>OX038871.1:17253504-27253504 GCA_943789525.1 Agriphila geniculea
GCTTTAGATTTCGGATAGCACCTCGTCTTCTGGTTTAACTTAAACTTATGTAAAATTATTTGTCAATTCATTTAATTACTTAGAAACTTATCCGGAAACTAACCTTTACTTTTGTGAAGGTAATTATACAGCACACCATAATTTTTCAATCGGTCATTATAAATTCGAGATCATACTCTGATATGATGATAATGAGGATTTAATAAACTTTATTAATAGAAATCAAAGGAATTAGTAACTATAGAAAAAGTTTGTTGACCTAGCAAGGAAAGCCCTCAATCTACTAGCACGCGTTGATGTCTTTTCTGAGGGAGAAACGATTAAATCGGCCTCCCCTCCGTAGCTAGGATTGCCAACTTTTTTTGCATAAAATATAGTATTTTTAAGATTATTACTTGTAAAAATATAGTAGATGGCGAAAAAGTCCAAAAAATATAGTAGGTTGCCGTTTTGTATGGAGGATTTTAAAGAAGTTGCATTTTTCATACTAACATTTTCATAATTTATTCAACAACCATAACATAAACACATATGTTTAAACACAAAAATTATTAAGCAATTACCTACTTATGTGCATATAAGTAATATTTTCTTGCTGCTTTTGATTAATTTTTTCAATTGAAAAAATATAGTAGCTTTGCCTACTATATATTTTTTCAAAAAATATAGTAGGTGAGCCCTCAATACAGTAGGATACTATATTATATAGTTCCGTAGCATGCATGGACCAACCGAAACACGATATTTGCTTGCATAATAAATATTATTGTTACACAATGATAATTATGATAAGATATTGCGGCGATTAATTGATTTTTATTTATTTAAAAAAAAAATGTACATTTAAAACAAATGTTACAAAAGGCGAACTTAATGCTAAAAGCATTCTCTCCCAGTTAACCTTTAGGAAACAGATATCAATGAAGACGGTACAAAAGGTAAAATAGCATTAAATACAACAAAACATATAATTTAATACATATTGTATATATAAAAACATAAATATAATATAATATGTATAAATAATAATCTACAATTTTATCAAAATATATAAGAAGGAGATACAAATATCGATGATTTCACATAACCTATGATCTTTCTAAGAGTAAGACATAAACTTTCTTTTTGAAGGAGACTTTGCTGGGAGAACTTCTGATAGATTCAGGGATTTTGACAGTTACCTACATTAAAACATTTTATACTTAGCTCGTTAAATCGCCTCCTCGACATTGAGATTCACTTTTTGGTTTCAGAAAAAAATAAAATCTACTGACCACAGACTTGATGGGCACAGGTTCCTTCTTTCGTTGCTCGTATCGCACGACATGCGCGGCTCCGTGCGTCTTGATAATATGAAGGTCAGATTATACAGGGTTATTTGTAAAACACCAACAACCTCGTAGGAGTAGATTACTAACATCATAAACAACAACATTTGTTCTAGAACTTTTCCGAAAACAGACAAAAAAAACGACCTCATACAAAACTCGATCGATCAGCTGTTCAGACATTTGTATGAAAAGTAAAATTATTTTTTGTCTATTTTCGAAAAAGTCGTAGTAGTAGGTATGAACGTCTATACAAAAAAAAATGGGAGTTACAAGGCGTGATAAAGTTTGGCCGCATGTTGGAAACTGATCTGTAGGCTTCAGCTGGGCCAAACTATCCTTACATATAAATCCAAACGGCGGCGGGTTAAAGTAGCGTTCCGCCCGGCTTCATTCTAAAAATTATAACTGTCCCGGTTTAGCGAATAGGTCAAATGTGGTATCAAATTCGGATAAATCAATAACGTATAATTCATTTCTAGTATAAAAAAATGTAATTTATGTAGCAGTTTCTGAAAAATTGTTCAATAACAAAAATATTCAACTACCTACATATTTTTACTTTTAGTCACCGTAAACATTAAACTGGTGCATTTATTTCGAAACAAAAAATACGTTATCAATGCCTATTTAATGCAGATTTGAAATAGTATAACTTTGAAGTACCTTTACAATTAATAAATAGCGGAAAAAATTTTTTTCATCGAGCGCCGAGAGCATAGACTTCACTTTCGAAATAAATTACCATCTTTGACTAGCTATCAGTCAGTTGCAAGAAGGATCTTTAAAGTTAATGCTTCATTAAATGTATCGCCAGCTTTTTCTTCTTTTAAAAGAAGTAAAGGACGGTGATACCTTTAATGACGCATTAACTTTAAAGATCGTTCTTGCAACTGACTGTAGGTCTCTAATCAATGGACCTAGAATACTCGAGTTAGGCTCAAACTGTTGCAAATGCAGTTAGCTTTACATACGTATGGGACAAATAAACCTAAAGTTATGAATCACCATATAAATTAATCATATGTGTTACAAGTCCTGATAAAATTTGGCCACATGATGAAAACAGTTCTGTAGACTGTTCATAACTAGTGTTGACCAGGGCTAAACTGTCCTTACAAAAGAATCCAAATGGCGGCTACTTCTGATTTTTTTTGTCGAAGAAATTATTATTGTTAAGATAACTCAAAAATAATAAGTGCTCCACAAAAACTTTATAATGCAATTATGTTACAATTTGCTTCTAGTGAAATTTTTGATAAATCTAATAGTTCATGAGAAAATATGTTTTACAATATGGCGTTTCTTTTTGAAACGATCAAATTAGTTCAATTGCTATAACATGTAGTATAGTTCGAATCACGAAAGATGACCACAAATAGCTCCTATCTTCGCATCATAACTCGCGAAGAAAAGACTTAAGACAAAATAATATTTCATATTATATTTAAATAAAAAATATATATCTATATGAATATGAATTATTATTTTGTCGTAAGTCTTCTCTTCATGAGTTAAATTGAGTTATGATGCGAAGATGGGCGCCATTTGTGGTCATATTTCGTGATACGAACTAACCTACCAATATCAAAGGCGTTGCCCACCTGTATGAACTGTAAAACTCTGATAGTACCGTACCTTCCCTTTTTGTTTGAATTTAAGAAAAAAAAATAAGTAAAACGAGTAAGTACCTGTTTATGAAATAATTTAATTCAACAAATAATTACCTATTTACAATTTTCTTTAGTCTAGGTTTCTATTTATCAAAAGGTATGTATGTTTCTCATTTCATTGTAATATATATTTTTTTTAAATAAATAAACATAACTAAAGTCTTCGGATACCTAATTTAATCAGAAAGTATTTTTTGATCTGCCATGAAGAGCGTTGACGAAATGCGGCATTTCATACAAACTTTTAAGTCCTTTTCGAAATGTATGAACCGATTTTAATGAAACTTCATACACATAAGCAGAATACTTTGGTCTAAAAAGTTGAAAACAGTTTCTATAATTAGTGTTACAGCTATACGTAAATTAGACCGATTTTAAATTTTCTATAGAAACAAATTTCTAATTACCTTTTTATATAAAGACACTTCAAAAATGTTCTAACTAACTTTTAAGACCTATGTATCTTGTTTATGCATATGAAGTATCATTAAAATAAGGACTTGAAAGTTGGTACGAGATGCAGTTTTCGTCAACGCCTTTAATCTAAATGGTTAGCAAAAAAATTAGTTTAATTTATTAAATAAATTTAAATAATATATATAAATTGGCCAAATGGCCAGCAAACAAATTTTTGGATCCCAAATTTTAAAATCGTCAGCAATTTAATAAACAGTTGGAGAGCAATATATCTAAACATTTTAAAATTGGTTAGCAGAGAAAACTGAAGGGGAATGGGGAGGGGTAGGGGTTAGGGAGATGTGGTAGGGAAGTGGCACTCCCACTCCCCTTACACCACCCCCATAATCCATACCCCATAAGAACCAGAAACGACGTAGGTATTTATTTTCTTAAACGTGGCTTACCCACTGACATCCATTATATAAGTACGCTGGACAGGCGAACGTCACCAATCGTTTGTACCGATTTGAAAATCGCCATATTAGCGCTGAGAGCAGTAGATTCTATACTATGGCAGTAGTGAGTGTACTTGGAACTAATTATTTGGAACACAAAAAATTTCTGTCATTTCATGACAATAGTCTGTCCAGTCCAGCGTACTTTGTATAATCAGGGTGTCCACTGTTAAACTCCAAATAAATTCCCTGACTTTTCCCTGACTTTCCCTGACCATTTCTTCAAATTTCCCTGACCATTTTTTTAAAGTGCGATATTGCACCGTACAAATTCACTGCATGATTCCACTTTTAGATCCGTAAGCATACTCTGACAAGTTTGAAAGTACATTACAGGGTTCTGAAAGATACTCGTAGTTTTACATTGATTCTTAAAGCGGCAAGGTCAAAACCAGTGCCGTAAATAGCCCTTTCTGCGCCTTTGGTTGGTGGGTACCAACACAATTTTGTGGAGGGCCAGGTTAAGTACTTTTTAAACCGTAGCGGGCCAAAATAAATGCCCAATAGCGGGGTGTGGCCCGAAGCAAGTCATATAGCAAAAAAAACGTTGCTGAAGCGCTCATGGCGGAACTTGACAGACTGATCGTACTCGATCACGTTTGTTGAGCAACGCTCGGTCCGGTCAGGTGTCGGATGGGTGACCGTTAAGTGGCATTACAACTGAGCGCTTCCGTGCTTCGGAAGGCACGTTAAACTGTCGGTCCCGGCTGTTGTCATTTGATAACCGTCGTTAAGCCAAGTTAGAGGCCTTTCAGGCGGCTTGATAAACTCTAACACCAGAGGTGGCCACTAATACTCATTCGATAAGAAAGAAAGAAGATGCGAAAAGTGCATCTTTGAATTTTAACTTTTATTTTTTTCCGTTTGATGTACGGTCAACGGCCACGCTGGGCTTCCACGACTGCTTAAAGATATTCAATCAATTTTATACTTAAATTCAAAGCTATTGAGGTTCAAAATAAATTACAGGTTTTTGACAGTTTTGTATAACCTCATGTGCTGCTGACTGTACTTACTTACATAATTTGTGTATTGTTGATGGTTTGTGGTCCCATATCTTTCTTTCTGAATGCTAAAATTAAAGTCAGACTAGAGCATGAATGTGCCTCATTTTTAATAATCACTGGGATAGGTCGAAAATATAAAATCACAATTTTTCCCTGACATTCCAGGTAGACCCTTAATTTCACTGACTTTCTGATTTTCTGACACTGATTTACAAAATATTTGCTAGCCAAACATTTTGGCTAACAGAATATATTTTTCTGCTCACCAAAATACAAATATTTTGCTAACCATTTAAATCACATCCATTTAGTCAAGACTTATAGCTAATATTTGGTATAAGTAGATAGATATACTTAAATGCTAACTTTAACATCGTTTCAAATATTATATTTAGGTGATTATTAATGTATGTATACTTTATATAATGCACGCGCACACAGCTTTACCTATTTTTTTTATACACTGTACATGGACGTAGCACAGAATTACCTACATTTTGAGACATCTCTTTTGTAATAATGTTACTTATCTATATTACGACCATTTTACACAAACTTCTTGTCCGAGATGTATGGGAATTTTGCTATGGCCGCTATCCTAGCTATAGTATCATCATATCAGCCGCACGACACCCACTGCTAGGCACAGGCCACCCCCAAGGATCTCCACGAGACGATCGGTCCTGCGCTGCCCGCATCCAGCGGCGCACCGCGACCTTCACCTTCACGACGGTCCACCTTGTCGAGGGCCTACCCACGGAGGGTCTTCAGGTGCGCTATAGCTATACACGGTTAATTTGTACATCTAAAAATGAAATGAGGTTTTCAGACCACGTAAATGAACAACTTTTACTATGGGGCCAACCACGAAATCGCAAAAAAAATCAGCTGTTCAATACATTATAGTCGAGTCGATGTTGTACTTTTCTATGGAACAGCTGATTATTTTTCGCGATTTCGTGGTTGGCTACATTGTAAAAGTTGTTCATTTACGTGGTCTGAAATCCCCATTTCATTTTTAGATATAGTTAAAAATTAACCGTATAGTGTAGCGAAATATTATAATATTAAGTTTTACGACAGAATATTATGTATAATAGTGTTTTAATCAAAAATGCTTGTAATATGGTCATTATTTTGACAACCTTTGAACAAAGTCGAGGTTGCCGCGGTCCTCCGATGGTGAGGCAACACGCTGCACTCATTTTTAGTAAATATAACATGTTGTAAAAAACTTTTTTATTGACATAACGAAAATTTATTAGGATTTTGACATTAATGTATTTATATTTAATAAAAATTGACATTATTTTGTAATTTATTAAGGTTATTTGGTTTGGTATGTTTGTGAAATTTTGACACGAGTGTGATATACTTAATCATGAATATGTACGGAATATAAATTTAAAATAATCAAAAACATGTGACGTACATACATTAATTTGCACATCGAACTATTTAATAGATTATGTTGGACTATTTTATACATAAGATAGCAATGTAACCATGAGAACATAATAAAAAAATAATTTATTTGCTAGAAAGCAAATAATTTTTTTTTTTATTATTATTATCATGGTGACTGCACTGCTGGCCACGTTATGATGACCTCGAGCTAAGCTTAACTACGCTCTCGGCTTTCAAGCTTGGTCTTCATTGCAGCCCTTGCTGTAAAGGCATCATATTATACCGCGGCAGTAATGTACTAAGTATTACTTATTTTTCTTTGAAGTTACCTCGTTTGTATGAAAATAGGCCTGTGATTGCTCACGATTGCCTGTGATTCCGTGGCACGCAGGGAGTGTTACGGAAACTTGGATTGTGACCTGTGGCACCCACAGGTCCTTAAATAAAATTAGTTCTATTTACAAGTTCCCATGGTAAACCAACAATTGAATAAGTATTATCCCCGTCAATTGGTAATGCGCTGGAACCTTGTCACATTAACATCCACGTTGACGTGATTCGCAACAACAACAAAAAATGTCATGAAACAAGAAAATTCTAATAGGTAATCTAATTATTAGATAGATTATATATAATTATTAGATATATATTAGATTCTAATATATTAATTATTGAATTATTATTTTCAATAAGATAGGGTCTAGTCTAGGCAGGTATATAAAAAATTTAGAATTGTTTTTCGTTTTTGAGGTTAAAATCATGTCCGCCAGGCGCATTACCAATTGAAGGGGATAGTAGTGATGGACAGGACTTGACAGAACAAAACAGATGGACAACATTGACAAAATAAACAATATGAAACAAAAATAAAAAGTTGTCGTACAGTTATTTACCCTATTAGAAAAAAAAATGGAAATTACATTATCGGTTCATTTTATACTAGTGTTTATTGTTAAAAAACAAAAAATTAAAAATTAATAGCGGCTCCCATACATTTCGTACTAGAAGTTTGTGTAAAATGGTCGTACAGTCGAGTACAAAGAGATGTATACCCCGCACCCCCGCCCGGAGAAAACAAATATTCCCGCACTATTCTAAAATTTGAAAATAGAATATCAGACCTGTATCTTTGTAACCAAAACCGAACACATTAATTTGTTTCAGAGCGTACACATTACAGTGTAATTTTAGCTGTATACATAAATTTGGTACATATAATTGAAACATAAATCTGACATATATTATGACCACTAGTATTTGTAACAAACAATGATAACATCATCAATGAATACATATTATTGTAACTTTCAAATGAATACATATCTTTGTACTCGACTGTAACTTATGTATGTACAATTCGGCCAGAAAGAGTGGAAATTAAATAAAATGAAACAAAAAAATTTCAATACATAATGTCCAGTGTTGTAAAAGTGAAGCGCTCATGGCGGAACTTGGCAGACTGATCGTACCCAATCACGTTTGTTAAGCAACGCTCGGTCCGGTCAGGTGTCGGATGGATGACCGTTAAAGTGGCATTACAACTGAGCTCTTCCGTGCTTGGGAGGGCACGTTAAACCGTCGGTCCCGGCTGTTGTCATCTGATAACAGTCGTTAAGCCAAGTTAGAGGCCTTACAGGCGGCTTGATAAACTCTAACACCAGAGGTGGCCACTAATCCTCATTCGATAAGAAGTGTTGCCAAATAATTTGTGATTTTGACTTGTTTGCATAGAAAGAGGTGCCCTAAATTATTGACAACTTTTTATGGTCAAGTAGTAATTTAAGTATTATTTTTACAAAAGAGATGTCCCAAAATGTATTCTGGGCTACGTGTGTACTTATATGAAAAAATAGGTACCTACACAAAGACAGATAAACAGTTTCTAAACATCAAATTTCTCTAAAATGCTTTGTTTTTTGGAAGGAACAATATAACTTGTGAATGGCGGAAGATGTCATTTTGATGCTATATTATGTCAGTTCACTGTGTGATCTGTGATCAGTTTTGACATTTCGATGTTTGCAAAACTATAGAATATGATTATAAAGTTCGACTCGCACTTGGCCGATTTCCGGATGGCTGTGACCACAACCTTTTTTGAGGGCTGGATCCTCGCCTGCTTCTTTTTGGCATAAATAAAAAATTACCAAAGAAAAGTAGCAATGTATTATATCCATCTATCAAATCAAAGCGATTACGATCGCAATGTAAGTTAGGCGATAGATTAGCTGGGACTCTTTAACTGTCGAATCAAAGCTTACATTAATTTAATTGTTTTAGCCGATAGACCCACCCACACCGCAGCCCTCCTAGCATGACCATTGAAATGCGATAAGCAGTTTACATTTAACTGTCTTTCCTGCACAGGGACCGGAAAACCCCTTTTTTTGGTTAACCCAATTGTTAGGGAAACCCTATTAAAAATCTTACCAAATGATAGGGTTTCCCTTTCTTTAGAGTTAGTCGACGTCATGCTTACCGTATTGATAGGGTTTTTGAAAATAAGTCTATGAAATACCCAATCAAAAACCCTTTTAACGGTTAGCGGTTCATGAAATACCCAATCAAAACCCCTTTAACGGTAAGCGGTTCTGGTCCTTTGGCCCAGGGGCCGTACCGGCTAACGAATCGAGCTTCGGAAAATTTGCCGAGTTTCAAATTAAAAAAGATACATTGAAGTAAGGAATTTCGTATTGTACTATTTGTTGAAGTTATTTGGAAGATATGGATGTTTGTGTGACCTCATGAATTAGAGTTCGTCATTTTGGCCCAATTGGAGCTCGATTTATCTGTTTTAATATGAAACCCGGCAGACTTTTCGAAGCTCGATTCGTTAGCCGGTACGGCCCCAGGTGGCACTAGGTATAAATTGCTTGAACACGTTTTAAAACCCCTTCACAAAGCCTTCATTGGGTTTACCCGATAGGGTTTTCGTATTCGGTAAGTCCTTACTTGGGTTACCCTTTCGATAGGGTTACCGTATTGATAGGGTTACCGTATTGATAGGGGTTTTGAAAACAATTCTATGAAATACCCAATCAAAAACCCCTTTAACGGTAAGCGGTTCCGGTTCTTGTTCCTGCATGACCGACCAATGAAATGAGATATGATATATTGTTTTAAATTTCCATGGTTATTAACGTTATTAAGTATATACCATATGCGCCGCCATGGCGCATATGGTAACTGTTATGTTAATTAAATCAAACAGTTATTAATTGAAGGCTCATTAAATGTACTTTCAATAGATATCATCATTTACAAAATAAAACGTTATCCAGCAATAGCAGATGGCCAAGACTAAACTTATTTTCGAAGGTGCGATTTTTCTGATGTCGAGTGTATCCAATCCAATCGAAGAATAACTTTTCTAAAATAGTGTAATCGTCCTCTAGATAAAGGTTTGTGTAAAGTTGAATTATGATGTCACTAGTTCCATCTTTCTATATTTTTTTCTTAATGTAGATACGGGATCTTTGAACAAAATAGGATCTAGTCTGAGGACAGATCGCAGCAGTGGCATGTAGCCCCAAGCTGTAGCAAATGTGTTTAGACAAGATTGCCGCTGAACGAAGTGTTCGGGATCGCTCCAGGAGGACCTGAAATAAATGATAAAACCACAGAATAAATAATAGTACTAGCGAAAACTTAAATTCTATTCCAATATCTCAATATGGTCATTTCTAAGGTTTACGCACGTACCTAAAAACACACAACTCGTTATAACTTATCAACTAACGTAATGACCATTATAAAGTTAATTGCTAGTTATTTTACAAATCCAAATAAAAACAGATAAAGTAATGATCTCGATAACTGAACTTATAATTCATAAACCTTGCCTTTTAGATAACAACATTGTTGTTATTTTTAAAATGAAATAATTTATAATTTAACAAAGTATAGTGTCTTTTTAATTGACCAATTTTACTCTACCTACTAGTTTTAGGACGTCTTTTTGTGGACAACAAGCAAGGTAAGTCAAGGTAATCAGCTTGTATCAGATAGAAAGAAATTTATTTCTTACTTTCTTGTATCAGATCAAGTAACGAAATTCGCAAACGCCGAAATAAGACTTTGTTATCAGGTTTCAAGATGATTAGTTTCACCCGCCACGTCTGTGAACGTAAAGACGCCAAGACCCGAGCGCCCGCACCCGCTCGAAGGAGCACTGAGGTGCGCTACGAGGCAGTTGCAGTGTGACCAGATTCAGTATTTTAATACTTTTTCAGTATATTTTATCGACATTTTCGAGCATCAGTATTTTTATAGGTATATTGGCGAAATTTAGTATTTTCGGTATATTTTGGTTATAAAGTTATGGTAACTACGGTGTTATATCCCCGCGAACACTGATGTTCAGGGAATTTCCCGGATTTAGTCCATATTTCATCAAATCAAATGTTTATTTCATTCAGAAACAAAGATCAGTAGGTTACAGATAGGACATGACATGACACGACAGGCAGCCGGCCGCCCCGTAGTAAAATTACAAATAGTATCGAAACATCGTAATACGTTAAAATAAAATGATTTTCTGATCTGCATTTCACTTAATCTTTGAGTTTTTTCTTTCGATAATTTCCCCAAAAGTAGTACGTTTATGACGGCATATTATTAGACCGTGTTTTTTTTTCCTTGGTTTATTTTACTTGACGCATCCATACGGAAAACATTTCTAGTTTTGCCTTCGAATAGAATGTTAAAATACAATTTCTTACATTTATTGCGATGATAAATTAATAAAACCTGTTTTGAGAATCAGTATTTTTATCGGTATATTTTGCATGTGCAAGTTGGTATATTTCAGTATTTTTTTTTGAGGTGCGTCGGTATTTTCGTAAAATTTAATCTGGTCACACTGGGCAGTTGTCCAGTTGAGCAGATGTCCTCGCAGTTGCGACACCTATATCCCTACCCTCCCTGAGTAAATGTAACGTACTTGTAGCGGCGGCGCTACGCGAGCTAGAACGGCCCACCGCGTGATAGTAGGTATGAACCTCTATACAAAAAAAAAGTTGGGAGTTACAAGTCGTGATAAAGTTTGGCCACATGATAGAAACTGATCTGTAGGCTGTTTCTAACTAATATTGAGCTGGGCCAAACTATCTACTATATACTACTACTATTAGGTCTTTACCTATGAAATTGGCTTTGATAACTTTTTGAACATGACTGGAAATCTCAAAACCATTGCGAGGAATAAGCTTTCGGTACAGTGTCTACTAATTAAATTTAAAAATAATTCTATATTTTTAAAGATATTTATAATATTCAATAAAAAGCTTTAACCTTCAAATGACCTTCATATGACGTCATCACATACAGATTCCCCAGCCATAATAAAAAAAAAGAAAGAAGGGCAAAGACAATTTTGACAATGAACTTGGCATTAGGGATGGTGGAAGGTGGAAGTGAAAAAATATCGATATAGGTAACATTTCTCAGAAAAAAATGAAATGAAATGGGATGATGACTAAGTAATGGATTCTAATTTTAAGGTATTGTAAAACATAAAAAATAGCAAAATAAACCCCTACGCGAAATTTTGGCTCGATTTGACGAATTTTACGATGATTTTTAATACTCAAAAGTAGGAAAAAATCAAAATGCTCCAGTGACAAAATAGTGTCGACTATTAGAATCCATACGTAATTACAAAAAAAAATGTTTTGGAAAAAATATTGTAAAATCATCTATCGATATATCAGAGTATATTGATGAACTTATCTCGTAATTTTTTCCACATCCCTACTATTAAATGTTTGTAAATAGAAATAAAGTATGCACATATTTTCACAATGTTTATTATGTTATCCTGCAAATTTATCAGTCCACAAGCAATCGTTGCAATTTCATCCATGTAGCCTACATCCAAAATAGACACAATACATACAATACATTTCGCAATTTGGGTAGATTGGGCGTGTCAGTTTTTACAAAGTTTTTCAGCTGAGTTTCCACTGGTAAGCATTTTTATTATAATTTTACCACCTCAAAAATTATTGCGGCAAATTAAGAAGGTAGGTTAGAACCGCCACAACTGGATTAAATGAATAAAATAGAAGAAATATTAACTAGAACTTATTTGTTTACAAACAACCATAAAGTCATTATGACAGGTAATGACACTTGGCCGTTCTTTTTCTATAAGTAGATGGCAAAGGTTTTCCTTCTTAAACTTTCATGCCACTAATAACGTCATTCCGGTTGACCATATCCGCTCGACAAATATATTTATAAAAAAATAAATACGGGACCAAATGTTAAAATATTCAAATTAGTTTCTTAAATTGGCCTAATCTGTAGTAAAAAAAAAATAAAAAAAATACCTTTTATTTTTTAACCAAACCCAATTGCCGTTTTGTTTGAAAAAAGTTAAAGTATTTTTTTTTCGAACTTATTTATTTCTTTTATTCAAAGTAATCACCCCTGCAATCAATGCATCTTTGCCAACGCTGTGGCAGTTTATGGATGCCCTTCTTGAAAAAATCAGCTGGACGGGAGACAACAAACTCTTCAAAGGCGTTTTGTACTGCCTCTCGGGAATTGAATTTTTTTCCCGCTAAAAAGTTGTCCAAATTTTGGAAAAAGTAATAGTCGGTAGGCGCAAGATCTGGTGAGTATGGCGGATGAGGGAGAGCTTCCAAACCCAACTCATGCAGCTTAGAGACGGTCTGTTGTGCAGTATGGGGTCGCGCGTTGTCGTGAAGTAGCAGTGGAGACGACCGATTGACCAAAGCTGGTTGCAGACGTGCGAGTTTCGCCATCATTGTGGTCAGTTCTTCAATGTACACATCTGCAGTAATGCTCTCGCCATTTTGTATAAAGCTATGATGAATCACACCAGCACTAGACCACCAAACTGTGACCATCACCTTTCTAGGGGTCATTTTTCGTTTTGCACATTGCTTTGGTACCGAACCAGGATCTACCCAACTTGCTGAGCGCTTTCGATTGTCAAAAAGAATCCATTTTTCGTCGCACGTAACAATTCGCTTCAAAATTCCTTCATTTCTGTGCCTGTTAAGCAGCGCAAGGCAAGTCTCGACGCGTATGTTGCGCTGGCGATCGTTAAGTTCGTGGGGCACCCATCTATCAAGCTTTTTTATCTTGCCAATCTGTCGCAAATGGACCAATATTGTTTTGATGCTAACATCAAAAGCTGCTGCCAGCTCAGCTGTAGATTGCGATTCATCTGCTTCCACAATCGCCTTTAATTCATCATTGTTGACCAAAGTTTCCGGACGACCACGAGGTTCATTTTTCAAGTCAAAATTCCCAGAACGGAACCGAGCAAACCAATAACGGGCTGTACGTTCGTTTGTACAGTTCTCTCCGTAAACGTCGTTGATGTTACGTGTCGTTTGTGCCGCGTTGGTGCCACGACGGAACTCATATTCCATAATTACACGAAATTTCAAAGTATCCATTATGAGGAAAAATGTTGAAATGTAATGAAAATACAACGCTAATCAATAAACAAAAGACTGATTTTGTAAATAGAATGTCATATTTTTAAAACAAAATTAATTTGAATTTAGAATTCATAGCCAATCAAAACTTTTTTTTGTTTGAAAAAGTCTGTACGGCAATACGGCAATTTCATAGGTAAAGACCTATTATATAACTTTACAGAAATATAAACAAAAAACCTGAAATGTTTTTCTGAACGAAACGGAAACCTTTTTTATTTCGTGAAAAAATGCATATATTTTTGACTAGCTGTATGTCCGCAAACAATGGACTTAAACTACTTGGGTTAGGCTCAAATTGTATAAAATATAGTTAACATAACAAAAGCATATAACAAATTAACCTGAAAAACGCTTCTTTAAAGTAGTTTTTTTGAAAATACTGAAACAAGTGCCAATACCTAAACTAAAAAAAATGAAGTTTAAAAATGTTGGTTATTGTGTAATTTTTCAGAATCTGCTTAATAAATAGATTTTTTTTATATCAGAAATAAATTCTACGTTATTGATTTATCTGAAAATGATACCACATTTGACCTATTAGCTAAACCTGAATTGTTATAGTTTTTAGAATGAAACCGGGAAAAGTGCGCTATTCAACCCGCCGCCGTATGGAACTGTATGTAAGGATAGTTTGGCCCAGCTCAATATTAGTTAGAAACAGACTACAGATCAGTTTCTATCATGTGGCCAAACTTTATCACGACTTGTAACTCCCAACTTTTTTTAGTATAGAGCAGGGATGGCGAACCTTTTTGTATCAACGTGCCATTTTTCTAAATCTTAACGTTTAATTAGGTCTTAGACGTGCCATCAAGTCGTCGCGTAATGAATTTCGTGACCGGTGACGTGCCCAAAACATTGCGCCGCGTGCCATCAATGGCACGCGTGCCGTTGGTTCGCCATCCCTGGTATAGAGGTTCATACCTACTATGAGGTGCGCCACGAGGCAGTTGAGCAAATGTCCTCGCAGTTGCGGCTGTATGTATCCCCACCCTCCCTATTGTAATGTAACGTACTTGTAGCGGTGGTGCGGCGCCTTGTACCGGCGGCGCTGCGCGAGCTTGAGCGGCGGGCGGCGCGTGAGGTGCGCTACGAGGCAGTTGAGCAAGATGTCCTCGCAGTTGCGCGCGCGCTGCACGGCGTGCCGCAGCGCGGGCGCGCTGGCCCCGTACAGCGCGAGCGTCGCGCGGTGCACTAGCGCCGCTCCCGGCAGCACCATGGAGTAAGCTCCACCCCATTTACTGCTGTACCCCCAAGCGCCCTGTTACGACAAAACCGCCCGAACAATTAGGGATCGTTCACACATCTCAGTCATGTCAACGGTCAGTCAAATTTCAATACAACCCGCGTAGATAAAAAAATGGATTTACTATGAGTGTGACTCAGAGAGCGATAGGTGTGGCGTTTATTGGGCGAGCGAGAAGTGAATATGAACGACGCCATTTCTAATCACATTCTTTATCTGCGCGGGTTGTACAAGTATTGACTTGCCGGCGACTGACGCGTCACGTAACTGTCAGAACTTGTATTGAAATTTGACCAACCGTTGACGTAACGTGACTGAGTTGTGTGAATGATTCATTAAATCCAAAATAAAAAATAGTGGGTTTAAATTGCAGATTTTTTCTAACACCTCATAATCTTCTATGATTTTAAAGATGCGTCAGTTGCTTTATATTATTGCGAATTATGATCATGATGACAAACTATTAGCATAAAAAATTTTTTTTTGTTAGCAGAAATTACCACTTATATCGTTGTAACTTAGCTGATACTTTTTTTTAACTTTCCATTTATATGACCGCAATAATAATTGCTTACCTTAGCTTCATCCCAATAATGACTCCTAGCGGGGTATCCGACTATTCTTTCAGGAAAATGCTGCCACACTTTAAATGCGAAGTCCAACTCTTCTGCGAGCAGAGGCGCGTCTCCATCAAGCGAAAACACGGCAGCAGTAGGGACCGCCCAAAGAGGTTTCCACCTCGCCGAAACCCCTTCCCTAGAACAAGATGATCAGATGATGTTACCGCCTCTCTGTGGTCTAGTCGTTCGCCCAACCGTGTAAGATGCAGGGGTCCCAGATTCGATTCCCAGGAGGGGGGAACATTTGTACTTGGTTTGGTTGGTGGTAGAGCCTATTTCAAGTCCTCCTAGCTAGCTACCACCATCTTACCTAAGTCTGATGCCATAACAACAATTTGTTAGAGGTAAGATAGCCAGTTCCTCAGTGATGAGGTTCCAAGCGGCCTTATCGTCACTTAACATCAGGTGAGGTGAAGGCCAAGCACTATCCCATTGTACATTTAAAAAACACATTTAACGCGCAAACAGATGACAATTAAGCAGGTCTTATCGGCTAAATACACTGAAGTTCATGAGTTTTGATTTGACAGATGAGTGTGATACATTGCTTCTTTCCTTTGGTAAGATTTTATTTGTGCCATAGAAAAGAAGCAGTGTATCCTGTGTATCACACACATCTGTCAAATTAATGCTAATGTAGGGATGATAATATGGTAAGTATAGTATGGAGATAGGTAGCCACTGATAGGAAAGTCTTCCTGCGGATCTTCTAGATTAGAAGTTGTATATATGCTGAATCGCTGAGAGAACTCCGTTAGCGAGATGTACATAGGTTTCCATAGTATTTCATCGTTTCCATACATTTGTTCATACCAGCGCCATCTAATGAAACACGGTGATGACTCGTTTTTGTACTGTGTGTAGATGCCGCCACCTTACAATAACTTCAGTATTTTTAGCCGCTAGACCCGAAGGATATCTTCAAAGATAAATCAACAATGTTTACCCAGGATAATGAGTAGTAGCGTCTATGACTAACACTGGAAGCGGTTCACGAGCATCTCCTGCAACTCTTGATAATGATTTTAATGACGGCGCAGCACGTTCACTGTCCCAAACCAGCACCACCTGGGCACAAGATTAATTATTAGGTGTTGAGCCTAATATTATTGTAAAACATCGATTCAAAATAATTGTATTACCTTCTCACAGAATTCGCTGTTGGCTACGTTAGCCAGCAGCTTGTGCAGCGCAGGTGAAGTGGTTTGTACGTATAGTAGAGCAGTGTAAGTGCCACCGTTGGTCGGGGGCGGGGCTGTCAGAGGCACAGCGGGGGCGGGCAGCGGCGAGGGCGGCGCTAGAGGCGCGAGCGGAGCGGGCGGCGCGGAAACTGACAGGGGCAGGTGCGCTCGAGAGTCTCCATACGATACGAGTGACCCTAGAGCTCCTGGAGAGGCATTCCAAATAAGCGCATCCCGTTGACGAGAAGTTCTATGCGCTGATATCCTCTCTAATATGATCTAAAAACAACAATTAATAAAAACAACAAACAACAATCGATATATTTTCCCTTAGTTTTCATAAGTTTAAAAAGTGTATCACAGCTGATCAACATGTCAATGTTATATAATGTCTTTCTTTGTTTATACCATTTGACTAAGTCGTGTATTAATTTTCCCATGGTTGCTTGTAAACAGTTGTATTGGCTATGACATAATTCATTAACTTTATGTAGTGTGTACTTATACTCAACTTTTGTTTTGCATTAATTATTCCCTGTGGAAACTGTGTTAGCCTATGTACAAACATAATGATTTTCATTCATATGTATAATATTGAGCTGTATGTTTCCCTTATCCAATAAAAAAAAAAAAAAAAAAAAAAACACAGCCATAAAAAAACAAAATGTTTGTATTCCAGTGTGACCTTAAAAATGACTATCTTCGTTTTCGTTACCTCTACTGTTGTAAATACTATCTTCTCAATCGATGAAAAGTATTGTTCCCATAAAAGCTGCGTTTGCTGCCGTAGGGCCAGAACGCGCTCAGGTGGAACTGAGCGTACGAGTTCTGGCACCTGGTGATCAACAAAAGGAAATATAATATCAATTATTTAATAACGTAAGCGAAGCCGGAAGAATAAGACCAATATCTATCTACCTGCAGTAGAAGCCGTTCGTCCGCCCAAATCACAGCGCGTCGCCAGTCAATGCGTTCGTCAAAAGGCAAGCGCCATCCATTACTGAGTAACACCGGAACACATCCAGCAGCTAATGCTTCAAGAAATCGATACGAGCCTAACCGACGACCGCGTGCTACCAAACAAAAAGTAGAATTCGCCAATAGCTGCTCATAATCAAATCTAGAACAATGAAAATATAAAAAATTGAGAATGTACAAACATTTTAAATAGCTCATTCTTCAACGTTGAATTTATTTAAACTTACTTATCGTATTCACGATTATCTTCATCGCATCTTTCGTCTCTGAGGTCTTTCCACGATTTACCGTGCCGACAAGTAGTTACTAAAATGAGATTGTTGCCATCGTGTAAATGCCAGAGAGAATTTCTAGTTTCACTACCAATTCCATGAACATATCGCTTCCCTTTGAACGCCAGTAAGTGTTTACGTGGTGCAGGAAACGGGTTTGCAGTAGCTGATGGTGGTACTCCTCCCTTCTCAGGGTGTTCTTTGTGGAACAATGGCAAAGAAATATCGAAGCCTTCCCGAAACACTGTTTCCGAGGCACTTGCACGGGCTAATATTGAATCCCCGGGATCAAAACCAAGCGCGTTTTCATCATAATCAGGCCACGTGCCCGCATATAAATTAAAAATTAAATGATTTCTGCCATTTTTCCAATAAGGCAACCGCGACAACCGGGAAGCAACATCAGGAACATGTTCCGGTGACAGAGGGTCGGCATCTAACGTGTCCACGGCAGGTATAAATAAACACGCTTCGTTAGGGTCTCTTGTGGCATATCGTGATTCTCTTATAACGGATAATACTTTGCGATAAGACGCACTAACGGGCCCTTCTGTAGGATATACATATATTTTAGGATCATCCCCACATTTAGTAAAGTCAAAACAGGTCTCCATCCGACATGGTTTCGAGGTGGATCGTGGTTGCCTCTGTAATAAAGAAGGGGCTTCCGATAAGTCTTCAAATGAGGCAAACGTTGGCAATAGCTCACGACGACTTCGTTCCACTAACTCGGACTTAAAGCTAAGTCCTGTGTAGCATCCATATAACAAAGATACAAAGGTAACTGTAAGGATAATGTAACGTTTTTTAGCCTGCATTTCATCAGTGTTACTGTCTGTATTTTGGTCCGTTAGAGTTCCCACGTTGCATCAACCTGAAAATATAATTTAGTGAATAATAATAACTAGTGGCTCTGTGAGCTGTAGACCTCGCGAGTCTGTCTTTGCATATAGTTCAGTCGGCAGGTACCTACATAAATAGGGGGGTTAAGTACCTGAAATCAATTCCCAATTTGATGAAATTTTGGGATTCAATTTTGGGTGGAATCTAAGTTTTTGACCTCGAGGAGACTGTGGAAACTTGGGAAAGGCAATTCCTTTTTTAAATTAGTTTTGATTTTTTTTTATTTGCTGTTTGATGATTCTCAATTGAGAGGGCGCAGTCAAATTCGTAATACTTAAACGACCGACCGACTTTGTATCGTCAAAATCGTGTTTCAATGGTGTTTGATGTAATGCTTTTTGACACAGTTCTTGTTTCTTAAACCCAAAACCGAAACACATTATATACACATACCATTGAAACACGATTTTGACGATAAGAAGTCGGTCGGTCGATTAAGTATTACGAATTTGACCTTCTGCCCTTATCTGTATTTTAATATTTAAACGTATGAATAGTCACAATAAATGAAAAGCTTTTTAACATTGAAAATGTTTTTTCGATCGCTCCGGTAGGGCCCCATTTTCGCTGAAAGTGTGTTTGCCCGTGGTATATAGTGGTTTAGGGCCATGAGGACGTATGAGGGCTCAAAAGACGCCACGCATTGAAAAAACCTAAAAAACCTTGATTTTTTAACACCTTCCCTCGGAATATCTTCGATATTTCGTGAACGAGGTCGAAAATCGAAAAACTGAGAATGTGGCCTAGAGATATTGAGACGGGGAACATTTAATGTTTTATACTTTTTTTTGTGGGAGTGATAAGGTATGGAGGTATGGAGTATACGGTATGGAGTCCCTTAGCGGCGCGTGGAGCGTCACCATGCGGTATTACTCGGGCGTCATAGCCCTGTGAAACTTCGCAGCTTTAAGATACGAAGATCTATTAGGTAGGATTTAATAGACGCGGAAAATTAAGGGCTTTAAAAAAATGTTGGAAAAGTCGATTATTTCTTTTAAAAAAAAGAACTATGTTTTATACGAAGATCTATTAGGACTTAATAGGCGCGGAAAGTTAAGGGCTTTAGGATAGTATCTTTGTACTATTATGTATTCTGTGATAGTATGAACAAATTTTGTAAAAGTCGTTACTTTTTTTGAAAAAATTAAAAATAAAAAAATCTATGTTTTATAATAACATATTTTTTAACAACGGAAACAATTATTCTAAGAAGTACACAGCTATCACACATCAGTTTCGTAGAATTGCTAGCTAGGTAACACAAGGAACAATGACGTTCTCTATTACAGAGGCCTGCCCACCGATTACGTATCTCTGTTGCTAACAATTCTCGATTGAAATGGATTGAAATCGCAGTTGCATTGCTGCTTTAAGTAAGATAGTTGTCACATTGGTTCTTACTAAAGCAGCAATGTCACTGCGATTTCTGTCAGTTGATTGCAACAAAGTTAGACAATCAGCCTACCGGTGTAGGGCGACGTGACGGTATCACGATAGGAGGCGGCGGGAGGTGTCTTAGCGGCGGTGCGCGGGTTAGTCGGGTATCGCGCTTAAAGTCATTAATAAACTAAAATTTCGTGCCTATCAGTCGCAGTAATTGCGTCTCAGTTTGAAC
The DNA here is from genome assembly GCA_943789525.1 of Agriphila geniculea. Taxonomy (NCBI): domain Eukaryota; kingdom Metazoa; phylum Arthropoda; class Insecta; order Lepidoptera; family Crambidae; genus Agriphila; species Agriphila geniculea. Next base: position 17,274,127 of record OX038871.1, read on the forward strand.
TCTCAGGCTTGGTTTAACGTCCGTCGTTGAAGCCCGAGGCGAAAATCTTAGAATTTTTTATATTTTTTAGGTAGTATTACTACCTTTCAATATAATAGTAGGTAATGTTTATAACAATGAAATATTTTTGTATGAATATCATACACACGAATCGCAGAAAAGTAGATCCAAAATTGTTCAATGGCTTTGCTATGATTTCACTTCTACTTATTCATTTTGATACGAGTTATAGTTTCTAAGCTATTGGTGCGGCATTATTTATGGTGATGGATGACTGAACACGAAAATATATGAAAATTTAGACTATTGCTAAAGCAAAGGTTTTCTTCGACAGGATTCATTTATGTTTAGACAGGTTTACGAAGTGGAGCCACCTGGATTTTTCATGCGGATGGAGGGTTACAACCTTGACGAAGTTCGATGTTAATAACTGCCTAAGTTTAGGTACTAAGCCGAGTTTGTTATCATTTTTGGATAAATTAATAACATAGAATTCATTTTTGGTATAAAAATGCAATTTCTTAACAAAATTACAAAATAACTGAAATGTTACTTCAAGTCATCGTAAATCGTCGATACGCTTATCTTATCACTGAAAAGCGTATTGTAAAATCAGCCTTACATAGGTTTTGTATATAATTTTCAGCATCATTTCAGGTGTTAAGTACGCGAAAGCTTTTCGGATGAAGTAAATGAATCTGTTAGCTTTTTTGGTCACAGTGGTAATATGATATGATGTTCCCATTTTAGATCATTAGCAACATGTATGTACTCCTAAGTCTACCGGTACAGGTACCTGTAGACCTCTACTGGTCGTAGTGGAAGAGTGGAACACCATTGGTTTCATAAAAGTTGTGGGGATTCTATTTCCCAATGTGGTGATCTGTGCATTTGTCTATGTTGAGGTTAGTAAGCCATTCCTTTGACCAATTTGCCAATCGTGTCAAATCATTTTGAAGTCGTTCTGAGTTCACAAGAGGATTTGCAAATATTTTTGTATCATCAGCAAACATGCTTACATTGCAATTCAAATTTTTTGGTTAGTAAAAGTGAAGATTATGTACAGCACTGGCCCAAGAACGGACCCCTGGGGCACACCACTTTGTATATCTCTTTTGTCCAAGTGTTTCGCCAATTCTCACCCGGATTGTTCTTTGTCTCATAAAAGCTTCTATCCAATTTAATAATTTACCCCAAATGCCAACACATTTCAGATTTTGCAAGAGCCTGTTAATTGGTACTTTGTCGAAAGCTTTTTCATAATCGAGATTATATTAAATCAACAGAAGAGGTTCACGAATGTTTTGACTATTGACCCAAGATTGAAGAATCGTTCTAGTGTGTGCACTTGCATACGATTGAGAGCCTGACTAAACTGCTGGCCGATAGAAAGTCTGTAGTCTGCGGGCACGCTGAAGAAAACAGTTTTATTGACATACTCTACGTTTTGTGATTATTGTTTTGTATTTTTTTTAATTTTTATTTTGGGATTGATTTTTCGTCATGGCTACGATTTGGTACCAAGAACAAACACTCTTTTTTATTTTTTTGTACTAAATGTATGTACATACTTAAAATATGCTAAGGTACACAATGCTAACGCCGCTGCCATTTGCAAGACATCCATGTTGCCTGCGTGACAAGAGAGCGATTGAGGTCCTTTACTTCAGCAAGGAACTTCGCCTTGTAGTGTAGAGCCCGCATAAAATGTATCCAATCAGTTATTCCTATCTGTACAGACATTTAGGTAAAGAAAGATACATTTTGAGAAGTGGACATTTCGGTAAATGGACCTTTTGAGACCAGTGTACATTATGGGAATGGGAAGTGTTCATTTTGAACCTGAAGTTTTTTCTCTTAGTGTTAGTTTGATTTTCGTCCACAGCAAACATATTAAAAAAAACTTAAATGCAGTTTTGCTTCTATTTGAAAATAAAGGAATGTCTCCTTTGAGTTAAAACTCCTAGTGGTTTGGAAGCAATTTTTCAAACTAATTTGAGAGGTTTAAAAATATTGCTGTTTCTTTTAGAATTTAGACCTATAGAAAAATTATCAGTATCAACTATAGTTTAATCCTCTATGTCTTTATTTAGTTTTAGTAGTTAGAATAATAACACCTAGAACGATAGTTCTCCACAAAGCACGCTGTCAAAAGTGAGGCAACTAAAACAGCCAAAATGGCTGTTTTCAGATGGTATTTTACATTATTCCCTAATCATACCGATTAAGTACAAAACAGTTTCAATTTTTCCACATTTATAAGACTAGTTACTATATTATTGGGTTTCAGTTACGATTAGTTAACATATTATGAAGGATATAAATTTGAAAACTAAGCCATTCTGGCTTGGTATTAGTTGCCTCACTTTGCATACGAGGACACGGCTTCTAGGTGTTATTATTCTAAGGTAGTACATAAATTTAAAATAATAATCATAAATACATGAATAAATACCCGTCGGGTGGATTCAATGGGAATCTCGTTTTGGGAATATACTCGGGTAGAATCCCATACCTACTCTACCTCTACCCTTAACCTCTACCTTTTTCACTTAACACATGTGTGTTAAGTGAAAAAAATAAGTAGATAAGTATTGGCTAAGTTACAATGATTTAAGTGGTCATTTCTGCTAGCTAACAGAAAAGGAGTCACTTTTAAACTTAATTAATAAAAAGAAACAGAAATTATATTGCTGATAGTTGGCCGTCATCATAATTCTATATTAATAACAAGCAGTTGAAGCATTTTTAAAATGATGATGTTAAAATTATAAATAACATCATAGAAGATGGGAGGGTCTGTGTGTGAGCAAAAATCGGCAATTTCAAGTACTTTAAACCCCTATTATTTATTATAGGTACGGTATTATTATCCTATGGTTTATAAATATTGAAGTTAGTTAGGTACTGTTTGTTTGAAAATTATTGTTGCTCTTGACTGTTCATTGATGAAAATGTTTTTAACTTTTTACAAAGATATACTTATGTAGGTATAAAAAACTACTTATACTCACCTATATTTCATGGAAATAAATGTGCATGCCTGCCTACATTTACAGGGCGGTGCATGGATGGACTTAAATCCAAAGTCTTATCACAAACTAAAATATTTTCGAAAGATTTGACAACTTTTCATTTCGGAATCGGCAATGCAAACAAACAAACACTGAGGCGCGTTCCGTACCTACGTTGCGTTCAGAGGCTTAAGAGTGCAGTTAAAAAACAACCAAACGGTTGTCTTTTAACTCACTCTAAGGTTAGGAACGACGAAGAACTTTAAATGTCAATGTCAAAACAAAGTCCTCATTTTCCACTTGAAATAGGAATAATTTAAACTTTCCTTTATTCAAAATCAAATAAAAACAGTTTTTTTTTGCGAAGCTACCATGATTAATTTGAAAATTAGACACAAAAACATCAAAATACAAAATAATGTCAAATGACATTGACATATTTTCATAGACAAACGTCAGAGCGTTTTACAACCATCAATTTTGGTGAGCATGCGAATCTCCGTGCCACTGAATAATTCCATTCTAAAACTACCTAGAAGTAATGTACCGATGATATACGTTCTTATTTCAGATATCAAATCGATTGTACCGGCTTCCCGGCAGAATGATTGACAAAAGCATGTGGCACGGAGATTCGCATGGTTTGAGGTTATGTTTTTTGTTAAATCGTCGAATTCCAGATCAATCGGAGCCTGTACCGCTGGGTTGATGTATTTGTAGCCGTTACATATTCATTGTAACAGCTACAAACACTTTCGTTGCTCATGTAACGCAACAGGGTCAAAGATATCGCGATCTAAAGTTTTAAAAGCATGCGACTCTCCGGCCCACACACTTAAGTCTAAAATATTGATGAAAATTGCATTAAGATTAAAAATAAGCAGGTTTTTGTAATCGTTTGATCACGATAAACGACCCGAAAACATATTTTCAGAATATCTTTACTCGTTTTAGAGAAATTTGCAAATTTATTTACTATGAACAATCACAGTGTAGGGTTACCATATCGTCGGTCGGTCAGAATCATTAGGCTGTTTCTAGAAAATAGACCGATCGGAATACGTTATTTTGAGGGTATAACCTTCAAGAATTCTAAAGTTTATGAATTCTTGCCTGTCGATACATTGGCATATAATTAGTTTATTTTTGCGTTTTGTGTCACATCTAGCCGATGCATCTTGAGAAATTCGATTATTTGTGGTGGTTATAAATAATTGGACTCTAAGGCGATTCTCCCACTGCCAACGCGCGCCGTCGTCGCGGGGCGCGGTTTGGCGTTTCACGCGCGCGGTGACGGCGCAGCGCAACGCCTGTTCGGGCGGTTTTCTCCGCGCCCCCGCGCCATTCGGCGTCTGACGCGTCCCCGCCGCTTGTTTTTTAGAGGCATTAAATTTTGAAGTTGTTTTGTTTTAATTTCCAGGTTTTTAGGGTTCCGTACCTCAAAAGGAAAAAAAACTGAACACATATAAAATCACTCATGAGATTAAAACGTCCAGACAAATAATTTAGATTTGCCATCTCGATATTAATGACGGAATTTTAATAACATACGAGTAGGTAGGTACGGTCAACGGCACGCTGGGCTTCCACGACAGCGTAATGATATTCAATCAAATAAATAACAGATTTTTTACAGTTTTGTATAACCTCATGTGCTGCATAATGTACCTACCAAATGGCACCAAAATGGGCGTATATCCAAGCCACGAAACATTTGAAAACCAGAGGAAATCCCGCCATCGTAACGAAACGATCATCGAAAACCAGCCGCGGGGCGCGTCGCAGTGTGTTGTACCCCGCGGTAACGCGCCTGCTGGCGCAAACTGCTCGCGGATCGCCGGCGGCATGCGGCGGTGCGCGCTCACGCGCCGTGGCGCGCCTTGGTGTGTTGGACGAGGCGGTTTTCTGTACAAATTAATGTACTTGCATACAACGTAAAAGACGCGCGTGGGTGCCCCGCGACCGCGCGCGTCGCCAGTGTGAGAACCGTCTAAACTGTCAAAATTGTTTTAAAGTAAAAAGAAACAATAGTATTGTATTTAAGATAGCCTGCGTAGTGTACAAACCTAATTTGTGTCATTTTCGTCCATGGAAACAGACGTGGGACCCGTACATTAATAACACCGTCAAAAAAATATTACAATTTGAAAAACAAGTACCATATACCTCAGATCACTTAAAAATCCCTATGAAATAAATTTGTGCCAAATTAAGGCATGGACTTTTAATATTTTCAATTTTTTTGTTTGTCCGAGCCATTGATGCTTATAAAAAATATTAGTATTATTAGAGTTTACATATTTAATATCTTAAATACATGAGTGATGGACAGAATGAATTTGTGTCATTTTCATGCATGGATAATACCTAGGTAGGTAGGTATTCAAAAAGTTTGCGGTCGAAGCGAGTAGGCGCGGGCGCGTGGCGAGGGACGACGAAGCTCGTCCGTTTCGGTTGGATACTAAGTACGTACATACCTATAAGTCTCACGTCACGATACGAACGAACACGCACCTTTCGTTTGGTTAAGTAGGTACTCTATAGAATTACATCTCCTGTTTTAGAAATTCATACAGATGTACTATGGACAACAACGTCACTTAACCACAACTCTTAAGGTTAAAATCGGTTGCACGCCGCGCCGCCGCTGTCATAACATAATATATTTAGTTCGTGCAGGGGGATACATGCGCACACAACTTTTTTGCTAACTTTTTAAGCGAAGCTGTTGCCCATAGTACATACATATCTGTTCTGTTTCCATTCTAAAACAACCTAGAAGTAATATACCGACGATATACATTCTTATTTCAGATATCAAATCGATTGTACCGGCTTCCCGGCAGAATTATTGACAAAAACATGTGGGCCGGAGAGTCGCATGCTTTGAGGTTATGTTTTTTGTTAAATCGTCGAATTCCAGATCAATCGGAGCCTGTAGCGGTGGGTTGATGTATTTGTAGCCGTTACATATTTAAGCATGTTCCAGACGGATTAAATCACGCCTCCCAACAGAGGTGACCTTGCTTGATTTAATCCATCTAGACGGCAGATTTAATCCAAATCTCTCCAACCAATCCAAATGACCTTCAACGTCCTTGGTGGAAGGGCGCGAGTTCCAACACAGGCACGGTAATGATATTTATCAGTACTCCAACTTCATATACTGCCCGGCATTTTATTGGCAAGATAAAAACGAGACAAAAGATGTGCAGCGCCACAAATTTTAGTGTTTGTGGCTATTGCGCATCTTTTGTCTCATCTTTCTCTTGCCAATTTATATGCAAGTGTCATCTGTACAAATAGTCGAAAAGCGAGTCGTACCTACGCGCCTCGGCCCTCGAGTTCAGTCTGCAGTCTGCACTCGGTACACAAACAGTCGCGAATGCGCCGCAGTGATGAACGAAAGATGTACGTAGGTCAGGTACTATTGAGGTAATAAATATAATAGAAAAAATACTATAAAATATCGACTCAGCCCTCGCAGTTCAGACGGGCTCAAATGGCTCGGCTGCTACGGGTTACGGGTGAGTCAATTTTTTCTAGTATTTTTAGGGTTCCGTAGCCTAAATGGCAAAAAACGGAACCCTTATAGATTCGTCATGTCTGTCTGTCTATCTGTCCTTCTGTCACAGCCATTTTATTCCAAAAGTATTAATATTACACAATTGAACCTTGGTTGGTAGATGTATTCTGTTAACCGCTTAACGATTTTAACACAAAAATAACAAAAATAAAGATTAAGGGGGGGCTCTCCATACATGGAACTGAAACTGCGAACGTGTGAGGTGTCAATAGATAGGTCTTTAAAATTGACATTGAAGTTTTTAAGACATTTTTTTCTCAAAGTCTAAGGTTTGAAAGATATACTCCTCCAAAGTGGTAAAATGTTTATCCTCCCCCCCCCCCCCCCCCTTTAACTTTTGAAATAAGAAAGTGAAAAATCTAAAAAACATATATGCTGCATGTAGGTCTTAATAATTACTTTCAATAAAAATTGGTTTAAATGAGATATAGTAATTAGTTTTTCAGATATAGCACATTTTCCATAACCGCAAATATAACTTTGTCATTCATAACAACACTGAAAAACAAAGTTATTTTTGCAGACGAAAAATTATAATGGTATTAAATATGGTGTGGTATAAGGTATCTACGGAACCGTACGGCGTGTTGCCCTAAACGCACTTGGCCGGGTTTTTTTCTTATATATTTATTACCCGGTTATTATATATTATTACCTTAATATAGAAATAACATTCTGAATGCCAAAAGTCTAAAAATTCAATAGGTACTATTGATTGAAATATAAGTTCTTACTATTGCAAAGTGCAGATTGTGCTGTTTTTATTATAAATATAATTAACCAATAATCCAGAGATACCTTACATTTTTAAATACCTGGAAAGTCCGAAAGCTAAGATTAAGTATACTTAAAATATTATATAATACGTAGGTATTGTACTAAGGATTATTAAATAATTTGTGTCTCCCATCAATAATGTATTTTTTTTTTATTTTTATTTTACCATTAGTTTTGTTAATCTAGTTATATTATTGCCTTAAAATTAATTGATTGAACCAGCGCGGGTTTATTTAGGTAATTATTTCAAGGACAGGGCCGAGTTACAGTACTGATAGATATCTTTACCGTGGAATGGGAAAGAGTGTCGGCGCTAGGGTTGCCAACATGTCTAAGGCGAAATACAGTATTTTTCAAATAAGGCTAAAAAAATTAGTACACTTTAAAATAATATAGTAGTTTATGGAAAAGGCAAAAATTAGGCAAATATATTATTATATTTTACTTTTTATAAAAACTATATTTTTTGAACTTTTTGCATTTTTGAACAATGTTTTGGTCAAAATCATAAACCATAAATAAAACAATCATGAATCAAAATAAAAGTCTCATATTATTTTCTACCATCAATATTAATTAAATATAAGTAAATTAAAAACTCGTTTTTAACTTACTTACGATTGTATCAGTATTACTGATTAAGTTAAGACATGAAAGAAATTCGTCCATGGTTAAGATTAAGATATATTTCGTCCATGGATTAAGATTTAATTAAGTTGTCAATTTTATATTGACAAGTTTGGAACGCAATAAGACAGATAGATACGTTCAGAATTCAGATACAATACACTATACACATAGTATTTGTTATATGGTGTGACTATACACTACACGCTATAGAATCAGTCAAAATTCACGATCACAAATTAAAAAAAAAGAAACATTTGTTTCTTAGCGATCGATGTTGAAAATATAGTATTTTTGCGTACTATATATTTCTTCAATAGTATATAGCACGCAGACCCGAAACATAGTATAATACGACATATTATTATAGTATGGTTGGCAGCCCTAGTTGGCGGCGCTTGGATGTAAACTCGTGTAGCCGCAACACAATCCACGGATGGAAACCACGCCCCCATCAAGCTTCCACCAAGGTGACCTTGGTTGGGAGGCGTGATTAAATCCGTCTGGAACGTGCTTTATTGTAACAGCTACAAACACATTCGTTGCTCATGTAACGCAATAGCGACCTAAAGTTTTAAAAGCATGCGACTCTCCGGCCCACACGCTTAAGTCTAAAATATTGGTGAAAATTGTATTATGATTAAAAATAAGCAGGTTTTCGTAACCGTATATAATAGGTCTTTACCTATGAAATTGCCGATTTGTATGGAGAATTTTCAAGAAGTTGCATTTTTCATACTAGCATTTTCTTTGTTCATTTAACAACCGTTAACACTCTTGTAACAAAACTTTTATGTACTAATGTTTGAACACTATGCTAACCTATTCCATTTACGATAAGCGAAAAAAATAAGTTTTGGCTAAGTTACAACCCCTCCGGTCACCCTTTTTTGGCTCACAAAAAAAAGAGTAACTTTCAAGATCTTTTTTTAATGCTATGAAAGCTTAAAAAAAGGACTTTATTTTTACTGATAGTTGACTATCATGGTCATAATTCGACATACGTAAATCAAGATATTGTTAAATGTTTTAAAACATAGAAGTTATTATTTTCTCTGTATGTGACAAAATATCGGCAAGTTCATAAGTAAAGACCTAATATTTATAGATATATATTGCGAACGATTTTATCCTAGCTTTCCGATGACCTAGAGACTTGAAACTTTGAAAATAGGTCAGAACTGGAAGGCAATGCAATATTATGGTGTCATTGAGCTGATCTGATGATGAAACCGGAAGAAGCCCACAGGAATTCTATGATAAAACCTACAACCCCATCGTGTTTGGGCTCGTTAGAATAGGCATGACGAAATTTTTTTTTATTTTATGTTACATAAATTACCTCTCAAAAAAAGAAACATTGGTAAAATAATTATTTCGCTAGCGTGAAAACTGCCCGAGATATCACAGTTTAAAATGCACACAAAATTGGACTCACCCGAAAACGCTCCATACTAACGGCTACCCTAGTTATGACGTCACGCCTAGGTGTTTGTATGCAACGCGTAGGGAAGTTTGGCAGCTATATTAAATATTGTGTTTATCAAAATTGTTTCTTATACAAATTTGCTATAAATTTTACTTCGGCACTCGCGTTTGGGGCTAGAGGAATAGTGACATACTTCCATAAATTGTTTTTCACTAATATTGCTTTTGCTTGGATTGCCCATGTGTCGTAGTTATCTTTTTCAAGTGGATCTATGTGGTATGTCCTCGGCATGTTTGTAATAGCACAAAGAACGTTTCACTTGATTCGCTTGATTTTTGTTTGTATACGCTCTGCTACCATATTAACTTTTTACAGTTGAAGAATCACTATGTGGCAATAATAAACAGATTTGACTTAGTGAACTGTTGTTTATTTATAGTTAAACTAAATATTAACAAGTGTTTAAGAAGTATTTGAATATGCGAAAAGATCACCAGTTGTCAAAATAGAAAAATCTATCAACAAGTAATTTGCCATGGTTACTACCATAGATATACAATAGAGAACTAAAGAGCTATCTATAGTATATAGTCTCTTTACAATATGTTTACGGTTTTTATTAGTATTTTGTTATTTTATTCAGTAGTCGTCATACCTATTGTTTTGACGAGTACTCTAATGGGAGACGAAGTCCAGGGTCTGATGATGAAGCTGACAGACAGAGTATGTTCATTACTTTTAGTCGGAGGATTTTTGTAAAAATATTAACTAAACTGTTTTTCAATTAGGGTTTTTCAAAATGACAAAAAACTGTATGCTCGATAGATAAGATGGCGTTGATAAAAATGTATGTGTCAATGTGATTTTTTTACTCAGCTTCGAAGAGTACTCAGGTAGGCAGGCAAATCTGATGTTACCCTAAAATGTTTCTCTTTGGCCAGATGTCAGCCAGCGAACGCTTATTTGCCTCTTTGGTACAGGCCGTTTATTTTTAAAAGCCAATTTTTACACTTCTCTTTCCATCAACGCCATCTAGAGGCAAATAGTTACTATTTTTTAAAATGTCACTTTGTAAAGCCTTCATTAAGAATAATTGTCCTAAGTCGTGGGCTTTTAAAAAAAATGCTTTTTTGACAGTTGCCTTTCTCATCGAATGTGTTTTTTAATCAATATATTTGTACATGTATCATAGATTCACGTGGACTACATTACCACAGAATAACTTTGATACTACCTAATAAATTGTTCGATTTTGGTAGATTATTTTTTGATGTTATTCTAAAATACCCCAGGTGTCCAAGAATGTCACAGCTCAAGGGTGGACACAATGTAACAGTGTTTCCACTACTACTACCTAATATTTGTGATTTTCAGACTCATTAATCTTTTAGTATGTAGAATTTTACCTGAGAGATTAATGCCTATTATAAGTAATTGTTGATTTTAAATCGTTATTGCCTATAAAAGGTACATAACTACGATTTAAAAAAAATTAGACTCATTTATCTTTAAGTCACACACAAATCATTGTACCTGAGATAAACCTATAGGTACTTTTAAAGTCTGAATAATTATGCAATACCTTGAGAAAACCTTTATCGGTTGGAATTCAACAGATTTTGTCATTTACTTGTTCCACTAAATATGAAAATGTCAAAATTAATAACAGTGTTTCATTGTTGGACAGAGGATGTTTCATTGTGTACACCTAGGTGGACACAATGAAACAATTCCCATTTTCTTTTAAAAGTCTTCTTATTGGTTTATGTATCTATTTATTAATGAAACTATAACTGCCATTTTATACCTAATTAAGTAGATTCCGTTCCTCTAAAAACGGAATTCATATCTTTAAAAATGAGAGAAATATGAGACTCAGAGCTTTTGGTGTTGCATTGTTCCACACTGCTCTACGTTTGTATGTATGTGAGTTTTTGTATTGTTACTTGGGACAAGTTTCAATGGTTGTAAAGTAATTTATGCTTACTACATAAGTCAAAACTTGAAAAATTAAACTTTAGTATTTACTTACCTTTTAAAAAAAACTAAAAACCGACTTCAAAAAACCTGCCTCTAAAAAGCAAGAAATAATATTCAAATCATTAGATATGCATTATCATTGTTATATAATAACAACACGTCTATTGAAGTCGGGTGGGGCTGGAGTACAACTTCGTTTTTTTATTCTAAAAGCCCTACCCGACTTCAATATACGTGTTGTTATTATATAACAATGATAATGCATATCTAATGATTTGAATATTATTTCTTGCTTTTTAGAGGCAGGTTATTTGAAGTTGGTTTTTTGTTTTTTAAAACATTTTTTTTTATTTTTAAAACAATTTTTATTTTTTTGTTTTTAGTGTAAGTACCTTCTCTATTAGGTAGTGTAGTGTAAGTATATTATTTGGTAGAAAAATCGGCTCAGTCAAACGTGAGATATTCGCGGAGAAACATACATTCATACAGGTCAAACTGAAAGAGAACCTTCTTTTTTTTGAAGTCGGTTAAAAAGACTAAAAGTACCTCTTACCCAACAAAAAGAATCATCTTATTCGGTTCATAAATAACAAAATAGTCAAGTTAGTTGATGCAAAATCATAGTGTTTTCAGGATACCTTGAAAACTACTGAACCGATTTGAAAAAAAATAAATGGGACCATTTCGCAAAAAAATTGAATCGAACAAAAAAAGAATCATCAAAATCGGTCCATAAATGTCGAAGATACGCGCGAACAACGATAAAAAAAAACATACAATTAAGGATGTAATAAAACAGATGCTTCGTTCGGAGTTATTTTATTAATAAAATACATGTAAAATAATTTTTTTTTTCTTACAAAGAGGTTATAAGAAAACTGAATTTCTTAGTGCTCATCACGGTTAGTTCAGAGCCATCACGCCTTATTAGTAAGTTTGAATAGACTAACATACACGTTACTAACATAACAAGTGATGTATAGGTACTTGGTTATTTATAAAGCTGTTGGGTTTTAAAGTAAATGGGAACCCGAACGAGAACGAAAACGGAAACAGGAACGGTACTTACCTACTAATCTCTGAACTAAACTTTTCAATAATTTATACCAATTCGAATTTAATATTTATAACTAAGACAGGACAACGTCTGTCGGGTCAGCTAGTAAAATAAATATTTGAGGGGGCTCCCATACAACAAACGTGATTTTTTAGCCGTTTTTTGGTACGGAACCCTTTGTGTGCGAGTCCGACTCGCACTTGACCGGTTTTTATTTCCTTACCCTCAAAAAATATTTTGTTACAGTAGGTAGGTAATCCTTTCTTTTTAAACTTTGCAAGAGGTAGAGTACAAGAATGTTAATGATGTCATCTCATCAATGAGACTGTAATTGACAATAATAACACATGCCTAGTTCCAAATCACGCCAACAGCACTGTTAGCCTATAATCCATTAAATGAAGTAGGTACACAAATACCCTATCTGTGTAATATTTTGTGACTATTTAATTTGGTCGGATACGCGCTAACAGCGCTGTGAGCGTGATTCGGAACGCGGCCACAGTATCATCAAATGTATTTATATTCGTTCGTATACTTCTTACCTACCTACCTACTCGTTACTTCAAATGTGTCACCGAACTTCAGTACCTATGCTTAGGCGTCACTTAAGTCACTTACTTACTTTAAATTAGGCGAATTAATTTGAAGTGGGATATTGTGCTGGCTCAATACGAAATAGAGGCTACTTTTTACAAATTCTTTTACCCAAAGTCGCTCGAACGGCAAAGTGCGTAGCAGCGGTGCTCGAAGTACGCAGCAAACAGCGGTGCCCCGGCTCCCACCCCCCCCACCCCCCCCCATTTTCTTTTGTGACTTTTACAGGGTGTTGAAAAGAAAAAAATAAAAAGCTGAAAATTCCATTGATGAATTTAGCACAAAACATTATGTACAACAGATACTATTGATCTAAAACATTTAACACTTATTTAACCAATTGTAATATTCTTTTGGAGTTACTAAGGTAACGCTTTAGGTAATAGTCAAATAACAGTATTCCCGTGGACAAAGATGACACAAAAAGCTCAAGTAAGTACATCGGTTACAACTTCATAATCATCATGAAAGTAAAATTTTCAACTTTAATTTTCTTTTCGTCCGATAGCGTTAAAAAAGACAAAAACCTAAATTGTTACTTATGCATCAAACCAAAATGACACAATTTCATGTATTAGGCTAAGTGAATGGTGCAGAAACTATATACGAAAAAAACAAACTTTAATATTTTTAAAAGCTAAAAACTTATCCCGATCGGTCTAAAATGCAAGTTGAAGTGTTTTTAGATACCTATTTTGAAAGACTAATTACTTCAAAAAACGAAGGAAGTTCTCAGTTCGGTTGCAATCAACCGAGACCTAAATTAATGGGTGACTGATACTGATGATGATGGGTGACTGGTACTGAGTGGGCAATTATTATACCAATTAGGACGTTCACATTTTTAACACGTTTTTATAAGGTTACCTACTTTCTCATTTGTTTGTTTGTATTTTGTCATCTCGATTAGGATAAAAGTCACCTTTTTACGTCCCCTAAAAAATATTGCAATATTGCATAGTCAGTAACAGTATGATAGTAGGTACGATACGTACGAGTATGTAGGCAAATCAACCCTCAACATTATGTAGTTCAACTTGAATTTTATTAGAAACAGCCTAATGATTCCTACGGACTGACGATATGGTCACCCTACACACTGATTATTCATAATAAATCATAGTAAATAAATTTACTTATTTCTCTAAAACGAATGAAGATATAGTGAAAATATGTTTTCGGGCCGTTTATCGTGATCAAACGGTTACGTAAACTTGCTTATTTTTAATCTTAATACAATTTTCACCAGTATTTTAGACTTAAGCGTGTGGGCCGGAGAGTCGCATGCTTTTAAAACTTTAGATCGCCATATCTTTGTCCCTGTTGCGTTACATGAGCAACAAATGTGTTTGTAGCTGTTACAATGAATATGTAACGGCTACAAATACATCAACCCAGCGGTACAGGCTCCGATTGATCTGGAATTCGACGATTTAACAAAAAACATAACCTCAAACCATGCGAATCTCCGTGCCACATGCTTTTGTCAATCATTCTGCCGGGAAGCCGGTACAATCGATTTGATATCTGAAATAAGAACGTATATCATCGGTACATTACTTCTAGGTAGTTTTAGAATGGAATTATTCAGTGGCACGGAGATTCGCATGCTCACCAATTTTGATGGTTGTTTGGTTGCAACGCTCTGACGTTAGGAACGGGAAAGTTGTTACAACCGAACGTCACGCACTAATGTTTGGAACGGCGTTAGAGCGTTCGGTTGCACTCGGAGCGTAGGTTCGGAACGACCCCCTACGCTCCAAGTGCAAACAATGTCACCACACGTAGTATCTCTTACTAGTCTGTGCTTGTCACTTCACATTTTATGAAAATGTTGCCAGTACGGGGAAAATATCTCTCGCAATTACTTAGTTGTTCAATTAAAAGTTGAACACGTCTCAATGAGCGGTTTTCAAAAGGAAGTTTAAGAAAAAAGTAGAACATAAAAACCGGCCAAGTGCATGTCGGGCCACGCGCCTTAGGGTTCCGTAGTTACCTTATACCATACCATATTTAATACCACCTATCATTTTTCGTCTGCAAAAATAACTTTGATTTTCACAGTGTTGGTATGAATGACAAAGTTATATTTGCGGTTTTGGAAAATGTGCTATATCTCGAAAACTAATTACTACATCTCGTTCAAACCAATTTTGGTTGAAAGTGTTTATTAAGATCTACAGCATATATTTTTTTTAGATTTTTCACACTCTTATTTCAAAAGTTAAAGGGGGGGGGGGGACACACATTTTACCACTTTGGCGGTGAATATCTTTCAAACGGTTGACCTTGAGAAAAAGTTGTCTTAGGAACCTTAATGTCATTTTTAAAGACCTATCTATAAACACCCAACACATGTTGGTTTGAAGAAAAATTTTAGGTTAAATTTTTAGGTTTTTTAAGAACAAGGCAAAGGATGAAACGTACCTAATTACTTCTTTATCATACGATTGTTGAGTATGGTAAAAGTTGTTGTTGAGTTGTTGGTTTGTTGCGTTGTGGGTTGGTTGTCCTTTGGCGTGTTATGAAGAACGTTTTTCTGACCCTTAGTAGGAATATTTTAAAAATCTACCTCGTTGAAGTAGCGCCATCTATCGATATAAAATTTTACTAAAATTATCAGCTGTCAGAAAACCGCTCAATACCTAGATATGCGGCCAACTTTGTTGTTTATGGGCCGATTTCGATGAAATTCGGTTTGTGATACTATTTTGACAAGAAAACAGCAAAGCAATATTAAAAATAAAAAAAAATCCAAGATGGCTACTAACTTTTTTGTTTCTGGGCCGATTTCAATGAAACTCGGTTTGGGGTAATATTTTGACAAGAAAACAGCAACGCAATGTTAAAAAATTAAAAAACCCAAGATGGCGGCCAACTTTTTAGTTTGTGGGCCAATTTCGATGAAACTCGGTACTGGGTAGTATTTTGACTAGAAAACAGCAACGCAATATTAAAAATATAAAAAATCTAAAATGGTGGCTAACTTTGTTGTTTATTGGCCGATTTTGATAAAACTCGGTTTGGGGTACTATTTTGACAAGAAAACAGCAACGCAATATTAAAAATACAAAAATCCAAGATGGTGGCTAACTTTTTTGTTTGTGGGCCGATTTCAATGAAACTCGGTTCTAGGTACTATTTTAACAAGAAAACAGCAACGCAATGTCAATTTAGATGACGGATCTCAACCCTTTGTCATTTTTAACATTGCATTCCTGTTTTTTGTCAAAATAGTGCCCCAAACCAAGTTTCATCGAATTCGGCCCACAAACAGCAAAGTTTGCCACTGTCTTGGATTTTTTTATATTTTTAACTTGCGCTACTGTTTTTTGTCAAAATAGTACCCCGAATCGAGTTTCATCGAAATCGGCACCTAAACAAAAAAGTTGACCGCCATCTTGGATTTTTTTATATTTTTACACGACTGCCCAAAAAAGAGTGTATATGTGTTCAGGGTTCATGTATGTGTGTGGGTATGTGAGTTTCTTTATTCTATCATAACTTCTAAATGGCTCAATAGATTTGAATGTAAGGGGTATCGTTCGAATCTTTACCTCATTGCATGTGACACTGGCTATAATTTTTTTGAAAAAAATACGATGGCGACCGTACCACGCCATTTTCAAATCTGAAAAAAAATAAATTTTTTTTTCTTCAATTAATACAATATGGGTATCAAATGAAAGGCCTTAATGAGCACATTTTAAAACTGTATAATTTGTTACTAAAATGTACGAAATAAAAATAAATAAATTAAAAAAATATTAAAAACACGACTGTCCCACCAAAAACGAACTAAAAAGTTAAATAACAAGTATCTTTGCAGTCGGGGGACTTCTTTGATAAAAAATGTTCCACAAAATGGTCCCCCGACTGCAAAGACACTTGTTATTTAACTTTTTAGTTCATTTTTGGAGGGGCAGTCGTGTTTTTAATATTTTTTTAATTTTTAATATTGCGTTGCTGTTTCCTTGTCAAAATAGTACCCCGAACCGAGAATTGTCGAAATCGGCTCATAAACAAAAAAGTTGACCACCATGTTGGATTTTTTATATTTTTAACATTGCGTTGCTGTTTTCTTGTCAAAATAGTACCCCAAACCGAGTTTCACCGAAATCGACCAACAAACAAAAAAGTTGGCCGATACCTTGAATTTTCTTATATTTTTATATTGCGTTGCTGTTTTCTTAAAATAGTACCCAGAACCGAGTTTCATCGAAATCGGCCCACAAACAAAAAAGTTGGCCGCCATCTTGGATTTTTTTATATTTTTAATATTGCGTTGCTGATTTCTTGTCAAAATAGTACCCCGAACCGAGTTTCATCGACATCGGCCCACAAACAAAAAAGTTGGCCGCCATCTTGGATTTTTTTTATATTGTTAACATTGCGTTGCTGTTCTCTTGTTGAAATAGTACCCAGAACCGAGTTACATCGAAATCGGCCCACAAACAAAAAAGTTGGCCGCTAATCTTTAATTTTTTGACATTTTTAACATTGCACAGTGGAAATCTTAGTTAAAATGTTAAATATACTATATAGATTTCGGTTTAAACCCTTGCCCATCCAGTAAGCCGACACGAGTTGGCTTGCGTGTCGTAGCGGGTTGACCCGCGAGCCAACTCGGGTCGGCTAACTCGAGTTGAATTGAAACCGAGTTACGCGGATTTCTGAGTGAGTTCGCGGGTCGTAGCGAGTTGATCCGCGAGCCAACTCGGGTCAGCTAACTCGAGTTGAAACTGTGTTATGAGAATTTTGAAACGGGTTGACTCGAGTTGTAAATAAACCGAGTTGGCCCATCACTAATTGTCATTTGCCGTCAATGTGCATCAATGCAAGGCGCGTCAATTGCCATCAATTAAAAGTTTCGATCATTTGCTGTCAATGGTGCGGAAAAATTGACAATCGCTTCATTTGCTCGCGTAAACGATCAATTTTTCCGTCAATGGGCGTCAATTGCGGAAAAATTGACAATCGCAATTGATCGTTAGCGGTGGGCTTTACGATCTTGGTCGTAATGTTTCAAATATATAGGTACATGTCTGCATCTTTTGTTTGTCATTTTTTAGCGTTTTTGCCGAGAAAGTTTCACGAGTACATTGACCTCCTTTCGGGTTGATACCCCCTTTCTGTTAAACGTTGTACCCTTTTGCAGTCAGAGGGAACATTTTTCCCACCAATTAAAACCAATAAAAATACCAAAGTTTCTATTTGTAATATTATTTTTCGACCTGACAACACTAACAGAACATTATGACATTTCGGTTTATTTTTATTTGACATTGACAGACTGTTTTTTTTTTCACAAAGTTGTTGAAGTGAATATTCAAAACTGGCGTTTTTTTTTCTATTGCAAGGGAAATCGGTACATATCTTGGCAATCAAGTGGTGAAAAAAGGTAAGTTCTTCTAGATGTTGTGCTTTTGAATGTTATTTCATAGATGTAAGACGTATTTTTGATGTATCTGCCACAAATTTTCATTTATGTCGATTTTTGTTGGTGGGAAGAATATTCCCTCTAACCGTGAGTACCCGTGGGTACCCCGTTTCCTATAACTAATAAGGTTAGAGAAAATATTCTTATATTGTGTTTATGGTAACTGTTTTTATTTCTTTGCGACTAAGGATTAAATGTTTTCTTTTCTTATTGGTGTCTAATTGTGTGACATTATAGAGTTATTATGCATGATTTATGTTGTTTTTTTTTAGTTTCTTAAAAAACATACCGCTATAGCAGGTAGAGGGAATATTTTTACCACCAAATTTTTCGAATTTTCATAAAAATATCTAATTTTCTTTTTCTTTTCTTATTGGTGTCTAATTGTGTGACATTATAGAGTTATTATGCATGATTTATGTTGTTTTTTTTAGTTTCTTAAAAAACATACCGCTATTTCATAGAAAATAAAAATATTCCCTCTCGGTAGAGGGAATATTTTTACCACCAATAAAAAAATAAAAAAAATAAAAAAAATTAAATCACATTTTATTTTAGGCATCTTAAGTAACACAAATTCGAAAACCATATCATTCTATCTCATCTAGAACCTTATAACCGTTAAAGGGTTAATGACAATTGTTAGTTTTTCTACACAGTAATGTGTGTTTATGTACAAATTGATTGTAAATTCTGTAATGATTATATTACAATGTATGTAGGTAGGTAATAGGTACCTTAAATGATAAATAAATCTTTTAAAAATCAAAGAATATAATATATGTAGCTGGTTTTCATTACGTAGGTACCTACTTACCAAGATAGGTAGGTATCTACACAACACATTATTTAATTAAGTAGGTAACTACCTACTTAAGTATTATCTAGGTAATTATTTGTTGAGATAGGTAACAATATTTAACTTTGGTAAGTCCCCTATTAACGGTGTTCCCACCGCTGTAAGTACCTAGATATCTTTCCGATCAGTATCGAAATAACTGTTTGTCGAAATATTACCTATTTGTTGAATTTTGATGTTGTTTGTTTCCACAATCATACATAGGCATGGCATACCAACAACAACACATTAACGTTACTTGTCTACTCAAGCACACATTAACGTTACTTGGGACACCTTGTATATGTCGTAGGATAATTGTACAAACAGGATTTTTACAAAAATCCTAGTATGATTGTAAAATACCGGATGATTATAATCTAAGACAGATTTTTGCAATCATCCGAGTAATGTTTAGGATTTTTACAAAAATCCGGCGTATCTTAGGTAAATCGCGAATCACCATCTTTTTGCGCACGCTGATTGGCTGACGTCATCGTTATTGACCGACGGATGCTCTGATTGGCTATTTGTTATTGTTCTGATTATTGTCAAATATTTCTCTAGTGTTTTGTATGAATTTAACGTTTTTTATTTTAAAAAATCTGAGTGCTCATATTAATCAAGAATTCAAGAGACATTGAAGTGAGTGAATTGGATGTTATACAAGTGCCAGGCTCGATCAGTGCAGACAATTTAGAGGTTATATCTTAAAAATAACATTTCTATACAGAGCTAAGAAAGTTCTATAGCACTTGTCAATATTGTTGTGCAAAACCTAAATGGACTTTCGAGTTAAGTAATTAATGTTCTTAAAACTTCAATTGAAGAATTAAATTCGGGTAAATTACGAAACAACCCCAAAACCCAACAGCAATATGTTCTGACCAATCAGACTGAAGTTGTTATAAACTTAGATTATCCAATCAGCATTCAAGTTTACGATTTTCCTAAACATACTAGGATTTTTACAAAGATCCTAAAAATTACTCGGACGATTGTGAAAATTCATCTTAGATTTCGATTATCCGGCACCCTGATTATCTAAAAAGAAACTATTTAGCGACCGGTTTCATTCCACATACATTGCTACTTTTCTTTGGTATGTTTTTTTAATCCAAAAAGAAGTAGCAATGGATCACTATCATCTTTGAACTGCAACCGGTCGCTAGGTGGTTTCTAATTAGATAATCAGCCCGCGGTTCTTTACAATCGTCCTAGGGTTTTTGTAAAGATCCGGTTTTTTACGATTTTCCTACGACATATACATGTAAACCTCGGTCTAAATGGTTTTATGTATAAATGTCAACCTCAGACCAAATTTGGTCTGAGTTTTCACTGTTAAATTAATAGCATTGTAGAAATGACATCTACTTAGATTAGTTAATAAATAATACACACATGAGATAATTAATATTGAAATAATTAATTAATATTGAAAGTTTTACATTATTTCACGGACATTACTTCCTTATCTTTTTTGTTGGGTTTTCGATTTGTATAAATATGCAATATAGCTCTACATCCGGGATATAATTCATATTTTGTTTTAAATATTCCAGATTTTATTCTTTTTGCAACCGATTCTTCTTTCACTGCAATGTTGATAGCGTCTTCGGCATCGAGTTTTTCGAGCTTGGAAGCCTTTATTTTCAAATCACATCTATCAGCTCCATCAACCTAAAAACATAAGTTGTTTTATTGCATTGCGTCTGCGAAGTGGGTTATTATGGCCCGTATTTTTATCCACCCACAAAAAAGTCTGTACCTCAGGAGTACGGACAAAAGTGCTTAAAGTGGCCACTTTTAGCACTTTTGCCTATTCAATTCACAAAACATAGCTAGGGTATCAAGATTTTGCAGAAGTTTCCTTATATCGCTTTCGCAGTCCACGGTCTTCCACATCTCGAGATCATCAGCATATAATAAGCTGGGGCACAGGGCAAGTCAGTTGCCAACGAGATCGTGTATAAAAATTACAAACAGAAACGGACCGAGGTGAGACCCTTGGGGAACACCACAGATCACACATTAGAAACCAAAGTTTGAACCAGGTTTTCAGGCGTATTTAATTTGAAAATCTCTGTGCGGTCCAGAGTAGCGGGTCTATCGGCTAAAAATATTGAAGTTCATGTTAACTGTAAATTGACAAATAGATATGATACATTTGCTACTTCATTTTGGCACAAATAATAATTTACCAAAGAAAAGTAGCAATGTATCACATCCATCTGTCAAATTACAGTTAACATGAACTTCAATGTTTTTAGCCGATAGACCCGCAGGTAGTGTACAGACATTTCTATTATCGCGTCGTATCTGTAAAGTTCTTCATTTTCAAAGTAATTAAAGCTCACTAAATTGATTATTTAGTTAGGCTTATGGTTGGAAAGTAAAAACAAGAAAACACGTAGGTAATTCGTATTTTTTTGAAAATCAATCCCTTAGGGGTTATATGGGATAAATAAACCTAATAATCGATATGGATGTCGTTATTGAGGTTTTATGGGATAACGATCGCAAAAATGACATTTATTTTGAAGTTCAACACGATGAACATGATTCAACCCCTAAAGGGTTGTAGTAGGGGTTGAAATTTTTTATGGAAAAATAATGTAAAATATATATTTCGACTTGAAACTTAGTAGGAGTACTTCTAAAATGTAGGGGACGGAGAGGGGGAGGGGGAGGATGGGGGAAGCTGCGGACGGTTACAGGACGGGGACGGGGACCCACCAAGCGAGCGGCTTCGTGCGAGGCTTGCTGCACGCAGGAAACGTCCTGCCTCGCGAGTCGCGGGCGGAAGCTAGTCATTAATATTAATTTAAGTACTTTACATGGAAAGATATTAGTCCAGTGAAACTTACCTTACACAGAAAGGACAAATTGAAATTATCGTCTACTTTAGGCCAGTGCTGTCCCAAGACATTTCTGTCCCAGCGTATACTTTGACTAGAAATCCGATTTGGTGCAGAAATGAATCCAGCCCACAACTCTGAACAAAAATGTGGAGTCACTGGTGCTAACATAATTATTAATGAAGCTAATGCGTCTTCAAATTCTTTACTCTTAGCAATGACATCTGGAGGGACGTTATTCTAAAAAAAAGAAAATTATTATTTCTTCATAATTTGATGAAGTCTGAAATAAAGACAAAAATAAAAAAAAAACTTACTCTAAGTGCGCTCGTTAGGCCTTGTAACCTGGAAATGCCTACACTAAGTTTGTTCGTATGTTTAAAATGGTAAGTTGCAGTAGCTATAAAATAGTTTTTGGAGTCCCAGATTTTGTTTTCATGTTTTTTAAAATCTTCTTCAGTCAACTGTTTGCTGTCACAAATATCAGATGCTCTGTGTTTTAAAAAATCTCGCATTGTTAGCCATAGTCGATGTTGCCAATTCAAGACACCTGGTAAAGCTGTAACAAGACAAATACAATTTATAACCCGGCCGAGTTAACTCGGCACCTGAAGCGCGATAGACCCCCTTCGTTTTCTCCTTGCTTCACGCCACTATCGTCATGTCAGTAGCGTTAGTACATTTGTTAGCGATAATTTATTGATGTCTATCGAAAACTTTCAAAAAATTGACGACGGTGGCGTGAGGAAAGGAGAAAACGAGAGTAGTCTATCGAGCTTCAGGTGCCTAGTTAACTCGACCGGGTTGTAATAATTACCAAATCTTAGGATTCTTAATTTAAATCAGACAGATTATGGTTTCTTACTGTCATCTGACCAACGGCGAGTCGTAGCTGGCGGGACATCAGCCAGAATGAGGAGCCGGGTAGTGTCACACCCATATGCTGTTAACAATCTTTCAGGATTTTCTCCATTATATTTAGACTTGCTCATCTTTTCCCATTGTAATAATACAGGCTCCCCAGTATTTTTTTCTTTATATTCTTTACCAATTTGTTCTACATTTTCAGGAGGTATGTATTTCCCAGAGGATTTTAATTTATAAGACTGTCCCATTACCATTCCTTGAACTACTAGTTTTTTGAATGGTTCTGGGGATGGAGTCCACCCTAGTGAATGTAAAAAATAGCTCATAAAACGAGCATAATATAAATGCAATACAGCGTGCTCTTTACCACCTATGTAAATGTTAACAGGAGTTTTTCCAGCCAATTTTTCTACGTCAAAGGGCTTTTCATTGTTTCCAGGATCTAAAAATCTATAATAATACCAAGATGAATCGACAAATGTATCCATAGTGTCCGTTTCCCTTTTTGCTGACTTGTGGCACTTTGGACACGTACAGTTAATCCAGTCCTTTACCTTAGATAAAGTTTGAATATCAGAGCCCAAAGATTTTAAATGGGGTAGAGTTATAGGGAGATCTTCATAAGGAACTGCCACTGGACCACACCAATCACAATGAATTATGGGTATTGGTGTGCCCCAATATCTTTGCCTAGATATAAGCCAGTCTTTTAACTTCGAACTTACTAAATAGCCTCCGATACTATTTTCTTGTGCTAAATCTAAAGCATGTTTATTTTCATTAGGTACATCTATTGATTTACAATTAGAAATTGGTATATTTAATGATGTTGCTAGCATCAGATCTTCTTGGTCAGTTGATGGCGAAGCTATATAAACGTCTCTCTCAGGTGCATAATTTGCGTTATCTGTCACATAAACTGGCATTTCACAGTTTGTAATTGGGTTAAAACATTTGAAAACTTTGTTTACGCTTTCCGTTTCATCAATATGGATGTTACTTTTCTTTAATGTTATGAATTCGCCGTGAACGAGCTTATAAGGTTCAGAAGTCCATATATCGATGGGTTTGGATTTATTTCCAGATTTCAATTCAAATTTTACTACTACTCCATCACATTCACCTATCCAATGTTTTTGTAGGTTTATTATATCTTTCCAGTCTTCTAAACTTTCACTATTCAGACCATCTAATAATTGTTTAGCATATTTTGTCGTTTTTATAAACCACTGAGTTAAGATTTTTGATTCTACTTTTGCACCTGACCTCCAAGAACAACCAAATTCGTCAACTTGTTCATCTGCTAAAACCGTTTTATCTATAGGGTCCCAATTGACTTTTGCCTGAAAAACAAAGAACATAATTATTTTAAAAAATCGATAGAAAAAGAATCGCAAAGTACTCTTTCTTCCTTTCTTAATTTGGTACTGTAGCATAGTGGGCCCAATGAAATGAAACCCAGAAGACTTGTGATGTGGCG
Organism: Agriphila geniculea; assembly: GCA_943789525.1. Classification (NCBI taxonomy): domain Eukaryota; kingdom Metazoa; phylum Arthropoda; class Insecta; order Lepidoptera; family Crambidae; genus Agriphila; species Agriphila geniculea. The sequence continues at coordinate 17,298,677 of OX038871.1, forward strand.
TAACTAGGGTGTGGCAGGTAGGGCACGTGCCCTGGGCCCCATTCATAAGGGGGCGCAATTCGCAAATTATTAAATTAAAAATTAAACAATACCTTAAGAGCGTGCAGTCTGCACACTAGCGCCGCCATTGGAAATAAAATCATAGTGTTTAAATAAAAAAGAAATTATGAATTATCTCTCTGGAGTGCACTCCGAACAAGCTTTGCGGTATTTTTTATCCCTTAAACAATATTTTCTAGCCTGTCGTTTTGTTATATGGACTTTTATTGCGAAAAGTGGCCACTTTTAACAATAAAAGTCCATTAAACTATACGACCGGCTAGAAAATATTGCTTAAGTGATAAAAAGTACCGCAAAGCTTGTTCGGAGTGCACTCCAGAGAGATAATTTAAAAATTTGTCTTTATTTAAGCACTATGATTTTTTTTCTAATGGCGGCGCTAGTGTGCAGACTGCGCAGCCTTAACTCATATTCAAATAATCAAGCGACGACTAGACAAGACAGGCAAGATTAATGAATGAAACTGACTAAAAATCGCGCTGAGCGGCCGTTTTTTTTTACTAAAGGCAAGCAAGACTACAAGATTAGCCGATAAATCCGACTTAAAATCGCGCCGCGCGCCCGCTCCCCCTTACTAAAGACAAGCAAGATTGCCAGATTAGTCGATAAATCTGACTAAAAATCATCATAACTAGATTAGTAGATGAAGCTGACCAAAAATCGCGCTACGCAGCCGATTTTTATTATAGACAGGCAAGATTACCAGACTAACTGCAAATCGCACGGCGCGGCTGTTTTTCTTTTTACTAAAGGCAGGCAAGATTACTAGATTAGTGCATGAAACTGACTAAAACTGGCTATTTAGTGTATAATTTTAGTATTAGTAGTATTTTACATTTTGATAACTAATGAAGGAGCGCAACTTTTGTGCTTACCCTAGGCGCCGTATCCGTTCGGTACGCCGCTGTGTGAACTGTGAAGTGGCTTTATTCACACATGACTAAGTTAAACACTTGCTTAAGTTTATTCTACATGACGACCTAATACCTATGGATTCGACAAGTCAGCACATGGAAGAAAACACAATCAGTTCAATATGACCTGATAAGCTTGGTTGGTTTAACTTTTGAATACAAATCACACTCACAAACGAACCGCATGAGTTTGGAATAAGCAAACCTTTTACGTAAAGTAGTATTTTTGAATTTTATTTTATTTATTTGGCTCTTCAACAATGTGTACCCCATTAGAATTATAGTTAACAGTCTCAAAAAAATATAAGTGACACATTACTTATAGAAAAGCACTACATGCACGAGATATTGCGTAAAGTACTTAATTAACTAATATGATAATATTATTTTTTAATATTATAATATAATATTATTTAATTATTGCAAATTATAATTATACATAATTTAAATATTATTTGTTGTTAATTAGTAATATTATTATTATTTAAATAATAATATTACTAATTATTATACTCCATATTACTCCATAATACGTATGCGAACCATTTGCAGATGAATTGTATGAATCCGCGCCGCGTCGCACTGATTCAGGTTGAAGAAAGAGTAAAAAAAACCCTATAAATTAACTTACCTTAGATTGGTATGCTAATCCTTTTTCAAATAATTTTAGGAATATATACTGAGTCCATTTGTAATACTGTGGGTCACAAGTACAAATTTCTCGTTCCCAGTCAAAATCAAATCCTAATTTTAAAAGCTGCATTTTCATTGACTGAATATTAGATCTAGTCCAGTAATTAGGAAGAATGTTACGTTCTATAGCAGCATTTTCAGCTGGCAATCCAAAAGCATCCCACCCTATGGGATGTATTACATTTTTGCCATCTAATTTATGAAATCTTGCAATAGCATCGGATATTGAATATACTCGTACATGACCCATATGCAAGTTACCCGAAGGATATGGAAACATCGGTAAAACATAAAAGGACTCAAATTCATCATTCGCCTTTTGGAGACTAACTACATCTTTTGTCCAATGTTTCTCAATTTTCAGCTTTATATTAGTTGTTATATCTTCATTCTGAAAGATACAAATTAAAATTCAATGTTTGTGTGTCTCAGGTGGTCGGATCACTCGGAAACTACAATTTTCATTGTATTTAGCACGTATTAGGCTGTGTTAAGTGCGTGACCAACGGACCAAAAGCCAGCACTGATATTGGTTGATCGTAGCTATAATTAAAACATATGATTGCATACAAAAGGAATGTGGCAGGCCGCTAAGAAGTTTGCCTGATGAAATTAAAACGAATTTGCTAAAGACAGGGAGAAATGGAAGAATGGAGTTGTGGGAGGTTTTTCCGTACAACAGGCATACACACAAGAGTGTAGTGTAATAGAGTCAATAATTCCCATAAAAGCTACCAAGTTTTAAGAAGGTTTGTGAATATTAAATTGGTTATTTCCAGTCAACACAACATAACTCCAGTTTTGCTCCCACCGGTCGGTGGCGTGGTGTAAAAGAATATTCAATTTGCCACCCGTAATAAAAATTTACCTCATAAGTCATACTTCATAAGTAATAAAAAAGTCAACTGATAAGTAGTTGACTTTGCCATAAAATGGCTAGGCGAAACTTCGATCCATGCGAAATATCAAAAAGAGCTGTTGTCAATTCAGCCTTTGTTATTTCAAAAGATATTATGTACTTATTTAAAGATTTTATGTTAACTTTTATAAGGGGTGGCAAATGGGATATTTTTTAGAAAAAATCCCAGTCACTCACTATCAGTGGGGCAATGCTGCAAGTGGTGACTGGGAATAACTGCTATTAAATATATATTTGGATGCTATTTTAATGTTGATCTACTGGTTGCATTGTACCTACATTAATTCATCAACGCCCGAGCGGTTGCCGGCGTCCGGACAAAAATAGAAATACTATTGTCTCATTTTCCAGGCGTTGACGAGTTAAATACCATGTTTTATTTATGGGTGATTATACAAAAGTTGGGCAACTCAATGTCATCACTCAATATAGTAAGGCGATATAGTATTTTTTTTATATTTCGTTATATCACCAAAGATTAAAGCCCCTTTTACCTGTCCACCCAATTATGATGTATTTTTTCAAAAGCAGTTTAGCAAAATTACACAAAGAAGGTAAGAAACGTCAGTACCTTGGCGTGTCACAAGTTCACAACTCCCGAATTACATAATAGAGTAATTGTATTTTTAAATATTACCAATTTATTGTAATTTAGTGATTTTCACTACAAACTATGAAAAATGTAGTAATGTATTTTATATACTTCACCATATAATCATAATAAAGAAATTAAAAAAAATCAAATATACACTTCTAAGGCTTCCACGCGTACAGTTCATTAGAAATAAAACACTTTTTACGGATTACAGCGCGTATATTGGTTAATTCAGATGTTATTTTAGAATTATTTAGTTTTGATTTGTTGGTTTTTTGGGTTTCCCGATGTTTCGACACCGTTCCAGGCAGGGGCCGTGGTCACGGGACCGACTGAAGTAAAAAGCTGCTCATATTTTTATTAAATTACCCGCTCGGAACTTTATAAAAATGCATTCAAGTTTATTAAATTATTTTAAAGCTGCGTTCTAATTTTAATTATTATTATTGAATTAAAAAAAAAATTCAAACTTTGTGTTCACTTTTATCCGTCAGTCCTCTGCGCATTTTAAAATTTAAAATTCCTGCAAAACCTCGAAATTCAAACATCAAGTGTTTGTTTAGTTCTAAATGTTATTAGTAAAGATGACTACTAAGCGCACCATTTCAATGACAGTCATTTTGAAAACAGTGCAAGCGTTGTGTTTATCATGTGTGCAGGTGTAGTTCCAGTCAAAATCTCAGTACTATGGTGAGTTGTTATTTTCTTGCATATATCGCACCTTCGGTGCAACAAGGTCACAAATAGGCAAAATTCCAAAAATGAGTTAAGTATGCAGAATTGCCTATAACCCATGCCTCCGTCTGGGGAAACAAAGACAGCCGCGAAAGTATGTGTATTTTCTACGAGATGGTGCTAGTGCCTTTGTGGTTTCCCTCACTTTTTCTACGAGTTTTAGAACTACAGAGTCTGATTGGTTAGTTAGTGCCCCCACGCCCGCGTCAGTTGGTTGCATCTTGGAGCTACAGCTACCCAAAGAAATGTATGACCATTTTTATACTCACTTATTGGAACAACGAAGTCTCATTATGTTTTTGTGACTTTAATATTTTTTTGTTATTACTAAGAAATTTGGGACAACAAAGTCATTCGTTGTAAACGGCTTTTGTTGGTCAAATATTTTATTTTTAGACAGAAATTGCCTTTGATGGTACAAGGGCACAAATACAGAAAATTGCAAAAATTACTTGCCAAAATGCTTATAAAGTACACTTGCGGCTGGAGGTGACAGTGGTTAACCTGTAATGATAGTGAAGTATAAATAAATAAATAAAAATCAAATAAATAATAAATAAACAAAAATTAAATAAACTAAATAATTATTAAAATTTTAATTCATTCTCTACCAGTGTTTTATATAATGTTATGCATTTTGTGCATTATTTAATGTAAATATTTTATTTATTTAATGTAAGTATGAGTCATAAAAGTGACTATAAAAATGATATCAAATGAAATTTTAGAAAACAATGGGGACTTGTCGTAAAATTAATGATGCTTAATGACAATGAAAATAATAGGCAGACCAGAAGAACTTGATGACAATTAAGAAAATACCGTTTATGAAGTGTGCCTAAAAGCGACCATGGGCAAATAGAAATTCATCAATAGGTATGGTTATGTATGGTATATACTTTCGTTATTGAAATTATGGAAAAAATAATGATTCTTAAAAAAATAAGTTAAAAAATGAAAGATTTTATTATTAGTATTCTTATAAATGTTGTTAAAGTTATTTTAAGTGTTTTTTAAAATACGGAAGTATAAAAAGTGATTGATAAGTATTATTTTAGAAAAGAGAATTATTTTCATTACGTTTATGTAATGTTTAATTTTTTATTTCTTTTATGTTGTTATTCCAAAGAATTTTGTTTCTGAACAATATCTTTATTTTTGTTAAAGTCATTGTCTTAATAAATTCATGTCTTAATTAATAAGAAAATACAAGATTTATGCAATTAACTTTATTGTTTTTATTCCAAAATCATCCTAAAAGGGAGCTCAAATAAGGTCATAACTAAAAAATAATTTACATTTTGGCACAACAAGGGCACAATGGTACCCCTCCTTTAAATAAAAAATATTTAAAAAAAAACTATACATTTTAACCCTTTATAGGGCATAAGCAAATTAGTATGGCAACTGTAAACACATCACATGTCTAACCGTAAGGTCGATTTTACTGAAACTATTATCCCTATGTTAGCTCTTATGTATTTTTTGATTAGTCCCTGAACGCGCGTAAAGCACAAACACAACCACATGCCCGAAGTTTGCGAATATCATTCGCAATAACGCCAAATACTTGTGGTTACATTTGTGCCCTGTGTCCATTTAGCATTTCCGACATGCACGTGCACAGTGTTCTCCGCGTATTTAATTCAATAAAAAGGAATTTAGTGGCATTTGAGTAATTAAATGTATGTATCTTACATGTACTTTTGTTCAATAATGTTTTATAACGAGATAAATATGACGAGCACTTGTTACCAACTTTTAGGTCAGTTTTTGACTATGTGTTTATTGTTTTTGTATAGAATATTAAATATATTTTACGATAATCACATTACAAAAGCTAGAGGTTTTTGGGGAAAGATGTTATTAACTATCAAATTCAGTCATTTTTTCAGAGAAGATTTTAGTCATATTAATAATTGTAGATAGGAAGGGAAAAATACACATTTTTGAACTATATTATTTATTTATTAAAAACAAAAATTATTTGCTTTTACAAAAATAAAAATTAATCTATAATAATAATAACTATTATAATAAATTTTGATAGTTTTCAATGCTTCGATGAAAATACTAGATTTAGATGCAATGGAGGAAAAGGAGATTGTTTTTGAACCTAAAATAGGTTCTTGAGACTTAGATAATTGAAGTAAATATTTGAAAAATGTTTGGTGAAAAGTAATTCCACCAGGATGAAAAACTCAAGACTACCTTATGCAAGTGTTAATGGTGATTTTGCATGTTATACTATTAATACTAGTAAAAATCATAAATATTTGCATATTTTAATTGAAAATGTCTAATTATTTAATTCTTTTTTAAGGCCCTAATTACCCATACTTACTTAAAATTATTCCTCAAATGGTCATTAGTCACATATGTAACCAGTTGTCTTATTCCCTAAACGGGCACGGTTACATATGTAACCACGGCCTACAGACAAAACCGCAAAACAAAAGTAGTCAATTTTTCATGATATAAGATCCTTTTAGAGTCGAGTCCGTTACGCCAGCAAGAAAGTAGCTTCTAGAAGGAAGCGAGTTTGATGAATAATTTGTGCGCAATTCGGTGTAAATGTGCGCCAAATAAAAAATTTGTGGGCCTTATAGTTTTGGAATAAAACGGGAAAAACGAATTCTGCTGGGGTAACGGTACTCCAGCAGGAAGATTCTAAACTAATGATCGCAGAGAAATAAAAGATATATGGGCGGGTAGCTTGATACTAGCAAGAAATGTGCGCCAAATATATAATTTGAGGGCCTTATAGTTTTGGAGATATTTGATTTCCTGCTGGCGTAACGTTTTGCCGGATCCCAGATCTCGGAAACTACTAAGTGTGCGATCTTACAGTAAACATATATAAGTAGCCCCTGATTTGTGCTATTTGTGCGGTAGAAAACATTTCAAAAATATTCACAAATTTTGAAGTAATCGGGCATTTTCTGAAAACAGAAAAAAAATTCTAGCGCCTAAACTGCCACATAAAAAAAGAAACCAAAAACGGTGCTCTATTCTTCTTATTATTTCTCATTACCATAAAAAATTTGAAAACCGCACATTCACACGTTTTTGAATAATACCCACATGAAGGTGAGCCCGACCATGTCATGACTTTGACGGTCAGCAGGATAAAAATATCAGAGATTATTTAGATTCTGGCCCAATGAATAATCTGTGCGGTTACTGAATTACATGCTCTGAAAATTTCAGCTTCAAATTCTTCGTATTAAAGGAAATATCAATTAAAATCCAAAACAACTGTCAGTATTCCGATTAACCGACCAAATTCGATAGACCACAAAAAAGCGACGCGTTCATACATATTGATGACCTCCTTAACTTTGTTGTCGAACAGGTTTGTACACGTCACGTCTACGTACATTTAAGTGAAAAAGTGATTTGAGTGAGTGCTTTTATTTAAATAACGAATGAAGTTATTTCTGTTTCATTTCATTTTTACTTGAATTGAAAGAATTTTAACCATTTTAACATTATTTTAGTAAAAAAATAAAGGATGTTTTGTAATTTTATTTCGTTTTTTTTGTCATACCTAACTAGGTACTTAATGTACCTACAATGCGATTAAATTGACAATAGACAGTGATCCCTTGCATGCAACTTCTACATGGATGTAGGTCTCTTCACAGAGGGCCTAGTACGAGTTGTTTTTTTGTTCTCACTTCACTTTGCGAATAGTTAACTATCGTTTTCATTCTTTCACTCGTTCACTCACTCGCATGATTTCCTTTCTTTCACTCGATACTATTCGTAAAGTGAGTTGAGAAACACAACTCGTACTAGGCCCTCTGACGTCCATTATACAAGTTGTATAATGGACGTAAGTGGTCTCTATGGAAAAGAGAAAATGTTACAGATTAAAAAACCGGCCAAGTGCGAGTCGTACTCGCGCACGAAGGGTTCTGTACCAAAAAAAGTCACGTTTGTTGTATGGGAGCCCCCCTTAAATATTTATTTTATTCTGTTTTTAGTATTTGTTGTTATAGCGGCAACAGAAATACACAATCTGTGAAAATTTCAACGGTCTAGCTATCACGGTTCATGAGATACAGCCTGGTGACAGACAGACAGACAGACAGACCGACAGACAGACAGACGGACAGCGGAGTCTTAGTAAAAGGGTCCCGTTTTTACCCTTTGGGTACGGAACCCTAAAAACGTCGTTTTATAGCACAAGCGCTATGAAGTTGGTCACTCACTTCTGTTGTAAAATTAATTGCATTTTAAGTAAGTACTTAGGTACCTTAATAAAATATTATTACAATAAATACCTACTTGTTACACCAAAACTAAATACCTACCTTAATAATAATAATACGCGAGTGAAGTGCCCGTTAACTGATTTTAGTGCTTCTTTCCGGTTCGAATGAAGTTATAAACACATACCTACCTAAGACAGCTAGGTAGTTGTTTTCATGATATTGAAAATAAAAACAGCTATGCTATTGATGTTTAGACAACAATGATTCTGGTATATTTCATTAAGAAGTAAACAGATCTTCTAGTAACTTAAGAAATTTAGCTGGTTTCACTGTCACGTGTTCGAAGAGTGCCGTCCGCAAAATATATAATCTGGGTGTAATGTAACAGATCAATGCCACATTGTATTGGTATAAATACAGGCTCAAACTAATTATTTAAATGTTGAAACACTATTTACCCACATTTGCCAATAAGAAGTTATGAACGCGACTGTACAAACAATTTTTCTGCATAATACGACACATTAAAGAAGGTCATCAATATGTATGAACGCGTCGCTTTTTTGTGGTCTATCGAATTTGGTCGGTTAATCGGAATACTGACAGTTGTTTTGGATTTTAATTGATATTTCCTTTAATACAAAGAATTTGTATCTGACATTTTCAGAGCATGTACTTCAGTAACCGCACAGATTATTCATTGGGCCAGAATCTAAATAATCTCTGATATTTTTATCCTGCTGACCGTCAAAGTCATGACATGGTCGGTCTCACCTTCATGTGGGTGTTATTCAAAAACGTGTGAATGTGCGGTTTTCAAATTTTTCATGGTAATGAGAAATAATAAGAAAAATAAAACACCGTTTTTGGTTTCTTTTTTTATGTGGTAGTTTAGGCGCTAGAATTTTTTTTCTGTTTTCAGAAAATGCCCGATTACTTCAAAATTTGTGAATATTTTTGAAATGTTTTCTACCGCACAAATACTTAGCACAAATCAGGGGCTACTTATATATGTTTACTGTAAGATCGCACATTTAGTAGTTTCCGAGATCTGGGATCCGGCAAAACGTTACGCCAGCAGGAAATCAAATATCTCCAAAACTATAAGGCCCACAAATTATATATTTAGCGCACATTTCTTGCTAGTATCAAGCTACCCGCCCATATATCTTTTATTTCTCTGCGATCATTAGTTTAGAATCTTCCTGCTGGAGTACCGTTACCCCAGCAGAATTCGTTTTTCCCGTTTTATTCCAAAACTATAAGGCCCACAAATTTTTTATTTGGCGCACATTTACACCGAATTGCGCACAAATTATTCATCAAACTCGCTTCCTTCTAGAAGCTACTTTCTTGCTGGCGTAACGGACTCTTTAGAGTCCTAAACAAAACCCCATGAAAAAAAAAATATCACGCAAAAAAATTTCTACACGTTAAAGGGTTAAACTTCTGATAATAACATGTTTCAAATAATTATTGTGTATAGTTTATTTCATGCAGAGGGGAATTACTTTAGAATAATATAAGAGATATAATACCGTATTGAATGTATAAAAAAAAGGCTCTCATGTAAAATTGCAAAAACGGACATTGTGACCTTGTTGCACCGAAGGTGTGATATGTATTTCATTGTCATTTATATAACTCTAAATGTGAGTTATTAAAATGTAGCATCCTATTAATGAAAATTATCAGTAAAAACATTTTTTCGAATTATAGCCTCAAATTTGTGCCTCGTTTATGAATTCCCTGGCGTCAGTTCCATGTCCAATATTTTGACAGATGACTGACATATATGGAAAGTACCGATAATTCATTAGTTCCCTGGCAGAAAAAAAATGGAAATTAAAAAGTGACTGTTCCAGTCTGGAACAGTATGTTTTATTAATGGGGTTGGCAATGCAAAGCTAATTGTAGATATCGCTGCGTACGCTTGTTCCTAAGATAGTAGACATTCAGAACAAAATGTATGGGAAAATAGGTATTTATTATGTGGTATTTTTTTACCGAAAAAGACCCATTGACCCAAAATGGATATAAAAGACTATTCTACAATGCAAATGGCAGAATTGAAAACCAAATTAAGACGTTTTTATTCTTACAGAATTTATGCATTTTTTCTATATCCAGATTTTTCGGATATTTGTAAGTGCTAACATTTTTAAAGCCTATTACACAGAATTTAATCATTTTAAAGCTAAAAACACGATTTTTCAAAGTAAAAGTCCTTTGTTTTCATAGCTCTCGTGGAACAAGCGTACGCAGCACCATTTTGACAGTTGCCTTCCCCATTACTTATGTCCTCATAGCAAAATAGTACTTGTATGTCACCAAAAACCACAGAAACAAAATGAGGTCAAAAGTTAGCCTACTTCTGTAGAATCACCCTTATGTAGGATTGTAATATATAGGTAGGTACAGTAGGTATGAGGCATCTTGAAATCGGGAGGGGATTGCTGGGAACACGTATAAACGCTATTGGCCGCTTACAAGAGCACATGCGCGAACTTATCCCCACTCCGTCGAAAAAATTTCAAGATAGATACATGCCTCGTACTGTACTTTATATATAAATTGGATTTATGGCTGCTGGAGTCTATCAAGCAAGTTTAAAATAAGCATACATACTTACCCATAGACCCAAGCTGCTCTTGTTCTTGTAGAAAAGTAAGTTGTACTGACTGATACGCCTATACTTAAATAATTTAATGGTAATATAGATAGAACTTAACATTTTAGTAATTGAAGTTGTAAAACAATCACACAATTAAGTTTTATGAATACATTTGTATTGTAATTTATATAACCGTTTAATACAATCAGATAACTGCAAATAATAGGTAATATCAACTAACTGAACCAACATTTATTTTTGCTTCCACCACAAAATAAATAGTTAAGTATTTATTGTAAATTGTAATGTAACAAATAAAATAAAGGCAAGCAAGAGGCCCAATCTCACTTCAACAAAACAATCCGTGTCTGTCTGACACTGACATGACAGTAACAACATCTGACAAGAGAATTGACAATGGGTGTATTCCTGCAGACAAATCGTTAAGCTATCGATCACCCACCACAGAGTAAATATTAATGTAACAATGAAACACGGAATTCTGCAGGCTGATTATCTAATTAAAAACCTGTAAAAAAAGAGTAGGGAAGTATACTATACTCTAAGTTAAAAACCACCTAGCGACCGGTCTGATTTGACAGATGGATGTGATATATTCCTACTTCTTTTTGGGTTAAAAATAATCATACCAAAGAAAAGTAGCATAGCAATGCATGTCAAACACAACTAGTCGCTAAATAGTTTCTATTTAGATAATCAGCCTGCGGTATATACGTGATTCTGAACGCAGCAACTGCATACAAAATCTCTGGGCCTGCCACACACATGCGGGATTTTTCCGTACGGAATCTTCATACATTGGCGAAATTCCGTTCGAGAATCCGTTACGTAATTCCGTCTGTGTGTGGCCGGCCTACAACGCGGCCACAGCCTGCATAGCCAGCCGTGTGGTGGGCGGCCACACTGCGGCGCCAGCGCGCGGCGCGTCAAGCGAATTCGATAATCACTGCGCGCTATCTCGATGGTGGTCTCTCAGCTAGTCGTCACGTTAGACCGCACACCGGAGGAGTGCTCTCGAGTGCACTCGAGCGAAGCCACTGAAGTGTAAAGTTCGCTCGACGACGGACATTCACTCAAAGGCGTGCGACGACGTTCGTCATCCGACGTTAACGAACGCCACTGCATAGCTGTCACTGTCTTAATAGATTTGTTGATTTTGATATCAATGAATCGCGACGTGAAATGCAACAAATAGAATGCGTACATGTCATCGAGCGTCGTCGAGCGAACTTTACGAACGCACCCCCGAGGGCCTACGCCTAGTACTACGCCTACACTAGTTGTTTTTCTCTCCTCACTTTGCGAATAGTATCGAGTGAAAGAGAGGATATCATGCGAGTGAGTGAAAGAGAGAAAACGATAGTTAACTATTCACAAAGTGAAGTGAGAACAAAAAACCAACTCGTACTAGGCTAGTGGTTCCTAACAACCTTTTCAATATTGTTACCCATATCACCTAGTAGAGAAGCCGACTTTACCCCCATTCATTCTTACTGGTACCACCTCTGTTACCCCCATAGAATATCTGTTTTACCCCTGCGGGGGTAATTACCCCAGGTTAGGAACCAATGTACTAGGCCCTCAGCCTGCCTAGCATGACCGATTTATATCGCGTGATATAGCATTTTATCGACACTCAACTGTCAAATTTCTTTGTCTTTTTGACAGTTAAGCATCGTACAGACTGAGGCGAATTCCGCGCGAAATTCGCGAGTGCGATCACGTAACTCAAAGCGATAGCCATAGCCATTGTCTAAGAAATTGCTATAGCAATGGCTATTGCTTTGAGTTACGTGATCAAAATTTGTCAAAATGAGCGACGCGCGCGATTCGCTTGCGTCGGTTTGGCCGGCGGGCTGATTATCTAATTAGAAACCACCTAGCGACCGGTTGCAGTTCATAGATGATAGTGATCCATTGCTACAACTTTTTGGATTAAAAAAAAACATACCAAAGAAAAGTAGCAATGTATGTGGAATGAAACCGCGGGCTGATTATCTAATTAGAAACCACCTAGCGACCGGTTGCAGTTCATAGATAATAGTGATCCATTGCTAGTTCTTTTTGGATTTAAAAAAAACATACCAAAGAAAAGTAGCAATGTATGTGGAATGAAACCGGTCGCTAAATAGTTTCTTTTTAGATAATCAGGGTGCCGGTCGCTAAATAGTTTCTTTTTAGATAATCAGGGTGCCTAGCTTTAAACGTGATAAAACCCTGCATCACGCGATATAAATCGGTCATGCTAGGCAGGTAGAGCGTGATTCGGAACGCGGCCAAAGAGACAAACCGAAACTGGCAGATGTCAACCAACTGTCAATTTTTCCCTGTGTCTAGGGATGCAACATCGTTCATAAAAAACATCGATATTAAAACATCGATGTTTTTGAAAGTGTATCGGTGTCTATAAACGATATATCGATGTTTTTTTATGTTTTTCTGACTTTTTCTAGACTACCGGGCACTGCTATAAAACACGAAAAAATCACGTTTTCTCAATGTACCATTTATACACCAAAGTAATATGAATATTGACTTTAAGCTAGGAATCAGGAGAAGAACAAATTAAATTCTGAAACAATGAGGGCTTTTCCAAAGGACTAATAACTATAGGATCGATAGATGGCGTTGATAAATTAAGCACTGTCGACTGAGGCGCATTCAGAACCTACGCTTCGAGTGCAACCACCGCTCTAACTGCGTATCAAACATTAGAGCGTGACGTTCGGTTGACACAAGTTTGGTTGCACTCGGAGCGTAGGTTCTAAACGCGCCTCAGTTGACAGTGCTTAATTTATCAACGCCATCTATCGATCCTACAGTTTTCAGTCCTTTGGAAAAGCCCTCATTAACAAACACTTATTTATTCACAAAATTAAATGAAGAAATTAACGTATTTCCTTTAATTTTTAAAAAACAAATTTGGAGTTTTTACTCACCGACGAACTACGCTATGCAAAAACACCGCACACATACACACCAGACCAGGGGCCGTACCGGCTAACGAATCGAACTTCGAAAAGTCTGCCGGGTTTCAATTTAAAACAGATAAATCGAGCTCCAATTGGGCCAAAACGGCGAACCCTAATTCATGAGGTCACACAAACATCCACATCTTCCAAATAACATCAACAAATAGTACAATACGAAATTCCTTACTTCAATTTATCTTTTTTAATTTGAAACTCGACAAATTTTCCGAAGCTCGATTCGTTAGCCGGTACGGCCCCAGGGGGCTAATTGACAACATTTCAAAATTTTTAGGCACATGTTTTTATGGATATAATGAAAATTTATCGTTTTTTAGGCAACACGTATTTTTTCTTTTCCATTTATTTTCATACATTACTGAGATATTAATTAATATATAACGGTTTATTCTAAAAGGATGTAAGTACAAGATATAGGTAAAATATAAGCGATGCCTTTGCCTTGCTTCTTAAAACGTCAATAAAAAAAAATACTGTCTTTGATGTCAATTGTGTTGCAATTGAAGAACGATGTATCATCGATGTTAACAGTTTCAACATCGATGATAAAACATCGATGTTTATGAACGATACATACTCCAATGTTTTTAAATATCGATGTATCGTTTACATCCCTACCTGTGTCTGCGATTGCATTGCGAAAGATCAAATCAAAGAAAGAAAGAAAAAAATAGCTTTGCTTTTTTTGTGGGAACATCACTCATCTGCATCTCGTTTGCGATTATTTATTTAAAGCTAAATCAAGTCGATTTTAATTAATAATGGCAAAACCTAAAAAAGAAGATGCATCTGAAGATGCAAAAAAGATAGTAGATGATGCTAAAAATTTTATTGAAAAGGCAATCGCTGATATTGGAAAAACTTCCGCAACAAAGCAGCTAATTTTAGGAACTGCGTCAGGATGGTGAGTAATCTTGTCTTTGCTTTGATTAATAAAACGGTATCGTTAAGTTAAATAAACCGACGACGTAAAGTAGACTATTATAACTACATAAGGATTTATAATGAATAACACCGTATTCAAATTTCTTTACTTTTTGTAAAAAATGTTAAGTAAGAGATTGTTTAAGTGAAGAGAGCAAATCATTGAAAATTCTGTAGAATTGGGAGGCCCACTGAGATATATAGAAACCAGGAGCCCTTTCTATACTGCTTTATTGTCACATCACATTTTTTGTTCCCACCAATGATATTAAAAAGTAAAGATATGTTACCCACACTCCAAAATGGCAAGACGAAAGTCAGGTAATTTGCCCGACTTTCAATTAGTCAGGCACAGTCTTGCGACACGGAAACACACGTGGCTCTAGTCAGTCAGACGCGATAAAATTGTGAAATTCCATTAAAAAAATGTCTACTTGCGTCTTTTCTTTAGATGATGTACAAATTACACAGCAACAGTCAGAGATAGGAAAAATGCTTAATTTCACACGTAGTACTGTATTTAATAAAAATATGTATTTTCTATTACTTTATTTGGCCATATTGTACAAAGAGTGCGCTGTCTGCTTTGCGTGTGTGAGTGAAGGAGACAGCTGGAAGCGCTGTCAATTCATGGCCAATGCGCATGCAGCGGTCAATGTGTATCTATAGTACCTTTACGCTGTTTTAAATAGCAATGATGTTGGTGTATAACTCATCTTTACTTTTAATATCATTGATTCCCACATTATAAACTTAACACATCTCCTAGCTGAGCCGCAATTTGTAATGTCTCAAATACTGACATGACAGCATCATGTGCAGAGCAGATTGTCATAATAAACTTGCTTCGAACATATCATAGACCTTCCACTGTGAAGGTCTAAAGCCTCCCTCAACAAATTCCAAGAAAATTCCTAATTAACAGTACTATCCCCGCAAATTGCGCGAAACAATGATGAACCTTTCATTGGCCCTGAACCAAGGCTGCCAATCGCACATAGAATCACTAAGAACATTATTGAAATTAGAACAATCAAATAAACCAACCAAGGATGGATGAAAACAAAGGACTATAGACAGTCTAAGATTTTCATCAAATCAGTTGACAAGAAGAAAACCAGAGAGTTGCTGAAACGAAGCAGAAGAAATATAAGAACGATTGTAGGAGTACTGACAGGTCACTGTCCACTAAACAGACACCTGTCTGTGATCAAACGGACAGAGGATCCCATCTGTCCGCAATGCAAAGAAAGAGAAGAAACAAGCTACCACTTCACGGCAGAATGTCTGATGTACGCATCACTGCGCTGGGTGCTCTTTGGAGCGGACAAGCTTAAAGAAGAGGATCTAAAGCAGTTAACGATAAGTCAACTAGCATAGCGGAGAGGCCAGGCCTTCAAAATTGAAATCTCGTCAGACAAGCGAGTGCTCTACCGACAACTAGTATCACTGTCTTCAGCATGATCTCCTGAACAAGAATATAGCGGTTGTCGCATTATAAAGTGGTGGAGGGGAAAGGGGGGTTGAGGGAAAAGGTGCAAAACTTGGGTATCAGAGTTTGTCTAATTTCCCAATAACCACTTGTTCGATTTAAACAAATAAACTATCATATGGTAGGTAATATTCTTAACAACAGATTTTATCAAACAATGGTTTTTGTAGATACAATAGTTTATGAAATAATTAGAAAAAAATACGAATCAAAACTAAATAATTCTAAAATAACCAATATACACGCTGTTATCCGTAAAAAGTGTTTTATTTCTAAGTGTTGAATAAGTTCCAGTGTGGCAGCGATCACAGACTTGTCACAGACAGAGCGACTATCGTTTTAAACACAAAACTCGACAGAGTGAAACTAGTGAGAATACATCTCCTGGGGAAATTACACATACCGGAAGGAGTCAACGAAACATTTCAGAACTCCCTCAGCGATAAGCTTAAGCGCAAGGCAACCGAGCATTTTGAGGACAACCTCCAAACGAAGTATGCTAAGTTTATCAGTATAGTTAGAAATGAAGCCATCCAGCATTTCGTCAAAGTACCCAGGGTTAAAGACCGTGTTTCAGACCGGGTGCACTGATGCAAAAGAGAAAAAAGGTAGCCAACGAGGACTTCAACAGTGAATTGCACAGAGAGCTGAACAAAGAAATCCATAAGACGCTCAAACGAGGTACCCGGAAAAGAAACACTGAACGCATACAAGAACTTATAGAGAACAACAAAGGCCTCAAAGTGTTTCAACGTGCAAATGGAGTAAAGCAGATGCTCTCTCTCTTTTAAGGAGTTTAGATAAACTCCTTAAAAGACGCAAATGGTAACATAACCAATAACTTCAAGGATATCCAAAAAATCACCGAGGATTTCTACATTAGTCTATATGCATCCACAATACCCTAACCGACTTGCTTTGATCCACAGGACAAACGTGCTCGACTAGTACGGCACTACACAGAAGACATCCCAGAATTTAGTACATACGAGATTAGGCAAGCACTGAAACAACTTAAAAAGTCCAAAGCACCAGGAGAAGATGGCATCACAGTAGAACTTTTATAAGCTGGTGGAAGTGAGATTACAAAGGAGTTACGATTACGACTACTGTTTAACGATGTTCTGTTCACTGGAGAGGTACTGGAAGACTGGACTAATAGCATTGTTGTGCTTGTCCATAAAAAGGGGACAAGACTCAACTGAAAAATTACCGGCCGATATCATTACTTAGCCAGGTATATAAAGTATTCTCGAGAGACCTCACAACATGACTGACGCGGAAATTAGATGAACACCAACCTAAGGAACAGGATGGGTTCAGAAAAGGGTTTGGATCCATAGACCATATCTTTACATTACGCCAAATAATACAAAAGTCGGAAGAGTATAACAAACCACTTTTTCTCGCGTATGTGGATTATGAGAAAGCATTCGACTCCATCGAGCACTGGGCTGTAATACAATCCTTGGGAAGATGCCATATTGATGACCGTTACATACAGATCTTTAAAAGCCTATACAAGTCGGCGATTATGAGAGTTCAGTTAAAAGAACACACAAATCCGATACCCCTAGCACGAGGAGTCCGACAAGGCGACGTGATATCTCCAAAATTATTCACGAACGCTATGGAAGATATTTTCAAGACACTGAATTGGAACAATCTGGGTATAAACGTAGCTAAATCATAGCATTATAGCATAAATCATAGCATAAATCAATCAAGCTCCCCTAAATCATCTTAGATACGCCGATGATATCGTCCTCATAGCTGAATCGAGGCAAGATCTGCAACGCATGTTAACGGAATTACACCAGCGTCAATCAACACGGGATTAAAGATGAACATGGATAAAACCAAGATCATGGATACAGTCGACCTAACGCTGCAACCCATAACTCTAGGCAATAAGCAGCTGGAACAAGTCGAGGACTATATCTACCTCGGACAACGCATCAAGCTAGGTCGCGACAACATGGTAGCTGAAATAGATCGACGGATTCAGCTAGGTTGGGCAGCCTTTGGAAAGCTGAAGAAAGATGTTTTTAAGTCCAAGCTACCACAGTCACTTAAGACTAAAGTTTACGACCAATGTGTTCTCCCGGTTATGACATATGCTTGCGAAACCTGGCCTTTTATTACTGCAAATCTGATAACCAAACTTAGAGTAGCCCAACGGCATATGGAGCGCGCTATGCTCGGTATATACCGAGCATAGCGCGCTCCATATCACTTCGTTTCGGATCCTGTCTCGAAGCGATATTTGGAAACGGACCAAAGTGGTAGACATTGGGTACCGCGTCGCAAAGCTGAAATGGGTTTGGGCTGACCATGACCATATGTGGCGTCGAAGCGATGACAGGTGCGTTTTCATCTGGATACCTCGCACTAGACGAAACGTAGGCAGACCACCAGCCAGATGGTCTGACGACATATCAACAGTCGCAGGACCACTCTGGCTTAGACAAACAGAAAACAGGGCTGCTTGGAGGACAATTGGAGAGGCGTATGCTCAACGGTGGGCGAATATGCGCTGAAGAAGAAGAAGACTTTTTTTACCGATAATTTTACCGTTACTATTGTACCGTTAAAGTTTAACGCTATATTTAACGGTAATTTTACCGGTACAATGTTTTTAACGTTATTTTTACCGGTAAATTTACCGATAAATGTTTTAACGGTATTTTTAACGTTATTTTTTTTGTATCGTAATTTTTTTTAACGGTATTTCTATCCCTGATTAATTATTGAATTATTATTTTCAATAAGATAGGGTCTAGGTATATAAAAATTTCATTTTATTGTTTTTCGTTTTTGAGGTTAAAAACATAGCTGCCAGGTTCATTACCAATTTACGGGGATAGTAATCTAAAGTTTACTGTTCCTAAGTGATGTACCTAAGTAAGCAATGATAAAAAATAATTCTCCTTGTGGTCTGTGTGAAAAAAAGGAAATTGTGCCGTTTTTTACTAAGGCCTTCCGCTGCGTTGAGCGGGATCCCGGCGCGAGTACACGGTGCGGGAGTACTAGGCACGTATCTTGAAATTTTTTCGACGGTGTGGGATAAGTTCGCGCATGTGCTCTTGTGAGCGACCAATGGCGCGCGCCCCTCTCCCGCCGCCCGCGCCCCTCTCCCGCCGCCCGCGCCCCTCACCGCTACGCATACCCAAAATACGCGTTTCGCGCAACCCCCACCCGATTTCAAGTTATATGCCTCGTACTGCAATGCAAGGGATGGTGCTATTCATCGCATATAGCGCCATCCCTTTCTAACTACACTCAAGCAGAGATTTGAGTTTGATTCTAAAATACGAGTCTCAATATACCCCAGTCATCTAAGTCATCTTAAACATTCTAGGTCGCAAAAAATTGCAAGGTCCTGCATTTTTGGGATGTTGTTAGGTTAGTCTACCAATAGTGTACATCCAAATTTGCAACCTTGAAAGACCTGTGCTAACTTCGTAGTGCTTGAAAAACCTCGACGTTTTTCAGTTTTTGGCACACAACTTTTAAAAAATTCATTTTACGGCAAAGTCGTCTATGACATCTTTAAAGAAGATAAAAATTACCAATAATTTGAGTGCAATTTTAGCTCTGAGTGTCATACACATCTCGAGATACATACTTAAAAAACGTGCCATTTTTGACTAAATTTGTAGTAAAGCAAGTCTTTCGAATAAAACAACGTCTAAAATACTCTTTCTACGAGGAAAGACGTAAGAAACAAAGTTGTAGAACAGCTATTTAGCTTCAATTTAGGATGAAGAAAACCTTTTTAGGACCAATAATTGTTCTCTTGTTATCAGATAAAAAAAAATTGGAAATCTGATTTTTCAAAAAAATGAATCCTGACGAGCTGCAGGGAGTCCGTTACGCCAGCAAGAAAGTAGCTTCTAGAGGGAAGCGAGTTTGATGAATAATTTGTGCGCAATTTGGTGTAAATGTGCGCCAAATAAAAAATTTGTGGGTCTTATAGTTTTGGAATAAAACGGGAAAAACGAATTCTGCTGGGGTAACGGTACTCCAGCAGGAAGATTCTAAACTAATGATCGGAGAGAAATAAAAGATATATGGGCGGGTAGCTTGATACTAGCAAGAAATGTGCGCCAAATATATAATTTGTGGGCCTTATAGTTTTGGAGATATTTGATTTCCTGCTGGCGTAACGTTTTGCCGGATCCCAGATCTCGGAAACTACTAAATGTGCGATCTTACAGTAAACATAAATAAGTAGCCCCTAATTTGTGCTATTTGTGCGGTAGAAAACATTTCAAAAATATTCACAAATTTTGCAGTAATCGGGCATTTTCTGAAAACAGAAAAAAAATTCTAGCGCCTAAACTACCACATAAATAAAGAAACCAAAAACAGTGTTCTATTCCTCTTATTATTTCTCATTACCATAAAAATTTTGAAAACCGCACACTTACACGTTTTTGAATAATACCCACATGAAGGTGAGACCGACCATGTCATGACTTTAACGGTCAGCAGGATAAAAATACCAGAGATTATTTAGATCCTAGCCCAATGAATAATCTGTGCGGTTACTAAAGCATATGCTCTGAAAATTTCAGCTTCAAATTCTTCGTATTAAAGGAAATATCAATTAAAATCCAAAACAACTGTCAGTATTCCGATTAACCGACCGAATTCGATAGACCACAAAAAAGCGACGCGTTCATACATATTGATGACCTCCTTAACTTTGTTGTCGAACAGGTTTGTACACGTCACGTCTACGTACATTTAAGAGAAAAAGTGACTTGAGTGAGTGCTTTTATTTAAATAACGAATGAAGTTATTTCTGTTTCATTTCATTTTTACTTGAATTGAAAGAATTTTAACCATTTTAACATTACTTTAGTAAAAAAATAAAGGATGTTTTGTAATTTTATTTCGTTTTTTTGTCATATCTAACTAGGTACTTAATGTACCTTCAATGCGATTAAATTGACAATAGACAGTGATCCCTTGCATGAGACTTCTACATGGATGTAGGTCTCTTCACAGAGGGCCTAGTACGAGTTGGTTTAACGAGTTGGTGTAACTCTCTTTCACTCGTTCACTCACTCGCATGATTTCCTCTCTTTCACTCGATACTATTCGTAAAGTGAGGTGAGAAACACAACTCGTACTAGGCCCTCTGACGTCCATTATACAAGTTGTATTCGCTGGGTGCGAAAGTATAATAATCGATCGCAGCGCTCATGGTGGCAAAAAGTAGAAATAATGAAGGCTCTGTAATCTGTTTGAAAACGATATTTAATTGATTACTAGCGATACAGGAACAATTATATGTTTTTTATCACTTAATAAAACTATTAAAGTGGCTTTATCCTCTTAAGTAAACAGATCTTCTAGTAACCTAAGAAATTTAGCTGGTTTCACAGTCACGTGTTCGAAGAGTGCCGTCCGCAAAATATATAATCTGGGTGTAATGTAACAGATCAACGCCACATCGTATTGGTATAAATACAGGCTCAAACTAACTATTTTAATGTTAAAACACTATTTACCCACATTTGCCAATAAGAAGATATGAACGCGACTGTACAAACAATTTTTCTGCATAATACGACACATTAGAGAAGGTCATCAATATGTATGAACGCGTCGCTTTTTTGTGGTCTATCGAATTTGGTCGGTTAATCGGAATACTGACAGTTGTTTTAGATTTTAATTGATATTTCCTTTAATACGAAGAATTTGAAGCTGAAATTTTCAGAGCATGTACTTCAGTAACCGCACAGATTATTTATTGGGCCAGAATCTAAATAATCTCTGATATTTTTATCCTGCTGACCGTCAAAGTCATGACATGGTCGGTCTCACCTTCATGTGGGTATTATTCAAAAACGTGTGAATGTGCGGTTTTCAAAATTTTTATGGTAATGAGAAATAATAAGAGGAATAGAAAACCGTCTTTGGTTTCTTTATTTATGTGGTAGTTTAGGCGCTAGAATTTTTTTTGTTTTCAGAAAATGCCCGATTACTTCAAAATTTGTGAATATTTTTGAAATGTTTTCTACCGCACAAATAGCACAAATTAGGGGCTACTTATATATATTTACTGTAAGATCGCACATTTAGTAGTTTCCGAGATCTGGGATCCGGCAAAACGTTACGCCAGCAGGAAATCAAATATCTCCAAAACTATAAGGCCCACAAATTATATATTTAGCGCACATTTCTTGCTAGTATCAAGCTACCCGCCCATATATCTTTTATTTCTCTCCGATCATTAGTTTAGAATCTTCCTGCTGGAGTACCGTTACCCCAGCAGAATTCGTTTTTCCCGTTTTATTCCAAAACTATAAGGCCCACAAATTTTTTATTTGGCGCACATTTACACCAAATTGCGCACAAATTATTCATCAAACTCGCTTCCCTCTAGAAGCTACTTTCTTGCTGGCGTAACGGACTCAGCTGCAGGACTCTTTTAAAGGATAAAAACTTAGGCCTGGTTTACATTAGTCAAGTAGACGACCGAGTCGAGTAGCGAGTAGAAATACATTGCTTGGCATGTTCGTCGATTTTAAAAGAACGTCAAACACACCACGTAATGAACTTCTACTCTCCTAAAGCACTCTACTAAAGACTAAGATAATGTAAACCAGCCTTTAGAGCATACAGAACGGGAGTAAGCAAGAGCGCTCTCCTACACTAGATTTTGTTCACCAATTTTGGGGGGAGACGAGGTACACACGCACAGCACACAACTTCATATTCACGCACACTCTTGAAGCTTAAAGTCATGTTGTTACACACGCACACAAAAACAGAATGACCACAAAGTTATATTTGCGGGTGGTCAAATTCGGAACTAACCATCTTAGTACAAATTCTGACAGATCACGTAGACGGCAGCGCCAAACTTACCGACAGAAATAAGTTTGCCCTTGCGTTAAGGTTAGTGATGGGACATAAAAAGACCGATGAAATTGAATGATTAGAAGCGTTGATTTGAAGATGAGTGATTATGATTACGAACAAAAAAGTTTATTTTATTTTGTGATTTGCACCAACAATCACTAAAATACGCTTACAAATCAATGTTTAATAACATACATAAATAGGGTTGGGTAAATTTCACGAAAAATTTCGGTCTGTGAAATATTTAGAATAAATTTCATTTTGGTTTGAAATATTTCAGTTTAGAGTGAAATTTATTTTTAAGTTTCATCTGACCTAAATAAAACAAAATTACATGCATTTTGTCAATATATCAACATAATTATAGAACAAAACAATAAACAAATAAGTTGGCTTAATTACGAATAGCTTTGGCTATTCTACAACTTTTAATAACAAAATATTCAATATCTGTTTCAATTGTCGGCCACGATGGCGTAGAAGAAAAACGACTTCATCAACATTACGGAGGAATTTGTAGAAAACTAACAATAAAAGTCGCAAAGTAGGACCAATATTCAGAAAATTGTAAATTTAACCGTGGCCATGCAGTCGAAACGTGGAGAACCGAGCGGCCACACAGTTCTCTTAAATGGAGCTTAGTAGGGGTCCCATTTTTTTTGCTATAAATCGCTGATACGATTTCGTAGAAAAATATAGAAAGTATAAACCCTAATGTTTGGATTTCACGACCTACATAGCTTAAATGCTATGGCCGCGCCATAGTCCGCGCGGTCACGCAGTTCTCTTAAACGGAGCTTAGTAAAAGTCCTATTATTTTTGCTAATCGCTGATACGATTATGTAGAAAATATAGACAGTATAAATAAAGCCCTAATGTTTGGACTTCACGACCTGCTACAGAAATTAAATGCTATGGCCGCGCGGTCGAAACGTGGAGAACCGCGCGGCCACGCAGTTCTCTCAAACGGAGCTTAATAGAGGTCCCAATCTCTTTTATAATCCCTGATACGATTAGGTAAAAACAGTAGACAGTATAAATAAAGCCCTAAGGTTTGGATTTCACGACCTACAGAAAAACGTGGTCGTAAAGTCCAAACATTAGGGCTTTACTTATACTGTCTTAATTATCTACGAAATCGTATCTGCGATTAGCAAAAATAATGGAACCTCTACTAAGCTCCGTTTGAGAGAACTGCGTGGCCGCGAGGTCCTACACGTTTCGACCGCGCAGTCATGGTTAAACTTTCTGAATATTGAACCTACAAATTTGCGACTTTCATTGTTAGTTTTCTACATATTCCTTCGTAATGTTGACGTAGTCGTTTTTCTTCTACGACACCGTGGCCGAGCAATCGAAACCCCTTTTTCCTCACTGCTCATGAGGTCTTTCAAAGCACATAGTAGGTTAGATATATTATTTGGTTACGTGCTGTTTGGTATATTATTTGGTAGCTATGCGCAGCTAGATGGCGCTTCTTATTTTGAATACTTATTTTTGGAAATGGGTGATATTTTTGATAAATTTCAACTAGCTCGACTTAAAAAATCAATAATATTATCGAACTGCTCGCAAAATTTCACGAGAATCGGTTGAGAAATGGGACCTGTAGAGGAGAACAGACAGCTAGAAAGTCAGACTACAATATGTTTAAGTATATATCTCCGCCATTTTGAAAAATTAAAAAAACTGGCTCGACAGTAAAATTCTACATAATTTTCGACCCTGCTCACAAAATTAAACAAGAATCGGTTGAGAAATGCGACCTGTACAGAAGAACAACAGCGCCGGAAAGCTGGACTGAAATATGTTCTTTTACACATCTCCGCCATTTTGAAAAACTGGCTCGATTTTCGAACCTGCTCACAAAATTTTACGAGAATCGGTTGAGAAATGCGACCTGTAACCTATAGAGGAGAACAAACGAACAGCAGGAAGGACATACGAAAGAATTGTTGCCCAAGCTGAAGCAGAGACACTTCGCGCTCGCTCGGTCAATTACCTAAGCCTTTAAATTTCATTTAATACGTTAAAATAGTAAACTAATTCAGAAAATAAGGGTTTTCTAGTACTGAAAATAAATTTCACTCAAAAGTGAAATATTTCAACCCGTTTTGAAAGATTTCATAAATTTCATATAAATTTAATTTTCATTTCATTGAAATTTTCACTGGACCCATCCCTATACATAAAACATCGTTCTGCCCTTTTATCCTCAAAATTGTACAGAAATGAAATTCCGATAGTGAGTGTTGGCGCAAGATGCAAATGTAAAGGTTATCAAAAAAGAAAATAAATGTGATTAATAATGTAATCATTTATTTACAAGTATCTGTGTACAGTCAGCAGCACATCAAGCTATACAAAACTGTCAAAAATCTCCAATGGATTTTGAACCTTTAATTGCTTGTTAGGGTTCCGTAGCCTAAATGGCAAAAATCTAAGCTCTTATAGATTCGTTATGTCTGTCTGTCTGTCCGTCCGTCCGTCCGTATGTGACAGCCACTTTATTCTGAAAGTATTAGGACTACACAGTTGAAATTTAATATAAGTAGATGTATTCTGTAAACCGCCTTATGAATTACGATTTTTACACAAAAATAAAAATTAAACAAAAGATTAAAGGGGGGCTCCCTATACATGGAACTGAAACTGAAAAAAAAAACATCCTCTCCACGTTGTATAAGTCTATACATAGGTGTTCAAAAATGACATTGAGGTTCCACAGACTATTTTTTCTCAAAGTCAACCGTTCGAAAGACTGCCTAAGTAGTAAAATGTGTGTCCCCCCTCTAACTTTTGAAATAAGAGAGTCAAAAATCTAAAAAAAATATATGCTATGGATCTTAATTAACAATTTCAACGAAAATTTGTTTGAACGAGATATAGTAATCAGTTGTTTGAGTTGATTAGTTGTTACATTTTCCATATAACTTTGTTATTCATACAAACACTGTGAAAAACAAAGTTATTTTTGCAGACGAAAAATAGTGGTATTCAATAAAGTAACTACGGAACACTACTGCGCGTGGCCCGAGCCCGACACGCACTTGGTTGTTTTTTTTTTAAATTTAAAATCGATCTTTTTTTTTAATTTAAAATTGATCAAGAAAATTTAATACTTTTTTAAAATTTTACACGCTTGAAAATTCAGCTGATGAACAATCTTTAACATAAAAGTTTGAGGGAATCATCATCAGTATGACCATTATTTAAATTCTACATAAAGAGTGTTAAGGCTTATACGAAAACATTAGTTTCTGTTTTTAGGGTTCCGTACCCAAAGGGTAAAAAGGAGACCCTATTACTAAGTCTCCGCTGTCCGTCTGTCTGTCTGTCACCAGGCTGTTCTCATGAACTGTGATATCTAGACAGTTGAAATTTTCACAGATGATGTATTTCTGTTGCCGCTATCACAACAAACTCTAAAAACAGAATAAAAATAAATATTTAAGGGGGCTCCCATGCAACAAACCGCGTTTTTTTTGCCGTTTTTTGGTACGGAACTCTTCGTGCGCGAGTCCGACTCGTACTTGGCCGGTTTTTTTTCTTTACGTGTAAAGAGTATAGAAAAAAACCTCACTTCTGTACTTTCTAGATGTTTGTTATTGTTTTTTCATCATTTTCTTTTGCACAATTATCTTTCTTGAAAAAAGTTATTGGAGCTACTTTACAGTACGTTAAAGTGTATTTTGGTGTAGAATTTAAAACGTTTCCGCTATTATTTACGCCAAAAATATGACCCCACGCAAGCGCTTTTGATGATATACTTTTTTTTTACAATCATCTGTGAGGTTTATACGCAATTTAAAACTTGTAGCTACTAGAGAATCTCTTTAGCTTGCCGTATGTTTTTTTGGGGCAGAACTTTACGTTTTCTATATAAAAGTATGATCCGCGCAAACCATGTTTTCCCATCATGGACCCTTAACGGCAAACTGCATTTCATACAAACTTTGAAGTCCTTAATTTTCGAAATGGATGAACTGATTTTAATGAAATTTCATACACTTAGGCAGAATACATCGGTCCAAATAGTTGAAATTCTTAAAGGATAGTACAAATAAACCCCATTAAATTCCAAATCGTGGTTTTTAGAGAAGTTAGCGGAGATGCAGACAAACAGTCGAATAAATGTCCTTCATACTAGAGTTTGGTCAACGAAAGATGAGAAGGGAAAACTAATTTTGCACCACATTTTAGGGGTCAATTTCCAGTAACTTAACCTCCAAATGTTAATTTAACAGGGAAAGTGGCGCCGCCATTTCAGTCTCATCTTTCGTTGACCAGACTATGTATAAATTTTGCAATAAAAGAATACAATTAAGTACATAATATTAATTATAAAAAAACTATTCATTGATAATATAGGTGCTGATCAGATCACATCAAAATAATAGTTAAAATTCATTTGATCTTTCATTCGTTCAAAGCGAACGTGAGCACACACATTTGTTCACACTGTCACAGCACTAGACTTGTACCATGATGTTTGTTTCATAGATTAGTATTATGTTTGGTATCGTTTTGCTATCGCAATATCTGTCGTTAGCTTACTTAACAAATTGCGTTTTCTTCGTGATTATTTCACAGTTTGTTAATAAAATTAGTTTAGGTGTGATAGGAAATACTGTCTTTAGTAGAATTTGAACTTACGGATCGACTTTTGCACAAAATCACTGCATAATACATCATTTTAGCGGAGCTGCGTTCGGCGATATGTAGTATTACAAAATGGCGAGTGTTCGTGGCCAACTAGTTTTTATAAAGCCCGAAGTACACATTGGGCCAACGCCTGGCCGCGCGCGTTGGGCCAACGACTGGCCGCGCGTGTTGGGCCAACGCGGCCAGGGCATGTCGCTGTTTACACATTGGTGTAGGGATGTCGAAAGTGAAAAAAAATATCGATATATCGATACATCGATATTTATAAAAATATCGATATATCGGTCAAATTTTCAAAGAATATTTTCAGTTTTAAAATATAATGTATTTAGTTCAGCCTAGCTCAGAAACCTCAATAGATTTTTTGAAACTTTTCATGAATATTAATTTTTCTTCCAACATACTGAGGTATTTTGGTTTCTTTATTTATTAAACGCACTTCTATAACTTTACTAAACATCTTTGACGTTAAATATGTTTTATTTATCTAGCTTAGTAACGTATTTTGTTTTTATATTGAATATTATGTTTGTTTTAGAAGTGCGTTTAATAAATAATAGAAGGCAATAATTTTGAATCCAAAGCATATTATGCTTTGGATTCAATATTATTTGTTCATTTCAGTATTTAAAACTCCACCCGACTTCATAATACATTGTTTAATATTAGATATGCGTACAAACTTTCGAGTTAGTTATTATGCAGATTTGAATATTTCATTTCTTGCTTTTTAGAGCCGTTTATTTTCGAAGCTGTTTTTGTTTGGTTATTTTTAAGGTTTTTGAAGGGGGTTTTATATTTTTATAAACTTTTTTATATTAAACTTTTCTGTAGTAGGTCTATTTAGTGACGATATTATTTAAGTTACAATAGCCTTATATCAACGGATTATCACCTTTTATAAAATACTGAAGCTACTGAAGAAAATACCAAAATCGCTATAGGTGTGCCTATAATATTTGAAGAGTTCTCTTGATTTCACCAAGATCCCATCATCAGACACTGACCTTATAACAATGGGACCAACTTGGAAGTATACGCTTTCAACCAAAAAAATAATTTTTCAAATCGATCCAGCCGTCTTCGAGTAACATACATAAAAACAAAGATTCTGATGAATTAAGACCCTTTTCCTTTTTTGAAGTCGGTTAAAAAGGCGCCAACGTGTGAACGCTGCGCCAACGCGCGCGCCTAGATCCTTTGATGTGTGCACGAAAAACCGACAATACTCGGTTCGCCGGCCAACGCTCGCGCCAACTCCCAACATACCGCCAAGTAGGTCTTTTTACACGTTGGCCCAACGCGCTGGGCCAACGCGTTGGGCCAATGTGTACAGCGCACTTAAACTGACACGACCAAATTGGTCATGTACTTTGGTGAAAGGGGGGCGCGTGTTTTGCCATCTCCCGTTCTGTATGCTCTAAGGATAAAAAAGATGACAATCAGCGGAAAACTGTATAACATGCAAAATAAAATTAAATACAATTAATGTTAACGTGTTATCACTTCACATTATAAAAAAAAGTTCTCCGCCGCATCTGTCTGTCTGTTCGCGATAAACTCAAAAACTACTGCACGGATTTTCATGCGGTTTTCATAAATTATGCGTAATAATTAAGCAGTATACGAATTTTCAGTCTTGAGATAGCTCTTGTACCGACCTCGAAATTCATACAACTTACGTGGCGTGCTGACTCGGCATGTTCCATGACACTGCGGTCTGACTGCCGTCCTATTTTTTTTAGGGTTCCGTAGCCAAAATGGCAAAAAACGGAACCCTTATAGATTCGTCATGTCTGTCTGTCTGTCTGTCCGTCCGTATGTCACAGCCACTGACTACATAGTTGAAACTTGGTAGGTAGGTGTATTCTGTAAACCGCTTTACGATTTTTACACAAAAATAAAAAAAATAAAAGATTAAGGGGGGCTCCCCATACATGGAACTGAAACTAAAAATTTTTTTTTTTCATCAAACCAATACTTGTGGGGTGTCTATAGATAGGTCTTTAAAAATGACATTGAGGTTTCTAAGAGTATTTTTTTCCAAAGTCAACCGTTTGAAAGATATATGCCGCCAAAGTGGTAAAATTTGTGTCCCCCCCCCCCCCTTTAACTTTTAAAGTAAGAGAGTGAAAAATCTAAAAAAATATAAGCTATAGATCTTAATAAACACTTTCAACGAAAATTGGTTTGAACGAGATACAGTAATTAGTTTTTGAGATATAGTACATTTTCCAAAACCGCAAATATAACTTTGTCATTTATACAAACACTGTGAAAAACAAAGTTATTTTTTCAGACGAAAAATGATAGCGGTATTAAAGTATGGTATGGTATAATGTACCTACGGAACCCTACTGCGCGTGGCCCGACACGCACATGGCCGGTTTTTTTGTGCTAATGTGCGCTTTTATAATTCCCAACGGCCCGGCACGGCACCGCCCGGCAGCCGTCCAACGGCACAACAGGGAAGTGAAATGTATGGGATCATATGGAGACGCTTTTATATTTCCTCAACGGCACCGGCAAACCGTGCCGTGCCGGCCACATCCCGTCGAACTTTTACGATGTAGTGCGTAGCTACAAGGATTCAAATGTGTGAGTGTGAGTCGAGAGCAAAGAATATACAGCGTGTATAAAGGGCACAACCAGAATATTGGCGTAATATCGTTAATGTGTTGTTGTTGGTATGCTAGTACCTATGTATGATTGTGGAAACAAACAACATCAAAATTCAACAAATTGGTAATTTTCCGACAAACAGTTATTTCGATACTGATCGGAAAGGTACTTTAGCGGTGCTGAACACGGTTAATAGGGAACTTACCAAAGTTAAATACTGTTACCTATCTCAACAAATAATTGTAATATTACTTAAGTAGGTAGTTTAGTTACCTACTTAATTAAATAATGTGTTGTGTAGATAGATACCTACCTATCTTGGTAAGTAGGTACCTACGTAATGAAAACCAGCTACATATACTTATTATATTCTTTGATTTTTAAAAGATTTATTTATCATTTAAGTAAGTACCTACTTTGAGAAGGAGATCTCTCGTCGAATCCAACTCGGATGGGCAGCATTCGGGAAGCTCCGAAAAATCTTCGTGTCCGATTTACCTCAGTGTCTCAAGACGAAAGTCTATGACCAGTGTGTGTTGCCAGTGATGACTTACGGCAGTGAAACGTGGTCGCTAACTATGGGTCTCATAAGGAGGCTCAAGGTCACCCAGCGTGCAATATGGAGAAAGCCATGCTCGGCGTTTCCCTGCGTGATCGAATCAGAAATGAGGAGATCCGCAGGCGAACTAAAGTAACCGACATCGCTCGAAGGATTGCTCAGCTATAGTGGCAGTGGGCTGGACACATAGCGAGAAGAACCGATGGCCGTTGGGGCGGAAAGGTTCTGGAATGGCGACCGCACACCGGACGACGACGCTCCGTGGGTAGGCCCCCGACAAGGTGGACCGACGATCTGGTGAAGATTGCCGGAATCCACTGGATGTGGGAAGCGCAGGACCGATCGTCGTGGAAATCCTTGGGGGAGGCCTATACCCAGCAGTGGGTGTCGTGCGGCTGATATGGTGAAGTACCTACTACCTACCTACATTGTAACAATCATTACAGAATTTACAATCAATTTGTACATAAACACACATTACTGTAGAAAAACTAGCAATTGTCAATATACAACGTGTAACAGAAAGGGGGTATCAACCCGAAAGAAGGTCAATGTAGGTACTCGTGAAACTTCCAACAGAAAAAAAAATCAAATAGAAAAAAAAATTTGAATGTCCCAATACAAAATGTTGGCGGAAAATTCAGATTTTCTATGGAGAGTCCAAAATTTTATTTTCGTTTTTTTTCTGTTGGATGGTGTTCAGATTCACGAGGACATTGACCTCGTTTCGAGTTGATACCACCTTTCTGTTACACGTTGTATAATTGGTAAACTATTATTTTATGAAATAATTATAAAGATAACAAATATCTAGAGAGAGAAGGTCAACTTTTATTTTTTATATTATTCTAAAGTAAAAAGGCAACATTATAACATGCAGTCGGAGGCATGCATAAAGAAAGTGGCATTATGAATGATTTGAGTTAAATGCCTCCGACTGCATGTTATAATGTTGCCTTTAATATTTAATCTTGTTTCCATCTTTTCAGTTGACTTGTCTTTTTTTTTAGGCAGGCGGGTTTTTAATTTTTTTAAATTTATTTTTTTATTTATTTATTTTTAGTTATTATTTATATGATATACCTTTTTGAAATCCTTATAATAAGCCCTTTAATTTGACACCCATATTGCAGTATTCTAAAAAAAAATATTTTTTTCCGCTACGTATAATAGCACCGTACAGCCGCCATGTTGGTTTTTTTATAACGCCACCTTCTTAAGAACACTTGGGCTGACGAGACAAATCTAACGATATGTTAATCATGGAAATCTGTTCAGCCGTTTGAAAGATATGAGGTAATAAAGAATATTACATACAAACTTACAAGATACGCGCGAAAAACATAACCCTCTTGCAGTCGGGTAAAAAGCAGGTACCACGACACTACTGTACAATGTACAAATGGTACATTCTTTGCTATGAGTGTTCTGTGTTGAACTTCCAACGGCCGGCAACGACAGCAATTATAAAAGCATCTTTCGGCGTCGCCGCTGCCGTGCCGAGCCGAGCCGTGCCGTGCCGGGCCGTCGAGAATTATAAAAGCGCACATTCTCTACCATTCTGCCAAATTTGAACCTTGAGATAACTCTTGTAGAGCATGTCGAAATGCTACATGTTTGGAAGCGTGCTGACGCCAGGTGTTCCACTTCCTGGCGCTGGGAGTAGGTGCTGACTCATGTACACCCTAAACACTATCATATTGAGACAAGGACCTTGACATAACTCTTGCAGTATTTTTTGCGAGCTCTTTCTCTATAAGACTTTTTTTCCAATGGCGGCGCTAGTGTGCAGACTGCACAGCCTTAACGAGATGTGTGGGGTGGGCCACAGAATAGTAAAATATTCTAAATGTTACATTAAGGCTCTTATTAATACCAATGACCTTGCTAAATGACCTTGAGATGCCTTGAGCTTCCACGTATCGCGGATAATCGCGCGCCTCGGCCACAGAAAAAAAAATAAGTACAGATGACCTACTAAATAATGAACTATGTAATCTAATTACAGCCTCTTCCTATTAAGGAAGAGGCTGTAATTAACCAGCCTTTTTATTTTTTTTAAATAAGGTTTCTTTTTTCTATGTCTAATAGGTTACATATTAACACCTATGTCATAACTAACACCTATGGACGAAAAACCTAATTTGAAAAACAATGCACAAAATACCTAAGCTCATAATATATAATAGTTGAAATGCATAATGTGCGGTTTACCTAAAGTCGATTCAGGATAATACATCCCTTATGCCTGTGGCCTAAACTTTAGAAATTCTAAAACATAAACATTTAATATGAGTAGAGTAGGTATGTTAATAAAATCTTGACATCATGCCTAGAATCTACTTTACCAAAATGGGGAACAATGCTATGAAAAAACAGTAATAGTGAACCAAAACCGGTAATGTGTAACTGTGTAGGTGTCGGCCATTTTGGTCTCACGTTAATCTCTACGTTTGAACATCAATGGGTAATATTTTCGTCACGCCACCTAAAATTTACTCAACGAGCATTAGTTTTCAAAAAGACTGAGTACAGTGTGACTGTGCTCGAAAAACAGCATTAGAGAACGATCAACGCAAGCGAACTTTGGGAAGTCTGTTTACGAAGGCAAGATGTTATTTTTATGGTTTTAATAAAACTAGTAATAGATCAAATTCATAACGTTTTAAGATTACCTACTTATTTGTAATTAAATTTAGTAATGTCGGAAAAATTAAGGGGGGGGGGGGGGGGGGGGCTGGAATTTGGTGGGTTATTTTCCATAAATTCCTTTAATCAGCCGCACGCTGATATATGATGGTATTTAACTTTCGTTTAACAAATTAAATTCATCTAAATTTGCTCGTCTTAAGGTTGTAATTTGTAGTGCTATTAACCTAGAATTACTAATCCTGCACCCAATGGCCTAAATACAGTCAGGTAAATAATGTGCAATTCCTAAGATATTTGTCCTGCAAATGAGGAACTTATATTAGAAATATATTTTAACCTAACATCAGCCGGTCATCAAAACTTTACGGCAATATACAGGCTGTTCCGAAATATTATTTTGATAATGTTTTTATATATTTGTTTATTGAATTTCACATTTTGAAAAGAAAACGCCTCAAAGATTTCAATTTCAAATAATTAAAACGATCTCGTACTCGTTGATTATTACATACAACGTCTTACTAAAAAATCACAGATCTCGTGCTGTACCTACACGATTTGAAAGGGCATTGAAAATGAATCGACCTGTTATATATTATTCAATAAAATAAAAAATAAAAATCATAACGCGTATTTTTCGCTCGAAATTTTTTTTTTTTTTCATAAACAAAAAAAATTTGTCTTCAGAAACAACTTTCACAAAATATTTTTTCATCATCGTAAACCCTTTGAATTCTGCGTCTTTGGAGCTCTCATACGTCCTCGTGCCCGCACGCAAACCACCCGCCGCGTGATATCGCATTTCGCGCCGTGCAAAACTCGCGGCTAAGGGTACCTCTACAGCCTCGACCGTTACCAATATCAAAATAAAACCAGGCCAAGTGCGAGTCGGACTCGCGCACGAAGGGTTCCGTACCAAAAAACGGCAAAAAAATTACGTTTGTTGTATGGGAGCCCCCCTTAAATAATATTTTTACTGTGTTTTTAGTATTTGTGGTTATAGCGACAATAAAAATACATCATCTGTGAAAATTTCAACTGTCTACCTGTTGTCGTTATTAATATCGAGCAAAAAACGAAAAAAAAATCACCTTTGTTGTATGGGAGCCCCCCTTAAATATTAATTTAATTCTATTTTTAGTATTTGTCGTTATAGCGGCAATAGAAATACATCATCTGTGAAAATTTCAACTTTCTAGCTATCACGGTTCATGAGATACAGCCTGGTGACAGACAGACAGACAGACAGGAGTTTTAGTAATAGGGTCCCGTTTTTACCCTTTGGGTACGGAACCCTAAAAAGTGTAATGACCTAAAATGTTCTTTCGTTCGATAGCAAGGTGCTTTTTTTCATATTTTTGAAATTCGGCCCCGTTCTCGAGATATCGGAAATTTTCTGTGACACAATTTTTCGGTCGAAAAAAGTCGGTCTTATTCGAATTCCAAAAAAGTTTTTGACTCTTTCAAAATATTTTTCACTCTTCTTAAAGCACTTTAAATTTCGCGTCTTTTGAGCCCTTATACGTTCTCGTGGCCCTAAACCTCAGGGTATCACGGCTGAGTCGCACTTTCAGCGAAAATTTCAGGGACCTACTGGAGCGAACGAAAAAACATTTTCAATGTTAAAAACTCCTAACTAATGCGCGAAAAAAAATCAGCTGTTTCATACAAAAATTAATCATGAAAATGTTAAAATGTATGAAACAGTCGTTTTTTTTTTGTTATGCCATTTTTCATATATTTATATTCTAAGTTGTTTAATATTTACAAGAGATGTATAAATTTCAAAGACTTAAGCTAATAAATTTAATAGAAAAAATACTAGAAAAAAATGACTCACCCGTAGCAGCTCAGACGGGACTTGAACCCGCACGGCCCAATGCACTGACCAATTATGCTACCGAGTCGCTAGTGGGAATGGCGAAATTTTCTAGTACTTTTTACGTTTTCGCTGTAAGCCAGCGTTATCTCTTCAATGTGAAGACTTGTTGAGGGAATCATAATTTTAGAGCCTTTAAGTGTTTTATTATCATTATTGATAGTTACAAAATTAATTTCATACAAACATGGTTGTTTTATTTTTTAACATCACGTACCTGGTTGGAATTAGGGAACAAATTGGCTAATGTTAAAACAAAGAACGCCGAAATTAGGGTTTTTCGCCCTTTCTGCAACATTGGGGCCAAATTGTTCGATGTCATGTTTTTTTAACATAAATAATATGTTGATTATTAGACTAATATAAATCTTATAATCGACAAAACGCAGGGGCTGTTATTAGGGGTACTATCTAATTGGCATACTGGAGAATTGAGCACTCTGTGGCACTTTAATGTAATATTTGTCAATTGCAAACGTCAAAAAATTGCGCAGCGCGACACAGGTCCATTCAGCAATACGCCTCCTCCCCCACTGATTTTTCAGATGAGAAAATGGCGCGACGACCTGTGACCGTGCGCGAAATGGAATATAACAATATTGAAATAATCAAAAATCTAAAACAACCATGCCCTGCGTCTTTTTTTTGTAGAATATTAACAAAGAAAAAATAACAATTTTCGACTTATATTAACCGAGCGAAATGGATTTAAAAATTATAATGGAGATAGGTTCAGGATTTTTTTTCATAACTTATAATAAAAAAATTAAAAAAGTAAAACAACTTTGCCCTCTGATATATAATGTAGTTTAACATATATTTTTTTGACTGCTGTAACTATAATATTGATGGAGAAAAATGCATTTAAAAAAGATGGAAAATCATGCTTTGAGGTATATATGAGCCTTAAGTATCTACCTATTTACAATTTTCATTTGTTTTCAGGATTACTGGTTTCATAACTATGAAAATCGGAAAAGTTGCTGCCGTCGGTTTAGGTGGAGGCGTTATCTTATTGCATATTGCAAGTCAAAAAGGTTACATTGATATTAACTGGGAAAAGATTAATAAGAAAGTTGACAAAATCAGCGATAAAATTGAAAAAGAATCGACAGGGCGTGCACCGGATTGGTTTGAGAAGGTCAGTGGGTTAAATGTTTTTTACTTGCACAGAAGTATTGAATGTGGTCCACTTCTTAAGTAAAATGTCCATTCCATATCTTTATTCCACTTAATAATTCTGATTTTTGGGGTGTTCTTCATATCTACATTTTCCTGATTGGTTTTCCTGTTTGATTATTTTTTCTATTGAAGTTTAATTGCTATTTGTTAACTGCTAGTTGATTACGTAAGTCTGTTGCTAACAATTCTCGATTGAAATCGATTGAAAGCGCAGTTACATTGCTGCTTTAAGTAAGATAGTTGTCACATTTGTTCTTAACTAAAGCAGCAATGTAACTGCGATTTCTGTCATAGTTGATTGCAACAAATTTAGATAATTACCCCCCTGGTCGAGTCAGATAGAGTGAGTTTTTTTCATTTCGCACTTTAACTAGGTAATCTGTAGATAAAGGATCATTTAAAGTAAGAAAACATTTAATTAAAACAATAGTGTAACCACAGGGTAGGTAGACACAAAAACGGGGGAACGGGGAGCCGCCATGGAAAAAGTCTCCGAGTTCTAGGTTAGGTCAGTATTACGACTCACCCGAGCCGAGCGAGCGATGCGAGCGT
Organism: Agriphila geniculea; assembly: GCA_943789525.1. Lineage (NCBI taxonomy): Eukaryota > Metazoa > Arthropoda > Insecta > Lepidoptera > Crambidae > Agriphila > Agriphila geniculea. Next base: position 17,335,844 of record OX038871.1, read on the forward strand.
GCCGCGGTAGCGGCCGGGGCGAAGCGCCAGAAACGATTTTTTGTATAATTTACTTTCAATAAAGATCTTTAACTTAAATTTCTGAAGCCGTGGCTATTCAACTCACTAGTTCCCGCACTTTGACGGAGTAGCAATCGTTTATATGCAGATTAACTAGTTAAAGTCCGGAAATCTGCTACTTTAAGAAAAATTTCGTACATTACCTGACTCGATCAGTTAATGTTAACTCAGTAATCGAATCAGTTAACTTGTTAATTCGCACATTAACGGATCCGAGCTTTAGCGGTAACATATAGATAAATAATAACATTATTAATCATGGGTTCATTCAATTTTATGATTTTTTGTTCCAGGTATTATTATTTGTCAAACAAAACTCATATTACTCGGCAGGGTTTACAGGAGGGTTCTTTTTTGGTATTGCTTCGTCTTGAATTCCAATACAAAATACTAAAACAATTATGATGTCAAGTGGCTATTTGTAAATGTGACTAACTCTTAGGTACCTACTATAATAATAATTAAATTAATATTATTTTCTTTGTCAGAGATAAGCTTATGTTCAGTTCTACCTTTGAATAGTGATAACAAATATTGTCAAAAAAAAATCTGTAATAAAGTTCAATGGTTAATATACTTCGCTGTTTTTTAAAAGCACGTTTCGTATAATATCTGTATTTATTAATCTAAATGAAGGCCAAGCAAGTCTGACAACAAATCTAAGGTGCATGGCAAGTGACAACCCTAAATAAAAAATGACATTGACAATTTAAATCTAGTTAGGTGTACATTTTGTAACTGATATTGAATATATCATTGCCTTTAAAATCCAAATACTTATCACTACATAGTATAAAACAAAGTCGCTTCCCGCTGTCTGTCCCTATGTATGCTTAGATCTTTAAAACTACGCAACGGATTTTGATGCGGTGTTTTTTAAAGATAGAGTGATTCAAGAGGAAGGTTCATAATATGCATACATGGTGTCAAATTCCACACTACACCGAAGCGAAGCGAGGGCGGTCACTAGTACCTAATAAACTATAACCATATAACCCGGGGCCTAATTGTCTAATTTAAAAATCTATCGCAATCGCTTTCATTTGACAGATGGATGTGACACATTGCTGCATTTCTTTGGTGCGTTTTTATTCGTGCCAAAAAGAAGCTTCAATGTGTTACATCCTGAAAGCGATTGCTATAGATTTTTAAATTAGACAATAGAATGGCTGGTCGAGTTAACTCGGCACCTGAAGCGCGATAGACCCCCTCGTTTTCTCCTTGCCTCACGCCACTGTCGTCATGCCAGTAGAGTTAGTACATTTGTTAGAGAGATATATTATCTATAATCTATCGAAAACTTTCAAAAAATTGACGACGATGGCGTGAGGAAAGGAGAAAACGAAAGGGGTCTATGGCGTTTCAGGTGCCAAGTTAACTCGACGACGCTGACTCGAGTTATAGTGGCCTCGCCTTTAAATGCGTGATTTTTCCATCCACGGAACCACTAGGTACTTTTTTCTGGATGAAAGGTTAATAACTTACCCTATGTCCTTTGTATCCCTGGCAACGTAAATTCATGACGATCGGTTGAGTACCTACCTACCTACCTACCTAGTTAAGATAGACGTAACAAACTTAGTAAATTGTTATTTGTTTTAAGTATTTAAATAAGCAGCTAGAACTTATGGCTTAGTAGCAAAAGGACCTATTCGCAAAATGCCCTGCAGTCGCATATTGCCTTATTCGCGATATGCCTCATTCTCAAAATGCCCTATTCGTGGAATGCCCTATACTCCTTTGGACTCATTCGCAGAAAGACTTATTCTCAGAATGACCTATTCTCAAAATGCCTCATTTTTCTCTAACTGTTTGTTAGTGAAACTATGCTTGTATACAATGTGTCCCTCGATAAAGTGCAATCCTGAAAGGGGGTTAAAGTAGATTGGACATACTGTATTGTTTAGAAAACCAGAAATTGAGTATTTCAGAAAGGTAAAATAATTCATATACATATAAATATGAAAAAAATACTAACTTATAAATCGTCATTTCTTATCATTTTATTAAAAATCAACAAGAGTATGCCAGATTTTCTTTTTATAAACATTATTATTTGTAATATCAATAATTATTAGGTAAGAGGTAAATTGCAATACAATAAAAAATTGTATTGCAATTTTACATTAAAAGTTGCAAATACATAATTTGTTTTGAAGAATTGTTCCACAGTAATTTCCTGTGTCTCTAATTTAGTTTATAATATTTTTTTATATTTCTTATCAAATATTATATCTATAACGGAGCTGACGGATTAAAATGTAATAAAAATGTATTTTACTTATTAATACATGATAATTACCAATCATTTGCTGTTAACGTTAAAGCTGTTAAAAGCTGGCAGGTATTAAAAAAAATATGTCCTTTTGAGAATAGGTCATTACGCGAATAAGGCATTATGCGAATGTGTCTTTTCGAAAATGAGGTATTATGCGAATAGGTCTTTTCGAGAACAAGTCATTCCGAGAACGTGGCCTTTTTTTGGCCGTGTGGCATTTTGCGAATAGGTCCTTTTGCTACTAAGCCGAACTTATTTGCCATTATTTAAAGCTTGATATTATCCAACACTAAATAATAGTTTATCTACAGAACAGAATTAACAGCAAAATGCATTACACCCGTATTCACTTGTGCTTTGTGCTTAAATAAAGACAAATATTGTGAATTAGCTCTCTGTAGTACACTCCGAAAAAGCTTTGTGGTAAAAAGTTTTATCGCTTGAACAATATTTTCTAGCCTGTCGTTTAGTGGCCACTTTTAGCCACTACAGAGCGATAATTCACAATTTTGGTACTTATTTAAGCACTATGATTCTTGTTTGTATGGCGGCGCTAGTGTGCAGATACGCAGACACGACTTTGTGTGTTAATGTCATTTCATTACACAAACCTACTTACTTACCTAAGCTGAATCTGTTACCTTATTAACTCGTTACCTTACGGATGCTAAAGAAAAAATATTTATTGTTAGGTAGATATTAAAAGTTTTCCTATGTGGTTTTGTTATAGGTAGAAAGATTTGTGGACCGGAAAATTGACAAAGCAGAAGATTTACTGAAGAAAAAGGAGAAAAAAGCAAAAAGTTGGTATTATCAATTTGTTGGAGACGAACAGTATCATGCTACAGAAACACACGTCTTTTTGGCTTCGTTTTTTGCTGGAATGGCCCTTGGCCTTATTTGTGGAAAATAATTTATTGTTAGGCACAATCAGATTGTATTTGCCTTTTTAATGTACCCATAACATAGCTTAGGAATAATCCAGCTCTGTCATCGAGGTATAACATAAACATAACGCTCTGCTAGTAAATAATAGATCAGGGAGCTTTAGGCCCTCCGCTGCCTTGAGCGGGACCCCGGCGCGGGCGTCCGCTCCGGGTGCTGTTTCCTGTATATTCAATTTCATAGAGCCAGGGTTGGTAGATCCAGATTTTGAAATTTCCCCATATTCAAGAATTCTTTTCCCCAAAATGATACGTTTGGCAACTTTTTTCCCCATTTTTGTTAAACAGGAAATAAAACTAATTGAAAGATATTAAACTAAGTTTACTAAGAAAATATAAGATAATAAAGAAGTATCGAAAGTTCTAAACTGAATCATTTAGAACTTCCGAAACTTCATCTTCGCTTAACACGGTCAGATAAACATTATCGGAGTTAAATATTATACTCCAACCAAAATTTTCCTTGTATATTTTTTCCCCAAACTTTTCCCCAAAGATTTCATTTCCCCAAGACCGTTATTTTTCCCCAAAAATGCGAAAAAAAACCCCAACCTACCAACCCTGCATAGAGCAGCGCTGCGTGCGTGTGGCGGAGTGCCTGCCTCGCGGGTCACGGAGCAAGGCGCGGGTCCCCGCGACGGGCTGTTTGTCCGCGACGGGCTCCCGCACCGCGTACCCGCGCCGGGATTCCGCTCAACGCAGCGGAGGGCTTTGATACCTACATATTATTGACGATGCCTTGATAATGAGTTCGTTAATATTGTAATCAGTAATAATCAACTAGTATGTACCTACCTACCTAGGTAATGTTTTATCTCACATAGTTATTTAATAAACCTCACCCAGAAATTAGGTATTTAACTAATATTATGTAGCAAGTGAATTATGTAATAGCAGTATTATTATCAGCTCAAGAATTGTGTGGCCCCGGGTTTGGTGCACTGTATATGCATACCTACTTCATGCAAAATATATGGGCTTTTCTCATTGCACGCGAGAAGCATATGGGTCAGCCAGTCATATGCACGTATGTATCGGATTTGATCGTATCGTAATACGGAAACGGATGTGCTTTTTAACGAGTCTTCTAGACAGGCCGGATTCTGTCCAGAAAATCGCTATGATTTGTATACTAAGCTAATTGTCCAAATTTCAAAATCTACACTATCGCAGTTGCCTTCATTTGACATATGGATGAGACACATTGCTACGTTTGTTTGGTAAGTTTTTATTTCTGCCAAAAAGCAGCATTAATGCGTCACATCCTGAAAGCGATTGCGATAGATTTTGAAAGGCTGGTTCGATGCTTAGTGGTGTGATGTTATGCGATGCGACTATCCAAGAATTAAATAAGTTCATTTAGAATATAGATCGGATCGGAATGCGTTAAAGGGTCGTATGAATTTTATGGATCACTGACCAAAGTAGAAAGTAGCTGCCAGAAATAATAATAGTTTATACTAGCGTCTACTATCTATGGCGCGATGACGTGACCGGCAAGGGTTGTTGTTGCTTGCCAACATCCGAATAATAGATGTAACAAAAACATTGTTTTCTCATCATTGTTATAAGCTATACTAGATTAAAGATCTGTTGTGAGAATTATACCTATACTAAAATAAAAATGTCTACCAAATACGTAATGCCGTTAATTTATGTTGGTCACTTAACAGAGTGTAAAACCCAGTTCCGACAAGACACTTCTCCGACAGGACGGGGCTCCGACAGGACGGAGCTCCGACAGCCTGAGCTCCGACAAGCCCGAACTCCGACAGGACAGAGCTCCGACAAGATGCAATGCACCGCTCCGACAGGATATATAATTCCGTCTACATATTATACACTACCTACTACTGTTTGAAAAAAAAATCCATACTTCAATATTTATTTTCTTTACATACGCAAAATACAAATAATATTTTTTTTAAGTTTTCTTTTTTGGTGCCTATAAAGATATTATTTTTTATTACATGTAGGTATGTATTTTCTTATATGTATTTTTTTTTCAAACAACAGTAGTCTAAACATCACCGGAGCTCTGTTCTGTCGGAGCTCCGTCCTGTCGGAAAAGTGTCTTGTCGGAATAAAGATTCACACTCCACTTAACAACTTTTTGTATGGAATTATTTCGCGATTTCAGGATTGCTTCCATACAAAAAGTTATTCGTTATTATGCCCTATTTATTGACTCAGCAAGCGAGCGCGAAGCGCTAGCTAAGCATTCTTGCTTCAGCTTGGGCAAATATACTTTCGTATGTCCAGCGGCTGTCTGTTCTCTACCTGCCCCCCTAGCATCACTAACGAAACGCGATATGATATAGCTTTATCACGTTTAACTGTCAAAAGACAATGGATTTTGACAGTGTCCATATCACGCGATATATATCGTGTTTCGTCAGTCATGCTAGGCGGGCTTTCTCTCAACCGATTCTCGTGAAATTTTGTGAGCTGCTTCGATAATTAAATATAATTTGTTTTCTAGAGAATCTAGAGCCAGTTAGCCTTTCCAAAAATTTTCAAAGCGCCACCACCTTGTTGCGACATCTATTAAATTAATTTTTAACAGCATAATTACAATTTGAGCGTGGTCTACCTACAGCAGCGGTTCCCGAATTCTTTTGGCTACGGAACTCTTTTTGGTTCACCGTTTTTGGGCCTACCCTAAAAAAAAAACAATGTTACAGTTTACTTCTAACTTGAGTAAGAATGTATTCTTCTTCTGACTTGAGTAAAACCAGTCACAGTGTGACAGTTGATGGTGTGACTCGTTGGGAATATATTATTTTGAAGGATATTTATATATACACATCAACTTTGTCTAGGGATACAGCTGTTATTTTCATACAAACGAGGTAGCTTTGAAGCCTTGGTTTTCTGCCAGGGATGTACCGTGCTGTAATCTGATGATGGCCATCCAGGGATTGAATGGAGTAGATTCAGATCGCTATACACACCCAACTGATCTGATCAGCATTCTAAAAGATTAATGGGTTAGAATTCTAAAGTCTATAGTTTGTCGGAGTTTGTCGCCAAAAACCAGAGTTTGTCGGTCTTCCGTTAAGGAGATACATGTGGCTCAGCTGTAGAGACGTCTCTACAGCTGCGCCACACAGATCTCGAAAACGGAAGGTCGTAGCGAAAATCTGATTACTTGTATGTATAGCCGTTAGTTTGTCGGAGTTTGTCGCACAAAAAACCAGAGTTTGTCGGTCTTGCGTTTAGGAGATACGTGTGGCGCAGCTGTAGAGACGTCTCTACAGCTGAGCCACACAGATCTCGAAAACGGAAGGTCGTAACAGAAATCTGATTACTCGTGTGTGTAGCCGGTAGTTTGTCGGAGTTTGTCACCAAGAACCAGAGTTTGTCGGTCTTGCGTTTAGGAGATATGTGAGGATACGCTGTGGAGACCTTTCTACCTGGATCTTGAGAACGGAAGGTCGTAGCGATAATCTGATTAGTCATATCTATAGTCGGTAGTTCGACCGAGTTTGTCGCCAAATATCAGAGTTTGTCGGTCTTGCGTTTAGGAGATATGTGAGATTTTCGCTACGACCTTCCGTTCTCGAGATCCAGGTAGAAATATCTCTATAGCATATCCCCACATATCTTCTAAACGTAAGATTGACAAACTCTGATTTTTGGTGACAAACTCCGACAAACTAATGGCTACACACTCGAGTTATCAGATTTTTGTTACGACCTTCCGTTCTCAAGATCCAGGTAGAAAGGTCTCCACAGCGTATCCTCACGTATCTCCTAAACGCAAGACCAACAAACTCTGGTTCTTGGTGACAAACTCCGACAAACTACCGGCTACACACACGAGTAATCAGATTTCTGTTACGACCTTCCGTTTTCGAGATCTGTGTGGCTCAGCTGTAGAGACGTCTCTACAGCTGCGCCACACGTATCTCCTAAACGCAAGACCGACAAACTCTGGTTTTTTTGCGACAAACTCCGACAAACTAACGGCTATACATACAAGTAATCAGATTTTCGCTACGACCTTCCGTTTTCGAGATCTGTGTGGCGCAGCTGTAGAGACGTCTCTACAGCTGAGCCACATGTATCTCCTAAACGGAAGACCGACAAACTCTGGTTTTTGGCGACAAACTCCGACAAACTATAGACTTCATCATGGCATAGTCAAAAAGTCAGATTTCCAACTTTTTTTTTGTGGCGCAGCTGTAGTCCGGCACGTGATCAATTTGTTCCGAACAAGTCACACCATCAACTGTCACACTGTGACTGTAACTTTTTATTAGAAATTTCCCAACCAGTCACACTATTACGTTTTTGTTGCTTTGTATGGATTGCTATGGCGCAGAAATGCCGGTGCAGTGCAGTGCACGCAGTGCCATAGAAATCCATACAAAGCAGCAAATACGTACGCGCCACGCGCGGCGCCGTACGCTCCGATTTCGATGCAGTGGACGCGCACTTTTAAGGCTAGGTTTTGCGTCATTAGCATAGCACGTTGTACATAGGTAGGTATACTGCCCGGCATTTATATTGGCAAGAAAAAGATGAGACAAAAGATGCGCAGTAGCCATAAATATTTGTGTCTGTCGTCATTCTATAATTAAAAGATTAGTATTTTATGTAATTAATGTATTTATGGCACCAAGCTATTACACACCACACTCTGCTGTGACATTCATAATAAGACATGAAAGACATCTGTCAAACGCTAGTGCGGTGAAATACAAATAGGGATGTCCAACTACACCAACATCCCCCCTTTTCTAGTTAAGTGATAAGAAAATAAATTATAACAAAACTCACAATTAAACTTATTCAGTATCAGAAGAACAACATTCAACATATTCATTATCTGATTGGCTTAGCCTTAAATCAGATTCTGAATCACACAAAACATAATCATTGTACTTGTCAGGTTTCTTAATTATACGACCAATTCGTGATACATAACTTGAACCTGCTACATCTGTGTTTATCTTATTTTCATCTTTATCAAAACAATCCTTAGAGCTATCATCATGTTCCATCAATATAATATTATTATCAACTAACGGTGAATCAACAGATATGTCACAACAATCTTTAGGGCTATTTTGCTCTGTGGGAAGATGACAAGACTCCTCACTATCCTCAATAACAGCCTGAGTGGTAGTATTACCTTTTATAAACTCTTGCCTCTTGGGAGGACATATATCTGGAGCCTCATAGTCATCATTTACCACATTACTTGCATCAATAGTAGGTCTAGAAATCCTACCATTCAGGCTACATCCAGATTCTGAAGACATTAAATATTTTCGGTTCCTTCTGTAAGTATTTCCTACTTCATCCGACACAATATAAGACCTTGGTTCAACACATTTTCCACTTATTTTTCCTTTTAGCCAGTTTGAATCTAGAGTCTTTTTAAAATAAACATTTTGATTAATATTTAACTCGGGCAAAGATTTTGAATTTTTATCATAATATTTTTTTACACCCTGTATATGATTATTATATTTTTTATCGCATACTATAACTTTAGGTTTTAACATTATTTTAGGCAATGGTAATAATGAATTAAGGTTTCTTGAGTACAGCAATTGTGCAGGAGATGGCATATATGACTTAGGTGTATTCCGGTAGTTTAGTAACCCTAAATGTGGATCTGAACCATCTTCTTTGCATTTTTTCATTATATTTTTAAATATTTTTACACCACTCTCAATTTGGCCGTTAGATTGTGAATGTTTTGGGCTTGTTATGACATGTGAAAATTTATAACTGTCAGCAAATACTTTAAACTTTTCAGATGTAAACTGGGTACCTGAATCAGTAATAACATATGCTGGTATGCCATGTCTTGCAAAGATTGACTGGCAATTGAGAATGACACAATCACTTGACAAATTATTTAGTTTACAGGCCTCTATAAATTTTGAATAGTAATCCATAATCACAAGATAATCTTTGTTATTTAAAGTACAGATATCAATGCCAACTTTATGCCAGGGAATTTTCTCAATAAGGTGATTGATTAGTGGTTCTTTCTGTAAGTTTGGTCTATACTTCGCACAAGCCTCACACTTTTCAACATAATTTTCTAAATCTTTATTGATCTCTGGCCAAAAAACACATGACCTTGCTCGAATTTTACAAGTACTAATACCAACATGACCCTGATGAATTATCTTTATCATTTCACTCCTTAATAATTCAGGGACAACAATTAAATTTCCTTTTAAGATGATACCGTCCAAGACTGTTAGCTCATCTCTAAATGTCCAAAAAATCTTACAATTATCATTCAAATCTTTCATATTTTTTGGCCATCCATTCTTAATGTATTGTATAATGGTACTTAAAGTTAAATCCTGTTTAGTAGCCACCTGCAATTTTAGAAGTTGGGCATTGGAGACGGGTAAACACTCTCGAGATAACTTTACATGACAAATTATATTCTTTTTCAAGTCTTCCATCTTAGATTCTACATTAATATCCGAGCAACAGCTACGTGACAATGTGTCCGCAATATACATCAAACGCCCAGGTTTGTATTGAACATTAAGGTTATAGCCTTGTACGGCAAGCATCATTCGTTGCAGCCTAGCTGGAACTTTATGCAGCGGTTTCTTAAATAACGTTTCTAAGGGTTTATGGTCCGTTTCCACAAGAACTTTACGACCATATGTATATTGATGCATTTTATTACACCCATACACTATAGCAAGCATTTCTTTTTCTAACTGACAGTAATTCTGCTCCGTTGGAGTGAGAGCTCGAGATCCAAATGCAATTGGTTTACCCTTCTGCAATACTACAGCTCCCATAGCTGTGGAGGAACTGTCTACTGACAATACCATATTCTCATTAGTATCAAAATATGCTAAACAAGGGCTACTACACAATGCCTTTTTTAATGAATTAAATGCATTTTCTTGGTTAATGTCCCACAAGAATACAATGTCTTTTTTTAAAAGCACACGTAAAGGTTCACTTAGTTTAGAATAATTTAAAATAAATCTTGATAAGTAGTTGCACATACCGAGGAATCTTTCCAGATCTTTTTTGCATTTAGGTCGTTCCATTTTCATTATTGCCTGCACTTTATTTGGGTCCGGAGAGACACCGTTTGATGTAAACAATTGACCCACAAAAAGTAGTTCTGATACAAATAATTTACATTTGTCTTTATTGAATTTTATTTTATTTTTTAATGCAATTTCCATTACTTTTCTTAGCCTCATTTAATTCTTCTACTGATTCAGCCCAGACACATAGGTCATCCATATAGGGAATAACTCCCTCTACATTTTCAAACATTTGTGCAATTACCCTACTGAATTCTTCTGGTGCCGAACTGATTCCAAATGGTAACCTGCGAAATTTGTATCTCCCAAATGGAGTTATAAAAGTACATAAGTCTGAGCTCTCTTCATCTAGGTTTAACATCCAAAATCCATTAGATGCATCTAACAGTGCAAACACTTTAGCATTTTGCATTTTACTTTTAATTTCATCAATTGTTGGCAATTGATATTTTGGTTCAATAACATATTTATTTAATGCTCTCGGATCTATACATATACGCAACTTACCATTTGGTTTTCTTACTAAAACAATATTATTTACCCATTTTGTTGGTTTTTCTATTTTCTCTATGACACCCATCGTCTCCATTCTGGTTAATTCTTCACGTAGCTCAGGCACTAATGAAAATGGAACACGTCTTGCAGCCTGCACTACTGGTACAGCCTCATCAGTCAATTGTATTTTTGTGGTTCCTGGGACACATCCGAGACCCCCATCGAACAAGCTGCTGAAATCATTTTTTATTTTTTTTTATTAAAATCGAGGTTTTTTCATTTTTACAACTTAGGTTAAGTATATTAACTAAATCTGTATTGGCCGAAACAAAATCAAATTGTAAACATGTTTGACATCCTAGTAAGGTTGGAATTTTGCCTTCTATGACAACAAATTTTATTTTATATTTATTTTTATTTGGATGAATAATTTCTAAGCAGCATGTACCACGCACTGGCACTCTCTTACCATCCAGTTGAACTACTTTTTTATTACAGTATTGAATCTCAGAGTCTTTAACACCAATTTGTTTACATAATTCACTACCTATTACATTGCATGCCGCCCCAGTATCCATTTTCATCACAATTCCCACATTGTTTATTGTGAATTCTTGCAGTATTTCATTACCTGTTGATATACTTCCTATGAAGAAATCATCACCTTGCAAATCCTCTTCAGGAGCCTCCTCTTTCAGTACATGAACTTGTTTCTTAGTGGCACTCCGACACATTTTACCAAAGTGATTTAATTTATTGCATTTATGGCAAGTTTTGCCGAAAGCTGGACACATGTTTATATTATGATTTAGACCGCAATTTCGGCAATTTCTAAGAATTTTCGTTGAATTTGTCATGGGGGGTACGCCCTTGCGCCCCATGTTACCTCCATAGTACACAGTTGCTTCCTCTCCAATATCAGTCTTCTGAGTTTCTACAAATTGCCTGGATGCTTCCGCACATATTAAGTATTTCATCACATAAGTTAGGGTTAGTTTGTCATCTTCCTCAGCAATTAGTTTTGTTTTGAAGTTGTTGTACCTTTGGTCAAGGCCTGCAGTTAACTTAGTTACTGTCAAACTTTCCGTTAGTTCTCCGAATTCACATTGTTTACCTAAGTTAATAACTTTTTGGAAATATTCTTCCAGTCTCATATCTTTTTGATAAAGCGTGAAGAACTCGTTACGTAGCATAAATAAACTCTTTTTCGGTGAAACATACGCTTTAAATAAATCAATCACTGTTTTTAACGTTTCATTTCCTTGAAGATTAAAGGTGTTGTAGATTTCAATGCCTTTTTCGCCGATGAAATTTAGCAATATAGATATGCGGCGTTTTTCAGAGGCTGACTCCAAACCGTTGGCCAAGATGTATATTTCGAACCGCTGGATCCATTTGTCGAAGCGTTCCTTTAAGTTTCCTTCAAACTTCATTTCTGGAAGTGAGGGCAGAGCCCCACCTGACACCATATTTGTGTCTGTCGTCATTCTATAATTAAAAGATTAGTATTTTATGTAATTAATGTATTTATGGCACCAAGCTATTACACACCACACTCTGCTGTGACATTCATAATAAGACATGAAAGACATCTGTCAAACGCTAGTGCGGTGAAATACAAATAGGGATGTCCAACTACACCAACAATAAACTTAGTGTTTATGGCTACTGCGTATCTTTTGTCTCATCTTTATCTTGCCAATTTATATGCCGGCATCTGTACCTACTATTGCTCGCGCGTGGCTTTGCTTGCGTGCATCCGATTATTAGGATTAATGAGGCCCCAGATACTCGTATACTGTCTTATAATATCGGCACAGCTTGCATACTTACAAAAACGATATATCAGAATAGCTGGTCAAAAAAATATGTTTTGAATGCAGACAATGGAATGACAAAATGAGTGTTTAAGTAATTTAAATAGAACATGGATGATTTAAAAATTAATTTATTTAACAAAGGAAACTAAATAAAATAGTTCCATGCATTATTACTACCTTTCAACCATTTTATTTTCAGTATAGGTAATATAAGTTATGGGTACCTAATGTTTTTTTAATTATACGGTTTTCCAGACTGTACTTAATTCTGGCTATTATGTAATTTATAATCAAACCCCCCTAGAAGCCTTTCTTTCGTAATATCTTTTCAAAGCTTCATCAAATATCTCACCCACAGTTCTTTTTTTCCAAATATCTATCTTTGGTTTAAATTGAGTGACCACTGTTGATTGTTTATCTTTGTCAACAACGGGTGTCGGATTTGGTTCCGTTATTTCAGCCGTATTTTCCTTGCCATCAGATTTTTTAGGAGTTATAGTCTTGTCGTCAATTTTCGGAGCATCATCTTCATCACTTGATTCATCAATTGAAAAGTCTGAATCTGCATCTATATTTTCTTGACTTTGTTTATGTTTCTTAGCTATTCTTATATCATCAAGATTAAGGCGGTTTATTTCTTCATCTGATTCTTCAATTTCCCCTTCAGAGAGCTCTTTGTTAATCTCGTTCGAAGATTTTCTTTTTCTATAATTTCTCTTTTTTGACAATTCAGTTGTTGGTTCTTTAATGTTTCCTTTTTTACGACTTAATTTATTTTTCTCAGATGAACTTTCTGGTACATCATGATCTACATTAGTTGTATTTTTCTTTTCTGATCCCAGCTTTTGTTCATATAAATGTCGATAAAAACCCCCTGAGGACAAAAAGGTTTATGTATTGAACTAAAATTTTATTCAATAGGGTATTTGACAACATTGAATATATACTACAAATTGTGGTCATCCTAACAGATATTGGCGTAAAAATAACATATTTAACTATTATATAGTCTAAATTAAGTCTGTTAATTGATTAATTTCACCTAGAAAAATGCAATAGTTTTTGATTTTTTTTCTTTGGCGAAAACCCTCTCAGATGACTGATGACGTCACTTGCCTGTAAATAAATATGGCTCATAGACGTAGCACATCCCTTCGGTATAAACCAGATTGAGCTCTTCGCCCCAAAACGAGCCGACAGAGAGGTCAAGTAGATAATTGTATCTCTTTCTTCATTAGGGTGACCAAACTGTATGGTTGGTCGGAGACATACTTATTACTTTAAACTGTTTAATATAAACTTAGGTACTTAGGTAGTTCTATATTTACAATTAATACTTTTGCCACGTTTTTATAAGGTTGCTTGCTCGTTTGTTTGTGTTTTCGTTTGTTTGTTTGAGCACAAATTTTGCAAACGATTTTATACTAACTTCCCGATGAACTAGAGACTTGAAACTAGAGGTCTGATGATGAAGCCGAAAGAAGGCCACTGGAATTCTGTAATAAAACCATGCAACCCCATTGAGTTTGAGCTCTGATAGGAGGTGGTATATTTTCAGTTTAGCTTGTTAGCTAAAAAGCAGAAACGAATTATTTATTTAAAAAATATTTTCATAAACAAGTTATTTATCGCGTTTATTTTAAGTTTTTTTTTTATTTATAAATATGGTGTATATGGTAATATGCAACGTAAATAATGTCAAAAGGTCAAAATAGCTGCTAATTTTGTTTCTGGGTTGATTTTGATATTACTGGGCTGAAAAAAAAGAAGAACAAAAAAAATTTGGCCGCCACCTTGGATTTTTAATACTTTTAACATTTTGTTGCTGTTTTCTTGTCAAAATAGTACTAAAACCCGAGTTTCAACGAAATCGGCGCCAATAAACAAAAAAGTTGGCAACCATCTTAGACTTTTTAATATTTTCAACATTGCGTTGTTGTTTTCACGTGGAAATAGTACCAAAAACCGTGTTTCATCAAAATCGGTCCACAAACAAAAAAGTTGGCTGCCATCTTGAATTTTTTAATACTTAAAAAATTGCATTGTTATTTTCTTATCAAAATAGTGCCAAAAACCGAGTTTCATCGAAATCGGTCCATAAACAAAAAAGTTGACCGCCATCTTGAATTTTTTAATATTTAAAAAATGCGTTGTTATTTTCTTATCAAAATAGTGCCAAAAACCGAGTTTCATCGAAATCGGCCCACAAACAAAAAAGTTGGCCGCCATCTTGAATTTTTTAATATCTAAAAAATACGTTGTTATTTTCTTCTCAAAATAGTACCAAAAACCGAAATTCATCGAAATCGGCCCACAAACAAAAAAGTTGGCCACCATTTTGATTTTTATATACTTTAAAAATTACTTTGTTATATTCTTGTCAAAATAGTACCAAAAACCGAATGTCATCAAAATCGGCCAACAAACTTAAAAGTTGGCCGCCTTCTTGTCTTGGATTTTTTAATATTTTCAACACTGCGTTATTTTTTTTTTATCGAAATAGTACCATAAACCGAGTTTCATCGAAATCGGCGCATAAACATGAATTTGATTATTAATATTAACTTTACCCCTCGCCTGCGACTTCCAGTTATTTCAATTGATAGAACAATTTCGTTTTTGGGAAATCTGAAATGGTGTAGTATTTATGGTCACCCTAGTTTTATAAAGGAATATTTCCTGAATATTGAAATTCTAAAATTGAAATTCGGCGCCAAAGTCAAAATCGGATCGGAGTTGCCTGGTGACACTTGAATTTATACAAGTACAATAATGCTGATTAGCATTATTGTAGAAATCTAATTAAATCAAAAGAGTAAATTCAGATTTATTTTACAATTACTATGTGTTATTCTAAATTAATATTTAAGTAGTATGTTTTTTCAATATTCCACTCCGAATCCTTAACTTTGATACACTACGTGGTTGGTAACGTACATTTTTTTTCCTACTATCGTGGTATTATTGTTTAGTAATGGCAATTGTGCGAACGAGACACCGACCTCCACCTAGTGTTGTTTCATTCACACAGTAGAGTCTTCAGTCAATGTCGTCCATAGAATTTCAACTCTATGACGAAGGCAATAAAGTTTAATTTCTTTTAAACGAATAGTGAGAATTTTTGTATAGTACTCACTCCCTATATAAACCTACTTGATATGGCTTCAGGCGTTTGACACGACCATAGCCTAAGGATCCGCGATTGATGGCTGTCAAATGGCTAAGGAAAGGATATTACAATTAATGTTTACAGGCTAGTGACGTCAACAAGTCACGTGTCCAGCGCCATAGTATTTTTGGCGCGGTTTTAAAATTTTAAACTATAACACTGTTTTTTTATTGAAATACATTGATTTTTCCTGAAATATCAATGTGGTGCGTTTATTACGTAATGAGGAATAATTTAAAATGGTTTTCCAAAATTAGTCAAATAGCCTATTCTTCCTGTCCAAATTAATTTAAACCTAGGAAAATTTAAATGTTTATAATTTAATCACGCAAAAACGGCTGAATGGATTTGCATGAGGCACACAGATATTTTATAAGCGATATACTGTTTTACCTCTTACTCATGTGGTTTTACCACCACTCAACTGTCAAAATCCATTGTCTTTTGACAGTTAAATGTGATAAATTACAATATTACATTGCGTTTTGATGGTCATGCTAGGGAGGCTGGATGTAGTACTTTTTATCCCAGTCAAAGGTTCCCTAGGAGTATTTCCAAATATTCAAGTCTGGGGCGGAAGGCTACTCACCTAAATCTTTCTGTTTAGTGACATCTCCAATATTTTCCAAATATTCTTCTCTTTTTTCTTTTTCTTCTTCAAGTTTCAATTCTTCCAATTTTTTCTTATATGCAGATGTTACAAATACCTCTTTATCAGCAAATTCATCACCTTCTTCCTCTCTCTCTTTTTGTATCTAAAATAAGAAAAATCAGTTGCTACTTGCACATCAATCTTGGTAAAGTAAATATTACTAAGCGTGCCCGCAGACTACAGACTTTCAATCCGCCAACAGTTTAGTTGGGCTCGCAATCAGTATGAAGGTGTATGCAAGTGCGTACACTAGAACGATTTGGTGTTGTCTGCTTCTTCATACAAAACCAACTATCGGCCAACAGTTTGGTCTGTAGTCTGCGGGCACGCCACCACGTAGTTGGGTTGGGAGAGATACTTACTTGTCTTTCGATTCTCCTTTCATTTTCAATCTTTCGTTTATTTGCAGTTTTCAAAAGGTTTTCAATGTATCTGGGTTTTTTATCTTCCTTCTTTTTCTCATTTTTTTCCTCTCTCTCATTCTTCATTTTATCATACACTTCATCATATTGGAAGACAGTTGGATCTACATCAACTGCTTTTTCTTGAGCTATTTTAGCCTAAAATAAAAACAATAATAACACTAAAATAATTATCTTAATAATAACACTTTTGATACAAAGGGGAAGCCTACTGAAATATGCATTATTATAAGGCCATGGCACTTAAGTTTAGTGGTTAGAGAAATTGGAGGGGATTACTGTGCCATGTTAGTAGTAGCCCCGCAACACGTCACCAGCCAATGGTGAGACCCCAAAAATTACTTCTGCGCACAAAATAGCAGCGCTAAAGTGACATGCCGAGGCTTGTAGCTGTCAATCAGTATGTCAGTACACGCTGCCGACAAACTGCCGAGCAGGGCTGATGTTATTTTAGTAAGACACTGTTATTAAAAATAATAAAAGAAGGCCCAGAGCGGGACTCTGGGTAGAAACTGTCACAACATACAGTACAAGCCTCAACACATTTCTTTAAGAGTGAGAGGAATTGGAGGGGATTACTGCACATGTTTGCAGTAGCCCCGCACCACTTCTCCCACCAATGAGACCCAAAAATTACTTCTGCGCATTAACTGTCACCGCTAAAGATTTTACCCTTAAGCTTTTACCCAGGTCTAGTCTAGTGGTTCCTCCACCATGTAAGAGGCCGGATTCCCAAATCGATCCCTAGGAAGGGGGGTAATTTAATTTTGAACTTATTAAGTTTGTGTTTCAAGTCTGTCTGGCTAGCTACGACCATCTTACCCAAGTCTAACGCCATAAATAACTTTCTAAAGTCTGTACATCCTTACTTGTCTTAAATGGTAAACAATCTTCACCCAACTCTTTATTAAAATAATCACTTATAAAATACAACAAATGTTTTCCACACATAGATTATGAAATAAATTGTTAATAAATTAACAACAATATCATAAAGTTACTAACATATTTTTAAATAACGATTTAAGTGTAAAAGACGTATGACAACTGTCAAAAACTGTTTATTAAACAAGACAAGTAAGGATGAACAGACTTTATGCTTAATGCCTTTTGTAATATGTGGACTAAATCAAATGATCTTGAAATTCAAGATAAATAGGTACCTTCTATCAAGAATATCCTAGATAACGCTTCATGAACTAAAACATTACACAAAAATGGCACCTCGAAATAGTGTCCCATCCACCCCACTTACAAACCGGTGCTTATTTTGTCCCTAATCACCTCTTAGTTTGTACTACTCACATTTTGTATCACTTATTTTGTACAAAATCACATCTTTTATCACTTACTTTGTGCAAAATAAGTGCCCAGTTTGTAAGTGGGACGTATTTTAAGGTCCCATTTTTGAGACTGGCCGGACATCTAGGGTATTCTTGATCGAAGATAGGTGGTACCTAATTTTCAACCCAGTTTGTGCCACTACTGCGTGTAGTGCGACGGACAATCTCTTCGGCAACAACCAGTTATGAAAGGCAAAGCGTAAAATAAATGAAGACTGACCTGTCTATTTATATTATGACTAGGTCGAAGTAAAACTGGTTTTTTATTTGAGTCCTCATCTGATTCAGAATCATTAGCAAAAATATTTCTGGAGGCCTGAAAAACAGGTTGCACTGATTTCCCTTTCTGAGGAATAATAAGCCCGTATCTAAAATAAAATTGAAGGTTAGTCATACGATGTTAATACTATGCTAAAATACCAAAATTTCACTAGTAAATACTTTTTATTGCTCGTCATCTCGATTTATAAAACGCAACGCGATCGCAACATCAAAGAGAACTCTATTCTATTCTATACAAAATTATTGACACGCCAAATGTCAAAACCAGTGTTGCAAGACCCGATCAAAACTTTTGCCCCGCAAGTTGTTAAAATTGCTCTTTCCGACACAAAATCGCCCATATTCTTAAAACAACAACTTATAGGAAAATCTGTTGTACCTTGACACCCTTTCAGTGCCAGTTTAGCACTTCCAGCGCCCTGGGCGACATTTCTACGGGGCGCCCCCTTTCTGCGATTCCAAGATTTTCAATTTTGCCTGATAGTCAAAAAACAGCCGCGCAATTTTTAGTCTAATCTTGTAATTTGGCTTGTTTATAGTAAAAAAACGGCCGCGCAGCGCAATTTTTTGTCAGTTTCATCTACTAATCTTCAACGGCCGCGCAGCGCTATTTTTAGTCAGTTTCACGTATTAATCTACTAATCTTGTAACCTTGTTCGTTTATAGTAAAAAACGGCCGCACAGAGCGATTTTTAATCAGTTCCATCTGCTAATCTTCTAATTTTGCTTATTTTTTGACTATGTGTTGCCACCATAACCTGCAGCACCCCTTTATATCCGGCGCCCCGGGCGGTCGTCTGTGCTAACCCACTCCCCCCTAACGCAGGTACTGCACCCTTTGTATCCAGAACAATCGTAATTTTCGAAACCTTCCGCCCTTTAGCCACATAAACCTCAGGGTGATTAATGGTGACCTAATTTTTTTGGCCAAAAGCTGTTTTTATCTGTGAAATCTTTAACGGAGGTGCTGGTATTCGTTCCTAGATGACACTATAGCAGGCTAGGCGCACTCCGCGCTTTAGGTACGAAGCTACAAGTAGCCGGCGGGTCCGTCCGGACGGACTAATTTCAGAGGGCTGCCGCGTGCCGGCTGAGTCGCACGTTAGCAGTTCGATTTCTATACTATCTCGCGTACTACCGCATTTGCGTATTGTCTTGTCGCGTTGTTCGTTCGCACATTTATTATATTTAACCAAAATGAAGGCATATTGCATCGCAATGGGCTGCCTTAATAGTAATAAAAAGGATGCGAACCTCACGTTTTTCACACTTTCAAAAGTTCCAAACGACATCGAAACGTAAGAAGTGCTTATCTAACTACTACCTAGTTAGTATTTAGTATCCGGTACTTACTTGTCTTATTTGCTAAACAATCTTCACCCAACTATTTACTGAAATAATAATTTATAGATTAGGTAGGTACGTACCTACTTACTTTCGAAATAAATTTAATTATTAATGACAATTCTATTTCGTAAGAAAGCAAATTGCCTCAAAGTCAGCATGTATAATCTAATGTGGCGTTGACTGTATCTAGACTAGGGTTTTTTGAAACGTGTTTAAGTACACATTTTATTTCACAAACACATAACTTGTTATAAAGTAAGTACCTATTATTTCATTATTACTTAAAAGAAGAAACCCTGAAGTCGTTAGAAGAGATAGGAGCTACGCGATAGAAAGAGAGGCAACTTCTAGGTGAATATAACTGTAGGTATGGGAGCGGTGTGCGACCTGAATTGCATCTTATTGTGTCTGGGATAGAGTCGCTATTTATTTAAATGACTTTGCGGAGTGGATCTTCTGTACTTGTACTATTATGTATTCTGTGACTATAGGAAGAAATGTCAATGGATACCCAAACTAAGCTGTGAATTTTGTATTTGGTACTATGTGCCAAGTGTTTTCAAGTGGTCTCTGGTTAGCGAGTTTCGTGATTTCCAAAATTGCCCATATTTTACCGGTTCCAAGTACTTCCCGCCCTTTTTTCCCTTTTTAAAAAAAAGTCCTAAAATTGCCCATGGCGTGGGCAATTGCCCACGGTCTGGCAACACTGGTACAATACAACACAGAGTAAACGTAGTAATTATATTCTCTTTGCACAGAGTAAGTAAGTAAGTTGTAGGGCAAGAACCCTATATTCATATTATAACACCCGATTGCACTAAACTTAAGGATCGCCTAAGTCTGTTCCTAACTACAACACGACCAAATTAAAACGGTGTCAAACTAAGCGGTCATGTAGCTGTCATTCGCCTACTTAACTTGGTCGAGTTGTAGTTAAGGAAAGACTTACACCCAATTGCACTAAACTTAAGAATCGCCTAAGTCTTTTCTTAACTACAACTCGACCAAGTTAAGTAGGCGAATGACAGCTACATGACCGCTAAGTTTGACACCGTTTTAATTTGGTCGTGTTGTAGTTAGGAACAGACTTAAGCGATCCTTAAGTTTAGTGCAATCGGGTGTTAGGCGATTCTTAAGTTTAGTGCAATTGGGTGTAAGGTTCTTGTTGTAGGGGAAAAGAGCACCCACTCGTGGTAAATTGAAACATCGATTTGAAAGTCCATCCACAAGCGCCCCTGAGGGACTAGTACGAGTTGGTTTTTGTTCTCACTTCACTTTGCGAATAGTTAACTATCGTTTTCTCTCTTTCACTCGTTAACTCACTCGCATGATTTCCTTTGTTTCACTCGATACTATTCGCAAATTGAGGTGAGAAACACAACTCGTACTAGTAGTACAGTAGCCCGTAGTACATTTAAATTACCAAAAAGGTTACCGTTTGCCGTTGTGATATAGTTATTTATTACGAAATTATAGATACTTTAACCCAAGTCTTATAGATCGTAACCCGCCGTAAACTATATTTGTATATCTCCAAAAATATATATTTTTTTATTTTTCGAGGTTTACCACATGATTTAACTATTATCGTGTTCTACAGCTTTATTTGATTGCCACAGATAAAAGTAAGACTATGAAAAGTAGCCATACACAGATTTAAGACCAGATGAAAATGGTTGTATTTTATCTGGTCTTAAATTTGTGTATAGTCACTTTCCATAGTCTTACTATTATCAGTGGCAATCAAACAAAGCTGTAGAACACGATAATAGCTAAACCATGTGGTAAACCTCGAAAAATATAAAAATATCATTTTTGGAGATATACAAATATAGGTTACGGCGGGTTGCGATCTGTAAAATTTGGGTTAAAGTATCTATAATTTCGTAATAAATAACTATATCACAACGGCAAACGGCATAAAGGAAATAATCACTACGTTTGCAAACGGTAACCTTTTGTGCGCTTTTATAATTCTCGACGGCCCGGCACGGCACGGCTCGGCACGGCAGCGGCGATGCCGAAAGATGCTTTTATAATGGACAACATTTCATTTTGAGAAAGTACTAAAATTAGAAAACCATTTCGAGATTTTAGTGTTCTAAGCTCATATATTTTTTTTCAGAATTTTTAGTTCATTATTTTTTACGTTAATTAAAAAAAACTATCATTTAAGCGGTGAGTTTATATTGTTTTCTACTTTTATGTTATAAAAATAGCCTGAAACTATTATATTATACTAATAATTTGTGCAAATAGTCGTTTGTGTCCAGTTCTTTGCCGATTTTTGCAAATATCAGATTGTTTATTACAGGGCCCTATTTAATAACGTGACAATTTGTAAATTGTTGCGACAATTCGGTTTACATTGCGGTGTAGCTATGAGTAGTTTATTCTATTTTCAAATCGATTGACGCAATGGATATAAAAATGTCATGACAGGTGACAAATTGTCACGTTTATTGTATAGGGCCCTGCACGCGTAGCATGAGCAAACGGGACTCTTGTCTACGAAGACTTGTCGTCTCGACTTTCTCGATTGCTGAGCACAGTTTGACAGACAGGTGGGACTCGCTTGTTCTCAGAATTTCGAAACCTTTTAATGTCTTTTAATAAAAAAAGTTAATTTTAAAGGTAATCTTTTTATTTCAACACCAATAAATGTCAAAATTATCTAAAATGATCCGAAATAATTTAGTTTAAACATGATTCTCATTTTTTTTATAAGTTCTAAGATAAAGAGGCACTCAAGAAAGCGTTCTCTTCCGTAGACAAGCTCTCTCGAGCTCGAGAAGAATAATATTGCCAATAAAAAATAATTAGTTTATTTCTCATAAAGCACCGTTCCTTTCTATAGATTTCACAACGCTAAACTCTTAAAACTAATTAAATATAGCTGTATGGATATAAATTCGTTTGCCTTTCTTTTATTGAGATTTACTTAGGCGGCAGCGGCGGGTGTCGCCAATGCTGGAAGCTGCTCGCGGCTGGAGGCAGCGTTTGTGGTGGCAGCTGGCTTAGAGCATCTAAGGCGGCTGGCGATGAGACGCCGGCTGAACGGGTACCAGTGTCCCGTTCATCGTCTTACAGTTTAAATTCTTAAAGCTAGAATCAGGTTTTTTCAACTAGATCATTAATTCAGCACTGAATTTGCTAAAGTCTTTCACGTTTTTGATCGTTTCGATGAAATTATTACCAAAAGAGGAGTTTTACAATCTTTTTGTTAGATATTTGTTCATTAAGCTCTTTTTTAACATAAGATAAAGCTATTCAGTTGAATTTATTTGAGTAGTGATAGCCTTACTATAACACAAGATATAACTATGACAACACTCTTTTAATGACTTTTACTTACTTTAGCATTCATAATGGGTGCTGCTATCAACTGACAATTTTTTCAAACTATTTGCGATCTTCTTATTTAAACCCGGAAGTTACAATATGTTGTAATGTAACCTATTCGCAAGATCGGTACTAATAACCGGATGTGGCCGGACCATATACCACTATTGCAGTGGGTAGGGCTTCCACTCTCGGACCTATTTCACAATCTCGGGATCGAGACGAGACTATATGGCTGACTCTCGGGACTCTCGAAATTTCGAGATTCTCGAAATGATGATATGTCGCATTTTTTTTATGATAGATAGGCAAGCGCTTGCGCGATATCACGCCTGATGGTAAGCGATGACGTGATTTACGATGGAACGCGCTTGCCTAGAATATACCTAATCACTCGCGACTTGAAGGCCCCCAGATTGTACATGTCGGGAAACACAGACTTATGCAAAGAGTTCCACTCTCTGGCGGTACGGATGATAAAATTTGAAGCAAAATGCTAATTCGTATCTCTGGTCGTCCGATGGAAGAAAGGAGATGCGGAATTAGGTTGTGCACTACACTCGCCGAAATGTACCCGATAAAAACCTTGCGACCTTGCGTCTATGCACGAGACTTCGGAGCTTATTACAGAAAAGATTATCGTTGCCGATGAGCTTCCTGGCCCTCCGCTCAAAGGATTCAAGCGTCTGGAGCTCGTATTTGGCGGAGCCATCCCAAAGGTGACAGCAGTACTCCATACACGATCGAACTTGCGCTTGGTTTAGAATGAGCAGCTGTTCCGGCGTGAAGTGAAGTATTTTCTCACCTTTACGATAATGCGAAGCTTTTTAGATGCCAATTGTACTTTATTCCAATTACTAGCGACCCGCCCTCGCTTTGCATCGGTGTAGTGTGGAATTCGACACCATGTATTATACATATAAACCTTCCTCTTGAATCACTCTATCTATTAAAAAAAAACCGCATCAAAATTCGTTGCGTAGAAAGATTTAAGAATACATAGGGATATAGGGACAGAGAAAGCGACTTTGTTTTATACTATGTAGTGATAGTGATACTTTATTCTCGATGAAAGAGCCAAAATTGAGTGTTAGAGTCAATGATATGCCGAGAAGGTATAGTTGTTCAGTAATCGGCAATTCGGCACGGATACACCTCGGAAAGTGAATCAGGTCGAAACTACTCCCTTTAGGCAGAGAACAGACACGCCTGGGTTTTTGATGGATTGAACCATCGCCCCATTCGGAGACTGCCTGTAGTGGCAGGTTCGTGTTCTGACCATCGCCACCTTAAGACACTGGGCTTGTTTTGCACTGACTCGAGCATCAGATATTTAGCTCTCTACAACGGTGTTGTCACCTGGGTACCCCAAAATACCGGATATTAGCAGGTCATTTATATGCAGCAGGTGTTCCTGTTTAGTCCACCCCTGAAGGGACCAATCCCTGGTTCCGGCATTGATAGCCAACTGGTCGGATGAGTAGCCATCAATGACAACTCGAATCGAGCGATCCCTCTGGAAGTCCGATATCCAGACACAAAACCGGTGGGAAGTCCGTATGAAAAAAGCTTGCAATAAGGCTATCATGCGTCACCCTGTCAAAAGCCTTCGAGTTATCAAGAGCAACAGCGAGCGCCTCTCCATACCTCTCGATGGCTTCTGTCCATTTGCAAGTGGTGTACTTATGCTAGAAGATCTCCAGTGGACCGGTTTCGGCGAAACCCGCGGGCTGATTATCTAATTAGAAACCACCTAGCGACCGGTTGCAGTTCATAGATAATAGTGATCCATTGCTACTTCTTTTTGGATTAAAAAAAAACATACCAAAGAAAAGTAGCAATGTATGTGGAATGAAACCGGTCGCTAAATAGTTTCTTTTTACCCGACTACGGCGAAGCCAAAACGGAGGGTATATGATTTTGACCTGTATGTATGTATGTATGTATGTATGTATGTATGTATGTATGTATGTTTGTAAATTCATCTGTTCCCTCATAACTTCCAAACTACTTGTTATAATTTGACAAATGAGGTATCGTTAGAAGCGTCTTAATCGTCCAATGAACATAGGCTACGCGTGACGTCACATTAAATTGAATGTGGCGCTCTCTAGAGGAGTTAAAGACATAAACTAAAAAAAAATATTTTTGAATGATGCCGTGTTGGGTACCAAATGAAAGGGCTTAATGAGCACTTTTCAAATATGTATATATTGTTAGCTTTTGCCCGTGGCTTTGCTTGCTTTCACCCTATTTATAACTCCAAAATATTTAAAATAAAAAAGAAGTTTTAAAACTAAAACCCGACTACGGAAAAATCGTGCTCTAAAAAGTAAGAAACAAGAAAATATTCGAGTCCAAAATTCAATAAAAAGGATAACCGTAGTCGCATGCCACATTGTCCTAGACACGCACGACACGAACAACAGGCTGGAGGTGGCATGCGACTACGGTTATCCTTTTTATTGAATTTTTTAGATAACCAGGGTGCCGTATTAATGGTCACTGAGGAGGTCGTTTGCTTCTGGATACGACAGGAGCCTATGGTTTAGTACACGTTCCTTTATCTTACAGAAAAATATATCAGAATTGAATTAAATTGAAGGACGATGAAAACAAAAATTCAGATCTTAGATGTAAGATCGTATTGTGTTTGTTTGTTTGTTCTGTTTATTTTAAAATTGTCACGTTTGTTTCTTCTGTTTATCTTAAAAAGGACACGTTATAATATAACTACTTATTAACACGCACAACACGCAACTTTATATGAAATATAATGTAGTCTACCTAGCGTTTGAATAAGTCTCGAAAATCTCGAAAATCCCGAGACTGGAAACTAAAACTCTCGGGACCAAATATCATTCGAGACTCTCGGGAAATCGAGACTCTCGAATCCCGGGATGGAAGCCCTAAGTGGGATCAACACCTTAGCTATTTAAATAACTCAAACCTGGTATGGGACATTCTGGGTAACATCTTTGCAGCACGAAAACCGTTGTTGAAGTTGTATTGGAGTTTCCTCATGTTCGGTTAAGGCTAGGTCTGTAATAAGTATATTACAATACCAGTCGTCTATACGATGACATAACCCTGCTGGTTATAACAAAATAATTATGAATTTTGAACAAAGTTCATGTGGCCACATAGTCTTAGTGACTATTCTAAATGGCATGCATTAAAATTTGAATGTTACAAAAGTTCGTCGATTTTTGCAATGAAATAGCCTTGCTGACTTTAACAAAATTGTAATATGAATATAGACTTGTGCAAAGTCTAGCAACGACATAGTCCTACAGACTATTCAGAATGTATTAAACTGCCTTGCTGACTTTGAAAATATTGTAATATGAATATAGACTTGTACAAAGTCCATGCAACGACATAGTCTTACAGACTATTCAGAATGTATTAAACTTTATTGGTAAGGAAAATATCTATGCACTGAAATAGTCGTACAGACTTAATCGAGTGCAATAGAGCAAAGTTCATGCGGAAACATAGTCCTACAGACTATTCTAAATGCATAAACTTTATAATCCATCTATGCAACGAAACAGCCTTTCAGACTAAATCGATTGCAATAGAAAGCTAACTAATGCGGCGACACAGTCGTACAGACTATTCGGAACGCATTAAGGTTTATTTCTTAAAATTCAGTGTACTAACCATTAACATTTCCTTGCGACGATCTTGAATCGGACAAACTTGACGTCCTTGACGATGAATCACTCGATGGATGGTGAAAAAGCTCGTCGACAATGATGGCGCGAACGATGACATTTACGCTTGACTTCTTCTTCTAAATACTGAAGTTATTTAACAATATAATTTAAGGAATCATTTTTAACAAATAAAACTTTTACTTGGAAAAAAGATGTGCACTAGTGGCGAAGCACAAAAAGCGAATGACGACTTTGCAATAAACGTCACAGGAGGCGCGGGGTTTGTTGGCGGGAAAATGAAATCGGTAATAGATCTGACAGTTGACAGGAAATGCCGCAACCGGAAGGCCAGTTTTCTTTCTAATTATCTAAACTACTGTGCTAAGTGGTAACACATACAAGCGATACTACAAGTGTGAATATTACTAATATTGAGGATGACCACCGAAGTATAATCCAGTATACCCAGATCTGAACGCAAAAGCTTTTTTTCTGCTAAACTAAATATTCCTTGCCTATGAAATTGACGTTTTGTATGGAAATTTTTTAACAAGTTGCATTTTCTATTTTAACATTTTCACAATTTATTTGACAACTGTGAACGCTACTGCAACAAAACTTTTCTGTAAGTACAAATGTTTGAACATTAAGATAACCTAGGCAACATAACTTACTCGAAAAAAATAAGTTTAGGCTACGTTACAACAGATTAAGTGGTCATTTTTGCCAAAAAAAGAAGTCACTTTCAATGTATTTTTAGATGACTTTAATTATTCATCAGAACAATCAAATTACATCCAATTATAAGCATAGCCGTCAACTTGATAGTCATATAGCCGTAATATCCAGCAACTGATAAATAATTTAAATCGCTGGAGTTATATGGTTCTCTGTGTGTGAGAAAAAAACGCCAAGGACCCAATATTATAGTTTGTGGCATATGCCAAGTTCTCCAGTGTATCCATATGGATACAAGAATGCTGAATAAAATTGACCAAATGGATTGTCCAGAAAACCAAACCTGCGTCGCATTGCGGGCACGGGCAAACCCTAACTACTGAGTTTTTTGACCAATCAGAGATCACTATCGAACTAGCGCGAAACTGGGGAGTTAGGGTCCCCCCAGACCTACCGGTTTCTTTTCTTTGCTTTGCTGTTCTACCTTGCTGTTTAGACCGCCGGCCAACAGGGTCATTTTCAATCTATCGCATATTGGGACCAGACCAAATTGGCAAAATAGCCATTAGCTTGGTGTTGTCAAATATAATCGTTTGGGTTGCGAAGTAGGAAGCTTCTGGGAGATATGTTACCCTGAACACGGTCTCCGATTGCTTAAAATAAATAGATCGCATATTTATATAAATTGTGAACAGGGTCGTGGGTGGCATCATTACTTACCTGAACATGGGCGTAATTTGGGGGGGGGGGGGCAAGGGGTGGCAGTTGCCCCCCAGATTTGTCCAACCCAGTATTTTGCCCCCCGAGAATCTTATGGACTCCAGAATGTAGCACTTCCTACATTTATTATTACTATTTAGAGCAGCAGAGTTACCAAGAAGGGGAAAAATTGGGGGAGGGAGTAAGGTTCCCTTTGAATCTGTAGAGCAATATTACAAAGCAGGGGTCGAAAATGGTTAGTAAAATCAGTAAAAGTTTTTACTTCGGTCAGTCAGTTTTTGTAAAAAATGGTCAGTAAAATCAGTTTTTAGCTACCTACGTTCTTTTCTATTACTTACACTTTTTATTATTAAAGTTGCCCAGTCTAAAATCATTTTATTTATTATCATATAATTATATAAATTATGGGTTTAGTGATGTGATTTTATCCAGGGGTTCTCTCTCATATTAATTGCTTGTCATTCCTTCCTGTGATAATAGCATCATCCCTTTTAACCCCTTCTACCACAAAAATATTTAACACGCATGTAACTAAACCTTTAGCAAGAAAAATCGCGCTGCGCGGCTGTTAGTTTTTTTTTTCTGTAGACAGGCAAAAGTACAACATTAGTGGATGAAACTGTCTAAAAATCGCGCTGCGCGGCTGTTAATTTTTACTGTAGGCAGGCAAGAGTACAAGATTAGTGGATGAAACTGACTAAAAATCGTGCTGCGCGGCTGTTAGTTTTTACTATAGACAGGTAAGAGTATAAGATTAATGGATGAAATCGTTTAAAAATCGCGCTGCGCGGCTGTTAGTTTTTACTGCAGACTGGCAAAAGTACAAAATTAGTGGATGAAACCAGCGAACTAAAACCTATGGAACAAGCATTGCGCTCAAAAATGGCACCACACGAAAACTACAACTAAGTGGATGGAGCTAAAAATGCTGGCATTTAATTATGCAGCACAAAGCGTCTGAGCACTGGTTGCTTATTAATGACCATAATTTGTATACTCATAGATATTTTCTATACATAAACGAAAAAATATGATACGTTATTTCTGCATATTTTTACAGCCTTCATTGCGTTTTTTACACCATTTGACTACACAGGACGTCATTTTTAATAAACTTTCTCTTTCTCTCTTTTCCCTAGAATACAAACAGCAATTATTGTAAAGAACGCTAACGTCAGTCACCAAGTGCGTGGCTGGCCTGACTAAAGCAGATAGTACAGTAGCCCGTAGAACATTTAAATCACCAAAAAGGTTACCGTTTGCCGTTGTGATATAGTTATTTATTACGAAATTATAGATACTTTAACCCAAGTTTTACAGATCGCAACACGCCGTAACCTATATTTGTATATCTCCAAAATTTATATTTTTTATTTTTCGAGGTTTACCACATAGTTTAGCTATTGCCGTGTTCTATAGCTTGGTTTGATTGCCACAGATAAAAGTAAGACTATAAAAAGTAGCCATACACAGATTTAAGACCTGATGAAAATGGTTGGACTTTATCTGGTCTTGAATCTGTGTATGATCACTTTCCATAGTCTTACTATTATCAGTGGCAATCAAACAAAGCTTTAGAACACGACAATAGCTAAACTATGTGGCAAACCCTGAAAAATAAAAAAAATATCATTTTTGGAAATATACAAATATAGGTTAAGCAAGCCATATACGCTAGGTTATGCATGACGGTTTTAACCGAGCTGCAAAACCTTCATGCAAAACCGAGTTCAATAGAGAGCACACACGTAAGGTTACGCATGACAGTTTTAACCGAGCTGCAAAACCTTCATGCAAGCCGCTCGGTTATGCCTGTGGTCAAAACCGTCATGCATAACCTAGCGTGGCGTGTGTGGTGTTGTTGGCATTGGAGCAATTAAAAAAGAACTGTAGCCCCACCCCCGGTATTTGCCCTGTCCCTCAGATTTCTTCACTTATATTTTTGGGATGAATGACTTCTAGCAGAATTAATTCATTTAGATGAAATAAGCATATTATTAAATATACAGGGTGTCCCAAAACTTTGCCACACGAAGGAAAAGTACCTTAAATATTGAAGTTAGTAAATTTTACTGAAAGAAGACTTCATTTTGTTTATAAAAATATATGGAACTGCATTCAAAGTTTTTTTTTAATTGATTGACTGATTCGATACGAATTGATGCAATCCGTAATTATTAAATTTTAAATGTTAAATTTCATGACCTTCCATTTGTTTAAGATGCAGTGTCACTTAAGAAAAAGTAATCCTTATAAGTAACCCTTTCGATTGGTGTTGTAAAAATAAATACAAAAATGTTTTCGTTTTTGGTGGGTTCGATTCCTGGTTAAGGCAGGCGATTTTCTAAAAATCATTGAATGCAGTTCCATATATTTTTATAAACAAAATGAAGTCTTCTTTCAGTAAAATTAACCATCTTCAATATTTAAGGCTTTAAAACCATCATGCAAAACCTTCATGCAAAACCGTCATGCATAACGCTAGGTTATGCATGACGGTTTTGACTACAGGCATAACCGAGCGGCTTGCATGACAGGCATGCATGACGGTTTTGACCACAGACATAACCGAGCGGCTTGCATGACAGGCATGCATGACAGGCATGCAGTTTTATCCCACACACGCTCGGTTATGCATGACGGTTTTGACCTTACAGGCATAACCATCATGCATAACCTAGCGTATATGGCCGGCTTTACGGCGGGTTGCGATCTGTAAAACTTGGGTTAAAGTATCTATAATTTCGTAATAAATAACTATATCACAACGGCAAACGGTAACCTTTTTGGTGATTTAAATGTTCTACGGGCTACTGTACTAAGAGGGGGTTGTACTTTTTCGGCCCCGTGGTGCCATTTTCAAGCAATATTTGTTTGCAATTACACTTCCATAGATTTTAGTTCGCTGGATGAAACCGACTAAAAATCGCGTTGCGCGGCCGTTTGTTTTAACTATAGTCAGGCAAGAGTACAAGATTAGTGGATGAAACTGACTAAAAATCGCGCTGCGCGGCTGTTAGTTTTTACTGCAGACAGGCAAAAGTACAAGATTAGTGGATGAAACTAAGTAAAATTCGCGCTGCGCGGCTGTTTGTTTTTGCTATAGATAGATTAAACAGGCAAAAACGGCAAGATTAGAAGATTAGTGAATGAAACTGTCAAAAAATTGCGCTGCGCGGCCGTTTTTTCATTAGACAGACAAAAGTACAAGATTGGTGAATGAAACTGACTAAAAGCGCGTGCGGCCGCTAGTATACGATAAAATGCAGTAAGTAAATGTTTTTTGGTAGGTCTTGCCCCCCCCAGTTAAAAACCTGAAATTACGCCCATGTACCTGAACTATTTTTTTGTGTTTTCATAACGATCGTTTAAGGGACAAAGCTCACATATGTGAAATGTACTTAGTTTGAAAATATGCGATAGATTGAAAATGAGCCTCTTGGCCGGCGCTCCATTGCCGAACAGCAAAGCAAAGAAACCGGTAGGTCTGGGGGGACCCTAAGGCCGGCCACACACAGACGTAATCACGTAACGGAATTCCGAACGTAATTTCGACAATGTATGAAGATTCCGTACGGAAAAAACACGCTTGTGTGTGGCAGCCCATAGATTTTGTATGCAGCTGCTGCGTTCGGAATCACGTACGTACGGATACGTACGTACGGATATGCAGCTGCTGCGTTCGGAATCACGTACGTACGGAATTCCGTTGCGTGATTCCGAACGCAGCAGCTGCATACAAAATCTATGGGCTGCCACACACAAGCGTGTTTTTTCCGTACGGAATCTTCATACATTGTCGAAATTACGTTCGGAATTCCGTTACGTGATTACGTCTGTGTGTGGCCGGCCTAAAAGCGCACTTTCTCTGTGACAGACTGACAAGTGACAGAACATAACATAACCTAACTTTCGCCTGAATTCGAATACTTAGTACAACTTCGTGCTATTATTATTTTATTATTAGTTATCCTGTGATTCTCTATAATATTATTTGACTTCATATTTTGGTGATATTTCAGTTAGTGATTATTACTGATTACTTACCTACTCAGTGATTTCAATTTCACAGTGTACCCCAGTCACCGTAAACACAGAAATCGCGTTAGGTCGCAAAAAATTGCAAGGTTCTGAATTTTTGGGATGTATTTAGGATATATACTAATAGTGCTCGAAAAACCTCGAAATTTTCAGACTCTTTTCAGTTTTTGGCTTACAACTTCTAAAAAACGCATTCTACGGCAAAGTCGTCTACAGCACTTTTAAAGAAGATAAAATTACCTACAATCAAAGATTTAAATCGAAAGATGAGCCCTGTGCCTCTGAAAAGTGTCCACATAATAATTGTCAGTGTGCGTAACGTCTCACACGCACGACACATGGGCGCGCGCCGCCGCTTCATTTTGGTAGGTACCGTCAGCATTCTAGATTTGTTAAGTTAGCAATAAATAACAAATAATTATTAGGTACTACTTTACTAAGGTATCGTTGCGAACAACGCTAGTTAGCGCGAGATATGTTCTTACAGTACTTCAAGGTTAATAATGGGCATCGGAAAACGTTGGAAGCATACAAACTTCACAAAAACAAATTAACAAAAAGTAGTTTGGTCCTAAAAATCATTTACAATTCTTCATTTCAATGTAACAAATGTCAACGTCATTTCTAAGAAAAGCAAAAATACTAGGTACTTTAGCCGATGCCAATTCTTTATCTTGACGTAGTACTGTACTCATACACAATAAGGACTGGGTGTCTTTACGACATAAATAAGTAATTAATATATAGTGGTGCGTTTGTATTGCGATGGTTGCGTTCTATCAGGACGAGCATTTTAAAATTAAAAATCAATAAACAAGTTCACAAACGATTCTTTATTAACAAAAAGGAGGTTATACAATTTGACACGTATGTACTTAATTGGGACTGCACTAAATACACATTGATAATAAGGCTTCCAAACAAATACTGACACAAAAATTTACGTATGTACGTATGAATGTTTGTCTAAGCATTTCTCCCACAATATTAATCGGATAATGACAATGCGTAATTTTAACACTTAACCCGGCGTCATTGATGCAGGGTCAACATGACCCTGCATGTTTTGCATATGAAAAAATGCTTAGAAATATTTGCCACACACAACTGTCTGTCTCAGTAGCTGCAGCTAAGGATCACCCCTCCCCGCCACGTACTTCACTTCATTCGTCCATCACCCGCGCAAGGAGCAAAACGTGTGTAAACCTGCGACAGGGTAATTATGACCCAGCTCAACGGTGACGTTGCTGTTTTGGTGCCATATACTTTTTTATATATTTTATATAAAGATTATGTTAGTGTTCGTAATCTTCTAATGATAGAGAGGTTAGGTAGTATAAATTTGATTTAAGTATCATTTTTGTTAGAAACGATATTGTTTTTTGTTGATAAAAGAAAATTAAGAAAAGAGTTACAGTTTTGTTGTATAATTAACAGTCTATAGGAAAAATTAAAAATAAAAATTATTTCACTCATTACCAATGTGTTTTATTGCTGCTACTGATTATAAATACAGTATTTATAATAAATATAAAATGTTTAAAATAAAAAAATATTTTATACTATGCCAAATTTTAACAATTGTAACCAGGGTCATAATGACCCCCCTCAACGTTAGTGTAACTTTTTTCCGCCACAATGACGCCGGGTTAATAAAGAGAATGGTTCTGTTATAAGGGAGGTTTGGCTTTACGTGAACATTAAATATAGTTATTTATAAATCAGAGTGTGTCATCATTTTTGACAGTAAAAAGTTGGTAAAAAGTAAAAACGTAGTTTAGATGGTTTTTATTACATGTAGGTACTCTTTGGTTGACAGTAGGTACTTACTGGTATTTTGCCATATTTTGAAAAAAGTTTTCAATAAGTTCCCATTACATACTACAACATAGACAACTATGTGATATTTATGCATTACTAGCGGCCGCCCGCGACTTCGTCTGTGTGGAACGGTTTTTTTCTATCCCTCGGGAACTATACTTTTTTTCGGGATGAAAGGCACCCTATATCCTTCTCTGTACCCCTGACAGCGTGTATGCAAAATTTCATGATGATCGGTTCAATAGTTAGGACGTGAAGGCGTAACAAACAAACAAACGGACTGTCGCATTTATAATATTAGTAAGGATTTCAACATAATACTTTTTAAATGATTTATTTTTATTTTCTGGCAAAGAGACTTACAAGGAAATTAATTAAAAATTTAATTATTTTTTTCTGCTAAAATACTTTTTACAGAACAACTTGTTCACGTAAAGCCGGGATAGAAAAATTCCTTTTTAACTTAATTAACCTAACACCCTTTTTATACATCTTAGTTTAAAAAGGTTACTTTTAATAAGTTTATCTTTGGACAAAAATAAATTTTAATGTACACAAAATTAATGATTACTATTGCTGACGGTACCGATAGTTTCGCTCTTCGTAGGTCTCGGCGTGGCTCGGCTACGCTCGCCGCTCGGTTTGTTTACGTCTACATAAACTTGACCCCTAGTACGGACAACGATCAGTTATTCAAGAGCTCAATCTTATCTGGCAGGTAACCAATGCTATAATGACGAAAAAAGAGACACAGCGTCATCTCGCTCACTCATACTGCAAATTGCAACCATTCGCTCTCTGTCATACAAACACGTGACGGGCACCATTTTAATTTGTTTATTTAATTAGAAACAGTGAAAATAATTAATAATTCTGTACTTACGCATGAAATGTAATTCCCTTGGATTTGTTTGTGTTTCTTGAGTTATTAGAACACTTTCTGAAGGCACAGGAAGGCATTTTTGTAGCTTAACGAACCCAATTAGCTAAATCAAAGATGTTTACGTAACGTGCACCGCTCACTGCTTTCTACAAGCGACTGACACGGGAAGAGTGAGCTCACTCTTCCCAACGATGCCACATTTTCGGCCGCTATAGTTTGGCAAGGGCTCATCTTTCGATTTAAATCTTTGCCTACAATTTGAACGTAATTTCAGATCTGTAAGTCATATATATCTTGAGGTACAACACTTCAAAAATGGGCCATTTTATCCAAAATGTAAAAAAAATTTAGTAAGATAGTCTTTCGAACAAAATACCGTCCAAACTACTCATTATACGAGGAAAGTCTTAGGAAATAAAGTTGAAGAACAGTTATTTAGCTTTAATTTAAGATTAAGAAAAAGCTTAGGGACTAATAATTCTCTACTTTCAGTTTAAAAACAAAATTAGAAAAAAGTATTTTTCAAGAAATAGATCTTTGAATGTAAATGTAAATATTGTTATCAATATTGCACACTTTTTTTGAGTTTCGAATTTTGATAACAGGTAAGTACATAATAATTTTTAGAATAGGTAGTTATATAGTAATTTTATGAAAGGCATGCCGCGCCCGGTATGCCTTGCATTACAAGAGTACCACACAAACGATCTTTCATCTGTTCTGTTTTACATATACGTAGGTACCATAGGTATGTGCAAGCCCCAAGAAGAACCATATATAATGAACCTGGGACTTCCAAAAGAATACTACTGTCTTGCTAAGTGCAAGTAAGTCTAACAAATATTACATATCTAGGTACCCTCTTGTTGTAATTGATTACTAAACAGTAGGTGATTGCGTGCTGCGTGTTTCTGTCACAGGTGTACTTCGGCACTTTGACTTCATTATTAACAAATTACTCATTAATATTAATTGTATTCAATTTAATTTTGCAAAATAATTTATTTTCCGCTGATTAATGTCTTTCTTATCCTTTTTAGGTTTAATTATTTGAAAAATCGGATTTCTTGTTTTTTACCTGCTAGCAAGAGAATTATTCATCTTAAAGCGGTTTTTTTGGTCTTAAATTAAAGCTGAATAATTTTACTACAACTAATTTTTCATATCTTTCCTCGTACAATAAGTATATTAGACAGTATCGTGTTCCAAAAACTAGCTTACTGCAAAGGTCTATTTTTTTTAATAAATGTTCCATTTTGAACTGTTGTATTTCAAGACATATATGACATACAGAGCTAAAATTACACTTAAATTATTAATAATTTTATCTTCTTTAAAAGTGTGATAAATGACTTTGCCATAGAGTGCATTTTTTAAAAGTTGTAAGCCAAACACTGAAAAATGTCTGAAAATTTCGAGGTCTCTCCATCTTTTCACCACTGTGACTTAATTATTAAGAAACTAGCGATCCACCCTCGCTTCGCTTCAGTTCCTTTCTTTTTTAACCAAATATCACCTTCCATAACCCCTAAAAAGAAAACAATTCCTTCCAGTCGTCGCCTGAATTCGCTCCAAAAGTCTTTTTATTATAAGTGGGTTATCGCTCGGCTTATGTTGTATTTCAACCAATTTACGCAAAACCTTAACAAATAATATACTTAAACCTTCTTCATAAATCATTCTATTTTTTAATAAAAACCTCATGAAAATCCATGCAGTAGTTTTTGAGTTTATCGCAAACACACAAACAGACGCAGCGGAGAACTACGTTTTATAATATGTAGTGATTTACACATTAAAATTAATTCTATTTAATTTTATTTTGCATGATAAACTTTTTTCCGCTGATTAATGTCTTTTTATTGATTAAAAGAGTGTCATACAATTCGTCAGGGTAAATTTTTTGAAAAATCCGATTTCTTGATATTTTTTTACCTGTAAACAAGAGAACTACAATTGGTCAGAAGGCGTTTTTCTTAATCTTAAATTAAAGCTAAATAACTGTTCTTCAACTTTATTTTCTAAGACTTTCCTCGTAGAATGAGTATTTTAGACAGTATTTTGTTCGAAAGACTAGCTTACTACAATTTTTTTACTTTTTGGAAAAAATGGCCCATTTTCGAAGTGTTGTACCTCAAGATATATATGACATATAGATCTGAAATAACACTCAAATTGTAGGTAATTTTATCTTCTTTAAAAGTGCTGAACGACTTTGCCGTAGAATGCATTTTTTAGAAGTTGTAAGCTAAAAACTGAAAAAAAGTCTG
Source organism: Agriphila geniculea (assembly GCA_943789525.1). Classification (NCBI taxonomy): domain Eukaryota; kingdom Metazoa; phylum Arthropoda; class Insecta; order Lepidoptera; family Crambidae; genus Agriphila; species Agriphila geniculea. The sequence continues at coordinate 17,373,125 of OX038871.1, forward strand.
AAAATTTCGAGGTTTTTCGAGCACCACAAAGTTAGCACAGGTCTTTCAGGGTTGCAAATTTGGTTTTACAATATTGGTATCTATCCTAACAATATCCCAAAAATTCAGAACCTTGCAATTTTTTGCAACCTATTTAGGTTGCAAAGAATTGCTAGGCCAGTCGTCTTAAACATTTGTTTAAGACGACTGGCCTAGTGGCCCCCTACCATGAGATGATGTAAACTAAAACTACGTTACCGTAAACTATCGTTTTCTCTCTTTCACTCGTATTGAATGTGAGCAGTATATCCGATAGTTTACGGTAACGTAAACAGTTTGCATCAATCAACTCATGCCATTGCCAAATCATTGCCAAAGCTCAGTTTCCTACACTGAGAAAGAGTTTATTATTTATTTACTATTTTTCAGAATTTGCAGTAAAATGAATCAAAGATTATGTAAAAAATCGTATCCAAAAACTGCTTTGAAACTTTACATCAAATTGTTTTCTAAAAGAAGGGAATATTCTAAGGTAGGTATGCCTAATGGAATGTTATTTTTGGGGTATGTACATGCATTAAAAATTTAAGTTGCCATGCCAGTGTAGTGGCGATTTAAAAGTGACCAATCACCACTTGCGGATTTACAGTCTTGGCCGCCCTAGGCCAAGTAGTACCAGCCGCAACTGCCCCTTTCTCAGCTCCCATCATTTAGGTTAGTGGTCGACAAAGTTATTAGCTGACAGAGTTAAATTTCAACACATTTATGACTTAGATTTTTTTTTGAGAACCAAACTTAAATTAACTCTTGCCCGCTTATTGTTGTAAAATTCTACACAAGTGGATGGTTTCTTATATACTTATATCTTTGTACCCACTTGTGTAGAAGCCTCACCACTCTTGGCTGCCCCTAATATCTGGCCGCCCTAGGCCTAGGCCTACTGGGACTTAGGGCAAATGGTTATGACGCAGATCGTCATTTTCGCAAATGGTCATTGTGAAAAATTTGGTCACTTTAGTAGAATTTCATTTTCGCAAATGGTCACTTTCGCAGAATGTAATTTTCGAAACTGTAGGCTGATTGTCTAATTTTGTTGCAATCAACTTTGACAGAAATCGCAGTGACATTGCTGCTTTAAAGTCTGTTCATCCTTACTTGTCTTATTTAGTAAACAGTTTTTGACAGTTGTCATACATCTTTTAAACTTAAATCTTTATTTAAAAATATGTTAGTAAGTTTATGAAATTGTTGTTACTTTATTAACAATTTATTTTGTAATCTATGTGTGGAAAACCATTTGTAGTATTTTATAAATGATTATTTCAATAAAGAGTTGGGTGAAGATTGTTTACCATAAAAGACAAGTAAGGATGAACAGACTGTAGTTAGAACTAATGTGACAACTATCTTACTTAAAGCAGCAATGCAACTGCGATTTCAATCGAGAATTGTTAGAAACAGAGATACGTAATCGGTGGGCTGGTCACTTTCGCAAAAGGTCACTTTCACAAAACGTCACTTTCGCAGAATGTAATTCAATTTTTTTTCTTTTTTACCTAAAATTGTGAGTTTGAGAAAAAAATGTGGATGACATTCTGCAAAAGTGACCAGATGCGAAAATGACATTCTGCGAAAGTGACCAAATTTTTTGCAATGACCATTTGCGAAAATGACGATCTGCATCAAAACCGGGCAATATGCCACTGCCAATCACTGAGGATATCTAATATTTTTTCCCATTTCACTTTTTAGTCCAATATGATGGACGCAATAAAGTCTTGGATATCACTTGATAAAATAGAACGCAAACAGTTTTGCATCAAGTATGAGGAATGCAAATTGAATCACAAGAAGAAGTTAGCTGATTACTTAAGCAAGACAAAACCATTTTTAAAGAAGAAAGAACAAAGCAGGTAAACTTTTATTTGTATGGCAAATCCAAAAAAATTTGAATTGAAAATTTTAATTTTTGCTGCAGGTTATTATTTAATCAACATTGTTTTGCTATCAAATAGAAATGTTAGGCAGGTAGTAAGCCAAATTAGCTGGGATTACTTGTAAACAATTTTATTACACATTTAATTTTTATAAATATATGGGAATAATATTGATAGCTTACTTGTGTTGTCCAATCCAAGTTGTATCATCATCATCATCAGCCATTTTAATGTCCCCACTGCTGGGGCACAGGCCTTCCTTATGGGTGGATAAAGAGGACGGGCCATTAACCCACCACGCGGGCCCAATGCGGATTGGTGGGTGTTAACGACTGGCTTAACGTGCCTTACGAAGCACGGAGGAGCTCGAGATAATAAATTTTTGGTCACCCATCCCATGACCGACCCTTGCGAACGTTGCTTAACCTCCGCAATCGCTGGGCCAGGCGCTAAACCACTGCGCCACCGAGCTCTCAAGTTGTATAAATGGTGTTAATTCACTGAAACTGAATGCATTTGTGGAACAATTATGAAAAATATGCAAAGTTTTGTTTGCAAACATTCTTTCCGTAAGCTGCAGTATAGATAGGTATTTTGTACTATACTGAGAGCTGGCCCCGGAAATAGGTGGACAATTTACAGAGCAACAAAATCCCTCTAGTTAGCTAGCCATACCATCATTATTAACAGATCCCGGTGCCTAGCAGATTTTCAGTGGTGGGGGTGGGAGTGGTTGAGCAACAAAGAGCTGAAAAAGCGATTAAAGGTATACAATTTACAGAGCTATGGCTTTGGTGTGGTATAATAGCAAGCTAATCATATATCTAAATCAAATATAATCTTGCCAAGAATTTTGACTATGGAAAAGTAGTGCCAGGCGGCATCAAACTTTACCACTTTTTTGCGCATTTTGATGCCGCTTTAGATAGACTAGACTTGATAGATACATGATTGGCTTGCTATTATACCACACCAAATCCAGAGCTCTGTAAAGTGTATACCTTCAATCGCTTTGTCAGCCCTTCCTTGTTTGTTGCTCAACCAATCCCACCCCCACCACTGAAAATCTGCCAGGTGCCCAGATTTGTTAATAATGATGGTATGGCTAGCTAACTAGAGGGATTTTGTTGCTCTGTAAATTGTCCACCTATTTCCGGGGCCAGCTCTCAGTATAGTACAAAATACCTATCTATACTGCAGCTTACGGAAAGAATAAACTTTGCATATTTTTCATAATTGTTCCACAAATGCATTCAGTTTCAGTGGATTAACACCAAAATACAACTTGGGAGCTCGGTGGCGCAGTGGTTTAGCGCCTGGCCCAGCGATTGCGGAGGTTAAGCAACGTTCGCAAGGGTCGGTCATGGGATGGGTGACCAAAAATTTATTATCTCGAGCTCCTCCGTGCTTCGTAAGGCACGCTAAGCCAGTCGTTAACACCCACAAATCCGCATTGGGCCCGCGTGGTGGGTTAATGGCCCGTCCTCTTTATCCACCCATAAGGAAGGCCTGTGCCCCAGCAGTGGGGACATTAAAATGGCTGATGATGATGATGATACAACTTGAATTGAACAACACAAGTAAGCTATCAATATTATTCCCATATATTTATAAAAATTAAATGTGTAATAAAATTGTTTACAAATAATCCCAGCTAATTTGGCTTACTACCTGCCTAACATATCTATTTGATAGCAAAACAATGTTGATTAAATAATAACCTGCAGCAAAAATTAAAATTTTGATTGTATGACACACTAACAAGAGGGATTTCGTCGCTCTGTAAATTGTCCACCTATTGCCGGGGCTAGCTCTTAGTCCATACTTGTAATTTAGTCTGTGTTACCTACTTGTATTACAGGAACAGGGATGTACGAAATGCGAGTAAAAAACAGGAAAGTGATATAATGGAAATAGACAATGATGAAATCAATAATGTAGAGACTGTTAACAATGAACAAATCACAGAGACACAAAGCATAGATGATAATTCACAATTTCTTAGTGAGAAAGATCTACCTGAGAAAAGACACAGTGATTTTGATGAGCATTCTGATACTACAAAAAATAATCATTGTTTTGTTGCTGAAGAGCCATTAGATGGTGTTTTGGCTGAGCCTGCACCACCAAGTGCAATGTAAGTTTATTTTGTTTGCATTAATAATTTTGTTATAAACTTTGACGGAGTTGTTAGTACATACCTAATGTACGGACACAGAATAACTAATAGTACAAGTACAGAAGCAGCACTCCGCAAAGTCATTTAAATAAATAGCGACTTTTGCTCCGACACAATAAAGTGCAATTCAGGTCGCGCAGCGCTAATGGCCTACAGTTATATTCACCTAGTAGTTGCCTCTCTTTCTATCACGAGCTCTTACCTTTTCTGGCGACGCAACGTTAGGGTTGTCTTCTTTTAATTGAACTGCGTAGCATATTATCATAATGTGAAAAACGACAATTGTTTATTGTTTTTTTGATTTAAGGCCAAGCCACACAGCGGGCGTGGCGTGACGTGACGGGACGGCGACGCGACGCTGAGAAGTTGTAATGTACTAGATACTATGGACGACGTCACACAGGCCGGCGTGGCGCGACGGGTCGCGTCCCGTCCCGCCCCGCCGCCGTCGCGCCGAGCGTGAATACAGATCGGAAGCGCGGCGGGGCGGAACGTAGGCGAGATCACGCCCGCAGTGTGAACTACCGTCGCGCCCCGTCGCGCCGCGCCCCGTCACGCCCGCTGTGTGGCTTGACCTTAAGACATCCGTACACGGCACAGTTATGTCGATTCGACTTTGTCACTATTATAAAGAGACAATATCTACGCAGGCAGTAAGATTCCGCGCGACTACACAGGCGGGCGTGTGGCGCCCCTCCGCTCACTTGTTCGTTCGAACGAACGGCTAGCGGTAGGTGCTTATTGCGCGACCTTGAGAGTGATGGTGGCCTGGTACGGATACAAAAACATGATTTATTTATACTACACCTGCTTGGAAATCACTCTAATACGGTAACAATGTTCAAAAAAGGATAAGCCCTTTTTTATTCTCATACTCAAAAGCAGGATAAAAGTTGTATGGAAATCCATTACTACTAGTTTTTTTTTTAATTTTGATCATAATCACAGAAAACATTAATAGCACATTACAAGTACAGAAGATGCACTCTGTAAATTTATTTGATTAAAGAATTTTATAGTCGTCTTAACACAATAAAGTGCAATAGGCTACTTGCACTGACATGAAAAAATTTTTTATTATTTAACTGGACAGGCTGTCTGTATGATTTGACAGCAAAGTTCTTGTGCCTATTTGAAACGCCACTAGCGTGCGTCTAAAGAACTAATTTTGACGTACAATATGAAAATGGTTGACGTGATGGTCTCTCCAGACTTCAAACTTTAGTACCATGTATGCACGCTATGCTCACGCTACGTTCTACAGCGCCAACATGGCGGTAATCAAATAGGCACAAAAACAGTTTGACATAAGCCTGTCCAGTGTAAATATATGCAGGTCAATGGCTAGTTGGCAAAATTTGGAAAATAGTTTAAAAATAAAGTTTGGTTGGTATCTATTTTACCCCAAAAATATATTATTTTAAGAAAAATAAGTCATTTTACCTATGAATTTTGCGTTTTAAGAAATGAATTCAAAATGACATCGAAAAAGGCCAAAACTGTCATGGCGTCTTGAATGACGTCACACCTCGCGAAACATTCGTGTTTGACACCTACACACATACACCTCTGTGTGTTTGTGTGTGTGTGAAAATGACAGCAACAACAAAGGTTTCGCGAGGCTTGACGTCGTGCGTCTCTGATTGGTGTTCAATGTCACGTGATTAAATGGCCAATTTTGCCGATTTTATTTTCCGTAAATATTGGTAATCTTTATTTATTTTAATGAAAAAATTGTTTTTTTTTTGGTTACTTTTAACATGATTAATCATTAGAAACCTTATGCTAGCCGATTTATTCTTAGTGGAAACAAGCCTATTCAGGTCGCACAGTGCTCGAAATTGGTCTCCAGACTGATCTGCCGCCGCGCGCCGGCTACTTGTAGCTTCATACCTAAAACGCGGAGTGCGCCTGGCCTGTCATAATATCATATTACTATTCAGCGAACTAAAACTGCCTTCTTTTCATCTTAAAAGATGAACATTCTTTTCATCTTAAGAGATGGTGTAAACACCATTTGACTATAAAGGATGTCATTTCTAATAAACTCTCTATCTTTTCTCTACAATACAAACGACAATTTATTGAAAAGTACACTAACGTCAGTCCCTGGGTGCGTGGCTGGCCCGACTAAAGCTGAGCGGGTTGTAGGTACTTTTACGGCGCCGTGGTGCCATTTTTTAAGCAATATTTGTTTGCAATTACACTTTCATAGATTTTAGTTCGCTGTTACTATAACACTGGCGCACGGCATCCCCAGATGCTATCTGCTGATGCCTCTTCCAATGTGTTGTGTAGAGGATACATTGGTTATTACGAGACCAGAGCAGGCCTCCTTCACTCGCTCAAGGTCGCGCGATAAGCACCTACCGCTAGCCGTTCCGCCGGCGGCACAAGTGAGCAGAGGGCCGCCACACGCCCGCCCGTGTAGTCACGCGGCATCTTAATGCCTGCGTGGGTATTGTCTCTTTGTACTAGTAACAATGTCGAATCGCCACATTACTATGCCGTGTACGGATGTCAAAATAAAAAAACCAATAAACAATTGTACCAAATATAACCAAAAAACAATAAACAGTCGTTTTTCACATTATGATATATGCTACACAGACTACACAGTTCATTTAAAGGAAGACGACCCTAAAGGTATGATTCCGATCTTGGCAGCAGCAGCAGTGTTGCCGCAGCAGTGCACTCCAAATTGAACCCTAATGTTACGTTTGAAAGGCTCAATTTGATGTGAGCGGAGAAGCGACGCGACACTGCTGCGCGACACTTCTGCGCGACACTGCTGCCCGGCACTGCTGCCGCAACACCACTGGTCCCCATACATTCTCTATAGGTTTATATGAGACTACATTCCGAGCTCGGCAGCAGTGCTGCGCAGCACTGTCGCGCAGCAGTGCTGCTGACATCGGAATCATACCTTAACGTTGCGTCGTCAGAAAAGGTAAGAGCACGCGTTAGAAAGAGAGGCAACTACTTTTAGCGCTGCGCGACCTGAATTGCACTTTATTGTGTTAGAGCAAAAGTCGCTATTTATTTAAATGACTTTGCGGAATGCTGCTTCTGCACTTATACTATTATATTAGTTATTCTGTGACCAGAGTTGTGCCTGTCAGTTATTACCGGAGTCTCCCAGTATTATGGAAGGTTTGGGAATGGTAACCCTATGTCATACATATTATTTGCCATTTGTGTACTGTACATATTTTCCCAACCGGTTTTTCAACAGTACTGATATTATTAATTAAAATATTTATTTCAGTTGTTCCAAAGATTTGTTTGAGATGATTAAATCTAGAAATGGAGAATCTAATGACAATTGGTCCTCGTTATCTAATACACAGAAAATTCGATACCGAAAAGCAGTTTTTCTAATAAAGGAGGAGTATATTAGAAAATTCAAAGCATATTTGGAAAGTCTACCGGATAAACAACTATTCAATTACTACAACGACTATTTCAACTGAATGTTCTACTGTTACATAAGTACTCATCTTGGGATCATTGTGACTGTCTTGATTAATAGATAGGTTGTACTCGTAATTTCTAATTTCTGTTATTATACTAAATACTAAACATTCTAGCATTTTATTTTCTTGGGCTATTCATAAGTAAAATATAAGGTTGTTTTCGTATTTTATATTACTTTTTTATTCAATGTTATGTTCTATTGACAATTAATTATACGTAATATAATATGTTGGATCGTGAAACCAGATACTTTGCCAGAAAGTGCAAGACCTAAAAGTAAATTACAATAATTTAGATAGGTACTTGCATTATTTTAAAAATAACAGACTTGTTATAATTTTCCACTGCATGGCTATTTGCTTCTTCTATACTCTTCTTACTATGAATACTAGATTTTAGACGACCACATAATGCGCCTTGCAGTGAACTGTAACAAAAATAAATGTTTTATTTTTTTATGCTATGGCCATAGAAAATTATAATAGTACTAAACTAAGGCTCTGTCTACATCTGTACCCGTCGTTAAGGCGATATACACACATATAGATAGTGGTGTAGTGGTCAGATTTAAGCTTGCAAGCAGGGCTTTGAGTAGCCCGCTTAATGCGCGGTAATGTAGACCAGTGTCTCCCAAACTTTACTACCCTGGCCCAGTTATTAAAACGTTTCCCCATCGTGACCCAGCATAAGATTTTTATAGGGTAGTATTTAATCGGGTAACAATAAAATCCCATTTTGGGTACCAAACTGCATATCGCGTATTGAAATACTAAGTGGGCGACGGATCGAGGGCGACTACAGATATTGAAAATGGGTGACTTTAAAATACAAATTGAGTAACTAGTTATTCAGAACGGGCGACTAAATTACTATTTGGGCGACAACCTTAGGGCACACAAAACATTTAATATTTGGCATATATTTTATTTAGAAAAGGTGACTATTATCCTAATCGAGATGACAAAAAACAAACAAACAAACGAGAAAGCAACCTACTAAAACGTGTTAAAAAGTGCCATGTTGGGCTGTTTAAATCAGTTATTTAGTTATCTACTTGATATAATAGTTGCCCACTCAGTATTTTTGTCACCCATTTAGAGTTTTCAGTGCTAACTTAAATTATTTATCACCCACATATAGTCGCCCGTTTTAAGTATTTTTGTAATCCACTGTTTGCCGTCCGTTTAGTTATTTTGTCGCCCAAAAATAAACCGCTGCCCGGTTTATAAGTATCCCATTAACAGTCGCCTTTAATTATTTCCAGTCACCCAATTAATTCCCATTTTTATAACCCTCTTAGTGCATATAAGGAAAATAAAAAAAACATGAACCAAGTTTATGAGACAATGCTGCGACCCAGTATTTTGTATTGACCATTTGGGAAACGTTGATGTAGACGGTAAAGATCTTGTACCGCGCGGTTAGAAGCTGCGCGGTCACGTGAACTTAGCCTTATGGGAGTGAAAAAGAGTAATATGTCTACTTTATTTACCTATGAACTCTGACACTGGATCATTTTCACCTTCCGCTCTCATCGTGCCCGTTATTTCTTCATTTTCTACCATAGGTAGTACTAGTTGCACAAACTCGGGAGTGTACGGTGGTGCGATGGCATCCAGAACCTACAATCATTGATACTATTAAAACATCTTGGTAAATATGTTATACATATATCGTTGGTAATAAATAACAACAAAGTTCTCTGTTGAAGACGCTAGAAAGCAGATGAGGAAAGATGTTGGGAAATCCCCCTGATTACATAACTCTGTAAAGTCTGTTCATCCTTACTTGTCTTATTTAGTAAACAGTTTTTGACAGTTGTCATACGTCTTTTAAACTTAAATCGTTATTTAAAAATAAGTAAGAATGTTTATGAAATTGTTGTTAATTTATTAACAATTTATTTTGTAATCTATGTGTAGAAAACCATTTGTTTTATTTTATAAATGATTATTTCAATAAAGAGTTGGGTGAAGATTGTTTACCATATAAGACAAGTAAGGATGGACAGACTTTAGCTAACAATTCTCGATTGAAATTGATTGAAACTGCAGTAACAATGCTGCTTTGAGTAAGATAGTTGTCACATTGGTCCTTACTAAAGCAGCAATGTAACTGCGATTTCTGTCAGAGTTGATTGCAACAAAGTTACAAAATCAGGGGGCTGATACGTACGACACGACGATTTCATCAGACTCATTTATTGATGGAAAAGTGGAAGGCAAGAGAAAGAGGGGAGAGGCCTCGAAGAACCTATATGGATGGAGCAAATAAGGGAGTTGATATAAGTCGCGTCGTATCAGAAATTAAGAAGACAGCAATGTGCAGGGAGTGGAGAAAACTTTACCGACAAGAGCACGGCTCTTAAGGCTTGGTTATGGGGAAACATTTGTCTCTGTCTTTTTCTTTACGAGTAAAGAGTATGGAAAATAACCTCACTTCTGCACTTTTTCGATGTTTTTCGTTGTTTTTTTTCATAAAGTTATTGGAGCAACTTCACAACTTAAAGTGTATTATTGGTATTGGTGATGGGCTCTTTTTTCAGCATTTAGACTCCCATTTGGTCCGTTATGCGTGAACACAGCATTGATATGGCTAGTCAAGCCATCCCAGCTCCTTCCAGAAGCACAGAAGCCTCCTGGGGCGTTCACAGGCTTCTAGGAGCGACCTCACGTCTTTGAGGATTTCTGCCCGGTGTGCGGCCAAACCTACGCACTCCAGGATCACGTGGGCGGCTGTTTCCTCTGCGTCCAGGCATCCTCTACATAGGGGACTGTCTGTCGCATTCATGATGAATAGTTGTCGGTTTAAAGCTAGGTGACCTGTAAGTGTACCTACAACTATTCGGAGGTCTGGACGATTAAGGCTGAGCAGTCTACAGGTCAACCTCGGCGAGACTGCAGTCATCGCCAGCTTGGACTGTCTACAGCTTGTTAGATCTACCCAATGAGTATTATGTGCAGCACGAGTACTTTGTCTTACCCATGAGCGCTGTTGGCTAAACGGGAGTGGCAGGATGGGTATGGGTCCTGCCACTATTGTGGAAGATCCCCTTCTAGCCAGCTCATCGGCGGCGTCGTTCCCGTGTGATCCACTATGCCCTTTAATCCATTGTAGGATTACTTTGTTGTTGGATGCTAAGCGATCCAAAACTTGGTGGCATTCGTAGACGATACTGGAGTTGATCGTGTTGGCCTCCAGCGCTGTTAGGACGGCCATACTGTCGGTCAGTATGCGGATGTTTAGTTCCTTCATACCTCTAGACAGGGCCGTGGTAGCGGCATTTATTATTGCAACACATTCGCATTGAAATATCGAACTGTGTTGGCCTAATGCTTGTGATAGTTTGATATTTAGGTCTTGTGAGAATACTCCGGCTCCAGTACCAGTCCCCATCTTGGAGCCGTCCGTATAAATTCGGACTTCATGTATGCCGGAGTAATCTCGGTCACTTTCAAATAACTGTATCTGGTATTTCTTTTTGAAAATATATTGTTTAGGGATGCTGTCGCATGGGGCAGCGATTAGTGGCTCATGTTTCACTAGATTATTCCACAATGTGGAGTGAGGACCCTCTCGGTTGTACCACAGACCCAGGTGTTTAAGCCTTATAGCAGCCATGGAGGCTTCCTGTTGTATAAACAGGTCCAGGGGTGCCAGATCCAGAGCTACTTCTAGGGCGGCTGTGGGGGTAGTTCGCATGTTAATGTTGCACGTTAAAGTGTATTTTGATGTAGAATTCAATACGTTTCCGCTATTCTTTACGCCAATGGCCCGCGCAAACCATGTTTTCCTATCATGGACCCTTAAATTAGAGGGAAAAAAATAAATAACAATTATCTGTCAACGGCGAAGGGTCCATACAAGCCGATTCCCATCGGCTTACCGGCACCCTGATTATCTAAATAGAAACTATTTAGCGACCGGTTTCATTTGACATACGTTGCTACTTTTCTTTGGTATGTTTTTTTTCCCCAAAAAGAAGTAGCAATGTATCACATTCATCTGTGAACTGAGACCGGTCGCTAGGTGGTTTTTAATTAGATAATCAGCCTGCGGTAATCCCACTTCACCGATCAACTATACAGATCATAACGTTTTTGTAGAACGGCTTATCTTCGCCATAATTAATTTCTTTTGTGCGTTTGGTTATCGAGCAAAGTGTAAACGATTAATGGATAATGTAAATACATACCTCAGTAATAAAGTATCTTATTAAAGAAATGTCGGTATCTCCACGTTGCCAGCATTGCTTAATGTAGCGTAGGACAGGCACGACGCAGCCACGACTGAGTAAGTTTACCATGCGATCCAGAAGCATTTTCTTCAACTCGAGCTGAAAAGATCGATTTATAGTTTAACTAGCGACCCACCCTCGCTTTGCTTCAGTTATTTTTTGCCAATGGGGTTGGCAACGCAAAGCTAATCGCAGATGGCGCCAGCAGCGATCTAACCGCTATCAATACTTTGATTGGTTAAAATATGTCACAAATGACATTTGATATTTGAAACAACCAATCAAACGATTTTAGTACAAACGCTTATGTCGCCATTAGTTCCTCAGTTTCCATCCCCATTGCAACCTTCCAACAACAGCCAAAACGAAAACAAATAAATACCTTCCAGTCGTCACCTCCAAGTCTGTTTATTATAGTAGTACGCGCGGATTATCGATCGGCTTATTTTGCGATACCTCCTAAGATATTTATTTAAATTATATATAGTGAAAAGGGGTAACGAACGCATTTAATTTGATAAGGATCGATACTGTATCCGTATTCCCATTACCACATTATTTGTGACCATTTAAAAAAGTGAAAATGGCTATATATGCCATCGCGGACTTTTTTTTATAGACACATAAAAGAGAAACAATTCCATCATACATAGACACATAAAAGAGAAACAATTCCATCATACATTAGGCAGCGTTTTCGATGCAAGCTCCCAGTCGGCATAATTTTTGCCGACACCTTCAACAATTATCGTCATCATATTTCTACCAATTTAAATAAAACCTCAACTTATTATACACCTAAACCTTCCTCAGGAATAACTCTATCATTCGGTGGAAAGCGCATAAAAATCCGTTCAGTAGTTTTGAGTTTATCGCGAACAGACAGACAGACTGCCAGATATGCGGCGAGGGACTTGTTTTTATAATATGTAATGTGTGTAAACTAGTGACTCGGTAGCCCAGCGGTCAAAGCATTGGACCGGACGCGGGTCCCAAGGTCGCGGGTTCGATTCCCGACCGAGAATTGATCAGGGGCCGTACCGGCTAACGCATCGATTATCGAAAAGTCTACCGAGTTTCAACTTAAAACAGAAAAATCAAAGGAAGGAATTTTGTCTTGTACTTTCTGTTGACGTAATTTGGAAGATATCGATGTTCGTGTGACATCATGAATTGCGGTTCGCCATTTTGGCCCAATTGGAGCTCGATTTATGTTTTAATTTGAAACCCGGTAGACTTTTCGGTAATCGATTCGTTAGCCAGGGGGCCTATTTTTGAATCGCTCGGCTGGCGTCCAGCGCTCTTTTCTACTGATTTTAGTTCGACATATGACTCAAAACAATGAGATGTCGAACGAAAATCAGTAGAAACGAGCGCTCGACTGGCTTCGAGCGATTCAAAAATAGGGCCCCTGGTGCGAGTCGAATTTTTTCTAGTATATTATTCAGTAGAGTAATGAAGTTCATTAAACAAGTATAACTCAAAAACAATAACAAACCTGCACTAATATCTCCAGTTCGTCCTGCGGCGATTCAAACAGCTGCACTAGTAACCGTAATAGCCTGTGATGCAGCAGGTGGTGGCAGGACGCCACTTCGTCCAACAGGGCCAAGTGGACGGGACAGTGTTCTGTGCAAAGTTTGAAATAAGATGGCTCCGTGACAACACACTCTACCCATACTAACACACCCATTCCGACAACAGGGAATCTGAAACAAATTAAAAGCACAGTTGACATTATTGTAAAATAAAATTGTTTTAAAAAACAAAAAACCGACTTCAAAACCCCACTCTACCTCTAAAAAGCAATAAATAATATTGAAATCAACTACACTATATAGGAGTCAAACTCAGAACCTTCTTTTTTGAAGTCGGTTAAAACACTGAAATCTTCTCCTAAGTATAACAAATACTTTTCTGAAAACTGTATCAAAATCGGTTCAGCCAAACGCGAGATAATCGCGGATAAACATACCTACATAATACGAGTCAAACTCAGAACCTTCTTTTTTTTCGAAGTCGGTTAAAATACTAAAACCTTCTCCTAAGTGTAACAAATACTTTTCTGAAAACCGCATCAAAATCGGTTCAGCCAAACGCGAGATAATCGCGGACAAACATACATACATACATACAGGTCAAACTGAGAACCTTTTTTTGTTTTTTGAAGTCGGTTAAAAAGACAATTATTAATAACTGTCAGCTGTAAACTATGCGTTCGTGCATTTTTGAAAATTTTTCGAAATGGCACAAATAAGCTTTTTTTTTTTAATTTTTCGAAAAACTGAATAGACAAAAATTCTTTATATTGAATCTATCGGCTAAAAACAATGAAGTTAACATAAACCATAAAATTTTTCTATGTCTATGACATAAACTGTTATTTGACAGATGTATGTGATACATTGCTAATGTGACGTTGGCGACGTTGCTTAACAAGGAAACAATTTCTTGTTAAATCAACACAAAATGAATCAAAGGCCAAAACATCTCTTATTTCTAAAGATTTTATTTAGTTCAACAAAATGGTCTATGGGCGTTAACTGGATTTAGACCCAGCAGTTGTGTCAAAATCCCGTCTTTTGCGTATTTCTAATTGTGAGCGACCAATAGCGCGCGCCCCTCTCCCGCCACCCCGAATCTCATCACTACGCATACCTAAAATACGCGTTCTGCGCAATCCCCACCCGATTTCAAGACGTTTGCCTCGTACTGTATAAAGCATTGAAATTACCTTATACAATGATAAAGGGTGGGTAATTCGGCAATCAGTTCACTGGAACTAGCAGAACTACTGCAAACAGCGTGTACTTTTTCTATGGCTTGAACAGTCGCTTTCAGCTCGTCTTTGACCGGTCTTCCTGGAGTGAGGCCCTCGCATACACTAGCAGCATATGCCAAAAGATACATGTACTTGGATTTATGTTCTGGATTTAATTTACTGCCCAATTTGAACAAAGCGTCAACGAGGAGTTCTGCAACAAACAATACATTACTAATTACATATTTATTACATAACTAATACCTCATATCTACAATATTATACAATATTGCGTGACTTAGCCTTGATGATTATTAATGAAAATTACATTCAATAGGTCAATATATTTTTTAATAACGATCAAAGTGTGACAACTGTCCAAAACTGTTTACTAAATAAGACAAGTAAGGATGAGACTATAATCATATGATTATGACGAGCTATTTGGAATTAAAACAGTATATAGAACGTATGATACCTAAGAACTGCGGTATCCTGAGTAAATGTACCGGCGGTGGCTCCGGCTGCGTGTAGGCCCTGAAGAGCACGGAGATGTCGGCGGGGTTGAGCGCGCCGCGCGACAGCATGGCCGCCAGCGCCGTGCGCGCGTTGCGCCACTGCTCGCCCGCCGTCAGCGCCAGCGTGATCGGGGTCACGTCGTGCCCGCTACCACATTACAAGTTTAAGGCTGGATTTAGTGCACGTCCGACGGTGAGCGCGTACCGTCAGCGCTGACGCTCGGCGCCGCCGGTCAAAATTTGTGTTTAGCGTTACGCTGACAGCGCTGCCGGTGAGCGCTGACGCTCACCCATGCACCCCGGTCTTTATATAAATTACTTGATAGATCCCACAATGGGGGACGCAAACGCACTTCAGTATTAACTCGCTCTGTATCAATAAAACCGATGGATGGAACACATTTTTTCAATTGCGAAGAACTTGTTGCAAAACATTCTCGTAGCAATACTACGAACGCGCGTGCGCTTTGTCGCTCCGTCGGCGTGGTATTGAACGCATGCATATATGTACCACCATAGCGCGTCAGCCGACCGACATACGCCGGGCGGACGAGCTCGACCGATGGTCCCCATCAGCGCGACGTAGCTGTACGCGCGTAGGTAATCATAAGCGTTACACTGAAGCTGTTTATAGATTTTAATGAATATAGCTACGTACGACTGACGTCAGCGCTGACCGTCGGTCGTGCACTAAATCCAGCCTAACTCGTGCGGATATAGAAACAATTTGTAAATGGCGGCCGGCCGGTCATGCTATCTCGCTCACACATACCGTCATGCTACAGTACGAGGCATGTATCTTGAAATTTTTTGACGTAATGGGGATAAGTTCGCGCATGTGCTCTTGTGAGCGACCAATAGCGCGAGCTCCTCTCCCGCTGCCCGCGCCCCTCACCGCTACGCATGCCCAAAATACGCGGTACGCGCAATCC
Organism: Agriphila geniculea; assembly: GCA_943789525.1. Taxonomy (NCBI): domain Eukaryota; kingdom Metazoa; phylum Arthropoda; class Insecta; order Lepidoptera; family Crambidae; genus Agriphila; species Agriphila geniculea. The sequence goes on from OX038871.1 coordinate 17,389,145, forward strand.
TCACCCGATTTCAAGATATATGCCTCGTACTGTACGTGCTATACACGTGGGTCAGGCTATCGCGCTCACACTCGAAGTATCGCCGCCATTTACAGATTGTTTCTTTATCCGAATGAGTTTTACAATGCGAATAAATTGACAATATACAGTGTTGCAGCGGATCACCGAGTGATTCGCTGTAACATCACTCAAGAATGTATGGAAAAAGAGTAAATTTTACAGATTAAAATACGTCGTTGTTATTTTAGTTCAATTATGTATTGTCAATTTAATCACATTGTAGGCAACAAATTATCTAGCACTGCTACTATTAAATACTTTATGGGAATAAAACATCATTCTGGTTAAAAAGCACATACTTCCAGCAGAAACATAATTTATGTAAAAAGGTTTTTGCTCTGAGAAAAAATTCGATTTTTTTTCAAATAAAAAATTAGAATGGCTGGGAATATGCACATGCACACATAAAGTTCTATTAATCGAGAAATACCCTTGTTGAGCACATCTTGTTATTTCTTGTCCTAGTCTCTTCATAATAGCCCCACCTCTTGGCTCTTGAGACAGAATGTGTACAATTACCTGGCTGTATACATATGTATGAGCACCATGGCAAACCATTTTCTGAAAAAAAAAAAAAAAAACTATGGTCACTTGAATTCTTTTCATACTTTTATTTACTTTTCCATGTTACTCCAATAGTTACAAATTATTTGAGTACATTCCTTTATTAGTAAATAGTAGAAAAAACTTTATATTAACATTTGATCCTTACAGCACATTCATTCACACTATTTTGCCAGTCGTCAGAACTTTGCAAGAATCCCACTATGGCCGACTTCAATACTCTTGAGAATACTTCAATTTGTTGTGCAGCTGTTGATATACTTGTGATTTCTCCTTGGAAGCCAGCATCAGATATTAACTGAAATAAGATGTAATTACTTGTTTAAGAACCTAATTTACTAATTTCAGTTGATGAACAATGCATTTCAATTTATTACATTTTGTATTTTATAATCAAATTCAACTTTATTGTACATTTAAATAGTAAGAATTATACAATTTGACACAACATTTTGTATTGGTTATTTGAGTAGAAAGCTTAAGCTCGCCACATACAGACGGAATCTGATTCGGAATTACGAAACGGAATATCGATGATGTATGAAAATTTCAAATGAAAAATTACCACATGTATGTGGTAGGTCTGTTTGGTTTGTTTCGAATTCCTAGTCAAAATTCTGTCTGTATGTATGTGGGCACCTTAATCTTTAATACAAGTGCTTCTTCATAAATGTAGGACTTCATATTGATAAGACAAAACATAAACCTTTATTGTGAAGTTTAGCATTAAACAGTCAGGATATTCTTCTGCCAGTCGGTATATCAAAGATCGCCATGTTGGGTGCTCAATCATTTCAGTTAACCAAGCCGGTGTCTGCAAAATAGGTTATGTTCTTAAAATTGTTGAGAAAAAAAATAGTAAAACAGTCTGAATAGCACAGATATGCACAAGATTGACAAAAAGGTTGGCCCGCTTGGGTGTTGATGAATTAAGAACATTTTCATGAAGAAATACAAGGTTTTACAGTTTATTTCAAACATTACTTACTTCACCTTCTTCTGTAAATATAGTATCAGCTTTTTTTGGATCAAATGTTTTCAATATCATATCTTTAAGATGATTTTCAACCATTGCTTGAACTTCGGTTACCTTTACTCCTGAAGATAAAAGGAACTGTTGTTTTAGTATTTGGTACGGGCTTAGCATGTTAAAATTGCGCTGACATGATCAAAGTATACTTGGACCAAGTAGTTTGGATGACTACTTGCACACTACTTGGATCATGAATCAAAATTTTAATCAAAGTAAACTTGGACCATGCTCTACTTTCATCCAAGCCTGCTTGGACCAAGTAGTTTTGATGACTGCTTGGATGCTACTTGGATCATGTAAACAAGCAAGCCAAGTGCACTTTGAGATCACCATATTGAAAAAGCTACTTTGTCCGAGTATACTTTGATCATGTCAACGCTTGTCAACACGACATAATATGTGCATCTGTGCCGGCCGTATACCCCATTTGCACCAGAGAAGATAAGAGAACAAAAGAAGAAAACGTAAACAAATTGCCGGCTCGGAGCCGACGGAATGGCTTAAGCTATTGGGGTGGTTGGGGATCTACCTCCGAGTGGTCCACCCCGGGCAACGACATCACAGGCTACCTGTCTGTGTTGTACGGCTGAATGATCCCCCTGCGGTGGTAGGCTTCGTACGAGGCCGCCTGGGTAGCTACCACCATCCCGCCGGAAACCGGCGCCAAGCAGCTTGCTGCGTTCCGTCGGAGTGCGGGAGCACCAGTGCCATTGGGAAATAGTATGCGATCAGTTGCGTTGTGAACTATGAACGGTGCAAGGCTCTCAGTGACACCGTACCGGGCAACTCATTTTGGAGACTAGCGGGATCCGAAGCACGGTCCTGCCGTTGGCCGACCGCAGTTAGTTGGGGGCCCAAGTAGTGCGCTAGCCACGTGCGAAAGGCTGCCCCGCCAACTCGCGAAAAATCCCGAAATGCGCCACCGTGCCAGTTGGCGACCGGACGGGAGGACCCGGTGGACATTTTCGGGGGGGTTCGGGCGTCCCCGCAGTCTCCAGATTGAGTTTCCTACATGTCGGTGGAGCTGTGTTGTTCTGGTTTGTCCGTTGAGCGGCGCCTCGATCAATTTTCTAATTCCCCTACTTCACTCCCTCCATAACATGAAAAGCTCCAAAAGGAAAAGGTTTAAACAACGGCAGCACTTCCTCCCCAAAAAAGTGCACCTCACTAACATCCGAGGCTTGCACTCCAATATCGATCCGGTCCACCACCATCTTGAAACCGAAAAGCCACACCTATTCTTTTTAACGGAGACGCAGATAGCAACACCGTCCGACGTGTCGTATCTCAACTACCCAGGCTACACTCTCGAACACAAGTTCAAGAAGCGGGCAGGGGTCTGTGTGTTCGTACGCGATGACATCTGCTATAAGCGTCTCCGTAGCTTTGAAAATTCTGGGTTTTCCGCTATTTGGATATTGGTCGACACTGGAGTAGATAAATTTCTCTACGTCGGTGTATATCGATCGCACAGCGGTGACCAGGAGACAACCAGGCTCATGGAGTATCTCACTGAGGCGGCAGATCAGGCTAACCAAAAGTATTCTGCAGCGGAGCTCGTGTTTCTCGGAGACTTTAATGCTCACCATCGTGAATGGCTGTTTCCGTTTGAGAAAACTGACCACGCTGGGCGAGAAACGCGTAAGTTTGCACTATCGATGGATCTCACCCAACTGGTGAACGAAGCAACGCGAATACCTGATGTTGTTGGCCATACCCCCAACTGCCTAGACCTGTTGCTGACAACTAACCCTTACAGGCATTCTGTATCGGTCTCAGCCCCGCTGGGCTCGTCGGATCACTGTGTGGTAAAATCCGTGTCGAGTTGCTTGCCTCCTGATGACAGCCCCAGAGGCACGAGGCGTTTATGGCGATACGATTCAGCTGATTGGGACGAACTGCGGCATTTCTTTGCATCATATCCCTGGCAGCAAGTGTGTTTTTCTTCAAAGGACCCCTCGAACTCTGCTGATGCGGTTGTGGATGTGATACGGCAGGGAATGGAATATTTTATTCCATTTTCCGACATTCCGCTTGGTCACTCTACACAGCCATGGTTCAACGCAGACTGCGCTCGCGCAGAAGCGAAAAAAGAATCCGCTTTTCGAGCCTGGGTACAAGCTCGCGACCGTAAAGTGCGGACCAGAAGGGTTCGAGCTAAGAAGAAAGCCTATAATTCTGCAGCTAAGTTAAGCAAAAAAGTCATCCGTAAGGCTCGCTTCGACCACGTAAGTCGTATAGGAACCAAATTATCAAACAGCCCTGCTGGCAGTAAGCAATTTTGGTCCCTGTCTACGTCGGTCGAATCAAATTTCTGCCGCCCCACTTTGCCACCCATGTTGCGTCCAGACGGATCGCTGGCCCATTCCGCGACTGACAAAGCAAATCTGTTTGTGTCCTTGTTCGCGAACAATTCTCGTTTAGAGGCAAGCTCGGTAAATCCACCTACTTTACCTCACTGCGGCGTTTCCATGCCGCATATCACCATACACGCTAAAGAGGTCAAAAGAGCATTGCGGAACTTGAATGTGAATAAAGCCAGCGGCCCTGATGGCATTCCTGCTAGACTACTAAAAATCTGTGCTCCTGAGTTGTCTCCTGTACTTACACGCCTGTACCACCTCTCTCTTAAAACTAAAACAGTTCCCAAGTCCTGGAAGATTGCGAATGTGCAACCCGTACCCAAAAAGGGTGACCGTGCCGACCCCACCAACTATCGACCTATTGCTATTACCTCCATACTCTGTAAAGTTATGGAAAGGGTACTGAATAACAAGCTGCTATCGCACCTAGAGAACCACGATCTACTCAGTGACCGTCAATTTGGTTTTCGCCGGGGACGCTCAACTGGGGATCTCCTAGTGTACGTTACGCATTGCTGGGGTGAAGCAATCGAAAATCATGGCGAAGCACTTGCAGTGTCGCTTGATATTTCGAAAGCCTTTGACCGGGTCTGGCACGCTAGTTTGCTGAGCAAGCTTCCAGCGTATGGTTTACCTGCTGACTTTTGCAGTTGGATTTCGGATTTCTTGAGCGAACGGTCGATAAGAGTGGTTATTGACGGCTGCTCCTCTGACCTCATGGCTATAGAAGCTGGAGTTCCTCAAGGATCCGTTCTTTCCGCAACGCTTTTTTTGCTGCACATCAACGATCTGCTCATGCCCGGAATTGTTGGGTATGCAGACGACAGCACGGTTGCGGAGAGGTATTTGTCCAATGCAAAGGCCAGCAAGGAAGAAATTGGTTCCTTGAGAGAGGCCATGGTGGAGCGGACGAATACGACTTTGAGTCTTGTCTCCCAATGGGGCGACAACAATTTAGTTACTTTTAACGCCACCAAAACGCAGGCATGTCTATTCACTGCAAAGAGGAGTCCTCTGAACTTGACTCCTACTTTCCGAGGTGTAACTATACCTGTCACCGACAATCTCGATCTCCTTGGCATAAAGTTGACTTCCGATCTCAACTTTGGTGACACAATCGAGTCGAAGGCTCAAACTGCGGCCAAAAAACTAGGCATCTTGAACAAGGTTAAGCGATATTTCACGCCGGGACAGCTTCTAACTCTTTACAAAGCGCAAGTCCGGTCGTGCATGGAATATTGCTGCCACCTGTGGGATGGGTCCGCAAAGTACCAGCTAGCCGCACTCGACTCGGTTGAACGCAGAGCCAGAAAACTCATAGGGGATAATGCGCTATTAAAAACCAAGCTTCACAGTCTTTCCCACCGTCGTGAAGTGGCTTGTCTGGCGGTGTTCTACAGACTATATTTCGGAGAGTGTGCTCTTGAGCTGCATGAGCTCATTCCGCCATCCCCGTTCTACCATTGGACATCCAGACGCACGGCGGGGTTTCACCCCTATTTGGTTGACATTCCATGCATTTTTCATAACGCAAACGAAGCGTTTTTCATCTTCCTTCTTAATGCGCACAGCCAAGGAGTGGAATTCCCTGCCTGCGTCTGTATTCCCGAAAGAATATAACCCAGCGATATTTAAGGCACGAGTGAATAGGCTTCTTCTGGGCAAGCTCGCTTCATCTTCGGCCTCTTCTTAGCCTTATGGTTCTCGAATGTGGCCAAGAGTAAGGCCATTTAATGTAAAAAAAAAAAAAAAAAAAAAAACCTAATTTTAGTCAGCCTCATGCAGCCGCGTCGGCGTCAAGGAATAGAAGTGTATATTACTTACCTCCAAGAATAAGCCATTCTGCTAACAGGTTGGCCATTTGTGCAACTGCACTATAGTTGATAGATAGTTGTTCAATCACTTGTTCAGGGTTGCCGCCAGCTTGGAAATAACGTTTTAGCTGGCTAAATATGCCAGGCTCCATAATGTAATCTGGAGTTTTAAATTTCTCCAGGCATTCCTGTAAAACTTCTTCAGGATTTTCGATAACATCATCTCCACCTTCATCCTAAAATGCATATGAAGATATAAGACCTGTATTGACTATTATAATAGTTTAAATAGGTATATTATTTGGAAATACTAACTTCATACTGATTGTGGTTAGATGAATCCCAAACACGTTCTTCTTCATATTGGCTAGGCATTTTAGACAGAAATGAACTTGCGCCTGCTAGGTTTAAAGGGAAAACGTTTCCAAAGACCTAATTTTTTTAATAATTACCTATGTTTACAAGCAGATAAGACAAACAACATACTTAGCTTAGTAGATAAATAAATAATAATAAACAAACGAAGCGAAGCGAAGCGACGAAGACGAAGATAGTAAACTGACTGACAGCTGACTGACAGTTGGTTGACATTGACGTTCTTCTTCTTATTTTTAGTTTGGCAATCTACTCTCCTCTTTAGGGAGTAATTTTTGCCACTGTCAAGTGTTGAATAGTTCAGTGGTAGATTGTTTCAGTTTACATTGAAATGCGGGTGCATCACATTCCAATGCTGCTTGGAGCATTTGGCAGCAAGTATATCAAGACAGTTTACTCGGTAAGTTGTGTGAAAGCTTTTATTATCGTCACATGCCGATAATAAAAGCTTTCACTGACCTTTGACGGATAGCGTCAATCGGCTGCGTTCCGTCATTTTGGGTGGCAGATGGTTGTAATAAGGTTGTAATACATTGCTACTTTTTTTGGTAAGTTTTTATTTGTACCAAAAAGAAGTAGCAGTGTATTTCATCCATCTGTCAAATGAAGCCGACGGCGACATACAACACTACAAAAGTGACATAATAATTATTTTTTATTGTCATACCACTGACATTAAAAAAAATTAATGCAGGTCAATGTGTCATACTCACTTAATAATTAAACAACTTAATCCATAGCCAAATTAGCTTAGGTGGCACTAGGGTTGCCAGATAGTCGACGACACTTGGGCGGTAGACCCACGTTTTCATACATTTTGTTTAGCTAGAAACACATTGTGTTATGTCGACGTGTGTTTTTCTAGCTATATTATATGTATGAAACCGATACGCTTCTGTCGCGATACAATACAACACGACAGAATAGTGTGTCGGCACCTTTATTTATAGTCTATCTTTCTAATGGCGGGTCCATAGCACATGTTTTGCTCTATACAATCAACAAAAACATCTACACAAAACATTGTTTCCGAAACATGTTTCTCTACACACGCCGCGCGCCGTCCACAGCGATTGCGTGGTTTGTGTAGACAAAACTTCAGTGTTGCCAATTTAGCATTTTATGTTAGCCATAGACATAGAAAAATTTCGCTACGCTCAAGTAGACGGACAATGGTGCGAGTGAGAAACCGATTCTTACGGCTTATGCGATGTGCGAGAAAGAGTTAACCCTTTTGCAGTTAGAGGGAACATTTTTCCCACCAATTAAAACCAATAAAAATACCAAAGTTACTATTTGTAATATTATTTTTCGACCTGACAACACTAACAGAACATTATGACATTTCGGTTTATTTTTATTTGACATTGACAGACTGTTTTTTTTTCACAAAGTTGTTGAAGTGAATATTCAAAACTGGCGTTTTTTTCTATTGCAAGGGAAATCGGTACATATCTTGGCAATCAAGTGGTGAAAAAAGGTAAGTTCTTCTAGATGTTGTGCTTTTGAATGTTATTTCATAGATGTAAGACGTATTTTTGATGTATCTGCCACAAATTTTCATTTATGTCGATTTTTGTTGGTGGGAAGAATATTCCCTCTAACCGTGAGTACCCGTGGGTACCCCGTTTCCTATGACTAATAAGGTTAGAGAAAATATTATTTTATTGTGTTTATGGTAGCTGTTTTTATTTCTTTGCGACTAAGGATTGAATGTTTTTCTTTTCTTATTGGTGTCTAATTGTGTGACATTATAGAGTTATTATGCATGATTTATGTTGTTTTTTTTAGTTTCTTAAAAAAACATACCGCTATAGCAGGTAGAGGGAATATTTTTACCACCAAATTTTTCGAATTTTCATAAAAATATCTAATTTTCTTTTTCTTTTCTTATTGGTGTCTAATTGTGTGACATTATAGAGTTATTATGCATGATTTATGTTGTTTTTTTTAGTTTTAAAAAAACATACCGCTATTTCATAGAAAATAAAAATATTCCCTCTCGGTAGAGGGAATATTTTTACCACCAAATAAAAAATGAGTAAAAAAAAAAAATTAAATCACATTTTATTTTAGGCATCTTAAGTAACACAAATTCGAAAACCATATCATTCTATCTCATCTAGAACCTTATAACCGTTAAAGGGTTAAAAGAAAATGACAGCAGAACCTAGTTTGACTTCATTTATCGTCTGTTATCATCTTGGTGAAAAGCGTCCACACGATTATTTTGTAATTTTGACCGCGATCTGATCGGTTTGGCTCATAAAGCTATATAAATCAATAATGGTGTCGTGTTCTGTACTGAATTGTAATGTTACTTACGACAATAACCCAAATAAACACTTATTTCACAGGTAAATAAGATTGTACAAGTACCATTTTCATATTTCATATTTTAGTTGAATATATTCCTAAACACACTAAGTAATACACTAATATCATGCTATTAACCGCCTATTTTCTAAATAAAGGCTGATTTCTAAACATTATGTGTTAGATAAAAAGATATTATGTCCGTGAACTTGGGAAAATAAGGCGTAGAGATTGATCAAAAATTATTATATTATCGATACTCATGTCGATGATTTCCAATATAACTTTGTTTGTCTTTGTGAACACTGATAGTTTTACTTAAAGCTGCTTTTAACCGACAGTTTTCAAATGGTAAATTATACCTACCTACTTAAGTACTAATTTAACAATATTTCTAGGTTTCCTGTAAATTCAGTGATTAAGTTACTGGATAAATGTCATAAATAGAATAGGCTGGGAGCCTCAAGGAGACTTGAGGAAATTATTTAAATAAAATTGTTCAAAATCTTGTTTGTGTTTTATTTATTAGAGCAATAATACATTAGACAATCTAAAATGGACTTCAGGGCATCTCTAAAGTTCACGCACACGTTTACAAATTTTCACACACTGGCTCATGTCACTTTTGGTGTCGCAGCCAAGCGAACTCTGTTCCTCTATTCCAGTGGAATATTAACTTTATGATGTTAGCCAAGAACCTTATATTCATATTGTGTCATAGAATATGAATATAAGGTTCTTGATGTTAGCCTATTATTATCATCCCCGTCTATTGGTAATGCGCTGGAACCTTGTCACATTAACATCCACGTTGACGTGATCCGCAACTAAAAAGTCATGAAACAAGAAAATTCTAATAGGTAATCTAATATATTAATTACCTATTGAATTATTATTTTCAATAAGATAGGGTCTAGGTATATAAAAATTTTACAATAGTTTTTTTGTTTTTGAGGTTAAAATCATGGCTACCAGGCGCATTACCAATTGACGGGGATAGTACTTATCATGACTCGAAAATGTATGAAATAAATTTATAAGAGACCAAAGGCTTAGGTATATCCGAAAATGTAACTGTCAAGGTCAGTTTGACAGTGACATTTTTTTGTTTCCATTTTTGCTAGAAGATTAATAATAATAATAATAACATTTATTTCAGAAAACTGGTTCCATTTTTATTAGTAGGTACATATGAAACTTATAAGCTAATGTTAGTATCTTATATCTAAAAACAAAAGACATTAATATTAGGGCCTGGCCCTCCCGTTTAGGTAAAGCGTGTTTTTTTTGGTTTATTTTACTTGACTCATCCATCGGGAAAACATGTCTAATTTTCATGTCACCTTAATGTACTCCCTCTAGACGATCAAGCATGACTTTTCAAGCACGTACCTACATCTTAAAAATAAATCCTACATGACCATTGATATTTTGGGAATTAATTAATTGGGTGACTGGAAATAATTAAAGGCGACTGTTAATGGGATACTTAAATACTAAACTGGGCAACAATTTATTTTGTGTGGCCTAAGGTTGTTGCCCAAATAGTAGTTTGGTCGCCCGTTCTGAATAACTAGTTACTCAATTTGTATTTTAAAATCACCCATTTTCAATATCTGTAGTCGCCCTCGCTCCGACGCCCACTTAGTATTTCAGTACGCCGTATTCAGTAATTTTGATACCCAAAATGGGAATTTATTGTTACCCGATTATATACTAACCTTTATTTATCATGTCAAGGGTATGTTGGGCTATTTGTGGTATTATTATGGATAGAGAAATTGATCCTCACTTATTTGGTAAGTTGGTGTGACTACGAATGGGTTGGGCAACTTGGGCATAATTCATAACGACAATACAAAATAATCTTTAATATGAGGAGGCTACGATGTACTATCCTCGCTAATTGCTAATGCGCAGGAACCTTGTTACATTAACATCGACGTTAACTTCATCCGCAACTAAAAATGACATGAAACAATAAAATCGTAAAATAATGTAATTATATTAATTGTAAAATAAATAAATAATATATTAATAATTGAATTATTATTTTTAATAAGATAGGGTCTAGTCTAGGTATATAAAAAAGTACAACTGTTTCCCCTTTTTAAGGATAAAAAAATGGCCGCCAGGCGCATTAAGGGGCCATAATAAGAAGAAAACGTGGTTTGCGCGAGCCATATTTTTACATAGAAAACGTAAAGTTGTAGCCACAGAAAAACAAACTTACGACATGCTAAAGAGATTATCTGGTAGCTACAAGTATTAAATTGCGTATATAAACCTCACAAATTATTGTAAAAAAAATTAGAATATCATCAAAAGCGCTTGTCGCGCGTAATATTTTTGGCGTAAATAATAGCTGAAACGTATTAAATTCTACATCAAAATACACTTTAACGTACTGTGCAGTTGCTCCAATAACTTTTTTCAAGACAGAAAATTGTGCAAAAACAACGAAAAACATCGAAAAAGTGCAGAGGTGAGGTTATTTTCCATACTCTCTACTCTACACGTAAACAAAAAGACAGAGACAAATGATTTCGCATAACGGCGGGCTGATTATCTAATTAGAAACCACCTAGCGACCGGTTGCAGTTCATAGATGATAGTGATCCATTGCTACTTCTTTTTGGATTAAAAAAACATACCAAAGAAAAGTAGCAATGTATGTGGAATGAAACCGGTCGCTAAATAGTTTCTTTTTAGATAATCAGGGTGCCGAGCCTTAACAATATTGGCGGGGATGGTATTGTTGTAGCGTAACAGCACAGACCTAAGTACTTGTTGCATGGTCTGTGCGTAGCAGTTAACTACGACCAGACCCCGAATTACGTAACTCTGTTTCTAACAATTCTCGATTCAAATCCATTGAAATCGCAGTTACATTGCTGCTTTAAGTAAGATAATTGTCACAATGGTTCTCACTAAAGCAGCAATGTTACTGCGATTTCTGTCAGAGTTGATTGCAACAAAGTTACGTAATTAGGGGGCTGACCCCGAATTATATATGGCTGATTGTCTATATATTATATATGAAATGAAACCGCTTGGTTTCGCAATTTATTCTAATTAATTTTCCGAACAAGTACCTACACAAGAGGTTTATGTGGATAGGCAGCAGGCGGAAGGAAAAGGACTTACATGTATGGCTGGCCACTGCTTAGCCAGCGGCAGTGACGACTCCAAATGAAGATGCTGGTGGTTGTTGACACTTGCACCACACTGGCACTCACTTCTGTTAGGTTCCTTGATCGATCAATGGAGCCGGCTCCGTCTTTTACACCGTTTTTCACACTAATTTAAGGATTTTCAGCGGGCGGTGACCCGGCGCGTGCACGCGGTGTTTCGAAGAGAGAGTTCTTCCAGTCTTCCTTTGAGGGCGCTAATGTCGCGCAGCCAGGTTTACGTATTGGCGTCAGAGATGGCGCTAGGTGTTTTGAAATGGAGGTGAAATAAGTAGGACAATAGGATGGGAAGCCTAAACATAATCCCCCCACTTGAAATCGTCTCGATTTCAAAAGTACAAAAGGTAAGAAGTCAATGACGAACTAATTGTTAAAGTTGCATTCCTTCCTACCAATAGTTTAAAATTTAATAATGAATTTGGTTTTGCAATTAAGATTGAGGAATTATCAAATTGAGAACTTAAAACTAAGAAAAGGTACCGATGAAAACCAATACACTTAATGTTCTATAGGCAACGGACAAAGTTTAGTGACTGGTCTCCGAAGGAGGCCACGCGTAGTACGGACTGTAACGACACGGACCACACCGTCATCGCCAGGGTGTAAGGCTATCACTTGCCCTGAACGCCAATCTAATGAAGGCAAATTGTTATCAACGAGCATTACAATATCACCGCACTGCACGTTAGTTTGACCGCGAAACCACTTCGCACGCTGTTGTAACGTATGGAGGTAGTCACGCTGCCAGATACGCCAGAATGATTGGGTAAGTTTTTGTAGCATCTGCCAACGCTCTCGAGGGGACACGAATTGATCCGTCAGTTCAGGTTCAGGTAACGCTACTAGAGGACTATTAACTAAGAAATGCCCCGGTGTTAGAATATCTACTTCGTCCGGATCCGAGGATATGTTGCACAACGGTCGCGAGTTCAGTACCGCTTCGACCTTAGCAAGTACAGTTATCAACTCTTCAAGAGTTAAAATCTGCGACCCAATTACCCGTTTTAAGTGGTATTTCATGGATTTAATTCCACTTTCGAAAATTCCACCAAAGTGACTACCGGTTGGAGGGTTAAATTGCCAGATGATTCCACGATCTGCGAGATTAGATGAGATGGGATCGCGATTTTCCCATATGAGTTTATATAATTCGTTAAGATAGCGTTTCGCGCCGATAAAATTGGTACCGTTGTCGGTAACTATAAAAGTACAAAGCCCACGACGGGAAACAAATCGGTCTAAAGCCGCAATAAACGCAGGAGTGGATAGTTCGGTGACTACTTCAATGTGAATTGCCTTTACGGCCAGGCATACAAAAACGCATACGTAAGCCTTATAAGGGTGAAAACCAAAATATTGACGCAAATGACACAATAGTGACACAAAATGTTGTGCTGCAGTGACACAAAAGTCACACAACAATTTTTGATACAGTGACACAAAGTGTCCCAAAATGGTAGCATACAACTATAAAGTCATGGTTACATTAGGAGCTAAAATAAAAGACAACATTTAATATTTAAAATATGTATTTGTTTAAATACAATAATTACTTAAGATTTTTTTTGTCCTTTCTAAATTTTTTTGTTGTATCTCATTAAATTTTTCAGGATTCTCTTGCTTTAACCTTTCTCTATATCTTTTGGACTTTTCTGCTGCAGTAAGTGGCATCTGAAAGTAAAAAACAAATAACTTAAATTTTAGGTCTTATATTATTATTATGTGTAGGCAATAAAGTGTTTATTTATCTATCTCATGCCACTATTCGCTACGCTAATATACCTACACAACCAACATGAAAGTCCTGAAAGTGCGATCCAGTCAGTGTTTCTCAACGCGCCTAAAGCAACAAGCACTTTTTTAATCTGTGGTCCTGGCAAGCGAGCCACTGCGCGTAATGAGGGCTTTTCAAAGTGACATTTAAAAAATAAAAATACTTAGTAATTATTTGCCTCACTAGATGGCGTTGATGGAAAGAGAAGTGTCAAAATTGGATTTTAAAAATAAACGGCCTATACCAAAGCGGAAAGTAAGCGCTCACTGGCTGACATCTGCCCAAAGAGAAACATTTCAGGGTTACATCTGCCTGCCTACCTTCGAAGCTTAGTAAAAAAAAAAACTACATTGACACACATTTTTGTCAACGCCATCTATCGAGCCTACAGTTTTTGTCATTTTGAAAAGCCCATATTGCGATGCCGTGCTCTGACCCATAAAACACTACATGCTGGTTGCATTGTGCGCGTTGAGACACGTTGTGTGGGCTCTCACACAAACACTCTCGTGTCTCACACAAACACTCAACGTGTGGAATATTCTGGTTAGTTAACCAGAATATTCCACAATAAAAACTATCCAAATGCCTAGAGGTATTCATTCGATCTATGATTTCCTCAATGCTAAACAACCTTCTTAGTGTAATCCCGACTTTATATGGTAGCACAATTGTAGTGACACAGAAATTGTGCAACTAGTGATACAAAAGTAACACAAACGTCTCACAATTGTACGGTAGCACAGTAAGTAAACATTGATTACTTCGAAACTACGCGTAATATCGTATTAAAATAAACACTACACAAAAGCTCGTGCTTTTTTGTAACTTAAGCACTTTAAATCATAGTCAAAACACAAAACTCACCTTCGAAATTGTCGAAAAAGCTCTCGGAAATTTTCTGACCACGCTGAAGCCGCTTCGAGTTTGACATCTGACTGATTCAATATGGCAGCTAAGCTCTACATGTCCATAGAGAATATGCGTACAGTGTTGCCAGTTCGTGTAACCGAAATTCTTCCTAGTTTCAAGTCTCTTCTGCCGATGAAAACGGTTGCACAAACTAAGTAGCACAATTGTTTGAAATCACATTAAATAATCAAAAACAATAAAAATACGCATTGTTGTGTTATTTCCTTACACCGTGGACACGAAAATAGTTGCCGATTATACTCTAATGTTGTACAATTTGGTATTTAGTCCATAAGTTACATGTAACTTGTATCAAAGTTCACCCTATCCAAATATTATGCCGTATTTTACGTGATTTATTCCAGTTTTGTGGAGAAATTATTTTTTCTAGTCTGCAATCAAGTATTATTCTATATTATTTTGAATTGGGCATGCTGGGCAAATAACCATTTAATTTATTGATAATATTTGTAAAATTCTATCAGAGATAGTTTTAAAGAAAAATCGTTGGGAAATTTTGGATTTGGCAAATGCGTCAATATTTTGGTTTTCACCCATAAGTTGGCGCCTTTCGTCTATGGCTTTCTTTAACTAGGAAAGGCCCAGCTAGGTCGATTCCAACTTTTTGGAAGCAACGCGTTTGTTGGACTCGGGAAGATGGAAGATCTCCCATAAGAGGTTGGCACGGAAAAGGTTTCGCTTTAAAACATCGAACGCATTTTGAGAGTCTGGAACGAATCAAATTACGAATCCCAAGTATCCAAAATTGACGTTGAATAATCGATTGCAGGGTACGAGGCCCACAATGCAAGTAAGTTATATGGAAATAATCTACTATGAGTAAGGATAGACGTGAACCTTTAGACAATAAAACTGGATGTTTAGCGGATACAGGTAAGTTAGAATGTTTTAGTCGTCCCCCCACTCGGAGGAGACCCAGGTCGTCTACAAATGGACGGAGTTTCTGGATAGCCTTAGAACTCTGCACGTCATCAGTAAGATATGACTGCTGTTCATGTTTAATCAAACACTGAAGCGAATAGTTCAATTCTTTAACGATAAGCGTTTTACTGTTTTCGGAATGGCGTGAACACGCCGATATAAATCGCAAACACCAAGCAAGAATGCGCTGCACACGCGTTAAAGAAGAATAGCGTTCTAATAATGTAGATACGAGACCAGACTTATCTTGTGCAGTTGTTGCTTGAGCTAAACACGCGTTGGGACGCAGTTCTGGAATATCATTGGAGCAATCCAAACGCGGATTACCTGGCCAATAGGAAGTATCTTTCGCCAACCAGTCTGGACCCACCCACCAGGAGGAACATTCCGTGAGTTTTATCGAGCTTAAGCCTCGACTGCAGTGGTCCGCAGGGTTGTCATGAGTGGAGACGTGTTGCCAGTGCTCGAGGGGAACATCTTCTGTTATTTTAACAACTCGATGTGCAACGAACGTCTTCAGCTTATGGGGTTCGATGTGAAGCCAGGCAAGCACAGTGCTACTGTCAGTGAACGCAATGATTTGATTTATTGGGATTTTAATTTTTAATAAATTATGCATATGTTTAAGGACGCGTGCAAGTAAAACAGCGCCACAGAGTTCAAGGCGGTTTACTGTTAATGGCTTTATGGGAGCCAGTTTAGACTTGGCAATCAATAGATGCACTTGACATTCATCAGGACCGACACTGCGCAAATAGACACAGCATCCATATGCTTTTGAGGACCCATCACAAAATCCTATTAATTGATGTTGAACAGCATCATCAGCTGTAACTTTACGAGGAACAGTAATGTTTTTAACATATTCTAGTTCAATGAGGAAGTTACGCCATTTCTCAGCGATATCTGTGGGAACAGTGTCGTCCCAGCCTAAATTAAGACGCCAAAGGTCTTGCAAGAGAAATTTTGCTATCAAAACAACGGGTGCAAGCCATCCAACGGGATCGTAAATTCGAGCGATGCATGACAGAATAGCACGCTTAGTGAAACTTGAATTCAATGCTGAAATTGAATAAGTAAAAAAGTCTTTCAGGGGGTCCCACTGGACGCCTAAGATTTTGATAATATGTTGATGATTTTCATCACAAAATGATTTTGGAACCTGACAGTGTTCAACAGGAAGAGATGCATTAAATTCAGGTGAATTGCTACTCCACTTGCGGAGTTCAAACTGAGCACAAGCCAAAAGGTTTACAAGTTGGTCTTTTAACTGAAGTGCTTGGGCTACAGTAGGTGCCCCCGCCGTTATGTCGTCCATAAATGTGTCCTGACGAACCACTTCAGCAGCTTTAGGATAGTCAGCGCCGTGATCAGCTGCGAGCTGATGCAATGTACGAATTGCCAAATATGGTGAACTAGTCACGCCGTAAGTAACTGTTTTTAGCTCGTACTCTGAGACATTATCCGAAGGTGACGATCGCCAGAGTACGTGTTGCCACACCCTATCTTCAGGGCGCAAATCAATGTTACGATACATTTTTGTTATATCGGCTGTGAACACTATAGGTTGCAAACGAAATTTGGTAAGTATGTCTACGATATCATTCTGGAGCTTAGGTCCAGTATAAACAATGTCGTTTAACGATTTTCCATTTGTTGTTTTTGAGCTGGCGTCAAAAACAACCCGGAGCTTTGTGGTCGCACTATCTGGGCGGACTACACAATGATGTGGAATGACGAATTTACCTGAGCCTAAACTTGAAGGTTGCATATGACCTAAGTTCTGATACTCAGCCATAAAATCGCCATAATCTTTGTTTAACTCGGAATTCCGTTCGAGTCGTTTTTCGAGCTTACTTAAGCGCGACTTTGCGTTATTTAAAGAATCGCCTAAAGATTCGCACGAATCTTTTAACAGTAACGGCACCACGTATCGCCCGTCAGGGTTGCGGGAAACTAGACTGGTAAATAGCTCCTCACACTTAACGTCTTCCGGGTTCACTAATTCCGTTTTTGGTGGCTCTTCGACCTCCCAGAAACGCTTGACCACGTCATCTAATGCACGAGTGGAAGCCACGAGGGAAGAGATTGTGGATGGGGGACGGCTAACGGGGTCGACCCTGCCCGTGAGAACCCACCCGAACACGCTGTGTAAAGCAACCGGTAGACCGTTGCCCAAATCGAGGCGTTGGCCGTCATAAATCGCGTGGAACTGCTCCGCGCCTAATAATAAGTCGATATCTGTCGGTTTGTCAAATTGCGTATCAGCAAGTACTAAATGTTTAAACAATACTAAATTTTAAATGCAAAAATCTCAAATTTAAAAATAAATGTTTAAAGTTGTTACGTACAACCGGTGGTATTGGAACTGTAGGCATTTTACTAGTAATTGTGTCCATAACAATGACATTAAGATTAAATTTTGGATTATCCGAATCGCGAGGCTGTACTGTACAGGATGTCTCCCCTTTTATCTGATGCACTACGCTTTTACCTAGACCTGCGACGGTTAATTTGCAACGGCGCATAGGCAAGCGCATACGTTGCGCGAGCGATGATGTAATGAAGCAGTCCTGCGCACCGCTATCTATGAGCGCGCGAGCCAAAACAGGCGGAGCGGAGCCCGCCGGATCGCATACGCGCACCGTACAAGTACCGAGTAGAACCAAAGCGCGGCTATGTCCTAGGTGTGTACTAGTAGTTACCGACGTTTCGTTTACGATAGGCGGTTCGATCACGCTAAACCCATTTGAACCGTCAGTCACTTCAGTTGAAATACCAGGTACCGCGACAGTGGTCCCGCCACCGTCATGCAACAAACTGTGATGACGCTTGTTACATACCGAGCAAGAAGATTTAGAAAAACACTGATCAACATTATGATTCGGACGTAAACAATTTTTACATAACTTATGTTTAAACACGACTTTATTCTTTTCAGGAATGTTAAGTGATTGAAACTTAGAACATTTGAAAATATTATGTTGTTCACCGCAGTACATACAGGTCACCGAATGCTGATTAGGTATCGAAGCATTGACGGCGCCGGCACTGGACGGCAACGAATTAGATTTATAATTGTTTTTGTTTCGAACCTCTAAGGGGCGTTTAGTTATTTTATTTAATTGAGTACCAGAACCGGATATCGTGCCGGATTGACTGACCTCCAATACTTTGACATAACTTTGTAGAAAGGTTAACAAATCCGAAAAAGTAGGTATTTATTCCTTATTCTGAATTTCAAAACGTTTACGAGTATCGCTATCTAGAACGCGCGAAGCTAAATAAAAAAGTATAAACTCATCCAACTGTTTTATTTTCATAGCCCGAAGGGCGTTAACTGTTTCGTTTAAAATGTTAGTTAAATTCCTAAGATCGGAAAAATTACTATTTTTTAAAGGTGAAAAATTACTAATTTTTTCCAAATAATTATAAGCCAAAACGCGTTTATTTTCAAATCTATCAATAAGAGTATCGAAAACAATTGGATAATTTTCACTCGTAACCGGAATGCCCTTGGCAAGCGACAAAGCCTGACCGGAAAGACATGATAACAAATAATGGAACTTCTCAATCGAACTTATGCTATTATTGTTATGCACAAGTGACGAGAATGTGTCAAAGAATGTTTGCCAAAGTTCAATGTTGCCATCAAATTTTTGCAACTCAAGACAAGGTAAACGCACTTGCGAGAATGGTTTCGCGGTATGACAACTATCACACGCGCCGACTTTTGTCGAGACGCGAGCGGCGTGAGCCGTGTCGGTACTACCTTCGCTTTCGCTCGGAAAAATACTATCCGCGACGGCTATCACACTATAGTATAAATCGTCAAATGCTTGGACAACTCTTAAATCAATTTTTTCACTTGGTTTTAAGATTAACTTCAATTCATTTATCTGAGTAGTGTACTCGAAGAATTCGCTACGTAATTTCTCAATCCGTTTGAACCTAGCTTTGAATTTAGTTAATGCTGATTGATCAGAGTGAATATTATTAGATAAATCCATCAAAATTTGCATATCACGAAACGCATATTCTCGCTGCGTTTGAACCACTTTTAATTTTCTTTCATTCATTAATGAACTATTTGCATTATCACTAGCGGGCTGTGCATCTTCAGGCATTTTCTATAAGTACCTAACACAAAATACCTAAAAGTAAAAATCTATATATGAACCAATTTTAACGATAAAATTCGTTAACTAACATGTAATTTTATGTAAAAATACGTAATTATGAATGGGATTTAATGAGATTCACTTTTTTCTTAAATGATTGGTAAACAAAAAAATGGCCGGCGTTCGGCGAACACACAGCGCTTGAGTTGAATAAATAGGTACTTATAATTTACGCTAGGAATGCAACGTTAACGATTGTTTTGATTAAAATTTTGCTTTATATGTTGTAAAATTGGACTGTAAATGCAATTTAAGCTGGTTAAAAACCAGTAACCATAAGCATCTGTGCTCGTATGGACCAAAAATGAAATGAAACCGCTTGGTTTCGCAATTTATTCTAATTAATTTTCCGAACAAGTACCTACACAAGAGGTTTATGTGGATAGGCAGCAGGCGGAAGGAAAAGGACTTACATGTATGGCTGGCCACTGCTTAGCCAGCGGCAGTGACGACTCCAAATGAAGATGCTGGTGGTTGTTGACACTTGCACCACACTGGCACTCACTTCTGTTAGGTTCCTTGATCGATCAATGGAGCCGGCTCCGTCTTTTACACCGTTTTTCACACTAATTTAAGGATTTTCAGCGGGCGGTGACCCGGCGCGTGCACGCGGTGTTTCGAAGAGAGAGTTCTTCCAGTCTTCCTTTGAGGGCGCTAATGTCGCGCAGCCAGGTTTACGTATTGGCGTCAGAGATGGCGCTAGGTGTTTTGAAATGGAGGTGAAATAAGTAGGACAATAGGATGGGAAGCCTAAACAATATATATATAGACAATCAGCCTTCAGTGCTACGACGATACGTTACTAGATGCTACGTCGTAGCAACATTGACTTTGAATTATTATTGCTCGTGATTTATTTCTCATGTCAAGGGTGTGTTGGGCTATTTGAGACGTGATTACGGATAGAAAAATGGAACCTTAGACACACTGGCGGTAAGTTGGTGTGACTACGGATGGGTTGGCCTAATTCATTACGACGATACAAAATAATTCTCGAGTCAGATTGCCGTCGTTAAATATGACGTTGCTTCGATAATTGTTGCAGCGTAGCAGTTAACTACGACCACTGCTACGACGATACGTTACTAGATGCTACGCCGCCGTAGCTACATTGAGTTGCTATTGCTAATATTAGAATAATACTTACATCCTTGGTTATATCAGTATACATATACACGCTGAAATTTTAATCATTTGGTTCCCGTCGTGTGGTGGTTCCATTCATGATTACAAGCAACTTTTACTAAGGGGCCAACTCTCCTGCCCGCAAAAAAAAAAGAAATTAAGGTCGAGTAGGTACTGCACTTTTGTATGGAACAGCTGATTTTTTTTGCGAGCGGGAGAGTTGACCCCATAGTAAATTTGCTTGTAATCATGAGTGGAACCACCACACGGCGGAACCAAATGATTAAAATTCGATCATTCTCAGTAGATCCATTGGCCAGATCCACAATGGATCTAATGAGATATATTTTTTTCTCTGTTATAGCTCCTCAATAGGAGCTCGATGGCGCAGTGGTTTAGCTCCTGGCCCAGCGATTGTGGACGTTAAGCAACTTTCGCAAGGGTCAGTCATGGGATGTTGGTCTCGGGTGCATTTGCAGTCGTTAACACCCACCAATCCGCATTAGGCCCGTATGGTGGGTTATGGCCCATCCTCCTCTTCCACTCATAAGGAAAGCCTGTGTCCCAGCAGTTACTAAGTCAAAAATATAATTTTCCTACTTTTAAATTACTGTTAATTTCGTTGCATTTAAGGCTGGTTTACATTATCTTAGTATTTAGTAGAGTGCTTAGTAGCGTGCGAGTAGATTCGAATGCGAGTGCTTTAGTAGTTTTGGTGCCTTTCCAGTGACCGTTTACACGCTTCCAGTAGAGTGTCATTTTCGCCATACCTAATACCTATTATTTAATTCAATTACACGTCACGCGTTCACCGGCAAATGCACTCTACTAAAGACGCTACTAAAATGTCGATTTACATGCTTCCAGTGCGAGTGCGAGTAAAATATCGCGCGGGGAGTGAGCGGGCGCGCAGGGGGTGCTACTGGAAAGCGAGTAGAAAGGCTACTAGAACGTTACTCTCTTTAGTCATAAGACGACCGTTTACATGTTTCCACTAAAGCACTCTCCTAAAGCATTCTACTAAAGACTAAGGGCTGGTTTACATTATCTTAGTCTTTAGTAGAGTGCTTTAGGAGAGTAGAAGTTCATTACGTGGTGTGTTTGACGTTCTTTTAAAATCGACGAACATGCCAAGCAATGTATTTCTACTCGCTACTCGACTCGGTCGTCTACTTGACTAATGTAAACCAGGCCTAAGATAATGTAAACCAGCCTTAACGTCTGCTTTCAAATCCTAAAGGATACACCTTCCGTGAAGTCAGCTTAAGGTTTAAAGTATAAGTAATAACATTGGAGCAGGCTATTAAATAATTTATTCATTATTTCAAATTTATAACAACATACATAAGGAATTAACTTAGGTATATACTATAATTTGTTTAAAAATAAACAACTCATCTGCGGATTTATACGAGTATAGCACAATAAATTATTTTCTAACCGTGCTTCAGAAGGTTGCAATAAAATAAAACAAATTTTAATAATAATATATTACGAAGACGGTCAAAGAATGTTTTGAATTATTTTTTTATTAATTGGTAAAATACCAATACACGATGATATCGAATCGATGAATTGATTATGTGTAGGTAAGTTAACTAAATCAAATTAATCAATGGCTTAGTTAGGTGCTCAACACAAAAAATAAATTTTACCCATCAAACTTATTAAGTCATGTTTACACATTATACATTTAGGTCTTACAGCAACGCGGCTTCCACCGGACAGAAGTCGCGTTGCTCTAAGTTTTCACCTATAAAATTGCCGATATTTAGTCACATACAGAGAAAATAATAGCTTCTATGATTCAAAATATTTAACAATCTCTTGATATTATATCGAATTATGACCAAGATGATCAACTATCAGTAAAAATAAAGTTCTCATTTTACCTTTAATAGCATTAAAAACTATCTTGAAAGTGACTCTTTTTTGTGAGCAAAAAAAGGGCGACTATCAGTGACGATCAGCCATCAGCCAGCATAATTAATAAAAAAAACCGGCCAAGTGCGTGTCGGGCCACGCGCCATAGGGTTCCGTAGTTACCTTATACCATACCATATTTAATACCACCTATAATTTTCGTCTGTAAAAATAACTTTGTTTTTTACAGTGTTGGTATGAATGACAAAGTTATATTTGCGGTTTTGGAAAATGTGCTATATCTCAAAAACTAATTACTAGTTCAAACCAATTTTGGTTGAAAGTGTTTTTTAAGATCTACAGCATATATTTTTTTTAGATTTTTCACTCTCTTATTTCAAAAGTTAAAGGGGGGGGGGGACACACATTTTACCACTTTGGCGGTGAATATCTTTCAAACGGTTGACTTTGAGAAAAAGTTGTCTTAGAAACCTCAATGTCATTTTTAAATACCTATCTATAGACACCCAACACGTGTTGGTTTGAAGAAAAAAATTTTTTTCAGTTTCAGTTCCATGTATGGGGAGCCCCCCCTTAATCTTTTATTTTTCTTATTTTTGTATTAAATTCGTTAAGCGGTTAACAGAATACATCTACCTACCAAGTTTCAACTGTGTAGTCTTAATACTTTCGGAATAAAGTGGCTGTGACATACGGACAGACAGACAGACAGACAGACAGACATGACGAATCTATAAGGGTTCCGTTTTTTGCCATTTAGGCTACGGAACCCTAAAAAGGGTGACTGGAGATTTTTCGCTTATTGAATGAATGAATTGAAAATGGAAAAAGTTTTCAAACATTAGTAAGAATATAAAAGTTTTGTTACATGAGTGTTCAAGGTTGTTAAATGAACAAAGAAAATGCTAGTATGAAAAATGAAACTACTTGAAAATTCTTTATACAAATCGGCAATTTCATAGGTAAAGACTTATTATTTTAACGCCTCCGCCAGATTGCCACGTACGCGTCCTGTGGCTTACGTCTCGGCAATTACTAACCTATCCCCCCCCCCCCCCCCTTCGGTTTCTGAGGTTTAACTTTATCTGGGTCGCTGATTTTTCAATCCTCAGATAACAGATATCAGTTAAATTATAATCAGAACGACATAAAAGTCATTAAAAAATTTGGTTGCACTCCGGGAGTGCCGGCAGAAGTGAAAACTTGAATATTAACGTTGTGCATTTTTGATATTTTGGAATGGTTAGGGAATAATTTCGCACGAATTGCCGTCTTACGAATTTACTCTGCATTTGAATTTACGAATACAGAACAGTATTGTACGAAAGTCTTATCCATATAGCTTGACAGAAAATCTAGAGTTTTGACATTGAATTAAAAAAATAGCGCGTTGCTATGGTGACACTAGTGTTTACGTCTTGAAATGACGCGCCGCCATTTTCGCCGCACCCCGTAGAAAGAGAGGGGGATACTTTCACCGCCGGCTGTCTACTCTCCATCCGTCACATCCGTCTTACGAATTTTCAATCAGGGTCATGTGATCCTGACTGACGCGAGTTTAACGTTTTTCCCCATTACAAAAAAGCGTACAACGCCGCTAAAGAAGTTTTCACTTCAAAAAATTTGACAAACAAACATACGACAATTATTTTCAATTTGGCGGCATAATACGTTGACAATCGGAATAAAGCCTTATCTGGGCATTGAAAAATCAGATTAACTAAAAGCAGATAACAGATAAGTACCTCAGAAACCGGGGGTAACATGAATATTGTATAATGGTTATGCACTATTACTGCGCGTTGTCTCGACCACCGGTAATTAATACACTAGTGAGCTCCAAAAAGTTTATTTTGTCTGACATGCATAGGTAAGTGATAATGAGTAGATAATACTGTGTAACTTACTAAGATTTTAACAACAAATCCATCGCGCCTAATCATTGGAATTAACATATTTTTTTAACAACGAAATTAGGCATAAAGAAAAAATTATGACTCTGTATCGAGATCTCTCTGATCGAGGCATTTATAAGCCATTTAAAAGCTGAAGCGTCTAAACGATTTTGGCGCAGAAAGTTACGAAAAAATGATGCTGCTAATGCTAATACGAGCTTACGAAGTAACAATACTGCAATCTGTATATTATTTTTATAGATTATAGGGTTGTGGCGTCACGTCGAAAGTTAGGAGCTACTTTTGAAAAGCCCAGTGTAAAAGTAGTACCTAAGTATAAATCTCCTTAATTTACAAAATAATTCCTGCTGTTAGTTTATACATTCAATCTTAATCAATTATTTCTTGGTTCGTAAATTATTTTTTTGAGCT
Source organism: Agriphila geniculea (assembly GCA_943789525.1). Lineage (NCBI taxonomy): Eukaryota > Metazoa > Arthropoda > Insecta > Lepidoptera > Crambidae > Agriphila > Agriphila geniculea. The sequence goes on from OX038871.1 coordinate 17,414,006, forward strand.
AAATAGGTACTCGTTATTGTATCTATCTTGATGTGATGTAAAGGATGATCGGAAAACAAACAAACAAACAGTTTAAACTTTTTCATTTAATTTATCTATCTTCGTTTTTAACCTAAATCAATAATATCATAGCTAAACTTTATTATACTGTAAATTTGGTTACAAACCGAAAGAAGTTCTTTATTTACATTTATTTTAATGTATTATTTTTTGTAACAGCAATGTCACATCACATCACAGAAAAGATAGATAGAAGTTGTAAATTAAAATTAAACTTCTGTGGGACTGGTAGGAAATTCTTAATTGACTAGGTTCTTAAATGCACAAATATAATAAAAAATCTAATAGGCAACAGTAGGTCCCATTGTATGTAGGTATTATAAATTTATTGAATTGGCTAAAGGCCGCACTAAAACAAAATATTTATAAGGCCAATCTTGGTTCCTTTGCATCAAAGTTACGTTTGTAAGTACGAATTTTATTCTATTACGTATACCTAGGATTGATAGGTATAAAGAATTCATTGAGATAGTTGGTAGGTAGCGATTTTAGGTAGGTTTACTTATTTGTCAGCGTGCCTTATTGATTTATATTTACTAATAATTCCAAAAACTTACAGATAGTTTATCCGAACTTCAGGCAAATATTTACCCTGCTTTTTTATTTAAGAGACGCGTCGAAATAGTTTTTAAAATTGGTTCATTAGATAAGGTATCACAAGGAAAAATATAAATTGGGTAAGTACATTTGTGGGAAGTTAAGAATTTCAATTTATAATAGATACACAAAAAAATATACACACAACTATAGTTATAATAAAACATAATTTCTATCACAGTTCCTTAGAAAATTGTTTAATAGCTAATAAATTGAAATATTTAGATATACAACTTAAATGACGTAGTACCTATCAATTTCTTACCAATAGGTTGAAATTTTATACAACTTCTGAAAGTATTTTACTGTAGATTAATTTCGGACAAGATTATAATCTCCTTAAGACCTACTTAACTATAGGATGTACAATGTACACTTATTTATTCTTATTGTATAGGAACACACACGATAAAAGTTCAATCAATCTGGATAGAGCACACAATATTCAATGAATTAATAATAAAATGTTATGTTCACTATTAAATTTTTGAAGATATAATATAAGTTTCACATCAATTATCCATTACTAAACTAATAATCCAAATATAAATTAAATTAGAACTGGCTTACTAATATGTCAGGCCACAGCCTAAACTATGGGGACTAGGGAATTATTTGTACAAGGATTCCATTGAGCGAACACTAAGAAAGGATTTTTTAAAATGCCACCCTCGATATCTCATCGATGCGGACGAAGTCGCGGGTGGCAGCTAGTTTTAAATAAAACGAGAAGGTAAACAAAAGCAATAAATTAAATACTGAGCACTTTAAGAATCAATACGAAGGCATAGTACCTATCTACCTATAGGCAAGATGAAATAGAAATTAAACTAACTTCACTGTAACAATAGACAAATCAACATTTATCGTGTTTGTACCATATACCTATGAGTAGGTAAAATCTTTTCTTGATAAAAATATTTACAACTTATTATTTATTTCGTTTTATAGATACATTTTATTTGTAAAATCCAAAGCGTCAAAGAACAAGATTTCGATTATAAAATAAGTTCGATTCACAAATATTTCGTCGAATAACCTGGATAGTTTAATATCCAGGTACCTTAGCTGTGGCGAAAGAACATATTTCGTTCTTACCCGAATCTTAAGTATGATGTAAATAAAAACAACAATGTGAGTAGTATAAAAAAAATATATCCACCAACGACAGAAGTTGTACAACTGTACGTAGATCACTAAAATATTTTAAGTATAAGTATATATTAGAAACTAAAGATAAATTTTTAATAACAAAAAAAAATTAAAGCAAAGAAAATACCTACGCCTAGATTTTCAGACAGGAAACCACGAAATATATCCTCTCCTTTAAGTCGAACATAAAATTAAGCGTAAAATTACTTGTAGCTAACTATCTATAGTACGTAACTATTTTCGAGTCTTTGGTCTTTACCTTTATAACGAGTGGAATCGATGACGTAATAATATAGTATAATTTTTACTCGTTGTAGTTATAACTATGTATTTATTGGAGCAGCACAAGTCACACATTAATCTTAGTTCACTCAATCGCACTACACTAGATAAGATTGCTTTTTTAAATTATTTTAAGCACCTATCTACGCTTTAACGCTTATTGTGAATTATTTTGAGAGTTTCGTGTGGTTGTGGCGTGTAGTAATTTTGTGCGTTACATGATAAAAACCGCTGCTGATAATCTCAAGAATATAGTTTGAACTCCTGCATTATGTTCATGTTCACATGTTCACATACGAGAAAAGGCGCTCCGTTGGAAACATATCATCTATTCGTTTTCACATTAATCCAATAAGGTTAGTAGATACATTCATATCACAGGAATTCGTTGAATAAAATCTGAAGTGTTATCCTTAACACACTTTCAACTCACTTGAAGAACTCTTTTCAAAGGCCGCCCTCAATTTTAGGCTGATAGGTAGATTAACTATAATTCACTACTTATACTTAGGGAAAATTGGTCGGTTTGCAGAGATAAGCGATTCCAGTGCGGGTGGCTTTAGCCTTACTAATAGATTTTTCACCATGTACCTAGGTAGTTCACTTAATATTAATAACGTCTTCTTTCATGGGATTTAAATTATTACTTATTAAATTATTTCACTATGAAAAACACTTTCTATGAAACTGCATTTCTATCTTTACATCCTGGCGAGCATCCTATACTAGGAATAATTTGGAATTAACAATCGTAAACAAAATTATTATTTTCGTACACTCATTGGAATAAGGGAGTCAGCCCAGCCTACACACATGCACTATCAACAGTACAACATTAGGGTTTAAAGAAAATTCAAAGGAGAATTTGAGTCGTTAAAGTTTTCCTTTGAAATTCTCAAAATACACACATCAACTTTGTCTAGGGATACAGGTGTTATTTTATACTAACGAGGTTATTTTGAAGCCTTGGTTCTTCGCTAGGGATTGACCTAGCTGTGATCTGATGATAGCCATCCAGGGAGTGAATGGAGGATATTCAGATCGCTATACACACCCAACTGATCTGACCAGCATTCTAAAAGATTAAAGGACGCGTTCAAAAAAACGCGAAAATAGCATGAAAATATGTAGTATGGAAATCCTGAAGCTGAGAGCTCTGACCCATTAATCTTTTAGAATGCTGATCAGATCAGTTAGGTGTGTACAGCGATCTGAATCTCCACCATTCACTCCCTGGATGGCCATCATCAGATCACAGCTAGGTCAATCCCTTGCGAAGAACCAAGGCTTCAAAGTTACCTCGTTTGTATGAAAATAACACCTGTATCCCTAGGCAAAGTTGATGAGTATATGTGAATGTTATACGGCCGACTCGCGTATGCGTCGCGCAGGCGTGCGCGGGCGCCGGGCTCACGCGTCCGGGTGCAGCAGGTGCAGGTCGACGGCGACGTCGCGGCGCGTGGCGCGCACGAGGCGCGGCGCGTGCGCGGCGTCGCCCAGCAGCGCCGCCTCCTCCGCCAGCGAGTCGCCGGAGCCCTCGCCCTCGCACCACGACGCGGACCCCGTGCTGCCCGACCGGGACGCCCCGCCCTCCGCTTCAGTCTCCACGTCCACGGAGCAGCTCGCGCATACCTCTGTAATAATAATCCTTCATAACACAACTTGACATTTTTAATTGTCCTCGACAAAAGCAGCTCTCTCAGATCTGTAATCCGAATTGTAAGCAACAATATATGATTATTTTATTACTGTTGAGTTTTTAGTGATTTTCAGTATTTATCTGTTGCATTGTGTACTTATTAAGTTGAAGGACATGTCACCTATCAGTTTATATACTACCTACATATTTATTGGTACAGTCGCTGATGTGTTCTAAGCTGCAAGCTGTCGTGAAATATTTTTTTACAACAAATTTAATTAAGTACCTACTTTATGTTATGATATTTTCAGCTGGCAAAGAAAATATTAAGAGTTTTGATGAATATTATCAAAAATTAGTTTAAAACTTTAAAATACTGCATTAAACAGATGAAAACCGGAGAAAAATTATGATCAACACGAGAACCATTCGTTTAAAAGCTCTTATAATTGATAAAGTATTAAACTAATTAATATTCTGAGATGAGAAGTTTCAGATTCAAAGAAAATACGCAAGTAAAAGTCGGATGGATTGCTGAGCCGACTAGTTGACGGGTTCTTAATTTCTTGCTGAATCAGTGCGGCTGGAGGGCTGTTATTGATTTTCTCCTTTTTGCGGTAATGGACGTAGCGTTTATTGATAACGCGGGAAGATGGACTGCATTTTCTGACCAATTGACGATTTTTTGTTTGGAGACTCGGAGAGAATATTAACTTTTCATTATGTTACGTCCTTCTAACAGTGTAAATAGGTTGATTATATTTTTAATTTATGTTACTTAAACTATCAATAACATGAATATATAAAATCAATAAGTATTTAAGAAAGAGAAGCTCAAAGAATTAAGTTATAAGTGGTGAATGGTTAATATTCAATTTCTGTATACCATGTATGTGTAAATAAACGTCAATAAACAATCACCTTTTAAAACTATTATAAGTACTTAGGTAGAAACACGTTTGAAAAATCTACGGTATGAAACTCTACGTAGCAAATCATGCGGAAATATAAAAAATGTAGGAAAGTAAATATAACAACATAATCATGGAAAGTGGAAAAGTTCATTTAAATTGTAATTATTGTTTATGTAGGTACATCACATTAAATTGAAGTAGGTAGTTTATTTCTTAAAATTATGTACAAAAATAGACAACTCGAATTATTTAATTTGTATTTTGTTTATTATCTATACAACGTGTTACAAAAAACCCCTAAAGCCGAATATGGTAGATTGAGTACAACCCCGGTAAATTATTAAGATTATTAATACAATTGAAAAGTATTAGAAAAAATCGACTCACCCGTAGCAGCTCAGACGGGACTCGAACCCGCACCCTTAGGATTCCGGCCCAATGCACTAACCAATTATGCTACCGAGTCGATGTAATTGGTTAGTGCATTGGGCCGGAATCCTAAGGGTGCGGGTTCGAGTCCCGTCTGAGCTGCTACGGGTGAGTCGATTTTTTCTAATACTTTTCAATTGTATTAATAATCTTAATATAAAAATAGCATTGTGAATGCATAAAAAAATCTAAAAGTTTAAAAACCCGGTAAATTATTATAAACCATGAAAACAGCAATTTTATTGAAATTTAAAAAAAAAAATTAACTGGTCAGTGGCAACCCTAGAATTAAATAGTGTTAATTGCTTTTGCGCATTAGAGTGCTATTAGACTATCATAGAAATATAATCATATATGTATGAGTCATTTTTATATGAAGAACATAGGACGGTTTAATAACTACATGTGATTCATATTGTCTTTGATCATAGTTATGGGATCCTATTTGACAGCGAGCGTACAAGTAGGATCATATTTGTTGCCCCAATAGTAATTCTTTCCTCTATTCGCCTAACTTCAAAAAATGGCATCTTCAAGTGCAAGAATTTTGACTGGAATATTGAAATAACAAAAATATTAATTATTCTTTATGAGGAAAATGAGTGTTTATATAATAATCTTGTTCCGGATAACGAAATACGTTTTTACAAAACCCAAATACGTCTTAATTATTTGCTTTGTTCTTAACAGTTTTCTTCGTTTTTAATGCTATTAATAAAAATTGCACTCATAGCAACGGAAAACACAGCTAAATCGTTATCCATCTTGATTTATGACATTGTTTATATGATCATAGGTGGATCATAACTGTAATATGTAAAAATGAAGGACAGCATCATTTAACTATGATCATAGAATTTGACAGATATGAAATCATATATAAATGATAAATACATGATAATGTAATAGCGGCCTTTAATGGGATTGATTATAAAAAAGAATAGTTTATTTGCGTCTAGGGCTAGGGTAGCCACTTTGCTGTTTTCCATACAAATACAAAACAAAAATTTACAGGTTATCATAAAACACCCTGTATAACGCAAGAAGTACTTACTTCTTTTATGTATTGAGAGTAAATGTTTGTAAATTATTATAAAATGTGTATTTTATCAAATAGCTCTATATTTTTAACAAAAATGACTAGCCATATCTCTGTATAGATAACTATAATAATAGAGACAGGCGTATGTTAAAGATAAAGATGAGAGATGAGGTAGAACTAAATACAACACCTTTATTGGGAACATTCACGGTAGCGTACGAGTAACGTACGGTTTATTCACCGCACAACGTTTGCACTCTTGTAGTGTGGTGCACGACGTCATCATCGATGACGTATTAAGATAATAACGGTTTTATTATTAATTAAACTTAACAAGCCAAATGTCAGCTAGATTAACGTATTGACCTATTGAAAACTCTATAAAACCCTGTTTTTCTCTTAATAAATTTCAAATAGGTCAAAAATTTAATGTCTTATCATGTCATTTAGCTGAGTTAGAAAAGTATCTGATTACACTTCACTTGTTTACTTTAGAGAAATGGAACACCAATTATAATAAAACCATTATCATTTTTATACGTCATCGATGATGACGTCGTGCACCACACTACTAGTGAAACGTTGTGCGGTGAATAAACCGTACAAGTAATATAGAAAAGGAGTGAGGAGGGGTGGACAGAGACTATCATACACATTCCACATCGATAGGGTGGGGCAGGACTCACGCAGCCGGCGGCGGCCGATTAGAATGGGGCTCTCCCAAGTTGGCGGTCAGAGAGAGGTCGACGACGAATAGTCTTCATAAGATGCTGCAATTTTGTAACATTCGCATATTTATACCTATGGCAACGACGTTCAATTGGTTAAATTAACGTTCGTGATTAACTTATGAAACATTGTGTCTGCAGCAAAAGTGAATGATTCAACTATTTAATGTTATGTGAAAAGTGTGTGTGAAAAAAACTGTTCCTGTAAATATTATTTGCGAGCACCACGTTATGTTGAGGTAATACGCTAGTACTATTATATATTCTGTGGTAATACATAGGTAAACAATTACACATTTCCTTCATTCGTAAAGTGTAAAGCTATTTGTTCATTACTGCCAGTGAAATTAGGAAGTGTGCTAATGTTATCTATCATTATGATTGGTGGTATTCGTTATAATGTTGTGTTCATTGACGGTCAGTGTGGTGGACTAACATAATGAGTGAGTGTAGGATTATGGGACAATTGTGTTCATCGAACAGTACCTGAGCTGTCGGTGACTAGCCAAGGGGGCGTTAAATTTACGTTCGATATTAACTTATGAAACATTGTGTCTGCAGCAAAAGTAAATGATTCAACTATTTAATGTTATCTGAAAAATGTACGTGAAAATCAGTCACAAAACTGTTCCTGTAAATATAATTTGCGAGCACGTTATGTGGAGTTAATACATAGGTAAACAATTACACCTTTCCTTTGTTCGGAAAGTGTAAAGCTATTTGTTCAATGCTGCCAGTGAAATTAGGAAGTGTGCTAAATGTTATCTATCATGAAGATTGATGGTATTATATCATATTGTGTTCATTGATGGTCAGTGTGGTGTGGTGGACGAACAATGAGTGAGTGTAGGATTATGGGACAATTGTGTTCATCGAACAGTACCTGAGCTGTCGGTGACCAGCCGAGGGGGCGTGTCCTCGCGGTCGGTCGGGACCACTATCACCACCTCGTCCTCCCTCGGCGATTCACCATTTCGACTAGAAGACGTTCTGGAAGAATTATAAAATATAAACTTTGTTTATAACTTTTTATTGAGTCAAGTTTATTATTTAATGGGTAAAATCTAATCGGGTAACAATAAATTCCCATTTCGGGTATCAAAAATAGTACTGAATATAGCGTACTGAAATACTAAGTGGGCGAAAGACTGAAAGCGAATACAAATATTGAAAATAGGTGACTTTAAAATACAAATTGAGTAACTAGTTATTCACAAGTTCACAATGGGCAGTACCTACTTTCTTTATTAAGCGACCAAATTTCTATTTGGGCGACAACCTTAAGCCGGCCATATACGCTAGGTTATGCATGATGGTTATGCCTGTAAGGTCAAAACCGTCATGCATAACCGAGCGTATGTGGGATAAAACTGCATGCCTGTCATGCATGCCTGTCATGCAAGCCGCTCGGTTATGCCTGTGGTCAAAACCGTCATGCATAACCTAGCGTTTTGCATGAAGGTTTTGCATGATGGTTTTTAAAGCCTTAAACATTGAAGATGGGTAATTTTACTGAAAGAAGACTTCATTTTGTTTATAAAAATATATGGAACTGCATTCAATGATTTTTGGAAAATCGCCTGCCTTAACCAGGAATCGAACCCACCAAAAACGAAAACATTTTTGTATTTATTTTTACAACACCAATCGAAAGGGTTAGTTATAAGGATTACTTTTTTTTTAAGTGACACTGCATCTTAAACAAATGGAAGGCCATGAAATTTAACATTTAAAATTTAATAATTACGGATTGCATCAATTCGTATCGAATCAGTCAATCAATTAAAAAAAAATCTTTGAATGCAGTTCCATATATTTTTATAAACAAAATGAAGTCTTCTTTCAGTAAAATTTCCTACCTTCAATATTTAAGGTACTTTCCCTTCGTGTGGCAAAGTTTTGGGACACCCTGTATATTTAATAATATGCTTATTTCATCTAAATGAATTAATTCTGCTAGAAGTCATTCACCCCAAAAATATAAGTGAAGAAATCTGAGGGACAGGGCAAATACCGGGGGTGGGGGTACAGTTCTTTTTTAATTGCTCCAATGCCAACCACACCACACACGGCTAGGTTATGCATGACGGTTTTGACCACAGGCATAACCGAGCGGCGTGCATGAACGGCTTGCATGAAGGTTTTGCAGCTCGGTTAAAACTGTCATGCGTAACCTTACGTGTGTGCTCTCTATTGAACTCGGTTTTGCATGAAGGTTTTGCAGCTCGGTTAAAACCGTCATGCATAACCTAGCGTATATGGCCTGCTTTAGGGCACACAAACCATTTAAAATTTGGCATACCTAAATTTAATTTAATAAAGGCGACTATTAACCTAATCGAGATGATAAAAATTCCATGTTGGGCAGCTTATATCAGTTATATAGTTACCTACTTGTTATAATAGTTGCCCACTCAGTATTTTTTAATAAGCGACCGAATTTCTATTTGAGCGACAATCTTAGGGCTCACAAAACATTTAAAATTTGGAGTACCCATATTTAATTTCAAAAAGGCGACTATTAACCTAATTGAGTTGACAAAAATACTACGTTGGGCAGCTTAAATCAGTTATATAATTACGTACTTGGTATAATAGTTGCCCACCCAGTATTTTTGTGACTCATTTAGAATTTTCACTGTTAACTTAAATTATTTATCTCCCACATGTAGTTGCGCGTTTTACGTATTTTTTGCTATCCACATTTTGTTGCCAACAAAATAAACCGCTGCCGCGTTTAGTATTTAATTTAAGTATCCCATTAACAGTCACCTTTATTATTTCCAGTCACCTAATTAAAAATACCTATCCCTTATTTAATAAAATAAGATTATTGTGCAAAAATTACGATTCTTGACTTTAAAAAGTTATAAGATTAATATGAGTGTAAAATCATTCTCATTGGATGTTTAGAAAATTAATTGACTCCGAATATTTTTTCTAGTTGTTATTATTTCTGCGCTATGAGGTATAAAATACAGAACTTAAACATTGGGTCTTACTTGACGATGACTTTTTTCCTCATGAACCTCGTGCCGAGGTCCGAGTAGCCCCTGTTCATGGGCCGTTTGTGGGGCAGCGAGGGCGCGGAGGCGGGCGCGGGCTCGAAGGTGCGAGATACCGGCGAGTTTGGCTCTGAGCACTGCTTGTCTGATAGCGCGGGCCGCACGCGCAGCGCCAGCACGCCCTCGCCCGCGCCGCCGCCTCCGCCTCCGCCGCCGCCGCCGTCCGTCACACTCACACCTGCTATCCGTCTTGATGTTCTTTTATCTTCTTCGTATAACTCTAATAAATGATCCAACTTACTTTCTATATCATCTACCTGTGAAACAAGAACACTGTTAAAGATCAATCGGTTAGTTTGCGGATCGCTAAAATTTTGTCTTTGTGAGTACGATAAACTGATGATGTTACATGGTAAATTTAATTTTAGTTAAAACTTGTGACGCGTGCTCGCTTCGTTTTGTAGACTAATAGGTTTTTGTTTGTTTGTTGTAAAAAAATTGATAGGTATAAGGTCCTATATAAATGTTGGCGCCATTTCCCTCCCCACAAAATCCCATAAAAAATGCGCCATTATTTATTTATGTTCAGAAGCTGTAATTCAATATTTTGTGTAGGTATATAACTTCAAACAACAACAAAAATGTACAGAACAAAGATCATCTCCCATTTCCCTCCTTAAATAAGAAATTTAACAAAAATCCTTTAGTGGTAAGTAGTCAGTGAATGCTTTTACATATCTATTTTCTAGCTAGATTATAGTAGTTTTGAATATGCGTTGATAGTCAGCCAGACCCCCAAGCATTACCACAGAAGCAAGTGTACCGACCTTACGATTAGCATAGTGTTGCGTTGTGGTGAAAGGAAAATGTAGAAGTTTGTATATATAACTTAAATGTTTAGGTACTTACTTGTCTTTCAATTTTAACTACTCTGGAAGCTAGGCTGATTTTGGATGCGTAGACGTCTTTCGCTTTTGACCCTTGCTTACCGAGTATTTGATCTAACCTATATTGGGGAATAAATGTACAATTAGATGCGAGAAAAACAAGGCTTCATAACAGGCTAATTAGTGTGGTACAAATAAATGTTGATTATATTATGATTTGTTGAAATATTTAATTTACACTTGGTACCAAAATTACACAAAAGCCTTTCTGAGCGACTATGTCAACATTAAATTGTACCTACCATTAATATTTATTTGTTTGATGTTAACTACAGTTATTGCTTACGTTGAACCAAAGAGTAATCAATTTGAGCATAGTTTTGGTGGAAGTATAATGAACTGTTGGCAAGTTTAGTGACTATTATTGTTAAGGAATAAGAATTATTAATAAATATAGCATTTTACGGCGTATTCTGTAATTCAAGGCATGTAATAACAGATTTAAGTATTTCCAAAGCATTACAAAATTAATTATTTATAAATGATTTTTACGATAAAATCGTAAGGCGGTAAAAAAAATAACAAAATGTGAAATGGGGAAAAGTGTATTCGATAACTTTGCTTTAGATGTGGAAATAGTTTAAGATAGGGCTACATAAAACTTGCAATTTCTTTATAAAGCTGTTGATTCCGTTGGCAAGACTTAAATTGACAGTACTTAACTTAATTTTAGCATTCTGCTCCTTTACGATACAGAAAGAAAAGGATGGAAAACTAAAGTTTTCCAAATTAGTCAACTCGTTACCAACCGAATCAGCACCTCAGACCATAGAAGTACAAACACGCTACACACCGGCATTTTGACAAAAAAATCGGAGCTCTTTCACGTGCAACCGTCACCGTGCGAATGATTTGGCGTTAGAAGAGACTCGCGAAAGAGTTGATCAATTTGATCAACTCGAGGCATCTGACGTCCATTATACTTTGTATAATGGACGTCAGTGACTCAAAGCGTCACGTGCCACGCCCCTATGGCATGTCTCCTTACTTCTATGGTCTGAGATCGACACCATTATCTACGTCCCTGACCTCATCGCGGATAAAAAATTAACTGTGTCTTTTCAACAGGCAAAAATTCAATAAGATTAATTTCATAAAAGCCCCGCGTAGCAAAAGCACCGTGTGCTACGAATTTCGTAGCTGTTTATTGATTTGATAACTAATAAGTCTGTTCCCAATGTCACATAATGTTGCCAGTAACCATAATCGCTCCTCCAACATTAACACTATGTACATATAAATGTGAATGAACGGACATCATGCTTGTGGTGTGCACATGAAATGAGTTGACATGATGATACAGCTGACATCCACATACCTCTTGATTAAAAAGTAAAAAACAAAATGATGCATTAAATATGAAGCACATGGTTATTCATTAAACTTATTGATTTCATAGTACGTCTACACTGATACTGGTCAAACCGCGTGGAAAGCTTTCAAGAACGAAGGACATCTAAGTGCGCTTTGTGTTGTATTGTATTTTTATATGACCGCCAGAATGGCTAACTAGAACTAAATTTAATAAATCTTTTATTCTAAAGCAATTTGCAGATTGCGACATTCTCAAGCAACGGAAAACATTTTTGATACTTTTTAAATAATTCATGCTAAAATTCTAAATGTATGAAATTGAATCTTTGAGAGTATTTTGTCTGTGCCAGTATTTTTTGTGTTATAATCAGTTGCACTAAGTAATAGAATCTAGAGAAAGTAATCATATTCGGAAGTTTTTTGATTAAAAGTTGGCAGAGTTGGAGAGAAGAGTTGAAGTCAATATTACCACACCGATTCCTAAAGGCTTTATTATTGCTGAACAATCAAATTATTGAACTACGTAAGATCGATGTCAATAGGTAGGCTTGTTATTATAAAATTGTATCTTTTAAATTACAAGGCTTGAAACTGTTAATTATTGATACCTACAGCAATATAATAAAAATATAAGTAATAAAAAAAATTGTCGTTAAAACAAAAACTTAAAACAATTTAGTTTAAACCTTAATATAAGATAATTTCGATTTTAAATACATCTACTACTAATACAATATACCTACTACTTTTGTTAAACAATACGATGTATGAAAAGCCCAGAATTATAAAGTATGTCCCTTGATTAAGTGCACAAAAGAGATGAATGAAACTACGTTGTACAGTTTTTTTTTATAAATGAGTATGTTTGACAAATCCAAAATTTCGAGATTACAGCACTACAAGTAAAAGGTAGCTTTCCATGTCTAGATTTTTAAAAACAACTTCTAAGGACAGTTCTATACTTTTTAAAAAACTTTAAATTGAGTAAGGAATTTTATCCACTCAACACACCGTTGAAGAATTAAACAATAAAGTTATTGACTTATCTTTATCTTGTATCTAATTTTGAACCATTAAGTTAGGGAAACTAAACTACTTACTCAACTAGGTTAGTACGACTAAAATTTTAATTTGCAACTCTATGTTGCATACTTTTTCAAGGGGCACATGAAAACTCTACGTTGTATGTTTGAAAGATGAGACCTAAATAAACCTACTTATGTAATGGAGCGTAACTAAATAAATCGTTTCCTTTCTATAGTTGTTATTAGTTGCCACCTGTTGCCGCCACTGTACTGGATTAGCTATCACGGCCAATGAATAATTTGTCATGTCGGTGAATGTACATCGAGTATGATCGTGTCGCTCTGTATAAGGGCGTGGTAAGGTGGCTTTCAAAAGAGGCGAGCTGATGAGTGTGATTAAGCGATGGCGGCTGGGCGCGCAGGGCGCGACGGGCGCGCCGTTACGGCGGCATCTCTCGCCTCACCTGTACTGCAGGTTCTTGGTTCGGTTTAGAAGATCTGCGTGGCCCGACGAGTATTGCTCTATCACGTCTTTCACGTCGTAAGGTTTCAACGCTTCTCTAAATCTCTTGCGTGCGACAAAATACTTGAGCTACACGAAAACAACACAGAACGTGTTTCATGAAAACTACACCATTTTAAGATCGATATTATAATAGTTTTTGACAACGGTTCCTTATGAATTGAGTAATACTTAAGATGAATTTCAAGTCATATTGCAATGCCTACTTCTTGGGGGTGTCGATGGAGACAATAATACAATTCAGATTGTAATGACACAACTTAATAATGTAGGCAACCATGCATGCATTCATGATAATGCATTGCTTTTTTTTAACTTTCTAAGGTCCATGTGGTATTCTCAAGATACATTTGCGGAAATACGATGCCAAAGTACCACTGTAAATTTCACTTGAAAAAGCTTTAAGCATAAGAAAACCTGCTAAGAACCGCTCCAGTAACCGCTCAAGTGAAATTTCCAGTACACAAAACTCCCAATTATGAATAGCATTGCACACACACTAGCTACAAATAGGGCAGATTAGATTTGATGCCAAATCGTCTACAGTTCACATTGCAAGACATAGGTAGTAGGTATAGTCCAGACGAGAGGAAGGTATGTACGCATGATATAGATGGTGGTGCAAGTTGCAGGGTTCTGCGGCTGTACTACCTAGTCTGGACGTTTTTCACTCGGCCCAGCAGGTCCACGTGCCCCGCGGAATATTGCTCTATTACGTCCTTTACGTCGTATGGCTTTAGCGCTTCTTTAAACTTACGCCGGGCCACAAAATACTTCATCTGTCAGAATTTGACAACATTTATACTTTACAATATGCACTTACTAAGTAATTGAGTAAAGTTAATTGTTTATTTATTTTATATCAATATTTTTTTTTTACACAAGAAATTCTAACTCATAGTGTAGGTATTCAATAAATAGTTGAATATTAATATTATTTTTTATTTTTTTATGCCACTCACTTTGAGGGAAATAGATAATAAAACATGTATCCATTATTTTCAGTTATCAATTTAATTTGTCTACTGTCAGTTGTAGGTGCCATGCTACGTAAAACGTTGAAAACTCGTTGCAATTAGCCTTGGCTGAATTAAATCGATGGACTTGTTCGTGCAACGGCACCGACCCATTTTCCGGTTCTTTGTAGTAGGTAACCAGATATTCGAACAAAGGTAGAGTTTAAACGGACATGAACATTGCAAATGCAAACAGAATCAATTATTCAAACGCTAGGCGATGACTACGTTTTACACTTTCATATTTAATTATGCAAAAAAACTAAGAGCTTAGCAACACGACTGTAGCTGTATTGAAGTTACCAGTTTAATTAATTAATGTGTCTTTGAAAAATTAGACCTTTTTTCCAAAATTTTGTTATATTCGGAAGAAATTGATTCTTAAGGATATACTAATTGAAATAATTTAGATTGTGGACAAAGTTTTGCACGTCTTTAATGGTTACTCATTGATCTAAAAAATCAGTGTATGTATTTATAATAAACTTCTAAACAACAAACAGAGTTCTGTTTCATATTAGCTTCTCTATATTGCGGCATGAGAACTATTACGTGTCTAAACAGGAAATGGTAACGGAATGAATATTCCTCAAAGAGCTTTAACTTCGTCTGAACATACAATGCGATCATTAGGTTATACTTATAGCAAAATTTAAATTGACCGGATTGCAGAGTTTAACAAAAGGAGTTTTCCATTCTGATGGCAATAATAAAATATTGTGGCAGGATTTTGTATGTAACCTATTCAATTTTCAAAAATAACTTAAAACTAAGTAATTAAGGGTTAGTAACATCACGTACGTAAAGCTGATAACTTACCTTTCTAATGAATCGAATGGCTGCTTTGTGCCGTGACGTTAGAGTAACACAACGCGGCTCATCATCTTCATCTGCACAAAAAAAAATACACTCAAAGTAAGATGATCGAATATCAAAATAAGTAAATAATAATTCAATATAAGATGTAGAAATAAGCTGTAATCGTCACATAGTTAAATTCTACTCAATACTTTTATGAGGGAAAGTCACAGCGCAAGGTCTTGATTCGATCAAGTAGAGTTAGTTTGAAGCAAATAGATATAAAAATGATTAAGTATAGTATATTTCATGTTGTCACGCATAAGAAGTATTCGTGTATTATCATTGTTTTGCTTTCTTGTTAACCAATAACAATTTGCATAGGGTCCCAATCAAACTTTATCTTATGAAAAAGTTTTATTATAAGAAATATTGTGTATGTGTGTAATGTGTAGGGAAGGACGAATAATAAAGTATTGAACAACTTCGTTGTATGTATTTTTATGAAATATAAACAAAAATATGTGATTGGGTAAACAAATGTTTAAGTTTAATTGGGTAAAATGTAAGTTAAAATCGTTTCTAATGTTTCAACATTGTTGATCTATTTTTTGATTCAATTAATTTTTAATCTATATGATCTTAGTGTATTGTTTTTATAAACTAACAACATAATTGAGCATTTTGCACAGCAGCATAAGTCGCCATCAACACCATTAAAGTAAGAAATACGATGTTGACCTTTAAATATATTATAGATTAATAAAGCCTACGGTCTACCCTTAATATGTTGACTTTTTCAGTCTAAATATTATGATAAAATTATTGATTTTCAGTAACACATTGTTAATCATATGAAATGTTGATCGAACTGTCGTTCATCGCTTATGGTAACATTACTTTTGGTGATTAATGTTAATGCTGAAAGTCTATGTATTAATGCCCTATTTCCTGAATACTTGGCAGGTCACTGAATAGGTTGTCCATTATTTACGGAGTTCAAGTTAAAAAACGGGAATTAATTATTTGGGTGACTGGAAATAATTAAAGACGACTGTTAATACGATACTTAAATACTAAACCGTCAGCAATTTATTTTTTGGGCGACAAACAGTGGATTACAAAAATACTTAAAACGGGCGACTACATGTGGGTGACAAATAATCTAAATGGGTGACTAAAATACTGAGTGGGCAACTATTATAAGTAGTAACTATATAACTGGTTTAAGTGACCCAACATGGTATTTTAACGCGTTTTTATTAGGTTGCTTTCTTATTTGTTTTTTTGTGTGTTTGTAAATCGTAATCTCGATTAGGATAATAGTCACCTTTTTTTAAAATAAAATATACTTATGACAAATTTTAAATGTTTTGTGTGCCCTAAGGTTATCGCCCAAATAGTAATTTGGTCGCCCGTTCTGAATAACTAGTTACTCAATTTGTATTTTAAAGTCACCTATTTTCTTTATCTGTAGTCGCCCTCGCTCCGTTGCCCACTTAGTATTTCAGTACGCTGTATTTAGTATTTTTGATACCCAAAATGGAAATTTATTGTTACCTGATTAAATACTACCCTTAAAAAACTCAATTATTCAACTTAGTTTTAATTCTAAAATACTAGTCTATAGTAACTATTTACCTTACCCAAAATTAAGTAAGTTTAAATTTTGTGCATTCACAATGCTTTTATACGTTAAATTTTCTTATGTAACAATGAAGAGCGACTGACCTTTCAAAGCCCAATCCAAACCATTGGTCCTAGAAAATTTTGCTTAAGAGTTTTCTTTGTGATTTATACAATCACTAAGGAAGGATAATTCGAAATTCAACCCTTATAGACCTCTTTAATATGGGGGTTCAAAGTTAGTATGGAATAAATATTAAATAGACATTTCGACTTGAAACTTCATAGGAGTAGGAACTTCTAAAAACAAATAAGCAAACACGTATTTTGTGGTTTTCCGAAACTCAAGCCCTTAGCGTATAAATGGGGTAAATCAACAAAAAAATTCGATATGGATGTCTTTATGAGGTTTTATGGGATGTTGATTGCGAAAATGGCATTTATTATGGACATGATTCAACCCATAAAGGCCCAAAATGGGGTTCCAAATTTTGTATGGGATAATATTCTTATCGAATGAGGATTAGTGGCCACCTTATGGAATAATAATACGGACTAGATCGGGTACGGGTACGGGACGGGAACCGGAACAAACAGTAACGGGATATGGATATCTTATTAATATAATATATGTGACAGTTTGGATGTTTGTTATTCAATGATGCAGTAATGGCTGAACGAATTTGGTTTGGCACACATATAGTTTATAGCCTGGATTAAAAACATAGGATACTTTTCTCCCGATCAAAGTTTCCTTAAGGATTTTCCGAATGTGCACGCGGACGAAGTCGTGGGCGAGAGCTAGTTATTAATAAGATAGAGAAAGTTGATTGATTTTAAAAACTTTTTAAATGATATTATGAGTAATAGATATAATTAAGCTAGATACATTTCTTAATGTGGCGGTAGTAACTATAAGAGATTATGATAAAAACATAAGTTTGTAAAAATTACTCCACTTTGAGATATTTCATGGATTTATTATTATTAGTAGGAAACGTAGTTAGGTAGGTTTTGTTAATAGTGTAGTGTAGTGACCTGCTTAAACATGATATAAGTATTTGAGTACGACGAAGTCGAATGACGAATAATTTATTAGCATAAGTATCAAAATAATCTGTAATTATTCTTTATCTTATTTCCTGAATTAATCTTGTAATTCTAGGTTCTCTGAAAGAACCCTGGCATTTTCCGTACACAAGAGTCTCGTATATATGGTCTGTACAGATGCCGGCATATATATTGGCAAGAGAAAGAAAGAGACAAAAGATGTGCAGTAGCCATAAACACTAAGTTTATGGCTACTGCGCATCATTTGTCTCTTTCATTCTCTTGCCAATATATATGCCGGGCAGTATAACTAGAAATTTCATTATTTGTTTATGAGTTGGATTTATCAAGCAAACGGTCTCCGTACAAAAGCCGATAATATTTCCCACCCTCTAACTAAACCACCACCTAGACGTGATTTTTGGTATGTTGTTGTGATGCCTAAGAACTAGTCTGTAGGTTTTGCTTTTTTAAATATACGTATTCATTGTAGATTTGAAAATATTGGCACTTTTTGATTAGATCTAATCACTACAGAAAAAAATCAAAATCCTAGTTCTTAGGCATTACAACAACTATACTAAAAATCATTACTATAGATAGTCTATTGCCATCCCATTGGCATAAGCTATCGAACGTAGATTTTAACTTCTGGTGACGTGGATGTTATTTCATCTCCTAACTAATTAATCAGTTTATGCCCTTGTCCCTAATATTATGACGAATTGCTTTCATTGTATTTAATTTGTTAAAAAATTGCCTACATAACTTACCGAAATACAGACGTATCCTGCGCGTCTGCCGTTTCATTCCGGCGTAAGTAATATGATATTAGTGAGGATTTCACAGCAAATTACAAAGTGTCAGGTGCCGAGAACGTTGGAAATGTTGGAATGAGCAAATGAAGGGTGTATGTACTTTACGTTGGTAGCTAGAGTCGCGAAGGCACTGTTAACGGCTTTTCTTACAATTAGTGCAAGGTATATAAATACAGAGAATGCTTTTGCTTATTAGTTAGATATCACAGTCCACACATTGCATTTCCGTTGCGCATGCTGGTTTGATGTACGATTATTTACCAGATAGATTCATGCTTGAGTATTAGTTTGATGTTTATGAGGTGAATACAAGTTTTAAAAGGTGCTCCCATATACGGTGAGGGGAATTTTTGAATTCTTATTTTTACAACATTCGGTTTATGAGCTTTAGTGTTAAAACGCTTGAATGTTTTCCACAAGGCATATTTACCTTTAAATAATAAACAAAAAAAATATAAAGCACAGTGGAATCACGTAATTATGGAAACAAAAAATCGTAAGCACTTCCCTTTTGAGCATAATAATTTATTAGTGAGAAAATCAAGAGAATAAAACACATACATAGAACATGGCTAACAAAAAAATAAAATATGATAATGAGATACGAAAATAACCATCAGTATAGATGATAAATGATTGCCTTTGTTTGTGAAGAGTGCTCTACTTATGGTAATTTAATTAGTTTATTTAAATTTTATTGTGATATTACTTTGCTATATATATTTTTAATATAAGTAGGTTAGGTATTTACATAGTTTCCGATATTTTATTGTACAACACTGAGTTATTAGATTGCTTAATTGCCTTTATAGGAAACAAGTTAGTGGAAGGTGGGCCACAGCATAGTACCTATAATATACCTAGAAGACCTGGATTATGTTTAAACTTATTACGTTATGTAATTCTTGGAAATATAAAATATTACATTACAAAATATGTTTAATATTATAATAAATTTTGACATTTTTGATGCTTAGGGAGAGACATTACATTAAAGACTGTAATTATGATAATCGAGTACCTACCAATCCCGAAATACAATTTCACGTTAGAAGTAGGTGATTTATAATATAAATCAAGAAGTTAGTTCAGTTAAGTGATCGGTCTAAGTGATTAGATCACAGTATAATTAAACAACTTTGCAAAATCTTAATACTTAACAATAATTTTCTTATTTTTAATAAGAAATATTATCTAATGTGCTCTTTAGAATATATTTTTTGTGTCTCTTTTAATAGTTAACCAACCGTAGGTAATGAAAGTAGGTAATTGGTTAAATTTAAACTAAATAAGTTCTTAATTCTCTATTTTTTTTTCTAAAAATGTGATATGAGAATTAAATTAGCGCCTAATGTTATAATGATAAATATAAATACGCAAGTTAAAGATGTAGGGATTACGACAGTTCAGAAAAAAATACCTTCTGCATCCCACCTCCCTAGATTAGAATTTATGTTTGTGAGTATGTTTAAACATACAAATAGAAGACCAGGTGAAATAGAGAGTGTCATAATGATATCTAGTCAAACCACACTAAGTACAACAATAAGGTACACAATGTTATGAGTCTACTCGAAGGGACAAGAAGATATGGAAGAGACGAACATATGCTACTACGAGGACTACGAAGGTTTTCGTAGCGTCGCTCGTTCGAAGTCGCGGCTTACCGTCGGAGTTTCTCTTGGAGAGCGCTGTCTCGGCCATCGAGTCCTCGCTGTGTGCGGGGTTGACGGGCCGCGGCCGCGGCGCGCGCGCCCCGCGCTGGTTGGGCGCGCCTGCCAACCCACACACGCACACTTCATCACGGGCTTAAGCTTCACTGCAACTCGCAACGCTGCGACCTACTCCGCGCATGCTATCTCTGTTACCTTCAGCTCTACCACACTCAGCCTGATTTAGTTTCATTACCATATTTTTACTGAATATTTTAATTGTTCAACGCTTTTCTATTAAAATTGCTGGCATTTTACGGAAATCGATGTGCCTTTGATCTACACATTGTTGAACCAGTAGTAAACTTTTTGTATCTACTGGTGTAATCAATTTGACGGGTTTTATTCTTTCACAAACTGAAGAGTTAATTTATGGATCAGGGAGTGTAAATTAGATTACCCTAATCGCTGAATACACTTCGATGGGTTACTGTTTAAATTTAATCTCCTTCATTTTAATTATGTTAATTTATGTTATATCTTTGGTTATATTAATAATAGTAAAGTTCGCATTTTCTGATTAAAATATTTTTGTCATATTTTTTTATTCTAATTCTTTAGATATTTTAATACCTTTTAATGTACACTAATTCTACCTGTTGAGATGTATAATCCAGTTCATTATATACAATATAGTTCAAGTTGTTAACGTGAGAAGAGCAGGGCATGTAAATGTTCACATCAGCCTTTCACCCTAATCATCAGCACGAATCCTCCTGTCTGCCTGTCAGCCTCTCTTGTTTTTGTACATTTTAAATTGTTTGTGTTTCATCAAAATGTTGGACGGTTTAGTTTACAAAATATTATTTACGTAAAGAATTATATTTTAGAATTACATTACCTACATCTACTTTACGAAGTACATGAATGAAATCCAATTTCTGTTATTAATTGACTTCACTTGATACTTAATTGAAGTGTAAATACAGATTTGGCTTTACCTTTATTAAGAATTTGGTATCCGTTTAAACTCTTTCAGATGTCACGTAATGCAAAATGGATTTGAATAATAAATGCGTCAGATGAAATTTGCCCTGCCCCATAGCTTATGCTAAGTAGGATTCGTCTTTCATCTTGTTTCATATTACAGGGTTCTAGAGAATATATAGAGGTCTTTTATATATATATTTTGTTGCAGATTTTCTTTTACAAAATTTGCATTTATCAATTCCTATCTTCAATTTAATATCAGTATTTTGTTCTGGTAAACCAGAAAATTAAAATTAGTAAACTGAGTTGTGTTATTGGTTCCGATTTAAGGTTTCGGTTAATCTAAATTAGAAGAAGTGTTTAATTTTTAAGTACTTACTTACAAAAATGATTCAATTATAAATGGAAGCACTAACAAAATACCTCTTTTAATGTTCAAAGTGAAGCACGAGGATGAAAAGGTGTATCATAAATTACTGTGAATGTTCCGCAATAGCAAAAGGCTCGCGTAAATGCTGTTTGTGTGCCCTAGAGAATATCTGTCTATGGGAAAAAGAATACCTGTTTTATGTAAGGTTAGTTATACGTCAGTGGTATATTTTATAACGCGGCTTTTAGTTGCATTATAGAATCGTCTAACTAAGGTCAATGCAGCGTTTGCCATTTACTGTCTTGTCTCGACAAACTATCGACCAGTGTGGTATCATTTTCTTGCTTAGTTGCAAATGCTTAACATTAATTTTCTATAATGCTTTCATTTAAAAAAGTTATAAAAATATATTGACTTGAAGAATCGATTCGTAAGTAAGTATAGTGAATTAATAAACGAGTAAAACTATTCAAATGTTTTTGTGAGTTATAAATAATGTTCTTTGTTATATTATGTATTTTCAATATAAAAATAAAATCTTTTATCGGTCTGGATAAATAACACAGTTTAAGTTTTATCGTACGAATTGATATTCGAAATCGAGACATTCATTCAAGCATATTGGTTGCATTGCTTTTCAGTTTACGTTTGGATAATGTGATTTTGTTAACCAACGGATTCTGCATTGTATAACAATGTAAACCTAAGTGAATATTTACTTTTCCTACATTCACTTTTTAAACTTTTTATTTCTATATTCTTGATTAAAACGTCGTAAAGGTGAGGGACTGGACGGTTACAGGATGACTCGTGCGTGTTTATGATGAGGTAAGCGTGCAGATCAAATGAAGAGTAACATACTCTTTCATTTAGTTTATACCTATATTTCTACCCAGGGTGCACCTACCTCCTAGCATAAACGAAGACTATCTTAATGGAATCGTCTAGCTCTAGACTAGATCTCATTCTTTTGAATGGCGAAAACACTTCGTCATTTAATTTAAAAATACTATGCAGTGTTCTCATTTATTATAAAATTAAATAAGAAATACCAAAATGTATAACTTTTATCCAAAAGTTTTGAATACAAAGTCCTTTTTTGGGTCAAGTTAAATATTTCTTTCGATTAGATTATTATTCAATTGTCAACTTTTTCTCAATAGTCAAAGCATACAATAGCAGCCATCTACAATGTACATTATTGAGATTGAATATATTGTAGAGACATTTTGTAAGTATATTATGTATAGATAGGTATGCTAGACTAGACCTCATGTTGTGTATGGAATTGATTGACAAAATAATTGATACGGACTTAATTATTTCGATATTTTACAAGAATCCTACGAACTATCTGGCATGCATAATAAAAGAATGCAAAGCAGTGTTAATAAAATTGCTTAGGTATATTTTATATCAAGATAACCGAACTCAATAAAAGCTTTGAACGAACGAAGCCATTCCAGTAACTTTAGGTACGCAAAGTCTTAAGTATTATCTGGAAATTCATTGTGTGAACCACGCTCTATGATACTAAATGAACTGTTGCAGTCTCAGTAATTATATATTTCATTTCCATATTCTACCTTAGCATTTATAGTACGCGGAAGCGATCATCATCTGTAGAAGCCACTCTGTCAAATGTACGTGAAGCTTCTTATTGCAGTATAAAATTACTTCGAAGCGGTATTTCATCTACGCGGGTGCATTTTATTTCAAAAAAGTGAAAAAAATTAGAAAGAAGTAGAAGGTAGGTAGGTAGTCAGCAATCGTGTCTGGAGCTAAGAGGCGTAGCCATTATCGCCGGAAGACGGAACTCGCTCCGGACAATGGTCCTACGTCGACAACATACTCGCTTTTCGTGTATTCACATTTCTGGAAGTTCGTACTAAAAAGAATTAATAAGAAACGCAGCGGAAGTTTATCGACTGTAACTGGTCATGCCATAGTGCCGTCTAAAAGATGAAGAATAGAACCTTTAAAGCAGCGTTTCCAACAACGGAGTAGACAACACGCACGGTCCCCGCCCGCTGTGCGATTATCTACGAAACAGGGCAATAAATGACATCACACTCCATCCCATCAACATCTGCCAGTAAACAACTATAAACTTGGATGATAACGTACGTGTTCGATATTTGAGTGCGCTGTATGTGATGTGATTGATGGAGGTAATTTTCTCAACTAAGATCGTTATATCTGAGTACTCATTTCCAATCCATCTTTGAAAAATTAAGTCAATTTCTTTCTTCTTTTCCTCGCTCGCTTCGGCATTCATAAAATTAATGGAGTGCCATGTTTTCCAATTTATTTTTTATTCACCAATGTTTCTTCTTGTTGTTTATGTACATATGATGTGTTTTAATGTTCTAAAGCCAATTCACAGAGAGTTTAAATACATGTTTCGGTGTTACGAACGTACCTATATTTTTTTCAATGTGAAAATAAATTTCCAATGCGGTAGTTGTGAACTGAATATGCGGACTATAAAATATTTTAGTTAGTACATTTTTTTATTATTGGTGTTTACGGCTTTTACGACATGCAACAAAACGGTTAGGTACGTGGGAATGGGTTTAAAACAAATCGCGTTTCAAATTTGGAAAAAAATAATAGAAAACGACCGAGAGAGATATGGTAATTTCTATGGGTTTGATACGAATATGGTTAAATATTCGTAGTGACTGTGAGTAATGTGCTTAGGTTGTAGAAGTGGCAAGGAGCAGGCTTACCAAGGTTCTCGGCACTAGCGTTGACGTCGTAGCGGTGCGCCGGCTTGGAGTGTGGCGCGGGGGAGTGCAGCGAGGTGCTCTTGTGTCGGCGGATCGTCGGCAGCCGCGACACAAAAGACGCATTGTTCTTGAATGATGCACTCATCACCCTGCTGTCAATACACACACACTGTCACTCTTGTCCATTACTTAGTGGATTTCCTCAATTTTAGTACAAAATAGATGGCTTCACACTAAGTCGAAGTAAGTACTTATTCTCACAGTTTAAAAAATGTGCGATAAAAAAAAGTGTCCGTCAAATTGCGTAGAGCAGTCGATGAACTTTGAACTCAAACGAGCGAGAAAGCACTATTAAATGGTTTTTGATTTTTTAGAATTTTAGAATTATGTATCTACATACTTGCAAAAATGAACTTAGGAAGTTTGAAATACTTATTTAGATGATCATGTCTAAAAAGCGTAAAGCAAGAACGCTTTTTGAACAAAGAAGTTTTCTTATATATGGATGAATTGCATAGTGATATTTTAGTTCCTAATAAGTGTTGTAATAACTTACCTAGTTTGAGGACTTGGAAGAGGAACTTGATGAATTTTCCAAGTTGCCACGCTCATAGAATGTTCGTCTGCGGCGTAACACCTCCACAAAGCTTGTATTAGTGTGGCGGCAGGCTGTCGTCTCCTTATCATGTGTTTTTGTCTTTGTTGCTGTTGTACTTTTAAGGCAAACCCCGAGCCTAATATACCCTGTCAAAGAAATATTGAAATATTTTTATTCGAGCAAATTTTTACTAATTACTTAGTGTAAAAAAGAGTAAGAGCTTCTCACAGCAGGAAGCGCGAAGAAAGATATCCCTAGTAGCGCGCAAAAGGAGGCGATGAATTTCCCTTGCCACGTCTGAGGCACCATGTCGCCATACCCCACTGTGCACAGCGTGATCTACAATAAACAACTCATTTGTGTATACTGATTTCATTATCTCGTATGACCGTCAGATAAACTTTTTCTACGTGTTCATCATAAAAATTGACAATAATACTTACTACTCCCCACCACAGAGCTTCCGCAAAGTTCTTAAACTTGGTATCTGCTACATCTTTTTCTGCCAAATAAACTAAGAATGACGCGAAGATTAACCCAAGGAATCCTATGTACAATGTTGTGATTAGTTCCTGAAAACAAAATACTGTTACTGCTAAATGCTAGTATTAATATGCATAATTATACAGAGTACTTTGCTGAAACAAAACTACCCATGGTCTTAATACGCAATTTCTTAACGCTCTTGTTAGATGCTTATTGCGGAACATTAGTCTACTAGCTAAGTACATGAAAAAATGGTGTGATTTATAAAATGAGTCGCTCGCTTCGTTCGTTGTGGCGCGGTGGTCTCGAGCGACAAACAATGACTGGACTGATTTGAGATAATAATGTTTTACGAGCGCGAAAAGAATACAATAATAAAGTTAACCGTGAACGTCGGAAAACACAACGCCTTTGACACGATCCTTAATGGTGTGGAGGAAGACTTTTTTTCACAGATGCAGAGAAAATTGCCTTGTTTGTTCGACCCGTCCAAAAGAGTTTTTCATTTAGTTCACTTCGTTATGTCTTTTTTATTATTTTAACTTTATTACTCACAGACAGTAACGACGTTATATTCAATATTGAATTTTCATAAAGCATTTAAAACAGTTGCTTTAAATTTCAAAGATTACAGAACCTAATTAACTCTCACCGCTATCGCTATTGTTATAAAGTTGAAATTTTGCTACTTGACTAACCTCCTACAATGCGAGGAAGCGTCGCATTCCTAAAACGGTGTTCCATCACTGTCGAATAAATTGAAATACTCAACTACACGTACACGATGACATTATAACAGGGAATGTTAACGTTATTTTTGATATAACGTTATTTCTTACTTTTTTTAACGTTACTTTAAAATTAACGTTATTCCAATTAATAACGTTAATTTTTTTACCGATAATTTTACAGGTACTAAATTTAACGCTATATTTAACGTTAATTTTACCGGTAAATATTTTTAACGTTATTTTTAGCGGTAAAGGACATCAGGCACATGAGACCCAAAAGTGTATAAACATATTAGATATGAGCGCCGATGGGTGAAAGGTCGGCGGCGGCGCGCCGATATTTTTGGGTCGGCGGCGTGACCTTTAAATGTTTTTTTTTAAATTTATTGACAGGAAATAATAAAAAGACATAGTTTATCAATCAGAAATACTTGTTTTTATTAGAATTAAAAACGTACATCATATATCAGCCGTACGACACCCACTGCTGGGTATAAGCCTTCCCCCATGATCTCCACGATGATCGGTCCTGCTTGGTCTTAAGGATGACGCATCCAGCGGGTTCCCGTGAATTTCACTAGATCATCGGTCCACCTTGTCAGGGGCCTACCCAAGAAGCCGAGTCCGGTACGCGGTCGCCATTCCAGAATTGATGATAGGAAGATCATCAGCAACGATAATATTTTTTGTAGTAAGCGGAAAAGCCTCGAGCATAGACGCGGTTGAAGGTTATTGGTTGTTTATCGGATACATTTCGGCGAGTGTGCAATAGAATTGTACAACCTAATTCCGCAATCTCCCTTCTTCCATCAGACAACCAGACGTATGAATCAGCGCCACCGTTTTTTGGTGGATATGCCAAAGACTCGCAGTAAGCGTTTTGCTTCAAATTTTAATCCGTACCGCTAGAGAGTGGAACTTCTTGCCTGAGTCTGTGTTTCCCGATAGGTAAAATCTGGGGACCTTCAAGTCGCAAGTGAATAGTATCTTCTAGGCAAGCGCGTTTAATCATGAACCGCATAATCGCTTACCATCAAGCGTGATAGCAGGCAAGCGCTTGCTAATCTATCATAAAAAAGTGTTCCCAACATGAACTGGAGTGGGTGTACAACATGGGCATTCGACATGATTTTCTTCTTATCCATGTTCATTCTAAGACCCACTCTTTGGGAGGCACTACGGAGATCTTCGAGCATTGTGTTCAGGTCTTTCATGGTCTCAGCCATAAGAACTATATCATCGGCAAAACGACGGTGTGTTAGGTACTGGCCATTGACGTTGATACTGAGTCCTTTCCAGTCCAAGATCTTAAAGATGACCTCCAACACAGCTGTGAACAGTTTCGGAGAAATATCTTCTCCCTGTCTCACACCTCGCTGCAGTTGGATGGAGTTTGTCCTCTGGTTCTGTACTCAGACCGACATGGTGGCATTTTCGTATAAGTATCTTAACACCTCGACATACCTGTAATCCACTTTGCACATCTGAAAAGTCTGCAGCACCACCTAGGTCTCTATCGAATGGCTTTCTCATAGTCCATAAACGCCAAGTAACAGTTCCAACAATTAGGAAAGCGAAGAAACGGTAATTTTATCTAGTTTTGTTTTAAAAACGTCCACAATTTGTTCATCTAATGACGATTACGACGAAGACGTGGCCATTTTGATGCAAACGTGTCACGCGTTCTATCCTACCATGAAAACGAGCTCGTTTACACTGATTCATTAAATTTTTTCCCTCGCTCGGCGCGCCGTTGCCTTTTCGCGGCGGCGGCGGCGCGGTAGAATTGGCGGCGGCGGCGGCGCGCCGGCGCGGCGCTCATATCTAAAACATATATATGTTACTAGAATCATAAAACAGTAACAACATTATTTTTTAACTCCTTCATTTAGCTTAAATTAATTATTGAAAAAAAACAAAAGCATATTAATGAAACGGACATCTTTGTTAGCGATTTCACAAGTCTCCCCTGAGTATATTTGTTCTGTGGCACAAGTGATTGCGCATTAAAAAAAAGTCTGCCGGATGTCAGTCAACTCAACTGTCAAACGCGTTTTGTTACGTGCGACATATGCACAGATTTTCCGCTTAATCTGGTTCCAACTCGTACATTGTGGTGCTAATCTGTATCACTAACGCAGCTAACTTACCAAAAAAAAAAACTTTCAAACGTAAATAACTCTTAGAACCTTAGAATCTTCGTAAAAATCTGAATATTTTCTATGACTTACTAATTACATGCCTACATTTTGAAAAAAAACAGAAACGTTATACATTCTTTGGTTTTTTTCTATGGGACTCTGCCTGATGTCCTTTACCGATAAAATGTTTTAACGGTATTTTTAACGTTATTTTTTATATCGTTATTTTCTTTTAACGGTATTTCAATCCCTGCATTATAAACTGTAAAAATGTCTTCTTCTGTTAGTTACAGAATTTTAGTAAACCACTTTACTATGAACTTTATTTTAATATAGGTACCTAATACTTGTAATATTCATATGAGTGTAATAAGTCGTTTTGCAAATTAATTATATTGAAATACCTAAATAAAATATTCACATATCATGGATCCGTAATAAGTCAATTGAAAGATTATTGCGTCGAGTGTCAGTTTCTTTTATTTGTCAATACGTTTTTTTTTGCAATTTTTATGTATTATACCTACGCATTCAAATGAAAATGCTATGTACTTATTTATACTTAAATTAATATATATATTTATAAATTAGTCAAATTACATTTGTCATTTTGTTAAAGTGAAAAATATTACATCAATATCACATCAAAACTTTTAAGTGCAGGGCATGTTATTAGGACAGTAACATCATCTGTACTAAATTATACACAGAGTATTTTCCCCTACACTGTGAACAGCTATTATGGTAACCTGATAAAGGGAAATAACTTTGCTTGGGGTGTCTCATGTTGTCGGTACACAAAGAATAAGCTTGATACAATTTTTATTAAGGCCTTTAGTCAATATTGCGGATAGCTTGGGAATGTGGCGGCGGCGCGCGGCGGGCCCCAGTTTATTTGCTCTGCATTGTGATCATGCAACTTTAACCCGGGCCGATTGTGAGTAGATATTGAGTCGCACCCTGTGTTGTGTTTGTACCTACTTCGCTGGAGGAAATTGCGGCCCGCTTTGCTTACACAGCAACTCAGAGGTTATGCAAGAAGCAAACTTTGTGAACGGAACCGATGGACGTTCGACCGAGGACAGGAGTATCCCGTCTATTATGATACGAAATAGTGCGAACTGACCTTAATGATGTTCAGGTAAGGTGACTAATAGTAGGTAATAAAGTTAACAACTTATGAGAATCTACGCAAAAGCAAGGCATGGAATGAGAGGTCCTTTTATATTATCAAGAGTGTTAATGATCTTTATTTTTTCTCGTTTGCAACTCAGTCTTTGTCTCTCGTTTTAATTCCATTTACGGCTAAAAGATTTCCCACAAATTGAAGCGGCGCCTTTTATATTTGGGTAATTCATTTATACGCGGATCCAATCTCTTTTATCTTTAAAGGAAATTGAGAACAAGTCATGACTAAACAAATCATACTTAATTATTAATTTGGTAAGTCATTAATCATTTTATCTGCTTAAATATTTTGAAACTATTTTAACTGGTTGCATGGCAGGAATTTTCTTAATAGACTGGAGTGTTAGCTAAGTTCAAAGCATCTCGGTAATACATATCTTTTGAAACGGCCTGTCGTCGACGACAGGCCGAGTGGGAATATTTCCCACAACTATGGAATAAATACTTTACTACGACCAAATCTACATAGGTGGTTATGCCTTTATATTAATAATGATGTTGATTTCCAGACAACAACACAAAGTGATTAAAATTAATTTTGTGGTGTTGTCTGTATACAGTGTGTGGCCTAAAATCGGGGATAATACAGAAAATAGAGACTCTCTAGAGTATTATTGTTTATTCTGTAGAGTTTCCAGTTAATTAAAACCTATACGTTACACACAATAAATATTTTAAGTTACGATTCATAATCAGTGTATTATTTCAAAACGACTCTATCGCTAACGTTGCGAACTTATTGTGGTACAGGCAATAATAAAAAACTAACCGCAAAACGTCATGATAATATTAACACTATCCATTAGAGAATTTATTTTTAACTGCTTAAATAGCTGAACCGGTCCCCACCACTTCCACTTCTCACAGCATAAAATCTGTTTCAAATTAATTAAAATCTGTAGTAAGTAATTATTAAATATCGCAATGACAGTAATCTGAAATTTTATCCATCATGACATGACATGTCAATCTTCTCTTCTTATTTTTGGTTTGGCAATCTACTCTCTTCTTCAGGGAGTAAAGATTCAATACGTGGTTTTGCCAAGGTTTTGCCCATTATTTCTAAATTATTTCAAAAATAATGGTCACGTGGGTCACTACGCTAATAACAAAAAATATCGATATCGATAACTCGTGTGACAATATGTGCCATCCCTATTTTGTTCTTGATGTTGGCATTATGTCATGAACGTTTGTTTGCAGCTTTATATTGGCAGGATTGTATTCGCTTCCGTTTTATACTCACGCTTTTTGTATGAGACTCCCGTCTCTTAAAACGCTAGTTTTTTACATTCTCTTTGGTTTTGCCGAGTTAAAGGAATAGCGAACTTTTTGTTACTCTTTTTACATTATGGTCTTCTTTTTAAAAACTTTGAAAAATAGTAATTTTGATAAGTCAAAATGTTGTCACGAGAATTTCTTTGGTTTCAGTTTAAATTAAATTATAATTTAATATTTGAATTGGATTCATTTACACAATTTGTTATGTGATGAAAATGGCTAGACCATTAATTTGTGGATATGATATTATTGTGCGGAGAAGCTCGTGGTAATGCATGCATCACGTGCCCTGGCGTTGTTTCCAAAAAGAAGGCACCCGAGCAATGTTCGCGTGATTACAACGCTTATGTGATATGATAACGTGCTCTTGTCCCCGGACATCAATACGAGGGCAACATCGCAGACCCTAAAATTTTCACATGATGCTATTCAACGTGGATTTAGGAACAGTTCACAATAACATCATCAGTCGGTACACTACTTGCATACAGCAGAGCGGTAGACATTTAAAAATCGACCTTATGTAGCGAATCAACGTGCTTTCCGCTTTGTGTATGTATTTGTTATTTGTACAATAAATAATTTACTTCTGACGAGAAAGTGGTTAATTTCTATCAGCCGATACAAGAAGACGTTCCGAGTAGCTCCGAATAAGTACGATGCGGAATGAACTCAATCGAGTTGAGCGGAACTGTTGTTTGCATTACATTGAATTTACGATTAAGTTTGTTAGAAAAAATCAAAAAGTTATTATTTTATTTTAATTAGTTGGGTCCTTAATGATTCAATTACTAGTGACCTATAGAGGCTCCGTTTTTAGTATTATCCCCGATTCTAAACCACACACTGTATATTAATAGTTAGGTGTAAAGGTTTTCTTCTATAACTTTTTTCATAGGTACTATGTCCGTTTGAGTGAGGCGAGGTTGCTGTTTTGCTTGGCCTAAAGGACGCTTGACTTCTTGCGGCCTGGCTTGATTATTATAAAACAGCTTTCCTCGGGGTGAAGTACCGCTTTGGCTTATTAAGTGCACTGAGCTTTTTAGACGTCGAGACGGCCTTATCTTCTAAGTGACTGCTAAATTGAACGACGCTTATTGCTGAACAATATTTTTATTTTTTAAACGTATTGTACGCGTTTTGTATAATACGTGTAAATAATACGCCTATTGCAATGCAATATATTTAAACCGCCAATCGGTTATCATAACTGCGCACATCAATTAAATTGATATTTAACTTTAAATTCTTAGCTATAGAGTTTTATAATTATTTATTGAAGTTTGTAAGTTAACTAATAAACGCCAGAACACGTTTACGGAGCGGTTGTATTGCAGTTCATGTAAGATAGATGAATGTTAGTTTTGAAATGTTTAAGTAGATTGTATCAGCAAAGCAATTATTAAAGAACAATTGCGATAAACAACATAAATCATTGAATAAGAAAATAACCCACTTTATTTACTTGGCACATCTCTTTTTAATAGTCAAGTCAGTCAACAACATCTGTTTTGTATTGTTTGTTATTAAAGCTCCGTGGAATAACAATGTCTCGTAATTTGTATAACTACCTCGTAACGAAGTAAAAGTTAAACATATAGGTATTATAGTAACCAGTATTATGACTGTGAAAAAGCTGAAAACGTGTCATGAAAACCTCCATTCACAACCAATTTTTTTGTAAATTGCCCTCGTGAGTAATGCAATCATTCACACGTGGAGTATAATTGCGAATTTATTGATCAAGCGATTGACCTTTTAGGTCGCCTTGTGGACGGAACGTTAAATCGCATGAGCTAATGATTCCGCCAAATTGACATAAGAATAAAAACCTATTAACTAATTCTGATATTTTGTATTTTTTATAAACATTTGAAAACTTGTCATATTGTGTATAAAGCTAGAGTAGACTAGAATAACTAGATTGTGGTTTCACCCATTATGCCGCTAGCGTGACCCAGATATGTAAATTTCTTGAAAAACGTTCCACTTCCTTTGGCACATTTATCAAGCAGGTTTTATAAATTACTTCTTAAGATAGTCAAGTAGGCGTTATGTATAGCCCGTGAAGTACACAGTGAAATGTTTTTAAAGCCAGTCCTAGCAGATGCCCTAATTAGTTTTTATTGTTTCTTGCCACGCAATCTGTTAGTCACATAAGGAATGTTGCTTCGTTTTTTAACTTTATTAGATAATTTGCAATATAAACGTGCCTACAATTTTAACTTTTGTGCG
Source organism: Agriphila geniculea (assembly GCA_943789525.1). Taxonomy (NCBI): domain Eukaryota; kingdom Metazoa; phylum Arthropoda; class Insecta; order Lepidoptera; family Crambidae; genus Agriphila; species Agriphila geniculea. Next base: position 17,447,375 of record OX038871.1, read on the forward strand.
TACAGATCTTACCTATCTAATCTTCTATGTGTTCATCTAATCTGAGTGGGTATTAAGGGAAACATACATCTTAAATACTGTATATGTGGCTCCGCCAGTCACAATAATGGTCGGTCACCTGTCGATGTGCATAGACGACGGAGCCCAGCAGTTTCCAGGTGCCGCCGCGCCGGTCCATGCGCACCATGCGCAGGATCTGGAAGAAGCGCAGCCCGCGCAGCGCCGACGCCGCGAACACCTGCCCCGACGAGCCCATGCCCAGCACCACCAGCGACGCCAGGATCGTGGTCACATCTACACAACAACACTCAATAAACCCAGCTTTAATATAAACGACCTCACATCACAATACAGTCTGTGACGCAACCTTAATTGCTTGTCACAAGATTTCATTTACAAAGTTTTGGAACGGCTGTCAGACCTACTTAATATCAATACTTAAAGCTATGAGTTTATTGAATAAATCTAATCCCATTTTCATAAAATGAGATGATCGCTTTTACGAATATTCGAAAATCCGAGTATCTTATATCGAGCTTATACAATATTCATCACATTGAAAGGAAGGTAATACCTAACATAGTTTCAAATAGAATCTCGATGCTTTTATGCTTCTACTTTTATTGAATATAACTGAACAAAGGCATGCAAATGCACCATTCTCGAATATCTTCCTTTGAAATAACTGAACCTACCAAGTTAGCAGTGCATTGATTTTGCAAAGGTGTGTTTAATTTTAAAGCCACGGTATAAATTTGGACTTCTGAAAATTGTTTAGGGGTTCGGTTAATTGTTCGGCCGATTGTTACGTGGTTGCGGGACTACATAAGGCGGCTCGGAAAACGAGTGGAAAGTGAAACATTAATAATGGAAGGGTGGTTGAATAATTTGGGTAGGCTCATTTTATTGTCCCCAGTAGGAATATCGTGCGGCTATGTTTGGCGGTTAGTACGGTCTCGGGCGGGCCGGCTCCCCAGAGAGTGGAATGGCGCACGAAACTAGAGCCAGGGGAAGGAAAATGCGAAGGTCACAGCAGATTGGTCGCACCTGAAATAGGGTCACTTCGTCACGGTTTATAGACGGAACGTGACTTTCACTTGGAATTGTTGAGGATGAAAGCAGATAGTCTTGGACCTATCAAATATTTTCTGACATGTCTATTTGGGATATTTGTTCGCTATTCAGTTCAAATAACTCAGAATATCTTCTTTGTTTTGTATAGGATTAGGGCATAGACTTATTATATTACTAGCGTAAGGACACGGTCAACGTGGCTACGAAATGACGCCAGTTGGTTGGCCCTAAAATTACAGTTTTAGGGCCAACGCGATTCAGTCATCCGCGGAAGACTATGGTAGACAGACGGTGATTGACGTGACATAAAAATGCCGAATTGTGCATTTGTAGATTGCAAAAATTATACTGCAAAAGTTAAAAAGTTACATGGAATATCGAAGCATCGGTTAGTAGCTTTACATTATTTTTAATGCATGTCTAACGATTTTAATTAAGTTCAAAATATTACTAATACTAGTTATTGTTCGAGGCACTAGAGATGGGATGGCATGATTCAAATGTACTAGTTCACCTGAGACTTGTACTATTATGTATTCTGTGACCTGAGTCCATATTAAATCTTTAGTTTATTTAGCTCCATAGCTAATTAACTCAAAGAACGAAAGTAAAGGAAAAGGATATATCACGAATACTGTGTACAGAAATTACTCCTATACATATGCTATTATTAACGTCTCCTATGAAACATATTCGCTGCAAAAATAATTATGTACATTACATTTCAATTAATTACAGATTTCCAATGAATCAGCACCAGAATGATCCAGTGCGTAAAGAAATATGTAGTCGCATAATTCCAAAACAACGAATAGAGCCCTATTTCAAGCCTCCTAAAAACGCAAGAATATGCTCTGCTCACTACTATTGAATTACTTACTATTGATTTTGTAAATAAAAAGTTTTTATACCTACCTTTAAAAAACCTTAGGTAAATTAATACATATATTTTAGGGGTGATTTGCATGTATATAATCATCCTTGACAATTGTGTCGATTCGGCTAGCACTACTTAAATTAATTGACAGGACTAAACTTAATTTTAGCATTCTGTTCTTGTCTTTTCGATACAGAAAGAGAAAGATGGAAAACTAAATTAAGTTTAGTCCTGTCAATTTAGTTAAGTCGTGCTAGCCGAATCGACACCAGTGTATATTTAGTTGGATAAGGATTAATATCATGATACGAAATGTCTTCCGATCAATAACCACTTTTATAGAAAAAAATATGATACTGTGGGTTTCATTATTACAATTTTCATAGGGATCTCTATTTATTTTTAAATAAAAAAAAACTAATACTTAAGTTATCTAAGAGCAAATGTTAGCCGCTGATAACGGTAAAAGAATTTGAAAATCGGATCAGTTAGTTTTAGAGTTTATTCATTACAAACAATCAAACCAGCAAACAAATCAGTCTTCTTCATATTTAATAATATACTAGTTAATAGATTAAAATATTAGTACATCTATAGATACCTAACCTACTTGGAAAAACACAAAAACTTCTAATTTGAAATAAACCTGATTGAGATTTTATTATGATTGACGTTTTATTTATGACCATCAAAAAACTGTTATAACCATAATAAAATTTAAATAAATGTACTACCGACCCAATTGAACTAAATGAGTGAACTAGTTTTTAACTACAATTGAACTAAATCGTACACTTCAGTAATCATTTTTGCCCACCTCTAACACCGTAGTAGTTCGAGTGGGTTCTAATAGATGTCGCTGATTTTGATGGTATGAAGGAATTGTAAGGCAAAATACTCAAATGGGCGCATCCTTCCTTTTCAAATCAATGGATTAGGGTGTTAAAGTTCGCAATATGTTTTTTTTTAAATATCAAAGCTTTTGAATATGTTGCTAGTCATAAAAGCTAAGAAAGTAATTTATTACAAGAGCCCCTAGCGTCCCGCCTAGCAAATGAGCAATCACATTTTGTTTAAAATATTTGTTAATCTTAATTAGAATTTAAAATAAAGGTATCGTGGAGCCATGGTGTCTTGTGCTCTAAGTAATTGTGATGTAACAAAAGGAAACAATCCAAGTAATCACACTTTTCACAGGTACATAAGATATTGCCACAAATTTCTCTAAAACCAAATTTATCTACATTTATTCGTTTATCGACGAAGAAAACAGTATGGAACATAGTTTATTAATTTCCTTTGCCATATATAGTCATATTTTATGAATCTAAGTATTTTTTTTCGTATCTCATATAAAATGTATGCATTCGTTTTCGGATCACCTGTTTATTGACATTGTTGTTCTTTGACATTCTATTTCTATGAGTGTCATGCAGTCGACGGACAGTTCTGTCACATGAGTACGTTTTTTTACTCATGTGGTTTTGTGGAACAATCATTGAGTAAAATTTCCTATTTTAGCCGCGCGTGGGACGCTATATGTATAGGTTCCTATTGAATAATAAGTATAATGCAGTCTAAGTTATCTCATATATCTCATAAGTGCATTCTGCACCATTCACTATACTGCACCATAGATAACACTATATAATTAAAAATACTGCACTACTGCGCTGTGTAAATGAGTTACTTACCTATTATGCAAAATGGCCGCCTCAGGAATTTGAGACGGCCTATAGAGCCCTGGTATCTTGACCTGCATCCTGACGACCATAATCTAGGACAATATAAGTTTTAATTATTATCTGGTAAAAACTAGCTATTTATTTGTGTAAACTACTATTATTAACATAATATTTCAATATTTGAGAACAATATAAAAATATGAAATTCATATGCTACGGTTCTTTAAACTAAATCAAATGATTACTACAAGTGACTTTCCCGAATGTGGGAAAAATAACGATGTTTGTTTGACGACAAACGACAGTACTATAGCTTTACAGAGCTATTTTTTTCCGCAACTACAGGGTGAAATCGAAGTCAATGGCAGGCTAGTTGACAAAATTTGGAAAATAGTTTAAAAATAAAGTTTGGTATCTATTTTACCCCAAAAATATATTATTTTAATTAAGAAAAATAAGTCATTTTACCTATGAATTTTGCGTTTTAAGAAATGAACTCAAAATGACATCGAAAAAGGTTAAAACTGTCATGGCGTCTTGAATGACGTCACGCCTCGCGAAACAATCGTGTTTATTTATGACCGTCATTGTTCACACACACACACACACTCTGTTCACTTATCGAAAATGACAGCAACAACAAATGTTTCGCGAGGCGTGACGTCACGATTTCAAAATTAAAAGAAATTGGGATCAAGTTGGTAACAAACTAATGTAATAAACATTTGAATCATTTCAATCGGTTCCGTCGTCTTCGAGTAATCGGGAAACATACATAGAAAAAAATATATACGCAATGAATAGATAAACTCCTCCCTTTCAATTTTTGAAGTTGGTTAAAAAACATGGAAGTAACGGTTTTTTAATTCAACTAAACTGGTAAGTAATTAGTACTTTACGAACGAAAAATTATGAATTCCTTATTAAGACACTTATATATTATAAACTCACCGAAGTTAACAAAAAGCATTTATTTATTAAAATTTTACTGAAGATATACAAGTCTCTAAATTCTGTTCGCAAATTATGAATGTTGTAGTAAAATGCAATAGATTAAGACAGACATGATACAACACGTAAATATTTACTTTGGAGCAGGTTTATTGACGCATTACGCCAGAATAAGATTCGCATAATAACCGAATTCGGCCGGAAAGACGAATTGCTTTGTTGTTGTATACTGACAATGGAATAACCTCTCTCAAGAACACAAATTACGGGTCTGCTTCTTAACTTTTTACACGACTGCCCAAAAAGGAGTGTATATGTGTTTAGGTTTCATGTATGTTTGTGGGTATGTGAGTTTCTTTATTCCACCATAACTTCTAAATGGCTAAATGAATTTGGATGTATGAGGTATCGTTAGAATTCTTACATCATTCCGAGTGACACTGGCTATAATTTATTTTTGAAAAAGTCAAATGAAAGGCCTTGAAGAGCACATTCCAAAACTATATAATTTATCACTAAAATGTGTGAAATAAAAATAAATAAATTTAAAAAATATTAAAAACACGACTGCCCTGCCAAAACGAACTAAAATGTTTAATAACAAGTGTCATTGCAGTCGGGGGACCTTTTTGATTAATAATCGTTCCACAAAACGGTCCCCCGACTGCAATGACACTTGCTATTTAACATTTTAGTTCGTTTTGGCAGGGCAGTCGTGTTTTGAATATTTTTTAAATTTATTTATTGACGCATTGATAAGAAAATTTACGCTGAGAAATATTTCTGTAATTTTTTTGTTTAACAGCCTTCCTGTTCAAATGGCCAACATTCTACATAAGCAGACTGCAGTGGGATATTGAAGCCTTGTCAAGTAGACTTAGTTCAGCGGTATTCGCTGTTAAGGAAATAAGAAAACTCAATCAAACAAAAAAAAATTTCAAAATCTATCCATAAATGACGAAGATATGCGCGAACAACGATAAAAAAAAACATACAATCGAATTGAGAACCTCCTCTTTTTTTGAAGTCGGTTAAAAAAGAGCTGTTCGCGCCATACACAATCTTCGGCGAAGAGATAGCTTGAAAGAATTGTTTAAAGAAATAAATATCTTAACTTTGGCAGGCCAATACATATATGAAAATTTAGTTTATTAAGGAAACACTATGATTCATTTTCTATGAACAGCAATATTCACTAGTTTAATACAAGAAATAAAGATAAACTTGCCGTTCCAAGATTTAGGCTTGCAAAAACTAGAGATTCATTTATGAGGAAAGGCATAGCCTTTATTAATAAAGTTCCGCAACAAGTAATTGATCTTCCTTTGCATGAATTTAAAAACCATGTTAAAAAAACGCTTATGGGTAAAGGTTATTATAAAGTAGACGATTATCTTAAAAATCAAAATGCGTGAAAATGATGTAACACATAACTTGCTACTATATGTACTTTGTTGAAGTAATATAATAAGTCTATGTTGTTGCCAATAATCCTGTCACCCTGCTGTAATTATATGGTAACTATATAGGTATATTCAAGTTTGTAAATATCGTTACTTATGGCTGTTACGGCTGAAAAGTACTTAATAATTAAGTTTATTTGAATAAAGCTTATTTGACTTGACTTTGACTTTGGCAGTAAACTATAAAATTACGTGCTGTGAGCTTGTCAATTTCATACAATACAACAAATAGTTGCATTTCCTCACGACATAAAAGTGCAATAACGGCGTTTCTTGATCGAGGGATATCCTTTGGCAGGGTGAACCTTCTGAACCCTTAAATCATTTTAAGAAGGGGAGCCATTTTGGATTTTTGTATAGGAAGGAGATACAATCTTTTTTTGTATGGAATTTGATTTTTTTTTCAAAACCCTTCGTGTGGAATATCGGATGAAAGGGATTTTTGAGCTGATTATAAATATATACAATATTATTACATTGTGGCTACTGGTTTAAAAAAAAAACTAAGTTTTGGCTCTTGCAGGAAGAAAACCACTAAAAGATAAGAGTATATTAGAAGTTGTTTGGCGTATGTTTCATAAGAATTCGAGTGATTTTCTTCCTGCAAGAGCCCAAACTTAGTATGTTTGGAAAATGTTTTTCTGTTTTTTTTTAAACCAGTAGCTACAATGTTATAATATTGTATATATTTGGAATCAGCTCAAAAATCCCTTTTATCCGATATCACACACGATGGGTTAAAAAAAATTCAAATTCCATACAAAAAAAGATTGTATTATATCTCCTTCCCATACAAAAATCCAACATGGCTCCCCATCTTAAAATGATCTAAAGGTTCAGAAGGTTCACCCTGCCAAAGGATATCCCTCGATCACCAAACGCCGTATTTTTTATTGAGCACACGCCACTAAAAGTCGGTGATTTACATTAGTTTGCGACATTGCTCATATTTACGTTTTAAAGGTAAGCTTAGTGTTCAAACGTACAGAAAGTTGGCCATTTTAGTAGGGGGCTGATAGTATATGGCGGTCAACTGCTTCGGAATAAAGATGACTGTCCAAAAGCGATTCATGAAAAAGTGCAAAAATTGAGCCTAGGCAATGGGAAGATTTGGCAACATGTCATCCAGAATGGCGAAGCCTTATAAAAGAGAATTTATAACGTACTTTGAGAATAAAAGCAGTGAAAATCTGAACTCGATGCTAAAAGAAATAGGTTGAAGGCACTGCCACCCCCATCAACCCAATATCATTTTTGTGAATGTTGCGCTAAATGTACGCGATAGTTTACAATAATTGACTACATCAGCCATCGGGCGCACCAGCCCAAAAAAAAATTCTTTGTTTTGTGAGCGCAAAAGCTGATGAGGAGTCAGAAGCGGTCGCCTGGCCGAAATCGGTCTAAATCGGTATGTAATATGAATTCTGTAAGTAGGTATTTTTATATTTTCCGCTTCATTGAATTTTTATCTGTGAAAAGTCTACGGCAAATTTGGTGAATCCCTAATTGGCTCCCGAGACCGAGACATTTAAGTAACTAAAGTTTTACATGCTTGCTACTATCCTGATACAAGCACATTTTTGTGGGTAACTACTTTTTATCTTCAAAACTTAAACGAATTTCTAAAAGGTACAGTTTAACGGACGCTTTTTGTGGTAGGTATTACATTTTTACCTCTATTAACCCAGTAAAATTAGACATGAATAGGGGGTAATAATGGTTGCATCAAATCAGGTATTTTTGGTTTTTGGATATATTGTTGGTAATGTGGAGGCAATGTTAAATCCAAGTTGATGGATGTGACACATTGCTGCATTTCTTTGGTAAGTTTTTATGTGTGTCAAAAAGAAACTTCAATGGATTACATCCTGAAAGCGATTGCGATAGATTTTGAAGTTAGACAGTAGAAAGGCTGGTCATTCTAAAAAAAAATGAGTAACTTTTTTCAGTTTTTGTTGATTTTGACCCAGAAGGGCTGGTTTGTCATCATGATTGCGTAAAAAAGTTTCGAAGTAAGTCAAATTTGCAACAATTTGAAGGTAAAACGGTTTTGATACGATCAATAGTTTCAGAGACACAGCTTTTCAAAATTTGGCCATCCTGACTTTGAAAATGAAGGACTTTCCAGGTACAATTTCATCCCTCTTTTCATCCCTTCGATGTGAAATTATGAAAAACGCTGACACACGTCAATATTAATTTTTAATCTTCAAAATTTGAAGATCCTAACTTCGAAACTGACGGACTTTCATACAAACTTTCATCCCCTATTTTACCCCCTTAGGGGTGGAATTTCCAAAATTTTTTTCTTAGTGGATGCTTGCACCGTATAAGGTCTATGTGCAAAATTTCAAGTCTCTAGGTTTCGAGGTTTGAGCTTTGCGTTGATATATCAGTAAGTTAGGACTTTGAATTTTATATATTAGATATTCTACCTAACACCTTGTTTGGATGGATCACTTGGGTCCCTAAAAACGGCAAATAATAAACGATGAAAATGCCAGTAGGAAATCCTAACTCGAGGATTATCTATATAATATCTATATACATATAATGAAACTGTTAATTCTAAATGTTTGTGCGCGAATCACGCAAAAACCGCTGAACGGATTTTGATGGGATTTTCACAGTTTGGTAGCTTGCGGGTCCAACTTAAAATCTTAGTCATGTTTTATCTAATACAGGTGAGTAGAACCTGGGAAACAGCTTGAACTCTCCGTAGTACTAGCTTTGATACACTAAGGAGATCATTTAAACTGGTCGTCGTATTAAGTCGCGGGAAAAAGGGATACATACTGGGGATTTTTCTACTGTCCACACGGACGATGTCGTCGACGGAGGTTAGTTAGAAATAAAGCTTTAGAAACATAAATACTTCTGAAAAACATGAAATATAGGTAAAAAAAAATTGAATTTTTAAAAATTGGCTAAATTTTGAAAGGCTGTGTCTCCGAAACTATCAGTCATATCAAAACCGTTTTACCCTCAAATGGTTGCAAATTTAACCTTCTTTAGAAATCTTTTTTCACCTCTCCAGCACGAAAAGGGTGCTTTTGGCGCGTAAAAACTCGCAGCAAAATCGACTTTTGCTGCGAGCGTGAGACACGTGCTTTTTTACCCGACTACGGCGAAGCCAAAACGGAGGGTATATGATTTTGACCTGTATGTATGTATGTATGTATGTATGTATGTTTGTAAATTCATCTGTTCCCTCATAACTTCCAAACTACTTGTTATAATTTGAAAAATGAGGTATCGTTAGAAGCGTCTTAATCGTCCAATGAACATAGGCTACGTGACGTCACATTAAATTAAATGTGGCGCCCTCTAGAGAAGTTAAAGACATGAACTAAAAAAAAAATATTTTTGAATGATGCCGTGTTGGGTACCAAATGAAAGGGCTTAATGAGCACTTTTCAAATATGTATATATTGTTAGCTTTTGCCCGTGGCTTTGCTTGCTTTCACCCTATTAACTCCAAAATATTTAAAATAAAAAAGAAGTTTTAAAACTAAAACCCGACTACGGAAAAATCGTGCTCTAAAAAGTAAGAAACAAGAAAATATTCGAGTCCAAAATTCAATAAAAAGGATAACCGTAGTCGCATGCCACTTTGTCCTAGACACGTACGACACGAACAACAGGCTGGAGGTGGCATGCGACTACGGTTATCCTTTTTATTGAATTTTGGACTCGAATATTTTCTTGTTTCTTACTTTTTAGAGCACGATTTTTCCGTAGTCGGGTTTTAGTTTTAAAACTTCTTTTTTTTTACCAAAAACTCGCAGCAAAAGTAGAAACTCGCAGCAACATCGACTTTTGCTGCGAGCGTGAGGCAAAGTGCTTTTTTAATTTCTAACACCTTTTCTCGCTGGTAGAGGTGAAAAGTTGTATGTTTAACACGAGAGCAAATTTTTTGATGTCTCGTGCCTTTAAATCACTCACTGTGCTCAGTAGTCTATATTAGAATCACTCGCTACGCTCGTGATTCAATTCTAGACTACTTCGCTAGTTCGTGATTTAAAAGTCAGCACTCGCAGCAAAAAATGACTTTGCTCTCTTGTATAACAAATAACTAGTCTTAAAACCTTTATATACAATCTTGATGAAAAACTAGTCCTTCTGGGTCAAAATCGTCAAAAACTTAATTGAGTTAAAAGGGATTTAAAATAAAACATCTTGAACAATTGGCTTTGATATCTTTTTGAACATGACTGGAAATCTCAAAACCATTTCGAGGAATAAGCTTTCGGTACAGTGTCTACTAATTAAATTTAAAAATAAGTCTATATTTTTAAAGATATTTATAATATTCAATAAAAAGCTTTAACCTTCAAATGACCTTCATATGACGTCATCACATACAGATCCCCCAGCCATAATAAAAAAAAAGAAAAAAGGGCAAAGACAATTTTGACAATGAATGGCATTAGGGATGTGGAAGGTGGAAGTGAAAAAATATCGATATAGGTAATATTTCTCAGAAAAAAATGGGAAGAAATGGGATGATGACTAAGTAATGGATTCTAATTTTAAGGTATTGTAAAACATAAAAAATAGCAAAATAAACCCCTACACGAAATTTTGGCTCGATTTGACGAATTATACGATGATTTTTAAGACTCAAAAGTTGGAAAAAATCAAAATGCTCCAGTGACAAAATAGTGTCGACTATTAGAAACCATACGTAATTACAAAAAAATGTTTTGGAAAAATTATTGTAAAAACATCTATCGATATATCAGAGTATTTAATATCGCCCGAAAAATATCGATGAACTTATCTCGTAATTTTTTCCACATCCCTACTATTAAATGTTTGTAAATAGAAATAAAGTATGCACATATTTTCACAATGTTTATTATGTTATCCTGCAAATTTATCAGTCCACAAGCAATCGTTACAATTTCATCCATGTAGCCTACATCCAAAATAGACACAATACATACAATACATTTCGCAATTTGGGTAAATTATTGGGCGTGTCAGTTTTTACAATGTTTTTCAGCTGAGTTTCCACTGGTAAGCATTTTTATTATAATTTTACCACCTCAAAAATTATTGCGGCAAATTAAGAAGGTAAGTTAGAACCGTCACAACTGGATTAAATGAATAAAATAGAAGAAATATTAACTATAACTTATTTGTTTACAAACAACCATAAAGTCATTATGACAGGTAATGACACTTGGCCGTTCTTTTTCTATAAGTAGATGGCAAAGATTTTCCTTCTTAAATTTTCATGCCACTAATGACGTCATTCCGGTTGACCATATCCGCTCGACAAATATATTTATTTAAAAATAAATACGGGACCAAATGTTAAAATATTCAAATTAGTTTCTTAAATTGGCCTAATCTGTAGTAAAAAAATATAAAAAAAATACCTTTTATTTTTTAACCAAAGCCAATTATAAATTCTTGATTTATTGCATCAATGCATAATGATTTCGATATTTAAGTAAGAACTCCACAGCAAACAATTACTCAATATTATGGAAAAGTAGTTTTAGTACGAAATTATACAGTTTTGAAAATAATATAACTGGTACCTGACCTTAAACGGTGTTACTCTCTAGCAGACATAGCGTAATCACAACATAAAATCATATTTTCCTTAGATTACGCTTTTACTCAACAATATTGTTGCTTCCATTCAGAATAATTAACAATTTTTATAAAATATTGTATAGCAACCAAAAACAATTGAACGTCGCGCGCTTGCCGCCACGCTTTTCATTAAGGCTCTTATAGGCCAGGAAAAATAAAATTTTGATCACATTAAATCCTACAGTTCATTTTCGTTTTTCTAAATAAGGTTTAGGGTTATCATAACATCGTACTATGGTTGCTTTTCCTCTCCACCATAAGCGTTATGAGATATAGGTAAAAAATACCTAACTTCTGGAAAGTAATGTTCATAAAATTCTACAGTGGAGATTTATGATGCGTTTGCTTATTTACATACTTAATATTGAATTATAAAATAATCACTGATTTCATGTTTAAAGTTAAGGAGATAGAGTGCGTTACAATCATATTTTTGGAGAGAGTATAGTAATATATCTTAATAAATCGTGCACATGGTGATTTTTTTATAACATGTTTTTAAGCTTAATCAAGGAGCATCTTTAAGTTTTCACTCCAGTGACTTTAATATATCTAGTGATTTTTATGTTTTTACGTGGTTTTTGCCATTTATTTTAGTCAACAAAAAATCCTACACCAAATATTTTATCTCGTCTTCATTTCTACCCTTGCAATAAACCCTCATAAAAAAAATCACCAGCTTTTATGAGTAGCATACGAAGTTTTAGCCATTAATAGCTGTAGTCGAATTGCGCATCAATCGGACGGAGTAAAGTGACAGATCGAAAATATCATTTCGTCCCCAATACATAATAGTTTTATCGCTTGGCGGGTTTCTCAAGTTTTATTTTCTGCCACTCCTACCACTTGATCGTTTTTCATACTAAATTGTTAGTTAGTAGATAAGTTAAGGTCCGCTAAGAAACAGCGGCATATATACGACGATCGAGTATCACTAGTATGAGCTCGCGCAGACCGGTGCAAGTGCAAGGGCAGCAGGTATTGTCGAAACCGTAGTGATTAACCGGGGCCTCATTACGCACCAACGGACGTGTAGTTGTCTCACTTACACCCGCTCCCACACCGACTGGGGTCGGTTCGCCTGATTGGTGCTCTCTTTCATTCCTAGGGTGAAATGCCCTAAATTCGGCCACGTCAGCAATTTTAGAGATTAAATCTAAAATATTTATATTACAATTGAACTACAGCATTGTAATTTTTTTTATTTACGATTGTTACATGATTGTTCTTTATAATAATGGTAAGAAAATCAAGGAAACAATAATAGTAAAATTAAGAAAAATTAAAATATGACGAGTGACCCAATTTTCCTAAATTCGGACGCGTATGCCCTTCATTCGACCCATTTTTCCCTAAATTCGGCTAAGGTGAAATAAGCACGTTAGTTAGGAACTTCAATTGTTTTTATTGACATTTAAATAAAATAATGAACATAATTATTATTCCGATCAACATTAATCATATTAAGCATAACAAAAATTAACGAAAAATTAGCTTAAATAAAAAAATATATCAACTCTAATACTTTAATGCATTTATTGTATATTTATCAACATTAATAATATTAAGCTTATTCAAAATCAACAAAAATATTGTTGGCTATATACTGTTCTTTATATGAGTATAACAACAATCATATCAAAATTATAAATGTTAATCAAAAATATTATTTATCAAAAATTAATAAACATAGTTAATACAGTCATGTTCACATTAATATTTTTAATGCTAGATAGTTCTATTTTTATCAGTAAATATATTAATAATAGTTATTTAGGAATTTATAGATTTTATTCAGAAATTTTTCGTGAATATTTATTATTAATATAATATTGATTACCATTAAATATTAAAATATTAAAAATAAATTAAATGTTGATTTGTGGTATCAAATATCTAATTAAATTAATTTTAAGTTAATCAAAAGTTTTTACTTTTGTTTTATTTTTATTTTATTAAGGATATTTTTTATTTTATTATAAATAATTAGGTTCTTTTTGGAGTGGAAAGTTTTTTCATTTAGATCTATAAGTATTGTAATAAGAATTTTATTAGATTGGATGTCTGTAATATTTATAATATTTGTTTTATAAATTTCTTTTGCAGTAATCTATTATAGAAAAAGATAAGTATATGAGATCTGAGTTAAATTTAAATCATTTTATATTATTAGTATTATTATTTGTATTTTCAATAATTTTAATAATTATTATTATTAATCATAATAATATTAGACTTTTATTAAGTTTGACCGTTGACCGAATATAGGATCATATTTATTCTATTTTCGGCCACCCTTTCAAAAACCGCCGAATTTAGATTTTTGACTAGTTTTTAGGGTTCCGTACCCAAAGGGTAAAAACGGGACCCTATTACTAAGACTCCGCTATCCGTCTGTCTGTCTGTCTGTCACCAGGCTGTATCTCATGAACCGTGATAGCTAGACAGTTGAAATTTTCACAGATGATGTATTTTTGTTGCCGCTATAACAATAAATACTAAAAACAGAATAAAATAAATATTTGAGGGGAGCTCCCATACAACAAACGTGAGTTTCTTGCCGTTTTCTGCTCGATATTAATAACGACAACAGGTAGACAGTTGAAATTTTCACAAATGATGTATTTCTGTTGCCGCTTTAACAACAAATACTGAAAACAGAATAAAATAAATAATATTAAGGGGGGCTCCTATACAACAAACGTGATTTTTTTGCCATTTTCTGGTACGGAACCCTTCGTGCGCGAGTCCGACTCGCACTTGGTCGGTTTTTTAGGGTTCCGTAGCCTAAATGGCAAAAAACGGAACCCTTATAGATTCGTCATGTCTGTCTGTCTGTCTGTCTGTCTGTCTGTCTGTCCGTATGTCACAGCCACTTTATTCCGAAAGTATTAAGACTACACAGTTGAAACTTAGACGTATTCTGTTAACCGCTTAACGAATTTAATACAAAAATAAGAAAAATAAAACATTAAGGGGGGCTCCCCATACATGGAACGGAAACTGAAAAATTTTTTTTCTTCAAACCAACACGTTTTGGGTGTCTATAGATAGGTCTTTAAAAATGACATTGAGGTTTCTAACACAACTTTTTCTCAAAGTCAACCGTTTGAAAGATATTCACCGCCAAAGTGGTAAAATGTGTGTCCCCCCCCCTTTAACTTTTGAAATAAGAGAGTGAAAAATCTAAAAAAAATATATGCTGTAGATCTTAATAAATACTTTCAACCAAAATTGGTTTGAACGAGATATAGTAATTAGTTTTTGAGATATAGCACATTTTCCAAAACCGCAAATATAACTTTGTCATTCATACCAACACTGTGAAAAACAAAGTTATGTTTACAGACGAAAAATTATAGGTGGTATTAAATATGGTATGGTATAAGGTAACTACGGAACCCTATGGCGCGTGGCCCGACACGCACTTGGCCGGTTTTTTTATTTTCCCGACGTTTTGGCACCTTTGCAGCTGACGTAGTCACGGGGGACGTAAGCCCCGGGGATTACTTCCCCCGTGACCATGGCAAACTATGTTTTCATAAATCAAAGTACGTTCAGTATTTTGTCAACTAACTATGCATCCCTCCTACATAAATGCAAAAGTTAACACGATATAGTTTTAAAGTGTTTCTACCTTTGCGGTTCTCAACCAGTTGCTGTATGGTTTTCGATTTAACTGTAGTTTAGAAATTGCTGTTGAAGCAATGTATGTCATATTATGTGCAGGCACTTTCCGATGCGTACAAAGATATAAGATAATTATTCTTACGTACAAATTTAATAAGTATACAGGTTGAAAGAAAATGGTATAGTTAATGACAAATTTTACTAAAAGAAAACATTCCTTTATTTTCAAAAACCATCAAAACTGCATTCAAAGATTTTCGATAAGTCGCGTGTCTCAGTCGTGAATTGAATAAGCTACTGTATTTTATGATACCAATCGATAGGGTTAAAAAAAGATTAATGAAAAGGGTCTATTTCTTCTGAATAACATGCACCCAATTGCACTAAACTTAAGAATCGCCTAAGTCTTTTCTTAACTACAACTTGACCAAGTTAAGTAGGCGAATGACAGCTACATGACCGCTAAGTTTGACACCGTTTTAATTTGGTCGTGTTGTAGTTAGGAACAGACTTAGGCGATCCTTAAGTTTAGTGCAATCGGGTGATAGTATCTTAAGTTAAAGGCATGAGAGAAGCGATTTAAAAAAAAAATCAGTAAAATTCACCATATTTAGGGTACTTTACCTGAAACTACCGTCTTTTTAGGGTTCCATAGCCTAAATGGCAAAAAACGGACCCCTTATAAATTCGTCATGTCTGTCTGTCCGTATGTCACAGCCACTTTATTCCGAAAGTATTAGGAGTACTTACACAGTTGAAACTCGGTAGATAGGTGTATTCTGTTAACCGCTTAATGATTTTAACACAAAAATAAAAAAAAATAATAGAATGTTAAGGGGGGGCTCCCCATACATGAAACTGATACTGAAATTTTTTTTTTCTTCAAACCAATACGTGTCTATAGATAGGTCTTTAAAAATGACATTGAGGTTTCTAACACAATTTTTTCTCAAAGTCAACCGTTTGAAAGATATACCCCGCCAAAGTGGTATAATGTGTGCTTAACTTTTGAAATAAGAGAGTGAAAAATCTAAAAAAAAATATATGCTGTAGATCTTAATAAACACTTTCAACGAGAATCAGTTTGAACGACATACATTTTGCAGTTTTTGATATATATAGCACATCTTCCAAAACCGCAAATATAACTTTGTCATTCATACCAAAACTGTGAAAAACAAAGTTATTTTTGCAGACGAAAAATTATAGTGGTATTAAATATGGTATGGTATAAAGTAGCTACGGAACCCTACGGCGCGTGGCCCGACACGCACTTGGCCGGTTTTTTAATCCTAATTTTGGACAAGCTAAAAGCTTGTTAAACTAATAAAAATATATGAAAAAATATCACTTCAAATCATTCTTTGGTTAAGGTTTTATCACATAAATGCCAATGGATTGAGAAATCAGTAAGTATTTAAATAGTAAAAGTATTTAAAATTTTATTTCCCAGAACTTCCTCGTAACTAGAATTTGACATCAAAATGGTACAATGCGTGGCACAACGACGTAGGTCACTGGTCAGATCGTTACTGAGTGCAAACCATATGACTGCTTACTGCCATTTTTACAATTCTTTATCTATACGTATAATAAATCTGTAGAAAGTTGAGTCTGTACAAAGGAAATATTTTGAAAAAAGTGATTGGAGTGTTTAATAATTATCAGTAGAACCCATTTATAACATTTTTTGAATTTTTGTCTGTTTGTCTGTATGTTGGTGCGCTAAAAATGTAAAAAGCGCTAACTTAATACTAAATAATGTTTACAAACAAATATATGGTGTATCTTGCAAAATAATGAAATCTTTATTTCATCGCAATTGGTTCACTGAATCAAAAGTTCAACTAATTTAAAATTTACGATGAATTTTTGTTGTAATAATATCTTCGGGAATTATACTGTTAGAAAAACCGACCAGCTGGTGTATCCACATCTGGCACAGAATAATGGTCAATGGCTAAAAGTAAACAAAAACGTGTCGAGTTTTGGGTCTATTGTAATTTCTCAGAAACAAAATGCACGTGCATGCAGTAAAATCAAAGCCCGCTTTCTATTATATTATTTTCTACTAGCTTCCGCCCGCGACTTCGTTCGCGAGGACATTGCCAAAACGCACTGCCTTGCGAGGTTCGTCCACACCAAGCGTACTGCGTAGCGAAGCAGGACGTTAAAACATAGAATACTTTCATCCTGGTTAAAGGTTCCCTAAGGATTTTCTCGAACGTCTCCTCTACAAGTCGCATTTCTCAACCGATTCTCGTGAAATTTTGTAACCAGATTTAAAAAATATATATAATTTTATCATCAAGCCAGTTTTTGATTTTTTTCAAAATGGCAGAGATATGTAAGAAAAAACGTATTTCAGCCCTGTTATTCGGCGCGCTTTGTTCTCCTCTACAGACCGCATTTCTCAACCGATTCTCGTGAAATTTTGTGAGCAGGTTTGAAAATTATATAGGCTTTTTTTGTCAGGCCAGTTTTTTGAAATATTGGATACAGTTCGAAAAACTGGTTCTAAAAAATAAATAATTCACACATTTCGAAAATACAAAATTAGAAGCGCCATCTAGCTGCGAATATACCAAATACTTAATATACCAAACAGCATGAACCCCACTATATGCTTGAAAACCTCGTGGCGAGAGGGCGACATCTACATTTTTTTAACAATTTACTTTTCAATGCAAGGTCTACAGCTCACTTAGCCACTAGTTCATCTTAAACTACATAACTAATGTGTGGTAATTTCAATAAAAGGTTTTTAAATTACTTTGTTAGGTACCTTCTCTTACCCTTAACTGCTCTAACAACGGCTTACCTCAATTACTTGTTTTTAGGGTACCTCAAAAGGAAAAACAGATACCTACTCTTATCTTAGGATCACTTCGTTGTCATGGTCAATTACTTCCTTAAAAGGCCAGGTCCCTATTTCACAGACGTGACAATTGTAAGTGACAATGACAATTTGGTGTCCATGGCGTCAGCCAATTTGAATTTAGAAAATATACTGACCAAACTACATAACACACAGATACCACAACGAACATCAAATTGTCATTCTAATTTACAATTGTCCTGTCTGTGAAATAGGGGCCAGGTATTGGGCAAGTCACCCTACTCAGTACTCGCGTCGAGTCCGAGAAGTCCGAGTTGCACTTGATGGGTTTTTTCATCTAAAAATAATTTCGAAAATTCGTTTTTTTTCCTATAGATTACGTCAAAGAAAGATGAGATTGAAATGGCGGCGCCACTTTCCCTGTTTAATTAACGTTTAGAGGTTAAGTCATTGGAAACTGACCTTAAAATAAGGCGCAAAATTAGTTCCATTTCCAATCGAGTCTCATCTTTCGTTGACCAAACTCAACGTAAATAAACTTTTTTTTTGTTTATTTACTATAGGTAATTATATCTTGTCGCGAAAATGGTGCCACTTTGAGTAACCCTGATTTTGTTCTGATAGATCATCGAAACAATTTTTTGATCACTTATACAAATGTTGAAAAGTTACCGAAATAATCGTAACCTTTTGTACCGGCTCGCGTCACTGTGCGCCACCCACCGCCGCGCGCCGATTACCTACCTTACGCGCGTCCGTCCGTCCGTGCACTACCCACAGTTGATATTTATTTTCGTAAATTTCTAGAAATCCTTTGGGATTAATTGGGGGATTTCTTAATTTTAAAAAGTAAATACTTATTTAATATTTAACTTTTACGACTGTAGAATTAATGCTTCCTATATAAAAATTTATAACACGCAATAAAAAAAACTATAATAGTCACTTGAGTGAAAACTTTTGCTATTAATGTAGTAATTATAGGGAATGTTTTGCTACAAAATCACTTATTTTATAATATTTGTTTCTGAGTTAGGATTTTTTATTTTTTATTGGCCTTTATGAAAAAATCCTCTGGAATGTAAGTGGTGATTTTTAAGGTTTAGTTTCTAATGGTTTTAAGAAATTCATTAAGAAAATTCCCTTCATGTACGATTTAATCTCGATGTTATAAAATAAAAACTGTCTTTAAACCGGCTTTGTAAAAAAAACAACCTAGATATTTTGGGGAAAACTTGAAATTTATCATTGACAAGTTTATTTTAATCAAGTTTCCAAAAATCACCTCTGTAGGATATAATGTGATTTTCTCGAACAAAGTATTTTTCATTGCCCGGAGACTCGTGACACGCCGCGCGCCGTCGCCTCATCGTCGCTCGTAGGTACAGAGCGCCTGCCATTCGTGCTCGCTCACCACTCTATATTACGCTCCGCCTTGCTGATATTTTCGTTAATTTCGAGAAATCCTCTACTTAGAATTGAGGGATTACTTAATTTTAAGATGTTATTAATTATTACACTCTATATTATTGAACTTTTACGACTGTAGAATTTATGCTTCATATTTAAAAATGGATAAAACGCATTAAAAAAAAAACTATAATAGTCACCTGAGTGAAAATTTTGTTTTTAGTATATTTAATTATAAGAAACTTTATACTGCAAAATCACAGATTTTTGAATATTTGTTTCTGAGTTATGATTTTTTTTATTTATTAGCCGTTTTTGCAAATTCCTCTGAAATGTAAGTGGTGATTTTTGAGGTTTCATTTCTAATGGTTTTAAGAAATTCATAAAGGAAATTCCCTTTGTGTACGATTTAATCTCGATGTTTTAAGACAAAAACAATATTTAAACCACCGTTGTAAAAAAAGCACCCCAGATATTTTGGGGAAAACTTGAAATTTATCATTGACAAACTTATTTTAATCATGTTTCCAAAAATCACCTCTGTAGGATTTATTGTGATTTTTCCGAACAAAGTATTTTTCATTGCCCGGAGTATTATTAATACCAATGACCTTGCTGAATGACCTTGAGATGCCTTGAGCTTCCACGTATCGCGGATAATCGCGCGCCTCGACCACAGAAAAAAAAATAAGTACAGATGACCTACTAAATAAAGAACTATGTAATCTAATTACAGCCTCTTCCTTAATAACAGCCTTTTTATTTTTTTTAAAATAAGGTTTCTTTTTTCTATGTCTAATAGGTTACATAGTAGTAGTCAGTCCTCCGCGCGGTGTCGTGTGCATTGCACGCGCTATTGCATGATGACTACGTTTCGATCGCCCCCTAAAGAATTAAGTTCGCGTGAACACAATAATCATATTGTGAACAGTGAGCAACAATGTGAGAATTGCAAAGTGATAATAAATGAATTATTAGCATTTGTAAATAATAAAGTGGACGTATTGCCTGAAACTGGGATACTGCAAATCTGTTTAAGTGCATATTCTTCGGAGGAGATCGAAAATGCGAAAAGTATAGCGTACAAGTTATTAGCACCCACTAAAAAGGTTTTAAGAAGAAAGGAGGGCGGTGAACAAAAAAGTTTGCAAGAAATAATTAAGTTAATAAAGGAATTTGAGCCGGATTGCCTGCCTCTCTTTGTAGCTAGAGATTTAAACAAGCTGCCCCCAGTATCGTTTGACCATATAGATGTTACAGCGTTCTTAAAAGAAATGTCAGTGCTAAGAAGAGACGTAGCTTTGTTAAAAGCTGAAAAAAAATCTCCGGAGACAAGCTCAACTTCGTTAAGTGATATTGACTGTTTAAAAAGCGAAATTGATGAAGTAAAAACTATTTTGAAGGATTTACAGAATACCTCTAGAATTACATTGACTGGCGAAAACAACAGTATATCGACAAAATCACCCGAGTTGATTACTCAGTTGTGCGGTAATCGTAATGATAACAAGACGGCGCAAAGAACCCAACGAAAAAAACCCGTCGCATCAACTACGCAAATGCAAGCGCGTTCAAGGACAACTAGTTCAAGTACAACTAGTCCCCGCCCGGCCGACACGAACACAACGGCAGCGGAGCCGGCGCCAGTGACATCCTCGTATCGCGATAAAGTATTGTGCGCAATGTCTCCGCAACAGAATAGAATGCATGCCGCGAATGAAGGAATGGCAAACGACGGTTTTAAGTTGGTTGAACAAAAAAAACGTAAGCGTATAAGTAACTTTACGGGCACAGCGCAGAGTACAAGTAGATTACAAATAGCGGAATTGACAACAGCTGTTTATGTGTCGCGCTTAAGTAAAATAACCACTACTGAGGAAGTTGGTGAATATATACGCGAGCGTGGACAGGACTATCTAAGTATTAAGTTATTGAACCAAAAATATGAAACAGAGTTTAACTCTTTTAAGATCTCAATACCGCGAAAAAAGTTAGAAATATTTCTAAGCAATGATTTTTGGCCTGAAGGTATTAAGTTTAGACTTTTCCGTGAATACTCAACGAGAAGACAGAACGAATTAATTAACAAAAATGGATAGTACGCCTACAAGTATAACGATGGTGTCATATAACTGTAAGTCAATTAAAAGGTCAATAGATAGTGTACGTGACCTCACAAAAACAGACGATATTATTGTGTTGCAGGAGACTTGGCTTTTGCCACACGACCTTAACTTTGTGCATGAAATAAACAATAACTTTAGTTGCGTTGCAAAGTCTTCCGTTAACACAGCTGAGGGTATATTAAAAGGCCGGCCTTACGGAGGACTCGCAATCATGTGGAATAAGACAAAATTTCCTAATGTGTCTCCTGTGCAGTGTACGAGCGATAGGATTGCAGCTGTTCGTATAATGACTGGTCAGAGTGCAATAGTAGTTATAAACGTATACATGCCGGTAGACAAAAGTGAAAATATTACTGAATTTATTGACTGTTTAGCGAATGTTCATGCGATTATTGAGGAGTGTGATGTACAGTCTGCCTATATTATGGGAGATTTTAATGCCCACCCTGATGCGAACTTTGGATGTGAACTTTTAAGATTCTGTGGTGAGATGGACTGGGACTGTGCAGATATAAAGATTTTAGGTATAAACTCGGGTACATATACGTTTCAAAGCGAATCGCATGGTAGTCGGCGATGGTTAGATCATTGTATCGTAACTCAGGCTGCTTCGAATACTGTAGTTGACGCTAAAGTACTTTATGGGGTTGCATGGTCTGACCACTTTCCTCTGCGTATTACGTGTGTAATTACTGGTGGAAATGTTGGTCATGCCATCTCAGAGACTAATGACCCTCTCAAAGGTATTAAATGGGGAAATAGGGATATGGAACAAAGAGAGGTATTTAATAAATATTGTAATGACAACGTGGATAATTTCTGTGATATTTTTGAATGTACCTGTGAAAATTATATCGATTGTGAACATAGTAATAGCTCTTATTTATACATTAATGAATATTATAATCATATTGTGAATACCTTACAAAATGCAGCCAAATTAAGTTGTAACTCAAGTGAGCGTAAATGCCGTTACAAGAAAGTGGTTGGTTGGAACTATCATGTTCGGGACAGTCATCGGATTGCTAGATTGCGCTTTCATTGCTGGGTAGTGTCAGGCAGACCCTCTAGTGGCAATATTTATAATGAAATGCGTGAAGCTCGTGCTTCTTTTAAAAATAAGCTTAAGTGGTGCCAAAATCACGAAGAAAGTATAAAAATGAATATTTTAGCAACATATAGAAAAGAAAAAAACTTTATTAAATTCTGGAATGCTACTAAAAATCTTAACCACAAGCAAAGTCTGCCAATTGCAGTGGATGGTATACATGAGCCTAAGTTAATATCTGAACTGTTTTCTCATAAATTTAAATTAAACCCTGAGCCATTAGAGGGCCTGCCGAACACAGGTGTCCATACTGTGCAAGAAGAAAATAATATCATAAAGATGGAAGTTTCAGAGACGGACGTTATAACAGCTGTGAGAAGTATGAAACATGGTAAGTCGCCTGGACACGATGGTCTCAGTGTAGAACATCTGCTCTGGGCCGGCAATAAAGTATTTAAGCATCTGGCAAAATTTTATAACTTATGTTTAAGGTATGGCTATCTTCCGAATGCACTTATGAAAACTATAGTTGTGCCTGTAGTTAAAAACAAGCTTGGTGATCTTGGCTCCTCTTCCAACTACCGTCCCATATCATTGGGTACGGTGATTGGAAAGGTATTAGAGCGACTGCTTCACCCTGAGTTGATGAGGAATGTCCATATAAATGATGCTCAGTTTGGATTCCGTGCCGGTCTCTCAACAGATTCTGCAATAGTATGCCTAAAAGCGGCTGTCAAATACTATACGAGTCGCAACACCTCAATATATGCCTGTTTCCTAGATCTAAGCCGCGCATTTGACTTAGTGAATTATGACATTCTCTGGGCCAAATTACATGAATCGCAAGTGCCATTACAGGTCAGAAATCTGTTGAGATACTGGTATGGAAACCAAACCAATAGTGTAAAATGGGGCGACGCAACTTCTAGTGACTATAGGCTAGAATGTGGAGTACGTCAGGGGGGGCTTACATCTCCGGATCTATTTAATATCTACGTAAATGGGCTGATCGAGGAACTGAGAAGAACCAGGGTGGGCTGTCACTTAGGTAACGTATGTCTAAATAACCTGAGTTATGCTGATGACATGGTTCTTCTTAGTCCATCGATCAAAGGCATGAGAAAACTGCTTTCGATTTGTGAGCATTATGCTAATGCTCACGGATTGAAATACAATGTTTCCAAAACTGAATTGATGGTGTTCAGGTCTGGTCAGGGTCCGGATCATGTAAGTAATGTATACTTGAATGGTACAACTATCAGGGTTGTGAGGCAGTTTAAGTACTTGGGCCATCTCTTGACAGAAAAGTTGCAGGATGACTGTGATATGGAGCGTGAAAGAAGAGCCCTCGCTGTTAGAAGCAACATGCTCGCCCGCAGGTTCGCAAAATGCAGCAGAGACGTCAAGATCACGTTATTCAAGGCCTTCTGCCTCGGTATGTATACTTGTCAGCTGTGGGTGAACTACACTCGGAAAGCATACAGTTCTATAAGAGTTCAGTATAATCATGCATACCGAGCTCTTATGAAGTTGCCGTGGAGCTGCAGTGCCTCGGGCATGTTTGCTGATGCGGGGATTCCGGACTTCTTTGCGGTTATACGCTCGCGAATCGCCTCCTTTTGGGAACGAATACGCCGATCAGAAAATTTAATTCTGAGGGCTGTCTCGCATGATACGTTGAACCCTATATACGCTCATTGGATTTCCGCGCACTTGAGTCGCAACAGAAAGTGATTAAGCTGTAGTAATTAGTGTATAGATATGTGTAATAGAGTATTAGACTGACATTCTTTTTAATGTTACTTTTTTTGACTTCCTTTGTGATTTTTATTTATATATTTTCTATACATTGTAATATTGTACTATGGGTCTTTTGCCTGAAAATAAATCATTATTATTATTATTATTATTATTATTAGAATGGTCTAAGGTCATAACTAACACCTATGGACGAAAAACCTAATTTGAAAAACAATGCACAAAATACGCGGTTTACCTATAGTCGATTCAGGATAATACATCCCTTATGTCTGTGGCCTAAACTTTAGAAATTCTAAAACATAAACATTTTATATGAGTAGAGTAGGTATGTTAATAAAATCTTGACATCATGCCTAGAATCTACTTTACCAAAATGGGAAACAATGCTATGAAAAAACAGTAATAGTATACCAAAACCGGTAATGTGTAACTGTGTAGGTGTCGGCCATCTTGGTCTCACGTTAATCTTTACGTTTGAACATCAATATTACCCCGTCACGCCACCTAAAATTTACTCAACGAGCATTAGTTTTCACAAAGACTGAGTACAGAGTGGCTGTGTTCGAAAAACAGCATTAGAGAACGATCAACGCAAGCGAACTTTGGGAAGTCTGTTTACGAAGGCAAGATGTTATTTTTATGGTTTTAATAAAACTAGTAATAGATCAAATTCATAACGTTTTAAGATTACCTACTTATTTGTAATTAAATTTAGTAATGTCGGAAAAATAAGGGGGGGGGGCTGGAATTTGGTGGGTTATTTTCCATAAATTCCTTTAATCAGCCGCGGGCTGATATATGATGGGTATTTAACTTTCGTTTAACAAATTAAATTCATCTAAATTTGCTCGTCTTAAGGTTGTAATTTGTAGTGCTATTAACCTATTATTACTAATCCTGCACCCAATGGCCTAAATACAGCCAGGTAAATAATGTGCAATTCCTAAGATATTTGTCCTGCAAATGAGGAACTTATATTAGAAATATATTTGAACCTAACATCAGCCGGTCATCAAAACATTACGGCAATATACAGGCTGTTCCGAAATATTATTTTGATAATGTTTTTATATATTTGTTTATTGAATTTCACTTTTTGAAAAGAAAACGCCTCAAAGATTTCAATTTCAAATAATTAAAACGATCTCGTACTCGTTGATTATTACATACAACGTCTTACTAAAAAATCACAGATCTCGTGCTGTACCTACCCGATTTGAAAGGGCATTGAAAATGAATCGACCTATTATAGATTATTCAAAAAAATAAAAATCATAACGCGTATTTTTCGGTCGAAAATTTTAATTTTTTTCATAAACAAAAAAATTTTGTCTTCAGAAACAACTTTTCATCATCATCGTAAACCCTTCGAATTCCGCGTCTTTGGAGCTCTCAGACGTCCTCGTGCCCGCACGCGAACCACCCGCCGCGTGATATAGCATCTCGCGCCGTGCAAAACTCGCGGCTAAGGGTACCTCTACAGCCTCGACCGTCACCAATATCGAAATAAAACCAGACCAAGTGCGAGTCGGACTCGCGCACGAAGGGTTCCGTACCAAAAAATGGCAAAAAAATTACGTTTGTTGTATGGGATGGGAGCCCCCCTTAAATAATAATTTTACTGTGTTTTTAGTATTTGTTGTTGTAGCGACAATAAAAATACATCATCTGTGAAAATTTCAACTGTCTACCTGTTGTCGTTATTAATATCGAGCAAAAAACGAAAAAAAATCACCTTTGTTGTATGGGAGCCCCCCCTTAAATATTAATTTAATTCTATTTTTAGTATTTATCGTTATAGCGGCAACAGAAATACATCATCTGTGAGTATTTCAACTTTCTAGCTATCACGGTTCATGAGATACAGCCTGGTGACAGACAGACAGACAAACAGACAGGAGTTTTAATAATAGGGTCCCGTTTTTACCCTTTGGGTACGGAACCCTAAAAAGTGTAATGACCTAAAATGTTCTTTCGTTCGATAGCAAGGTGCTTTTTTCATATTTTTGAAATTCGGCCCCGTTCTCGAGATATCGGAAATTGTCTGTGAAAAGACACAATTTTTCGGTCGAAATAAGTCGGTTTTTTTCGAATTCCAAAAAAGTTTTTGACTCTTTCAAAATATTTTTCACATCTTCTTAAAGCACTTTAAATTTCGCGTCTTTTGAACCCTTATACGTTCTCGTGGCCCTAAACCTCAGGGTATCACGGCTGAGTCGCACTTTCAGCGAAAATTTCAGGGACCTACTGGAGCGAACCAAAAAACATTTTCAATGTTAAAAACTCCTAACTAATGCGCGAAAAAAAATCAGCTGTTTTTCGCGATTTCAGAGTTGGTGCCATAGTGAAAATTATTCACTTTGATGGTCCTTTTCTACCGGCTATTATACTATATTCGGCATTTAGAGGTTATTTTGTAACACGTTGTATATTAAACTAAAGACTTTTTGCGGTATTTTTTTTATGCCATTTTTCATATATTTATATTCTAAGTTGTTAAATATTTACAAGAGATGTATAAATTTAAAAGACTTAAGCTAATAAATTTAATAGAAAAAAAACTTTTTTAACAAAAAAGAAAAACCTCCTTCAAAAAACCTGAAACAAAAACAGATTCAAAATTAAATACCTCTAAAAAAGCGAGAAATAATATTCAAATCATTAGTTACGCATAACATTATTAATAAAACACGTCTATTGAAGTCGGGTGGGGCTGGAAGACAAGTAATTTTTTTTTATATTTCTGAAAGCCCCACCCGACTTCATTAGACGTGTTTTATTAATAATGTTATGCGTAACTAATGATTTGAATATTATTTCTCGCTTTTTTAGAGGTATTTAATTTTGAATCTGTTTTTGTTTCAGGTTTTTTGAAGGAGGTTTTTCTTTTTTGTTAAAAAAGTTTTATATTTTCAACTTTTTAGTGGCAGGTATGTAAGCATGTAAATATTTTTTAACTTTATAAAATATTTTCAATGGTAAAATGCCCACAACTCAAATTCCCAATTTACGCTGTTTGTTTTTGAGGAGTTCCATTGTGTCTTCGTAGTCCAAGTCTAGTCCAGAACCTTGCATTGCAGACCATGGTTTGGTTTGTTTTGGATTGTCATAAATCTACCAAAATCCAAATCACTTTACATATACTATTTGAATTTGAGGAGTTCCCTTGTGTATCTTCGAAGTTCAAAGTCCAATTCCGATGAAATTAAAATGTGACCACTCTTAAAGTATACCCTTTCAAACAAAAAAAGAATCATCTAAATCGGTACATAAACAAAGATGTTATGTTCGAAAATCCATAAAAACACGTATGATGGCAAGCTAAATAATTGACATTTTTCAGGATTATGAAAAAACCACCAGCCAGATCTCTGTAATTTTTTTATGGGACCACACACAAACTATGTTCTTTAAGATAAAAAAAGAATTGTATAAATCGGTTAACAACTGACGAAGTTATGGTAAAACATACATAAAAAAAAAATACCGACGACTTGAGAACCTCCTCCTTTTTTTGAAGTCGGTTAAAAATACTAGAAAAAAACGACTCACCCGTAGCAGCTCAGACGGGACTTGAACCCGCACCCTTGGGATTACGGCCCAATGCACTGACCAATTATGCTACTGAGTCGCTAGTGGGAATGGCGAAATTTTCTAGTACTTTTTACGTTTTCGCTGTAAGCCAGCGTTATCTCATCAATGTGAAGACTTGTTGAGGGAATCATAATTTTAGAGCCTTTAAGTGTTTTATTATCATTATTGATAGTTACAAAATTAATTTCATACAAACATGGTTGTTTTATTTTTTAACATCACGTACCTGGTTGGAATTAGGGAACAAATTGGCTAATGTTAAAACAAAGAACGCCGAAATTAGGGTTTCTCGCCCTTCCTGCAACATTGGTGAAAAAGTTGCTCGATGTCATGTTTTTTTAACATAAATAATATGTTGATTATTAGACTAATATAAATCTTATTATCGACAAAACGCAAGGGTTGTTATTAGGGGTACTATCTAATTGGCATACTGGAGAATTGCGCACTCTGTGGCACTTCAATGTAATATTTGTCAATTGCAAACGTCAAAAAATTGCGCAGCGCGACACAGGTCCATTCAGCAATATTCATTCATGCTTTGAGATATACAGGGTCACTGGAAATATGACGTATTCCTGCTAAATGGTTATAGATGAGGTCAAAACAAATATTTTTTGTTATATTACTTTTTCTCAAAAAGTTCATAGTTTTTGAGTAATTTAAAATTAAGTATTTTTTTACCAAAAGTACGTTTTCAGATACAAAAAATTAACATAAAAGATAACTACTCGTTCGATTCCGGATTTTTTATTATTTTGGTATAGAAAACAGTCTAAATATTGATAATGAATAAAAAAAGTTACAAAAAGTACATGAGTTTATAAAAAAATCAATCCTTAAAAACATTTTTTATTTTTTCAGATTTTTTAGAAAAGGCAGCAAATATCTTTAAAAAATTCCTTTTAACTAAGCGTGCAAAATATTTTAAAAACATCACCATCTATTCAGCTTTCAGTTGAGGTATAAAACTTAATAATAACTTAAATAAAAAATGAGAAATTAAGACTTAAGTGAATTGCAGTCCCATTTCATGAAGCAAAAATTTCCTACTTCGAGCGCTTCGGAGGTGGCCGTATAATCCTACTTATATCATAAATGTGAAAGTTTGCTTGTTTGGATGATTGTTAATCAATCATGCAAAACGGCTGAATGGATTTGGATGAAATATAGCACACAGATAGTCTAAAAGCCGGATTAAAACATAGGAGGATACTATTATCTTGGTTAAAGGTTCCCTAGGGATATTTCGAATTTAAATTCGAATGTAAATGCCGATGAAGTCGCGGGCAGAAGCTAGTTTGCCATTAATGGTCATGCTTACTAAAAATAATAAGAGTTTGGGGACAAGATTATTTTCCGCCGATGAGTCAAAATTTTTACGGACGGCATCAAAAATAACCATGCATATCAGCCATTTTTAAAGCTTTTATGCCAGGCCTTCCTTTTGGCTTGTGAATGGATAGAGCGGACGGGCCATAACCCACCACGTGGACCCAATGTGGATTGGTCAGTGTTAACGACTGTAAATGTAGCCAGGACCAACGGCTCTATGTAAGGTACATTGTGTTAACACCGACAAATCCGCATTGGGCCCACGTGGTGGGTTATGGCCCGTCCACTTTATCCATCCACAAGCTAAAAGGAAGGCCTGGCATAAAGGCATTAAAAATGGCTGATATGCATGGTTATTTTTGATGCCGTCTTTATAAAATTTTGACTCATTGGCGGAAAATAATCCTGTCTCGAAACTCATTCGGACGAAAGTATTTTTAGTAAGCATGACCATTTATGGCAAACTAGCTTCCGCCCGCGGCTTCATCCGCATTTACATTAGAGAAAATCCCTAGGGAACCTTTAACCAAGATAATAGTATCCTCCTATGTTTTAATCCGGCTTTTAAACTATCTGTGCGCCATATTTCATCCAAATCGGTACAGCCATTTTGTGTGATTGATTAACAATCATACAAAGAAGCAAACTTTCACATTTATGATATAAGTAGGATAATACGGCCACCTCCGAAGCGCTCGAAGTCGGAAATTTTTGCTACATGAAATGGGACTGCAATTTACTTAAGTCTTAATTTCTCATTTTTTATTTAAGATATTATTAAGTTTTATACCTCAACTGAAAGCTGGATAGATGGTGATGTTTTTAAAATATTATGCATGCTTAGTTACTAGGATTTTTTTAAAGATATTTGCTGCCCTTTCTAAAATATCTGAAAAAATAAAAATAAAAAATGCTTTTAAGGATTGTTTTTTTTATAAACACTTGTACTTTTTGTAATTTTTTTTATACATTATCAACATTTAGACTGTTTTTCATCCCTAAATAATAAAAAAACCGGAATCGAACGAGTAGTTATCTATTATTTTAAATTTTTGTTTTTGAAAACTTACTTTTGGTAAAAAATTACTTAATTTCAATTTACTCAAAAACTATGAACTTTTTGAGAAAAAGTAATATAACAAAAAATATTTGTTTTGACCTTATCTATAACCCTTTAGCAGGAATACGTCATATTTCCAGTGACCCTGTATATGAGCCTTAAACCCTGTCAAGCGGCGCGACACCACCGCCATATTGCGGAAATATTTAGAGCCAAATTTATTCCTTTTTAAATTATTTTAAGAAGTAATGAAGTATAAAAATATTAAAATAATCTGATCAATTAATAATAATAAATATTGACATTTTAGAAATAATTATTGGCGCGTTTACCACGAAGATAAATATTTGTGATTAGCGCCATGAAGGAAACTAAAGAACTTCCGACAATATTATAGACTCCTGACCAAAATTACTTTTTATTATTAAACTCATCTGGTTATTAAATAATAATGTGGTTCATCACGGACAATATTTAAAGTAATTTATACAGTAACCTAACATATGGTACCTTTTACCTTTACCTTTTTTTTTTTTTGACAATGACCAGCCTTTCTATTGTCTAACTTCAAAATCTATCGCAATCGCTTTCAGGATGTAATCCATTGAAGTTTCTTTTTTAACTCAAATAAAAACTTACCAAAGAAATGCAGCTGTCAAACGAGATTTTTAAAATTAGACAATTAGCCCCCCGGTTGTCTGCCGATTAGACATGCGCGCCGAGGCCTAAAGTGCCCGCGGCGGCGCGCCGACCATTTATAGTCGGCGTGGCGTGACCGCGCCGGCGTGGCACAAATTATTCCGGCATTTTAAGTCAAATTTATTTATTTTCGCAATACCGCCTATATATATCTTGCACTTTTCTGTGGGGAAATAACTATTTTTTTCCTTGAAAACAATTCAAAGTGCCTCCTATAACTGCCTAGCTATCCAAACTCATCTTAGATACTCATATTATGTAGATAAACTTGTTCACTTGCGACTAAATTCGGACACATCCTAAATTCGGCCACTCAAGCAAAATATTAAATTAAATAATTTGTGTGACTATATGCTATTCTGGGTCAAAATGGCAGCAAGCCGTCATCGTCACTCAGTAGCAATTTGACCAGCGCCCGCGTGTTTGTGCCGCGCGTTGTGCAATTTTGTAGTTAAGTTCGAGGGACACCCAAGTTATGGGGTAAGTGATTTTAATTACTTTCACCGATTTCTCGATCTATTGACGTTTATATGTGATAAAACCTTAATCAAAGAATAATATAAAGTGATATTTTCTTATATGATTTTATTTGTTACTAAATTAAAGCTCGCCGGAGCTAGGTCTAAGAAACTGGTGAAAAATCTAAATTTGGCTGCCTTTTGAAATGGTGGCCGAGTATAGAATGACCATGAGTCCTATAGTCGGCCAACCATCAAACTCGCGGCCGGACTTGGGCGTAACGATATTTTCTATTTTCGGCCACTTATTATTAATGTTATATGTTAATAATAAAGTACCATCAGCTTATTTTTGATAAGCATAATATTATTAATGTTGATAATAATAATAACTATGTTATTTTTGCAATTTAATATGTAAATAATATCAACCGCATGACACCCACTGCTGGGTATAGGCCTCCCCCATCGGTTCTTCTCGCCATGTGTCCAGCTCACTGCCACTTCAGCTGATCAATCATTCGAGCGATATGTCGGTTACTTAAATAAAAACATTAAAGGTTTCTGACACTGGTCATTGCTGAGTTATTTAGCCTTTGCCGAATTTAGGGAAAATAATGGTCGAATTTAGGGCAAAAGCGTCCGAATTTAAGCCGTCAAAATTTCATTGTTTATAATTTTATTATTATTGTTTTCTTGTTTTTCATGATCATGTGCATATTATTATAAATAACAAACATATATCAATCGTAAGTAATAAAAATTGCACAGCTGCAGTTCCATTTTAACACAAATATTTTAGATTGAATTTTAAAATTTGTTGACGTGGTTGAATTTAGAAGGAAAAATTAAAAATAGAGCGAGTGAGCAGCTGTGCGTTGCTTCTGCACTTTTCCTGTCCCTCTCGCTCGCTTGCTTTTCCTCGCGCACTCTTGCCTTCCCTTGCGCTCGCGCTTCATTCGGCGCGCCGACCCGAATGCCACGGCGGCGGCGGCGCCGAAAAAACGCGGCGCGGCGCGGCGGCGCCGGCGCGGCTCGCATGTCTACTGCCGATGCCGAGGTCAAAAACTTGGATTTAACATTGCCTCCACATTACCAACAATATATCCAAAAACAAAAAATACCTGATTAGATGCAACGATAAATATCCAATTTAATTGGACATTGTTGTGGCATTAAAGTTTAAATATCTACTCAAAGCAAGTTTTTGAGGCTAAAAT
Organism: Agriphila geniculea; assembly: GCA_943789525.1. Classification (NCBI taxonomy): domain Eukaryota; kingdom Metazoa; phylum Arthropoda; class Insecta; order Lepidoptera; family Crambidae; genus Agriphila; species Agriphila geniculea. Next base: position 17,480,215 of record OX038871.1, read on the forward strand.
GTAATACAAACCTGAAATAAAGAAAAAAATAGGTACCTATACATCATCATAATAAAAAAAACAACCCTGCGTGGCTTAAATTACGTACACAAAGGGTAATTTTCGTAAACACTCATCTGGCTTCCGCGTGGCGATAATGATTTCCTCTCAATTTGTTTGATGTCCAATCCCAATATTTCGCTTATATTACGTAAACCAATTTGTGCTACGAGTGACCTAGTGACTTTTGGGATTCACGTTTGCCGGAAATATGACCTTTGTTGTTTCTACTAGTTAAAATGCATGAGTGAGTATATACCTAACCTAGTAATAGTTTGTGATTTTACTATGAAGCATCTGCCCTACTACTCAAATGGCCAATATTCTATGCGTTTGATTTGACCGCTACGCTTACTGTTAAAGCTTTTAGAATAACCAGTAAACTATAAGGTTACGTACTGATCATAGAATATCGTTAAATGGTTCACAGAAGAGACATTTAGATAGTTTAATGCCTATGAGTTACGTACTACATACAATGATGATGTCTGAATAAAATAATGGATCCTCTTACTTCAAGCGATAAAACTAGAGGCTCTATTTGAACTGTAGACCGCGCTTCATTTTGATAAATTTTAATTTCCTCGGTCGGGTATGGGTGTTACATGTAAGTATTAATAATAACAATAAGTTATACAATATGTTTGGTAAGCGATATCGTAAAAGCGATAAAGTAAAGGCGACAATATGATCAATTTATTAATAAAACCCCCTTCCACATGTTGGGGTCTATCCCCTCTCCTGTAGGAATGACATATATATATATATATTATATATATATATATATATATGACGGAGTGCCGAGCTGACCATTTAGTTCAGCCATATCCATGGGCGTTGGAGAAAGCGAAGAGGTATGCAGAATTGCGAGCGTACGTACAGCGCCACGGCTCACGATCGAATGTGTCCCAGTGCGAGCGCCGCCTGCTTATAAAGGCCGGCCGGTCGCCCCACTAGTCACGCCACCACTCACGCCACGCGGCGCCACAACATGCAAAACTAGTTCGGGCGCTGACGTCACTCGCAAGCCCGCACGGACGTTAGTCCCCTCTTTGATAATTTAACTTGATTTTATGACTTAACAATGTTTTACCATTGTTTTATTGTTTTAAATTGTAATTATTATTGATTAGCAAATAAAAACAACATGAAATTACAAAAAATGCGTAAAACAACATAAACGCGCCGTCACGGCCGTCCTGCGCCTTCACACGTCCTCGTGTGTCTCGTTATCAGACTTGTCCTAAAAAAAACAAAATATGCTGAGTTGTATATTCGAGCTCGGCCATTCTGGCCCCTAAAAAAAGAACAATTATCTTACTGATTACAACAATTTCACACAGACAGATCGTCACACAGACGAATCTTCACACAGACGGATCGACACACAGATGGATCGACACACAGATGGATGGTCACACAGTCCGACTGCAAAGAATACATGACCATCAGCCTACTCAGAATACATAGTAGTACCGATTAGAGGGGATGCCACATTTACGAAAGTCGTCTATTTACGATTCCCGTTGGACAAGAGAGTGCTCCACTGACAACCGGTATCATTGTCTTCAGCATGATCTCCTGAACAAGAATACAGCGGTTGTCGCATTATAAAGTGGTGGAGGGGGGAGGGGTGGAGGGAAGAGATGTGGAAGTCGAGTATCGGAAATTGGTTGATTTTCTCAACAACCACTTGACCGATTTAAACAAATAATGTGTCTTAGGGTAGGTAATATCTTTGACAACATATTTTTATTTGCAATAGTTTTTGTAAATACTATAGTTTATTAAATAATTAGAAAAAAGTCGAATTTCAAACAAAATCATTATTAGTTTTGTAAATTTGAAGCAGTAAATTAAAATAAAGTACAGAAGTACATATAGTATAAAGCACTACGTAAAATTGCCACAATCATTGGCTTGCTGTCTGTTTTTTAGTTTTGAAATTTGGCTGGAAGACAACAAAATTATCACCGATATAGTGCGGGAGGTCACTGTCCGAATAATATGGAAACCGCTTTAACGAAAGTCGTCTAATGACGATTCCCGTTGGACCGAAGAGTTCTCTACCGACAACTGGTATCATTGTCTTCAGCATGATCTCTTGAACTAGAATATAGTGGTTGTCGCATCATAAAGTGGTTGAGGGGGGAGGGAGGGGAGGGAAAAGATGCGGAAATCGGGTATTAGGGTTTGGATAATTTCTCAGTAACCGCTTGTCCGATTAAAACAAATAACGTTTCATATGGTAGATAATACCTGTAACAACATATTTTATTTAACAATGTTTTTTGTAAATACTAAAGTTTATTACAAAAATAGAAAAAAGATGAATTTCAAACAAAGGCTTTTTTAGTTTTGTAGAATTGAAGCAGTAAATTAAAAGAAAGTACTATGAAATTAAAACTTTGAAGATTTGCCCCAGAAAAAAAATATTTATACATAACACAATTGTTCCACTATATGAAATTATAAACTTGTTTAACATTTTTATCTAATAACTATGCTAAAAAAATTTTTTGGGTCGCGTGGTGAAATGTTTTCTACCATTTTTTTCGAAAATCCTCCACAGAATTAAAACTATAAAGATTATCCTCGGAAAAAATACTGGTGAATAGCCCAGTTATTTCAATATATATAAAATAATAAACATGTTAAACTTTTTTGTCTAGTAACTATGTTAAAAAAATGATTATTTTTTAACGAGGTGAAATTTTTTCTACCATTTGTTCGAAAATCCTCTACAGAATTAAAACTATGAGGATTTGCCCCAAAAAAAAATAATAGTGAATAGCCCAGTTATTTTGTTATATAGAATAATCAATTTGTCAAATATTTTTGTCTAGTAACTGTGTTAAAAAATATTTTGTGCCATGCAATCTCGTTTAAACATAACTTTGCAGGTCCACCGTGTTATGTGACACAAAACATTTTTTAACAGAGTTACTAGACCAAAATGTCTGATAAGTTTATTAATCTATATAGTGGAATAACTAGTCTATTTACTGTATTTTTTTTTCTGGAGAAAATCCTCATAGTTTTAATTCTGTAGAAGATTTATGGAAAAATGATATGTTAGAGAAATTTTCACTGCGCGATAGAAATCATTTTTTTAACATAATTTCTAGACAAAATTGTTTAACAAGTTATTTTTTCTATATAGTGCAATAACTAAGCTATTCACCAGGATTTTTTTCTAGGGCAAATCATCATAGTTTAAATTCTGTAGAGAATTTTCTAAAAAAAAGTTGTAAAGAAAATTTCGCCACGCAACACAAAACATTTTGTAACACAGTTACTAGACAAAAATATTAAACAAATTTATTTTCTATATAGAAAAATAACTGGACTATTCACTATTATTTTTTTATGGCGCAAATTTTGATAGTCTTAATTCTGTAAAGGATTTTCGAAAAAAAAAAGATAAAGATAATTCGCCACGCAATAAAAAAATTTTTTTTAACATAATTACTGAACAAAGATGTTTGATAAGTTTATTATTCTATATAATAGGATAACTGGGCTATTTACCGTTATTTTTTTCGGAGGCAAATCTTCATACTTTTAATTCTGTAGAGGATTTAAGAAAAAAAAATGGAAGAGAAAATTTCACCACGCGACACAAAAAATTTTTTTTTTACTAGTTACTAGACAAAAATGTTTAACAAGTTTATTATTCTATATAGGGGAATGACTGGGCTATTCACCGATATTTTTTTTCTGGAGCAAATCTTCATAGTTTTAATTACATAGTAGTTTATTTCAATTTACTGCTTCAATTCTACAAAACAAAAAAAATATTTATTTGAAATTCGTATTTTATCTAATTATTTCATAAACTATAGTATCTACAAAAACTATTGTTTAATAAAATCTGTTGTTAAGGATATTACCTACCATATGACAGTTTATTTGTTTAAATCGAACAAGTGGTTATTGAGAAATTAGCGAAACTCTGATAACCGAGTTTTGCACCTTTTCCCTCCCCCCCCTCCCCCCTCCACCACTTTATAATGCGACAACCGCTATATTATTGTTCAAGAGATCATGCTGAAGACAATGATACCAGTTGTCGGTAGAGCACTCGCTTGTCCGACGGGATTTCAATTTTGAAGGCCTGGCCCCTCCTCTAGATTGTCACACAGACTTTGGTCACACAGACTTGTCACACAGACTTTTGTCACACAGAATTGTCACACAGCGATCACCACATTTAGTAGCATATTTCACTGGGTGACAAAGTGATCACTACATTGCGTAGCATATTTCACTGGGTGGATCACTACATTAAGTAGCATATTTCCTCTTTCCACAGAACACACAATAGTACCAATTGTCACACAGACTTGTCACACAGCGATCACTATATTAAGTAGCATATTTCACTGGGCGGCAAAGTGATCACTACATTGAGTAGCATATTTCACTGGATGGATCACTACATAGAGTAGCATATTTCCTCCATTAATAACGAATACTTCATATGAATACTTACTTTTGCCGTCATCGGCACATCCAGAAATCTATGACCATCAAAGGCCAAAAGACATTGCACCGTAAATAAATAAGTAACAATAATAAACAATAATAGTAGGTATGTAAGTTCTAAAAATTTTAATTTTTGAACTCACGTTCTTATAGGTTCCACTATTCGACTAGGATCCACACGTTTCATCTAAATGGTTAGCAAAGTACATTTATTAGTATTTTTGTGATCAGAAAAATGTATCCAGCCACTATTTCTAAATTAATAACAATGAATGTCAAAGAGGAATTAAAAGTTTTTTTTTTGTTTATGTTTTATTTTTGTAAAGAAAACTAAGTGATGTATGCTGAGGATTATGAAATTGACGAAGCAGTGGACGGTGAACAAGTGACATTTTTATTTCAAATTAAAGAACTTCAGTTTGCAGTCAGTTTGGATAAGTAAGTATAAAAACTATATATAAAACTATATAAAATCAAAATAGGTTTTCCAATAGTAATGTTATAAAATTTTTGTATTCAGGAAAATTCGTTTTGTTCAGCTAAAAAAACATAGAATACAATAAGCTCAAAACGGCGAAAACTTTTAAAGCCAACACAGATGATGGTATATCTGTAAAATGATCCAGTTTGCAAAAGATTAAGCTATTTAGGTACATTCTAAACTTTACCTTCTCCGTATTAAAGTTCATATTTCAGAAAAAAATAGTGTTTTTTTTTACAAGGTACCCGGTAGATTTAGGTGAATCATAGATTGTTATTTACACATCACTTTAGACTCGATTCACACTTGTAACGATGCTACATCCCTAAACCCAAAATCTACCCTCATATAATTTTTATCCATGATCCTATCTGGTATCTGGTCGCGTCGGCCATATTTAGACACTTCCGATCCAGCCTGCCTGCGTGCCAGAGCATTGAGTCGAGTTTTAGTGCTCCTCATTATTGCGGTCAAGTTTAAATACCTACAAGGTGATCGCCGCGAGTTATCCGAAGACTATTGTGATTACCCAAATAATAATCAACGTCGGAGATTCTAAGAAGAAGTGAGACGCGCATCCACCACAGCCAGCACGCGGGAGCAACGATCGAACCAGGTTAGCCCACTCAATTCCTTCTCCTGTAATCTTTCCGTGTAGGACCATATTATCGAAAATGTTTTAAGTTCAATTACTAGTATTTTAGTTAATTTTAACTTTATGCTAAATATAATATCAAGGTTTATGAAGGATCCAATAACAGACAGTCGCAAACCTCCCAAAGTGGACTTCATGATGCTGCTGAAGCTCTTCTGCTTAAAAAGAATCGGTGTTGATAATGTTTGAATCAGTTTAACAAACAAAATACAAAAACCAACACCCCACCGTCTAAGTGTAGTCTTTGGCACACAAAAAAAAGGTTTGTTTGAGCCATAGACAAAGAAAAACTTTCGCCGCGCCCAAGAAGACCAACAAAGCGTGGAAAAGAGTAGTTAACATCATACGGACACGGTCTATATAAAAAAGAGACAAAGGATCAAGTGACATGTGCCAACATTTTTTACAGTAAGAGCCCCTAGCGTCCCGCCTAGCAAATGAGCAATCACAGTTTGTTTAACTTATTTTTTAATCTTAATTAGAATTTAAAATAAAGGTATCGTGGAGCTATGGTATCTTCTGCTCTAAGTAATTGTGATGTGACAAAAAGAAACAATCCAAGTAATCACACTTTTCAAAGGTAAATAAGATATTGCCACACATTTCTGTAAAACCAAATTTCGCTACATTTATTCGTTTATCGACAGAGAAAACAGTATGGAACATAGTTTATTAACTTCCTTTGCCATAATTTGGTCATATTTTATGAATCTAAGTCATATTTTACGTATCTCATATAAAATGTATTGATTCGTTTTCGGATCACCTGTTTATTGACTTAGTTGTTCTTTGACATTCTATTTCTATGGCCCAAGGTTTGAGCATTTCGTCACAGTATTAAAATTTTTGCAGACAGGAACTACAAAATCAAATTAGCGGTAAAAATAGTTTCAGGCAAAATAGCGAGAATAAAAGAAAAAATACAACTTAAAACAAAACATAAACAAAAAAATGTCATTAGCGTCCGTTCATAGATTAGGTTGATAGGGTGATAGCAAAGTATATTTTCCAATTCATGTGGGCCAAGAAAGTATGTCCGCCAGAATTCCTGTTTACTGCACTTACGCTCTCCTAGAATGAATCAGTTTTCAAACAAATTTTTAGGATGGAACAAAAATGGTCAAAATAAAACTTTAGTGAAATTAAGTGTCTCTTGTTTTCATACGGGTAAAAAAATTTGTGAGTAATTAAATAATGGCAGTATAGTTTTGTTTCATAAATTCGCAATTTACTTTTTATTATGCAACTTATCAGAAAAACTTTTGATAGAAATGATTCCACTAACCAATTCTAAATATCGCCGAGCAATCAATCATTCCGCTGCACGATTTATAATTACTGAAAATAAAAATATGAAGTTCTTCAGGTTTATAATCGCCAAAATCCGAAATTTACGTGGTTTTTTCGATTTTTGACATAGTTGCGTTCGGCTCTCGAGGTCACACACTTGGATTATTTATTCGACCAACATCATAAACAAGTCTGTGAACAATAATTTTCAAGTATTTTGTTTCTAATTCTGTTATAGGCTCTGAGGGAACATCGGTATCATTGACATTACTAAAATCATTAATTTTTTTCGCTAAACTCACATTGAAGAAGCCCAACATAATTAAATCTTGCCCTATTATGATGTTATGAATACCAACGAAGAATTGGGGACCTCATAAAATAATAATTCAACTGAATAATTCTAAAAAGAGTATTGCATCGTAGGCTTAATTTTCCTATCCCTCAAAGTGAAGCTGAAACATAATATTTCTCTTCTCTGTAAAACGTCTCTTTTGTTAATGAGCATTCAGGAACCGAAATGAAAACAAAATGAAAACTTTTCACCAATATTGTAGAGGTGGTCCACCGCTGGTGTGACAGTCCTAAGCTAACCCTTCGCTCAGCCGTGGATTAGGTTTGTAGAGCGTGGACCAGCGTGTCTAGGTGTCCACATGTCCCCTTCACTTCACCACTCGGGCAGCCCGAAAAAACCCTGTACAAGGTAGCAGCAGGAGCTTCGATGGCATCAATTGTACAATGCAACCTTGTAACGGCTGCTGTGCACGTTACCATGCAGCTTTTTAACCTCAGGGAGACTTACTAAGGAGCATAACCAACTGGCTTCCGCTTGAAGGGTTCTCTCCTAAACATATGTCCACTGCATCACACCACGCTCGCGCATCCGCCCCCTGAAGACTAAATTCTGGAAAAATAAGTTTGGTCATCACCGAACCCATCACGCCACGATGCTGGGACTTCAAGAGATTTCTCCATCGGTTTTGTAGGACTGGCGCTCCCATAGTATGTTTTCCGCTTCCTGGTCCATCCCCACTCCTGATGACGGAGTGCCGAGCTGACCATTTAGTTCAGCCATATCCATGGGCGTTGGAGAAAGCGAAGAGGTATGCAGAATTGCGAGCGTACGTACAGCGCCACGGCTCACGATCGAATGTGTCCCAGTGCGAGCGCCGCCTGCTTATAAAGGCCGGCCGGTCGCCCCACTAGTCACGCCACCACTCACGCCACGCGGCGCCACAACATGCAAAACTAGTTCGGGCGCTGACGTCACTCGCAAGCCCGCACGGACGTTAGTCCCCTCTTTGATAATTTAACTTGATTTTATGACTTAACAATGTTTTACCATTGTTTTATTGTTTTAAATTGTAATTATTATTGATTAGCAAATAAAAACAACATGAAATTACAAAAAATGCGTAAAACAACATAAACGCGCCGTCATATATATATATTTTTAAAAGGTGTGATAATTTTTATTTTTATAATATAATGATTAGTTAGGCCATTATTTCTCATTAAATCGAGCTACTGCTTTGCGAACATAGTTAAGCGAGTCACCATGTACATCAAATATGTCGCTAAATTCGTCATAAAAAATACTAAAGTAAAATTTAATCTGTTTGAGTGCATTTTAGTTTTTCTTACATAATATATCTCAAAAACTAACAATTTTAAAACGAGTAAACTGGCACGCCAACTTAGCCTAAATTTCATGAGTACCCATCGGTTGAGAAATGCGACCTGTAGTACATCTAATTACACTCAAATACATACAGTTTATTCATTTTTTGCCTTTTATTTTTAATTTATTTTATGTAGGTACTTAAAATATTTTTTTAATAATTTAATTTAATTTAATTTTTATTCATAAATTATTCTTCTCTTGGTAAATGACACAGTTGTAGCATTTATAAATTATTCCGTTCTGTACATTTATAATCTATGACAGACATTTTTAGGATAATATTTACTGACATTTTGTATTTCTAATCTACAAATATGAACGAAAATCAATTAACACGCGCATGAAATGTGATCCTTAGATTTTTTGGAACCTTGCTTGTGTAATTTATACTGTTTCACATAACATAGGACGGCATTTATTAAGTTCCTTTTTCGGGAGCAACTCAAAATGTCAATGCTTTCGCCAGACTGCGCTTAGGTGTGCTAATTAGCTCAGATTTCAGCTGCCAGTGTGAAGGCGCAAGTAACCTATCTACCTCTTTTAAAAAAATTCTAATATCTTTGTTTATTATCTATGATTTCGACCCGTACTGGCCCATATTCCAGAAAATGTTTTTCACTTTGTGCAACTTATTAACTCTACTTCGGCGTCATATAACTTGGTAGGCACGTTTTCGATATGCACGAGCACAGAATATTCAAAAGCTTTCTGCTACAGAATTTGATAGTAAAGATATCAGAGCGAAAATAATATTCAACGATGAAGTACAATACTGTCTAATGTCTAAGTACATAATCATAGTTTACTTATATAAAACTAATATACAGGATGGAAAAAAGATGGTAGGTAGTTGGAGGGAAATTACCCGAAATATTGATGATGGTAAATTTTACTGAAAAATCGCTTGTCACAGCCATTAAATCCGTGAATCGAACGGGTTATCTTTCTTGGGTCTGCCTTTAATTTAAGTACCTATGTACCTACGTTAATTAGAAGAAAATTAGACTTATCATTGATTCTATCAATTTGTATCATTAAACTACAGCTTTTTTCCTCGATTTGTACTCGGTTTGGTTCCCGTTCGATTCCTCGATTTGTACTCTGTTTGGTTGATGGTAGTAGGGCTTTTTCAAACTCGCCTGGCTAGCTACCATCATCTTACCTAAGTCCTCACAGTGGCACCCACACCTTAATTAAATGTATTGCTCGCTAAGTACGTAATGTATCGAAAATTCAAATGTTGAGATTGAAGCTAAAGTTCTATAATTTATTTACAAACAATAACCTCTGTAAAATATAGTTCATTGTAGTAGTAGGTAAAAGAGCAAAATGTGATAAATTTTTTAAACATTATGTATTAGCGAGCAATAAATGTTATTTAAATAAGGGCGCCACTTGAAGGTACTATTCAGCAAGTACTACAACGAAATAATTACATATGTTTAAAAAAAACAGAATAATATAATAAGTAGTATTAGTTATAAAATATTAGTGTATGCGTTTTATTCCTGTTTAAATGTGTTTGTGTAGTTACAATCTGGATTAACACCTAAAATGGCCACTTTAGGTGTTAATCCATATTGTAACTACACGAACACATTTCAAGTAGGAATTAATGCATACAAAAATCACTACATATTAAAACCGGCCAAGTGCGAGTCGGACTCGCACACGAAGGGTTCCGTAACAAATAACGGCAAAAAAATCACGTTTGTTGTATGGGAGCCCCCCTTAAATATTTAATTGTTTTTAGTATTTGTTGTTATAGCGGCAACAGAAATACATCATCTGTGAAAATTTCAACTGTCTAGCTATCACGGTTCATGAGATACAGCCTGGTGACAGACAGACAGACAGACGGACAGCAGAGTCTTAGTAATAGGGTCCCGTTTTTACCCTTTGGGTACGGAACCCTAAATAAAACAAAGTCCTTCACCGCGTTTGTCTGTCTGTCTGTTCGCGATAAACTTGAAAACTACTGCACAGATCTTCATGCGGTTTTTTTTAAATAGATAGAGTGATTAGTGAGGAAGGTTTATGAATATATTTTGTCAAGGTTTTGTGTAAATTGGTTGAAATGTATCGGTTTGTTGGAAGGGTCGACAAAAGTCAAGCCGCCTTACTTGGGAACGTTTTCATCGAAAACGTTGCTTAATTCCTTTGAGACATAACAAAACAAATTGTTAGGTTACTGTATAAATTACTTTAATTATTTTTCATAATGAACACATTATTATTTAATTTACTAACCGGAGTTATTATATTATAAAGTAATTTTGGTCATGAGTCTGAAGTATTCTCTGAAGTTCTTTAAATCTACCGTGGCACTAATTTACAAATATTTATCTTTGTGATAATCACGCCACTAATTATTTTTAAAATATCAATATTTATTATTATTAATTTATCGATCTATTCCTATCGAGTACCAAAAACTAATACCAAATGGTATTTGTTTATTGCCGTTATAAAATTCTATTCCCAACGAGACCCAATTTTTAAATATTTAAATGAAGCTCAAAATCTATTCCCAACGAATACCAAAACATAACATTTGGTACAGTCACCGAAACAATTTATTTTGCGTTTTAATAATTTAATATTATGATTATCATAATACAATCCTAAATTCATTTCATTCCGGCATTTTTAATCACGACACGAGTAGCTTAAGTGTATCACTTGCCAATTTTTTTACCTGCGAAAAAAGGTAAGTTTGCTTTATAGTTTCAAAATCCAAGCGCCGTGTGCAAACGAATTTTTTTATTGATTGTTGGAATAAACGCTAAGACTAATGAAATAAGGACTTTTTTTTTTTTAATATTTTTGTTCTTGCATAAATTATTATTATTTCTATTAAACTGGTCAATTCTAAGGGATATTGTTATCTATTCCTTAGTACTTTTCTGTGTGTGGTGGCGTGCGCGCAATAACTTGAAACAAAATTGAAAGTTTTATTTATTCAGTGAGTACTCGTAATTTTATATTGATTTACTTATCAGTCTTTTAGTATTCATATGTTTATATTCAATATGATGTGTATTGATATAATGTATTACTTAGTCGATTTTTTAAAAGATAACAATTAAAGTCACGTGTTTTGTAAAGTCCAAGTACCTAAGTACAAATCCCGTTTTAGTTTATGCATTTATTTTTTTAGAAATGTCTGATGAAGAAGCTGTTGCTCTGCCTCCCACAACTTCAGAAAACACAGGAAAATTGACTTTTATAAAAAAAAAAACGGTGGCTTAGTGCTGTTGAGAGCTAACCAGCTCTATATACTATAGTTTTTTGTATACTAGTAACCACCAGTATACAAAATTTTTTTTAGTAAATAAGTATTTAATAGTTGATTGTTTGTGATATTTTTTAATTGTTACATTTTGATGAAAATAAAAAAATATAGATATGTAGGTACTTATCTAATTAAGTATCTCTGTTATTATAATAATGAACCGAACGTTTTCATTATACATTTTAATATGTTTGGAGAGACTGATTTTTATTAAATAAACACTACTTAAAATCACATTTAAAAGCATTTTTATTACCGACTGTACTTCATAGCATTTAACTTGTTTTAGGATTCGTTTATGAGTGGTACTCGTTGGGAATAGAATTTTATAAGGGCAATAAACAAATACCATTTGGTATTAGTTTTTGGTACTCGATAGGAATAGATCAATTTATCAGATTCTTTCAAATATTGTTAAAGTTAATTACTTTTAAATATAATTAAAAAGGAATATATTTCCGCAACATGGCGGTAATGTCACAACACGTGACGTGACAGGAGGTCAAAGTGTACATACATGGAAGGGCAAAATTGGCAAAAAAGTAAGGAACGGAAGCGAAGCGAGGGCCGGTCGCTAGTAGTTTATAACTAGGTGCTACTAGTTTTTGTATTTTTCAGAATTTATTTCAAACATAGTTATTTCGTTGTAATGATGTTTTCTTGATTGGTGGAGCTGGTGGACGCACGATGCACCCAACCCATGACTAACTAGTGGACGCACGATGCATTGTTGTGTTGCGGCAGTTAGAGGGAAGATAGTTCCTTAGTGGTTGAGGGTTCCGGGTGTAGTGTGCTTTCACCTTTAGCTTTATCGTTCTTAACATCAGGTGAAGTGAAGGCCAAGCCAGTGCTTTTCCACAACGGGTCAGTACCCGTCGTAGAAAATAAATCCTGAGAATTCAAGTGAGAAGAAACATTGAATCAAGTTTTCCTTTCATGTTCGATTCGGCTACAGCTCCAATTCTATTTCAAACATCGAAAGCTAAGTTTTATACAGAATAAATAGATCTGCGGTCGGTATCCAAGCAGACGTGCGTGATTGTGATGGATACTGCGGAGAGTACTCGCCACCCGCCGTGCGAACGCGCCTTAAATGTTGTTGTGGTTTGAAGTATTCCCCCGGTGTTCAACTTGTGATTTCATTCGCGTTATTGTAAATTGAAACCAGCTTTTACCGAAAACAGATTTCTGATAAAATGTAATTATTTGTTTTTGTTTAATAGGCGGATCATTACTTTTTACCGAATTTCATACCTACTCATAGATAATAAAAAGAGTGGAGTATTTGGTAATTTTAGTGATTACTGATAAATAATCACTGACAAGGGCCGAGAAAGGATGCCATTCATGTTCGATTGAGAGATAAGTGAAATAGAGGGCAATCGATAAGTTGGGGGCTTTATATAAAGGGCTTGTTTTGTGTAATACACATCCGGAGCTTTATAACCGGAGGCAATAAACTTCCTTTGTGCTCGATGATTTCTACTATTTACTTAACCCGGGCCAGGGAACGAAACTGTTTGTCCGGGCTCCAGTAATTAAAAGGGACAAGCCTGTTAATTGAATCTCAATCAAATGCATTTGTAAAACTGTTAAAATCTGTTACTTTGTTACAAAATATGAAGTGAACATCACATTTTACCCCTTTAATAAATTGCTTAAGTAAGTGCTTTAGCTATCACGTAATAATACGAGGCCATACGAACACTCTACTAACTATGACTGCCCATCACGAAACACATTTAACCCGACACAGTATCTAACGTCTAGTTATTTAGAAAGCGTATATTTCAGATCCCCTTTTTATCAGGGTAGGTATTTACTGAAATCTTTTTATACGGAAATATAAATCTTTTAGTACGTCAACTTTTGGCTGTTTTTCGAGTTTACAAGTAGTTAACCGTCTCCACAGACTTTATACTTTGTGGTTCGTGGGTGTGTATGTGCGTGTGTATGAAACGATCTAAACAACGTACTTATGAAAATTTACACGAAGAGCTTAAAATTACGCATGAATTCAGCCCTCGTTTTTCAGCGTAGGGAATAAAAATGTACCTACTTACTTAGCTTATTGATTAGGTACGAGTTTTGGTTAATTTTTTTTGGCCACATTATACAAATCTACAGGTGTCATAGAACAACAGAAACAATTAAGGGTGAAAGTGCTACGAAAAGCCGTGCCCGGCGGAGCTAATATTTGTCGTCTCTAAGTGATATTTGTTGGACACTTTGCTCACTTTAAGTCGGGTTGAAATAAGTTAAAAGAGAGATTGTACAACCCATAGACATTGTCAACCTCTAGATATTGTAAAAAATTCAAAGTACAGTTACTAATTTACTATCATTTTTTCGTGGCGAACAAATTCAACGCGCTTTAAAAATGAAAATAAATCAAAAAAAATTCACATAGAAAGCTTCATTATCAGTTTATAAAAGGAACCGCTTGTTTATATGAATTCGATTTAATTTGATTTTCTATTTTGAGAACTGTTCTTATTTTCGTAGGTATGTACATATTTCTTTCAGCAAAAATATTGAGTGCTAAAGTTACTACTGAAATTATCCTAAAAAGCTATAATCGTAACAGTGGATGTGTAGCGTACGAGCGGCAGTTATTTGTTCTGGCCGGCTCTACAGCAGCGCACTCATAGATAAGCCCCGGTTTTCCGCGCGTGAAGCGATTCGTCACTCAATGTAGACGGATCGGCTCGCTTCAACAGGCTTACTGAACATTATTTATTTCTTTTATTTGTTTTTCTTATTTTCGGATGAGTTGCAGTACTGTATCTACTTACGTAATTTATATTGTTTGGATAATCGGCTTTAGTCGTTTTAATTACATATTTGCGAGAGGTTTTGTTAGTGTTAATTGGCGTTGTATTTATTTATTTTTTGTAGAGAGGCCAATTCGCAAAAAGTCGCTTATTTATGAAGTTCGTGGGACTGAAAAGGTTATCTACAAAATATGATATCATTGGATTCAGCGTAGTTTACTGATCATCATAATCGCTTTTTGTCACTCGCTAAAGTGGTGGAACATGTACATATGACGTCACAAATATGGCACCGCCTAGGTTTAGATATTGTCAATAACCTCGGTCACCATTTAACTAGGTATCAACTGATAGATAGGCATAGACTTATTATATTACTAGCGTAAGGACACGGTCAACGTGGCTACGAAATGACGCCAGTTGGTTGGCCCTAAAATTACAGTTTTAGGGCCAACGCGATTCAGTCATCCGCGGAAGACTATGGTAGACAGACGGTGATTGACGTGACATAAAAATGCCGAATTGTGCATTTGTAGATTGCAAAAATTATACTGCAAAAGTTAAAAAGTTACATGGAATATCGAAGCATCGGTTAGTAGCTTTACATTATTTTTAATGCATGTCTAACGATTTTAATTAAGTTCAAAATATTACTAATACTAGTTATTGTTCGAGGCACTAGAGATGGGATGGCATGATTCAAATGTACTAGTTCACCTGAGACTTGTACTATTATGTATTCTGTGACCTGAGTCCATATTAAATCTTTAGTTTATTTAGCTCCATAGCTAATTAACTCAAAGAACGAAAGTAAAGGAAAAGGATATATCACGAATACTGTGTACAGAAATTACTCCTATACATATGCTATTATTAACGTCTCCTATGAAACATATTCGCTGCAAAAATAATTATGTACATTACATTTCAATTAATTACAGATTTCCTAATGATCCAGTGCGTAAAGAAATATGTAGTCGCATAATTCCAAAACAACGAATAAAGCCCTATTTCAAGCCTCCTAAAAACGCAAGAATATGCTCTGCTCACTACTATTGAATTACTTACTATTGATTTTGTAAATAAAAAGTTTTTATACCTACCTTTAAAAAACCTTAGGTAAATTAATACATATATTTTAGGGGTGATTTGCATGTATATAATCATCCTTGACAATTGTGTCGATTCGGCTAGCACTACTTAAATTAATTGACAGGACTAAACTTAATTTTAGCATTCTGTTCTTGTCTTTTCGATACAGAAAGAGAAAGATGGAAAACTAAATTAAGTTTAGTCCTGTCAATTTAGTTAAGTCGTGCTAGCCGAATCGACACCAGTGTATATTTAGTTGGATAAGGATTAATATCATGATACGAAATGTCTTCCGATCAATAACCACTTTTATAGAAAAAAATATGATACTGTGGGTTTCATTATTACAATTTTCATAGGGATCTCTATTTATTTTTAAATAAAAAAAAACTAATACTTAAGTTATCTAAGAGCAAATGTTAGCCGCTGATAACGGTAAAAGAATTTGAAAATCGGATCAGTTAGTTTTAGAGTTTATTCATTACAAACAATCAAACCAGCAAACAAATCAGTCTTCTTCATATTTAATAATATACTAGTTAATAGATTAAAATATTAGTACATCTATAGATACCTAACCTACTTGGAAAAACACAAAAACTTCTAATTTGAAATAAACCTGATTGAGATTTTATTATGATTGACGTTTTATTTATGACCATCAAAAAACTGTTATAACCATAATAAAATTTAAATAAATGTACTACCGACCCAATTGAACTAAATGAGTGAACTAGTTTTTAACTACAATTGAACTAAATCGTACACTTCAGTAATCATTTTTGCCCACCTCTAACACCGTAGTAGTTCGAGTGGGTTCTAATAGATGTCGCTGATTTTGATGGTATGAAGGAATTGTAAGGCAAAATACTCAAATGGGCGCATCCTTCCTTTTCAAATCAATGTAGATAGGTAATTAAATTTGCAACAAAACCCGTGTGCTTGTAACTTTTACTGTAGATAGGTATATAATGTAGAATAAAAAAAAAACTGTTATTATTTTTATGACCGCAATATGTTTGGTGCTCCATACACCCAAATAATATTAAAATTAGATCAACATTTGGGCAGTAAATAATTAGCTACATTTTTATGTGTACCCCAAACTTTGAATTTTCAAAATTGCTGCAAAAATAAAGAAGTTATGACAAAGCTACACCTGCGCGCACGCTACGATCGCTATGATATATCATGTTTCTATGATTTTTTCTAAAACCCAACGAGGGCTTCATGAGCTGATTCCAAATCACTACATATCTATTATAAAACAAAGTCCTCCACCGCGTCTGTCTGTCTGTCTGTCTGTTCGCGATAAACTTGAAAACTACTGCACGGATCTTCATGCAGTTTTTTTTATAATAGATAGAGTGATTAATGAGGAAGACTTGTGAATATAATTTGTCAAGGTTTTGTGTAAATTGGATGATATTACAATTAAAAAGATATGTTATGTCAGTACCATGCGACGTCAAAAGTTGTCCCGAACCGAATGTCACTACTAATCATAGAATATCGTTAAATGGTTCACAGAAGAGACTTTTAGATAGATTGATGCCTATGAGTTACGTACTACAATGATGATGTCTGAATAAAATAATGAATCCTTTTACTTTAAGCGATAAAACTAGTGGCTCTATGAACTAGTAGACCTCACTTCATTTTGATAAATTTTAATTTCCTCGATCCGGTATGGGTGTTACATGTAAGTGTAATAAGTTATACAATATGTTTGGTTAGCGATGTCAGAGCTTTTAAAGGCAGATAATATGATCAATTTTATCAACTAAAATAGGTGGGAGGGGATAGCCCCTCCCCTCTCCTGTTGGAATGACCGGCATTATTTTGACTTTTTATATTTCACGACCCTGCTGAAAAATATTAATTTCTCCGGATTTAAAAGTCCTACAGTTATTGTCCATCAGCCATTTTTAATTTCCCCACTGCAGGGATACAGGCCTTCCTTATAGGTGGATAAGGAGGACCGGGCCATAACCCACCACGCGGGCCCAATGCGGATTGGTGGGTGTTAACGACTGTAGATGCAGCCGGGACCAACGGCTTAACGTGCCTTCCGAAGCACGGAGGAGCTCGAGATAATAAATTTTTGGTCACCCATCCCATGACCGACCCTTGCGAAAGTTGCTGTTAAGTTGCGGAGGTTACTCCGCAATCGCTAGGCCAGGCGCTAAACCACTGCGCCACCGAGCTCTCCTGCGCCACCGAGTTCTCTTTTTATATTTCACGACCCTACTGAAAAATATTAATTTCTCCGGATTTAAAAGTAAGTAAAGTACTTTTATCTGTGGCCATCAAACCAAGCTGTAGAACACGACAATAGCTTAACTATGTGGTAAACCTCGAAAAATAAAAAAATATCATATTTGGAGATATACAAATATAGGTTACGGCGGGTTGCGATCTGTAAAACTTGGGTTAAAGTATCTATAATTTCGTAATAAATAACTACTTATATCACAACGGCAAACGGTAACCTTTTTGGTGATTTAAATGTTCTACGGGCTACTGTACTATAAAGTAAAATTTAATCTGAAATTTGTGTTTTTGTCGTTTTTTCTCACATAATATATCTCAAAAACTAGGATATTAATGTTTTATTTTTTGGCATTATTATATTACACAGAAATATTATCTACAAAATGACAACAAACTCATTTGCCTTGAGTTACATATTATTATCTGCCTTTAAAAGCTCCGATATCGCTAACTTGACATAATATTGTATTAGGTAGTAAAAGCACCCATCCATATTACAAGCTTTGTTACGCCAACTTAGCCTAAATTTCATAAGTAGGTATCGGTTGGGAAATGCGACTGAGAATTGAGTGTAGAGGTTTAACATCTAATTACCCTCAAATTTATTTCTTTTTTGCCTTTTAAGTATTTTTAATTTATTTTATTTACGTTCCGTTCTGTACATTTATAATCTATGACAGACATTTTTAGTATAATATTTACTGACATTTTGTATTTCTAATTTACAAAATGAACGAAAATCAATTTAAATATAAAACACGCGCATGAAATATGATCCTTAGATTTTTCGGAAGCTTACTTGTGTAATTTCTACAGTTTCACATAACACAGGATGGCATTTTATTAAGTTTCTCGGGAGCAACTCAAAATGACAATGTTTTCGCGAGACTGCGCTTAGGTGTGCTAATTAGCTCAGATTTCAGCGATAATCTTCTGATCCTCGCTCAGCCCAACCTTTCCGACCGTGTGCCATGCATTTCATCGTAATGTCATATAACGTATAGGCAATACTGTCGCGGGCTCACGGACTATATGGTGAAAGAATTTTTAAATCTATACGTAGCAAGATGTTTGATTTATCGAGAAAAAAACACGCGTTAAAAAAATTGATAGTGTAATTTTTTACATGATAACTATTCAAATCAATTATATTTCATATACATATAGATATATATATTATATAATATTATATAAAATAATATTTTGTTTTGAGTCTTTTCTTCATGAGTTATGATGCGAAGATGAGCGCCATTAGTGGTCATCTTTCGTGATTCGAACTATACGTAATACTTATCGTAAATATTATTAAGATATAATATTTACGATAAGACGAGTAACGTGGTCCGAAGTAAGAGATGCCAAAGATAATCTTGCTAGATAATTTTGATAAGTAGGTACTTAACTAATAAGTCCGACGACATTACATACGAAGTCGCGACGACACGATTTCGCAGTCTCTTGAGACACATGTCACGGGACTTTTAACCTAGTAAATACTCGACTCTATTTGTAACGTGATAATGCGAACAGTTCGGTGGCGCAGTGGTTTAGCGCCTGACCCTGCGATTGCGGAGGTTAAGCAACTTTCGCAAGGGTCGGTCATGGGATGGGTGACCAACTATCTCGAGTTCCTCCGTGGTTCGAAAGGCTCGTTAAGCCACTGGTCCCGGCTGCATTTGCAGTCGTTACTACCCACCAACCCGCATTGGGCATACGTGGTGGGTTAACCATAAAGAAGGCCTGTGTCCTAGCAAAGGGGACAATTAAAAAAAAGGATGATATTGAATGTAAACATGGGTTTTACCTTAGAAAAAACTCGATGGCAAACCAGATGACGACGACAGTCTCCATGTAGAACAGAACGATCCCCGCCTTCGCCTCGTACTCTTCGATTGTGGAGAAAACGGACAGCGACAAACACATGAACACCATCAGGAACCTGCCAACAACAATTTTTGATTTTAGAAATATATAATTTTTAAGTAGGTAGCAGGGTAAAAATCCACGGGCGGTTTGGACGTCTCGTCATTCTTCTCGATATAAAAATCTCATGATAGGTTATGAGACAAAAGCAAGAGCTCACGAGTTTCATACGACGTTTTTCAACACATTTGCGAGGAAAAAACAAAGTAATTTACCACACAGCAACAATACGACAAAAACAAAATATAAAAATTATGGGAAAAGACGTGCAGGTTTTTTTTCAAATATTTTGCGAACAAAGGGATAAGTGAGCAGACAGCTTATTTCAAAATTATAATTCTAAGTGATAAAATGCAAATATTTTAATATTTTTTCACTGCACATGGGGTCAGAAATTTCTTACTCAAAAATTATGAAAATATGTCGATGGGAATGACGGCGTTCAAACCGCCTTTGGATGTGGGACATTGATGGATTATCAACTGTTTTAACATTGAAAATGTTTATGTGATCTCCAGTGTTCAGCCAAAAGTGCGACATGGCCGTTGATCGGTCAAAATTGAAGATATCTCTATGGGAGTTTCAAAATGTGCAAAGCGTGGAGATCTATCGTATGGCACATGAATTTTGAAAATCGGTCGGGTAGTTTTTAAGAAATTTTGAAAAAGTCGAAAAAATTAGAAAATTGTTCCGACTTTCTGTACAAAAATTAGAATAACCTTTTTTTCGGGGGCCTTAATCAAAATTCGGAAAAATAAGCATCTGGACATTGAATTGGGCTACATAATGTATACTGGGTAGATGATCAGACGAGTAGTCTCATCCTTGTTGTCACCACATGAGTAAATAAACGTAAATCATGTGTTGTCACTCTTGGTGTTGGCAATTAAAAAACCGACCGAGCGCTCGCGCTTATTGACGAAGTGCGAGCGAAGTGCAGCTTGGGCAAAAATTCTTTCGTATGTCCCTTGTGAAATTTTTTGGGCAGGTTCGAAAATTATATAGATTTTTAAATTGAGCCAATTTTTCTAAATTTTTCGAAATGGCGGAGATATGTAGAAAAAAATTATTTCAGTGCGGCTTTCTGGCGCTGGATGTTCTCCTCTACAGGTCGCATTTCTCAACCGATTCTCGTGAAAGTGAACAGGTTTGAAAATTACAGATAATTTTTTTGTTGAACCAGTTTTTAGATTTTTTTCAAAATGGCGGAGATATGTAAAAATAACAATATTTCAGTCCAGCTTTCCGGCTCTGTCTTTTCTCCTCTACAGATCGCAATTCTCAACCGGTTATCGTGAGTTCAAAAATCATATCGATTTTTTTAAGTTCAGCCAGTTTTTCTAAATGTTTTGAAATGGCGAAGATATGTAAAATAATATATATTTCAGTCCGGCTTTCTGGCGCTGGATGTTCTTAGAGGAGACCTGTAGAGACAGGTCGCATTTCTCAATCGATTCTCGTGAAATTTTGTGAGCAGATTTGAAAATTATATAAAATTTTCATGTCACGCCAGTTTTTCAAAATTTTTCAAAAGGTGGAGATATGTAAAAAAAACATATGTCAGTCCGACTTTCCAGCTGTCCGTTTTCCTCTACAGGTCGCATTTCTCAACCGATTCTCGTGAAATTTTGTGAGCAGGTTCGGTAATTATATAAATTTTTTTTAGTTCAGCCGGTTTTTCGAAATTTACCAAAAATCACCCATTTCGAAAAATGATTAAAATTAGAAGCGCCATCTAGCTGCCAATATACCTACCAAATAATAAACCAAACAGCACGTACCTACTATGTGCTTTGAAAAGCTCGTGAGCAGCGTGGGGAAAAAGGGGTGGCGACATCTTTTAGATTATTTTTTTAACAACATACAATTAGAGTGACTGTTTAACGCGAGGTCTACAGCTCACGGAGCCACTAGTATAAAAGTGGAAGGGTGACTGACAGACCAACGCCCAGCCCAAACCACTGAACCTAGAGACTTGAAATTTTGTACATAGATACTTTATATAGTGTACTAACCACTAAGAAAGGGTTTTTGGAAAGTTTTTACAAAGTTTATATGGAAAAAAATTAAATAGACATTTCGATTTAAAACTTCATAGGAGTACCTACTTCTTAAAACAAATAAGCAAATGTTTGCTTTCAGAAAACCACGAAACACATGTGTGTTTCATGGTTTTCTGAAACTCATCCCCTTAGGGGGTAAATGGAGTAAAAAATGCCAAAACTGATATGGGTGTCGTTATTGAGGTTTTATGGGAGGTTGATTGTAAAAATGGCATTTATTTTAAAGTCCAACACGATGGCTATGATTCAACCCCTAAAGGGGCGAAATGGAGTCCATATTGTGTGTGGAGGAATAATATTAAATACTTAAACTTTGTAGTAGTACTTCTAAAAACTAAGCAAACTCGTAGGTATTTCGTGATTTACCGAAATTTAACCCTTTAAAGGGTAAATGGGATAAATAAAACAAAAAATTGATACGGATGGCGTTTTGACTAAGGGATGTTGATTGCGAAAATGGCATTTATTTTGAAGTAAGGTTTATTGGGGTAAAACCAAAAATGGGTCTATTCCGAAAATGATAAATTACTACCAAAATAGGCATTATTTTTTTGTCTGGCAACATTAATGAAGTCGCCATTTTATTTTTCTATCGCTTGTCAGTCATGTCACGCACCCCGGACCGAAAGTTTGTGTGCTAGAGGTTATTTTATGAATCTACTGCTGTTTTTACATTTTTTGGCCTATCGAAATTACCCCGTGTCCAGTATCTCAGGATCTAGGTAACTTATCATGATGATTGTCTTTTTTAACGATAGATAATCGTTTTTAGCGCTTTTTTGTGTAGGTTAGAATAGGCTAGGTACCGATTTAGTGTTTTTTTCGGAATTACCCCCAAGGGGTAAATCCGAAAGAACCAGTGGTTCTAAACATAGGCTTTCAATTTGTGTTTGACATTTTGACAGAAGGTTCGACAGAAGGTAGGTATTAAAAAGCAGTTACAGCAGTACAGTAAAAATCTTTAAGTACCTACTATCATTATTTTAGACAACTTTTTTCATATATTTTTTTCATAAACAAATTTATTTGCTAGTAAGTACCTACATTATTGTGTTCATCCGCTTAAACATGTTATCATTTTTGAACGTTAGTTCTCAGTTTTGATTTTATTATTGTCTTGGTTTATAAGAAAGAACTGTTTTCAGATTAATGAGCATAATATACTTACTAATTGTGTTTCCTGTATGTTTGTTTGAGAGTTGTGTAAATTTTGTTTTGATTTTTTTACGAAAGAATTGCTGTTAATGCAAGTTAAGTTCCTAATAAAGTTCCTAATAAAGGCTCCTATTTTGACTAAGTAAAAGTAGCATTTTTTGTTGATTGCCTCCTTTAAACCAATATTAAAATAATCATTTCTCATCTTCTATCTTCTTCTTCATCTAGTTTACCTGGACACTACAAGGGGTAATTCCGAAAATAAAAGGTAAATGTTTAGGACCACTGGACACTACAAGGGGTAAATCCGAAAATAAAAGTGAGCAAACATGTGTTTTAGGTAAACTACATAGATTTTATTCTTGGTTTTAATAACTGGGTAATCTCGATAGAAAATGCAATTAAAACTTTAAGTTTTAGCTCATAAAGACGACTTTAGAGCTTCATTCGGAATTACCCCAATGTATTTCGGAATTACACCTCTCATTAGGAAAAAAAAACTTTTTTTTAAAAGGGTTTTTTCGATAGAATGCAGTGACATTAGAAGAATAAATTTATTGAAAATAGTTTATCATATACTCAAGAATATAAAACTTTATTGTCTATCTATTAAAACTTGCACAAATATTAATAAATAATTAAAATAAAAACATAGTCTCAACTAATCCAAAAATATATCGAAATTACCCCAATAGACCTTACAACATGGTGGACATGATTCAACCCCTAAATGGCTCAAAATGGGGGTCCAAATTTTGTATGGAATATACGGATACGGGTACGAGAACGGAGCGAGAACGGGTACAAACAGGAACTGCATTTATGGATATCCCACATAAGTTTGAACGTTGGGATGTTTCTCTAGATGTTTGGATGTTCTACGGGCTACTGTACTATGAGGGCATCACTAAAATTCACGCACACAATTTCAAATTTACAAACACTGGCTCATGTCACTTTTGGTTTCACAGCCAATCGAACTCTGTCCGTCTATTCGAGTGGAATATTAAGTTTATGGAAAACTCTTTTTAAGATTTTTTTACGACTCGCTTTCACTTTCGCAACCTTTGTCAAATTGACAGTGCTGCTATTTGAGTACTTAAGGAGAATATAATTAACATTGCAGCAATGTTAATATCCCTACCATGGTATAATAATATGTTTCACCAACAAGAAGTTATATATAAAGTTCTTGTTCACACATACTATCTATGTTTTTCCACGACGGCATATAGACTACGCCACATAGTCCCTTATTGGTTGTTTGGACTGTTTGGTTTTTGGATAGACATAGAAAAATTTTCGCTGCGCTCAAGATTTCTATGTTTGGACCGCATTAGCCATTGGCATTAGCAACATTGATTATACAGCTACCACGGGAAGAGAAAACCTTTTTTTCTAGGATCAAGAGACAATATTTAGCTAAAATCATAGAATCAATAAAACATCTGGCACACTTTTAATGAGTGTTTAAAATTATATTCATTGAAATGTTACATATTTCACAATTAATTTACATTTTATTGTACTGTTCACAAAAGGCCTGAAATGGGCTTTGCTCTAAAAACATGCAACATAATTGATTTTTTTTTTCTTAAGGTGGTTGTACTAGCAAAACGTGGTTATTAGTAGGTTTTCATTCTCTATCTCCTCTTTATTTAATGAATATTAAAACAAAGTAAATATACCATAAGAATCTTCAACATTTTGCCTATCGATTCCACGATTAACATTTGTTATAAATATTTTACATAATGCCAAAAATATCATAAATAAAATCGACTAACACTTTTGTTTCTGTGCATCTCCTCGGTAACTACGAGTCCTATGGAAATCTCGTTACCACCAATCGATAGAGGAGAAAAAATGCTACAAATTCCACGAAAGACATTTTCGAAAAGACCATTTATGGGATTTTCGCGACAATTTTTCAAAAATTCTGATACATTTTTGACAGAGGGTGCCCTCGAGGGGAGCGGGCGGCAGACCGCCACCGGCGCTCGGACGGGGAACACGTATCGCTCATGCTCCCACTGACAGCTACACAGTTCTTTATGTCTCGCTCATTTGTTTTAGCCTTAGAGTAAGACGCGCTTCTGTCCCAGAAAGAGAAGCCATACGAACCTTTCCCCTCTGCCGAAGTACAAGCCCAAATGGGCATACGCGGTTAATAAAACCAGTTGCGCCCGGATTTCTTTCTAGATCAAGTCCAGTCGCGCATGTGAACGCTGCAGTGTTTAAAATGCCGAATCGATGAGTTTTTTGCTGTTAAAAGAGGTCTGGAACATCAAAGTTTACAAAAAGACGGTGTTACATTTCACATGAAAGTAATTTTTTTTCGTATTATTGCTATTTGTTTACATTTAAACATTAAATTCGTATATTTTATTCTTGATTACTTGTCAAATTTGTTCAGTGACATCGGGTCTGCTCGTCCATGGCTCGTCCGTACAAATTTCAGATCTGTCGCTAGATAAATCCGAGTTCTCGCCGATGAGCAACTTAGTGATGTTACCGTATCACAATTTTTATCGATAAAGGACATGGCCTGGTCCTGCTCCAGGCAGTCTCATAAATGTGATATACCTGAAAAATCCTTAAATATTTATTAATTCTTTTTAACTTCTGACAGACTCAATTTGGTCTTAGCAGGTTTGCACTGTCACATTCTGCGTCAAAGAGTAAAATAATATCACAGCATAAATTAATTGGTTCTCTCACAGAATAAATAATCATTTTGATACATCTTAAATGTATAACGGCGGATGGACCTCTTTCGAGTTTTTAGAAATAGTGACGTCAGCTTGGCTGACGTCACCATCTCCATCTACAGGATCACTCATTGCAAATGAAAACAAGTTTCTATCTAAATACTTTTATTTAAAACACTTTATAAAATATTCAAATCTGACTGTAATATGATTATTTCCCAACTTCTGCTGACAAGGAGTTTGTTTTTTTATACATTTTTAATTACTTACGTCTCCAAAGTACCAGGATCATATAAATACAGAGAAGGTTAACTTCTATAATTTTCTGTTTCATTTATATTTTATAATAAACTAGCAACGTGTCCTCGCTTCGCTTTGGTTCAAAATTAAATATTTTCAATCACTTGCATCTCCAAAGTACCAGGATCACATAAATATGGAGAAGGTTAACTTAAGGTGGTTAAATTATGATTTAATAAAATAGGCTTACATAGTTTTCAAAAGATCATCCGTAGTCAGTTGAAACAAAAAAACCCCCCACTTCATCAGTTTCATCACTGGTGATGAATTAGGGATAAATTGCTCCCAATTCACCTCCAGTGGTCAGATGAGAAAATTTTCTTCTCAACTGACCACTGGTGATGAGATTTAGTGGTCAGTTGGTCCAGAAGGTTTTTGCTTGTTGGGCTCTTTGTTGTTATTCACCCCATGTAAAAGGTTTGAGTTTTTTACCTTTATTCCTTTTTCCGTATCGATATTGCTGCAACGACAGTTGAGCCCAGCCCTTTATGTCAAAAACGTGCCAAATTTTGATGTGTGACTCATCTGTACACAAATTTCTGCTGTTTTGTTTTATTTTTTATGTGTTGGTGTCGTCTTTACAGTGTTGTTTTTGTATGTGAGTATGCGGAACTGCACTTGTGTGCACTTTCCCCCCCCGCAAAAAATGCCAGAATAATTTGAATAGAGTAATAATCGCTAAGGCTGCTCCCTTCGAGACGAAGCCGCGATGCTCTAAGGTTTTAGCCTTGCTTTAGCACTGTCAGAATGTTACAATTATGTTTTGAAAATTCATTTCGAACTGAAGGACTATTACAAAAAAGCATCGTGATAAGAGTACGATATTCGTCCAACACCGTGGCACTATTACCTCACTAATAAGGTTCAATATCAAGTAAATTGAACGACGGATTGCGTCCGACCATCGGTTTCTTTTTTGTTTTGTAATAGGCCCTCTGATGCCTTATTTTGCCATAGGTATAAAAATTACGCGTAAGGACGGTTAGTATAAAATACCTATCTATAAATTTTGAATACTATATATGAGTCTTCAAATCAAACATTTGTAGGTAATAAATCACACGACAGTGAGTTAATTTATTCCACTATAACTTTTTAAATGCCTGAACTGAACAGATTTGGATGCATGCAGGTAGGGTATAGGTAAGAATATTTATACCATCCTGCCCCCCGTAGCATAACCAGTGACCACTGAAACGCCATAATCATATCGATTTATTACTTTTAAGGACAAGGGTTTTGACTGTCAAGTGTCAATAAAACGCATCACGCGATCTATAGGCTGTCCCAATACTTTGCCTTATACAGGAATCGAACCCACCAAATATATTTTTACGATACCAATCAATAGGGTTTCTCATCAGACCCCCTAGTCAAAGTAATATTTGCAAATCGTTATCGCTTCGCTTTTGAAACTGTATGGGATTGACATAGGGTACGTTCAGATGACAAGCGCTGAACGCGCGTTAATTTTTTTCAGATTCGATAATTCGGTATTAACAGCTTCCGTTTCCATTTCGTTAACAATCGAATTTTAAAATCACTTATGTTAATGTAAGTAAGTAATCGAATTTAAGAATCAAACGAAAAATGTATGGATTATAGTCTTAATTCATACATTTTTCGGAGCGAAGTGGTAGCGAAAATTTTAATGTGACATTTGGCTACAGGCTCTGGATTATTAGCACGTTTTTAGGGTTCCGTAGCCTAAAGGCAAAAAACGGAACCCTTATAGATTCGTCATGTCTGTCTGTCTGTCCGTCCGTCCGTATGTCACAGCCACTTTATTCCGAAACTATTAGGATTACACAGTTAAAACTTGGTAGGTACATGTATTCTGTGAACCGCATTACGATGTTTACACAAAAATAAAACATAAAAGGATTTATATTTTTAATATTATCTTAAATATATAAATCCCTTTATTTTATTAAGATTATTATCCCCATACATGGAACTGAAACTGAATAAAAAAATTTCATCATATCTATGCGTGCGGTGTGTCTACTGTCTATAGATAGGTCTTTAAAAATGACATTGAGGTTTCTAAGACTATTTTTC
This sequence comes from Agriphila geniculea, assembly GCA_943789525.1. Classification (NCBI taxonomy): domain Eukaryota; kingdom Metazoa; phylum Arthropoda; class Insecta; order Lepidoptera; family Crambidae; genus Agriphila; species Agriphila geniculea. Next base: position 17,508,500 of record OX038871.1, read on the forward strand.
TCAAAGTCTACCGTTTGAAAGATATACACAGCCAAAGTGGTAAAATTTGTGTTTACCCCTCTAACTTTTAAAATAAGAGAGTAAAAAATCTTAAAAAAATGTATGCTGTAGATCTTAATAAACACTTTCAACTAAAATTGGTTTGAATGAGATATAACATATTTTCCAAAACCGCAAATATAATTTTGTCATTTATACGAACTCTATGAAAAACAATTATTTTTGCAGATGAAAAATGACGGTATTAAATGAGGCATGGAATATGGTAGCTACGGAGCCCTACTGCGTGTGGCCCGTCACGCACTTGGCCGGTTTTGTATGAGGCCTAATCAATTTGAAATGATGGTAAATTGTAAATTGGCGGACACAAAAGCCGGGGGGGGAGGGCACTCTCTAATTTTTATTTTATTACTAGCGGCCGCCTGCGGTTTCACCCGCGTGGTTCCCGTTCCTGTGGAAATATCGGGATAAGAAGTATTCTATGTTTTAATCCAGGCTATTTTCTATCTGTGTGCCAAATTTCAACCAAATCCGTTCAGTAGTTTTAGCGTGATCGAGGAACAAACATCCAAACCCACAAACTTTCACATTTATAATATTAGTAGGAGTATTTAGACGCAGTGAACGCACACCAACCTAAAAAAGTTGGCCTGTTTTGTTTAGTACCTACTTACGTCAAAAGCGTTTTCATATTACTGTTGTTTATCCAACTTCATAATTTATAAAAAAATATTTTATATTATTGAAATCTTTTGAACGGTCGTGATTTCAGGCCTCAAACTTCGTCAATCGATATAGGTTTTAGATTCTATGATATTTTTTCGTAGTGGTTAGATTATAAAGTACCTATACTTACCAGAAATATTAATCTCCTCTGGTGATAATGTTTATTATTGCGTATACCTATTTTACCAACAAATACCAATATATTACACCATCAATAAACAAAATGTAGTTGTCAACAAAATTAGTAAATCATTTCAGTAAAATCTCTGTTGTCTAATAAATGCATTTGAATTGAATTGAAAAAACACGAAAAATGTAGTAAGTAGATAATCAAAATACTTCCGAAAAAAAACGATCTTGTAAAATTATTTGGAAAAGGAACTAACATCTTCATATCAATGATGCCATACAATAGTCTGCGCGCGACGCGATCACTATAAAAAAAACCTTTGAAATAAATTCAAAAAATTCAATATTCAAAAATCATTTATTCAGTCTAGGCTGTTACAAGCACTTGTGAATGTCATAGAAGCTACGCCATCGGTTCGCAAACCCTAAGCGGGAGACCTTGTAACGAGAAGAACCGGCAAGAAACTCGTCAAGGGCTGCTTTTTTCTCCCTGTATATTTCATACAGAGTCGTCAACATCAAAAATGACCTCCACATTTAAAGTGAGGTAATTTACACAATAATTAACAAAAGTTTACACGCAATAGGTAGGTTAAAATTAATTACCTACTATATAATGGATAGGTAATTGTGAGAGTAAATAACTTTCAACTAGTTGAGAAATCACTTTGTCTGCTACTCCTAAGTAGGCAATATTTACCAAAAAAAACACTTGATACATGATATAAAAAATAATAAAGAAGAAACGCAATTCTTACAATTCAATATGCGTTAAGATAGGGACTCAGAAGCAGACCCATTCCCACTGGCAGCACCCGTTCACGAGCATGACGTATGAACCAGCCATCGTTTCGCTCAACCATATTTGAGGGAACGTAACGACCCGCCTCACACGACACCACCGCAGAAATGTTTAAAGTGAGCATGACATAAGACGTACCTAGTTACGAGTATAAGTACTATGCAAAATGTAAAAAAATCGGTTGGCACTCCGGGAGTGCCGGCAGAAGTGAAAACTTGAATATTAACGTTGTGCATTTTTGATATTTTGAAATTAGCGGGAAAGGATTAAAATTATTTCTTTCCTGTTACTATACAGTCACACAATTCAATCAGTTTGTAATTAGAGAAAAATTCTAAAGATTTCGCGCCAGTGACCTTTTTAATTTCTACATGCACGCATTCTACGATTGAAACTTATATTCACAGAGTATAAATAAGTCTATGATTTCACCGAAGAGATCGCTGCTATTAGTTCCATTTTCAAAATTATCGCGTTGCTGGTGACACAAGTGTTTACGTCTTAAAATGACGTGCCGCCATTTTCTACGCGCCCCGTAAAAGGGATTACAATTGAAAGTAGGGGATACTTCCGCCGCCAGCTGTCAACTCTCCATCCGTCACATCCGTCTTACGCATTTTCTGTCAGCCACGTGATTTTTACTGACGCGAGTTTAGCATTTTTCCCCATTACAAAAAGCGTACAACGCCGCTAAAGAAGTTTTCACTTAAAAAAAACAGTAAAATAACTAAAACATGAAACAAACTTGACTTCATACATAATTTAATTTTAATATAAATTGCGGCTGATTGATTTAACATTGCTGATTTCTTGTTTTTTTATAAAACACTTTTTTCAATTTACCTACATAAAATTAAAATTTAATATTTTAACAATGCCATGCTGCCGTGTCTCCAACTTTCTATGGTCCGTGAATTTTGGCCAAGCATTATGTAGGTTACACATTGGTTTTCAAAAATTTTAATAGATGTCGGTAATAAATTACATCTTAGTTTTTCAAATTTTTAAATAGATGTCGCTAATAAGTGACTCGCGAAGTAATGTAGAGGGTGGCAGGGTGAGGGGAGTCAAATCCTTAGCTGTCACTTCACCAAGAACCGCCTTAACAATGCGTATTAACTCAAAAGAAAATAGGGGCCCTATAGTGGCCCTTGTCTATGTTACATATGTTCCATACAAACGAGCTAACTTCTGAAAAGTTTTTTTTTTTTGATAAATTCAATCTGATTTTATTTGAATTTGATATTAAAATACTACCAAAGTAACAGCACGTAACAGTTCACATTTCAAATCAATCGGTCTTGTAATAGTAATTGGTTTGGTCTTGTGATAGTTACTCCTTTGTCAAATAGGAAATGAGCAGATGATCTATAAACGGTTGAACTGATCTTCATAAATTATAGCTAAGAACCATCTCGATCACGTCAGCTTTCAAATAAACAAAACTGCATTAAAATCGGTCTATTACTTTGGGAGCTACGTGCTTCCGACACACGGACACACACACGTCTAACTCCTCTTTTTGCGTCGGGGGTTAATAATCGTAATAAAATGATCAAACCAATTTTCAATTTGACAGAGAAACCTGTAAGTATTTTTTTCTCTCTAAAAAAACAGTAATTACCTATACCTACTCTATCACATTGTTCTTACCCTGTGTTCTATGCTCTACTGCTTAAAAGAAATAAAACCGGTCAAGAGCGAGTCGGACTCGCGCACCGAGGGTTCCGTACCATCATAATTGCACCATTAAACCACACTGCAGAGTAGAATAATAAAATTAATATTATGGACAAGGTCAGCGCCATCTCTTGATCGATAGTGGAACTAATGTTAGCTTTTTAGAAATTTGATAATTTCTAATTTTGCTATATTGAGACATCGTTTTATTTTTCCTGTTATCTTTATATAAACTGCTATCACATAGAATTATTTCAGATTTTTCTCTTAGCAAACTTCGGAGATAAGGGGGGGGGGGGCGGTATTTTTTTTTTACATTTTTCATCATAAATCGAAAACTATGCGGTCTAGAAAAAAAGAAAAAATGATTGAAAACGTGCAAACGGCGCTCTTTCATATGATACCCCACATGCTCTAGTAGCCCACTTCAAATTTTAAGACCCCTTTTCAGGCCCTGCTGTAAAAAAGATATTTATTTTTTTATTTATTTCTTATTTCAAAATTAGTTGGGCAAATGTCATCTTAAACTATTCCAAATTTCAAGTTGATACCATTAGTAGTTCTCAAGATATCCACCTGTGACAGACAGACAGACTGAGTCATACCATAAGGGTTCCTTTTTTACCATTTTGGTACGGAGTCCTAAAAAGGGGCCACAATGTGATTTTTCATACAAAAGAACTGAGTTCTGAAAGGTATTTTTATGATAAAATGGAATTATCGAATTGTTCGCAAGTTACCGACCCTCAACTTACCGACTTTACTATCGAATTTACTGTATAAGTGTATCATTAATTTCTCGTATTTATCATTTTTTTATTCTGTCTCGAGGAATAGGAGAATTAATTCTACAGTAAATTCGACAGTAAAGTCCGCAAATTGACTATTACGGCTTTCGAACAACATAATATAATAGTAGTTTATGATACAAGGTTGGTTAGGAGGTTTTTAAAACGAGTTGACGTTTTATAAACGTCACGAGTTTTAAAAAACCTTAACAACCGTGTGCCATACTACTTTTTTTAATACATTTGCGAGAAAACATTATAGGTACCACTGAAATTGTAATCTTTACATAAAATAAAACTGCAAATTCTAAATATTTGTGCGCGAATTACGCAAAAACCGCTTAACGAATTTTGATGGGACCAGGGAAACAGCTTAAACTCTTCGTAGTACTAAAGCTTTCATACACTAAAGAGGTCATTTTAAACTGGTAGCTATATTTTTCTACTGTCCACGCGGATGAAGTCGCGGGCGGAAGCTAGTAGAAATTAAAAAAAACGTACGTAAACAAAAATGCACGGCGCCAGCCGGCGTGCGGTAAAATCAACTTTCAGCACGCTGTACCAAGCCGTAAACAAAAACGCACGGCGTGCGGTAAAATCAACTTACCGCAAGCTGTACTTACATCGTAAGCTCACATTTTCGAGCAACTGTATTGAAAAATCAGATTTATCATACAAATCTTACAGAAGTTAGCTCGTTTGTTTGGAAAAATATAAAGTTTGTTTTGAGTGTAGGATAATTATAATTACATCAAAAATCAATGTTTGTTTAAATATACCTAAAATTGTGTTCCAAATTTGTTAATTCTTTAGTTACTATTAATTCTCAATACCAAAAACTTGAGAAATGTATGAAAGAGTTTATAAAAGATTTTAGTTAATTGCAAAAGAACTATTTACTTCTGCAATTATATTATTAGTATTGATACCTAAATAGAAGGAAGGTGGCTAAGGTCGCATTATGTTAATTAGCGGGCGCTCGTAATTTCCGTATCTTGTTCCCATGGGAATGTTGGGAACATTGAGCTTACATGTGTAATCTCTTTGATTGAAATAGGTAACTACTTATGCGAAAATATTTTATTTTATTTAGGTACAACACCATCAACATAAACTCACAGAATTTGTATAGATAAAGCTGTAGTAGTTTCCAAAATTAAGCATGTTATGTTATTATAATCTCTTAGTTGAAGACAATTATGCGAACTTCTCGAGGTTCGAGACTCGAACCCTCATTTGTTATTGAAAATGAACGCGCAACTAGAAGCTAATAGGTAGCTAGAATGATAATTACGGTCATTAAGCACAAACCTAGTGCTATTGTTGTATGTGTTAAGTAAGTACTGTAGTAATTGTTTATTCAGTGATACGTCCGAATAATTTTAATTCAGTATCTTACATTACAATATAGGTAACACGCAAAATCATGCTTCAAAACGGCCGCGAACTTTTCCGACTACCTATTAAGCCCGCCGGTAACGATCAATTGCGATTGTCAATTTTTCCGTCAATTCCATTGTTGGAGCAATTGACAATCGCTTCAATTGCACACGTAAACGATCAATTTTTCCGTCAATGGGCGTCAATTGCGGAAAAATTGACAATCGCAATTGATCGTTACCGGTGGGCTTTAGAATAGCAGTTTACGAACGAAAAGGATCAAAACAGCCTTAATTTTCGCGTCTTGCAACAACGTTGATGGATTAATCAATTAATTAGCTGGATAAAGTTTTTGTCCTAGTTTTATTTTGCTCTTCAGTTCAGCCTCTTGATGGCTGGATTAAAGGCTTTGTAATGAAAGCGTTACATACTCTGTCTGACTTGTATTTGCCTGGTTTATGCTCTATAAATGTTTCTGTTTTAACATTGAAATTGTTTATGTATTCGTGATTGGATAAAGTGCCCCAATTTATGAAAATTGTGACATTTGCCTTTAGTTTCGCAGATATGAGAAGTACGCGGACGGGCTATATTTTAAAATATTCGTCTGCTGGAGAGCTTCAAGGTGCAATTGAATTCCCAAAATCAGTCGGTAACTTTTTGAGATTTTCCAAAATTTGACTAAATTTCAAAATTTTTTCGCCGCTTTGGACCCTCCGGACACTAGACCGAGAATTCCCCAACTTTTTTTGAGCTCGCTATTCAAGAAACGGAAAAAAACGGATTTCGGGATTGAATTAAGCTATAGTTTGAGCCATCTTAGGAGGCGGGCGGACAAAAACTGTATAGGCCGTAGCGGATCCCTTACGCGCGAGGTCAGTCTGCGCTCCATTCACTTTATCGTCAGTACGATTTATTTATTTCATTAATAAAAATGCTTTATTTCTAAACCTTCCGCCAGCGGCTGCGTCCACCTGGACATTCGATAAAATCCTCAGCGAAGCTTAAACCAGGATAAAAAGTATTATATGTTCAATAAATTAAATAAATAAATAAAATAATTTCTTTAAATTCTGATCAGCCGTTTCTACGTGATTAGGCGGGTCCCCACCAAGTGCGCTGCCTCGCGATCGCGAGGCAGGAGTCAGGACTTTTGCCGCACGGGCCTCGCACGAGGAATAGCATTACAGTATAAGCAGCGTAAAAAGGCAGGCCAACTTATTGCCTGTCAACCTCTGATACCCCCGATTCACCACTAATAGACAGGGTTCTAATTTGTGTCATGTTCACCGTGTTCCATGGTCACATGTTTTGGTTTATATGTATACCCCATTTACCGCATACGGAGTTGATTTTCAAAAACATTTCAGTCAGTCAGTCAGGACTTTATATTTTATATACAATATGTTTGGTTAGCGATGTCGGAGCTTTTAAAGGCAGATAATATGATCAATTTTATCGACAAAACTCCCCCACATGTAGGAGTCTATCCCCTCTCCTGTTGGAATGACCGGAATTTTAAATTTGACTTTTTATTTTAGGTGGCACTGCCGAAATATACTAATTTCTCCGGATTTTAAAGTCCTACAGTTATAAAAAAATTGTTTTCGAAAGCTTATAATATCACCTATCAAGTTAAAAAAATATTATTTACATAATTAAGAGTTATTGTTGTTGGAATATGACCCTTACAAGCACTAAAGTTAATTTTTGAATATGGTCAAAATTCAAGACTCGAAAATACTTGCTTTTATGGTTCAATCAATTCAATCACATTTATTTTCAGTTAAAATTATCAACTTAATTCAAAAACTGATAAAAAAGTTTTTAAATTTTTCTATTTCCGAAAATAAAAATATTGGTTATGGTTACGTAAGGGTCTCGATTATGCAACTCAGAGCCAATGATTTTGATGTCATTTTGTAGATAATATTCCTGTATATTACACAAATGCAAAAAAATTGCACATTAATGTCCTACATAGTTTTTGAGATCTGTGAGAAAAACTAAAAAAAGCACACTAATTTCTAATTAAAATTTACGTATTTTTTATGACGTAATAAAGTTAAAAGTATACAAAATTAATTTTTTAACTTGATAAGTGACATTATTAGCTTTCGAGTATTTTTTTTATAACCGTAGGACTTTTAAATCCGGAGAAATTAATATATTTTGGCAGGGCCATCTAAAATGATAAGACAAATTTAAAATGTCGGTCATTCTATCAGGAGAGGGATAGACCCCAACATGTGGGTGGTTTTGTCGATAAAATTGATCATGTGATTTGCCATTAAAAGCTCCGACATCGCCAACTAAACATATATAGATTTTTTAGTTGCTGCGCGTAGTGTGAGGATCTGTAGATTTTTTGTGAACTGCGGGCCTACTCAAATGGCCATTTTATACTAGTGGCTCCGTGAGGTGTAGTCACAAGAACTTGCTGTATGGTCTGTGGGTGTAGTAGACCTCGCGTTAAAAAGTAGTTCAAATTGCATGTATTTTAAAAACAAGTAATACAGACCTATAAGTTTTTTCAACTAACTGTACAAATAATATACACAGTCCTACGTTCTGGCCAAGGAAATTGTTAGTACTTCGTTGGTTCTGTCACAAAGTCATATCTCAACCATAGATAATACCGTTGTGTCGTTATCGGTTTTTAACTGACTTCAAAAAAAGGAGGAGGTTCTCAATTCGTCGGAATCTTTTTTTTTTTTATGTATGTTATTCGATTACTCGAAGACGGCTGGACCGATTTGAAAAATTCTTTTTTTGTTTGAAAGTATATACTTCCAAGTTGGTCCCATTGTCATGAAATCAGGATCTGATGATGGGATCCTGGAAAAATCGAGGGAACTCTTCGAATATTAAAGGCACATCTACAGTGATTTTAGTATTTTCTTAAGTAACTTGTGCATTTGCTTTCGAAAAGTACCATTTCGGTGAAGTAGAACTGATGATGAAGACCAGCATAGATGATCATCGGAACTATTCAATACTAAGTAGTTCACTGGTACGATACGATTACTTTAATATGGTTGCTAGGCTATTTATGCTCATCATAATTCATATGGTGAAGTGGAGCTGATAGTGAAGTACCAGGAGAACTCCTCAACAATAAACGCCCCTCAACAATAAAAAGCAGTACTATGTAAAAGGTGATGAGCCGTTGAAATAAGGCTATTATAACTTAGATAATATACTTACCACAAAAAAGTTTAAAATAAAAAAGTTTTTAATAAAAACAAAACCTCCTTCAAAAAACTTGAAAATAATCTAACAAAAAACAGTTTCAAAAATAAATTAATGGCTCTAAAAAGCAAGAAATAAAATATTGAAATCTGCATAATAATTAACTCGAAAGTTTGTATGCAAATCTTATATTAAACAACGTCTTATGAAGTCGGGTGGGGTTTAAAACCCATGATTAAAGTTTAGATATATTAGTTAAGATAAAAAATATCCTTCGTTCCCCCCCCCCACTCGACTTCAAAAGGCGTTGTTTAATATAAGATAGGCATACAAACTTTCGAGTTATTTATTATGCAGATTTCAATATTTTATTTCTTGCTTTTTAGAGCCATTAATTTATTTTTGAAACTGTTTTTTGTTAGATTATTTTCAAGTTTTTTGAAGGAGGTTTTGTTTTTTGAAATCACGAAACGCAAACGTTATTCGTTGGCGAATAACGTTATTGAAACTATCTATTATCCATAACTAATAGATTCAAAATCGCAAGCATATTTATTTTCACATTTCGAATATTGACCATAAATGTTTTGATTGGTGAACTTTTGAGTCTTTTTAAATAAAAAACATAATTTACTTTACACCGCTAACCAAAAAGTTTTGTTACATTTTTGATCATTTTTCGAAATTGTTGAAATATGTCTTTTCTTAACATATGTCCGCCATTTCGAAAAATTTCGAAAAACTGGCCCGACAAAAAAATTCTATATAATTATCAAACCTGTTCACAAAATTTCACGAGAATCAGTTGAGAAATGCGACCTGCAGAGAAGAAAAAACAGCGCCGGAAAACCGGACTAGATATGTATTTTTAACATATCTCGGCCATTTTGAAAATTTTTGAAAAACTGGATTGACAAAAAAATTCTTTGTAATTTTTGAACCTGCTCACAAAATTTCACGATAATCGGTTGATAAATATGACCTGTAGAGGAGAACAAATGGACAGCCGCCGGAAGGACATCCGAAAGAATTTTTGCCCAAGCTAAAGCAAAGAGGGATCCCTTGTTTTCGCATAATGGTTTTATACCTAATTTGATTTGGCATAACGGATTTGGCATAATCTTTTTTGTCATAATAATACTCTGGCATAATTGTTTTTTGGCATACTATTTGTGTCCATCAGCCATTTTAATGTCCCCACTGCTGGGGCACAGGCCTTCCTTATAGGTGGATAAGGAGGACGGGCCATAACCCACCACGCGGGCCCAATGCGGATTGGGACCAACGGCTTAACGTGCCTTCCGAAGCACGGAGGAGCTCGAGATAATAAATTTTTGGTCACCCATCCCATGACCGACCCTTGCGAACGTTGCTTAACCTGCGCAATCGCTGGGCCAGGCGCTAGACCACTGCGCCACCGAGCTCTTCATATTAGCATACTATTTATATTAGCATAATTATCATTTAGACTAATTTGTTTTCGCACAACGTTATTAGGCATATTGTCTATTTGCCTAATATTATTTAGACATAAAAATAAAAAACAATAAGAACAAATATTTTTACGCACTTATTTATATTCATGCAAAAGGGGGAGGTATTGTATTAAAATGCCAAAAATTCATAACACATACGACCTAAATATCGACTCATTAAACACCTATTTTTAAAATACCGTAAATCCTTAATGTCGATATCCAATAGACCGAAACTTGAAATATCGATTATTAAATGACTGATGACAGTTCGAAAACCTTAAAGTTAAAATGCCGATAGTTAAAAATCCCGAAAGTCTGTTACGGTCTATTAGGTGCAACGACGAGCGAGCCTAGCGAGCGAGGAGGAAGTAGGGTTCCATTGCGACCTACAACGCACGAGCCGAGCGAGCAAAGCGAGCGTGCCGCGGCAGCGGCCGGCGAAGTGCCAGAACCGACCTGCTGGCATGTAGGTAACCTTCAATTAACTTTCGGTTTTTCAAGCTTCGGAATTTTGTATTTTAGGTAAAATGTTTTTTTGTGATTTTAAAGGTCGTGATTTTTTGTTTATAAAAATATGCGTTAATAACATTATGCGTGTTAAAATTTATGCTACAGAATATTATGCTTAAGCATGATTATGCTAAAGTAGTTTTGCTTAAAAAAAATATGCATAAGCTGTTATGACTAAATAATATTATGCGTAAACATCATTCGGCGAAATCATATTATGCTATGACATAATATTATGCCTTAAAATTTTATGCAAATACATAGGGAACCAGCAGAGATGCTTCGCTCGCACTTCGTTACTTGTTAACTATAATAATATTTAAAAGAATTTGATAAATTAATAATAATAAATATTATTATTTTAAAAATAATTATTGGTGCGATTAACACAAACGTTAAATTTGTGATTACTGTCATGTCGGATATTAAAGAACTTCAGACAATATTATAGACCGACGACCAAAATTACTTTTTATTATAATAACGTAATATTTTTACTAATTTACCTACACAAAAATTAGACAAATTATATTTCTAAACCTTCCTCATAAATCACTCTTTTTATTGGTGAAAACCGCATGATAATCCATGCAGTAGTTTTTGAGTTTATCGTGAACAGACAGACAGACAGACGCGGCGGAGGACTTCGTTTTATAATTATGTAGTGATGATAATAGAATGACAACGTATGGGATTGACAGGAGCTAAAGCGCTTATGATAATGAGCTTAAGACAATCCCATACCACCCCAAACATTGTAATTTTATTCGACTAGCTTTAATTTTAATGGCTATTTGAGTAGGAGGCAGATGTGAGAAACTTACACAATCATGTGATAGAGGACAGCTTTAAACCCCCGCGGCCGTTCTAGAAAGTTGTAGAACTTGGACTGCAGTCGGCGGTATCGCGCGTCGCGTCGCGTGGCGCGGTAGCTGAGCGGCTTGCCGAGCAGCGACATCCGCGGCGTCGCCAGACGGCCGCCGCCACTCTTACTCTCACTGTAACCAACGACACAACAAATGCATCAACTATTTATATTACAAACTAGCCACGTAAGGATGAATGATTTGAATCTTATTTTAGCTAGAAACCTTCTCGATGGTAAGTGGAACCATTCGCCAAAATGACATCACAATCGGATAAATAGTTTAGGAGTACAAAAATTTTTGTATGCCGTCACAAACGCCGCTACATGGCATTCTAGATTAAAAAAAACCGGTCAAGAGCGAGTCGGACTCGCGCACCGAGGGTTCCGTACCATCATAATTGCACCATTAAACCACACTGCAGAGTAGAATAATAAAATTAGTATTGCAGTTTTAGGTCAGCGCCATCTCTTGACCGATAGTGGAACTAATGTAAACTTTTTTAGAAATTTGATAATTTCTAAAAAAGTGTGCCATATTGAGACATCATTTTATTTTTCCTGTAATCTTTATATAAACTGCTATCGCATAGAATTATTTCAGATTTTTCTCTTTGCAAACTTCGGAGATAAAGGGGGGGGAACGGTCATTTTTTTTACATTTTTCATCATAAGTCAAAAACTATGCGGTCTAGAAAAAAAAAATGATTAAAAACGTGCAAACGGCGCTCTTTCATATGATACCCCACATGCCCTAGTAGCCCCACTTCAAATTTTTAAGACCCCTTTTCAGGCCCTGCTGTAAAAAAAACATTTATTTTTTTATTTATTTCTTATTTGCAAAATAGTTGGGCAAATGTCATCTTAAACTATTCCAAATTTCAAGTTGATACCATTAGTAGTTCTCGAGATATCCAGCTGTGACAGACAGACAGACAGACAGACAGACAGACAGACAGACTGAGTCTCACCATAAGGGTTCCTTTTTTACCATTTTGGTACGGAACCCTAATAATAAGTAACATGTTTAAATTGTCCGGTTTGTGTTATTTTAAGTCCGTCTTAAAAACGTGGTTTCAAACATGTTTTTTTCAGTAAGTAAATAATTATTTTCAGCCCTTCAGTTTGTTATCAGAATCAGAATTTTTTATGGAGGCCTTTTTCTGGCTCCTTCATCAGACCCTGGACACCATCTCCTATCAGAGTAGGTACTCGTCAACACGAATCAAACGAACCCAAACTCGATAGAGATTGTAGTTTTATTACAGAGTTCCTGTGGTCTTCTTCCAACTTCATCATCAGACCCTGGAAACCGTCTCCCATCAGAGTACTTGTCAAAACGAATCAAACGATCTCTAACTCATTGAGGCTGTATGGTTTTATTACAGAGTTCCTTTGACCTTATTCCAGCTCCATCATATCAGCTGAAGCCTAAATCCATAATATCGCATTGTCTTCCGGTTTTGACCTTTGTTAATGATTCAAGCTCATCGGGAAACTAATATAAAATCGGTTGCAATGGACAAACAAACAAATAAACAGAAGAAATTACCACAAAAAAAGTGGTAAAAATTGTAGCTGTGTAGCACAAGCCGTAAAACGCCGCTACAATACGCGGCGTTTTATGGCTTGCGCGAACGCTCTCTCACTGCAACCAACGACACAACAACTGCATCAATGATTTAAAAATAGTACGATGTTACGCAAAATAGAAGTTTAAAGCCTCCGTTTAGTTCGTAGTGGAACTAAATATATCGTCGGTCGGCCGTTGCTATTTTTACCCGACTACGGCGAAGCAAAGAAAACGGAGGGTATTATGATTTTGACTGGCAGGTATTTATTTAAACCAATATTTTACCTTTATCAATATTTATTTACTTAATATGAATTTACAATCTTTGATTACAAATTTTATTAGTGGCAGTGATAACTTGTTTAAAACATAGTCTGTTACTATTTGTTTGACGTACAGATTTATCGTTATTTAACAAACCCATTTCCTTAATTAATCTGATCACTGCCAACATTTATGGTAATCGATTCAATTCAACAGGTTGACATGACGTTATTTTAATGCTACGGGTAATGAAAACTTCAGATTCAGGCAGCGGTAAATGACAACGTCGTCATCGCCAAATTCAACAATCAAAGCTTATCATGATTATCGTTTGCCGATATGTTCGCCTCAATCTCTTTTCTTCTTTCTGTCTCCGAGTTATTAAATGGGAAAAGCACATTCAGCAGAGATAATAGTCTTCTACTGCCATCTACAGACACATCACATGGACAATAATGATATGTAATTATCGGATTCTTATTCCAAATCCAAATTTCCTTTTACTTATGACTGAATTTATCACATTATGACAATGTATCAGGACTTCATTTTACTGTTCATTAGCTTTCGTCCGCGACTTCGCCTTCGTCCGTCCGTCTCGGGTGAGGGAAACTTCTTTTTTTTTTCAATTTAATTCTCGACTTCATTAGACTTCTTTTATTAAAATTAATATGCGTATCTAATGGTTTCAATATAATTTCTTGCTTTTCAGATGTATTTAATTTTGAAGCTGTTTTTATTTTCAGGTATTTTTGCAGGAGGTTTTTATTTTTTTAACTATAAGTAATTCACAAAATCCGATCTTCCGACGCTGCTTTTATTTCATATACCAAGTAGGTATATTTGGCAGTATTGTGGTGTTCACTTGATCTCTGCGTACCTGTTGTGTTTTGATGCGATATCACTTTGTTTCAAGTTTGATTAGGTCACTAGTTCCAGAACAAAATTTGATTGTTTTTGTTCGAACGGGAACATGCACGTTCCAATAGTTCCATACTTCCTGACAATAACTGAAAACAAATAACAAATTGTTCCGTACGATTTGGTTTTGTTCGTAGGTACCATATACCATTGCTTGCCATTGCTGTTTTAACCACATTTTTTCTTTGTTCTGTGGTTTTAACTGTATTACGGAGATTTGTGTATGGCAAGAAAATGTGTGTTTCGAGTAGGACAGTGGTTTCGCGGTGGTCCTGGTAAATTTACAGCAGCCGACACGGTCGCTGCGGCTAATTATAAGCCACATTGTGCGTGTTTGTGAGTAAACATAAATTTTATGACGGGACAGTGTCTGCTAGAAAATTCTGCAAATTTGAGGTGATAAAATTAAAATGTGTCGCTATTTTACAAACATCGGTTTCATTGAAATCTTTCTTATGATATTGTTATAACAATGAAGTGCTAATACGATATTCAGCATATTAATAATTGGAAGAAATAACCCCTCATACAATTATTTTCTCTCTCTATACAGGGTTATTTGTAAAACACCAACGACCTTGCAGGAGTAGATTACTATAATCATAAACAACAACATTTGTTCTACGACTTTTCCGAAAAGAGACAACAAATTCGACTCTCCATACAAAAACATCTGATCGAGTTTTGTATGAAAAGTTGATTTTATTGGCAGTTTTTGGAAAAGTCGTAGAACAAAATGTTGTAGTTTATGATGTTAGTAATCTACTCCTGCGAGGTTGTTGGTGTTTTACAAATAACCCTGTATATATTATACAACGAGTTACAAAATAACCCCTAATGCCGAACATGGTAGATAGGGACGATCAAACTGAATAGCTTTTACTATGGGACCAACTCTGAAATCGCGAAAAAAACTTGCTGTTTCATTATTATTTTTTCGTTATTATTTTTTTGTATGAAACAGCAGATTTTTTTTCGCGATCAGTTTCAGTTTGATGGTCCCTATCTACCATATTCGGCATTAGCAGGTTACTTTGTGACACGTTGTATAGAGAAAAAAAGTAGTGGAGAGATGGTGCAGCGCTCTTATCTCGAGAGGCTGCGATGGTATCAGTTCCGGCGACACTTGTATAGAAATCTGCTGAGTTTCATTGGAATTAGATTATTCTCTTTTATATAAAACTGCGATGCAATTAATTACCAACTTTTTGTGCATTTAATTTTAATTTAGACTATTATTTTAGAATATCAATAGAGTAATTTTAATTATTTAGTATTAAAACAAACAGTTCAGTAAACATTACAGAAACGAAAAAGGTCCAGCTTAAGTTTTATCGTACGGGAGCCTTTTCATCAATCAATACCGACTACCGAGTGTCAGATAAGTAACATCTAAACAAAGTCAAAAGTTTCTACCGGGAAGTGTCAGTATTTCAAAATTGATTAGGTATTGTTTAAGGCCTATTCAAATCTGAGCGGTATCTGCTACCGCCGCCGTAGCGGTAACACCCGAGCGATATCCCGCCTGGTATTTGGTATGGCATTATCGCAACTGTCGTGGGTACCGACCGCGTACCCATTGAGATATCGATCGCTTGCGTTATCGCTACCGGCACCGGTATTGTAGCGGATACCGCTCTGATTTAAATAGGTTTTATTCTTTCCTTGCCAGTTCTCACTGTTAGTTTTATATTTAGCTAAAAGTAAGTAGAGTATCTACTTACTTCACAAGTAGGTCACCAAAAAAACTAAAAGAATTAAAATAACGGATGGTGCCCCTTCCGCGACTTCCTGAGATAGGATCAGTCTCGCTCGACAAGACTTTTGGAATAGCTGGTGACGGTTAGTATTTGTAAAAAGACGTAAAAAATGTTTATAAATATCAATGTGAAAAGATGCCAACATAATTTACTAACTCTACCAACATTACTCATTAGCAAACCTACGTACGTCATCAAAAATTCAGCTTCCCAATTCCATTCCACTATATTAGAATTTTGATTAATAAGAAGTTAATTATGGTGATTTTGTTAAATTTGATAATACTTTTTAATTGCCATTTAGAATCTATTGTGAAACGAAAAAGGTAAACAGCTATAATAATGGTAATTTTTCAGCATTATTTTCTTTTTATAATGACTTTTTAGTTTCTTTCCGTTGCTTCCGTTACGGAACCATAAAAAACGGGGGATGTATTCGCAAATAAACAAGCTACTGTGACGACTTACTCACGGAAAACGAAATCGGGGTAATAAACTAGTCGGCGGGGCGACGAGACTGTCCCATTCACGGATATTTACAAACCGCGCCGCCGCAGCTCCACTCCTGAAGTATATCTACTCGCAATCCAGTTTTACTTTTTATGGTATTGTTGTCTCGTGGAGGATGCAAACTTTACCAAGTTTGCGTTGTTCTCTAGAATACATTATTCGGTTTATAAGTAATTCAGTAAAAACTTATCTGTTAACCAGAACGAGCCAGAGAACAAAAAAGAATATGTATAAAAACATGATTTTGACGTGATTGATGAAGAAAGTGGTTCACATCACATCACACTCAACAATTTTTTTTATTGAATTGATAATAAATTCTACACGATACTCAAATATTCACCTGTAAAAGTGGATGGATATACAATATACCTATACCTTCAATAATATATATTGACCACGTTGTCACATACAGTATAGCTTGATAGCGTTCTTTACCCTTTGGGATAGATCTACGGGAAGCACATCGCAAAATGTTCAGTAAGCGCTAAATACACATCAACACCAACACATCTAAAGCATAAATCAATATAAAACATATTAGGAAAATAAAACTCCGTTTCACATCTCTGTACGTAAATATACAGACAACTCCAGTAGTTATGATAACTAGATCGACATTATTGTCATAATAATAATACAGCTGGAATATTTCCTGGTTACGAAAACGCTAAATATTATCAGGTAAATAGCGGATTTTATCTTTTGCCAAACGAATTATCTGTTTTTGTTAAATTATAATTATTATTATCATCTAAATTGTTATACAGAAATTAAATTCTTTGAAAAGAATTCACAGATTACCATAACTTACTTGGATTATATGATGTTAACAATTTGACTCATCGATATTTAGGTATGACCCGATAAACATATAACATCTATTATTCAATTTATCATGAGGGAATCAAGGGAACCCGCTGTTTAACGAATAAATAGTTTATAGGATCGGTCCTAGTAGCATAGAAATTGACGGGTTCTCCGTTGGCATCTGATCCAATTGCTCGGACGTTAATCGGTACGCAACCCCTCGGGGGAAATGGCTGGCCGGCCGACTGCTATACATCATGCAAATAATTGGGAATACATTTGTACCACCGGACTTGAAGACTGGCCCTTGTCATGGTTTGATTGGCAATCCAGTGGTGATTAAAAGTAAGGAAACTCTTAGAAAAGCTAGGAAAATATTATAGAATCATTTTTCATACGACATAATTATCTCTGATATCGAATTAAAAAATCAAAACATTTTGAATAATGGCATAAACAGAACAAAGATTATATTTTACAATTGTTTGTACTTAAATTGAAGTCAAACTTGTAGAAATAGGTAGCTTAAAATTTATTTGTCTTCAAGAGAACTTGACAAAATGTTAATAAATATTTGACCCAATTGCTCATAAGGCGGAAGGCTGTGCTACATTTCTGACAGGCGGACGCTAGGCAACAACGCCATGATGTCTGTGATTAATACGCCTCGGTTTAATTAAAACTAGTGAAAATTTAAATTAAGTGGCACTCCAATTCTGTGACAACCACTTGAGATTATACAGATTTGATGTTAAGGGCGGATTGTTTTAGAATATTCATTACTCAAGTGTAGGTTGAGGTAGAGTTCTCAAATAAGATAACACAAAGGCCCTCCTGACTGAATTATAATGTATTCGTAATAACGTTATTGTTTCTATCATCTAGCTAGAGGAAAGAGCTTTAGAAATACTTAATGAAAATAGATGTTTGGAATTTTGGATGTATAAAAATGAATTAAACATCGTTACAATAATATCAGTAATGATATTAATTACATAAAACGGTACCATTGCCATGCAAAGATTTCTAGGCAATAACTTTTCATAAATGAGAAAGAAGATGGTATACATTATCCTGTTTTCCATATCTTTGTAGCTTGCAACTCGGTCCACATCGTATCAAAATGTAAACAAGCCATCCCGGCAAGCGCTGTGTCGTCCGCACACATCTCCAGAGCCACTCGGAATGTTGAAGTGGCCTGATGATGTATTACGAAATACATATCACAAAATTTATTTATAAGAGATTGACTCAATTGTCTGTAGTACCTACCTAATATTCCGAAACATTCTTATTCGATGACTAAGAAAATGTGGAAAGCAATTTGTGTCGATTGATATTGTGAACGTTCATATTTCTCTCATATTGTAAGGTATGGGCAATTACTAAACTTAATGAGAATAGCGTGTAACGTGTTGTAATTGAATAGTCCATCAGTCTATCTATTACATGTGCCAATAAATGTTTTAATGAAATGCCAAAGTAATATGAATTGTTAAATTATTGATTTTCCAAAACGTTCCACCTGGCCAAAGTCATAAAATAGAATTATAAAAATCTTATTAATGACAGAAAAGCCACAACTCCTACTCACGATCTTGGTGATGTTTAATGAGGGATGGACTTTAATGAAATTAAAGAATCTATTTATAACATCAGGCTTTTTCATTCATAAACTGTACGAAAAAAATACAATTAAGTATAGTGGAAAAAATAATAATTTGCACATGATTATAAGAATGATTAATAAATTTTTAAGTAGTGACATAAAATTTAATGTAGTATCAACTTACTCCCTTTTCAACTTACATAAACTATTTCCATTAAACATAAACTTGTAATGTTTTCGAACTTAAATTCGTAAATTCTTTGTGTCGAAATTTAATAAAAAGCTCAAGTGAATGAAGTGTGGAAATGTAAAATATAATTTGGTTAAAAGACCGCTATTATTACGAGAGAAAACTGAATAATCTGTTTCAATTTAGTCCAATTTTCGGTCAAAGCGGTAAATATTTGGTAGAATACAGTCAATAACATCGCAAACAAGTTATAAATGATGTAAGCCGACATCAAAGTCCGTGTCAAAGTTTCTTGTTTAATAATTCTCGCACAATGAATTTATATTATCTACCTTCGTGAGTTCATTTTCTTCGTCGAGAAAATTAGCCCGGCTAAATATGCTTTAGTGAATTTAAATGTGGATCTTATTATTCGCAAATCTTGTGTCGCGACACAGCTTACATTGATTTATTGTTACGGCTTACTGCGAATTTCAAGTAAATACTCACAATAATATCATATTCCAATCTTCCATTTTAACTTTATAACTGTCACTTTCCTTTAAATCATGGTCATGTTTATTGTCATTATTAGATATCAAGATCACTTTTTTATAAAGCTTTTTACATCCGGTGACTGACCTAACTCTAAAACTGATATAATGTATGTACCAGCAGTGGCGAGGGGTGAAATTATGGCTAAGGTTAGACGCTCTACAAAAATTTTATGATCTGCATAGTGGATGGGTGAGGTGGGATTTCTAAATGTAAAGGCGATAAGAATCAGCTTGTATGGACCCTTCGCCACTGGCATGTAGCAATATACTATCTACCTACGTTACCGCTGAAGAAAATGTATGCTATATTTTATTTCCATCGTTTGTTATCTATAATCCGAAGAAATGATAAAATGTAGTGATAATTTTAAGAAATAAGAGATAATACTTGTATTTTATTTTCGCTTATTTTATAGTAAATATTGGTTCTGTATGATTTTTACCTTTCGATTTAGGTAGTTGTATAGCCATTTATATGTATATTTCTGTCTGGAATAGCTACTGATTCCTACTATTCAGATTTTCTGGTGAATAGGTATATCAAGGAAAGGAACTGCCGAATCTCATAACAGCTGTCAACCTTCTACGCAGTACTGATGCAGGCTAAGATGTGGTAATTTGTAACGTTGCGTTGTTTTGTTGAATCATCGATGTTACTAGTATTACGTTTTTATGTACATAAATGCTTTATGTTTACGATCGCTGCGGATTTGGCTTTTTGAAAGCTACGCAAAATGGTAACTTTATGTAGTGTAAATTTGTTATAGATTCTAGAGTAAACTAAAAAACCCGGATAAGTGTGGGTCGGTCTCGCCCACCGAGGGTTCCGTACTTTGTTTGTACTTAAATAAGGACTATATTTTTATGATTTAATTACAAATGTATAGTTTTCAGATTTTTCCCTGGACTTGTAGTATAAGACGATATTACTTCATAGTTAACGGGAAGTTACCCTATGAGTTTTCATTCCCTTGAGAGTGTCGAAATATGTGTTTTTGCGGCATAAACAGCCGTATCTTGTTTACGTTTTCATAGTTTCAAGGGACCGTAGACTTGAGTATGGTTTTAATTTCAACTCGAAACCTTTACGCGTTCCTGAGATAAAAGGTCTTGACAGACGGACAGACAACAAAGTGATCCTATAAGGGTTCCGTTTCTTTTTCTTTTGAGGTTCGGAACCCTAAAAATACTATACATAGGTACTGTGCGCATGTTAATAGAACTTTTATCAAACCATTTTTTAGGGTTCCGTAGCCTAAATGGCAAAAAACGGAACCCTTATAGATTCGTCATGTCTGTCTGTCTGTCTGTCCGTATGTCGCAGCCACTTTATTCCGAAAGTATTAAGATAACACAGTTGAAACTTGGTAAGTAGATGTATTCTGTTAACCGCTTAACGAATTGAACACAAAAATAAAAATATATATTTTTTTCGGTTTTTTCGGAAACCGAAAAAATTTTTTTTCTTCAAACCAATACGTGTGGGGTGTTTATGAATAGGTATTTAAAAATTACATTGAGATTCTTAAGACAATTTTTTCTCAAAGTTATCCGTTTGAAAGATATACACCGCCAAAGTGGTAAAATGGGGTATGTGTTAAAATACCGAAGTAGAAAAGACCGAATTTTACAATACCTATGGACGAAATCCCGAAAATTAAAAGGCCGAATGGTTGTTTGGCCGTACGTTTAAAATCACGAAAGGATATTTTACCTAAAATACTAAATCCCGAAGCTTAAAATACCGAAGGGTATTTATTATACCTAAATTCTATACCCCGAACTACTTAATACCGAATTGGCTGTGGAGATGTCTTTGGGCTTCGCCTGAAATGCTTTATAGTAAATTTAGCTGCCGAAAATTAGTCTAAACTAGTCTACTGGGACTTAGAAACCGAAATAGGTGCGAGGAGCGTAGCGACGAGCATGTTAGGTTGACATGAACCCTGCGCGCGAGCCGAGCGAGCGAAGCGAGCGTGCCGCGGCAGCGGCCAGCGAAGCGGCAGAAAAAAAATCTATTTCAAACTCGATTGGTGGATTTTGTCAAAATTTCTTTAATTTTACAAGCACTTTAATTTTAATGTACTTTTATTTTACAAGCATTTTTGAGTAAAACAAATTAACCGCAAAAGTTAGTTTCGACATTCACTGTCGGGATCTTGACCTTTCGGGATTTCGAACTTTCGGTCATTTGATAATCGATCTTTCAAGTTTCGGCTTATCGGATGTCGATGTTTAGAATGTTCGGTATTTTGAAAATAGGTGTTTTATGTGTCAATATTTCGGTCGTATGTATTATGAATTATCGGCATTGTAATGCATACCCGGTAAAATGTGTGTCCCCCCCTTTAACTTTTGAAATAAGAAAGTGAAAAATCTAAAAAAAATATATGCTGTAGTTCTTAATAAACACTTTCAACGAAAATTGGTTTGAATGAGATTATAGTAATTAGTTTTTGAGATATAGCACATTTTCCAAAACCGCAAATATAACTTTGTCATTCATACCAACACTGTGAAAAACAAAGTTATTTTTGCAGACGAAAAATTATGGGATAAGGTAACTACGGAACCCTACGGCGCGTGGCCCGACACGCACTTGGCCGGTTTTTTCTAAATCTTGAAAAAATATAATTCAACAATTTTCTATTTGTTGAGGATAAGAAGCAAGAACGAAACGCAATTCGTCTTCACCCAACCACTTACGCGCTGCATCACGTGGGAATCGAACCAGCGCTGCCACTGGTAGCAATATATTGTCCTGACTAAGAGGAGTCAGTCCTTGATCATTGTACATTTTCAAAATTTAAATAATATAGGTATAGACGCCAAATGGTTTTCAATGCACAAGTATCTTTTATTTCCAATTCCAAAATTAGACCACGACAGTCATCAAACCTCTTTCTTCCGAAGGTCGCAATATGGATGGTACACTATTATATTTCCAATGACGAAGTCGATTTTCTCCAGATCCGTGGAAATGCGTGTAACTAAAGAGATACTTTACTTACAATACAATCTGTAAATATTTTCGCCCTATCCTCCAGATTCAATTGACCTTCATGAATGTATAGTAGATTAGAGTTTGATATTATCAATTTAATTAGGATTTGATACTGAATAATGATCGATTTTAGGCTTAACTCGTAAAAAAATCTTTGTGTAGTTCTTCCTAAATATATTGTTAAGTATAAGTATTTAGGACGAAACACAAAGGTCCAATGTCAAAACATTTGAGTCATTGAAAACCCTTGATTATGTTCTTCCAAGTTCAATCACTAAACATTATGAAAATTAAAGTAACCTTTTGAAGATTATAAAAGTCCATGTAAAGTGAGACAATGATTGCTTTATTATCGAGAACGCTGACATTTTACATAAATATTTAACTCTGGAGTGGATATCAAACTCGTGACATTTCACCCCTTCGCCTTGTAGGTCAACAACGTATGTTAAGTCAGCATTTCACGAAATGCTGAAGAAAAACGAAAGTCATTTGTCTGTGTTGGAGCAAACAACTACGAGTACATTGTTTAAGTAACTTTGAAGTTGAATGTGACAAGATGTTGTTCATTGAGTAACTTGCTCAAAACTCGACGCTGCTAAACTCAGTTCATTTTAGGAGAATTATTTTTAGCCTGTTTTTATTCTCTCCGAGTCAATCTTAATTTTTATACATTTCGAACGATGTTTCGTAAAAATGAATAAAATATTATTTAATCTGTTCAGGGTTGTCGATTTTGTTATGGCGTAACCATTTTGTTATATTATAACCTAAATAAATTATTGTTTGTTTTTCAAACTTTTCTAACTAAAGACTAAATTATTTTTTTATAAAACAATACGATGAAGAAGTCAACTTGAAAGCTTACTATCTGATGTAGCTATTTGTTTGTAAAATTCGTGGTTCCATGAAATAAGTACGTTTAATTTAAAACCATTTTTATTACTTACTAGCGGCCCGCCCCGGCTTCGCACGGGTGCAATGTAGTTACTAAATGTAAAACTGTGCTAATGTGGTGTCAGTGTAAAGTTATTAGATTATATTACAGGATACATATACCTAGGAGGACGACATATATATACCTATACGACGTACGCAAGGGGTGTTATAATATAATTGACGTGTGTGTGTGTCTGTCTGTCTGAGGCAACCAACCTAGCTCCCAAACTTATGGATCGATTTTAATGAGGTTTTTATGCATAGTTTAAGAGAAGCGTATAGACGGCGGGAAGCGACTTTGTTTTATACTATGTATAGCTTTTGCCCGTGGCTCCGCCCGCGTGGCAGTCGGTAATCGTTGTAAGTCTTCCCTTAGAAACCAATGATCGGGATGAAAAGAAGCCTGTGTTAAGTATTCCAGACTTAATCTATATCTGTGCCAAATTTCTCCTAAATCCGTTCACCCGTTCCGACGTGATTGAGTATGATATGATTGAGTAGGTACCTAACAGAACAACATCCAAACATCAAAACTTTCACATTTATAAAATTTTGTGATTGTATAGGTAATAGCTGCACCCCGCGGTTTACTAAATGAGCTATTTTACTGATTGCAAAAAATTTAGGTAGCCTGCGTAGCTATCTAAAATCTTTTGTGATAAAAAAATTTTCTTATCATTATCTTATTTATGATTTAAAATTCCCGTGCAGTGAAGTGAGATTCGAAGTGGTGTTCGAGTTTGGTTACAGAACCAACGCCCTGTTAACGATTCTGTATTAGTTAGGTAGGTACTTAATAAAATTTATTAGCGGTAATTTAACAAAATAAGTATAATAATATTATGTTACATTTAATACTTACCTTATAGTTAAAAATTCTAATATCTTTGCTTAATAGTTATCTTCTTTATAAGTAAAAATCGATGTATGTGTATTTGTTTCCTTTGCACTCCTAAACTATTCATCCACATCCGATTATGATAAAACTTTGGTGAATGTTTGGTGAATTGTTCTGCTTACTACTGAAAAGGTTTCTGGCTTCTCTAAATACCACATTCCTTGTCACATTATCTGATATTTGCCAGATGTTGCCGTTTTATTTGACTAATATTTCGTAAAGTAGTTAAAATAAGGATAAAATCCTAAACAACATTATAAGAATCAAAGCTTGTCTTGAAAATCGGGAAAATTAGAGATTAAACGTCAGCCCGTGCAGTGACAACTGACATTTATTTTTCTTAATCATTCAAATGCACTAAGAAGTTTTGATTCCGATATCGAAGTCAACCACCCTAAAAATAGCTTTCTACCCCTTTTCAACCCTGTTAAGGGATACATTTCAAAAAAATACGAAACACGTGTTCAATTAATTTTGTAAAAGAATGTCTATGCCAAATTTCAAGTCAATCGGGCCAAGGAATCGCGTTCTCCCATACAAACTTTGCCACCCTGTTTCACCCTCTTAGGGATTGAATTTCGCAAAATCCCGTCTTAGTGAGCACCTACACCCTAAAAGGGACCCCCATGCAAAATTTGAGACTCCTAGCACTTGTAGTTTCTGAGATTTCGTGATGAGTCAGTGAGTGATTTACGCTTTTATATATATAGATGATTTTTTTTAACAAATCCAGATGAGCTGTGTTTGATGACTAATGTAGGTATCACTTCGTAGTCTTCGTACTCAACTGATGAGTGATGAGTAAGAAATCGGCAGATTGCCCAAAATGGGTGTGTTGTGTATATTATAAGAATATTTATTTGCCTGTTTCTATACTTGTAGCCCCAGTTGATGTACGAGTAAATATGTTAATGTGAGTTAGTTAATCATATTATTTCTCTTTGGACTTTGCACTCCGTAAATCGACGACAAAAAACTTAAGTTGTAATATTACAAAGTCTCCTCGCAGAAAAGGAGGAGAAGGATCCTCGCAGTTAAATTATTTTTGTAGAGTTATACCTTGGACGAATTCGTCCAAGAGTTATACTTAGCAATCGTGTAATAAATGACACCGGGGTGTTCGACTAGAGTTCTACCGAAACTCGACCAGAGGTAGACCGAAGCCGGACCGGAGGAGAACCGCAACCAGGCCGTAGCTCGACCGAGCTAGACCAGAACTAATATTCAGGATGGCTCCGTGTCCATGATAACAAACAGCGGTGAGGGTCATTATATTTGCTCCTGATCATCCTGATGATGACTTAACTAAAGTGACATAATTGACCAAGATAAGGTATAACTTTAATGTATGACAGCTATCAAATTCAATTCTGACTCTTTCGAATGATTTGTTTCGAATTTCCACATGTAAAGATGATAGTGTAGCTTGAAATAATGTCGGTCTGGTCAAGCATTTAGGTAAACGATGCATATTCAACAAAATAAAATAGGCAGATAATCCAACATTGTCCAACTGTTGGCTTAACTGCTTATGCATATGCATTACTTTGATTTCAAGTCTTTCTTTCACAACCTTGACGTTTTTGCGTTTATTTTTTGGACTTTCATGTTACACGTTAAGGCGATTAGTGCCCTCACAGTGGCGCCTTCATTTTATTAAATTTATTTCTCGTTAAGTGCATAATGTATCGAAAATTCACACGTACCGATTGAAGCTAAGATTCTATAGTTTATTTACAAACAATAACTTTTGTAAAATATAATTCGTTGTAGTAGTAGTGGCGTTGCAAATGAGCAAAAAGTGTCCACTTCAATAGTGGCTGAAAATTAATAGCAGGTTTAAAAACAAAGAAGAATAATATTTTTTTAAATTGAAGTAGGATTGTAGGGTTAGTTGCTTTTGCGGTAAACAGCCTCATTCTTTACTTTCCTATTGTTTACGATCCTATCAGAGAGATAAGAACTAAAATTAATAAACTTCGCAACACACCCAGGTGCCAAAGCTGAGTGAGTAGAAAGTTGCAATATAGTGCCTGACTCTAGGGGATGCATCTTGGAATTTAAGTATAGTTTCTTCAAGAGTTCTCAACACAGACATTGTCGGTGTAATTTGTGTTTAGTTTTCAATAACTGGATTGTCAATCGCGAATAGTATTTTAGCGTACTTACTCTTTAGCATAACCTTTAATGTCATCCCGATAAAAAGAGGGTTTACCGTCATCGGCCAAACATAGAGATAGTCGGACAACGAAGTGATCCTATGAGGATTACTTTTTCTTTTTTTGGAACGCAACTCTTTAAAATGGTTGGATAAAGGGTTTTATAGTATTACTTTTATAGCCTTTGTTATGGGTCAAATCCTCACTTAATTCTTTTATCCCACCCGTGGGTTCTATGAATGTTTATTCACGGAAAATACGAATTGAATATTCAATGGATAATAAAACGACAGCTAAATTCAAATCAGAGCTTACCCAATAATGTCAACTTTTTATTCGTGATATTAAGAATAACGAATAAAACAGAAAGAATAAATGACTTTTGTCAATAAGCTTATTTTTTGTATTCACAATGCTTGTTTTACTTATAAAATAGTAATATAATAAGTCTATGTAAAAAGCTTAATTTTTTTTATAAGTAAGTATACACCTATCATTTTTTTATAACTTCGGGTACATTATATTAATTAAGTAATTCATTGTTTAGGTACTTACGTAAATAGTAGTTTATGATACAAGGTTGGTAAGGAGGTTTTTAAAACGAGTGGACGTTTTATAAGCCCGAGCCGCAGGCGAGGGTTTATAATCGTCACGAGTTTTAAAAAAACTTAACAACCGTGTGCCATACTACGTTTTTCAATACATTTGCGAGAAAACATTATAGGTACTACTGAAATTGTAATCTACAACATTTAATAAAACTGTAAATTCTAAATATTTGTGCGCGAATAACGCAAAAACCGCTAAAAGAATTTTGATGGGCTTTTCACAGTTAGGTAGATTGAGGTCCAACTTAAAATCTAAGCTATGTTTCATCAAATTCAGGTGGGTGGAACTAGGGAAACAGCTTGAACTCTCCGTAGTACTAGCTTTCATACACTAAAGAGGTCATTTTAAACTGGTCCATATATTTTTCTACTGTCCACACGGATGAAATCGCGGGCGGAAGCTAGTAGAAATTAAAAAAAACGTACGTAAATAAAATCGCACGGCGCGCGCGTGCGGTAAAATCAACTTACCGCACGCTGTACTAATCCGTAAACAAAAACGCACGGCGTGCGGTAAAATCAACTTACCGCACGCTAGACTGTCATCGTAAGCTCACATTTTCGAGCAACTGTATTGAAAATACTTTTATACCTGCATAAGTTTATTTAAAAAACTCATACTTTCTTATATCATCTTCAGTGTCAGTGACAAAAGTTTCATTGATATCCCTAAAAAGGAGTCGAATATTTGGAAAATCAAAGTTCAAAATCATCATTCGTAATAAATAGATCATAATTTAAAAAACAAATTATTATACCATCAATATCAGCTTAGTAATCGACAGACATCGCAATAATAATAAATGGTTCGGTAATATTATTTCCTGCTTATCTTTATTAGAAGCATCTAAAATATAATCTTACACTAACCAGAACAGTAATTGAGGAGAAGTAAATTGGATTGTTTACTTTTACCGAACTTTATGGACAGTTTATATCACATAAAGACATATACAAACAGAGATATAAATAATAGATTACAAGTAGACAATTAAATAGGTTGTTTCGCTCTTAATATACGTAGGTACTGAGAATTAACGATAGCTGTAGGTGTGTTATGGGAACAACAGGTAGGTATCTGATTTTTTAACGTGCGATGATTTTTAATCGACGAGCTTTTCTCGATTCATTGAATATGAAAAGAATCATCTCCTCCTTAGCTTTACTAATACTGAAACCTTTTGTGTTCCAAAATCATTAACATTTTTGAAGAATTTTTGTTAAAAAACATGATAAGTACATCACTTCTAAACTATTGATTTATAAATTATGGGTTTAGTATTACTGTTTATGAATCATTGCAGTTAATAAATCTGTATCATAAAATGAACTAACATTTGGTTCGATACAGTGAACCAGGGGATAGAGTAGGTAATTCTTATTATGTTGGCGGTAGCACAGAGATTAGGTTGTATAACAGCATTAATAAATCCCAGTAGAGCATCTTGTTGCTGAGCTACCCATAAAATAGACAACGCTGATGGAATAACTTATGTTAAAGTAAGGTCAATTTGTCGTGCTTGGAAGATTTCTTCGTAACAATTTGTATATTAAACTACTTCAACCGCTGTGATATAGTTGCAATACTTTATATGATTATTCAGTCTCCCAATATACAATATGTTTGGTTAGCGATGTTGGAGCGTTTAAAAGCAGATAAAACGATCAATTTTATCGACAAAAATCCACCACATGTTGGGGTCTATCCCCTCTCCTGTTGGAATGACCGGCCTTTTAAATTTGACTTTTTATTTAAGATGGCCCTGCCGAAAATCCGGATCCGGATTTAGAAGTCCTACATTTATAAAAAAAAATACTTTTTGAAAGCTAATAATATCACCTATCAAGTAAAAAAATTAATATATAAACTTTTAACTTTAATAAGTCATAAAAAAATACCAAAGTATATTTTAGTCGGAAATTAGCGTGCTTTTTTTAGTTTTTCTCACAGATGACAAAAACTAGGCAAATTTTTTGCATTTTTATAATATAAAGGAATATTATCTACAAAATGACATTAAAATCCTTGCTCTGTGTTGCATATTTCGAGAGTAATTGTTATATGAATATGACACTTAAAAGCACTAAAAGTTAATTTTTGAATATGGTAAAGTCGTAAATACTTGCTTTTATGGTTCAGTCACATTCATTTTTAGATAAAATTATCAACTTAATTTAAAAACAGATAAAAATGTTCTTAAATTTGTCCATTTCCGAAAAAAAATTGGTTAAGTAAGGGTAAACTTTGTATTCCTGGACTTCTGTTTCTTTTATATTTTGTCTATGCATATAATAATAATAATATAGGGAAACCTGTAATTGGCTATACATATAGATAATACTTGATGTAATAAGTAGTTTATGATACAAGGTTGGTAAGGAGGAGCCGCAGGCGAGGGATTATAATCGTCACGAGTTTTAAAAAACCTTAACAACCGTGTGTCATACTACATTTTTCAATACATTTGCGAGAAAACATTATAGGTACCACTGAAATTGTAATCAATTACATTATATGAATAAAACTGTAAATTTTAAATATTTCATCGCGAATTACGCAAAAACCGCTAAACGAATTTTGATGGGCTTTGCACAGTTCAGTAGATTGAGGTTCAACTTAAAATCTAAGCTATATTTCATCAAATTCAGGTGGGTGGAACCAGGGTAATAGCTTGAACTCTCCGTAGTACTAGCTTTCATACACCAAAGAGGTCATTTTAAACTGGTTTTTTTATTTTTCTACTGTCCACGCGGATGAAGACGCGGGCGGAAGCTAGTAGAAATTAAAAAAAACGTACGTAAACAAAAACGCAAGGCACCGGCGTGCGGTAAAATCAACCTACCGCACGCTGTACTGTCATAATAAGCTCACATTTTCGAGCAATAGTATTGAAATAGTAGTTTATAACATATTTGCTCGTAAAGGGTCTCTTATTACACCAATTTCAATATCGTATTGTATCTAATTACGAACTTGTGCGGTAATGTAAAGTAAAACGCACGGTTTCCTTGATAAACCGTGCGTTTTACTTTACATTACCGCACGGTTTATCAAGATACTTCGTCTAAAACGAACGGTACTTTTTTAAATCTTATCAAAGAGTTTTTATGTCAGAAAAGAGGTCAACATTTTATGGATAAAATTAACTTTGGGAGATAAAAAATAATAATAAATAAACTTTTAATTATTCAATTTAATTAATGTTGACAATAAATTACAACCATTTATCTGTAACAAAAACACAAAAATATTAATTTACTTTATTAGTAATACTGGCTGTTTTTATGCCTTTGCTTTAAAAAAAGCGCTGATGCGCGCGCATTGCTAATTTATTTTTTTTGCTGTATTGTTTTTATTTGAAAATGTCGTCAAGTACTGATGAATTTATTAATTCAACACCGCCAGAAGTCTCAGAGGCAGCGAAAAAGGCTACTCTAACCCTCTTGCCCGAAAAATTGACCGATAAGATACTTACAAGCGTATCAAAATTTAATCATATGGAAAACAAGCAAAGGTGCAAAGTCCGAGTTTTATTTATTTCCTCGCAAATATGTTATAAAACGTCGTATGACATACGTGCGCTTTGATAATTACAGCCTCTGCTTTCTTGTAGCCCTCGCCTACGGCTCGGGCTAGCAATATCGCCTCGGCTGTAATTTTCGACGCACCGCACTTATATCATAATGTACTATTATGATACAAGGTTGGTAAGGAGGTTTTTAAAATGAGTTAACGTTTTATAAGCCCGAGCCGCAGGCGAGGGTTTATAATCGTCACGAGTTTTAAAAAACCTTAGCAACCGTGTGCCTTACTACGTTTTTCAATACATTTGAGAGAATTAAAACATTATAGGTACTACTAAAATTGTAATCTATGCATATCATAAAACTGTAAATTCTAAATATTTGTGCGCGAATTACCTATGCAAAAATTGGTGAACTGATTTTGACGGGCTTTTCACAGTGTGGTAGATGAGGTCCAACTTAAAATCTAAGCTATGTTTCATCAAATTCAGGTGGGTGGAACCAGGGAAACAGCTTGAAATCTCCGTTATACTAGCTTTCATACACTAAAGAGGTCATTTTAAACTGGTCGCTATATTTTTCTACAGTCCACGCGGATGAAGTCGCGGGCGGAAGCTAGTAGAAATTTAAAAACGTACGTAAACAATAACGCACGGCGCTGGCGTGCAGTAAAATCAACTTACCGCACGCTGTACTAAACCGTAAACAAAAACGCAGGGCGTGCGGTAAAATCAACTTACCGCACGCTGTACTGTCATCGTAAGCTAACATTTTCGAGCAACTGTATTGAAAAATATATTGTAAACGTTGTTGGTTTTCTTAAGATCAAATAAATAAAATAAAATAAATACAATTTTATTACATTTGATTATTTTGCGGCACGTCCCA
Organism: Agriphila geniculea; assembly: GCA_943789525.1. Classification (NCBI taxonomy): domain Eukaryota; kingdom Metazoa; phylum Arthropoda; class Insecta; order Lepidoptera; family Crambidae; genus Agriphila; species Agriphila geniculea. Next base: position 17,540,244 of record OX038871.1, read on the forward strand.
ACGCCATAACAATAACTCTATATTAGTACCTATTTACAATTTTAATATTTTCTGTACTAATGGAGATTTTGTATGTAGTTTTTTTTATAAAAATGTTGTTATATTAATTCATATTTTAAATCCGCTCTATTATTAATCACCTCAATTCTTTCCTTTTTTTTTGAAGTCGGTTAAAAAGAAATACTCGGAATCGTTCACATGTTCGTATGAAATGGTAATAAACTAGCTTTATGAAATATTATTTCAGATATGCGATGCGATAAAATCAAATGAGCAATTATAATTTTAGCCCATGCTTTAACATTTTCCACTAGGTACTAAAATATTTTGGCTCACATTATTATTTTTATACCACAGGGCAATTCAGTGACCATTTTGTCATTACTGTGAAAATAAAGGTTCACGAGAACATTATGTTCGTTGTCGATATTTGCGGTAAAATAATTTGTGGGTTATTCGTGAAAAACAGTAAAGTTTTGATTAGTAATTAAGATAAATACCTCACAACAGAGCATAATAATGTGTTTATTCGAGCTTTTATGTTATTATGACTCATCAAATAAAACTACCAACCAGTTTTAATTCGTTTGGTGGACATTCTCATTTAATTCTCATTTTTCTGTACAATACTAGGGCATAGTAAATAATTAAGTGTTAGAACAAGTTATTTACCTATTACAGTTAACAGCTGTATAAACTTCCAAAACAATTTCAAAATTCTATGACAGTCGTTTTTCCTCAGATCTTTCAGTAAACAATATAAGGGGAGATCAGGCGAACATCAAGAATAAATCGTAAGTATTCACTAAATAACCATCTTACGACCATCATTAAATTTTAGAACGGGCATAAAAGTCTGTAACCTTACTTTGTCCTAATTACCTTAAATGTCTACCTAATGTTTCTTTTAAACATTTATTTAACGCGTGGTGGTGTTAAGGGCGTTTAACAAATATCGGGTACCACCCTGGCACTGGCGCTGCCTCAAATTTGGGAGGTTGCCAAGATATATCACGTCATTTATAAGGAAATTCAATGTTATTTTTTATCTTATGGCTTCAGAGGTCTGAATACTTTGCCAAGGGTCCGGCGTAAGATAGTAAATTTTATCTGAACCAATCCATATGGTAGCGGTTCGAGATGAAATTTTATAAGCTCCATATAGTTTGACTTAACTTTCTGATAAAATATTTGTTGACAATACTTTCTCATGTTTCTTTACTATGAATGAACAAAGTTAACTGTAGTACGGTTATGGAAATTTATCCAATATTCGCTGCAAGCTGCGGCCAGGGCTAATAAAATGTTAAAACCTGATATCAGAGTTAATTTGAACATTAATTATGCCTTGTTCGCGGTAGGGCAAACAACGCTAACAGCCAGTCGACCGACGTAAATAGAGGCTTTCAAGTATGCACCACTAATTAACTTTAAGATTTGTGCAATCAAACAATAATTGTACTTTGTTACTTATGTCTTAATAATAATTGCAGAGAAAGCTCTCAAAGGTAATTTTCCCTGAATGAGATCTAGAAAATTTGTGAATAGCCTTCGTTTTTCAAAGATAAGGTTACATAATACAATTAATTTTTTTTTATTTCGGCCATAATGTACCTATTGAATAATTCACTCAAACCTACCTAACTAGGTACTTAGTATATATTTTGTGAATCTGGACGGTGAGATTAAAACTTTGTAAAACATAAACTCGTGGAATTCGGTGGCACCATCCCAGTTTCACAGGCAAAAACAAAAGGCAAAAGGTATTCCCGAAACACTCCCGAAATCTCTGTTCACTTTAACATTTGAACGTTTGCATTTGTAGCTCTTGATTTCGCATTAACTCGAAACTACATCAACGTTTATCAAGTTTGTTAGAGGACGAGGACGAGACGATCCTATTAGCATCTTAACCGATTTGTCAACGTCAACATCCTTCAACGACCAGCCATCTTCTATTTATATCCCACCCATTCATCTCTTGCCAGTGATGTGCTAGTTCCATAATCATTTTGGTGATAAGGAACCATTCTTCTTTTACGTGCGATAATTTTTTTACCTACATTTTGGAATCAATGTAATATGATTGTGATGGAAAGATTGGCCAGTCTCTGTGATATATGGAATTATGGAACCCTTGATAATTTTAACACACATAATTAGATTCCTTCAATATTAATGTATTTGATGGTTTCATTTAAATTCTTTTTCGGGATTTTTTTTACATTTTACATACTTAATCTTATTCCGAGCTGCTCGAACTACAGATTCCAATTGTGGTTTTCTTGTCAATTGTCACGCTAATTTAAATTTTTTATTTGTAAACATGAACTACAACTAATTATTTATATTTCATGTGTGTACAATATTTGTATATGTTACGGCTAATACCCGAAGTGCGGCTAAACCTAGTTTTAGCCGGCTAAAGCTAGGTGTATCCGATCCGATAGCTGTTGGCTAAAACTAGGTATAGTCGATTTACTCGCCGATAATACTAGGTGTAGCCGGGTAAAACTAGGTGTAGCATGGGGTATTAAAAAAGTTATTTCTGTTGTCTGTTAAAAAGAAATAACCTCGAAATTTAAGTTTCTTACCTATATTCGTGACCTACAGGGGTAAAGCAGATCGGTTCACCTAGTTTTAGCCAACAGCTATCGGCTACACCTAGTTTTAGCCGGCTAAAACTAGGTTTAGCCGCACTTCGGGTATTAGCCGTAACATATACATGTTACGCCTTTTTATTATTTTTCTTGGATTTTTCCAGTGTAATGCTTATGTAAATAAAATTAATGCTTTACATAAGTAAATTATATGTTTTCAAATTATGTTAAGATGTTGTTCACTAATAATTATTTAATAATAAGAACGACATTTCTGGTTTGCAAAACCAGAGACACTCATTCCAGTCGAGAGCTCCTGAGTATAAATTGAAGGTATAATTTAGAGGTTCACCGAATAAAAGGAGGCGAACTCGTAAGCTTATTAAAATAAGCATGTTTATTACAACCATAAAATCGGATGGTTTTCATGGGCGTTTGATAAATTTAATGTTAAATATTAAACGTACTAGTACTTACTGATTTACGACTCGTCCATCTGTTTATACTATTACATTACATGGTTAAATAGCTTGCTTTACTATCTGAGAGCTTAAAAAGTATAGAGAGCCAACGTTTCACTTTTCACATTCTACAAATACGACGAGTAGTGTTATTAGCATTTTTATTGATTTTTTCGCCATGACTAAACCTTTTTCAATGGAAATGTCATCAATAGGTTGAATACATCAATTGAATATGACTTAAATTATTATGTGAACAACGGCACAGAGGTACCTAGCTGTTTAAAAGGTGTACCAGTTTTGTATTAGTTTCACAATTTCAACATTGCTAAATCAATTAACAATACTTGTGTATAACGCTCTTTTTTATTGGTTAAAAGGCTACGTAATGGAAGGGAATTTATTAGAAATATAAGGGCAAACTTTCAGATAATTTTTCACACTTGACAATTCAAATTACAAAGCTAAAATCGCCGACGACGTCAATAATTGTCTATTAATGTGACATTGATTAAAGTTTGCCTTTATATTTCTAATAAATTCCCTTTCATTACGCAGCCTTTTAATAGCTTTGCTAACCAGTTTTACAGTCCTTAGTCACAATACCATTACCATTTATAAGTGCGGTAAGGTAAAAAGGATTTTCCGATTGAATTGAGGATATAGTGAGGTGGAGCCCTTATAAGAAGACCGCACTCAAATAAACTAAAAATAGAAAAAAGAATACCGTTAGGTAGTTTCCTGCTGCTGTCAGTAAGAGTACGATTGCTAGAGTTCTAAGGGCTTTCAGTGTTTTATACAAAGGCTAACCGGCTCAAAGCTACGAGTGTTCCTGAGACGCGTAATTACGCGTTTTTCAAACTAAACTTTCCTAAGCAATTGCTTACGAATAGTTTAGTTTGAAAAACTACTCGTAAAGTATACACCGTTAATTTTTTTAAAGCATTAATCTAAAAATGAAATGCTGATATCAGACCACTTTTTTGGATAAGATGTAGATATGTGCAGTTTAAAGTAAATCAATAGTCTGAAAATATCAGTGAATAATCTTGATTAATCGGCCAACTCACAGAGATAGCAAGACGCGTAGAGTCGCGCCTTAATTTTTCCATGATTTATGTAATTCATTACGCATGTGTTGTTGAAATATGAAATATTGAAACTTTTAACTGCACACAATTAGCAAAGGGAAGATACGCCCATAAAAATATTTATGGGCGTAAGCCCATAAATATTTTTGATGTTACTTAAAAATTAACCGTGTACGAAAAAAAGATGCAGTATAATAGTACATTATGATACAAGTTAGCTTAGATTGCTTATTGCACACAAGGCTGTGGGTGGGCAGCCCGAGCCGCAGGCGAGGGCGTAACTCAGCCGAGTGTGCAATAAGTAAGAGCTCACGAGTTTCATACGACGTTTTTCAACACATTTGTGAGGAAAAAACAAAGTAATTTACCACACAGCAACAAATACGACAAAAACAAAATAATAATCATGATGAGAAAAGGCGCGCAGGTTTTTTTTTTTGTTTTTTTCACACGCCCAATGCAAGAATATTTTGCGAACAAAGGGTTTAGTGAGCATACAGCCTACTTCAAAATTATAATTTTAAGCGGTAAAACGCAAATATTTTAATATTTTATTGCAAAATATTGAGAATTATGAATAATTTGATAATAATAAATATTTGTTTAACTTTATTAAGTACTTACATATTTATTCATTGCAAAAATGTATATGGATTTTCAGCGGCATAGAACCTCTTTGTTGTTACTAAAAAAAATAACTGTATTACCCGGTTAAATTGGGAATGCTCTGTTTACTCGCATAGGACTTGCAGTAAGGTACTAATTTAACTTTGTAGGGTTAATTCTATAACCAACTAGTGTTTTATATATTATTGCACGCGTTTGTTATAGCTCGGTTTATGGCCCTAAAAGCGATGTATTAGGGCTCACTTTACGAGCAAGTGTGTTGAAAAAAATATATCGCAATTTACACTCTTTTTAAAAAAGTTTGTATTGCCACTATAATCGTACTTGTTCTATTGTATATTTGAAAACAATATACTTATATCGAATCAAAATTATTGTAAAATTGACATGTCCTTGGCGTCGAATAAAAAATAAGTTTTTAATTAAAAGTAATTATTTATGTTAGTTAGAATGAATTCAAAAGCATTGAAACGAACTGTTTGTTGATCTGTGTAGGTGTAGTATGGTAGTACTGTCACGCATGGGGGCGTAACTATAATATCTAAAAGAGACGGTTTTTGCGTGATCTTGTATATTTTATAACTATTTTTATCACAATTTCACTTCTTAGCTAAACCGACATATTTTCTAGGACAAAATACAGAATGAGCTTTCCAAGATTAGAAACAAAAATATTCTTTATTTGAACTAACACTTGCGCAACTGCTAAAAAGCTAGTTTTTTTACATTCTCTTTGCTAAATAGTACCAAAATTGTCATTGATGAGTTATGGAACCGATGGCATTAGACAAACTTTATGATGATTTGAATAATGATAACAGATCCGGCCACATCATGTGAGATCGATGGAGTTATGAAGAAAAATAAGAGGTATTTCACAGTAAACGAAATATCACCCGGTTCTAATGAAACCATGTGGGCATAAACCATAAAGCTAAAACGCTAGTTTTTTTACATTCTCTTTGCATAAAGCTACAGTAAAGGCGGAATATGATGTCACTACCACAGGTACCGGGAGAATGTGATGTACAACCGTCAAGTTAACTCGGCACCTGAAGCGAAAGCGACCCCTCTCCTTTTCTTCTTGCCTCACGCCACCGTCGTCAATTTTTTGAAAATTTTCGATTGATTATCGATAAATTATCCCTAACAAGTGTACTAACGCTACTGACATGACGACGAAGGCGTGAGGCAAGGAGAAGATGAGAGGGGTCACGCGTGTTTCAGGTGCCGAGTTAACTTGACCAGCCTGTCGATTCTGTAAGTGAAGTAAGGTTCGAAGTGAGATGCGAGTTTGGTTACAGAATCGACAGGCAGGTTGTAGGACATCATATTCGGCCTTTTCTGTAGCTTTATGGTCAAAATTCGTAAAAAAATAATATATTTTCTAATTTTTATGTTCCGTACCAAAAACAAACCGTTACCGTTCGTTTTTTTTCATCGGTGCATTCTTGTTTCGGCGCCGGGCGTCTGGTCGTGTGCATTGCACGTGTTAATTTATAAGTAAAAAGAGCGAAAATATCAAATTTTATTGTATTCAGTGCGCCGACCCCACAGTACCCTCCTCCTAACGAAAAAGTGAAGATTCTGGAAATATGTATGTATATTTTGGTTAGCCTCACTCAAAAATAATTTAGATAGCATAGTGTGTTTTATAATAATCCGTAAAATTTTGTTATTTATATGTATGAAAAACTGCAAAGTGACAACCCTAGACGCAAATAGACTTTATTGTTTTCGATAATTAATCCCAATAATGGGCAAAAGCAAATCACAATTTAGGTCTTAGTTGTCGCTAAGCAGTTTATTATGTTTTTTTTTTAAGTTTTCAGGGTTTATAAGAATTTTCCGGGGTTGTATGCAATGTACTGTACCCTGTTTACCATATTCGGCTTTAGGAGTTGTTTTGTAACACGTTGTATATTTATATGAATAGAAACACAAACATAAAATAAGTTTACATAATTTTTTCAATGCCATAATATCGATTGCAAGGTTTTCAACGTAGGTAAGTAGGCATTTTATTCTTGCACGTTCCGAATTTCCGAAAACCAATTAAATGTCGATATTTCTTAAGAAAAATAACGATTTCATCCCAAGGGCTTTCAGCAGCTGGACGACGAGACAAATTACCTGTCACCGGCGCTTCTGTTATTCTTTATGTAATCCAATCTTGTATCGGTCGCACGCAACAAGTAACATGTGAAAGTGATCGTAGCTATAATTGCTGTTTTCCTTCAATTTTATTCTACATTTAAGTGTCTGAAACATTACTTCTGGTTATCATCCGCTGTGGAACTAAAGTCGAAAAATAGGAAATATTATATTTTAGGAATATTTCAATGTCTTCAATATAAAAAGTTAACACTGAGCATCAATATCCGTTTGATGGTTTAGTCTTATTTTACCTTATACGTCACGTGAGATATACAAATAACAAAGTTACTTTTACTAGTACTTAAATCGTACCTAGGTATCGCAAATCATAAGTTTCCAGTCCGGAGTTTTTTGGATTGTTGAGAGTGTGCCGCGTCGTGCACGCGAGAAACATATTTTAGTTATTTTGCTGCTATTATAATTTTAAAGAGGTACACGTAACCTACTTATATAAAACCCAGCACCACGGTTTATAAAGTGTAATTAAATGTGAAACTATGCAGAGTATATGACCGCATTCTGGGGAATGGACATTATTTTCAGAATTCATTATTATTATATTTTAGTAATACAAATATGTAAGTTAGTTACAGTGAGTTAGTTGATATTTATAGAAAATATGAGTTAATTCTACTTACATACATTTAGTTAATACAGGGTTGTGTGCTTGAAAGTTGTTAAATGGTTGTGATAAGTACCTAAAGAAGTCAGAAGGGGTGCATAGGGGACATTTATCTTTGAAAGAAAGTACAGGCCTACCTTCTAGTTCACTTCTGCAGATAAATTGTTATGTAGGTAATTTATTTGTACGATCAATTAGCGTAAATAATAGAGCTAAAACACGTTACAATAAAAATAATCATCTAATTCTGCATCTATCTACAGTAGCGAAAATAAATAATCGGGTATTTAGAAATGAAAATATTTTATTTTGAAATAAGTAAAAATACAAATTAAAAATAAGGAACGCTCTCTACGTCGAGCTACGGTTAGAAAGGAAATATGTAATAAATATATTACCTATGACGTATAGCATCTTCATGTACCCGAACACGCCTTGCCGATTTCATTCTCACCTAAACATTTTATGCCAATGAATACATGAGGTAGGAAATTTGTAAAATGTGTCTAACTCACTGGTGATTTTATAAAAAAATACTTATTAGTACGAGGTGAAGCTAAGTTAGTAACTTCTCCATTAGTCAATTATTGAAACCTCTGTTTGTTTGTGTCGGATCCAAACAAAGACTGTCCCTCGACGTTGCTTTATGTATTATGTATGTGTACATTGAATATATTCATGCACCTAATTTTTCACGACTTTTCAGTGCAAAAATACTTTTGTCGTTCAATTATTGACTTTTCCATTAGAAATCAACCTTTGAGTTTCGAAGGGGTCAAGCGAGAAGGTCAAAACACAAATAAAATCACTTGACTGATATCTTTTTACATTATAAAACATTGGTATTACTATTGCTGTTATTAATGTGTCCAACATGTTTTGTGAAAGTTTTCATAGATAATTTGAATGAAGTTTTAGTTATTATCAATATCGTGCTTGATAAATGCGAAATTGGCATGACGGCGGCGGCGCACTGCCGTTACTCGCCGTCATATTTTAATCACTTAATGTGATGCGAAAAATCTGTTCGAACTAACGCTACTGGGTACCTACATTTAACGGTAAACTATCGATCCAAATATAGAAGGGTACTTCGTACGCCATTAACTGAAGTCACAGTAGCAATTATGTACAAAGGCATAAAAGCACAATGCGATATCGAAGTGGCATGCTTATAATTTTATAATTGATCTGTTTCATTCGATACGCCTATCGGCAACGACACCCATTAAACGATTGTACGGGTGTAGGGTCTTCGTGCAAAAATTGAAACAATAGATAGTTATTATTTACGTACCTTGAAATTCACAGCCAATCTAAACAACTGAAAACTGACATCCATAAATATTTACATTCCGGCGGAGTGGAGACGCGCGATCGCGTGCTTTTTGGGAGAGTCGGTAGAGAGGGTGTCGGCGTGCGGGGAGCGCGGCGGGTTGCGCGCGGCACGTGGAGCGCGGCCCCGGGGCGGCGGCATAATACGGCCTCGGGTCGGCCGGCGGCGGGCACGGGTGGGCGCCGACTGACGCGCGGCGCCGCCCGCCCGCCGCGCGCGCCCGCCGCCCGCCGCAATCGCCGCGCCGCGAGCCGCCCGCCACCCGCCCAGCACGCCTCTAAATTCTAATTGCTGACCACCTTCGGCTATCCAGGTCATCGTACCTGCATTTGAATTCACCCCTGAACGAAAAACTCCGTTGTAATTTGCATATTTAATATTAACTTTCAGTTTATTACACAAAGTGCGTTCCTAGTTTCATAAAAGTTTAGTAGGGAAATAAGTGAATTATTTATTGAGAAAACGAAGGCATGCACTCGCAGAGGGAAAACAAGATTGGGGTGTTTGATTATTTATATAGTAGCTGCTGCTGTAGCGATATTGTTAAACTCTACAGATATGCCATAATTTCAGGTTTACAACATTACTATAAATATAATAAAATGGAAAAGAAAGCGTCTGGGGAAATAGTCATCCAATTCTATTGTTCGGCGCCGCTGCAGTAGCGGGTATGTAGAGACGATTATCCACAGGCAGACAAGCGGCTACACTAAAAAGCTTTTGAAAATAAACGGCTATTTCCATTTCCTATGTAAAAAAGTAAACACTTCGTTTGTTTTAGCATTCGAGGAGCAGAAAAAACATTTTCAGACACAAAACTTATTTTTGATACTAACATATGGTCAGACGCATGAACCTATCACTGCAGGGAGTCTCAGAATGGGACGATGCCAATCTGGTCAGGTTCAATCCATCAAAAATCCAGGCGTGTCTGTTCTCTGCTAAAAAGAGTACCTTCGACCTGACTCCTACTTTGTATCAATGCCGATTACTGAACAACTAGAGTTTCTCGGTATGTCATTGACTCCAATACTCAATTTTGGCTTTTTCATTGAGAGTAAAGCTTGTGCTTTACTCTCAATGGCTTCTGAAAAGCTTAGCGTTCTGGCAAAGGCGAGAAAGTACTTCATGCCCCAACAGCCGCTCAATCTATACCAAGCGCAAGTTCAATCGTGTATGGAAATTTAAATAAATTAAAGAGTAATGGAGTACTGCTCTCGTCTTTGGGATGGCTCCAGCCAAACGCTTGAGTCCATTCAGACGCTCATCCGCAACGTCAATCTTTTCTGCAATAAGCTCAAAAGCTTCAAGCTTAGACGCAAGGTTGCAAACTTATCGGTTTTTTATCGGAAACGTTTCGGTGAGTTGCAGTTTGCAGCGGAATTGCACAACCTAATTTCACCATCTCCCTTCTCCATCAGACAACCAGGGGCCGTACCGGCTAACGCATCGAACTTCAAAAAGTCTGCCGGGTTTCAAATTAAAACAGATAAATCGAGCCCCAATCGGGCCAAAATGGCGAACCCTAATTCATGAGGTCACACAAACATCAATATCTTCCAAATAACTTCAACAAATAGTACAATAAGTAATTCCTTACTTCGATTTATCTGTTTTAATTTGAAACTCGGCAAGTTTTCCGAAGCTCGATTCGTTAGCCGGTACGGCCCCATACGTACGAATCTGCGCTACCGTTTTTTGGTGGATATTCTAAAGACTTGCACTAAGCGTTCTGCTTCAAATCTTATCATCCGTACCGTTAGAGAGTGGAACTCCTTTCCTGAGTTTGTTTTCTGATAGGTACAATCTGGGGGCCTTCAAATCACGAGTGAAAGGTTACTTCTAGACAAGTGCGTTTCATCGTCGATCGCATCATCGCTATGACTAGGCGTGGTAGCTGTCAAGAACTTGCGCGTATCTATCATAACTATCATAAGTCTCATAAGTACAAAAAAAAAGGTTTGCGTACCCAAATAAAAACGTAGCTACAAAGTGATACGCTAGTCGAAGCTGTCTAGACAGAGCTAAGTGCCGTGACATCACAACTTCCCCTGTTTCACCTGTCTACAAAGTGAAAATATAATTCTCAGAAAAAAAAAAGTATTTAAAGAATCCCTGAAGGTATTGTGTTAGTATTTCTTCAACAGACGCAAATTTGATCAAAAGTCATCGACTCTTATCATTTTTATGTGAAAAAAGCGATGAAGTAGTTTTATTTAAAATAAGTAGTTAAATAACTTTGCAGTGCTTATCAATGCAGTTCTATTGTTCGACCAAAGTCTGTGATTAGGTACACTACTTAAAGTTTAAAAAGAGATGTTTAAAAACACAAAAAAGCCCGAAGAAGTCGATTTGAAATTGTATTTTATATAAAACATGCAGATATATTCCTTGAATAGTATATTTTGCTCTAGGCTGCATTGTGCAACATCGAATATTGGTGCAGGTGTGCTGCCGACACCGGTATAAATGATACTCGAGCCGGGGGACTGCGGATCCATTGTTACTTTCAAACTTGTCATTTCGCAGGCTTTCAATACCCATGTGGAATTATTCCAATATCTAAATACGGGTAGTTTTTGGGAATGTGAAAGTTAATAATTGACTAACGCCAGAAATTTTCATAACATTGTCTTTTTGCCTACGTTGAATTTCAGCGAATTTTTGTACACAAAGTTTTCCCTTTCAAAAGTCGTGGACACAACTCGGGAAAGATCGATGGCGTTCAGGTCACGTGGATCAGATACTATAGGTACTACGAGTACGTCAATCGGCAAGAGATGTAGTCCCTTCGGAAAAAATATTCTTTTGTTTTTCTATTAATTTGGTCAGTGAGGAAAACAGAGAGATATTATTCTATAAGTAATTTATATAGTTTTATCAATTCTTTATTAGCTTACAAAAAAAATTTGAAGGTTGAATTATAAATTCTTTCGGTCATAACACCACAACAAAAAAATAGAAAAGGGTTGAAGCCGATAGGCGTCGAAATCCGCCGTCATTCTCTTTTCTTTGACCCACCTCCCTTGTTACGTTCTGTGTATTATTCACGCCGGAATTGTAAAAGAAAAAAACATTTCAATTTCGTTTGTCATCCGTTATTGTCAGATAGCTTTTGTTATTCTAGTATGTGTTTCCGAATTTTCACAGACGGAGTTAAAATGATAAAAACCGGCCAAGTGCGTGTCGGGCCACGCACAGTAGGGTTCCGTAGGTACATTATACCATACCATATTTTAATACCGCTATAATTTTTCGTCTGAAAAAATAACTTTGTTTTTCACAGTGTTTGTATGAATGACAAAGTTATATTTGCGGTTTTGGAAAATGTACTATATCTCAAAAACTGATTACTGTATCTCGTTCAAACCAATTTTCGTTGAAAGTGTTTATAAAGATCTAAAGCTTATATTTTTTTTAGATTTTTCACCTTATTACTCTACACGACACAAATTTTAACACTTTGGCGGCATATATCTTTCAAACGGTTGACTTTGAAAAAAAAAATAGTCTTAAGAACCTCAATGTCATTTTTAAAGACCTATCTATAAACACCCCACAAGTATTGGTTTGACGAAAAAAAAAATTTTCAGTTTCAGTTCCATGTATGGGTCCTTAATCTTTTATTTTTGTATAAAAATCGTTAAGCGGTTCACAGAATACACCTACCTACCAAGTTTCAACTATGTAGTCCTAATACTTTTGGAACAAAGTGGCTGTGACATACGGACGGACAGACAGACAGACATGACGAATCTATAAGGGTTCCGTTTTTTGCCATTTTGGCTACGGAACCCTAAAAACGGATGCTCGTCGTTTTAAGAAGAATAGGTGTGGTGTGATTATAGTAAATTATGCATTAAGGATCAAGGGGACAAAGCAGTGTCTTACTTACGAGCGCGGGCGGCTTACTGGACCCTTTTTTTTGTGTTTTGTTCTTGATGGCTAATTCGATTTTGATATAAACCCATTTTACCTACAATGCCCTAATGCCCAATGCAATGCTAAGAGCTTTCATTCGAATTTTTACCGTTCCAAATTATAATCACAAATATCCCCTGAGATTTTCATACAATTTAAATCCCTTGAGATATAATACCTTTCTTTATGATGAGATTGCGTTATATGTATTGACATTGTCGAGCAGTTGTTGATGTGAAAAGTTACTTACTGACATGGCTGATGTTAGGTACTGACTGAACAGATCTTCACGATCTTTTTTGTCCTTAATAATATTAATTACTTCTTTTTACTAAGGAAAAAATATAGTTATGCAACCTCTATGTATCAAAGTATGTTCCGAGACTAAACAGTAGGTACCTTAGCTGGTGCGTTGGCTTCAGTATGTACGTTCATTCATTACCGTCGCGTTATATTATGACATATTCCCAGAGGCATGTACGTCAGCGAAGGAGAACAGATCTGGAGCAGCGCAGCATCTAATTAAACTCGCTCTTGAATTGCCTAATCTTATTAAGTATACATGGGGGAGAGTCGCTTCCCGAAAGGTTGCACCGGACAGGTGGCAGGAAATTAATTGCGGGTCGAGCGTTGCTGTTTGGAGAATTGGAGGATAATAAACTAAATAAAAAATACACAGACTCCAACCTACATAAAAACGAGAGTAAGGAATCGGTGCTAACGTATTATTTACGAAAATCGCGTTAAGTTATTCAAGTGGAAATCTACTGAGGCAGGTAGGTAAATTCGATACGATATTTACGCAAAGTAAACGAAAATATTATAAGACTTTCCCTTTATAAATCTACAGCACTTCACTCAACTATGTTAGAAATAAGTATTTTGTTTGTATTTGTGTTTAATGTAAGTAGCTCATTATGAAAATGTGTATTCGTAGCGGGATTAACTAATTTTTTTCCAGTAGTTTTTATTAGAGTGCAAAATTAACATTTTTCTAAACACTTTAAATTTCAAGGATCTCAAGTACTTGTAAAATATATGCAGCAAAGATTTTATAATGAGTTAGCTTGGTTATTATAGCGATAGTACCTACAAAGTCCCAACGGTCATAAAATGAAAAGTGTCAAGTCTGAAATAGCGACTTCCTTAGCTACATTTTTACTCCCACTTCATGCCCCATAAAAGTTTGTTTGGTACCTAATGTTTATTACAGTTTGTGTACTGTGCGAAAATTGATACTTTTTATTATTTTTCACAGAAAATTTTCATTATGATACGGAATTGAAAAAGGAACATTATTTTCCAGTCTAATGGGCTTTTCCACTCTTGAGTAGGTTTTTTTGTTACTTCATTATGCCACCAGTAAAATAATGTAAGTGCTTTCCTATTTTACATTAAATTTTCAAATGTAAAATCGATTAGGAAGTGTGTTTTTGGCGTTTAATGCTTTAAAAATAATATACTTCATATAAAAACGCATTATATCATTATATTTGGGCAAGATAATATTATTTTATTGATAATAAATACACCAAATAAAAACTTTATAAGTGGCACTTTTAACCCACTTCTTACTACCGTTGTTTTAAAACAACGCATAAGATATAAAAATATTGAAAAAAATGGGGGTACTTTTATTTTATTTTATTTGTGTTACTTGATAGGCAAGCGCTTTTTCAATCGCCATGATTCGGTAAATCATCTTGATTAAATACATTTTGTGTGTTATTAAAAAGTAATTTCAAAAGATTTCGACGAAAAATTTATCAAAGTAAGTATTTTCAATAAGTTTCATATTCTTTGGAAATAATTTATAGAAATCCTAATGTTTGTTCCTTAGACGCCACAAAAATATTAAATTATATATTTTTAGAGCCTTTAGACAGACGTTATAGCTAAATATAACTTGTGTTGTTTATAAACGACAGTAGTAAAATGGACTACTTTGTTTTATTTTAGGATTTAAAATTTGACGCTGAATGTAATTGTCGAGGAGTTGGAAAATGACGATGAAGGTCCTGTATCAGATTCTTTTCTTATATTTTCACCAGAAAACTGTAATGCTGATGTTACAGATGAAGATTCTGGGGATAATAACCAAGTTATCATCATCATGATATCAGCCGTACCGTACGACACCCACTGCAGGGTCTATACCCAGCAGTGGGTGTCGTCCACACTTCCCCCAAGAATCTCCATGACGATCGGTCCTGCGCTGTCCGCATCCAGTGGTTTCCCGCGACTTTCACCAGATCGTTGGTCCACCTTGCCTACCCACGGAGCGTCGTCCGGTGCGCGGTCGCCATTCAAGAACCTTTCCTCCCTAATGCCCATCGGTTCCTCTTGCTATGTGTCCAGCCGACTGATGCCACTTCAGCTGAGCAATCTTTCGAGCGATGTCGGTTACTTTAGTTCGCCTGCGGATCTCCTCATTTCCGATTCGATCACGCAGGGAAACGCCGAGCATGGCTCTCTCCATTGCACGCTTGGTGATCTTGAGCCTCGTTATGAGACCCATAGTTAGCGACCACGTTTCACTGCCGTAAGTCATCACTGGCAACACACACTGGTCATAGATATTCGTCTTGAGACACTGAGGTAAATCGGACACGAAGATTTTTCGTAGCTTCCCGAATGCGGGCAGGATCCGAGTTGGATTCGACGAGCGATCTCTTTCTCGAAGTTGGACTTACCTGCCTAACTGGACTGCCTGTCCTAGGTTTACATAATGGTCAACAACTTCAAGTGTAGTGTTCCCAAACAGAAGGTTCATACCTTCTAGGAACTAGGTACCGCTCTGACCAAAACATTTCCTTGTACAGAACTGATTGCATACTGCCTGGATATGACTTTGTATTATGCATGGTAACTTATAAAGCCAACAAAGGTGAATATGATCACCTAAAATATCGCAGGAGTATAGCAACCGGAATTTCAGAAACTTTCAAAAAGGATCAGCGGATGCCTGGTCGTGCGTGTGGAACACTTCATGAGTCCTCACGATATGATTGCATAGAACACATTGTAAAGTACAGAGACGGACAGTTACGCTGTGAATTTTTGTAAAAACGCAAACTTTTTGTAATAAATGCAGTGTTACATTGCACCCAAAAACCTGTTTTGAGTTCTATCTCACCATGTGACTTTTTTTTCTTTTTTTACACTTATTTTTGTTTGAAGGTCCAGTAAAATAATGAATGGTAATGATATTTCATTACTAATTAATTTATAAAACACACCACAATAATAGCATATTTTACTACCGTTGTTTATAAACAACAGCAATTTTCCGAATTTCCACTAGGAAAATATTTTTTTTATTATTTTTCCCAGTGTTATTTAAGAGTTATAAGGCCGCATCCAAAGAATCATTAAGTTCGAACACAATATTATATGTCAGTAATATCTGGGTTAATGCACTGAATCAATAAATACCTAAGTAGTTTAAGTACTTAAAAGCAATAAAATGATTTCTAGGTTAACATTCTTTATATTAGGTATTTTTACCTATGATCGAAAAATATTTCTTTATTTACATAATCAAAGTGTTGGCTATAATTTTTTTGATGTAAGTACTATTGATATTTTAATAAAAGTTCATTAATGCTTCTGCTATAGATATCCCTGGGATGGGAATCGGTGCAATTTCTAAGCACTGATTTTACCGTCTACTCGAACTTAAATTCCCCGATACAATTTAAATTCCGAAAAAATCAGTTAGAGCAAGGTCTAGTGAACGTAACGAAGAGTTGCTAATTGTAGTGTAGCTCCTGTATTGTTGAAATTTTTGGTAAACTGTCCGGTGTGTGGACGAGCGTTGTAGTGAAAGAGTGGACAAGAACAATTGACGAAATTCGTTTAATTGACAGCAAGCTTGTCTATCATCATTTGCAATTCTTCACAGCACACCTCTGCAGCAGTTGTTGAGCTTGGTTTTATGAAGCTGTAATTAATAATCCCTGCACAGGTCCACCATACACTCACAAGCGGTTTATCTTTTGACTCAATTTGCGTTTGGGGCATGGTTTGGCTGGCTCCGTTGTCTCTAACCAACACGAAAGTTTTCGATTATTAACAGGATCAAATATTCATCACAATACAAGTGGCGATTAGATTAAAAATCAGCTCGTTAATGTATCTTCGATACGATTTTATTGTTGTTGTTCAGTGAGATCATCCGTACCCACTTTCTGAGCTTTTTAATTTTTTTACGAATATTAATCTTTTTTTTTATTTATGTTCAAGGAGTACTTAGTCCGACGTGTTTGAGATTAATCTGCTTCCACTATGACTTTCAATTCATCGTTATCGGCTCTCATCTCTGGTTCGCCACCGGGCTCATTGTTGACATTAAAATTTCAGAACGCACTATTCGTTCACTTGCGATACTTGGACCATACAAGTAATCGATTTTGCTTGCCATTGAACAAAAAATATTGATTTTCACATTCACAAAAATTCAAAAGCGGCAATTTCATAGTTAGACTAGACCCTAGACCTATTATTAGCCATATCTATAATTTTGCTTCTAATTATTTGACACTAATAAATATTTATACCACCAATTGTTATACGGTACCTAAAGCTTTCTACTACCTTTCAACGCTATCTAATGACGGCAACTGAGGACCTAACCAGATGAATGAAAGCAATACTAATTTATGTTTTATTTGGTAAACAAAGTGCTTGTATGAGTGATTTGCTTACAAAACCACCCACACATGGGTTGTAGCTATTTGCACGTGCTGTTTGTTTACAGTCCGAGTAGTGGGTAAGAAAATACAGCTTCTAAATTAGAATATGAGCTATTAGTGCAGTAGTCTTTTTGGTTGAAACGAGATCTCTAAAAAAAGCCTGCCTTAAAATAAATAAAAAAATGTGATAAGTTTTACGACACCATGTTCTTGTCTTTATTTAACTTTTATTCACTACTTAACAAGGTTTTTCAAGTAAGTAGTGATAGTGGATTAATTAGTTAACTTCTATTAGTTTCTCAAATTGGAACAAAATTGGATAGATTTGCAATTATTAATAGTGTCGCATCGCATACCATAAGCTGAAACGGGTGACCCGTATCTGCGAGGAATATAAATTGACGTTGACGAGCCTTCGCCCGGTTAGAGGCGTTTATGGATGGCCCTCACACACACCCCAGCCAGAGGGAGGAGAGAGACACTTACACATGTGCATTACAAACGTATATACGCAACAGCTGTTTTGTTACACATCATGTTTGTCTTCGTCGCTGCGAATAACCCCATTCATACGTTGTTGAACCATGATCACATTACGAAGAATAAAGCCAAATCGGAAACTTTTTGAAGCTTTTATAATAAAAATGAAGGTATTAGTGGGGGACCTGAAAGTTTTGCGCTACTATAAATGAATCAATATAGAATATGTTTGGTTAGCGGTGTCGGAGCTTTTAAAGGCAGATAATATGATTAATTTTATAGACATGTTGGATTCTATTCCCTCTCCTGTTGGAAGACCGGCATTTTTAATTTGACTCTTTAGTTTAGATGGGCCTGCCGAAAAATATGAATTTCCCCGGATTTTAAAGTCCTACAGTTATAAAAAAAAAAACGAAAGCTAATAATATCACCTTATAATATAAACTTTCAGCTTTAATACGTCATAAAAAATTACTAAAGTAATATTTCTTCCGAAATTTGTGTGCCTTTTTAGTTTTGCTCACATATCTCAAAAACTAGGACATTATGTGCAATTTTTTGCATTATTTTAATACACAGGAATATTATCTACAAAACAACATCAAAAGCATTGTGAGTTGCATATTTCTTCGAGAGTTGTTGGTGTTTGAATATGACCCTTCTTTAAACTTTGGATTTTATTGATACCTAAAAAACCCCGATTTCGTTGAAATTTGATGATTAGGTATCAGAGAGTTTTGACGAAATCGGGTTTTTTTTAGATATCAGTAAAATCCAAAATTTAAGAGTTATGCAATTAAAACTTTTTAAATTTAATAAGTCTACTACTGACATCATATTCCGAGAATTTTGTTTTTCTGGTATAATTCAAACCCAAGCTATGAGGGTTATAAGTGGTGGTGGGGAGTGAAAGTCCAATTTTATATTTTTTGTCTTGTTAAAATCCTAACTTTTTTATTTCTGAATAATTTCAAACTTTGTTTTTTTATTTTTAAATTAGATACTAGTACAGAGAACTGGGAGAAGTTTATCTAATCTTAGCATTTTAATAAAAAATAAAGTTTTGGAATAATGAAATATGTCAAATTTTCAACTTGCACCTGAGACCGAACAGTTCTTCTAAAAAAAACTAAATAGTGATATTGGTAGATAATTTAAGGTAGGTACTTTAATTTCTGTGAACAGGCCATTTACTAAAAGTTATTAGTTTCCGAGTTTAAGTAAAACTCAGGTTCGGATTCAGCACCCCAAAATATATGTAGAATGGAAGAAATTAGAACTAACCCAAAACTTTCCTAGCAAAAACACAATATAACTGAACTATCTGGCAGAAAAAGAAAACAGTCAATTCCTTGCCTACGATTCTCGCCAGTCTATTTTATAGATTTCAATATCTTTCCGATTCCGGAACAATATAGTCATGTTTTACCTTCTATCAATGTCATACTTACACACCTTACTTACACAGTATTTGAATGACCATGTTCGCATTTTATACGAGTTCGTTTTTTCTGTGGTGAGTTCATGAAAAATCCAACAATGTTTCCTAAGTTTTGAATGCTGATGTTTTTATTTTATTTAAGAAAGGTAAAGGGCCATTACTTCGTAATAGTACATTATTTCGTGAGTTTTGTTTCTTGCGCGAAAATTAAGGAATCTAATTATTATTTATTTATATTACACTTCAGTAAAAAAAATTTGTCATTTAAACTGTCGAAAAAATCAAATACCAACATTTTGGCAACTAAACTGAAACCAATGTGACGGTTAAAACTCTGCGTCGGCCACGGACAGTAATTGTGCGGCGTGTATTCCTTGTCACCACCGTAAGGTTAGCGCTCGTACTTCTTAAGCTCATAAAACGGCAAAGGTAAGTCCATTTGATTAAACTTTTAATAAGGCTTTCGTGCGTTCGGGGTTGGCAACGCAAAGCTAATCGCAGATGGCGCCAGCGGCGATTTAACCGCTATCAATACTTTGATTAGTTAAATTATGCCACAATTATGACATTTGATATTTGAAACAACCAATCAAATGTATTGGTACAACCTCTTGTGGCGCCATTAGTTCCTCAGTTTCCAACCCCAACATGCAAGCATATAATTTTTTAAAATTGCAGTTTATCGACTCACGAAATAGCGGTCATGTTATTTTTCGTGTGTCCCCTAGTTCGTGTCACTACCGAATCAGGGATATTATGGATACATTTTTCGTGCTTGTTTATTCATATAATAATTAAGATAATTTAAATGTAAATTAAAAACAAATAATGTTTTTAATTAAGTTTCTTAGGAGCTAAATTCGGTATATGTTTTGTTCACCAGAATTCTTATAAATTTGAGTTTGAAGGTGACCTTTTACGATTTTAAGTTCAATTCGCATAAATAGGTACAACCAGCATAAATTTGGTTTTTATTAAATTGATTTTATTTATTTTCATAAGTATATTTATGATATCATAATAATAATTTTATTCTTAAAAAACCAAAATTTCAAACAAAACAGATACTTATTGAATAAATTTATTTTTTTTTGAAAGTAATAATATTTTATTTCTTGCCCTCCCCCCTCCCCCCCCTCCCATCTTTAACATTTTAAAAACATCTTCATATTGTTCCAAATTATGAAACCCTTCAATTATTTATGTTTTTTTATTAATAAATTATCATAATTCAATGTAAAAATCTTTACCGAAATAGGGGACATAAGCTCACGAACTTAGAAGCAGAGCCAAATTTTTATCACGAAACAGGGTTCAAACAGGAGGTCCAGAAATAAATTAATATAAAAATAAATTCAAGCTAAAACTACATAATTTATGCATTGAATTACTGTCAAAATTACAATATTCATTACACAAAAAATTTCAAACTGATATTATGTTTAGTTAAATTTATAAAAAATCTCATAGTCGTAAGAGCCTTAACGTGCCGAAGTATGGGACATTTACCTTCCTTATGTCATAAAAATCCCCAACGCAAAGCTAATTGTAGATGTCGCTGCGTACGCTTGTTCCTAAGACAGTAGACGTTCAGTACAAAATGTATGGGAAAATAGATATTTATTTTGTGTTATCGAAAAAGACCCATTGATCCAAAATGGATATAAATAAAAAGACTATTCTACAATGAAAATGCCGGAATTTAAAGCCAAATTAAGACGTTTTTATTCTTACAGAATTTATCATTTTTTTCTATATCCAGATTTTTCGGAAATTCGTAAGTGCCAACATTTTTAAAGCCTATTACACAGAATTTAATCATTTTAAAGCTTATAAAAACGTTTTTTTAAGTAAAAGTCCTTTGTTTTCATAGTTCTCGTGGAACAAGCGTACGCAGCGCCATTTTGACAGTTTCCCCCATTATCATCGAATCTTCCAATAGGTTATATGGCGGTATAGTCATCTTTTCCACGGTGATTCACCAATTTCTTCATAGGAGACATGAAAACGATTAGGTACATTATACAACATATAAGTCTTTGCATTTTTCATATTAATGCTTTACGATACTCAAATACTTATGTTATGATGATTCCCTCCTAAAAGCATTTTGAAGTGAAGTGGAGCAGTGCAAACTTAAGGATAAAAAAAATTTAAAATCATAAAAAAATCGTCACCCTGAAATATTTTCGAGTAGGTACTTAAATTCAATTTTTGATACAAGCGACGAACTTCGCATTGTGATAAAAAACAAATGACATGGGCTCTTATGTTAAAAAAAAACATAACATTCTTTATTTAATTGTAGATTATACAACAAGTGCATAAAACGCATCATTTTACCCGATATAGTGGATAGTCAAGTCGAGGGTAAAATGGGTTTTATGTACGAGTTATACACTCTGCTTTTCACTTCGATTGTGAGGAAATTAAACAACAATAATTTAAAAATCTAAAAAAAAAAATTCTTTAATTTTAGTGACAAATTCTATATTTTTGGAATGTGCTTATCAAGACCTTTCATTTGATACCCATATTCAAAAATTGAAAAAAAAAATAATTTTTTTTTTCTAAATTTTTTGTGACAAAATATATATTTTTGGAATGTGCTCATCAAGGCCTTTCATTTGATACCCATATTCAAAAAATTAAAAAAAAAAAACTCTTTTTTTTATATAAAAAAAAATATAATTTTGGAATGTGCTCATCAAGGCCTTTCATTTGATACCCATATTCAAAAATTGAAAAAAAAAAATTTTTATCAAGGTCTTTCAATAAAATTGATACCCATTTTCAAAAATAAAAAAGTATTAAGTATAACACAACAAAAAATGAAGAAACAATGAAATAACAAGTTAATTTAATGAAGTTAAATTACGTGTGTGGCTGTTTACCTGACGACCTTTGTGTTAAAGTCTGAGACTTAGACGAAGATTTTACTTTATGCACTAGAGCATAAAAAGCGATTTTATGCAGCCTATACCCAACATAAAGACAAACTTTACGAGCATGAGAAGTGAAAATACATAATATGGAGTTGCCAGATACGCAAAAAACTATCAGAGTGCCAGCCCTATATATGCCTATGAGGAGATGCCTATTTTTGGCTGTGTAGGTAGTGGTGTATTAAAGGCAAAGGCAGCGAAAATATAAGTAATGGCGATGTTTTAGTTGCGCAGCGAAAATTTTTCTATGTCTATGTTTTAGTTAGTTATTTGATTAAGTATCGTGTAGGTAACATGAAGTGTTAACGAAATAATATATTATAAAATTATAAATGTTGTGTGCAGTGAGACAAATCTATAAGTATTATCAATTATTTTTTAAGTACCTACTTAAATAACCTAAGCTGGTAGGCTTTGTAGTTTGTACTTTAGGTTTTGTTTCACAAGTCTATACATGACAGTTCATGTTTGTATTTAAGCTAGGTTTCTTTAGGGGTAGCTTATGATAATCCCACCGGTATTGAGAGAAGGAAAAGGATGATAAACCTTTAAGACTATACTGAGAGAAAGATCTAAGTAACGGCTAAAATAATCATTATAATTTGCGTAAAATTTTAGTTTTCTGATCAAATCAAATCAATACCTACAGGGTGTTTCATAATAACCTGTAAAATTGTATGGAGAACTGCTAAGTGAAAACCCTAGACGCAAATAGACTATTTATTGTTTTCGATACCTAATCAATTCCATTAACGGGCAAAAGCAAAACTAAAATTACGTCTACGCTTGCCACTAGGTATACAGTTAATCAGGAAAAAAAAAAGATTTATCAAAAAAGTTGCGGTGTTCCAGGGTTTATAATATTAATTTTCCGGGGTATGCATTTAGGGTTGCCAACCCTACTATATAATGTAGTATCCTACTATATTGCGGGCGCGCCTACTATATTTTTTGAAAAAATATATAGTAGGTACGCAAAATTACTATATTTTTTCAAGTAAAGAAATAAAACAAAAACAGCAAAAAATATTATTACCTCTATGCCCATAAGTAATTGCATAATAGTGTTTGTATTTAACTCTTGTGTTCATGGTTGTTGAATCAATGGCTTGTCTACACCGAAACGTCAATTTTCTCGACAAACGTGACGTTTCGGTGTAGACAAGCCATTGTTCTCTGAGTCGATAGAATATGAATATAAGGTTCTTGGTCGAGTCTTTTCTCGAGGTGGTCATGCTACGCGTGCAGGTGAATTAAATCTACGACGCGCAACGGGGTGTAGTTGTAGTACCGACTAGAGTTGCAGCTTTTTAGAATATCAGTATATTCTCTATTTATCACAGTTGATAAATAGCCGCTTTAGAATGTGACATGTTACTAAGTAGGTACTAGTGTTCAGTTAGTTTTGAGTTAACTCAAATTTCTTACGAAGTTCTCATTTACTTGCTTCATAAAAATCTGTGAGTGAAGATGCTTACACTTGTATTCTTGTAGAGGCAGTTAGATATAGTTTGTAGTCGTAGCTCGTAGCAGATCGTGTAGTAGCGTAGCCCTCGTAGCCACTTTTAAACGTTTTTTTTCTTTGACAAAATCAATAGGTACCTACCGATTTTTTTTAAAATATTCAGAAACCTTTAGAATAATACGGCACTGCCAGCAACTTTGACAGCACTTCACATATGAGATCACGATATCTACGTCGTCAGAATCTGCCGTTTTCAGAATCTGCCGTTTACCGAAAAAAGGCACGAAATGACTAAAAGACTAAAAATTTAAGTTTAAGGTTGGTATTCAGGCCATTTCAGAACTGACAGATTTATGTTACTCTTTCTACGATTGAAAACTAAATGATGCCACGGGTCTCGTACCTACTGATGTCACGCATAACGTAAATATGTATAATCTTAAAATTTTGACCGGAACGGAAGTGGAAGATTTTCTCAAGTTTCTGGCCAATTCTATTTGCGATAATCTTCTGATTCTCGCTCTGCACAACTTTTCCGACCGTGTGCCATGCATTTCATCGTGATGTCATATGACGTAGGACGTAGGCAATATTGTCGCGGGCTTACGGACTATTAGGAAGTGGAAACATTTTATAATTTTAATTGAACCTATTTGTCTTATTGAAAGAATTAAAATACCTAGACAATTTTAAACCCGTAATACAAAATAACTTAGGTTTTTTATGATTTATATGTTCCGGTACTTTTGGACCGGACCTACTTAGATGCCTTTATAAATACTGAGTAACTAAGTATTAGGAGCACGCAGTCTACGCTTGGATTTGGTGGAAACTGGTTGAACGAGATAAATAATTTAACAGGGGTCGGGCCACCCGTATTAGGGGTCGACGTCAAGAATTACAATAGCTACAAAAATCACTCCTATTGCGAACCTACTTTCGGCTGTGACGTCCCTTCTAAAGCTTAGGGATAAGAGGCTCTGAGAACTCGAGCAAAAAGTAGGCTACTTATGAACGACAATAGCGATAAAGGAAAATATTAGATAAGGCGTGTTTTCTTGGTGTTAGAAATCGCCAAATATCCCAAGTGTACTTAATCTAACTTTAACCGGCTAAAAGTTAAGTACCTAAGCAAAACCCAGATGAAAAATACGGATAGACTGAGATTGTATACTTAATACCTATCATCTTGACATACAATTTTATATCATATCGTATTATGTAGGTATTCTGCGCTATTGCATGCGCTGTAGCGATTTAGGCATGCGTCAGATGAAAGTGCAAAACGATAGGATGTAGGTAATGTAGACACACCATAAGAGGTTTTTTCCATAGTGTGATTTGGTCATACAAACTTTGACAAAACGCTCCATTGAACAAAGATACTATTTGCCCAGCTCTTGACGGACGTCTCCAAACTCTAGTACTATCACAGAATAGATATAAGTATAGTTCGTTTGCTTAGATAGTGTCGGTACACCCGCAAGCACTTGTGTTCAGAGACAGGAATACCGGTAACAAACACAATCTTTTACTAGGCACTTCTATGTAAACTGCCAAAATCCAAATTGACTTGCGGGTGTACGCCGCACGCGGTATCCTTTGTTTATGCGGCGGCATCCTTTAACAAGAAGCGGCACGTGCAAAGGCGGCGAGATAAAAGGGCGACACTATCTAAGCGAACGGACTTTACTACCGCACAGAAAGGAAACTCTCCGTCCCGCCCCGCAATCATTTACCACCTCACCGCGCCCCGCGAGTTCATAGACTAGTTCGTATGCTCATTCAATAGCCCTAGCCTTCACGCACCCAGATGCGCGTGTGCAAAACGTCACTGTGTAGCGTCTGTGTAATAAGTAGTTGAAACGCGGCGTTTGTATGGAGTGCCCGGGGTGTGGTACTATATTGGGATCACACAGTCTCACTAGTACCACAGATTAATGGTGGTATTTCACTGGTAGAACCAAATTTCCCGCTAGCACCACCAATGGTACTACTTGTAGGAATAAAGGGAGTAGAACCAGAAAAGCAGGTAGGCTTTTTCAAATTTCACTACATATTAAAAAAATACCATGCTGATTGCTGCTGCTAAATTAGAGATTCAGAGATATAAAGATTTGCCAGTACAAACTTTAAATGTACGTAGTGTTTCAGCAAAACAAACATCACCATCAATTATTTCAATAGATTTCATCTTTGAATAATAACTTTTGGGTTTTCCAATGTTTTAATTTTAGAGTCAACAAAATAAAAACATAAATTTTACTTAAAATTTATTAGGTACCTTACTATTTAATTACAACCATCAGTCAAAAATAACCATTTTATCTTGTTATTAATTAACTTGCAATTAGTAATTGTTGGCAGAATTCAACAGTTCTAGCTAATGTGTCTTTGATGACCATATACCGGGTGTAACAAGACCTTCAACGAAGCCGAGGTCTACGTATTCTGCTCATCATCAGGACCATTTCTGTTCAAAATTATTGCTGGGAAACGATTTTGATTTTTGGTATTAAAAAAGCATTGTTCACTTTATCACGCAATATAACGCCTGCGAGTATACACAGATGCGTGCAGCCGAGTTGAAAGGCAGCGTTTATGTGCGTGCTCATCGAGTGACGACGTTTTGAAGTCATTGTTTGTTAAGAAATACTTAAAATTTTGATAATGTTTCATTGGGCAAAAAGTAGGAAATAACGAATAAAATAAGATTTCATAAAAATTTTGAAAAAATTTTTTTGACTTTGACCTTCAATAACTTCGAAGCTATTGGTTTCCCAGGTATAGTTTAAAAGACAAAAAAAAAATGATCCCGATGATGGGCGGAATATGTGGACCTAGGCTTCGTTGAAGGTCTTGTTATACCCGTTATATATATAGTTTTCTATTATTGTATTTATATAATTACTTTAGGTACTTACATATTAACAGCTAAACCAATTTAGTAGATAAACTCATACATGTTCCTGATTCTACTATTTCTGAATATCGGAAACACTGATGACTATGATGGTTACAAAAAAGACAACTGAAATTTGCCATTATTTGTCATAGAGCCAAGACGCACTGTCGTCGACCGGTTGCCGAGCGACCAATAGACAGCAGCGACTGTAATTTCTACTAGATATGGACGCGTACGCACTTGGTTGCCTGGTCGCTTGGCGACTAGCCACGTAGCGGCGACTCACAGACGGTTTTTATTCATTTATCTGTTTTGCAACAAAGGACGTGCCTTTATTTTTCCTCATTTGTTTCTGTATAATTAGTACAGTGTGAGGCAAATATCTTGAAATCTGGGGCGATTGCGCGGAATGCGTATTTTGGGCATGCGTAGGGGTGAGGTACGCGGACGACGGAAGAGGGACGCGCGCTGCTGGTCGCTCACAAGAGCACATGCGCGAACTTATCCCCACTCTGTTGAAAAAATTTCAACATATTTGCCTTGTACTGTAACGATAATATTGCAACTTTCACACACAAATGTACAAGAAACACTACCCATATTCAAGTCGCTGGCCGCTGGCCTAGTCGCCCATGTTTTTGGTTGACGGGAGACGAGTCGCTCGTCGACCGGTCCACAGTGTGCTTTGGCTCATAATTTATGGACTCTAGTTATGAGTATAATGCAAAAATTGTGTATTATCCTCCTTTCTTCCACTTTTCTCCGGGAGTGTACTCGGTCATTGGTCTACCAGAAATTCCACACGTACCAATGCCCACCCGGCCTGTCAAATTGTCTGGAGAAGCAAATATGCTTTTGGTACGAACACCAGGTTTTTTTGAAGCTTTGGTGTGGAAATTTAGCCATTTATTCTTTTCACTTTCTCTGTCTTCTTCAATTTGTTTAAATCGCTGCTGTTTTTTTTGCTTTTTCTTTTTCAGGTACTCTCTATTGTATCCTTTGCCAGGTCTGAAAATGAGAATAAATATTAAGATAATAAATAAATAGGTGCCAGTGGCAAATGGTGAAATTATGGCGAAGGTAATCCATTCTAAAAATTTGATCTGCATAGTGGATCAGTGGGGGGGATTTTTAAAAGGTAACTGATGAGAATCAGCTTGTATGGACCCTGCGCCACTGGTAGGTACTTATATTTCCTCAATAGGTTTTGCAGGACAACAGTATAACTCATAGTCTATGATGGATAAAAATTGTTTTACCTACTCTTAACTTAATGATGAAATACTAATTTATTAACAGCTGACCTATGCACCGAACAGGCACCAAGTATGAGAGATGTAATGTTCACAGTGGACTATTTTATCGTATCCATTGCTATGGTATGGATACAGCACACATATGGATCTGATATACTGTGTTGTGTGTGAACACACCCATACAACTACACACGCACGCCATCACCATCACTGAATAATAATGTACTATCTGATAAAACAGACCTGTAAAATGGATCAGTATTTTTACTGGATGCAATATATTGTATTGTGTGTGAACAGGCTCATACAACTACATACCTATGCCATAGCCAACTAAAAATGTATCCGATAAAATGGATCGCTATGTGAATGGGCACTCATTTGTTTGTTTTTACTGCTTTTAAGACATATTTTACACAAGAAAATTGTTATAAATAAACATCACATCATAGATAAAAAACTTGGTGTTCTTACTTGCTTTCATCTCCACTTAATGGTCGCTTTAAGCTTGAACTTAAAGGTTTCATATCATGAATTGATACTACTTCTAATGTTGTGTAACCATCAAATTTAACTTTAACGCTTTCTTCTCCAATTTCTTCTATGAGAGCTTCGTAAAATCTGTAAAAACAAACAATAATTAAGTTATCAAGTTCCAATGGGGAAGGCAACTGTCAAAATGGCGCTGCATATGCTTGTTCCACGAGAGCTATGAAAACAATGGACTTTTACATAAAAAAAATAGTTTTTTAGCTTTAAAAAATTTAAATTCTGTGTAATAGGCTTTAAAAATGTTGGCACTTACACATTTCCGAAAAATCTGGATATAGAAAAAATTTATAAATTCTGTAAGAATAAAAACGTCTTAATTTGGCTTTCATTTCCGGCATCTGCATTGTAGAATTGTCTTTTATATCCATTTTGGGTCAATGGGTCTTTTTCGGTAAAAAAATACCACTAAATAAATACCTATTTTCTCATACATTTTGTTCTGAATGTCTACTGTCTTAGGAACAAGCGTAGGCAGCGACATCTACAATTAGCTTTGCGTTGCCAACCCCATTGGTCAGTTATTATGGTCTCCAATAATTAACCTATATAAAGATTATGTTCAGGAAAGGTATTTCATTTTTGCATTGGTGATTGGTTAGAAAGCCAGAGTCAGTTTTATATCCAAAATATTCCTGGTTCTAAATGATTATGTGATCAAAATTTACTTTATCTTTGATCAAATCTCACTATTCACAAAAAGATTGGCCTATGCCAATCCTTTTAAATGTAAAAAGTGACACTGATCTGTTTCAGCAGACAAGATACATTTGCTATCAAATTATGAGTCAATGATAAATACAATATAGTGATTATGATAGTCATTATACATAACCTTGTTAGGCCCAAGATTTATTTAGGTAAAACTAACCTCCCAATTGTTTTTATATTTTAGAAGCAATAAATTATGATTGTTCAGACCCTAATCTCTTTCATCCTAATTTTCATACTTACAAGTAAAGGATAAGGTTAATATTTCTAAGTTGACCATGACCATCAGCCATTTTTGATGTCCCCACTGTTGGGGCACAAGCCTTCCTTATGGGTGGATAAGGAGGATGGGCCTTAACCCACCACGCGGGCCCAATGCGGATTTGTGGGTGTTAATAAATGTGAATGCAGCCGGGACCAACGGCTTAACATGCCTTCCGAAGCACGGAGAAGCGCAAGATAATAAATTTTTGATCACCCATCCCATGACCGACTCTTGCAAAAGTTGCTTAACCTCCAAAATCGCTGGGCCAGGCGCTAAACCACTGCGCCATCGAGCTCCTCGAGAATATTTCTGAGTAAATAATTATTATTCACAAAAATAGGTTTCTGCCTCCGTATTACAACCTTGTAAGTTACCTGAATTGCTATCAATTTGTCTCTTTTATTTGCTATACAACGAAAAAGAGACGTATTGATAGCCATTTAGAAAACTGACAAGTTTTAAGAGGTAATAATACGAGGGCTGATCAAAGGATCAAGTAAAGAAAAGGTTATTGCAAGCAAATCTTTGTTAAATAATCCAAAACTTACGAGCCGTCCGATCTCCATTTAGCGAGACACTTTTGGCCGACATGCCACTTGGGATAATGTGACGACTCTCCAGGGTCGTCATCCTCCGCTGCTAGCAGGGACGCTGTAACATCATCATCATTACTAGAACTATGATTAATGGACGCTTTTGATTCACCATCTTGTGTTTTTATAAGATCTTGGGTCAACTCAATTACTTCTTCTAAATCCGCCTTTAATTTCAGCAGCTCCTCATTTTGGGGATCTGTCAGTAAAGCTGCCTCCACCTGAAAATAACAAAAAAACGAAAATTCATTAGGAACGAGTTACGACAGATAATCTTAAGGATATTCCACTTAGTAAACCTATAACTTGCCTGTTGCAATTGCAACGTATAGTTTCTTAAATCTTCAGCCATTTATTGATTAGTGTGTGAATTAAAGTTTAAATTCCTGATAACTGTTTTCCTTACTATTTCACTGTCACATCACAACAAAACACAAGAAAAAATCCAGGAAGAACAAGCAAGACACAAAAATAAAAATTTTACTCTTTGCAAAACAGCACGACAGTGTGACCAGATTAAATTTTACGAAAATACCGAAGCACCTCAAAAAAAATACTGAAATATACCAACTTGCACATGCAAAATATACCGATAAAAATACTGATTCTCAAAACAAGTTTTATTAATTTTATCATCACAATAAATGTAAGATATTGTATTTTAACATTCTATTCGAAGGCAAAACTAGAGTCATGTTTTCGGATGGATGCGTCAAGTAAAATAAACCAAAGAAAAAAAAAAAAAAACACGGTCACGGTCTATCTTATATGACAACAAAAACGTTCTACTTTTGTGGAAATTCCCAAATTATCGAAAGAAAAACCTCAAAGATTAAGTGAAGTTCAGATCAGAAAATCATTTTATTTTAACGTATTAGTTACGATGTTTCAATACTATTTGTAATTTTACTACGGGGCGGCTGACTGCCTGTCATGTCCCATCTGTAACTTACTGATCTTTGCTTCTGAATGAAATTAACATTTGATTTGATGAAATATAGACTAAATCCGGAAAATTCCCTGAACATTAATGTTCGCGGGGATACAACACCGTAGTTACCATAACTTTATAACCAAAATATACCGAAAATACTAACTTCCGCCAATATACCTATAAAAATACTGATGCTCAAAAAAGTCGATAAAATATACCGAAAAAGTATTAAAATACTGAATCTGGTCACACTGCAGCACGAACACGAACGACATTTTTTTTCTTTCACAGCATTTTCACAGATCAAAGATCAACTCAGCAAGTAAATGTCAGTCAGCATGACAGCATCACAGAATAAATTTATTATTACACAGTACACACCACCGATTTAAGGGTGCATACACACAGGCCGACGGACACGACACGACATAGAATACGTATAGTCTGTACTGTACGATACGTACGATGTTTACTAAGGAGATTGCATAGTCCAAATAATTTAACTTTTAGTTTATATTCAACTTAATCAACACTATTGTTAATGGCGACGGCTACCTACACGCGTGGTAAATACTGTGATCCATCGCTATACAAAAACATAATAATGCATTGCACTTGACGTATTGAATAGAGGCGGTTTTGCACCTAAACTGTAATTTCTAATGTGTTTTTGTATGTGATAGGGACGGTTTTGAAGCTGAGTGCTTAAACAAAACAAACAAGTGATAAGTCAGGGGCAGGGGCCCTATTTTTGAATGGCTCGAATCCAGTCGAGCGCTCGTTTCTACTGATTTTCGTTCGACATCTCATTGTTTTAAGCTTTCTAAGGTTTTGAGTCATATGTCGAACGAAAATCAGTCGAAAAGAGCGCTCGACAGCGGTCTAGCAGCGATTCAAAAATAGGTACCCTGGAAATTAAAAAAGTGGACATAGGCGCTTTTGAATCTATACCCCTCATTTATTAGTCCAATCAATGAGCATATTTGTTGTATGGAGACTTCCGAAAAATTCTCCCGTCTATAAAATTTGGCATGTGATGAAGTTAGGTAACACAGATTACAGATGAACAATAAGCCAATAAAATTTGTTACGAGAAGTTAGGTATTTTTACCTAAACATGAAAATCGCTTATATCTCTCTGTGAATATTTCCTCGGGCTAAAATACTTTCTGTATACGTATTTGTGTATTAGTTAAAATAAGTATGTAAAAGAATCCAATATTTTTTCGATTTCGGAGATACTCCAAATTTAAATTTTAATATTTTTCAATATATCTTTTCTTGATAAAAATATCTGCTGATTATTATTTTTTAATATGTTTTTATACCCTTAATATATAGATTTGTTCAGTAGGCCAACAAATTTTCTTCTTTAATCATATTTATACGTAAATGTATGAAAATGGACCGACTATTTTTCACATTACCTCTTAAGACCAAAAAATAAAAAAAATATGATTAAAGAAGAAAATTAATTGACTTACTGAACAAAGCTATATATTTAAGGATATAAAAACATATTAAAAATAATAATCAGCAGATATTTTTATCAAGAAAATATATATTGAAAAATATTAAAATTTAAATTTGGAGTATCTCCGAAATCGAAAAAATATTGGATTCTTTTACATACTTATTCTAACTAATACACAAATACGTATACAGAAAGTATTTTAGCCCGAGGAAATATTCACAGAGAGATATAAGCGATTTTCATGTTTAGGTAAAAATACCTAACTTCTCGTAACAAAATTTATTGGATTATTGTTCATCTGTAATCTGTATTACCTAACTTCATCACATGCCAAATTTCATAGACGGAAGAATTATTCGGGTTGCATAAGCCCCGTTGATTGGACTATATACTATGGCTCGTATTATAGAACCAAACTCATATCTCTGCTTGAGTAGGTACAGTTAGAAAGGGATGGTGCTATTCATCACATATAGCGCCATCTCTTTCTAACTGCACTCAAGCAGAGATTTGAGTTTGATTTTATAATACGAGGAGTTAGCACAGAACACAATTACTCAGGTAAATTAAAGTACATGAGTAAATAAACTACATATTAAAGTACCAGAATAAAAATAAAACACTACCTAAATGTTAGTTTTTTCAAAAATGCTTCCAGGATATTAGATAGGAGTATATTAGAAGTAATTTGGTGTATGTTTCTTAATTCATTTAGTGGTTTTCTTTTCCTGCAAGAGCCCAAACTTAGTATGTTTGGATAATGTTTTTCTGTTTTTTTTAATCAGTAGCTGCAATGTTTTATTTAGATATATAAAATTATATTTGGAATCAGCTCAAAAAGCCCTTTCATTCGATATCCCACACGACGGGTTTTGAAAAATTATTTTTTCTTATTTCATTCAAAAAAGATTGTGTAACTTCCCTCCCAAACAAAAATCCAATATGGCTCCCCTTCTTAAAATGATCTAAGGGTTCAGAAGGTTTACCCTGCCAAAGGATATCCCTCGATCACCAAACGAGTAAGCAAATGCTACTAGTTAGGTAAAGGTAAGTGCTAAATTTAAAAAAAGATAACTTGATAGAAAATAAAAAGGTAACAAAACTTTTGCAATTAAGTATGTAGTGCTTGTAAAATCTTTTTAGCTATAAAGAAACATTTTTAGGAAGCAGTAGGTACTTACTTCAGACTATATAAAGATCATTAGTTTTTTGGGGGTCCGCAGCCTAAGGGTAAAACGGAACCCTTACAGATTCGTCATGTCTGTCTGTAGTATGTCCGTCCGTATGTCACTTACAGCCACTTTATTCCGACACTAGGTATTAGGAACACTGTTGAAACTTGGTAGGTAGATGTGTTCTGTAAACTGCTTTACGATTTTTACCATTAAAAAAACCTTATGGGGAAATAAAAATAATACCAACTTATTATTTTTGTAAGATATAATATTTTATTGTGTATAAAAATAACTATACCTATTAAATACATTTGCAATCACCTGCTGTACATGTACACATTATACCTAACACTAACTAGCCGATTTTAAATATTATCTACGAGGGCTATAAAAGCAAAGGTGATTATCTCCACTTTTGTCAAGAATATGACTAATAGTGCCATCTAGTAGCACTGATTCAAAGCTTGTGATCTGTCTAAAAATCATAAGCAAATACGTCTTTATCCACTAGAAATTTATGGTTAAAAACAACCAATCGAAACAAAGATCGCATTGTCCAGTGCAGATTGTTACTTTTGTTTTGACATGTTCAAACTGTTGAACATTAAAAACGGACTCAAGATTTTTTTATTGTTTTATAAATATGAAAATGGAACTGTTTAGCTCCAGCATTTACTTGTGCCGCCAAAACAAGCTAGAAAGATGCTCAGAAACCCCAGAAGGTGGAAAAGGACATTGAAGCTAAAATAAGGGTTTGCGATTATTGTATAAAACTTTTTTGTAGAAATTGTAATGCAAAATTATTTTTCCAAATGTTACTTAGGTACCTACGTTTAAAACTGCTTTATTTTTTGAAGACACTGACCAAAACAACCGCCGAAGTTGGTTAATGGAATCAAACATAGCAATCTCCAAAATTCTATCCGTGTTTACTCATAAATTTCTGCAATGAATGTAGTTCAAACTGGCTTTTTATATTCATCCAACTCTAGTCTACTGAATAGCAAAACATAATAGTAAAAAATATGACTATCTTAACAAATATTGTTTTTTGTCGTTTTTTACAAAATCAGGAAAAGTGGAGATATTCGCCTTTGCTTTTATACCCCTCCTATTCAAAAAGTATTTTCTCAACATCAGCTATAGCTGTTCTATCTCAGACCGTTATCAAAATAGGACAAGTAAGGATAAACAGATTTTACTAGAAATACGCTGTATGCAGAGACCTATACTGGGTGTAACGAGACCCTCAACGAAACCGAGGTCTACGTATTCTGCCCATCATCAGGTCCGTTTCTGTTCAAAATTATTGCTGGGAAACGATTTGAATTTTTGGTGTTAAAAATGCATTGCAAACATTACCACGCAATGAACTATATGCTACACAGCTGCGTGCGGCCGAGTTAAGGCTCCGTTATGCGAAATCATTTGTCTCTGTCTTTTTCTTTACGTGTAAAGAGTATGGAAAATAACCTCACTTCTGCACTTTTTCGATGTTTTTCGTTGTTTTTTCATCATTATCTTTAGCACAATTATCTTTCTTGAAAAAAAGTTATTGGAGCAACTGCACAGTACGTTAAAGTGTATTTGATGTAGAATTCAATAAGTAGGTATACGCCTTAGAATAATTACACCTAGAAGGCGAGTCTGCGTCCGTATGGTGAGGCAACTCAAACCAAGCCAGAATGGCTTGGTATGACTATTCGGCCCGTTAGTGCTCAAGTGATATTCGTGTCGAAAACAACTCCCGAAAATTTCATTAAAATGAGGGTTTGCGCAATGAACGGATGTCACAATCAGGTCACATTACATCGGAAAAATACAAGAAAGATTGTAGATTACATTCCACGTATTATTAATGCGTTTAAACTTATTTTTTTACGTAAAACATTTATCAAAATTAACCATAACTTGTCACTTCACATTTTATGAAAATGTTGCCAGTACGGGGATAAAATCTCCCGCATTTACTTAAAAGGCCGGGACCATAGCGGCAGCGGATGGCGGCCAACTTTTTTGTTTGTGACCTGATTTCGATGAAACTCGGTTCGGGGTACTATTTTAACAAAAAAAAAAACAGGAACGCAATGTCAAAAATGTAAAAAATCTAAGATGGCGGCCAACTTTTTTGTTTGTGGGCCGATTTCGATAAAACTCGGTTCGGGATACTATTTCAACAAGAAAAGAGCAACGCAATGTTAAAAATGTAAAAAATCCAAGATGGCGGCCAACTTTTTGTTTGTAGGCCGATTTCGATGAAACTCGGTTCGGGATACTATTTTAACAAGAAAAGAGCAACGCAATGATAAAAATATTAAAAAATCCAAGATGGCGCCCAACTTTTTTGTTTGTGGGCCGATCTCGATGAAACTCGGTTCGGGATACTATTTTAACAAGAAAACAGCAATGCAATGTTAAAAATATAAAATATCCTAAGATGGCGGCCAACTTTTTTGTTTGTGAGCCGGTTTCGATGAAACTCGGTTCGGGTTACTATTATAACAAGAAAACAGCAACGCAATGTTAAAAAATTTAAAAAATCCAAGATGGCGGCCAACTTTTTTGTTTGTGGGCCGATTTCGATGAAACTCGGTTCGGGGTACTATTTTAACAAGAAAAGAGCAACGCAGTGTTAAAAATAAAACAAAATCAAAGATGGCGGCCAACTTTTTTGTTTGTGGGCCGATTTCGATGAAACTCGGTTCGGGGTACTATTATAACAAGAAAACAGCAACGCAATGTTAAAAATATAACAAAATCAAAGATGGCAGCCAATTTTTTGTTTTTGGGCTGATTTCAATGAAATCCGGTTTAAGGTACTATTCATTATTAGGTTTTTCCAAAAAACAGCAACGCAATGTTTCAAAATATAAAAAATCCAAGATGGCGTCCACACTTTTTCTTTGTGGGCTGATATCGACAAAACCCGGTTTCGGGTACTTTAAAAAAAAAATAACAGCAACGCAAAGTAAAAAAAAAACCAAAATGGCAGCCAATTTCTATATTTGTTTTTTTTTCAACCAAGTTACATAGAAATAAATTCAACAACAAAGTTCACCACTATCTCGACCTTTTGTCATTTTTAACATAACATTGCTGTTTTCTTGTCAAAATAGTGCCCTAAACCGAGTTTCATCGAAATCAGCCCACAAACAAAAAAGTTGGCCACCATCTTGGATTTTTTTATTTTTAACATTGCGTTGCTGTTTTCTTGTTAAAATAGTACCCCGAACCGAGTTTCATCGAATTCGGCCCACAAACAAAAAAGTTGGCCGCCATCTTTGATTTTGTTTTATTTTTAACATTACGTTGCTGTTTTCTTGTTATAATTGTACCCCGAACCGAGTTTCATCGAATTCGGCCCACAAACAAAAAAGTTGGCCGCCATCTTGGGTTTATTTATATTTTTAACATTGCGTTGCTGTTTTCTTGTTAAAATAGTACCCCGAATCGAGTTTCATCGAAATCGGCCCACAAACAAAAAAGTTGGCCGCCATCTTGGATTTTTTTATATTTTTAACTTTGCGTCGCTGATTTTCTTGTCGAAATAAAACCCCGAACCGAGTTTCATCGAAATCGGCCCACAAACAAAAAAGTTGGCCGCCATCTTGGTTTTTTTATATTTTTAAACATTGCATTGCTGTTGTCTTGTTAAAATAGTACCCTGAACCGAGTTTCATCTAAATCGGCTCACAAACAAAAAAGTTGGCCGCCATCTTGGATTTTTTATATTTTTAACATTACGTTGCTGTTTTCTTGTTAAAATAGTGCCCGAAATTGAGTTTCATCTAGATCCGCCCACAAACAAAAAAGTTGGCCACCATCTTTAATTTTTGACATTTTTAACATTGTACACTCACATCTTATTTAAAAAATATTTAATATTATATACTTTGCTTGGACTTTAAACCCTTGCCCATCTCTAGTTTTGATAAGCAAACTCTAGTTACAGTTAAATGGTGAAATTTACACAATCGCAACTATAAGTACGACGATGGTTTCAACTTCCCTACTTTTAAGGGAAAATTTCATGTATTGGTAACATTATTTTTTTGCTGTGCGTTTCGTCGAGCGTAAACACAAGCACCTTACGCACACATAAATTTCATTTGTGCCTCACTTTTGACAGACCGCTTTCTAGGAAACTATCGTTCTAGGTGTAATTATTATTCTAAGGTATACGCTATTATTTACGCCAAAAATAAGGCCCGCGACAAGCGCTTTTGATGATATTCTGTTTGTTTTTTACAATCATCTGTGAGGTTTATACGCAATTTAATGTTTGTAGCAACTAGATAAACTCTTTAGCTTGTCGTATGATTTTTTTGGTGGCTACAAGTTTACGTTTTCTGTATAAAGATATGGCCCGCGCAAACCATGTTTTCCTATTACCGCCCCTAAGGCAGCGTTTATATGCGAGCTCATGAGATACATTGAGTGATGACGTTTTGAAGCCATTGTTTGTTACAAAATACTAAAAAAAAGATAATGTTTTTTGGACAATAATTAGGAAATAACGAATAAAATAAGATTTCATAAAAAAAAATGTTTTGACTTTGACCTTCAAAACTTCGTAGCTATTGGTTTCTCAGGTATAGTCTAATAGGCAAAAATGATCCTGATGATGGGCGGAATGCGTGGACTTCGGCTTCGTTGAGGGTCTTGTTACACCCGTTATATGGTTAAACCTAATAGGTCAGGGATGACGAACCAATGGCACGTGTCATATGGTATGCCGTATGGCACGCGATGTCAACGATCACTAAATTCATTATGCTATATGCAGTACGAAAAAATTACATATTAATTTTAAATTACGCGTATAATTGGAACATTGCAGAGTAGAGTATACCTATTTTTTGTAGTAAATAAAGAGTTTTGAGTCTATAGTATTTATTAATATTATATTATATTATTTTGCCGATAACCACAATGTTAAAATCATTTGATGGCATGTCTATGACCTCATTAAACATTTCTTTAGAAAAAAAATGCAGGTTCATAGATAAAGGTTTGCCATCTCTGTCCTAGGTGTAACCGATTTTTTTGCGGCTAATACTAGGTGTAGTCGGTTGCATTCGGTTAAAACTATGTCTAGCCTTCTTTGTGCTGGCTAAAACTAGATTTAGCCAATCTTACGTGGTTAAAAAGTAGTGGTAGAGTCTCTTCCCTAGAGAATTCATCTAGAAGTTGCCTCTATGGAAGTAGAATAGAATAGATACTATTTAAACCATATTGAATTCTGGGCCTTGAGATAGCTCTTGTAGTTTTTTGTCGCGAGCTCTCTGGCTATAAGACAATCTTTTACCCAATGCTTTATATCTATTGGATTATTGGATTTAAATAAAAAACAGCATTTGAATATAGAATTCCTATTTCATTTTTTAATCCTTAATTCCTCAATATTAAACAGCTTAAGCGGGAACTAATTAGGCCAACGTGGGCCACGCCTTGCGACGTGATACTACAGACTGAGTGAAATTTTAATCATTTGGTTCCCGCAGTGCGGTGGTTCCACTCATGATTGCAAGCAACTTTTACTATGGGGCCAACTCTGATAATGTAGAAAAAAAATCATCTGATCCATCCATTACGGGGTCGAGTAGGTATTGAGCTTTTTTATGGAACAGCAGATTTTTTTATATCAGAGTTGGCCCTATAGCAAAAGTTGCTTGTAATCATGAGTGGAACCACCCCACTACGGGAATCAAATGATTAAAATTTCACTCAGTCTGTGGTATCACGTAACTTTGTTGCAATCAACTCTGACAGAAATTGCAGTTACATCGCTGCTTAAGTAAGAACCAATGTGACAACTATCTTAACTAAAGCAGCAATGCAACTGTGCTTTCAATGGATTTCAATCGAGAATTGTTAGCAACAGAGTTACGTAATTCGGGGTCTGATCGGCGTACATGGCCTACGTCTGCCTAATGTAGTTCTAGCTTTAATTAATCCTTAAGGTACTTTCTAATATGTCTCGTGTTTTTCGTGGAATGTAAACTAAATTTGGGCGATCTCAACTCAATTCAATAATTACTTAAATAAATATTTTTAGTAAAGTAATAAATATTCGGTATGAGTAGTAGGAAGGACAAAAATTGTTATGCATTATTGACCTATTGTTAGTGCTTTTTATTTAAAACTAGCTGCCCGCCCCGGCTTCGCACGGGTGGCGACATCTATTCGTTATATTGCGATTTAAAATTTTTGGAAAAGATAAATATTTTTTTTACGTCTTTCCATACAATTGTTTGAAAGTTTTCTTTTATACAATTACAAACCTTGTCCAGATAATAACAAACACAACAAAAAGAATTACTTATCTAATTTGGTGCAGTCGCACATAGGGGTATTTTGAGTTTCTAGCCGGTAAAAAATATTTTTGAATTTTTTGAGGATGTACTAGGATTTGTATTGTGATTTGATTTGAAACAATTTATTTTCAAGATACAGTGACATAAAAATAGTTTTATTATTTTATTAAAAATATATGTAAAAAAATTATGAATATAAGATACTATGTTATTTTTATAATGGTTTACAGATCATATCCTGCATTAATCAGATGATAACAAGGTGCCAAGGTTCCCTCACAA
Organism: Agriphila geniculea; assembly: GCA_943789525.1. Lineage (NCBI taxonomy): Eukaryota > Metazoa > Arthropoda > Insecta > Lepidoptera > Crambidae > Agriphila > Agriphila geniculea. The sequence goes on from OX038871.1 coordinate 17,580,545, forward strand.
CAAAATAACAATAATGTTAATAACCAATTGACGAAAGTTAGAAAAAACAATATTTATTACTGTCACTACTAAAGTGTAGGTAGGTTGAAAAGGGGCAAGAAGTGGCACCTAATTTCTATAACACCATAATGTTGATGGACTATTCTATAAAACACAATAAAAAAAATTGCTCGGAAATAGGTTGAAATATAACTAATAGACTCGTTAACATAGAAATATGATTAAAAATATTCAAAAATAGTTAATGATTCAAGGCGCAACTAATAGTGATAATCAAACAGAAAACAATATAAAATTATAACACAGATACGTGATCTTACCTGAACTAGAATAATCCATAGCTTTTTTTCTCCTTAGACTTACCAAATAACGTATTATTAACTTATGTATCTGCGTAAAATTATTCGAAAATAAGTTAAAATTGTACGAAAACAAAACGGTTAACTTTAGACAAGTTTTGCAAGACGACCGACTGACGCAGCGGAGTGGGAAGAGTTGCCTATTGCTCACTATCGTGTGTGTATGTGATTTTTTTCTCTGTAATAGTTTTAACGAATTGGACTTTTTACCGGCTAGAAACGCGAAATACCCCTATGTGAGTCATTCTGAAGTTTGCGCCTTACATACATTTTGGCGATTTATTTTTATTTATATAGATACAATTTGTTACTCATAAAATGGGACTTCAAGGAACAATAAACATACACAATATAATGCCAAAATATTCGCGTTTTTCGTTGATGACAAATGCGAAACGTTTTTTTTCTTTTACCAATTTTTTTTTTACATTATTACAATTATATTTTAGCATGCTATAAGCCTCACTAAGATAAACTTAAATTATAATTTTAAATAGTTAAGACTAGGTAATTCATAGAAATAATGTCACTGGTAGTTTTTTTATATTAATAGCAATAGTTAAAGAATAAAACAACTTGGCCCTCACTTTTACTCACCCCTTCCATATTATTTTTTGTGTAAATTTAAACAGCGTCGCTTAAGCGACGGGTTAGTTAGCAGTAAAATTCAAATTCGTTTGCGCGCGTATCGCCCCTGCATGATCTAAACGTATGTTGAGACGGCGCGGCGTGCAAGCGATTTTAACCTTAGTAGTGGTTAAGCGACGCTGTTGCCCGTGGTACAATGTCAATGTCAGAAATTCACAACCAAAAATATGTGGAACATTACCTACGGGTTTCTTTTTCAACTATATTGTGCGGATAGAAGAGAAGCTATGAAAAGTAAAGAATGCATAATCTCTTTCCTTATTTAGCTCAAAATAAAAAGAAATTCTTATAGGATTCCATGTTATGTTACTTACTACACCCTTAAGGTATTATGCATTTATTTACCTATTTATTTTGACTATTTTTTGAATAAATGATTTAAAATAGAGCAGGAGTTTTATAACAAATATGTAAAGTTACATAGGGAGTGAGAATGAACGCATTCATTTAGCTGCACACGGGACCTATCACTTATTAGTTTTGAACGCAGACATAACTCGTGATTTGATTATCTGTGCATTTAAAGCTTATATATTTATAAATATATATTTACCAATACAGTTGCTCGAAAATGTAAGTTTACGATGACAGTCGAGCGTGCGGTAAGTTGATTTTACCGCACGCCGTGCGTTTTTGTTTACGGATTAGTACAGCGTGCGGAAAGTTGATTTTACCGCACGCTGGCGCCATGCGTTTTGTTTACGAACGTTTTTTTTTAATTTCTACTAGCTTCCGCCCGCGTCTTCATCCGCGTGGACAGTAGAAAAATATAGAAACCAGTTTGAAATGACCCCTTTAGTGTATGAAAGCTAGTACTACGGAGAGTTCAAGCTATTTCCCTGGTTCCACCCACCTGAATTTGATGAAACATAGCTTAGATTTTAAGTTGGACCTCAATCTACTAAATTGTGAAAAATCCATCAAAATTCATTTAGCGGTTTTTGCGTAATTCGCGCACAAATATTTAGAATTTACTGTTTTATTATATGTATAGATTATAATTTCAGTAGTACCTATAATGTTTTCTCGCAAATGTATTGAAAAACGTAGTATGGCACACGGTTGTTAAGGTTTTTTAAAACTCGTGACGATTATAAACCCTCGCCTGCGGCTCGGGCTTATAAAACGTCAACTCGTTTTAAAAACCTCCTTACCAACCTTGTATCATAAACTACTATTTCAATTCACATTGAAGACTTAAACGGTCGAACACAGTAGTATTGCGGAAACTATATTAGGCCGACGTGGGCCACGTACGCCGATCTGGGCGCTTTCGGTCGGTCGTTTAGAGCTACACTACATCCACGCCTTTCGACGTGATACCACGTTACGCGACGCAACGAAAAATACGTCTTCTGACGCGCACATAGAGTACATTATTAGACGCTCCCAGCCAGGGGCCCTGCCGGCTAACTTTTCGAACCGGCGGCGGGTCTGCCGAGCTTCAACTTAAATCGAAGTAAGGAATTTCGTATTGTACTATTTACAAAGTGCTTTTTCCGAACCTATTCTTATGAATTGGGGTTCGCCATTTTGGCCTGATTGGGTCTCGATTTATCTGTTTTTATAGGCATGACGGATTTTTATTTTATTTTATGTTACATAAATTACCTCTCAAAAGAAGAAACATTAGTAAAAGAATTATTTCGCTAGCATGAAAACCCGAGATATTACAGTTTGAAATGCACACAAATTGGACTTATTCAAAAACGCTCCATACTAACGGCTACCCAGTTATGACGTCACGCCTAGGTAGTTTGTATGCAACGTGTAGGAAATTTGCTCGGCAGCTATATTAAATAGTGTGTTTATCAAAATAGTTTCTTAGACAAATTTGCTATACATTTTACGGACTAATTAAAGGTTTATTCTTAATCTTTACTTTTTAAATGGACTTGTCCACCCAACTTTGAAGGGTCATAAAACAAATAATACGCAATATATAAAACCAAGAGGTATACAAGCTACTCTAAAAGTTTAATATGTTTACGATTTTTATTAGTATTTCGTTATTTTATTCATTACTCTACGTTAGCTAGTAGGCCCCAGATCGGCGTACGTGGCCGACATCTGCCTAATGTATTTCCCGCTTTAGCTTTCGACGTTAACAGAGTGGCTCTGTAGCGTAGACTGGTGGTAGCGGCGGCGGGAGGCGAAGTCCTCGTTGTCATCGTTCAGTCTCTCCTGCTCCATCGATATGTCTGCGTGCACTGGTGTCACTACCAACTGCTCGTACTCTAGAGGACGCTTCCTATAAACAAATGTTAATATAATATTAATGTAAATAACGCTTGAGAATGACCGTCTGTAGCATTATACGTGATAACGACATATATATATTCTACACCTTATCGCAGACTACCTTCGCGATCGTAGACAATACGTCAGGCTTGGTTTGTATGAGTCTCACACCTATCACACTCGTTCTGGTGCAAGTCAAGGCTCTATACTCGGCCCTCTCTTGTTTTTGCTAATGGTAAACGATCTCCCTGCCGTTCTCAGTTTTACACGATGCTTACTATATGCAGATGACTTAAAACTCTACGTGGAGGTTAAGTCAGCAGAAGATTGTATAGCCCTTCAGCGTGACGTTGAATGGAGTTTGAGTAACGGCATGGAATTCAATGCTGATAAGTGTCATGCGATGACATTCGGTCGATTGCGATGCCCAGTGGCTTATGAATACAATATCAACGGGGATACGATAACTCAGCTCACCACTATCCGAGATCTGGGTGTTGTTTTTGATCGAAAGTTAACGTTTCACGACCACATAACCGCTCTTGCAAAAGAATCTTTTCGGCGTTTGGGATTCATTCTTAGAAATGCAAAAGATTTTCAAAATTTTATGGCGTTGGTACGTAGCAAATTGGAGAGTGCCATGTGTGTATGGAACCCTCATGAAAGCTCGTATGTCCTTATGTTAGAGAAGGTACAAAAAGCATTTCTTCGATATTTGTACAAACGCGTGAATGGATACTATCCCTTCATGTATCCGTCCAAGTTTTTGCTGGGTTGTCTAGGCTATAATTCCTTGGAGGTTAGGCGAATGAAACACCAACTCGCAACTATGTGCAAAATTCTTAACGGTAAGATAGATGCTCCTACTTGCATAATGAGCTGTGTCGACTTTTTGTGCCAAACAACTACCGCCGCAGTAGAAGGCTCCGGTTGCTTGCCGTGCCGTGGGGCCGTACTGTGGCACGTGCTAATTCACCTATACCGCGCTCCCTTTCCGCGCTCAACTCTCTCCTTGCCAACAACCCTGAATGTGACTTGTTTGCGGATGGATGGATGAAATTATTGTCAGAATGTTTGCGTTATTGTGAAAGTATGAATGAATAGTTGTTGTTGAAATTGTGTTAGAAAACTGTATTAATTATGTTCTTTAATTATTGTAATTGGTGTGTCTGTTATAATTAAAGTAAAAATAAATAAATAAATATAATAAATATAAAATAAAAAAAATTGGGTAATTTTTTTTGAAAAATTACCCAATTTGAGGTGTTGTATTTCAAGATATATAGTACACACAGAGCTAAAGTTACGCTCAATTTGTTGCCAATTTTATCTTCTTTAAAAGTGTCTCCAATAACTTTGCCGTAGAATGCATTTTTTAGAAATTGTACGAACAAGAGAATTATTATTGATCCTAAAGAGTTTTTCTTAAAGCTAAATAGCTGCTATGCAACTTTATTTCTTATGCTTTTCCTCGTAGAATGAGTATTTTAGACGTTGTTTTGTTCGAAAGACTAGCTTGAATAACTTTTTGTCAAAAATGGACCGTATTTGAAGTGTGTATCTCGAGATGTATATGACGTTTAGAGCTGAAATTAGATTCAAATTGTTGGTAATTTTATCATCTTTAAAAGTGTCATAGACGACTTTACCGTATAATAAATTTTTTAGAAGTTGTAAGACAAAAACTGGAAAAAGTCAAGGTTTTTCGAGCACTACGAAGTTAGCACAGGTCTTTCAGGGTTGCAAATTTGGATTTACACTACTAGTATCTATCCTAACAACATCCCAAAAATGCAGAACTTTGCAATTTTTTGCGACCTAGAATGTTTAAGATGACTGGGGTACATGGTTTTATTCTCGGAAACTATTTCCCATTAAAGTACTCGTCAAGATGATTCAAACGAGCCCAATGTCGATGGGGTAGCGTGGTTTTATTAAAGAGTTCCTGTGTCCTTCTTCCGGCTCCATCATCAGACCCTGGAAACTATTTCCCAGCAAAGAACTCGTCAAGACGATTCAAATGAGCCCAAATTTGATGGGGTTGTACGGTTTCAATATTGAGTTCCTATGGCATGGCCTTTCAGCTTCATCATCAGACCCTGGACCTCATCTCCCATTAGAGTACTCGTCAAAAGGATTCTATCGAGCCCAAACACAATGGGGTCAATGAATGGTTTCATCATAGAGTTCCTGTGGCTGTGTGTGTTCATCATCAGATCAGCTCAATGATACCATAATATTGTATTGCCTTCCAATTCTGACCTATGTTTAAAGTTTCAAGTCTCTAGCTCATCGGGAAGCTAGTATAAAATCGTTCGCAAACTTTGCGGACAAACAAACACACAAACGAGAAAGCAACCAGGCGTAGTAGTTTTTGCGTCATGCGCGTACAAACGTACAGACAGACAAAAATTCTAAAATAGTAGTTTAAGTAACTGGCGCATAATGAGGGGTATTAAAACATGAGTGTGTTTTTAAAAACCGAGCCGTAGGCGAGGTTTTTAATAGCATCACACGAGTGTTTTAATACCTAGTTATGTGCAGTTTCATACACTACTTTATCTACTCTCATACAATTTGTGATTGATCCTACAAAACTTCTACAAAATAAAATATCAATGATAAAAAGAGTAAGTTTGTAGTTCGGTAGGTCGGCACTATTACTTACCCAAGTTAAGTAAGACGTTTTTCCGTCGCCGCATCTAAAATATCGGGTGGAGTCAAATTTTCACTCACTACTATGACATTTTTGAGCAAAAGTAAAAATTAAAATCTAAAAATGGCGCGTAATCAATTAGAAAAATAAATAATGAGATGAGTGTATTCCAGAAGACTAATTGCTACGATGAGTCATCGATCACCATAAAGTACATTTTAATCATGGAAAGTAGGTGGAAATATCGTTGTTTCTTTTTAATATCACGGCACTGCCTTCTTCTTGGATTTGCCCTGTATCGTAATGAGAAAAAAAGTTATTTTATAACATTGCTTAGTATAGCGAAGGTATGTTATAAAATAACTTTATCTACTCTCATATAGTAAAATTCGAATTATGAATTTCAAAGCGAATTTATATTGACATACTTTATACGCGCAATACCGAAAAAAAATTAAAAAGTTATTTTATAACATACCTTTGCTAACTGAAGTATGCTATAAAATAACTTTTTTTCTCATTACGATACAGGGCAAATCCAAGAAGAAGGCAGTGCCGCGATATTAAAAAAGAACAATGATATTTCCACATACTTTCCATGATAAAAATGTACTCTATGGTAATCGATGACTTAGCGTAACGATTAGTCTGCTGGAATGCACTACCTCATTATTATTTTTTCTAATAGAATACGCGCCATGTTTTGATTTTAATTTTTACTTTTGCTTAAAAATGTCTGATATTAGTGAGTGTGGACTCCACCCGATATTTTAGATGCGGCGACGGAAAAACGTCTTACCTAACCTAGGTAAGTACCTAAATACTACCTACCAAGTCGTAGCAAATCGAGAAACTACTCACTTACTCTTTTTATCATTAATAATTTATTTTGTAGGTTCAATCACAAATTGTATGAGAGTAGATAAAGTAGTGTATGAAACTGTACATAACTAGGTATTAAAACACTCGTGTGATACTATTAAAAACCTCGCCTACGGCTCGGTTTTTAAACACACACTCATGTTTTAATACCCCTCATTATGCATCAGTTTCATAAACTACTATTTTAATTTTTTTTTCGGTATTGCGTGTATAAAGTATGTCAATATAAATTCGATTTGAAATTCATAATTCGAATTTTACGATATGAGAGTAGATAAATAATTGTTATGGCTTCTAATACCTTTAATAAATACATCTCGATTATTTTTTGTATATACAGACATTGGCCAGTTATAATTTTATTACAGGTATAGATGCTGGAGGCCGTGTTGATTTATATACTGAGTATTCAGCGGGAACTACACTAGGCTGACGTAGGCCACGTGCGCCGTCTGGGTCCAAAAATGTACTCTATAACCCCTCGTTTTCACCAAGGTATAATACAAGTATAATACATGTTTTATGCAATTGTTTTGATTTTTGTTCTCATTCATATACATGTATAAAACATGTTGTATACAAAACTTGTTATGTACTTGTAATTGCCTACTTTCATTTCGTTCAAACACACACACGTTCGTTACAGTGTGAACGAGAAGAATGTGTTGCAATACATGTATAAAACAAATACTTGTTTACAACAAGTTTACAACAAGTATTCTACAAGTTTTGTATGAGAGTAGTATTTGACATGTTTCTTGGTGAAAACGAGGGGTAAGACGTAGGTACTTTTCGTTGCGTCGCGTAATGTGGTATCGGGTCGGAATCGCAAATAATGATGTATAAATAATAATGTATTTATGTGGAATGAAAGTACCTATGCGTAAACATTCATTTGGTATTTTTGTTATGCGAATTGATCATTCTGCCAGAAACCTTATGCCATGTTATATTATGTTACGACGTAAAATTTTATGCATTAATATATGGACCAGCTCTAAACGACAAGCGTCTATGTAAAAGGACCGACGCGCCCAGATTGGCATACGTGGCCCAAGTCGGCCTAATGTATTTTTTGCTATACTGTCATACCCAATAGCGTGCAAGGCGGATATCTTGAGCCACCGGAAGAAGCGGAATTCGTTGGCGCGGCCGGGCTTGACGGCGGGGTTGGCCGCGCCGATGTACAGCCACAGCACCCACAGCAGCGCCAAGCAGCCCAGCGCGTACGACCACTTCACCAGGAACATTAGCACCAACTTTATTGCTACCTGATGACAAACTTTTTTTACAGGGATCGAATCGTTAAAAATATAACGTTACAAAAAAAGGTCAAAATAACTTTTATGTTAACGTTATTTTTACGATATTTTACAGTAAAATAATGTTATTTAACGGTTCACATTATTTTATTAAACAGTATAAAAGCGGTATCAAACCTAATTATATTGATGAAATAACGTTATTTAAAGTGACATAAAATGAAAACGGTAATTACAGTAAATAACGTTAATTTAAAAGAGTTTTCAATCCCTGTTTTTTTAGCTTCATAAGCAGCTTTCTTATAAATTTAAAAGAAGGATAAGCCATAACCCATCACGCGGGCTCGATGCGGATTGGGAGTGTTAACGCCTGCAAATGCAGCCGAAGCCCGAAACGACGGGTTAAATTTTGTTCCGATAAGAGTTTGTTGGTCACTCAATTGGAATAACTTTTGGGGGATACATGTTGGATTCCAACTTGGTTAGTACTTGGTCAGTCGCAATAAAATGGCTAATTTATTCTTGAGCCGATTTAGCATCAAATTATCTTTTCTTAAATTGATCAAAAGGGCCATAAATACGTACTCCGGCCAAAGACAGCCACCGATTGCAGAGATGCGAGTACCAGTTCTTGTTCTTGGAGTGCACGCTGACGCTGGGGCGGCGCGCGGCCGGCTCGCCGCTGGCCGGCCGACCGTTCATTATTGCCGGATCCGTGGGAGACGGCGTGAAGTCCTGGACAAGGAGAAATGCCGTTAATATAACTGGGACTGCATGGTTATTTATATCAATCATGTGTTGCTAATTTGTTATTGAAGATTTATAACGTCCTTTTCACTCATATAGCGCTTTCACATATAGGCGTTTTACAGACACGCGGGTGTAGCGCGACCGAACCGCGCAGTCGCTAGCGGCAGCGTCGCGACTAAGCGCTCTTTCAATTTAGACGTTTTGTGTTGGACTGCTGCGGTACCGCAGCGGTGCATTTATCGCGCTGCACCTGGACGTTTGTGAGTTTTCATACAAAATAAGTCGTACGTCAACGTTTCACGTCCGTTTGCTAAATGTTGCCTCTGCGTGTACCAGACTGCTAACACACGACTTCTTTTGTATGAAAAATCAAAAACATCCGGGCGCAGTGCGACAAACGCAACACTGCGGTGCCGCAACAGTGCGTCTCTAGCGGTCCAAATTAGAAGAGCCCTAAACCGCGCAGCAGCCGCTGTAATATGAAGGGGTCCGTGGTGCAGCGTCGTAAAATACCTTTATGTGAATGCGCTCTTAGAAATTAAAGTAGATTTAGCAACTTACGCCAACATTCTTGTGGCGGATTCTTTCTGGAAACAATAAGTCCAGATCACTACCCGTAGCGCCGTATACTTGCGTATCGCGTTGCGAACTTCCTTGAAATCTGAAATAACAAAACAATAAAATATAATGATAGCTGCAGTTGCAATATGTTGGGACGTTATGATTTTGTTCAATTATTGTTTTTAATAAATTATGACCAATAAAATGTAAGGTATGGTATTTTTTACGAATTTTATAGAAACTGGACCAATGTGTTTGCAATATTTCATCAAGGATTGGTTGGACATTGAAAATTAACAATATAAACTTATTACAATAATATCAACTTTCCAAAGTGGGTATTTAAGTTGATGGATATAAAATAATTTGAAATTGTATTGTGTTTTTGTATTACATGAAATGAAAATAATTTAATTTCAAAGATAAAGACAAGAGATGAAGATGAGAAGTACAAAATAGCATGAAAAGATACAAAAAGAAAAAAAAAGAAAAAAGTACCTCATCTCACGTCGATGTTGCAAATCAAACGTCTGTGCGAGAGCAAAGTAAGAATAATCTATGCTAGCGTATGTGATAAGGAAAGGCATGGTGACGATGGGCGCGAGCTGGTTGATGCCTCCTATGATGATGAACGTGGTGGTTACGATCGCTACGACAACCATTGCATATATCGGCACTTTGTTCGGGCCTCTCTGCAAGAGAAATTATGAGTGAAGGATTTGGCAGACTGGATGCGTTCTGCGGTCAGGTCAAAGTGAACGTTACCCGCATTATGTATGAACAACATTGTCGGTCAGGGCAATCGGTCAGAGATTCGGTTAGGGCAATCGGTCAGCGGTCCGAGCAGGGAAACCGGTTAGCGATGCGGGCAGGGCAAATAGTGGCATTTGACTGAATGAATCAGTGGTGATCAGTTCTTTTGTGTTTTAATCGAGTTGCCCGTTGCCCTGCCCGCCGCCCGCCTGCCCGTGCCCTCTGTCCGCTGCCCGCCTACCTGCCCGTACGCGTCCTGCCTTCCCCCACGTTCTTTGATCATTCCCGCACGGTCGGATCGCATATCTATACAAAATATATAGAGACCGACAATGTTGTTCATACATAATGCGAGCAGCGTTCACTTTGACCTGACCGCAGACCGCAGTACGCATCCAGTGTGCCAAATCCTTGAATGATGTAAAATTATTAGGGTACATATACATGCGAATGAGCTGTTATGTTTGCTAACTATAATATAAATATGAAAGTGTTGTGTTCAGTATTTATTCAACTGGCTCACATATATTTGATAAAATTATGAAAAATAGGCATGCAAATACCTACTAGTGAAAAATAACTAAGATTGAACACTTGTACAAAAACGTTTCAAAGTTATTGGCGGCTTGACTCGGAACATCGCGAGAGACGATGCGATAAACAAAATACAATTTGATGTCTTCTTCTTCTTTGCGTGTCGACTTGGTATAATTATATTTGTGAGGACCAGAACTCAGCCACTGATATAACATTATCAGTGGCCTTCTAATGCTATATTATTATCCTCCCACCACGACTCAATGGTAAAATTTCTATGTAAGTGGGTGGGAGAGGTGTCACCACACACCTCTACGGGCTCTACACGGGCTCTACACGGGCTACGCGCATAGTCACAGAATAACTAATAGTACAAGTACAGAAGCAGCACTCGGCAAAGTCATTTAAATAAATAGCGACTTTATCTCCAGCACAATAAACTGCAATTCAGGTCACGCAGTTCACCTAGTAGTTGCCTCTCTTTCTATCGCGCGCTCTTACCTTTTCTGACGACGCAACGTTAGGGTTGTCTTCTTTTAAATGAACTGCGTAGCATATATCATAATGTGATGAACGACAATTCTTTTTGGTTTTTTGATTTTGCGTCCGTACACGGCACAGCAATGTTGATTCGACATTGTTACTATTATAAAGAGGCAATATCCACGCAGGTAATAAGATGCCGCGCGACTACGCAGGCCTAGTGTGGCGGCCCTCTGCTCACTTGTTCTTTCGAACGAACGGCTAGCGGTAAATGCTTATCGCATGACCTTGAGCGAGTGAAGGAGGCCTGGCATAGTCACTAACTTCACAGCCACCAATAAGTTGGAAACGCACCTAAAAGGGGTAAAGCTAAAAGAGGTGTCATTAACTAAACTTACGCCATGTCCAAGTGCATCAAGGCCGGGTATAACTTTTTCTTTGGCGATACTTTGCAGTACTCTAGGAGTTCCGTACATGGCACCGAGACAAGAGCTCATAGAGCTAACGTAAAGCCCCGCTAGTAGAAGTACTCGCACTGCGGATATGTCAGCAGTTATCGAGAAAGTATTCAACAATGCGTCCCGAGTTACTGTTGCTGCTAATGTTATTATGAACATCAGGTACAGGAAAGTCCTGAAATATAATACTGGTACTTAATTTATATCATGTCGTGAGTATTGTTATAATAGTTTTAAAAATACCTATCTAAAATTCACTTCTCAAGCTTACGCGCTCACTAGACATGAAATAAAACACTTTTTAACGGATACTTAATAAAACCGCGCTAGTATCTGTTAAACAGTGTTTTATTTCATATCTAAAATTGTGATATTAAGGAAGTAGTTATAGAAAGAGCGCCCTATGTGAGAAAGGTGTCGTTTATTGTGACTTTTGAACCTTCAACATGCTCAGTGCTGTGTTTATCATAATGGTAAATGGTCAATTTCATGCGCATTATCAGAGACTCAAAAATTATCCCAAATACATATTTTCGTATACAATCTTTCGATGAATTTGTTGCTCCCTGGGCGCGAAAAGCTTGAAGTAATCTGTTACAATAGACTTTCATATAAAAAATTGTTGGGCGCGCGCGTAGGGCGCTTGCTTTAAATAGTTCCTAATAGATCAATAAACAAAAGCTTTTCATGTTAGGTACATGAAAAGCTTTTGTTTTACACTATTTTACACACTATTTTAGGGAAGAAAAGGGCAACTTGTTTCTCCGTACTAAATTAGTTTAATTCATAAGGCACCAAAATATGCATTCCAACCGTTTATTATTAAAAAACCAAATTCTCTGCCGTATTAACACAGATGAGTTCTTTAGAATCAGTTTATAAACAGCCGATTATGCCTACAATATTTTTTTAATATGTATTTTTTTAAGCAGGTTTATGTTACTTACCCGGTGCCAATAGCAGCTAGAGAGCCATTAGGTATGTTAACAGAGGGGTTTTTCAAGTCTCCACTCATATTGATCCCTGCTAAAATACCCGTAATAGTGGGAAAGAAAACTCCGAAGCATTTGAACCAAGAGTATCCTTCTTCATAATTTGACCATGTATTATTAGATATTGTACTATTAAACCATCCTTGAAATTCTTTGGCTGTGGGCAAAAATATTAGATATTCCGTTTAAAACTACTACCCCCCGCAGATAAAGAATGGGATTGAAAATGGCGGCTCACGGCGCTTTCCACAATGAGTGGAAGTGAAAGAGCGATAGGTGTAGCATTTAGTGTGAGAGCGAGAAATAAATATGAACACGCCATTTTTAATCCCATTCTTTCTTTGCATGAGTGTAAGCATTATCATTAAAATATGTAGATGTAGCTACTACTTACTAGGAGTTGTTGTGAATGATCCGACAAAGAAGTCGAGAGCTGCCAACAAAATTACAAGCAACAGAACAAACTGCAACTTTATGACCCACTTCACCCCAGCCACATTGATAGTGCCCAGAAGTAGAACGGCTGCGATAGCAAACCCTTTGGCTGCCCAGGCATCATTAGACCCAACTAAGTTGGCCATTGATTCCCCAAAACCCACAACATTCAATGCACATCCTACAGCCTGTAAATAAATAAATAATTTATTTAAATATACTTCAACTTCTACAAGTTATGAAAATAATATTTAATATCTGAAATAAGCAATAGCATTATAAATATTATTGATGGATTTGTTAATTTATTCAATATTATTATGTTTTGACTTGAATAGGTAGCAGATAGTGAATACCTACAGTACAGGTCTAAATAATATTTCAAAAATATTTTTTTGCTTGATATTAATACGACAATAAATTAATTCAAAACATCGTGTGTATGTAAAAGTTGTAAAACTTTATTATAATTCGAGCTTGTGTTTTTATCTCCCAAAATTGTCTCAATAATATGTTATGTACTTAACTTTGCCAAATATTAAGATTCCTAGGGACAAATTATGCCATTATCTTAGTGTTGTAAATTACTAAGTTTAATCTACTTGATAAAGTTTCTTTATCTATTTCTTTGTGTTACTTCTAAAATTAATTTTCAATACTGTCTTTGTATGGTGTCAATTCTAAAATATGAAGATATTTTTATGGTATAAAATTAAACAAAACAAATTATGTTATGGAAGTAATAACAATAACAATATATTATACAATTTAATGACTGTCCATGGTATTTATAAAGCATTTATAAAGCAATCTTTTTTATCTTATCTTTTAATTTTAATAAAATCTTGCAGCAACAATCTCTGATCAGAATAAAAAACATTACCTGTCCAAAGCAATATATGATGCCCAAGGCTCCACCCATTCTAGATCCAAGAGTGTGAGCTAACAAAAAGTATACTCCGCCACTTTCTATCCTACATCTATCACAAATGCCCACCGCTGATAGAACTGAGATCAGGGCAACAAACACTGAAAAAAGACAAATATAACATTAAATACTTGTTTGTTCTCTTTTTTAAATGATTGTTAAACTAAATCCGTGTTAGTACAAAAGATTTTAAGCATTGTTTAACTTAGACACCTGATTAAATATGATGCTGTCACTTTTTTAACCCCCAATGTCACAAAGAGGGGTTATTTTAAGTTTGAAGCCTATGTCTGTCTGTCAGTGGCGAAGGGTCCATACAAGCCGGCTTACCTTTTGGAAATCCCACCTCACTGATCCACTATGCAGATCACTACATTTTTCATCATTTTTGTAGAGCGGCTTACCTTCGCCATAATTTCACCCCTCGCCACTGCTGTCTGTCTGTACATATCATCGTAGGGACTAAATGGATCAAGCAATTTTTGACAATATTGTTTGGAAGAGACAGCATCACATTTAAACAGGTGTCTAAGTTAAATAATGTTTAAAAATCTTTTGTAATAACACGGAATTTGTTTTGGTAGAAAGGTGTAATGTAGTTTGATTGGGGCAATTGTTTAAACATTAATGAATGTGTGTAGGTAGGTATTGAACTGACCTGTAAACAATACAATAAATACTGCATTAACTACTCCGGCTTGTCCTACAATCCAACCGGACCGTAAAAATACAATTACACCAAATATGTTTATTAGGCATGACGTGAACACTCCATCCCAAGTGCCAAATAGGACCGGTTGTGATATGAAAAAATTTGATTTCCACCATGGGACATCACCCTAAAAATTTAATAAGAAATTATACACACCACATAATATTAGAATACATTTCATGATCCAATAAATTTTCCTAAAGTAGGTACCTAATATTATTGGCAAATCACAAGAATGTTTTATTCATAAGAATAAAGTTTTTGCTAAGATTAGGTAAAGCTATGGCACCTATGGCCTATCTATGGCTAAGGCACCTGCTAAGTTGGAAAACAACTGTTTTTCCATCTGAGAGTGACTCATTGCAATGACCAACTTGATGACGTTATTTAAGTATTATCTGAAAGAAACCTGTATGTCAGCAAATATTTCGTTAGCCCCAGACGCTTGATGTCCACCTGTTCCGTATTGTGATTCATTTCCTAGGTCTACGAAGCCACCAGATTGTCTTCTCATACGAGCACGGTCAAACCCTGGTTCATCACTTCTAAAACTATCTACATCTACTCTCGTCCGATTACTTTGATCCATCTTATTTAGTTATTAAAACATTAAATTACTGTTACACATCACATAAGTACACATTATCTTACAAACTTTATTTTCATCACTCACTCACAGATTTACCGTAAAAAAGTAATAAAATAAAAACAGAAGTCAGAAACGTCATACCGCGATCGCGAAACTGTCATGTCAGTGTCAGAAAACTTTCTAAAGCAGAGCAGAAGGCAAAGGATTTAACTTTACGGTTTGTGTAACTTATTTGTGTGTATGTGAAAATAATCACATAGCAATCGTTTATGTTATGGTTGTTAAACCTATGAAGATGATATCTGTGTTTCCAAGCATATTAGATTTTATGTTTGTGTCAAGATTCGCATTCGCACCACATCGCACTTTACAGTCCCGCCGACATGTCAAAAACAGTTATATCCATAGACGGAGAAAAATTTTCGCTGCGATTTTTATATCCAAGAATCTTATATTCATGAATAATAACTAAAAGTTAAATCAAGCACAACACAAAACCCACGATGCTTACGACACGGTTCTCTTTCCGCACAGACTATCTTAGGTAGGTACTGCTTACTTCCCCGTAAGTTACAGGTAGACATTATTTTCATCATGCCAGGGGGCTTACCATCAGCAAAGAAGGAACCATCTTTGAGCCGTTCAGGTCAAAAGCAGGCCTTAAACAGGACTGCTTAAGGCCTGCTTTCGAATTAACCTTTGAGGTCATACTACGAAAAAGTAAGGCAGTTCAATATAAGTCCTGCTTTAAGGGCTCATAGTAAGGCCCCTGGACGTGGGAAGACAGGAATTCCTTATTCTTGTCCCAAGAGCTCCAGCAACAAGGTTTCAAGGACGTGCTATTTTTGCACGCCTTTACTGGATGCGATACAACATCTTCCGTATTTCGTAAAAGCAAGGTCGCATTTGCAAAGTTGTATCTGAAGTCGCCTGAGGTCCAAAAAGCAGCAGCGGTCTTTTCGGACCCTTCCACAGCCACCGCCTAAGAACAAAAGACGGATGAAACCTGCATCTTGAGGTGGTATGGGGCTCCAGCGAAAGAGGTCTCCCTCAATGCTTACAGTAACAAGTCATAGGTATAAACGGTTGTATCGTATCCAGTAAAAGCGTGTAAAAACAGCACGTCCTTGAAACCTTGTTGCTGAAAGCTCTTGGGACGAGGATAAGGAATCTCTTGACTTTCCACGTTCAGGCTTGATGAAAATAATGTGCTTTCCTTAAGCGCAACAGTTTTAGCCATCGAGAGGATGAGGTCGAGTCGACATCTTCAGCCACAATGCCGACAGCTGTTGTTTCCGACATTTCCACAGCTGTATCCACAATGGGGAATGTTCGAAAAAACTTAAATTTGCTGAATATTTTTTCATGGGTAGGAATAAGCCATAGACATAGAAAATTTTTCGCTACGCTCAAGTAGACGGACAATGGTGCGAGTGAGAAACCCATTCTTACGGCTTATGCGATGTGCGAGAAAGAGTTATTAGAGCAATAATACATTATAGTTATCGACAATCTAAAATGGACCAGGGCATCTCTAAAGTTCACGCAAACGTTTACAAATTTTCACACACTGGCTCATGTCACTTTTGGTGTCGCAGCGAAGCGAACTCTGTACGTCTATTCCAGTGGAATATTAAGTTTATGGAATAAGCTCCCCTAGTAATAGAAAAAAAATTCAGAATTTTCGGTTGCGTGAAAAATTAAAAAAATAATTAAAGTCTTTTCGACTTCACAAATGTAGGAAAGTAACAGCAGAATGGAGATTATAACTTTGCCACCACCAAGAACCTTATATAAAGGTTCTTGGCCACCACCAAAAGAGTTTTGACGTTTTGTATTGAAGTTTTTAGGGTTCCGTAGCCAAAATGGCAAAAAACGGAACCCTTATAGATTCGTCATGTCTGTCTGTCTGTCTGTCTGTCTGTCTGTCTGTCCGTCCGTATGTCACAGCCACTTTATTCCAAAAGTATTAGGACTACATAGTTGAAACTTAGTAGGCAGGTGTATTCTGTGAACCGCTTTACGATTTTTATACAAAAATAAAAAAAATAAAAGATTAAGGGGGGGCTCCCCATACATGGAACTGAAACTTAAAATATATTTTTTCATCAAACCAATACTTGTGGGGTGTCTATAGATAGGTCTTTAAAAATTATATTGAGGTTCCTAAGACTATTTTTTTTTAAAGTCAACCGTTTGAAAAATATATGCCGCCAAAGTGGTAAAATGTGTGCCCCCCCCCCTTCAACTTTTAAAGTAAGAGGGTGAAAAATCTAAAAAAAATATAAACTATAGATCTTAATAAACACTTTCAACGAAAATTGTTTTGAACGAGATACAGTAATTAGTTTTCGAGATATAGTACATTTTCCAAAACCGCAAATATAACTTTGTCATTCATACAAACACTGTGAAAAACAAAGTTATTTTTTCAGACGAAAAATGATAGCGGTATTAAAATATGGTGTGGTATAATGTACCTACGGAACCCTACTGCGCGTGGCCCGACACGCACTTGGCCGGTTTTTTTTTTTTGAGTTTTTGGCGGGATTTTGTCGAGTTCAGTTCGGTGACTATTTTAATTATTCGCAAATTGATTCATAGTGGATATTGTGTCTTAAAATTGGTGCAGTTTTGTGGTACAAGTGTCTACGCAACTGAACAATATGTGGGATAATGGAAATAGGCGCGATCTTGGTTGTGTGAAGCTGAGACTTTTATTGTAGTGGTCCCTACCTCGGCAAAACTTACCGAGTAAACTGTCTTGATATACTTGCTGCCAAATGCTCCAAGCAGCATTGGAATGTGATGCACCTGTAATTAAATGTAAACTGAAACAATCTACTAGAAAATCTAGAAATACTGAACTATGCAAAACATGACACTGGCAAAAATTACTCCCAAGAGGAAAGTAGATTGCCATAACAAAAATAAGAAGAAGAAGAAGAAGTTTTTTTTTAATACCATGTTGTGGTTGTGGCCATAGATGTAAACACATAGCCTTCGTTATAAACCAGATTGAGCTCTTCGCCCCAAAACGAGCCGACAATATAATATATATAATATAATTGTATCTCTTTCTTCATTAGGGTGACCAAACTGTATGGTTGGTCGGAGACATACTTATTTCTTTAAACTGTTTAATATAAACTTAGGTACTTAGGTAGTTCTAAATTTACAATTAATACTTTTGCCAGGTTTTTATAAGGTTGCTTGCTCGTTTGTTTGTGTTTTCGTTTGTTTGTTTGAGCACAAATTTTGCAAACGATTTTATACTAACTTCCCGATGAACTAGAGACTTGAAACTTTGAACACAGAACTAGAAGGTAATGTAATATTATGGTATTATTGAGCTGATCTGACGATGGAGCCGGAAGAACGCCACAGGAACACTATGATGAAACCATACAACGCCATCGTGTTTGGGTTCGTTAGAATTGTCTTGGCAAGTACTCTGTTGGGGAATAATATCCAAGGGGCTGATGAAGGAGCCGGAAGAAGGCCATTGGAACTTTGTAGTAAAATAATGCAACCCCATCGAGTTTGGGCTTGTTTGAATGGTCTTGACGAGTACCTATTCTGATAGGAAATAGTTTCCAGGGTCTGATGATGAAGCCGAAAGAAGGCCACTGGAATTCTGTAATAAAACCATGCAACCCCATTGAGTTTGAGCTCGTTTGATTCCTCTTGACGAGAGCTCTGATAGGAGGTGGTATATTTTCAGTTTAGCTCGTTAACTAAAAAGCAGAAAGTAATTATTTATTTAAAAAATATATTTTATAAACAAGTTATTTATCGCGTTTTTATTAAGTTTTTTTTTGTTTTGATTTATAAATATCGACGCAAAAAAGCGGAAACGTTGTAACCCACACCCGTGGCAAAAAAATTTTATTGCAAATTCGGAATCAGAAAAAATATCTCCGTCGAAAGGTCCGACTCCCGTGGTTCTACGACCAATAAAAAATTGTGTACAGCATTTTAAATCAACCCAATTTTTAGAGGAACCACGTGAAATTTTGCTGTAAATAGCACAAAAAAGGCATTTTTTTATCAATATGCATTTACACCAATTAATCTTTTACAAAAATAATAATCCCGGCAGTTACAGCGCTGTTGAACTTTTGAGCAGTGCGGGTTACAGCGTTTTTGCATATCAAAAAATAGAAACGCACCACGTTTACTAAATTTATTAGATGATAAATTGTAAAACGTTGTGGTTTACTACAGTTCACACGAACATGGTAATTTAGATTTTGGTATTTATGCCCTTAGTAATTCAGTTGAAAAAAATTGATCATGCGCATTTACCGCATTTAAAACTCGCGCTCGCGCCTCCTTGGCTGGCGGCTTACCGCGTTGCTTCGCTCGCTCAGTCACTTCGCAACAGTCGAGAGTGTGTGTTATATTTGCAGTAACCGAATTTCTCCACGTGAGTAGAATCGTTTTGAAACATAAGCAACTAAGCTATTACTAATAAATTAGATTGAATGTCTTTGAAATAAATAGTTTTGAGTAAAATGATGATACATAAAGGTAGGTACCGGAAGAAATTCGACTCATCACCAAATCATATTCTCTTGATTAGTTTGGTACTTAACTATACCTACTAGTAGACAATTTATTATAATATATGCTTTCGTTAGCTAGAAAAAAAATATCCCACACAGTTAGGCATAACAAATACAAAGATTTAAAAAATCTTGTAGACAAAATAATTATTCTTTCAAGATTTGCAACAGAATCATCATCATCATCATATCAGCCGCACGACAGCCACTGCTGGGTATAGGCCTCCATCAAAGATCTCCACGACGATCGGTCCTGCGCTGTCCGCATCCAGCGGCTTCCCGTGACATTCGCCAGATTGTCGGTCCACCTTGTCGGGGGCCTACACACGGAGCCCAGTCCGGTGCGCGGTCGCCATTCCAGAACCACCCCGCCACAACGGCCATCAGTACTTCTCTCTTTCTGCTATGTGTCCAGCCCACTGCCACTTCAGTTGAGCAATCCTTCGGGCGATGTCGGTTACTTCAGTTTTCCTGCGAATCTCCCCATTTCTGAGACGATCACGCAGGGAAACGCCGAACATTGCTCTTTCCATTGTACGCTGGGTGATCTTGAGAAATAACATCTCCCTGTCTCACACCTCGCTGCAGTTGGATAGGATTTGTACTCTGGTTCTGTACTCGAATCTACATGGTGGCATTTTCGTATAAGTACAACACCTCGATATACCTGTAGTCTACTTGGCACCTCTGGAGAGACTGCAGTACCACCCAGGTTTCAATCGTATAAAAGGCTTTCTCATAGTCCACGAACACCAATCAAAGTGGCAGATTATACTCCTCGGTCTTCTTTACGTATGGATGTGGTATATGATGCTAAAGCCTTTTTGGGACTCGGCTTGTTCGGAACGAATGCTGCCACAGAATACAAGACTTAAAAAAAAATAACAAAGATAAGGATTCTTTAGTAGATACAGACAAAGAAGATAATTATGACTGATATTCAAGATAATGATGAAAAGGGTGATTAAATAATTGAACATTTAAATAATGAAAAAAAAAAAATTTTTAATAAGAAGTAATGTTTTGTTTAAATAGATTTTAAGTACAACTCAATATTGTTAATAATTGGAATTTTAGAAATGAGAATTGTTTTGTTTAAGCTGATTTTATTTTATGTTTTAATTAAAACAAATAAAGCTACGAAGGCACTTTTGCTAGAGTTGTATTATGCTTTAATTTCTGATCTCATTTCTACTTTATGACGATATTTTGAAGTTTTTTTTATTCTAAACTTTTTAAAAAGATTTAAATGATTGTCATTCAGTACTTACATCGTTTTAATTTTACTATCCTTTCTAACTTTTAACAGTAAAGACATTTCGGTGCACCTAGTTACGTAGTTATATTGCATTTAAGTTAAAATCAAGGCAGTTGGAATATAATTAATAAGTAGTTACAGCAATTTGGCTTTATAGGAAAGCACTTGATTTGGAGTGGCCCATACATTTATCCGTCTCATTTACAGCGTTTTATCGTAACAATAATAAAAGTGCGATTGCTGTAACCCACAGGAATAGACCAAAAGTAACATCTAGTAGATTTTGGGCATTTGCCTTGATAGGAGATTAGGCAATAAATTTGTGTACAAAAAATGGCACTTGTAGGTTTAATAATAAAGGAGTTATGATTTTTTTTCTGAATTCTCAAAAGTTTTTCGCCTCTGGTGAACATTTCCCATTTTGTGGGTTACAACGTTTCCGCTTTTTTGCGTCGATATGGTAAATATGGTAATATGCAACGTAAACAATGTCAAAAGGTCAAAATAGCTGCTAATTTAGTTTTTGGGTTGATTTTGATATTACTGGGTTGAAAAAAAAGAAGAACAAGAAAAGAATTTGGCCGCCACCTTGGATTTTTAATACTTTTAACATTGTGTTGCTGTTTTCTTGTCAAAATAGTACCAAAACCCGAGTTTCATCGAAATCGGCGCCCACAAACAAAAAAGTTGGCAACCATCTTAGACTTTTTAATATTTTCAACATTTCGTTGTTGTTTTCATGTGGAAATAGTACCAAAAACAATGTTTCATCCAAATCGGTCCACATACAAAAAAGTTGGTTGCCATCTTGAATTTTTTAATATTAAAAAAATTGTTTTGTTATTTTCTTATCAAAATAGTGCCAAAAACCGATTTTCATCTAAATCGGCTCATAAACAAAAAAGTTGGCCGCCATCTTGAATTTTTTAATATTTAAAAATTGTGTTGTTATTATCAAAATAGTCAAAATAGTACCAAAAACCGAAATTCATCGAAATCGGCCCACAAACAAAAACGTTCGCCGCCATCATGGATTTTTTAATATTTTAACATATAGCGTTATTATTTTCTTCATCGAAATCGGCCTAAAAACAAAAAAGTTCGCCGCCATCTTGGATTTTTAATATTTTTAACATTGCGTTGTTATTGTCTTGTCAAAATAGTGCCAAAAACCGAGTTTCATCGAAATCGGTCCATAAACAAAAAAGTTGGCCGCCATCTTGAATTTTTTAATATTTTAAAAATGCGTTGTTATGAAATAAAACAATTTTTAACGGATACTAGCGCGGTTTTATTGAAAGCACTTTGGTAATTAGTTGGTATTTGGTTTGATTTTTGGTTTTCCCGACGTTTCGGCAACTTTGCAGCTGCCGTGGTCACGGGGGGGGGGGGGGGGGGGACTGAAGCTACCCGTGAGTCTACCCTCAAGCGATGAATTTTTTTAGACGTTCAGAAATTAAAATTCCAACAAAATTTTTTTAATTGTTTTATGTGTTTTATAATTTAATCTTATGAATTATTTAGTGCTAAAAAGAGAGAGAATCTACTGAAGCTACCACCATTTCATAAAATTGGGAGGCCCCTCCAAGAAAGAAATGGCGAAAGAAAACTTGGAGAGGAAAACCGACCTCCGTCTTTTATATTAATTTATTTATTTGCAAAAGGAACTAACTGTATCATTAGATCTTATACTTAAGCTAAGGGGCTTAAGCTTGTGAATGATGGGGTCCCAAGCTGGTGGAATTTTCCAACCATCATCTCTATTGAAATTAGGGTATTTTAGACCGGGCGGCCACCGCACGGTTACCTACCCCATCGAGTTACTGAATATCATCACCTTCCACGAAAAGTAGACTTTAAATAGGTAGGAAAAATGTTGGTCTGCCGGGGCTCAGCCTGGAGGAACCTTGGTGGTGCAAAGCTGTGCTACCTACTTTTGACCATCATTTTACCTCATGTGGTTACTGAACAAAACCTTTTCGTTGCTTTTAGTCTCTTTTAGTAGAGTCTAAATAATTATGTCTGCCGAGCGAATTCTTGGAGGGTTCCGCAGTCCAACCATTTTTAGGGGCCGCATGGGGGTGCTATTTTACCTCATCGAGTTACTGGATGAAACCAAGTTCTCCTAGTAGCTAAAATGGTCCCCTTTAAATATTAATTGGTCTGCCAGTTCGCAACCTGGCAGTTTTTGCAGTCCAACCAAATAACTACTTAGTATAAAACAAAATCGCTTCCCGCTGTCTGTCCCTATGTATGCTTAGATCTTTAAAACTACGCAACGGATTTTGATGCGGTTTTTTTTTTAATAGATAGAGTGATTCAAGAGAAAGGTTTATATGTATAATACATGCATAACATAGCAGAGAAACACTGATAATTTTAAAAGTTTCTAATGTGTGTCGTAAATAAACACTTTTTTTGCGCTTACATTGCAAAGGCTGGCTGAATCCTACGAGATAGATCAAAAAATGTACTACAGTATTTTTCACCTTAAAAAGGTCCACATAAAACTATTTGGTGGAATATGTCTGTCTCTTAGGGATAACCCACAATAAGTTTTATCCTTTCTTTTTATGAGAAATAATGGCTTATTTACGAAGCGTTAATCCTTATTCAATTAAGTACCTTAAATACATTGTGCATGCATATGATATAGATTAATATGGCCTTAGTATCAGCATTGTACCCCTGCAAAGCCGGGGCGAGTCGCTAGTTTAATATAGTTTGAAAATTAAATTTTCTGTCTATAGACGAAATTTTATTTTTTATTTATTTGGTTGCTTTCTGTTTACCTATTTATTTTCAAACTGAAATATTAAATACAATTAGTTTATAATATGCAAAAAACTATTCATTATGTACTTACCGTAAAATGGGGGTACTTTGACATTACTGGGTTACATTGATAACAACTCTTATTTCTTGGTTTCTGAACATATCCGAACAGTTTTTTATGACGTTTGCAGCACTGATACTACGAAAAGCAAATGGCGCCCATACATACCATTAAATGTGTTTTTGTTAAAACATTTTTTTAGCAGTGCACAGGTGAAAAGCTATTTTACCACAAACAGAAAAACTCTTAGTACCACAGAGCAACCCCCAGTAGAAGTCGCATGTTGGCGGTACCCATGTGATATCAAGTATGCGTAGCTCCGCATACTTTGAATATTGCTCCGTCAGGAGTGTATTTCATGACTGCGACATGACTGCGACAGACAAAACTGCGCATAATACGATTGCGACAGTTTGTTACTGCCGCTAACGTGATTGCGATAGAAGACTTCTGCGCATATCGTCATAGCGACTGAACTCCACTGCGGCGCACCCTACTCCGATATAACGCTACTGCGACAAGTCGTATATGCAACGGCTCGACTCTGCGACAAACATTTTATCCTATGGAAAGGCTGTGATTTAGTAAGCAAATAAATTTTTAGTTAAATTTTTTGGAATGTGCTCATCACGGCATTTCATTTGATACCCATATAATTATTTTTTTTCGTTTTTAGGGTTCCGTAGCCAAAATGGCAAAAAACGGAACCCTTATAGATTCGTCATGTCTGTCTGTCTGTCTGTCTGTCTGTCCGTCCGTATGTCACAGCCACTTTATTCTTAAAGTATTAGGACTACATAGTTGAAACTTAGTAGGCAGGTGTATTCTGTGAACCGCTTTACGATTTTTATACAAAAATAGAAAAATAAAAGATTAAGGGGGGGCTCCCCATACATGGAACTGAAACTGAAAATATTTTTTTTCATCAAACCAATATTTGTGGGGTGTCTATAGATAGGTCTTTAAAAATGACATTGAGGTTCCTAAGACTATTTTTTTTTAAAGTCAACCGTTTGAAAAATATATGCCGCCAAAGTGGTATAATGTGTGTCCCCCCCCCCCTTTAACTTTTAAAGTAAGAGGGTGAAAAATCTAAAAAAAATATAAACTATAGATCTTAATAAACACTTTCAACGAAAATTGTTTTGAACGAGATACAGTAATCAGTTTTCGAGATATAGTACATTTTCCAAAACCGCAAATATAACTTTGTCATTCATACAAACACTGTGAAAAACAAAGTTATTTTTTCAGACGAAAAATGATAGCGGTATTAAAATATGGTATGGTATAATGTACCTACGGAACCCTACTGCGCGTGGCCCGACACGCACTTGGCCGGTTTTTAGTGTTCCGTATCCAAAGGTTAAAAACGGGACCCTATTACTAAGACTCCGCTGTCTGTCTGTCTGTCACCAGGCTGTATCTCATGAACCGTGATAGCTAGACAGTTGAAATTTTCACAGATGATGTATTTCTGTTGCCGCTACAATAACAAATACTAAAAGTAGAATAAAATAAATATTTAAGGGGGCTCCCATACAACAAACGTGATTTTGTTGACGTTTTTTGCTGGATATTAATAACGACAAAAGGTAGACAGCTGAAATTTTCACAGATGCTGTATTTCCGTTGCCGCTGTAATAAAAAATACTAAGAACAGAATAAAATAAATATTCATGGGGGGCTCCCATACAACAAACGTGTTTTTTAGGGTTCCGTACCCAAAGGGCAAAAACGGGACCCTATTACTAAGACTCCGCTGTCCGTCTGTCTGTCTGTCTGTCTGTCACCAGGCTGTATCTTATGAACCGTGATAGCTAGAAAGTTGAAATTTTCACAGATGATTTATTTCTATTGCCGCTATAACAACAAATACTAAAAACAAAATAAAATTAATATTTAAGGGGGGCTCCCCCTTAAATATTTTTGCGGTTTTTTGATACGGAACCCTTCGTGCGCGAGTCCGACTTGCACTTGGCCGGTTTTTTGGAATGTGCTCATGAATGGCTTTTCATTTGATACCCATATTGAAAAAAAATTTTTTTTTTTTTTTGGAATGTGCTAATCAAGGCCTTTCATTTGATGCCCATATTAAAAAAATGCTATTTTTATATCAAGATTATTAATATAATTGAAAAAAAAAGTCCTGTCTGTGCTGCTACGGGTGAGTTGATTTTTTCTAATATTTTTTCAATTAGGTATATTAATAATTAAGAAACTTTTTATTACTTCATTTAATTTTTTTTTAATTTTTTGAAATGTGCTCATCATAGCCTTACATTTGATACTCATATACCTATGTAATATTTAAAAAAAAGTTTTTTTGTTATGTGCTCGCTCATCAAGGCCTTTTATTAGATACCCATATTCATGTTTCATTGAAAAGTTCGCTCCAATTTTGAATTACACGTGTGTAATGAGTTTTAATAAAAACATATACGGTCAAACGCCGGCAATATTTATATCATCATCATCATATCAGCCGCACGACACCCACTGCTGGGTATAGGCCTCCCCCAAGGATCTCCACGACGATCGGTCCTGCGCTGCCCGCATCCAGTGGCTTCCCGCGACCAGTGGGGGTATTACAACCTCTTAAAACCTGCCAGGTTTATGAATTTCTATAGTTACATCTCTTTCTCGCTGTATAGCGAATAAAAGAGATAGATTGATATCCAGTCAGAAAACTGCCAGGAATTAAGAGGTCATAATACGGCCCCAGGCCTACTTCACTCGCTCAAGGTCGCGCGATAAGCACCTACCGCTAGCCGTGCCTACGAAAGCACAAGTGAACAGAGGGCCGCCACACGCCCGCCTGTGTAACGCGCGGCATCTTACTGCCTTCGTAGGTATTGTCTCTATTATAATAGTCACAACGTCGAATCAATATTACTGTGCCGTGTACGGATCTAAATCAAAAAACCAATAAACAATTGTCGTTTTTCACATTATGATATATGCTACGTAGTTAATTTAAAAGAAGTCAACCCTAACATTGCGTCGTCAGAAAAGGTAAGTAAGGTAAGGTAAGGTAAGCGATAGAAAGAGAGGCAACTACTAGGTGAATATAACTGTAGGCCATTAGCGCTGCGCGACCTGAATTGCACTTTATTGTGTCGGTGCAAAAGTCGCTATTTATTTAAATGACTTTGCGGCGTGCTGCTTCTGTACTTGTACTATTATTTATTCTGTGCCGCGACCTTCACCAGATCGTCGGTCCTACCCACGGAGCGTCGTCCGGTGCGCGGTCGCCATTCAAGAACCTTTCCGCCCCAACGGCCATCGGTTCTTCTCGCTATATGTCCAGCCCACTACCACTTTAACTGAGCAATCCTTCGAGCGATGTCGGATACTTTAGTTTGCCTTCGGATCACCTCATTTCTGATTCAATCACGCAGGGAAACGCCAAGCATGGCTCATTCCACTGCACGCTAGGTGACCTTGAGCCTCTTTATGAGACCCATATTTAGCGACCACGTTTCACTGCCGTAAGTCATCACTAGTAACAAACACTGTTCATAGACTTTTGTCTTGAGACACTGAGGTAAATCGGACACGAAGATTTTTCGGAGCTTCCCGAATGCTGCCCATCCGAGTTGGATTCGACGAGAGATCTCTTTCTCGAAGTTGGACTTACCCAACTGGACTGCCTGTCCTAGGTATACATAATGGTCAACAACTTCAAATGTAGTGTTCCCAACATGAACTGGAGCGGGCACAACATGGGCATTCGACATGATTTTCGTCTTATCCATGTTCATCCTAAGACCCATTCTTTGAGTAGCACTTCGGAGATCTTCGAACATTGTGTTCAGGTCTTCCAAGGTCTCAGCCATAAGACCTATATCATCGGCAAAACGAAGGTGTGTTAGGTACTGGCCTGGCCATCAATGTTGATGCCGAGTCCTTTCCAGCCTCAAAACTCAATCCTGAATTATTTTTTTTATTTTTATTTTTTCCGACTTTTTAGAAAAGGCAGCAAGTATCTTTAAAAAATTCCTAGTAACTAAGCGTGCATAATATTTTAAAAACATCACCATCTATTCAGCTTTCAGTTGAGGTATAAAACTTAATAATATCTTAAACTAGCGGCCGCCCGCGACTTCGTCTACGTGGAAAGGTTTTTGCTATCCCTCGGGAACTATACTTTTTTTCGGGATGAAAGGTACCCTATGTCCTTCTCTGTACCCCTGACAATGTGTATGCAAAATTTCATGATGATCGGTTCCGTAGTTAGGACGTGAAGGCGTAACAAACAAATAAACAAACAAACAAACGGACTTTCGCATTTATAATATTAGTAAGGATAAAAAATGAGAAATTAAGACTTAAGTAAATTGCAGTCCCATTTCATGTAGCAAAAATTTCCTACTTCGAGCGCTTCGGAGGTGGCCGTATTATCCAACTTATATCATAAATGTGAAAGTTTGCTTGTTTGGATGATTGTTAATCAATCACACAAAACGGCTGAACCGATTTGGATGAAATATGGCGCACAGATAGTTTAAAAGCCAGATTAAAACATAGGAGGATTCTATTATCTTGGTTAAAGGTTCCCTAGGGATTTTCTCGAATGTAAATGCCGATGAAGTCGCGGGCAGAAGCTAGTTTGCCATAAATGGTCATGCTTACTAAAAATAATAAGAGTTTGGGGACAGGATTATTTTCCGCCGATGAGCCAAAATTTTTACCGACGGCATCAAAAATAACCATGCATATCAGCCATTTTTAAAGCCTTTATGCCAGGCCTTCCTTTGGCTTGTGAATGGATAGAGCGGACGGGCCATAACCCACCACGTGGACCCAATGTAGATTGGTCAGTGTTAACGACTGTAAATGTAGCCAGGACCAACGGCTCTACGTAAGGTACATTGTGTTAACACCGACAAATCCGCATTGGGCCCATGTGGTGGGTTATGGCCCGTCCACTTTATCCATCCACAAGCCAAAAGGAAGGCCTGGCATAAAGGCATTAAAATGGCTGATATGCATGGTTATTTTTGATGCCGTCTGTATAAAATTTTGACTCATTGGCGGAAAATAATCCTGTCTCGAAACTCACTTGGACGAAAGCATTTTTAGTAAGCACGACCATTTATGGCAAACTAGCTTCCGCCCGCGACTTCATCCGCATTTACATTTGAGAAAATCCCTAGGGAACATTTAACCAAGATAATAGTATCCTCCTATATTTTAATCCGGCTTTTAAACTATCTGTGCGCCATATTTCATCCAAATCGGTTCAGCCGTTTTGTGTGATTGATTAACAATCATCCAAACAAGCAAACTTTCACATTTATGATATAAGTAGGATAATACGGCCACCTCTGAAGCGCTCGAAGTAGGAAATTTTTGCTACATGAAATGGGACTGCAATTTACTTAAGTCTTAATTTCTCATTTTTTATTTAAGATATTATTAAGTTTTATACCTCAACTGAAAGCTGAATAGATGGTGATGTTTTTAAAATATTCTGCACGCTTAGTTACTAGGATTTTTTTAAAGATATTTGCTGCCTTTTCTAAAAAATCTGAAAAAAACAAAAATAAAAAATGCTTTTAAGGATTGATTTTTTTATAAACACCTGTACTTTGTGTATTTTTTTTTAAACATTATCAACATCTAGACTGTTTTCTATCCTAAAATAATAAAAAAACCGGAATCGAACGAGTAGTTATCTTTTATTTAAAATTTTTGTTTTTGAAAACGTACTTTTGGTAAATAATTACTTAATTTCAATTTACTCAAAAACTATGAACTTTTTGAGAAAAAGTAAAAACACAAAAAATATTTGTTTTGACCTCATCTATAACCCTTTAGCAGGAATACGTCATATTTCCAGTGACCCTGTATATAAAAATGAATCCAGTTTCGCGTGGTCAAGCCATCACGCGTGAACGGACCGACCGATTTCACTAATTCTTTTTTTGTTGTGTTTGTTATTATCATTTGTGATGGTTATTATGAAAGAAAAAATTAAGAAAATTTAAGAATACTTAAGTGAGTATAAATGTTCCTTGATACTTAACCACCATATAAAATTATTTTGGACATATAAACTTTTTTAATATGAAGTTTGACATAGAATTAAAATAATGCGTGCTGCAAATATCGTCAAAAAGGGTGTAATAAAACAAACAGATGCTTCGGTCGGAGTTATTTTATTACGGAAATAAATGTAAAATAATTAATATATTATTTCTTACAAAAAGGATCTAAGAAAACTGAATTTCTTAGTGCTCATCACGGTTAGTTCAGAGCCACCACACCTAATATTAAATTGGTAAGTTTGGATAGACTAACATACACGTTACTAACATACACGTTACTAACATATCAAGTGATATATACTTGGTTATAAAGTTGTTGGGCTATAAGGTAAACGGGAACGTGACAGGAAAGGGGAAGGGGAACGGTAACGGGAATGGGACCTATAATATCTCTGAACCCAACTTTTCATTAATTATACAAATTCGAATTCAATATTCTTAATTAAGACAGGACAACGTCTGTCGGGTCAGCTAGTTTCTCATAAAAAGAAAGGATAAAACTGGTATTTTGTGGGTTATCCCTTAGAGATAAACATATACCACCAAGAAGTTTTATGTGGACCTTTTTAAGGTGAAAAATACTGTAGTACATTTTTTGATTTATCTTGTAGGATTCAGCCAGCGTTTGCAATGTAAGCGAAAAAAAAGTGTTTATTTACGACACACATTAGAAACCTTTAAAATTATCAGTGTTTCTCTGCTATGTTATGCATGTATTATACATATAAACCTTTCTCTTGAATCACTCTATCTATTAAAAAAAACCGCATCAAAATCCGTTGCGTAGTTTTAAAGATCTAAGCATACATAGGGACAGACAGCGGGAAGCGATTTTGTTTTATACTAAGTAGTTATTTGGTTGGACTGCAAAAACTGCCAGGTTGCGAACTGGCAGACCAATTAATATTTAAAGAGGACCATTTTAGCTACTAGGAGAACTTGGTTTCATCCAGTAACTCGATGAGGTAAAATAGCACCCCCATGCGGCCCCTAAAAATGGTTGGACTGCGGAACCCTCCAAGAATTCGCTCGGCAGACAAAATTATTTAGACTCTACTAATAGAGACTAAAAGCAACGAAAAGGTTTTGTTCAGTAACCACATGAGGTAAAATGATGGTCAAAAGTAGGTAGCACAGCTTTGCACCACCAAGGTTCCTCCAGGCTGAGCCCCGGCAGACCAACATTTTTCCTACCTATTTAAAGTCTACTTTTCGTGGAAGGTGATGATATTCAGTAACTCGATGGGGTAGGTAACCGTGCGGTGGCCGCCCGGTCTATTTATTTATTTCGATAGCCTCGCGGAGCATTCTAGGAATCGATTTCTAAGAAAAGTCTAAGAAGAGTCTCTCTAAGAAGTCTGTTTTCATGGGTAATTTTAAAGGTAATTTTATTACCCACCTAATTCCCCTTTCCCCAACCACCCCACCAATACCCATCTAAATAAATAAATATGTTTACAATTAGAATTTTGCCAGCACCAACAGGGTTACCAGTATAAGTTTTTATAAATGATTTAATAATTTCTCATGTAAACCGACTTTCTAGACAGACTCTAGTTAGAGTGGCCATACCATAGACATAGAAAAATTTTCGCTGCGCTCAAATTCTATTCTATTTCTATAGGCCATACACAGACAGAATACGTACGTGATTCCGAACGCAGCTAATCCATACAAATCCATGGACCTACCACACACATGCGGGATTTTTCCGTACGGAAACTTTAGGAAAGGTTGGGTTTGAGATGGGTGACCGTGTGGGACTGCGTTAAATATTGTTAAACAACTTTGAAAGAAAAGGTCGGGTTTGGGATGGGTGACCCCGATGGATGGGTGACGGTCACCCATCTTATACCCAGCTTGTTCAGTTTGATGGTCTCTATCTGTTTAGCTATTAATTCTGTTACACGTCGTATGATAGTTTGCAGTCCAATTAAATATTTTGCTCTTCAACCGTTTATTAAATTGCTGACGATTTGAAAAATAGTTTGCAGATCAAGGCTTGCTGTTGCCTGAATTTAATTTAATGCGCACCAAATATTTGTTTGCTGAACTGATTTTTTGCTAACAATTTAGATTTATTGCAGATCAAAAAAATACTTAGTACCATTTCTTTATACCTACTTAGATTTTTTTCTTCCTAAACTCTAAAATTATTAATAAACATGTTTGTCATATTTTTTTGAAATAAATCAAGATTGTTTACTTTAGACTCTCTCGGTAAAATGCAGTAAAATGAACAGTTTATTTATTTCGTATTTATTATTTACTCAAAAGACACGCAATATTCTCATTACTAACCTCAAGAAAGCAATTAAAAAATTTAGTTTTTGTTTTTATTTTTTTTCCATTTTCAAAGCTCTTTCACAGTGATTAAGTACACAACACAATGAAAAAAAATGGTGTTCTGAAACCTATCGTGTGATATATTGAAATAAAAAGGGTTACTGAACCGTTTCTGAAAATATGTCACATAATACCCCACCACGAGTACCGTACCAACTATTTTCAAAAAATACCATACAAACTTAAGTCTGGGCAAAAATAAAAATAAAAACTAAATGCAAATTTTTTCATTATTTCTTTTCTTAGGTTAGATATGAGAATATTGGATTATATCAGGTGTATTACGAAAAAATTCGACCGTATCGACGTATCTGGAGGAGCCCAAACTTGGTAGTAGGTATGTTTTGAAAATGTTTTTTGGTTTAATTTAAAACAAGTTGCTGAAAATCGTCCTAGAAAACTCTTTCATTTGGTAGGTATCACACAAGATAGGATTTAGAACATTTTTTTTATTCCCATTCAAAAAAAGAAGATGACATAACTTCTCTTCTAATGGCATTTTTTTTAAACTGTGCAGATAAAAAAAAGGTTTTGACCTCAAGTATACGTGTGCCAAACGGCTATCCTGTACCAGTTTGTACTGACTGCTTGTACGCCACCGACCACTATTCTGAAACCTATCGTGTGTGGTATTGTGTGGTATCAAATCAAATGTAACGGCAAGGGCTTAAGAATATGGTATTAGAAAAAAACAATCCTAAAATATTATCACATCATTCCATTTTAGCCACTCGTTTTAAATTAAACAAATCGCACATGATATTCAACATAGTCTTAAAAAATGTAGTTTCGAGATATAACTAGCATTACAAAGATTAAAAAAAACATAGTTCCTGTCTGAAGTATTTATGGCCCAATTTTTAAATCGTTAAAAAGCTACTTTCTTCTTTTTGTATACTCAAAAATAAAGTCTTCGGGACTAATATACAAGGGTATACAAGCTACTTTCTAGAACCACCTAGAGAGCAAAGAGTATTAACTAAAAAACCGGCCAAGTGCGAGTCGGACTCGCGCACGAAGGGTCCCGTACCAAAAAACGGCAAAAAAATTACGTTTATTGTATGGGAGCCCCCCTTAAATACTAATTTTATTCTGTTTTTAGTATTTGTTGTTATAGCGGCAACAGAAATATATCATCTGTGAAAATTTCAACTTTCTAGCTATCACGGTTCACGAGATACAGCCTGGTGACAGACAGACAGACAGACAGACAGACAGACGGACAGCGGAGTCTTAGTAATAGGGTCCCGTTTTTACCCTTGGGTACGGAACCCTAAAAACAGGAGTAAAAATAAACAAGCAGAACAGTAATTACTCAAAATAACAATTAATTTTATATAAAAGTTGACAGACAAAAATAATTTTCTGATTTGATGTGGTAACTCGAAATGTAACACAATTTTATGTTTCGGTAGCCTTGGTAACAGGCAAGACTATCCAAAAACGACTTAGAGTTATGACTGTTTTACCAGGTTGTAGAGAAAAAAATGCTGATTCCGAATATATATAACTCAAAATTCATTTTTTTTGAGTTAATACTATGTATGTTGAATATCATTTGCGAAATAATAACTTTCAAAACACCAAGTTGGGAAAAAAAGCTAATAAATAAGTATATAACTGCCGTGGTCTATAATGATGACAGATTGCTATTTACCGTGGCGTTGCTGGCAGCGATGATGATGGCCGAAAGAGTAGCTTAGCGCTGGTCCAGGAAATCACATCGCATCAGCATTGCAGCCCTTGATGGACAAGCTAAATTATAGCGCGGACAGCAAGGGATGCAATGCATTGATGACTACGTTTGAAGGCCGAAAGCGTAGTCAAGCTTTATTAGTTCGAGGCCATCATAGCGTGGCCTGCAGTGCAGTTATTGCGGACCAAGGCTTGGTGTGCTTTATTCAAACATTGTAAGTAATTTAAATATAGTAAATAGTAAAGTAAAACTTAGTAGGTATAGTATTTCATTTAAGGTGTCCCTGAGCGAAAGTGGTGCCGCGGTGAATTTTATTTAATATTATAATTCTAATACCCAGTTTCAATAATGTTTTACATGGAATTTTTAGGGCCCACAGTCTAGTATTTTTAGACGATATCGTTACATTCCCACGTAGTCACTGTTAGAAGTAGATAGCAAAACTGCTACTACTTCTAGCAGTGACTACTTCTACTTCGACGAATGACTACGAGGGCACTTCTAAAAATACTAGATCATGGGCCCTAAAAACTCCACGTAAAACATAATTAAAATCTTTTTCTATTAATAACTTATTAAATAAACACAACACCTCTTGGGGCCCCACTTTCGGTCATACAACCGCCTCAAATTAATTTTCAAAGATCCTTAGATTTTATTATTATTCTCTGATTTCTCTTTTTTTAGTTTATACATAAACTTGAGTGATTAGAACTGTTTGGGGGTCCTTAAGAATAAATAAAGTGCCTAATAATTATTAAAAGTACAGTGATTAATATTCAGTGTCTTTGTGTCCCCAATTGCAGTTTTTATTTTTTGAATAAAAAGCGGTGAAAGCTACAACAAAACTGTCGAAGAACAATATATTTTTCATTAAATTATCTATTAATCATTTTTTGAATGAAGGTGATAGCACTTATAATTTTCAAATTATGTTTGAGTCTCTTCCGATATTTTTTGAAAAAATCACCCTGTGTGAAACGTATAGGACAACACCGATATTTTCTGCATTAAAGAATGAGACTTAGCACACTTGTTCCTTAGGTGGACCGGAGATAAAAACGTCCAGGAGACAGCGGGAGACACTCTGCTGGGGGGGAGGGAGCGGGGGTGAAATTTTCTAACGCCACGACAGTACTGTTGTGCGTAATAACTGCCAATTTGTAGCTACTATGGCAAATCGGGTATCATTTTCGGATAAATAAAGGATAGCCAAATAGAAATAAAGAAATAAAAAAGCACTTTTACATACAAAAAAATGAATTGCCGTAATTGAAATGCCGAACATATAAAATTTTACAAAAAGATTTTTTCCAGTGACGATAATTTTTTAACGAGTACCGATATCGGCTTGAAAAGAATATGATAAGGAAGCCATATTCATAAAAATTACAAAAATATAAGTTTCATTGGAATAGTATCAAAAAAATGTGTTAGAAATACAAATACACAGCGTGGCAGTGGCATAAATAAATCTATAAAAACTCCCCATTTATTATTCTAATTTAAAAAAGTTATCGTAAACGGTGAAAGCTACAGCAAAACTGTCGAAGAACAATATATTTTTCATTAAATTTTCTACAATAATTTTCTTGGATGTGTGGGAGCACACCACTGCTAAAGATGTATGTTGATAGGACTTATAGTTTTCAAAACAAACTCACAATCATTGGGTAAGTAACGGAATTTAGGAAATTACTGTAATAAAACTACCTACATATTTCATGACTAATCACAAATTGTATTTATTTTTTTAATTTAAATCACACGAGTCTCCCCCACACTAACAGAGCCTAGTACAGACTCGTGTGATTTAAATTAAAATTTTAGATGTTCGGCATTTTAATTACGGCAATTCATTTTTTTGTATGTAAAGGTTTTTTTCTTTCTGAAAATGATTGGCCGTCCTTTGGATCCGTCGATTTGCCATAGGAGCTTAGCTTATTACGCCCAACAGTACGCGTGGCGTTAGAAAATTTCACCCCTCCCCCTCCCCCCAGCAGGGTGTCTCCCGCAGTCTCCCGGACGTTCTCCACTCTGGTCCACCTAAGGAACAAGTGTGCCAAGTCTCATTCATTAATGCAAAAAATATCGGTGTTGTCCTATACGTTTCCCACAGGGTGATTTCTTCAAAAAATATCGGAAGAGACTCAAACATAATTTGAAAACTATAAGTGCTATCACCTTTATTAAAAAAATGATTAATAGAAAATTTAATGACAAATATATTGTTCTTTGACAGTTTTGTTGTAGCTTTCACCACCGTTTTTTATTAATAAAATAAAATCTGCAATTGGGGACATAAAACGGGGGGAAAAATCACTTTATGACTTGTTTCTTCTTCTATATTTTATTGTATACGTAAAAGCTACATCCATGCCGAGTTTCATGCTTTCTGCCGGATGGGACCATAACCTAGGTATAATATAGGTTGAAATGAGCCGTACTATAGAAGGTTGTCAAAATGGTCAAAATTGCTTTCGTATCATTTGATTTTACGAAATATAATTCAAATTAAAAATTAAATTGTAGAGCCCAAACTTGGTATGTTTTAATGATTTGTGGATTAATTTAAACAAGAGGCTGAAATGTAATGACGTGATATATTTTAGAAAAGATGAGTTTACCCCTTCGATCGTTAACGTATAAATAAAATATGTTTTATTTTTCGTATTTGATGGGTTCAATACAATTCAGCTAACCACAGACAATTTTTAAAACTCTTTGAATGCAGTTCCAATTATTTTTTCAGTCAAAATTTTACAGTAAAATTTCCTACCTTCAATATTTAATATTTCTTCTTCTTTTCTTAAACTTTCCCTCCGTTTAACTACAAAAATTGCACTTTAGGTATTCA
This sequence comes from Agriphila geniculea, assembly GCA_943789525.1. NCBI lineage: Eukaryota > Metazoa > Arthropoda > Insecta > Lepidoptera > Crambidae > Agriphila > Agriphila geniculea. The sequence goes on from OX038871.1 coordinate 17,617,405, forward strand.
CCTACTTACTTAGTGACATTTTGGGATGTTGAGTGGATAATTGTGGATCTGGCCAGTGGGTCTTTTGAGAATGAAGGATAATTAGACAGCAAACTAAGCTTCAAAAAATTGCGTGATGTTCGGAAAAGCTCGAAATTTTCAGGTAATTTTTATACTTAAGGATTGTTTGTTTTTTTCATATTTGGTGGGATCGATTCCTAGTTAAGGCAGGCGATTTAGAATTATTTTTGAAATCAAAATTAAGTCTTCTCTCAAAATTTCTTATCTTCAATATTTAAAGTACTTTCCCTCCATATGGCAAAGTTGTAAACTATAGTGGCACAACACAATGGTCTCAAAAATTATTTACGCTTTCTTCTCTAAGAATATTTTTTTATATTATTCGTCATAATGCGTGGATCCCTTTAGACTGACTTAGTAAAGATGAATGAACTATCGTGTATCAGCTGTTTTCAGGAGCTCCATACAAAAGCGACTTTGCCGCGCGAACGGACGAAGTCATATCAAAGATAATACGAGAATAATAATAAAATGCTGAAATAAATGTAAATTCTCTTCTAATTATTTCATAGTCCTCCAAATAAAATAAAATATTTCGTATCTAATATCAATATGTAAGTATTTATTTCTTTCAGTACGTAGTAGTAGTAACGTATTGTAATGCATTTTATCAGAAGCTCCCAGACTAAAATATTTTTTCATAAAATTTTATAATTGTTTCGAAGTCAGACACGAGTTGTTATTCCGAAATAGCTCTATCTTAGTATAATGTTAATCAACCACTCCTGACTCTACTAACGAAAGCATACTGAAATAAAACAAAACAATAAAACTGACATTCAATAAAAAGTTCCAGTTGTAGTTTAAAACACATTTTGAACACATATAAAAAATTTCATGCATTTTTTCCACGCCTCTTAACTTTAACGAGACTCCTGAAGAAAGTTTTCGAGGGAATCTTATTAGAATAAATTAAAATGCCTCCAGTAGTACAGGTTGGCGCGGACGGGTAATCTGTTAGTAATAGGTTTTCGTGGGCTCGCGTTCAGGCGCTATCTTAATCGTCCAGCGTTTAAGCATATTTATGTAGCAATAAGTTATCAGAGGCCTAATTACGGTCGCGAAACCACCTGTCCGCTATCATTCGTACATAGGCCTTCGCATATACTTCCGTGCATCTTGAGCGCGGGCCCTCCCCCGGCGTTGCGATTGGCGGGTGAGGGCGGTGCGCGCGCAGCGGCCCTCCTTGCGTGTGGCGGAGATGCCGCGACGCCGCCGGAGCCGCACGCCCGCGATGTGCACGGACAGTGTCGGCGCGACTACGCCGCCGACTACGCCGAATACGCCGCCTGCGACCGAGCTCGCGCGCTCTACCATCCTTCTGGACACGCGACCAAACACTCAAACTCATTACCGACTTGCGATAACAACAGTAAAGCGAAAGTTTTCCTGTAGTTTTGACGTAAATAAACTTTTTCAGTTTTAGTATTTTTGGTGTTGAGTAGAAGCGTAGTTTGTGATGTGCTATGGCTAGACTGAGGGATAAGAGATGGGTGGCCGGTGAGCGCGCGCGGCTCGTGGTGGCGAGCTGCGCGTGGGCATGCGTGCTCATAGCTACGGCCCGCGCAGATGTGGACACTTCCACCGGCGTGGGGGACAACACTCTTACTAATTCAGGTAAATTAGACACGTCTATGTATGTTATGAGTTTTCAATATCATTGAGTTAGAGAAAATACAGTATAGTTTGATTTTCATAGTTTCTCATCGAAAACCTTTTAAAGGAAGGTAGAGCGAAAATTTTCAGATTTAAAGAGTTAACAAAATGGACATAATTACAAATAATTCTAAGTTCGCAATAGGATTTAGACACAAAATGTACAACATTTTTAGAGTAATAGACAGAAAAGTCTAACGAATGCAAGTTTCTACATGAGAGTTAAATAAAATTGCTCTGCATTGAAAGAACGGTTACACACTTACAGTCTTACAGTCTATTGAGTGTTATGTACATAAGTATTATATGACCGGGCAAGGTCGGCGGATCCGGGCAGCGTCACGTCATTTCTCTTCTTTATTTATTTTATTATGAGTGGCGGGTGGGCGGTAACGAAATAGAACAACACCTACTAACTTACGTTATTTACGTTTACTGCTTACTAAGTAAAATATAAGTGGAAAAATCGCTGAATTTTAGAATTAGGTATACAAAATGTATTTTTCATTTGGTCAGTTTGGTGTTGACTGTATCTAAAAATGGAGGTAAAAGTATGTAGGTAGTCTACATTTCTTTAAGTCTTTGTTAGTAAAAATTAAATGTAAAATTCTGGGTGACAGAAAAAGTTATTGTAGTTTGCATGACAGTAGGTATTTCAGTTGTATAATTTGCTTCTATGAACATTAATGGGTCTCTTGGCGAAAGCTCTTTATCTTACGAAAAACGAACATACAAATTTCATTGCAAATACATTGTTAGTTGAGGAATAAAAAAATTACTTGCTTTTTTATTGTATGTTTACTTATGTTATTTCTCTCTAAACGAGCGCATGTTTTATTTGAAGCTGTTAAAAATCGAATCGTTTCTCTTGAAAAATATTTTACTATCAAAATTAAACGAAGGTAAGAGTGTTGATATACAATTGCAAAGCTCAAAAAAATCATGTGACTTTATTTGAGCTATTACTGATCACCGGAAACTTCAAGTTAATAATTATAAAGGTTCGCTTGTCCTAGTTAGTCAAAGTTAGTTTTAAGTACATGATTTGGTATAATAGCTCAATTGGTTTAATTATTAGAATTAACTTTCATCTCAATGTATTAACGGCTGAAACATTACTATCCTTGTGAATTGCGATTATAATTAACACAGCATGTGATTTAAATTATTAAGAAGATGTGTTGCGAGAAACATACCTTAATTTTTGAAGTGCTTTGCGCGGGCCATTTTTTACCTAGAAAACGTAAAGATGTAAGCACAAAAAAAACATACGACAAGCTAAAGAGATTATCTAGTTGCTACAAGTATTAATTTGCGTATAAACCTCACAGATGATTGTAAAAAAAAACAGAATATCATCAAAAGCGCTTGTCGCGGGTCATATTTTTTGCGTAAATAATAGCGAAAACGGATTAAATTTTACATAAAAATATACTTTAACGTACTGTGCAGTTGCTCCAATATTTTTTTTTCAAGAAAGATAATTGTGCTAAAGATGATGATGAAAAAACAACCAAAAACATCGGAAAAGTGCATAAGTGAGGTTATTTTCCATACTCTGTACACGTAAAGAAAAAGACAGACAAATGATTTTGCATAACCGAGCCTTAACTCCATAACGATTAACGATATCATTACCAGCAAAAAGAAGTCTTGAAAAGTAGAGAAAATAAATTTTAAAATTAGATAATGCATTTTGACTTTAACTTTGAAATAATGGTTAGTTAAATTAACTTTGAATAGGACGCGTATAATAAAATTATTATGCGTACATGAGACTTTTGTTAAGATACACATAATTTAACGGTCTAATATTAGGTAAAGCTATACATTTATGAGTGTTTCTGTATTCGCAGCAATTACCACTTCGCAGCTTACTTATAAGTACTAAGTAAAACAAAACAAGAGCGTTGCAAAAGTACGTAGTAAACTTATAAATAAGTATAGTGAAATAAACATTTGGTGTGGTTTTCGTGTAGAATTAAATAATTTAAAGAGTAGTACTAGAAATGGCTTAGGCAAACAAGTTTACATATTCGAGGAGAATTAAAAGACTTAAAAGAGGGCAAGACTTTTTTCTTTACCTTTTTACATATTATTATACTACTCAATATGGGCTACCATTATGATTTTCCATATAAACAAGAGCTAAGTTCTGAAAGGTATTTTTTCTGTTAAATTAAATCTAATTTTATTTGAATTTGATATTGATGGAAAGCTGTAGTAGTTAACTTGCTGACTTTACTTGTCGAAGTTACTGTAAGTATATTTTTGTTCTATTCGCCGTGTGTGTTAGAATAAAAGAAATTAGAGTTTCATACAAAAATAGGTACTTACGTACCTTAACCTTAATTTATCACATTTTAATTCGGGAATTAAATTAATTGGGTGACTGGAAATAATTAAAGGCGACTGTTAATGGGATACCTAAATACTAAACCTGCTGCCGGACCGCCTAACTCTCTCGCTTTGACTCTGGCTTTGGTTTATGACGTCAGTGCACTGTCCGTCCTTGTCATCGTGTTATGATATGACAAGGATGGATATAGTCTAGCTATCGCTCTGGCTAAAGCTTTGAGTAAGGCGGTAGGGCCCCAAGTAGCGGTTTATTTTTTGGGCGACGAAATAACTAAACGGGCGACTAACTGTGGATTATAAAAATACGTTAAACAGGCGACTACATGTGGGAGATAAATAAATTAAGTTAGCAGTGAAAATTCTAAATGTGTGACAAAAATACTGAGTGGGCAACTATTATACCGAGTAGGTAACTATTTATCTGATTTAAGCTGCCCAGTATGGTATTTTTGTCATCTCGATTAGGATAATATTTAGTCACCTTTTTTTAAATAAAATATACTTATGCCAAATTTTAAATGAAATTCGATAGTAAAGTCGGCAAATTATTACAGGTTTCGAACAATATCAACTTCAAATAAAATCAGATTGAATTTATCAGAAATATTTACTGAAAAAAAATTTTTTTCTAGTCCGTTTTTAGGGTTCCGTACCAAAATGGTAAAAAAGGAACCCTTATGGTGTGACTCAGTCTGTCTGTCACAGCTGGATATCTCGAGAACTACTAATGGTATTAACTTGAAATTTGGAATAGTTTAAGATGACATTTGCCCAACTATTTTGCAAATAAGATAGAAATAAAAAAAAATATTTTTTTACAACAGGGACTGAAAAGAGGTCTTAAAAATTTGAAGAGAGGTAACCAGGGCATGTGGGGTATCATATAAAAGAACGCTGTTTGCACATTTTAAAACATTTTATCCTTTTTTCTTAGGCCGCATAGTTTTCGACTTATGATGAAAAATGTAAAAAAGAAATACCGTTCCTCCCCCCTTATCTCCGAAGTTTGCAAAGACAAAAATCTGAAATAATTCTATGTGATAGTAGTTTATGTAAAAATTACAGGAAAAATAAAACGATGTCTCACTATAACACACTTATTTAGAAATTCAAAAACAAACAAAAATTCTTTAGTTTCACTACCAGTCCACAGATGGCGCTGTCCTAAGAATGCTAACCTAAGAAGAAAAAAATAGTTCCACTATCGGTCACGAGATGGCGCAACCTAATACTACAATAATAAATTGGTGGCTGGTTCTAATATAATTACCTACTATTTGCCGTAAGAATAAACGAAGAATAAGTTCCTACTTAGTAATATAAACAGTTTGCAATGTGGAGTGGCTGAAACGTCTTTCAGTCACCATAAGCAGCTGTGGTTAAGATTTGTAAATTAAATGTCCGTCTGTTCACCCTTCCACCTGTCTGCCGTTTATCCTACTTTTTAAAGACTGTACCAAAGTAACATATCCAAATATATTTATGATTGTACGGAACCCTCGGTGCGCGAGTCCGACTCGCTCTTGACCGGTTTTATTTTATATGTTTTTACTCCGATTTTCATACTTTTCAGTTAGGATTATGTACCCAAAAGGTAAAATCGGGACCCTTTTAGTACTATTATATCTATTCTGTGCTATTTGTGAGTACTGGCCACCTATACTATACTACCTATATACAGGGCTATTTGTAAAGCACCAACATTCTCGCAGGAGTAGATAATAGTAATATCGTATACAACAACATTTGTGTTACGACTTTTTCAAAAACAGCAAAAGAAAAATGACTTTTCATACAAAACTCGATCAGCTGTTCGGACATTTGTATGGAGAGACGATTTTTTTTTGTCTGTTTTTACACGACTGCCCAAAAAGGAGTGTATATGTGTTCAGGGTTCATGTATGTTTGTGGGTATGTGAGTTTCTTTATTCCACCATAAGTTCTAAATGGCTCAACAGATTTGGATGTATGGGGTATCGTTAGAATCCTTACATCGTTCCGAGTGACACTGGCTATATTATTTTGAAAAAAGCCAATATGGCGACGGCACGACGCCATTTTCAAATGTGAAAAAATTTTTTTTTTTTTTGAATTATTACAATATGGGCATTAAATGAAAAGTTTTAATGAGCACATTTCAAAACTATATAATTTGTCACTAAAATGTGTGAAATAAAAATAAATAAATTTAAAAAATATTAAAAACACGACTGCCCTGCCAAAAACGAACTAAAAATTTAAAGAACAAGTGTCATTGCAGTCGGGGGACCTCTTTGATTAAAAATTGTACTACAAACCGGTCCAACGACTGCAATGACACTTGTTCTTTAAATTTTTAGTTCGTTTTTGGCAGGGCAGTCGTGTTTTTAATATTTTTTAAATTTATTTATTTTTCGGAAAAGTCGTAGAACAAACATTGTTGTTTATGATGTTAGTAATCTCTCCTGCGAGGTTGTTGGTGTTTTACAAATAACCCTGTATATTGATAAAGATATGAAATTGGAAAATTCAAATAGTTAATTTATGTAGTAAAATTAATAGGTTAGTGTATGCTATTAAGAAATGTCACAAAAAAAGCTACTGTCATTGCTACCTACCCACCGCGTGCATAGAATCCATACTGCGTTATGGAATTACAATATAGGGGAATAGTACGGATAAAAGACGAACATTCATAGTACAAATAATTTACTGAAAAAAAAACTTTTTTAAAAACACGTTTTTAAAACGGACTAAATTATTACAAAAAAATCGGACTAAAAACATTAAAACGGAGTAGTAAAAACAAACTAAAATGTAAAAAATAAATTCTTCTCTAAATATTTATAACCGTATATATAATTAAGTCCGTTTTAAAAACGTGTTTTAAAAAAAGATTTTTTTCAGAAAAATATTATTTTCTGCTTTTTAGTTAACGAGCTAAGACTAAAAAATATACCATCTCCAACTCTCGCACTCGCACTGGTCAAGACGTGATCGTGTTGCATGGTTTCATTACAGAGTCCCAGTGGCCTTCTTCCGGCTCAATCATCAGACCCTGGAAACTAATTCCCAACAAAGTACTCGTCAAGACGATTCAAATGAGTCCAAACTCGATGGGGTAACATGGTTTTATTACAGAGTTCCTGTGTCCTTCTTCCGGCTCCATCATCAGATCCTGAAAACTATTTCCCAACAAAGAACTCGTCAAGACGATTCGAACAAGCCCAAATTTGATGGGGTTGCACGGTTTCAATATTAAGTTCCTATGGCATGGCCTTTCAGCTTCATCATCAGACCCTGTATCTCATCTCCCATTAGAATTCTCATCAAGACAATTGTAACGAGCCCAAACACGATGGGGTTGTATGGTTTCATCATAGAGATCCTATGGCCTTCTTCCGGATCCATCATCAGATCAGCTCAATGACACCATAATATTGCATTGCCTTCCAGTTCTGACCAATGTTCAAAGTTTCAATTTTCTAGCACATTGGAAAGCTAGTACAAAATCGTTCAAAAACTTTGCGGAGAAACAAACAAACAAACAAACGAGAAAGCAACCTAATAAAAACGTGTAAAAAGTGTATCAGAGCTATTTGCGGCGTTTTGAATCGACTGAGTCTTATAAACCGCTATTTGTAGGCCTTGGTTTGTTAATGATGCCACCTCTGTACATTTATATATATTTGCAACTTTGTAAATAAACACAAAAGTTTGTTTACTAAGGCTAGTGATATAAACAGTAGACTAATAAAAAGGGACCCCGATAGACTTGTTATTAATGAAATCCCAAAATCAGCCAAATACTCAAAAAGCTGTCTGATTATGTGTACCTATCTTTTGATTGTGTGATGATTATGTGTCTATCCAAGTAACCGATACTCTCCAGCTTCTTGGCATGGAGTTATCTTCTGACCTTAACTTCGGCACCTCTATCGAATCCAAAGTTCAAACTGCAGCTAAGAAGCTGAGCATCCTAAATAAAGTCAAGCGGTACTTTAAGCCTGGGCAGCTCTTAACCCTTTATAAAGCTCAAGTCAGATCCTGCATGGAATACTGCTGCCAACTTTGGGATGGCTCGGCGAAATATCAACTCGCTGCACTGGACTCGGTGGAACGCAGAGCCAAGAGATTAATAGGCGATGAAAAACTGGTAGCAGCTAAGCTTCACAGTTTGGCTCACCGCCGAAAAGTTGCTTGCCTATCGGTCTTTTATAGATTGTACTTCGGTGAGTGTGCTCAAGAGCTACATGAGCTCATTCCACCTTCTCCTTTCTACTATCGGACATCCAGACGCACTGCAGGCTATCACCCGTTCTTGGTTGATATACCTTTTCTGCGTACCAAGCGCTACTCCACATCGTTTATAATGCGCACAGCTATGGAATGGAATTCCCTGCCGGCGTCTGTGTTTCCGAGCGCATACAACCTGACTCTATTCAAGGCCAGAGTGAATAAGCACTTTCTGGGCAAGCTCGCTCCATCGTAGGCCCTGTCTTTGCTTTTGGGCTAGACTGGGGTCAAGAGCAAAACCATTTAAGATAAAAAAAAACACCTATTAAGATTTATAACAAAATTCCTACTGATATAAAAACCAAGACATTGTACAGGTGGCTCTGTGAAAAAGCTTTTTATGACTTATAAGAAATATTTGGAAATTGACGCTAAATGAATCAAGTGATTTATCATAAACTAGCGACCCGCTTTCGCTTCGCTTCGGTTCCTTCCTTTTTTGCCAAATGGTTAAATTTTACTCTGTGGTGATCTTGTTTTATAATATGTAGTTATTTACATGCTATAAAAATTTGCATGCTATAAAAATTAGCAAAACACTTTGTATAGATACCATGTTTTAGCAAATAAAGATACCTATTCTTATTTTCTTACTTTATTCTATTTTACAACAATTACAAATATACTCTATATTTTTAGAGTTTCTTAGTACCTAATGGCAAAAAACGAAACCCTTATAGATTTGTCATGTCTGTCTGTTTGTCCGTATGTCTAAGCCACTTTATTCTGAAACTATTGGGATTAAACACTTGAAACTTGGTAGATAGATGTATTCTGTACACCACTTTACAATTTTTACACAAAAAAAAAAAAAAGATTAAGGGGCTCCCCATATATAGAACGAATCTGAAAAAAAAGTTACATCAAACCTATACGTGTGGGGTGTCTATAGATAGGTCCTTAAATTAGACATTGAGGTATCGAAAACCATTTTTTCTCATAGTCAACCGTTTGAAAGATATACTCTTCTAAAATGGTAAAATGTGTGTCTCTCCCCCCTTTAACTTTTAAAAAAAGAGAGTGAAAAATCTGAAAAAAATACATGCTGTAGAGTGTACAATTTACACTTGTACACTTTCAACAAAAATTGACACTATATTGGTTCTATCACAAAGTCACAACCTTATTTTCAAATTTCGAATATTGGCCAGAAATGTTGTGATTGATGAACTTGTGAGTCTTCTAAAAAAAAAAAAAACAAAATTTGGTTTCCACCGCTAACAAAAACGTTTTGTTACATTTTTATCTTTTTCGAAACATATTTCATGTTTTTTACATATCTCCGCCAATTTAAAAAAAATCGAAAAACTGGCTCGACTAGAAATTTCTATAATATACTTAATTATTAAACCTGCTCACAAAATTTCACGAGAATCGGTTGAGAAATGCAACCTAGTAGAGTAGAACAAACGGATAGCCGGAATCTGGAAGAACATACAAAAGATTTTTTGCCCAAGCTGAAGCAGAGACGCTTCGCTTGCGCTTCGCGCTCGCTCGGTCTATAAAATACAAAATTTGCTTTGCACCTCTAACAAAAAAGTATTGTTACCTTTTTGATAATTTTTGAAACGCTTGAAATATCATGTTTTTTTATATATCTCCGCTATTTTAAAAAAATCGAAAAACTGGCTCGACTGAAAATTTTTATATAAACCTGCTCACAAAATTTCACGAGAATCGTTTGAGAAATGCAATGACTTCTATGTTGTCTTCTATGTTGTATAATGGAGAAATGCGATCTGTATACAGGAGAACAAACGGCCAGCCAGACGGAAGGACATACGACGAAAGGCCGTGCGGGCATTGAAGGAGCAGAAATTTTTCCTAAAAAGATATCAACGATATAAGAATTATATATTTTTTGTAAAATTTGCAAAAAAATACGTTTTTATTTATGCTAATTTATCATACTGTAAAGTTTCATCGACTGAGGATTTATTGAGGAGGTTCACTACCTTCCTTTCCTACATTCGAACACGATCTAGTAGGCGGGCGACATAGTGATCGCGAGCTTCGAGGCAAATGACTCGCTAATTAAATTTCATTGATTCAAAGCTCATTTGTGAAGTGCGTCGAATGCCCACATATCAGTGGCCGGAGTCGCACCAAAATGGGAATGGCGCGTATTCGCAGCACAGGAATGCTTTCGAGTCGCGTAATTCAGTTAAACGAGTAATTTATGACTGGCAAAATTACTAGTGTCACTGTATCCAACTATTCGATGCGAAACTTTAATATGATTCGTATAATATGAACATTTCATTTAAGAACATTATTTGTATTTGTATTTATTACCCATTTAGTACTATTGCCTCCAAACCGTGCGCTTTCCCTTTCAAATTTCAAGCCAACTTGCATCAAACGTATTGCCTCCAAACCCTGCGCTTTCACATTCAACTTTCTGTCACACAAAGTCGTTTTTTTAGAAGAAAGCACATGCACTATTGCATGCCCTTGAGGCATGCCTCTGTTGAAAGCGCAAGAGAAAAGCGAAACCGCACGGTCAGCGTGCGCTATTGAAGGCATGCGTCAGATGAAAGTGAAAGGGAAAGCTATCGTATGAAGACACACCTTTATACTTATACAGCGAGGGTACTAGTGGTACTATTTCGTCAAAAACAAAGGAAAGGGAAGTTTTTTTCTCTGTAAATCAAGGCTTGAAGATTGTCACGGACCCTATAAAAGTTCAGCTAAAGTATTAAATACTAGCGGCCGCCCGCGGTTTCACCCGCGTGGTTCTCGTTTCCGTGGGAATATCGGGATAAAAAGTATTCTATGTTTTAATCTAGGCTATCTACTATCTGTGTGCCAAATTTCATCCAAATCGGTTCGGTAGCGTTTGCGTGATTGAGGAACAAACATCCAAACATCCAAACCCACAAACTTTCACATTTATAATATTAGTAGGATTTCAAGGAAATCTTAATGAAGTACCGGTTTGTTTTTTTACTGGGACATCTCTGATAAGAGGGCAAAGGGGACAGACTTATATCACGTAGTTATCATGTTTATTATTGTAAACATATTTGTTGGAAGTATTGTGTATTTGTAACGTATTAAAAATAATGTTAGCGCTGTTTCATGGTCAATCAATATTTTTTATATCACGTCAATTTTTAAATACGGTATTTAGATTTTTTTTACAAATACTTAGGTTGGTATAATTTTTTATTCGTGTAGAGACCAAATATTTTCATAACATTCTGCTTCATTAATGTTTTGTAAGAAAGAGTCATATCCATTTTTTCATGTTTAAAGTGAGTGAGATAACTAAAGCTAATAGTGCTATATACTTGAACAATAAACATACCTACATATACATTTACAAAATCTATGTCGGTTACTTTAGTTCTCCTAAGGATCTCTTCATTTCTGATTCGATTACATAGGGTAACGCCGAGCATAGCTCTCTTCATTGCACGCTGGTTGACCTTGAGTCTCATAAGAAGGCTTATATACTATAAATAGGTATAGATGTCAGTTGGGTCATAGACTTTTGTCTTGAAACACTGAGATAAGTTGGACGCCAACTTATTTTGAAACTTTCCGGTTGCGGATCATCCGAGAACTAGAAATTTCTTTCTAGAAGTTGGATTTAAGTTGAACTGGACTATCTATCCTCCAGGTATACGTAATGGTTAACAACTTCAAGCGTAATGTTTCTTACATAAACTGAAGCGGGTACAACGTGGGCATTCAACATGATTTTCATCTTATCCATGTCCATGTTTCGTCTTATCCGTCTAACACTCACTCTTTAGGAAGCACTATGGAGATCTTTGAGCTTGGGTTCCATGGTCTCAGCCATAAAAACTATAGCATATCAGTAAAACGAAGGTGTGTTAAGAACTGGCCATTAATGTTGATGTAGAGGCCTTTCCAGTCCAAGAGCTTGAAGTCGTCCTCCAACGCTGTTGTGAACAGTTTTGGAGAAATAACGTCTCCCAGGCTCACACCTTGGTTGGATTTGTGCTCTGGTTCTGTACTCAGACCTCAGCACCTCGATATATAGTCCACTTGGATAGTTGGTCTATTTCACAAAGACCATTTTGTTATGAAGGCGTGCACCATACAAATTATTTTAGTGTGTATCTGCACGCTCTCGTATTACGCACACTAGAATAATGTGCATATGCAGTGCACGCCTAACAACATTCATAGCAAAACGGACTTCGTGAGATAGAAGAACTACCTATATACCTCTGGAGAGATTGCAACTTCCCGCTTTCTCATAGTCTACGAATGCCAAGCAAAGTGGCAGATTATACTCCTCGGTCTTCTGTCGCAGCGTATATATGTGGTCTATGGTGCTAAAACCTTTTCAGAACCCGGCTTGTTCGGGAGGCTGGAAGTCATTAAACCAGCGAGCGAGACGATTCATGATGACTCTCGAAAACTGAGACAGGTCTTTTGTAGATCTTCAAGTCTTATCACCCTTTTTAAAGAACAGAATCATCTCGCTTATATTCCTTGCCGTCAGCGTTCTATCCTCGACTATAGTGACATGAAAAGCTACAGGAGCTCTTTGAGTATCAGCTTACCGCCGGCTCTCAGAAGTTCTGTAGTAATTGGATAGAATTGGTCGATTGTTGAGTATATTATAAATTAAGGACAAAGAAATGATCTCTAATGTTGTTATTTTTAAAAAGTTCACTTTTTCTAAAGTAGTACACTATTTCTGTAATGCAGGGAAACGCCAAACTTGGTTATCTTCATTGCACGCTGGGTGACCTTTAAGCCTTCTTATGAGACCCCATAAAAAGCGACCACATTTCACTGCCGTAAGTTATCACTTGCAACACACACTGATCATAGACTTTCGTGTTGAGACACTGAGGATTTTTCGATTTTTTTCGAATGGCCATTTGAGTTGGATTCGACTAAAGAGCTTTTTCTCGAAGTTGGAATTATAAACTGGACTGTTCATCCTAAGACCCACTCTTTGGGAGAGATCTTCGATCATTGTGTTCGAGTCTGCCATGGTTTTAGCCATAAATAAGAACTATATCATCGGCAAAAAGTCATGATTGTATAAAAAGTTTTTTTTCGGCAATGACGTAAATATCGGGTTTAGAAGGTTGTTGTTACAACATTAGTTGATTGTTTACGATTGTTAGTTGATTAACATACGATTTGTGTCCTTTGAATCATCAAATTTGTCTGCTGGCATTCCTGGCAAATCAAGTTGTCCTCAATAGGTAATTTAATTATGTGATTGACAGTCCTATTTTGTTGAAAATTTTCAGTGTTTATTATTATTATCCTTACTAATATTATAAATGCGAAAGTCCGCTTGTTTGTTTGTTTATTTGTTTGTTTGTTACGCCTTCACGTCTTAACTACTGAACCGATCATCATGAAATTTTGCATAGACGTTGTCAGGGGTACAGAGAAGGACATAGGGTACCTTTGATCCTAAAAAAAGAGTTGTTCCCGTAGGATAGCAAAAAAATTTCCACGCAGACGAAGTCGCGGGCGGCCACTAGTATTTTATAATATTGTTTTTGAATGAATGGTAGTACTAGCCCAGTGGTTTTTTTGTTTATTTAAATATTTGGACAATAATTATAACAAATTTCACTTTAATTGGTGACTCAAGAGACACAAATAAGAATATATGAAAAAATACTAGATTTAATTTACTTGAAGTTATTAAAATGACGTTGCCTAATTTTTATTGATATTAGAGTGATTAATTACTAATTTGTTGTTATTTATTGAAGAAAATATCCCACCAAAATCATTTTCATGAATAATGTTGCCAAATATAAAATAATGTTGCCAAGTATAAAAGCTATACAATTAAAACTTTATATATTTAATAAGTCTACTACTGACATTACATTCCGAGAATTTCGTTTATCTAGTATACTCCAAACTCAAGATAAGAGGGTTCAAAAAAACGACGAAGAGCTTCGAGAAAAGGTAGGTAGTGCCCTTGCGCTTCGCTTCCTCGTCTTGGCGGGGGCACTCCCGTGCCCCCAGATCAGTAACCCAGGGGATGCCTTAATAGGGCCAAGGTTCAGCATTTGGCCCTAAAATAGCTTCAAAAGATATTTAAATTCGCGGATATACCTAAAATAATAAAGTTCAATAGTGCTAATTTATGATAAATTTGAATTAATGTTGGAATATTTTTTTTTATTTTTTCACTTTGTAACAATGAAAAGTTGATTCACCCATTTACTTGCTCTTTATGGAACGTGGAGATTTGTTTGATAATTAAAATATTTATGGATGCTAACGTGAAAATCTTAGAAGGTAATAATTTGAGCTTGTTGTACATTTGTTTGGCCACAAGGTTTTGTAAGTAATAAGTAAGTATCAAGTAATTTTCGCCACCATTGACTCTAAACGAGTACCATAAATCTATGGAACAAAGGAAAACTTATGGTGTTTGTTTCCTTTCAGAAACAAAATAATTTCTATTGCAATCATACAATGTTTGTATCTACTCTTGCAAGCTGAATTAGTTTTACTTAGATAAGCAGAGCAGAAATTTTGGCTGAGTTTACAAATTACTTGATATTTCCACATGTTGATTCGGAATTTCTACTGCCAACAGGTGATGAAACTCAAGCTATGATTCTTTTTTTAAATTCCTTTTTTTAAGACATTACACATCTTAGCCACTGATAAAAAATTGAGAGACCCCCCCACCAAACACAAAGCTGCCAAAAGATGTGGTCAAAGTTTTGGAAGCTAAAGTGTGTTAAACGTAAAGACGTGTTTCCAGTATCCAGAAACGTGCGTTTACATTCCTAAGTCGAAATCTACGTTCGACTGAAGTATACATGTACTTATTCCCTTCAGCTATTCTACATTATGTATGTACCAGACAAGCTTTTATGGCGTTGGAAATTGAAAGCAAATATTTAATACTGTATTGGTTTCCAATTAATCTAAAATAGCTGACATAGTGGCGTCGACAATGCAGTTTCATTCGAAATTACGGCAATGCAATTATTCCGCAGCTGAGCGGTCCTTTCAGCAAAGTTCCCCGGTTGGAACTAAGCGATAACCGGGAACAGTGTAACGAATTAATCAAAATTTCACCTCGGGCCTAATATGAGTCACGGCTCGCGGTAACAATGGCTAAGGAGTCCTATTCGGAATCGAAGTTGAATCAGTACATTCGAGTTCCTTTGTTGCGAACGGAGTAATGAAAGTGCTGATAATAATTTACGAACAGCAGAAGTGTCCTGTTTAATGGCGAAAATAGGGGTCTGAGGAGCATTCCAAAGCGGGCGGCGTGGCGGCGGGGCCGCGCGACTGACGACCGAGCCGACAGCGAACTAAAATAATTATCATCATTGTCCCTGGCCACGGCGAGCGCTTTAATTGTTCATTTACATTTGCAACGATGATACCAGTTCGGAACTATTTTGCCCGGCGTTTATTTCACCCGCGCCCGTTCCGCTGCCGTGTTATTGTCCAGAGTTAATGGTCTGAAAAATAGAAATGAATTGCAATTTGTATGATGTTACTACTGTACGTGAGTTATTGCTACTGTTAAATGTATCAGATTTTTGGACAACAAATTATACGCAATTGCTGATTTCTTTTAGCAAAATTAAGTTAAATTCTGTACTATACCTAAAGAAAAAGTATAAATTATTTAGATTCGTTAGCGTTTCAAATTAGCAAGAGTAGACGAGTATTTGAAATAAATTGAATATCTTAAAATGTCTTATTCTTAGAGCATCTTACTCTAAGGTCTTATTAATATTATAAAGTTGAAAGTTTGGATGTTTAGATTTTATTGTTAATCAATCATGCAAGAACGGCTTAACAGATTTGGCTAAAATTTGTCAAAATATTTAGAGTTTATGACTTTTTACTTGGTTAAATGCTCTAAGCTTTTTACCTTGGTCATAAGTCTGCTAAAGATTTTTCGATTGTCCACGTGGAAGAAGTCGTGGGCGGAAGCTAGTATGATATAAAGTAATAGGTAAAACAGGACGATTGAGAAAGACAGGGGCTTTGAATACTTATTAAGGAAGAACACGGTAACAGCGCGTGGTGCGCACACACGAGACACGTCGAGTCTGCATCTATTGTGCTCGCTTTTGGTGTATCGCAGGGGCGCGCAGTATTACGGAATGAAATTACAAGAGAAGCTTCGCTCCCGCGACATTAATTTGTATCAAGAATTTGTAGAGATTTAGCTTGAGCCGCGCGGAGTGTTCATCGCAGCCGGCGAGCGTTAACACTTATTAAGGGGGTGCATCCCTGCGACAGATGTAGGGGAGGACCCGCCATTTGCGTAATGTCAGGAATGGTTACACTCGATTTAATAAAACTCCTACAACATTTCATTCTGAAGAATTTAAGAGTCAATTCATTTTAAACGCCACAGTAGCATAGCGAGAAAAAACCGTGAGCCGAAACGTGCCGCGAATACATTGCTGGGGCTTGGATTTCTTATCGGTGGCAATTGAGATGAGTACTTATGGCTTTTCGAGTGGGTCGGCTTCGTTTAATTTGTTGTTTCAGCGCGGAATTTTTATTAACGTCTCCCCTCACTTTACATTTTTAGGAACGTGGGTCTTATCGCCGGCGATGGAAAACAGTAGGTAGAAAGTTTTACATTATAAGCTATTCTATGTTCGGTTTTGGACAGGGTGGTCAAAATTGTGTTGCGTTGTTTCTGAAGTTTTTAGTTCAGTTGCAAAAGCAAGTCCCGCTACAGCCGAGTAGGTAGGTTTTTAAAAAAACTCTACTAATACGAAGTAAGTTTATCTACTTAATCCTATTTGCACATATAACATTCAGCGCAGCCGCTACACGATAACACGATCAGACGAAAGAGTATGAATTATACTTGCAAATATAATCACATTATGTCCAAGTCTGTATTAGCTCTGTGACAGGGCGCAGAAATTAATAGCAACAGCGTCGATCGAAAAACAGAGGGGGACCACTCAGCAGATGCTTATCTACACTCGGTCGTATCAACATTTCTGATTTCGTACGATTGTGCGGCTCATATAGATATGCATTATACGAATTATACAAATGCTGATTCCGCGATTTATGTGCGGTGATTAGCAACAGTCAGCAGTTTGCTGGATACGCGACTGACTCAAGGTACAGTGTATGCCTATCTAGGTATGGATTAACGTTAATTGACTTTTGCTCTAGAGAAACAAAATGATTCAGTATTTGCACTAATTATCATAAAACTAACAGTATGATAATAGACAAGCAAATATAGTTAGTGAAATATTAGTAAAATCGTATGACATCTCGTGAAGCGCAGTGTGACTGCGTGACTATGCACACTCGAACAATCGGCAGGGTGATTTTTCAGACAAGTGAACGAGACAAACTTTTAAGTGTGTTCTCAATCAGGGGCTTTACTCAATATCTACCTACTACGATCGCTGTTAATTTGGCAATCGTGTACATCCATCACTGGGTCTCAAAGACAATCTATCACAGTGACTTGTAATGCAACAGCAATGGACGTAGCATTCGTGCCAAATTTAAAGCGATTGTGATAGACTTTGAATTAGACAATTAAATCCCACCAAAATCATTTTCATGAATAATGTTGCCAAGACCTCGCACTGTCAATAAGTTATCAGACCTTATGTAGAGCCAAGCTTCCAACTCTACGCGCTCTAACTCTGCAAGTCCTAACTTCAAAAACTGTAGACCTTAGTCAAAATATGTTGCTTGACCGTTTCGTTACTACTAGAACTATTGTTTATTAGAAAGGTTTCCATGTAGCAAAATGGCCAAGCAAAATATTTGACTAAAGTGTATAGTTTTTGAAGTTAGGACTTGCAGAGTTAGGGCGCGTAGAGTTGGAAGCTTGGCTCTACATAAGGTCTGATAACTTTTTGACAGTGCGAGGTCTTGGCAACATTATTCATAAAAATGATTTTGGTGGGATTTCACTTCTTTTTGTAAGTAAATCCATAAACCAAAAAAGCAAGGTGGGGTCAGAATTGTGGTCTAAAATAGTTTAAAATTCGATCACTATCAACCAGCGTACTTGTACTGTTATTTATTTTATTCTGTGGTAGAACTAATAAATTTATGCTGTGATATTATTTAACTCTTTAACGCAGAATGTGACAGTGCAAAGAACAAAGTCTGCGCGAGTTTTGCGTCATGAAATAAGTAGTTTTGTAATGAACACAATATCTTTTTTATGACTTCTTTTTTTCCATTACTTTAACAGTGATTTACTAAGGCTTAAAAATAATTAGTAAATATTTAGAGATTTTTCAGATTCATATGTCTCATTTTTTCAGACCTCCAGCATCAAAATTTGCGGAAGTCGCATTCAAACTTTCATCCCCTAGTTTAAGTGGTTAGGGGTAAATGTTTCAAGTTTTATAATTTTTTTGCAGTGTGTGTACTAATACTAGTTTACATACTGTACACGCACTACATACGAAATGAAACCCTTTGCTTGAATATGTTGACAGAACTGACTTTATTGACAACTTTACTTTTTAATGAGACTATTTACTATACGCATTGAACATTGCCGCCAGCCAAGGACGAACTAGTCCTTCGAAGCAGATTCAACTGGTAATAAACACAATTTTGTTATCGGCCTCTTAAAAGTACTGTTCGCGCATTTCACTGTAACAACACGAACTATACCATCGTTGCCTGGATGAGTGTCTATGATTCTACCTAGTAACCATTTAGAAGGCGGAAGACATTCATTTTTAACGATCACTAAATCATTAATCTTAACAGGATTTTTGAGAGAATGCCATTTATATCTATGCTGCAACGTGACTAAATATTCTTGCATCCACCTTTTCCAAAAAGACTGTAACATGTGCTCAACATGTTGCCAACGGTTAAGTCTATTGATTGGCACGTCAATCATATTCTCGTGAGGGACTACACAAGGTGGACCAAAAACCAGAAAATGACCCGGTGTTAGAGCAGTATAGTCGTCTACCGAATCGCTCAGAGCAGAAATAGGACGGGAATTAAGACAACACTCTATTTGAGTTAAAAGAGTTAAATATTTCTCAAACGTTAGTTTTGTGTCACCTATAACCCGCTTCAAATGGTGTTTTGTAGATCGGACACCAGCCTCCCATAACCCCCCGAAATGAGGCGAACCCGGAGGTATAAAATGCCACTCAGTACCGTCCGATGCTAATATTTCTCGCAACTCTAGTGGCAATGACATCTTAGCCCTATTTAACATTTTAGTTAATTCAAAATTCGCACCAATGAAATTAGTCCCGCAATCAGAATAAAGATGAACACAGTGCCCACGACGGGAAGTAAATCTTTTAAATACATACTACAAAAAACGAGCGTGTTAGTATCAATCAAGAAAATAAACATGAAAGTTCAAAAACGTTATGATGCTTATAAAATACTCGTCCCAGAAAACAAACTGTCAATATTTTTGGATGATACACTGTGGCCGGAAGGCATCCAGTTTCGTAAGTTTGTTTACTTTAACAGAAATACATACAAGAACAGTGAACAAGAGACACAAAATGAAAAGACAATAATGAATCCCGTTAATGGATAGCAACAACAACAATAACATGAAATTTATTAGCTTCAACTGTAAATCAGTGACTCGGTCAGTGAACTGCATCAGAGATTTATGTCAAACAGCTGATATTGTGGCGCTCCAAGAAACATGGCTGTTGCCGCATGATATTCCGTTCCTGGGCAGCATCGATCCGGATTTTGAATACTCGGGAAAGTCTGCAGTAGATACCAGTGTGGGAATTCTGCGCGGGCGTCCATACGGGGGCGTCGCGATTCTTTGGCGTAAAAGTATATGTGCCTCGGTATCAGTGATTCAGTGTAAAAGTGTTCGTATAGCAGCTATAAAAGTAGTGTCATCAGAGCGTTCGTTCTTGGTGTTCTCGGTATACATGCCCACGGACTCGGCTGAAAACCTAATAGAGTTCACGGAATGCTTAGGTGAGATCGCTGCAATTGTGGAGGTATGTAACATTGACTCTGTGTTCATCTTAGGCGATTTTAATGCCCACCCGGGAGAACGTTTTGGTATTGAACTCAATGAATTTTCTGTAGAACAAAGTTGGCGGTGTGCTGATATTGAACTGTTGGGTCGTGATTCTAACTCCTATACATATGTTAGTGATGCTCATGGTACAACAAGTTGGTTGGACCACTGTATAGTATCGGAGGCTGCTCTTAAAGCAGTTACAAATGTTAAGATACATTATAATATCTATTGGTCGGATCATATCCCAGTAGAAATTTGTTGTGATATGAATGTTTTAAGGTCAAAAATATTGTGCAATACAGAATCATGTAACCCTGTTCAGTGGGGTGATAGGAATCCCCAACAAATTTTTTCTTTTAATGAATATTGTAATAGTAAGTTAAGAGATTTTGATTTTCCAATTGAATTGAGTGAATGCAGTAATAAATTTTGTAATAATAATGAACATAAATTAATCATAGATCAGTTGTATGCCAAAATTATTAAGATATTAGAGGATGCCTCAAGTATTAGTTATAATGCTCGTGTAAATAAAAAACATGTAATAGGATGGAATAAGCATGTCAGGCCGGCTCATATTCAGGCTCGACTGGGTTTTCAGAACTGGGTTTTATATGGTAAACCCCGTTTAGGTCATATTTATGATATAATGTTAAAAACTAAAAAAGAGTTTAAAAGCAAGTTAAAATGGTGTCAAAATAATGCAGAACAAATAAAAATGGATATCATAGCATCTCACCATTCTAATAAAAACTTTGCAAAATTTTGGAAACATGCTAATAAATTGAACCTTAAGGCGGGCCGGCCTGTGAGCGTAGAGGGAGTTAGTGATCATGTGAAAATTGCTGAACTGTTCAAGAATCATTTTAAAGTTGAGTCCCCATTACAATCGTGTAAGACGGATCCATGTTTTAGAGATCTTTCCTCTATACCACAGGTGATATTTTCTGCCAGACAGGTGGCCACGGCAGTGAAAGGCATGGCACGTGGTAAGTCTCCTGGCCATGACTCTCTTAGCATTGAGCACCTGCAACATGCAGGTGTCCACCTGCCTAGAGTGCTTTCCATGCTTTTCAACTTCTGTACGCGCCACACATACTTGCCTAATGACATGATGAAAACTTTAGTAGTACCCATAGTTAAAAACAGAACGGGAGATATTTCTGACATTAACAACTATAGACCTATCTCATTGGCAACTATTGTGGCGCGGGTGCTGGATAGTGTGCTGGACAAACACCTTAATGAGCACCTTACACTTCATGATGCACAGTTTGGCTTCAAATCTGGACTTTCTACTGAAACAGCGGTGCTTTGTCTAAAGCACACTGTCCGTTACTATACAGACAGGAAAACACCTGTATACGCGTGTTTTCTTGACCTGTCAAAGGCCTTTGACCTTGTTTCTTATAATAAGCTGTGGCAAAAGTTGTATGATGACACAACTCTACCCTGTGAACTCATAGAATTGTTTAAGTTTTGGTATGGGTCTCAAGAAAATGTAATAAGATGGGCAGGATCACTATCTGAGTCATACAGGTTGGAGTGTGGGGTAAGACAGGGGGGTATTACGTCACCTAAGCTCTTCAATCTGTATGTCAACAGGTTGATTGGTGAGCTCGGCAGCGCCAAGGTCGGATGCTCTATTGATGGAATGTTTATCAACAATATTAGTTACGCTGATGACATGGTGCTGCTGAGTCCATCAATCAACGCTCTAAGAAAACTTCTGTGCATCTGTGAACGCTACGCAGAGGCCCATGGTCTGAGATATAATGCTACCAAAAGTGAGCTACTTATATTTAAGGCAGGTGCTAAACAATACCCACAGGTGCCATCAGTCTCACTCGGGGGTAGAACACTCAAAGTAGTCTCAAGCTTTAAGTACCTGGGGCACTGGGTCACAGATTCACAGAAGGACGACATGGATGTAGAAAGGGAACGCAGGGCGCTGGCTGTTAGGAGTAACATGTTGGTCCGCAGGTTTGCTAGGTGTTCAAAAGATGTAAAATTAACATTATTTAGGGCTTACTGCCAGAGCTTTTACACTTGCAGCCTGTGGATTGACTATACTCAAAGGGCATTCAGCGCCTTGCGAGTACAATATAATAATGCTTTCAGAATGCTGTTGAGGTTGCCGCGATACTGTAGCGCATCAGGGATGTTTGCGGAAGCGCGAATAGATGATTTTGCGGCTATTATTCGTAAGCGAGTAGCCTCCCTGATGTGCCGCGTGCGCGGCAGCGCCAACAGCATTCTGCAAAGTATAGCACAGAGGGTAGACGGGCCGATGCTGAAACATTGGGTTTCAGCTCATGTTATGGCGTTGGGACGTGCCGCAAAATAATTGTAATCTGTATTATTTTAATTTGTTTTCATCAATCATTTAATAATGAAATTTTACTAACATAGTATAAGTGAATTGTTACTAACAAATTATGGATGTATATTAATTCTGAAATAAATGATTATTATTATTAAATGCAGCTATAAAAGCACTAGTAGATAATTCGGATACTAATTCTAAATGTATAGCTTTTGTTACAGTGCAAATGAAAATAGCAATATATGCTTTATACGTAGTAGCATTCCTAAATTTTGAAGATTTCAAGTAAAGGGGACCCGCAATATCAACGCCACTATTAGAAAATGCTTTGGCAACCGTCACCCGAGCTGATGGCAAGTTCCCCATTAATTGGGTAGCAAACTTTGGCGCATATCTCCTACAATACACACAATGTTTTACATGGGATTTAACTAAAGACTTAACATTAGTTATCCAATATGTACATCTAATAACATTTAACATTAACAAGGGGCCTCCATGCAACGTTTTCCTATGAGTGGAATCTATAATTAATTTTGCTAGATATGAATTTCCAGAAATTACAATAGGATGTTTAGTATCATGAGGTATTGAAGCATTTCGCAGTCGTCCTCCTACTCTTAATATATTATTTTGGTCAATAAAAGGACGTAAGAAATATAATGGACTTTTCTTTGAAACACTCTCACCATTCGATAGCTGAGAAAATTCATTTTGAAAGTAAACCTTTTGAGAGATCTTAATAAGACAATTAATGGACTGTAATAATTCACTAGTAGTTAAACACTTTGGAATTTTATAACTTAAATTATTTCCCTTTGTTAAGCGCTGTCTACACGCATTTATAAAACGTAAACAATACGCGACAATTCTTTTAAGTTTTGTTAAACTAGAATATTTAGAAATAATAAATTCACTTTCCGTATCATTAACAGTTAAACATTGTAAATCGTTATTCTTTAACTCTAAATCAGTTTCGTGAGATTCAGTACAAGGGATAACATTATCAAGAACATGTAACCATTGTGGTCCGTTCCACCATAAATCATAGACTGGCAATTGGGCTGGACTGATACCCCTAGAGGCGCAATCTGCTGGGTTATCATTGGTATTAACATGATGCCATCTATTAGCACGAGTGACATTAACAATTTCAGCAACACGGTTACCGACAAAGGTCTTCCAAGAATTTGGTGGTTTTTGGAGCCATGCTAAAACTATAGTGGAATCGGTCCACCCATAAACATTTCCTTCAGACACACAAAGACTAGTTCTAACATTATCAATCAACTTCGCTGTTAAAACTGTAGCACACAATTCCAGACGAGGAATTGAGAGCTGTTTGATTGGCGCTACTTTGGTTTTGGCTGCGAGCATTTTAACTATAACTTGACAATTATCAATTATCCTAACATAAACAACACCGCCGTAAGCTGAACTAGACGCGTCGCTAAAGCCGTGTATTTCAATTCTGACGTTGGTAGCAGTAAATCCAATCCAACGTGGAATATAAACGATCGGCATGCTGTTCACTTGTTCTCTATAAGCAAGCCATTCACTCTTATGCTTATCAGGAAGCTCATCATCCCAGCCAAGACCAAGCAACCATAATTTTTGAATAAACACCTTTGCAACAATTACTACAGGTGACATCCAACCTAAAGGATCATATATTCGTGCTATATCAGCAAGAACAACACGTTTCGTAATTTTTGTATTCAACACTTCCGAAAATTTAAAGCTTAACTCAAATCTATCCTCTTTTGGATTCCATCTAATACCTAATGTCTTTATAGATTTATCCATAACAACATCATATGATTCTTGTGGTTGGTTGTTATCATCACCATTAACACATTTTAAAACATTCCTTGAGTTGGATCCCCACTTATGTAGAACCATTCCCCCCCCCGCTGCAGCAATGCAGTCAAATCTTTACATAATGAAATAGCATCTAATTCTGTGTCACAACCGGAAAGCACGTCATCAACGTAACAACTAGACTCTAGGACACGCGCAGCGTTAGGATACATACCTCGTTCATCCTTCGCTAGTTGTTTTAATACCTTTATGGCAAGATAAGGTGCGCAGGATGTGCCATACGTTACCGTACACAGTCTATATTCAGTGATTGTATCAGTTGGGCTTCTTCTCCACACAATGCGCTGATAATCTTGATCTTCCTTTCTTACTAAAATTTGTCTATACATACGTTGAATATCTGCCACAAAACAAATTCGGTGTGTGCGCCATCTCAAAAAAACATCTTTTATATCACTTTGTAGTGCTGGACCAATTAACAACTTCTTGTTTAATGATGTACCGGTACTTGACTCCGCCGATCCATCAAAAACAACACGGAGCTTTGTGGTTGTGCTCTCTTCTCTTATAACTCCGTGATGCGGGAGATAACAAACATTAGGCTTGTTTATTTCGTTGACTGGTACTTTCTCCATATGGTGCAACTCTTCATATTCATCCATAAAACTTTCATATCTTTCTTTAAAAACCTTATTCTTTTGGAATCTTCTTTCCATTTGCAACAAACGTTTGACAGCAAGAGACCTCGTTTCTCCGAGAGGTGTGCCATTATACTTATCAAATGGTAACGCTACTACATAACGCCCCGAGTCAGTGCGAGAATGTGTCTCTTCAAATATTTTCTCACACTCTGTTTCACTTGCAGTCAGTGTACGTTTATTTGTGATCTCTAATTCTTCTGATTCCCAGAATCGCTGTAATAGTTCATCAATCTCGAGCTGGCTGTGTAACAACAAAACTTCCTTTATTTCAGTGTGCTTACTATCGATCTTTCCTGAAATAAGCCATCCAAGATGCGAATTCTGTGCAATCAGTAAATCATACTTCTTTAATCCTTCAATCATTATTTGTGCATGTATATCCGCCCCTAACAACAGATCAATACCGCCAGGCTTTGAAAATGTAGGATCTGCTAAAGTCAATAGTCTTATTTCCGATGGCAACTTTAAACTTAAATCTTGACGAGGCAATATTGAAGCAAGTGACTTCAAAACATGAGCCTTGACATGAACTATAGGCGTGTCATTATTCAATGAAAAGATATTAAACCCAACTACTTCTTTCGACACTGTTGATAGTTTGGGATCTATTCCAGTCACTTTACTAAAATGGTGCTCTTTACGCAAACCAAGACGTTGAGCTGCTGATGTGGTTATAAAAGATGCTTGCGACCCTTGGTCGATCAGCGCTCGCAGTGTGTGCTTCTTACCATCTTTGCCCAAGACTCTAACTAAAGCCGTAGCTAGTAGAACATGTGTGTCAGTGATATCAGCCTTGTATACAGCTAACTGGGTTGTGTCTTTATCTTTCTTATCCTCCGTTTCATCTTCCTCAACCTGTGTAGCATGAGCTTGTTTTGTCTCGTATGATGTTAGATGTAATAGGGAATGATGTCGTCGTTTACATATTCTGCACGAAGTAGTTTGATTACAGTAAATTACGCTATGTCCTGGTGTAAGACAATTAAAACACAGTTGTTTTTGTTTAACGACATCTCTCCGTTCTTCTAGGCTTAAAGCAACAAACTCCTTGCAATGATAGATGAAATGATCCTTGTTACAATGAGAACAAACAGCTTGAATGTTAGCCTTAAACGTCTTTATAGGTTGTTGTCGATGTACAGTTTCTCTTACTTGAACTTGCTGAGTCACTGCTAATGCCTCTAAAGATCTGAATCGCATTTCCATAAATTCTATCAACTGCTTGGTAGTTGGAACTTCTGTAGTACCTCCTAGCTTCTGCTCCCATAAACGTTGACTCTCTAAATCAAATTTTGCTACGATGATGTGCGTAACGAGAGGATCCCAGTTTGTGGTGGGAACGCCAACATTATTCAATGCATTCAATGATTCACATGTTGTGTCCAACAATGTGCGTAACCCCTTGGATGATTCCATACTCAGCTTCTTTTGGTTGAGCAGGCGTGTGACATGTGCATGCACTATTAATCTCTTATTATCGTATCTTGCCTTTAAAACTTCAAGTGCCTTTTCGTAGTTTGCTTCTGTCAAAGGAAATTGTCGCAGTAACATCTCTGCCTCTCCCTTCAAATTACTTTTCAAGTAATGATACTTCTGAATGTTGCTTAATTCTGCGTTATCATGAATCAAAGACTTAAATAAATCATAGAAACCTGTCCATTCATTATAGTCTCCTGAGAAAGCAGGTATTTGTATCACAGGCAGTTTGGTTTTCAAAGCTTTGGTTTGTGATGATGAAGCATCCATTGACGTGTGTTGCTGCGTAGTAGTTGACGCGTGAAGTGAAAATTCATCTAACTGCTCTTTCATCAAAGTCTTAAATTCAAGATAAGTATCTTCACATGTATAATAAATATCTTCCTTGAAGTAATTCACGCTTTTCTTTTCTTCAACGGTAGCAGCTTTCATTATTTCCAAGTGGTTATCTTTAAAGATCTTATAATTCGATTCCAATAACTCCAACCTTGTTTCAATGTACGACTTAGTAATCCTTGCTTTCGATTTCTTAAAGTTTGAAAAGGCTCTGTTAATTTGTGAGGCGATTTCATTTTGAGACGTAATAATTTCTATTGCACCCATTTTATTTTCAGTCAGAAGCAAAAAACAAAAAAATTATTGACGTAAGATACTGATCAAAATGAACAATATACTCTTTACAAAACTTCAGTACGTCTATGACGATCGATGATGTTGTGCAATTAGACTGCTCTCTTTAGCATCATTGAAGTTTGTGATAGTTCGATACTCTTTTTTCTTTTTGCTGAGCTGTCAATTCAATTTATGAATTTTCGAATCAATTATATCTTATGAATCGCCGATATTTTTTGAAACTTATTTTGCAAACAACACTTTACACTATAAATGTTATAATTAACAGGCACTGCTTACTATTCGGCTCGTTTTGGACCAAATGTACACGCACTACATACGAAATGAAACCCTTTGCTTGAATATGTTGACAGAACTGACTTTATTGACAACTTTACTTTTTAATGAGACTATTTACTATACGCATTGAACACATACCTTTCAGCTTTCTAGGACTTCAGGAAGTACCTTAGGAATTTTGATGATTATCAGTAAGTTTTGACGAAATCAAGGTTTTTTAGATATCAATAAAATCCAAAGTTTAAGAGCTATGCAATAGAAACTCCATATATTAATAAGTCTACTACAGACATCATATCCTGAGATTTTTGTGCTTCTGGTATAATCCAAACCCAAGTTATGAGGGTTAAGCGGTTGGGGGGTTAAAGTCTAATTTCATATTTTTTTGTTGTTTGTGTCCTAATACTAGCTTACATACCAAATTTCAGCTTTTTAGGACTTCAGGAAGTACCCTGTGAATTTTGATGATCATGAGTGAGTCAGTGACGAAATCGGGGTTTTTTAGATATCAATAAATTCTATATTATAAAAGCTATACAATTCAAACTTTATATATGTAATAAACTAGCTTCCGCCCGCGACTTCGTCTGCGTGGAAAGTTTTTTGCTATCCCTCGGGAACATAACTTTTTTTCTGGATGAAAGGTACCCTATGTCCTTCTCTGTACCCCTGACAACGTGTATGCAAAATTTCATGATGATCTGTTCAGAAGTTAGGACGTGAAGGCGTAACAAACAAACAAACGGACTTTCGCATTGATAATATTAGTAAGGATTTACTACTGACATCACATTCCGAGAAATTTATTTATCTGGTATACTCCAAACCCAAGATATGAGGGTTCAAAAAAACGACGAAGCGCTTCGAGAAAAGGTAGGTAGTGCCCTTGCGCTTCGCTTCCTCGTCTTGGCGGGGGCACTACCGTGCCTCCAGATATGTGTACAAATCAGAGTAAAGGCCCCAAATGTTTGACTTAAGTATTTTGTTTGACCTACGTTTCTATGAAAGTTGTGTAGATTCATCTGCTGAATCATGAAAGTATTTTACGTGTCATTGGAAAAAATCATTTAGTAAGAAAATTTAATTACCGAGCGAGCACGAAGTGCGAGCGAAGCGTCTCTGCTTCAGCTTGGACAAAAATTCTTTCGTATGTCTGGCTGTCTGTTCTCACCTACAGGTCGCATTTCTCAACCGATTCTCATGAAATTTTGTTAGCAGGTTTGAAAATTATACAGTTTTTTTTTGTTAAATTTTTCAAAATGGCGGAGATATGTTAAAAAACATATTTCTGTCCGGCTTTCCAGCGCTGTCTGTTCTCCTCTACAGGTCGCATTTCTCAACCGATTCTCGTGAAATTTTGTAAGCAGGTTTGAAAATCAAATAGTTTTTTTTTTGTAATGCCAATTTTTTGATTTTTTTCAAAATGATGGAGAAATGTTGAAAAAACATATTTCAGTTCGGCTTTCTAGCGCTGTCTGTTCTCTTCTACAGCTACAGGCCGCATTTTTCAACCGATTCCTGTGAAATTTTGTAAGCAGATTTGAAAATAGTATATTTTGTTTATCAAGCCAGTTTTTCATTTTTTTTAAATGATGGAAATATGTAAAAACACATATTTCAGTCTGGTTTTCTGGCTGTTCTCCTCTACAGGTCGCATTTCTCAACCGATCCCGGTGAAATTTTATGAGCAGGTTTGATAACTATATAGATTTTTTTTGACGAGACAGTTTTTAGAAATTTATTAAAATGACGGAGATATGTAAAAAAAACATAAGTATTTCAGTCCGGCTTTTCGGCTGTATGTTCTTCTCTACAGGTCGCATTTCTCAACCGATTTTGGTGAAATTTTGTGAGCAGGTTCGAATATAGTCAAGCCAGTTTTTCCAAATTTATCTAAAAAAAAATATTAACTCATTTCGAAAAATGATCAAAATTAGAAGCATATCTGCGAATACTCACGTACCTACTGTGTGCTTTGAAAACTTCATGGCGACATTTTATTTTTGTACAACTTGAGCCACTTTTTATCGCGAGGTCTACTGCTCACGGAGCCACTAGTAATATCATAATCACAACTATAAAAGAAAAAATGAAAATGAAAAAAAAAATGTAACATTCACTATTTACAGATAAATATTCCAATTTCAGATTATTTAACCACTGTAAAAAAATATGAAAATCTTTGCTACGGGTGAAATCGGACGGCACACTTAACTAGCACCTCAACCAGAATATTTTTAAAGTAAGTTATAAGTAGGTATATCAAATTTACCTTTGTTTGGCTTAAACCCAACGTAATCGTACTTAATTGCGCTTTATTTATCACTAACTATTGTGATTGTATGATGATCGATAAGCTATTTTGACGGCTATCTAACCTAAGCTTTCGTTAGGGTTGGCGCATGTTAACATGTGGCACGAAAATGTGACTAAACGTAATTAATGATAGATTGTGGACCATAGAGAATGGATTTTGGGGGTTGGCGAATCTTTGCCTCCGTAACGGGCTCCCGGGGGGCACCGGGCCTTTTAATTTGCGAGCGTTGGGGTGCATCGCGCCCCACCGCTGACGTACTTGAAAGAATAAATTTTAAATTATATGTTTTCGATCAATAATGTGGAGGAGCTTAAAAGTTTTTATGGCAGAGTTCTTTTTAAATCTTTAAGTTACTGACCAAAACTTGACCATGTTTTGAGCAAAAAATGTGCTTTACTTATAATTTGAATAAAAATCGGCCAAGTGCGAGTCGAAGTCGCGCACGAAGGGTTCCGTTCCGTACCAAAAAACGGCAAAAAATCACGTTTGTTGTATGGGAGCCCCACTTAAATTTTTATTTTATTCTGTTTTGAGTAATTGTTGTTATAGCGGAAACAAAAACACATCATCTGTCAAAATTTCAACTATATAGCTATTACGGTTCATGAACTGTATCTTATGACATACAGCCAGGTGACAGACCAACAGAGGGACAGTGGAGTCTTAGTACGGAACCCCAAAAACTAGATAATCAGCAGATTTTACTCTGGGTACCAAAAACATTATGGTCATATGTAATAATAACGAACACTTCATAGCACAAAAACATGATAAATTATTTTGAAAAAAGAAATATATGTAGCTTACTTCCGCAAACAATATATGCAAGATGCACCGCCCGGCCGCCCGCAAAATTACAAGACATGTCTTGCTAAATGCAGGTTTGCACTGATATTTTGTGGTGTGCATGTGCATATTTTTGCGGGCGGCCGGGCGGTGCATCTTGCATATTGTTTGCGGAAGTAAGCTACATATATTTCTTTTTTCAAAATGGTTTGGGACTTCCGCCAAGTGACGCCTGATTCAATCAAATGATAAATTACAAAAAAATATTTGTCAACTAAAACAACCATACAAATAACCGAATGTTAACAATTAGACATGGCTTTAAAGTTTAAACAGCCAATTAAAATCATAATTCAGTGCCAGTTTTATAGATTTATTGATGATGTTAAAATGTTAGCGCTAGCTGAATATTTAAATACGAAAAAGCTAACAGAGTGTCGCATCCTACAATGCATTCGATCCGATGACGTGGGCGGAAATGCACCCTTGTCGAATTTTTAATCGCATAGCTCGATGCCATTTATACGAGGTTAGGGTTGCTACGGCTCCGAATTCTTGGGGCGTCAAATTGAAAGCTAAACTAAGATGGCGGTAGTGATTTAAGAGAAGGATAACAGTTATTCCTGCTACATAAAAAAAAATGAAGAAATTAACAGAGATTCTATTTATTATATTTCATTTTTATAGTTATTAAGATGTAAAGTTTAATAACATGTTATATGAAATTGTATTGTTTTGTTGCCAATAAACTAATTATTATTATTGTTTGTAAGATGAATATTGGAATTGCCGTAGAAATAATATTGTTCGTACTAAGCTTTTTTTTCAAATTGTTTCTGCTACGTAGGCCGAAACAATCTTACTTATTGTTACTTTCAGTAATGTTTCTGTGTAGGGTCGATCAGATCAATTTTTATAGCATAAAGAGACGCAAAAATATACATTTATGGAGTCTAAAAAGTGTCAAATTATCATTATTATTTCATTATACCTACTTGGCAAACAGTAGCGTTTGTACTAGTATAAGGTAACAGGTGTAAGTTGGCAACTGTACCTTTAGCGTGAGGCCTGCGGCGAACAGGCCAGTCCACCCTACGTCGATTTAAAATTCATATCATACTGCCTCCGTAAATTACTTTCTCTGTTCACTATCTCGGTCAAATCTCGGTAGGAACTTGGGTTTGGAGAGAAACACGCCAATATTTTGACGTAAAATTTTCTGACTCAAGGGTTGAACAGTTCTTTCAATCCCTACTAATATTATAAATGCGAAAGTCCGTTTGTTTGTTTATTTGTTTGTTTGTTACGCCTTCACGTCTAAACTACTAAACCGATCATCGTGAAATTTTACATACACTTTGCCAGGGGTATAGAGATGGACATAGGGTACCTTTTATCCCGAAATAAAGTATTGTTCCCGAGGGATAGCAAAAAAACTTTCCACGCTGACGAAGTCGCGGGCGGCCGCTAGTTACTTATAATTATAGTTGACTTAACATTTGATGTCTATTGGCTCCGTGCACGCTTTTAGCGCCACCTAGCGTGTTGCAACTTTGTTGGCTCTGACCTGACCGTTTTGACGTTTTGATATGTAATGGCGGCATTGTGACAAAATGTTAAAAAACCGAACAAGAGCGAGTCGGACTCGCGCACCGAGGGTTCCGTACAATCATAAATATATTTGGATATGTTACTTTAGTACAGTCTTTAAAAAAGTAGGATAAACGGCAGACAGTTGGAAGGGCGAACAGGCGGACAGTTAATCTACAAATCTTAACCACAGCTGCTTATGGTGACTGAAAAACGTTTCAGCCACTCCACATTGCAAACTGTTTATATTACTAAGTAGGAACTTATTCTTCGTTTATTCGTACGTCAAATAGTAGGTAATTATTTTAGAACCAGCCACCAATTTATTATTGTAGTGTTAGGTTGCGCCATCTCTTGACCGATAATGGAACTATATTTTTCCTTAGGTTAGCATGCTTAGGACAGCGCCATCTGTTGACTGGTAGTAAAACTAAAAAAAAAATTGATTGTTTTTTGAATTTCTTAAAAAGTGTGTTATATTGAGACATCGTTTTATTTTTCCTCTAATCTTTACATAAACTACTATCACATAGAATTATTTCAGATTTTTCTCTCTGCAAACTTCGGAGATAAGGGGGGGGGGGAACGGTATTTTTTTTTACAATTTTCACCATAAGTCGAAAACTATGCGGCCTAAAAAAAAAGAAAAAATGTTTAAAAACGTGCAAACGACGCTCTTTCATATGATACCCCACATGCCCTAGTTGCCCCACTTCAAATTTTTAAGACCCCTTTTCAGTCCCTGTTGTAAAAAAGTTAATTTATTTTTTTATTTATTTCTTATTCGCGAAATAGTTGGACAAATGTCATCTTAAACTATTCCAAATTTCAAGTTGATACCATTAGTAGTTCTCGAGATATCCAGCTGTGACAGACAGACAGACAGACAGACAGACAGACAGACAGACTGAGTCACACCATAAGGGTTCCTTTTTTACCATTTTGGTACGGAACCCTAAAAATACTATACATATTGTGTTATTAATGTAAATTTCAAAATTACTGTGATTGTGGTAGACAAAGTGTTATGAAATCATTTTTGGTCATTTAAATTAAATATGGCAAGTAAGATCTAAAAAAAGAGTATTGATTTTGGTTATATTAGGGTTTGTTTACTTCTTTTTTAGTTGTAGATTTTGTAAAATAAAAGGATATAGCTACTTTAATAATTTTATTAAGTGATAATAAACATATATAATTGGTCCTGTATTGCTAGTTATCAATTAAATATCGTTTTCAATCAGATTACAGAGCCTTCTTTATTTCTACTTTTTGCCACCATGAGCGCTGCGATCGATTATTATACCTTCGCACCCTCCCAATAGCCAGATGATGAGATTATTGAGATGTAAGTGAAAAAAATAGTGACAGTGGCCTATTGGCACCGTGCACGCTTTTACCGCCACCTAGCGTGTTGCAACTTTGTTGGCTCTGACCTGACCGTTTTGACGTTTTGATATGTAATGGCGGCATTGTGACAAAATATTAAAAAACCGGCCAAGTGCGTGTCGGGCCACGCGCCATAGGGTTCCGTAGTTACCTTATACCATACCATATTTAATACCACCTATAATTTTTCGTCTGTAAAAATAACTTTGTTTTTCACAGTGTTGGTATGAATGACAAAGTTATATTTGCGGTTTTGGAAAATGTGCTATATCTCAAAAACTAAATACTATATCTCGTTCGAACCAATTTTGTTTGAAAGTGTTTATTAAGATCTACAGCATATATATTTTTTTAAATTTTCACTTTCTTATTTCAAAAGTTAAAGGGGGGGGGACACACATTTTACCACTTTGGCGGTGAATATCTATCAAACGGTTGACTTTGAGAAAAAGTTGTCTTAGAAACCTTAATGTTATTTTTAAAGACCTATCTATAGACACCCAACACGTGTTGGTTTGAAGAAAAAATTTTTTTTCAGTTTCAGTTCCATGTATGGGGAGCCCCCCCTTAATCTTTTATTTTTCTTATTTTTGTTTTAAATTCGTTAAGCGGTTAACAGAATACATCTACCTACCAAGTTTCAACTGTGTAGTCTTAATACTTTCGGAATAAAGTGGCTGTGACATACGGACAGACAGACAGACAGACATGACAAATCTATAAGGGTTCCATTTTTTGCCATTTAGGCTACGGAACCCTAAAAATACTATACTATACATATTATGTTATTAATGTAAATTTCAAAATTACCGAGATTTGGGTGGACAAAGTGTTGTAAAATCATTTTTGGTAATTTAAATTAAATATGGCAAGTAAGATCTATTCAAAAAGAGTGTTTTATATTGGTTATATCCTAATATAACCAATATAAAACACTCTTTTTGAACAAACCCTAGTTTGTTTACGTCTTTTTAGGGTTCCGTAGCCTAAATGGCAAAAAACGGAACCCTTATAGATTCGTCATGTCTGTCTGTCTGTCTGTCTGTCTATCCGTATGTCACAGCCACTTTATTCCGAAAGTATTAAGACTACACAGTTGAAACTTGGTAGGTAGATGTATTCTGATAACCGCTTAACGAATTTAATACAAAAATAAGAAAAATAAAAGATTAAGGGGGGGCTCTCCATACATGGAACTGAAACTAAAAAATTTTTTTTCTTCAAACCAATACGTGTTGGGTGTCTATAGATAGGTCTTTAAAAATGACATTAAGGTTTCTAAGACAACTTTTTTTCAAAGTCAACCGTTTGAAAGATATTCCCCGCAAAAATGGTAAAATGTGTGTCCCCCCCCTTTAACTTTTGAAATAAGAGAGTGAAAAATCTAAAAAAAATATATACTGTAGATCTTAATAAACACTTTCAACCAAAATTGGTTCGAACGAGATATAGTATTTAGTTTTTGAGATATAGCACATTTTCCAAAACCGCAAATATAACTTTGTCATTCATACCAACACTGTGAAAATCAAAGTTATTTTTGCAGACGAAAAATGATAGGTGGTATTAAATATGGTATGGTATAAGGTAACTACGGAACCCTATGGCGCGTGGCCCGACACGCACTTGGCCGGTTTTTTAGTTGTAGATTTTGTAAAACAAGAGGATAAAGCTACTTTAATAATTTTATTAGGTGATAATCTATATATATATAAAAGCGTAAATCACTCACTGACTCATCACGAAATCTCAGAAACTACAAGTGCTAGAAGTCTCAAATTTTGCATGGGGGTCCCTTTTAGGGAGTAGGTGCTCACTAAGACGGGATTTTGCGAAATTCAATCCCTAAGAGGGTGAAACAGGGTGGCAAAGTTTGTATGGGAGAACGCGATTCCTTAGCCCGATTGACTTGAAATTTGGCATAGACATTCTTTTACAAAATTAATTGAACACGTGTTTCGTATTTTTTTGAAATGTATCCCTTAACAGGGTTGAAAAGGGGTAGAAAGCTATTTTTAGGGTGGTTGACTTCGAAATCGGAATCAAAACTTCTTAGTGCTTTTAAATGATTAAGAAAAATAAATGTCAGTTGTCACTGCACGGGCTGACGTTTAATCTCTAATTTTCCCGATTTTCAAGACAAGCTTTGATTCTTATAATGTTGTATAAGATTTATCCCTATTTTCACTACTTTACGAAATATTAGTCAAATAAAACGGCAACATCTGGCAAATATCAGATAACGTGACAAGGAATGTGGTATTTAGAGAAGTGTTTCGATGGAGAGCCTGATAATAATGCACAACATTAGTTGCACCCGGCATAAATCTTTGCCCGGCATGCGTTGCAATGTCACGTTTTTTTTAGCCAGAAACCTTTTCAGTAGTAAGCAGAACAATTCACCAAACATTCACCAAAGTTTCATCATAATCCGATGTGGTTGAATGGTTTAGGAGTGCAAAGGAAACAAATACACATACATCAATTTTTATTTATAAAGAAGATAACTATTAAGCAAAGATATTAGAATTTTTAACTATAAGGTAAGTATTAAATGTATCTTAATATTATTATACTTATTTTGTTAAATTACTGCTAATAAATTTTATTAAGTACCTACCTAACTAATACAGAATCGTTAACAGGGCGTCGATTCTGTAACCAAACTCGAACCCCACTTCGAATCTCACTTCACTGCACGGGAATTTTAAATCATAAATAAGATAATGATAAGAATTTTTTTTTATCACAAAAGATAGCTACGCAGGCTACCTAAATTTTTTGCAATCAGTAAAATAGCTCATTTAGTAAACAAATGTCTAATAACAAATTCACGCGAAGTGAAGTGAGATGCGAGTTTGGTTACAGAATCGACAGACTGCGCGGGTAAAACCACGGGGTGCAGCTATTACCTATATAATCACAAAATTGTATAAATGTGAAAGTTTTGATGTTTGGATGTTGTTCATGATTTGTTACCTACTCAATCATATTATACTCAATCACGTCTAAACGGATTTAGGAGAAATTTGGCACAGATTTAGATTAAAGTCTGGAATACTTAACACAGGCTTCTTTTCATCCCGATCATTGGTTTCCAAGGGAAGACTTACAACGATTACCGACTCCCACGCGGGCGGAGCCACGGGCAAAAGCTATACCTACATAGTATAAAACAAAGTCGCTTCCCGCCGTCTGTACGCTTCTCTTAAACTATGCATAAAAACCGCATTAAAATCGATCCATAAGTTTGGGAGCTAGGTTGCCTCAGATAGACAGACACACACACGTCAATTATATTATAACACCTCTTGCGTATGTACGTGGTATAGGTATATGTCGTCCTCCTAGGTATATGTATCCTGTAGTATAATAATCTGATAACTTTACACTGACACCACATTAGCACAGTTTTACATTTAGTAACTACATTGCACCCGTGCGAAGCTGGGGCGGGCCGCTAGTACACTATATAATTGTTCTTGTATCGCTAGTAAACAATTAAATATCGTTTTCAAGCAGATTACAGAGCCTTCATTATTTCTACTTTTTGCCACCATGAGCGCTGCGATCGATTATTATACCTTCGCACCCAGCGAATACAATAACCCCTAATGCCGAATATCGTAGATAGGGTCCAGTAAACTGAACAACTTTTCCTACGGGATCAACTCTGAAATCGCGAAAAAAAATCAGCTGTTTTAAACATTTTGATATTTTCGTTACAATTTTGTGTATGAAACAGTTGAATTTTTTTTCGCGATTTCAGAATTGTTTCGATAGTAAAAGTTTCTTGTAACACGTTGTATACCTATACAAATGTATAAGTCATAGCTACTTACTTCGATATCACTTTATGTATTTTCAATCGTGCTTATAGAATATCATAAAAGCTAATCTGTCGGCTTTTGTACAATTTTATGTTACTTCAGCTGAATGATAAAGCTACGTTCAGACGATGGATATTTTTTCATTTTAGACATTTGGCTGCCAGTCAGTAGTACACTAGTGCGCAGAGCCGCGCCGCCCGGCCGTGTGCACGCTCTCAAAACACGTTCGTTATATCTACGTGCGGTTTGGTGCGGTCACCGGCCCGTTGATTACGTAAGTCTGTTGCTAACAATCCTCGATTGAAATCGATTGAAAGCGCAGTTACATTGCTGCTTTAAGTAAAATAGTTGTCACATTGGTTCTTTACTAAAGCAGCAATGTAACTGCGATTTCTGTCAGAGTTGATTGCAACAAAGTTACATAATTACCCCCCTGGACAGGCGGTCGGGCGTCGACAATTTGTCGTGGCATGTCCATCGCTGCTTGGTGGTTACGAATGGAAAATATTGAACACCAGTCGATTTATCTAACGCATTCATACTATTTCATACGTTCTATCGCTATAGACAATATTGTCGTATCATGATCGTGTAGTGACGAGGCCTGTAGTGTTCCTCGTCTGAACACAGCCTAAGCGTCTAATACAGTCTATGCTTTTCTTTCACTTTCATACAGGCATAGTAAGAAGAATTTTTCGAATCAATGAATACCTATTCATCATAGAATTTTTACGATGTTACAAGTCACTTTACTAGGGGTTCTGGCCGCAGGGGTTCTCAGCTCCCCTTGGCCCCGCTGTGACAAAACACTGCGTGATCGTGGGAAGGGACTTTTGTCGCGCGGTAATGTTCAAGTAGCCGCAAAAAGTTACTTGAAGAGAACAACACTACTTGGCTCGCTTATGTTCTATTGATTACCTCTTGAGAGTTGTTTTACAAAAAAAGTCTTCTAAAGACGACTTTATTACACCCCTTAAGAAATACTTAATCATATTTTTTGTATACCTTCGCTTATATATAATATCTACCATAATTACTACTATCACGATCTTATTATTTCTGAAGAAAACATGAACTCATATTGGTTTTATTTGAAAGTAAAATATTTCAGAACTTATTCATAACACCCTTAATGAGATAAGAAAGGGCAGGCCGTTACGCGATCCCAGCACGTAACAAGTTTGTAATAAGGCGTGGACGTATCTAATCATAAATCAATTTTGTTGGCGAAAAACGTCGATATCGTTATTGGTGGAGCCACACGCGGTCCGTTACGACGTCATATGAGGAGCCGAGTTCAGAGCCGTACGAAGGGCAGGGTGAGGGCTGCACTGCAATAGCAAATATTTAATATAATTTTTGTGTCCTTGGCACAGTCATCTCTTTTGATGTTGAAATAATCAGAGTGATGATTTTCTTTCCGACAATATTGGTAGTTTTGCTTGTAAGAATTTTAAGTAATGATAAACTTCTCCATAATGTTTAACTACTTTGCAGTTAAAAACACCAATTGCTTAAAAAATGTTGAGCATTTGAGTAAAAAGCATGTACAGTAAATTTTGTTCAAAAGTTTATAGCCAACTATTTTATTGAAGAACATAGGCATACCATTAGTTTGAAAGAATGAATTATACGTAGAGAAACGAGATTTCACATCTCACCAATCCTCTGAATCTGCTCCAATCCAAACAAAGAATTATGTAAGTAGGTACCTACTTTACTTAAGATTCGCCATTGAATTAGGTAAGTATATTATTATTTGCTAAAGTATAGTATCAGTACCTCACTTTCTTATAAAGTATGACGTAGTTTAAAAAGCGTATCTATTACGAAAGAAAATTATACCTTTAAAAAAGTCAACTTTTGAAACCAAACAGAAAATTAAATAATTACACACTCCTTGGGTCAAAATCCTTACCAAAACCTTAACGGTGTTATTACATAAGATTTTTAAACACCTGTTCAACTTGGACACTGTTTAAATGTGATGCTTTATTTTTTTTGACAAGATTGCTTAAAATAGACACATCACATTTAAACAGTGTCTAAGTTAAACAGGTGTTTAAAATCTTTTGTTATAAAGCCGTAATTATTTTTAACTTAAAAAGGTTAAAAAGAGGGCCCCCAACTCTACCAAGCTGTGAGGTCTACCCTAGCTCCGGCCCTGACAAAGTCCAC
This sequence comes from Agriphila geniculea, assembly GCA_943789525.1. Taxonomy (NCBI): domain Eukaryota; kingdom Metazoa; phylum Arthropoda; class Insecta; order Lepidoptera; family Crambidae; genus Agriphila; species Agriphila geniculea. The sequence goes on from OX038871.1 coordinate 17,657,057, forward strand.
GGTAATGTTTATTTGATACATGTAATCGGCACATGATGTATGGGAGCTATCGGCGTCGTTCGTCGCTCACTCGCCACGCCGCGTCCGCCGTAAGGTTTATGATGATTATTCGCTCTAAATGATGATTTATTACGGGATTAGGCAGGCACACGGTCCATTTTGTGGGGAGATTGGCATTATTTATATTATAATACGAACCTCACATTAAATCAGAAAGAAATCGGATTTGCTGAATATAAATGACCATGTTATTTGTCAACAAATGGTTGGTTCGCTATGATTTTTCCGGAGTACTGAATTTCTGTGTGACATGTGTTTTCAATGTTTTTGATGTAGGTTTTAGTATTCTGATTGTTAGATAATGGTTTAGTTAAATAATATTTATTGTATCTAAATCATCTTGCCACGATTTGTATTTAATATTCAATTTAATTTTCGTTTATTAAAAGAACAAGTTGTTTTAAAGTAAACTTACAAGAACCTTTGTGTATTGTTAAACACAACACGCTCACTGAAAAACAATTTAATAATACCTGGGAGCCGAGATTTAAGAATTTAATATTGGTAGCAGCTTGCTTCAATGGACGGATGCTTTTTTCGTTACCATAATTTTTGAACCCGAGATAATCAAATTACATTTTGGCAAAAAATGTGGTTCAAAAGAAGCTGGAATTTTCTCTCGGAGATGGACAATGTAGTAAATAATTATTATTACAGGAGCCCACCCCAGTCTTCGCAAGACAAAGCTAATCAAATTATAATTTCAAATAACCTTTTCTGTAGACGAGTTTATGACACAACAATATAATTTAAAACAAGACTCTTTATTTGCTTACGAAAATTGCTTGCTAGATTTTCTAGGTAAAACTTAATTTATGAAGCAATAAGTTTGAATTAACAATTTCTTTTAAGAATAAGTTTCAAAGAAAACTCGTTGCTATTATTATTCATTGAGACGTTAAGTTTTTTTGAAGGACTAAAAAAGTTACAATGATACGAAACGAAATATACTCGAAAATCATGACTGAAGTCATGTTTTTACATTAATTCACACGAAAATATAAATTGCATAATTTCAAACTTTTGCCAAGGAATAACAAAGGAGCCATTTAAATTACTTTAATATAAGTTTGTTTCTTTGAATCGCAATGTTGAGGGGAAATTTTTGAAATTTACTTTAAAGCATTTCTTGCGAAGAGCCGTCCGGCGTTGTTTGAAGTTAGATACGCCACATTACGTAAGAAGTAAGCTAAAAGTTTTCTACTAGAATGTCCATCAAAAATATTGTTGTTCACTTTGATAGATTAGGTTGTCTGTTCACCATTTCTAATTATAATGAAAGCTTATTCTTTCTATATTTATGGTTCCAACCTGTTTAGTCTAGTCACAAAATAGGCTGGCCACATACAGATCGCATTCCGGTTCGGAATTCCGAACGCAGCTAATCCATACAAATCTATGAACCTACCACACACATGCCGGATTTTTCCCTATGGAATTTTCATACATTATCGATATTCCGTTTCGGAATTCCGAATCGGGATTCCATCTGTATGTGGCCGGATTGAGCCTTCTTTGTGGTCTAGTCTAGTGCTTTGGCAAATGATGTCGAATGACTAGTATTTATCGTTACCGGATGACAGGAATCCCCAAAAAATATAATACTTAATGAAAACACATATTTGTTAATCATTTTGGTGAGAAAAACAATCAAATAATTTAAAAAAAACATAATCACATAAACTAAATGAGGAATGTAGAATATAGGTGTACAAAATGTCATGTACTGAAGAGTCAGGAAATCTCATTATTGGATCTGGTTACCCTATGACTAGTTCGATTCCCATAAGAACGGTACCTTTGCGTTTGGTTTTTACTTCAGTGCGATTCTAAGTGATTCTTAATTATTAAGGTGTAGAATAAATAATATTTTATCTTATCTCTATCTTATCTAAGTCATATGGAAATAGATTGATATTCAGAATGTTCATCTATTAGACTAGTGCTCTGATATAGCTGTGGACCCCGCGTTTGTGATATTTTTGAACATTTTATAAAATGGTGGTTTTTCTTTTTCGAAAAATTTCAAAAATTGGATCAAAAAAAATCTATGTAATTATTGAACCTGCTCACAGAATTTCACGAGAATCGATTAAGAAAATGCGATCTGTAGACGAGAACAGGCGAAAAACGAAAGATTTTATGCCCAAGCTGAAACGGAGATGTTTTGCTCGCGCTTCGCGCTCGTTCGGTCAACTAATTAATTCAATACCAGTTGATTTTATTTTGGTGGTGGTTAAAATAAATATGTACGTCTAGGTAGTGTCAGTCAACTATAGGTTACGAAAACTGCATAGATACAAGACGCCCCTGGGATAGCTATTGATTCAAAAGAAAGACGAGTCAAAACTTTTACGACAAAGACATGAAATCATAGAGCGATTTCTTATACGACTTCGGTTTCAACTTCATAGCGATGAATTATGCAGGGAGTGGAGATTTCCGAACGATAAAAGTCGTAACACCCAAGAGTGTTCTAAAAAGAGCTTTTAGGGTGATAACAAAATTTATACATCGCTTTCGACGTTCTCAACGTAATCACCAACCCGGAAAAGTTTTTCAAATAATGCTTATAGTAAACAAACATTAGAGTTAATTTGATTGTATAAAAAAATTATGTCCATCGGTTATAAATAGTCTGCAAAGCCAAACCCTAAAGAACTTACCTACTTTACGCCTTAAAAATAACTGTTTATATTCATACAATACAAATAATTATGTAATGCTAAAAGGATTGAATTCCTGAAAACCATCTTATATTACTTTTGATTGACAATAATTACATTGTATGTTGTAAAACGAAAAATCGTTAATCATCTGCGCATCAAATGTAGGAAATTTGGAAAAAAATAATTAGCCTCACTGTGGCTCACTATTAATGTGTGCTTTCGTTGCTAATATCAACGGAGGGCTGCAGCGCGTCGGACCACCAGTCGTCCGACGCAACGCGCGCCCTGAATACCTAATTTGCTAATATTAGTTGTTGCAAGGGGAAGTAACTCCGGTGGGCAAAACTCGAGACAAAGAACACACGTACGACTCCTGTAAGGGGCACTTTTTTAACTTTTAATACTGAAACTTTCCCGATACAACCTATGCACGTCGTCTACGAGCCTCGTTTAATATTACCCTTGAATTTTAATTGCTTCCTGTATTGTCTCCGAGAAGTTTGTTTCGAATACGAACCTCAGTTACTGAACTAAGTTGCTTTCCAAGGAAAGCTTTGTTAAGGCCAAGCTGCACGTTTGGCGTATGTATGATTTACAATTCAAGGGTGGTCAACCTTTTCTACACTTGGGCCAAAATTCGGAAGTAGAATTTTACCCCGGGCCGCACTACTAGGTACCTACTATGTGAGAGAAGAAGTGTTTTTTTTATAGTAGGTATGATAAGGTTATTTTAGTATTTTTTTTTTTACTTTAATAAAATTTGCTCGGCTCCGCGGGCCACAAGGTAACAGACCGCGGGCCGAACGATTGATGTTTCAATTATATTAATAAGTAGACGTTAGAGGTTTTTTATTGTCATTTTTTTCTATACCTTATTTTAAAATCAACATTTACATTAAAAAATGCATTTATTTATAAAGCTTATAACGAAAACATAGTAAATAATAAGTATTTAAAGTAAAAGAAAATTATTATCACGTTAAACACACCGTAGGTGTCGTAAACTTAGTTAAATTGTATTTAATTAGCCTGCGTAAATGAATTTTGTAAGTTTGTAACTCTTGTATACTTTTGATTGGTATGAATAGGATTGTTTAATTTCAATAAGTAACATTTATTCAAACTCAATTTACTTCAATTTTTTTTATTTATTTTAGTAATAAGTATTTTCTCAAAGCAAATAACGAACATTTATTGAAGTAACATTTCCATGCCTTAGCATGCTGCATTTGGCGGAGAGCTACCAGGCCATCAGGAAACGAAAGAGTCGATAACTCTCCACGGCTACCAATTACACTAATGGAGTTTATTTCGTTCGGTACACTTGTCCAGCCCGCGCTGTGCACTTCGAGTGCACTTAGGCACATTGTGACTGAAATCAGATGCTCAAAGCTTTCGTGCCTTCTGTACCAATAGGTAACGTACAGGACATTCGAAAAAGTAAAAAGTTTAGATACGTAGATAAACTAAATATACATAGGGATAGAGATACAATGTTTTTTTCTACAACGAGTAAGTACTTCGTTTCCCCAATATTAAGCGACGATTAAGTCGAAAGGTGGTAGCTCATTTCACCCGGAACCCTCAACCGCTGAGGCATTGGCTAACCTCTGCCATAACACATCAATAAATTTAAAATTATTATGCCATCAGACTTAGATAAGATGGTGGTTGTTGGCCAGTAAGGCTTCAAACAAACCTGGGAATTGCACCCCAGGTTATGTTGTTTCCTAAAAATACTCTACTTAGTAGACATAATATTTGGAAAAAAACATTATTTTATTTTAAGAAATAATATCATGCTTGTATTTCTAATGCAAATGATTAGAACTAATACTACCCTCCACAAACAACAAAACCTTAATGAACAGTGATATGAGATTAGTTTCTGTAGATAATCTTTAGATCGCAAGCTGCTCTAAAACAAACGTGAATATCATTAAGTATTCTCCACACATTTTTCGGTTAACTTTAAAAATACTCAAATAAAGCGGTGCGAGATTTCTAAGTTGCAAAGGCAACGCGACGCATCCCCTGAACACAGTTCCAGCTTACTTTGTTATGCTAATCTTCATAATTCTTTAGGCGGTGAAGTCTCTCGCAAGTTGCTTTTTTGAGAACAACTTGTAATTCAGTCGTAATTTGTTACGTTGTTGAATGCTTACTTGGAGCTGTTAAGAAAATTTTCACGCAAAAATGTAGAGACGACTTGAACTTTCAACGATACAAACTGATGTAAGTAGGTAGGTACCTTTACTTAAAAATAACATTAGCCTGTCAATGATTCACATTTCAATAAAGTTTGTTTTATTTGAAATGAAAAGATAAATTCTCGTATTGCTAAGTATAAAAGGTTTTAATCATCTTCCACACATTCTAATTTGCAAATATGAGTTTGACAAAATGCAAACACTGTTTCTAAACTACCCTGACAGTTTTGTGAAGCTCTTCACTAGTTCAAATTAACGAAGAAAACTTCTTGATCAAGTCTGTCTACCTGAAAACACAAAGTAAACTCGGTGCCTTCGCAACTTATCCATTAACTTAAGTAGAATCTGTAGACAGCATGAAGAGAATAGTGCTTCTCTGGAGTTAGTAGTTTGAACGTTAAACGAAATTTATGACATTAGATTGATAGGTTAGTAGGCACTGGGAGATATTCATCTTGCAAAAACAACACTACGATTTTACTTCGAAAGATATTGATTGGAGATATTGTTGTTGAAAATGCTTTAACAAAAATACTGTAAATGTTAACAATGCTTATGAACTCTAAAGTCGAAAATATTCTTAAGGTTAACTTTAATTAGTAGGAGTAATTCCAGAGAAAATATTCCTTTCATACGGTAAGCCAGGTTTCCAAGTTACAGCACAATCTCCATGAAATCTTCATTAATTTAAGAAACTTCCGACAATTTCCCTTTGACTCCGAGACCCGAAAGTGAAAAATTATTTCTTAAATTTTTACTTCACTTAAAATCTGCACAACGTTGTATTCGACGACCGCTTTATTATTTATGACAAGGAACACGAAACTCATCTCGAGTTATAAACTTCTTGGAATTTCTCCTGAAGTAATACAGAGCTATTATTATGATGTCCCCACAAAAAATATTTTCTGTGTAGCGAAGCCAGGGTCGGTGTGAGGGGTCGGTCGGGATCTCGTCGCGGACGGAAATCGGAATGTTAGTAGGGCTGAGGTATCAGGCGACAGCGCACGTCTCGCGGGCATTGCGCCCTCGTCACTCTCCAACGTTAGCGTGCTCTTACTGCACTTATTATGAACTTACGTGCATCTTTACAACTGAAATTTTCTTACAAATAAATTAGAATTTCATTGTATCCTTCATGTAAATATTTCCATGTATAAGGAAACATCAAAATATTCACTACTTATTACCCTATAAAATGTGTGACTGCAGAACTAAATAAAGTCAAGTGGTCAAAGTTATAAATTTGAATATTTATAAATTAGATCAGGTACGTATTGGCAGTAAAATAAATGAATAACAACTTTTATATTTTTATATCCTTCCGCAGAGTTTATAAGCTTAGATGAGCAAATGTTACGCTTGTGCAACTTAAGACAAGTTGAAAGTAAAAAAAAAAAATAGGGCGCTTCTAAATATAAGAAGAGGTACGGAACTCGCTTCAAAGCGCAGTACGTACACTTGCAAACTTTATGAAGTTTCACTTGAGAATTACAAAGGTTATTATTACGAAGTCCCGCCACAAAAAAGCGACTGCTGGCAGAGGGATGTTTAGAGAACTTTGTAGGGTGATACCGGACGTTGTCGTACCTTCCTTGCAATTTAAGCTTCATTGTCAATGCTGGTATAAGTTTAAAAAGTTCATTAAATGAAACCTTTTATATGATAGAACATTAATGTGCGTCATAAAGGCACAAATACCTAGATATGGCTTAAATGGGCTACAACAATAAAAAAGTTTTCGTGATGTTTTTCTTCCAAACCACTTAACCATGTTGGCGCACGTAGACATGTTTGTGTCGCGCTTGCATTATGACACCGTGTTGCTATAAGATTTAGAGGGGACAAAAGTGAGGAGACTGGGCGGCGCCAGGGACATTTTCTACGTTTTTCATAACTATCAGCGAAGCAAATAGTACGTAACGAGATGGATTTGAAAAATTAGAAAAAAAAATACTTTTTAATAAAAATAAATAGTTACAAATAAATATCGTGATGCCTAGCCAGCAAAAATTTCTTTAGAATGCTTAAACTTAGGAAAAAAATAAAGCTTTTAGGTTTTGATACTGCTATATACTTAGGTCTTAGGTACTTAATTAATTAATGACAGAATGTTACCTTGTAGCGTAGGTGTATCCATCTGTCGCAATTTTTATTACTTTTCCGTGCAGAAATTTTTATTTCAAAATATTAGTAAAAACTATAAGCCATTTAAGTTGAACATAATCCCTTACATTAACACTTAATTTTACTAACATCCCGCGTACTTACTCATTAAGGCGGAGAGCTCTTGGGGCGGGTGTTGTCACAAAGTTAACCACTTGCGTTGCTTTTATTTGAAAAACAAACTTTTAATAAGCCGCGCGACATGAGCGCCTCGTTAGCGAATGCTTGTCAATATTTTCTACAAGGAGCCCGTTCCAATAGCGTTAGTGATCATTCAATAAGTTATTAGTATACACAAACCAATTATCGAACGAACTAAGTAGTTATTCAATAAGTAATTAATCTGTAACATTAGCGTACAAAAATTATGTTTATTTTAAATTCACTGTATAAAAAACATTTGCCTTTGATTTTTAGATTGTAAGAAACGGAAGTTTTCATGGATGAAAATATCACTTAAATTGCACGATTATTTACAAAATTACACTTAGAGAAGTCGAAAATGCATATAAATGATTACAATTATTGTTTCTTTGGTAAAAAAACATAGTACATTTGAAAATTCTTACATGATTTCGTGTATTTATATGCTATATCAGATAATAAGGCATTGTTTTCAATCAAGCCGTGGGACATGGAGGCGGGCGCAGAGGCGTCGGGCGCGCAATAGTGCGCGGGAGGAAGCACATTTGTCTTGTCCCCGCCGTTAACGTATATTACGCGACATTGCCCTTTGTCCACCGTTTTTCATCGTTAACACAAAATTAAAAAGTATACAACCTTAAAGTGATATTTCACATTCAAAATCTTATGAAGTTTTGTGAAAGTTCATTACATTTTCGCGTTGTAAATAATGTTTGTCATTAGATCTATTCGTTGTCATTATGCTCTTAGATATTAAAAATAAGACTATCTTTACACAGAAAAATTACCTAGTTTAATTATACAATAATTATACCTACTAGTATTTTGCCTGTGAAAGCCTTTCGGGCTTTCTGTTGATATTAAATTTAATAATTAACAAATTCACACTTTAGTTTCGTAATTATAACACTTTTCTTGCTCAAGAGTTTACTAAAATTAACCTAGCGAAGTTACTAAAACTTAAGTTCCCTACTTTTCTCGACTACCTGCTTTATCATATCCAACATTTTCCTTTGAAGCAGTGAATATGTAAAAGGAAACGAAGACTGAATCGTTAGATAGATATAATATGAGCACAAGGGTGGCATTCACGTCTCAGCTAGTTAGCAGCGCAAACTGGCTCGTCGACGGCGTTCGCGCAAATTCAATTTTCGTCGATTGCTCCGTGCGAGCGGCCGGGCCTTCGCACTCTACTGCCCGTTTCTTATAAAGCTTGTCAGCTCTGTTTATAAGATCTGTGCTCGGTAGCCAACAGATTCGCTCACAATAATTATCCGTAACGTTGATTGCGGAACAATGGAAAACAGTGAAATGACTAGAAGATTTGTGTTTTAATGACGATCAGTAACAGGTTTGAATCCTATAGTTTTATTGATATAGTATAAACACATATTGATAGCTATGAAACCTAGTGAAAAATTTTTTGAAATCCGTTTAGAAATTTTATTAGTTGAGTTATAGGGGTTTGAAGGAAATGCCTAGCTCAATGCAATATATGCTTTATCACGTACGGTACGACATAACGTTCGCGTACGTCGCGATGACGTCATAAGGACCCCCAAAAATCTAGTGTTTTAGCTCTTATAGCTTCTCAGGTTTACGAGATATCGTAAAAAAAATTACAGTTAATCATGTGGTGGCATAAGCTTTCTGATAAGCCACTAAACAAAAATCGTTCCTGATCCTCATTGACAGTTTTTTAAGACAGTGCGAAGTTCAGCTGTTGAGAGGGTTTAAACAGAAATAAAAAAAAAACTTGGTTAAGACTGTCTAGTAATATTCAGCTGAATAAAAATTTATGACGCTGAAAGCCTTTCATACCACTTTCAATCTTTTATCTCAATACTGACAGAAAACAATCACTGTTTCGTGCTTACATCGTAATTTGGTAAAAATTCCAGGGGAATGCTTATCGCTTACTGGCTGCAAGTATTACATTATACCGTGACTTGCGTTTTATCGGGTGTTGGCGAGATTAATGGCGTTAGTCGTGTTCGCGGCAATTACACGCGCAATGTGGCAGGAGCAGGCTATACGGTTTTGTTGCCGGAGCCGCCATACCATAAGCGAAGTGAGGATAAGACAACAATATTCCACAACACAGTATGAAACCAAAATAACGTATCTTAGTGTTCTGGAACCAACTGAAATGCTATCAATTGCCAAAGTCACCTCATGGTAGGTATTATTTGTAATCTATGGCCAAATCAAGGCTAAAGATTTTGATTGGTTTATCTGTCACCGTTAAAGTGCGGAAATCAGTGAATACTTTAACTGAATCGACCAGAGGCCCTATTTTTGAATCGCTCGGCTCGGCAGGTGTCGAGCGCTCTTTTCAACTGATTTTCGTTTGACACATGACTAAAAACTCAAAACAATGAGATGTCGAACGAAAATCAGTAGAAACGAGCGCTCGACTGGCTTCGAGCGATTCAAAAATAGGGCCCCAGTTAATCTGCAGATAAACGGATTCCGTACTTTAACGGTAACATATCGATAAACATATAAAATCAGTGACTGGCATTTTTTTCACCAAATATTACTATAGCGAACGTTCGATTTCAACAATAGCTCCTTAAGCTAGGGTTCCCTAAGAAAGCGGTGCCGTCACATAGCAGCCGTAATTTTACGGACGTAAAAATACTATTTGATTTTACGGGGTCCAGCACCGCTCTCTAGGAAACCGCGCCGTATTGTTTACATAGACAACGTTCTACGCCGCTAAATTACGGCCGTAATATGACGGCACCGTCATCCTAGGAAACCCTAGCTATAACTGCCAAATATTTAATGAAAAGTACCATGAACTTACCCAAAATGAAATATATTTATTTTTCCTATCTGTAGATTATCCTTTGGTCACCCTAGCAATATATGTACCACTTAATGAAAAACTCGCATGAAATGATATGACTGGAAGAGACTCAGTTACATTTGGATTATATCCCAAATACAAGCGACAAGGGCAAAACTGGTGAACCATTTATAAGTATATGTAACTATATTTAGTGCCTTAAAAATAATATTTTGAAACAAATACAAATTGAAGACCTGACAAATAAAATAAAATTAGGTTACTAGATATTTATGTTTTAAAACTGATTATATGCAGTCTCTTATAATAAATAATATTTTAAATTCATAATATTTTCTAAATTGTACAACATACTATAAATACATTTTATAAGTCCACTAATTAGGAATGTAAATTCGCGTAATTCCCTCTAGTAGCCACGTCCTCATACATATGAATTTCTCATTCATAAAATATTCAAAATGGTTTCATGCTCCTTAATTATCTATGTTTGTACGACCATAGAAAGTTTCAGATGCTACATTTAATTTTAATACATTTGATTCTCGAATGTGTGTGCAGATTAAAATAGTTTAAATATTTACTTTGACAGCTAGTTAGGTTATGCATAAATATAAATGTTTAAAAAATAATATTTAGTAATGCATTATTAAAGCAATAAAGCCTGGGTCAAACCAAATGCGTGCGCGTTACAGTATAGCGCGTTGCGTTGCGTAGCGTGACGGCAAACGACGTTGTAATTGTATGAAATGCTTTGGTATACATCACACCGATCACGCAGTGCAGCAGCCACGCGGCATTTGGTGTGACTTATGGGGTATTTACACCAGTTTTCTTGGCAGGCAACTTGGCAGGTGACTTTAGTCAATTAGCGTTTTTTTCGACAATCGCTTGTAAAATTGGATCGCCACTTCATTGAAATTAGGTTTGCGATTAGATTTTACCAGCGATTGTCGATAAAAAGCGCTAATTTACTCCATGTAAATACCCCATTACTGTCATAAACATGTCAACGTAACGCTACGCACTGTGCTGCATCCTGTTTGAAGGCTTAAAACTTTAAACTAACGCGTCAAGTTCGTTTTACCTCACAAGTTGCATCCCCACTACATATTGTCTACGCCGTAGCAGCTCGTAGTTAGTAGCGCCTCGTAGCACGTGTCGTCTGCGTCAGCTGTGCTTTGTAATTATGTCAAATGACTTACACCATGTTACAAACTAATAACTTATATCTTGTTCCTCTTTCTGTTTCCATTTTTTTTTTATATTGTATTTTAAAATGCATTATTGTCTAACATATTATTGTGTAATAGTGATGTAGTAAAATATTTATTTTCATCGAGATTAAGGTCCACAAAGACGTGTACACACGGCGGTCTCCCTTCAATCCCTTTCAATAAACCGCGGTATCTAAACACACGCTTTCCAAATCTGCTAAGAGGCCCATTTGGCCGTTACGTGACCGAATCGAAGAGAATTTGTCCGCTAAGCCACAACTTTTTTCTCGCATCCGATGGATGGAGATAGTGGTCCCTTTGCGGACCGACTAAATCCTTAACACTCAACTTGCAGCGCGGTCTGTTCCAATCAGATATACGGTTATCGGACGTCAAACACAATTATGATGTTTACTCGAGAATTTGGAGATAGATTTACAGAAAATATTTGCTACAGTAAATGGGAAAAACATATTTTACGATCTTTTCTAAATATACTCCAAAAAGCCTAGACACGTGAATAAATAGTAAGTTATTGTGTTCTCTCATTTTTATAATAATGAACGTTTCTCCTTTTTTCAGGTACGTGGCTGACATAACATGAAAAGTCCGTAAGTCGTACAAATGAGCTTCATATTTCTTTAAACCGGAATTCACTCCGAACAATCCAACATTATGTCTTCCTATGAAGAACAAATAACGAGCAATGTTGCTTCTGGCTAGAATCAGAGAAATAATGAAAACAAATCGTCAGTCAGAGCGCTCCCGGGCCCGCCAGGTGCAAAGATGTTTCATGATTTAATTTGGGACTTAGGGATCTGTTCTATTGAATCTATTGAATCGTGCAATCTTTTCATCGTACATTCCGCGGCTGTACGCTTTACGTTTGTTTACGTATCTTTCAGACATGTTTTCGTGTTTCATCAGGACATTGCAATCACTAACTATGTACTTTAACAGTGGTAGATAAGTATGAAATGAAATTTTACTATCCATATTTCAATTGAGAGTAATTACGGACGCTGTAAAATTTTGAAAATTTCTTTTTTTAAGTATTAAGTATGAAAATGTACAGAAGAAAATTATATATTATTATGATTTATCGAAACCGCTGATCGGTAACAAATAACTTTACTGTAAAGACATCTGCCATTTGAACTGCAGCTTCCGACTTGCTACCACAAAGGTTAGCCTGCGTCTTTAACGCGGCAGTATAACAACTAATGTTGGACTAGAAGTCGCTGGGGGCGCGCGAGGAATACCAAGCAGCCAAAGCCTGCGGTGCTAATATTGCGCTGACTCACATACTACGTCGTAATGTGCCCCCTTTATCCCACCTCCTTTTTGCATCGCAGAGAAAACTTTTTTAATTAAACATTGTTATGATGTGCACGTCTTTAGCTGATACAAGTCACCGTTATAAAGTGTTTTTTTCATAGACGAGTTTAGAAATAAATTGTAACCAGGTACTTGGAAATAAATTCTCAACTTCTAGTTGATCAATAAAAGTGTAGACTACCTGTGTATTTTTTGATTTTAGTTGGCAAGCTTCCAAGAATAGCCCGACGAAGTAGCTCATTCCTGTTACTTCGGTTAATTTAAGGATTACCACAATGAGGTCTGAGCATAATAATGTAGACATTTAAGATTATACTTTCTTTGTTCGTGTAACATAACAATTAATTGGTTATAGTATTGTACTCAGATCGTACTGTAAAAGTGTAAAGTATGATTTATGACGTTATGACTCTAGCATTCAACATTTCATGGCATAAAATGTAGGTATTTGATATATGTTTTGATATTTTGTGTGTAAGTAAGAAGAAGTAAAATGTTTAATGTAGGTATCATTAAAAAGTACGAGTTTCATAGTAACTTGTTATAATCTAAGTAAAAAATAAGGCTACTTAAGAATAATATTCTTCGTACAAAAATTATTGAAAATTGTTTTGGATCGTGGCCGCAACCCTGCTTCGTCTGCTACATTCTAAATTCTAAATCATAATAACTCTGACGAATAATAACTCCCAAGTTTCTAAATAGCTCTTTTAATCTGCGTTATGGCTAAACATGTTAACGTAACGTTCTATTGATTGAGACGTGACTACAATCAGATGGGTATTGCAGCGGCAGCGGCTGGTGTGCTACATAATTATGTATTTGGAATAGATGAGGTTAGCATGGGATGCCAAGATGAAATATTTGGGTATAATATGAGTTTTTATTAATGTGTTAACTGAAATAGTTAATTTGTCTGACAATGTGATTTTTGGTCTTGTTAATAGTTTCAACTGATTTATCTTTCCAGTGCCATTCAAGTAAAAACCAATCATTTTATTTAAATAGCCTTGTTTCTTATCTCCTTATATAAGGTCCTTCTTAAATAGTGCACAAAATTTTAAGGGGTCAATTTACTCATGCATACAAACAACTTTTACTATGGAACCAACATTAAAATCGCGAAAAAAAAATCTGCTGTTCCATAGAAAATTAAAAATCGAATAGATCAAAATGTATGGATCTGATTTTTTTTTGCAATTTCAATGTTGGTACCATAGTAAAAGTTGTTTGTACGCATGAGTACATTGACCCCTCAAAATTTTGTGCACTATTTAAGAAGGACCTTATATTTCAGTTTGAGTGATGGAAATGATTCATACAGCAATAACATAATATATGAATCGTTCTTTAATTTAAATCGACATGTTGAAAAAATTACGTAATTTAAAAGCTTCTACCACACAATTACCTTTTATACCACACACATTCAGATATTCATTGTGTTAGCACTAAAACCAATTTATTATCGGTTTACACTGGCGGTTGCATACAAAACATGATTAAATGACACATGCGATACCGACTACGTTTTACTTATAGACGAGAATACAAATTCAGCTTTCTGTCACATGTTGATCGAATGTGTAATGTGTTTTGATATTCAAATTATGTTATTATAGCTGAATGCATAGTGAGTAGAACATCTGTATTTGGTTAGATGTTACGGGATGGACTGTTATTGCATGCAATCTAATGTCAGCGAACTAAAATCTATAGAAGTGTAATTACAAACAAATATTGCTTAAGGCGGTTGTATGACCGAAAGTGGCGCCCTCAGAGGTTTTTATTTAATAAGTTATTATTAGATAAAGATTTTAATAATGTTTATCGTGGAGATTTTAGGGCCAATGATCTAGTATTTTTAGAAGGTATCACTACATGCCCTCGTAGTCATTTGTAGAAGTAGATAGCAAATGTGTCAAAAACGGCCACTTTTAGCAGTTTTTCTATCTACTTCTAGCAGTGACTACTAGGGAATGTAACGATGCCGTCTAAAAATACTAGACTGTGGGCCCTAAAATCTCCACAATAAACATTATTAAAATTGTGTATTAGAATTATAATATTAAATAAAATTCACCGCGGCGCCACTTTCGCTCAGGGTACCACCTTAAGAAATGGCACCACGGGGCCGAAAAGTACAACCCGCGCAGCTTTAGTCGGGCCAGCCACGCACCCGGTGCCTGACGTTAACGTTCTGTACAATAATTGCAGTCTTTATTGTAGAGAAAAGAGAGAAAGAGAAAGTTTATTAGAAATAACGTCCTGTGTAGTCAAATGGTGTAAAAGGCGCAAAGAAGGCAGTAAAAATATGCAGAAATAACGTATCATATTTTTTTCATTTAAGTACAGAAAATATCTATGAATATACAAATTATGGTCACTAATAAGCAACCAGTGCTCAGAATGTGTGCTTTGTGCTGCATAATTAAATGCCAGCATTATTAGCTCCATCCACTTAGTTGTACTTTTCGTGTGGTGCCATTTTTTGAGCGCAATGCTTGTTCCATAGATTTAGTTCGCTGTCTAATGTGGTATTTACACTCGTCGACTTGGCAGGCGATTTTAGTCAATTACTTAGTACATTTATCGACAATAGGGAATATGCATATTTTTTTGTATCAAAATTAAAAGTATAATGCGTGAGAAAATCAACTGTAATATTAAAACTTTTCTCTTGCGTTTTTTTCGTGTTATAGTTACTTGATGTTAGCAAGCAGCAGCACCCGCCGTAAACGCTCTATACAAAACGGTCATGATTTGTGACGTCACCGGTCACGTTTCTGGCGCGGTTATTATAGTGTTAGCCAAGAATTTTCAATTATCTCCCTAAATTTTTCGTGTAAGTAAATTATATTATTTAAATATGTGTTTTACAAAATATATTCCTTATTTGATACTCTATCTGACTGTTAAGTGCATTATATCCAAAAATTAAAAAAAATATCGTTATTTTTCTCCTGATTTCATTGTGTGATAAAACGAAAATAATACATTATTATTTTTTATTTTTCTGTTGCACCTTATTTTTATACGTGTCCGCAGCGATCAAGCTCAAATTTATCAAAATCGGTGACTTAAGCATATTCCCTATCGCTTGTAAAATCGAATCGCCACCTCATTGAAATTAGGTTTGCGATTATATTTTACAAGCGATTGTCGACAAAAAGCGCTAAATTGACTAAAGATGCAAGTCGCTCCATGTAAATACCCCATAATATTTGTCGTTAATGCATTAGCGATTCAGTAGGTTACCACAAGAATGTACGCTAGTATATTATAAATTATAATATTTGCTTGTGTTATTTCATGCATGACGTGCATTTGAATTATTCACTCTACTATCTTCCAAATGTAGGTAGGTACCTATCGTAATTGCTGCTCAATAATATTTTTTACATTACTAAAAGTTAGAAAACCTAGGTATCGTTTTTGAAATGGGTAGGGATATTTGTAGATCGTGCATTAATTTGGTTTCGATTACGAAGATAAATGGTGGTAGGATCTTGATAAGCGAAGAAGTACTTAAAGAAAAAAAGGGGATCCAATATTATTTAAAAGCCAGATAAGGAAGCTAACAGTGCGTTAATCCCAAGGCGAATATCGGCGGAGTGTAACTTCTCGCTTCTTTATCGCACCGTTGCAATCGTACTTGTTTGTGAGTAAGCCCTCCACGTCGCGGCCATGTCGCCGACGAAGACAGAGCACGATCTTCACAAATAATGTCACATGCGATTCGTTTCAGAGGACGTGACTCGCATCATGCCACTGCCCGCCGTGCCGTGCATAATGGGATAAATATGCCGTGACTATGTCCACACATGGCCCTCAAATTAAGCGAGCGCTATTTACTACACTCTAACTTTCTTACCCGTTTTATTAAGTTAATTGTGTTTACTTTCGCATTTGCCTTATTAAGTGCAGCGTGTTTGTCTGGGGTGAGTATACACGGTAAGCTCACCGCCGCGGCGTCGTCAGCATAACATTATTATAATGGGGCATGGCACGCCTTACGAGCACCTAATTAAACTCGCATTGAAATGAAGACGTAAGCATGAGACGTCCAGGACAAACAAATGTGAAGGTAGTTACGTAGTTTTTCTTAACCGATTTTCGTTTACGATTTCTTAATCTTCCCTAAACGGCCTTATGTTAATACGGCAAGAAAAAACGTGCGAATTCAGGAGCTTTTCAAGTAAAATATGTAATTTGAGATAAAGAGGCATCCCATTCCAGATAAGAAGCAGCACGACCCACGTCGAGAGCCATCCGACTCGTTACGAGTCGCCCGAAGCGAGGTGTGATACAAAATCATCAATCTTTCCCGAGATTGTACTATTAAATGCCTCTTCGCTCTTTTCCCTCGAACTCGAGACCAGAAACAAATGTAAAAAGTTGTGTGATAAGTTCAATTTGAATTTGTAAAGCCCCTTTCAGCGTTTCTCGCCTGTTTATCTCGGCGAGGAAAGAACGGAAAATACAAAAGTAAGAGATAGGAAATGAAGAGGCGGAAAAAAGTGTCGGGTGCGGAACAAACGCGGAAAAGTTGGCGTTATCCGGAGACAAGTTAAATCGCAATTTATTAGGGCGTACCAGTGGGCTTAGCGCGACGACGATTCCACGCCACCATCGCCGCCGGCGCCTCGCCCGCGCGCTCCACGTCGACGCAACCCACGACGATACAGGTGGGATATACTTAGTATACCACTACAAAAATACACAGTTGTTTCATATTAAGGCTTTAACATGCCTCAATCCGAGCGGGTCGATCCGTGATGGTGTGAAATCGAACGTAACTCTACTCACTTTGGGTTCAAATCAGTGCGCGTTTCAACGCGGCGGTTGCGTTGAGAACTAGCACCGAATTCTCAATTTTTACATGTTTTTATTAAATTTCTTCGCTTTCAAGTTAGTTAAAAAAAATCTGTTCAATTAAGATTGAAGGTAATAACATCACCGATTTTTATGTGTTGGTTTTAACATAAACGAATGTTCTGTTTCCGATAAATTTTACAAATAGGACCAGAAACAGGGTCCACGGAATATTTTTTTACATCAAAGGTGATAACATTTTTACAAATGCTTTCAATTAAATCTATTGTGTATTATTCCAAGTACATTATATATTATTTCCATGATAGCTTCACGCGCATAATCTTTCAATAATTTGAATTGAATATTGGGATTTGACCCTTCTTAGCGCCCACGTTCAAATAGGCGAAGCAATGTCTTAACTCTACATACTAACAATGGAAGAAACTGAAAACGTTTAACTTGGAAAATATTACTGTATGTTTACGATCCTGTTTATTGCTGTTGGCTTAAAGTAAATAATTTGCTTACTTATAAATTAATAATGATAAAGTTGGTTATCGTGTCGTACAATATTTGCGAATTATTACATTAAATAAACAGCTCTATTATTAAATTGTATCGTAGAAGCATCAAGAAATTGTCATAATAAAAATTATCAAAATTATTGACAACATGATCGTTTTTAATCCTAATAACTATTTCTTATTTTGGAAAACTGTCAATCACAAAACTAGAGCTAGCAACGGTTTTTAGGGTTCCGTACCAAAATGGTAAAACAGGAACCCTTATGGTGTGACTCAGTCTGTCTGTCTGTCTGTCTGTCACAGCTGGATATCTCGAGAACTACTAATGGTATCAACTTGAAATTTGGAATGGTTTAAGATGACATTTGCCCAACTATTTTGCAAATAAAAAATAAATAATAAAATCAATATATTTTTTACAACACGGTCTGAAAAGGGGTCTTATAAATTTGAAGTGGGGCTACTAGGGCAGGGCATATCATATAAAAGAGCGCCGTTTGCACGTTTTTAATCATTTTTTTCTTTTTTTTAAGCCGCATAGTTTTCGACTTATGATGAAAAAAACCGGCCAAGTGCGTGTCGGGCCACGCGCCATAGGGTTCCGTAGTTACCTTATACCATACCATATTTAATACCACCAATAATTTTTCGTCTGTAAAAATAACTTTGTTTTTCACAGTGTTGGTATGAATGACAAAGTTATATTTGCGGTTTTGGAAAATGTGCTATATCTTAAAAACTAATTACTATATCTCGTTCAAACTAATTTTGGTTGAAAGTATTTATTAAGATCTACAGCATATATTTTTTTTAGATTTTTCACTCTCTTATTTCAAAAGTTAAAGGGGGGGGGACACACATTTTACCACTTTGGCGGTGAATATCTTTCAAACGGTTGACTTTGAGAAAAAGTTGTCTTAGGAACCTCAATGTCATTTTTAAAGACCTATCTATAGACATCCAACACGTGTTGGATTGAAGAAAAAAATTTTTTCAGTTTCAGTTCCATGTATGGGGAGCCCCCCCTTAATCTTTTATTTTTCTTATTTTTGTATTAAATTCGTTAAGCGGTTAACAGAATACATCTACCTACCAAGTTTCAACTATGTAGTCTTAATACTTTCGGAATAAAGTGGCTGTGACATACGGACAGACAGACAGACAGACAGACAGACAGACAGACAGACAGACATGACGAATCTATAAGGGTTCCGTTTTTTGCCATTTAGGCTACGGAACCCTAAAAATGTAAAAAAATACCATTCCCCCCTCTTATCTCCGAAGTTTGCAAAGAGAAAAATCTGAAATAATTCTATGTGATAGCAGTTTGTATAAAGATTACAGGAAAAATAAAACGATGTCTCAATATATCACACTTTTTTAGAAATTATCAAATTTCTAAAAAAGTTAACATTAGTTCCACTATCGGTCAAGAGATGGCTAAAACTGCAATACTAATTTTATTACTCTACTCTGCAGTGTGGTTTAATGGTGCAAATATATGATGGTACGGAACCCTCGGTGCGCGAGTCCGACTCGCTCTTGACTGATTTTATTTATTATAGTTTCAATATTAAAGTTTTATTAATTATTTTGGCACATCTGTGAAAAACTACAAAATTGGAGATATTTACGATTTTTTCTATCGAGAAAAGTATTAGCTATTATTCTCTCAATCTCATAAATGAGAACTACCTATAAAATCTACTTTCTACATCATTGTTTTGGTACCGATAAATCAAGTGTGTGAAATATTTGTTAAAAATATGTATTTGACGTTATACGGCCCTTTAACGGTAGCTTAGCATCTCATTAGCATCTGATATCAGTAACAAAGTCATTAAAATATTATCAATCTCTCCCAAAGTTTTGGTGCGGCAACAAATGGTAATGTGTGCCGTAGAAAATGTCTTGAGAACGTGCCTATGGCGCCGTTAAGCTATCGCGCTGCCCAGCCCTCTCGGAAATCTTAATTCATATTCTATGGGAAATGAAAGTTAGTCACTTAGTTTAATGCGACTTCAGCCAAGTTAGTGTTACTTATCTTCGGCTTAGCCACCTTTAAACTAGCTATACATGTACCTATTATAAAAAAAAATCGGTTGATACTCCGCACAAAACTTGAATATTAACGTTGTGCATTTTTGATATTTTGAAAATTATTTCTTTCCTACTACTATAAAGTCACACAATTCAATCAGTTTGTAATTAGAGAAAAATTCTAAAGATTTCGCGCCAGTGGCCTTATTAATTTTTACATGCACGCATTCTACGATTTAAACTTATAGTCACAGAGTATAAATAAGGCTATGATTTCACCGAAGAGATGGCTGCTATTAGTTCCATTTTCAAAATTAGCGCGTTGCTGGTGACACAAGTGTTTACATGACGTCTTAAAATGACGCGCCGCCATTTTTAACGCGCCCCGTAGAAAGAGAGGGGGATACTTCCGCCGTCTTACCGTTTACGCATTTTCGATCAGCCACGTGATTCCTCGAGTTTAGCATTTTTTCCCCATACAAAAAGCGCACAACGCCGCTAAAGAAGTTTTCACTTCAAAAATTTGCTGATTTAGTTCACCACACTATTTATCAATATTACTTTCACCGAACAAAAGACAAAAATGTGGAAAAATTCTTCTACTATACTACTGTGATACCGCAGTTCCGGAACTTTAAATCTTTTTGCCGCGTATTTGCTAATTGTGTCAGAGAATAATCGGATTCGCTTCCGTGTGCAGATTCCATTATCTGTAGGATCGTGTCCAGCCGGCCATACATATTCATGCGCCTGACGAGGCTCGTCGACGGCGCTAAATCAAGTATACGTTATTAACTAATTTTTGGGATCTCTTGTCATTGAATAATATACAAAATCTAAGCAATCAGTTCAATTTAAATAACTTTTTGAGTAAGCACTGAAAAGCTCATATTTATTAGATAATTTAAAATTGCATTTGTTTTCCTTTAATTTTTATGAAATACTAGCGGCCGCCCGCGACTTCGTCTGCGTGGAAAGGTTTTTTTTGCTATCCCTCGAGGACTATACTTTTTTTCGGGATGAAAGGTACCCTATGTCCTTCTCTGTACCCCTGACAACGTGTATGCAAAATTTAATGATGATCGGTTCAGTAGTTAGGACGTGAAGGCGTAACAAACAAACAAACAAACAAACAAACAAACGGACTTTCGCATTTATAATCCTTACTAATATTATAAATGCGAAAGTCCGTTTGTTTGTTTGTTTGTTTGTTTGTTTGTTACGCCTTCACGTCTTAACTACTGAACCGATCATCATGAAATTTTACATACACGTTGCTAGGGGTACAGAGAAGGACATAGGGTACCTTTCATCCCGAAAAAAAGGATTGTTCCCGAGGGATAGCAAAAAAACTTTCCACGCAGACGAAGTCGCGGGCGGCCGCTAGTATTAATATACAAAATCTAAGCAATCAGTTCAATTTAAATAACTTTTTGAGTAAGCACTGAAAAGCTCATATTTATTAGATAATTTAAAATTGCATTTGTTTTCCTTTAATTTTTATGAAATACTAGCGGCCGCCCGCGACTTCGTCTGCGTGGAAAGGTTTTTTTTGCTATCCCTCGAGGACTATACTTTTTTTCGGGATGAAAGGTACCCTATGTCCTTCTCTGTACCCCTGACAACGTGTATGCAAAATTTCATGATGATCGGTTCAGTAGTTAGGACGTGAAGGCGTAACAAACAAACAAACAAACAAACAAACGGACTTTCGCATTTATAATATTAGTAAGGATGAGTTTAAATATTAGAATATTGTAGTAACATGCTCTTTTTTACTTTAAGAAAGTTGATAAAGGGAATGTTTCTTTTAATATTTTTTCCATGAATCTATTAATAGTTTTGGGCTATGACTAAATTAAGAACACTTAAGATCACGAGTTTTTCAACGGAGTTTCTAAATTTATTCCTCTATCAAATCAGCGTCGGCTTACTTCGCAGCCACTTCCGCCTTCCGAGTTGGGAACAAACTTTTTAATTAGTCTGCCAGGACAAACAAGCTGTGTCTCTGCTCGATACATACGTATCTATTTGTCTTGCCAGAAATAACTTACTTGACTAACATGCTAGCGATCTATTTTCTTTTGCACATTGATCGCTCATCTAATACTGAATTATTAATGTACTAGGAGGCAGTAGTCGGGACCATTACAAAAAAAAACCGGTCAAGAGCGAGTCAGCCTCGCGCACCGAGGGTTCCGTACAATCATAAATATATTTGGATATGTTACTTTAGTACAGTCTTTAAAAAAGTAGGATAAACGGCAGACAGGTGGAAGAGCGAACAGGCGGACAGTTAATTTACAAATCTTAACCACAGCTGCTTATGGTGACTGAAAAACGTTTCAGCCACTCCACATCGCAAACTGTTTATATTACTAAGTAGGAACTTATTCTTCGTTTATTCGTACGGCAAATAGTAGGCCACCAATTATTATTGTAGCATTAGGTTGCGCCATCTCTTGACCGATAGTGGAACTATTTTTTTACGTAGGTCAGCATTCTTAGGTCACCGCCATCTGTTGACTGGTAGTGAAACTAAAGAATTTTTGTTTGTTTTTTGAATTTCTAAAAAAGTGTGTTATATTGAGACATTGTTTTATTTTTCCTGTAGTCTTTATGTAAACTACTATTACATAGAATTATTTCAGATTTTTCTCTTTGCAAACTTCGGAGATAAGGGGGGGGGAACGGTATTTTTTTTTTACATTTTTCATCATAAGTCGAAAACTATGCGGCCTAAGAAAAAAGAAAAAAATGTTTTAAAATGTGCAAACAGCGCTCTTTCATATGATATCCCACACGCCCTAGTCACCTCACTTCAAATTTTTAAGACCCCTTTTCAGTCCCTGTTGTAAAAAAATATTTTTTTTATTTCTTTCTTATTTGCAAAATAGTTGGGCAAATGTCATCTTAAACTATTCCAAATTTCAAGAACTGACTATTGTCAGTAATTAGTTTTTCTTTTCTTTTTTTTTGGTATTATTTATACATATTATTAAAGGAGAAGCGGCACTCGCCATAAAAAAATGCCAAAGTTGTAAGTATACGATTGAATTTGATCTTAAAATAAAGCCAATAATATTTGCTACATTAATCAAATTCTGTCTTATTTTTAGCGCATGTACAAAAAGTGATTGAATTATGAATATTTATTTATTATTTCATATATAAAAACTACAAAACAACGAGTCATTGAAAAACGTTCCGTTGCCCACATTCAATATTCAAAGGGCAGAAAAGTCACAATGAAATTTAAAAGCGTGGCTGTATAAAGCATAATACTTTTTCTATTATTGAAATTAAGAAAACGAAATTTCAATTTGACTTCCTATTTGACATTCATAGCTGTCATTTGGTTGACAGATACCACTATAATATAATTGATAAGTGAAAAAGCACAGCAAAGTATGAATCGCAGAATAAAAAGATAAAATTAAATAAAAAAATATATTTAGCATTAAGGGCCGGGTCTCCTTTTCTGTAGCGTTTTGAAGTTAGATAGGTACTAAACAATATGCAGGACGTTGACTGAGAAGTTAGATCAAATAGCTACTCAATAAAAGTGTCTTCAATCTAGGAAACGAAAGGTAGTTTCAAACATATCGTTAGAAATGAAAAAGTCATTCAATATTAGGTATTGGATTTTATTTTGTTGAGGCACAGGACCGGGTGCCTGCCTGAGGTGGTATCATTAGTGGTAATTGTCCTTTTACTTGGTACTATTTTTAAAATTATACACATCTATTTACATAAAGGTGATAGTAACTAAATACTGAGTTAAAATCAACAAATAATTGATTAAAAATAATAGGCTTGGCAATTTGTAATTCAAATTCAAATAGCAAATAAAGTTGATAGAAAGTAACAGATATGCAAAATAATGTTAAAATGTACACACCTATTATGATGACTAGGTAAAATAAATACACCTTCGTTCGTAGTTTATCTTTATGACATAATAGGGAACATGCATCAAATTTTTTTTCTATCAAAATCAAAAGTATAATGCGTGAGAAAATCAACTGTAAAATTAAAACTTTTCTCTTGTGTTTTTTTCTCGTGATATAGTTACTTGAAGTTAGCACGCAGCAGCACCCGCCAAAAACGCTCTATACAAAAAGGTCAACATTTGTGACGTCACTCGTGTCACGTTTCAGTGCATTAGTATGGAGTTAGCCAAGAATTTTTAAATATCTTCCTAAATATTGCGTTTAAGTACATATGTGTCATACAAAATATTATTTCTTATTTGATGTTTTATCCGACTGTTAAGTGCATTATATCCGAAAACGTAAAAAAAAATTCGTAATTTTCCCTTGTGTGATAAAACTAAAGTAATACATTTTATTATTTATTTTTCTGTTCCATCATGTTTTTATACGTGTCCGCAGCGATCAAGCTCAAATTTATCAAAATCGGTGACTTATGCATGTTCCCTTAAACGACTTGTTGTTCGATATTTAACTGCCAGTTAGCATTTATAAACAACAGGTACCTTGTCGCCGCGCTGGGAACAAAGCGAATTGTTTTTGAGACTAATTTAATAGTTTGGAACTATTTAGGTACAATGAACAATGTTTCCTAAAAAAATACTTGCATTAAGTTCGAATTCTGAGTTTAACATGAAATTACTCATATCCAAAGTCATACGACATGTATAAATAGTCCAATAAAACTAGCTTTATCGGGACATATTAAGATAACTGAAATTTTCTTTTTCTATTTCATAAATTAGTGTTAGTTTTAGTTAAAATAAAAGGAATTAAACATTTAGAAATTTCGCATAAAACTAAAAAAAAATAACTACTGAGAAATACATTATTATTAAAACGTAAAAAATAAATGTTTAATTTTTGTCTAAAATGTCTAAAAAGACGCATCATAGTAAGCTATGATGATAAGATACAAGCATCATAGTTACCATTTTGGCTTATCTAGATATTGAGATCCGATTGAGATATGAATACTGTGAAAAAAAACGAACATGCGAATTTGGATTCAGTTTAATTTTGCTATTAGGTGATAGCATTTTAATGCACCATAAAATTATACTAACAACGTATTTGGTTAACTATTTTGCTTTTAGGAAAAAGCTAATGTACGAAATCTCATGATTTTTTACTGACTTCAAAAGGAGGGAGGTACTCAATTCGACCCTTTTTTTTTGTTTTTTGTATGTACACCGATTACTCAAAGACGGCTGAACCGATTGAAATGATTCAAACGTTATTACATTGGGTAAACTCCCAAGTAGGTCCCATTTTTTAAAATTTTGAAATCGGTTCAGTACTTTTCAAGTAATCTTGAAAAAAAGCACGAAAATAGTACGATTTTGTGTGAACTACCTGGATGATCAGTCGTATAACTTCTTTGTTTATGAACTGAATAAAATAATTATTTTTTTGTTGGAAAAGGGATATTTTAAGTGTAGTTCCTTAACCGACTTAAAAAAAGGAGGTTCTCAGTTTGACCCGCATGTATGTATGTTTCTCCGCGATTAACTCAAGTTTGGCTGAGCCGATTTTTTTACCTAAATAATATACTTAACCTATACTACCTAATACAAAAGGTGCCTACACTAAAAATTAAAAAAAAAATGTGTAAACATACAAAAAACCGACTTCAAAAAACCTACCTGTAAAAAGCAAGAAATAATATTCGATATAATAAAACACGTCTATTGAAGTCGGGTGGGGCTTTTAGAATAAAAAAATAAAAAGGAATTTGTACTCCAGCCCCACCCGACTTCAATAGACGTGTTTTATTATATCGAATATTATTTCTTGCTTTTTACAGGTAGGTTTTTTGAAGTCGGTTTTTTGTTTTTTTAAACAATTTTTTATATGAAACGGTTACCACCCCAGATTTTTTACATCAAATCTAATTAATATTTGACACTTAATATCAATATCCAATAAACTAATAAAAACAACGAGTTTATTATGTCCAGATAAAGCTAGTTTTATTTGACTAAAATCTGTCCATATTATGCAGTTTTGAACTGATGGATATAAATTTTAAAAAGATTCCAACAATTCTACTTTACTTTATTTGTTTTAATGAATCTATACACATAAGAAGCATTTTATGATCTGTAAGTGTGCAGTATACAATAATAAATACCAATTAATAACGTTAAACTGCTGGTTGTCACCACAACGGAACACAGCGCCGCCCGCAGCCGAGAGCCATATGAATAATCAACATGAAGCGTTGACGGCGCATTGTTCGCGGGATCCTTGTTTTATTATGTTCCTGTACCTTTTATTATTTTAGATGAGCTAATTGAATTTTAATTGCCAAAATATATTTATTTATTATAATTGTTAAAAAGTAATTCAAGTTCATTATCACCTAGCTAAATAATAGATAAAACAAATTGGGTTGCACTCCGGGAGTTCCGGCAGAAGTGAAAACTTGAATATTAACGTTGTGCATTTATGATATTTTGGAATGGTTAGGGAATAATTTTGCACGAATTGCCGTCTTACGAATTTACTCTGTATTGTACGAAAGTCTTATCCATAGCTTGACAGAAAATCTAGAGTTTTGACACTGAATTAAAAAATTTGTGCGTTGCTATGGTGACACTCGTGTTTACGTCTTGAAATGACGCGCCACCATTTTACTTATACTTATACTTCCGCCGCCGGCTGTCTACTCTCCATCCGTCACATAAGTCTTACGAATTTTCGATCAGGGTCACGTGATCCTGACTGACTGACGCGAGTTTAAGATTTTCCCCATTACAAAAAAGCGTACAACGCCGCTAAAGAAGTTTTCACTTCAACAATCTAAACGTCCAAACGTTAACGTTTATTATGTAAATTTGAATGAATGAATGAATGATTTATTCGGCAACATGATTAAGATACATTAAAATAAATTTAAAAGAAATGGCACAATTTATTGCAATTTATTTATTGATAAGGTCACCATAAAACCACCATCTTGACATAAAACTTTAACAAATACAAACTTATCTGAGTCGGTGACAGCGTCGCTGTCGTTTAGGGCATAATTTAACGATAGATACCTACCTAAAATAATGTGCAATACTAAAGGTCATTTGTAAAGAATGATGATGTTTACTAATTGAGAAATAATTACTACTTTAAGTGTTCTAACGTAATCATGGATCATTTGTAGTCGACTTTAGGGCATCGAGGTGCTCCGCAAAGTATCGTGTCGCGTCGCTGCGCCCGCCCGGCGCCGTACAACCGAGCCTCCGTAAATCATAAACATCAACCCTCCATTTAATCCAAATTGTCCGTCGTTAGTCGAGCAGCCTGCGTCTAATTTGTCCCATGTTACAGGAGATTAATTTATTAACATTAATTACATGACAATAGATACGTGTGAAGTTAGCGCCTGACTCATGCCGCGTTTAATGATGAGGAGACAATGCTCGGTTGCGGTTGGATGCGGCGTTCCTGCGGTCACCTTTGGAACTCGGTAGAATTAACACCCAATTTGAAAATGTGTTGGCTATTGTATGTTGAG
This sequence comes from Agriphila geniculea, assembly GCA_943789525.1. Classification (NCBI taxonomy): domain Eukaryota; kingdom Metazoa; phylum Arthropoda; class Insecta; order Lepidoptera; family Crambidae; genus Agriphila; species Agriphila geniculea. The sequence continues at coordinate 17,684,564 of OX038871.1, forward strand.
ATTAGAACGCATGGCCTATGGCAACTCCAAACAAGAGTTAAAATAAATATTTTATCTACTTTAGAAGTAGTTAATCTACCCATCCATTTAGGTTCCAACTTCTAACTACTTTTGTAATATGAAGATATATCGGGTCATTTTGAACATACCATCCAAATTTTAAGGATGTGTCCAGTCCATGAAACTAAACAACTTTCTCTAAGAAACATGTGTCAAATTTCGACAGAAAATTGGTCATCCCATACTAAATTGATCACGTGATCTCTTTGATTTGTATGGAAAGTCGATTTTTATTTTACATATTTGACCATGTGTTCCTTAGAGAAAGTTGTTCAGTTTCATGGATTGAATACATTCTCAAAATTTGGATGGTAAGTTCAAAATGACCCTGTATTTTTTTATACTTACGTACTTGATCTTTCTATTACGTTATTAAAAAAAATCTTTGAAGACATTAAACTTTTGAATCAAGACAAACTTTGCTCATTGAGACGTAAAAATATTTAACTTCATTAACATCAATTTCATCAAGCTTAATTAAGCGAAACATTAAGAAAAGTTTTTTCTGTAGTTTAATTAGGGCTTTTTAGAACAGAATATTTTTTCACTCTTAGTAGTTCAATTTATTACCTCTTTGAACACCAAAAATTACTTAATTTATTTAAAGCTTTTGATATTGTTTTATCCAAAGAATTAACAAATTAGAAAGAATAAAATGAGCAGTAAATCGATAGTCCTAACTGATGAGTATAATATGTGTACCTATTACCTATCTACTTTATCTATTATGTAAAAAAACTCTAATATTATATTATTAAATCAAGCCACCCAGAGCCGTTTTCGTTTTCCTGTGTTATTAATTTTGTTCAGCAATATGCTGCACCGGCTCCCTAAACTATATCTTGCTTGGATGGAACTAAATGGGGCATAACTTTTTATGGGAATTTTGTTTCAACCAACCCATTCTAATCTAACTTCACCTTGGCCCGAGCAGGATGGTGAAAATAAATAGTGTCATAAATATTACGACACCACGACATATTTTGGGGCTGTATGATCTGTATTTATCTTACTTCAAGACAACATTACTTGCTTAAACATTGTTGTGTTCTATTTACTCATACACAATAACAAACATGTGCAAATTTAAATTAATTATTATAGCTACATCTAATTTATTTTTCCTGTCATATGTGGACAAATTGAGTAGGTATGCTTGAACTCATCGATATTAAAATTTTGTGTTTCGCTTTGAAACGGCAAATGCTCACAAAGTGCTATCAATACATTTCATTCAATTTTCATGAATTTTTGCTCGTTGTAGAGCTACTGCTTTTAACTACGAGTATTTTTATTGCCAGCATTTAGTTTCTGCGGTTGAACCCGCTCTCGTTTTATGAATTTCAGATATAGATGCACATACATTTCATTATGATACCTGCTCTTCCGCAGTGGAGTGATGAAATAACCTTGCTATGTTGTGGAAAAATGAATATTGAAGTATATTTTCTAAGTATACACGGTTAATTTTTAAGTATATCTAAAAATGAAATAAGTGTATGTCTTCCCTATTCTAATCGAGTATGTGCAATTAAGAGTTTCAATATTTAATAATTGGTCAAGATATTGAGGTTTGTTTATGTCCCATAATTTTACTGATTTCTGGATTTAGAGCTCTTTACGCGCGTAATCAAAAGAGACTATCTTGTTTACCTACGTAAATAATGAAAAGAATGAATCTATGTCTTGCTATTTTTGTGAGTTTGCCGATTAATCAAGATTTTTTTCCGATATTTTCAATCTATTAATTTTTTTACTTTTAACTGCACGTTGATAATTCAGAAACGTGGTCTGATATCCCCATTTAATTTTTAGATACACTTAAAGATTAAACTGTAAAGATTTACTGTAAAAATTGTTTAAAAAACAAAAAACCGACTTCAAAAAACCTACCTCTAAAAAGCAAGAAATAATATTCGTAATAATAAAACACGTCTATTGAAGTCGGGTGGGGCTGGAGTACAAATCCCTTTTTTTATTCTAAAAGCCCCACCCGACTTCAATAGACGTGTTTTATTATTACGAATATTATTTCTTGCTTTTTAGAGGTAGGTTTTTTGAAGTCGGTTTTTTGTTTTTTAAACAATTTTTTATTTTTTTATTTTTAGTGTAGGTACTTTTTGAATTAGATAGTGTAGGTATATTATTTAGGTAGAAATTAAAATCGGCTCAGCCAAACGTGAGTTAATCGCGGAGAAACATACATACATGCGGGTCAAACTGAGAACCTCCTTTTTTAAGTCGGTTAAAGAACTTCACTTAAGATATCCCTTTTCCAACAAAAAAATAATTATCTTATTCAGTTCATAAACAAAGAAGTTATACGACTGATCATAGAGGTAGTTCTACTTAACAATCAACTTGATGTCTCTTCCTCGCCATTGCTGCGCATTTTCTCAAATAATAATAATTCTTAAAAATAAGTATCTTATTAATAAAACACATTATTTAATGTATATCAATTTATTTGTACACAATTTAAATTATAAATATTTTTTCTTTCTTTTTTCTTTTTATTTTAAACTGGCAACATTCTTCAAACGTCAGTCACTCGGTGCGGAGTGGGGAGGAAGGGACAACAAATACGGTGTCGGAGGCGTTAGGAGCTCATTCGGTGTTGGTTTACGCACGATCTAACTCCTGAGGATGCTCCGGGTTGGGGCGAAACACGTGTAGAGTAGCCTAATTGGTGAAGGTGCAAGGTGTGTTGCTGTCTTGCTAAATGCAGGTTTGTGCACTGATATTTTGTGGTGTGCATGTGCATATTTTTGCGGGCGGGCGGGCGGTGCATCTTGCATACATTGTTTGCGGAAGTAAGCTACATATATTTCTTTTTTCAAAAAAAAGAGGTAGTTCACACAAAATCATACTATTTTCGTGCTTTTTTTCGAGATTACTTGAAAAGTACTGAACTGATTTCAAAATTTTAAAAAATGGGACCAACTTGGGAGTTTACCTAATGTAATAACGTTTGAATCATTTCAATCGGTCCAGCCGTCTTCGAGTAATCGGTGTACATACAAAAAACAAAAAAAAAAAAAAAAAAACTGGTCGAATTGAGTACCTCCCTCCTTTTGAAGTCGGTAAAAATCAACGAGTTGGCTGTAGATTTTTCTACATATATTTATATTTTTCTACATCTGTTCTCCTCCCTATATTTGCACCCACTCCCCATTGTCCTCTCCTTCTCTCACTCTATTACTTACTCAAGGTTGCCTGAAAGAGTTTGCTTATTTACTGTGCTTTCTCCGTTTGTTATTTTTATTTGTATATTTCCCGTCTTTGTGTGCATGTAGTGTTTAAGATTTAAGATTTAATTTTTTTTAAACAAAAAATCTTACTTTGTCTTTTCATTAAATTAAAAATGATTCTAAATAAATGATTAAAATAAGCAGCCATAACTAATATGACGTACAGTCAACAACGAAAGTCACTTAACACTTTAGTACTTTGTCAAAGCAACTTTCTTGACAGATGCCTCACAGTTTGAAAAATTTTCAAAAGAGTTGCTACGACAAAGTACTAAGGCGTTAAATGACTATCGTTGCTGACCGTACCTATATTACTTTGTTCCTTGTCACGCCGCTGGCCGTGGCGAAAATTATTAGGACGGTTACTTATTCTGTTCTTCATCGCTGTATAGGAGAATTCTGGTGTGACAGTTGTATTCTTACAACTTTTTAGAGTTCATATTATGATAATTTAGACAATTATTCTTGACATGTTGGTGTTAGTAAGTAATTTGTTTTATAATTCTCAAAGGGTGACCAGACTACATTGTTTCGCTTTTTCGTCATTCTCGACGTCCTCATCTCATATTTACGATGTTACGGCCTCGTTAACTCGCAAGAGGTAGGTAATGTATTTAAATTACATTATTCATCTTGTCACACAATCAGCACGTTTGTTTTTTTTTCGCGAGCGGATGCTGGCGATACGTTACGTTCGTAGCGTTTGCTTTTTGAATGTTTTTAAATAAAGGGAGAGGGTGAAGCGATGCTGATGGTTGTTTGGGAAATTGTGGAAAATTGCCCGCGGAAAAATTACGTAGAGGAGCGGTCGTCGGCCACATGGTGCGCGACGGTGCGCCCTACATAACTGATGACTTTCCAATGGCCATTCATTCGCGGACACGCGCCCGTCGGCCACCCTTAGCACCACACATAAATTCATGAAATCGCTTGTGTGCTCATGTGTAAAACAATTACCACAGCCATGTTAACCTGAAACTGTCGAAGCGTTGTTTTTCTTCTGTTCTAAACTACCAGCTAACTAGCAATTGTTTTGGAGTATATTGGCAAGTTATGTAACTGTATTTCTATTAACGAGATTCAAGAGCTCAGGCAAAGATACGAAATAGGTAACAAGACAAACTTCGATTATTGTCGTTAAACTAATTAAAAAGTTCACAGTGATCGCCGAACGGTGCGGCCCAACCCGCGAGCTGCTCAATAGTAACAAGGAGCACTAAAACTTTGAGTTTACATATTGGAAGTTTTCAATTCGTTGTATTGTATTGAAAATTATTGGGAAGTTTGAAGGTATGGGTTGTTATAGAGAGCATGTGGTCTCTTTTATATTGTTGTATTAACAATAATTAAAAGCTTGAAATTGAACGCTATAACTCTCTAACTGCTCTACCTAGTTTATAAAAATCAATAATTATGTTACTATCATACTTAATATTATAAATGCGAAAGTCCTTTTGTTTGTTTGTTACGCCTTCACGTCCTAACTACTGAACCGTTCATCATGAAATTTTACATAAACGTTGTCACGAGTACTGAGAAGAACATAGGGCTCCCGAGGGTAGCAAAAAACAATCCACGCAGATGAAGTCGCGGGCAGCCGCTAGTCTTTAATATAATCCATGAAGTCAATTAGTTACCATCAAATTTGTAAGGAAGATTGCTCTAAGGGACTGATGAGGAAAGACTAAGTGGATAATATAATGGTCATGTATAGGTAAAGACATTAAATACAAGTCATACAAATAGATTACGTTCGTATAACATAAAATATAAATTTATAACGGTTGAAAGTTCTAAAGCCCTAATGACATACTTATCCACAACAACACCTTCGATCGTGCGACGTTGCAACATCGCTAAGAACACTGCACAATAGTTCGTCGCAAACTGTTTCGCAACAAAAACTTTCTTTATTATCACCATGTTCCTCTTATTGGCTCATAAACTTTTCAAGTAGTGGACGGGCTGTGCAATAGGATACTGATGAATTTTATTCTTTGACACTAAATGAAACCTTTTGGTTTCTGAAAATTTATCAATATTGAAGTTAATTTTTATCTTTCGAGAATAAATGGTAATGCAATTGTCTCCATAATAAAGAAAATATCCTATTGTTTTATTATTTTACACATAGTTAACAAACGCTGAGCACATTGTTAAGATAATTAATAAAATATATTTCTATTACACCAACTGGAGTACCACTACGACTCCCGATCCCTCGGTATATGTTGTATCTAGTATAAAAAATGAAAAAAGTTAATAGTTAAGTAAACACTTAACTATTTTTTATACCTAAAACCATAAGGCTGAATTGGCACACAGCTATGACATCCAATTATTTATCATCCATTTTTGTGGATCGTGAACAATTCGCGGGCGAGGTTGCTGTCGGAAAACTAGTTATAAAACAATCAAACATGTATAATGACAGTGACTTTGTGAAAGCGAGCCGAGCATAAAGCGTGTGCCCGGCACAACAGTGGCAGCGTGGCACAACAAAGCGAGCGGCGACCGCTCGCACCGATGCGCTGCGTTTTTCCGCCTCCCGACCTTTAAATTGAAACAAAATCGTACACACCGCCAAATTGGCCCGCCCTACCCTATACCTGTATGAATATTGATAAATCCAATTTGTACACGCCTTGGGGTATGCTACGATCTGGATGTGAATTCAATTAATCTAACGGCGATACAGCTTAATCAAGCATGAGGATGCGGTTATTCTAATAATAAAGTTTATTACCTGGGTGACCCTTGTTATTACTATTTATTGTAATATGGTGGTCTAAACTTGTCTAAAAACAATAAAAATTAAAACAATATATATATATAAACTTGAACATATAAAAAAAAAACAAAAGTAAGTCACCGAGCGGGATTCAAACCCGTAACACTCGTTTCTTGCCGTCCGCGTCTTAACCCGCTGGACCAGACGGATAGTGGCCCGCAGGACGACATTAGCGACAATATTCTGCGTCGAAAGAAAAACGCATGAAACCTCGAAAACACACGTTTTCCCAAACATAAGACTAATCTAGATCGATTGTATACCCCCAAAAACCCCTATATACCAATTTTCAGCGAAATAGTTAGAGCCTTTTCCGAGATCACAGAAATAAATTTACATACCTACATAATATAAATAAATATACAAGAATGATTGCTGTATATTTATTTATATTGATTAATAATTGATGCTGATTTAAAGATATAAGATAGGTGACTGATAAAAACAGTCTAGCTAATATTTCTATGAATCTGTTAAAAATATGGTGACGAGCATCTATTATTTTAATTATTTTGCCATCGCCACAGTTTGAAATCTATTTTTCTCACTAACTAATAAAACGGGAACTTTGATGCACGCGTATATTCGTCAGGGGTCAGACAGGTTATCACATGCATGTAGTAAATCGTTATTCCGAGGTGCTAAGAGGCGGTTAGAGGGCGGGAGTGAAGTGGTAGACGGGTCCCGGGGGCCCGGACACGCCGGAACTCTTTTGATAAATATTTTATGCACTGCGCTACTCGCAACATAACTCGCAATATTTCTTCTAGTTTAGATTAAAATAGTTTCCCCGTCCTCTTCGCATGTCATTGATATTCATCTTGCTTTCTATTGCCGTGACATTGAATAAGAAAGGTCGAAGTATACATCGTACGCTGGGAGACTCAGAATGTCAGAATGTAGACTGACATTGTAACCGTCTTGAAAACAAGTTTTGACGATACATTATTATGTAAAAACATCAGCTTAAAAACTCTGGGAGTTTAAAATATCTCATTTTTCTGTCATAAAATATTCATAATATTTATGTAAATAAGGAACACGTGTTTTGCTTACGAGAGCGGTGGCCGGGATTTGCTCTGCAAATTCTAATTTTCTAAATTCTACCATGGCAACTATCCCCCAAGACGGGGGCAATAAAGTCAGTTGGCATGTTGGCGCGGGCACAAGGGTGGCCTTTTAAATTCCAGAGAGCAGAGACACAGACTTACACCATCTACTTATTTATATTAAATTTAATGTAGTAGTACCTTTACGGTATAAGTATTAGAGCAAAGTGCTGCAAAAAAAAATTCCAAATTTACCGAACACAAAACTCGGATTTAAAAATTTCTAATTTTTTAAACAACAGTTATACAGATTGTTTGGTAAAAGCTGAATATGGTACGTAAACAGATAGAGTACTATGCGTATAACCCTGGAAAATTATTATTAACCCTGAAAACCACCACATGGCTGAGTTTGTCATTTTTTGTATAGAAAACTGCAACTCAAGTTCGGTCTAGAGGTTGCCACTGTGCATGCAGCTTTTCATAAAAAGAGACAAAAAGTTTTTTCAGTCCAGTAGTGTTGCTTTCAGGCCTTTTAATATTTTCCGGTGTTGTGTTGGGTTATTTATTACCAACACCAAACACCTTCGTTTATTATTTCAATATTTTTTTATCATAGGTCAAGCGCTTTACCTGTGGATACTTTCTAGAATTTGGAATAAAACATTTTTTATGTCCACAGGAATAAATCTACCACTGAACTATTCATCACTTGACACTGGCAAAAATTACTTCCAAGAGGAAAGTAGTTTGCCAAAACAAAAATAAGAAGAAGAAGAAGAATTTAAGCAATGTTAGTTTCGTCGGAATCAGTTGTGTCCATAGGTAAAGCCGTCCAAAGGTACAGCACTTGCCCCTACCTAAGTGATTAAATTATTATTAAGCTTTCATAGGAATCTTTGATACGGCCTATTTCTGTCGCTTTTGATCTATCTTCGTTTACCTAATTAAATACTCTTCAAATGAACATTTGTAGTACTAACACACTTTTAGGCACCCTCAGGTAACCAATATTGGTTCCCATTAGCTCTCCTACGCAAGGCTAAAAGCTGTGAGTGTAAACAAGTAAACACAACATAACAGGTTGTGTGCGCACACCCTCGGTCGGCGCTTGTTTTCGGCCCGGCCTCGCTAACAGTTAAATAAATTAGATAAGACGGGATACAAGCCGACGGAGCACTTACCGAGTTTTCACAGCGTCAACACTTTTGTACGCGCATTGAGTCAGTGTAACGCTGATTCGGACAAAACAATACGTAATTACGATGATATTCATGAATCATGAATCGGAAAAAAATTGCAACGAAGTATTAATCATAAGCAATATAATTAAAATAAACTAGTGGCTAATGGCCGTGAGCTATAGACCTCGCGTTAAAACAAATAACACAGAATAGATATTACCTTTTTAACTAATAAGTATATTTATATTGTGCAAATAATATACGCAGTCCTAGGTTCTGTCACAAAGTCACAACCTTATTTATTTTCAAATATCTAATATTGACCAGAAATGTTTTGATTGATGATCTCAAAGAAAATGTAAAAAACCCGGCCAAGTGCGTGTCGGGCCACGCGCAGTAGGGTTCCGTAAGTACATTATACCATACCATATTTTAATACCGCTATCATTTTTCCTCTGAAAAAATAACTTTGTTTTTCACAGTGTTTGTATGAATGACAAAGTTATATTTGCGGTTTTGGAAAATGTACTATATCTCAAAAACTAATTACTGTATCTCGTTCAAACCAATTTTCGTTGAAAGTGTTTATTAAGATCTATAGCATCTATTTTTTTTTTTATTTTTCACCCTCTTACTTTAAAAGTTAAAGGGGGGGGGGGACACACATTTTACCACTTTGGCGGCATATATCTTTCAAACGGTTGACTTTGAAAAAAAAATAGTCTTAAAAACCTCAATGTCATTTTTAAAGACCTATCTATAGACACCCCACAAGTATTGGTTTGATGAAAAAAAATATTTTCAGTTTCAGTTCCATGTATGGGGAGCCCCCCTTAACCTTTTATTTTTTTATTTTTGTGTAAAAATCATAAAGCGGTTCACAGAATACACCTACCTACCAAGTTTCAACTATATAGTCTTAATACTTTTGGAATAAAGTGGCTGTGACATACGGACGGACAGACAGACAGACAGACAGACATGACGAATCTATAAGGGTTCCGTTTTTTGCCATTTTGGCTACGGAACCCTAAAAAACGAGTGTTTGATAAACTTTTGAGTCTTCTAAAAATAAAAAAAAACAAAATTTGTTTTGCACCGCTAACAAAAATGTTTTGTTACACTTTTGATCATTTTCCAAACGGCTGAAATGTTTTTTTACATATCTCCGCCATTTTGAAAAGTTTCGCAAAACTGGCTCGATTGAATAATTCTATAAGTATCGTAATCTTAATATATAAAATCGTAAACTGAATGACTGACTGAATGACTGACTGACTGACTGATCTATCACCGCACAGCCCAAACCGCTAGACCTAAAGACTTGAAATTTTGCACACAGATACCTCATACAGTGTAGGCATCCACTAAGGAAGGATTTTTAAAAATTCCATCCCTAGGGGGGTGAAATAAGGGATGAAAGTTTGTTTGAAAGTCCATCAGTTTTGAAGCTAGGATTTTAAAATTTTGTGTTTAGGCTGAAAGTTGAAAATTAATAAATACGGGTCTCAGCGTTTTTCAAAATTCTACCCCCGAAGGGGTGAAAAGGGGTATGAAGTTGTGTTTAGAAAAAAATCCTTCATTTTCGAAGTAAAAATCACTTAATTTATAGTAAAGGCTTATGAAAGAAAATCTAACGCAACGTATATTGATATTGTCAGTACTTCAACCCCTATGGCGATGAAATAGGGGTGAAATGTGTAAATAAACCTAAAAATAGAGATGGATGTCGTTATTGGGGTTTTCTGGTATAACGATTGCGAAAATGACATTTATTTTGAAGTCCAACACGGTGGACATGATTTAACCCCCTAAAGGGGTGAAAATGGGTTTCAAATTTTGTATGGATAAAGAATATAAAATAGGCATTACAACTTTAAACTTCGTAGGAGCACGTCTAAAAATAAATTGGCAAACATATATTTGGTAATTTTGAAAATCAACCCCTTAGAGGGTAAATGGGGTATGTAAACATAAAAATCGATATGGATATCGTTTTTGAGGTTTTATGGGATGGTGATTGCGAAAATGACATTTATTTTAAAGTCCAACACTATGTACATGATTTAACCCCTAAGAGGGTGAAAATGGGGTTCAAATTTTGTATGGAAAAAGAATATAAAATAGACATTATAATTTTAAACTTCGTAGGAGTACGTCTAAAAATAAATAGTCAAACATATATTTTGTGGTTTTGAAAATCAACCCCTTAGGGGGTTAATGGGGTAAGTAAACATAAAAATCGATATGGATGTCGTTCTTGAGGTTTTACGGGATGGTGATTGCGAAAATTACATTTATTTTAAAGTCCAACTCGGTGGACATGCATGATTCAGCCCCAGGGGGCGGGGAGAAAGGGAACGGGAACGGGAACTGGACGGAGCGGAAGAGAACGGGAACGGGAATGGGACGGGGCGGGAATGGGAACGGGAACGGGAGCGGGACGGGAACCGAACGGGACGGGAACGGGACGGGACGGGGATGGGAACGGGAACGGGGACGGGACGGGACGGCAACGGGAGCGAGAACGAGAGCGGGAACGGGAACGGAACGGGATGGGATGGGACGGGAACGGAATGAGAGCGGGGACGAGAACGGAACGGACGGGATGGGGATGGGAACAGGAATGGGAATGGAAACGGGACGGGTCGGGACGGGACGGCAACGGGATGGGACGACAACGGAACGGGACGGTAACGGGAACGAGAACGGGACGAAACGGGAACGGGAATGGGAACGACCAGTCGTTTTTACGCGATTAGGCGGGTCCCCACCGAGCGAGCGAGCCTCGTGCGACAAATGCCTTGCGTCTTGCGTCTTGGCAAACGTCTTGCCTCGCGAAGCAGCGCGCTTGGTGGTGACCTGCCTAATCGCGTAAAAACGGCTGGTCGGATCCCCCTAAAGATTTTCTCTAATATCCACGCGGACGAAGTCGCGGGCGGAAGCTAGTTGTTCACAAAATTTGAGAGTCGGTTGAGAAATGCGACCTGTAGAGGAGAACAAACGGACAGCCAACGGACAGCTGGAAAGACATATGAAAGAATTTTTGCCGAAGCTGAAGCAGAAACGCTTCGCTCGCGCTTCGCGCTCGCTCGGCCAATGACATTCTTGCTAACGCAATATATTATTGAATTATTTTAAAGTATAGTCTGTGCATAAAAACAGATACGTAATTATTTTATAAAAGTTACATTTTCGTAGTTATATCTTTAGGTGGAATATTGGCCTGGAATTATCTCCCACAACAAGTTCAACTAATCAAGTTAATAGACAAGTTTTGAAAGTTTGTTACTAGAGCAATTCCTATCAAGTAAGTTTTCCCTATGCCAAAAAATCACAAATTAAGTAAAAGCAAAAGAGCGGAGTGCCTAACTAAAAGGAATGTCTGACAGGGAACTTTTCTCTCTGCCAACACTTTTATGCGTGTATTTCCTCATTAGCACGATTCGGAATAAGTGCGAGCAACACATTATCATAATTACGTTATAATTCACTGTTACATAGATTTTGCCAGGTATTTCAAAACTCTACAGGGTACCTTTTTGAACACTCGACAAATTTTGTGGTGTGGCTTAGACCGTCAAACTGGACAACTTTGTCAATGGGAGAGCAAAAAAACATCAACCGTTCCATGGAAACGTCACTATAACGGGTGTAACAAGACACTCAACGAAGCCGAAGTCTACGCATTCCGCCCATCATCAGGATCATTTTTGTCTTTTATAAGACTATACCTGGGAAACCAATAGATACGAAGTTATTCAGGGTCAAAGTCTATTTTTTTAAATGAAATCTTAGAAAAAAAAAATAGTAAATAACTAATAAAGTTATTTTCTAATTTTTGACCAAAGAAACATATTCATCCTATAGTGCAAGGGTGGCCAACCTTTTCGACACCTGGGCCAAAATTCGGAAGTAGAATTTTACCCCGGGCCGCACTACTACTATGTGAGAGAAGAAGTTTTTGTTTTTTTTATAGTAGGTATGATAAGGTAATTTTGTATTATTTTCTTTTACTTTAAAAAAATTTGCTCGACTCCGCGGGCCACAAGGTAACAGACGGCGGGTCGCATGCGGCCCGCGGGCCGCGGGCTGGCCACCCTTGCTATAGTGTTTAATATAAGACTCCCATACCATTAGCACGAACAGCTATCGAAAAAAATAACGCGCGTAAAAACATTCTATAGAGCAATTTTGTATAGGAAATTTGTACAGCGCCATCTACCGCCGAAAACCGGAATGAGATTTTCCGTTAGAGAACTTTCGATAGAGTAGTTCTCGTGCGTTTTTTTTTCTCGATAGCTGGTTTTCACGCTTAAGGGTACCGAACTGACTTCTAATGCTCTTCACCGCACAACCCACATTACATAGCTATGCTGATACTGTTTTGCATAAATCAGGAAATCAAAGAAGCATTTTCTTTTTATCACTTCTTTCGCGTAGCGTAGTCTTACAAAGGCAGCCACCGCGGTCTGCGTCGAGTCGAGGGGGCTGGAATACTGTCTGCCTCGCATTTCTAAACTTGGACGCTTCATTTAATCAAGACCTCATCCTTTGAGTGTTTATTCAACCAAAGTATTTGAGGACTCTTTCAATTTCTTCCTGGTTTTCTCTTTGGCTGTAACGACAGTACCTACTTACTTTGAATGCAATAAACTAATCTAAACAAATTGCCACGAATGTTTTCAGATAGGTACTTACTATATAATTTTAAAATACAAACAACTTGCTTTTAGTATAGGTGCACAAAGAAAACATTCTAGAATTGCATAATTCATTTAATAAACTCAGCGGTTCTTTTGTTGTTAGCAAATTCTCGACGACCACAAATTTCCACTATTTTTATTTCAATTTAAATGGGACCAAATTCGTACTAAACCATTGACCTGCATATATTTACACTGGACAGACTTATGTCAAACTGTTTTTGTGCCTATTTGATTACCGCCATTTTGGCGCTGTAGGACGTAGCGTGAGCATAGCGTGCATACATGATACTAAAGTTTGAAGTCTGGAGAGACCATCACGTCAACCATTTTCATATTGTACGTCAAAATTAGTTCTTTAGACGCACGCTAGTGGCGTTTCAAATAGGCACAAGAACTTTGCTGTCAAATCATACAGACAGCCTGTCCAGTTAAATAAAAAAAAATTTTTTCATGTCAGTGTACTAAATTTAATAAAGGGAACCCTAACATTAACATTAATTTGGGTAACGTCAGGAAGCGAGCGATTCCATGGTAAGAAAACTTTTAATATCTATTCCGATTAGATTCAGTGTCAGGAAAGAACGCAGATAGCGTCGGTGGAGCTGGAAGGAAATATTAGATGGATCGGGTCTCGAATACAAATATGGGGAGATAGGGAAATCGGATTTGCAACTCGTCCCAGACGTGTCGTATTATCGGACTCTTTTTGTAAAACATATTACATTCTAATAAGTCAATTCTATATTACAGAGCAGTGTGTGTGTGAGTGTGTGGTAGTTTCTGGCAATATGTTTTACAATATTTTTTTGTCGTCACTAGAAGAATATTTTAATCAGTATCATATTACAATTTTTCGTCTCTTTTTGTGAAGTAAAAGAATGTTAGAAAACAAATATACATATAAATATATATGTATAATGTCAAAAGCTCATAGTTTTTTAATTAAACTGCAAGAACTGAAATTTTTCTTTCACATATCACACCGGTAGGTGGCGTAGGTAGGCTCTTCTAAGGGGTCCAAATAACATACCAAAAATGCAGTTTTATATCGCGTTTTGCGTTTTTAGAACATTTGATTGTAAGATTTTACTGGCCTATTACGTAAAATAAAGTATGCTAAACTTGTGTAGGTACTTTTGTATGGTGAATCCGGCACGAGATCCCGGCCCGTGTCGCCGGCCTGCCGCCGGATTGTTCGCTCACTAATTAAATCTCGCCGACGACGCGGTTTCAAACCGACGACGGCCTCTTAATTATTGTTCAAGCTTTTAACATCTGTCTTAATGTCACTTCACATTTAATTCGGAAATTCTTTAGGTCCGTGTTAGAATGTTCATTTTCATCTCAGTCGCAAGTCGCGTAATACATTATATTACAATAAAAGGTTTCGAAGATAAAGTCGCGATTCTTTCGGGAAAAAAAACTACACTCGTATCCATTTGAAATACACGAAATTCCGATATTCTACGATTGCAAAACGAACTCCTAGATAAATAAAACAGACTCTGTAGCGAGCAATCGACGAAAACTACTTTTATAGGAATAGGTAACTACGAAAAGTTGTAGTTTTTAATTTTCTCACTGGTACACAAATTGGTTTCTGAAGCTGCAAAAGAAAAGAGCACACGCTTGCGCCTCCAGGCAGATCGAGGGTCGAATACAAATTAAGAGGCAGACTTCGTTCGCAAAAGTAGTTACCTAATGTGTGTAACGCCTGGATTTGAGATGGCTAGCTCTAAAAGCATTCGGATATTTATAGTGCCGGTTTATTGGTATCGACGTTTTTATAGGATCCACTCACATCCATTAACAATTTTATTCAGGCGGTATTCCAATAATAGTGTATAAAAAATACACGTTAAAAGTACTTTTAGAAAGCGTCTAGTAAGTAATCCTTTCTAATGAGCTCTTACATTTAATTTTCATCGCCTATCCCGTCTCAAAGAATAATAAAAAAGGAAGATTGTAATTCTAATTAGTACTCAGTTGGGCCAAGCTGGGGCGGGCTGCGTCGAACGGTTTCTTAATTATTTATGCGCTGCAGGCTGAATAAGGAACATACTCTTGCTTCACTGCGCCAAATTTAAAAGAAAAACGTTGAAATATATCTGCGGAATTACGAAGCTTATTCTAAATTAACACTGTAAAAAGCTTTTTGTAAATTTATATAATACTCATTTAAGTTTGTATGTACAGGGGGTCTATTACGAAAAGTTTAACGCGATACACGCAGCTGCGTTCGTGCTTCGTTTTGATTGTTTCCTATTACAAATCACTTTCGTATGTGATATTGCGAAGTGATTGCGTGAGTTTGACAGTTTCTCTCTAGTGTATCCGACATCGTTCGTTCAGTAGTCTATGGGCTACAATAGCCAAATTCAAAATGTTTGTTATAACTACAACCAACGAACTGCGGACGACTATCATGGCCAAGTGACTGCGTTACTCAATTGCGTACGTTATTTTTGTAATAGGCCCCCAGGAGACTGGATTTTGTAGTAACGTCTGTTTATAATAAATTAGAAATTACAATAGGTTTTTACGTAAATAATATATTACATCGCTATTGAAAATCATGTTATGAGAGGAGGACCTAATAATTTCCAAGTAAACGGCCATCGAAAGCTTTCCTAATCTCATTTTTTAATTTGGTCGTTTTGTATTGAGCAAAATTCCGTGCATTTGAAAAAATGTTCGGGGGCGTCTTGGTGAGTACAAAGGGCCACAGCAGTGCGGACGGAAAGTTTTAATATCCCTCCGATTGGATCCAGCCGCAAGCAGGGACGAGGTACCCGGATTGAAGGGAAATGTTTCACCATTCAACACGAATGCGGATGCCGATAAGGAAATCAGCTAAGGCACTAGATTTCCGATGCTCCCTTCTTTATCAGATTTGTAGTCGTGTCTATAAACTCGGTGATCCTGTTGGGGTTTACGTATTTTTTATGGTTAGTAGTATTGGTCTTGTAAAATAAAAACCTTGAGTTTAATCTCTGAAGTTTTTGTGGTTGAAACTATAATAATTAAAGTAATGGTGGCGGTATTTTTTAGTTCTGAATGTTTCATTTTTACACGACTGCCCAAAAAAGAGTGTAAATGTTTTTTACACGACTGCCCAAAAAAGAGTACATACATACATGCCTGAACACATGTTCAGGGTTCACATGAACCCTGTTATGAACATACATATGTTTGTGGGTATGCGAGTTTCTCTATTCCACCATAACGTCTAAATGGCTCAACGGATTTTGATCTATGGGATATCGTTAGAATCCTTATATCATTCCGAGTGACACTGGCTATATTTTTTTTAAAAGTCAATATGGCGACTGCATGACGCCATTTTCGTAATTTTCTTTAATTATAATATATATTACTAGCACTTGTAGTTTCTAAGATTTCGTGATGAGTCAGTGAGTGATTTTCTCTTTTATATATATAGATTTCATTTGATGCCCATTTATCTATATATATAAAAGAGAAAATCACTCACTGACTCATCACGAAATCTCAGAAACTACAAGTGCTAGGAGTCTCAAATTTTGCATGGGGGTTCCTTTTAGGGTGAAGGTGCTCACTAAGACGGGATTTTGCGAAATTCAACCCCTAAGGGGGTAAAACAGGGTGGCAAAGTTTGTATGGGAGAAAGCGATTCCATGGCCCGATTGACTTGAAATTTGGCATAGACATTCTTTAACAAAATTAATTGAATATGTGTTTCGTATTTTCTTGAAATATATCCCCTAACAGGGTTGAAAAGGGGTAGAAAGCTATTTTTAGGGTGGTTGACTTCGATATCGGAATCAAAACTTCTTAGTGCATTTGTACGATTAAGAAAAATAAATGTCAGTTGTCAGGTTGTCACCTCCCCTGAGATTGTAATTATGTCATCACACGAGCTGACATTTCATGTTGTATAAGATTTTATCCTGATTTTCACTACCTATTTTACGAAATATTAGTCTACTTATAAAACGTGGCAAAATCTAGCAAATATCAGATATCTAACGTGGCAAGGAATGTGGTGTAAAGTGTTAAAATTGAGAGATGCACAACATAAGTTGCACCCGACATAATTTGCAATGTCACGTTATTTTAGCCAGGAACCAGGAACAAATAAACATACATAGATTTTTATTTCAAAAGAAGATACCTACCAAACTATTAAGTATGAGTATTAAATGTTACAAAATATTATTATACTTATTTTGTTATATTACTGCTAAGAAATTTTATTAAGTACCTACCTACCTAATACAAAATCGTGAACAGTAGGGCGTCGGTTCTGTAACCAAACTCGAACCCCACTTCGAATCTCACTTCACTGCACGGGACGGGAACTTTAAATCATAAATTAATAAGATAATGATAAGATTTTTTTTTCATAACAAAATATTTTAGATAGCTACCTAAATTTATTGTAATCTAATTTATTTAGTTAGCTAATTTCTAATAACAATTCAATTCAATTCAATTCACTTTATTGCAATTTCCACAATGGTAACAAGATGGTAGGTAAAATGACAAAGTACATTGTAGACCCTGAAAAGGGCACAGCAAATTATTTGGAGAGGAGTTGAGAGGACGACTTACTTTTTTTCAATTAAATAACATTGCTACTTAATTAAATATTTAAATCGTTATCATTTAAAAATTCTGAAACACTATAATAGCATTTTTCAAAGAGCAGTGTTTGTAACTTTTTTAAGTATATGCTGTAACTTTTTTCTTCTTTTAGTTCTTTCGGTAGTTTATTGTGTATTTTTACTGACATTTCGAGCGGACTGGATGAGTTCATTCGAAGCCTATTTACTGGTATCATTAACTTGTGGCCATGTCGTGATGTGTATCGTGATGGAATGTCTTGTCTCTTTGTGAAGAAGTTTGGATGCTTTCGTATGAATTTACAAATTTCCAATATGTAGATACACGGTAAAGGTAAAATTTTGAGTTCTTTAAAAAATGGTTTGCAGCTGTCTGTTGGATCTATGTTAACTAAAATTCGAATAAGCTTTTTCTGTGCTGTGAAAACTGTGATTGCATCTGAGCTACACCCCCACAATATGACGCCGTAATTTAACCATGAATGTGCGTATGCGAAGTATGCAGCTTTAGATGTTTCTAAGTTAGTGGTTTTTTTTGTTTCACTTAGCGCATATGTAAAACTTGATAACTTGGTTTTGATTGTAGCAATGTGGGCTTTCCAACACAGATGTGAGTCTATGACTAAACCGAGCAGTTTACATTGAGTAACGCTTTCTATTTTTGAACCATTATAAGAGAAATTTACTTCTAAACTATCTTTTTGATGCGGGTGAAATGTTACGAGTTTTGTTTTAAGGAAGTTAATTTCCAAATTATGCTGTGTCATCCAGTAAGTTATTTTATTGAATAGGTCTGTAAGTTTTTTATTTAAATTTATGTTATTTTGGCAAGATACAAGCAAGGAAATATCGTCTGCAAATAGAACGCAAGGGTCATCTATTAATTTAGGCAGTTCATTAATGTAAACTAAAAATAGTAAACATCCAACAGTGCTTCCTTGAGGAATTGATGAGTTTACTATTTTGCTATTCGATCGTACAATTTGTATTTCTTTCGTGGTTTCATCAAAGTGCTCAATTTCAACATACTGTCCCCTATCTTTCAAGTATGAGGTGAACCATTTATGCGCAGGACCTCGTATACCAATATTATAAAGTTTTTGCAATAATATTTTATGTTGGACCTTATCATAAGCTTTGGACATGTCTAATAAAATAACGACAGCATATTTTTTATCATCTAAAATTTTAAGAATTTCTTGTACGTATTTAAATACTGCCAGCGTGGTGGACCTGTTCTTCCTAAATCCATTTTGGCACTCATTGAATATGTTAAATTTTTCGCAAAACCTATAAACGCGGTCAAACATTGCTTTTTCTAGTATTTTAGAAGCAGTTTGTAATAAAGCTATAGGTCTATAATTGCCCATATCTGTTTTTTCGTTTTTTTTTGTGTATAGGTTTTATAATTGTTTTTTTAAGTAGCACTGGAAACTCTCCTTCGTGGAAAGATTGATTGATTAATTTAAGGAAAGGCAATGTTAGCTCGTCGACACAAGTTTTTATTAATATAGGTGGAATTTCATCGATGCCATGACTTGTTTTATTTTTTAAATTCTTTATAATTTTTTGTACTTCAGTATAATCTGCGGGGCTTAAAAAAATACTGTTCTCGATAGCACTGCTCAATAGTGGACAGTGAGATCCTGCCGCAACTCTGTTTTGCAATTCACCTATAGAAGCGAATGAATCATTAAACGACTCTACAATTTTTCTAGCATTGGAGCATAAAGACTTATTAATTTTTATAGATATATTTTTATTTACAATTTTAGATTTTTTATTTAACTTCTCATTTATTATTTTCCACATGGTTTTAACTTTGTTATGAGAGTTACTCATTTTTTTAATATATTCTAGTTTTTTTGCGTATACGATGGTTTTTTTTAATGTTTTCTGATATAGTTTATAATGATTTTTTATTATGTAATTTTTAGATTTTAAAGCTAATATTTTAAGTAGTCTTTTGTTTCGGCACGATATTTTTATTCCTACAGTTAACCAATATTTTTTTTGTTTGTTATTAATTTTTATTTTACGTTTAGGTATGCACTTATTTAGGATATTTACAAGCAGGTCATGGAAAGCTTTATAGTTTTCGTTAATGTTTTTATTTGGTAATATTATATTATCCCAGTCTACGGACGCGAGGTGATTTTTAAATCGTTGTATATTTTTTGTATCGTCACGCGAAGTGAAGTGAGGTTCGAAGTGAGATACGAGTTTGGTTACAGAATCAACAGATTGCGCAGGTAAAACCTCGGGGTGCAGCTATTACCTACATATCACAAAATTGTAAAAAATGTGAAATTTTTGATGTTTGGATGTTGTTCATTTTGTTATAGTAGGGCGGTAAAACAAGGTTTGAGGTTAGTTTTCGCACAAGTCATCACGGAAATACGAAAATGTAGTATCAATGCATTCAGTACGATGCCCTGATCACAAATATATAAGATGACAAGCGCGAAAATGGTGGGGGTAGAAACTGTGACGTCATAAAGTTTTCAGTACAAAAAAATTTTTTTTTCATACCATGTGGTATATCAAATGAAAGGGCTTTGTGAGTAGATTGCGAATATATAACACACTATAACATTTTCACTACTTGGTCTAACAAATTATTAGCAAACTTCGAAAAATTACGCAATTCAGAGTCGCCATTGAACAGGTCTAGATTGAAAATGACTGAATTGATTTTTACAAAATACATAACAAATAACTCTGCCCATACTCTTTTCGAATGTCTAAAAGTAATTGACCAAAGATATTTAAAAATAAGAAAAGGACATCAGTTTTAATAACAGCATAATTTTCTGCTTTTTCCAAATTCTCAGATTCCTTTAATAATTAATAAAAAAATTAATAAATAAACATTCGTATGTTTATCCTTACTAGGACAAGTTAGGATAAACAGACAAAGGTTTAAATAACCAAATTTTGACACTTTAGATACTTCTTTTAAACCTAATCACTATTTTTAAAATATGTTGTCTTATTAAATCAAATATTATTAACAATATACAATATTTTTAGTATTCTATGCGTGGTAAAACATTTGTTGTATTTTATGAGTGATTATTTATACCCGTTAAGCCCCTTTTACACCCATTAAAAATACTGTGATTTTTGTGTATTGTTTTGATTTTTCTAAATAACTTTTGCCTATTGAGTTTTGTCAGGTTATTTAGGTCTCCGAGCAACTGTGTGTGTTTTCCATGTGTATTTATCATTACTTTTAGTTATCCTTACTTGTCCTATTTGGTAAATAAACTTAACTCAATTATTTTTTGAAATAATCATGTATAAAATTCAACAAATGGTTTTCCACGCATTGAAAACCAAAGAAATTGTTAACACATTTTTTAATAGTGATTTAAATTTAAAAGAAGCATGGAAACTGTCAAATACTGTTTACTAAGTAGGACAAGAAATGATTAACATACGAAAGTTTATTTATTTGTTATTTTATTAATTATTAAAAGAATCTGAGAATTTATAAATAACAGAAAATTATGCTGTTATTAAAACTGATGTCCTTTTTTATTTTTAAATATCTTTGGTCAATTACCTTTAGACATTCGAAAAGAGTATGTGCAGAGTTATTTGTTATGTATTTTGTAAAAATCAATTCAGTCGTTTTCAATCTAGACCTGTTCAATGGCGACTCTGAATTGCGAAATTTTTCGACGTTTGCTAATAATTTGTTAGACCAAGTAGTGAAAATGTTATAGTGTGTTATATATTCGCAATCTACTCACAAAGCCCTTTCATTTGATATACCACATGGTATGAAAAAAAAGTTTCTTTGTACTGAAAACTTTATGACGTCACAGTTTCTACCCCCACCACTTTCGCAATTGTCATCTTATATATTTATGATCAGGGCATCGTATTGAATGCATCCATACCAAATTTTCGTATTTCAGAGATGACTTGTACGAAAAGTGTTTTCTAAGCGTCTTTTTTAAGATTACCGCCGCACTATTACTCAATCACGTCTGAACGGGTGAACGGATTTTGACGAAATTTGGCACAGGGATAGATTATAGCCTGGAATACTTAACACAGGCTTCTTTTCATGCCGATCATTGGTTTCCAAGGGAAGACTTACAACGATTACCGACTCCCACGCGGGCGGAGCCACGGGCAAAAGCTAAACATAGTATAAAACAAAGTCGCTTCCCGCCGTCTGTACGCTTCTCTTAAACTATACATAAAAATCGCAATAAAATCGATCTTTAAGTTTGGGAGCTAGGTTGCCTCAGAGTCCTCAGACAGATAGACACACACACTTCAATTATATTTTAACACCCCTTGCGTACGTCGTATATAATAATATGTAGATATCCTGTAGTATAATCAAATAACTTCACACTGACACCACATTAGCACAGTTTTACATTAGTAACTACATTGCACTGCACCCGTGCGAAGCCGGGGCGGGCCGCTAGTAATATATATGGGCATCAAATGAAAGGCCTTAATGAGCACATTTCAAAACTATATAATTTGCCACATTACAATGTGTGAAATAAAAATAAATAAATTTAATAAAAAATATTAATTAAAAATACGACTGCCCTGCCAAAAACTAACTAAAAAGTTAAATAACAAGTGTCATTGGAGTCGGGGGACCTCTTTAATTAAAAATTGTCCCACAAAACGATCCCCCGACTGCAATGACACTTATTATTTAACTTTTTAGTTGGTTTTTGGCAGGGCAGTCGTGTTTTTAATGTTTTTTAAATTTATTTATTCTATTCCACTATTACTTTTACATTCTTTATTTCAAGCATGGCAAAAATATTAGTTTTAAGTAGGTCCTGAAAAATCACACAGATACTTTGCAAACCTAATAACGTTCGGTAAGATCGTATTATTATGTTACATTATTGTAAGCCAGTCTCTGAATTCCTCTTCAAATTACTTATTTTCGGTTGTCCGACCTCGTCGAGGCACGGGACCGAATGCGAGCGAAATGGGGAAGAGTCTAAATCCATATTCGATCAGCGGGATCCGCACTGAGCCGATATGACAAGCTGCCGAACTGTTTTGCATTTATATAAACAGCTCCTTACCTTTAATATACGCCTTTTTGGATATGACAGACACCTTATGACAGCTGGGGTATCTTTAAGATATTTTTACTTGGAAATCTTATGCGGACCGGTGCACAGATATTTTATAGCTAATAATATTAAACCAGAATATTTTTGTAAGGGTTAGGGAATTTGTTTGTATAGGTATCCTCTCAGTAAATCATACAGCTGATATTTGGGAATATATGTTTGTTGTTCAGTCACGGTTGAGAAAGGATAATGTTAAAAAAACTAAGGACCCTGGTCCAAAAAATCTGCTGCCCCAGGTTTGATTTTATTGCTGATTGCTACATACTGACTGATGGACTATGTGTGCAAAAGCGCTTCAAAATCTGACCCACAGTTTTTGAGTAATTCAACTTTATATCACACTGCACTGATACACTTTTCTTTTAGTATATCTCACTTCTAGACGTTATAAACGATTGATTTTAATTCACACAATAATTAATAGAATGGACAGTACACTTAGGGAAAATCATGTTTGCCAAATCAAGATCCTGGGAGAACAAAAATGATATGGTTAATACAAAAATACTAAAATGACCTGAGAAAGATAATTAGAGAAAATATTTCGTCAATTTAAATCATCAAGTTTTACATGAGCCTCCAGCCGGACATGGGTGCTAATTTGTGAAATCACAGTGTGAAATACGTATTGTATAGCATGTGGTTCGCGGAACAATGCTCGGCCTAATAGCAGTCAACCGCTTGACGGGGGTCCCGGGCCCGAGACCCTTCACACCATTTCCCGTGTAAACTGTTTGATATTCTTAAGACTTTAGCACTAAAAGGCTGTTTGTGGGAATCATATTGAAATTAAATTCGTCGTTTTTTGTGATTCAGATGGTCCGGAAATAAAAATATTATAGACTTGTGTTTTTTCCTGAAGTCTAGAAAAACCTTGGTACTTACTTACTTTGCTTTTGTCACATTTTCTAACAAATATATTTTACTCCTGAAACTTATTATAAAGTAAGAATATATTCCTACGTCTTAATTCATTTAGCCATCAAATGTAGGTAGATTTGCAATGTTTGGGTATAAAGCAAATGTATGATGAAAATAATCGAATTTTGCTAGACATGCAGCAATCAATCCTACTAATATTATAAATGTGAAAGTTTGTGGGTTTGGATGTTTGGATGTTTGTTCCTCAATCACGCAAAAACTACTGAACGGATTTGGTTGAAAATTGGCACACAGATAGAAGATAGCCTAGATTAAAACATAGAATACTTTTTATCCCGATTTTCCCACGGGAACGGGAACCACGCCGGTGAAACCGCGGGCGACCGCTAGTTATAAATAAAATTAAAATCTGAAGTTGCCAACACAACGGTAGAACCATACGAATACAATGTTGTAGATACTGAAATGTTTAAACTGTACGAGTATAGCGATCCTATGAAAATAAAAAAAAAACTTGATTAGTACAAGATTATCCGTTAAAACTTTAACTTAATAAACTTTTGTGTATTTTTTTGTGAATTTATTGAAAAAATAATCTCAACCTTTATTTCTTATTTCAGAACTATAGCGTTAACCCATTTTCTCCCTCTACCATCACACGTAACGTTTCAAATCCTAAATTCCATTTCCATTTCGTATCAAAGAACAAAAACTGTTTGTTCAAGAGGTGTAATTACAAAATCCCTCGTGTACCGAATTTTCCGATGTTTTCACGCGGTGCGAGTACGTGCCGTAAAAATAATTCGACGCTCTCCGGGGATCGTTTGTAAAACGTCACGCGTAAAACATATTATAAAGCCAATAAAACGTGTTTACAAGGGTGAGCTGAGCTCGCCTTCCGCGGTCCCCGCTCCCGCACGATATCCGTAAACATTTTAGCGCTGCAATAAATTTAACATTATCCAAGTCGCGAGACATTCTGTTTTCTTCCGGGCCGGATCAGTTGGTTAACGGTTGTAATCTCGGCTGTCTCGGATTTCCTGCTCTTTGCGAGCAGGAATTATACAATTATGTGGCATTCTCATGCTCCTTCCGCTCAGCTTTATTTATGGGCATTTTAGGGATTTTTCTTGTTATTGGCATAACTGAGAATGATGGTAACAAAAATGAATTGACTCGGTACTTCAGTTTTATGTAAAATCATAAGGCGATATTTACTGGTCCACCTCATTTTAAGAAATCATCAACTACCTCTAAATCTTTAATTTAGAAGGGAAACGTTTCATGCAAAATAAAATGCCGCTTTCCAGTAATGTCGAATAACAACAAAACTGAAATGCATTTTACTCGTAATATTATGTGTAAAATAAAATCGAAATTTAATCAATCTGTGCATCATTAGGAACCGTACAAAGTTTACCACATTCCGGCAGAATGGGCAGTCCATTACAGTGTCCAAAATCTGTTCCGCTAATCGGACACTCATTGGTTAAAGGACGCAGTGACCCCGTGAGTTCTGGCGGCTGTCGGGCCGACCTCAAATTAGACCGGGAAAAACTCTTGTTTTCTCTACAGTGACAGGGGTGCCGGCACCCATTGCCGTCTCGAACGAGCGCGTTTACATCCGCATTATTACGTTGGTAGAGAAGAGTAAAACAGGGTAGCATGTTTGATAAACTCGTTATTTTAAAATCTTCGATATTGTATCAATCAAATGAGAAACACTGTTACAAATGAACATAATTTTGTACTTTAATAAAAACATACGCGAAAATTAGCTTATGTGGTTTGGACAATGAGAGTGGCCACTCATAGCTCTATTGAAAGAGAAGAAGTGATTTGTCAACTGGTGTTCAGTGTAAAAGCACGTAAAAGTTCCCGTTGTCCGCTGCGATATCAAGTGACATTGGGGTTTGTTCAACTAATACGGCAACAACGGCTAATACTCGCACAATAGATTAATCAGCGGCGCGTCTGCATTGCAATGCCCTTTTGCAGAGCTGATCCACTTTTCTACGGATGCGAGATTAAAGGGGAGTAACAAAATGAGAAATGGAACGATTTCAGGGCGCATTGTCGGACGGCCGGCCGTTGTCGGATTTATGACAAAGAACGGCGGATGATTCAATCAGGCCGGTTCTTTAGTTTGTTATATTCATGTTAGAGGCACCCACTCGCTATTATTGTGATCAGCATTTTGTCTTTTAGCTCCATTTCGCTGTAGACTCATGTCACAATTTGTTTTGGTTCAATCCACGGGACGGCTTTTTGGATTTCCTTTTCTTGTGTTTGTTATGCCTTATGTTTTCGGTAATAATAATCAAGAGTTATATTAAACAACGTGTTACAAAAAAACTGCTAAAACCGAATATGGTAGATATGGACCATCAAACTGAACAACTGTTACTATGGGATCAACTCTGAAATTGCAAAAAAAATCATCTGTTTCATACATTTTGATATTTTCGTTGTTAATTTTTGTATGAAACAGTCGATTTTTTTCGTAATTTCAGAGTTGGTCCCATAGTAACATACGGCTTTAGCGGTTTTTTTGTAACACGTTGTTTAAGAGTTTGTGAATTACCTCTAAAATCATCCAAACAAATCATTCAACATAACGGCAAAACAGCTCTTAAAAATATTTAAGCAAAAAAGTCCGACTTTGCGGTTGTAAATGGCAAACTTTCGGCAAATAGGTATTCAGTGCAGGGGAGTAATTTACAATTTAAATATTCTTAATGTCTCCAAGTTGTCGCGAGAGCGGGCGGGTGAGGGGCGCTGACTTCCACTACATCAATCACGTGGACGCTGCGCCAGAACATTTCTAATTATTCGCCTGGCTTTCAACCAGCGGGGATGCTTATTGCCTGATAGCGCGATTATAGGTGTTAATGCACAGATTTACAGCTCCGTGCTCAGTCACTAGGCGTTTCATTCGAAAGGACTTTGTAACTTATTTTGCGCTTTCTTACATTTTCGAACCAACGTAATTCATTGTACGATTGATTGACTGAGTTTTAAAATAGGATACCTGATAATAAAAAGGTTCGTTCTATCTAAGATTATTATGACATTAGAATAAATATGAAGAGCTAATTTTAAATTAAACATTGGAAACTACTTATGATGTGCGGCCCCTTTGCTACCCATGCGAGTATTTTTATTTACTTAGCTATATTTTTCCAACACTATAAGTATATTTTAATGGTTTTGTCTGTATGTTATACATATTATTCTGCGTCAATAACATAACAATACTATATCAGAAGTATCACAACCATTATCGCACGACATTTATCATGCTTGTTATATTACGACCAAATTATCTAGAACAAACAGCTATTTCCTTGCAAAAACATGCGATACACGTAAGTTATTTTGTCGTACCGCTTGTAATACCTATTATACGTAGACGCAAAACAACGTGGTACGCGGCGTTTGTTGTTTCACGAAATGCATTATTTGGGCGACTTAATTAAACTACGTACAAACCACAGCCATATGTAATACACACACGGAATAAGCAGAAGGGTACCCTTTTGTATTTTTTTAATATTAACTGAAAACTAAAGAATATACTTACTTAAAAAATGTAATTATTGTTGGCACAAATGGCGAAAATAATTTTTTTACCATTAAAACCACGTTTTTATAGGAGGGTGAATGGTGTTAAAGGCATCATAACTAATATTATAAGTCTACGCAGACGAAGTCGCGGGCGGCCGTTAGTAAAAATAAAAGATCGAACGCTAGTCAATTTGTCAGTTTTGTCAAACCTGATTATATATCATCTATTCAAACAACTTTTTAAAATTTATTAAATAAAAAAAATATCTGCTTAACAAGCTCCAAACAAGGTGAAGGAATATAATTGGTTATTCTAATCTCAATAAAAAGGCTAATAAAAGTTGTCTTCTGATTTTTGTTTCAGTTTCAGACTTTAAAATAAACAAACTGTGCACTATACATATTATTGCATTTGTTTTAAAGCTACACCCAACCTTAATTTGAGAGCGTGTTCCGCATATTTTGTCAGGGTTGTGTTTGCACACAGACGCCGAGCGGGGAGCGGGCCGCGCGTCTCGAGAGCCACTTCACGCGGTAGAGTATCTCAAAAGGTGACAGCCCTGTCTAATCTCCGCAGCTTAACCCTTTTCCCGCCGATCTACCCGCTTTTCTGCTTTCGTGATTAAGCTCGCTGAGGTATAAACCGTTAACAATCGTATTTAGGCTATGAATTGAGATTTTATTATAACTAATTATAGAAGTCTCCATTTTGCTATAAGTATAAAGAAAAAATATTTCTTTAATCTCGTTATTTTATTTTTTATATGTTCAGCAAAGGTATTAGAAAAAATATCCAAATCAATATATAGAATAAATACAGGTCACAAAAAAACAGAATCAAATCTTTTTCATATCACAAAAATTATTCCAGCAACTTTAGATTGCTAGAAGAAAAATTCAAGAGAAGATAACTGGATTTGTGAAGATGGTTGGTAGTTTTCTTTTTCTATGGGGGGGAGATATAAAGAAAAAATATTTCTTTAATCTCGTTATTTTATTTCTTTTATTTGGCTGTTCAGAATTGGATGCCTTTGCTTTTGTAAACTAACAACTAGAACTGTCATAAGTGTCGACTTGTGTCAAAAAAGTGAGGTTAGTTTTGTTTTGTAAAAAAATGTATTGGAAACTTAACGAATAAATAAACTTTTAATGTCGTTTCTTCATTAAAAGCAAGCAACACATTATAGTTTGATTCAACAATCTTATGTAAGTAGCTAGCTATATCACCTCTTTACCTCTATCAAACTATCTACCACCAGATTCACTAAATGTACCGACTTTAAATTACTGTTGTGAAACCGAAGAGAAACTTTCTGGACCTATTAATGATTTATTTAAACAAAATTTCAATTTAATGAAAATCATGGACTGTTATTGGTAAATTACAGAAAATAATAAATTGATTTTGTTACTATGCTTGAATTTTCCATTTATTATGTAATCACTTTAAATTTTAACTGCTATTAACACCTCTTGCCATATTGTGATTAATTACATGTCGGCCGGCAAATTGATAATTAAGCGAGTTCAATTCATTTGCTAAAATTAATTCTTTGCACGAATGGAGATTTATTATGGGGCAAAATATAATGAATTCCTTCGAGAATATAAAGTTTTATTACAATGAAATATTACAGAACTAGATTTTTAGGTGTTTTCTTACTTTTGCTGCTAGCCGATTTTGCGATTGAGTAACAAACATCCAAACATCTAAACATCCAAACGATCACATTTATAATATTAGTTAGATCAATAATTTTGCAGTTTCCATTCATAATACAAGTCCAAGAAATAAAATCGTAATTTTGTACCTACTCTTATGATATGGCATAAAAAGTACAAAATACGAGTGTGAGTCAGCCTCCCACATATTTTTTTTAGGTTGAATAGGAAACAAACGTTATTACAACATTCACTTTGTACTGATTGGTTTAACTAAATCAATAATTATTACTATAGTTTGAGAATCAAGAGAAGCGACATTTCAAATTGTATTCTGCTTTTAACATATTGCTACGAAACATTTAATGCAGTTTTCGTACATCGTACCTAAAACATACTGTTGCAATGAAAATAATAAATGTTGTTTAGTTAAGTGGTTCCAACAATAACAAAGCATGAAAAAAATAACAAAATCACTTTATATCTGGAAAGATATTTCAATTGAGTATCGAGGTAATTCCTCACATTGGTGAAATAACACTGGCTAGCACATAGACTTATTAAATTACTAGGGCTAGCAGTGTAAGAGTACTCTATATACTAGAAGAAATTCGACGATGGACCGGATATCCAAAGGTCGCGGGTTCGATTGCCGTCCGATAATTGTTATGGTGCGAGTCGTATTTTTCTAGTAACATTATTTAGTATTATATAAAATCACTTTATATTTTTAAATATTTTTATTTTAATAATAAATTAATTTCTTAAGATTTATCTTAAGAAATTAGTCAAAAATTGAACTGGGATAAACTACGATGAATGTCTACTATAATTCATACAAAAGCTTTAAAACTATACAAGAAATCACCATTCATGTTGTGCGTGTCGGTAATGTTAGGTCTTACAAATATGTTAGATACAACGAAACGTCATTAATAAACGTATTATTCGCGGCATTCCGGCAAAGGGTGCGAGATGCCAGCGCGTCTGGTACAATGGACGTGTTTACAGGAAATCAGGGACACCCGCCCGCCGCCCGCCCACCACACACACGCAAACTGTTGGGTTCTAAATTTATATTCCTTAATTGTGTTCCGAACAGTTTTGATTCAACTTGGGGATCACGAAAAGTATTGCGAAAAGTAAGTGGTACTTTGGTATTTATTTTTATAAACTGTCGGTAGATAGAGACAATGCGATTTCGTAACCTCCCTCATCCTCCTGACAAACAAACTTTACTTCATATTGCTGTAGATTGACAGAATGACATCACACATAGCATATCATTATTATATTCTTACACAAACAGTGTACTGTACACACAATCGAAAAAACTCAAGATAATACATAAATCTCTTATATATAAAAGTGAAGGGGTGACTGACAGTAGACCACTAAACCTAGAGACTAGAAATTTTGTACCTACATTACTTTATTTATACAGTGTAAACACCCACTAAGAAGGGGTTTTTGGAAATTCCACCCCTAAAGGGTGGAATTTCCAAAGTTTGTATGGAAAATAAATATTTAATAGATATTTCAACTTGAAACTTCGTAGGAGTACTTCTAAAAACAAATAAGCAAACACGTGTTTCGTGGTTTTCCGTAATTCAACCCCTTAGGGGGTAAATAGGGTAAAAATAGCCTAACATCGATATGGGTGTCGTTATCGAAGTTTTATGGGATGTTGATTACGAAAATGGCATTTATTTTTAAGTCTAACATAGTAGCTATGTTTCAACAGGGCTCTGTCACTCCGCGCGCTCTGAGAGTTCTAATTTCATACTTCAGAAAAGATAAGACCTACGCGATAGAAAGAGAGGCAACTACAAAGTGAATGTTTTGGTGCGAAGGGAGCGCTGTGCGACCTGAATTGCACTTTATTGTGTCGGCGCAAGTGTCGCAATTTATTTAAACGATTTTGCGGAGTGCAACTTCTGTACGTTAGTACAATAGTACTAATCTATTCTGTGATCTATCTAGATAATAATCTATTCTGTGGTTTAAATCCCTAAAGTGGTGAAATGGGGTTCATGTTTTGTATGAAAAAATAATATTCAATAGATATTTCGAATAAAAATTTCGTATGAGTAGGTGCTTCTAAAAACAAATAAGCAAACAAATAGATCTGGATGTCGATATTGAAGTTTTATGGGATATATATTGTGAAAATGGCATTTATTTTAGGGTCTAAGACGACAGGCGGACATTATTCAACACCTAAAGGACTGAAACGGGGCTCAATTTTTTATGGAAAAATAATACCGGAAAGGGAATAGGAATGAGAACGAGCACAGGAACGGGAACTTATAATATTATAAATGTGAAAGTTTAATGTTTGGATGTTTGTCACTCAATCACGTAAAACCGGCTGAACGGATTTGGAATAGCCTGTTGTAAAACATGGATACATTTTTATCTCGGTTAAAGGTTCCATAGCAATTTTCTGAATGTCTACGCGGATGAAGTCGCGGGCAAAAGCTAGTTTTTAGTATAAATGCTTATGACAAAAAAGCTTTTGAATGGCCAAAATAAATGTCAAAATGTAGAATATTGAAATTCAAAGTAAAATCTAGTCAGTTACCATTGTTGTTGCTAAAGTATCTCTATCTTTCAACTGATCTAGATCTAGACTCCACTGAATACTCGGTTAAGAACCCCGATAGTTTCTAAGTAAGTCTTACCGAAGGTCTTACCAATGCTATGAGGGCGGTACTCCGACGGAAATATTAGCAGAAGTTAATCTAATTGAAAAAAACTTTGCAACTGTTCGCTTGAAATGAATTGAACTCAGTAATACTGTTAAACTTATTTAATAATTATTTGTTGAATATTTTGAACTTAAAATTGACTTGGATTGGCTAAAGGGAGTTTTCCAAAAGGCAACTTTCCAATGTGCTGGTCGTTAGACCCAAAAAGTATTTTCTCTAACTCTTCCATACTTTCCAAGCTTAGTAATCCCTTGTTTCTAGCTGTATATTCATTAGCAATTTTGTTGCAGCCTCTACTATGTTTGATGTTTTTATTTTATTATATTTTAATTTATTTTGTTTAATTTTAATAATGTTGTCCTGTTGCTTGTACACACAAGAAAACTCAAATTATTTGATAGCTTTATAGCGATAATAGTACACTGGCAACTCATCTGCTAACTCTGAGCCCGCAATCTTGACTTATACGTCTGTATTCATAATCGGCACGGCAAGGCGTTATGAATACTTATGGTAGTATTACCATTTCCGTTTCGGTAATATGTTTAACTAGAATCTAGAATATTTTTGATAAATAATACGTCATGTCACCCATGGAAGTGGGGACAATATGATTGATCATGATTTACCTTACAGATGCAACGCCCAAACGGGCAACTCATCCACTAACTCCATGAACCCACAGTCTTCGCCAGATATATCCGTATTCATAGTCGGGTCGGGTAGGCGTTATGAATACCTATGGCATGTCGCCGGCATTATCTGCGTGTTCGGTAATGTATTCAAATATGTATCAAGCTCCGCCCGCACCGCGTTGTACTTGTTATTTTATTTCACACGCGTGACGCGCCACTGGCTTTATTTTTTTCAGATACAACGTGTATTGGTGATAATATGAAGTTTTTTTATTCTGCACTGGCATGTCGTTGTCGCTGCTGATAAAAAGTTTGTAAAGTAAAATTAGTAGTAAGTTAGATTGATACATGTGATTTATTTATAAATGATAGTCAATCAATAGGGTATTTGACTGTTGTTCAAATGTAGATATTTAATTATGACATTCAGAAATATAAAATTATTGAAAGAAATTCAATCTGTATTTTAACAAGCGAATTATGAGCTACTTAATTGTGACTCTAGCTATTCCTTTCTAAAACGTAATTTTCTATGGCGATAGTATGGCGGCACAAGCATGTGACGTCACTTGCTTATAGCGCTCTCCTTGTCTAATTAAAGTTTGATGCTCTATATCGCTGAAAATATGCAAGATATTTGAAAATAAATACCTATGTTGTGTTGCTAATATTTCAATAAACATTTAGTCAATAAAAAAAAACTGTCAAATACCCTATTCGTGGAGAGTGCTTATTAACTTCGCGGGATATTATGTTGCAAAAGTTAGTATTTTTTTTTTAGATTACGACAATCATAGTCACTGAATCAGAGTGTGAGAGAAGATTTAAATTGATTATTACAAAAATGTTTCCAATGAAGTACCTACGAAGTATTTTACTAGTAAGTATACTTTGCGCAGGCGCACATACTCTAAGAAAAATGGTCCTATACCGAAGACACCGTGTCCACACCCGCTCCTGAACGGATATTGATTACTTGTCTGTAAGGAATACAAATGTATCAGGAAACTCCGGTGCTAGCGCCATCCTTTGTGCTGACGGCTGACATTAAACTTCATCGCGTGCGTTTGTAGCGGCAGCAGTTGTGATCGGGTGCACCACTGCATTAGTCATGTCCTGCGCTTGATAGATTTTGAAAGATAGAGCAATGTTTAACCTAAAACTAACCTATCGTCTATTATATCTCTTAAGTTTAAATTGCAATTAAGGTAAACTATTGAATTGAGTCTAGACTATTTAACTGAATGAACTGAACTATTTAACT
Source organism: Agriphila geniculea (assembly GCA_943789525.1). NCBI lineage: Eukaryota > Metazoa > Arthropoda > Insecta > Lepidoptera > Crambidae > Agriphila > Agriphila geniculea. The sequence goes on from OX038871.1 coordinate 17,718,062, forward strand.
GAATGTAGGTAGACTATTCAACTGAATGTAGACTAACTAAATGTAGGAAAACTAAGGGGAAATACCATTTAATAAAACGTAAGAAGTCCTTCAACAATTTGTTCAAATAATTTATTATTTTAAATAATTAACACAATCGGAACATTCATTAAGCAACAATTCTATAAACCAACTCAGATAAGTAACACATTTACCATAAAAGAACGTTCATTAAGCAACAATTCTATCAACCACTTCAAATAAGTAACACAATTAATTTAATAGGAACGTTCATTATTCAACAACTAATCGACCAGATCAAATAAATAACACAAGCAATAATGGATGATTGAATGGAATATAATAGTCTAAACAGCAGAAATAAACATGTTAGAATAATACTTAACTTTCTGTTCCACAACCTTTTCACTTGACTCACTACTGCAGAATGTGTCTAAAAATATGCTATGCTCGGCAAGAGCAAGAAACATCCCGCCATTTTTAAACAACCAATGAGCATTTAGCATTACAGAAAACAAGTCTGCCACAATGGCGCCAAACGATCAAATCAATACTTTTATACAAATAACTATTAATTTAATAAACAACCTGTGACAATTAAAATGTAATATTATTAACATTATTTATCATTGAATTAATAATAAAGATATCTATTTTATACTTATTTTAAAATGATCATTAAATAAAAGGAAATTGTAACAAACGGACATGAATCAAGTAATCAAATCAATTCCTTTTTATAACAATTAGCAACAAATAATCAAATAACAGGAAACGGTAGCAAATCGTCATGGATCAAGTAATCAAATCAAGTAATTTTAATAAACTTAGTAACAAATAATGATTTAAATATTACATAAACTTACAAACAAATAATAAACTTTACATCAATCATTGTAACTATGACATTACATTATTTTCTATAGTTTCATTTTCACTATATCTATTACGGCCAGACTGACAGTACTTCGTCCTCGAAGGACATTAAAATATATATTAAAATATACAAAAGAAAAAAAATACAATGTTTGTTTTATTCTTCATAACCTTATTGAAATACACATATTTAAGTATGTTTTGAACATTGTTTCATAATGTCAAGTAATTTGGTACTTCGATAAATCTCACGAGTTCCGGCCACTTCCGGTTAGTAATAATACCAACACTTTGAATCTAAGAATTAAGAAAATTATAGAAAACAAAATTAAAAAAGAGAAAAAATAAATAAAATTAACTATGAAATTATTTGTTAAGAAACTTAACAGGAACTTTACCGGAATCCGTGAGACACTTTCTTTTATCAATTAAATACGTTACTCCACTTTGCCTTTTTATTAATTAATAAACATTTTATTCCATTTTTATTTTACAACACAACATTTTTAGTAGGTATTGCCAGACACCTAGACATGCCAATAACATTCACTCGCTGCTGGTGAGAATAACTGACACCAAGCATCTGACCGACCAGCGAATACCATGTTTCTTAATATCAACATAACTTATAGGTAGGTATTGCCAGACACCTAGACATGCCAATAACATTCACCCGCTGCTGGTGAGAATAACTGACATCAAGCATCTGACCGACCAGCGAATACCATGTACCGAGGCCACGATTGCCAAATACATAGACATACTGATCACATTCACTCGCTGCCAGTGAGATCAACCAGTACCAAGCATAAGGCCGACCAGCGAATATCATGTACCTGGTATACCTATAACATTCATCGCCAAATCATACATAGACATACCGATCACATTCACCCGCTGCCAGTGAGATGATTCGGTACCAAGCATGTGGCTTATCAGCGTTTTAAATATTATTACAAAGTGGAATTCACGTAGACTTGAATACAGGTAAGGGTATAATTTGGTTCTATCGTTATCAGCAATCGCAAAGGTATTAAAACCAGTGGATTTTTGTACAGTGCTCTGTTGTACTTTACACAAACCGTTTGGCCAATCTGACTTTAAACAATAGTACCTAGGTTAGGTATTATAATAATAAAATATAAATAGTCCTTAAAAGAACATAATAAAACAGTTATATGACTGTCTTGTGTCTATATTATAATCAAAACCACTACCCATTCACAACAACAGACAAAGTCAAACCCTGGACTGGGCAAAAATAGTTCAAATCAATATTTCCACACCTAAAAACAGTCAAAGCACTAGACTAAAGCACTATAGGTAGGTACTTATTACTAATATTTACAATTAAAATCAATATGTATAATTAGAAAAGAATTCATTTAAAACAAAAATGTGGTACGATATCATGTGGCTTAATCAGTTTGCGAATAAACAAGCATTATCATTATCATAATGATGAATCATTACCATTATCAACATCATCATCAACGTCAATACTAGCATCAAGACCAGCATCAAGGCCAGCATCAATGCCAGCGTTAATACCAGCATCAATACCAGCATCAATCCCTGCATCAATACCATCATCAATACTAACATCAATACCAACATCAATACCAACATCAATACCAACATCAATACCAACATCAATACCAACATCAATACCAACATCAATACCAACATCAATACCAACATCAATACCAACATCAATACCAACATCAATACCAACATCAATACCAACATCAATCCCAACATCAATACCAACATCAATACCAACACCAATACCAACATCAATACCAACATCAATACCAACATCAATACCAACATCAATACCAACATCAATACCAACATCAATACCAACATCAATACCAACATCAATACCAACATCAATACCAACATCAATACCAACATCAATACCAACATCAATACCAACATCAATACCAACATCAATACCAACATCAATACCAACATCAATACCTATATCGACTCCTAAATCAATACCTACATCATTACCAAAAAGGATTTGAAGTCAAGGCATCCGATAATATATTTAATTCCTACAACATGAGAATTCCAAGAATATAAATTCTATCAGAATCTCGTAATAGAAACTAAGCTTTTAGTTTGTCTAACAATATAGTTATCAGACCAATAGAATACTCTTTGCCTGAAACAACTAAAAATATTCAAAAAATTCGTAGGTATGACCATAGAATATGAATATAAGACTCTTGGGTATGACTTAAGTTTTTTCTTACACACCCGCGAAGAAAGTTGTCAAAGAAATGTTCCCGATAAGTTTTTTACATTATTCAATAACATGAAAAAATAACACTAATAACTGAATATAATATCAACCTTGTCACAGATTAGGTAATAGTACAAGTACCTTGTGTTTTAATAAAAATAGTGTTTATCTTATCACGCCGTTTTTCTTTCAAGTGGTAACCGGTCACCAAAAGTATCTTTACTTAATACGTTTTTTGTAGACTAGTTCGAAAGTGAACAGTTAAAACTATAATAATATAGATCTCAAGAAAAACGGGAACATTTAAATAAATTATAAAAAGTTAAATATATGTAGTTGATACTTAAATATTTTTTGTAGACTAGTTCGAAAGTGAACAGTTAAAACTATAATAATATAGATCTCAAGAAAAACGGGAACATTTAAATAAATTATAAAAAGTTAAATATATGTAGTTGATACTTAAATATCACAATTACGAAATAAATTACCCAAAAACATGGTCTAATCAGTTGATAGATTTAAACTTATTGGGGTAGTTAATAAATAGTAGTAGTAGTAGTATATAGTAGTAAATAAATAATATATAGTAGTAGGTACTACTATCTATATATATCCTATGAATAATAGTAGCACAATAGCAGCTAATAGATTCATTTAAGGGTCCATGATAGGAAAACATGGTTTGCCGGGATCATATTTTTATATAGAAAACTTAAAGTTGTAGCCGCAAACAAAAAAAAAACACACGACAAGCTAAAGAGATTCTCTAGTAGCTATAAGAATTTAATTGCGTATAAACCTCACTGATGATTGTAAAAAAAATCCGAATATCATCAAAACATAACGTGCTGTGCAGTCCAATCTCCAAAAAATCTTTCAAGAAAGATAATTGTTCTAAACATAATGATGAAAAAAAAACAACGTGAAACATCGAAAAAGTGTAGAAGAAAAGTTATTTTCCATACCCTTTACACGTAAAGAGAAGACAGAGATAAATGTTTCCGCATAACCGAGCCTTAAGGCTAGACGAGTTTACGGTCTGACGAAAAGATTGATATTTTAGTTTTCAGTGTGAGGACATTATTTAAAATTCCCCTACACAAAACAAATACTATCTACTAACAAAAGAATCTAAAAAACCCATTAACCGAACAGAATATTGGAAAATGGCTTGGTAACTCAAAAATAAAATCGTAAATATCATCATAAGAATAAAGTTCCACTTGTCAGATTTTGTAGTATTCAAAGACAGTGATATGATGTTTTATACAAAAAGTTTTAAATATAACTTTTTGCTGTACACAATACCGGGTATACTTTTTTTTGGTCCAGTATTTCAGGAAATCGATTAAAAGGTACTAAGTTTTGTCAAATTTCTGGCAAAGTGACAAATAAAGCTAAGCACCATATTGTACAGAGATAGAGAAAGAGTAGATTTCGTGAACTGCCTGGCCTAAAATTGGAAAAAGATAACAACTCAACTATACTCAACTCAACTCAAAATTATTAATTTAATAGATTAAATTAATAATTAGTCTAGCCTAGAGGCTGTTAAAAGCATTTGTTAATTTCATAGCATCTACGTCATCGATTCGCAAACGCTATGCGGTAAACCTTGTAATGACAACAATACATCTAACCTATCGTATGATTAGAAGTATAGATTTATGTAGTAATAGTAACCAGCAATAATAATAAAAATTAAGAATGAAAAGGCTAAAAACCATTGATACTAATACTTCGATAAAGGTTAGAATATTACTGCTTTCGTCAAATGATTTTATTATTACTTTGCAAATGATAACCAAAACGTCTATAATGTTTAAAATATGATCTACACAAAATACATAAATAATATTACTTCAGCAAGTTATTTCATAGTGTAGAATTATAATAACTACCTAGTGACGTAGTTAATAAGACGTGCTGCAAAAAAAAAATTATTTGCTTAACCCAAACGGTCACCAGTTTCTATGCACTTCAAAATGTTTGGACGTACAATACCTATATACAACCATTGTACATACTTAGTAAAATCTGCCTACCTACTTGTGAACCTATATTAAGTGAACAAATATTTTGTTAACCTCATTTTGATTTCATTATCCTACTATACGCCACTAATGACACCACATAAATGTGTACCACAAATACCATCACATATCAGTTTTTTTATAAATATCTTTAGATGATATCGATTACTAATCTTTCTCTTCAAATTTTACGACAATAATTCGCTAAATTCAACTAACTGAATAGCAGGTTTTATGAATAAATCACAGAAATCGTAAAAAAAAACACAGCCACCGAGGGCCTTACCGGCCTTTGCAGCAGGGAACGAGTCCGGATGTTTTTCTTCTTTTCGAAGCAAGGTACTCGAAACTGTTGTGTCAGCAGCTTGTATCCCCGCCGATGCAGTTTTCGGGATCAGGACCACACAACGGCAGCGGAGCGGAGTTATCTGGCCGATCACATCAGCATCCACCCTGAAAATTATTAGGAAACGGTGTTAATATTTTGTAATGGACAGAGACTATCCCACTTCTGATGATAGATTTTGAAAGATAGAGCAATGTTTAACCTAAAACTAACCTATCGTCTATTATATCTCTTAAGTTTAAATTGCAATTAAGGTAAACTATTGAATTGAGTCTAGACTATTTAACTGAATGAACTGAACTATTTAACTGAATGTAGGTAGACTATTCAACTGAATGTAGACTAACTAAATGTAGGAAAACTAAGGGGAAATACCATTTAATAAAACGTAAGAAGTCCTTCAACAATTTGTTCAAATAATTTATTATTTTAAATAATTAACACAATCGGAACATTCATTAAGCAACAATTCTATAAACCAACTCAGATAAGTAACACATTTACCATAAAAGAACGTTCATTAAGCAACAATTCTATCAACCGCTTCAAATAAGTAACACAATTAATTTAATAGGAACGTTCATTATTCAACAACTAATCGACCAGATCAAATAAATAACACAAGCAATAATGGATGATTGAATGGAATATAATAGTCTAAACAGCAGAAATAAACATGTTAGAATAATACTTAACTTTCTGTTCCACAACCTTTTCACTTGACTCACTACTGCAGAATGTGTCTAAAAATATGCTATGCTCGGCAAGAGCAAGAAACATCCCGCCATTTTTAAACAACCAATGAGCATTTAGCATTACAGAAAACAAGTCTGCCACAATGGCGCCAAACGATCAAATCAATACTTTTATACAAATAACTATTAATTTAATAAACAACCTGTGACAATTAAAATGTAATATTATTAACATTATTTATCATTGAATTAATAATAAAGATATCTATTTTATACTTATTTTAAAATGATCATTAAATAAAAGGAAATTGTAACAAACGGACATGAATCAAGTAATCAAATCAATTCCTTTTTATAACAATTAGCAACAAATAATCAAATAACAGGAAACGGTAGCAAATCGTCATGGATCAAGTAATCAAATCAAGTAATTTTAATAAACTTAGTAACAAATAATGATTTAAATATTACATAAACTTACAAACAAATAATAAACTTTACATCAATCATTGTAACTATGACATTACATTATTTTCTATAGTTTCATTTTCACTATATCTATTACGCTCGTACGAATGTGGTGTTAATTTTTGAATAGTTGGAATTAAAGTTAGTTATAAATTTGATTAAAATTTAATACGCTATTTATACAATAGTATGCAAATAACTACAATAAAAATGTGAATGCTAAAATCCCAAATTTAAAAAGATACGTATGTCTCAAGGAATAGGAAGCAATTTATTTTATCTTTATTATGATAGAAGGAAACGTCCAGCTAACATCGCCAAGCAATGAGAGCCCGCGGCGGCTAACTAGCAGGTGCACGTTAGCAAAGAAAAATGAAATAACGCGAAAAAATAAAAGTCAGGGCGGGCGGGGCGAGGGGGACGAAACCGTCGGGGGTTCTTTCGTAGGAAAGCCAGTTTCCTTTAGTGGAAACAGATAACGATCCGCTGCCGACGACAGAATACGTAACTGCTCTTACTAAGTATAGATCTACATGCTAACGAAACATTATCATCAAAGGTAACCAACAAAACAGGTTCCGTACGGGCGCGAAGTAAATGCTCACTCAACGTTGTCGCTGCAATCACATTCCGCCTCATTCAGTTTGCCATATCGATGAATACGCTCCTTACCAATCCCACTTTTGTGTTTGATCAAATTAACACTCAGACTTTGCTTAACGAACGTCTGCGGAATAATACATTTGTTAATTTAATAACTTCGATATTCCGATTCTGATAGGAAGTCCGTTTCATTGTATTTGTCGAGTGAATCGAATCAGAGAGTGTATAAATAGGTGGACGAGAGGGGCACGGGACGCGTTGATTCCTGGGAGACGCTTCGTCATGCATTCGTGCGCGGCATCACAATGCATGAATTGCCCCCGGCCGTGCATGGACGCCGGAAAAAACTTTGTTCCTATCAAGTTAAGCTTACGATCGGTTTTCCGCACTGCTGTAAGAAAAATAAGACTATTCAAACCTGCAAAAAATTCAAAAATTCAAAATTCAAAATAATTTATTCAGTCTAGGCTGTTACAAGCACTTGTGAATGTCATAGAAGCTACGCCATCGGTTCGCAAACCCTAAGCGGGAGACCTTGTAACGAGAAGAACCGGCAAGAAACTCGTCAAGGGCTGCTTTTTTCTCCCTGTATATTTCATACAGAGTCGTCAAGATTGAAAAATGAGCTCCACATTTAAAGTGAGGTCATTTTCCATCACAATAGTTATCAAAAGGTTACACACAATGGGTAGGTAGGTTAAAATTAAATATCTACTACATTCAGATAGATAATCGTGAGAGTAAATAACTTTCAACTAGTTTAGAAATCACTCCGTCTGCTATTCTAACCAAAAAACACTTGATACAAGACATAAAAATAAAAACGCAATTCTTACAATTCAATATGCGTTAAGATAGGTACTCAGAAGCAGACCCATTCCCACTGGCAGCACCCGTTCACGAGCATGACGCATGGACCAGCCATCGCTTCGCTCAACCATATTTGAGGGAACGTAACGACCCGCAAAAGTGCATTTAGATAAGGTTTCTAAAGAAATCAAACGCAATTCCAACTATGGAAATAAAAGTCATGTGTAATCGGGTCAGAATCTATTGCATTATTACAAATCTAATGATAGAGTATTAAAATAAAATATTATGAATGGAAATAAGGATACACGAATCTCAAAGTTCATAATCTATTTGGATAAAGATTTATCTAGTATTAACATGAACAAAAAGGCTTGGTCGGGTAAAGTCGGTGAAGAGCGTCGCAAACCAGCCATGCGTGAATCCGACGAATAAACTTTATTTTACGCAGACATAATTGGTAAAGTGCATTAGTTCAATTATTATTTATATGATGTGGTACTATGTTTATTTTTAATCTAAGACAGTATTTTCCGGTAGGTGTCTCATTTCTATAGATGTGAACCTGTTCACCATTTAAAAAGCGAGTAAAATAATTTAAATGGTACCCAACGTAGAAAGTTGTGAGACACAACATTATAAACCAAACCTTCATCCATGTTCGCGGTTGCGAGAATCGCTTGCAGTTATGTTAATATAATTTAATCCACCTTGTCATTTTGTAATAACAAGTCGTAACACACTCAGTGATGCGAGTCACGGATGCCTTCCCGTCGGGGCTGCGCTGCGCCCCAACTATTCTTACGTATATCTACGTTACCCTCTCGCTGTCGTGTTGTCGCAGCATTAAAAACTTGTTGTGTAAGCTTTTGTCACCAAATAAATCTAAATAAGGTGAATGTTTTGCTTGTAGTAGGTCAGTAAACAATATTTTGAACTCGTAACCAAATGTTACACTAGTCAATTACGGATGGAATTTGATGATTATTAAAAAAAGTTTTCACCTCACCAGGGGCCCTACCGGCTAACTTTTCGAACTTCGGCGGGTCTGCCGAGCTTAAACTTAAAACACATAAATCGAAGTAAGGAATTTCATATTGTACAATTTGCTGACGTTATTTGGAAGATATCGACGTTCTTGAGACATCATGAATTGGGGTTCACCATTTTGGCCCGATCGGAGCTCGATTTATCTGTTTTAATTTGAAGCCCGGCAGACTTTCTTAAGTTCGATGCGTTAGCCGGTACGGCCCCAGCACGAAAAGGGCGATTTGGCGCGTAAAAACTAGACTAAACACGCGTAAAAAAGAAATAGAGTGACAAAGAGACTTGTAAAATAGATATGTGAGAGCTTTATGTTGTCATACATGGATTAAAAAATATGAAAAATAAAATATACGGACACACCATAGACTTAGAAAATATTTCTATGGGAATACACCAAAGATTTTTGAAAAAAGGTTGATAATAAAATTCGAAATAAAGAGTATAGACGAAATGAGGTTGCATTTATGAAATAAATATTAAATAAGCAAAGTTAATCAAATTATTGTTTTATGATTGTAAATAAATAAATAAGATGGGATATTGATAAATAAGAAAAAACCACAAGTGTAAAACAAAACGACGGGAATCTATTTTACTCTATGAATAATTTGTTCTCAGCATATGCCTGTTTGATCGAACTATTTTGGTGATATATAAAAATGAGAGCGTCCAGCGATGAAGATGGTCACGTCACGTCAAAATAACTGTTCTCAGCGAAAAATTTTCTAAGTCTTTAGTTCTTACCTATGATGACACTTTTCTCGCTGATTGGGGTGAAAAGTTGTATGTTTAACTCGAGACCAAATTTTTGTTCTGCCTTGCGCCTTTAAATCACTCACTGTGCTCGGTAGTCTATATTAGAGTCACTCACTACGCTCGTAATTCAACTCCCAACTACTTCGCTAGTTCGTGATTTAAAGTCGGCATTCGCAGCACAAATTAACTTTAGTCACTTTTATAACAAATAATTATTTTTTCTTTGAAAGAAAGTTTTGACTGATTTTGTACTTTTCTCGTGCTTTTACGCAACGATTGACGATAAAAATATTTTATCAATAATTTGCTTAGATCTACTTATAATATCTTAAAGTAATAAAGATAAAAATAATATTTTTAAACCGAATTCAACAAACAGAACTCAAGTACATTGAAAATCAAACTAATTAAGGTTGAGCTTTTAGTCTGCGGACTAGAGTACGATACGAACCAGCAATCCTTGCAAAAATCATGGCGACCGCTTTGCTACGAACACTTCACAGAAAATAGAATTTCCTAATTATACGGGGAAGAACTCGTACGGGACTCATTGATTCCTAGAAGTAGTTACGTCATGCATTCGTGCGCGGCATCGCAATGCAGGGATTGCTCCGAGCGATCGGCAAAAAAACTTTGTTTTTACAGAAAAAAAAAGGAGTGAGTTACGCATTTTTAATTGCCCTGTGTGGCAATGCATTATTTTCGATTGTATTTACTTCAAAATTACCCAAATATCACACTATTGCAAAAGTTTATCTTACAAACACTTTTTGCAGTAGGGGCAATTTCTTTTTTAGGGTTCCGTACCTCAAAAGGAAAAAACGGAACCCTTATAGGATCACTTTGTTGTCCGTCTGTCTGTCTGTCCGTCCGTCTGTCTGTCAAGACCCTTTATCTCGGAAACGCGTGGAGGTATCGAATTGAAATTTAAACCATATACTAAGGTCTACGGGCCCTTGAAGCTGTAAAAAAATCAAACTTCTAAATTAACGTAATAAAAAGATACTGCCGTTTAGGGCGCAAAAAACGCATTTTAGATACTCTCAAAGGAATCAAAATTCATAGGGTACTTCCCGTTGACCTAGAACTATGAAATTTGGCAGGTAATAGCGTCTTATACTACACTTACAGGAATAAATCTGAAAACTGTATATTTGTAATTAAATCATAATAAAATATGGTCATTAAAATACGTAATTATTAATCATCTTGGTGAAACAACGGTATGCGCGGCATTGCGCGGTCATAGTTTAACTTCTAATTACTTTTGGATTAATCGCGCCACTAATTCCTTTAAAAATATCAATATTTATTATTATTAATTATTTAGATCCTTTCAAATATTGTTTTATTTAATTACTTTTAAAAATAAAATTAAAAAGTAATAAATTTGGCTCTAAATATTTTCGCAACATGGCGGTCTTCTTCTTCTTATTTTTGTTTTGGCAATCTACTTTCTTCTTGGAAGTAATTTTTGCCAGTCAAGTGTTGAATAGTTCAGTGGTAGATTGTTTCAGTTTACATTAAAATGCGGGTGCATCGCATTCCAATGTTGCTTGGAGCATTTGACACCAAGTATAATCAAGACAGTTTACTCGGTAAGGTCAGCCGAGGTAGCCACCACTACAATAAAAGTCTCGGCTTCACACAACCAAAGGGTCCTGTCTAATAATATTGCGATAGATAAAACCATTTCACAGAACATTATACAGTGTACTATCGATATACAGCGCCATCTGTTGACAATCAACAGTACTTGTATTTCATACAGGTGCGGTGGGTTTGTAATTATTTTATTTTTTCTCAAAAAAGCTTGGAATATCGAACATTATTTTGACAACCTTCTTCGTGCTAAATCAGAGTTTACGGACAGACCTAAACCGCGCCGTCAATATTTGTATGAGAATCCATTACTAACGTGTTATAATGGATTTTCATACAAAATTGCCTGCGTCTGTCCAGCAATGTTTCTATTAAAACTCATTACACACGTGTAATTCAGAAATGGAGCGAACTTTTCAATGAAACACAAATATAGGTATCAAATGTCGCCTTGATGAGCGAGCACATTCCAAAATATTTTTTTTAATATTCGGTATACTGGTATCATGTGAAAGGCCTTGATGAGCACATTCCAAAAAATTGAAAAAAAAAAAAACGAAAAAAAACTGTTTTGATGCAATATGGGTATCAAATGAAAGGCCTTGATGAGCGCATTCCAAAAAGATAAAAAAAACTAAAAACGAAAAAAAATTTTTTTTCAATACCTATGGGTATCAAATGAAAGTTTTTTGAAAAGTTTTTTGGAATATGCTATTCAAGGAGCATATTCCAAAAAACTAAAAAAAAAATTAAAAAATAAAGGTATTTTTTTTGCAATATGGGTATCAAATGAAAGGCCTTGATGAGCACATTCCAAAAAAACTGAAAAAAAAAATTTTTTTGCAATATGGGTATCAAATGAAAGGCCTTGATGAGCACTTTCCAAAAAACTGGAAAAAAAAAATGAAAAACTGGAAATAAATGAAAAAAACCGGATTTTTTTTTTCAATATGTGTATCAAATGAAAGGCCTTTATGTGCACATTCCACTTTCCATTTTCTTTTTTCAATTACTGTAAGTAATTTAAAATGAAAATAAAAAGCTTAAAACTTTTAAAACTAAAAAGTTAAAAGTTTAAAAGTACTACACAAGCCTTGGCCGCAACTAGGCATTGATGGACTAACGTATGTTCTTCAATGCCTGTCTTGAGTGCCGCTGCAGTAATGTACTATTCCATTTCAAACTTCGCCCGTGATCAATTCTTTGTCGTAATCCCTGGAAGGGTTATTTTCTACGTGGCGACAAAGGATTTCAAATGGTTATCTATATATAGCAGTCTGCTGAACGGATTTTGATGGTATTTTTTTACAGTTTGGTAGCTTGGAGTCCAACTTATAAACTAAGCAATTTTTCACATAATTCCGGTAGGTAGAACCTGGGATAAAGCTTGAACTCTCCGTAGTACAGTTTTCATATAAAAAACTAATAACTACCAACCACTTTTTTTCAAAATATTTCCTTTGTACCGACACAACTTTTCTATAGCTTTATTTTATGTATTGATGTAGGTCAGTACGGAACCCTCGGTGGGCGAGCCCGACTCGCACTTGTCCGGTTTTTTTTTATATATAATTTTCATGTGGTTGCGTAAATAGAAATGCACTTGATACATTTTGTATTGTATTAAATTACACTAACAAGGATCTTCTTTGCTCAGTGGTATCAGCAGTCAAGGTTATCGGTGAATAGGTGATTCGTCCAAGGTGAATAGACTCGCCAACCCACATCGCATAATGGATCTTATAGCGCCATTGCCATTTGAAGTCACTTGGAAAGTGCCCTCTCCTTGCAAATATGCAACATGCCGAGCGAGAGAAGATATCGATAAATACCTAGTTCCTAAATATCATAGTGCTTTTTCTTTTTTCCGGTAAACATTTCCTATCTATGTAAGTAGCTTAAAAATACCTTATAAGAATTCTGGTACTGCCTTGACGAGAAAAAGCATTTGCGAGGTTATCAGATAGAATAGAAGCAACCTTAAAAGTTCTGAATCAACTTTTTTTTAAAAAGGAAAGGGAAGAACGTTTTATCTTGAGCGATCTTTAAAAAGTCGTCGTTTAGTACCGATAAGTGGACACTTCCTGTGTAACAACGACGTTGGCAGCCCCTTCTAATATCCTAGAGCCTTTTTTAAATTTTTTTCTTAATTCCGAATTATTTACAATTTAGTAAACAAACCCCCCAAAACCCCGACTTTTTTCAATTTTTCAAAATTCCAAAAAATGATTTACAAAATTCAAACGCGCATACGTGTCTCGATAAATTCCTGTACTCTTGGTACTATTCCCATTCTCGATTTTTATAAAATCCTCGGAGCAATGGTCCAAAAATACGCCGTCTCAGGCGATATGCATCTAATCTTTTAATGATCACTATATATGATAAACTCTCGAGGTAATTAAAGACACTGTGGAAAATTAAAAACATTCCAAACTAACTAAACTAACGTAGAAAAATAAAACGGAGCCACATGCGACCAAAAATTAAATCGTGGTTAGTGGAAGCAAGGTAAATAGGTGATCGGCGGGATCTCGCGGGGCGCCTAATAGCCGCATTACCATTCGGAGCCGAGGCCGAGGGCGAGCGCGGACGACCGCCTTGTGAATATGCAAGTGAGCCGCGTAAGCCCAGCTAAATATTGAACCGGTGGCGTGCCTAAATGCTCGCTGCATTTCTAGAAATTTGCACTTTTACGAATCTTGAGCGAGATTTGATAGTACTAATGTTATTTCAACAGAAAGTGGCAATTTTTTTTCCTTAGGAAAAAAGTAATTTTGCCGGGTAAAGTTATTTAAATTGCTTAAAGACTAATTTTCTGAGTTATAAAATAAAATCATTGCGTTGTTAATAGGCGATGGAAAACTGTAGCAGCTAAGCTTCACAGTTTGGCTCACCGCCGAAAAGTTGTTTGCCTATCGGTCTTCTATAGATTGTACTTCGGCGCGTGTGTTCAAGAGCTGATTCAGCAGCAGCATTCAGAGCACTGAGCTCATTCTACCTTCTCCTTTCTACCTTCGGACATCCAGTCGCACTGCAGGTTACCACGGACATATTAGTAGGACCACGAGGAAACAGGTCCCGTTCTTGGTAGATATACCTTTTCTGCGTACCAAGCGCTACTCAACATCGTTTATAATGCGCACAGCTAAGGAATGGAATTACCTGCCTGCAGCGTCTGTGTTTCTGAGCGTTTACAACTTGACTCTTTTCAAGGCCAGAGTGAATAGGTACCTTTTGGGCAAGCTCGCTCCATCGTAGACCCTACGATGTCTCTCCACCGTAGTATTTTTTTCGGGCTAGTCTGGGGTCAAGAGCAAACCCATTAACTATAAAAAAACAATATTTAAAACAGCTTTGATTCCTATCGATCTCTAGTGTTAAAAATAAACCTAAACGTGGTACGTTCACTCTTATTTCAAAAATTTTGAATTTATTAGTTTGAGTTAAATGTTTTACTTATCTAGCTGATTTATTCACTTCTCAATCTAGCTGAGTCTGTTATTCAGAATAATAAAATTGATCAGGCAATAACAAGTAAATTGTATACGTCTACATCCGAACATTGATTATGTAGATTAGAAAATGTTAGTAGATAAATTGTATATTCGGCAGGAGAGCTCGTCTGAGGGTTACAGATGCTTAATGAGCTAAATTACCATGCCAAATCGACAGGTGGGGGCTGCAGCCGCCGCTCGATGAATATGCAAAAATATACGAAACTTTAACCTAGAATCCTGTTATACAACTACTAATATAAGAACAAGCTTATTGGTGTCTCAAATCAACATTATAATGTTTCTTTTTACACCTGCCTACCTGCAGTGCCTATCTTACCTTTTTTTGGTAACTTTAAGGTGATACCCTGAGCAAAAGTGGTGAATTTTATTTAATATTATAATTCTAATACACAGTTTTAATAATGTTTATCGTGGAGATTTTAGGGCCCACAGTCTAGTATTTTTAGACGGTATCGTTACATTCCCTAGAAGTCACTGCTAGAAGTAGATAGAAAAACTGCTAAAAGTGGCCGTTTTACACATCTTTTTCAACATTATTCAAATCTTTTTCTATTAATAACTTATAAGATAAAAACGTCTGAGGGCGCCACTTTCGGTCATACAACAGCCTTAACATACATTTTATTGTATTTTTTTGTCTTCGATTTATTAGATTAATTGATTTAGGTTCTTTAGAATGTACCTTGGTAGTTCGTAATAGGTCCATGCCTTTTGAGTTTTCACAGTGCTAAGCCAACCTAACGATCTCGTCAGTGCAACTTTCACCAAAATGTTCCCAGAATACCTACTTTGAAAACTTATTGTCTGCAAATAACTACAACATTCCGGTTGGAAGTAGCAGTCGCAGGGAAAGACAAAATGCTCCACGGAAAGCAATATGAACTTACGTAAACGAATCTACATGATAAAATGTAATAGTTGCCTCACGGCAGGAGATACGTCACTCGGCGGAATACGGATTTAACGTGAGGCGAATATTATAACCGCGTATCCGCATAAAATATTCTTCGATAAACTGATAAAAAGCAAACGGTGGCGTGTTGGAGCAAAAATTGCCAGACGTCCCTTTCGTGTATTGTGCCGAAATGACACGTGAGAGCGCCAAGAGCGTGCCGTCTCACAAAAGGCTTACAAACGCGCGCACCAGAAGATTTTAATGAGGCAACGACTCTGTGTGATTTTATCGCGTGTAGAGTAATGAGAAATAACCAAGCGCATCCGCTTTGACTGCACTCGTATGGAGCCGTCATCAGCGAAAATGCTACAAGTGACATCTTTTGAAAGACCGACGACGTGTCGCGCATTGAATTCGTATAAAAACAGTTCCTGAAAAACATAAGTACTTGCGTCGTCGGCTGCATTTGCGGAAAACCACAGAAATGAAGTACGACATAGAAAATTCCTTTTAGAGATTGTCGTACGCCTTAAAACGAAGTGTGTATCTTCGTATACCTAAAGCCACCTTGTTGGGGACTTTTTTAAAGAAATATTGTCCACTTTGTTAGACAGAACAAGTAAGGTAACTTTACATAAAAGAGCGTTGATTTTATCCAGCATATTATCCCACATGCCAAGCAAACTTACGGTACCTAATACCCATTAACCCGTGCAAACTGTTTCGTATCGATGTTAGCATCAAATCGTTTGTTCAAACGCAATAAAAACTAAATTATGCGACAAGTAAGTTACGCGGTGGGAGCACCGGCCAATTTTCATCAATGCAAATCACGTTGTCGACTCGTCAACCCAATTACCAAGAAGTGAATTTAAATAAAGATAAGTATCGCCCTCGAGGAGACAATGCTAATAGGAGCGAGGCTGTAATGGGCGCCGACTGGGGCACGCGGTAGGTGCCTTAATTAGATCCGCCGACTTACGCCCGTGAGCCGCAAAACACTTGTTCAATTAGTGATCGGGCTCCAGATACTTTATTATGCGACTTTTAAGTTAACTCACTTGAAACGTTCTTATACGATTGGCACGTTTTAATCTTCCTCAATGAAATGTGATTAATCGATGTTATGGTGAATATCTTTTTATGATGATACTAAAATTCATTTAATAATATGAAATAATGTATGTATTTGATTAAAGCTTTCATAGTAGCACACTAAACGATGGCTCGTATCGTAAATATGTTTTGTGAATTTGTTTATCACTAAAATATGTCAAAAGAGAATAGTAGATTGTTATATGAGGGTCCAAAGGAAGCAATACCCATACGAGATATTTAGACGCCCGAGCGTAGCGAGGGCGGCTATAGTTCGAGTATGGAATTGATGACTTTGACCCGTGTTTAACACTCTACTTTTCATTTCGAATATAAGGAAAGTAAAAAAATCGTAGTTTTTTTCCAAAATGTTTATTAATAATAACATGTACTTAGCTGGTACCTTATACTTATTATACCTATTTAAAATTAATCGAAAAATTAGAACAATTAGTGTTTACATTGTGTTTAGCACTTAATGTGCTCTTGAGCATAGAGTACTTGCTCCATAGAGTGGAAGGCAGTATTTTCTTTGATAATCCACTGAAATACGTGAGAAATAAATTTTCTGAAAATGATTTTATTTTATTGTTTGCTCGCCACTTCATAAAATCATTGTACACATTTAAGTATTTTTCCTTCGAAACTTACTGGCAAAAGATTTTATATTATTTTGTTTGCCTCGTTTGGAACTGAATCTGGGGTCAATACTTCAAAATCGCTTGATGAACTCATTTTTAGTAAATATAAAATCAACTCAACACACACAGCTCAAAGTCACAGAGTAAGGTATCCCGCCAATATTTTATAGTTTTTCTTATTTTGAATTTGGAACACGCCGCGTCGCCGGCCGCTCCGCCCAATATTTTTAATTTTGCACTGGCTGTTTATACCATGTTTCATTGTTGTTCGTGAATGCGCCCCAAGGAGGTTTATAATAAATAGGGAGTGAGTACTCTACAAAAATTTTCACTTATCGTTTAAAAGAAATTCAACTTTATTTTATTTGTCATAGAGTTGAAATTCTATCGACGACATTGACTGAAGGCACTACTGTGTGAATGAGACAACACCAGGTGGAGGTCGGTGTCTCGTTCGCACAATTGCCATTACTAAACAATAATACCACGATAGTAGGACTAAAAATATGTACGTTACCAATCAAGTAGTGTATCAAAATTATGGATTCGGAATGGGAAGTCGAATATATACTATTTAAATATTAATTTAGAATGACACATAATAATTGTAATATAAAACAGAACTTACTCTTTTGATTTAATTAGATATCTAAAATAATGCTAATCAGCTATCATCGGTGAGGTGGTAATAAATAGAAGTGTCAATCTTGGCAACTCCGATTTTGACCTTGGCGCCGAATTTCAATTTAAGAATTTCAATCTATAGGAAATGTTACTTTACAAAACTAGTGTGACCATAAATACTGCACCATTTCAGATTTCCAAAAAAACGAAATTGTTCTATTGAAATGGCTAGAGGTCGCAGGCGAGGCGGTAAAATTAATAATAATAATCAAATTCATGTTTGTGCGCCTATTTCGATGAAACTCGGTTTTTGGTACTATTTCAACATGAAAATAACAACGCAATGTTGAAAATTTTAAAAATCCAAGATGGCGGCCAACTTTTTTGTTTTTGGGCCGATTTTGATGAAACTCGGTTTTTGGTACGATTTTGACAAGAAAATAACAACGCAATGTTGAAAATATAAAAAATCCAAGATGGCGGTCAACTTTTTTGTTTTTGGGCCGATTTCGATGAAACTTGGTTTTTGGTACGATTTTGACAAGAAAATAACAACGCAATGTTGAAAATTTAAAAAATCCAAGATGGCGTCCAACTTTTTTGTTTTTGGGCCGATTTCGATGAAACTCGGTTTTTGGAACTATTTTGGCAAGAAAATAACAACGCAATTTTTAAAAAACTAAAACTCTAAGATGGCGGCCAACTTTTTTTGTTTTTGGGCCGATTTCGATGAAACTTGGTTTTCAGAACTATTTTGACAAGAAAATAACAACGCAATTTTTATAAAACTAAAAATCCAAGATGGCGGCCAACTTTTTTTGTTTTTGGGTCGATTTCGATGAAACTTGGTTTTTGGAACTATTTTGACAAGAAAATAACAACGCAATTTTTTAAAAACTAAAAATCCAAGATGGCGGCCAACTTTTTTGTTTTTGGGCCGATTTTGATGAAACTTGGTTTTTGGTACGATTTTGACAAGAAAATAACAACGCAATGTTGAAAACTTACAAAATTCAAGATGGTGGCCAACTTTTTTGTTCTTGGGCCGATTTCAATGAAACTTGGTTTTTGGTACTATTTTGACAAGAAAATAACAATGCAATTTTATAAATACAAAAAATCCAAGATGGCGGCCAACTGTTTTGCTTGTGGGCTGATTTTGATGAAACTCGGATTTTGGTATTATTTTGACAAGAAAACAGCAACGGAATGTCATAAAAAAATTCTAAGATGGCAGCCAAATTATTTATTTGTTTTTTCAACCGAGTCACATCAAAATCAACCCAAAAAGAAATTAGCAGCCATTTTGATATTTTTTGATTTTTCCATCAGTGTAACATTGCGTTGTTATTTTATTGTCAAAATATTACCAAAAACCGAGTTTTATCGAAATCGGCCCAAAAAATTGGATTTTTCAATTTTTTCAATACATATTGTGTTATTATTTTCTTGTCAAATTAGTACTAAAAACCGAGTTTCATTCAAATCAGCCCACAAATAAAAAAGGTTGGCTGCCATATTTTTTATATTTTTAACATTTCTTTGTTATATTTTTATCAAAATAGTAACAAAATCGAGTTTCATAAAATCAGCCCACTAACAATATAGTTAGCCGCCATTTTGTTTTTTTTTTATATTTTAAACATTGTGTCGTAGTAAATCTCTTGCACCCATTTTATTAACTTCACAAGTAAAGAAATTGGTGCAAGTATTTTAGACCTTATTTACATCTTTACCAAAATAACAGTTTTTAATGAAACAGCAAAGTAAATGTACAAGTATAATTATGCGAAAAAGCAATCGAATTTCAAACGTCAATAAAGTCGAAAATCGTTTGCATCTTTTTTTAACTACAGATCACTAGACAATGTTTTCGTACTTTTACTTGTTATTCCAACATTTATTTGTTTTTCCGAAGTTCACGCACATTGCATTTTTATTAAAAATTGGAATAAACTTTAAAGTTGCGTAATTATTTACACTTGAAATTAAATTGAATTGAATAAACTAGATTTTAATTGGTTGTATTACCATATTTTAAAATAAAAACAAAAAAGCAACTTAATAAAAACGTGATAAATAATTTGTTCTTAAGAATAAGAATAAGAATATCTTTATTTGCTAAAACATGGTATACAAAGTTATTTCATTCAATTCAAGTCGCACATGTTTTGCTAATTTTTATAGCATGCAAATTTTGTAGAAATTATAAAGCTAATAAATTAATTAATGTAACACTTGACTCATTTATCGTTCATGTCCAAATATTTCTTTATTATCATAAAAAGCCTTTTCACAGAGCCACCTGTACAATGTCTTGGTAAATGCATTTCCAGTTAGTTTTTTTATATCAGTAGGAATTTTGTTATAAATTATGATACACATAATCAGACAGCTTTTTGAATATTTGGCTGATTTTGGGATTTCCTTTATAACAAGTCTATCAGGGTCCCTTTTAAGTCTACTGTTTAGATCACTAGCCTTAGTAAACAAACTTTTGTGTTTATTTACAAAGTTGCAAATCTCATAAATGTATAGTGATGGCATCGTTAACAAACCAAGGCCTACAAATAGCGGTTTACAAGACTCATCCGGTGCAACGCCGCAAATAGCTCTGATACACTTTTTTTGTGCTATGAATGCTCGTCCTTTATCCGTACTATTCCCCCATACTGTAATTCCATAACGCAATATGGATTCTATATACGCGCGATAAGTGGCAATGACAGTAGCTCTATTTGTGACATTTCTTAACTTCTTAATAGCATACACAAACCTATTTATTCTACTACATAAATTATCTATTTGATTTTTCCAATTTAGATCTTTATCAATATATATTCCTAAAAATTTTATACATGTCACTTCATTTATTCTATTGATATTCATTTTAAAATTGTATTTAGAATTGTAAGATTTGTTAAATTGAATGTAGCATGATTTTTCTAAATTAATTTTCAGTTCATTACATTGTAGCCATACTAAGATTTTGTCAAGAGTGTTGTTGATTTCTGTTTCATGATTGTCAATTGTATTATGCTTTTTGGATGTCACAATAATTGAAATGTCATCTGCGAATAAAATACATTTATGGTTTATAGCATTACTTATGTCATTTATGTAAATTAGAAATAGAATTGGTCCAAGGACGCTACCTTGAGGGACGCCATTTAAATTATTTTTATAACATGATGTAAATGACAACTCTTCATTTTTGACCACCTTGTTAACGACGACAGACTGGTGACGGTTAGTCAAGTAGGATGATATCCACTGTTGCGCTAGACCTCTAATACCTATTGATTCCAGCTTTTGTATTAATATTTTATGATTTACTAAATCAAACGCTTTTGATAAGTCTAAAAATAATCCAGTAGTGTAATTATCGTTGTTCAAAGATGATAATACAGTCTGTAGAAGAGTAAAAATTGCCAGTGACGTAGATTTGTTTTTTTGAAACCCGAACTGACTGGAGTGAATAATATTATTTTTTTCCAAAAAACTACTTAATCTCTTACACATACACCTCTCAAATACCTTGGATAATACGGGTATTTGAGTAATAGGGCGGTAATTACTTACATCGTCTTTATCGCCCCTTTTTGTACAGTGGTTTGACTACCGAGATTTTTAGAAGGTCTGGAAAGATTCCTGACGAAAAGGACAGATTTATAAGATGAGTCAATAGGGGCGTTAGTTCGGAACAACAAGCTTTAATTATTTTTGTACATATGCCGTCATAGCCCTGAGAGTTAGTATTTTTTAAGTTCATTATTTCTGTTTTTACTTCGGCATCTGCTACTGGACTAAGGAACATAGATCCTGACGTATTTCCATTTGTAAAACGGCTTTGATGCGTATATTGCGACGTGTTATTTCCAGATTGAACAAAATAGTCATTGAAAGCTGATGCTATGTCGAGAAGATTAGTCAATGTTTTATCGCCAATTCTAATACTATTTATGTTGCGATCAGTTTTATTGTTCATTATTTCATCTTTTATAACAGACCATGTTGCACGGCATTTATTGTCGCTTTTGTTAATAAATTTTATGTTTGAGTTTTTTTTTGAGAAGTTAAAACATTTTTTTAATATGTTAGAGTAGGTAACATATTTATTTCGGTTTTCAGTGGTCTTATTTTTGTAGTAGTTGCATCTAAGTAATCTCTTTTTCCGACAGCTATATTTTAACCCTCTGCTTATCCAATTACGCTTTCGTTTATTAACATTGCTTATTTTTATTTTTATTATTGGGAAACACAAATTGTAGAACATGCAAAGTAACTCGTGAAAACTACGAAAAGCCTTGTTAATGTCTTCACTCTCTGAGTATATTTCAGACCACGTTAAAGCACCAATACAATGTTTGAATTTGCGAATGTTATCAGGGTGAAAATCTCTCTTCTCTATGTTATATGATTTCATAATGTAGTTTTTTTGTTGTACTGGGAAACTTAAGAACTGGGCTGTGTCATGGTCCGACAGAAACAAGGGAAGAATAGAAGCGTCAGCTTTATCGATATTGCTAATAAGATGATCGATACATGCCTTTTTTCTAGTTGGTACTTTAATATGGATCTGCAAATTGTAATTACGACAAATGTCTTGTTAGTGGCTAGATACTTTACCCTGTTTAAGCGTGTCTATATTCAAGTCACCTGTAATAACTATTTTACTCTTGTTGTGTTTTCTGAATGTCTCGTGTAAAAAGTTATCAAGTTTTTCAAGAAAGATATTGGGATCCGATTTCGGTGTACGATAGACACAAATAACTAGCAATTTATGTTGGGGGATTTCAATGCCACAGGCTTCGAAAGTTTTTGACGTCGCGTATTTATTTATTTTGGTAATTTCTTTATATATTAAATTACGCCTAACTAAGATACACGTTCCACCTCTGTTCTTGTCTCTGCAAAATGAAGTTGCTAATTCATAATCGTTTAAGTTTAAATACTTTTCGTGGCCAGCTCGTATGAATGTCTCCGAAAAACAAATCAAGTCTGGATTTTTGTTTTTCTAACGCAACTCCTGTAATGTCAACTCTAAAATTTCTTGTTTTGATAATAAGCTAGCTATATTTTGATGAAATATCTTAAAAGTTTGCTGATGGGCTGTGTTCTTTAAGAAAAAACTTACTTTTGTCTACCTTTTGAAAATACCTTGTAATAGTGGTTTGTATTTGTGATTTACAAGCACTTGACGTATCAGACCTACCGGCGGCACTCACAGGCTTTGGTCGAGTAAAGTAATAGGGAATCGTACCTTTTGGATGTTTGCAGTTATTTAACGTCATAGAATTAGATTTGGTAGGCGATGGCTTATTCCTAGCAATATTTTTTTTTTAATTCTTAGGGTCTAAGTATTTATACTGATAATCAGTGAAGTCAATTTCGTAATTAATATTTTTACAAATCTTATATATATTATCATAGTTACATTCTAGAAATTTACACATTTTATACGTTTTACAAATACCTTTAAGAGTTTTGTTTACCTCATTTACGTCCAAGTACAAATTATTCAATACATTTAATACTATCACATTGTTATTAGGAAATTGTTTTAGGAATGTATGTAGTTGTAAGGACAATATCTTTAGGTCATAATCATTTTCACCGAGGCATATAACAATTTTGTCTTCAGCTTTAGTTTCATTATTACGACAGCCACCGATAACATCAGCAGTTGGTGCGTATGGTTTTGTCAGTGCTGAGACGGTGTATTTATCATAATTGGAATTTTGCCTCGTGGTTGTCAAGGCTACAGAAATACCAACCAGGCGTTGTGTGCCAAATACATATATCTTCTTGTTTTGTTTTTCAATGTCTTCGTATGTCCCGCTGGAAACATTAGGGCAGTTTTGGTCAATATTAGGTGTAGATAGCTTACGCTCAAAATTATTTATATAGTTTTTAAGTCTTGATAGTTCATTTTTTGATTGCGCCAATTGTAGTTCCAATTTTGTGATTTGAAGTTGGAGTTTCGCCACAATATTATTATCTACGATTTGAGTTTCTGATTTTGTTGAGGGTTTTCTAGACGGAGTGAAGGCAATGATTGACTTTGATAATAGGTTAGTGTTCGTTATATTTTTGGTGCTGCTTCGATTTAGCGGTGATTGACATAAACTTTTTAATGTATTAATTTCTTTACTAAGCTTCGTGTTTTGATTACGAAGATCGTTGTTGTCCAGTATGATGTTATCAAATTCGTTCTGCAAGATGACTAACTCGGAACGAAGTTGGTTGATGGTTTCTTTCATCTCCTGCACTGATAATAAGTCTGTCACTGTACAATCCATACTTTTTGACAAAAGCTTTTCCGGCATAGGTAGTGAATCGTCAGAGCTATGCGTGGCTGTAAGTACGTGTGAGTCATCACTAAATGATATCGTGTTCGTTGGAGTGGCAGGTGCAGCTATAGAAGTGTTAATTCTGGATTTTGGAGATACGCGCTTTTTCCTAATAGTAATATTGGATGTTTCTGTATTTGGTGTCGAGTTTGCTTTTTCCTTTTTGTCACATAAGGTGCACTTCCATTCATTTTTAGTATTGGTATCCTTTAGTCGATGCAATTGTTCGGAATATCCAATGCAATCATATTCATATTTATTTTTGCATATTGAACATGTAATGGTAGTTTTTGGGTCCACTTTACGTTTACACTTCTGACAATTTACTAATACTGGTGACTCCCTTCGGTTGCTACTTGAATTTTCATTATTCAATTTTGCATTTGTTGTAGACATTTTAACGTGGAACGGAATGCAACGTTTCGTGCTTCAATTTCCGAACAAAAGGCAGATGTCACTTGTCAAATTGTGATATGTCAAGCCAAAACGTCAGTCAGTTGTCAATCAGCTGATTCGGATGTGCGTAATTTGTAGGCGGAGTTTTTACTTTATTTTGGCTGTTTAATTGGCTGATTTTCAAAAATGTTTTTACTATGAATCAAAATATAACGTTCTCGGCAAAATTTTCAATGTATTTCGATGATTTTCGAAGTGATAAACCCTCGGTCAGTGAATGTTATTGCGTACCTTGATACTACTGAGGCCGCTGTGAAGATCTATGTGGTTTCCACTTGTATTTATTCACTATTACGCCTTATAACTTTATATTTTCCTGGAGCGAACGATAATACGTCTATCTATTGTGAACACCGGAAGTGGAAAAAAAATATTTTTTTTAAATAAATATTAATTTTCTTTTTTTTAGTTAACGAGCTAAACTAAAAATATACCACCGCCTATCAGAGTACTCGTCAAGACCATTCAAACGAGTCCAAACTCGATGAGGTTGAAAGGTTTTATTGCAGAGTTCCTGTGGCCTTCTTCCGGCTCCATCATCAGACTCTTGGATACTATTACCCAACAGAGCACTCGTCAAGACGATTCAAACGAGCCCAAACTCGATGGGGTTGCATGATTTTAATATTGAGTTCCTATGGCATGGAATCCAGACTTCATCATCCCACCCTGAACCTCGTCTCCCGTCAGAGTACTTGTCAAGACAATTCTAATAAGCCCAAACACGATGGGGTTGTATAGTTTCATTCATCATAGAGTTCCTGTGGCGTTCTTCCGGCTCCATTATCAGATCACCTCAATGACACTGTAATATTCCATTTCCTTCCATTTCTGACCTGTGTTCAAAGTTTCAAGTCTCTAGCTCATCGGGAATTTAGTATAAAATCGTTTGCAAAATTTGTGCTCAAACAAACAAAAGAGCAAGCAACCTAATAAAAACGCGGTAAAAAGTGTTAATCATAAATAACGAACTACCTAGGTATTTATGTTTATATTAAACAGTTTAAAGTATTATGTATGTCTCCGGCCAACCATACGGTTTGGTCACCCTAATGAAGAAAAGGACACATACATCTACTTGACCTCTCTGTCGGCTCGTTTTGGGGCGAAGCACTCAATCCGGTTTATAGTACTATTTCCATGATGCGCCCTATCTATTTTTTTTAAACCATTACCAATGAGGTAACTCTATGGTTGACTATGTAACCAAATTCAGTTCTATTTTTAAATTTCTTTTACTCCCTAGGATGGAACGAAGAGTTTTGGACCCGCTGCTCAGTTTAAATATTCCGAATATGAGAAATGAAAAATATTTTCCTAGTTTTGTAATATAATAAGATGATACAACAAATCTTACAGGATTCTTATGTTAGCCGTTATTTTGTTTGAATCATTTTGTTATGTTTATTAGGAGTTAAGAAGCTACTGTGTCTAACAAAAATATTTTCCAAGTTAAATATTGCGTATGTAGGTACCTACATATTATACTATTATAGTATGGTACGTGATTAGCTCACAGTCCTTTAGAGATTCTAACTTCATACGAGCTACCAAGAAAAATCGTACGTAACTAGGGTCTAGATATTGAAGTTACTTCGTCGGTACGTCATGTTGTCGTTTCTATTAGGTAGTTCAAATAGATTGAATGGACGAGAGTCTCCCGCCGCGCGCCGGTTGCGGTGAGGGCGGGCGGCGCGGGAGCCTGTCAACATCTGCCCGTAGCTTCCGGCCAACTGACCGCGACACCCCGATGACTACTGACATGTCTCTACCCAGCTTGTTTTTGTAAAGTGTCGTACTATACTTATTGGTCGGAGCATCTAGGGCGGGTGGTTTACGGGTTTGTTTTCGCTTATATTTGTTGGGTAAGTTTGTTTTTTATAATGGTGACTGAAAGTTATGACTATTGCTATTTGTCTAGCTGAACTAAAAATGATTCTTTTTTCAGTAAACAGTAAACATCAAAATACACTTTAAAATTTGAATAATTGGAGACACAGGTCTGTATTTATGTTCGAAATGAATGACTAATAAATGAGTTGCTTTTCAGACGAATGCTACAAAACTGTAAAATTATATATTTATACTTTAGCAGTTAGCTATTAATTATAATTAGGTTTCCAACTACGTAACATATAATACGATATTATGGTAAATTACTCCTTTTATCACGAATGTAGCCTTCTGATAATCCCTCGTTACGATAAGTTTTGTCTCTTTCAGCCATAAAAGTGACTGTGACATCTGTAACAAATTCGAAAAGTTTTCCGGGGTTTATGTGAGTAGTATGGGGCTGGTCGGAGTCACTAAGAGCTTCCTAAATCTACAGCTTGTAAGGATACCTATATAAATAATATCATTGAAGGAAAAATAATTAAAGAAGAAGAATTAGGGACCGACAGTACTAATAAAATTAATGACTACAGTAAATAAGTATTTAAATTACCTTTTTGTTGAATTTAAAATATACAACTGCTATTATTCATTCCCTTATGCTCCCAATCATTTTAAAGGAAACCAAACAAAATGTTGCAAAAGCCAAAAGCAAAACACAGTCACAATGTTTACTCAAGAAACCATATCCCTCAAATAGAAACCGCGACGCGTTACGCAATAAAACAAATATGTATTTTCCACAATCCGTCCACTATAAGATAATATGTTACTTTATTTCTATTTTCTGTATTCACTGAGGGTTTATGTATCTCGAATAGTCACGTCCCTCGGAGCTGGGCGAAGCATACAAATAAGTGAAAGTCCGACAACCCGCACACCCCACGATGTTCTTTATCTACGGATCTCTTAAAAGAATTTGATCGCATATGAGAATATTACGAGCAACATCTGTGACAAGGGACGAATAAACTTAAATATTTGGATACAAGGGCCACACTTACCATAAAGGAAATCATCTGGTCAACTACGGTACGTGTTTACCTTCGCCCGAGGAGGCAAATTATTTGGACATGAAATTGAAAACGTGGAATCTTCCCCCTTCAGATTGTTTAGGGGGAATTTAGTGAGTTGACCTATTTATACACACTCATCATAAATCAAGGATCGGAAATGGTAAATGTCAACGACGATTTTGCGTCAAAGCAAATAATAAAAACGAAAAAAAAAAACTAAATTATATAAGTGTGATATTGATGGTTCTCTACCCATCATTAAAAATTACTCGATCAGCCAAAGAGCAATAAATAAAAATCTTCAAAGAGTTTTTAATTGGAACTTAATTAGTTACTTAGCACCCGAAGCTCGCCGCAAATTGGAAAAGTGAGGGTTCCCGGAAGGGAGATGGCTCGTTTAAATCTATCCCCAAATTGATGAGGAACTTATTGCAAGAAATGTCTGAATAGAAACTACGGTGAAAAACCTGTAATCGATACTTTGTGAGACGTAAGCGAATCAGTAAGTCCTATTTTCGTATTTCTAGAAGACAAAAGTCTGTAATTTACGTTTCTACCTCCACACTTAGAGAAGAAGTCGATATTTATTAATAATAACATATTCTAACTGTCTATCACTTAAAACTGATAAATCTATTTTTAACCAGATAATAATAGTATAGCCTCGGTCGAGGTTTCGGCTTCAGCATTACTTAAGATGATTAAAGGTCTTGATTTATCTAAATCTGGTGGTCCAGAAGTGTCCAAAAGTGGTGGTGGTAAAATTTATTGTTCTTTGTCCTGATAGTTTTGTTACTCCATTATGTATACTTTTTCAACGCTCGTTAAAGGAAGGAGTGATACCTTCGATATGGAAATCAGCATTTATAACTCCTATCCATAAAAAAGGCGATAAATCGGACATTGAAAACTATCGTCCTATCTCCAAATTGTGTATTTTTGCTAAGATCTTGGAAATGATAGTATACGAGCAGGTTTATGCCCTCAAATGCTCTTTCAAAGAAAAGCAACACGGCTTTCTAACTGGGCGCTCAACTACATCTAATCTAATATTGGCCCTCAGACCAAATAAAAAAGGGAAGACGTAGTCCTCTGAACAAAGCAGTGAAGCTGATAAAACTACGCCTTGGCCTGTACATACACAGTTACACGCACACACATGTAACGAAACTACGCCTTTTCTTAACAGCCAGCGTGCGAAGCGGACGTACCAGGACGTACTAATAAATTATAAATTTCATCAAAGAAAATGCCGAATTGTGTAGTGAAAAGGTGTAAAAACCAATCTTCGACACATAAAAAGCAGGATGGAGTCACATTTCACACGTAAGTAAAATTGGAAACTAATATTTTCACTAATTCAAAATAAACATTATGGTATTACTTGAAACACAAAACCTCAACACAAGTGTTGCCATGCCAAACGTTCTATTTTAAACCTGTTATTGGGTAACATGGAAAGTAACGTAAAGTTATTTGTTTCTTGTTAAAAATAACGCGTTAATTATTTCTGTTTCTGGACTGTTTTTACCCACGACGGACGGAACGGAATGGAGGCGGTATATGCGTTTGGGGTTAGAATACTGTGATCCATCAGTATTTAATCAGGGGCCTATTTCATAAAAGATTAGTAAATTTACTATAACAATTTACCACTGTTGTTATTGGGGTAGAACTGTTTCTTAATAATCATAAAACATAATTTCTACCCCAATAAACTACAACAAAGGTAAATTACTGTACTTTACATACTTTTATGAAATAGACCTCTGATTAAATACTGATGATCTCAGTATTTACCACGCGTGTAGCCGTCGCCTCAGAGGTTATTTGTTTGTTTGTCTATGTCTGTTACCATTTTCCTCGGAAACTACCTACTGGGCCGATTTCAATGCAGTTTTTGTCGTTTTTCAAAAATTACTAAACCGATTTCACTACAGCTTTCTGTAATGGTTTTTGGCGATGCTTCTTAGATAAGTGTTATAGTATTTGGCCGCTAGGGAGTGCTGCAGTTATCATGTTCTCATTTATCTCCATAACGGTTTGACCGATTTAGATGCTGTTTTTACCCGACTGCAAGAGGGTTATGTTTTTCGCACGTATCTTGTATGTATGTAATATTCTTTATTACCTCATATCTTTTAAACGGCTGAACGGATTTCTATGATTAAGATATCGTTAGATTCGTCTTGTCAGCCCAATTGTTCTTGAGAAGGTGGCGTTCTAAAAAACTTCTCAAGAAGGTGGCGTTCTAAAAAACCCAACATGGCGGCTGTACGGTGCTATTATACGTAGTGGAAAAAAATAATATTTAGAATACTGCAATATGGGTATCAAATTAAAGGGCTTATTATGAAGATTTCGAAAAGGTATATCATGACCGTAATACATGATAACTAAAAAGATATAAATAAAAAAATAAATTATATAATTAAAAAACCCGCCTGTATAAAAAGACAAGTCAACTGAAAAGATGGAAACAAGATTAAATATTAAAGGCAACATAATAACATGCAGTCGGAGGTATATAATTCAAATAATTCATAATGTCACTTTCTTTATGCATGCCTCTGACAGCATGTTATTATGTTGCCTTTAATATTTAATCTTGTTTCCATTTTTCAGTTGACTTGTCTTTTTATGCAGGCGGTTTTTTTTTAAACTAGATAAGGTATGAATTCTTTAAAAAATTTAAATGAAAAGCAAAATTAAAAACTTTGAAAGAACCCACGTCACTTAAAAATTAAAATAGTTATTTTTAATCCTGCAATCCCTGATGGAAATGGAAAATCTATTGTGTCTCATTTTCCGGGCTTGAAGGATTAAGTGAAAAAAATAGGTATTCTTAACAAAGGTAAAATAAGTAGTTTTACGAAAATATCTCCCAACTTAAATTAATTTAGGTAGGGTACTATACATATTGAAGGAAGGATATCATGAGTTTGACTGATAGAAAGAACAAATCACATCATGCAACCATCAGTCACTACATTACACGGTAGGTTAATCGTCAGTCACAGCCCGTGACTGTGGTTAAACTGACAGCAAAACCTACTGTGTAATGGATGCCTAACATGTCAGGACAAACATCTCGCCTTAAATACACGAAACTTTAGTATTCGTTAGTTTTATTTTTTACATTTGTCCTATTTCCTTCCTACTTCCGCCACTACTTTTAAAGCGAGCTACTCACAGCCCTGCATGCATCACATCGATATACTTATAGCTAAGCTTGCTGCTGCAGGTATTCATGGGGATTTGTATCGCTGGTTCTGTTCATATATTGATAACAGAAGTCAAGCTGTAGTTGTACAGGGTTTCATTTTGAACTGGAGCCACGTTCCATCTGGCGTGCCCCAGGGTTCACTTTTGGGGCCGTTTTTGTTCACAATATTTATAAATGATGTCAGTGATTGTTTTGTGAATTCAGAAATCCTTATATTTGCGGACGATATGAAAATTTTAAAAACTATTAAATGTGATTCTGTTGTGAAAAACCTTCAAAATGACCTGAACAGATTTGAACGATATTGTACTATGAACAAATTAGATTTAAATGTTTCAAAATGTTTCCAAATGACGTTTACATGTAAAACAAATATCATCTGTTCTAATTACACTCTTAAAAATACCCAAATTTCTGTTGCTACTGAAATCAAAGACTTGGGAGTAATACATGATAATAAGCCGATATTCGACAAGCACATTGACAGTATTGTTAAAAATGCTAACAAGATGCTAGGGTTCATAATGAGAATATCTGCGGACTTTCGTAATCTGAAATCATTAAAAATATTATACTGCACTTATGTCAGAAGTCACCTAGAGTCCTAGAGTATGCTAGCCAAGTTTGGAATCCCCAATACGAAATATATAAGTCACGCATTGAATCTATTCAGCAAAGGTTTCTAAGATATCTAGACTACAAGGCCCGTAATTTTTCGAGTAATTATAAACACGTAACACGCTGTAAACGTTACCATTTTTATTTGCCATTAACATTGAATTTGAGACGAAAGATAAGTGATATTTTCTTATTCAAAATTGCCAATGGATCGGTAGACTGTGCTGATCTTCTTTTTGAGCCACCGTTACGCATTAACTTATCACTAAGGCCACGGCCTATTTTTACCGACTTCAAAAGGAGCGAGGTACTCAATTCGACCTTTTTTTTGTTTTTTTGTATGTACACCGATTATTCCAATACGGCTGAACCGATTGAAATGATTCAAACGTTATTACATTAGGGTGGGGCTGGAGTACAAATTCCTTTTTTTTATTCTTAAAGCCCCACCCGACTTCAATAGACGTGTTTTTATTATTACGAATATTATTTCTTGCTTTTTAGAGGTAGGTTTTTTGAAGTCGGTTTTTTGTTTTTTACCGACTTCAAAAGGAGGGAGGTACTCAATTCGACCCGTTTTTTTTACCGACTTCAAAAGGAGGGAGGTAATCAATTCGACCCGTTTTTTTTTTTGTATGTACACCGATTACTCGAAGACCGCTGAACCGATTGAAATGATTCAAACGTTATTACATTAGGTAAACTCCCAAATTGGTCCCATTTTTTAAAATTTTGAAAACGGTTCAGTACTTTTCAAGTAATCTTGAAAAAAGCACGAAAGTAGTATGACTTTGTGTGAACTACCTCGATGATCAGTCGTATAACTTCTTTGTTTATGAACTGAATAAGATAATTATTTTTTTGTTGGAAAAGAGATATCTTAAGTGTAGTTCTTTAACCGACTTAAAAAAGGAGGTTATCAGTTTGACCGCATGTATGTATGTTTCTCCGCGATTAAATTAACTCACGTTTGGCTGAGCCGATTTTTCTACCTAAATAATATACTTACTTACACTACCTAATACAAAAGGTACCTACACTAAAATTAAAAAAAATAAAAATTGTTTAAAAAACCAAAAAACCGACTTCAAAAAACCTACCTCTAAAAAGCAAGAAATAATATTCGTTATAATAAAAACACGTCTATTGAAGTCGGGTGGGGCTTTTAGAATAAAAAAAGGAATTTGTACTCCAGCCCCACCCGACTTCAATAGACGTGTTTTTATTATTACGAATATTATTTCTTGCTTTTTAGAGGTAGGTTTTTTGAAGTCGGTTTTTTGTTTTTTTAAACAATTTTTGTGTGAACTACCTCGATGATCAGTCGTATAACTTCTTTGTTTATGAACTGAATTAGATAATTATTTTTTTGTTGGAAAAGGGATATCTTAAGTGTAGTTCTTTAACCGACTTAAAAAAGGAGGTTCTCAGTTTGACCCGCATGTATGTATGTTTCCGCGATTTACTCACGTTTGGCTGAGCCGATTTTTCTACCTAAATAATACATATACCTACACTACCTAATACAAAAGGTACCTTCACTAAAAATAAAAAATTGTTTAAAAAAACAAAAAACCGACTTCAAAAAAACCTACCTCTAAAAAGCAAGAAATAATATTCGTAATAATAAAAACACGTCTATTGAAGTCGGGTGGGGCTTTTAGAATAAAAAAAAGGAATTTGTACTCCAGCCCCACCCGACTTCAATAGACGTGTTTTTATTATTACGAATATTATTTCTTGCTTTTTAGAGGTAGGTTTTTTTTACATGTACCTGCTGCCCGAACTCAATTCCGTCATAACGCATTCATTATTAGAGCAATTCGAAGTTTTAATAGTGTTGCATCTGAAGACCTTGACTTGTTTTGTACCAGCAGCTGTCGTGAACAATACTTTTACTTCTCTTTTGAGTGTTTGACATTCACAATGTTTTTTTCAAAATATATAAGTAATATAAGTAATATTACATAGTCCCGCCTAAGAAATAATCTGGTGGCGAGTTGAACTTTTTTCTAGTATATTATTTATTTACTATTGAATACAGAATTTTACTTTCTGCTTATTTCTGTAGTGTTAAGTACATATCTAAGAACTACCTCAGTTTGTAATATTTAAGTTGTTCATTTTTATCCATAATTACGATCCATAAGTTTTTCGGCATATCTTTTTTTAATACTATCTGTGGAAATTTTTAATTAGCCTTGGATTATCCATAGTCTTATTCATTAAGTTATTTGTCTGTTAATTTCCCAAATAAAATAAAATAATAAAATAAGTAAATATTTGAATTGAATTAACTAAAATGTTTTTCACTATTTCACCCATACTACAACGTTCATTGGAAGACTTATATTTTTGATTTTAATTGCAATAACTATTTTATGAATGTAAGTATGATAATATGGATTTGATTCCGAAATAAATGAATTATTATTATTATTATAAAACTTAACAGTTATTAATCTATTGCAATTCGTCCAAGATTGCAATAGTTCTAGACCTGTAACAATTGTGTTAAAGACAAATTAACAGCTCTATTTTTGGCTGAAATGGAAAAATATGTGTCTTCATACGATTGCTTTACCGTTCCCTTTCACTTTTAACAGAGGCATGCCCTATCTTCTCAAAAAATGGCAGAAAGTTTAACGTGAAAGCGCACGGTTTGGAAGCAATCAATATTGCATGAGTTTGACACAATTTGAATTAAAAGTTGAAAGGGAAAGCGCACTATTATTTGGAAGCAATTTTGCATGCGTTTGACGTAAGTTGACTTAAAGTTGGATTGAAAGCTGAAGCGAATAGCTAAAGACAGACCAAAATATCATTTCCTCCGTATTGTCATTCCAAGGAGGGTCATTATTTGCTAGTCGCCTGTCACGGGCCCGGTAACAAGGTGTCCACAGACACAATCAATCAAGCAAGCCCGTCAATGGGGACCCAAGCCGTGCAGCCAAATCAATGTCCGCAGTTGACGTATCTATATAGATATTTCTGAAACAGCTATAATATTAGTTCGTAGATGAATGCCCCAACTAATAATATGTAGTTGCATAGAGGACGTGTACTTACACACAGGCTCCTTCTCAAAATACTTAAAAGACAAGAATAACACAAAACACTATGTAAAACTAATCACTCACTATTATTAAAAAATAAATAACTTTTATAGGTACAACGATTGTTATCGTAATCGACAGACAAAAAAAAAGACGAATTCTTCAGTTCTTGTTATAAGAATTTTTACTTATTTTACGTCTTCCAACTTTTGATTAAGTTCACTAATTAAAACATAATGCAGCGTTATATAAGGTCCTTCTTAAATAGTGCACAAAATTTTAAGGGGTCAATGTACTCATGCATACAAACAATTAATTTTTACTATGGTACCAACATTGAAATCGCGAAAAAAAATATCTGCTGTTCCATACATTTTGATCTACTCGATTTTAAATTTTCTATGGAACAGCTGAATTATTTTTCAATGTTGGTACCATAGTAAAAGTTGTTTGTATGCATGAGTACATTGACCCCTTAAAATGATGTGCACTATTTAAGAAGAACCTTTTAAATACACTAGGTTTAAATTTTTTTCAAGCTCATCTTATCAATCAACTTTAAGCAACCAGTTCTATTTTGCCTGGTTATACAATACAAGTTCTTTGATAAGAACAAATATTGCAAAGCTAATAGAATGTCTAGAACGAATAGTTCCATTACCAGACATGTTTGAGGAGCTAATGCGAGTCGCCATAAAACGTTTCAGCTACTGACAATTGGTGGTAGATAATAAAAAACTCTATGTGTTGTTTATGCGCTTTTAATGAATAGTGAATGTTTTTTAAACATCAATTTTGTTTGAATTCTTTTGTCAAAACAAAATGCTTTAAATTTTAGACTTATCCACCGAGCGCCATATTTATAAGACATTTTTCATAACCTAAACGAATGTTGTACAATATCGCTCGGTAGCAATAAAAATGACGATCGCTGGCATTTTTACAAAAGCCGAATGGACCGATGATACGTTAACGAGATGCTTGTAGAACCGCAATCAATCTGGCTACCGCGTGTCAATTTGCGGGCAAGCGCGGGCTGATGACTTCCGAGTGACCGC
The DNA here is from genome assembly GCA_943789525.1 of Agriphila geniculea. Taxonomy (NCBI): domain Eukaryota; kingdom Metazoa; phylum Arthropoda; class Insecta; order Lepidoptera; family Crambidae; genus Agriphila; species Agriphila geniculea. The sequence goes on from OX038871.1 coordinate 17,754,007, forward strand.
CTCGATTTGCATAAGGGGCAGCTTTAATATGAGATTATTTTCGAGTTAGGCCCACCCGCCGCCGCCGGTCCCATTCATTATTAGTTTTGGAATATTTAGTGAACCCGGACCCTGTCCGTTATTAGTATTGCCACTCGAATTCGACGCGATTGCTGTCCAATTACGATTAAAACAATCAGTGCGGTTTAATAAAGGACTGCGGTTTGTGTTTAACAGATTAGGGTTTTTACAATATTATCTTTTGCTAGTGTTAAGGACTTAGTACCTACAGCGTTGACAGTTGTTCTACCTGCTAATAATGGAGCTTTGTAGGTACTTTTCTATATTCTTCTTATTCTTGTTAAATACAAATATGATAAGAAGATTTTATTATAAGTTCAGGCTCTCACAGCAATCAATATTAAATTGTTCCTATATATCGAATCCATTACACATTTTTATGTGTACAAAAAATCTGTTTGCACGTGTTCGTAGACAAAAGAAAAACAAACCACATTTCGGACGGAAGTTACCAGTCCATTCTATTTGAAATGACAGCAAGCTTAGCATTTTGCCAAGCGTATTTCAAATTCTCTCCATGCTCTTACAAACTGGAAAAGATCTTGTATTGCTAGAAGAACATCTTTTACAAACATTTTGGCGTACGTTTCCTGGGCTATTTCAAGCTAACGTAAATGTTGTTATATCGTATGCTTCTCTGTTTTGAATACCGATTCATATAACATGCACCCTTAATCCATTGAAGCAGTCGGCGACTTGACGTGAGTATAGTCTCTATAGTAGAGTTGCGGAATCCTTGTGTGAAACCAGATTGGTTCTGCACCAAACGTTACGTACAGAGCCGCCTTGCCATCGGTGACAAAAGGATTACCCTCCCGCCCCGTCTGCGGTTTCTTAATTAACCCCTAAATGCTCCGGCGTGCCGTGCGGTGTGTAAGATTATTGCTTACATTACCCCTACTAATTCTAATGTACAGTATTATTGAAACAAACAGACGTTTGTGTCGTGAAGAGTAGCTTATTAACTTTAAGCACCTTTACGTGTGTCATTATTAAGCTTACATGCTTACGCTTTGTTTTGTTTCGCGAAATGCCTTTGTGACGTTAATTAAGAAGGAAGGAATCACTATAAACAAGAATATTGGTTTGTTTAATGAATAATCTTGTTATTACTGAATACTCTATGTTTCACCAACGTTGCTTTGCTTTATAAATAGTTAGAAATAAAGTTTCTCAATATTACATTCCTAAAAATGGTGCAACCAAATATAGTGAAATATCTATAAACTAGGGTTTTTAGATTATAACATTTATAACAATATATATAAAGTCAAGCGTTCTAATCACGTTTATCAATAAATCTTACAAGAGAAACGCACTTTGTTTGTATAGCGGCTTACATGAGTGAAGCCGAGGGCAGCCGGCTAGAACGGTCTAATGCGATCACCTGAGCGAGCGCGGAGCTTTCATCTTCACTCGGCTGTCTCAGAGCATACGCACAGGTACGCAAACGTGCACCGACATCGGTGTCGTGCGCCGTAAACGAACCCACAATTTATCAATAAAATTTAATACGCAGCCATGAACGGGATGCCCATAAAGATAATTCGTAATTGAAAGGTCTTTCCCCGCCCGTAAAGAACCAACCCTTGATATTTTTCAATCAAGTTCTAATTTATTTCTTTTAAGTTTGAATCAGTTCCGTATTTCTTCCTGAAACAAACAAAGTAGCTGTGAAAAACAAAACTTGTTTTTACATTTAAAATCAGTTTTGGAAGAGCAAGATATATAAATCTATTGTTGTCTGAAGAGACGGTGATACGTAAACAAGTGTGAACTGGCCGGAATATCGGTATGCGCCACAGAGCAAGTTTATTCTGCAAACAGCGCGGCTGCATAGATCTTATCCCATTTGCCACCTATGTATTGGACAGTAAAAATTAAATTAAATATTTTTTTCTGTCTACAAAAGTGGTCTGATCAATAATTATTTATTTTTTAGGTTTCTTAACTCACATATATTAAATATATTATATAAATAGCATTTTGCTATGCTTTTTTGTATAAACTCAGTATTATTAAAGAATTTATTGATAATATTAATTAAAAGATACATGAATTTAAATACAATTATAACTTGAGCTTATAAAAGTACTTACAAATAAAAATCGGGTTGCACTCCGGGAGTGCCGGCAGAAGTGAAAACTTGAATATTAACGTTGTGCATTTTTGATATTTTGGACTGGTTTGGGAATAATTTTGCACAAATTGACGTCTTACGAATTTACTCTGCATTTGAATTTACGAATACAGAACAGTATTGTACGAAAGTCTTATCCATAGTTGACAGAAAATTTAGAGTTAGCGCGTTGCTATGGTGACACAAGTGTTTACGTCTTGAAATGACGCGCCGCCATTTTCACCGCGCCCCGTAGAAAGAGAGGGGGATACTTCCGCCACCGGCTATCCACTCTCCATCCGTCACATCCGTCTTACGAATTTTCTATCAGGGTCACGTGATTCTTACTGACGCGAGTTTAGCTTTTTTCCCCATTAAAAAAAAGCGTACAACGCCGCTAAAGAAGTTTTCACTTCAAAAATGCTACATCAGTTTATAATACGGATGCGCAACGGGTAAAGACCGCGTCTCTGCGACACAGAGTCCGCAGTCGGAGTTCTTCCGACCGACTCCGCTCGCTGAATGACAAATGTTTACTTACGCCACCCCCGGATAACCTCTTCTTTCACGACACAGCTCAAAGTTTACTTCGACATTCAAACCCCATCGTACCCCTACACTCCGTGCAACATGCTAAATATCGTTTATTGCATTCGCCCCGATACGTAAACGCAAAAATTTAAGAGGAAAACAAAGAGTGGCAATTTGGCAAGTCGAAGACAAACGCATTTAAAATGGGCAGAGCAGAGCGGCAGCCATCTATCTTGGAGCTTGATAAACGACGACATTATTCCTTATCGCCCACTCAATTTGTTTAAAAGCGTTCTGCTTTGATAATTTGAAAATTACAAATCGTATTTTGACATAAAAATGTCGTCATAACTGCAAAGTCTTGCTGGATTTGCGATAACACTGGGAGTCGGAAATATTCGGTTTATCTAAATTCATATCTTTGAAAAGGATAGATGGAGGAGAATAGCATGCGAGTAGGTAGTCGATTTATTTATTGGATTGATCGATAACCTGTTCGGTGTATTGTTTCAGTGGTGGAGGAGCCAGAATTTACGGACGTAATCCAGAATGTGACGGTGCCCGCGGGCCGCAGCGTCCGGCTGGCCTGCTCGGTCAAGAACTTGGGCTCGTATAAGGTAATTCAAGTATATTTTTATTCATGTTGTATGACTACAATTGTTAAAGCTATTCATAATAATATAAAATTTTAAAACAGGAATATAATAGAAAATGTAAATCACACTCAGACAATTCTGTATAATTTATTATGACTCTGGTTAACTAAGTTGCTTTGTTGTTAAGGCTGTATATTTGCATTTCAACGAAATTAGTGTTTTTCCAATGAAGTTATCTAAAGAATGAAAGCATTATTTTTGATGTAAACATGTAGTTTTACGAAGCAAAATTCTTAAATTAGTGCCGTATAGAGAGAAAAACATAATAAATTGTCAGGTAAAACGAAGACAATCTGTTCAAGTGGAATTTAAAATTTGCTTGTCAGAGGTATTTTTTAAAAACGTTTCAGCTGTAACAAATAAAAATACGATTCATATTTATTTTTTCACTTATTGTTTGTATTGTCAGGGAGTTCCCTATAGAGAGAAAATTAAAAAAAAATGCTTTTAATCACAGAGAAATAAATAATTAAAAAATGCTCAAATCGGTACACTTTGATATGTTTTTTTACTGGTATTTACAGAATCTAAAGTAATTTTTAATTTTTCTTAGGAATTATGAGGAATTTGTCTAATGTATTGCGTGTTTTGTATATACTTATATCTATTTAATAATTTAATAGGAATTTTCAAAGTTCGCCCTCATTACGGCTCGCGCAGAGTTGTTTTGATCATTTGTAATGAAAATTTAAAAATGGAACGTGATGCGAGTCTACAGCCTTAAAGTCACTCTAGACTACAGGTGGTTATTTTTTTTCAATTTGCTCACACTCAAATGTTAAAAAAAATCGGTTGGCACTCCGGGAGTGCCGGCAGAAGTGAAAACTTGAATATTAACGTTGTGCATATTTGATATTTTGAAATTAGCGGCAAAGGATTAAAATGATTTCTTTCCTATTACTATACAGTCACACAATTCAATCAGTTTGTAATTAGAGAAAAATTCTAAAGATTTCGCGCCAGTGACCTTTTTAATTTCTACATGCACGCATTCTACGATTTAAACTTATAGTCACAGAGCATAAATAAGTCTATGATTTCACCGAAGAGATCGCTGCTATTAGTTCCATTTTCAAAATTAGCGCGTTGCTGGTGACACAAGTGTGTACGTCTTAAAATGACGCGCCGCCATAAAAGAGAGGGGATTCTTCCGCCGCCAGCTGTCTACTCTCCATCCGTCTTACGCATTTTCGATCAGCCACGTGTTTCTTACTGACGCGAGTTTAGCATTTTTTCCCCCATACAAAAAGCGTACAACGCCGCTAAAAAAGTTTTCACTTCAAAAATAGAAATTAAGTACTCGTTCACATTGTAACTACATATATTATCTTTTCATATATTTTATCAAAACAAATGAATATATGGTTATTTGAAGTTGTGGTATAATCATAACAGCTAATAATAAAGTTTCAATACTTTATTTATTACATAAACACACTTATTATTTTTATTTTAGTAGAAGAACTACAGTACAATTTTAATTCAAGCGCTTATATCATCAACGTTTCGTAAATGCATTCTAAGATATACAGCGAAACGTTTGTACTATGTCAATACGCGAATACCAACACAAATGCCCAGACGCAGTCACTCACAAACTCTTAAAAGATACAATTCAAAAAATATTAGATACCAATTTAGTAAAGTAACATCAGATATATCAGAAACCTCTTTATTTCCGTTGAAAGGAAACGAAATCACATCTCGAAGCGCACCACTTAGAAACGTACTGCGGTGAGGCAGACGACAATATGCGTGGCGCGCCGAAAGGAAACATAAAATAAGAAGCATTTTATCATTTGATTTAGAACGCGCCGTCGTAATAAAGTGTCCATATAAATGGAGGAAGATATGATTTACAACCCCTACGCCGAGTTTGCACCTCTCGCATAACTGAGGCGGTTTAAAAACTAAGTCGGCGACGAGCTGAACTGAACTCTAATTTGTGACGCTTAAGCTCCGTTTTCATTTGGACAAGGCTATTTTTATGCATATCGATTTGATTGGATTGTTGTCAAGAAGAGTTGTTTTTTTTTATAATTATCCCTTTGAACTTCCTTTTGAATTCGTCTCCAAATAGATAAAACCTAACAAAAGTAAACAAGGCATATGTACATTTTTATTGATTAATTTAACGTTATTATTCCTTCCATAAATATAAATTTGAAAATTTTTGATGTTTGTTACTCAATCACGCAAAAACGGCAGAACGGATTTGAGTGAAATTTGGCACACATATAGATTATAGCCTGATTTAAAACTTAAGATACTTTTTATCCCGGTAAAAGTTTCCTAGGGATTTTCCGAATGTCTACGCGCACAAAGTGGCAGGCGGAAGTAAATCTATATATATAAAAGGGAAAATCACTCACTGACTCATCACGAAATCTCAGAAACTACAAGTGCTAGAAGTCTCAAATTTAGCATGGGGGTTCCTTTTAGGGTGGAGGTGCTTACTAAGACGGGATTTTGCGAAATTCAATCCCTAAGGGGGTGAAACAGGGTGGCAAAGTTTGTATGGGAGAATGCGATTCCTTGGCCCGATTGACTTGAAATTTGGCATAGACATTTTATCACAAAATTAGTTGATCACGTGTTTCGCATTTTTTTGAAATGTATCCCCTAACAGGGTTGAAAAATGGTAGAAAGCTATTTTTAGGGTGATTGATTTCGATATCGGAATCAAAACTTCTTAGTGCATTTGAATGATTAAGAAAAATAAATGTCAGTTGTCAGGTTGTCACCTCCCCTGAGACTGTAATTATGTCACGCACGAGGTGACATTTCATGTTGTATAAGATTTTATCCTGATTTCACTATTTTACGAAATATTAGTCTACTTATAAAATGTGGAAAAATCTGGCAAATATCAGATATCTAACGTGACAAGGAATGTGGTGTAAAGTGTTGAAATTGAGAGCCGGATAATAATGCACAACATTAGTTGCACCCGACATAATTTGCAATGTCACGTTATTTTAGCCGGGAACCTTTTCAGTCATAAGCAGAAATTCAACAAATATTTTATTATAAGAAGATTATAAGCGTACCAAAGTTTCATCATAATCGGATGTGAATGGTTTAGGAGTGCATAGGACACAAAATAATAAACATACATAGATTTTTATTTAAAAAGAAGATACCTACCAAACTATTAAGTATGAGTATTAAATGTTACATAATATTATTATACTTATTTTGTTATATTACTCCTAAGAAATTTTATTAAGTACCTACCTACCTACCTAATACAAAATCGTGAACAGTACGGCGTCTCGGTTCTGTAACCAAACTCGAACCCCACTTCGAATCTCACTTCACTGCACGGGACGGGAACTTTAAATCATAAATAAGATAATGATAAGATTTTTTTTCATCACAAAATATTTTAGATAGCTACCTAAAATTTTTGTAATCGGTAAAATTGCTCATAAGTTAGCTTATTTATAATAACTAATTCATGCGAAGTGAAGTGTAGTGAGATGCGCGTTTGGTTACAGAATTAACAGATTGCGCAGGTAAAACCGCGGGGTGCAGCCTTGGTGCAGCTATTACCTATATATCACAAAATTGTAAGAATGTGAAAGTTTTGATGTTTGGATGTTGTTCATTTTGTTACTCAATCACGTCTGAACGGGTGAACGGATTTAGACGAAATTTGGCACAGGGATAGATTTTAGTCTGGAATACTTAACACAGGCTTCTTTTCATGCCGATCATTGGTTTCCAAGGGAAGACTTACAACGATTACCGACTCGGGCAAAAGCTAAACATAGTATAAAACAAAGTCGCTTCCCGCCGTCTGTACGCTTCTCTTAAACTATACATAAAAATCGCAATAAAATCGATCTTTAAGTTTGGGAGCTAGGTTGCCTCAGAGTTCTCAGACAGACACACACACACTTCAATTATATTTTAACACCCCTTGCGTACGTCGTATATATGTAGATATCCTGTAGTATAATCAAATAACTTCACACTGACACCACATTAGCACAGTTTTACATTAGTAACTACATTGCACTGCACCCGTGCGAAGCCGGGGCGGGCCGCTAGTTTATAATATAGTAACAAAGTTAATTATTAGTACAATCTTTGTCGCTTAACTAATTAATTTTTTAGGGTGCATCGAGCCTTCACAAAGCGCCGCCAACCAAAAAAAAATCATTATAACAAAATAACTCTGAAACATAATATGTAGAAAATTACAAAACAACAATCCATAACGCACGTAGCAATCGTAGCGGTTAGCCGTAGTCCGTAGTTCTACCGTAGACGCTACGACGACAGCTCATTAGTTAGTATGAAGTTTCTACGCGCATGATTAATAAAATCTGACAGTTTTTAAATATTTAATAAAACTAAAGTTTTTTTTCTATTTGAGCATTCATTTATGTCATTCTACTTTTTATGTTACTTATTTCTTGTTTCCTTGTAAATGCCATCAACCCTTTAATAACATTATTCATTGTAGATTGTAAAATGAGGTATTTGTTAAACTCACTAACAATTCCCATAATTAATATACTTAGAGCACACATTAGCAGTGCACAGTTAATGTAGTCGACGTAACGAGAATCCAGACAAGGTTATTGGGTTCCAGCCCTATCGAAACTTTGCACCAAATCAACGCTAGCTCCTCGTTATATATAGTTAGACAAGGCGAATATTAACTTCGTGGCTTAGGATCATTAGTACCCGGTATTTGTAATTAAATAGAGATGCACATCCATAGCGAAAAATGGCATAATCAACACCGTGCAACCGACGACAGAACTTATGCTGGCTCTTATTGCAAATAATTATGACTCCATAAATGATGCTTGATTGAAAATGACTTGTGTAGTTTCTAAAACAGCAATATGAAACTCAAACATAGCTTTTCACGCGAGAGAATTTTCGACATTTCATTGCATTTACTTATGTCACTGCTGTCTACACTCCGAGTGCAATAAAGCCGAAATAGTGTTCTTTGAAATAAAGGCTTAACCGAGGGAGCCATCACGGTTGCTCTGTATTGACAACAAGAAGCGGATTTTCACGAAAGCCTCGCCTTCGCCATTAGTTTCCCGCATCGGTTAAAAAGATTTGCCTTTTCTACGTATTTTTTTTAGAATTATTGAATCGGAAAATATTGCTATGAATAACGTCCCACCTCTTACGTTCTTATTTTTGTTTCCTTTTTAGATTAATGTTTTTTTTTACCTTACTCTTTGTTGATTGTTGAGTAAAAATTATGATTGATATTTAGACCTTCTTTATTACTATTACCATTTGTAATTTTGGTTATAGAATTTGTTTATATTTTCAATGCGTTCTGTACCTCTCTTGTCAAACATAAACGCAAATAGTAGTTCCAAAAAAATAACTCTAGCTAATGGATTAATCATAGTATAAATACACATCATACGTTATAGGTATCTTTGCAATGCAATAGATTTTATGCAAATGTTAGGAAGTATGTGCACGTAGCCGGTTCATCGGTATGAAATGTCAGATAGTCGGCAGTAGCACGTATGCGGCTTTGCAATAACATGCCGCAACGAGTAGCAATGTTACACCCGCACCGTATGTGCGCCGCCCGTTCAAATTCTGGCATATTTCTCGTGCCTTAATGCTCAAGATGGGGGGCGAGCGCACGTCCGCGCCCCGCCGCCGCCGTGGGTGGAATGATCGCAATTACGGACCGGTCCACGCCAATTCCTATTTTAATTAAACCATTGATACAAATGAAGTGTGCGCGCGTTTTGGTATTGTTGTTGCTTCGGATTAGGAAATATTTGTAATTTGTCCGTAATAGATAAACTTCACAATGAAATAGGCAAGTACTACTTATTAGTGGCTACGTGAGCTTTAGACCTCGCGTTCAAAAGTAGCTCAAAATGTGTTTGTTTTAAAACAACACAACTAATAAGTATCTATACTGTGCAAATAATATACGCAGTCCTAGTTTCTGTGACAAAGTCACACCTTATTTATTTTCAAATTTCGAATATTGGCCCTAAATATTTTGATTGATGAACTTTTGAGTCTTCTAAAAATAAAAAGCAAAATTTGCTTTGCACCGCTAACAAAAAAATGTTGTTACATTTTTGATAATTTTTCGTAACGGCAGAAATATGTAAACAATACTAAATAATATACTAGAAAAAATACGACTCGCACCAGATCAATACTCAGACGGGAATCGAACCCGCGACCTTTGGATATCCGGTCCAATGCTCTGACCGCTGAGCTACCGAGTCACTAGTGACATCGTCGAATCTTTCCTAGTATATCCTAAACTCTTACGCTGTAAGCCAGCGTTATTTCACCAATGTGAGGAATTACCTCGACATTCAATTGAAATATCTTTCCAGATATTTTAACAATTGATTAAGATGAAATAGCTATATAATTTTTAAATTTGAGATTTTTGCATTTACAATGCTATTTTTAAACAATACTAAATAATATACTAGAAAAAATACGACTCGCACCAGATCAATACTCAGACGGGAATCGAACCCGCGACCTTTGGATATCCGGTCCAATGCTCTGACCGCTGAGCTACCGAGTCACTAGTGACATCGTCGAATCTTTCCTAGTATATCCTAAACTCTTACGCTGTAAGCCAGCGTTATTTCACCAATGTGAGAAATTACCTCGACATTCAATTGAAATATCTTTCCAGATATTTTAACAATTGATTAAGATGAAATAGCTATATAATTTTTAAATTTGAGATTTTTGCATTTACAATGCTATTTTTAAACAATACTAAATAATATACTAGAAAAAATACGACTCGCACCAGATCAATACTCAGATGGGAATCGAACCCGCGACCTTTGGATATCCGGTCCAATGCTCTGACCGCTGAGCTACCGAGTCACTAGTGACATCGTCGAATCTTTCCTAGTATATCCTAAACTCTTACGCTGTAAGCCAGCGTTATTTCACCAATGTGAGAAATTACCTCGACATTCAATTGAAATATCTTTCCAGATATTTTAACAATTGATTAAGATGAAATAGCTATATAATTTTTAAATTTGAGATTTTTGCATTTACAATGCTATTTTTAAACAATACTAAATAATATACTAGAAAAAATACGACTCGCACCAGATCAATACTCAGACGGGAATCGAACCCGCGACCTTTGGATATCCGGTCCAATGCTCTGACCGCTGAGCTACCGAGTCACTAGTGACATCGTCGAATCTTTCCTAGTATATCCTAAACTCTTACGCTGTAAGCCAGCGTTATTTCACCAATGTGAGGAATTACCTCGACATTCAATTGAAATATCTTTCCAGATATTTTAACAATTGATTAAGATGAAATAGCTATATAATTTTTAAATTTGAGATTTTTGCATTTACAATGCTATTTTTAAACAATACTAAATAATATACTAGAAAAAATACGACTCGCACCAGATCAATACTCAGACGGGAATCGAACCCGCGACCTTTGGATATCCGGTCCAATGCTCTGACCGCTGAGCTACCGAGTCACTAGTGACATCGTCGAATCTTTCCTAGTATATCCTAAACTCTTACGCTGTAAGCCAGCGTTATTTCACCAATGTGAGGAATTACCTCGACATTCAATTGAAATATCTTTCCAGATATTTTAACAATTGATTAAGATGAAATAGCTATATAATTTTTAAATTTGAGATTTTTGCATTTACAATGCTATTTTTAAACAATACTAAATAATATACTAGAAAAAATACGACTCGCACCAGATCAATACTCAGACGGGAATCGAACCCGCGACCTTTGGATATCCGGTCCAATGCTCTGACCGCTGAGCTACCGAGTCACTAGTGACATCGTCGAATCTTTCCTAGTATATCCTAAACTCTTACGCTGTAAGCCAGCGTTATTTCACCAATGTGAGGAATTACCTCGACATTCAATTGAAATATCTTTCCAGATATTTTAACAGTTGATTAAGATGAAATAGCTATATAATTTTTAAATTTGAGATTTTTGCATTTACAATGCTATTTTTAAACAATACTAAATAATATACTAGAAAAAATACGACTCGCACCAGATCAATACTCAGACGGGAATCGAACCCGCGACCTTTGGATATCCGATATGTCGAGGTAATTCCTCACATTGGTGAAATAACGCTGGCTTACAGCGTAAGAGTTTAGGATATACTAGGAAAGATTCGACGATGTCACTAGTGACTCGGTAGCTCAGCGGTCAGAGCATTGGACCGGATATCCAAAGGTCGCGGGTTCGATTCCCGTCTGAGTATTGATCTGGTGCGAGTCGTATTTTTTCTAGTATATTATTTAGTATTGTTTAAAAATAGCATTGTAAATGCAAAAATCTCAAATTTAAAAATTATATAGCTATTTCATCTTAATCAATTGTTAAAATATCTGGAAAGATATTTCAATTGAATGTCGAGGTAATTCCTCACATTGGTGAAATAACGCTGGCTTACAGCGTAAGAGTTTAGGATATACTAGGAAAGATTCGACGATGTCACTAGTGACTCGGTAGCTCAGCGGTCAGAGCATTGGACCGGATATCCAAAGGTCGCGGGTTCGATTCCCGTCTGAGTATTGATCTGGTGCGAGTCGTATTTTTTCTAGTATATTATTTAGTATTGTTTAAAAATAGCATTGTAAATGCAAAAATCTCAAATTTAAAAAAATATGTATTTTTTACATATATCTCCACTACTTTCAAAAAATTCGAAGACTGGCTCGACCAAAAATTCTATAATATATTTAATTATCGAACCCTGCTCACAAAATTTCACGAGAGTCGGTTAAGAAGTAGAGGAGAACAAATGGAAGGAATTCGGAATGACATACGAAAGAATTTTTGTCCAAGCTGAAGCAGAGAGGCTTCGCTTGCGCTTCGCGTTCGCTCGGTCAATGAATATGGTAATGAATAAGACTGAACTCTCGCCTAATTAAATTGAATTTGTATTTCGTCTCATTTGATATTAATAATTCTATGACTTACTAATAAGATTGCAGAAATAAACAAATTAGGTTTAGGTTACTTAACTATATTTTTTCTTTACAATTTATTTTTAGATAATCAACATATTTTTTTTCTACATTGTGAGATTATTGATATGATTTTATATAACATAATGCATTACTTTTTGAATAAAAGAAAAGCGCTGATATCGATTCAAGTACAGAGTCGTATCAATCCGAGATATGGCTTATTGGTAGAAGATCTCGCGGAAACTTGGAGTGCCCTCGCAAATCCGCGCCGAACATCTCTAAGTGGGCTTTTAGCGACTCAGATAAGCCTTCCCGCGCAAGGTGTCCATTCATTTCTATCCACACAGCCTGCTTCATTACGTCACATATCATAACATTTTGTTCTTATTGATGTTATACAATTTGTAGATTTTTCAGGACTTGATGCAAAATCTAGCAATAACTTTCACACAACAGATGTTAAAATTATGCGAGAAATCTATGCATAGGTATATTTTTAATTATAATAGAATGAAAGTCCATTATATTTTAAAAAAAACCGGTCAAGAGCGAGTCGGACTCGCGCACCGAGGGTTCCGTACAATCATAAATATATTTGGATATGTTACTTTAGTACAGTCTTTAAAAAAGTAAGATAAACGGCAGACAGGTGGAAGGGCGAACAGACGGACAGTTAATTTACAAATCTTAACCACAGTTGCTTATGGTGACTGAAAAACGTTTCAGCCGCTCCACATTGCAAACTGTTTATATTACTAAGTAGGAACTTATTCTTCGTTTATTCGTACGGCAAATAGTAGGTAATTTATATAAGAACCAGTCACCAATTATTACTGTAGTATTAGGTTGCGCCATCTCTTGACCGATAGTGGAACTATTTTAATTCGCAAGTCAGCATTCTTAGGTCACCGCCATCTGTTGACGGGTAGTGAAACTAAAGAATTCTTGTTTGTTTTTTGAATTTCTAAAAAAGTGTGTTATATTGAGACCTCGTTTTATTTTTCCTGTAATCTTTACGTAAACTACTATCACATAGAATTATTTCAGATTTTTCTCTTTGCAAACTTCGGAGATAAGGGGGGGGGGAACGGTATTTTTTTTACATTTTTCATCATAAGTCGAAAACTATGCGGCCTAAGAAAAAAGAAAAAATTGTTTTAAAATGTGCAAACAGCGCTCTTTCATATGATACCCCACACGCCCTAGTCACCTCACTTCAAATTTTTAAGACCCCTTTTCAGTCCCTGTTGTAAAAAAAATATTTTTTTTTTTTATTTCTTTCTTATTTGCAAAATAGTTGGGCAAATGTCATCTTAAACTATTCCAAATTTCAAGTTGATACCATTAGTAGTTTTCGAGATATCCAGCTGTGACAGACAGACAGACAGACTGAGTCACACCATAAGGGTTCCTTTTTTACCATTTTGGTACGGAACCCTAAAAAAGTCCGCATGGAAATGCCTGATTCTATTAAATATTTTCAAGACTTTTTGTATCAAGTTGAAAAGAGTTTTTCATATCAGAATCTATGAACTGTGAAGCAATAAGGCGGTAAAACTTACCTTTCGTCGGCTTGAAAACTTTGCTGGAGCTGTTAAGTACGGCAGCGACCTTTTATATCCACTACGATTGATGTGTTTCTATCACAGATTTTATTTCTCTTATCTTCAAACAAAACGTTTCAGACTTAGGTATGAGTACAACAAGTGCCCTTGTAAAGAACAAACCACTCAAATAAATAAGACATTTTTCCCGTAAGCTAGATTTACATGTTTAATGTATACCTTTAGTAGTTTTTGTTTCTTAAGACCTTTAAAATTCTGTTATAGAGCATAACGCATACTACTTACTAAGAAAAGTTAAACAGAAATTAAATTCATTCAGAATAATAAATTAAGTTTAAAAATTTGCACCCTAAAATAACTGTTTGCATTGATTAATAATAACAATATCTTATTTATTATTTTAGTTTTAATTCAGAGTTCAGACCTGTGCAATACTATATATATATCCATCCCAGTCTAACACTGTAAAAAATTCAACCAAATACTAGCTCTTGCCTGCGACCCCGCCATTTCATTTCGAATAGGAAATTTTGGAGAAAATAAATAGTTACCCAAATTAGTGTTCAAGGTCCAATTCATCTTTATATTAAAATAAATTAACAAACAAACAGGCGGAGTTACTTGTATATTTTATCATATTAGTATGGATACTGCTTCTTTTAATTTTGCATCTTTTAAAAGTAGGTAAATTCAACAAATGTTTGCAAGATTTATTAAATTTATAAAACTATGACTGAAATATTACATAAAACAAGTTGATAAATTACTCTAACATGAAGACAAGACAACACAAACAAACTCCAAACAAGTTAAAACAAAGTATGACGTCGGTGTTAAGATGAATCTCTTTAAATGTTTCATAATTAAATCTGTCGTAATATTATTAAACACGTCTACGAATCATCTCCTGCGGCTATAGGGTCCATCGTTAAAGAGGTTCGGTGCGGTGCGCGCCAGAATGGGCAAAGTTTGCAACGAGTCCATTATAAATCAAACGACGCCTCCGAGGCATGTCCTGAGGGACGCGAGCTCCCCACCGTGCCTCCAAACTTCAACTTTGGCTCCTTAATGCCTCAACAATTAAGATAAAAAGAAAGAACAGCCTAAATTAAAGGTGGTTAAAAGATAACGAGTTAATAGGCCGCTCTAAATTTACCAAAGGAACGCTCAGATTTTAAATATCAGACCATTTTTCAACGAAACCATTTCCGGCTGAGTGGACCGAAAACAATTCTTGTAATTACTGTTCACCTTAAATGCAACTGAGCGCCGATAATGAACAAAATAATTTTCATAGTTTTACTCGTCTCTTTAATATTTATGGTTCCAATAGTGGAATAGTCGAAAATATTGCAAATTTTCTGGTTAATTATGGTTGCGCACAAAATTAATTTATAGTAATTAATGTTTATAACGATTACAGTAGATTAATATCGTGTACGCACAAAATATGCGGTTGTGACTTGTGATAAAACACTTCCCGATTTGTCGTTAAATACATTATATTAATAGTTAAACATAAATTAATAATTGAAATAAGGATAATATTAATTCAAGAATTATACATACACTTCATTCAACGTTATTGACCGTGTGAGCGCGAAGCGCGAGCGAAGCGTCTTCATTTCAGCTTGGGCAAAAATGATTATGGTATGTCCGTCCTGCTGTCCTACTGTCCGTCTCTTTTCCTCTACAGGTCGCATTTCTTAACCGATTCTCATGAAATTTTCTGAGCAAGCTATCGGATTTTTTTGTCAAGTCAGTTTTTCGAAATATTACAAAATGACAGAAATATTGGCAATAATTATATCTCAGCTATTTCGAAAAATGTTTAAAAATGTCACAAACGTGAGGTCTACAGCTCTACAGAGCCTCTAGTTTAATTTAGTTACGAGAACAAATTACACATTTATGATGAACGACAACATAGATAGACGTTGCGACCTACAAAGTGTCATATTTAGCCATGGCTAATTTAGCAGATTATGCGGAGACCGGTACCGGACTAACTCGCAGCGTGACGCTGCCCTAACTCGCTTAGGATCCGCAGACGAATGAAATTAGTTAGCCGCTGCCGTCATTTCTAATATCATATTTGCATCTACTAGCTTCATTGCTCTCTTACTCTGATGAATAATTTATATCATTTTTCTCTCCCTCCTGCTAATTTTACGTGCGACGTACGAATTATGTTACGAATTATACAATCCTTTGCAGAAAGACTGGAATTTCATTTGAATTTTATACACTAAGTGATATTGATCTTTGTAGATTGGACATAATAATTAACAATTTTATAAGTTAGTAACTAAAATCAGGCTAAACTGTTTTAGAATAGAATAGAAGATCGTTTTATTGGCAGCACATATCACATACACAAAGCATAACAAAGAATTTATATATATATGTATAAATACATATATGCGTATATACCTATGTAACGAAAAATTAAAACATTTCAAACTGCATTTCAAAGTAAATCACAATAAAATTATTTTAAAGAAATCGTAACGGTTAAACTTGCGGTTGTAAAATATTCCTCAAACATGCAGAGAACAGCGAACTCAACACTCGGAACTTATCTCAAATGTTCATTTTGATTCCACCTTAATTTTATCTTCGCCGTTAAAACAATAAAAGTGGAGTTTGAAAATATCATTTATGGTTTATGTTGAAGATAACCATTTATTGCGAGTTTGATATTCGGGTAAATTGTAGAGCCTGAGGTTAACTCAGTTTATAAAATGAAGTAAGGCTTGGCTATGTAGCTTTCGGCTTAACGATACGATTCTATCGATTGATAAGTGGGTTGTCGCAGTTGCCATATATTGATATAAAATCAAGTACGAATGTCAAATTGCACATGAAAATAGTTTATGAATGTAACTCGCTTTGTGTGTGATTTACGAAGAACTTAACCATAGTAGAACCAAATAAGTAGGCCAACTCGAGCCTCGAGCGAGCGATACAGCTTAAACACGAAGGGCTGTCACATCGCTAGTTTATTCGGTCGTCAAAAAATGCATAGTCAATCTCTATACAAAATATTTATTCCTTGTAGGGTTAGCATCAGGGATCTATAATACAAAGTTTTTTTAATATTTTTTTGTAGGTAGACCAGCGCGTCTATCGACTAAAATAATGAAGTTAATGTTAATTGTAATTTGACTGATGTATGTGATACATTGACACTTTCGTTTTGACACCAATAAAAACTTATTAAAGAAAAGTAGCAATGTATCACATCTATCTGTCAAATTACAGTTTACATTAACCCAACTGCTTTCAGGAATTGACTACAATTTTTCATTGCATACGTCATGTTACGTGATTTGAAAACTTACGGTCGAAATAGAATTAATTAAAACGTGGCTTTACTAAATAATGTATTTATTCAAATAAAAAAATATATTTTAAAAATCAAAAAAATCAAAAATCAAACCAAATACCAACTAAATACCAAAGTATATTCAATAAAACCGCGCTAGTATCCGTTAAAAAGTGTTTTATTTCATATTATTAAAAAATATTTTTTACACTATTAACTGTTTTTTTTTCTTTTTTATTTACCTACACTTCTCAAAATAATAATCTTTAAATTCTGAAATTGAATACTTTCCATAACCTTAAATAATAGGCATTAAAAGTAACTTTTCCTGTAGGGATTTGTGATTTTTTTAACGAAATTACACTATTGACATAAAAAAGATTTCGTCTGTTTCGACAAGTACGAAATGCCATATTATTTAAAGTTAATGTAAAATTATCCTTATTCTTACAAATCTTTTTTGCAATAATATCTTTGGATAGCATGGTATGTACTGTAGGTAGGTAAACGCTCAAATTATTACGAGCGGCAGCACAGCGGCGTGAAGCGTGCGTGAGCGCGGGCGTGATTACGTACGGCGCAGCCACGACTGGTGCACCTTTATCACCTTTAAATTTTGTCAGTGTGTGCGTGCGACGACGCATACATACGGGCGCGCTCACATACAAACCGCGTTCGTGCGTATAATGAGTAAGATGACTTACTTATTTGGTTCTACTATGACTTAACTAATGCACAAAAACGATATTTCAAGTAATTACTGTTGGTAATGAGTTTAAAAAAGTTAACTAATATGATCAAAATACTTTTTTTATATAGTAATAGGTAGGTATAGGTATAGTAAGTAAGTATAAATTGTAAAAAGCACCTAAGCAATCATCTTATTTCTCGCTCTATTTTTATCCCCTTGTAACAAAGGGCTCTAACTTCACAGTCCGTGGCTTATATGTTGTCGTAAACATCTTATTGAAAGACAAAAATATACAAAATCTGATAAGCGTTGTTTACATTTGTTGTCATTATCTCATGCTGCTTATGTTAATATTATACTAATATTATTGTGATGGCTGAGGCGGCGTGCGATAAGCGCCGTGGCGAGCAAGCTGTGGCTTGTAATTGAATGAGCGCGCGAAGGGACAACCGCACCGGGATTAGATTAGGCTGCGACCACAATTAGCCAGATCGGATTTACGTCCGCCGGCGTCTCCGCTCCGTCGCCGCCGCGCCTCCGTATCGCCCGGTGACAACTACTTAGATGCGGTCGTCATCACAACTGTAATGTAAATTTGATGTCGTCAAATTAGGATGAAATTTTGATGTCCATCAGCCATTTTTGATGTCCCCACTGCTGGGGCATAGGCCTTCCTTATGGGTGAATAAGGAGGACGGGCCATAACCCACCACGCGGGCCCAATGCGGATTGGTGGGTATTAACGACTGCAAATACAGCCGGGACCAACGGCTTAACGTGCCTTCCGAAGCACGGAGGAGTTCGCGATAGTAAATTTTTGGTCACCCATCCCATGACCGACCCTTGCGAACGTTGCTTAACTTACGCAATCGCTGGGCCAGGCGCTAAACCACTGCGCCACCGAGCTCCCGAAATTTTGATGAGTATAAAGTAATATTTAAAGGCTGTAGCATAAATTATAAGATGAAATACGAGTATCATACAAATCTATATTATACCTATGCATAATTGTAGCATCCCTACCAAGAGGTGTTGTTTCATTTGTTTATAATTATTATAATAAAAATAAAAACTGGTCAAGAGCGAGTCGGACTCGCGCACCGAGGGCTCTGTACCATCATAATAAATACACTGCAGAGTAGAATAATAAAATTATTATTGCAATTTTAGGTCAGCGCCATCTCTTGACCGATAGTGGAACTAAATGTTTTTTTTTTTTATTTGATAATTTTTAAAAAGTGTACTATATTGAGACATCGTTTTATTTTTCCTGTAATCTTTATATAAACTGCTATCACATAGAATTATTTCAGATTTTTCTCTATGCAAACTTCAGAGATAAGGGGGGGACGGTAATTTTTTTTTGCATTTTTCATCATAAGTCGAAAACTATGCGGCCTAAAAAAAAAGAAAAATGATTGAAAACGTGTAAATGGCGCTCTTTCATATGATACCCCACATACCCTAGTACTTCAAATTTTTAAGACCCCATTTCAGTTCCTGTTGTAAAAAAGATATTTTTTTATTTATTTGTTTCTTATTTGCAAAATAGTTGGGCAAATGTCATCTTAAACTGTTCCAAGAAGTTGATATCATTAGTAGTTCTCGAGATATCCACCTGTGACAGACAGACAGACAGACCGAGTCCCACCATAAGAGTTCCTTTTTTACCATTTTGGTACGGAACCCTAATTATTCCTGTATCAACAGGAACATCACACCAAAAACAAACACGAATGATTTAAACAAAGGACTTTGTAGCTATTAGCTATGCATTCAAAAATTATTTCAGATTATGACTTTTTCAGTGTTTGAATTATCAGTAATTATTAGATAATATTATACCACTGAAAGTTTCCTTATTTAGTAACTTGACTTTTACTCGAAATTATTTTAACATAAATCAGCTGAAATATTAAGCCTTGTTTAATATCCCCAAGCCCCAGGTTACGGCGACAAGTCAGGTCGGGGTCATTAGAGGGGTTACCGTCCCATTGCATAATAAAATGGCCCAAGTTTCCTCAAGTCCATTATAAATTAGACGTCGGCTGAGAGCCGCATCACTTAAGATAGGTACAATGTGACCCGGCACGACTCCCACCAAACTTCTCCTATATTGCCGCAATCTTGATAAAAGAACTACCAGCCATGATTCAAACTTGAAGCCGGATTAGCAGATAAAACATGCAAGTCGAACTTTTGAACTGCGCTCTACTTAATTTCCAATTTCCTCGCCGAGAAAAATAACATGCTTCAAAAATAAAGTTTGAACAGACTCGCGCTCGTTGCTCCGAGCTGTCATTGAATCATTATCAAACCTGCTCGAACTTTCATAAGCTCTAACAGCGTTACAGAAATTGTTTACTTTGAACTATCCCCACTTTCAGTCACGTAACTGGACGTTTGAAGCTAAGTTTTGTACTCAGTTATTTCTGATTGACTATAAAGGCAAAGGCAACGCTTTTGGGCCGTCAATTATTATTCTCAAGAATAACTTTGGAACAGTCAAGAATTTTATCTAAAGTGAAACAAATTTCAACTGGGTCCAGGAGGAAAACTGTAAGAAGCAAGATGATTTCTTTCGAATCTTTTCAAGGGAACAATTTTGCTATATTAATTAGTTTTGTTATAAAATATTAAAGTTTCTTCTAAATGCAATAATGCTGCGGAAATTGGTACTAGTCACCGCAGGCCATCTCAATTACGCAGATGTTGCGCGAACCCTACTAACAACTAATGGCGACTCGTAATGTTCAAGTTCAACTTTAGATACGTTTCAGCTTATTGCACTCAGGAATTACGTTTTTAGGGTTCCGTACCTTAAAAGGAAAAAACGGAACCCTTATAGGATCACTTTGTTGTCCGTCTGTCTGTCCGTCCGTCCGTCTGTCTGTCAAGACCCTTTATCTCGAGAACGCGCGGAGGTATCGAGTTGAAATTTAAACTATATACTAAGTTCTACGGTCCCTTGAAGCTGTAAAAATATCAAACTTCTAAATTTACGTGAAAAAAAGATACTGCCGTTTAGGGCGCAAAAAACGCATTTTCGATACTCTCAAAGGAATCAAAATTCATAGGGTACTTCCCGTTGACCTAGAACTATGAAATTCGGCAAGTAATAGCGTCCTAAACTACACTTACAGGAATAAATCTGAAAACTGTACATTTGTAATTAAATCATAAAAAATATAGTCATTAAAATACGTAATTAAATCATCGAGTGAAACAACGGTATGCGCGGTCATAGTTTACCTTCTTATTGATATTTGTGATAATAGCGCCACTAATTATTTTTTAAATATCAATATTTATTATTTTTTATTAATTAGACCCTTTAAAATATTGTTACAGTTAATTACTTTTAAAAATAATTAAAAAGGAATAAAATTGGCCCTAAATATTTCCGCAACATGGCGGTATGTCACGCCGCGTGACAGGGGCCAAAGAGTAAAACAAGTATAGAGTGCATTCCAGCAGACCAATCGTTAATCAATCACCTAAGAGTAAATTTTAACCATCAGCGCGTTTCTCACACCGATGACGGGACTCGAACGGGATGGAAACAGACTTTCGGACCAAGGGAGGTGATGACTGGAAGGCATTTGTTTTCTTTTCGGGTGTTGTTGGAAGGTCGAAATTGGCAAAAAAAGAAGGAACCGAAGCGAAGCGAAAGCGGTTCGCTAGTAATAAATAAAATCTATACATATAAAACTCTAAATTGATTGATTGATTGGTGATTGATTGTTGGGATATGCCTAGAGCTCTAACGGCTGAAATTAAAGACACCGGAGGGTAGATACCTTTCATGGTGTAGGTGAGCACTAAGAAAGGATTTTGGAAATTTCACCTCCCAAGAGGATGAAATAAGGGATGAAAGTTTGTATGGAAGTATCTTAGTTTCAAAGGTAGGATGTTCAAATTTTGTGTTTAGGCTGACGATGACGATTAAAAATTATAAGGGGAAACGTTTAGTTCGTGCAGGGGCGATACGCGCGCACACGAATTTTGTTGCAGTGTTTCTTTCAGACAAAATTTTCCGGGGGGGCAATTAAGAAGTTCGGGGGAGCTCGTCCGTCGATCACTACACTAGTTAGCCCGTCTACCTACACACAACTCATTTTTCTCCGGGGGGGCATTAAGGCTGCTCCGGGGGGGCGGTGCCCCCCCGGAGCAGCCTTAGAAATAGTACCTGAAAGAAACACCTGATTAAGCGACGCTGTTGCCCATAGTACATCAATGAATATAAACAGTTTGCAATGTAGAGTGTCAGCCACTCGTTTTTCAGTCACCATAAGCAGCTGTGGTTAAGATTTGTAAATTAACTGTCCGCCTAATTCGCCTTTCCACCTGTTCGCACGGTCGCCCATCCACCTTTTTGCCTGTCCTCCGTCTATCCTACTTTTGAAAGACTGTTCTAAAGTAACATATCCAAATATTTATATTTATGATGGTACGGATCCCTCGGTGCGCGAGTCCGACTCGCTCTTGACCGGTTTTTTTTGTGAATTGTTCTTATCGATACTTCCTCGCCAACATCAAAACATTTAAGTGTATAATAATAGTTTTAAAATATTAAACGAATATCGTGTGATTGTAAATCAAACAGATTAAGAACATAATAATACTTTAATCAATCTTATTCAAATAAATAAAGTTTTTTTCATAATATACTAACTTATTACTTTTTAACGTAACCCAATCCTAATTTATTTTTATTTAGCAAGAAAAAATATTTGAAAGAAGCGGTGCTTTCTTTAATTTCCGCTTACGTCACTGGTCCAATTGGAAAAACGATTGGAAATCATTGAGGCACGACATTTCTCCACACCCCTGCGCCTGCTTCTTACCTACCGGGGTGTATCACTTCGCTGAGACAAAATATTGATATGATTCAACATACGTAATATTCTATTTTAATTGATTGTTAAGATTTGCCTATCATAAATAATCTTTTAGATTACCCAACCCTTTATAATCGCGATCTCATGCCACTGGGACTACGGAAAGTTTTGAGTAAAACAAGGATATAAAACCACAGTTTACGATTCAATATGATATCGATCTTTGAGAAACTTAGTGCACTAAATAGAGATGGGCTGCCAGTCGCTATAAAACCCAAATCTCTTTATGGACTTTTACAACTTTTGCGGTATGTTACGCAGCTGACACACTCTATGATTTCATCAGAATAAAAGAAATGAGGAATTATAAACAGTTTTATTTGCTTATTCATTTGTTTTTCTTAAACATATCTATTCCTACAGGTGGCGTGGATGCACTTCGAACAGTCAGCAATCCTAACAGTCCACAACCACGTGATCACACGTAATCCCCGAGTGAGCGTGACGCACGACAAGCATCGAACCTGGTTCCTGCACATTTCGGACGTGCGCGAGGAGGACCGTGGCAGATACATGTGCCAGATCAACACTGTCACCGCTAAGACGCAATTTGGATATCTCCATGTTGTCGGTGTGTAATTATGATTTCTTTTACTAACTACGTTACGTACTATTTTGGACAGAAACATGCTGCAACCGTTTCATGTACATTCGATGTCGTGACTTTCACATATAATGAGTATTGGGTAAAATATCTTCAATTTTCACAAACAACGTCCCACTGTAACATTCGCACTGTAGCTGTGTTCAACACTTAAAGCCCTACAAACAAACTCCATGAAAACTTCGTGACGAAAATGTAAAGCGTGCACAGGCCGTTATTTAGTGGCATAAATTTACGTCCAATAAAGTGGTCTTAACGTTTGCAGTGCCGCCGACGATCGACGACTCGCTGAGCTCGAGCGACGTTATCGTCCGGGAGGGCGCCAACGTCACGCTGACGTGCCGCGCTAATGGCTCCCCTAAGCCCACCATCAAGTGGAAACGGGACGACAACTCAAAAATATCCATCAGCAAGGGTCACACCGGTTAGAAGTCAATTTTGTTAATGACCGCAAAAAGCGTTCCAATTTTTCTAAACTTACCAATCGGCTCGGCTGACTTTACGATTTGTTTTTCAGTATCCGAATGGGAAGGCGAGGTTTTGGAAATGGCTCGTATATCTCGACTGGATATGGGAGCGTATCTGTGCATTGCCAGCAATGGTGTGCCACCGACGGTTTCAAAAAGGGTCAAAGTTAGCGTTGATTGTAAGTTATCCATTAATGAAAACATATGCCAAGCAATCTTATTACTGCATCAATCAGTTATAAAAATGGCCTAATTCTTCAAGCAGCATCTGATTCTCTAAGTTTACTGATTCTCTAAGTATACCGACTGATGACTTCTAAAGAGCGTTTTACATTCTTGCATGGGTATTTGCTATAAAGGATGTAACCGCTACTATTCCTTTGTATCATCAAATAATGAAACTTTAACATAACCTATCTATTTCAGTCCCACCGATGCTTTGGATTCCTCACCAGCTAGTTGGTGCTCCGCTTTACTACAACGTAACCCTAGAATGCTTCACCGAGGCGCACCCCACATCTCTCAACTATTGGACCAGGGATGACGGCAATATGATCCACGAGACCTCTAAATATCATATGGAGAATACAGTAGGAGTCCCAGCATACAAAACGCACATGAGACTTTTAATAAGACACATTACTAACGAAGATTATGGCACTTACAAATGTGTGGCTAAAAATCCTAGAGGGGAATCGGACGGGACGATACGATTATACAGTAAGCATATCTTTATGTATTCTTAAAAATATATGATGTAAGTAGTTAAGTTTCCACACTCTTTTTTCTTTACGAAATAATTTAGCGAAAAAAAACTATTTATTATGACTCGAACATCTTGCCCTTAGGAATGATAATCATACTGTATCTTTAGCTTCAAAAGTAATAAAATATTATTATATCTTTAGTATCGACGCCTCCCACGACGACTCCCGACCCGCGCGCGGCGACGCTGCCGCCTCCATCGCGGCCGCCTCGACGAGATACACCGCTCACTGACAAAGGTAACCTTCTGTGATTTTTTTTCTATGCAGAACAGGATAGTTCTTGGCCTTCATCTCACCTGATGTTGAGTGACGATAAGGCCGAAGGTGGGAGAGCACTACACCCGGAATTCTCATCACTGAGGAACTGGCTATCTTACCTCTGACTGCCGGAACACAACAATTTTTAAATTGTTGTTATGGCGTCAGACTTAGGTAAGATGGCGGTAGCTAGCCAGGCGGACTTGAAATAAGCCCTACCACCAACCAAACCAAATACAAATTGTACCCAACCTGGGAATCGAATCCGGGACCACTGAGTCATACACGGGTGGGCGAACCACTATACCACCGAGGCGGCCTTCTGTGATTCATCATCATCAGCCATTTTTAGGGTTCCGTAGCCAAAATGGCAAAAAACGGAACCCTTATAGATTCGTCATGTCTGTCTGTCTGTCTGTCTGTCTGTCTGTCTGTCCGTCCGTATGTCACAGCCACTTTATTCCAAAAGTATTAGCACTACATAGTTGAAACTTGGTAGGTAGATGTATTCTGTGAACCGCTTTAGGATTTTTATACAAAAATAAAAAAAATAAAAGATTAAGGGGGGGCTCCCCATACATGGAACTGAAACTGAAAATATTTTTTTTTCATCAAACCAATACTTGTGGGGTGTCTATAGATAGGTCTTTAAAAATGACATTGAGGTTCCTAAGACTATTTTTTTTCAAAGTCAACCGTCTTAAAGATATATGCCGCCAAAGTGGTAAAATGTGTGTCCCCCCCCCTTTAACTTTTAAAGTAAGAGGGTGAAAAATCTAAAAAAAATATAAGCTATAGATCTTAATAAACACTTTCAACGAAAATTGGTTTGAACGAGATATAGTAATTAGTTTTCAAGATATTAGTTTAGATATTAGTTTTCAAAAGTTATATAGTACATTTTCCAAAACCGCAAATATAACTTTGTCATTCATACAAGCACTGTGAAAAACAAAGTTATTTTTTCAGACGAAAAATGATAGCGGTATTAAAATATGGTATGGTATAATGTACCTACGGAACCCTACTGCGCGTGGCCCGACACGCACTTGGCCAGTTTTTAATGTCTCTGCTGCTGGTTCACAGGCTTTCTCTATGCGGATTGTTAATTACATGATTTCTAAAGCACGGAGGAACTGGACATAAACCAAAATGACAATAGAACATTCTCCTTTCACTCTTGATATGCGCTACCTGTAATGCAATATATGCGATTTAACAGAACTTACACTCGTTTGCACTAAACTTAAGAATCGCCTAAGTCTTTTCCTAACTACAACTCTACCAAGATAGCGTATGAAGTTCATGACACCGTTTTGGTAGTAATACCTACCTAATTTGATCGAGCTGGAGCACAAAATACAATTAATGTTGCAGTGCAAATAGGAGAGTGACTCCATTCTTCCATAATTTTTCCAAATTTTATTTTTCTGAAAAAATGAATGCGAAAAATTTCCATGATTTGAAAAATTTCGGAAAATTACCCATCACTAGGAGAGTCATAGCGTAGCAAATGACAGTCTTTTCTTTGTACGTTAAGCGTAGTGTATATTTTCTTTGACGTTAGTAAGGTATGTTACTCTGAGACCAAATAATTTGTCGCATTATTTTATCACAAGTATGCGATTCAGTGAAAAAATTCTTTTTTTTTTAACTTTAACTAATTTAGATACCTTTTTTAAGACAACAAATAACATTGTAATAATAATTTGCGTAAAGCTGTAGCATTATGGTACACAGAAAAATCTGAAAGAAAATAAATTATTACAACTCGAATTAAATGCCGACAAACACTGGTTGAACGAGTCCATTAATTTTTGATACTTCGTCGATAAAATGCACGATACAACATTTTTACGTCGGCGATTCCGTTTATTAAGAGATAATATTACCTTTACGAGTTGTATCCCACAGGGATCGTTCGCCGCAGTTTGTTTTCGCCGTTTGCTGATGCTTCAGTTATTATTAGTGGCCATTATATTTGTTTATAGTTCATAAAACTGTTACGACAATCTGCTTGTCGCCAGTAGTTTGTTAACTGGCTTCGAATGTTATGGACCTATAAAACATACAAATCATATACAAACGGTTTATGAAGTGGTACAATGCATGATGCATTCATGTTCTACCATAAAACAAGTAATTCCATAATGATTTGATGGGTTTCGCTCATAAAAATATAGTTTGGTAAACACTCGTCCAGTTAAAAGTGGGTTCATAAAACTAATTCATTTGGTCAATAAAATTTTATGATAGTTGAAGAGTTAATTTTAATAGCGCCCAATTAATTATTAAATAATAAAGCACTTACTTATTTTTAATAACATTCGCTTTAAGATTTTTTTATAATCTTTACTTTTTTAAACTAGTTTTCTAAAGAATTCTCCTGTCAGCAATTTTCCTTAACAGGAAATACAGTTTTGCACAATCATCTAATGATAATGCAAGTTCGTACCACAACACACGATCTGACCAATAAGGCAGCCGCATAAAACGACGCTCTTGTCGCGCGTCATTACTCGCGTTATTGGGAAGTTGGCCGGCCAACATGTTGCGACATCGGTCGACATCTTGCAACAACCTATTACTGACAAGTGTTCGTGTCGCTCGTCTCTCTTCCTTATTATAAGTGCCATTGTCTGCATAAGTTTGCCAACTTGGGAGGGACAAAGTTGAGATATTAATAATGTTATGTAGTAAAAGCTTTTACTCATTGTAAATACTCCGACAGATTAAGTTTGCTCATTTATGATAAGATTTATAAAATGTTACTTTTCTACTTACACATTATCACTATCATTTTGATTTTGAGTTCAAGAGACGCGTTTGTAATTAATATCTGGAAAATATGTTTGTATTTTCATGAAAAAGAATACTTTTTCTCATTACTTCACGGCAGAATCGATCGGGAAACTGCAACGCATACTATTTGATCATGCACCGATGAACTTGAAAAATCCATTAGGTTGCGATGGCACAGGCGTAAGTTTTGGCGCGGGTTGTTTTTGCGGCGGGCGGGCGGCGGCGGCGGGGCGGGCGGCTATCCCTCTGTTTTATTTTTTGCGCCCATTACGAATTTACGGGTTGCCCGGCCACTAGACAATATTGCGCAACTTTTCAATAACTGTTCGGAGCCGCGCCGCGTCCCTGCCATATTGGATCTTTTGCCCGATGAGCTCCATAATATTCTTAAATATTTTTATAGTTCGTTTGTTCGTTTAAAGTTGTTGTTCTTTAGCTGCTTTGTTCTTTTTGTCTTATATTATGGATCGGATGGTTAATAGGCTTGATTCAGTTCAAGAAAAATAATGAGATTTCTATTATCACTCAGATAGCATGTTGCGTAAATCCAAAATCCAAAAAATACAGTTGGACTTGGTGTGGTGATGCATGCTTATCGTTCTGTTAGTAACATTTTTGTTTATGTTTAGGAACGAAATACCAGTCAAACCTGAATGAGATCGATAAGGGGAAACAGAAGACAGACGAGGGAGGCGGGAAGACGCATCTCAACTGGGTTGGCGGCGCGTCCCAAGTCACAGGTACATCACTTACATTCACGTTATTTTTCTCCTCTGCATAAATAACTCTCTCTATCTCTCGCTCTCTGATCCTCTTTTGTTTTATTTAATATTAAATTAGTATTTCGGCGGTTTTTTCAATCTCTATCATCTTTGGAGAATGTAAAGTTATAAAAAAATAAAAAAACACTTAATTTTCAGGTGATGCTGATTGGAGAAGAAGTTACATATGGATGTTGGTTCTTACAATCATAGCATTACATTTTTAGTTTCATAATTTTAATAATATTATAATTTAAAAATCCACTGTCCATTTTGTATATGAATTGAAGGCTTAGAGCTTATGCCGATAATAGCATTAGGTTATAAAATAACAAAATAATTAATAGCATACTGGATTTTTATTTTATTTTATTGCAAAATTCGAATGTCATGTTAGTGGGAATACGTCTTACAAAACTATATTTATACCACCTAGTGGTATAATTCGTAAATCACCTATACAAGCTTTTGTCACAAATGAATAGGGCATTTTATGACTCTTCGACGCCAAGTAAAGGTTGTCATACATCAGATGTTACGACAGTCGGGGTAACTATTGAATATGTCGACAACAGGAAACTGCCGTTCGATGACAACTTACATCGGAATAACAACTGATAAGAAAATACAAATACATTCTTAGTAATATAACGTACAATTTTGACTATCTCGTGTTCGACTATATTGGTTGGATCTATCTATTTGAAAATACATATGAGAAACAGGTCAAAATTAGCAAAAAATATTCAGGAAATGAATAGATAACTACCTACATTTAAAAACATAATGTTCATACACTAATGTTTGTCAAAATGAGGTCATTTCCAACAGGTATATACCTAAAGAACCGCAGCTCCGGTTTTTTGTTCTTATTCATATTTATTTCATAATGAAATGTGTTAGAAATCGTTTTTTATTTAAGAATCAATATTGTACAATATCAAATTGTAGAACATCTCTTTCTGCCCGTGCGAATCGAAACTTCCTAGCAACTTCTTTATTTGTTCAAGTTCGGATCAGATTTAAAACTCACTCGGTTTAGTTGTTGAAAATATCTTCTGGCGCCAGTTATACTAAGCTAACAAAATGTACACACACTTGCTAACACTCCTTTATAAACTGACTGCACTTTTTTCTTGGCAGCACTAACGCCCTCTAATAACGTACCTACGATTAGCGCATGCAGGGTTAACAAAGAACATAATTATCTGCCTAAACATTCTCAAAAATATTAACATCGACATATTGAAACAATGATTTACCACTGATATTATGTCAAAATGTGTATATGTGGAGTTATTATGAATATAGTTGTCATTGAAAACAGATAATATAAATATAAATTATATATATTGTAGTAGACAACATCGTTATCATTATTATACTTACAAATAGTTAATATAATTCAGTTTCAAACTAATTAACGTATATTTATATGTATAGATAAACGTTGTTGTTAATTATATACAAAATTTATGATATTGTACAACAGTTCCTTGTCTTAAGTAAATTTTATGGTGTATCAGATTTATACGGAGAAGTTTATTTAGATTTCTTGGGAAATTATCGAATAATTTATTGAATAATGATTTTTAATGATATTTTTCTGAATCTGCTACACCGTAAATATTATTATAACTTATACAGTGATTAGTAAAATCAATGCACACGTATTATAACTTAATATTAATGTGCACTATTATATCATAACAGTTATTTTGTACATAGAGTAAGACTGAGAGGAATATATACAATTGTGTCATTAGGAATTACTGTCTCGATATTGGTTGATTATAATAATATGTGCTTATGTAAACCTCATAATCGCTGTGATACTTCATTCACCCTTAACCCTTTCGTTTAACTATAGTCAATATTTCAGCGGTCTACTCCTCTTTAGTCCAATAACAAGAATTCAATAGAGATTCATTCAACAATTTTATTTATAAATAAGTAGTATTTTATTTTATATGTAACTTATCAATATTTTCGGTGAAATATGTAAAAGTCAACATTTATTCCAGCCCAATTTCTTCTGTCAATTATAGTTTAATAATAGTATCGTATGTAAATGTTACCGTTAAAAATGTTGCCAAATTGCTAATATAAGATAAAATGCTACCTAGTTAGATATGGTTTGTAAATATAAAATTAAGCCAAATCAATGGTGTGCGTTTTTAATGACAGATGTGTACTGACTGTTTAATAATACGTTCATTCATGAGTGAATGTAAACCTAACTACGTAACTACACGTTAAGATACTAAAATGAATAGGTTAATAATAAAGCTTGTTTTAAACATCAATCTTTTATTCATGTCCAAAAGACGTTCTATTTACAGGGTGAAATCTAAAACTGTCGACAAAGTTTCTTGACTTTGTATATGGGATCAACTTAATCAGAGCAAAAAAAATAATCAGCTGTTCCTAGAAAAGTCAATATCTACCTACTCGGCCAAAATGTATAAAACAGCTATTTTTTTTCTTTGATTAAGTTGGTCCCTTAGACAAAGTTGTTCAGTTTGACGGCCACAAAATTTGTCGACTGTTCAAAAAATCATCTTGTATTTTTAAGTAGATAGAATATAGCAAAACCACTTATTTAGGTAGTTTATTCCATTGAAACATTGTTAGTAGTAAACTAGGTTTGGTAATTCTATTGCAAGCCAGAGTTTAATATTGTCATGAACATAAAGATTACTAATGAAATTAGATCGTCTGTTCAAACCTTAAAACCACTTTTTGCATTTACTTATAACTTCAAATACCGAATCCTCAATGTTTTCGTTTGGAAAATCTACTTGGGAAAGTTTAATTTATCAAGTTTGATAATCTACACCTAATTCGAAAATCTCATTGAACAAAGTAGTCGGATCGATCGCGATTCGGTTGTTTGTCGATGTAATTTATGTGGGAAAGTTTTCGTCATATTTAGATGGACCGGAGCTTGCAAACAATCTTGGGGGAATCTTCTCAGATTAGGGCTGCCTCCGCCGGACCGAGGCTGAACGACGTATGGCCGCGCGCCAACTCCGGTAAGCCAATCTAACTTCTTTTAAATGTGTTTTTGATGTAAAGAACGCATTATGGTACGCATCGCTTTCCGACTTTCAAATCGGAATCTAAATTAGCTTTTGATTTACAAGGCATAGTTAGTTTCACAAACCGATGAATGAAATGGAATGAAAAATTCTTTATTCAAATAATCTCAATACCTACTCGTAATAAGCATTTTTAAATCGTCAATTCTTTTACCCTATATTATGACGTCTTTTAGCTGACAAGAAAAATGGGCGCAACAAACTTATCAGCTAACAAATGGAACGATATTTACAAATGTGCTTAGAGCAACGTGGCTTCCGTCCGAACCGAAGCCGGTGTTGCTTTAAGCAAATATGTATATCGTTTCCAGATATTACATTGACATAGATTAACAAATAAATACATTATTTAATTAGCTCATTTCTTAATGAATCAGTTTACAGGGTTCAAGCAAAATTCAAAATTTAAAGTCGTTTTTCAGACTTTTCGGTTTGTAAAAATATACTTTTTGTTACAACAATAACATTTTCTTTTAAATTTCAATAAAATTAAACAAACACTATATACTTACTTAAGTACTTTTGTTGTTACTAACAAATAATGGACACACTCTTTCTGAAATATTTTTTTTTTATAATATCTAAAATATTTTCATAAATTAGGTATTCTTAACGATTTGTAATAATATTATATTATCAGTAATTTAATCGTTGTATTTATATGTAAACTTTTTCTGATCGTAAAAGCGAAAATACGTTATATTTACTCGTATGTAGAGTAAGTTCAACATTCAATACGCATCAATTACTTACAAAATCAATCGCCATCAATGTGACATCGAAAACACCGCAGCTAATAACTGATTATATGAACTAAAGTCAATGAATAAATTCCATAATAGTCCAGACAAATCGTTCAGGGAAATTGTTATAGGAAAATCTATTTAAAAAAGGGGTAGTAGAGCTGCCTTTTGATTACGCTGCTTAAAGACTTAAGTCCTTTATGGTGACAGGGTTGGTTTGTAACAGTAGCCTCATTACTTAGCGAGTAGGCGTAAACTTCCGTCGCAACCGGATATCGTGGCTCGTACAAATAAAATTAACGTTCATTGCCTGCCGTTGCAAGGACCCTTAAATGCGAGGTTCGATTTTCATTCAGCTTTATTCATGTTATTTGTATGAAAGTACTAAGAGAAAAAATATAGTAGTAAATTCATAGGTTATTATAGTTTAGACTTTTAATGGTTTTTAAAATTTAAATGTAGTTCAATCCTAAAACCAAAATATTTATGTTTTATAGTCTTGATTTTCTTATTAAGAGTATAACATCTATCGGTTAATCAAGATACTATGAAGTTCTTATTTAATATTAGATACTACTATATACTACTATTACAACTTATACTACTTTTGAAGAAATTCAGTCAATATTACTTGCAGAAATATTTTTTATGATTGAATTATCGTGATGACAAAAGTTTGACCGCTATCGATCACCGCTGAACTATGTTTTCCATATTAGATTATAAAACCATCATTTTTCTGCATCCTAAAACTTTCATAATATCTTCTTTAATGATAAAAAAAATATATTAAGAAAATAGAAAAAACAAAAGAAATTGAAGCTTGCATTTTTTTCATAAAATATAACGAGTACCTAACTTAATTGCTTTGCACTAAATTACCTAGCATAAACGCTTCCTGCCACACTCCATCGCACGATGACACCCAAAACCAATATTTACAAGCTTATAAAATCACACAGTCTTTGAATTTTAGGTCAGAAGCACGGTCGACCGCAAACAGCCTCCGTCTAGCGAAAACAAACCTATATTGTGCGACAGAGTGGTCGTTACGCGTCACCGTACTGCACATGGATCGCCGGGGTCAGAGGCGGATCTAGGGTAGTTTAAATTTAGTACAATAATAAACAAAGCCCTAACCACCCATTTGAAGAATATTCTTTTGTTTCTTTTGGTTTTATAGCGCAAAGCAATGCGTGTCAAAAATAGTGACATGGTTACCCACTTTTATAGTATTAGACCCTTTTTCCGTAACCCGACTGCGGCACTGGCCAATCCCCGCAATTTCAGGAGGCAAATTAATCCAGGCACGGCCGCTCTGATCGGTGACGGTCAGCGCGTTCTCGCATACTAATGCTATTGTTTATCGAAGGGGCTAATCTGTGCGTACCAGCCGCTGTCCACCCACCAAATTATAACGGATCACTTTCGGCCCGTCCTAATCCGCCCCCTATCATCTTGAACGTGTTCAGTAAGTTTATAATATTTACGGTTACCTGGAAAAGAATACCGATCAAATCTAAAATTATTAGAAACCTCAGCATAACTACAAACGGAATTCTACCAATTTTTTTCACAATGTCCCAAAGTTTTAAACATAAATCTAGTCCGTTCGGTAGTAGATAATTCTACATTCTCTAGAATATATACGGTAATGCAGTTTTGGCAACATCATGTGTA
The DNA here is from genome assembly GCA_943789525.1 of Agriphila geniculea. Taxonomy (NCBI): domain Eukaryota; kingdom Metazoa; phylum Arthropoda; class Insecta; order Lepidoptera; family Crambidae; genus Agriphila; species Agriphila geniculea. The sequence goes on from OX038871.1 coordinate 17,788,018, forward strand.
AGCACTTTTAAAATCGCGCTGCGGAAGTTGTAGACACTATTAAAAGTTGAAAATGGCATACCGAAACCATTTTGGCGATCGTATAACATGTGTAAAGTTGTAAAAGAGTCGTTTCATTCTGAGTGATAATAAAGGTAACCCTCAGCGGTACCTTTACTGTTATCGAATAAAAATAATCCCGGGATTGTTCAGGATGATCGTAAATTATAACGGGATTCGCGAGGGCGACTAGGCGCTCGACACCCGCGGAGAAAGCCGAGATCCAACTCGCTAAGACAAAAATGCCGCTAAGTTAGAATCTGTACAACGTTCCTTTAATATTTTGTCTCCATTGACCATTAAAGAGAGTTGTGCCTCGTTTTGAACAACACCCGCATTTATTATTCTTTTAACAATTCATAAAATATGCCTCTCCACGACACATTTAAAATGAACGAGATGGTAAAGAGTGGTGTCTAACAATAACCAGCCCCTCAACGCATATTTTTGGCGGTGTGAAGCGCTGAAAATCCACCGATACCAACAAAAGTGGCAACTGAAACTTATGAATAATTCATACCGGCGGCGCGGTGCATGTTCTATCACTGTTTTATCTATTGCGGGGCTTAGGCGGGTGCGCCCCTCGCGCCGGCCGCAAGGGTTAACTACCTTGCAGCCAACAATTTTAGTGCCGTTTGAGAAGACTAGATAAGCTGTTGTTGGAAATAAACATTAGCTTAATGCGACCGCTAACGCAATAATTGCTAAACACGGGCCCTTGTTTGCTTAGTACCCCACTACATACTTGATTTAAACGGCGCTGAACCCTCACGTAGTTTTACGGTTAAGATTTTAATACATATTCCAAAATAATTACCTTATAGCGAAAAGCTTACCTGGGAAAACATTACTTCGAAATTCTTTGATTATGTACAAACAATTATTTTTACTTTAAGTATATTTTACATACTTTTATTCACAGAATATCAGGAATCCATTTTGGCTAAAAGGTGACAAAATTGGCTTCGTGCATGTCAAACACCTATTATGACAACAAGTAGGTTACAATTTTTCTGGGTATATAAATAAGCTGGCCAACAAAATAAATGTTTACGGATTTTTTTTATCTAATAACGTAATACCTCTATGTAAAGAAAAACGGTTTTTCAAGGTTTCGTCAAATGAACTAAGTTTACCAGCCTGTGAAAGACTAGCGTAAATCCTTTTCCGCTCAAATAGATTAGATGTGTACAATATCTCTACGTTAGAAGCTTATTACATCAGAGCAGACGTGGTGACGCCTGGCGCTAGCGAACCACGCCGTAAACAAGATAAAAGCACGCCGCCCGCTGCCGCCGCGAGTGTCAGAGCTGGCGGCTAATTCAGCCATTTGGTGTAGGTACCCTGATAAGTCGAATCGAACCCTAAAGTCGAATAACAGCGCCTCTGTGCTCATTCTGCCCAACTGAGACTGGCACAGAGGGTTAATGCTGAGGCAGGGTTTTTTATTGAATAAAAAGAATGTTGTGTCTTTGTGCTTTTCTGAAAGTCGGTAAATACAGGATTGTGTTTACCGACTTTCAGCAAAGCACTATGATATATTTTTTTTATATACAACGTGTTACAAAAAAACCCCTAATGCCTAATATGGTAGATAGGGACCATCAAACTAAATAACTTTTACTATGGGACCAACTCTGAAATCGCGAAAAAAATTAGCTGTTACATACATTTTGATATTTTCATTATTCTTTTTTATATGAAACAGCTGATTTTTTTTCGCTATTTCAGATTTGGTCCCATATTCAAAGTTGTTCAGTTTGATGGTGTTAATAAGTCTTCTTAAAAATGAAGACTAGTTATTTTAAAAAACCACATTGTCACTGTTACATATACACGTTATGGAGTCGAGGATTTTAGATCATTACTAGTAAAAAACCTATCATTTAGAATTTTTTCATTTAATAAAAGACAATAGGGAACATGCATCAATTTTTTTTGTATCAAAATCAAAAGTATAATGCGTGAGAAAATCAACTGTAATATTAAAACTTTTCTCCTGTGTTTTTTTCTCGTGATATAGTTACTCGAAGTTAGCACGCAGCAGCACCCGCCGAAAACGCTCTATACAAAAAGGTCAACATTTGTGACGTCACTCATGTCACGTTTCAGTGCATTAGTATGGAGTTAGCCAAGAATTTTCAAATATCTCCCTAAATATTGCGTTTAAGTACATATGTGTCATACAAAATATTATTTCTTATTTGATGTTCTATCCGACTGTTAAGTGCATTATATCCGAAAACGAAAAAAAAATTCGTTATTTCCCCTTGTGTGATAAAACTAAAGTAATACATTTTATTTTTTATTTTTCTGTTCCATCATGTTTTTATACGTGTCCGCAGCGATCAAGCTCAAATTTATCAAAATCGGTGACTTATGCATGTTCCCTATTAAAGAAAAGAACAAATACGGGTAAGGCCGTAGATGCCACTTTTTGTCAAAGTTTCTGACTGTCCCCTGTCTCCTGCATTTTTTTCAATCTAATGTCATTATGTCATTAATACTGATTTTGATTAAAACTATTAAAGCTTACTAGGGTACGGCATTATAAGACTTTATTTATGTAAGTTTTGATAGAAGTAAATAAAATTACTGTTACACAAAAAAAATGTTGGCAAAGTACTAAAATTAGCTTGTCTTTTTTATGAGTAACCTGATATTTTAAGTCACTCTGAAATTCTATTTGAAGTTACAGATTAACGATTGTAGCATATTTTTATACTCGTACATTCAGTTAGCTTCTCTTGGGTCTGATTTCATTAGTTAATTCATATTAAAAGGGAGAAAATATCTGAGTTTTAACATTGTGATGGTATTTTACTTTTTGTCTTACGAACTTTTGTAACGTTATTGCTCCAATATTTCGAAAGCTAAGATCACGGGGAATTTATAATCCCATTATGGCAACACTGATTTTGACTGTCATGCTGTTGTCAAACTTCTGCCGCCATCTTGTTGCGTCAGGTAAGATTTTTTCGTGCATGAAGACGTTTCTAATTTTTTTCTGTGGTTGTTTTTCATCGATTTCTCAAGTAATTTACCATATTTTTGTTGCAAATTGATTAGAAACTATAAATATAATGAACTGTGACCTAACAAACATGATTTCTTTAGAAATACGAGTTTTAGCGAGTTATTGCTGTTTTGTTAGGTAAAATTGTGTGCTTTATGTAACACTTATGTTATGTTAACGCATTACATAAGTAACGCGTTATACAGGGTGTCCGGGAAGTCATGGATAACCCTTTACCTGCCGATGGGCCACATTGGGATCTACAAATAAAAAAAATATGACCTTAGTAAATCTTATGGTTTCCGAGTTTTTTTATGTTTTATGCAATTTTGGAAAATTTCTACCATTGATCGGTTTTTTTCATGCCATTTCTATAAATAAAATTTTATTCGATTACGGTTTTTTTATTTTAATCTTGAATCAACCTGCTATCGATTGGATACAATATAGTTACAGATATCCTCTATTAAACACCTAAAATTTAGGTCCAGACTTAAAATTTTCACTTACAATTTTTTTTTACCTTACTATTGATCGGCCCTGGTGAAAAAAAATTACAACATGGAGTGTGCAAATTATTTTAAAAACTACTTCATTTCATGAGGATTTTAAAATGGTATAATAGTTAATAACTTTTTCTTTTAAACTCTTGTTATTACAATTTTAATCCAAATGGGTAATTTTTGGCTAGTGTTTGAAATAACGTTGTAATAGCAAAACGTGATTATTTTTAGGTGTGTGGAGGTAAATAACAACAAAATAACGAGTAAATAATAAATAATCATTGTTTTAAATTACAGCAGGTGTAAAGCCCGCCAGTAACCGCCAGTATTGATCGCTCACAAACACAATTCAAAATAAATTTATGGGCGGGCATCATAAATGGGCAAATAATTGAACCAGATGTATTACCAGCTACACTAAATGGTGAGAACTACTTGGAATTTCTCCAAAATGATTTATTCGAGCTACTGTTAGAAGTGCCGCTGGCAACCAGGCAAAGAATATGGTACCAAAACGACGGGTGCCCAGCTCACTACGCCCGTGATGTATGGCAGCACTTGAGCGAACAATTCCCGCGACGCTGGATCGGGCGCTTAGGCCCAATTTTGTGGCCACCCAAATCTCCGGATCTCAATCCCTTGGTTTTTTTTTAGCAGGGGCGCTCTGAAGGACCTGGTTTATGCAACTCCCATAACGTCCATACACCAGCTGCAAGAGAGAATCAATTCAGCCGCCAAACAAATCAGCAATGCGGGTTATGCACGCCGAATCAAAAGATCATTCATCAGAAGGTGCCGAATGTGCATTAGAGCGAAGGCCGCTATTTTTAACACCTGCTGTAATTAAAAACAATGATTATTTATTATTTACTTGTTATTTTGTTGTTGTTTACCTCCATACACCTAAACATAATCACGTTTTGCTATTACAACGTTATTTCAAACACTAGCCAAAAATTTGTATTTGGATTAAAATTGTAATAACAAGAGTTTAAAAGAAAAAGTTATCAACTATTATACCATTTTAAAATCCTCATGAAATGAAGTAGTTTTTAAAAATAATTTGCACACTCCATGTTGTAATTTTTTTTTCACCAGTGCCGATCAAAAGTAAGGTAAAAAAAAATTGTAGGTGAAAATTTTAAGTCTGGACCTAAATTTTAGGTGTTTAATAGAGGATATCTGTAACTTTATTGTATTCAATCGATAGCAGGTTGATTTAAGATTAAAATAAAAAAAACCGTATTCGAATAAAATTTCATTTATAGAAATGGCATGAAAAAATCCTATCAATGGTAGAAATTTTCCAAAATTGCATAAAACATCAAAAAACTCGGAAACCATAAGACTTTTACTAAGGTCATAATTTTTTTATTTGTAGATCCCAATGTGGCCCATCGGCAGGTAAAGGGTTATCCATGACTTCCCGGACACCCTGTATATAACTTAAGTAACGTTACGTAAAACCGTCACAAAGCTATATGCACATTCGATCAGATCACAGATACAGAGATCGATTATGTGACAATGTAATAAATCCTGGTTCTGATTTCATTAGGTTATTTACTTACATTAAAAGGGAGAAAATATCTGAGTTTTTAATTTGTGAAGGTAGTTTTTAAATTTGAGATTTTTGCATTTACAATGCTATTTTTAAACAATACTAAATAATATACTAGAAAAAATACGACTCGCACCAGATCAATACTCAGACGGGAATCGAACCCGCGACCTTTGGATATCCGGTCCAATGCTCTGACCGCTGAGCTACCGAGTCACCAGCTACCGTGACTCGGTAGCTCAGCGGTCAGAGCATTGGACCGGATATCCAAAGGTCGCGGGTTCGATTCCCGTCTGAGTATTGATCTGGTGCGAGTCGTATTTTTTCTAGTATATTATTTAGTATTGTGAAGGTAGCTTAGTTTTTGTATACCCATGTGAACTATGTGAAAACGCTTTACAATTGTATGTAACGTTTTATGTCACTTTTGTGTTAACGTTACATTTTATTGTTATGTAAACTTTATGTCACTAAGTGGCAAAATCCACGGCCTTACCCATACCTAAATAAAACAAAAGTTATAAAGTAGCTAGGTACCTACTTATAAATGATATTTCGAAAAAGATACACTAGATGACTAGACAAAGACATCAATAATACAGTTAAATTATAATCCGAATAACATAAAAGTCATTCAAAACATTTGACAAACAAACATATGACAATCATTTTCAATTTGACGGCATAATACGTTATCAAACGAATTAAGCTTTATCTGGGCATTGAAAAATCAGCCCTAAGTATGTAAAAGTTTCCACCGATGCATACAAGCTCACACATTGAGCAAACATCTTATCTGTGATGTTTTTGCTTCGAAGCATTCCTCGTTTTATACTCGTAATGTGAAAGTTTTACTAATCAGAAAAAAACTACGAATGTGCAGTCGAATGCTAAAGGCTTAAGAAACTAGAAGATAGTAACAAATATTATTAAGAGTATAGTAAATTCATTGAAATCATGACATTCTGTGAATCCTATTTCACAATGCAGGCGTCCACAGGTAGAGCACGTCGAGGCATAAATCTGCGAGGCTTCCTCGCTCGCCACTTGATCCGCGCCTCGGTCACAATCTGCGCCACATAGCATTTACGAGACATACTCGTACCTGCCTTATTCAAATAGCCAACTTTTTATTCATTTGAATGCTAATGCTAAAAAATAAGTACTTAAAGAAGACGATTAAAACTTATAGTAAAGATTATGTCAAACGTTGATGTAAGAGTATTTTATAGAGTGTACAAGCTTACAAGAATCGGTTTTTTGGTTTATTTGCTATTTTTAATCTTTTAAAGGTTAGAGCGAGCGTTCAAATGAATAAACAATTTGCTATTTGGATATTATACGGGCTGTATTTTTAATCACACTCCAAATTTTAAGGATACGTCAAAAATAAACCACAAAATTTTGGTCATCCCTTACTAAATTGATCAAGTGTTCTCTTTGATTTGAATGGATAGTCATTTTTTTACATAAGTATATGGCTGGACAGTCCTTAAAATTTTGAGAGTAAATAAAAATACAGTCTGTATATAAAAGATGTTAAATCTCTGAAGAATCATCATGAAAATGTAATATAAAAGTCTAATTTAAAAACACATATGCTAAAATAGTGACTGTCAGTATGTTTGGTATCTTTTACCAACCTATCTAAAGGAATACACACAAACTTTGTAACCATTTCGTTGAACAACAAGATTTATTCCTGTGTAGCAGTACTATTCCGGATTTGACAATATTGTTTAATCCGGATTGAAATACAAGAGTTGTGAAACTGTTTAGCCCAGCAACAGACTAGCTCGCCTGTCCGGACGACTCGCAGCAGCCTGCGCAAGCAACTTTCGCAATTAAACTTTTATTCCGAAGATCGATATTACTCTGTGCCTGTGCTATATTTTGCTTATCGGTTAAATACGACTCAAAAGTTAGCGACGAGGATGTCTTTCAGAGTTTCCAACAACTACTCCTCATGAAAAATTTTAATTAACTATTTCCTAGTGAATAAAATTTCTCTTTCAAATTTTAGCATAGTATATGCTCTCGACAAAATACGTAAGTATCACCTATTTAAACATTTTTACACCACTAATTTTTAGAAACGTTAGTTATTGGTAAAAAAGTGAGTAAAAATTAATAACGAAGTTACTTATAATTATAACTTGGAAAAACAACTTGATTTAATTTATATTGCAAAACTGCAAAAGTTCAATATGGTTAAAAAGTCCACTAGAGCAAAGTTGGTGCACTTAATTAATTCTATTTATAAGAATCCATTGCTTATTACAATCATAATATTCGATGTTATCGATAAAGTTTTGTTATTATCATTCTATGGGAATGTGTTCGACAAAGCTACTAACTTGTTTACCCAGAATTCAAATTGAGTTTTTAGTTTAAATTATACAGTCGCTGCGATGCCAAGTGAGTGCAGCAACAATATAACCATATTGATGTCGAGAATTTCCTTTTGTTTTTAACAGAAACGAAAAGTTTGGTTAAAATAGATAAAACACTTTTACAGACACTAAAATAAGATAAAAGGTTTCAAAATAGACGTTCATAAAACCTTTAGAAATAAAATTACGTTATTATTTGTATAAGTTTTTCATTTCAATGTAGCAGTGCTTGTGAAAACATCATTATGTTCTTTTTCAAACACTTGCTGCATATTGACTGCAATAAACTCTACTAGCATAGTCTGCCCCCTATTCAAATTACTAACTTTCTATTCATTCGCTAATTTAAAAATTAAAACTAAGTCATAAACTCTAAAATAACGTGTCGTAAACTTTTCAATTCCGTACAATACGGCAATGTCTGTGATTTACATAAGCTTGCGACATGTGACTTGATCGTATAATTGCTTTTATCTACACTCACAACGTAATGTTCCAAATATGATTTCAAAAAGATTGTATAAACACGTACTTTATTTTCTAAATTTAAAAAAAACTCATTACAGTGTAGTCAACTGCATCATAATATTTATTTATGCAACTGTACTATAACGAGGGGTATTAAAACACGAATGTGGGTTTATCACATGAGTGTTTTAATACCTAATTATATACAGTTGCATACAAGACTTTATCTACACCCATTTTTTTTCTTATTTTTATTAGGGAAACAAACAATATGTTAATACATATGGATTAAAAACACCCATGATATTTATCTAAACCCATGATATGTATCCTCTATAAAGGTTTTGACTTTGTCTTTGACTTTGACTTTCCTCTCCCTCCTCGTCATTATGTCTTCCGCAAGAGTGTTATAATGTTGTACTGAATTTCATGATGCAACGCTCGCGCGTGGGCGCGTGGCGCTGCAGGACCAGGGGCCCAATCGCACTAATTCTGAACGATAAAACCAAAACCGTTACGTTGTCATTGAGGTTATATTTACCTAAAAATCTTTGGTTTAGCTTAAGAATTTTCATTTAAATTGTCCGAGATTGTCATTCTAGGCTCCTTAGGCACAGCTTTGTACAATTTTAACATAATTAAAGCGAGTATTTTTCTGTAAACAAAACTCAAGCGGTAACGATTTGGTTTTGGTTTTATCGTTGTAAATTAGCGCGATTGGGCCCCTGCTCTCGCTCGGTATATTGTAATGATGGCAGTAAGCTGTTTCAGAAACTCTTACAGAGGATTTACAGCATGGGTGTGGTAAAATAACTTTTTAAATTTTTATAACATAATATTTGCTCGTAAAGGGTCTCTTATTACACCAATTTCAAGATCGTATTGTATCTCATTACGAACTTGTGCGGTAATGTAAAGTAAAACGCACGGTTTCCTTGATAAACCGTGCGTTTTACTTTACATTACCGCACGGCCGCCGCCGCCGCTTGCGCCGCCGCCAACGCCGCCGACTGCACTACTTTGCGGTCTCGTTTCTCCTACCTTCACTCGAGAGAGTGAGAGAGACACAAATAATAATAACTTGACAACATTAAAAGTGGAAACTGGCAACGTAATAAACAATTTTATAAATTGTTAAATTTTTTATGACTCGGTACTTTAACAAGTGATTAAAAATTTATTTGTTTAAGAAAGTCCAGGTTTTATTAATTACCTCACAAATATGTTATAAAACGTCGTATGACATACGTGCGCCTTGATAATTACAGCACTTATATCATAATGTACTATTACAGCACACTTTTACTTTTTAATTTATTGGCGCATATGGGCTTATTGCACTGACGTCCATTTGTATAATGGACGTCAGTGGCTTATTGTAATATCTATGTAATGTGACAAAAATTTGACTCCGCTCGACAATTCGACATTTTAGATGCATGCACGATGAAATTACTCATCAAGGTAGTACGGTAATATCAGCAAAGTCTCTCTCTCTTTTTGGACTTTGATCTTTTATTTAAGTAGGAGGTTCAATCCCAAATTGTATGAGCGTAGATAAAGTAGTGTATGAAACTGCACATTACTAGGTATTAAAACACTCGTGTGATACTATTTAATACCCCTCTTTATGTATCAGTTTCATAAACTACTATTAACTTTAAGCGAACGAATAGAATGTCGGTCACATAAACTTATTATTCCACTCGAAGAATATTAAGTTTATGGTCGGTCATTGAGTAGGGGGCTGATCCTATAGAAAGATGAATATTTGGAATTTTTAAGTATCATTTTATAAATGATTGAGATAAAAATCTGTCTCTACTGAGAAGAATTGTTTTGTAACAAAGGATTGTTCCTTACATGTCTTTTATACAAAACAGGAATTTAAAAAATTGAAGTTGATCCATCGTACTTATTTCAATTAATTTCTTTATAATTAAATAATACCTATTTCATTCTATACTCAAAATGAAAAATCAATTTTGCTACCAATTAAGATAAAGTAGGTAGTGCAACGCAATAGATAGTCGAAGGTAGACCATCTCAGTGACCGGCGACCGGCGACAGACGCCCAAGTAACGACCAGCTCGCCACGCTGCCCTCACATAAATTACACCGGCAATATGAGACGGCGCAATATCACAATAACCCTACCCCGACACGCCACCCACAACGACGCCAAATGAAATTATTATCTATGATATAATAACCAACGGAAGACATCATTCGAATGGGAACTAAGCATTTCATAAAGTCGTCTTATTTTCAAGTAGTTTTGCAGTTAATATGCAGTTGAAACATATTTTCTGTTGGGAGGGGAGTGTATCAAGTTTTCCATTTCATACTTATTTGATTATAATTTTTTTTAAAGCTGACATTTTTCTAACTGCACTTTGCAATCATCAAACAAACACCATGAGTTCACGTTCTCAGTAATCATGGCCTCCTCTTAAAACCTAGTCTGATATAATACCTGTTGAATGCAAAAAGCCGCATCGAAATCGGCCCAGTAGTTTAAGAGGAAAATGGTAACAGACATATGTACATACAAACAAACAACATCTAACCCCAAAAGCATAAGTATACCGCCGCCGTTCCGTTCTGTCTGTCCGTTGTGGGTAAAAAATAACATTATCAATAACGGAAGGGACAGTAAAAAATACATTTATATTTAGGATGCACAATTTTTACTTCATTGTTTACATTCAAAATTAATGTGGTCGTCTGATATCGTTTCCAGCAATAACGCGTTTCACAATTGAGTAAGTTTCACGGATATCCAAAGACAGGGAGGAGGGTAACATGTCTCATTATTCAAATGCATCGAAGCAAATTATGGTAATCTGGGAACCTGTTCTGTTTCACTAATATTAATACACAAACATCGGACCGCTCGCTTATATTGCTTCGCTCATTCGAGGAATGGCTACAAAGTGAGAAGTGGCGAGTTCGGAGAACTACATTGTCTTTGGAAACTACTATTGTATCATTCATAACATAACTTAGTCATCTATAGGTACTACTAAAATATACTACTAAAAATATGACCAAGGTGAATTTAAAAGCACTTAACTCAAAATTAGTTCCATTTCCTAAGTTTAAAATATAAACTAGTGGCTCTGAGAGTTGTAGATCCATTTTTGAACATTATTTTAATATTTTTTTTAATTAAAAGTCGATTTTTTTTTGAAAAACTTCAAAAAGCCTACTCGACAAAAAACTACCTATATAATTCGATAAATTATATAGGTAGTTTTTTTGTCGAGTCGGCTTTTTGAAGTTTTCGAAGGAAGTTGTCTTTTTGAAGGTTCGATAACCTGCTCATAAAATTTCAAGAGAATCGGTTGAGAAATGTAGAGGAGAACAGACGGACATACGAAATAATTTTTTCCCAGGCTGAAACGGAGACGGTAAGTAAACTAAAGAATTTTTACTAAAAATAAATTTTAAGATACCAACACAGTTACACAACACAGTCTTGTTGTTTGGTAAAGACTTTCATCCATTCAATTGAATTCCACATTGATTAGCCGAGTCAATAACAAACCAAGCTTCCAAATCCGCTAATTTATGCTTTTATAAAGAAGCGAATTTCGTTTTGCGATACATAGTTTTTCCATTTACAAATAAAGTTATCCGAAATTTGCGTCGGCGGCGGGTTTATTAAATAAAGCCATACTATTTCCTGCTGTCAGTGCACGCGCGACACGCTCATCGACATGCGGACACATGCGGACTATTGCGGACGTGACGCCAACATGCGCGAGGGGTGCTCCTGTCTGCCATCCGTTTTGACAATTAACCAATCAGAGAGTGTTTTCCAGTTAGTCTGAATTGTCATAAGTGTCTGCTTAAATTATATGTTGTCGGCAGACCTGCATGGTGGTTTTATTTTCTTTTTTGTCTGAAAACTGGTATTCCTCACGTGAAATTGTACTATTTAGATACATAAATTGTATTATTTAAGCATTTATTCAATATGGACGTGGTTGAAACACTGTTATACTGCTGTATGCAAAACATTCAAGATTTTTATGATGCCCATCAGTTTTGACGATTAATCAATCAATGGTGAGTGTTTTCCAGTTATACTGAAATTTAAGATTGTAAATAAATTGGTAAACAAGTAAGCTTAAGTAAGTAACTTAAAACGTTAAGGGCCAGTTTCACAGGTTCTGGATAGCATCAACCACATGGTTCAATAAAATAAAATAAAAAATAGTTCATTTAAAGTAGAAAGTGTGAATGCCGGACCGCTGCTTACCTCTCTTCTCTCTTCAGCCTGTCTTAACCCTTCGGGTGTAGGCCTCTTTCAATCTAAGCCACTCGTCACGGTCTTGTGCAACCTGGGGCCCTGCTGCGCAAGTGTCGTCATTTGATAGATGAATGTGACACATTATGAGGTATAATTAATTCTTTTTGGCACAAATAAAACTTTCCGAGGAAAAGTAGCAATGTGTCATATCCATAGCTGTCAAATGAAGCCGATAGCGATGCCTACGACACTTGCGCGGTAGACCCACTGGACCTGCTTGAACTACTAGGCCAGTAATTTTAATTACTTATTTATGGTTAAATACCTAATGTAGAAACAAACTTGATAACAATCATTCATTACTTAATATTTTAACCGCCACTGTGGTCTAGTGGTTCGCCCACATGTGTAAGGCGCAGGGGTCCCGGGTTCGATTCCCCGTGGGGGGACTATTTGTACTCGGTTTGGTTGGTGGTAATGCTTATTTCAAGTCCACCTGGCTAGCTACCACCATCTCACCTAAGTCTGACTCCATAAGAACAATTAAATTTTTTTGTGTTCCGGCAGTTAGAGGTAGTACCTAAGATAGTCAGTTCCTCAGTTGATGAGGATTCCGGGTGTAGTGTGCTTCAATCTTCAGTCTTATCGTCACTTAACATCAGGTAAGATGAAGGCCAAGCACTACCACGTTGTGCATAAAAAAATATAAAAGCGAAAGTCCGTTTGTTTGTTACGCCTTCACGTCTTAACTACTGAACCAATCATTATGAAATTTTACATACACGTTGTCAGGGGTACAGAGAAGGACATGGAATGAAATGAAATGAAAAAATCTTTATTCAAATAAGCTCACATAATGAGCGTTTTTAAATCGTCAAATAATTTTTTTTTGCCCTACCACCCATTATGACGTCTTTTAGCTGACAAGAAAAACGGGCGCAAAAAACTTACCAGCTTTATCAAATGAAACGATATTTACAAATATGTATATCGTTTCCAGACTTTAACAAAGATTAACAAATAAATAAAATTATAATTAGATCAATACTTAATGAATTACAAATTTTCTTAATCAATTTACAGGGTTCAAGCTAAATTCAAAGTTTGAAGTTATTATTCAGTCTAGGCTGTTACAAGAGAGAAAAAAAAAAAAAACTTTACAATTCTATATGCGTTAAGATAGGTAGTCAGAAGCAGATCCATTCCCACTGGCATGGGACAAGGGTGCCTTTCATCCCGAAAAAAAATACCATTCCCGAGGGATAGCAAAAAACTTTCCACGCAGACGAAGTCGCGGGCGGCTGCTAGTAAGTATATATTTATTAAAATCTAAAATGTTGTACATTGTAACTCCGAAATGAAACTGTAAGGCAGCCATTACTCCATTCATGCAAGCATCAGTCAAATTCCATCAGTCATGAATTACGTTTGACTGATTGACTGATGGAAAGAACAAATTACATCATGCAACTATCAGTCACTACATTACACGGTAGGTTGATCGTCAGTCACAGCCCGTGACTGTGGTTAAACTGACAGCAAAACCTACCGTGTAATGGATGCCTAAAGGGTTTAATAAATTATCCACAATAAGCATCAAACATCGGAAAGTATATTTTATTTAGATTTTACCGAACAATCTTTAAAGATTTACAAAGTTTAGAGAATTTATTTTATATCGAAATATCAATAAGAGATTAATAAGGTACTTTATACAAATAAGGCCTACCTAATTTGAAATGCTTATATTTCAATTAATATTAAAGTTTACTAATAAAAACATAGTTATTTAGCTTCTTTCAGTCTTTAATTGTAGTAATCTATGAAAAAATTACACAGTTTCTAGCTAAATCTAAGCAAAAAGACAGATATTGGCCTTAATAAATCGACAACATTTTTTAAGGCCATACAAATTCAAATTAAAAAATCTTTAAATTGAAGTTAAATATGAAATAAAATTAAATAAACACATACAATATCAATCAAATTAAATATTTACTATAAAAAAGTAAAGATTCTTATTATAAAATTAATAAATAAAAAAACATCTCACTCAGTCAGTCTCAAAGATTGGTATAGGGCTATAGGCTCTATTAAAATACCTTTTTATCATATTCCTTTTTCTTAAACACGGTTAATTTTTAAGTATATCTAAAAATTAAATGAGGATATCAGACCACGTAAATGAACAACTTTTTCTATGGGGTCAACCACGAAATCGCAAAAAAAAAACAGCTGTTCCATAGAAAAGTACAACATCGACTCGACTATAATGTATGGAACGGCTGATTTTTTTTTCGCGATTTCGAGATTGGCCCCTTAGTAAAAGTTGTTCATTTACGTGGTCTGAAATATCCTTTTAATTTTTAGATATACTTCAAAATTTACGGTGTATAGGGTATTTTTTTCTTAGATTCCTACAATTAAGAATGAAAAAAGTGAATTAACTATGTTCTTATTAGTAATCTTTAATATTAAGTGAATTATTTATCTAGGCTTTCTAATGCACAGGCTTTATTAAAATGTAGGCCTTATTTGTATCAAGAACCTTATAACAAATCTATTTAAGTAAGAGTTTAGTAATTTGTGAAATTGAAACCGTATTGAAATTGAGTAAATATACTTGCTTATTTATCATCATTTATATAATAACAATAATATAAATAAATGATGGCAAATACAACTATAGAGCTGTACAATTTTGTGCCATAAGATCGATTCCAATCCGAGCTAAGCCATATTAAGCTTTCGATATCGGACAGGTTCATGCCGGCCGATAAGATCGGCATTGATATTTAGCCTTCTGTCACGTCATGTCAGCTAATTCTCATTTCCAACAAAAACGTCCGGAAATTGGATATAAGGATCTGCGCGCTCGGATCCGGCTACGTGACGTTTGTCGAACACGTCACTACACTATGTGGTAATTTCCGCTCTGTGCTCGCGGAAAATTACTTTAGCCGCATGAAATTTCCGACGCCATAGAAATAAATATGATAAAAATATTAGATAACAGACTCTTTGAAAGCCCTCCAGACATTTTGCCAAGATTGGCTGCTGATACGAAACGTGATTAATTTCTTTAAGCTACCTTTTGAAGGAGCTACTTATTCGAAATAATATTTTGCCTAAACATAACATATCACGTCCTGCCCGTGGTAGGTTGTCGCGTGTATATTTTTATGATTAAATTGAAAGTTTGTGATCTTTTATCAACTTTTAAGGTAAATAACATCTTTTGAGCTGAATAAGTTATTAACAAAATAACTAATATACCTACCTAAAAAGATTTCATCTTTCGTAAGTGGAAATAATATACACTTTAAATATCAGAACGACACAAGCAATAAATTTCTTCTTGGATTTCCACGCTAACTATTCATTGAAATAAAACACTTTCAGGGATTACAAAGCGTATTATTATTGTTACAGAATTAATAATATTCGCCTACCTACGATACTATTATGTATGTAGATTGTAAGAATAAAATTCTTTCTTCCACTTTAACAATAGGTACACCGTACAGCAAAATATTCGTTAAAATAAATTTTGAAAACAAAACATTGTTTAGAAATGTCCAAACATTTCTGATGGAAAATAAATAATCAGCTAAGTGATGTAGGTGCGTTAACATCTCCTGGATTTCGATTACCTTCTCAATTTTTCGATCTTTTAAACCCAACAAAACAATCACAACAGAGCATACATGTAAATCGTAAAGCTCTATACGTTCTTTTGATATAAACAAACTCTCCGGAACTATCTCCGAAATCCAGTCGCTCCTTGTCTGTTGAGAGTTGGAAGTTGAAAAAGGTGTGTTTGTTATTTAATACTTATTTTTGCGGGCGGCCCTCGTGCGCGCAGCGGAGCGCACCTAACGAAGTCGCGGGCCCTCCACTCGGCCACAAGATGCCGTGTCGTTACTGTCCCGTCCGCCTCCACTTTTCTAAGGTTGCTTTTTTTTGTTGAAAACAGACGTGTTGTGTACACAAACACAATGATATCGATGAGAATGTTTAGCAAAATTTTAAAGAAAATATTGTAAGAATTTGTTTTTAACAACTTCTGTAAAGTATACAAGTTCAATATACCATAATATTCTAACACCGACAAGGTGGACCAACGATCTAGTGAGTGGTGAAGGTCGCGGAAAGCAGCTGGATGCCGGCAGCGCAGGACCGATCGTCGTGGAGATCCTTGGGGAGGTCTATACCCAGCAGTGGGTGTCGTGCGGCTGATATGATGTTGATGATTCTAATAGTTAGAATCGAAAACAATAAAGCAATGATTTTTTATCCAAATCTGTATTTTTAATTTATTAATATTGAACAAAGTTCAGTGGTTGAATCGATATAATGAGATCGATAATCGTTAGCTGCACAAATCTCAGTTTATTACCATTTACCAGCAGATCATATTGATAATGAAATGATGAATACAAATTACCCACTCATAGATAATGCCCGGATCGGTGCCCATTGCCGTGTTATTGAAAGCCATATCAATGCTTATGAAAAATTTTCTTTTTCGTAGCACCGTGCGTTCCCGCGCCCCACGGCACGCTTCGATGCAAATACGAGATTCCTCCGTCGCACACAATAGACGTAAAGCTGAGCCCGTCTCTGAAATATGTCGAGATAAGTTATTTGTCTATTATCATTTTGTAGGAGTACAGCATCATTTTGCGAATGTAAACAGAATCGCTGATGTGTTCAGTGATGTGTTAGTAGTTTTGTGATCTGCTGAAAGCTGATAGATATTTATATTGATAATCGGATTAACGAAAAATAGCTTTTTTATAATGTTAAGATTTTTCCCTTTGTCTTTTGAGTTGATTTATAAGATTGTTCTTAATGATATAGCTTAGGTAATGTAATCAATAAGATGTGAATAAATTGATTGCTTGATTGGTTGCGCCATCCGTGAATTTGATAATTCTAAGCTCTTTGGCAAAAGAGTAAAAAACCCTATCCCAACTAACTAGCACTGTAAATTATTCGAGTGCAATTATCAATACCTAATTACATTCGAATAATATACTTTCTACGTCTTGAAATGTTTTTTTAAAATCAAACCAAATACCAAAAAAACTCGGGAAAACCAAAAATCAAACCAAATACCAACTAATTACCAAAGTAAGTACTTTCAATAAAACCGCGCTAGTATCCGTTAAAAATTGTTTTATTTCATGTCTAGTGAGCGCGTAAGCTTGAGAAGTGAATACGTATTTTTAATTTTTTAACAATCGACGAACTTCAGACTAAAAAATCATAGAGAGGTCAGAAAATGTTACGAGAGTGACCGCGATCAATAAAAAAAAACCGGTCAAAAGCGAGTTGGACTCACGCACCGAGGGTTCCGTACCGTCATAATTGCACCATCACACCACACTACAGAGTAGAATAATAAAATTAGTATTGCAGTTTTAGGTCAGCGCCATCTCATGACCGATAGTGGAACTAATGTTAACTTTTTTAGAAATTTGATAATTTCCAAAAAGTGTGCTATATTGAGACATCGTTTTATTTTTCCTGTAATCTTTATATAAACTGCTATCATATAGAATTATTTCAGATTTTTCACTTTGCAGACTTCGGAGATAAGGGGGGGGAACGGTATTTTTTTTTACATTTTTCATCATAAGTCGGAAAACTATGGGGTCTAGAAAAAAAATAAAAATGATTAAAACGGCGTTCTTTCATATGATATCCCACATGCCCTAGTAGCCCCACTTCAAATTTTTAAGACCCCTTTTCAGGCCCTGTTTTAAAAAAGATATTTATTTTTTTATTTATTTCTTATTCACAAAATAGTTGGGCAAATGTCATCTTAAACTGTTCCGAATTTCAAGTTGATACCATTAGTAGTTCTCGAGATATCCAGCTGTGACAGACTGACAGACTGAGTCACACCATAAGGGTTCCTTTTTTACCATTTTGGTACGGAACCCTAATAAATTAATCAACATGGATTCTCCAAACTTCGAAACATGGATTCTGTGCTAACTAGATGCGGCATTCCATAACGTGGGAGTCGACATGTCCTGTCGACCGTCACGCAAAACAAACAAACGGGCGCGCGGCGGGTTGTTATTAGCTGAGTGCTGCAACTATGAGCGGCCACATCACGACCCAGGAAAACATTTTTGATAACGACTTACCATGGCGGTAACAATAAAGATCCGAAACTAGGTTTGTTTGCTACCAGTTTATGCATATAAAATTTAAGGGATACGATATAAGATATAATCCAATTAAATTTGACATTTATCGTTTTGTTCTAAGCTTTGAATTGATTGTTTGATCGTGTAGATTTTTTTACTTTGACTAGGACTGATTACTACCAATGCTTCAAAAGCTGTTGTGAGTATCATTTCAGTTTTCCAAACAAAAGCACTTGAAGTACCTACATAGGGTGTAGGGAGCGCTTCCGAAAAAAAGGCAAGAAGTAGAGTTACTAAGACTGAACTCTCCAAGGAATACCTATAGCTCGAAAAATTATATATTTTTGGCTTTCCATAGTAAGTTGGTCAGCTGACCAAAACATTTTAAATGAGAGTATGAATTTTTCTTTTTCTCATTCTCGGCCTATGTTCCTTGGAGAAAGTGTTTTGGATTTAGCAACTCTACCATCTGCCTTTTTCCGGAGGTGTTTCCCTTACACCCCGTATAGGTATAACGAATTTGTTTTATAGGGTTATACCTTCCGTCGTGCCACCCAGTTAAGATAATTTTATATAAACAAATAACCATCACAATAAAAGACAATCACAATAATTTAAAATATCTCTGGACCAATTTTATTGATATGGCTTAGTAACATTTATTACAACTCTGAGGCTAGTGGGCGCTATATTCGGAAATACAGGATTTTATATCCTAGTTTAGTAGCAGATGCTGCAATTTGTTGATTGTTATTTTAATTTGAATTAAGCTTTTTACCTGTTATATATCCTAATATGTAACAACATTTAAAGTGTGTGGTAATAAATAAATAAAAATATTAAGTATTATTAATAAAAATCACCAGAAATAAACCAGTCCATCAATTCAAAGCTTACAAGAAAGTCATGCAATAAAAAAGATACTTACTAAATATTAGGCTGTGGCGCGGGCTCGGTTAAACTCAGGGGCGGTTGGTTAATGTGCTAAGGGGTAGGAAAGTTTCAGGTAAGCGTCTTCTTTCGGGACGTGACCCGCCTGCCGAGTGCCCGGAGCACTGCCTCGTGTGTGCGGGGATAAAAAATAACTGTCACAGCCTGTAGCGAATCTGACAGTGTCGCAGATAAGACGCGCTTCTTATTTCATATTCTGTGATATCGATTTGATTATTCAATGCTATATGAAAATATATGGATAGGAAAAGCGGAATCAGGCGGTATCATTATTACTCTACCGCCTAATATCATCGCAAGCCGCTGTACTTTGAAAGGAAACCTTGTCTAATTACCTAGTTTTATTACTGAAACAGCAACGTTACACATTGATTTAGCTGTAAATTACTGTGCACTTACCTATTTTCAGTTTATGCTTAAATTAATTTCAAAGTATCTAACTGAACAAAACTTTAATGAATGAATATAGTTAAATGAAAGCACATCATTTCAGTTCTATTTAATTTCAAAATCCATTTCTTATTCAGAGACGAGATGCAAAACCAAAGAGAAATACTCTTGTGCCGCGACAAAAAATTCAAAGAACTACGGAGGCCGCGACTTGCTGTCAGGGGACCGACTGAAGATGAAAATATAATAATAGAGGCGCATCAAACGTGATGTTATTAAGCGGGTCCGTGACTGGCGTGGCGATGCGGCGCGCACGCACATGCGTGCACCGAATACGCGCCATTCACATGCAAAACCAACTGCTCGCAAAATTCTAGCCGACGTTCGAAAGTAAGTACGTGACAAACTTGATTCGGACAACCACCGGCATCGAATTCCCGCCTTGAATAATGAACGCTATGATCGTTCTGGAGCGACAGTCATTTTTCTAACGCCTTGCTTTTCCAAACTTCCTTTATAATTTACACGCGCTAACGTTCTCTGAGAAAATCTTCTACGAGTTTCAATTTGAAAACTGAAGCAGGATTTTAGCTGCTAAACTTTAAAATCTCCTATCATATTTCTTAAGTAAAAGCATCACGCGTTCCCGCGCGCATCCTTAGACTCACAATGAATCCTTCAGTTGCCCGTGAAGGGGGAAATTCTTTTTATTTTGTTGCGGCAGAAGCAACGCCCGTCGGCGCCTAATCAAGGAGTTGGCCGGGCCCCGCGCTAACGAACAGGTGTACCTATAAATACTTTCCGGGGCGATTGCTCCAGGCTTTAATCAGCGCGGCACCACTTTACCGCTTTTCATTGACTCCCGACTGACCCGCCAGCGCCGATTGGAAACACTCCCGGGAAATACTGCCGATGGAAAATTTACGCGGTTTTTGACTCCTTCGCGAAGAGTGGGAGACGATGCTGCGTTTAGAAAAAAATCATAATGTTTCAAAATTCTATATAGGTAACTTAAAGATTTCCCGCAACGCAAATTATAATAAGTTAAGGTGCTGATTCAATTAAGTTAAAATATTTTAAATTATGTAGGTATGTGTGTTAAAATATTGTAATAAGCAATTTGATTCAAGCGGTAACTTTGAAAAGCACAAAAACTCCACGTAGGTACACCATCATTTTATGGTTACAAAAGTCAAACGATAGTTTTTCAATTGATTTCATTAAAATATGTAGGCAATGAAATGAGTGAAGTGCTAATTTCAAATAAAACTTTTTGAACATCAGCCATTCAATGTTCTCGTCGGTGAAAATTCGCAACTTCGTCTACTCTAGCTACTAATTAAAATGTTCAGTGCTCGCACTTCGTAAATACTACGAAAAAGTTTACACTTGCTTGTGGCTAATTATCATTCTAAATTGTGCAAATAACAGTTGCTTAAACATTTTATTTATTTATTTATAAAAGACCATGTGTTATTCCTAAAAATGTAATAACGTATTTATGATGTGATTATGATAATGAAAACTTTATTCTACCTAATTAAAAAATGTGTTTCATCGATTGGTAAACTATTGCCGGGTCCATAGCGCGTGTTTTGTTATACACAATCAACAAAAACATCTCAACAATCAACAAAAAAAAAGTATGAGGATTTTGTTGAATGTTGAATTGTTTATGTAGGGCAAAACACGCGCTATGGACCTGGCATTATTCTGACAATAGAAAAATAAATCCTGTTTGACCTCCTGCGTATAAGAAAATATCATTCCATCTGTATGATAAATAAGTCCCGTTGCGACTGACCGCGATCTGCAATAACAACGGCGGCACCGTAATGAATACTAATAAATCAGACACGGCAATCGCGAACTCCTCAAGTAAATTAATATAAAGTTGTGCAATCTTATGCGCATTAGTATTCAGAGACTACGTTCATATAACACGGAAACGAAAGATTTTAATGAAAACCTGACATTCGAGGATGAATATAGAGCTGTAATTTCAATCATTTGTATTTTACTCTATAGGTAGTCGGATACCTTTGTTTTGAAATTATTTATATCAGCTGTAAAATATTAAAAAAAACTGGCCAAGTGCGAGTCGGACTCGCGCGCAAAGGGTTCCGTACTGCAAACGGCAAAAAAATCACGTTTGTTGTATGGGAGCCCCCCTTAAATTTTATTCTGTTTTTAGTATTTTTTGTTATAGCGGCAATAGAAATACATCATCTGTGAAAATGTCAACTGTCTACCTGTTGTCGTTATTAATATTGAGCAAAAAACGGCAAAAAAACATGTTTGTTGTATGGGAGCCCCCTTAAATATTTATTTTATTCTGTTTTTAGTATTTGTTGTTATAGCGGCAACAGAAATGCATCATCTGTGAAAATTTCAACTGTCTAGCTATTATGGTTCATGAGATACAGCCTGGTGACAGACAGACAGACAGCGGAGTCTTAGTAATAGTGTCCCGTTTTACCCTTTGGGCACGGAACCCTAAAAAGTATGAATATCAAAGGGCTATAATCAGTGAGCTATAATAATATGATGTGCTATATAGCATTGCCACAACACCTATTCAGCCTGCCATGGAGCTTGTTACGGTAGTCCAGTAATTTTGCCATAGTAGATTGAGGTTGTTCATTAGTGATAATAAAATTCCTCAAAAGATTCCAAAAATTGGGTCTTTCGTCGATTCATACCAGGGGCTGGTTCATCCCACGGTATGAATCGCACTAGGACGCTTTTTGAATTCGCTTTTTCATACCATGGTATGAAAATAAAATCAATGTTACCAAAAAATTCAAAGTAAATGCTGGCAAAATTACATTAAAAGGTTCATTAGAAATAAAACACTTTTTACGGATTACAGCGCTTATATTGGTTAATTCAGTTGTTATTTTAGAATTATTTAGTTTTAAAGAAAGTTCTGAAGCAAAAAAACTGCTTCAGTCGTCCCATGACCACGACTCCTGGAAAGGTGTCGAAACGTCGGGAAACCCAAAAAAACCAACAAATCAAAACTAAATAATTCTAAAATAACATCTGAATTAACCAATATTCGCGCTGTAATCCGTAAAAAGTGTTTTATTTCTAATGAACTATACGCGCGGAAGCCTTAGAAGTGTATATTAATAAGGTTGCTTGGTATCTTAGAGTAAGACGCGCTTCTGTACCAGAGTAGATAGACTAATAATCGCTAAGGCTGCTCCCTTCGAGATGAAGCTGCGATGCTCTAAGCTTGGTATGAAACGGCGAATTCAAAAAGCATCCTTGTGCGATTCATACCGTGGGATGAAACATTCATCGTAGAATTGACGATAGACCCCAAAAACAAAAACTTACAGGTACAGTTGCCAAAACTGAACAACATTCTCCTAGGAACAAAGGTCGAAAAACGATAAAGTAATTCATGGTTCAGCCGGTTCAGCTGACAGACTTACCATGGAAATGCCAAAAAAATCTCGTATTTCGACCTAAGTATGTTCCTTGGAGAAAGTTTTCAGTTTTAGCAACTCTACGATCAATCTTTTTTCGTAAGCGTTTCCCGTTACACCCTGTATTATTATAAATATGTAATTATGAGCTTTATGTGATTGTAATTAATACATAGCTGTGTGTAATAACAACTCTATATAGTTATGGTGTTCCGCGAAGGCGCAGAGTTGCTCGCAGCTGTGTTTCTTTAAGTGCTTCTGCGGCCGACCTCCCGCCGCCGCTCTTCGTAATTATTTGCTCTACCCCTATTTCATTACAAATTGCCGATCGTTTCTCACCACTTAAAATTCATATTAAATCTTCATCTCTAATGAGTAGGCGATAATATTGTATTATTTATCTAAATCATCTTGATTTTTTAAAATATGAATCAAGACTAATGTGACTGGTTAGTCACCCTATAATGGCGGCTGAAAAGCCGAAACATTGGGAAATAAATAATACCAACTATGTATCTTTAGTGTACATTTGACCGAGCGAATGCAAAGTGCGAGCGAAGCGACTCCGTTTCAGCTTGGGCAAAACTGCTTTCTTATGTCTGTCTGTCCGGCTGTCCGGTTGTTCTCCTCTTCAGGCAGGTCGCATTCTGCAACCAATTATCGTGGTGAGCACGTTCGATAATTATATTTTTTGTTGATGCAGTTTTTTGAATATTTTTCGAAAAAAAAACATATTTCAGCCATTTCTAAAAATGTTCACAAATGTCACAAACGCTAGGTCTACTTCTACTACTAGTAAATCCAATACTTTAATTTACCATAGTACATACCGGGTGCAACAAGACCCTCAACAAATCCGAGGTCTACGTATTCTGCCCATCATCAGGACCATTTCTGTTCAAAATTATTGCTGGGAAACGATTTTAATTTTTGGTGTTAAAAAAGCATTACATACGCATGGTAAATTACCACGCAATGTAACGCGTACAACAGACCGCGCCTGCGAGTGTATGCTACACAGCTGCGTGCGGCCGAGTTGAAAGGCAGCGTTTATGTGCGTGGCCGCCAAGGCACGCTACGCTTCTGGTGCGTGCTCATGAGATATTGAGTGATGACGTTTTGAAGCCATTGTTTGTTACGAAATACTTACTTAAAATTTTGATAACGTTTCTTTGGACAAAAATTAGGAAATAAGTAACTAATAAAATAAGATTTCATAAAAATTTTGAAGAAATTTTTTTGACTTTGACCTTCAATAACTTCGTAGCTATTGGTTTCCCAGGTTCCCATAGTCTAAAAGACAAAAATGATCCTGATGATGGGTGGAATGCGTGGATTTCGGCTTCGTTAAGGATCTTGTTACACCCGTTATAGGTAGTATCTTTATAATTTTCAGAGTTGTGGAAAAAATATTGCCATAGATACTGTGTTTAAAGTGAAAAGTTATGCTAATGTTTGCGAATTATTTATACGCAAATAATTCCAAGGATTTTTGTCGCATCGCTTCCATTTAGGCCCAGTGAGCGCTGAGTCTACCCCAGCACGGCACGAGCCATTCTGGCCTCATTAAATCCCGCTATTTGCTTAGGACCACCGCTCAAACACTCCGTCACTCCACGAATAACGGATTTTACGATTTAAAATATTTAGCCAGTTATTCTACCTTTGCGTTTACGACAACAAACAAACCTCTTTTTTACGCGCTCAAAGAGACCGAAGCAATTTTCTGACACTCGCTTTTAATATTTATGCAAATTAGTGAGTGTACTTATTTAGGCACGACATCATTGAACGAAAACACTGTTTGTTTGGTTTTAAGAAGGAGGGTGATGAATATATTACGGGCGTTAAAATTATTATTAATAACAGTCATCGCGTCAATTACTGTGTCTTTGATCCTTTAATCTCTGTGAGATCAAAAATAACATAAGTAACAACTTTCATAATTTTTGCTTGTAGTTTCATAATTTACGCTACTTTTCGCTACTTCTACTAATAATAAGCGCCAAATACCATACAAAAAAAAATCCACGACATATAAAAACCCCTTGATTGAACATTTGAATGTATTATTAGTTAAAAAGTGCTGAAAAGCTTACCATGTATCGATACTCTAACTCTACATCTTTCTTTATCCCGGTATGGGAGCAAAATGGCCCTCACCAGATGTCAGTCCATTGCAGTACACGTTGACACGGTAAATTTTCATTGCAAATTCCGTCATTGTGCTTCATACACGGCCCCTCTGCACAAACAATCGTGTTATGGTTGTCGAACTTAAACGAACCGAAATCTGCCAGTGCCTCTGTGGGCCTCGTTGCCTCGACTCTGTTCTGCTCTATAGGCTCTATAGTGTTGGATAGAGACAGCGAACGTTTTCATTTGTAAATCAAACTTCAGTTACAACGTAGAGAAGAGCGCTGTGTTTCAAACCTGATCATATAACGAACCGCGCTGTACGCACGATCTAGTCAATTCCTAAAGTATTTCTTGCAAACATTGCAATTTCTCGTTTGCGGTAACAAAATAAGGATAAAACTCACCTCTATAATGTGCTATAATGTGACGAAACATTATTTATAATTAAGTTCACATTAAACTTAAATACTGAACTAAATATATTGGCAATCGCAGATCTCCAGACCACAGTAGCAATTATATCACCCAGTATAGGAGTTGCATAGTTTTAACAATACTCGTAACTGCTGGCATTATGTCATTCTAAAAGTCAGATCCTTATTCCATACAGTCCTCGCCAAAAGATCCATCTATCGACCGCTGCTGGACAGTAGCTCGCTATCGCAAACGTGGCAATAGTCGGCCAATATTATAGCGTATTGGTCGAGTCATCGATGCGACGACAATTTGCCGGTCCGCTCGGCTCGACGTCGCTATGCAAATGCGCGAGGTAGGGATGATCGATGTTCTTGGCCTATCTGCGGTGTATCGATACCGAAATTAATCGAGAACATACTTTTGTAACTTTATTTCCAACGTGTGAGTTTTGTTCCGAACAACGTTAGTAAATTAAGTAAGGTTTTTAAAAAATTAAATTTTTTTAAAGAAAATGTGTGTCAGTAGTCGGTTTTTTAAAGTCAAAGTCAAAATGGCTTTGTTCTAATAAACTATTACTTAAGCACTTTTGAATCGTCTATATTTTCATACTTTAATTAATGTAATCATATCAAGAATACCAAATACAGATGATGAATTATGAAAATTCACACTGTCTCTAAACTTAGTTCTAACGTAGTTTGTTAGAATGTATCTGAATGTTAAAATGCTGAACAATCGATTTCAAGCATCGATGATTCGATGACTAGTGCAGCACGCCACTGGGCCCCAGTGACTGGGGCAGCAGTGGGGCCCCGAGGGGGGAGGAGGGGTGCCGGGGGCGCTGCATGCCGGATGTTCCGCTGTCGTCGCAGGAAATTGAGAGCGCTGCATAAATCCTCTTCCTACAAACCAAATTTGATTCGACCTAATCCGGATATTGATACGAAACAAACACTGCTGACGAATTTTAATGATTCACCCGAAGATACATTATACGAATCCATTCCCCCTACGAAAAAAACCCTTAGTAAGCGCATGACTATACGCAAATACGTTTTGAGTAATTCTTACGTGGGCCTGTTGAAGTAACACCGACTGCCACTGGGGAGAAATATTGTCGGGAAAATTGAATACGTGCAACTATTCACAGTAGGTATTTCATAGTCATTTTCTCTTGGCTCACACAGAGTGAACTTACTTCCCTTTCATAGGTACGCAATTCCTGGAATATAGACTCTGACTTTTTAGGACCCCCAATAAAGGAGAAAAAACGAATTAAATGAAATCAATCAATTTTTCACTATGCACAGAAAGCAAGATTTGATAGGAAATTCCAATATGAAAATTGCTCGCCGGTTCGGCCCACCTGTTCTCTGTGATTAAAGTGCGTTCCTCGCAAACACTTGGGCGGAACGGAGCGAAGACGCCTCCACCGAATGTAAATGTTGGCACAAACCAACCTTTTGCGGCAAACCTAAAGAAAAATTTACACATTACATAAACGCTTAGTTTGTACCTTATTTGCATGTTTCAAAACATTTGACGCTCAAAGAAGATTAAACATGATTTCTTTGCGAAATGAAGGAGGTAATGTTTACTCCTCTGAGAAAGTAACATATAAAAACTGAATGCTCCCTGAAAGGAATTTGTTGGAATGCTTTTTAGGATTCGAAGGGGTGATTCAAAGTTAGCAGGTTTCGTGGTGAATATCGACACTTCGCGAGGTGCCTAACGGATCCGAGTGACTGTCGCCGGTGAATAGAACTAGGTACGGGCAGGGTACATTAAATTCAATAACACGAGTTAGGAAGTTCGACGCTCGCTCCGACCGTCCTCAAAATAAGTAAAGAAGAAAAGTTTTGAAAACTCCGTTCGACTTGTACTGTTATATGTGCGAAAAATTCGAAGGGAAAACTATTATAAACAAGTATTTGCAGTCTATTGGTATCTAATATTTATTCACAACAGTGTTCCTAAAGAGTAGAAAATGATGACTCGAATATTTTTTCTACTTCTTCAAACTTTTGATCAATAAATTCATAAGATAATGATGAATAATCACTGTAAACTACAAGTATGATATTTAAAGTAAAATATTAACAAAAGCTTTAAATTGTAGCAAAATAGACACATTGTATTTTTCAACTATTTTAATCGATGTTTAGTTTACCACTATTTTTTCGTGCACCAAACACTCAGAAGATATTTTTTTAAATGCTGATTAAAAAAACATTGTTTATAGTTGTTAAGTTCCAGAGCACGTGAGACATATCCTATTAAAATATCTTTAGTGTCCTCTTGCGAAAACTCGCGACAAAACTTTTGTTATAATACTAAATAATATACTAGACTAGTCGCGGGTTCGATTCCCGTCTGAGTATTGATCTGGTGCGAGTCGTATTTTTTCTAGTATATTATTTAGTATTGTTTAAAAATAGCATTGTTAATGCAAAAATCTCAAATTTAAAAACTTTTGTTATGTTAAACTCTCCGCCGACTCACAACACGTTAGCATTTGGTGTTTATGTTTATATGCTAACTTGATTCAACTTTTGTATGTTATAAATGTTGCTTAACATCGTCGTAAGTTGCTTATACAGTCATTTGAGAATATGACGAGTCGTTATACAACGTGTTAATGAATATGAACCCAAAATGGGATAACCGTTTCTTCGGACCATCAAACTGAACAACTTTTACTATGAGACCAACTCTGAAATCGTGAAAAAATAAATCTGCTGTTTCATACAAAAATTAATAACGAAAATATCGAAATGTATGTAACAGCTGATTTTTATTTCGCAATTTTTATACTCTCATAGTAAGTAAAAGTTGTCCAGTTTGATGGTCTAAAGAAACGGTTTTTCTATTTTGGGTTCATTCATTAATACGTTGTATCGTCATTGACGACACACACAAATCTAATTTTATTTTCGTTAAAAAGTTTGGTAAATCAACGCCCAATCTTCACGTAATCAACCCTTGAGTCACGTAACTAACCATTGCTGATCTACTTTCTTTGCACAGTTTATGACGATTACTGACTTTCTTAAATGATGACGAAACTTAAACCTTTTCAGAGGTCGTTTATCCATAAGTCAGATTCGATTGAAAGCTTTAATAAAAACGCTATATATTTTGAAGCGAATCAAAATCTCGAAACAGAATTAATAATGAAAACTGCAAGGAGCATTACGTTATAGTTATAGTTAACTTTTTAACGCAAAGGTCTATAGCTCACGGAGCCGCTAGTTATAGTTATATAACTAAATAACTTTATGCTTCTTCCTCGCGCAGACGAACAGAGATGAGGTAAAGTTTGGACATCGTTACTGTTTTCAGGATTGTTATGCAGCGCGCGTTGGCAGTGGCCTCGTTAGGGCTCACCGACGATCGGTCAAGTGCCCCCTGACTCCTGTTTACCCTTTAATTTTCACTTGCGTTATGTTCAAACCACAAGTGTTCAACTTCGGAATGCACTTGTCTCGAGTTCGCGACTAAACAGCTAAACTGCACTTATATGAAAGCTGTTATTAAGTAATTCTAAACTAAACTACGTTAAAGAGTTCCCTGTGTGTGTCTCTAGTGTACCTCTATAATTACTAGCTCGTTGAATGAATAGATAGAAAATAAACAAGTCTTGCTTTACCTGTAAATAGTACATTACAGCTGAGAACGGGAAGTTATCATTTACATTTTCGAGTATGGTTTGAAGCCTGAGCCGTAGGCAAGGGCTTTAATCATTTGAGGCAATGTAAATTCTTTCCCGTACAGGGCTTGTCTATAGCTTTTCTCAAAAATTGCAAGAAAATTAGACTTACAACAAAAAAATGTTTTTTTATTTTTTTTGCAGAAAAAAAAATAATGTGTTTCTTTTCTTTGAAATAATAATGACAAATAAAAAAATAAGTTATTTTTTGAAGAAGAAAAAGACAAAGAAAAAGGTATTTTCTATTTTCTTATTTTAAAGAAAAGCATAAAAAGAGAAAAGAAACATATCTTTTTCCTTTTTTTTAAGAAAAAATAAGAAGACAAGAAAAGAGAAAGCTTATTTTTAAATAAGTTCATGTGGCCATGTGAAACGACCAACTCACGCACTTCCCCCACTAGTGCGGGAAGTATGTATTGAAATTCATTACCGTTCTGTTCACCATACCGCCACGTAAATTTGGAACCTCCAGCATATACTTTTTTCAAATGTAATGAAATGTTCATATTTCAGAGCATGAGGGAGAAAAATAATTCACTGTTTACAACAATAATTGCCTATACAGGTTAACCCTTTACCGATCCTCGTTGGATCTCCACCATCATAAAAACAAACAGCAAATAATTAAACAATATCATTAATAAAAAGGAAGCAATATCGTTTTCAAAACATACCTAAAAATAGCGGCGAAGCTGCCGCAAGCGGGAGCATTGCAGGCGGCCGCTCATCTAGCGATCATTATGAATGCGCCATGTTTTTTCAACGGCTTTGTATACATGGCCGATCCAAATTAGTTCGCTACTACAGCCCGCCATCAATTACGGAAAAATCGTTTCTTACGAAATTTAAAAGTGTTTTTGGAATCTTTTTTCGTTGGTATTATAGACTTTTTTTTTGGTATTATAGACAATTGTTGTGTTTCGGCAGTTAGAGGTAAGATAGCCAGTATTCCGGGTGTAGTGCGCTTCCACCTTCGGCCTTATCGTCATTTAACATTAGGTGAGATGAAGGCCAAGCACTATACCGTTGTGAATAAAAAAAACAAAATTATAGACGTTAGTTTATGTTATATGTATTTAGAAAATTATTTTTACTTTTCTTCTTTATTGTTACGTATAGCGTGTTATTATAGTAGCAATTTGTTTCATTGAGATATAAAAAAACCCGGCCAAGTGCGTGTCGGGCCACGCGCCGTAGGGTTCCGTAGTTATCTTATTTATACCATACCATATTTAATACCACTATCATTTTCGTCTGCAAAAATAAATTTTCACAGTGTTGTATGAATAACAAAGTTATATTTGCGGTTATGGAAAATGTACTATATCTCAAAAACTAATTACTCGTTCTCGATATCTCGTTCAAATTAATTTTCGTTGAAAGTGTTTATTAAGATTTACAGCATACATTTTTTTTAGATTTTTCACTCTCCATTTAAAAGTTAAAGGGGAGGACACACACATTTTACCACTTTGGCGGTGTATATCTTTCAAACGATTGACTTTGAGAAAAAATTGTCTTACGAACCTCAATGTAATTTTTAAAGACCTATCTATAGACACTACGTTCGTATTGGTTTGAAGAAAAAATGTTTTTTCAGTTTTAGTTACATGTATCCCCATACACCCCCCCTCCCCTTAGCCCCCCTTAATCTTTTATTTTTGTGTTAAAATCGTTAAACGGTTAACAGAATACATCTACCTGTTAAGTTTCAATTGTGTGATATGAATACTTTCGGAATAAAGTGGCTGTGACATACGGACGGACAGACAGACAGACATGACGAATCTATAAGGGTTCCGTTTTTTGCCATTTAGGCTACGGAACCCTAAAAATGGTAAAGTTTTCTGCCATAAATGTTAAATAAAATCCAATTAAAAATCTGAATTCCAAGTAGCTATACATCTGACCCTCGTATCTGTAGACATGTAAGTAATGACTTGATTAAAACTTGCAAGTTTCAAATACTTCTAAAATATTAGTTTTTTGCAAG
Organism: Agriphila geniculea; assembly: GCA_943789525.1. Classification (NCBI taxonomy): domain Eukaryota; kingdom Metazoa; phylum Arthropoda; class Insecta; order Lepidoptera; family Crambidae; genus Agriphila; species Agriphila geniculea. Next base: position 17,819,456 of record OX038871.1, read on the forward strand.
TTGTTATGTTATAAATTGCATGTGAATATTATTATATTGATAATTAACATAATAAATTTATCTTATATGCAGATTTAGTGCAGTTTCAGGTGCATTGAAGATTCTTTAATACTATTTGCATATGAAAAATATATCATTTCAGTATCAGCATCAGTATTAGCAATAGAACGAACTCTATAAAATCAACATTATTAAATCTAAGAAATGGTTTTACAGGTTTTAGCAGGTGAATGAAGTTTATATATAATTAGTTAGATACTTAAATGATTAAACACAATGTAAAAAATATACTTAGTTATAATGCAACTGCCGTAATGGGGAATGTCCGAAAAAAATAAAAATGGCTGAATATTATTTTATAGGTAGGAATAAGCTCCCTTAGTTTTAGAAACAAGTTTAAGAATTTTCGGTTGCGTGATTTTTTTTTAATAAATTAAAGTCTCTTCGAAATGTTCTCTCTTCGAATTCTCTCTAACAAATGTGTGAAAGTAACAGCAGAATGGCGATTATACCTTTGCCACCACCTGCCACAACCACAGCAAGTATTAAAAAAAAGTTTTGAGATTTTGTGTTGAAACTTTTATTTAATACCATGTTGTGGTTTGACAGGTGTTGGCAAAAGTATAATCTCCATTCTGCTGTTACTTTCGTACATTTGTGAAGTCGAAGACACTATGTTTTTTATTTTTATTTTTACGCAACCGAAAATTCAGAAACTTTTTGCTATTACTAAGGGAGCTTATTCCTACCTATGACAAAAAAAATCTGCTAAATTATTTTTTTCGGACATTCCCCATTGTATATTAAACAACGTATAACCCACATGCAAACAACATCGATAATTTGCAGCTTGCCCGCGGGATCATGGTCCGTGACTTTCGCCGTGATTTTGCATATAATTTTCTGCTCAATGAAACTCGCTCACTATGCAAAGTTACGCTACGGAACCCCCTTTAAAAAAAGCCCAGTTCGCAGTGTTGCATTATGGACTTGAGTTTTGCATTACGAAAAATTCAATTTTAGTATAGTATAAAATTCTTGTATCAACCATTTTTTTGATGACCCCACTGCTGGGCCACAGCCCTTCCTTATCCACCCATAAGGAAGATGGGCTATAACCCACCACAACGGATTGGTGGGTGTTAACGACTGATGCAGCAGAGACCAACGACTTAACGTGCCTTCCAAAGCACGGAGGAACTCAAGATAATAAGTTTTTGGTCACCCATCCCATGACCGACCCTTGTAAAAGTTGGATAACCTCCGCAATTTCTGGGCCAGCCCCAAATCACGCCACCGAGCTCCTCTATTCAACACGTATAAAAATCAACACGTTTGAAAAAAAAGTTGTTTTCCAAAGGAAATGGGAGCGAAACGGTTCGTTTATTTTTTTCATCTTATTTCCACGTGATTTTTTCAAATCTATCAATGGTATATTCAATGGCTTATTTTCGTACTTTTTAGTAAATTCATAGTTTAGATTCTTAAGATCAGGGATTACCAAAATGGTCTCTGATATCGACCCTTGGGGTCGAATTAATCGGTTTTCCAGGGTTCAATATAAACTTAGAATGATTATTATTAATTTCACTTGATGTTTGATAGGATTTTTAAAGCAATTTGGCTATGGGGGTCTGCAGTATCAGTTCATTTTGGATAAGGGGTCTCTTTTAGATCATGTTGTTTAAGTGGATTATGAAGCCTTTAGTGACGAAGGTTTTGGTAACTTTGAAATACGAAAAAGGTTATATTAGAAACGATGCTTGCACAAACCACACTATGGTTCTTTCAAATTTTATTTGTGAATTTCATAACGCTCTCAACAATTAAGTAGGTACCTATTTTGAGTTAGGTTAGGACTATCTTAACTTACAGCACGTATATTCGCGCTATAAATACAGAAATGCATTTTTATTTTTAAAAATCATTTCAAGCTTAAAACGACAGTAACATAAAATAACATATAAAATGTCACAAATTACACGATAAACAGTACAATATACCTATATAACTTCGTAGTTGCGCCGTAAAAGTTTTCGACGACAAATTAGAATTATTAGAATTCTTAGAAAACAAAGAAAAACTGCAGGCACACTTGTGTGTGTGTGTGTGTGTGTGTGTGTGTGTGTGTGTGTGTGTGTGTGTGTGTGTGTGTGTGTGTGTGTGTGTGTGTGTGTGTGTGTGTGTGTGTGTAAACATAGATAAGGAATAAAAAAATCTGAAATCATAGGTTTCGTCTAGGTTTTCCAAGATAGGTCCCAGAAAACTTTTAAACTGAAAAAGCAGTTTTCCTTTTTGATGCCATCAAAACGTAATCCTATTCATAAATTCTTCTCGATATAAACGGAAAGAATGAATGTCCAATAAAGATTTTGTGGCATAAATTTATGGTTCGGAATCGAGCAACCCTGAAAGGGCGGTAATAAAACGACGCATTCCACTTGCAAGTCACGGAGTAGATTACCGCGCGCTAGCGACATCTCTCGATGCGTCGAACAATCGCCCAACGAGCCGAGACTCACCCCAATCTGACCACATTTAGATTTAATTTTGTCAAGGAAAATGTTAAGAAAATGTACTTATTTTAACTTTCAACTAAGTAATCTCCTTACTTCCGAAGAATCACGATACGATTGATTTCATCTTTATTTTATTGCCAAAGTTAACTTCTTGAATTCACCAATCACATTTCTCCATTCGAACCAGAAAACCGTACCGGAGCACTTTATGACGCCAATAAAACGACGACATCATCACTTTTACCATCAAAATGAGCGCTGTAAAGTTGTTAGAAGGGTGATATTTGATAATCAAACGTTTAATCTTAATTAACTCCACCTGCAAGAACTCGCATTAACCTTTGGATGGTGAAATCTGGCAACGAGCCGAAGCATTTAACCCTTACCGCAGCGTTCCTCGCGGCGTGAGTCGACATCCCTTCTCACCCCAAAAGGGTGAGAGTAACCCTGACTTGAATAACATTAAAATTCTGAAATACCATATTAAAAGTTTTAGAGCACGAAAATTACCTATGAAAAGACTTTACTAACGTTGAAAGGAACGAATGTAATTTTACACCTATAACGCGAATATTTTCGCTTTTCGATGAGAAATAAGAAAGAATACAAATATAATATAAACATAATATCAAAGACCAACTCCGTTAATAATTTCTCAACACACTTGCTCGTAAAGTGTGCCCTAATACATCGCTTTTAGGGCCATAAACCGAACTATAACAAACGCGTGCAATAATATATAATACAATATAAAACACTAGTCTGTTATAGAATTATCTCTACAAAGTTAAATTTGTACCTTACTGCAAGTTCTATGCGAGTAAACATAGCATTTCCAATTTAACCGGGTAATACAGTATTTTTTTTAGTAACAACAAAGAGGTTTTATGCCGCTGAAAATTCATATACATTTTTGGAATAAATAAATGTGTAAGTCCTTAATTAAGTATAACAAATATTTATTATTATCAAATTATTCATTACTCACAATATTTTGTTATAAAATATTTAAATATTTGCATTTTATCACTTAAAATTATAATTTTGAAGTAGGCTGTATGCTCACTCACCCCTTTGTTCGCAAAATATTCTTGCATTAGGCGTGTGAAAAAAACAAAAAAGCCTGCGTGCCTTTTCCCATAATTTTAATATTTTTTTGTCGTATTTGTTGCTGTGTGGTTTATTATTTTGTTTTTTTTCTCGCAAGTGTGTTGAAAAACGTCGTATAAAACTCGTGAGCTCTTGCTTATTACATACTTGGCTGAGTTACGCCCTCGGCTACGGCTCGGGCTGCAACCCACAGCCTCGGGTGCAATGAGTAACCTAAGCTAACTTGTCTCATAATGTACTATTACTATACAATAATTAAGTTTCGTTTGAAGAAATAAGAAAACCAAATCATTTTCGAAATTAACTTCTATTTGTAGTAAAAGGTAGGTAAGTACCCAAGAATAATTTTAGTTACGATTTGAGATTCTTCAATTGATTGAGATAACAAACAATTTAGTATTAGTTATTACTGCAATAAGGGTGAATTTAACTAGCAAGCACTAGGGTGATTAAAAGTCTCAAATTTTAGCGGAACACGTCCACGGTCATTTACCAGTTGTTGTGATTCCGGACAGCGGCGACGAATTAGGCGAGGACAAAGAAAAGTCCTATCAATAAGTGGCAGTGGAGCCAGCAAATTGAATTGAATAAAACACACAAGTCCGCTAACGAGCCGGTGTTTACCCAAGTGGACACTAATTGGCCTAGCCGACGGTCGGCACCGCCACCGACAACAAGCTGACCAAACGCTACTTTCTTCGGATGTGGCACACTGCTAATATTTTTTAACTTAAGAATAGGTAAAAATGCAATACGCTAAAGTTATATGCCCGCCGATAGTCAACTGCGATGTGTGAAGCTAACCCCATACTGTATCTATCTACTCAACTCTAACGCTCTGGATTTTTTTTTTTTAAATACGTTACGATGACAATTAAGAAAACTTACAATAGTTGCATCATGGTCATATTGTGGCCATCACCGCCGCTTGCTGGCTGAAGTTAATTCATCTTCTACAATAGTACACATGATATTACGATACTCGTAGCGAGAGCCTAGAAACAATTATTTAATGAATTGTTTTCATGAAAAATCTTGAACATTCAGCCGTATCCAAAACCGCGCTACATTCGTATATCGCTCGCAAAACATTTGGCGGTGGCCGACTTCTGAATGAAGATGCAATCACTGTAACTAGATGTATGCTCGTGTAAACAGCCTCTTGACCTTGCATACTAATACAGAAAACTGCCTGCAACAGTAAAAAAGACCAACTATTTTCTTAGAATTAATAAAGACTGTCTTAAAAGAAAGAGTTTTTTTACAGCATTAATTTACCCTGATCATATTCATTCTACAAACACACTGATAAAACAAAACAGTGCATATTTTAAAATTTTGTATAAAATTAGTTGGCGATTGTGTGGCATTTGTGTGCAATTTGAATATAACCAATTTCCGTCTATTCCATTTTGTGTCTTTGTGATCAAATCTTAGAATGCACAATTCAAAGCTAAGTTTATTTTAGAAATGATAACAGAACAGAATTGGTCGGGACGGCGGACGGCAGCGGCGGCGTGTGCCGAGCGGGTCGGGCGACATCAGTGCCTTGTATCTTGTGTTGAATTAGCATATAAATTGTGTCTTCCGGTCAGAGCGGCAAGATGACGCACGTCGCCCGTGTCCGAAGCTACATATTTATGCATTCACACTTTGCCCATAAAGTGCCTGGGTTGATAGAGTTCGGCTTGTTTGCGGGAGCTTAATGCATATTCTACAATTTGCGATGTAATAATATTATGGAGCCTTGCAGCAATTTCGCTGGTAGTAGACTGCTTGAGCAAGAAAACAGATTCATGTCTACAATGGTTTTTTTTTCATACTTTAAAGTCGGTTTCTCAATTGAGAAATTGAAGTTAAGCACTACTCAAATGTTACTCACATGCATACAAAAATAGTGCTTAAATAATACTAATCTTTAATTTCTTAATTCAGAATTTCTGAATTAAGAAATTAAAGATTAGTATTTCAGAAACAGACCGTTGAAGCCTCGAACTGTCTATTTTCAAACATTAACGTTACGTTTCCCATTTATTTTCAAACATTATTTCTACAATATAATTATTATGCTCAAGATTAAATAAAACGGATTCACTCTCTGTGAAGCATTCTGGCCAGAATAATTCTGGGCAGTCGTGTAAAAAGTAGGTAGATCTAAGTAGGTATAATAGTTCAAAATTAAATAAATGCAACTATTTTGAGCTAAAGTCATGCTGCACCTAACACCTAGTCATGCTAAGTTTTAGAATTTTGCCAATGTTACCTTGTAGTCTAGTACTAAAACTCTTTTATTCTTTAATAAAGATACTAAATTTCTGAATATCCTTACCCTCGCTTTCCATTTTTCTTTAAGTTTATTTAAAATAAGGCTTTAAATATTATATCTGTTTATCACAATAAGCTTCCTCGCAAACAAAATGATTTAGACGTAATAAATCTGTTTATCGTTACTAAGCAGAATTAACGGTTGTATTAGTCTTCATCAGTCAGTTTCGTAACGGCGCGGGCAATAAAATGATGAAAAGAAGCAAATTTTTCACCAAATCATCCCGGGGTCATGAAGTCATCAATATTCATTTTGCGGCGCGCCTCAAAACAAACACCTTTCCGTTGGAGAATGGGCGTAGTGTAATAACGTAGCTGGTGTTATAACTGCAAATGTAGCATACTTGTTTTATATTTCTTGCAAATGCTCTGTCCCCAAATCAGCAGCAATACTGAACTGTAATACTGTGCTAATATATTTGTTTAACAATTCTATTGGTCAATTTTAATCTACTCCCAGGCCAACATCTACCACCTAGCTAGAGGGGCTGCTCAAAGGCCACTTTTCTATTCGTTCGCTAACTTAAAAATTAAAAATAAGCTATAAGCACCAAGATAACGTGTTGTCGGCTTGTCAATTTTACATTTTTGCTTTGCTTGTTCAACATTGTCTGTGATTTACATAAACTTGCGACGTCTGACTTGATCGTTTAATTGCTTATTTTTAAGCTTTAAGTTAGCGAACGAATAGAAAAGTGGCCATTTGAGTAGGGGGGCAGGAAATCCTTACAGATACAGATACCTTACAGATCCTTACAAACGATCAGATGTTGGCAGGTGTGGTGTGAATAGCCGAAAGTGGAGCTTCTCTAATAACAACGGGTGGGCCTGTGGGGCGATCAAAATTATGGTGCACTTGTTATTCTACCCAAAACTCCCCATTACTTGCACGCATCGAGACTTTCTGGAAGCCAGCCCGAAAGCAGTCGATGTTGTAAATTACTGGCGAAACATAATAATATAATAAGTTTATCTACCTTTGACACGAGAAGAAGATGATCTTAGATTTTGCAAAAAAGATTTGGTAGGCAACAAGAATTCGGTCCAGTAAAATCTATCTACAAAAACTGCATCTTTCTGAAAAACATACCTTCACATCAATACTGAAATTTATGGACTTTTGTCAAATAGACGGGACCCGTCTGAGCTGCTACGGGTGAGTCGACTTTTTCTAGTATTTTTTCTATTAAAATAATTATCTTAATATAAAAATAGCATTGTGAATGCCTAAAATCTAAAAATTCAATAATATTTATTTATTTAATTTTATATTTTTGCCTCCGATCATAAAGTAAACCTACTCCGTTTCCTTTGACTGGATCGCATGGTTCCTTTGAGGGAACTATGACGCTAGGCGCCCCGCCACGGCCGGAGGCTAACTCAATTTATTTGGATAATTGGTTTGTTTTACTAACCACCCCACATCCACAAATAGTTTCAACTGAATAGATTATTTTGATGGTCTTTGGCACGCTGTGCACAAAACTTTATTTACCTTCGAGTAGCAGTCTTTCATCATTTAATAATATGCAGTTACAAAGTAAAAAGTTATTGAATATAGTATAACCTAATCATAATTTTATTTAAATAACACAGATGCTATTAAATTTTGTATAATATTATTCGTAGCTGATTCGTAGCATTTCTCGTAGTCTCGTAGCCGTAGGATACTGCCTAAGAATCTGACGAAAATCCCAAACATTATTTTTATACATATTAATTAAATTCTGTTTAATAATATGATAATTTAGTTATCTTATTCTTATTCTTTATTCTTATTCTTAAAACTGTTATAAATCGTTTATTGCCGCCTTAAAAAATATAACAATTTATCTATTTTCACAGGTTGCAACAACAAAAATTAATGAAAATGTGACCACGCTTAAAAAGGTAATACAAACCATATAACAAATATAATGAAGTCTGAGATAGATGATTACCCGCAATCAGTAAAGGACCTGCCATAATAAATTTGAATGTACCGAATGTCAATTTCAATATTTTTTAGATATTAATGTGGTTATGATTAACTCAACTCAACTCAAATATTTTGAATGACCCGTTTCTATTTCGACCCAGTTGTGATCTGCAACAATTCAATTTGCTTTTTGTTGATAAGTGAGACGATGTTATGAAAAAACAACTTACTTTTTTTCACATGACATAGTGATTAAATAAAAGGAAGAAATGAGTTAGGGCAAGTCGTGTCTGTCAAATTAAAAGCTTTTTTAAACCACTCGCTTATTGCACGTTTCGCTATATGTCCATTTTTTTATTTAATAGGACAAACAAAAGCTGACAGATAAGAAAAATTACATTTGTTTTGTGTAAATTTGGCCATGGACAGTCAGCAGCACATGAGGTTATACAAAACTGTCAAAAATCTGTAATTTATTTTGAACCTTAATCTTAGCATGTATAAAATTGATTGAATAACGCTGTCGTGGAAGCACAGCGTGCCGTTGACTGTACGATAGGTTGGTTTCCATCGATGAATTTTATTGGAACAACCTTCTGCGTTCAGTGTCGTGCCGCATTAGCCCGGCAGCCAGCGCACGTATCGCACGACCGCAACGTCCAGCCAGATCACAGCGACGACGACAAATTGCGACATCCGCCGTCTATACCCCAGTCACACGAACTGCCTCGTAACTACACTGCGCTGCTACAAAATTGGTCTCCTAACCAATATCTGTGAGTTGGGTAACTAGCTGAATGCTCTTACTAGTTCAGAGCTTTTGTTAAGTAACCAATGACGAAATTTTACAATGAGGAACAAAACCACGTTTGTTTCACAGGCGCATTTCACTTTTTCTCAGCAAAGATTACGTAGAAAAAACTTATGCTTATTAAAATACTCTCAAAGTCCGTACAAGCTTCAGGATAAAATACCAAACGGTAGCGGCGTCCTACTTTAGCCAGTCCCAGGGCAGACCGCCGCGGCAACAAGCCACTCCTGTTTATTTTACCGCAATGAATTTCCTTGCAATATTTTCTTCAGTTTTTTTTTTAATTTTGAATACATTCGAGTATAATTCTCCGTGGCGGTCGTGCGCCCCCGGCAATCTCCAAATTGCCTCTTTATGTGCAGATGTTCCAACCCTCGGTTTTTCCGTCTTTTGAATGTCGTTTTGCTGTTAAATAACGTGCTCTTTTATTGTAAATGGAGTTTTCAAGTTCACTTTCTACGTCAGCAAATATTATTGTGGCACATCAAACACACATAAACAGGCGACAAAAGCTTTATTTTACAGCTTGCTGTGACTATTTGTTCTTGCCTAGTCGTTAACTTTTCTTCGACTCTTTTTGATATCAGTAGAAAACTAGATAAGTTTTTGCTTAAATCGAGTTATTTGTGCTGTTATTTTAACAAAGTTCTGTTATCTAAATAGCAACAGTAAGTTATAAAAGCATTTTTCAACACACTTGCTCGTAAAGTGAGCCCTAATACATCGCTTTTAGGGCCATAAACCAAGCTATAACAAACGCGTGCAATAATATACTATAAAACACGAGGTTGTTATAGAATTATCCCTACAAAGTTAAATAGTACCTTACTGCAAGTTCTATGCGAGTAAACAGAGCATTCCCAATTTAACCGGCTAATACAGTTATTTTTTTTTTTAGTAACAACAAGGAGGTTTTATGCCGCTGAAAATTCATATTCATTTTTAATATAAATAATGTTTAAGTCCTCAATTAAGTCAAACAAATATTTATTATTATCAAATAATTCATTATTCACAATATTTTGTTAAAATATTAAAATATTTGCATTTTATCATTAAAATTATAATTTTGAAGTAGGCTGTATGCTCACTCTCACTCACCCCTTTGTTCGCAAAATATTCTTGCATTTGGCGTGTGAAAAAAACAAAAAAAAACCTACGCGCCTTTTCCCATTATTGTCATATTTGTTTTTGTCGTATTTATTGCAGTGTGGTAAATTACTTTGTATTTTCCTCGCAAATGTGTTGAAAAACGTCGTATGAAACTCGTGAGCTTTTGCTCATTGCATACTCGGCTGAGTTACGCCCTCGCCTACGCCCTCGCCTACGCCCTCGCCTACGGCTCGGGCTGCAACCCACAGCCTTGTATGCAATGAGCAACCTAAGCTAACTTGTCTCATAATGTACTATTATAATACAGGGTTATTTGTACAACACCAACAACACCGTAGGAGTAGATTACTAACATCATAAACAACAACATTTGTTTTACGACTTTTCCCAAAACAGCCAAAAAAATATCAACAAAAATCGATCAGCTGTTCAGACATTTTGAATAGAAAGTCGATTTTTTTGTCTGTTTTGGGAAAAGTCGTAGAACAAATGTTGTTGTTTATGATGTTAGTAATTTATTTACTCCTGCGAGGTTGTTGGTGTTTTACAAATAACCATGTATAAGTGTAACTGTTACAGAATCGAAGATTGAGGTTTTAATAAATCCATCTTTCAGTCTGACGACTTACTCTAAGGCTTTCAGCTCTACAAATATATTATTTAACCCAACTGCTATTAGCATAGATAAAAAGACTCCATAAATAACGTTCAAAAAGATATTCCCTACATTTCAAATGGCTGCTTGAAAAGAGTCTCTATAATTCAAATCCTACTAAAGATCACAATTACAAGATCTTAACTCATTTATTACCTCCCGAACAAATTATATCTCATGAAGCAAATTAATTCCTTAACATTATACTTCTTTCAAGATCTTAATAAATTAGAGCGAGATTTCACAAAAAGTAGACGGCTGAGGCCCGCGGCTAACGTAAAATTACGTCTTTATTTACAAGTACCTAAACATTTTCTTGTCACTGGGGATAATGCTGTTTCATTTAATTTTATGTTCAGATTTTTAAATTCATTCTTACATTCTTATTATTTATTACTTGGTTAGGTACAACAATCCATCTTAATTTTTGACGTTTTATTTGTAAACTAAACCTTTTCTTCATTTGTTGTTAAATTTTCAAAAACAATACATGCATACAAATACAAATTGAATCCCCTTATCTATATTTTTCTTTATCATACAAATCAGCAGTAACTTTAGTAGATTTCATGTAATGTAACTTAGGTATACGAGAATAATGAAATAAAATCAATGCTTTCACTGCGTTTATTAAAAGGCTCTTCTCACATTTCAGTCTAGTTTTTGTTTGTCATCAATACGTTAGAACAGGAAATAGAACTAGTTAGTTATATAGTTACAGCATCGAAGATTGAGGTTTTAATAAATCCATCTTTCAGTCTGACGACTTACTCTAAGGCTTTCAGCTCTACAAATATATTATCTAACCCAACTGCTATTAACATAGATAAAAAGACTCCATAAATAACGTTCAAAAAGATATTCCCTACATTTCAAATGGCTGCTTGAAAAGAGTCTCTATAATTCAAATCCTACTAAAGATCACAATTACAAGATCTTAACTCATTTATTACCTCCCGAACAAATTATATCTCGTGAAGCAAATTAATTCCTTAACATTATACTTCTTTCAAGATCTTAATAAATTAGAGCGAGATTTCACAAAAAGTAGACGGCTGAGGCCCGCGGCTAACGTAAAATTACGTCTTTATTTACAAGTACCTAAACATTTTCTTGTCACTGGGGATAATGCTGTTTCATTTAATTTTATGTTTAGATTTTTAAATTCATTCTTACATTGTTATTATTTATTATTTGGTTAGGTACAACAATCTTAATTTTTGACGTTTTATTTGTAAACTAAACCTTTTCTTCATTTGTTGTTAAATTTTCAAAAACAAAACATGCATACAAATTTAATTTGAATACTCACCTTATCTATATTTTTCTTTTCAACACACTTGCTCGTAAAGTGAGCCCTAACACATTGCTTTTAGGGCCATAAACCGAGCTATAACAAACGCGTGCAATAATATATAAAACACTAGGTTGTTATAGAATTATCCCTACAAAGTTAAATTAGTACCTTACTGCAAGTTCTATGCGAGTAAACAGAGCATTCCCAATTTAACTGGGTTATACAGTTTTTTTTTTTTTAGTAACAACAAAGGGGTTATATGCCGCTGAAAGTTCATATTCATTTTTGAAATAAATAAATGTGTAATTCTTTAATTAAGTCAAACAAATATTTATTATTATAAAATTATTCATAATTCATAATATTTTGTTATAAAATATTAAAATATTTGCATTTTATCACATAAAATTATAGTTTTGAAGTAGGCTGTATGCTCACTCACCCCTTTGTTCGCAAAATATTCTTGCATTGGGCGTGTGAAAAAAACAAAAAAAAAACTTACGCGCCTTTTCCCATAATTGTCATATTTTGTTTTTGTTGTATTTGTTGCTGTGTGGTAAATTACTTTGTATTTTCCTCGCAAATGTGTTGAAAAACGTCGTATGAAACTCGTGAGCTTTTACTCATTCCACACTCGGCTGAGTTACGCCCTCGCCTGCGGCTCGGGCTGCAACCCACAGCCTTGTGTGCAATGACCAACCTAAGCTAACTTGTCTCATAATGTACTATTATCATACAAATCAGCAGTAACTTTAGTAGATTTCATGTAATGTAACTTAGGTATACGAGAATGATGAGATAAAATCAATGCTTTCACTGCGTTTATTAAAAGGCTCTTCTCACATTTCAGTCTAGTTTTTGTTTGTCATCAATACGTTAGAACAGGAAATAGAACTGAAATGAAGAAAATTAATTGTCTTACATTTGAACTAAATGATTGAAATGCTAATTCGTATAAACCAATTACGCGCACTCACCTCTGGATCTTTGCTATATGAGCACTTGTGGACATCGAAAGCTCTCTGACATTTGCTTTTGTCAGGGGTGTCTGAAAAAGCACAAAATATAAAATCCCGTAGTATGTGATATGATATATGGCCAAGATGTTTAATGAGAAAGTTCTTATTAAACATCTTATAAGTGTTGCTTATTAGTTATTTCTAGTTTTCTAGAACAACAAAAATCATTGACTCAATTACATGTCGAGGGTTAAAATATTAAGTTGCGTTGCGTAAGTGTTTGAGAGACATTTTCACTAAAATCACTTTTAACACAGTTCTTAAACTTTTGTCGAGCTGATTAAGATTTATTCTGGCTCATATTGGGCGAAATATCCAAAGTTGAAAATTAACTGGCTTTTTTTGTAACACCCAAGCATTATTTTATTACCAAATGACCACAATGCGTTATGGCAATGAAGAAAAGCCATGATGCGTTCTGGGGCCCTACCGGCTAACTTTTTGAACTTCGGCGGGTCTGCCGGGCAATGATCGTAGCATTGGGTACTTAATGTATCTTTTTGTCAAGTTGTTGTTATGTATGACCTATACTTACATATTTTGAAGTCCTACACATTGTGCTTAAAGGTCACGCAAATACATGAAACATAGTACTAATTGTTACAAGTTCTAGGTAATCACATATTATAAATTATTTTTCATTGCGCATAAAGGTCACGTAGTTAACTAAATAAAACATTATTTACCAGTATATAATCATATTTTTTCTAACGTTTATTACAATATTACTCACCCAGATGTCGACATGCAAATATCATCTTGGTAACTCTGTCCGTGTACTTTTCAGGAATTATACTGACCATCATATCATAATCCACGGTTCCATCGTCATCAACCTGAGAATAGATAAGTACTCAAGTAGTGGAGGCAAGTGATATAACTGTTTAACATCATTTCAAAATATTTTTCCAATTCGAAATGTTGACTCCGACAAAAGATGTTGTGAGTATGAGAGATGATTTTAAAATGTTCAATGTTAAGTTCCGTTCAGATTCAATTCATAAACCAATTTATTGGTTTAGAACTCAAAAGTAAACGTTTATTTAGACTACCTATTATTTTGGTATAATATAATGGGGAATGTCCGAAAAAAATCAAATTGGCTGAATATTTTTTCATAGGTAGGAATAAGCTTCCTTAGTATTAGAAAAAAGTTTCAGAATTTCCGGTTGCGTAAAAAATTTATAAAAATCAAAAGTCTCTTTAACTTCACAAAAGTACGAAAGTAACAGCAGAATGGAGATTATACCTTTGCCACCACTTGCCTCAACCACAGCAAGTATTTAAAAAAAAAGTTTTGACATTTTGTGTTGAAATTTTTTTTTATTGTATTGTGGTTGTGGTAGGTGATGGCAAAGGTATAATCTCCATTCTGCTGTTACTTTCGTATATTTGTGAAGTCGAAGAGACTTTATTTTATTTTATTACGCAACCAAATATTCTGAAACTTTTTTCTATTAAAAAGGGAGCTTATTCCTACCTATAAATGAATATTCAGCCAATTTTATTTTTTTTGGACATTCCACATTGTTTACATTACAGGCTTGGACGAATTTATAGGTCATCAATTTATGAAAACTGGCTTAGCCAGGTAGTCCATTCTTTCTAAGAAAGAAAGCATTTTGTAAAACTTGACAAGCACAACTCATTCTTTTATGAACATAAAATAAAGGAAACATCCTCATTCAGCTGTATCATCTTTGAATGCGAACGGAACAAATCGAGTTAAAAATAAATTAAACTCTTGTTTGTTTCTAATTTTGCAGGCAACGCGAAGAGGGAGACAAACAAAGGACTCACGAGGTTCGCTTCTTCCATAAGGCAAAACATATAGCACTTCAATTTCTCGTCCTCCTTAAATATGCCGTTTTCGCAATTCTTTATGTCCTCTGGGGGCAAACAAGAATAAAGACTCCTTAATGTATACAAACGTTGTTAGAGCAGCACTAGTGGATGCGTGCAGTAATACATAGCCTACTTGAGTGAGAAATAATTTAGTAGCCAAAATCTTTTTAGAATAGAGTAAGTTTTTATTAAGAATTTATCAGATCAGTAATGATAGATTGATATTGTGACCTAAAAGTCAAATGCAGTGCAACAGGTTTTGTGAAATCTATATGATTAAGACAAAATACCTGCGATAACATTGTTATTTATCTTATTTAGTAAATATTTTACGTACACGTATTTTAACACACTTCTAGAAAAGTCTACAAACTTCAACGAGATAATAAGCAAAGTTCTTTGAATAATTTTAGCCACAGACATAATTACAGCAACAGGCGTAAAGACGGAAAACTCTGAAGCAAAAGTGACTAAATTACGTCACATTCGACAACAACCGCTTCTACATTATTGTTAGTTCTATGGGCCTTGGATTATCCTCTATTGCTCCGGGTCCTCCGAAGTACGACATGTTGAACAAAGAGAAAGGTAAATTTCCTCCTACTCACCCTCGGCCACCCCGGTCTTACCAACGCACTCGTTGTGAACATGCTGTATTATCTCTTTGATTTCATCACTCAATTCCTGGAAACACATTTTATGGTTGACACAATGTTCAAATTAAATTCATATTTAAAAAATGTATTAATGTATAACCTTGTATGTATTGGCTTAAGTATGAAATTGCCGATTTGTATGGACAATAGATACTAACATTTTCAATGGTGTCTTGAAACAAACCCCCTCATTCATGAACAGTTCATGTTCGCTCTTATAAAGTTTAAATTTAATTCAAAAAGATATTGTTATAATTTAAGGCTCCGTTATGCAAAATCATTTGTCTCTGTCTTTTTCTTTACATAACCTCACTTCTGCACTTTTTCGATGTTTTTCGTTGCTTTTCGTTGCTTTAGCACAATTATCTTTCTTAAAAAAGGTTATTAGAAAACTGCACAGTACGTTAAAGTGTATTTTGATTTAGAATTCAATACGTTTCCGCTATTATTTACGCCAAAAATATGATCCGCGACAAGCGCCTACTAGATAATCTCTTTAGCTTGTCGTAAGTTTTTTTGTGGCTACAATTTTACGTTTTCCATATGGCCCGCGCAAACCATGTTTTCCTATTATGCGCCCTTAATGACCAATTTTAGAATCAACAGTGAGCAAGAAGCGCTGTTGTTGCTAAAATCTCGACAATAAACTAATTAGACTTGATCTTCGACATTTATTATTCACTAGCATATAACAACTCTTTTCTTTTTCCTTTTTTCATAGTACACACCGAGCCAAAAATTTGATGCGATGATGTATGCCTATACTATCTGCTTACATATTTCTTAACTGTTCAAATGTAGACAGGTCTCTTATTACTATTCAGTCGCTTTCCGTTGATCTACATGCGTTACCTTTGTGAACACCGTAGGGGGAATAAGTCTCTTCAATATTAAAAATGAGATAACATTCTCAAAGAAAATATTAAGTCGTGATTCCGCTGGGACTTGCCCTACGCGCATCAACTTGTATCATAACGTTAAATATTAATTTACCTACTAGCTACCGATTCGTGTCCATTGTTAACTCAAAAAATGTGATGTTAATTATTTAATGTCGCTAAATTCAGTAATTATTCAGCAATTAAAAAACCTGGGAAATATTTGAAAGAGAAACTTCAAACATAAAATAATTTGAACTTTCAAAAGATACAATTAGTATATCATTTAAAATGTACGCGAAACTATAGCATCAAAGTTGAGATTGCATCAACGGCAGCGGCTTTAGTGCAGTGGTGTGATGTGTCGTGTGTCATTGGAGACGCGGGTGACATTACGTATTCGCAGACGGCGACGGCGACGTTGAGCAATGATGTCTCCTGCCCTCCACCGCGCTCATCCATCAACCTTCACCTTAGCGGGCACTTCATAAACTTACATGACGGAAAAAACTGACACCAGTGAGCCATCGACTATAAACGCTTTCGGAATTAAGAATAGGTTTGTTTTGGCCTTTTATTGTTGTTAATTTAGAGTATGTACTATGGGCAACAGCGTCGCTTAACCAGTTTGCAACAAAATTCGTGTATCGCCCCTGCACGAACTAAACGTATGTGAAAGCGAGCGCGGCGTGCAAGCGATTTTGACCTTAGCAGTGGTTAAGCGTCGCTGTTGTCCATGGTACATACACTGAAAATAGCGCTTATGGGTTTGATAGTTGTCATTATTGAATCGACAAACCAAATCGGACATAAATAAAGATAATAATAATAATATGTTAAATAGTTATTTATGCAACTGTACTATAATGAGGGGTATTAAAACACGAATGTGGGTTATAATGTGGGTGATAATAGTATCACATGAGTGTTTTAAAACCTAATTATGTACAGTTGCATACAAGACTTAATCTACACCCATTTTTTTTTTATTTGGGAAACAAACAATAATTTAATACATATGGATTAAAAACACCCATGACATTTATATCTACACCATGATATGTATCCTCTATAAAGGTTTTGACTTTGACTTTGTCTTTCCTCTCCCTCCTCGTCTTTATATCTTCCAAAAGAGTGTTATAATGTTGTACTGAATTTCATAATGCAACGCTCCGCGAGTGGGCGCGCGGCGCAGCAGGACCAGCTCTCGCTCGGGATATTGTAATGTTGGCAGTAAGCTAACTGTTTCAGAACCCTTCACAGAGGATTTAAATCAATAAAAGATTTTTAAAACTTACCAGTTCTGCTTGGCCTAGTGATAAGATTGCCAATATTATAGAAAAAACTCTGTAGATCATGGCGCTGTGCGTGCCACGCCATAATACCATCAATTTCTCTTTGATCCGCTTTATATCAGCACTTGCGTCCTTCATCGGTCAAATAACATAGTGAACACAATTTACCTAGGCTACAATTAGCACATTAGCAGACACGGTCTCTCGTTGCAACTACAAGCTGTAATCATGACTGGGAAACTTTGGAGCATGAATGAATAAGCAGGTAGATGTCGAGCGCTTGCAACCTTAAACTTTAGTTCGATGCTCTATTTTAAACAACATCTGCTTTTGGACATAGGTAGTAAAACTTTTCGGTGACAGACCTAAGATGCAATTTTCTTCTATAAATTCTTGATTGTTTTTGACACGCACCTAAGTTTTCTAATTATCAGGGCCCTATATAATAAACGTGACAATTTGTCACCTGTCATGACATTTTTATATCCATTGCGTCAATCGATTTGAAAATAGAATAAACTACTCATATAGCTACACCGCAATGTATACCAAATTGTCGCGACAATTTACAAATTGTCACGTTCAATTGGTTCAAATCTACCTGTCAGGCAACTACTTTTAACTTTGATGCTCGTTGTAGGTTCCTATTAGTTATGTAACTGGCTTAGCCTTCATGAATTTGTGCAGGTAGTGAGGTAGATTCCTTGATTTTTTTTGCAGTTTTATTTTATTATTACGATTGCTGACAGTCTGACCTAACTTGGGAGTTTTACACTTCAACAAGTAAATTAAGACACAAGGGAAACAAGATATTTATTCATCGACATCGGTCCTTTTTCATGTCTCCACTGCTGGGGTATAGGCCTTCCTTATGGGTGGATAAGGAGAATGGTCCATCATAACCCACCAGGCGGGCCCAACGCGGATTGGTGACGGTGATACATAGATTATCTATTTGTTACTTGCAATGAGAAAAATACTTTATAAGTATGTACTGTACCTACTTATACTTACAGATTTCCCACCGCCCCGGGGTGTACACCAAAGTAGGTAGCGACAATTTTCCCCGAGTCATTTCCCAAGCAGTTATGAACAATCATTCATTGTTTTCCCTGAACAAAGGGGAGGAGCTTACGTGTTTTTGTGCGTCGCTCTTTTGTGCCCCGAACAATAATAATTATAAAATTAATGTCATAATTTGCGATGTTCGCCGCCGGCAGCCACAATAAGCCGGCGATACCGGCCATAATGATTATTAATGGACAAACCTGAAGACAGACTCAAAATCACTTCTGACTTTATATTAAACTGACTTCTCAGGCAAGTTAACTTTTCATCTCAAAGGAATGCAACTAAATACAATGAATGTTAATATGAAAAAAGTGGTATAATTGTAAGCACTTAGTATTTAATGTTCGGTACCAAAAGGCAATAAAATTATAGTATTCGTAGGAGGAATATAGATAGGTATACGAATTACTATACTATATTATTGTACAAGGTGTTCCGATTTTCGCAGCTTTTGAACCGTTTAATAATTTGTAATAAATATGTTTTATCTCTTTTAGAATTGGTCAAGGCTTATGTATTATAAGTATTTTTTTCTACTCTCATATCGTAAAATTCGAATTATGAATTTCAAAACGAATTTATATTGGCATACTTTATACACGCAATACCGAAAAAAATTAAAAAGTTATTTTATAACATACCTTCGCTATACTAAAGTATGCTATAAAATAACTTTTTTTCTCATTACGATACAGGGCCAATCCAAGAAGAGCAGGTGCCGCGATATTAAAAAAAACAATGATATTCCCATATACTTTCCATGATTAAAATGTACTCTATGGTGATCGATGACTTAGCGTAACGATTCGTCTGCTGGAATTCACTCATATCATTATTTTTTTTTCTAATAGAAATACGCGCCATTTTTTATTTTAATTTTTATTTCGCTTAAAAATTTCTGATAGTAGGTAGTGAGTGTGAAAAAAGACTCCCCGATATTTTAGATGCGGCGACGGAAAAACGTCTTACTTTACCTAGGTAAGTAACCTACCTACCTACCTAAATCAAAGTCGAGAAACTACTTACTCCTTTTACTATTGATATTTTATTTTGTAGGTTCAATCACAAATTGTATGAGAGTAGAAAAAGTAGTGTATGAAACTGTACATAACTAGGTATTAAAACACTCGTGTGATACTATTAAAAACCTCGCCTACGGCTCGGTTTTTAAACACACACTAATGTTTTAATACCCCTCATTATGCATCAGTTTCATAAACTACTATTAAAGCTTTAGTAAGTAAGTATAATCCCATTACCTACTTATATTCAAAATTATACGCACAGTATTTTAGGCAAATCGAACATCAAAGGCTTCGCTTCCCAACTCTACTCTTCGAATATTTGTTTGAAATATTCGATTATCAAAAGCACACCTGAGCCGTGTTAAATCGACATGAAAAATCCATTAGAGTTGTTTGCGCGGGCAGCGGGCAGAGAGCGTATCGCCAGTGACCGTACATAAGCGGATTGTTGCTTCTGTCCGTTTCGTGGTGCACGCACCGCCCCGCTGCCCTGTCTGGGAATCTGGGCACAAGCGAAATAGATAACGACCTTACTTACAACTTCTGCAATCTCGAAATATATAGTTCTTTTCGAAAGGATAAATTTTAATAATACGAGTCGGCAGTCGCCACCAACAGTCGCTTACTGAAAAGAGATTTCTTTAGAACACTCAGAAAACGTTGTATCCTAATCTTAATATAATTACCACGTAATAAATATACTCTCATCTGAAAACGTTACTTCCCGATTTCAATTGTCAACAAGGTGTTAGATGTGGTAGTTACACTATTACTAGTGGCTCCGTGAGCTGTAGACCTCGCGATAAAATAAAATAAAATGTCCCCACGAAGTTTCCAAAACACACAGTTAGTACGTGAGTATTCGCAGATAGATGGTGCTTTTAATTTTGATAATTTTTCAAAATGGGTGAATATTTTTTTTATAAATTTGGAAAAATTGGCTTGACTAAACAGTTATATATAATTATCGAACCTACTCACAAAATTTCACCAGAATCGTTTGAGAAATGCGACCTGTAAAGGAGATCAAACAGCCGGAAAGCTGGACTGAAATATGTTTTTTTACATATCTCCGTCATTTTATTAAATTTGGAAAAATTGCCTCGACAAAAAATTTCTATATATTTATCAAATCTGCTCACAAAATTTCACCGGGATCGGTTGAGAAATGCGACCTGTAGAGGAGAACAGACAGCGCCGGAAATCCGGACTGAAATACATTTTTTTTACATTATCTCCGCCATTTAAAAAAAAATTAAAAACTGGCTTGACAAAAAAACTATACAATTTTCTAACCTGCTTACAAAATTTCATGAGAATCGGTTGAGAAATGCGACCTGTAGAAGAAAACAGACAGAACTGGAAAGCCGGACTGAAATATGTATTTTTAACATTTCTCCGTTATTTAAAAAAAATAAAAACTGGCATGACAAAAAAAATCTATATTATTTTCGAACCTGCTCACAAAATTTCACGAGAATCGGTTGAGAAATGCGACCTGTAGAGGAGAACAGACAGCGCCGGAAATCCGGACTGAGATACGATTTTTCTACATTTCTCCGTCATTTTAAAAAAATTCAAAAATCTGGCATGACAAAAAAATTCTATATTATTTTCGAACCTGCTCACAGTATTGCACGAGAATCGGTTGAGAAATGGGACCTGTAGAGAACATACACACTGAAAAAAAGAATCAACCAAAATAGTTTTGTTGCTTTAATTTTAAGCAAACTTTAGTTGTTGATAAATAAACTTTGACTAAATAAACAAAACTAGTTTGTATATGTGTTCCCAAAGGCAGTTGGTTTAATTTATTATGTTAATAAGTTACAAAACGTTTGGTTACAAGTTACTGAAACATCGTAGACCAATTAGTTTTTCCATAGCAACAAAACCGTTTTCTAATACATAACATAACTAATTGTTTACTATTTATAAAAGCTTTTGATCATATTTTACAAAACGTGCACATTCAATAAATTACTAAACCTTTGTAGGCATTAGGACGCTTAATAAATTTGTTAGTAACATATACTTTATTTATTATCTACAAAAGTTTTACAGATGATACCCTATTTATTTGACTAATAACAAACGTACTAAATGTTGCATTAATATAGTCAAACTTTAATTACAAACAAACTAACAATTTCAAAAATATCAATCAAACTTTGCTCAAGTTGATTCCTGTTCGTCGAGCGAGTGGCGTCAACGGTCATCGGCGCGTGTTTCATCGTGATCAGTGTGTTTTTTTGGTGCCAGGAACAAGAAGTACCTCGTCATTAGTTTAGTTTTACCCAATAGTGTTTCTACGCAACAGGTGCCTTATGGTTTTCGTAAAAAAAAAAGTATTCGTATAGTACCTGGCCGAATATTTTAGAACATGGGCGACTTCGCGGGGGCGGCAGGGTCAGGCGCAGGCACAAAGCCGGCAGAGCCTGATATCATGGAAGATTACCCAAGTAGCAAAAAAATGTTTCATAAAGGTTACCAATGCTAAAAATATTATCCTTATAAAAGCCATATTATCGATAATAAGACTGTATTTGGGCACAAATTATAAGTTTTATAATTACCATATAACTAACTAATCTTTCTCATAATTACCTTATACAAGCAATGGTTTTGCTAATTTGTCTTGAAAAAGCAAGAATTTTGCTTTTATACTGCCAATCATCCTTATAATCGATAATTAAATGCTGCTTGAAGCATGTGTTAAATAAGTATAAGGGTTCTGACGACTTGATTCAAATCCATACATTATAACTCAATGTTAAAAAAAAGGAAACAACGAAACTTATGAAGTGACCGTAATGAAGGATTGTTACAAAGTAAAAATATAGATGTAAAAGTTTAAAAGGCTTATCAAGTTTAATACGTTAAAATCTATGTGCCAAATTATTTTCATTGCCAATTTAAGCAAGTTTTATGTAATTTTTTTAATGCGCTCTTTAAATTGTTTATTTTTATGATAAATAAATAAGGTTTATTTTCGATAATTCTAATTCTAATCCACAATAAGAAAGATTAGCAAGTGTACTGCGTTTATAAAACAGATATACGGCGAACGCCCTTACAAAAGCATATATATATTCTAAGCGCTCCACCATATTGAAAGATTTAGGGTTCAATAATTTGAATAAGAAAACACTTTTATTTATAGTAGTAGTAGTATTACGTTTTAACTTATACCTACTTTCTATAGATAAGAAAGAAGAAAGATTTTATAAAAGCACACGTCTGTTGTGGGTTCTTACTAAATAAGTACTTGTAACGGTGAAATCAAGTATATTTATAAGAATAATACCCTTGTAAAGGTCATAATAAAGTATGATGTAAACTTTAGTCTTTGTAGCAGTTATATAAAATTCCATTTAGCAATTGCTTTATAGTAGCTGTAAGATGTATAACTATAAGGGTATTGGCCATATAAAAACTTTATAAAATTTTATAAAAGTACGTGGCAAAAGCGACTATAAGGCTAATTTATTATATGGCAAAAAGTACTACATTTTGCTTCTATATGGCTAGGAGTTTTTTAATGACTATATAAATCTGATTTATAAACGATAATACGGTTGCCAACAAGAGTAATATACCATATAAGCAAAAAACACTTATAGCTTGCATTTATAAGGAGAATGGTAAAAGTAATGCGTTAATAAAACGTGTATAAGAATTCTACCCTTATAATTCTTATATTATAAAACTGTTTTGCTACTTGGGTATTTAAAGACTTGGGGCCTAGAGAGGTACACTCCGAAATTAAAAGGTATGTACGCTGAAAGTCGGTAATTTCATTTTTATGTAAGTAGGCAATAATAGGTAGTTCTATGGTGGTTGCATTATGCACGCGATGATTTTTTCTGCTTGGAAAGGAGTAGACTGGTCCATTGATGAGGAACTCTCTTTGATGACTTTGATGTCGAGTTGTTTGTAAATATTAATCTGTTGATTTTTCTTATAGCTATTAAAAGACTACAAAACCGGATTACGACCAAAATATAGCTAGCCGAAAATGTAATGCTATAATGATACTTACAACGTTGAAAGACATTGTGAAAGACACTGATCATGGTAAATATTATCAAATACTTCGTCAATAACATCCTTACTTGGACATCCTTATCATTACTATGTGCTGAAGATCCTGTATAACTAATAAGTACTTATGTTTGCTTACAGCTAGCGACGAGGTAATGGACGTAGCTGCTTTTATGGCCATTCCCCTTCTGGTGACCACTGCGAATGTTAGACAAAATCAAAAAATGGTCTCATAGTAAAAGCTATGTTTATCATAGTTTCATCTTTGTAAGTTTCATATGTTTGTATTTTTAAATTTGCTATTTCGATTCCTATAACCTATAATATGTGAGAGAAAAAATAAATAAGTGCAAAAGTAATGTATTATTTTATTTTAAATCAGTATTATTAGCCAAAATTATTAATCAAGTAATAAGTAACAAACCTAGTTGAGAAATGGTATGGTTCATGAAATCTAGCCTGTATCATTTATAGGTACATATTTTTTTGTAACAGATTTAGTTTGTTGCTAAAATGTAAATATACTACTGATGTGTTAGTTGGTTTTTGCACAAACAGAAACAATACTGGTATATATATTTACATTTTAGCTAACAAATTATATCTACTACTTAAAATAAGTATTTCAATGCTATAAGCTAGATTTCATGAACCGTACCATTACTCAACTGGGTTTCTTATTTATTACTGAACGGTTTCCCTACGATTACTCAAGTAATTTTGTTACTTATTACTAAACAGTTTGGTAACTACTAACACACCATGATATCTTAATAACAACCACACTGTTCACCTATCAGTAACAATAAAAAAAGTAATTCGTTGACAAAGTGTTTTGTAGCCCGTTGATTTAATTGCAACAAAATAACTTTAGCAACTAGTACCTCAACTCAAACAGCAAAACTCTGTTTTGTAGCTAGTAAAACATAGTTTGCAAGTCACTTTTTTTGTGTAAGTAGTAACCAAAGTTTTTGTAACTGTATACAAAACATTTCTTTCAGTGCAGCGCTGGAAAACCGGACTGAAATAGGTTTTTTTAACATATCTCCGCTATTTTGAAAAATTTCAAAAAACTTGTTTGATAAAAAAATCTACATCATTTTTAAACCTGCTTACAAAATTTTACTAGAATCGGTTGAAAAATGTGACCTGTAGAGGAAAACAGGCAGAGCTGGAAAACGGACTGAAATCTGTTTTTTTAACATATCTCCGCCATTTTGAAAAATTTCAAAAAACTGGCTTGACAAAAAAATTCTATATTATTTTCGAACCTGCTCACAAAATTTCACAAGAATCGGTTGAGAAATGCGACCTGTAGGCTGAAACAGACAGCCGGACATACGAAAGAATTTTTACCCAAGCAGAAGCAGGGACGCTTCGCTCGCACTTCGTGCTCGCTCGGTCAAAAATGCTTCCGTGAACCTTTGTAGACCTACCTATAAATAGTATTTTTATTTCAATGAAATAGGTTTAAAAAATAAAATTATTAGGTAGGGTAGAAGCTTTTTGCAAAGATGAATCTCAATCGTATAAAACGCATCTCAGCGGTCAGTAAGTAATCCGATAGTAGCAGTCTTTTTAAAGAAATCAGTTCTCAATTTAAGTATTTTATGAAAACCCAATTTAAAGTGAAAGAAGGAAACGGTACATCCTAAGTAGATGCTTTATTTCTAAAGATGGCGCTTTGAACATTAAAACTCTTCCAATGTCGAGTAATTACGGGCAGCATCGCAGTTAATCTGAATGGAAATTATTATTTAAAGATAGTAGTGGTCTGACGAGTGGCGAGAACGGCCGGGGGAGACGTCATTACCGCAATCAAAGCGCCGAAGCCGCGAGCCCCTAACGACGAGTGCTCTCGATAAAAATTAAAAACACGTGCGAGTCAGCCTGAGGAAAGTTTTAATGAGAGTACACGGAACTGACTGTACTTCCAGCGAACATGCTGCTGAAAAACTCTTGTACAGGCACAAACGAGGAAAATCCACGGCGCGATGTCGCAAGCGCGTCGTTACGCAGTCACGGAGAAGAATATTTATTATCTAAGTATGATAAGTTGTTTTTATATTTTGTTTTTATTACTATTAAAATTTTCATTCAAACCTAGCACCACAGAATAACTAATAGTACAAGCTAGCACTTCAAGGCCCGGAAAATGAGTCACAATAGATTTTCTATTGTTGTCCGGCCGCATGCGGCCGCGCGGGCATTGATGAAATAAACTATAAAGATGTAACTATGCAAAAGAATCTGTATTAGAGCATCAATACCGATATCACAAGTCATCATACAATGTCGTTAGTAGGTGTAATCCCTCTAACAGAAGATGATTGCTATGCTACATATCACAGCGAGGTTTTATCCATTTTCATTCCAATTTTTCCACTTGGCACTAGTCCATCGTTCTAGTGAACCTAGAGGCCTAGAGTTCACATAAAATGAAACGGAGTAGGTACTATCTTACTAATTTGTTAGTGGCATCAACCAGGAGTGATTTTTATTAACGTCAAAAATATTCTGGAGGTGGAAAGTAACCTTTGCAAATGTGAGCGGAGGCCTGCTGGAGATGAGACGGACCTGAAGGATGCTCCAGGTGGAAAACACTTTTATTTTAGGATTCACCGAATTTTACTTTTTGTATTTGTATTCAAAATAAATGTGCAAAACCAAAAAGGTCCGCACAGTTAACATCGTACTCTCCAGATAAGTAGATAAAAAACTTGATTTCGAAATTACAAAAACGTAATAAAAAGTTACACAATACCTACATTTCAGTGAAATAAATACTTATCTTTATTTAAAGAAGATAGGTTCTTAACTTAAAGACTAATTCCATTTAATAAAATTTAATTTCATCTAAGGGGATGACCAAAATTTTGTGGCGAAATTTGACACACGTTTCTTAGAGAAAGTTGTTTAGTTTCATGGACTCGATCACTGGACAAATCCTTGAAATTTGGATGGTATTCAGAATGACCCGATATAGGTAAGTATATAAGTATAACTAATTACCGATGTATTTGTAAGGTACCAGTAAAAAACCTTAATAATTTACTGCCAAAATGAGGAAACATTTTTTTATATTATTTTGAATGGAAAATCTCAACGATTTAAAGGAAAGCAAACAATTTGTTTGATTCTGCTTCCTGGGGAATGCTCGGAAAGCAAATTATTATGTAATAAAAACAACATTTTCGAGGCTCTTCATCAATTTTGCTATTTCATAGTCCCTTGATACCAACCTCACAAAGTAATGAGGCACGTTTTGTTAAGATTTTGGTATCCTTGCAATATTTAGAAGTATTATTAATATTTACTAAGTAAGTACATCAACACCAATCACATTGGTGATTGG
The DNA here is from genome assembly GCA_943789525.1 of Agriphila geniculea. Lineage (NCBI taxonomy): Eukaryota > Metazoa > Arthropoda > Insecta > Lepidoptera > Crambidae > Agriphila > Agriphila geniculea. Next base: position 17,846,392 of record OX038871.1, read on the forward strand.
TGTTCCCTCCCCTCGATAGATAACAAGTAAAAGTAAGCGGTACTATTGGGATTTCTCAGTAAAAATCAAGAACACATTGTTTGAAAATTTAAAATAAAATATTTTCGAATTGACTGTCTTGTTCGTTTGATACGTGGTGTTACAGAAATATCGTAAAATATTGCCTTATAATTCTATCAAGTTACCACAGTCTTACTACTTTATAATACTGTGAAGTTACCCTTAATTACAGTCTATTAGGACACTTTAGGGTCTAAACCACAGATCAACCCCTAAACTGAAATGAAATAGGGTAGGTAACTATAACCTATACCTACCCATTGTATATGGAAAATGAACTGACTTTAAATACTAAGGTCATTTTTTAAATTTTTGACGACTGTATGTTATAACTACTTACCTAAGGAAGAAAAGAGCAGCCCATGACGAGTTTCTTGTCTGTTCACCTCGTTGCAAGGCTTGCAAACCGATGGCTTAGCTTCTTTGACATTCACAAGTGCTTGTAACAGCCTATACCTACTGAATCTATTAAAATACCCTCGTTTAGGTACTTTGGAAATTTAGAGTGTATTGAGGTGTATGAAATTTTATCAAAAATACATTTTTAAATAATTGTTTATGGAATGTTTAAATCAATATAATATGAATATCCCTTATATCGGGATTAGGTACATAAAGGGATTAGATTAATCTTTATTCGAAACCGATAATCGCAGAAACACAGCGGATTACCTATCTTCTTGTCAATGATAAGTGATAAATAAAATAAATAACGTGTGTGATAGTAACATTAGTGATAACATTATTGATGGTAAAGTTTCATCGCATCGGGATACAATGCAATGCAATGCAGGGAAAAATATTCAGATAAAAATAAACCGCGGCATATCAATAAATTCTTTAGGCAAGTGCATTCTCGTTTTTTTCATCCAGTCTATTTTTCTGGCAACATAAAAAATCCATTAGATTTGTGCATCGAAATCAAGCAAACGGGAGGCAGGCGGGCCGCACAGATACGCAGCCTCACTTGACCGTGTGTAAGCGGCTTTATTACGTACAGTCGACGGCATACAAGATCATGCTTTTTAGAACTTGGAAAGTGAAAAAGAAATGAATGTGCACATTAGTCTTTTGAGATAAGATTAACTTTTGTCAAATTAGGGGAGACGTACCAAATACTGGATACTTTTTGAAAACCGGAAAAAAAACCAACATAGTTAATATAAAACATTTGTTTAGTTACACTCATAGAGATAAGTGTCTAATCATCTTAGCATTACAAAAAGAAATAAACTTCTAGCTCCACTCAAAATCGGTAAAAATGATTTTTTCCTTAAAAATGTCAAAAATCAACAGAATAATTTTATGTACCCTATATTGGACAGTAGGTGTTCTTAATATTGGATATCCAATATTGGGTACATAACACTCAATATGGGATATCCAGTATAAGGAATACACAGACACACTACAAATAATTGATATAAACCCGTTTGACTTGTTCACAAACATAGTCTATTACATCTGGCCAAGCCAGCTGTGTCAAGTTTTTGCAATGAAATAAGAGTTATTACAGATACCGCATCATCTACTGGATCACAATCATCATACCCTGCTTCTAGCCAACCTATCATTGTATCTTCTTAACCAGATAGCAGTTAAATATGATTACCGACTTCAAAAGGAGGGAGGTACTCAATTCGACCCGTTTTTTTTTTTTTTTTTTTTTTTTGTTTTTTGTATGTACACCGATTACTCGAAGACGACTGAACCGATTGAAATGATTCAAACGTTATTACATTAGGTAAACTTCCAAGTTGGTCCCATTTTTTGAAATTTTGAAATCGGTTCGGTACTTTTCAAGTAATCTTGAAAAAAGTACGAAAATAGTATGATTTTGTGTGAACTACCTCGATGATCAGTCGTATAACTTCTTTGTTTATGAACTGAATAAGATAATTATTTTTTGTTGGAAACGGGATATCTTAAGTGTAGTTCTTTAACCGACTTAAAAAAAGGAGGTTCTCAGTTTGACCCGCATGTATGTATGTTTCTCCGCGATTAACTCACGTTTGGCTGAGCCGAATTTTCTACCTAAATAATATACCTACACTACCTAATACAAAAGGTTCCTACACTCAAAATAAAAAAATAAAAAATTGTTTAAAAAAACAAAAAACCGACTTCAAAAAACCTACCTCGGAAAAGCAAGAAATAATATTCGTAATAATAAAACACGTCTATTGAAGTCGGGTGGGGCATTTAGAATAAAAAAAGGAATCTGTAGGTATTCCAGCCCCACCCGACTTCAATAGACGTGTTTTATTATTACGAATATTATTTCTTGCTTTTCCGAGGTAGGTTTTTTGAAGTCGGTTTTTTGTTTTTTTAATTTTATATTACGATCGTCAAGTAAAAAAAGATACGAAATCGGTCGCGTGGGGTCTTTGAAAGCCTTTACGCAAAATAAATGTGTATTTAATCTAAATTAAGTATAATAAATCCACAAAACCTGTAGTACATGGTACCTACATCCTTTTCACGCAGCTACTGAGAAGCACAAGCTTGTGAAAAAAATATTAAAAAAATTATGGCAGTTTTTCTAGACTCCTCTAGTCTAGAAAAACTGCGTAAAAAGGATGTAGGTACCATGTAATACAGGTTTTGTGGATTTATTATACTTAATTTAGATTAAATACACATTTATTTTGCGTAAAGGCTTTCAAAGACCCCACGCGACCGATTTCGTATCTTTTTTTACTTGACGATCGTAAGTGTAAAATCATATTTAACTGCTATCTGGTTAAGAAGATACAATGATAGGTTGGCTAGAAGCAGGGTATGATGATTGTGATCCAGTAGATGATGCGGTATCTGTAATAATCTTATTTCATTGCAAAAACCTGACACAGCTGGCTCTCAAAGATATTTTTTACTCTATTGAATATCGCTGGTTCTCAAATGATACTTAGTTACATTCTTATTTACAAAATAAAATTCTAAAATGCTAAGTTTCTTTTTTGTTATTATTATCAAATAAAAAAACAGAAATACTCCGCGGACTCTCCCCTCGTTGAAGAGTCTATAGTGATTGTCGTTATTTAATGTGTTGAATTTAAACACTTAAAAGGATTTCTGCACAATTCAATTAATTTAATTTAGCTCTTTGGATTTATATTTCGTTTTATTTTAAAATTTCCAACGTTTTGGCAGCTTATCAGGGCCTTGGGAAGGGATTTCTATCACGAGAGTACACGTGGTAATCTATGAAGTGATTGCAGCATATTAGTCTATGTAATGGCAACATTTTTTAATAATAACGATATCAAAAACAAACAAATTCAATCAAGAAAGATGTATTCCTTCCCCATGAAACATAGACATAAAAATAACCCTATGGCTTTTATTTGGCCAAACCAGACACGCGGCATCCATTAGTAAGCTGTTCAAAAGACTAAAATATGGAGTGCTTATTCTATATTATGTTTCTTCATTTGCGTTATAAGTTTTAAAAGTGTCTTTAACTTAAAACCTCAAATTTATAATTTTTATAGTTTCTATTCAGTAAATTTTACTTTTGTTATATTTTTGTCAATGTCAAGTAAGCATTGTCAAATAGTGGGAAAAAATACTGTGCTTTGGCTGGTGATTAATTTTCAAGCCAAAATGAATAATTTTAAATATGATTTAGATTTATTATTTTTATTTACTTTTCCTTGTAACATATAAAATAAAAGAGAATGCTCATACATAAATCAATCTACAAAATTTTGATGATTGAATTAATGGGCTTTCAAAGACCCCATGCGACCGACGATGTAACAAAAGATAGCGCGACCGACGGCGGGTTAAGGAAATCGCAAACAGACACTGATACGCCAGTATCATAAATTACTTAAAAAGTTATATAAAAAGCCAACGGTAACAAATAACCCCAATTTGTATAAAAAGAAAACAAAAAGCTTTTCATTTCAAGAGAGCCATAAACAGATGTTTTTGTTCTCAATAACCCTCTTTGCAGTGTACGGTCGGTTAAAAACGGGAATAAATTGTGAGAATCTTTGCAAAACAATAGTTGGAAATGGTGTACGCGAGAAAAAGCCGGATGCAAATGCCATTCATATTAATTAGCAAAGCGAGACGGGCTTTTACGAAATTAGACCGTGATTTCAGCGGAGATTTATTGTTGTGTTTGAAACGGTAGCAAGGTAGCCATTTAGACGCAGCCAAATTGGTGTTGTCAGCCGGGTTTTAAATTGAATCGACTGAAGTTGTTTGCTTGCTTGCCTACACCAGTGAATCATAGCTAAGGTGGGAAGAACGGAACTTTGTCGTGAAAAAGTAATTTATTAGTAGCGTAGTACCTACGATAATCGAGTAACTTGTTGGTGTGAAGATTGATTATAGCGTGTAGGTAACTTAAATAAAGTACACAAATAGGTATCTTATTCTGTATTTTTATAAAAAAAACCGTTAATTTTGTAAAGCGTTTTTCGCTCTTTATTATCCACTACACGATTTTAACATAAAATGAGGGTCTGGTTGATTGACAAAAGTTTTTATGACCTGAATGAATATTTTGATATCCACTGACATTACATTATTATAATTTATAATCTTTAAGTAATCTATTTTATTTTATTATTTCAGTTATCTTTGTTGACATACTACTTTAATTTATTATTGACCGAGCGAGCACGAAGTGCGAGCGAAGCGTCTCTTGGGCTTGGGCAAAAATTCTTTCGTATGTTCGTCCGGCTTTCTGTTCCAATCTACAGGTCGCATTTCTCAACCGATTCCTGTGAAATTTTGTGAGCAGGTTTGAAAATTTTAAAGAATTTTTTTGTCGAGCCAGTTATTTAAAATTTTTCAAAATGGCGGAGTTATGTTAAAAAAAACAGATTGCAGTCCGTTTTCCAACTCTGCCTGTTTTCCTCTACAGGTCGCATTTTTCAACCGATTCTAGTAAAATTTTGTAATCAGGTTTAAAAATGATGTAGATTTTTTGTCAAACCAGTTTTTTGAAATTTTTCAAAATAGCTGAGATATGTTAAAAAAACCTATTTCAGTCCGGTTTCCAGCGCTGTATTTACTCCTCTACAGGTCGCATTTCTCAACCGATCCCGGTGAAATTTTGTGAGCAGGTTTGAAAATAATATAGAATTTATTTGTCGAGGCAATTTTTCTAAATTTAATAAAATGAGGGAAATATGTAAAAAAACATATTTCAGTCCAGCTTTCCGGCTGTTTGATCTCCTCTACAGGTCGCATTTCTCAACCGATTCTGGTGAAATTTTGTGAGTAGGTTCGATAATTAAGTATATATAACTGTTTAGTCAAGCCAATTTTTCCAAATTTATAAAAAGATATTCACCCATTTTGAAAAATTATTAAAATTAGATGCACCATCTAGCTGCGAATACTCACGTACCTACTGTGTGTTTTGAAAACTTCATGGCGACATTTTATTTTATTTTATCGCGAGGTCTACAGCTCACGGAGCCACTAGTTTAATGGGTCTTTATAATATACTGTTGCAGTCTTGACATTTATTTGACTTCATGTACCTGACAGGAATTTTAGGAATGTTAATATTTGTTCTTTCTATGTAATGTTAACGTTAATTTTAAATTATAATAAAACACTTTTGCATGTCAAAACTTACAAAATACGCTTGACCTTTATATTTAATCTGTAACAACTTGTATACCGTGTTTGATGGCAAATAAATATATTTTAAATTTCATATTTACCTACTTGTAATAATTTTATTGATTTTTAAATAGGAACATATTTACAGTACATTAGCCCGTAGAACATTAAAATCACCAAAAAGGTTACCATTTGTCGTTGTGATATAGTTATTTATTACGAAATTATAGATACTTTAACCCAAGTTTTACAGATCGCAACCCGCCGTAACCTATATTTGTATATCTCCAAAAATGTATTTTTTTTATGTTTCAAGGATTACCACATGGTTTAGCTATTGTCATGTTCTACAGCTTCTATAGCTAAACTGTGTAGGCCAGCGGTTCCCGAATTCTTTTGGCTACGAAACCCTTTTTGTTTTACTGTTTTTGGGCGGAACCGTAGCTCAAGTAAAAAGTAAACTAACTTAACTAACTGTTACATTGTACTGAGGCTTTTTGGCTTGGTGTTCACATCTTGTAAGTTAGTTTGACTTTAAAAGAAGGACTTTTAAGATATAGGTACAATATTTATTTAGTTAGAACATGGTTAGAACAAAAAGATAAGTATATTATATACCTATCCTGAATATATGAACTCTTGAATTTTTGCGGAACCCCTGAGAGCCTCTTACGGAATCCCAGGGTTCCGCGATTGTTAGTAGAAAAATCTGTGACATTTACTCTGGCAAGCTATCTCTGTGCTGTGCACATTTCATAAAATTACAGGGTATCTTGTCAGGCGCGGTCCGAGGGGGGGGGGGTCACAGGGGACATGACCCCCCCCTCCAAAATCGTACACGTCACATAGAAAAAGCTTCTAAAAATTTACAGAAAAGCAATTATTATTATTAGTGACCCCCCCCCCCCCCAAATTTCAGGCTGCGACTGCGCCTGTATCTTGTAATTAGCGGTCCAGAGCAAAGGAGCCATTTCCAACAACAATCTTTATTTCTAGTCACCTATAGCTTTTCGCATTATGGTACAGATGCCGGCATATATATTGGCAAGAGAATGAAAGAGACAAAAGATGCGCAGTAGCCATAAACACTAAGTTTATAGCTACTGCGCATCTTTTGTCTCTTTCATTCTCTTGCCAATATATATGCCGGGCAGTATAACTTGTTTTTTAGGCATGGTGTCTGTCACAAAGACCAGAAGGTTATAAAAAAACGCATCCTTCATGCAAAAATAATTCGCATAATCTTTATCCTCTTTTGAATAATTCCATTTAACAGCCAACAAGTTTATATGGGTTTAGAAAGCCTTTTTTAATAGCCAATCTTTTGCCCAACGCTTTCTTTTTACCCGTTTCTTATTCAAAATCGCAATCGAAATTCAAACACAGGTCTTTCTATAATGAATATCCATAATTTATGCATAAACACGTGTACTCTTTGTGAATATTTGCGTATGACTGACGATCAGTCAGAATGACCGAGTAATGGCGATATAATTCCATCAGTCACCAACAGTCAAACGGAATTCATGACTGATGGAATTTGACTGACGCTTGCATGACCATGTAATGGCTGCCTTACTCTTGAAATGCCTCGCCATTCAACTGATTTTCTCTCATATGCCTTCTCTGTGCATGCTGTACGACTGTGGAATTGCCTCCCAGAGGATATCAGGAGTGCTCAAACTATGAGATCATTTTGCGATCAAGTCAGAAAACATTTCCTCTCCTCTACCTAATACACTATCGTATGTCCTGCTTACTTATTGTCTAATTTTCAATATCTATCGCAATCGCTTTCATTTGACAGGTGGACGTGACACATTGCTGCATTTCTTTGGTAAGTTTTTATTTGTGCCAAAACGAAGCATCAATGTATCACATCCTGAAAGTGATTGCGATAGATTTTAAAATTAGAAAATTAGCCCCCGGATCTTTCTTTCACTTTAAAGTCTATTCATAATTCCTCTCTTTATATCTATATCTGATATCTCTTCCCATAATTGCACCGACTCTCCCCCCCCCCCCCCCTAAATCCTCTTCTTCTTGTCTCTTTTAGTACTCAAGGTTCCTGGAAGAGATTGCTATTTAGCAATAAGGCCGCCTTTTGTGTGCTTTCTTTCTGTTTTTTGTATATGTTTATAATTTTTCCTGTCTTGTGTGCAATAGAGCTCCGCTGCCATTTTCAATCCTATTGTAATTAATTATTTATAAAAAAACAATAACTTAGCTGTAAAAATATTTATATTCAATTGTATTTTCGAATCGAAGTACTTATATCATTGTTACAAACTGGCAAGAAAAAGGAGAAGATTTATCAATTTATCACATAGGTGTTTTTAAGGAATAAAGGCATATTCAAATCTCAGCGGTATTCTCTACCGGTGGCGGTAACGATATCCTATTGGGTATGCGGATAGCACGCCGTTCAAACCATAGCGGAATTTTACCGCTACCGGAGACGGTAGCGGTACTGGCGCGCTGCGCAAGTGTTGCGGGCGGGCAGCGCGGAGTGCGTCCGCGGGGGAAGTAAAAGTTTCGCCGAATATGCGGTACGTATAGCGTACCCATCCGGTTCCGGTTTCGCGACAGCTGCGAAAATGTTATGTTATGTAATGTGTGTTTAAAAATTACCGCGCGGGATATCGCTCGGGTATTACCGCTACCCACAGCGCGGCGATAGCGGATACCACTTAGGTTCGACTAGGCCTTAAGGTACAGTATGTACCTACAGTAGAATTGGTACTTACATATGCACACAGGCAAATAAAAATAAATAACTAATTAATATACAAAAAGTGTAAAATCTTTATAAAACATGCTTACAACCTCATGGTTAAATTCATCAACAGAAAAATTAAAAATAAAGCGTGATATTATATCGCGTTTCGGTGTTCATTATAAGGGGGCTGAATGAGATGAAATTTATTTTAATGACCCTATGTCGTGGTGGTTATGTATAAAGGCATGTATCCACGATCCATGATAATATATCACGGCTAACATTTCGTCTTGTTTCTGCGTTAGGTAACCTCGTATTTACAAAATGTGAACTTTACAGGACCTGGGGCCGTACAGGCTAGCTTACATGGCTATCGTAATCGCTTTCATTTGACAGATAGATGTACACATTGCTACTTCTATTTGGCGTAAATAAAAACTTACCAAACAAAAGTAGCATTGTATCACATCCATCTTTCAAATGAAAGCGATTACGATTGCCATGTAAGTTAGCCGGTACGGCCCAGTGATTTAAATTTCTGGTAAAAGTTACGTAGGTACAGTACGAGGCATATATCTTGAAATCGAGTGGGGATTGCGCGGAACGCGTATTTTGGGCATGTGTAGCGGTGAAGGGCGCGGGCGGCGGGATCGGGGCGCGCGCTATTGGTCGCTCACAAGAGCACATGCGCAAACTTATCCCCACTACGTCGAAAAAATTTCAAGATACATGCCTCGTACTGTACATACGTTAAAGGTAGACATTTGAGTGGTTAGTATAGATACGAGGAAAAATAATACATTACCCATTTTACATCACAACAATAAGTAAAATAACTAATGTAAAGACGCAATAGGTACACAATGACAAGTATTTTTTACGTTCCCTACCATTATTGTTTTAATACTAAAAATACAACATTGGAACTTGAATATCTTATTATAACTATAGGTATGACAAATTAAACTTATAATACTTTCATTAAGTGAGACTTTTTAAATGTTCTGATAAAATAACAACCATCAAATTGAAAAACACAACCAGTAGCCACAAAAACATCTGTGTAAAATTTTATATTTTACCATCGAAATTAAGAACTTAACTATCAAACTTAATATTGACAATAAAACTCTTAAGAAACACTGTTAAGTTGTACTTTTTTAAGCACAGTCAAATCTATGGATGTTTTCTTTACGTATAAGTAGAAATAATTATCCAAAAAAATCTTATATTATAATAAAATCAGTAAAACATTATTAGTTTTTGGTTAATAAAGCATACCTATTACGTTCTAGCGAAAAATATTGAAGTGTTTAGAATATTATCAGCCTCTAGTCATTGGCTTTAAATGTTCATAATAATTCATGAGTTAGTTATCAAAAGCAAATGCTTAAATTTTTACTAGTAACAATATAATTTAGTCCATACTAAATCTCAGGAACGTTCATAAGTTAATAAAATTTAGTCATACTTAACTTTTACGGAGTTTTACATATTGATCTTTGTTTTTACTTTTGTTATCAAAACAAAAATGTGATTTATAATTTGTTACACTTCACAAAAGCAGAACGAAACAGACACAATATAATTGTGGGTTTTATATTTAGTAACACAAAACATATACTCCTACACACTATATTGTATGGTATGCTATAAATTTCTAACATTACCTATAAATTTTATCACCTATATTATGTATAAAGGTACGATTGCCTTCATGGAATAAAGATGGTATAAAATAATACTAAACTAGTCAACTTTCACTTAGTATACAGCATTGCACCTATACTGACAATTCACATTTTATGCTTACATTTATTTATACAATCCATTACCTAATCATCAATTTGCAGCAAAGGATTCTTGTTAGTATAGTCTAGTCTTAGTATCCTTACATGTCTTATTTGGTTAACAATCTTCACGCAACTCTTAATTGAAAAAATCAATTTTTAAATACAATGTTTTCCACACATACATATATTACATAAGAAATTTATAATTATTAGTGACAATTTGATTTAATTTAAAAGACAATATTATGACAACTGTCACAAGCTATTTTTACTAAATAGGACAAGTAAGGATAAACAGGGGGCTAATTGTCTAATTTCAAAATCTATTGCAATCGCTTTCATTTGACAGATGGATGTGACACATTGCTGCGTTTCTTTGGTGAGTTTTTATTTAATGTATCACATTCTGAAAGCGATTGCGGTAGATTTTGAAATTAGACAATAGAAAGGCGGATTATACATCACCCATGAATACATTCCATATTCTGTACTGTCTGTGAATGCAAATTGCTTCTGTTCCTTACACATTATGTATTATAAATGCAATTAAAAATCTTTATGAAATTAACACAGCTCAAAACTAACTTAGGTATATTAGAAAATTGAGCATTACTGTTCTTTTCTTTTTCAATAAGAGTTTTTAATTGTAACTTCAGAAAAACTTTTTAAGTATTTGATGCATATTTGCTTTGTTGAATTTAGTATGTCACAAACAAGGTGGTGGTAAAGGCATATCAATCAACTTGCATACTTCTAGGAGGAAGTTTTTTAAAATTGCAGCTTGATTGTCTTTGGAACCATTTAAAGTAATTGTTGGAATAAATGATGGATTGATTATATGTGTATCATCACCATATTTCTTTAATAACTCTGAACCATAATCTTCTTTTGCACAGCTGCTTATTGGTTCCGCTTCTAGCTTCATTTCTTTGGCACACTGAAACAATAAGTTTTTATCAGTCTATTTTTGATATACTAACAATGCAGAAAACGTACTTAGAGAATTTATATATTTCTGTAGATAAATGCGACAAAACGAATGGCCATTGGGGCAGAAAGGTACTGGAATGGCGACCATACACCGGATGACGCTCGGTTGGTAGGCTCCGACAAGGTGGACCGACGATCTCATGAAGGTCGTGGGAAGCCACTAGATGGGGGCAACACAGGACCATTGTGGAGATCCTTAGAAGAAGCCTATACCCAGCAGTGGGTGCCGTGCAGCTGATATGATGAATGATGTAGATAAGTTATATGCAGCAGTTACCTACCCTTTTCAAGGCACCATCAGCGTCCATATTATCAATAATCATGCAACTAGTTATCTTCACAGCCGTGGTCATGTTGACCACTGTTGCTATAGAGCAAGCGTGTATTTTGTTCGCATAACACTCTTGTTCTCCATGTTGACAGTCAAAAACATATTTGCCATTAATTTCTTTAGTCTGCAATAAAGAGTTATTTTATAAATAATTTATACATTATATGTATCAGAAAGTCTGTGTCTTACATTTCGTATTCAAAATGTGTAAAGTAGAGTTGCGGCCCGGCCCCGGCAAAGGTTCGGTACCCGGCAGGTTCGGCACTTTTTACGAGGTTCGGCCGGGTACCGAACCTTGACCCGCGGTTCGGCCGAACCTCCGAACCTTTCTAAAATGATGATTTGTTCGTTAAATTAAGCCCAAAATTTCGAAATAATATGATTTTTTTATTTATTATTGAACATTTTATTAAGAGGATTTTATTAGATTGCTTTTTTGTTTGTTTGTGTGTCTGCAAAATTTGCAAACAATTTTATTTAGCTTTCCGATGTGCTAGAGATTTGAAACTTTGAACATAGGTCAGAACTGAAAGGCAATGCAATAGTATGGTGTCAATGAGCTGATCTAATGATGGAGCCGGAAGAAGACCACAGGAACTCTGTGATAAAACCATACAAACCCATTGAGATAGGGCTCGTTAGAATCGTCTTGACAAGTACTTTAACGGAAGATGAGGTCCAGGGTCTGACGATGAAACCGGAAGAATGCTACACATCGAGTTTGGGCTCGTTTGAATCGCTTGACGAGTACTCTGTTGGGAAATAGTATCCAGGGTCTGATGATGGCGCCGGAAGAGGGCCACAGCCACAGGAACTCTGTAATAAAACCATGCAATCCCATCGAGTTTGGGATCGTCTGATTCGTCTTGACGAGTACTCCGATAGGAGATGATGTAAGTTTTAGCTTGTTGACTAAAAAGCAGAAATTAATAATTAAATGAAAAAAAACACGTTTTTAAAACAGTCTAAAAAGTATAAAAATCAGACTAAAAACATTCTGCGCGATTGGGATCAAGCTGACGAGCCAGCCAGACGAAAACATACGTTCCGAATATACGGACTAGCGCGTCAAACGGCCTAAATGAATACCGAGTCGGTTCGGCCGGGTCGCGAACGGTTCGGTATTTAAGAACCGAACGGTTCGCGACCCGGCGGTTCGGTATAAGTAAGGTTCGCTGCATCACTAGTGTAAAGTAAGTATAATAATAAATATATAAGTATATTTAACATCTTTTAACTTTTCTGTACCTGCAGCATTGTATTAAAAAAAGAGAACCTGCCAGTGGGGGGGACTGGCTGGCAATATGGAAATAAAATGAAGTCTTTCATGAAAAACCTGATAATTTCGTAATCAGTACAGGTAGGGTACTTATTACAAATTTATAAGGCTTGTCAATAAAATAAGGTTGCCCATACACAAATACCCAATATCTAAGATAATAATGGTTTATCGATGCCGGCCTCAGGCATCCATGCGGGCGTTGACGGAACGGCTTAAGCGATTTTGGTCTGGACGCATATGTCTGGGCGGGCATTGAAAAATTAAGTTGATTGACCAGCAGTTGTTTAGTAATATAGTAATATAAGATGCCTAAATTACTTACATGAGCCTTTCCATAAGGAACTAAAGTTATATCCAAGAAGTCCGACAGCTTTTCTGTCACAGGGGCCAAATGTTTTATGAAAAAATGCTTTGAATCTGGGCATAATGCCTCATAATACACCCTTACTTTAACCTTATCTTTTTTGTGTTTATTAAACCTATCATCTTCTAATTCTACAATGTCCTGAAACCGAAATTGAATGGTTAATTTTAAGTTAGCTAAATACCAACAATAAGTATGCCATGCCATTTAGAAATTAATTAATTAATTACTTAATAACAATACCTCAGACAATTGAACTTGTTTTTTGTTAAATAATTGGAAGAATTGCCAAATAATTAAGCCTAATAAAATTACAACAAGTAGTCTGTATCTATTACAAGAATAGAAAGCCATTTTTTATTAAATTGACAAATTCACGATGTGCACTTTGGACCACTTGAACAGAAACGTAATAATTAAATTATCATTTTTTATTACTTGATATAATATTTACAATGTATTTTCAAAGTAAAAAAAATATTGCTCTTTAACTTCCCAGCCACCAAAAAAACCAAAAAAAAAACAGATGTATGACATAGAGATGACACATGCATGACATGACATGTCATAATCAATTGATGGATTCCAGCAGGCCAACCGCTAAGTCATCGGTCACCACAGAGTAAATTTTAACCATTGCTGAGGGCTTATCAAAATGACAAAAAGCTGTAGGCTCGATAGATGGCGTCGATAAAAAAGTAAGTGTCAACTGTGGAAAACGTAGGATTTTTTTAGCACAGGCAGTTTTCAAAGCTAATTTTGACACTTCACTTGACCATCAACGCCAGTTAGTGAAGCAAATAATTACTATACTTTTTTAAGTCACTTTGAAAAGTACTGATTAATTACTATCAAATTATTTTACTTTAAATGGTTAAAATACACTCTATGGCGATCGATGACCCAGCGATAAGTATGCTGAAATATACCCAATAACTGATGACAGTGCAGCCGAGTTTTTGGCGGGATTTTGTCGAGTTCAGTTCGGTGACTATTTTAATTATTCGCAAATTGATTCATAGTGGATATTGTGTCTTAAAATTGGTGCAGTTTTGTGGTACAAGTGTCTACGCAACTGAACAATATGTGGGATAATGGAAATAGGCGCGATCTTGGTTGTGTGAAGCTGAGACTTTTATTGTAGTGGTCGCTGCCTCGGCAAAACTTACCGAGTAAACTGTCTTGATATACTTGCTGCCAAATGCTCCAAGCAGCATTGGAATGTGATGCACCCGCATTTTAATGTAAACTGAAACAATCTAGGTACTAGAAAATCTAGAAATACTGAGCTATTCAAAACATGAGGGTGGGTACTCACTTAGGTTCGCAAACCCCCGCGCTCCGCAAACCTGGTACAAAGCGAAATAGCAAACATTTTATTTTCACTTTGATTTGAATGTATACGCGTGCGAACCAGGTTCGGATACGTGTTCGCACACGTACACACTATGGCGCACTGTTGCAGTACAGGATAAACAGATTTTTTGGTGCAGGTTCGCGGAGCGCGGAGGTTCGCGAACCTAAGTGGGTACTCACCCTAACACTGGCAAAAATTACTTCCAAGAGGAAAGTAGATTGCCATAACAAAAATAAGAAGAAGAAGACAGTGCAGCCAAATAAAATATAGAAGAAGAAAAGAAAGATTTCTCCATATAAAGTTCTTTGATTTCTCATTTTCATTCACCGGAAAACAGCCAAAAAGTTTTTTTTTAGTTAAACTTGGTTATGCCGGGTCTATAGCGCATGTTTTGCCCTACACAATCAACAAAAACATCTCAACATTCAACAAAAACGTCTACTGGCGGGTCCACAGCAATGTTATTTCGAAAACATTTAACAACAACACACACACAAAACTTTGTTACTGAAACATGTTTCTCTCACACGCTGTCCACAGCGATTGCGTGGCTTGTGTAGACAAAACTTCAGTATTGCCAATTTAGCATTATTTATTGCTCCCAGCACTGTACCGTACACTATTATAATTTATAAATAACTAGCGGCCGCCCGCGACTTCGTCTGCGTGGAAATATTTTTTGCTATCCCTCAGGAATAATATTTTTTTTCGGGATGAAAGGTATCCTATGATCAGTTCAGTAGTTAAGACGTGAAGGCGTAACAAACAAACAAACAAACGAACTTTCGCATTTATAATATTAGTAAGGGTGGAGAATCGTAATACTAATAATTGTTGCGTGGACGGCTGTCGCAATAAACAGAAGGATTCAAAGTTTTCATTTTTAGGGTTCCGTACCAAAATGGTAAAAAAGGAACCCTTATGGTGTGACTCGGTCTGTCTGTCACAGCTGGATATCTCGAGAACTACTAATGGTATCAACTTGAAATTCGGAATAGTTTTAGATGACATTCGCCCAACTATTTTGTAAATAAGAAATTAATAAAAAAATAAATATCTTTTTTTACAACAGGGACTGAAAAAGGGTCTGAAAAATTTGAAGTGGGTTCTACTAGGGCATGTGGAATATCATATGATAGAACGCCGTTTGCACCTTGTTAATCATTTTTTCTTTTTGTTTTAGGCCAGATAGTTTTCAACTTATGATAAAAAAAAATATAAAAAAAATTAGAAAGCGTGTAGTTATAGGTACTTATATTCAGATGCGGGTCGTGACTATTTTTTCTCGATCAAATTTCCTAAGGTACCTACCTAATTCTTTTTTTTTTTGAGCGAATTATACCTACTTAACTAAATACCTACATTTCTGGATTTAAGGATTTCGTAACCGGCAACAGTATGGTGGCGGTGGCATAAATACTGCCTCAAATTTAACACATAGTCTAATGTGGCGTTAACTGTACATCTAGCCTAGGTTTATTTGAAACGTATTTATTTCACATTTAAGTAGGTACTAGGTAGGTACACATTATAAACACAAAACTTGTAATAAAGTATTTAATCCTTCAAGCACAGAAAATGAGACAATAGATTTTCCATTGTTGTGTTGTGCGGCCCGATGGGGCCGCTCGAGCGTTGAAGGATTAGAAGAAGACAACCCTAAAGTTGTTAGAAGAGCTAAGAGCTACGCGATAGAAAGAGAGGCAACCTGTAGGTGAATATAACTGTACGCAAGGAAGCGGTGTGCGACCTGAATTGCACTTTATTGTGTCTGAGCAAGAGTCGCTATTTATTTAAATGACCATGCGGAGTGAATTTTCTGTACTTTGTACTATTATGTATTCTGTGACCCGGCATTAAACTTTCCATGGTTAGAATGTACCTACTCTATGGCAACCGACGACTCAATGATTAGTCTGTTGGAACACACAAATTAATGAAATGGGAGTTTTTGGCGCCATTTTGTCGGGTTCGGTTTGGTGACTATTTTAATTATTCGCAAATTGATTCATAGTGGAAAAATAAAATAAATTTACATAACATGAAACAAAATTGTAAACAAAAAACCCAAAAAAGAATCGAAAAGAATCGAAAAAACCGGGTACCCGATTCCGACCAAGGAATCGGAATCGAAATTCTCGATTCTTCAAAGAGGTCCGATTCTGCATGCCCTATTCGCTGCCCACTAGTACCCACATGTAGTGGCCTGTTTAAGGTGTTTTTTGTAATTCACAGTTTGTCGCCCAAAAAATAAACCGCTGCCCGGTTTAGTTTTAAGTATTCTATTAACAGTCGCCTTTAATTATTTCCAGTCACCCAATTCCCAAAATCTACTAGGTGGAAGAGCTGATGAATAAGTACGTTGAAGAAAATGAGACTCTGTTTTCTGGACTGCACTACGATAGCAAGAAACCGACCCTGAAGGGTGATCCAGACCTGCTGCTGTATCATACTTTGCGTTATGTTAGTATAATAATAATAATAATAATCATTTATTGCAAAAATATTATTATGGTACAACAAGATGTCAAACATAAAATAACCGCATATTTTACCATTGGAGGCATGCAATTTAAAAAGAATTTAACGCAGGTACAATCAAAAGTATTAGGTACAATATTGTTTTAACATTACGAAAATAAAGAATACATGTCATTTAAAATTAATAGAAGAAATACAATTCATTAAATTAAAATCATTCCATACTTAAAAATGTCAAAATTAATAAAAATAAAATAAATCACCTATACAACAAAATTCATCAAATTAATAATTTCAATTAGAGTAGAGAATGGAATGTTAAAAAGGTCATGTCATCGATCGTTTTATTGAGAAAATCGATGTTCTGTGTGGCCGGAATAACTTTTTTTCTTTTATGGCCTGGCAGATGCGCCTTTGTGATTTATCAACTTACTTGTAGGTGCTATTTTCTAAATAAATAAGTAATCTAAATAGTTAAGACATGAAGGCGTTTGTTACGCCTTCATGTCTTAACTACTGAACCGATCATAATGAAATTTTGCATACACGTTGTCAGGGGTACAGAGAAGGACATAGGGTACCTTTCATCCCGAAAACACGTACTGTTCCCGAGGGATAGCAAAAATACTTTACACGCAAACATATGCACGTAGCATCATCGCAGAATTCATAATATTTGGCGGTATAAAACCTGCTAGGTGATTGCGTAAAGTCAATCGTATTTATTTGACAGTTCATATTGTATCATAATATTTATGTCATCTCATACAAATTGCAGCCGATAGAGTACAATATGAACTGTCAAATGAATACGATTAACTTACGCAATCGCACCCCTGGTTTAAGCATGAAACCTATAACAGAACACTTTTCATTTTTAATTTCATTTCATTACAATATTTACATTCTAAATAGTTTATTTTAATATTTACCGATTTTTAACTAAATGTTAATTGAATGAACGATTATTTTGTCACGTCACTACTTTTCTTTTGTCCTAAAGTGGTCACACTGAAGCTGTCAAATTACTGCACCGAATTACATGTCGGAGTTTATGAGTCAGCAGGCAGTTTTCTTATGTATCAAAATAAAACACTTTTTTATTACTTACATAATCTTTATTCAGTCAATTTTAGAGCAGCAAACCTCTCTACGTCATAAAACCCAGCTTTAACTTGGCGGCCGCCAAAAAATCTTCCGTTCAAATCTACAACTGCTTTTATAGCACTTTCAATGCGTTTAAATTCAACAAATATTCTGACTGCTTCATCTGGTGGTGCGTTAGGCAATTCAAAAATTACCACTTTCATGACATCGCCATATTTTGTGTTACATTCATCTTTGACTTCAGGTTCAAGATCTTCATCAACATCACCGGGTCCAACCATATTCTGTAAAATAATGCATAATATACAAATGTAAATAAAAGATATGCTTAATTCTATTCTATCAAACAAAAATCTCACTGTCACACGCGCAAGTGTTGAAAGTGATAGTGAGGTAAAATATGATAAAAAAAATCTTTAACTAACCACTCTCAACCCTGAGAGCGCAAATTGCCCAAGTTACTATCCCCGCAAAATACGATGGAACCTTGTCACATTAACATCCACGTGGACGTGATCTGCAACTAAATATTACATGTAACAATAAAATTCTAACAGGTATTAATAATATTAATTTTTGAATTATTATTTTCAATAAGATAAGGTCTTCGTATACAGGGTGGATTTTTAAAACGGTACATTAAGGGCAGGTACCTTAACCGTTATAGTTACAGGAAAACGTTCCTAGGAGACCATCCATAGCTTTTTAAGATATTCTGAACTCACTGACCTGCATATATTTACACTGGACAGGCTTATGTCAAACTGTTTTTGTGCCTATTTGATTTCCGCCATTTTGGCGCTGTAGGACGTAGCATGAGCATAGCGTGAGGGACATGGTACTAAAGTTTGAAGTCTGGAGAGACCATCACGGCAACCATTTTCATATTGTACGTCAAAATTAGTTCTTTAGACGCACGCTAGTGGCGTTTCAAATAGGCACAAAAACTTAGCTGTCAAATCATACAGACAGCCAGTCCAGTTAAATAAAAAAAAAAATTTCAATGTCTGAACTGCATTCACAGATTTTGGAAAAAACTACCGTTAGCAAAAAAAATGCTAAAATACCAAAAAAAATTGTTTTATGCCAATCGATCCTATTTCGTATGGGAATCAAAAGACTCTATGAGATCATTTAAGGTATGAGTACTAGAAACGACAGAAATCGCCAAAAACTTTTCCCATACATTTTGTACTGAAAAACGATAAATCAACTCAAAATATTTTTTATTGCCAAACGATCCTATTTCTTACTGTGATCAAAATACTCTTTGAGGATATCTGAATTGTGAGTACAGAAACTGATGTTTTTTAGATCTAATGTTGTAGAAGATTGTGCCTGCGTGTGAAGCCGGTGTTGTCACTTATTGTAGTTTCTGTACTCAAATTTCAGTTGCCCTTAAAGAGCATTTTGATCACAGTACGAAATAGGATCATTTGGCAATTATAAATATTTCGAGTTGGTTTACCGTTTTTCTGTACAAAATGGGCAAACTGTATGGGAAAAGTTTTTGGCGATTTCTGTCGTTTCTAGTACTCATACCTTAAATGATCCCATAGAGTCTTTTGATCCCCACACGAAATAGGATCGATTGGAATAAAAAAAATTTTTTTTGGTATTTTAGCATTTTTTTTGCTAACGTTAATTTTTTTCCAAAATCTGTGAATGCAGTTCAGAATATCTTAAAAAGTTATGGATGGTCTCCTAGGAACGATTTCCTGTAATTATAACGGTTAAGGTACCTGCCCTTAATGTACTGTTTTAAAAATCCATCCTGTATATATAATTTTTATAATTGTTTTTCGTTTTTGAGGTTAAAAAAATGGCCGCCAGGTCCCTCAGTAATTTGCGGCAATAGTATCTTGAGATCATTTTTGAGATGCTGTTCCTATAAGAACATCTCAAGTATTATAACAAGATAGCTCTCAATGTTGAGAGCGTTTTATAAATACGGGCTTGAGATTGTTTAAGTACAAAACAAGAATAAAATAATAAAAACGTGTACAAACAGACACAACCTTATTATTATTATTCATATCAATTATACAATGCGATTAAATTGACAATAGACAGTGATCCGCTGCAACTTCACTCGAGAACACTTTTCCATACGGAAAAGAGAAAAATTTACAGATTAAAGTACCTACGTCATTTTGTACCGTAAGCGCTCTGAAGTTAGTCACTTCAGTTGTACATTGTCAATTTAATCACATTGTACAGTATGCGCAAAATTACTTGGCGGCTCGGAAGTTAACTGTAAAGGCTGGTTGGTTTACATTATCTTAGTCTTTAGTAGAGTGCTTTAGGAGAGTGCTTTAGTGGAAACATGTAAACGGTCGTCTTATAACTAAAGAGAGTAACGTTCTAGTAGCCTTTCTACTCGCTTTCCAGTAGTACCCCCTGCACGCCCGCTCACCCCCCGCGCGTTATTTTACTCGCACTCGCACTGGAATCATGTAAATCGACATTTTAGTAGCGTCTTTAGTAGAGTGCATTTGCCGGTGAACGCGTGACGTGTAATTGAATTAAATAATAGGTATTAGGTATGGCGAAAATGACACTCTACTGGAAGCGTGTAAACGGTCACTGGAAAGGCACCAAAACTACTAAAGTACTCGCATTCGAATCTACTCGCACGCTACTAAGCACTCTACTAAATACTATGATAATGTAAACCAGCCTTAAGTGATATTTCGCGCAGGGTACATGTCGAGTTCCATAGTTCCGAGTGCTCCCGCGCACCGTCCCCGCGCACGCCTGTATTCGTCTACTGCGCAGCGTTCCGCGCGAAGTTCAGAATCGCCAAGTTAATTTGCGCATACTATAGAAGGCATTCGACCAGGGGCCGTACCGGTTAACGAATCGATTATCGAAAAGTCTGCCGGGTTTCAAATTAAAACAGATAAATCGAGCCCCAATTGGGCCAAAATGGCGAACCGCAATTCATGATGTCACACGAACATCGATATCTTCCAAATTACGTCAACAGAAAGTACAAGACGAAATTCCTTACTTTGATTTTTCTGTTTTAAGTTGAAACTCGGTAGACTTTTCGATAATCAATGCGTTAGCCGGTACGGCCCCTGGTGGTCAAGTCTGCTAATGTTTTCGTCAAAATCGTAGTTCAATGGTGTTGTAATGGTAATGCTTTTTGACACAGTTCTTGTTTCTTAAACCCAAAATCAAGACACAATCTGTCTTATTCAGAGTGCGTTCGTTAAACTAGGGCCAAAGTTAACATGGCGTTAGACTGCGGACTAACGCCATTTTAGCGCAAATCGTATTCAGAGTGACAGTTTAACGTTTAGTCCCACCGTTTAAGGATTAAAAGGTGCATTGCGATTGGTTTACAAGCATTAAACCAGGTTTTGTTGTTTTTGACAGAATGCTGGTCAGATCAGTTGGGTGTGTATAGCGATCTGAATCTCCTCCATTCACTCCCTGGATAGCCGTCATCAGATCACAGCACAGTACATCCCTGGCAGGAAACTAAGGCTTCAAAGCTACCTCGTTTGTATGAAAATAGCACCTGGTATCCCTATACAAAGTTGATGTGTGTATATGAGGTCCTTCTTAAATAGTGCACATAATTTTAAGGGGTCAATGCACTTATGCATACAAACAACTTTTACTATGGTACCAACATTGTAATCGCGAAAAAAAAACAGCTGTTCCATAGAAAATTTGAAATCGAATGGAACAAAATGCTATAGAACAGCTGATTTTTTTCGCGATTTCAATGTTGGTCCCATAGTAAAAGTTGTTTGTATGCATGAGTACATTGACCCCTTAAAATTATGTGCACTATTTAAGAAGGACCTTATATAGCGCTCTACGCGTCCAGTATAATAACGCGTTCAGGGCCTGTATTATGACCTCTTATTTCCAGTCAGTTTTCTGACTGGCTATCAATCTATCTCTTTTATTTGCTATACAGCGAGAAAGAGATGTCACTACAGCAATTTATAAACTTGGCAGGATTTAAGAGCTCGTAATACGGCCTCTGGATGTTGTTTGGCCTGCGCTGCGCCTCGCTGTGGGCACGCGTGCGAGGCAGCTCGAACGGCATCCTGAGCACGTAGCTTGGCTAACCGGTGGGACTCCCCACTGCTGTACCACTGGCTGCAGCTTCATGCCCCTGTCACTAGCTATGACTACTATAGCACAGGATCCACATCGGTGGCCAAATTATAATTTGTTGTGTCATTAAAAATTACTAACACTAGAATAAGCTTCGCTCTAAATAACACCTTGTATGGATTTTTATGTCCGAAATAAAATTATTATTATTATTATTATAGTATATTCAAAAATACTCACTCTTAAAAGGACTACTTTACTTGGTGTTTTCATAATCTCTGTAATTGAAGGCTCTTGTTTTGAAAGCTGTGGGGAATCAGATGCATTTGGAGAGTCTGCAAAGAAAAGAATAGCTGAATTATTGCTTGTCTCCAACACATTAGTTATATTCACCATACAAAATTAACAGTCAAAGAGAATGTAATATTTTCAGGGTTTTTAAATAGCATGCAGCGTCGGAGCTAGGGTCATGAGCGCCCCTGGTAAGATTTGAATTTTGCGTCTCCAAGTCTTGTTTCCTAGGAAGAGAAACTTATTTTATAGCTGTAGGTCAGCAAAGTGCGCCCTCCTTGAGAGTTGCATCCCTGGCAACCGCCCCTTTGCCAACCCCTAGCAACGACACTGATACCATGTTTTGCATCCTATACAAAAAAACTGAGATATCTTGTTTTGCAGATAAAACATTATTTATGAGCATATGAGCACCATGGGCGAATTTTATGAATGCTTGATTGTAGACAGCTGTTGTATGAAGCACAGCACAATTTTAACTATCTGAAATACACATTATCAATGTTTACCTGGGCCAGGAGGTGCAGGCATGGTGAATGCTGGTGGGGGCATTACATTTCCATCTTTCTCATGAATAATGCGACCACCTCGTTTTGATGTTTTTTCTACTTGAAGAGCAACTGACATCCCTTGCTCTTTTTTACCCAAGCCTTGGCCTTCCTGTTTAAATTTAAAAAAAGTATAAGGAATGGTTAATGCCTTTAATACAGACACATCAGACAAATGTTGGCCTTGAGACCATCTTTATGACTTATCTAATAAAAGCTGTTTTCGGAGTTCAACTGTTTAAGAGTGCTTTCACAT
Source organism: Agriphila geniculea (assembly GCA_943789525.1). NCBI lineage: Eukaryota > Metazoa > Arthropoda > Insecta > Lepidoptera > Crambidae > Agriphila > Agriphila geniculea. The sequence goes on from OX038871.1 coordinate 17,869,643, forward strand.
ATAGGTGTTTTAGTCGCGGCGTAAATCGTGCGTCTGTTATATCCTACAGAAGCGCGTCTGTCATATTATGTATGGAAATGTATGACAGACGCAATTACGCCGCGACTAAAACGCCTTTATGTGAAAGAAAGCGCTCTAATTTGATGTGATGTACAGCATAATAAATAGTGACCGACCGAAGTTTCGGTTTCGGTTTCGGCCAGTTTCGGCCAAAAATACTTACTTGTTTCGGCCACAGTTTCGGTTTAGGCCAAATATTGGCCGCGACTTTCGGCTCGGCCGAAACTCGGTTTTTGTGAATTGTCGCGCGTCAATCGGGTATATTCAGAGTTCGCCAGCCGCCGGCGTGAATCGGTGCGATCATGTTGAGTTGAAGTTCCGTGGCTTAATGTGTACGACTTCAGTTACTTGATTGATTTTAATTGTGAAAAAACACCAATTTATAACTCGTGCATATTTACTACCAAACTATAACAAATCTTTATCTAAGCTTTTTCTCTTACTGCGCGAGATGCTTAGGCAATTCGGACGGGTAGTACGTACGGTAAAACACAATTATTGTTACTTTTTAATACATGTTAAGTGTCTATAATTCTAAAGACAGCGGAAAACAACGTCAATTTAATGTGTGAAAAAAGTTTCGGTTTCAGCCGAAGGTTCGGTTTCGGTTTTGGCTGGAATTCCAGTTTCGGTCGGACACTAATAATAAATAATTGAATTGATATTCTTTTAGTTACCTGTCTTCCACTTGCTTCATTGTTAGTGTATTATATTTTATATATTATAAAATATATGGCATATTTTGCCATAATCTTGGCGGCCACTGAGCTGGCTCCATAACCACCCAGTGAAAAGTTCGCCAGCTAACTTTTCACGAGTGGCCGGCGCAGCAGGAGGGAGTGGCGACGGAGCGTCCACAGTCAGTGAAGGTGGAGAAGCTATACCGGCACCAGCTGACCGCTTATAAATCTCTTCAGCCTCTTCTTCTTCAGGTTGATTCTTTTACTTACTTGTTTTCCATGTTTTATTGTTATAGGCTGACCGGTTCCCCGCGCCCCCGTGCCTCGCGGGCGAGGACTCATTTAACCGGTTTACCTATAGTGTAGTTAGCATGCTCAATAATTTTACCTTGAAACCATATTTTGCCATAATCTTGGCGGCCACTGAGCTGGCTCCGTAACCACCCAGTGAAAAGTTAGCTGGTGGAGTGGCCGGCGCAGCAGGAGGGGGTGGCGACGGAGCGTCCGTGGTCAGTGAAGGTGGAGGGGCTATAGCGGCACCAGCTGATCGCTTAGAAATCTCTTCAGCCTCTTCTTCTTCAGGTTGCTATGTATAAAATAAAAAAAGTGTATTTACTTCATACTTTTGCAAGATTATTATTATTAGAAGGGGGACGAGAGCAGGGTGATCAATCTCCCTTACTTTTGCTAAATAATTAAGGATATAATAACTAGAATATTGGTTATCATTAAAACTAGGGGTGCACATATCGCTATTGGCAGCACCACAATTTTATCCATTCTAATTACAATTAAGAATACTTTCAATTTCATTCGTCAAAATATAACATGCTAATAGAGAATAGAAAATGCCAAAAGAAATAACATAGTCTAAAAAATAATGATTTAAATACCATTGCTATTAGTGTTTTCTCGGGAATAATCTCATCCTCATCTCCAAATCTGCTCTTTCGCTTTCTTTCTGATCTATCATTTCTATCACCGCCATCTAACTGCAACCTTTTTGCTTGCATTTCTGAAAAAAACATTAAGTTTTTATGTAGAGAAGATAATTGAAGAACAGATCTGTATCTAAAGCCACCTCTACATATCGACTGAGCGTCAGCAGATGCATATGCCAATGTGTGGACTTGCTTGTGACTGGTTTGCGGCTACCATCTCCACATATTTTTTAGTACATAGAGAAGCCATCTGCATGAGCATGAGGATAATCAAATAAACTACTCTCACTGCACAGCAATAAAGTATAATTTAAAATTGCACAGCACTGTGTGCCTATTGTATGCACGTTCTCCTTCTATCATGTTAGCTGCGTTGCGTAGCTCTGTCTCAACCAATACACAACATTCCTCATACCCTACTCAACTGAGTGAGCCCGAGCAAAAGGCTAATATAAAAGTTTAAGAGCGGAGTGAGGCCCCCCAAGATTTAGTCTGCTTACCTTTAGCAACTTTTTCATAATCATTAGGCCACATGGGATCATACTCATTAGGCACATTCCAGTCAAAATCACGAACATTCAATGAAGCTGTCAATGTTATCGGTTGTGATTTGGGGCTGCTAGAGTTCGTCTCGTCATCATCTTTCGATTTGCTTTTCAAATCTATCACGGGGGTTAAGACCTGATGAAAAGGATAAAAAGCTTGATTAAATTGGTTCTACTTTCCATTAGTTGGTCTCGAATTTGGGGGTGAAAGTGAGGGGGGAGGGGGGGACTCCCTTACCCCCCTCCTAAAATTTGGGAGTTAGGAAATGGATACTTTTTTTTTTAATGAATTTTCAATTTCCCCGTCGTAGACTTAAAGTAATGATAACAGCCAAATTACTGTTATTTTTAGGCAATTAAAGATAGGGAAAGGGAGGGGGAAGGGAAACAAGTCCCTCCTCCAATCCCCATCTGCCGGTGATGCCTAGTTTTCGAGAAGTATTTTTTTGTGTAAATATAACCTCAAAACAAAAAATATGGAAATTAAGCAGGGGAGGCTAAAAAAGGTGGAGAGAGGGAAGGGGACGTACATACAAAATTTTGCACGTAAAAAAAGTCGTTTCTGGCACTTTTCGCCGGTCGCTGCCACGGCACGCTCGTTTCGCTCGCTCAGCTTGCGCGCTAGGTTCATGTACACCTAACATGCTCGTCATCATCACGTGACCTGCGGTCTTTGGTCACCATTAAAATGATTTAGCAGTACTACCAACCTAGTGCGCCGCCATTAAACGTCAAAAATGATGACACTGGTCTAATTTTAGACAAATTCTCAATTTTCAGAAATTTATTTCTCGCTTATTATTTGGTTCCTAACCATAAAATTTGGTATTCGTGTTCCATATCATTAGTTCTTTACATAAAAAAATATGAACTCAAAATTCGTGACTAACTAAAGGAAAGAAGAGCCATTAAATTAAATGTCATGTAAATAAACAAAATGCAAATACATTTGTTGCAGTTTGTTTAAGTTACAGGTTCGGCAGAAAATAACAGCACGCATTAACACCAAGCATTAAGATAATCAGTTAAACTGAAATACCTGTGTAAAACGTCTTAATGCTTCTCTTTTGGGTTGGGTCACCGCAGCTTTTTTCAGCTGAAGCTGTGATTGTAGTAATTTTATACCTGAAGACCACCCAGCAACTTTTTCTGTAGTCCTTGCTTTTATAGTATCTAAATCATCGTACAAGGACATATTTAGACGAAAATGCCCGTTTAAATTGTTTTTGAAGAAAATATTTTATTTGAATTGCTTTTGAATTAAAATTAAGATAAATTCGTGTTGTGTTCGCTGATACACATTTTTTTACTAATGATTTTTTTTTTTTTTTTTAATATCTTCTTCCCGTCAGTTGGGAAAGGCAAAGGCAGAGCCATACAGCCATTGTCTTATTTAAAATAATTTCAACTACAAGAATTCCAGCCTCTAGATTTCATTTTTCTGTAATTGAGTTTTGTAAGGCCAAAGCCACTTCTTTAATTATTATTTTCTCCGTGTCCAGGTAATGTAAGGCCAAAGCCACTTCTTCAATTTTCTTTTTCTGTGTCCGGGTTATATAAGGCCGTAGCCACTTCCTATTCCATTTTCCTTGTCATCTTCAGTGTGATATAAATCTTCAAAGTCTTATCCATGTTTATAGTTCCAAATCCGATGATACAACAAAGTTGTATAAATCCTTATAAGTTTCAGGATTTGTGAGAATGTCTTGAATGTCGCGCGGGATGCTATTAGATGTCTTATATATTTCTAATAATCTGTCCACCAGGACTAATCTCTGAATGTTGTAAGCAGGGCAATCAAAAAATATATGATTAAGAGTCTGATCCACACCTAAATTGCATTCAGTGCATGTTGGAGATGTGATAATACGCATTCTATGTAAATGTGAGTTAAATCGACAGTGTCCAAATCTCAGGCGTGTTAGGATAGTATAAAACTTTCTGCTATGGTATTCTGCTGATTTTGTGAACCAAGGACGACAGCCAAGAACATTATTAATCTTCGCATACCAAGTTCCTTTTACTGTTAGAGTTTCTTGCCAATGAGTGGACCAGTCTTGTTTTGACAAATGTTTAAGTCTTGGTAGTAAATCAGAGTACGGTATAGCAACATTTTTAATGTCAATGTTGACATTTGCGGCGTCATTTGTAATGGCTCTAGCTAACTTATCGGCACTTTCGTTTCCAGATACTCCAATATGCGACGGAACCCACATAAAAACTATATCAATATTATTACTTTTGAGCTTGAAGTAGGTTGTTTTAATATCTTGTAGAATATAGTTACATCCGGTATCAAATCTGGTATTTTGCAAAGCTTTGAGACAGCTCATGCTGTCTGTTAGGACTAACCATTGAGTGCATTCTTGGGTGTTCTCCTCAATAAACTGTAGCGCAGCAAGAATAGCAAGACACTCCGCGGAAAATATGCTCATTTGGCCCGGGAGTTTAATTCCATGACCCGTTTTCAAATAAGGTATGTAAACAGCCATCGAAACATTATCATTATTTTTGGAACCATCTGTATAGATATGTCTATGCTGAGGGAAATTATCAGTAATTTCATATACTTCTTCTTTATTCTTTAAATCAGGGTGAATGTGGATATTCAGGTCACAAAAATGTGTATCATAAGATCCTGTGTAACATATCCAATTATTCTCAGTTTTATGAATGTTATACTGCTGATTGAACTCTACGATATCCGAGAAGTCATGAAACAGATAGGGGATTCGGGGTACATTCAAAGGAGAATATGTTGTATAGAGAAATTCAATTTTTCTGAGTAGGTGATGAGTAGACAGTGAAAGTAGTTTTAACAAAAACTTTGATTTTAAAAATTTGAATCTGAATTGAAGTGGAGGTATATTGCATTCCACCTGCAAAGAGTTAATGGGAGTAGTCTTCATAGCACCAGTAATGCATCTCAGATTATGATTCTGCAGGATATCTAATTTTTTTACTAATTTGGGATCAGACCCAAAACAAAAAAAGCCATATTCAAAATGACTCCTCACAATTGATTTATACAACATTAATAGAATTTTAGGATCAATTTTTGATAAACTTTTAATGACATTGAATGCCTTATAGGCTTTACCCAGCAAATATTCTATATATTTATTCCAAGAAAGGTTATTAGCAAATATGACACCCAAGAACTTGACTTCACTTTCCAATGGCAGACTAATATTATTATATACAATATCAACATCAAAATCACATTCACCAAACACAACAACTTTAGACTTTTCTGGACTTACATCTAAGTTTAGGTAACTGAAATAATTATTTAATTTTTTAAGAGCAGAATTAACTATAGAGGATACTTGTCGAATATCAGATCCAGAGAAGTAAATAACTAAGTCATCAGCAAATTGCAAATTTTTTACTTGTGGACCTAATATGTAGTTCAATTTATGTACATATAGTATATATATCAATGGGGATAATATGCCCCCTTGACACACACCCCTGTATGAATATCTTGGTCCAATTAACTGATTATTTGATTTCACATAAACCTCACGACCATGCAAAAATTCAAAAATCCAATTAACCAATTTTTCAGGAATACCAAGAGAAAGAAGTTCACCAGCTAAAATATGGTGATTCACATTATTAAAAGCACCAACGACATCGAAGAAGACACCAATAAGAACATTATCTTGTTTGAGAGAATCAAAAATATCAAGTTGAAGATGTGCTATACTCTCTCTAGAGGATCTACCCCTACGAAAACCAAACTGATTTGAAGGTAAAAGATGATTACTTTCAATGAAGAATTCAAGCCTTTGTTTAAGAAGTTGTTCAAACACTTTTCCCATGCATGATGTTAAAGCTATTGGCCGATATGAATTTGCTTTGGTTTTATCTTTGTTCGGTTTTAGAATAGGAACCAGACAATCCTTTTTCCAATCCAGAGGTATGGCAGAGGTAGACCACAACAAATTATAAACTTTCAGAATGATATTTTTGGCATTATCTGTAGTATGTTTTAACATTTTATAAGGAATACCATCGAGGCCATGTGCTGTATCTCGTCGTGAAAAAATTGCATTTTTAAATTCTTGAAAATTAAATGGTGCTAATAAATAATTACTATTACGTACAGGATTAATACTATTTACATATTGTAAAGGGGCCTCAACAGTATCTGGTGTATATTTTTTAAGAAATTCTGGAATCCAATCTGTATAAACATTTTTAAAAGAAACAGGTTGACCATTAAACCTCTTAGCAATCCTCCAGATTTTAGATATGGGTGTAGATCTATTTAGTGACTGACATAATGAAAGCCAACTTAAGTTTCTTTCTTTTTTTAAAACAATTTTTTTAACAGCTTGTAGCCTTTTAAACTTAAGAAAACTTTCTTCTGTAAGACTGTTTTTAAACTCAATATATGCCTTTTTACAATCTTCTACTGCTTTTGCACAATTTTTATTCCACCATGGTAGTGGTATACGTTTTTTGCGGATTCTGGACTGAAATTTCCTAACCGATTGATTTGATTGGTCAACAGAGAAAGACCTATTGCTGATAATAGCTGACTGCTGCAATGCAAGATCTAATAACGCAACCAAATCAGAATAACATTTTAATGGATTAGTTTGATCAATGTAAAAATTTTGTAATAAGTAATCAACGTTTTTGCTATATTTTTGCCAGTCTACTAAACGAAAATTGTAAGAAGTAGGAGGTGTAAGATAATCAGATGAATCATTATTATTATTACTAATAGTGATGTTTATAATTACAGGTAAATGATAGCTGCCCATAGGGTCGTCATGGACCGACCACTCACATTGCAATGCCAGAGAAGGTGATACCATAGTAAGATCCAAAGCATTCCTTTGCCATCTACTAGAACCAACAGTTGTCAACTGACCATCATTCAGAAGAACCAAGTTATTGTCGTCGATGCTTTCAAGAATATCACGACCACGTGTATCAATATTACTACAACCCCATGCTGTGTGCCGTGCGTTAAAATCGCCGGCAATCAACAAAGGGCCCGGTAAATTAGAAATTAAATTATTAAGTTTTATTTTAGAAAATGAAACATCACAATTACCAGGACTATACAAGGACATAAGCGAAATTTCTTTGTTGCCATACTGCAATCGCACAGCTATATTTTGAATTGAATCATCAAAAGAAGTGTCTATTTTAGCAAATTGTAAACTATTATGAACTAAAATGGCTACACCATTATGTCTTGTACCAGAATCTAATCTAATTATATTATAACCTTTCATATTAAAACGAATGTGAGGCTTTAGCCATGTTTCACATACTAAAGCTACATGAATCTGATACTCTTGCAAAAAATTTAATAATAAATATTTATGTGCAGGTAAACTCTGAGCATTCCATTGAACTATTCTTAAAATATCCATAAAAAAATTAAATAATTTATTTCTTATTTTTTTTAATTGTTTCTAAGAGAGTATCTTTAATACTCTGAGTGGAAATAATTGTATCATTAGTTTTATTCATTGTTATCAATTTAACAACAGACTCAACAACCATATTCAGTATTTGATCAGAATTCAGGAGTGAAGCTAGCATTTCAATGGGATTTTGTTTCAGAGGAGGGAATGACTTCTCGTTTAATACAGCAGAATATGTTTTGCTTTGAGCTTTTTCTCTATTTAATTGTATTTTCTCTTTCTTAACAGGACATTGTGATGAGATGGCAACATGATTTCCCTTGCAGTGACAACAGATGGCTTCTTCAGATGATTTCAAGCAGAATTTAAAATTATGAGACTCACCACATATGGAGCAGCGTTCGGAGTTCTTGCAATATTTGGCAATATGCCCATACCTCAAGCATTTGAGGCACTGCTTCACTGGAGGAATGTAAGGACGCAGCTCGAAGCGCCAGCTGTTGAGATCGACGCTTTCAGGAAGCACCGGGCACGAAAAAGTAATTGAAACTGTTTTTGTGGGTTCTAATTTGATTAGCCCATTATCCATCTTTGACCTTCTCATGAATCGCCTAATACTCACAATATTTTTGGTTGTAGTCAGTGCGGAGTAAATCATTTCATTTGATAAATCTATTGGTACATGTGTAATTACTCCTGTTACCTCGCTGGCCGCCGCAGGGATGCTGGCAGCCAAACTGTAAGCGTCCAAAAATTTTTTATTTTGTAGTGCCGCATTAGCCAGGCCTGGCCGCTCAAAAATTACTCCAATCTTGTGTTTGTTAATTCTTTGCAATTGTTTGACGCCCTTGTTGTATCTCTTTAAACAATTAGCCAATGACATCATGTCACGGTTGCCTATAGGTTGGTCACTTTTCGTACTCTCTATGAATACAACATATTCGAAATTGCCGCCTTGTTCTGGATAAAACCGAACATAATTTGGGATTCTAAAATCTTTGTACTTATCCTCTTCCATTTTTTCTTCCAGGGACTTCGTGGAGCAGGTATCACTGAAGTCGGACTCTCCACCTTCGCCTCCACTCCCGTCTTCAAGTTTTTTCTTTCGTTTTCGCCCACTCTTCTTCCCCATATTTACAGTTTTATTTTACTTACAACAATGAAATATTGATTATTTACACCTTTTTTATACAAATTATATACAAATTGCAACAATTAAATATTTTTTAGTTTTATTTGTTTGAAAAGACCGTCAATCCCGTCAAACGTTCCCGCGCTTTTTCTTTTTACTAATGAAAATAATGGAAATTGACATGACATAAGACATGACTTTGACATTTGTTTGACATGACTGACAGTGACAGTAACAGATTGACAGACATCACATGACAGACACAGGTGCAGTGCATTCATTCCAGCAGGCAGACTAACCGCCACGGCGCGGTGCCGACATACTATTCTGTCGTGTTGTGTTGTGTTGTGTCGCGCGCGCCAGAAGCGTATCGGTTTCGTACATTACTCGTATTATATTTTAGCTGGAGTAGCTGATGTGAGCTAAGCTAAGTTGTCTGAGGGTTCCTAGCTTCTATCTTGAGGTTTTGACTTGAAATGAAACTCCGTAGAAGGTGTAAAATGAACGTGTATAATGTAAAAACTAAACCTACTTAAGTACTAAAGGATTGCTTACAACTAGTATATAAAAGAAAATAACAACTTAAAACTAGAAATGGCAGACCATAGAGGGCTCTCGGATCGGCCGGCGCAGCGGCGATCGCGCACGGCTCAGCGGAGGGACGCCGCCCCGCGCGCAGATAAAACAGGCGCGCGCGGCGGCGCACATTTCAGTTGCCATTCAGTTGCCAGGTTATTGCTTTCTCTGTGGTTGCCAGCGGTCACCGGAGCGAGCGGACGTCTCGACGCGCGCGAAGCGTGGCGCGTCGTGTGGACGAAATCTTTATGAAATGAATTGCAGCTTGCGGCTGTAGCTACAATATATAGAATCAAACTCAAGCCCAAATCTCTGCTTGAGTAGAGTTAGAACAGTGTTTCCGATTACGAAAGGCCGATTGCGTGAATGCCAAGCCCGTTTTTTAAACTTCGCTAGTTAAAAAACGGCTGCAAGCGATTTTCGAACTTATTGACGTTTGAACTTCGGTTGTTTTTTTCCATATTCTTGTGTACTTTGCTGTTTCATTAAAAACAGTTTTTTTTTATAATGTCAATAAGGTCGAAAATCGCTTGCTCCATTTTTTTTTACTTCACTAGGTTACAAACGAGTGCGAGTGATTTTCGATCTTATTGACGTTTAAAATTCGGTTGAGTTTATTCCCATATTCTCGTTTTACATACCATTCAATATTTGATAAAATAAACTATTTATGTATAACTACGTCAAAATACTTCATTGATTCCCGATTTAATTCCGACTACGCGTCCATACTTCCCGAAATCGGGAGAAATCCCGCAACCGGCAGCAAATGGCCCCAGCATGGAGGCATGCGGTCGTTTAGGCGCATTTGGTCCACTTCTCATTTGGTCCACTTGGTCGTTTTCTCATTTGGTCCATTTCGCGGAACGTCCATTTCTCATTTGGTCCATTTCGCAGAACATCCATTTCTCATTTGGCCCATTACGCAGAACATCCATTTCGCATTATTGGTCCATTTTGCGGAGCGTCCATTTCGCATTTGGTCAACTTTCACATAAATATGGGATAATTATGTTTTTGTTTTTTTTTTACATAAGAATGTTGTATAATATTTTCACTTGATATATTTTTTGTTTTCTTTTCTTTGCACGTCACCAAAGTACTATCATCACATAAATAGGAGAATGTTAATTTAAATATTTTCATGTTTTTATTTTCTCCGTACCTATTTATCCGTAAATATTTTGGTGACGTTATTATGAAGAAAACAAAAAAAACCAAAGGTGATTGAAAATATGGAAGAAAACTTCTCCATATTTATGTGATCCTGGGGCCCTATTTTTGAATCACTCGAAGCCAGTCGAGCGCTCGTTTCTACTGATTTTCGTTCGACAACCCATTGTTTTGAGTCATATGTCGAACGAAAATCAGTAGAAACGAGCGCTCGACTGGAGTCGAGCGATCCAAAAATAGGGTCCCTGGTACTTTGGTGACGTACTAAGAAAAGAAAAAAATATATAAAAAAGTGAAAATGTATACAACATAACAAAAACAAAATTATTGAATTTATGTGAAAGTTGACCAAATGCGAAATGGACCAAATGCGAAATTGACGTTCTGCGAAATGGACCAAATGCGAAAAGGACGTTCTGCGAAATGGACCAAATGAGAAGTGGACGTTTTTTCGGCCAGTGGACCAAATGAGAAGTGGAGCAAATGCGCCTAAACGACATGCGGTGCAGGTGGCGTGGTTACTTGTCCAAAAAATAGACAAGATTCTATTTACATAATCACTTGTTCACTTCATGGGCAACTTACTACTTAATTGGTTGTTTACACGCGAAAATTTAGTAGACCGAAAACTTATTTTTAACTAAATTATTTAACAACTTGATTCGTGCAAATGGCTCTATACTCTAATACTTCTCTCTAAAGATTTTTTTGAGGCCGTTGTCGAGTTCAGTAATTCAGTTAGCCTCTCCGCACATGGCATCGTATTCGTAACGTAAGCGTATCGTAATACGCGCGTCGAACGAGAGTAATACGAACACGTACATGTTCAAAGAATTCCGCACACGAAGCGGTTTTGCAGCGTATCGTATGATTTTTACCGACTTCAAAACGAGGGAGGTACTCAATTCGACCCGTTTTTTTTTGTATGTACACCGATTACTCGAAGACGGCTGAACCGATTGAAATGATTCAAACGTTATTACATTAGGTAAAAATTCAAATTGGTCCCATTTTTTAAAATTTTGAAATCGGTTCAGTACTTTTCAAGTAATCTTGAAAAAAGCACGAAAATAGTATGATTTTGTGTGAACTACCTCGATGATCAGTCGTATAACTTCTTTGTTTATGAACTGAATAAGATAATTATTTTTTTGTTGGAAAAGGGATATCTTATGTGTAGTTCTTTAATTGACTTAAAAAAGGAGGTTCTCAGTTTGACCCACATGTATGTATGTATGTTTCTCCGCGATTAACTCACGTTTGGCTGACCCATGTTTTCTACCTAAATAATATACCTATACTACCTAATACAAAATGTACCTACACTAAAAATTCAACAAATAAAAATTGTTTAAAAAAACAAAAAACCGACTTCAAAAAACCTACCTCTAAAAAGCAAGAAATAATATTCGTAATAATAAAAACACGTCTATTGAAGTCGGGTGTGGCTTTTAGAATAAAAAAAAAGGAATTTGTACTCCAGCCCCACCCGACTTCAATAGACGTGTTTTTATTATTACGAATATTATTTCTTGCTTTTTAGAGGTAAAAGTCGGTTTTTTGTTTTTTTAAACAATTTTTTATTATCATTACGATAGTCGTAGCGTACTGGCGTAAAAAAGCAAGCGTAAAAAATACTTTCTTTAAGTTTGGTGATGAATTTCCGTCAACGTGAAGCTCTATTTTATATTCTGGAACAATATCTATAGCTTCGAGCAGCGATGGCTTCGTCCCGAAGGGAGCAGCCTTAGCTATTATTATTGACCTCTATATATTCCTCTGGATTGGCTGCTGTCAAACTGTTCTTGTGCCTATTTGATTGCCACCATTTTGGAGCTGTAGGACGTAGCGTGGTGAGGGATATGGTACTAAATCTAGTGATGTGCTTATGTCAACGCAAATATCGATAGCTCTTTATACAACTTAAAACTTCCATTCAAACTTGACAAAATATATTCTTATTCTATGGCTTTATTTTTCTGGGGGCACGGCATGCCCCCACCAAGACGAGGAAGCGAAGCGCAAGGGCACTACCTACCCTTTCTCGAAGCGCTTCGTCGTTTTTTTTAACCTTCATATCTTGGGTTTGGGTATACTAGATAAACAAAATTCGCGGAATGTGATGTCAGCAGTAGATTTATTAAATATATATAGTTTGAATTGTATAGCTATTATAATATATATTTTATTGATATCTAAAAAACCCCGATTTCGTCACTGACTCACTCATGATCATCAAAAAACTCAAAGGGTACTTGCAGAAGTCCTAGAAAGCTGAAATTTGGTATGTAAGCTAGTATTAGTACACAAACAACAAAAAAATATGAAATTGTACTTAACCCCCCAACCGCTCAACCCTCATAATTTGGGTTTGGAGTATACCACAAGCACAAAATTCTCAGGATATGATGTCTGTAGTAAACTTATAAAACATGTAAAGTTTCAATTGCATAACTCTTAAACTTTGGATTTTATTGATATCTAAAAAAACCTAGATTTCGTCAAAACTTACTGATAATCCTCAAAATTCCTAGAGTACTACCTGAAGTCCTAAAAAAGCTAAAATTTTGAATGTAATCTAGAATTAGTACACAAACTGCAAAAAAATTATAAAACTTGAAACTTTTACCCCCTAACCCCTTAAACTAGGGGATGGAAGTTTGTATGCGACTTCCGCAAATTTTGATGCTGGAGGTCTGAAAAAATGAGACATATAAATCTAAAAAAAATCTTTAAACATTTAGTAATTATTTTTAAGCCTTATAATACTACAATACAAGAGCTATTGTTTATTAGAAAGTTTTCCATATAGCGAAATGGCCAAGCCACATATTTTGACTAAGGTGTAGACTTTTTGAAGTTAGGGCTTGCAGAGTTAGGGCGCGTAGAGTTAGAAGCTTGGCTCTACATGAGGTCTGATAACTTTTTGACAGTGCGAGGTCTTGGCAACATTATTCATGAATACGATTTTGGTGGGATGTATTATACAAATTATTATTATTATTTAACTTATAAAACTGTTATGTCCGACTCCATGATATATCAAGTCCACGAGATACTTATTATGATAATTGTATGACAGCCTACACAAGACAAACCATCATACAAATTGTTGCCTGGATAATTCCAGAAAGTACTGAGGATCAATGAACTAGTTTTGTTATTCTGCTTCGCTTAGATTGACAAAGTTTATCAACTTATCTGAGGTGCCACTAAAGTAAGAGTTATTTCATGAGAATAATAAGATGTCTAGCTGTCTTACCTAGATAACGTGGAACTTCTCACTCTATTAAGCCCTAGCCAGCATCTTCTCATGGAAACTCGTCTCACCTGTAGTGAAAAGTAAGTATGATTATACGGTAAGTATAATCGCTAAACACTTTAGCTCATAAGAACGCTTGAGAATGGATAGGTATATTCTACACAGAGTTTAGCATATCAATGATAGTTTCTTGTATCATAAAGAGTGCAATTATATAGCTACATATTGTCAAGGACTACTATCCTCATTGATCCATGCAAACCCAAACGGGTCGGTACGGTACCCCACACTCAAACTACTAGTTCTTCGTGGACCAGTTGTATTTACACCTTGTAAGAAGATTGCGCAAACTTACATACAGGGGAAGCTTCTTTAACGGAGCTCTCAACCCTACACAGTTTCTTCAATGGAACCCTCAACCTTTATATTTATGGGTACTTATTATATATTGGTTTTTCTCTAAACAGGGATCAGATTGCACACACCTATTAGTACAGGAAATATAGACAAATTTTTGACCAAACTTGCACATTTAAAATTACTAAGCGGGACATTTAAGAATATGTTAGTACACCTTCCAGGATGATGCTCCCGAAAGTCTCAGGCTTCCCGAAGTGAGATAGCCTGGATATCCTGGAAAAACGGGAATTTCAAGAAAAATTCTGGAGCGAGCCTAAAATAACGAATTTTACTTTTTCATTTGGTCACATACAAGATATCTGAAATTTTAAATTTACTATCCAGTACATTCCAGGGTCAAAAAACCTGGAAAAACTGGAATTTTCCTTGAACTGGAGGAAAAAATCTAAATACCTAAAAAAAATTTTAGGTATAGCAATATGGGCCAATAAAAAGACAATTTCAAATAGGTATATACAGGGTTATTTGTAAAACACCAACAACCTCGCAGGAGTAGATTACTATCATCATAAAGAACAACATTTGTTCTACGACTTTTCCGAAAACAGACAAAAAAAATCGACTCTCCATACAAAATGTCCGAACAGCTGATCGAGTTTTGTATGAAAAGTCGATTTTTTTTGTCTGTTTTTGGAAAAGTCGTAAAACAAATGTTGTTGTATATGATGTTAGTAGTCTACTCCTGCGAGGTTGTTAGTGTTTTAAAAATAACCCTGTATATGTCGGAATAGTCATCGTGTTATCTTTATAATTATTAAGGATGTTACAAAACGCAAGCGACATGTACGAGTACAAGCGAGCTGCGTACGTGAAGCTTTAGTAGAATCTCGGTGCGGCTTGTTGGTTGGCGCAGGAGTAACTCCTAGAGCAGTCTTCATACAGAGCTATGGGATAGCTCTGAGGGACTGCCTTTACGTTTCGAACCATTCAATATGTTGTTATGTTACGTTACCTATAATCATAGTAATAATTGTCACAAATAAGTATTAAGCATTTGCCAGCGTTTCCTATTGCTCACATATAATTAATAATAAACAATATGAGATTGATAATAAATAATGGTCACCCATCCTGATTTCGTCCGAGAAACCGGTTTTCCGACATAATCATTTTGATACTTTTATGTATGGGAAAAGTTTTTGGTGATTTCTGTCGTTTCTAGTACTCATACCTTAAATGGTCCCATAGAATCTTTTGATGAAATAGGATCAATTGGCAGATTTTTTTTTGTATTTTAGCATTTTTTTGCTAGCGGTAACTGTTTTTCAAAATCTGGGAATGCAGTTCAGAATATCTCAAAAAGTTATGGAAAGTCTCCCAGGAAAGTTTTCCTGTAACTATAACGGTTAATATACTCTATGAAAACTCTATGGCGATGGATCACAGTATTTACAATGCGTGTAGCCGTCGCCTTACGCAGCATCCTTTTATTGTACAAAGAGAATGTAAAAAAACTTGACATGAAAAATTTTTTCTGCAGGTCAGTGGGTTTATTGTATGTACAATGCATAGACATAGAAAAATTTCGCTACGCTCAAGTAGACGGACAATGGTGCGAGTGAGAAACCGATTCTTACGGCTTATGCGATGTGCGAGAAAGAGTTAAAAGAAAATGACAGCAGAACCTAGTTTGACTTCATTTATCGTCTGTTATCATCTTGGTGAAAAGCGTCCACACGATTATTTTGTAATTTTGACCGCGATCTGATCGGTTTGGCTCATAAAGCTTTATAAATCAATAATGGTGTCGTGTTCTGTACTGAATTGTAATGTTACTTACGACAACAACCCAGATAAATACTCATTTCACAGGTAAATAAGATTGTACAAGTACCATTTTCATATTTCATATTTTAGTTGAATATATTCCTAAACACACTCACACACACACGTTTACAAATTTTCACACACTGGCTCATGTCACTTTTGGTGTCGCAGCCAAGCTAACTCTGTTCCTCTATTCCAGTGGAATATTAACTTTATGGTACAATGGTACAATAATATGTTTTCTTGGACCATGGTATGTAAATCATATCAATATACATAGAGTAAGATAAAAAAAATTTTCAATTATATATCTTCTTGACATTTCTTGATTTATTGACTTTTTAGCTTAAATATTTTAGGTAGCTTTTATAAATTGAAATTTACTGTTATGGGTATACTTTCAAGTAAAGATACAAGACGTGTTAGTTTTGATAATAATTTGGCTATATCACCAGCATTAAATATCCAAAAGTCGTTAGAAGAAAGTGATAACATTACGGATCTCGTAGATTTAGCAAATGTAAGTGAAAATTCATTATACATTATTTTTTGTATGTATTTCGTAGCGATAACTCTAGGTAAATTTATATTGTATTCAAGTTATCGCCGAACGATGTTGGCTTCATGTCAGTTGCGCCGCCCGCAACCGCGGCGCGCAACGTCAACACCACCTAGCCACTTGTGTGTAGGTAGGCATTGTATAATTAAATCTTCGATCATAAATAAATAATAGAGTCCGCGCCACGAAAGAAGTCCAAGTCAAAGAGATTAACTGTGTTATTCAGAGATGTTTCACAAAACTGGGGTGCAAGACTGTTCTAACAAAACTTGGTTTAATCCTTTTAAACCAATCACAATGCACCTTTTAATCCTTAAACGGTGGGACTAAACGTTTAACTGTTACTCTGAATACGATTTGTGCTAAAATGGCGTTAGTCCGCAGTCTAACGCCATGTTAACTTTGGCCCTAGTTTAACGAACGCACTCTGAATAAAACAGTAACTGTGTTATTCAGAGACTCAGACCAAATAAAAAGGGAAGACGGAGTCTTCCAAGCAAGGGACTGAAGCCAATTTTTTCATGCATTAGTGTGTGAGCCGGTGTTGCCATAGTAATTCATATTACCCCAATGTTATAAAAATAACGCGTTATGAAATAACAACGTTATTTATCACATATCAGAATCAAAACAAAAAACTGCCTGGATTCAAGAGATCATAATACGGTCACAAGGGGGGTATTACAAGCTCTTAAAACTTGTCAGTTTTCTGAATGGCTATCAAAGCGTCTCTTTTATTTATTACTGATGAAAGAGACGCAGACTATGATAGGCATTCAGCTATTCTGACTCGGGTGTGAGGCGACGGCTACACGCCTGGTACTGTGATCCATCAGTATTTAATCAGGGGCCTATTTCATAAAAGATTAGTGAATTTACTATAATAATTTACCACAGTTATTATTGGGGTAGAATTATGTTTCTTATTAATTATAAAACATAATTCTATCCCAATAAACTATTACTATGGTAAATTACTGTACTTTTTTATTCTTTTATTAAATAGATCCCTGATAAATAATACTGATGGATCACAGTATTTACCACACGTGTAGCCGTCGCCTAATGATAGATAGAAAAAGTGAGTTTCTCAAAGCCCTGCATGCAAGGCTGTGAGTAGCTCGCTTTAAAAGTAGTGGCGGAAGTAGGAAGGAAATAGGAAAAATGTAAAAAATAAAACTAACGAATACTAAAGTTTCGTGTATTTAAGGCAAGATGTTTGTTCTGACATGTTAGGCATCCATTACACGGTAGGTTTTGCTGTCAGTTTAACCACAGTCACGGGCTGTGACTGATGATTAACCTACCGTGTAATGTAGTGACTGATGGTTGCATGATGTGATTTGTTCTTTCCATCAGTCAAACTCATAACATCCTTCCTTCAATATGTATGTATAGTACCCTACCTAAATTAATTTAAATTGGGAGATATTTTCGTAAAACCACTTATTTTACCTTTGTTAGGAATACCTATTTTTTTCACTTAATCCTTTAAGCCCGGAAAATGAGACACAATATTCCATTTCCATCAGGGATAGCAGGATTAAAAATAACTATTTTAAGTGACGTAGGTTTTTTCAAAGTTTTAAATGTTGCTTTTCATTTTAATTTTTTTAAAGAATTCATACTTTATCTAGTTTTAAAAAAAACCCGCCTGCATAAAAAGACAAGTCTACTGAAAAGATGGAAACAAGATAAATATTAAAGGCAACATAATAACATGCTGTCAGAGGCATGCATAAAGAAAGTGACATTATGAATTATTTGAATTATATACCTCCGACTGCATGTGACCTTTAATATTTAGTCTTGTTTCCATCTTTTCAGTTGACTTGTCTTTTTATTGTCTTTTCTGCGGCAGGCAGGGGTTTTTTAATTTTATAATTTATTTTTTTATTTATATCTTTTTAGTTATCATATATTACGATCATGATATACCTTTTCGAAATCTTCATAATAAGCCCTTTAATTTGATACCCATATAGCAGTATTCTAAAAAAATTTTTTTTCCACTACGTATAATAGCACCGTATAACCGCCATGTTGGTTTTTTAGAACGCCACCTTCTTAAGAAGTTTTTTAGAACGCCATCTTCTTAAGAACAATTGGGCTGACAAGGCGAATCTAACGATATCTTAATCATAGAAATCCGTTCAGTCGTTTAAAAGATATGAGGTAATAAAGAATATTACATACATACAAGATAGAAGATACGCGCGAAAAACATAACCCTCTTGCAGTCAGGTAAAAACAGCATCTAAATCGGTCAAACCGTTATGGAGATAAATGAAAACATGATGCTGCAGCACTCCCTAGCGGCTAAATACTATAATACTTATCTAAGAAGCATCGCCAAAAACCATTACAGAAAGCCGTAGCGAAATCGGTTTAGTAATTTTTGAAAAACGACAAAAACTGCATTGAAATCGGCCCAGAAGGTAGTTTCCGAAGAAAATGGTAACAGACATAGACAAACAAACAAACAACCTCTGAGGCGACGGCTACACGCGTGGTAAATACTGAGATCATCAGTATTTAATCAGAGGTCTATTTCATAAAAGTATGAAAAAGTACAGTAATTTACCATTGTAGTAGTTTATTGGGGTAGAAATTATGTTTTATAATTATTAAGAAACAGTTCTACCCCAATAACAACAATGGTAAATTGTTATAGTAAAGTTACTTAATGATTAAACGAACTTACCTGTAAGTGAAGTTCTATCATAATTATACGAAGGATTCGTCCGAAGATATTAGTATATTAACACATGTAGTACCGCTTGCATGTATCACCACTTAGCACGTTATTTTAAAGCAATAACCTAAAAAGAGAAGGTTTTTGACTTAAAATTGACAGATATTTTGACATTTCCGGTCCAAGTTCGCCCTGTCACTGCTACACGCCAACCACTTCATTTAGTTTAAAGTCCAAATCCTATGATATTTCCTCATTTTCTTCAGTGGGTAAACAGTTATTGTAATTTACAATAATGAGTAGGGAGGGTGGGATTCTATACTAATATCTTCGGACGAATCCTTCGTATAATTATGATAGAACTTCACTTACAGGTAAGTTCGTTTAATCATTAATTATACTTCAGATTCGTCCTCGATATTAGTATATTAACACATGTAGATGTTAAAAGCATTATAATAAGAAAATGGAAATATCATTTCTTGCGTATTAGTCTTTTTAAAAAGAAAAGAATACCATTTAACATCATTCTGAACGTTTTACATGATTACAAATACTAAAAACGGTACCTATAGATGGCTGGTACAATATATAAATATACACGCACATATATACATATAAATATACAAGGTTGGTTTGGAAAACTCAGTTTGATTATCGGTGATAATATGTTTTAATATTTTGCAAATATAGCGGAGTCATTGACCATTTCGCCGTGTTACCTGGAACATCTATAGTAACTTTTTTTTTTTTGTCAGGGCTATAAAGGTATCGGCATACGTCGAGTACTAAAACTGGTTGGACACAACACAAGTCTACTTCATTTCATTAAATGTTTCATTTCAGCAATCTATTACTTATATTTCATATAGAATTTAAATAAGAAGTGATTATGAACTTTTTATTCAATATAAATATGTATGATCCATTCTTGTTTTTTTTTTGTATTGTTTGCACTATTTGTGCAATAGGCAAGGTAATCAAAGTTAAACTTTTAAGATAAAAATGATGAAAAATGAATAAAATTGCAAAATATGTAATAAAATGTCTTAAGTAATCTAAGATATCCATTGTATTTGTACAATGAAGTCTACGCAAAGGCGTACTTAGTTAAATTCTTTACCAAACTTTGAGATTAGCTCAATTTTGTTCATTCAATAATGAACGCAGTATTATGTAATACTGATAATTGTGTTATACACATCTGTAAAAAAAAAAATGTTTATTATGTCTATATTAGTATTTGTTAAATAATCGAACCGTTTCTGTTACCAAACTCTGTACTTCCTGATAGTATTAACAGACAGCAGCTTCAATAATAACATAAATAAAATACCTGTAAAATAATACCACCTTGATAATGTTATGAAAACCAATTATTATTAATTTCCATCCCTGAAATTAAAAGTTATAGAATGTTAATACTTTATATTAGAATAAGATATACGAAGAAGTACCTTATATGTGAATAAGAGGTGCCAAACCGAGGCTCAAGATTGTGACGATTATGATGGCACACTCGTTACACCTTCGTTTAAAAAACTGGTGGAAAAGAATAAAAATAATAGGTATCTTAGTGTCAGAATAGTCTTTGTACAATACTAAACCAAAATATCATTGTAAATGCTATAATCTCAAATTAGAAAATAAATATATTTGAAATTAAATGCTAGAAATAGAGAAAAAGAAAATCTACTGCATTTTATCTCCACTGCTTAATTCGACTTGCATTGCATTTGAATTTACTCAATCTCAATCTGGAAAATAAAAACCAAAACTGGTGATTAGTTTTTGAATTTATGAATTGAATAATTTCTATTTAGCATCAGAATAATAATATCTAGAATACTTAACGCCCCGCACTGAATACAATAAGAAAAATTGCAATGAAAGCACATTAAACTGCATGTTCTAGATAATTGATATTCAAATATTTTGCAATTTGTGATTCCTGATGTGACCACTAGTGTCTCCTAGTCCACCCCGTTGTTGAAAGGCTCAAAAGAAAATAATATGTCGTCTCTAATTAGACTTACGCGGAATTCTGTGTAAGTATCGATGACATTCAACTAAGTGATTTCTGCAGTTTTGTGAACGTTTGTCTTGTAAAGATCATAATTGCTAATACATCTGTAATATAATGGAAAGTTGCGACGGTAGCTGTATATAAAAAAAAACATTGTACATAAAAAGATGAACTTCATTTCTTTAAAAAGTGTTCTGAGACCCTTATAAATAGTAAATATTGTCCAATAACAGGGAAATCATGCTATTTAAAAAACTTTATAGCCGGCGGTGGTAGTTTTGTAATAAAAATATGGGCACTAAAATGCCCAAAATTTATGATTTTAAATTCGTATATATTACTATCACTTTCCTTATCAATATTAAAACCTTAAAGGTGATGGGATGTCTAGACTGTGTTTTTAGAAACAATAAGTTACATTTTAAATCGTGATAAAATTATTTTTAAGTAGAGTACGTAATTTTTTATAAAAGCTAAATTAAATTTTAAACAGTTCTTAACTAAATCTGATATGACAATCTGTTTTTTTTTTTTTTTACTCATGTCACCTTCCGTTGAACCTTCAACAAATTGTAACAAAACTATTATTTGTATGTATTATAACTGTTATGCATTCTGCTCGACTGGAGATGATATACTATAGTATATATATAATAGAAAAATATAATAATAATCTGAGTGACCTGTGTAGCGCGGCTAAATGGTATATTCACACAGACGATTACCGGCGCAAACGATTAAGTAGACCTTTGCGCCTGTAGTCGGTGACCACTGCCTGTATTCGCTGAATACAGACAGATGTCACACTAGCACGCACCCTCACGAATACATTATCTTAACGGGTGTCCTTACCTCACGTATGATGATTGAAGGCAAAAATTGATGATGCATCATCGGCAACTATTTGGATGGGCCGTAATGCCCGTCTGCGAGTCTGCTGTGACTGACGAAACAAACAGCTGATGGGGCTTCCTCACCGCGTCTCGCTATTCGCTTGCCGTTGGAGATGAAGCATGTGACATACCTGCCTACGTCTTTTGTTGTCGTTTTTAAGGCAAATAAATATATATATCAGTTTTAAAATTGTTTTATTGAGTACTACGCCCGATTTACTTCAGCTTTTTTGTTGATGGATATCGTTCACATCAGGCCTGTGGCCAATGCATCATTCATATTCGACTGAACTGTCGGTGGCCTTTTATTAATTTTTCATTCATTTATTTATATTCAGGCAACAATGGCCCATAGATATATACCTTACAAACTAAACATATATATATTTTTTTTTTAAGTGAGCAGCCTCAGCTACACTAGAGTTGATCGTGTACGGTATAATTGAACGTCGTAATGCCCCACGTTATGTAAAAAATTCGAAATACTGTCACAAAAAGGTGTATATAGTTTTATATTGGAAAGCTGCCTAAAACTTCACTGACACTTGTAGCTAATAATTTTCCCACATCAGAAACATTATTTTGTACACACTCACACAAATTAAATTTGACAAGTAATAGAGATAATTTGTACAAGGCCATAGCTTAGAAAGAAACATACTAAATAGTTAGTAATGAACAAGTTCAACATGTTAGGTCTACTCACCTGAAATACAAGGTTTCCTAGTTAAGGCAAATGATTAAATTTTTTACTGTATTCCAACAAACATAAATTGCATTTATGATTTACTAGCGGCCACCCGGGTTTTCACCCGTGTGGTTCCCGTTCCCGTGGGAATATCAGGATTAAAAGCATTCTACTATGTTTTAATCTAGGCTACTTACCATATGTGTGCCAAATTTCAACCAAATCCGTTCAGTAGTTTTTGGCGTGATTGAGGAAAAAACATCCAAACCCACAAACTTTCACATTTATAATATTAGTAGGATAATTGCATTGCAATTATGATTCATTTATAGATAATAAAATGTAAGGATTCTGTTATTCCATTTTTAGTTGAAATTTCTATCAGCATGCCAGCAGCTAGCTATTTCAGCAGCTAAGCTATTTCACATAATAGGTGTGTGAAGTATCAGGTATGAGCTATTTGCTGTATAACTCAATATCTGGTTCCATTAAGTTATTAAGTTTTAGCCTTTATAGCTAACTCTGTCAGTTTTGTAAACTATAAATTTATCTTAGTACCGATGGTACACTATAATACCTTTGAGATTAACTCGACACCAAGGATATCATGATGTCAAAATTCATACCTGATGAGCAACGCTGTTGTCAGGGCTGCTCTTGCAGCTCCAGCACAGCGGCCGCCTGCTTGGAAGGTGGATGGTGGCGATTCAGCGGACGACGGAATCACCCGATTGTTGCTCGGCAGCGGTTCCAACAACGTGGCAACCTTTGAGGGTAGTCTGCTTTTTTACAATGTCGCGTCGTCAACGGCACTTTGAGTTGCTGCAGTAGCGTTGTTTGACGTATCTATGCGGTGAAATAGATAGTTTAGATATTTAATTGTGTCTTAAACACAATGCTTTGACAGAAAGTACCCAGTGTGGTAAATTCGCATCAGACAAATAAATAAACTGACAGAAAGTACCCAGTATGGTAAGTTCGCATCAGATAAATAAAAAACTGACAGAAAATACCCAGTATGGTAAGTTCGCATCAGATAAATAGCAGACAATTATGCTGTTTAACCAAGTAAACGGCATTTAAAAGTGTTCCTCCGTCTTGACTTCTTCTTCTTGTCCTCTTCCGTCTTGAAAACTTTTTTCTTTCTTCACGAAGTAAATGCTTAACTATAATTTAATTTTCACTGTAAAAATATAATTCTAACGAAGTCTCACTTTGAGACTGTATACGTGCGTCCGTGGCGAAGCACGAAAAGCGAATGAAGTGGTTGGCGTGTAGCAGTGACAGGGCGAACTTGGACCGGAAATGTCAAAATATCTGTCAATTTTAAGTCAAAAACCTTCTCTTTTTAGGTTTTTTAGGTTATTGCTTTAAAATAACGTGCTAAGTGGTGATACATGCAAGCGGTACTACATGTGTTAATATACTAATATCGAGGACGAATCTGAAGTATAATAATATTTTACGAAATAGGCCCCTAATTAAATACTGATGGATCACAGTATTCTAACCCCAAACGCATATACCACCTCCATTCCGTTCCGTCCGTCGTGGGTAAAAACAGTCCAGAAACAGAAATAATTAACGCGTTATTTTTAACAAGAAACAAATAACGTTACGTTACTTTCCATGTTACCCAATAACAGGTTTAAAAAAGAACGTTTGGCATGGCAACACTTGTGTTGACGTTTTGTGTTTCAAGTAATACCTTAATGTTTATTTTGAATTAGTGAAAATATTAGTTTCCAATTTTACTTTCGTGTGAAATGTGACTCCATCCTGCTTTTTATGTGTCGAAAATTGGTTTTTACACCTTTACACTACACAATTCGGCATTTTCTTTGGTGAAATTCATAATTTATTAGTACGTCCTGCCATTCTATTGTCTAATTTAAAAATCTATCGCAATCGCTTTCAGGATGTAACACATTGAAGCTTCTTCTTGGGACTAATAAAAACTTACCAAAGAAATGCAGCAATGTGTCACATCCATCTGTCAAACGAAAGCGATTGCGATAGATTTTTTGAATTAGACAATTAGCCCCCTGGTACGTCCGCTTCGCACGCTGGCTGTTAAGAAAAGGCGTAGTTTCGTTACATGTGTGTGCGTGTAACTGTGTGTGTACACGCCAAGGCGTAGTTTTATTGGCTTCACTGCATTGTTCAGAGGACTACGTCTTCCCTTTTTTATTTGGTCTGAGTTCAGAGATGTTTCACAAAACTGGGGTGCAAGACTGTTGTAACAAAACCTGGTTTAATGCTTGTAAACCAATCACAATGCACCTTTTAATCCTTAAACGGTGGGACTAAACGTTAAACTGTCACTCTGAATACGATTTGCGCTAAAATGGCGTTAATCCGCAGTCTAACGCCATGTTAACTTTGGCCCTAGTTTAACGAACGCACTCTGAATAAGACAGTAAAAGTACAAAATCTAATAGCTAATGGAATAACCATTTTCCAACGGCTTAAACTACTTAAACTATAAAGCTTTGTCCAGACTAGTCCATTTTGGCATATCAGATCACCGTATCTTTAACATACATCGCTAGTTTGGTTGGGCGTGAAGTTGAAGTTATATCAACGCGCGCCCAACCAAACTAGCAAAAGCAAAAGTCTGGACAAAGCTTAAGTGATCGTTCACACGAGCGATTTTTTTAACGCTCGATATTTTTACTTGAAACTTTTTTTAATACTTTGTGCCACCACAAAGGTAAAATCTTCATTCTGCTGTTAATTTCGTAATTTGTGAAGTCGAAGTGACTTTAATTTTTTTAAATGTCTCAACTGAAATTCTGAATCTTTTTTTATTACTAAGGGAGTTTATTCCTACCTATAAAAAATATTCAGCCACTTTGATTTTATTCGGATATTCCCCATTCCTTATTCGCAAATATGTGGACATTCGATTCGCCAACTTCCATTTTGGGCTATTCTTTACTCGCCTAATTCCTTATTTTATCCTACTCCTTACTGCGGGTCTATTGGCTAAAAACAATAAAGCTAAAGTAGCTCCTAGCTAGACGATCAAGCATTTCTTGTCAATAATTTACATTGCATTAACTACCATTTAATGGCGTGGCCTACTTTTAATAGGCCACGGTAATCTATCTATTCTGTGGTGCTTGTCAACAAGCATCGCGCTTTTGTTGCAATTTATTTCACTTATGAGATTTACTGCAATTATGGAAATAAAATCCAGAGATTACATGGATAGAAGTATATCTGGAAAAAAAATACTCCTCAATTTAGGGGAATTCCCATAAGATCTTGGAACACTGTCAAATATTTGACAAACGATAAAGTTTCATCTTTTAACGGACCCTTTAACCATTCGAAGCAATGTAAACTGCTTCCCGTACAAGACTTGTATAGTGTTTTTAAAAATTCCTAGGTTAGGTAAGTATAGAACGATTTACAGGAAATTTGAAAAAATGTATTATTAATAATAATACAAAACAGTTTTTGATTTAAGTTAATACCTACTAATCCTAGTAAAATATTTAAATAAATTTTAAATGCAATATAATGTTAATAGAGTAGGTAAGAAATAGGCAAACCGGGAATCGGCAATTAAGAAAATGGTGAATAATGAATTGGCCAAAACGGAAGTTGGCGAATCAGGAATTGGACAAAACGGAAATTGGCACAAGTATTGGCCAAAAGGGAAGTTGGCGAATATTATGGAAACAGGGGAGTACTTAGCTTTAGTTATTTTAGTTTGTGAGCTTGAATCATCAGTCTGCCGAACAACATCCACTTCCTAGCATAAGTCATAATAATTAATGTAGGTATGTATTTATTTAGGGGCAGGACGACGACTTGATTTTTCATGACAGTAAAATTGTGGAGCCACAAGAACAGGAAGAAGGTGACGGAGATTACTGGGCTCATAGAATAGAGTCCCTTAAAAAAGAACACCAGACCATAAACAAGATACTAGAATCAGAATATGAGAAGACCGTTGAAGAACAGTTAAATGGGGCATTTGAGCATCCTAAAGTAACAAACGAAAAATTGCAAAAAATTAAACCATGTATCGACGGAAGAACTAAGGTAATAGTGAAGCTTTACTATCCCCGCAAATTAGTAATATTCTTGTCATCACTTGTCATATTAACATCCACGTTGACGTCATCCGCAACTAAAAATGACATGTAACCATTGATTTCAAAAGTAATATAATAAGTCTATGCATGTAACAATAAAATTCTGATAGGTAATTTTTCATTATTGAGTAATTATTGAATTGTTATTTTCAATAAGATAGGATCTAGGTATATAATGAATTTATACATATATTTATAGTATTTATTGTTTTTCGTTTTTGGGGTTTAAAACATGGTCGTCAGGTTCATTAGCAATTTGCAGGGATAGAACTTACCTATTTGTCTAAAGTTATTAAAGGAAAATAAATTTATATAAAACATAAAATCGTTACAGATCGTACAATGTTACGAAGATAATCCACACCAGACTCTTGTGTGCGCAACTTTAGTGCAAGCCTTTGTCGAATGTGTTTCATCGTGCAGAATGGAAGATTGATCATTTGTTTTTACGCAGAATAAATTATGGAACAAAATCGTATTGCTCCTAATATAACTTTATTTTCCTAGGACATTGATCCTTTTCCTGTACATAATTACCTGCTCCCTGGTTCGTTGCCTAAACATTTTATCATCGTAAAATGCTGTAACTTTGCCTGGATTTTGACGTTTTTTGTCATTATCTCTGAATCTATTTATTGAAATGGTGTTTAATGAGTTTCAGCCGGAAAATAGACCTTATAATTTGCTTGTTACTAGCTAAATTCTTTTAAAACCATGCAGTGTTTCCAGTTACAAGCACGCAAAGGCGCCGGCAAAGTTGTAGGCAAAAGACCCAACTTTGCCTAGAAGGATATCTCACTAATAATGGTGTTGCTATTTGTATGATTTTTTCCCATATACATTATACTTCGTGCCTATCCATGGCATTCAAATTATTGCCATAAAGTTAGTTCGTTAGTTTCACCATCTATAGGCAAAGTTGTAGCTGGTTTCAGAAAGTTTCTATACAAAATTTAGGGTTGACACAAAAAATAGAGATTAGGTATTATTTGTATATTGATTGTTTTTATTAAAGTAAGAATTCTAACGATACCCCATACTCCCAAATCCGTTAAGGCATTTAGAAGTTATGGTGGAATAAAAAAACTCACATACCCATAAATATACATGAACCCTGAATAGATTACACTCTCTGTTTTTTGGGCAGTCGTGTAAAAATAAAGTTAGTTTACCCGCCTAATCTTTTCTTTAAATTTATAAAATCCGAATAGTAGCAACCCTAGCTAGACCCAGGCAAAATTGTGTCACTCAAGTTTCCAAAACACTGAACAACAATGCCTACTAAGTTAATTTATTCAAATCGTGTCTTTTCTTAAAAATATCAACAGATACGGAAAATAGGCACTCTTTTCTTACCTTGGGACGTTAACACTTGTCAAACAACACCTTTTTGTAGTCTAAACATTGACCTGCATATATTTACACTGGACAGGCTTATGTCAAACTGTTTTTGTGCCTATTTGATTACCGCCATGTTGGCGCTGTAGGACGTAGCGTGAGCATAGCGTGCGTACATGGTACTAAAGTTTGAAGTCTGGAGAGACCATCACGTCAACCATTTTCATATTGTACGTCAAAATTAGTTCTTTAGACGCACGCTAGTGGCGTTTCAAATAGGCACAAGAACTTTGCTGTCAAATCATACAGACAGCCTGTCCAGTTAAATAAAAAAAATATGTTTTCATGTCAGTGAGTCTAAACTTGAAAAGTTGCAAGATACCAAAAAAAAAAAACTGCCAGTCCCTTCGAACTTTGATGCACATTTGACAGAACATTATTTGTGTTACCATTAAAAAAATATAAAATATGTTGCCAGAATAATGTAAAATTACTATTTTTAAAATTGAGATTTTTGCATTTACAATGCTATTTTTAAACAATACTAAATAATATACTAGAAAAAATACAGCGTAAGAGTTTAGGATATACTAGGAAAAATTCGACGATGTCACTAGTGACTCGGTAGCTCAGCGGTCAGAGCATTGGACCGGATATCCAAAGGTCGCGGGTTCGATTCCCGTCTGAGTATTGATCTGGTGCGAGTCGTATTTTCTAGTATATTATTTAGTATTGTTTAAAAATAGCATTGTAAATGCAAAAATCTCAAATTTAAAAATTATATAGCTATTTCATCTTAATCAATTGTTAAAATATCTGGAAAGATATTTCAATTGAATGTGGAGGTAATTTCTCACATTGGTGAAATAACGCTGGCTTACAGCGTAAGAGTTTAGGATATACTAGGAAAAATTCGACGATGTCACTAGTGACTTGGTAGCTCAGCGGTCAGAGCATTGGACCGGATATCCAAAGGTCGCGGGTTCGATTCCCGTCTGAGTATTGATCTGGTGCGAGTCGTATTTTTTCTAGTATATTATTTAGTATTGTAAAATTACTACCAAATGGCAAAAAATAAGAACAAACTAAGCAATCGCGAGATATCGTAATTACAGATAAATCGGCAAAGTGGAGCTTATATGGCAAAGTTGCAGCGTTTTACGGTATAAGGGTAGACCAGTCATTAGTCATTACCGTAAACGCTACACTATTTTCCAAAGTGTGTGATATTACGAAGTAAGTCATATCATAATCCTTTCCAAAATTACCTACTCGCTTTTTATCTTTTCACATTTTTATAAAGTACACTGCTGAAATCCAAAAATGATTCCTCATTGATAGTTATTGGAGGAACATTATTAAAAGTTTGGATGTATGACTGTGAGTTTCTTTGACTTTAGAGAGTTAAAAACAACAGTTGGTTGACGGAAGCGTGACAGAAGCTGTCACATGCAGTCCAGGGTGACCATTTGTGGCAGATTTCTGCCATTTGGGCAGATTTGAAGCCTAAATTTTAGCTGTGGCAGACTAATCTGACGATTTGGCAGATTTCAAGGAAAATTTGTTATTTTTTAAATACACTTGTATAGATTAGTATCTTTGTAACTGATCGAGGTTCAATATTACAATGTGCTCAGTCATATAGTGCACAAACAAAGAATGTGAAACCAGGCTCAAATCAAACATATCTAAAAAAAATAATTATAAAATCTGGAAAAGGTGTTGGATTTCAAGGCTTTTTTATTATTTCGCATTAAAAATAAACTATCAGCCCATCTAAACACAATATAATATCGCATGTTATAGCGTTTTATCGACACTCAGCAATCAAAATCCATTGTCATTTGACAGTTTAAAGCGATTTTTTGTATGTGGCATATTTTTGAGACGGGTTTGGCAGATTTTGGCAGATTTTTTGCCAGGGTCGGGCAGATTCGCCATTTTTGAGATGGTCACCCTGATGCAGTCAAATTGGTCAAGTGAACTGTGAAGTGTGTGAAAGATCTCGTTGGTAAATTTGAATTTATTTCCAAATTATTTGTGAGAAATGGATATTTTCTAATAAAAAATTAAAATAAATCTAGAAAATATGGCTTCTAATGACTCTAATTTAGAAGACACTTCAGCATGTCATACTATATTAGAGAAAATCAACGCAAATATCGAGAGCGTGATAGCAAAGGTAAAACATACATTTTATTTTACTTTATTTAGTGAAAAAAGAATCGTCTTAATTTATTGGACATTATACCTAACTGTAGCTATTGCTTCTTGTTTCTAGGCACCAGATATAAATGATTTTACGATTGTGAAACCCATCAGTCGAGGAGCTTTTGGCAAAGTGTTTTTGGCTCACAAAAAGAACAATAAAGAACTCATGTATGCCATCAAAGTTATGAAAAAGTCTGATATGATAAACAAAAACATGGTAACACAAGTTGTTACTGAAAGAAATGCACTAGCATTGTCAAGAAGCCCCTTTTGTGTGCATCTATTTTATTCCCTTCAATCTGCATCATCTGTTTATCTGGTAAGTATTAAAGAATGGTACCGGGGCTTACTTATATCGCCTAACTTATATTGTTATCGTAATCGCTTTGATTTGACTGATGGATGTTACAACACAGAATAAATAATAGTACTAGCATACAAAAGTTGCACTCCACAAAAAAAATCAATAAATAGCGACTCTTGCTCCGACACAATAAAGTTCAATGAGGATCAGTAACAGGTTTAAATCCAATAGTTTTATTGATATAATATTTTTTTTTTTTTTTTTCTCCTTTCTCTATCTGCGATCAGCCTTTAGGCCATAATCAAATTGGTTGCAATCAGGAATTTTAGGACTTCACATCCAGCGACATGATGTCCTCCACATAAAGATGACCCCAGTCAAATGGTGGCCAGTGATGTTCTCTTCAGTCGCTTAATGGTTTGGCTGGTGTCAAGTAGGGCTGTAGCTAGTTGGTTTTTATGAGTTCTAAGTCGTTGGACGTAGTTTTCACATGATTTGCTTATTTCATCTTTGATGTATGGTATCTCTAGGTATTCGTGTACTTCTACATTTTTCGTGAACCAAGGTGCATTGCATAGAATTTTAAGGGCTGCATTTTGAAATCGTTGAAGTATTTCTATGTTGGAGTGACTTGCAGAGCCCCAGAGTTGCATTCCGTACGTCCATATAGGCTTGATTATGGCTTTGTAAATAAGAACCTTATTCTCCAAGCTCAGAGCTGATTGTCTTCCGACAAGCCAGTTCATTTCTTTCAGTTTCCTATTTGCTTGATCTCTTTTAGCTTTTATGTGATCTCTCCATGTTAATCTTCTGTCCAGATACATTCCCAAGTACTTAACTGTTGTTTGGTGAGGTAAGATAGTACCATCAAGTTTAACTGGGGGGCAGTCTTGTTTCTTTAAAGTAAATGTTATATGGGTAGACTTAGTAGCACTAGCTTTTACTCTCCATTTTTTGAACCAGGTATCTATGGTGTTTAGGTGCTCTTGGAGATTATTTGAAGCTGTGTTAGGGTCGGCACTGCACGAAAGCAAGGCTGTATCGTCCGCATATGTTGCCGTCACTACATCGTCTGAGGTGGGTAGGTCAGAAGTGTATACCGTATACAGGACAGGTCCCAACACCGCTTTAATTTCTCTAAGGACTGGAAGAAGACTAATAGGTCTATAAGAGGATACCTCCGTGGCAGGTTTTCCTGGCTTCGCAATCATATTAATAACGGAAACTTTCCATACTAGTGGGAAATACTGCAGTTGCAACATTGAATTAAATACAATTGTTATTAAGACGATTCCTTTTCTTGGTAACTGCTTTAGGACTTCAGCAGTTATGAGATCAAATCCGGGAGCCTTTTTAGATTTTAACTGTGTAATTTGTTTCCATATTTGAAACACAGAGATATTGATATAATATAAACACATATTTGAAACACAGCTTTGAAACTAGTGAAAGAATTTTTGAAATCTGTTTAGAAATGGTTGAGTTAAAAGGGTTTGAAGGAAATGCCAAGCTCAATGCAGTATGTACTTTATCACGTACGACATAAAGTTCGCGTACGTCGCGATGACGTCATAAGGACCCCCAAAAAAACAGTATTTTAATTCTTATAACTTCTCAGGTTTAAGAAATATAGTAAAAAAAAATTTCACAGTTAATCATGTGGTGGTGGTGGCATAAGCTTTCTAATTAGCCACTAAACAAAAACCGTTACTGATCCTCATTCAGATCGCACAGCACTCCTTTCTCTTTCTATTGCATAGCTCTTATCTTTTCTGACGTATGAAATTGATCCTCACTGAGGACACCGAGCACTTCATACTCACACGTGGAGTGACAAAGCCCAGTGGGCTGATTATGTAATTTTGTTGCAATCAACTCTGACAGAAATCGCAGTTACATTGCTGCTTTAGTAAGAACAATGTGACAACTATCTTACTTAAAGCAGCAATGTAACTGCGCTTTCAATCGATTTCAATCGAGAATTGTTAGCAACAGACTTACGTAATCAAAGGGCTGGTAATACCTTGCTACTTTTCTTTGGTAAGTTTTTATTTGTGCTAAAACGAAATAGCATTGTGTCATCCATCTGTCAAATGAAAGCTTACATTAACTTAATTATTTTTAGCTGATAGACCCACTGTAGCTTAAATAATATTTTTTCATGAGGAAGATTTTATTAACTTTGAGAAACTGTTAATGAAGAAGCTTAATAAAATTAATATTTTTACAGGTAATGGAATACATGGTTGGTGGTGACTTAAAATCTCTTCTTAATGTTTATGGGTTTCTAGAAGAGGCCATGGCTGTGTTTTATGTGGCTGAAGTTGTATTAGCCTTGGACTATTTGCATAAACACAATATAGTGCACAGAGATTTGAAACCAGATAATGTTTTGATTTCTAAATCAGGCCATGTCAAACTTACTGATTTTGGTCTATCCAAAATTGAGATACATAGAGGTTTGTTTGCCATGAAGCATAATAATCAATGATTATTTTTATTGTAATAATGAAATAAAAACATCTACATATTCTAATAGTGTGATAGCAATCTTTCTAATCACAAATGTGATGTTGTTCATCACTTATTTATTTATTTAATTTATCAATCATTTAGTAATTTGTAACAATACTATAATACTAATTCAATTTGACTTACCCTAACATGGCAATTCATAATTTTTTTTAGATTTAGAGGTTTCAGACTTTGTAAATAGAACTCCTAGCCTGAACATGCGGACTCCAGGCCAGCTGTTGTCTCTGACCTCCCACTTATCATTTGGTTCCGGTGGAGGAGACAGCACACATCCTCAAGTCATATCATCGGATGCCTGTGAGAACCTCCTCCATGAACTTAAAGAGACTAGTATGAATTCATTGCTACATACACTCAGCAGCACAAAAATCAGTACACTGTGTGATTTTCATACAAACATGCTCACTTCACATTCTCATAAATAAAAAAGTACATGTACCTATCACTGCAGTGACTTTCATCAACATCTGGTCTATCCATCAATATAAAAGTCACTGAAGTGATTATGTGTACTTTTTTATGTATGAGAATGTGAAAAAAGCATGCTTGTATGAAAATCACATACTGTAGGTACTAATTTTTGTGCCGCTGAGTGTACTACTCGAAAATTAAAATATTTATGTTTAAATTTTATTTGAAGCTAAAGAGTTACCAAATAAAAGATGTGCTCTTTGAACCAGATACTAAAGAAAATATATTCTCTCTCAGTTACTGGTACCTAACAGATTCAAATCCAAATATTTAATCTAAACAGAAGCAAAAATATTTTGGATATTATCTTGTTTATAAAAATCGAACTTAAAGCAACCTATCATCTTTACAGGCAAACTTCAAGGAGTCTATGAAGGAGTTAATGGCTTAGAAAATTCACACCTCTCGGAACATTCACAACTATCAGGAATACATCCTTTTATGAGTGCTGAAAATATCACTTTGGATGATGTTGTTGTAGGTATTTGCATTCAATTTCGCATATTATATACTTATTGAAAGTGGTCTGTTGTAGAACAAAAAATAAATTCAGTGTATTATTATGAAATTTTCAATTAGTCACAGCATTGGGTCGGATTCCTAAGGTTGCGAGATCGAGGTATTCCTCGTAGCGCACCCATTTTTAAGCGCACCTAACGTTGCGCACCTAAACTATTCCTCGTTGCGCACCCATTTTTAAGCGCACCTAACGTTGCGCACTTTATTCCTCGTTGCGCACCTTTCATTAAGTTTTAATTTTGTTTGCGCACCTATTATGTGCGCAACGAGAAATAGTTTAGGTGCGCAATGTTAGGTGCGCTACGAGAAATACCTTGTGAGTTCTAGTCCCGCCTGAAAAGTTATCTGCCCCCTGATTTTGTAACTTTGTTACAATCAACTCTCACAGAAATCGCAGTTACATTGCTGCTTTAATAAGAACCAATGTGACAACTATCTTACTTAAAGCAGCAGTGTAACTGCGCTTTCTATCGATTTCAATCCAGAATTGTAAGCAACATAATCAGGGGGCTGGTGATGAGTTGAGTTCTTTAGTATAATTATTTGAATAATTAAATCCAGTATGTTGGTTGTGCGATACTCAATGTTGCTGGGCATAAATCATAAGATCTTGCACATTAAAGCAACTCTACTGACTTTACTCCATCTCTACTTTAATTGATATGAATGATTGATTATGAGCTTTATATCATGTTTGTATTGTAGATTTTTAGGGTTCCGTAGCCAAAATGGCAAAAAACGGAACCCTTATAGATTCGTCATGTCTGTCTGTCTGTCTGTCTGTCTGTCTGTCTGTCCGTCCGTATGTCACAGCCACTTTATTCCAAAAGTATTAAGACTACATAGTTAAAACTTGGTAGGTAGGTGCATTCTGTGAACCGCTTTACGATTTTTACACAAAAATTTAAAAAATAAAAGATTAAGGAGGGGCTCCCCATACATGGAACTGAAACTGAAATTTTTTTTTTTCATCAAACCAATACTTGTGGGGTGTATATAGATAGGTCTTTAAAAATGACATTGAGGTTTCTAGGACTGTTTTTTTTCAAAGTCAACCGTTTGAAAGATATATGCCGCCAAAGTGGTAAAATGTGTGTCCCCCCCCTTTAACTTTTAAAGTAAGAGGGTGAAAAATCTAAAAAAAATAGATGCTATAGATCTTAATAAACACTTTCAACGAAAATTGGTTTGAACGAGATATAGTAATTAGTTTTTGAGATATAGTACATTTTCCAAAACCGCAAATATAACTTTGTCATTCATACAAACACTGTGAAAAACAAAGTTATTTTTTCAGACGAAAAATGATAGCGGTATTAAAATATGGTATGGTATAATGTACCTACGGAACCCTACTGCGCGTGGCCCGACACGCACTTGGCCGGTTTTTCTCATTCCGTGGGTGCACGATGCGATGGGTGTTCGCGTGTTCCATCGTATACTTATCAACTAATATTTAAACTCTGTTAATACGACAATAGTTATTATTATACATTTTGATATTCTCGTTATTAATTTTTGTATGAAACAGCAGATTTTTTTTTCGCGATTTCAGAGTTGGTCCATTGTTAAAGTTATTCAGTTTGATGGTCCCTATGTACCATATTCGGCATTAGGGGCTATTTTGTAACACGTTGTATGACAAATAGGGATTTTAAAATGTATTGCATTTCAGTCACTAGATTCCGGCTCTGAATCACAAAGTTCATTCCACACATGTGAAAGCTCTAAGAATAGCACGAACTCCAGAAGCAATAAGTCAACTGATATAAGTAGCAACAATGGTTCTTCCATGGGAGAGTCAACTGTGTTGACAGACTCGCAACATGATCAGTCTACCTCACCTGTGTGTAGAGGGAATTCTTTAAAAAGAATACCAAGGTACTTACTTTTTATTAATCCTTACTATCCTCAGTAATCCTTATCCTTACTAATATTATAAATGCGAAAGTCCGTTTGTTTGTTTGTTTATTTGTTTGTTTGTTACGCCTTCACGTCTTAACCACTGAACCGATCATCATAAAATTTTGCATACACGTTGACAGGGGTACAGAGAAGGACATAGGGTACTTTTCATCCCGAATAAAGGTATTGTTCCCGAGGAATAGCAAAAAACCTTTCCACGCAGACGAAGTTGCGGGCGGCAGCTAGTAATATTATAAATGCGAAAGTCTGTTACGCCTTCACGTCTTTACTACTCAACCGATCATCATTAAATTTTGCATACACACACATTGTCATTTCATCCCGAAAAAAATAACTGTTCCTGAGGGATAGAAAAAAAACTGTCCACGCGTACAAAGCCGCATGCGATCGCTAGTTACAAATATTTGACATTAAGCTGAATGCCCTATTTTACGTTCTTTTGCCAATCATGCAATATCCTACAAAAAAAGAATTGTATAAACAGAACTAAATTATGAAAATTGACAGAGAAGATAATCAAAATAGAAAGGATGAAATTCACATCCTAAATACTGTGTTTTTTTACAGTTTCAGGGCTAAAAAAAGAAAAAGAATTTTGGATGGTGACGGAGACACTCCCACTGGTGTAACAAGTTTGGCCGATTCGAAAGAGAACCATTGTGGACTTACACAAGAAATTATGGCCGTAGAGCTTAGCCAGAATACTCCCAAACGTATGGCCTTACATCCCACTCCTGATAGGCGCAAAAATCCTATAAAGGGTGTCTTGAAAAAGAGGTAAAAATTGTTTTACTAGTATATTCATTAGGGTCAGTGTACATTAACGGAGTGTCGGCGAAGAGCATTAAAGTTGCGCGTCCACTGCAATCGGAGCGGACGGAGCGGCCGGATCTGTCACTTGTAGGGATTTTGCGCTATCGCGCCGGTATAGGTTTTTCCTCGCCATATAAATCCATACAAAGTGATTGATTCGTCCGCTCCGGCCGTTCCGTGTAGTAGACGTGCACCTTAAGTCTTTGCCAGTGGACCTTAGTGACATTAGCATACAGTTCTCGCGCGCAGTCGCCGTGAGCCGTCGCATTGTAATGAATTTCGACTTATAAT
This sequence comes from Agriphila geniculea, assembly GCA_943789525.1. Classification (NCBI taxonomy): domain Eukaryota; kingdom Metazoa; phylum Arthropoda; class Insecta; order Lepidoptera; family Crambidae; genus Agriphila; species Agriphila geniculea. The sequence goes on from OX038871.1 coordinate 17,906,970, forward strand.
CAATTTGTCTACTCGCCGCCAAACCGTCCATCGGTCTACGCTGCTGACCTTTAAAAAAATCATTGTCAATTTAAACTTCATTCGTTATTCTCCAGGTGGGCATCCCAAGCTGATGATAGTCACCATTTTAATGTGGGAGTCATATTTTCCACTCCCGTATCAAACAGCAAATCACCGGATACTAAGAAGAGACAAAAGGCGACGCGTTTCAATCTGCCCAAAGACGATCAACAGACAGATATGATAACTGGTGCTAAAGAAAAATCTATTGTATTTAGTAAACATATCTCAACAAGTTTGGAAATTTTTCCATCAAGAAGAATGAGTAAGGTAGTCTAGTTTCTATTATTCTACTTCAGAAGACCTTACAAACATTAACAATATTAAAATTGTTAAAATTTTATTGCCAGGGTGAAAAATCTCCAACAGACTTATGTAAGACTCCACTAGCTACCGCTCACACGCCTTATAGGACTCCTAAAAGCGTGAGGCGAGGAAACCAAATCTCAGACCCAAGGATTTTGGGAACTCCTGATTATTTGGCACCTGAATTGTTATTGAAGTGAGTCTAACAACGCGATTAATTTCACTATGTATGTACAATAGAAGCGTCAATTTCACTCGAGAATGTACCATGGGTAACAGCAGCGTCGCTTAAAATAAGGTTAAATTCATCATTTTTAAATAAGGTTAATACTATACCATAGGCATAGGCCCTAAAAATTCCACATAAAGTTTAGGAGTGGTTAAGCGACGCTGTTGCCCATAGTACATAATTAATTTAATTGCATTGTATGTATTTCATTTTCATTTAAAACATTGTTACTTTGAATAATGCATTCATTATGCAGTATTTAGTTCTTCAATGCTATATATTCTGTTGTCAGGAAAGGGCACGGCCCCGCTGTTGATTGGTGGGCGCTGGGAGTGTGCCTCTATGAGTTCATGACAGGAGTTCCTCCCTTCAACGACGAAACTCCACAGGCTGTGTTTCATAATATACTTTCTAGAAGTAAGTATGATTTTGGATAAAATAAACGAATTAAAATTATTTATAATATTAAACTATTTATTTATCATAGTTTGAAGAAAAATTAAGTTATTTCAAACAGATGTATGCAGCGAACGTTAAGCCATGTGTAAAAGTTTTGTTTTTGGTGACCCTACAAATAGGTACAGTCAATGGCATATTAAGTCAGTTCAAAGCTGTCTTCTCTAATTGATTTTGAATCCTAATTGAGGAAACTCGATATGTTGCATTAGCCTAGGGCTGCCATCCCCAAACTTTGAATTCCAGGATTAGAAGTTGAAAATACCACGACATTTCGGAATGAAAACTGGACGCAGTATTAGAGTACCTAGTAGTTTAGCTACACCGCTACACGGCATGAAAACAGGGCAAATGAAACTCAATTATGTATTTTATATATTTAAAAAAGAATCTAAAACTTATTAAAATTTAAAATGGTAAACCTATATAAAATAAAAAATAAATTGAAGCATTGAATTATTAATTATAAAGTTAATAATAGACCTGGGAGTCAGTCTGCTAAATGTTATCGTCAAAAACGTGTTTCAATGGTGTTTGAATGGTAATGCTTTTTGACACTGTTCTTGTTTCTGAAACCCAAAATCGAGATACAATGTGCGTCCGTTTTGGGCTTAAGAAACACAATGTGTTTCGATTTTGGGCTTAAGAAACAAGAACTGTGTCAAAAAGCATTACCATTCAAACACAATTAAAACACATTCACTTCTCAAGCTTACGCGCTCACTAGACATGAAATAAAACAATTTTTAACGGATACTAGCGCGGTTTTATTGAAGGTACTTTGGTAATTAGTTGGTAATTGATTTGATTTTTGGTTTTCCCGACGTTTCGGCAACTTTGCAGCTGCCGTGGTCACGGGGGACTGAAGCTACCCGTGAGTCTACCTTCAAGTGATGATTTTTTTTTAAACGTTCAGAAATAAAATTTAACAAAACTTTTAATTGTTTTATGTTGATTTATAATTTAATTTTATGAATTATTTAGTGCTAAAAAGAGAGAGAATCTTCTGAAACTACCACCATTTCATAAAATTGGGAGGCCCCTCTAAGAAAGAAATGGCGAAAGAAAACTTAAAGAGGAAAACCGGAAAAAGACGGAGGTCGGTAACGAACATAAAACAATTTTTTTTTTGTTAAATTTTATTTCTGAACGTCTAAAAAAAAATTCATCGCTTGAGGGTAGACTCACGGGTAGCTTCAGTCCCCCCGTGACCACGGCAGCTGCAAAGTTGCCGAAACGTCGGAAAAACCAAAAATCTAACCAAATACCAACTAATTACCAAAGTACTTTCAATAAAACCGCGCTAGTATCCGTTAAAAATTGTTTTATTTCACCAATAAAACACGATTTTAACGCTAACATTAGCAGACTTGACCCCCAGGATAAGTAATTACATAATTTGTAACTTTAGCTTTATCTTAGGTATCTAATTTTATTATTTTATTCTTGTTGAATTTTATTATATTTTTCATCATGGTAAATATGCTTATAATTCATAAGGATGCTAAAACGCAGGACGCCACTTAAAAACTATCCAGGACATCCCAAAAAGCAGAATGTCTTGGGAAAACAGGACGGTTAGCAACCCTATGTTAGGCCAGCTTGCTGCTGACTATATATTTTTTATTCTTGTCGGAATAAAGAGGATGAATAATCGTCTATTTTTTGTGTCTTGTCCCCTTTTGTAAGTACTTTTTGTGTAGTCTGTGCCTTTAAGCCACGTTTTCATTTGATTTTGGTTTCATAACGTTCAGATATCGAGTGGCCTGAAGGCGACGAAGCCTTATCTTCAGAAGCAGTGGAAGCAATAGAAGCCCTCCTCACGATGGAGCCCCGCGAGCGGCCCGCGGCCGCGCGCGTGAGGGCCATGCCGCTATTCAGGCGCGTCGACTGGGACAACCAGCTGAGCGCTGAACCTCCTTTCGTGCCGACCCCAGACGACTTGCATGATACCGGCTATTTCCAAGGTGATCGTCTTTTGTTGTTCCTTAGGTCTCTGCCCACTACGTACCATAACATGACCAAGGTATGATTCCGATCTCGGCAGCAAATACTTATAGGATGGGAGCGAAACGGAAATATGCTGAAGGGTAAATACGTTATTTATTATTCTTCTTTCACAATCTTTCGTCTTAGGTAGGTACGTCTTTTTTTCTCTACAATGACTGCGTCACCCCGAAAACAATGCTACATAAATAATGCGGGCAACGTTGATTTTGACCTCTGACCGCAGACCGCATCCAGTGTGCCGTGTGTCAAATCCTTTGAATAACGTATCAGGCAAAAAATATTATTTGTATTGAAAAGTATGAGACTATTCCCAGGGGCCGTACCGGCTAACGAATCGAGCTTCGAAAAGTCTGCCGGGTTTCAAATTAAAACAGATAAATCGAGCCCCAATTGGGCGAAAATGGCGAACCCCATTTCATGATGTCACACGAACATCGTTATCTTCCAAATTACGTCAACAGAAAGTACAAGACGAAATTCCTTACTTTGATTTTTCAGTTCTAAGTTGAAACCGATTCAGATTTTTCGATAATCGATTCGTTAGCCGGTACGGCCCCAGATCGTTCCGTCACCGCCCATGCACTTGTCATACTTGTCAATACAAAGAATTTTTTTTTTGCCTTACACGTTCCTAGCACGGCCATGCCATACCATGGCCGTGCTAGGAACCATGCATACCGTGTAGTGGGCAAAGACCTTTATTGAATAAGGCAGGTTGATAGTTTTGTTCCCACTTGTTCTACTGGGCAGTTCTTTATCGTAGAACTAATGAGCTTTTTTACTGCTACCTACAGTAGCTACTACAAAGTACTAAATCATAGCACTAAAAAAAAAGTCTCATTTGTTCTACGGGAGAACTGCCTAGTAACAAGTGGAAACAAAACGGGTGATAGGCGTAGAACGACACAGTTTTTGGAACATCGTAGTGTCACTGCCTGCTAGCTTTGAGGACAAATAAGCACTGAGGTGATGGACGTATAGTACAGTCAAGTTCAATCATATGTGAGCCAAGCACCTTTGGCAGCTCTGTATGCCTTTGAAATGAAAGACATCCCGTCAAAAATGCCAACATATTGATGAACTCGATTGTAGATCATAGAAGTCACGACCCACCAAATTGTGGTAGTCCATCCAGTATTATTAGGCTCTGCTTTACACAGTCGCTTTCCTGTTCTTCTTGCGCTTTCAACAGAGGCATGCCTCAGAGCATGTAATAGCGCATGCTCTATCTTCTTAATGTGTATGGCAAAAAGTTGAAAGGGAAAGCGCACGGTTTGGAGGCAATATTGCTTGCAAGTTGAAGCGACTCGGTGAAAACGGACCATTTTGTTACCTGTGGTCCTACTATTAGTTGAGGGAAACTTTTTACGTTACCGTAAACTATAGTTTTTCTCTCTTTCATTCGCACTGACTGTAAGCAGTATATCCGATAGTTTACGGTAACGTAAACATTTTGCATCAACTCATGGTAGGGCAACTGTGCTTCTATTCGCCAATCTTTATGACGGCCTCAGTAATTCTATATTGAATTTGTTTACTTAATATAATTTTGCTAACTCCAAATGTTTCCTTGTTACAGCTCGAAACATTCTGCAGCAGTTGCAAGTCTCCAACTTCGACATGTAAAGTACAGATTTTATTTTAATTAATGTATCCAGCTGTCTGTGAATTCAAATTATTATATGAAAATATTATGATTATTAGGTAATGTAATTATAGTCGTGTATTTATGTAGTCCTTCATGCGTAGTCACAATTTATATAAGGTAGGTGCCTATAAAGAATTAAAAATAAATGCATATATTTTAAGTGAAATATTTTATTAAGAAATTGCCATACCTCTATTTAAGTATGGTTTAGCGTAATTCCAAAAGTACAACACGCCAATTTATTAAGAAAGGCAAGGTTCGGTTGTCTTTCTCAAACGATTGACAAGTCTTCAAAATCAATATGATTTTCGAGGAAGCCTTAACTATCTTAAATTATTTTTCTACTTGGAGTTCTTCTGTATCCAAGGCAAGAATGCGGTGATTCGTGTGTAGACCCCGGGGTACTGTCCCTTGCCGCAGCCGATGCCCCACGACACGACGCCCACTTGTGTCCACCGACCTTCGTTCACCATCAAGGGACCCCCGCTGTCACCCTATAAAATTAGCAATATCACAGTATTATAAACCACCTACCAGTAATTCGACTCTTTTGTTGATAAACGCATGCCGCCACTGCGTAGGTATACGCATAGAAACTCCGTCAAGGGTCAGGGTTGTCACAGCAAAAACTACTCAAATATTTGTGAATGTCAAGATGGCGGGATACCGCATGGTTTTTAAAATATTCCGTGACTAGGATATAGTGCCATTTGGTGCCTATATTAAAAAAAATCTGCCATTAATAGTTTCAAACATATACAGCATAGCTGGTTGCCATCTTGATATCAAAATGGCGGGATAACCACCGGCAATCCATAATCAAATCAGTTGTCTCGACAATTATATAAACACATACAATTTTAATGCGTTTTAGTGCCTTCACGTTTAAATAAATATAATTCATTTTTAGGGTTCCGTACCAAAATGGTAAAAAAGGAACCCTTATGGTGTGACTCAGTCTGTCTGTCTGTCACAGCTGGATATCTCGAGAACTACTAATGGTATCAACTTGAAATTTGGAATAGTTTAAGATGACATTTGCCCAACTATTTTGCAAATAAGAGAGAAATAAAAAAAAAATTTTTTTTTTACAAAAGGGACTGAAACGGGGACTTAAAAATTTGAAGTGAGGTGACTAGGGCATGTGGGGTATCATATGAAAGAGCGCTGTTTGCACATTTTAAAACATTTTTTCCTTTTAGTTTTCGACTTATGAAGAAAAATGTAAAAAAAAATACCCGTCTCTTTGCAAACTTCGGAGATAAGGGGGGGGGCCCTTATCTCCGAAGTTTGCAAAGAGAAAAATCTGAAAAAATTCTATGTGATAGTAGTTTATGTAAAGATTACAGGAAAAATAAAACGATGTCTCAATATAACACACTTTTTTAGAAATTCAAAAAACAAACAAAATTTTTTTAGTTTCACTACCAGTCAACAGATGGCGCTGTCCTAAGCATGCTAACCTAAGAAGAAAAATATAGTTCCACTATCGGTTAAGAGATGGCGCAACCTAACTCTACTTTACGTTTTTGCCGTACGAATAAACGAAGAATAAGTTCCTACTTAGTAATATAAACAGTTTGCGATGTGGAGTGGCTGAAACGTTTTTCAGTCACCAAAAAGCAGCTGTGGTTAAGATTTGTAAATTAACTGTCCGCCTGTTCGCCCTTCCACCTGTCTGCCGTTTATCCTACTTTTTTAAAGACTGTACTAAAGTAACATATCCAAATATATTTATGATTGTACGGAACCCTCGGTGCGCGAGTCCGACTCGCTCTTGACCGGTTTTTATTAATTTCTAATAATGAAAAAACATGAGTTTATAATACAGCTTCGGAATCTCCTGCATAAAAGAACATAGCAATGTGCTGATTATGTAACTTTATTGCTCTTATAGTTTGTCAAGGCGTCAGGTCGTACTGGTTTGATAAACTCATGTTATTTCAGCATCTAGCTAGATACTGCTAGTAAATGCAATCATAAATAAACTCTTTTATCTACTCTCATATCGTAAAATTCGAATTATGAATTTCAAAGCGAATTTATATTGACATACTTTATACACGTAATACCGAAAAAAAATTAAAAAGTTATTTTATAACATACCTTCGCTAACTGAAGTATGCTATAAAATAACTTTTTTTCTCATTACGATACAGGGCAAATTCAAGAAGAAGGCAGTGCCGCGATATTAAAAAAAACCAATGTTTTTTCCCCATACTTTCCATGATTAAAATGTACTCTATGGTGATCGATGACTTAGCGTAACGATTCGTCTGCTGGAATGCACTACCTCATTATTATTTTTTCTCTTATTTGATTTTAATTTTTACTTTTGCTTAAAAGTGTCTGATAGTTGTGAGTGTGGACTCCACCCGATATTTTAGATGCGGCGATGGAAAAACATCTTACTTAACCTAGGTAAGTACCTACTACCTACCTAGTCGTAGAAAATCAAGATACTACCTTACCTACAATTTTTTACATTGTTAAATTATTTTTGTAGGTTCAATCACAAATTGTATGAGAGTAGATAAAGTAGTGTATGAAACTGTACATAACTAGGTATTAAAACACTCGTGTGATACTATTAAAACTCACACTCATGTTTTAATACCCCTCATTATGCATCAGTTTCATAAACTACTTTTATTTTGACAAGTTAGTCTTACACTACAAGAATCCATGTTCGCTCTGCCGGCGCACAGCATGTGCTCAACAATACCACCGGGCGCGGCGCCGCCGTACTTCAGCCTGCAGTCCGAATTGGACCAGATGGGAATCGTCACTTCCTGGAGCGTCGCTGGTTGAGGACCACCTGGGAAAAGATAAAAGGGAAATACTAAGAACGAAAGTTTATGACGCATATGAAGTTAGCCGCTATGCGCTTAGCCGTGTCCCGCAATCTCCCCTCTCCCACCAAATTTTTGCACAGTTACAGTGTTCTTTCTTACGAATACGGTTCATCTATGAATGTTGTTAGGCGTGCGCATGCACATTGTTTAATTAAACGGTTAAGCATTTACTGTCAAGCACGTACACGTAATTACCACCACCACTACCACTAACATTTGGGGGCGTGGCCTACTTTTGCTAGGCCATGGTAATGTAGTGCTTGTCAAGCATTGCTCCTAGACGATCAGAATGTGATTGACAAGCCTGAAAAATTTACGTGCTTGACCGTTTTAGAGGGTACATTAGTGTGCGTCTTCATGCTCTCGTATTACGCACACTAAAATAATGTGCATGTGCACTTCTAACAACATTCATAGGCGAACCGCATTCGTGAGATAAAATACCTGTACTTGCGCGGTTGCGCCTCTTCACAGCCGCTATAAAGTTTACATTGTAAATATCTAACGTTGCATTTAAAGAACTTAAACGTTTTAAAACAACTTTGAAATAGTTACATTCGGTACTTACTCTCTCGCAAACTTCCCCACCCGATAACGGTTGCCGTTTGTCCAGTGTACATTCGTCCTCCAGCTGGCAAACACACTGGCCTGATGTTCTTTGTGAACGACACAGGTTGGTCCAATGTCAGGATAGCGATGTCGTTGTACTGAAGAAAGAATAATAAATTAATGTCAGTAAGTAATAAAATAATGTGTAGGTAGTTGTTCTATCTGACCAAGTCTGTTGAGTGAGCTATTAATGTCGTTAGGCGTGCACATATGCACATTGTTTTAGTGTGCGTCTGCACGCTCTCGTATTAAGCCGGCCATACACGCTAGGTTATCCATGGTGCTGTAAGTAAAGTCACCTGTGGTAAGGCCTGCTTTATGCACACTAAAATAATGTGCATGTGCACGCTTAACACCATTCATAGCCGAACGTACTTCGTGAGATATGTACGGTTTACATGTACATATTTATTTTACTTTTGTTAACACAGCAAACGTCACGGCGCGGGCGCGTCATCGACCCGCAGTAACCTAAAGTATCATATTTAATTATTATAATAAATACACATTTTAACTCAGTGCAATTTATAACGCCAACTAAATCGGTTTCACCATAGTAGAACCAAATAAGTAGGCCAACTCGAGCCTCGAGCGAGCGATACAGCTTAAACACGAAGGGCTGTCACATCGCTAGTTTATTCGGTCGTCAAAAAATGCATAGTCAATCTCTATACAAAATATTTTTTTCTTGTAGGGTTAGCATCAGGGATCTATAATACAATTTTTTTTAAATATATTTTTGTAGGTAGACCAGCGCGTCTATCGACTAAAATAATGAAGTTAATGTTAATTGTAATTTGACTGATGTATGTGATACATTGGCACTTTCGTTTTGACAGCAATAAAAACTTACTAAAGAAAAGTAGCAATGTATCACATCTATCTGTCAAATTACAGTTTACATTAACCTAACTGTTTTCAGGAATTGACTACAATTTTTTATTGCGTACGTCATGTTATGTTATTTGAAAACTTACGGTCGAAATAGGATTAATTAAAACGTGGCTTTACTAAATGATGTATTTATTCAAATAAAAAAAATATAAAAATCAAAAAATCAAACCAAATACCAACTAAATACCAAAGTACATTCAATAAAACCGCGCTAGTATCCGTTAAAAAGTGTTTTATTTCATACTATTAAGAATATTTTTTACACTATTAACTGTTTATTTTCTTTTTTATTTACCTACACTTCTCAAAATAATAATCTTTAAATTCCTAAATTGAATACTTTCCATAACCTTAAATAATAGGCATTAAAAGTACCTTTTCCTGTAGGAGTATGTGACTTTTTAACGAAATTACACAATTGACATAAAAAAAATTCGTCTGTTACGACAAGTACGAAATGCCTTATTATTTAAAGTTAATGTAAAATATATCCTCATTCTTACAAATCTTTTTTGCAATAATATCTTTGGAAAGCATTGGTATGTACTGTAGGTAGGTAAACGTTCAAATTATTACGAGCGGCAGCACAGCGGCGTGAAGCGTGCGTGAGCGCGGGCGGGACTACGTACGGCGCAGCCACGACTGTTGCACCTTTATCACATCACCTTTAAATTTTGTCAGTGTGTGCGTGCGACGACGCATACGTACGAGCGCGCTCACATACAAACCGCGTTCGTGCGTATAATGAGTAAGATGACTTACTTATTCGGTTCTACTATGGTTTCACACATTAGTGAAAAGAATCGTCTATTTTCAACTAACTTGTAACGTTTACGTGAATACATCTCTACTTCAATCTATAGCGATCTTTTCATCCTGCACTCCAACTAACTAACTACTACATCTCAAGAGTGTAACCATACAGATAGGACATCTATAAATGAAGTTACTATTTTTTTATTCAAAAGCGCTTAATTTTTAAGTTAATTTGAATACAGATATTTTGACTTTGTAGACAACTTACCAAAGTACGCATGTCGAAACCTCGATGCCTCACAACTCTTTTGATTTTTCTTTCAATGTGTCGAGTCTCCGAGTTTGTATGAATGTTATGGTCTCCCAGTCTAGCAGTCAAGCGAGCCACATCCCACGACGTCATGCTGTCAGAAAAAATATAACAAAGTTGCAGTGTTTTAGGCTTATCACGCTTCACGCTCTCTCTTATGGAGTTATCATAATGTTAGTGGTTTGAAATATGAAATCCTTACTAAAATTTTACCCGAGACGACTATCCACATAGTCAAGTCGAGGGTAAAATGGGTTTTATCTACGAGTTATATATGCTTTTCACTTCGATTGTTTTTTGAAAAAAAAAATGTGTTAAGTATAACATGGATTATGTATAAAAATGAAGAAACAGAATGAAATAACAGGTCTACTTAGCGAAGTTTAATTGCGTGTATGGCTGTTTACCTGACGACCTTTCTCTTAGAGTCTGAAGACAGACGAAGATTTTACTTTATGCACTAGAGAATGAAAAACTATTTTATGCACCCTATACCCAACATAAAGCCGAACTTTACGAACATGAGATGTGAAAAGAAAATACTTACTGCGCCACGCAATGTGCAGCAGACAGAACATGCCTGTCGTCGATCAAGGACCCGCCGCAGAACTGCCGGCCGCCGTTGAACAGCGCCACGATCCACGGCCACTCGTTCAGCTCCGCGTTGTGGCCTCCTACGATGCGCTCGTCATCTGTTTCTATGCTCTAAAAACAGTTAATGTCATTTATACTTAGCTATGGAAAAAGGGCTTCTACTGCCATATGTGGTATTTCACGACCGACCCGTGGTCACACCGTTTTACCACACCAGTGTGGATTTTTTTTACCCGTGGTCACACCAACTCACCCTGAACATGAAAAATTACAAAGAAAGATATAGAATTTTTTTTTGTAAAACAATACGTCATCAAAGTACCAGAGTAGTAAGGTTTAACTTCTGTTTTTAGTAGCATTTTAAATAGGTACTATGCTGTACTGCATATACATATACAGTGGGTCAGTGGTCAATGGATCAGAGTTTCCAGTTTCAGGATTTCCACACATTTTTATGCTAATTTCGCGGTTTTTCCTATCCTTTCATATCCTTATATATCCTGATCAGATCAGTTGGGTGTGTATAGCGATCTGAATCTCATCCATTCACTCCCTAAATGGCTATCATCAGATCACAGCTAGGTCCATCCCTGGCGGAGAACCAAGGCTTCAAAGTTACCTTGTGTGTATGAAAATTTACTGGTGTCCTTAATTATGTGACCGCCACTGTAGGTACCATAAAGTTAACCTGCTTGAATTCCGAGATAGGTGCAAGTTAAGTGCCATCATCGGAAGAAGAAGAAAGTTCATCAATACGATATAGATTTAGCGAAGGTAAACCATAGAGTAATAAATTACATTTTAGCTCGTACCTTAGCATTCTTGTTCCCACAGGAGCCATCTACAGGTTGCACAGTTGGCCTGCTTGGTTGTGTTGGGTACATGGGCGGCCACGGCTGTAAGTCAATTAATTGATATTAGGATACAGTGAATCAGTTTTTTTCGCTTACAACCTGTAGTTATTATGTTAGTAGTGATTTTAAAACTTTCAGGATGTCTTGTCCATAAAACTGAACTGAACTGACAACTTTCACTAAGCACTATGTTTCTTAGAGAAATTCAATTCGAAATACGAAAACCAATTTTAATATTTCGAAATTCTATTTTTACAGATCTGAGTCATCTGTTTAGTATGGGTGGCCTGTGGCCTTTGACATATTTTGACTTGACCTAAGTTTCTCAGAAAAAGTTGTTCAGTTTCATGGTCTGAACACATCTTGAAAAATTGTAGTTTCCCAATATTGAATTAGGGACTTGCCTGTTTTGTTGTAGGTCTGGTAGTCATTTGAGGTCGTGTTGCCCAAGTTGTAGCCATAGTGCTAGAAGGTGGCTTGGTGGTAACGCCAGCAACTAGAAGGTGTAATTATTTGTTAACAAGTATGTAAGTACCAAATAGATTATAAGAAAAGTTCTTTTGAACAAGAGAAACAGGTAATTTGAAAAGACAAAACGTATTCTACGTACTGGTACTACTTTTTTGGTCTTTTATTTATAATCTGAGATGTTCTGGTTAGCATTACCAATGAGTGACGTGACGTGGACATATGTGTGAGGACATTATCAATCACCTCAAAAACATAACAACAAAACCCGAATAAACAGATTTTGAAGCAGAACGTCATATTGGCAAAGTGTAATCGCGAAAAAACCGGCCAAGTGCGTGTCGGGCCACGCGCAGTAGGGTTCCGTAGGTACATTATACCATACCATATTTTAATACCGCTATCATTTTTCGTCTGAAAAAATAACTTTGTTTTTCACAGTGTTTGTATGAATGACAAAGTTATATTTGCGGTTTTTGAAAATGTACTATATCTCGAAAACTAATTACTGTATCTCGTTCAAAACAATTTTCGTTGAAAGTATTTATTAAGATCTATAGTTGATATTTTTTTTAGATTTTTTACCCTCTTACTTTAAAAGTTAAAGGGGGGGGGACACACATTTTACCACTTTGGCGGCATATATCTTTCAAACGGTTGACTTTAAAAAAAATAGTCTTAGGAACCTCAATGTCATTTTTAAAGACCTATCTATAGACACCCCACAAGTATTAGTTTGATGAAAAAAAATATTTTCAGTTTCAGTTCCATGTATGGGGAGCCCCCCCTTAATCTTTTATTTTTTTTATTTTTGTCTAAAAATCGTAAAGCGGTTTACAGAATACACCTACGTACTAAGTTTCAACTATGTAGTCCTAATACTTTTGGAATAAAGTGGCTGTGACATACGGACGGACAGACAGACAGACAGACATGACGAATCTATAAGGGTTCCGTTTTTTGCCATTTTGGCTACGGAACCTTAAAAAGGAGGTCGCTAATCGCTCATACATTTCAGCCCATTTTATGTACCTGAGGTACATGTATACCAAAATGTAGGGAAAAATACGAGGATTCCGAAAATAATGTTATTTTACTTCAATCTTTACTCAAAACTTAGAAATATATCATTGAAAGTGTGAACTACCTACTTGTAACACAATTAAATTATATGGCAATACTGGGTATTCACTTTTAGTTTAATACTTTGAGTAGGGAAGAAACGTCAAAAGAACTGTCAAACAAAACGTCATGAGAGAAATGTCATTCCGCGGGCTGATTATCTAATTAGAAACCACGTAGCGACCGGTCTCATTTGACAGATGAATGTGGGTGAAAAAAAACATACCAAAGAAATGTAGCAATGTATGTCAAATGAAACCGGTCGCTAAATAGTTTCTATTTAGATAATCAGGGTGCCGACTTCTGAGTTTAATAAAATCAACTTCAACTGACAATGACAACTGTCAACTTGACAGTTGAATTAAGTATGAGCTGAATATGATATAATCTGTGTAATAGGTTCTTATATCGAGTGCATTTTTAATTTTTTTTACTTGTTTCCAAATAACCAGAAGAAAATATTACTGGTATATTACTCAGGATATTATGGGGTATTTTTTTCCAAAGAGTGTACCTCGGTACATCATTTGGGCCATTTTTGGTGACGTCCTTTGGTCACTTTCTCCGCAGAATGTCACTTTCGCACAATGTCACTTTGGCAAAACGTAATTTTTGTAGAATGTCATTCAGTGTCATACTTAGCGAAGGAGGGTGCGTGGGCGCAGCGTGGTCTGGAGGGTGCGTCGGCAGCGGCGGGATGGCTGGCGGCCATCCGGGGGGGATCTGGCGGAAGTTGATGGCGTTTCCGAACGGCCACTGCGGTGACAGTGCCGATAAAATTCCTCTATGGAAACTGAAAAAGAAAAACGCGTTTTAACCGAGTCTTGTTTGATCCTTTGACAAACGCAATTATTCTCATTTAGTTCGCTGTTCTCACTCATTTGAGTTTGTCAATATTAGTTAATTCCAGCAATAGCAGCTTAACAGTTTCGACTACCTATCCTATTACATTATTAGCGTTCAGGTTTATGAAAATTGTCGTTATGCTTTAAAACTCTTGCACGTTTATTTTAATCGATACCTTTGTGTTAAAAATCCCATGTAAAAGATTATAGGTAATATCTGGACCTGGTGCCGGCCGTACCGGCTAACGCTCCGAACCTCGGCAAGTCTGCCGGGCTTCAAATTAAAACAGATATATCGAGCCCCAATGAGGCCAAAATAGCGATTCCCAATCACGATGTCACACGAACATCGATGTCTTCCAAATAACTTCGGAAAATAGTACTTACAATACGAAATTCCTTCGATTTATCTATGTTAAGTTGAAGCCCGGCAGACCCGCCGAAGCGCTCGCCGGAGCGTTAGCCAGACATGGGTTTGATTGATTGTATAAAATTCTAAATTGGTTTTGCTATATCGCGCAACGGTAACTGTCATTTAGAAGATTCAATCCCGGAATCCCGACCATTTTTCAGTCCCGAAATTTTCAGGATTAAGTTTTCACAATCCCGGGATTTTCGGGATTGGTATAATTTAAGAAAAGTTGCAAAATATACTGCGTGAAGCGAGACGATCAGTGCCAGTGGTCTCAATAGAATTGCTTACCTATGATTTTTAATATAAAATACAAGAAAACCTTCTGTATTTTATTCAAGCAGCATTCCAAGCAAGGAACACAAATTAACCCGGGTTTGCGATGGTTTCTTGGAACAAAACTTCTTTGATTTTGAACTAAATTGATAGACAAGCAACTCTCAGTGGGTTATGTGGTGATATACTTCAGTTCTACTGCTACTGAACCAAGGTGTATGAACATTCTTTAATCAAGTTTAGGTTTCTTCATATTTAAGAGAAATGAGACATTATGTGGCTGATGAATATTATTTTCAAACAGTTTATGCTAAGAAACTTACTTTACTGCCTAAATAACAACTAAGTTTTTACATAAAAGCCGTCTATTTGGTCGATGTTAAGAGAAGTTATTGTCAATTTTCGTTATTTGTATTGGTTGGTTAGAAATTTTTTATTTTATTTATTGAAATTTAAAGAGATCTTCAGTGTTAAACTAACCAGACTTAAAACCTGGTAAGACTTAGTTTGACTCTAAGTTTGATTCACTCTAGATTAGATTAGCTAGGTCTGTGTAACGTAAAATATGTTAGTTTTTGTTAAAATTTTGATAAAGTATGTCGACTTTTGACCCAATCTTAATTACGTTTATTTTTGTCTATTTTCAGTTGTTGATTATAGAAGTTATAGAGCCAATTGTTGTAAGATTTCCCTATTTTTTATTTTTAATCTCCAATCCCGACATAATCCCGGGATCCCGAGATTGGCTAAGCGTAATCCCGAAATCCCGGGATCAGAAATAAGGACCGGGATCGAATTCCCTACTGTCATCCTATTGTACTATCAAAGATTGATGAATTATTGTGATCATCGTTTAGCATTAGTGTTCAAACTTTAAAGGTTCTTACCTCGATAATTGCGGAGGCAACTGCATGGGCACCGCTGGTGGTAGAACGCCCAAGCGCTGGACATCTGGTTCCTGCTGGGGCGGTGTGCCTACGGGTTCTGTGCAGCAAACACCAAATACCTGAAATATTTAGAAACATACGTATTCCTACTACCTCTATAATAAGCCATGGAATCAGGAGATTCATTAACTCATATAAGATCAGTGGCCCTACCATGAGTTGATGCAAGCTGTTTACTTACGCTACCTTGAACTATCGGATATACTGTCCATCAGCCATTTTAATGTCCCCACTGCTGGGGCACAGGCCTTCCTTATGGGTGGATAAGGAGGACGGGCCATAACCCACCACGCGGGCCCAATGCGGATTGGTGGGTGTTAACGACTGCAAATGCAGCCGGGACCAACGGCTTAACGTGCCTTCCGAAGCACGGAGGAGCTCGAGATAATAAATTTTAGGTCACCCATCCCATGACTGAACCTTTCGAACGTTGCTTAGCCTCCGCAATCGCTGGGCCAGGCGCTAAACCACTGCGCCACCGAGCTCCTCATATGTGAGCAGTATATCCGACCTCGGATATACTGCTCACAGACAATGCGAGTGTAAGAGAGAATACAATAGTTTACGGTAGTGTAAACAGTTTGCATCAAACTCATGGTAGGGCCACAGGTTTGAGTTTTTTCTACAGTTTAATAAGGCACACTCTTGTTAAAAATGTCGTGCTGTTTATGAAAGGCCAATGCAGACGACAAACAATTGTCTGGATCACATAATATATTGTTACAAAGATTATATCGCGGACTAGATCAGGCAAAAAGTCTGTCTTCTTAATATCGCCTTGTGCAGTAGAATGATATGATAGGTTTATTAGGCTTTACTGGCCATAAGGATACTAGACTAGACCTATATAAACTATGATATGCTTATGGTACCAACCTCCATGTTATCTCCACTGATGTAGCTGCAAGTGTCGTAGTGGCCCATGACCCACCCATCTCCGCCAGTCAGGGAAACTTTGATCAGGGGATAGCATTCCCGGAATTCCTTACAGGTCCCTTTTTTGCCCAGAGTCGTTTCGCAATCTTGCCCAAAAGGTCCTTCGTCAACCTGAATAAAAAAAAACAAAATTTTTATCATCGAGGAATATTCATCAAACTTATACAAAAAATATAAAAAATTGATTTTTTGTTTATAGGTACTGACCACCGTTCTGGTTTGAAATAGGAACAATTGTTTGCCATCCCTTGTGTTATTTTGTGCATCTCGCCTTATTCGCGAAACTGCCGCTGAAAAAAAAAAAATTCGTTAATAGTAAACCCAAGCAACAAAACACTCCTACAGATACAGAGAACATAAACTAACCGGAAATAATATTTTCCCCCAATTTCACCACAACAGCTTTTCACAAAACGTTCACATACTTATTACAGGAGAGGTCTTGTAGTTCAGGCACATATAACAAAATACATAATAAGTGTTCGGTTCGGGAAGATTTTAAACATTCTAATCTAATAATTATAAACTAGTGGAATTTAATTATTCGTACATATAACTACCTACTTCTTTTTTGCTAAGATGTAATTTACAAAAAGTTTTTCGTAGTCAGATCTTTGGACATGCGAACTGGTAATAAAAACCGAGTAGAACTTTATATTAAAAGGCTAGTGTAAAAATAGACGCAGGAGTGCAGTGGCCACTGTTTAAGCGTGATTCTTTATTAACGAGGACTCCAAGGCTTTCGACTTCCATGATCCCTCTGTGACGCAGTCAAGGCTAACTAGCAGCAATGTTGGGAAAATAAAGCAAACTATTTGATTTAAAAGATATAAACGGTGCTGGATTTATGTTTAAGATATTTAAACCTACTAATTAACAAAATAACGAGAGCAAAATCTTAAAAAAGTTTTGCATGATTTTGTGCACTATCCATCAAATTATCATCACGAATTCATTGAAAGGAAATAAACATTACCTGTTATAAAAGGCAAGTTAATTCAGATCGTATTACCTAATAGGAATTAAAGAAAAAACAGCAACAATGACGTAGAACTATCGGATAACACAATTAGCGATGACGAGTAGGCGTAATCTTAATATTTTTTTATCGGCAGGAAAATAATTTTATTTTCGTACTTTACGACCCAATATGTAACTAACGGTAAGGTAAGATCATTTACGAGTACCGTAATCGACCAAGTATGTTGTATGTAAGCTCACAAAACCGGCTGTACAAAGGCTCTTTATGATTTTTAGATTTAACTCACGTGGCGGTAATCAAAGCACTTGATTACCGTAGCTTTCATAAAATCAGTAAGCTTTAACTTTGTAATAACCGCCATAGAAATATTAGAATAACGCAGATTCTTTTTTAAATTGATAAGCGCTTAGATTTGCGTTTTCATTCGTAGCATTCAAATAAAAGACATCAACGCATCACATCTAAAAATGTTAGTCTGTACTTTTAAACCCGTGAGGTTTAACGTGGTTACTTAGGTTCAATTAATGTAATGTGGTACTATATATTGTACTTAACCTTAAGTTAAAGTAGTTAAGTAAGTATATAAATATACTTAAATAAGACTGCCTTCGGTGACTCTACTTAAATTATCTTTTAAATTATACAAAAAATGTGTGCATGAAATGATACACTTATCGATTGTTAATGTTTTGCAGAAGAAAATTATTTAATTAAATTATAACAGAGAGTAATTTTATTGTTTAATAAAGGATAAAATTAATTATTATTACGAATAAGAAGTGAATGATTACGTCAAGAATAACATAAACAGTCGACATCAGCCATTTTTATTATCCCTACTGCTATGGCACAGGCCTTATGGGTGGATAAGGAGGGTGGGCCATGACTGACCACGCAGGCTAGGCCTAATGCGGATTGGTGGATTTTAACGAAAGCAGACAGACAGACGAACCAACGTCTTAACGTGCCTTACAAAGCACGGAGGAACTCGAAATAATACATTTTGGTCACCCATCCCATGATCAGCCCTTGCGAAAGTTGCTTAACCTCCGCAATCGCAGGGCCAGGTGCTAAACCACTGCGCCGCCGCCAAGCTCCTCATAAACATTAGTCATCAATATTCCGCGTGGTCCTCGGTCACAGAATTAGTCACAAAATTTATGTAAATGCAGGCATGTAAAAACATACTGTTTATTTGGGACCACTGTATAACGGTTGAAACTACATTGTAACGATTTTATTAGGATTCCGATATTCCGATGCCGATCGACCGGCTTTGTTTTGGTTGCGCTTCCAAAATTTGAAAGCAAGGTAGTAATCTCGTATTACGTTATCGTACTTCAAATTAACGGTTGAATTGATAAATATTAATTTGTTAAATGCGTACTTTACTTGCCTACAAATTCTCAGTTCAGATTGATTCGTTTATTAAGTATGATTCGAATTAAAAATTATTACAATGAGTTTTGAAGAGCTCTAATGCAGCTTCCATCATTGATTTTATTTATTTATTTATTATTATTAAAAATAAATTTAAAAAATAAAAATAATTACAACGATGTTTTCTTACATTTAACAGTGCTATATAAACCTATTTAGGTTTTACCAAGCTCTGGGATTCATCCTCTTATCAACAAATAAGATCTAAATATGAACTAATTAGGTAGGTTTAATTAAGGCTGCGCAGTCTGCACACTAGTGCCGCCACTGGAAAAAAAAGTCTTAGTGCTTAAATAAAGACGAATTTGTAAATTATCTCTCTGGAGTGTACTCCGAACAAGCTTTGTGGTACTTTTTATCACTTAAGCAATATTTTCCGGCCTGTCGTTTAGTTTAATGGACTTTTATTGTTAAAAGTGGCCACTTTTCACAATAAAAGTCCATTAAACTAAACGACAGGCTAGAAAATATTGCTTAAGTGATAAAAAATACCACAAAGCCTGTTCGGAGTGCACTCCGGGGAGATAATTCATAATTTCTTTTTTATTTAAGCACTATGATTTTATTTCCAATGGCGGCGCTAGTGTGCAGACTGCGCAGCCCTGTTTATGAATTTTTGATTTGATACTTATACTACTTCTGGTTTAATTTAAGAATTGAATAGTGTTTATATCTGGTTTCATTTAACATTTGAACAGTGTTTATATTAAATTACTACGAGTACATATATTGGCTTGAACTAATCGATGTGATCGAAAAGAAGTTAAACCATACAAAAACATGTTGGGCAACTTGTTGTAATAAAATAAAAGTTAATTCACGCAGAGGTGTGACACTACTTACGTACGGGGAGTGGCGATCTTTTTTGGGTTTCGTACCCAAAGGGTAAAAACGGGACCCTATTACTAAGACTCCGCTGTCCGTCTGTCTGTCTGTCTGTCACCAGGCTGTATCTCATGAACGGTGATAGCTAGACAGTTGAAATTTTCACAGATGATGTATTTTTGTTGCCGCTATAACAACAAATACTAAAAATAGAATAAAATAAATATTTAAGGGGGGCTCCCATACAACAAACGTGATTTTATTGCCGTTTTTTGCTCTATCCCAACTAGCAAAATATGTCGTAAAAAAATCAGCAGCACGTTTCTATTTCAGCTATTAGTAGTGAGATGGATTTACAAAATGTTGAGTAAACGATCTGTGAACGTTCTCTCAACGCGATTTGGGCGCACTTCTCTCTGCTTTAAATGCTGTAAATATCGTAAGATTATCGTCTGAATTGCGTTTTAATTGAAAGAATGTAGAGTAATCGCAACTCAAGTGCTACTGGTGCTATAATAGTCAGTAGAACCTCTTTCATTCGACTTATTAGTGGTAATAATAGGAGTGCGGTTACAATCACTCGATACTTTGATCGTGTGAATGCAACCAAGCAGCACTCATAGACAGTGCGTGTTGTCACTGTTGTGCTCGCGTAAACGAAGGAAATAAAAATAAATGTATGTTGCAATATTATGGCCATGCTAAGTATACCTATACGCTTTTACAGCCATAATGACAATAAAGGTAAGCTATTAAAGTTAGCTCATAAGTCTTACTTTCATATGCGGAATTAATTTTTTCGTCTATAATCCTTACATTTGTATTTAATATTTTCATGGGCCACAAGATTTCTAGTAAATAATGGATCGCAAATAATATTAATATAATAGATAAAATAAATTCGCCATTAATAGCATTTCAATTATCATCACAAAGCATTCACTCAGCTCTTAGCCGTAAAATAGACATGAGGTTTCCATTTTACGACTTCTAAGAGCGCCATTGCAGTTAGTTTAGGGTTCCTTAGCGCAATGTTAAATCGTCAATCTATCATACGGTTTACAAACAATCTGTAGTAGCGTAATATTTCCTACTGAATCCGCACTGATATTAAGTATTTGTTCTTCATCCGTTGGTTGATGTTGATTGTTTCAACATCTTATTAACTTTCCGTCGGAACCCTCACTTCTTTTAAGTTTTTTAGGGTTCCGTAACCTAAATGGCAAAAAACGGAACCCTTATAGATTCGTCATGTCTGTCTATCTGTCTGTCTGTCTGTCTGTCTGTCTGTCTGTCCGTATGTCACAGCCACTTTATTCCGAAAGTATTAAGACTACACAGTTGAAACTTGGTACGTAGATGTATTCTGTTAACCGCTTAACGAATTTTATACAAAAATAAGAAAAATAAAAGATTAAGGGGGGGCTCCCCATACATGGAACTGAAACTGAAAAAAATTTTTTTCTTCAAACCAACACGTGTTGGGTGTTTATAGATAGGTCTTTAAAAATGACATTGAGGTTTTTAAGACAACTTTTTCTCAAAGTCAACCGTTTGAAAGATATTCACCGCCAAAGTGGTAAAATGTGTGTCCCCCCCCCTTTAACTTTTGAAATAAGAGAGTGAAAAATCTAAAAAAAAATATGCTGTAGATCTTAATAAACACTTTCAACCAAAATTGGTTTGAACGAGATATAGTAATTAGTTTTTGAGGTATAGCACATTTTCCACAACCGCAAATATAACTTTGTCATTCATACCAACACTGTGAAAAACAAAGTTATTTTTGCAAACGACAAATGATAGGTGGTATTAAATATGGTATGGTATAAGGTAACTACGGAACCCTATGGCGCGTGGCCCGACACGCACTTGGCCGGTTTTTTCCACCGATTATTGTCCATTTTCCACACTGCTGTAAAAGATTTTATTTAACTTTCATACCACTATTATGCTGCATGATGGCTTCCAAAATTATCTTTGTGCACCTTTGGACCTGTAGTAGATCATTTGATAGCGTTTTCTCAACTTTAATAGTAAAGTCGAATTAAAGCCTTGCCGAAAGCTGTGATATGACATTAGATGCTGTAATAGTAACTGAGAAGCTATTTTGTTGAATGAACAGCTTTTACTGCACAATATTGCTGTAAAAATTAGCTGACGAAAGACGGTGCTATAAAAGTTAGTTTTACGACAAAGTAGCAATTTGGTTGCTTTTAAAGACCTGTCATAAGACTAAAGGTTGTCTGAATGCGATTGAGAGATATCTTTATACAATTGTTGAGTAAATGCGATATGAATTCGTCGAGTCCACGTTTACTAGACATATTTATAGAGCCAAAAAGCATTGAATGCTGAAAGATCTAGAAAGCTGCTTTTATACTGCTTTTTGAAATGATAGGATCTTTCATACGAGTGTTTTACGATCCATAGTCGTGAGAGTAATTGCTTAAACGATCTTTTTGCTAGTTGGGATATTAATAACGACAACAGGTAGACAGTTGAAATTTTCACAGATTATGTATTTCTGTTGCCACTATAACAACAACTACTAAAAACAGATTAAATTAAATATTTAAGGGGGGCTCCCATACAACAAACGTGATTTTTTTTGCCGTTTTTTGGTACGGAACCCTTCGTGCGCGAGTCCGACTCGCACTTGGCCGGGTTTTTTTTAGTAATTAAGCTGAATGTTTCTTAAAGGTTCTTAGATTTATTTTTAAACCAAAACAAAAAAAGCACAAAAACATTGGCGAGAGAGATTAAATAGCAGAGCAGAAAAAAATTGTTTTTTAAAATAACTTTGCGGGACATGCAGTCCGATTATTGCCCCTAGGCGATCCTTGAACTTGGCATTCGATCGAAGTCACTCGGTGAGTGGGAAATACGAGCTAAAGACGAATAATGAGACCTTTAAACTGATCGATTTTAATCGATTAAAATTGTTTTGCTCTAACACTCAAATATCGCGACCATGAACAAATTTAATCTGACAACCAGACAATGGATGGTTTTAAGGATTCCGGGTTCAGCGATCCAACACAGGCAAATGTCAACAGCGTCACCCTGTTTCAATCTCTTCAATCTAATTAATGTCCTCAGAGTGGCAGACACAAAAAACGCACAGGCAATCGCGGCTTAACTAATGGCTCGTGCAGACGAGCCAACGACCGCGCGATGTCGCGCTGTGTCGAGACAAATTAATATTCGAAAGAGGCAATGTCAATCAGACGTATGATTGACGTGGGTGTTTATTGAAATCCACAGCCTAAATAATTATCTCTTAAAGATTTTATCTCCTTTGGTTTTAAAATGAGTCACTTAAGTTAAAAAAAACCTCATATGTTTTAGAACATTTAATTGAAATATTTTAGGAGATTAAGGGCAACCTTCGAGACCAAAAATTTCCTAATTTTCTGCATTGGAATTTAAAAAATTGGCACTTACGCCCTTTACAAGTAAATTCTTCTTTAGGCTCGTTTCGTATATACTTTTCTACAAAAGACAGGAAAGCTATGAGATGTCGCATCAATATTATGAATATTTATTTATTGGCTCACTGTTATTTAGCTGTTGCGTACGTCGCTCATCTGCAACTACCTTAAAGAATATCGACAATGAATTGATTGATGTGGTGGTTGTGGACATGTGGGCGGCTAACAATTTGCATTGAATCGGTATCGCAGTTATTTTTCGTGTACTTGCCCACGTTTCTAAGAGATAGCGGGCCCTGGGTTGATGACCACCATCAGTCATCAGTTTATCACACAAAATTTTAAGGAAAATTAAGATGAAATTAATTTGCAATTAGTTAGTATAAGATCAGAACTTTCTCAATGTTTACATTATAAAAATAGAAGAGAGCGTTGGCATCGTAGCTATTTTTAAATCGTGCCGATACGTCATTTATGGATTATGGATTCTATTGATCGATATAACTGGTATAATGAATCGATTTAGTAATTCTATATATCGGATTGTTCCGTCGCGGCCGGACATCTCAGTTGCAAATAACTTTCTCTAGCCCCAAAACCTCATACCGTCTAACGTGCATTGTTTTGTGCCCGCACCATACGAATACATAGTAGGGAATCGGTGATTCATTGGGCAAAATAAATATTGTCAAAATGTGACAAACGTTTTACGAAAGTGACCTTAAACTACAATTTAAAATAATAACACTTGTTTTTAAACACTACTTTTCTCACTTAAGCACACTCGATAAGTTTTAAACTTGTAATGAAAGAACACAACGTTTAATTAATCAAATGATACATGCACCTCATGGTTTAATGAAGTCAAACTAAAAACAAAACATCACATAACTAATATAAACTTCATCTTAATTAATTCATAATTCGATAAAAGTATTACTTTGATAATTAGCTTACCATTTAATACAACTGCATCATCGGTATAAAACCCGCCGTCTTTCGTTGAAAATCCGTTACTATTGTCAGAAGCACTACCGCATATCGTCGCAAAAAGTCCCAACCAAAGCAAAAATAATTTAGTTCCCATGTTTGTTTTATTACATCCACTCAAGTGCAAAGTAAAAGGAATTCGCGCCGCGAGGATGTGCGGCTCGCAAGGAGTCGCCTCGCAAAATGCTTTGGCCTCTTCACTCGCCGCCTTTATAATATTTTTACACTGACGCTCTACATTAGGTTAAAAAGATAACAGAGCTTTTTCTCCTTTTGTGGTCGGCTGACATTTCGATACAAAAGCTTCATAAAATATGACAACCATGCGGTTGAATGCGCTCGAGGTATCACCGATTGATGGAGTTTATTTTTGCAGAGTTCACACGCGTTACAACAAAGAATGGTTTTAGAGGTCAATGAACGTTTTTGGTATTTCTTTATTAAGGACACGGTAATAACGAGGATCACAAATTGGTACCCCAAAGTCATTTAAAGGGCCGAATGTAAGATAAGCTTCCTAAATTACCTTATCCATTATCAATGTTGCTTGAGAACCTATATTAAGAACACTTTTTAGGGTTCCGTAGTCAAGTCAACAAGGAACCCTTATAGTTACGCCATGTCCGTCTGTCTATCCGTCCGTTCGCGGCTTAGCTCAGAGGCCGTTGGTGCTAAACTGTAATTAGGTACCTATGAATATGACGTGTATATTTCATTACGCCAAAAAAATGGTAGAATAAAATAGTGAAAAAAATTTTTTTTTTAGTATACTTAGGTACCCTTACCCTTACATGTAACGTGAGGATGAAATACGTTGCATAGGTCTTTTGAAAATATTGTAGGTGTAGGTTTGTGAAGGCAACTTTTCGATTTAGGGTTCCGTTTGCGACATATTAATCTTTAAAGTGTAATTGTTAGAGTCAAGTCTTCTCCCATTAAACAGGCCTTACTGACATAAAACTTGCATTGAAAATTAAAATTTAATATTTTTTCAATTTTTTTTATTGTTTTAATGTTTTAGGTAGTGTCAGTGCCTCTAACGGGTACGTATCAGAATGTCTTAAGTTAGAATGTCCAAACTTAAGAGGATTACTGCGCTACACTAGCGCCGCCAATGGAAAATTATCGTAGTGCTTAAATAAAGACGAAATTGTGAATTGTGTTCTTCTAGTGTACTCCGAAGTAGCTTTGTGGTACTTTTTATCATTTAAACAATATTGTATAACCTGTCGTTTAGTTGTCGTTTAATTTATTGCTAAAAGTGGCCACTTTTAGCAATAAAACTCCATTAAACTAAACGACAGACTAGAAAATGTAGTTTAAGCGATAAAAAGTACCACAAATCTTATTCGGAGTACACTAGAAGAACACAATTCACAATTTCGCCTTTATTTAAGCACTACGATTTTTTTTCCATTGGCGGCGCTAGTGTAGCGCAGTAATGCTCTTAAAATGTTTAATAGTCCAAATACATATAATGACGTATAGAATTTACGTATGCCTTTCTTTCATTTAGGTACCTAATTAATTAGGTTAACCTCTGTGCCTCCGCCGCATATCACCATAGCCGTGCCGCTCCCTGATTTGGTAGCCGGTGCCAGTCAGTTCAGTACCCAGCGAACAAAATCCACCAATTGAGTTTGAAATAG
This sequence comes from Agriphila geniculea, assembly GCA_943789525.1. Taxonomy (NCBI): domain Eukaryota; kingdom Metazoa; phylum Arthropoda; class Insecta; order Lepidoptera; family Crambidae; genus Agriphila; species Agriphila geniculea. Next base: position 17,932,877 of record OX038871.1, read on the forward strand.
TTTTTTTTTCTGGCGCTCCGCCGGCCGCTGCCGCGGCACGCTCGCTTCGCTCGCTCGGCTCGCGCGCTGGATTCATGTCAATCTAACATGCTCGTCGCTACGCTCCTCGCACCTATCTCGTGACCTACGGTCTACGGTTTCTAAGTCCCAGTAGACTAGTTTGGACTCATTTCCGGCAGCTAAATTTGCTATAAAGCATTTCAGGTGAAGCCCAAAGACACCTCCACAGTTTCAATTAACCCCAAAGAAGACGATTCGTTTTAAGATCCAACCCAATTCAAATAAATAATTGTGAACTTAGACCTAATGACCATTGATATTTTAACTCGTCAAGTATTTGATACGTTTGATACTTTGAATTTTGCTATTTTAAAGTTAGACATAATGATTTTCGACATTTTAAACCATTTAAATTTTAATTTTTGACATTTTGAACTTTGCCGTTTTAAGTTTAGACATTCTAACTTTAGACATTCTGATACGTACCCCCTCTAACGTTATTTATTTTAAATTTAACTCCTGGATCCGCCCCTGCTGTGCTTATGTTTGACAGGTCTCCAGACACGAAAGCGCTGCTCAATCAGATGCTTTTGGAACTGCTCAGATTGTAGTAATCAAGTAGTAATTAGCTCGTATTACCTACTTGCGGATATTTTTTCCATAGTATGATGTAGTTTCTGTTTATACGATCCATGAATAGTCATATCTGGGCATTCTTCCACAAAAAGCCCCATCCACTGACATGAAAAATTATACGATTCAAGAATAGTCATATCTGGGTATTCTTCCACAAAAAGCCCCATCCAATGACATGAAAAATTTTTTTTATAATGTATGTCAATGGCCCCATCTGAACTTAATTCCTGTCGGAAACGGATTCAGTTGTCGATCGCCTGAAAAGCAGTGGTAGAAAAAGTCGGGAGAGTTCATTCTTCTTTCACTTACTAAATAAGTAAAAGAAGGATGAAATAACAAAAATTTCGTGAAAAAAAAATCTTTTCCAATGTTCCGGACACTCACTATCAGCTAATAAAATATTCCTGTTTTTACCCGACTGCAAAAGGGTTATGTTTTTCGCGTGTATCTTGTGTTTGTTTGTATGTGCCTTCTTGCCTCATATCTTTCAAACGGCTGAACGGATTTCTATAATTAAGATATCGTTAGATTTGTCTTGACAGCCCAACGTTAAAAAAATAACACGGCGGCTGTACGGTGCTATTATACAAATAGAATAGGACAAAAAAATATTTTTATTTCGAATTTTGCAATATGGGTGCATGTAAAATTAAAGGGTTTATTCATAATGATTTCTAAAAGGTATGTCATTACTAGGGTTGCCAACTTTTTTTTATCAAATATAGTATTTTCAAGATTATTACGTGTAAAAATATAGTAGAGATGGTGAGAAATTTTTCATACTTACTAATATTTTCATAATTTATTAAACAACCACAAACACAAGAGTTTCAACACAAAAATTATTATACAATCACTTAAATGTGCATTTTTTTCTGCTTTTGTTTAAATTTAATTTTTCAAAAAATGTAGTAGGTGAGCCCGCAATATAGTAAAATACTATATTATATAGTAGGATTGGCAACCCTAGTCATGACCATAATGTATAATAATTAAAAAGATATAAATAAAAAATCATTAAAACAATAAAATTAAAAAACCCGCCTGCATCGAACAAGTCAACTGAAAAGATGCAAACAAGATTTAATATTAAAGGCAACATAATAACATGCAGTCGGAGGCATAGAATTCAAATCATTCATAATGTCACTTTCTTTATGCATGAAAAAACGTTTTAGAAACCTCAATGTCATTTTTAAAGATCTAAAGATCTATCTACTCTGCATGCATAGGCTTGATGATTTTTTTTAGTTTTAGTTCCATGTATGGGGTGCGCCCCTTAATCTTTTATTTTTTTATTATTGTGTAAAAATCGTAAAGCGGTTATTTACAGAATAGATCTACCTACCAAGTTTCAACTGTTTAATCCTAATATTTTTGGAATAAAGTGGCTCTGACATCCGGAAGGACAGACGGACAGACATGAAGAAGGGTCCCGTTATTTGCCATTAGGCTACGGAACCCTAAAAAGGTAAAGAATGATATATTTAATATTCCATAATATACTAATAGGGTATATTCAAAACCCCACGTTAATTTTATTTGTTAGTTAATGATTAATGTAATCGTCATCGGAATTAATTCTCTACCGTAACAAAAAAAAAATTACAGGTATAGGTAAGTGTACATACGTACACTAAAAACATAATTATTATAATAGGTATACTACGTTTTTTAAATATCAATAAGTATGACAAAAAGCCTAATCTCTGTCACGTTCCAGATAGGTACTCAGAACTGCAAAACAACTTTACTTTTAAAAGTTAATCAATGTCAGTAACCTTTTGAATTTAAATAGGTAGGTATATTAATATTATATTATTCCTCATAACATGGACATGAAACTTATTAAGGTGTATAGGGTGCAAGCTTTTATCCCAAATTGTGATCGATCACTGATTTAAAAAAATCAGGGCGGTAAGATGTGTGAAAGAGGAGGCTCTTCTTGTGGATGGATGGAAGGTTTATCTTCTTCAATAAGGAGGTTATCAATTGGGAAGGAGATTACCAATTCGGTTGTATTGTATGTTTTATGTATGTAATGTATTATATGATAATTGGGATGTTGACAACTTTTTTTATTTTATATTACATAAATTACCTCTCAAAAAAGAAACATTGGTAAAATAATTATTTCGCTAGCTTGAAAACTGCCCGAGATATCACAGTGTGAAATGCACACAAATGGACTCGCCCAAAAACGCTCCATACTAACGGATACTGAATTATGACGTCACGCCTCAGTAGTTTGTATGCAACGCGTAGGAAATTTGTTCGGCAGCTATATTGAATATTGTGTTTATCAAAATGGTTTCTTAGACAAATTTGCTATACATTTTACGAACTAATTAAAGGTTACTAAGCACTCTGGCGGATGGAGAGTAGACAGCTGGCGGCGGAAATATCCCCCTCTCTTTCTACGGGGCGCGTTGAAAATGGCGGCGCGTCATTTTAAGACGTGAACACTTATGTCACCAGCAACGCGCTAATTTTGAAAATGGAACTAATGGCAGCGATCTCTACGGAGAAATCATAGAGGGGGATATTTCCGCCGCCAGCTGTCTACTCTCCATCCGCCACATCCGTCTTACGCATTTTCGATCAGCCACGTGATTCTTACTGACGCGAGTTTAGCATTTTTTCCCCATTACAAAAAGCGTACAACGCCGATAAAGAAGTTTTCAAAAAAACAATGACCAAATCGGTTCAAAAATTACGGAGTACCTACCGAGCGAGGTAACAAACAATTGGGATGTTGACTAATGAATAAAATAACGAAATACTAATAGAAATCGTAAACATATTAAACTTTTAGAGTAGCTTGTACACCTCTTGGTTTTATATATTGCATATTATTTGTTTTATGACGCTTCAAAGTTGGGTGGACAAGTCCATTTAAAAAGTATAAAATTTATTAAAATAAATGATACCTTTAATTAGTTCGTAAAATGTATAGCAAATTTGTCTAAGAAACCATTTTGATAAACACAATATTCAATATAGCTGCCGAACAAATTTCCTACGCGTTGCATACAAACTACTGAGGCGTGACGTCATAATTCAGTAGCCGTTAGTATGGAGCGTTTTTGGGCGAGTCCATTTGTGTGCATTTCACACTGTGATATCTCGGGCAGTTTTCAAGCTAGCGAAATAATTATTTTACCAATGTTTCTTTTTTTGAGAGGTAATTTATGTAATATAAAATAAAAAAAGTGTCAACATCCCAATTATCATATTGTGTGACTGTATAGTAATAGGAAAGAAATAATTTTAATCCTTTGCCGCTAATTTCAAAATATCAAAAATGCACAACGTTAATATTCAAGTTTTCACTTCTGCCGGCACTCCCGGAGTGCCAACCCATTTTTTTTTTAATTCCAAAACATGAGATTGGTCCCATTTTTAAAAATTTTGAAATCAGTTCAATAGTTTTCAGGAAATCATGAAAATACTGTCTAAGTGTAAGATTTAGATGCTTCTTTTTTTGTTTGAAAGAAGATAGGTACTTCAAGGATGATACGGGTTTAATTTCATGCTTGGACTTTGAAGATACACAAGGGAACTCTTCAAAATCATTTAGGAACTTTGTTTTGTAGTGATTGACACTTTTGAAGGCTTAGGACAAAACAAGGTACTTACTAACTTTGTCACGGACGTTTGAGCTGCGTTGGAACTTTTAACTAGTATATTTATCTGTGGTTGGAACTCCGTAATATTTTTTTAAGTGAAAATTTTAGCGGCGTTGTACGCTTTTTTATAATGGGGAAAAAATCTTAAACTCGCGTCAGTCAGTCAGGATCACGTGACCCTCATCGAAAATTCGTAAGACGGAGGTGACGGATGGAGAGTAGACAGCCGGCGGCGGAAGTATCCCCCTCTATGATTTCACCGTAGAGATCGCTGCCATTAGTTCCATTTTCAAAATTAGCGCGTTGCTGGTGACATAAGTGTTCACGTCTTAAAATGACGCGCCGCCATTTTCAACGCGCCCCGTAGAAAGAGAGGGGGATATTTTATTAATTATGAGCCAGTGACGTAGCTAGGGGCATTTGCTTATGTCGCATAAGCATATTGGACTGACTGAACTTTTAACTCTATGCAAACTATTTCAATATTCAGATGGATTGAATTCATATTCCTATAAGTAGGTACTAATAACGTGATTAATATAAATGTATCATTGTGGAATATTTATAAAGTTCTCTTTTTACACGACCGACGGCCAAAAAAAGAATCGTATTGTGTACAGGGTTAATGTGTATGTGCGTTTCTTTATTTCACCGCAACTTCCAATTGTCTGAACAGATTTGGATGTTGGCAGCCTAGCTAGCTACCACCATCATACCTAAGGCTGACGCCATTACAACAATTTAAAAACCGGCCAAGTGCGGGTCGGGCCACGCGCCATAGGGTTCCGTAGTTACCTTATACCATACCATATTTAATACCACCTATCATTTTTCGTTTGCAAAAATAACTTTGTTTTTCACAGTGTTGGTATGAATGACAAAGTTATGTTTGCGGTTTTGGAAAATGTGCTATATCTCAAAAATTAATTACTATATCTCGTTCAAACCAATTTTGGTTGAAAGTGTTTATTAAGATCTACAGCATATATTTTTTTTAGATTTTTCACTCTCTTATTTCAAAAGTTAAAGGGGGGGACACACATTTTACCACTTTGGCGGTGAATATCTTTCAAACGGTTGACTTTGAGAAAAAGTTGTCTTAGGAACCTCAATGTCATTTTTAAAGGCCTATCCATAGACACTCAACACGTGTTGGTTTGAAGAAAAAAATTTTTTTCAGTTTCAGTTCCATGTATGGAAAGCCCCCCCCCCCCCCCCTCAATCTTTCATTTTTCTTATTTTTGTATTAAATTCGTTAAGCGGTTAACAGAATACTACCTACCAAGTTTCAACTGTGTAGTCTTAATACTTTCAGAATAAAGTGGCTGTGACATACGGACAGACAGACAGACATGACGAATCTATCAGGGTTCCGTTTTTTGCCATTTAGGCTACGAAACCCTAAAAATTGTGTTTCGGCAGTTAGAGGTAAGATAGCCAGTTCCTCAGTGACGTGGATTCCGTGTGTAGTGCGTTTTCACCTTCGGCCTTATCGTCACTCAACATCAGGTGAATTGGAGGCTAAGCACTTTGTGCATAAAAAAATGTGTGGGGTATATCGTTAGAATCCTTACATCATCTTGAATGACACCTTGTTACAGATTTTTTGAAAAAAAGTCAATAATTATGTCAACTGCATGACGCCATTTTTTTCATTAGGTAAGTACCTTTAACCAAATTATTTAGGTATATCCCTAGGTCGTTTAAATATCCTAAACGAAGTCGTATTCCTAACTAAAAGTGTCACCAAAGATTGTCATCCATCGTTAACTACATAGGTACCCTAATTTCGCCACTGTCCTTACTGAGATGCGCAGCGCACCATTTCTATACTTATATATTTACATACCGTACCGTACGCTTAGTATGTAGGTACAGTATACACTTTATTAACGTCATTAATCTTTAAATATACCGTTATGATAACGATTAGTTCATTTGGTACTGCAAAAAGTTGAAGCACAATGAACATCGACTGAGAGATAAATGAAACGGGAACACGAATTTATTGACAGAGTCTGTCGTTAAGTAAGTAAATAGAAAAATGGCATCTAAAGAATATACCTACTTATTTTCTAATTTTATTGGCAATGCCAATCAAATATGATGATTATTTATACGACAAGCACTCAATTTATATTGGTACCTATGTACCTACTTACTTATACAGGCTGCATTTAAATTCACTCTCCAAATTGTAAGGATGTGTTCAGTCCATGAAACTGAATAACTTTCTCCTTGAAACATGTGCCGAAATACGCGACAAAATTTTGGTCACCCTTACTTAAGGGCCAACCGAGCCTACACTAGCGCCGCCACTCAAAAAAAAAACATTACAACGAAATACTTAACTGTGTTTAATAAAATTCGATGGTTTAAATGTTTGTGTAGTTACAACCTTAGACTAACGCCTTAAGTGGCCACTTTAGGCGTTAATCCAGCTTTGAACATAGACATCATGTGTAGTATACACATAGAAATCTTTGGCTTTTAACTACGCGAACACATTTAAACTAAGAATTTGACGCATACAAAAATAGTTGATAGGTATTACCTACTACATAGTTTTTATATTTTTCAGAATTTTATTTAACATAGTTATTTCGTTGTAATGATTTTTTCTTGTTTGGTGGCGCTAGTGGACACGCGATGCACCCTTAACTGATGACGTGTGATCTCTTTGATTTGTCTGGAATATCCATTTTTGTACAATTAGACCCTATGTTTCGTAGAAAAAGTTGTTCAGTTTTATGGACTGAACACATCCTTAAAATTTGGAGAGTGAATAAAAAGACAACCCGGTTCTATGGTATTAATTCATTTGGCCTATTATAAAGCGAATATCAATAAAATTAATTGTAATAATAAAATTAGTAGGTACTAGGTACGGTACTTATTATTACAGTACCAGGCATATATTTTGAAATTTTTTCGACAGAGTGCGTGTAAGTTCGCGCATGTGCTCTTGTGATTGTGAGCGACCAATAGCGCGCGCCCCTCTCCAGCCGCCCGCGCCCCTCACCGCTACGCATGCCCAAAATACGCGTTCCCGCAATCCCTACCCGATTTCAAGATATATGCCTCGAACTGTAAGGAAAAACTAAATAGCGATCAAAATTTTATAAACGCCTTAATTTTCATGAACTCTGCTTTAGTAAAGTACCTAAGCAATAAATTGCTAAGATTTGCAAAAGGCGTTCAAAGAACTTCAACTCGATTCAATAGCTGACTAATAGCATATGAGTAAAGAAAAAGACCAGAGACAAAGCTTTTTAAGAACGTGAAATTCAAACTTGCAACTAAAAAAACAAATGATGCCCTGAGATTGTCCACTGGCTGCAGTTGTCAAAACAGGTTTTTTCCGCGAACGCGACAAGCGGCCAGTGGACACATGCCCCGCGTGCTTGTAGTAGTGCAACCGATTCGCGCGGTTGTATGAAGCTTTGTCTCTGGTCCTTTTCTTTACTCATGTGCTAATAGTAGGTAATGTCACAGCATAGCAGTACCTTGGAATAATGGAATAAGATTTTTCGGGTCAATTTGAATGAATGGTCAAGTCAATACTCATAGTACTCATACAGTAAATTGACAGAAAAAAATTCAACATACCTATTAAAAAATAATATATCTCCTCAAAACACAACAACGATATCGCTGTTAACATCCAACCATAGAGTAAAAATCGTTACCAGGGGCTCTACCGCCTAACTTCAGTTGCCATCCGAAATCATCGCTTTCATTTGACAGATGTAACACATTGCTATTTTTTTTTATACGTTTTTGTGTTAAAAATAAATTTAAAAAATATTAAAAACACGACTGCCCTGCAAAAACGAACTTAAAAGTTAAATAACAAGTGTCATTGCAGTCGGGGGACCGTTTTGTGGAACAATTTTTGATCGAAGAGGTCCCCTGACTGCAATGACACTTGTTATTTAACTTTTTAGTTCGTTTTTGGCAGGGCAGTCGTGTTTTTAAATTTTTTTAAATTTATTTATTTTATTTCACACATTTTAGTGACAAATCATATAGTTTTGAAATGTGCTCATTACGGCCTTTCATTTGATGCCCATATTGTAATAATTCAGGTAAAAGATATTTTTTCCCTATTTAGAAATAGCGTCGTACGGTCGCCATCTTGATATTTTTTTTTCAAAAAAATTATAGCCAGTGTCACTCGGAAGGATGTAAGGATTCTAGAGTCTGTCTAAAAAGTATGTTTACATAAGAAATTATTAAATTATTTATTATATTATTATTAACTTATACTGGTAACCCTGTTGGTGCTGTCAAAATTCTAATCGTAAACATATTTATTTATTTAGATGGGTATTGGTGGGGTGGTTGGGGATTTAGGTGGGAAATAAAATTACCTTTGAAATTACCCATTGTAAGGGGCCATCCATAAATTACGTCACACGTCAAGGGGGAGGGAGGGGGTTGACGAAGTGTGACATTGTGTGACAAGGGGGTGGGAGGGGTACTAAATTTTGTGACGTCACATTTCAAAATCATTTAAATTGCAATTAAACAAATTTTTGAACTGGTGTTTTAGTTAAGTAAATCATTATTTCTAGATGTAAACTTGTAAAATATGTGACGTCACACTAGGGAGGGGGGGTCCACACAAATGTGACCCGCTGTGACAAGGACGGGGTAGGGGGTCAAATATCATGAAATTCGTGTGACGTAATTTATGGATGGCCCCTAAACAGACTTTATAGACAGACTCTAACGATATACTATACATCCAAATCTGTTGAGCCATTTAGAAGTTATGGTGGAATAAAGAAACTCACATACCCACAAACATACATGAACCCGAACACATATACACTCCTTTTTGGGCAGTCGTGTAAAAAAGAAGTAGCAATGTGTCCATATCCATATGTCAAATGAAATCTTTTGCGATAGCAATAAAATTGAAGTTAGGCGGTAGAGCCGCCATCATAATATTTGAATAGGTAATATCTACTTATAAAAGTACAAACCAACTGCTTCTGTTCATGCCAAAAACTGCAATTTATTTGACTAAAATTGAGGTATTATAAAATGTAATCAACATTCTACTTACCGGGAACATTCAACATGACCCTGAACGGCCGTTAAAATATTCTTCGTAAGTCGTGTGCTTCTTTAGCTGTTTACAATTATTTTATTACGACATTTGATTTTAGTCCAGTCAATAAAGAAGTTGTAGAGTGCGAGAGCGGGTACATAACTAATTCGTCCAAGGTACCTTCAGAAACTTGTATTGGCTCTGTGCATGACTTCAGCGTCATCTAGCGTTCGCAACTTTGTTGGCTCAGTCTGACGTTTTGATATGTAATGGCGGCATTGTGACAAAATATTTAAAAAAATACTACATAAATGTATTGTTATTAATGTAATTTCAAAATAACTGTGATTTGGGTGGACAAGGTGTTGTGAAATTATTTTTGGTCATTCAGATTAAATGTGGTTAGTAAAACCTATACAAAAAGCATAGACTTATTATATTACTAGCGTAGTAGTTCAAGTGAGTTCTAACAGATGTCGCTGATTTGATGGTATGAAGGATTGAAAGGCAAAATATTCAGATGGGCGCATCCTTCCTTTTGAAATCATTGACAAAAAGTGTGTTTTATTTTGGCTATGTCAGGGTTTGTTTACTTCTTTTTTTAATTTGTAGTTTTACTGTAAAACAAGAAGATAAAGCTACTTTGATAGTTTTATTTAATGATAATAAACATATACAATTGTTCCTTTATCGCTAGTAACAAATTAAATATCGTTTTCAGACAGATTACGGAGCCTACATTATTTCTACTTTTTGCCACCATGACTCCATGAGTGCTGCGATCGATTATTATACCCCAGCTATTCTTCGCACCCAGCGAATAGGGTGTTTAGATTGTAACCATACCCAACCATATACTTATATTATATGTCCTCTCGACGCCGCCGACGAGGTGAGCGGGATTGGAGGTTTTAAGTTCTCACTTTTGAGTTTTTCGCTAATATCTTCAAAACGGTGCGTCGTAGGGGAAAGGTTTTTTCTACGGAATAAAGTTCATAAAATTCTCTACAACTTTTATTCTTTACACTTTGTTCGAATTCCCAACCGTTTTTGGGTTACTCGCTCAAGAAATGTGAAAAGTATGGTGGGCAAGATCCAAAGGAGTTGGTCTTCAATTCTTCATAGTCTACATTTATAAGAAAAATTGAGATATCGCGTAACATACAAAAAAATGCAGTCGAATTGAGAAAGTCGCTTAAAAAGCTTACACAAAGGTTGCAAGTTGCAATTACTTACAACGTTCACCGTTTGGCATTTAAGCAGACAATAACTTGGTTTAATAAAACAAACAACAAGTTATTGTAACATAATAGGCAGCCGATCTTTATTTACACACAGAGCCATACTCGCTCGACAAGAAACCTGTAGTACTTAATTAAACGTCTTAGGATCATGTCACACCAAATATAATTTTTCTATAGTAGGATTGCGAGATACTTAACAAGGGCAATAGCAAACGTGACATGGTACTAAAATGATCAGCTATTTCTGCATGGACAGCACCATTCTGACATTGAGTGGCGATGGCGGTCGGTCTTTTATGCAACATTTTCCGACCCGACGAAGGTAAGGTGCTCGCTTTGAAGCAAATGATGCCGAGCATCCAACGACACTACTAGTGTTTTTTAAATTAATAGCGAACATTAAAATAACGTGATTCATTATGATGTTACAAGTGGTACTGCTTTTAGTAGCTGGTTTTACAAGCAGTCATGGAATAATTGGTGAGTATACCTATTGAGTTGCTTATATTGTTGTTGTTGAGTGTAATAATTGTAATCTGTGTTGTGTAATAAACAAGTAAAATAAAAATAAAATATTAAGTGCCTGTTTTACAAGATAAAGGACAACTTCTGCGGGGCTAATTTTGCTAGATTTTGGATGAATTTTTTTATTTACAATTCATGTTATTCTTAGACCAAAACTTATTTTTTACATTTAGGCTGGCGTTTTCGTTTTATCAATAACAATAATATTGCATTGGAATGCAAACGAGAATATTAAAGTACGATTCTAAATTCAGGTGTTTCATATTTTAATGTCACTTTTTAATCATCATTAATTATCATCTAAAATCTAGGAAAATTAGCCCTGCTATCTCAATTTAAAGATGGCATCGAATTTATATTACATTACCTACTCGTCAAGGATAGGTACTGTGAGTTTATATAGGCCCTGCCTAAATAGAATTATCTTTTGAATAATATTATACAACGTGTTACAAAAACTCCCTAAAGCTGAATATGGTAGATAGGGTAGAATGCATACAACCCCGGAAAATTATTATAAACCCCAAACGCCACCACTATTTTGAAAAAAAATTTTTATTGTAAACTGCGTCATAGTGGCAGCCCTAGGCCTAAACTGTGTTTTGCTTTTGCCTATTAATGGAATTTATTATCGCCGCCTTAACTGCCTCTGTGGTTTAGTGGTTCGCCCACCCGTGTAAGACGGGTGCTATTTTTACTCGGTTCGGTTGGTGGTAAGGCTTATTTCAAGTCCGCCTGGCTAGATAAAGAGTCAGGCCAACGAAAGATGACATTGAAATGGCGTCGCCACTTTCCCTGTTCAAATTAACATTTAAAGGTTAAGTTATTGGAAACTGAACCTTAAAATAAGGCGCAAAATTAGTTCCATTTCCAACCGAGTCTCATCTTTCGTTGACCAAACTCTAGCACCATCTTACCGAAGTCTGTCGCCATAACAACAATTTATTTGTTGTGATCTGGCAGTTAGTGATAAGATAGCCAGTTCCTCAGTGATGGGGATTCTGGGTGTAGTGCGCTACCACCTTCGGCCCTATCGTCACTTAACATTAGGTGAGGTGAAGGCCGTTGTGCATAAAAAAAAGTTAATTTGCGTCTAGGATTTTGGACTTTGCAGATTTCCATAGAAATAAAACTCAAACTTTTACGGGTGATTATGAAGCACCCTGTATTTTCGTTATCTCGATGCTCTGTCTAGAGTATATATTATCTATAAATGGATATTGTAAATATTTACTACACCGCGCGTATTTGCCAGTTATTGCTATTAAATTAATTTTAAATAAAACTTGAACAAAGCACGCGTATTGAAGTATTATTTCGTAATTCTGGAATTTTAGTTTTGATTTACATTTCCCAACCTTTATTCGGCGCCTTTGCTAGGACCAAGCACACGTGATTGACCATGACATGACACAATGACGCCATTGACGCCATATGAGGATGATAGATAAATAGGTACCTGGTACTACTTATTTCACGAAAATAACTGTTTACATTACGTTTAAAGTAAAGCAAATAGGCCGTAAAATACTAATTAAATGACTACCTACCAATCAACCAATACTTGTTGATTACAAAGTTTTCAATGACAAAATGATGAAATATCATAGACTTATTATATTGAAATATATTAAATAAAATAAGACCACAAAACTTTCGTAGAAGAACATGTTCCACTAAAGTAAGCGTTACTTATCTTAGCAGCCCCACAGTGATGGCACTTTGATATTTAAACTAAACGCAGATATTGAATTGTAATGGCAAAGTCCATCCTCACTTTCCTTTCTTCTTCTTTCCTCCCTCTCTATTCCTTCCTCCCTTCTGTCCTTCCTTTCTTCTTTCCTTCCTTCCTTCCTTCCCTCTCTCCCCGCCTTTCTCTCTTTCTAACTTCAAAATTTTAGTTTCGGTGAAATAACGTCACTTGAAAATAAGTGTCAATCACTAGTAAGTTTGTGCCATTGATTGTACTAGAAGTGCCAATGACTAAACTTTTTCGATGTTTTTAGAAGTTTTCTGTTATTTATACAATATGTTTGGTTAGCGTTGTCGGAACTTTTAAAGGCAGATAATATGATCAATTTTATCGACAAAACCCCCCACATGTTGGGGTCTATCCCCACTCCTGTTGGAATGACAGGCATTTTAAATTTAACTTTTTATTTTAGATGGCCCTGAAGAAAAATATTAATTTCTCCGGATTTAAAAGTCCTACAGTTATAAAAAAAAATAATTATGTAAGCTTTTAACATTAATGTCATAAAAAATTACTAAAGTAAATTTGAATCCGAAATTAGTGTTTTTTTTTTTTTAGTTTTTCTCACAGATCTCAAAAACTAGGACATTAATGTGCAATTTATTCGAATTTTTACAATACACAGGAATATTATCTACAAAATGACATCAAAATCATTGCTCTGAGTTGCATATTTCGAGAGTTATTGTTGTTGGAATATGACCCTTACAAGCACTAACTGTTAATTTACGAAAATGGTCAAAATTCAAAACTCGTAAATACTTGCTTTTATGGTTCAATCACATTTAGTTTTAGATAAAATTATCAAATTAATTAAAAAACTGATAAAAATGTTAATAAAATTGACCATTTTCGATTTATTTTATTTTATTGGTTACGTAAGGTCTCGAAATATGTAACTCAGAGCAATGATTTTGATGTCATTTTGTAGGTAATTTTCCTGTGTATTATAAAAATACAAAAAAATTGCATGTTAATGTCCTAGTTTTTGAGATCTGTGAGAAAAACTAAAAAAAAAAACACTAATTTCGGATTCAAATTTACTTTAGTAATTTTTTATGACATTAAAGTTAAAAGCTTACATAATTCCAATCCAATCCAATCCAATCTCCAAAGAACGGAAAGCATAAAATATTTAGGGGTTATACTAGACCAAACGCTCTGCTTCAAGCCCCACATCCAGGCACTAGTCCCAAGACTCCGCAAACTTATCTACATATTCAGGTCCCTAAGACACATTGCTGACCGCCATATAATAAAAATAGTCTACTATGCTCTATGCCAATCTCTGCTCACGTACTGTGTTTCTTCCTGGGGCGGTGTAGCAAAGACCCACCTTCTAGAAGTAGAAAGAGCTCAACGCTCCATACTCAAAGTTGCTGCTGGCCTCCCCTACCGTTACCCCACGACCGACCTGTACAAACACTGGGACGTTCTCTCAGTAAGACAATTATTCATCTTTGGCGTCTTACTGAAACAGCACTCGCAGTTGACCTATAATCCCGAACTGCTGAAGAACAAACGAAGAAAGGCAACAGTCTGCCCAACCCCTTCGCTAAATATGGCTACATCTCACAATTTCTTCTGCTTCCTCGGACCCTACCTCTACAACAAAATAAATGAACAGCTCAACATTTACCCTCTCCACAAATTCGCTTTTAAATCCCTAGTTACCCAATACTTGAAATCACTGGACTATACAGAAACGGAAAATCTACTTAAACCCATACAGTAAACTACTACTTAGGTAGGTACATTGATTGAGCAAATTAGCTCGTATCTAAATATTACGGTTAATTATATCTTTTTTGTCCAGTCTCTTGAGAAATAGCATTCTTACTCTCTCCCCCCTCCTCCACAAACACACACACACACTCTCTCTCTCTCACACACACACATACACACACACACACACACACACACACACACTTACCCACTCTCCCAAACACGCGCACGCACACACACACACACACACACACACACACACACACACACACACACACACACACACACACACACACACGCGCGCACACACACACACACACACACACACACACACACACACACTCATTTACTGATACTAATTGGGATACCTGCACTGCAACCACTAACGTCTTAAATACTTAAGTAATTACACTGTTAGACGCCTATGTTCTTACTTACCTATATTTTTACCTTGTCTTGCTTTTGTAACTAAATATTAATTATTTAAGTTTATTTCTATTTCAACAATAAATACTGTCACCTCATAAAGCTAAGGTTATCTGCGGGTGGGGCCTAGTAACCTGTAGCTCAGGTTCCTCTGGAACCTATTTCGGGGACTAGTCTCTTACTTTAAGTTATAAAACTTTATATCCTAAGCCATTTATTGTAAAAAGAGAAAATAAATGCTTTTTATTATTATTATTATTTTTTTTTTTACTTGATAAGTGATATTATTAGCTTGCGAAAAGCATTTTTTTTATAACTGTAGGACTTTTAAATCCGGAGAAATTAATATTTTTCTTCAGGGCCATCTAAAATAAAAAGTTAAATTTAAAATGCCTGTCATTCCAACAGGAATGGGGATAGACCCCAACATGTGGGGGGTTTTGTCGATAAAATTGATCATATTATCTGCCTTTAAAAGCTCCGACATCGCTAACCAAACATATTGTATTTCATAAAAAAGTTTATATCTTTTTCGCTTTTATTGTTATAAATATAAAACAATACAGAATTTTTAAATTTGAGATTTTTGCATTTACAATGCTATTTTTAAACAATACTAAATAATATACTAGAAAAAATACGACTCGCACCAGATCAATACTCAGACGGGAATCGAACCCGCGACCTTTGGATATCCGGTCCAATGCTCTGACCGCTGAGCTACCGAGTCACTAGTGACATCGTCGAATTTTTCCTAGTATATCCTAAACTCTTACGCTGTAAGCCAGCGTTATTTCACCAATGTGAGGAATTACCTCGACATTCAATTGAAATATCTTTCCAGATATTTTAACAATTGATTAAGATGAAATAGCTATATAATTTTTAAATTTGAGATTTTTGCATTTACAATGCTATTTTTAAACAATACTAAATAATATACTAGAAAAAATACGACTCGCACCAGATCAATACTCAGACGGGAATCGAACCCGCGACCTTTGGATATCCGGTCCAATGCTCTGACCGCTGAGCTACCGAGTCACTAGTGACATCGTCGAATTTTTCCTAGTATATCCTAAACTCTTACGCTGTAAGCCAGCGTTATTTCACCAATGTGAGGAATTACCTCGACATTCAATTGAAATATCTTTCCAGATATTTTAACAATTGATTAAGATGAAATAGCTATATAATTTTTAAATTTGAGATTTTTGCATTTACAATGCTATTTTTAAACAATACTAAATAATATACTAGAAAAAATACGACTCGCACCAGATCAATACTCAGACGGGAATTTGTCTGTTTTCGGAAAAGTCGTAGAACAAATGTTGTTATTTATGATGTTAGTAATCTACTCCTGCGAGGCTGTTGGTGTTTTACAAATAATCCTGTATAGAATAGGGAAGAGATACACTCATTTAATTTTTAGATACTTAAAAGTAAACCTTGTACTTCTATATATTTTTTTTTATTTAACCATTTATTTCAGGCTATTAGGTCCATACAATATATGCCTTACAGGCTAACATACATAATTATTAAAAATACAATAAAATGTAATTTCATTTATAAAGAGTGTTTTTGCTTTTAGAAAAATATCTAAAGACATGCGACCGAAATTCCGTGGACGTAAATGACTGCTTGGTTGAGGCAGTGCAAGAAGGTTTGGCAGTCATGGCTGATGGAATCGACGACCTAGATGTCCCTCCTATCGATCCCTATCATCAGAAAGAACTGCGAGTCGCGTATAAAAACAACCAGGTTTCTATAATTTAGTTCTAAATAATTATTTTCTCTACCTATGCAAAAATAACTCAGCTCAGTCAGGCGCCTGTGGCGCTTACATAACAGATTATTTAATAGTTAAGTAGTTTGTAACTTATGTTTTGTAAAAGCTCTACATAATTATTACCTACATACTTAGATACTTTCTTATGGCTAGTATTATAGATTCAAACTTTAAATTTGAAAGTGAAACTTGAAAGTTTGAGTTTGATTCCACATATAATACGAGCCTAAGATTTGTAAATATTGAAAGCGCGTGATTGTGAGATATTTATAAGCGTGTAATATTTGCAGCTTGTAGGAATACCTCGTGTGTTGCATGCAGCAGTATGAACTTTGATCTGTCAGGTATACATTTTTTAGTCTATATCTACTCAACCAAATTGATAACCTCCTCCTTATAAAGTCAGTTGAAAGCCTCAATAATTAGATAGTGTAAGTAATAAGTATTGTAAGTACCTACATTTCTAACCGCCATTAAATATTTTAGTTTTCATAAAATTGAAATGCCATTTTCTCGTTTTTCTTTTCAGATACAAGCTAAATTTTCAGCAAAGAATATTATCGTCGAAGGGCTTAAAAAATCAACGATTCAAGATGCGAGGTATGTACCGCCATTAATAAATAAACTTTCATAAGGATGTAGCTTTTATGTACGATTATAATTAGCTCTCATTTAATGGTGGATCCGTATTAAAGTTGAGCCTACAGAAAATACGTAGGGCATCATAAAGTCGGTTTTAAGGTCACCATGTAACGTATGATGTACTGTCGTTTGTACATAGACTACCAGCCAGGAGTTTAGGAAAATCCCGTCCCCAGAAAATGCTGTTGTCATGGTTGTCTAAAGAAGACAGCACCTGTCTTACAGTCACGCGATCTCTGAACATTTCCTACAATTATGGAACCTCAATAATTATACACCATCTAGGTACCACCTTAACACAATCACTTAGTTCTCGAGTCGAAACGAGACTTTTAATAGGCACGTATGTTTCATGTTTATATCATCAATGGATTAAACTATAAAATTATTTTTAGAAATAAAAAACCTTGTACGGATTACATTATATAGCGTATATTAATTAAGTCAGTTGTTTGAAACGACTGAATTATTTAATTCTAATGATAATTATGTAGATGAAGTCTTAGAAGTGTATAAATTATTGGTTTTTACTGCATTAATTAATTCTGCATATTCTATTAGGTTCTCATAATGGACTCCGTTCCACATAATAATTATGTAGTAGGGGAACCTGTTGTACCTTGGACAGAGTTGTACCTAAAATAATCATGTTTTTTTTCAAAAATCCCGCACTTTCAGGAACCGTTGTCCATGGTATTTGAAACGTCATTTGTTGACATTAACGTGAAGTTAGTTGAGATTCGCTGGGGCCGTGTGAGCACAGTTAAAAAAGGTAATTTATTGTTTGTCACTCAAAAAGTACGGTTTTTGGGTTTTACTTCATGCAAATTAATTTAAAGTGATGAATGTTTGTGACAACTGATTTATTTAGATTCTAATCTTAGTTTATCTAGCTACTAAACGGCATGAGTGTCAGATCCTAACCTCAATCGCAAGTGGGTTTATAATGCTTGTTAAGTGAAGTTGTCGCGATGTTGTACCTAGGCCACCCAACTTACGATGTACCTCGGTCACTGGCCAAGTTATATCATTTTGGTCGGAAATAGGTCAAAAATTCTTTACATGCATTTTTATGGGTATAATTGTATAAAAAATATATAACATTTGTTATAAGTACCAAGATATTAAGAAAAAATTATTCCACCAAAGAGAGTCAACTCAAAAAGAGGAATATTCCCGAAATTGAGATTTATTGGGTTTTTTAAATAATAAGTATTTAAATTAATATAAGTAATACTTAATTGATAAAAAAGAAATTGAAAATCTGGGTCCAACATACTATATCTTTTTGTATTTTTTAAGTTTTTTTTAGTAATTTTTTGTTGTAGGTAACTTCTTAAGATTTTGTTTATAATTTATTTTTGTTTAATCCAGCGCATGTAATGGATATTTTGTTAGAATTTATGTTAAGGGATAAGAAAATACAAAAAAATAGGTTACAAGTTAAAATTACGTGATTCGATGCCGAAATATTGTCAACAATATTATCAAAAATTAGATTATTTTTAAAAAACAAAATTTTTTTTTAAATATTGTTGTTAATAACTGTAATAAATTGTTAATTGCATATGCTAATATAATTAACTAATTCATATACAACAGAAAATAAATAAATTGTAGCTAATAAAAGGGTTTATCTCAATTTGAACCTGCTCTGTCCAAAGTACAACGGACACGGTCCAAGGTACATCTGGTTTGTTGTACCTAGGACAATTTTCCATTTTTTTTTTCAAGTGGCTAGTGGTCCCAGGTTTTTGAAAATATACACAGCTTTATGAATGAATTATGTAGTTAATTAAATGATCTATGCTTACATGAACACTAGACCGGTGTAGCATGCACCATTATTTTTTTTTAAATCAACATTTAAAAAACTGGCCTAGGTACAACAGGTTCCCCTAGGTACTATGATTGGTCCTTCAACAGCTATAACTACAAGTAGGTATGTACTACATTACTTAGTTATTCACTCTAATATTAAAGTTTTAAACTTCGACGATATTTGTCGTTAATTAAACTATTTTTTTTTAAGAAAATTGGTAATTACATACAATCTATAATTGATACGCTCAAGTCAAAAACAGACCAAGTAGAAATTTTGGCGAAATAGAGTTGATGACGCAGGTCGGTAGTATTTTATGAAATCTACAGGCCTAATATATAAAACCGACCAAATAATCACTCAAAATTTGGTCAAAATACATGACCGAAAATTCGACTTAAATCAAAAACAGACCATGTGTCGGTTAGATGGGCGGTTTTTGTCATGAATTCTATTGAAGAATAAAGAATAAATCCCGGTGACCTACTTTAATCCGGAAAAAACATATATATATATAATGTGCGTATGAAAGAAGAGAAACTTAATGATAAAAAAGCTCTATACATATTTTTTTGAAAATTCCTTTTTTTATTTTAATTAAATAAATATATGGAGAACTGATGATACTGAAAATAATTCCGAGTCTGATGAAAATTATGGGAATGAGACTGGCTATGAATAAATATAAAATTTTGTATATTTGTATCATTTTACTAAGTCAAACTAAACCTCAAGTCAAAAACAGACCATATAAATAAATTTGTTTAATTTTAAAAAATATAAAGAGATTACCTTTATTTATTTTCATAACATAAAAGTGTGGCTGTCTGTTTTTGATTTGAGCGTATCAATTTTTATCATCTAGCCTCATGTACGTATTTAGTAATAGGCGGAGTAAGTTTACGATTTAAAAACAAAGGATTTGCAAACAGTGTTAAGCGGCTGTTATTAATATGAACAATGAACAAGTCTTATAAGTATACATACACAAACACCCTATCCATGACTTGAATATGAACTTTATCAAACTGTCAATGCTAATCTTCGATCATATATGTGTTGCCCCTCCCCCCCCCCCCCCCTCCAATTTATTGGCCCTCTAAACTTAAATAAAAAAATAAGAATATTATTCAGTAAATTGTGTATTTTTTTAATAAAACTGAATCTGATGGCTTAATGAATTTAATGGCTTAAAATGTCTAAACAAACAGGAAAAATTCTGTTGAATGTACTCACAATTATAGAAATTTATCTGAACGGTAAAATCAAGAATAAAATGTAGAAAATCTTTAACATTTCAGGAGCTTTTCTTAACGTCTTAACGTATTTCTTAAACGGCCAATAATTGGTTACTGCGTAGTTCAGCCTACTACGAATGCCTACGAAATAAATCAGCCATCGAATTCGTGTTTTGACAACAATAATAATTGTATGATTAAGCGATTGCAACTATTATAATGAAGATCGGAATCGGAATAAGCCTGAGTCGCGTCGTTGTCGGTCGGAGACATCAACATCTATCATCTCATCTATCAACATATATCTATCGGAGACATCAACATCTATCAACATTGATCGATCATTGATGACTTTACTAAAATTGTTATTAAGTGTGCAAGCTGCGAATATCTCAAGGCAGTTTACTTTGTATGAAGTAGGTACTCTATTTGAAACCTTCAACACATGCAATTTTGGGTCAGCGTCATCTCTTGACCGATAGTGGAACTAATGTTAACTTTTTTAGAAATTTGATAATTTCTAAAAAAGTGTGCTATATTGACAGACATCGTTTTATTTTCCCTGTAATCTTTATATAAACTGCAAACTGATTAAAAACGTGCAAACGGCGCTCTTTTATATGATACCCCACATGCCCTAGTAGCCCCACTTCAAAATTTTAAGACCCCTTTTCAGTCCCTGTTGTAAACAAAACATTATTTTTTTTATTTCTTTCTTATTTGCAAAATAGTTGGGCAAATGTCATCTTAAACTATTCCAAATTTCAAGTTGATATCATTAATATTTCTCGAGATATCCAGCTGTGACAGACAGACAGACAGACTGAGTCACACCACAAGGGTTCCTTTTTTACCATTTTGGTATGGAACCCTAAAAATTGACTCGATATCAGATCATTTTCGACTCGTTCGTAGTGACTCGATAGCTCAGTTGGAAGAGCATCGAACCGGACTTCCAAAGATCGCGAGTTCGAATCCCACCTGAGAAAATAATCAGTGGCCCTACCATGAGTTGATGCAAACTGTTTACGTTACAGTAAACTGTCGGATATACTGCTCACAGTCAATACGAGTGAAAGAGAGAAAACGATAGTTTACTGTAACGTAAACAGTTTGCAACAACTCATGGTTGGGCCACTGGTGGCAATTTTTCCTAGTCCGGTAATGGGTCGACCCACCGGGTCCACGGGTAAACAATGATTGTGAATGCTAAAATCTCTTTAAAAATCAAATAGAAAAAAAAACAGCTGTTTCATACAAAAATTAATAACGAAAATATCAAAATGTATGAAAATGCTGATTTTTTTTCACGATTTCAGAGTTGGTCCCATAGTAAAAGTTGTTCAGTTTGATGGTCCTTATTTACCATATTCGGCATTAGGGGTATTTTTGTAACACTAGGGATTATGTTATTATTATAATAATATTAAAATTATATTTAACTAGCGGCCGCCCGCGACTTCGTTTGCGTGCAAACGTTTTTTGCTATCCCTCGGGAAAAATACTTTTTTTTCAGGATGAAAGGTAACCTATGTCCTTCTCTGTACCCCTGGCAACGTGTATGCATAATTTCATGAGGATCGGTTCAATAGTTAAGACGTGAAGGCGTAACAAACAAACAAACAAACAAACGGACTTTCGCATTTATAATATTAGTAAGGACTAGCGACCCGCCCTTGCTTCGCTTCGGTGTAGTGTGGAATTTGACACCATGTATTTTACATATCAACCTTCCTCTTGAATCACTCTATCTATTAAAACAAACCGCATCAAAATCCGTTGCGTAATTTTGAAGATTTAAGCATATATAGGGATATAGGGACAGAGAAAGCGACTTTGTTTTAAGTATACTAAGTAGTGATTGGACATTACTTGTATTTTCTTGCCAATATCACAAACAAAAAATAAGGTAACTCAGAAATGATTAAATTAATTACTGCGGCATCAAATTAATTTGCGCGATTAAGACTGTCCAATTATACACTATGTTTGTTTTTATGCCCAACATAAGTAGGTAGGTAAATTATGTAAGTTTGTTGCTTGGTCTGTATGACCCATAAGCCTGTAGCCTCAGGTATAATATTAAAATTTCATACTCGGCTACGCATTTTTTTAAACTATTCAAGTAGTAGTAGGGATAGAATTTCTGTCACCGTTTCGTCGTAAACTGTAGAAATTGTTTCAATCAATCAATCATTTATTTATTTGCGAAGATATGGTGAATACAGGTTTTAGACAATTATTTTAAGTACAGCATGGCCGACGTTTGAGTTTATCGACGTGCAAATATTTTGTCATTTTGTTAAGAAACTTAATAATATCAAATAATGTTATTCGTTAGTTACTATAATTACAGCAAATATTAATTAATAAGATAATGTCAAGTAGTGCAAACAATTTCGTTGAGTGCAAAATATTACCTACTTACTAACTATTTATGTGTATGTCAGTAATCCCAAGTAACAAAATTTGGTACTATAAAAGTTCTGAGAACGCTTTAGGATGTGCTAATTAGTTTCATGATAAGCACTTTAATGGTATTGTAAACCTTTACATAACCCCAAATAGGCCCTCATTACATAAAGCCTCTCACGGTAATAAATCAGCTCTATACTTGAAAACCAAAACATGTTTATAGTGCTATTTTGATCTTTTTATCACATTATTGTTCGCCATTTTGTTCGTAGTGTGCTCATGTCATCGTGAGTGTTCCCCGAGAAAAGCAAAATGTCATTCGCTATTAGGTACAATTTGTAATACAAAGGACATTCTACAAAATATCACCTTTGATCGACCATTGACCGTAACTCCACCGTAACTTGCACTTGCGAAAATAATTGTATCGATAAAATCACTATGCTGATTTCAAATTTGACAATGCGCCCTCATAATTTTCGTGATTTAATTAAATTTAAATTAATAAAATAAGGACTCGTCACGACTATGGCTGCTATAGTACACATTGGCTCCAGCCGTGCTACTAATGTGCTATCATGGTATAAACAGCAGCCATATTTTCATCGAAAAGGGATTAGTCCATTAATTATTCATTTTAGTGCTTTTATCTCACGCTTTAGTCAGGTAGCAGTAACACAAAAAGTTTAAGTTATTTAGCAACTGAACCAGAAGTCGCTATTGATACTATTTAGTACCATAGAAGAGTTTCCATGACTTTTACAGAACCAACCCCATAGCGATGTTGATAACCGTGATATAATGGTTGTGCAACGTACTTTTATAGTGCAGATTGAATCTGTAATAGTGTTTTTGATACTGCTACAATACATGTACTGTAAAAGTTATTTTGACGCAATATTAGTGCAAAATAGATACATAAAAGTGACAGTAAAGTCGTTTATAGTACTAAATAGTACTATAATCGCTTTTTTCATATCTATTATAGTGCAACACTTTAAAGATTCTTTTGTAGGTCCTGTAAGTGTTCTAAGAGCTGCACCATAGAACTTACATGCTCTTTAATATTATAGAACCAAAACGCTCTGTGGAAAACCTTTATAACACAAGCAGTCACAACGGTTACCATTTAAGGCCTACTATATCACTGTTTGGTGATAAAACCCCTTGGTTATAGAAAATTTTGTTACTTGGGATTCCATTTAACAATTTATTAGGGAAGTCAATCAAAAGTAATTAGTCAAATTATCCGTCAAAAATTCATTAACAGAGTATTGTTTTATCAACCAAAAAATTATATAAAATTGTTTTAAATTTGTTAAACGCCATTTCAGTCAATTTAAGTGGCAATTAATTATAAATAGAAATTGCCATACAACAGGCATTTTTAGAAAATAGTGTTAGTCTTTTATTAGGTATTTGTAACTTATTTCCTTGTCTACCTCTGTATTGAGAATGCCAATGAGTGCTACATAAATTTATTTATTTTTTTACAAATAGACACATTTCAAAGATGTATAGACAGGGCAAAGATAATATTTGTAAAGATTTGAATAAGGGCTTACAGCTATCTAAATAATCTACACCACAAATACATCTAATACACTTCTTTTGAATCTTAAAAGCTATATGCATATCGACAGAATATCCCCAAAGTATGAGCCCATACCGTAGCATACTTGACAAATATTCATGGTACGCTAGGAGGGCTGATTCTCTAGAAGCTACTTGGCTAATCCTCCTTAAAACGTAACGTGTGTTCGTGTAAACGTGTTTTCACTTCGTAAGTTCGTAGCATCCATGATTTATGATGGGAATTAAGTAATTGGATGACTGGAAATAATTAAAGGCGACTTTTAATGAGATATTTAAATACTAAACCAGGCAGCAGTTTATTTTTCTCTTTTTTGGGCGACAAAATAACTAAACGGGCGACAAACAGTGGATTACAAAAATACTTAAAACGGAAGACTACATGTGGGTGATAAATAAAATTTAAGTTTGCAGTGAAAAATCTAAATGGGTGACAAGAATATTGAGTGGGCAACTATTGTATCAAGTATATAGGTAACTTTATAACTGATTTAAGCTGCCCAACATGGTATTTTTTAACACCTTTTTATTAGGTTGCTTTCTCGTTTGTTTGTTTGTTTGTTTTTTGTCATCTCGATTAGGATAATAGTCACCTTTTTTGAATAAAATATAAGTATGCCCTTGTATGCCAATTTTTTTATGTTTTGTGTGCCCTAAGGTTGTCGCCCAAATAGTAATTTGATCGCCCGTTCTGAATAACTAGTTACCTACTCAATTTGTATTTTAAAGTCACCCATTTTCAATATCTGTAGTCGCCCACTTAGTATTTTAGTACGCTATATTCAGTATTTTTGAAACCCAAAATGGGAATTTATTGTTACCCGATTAAATACTACCCATTTATGATCACGATTAGGGATGAGTATATTTCAACACTTCTTCAAACAGAGCGCTTACGTTAAGAAAAAAGCCATTAACCCGATTGTTTTATGATGAATTTCGTCAACTTACACCGCACATAGGTAGATTTCAATCATTTAGGCGGCCAAAAATATTTTTTGCTTTGTAATTAGTTATTTGTACCAAATTAAATTAAAATAATATATTTTTGATCAAAAAAATTTTTTTTTAATTGATAACAATATTTTTGTACTTAAATATAACCATTTTCACAAAAATATATAAAAAAGTTTCATTAATTTATTTCTTATTTTTTGTAAATCCATACTAATATTATAAATGCGAATGTAACCCTGTCTGTCTGTCTATCTGTCTGTCTGTTACGCTTTCACGCCTAAACTACTACTGAACCAATTTTGATGAATTTTGGTACAGAAATAGAATAGAGCTTGAGAAAGGACCAGGGGCCGTATTATTATAATATTATTAAAAGTGTAGGTTAGGTTTAGTTTAGGTGGTCTAACTTGAAGAGAGGTCGATTCTATTGGAATCACAAAAAATCCTTCTAACTAATCTCGGTTGTTTTTAGGGTTCCGTACCCAAAGGGTAAAAACGGGACCCTATTACTAAGACTCCGCTGTCCGTCTGTCTGTCTGTCTGTCACCAGGCTGTATCTCATGAACCGTGATAGCTAGACAGTTGAAATTTTCACAGATGATGTATTTCTGTTGCCGCTATGACAACAAATACTAAAAACAGAATAAAAGAAATATTTAAGGGGGGCTCCCTTACAACAAACGTGATTTTTTTTGTCGTTTTTTGCTCTATATTAATAATGACAACAGGTAGACAGTTAAAATCTTCACAGATTATGTATTTCTGTAGCCGCTAAAATAACAAATACTAAAAATATAGTAAAATTAATATTTAAGGGGGGCTCCCATACAACAAACATGTTTTTTGGTACGGAACCCTTCGTGCGCGAGTCCGACTCGCACTTGGCCGGTTTTTTAGAATAACTTCTTCTTGTTAACTGGCTTTCGTCTATCTTTTCTTGAATTCAGTTTTCACTTAAGAAAACATTTGCTACAAACACTTTTTAGCATTTTATGTACCTCTCTCCGTAACGTATCTAAAGAAAATCTTCATAATAATCGAGTTTTTCACTTTAACTTGGTAAATTTTGCTTTTGTATCTGGTCAAACAAGTATTTCCAAGTCACTATTTTAATACCCAACCAAGGCACCCGACAGACCTTAAACAATAAGTAAATTGATTTATTATAAAATAGCACTGACATGTCATTTTGCTCAATTTCGACTCAAAATCTTCAAATGCTGTTTATTTTTAAAAGTGCGGGTTTCCGCGGCCAATATTTTTGTAATTTTATAGAACAATGTGTAAAGTATTAAAAAATAAAGATATTATTGCTCGGACGGATCCTGAAGTTTGTTAAACGACCTTTTATAAATAAAAAATACAAGAAAACACATTTTTGATACAATCAGCTATCTTCAAAAATCAAAAGTAGGTATTTTAATAGGGAAACGAAAACTAAGTAACTATTTATCACCATAGGCTTTTACCTGAATTATTGCAATTTATCACTATCACACGAAAACAATTATTTAAAAAAAAAATATGCACTTTACAAAAGTTGTAAGTTTAAATAGGGTATTATATTATCTGTGGTTTAGGAGCGCATTCAAATTACTCAAGAGGCTAACTTGCGCATCGTTGCGCGTTGGACTGGACGTTAAAGAGGGTATCATTGTGTTCCTGGAACTAAACTGTGTACTACCTGAGTAAATGGTTTATTTATCATTAGATTGTTTTTCGGAAATCGGGTTTTTGGCCGCCTAAATGATTGAAATCTACGTACCTATGTGCACCGCCGGCTTTGCAAATAACTATTAATTACCCACCTAATTAAAGGCCATACTGGTTTCTGGTTTCAGACTTCGGGCCGATGAAGATCGGTTCCACTTGGAGGTGGATTTGTCGACACCAAGCGTTCACGTCCATGGCTTCTACCGAGGAGAAGGGCGTTACAACTCCCTGCAGATTCTCGCCTACGGGGAGTTCGATACCAACATGAGTTAGTATAGTATTCATTATCTAGCGCAGTGCTTCTAAACTCAATACCCCAAAATATGATCCGCGAACAACATGAGTTAGTATAGTACCTATTCATTATCTAGCACAGGGCTTCTCAATGCCCCAAAATATGATCCGCGAACAACATGAGTTAGTATAGTATTCATTATCTAGCACAGTGTTTCTCAACTCAATGCCCCAAAATATGATCCGCGAACAACATGAGTTAGTATAGTATTCATTATCTAGCACAGGGCTTCTCAATGCCCCAAAATATGATCCGCTAACAACATGAGTTAGTATAGTATTCATTACCTAGCACAGGGCTTTTCAATGCCCCAAAATATGATCCGCGAACAACATGAGTTAGTATAGTATTCATTATCTAGCACAGGGCTTCTCAATGCCCCAAAATATGATTCGCAAACAACATGAGTTAGTATAGTATTCATTATCTAGCACAGGGCTTCTCAATGCCCCAAAATATGGTCCGCGAACAACATGGGTTAGTATAGTATTCATTATCTAGCACAGGGCTTCTCAATATCCCAAAATATGATCCGCGAACAACATAAGTTAGTATAGTATTCATTATCTAGCACAAGGCTTCTCAATACCCCAAAATATGATCCGCGAACAACATGAGTTAGTATAGTATTCATTATCTAGCACAGGGCTTCTCAATGCCCCAAAATGTGATCCGCGAACCTCTAGGCTAGGCATAATGTCGTCGTAGAGGTTCGCTATAAATTTACGATGGGGGAGTGTCTTGTATGTAGGTCCCCTTCTACATACTAGATGCTCTCAAGAGTGGTTTGCAGGCTGTAAATTTAGCTGATTTTATTTATCAGGCGATTAGTGTCCTCACAAATGGCGCTCTATCCTACTGGCTTACTACATAATATCTAAAATTCACACGTACCTACCGATTCACTTAAGGTTCTATAGTTTATTTACAATCAATAATCTCTGTAAAATATAGTTCGTTGTAGTAGTAGCACAATTTAACAATAGTAGTATTGCTCCGTCCCTTTCGGCCTGCCGGCCGGGCCTGGCATGTGTAGTGCCCATTATTTTAATTAAATTCGTGTAATAGGGTAACTTTTACTTAGCACCCCCACAGTGATTAGCACCTTAATTCCTTCCTTCCTTTCTTTCTTCCTTCCTCCCTCCTTTTCTTTCTTTCTAACTTTAAAACTTTTATGTTTAAGAGAAATAACGTCATTCTAATATACTTATAAATAAGTGCCAATCACTAGTAAGTTTGTGCTAATCATTGTAATAGAAGTGTCAACGACTATACTTTTCGATGTTTTTAGTTTTCTGAACAAACGTTTCCTGAAAAGTTTATTTAAAGTAGGTAGTAAATTACGCCTAAATATGTTACAGATAATTTAATCAACAAATTAAGAAATTAGGGTGCCTGGGTGCCAATCATTGTATAGTTTACCCTTTTATATACCGAGAAAAAATGCATTTACGCATCGGGGTTCACTCGCCAGGAGGGGACCGCAACATTCAACGTTGCGGCACCCTCCACGACCGCCTCCCATGGTGCCACCCAGCCGTGGCTCGAAAGGACCTCGGGAGGTGGGAATACCCACTAAAAACCCAATACTTGCCTTCATGTCCCGCCGTTTGGCCCTGGGGGTCCCCTGTGGAAGTTGCTTCATTTGTATAGTTTACCCTATTATGTCGTCGTCGACAAAAGATGCTTGTGACTACAACATTGCGTTGTGTAATTTTTCTTTGTCCTGTGGGTGGTTTACTAATCCCATCGAAAGTACATTTCGATGACTAATCCATACCTTTGCATAAAACCTACCTAGCTATAGAAAGCTGTCATATAAGTTATCTACCTACTATTTTTTATGTTGTTTTGTAAATAATTCCTTGATTTTGTTTTCATAGCGGACCTAGTGTACACCTGGAAGCTGGATGGAGTTCCTGAAAAGAATGAGAACGGAACCTTTATTCGCATAACTGACTTCTACATGAGACCGGACGTCGGAGAAATGAAGTCCTATGTATCCAATGATAATCCCGAAAGTCGAGAATTAAGTAAGTTTAATTCATTCCTATGGATAATTTCAGAAACATACTTCGCTATTTCCAGTTCATCCAAAACTGCTGCAGAGCAGGAGCGTATTTACTTACCTTAGGGCTAACGGTGCCATGGCTCAGGCCGCCAACTGTAGAAATGTATCTACAGCTGAGCCACGCGTATATTTCCTGAACTCAAGACGGGTAACTTGGTCAAACTAATCGACTTTATCATGGCTAGTTAAGTTAAAAAGTCTGATTTCCAACTTTTTTTGTGGCTCAGGCAGGTGTGGCTAGGTGTAGTCAGCGACACCCGAGCGAGCACTATTGAAGGGTTTCTTAATAGTCAATTTATAGGGTGGCACACCTTTTAGGCCTAGGGCACCGAATCTTAAAATACGCCACTGCAGGCAGAGAGCTTACGTCACCATAATATGTCCTGGACTTGTACTATTAGTTATTCTGTGGTCCGGGTATGTTCGGACTTTTGATATTCTGCCCGGCATTTTAATTTTATCCGAACTTTTTCATACCTAATAAAAAACCTGTTTGATTGTCTGATTGTAATAATTGTTACTTTCGAAAATGTTTCACTAATGAATGCAGCGAAGTCACTTAGATCTCAGTAAGCGCCGCCACAAAAAGACGATACTCGCTGAATACGTAATTTATCACAAAAAAATATATTGACGACCTAGGTACCTACCTAACTCAATTACCTACTTACAATTTGTACTATTTTTCAGCGGAGCTTGGAAATAGGTTCACCAACAACAACTGGAGGTTGCTCTACCGAGAATTCCTGCCGTTCGCGCAAGCAAACTGGAACAAAATCGGGATTCGAGTTGCGAACAAAATTTTCCTGAAGGTCCCATACGATGAACTGTTTCCAGCCAAGTCTTAATTTTCAACGTTACAGTGCCTACCTTATTATTGTATGTATAGTATACAGTGTGAAATTTTAATCATTTGGTTTCCGCAGTGGGGTGGTTCAATATTAATTTAACCACATCGTATCTGTAGGAGCCCAAACATGGTATGTTTTGAAAATGTTTTTTGGTTTAATTTAAAACAAGTGGCTGAAATGTAATGATGTCATATATTTTTAGAACCGGCTCAGCAAGCCCTTTCATTCGATATCATACACAAAATAAGTTTTATAACAAAACATTTTTTCCATCATACAAAAAAAGATGACACCATAACTCCTCTTGTAAGGGAAGAATTTTTAAGAACTGCGAGTCCAAAATTTTGTTTTGACCTCAAGTATACGTGTATCATGTATCGTGTACATCGATTTGCAGTTTTCCATTAATTTTGAGCTCGTAGAACGACCACTATATGGAATAGCTGCTTTTTGCAGTATCAGAGTTGACCCCATAGTAAAAGTTGTTTGTAATCCTGAGTGGAACCACTTACTGCGGAAACCAAATGTGTATTTAGTACTTAGGTACATAACGAAGTACCTAAGCTAGGTACTTACTTAATATTTTTTTTACCATAGAAGTTACCAAAATATTTTCATTATAGGTACTTAGCTTACTGTTTAAACAAAACATTTTTTTACCT
The DNA here is from genome assembly GCA_943789525.1 of Agriphila geniculea. Classification (NCBI taxonomy): domain Eukaryota; kingdom Metazoa; phylum Arthropoda; class Insecta; order Lepidoptera; family Crambidae; genus Agriphila; species Agriphila geniculea. The sequence goes on from OX038871.1 coordinate 17,963,928, forward strand.
AAAGTATTTCGTCTGTGATACAAGGTCTGTATAAATTGGTATAATAAAGTTTAGTTCAATGTTTTGTATATTTATATTTAAGTAGTGTTGAAGTGATTAAGTTAAATCGGTATAAATATCCTACACATTGTCGCATGCAGTAGTAGCGTAATAAAATTCATTGAAGACAGACGTTTTTTACTTGTGCGAAATCCACGCAATAGAAAACCGACCTTAACGCAACTAACATATGGTCGACACCGAGCCGGACTACAAAAGTTGTTTACGTAAATGCACCGAGCGGCCGGCCGGCCCGAGAACAATAGGGCCCCGCATTCCACAGCGATAAGAAGCGCTCGAAGATAGTTTTTGTGCATTAGTGATCTATTAATAGACAATTACGTAAAAAATATCGTGCTATCGAAGTGAACATTTTTAGTATTCTGAAATAACATTGCGTGGTTAACATTAACGTTATTAGTGGTGTATAAAGTGACGAACAATGGCTAATATGGAACAAATACAAAGTATTTTAGAAAGTACCACGGAATTACTTAAGAAAACTCAAATTAACTTAAAAAAGTGTCCGAAAGCAAGACTTACAACGGGTTACATACAGACACGTATTCAGTGTATCGAAGAATATTGGGCAAATTATAAGCAAGCTCATACGGAATTAGTAAAAATGACCACGCGGGAACAACGCGGTGCTATGCCTTATTTTTTAAAAGAAGAGTACTACGTTCAGGAAGACTTGTACTTATCGATGCTCGCAGACCTGAGAGATTTACTGATAGCAAACCCTCAGTCCGTTTCATCACCTAAGGCTACCACCGCATTGGAAGTACAAGGGAACGCACAAGTGAAGTTACCGCGCATACAACTGCCTGTTTTTTCTGGAAATTATGAAGAGTGGCCCACGTATAAGGACCTGTTTGTCTCCTTAGTCCATAACAATTCGTCACTTACCAACGTTCAGAAGCTCCATTATCTCAAGACAAGTATCACAGGCGAAGCAGCAGCATTACTTAAACACATACAAGTAACAGATACGAATTATTTTCAAGCATGGGACATTTTGAAAAAACGTTTTGGAAATAAGCGATTAATTGTGAATTCCTTATTAAAACGATTGTTTGCTCAAAGAAAATGTACGTCACAGACATCAGCTCAATTGAAGTGTTTATTGGACACCACCAACGAAATCATGAATAGTCTGCAAAACCTTGACGTGCCAACCGGCTCTTGGGATCCAATAATTGTCTTTCTGGTCGTGCAGAAGCTGGACTCAGAGTCACATAAGGAGTGGGAACAAAATGCGTACACTGAAAATAAGGAAGAACTGTCCAAATGGGAAGACTTGAAGAAGTTTCTAGAATCAAAGTTTCAAACCTTAGAACTTGTCACACCGCCTTCAGCGCCTAGAGAGAGAACCGCAGCACGAGAACGAGTCTTCCATGTTTCTACGCCGTCTGAGAAATGCTGTATCATGTGTAAAGAGAATCACACTCTCTGCCGCTGTAAAGTTTTTTCGAAAATGCAACCTTCTGAACGAAGTCTTTACGTACAAAGTAATAAACTCTGTTTCAATTGCTTGGCCCCAGGGCATTCGGCGTTCAGATGTCGTGTGCCAATGTCCTGTCGCATATGTAGAAGACGCCATCACTCCCTTCTTCACCAAACGAGCAACACAGATGCGTCGGCGTCGTCACCTCCACCAGAACCTAATACGCAGGCGACGTCACCATCTCAATCTCAACCTCAACCTCAAACAGCAGTAGAAGAAAAGTCGGTTCATACTACGATGGCGAAATCTGACAATGAAGATGGGCGTACAGTTAGTTTATTGGCAACGGCAGTAGTCATATTAAGAGGAGAGCATGGACACACTACTGTACTCAAGGCGCTCATCGATTCAGGCTCGCAAGCATGTTTTATCAGTGAAAAAGCTGCTCAAGCACTTAAACTGGAACGAAAACAAGTAAATCTTATCGTTACGGGTATGGAATCCATGAAGGTACCTGTAAAGCAAGAGGTCAAATTTCAAGTTTTGTCACGATGGGAATCTAATTTTGAGTTACCTATACAAGCCTACGTGATGTCCAAGCATTTGACTACCAACTTACCTTCAAGCATGAAGCTCAGTGAATGGCCGCATCTGAAAGGTCTCAATTTAGCAGATCCAAATTTTTATGTATCTGGAACCATGGATTTGCTATTGGGCGTAGATGAATATTCGAAAATATTACAACAAGGACTAATCAAAGGTCCCCCAGGCACTCCTTGCGCTCAGAATACCAACCTGGGATGGATCGTGATGGGAGGCATGAATATAAAGATTAAAACTCATGAGAAATCCTTGATGGCCATGACACAAGACACAAACATAGAAGATTTACTAAAAGCAATGTGGGAAATAGATACTGATACAAAAAGAAAACTTACCAGAGAAGAGCAGCTATGTGAAGATATTTATGAAAAGACACATACTAGAAATGAGAAAGGAAGATATGTAGTAAAGCTACCTTTTAAAATAGAAAAGCCGATATCACCTGATGGAAATACAAGAGAGATAGCGTTAAAGAGATTCATGCAACTAGAAAGAAGATTTGATAGAAATCCAGAACTGAAAGAAAAATATACAAAGGTGATAGAAGAATACAAAGAGTTGGGTCATATAGAAGAAGTACCTGTGAAAGAAATAGAAAATAGATCAGTGTACTTACCTCATCACGCCGTCATCCGTCAAGATAAAGAGTCAACACAAACACGCGTAGTATTTGACGCTTCCTGCAAGGGTTCCAACGGAGTCTCCTTAAACGATGAACTGCTGCCGGGGCCGGTGTTACAAGATGACCTAAGAAACATAATTATGAGATGGCGTAGTCACGCTGTCGCTTTTGTGTCAGACATAACAAAAATGTATCGAATGATATTGATGCAAAAAGAAGATACTGATTACCAAAGAATCTTATGGAGAAGTGATCCTACCGATGATATAAAAGATTATAGGCTCCTGACCGTAACATTTGGGACAGCCTCAGCTCCGTATCTTGCCATCAAAACACTCCAACAGCTGGTCGCAGACGAAGGTGTTCAATATCCTGAAGCTTCTGACACATTAAAAGAACAATTTTATATTGATGATTGCATGTCTAGTTGTGATACCGCCTCAGAAGCAGTTCGGATCAGCCAAGAACTCAGAGAACTTTTACATCTTGGTGGTTTTGAACTTAAAAAATGGGCTTCCAATAGCGCCGAATTTATGCGAAGTATAGAACCAAATGAGAGGTCGTCAAATGCACATATAGATTTGAACATGAATGGGATCATCAAAGCACTTGGTATTCAGTGGAACTTAGGTGAAGATCAATTTGAATACAACCTAACTTTACCTCCGATGAATAATAAAATTACAAAACGTAACATCCTCTCAGATATACAGAAATTATTTGACCCATTGGGTTGGATAGCTCCGTGTACCGTGTTAGCCAAGATTCTAATTCAAAAACTGTGGCTAGAAAAGGTGAATTGGGATGATGACCTCAACAATCTATTGGCAAATAAATGGGTAGAAATTCGCTCAGACCTTGAAAATGTAAACGAGATCCACATCGACAGATGGATAGGAATAACAAACGCAAACAAAGGCACTGTAGAACTTCATGGCTTCAGTGACGCCTCAGAGCAAGCGTACGCTGCAGTGGTATTTTGTCGAGTTAAAAGCCAAGACGGTTCGTACAAGACATCACTCATCGCTGCGAGAACCAGAGTAGCTCCGCTTAAAACTCTGTCGTTACCACGTCTGGAACTGTGTGGAGCGTTGCTCGTCTCTAGATTGCTTAAACAAGTTGCAACAGCGATGAAGATACCACCGTCACAAGTGTTCGGATGGACGGATTCGTCTATCGTCATATCTTGGTTATTTGGAGAACCGGGACGATGGAAAACCTTTGTTGCCAATCGCGTTGTCGAAATAACATCCAACGTTAACAGCAGCCAGTGGTATCATGTCCAGTCGCCTGACAATCCCGCAGACATAGCGTCCAGAGGAATATTTGCAAAAGATCTAAAGAAATGTGATCTTTGGTGGAAGGGACCAGAATGGTTATCAAAAGAAAATATAGAATTTACACGACCAAACATCACACTCACTGAATTAGAAATGAAAAAGACAACACTACAAACACTGACGCTAACAAATACAGAAGAGGAAAGAGGTAAAAGGTTATCTCAGACATTTGAAGAATTTAATACATTAAATGAACTACTAAGAACAATCACATACTGTAAGAGATTTTTAAATTACAAGACCAAGAATGAAAAAGAAATTATTGATGAAAATATTAGAACTGAAGAAATTGAAGAAGCATTAAACATTTGTATAAAGAAAGTACAAGAAGAAGAATTTAACGAAGAGATTCTTTCGTTGAAGACAAAGAAACAAGTTAAAAGAACAAGTAAACTCAAAACGTTAGATCCATATTTAGACGAAAATAGAATCCTCAGGGTGGGCGGAAGACTACGGAATGCAAACCTAGAAGAGAAAAGTAAGCACCCCATCATATTGGGCAGAAGCAACAACCTTGTCCCACTCATTATCGCTGAAGCTCACACCAAAACTTTGCATGGAGGAATTCAGCTGGTGTTATGCCATCTACGATCCAAATACTGGATACTTGGAGCCAAGAGCCTGGTTAAAAGACATATCCACCGATGTCTGATATGTGCCAAGCAAAATGCAAAGGTTAGAACGCAAGTCATGGGTGATTTGCCTTCAGTACGTGTGACACCAGCCCGACCATTTATAAACGCAGCGATCGATTACGCTGGACCATATCAGATTCTATGGAGTAAGGGCCGAGGAGCTAAAACGCATAAGGCGTATATTGCTATTTTTATTTGTATGTCAACCAAGGCAATACATTTAGAGTTGGTCGGAGATATGACATCTGAAGCATTTATTGGAGCATTCAAAAGGTTTTGCGCTAGAAGAGGCAAATGTGCTCATATTTGGAGCGACCAAGGCAGAAATTTTGTTGGTGCGAACAAAGAGCTGACAGACGCCTGGAAGGCAGCATGTTTAGAATTTGGTGGAGAAATCGTTAACAAATTGGCAAGCGAGGGCACCCAGTGGCATTTCATCCCGGCCTACTCACCTAATTTTGGAGGACTCTGGGAGGCCGGAGTGAAATCCATCAAACATCACCTGAAAAGAATTCTGACTACTAACTTGACGTTTGAAGAAATGTCGACAGTGCTCTGCAGCATTGAAGCCTGTCTAAATTCACGTCCCCTGTGTCCCATCGATCTATCCGATGAAAAGACAGAACCATTAACCCCTGGCCATTTTCTAATTGGAGAAGCACCTATTACAGTACCAAGTCCGAGCCTAAAAGATGCAAAAATTGGATACTTGACACGTTGGCAATATACTCAAAAACTAGTCAATGACTTTTGGTCTCGGTGGCAAAAAGAATATTTGTCTCGTCTCCAACAACGACCTAAATGGCTTAAAAGAGAGAGTGAATTTAAGAAAGGAGACATCATCTTGATTAAACAAGATAATCTTCCTCCTGGGAAATGGGCCCTAGGACGTATAACTGACAAACATCCAGGGCCAGACGGACTGACAAGAGTGTATAGTGTTAAAAGTGGTGATTCTATAGTTAAACGATGTGTCACTAAATTATGTGCATTGCCTGTTGAGAATTAATCATTTATGAAATTGTAATTTGTTTGCCCACCTTAACTTCTTTGTAAATTCGGTAGATTACCAATTGAGATGTAGTAACGTAAAGATAAAGTTAAAATTGCTGGTATTGAAATAATCAATTTAAAAATAGTTTCTTTGTTTTGAAAGGACTATAGTAGTCCTTTGGTGGGCGGTTTATGTTGAAGTAATTAAGTTAAATCGGTATAAATATCCTACACATTGTCGCATGCAGTAGTAGCGTAATAAAATTCATTGAAGACAGACGTTTTTTACTTGTGCGAAATCCACGCAATAGAAAACCGACCTTAACGCAACTAACAAGTAGTTAAAAGTTACCTTTATTGTATTTGAAAGATACAATTACAGAATTACAAAAACCACTTGCAAAGTTTTCATTTGTAGATTTAAATGTGTGTTACGTATGGATGGAAGCAAATTCAAACACCATTTGCGCGGCGCGACGTCTGCTAATGTTTTCGTCGAAATCGTAGTTCAGTGGTGTTCTAATGGTAATGCTTTTTGACACAGTTCTTGCACAGCATAAAGATTTTTTTCCTTACAGTAGGCCGACGCCTTTATTGTTGGGCGATACCGCCGCCTGTTAGTAGGTATGAACGTCTATACAAAAAAAATTTGGGAGTTACAAGGCGTGATAAAGTTTGGCCGCATGATGGAAACTGATCTGTAGGCTGTTCTTAACTAATATTGAGCTGGGCCAAACCATCCTTACATATGATTCCAAACGGCGGCGGGTTGAAGTAGCGTTCCACCCGGCTTCATTCTAAAAATTATAACTGGCCCTGTTTAGCTAATAGGTCAAGTGTGGTATCAATTTCGGATAAATCAATAACGTAGAATTCATTTCTAGTATAAATAAATGCTATTGATTTAGTAGTTTCTTAAAAATTGCTCTATTACCAAAATATTCAACTACATATTTTTGCTTTTAGTCACCGTAAACATTAAACTGGTGCATTTATTTCCAAACAAAAAATTTTTTATCAAAGCCTATTTAATGCAGATTTGAAATAATATAACTTTGAAGTACCTTAACAAACAATAAATAGCGGAAAAAAACATTTTATCGTCACGCGCCGAGAGCCAAGAGTTCACTTTCGAAATAAATTACCATCTTTGACTAGCTGTGTCTCTGCAGTCTATGGGCCTAGACTACTCGGGTTAGGCTCAAATTGTAGCAAATGTAGTTAGCTTTACAGAAGTATAGGACAAATTAACCTGAAGAGTTATGAATCTCCATATAAATTAATCATGGGTGTTAAAAGTCCTGATAAAATTTGGCCACATGATGAAAACAGTTCTGTAGAGTGTTCATAACTAGTATTGAGCAGGGCCAAACTATCCTTACAAAAGAATCCATATGGCGGCTACTTATGATTTTTTTTTGTCTAAGAAATTATTATTTTTAAGATAACTCAAAAATAATAAGTGCTCTACAAAAACTTTATTAAGCAATTATGTTACAAATAATTTAATCTATAACTTTGCATCTTGTAAAATTTTTGATAAATCTAATAGTTCATGAGAAAAAGTTATTTTTTATATGGCGTTTCTTTTTGAAACGATCAAATTAGGTAAAAATAATGTAAGTTTACGAAACGTGAGACGCTTAGTGCGTAGTGAAACACAGGTTTGAACGTAAGTACTGTGTTTATTTGGGTACGTATCAGAATGTCTAAAGTTAGAATGTCTAAACTTAAAATGGCAAAGTTCATAATGTCAAAAATTTGAATGTCTAACGATTAAAATGTAAAACGTTCAAAATGTCAAAAACGAAAATGTCAAACGGTCAGATAGTCCTAAATTAAAATGTCTAAGTTCAAATGATCAAAACTTAAAATGTCTAATATTCAAATTACCAATTCATAATAAATTTCAATTACATTTTTTCATACAAAACTGTAAATCGCAATAATTTTTGTTTGGTTTGGTATTTTGGATTTTTTATTTAGTTAAATATTACTAGATAAATAATGTCTTTCTTTATCCAATTATAAACATCACAAAAAAAGTTAATTATGGTTAAATTGCGAATCATTTTGGTGTTATGTTAATGCTTTGTATGGGAAGCTCACGGTTCGCCGGAGTAACGGATACTAGCGCGGTTTTCTTGCGGTTTTATTAAAAGTAGTTTGATAATTAGTTAGTATTTGGTTTGATTTTGGATTTTCTTGACGTTTCAGCATAGCAATAGTCTAGGGGGACTTTGAAAATTGTTGTGTTCCGGCAGTAAGAGGTAAGCCAGTATCTCAGTGGTGAGGATTAAATATGTTCCAATCGCAAATCATTTTGGTATTACCTACCACAGATAATTATGTATTACGTTTGTATGGAAAGCTCACTGTTTGCCGGAGTCTTTTTTCATGGAGGGGATCGCTTATTCTCCTGCTTTAATGTTTGGTGATAAGTGTAGCAGTTTACCAAAATTGAAGTTGAGAAAGTGTGATTTGAATAAGTTAAGAAATAATAACAACTTGATTACGAAAACGTCAGCGCGTGCACAACATGGGCGCGGTGCATTGGTCGAGCGGCGAGCGCTCCGCGTGGCTTAGTCTTGACTGGTGATCTCGGCGAGTGCATCAAATTGATATATTGCAATGAATCAAAGAAATACACACAAAAAACTGGAGGACAATAGGCGCACGTTAAGGTGGGTACTCACTTAGGTTCGCGAACCTGCAGCAAAAAAAAATCCTGTGCTGAAAATAGTTTGCCATAGTGTGTACGTATGCGAACTTGATTCGCACAGGTAATACAATAGCAAAAGTGAAAATAAAAGGGAACAAAATTTTCTGTCACCTTAGTTTAGATGTGTCACTAATCTGCAATACCCTAATAATAATATCTATCTCCAAGAAATATATTAGTTATCATATTTACCAAAACTGTCTCTAAAGTATAAATCATCGAATGTAAATATGTATCTTAAATTATAGTTTGATCACTTTTTTCTATAGCCTGAATATACCTAAGATCTATGCTCTAAAAAGTAAGTTACGGGCAGGAATAATACACCTACCTAAAATAATAAACCTGTCACTATAAATCTAATCATCTAACTATTAGCATCGATTAATTCGTTCAATTATCGAAATTATAGATCTGTTACCTAATTAATAGAAAAAATCCTAATAGGGGCGGAGTTTTTTATAACGGAGTTTTTAAAACCATTTTGATATTGTTTGGTGATTCAATTTCAGTGACACTTTTATTATTTTGATAATTGATATTATTTCCAAGTAATTTTTAATTAATATTTAGGTAATCGTTTTAACATTATTTGGTGATTCGATTTAGGTGAGAAGTCTACTATTTTAGGAACAAATATTATTAACTAGGTCACTGAAAACGCATTTATTAGGTAGTTGATAAAATCATGCCCTTAAAATAATAGGAAATAAATATGATAAAGAGGTAAGAAAATCATCATTTATATTTACATAATAATATGAAAGCTTTACATCTAAGTACCTAAATAATCACAGTAAGTATATTATAATAGTAAAAAAAACATTTTTTGTACACAATAGCGTAATAATGTTACATCTTAGGTAAATAATCACAAATTGCGAAAACGTAAGTATACCCTCCTCCATGTCACAATTTAAAAATTGTAACGCAATTACTAGAAACAACAAAGAATTGCTCACAAAATTAAAAAAAAAGGCAAATTGTTGTTTTCAAATCATTGTAAACCTTTGACTTATGGACCATTGATATTTTAACTAGTTTGATGTTTGAACCATTTGACATTTTGAATTTTGCTATTATGAATTTATACATAATGATTTTTGACATTTTAAACCATTTGCATTTTGATTTTTGACATTTTGAACTTTGCCATTTTAACTTTAGACATTTTAACTTTAGACATTCTGATACGTACCCGTTTATTTAATTAAACAATACTACAGCCGAATAAAAGGTAAGTATGCTTATTTTTTACAAGAACACTTGCAGAGAGAAGTACAATTTAATGATTTTTTTACGCAACTACATGCTTTCGAACACTTCTGCTTGCATCCACACTTAATCATTACTTGACATGCTGAAGCAACTGTAGGAATATTTATCCAAACTGGAAGAAGTCTGTCACCTTTTTTGACGCCGTTTCAAACATTAGAGCGCGTGACGTTTGGTTGTTACAACTTTCCCGTTCTAAACGTCAGAGCGTTGCAACCAAACAACCATCAAAATTGATGTTTTTGTGTCTAATTTTTAAATAAATCATGGTAGTTTCGCAAAAAAAAAAACAGTTTTTATTTGATTTTGAATATTGGAAAGTTTAAATTATTCGTATTCCACATGGAAAATGAAGACTTTCTATTGACATTGACATTTGAAGTTCTTGGTCGTTCCTAACCTTAAAATGAGTTAAAAAACAACCAAACAACCGCACTCTAAGCCTCTGAACGCAACCCTGGCTTGGTAAATTGATAATAGATATTCAAAGTTATATGTATTCTGTAACTTTTTGGGGCGTGGCCACATCATCACCGCGCGCGCATCCTGCGTCAATGGTTGGACGCGTCTTGGCTACCATACCACTGCGCAGCCGCAAAATTAAAGTTCAAGTTTATCAAACTTTTATTAAAGACTTGAAGCAATTTTGCAATGCTGGTATCACCGTCGATGTATTTATTGCATTTTCAGAAGCAACTGTTGAAAACTTGGTGGCCAACAATGCTAAATGGCACAATAACTGCAGACGTGAGATTCATCTAGATAAACTTATACGTAAACTAAAAAAAACACGAGCAGCAGATTCGGCCGGTCCAAGTGCAGTTCCATTGACAAGAAAAGAAGATGCCAAACCTGCAAAACCTTCCGATATCTGCTTTTTCTGTAGCAAACCGGAAAATAAAAAACATGTCATTTTCAACCGAGTGCAGTTCCATTGATAAGAAAAGAAGATACTGATCCCGTAAAACTTTCTGATATCTGCTTTTTCTGTAGCAAAACGGAAAATACAGAAAATGTTATACATTCATTTCAACCAAGTGCAGTTCCATTGACAAGTGAGGATCCCAAACCTACCGATATCTGCCTTTTCTGTAGCAAACCGGGAAATAATAAGAATGTTTTACATTTATTTAAAAAAATGAGACATTACTGAACAGCTTAGAAAAAAAGCATTGCTCTTGAAGGCTGAAAACGTGCTGTTGCAATTGTATTTGGGTGACATCGAAACCAATGAATTGAAGTATCACGCATACTGTTTTGTTAATTTTAATCGTCGTTCCCAACAATCACAAGAAGCATACGATGACCATGCCTCTAATGAGACAACTGAACAAAGTAAGTTACTGCAAGAAATTTTCAGTTTCGTGCTAGAAGAAATTTGTTCTGGAAAAAAGTACTTTCCCCTCAAGGTTCTTTATGAAGAAATGAGTTGTCGGGCTCAATTGAATAACACACAACCTATAAATCGAACTAGGCTGAAAATAGCTCTTCTACAACGTTTTTCTTTAATTTTGAAGGAGGAGATAGGTTTCCGTAATGAATTCATTTTAGTGTGCTCTAAAGAAATGAAAGACATCATAGTGTCCACATCTGCTTCAGACGATTTTAGTACCCTTTCAAAAGCAGCTCTCATTTGCCGTCGTGAACTGTTAAAGCCGAGGTATAATTTTGAAAAGGACGGATTTCATTCCGACTGTCAAAAAAACTCTGTTTCTGCTCATCTTAAATATCTAATCGGTCTCATTATACACGGGCCATCTTATGAGGGTGACATGGAAAATGAGCAGAAAAATCTCTCAATATCCCAGCTCATCACATATAATACTGAGGTATTTATATCTCACGAACCTCCATTGCCTGTTTATCTTGGGCTTCTCATTTATTCAAAATTTCAAAGTTCGATTCTGATAAAATTCATCATCATCATCATATCATCCGCACGACACCCACTGCTGGGTATAGGCCTCCCCCAAGGATTTCCACGACGATCGGTCCTGCGCTTCCCACATCCAGTGGCTTCCGGCAATCTTCACCAGATCGACGGTCCACCTTGTCGGGGGCCTACCCACGGAGCGTCATCCGGTGCGCGGTCGCCATTCCAGAACCTTTCCGCCCCAACGGCCATCGGTTCTTCTCGCTATGTGTCCAGCCCACTGCCACTTTAGCTGAGCAATCCTTCGAGCGATGTCGGTTACTTTAGTTCGCCTGCGGATCTCCTCATTTCTGATTCGATCACGCAGGGAAACGCCGAGCATGGCTCTCTCCATTGCACGCTGGGTGACCTTGAGCCTCCTTATGAGACCCATAGTTAGCGACCACGTTTCACTGCCGTAAGTCATCACTGGCAACACACACTGGTCATAGACTTTCGTCTTGAGACACTGAGGTAAATCGGACACGAAGATTTTTCGGAGCTTCCCGAATGCTGCCCATCCGAGTTGGATTCGACGAGAGATCTTCTCAAAGTTGGACCTACCTAACTGGACTGCCTGTCCTAGGTATACATAATGGTCAACAGCTTCAAGTGTAGTGTTCCCAACATGAACTGGAGCGGGCACAACATGGGCATTTGACATGATTTTCGTCTTATCCATGTTCATTTTAAGACCCACTCTTTGGGAAGCACTACGGAGATCTTCGAGCATTGTGTTCAGGTCCTCCAAGGTCTCAGCCATAAGAACTATATCATCGGCAAAACGAAGGTGTGTTAGGTATTGGCCATTAATGTTGATGCCGAGTTCTTTCCAGTCTAAGAGTTTAAAGATATCCTCCAACGCAGCTGTGAACAGTTTCGGAGAAATAACATCTCCCTGTCTCACACCTCGCTGCAGTTGGATAGGATTTGTTCTCTGGTTCTGTACTCGGACCGACATGGTGGCATTTTTGTATAAATACCTCAACACCTCGATATACCTGTAGTCCACTTGGCACCTTTGGAGAGACTGCAGCACCGCCCAGGTTTCAATCGAATCAAAGGCTTTCTCATAATCCACAAACGCCAAGCAAAGTGGCAGATTATACTCCTCGGTCTTCTGTATGACCTGCCGCAGCGTATGGATGTGGTCTATGGTGCTAAAGCCTTTTCGGAACCCGGCTTGTTCGGGAGGTTGAAAGTCGTCAAACTTACGAGCGAGACGGTTCGTAAGGACTCTCGAAAACAGCTTATAGACATGACTCAGAAGCGAGATGGGTCTATAGTTCTTTAAGAGGGACTTGTCACCCTTTTTAAAGAACAAAATCACCTCACTTATGTTCCATGTCTTCGGCGTTCTGCCCTCGACGATGACGGAATTGAAAAGCTTCTGGAGGACTTTAAGTATCGGCTTACCGCCCGCTCTCAGAAGTTCTGAAGTGATTCCGTCGTCGCCCGCCGCCTTGTTGTTTTTCAGCTGTTTGAGAGCCATACTAATCTCGTACATGCTGACGTCCGGGATATCTTGGGTATAGTGTCGGGTAAGATTGGCTCTGGGGTCTTTAGCCTTGCTTTCAACGGGTGTCTGCGTGGAATATAACTGCCCATAGAAACTCTCGATCTCCCTAAGGATTTCAGGCTTCGCTGAGATGATGCGTCCGTCGTCAGTTTTCAGCTTCGTCATCTGGCTTTGCCCAATAGACAGATCTCTCGCGAACACTTTGGAGCCTTTGTTCCGCTTGATGGCCTCTTTAATACGATTCGTATTAAATTGGCGAAGGTCGCTCGTCAAAGACTTAGATATCTATCTATTAAGCTGCCGATAACGATTAGCATCTACTGAACTCTGGAGCCTCATTTCACATCTCTGATCCATGAGTAGGAGTGTGTGGTCGGAGAGTTTCTTTAGCTTGGGACGGCGGGTCTTGAAGAACTTGGACCCTACCGTACGGACAGTATCCACCACCATATTGTTTAGATCGTCCACATCTATGCTGTTCTCAAGGGCTTCGAATCGGTTTTGGAGTTCGAGTTGAAAGCTCTCGGGGTTTTGAATATGGGCCAACAATGGTCGGAGTGTTGATTTTATCAGTCGAGATCTTTCCAGCTTTATGTTGATATTCAATGTGCCACGTACCAATCGGTGATCGCTCCCCGTCTTAACGGCGTTGATCACAGTGACATCATTGAATATTTGCTTTTTCGTCGACATGATAAAATCAATCTCATTTCTGACTGTACCGTCCGGACTGACCCAAGTCCACTTCCGGCTTTCCGGCTTTCTGAATAATATTACCAAGCCAGTATCTGGGCTTGCGCGCATATGGCTGAAATAAAACATCGAGATCCATGCCAGTATGGGTGGAATGATCCCAATAAACATTGAGAATGTAGAACTTGAGATAGTAAAGGAGTTTAAATACCTAGGGATAGTCCTAGACAGTACCCTAAGTTATAGAACACATATAAAAGAAACTAGCAAAAAGGCAATGACAGCCCTCATGCAGTGCAGAAGAGCCGTTGGCAGGAATTGGGGCATGAAACCCGAAGTGGTCCAATGGATCTACAGGGCAATCATCCTACCGAGAATTCTCCACGGAGCGCTAGTATGGTGGCATAAGGCACAACTAGAATACAACAGAAAAGAACTGACAAAGGTACAAAGACTAGCTAGCATCATGGTATCAGGAGCCATGAGAACAACTCCCACGGCCGCTTTAGAAATGATACTAGGCCTTAGTCCTATAGATCTTGAAATCGAAAAGAGAGCTACAGAACAATGGTTTAAGCTGAAAAGCACTAACCTATGGATAGGAAGGCACACTGATAAAGGTCACGCAGAAATAGGGAAGAAGTACGAAGAAAACCTTTCTATGATACTGGTTAATAATGACCTAATAAAAAAGGAGAGGATATTCGACAAAAAGTACAGAATAAGCATCAGATCCAGAGACGACTGGAACCTAGAACAAGACAATCTGGATAGCACCGCAGTATGCTACACTGATGGGTCAAGAAAAGAATCAACTAAGCTATCGGGAGCTGGGATATACATAGCTAAACCCAACACTAAAAGAGCTACTTTCAATCTGGGCAGATACGCCAGCGTATTCCAGGAGGAAGTATTCGCGATACTGGAGTGTGCGCATATGATTAAAAGTGAGATAAGCGATCATAACGTAGGAAAAATAATAATATATAGCGACAGTCAAGCAGCCATCAAAGCCCTTGACAAAACGGAGACTACCTCAGCCTTGGTGAAGGAATGCAAACAAAGCATCCAGGAACTTGCAAACTTGGTTGAGGTGGAAATTGCCTGGGTACCTGGACACGAAGGTAATAAAGGCAATGAGGAAGCCGACGAATTGGCCAGGAGAGGGGCTGATGAACCTTTCATTGGGCCCGAACCAAGACTGCCAATCACACATAGAATTACTAAGAACATTATTGAAATTCGAACAATCAAAGAAACCAACCAGAGATGGATGAAAAAAAAGGACTGTAGACAGTCTAAGATCTTCATTAAATCTGTTGACAAGAAGAAAACTAGAGAGCTGCTGAAACGAAGCAGGAGAAATATAAGAACGATTGTAGGAATACTGACAGGACACTGTCCATTAAACAGACACTTGTCAGTGATCAAACGGACAGAGGACCCCATCTGTCCGCAATGCAAAGAAAGAGAAGAAACAAGCTACCACTTCATGGCAGAATGCCCGATGTACGCATCACTGCGCTGGGAGCTCTTTGGAGCGGACAAGCTTAAGGAAGAGGATCTAAAGCAGTTAACGATAAGTCAACTCAACAGGTACTGTAAGCTTACAGGTAGGTTCGAGGGTCCGACGCCGGTGGGGTAAATGATAACCCACCTCCCCCCTGTGGGGATTTGGGGAAATGTGAAATGGTTCCAATCAAGGTGACTGATCACCCGTCCGGCTTCGCTGGTGTCCCCCCTTCTAAAATAATAATAATAATAATGGGTGGAAGAAAGAAGGTGACACACTTCTTCCAGTTTGGATAAATATTCCTACAGTTGCTTCAGCATGTCAAGTAATGATAAAGTGTGGATGCAAGCAGAAGTGTTCGAAAGCATGTAGTTGCGTAAAAAAATCATTAAATTGTACTTCTCTCTGCAAGTGTTTTTGTAAAAAATAAGCATACTTACCTATTATTCGGCTGTAGTATTGTTTAATTAAATAAACACAGTACTTACGTTCAAACCTGTGTTTCACTACGCACTAAGCGTCTCACGTTTCGTAAACTTACATTATTTTTACCTAATTTGATCGTTTCAAAAAGAAACGCCATATAAAAAATAACTTTTTCTCATGAACTATTAGATTTATCAAAAATTTTACAAGATGCAAAGTTATAGATTAAATTATTTGTAACATAATTGCTTAATAAAGTTTTTGTAGAGCACTTATTATTTTTGAGTTATCTTAAAAATAATAATTTCTTAGACAAAAAAAAATCATAAGTAGCCGCCATATGGATTCTTTTGTAAGGATAGTTTGGCCCTGCTCAATACTAGTTATGAACACTCTACAGAACTGTTTTCATCATGTGGCCAAATTTTATCAGGAGTTTTAACACCCACGATTAATTTATATGGAGATTCATAACTCTTCAGCACGCGTAGCATGACCAACATCGAGATAAGATTCGACTCAGAGAACAATGGCTTGTCTACACCGAAATGTCACTTTTGTCGGGTTGAGATCGAGATACTCATGCTCGCATTTAGAACTAGTAGACTCGTATTGTTCTTTGTCGTGGCCTAATGTCAAAAGTCGACAAACACGAGCTTTTCTCTTCAACTGACATTAATTTGACAGTTGAATCAGAGAAACTTGTCTACCACCCTTTGAGTAGTCGAGAAGGTCGAGAAAGAATCACAGACTAATAAGAAGATTCGAAATAGTTTTCTACGTATTTTATTTTATATGAATGTAAATTTCGCAATAAAAATAAATCTAAATTATCCGTGTTTATATTTTATTGCTTAAAAACTTAAATTAAAATTATTTTCATACGTTGATTTTAATATTTCGTAATTTTCTCGTCATTTTACACAGATTACCAAATTAACAATTTCGTTAGTAGTCTGTGTTATCTTTTCAAAATACTCTCAATAAAAGAAAGGCAAACGAATTTATATCCATACAGCTATATTTAATTAGTTTTAAGAGTTTAGCGTTGTGAAATCTATAGAAAGGAACGGTGCTTTATGAGAAATAAAGTAATTATTTTCTATTGGCAATATTATTCTTCTCGAACTCGAGAGAGCTTGTCTACGGAAGAGAACGCTTTCTTGAGTGCCTCTTTATCTTAGAACTTATAAAAAAAATTAGAATCATGTTTAAACTAAATTATTTCGGATCAAATTATATAATTTTGACGTTTATCGGTGTTGAAATAAAAAGATTACCTTTAAAATTAACTTTTTTTATTAAAAGACATTAAAAGGTTTCGAAATTCTGAGAACGAGTCCCACCTGTCTGTCAAACTGTGCTCAGCAATCGAGAAGGTCGAGACGACAAGTCTTCGTAGACAAGAGTCTTGTTTGCTCATGCTACGCGTGCAGGTTAATTTGTCCTATACTTCTGTAAAGCTAACTACATTTGCTACAATTTGAGCCTAACCCGAGTAGTCTAGGACCATAGACTGCAGAGACATAGCAAAAGATGGTAATTTATTTCGAAAGTGAACTCTTGGCTCTCGGCGCGCGACGATAAAATGTTTTTTTCCGCTATTTATTGTTTGTTAAGGTACTTCAAAGTTATATTATTTCAAATCTGCATTAAATAGGCTTTGATAAAGTATTTTTTGTTTGGAAATAAATGCACCAGTTTAATGTTTACGGTGACTAAAAGCCAAAATATGTAGTTGAATATTTTGGTAATAGAGCAATTTTTAAGAAACTGCTAAATCAATAGCATTTATTTATGCTAGAAATGAATTCTACGTTATTGATTTATCCGAAATTGATACCACACTTGACCTATTAGCTAAACAAGGACAGTTATAATTTTTTGAATGAAGCCGGGCGGAACACTACTTCAACCCGCCGCCGTTTGGAATCATATGTAAGGATAGTTTGGCCCAGCTCAATATTAGTTAAGAACAGCCTACAGATCAGTTTCCATCATGCGGCCAAACTTTATCACGCCTTGTAACTCCCAAATTTTTTTTGTATAGACGTTCATACCTACTATGTAGGGTATTTACGCAAATACGGAAGGGTTGTCACAAATTTACAATTTGGAAGGTGGATTTCTTTTACGACCCCCGGGTACATAAAAGCATTGCAAAATTATATAAAATAATGAATTAGGGGTGACACATTATTAAATAAAGGTTTTATAACATAAAGGTTTCAAACGGTTTTCTTTATACCACGACACGAGTGATTGCGGCAGCCTGCCAATGCTGCCGCACTCGCTTGTAGTTTCACGAAACTTACTTGATGGCCACTGTCGCACGCAGGGTTCGGAAACCAGATTAATATTATAAAAAAACCGGCCAAGTGCGTGTCGGGCCACGCGCCGTAGGGTTCCGTAGTTACCTTATACTATACCATATTTAATACCACCTATCATTTTTCGTCTGCAAAAATAACTTTGTTTTTCACAGTGTTGGTATGAATGACAAAGTTATATTTGCGGTTTTGGAAAATGTGCTATATCTCAAAAACTAATTACTATATCTCGTTCAAACCAATTTTGGTTGAAAGTTTTTATTAAGATCTACAGCATATATTTTTTTTAGATTTTTCACTCTCTTATTTCAAAAGTTAAAGGGGGGGGACACACATTTTACCACTTTGGCGGTGTATATCTTTCAAACGGTTGACTTTGAGAAAAAGTTGTCTTAGAAACCTCAATGTCATTTTTAAAGACCTATCTATAGACACCCAACACGTGTTGGCTTGAGGAAAAAAAATTTTTTCAGTTTCCGTTCCATGTATGGGGAGCCCCCCCTTAATCTTTTATTTTTCTCATTTTTGTATTAAATTCGTTAAGCGGTTAACAGAATACATCTACGTACCAAGTTTCAACTGTGTAGTCTTAATACTTTCGGAATAAAGTGGCTGTGACATACGGACAGACAGACCGACAGACAGACAGACATGACGAATCTATAAGGGTTCCGTTTTTGCCATTTAGGCTACGGAACCCTAAAAAATCCAAGATGGCAGCCATTTTTTTGTTTTTTTTTTGCCGATTTCGATGAAACTCGGTTTTTTGTACTATTTAGACAAGAAAACACCAACGCAATTTTAAAAATATGAAATATTCAAGATGGCGGCCAACTTTTTTGTTTGTGGGTCGATTTCGATAAAACTCGGTTTTCAGTACTATTTTGACAAGAAAACACCAACGCATTGTTAAAAATATGAAAAATCTAAGATGGCGGCCAACTTTTTTCAACTGAGTTACATCGAAATCTACCTAAAAACAAAGTCGGCAGCGATCTTGACTATTGTCGTTTTTTTATAATTTGTAACTAACTGTTTTCTTGTCAAAATAGTGCCCCAAACCAAGTTTCATCGAAATCGGTCCACAAACAAAAAAGTTGGCCACCATCTTGGATTTTTTATATTTTTAAAATTGCGTTGCTGTTTTCTTGTCTAAATAGTACTAAAAACCGAGTTTCATTGAAATCGGCCCACAAACAAAAAAGTTGGTCACCATTTTGGATTTTTTTATATTTTTAAAATTGCGTTGCTGTTTTCTTGTCTAAATAGTATTAAAAACCAAGTTTCATTGAAATCGGCCCACAAACAAAAAAGTTGGCCGCCATTTTGGATTTTTGACATTTTTAACATTGCGTTGCTGTTTTTCTGTTAAAATAGTACCAAAAACCGAGTTTCAATGAAAGAGGCCAACAAATAAAAAAGTTGGCCGCCATCTTGGATTTTTGACATTTTTAACATTGTTTTGCTGTTTTTTTGTCGAAATAGTATAAAAAACCGAGTTTCAATGAAATCGGCCCACAAATAAAAAAGCTGGCCGCCATGTTGGATTTTTGTCATTTTTAAAATTACGTAGCTGTTTTCTTGTCAAAATAGTACCAAAAACCGAGTTTCATCGAAATCGGCCCACAAACAAAAAAGTTGGCCGCCATCTTAGATTTTTTTTTACATTTTTAACATTGCGTTGCTGCTTTTTTGTCAAAATAGTAGCAAAAACCGAGTTTCATCAAAATCGACCCACAAACAAAAAAGTTGGCCGCCATCTTGGATTTTTGACATTTTTAACATTGTTTTGCTGTTTTTTTGTCGAAATAGTATAAAAAACCGAGTTTCAATGAAATCGGTCCACAAATAAAAAAGCTGGCCGCCATGTTGGATTTTTGTCATTTTTAAAATTGCGTAGCTGTTTTCTTGTCAAAATAGTACCAAAAACCGAGTTTCATCGAAATCGGCCCACAAACAAAAAAGTTGGCCGCCATCTTAGATTTTTTTTACATTTTTAACATTGCGTTGCTGTTTTTTTGTCAAAATAGTAGCAAAAACCGAGTTTCATCGAAATCGACCCACAAACAAAAAAGTTGGCCGCCATCTTGGATTTTTTATATTTTTAACATTGCGTTGCTGTTTTCTTGTCAAAATAGAACAAAAAACCGAGATTCATCGAAATCGAATTATTAATTTAATAGGAAATCAAAACGGTAAAGACGCGATAGCCCTAGAAGACGTGTCCCGAGCTACATAGAAGATATCGGCGAAGTATGCAGCTCGGGCTCGTCCGACTCACCTCTCCCCCCTCACACCCCGCACGATTGCCCTGTCTAGACGTCTCCGTCGGCCTACTGTAAGAAATTCTTTATGCTGTGGTTCTTGTTTCTTAAACCCAAAATCAAGACACAATTATGTTTCCGTTTTGGATATAAGAAACACAATGTATTTCAGTTTTTGGTTTCAGAAACAAGAAATGTGTCAAAACGCATTACCATTCAAACACCATTGAACTACGATTTTGACGAAAACATTAGCAGACTTGACCCCGTCACAGAATAAATATAAGTACCCCTGTATAGTTCGTATTACGAAAGATGACTTAGATGACCACAAATGGCGTCCCATCTTCGCATCATTACTCATGAAGAAAAGACTTATGACAAAATAATATTTCATTTAATATTAAATAAAATATTTATCTATATGTAGGTATATCTTGGACGAATCAAATAATGGACGTCAGTGGTAAAAGTATTTATGATAGAGACGAGAATCTTTTATAAAAAGTTCATAGACAATGTTAACCTTTCCGTTAATAGTGAAAATTCATTGTTTAATCTATGTACAGTATTGTTGGTTAAGTACCTGAATCGTTACTATGAGCTCATATAGCAGGAGTTATATTGAACTGCCTTACTTTTTCGTACTATGACCTCAAAGGTTAGTATGAAAGCAGGCCTTAAGCAGTCCTGGGGCCGTACCGGCTAACGAATCGATTATCGAAAAATCTGAATCGGTTTCAACTTAGAACTGAAAAATCAAAGTAAGGAATTTCGTCTTGTACTTTCTGTTGACGTAATTTGGAAGATAACGATGTTCGTGTGACATCATGAAATGGGGTTCGCCATTTTCGCCCAATTGGGGCTTGATTTATCTGTTTTAATTTGAAACCCGGCAGACTTTTCGAAGCTCGATTCGTTAGCCGGTACGGCCCCTGTTCAAGGCATGCTTTTTTCTTATTTGCTGATGGTAAGCCCTAGGTGGCAACACATCCAATTTAGTTTCCTAGATCGGATCCCCAGGACGTTCTAGTTCGGCCAAGGAAATGAGTTCGGCATATGTAACGGCGCAGTGAGTTAAAAAACAACCAATCAATCGGCTTCTGAACGCAACCCTGTGTTCTGACTGTTCTGTACAAGAAGCTTATAATATCTCCAATGGAGATTGCACGGCCAGTGTCATAGTGAAGATTGAAAAAAAACCGGCTAAGTGCGAGTCGGACTCGCGCACGAGGGTTCCGTACGAAAAAACGGCAAAAAATACGTTAGTTGTAGCCGAGCTCCCCTTAAATATTTATTTTATTCTGATTTTAGTATTTATTGTTATAGCGGCATCATCTGTGAAAATTTCAACTGTCTACCTGTTGTCATTATTAATATCCAGCAAAAAACGCCAAATAAAAACGTTTGTTGTATGGGAGCCCCCCTTAAATATTTATTTTATTCTGTTTTTAGTATTTGTTGTTGTAGCGGCAACAGAAATACATCATCTGTGAAAATTTCAGCTGTCTAGCTATCATGGTTCATGAGATACAGCCTGGTGACAGACAGACAGACAGACAGACAGACGGACAGCGGAGGCTTAGTAATAGGGTCCCGTTTTTACCCTTTGGGTACGGAACCCTAAAAAGGTCCTTAAGTGACGTGACGGCTTATTGCTACCTCTTTCTTTAGTGTTACAATACGTTTTCGTTTCTCACGAACGAACGAACAACAAACACGTATTGTAACACTAAAGAAAGAGGTAGCAATAAGCCGTCACGGCACTTAAGGACCTTTTTTCAATCTTCACTATGACACTGGCCGTGCAATCTCCATTGGGGGTATAAGCTTCTTGGTTCTGTGGCTTGGCTTGACTAGAATGCACCCATTGACAGCTTTGACAGACAGTGAGTGATGCCAACTTGGGGGATTTTCCCCTAGATTTAGGGGGGACAAGTGTGAAAAGGGGATTTTTAGAAGCAGGAATATTTCAGGGGTTTTTTAGGGGCTTCAAACAAATTCTTCGTAACAATAGGGAATTGTGAGTACTCAGAACAGATTTCATTCATTAAAATCTCTACACACACTCACGCTCACGTAGCCCGTGAATTAGTAATTACTTGAAAGCAGCCTGAATGCGAACCAACCAACGAACGAACGAACTGCACATACGCACATCTTCATTCAATATTTTTCGTTTTTATCCAATCGGGCAAATCAGGGAGGCACACTTAGAACAACCCAAATGGAAGAAAAAAGTAGCGTCATCTCTAAATTTTAACCATCAATTTTACAACAAAGTCTTCAAGCTTGCCAATGGATATCTCTGCAGTCGTACTTATAATATAAAAAAAATATTCAAAATAAAATTTAAAATAAATTAAAAAGACATTTTGAAAAATATGTAGCTTACTTCCGCAAACAAGTAAGTTATTTGCGGAAGTAAGCTACATATATTTCTTTTTCAAACTGGTTTGGAAATTCCGCCAACTGATTCAATCAAATAATTAAAAAGTCAATCAACAATAAAAATCGCCTTCTTAACTGTGTATAAAGTGATTTAAATCAAAATTATTTTTAAAGGATGAAATGGAAAATATTTTCTTTGAGTACGGTCATTGAGCGAATTACAATACAATGATATAATTCGAAACTCGAAGTAATGTCCCAGTAGCGTAGCGGATTAATACATCACCACCGTATACATAGCAATACTATCGTTCAACGAATTCCGAGTTCAAATTTTTAATTTTCATTTTAGTTTGGATTTTTTTTATTTATTTTTTTGTTCTTAATAAAGAATATTACAAAAAAAGTCACTAAAAATTATATAATAAGAGACAAAAAAACCCTTTTACATCTATTATAATTTCACGTCAGTAGTTCCGCACTTATTATAACCATCAACTTTCACAACAAAGTCTTCAAGTTTGCCAAAAGATGTCTTTGCAGTCAGACTTAAAAAATATTCAAAATAAAATAAATAAATTAAGAAGACAGTATAATAAAAATCACTTTCTTATCTGGCTGTAAAGTAATTTCAAACAAAATTATTTTAAAAAGATGAAAACGAAAATCTTTTTTGATCTTCATTTTTGGTCATGATGCATTTGGACAACAGGCAGAGTGCCATAGAAAAAAAACCCAAAGAATGTATTGTAACACCTTTTTTTCACATACCTGTGTGGTAACAAGCATTTGATTTTAAAGTACTTTTTATGGTGAAATTCTCACTGTAGTCTTGAAGGAGGGAAGGGCCACATTAGGTATTAGGTTTAGATAGGTATTACAAAACACATCCAGTGTTTTCATGTAGTTTTTTGATATGTTTAGTGTTAGTTTATTGCATGCAGATTACTACCTTTGTTTGCGTTAGTTTCCAATGGCTTGGCGAATGTCGGCGATTGTACCACACATTCCGGCAACAGGGCATTCACTTAAATTCATTTTAAAACATCCTTCACTAAGAATTTTAGTACTTTTTAGGGTTCCGTACCCAAAGGGTAAAAACGGGACCCTATTACTAAGACTTCGCTGTCCGTCTGTCTGTCTGTCTGTCATCAGGCTGTATCTCATGAACCGTGATAGCTAGAAAGTTGAAATTTTTACAGATGATGTATTTCTGTTGCCGCTATAACAACAAATACTAAAAACAGAATAAAAATAATATTTAAGGGGGGCTCCCATACAACAGACGTGATTTTTTTGCTGTTTTTTGCTGGATATTAATAACAACAACAGGTAGACAGTTAAAATTTTCACAGATGATGTATTTTTGTTGCCGTTATAACAACAAATACTAAAAACAGAATAAAACTAATATTTAAGGGGGGCTCCCATACGACAAACGTAATTTTTTTGCCGTTTTTTGGTACGGAACCCTTCGTGCGCGAGTCCGACTCGCACTTGGCCGGTTTTTGATAATTAAAATAAATAAATTTTCTTGTTTACACATCTCACAGCTGACTTATCTATTGACAAGTGACAACTGTCAGATGTGACGTTTGGCGTTCCGAATCCAGCTACCTAGACGTTTCGGACCAATAAATTTATCTTAGTTGATAAAATCAAATGAATAAATGTCACTTGTTTGTTATTTTAATTAATTAAAGTAGATGTTAATGTCTGGCATGCTGGTTAAAGATTTTAATAATTATATTCATGTAAAAGTTAAGTGTTTTCATACACTGTAGTCTGTCTATGTTGCAATCTGTTGTCTATGGGGTTCGAGAGTTTTCGCGACGTTTCCAAGAATGACAGAAGACGTGAGTCTACGGAAGTTATTTTTTTTGTTGATTGATTCTCATTGTTTCATTGTCGACTGTGTCGTACAGATGCAGAATTTTGTTATGCGAAACCGTCATTTTTGCAACTAGGCGTTGGTTTCCTTTTGTTTTAATGATGCGTTGAGCATCCTTTAAGTGGTCAGTGTGAGAAGAATGTGAATTTAATTATTTGTCTGCTTTTAGAAGTGGTGTCAAAATTGTAATTCAGTGTCTTGTTTTCCAGGGCTCGGAGCTCTTAATTTGTCTTTCATCATGTCGCTTATGAGATAAAAACCTGTAATAATTCAAGCCCAATTTGGTAAGCAAATCAACTTGGTTATAATATTTGTTGTAGATAAACCTTGTGTTCAATGTGACGACAATTGGGTGACTTTATCCTTTAATTGCAGGGCTTCCATAGTTAACCTCAAAGTTACGTCAAGACAATGGCTTAGCGTTCCCATAGTTTACCTCAAAATTTACGTCAAGACTATGGCTTAGCGTCGCTATAAGTATGCGCCGTGAATGGATCCAGTCCCTACTTTCACATAAATGTCGGCATGACGCAGCACGTGGTATACATTTAGAGATGAAAGGACTCGAGGCCTTTAAACCCTATATTCAAAACTCGCCTCAAATATGAAGACTCGGCTACAAATATACGACTCAAGGTTTTGTACTAATCTAAAAAGGTTTGAGTCATCAGATGGCAAGCTTAAAAGTTAAAAAACTTGAGTGTTTTACTAAAAGACTCGAAACTCGGACCAGAGCCTTTTAAGCAAAGAACTCGAGTCGTTTAAGAACCTGAGTCTTTTATAATGGGATTTTAAAAAATATTAATGAATTAGTAATAAAATAACATATTTATTGATTGATATTTATTTATTTATTTTTGCACAGTAACAAATTAAGTTTTTCAATGAATCCTAATCGTACCCAAATAATATTAATTTAATATGTCGAGCCAGGAAGGCAGGCACATTGATGCTTTTATGATTTTGTTCCCTAGTCTATTCCTTTTTTTTGTAATTAAGTTGCCAGCTTTCGAAAAAGCTTGCTCACTGGGAACACTAGCTGCTGGAATAGGCAAAATATCGAATGCCATTTGTGTCAAAAGAGGGAAGTTACTCCGCCTATTACACCACCATGACAAAACATCTATTTCCTCTGTCTCAGTTGGTAAGGATAAATAGATTTGTATTTCATCTTGAGAAATTGTACTTTTTTGTTTATAAATACCAGAAAAGATAGATTTGTTCACATCTAACGAGTGCATATTTTCTGTTCCTGATGTAGGAAAATCCTGTTCTTCTGAATTGACTACATAGTTCTTTTCAAAATAATTTCTGAAACGCGACAAACAGTCTTCGTTCCCTTGATTTGTAAAATATTCATTTTTTAAACGAGGATCTAATATAATCGCAAATTTAGCAATCTCTGTGTATAAATGTGGCCAATACTCGTCCAACTTTTCTTTCATAGCTTTAGCGCAATTTTTAAGGTTGAGAGCCACATCTTCATGATCAATTTTCAGCGCTATATGTTCTTGCAAAACATCCGCTATGGGAACAACGTATATTATACTTGGATACTTTGACTTTGAAAGTAGCAATGTCGCATCATAGAAAGGTTTCAAAAAATTAGTAAAATCGTTTATTTCATCCCAGTTTTCGATCAGATGTTGATGGTATTCTCTTTTTTCCTTACAAATGTGATCTAGAACTTCCCTCATTATATATGCTCTTTCAAGCATAAAATATGTTGAGTTCCATCTTACAGATATATCTAAGAGGAGAGACAATTGGGGACCGTTCAAAAGTGAACATATTTCAAAATACTGTTGCTTTTGTTTTGGCGAAAAATTGATGCGTTTCACCAAGTTTCTAATATCTGTAATAGACTTCGCTATATGTGTTAATCCTTGTTTCACTATTAAATTTAAGATATGGGCAAAGCACCTAGTATGTACAACGTCCGCATAATCATCGTAGAATAAGGTTAGTTGCTGCATAAATTTTATATTGGTCGCTTCATTGTCAGATGAGATTGACGATATTTTTTTTCCAATTCCATAACATTCTAATATTTCAATGACTTTGTCAACGATTTGTTCACTTTTATGTGGATAAGGCAGCAAATCAAAATCTAAATTGAGTGCAGTTAATTTTGAATTGAGCATAAAGTGTGCTGTAACAACAATATATGGCTTATTCGTAACTGACGTCCAAAAATCTAGGGTCAATGCAATTTTATTTGTAACAGTTTTTAAACATTCTTTTACTTCTGGCTGTTTTTCTTCAAAAAGATTTGTGATATTTGTTTGCAATTGTGTGCGGCTCACTGCACAATATCCAGGGTTTAGTCTTTGTAGGAAAATTTTAAAATGTTTCTCATCTACAATTGAAAATGGATGATTTCCAAAAATAATAAAATTCAAAAGTAATCTGTTCAGAAAAGTATTTTCTTCAATTTCTTTACGACGGCGACGACTTACTACTTCCGATGTCATGGATTCCGAGATTTCCGAGGCATTTTCTTCATGTTTCTTGAGATGCTTTTTCAAAACAGAATGCGACGATTTGATCGAGAATTCTTTTCCACAAGTTTTACACTTTACTTTTGATTCATTTTTGTCAAACTGATCGAGTATTAAAGATTTACGTTTCCGCTTTTGTGGTATATCACCCATGATTAATTTATGTACTTCGTCTTATAATGTACTTCAATTTACTTTAATTTGTAAACAATTAACAGGAAAACAACAGGACATTACTGTGATCAATGAATAGTAGGATTTATTCTAACTATGCTTTGCAGGTAGATCAATCATGTTTATGTGCAAAGTACCCACTGTTCTGTCCTGTCCCACCCCACCTTACGTCGGGTACGCAGAGATGGCGCCACATGAGGCGCTCTTAATAATTAATACTATTAACAATGTTAACAATTTGCAAGTAAACGCTATATAAATATTCTTCGGGAACATTTTCTAATAAATCACGAATTTTTGCAGACAAAATATCACGCTTCGTTCCAACATTTGGTGTGTTATTGCGTTCAGTATCAGTTTCAATGACGTCGTCAGTCTCATCTGTAAAAATAAGAGATATTAATAATAAAAAAACCGGCCAAGTGCGAGTTGGACTCGCGCACGAAGGGTTCCGTACCATTATCTATAAAAACGGCAAAAAATCATGTCTGTTGTATGGGAGCCCCCCTCAATTTTTATTATTATTTTTATTTAATTATTTATTTTTAAAGTGAATGTATAACTAAATATTCTGTGAATATTTCAAGCGTCTACCTGTTACCGTTATCAATATAGAGCAAAAGGAGCAAAAAAAACAAGTTTGTTGTATGGGAGCCCCCTTAAATATTTATTTTATTCAATTTTTTAGTATTTGTTGTTATAGCGGCAACAGAAATACATCATCTGTGAAAATTTCAACTGTCTAACTATCACGGTTCATGAGATACAGCCTGGTGACAGACGGACAGACGGACAGCGAAGTCTCAGTAATAGGGTTCCCGTTTTACCCTTTGGGTACGGAACCCTAAAAAGATACTATAATTTTAAATATATGGATTGTGTATTATGAAAACCAAAACTAAATTCAACGAAAAAATTACCTTCACTAGGATATGGAGTCGAAGGTTCTCTTAAATTAGTCTTTTGAAATGAAACCCAGACACCATCACCAATATCCAGTAATTCATGTCTGTTGTTTGGATCTAAAAATAACACGAAAAATCAAATAAAGTATCAGACGGCAGCTTATTCCGTCCGACTGGCTGGAAGCGAGCGAATATGTCCTCACCTTAACTTTTAAGGGTTTCTAGTTATAAATCCCTTATTCTTTAGTGGTTTTAATTTTATAGTAAGTCCCAAGGGCATTATTATTGTGATAAATGTATGGTCTTACTTTAACCCTTTAAGGGTCCCTGTTATGCCATTTTGCCTTCGTGCGGTTTTAACATTAGAATGGGTTCCCAAGGTAATATGTATTGAAATATAATGTGTGACCTCACTTTAACCCTTCGGATTGCTCGTTAAACCCCGTATAACCCATGTGGTTTTAAATATTTTTATGACATGTTTCTTAACGAATAGTTGTTAACTTTGTGTTAGTTATTCAAAACGTTAAATAAATGTTTGTTTCAACATAAATCTTGGTTTGATTTATTAAACTCACTTTGTTTCGATCTGTGGACACTTTATCTTTTTAATCTTTTACTTTCATTGATATTAACGGCGCCCAAAATTATAGTTAGTCCATAGATGACTGAGCCACGCGAATCCACATGACCCCTTTGCTCTACCGACTAAAATTTTCAGTGGGGTAAATACCATCAATTCCCCGGGGGAAAAAAATTTCATTACAGTATAACGTTTCTGATTTTTTCAAAATGTAGGCATGTAATTAGTAAGTTATAGAAAATATTCAGATCTTTACGAAGATTTATGTTTTAAGAGTTATTTACGTTTGAAAGTTTTTTTTGGTAACCCCGACACTAAATAGCAACACCAGTTTCACGACAACACGTTTCGTTAGCTGCGTTAGTGATACAGATTAGCACCACAATGTACGAGTTGGAACCATTCTTTCTATTGTCTAATTTCAAAATCTATCGCAATCGCTTTCAAGGATGTAACACATTGAAGCTTCTTCTTGACACAAATAAAAACTTACCAAGAAATGCAGCAATGTGTCACATCCATCTGTCAAACGAAAGCGATTGCGATAGATTTTAAAATTAGACAATTAGCCCCCTGATCAAATGGAAAATCTGTGCATATGTCGCACGTAACAAAACGCTTTTGACAGTTGAGTTGACTGACATCCGGCAGACTTTTTTTTAATGCGCAATCACTTGTGCCATAGAACAAATATACTCAGGGGAGACTTGTGAAATCGCTAACAAAGATGTCCGTTTCATTGATATGCTTTTGTTTTTTCAATAATTAATTAAAGCTAAATGAAGGACTTAAAAAATAATGTTGCTACTGTTTTATGGTTCTAGTAACATAAAGTGTTTATAGATAACAGAATTATGTTTATACACTTTTGGGTCTCATTTGCCTGATGTCCTTTCAATATAATTAGTAAATTCGACACTTGAAGTAATGTCTCAGTAGCGTAGCGGATATCTGCACAACCAACGAAATACAAGACACTACCATCGTTCGATAAATACCGAGTTTGATTCTAGCAAAGATAATTATTTTTGCTTTATGTGTTTTTGTTTCGATTTACTCTTTTTTTATTAATACTTTTCTTTTATACAAAGAATATTAAAAAAAAATACAAAATATATATACGAAAAACGTGTTAAAAACACATTTTCAGCAATTATAATTTCACGCATTTCTTTTCATTAGTTCCGCTCAAACCTCCAGAGGCACTGATGGCCTTTCAAATCAGTGTTTCAAAAAATTGCCACGAGTAGGCGCTCTTTTCCCAATATATTAAGGTATGATTCCGATCTCGGCAGCAGCAGCAGTGTTGCCGCAGCAGTGCACTCCAAATTGAACCCTAATGTTACGTTTGAAAGGCTCAATTTGATGTGAGCGGAGAAGCGACGCGACACTGCTGCGCAACACTGCTGCGCGACACTGCTGCGCAACACTGCTGCGCGACACTGCTGTGCAACAGTGCTGCGCGGCACTGCTGCCGCAACACCACTGGTCCCTATACATTTTATATAGGTTTATATGAGACTACATTCCGAGCTCGGCAGCAGTGCTGCGCAGCACTGTCACGCAGCAGTGTCGCGCAGCAGTGCTGCTGACATCGGAATCATACCTTTATGTTACTCTTTGGGGCAAATGTCGTTTTTGTGGTTGGTTGATTTCGGTCGGTCATCGGTGTATTTATTTGTAACAAATTACAACAGGTACTTAATGTGCAAGCGTTTTATTTGATTAGTCACGATCACGACCTACTTTTTAATAAGAATTGAAATTTGGGGGTTTTAGAAGAATTTTGAAAATTCTTGGGGGAAAATTTTGACAGAGGTTGGCAGCACGGACGGACTGTCGTCGGCTGTCACTTTGACAGCCGAATGGATTGCGAATGGGATAGATTTTTGATTGCAAATATTGCAATGCAATAAAACAGTGAAATATAATTAAAACCAGAAAAAACCTGAGGGATTCTTAACTAAGGTTATTTAATATTATTTAAACAATACCTTGTAGTGAGTGACAGTGATAGAAATGACTGTAACAGGGAAATATTTCATTGCCGGCTTAATGCGATATTGGCTTATTCATATAGATTACTGGCAAACAATAGCTAATCGAGTTGAGATTTCAACTCCTCTGAATTCATGGAAGAGGTTAGTTGAGGGCGTCTACCTATATGATCACAATATAAACCCATATGAAGGAGATTCCTTCCATGAGTCGCCCATTATGCTGGTTATCTTCCACTGTCTAATGAAAAGAGTGCCATATTTGCTACCTCTTCTATTTACTGTTTTGGATCTCCTAACGGCTTATCTTTTATATAAAACCTCAAAGTCATTTATAAAGATCTTCATGGAACTACAAAAGAAGCAAAAGGATGATATTGCTGAAGAATCAAAGACAATGCTTTTAGACGAAGCACAGTTAAATGAATCGTCAGAGTATGTTCTGTCTGTATATTTATTTAATCCTTATTCTATATTGAATTGTGCTGGTATGACTACTACAGTAATACAAAATTTGTTAGTGGCTGCATCCTTATGGGGTGCATCAAGCGGATATGGAGTACTGTCTTGTATTTTCATAGCTCTTGCTACGCATCAGGCCCTGTACCCAGTACTACTGATAGTCCCGATTGCCATTCTATTAGCAGACGTGAATAAAGGCTGTAATAAATGCTCATACATCAGAACTCTTCTTGTATTTGTGCTGTGTTGGGGGTTCCTGATTTATATCTCTGCATACATTATGGATGGCTCATACAACTATGTACATAATACCTATGGATTTATGTGAGTAAATACTCTTTATTTTATTTAAATTTATTTATGAAAACCTTTTCAATAAGTTTTTTTATGTACCTTTCCAAGAAAAACCTCAAACTGCAAAAGTTATGTATATACAAAAGGTTACTAATATAATGTCTAAAGCAGGCCATACACGCTAGGTTATACATGACGGTTTTGACCACAACTGGCATAACCGAGCGGCAAGGTTGCATGAACAGGCATGGATAACTGTAGTTTTCTCACATACACGCTAGGTTATGTATGATGGTTTTGACCACAGGCATAACTGAGCGGCTAGCATGAACAGGCATAACCATTATGCATAACCTAGTGTGTATGGGCTTTATTTAAGTAAAAGATTGTTCTGCCTACCCCCTGACGTATCCTCGTGTACCCCTTTGGTCGCACTAATTGGGAAACACTGCTTTAGTATATTATTTCATAGTTCCTATTAATAAAGTAAGAATGTTCTCTTTTACAGATTGACAGTTCCAGACTTGAAGCCGAATATAGGTCTCTTCTGGTACTTCTTCACAGAAATGTTTGAACATTTTAGACTCCTGTTTGTGTGTGCATTTCAAATAAATGCGCTAGCTCTCTACGTAGTTCCATTAACATTGAGGTTCAAGAAAGAGCCGGTGCTTCTGGCTACCGTTCTAATAGCACTATCCACAATTTTCCGGTCATACCCTTGCATTGGGGATGTTGGGTTTTATTTAGCACTTTTACCCATGTGGAAACACCTATTTATATGTAAGTTTAGTTAACTTTCTCTCAATGTAAATTGTAATACATTTACGACCAAATACTCAAATGAATCTTAAAGTTAAGGCCACCTTAAATTCAAAAAAGTTGTCAGATTTGACAGAAACTCTGAAACTGACAGCTTCCTTAAAGTTAAGGAGACCTTAAGATTTTAACCAATAAGCGCTATCGCACACGGGCAACTTTTGTCTCCGCAACTTTTTTGTCTCTCACGTGATTTGTATGAAAAGTTGCAGACGACCGTGTCGCTTCGTGTGCGCGCTCCCATATAAACCTGTGGACTTGATGTGGAGACAAAACAGTTGCTGGGAGACTAAGTTGCCTGTGTGCGATAGCGCTAAGTCTTTGAGTATTCGGCCATTAGATGGCCGAATACTCTTGTATAATCTAAATGTATTATGTATAAAATAAGATGAAATAAGCTCATGCCTAAAAAGTATGAAGCAATGAAAAACTGTTGTATATAGTGGCGTAAGAGCTCAGTCAGATCATAGCTGCTGTCAAAGTTTTGTAAGATTTGATTTTTGGTCTTGTCTTAAGATATTTTTATAAGGAATTTTTTTTTCAAAGTTGGTTTGCAGTTTTTTAAAGTGTGTCTGTGAGGTCTTTTATTAAGATATTTTCACAAGTCAGAATTTCTTTTCAATGTTTGTATGCAGTTCTTTAAAGTGTGTGTGTTTTTTCTTTTCAGTTATGCAACAAAAGTTCATTGTGGGGTGTGCATTCATCATTACGTCAGCTCTGGGTCCCACAGTGTGGCATCTATGGATATATTCGGGATCAGCCAATGCGAATTTCTTCTTTGGCGTGACACTGTCTTTCGCCACTGCTCAAATATTTCTTATTACTGACCTCTTATTTGCCTACATCAAAAGAGAATTCACCCTTAGACACGGTACATCACGGCAAGTTGACGGAAAACCAGCCAAATTAGTATTACGATAGTGATAATAATTTGTTAGTCATTGAAAAAGAAAACCCAGTTGAGAACTGATTTGTACTTTAGTATGTATTATGGTAACAAACAAAGTACTATTTATAGAAATTGTAACCTTATTTCATTTAACAAACTAATAAGGTTGATACAAAAACTGTATTTTTTTAAAGCTTTCTAAGGTTTTCTACAGGTTCTGTCACTTTTTTAAGTACCTAATTTAGTATATCATGTTTTCAACCAGTCATAAAAAACATTGTGGTCATTAGGATTAACAATTAAAAGAAAAACTCAACTCAGTTTTATACTACAGCCATCTTACAAGAAAGAATGTTTGTACACAAAAATTTTGCGCAATTTTCGTAATTTTCCACGTGAATTTGTGAATTTCCATCGTTCTCATTGAACTAACACCATAAATACAACTCGGACAATATAGGTAAATGTTGAAGATATATGAATATCATATATAGTTATTTTAAAAAACATGCATTATAAAGTACTTTTGAGGTTACTTGTAAGTTGTTTGTAAACATTCTTTCCATAAGTTGGGTGGAGTAGGTATAATATGTTATGTAGGTATGTATTATCTATGCAATTGAACAATATAAATTATGAGTTGGCAGCCAACTGTTGGCTTCATTCGAATCTTACAGTAAAGGAAAAGAAATGATGTCACATTTTTTGTTTAATTATAATTATTGGTTGTGTTAATCAAATAATTATTTAAGATTAATGTATGCTTTCAGAATTTATTAGTCTATATCACAAGCTATGAATTTGTCATGTTTTCAAAATAGCACTTATCTACTTAAAAAATGTTGACTGGCACTTATCATAAGAAACTGTATGTCGGAATATGAAGAAATATATAAGTAATTAACTTATTAGAAAGAGAGAGAAATAGAAAACAAATTTCAGACAAAAGTTTTCTAATAACTTATTTGCGGTTTTGTTCAGTAAATAAGATCATGAAAAGAGCTGTAAATATTTGTTTTTAAATGTAGATCGCTAAACTAACTTAGGGCTTGTGCAGCGTGGCGGCGCCGGCGTCGCGGGCACGCTGCATTGATTGAATCGAGTCTGCGAGTCGGTGCGACCGTAGTCGCGCGACATATCGTCGGCACGCTGCTGTACGGGCCCTTATTCATTCCAAAGTAAAATAATGGAGAAGGTATGAAAAAAATTAAATTGGCTGAATATTGTAGCAATAAGCTCCCTTAAGCTAGGGTTTCCTAGGACGACGGTGCCGTCATCATATTTCGGCCGTAATTTAGCGGCGTAGAACGATGTCTATGTAAACAATACGGCGCGGTTTCCTAGAGAGCGGTGCTGCCCCCTAGCATGACAGACGAAACACGATATAAATATCGAGTGATATAGCATTTTATCGACACTCAACTGTCAAATTCCTTTGTCTTTTTGACAGTTAAACGTGATAAAACGCTATATCACGCGATATAAATCGGTCATGCTAGGCAGGCTGGACACCGTAAAGCCAAATAGTCTTTACGTCCGTAAAATTACGGCCGCTATGTGACGGCACCGCTTTCTTAGGAAACCCTCACTTTAGTAATAGAAAAAAGTTGCAGAATTTTCGTGTGCGTGAAAAAAAAACCTCTTCGACTTTACAAATGTACGAAAGTAACAACAGAATGGAGATTATACCTCTGCCACCACCTGCCACAACCACAACACATATAAAAAAATACATTTTGGGTTAAAACTTTTGTGAATACCATGTTGTGGTTGTGGCAGGTGGTGGCAAAGGTTTAACCTCCATTCTGCTGTTACTTTCGTACATTTGTGAAGTCGATCGAAGAGACTTTTTATTTTTTCACTGAACCGATATTTCTGAAAGTTTTTTCATAAACAAAGGGAACGTATTCTTATACCTATATAAATATTCAGCCAATTTGATTTTTTCAGACATTCCCCGTTGAACTTTATTATTGTGTAGGTACCACACCTATTTTATAAGTTTCATAAAATTGATAGGTAATGAAATGGTAACTTGTAAGTACTGTTTATCCTAAGGTACTTGTCCTATTTAGTAACCAGCTTTGACAGTTGTCATAATGTCTTTTTCAACACACTTGCTCGTAAAGTGAGCCCTAATACATCGCTTTTAGGGCCATAAACCGAACTATAACAAACGCGTGCAATAATATATAAAACACTAGTTGGTTATAAAATTATCCCTACAAAGTTAAATAGGTACCTTACTGCAAGTTCTATGCGAGTAATCAGAGCATTTTAAATTTTCCGGGTAATACAGTTATTTTTTTAGTAACAACAAAGAGGTTTTATGCCGCTGAAAATTCATTTACATTTTTGGAATAAATAAATGTGTCTCGTAAGTCAAACAAATATTTATTATTATCAAATTATTTCTTATTTACAATATTTTGTTAAAAAATATTAAAATATTTGCATTTTATCACCTAAATTTATAATTTTGAAGTAGGCTGTATGCTCACTAACCCCTTTGTTCGCAAAATAGTCTTGCATTGGGCGTGTGAAAAAAACAAAAAAAAACCTGTGCGCCTTTTCTCATCATGATTATCATTTTGTTTTTGTCGTATTTGTTGCTGTGTGGTAAATTACTTTGTTTTTTCCTCGCAAATGTGTTGAAAAACGTCGTATGAAACTCGTGAGCTCTTACTTATTGCACACTCGGCTGAGTTACGCCCTCGCCTGCGGCTCGGGCTGCAACCCACAGCCTTGTGTGCAATAAGTAACCTAAGCTAACTTGTATCATAATGTACTATTATGTTCAAACCGTTATTTGAAAATAAGTTGTATTTTTAAATCAAATTGTAATTTCTTTAAATTTATGTGTGGAAAACCCCTAATGTTGTACCTATTTTATGATTGATTTTATCAATAAAGAGTTTGCTGAAGATTTTTAACTAAATAAGACAAGTAAGGATATTAAACAGACTTATACACAAGATTATTATATGTATTTTACATACAGCTTTGCAATGCAAGGAAGTTTAGAACGGAACAGAAATTATTTTACTAACAACACGTGATCGAGTATTGCCATACAATATACACTAGTCTAATGAATGAATAAAGAAAGTGGCGCCTCTATTAATTTCTATACTTTTTTTGCCAAGCTGTACGTCACAGACGTAAGTGAACTTGTACATTCAAGAGCTTATTAGATCATCTTGAATATCGGATCCGATATGAAGTCTGTCCTAAATTCAGAGAAGTGTAATTGCATTCAGGAAGGTAGTGTCCGATTTAGGATGCTAGTTAGGATAGAAATGGTCTCCGACGTAACGGATGCTACATCGGAAGCAATTAGGACAGTGTAATCGCATTCAGGACGCTCGGCTCTCCGATACAGTAGTACCACAGTATTTAGTCATACAGTCAGTCAACGCCTTTTATATTGACGAAAAAAAGCCGCCGTTCGTCTAGACAGTCGGCGCAACGACTAAAAGTGTCAGGCTGTCACTATGTGATTTGCTTTTTTGAATTTCAAAAAAATAAAGATATGGATTGGGTACTTGAAAATTCAATTTCAATGGAACCAATTATATCCTTAAAGATATTTTTTTTTAATCTGTTTACAAATTACAGAATTCTGTGGTATGTAGGTAGGTAACAAACACTAAAAAATTATGCAACTTGGGGCCCTATTTTTGAATCCCTCTCTTTTCTACTGATTTTCGTTTGACATCTCATTGTATTGAGTCATAATATGTTGAACGAAAATCAGTCGAAAAGAGCGCTCGACGCTAGTCGAGCGATTCAAAAATAGGTCCCCTGAACATCCTTTTTTTGGTGTTGGTTATTTATAATCAACATATATATATTTATACTATACCAAATATATAACCCTACGGCGGCGTACGGAACTAAATACTTTTTAGGCTGTGGTAGGTAGCACAGTCGCCCGACTCATGTACTTATGTCTCAAAACAATCTCAAACCACTTTGAGTAACAACTGTATGATCGTTAAGCTGTGATATCGGATACGTTATTCAGGATGGTCTAATTGGCGACTGAATTTCTCGTCCGGACTCTGAATTCCGGATCCGTTATTCAGGAAGGTGTACAAACTTTACACTTTTAGTAAAGTCTACACTGTAGAGTGAGAATAGCATTCTCTGAAGACCAACCTTAAACTCGACGTTTTCTCTCGTTTTAGTCGCTTTCCGGTCGAACTCTCGAAGGAACGTAGTACAGACAATTGGTTAGGATTTCTTTGCTCCTTTAAGTTAACTTGCATTTTGGTCAACAGATGAAAGAGTGTTTGATTGTTTGTAAATTCTAGAGCACCCGCAAACTGTAGACTTTCTATCGGCCGATAGTTGGGTCGGGCCTTTAATCAGTATGAAGAAGTAGGTATGTAAGTGCGCGCACATTACATCGATTTGGTATCGGTCGATTCTTCATATTAAAAACGGCCCGACTTCACTATCGGCCGATAGAAAGTGTGTAGTTTGCGGGGACTCTTAATTATAATTGAGAAGAATTGTAAAATGTTTGCACATGTATTGTCATGAATAAAAATATTTTTGTTAAAATATTTTTTTAATTATCTCACCTTGTGGGAATCGCATTAATATGTACCGGGTATCGCAATCTGTTCACTATCTTATCTTCAGTCCGTATTCAGTTTTATCTAACATACTCAACGCGTAACAATGTGTCTTGTGTTTTAGTTAATTTCGAAGTGCGTAAAGTATTAAAATGAAAGTTTTAATACTTCTTATTTTTCTTTATTGTAAGTAGGAAAAGTATTAATATCCTAAATGTTATTTTTAAAATAATACACCACTATAATCACCTACGCTCTTTGTTACTAATTTTCAAATGTAAACATTTCAAATGAATCACTGTAAAACATTTTCACGTAGGTAACTAAGGTGATTCTTGTTTATCGAACGAGTAGGTAGGTATGTAGGTTGGTAGTAGGTTAAAAGTGAAAATATTACAATAGAAAAAAATCCTAATTAGGTATGTTTTGAGTACTAATTATTTATTTGAGTGTAACTTTTCTCAATAGTGTGTGAGGGCATGGTGTTGCCAAGCATTCCGGGGCACCTGCTGGCGTGCTACCGCGGCGGGGGCCCCGACCTCAGGGCCCCCAAACGTCTCGACACCTTCCTCTCTCTGGTGAAGAAGCTAGAGCAAGACTTCAGATTCGACATGAGGATGTTTAGCGGTGCTCTTCTCCGAAGGTAACTAATTTATCTTCTTATAGTTTTTTTTTGTCATTGACAATAAGGTTACTTAACTTAGGTAGGTAGGTATACTTATTTAGGCTATCCTAGACCACAACCATTAGGTATTCGGTGACCACAGTATTATTATTCGCCAAATTTAGCGTCATTGGTGTGTTAGCTATTAAAACATGGGAAGTCATTATTTAATTAAAGCTTTTAAAAATATTTTACTTACTATTTTTCAGTTTCCGATTAGACGGGGTAGAAGAATCGCCTAATGCAATGGAGACAGAATTTTTGTTGCCGTTCAGGGCATCTGGATTCCAGTTTTATAAGTACAAGCTACTCATGGACTTGTTTTTGCCGACTCAAAATCTTCTGCAAGCCAACGAGAGTCTGTCTCTTACAGACACCTGCCTTTTGCATAGAATGATGAGTTCTACAGTTCGGCAATGGGAGCGGGGCGATGAGAATCTCGTCTGTCCTTTATCCGTGCAACAAAGGCAAACTATGGCTACTCAAAGTAGTGGTAGGTCAGTGCTTATTCAACTATGACGAAACAGATAATAAGGATAAATATGGGCAAGAAATTATATCTACTCTTTGTTTTCTATTTTAGAGTCAATAGCCGATGCCCCATAGAAGAAGGTGTTATCCACACGGACTGGGGGCCTATAGCACCTGGCACTGTAGTAGCGGCAATGGCGTCTTCATTGGAATCACAGAGGGTGTTGGTCTCCGATATTTTGAACGCGGACATATTCAAAGCTGGGATATCGGAGCCGCTCATGTCTTCAGCAAAGCAAGAATGGTTCGAAAACATAGAGGCTTTTAATGCAGATGAGCAACCAACTGCCGCAGACATAAGTAACATTTGGGTTGCTACACTTGCAGGTAGATATAAATTAGGTCACCTAAATGATGTTCATGACATGAATTACTTACTTAAACTTTCGTGGTTTGGCTTACACTTGGGGGGCAGTAGTGAATAGGTTAATTAGCTTAACCACATTTACTTAACTCCTAAAAACATGTGATGGGGGCCCGTCGTAATTAACTACATTTTTCCCCTATTCAGCAGTCACGTTGCGTCGGCATTCAGCATTTGTGTGTGTCTAAGCTAAGCTGTTAAAAATATTATTTACCCCTACGTATAGTACAGTCAGCTTCTGATCTGAAGTAGCTGACTGACTGAAAAAGACTACTGTATACTCGTATTAGTGACATTATACTAAGCTAAGTAGGTACTTCTTCTGCTAACTGTACTTCATCTTTCCTTTTGTTATGAATGACTGCACAATGAGCTAATCATCTCATTTACTCAGGAGACTTTTGTTTACAGATTTAATTGTCACTTAAATGGTCACTTTTTCCAATTCCAGGTGACTTGGCAGAGGTCGTAGTTAATCAGGGCCCCAGGGTTGGAGCAGCAGCCACTCGACTCGTAGTGGGCAGTAACAACAGGTGGAATGATACCTTTTTGCCCCGCGATTTCTATTTGATGCCCCAAAACGCTTCCCTGGTCGATTGGCATTTCACTGATGCCGAAATCCTTGCTGGGATTGACGGTAACTTTAGAGAGGTTTTTTAAGTTTTTTTTATAAATAACCGGAATTATATCCAATAAGGTTTATCATTACAACTTAGTAAAGTTGCCCGCTACAACTATATCCATTTCATTTCAGGTCTTATAAT
This sequence comes from Agriphila geniculea, assembly GCA_943789525.1. NCBI lineage: Eukaryota > Metazoa > Arthropoda > Insecta > Lepidoptera > Crambidae > Agriphila > Agriphila geniculea. The sequence goes on from OX038871.1 coordinate 18,004,070, forward strand.
TGCTAACCATCTTCCTAAGTGGGTTGAAAAACGAAGAACGTTAAGACTGTCCCAGGTTATAGACATGTACTATTCCCACGAAGGAGTATCGTTCGAACCAAGTGTAAGGGCATGCAACAGACAAAATTTATTCAATGAGATATTTAGGAGCGAGACTTTCATAGCTGAGGCTTCCAGATTTGCTCATGTTCTGTCGCTACGACAAATAACAATGTATGTGCCAGTTGAAGAAATGGACAGGATCACTGAAGCTGCTGTATCAGCATTTGTAACGTATGCGCGTAAGTAATTAACTTCTTGTATCTCATTTTCTCTCTTTTAAGTCTCTTTAAAAAAGTCATCCATTGTTTGCCATTGCCACTTTCACCAGAGGCAATGGCGAAAATTCGGCTATTGCACTAAGGCCAGTAGGTACCTATATGCTAAAAAAAGCTGCTGCCCAACTGCTAATCCGACACCCACTGGACCGGGGCATTAGCCCGCAATATTTTAGACCGCCTACTGACATAGCACAAGAATAAGAAACAAAATATGTGAGTCAAATGGGGTTGGCAACGCAAAGCTAATTGTAGATGTCGCTGCGTACGCTTGTTCCTAAGACAGTAGACGTTCAAAACAAAGTGTACTTATAGGAAAATAGATATAAAATACTATTTTATAATGTAAATGCCGGAATTGAAAGCCAAATTGAGACGCTTTTATTCTTACAGAATTATATTATTTTTTTTTATATTCAGATTTTCCGGAAATTGGTAAGTGCCAACATTTTTAAAGCTAAGATTACAGAGAATTTAATCATTAAAAAAAACGACTTTTAAAGTAAAAGTCCTTTGTTTTTCATAGTTCTCGCGGAACAAGCGTACGCAGCGCCATTTTGAGAGTTGCCTTCCCCATTGGCACCTTAAATCTAAATATCTGCATTAACGTTTCAGCTGCGTTGCTAAGAAGATACCACGTGAGTTGCCACGTTAGTACCAGTGTTCCGTTCATGGACTTGCTCGTTGCCACTGATGGCGCTTGGTCGCGTTACGAAGCAGAACAATTTATATCGTGAGTTATCATTATCATACTGTTCAATAAGTGTTCAATCTTTCTCCCCTGAGGGTTTATACAGCACACTAACGCCGCCATTGGAAAAACAACATAGTGCTTAAATAAAGACGAAATAGTGAATTGTATTCTTATAGTGCACTCCGAAGATGCTTTGTGGTACTTTTTATCGCTGAAGCAATATTTTCTAGCCTGTCGTTTAGTTTAATGGAGTTTTATTTTAGCACTATGATTTTTTTCCATAGGCGGCGCTAGTGTGTTGCATAAACCCTCTTTATTGGCTCTGTGGCCTCTGTGCACGCTTTTAGCGGCACCTAGCGTTCGCAACTTTGCTGGCTCTGACCGTTCTGAAGTTCTGAAATATTTAAAAATAGTACATTATTGCAAAGGCAGCGAAATAGGCAATTGCCATTTCGGCCGAGGCATATACAGTGTGTGGCCTAGAACCGGGGATAATATAGAAAATAGAGACTCTCTAGAGTATCAGTGTTTATTCTGAAAAGTTCCCAGTTAATTAAATCCCATACGTTACACACAATAAAAATTTAAAGTTACGATTCATAATCAGTGTATTATTCCAAAACGATATTATCGCTAACGTTGCGAACTTATCGTGGTACAGGGAATAATAAAAAACTAACTGCAAAACGTCATGATATCACTATCCATTAGAGAATTTACTTTTAACTCCTTGAATAGAACCGGACCCCACTGCTTCCACTTCCCACAGCATAAAATCAGTTTCAAATTAATTACAATCTGTAGTAAGTATGTAATTATTAAATATCGCAATGACAGTAATCTGCTTACATAATTAAATTTTATCCATCATGACATGACATGTCAGTCTTCTCTTCTTATTTTTGGTTTTGCAATCTACTCTTCTTTTAAAGATTCAATACGTGGTTTACTCTTTTTACATTACCTATGATCTTTTTAAAAACGTTGTAAAAAATAATAATTTTGATAAGTAAAGTCAAAATGTTGTCACGAGAATTTGTTTGGTTACAGTTTAAATTAATTTTAATTTAATATTTGAATTGGATTTATTAACACAATTTGTAATGTGAAAATGGCTAGACCATTTGTGAATATGATATTATTGTGCAGAAAAGCTCGTGGTAATGCATCACGTGCCCTGGCGATGTTTCCAAACAGAAGGCACCCGAGGAATGTTCGCGTGGTTATAACGATTACGTGAACTGATAACCGTGCTCTTGTACTAGGGCAACAGACACTAAATTTTCACAATGATGCTATTCAACGTGGATTAAGAAACCGTTCACAATAACATTATCAGTCGGTACACTACTTGCATACAGCAGAGCGGCAGACATTTGAAAATTGACTTGTGTAGCGAAGCGACGAGCTTTCCGCTTTGTGTTTGTATTTGTTAAGTATTTGTACAATAAATAATTTACTATTGACTAGAAAGTGGTTCATTTCTATCAGCCGATACAAGTTGTGTCAGACAACCCATAAATTGTCAACAAGACGTTCCGAGTAGCTCCGAATAAGTACGATGAGTAGTACGCGTATTGTCGATTGAGTTGAGCGGAACTGTTGTTTGCATTACATTGAATTTACGATTAAGTTTGTTAGAAAAAATAAAAAAGTAAAGATTTTATTTTAATTAGTTGGGACCTTAATGATTCAATTACTAGTGACCTAAAGAGCCTCCGTTTTTAATATTATCCCCGGTTCTAGGCCACACACTGTATAGTGCTTTTCTTAAAAAAATTCAAGGAAATAAAAAAGGGCCTTTACATAATAAATTTAATTAATATTAAAAGTTATATTGCTCATGTTAGGTTTTAATATAAACTGTACACTTCTTCAGCTTAGAATAAATCGCCCATAATGTAGACGGCTTTTTAGTTTTAGTAATTTCATTGAAATACGCCAAAAACACTGTTTCGGAGAACAATTTTGTATTTTTCTCGTTTTTCCAGAACATGAAATTTTCATATACTTTCATATATTTTTCTTTCGATTTGGCTGGAAGCAGGTTTAGCTTCCGATCTTAAATCTGGTGGAGTGCAGTCAATGTTAATTTCATTTACACTTTCAGAATCACCGGACCTCATTTTAATTATTTTTTACTAACAAAATAACAACGAACTCCGCTTTACCGCCAATTTTTTATTTTATTTTACAGTTTGTGCCGAAAAAAGGTAAACGCATCTGTGGCTGAACAGCCACGAGAACGCAATGTATACGATAGATGAAAGAGTTCTAAATTCAAACAACACACCGTTTCAAACATTGCCGGCGCGCTCTTCGTTCCAAATTCAAAGAACGCGCCGGGAAGTGATTTAGTTTTTCAGTCTACGTAAATATGATACTTCGCGTGTTCTTTATTCAAAAGTAACGACAATATTTCCGCGCATGTTTAAGAAATTACTATTGTGTTATTAATGTAAATTTAAAAATTACTGTGATTTCGGTGAACAAAGTGTTGTGAAAATATTTTTGGTCATCCAAATTCAATGTGGTAAGTAAAATCTATTCAAAAAGTGTGTTTTTTTTTGGTTATGTCAGGGTTTGCTTACTTCTTTCTTAGTTGTTAATTTTACTGTAAATCAAAAAGATAATGGTTTTATTAAATGTAATAAACATATATTATACAGTGCCTTTGGTCTTGAACTAGCGATAATTTAAAGACGTGAAATACACCTAATTTTATCGACAAAAACACCCACTTGTTGGGGTCTATCTCCACTCCTGTTGGATTGGCCGCCATTTTAAATTTGACTTTTTATTTTAGATGACCCTGCGGAAAAATATTAATTTCTCCGGATTTAGAAGTCCTACAGTTATAACAAAAATATTGTTTGAAAGCTAATAATATCATCTATTAATATAAAAAATTAAATGTGTCTATTTTTGGTTTAAATATGTCATAAAAATTACTGAAATAAAGTTTTATACGAAATTTGTGCGATTTTTTGAGGTTTTATTACGTTTCTCAAAAACTAGGCCATTAATGTGCATTTTTTTGCATTATTAAAATACACAGGAATAATATCTACAAAACGACTAGGTACCTACATAATTTATTGCTCTATGTTGCATATTTCGAGAGTTATTTTTGTTTTAACTATGACCCTTACGTAACCAAAAAATTATTATTTTCGAAAATGGATATAATTACAAGCAATTTGAACATATTTTAAATTAGGTTGATAATTTTATCTGAATACTAATTTCATCAAAGAATAAGAATGTTTATTTGCATAATACCAGGTACAGACGGAGTTAGAGGGTATTGTCACTGTGGATCAATAGTATTATACCTTATGAATGTAGGCATGCAAATATTTTTAGTGCTAGTATTTATTACAAATTATCAAGAGCGGAAAATAACAATAAAAAATTGATTGATGTCAAATAAGTGATAAATAGTACGTACAAAATTAATAAAAACAATAATATGAATGTCATAGTTCTTTGGATTCTAGATACCTACTCCTTGATTGAATAAAAGTTCTTATCAAGGAGCCAACGCAGTAAGTTATTCTTAAATTTATTTTTGTCTATTGGTAAATCTCTTATGTGTGATGGTAGCTTATTATACAATTTTATTGCCATACAGTATGCATTTTCCCTGAAAAATGCCAGATTACTTTTTGGTATAACTATTTTGTTTTTTCTAGAATCCCGAGCATTTGTCTTAACTTGGCTGACCTTAGTGAAGTAGTCAGGGTGATTTTTTACAAATAAGCACATCTCCGCTATATATATATACATGTAGATTTGGGATTTTATGTTTTTGATATAGTGGTTTACATGACTCCCTGCTACTAATTCCACATAACGCCCTTATGCAGCTTTTTTGTGCTTTAAATGCTCTTTCAAAGTCCACACTATTACCCCATATTATTATACCATAGCGTAACAGAGAAGCAACATATCCGTAATATGCTTGCAAAGCTACTTGGAAGGAAGCTACTTTTTTGATTCTGTTCAAAGCAAACAAAAATCTATTCACTTTTTTACAAAGATTATCTATGTGCTTTTTCCAGCTACAGTGCTCGTCTAGCGTGATACCTAAAAACACGGTCGAATCTATTAAATCTATTTTATTATTATTGTAATTTATGTCCATATTAACTTTACTTGATTTATAAGTGTGAAAGTCTATCGCATTTGTTTTGTCAAGGTTAATTATCAGATTGTTCTTAGTCATCCAGTTAATTACGTCAGTAAGAGTATTATTTATGTCCGATTCTAATTGGTCAATATTTTTATTTTGAAAAAGTAATGTACAATCGTCAGCAAAAAGGAAGCATTCATTTTTAGTTATATCAGGTAAGTCATTAATATATAACAAGAACAGTAATGGTCCTAAAATACTGCCTTGTGGTACGCCACGTTCAATTTCTCTGTATTTTGATCGCGCAGAGATTTTTATTTTGTTTTCAACTCTACTGACTTCAGTACATTGCTGTCTATTGGTTAGATAGACAGCAATGTAGCAAATGATAAAATCTAGTTTTTAGGAGTGTTGATTTTTTTTATTTTCGAAAATAACCATTTGGTGCTTGTAAGGGTCATATTCAAACAACAATAGCTCTCGAAATATGAAACATAGAGCAATAAATTTTTGAGTAGTTTTGTAGGTAATATCCCTATGTATTTGAATAATGCAAAAAAGTGGTTATTAATGTCCTAGTTTTTGAGAAATGTAATAAAAGCTCAAAAAAATTACACAAATTTCGTATAAAATTTTAATCCAGTAATTTTTTATGACGTATTTAAACTGAGGGTTTACATATTTTATTTTTTAAATTGATAGGTATTATTATTCACTTTTGAACAATATTTTTGTTTTAACTGTAGGACTTCTATATTCGGAAAAATTAATATTTTGCCGCAGGGTCATCTAAAATAAAAAGTCAAATTTAAATTGGCGGCCATTCCAACAGGAGTGGGGATAGACCCCAACATGTGGGTGTTTTTGTCGACAAAATTAGGTGTATTTCACGTCTTTAAATTATCGCTAGTTCAAGACCAAAGGCACTGTATAATTGTTCCTGTATCGCTAGTAATAAATAAATTAAATATCGTTTTCATACCGAAATGAGTATTATTTTAAAGACCGGGTTTGTGAGTATCACTTACAATAGAAAATTTCGACCACAAACCGTTTGCAAAGGAAAACTGTTGGTATCTGCTGGACTTGTCCGAAATGTAGAGGAATGTCATCTTTCCAAGAAGCGCTTGGGAATCGGTAAAACTTAAATTTACTATTTCTGCCAGTTTCTTGCAGTTTACAACACAACGACTGCTGTGACCCATATTTGTTGGCGGAATATTGCGATTATAAAAAAATACGTATAGATATGTCCAAGAACCTTATATTCATATTCTATATGAATATAAGTTTCTTGGATATGTCTAACAGATTGCTTCGACATGACAGATGACAGAACCTTCATTATTTCTACTTTTTGCCACCATGAGCGCTGCGATCCATTATTTTAGTACTTCGCACCTAGCGAATATTTACTTCCTAAAATTGTTGGTATTTCTGATTTGATATCCAGTTGGTCGTTGTTTCAGATGGGTGGGAGGGGCCCTAGAGCTTAACTTTCAACGGAATTCCCTGGGATTGATTCACGGGAACACCGGAAACTGGATCGTGCCACCTTCCAGCAACCTGAGCCAAGTTTTCTTTCACATCAGTAACTTTACGGACACATGTATGTAATTACGTTTCACAGTAAGTACCTAAGTATATGTTTTGACCCAAAAAACGGACATGCTCGTTTTATTAGCTTATTGGATGGTTAAACTTTTTCAAAACGACGACAAAAACTCCCGCGTGTCAATTTTGAATAAAAACTGAGATACGATTTTTTAAAGTATTCCTATGGTTTCCAAAAAAAAAAAATAGAAATTGCTAAAACGCCAAAAATATTTGGTTTTTACTATGTGTATTCGTATGACAGCTTAAAGCAGGTATATTGTTAAAATAAACTTAGAAATTTGTCGTACTGGACGCGAATTACAGCGAATAAAGTGTATTTAAGGTTTTTTAATTTATAGGCTTGTGATTCGAATTCTACACTAAATTGTTCTTTTAATATCAACAAATACTTCCTGAAAAAAATAGTTCCAAATCTCATAGGACCCAGAAATTATAGCATTATAAAAAAATCCGTGTTAGGGTTGATACCCAACAAGATTCTCAAAGGTTGAAAATTATTTGTTTACTTTAAACTCAAACTTAAATAAAAATAAAAAGTCTTATTATCCATATAAATGTATACTATAGAACTAAAAACTAAGAAAATTAAGTAGACAGATATTAATTAAAAAATATCAAGTGACAACCTTAAAACCAGAATTATCAGGAAAACTTGAGAAGTTATTAACTCCTAGGTCTTATGAGATTTGGTTCTGATTTATTACAGAGTTATTGGTAAAGTTCTAAAAATTAATTTCGGGTAAAAATCGAATCTCAATAGGATAGGATGTATTTATAAAAAATAAAAAAGTAAAAAACAAAAATTTCCTCATATTTACTAAGATTTCAAAACTCTTAAATATTGTATTAAATATCTATTTAAACAGTATAACTGCAATTTATTCAGCTAAAAAAATATCGTATTATAGAGAATTTAAAGAGAGATTTAGAAATTTTCCAAAATTCTTTAAAATAATCATATCTCGGTAATTATTCAAAATTGTCACGCGGGAGTTTTTGTCGTCGTTTAGAAAAAGTTAATACCATCCGACAAAGAAAATCCTAGATTATTATAGAGATCACATCCCGTATTGTTGGATGTCACAAGCTAGCCTTCAGAAGCGTCGTAGATGCGTCGTAGAGCAAAGTCGAGGCGTTGCCCGTACCTCGCTACGCTCATGATTTTGACAGATGAGCGTCCATAAATAAAATTAAAAAAAAAACGCTGATATATCGTGTTTCGGTCGTCATGCTAAGGGGACTCGATCGTTTTACTTCAGCATCAACTCCTTTTCTTTCAGGGCCAAACCGAATGAATCTCCCCAACGTCCTTTCACGAGTTATCCAATATTCAAGGAACAAGACCTTAGAAGAAGCAGAAACCAACGCCAGCGCTGGCCCCAGCACGATGGTGCTGGTAGTGAACCCCGGCGGCCAGCCCAGCTCCAGCGAGCTACTGCGGGCCACAGAGCTGATGCACTCTCTTAGAACAAGCTTCTTCGACGTTTACTTTGCTTATATCTCTCGCGATGTGACAGAATTTCAGAACATTAATAATCAGTATTTGGATTACTCAGAGTTATTTTTAGCTGTAAGTTTTTTATTTTTTTATAGTTAATGGGTTTGCTCTTGACCTCAGTCTAGCCCAAAAGCAAAGACAGGGTCTACGATAGAGCGAGCTTGCTCAGAAGGTGCTTATTCACTCTGGCCTTGAAATCCTTGAATAGAGTCAGGTTGTATGCGCTCGGAAACACAGACGCCGGCAGGGAATTCCATAGCTGTGCGCATTATGAATGAATGATTTTAGGACGATTTTAGACGAGTTTAGGATTTATTTATACTGGTTGGTGTGGATCTTTGTTTAGCTTTAATATGTGTAAATTAAAATACAAAGAATTAAGATGGGCCTGTCACATTTAGAATTTAAGTGAGAAAATGGTCCAGTTTGACTAACTTAGTGTAGTTTTCGAAATCCATGTCTTTACCTAATGTCTCTTGATCATATTCCCAAAAAGTGTTGTTTTTTATAATAAGGTGATCTTTGTAACTCAGGTAACATCAACCGCTGTGTCTGACATCGTAGAAGCTGTCGACACTTATATAGTGAAGAGCGAAATCCCAACCCGAATATTCGGTCCTCACTGCCCTTTCAACGGAACCGCATTCGAGCAAAGGGAATACGAAGACTTTGTGCTACCAGGCCGGAAAGTCACCTACAGAATACACCCCTTTCACTTGCTACAGCAACCTTTAATTAAAGTACAGGTAGGTATCAATATTTTCAACACACTTGCTCGTAAAGTGAGCCCTAATACATCGCTTTTAGGGCCATAAAGCGAACTATAACAAACGCGTGCAATAATATATAAAACACTAGTTGGTTATAGAATTATCCCTACAAAGTTAAATAGGTACCTTACTGCAAGTTCTATGCGAGTAAACAAAGCATTTTCAATTTAACCGGGTACAGTTATTTTTTTAGTAACAACAAAGAGGTTTTATGCCGCTGAAAATTCATTTGCATTTTTTGAATAAATAAATGTGTAGGTCCTTAATTAAGTCAAACAAATATTTATTATTATCAAATTACTCCTAATTTACAATATTTTGTTAAAAAATATTAAAATATTAGCACTTTATCACCTAAATTTATAATTTTGAAGTTGGCTGTATGCTCACTAACCCCTTTGTTCGCGAAATATTCTTGCATTGGGCGTGTGAAAAAAACAAAAAAAAACCTGCGCGCCTTTTCTCATCATGATTATCATTTTGTTTTTGTCGTATTTGTTGCTGTGTGGTAAATTACTTTGTTTTTTCCTCGCAAATGTGTTGAAAAACGTCGTATGAAACTCGTGAGCTCTTACTTATTGCACACTCGGCTGAGTTACGCCCTCGCCTGCGGCTCGGGCTGCAACCCACAGCCTTGTGTGCAATAAGCAAGCTAAGCTAACTTGTATCATAATGTACTATAACACTTCACCATGTCAGCCGCACGACACCCACTGCTGGGTATAGACCTCCCCCAAGGATCTTCACGACGATCGGTCCTGCGCTACCCGCATCCAGTGGCTTCCCGCGACCTTCACAGATCGTCGGTCCACCTTGTCGGGGGCCTACCCACGGAGCGTCGTCCGGTGCGCGGTCGCCATTCAAGAACCTTTCCTCCCCAACGGCCATCAGTTCTTCTCGCTATGTGCCCAGCCCACTGCCACATCAGCTGCTTCAGATATTAACACTTACCTACTTCTTCTATTTTTTGGCTTTTTAGAGATTTTAGGCCTAATACCTAGTTGTATCTTTTTAAGGGCGCGTAGTCTGCACACACTAGCGCCGCCATTAAAAAAAACATAAAGGGGAAATTGTAAATTGTGTTCTTATTATAGTGCACTCTGAAGAAGCTTTGTTGTGCTTTTTATCGCTCTAGCCTGTCGTTTAGTTTAATGGAGTTTTTTTTTCCAAAAAGTGGCCACTTCTAGCAATAAAACTCTATTAAACTAAACAACAGGCTAAAAAAGTACCTACCGCAAATAGCTTCTTCGGAGTGCACCTACAGAGCGAAAATTCACAATTATTCTGTCTTTATAAGCACTACAATTATTATCTCTTTATAAATAAAGTAATATGATTTTCTCCAATCGCGGCGCTAGTGTGCGGACTACGCGTAATGGTGCAAGTTGGAGGCACGCGACACGCGACATGAAGCTGCGACGTGTCGCCGTCTCATGTCGCCGCCTCATGTTGCTGCGGTCGTGAATTCGAACCGCAGTAACAGTCATATTTTTTCCAAATATTATCTTTTATAACACTATTCAAATAGTTTTTGTCAGATGCATCGTACAGTGCGAGATATAGGGGCCACGAGATTGCGCAGTTTATCTTCAGAATCGGGTTTTTTTTGCAAATTCAACGTTTTGTAGCTCCAACTTTATGTCGCGCGCTTCGGAAGGTATTTTATAGAAACACATAGCAAATCAGTAGTCGACGCGACATAAGGTGGCGACACGTCGCGGCTTCATGTCGCGTGCCTCCAATTTGCACCTTAAGGCCGCGAATACACCTGCAAAAACTTCTACGAGAACTTACACTGACAGCCTGTGCATTTACTATTAGAGAAAACTTTTTTGAACTATTAAGATTTTATGCATTCACAATGCTATTTTTATATTGCGACTCGGTAGCATGATTGGTTAGTGCATTGGGCCGGAATCCTAAGGGTGCGGGTTCGAGTCCCGTCTGAGCTGCTACGGGTGAGTCGATTTTTTTGATCTTAACTTTTTTTTTATTTATTTTTTTATTTAAAGAAAACGTACAGCCTTATAAAGGAAAAAATGTCCACAATCAGACCTAGAGTTCCTTTTAAGTTCAAAAAATTTTTGAGTACGAATTAACTATTAGAGCCTTAAGTACAATAAGGTGTCAAAGCACTTGTAAGCTACTATCTGACAGGCTGTGGGACACTTCTTGCAGAAGTTTTCTTGCAAGTGGAAACGCGGCCTAACGCGCTCTTAAGAAGTATTTTTGTTTTGGTCTTTAGGTGGCTTAAATAGCCTTTCGAAACATATCAAAATATTTGTTTTGCTATTCCACAGTGTGGAATATATACCCAAAAACACACTCAACTATTCATTCACATTTTACAAATAAATTGAATTTCAAGTAGGTACTTCGGTAAATGGCGTTAGTAAAACTAGGTTCTTAACTTGCTCCTCATAGTTCCGCAACGCGGGCCAAGGCGAGCTGGTGGCGTGCGAGTGGCGCGGCGCCGACGCGGCCCACTCTTGCCGCGCGCTGGCCGAGCGGGACAGCCTCGTGTTCAACCTCACCACGCCCTGCCCTTCCGCGGACTTCTGTCCCCCTGCATATTTCACTATCGCTGCCACTTCAACCGCCAACCTGTGTGCACGTAAGTTAATCAAGACCGGTCCGAAGGAGAGGGTCACAGGGGACATGATAGTCCCGTATGCTCAATAAAAAATACGGCGTTTGGTGATCGAAAGATATCCTTTGACAGGGTGAACCTTCTTAACCCTTAGATCATTTTAAGAAGGGGGGGGGCATCTTGGATTTTTGTATGGAAATTAGTTATAACACAATCTTTGTTTTGTATGGAATTTGAATTTTTTTTTCAAAACCCATCGTGTGGGATATCGAATCAAATGGCTTTTTGAGCTGATTCCAAATATATACAATATTACGACATTGCGGCTGTTGGTTTAAAAAAAACAAAAACATTTTCCAAACATATTAAGTTTAGGCTCTTGCAAGAATAAAACCACAAAATGAATTCTTATGAAACATACGCCAAATTACTCGATAAATTAACCACGAAATCGCGAAAAAAAAAATCAGCTGTTCCATAGAAAAGTACAACATCGACTCAACTATAATGTATGGAACAGCAGATTTTTTTTCGCGATTTCGTGGTTGGTGCCATAGTAAAAGTTGTTCATTTACGTGGTCTGAAATCCTCATTAAATTTCATTTTTACATATGCTTAAAAATTTACCGTGTCTAATTAATAATAAATATTCACGAAAAATTCCTGAATAAATCTGTGAATTCCCAAATAATTATTAGGCATTTATTTACTGATAAAAATAGTACTAGCATTAAAGTAAACATGACTGTATTTTAACTATGTTCATTAATTTTTTATAAATAATGTTATACGATCATTGTTATACTCAATACAGCCAACAATATTTTTGTTGATTTTAATAAGTCTAAAATTATTAATGTTGATAAATATACAGTAATAAATACCTGAGTATTAGAGTTGTTTTTAGGGTTCCGTACCCAAAGGGTAAAAACGGGACCCTATTACTAAGCCTCCGCTGTCCGTCTGTCTGTCTGTCTGTCACCAGGCTGTATCTCATGAACCGTGATAGCTAGACAGCTGAAATTTTCACAGATGATGTATTTCTGTTGCCGCTACAACAACAAATACTAAAAACAAAATAAAATAAATATTTAAGGGGGGCTCCCATACAACAAACGTGTTTTTTTTGCCGTTTTTTGCTCGATATTAATAACGACAACAGGTAGACAGTTGAAATTTTCACAGATGATGTATTTCTGATGCCGCTATAATAATAAATACTAAAATCAGAATAAAATAAATATTTAAGGGGGGCTCCCATGCAACAAACTTTTTTTTTTTGCCGTTTTTTGGTACGGAACCCTTCGTGCGTGAGTCCGACTCGCACTTGGCCGGTTTTTTTTTACTGAGCTTATTTTTAGTTGATTTTTAGGGTTCCGTACCCAAAGGGTAAAAACGGGACCCTATTACTAAGACTCCGCTGTCCGTCTGTCTGTCTGTCTGTCTGTCTGTCACCAGGCTGTATCTCATAAACCGTGATAGCTATAAAGTTGAAATTTTCACAGATGATGTATTTCTGTTGCCGCTATAACAACAAATACTAAAAACAGAATAAAATTAATATTTGAGGGTGGCTCCCATACAACAAACGTATTTTTTTTTTGCCGTTTTTGGTACAGAACCCTTCGTGCGCGAGTCCGACTCGCACTTTTTTGTTATGCCTAATATGATTAATGTTGATCGGAATAATAATAATGCTAATTAATTGATTTAATTGTCTATAAAAAACAATTAAAAATTACGAACTAACGCATAACGTGCTTATTTCACCTAGTCCGAATTTATGGAAAAAATGGCTCGAATTAAGGGCATACGCGTCCGAATTTAGGAAAATTGGGTCACTCGTCATATTTTCTATTTCATAATTTTACTATTATTGATTCCTTGATTTTTTTACCATTGTTATAAAGAACAATCATGTAGCAATCGTAAATAACAAAAATTACAAAGCTGGAGTTCAATTTCAATATAATTATTTGAGATTGAATTTCAAAAATTGCTATCGTGGCCGAATTTAGGTATTTCTCCCTAGTATAACTACCTATCTCTCTATTGGTTTCGAATACTGTTGTGTTAAAATTCTTGCATTATTATGAGGAACAGATAATGTTTATCATTGCGGAATAGCAAGCGTGGAATCTTGGTTTAATGCTCCAAGCATGAAATAGTAATTAGTTTCTAAAAACAACTGATGAGGTTTTTTGCATAAAATTCATAATATTTCCTTTACATTGAAAATCTCGTCATGTCATGAATAAGACCTTACAGCAAAAGGAAATTACAAATAATTTGGTTAAACAAAATAAATAACAGAATAGTAAAACGAATAAAAAAAAGTCATGGTTTCAAATCGAATATAAAAAAAGCAAATATATATAGTTGTTTTTAAATACAGTAAAGAAAAAGTGAAAAACATCATACTCATAATAAAAAACTAACCAACTTGCAGGCCCCGGGGGGATTCGAACCCCCGATCTCCTGTTTACTAGACAGGCGCTTTAACCAACTAAGCCACGGCGCCGCTGAATGGAGCGGTGAAAATAACGTTCATATAACAAGTTTGTATTAGTAGTAACTTGCTGATAAAGCAAATCTCTCTTTTGATTACAGTCCACGCAGATAAAGAATGGGACTGGAAATTTCGGTTAATCGCGCTTGCCATAATAAGTAGGATTGAGAGAGCGATATAGGTTTGGTGATATGATGTGCGAGCGAGAAGTTAATATGATGCCATTTTCAATCCCATTCTTTATCTGCGAGTGTAGTATACGGTTTTATATTGTTTTGTTATCAGATGATGATTGCCGGCTGCCTCACCAAGTTGGCTACTACATAACGCACTTTGGTCTTCGATGTTTGCCCCTGCGGAGTTCAGCTACAACTGTAAAAAAATATGTAGATCTTGTTACAATGTTGTTTTTAATATTGTCTTTAATAAACGTTTTTTAAAAGTTTTTAATTTTAATCGACATCACCGGGCGTTTATTAACTTAAGTTACTCTGTCCTGTGATATTTGGTTTATTTCATTTAATAATATAATATACGTTGTTTCTTATAAAAAGAGACACGACATAAAAAATATATAGTACCCCTGGTGGGACTCGAACCCACAATCCCCGGCTTAGGAGGCCGATGCCTTATCCATTAGGCCACAGGGGCTTATGTGGCAACGGCAAAATTTATATTCAGTTTTATAGACATTTTACCAGATAAAATTTAATCAATACCATATTCTCATCAATTCGTTCTAACATAATAAACTAAAATACAATATTTTTTTCAATAATTAAAGTTTACCACAAATTATTATGTAGATAAAGATAATTACACAGAAAAGCGTCATCTAACAAACTGTAATAAAACCGTTTGCTGCAGAAGCATGATAGAAGAATGTGAAATAGAAGCAAAGAAAATACTAGAACTTAGTTCGTTGTTATCACACTAGATGTCACTCAAAGTAATTTTCGTGTTATTTCAAAACAGATTTTATTTGAGTAACAAGTCCCAGATCCAAAAATTTTTATCTTTTGTTAAATATGTAGCAGTCGATCTAATGAATAATAATTTGGGGTTCTTAGTAAAATTTATAAAAATGAATATGAACGTATATTTCACATGAATTAACAACGACTCCGTGGCGCAACGGTAGCGCGTCTGACTCCAGATCAGAAGGTTGCGTGTTCAAATCACGTCGGGGTCAAATATATCATTTTTTGCCTAGTATTTGACTTTTTTATTTATATGTAGTAGGTAGTAGGTCTTTTTATAAGATTTTTTATAGGATGGATGTAATGACATACATACATAAACCTAGTATCTTTAATTCTCAAAAACATGTAAGTGCTTGCTCCTACTATACTAATAATAATTTGATGAACGAATTTAAACTGGTTTAATAGGTAGCTACCTCTACCTCTACCTTATTATTTACTTACTAACATAACTAAACAAATCCGCTTTGTTTTGGATCACCGACCGACCGCACCAAGACCCGACCGTATCCGCGGCGGCGTATGCATCAAAGAGAGGTCATAAAATTAAAAACTTTCCGTTTCAAATTTTCCATCAACAATATTATTGCTCGAAGTTTCAAATGTTTGCATCATGCTAGCATTAGCACGTGCTCAAACGATAAATACTAACCGAGTTGGAAATTGGATCATCATAAGTATTGTTAGAATAATATCACAGATTATAAAGATAACGAGGACTGGAGGAGTGGCTCATACGTCACGATCGATGACGTGTTTGTTATTCATGTAGGTATCAGTAATGGAACCGCAAGAAATAGCAAGGATCCTTGTTTGACGAATGACCGCAAAGTTGAAAATATCCCAACAACTTTACATAAACGAATACGGCGTTTTGAACTGAAACTAGAAAATCTTCATTCCTGTGTCTTATTAACTGTGTGGTAATGGCGAGGACGAAGTGAAATTTCAGATTCTGAAACTTAGAGGGATGTGTTAAGTTCATATTGTGAGGCAACGCAAGGGTCTTACTGCCGTTTTGATACGGTCGTGGTAGCGAGACGATCAGGTGACCAGTTTGCGTGTCTGCGCCGGCGCCTTTTCAAATGAATCGCATGCTTGATAATACCAGTAGCACACATACTCAAATCCTTGTGTGATTTTCTATCTGACTAAAGCAAAACGTGTACCGATAGAAACACACCTACTGGGCCTTTGTAAGTGTGTGGTTGAAGGTTTGTTTGTGTTCACCTCCGAGGTCGTGAAGTGACTGGAATACTTTACAGATATTTTTTTATGAAATGTTCAATGTTGTTTTTGTTAGCAGGTTTATGCATCGTTTTGGTTGGATTAATTTACGTGTCGTCTCCGATTTCTGACATTGATTTATTTTAGGCGATGATTTC
This sequence comes from Agriphila geniculea, assembly GCA_943789525.1. Taxonomy (NCBI): domain Eukaryota; kingdom Metazoa; phylum Arthropoda; class Insecta; order Lepidoptera; family Crambidae; genus Agriphila; species Agriphila geniculea. The sequence goes on from OX038871.1 coordinate 18,020,568, forward strand.
TATTTCTACCATCGATCATGTTATCTACATAGATTTGGTAGGTATGTATTAAAAAATCTAACTCTCTCGATTTTAAATTTACTAAATATGTCTGTCTGTACCTGATCAAAACGCTGAAATGATGATGTAGGTAAGTAGGAAGTATTTTTTGAATAGGTATACATTAGGGATGCCAACCCTACTATATTGAGGGCTCGCCTACTATATTTTTTGAAAAAATATATAGTAGGCAAAACTACTATATTTTTTCAGGCGAAAAAATTACCTAATCAAAAGCAGCAAAAAAAGTTACTTATATGCACATAAGTAGGTAATTGCATAATAATGTTTTCAACACACTTGCTCGTAAAGTGAGCCCTAATACATCGCTTTTAGGGCCATAAACCGAGCTATAACAAACGCGTGCAATAATATATAAAACACTAGTTGGTTATAGAATTGTCCCTACAAAGTTAAATAGGTACCTTACTGCAAGTTCTATGCGAGTAAATAGAGCATTTTCAATTTAACCGGGTAATACAGTTATTTTTTTAGTAACAACAAAGAGGTTTAATGCCGCTGAAAATTCATTTGCATTTTTGGAATAAATAAATGTGTAGGTCCTTAATCAAGTCAAACAAATATTTATTATTATCAAATTATTTCTTATTTACAATATTTTGTTAAAAAATATTAAAATATTATTATTTTATCTCCTAAATTTATAATTTTGAAGTTGGCTGTATGCTCACTAACCCCTTTGTTCGCTAAATATTCTTGCATTGGGCGTGTGAAAAAAACAAAAAAAAACCTGCGCGCCTTTTTCATCATGATTATCATTTTGTTTTTGTCGTATTTGTTGCTGTGTGGTAAATTACTTTGTTTTTTCCTCGCAAATGTGTTGAAAAACGTCGTATGAAACTCGTGAGCTCTTACTTATTGCACACTCGGCTGAGTTACGCCCTCGCCTGCGGCTCGGGCTGCAACCCACAGCCTTGTGTGCAATAAGTAACCTAAGCTAACTTGTATCATAATGTACTATTGTGTTTAATTTAAACACGTGTTTATGGTTGTTGAATAAATTATAATAATATGAAAAAGTTAGTATGAAAAATAAAACTTCTTTAAAATCCTCCATACAAAACCTACTATAATTTTTTTTCGACTTTTTCGCCATCTACTATATTTTTACACGCAAGAATCTTGAAAATACTATATTTGATGCAAAAGAGGCAACCCTAACTTACATTCAAAATATTGCAGAAGGTAGGTACTTACTTACAATCACGTACTGAACTCGAATAATGTCAATTTAATCACGCATGCCATTTAGCAGCTGCTCATTCAATAAGATTTTTTGTAGGAATGTTTTTAATTTAATTCTGAATTGCATGTCAAGTCAGGCTCAGTATTTAACATTTAAGCAAATTAGGTTTTGAAATACTTAATAATCTTACATTTTTTTTTTATTTAAGTAAGTATTTGGTTTTGGTTCTTAATTAAGAATTATTGGATGTCTACAGTTTTCACATTTTCTCTGTAAATAACGAATTTAAATAATGTTATTTGTACTAACTAATATTGAATGATATTTCAGGTAGGTAATGTAGGTATGTAAGTACATTGTTGATTTTTTCAGCCAACTCAATCAAAACAATTGAGTTTGCTGAAAAAAATTTTGATGATACCATACCACTAGACTACAGCCTTGAGACTAATGGACATCGGTTTTTACGAATCAGATATTCTGATAGCGTGACAAAACAAGTTGTTTTTGACCTTGACTTTTGTCAATGCACAATGGAAGGCAAAAAAATGATACCGTCATCACTGAACCGCTGACGCAAAACATCTTCTCAATGTAAATTCATCTCTGCCTATTAAGTTTGCTGAACTTTTCAACGCAATTGACCTCCATTGTGGGTAGGGTTGGCAAAAAAATAGCATAATATAGTAGATTTCCATTTAAGGGGTCAAAAAAATAGTATCCATATTAAAAATATAGTAGTAGGTATCCTTTATTTATTAATAAGAAATAATTTTTCACAACCACTATTATTCGACCTACGATATCCTTCAGTCGATGGATATTTTTATTTTAAGTTTTCCGAACTCGGTAAGCCGATTGAAATAATAACCCGACCGACAGTGTTACCGCTGTAATTCTGAAATATACCATTTGGCTTCTATATATTTTTCCAACAGTGTATAAGTAGTAGCATGGCCCAAAATATAGAAGGCTATTATATCAGTATAGTAGTTTTGGCAACCCTAATGTGGGACCACTGGCGCACGAGCATTATCACATCGGTAATAAGTCGTTAATTAATGACAATTAATTGTTTTCGGTTACAGATCGTTAGAACCTACAAACAAGACATAATAACAAACCAAAAAAAAATGAGGCAGAGTATTTGGGAAGTTATCCGCGCTCCGTTTTTTTTTTATACACAACGGGGTAGTGCTTGGCCTTCATCTCACCTGATGTTAAATGACGATAAGGCCGAAGGTGGAAGCGCACTACTCCCGGAATACTGGCTATCTTACCTCTAACTGCCGGAACACAACAATTTTTAAATTGTTATTATGGCGTCAGACTTAGGTAAGATGGTGGTAGCTAGCCAGGCGGACTTGAAATAAGCCCTACCACCGACCGACGTATGGAATGGAGTAAAGCATTTATTAAAACATTTGATCTCGAATGTGAATCTAGTCTGGTTAATTATATATTTGGATATAAAAACGCAATTAAACGCGATGAAAAGCAGTAAAGCTTTACTTTTGATATGTTAAAAACCATCAAGGTGTCCTTAGGGGAGCCTGAAAATACGTTTTGCATGAAAAAAGTTTGTGCTTCTTGCGTTGCGATGCGATGTGTGAAAACCTGTAAAATCGTCCTCAGTTTTTGCAGTTTAATTCATACCTAATTAAACTTTGGGGTTTTTGTAACGAAATTTTTGTAACTAGGTATCAAAATGATAGATAAACAATTACCAGAGGCTAGAGGAGAATAATTTTGAGTTTGGATAGGCACCTAAATTCTTTAAAAATGTATTTTTTTTTCAACATTATTGGCATTTTTGTTTTACTACTGGTTTCAGCAAAATATTAGAACAACTACGTAGGTACTTAGGTACTGATGTTAAGAAAAAAAATGTGAGAAATTAAGTTTTAGCACATTAAATTACTAAAGTGCTAAACGTGTTCAGTAAACCTACAATATTTCTATTGTGATCGTAATAAGATCACAAATTGCAATAGAATATCAAGCACCATAATCATATTTTTTTTTTCAAAAATGAATTTTGTCTTCAACTACACTATTAACATGTTAATTACTCCATTGTTTATTTTCGTTATTTAGTGAGTTTGACTTGCCACCCCACGGTGTAACTACGTTTTGCAAGCAAAAAAAGTTGTGCTTGGCGCTAGGTACCTACTGCCTACGTGCGTTAATACGTGAGAAAAACTGAAAAATATTCGTACTTTTTTCAGTTTTTTGCAGTTTAATACCTGCATAAATACTTACTTATGTTTTTTGACATTAGTAGTTGTTTGTTATTATCATTTTGAAGGTATATTGAGACAATTTAAGTGAACATAGGTAACTACTTAAATGGCTAATTATCATTCCTAGACAAAAGTGGTAGTCGATAAGAAAATTTTGAAATCAATAAATACGAGTATATTATATTGTAAGAGGAATGATGACGCGCTCCTCATGAAATATAAACATCCTTCGTCACGGGCAGCGGGGAATGACCAGCTTCCCACTCTTGCTGGTACCTTCGAGGGCAAAGGCTGCGTTATTGTGCTGTGCATTGTGTGTGTATCGATCGTGTGATAGTGACAATAGAAAAGACACTAATTAGTACTTAAGTTAGGTGAAAACGTTACTTGTGAGTAGGTACTTTTTATATTTTTACTGTAATAAATTGATTGATGTGCCTATAATATGTTTCTGTTTTATTAATAGTTGTTTATTTTTTAAGCATTTTACTATTCTTAGATGTTTTATCAGAAGTGGCATAGAATTACACTTTCCACAAGGGTGTTAATTTTATCGTACATTCTGGCAATAAGTAATTATTAATTTTATGTTGCAAAGTAATTACTAATTATGGGCAAATCAAGGCGTTCGCGTTCGCGTTCACGTACTAGTCGAGAACGTTATAGATCGCGTAATCGTAAAGTTTCCAAAAGTAAACGTAGACTCACTAGATCAGGGAGTGATACTATACGTGAGTCATTAAACACTATCACGTCCTTTGTTCAACGACTGAACTCTACGGAGCGACTCTCCCGTGACTCGGTGTCACACAGTGCTGCTGATGTAATCGCGGACGCAAGAAAGTCGATCAAACCTAGCACCAGTACGGCCCATTACTATGTGTCAAATTTCGACCCAAATGTAAACAACGCCGACGCTTGGTTCGCCGAAGTAGATAAGGCCAAGTTTAATAATAGTTGGAGCGATTTAGAATGTTTATCAAGAGTAGGCCATTGTTTAAAAGGCGATTCTAAATCGTGGCTTGATGAATGGGTTACTGAAGATCGTTCGTGGACAAACTTTAAAAAGGAATTCAAAGCTTTATGTGTAAATAAAATTGATATCGCTAACATACTTTTTGACGTCATGCGAACCGATTCGGACAATTTTAAAACTTATGGGGATTATGCGCGTAAGTCATTACTAAGATTAAAAATAGTGCGTGGTCTAAGTGACGAGTGGACAACTGCGATTATTTTACGGGGACTCAAGGATCCGCATGTTAAAGCCACGGCAACAAATGCAAATTTATCACCTAATGATTTGGTGAATTATTTGTCGGTGTTTGTAAAATCTAACACTAATATTAGAAAGTATGACATTGATAAGGGTGTTCAACACTGTGTAGGAAAGTTTGATCATAATGACTGTGCCGACACTTGGGTCCCGAGCAAAATAAAATGTTTTAGGTGCAATGGCATTGGTCACAAGCAAAAATACTGCTTGCAGTCAGGAACGATGAAGCCTAGTGTTTCTCTAAAAACTTCTGGTATTTTAGGTAACAATAATGTTTATTCCTTTTGTAAAAAAACGGGTCACACAATAAATAAATGCTTTGCAAAACAAAAGTCGGAACAGATTAAAGTAAATTGTGTAGCTTCATCAATATGTAATAGTAACGATCACAGTTGCTGTAATTCAGGGCATTCCTGTTGACTTCAACACACATACGAAATGCACAACGTTTGTCAAACGCGCCAGGTCCAGCAAGAGTCGTGTCCATAAAGTCGAATGAGCAGTCTCATAATGTAAACACCTCTCTGTCAGCTGACTATTATAAAAAAATTGCAGTATTAGAAGAATTTCCGATTCACTGATATCAGGTAGTGTAGTACTGCCACATCCACAGTAAATGTGGGCAGTGTGCACATTCGACTTAATTCTGATGTTCCGGTGTACTAACTATCGTCTGTATAGATTGTCAGAACGACCGAACGGTTAAAGAGAATCAGGTTCTACGGGACAAATAAAGAACGCATCAGGTTACCGCGACAGCATAAAGTGGATGATTTTGTATTTGTATTAAAGTATGCCCAATATAAAAGTAAATTGGATTCGGGAATGCTTGGCCCATATCGAGTCACAAAGGTAATGGAGAATGGGTATTATGAACTTAAATTACTTTTTTGGAGCATGTGGAAAGACTTCATACACAGCTGCTCAATACATGGTGCCTTGGAAAGGCGGATGGATGCCGGAGGCTTCTGCTGCTTTACTTGAATGTGAGTATTTGAAGTCTGTAAGCATGTGACATTCGCTTATCTTGAATTTAAGTAGGTACAAGCAGGTGACATTCGCCTGTAGCCTTGACGACTCACTGGCATGCGACATGCGCTGGTAACATTTTAGAAATAACAAGCAAGCGATATTCGCTTGAGGTTTAGAGGATTTACTGGCACGTGATATGCGCTGGTTATTGTTTGGAAAACTACAAGCAGGCGACATTCGCTTGAGGTTTGGAGAATTTACTGGCAAGCGACATACGCTGGTTATCGTTTGGAAAACTACAAGCAGGCGACATTCGCTTGAGGTTTGGAGGATTTACTGGCATGCGACATACGCTGGTTATCGTTTGGAAAACTACAAGCAGGCGACATTCGCTTGAAGTTTTGAGAATTTACTGGCATGCGACATGCGCTGGTTATTGTTTAGAAACTACAAGCAGGCGTCATTCGCTTTGTAGTTACAGGGCATAGTGATATGTTAGTCATATGTACTATTAGGTTGTAATGAACCTTAGACTTATAGACATGCGACATTCGTCTTTAACGTTTTATTAATTATGAGTATGAGATAATTATTTATTGTCTCCTAAAACAGTTGATAATGTCATACTGTCGTTTAGTTTATACCTACAGTTTCGTTTTCGCGATTTCTCAGTGATAAATCAATTTAAAATGTTGTCCCTGAGTAGGTACCAATCTTTACATTCAGAGAAGAAGTGTCAACATAAAGGTTTTCTAGAGCATACTACTTTAATTAAGTAATTTTCCAGGTGATGGATGAGGACGCTAATTCTACTAGTAGCTAGCCTGATGAGCCCTCAACGTCTGCCGAGGACAGCAGAGTGTCAGGAGAGGCCGTGTAAGAGGAATGATGACGCGCTCCTCATGAAATATAAACATCCTTCGTCACGGGCAGCGGGGAATGACCAGCTTCCCACTCTTGCTGGTACCTTCGAGGGCAAAGGCTGCGTTATTGTGCTGTGCATTGTGTGTGTATCGATCGTGTGATAGTGACAATAGAAAAGACACTAATTAGTACTTAAGTTAGGTGAAAACGTTACTTGTGAGTAGGTACTTTTTATATTTTTACTGTAATAAATTGATTGATGTGCCTATAATATGTTTCTGTTTTATTAATAGTTGTTTATTTTTTAAGCATTTTACTATTCTTAGATATTTTAATATCATTTCTTCAGGCTACAGTAACTTATTTGTTGACTGTACTTTTTCAGTTTTTGCACAGACTAGTTTTTAGTAATGTGGGGCGAAACGAGACTTTACATTGATGTGGGGGCGAACCAGGAAAATTTTGGAATGTGGGGCGAACCTTTGGGGCGAACGAGGAACAAATCACAGCCGGATCTAAAAAAATATTTCTCCTATCGAATTTTTTCAGACACCAGTAATTTTCAGACATAAAGTAGTTTTCTTGCACGTGCATCTCATAATTCTCATACTGTAACTAATTGTAGCCATTTCGATAACGAATAATACACCTGTATGTGTACCCATCACCGTTTAATAATTGCCTCGATTTTATTACGAAAATTTCAAACCAAACACTTTCACTTGCGTGAAATAAGATGGTTGGGTCAAAGGGTAAAAAATATATTCTGTAATTACCTATTGGGTTAAAAACTTGTTGAAAGCTTCGCATGAAAAAGGTCACGATTATGATTTTGTTAGCAACACAGAACATTTTTTATTCAAACTGACAATTAGCTGCTGATCTGTTGTGTCAACCAGAGTTTCAAATACTTTTTGTAATTTATTTTGATGAAAACAAATCGGAATTGGGTTTTTCATAGAGTTATTGTTGCTTTTGATTTGGTTACACCATGCCAGGTAGTATTGGTACTATTATGTTATGTAGCATTAAAATATAATGCAATTCTAAAACAGAAATCATACTTCAGTCAAACACTTTAAATAAGTGTTTACCAAAATTATTTTTTGACGGTTCAGTCAATTCTTATCAATAGATGCGTGACTTATTGGACGTACGTTAGCATTTATCATAACAATAAAAGTGAAATAAAAGAAATCTTTGTTTGGTCACGAGTATTGCTTCGTGATACTATTATTCGTGACGCGAGGGGGCTTGGTTGTGTCCACCAATCAGAATTCGCCAACAATCGAGTGCGTCACTCGCTAGTTATTCACAATTTGTTAGGAACGTATTTTCTTGAAATCGCTTTAGAAATAATGCCAATGCCAGCTAATAATTTATGACGGTTAGTTCCGTAGCGACCATGTTGTTTCCTTATACCTACCCGCTGTTATCGCTGACGAGGAGTATTAATAATGGGTGTTAAATTACAATACGATACGTCGCGTTGGTGAGTGCTCGTGCACTCACTGATTTATTCATGTTACCAACTCGTCATTGAATCATGATTCTTACCCATTAAAGTTAACCTAGTACCTACCTACCTACATATATTACTTACAGTTATTAACAAAAACTAATAACTGACACATTAACAGCAACTAATTTGAAAATTTTATTTAACTTATGTCTTCTTAACGTGTGTAACCTCACTGAATTTTGACGGACTGGGCATGTGCTTAGAAAATAATTGTTTTTTTCTATTACTTACCTACCCATTATAAAATAATAGGACAGACTGAATATACACTCTTAATTTTTAAGAACTTATTTTTAAGTAAGCACGGAGGAGATCGAGATAATAAATGTTTGGTCACCCATCCCATGACCGACCCTTGCGAACGTTGTTTAGCCTCCGCAATCGCTGGGCCAGGCGCTAAACCACTGCGCCACCGAGCTCCAAATTATACATTTGTGCGGTTAAATGTAAAAAATCAATAGTCTGAAAATATCGGAATAAAATCTTGATTATTCGGTAAACTCACAAAGACAGCAAAACGCCTGCCGTGCGCGTGCGTAGACGCATTATACTTTCCATGATTTACATTTCTATTATTAATCTTTTTTTTTTTATGCACGTGTCTGTCATAATAACATAAGTCTATGAATAAGCTTTTAGTCCACAAATTAATAAAATTTTGGGACACAATCAAATCGCAATATCTTGAATAATTATGAAATATTTTTTAATTGCACGAGTATTTGATCAGTAAAGGGAAGAGAGAGATACCTACACTCATATTTTTTTATACTTAAAAAATAATCGTGTAGGTATAACACTTTATTTCATCATCATTAGTCTCGCGAGACGAGACGCGCGTAATGATTACAATGCTTGTTATTTACGTGGGTGTGTCTGTGTGGCGAAAATAATGACTGACAAACTGGCACTTAGTACTGTCTTGGTTCGAATGGACTTATTTCTATTCAGTAAAGTATGATATCTTTAAAAGTATGCTGGACTTTTCAAATTGAGGCCGCATGACGACTTTGGCAGACAGTAATATTTAGCTGATGCAATATAGAGAAGGTTAGGTAGGATGGTTGGCGTGGTTGCTCGCACGCATGTGACACACCCACGCACCACGTGACGCTATATAGGTTTTTTGATAAACGCTATAATAATAGGTAAAAAAAATTATCTGATTAACTGTCATCGTAATGATAAAGGCAAAACTTAGCTGAAAAAAATTGTAAAGTACCTATTGCAATGTTGCGTAATTTTGGATTGACATGTGACACATAAATTGCTTTAGTTAAACTTCTCTAAGCAATCCTAATCCAATTCTTTCATAAATTCCTTTCCTGTAAACACTTTCAAAGTTTTTGGATATGCAACTAGTTTGCTGTAAATTGACCCTGAAAATGTTGTGTATATGTGCTATTGACTCTACATTTACGTTTGCAGTGGGCACATATCAACATTGTGTTGATCTACTCGTACATTAAGGCCCAACCCCCTGAATGAACGAAATGTGTTGTTTGGTCTTCCATTATAGTGCCAAATTTTTCAGTTTTATGACATTTTGCCATGCTGAAGACTGGTAGAGTAGACTGGTAGAGTTAGAGAGTAGCAAGAAAACTGAGTAGCATTTGTTACCTTTTTACACGACTGCCCAAAAAAAGAAGAGTGTATTGTGTTCGTGGTTCATGTATGTTTGTATGTAAGTATGTGAATTTCTTTTATTTCACTATAACTTCTAAATGTCTAAATTTGGATGTGTGGGGTATCGTTAGATTCCTTTCATCACCCCGAGTGACACTGGCTTTAGATTTTTTTTAAAGTTAAATGTTGGCTGCATGAGGCCATTTCGTAATGAGAAAAACATAATCACGACGACTGCCCAAAAAACAGAGAGTGTAATGTGTTCAGGGTTCATGTATGTTTGTATGCGGGTATGTGAGTTTCTTTGTTCCAACATAACTTTTAAATGCTTTAACGGATTTGGATGTATGTTAGAATCCTTACATCATTAACGCATTCCGAATGACACTTGGCTATATTAAAAAAAACATTATACCACCACCATACCACTTTCAAATGAGAAAAAAATCTTCAATTAGGTATTAAAAAAATATGGGTATCAAATGAGAGGCCTTGATGATGACGTCATAAAATTGTAAGCATAATTTGTCACTAAAATGTATAAAATAAAATAAATAAATTTAAAAAGCATTAAATCTTGACTGCCCTGAAAAAAACGAACTAAAAAGTTAAATAACAAGTGTCATTGCAGTCGGGGGACCTCTTTGATTAAAAATTTTATCTGAAGAAAAAGAAAATGTTTTTACATTTGAAAGTGGCGTCTAGTACTATATGTATTCCGTGGTGACGTCCGTCGTACAGTCGCCATATTGTTTTACTTCAAAAAATGTATACCCCATAGATCAATTCCGTGGCATTTAGAAGTCATGGTGGAAAAAAGAAACTCACATACTTACCTACCCACAAACATACATGAACACTGAACACATTACCTACACTCTCTGTATTTTTGGGCAGTCGTGCAAAAAGTTGGAAAGGTGCTAGATTTTTTGCATTTTCATCTGAAGTTGTCTTTCCTATTACCTTTTCAATGTAGGTGTTGGCTCAATGTATATTATAGCCCAAATTATAGCCTCCGTCTGAAAAACAGCGTTATGGCAGCCGGGGACTTTTTCGCCACCTGTAGCACTACTCACAATTCTAAAGTATAGCAACTAAGTGTTTAATTTCTGTTTTTCTTTTCATGTATGCATTATTATAGTGTTGTATGGCTGTCATTAAATGGCTGTTTCCATCTTCGTCTGAAGTCGTACTTATTCTTTGCCGCGTAATGGCGAGCCACACCTTCGCGCTACATGACTGCGCACACGCAGGCGCAGGCGCGGCGCCGACTTTCTATTAAACATTGACGTCACTGACCTCCAGTGCATATTTCAACGAATACGCACTTGAGTTTGTTTGGCTAATAAAAAGTCTAGACAAGACAAGGTATTGATATAACTATTTCACTTTTTGTAGGTACAGTCAACGGCACGTCAGACTATACATGTTGACCTTGAGACTCTTTGTGCCGTACGTACTCATAATAAAGGCTGTTTTCCATGAAACATGTGTCGAAATACGCCAAAAAATTTTGGTCATCCCATACTAGACGATCACGTGATCTCTTTGATTTGTATGAAAAGTATTGTTTTTTTACATATTTGACCCAATTTTTCTTAGAGAAAGTTGTTCAGTTTCATGGACTGAACACATCCTTAAAATTTGGAGAGTAGTTACAAATACACCTTGTATATGTCGTAGGATAATTGTACAAACAGGAATTTTACAAAAATCCTAGTATGATTGTAAAATACCGGATAATTAGAATCTAAGACAGATTTTTGCAATCATCCGAGTAATGTTTAGGATTTTTACAAAAATCCTGCGTATCTTAGGTAATCGCGAATCACCATATTTTCGCGCGCGCTGATTGGCTGACGTCATCGTTATGGACTGACGGATACTCTGATTGGCTATTTGTTATTGTTATGATTATTGTCTAATATTTCTTTAGTGTTTTGTACGAATTTAACGTTTTTTATTTTAAGCATGTGCTCACGTCAATCAAGAGACATTAAAGTACAATGAGTGAAGTGAGTGAATTGGATGTTATATATAAGTGCCGGGCTCGATCAGTGCAAACAATTTAGAGGTTATATCTGAAAAAGAACTTTTCTACACAGAGCTAAGAAAGTTCTACAGCACTTGTCAATATTGTTGTGCAAAACCTAAATGGACTTTCGAGCTAATTAATGCTCTTAAAACTTCAATTGAAAAAATAAATTCGGCAAAATTACGAAATAACCCCAAAACCCAATAGCAATATGTTCTGACCAATCAGACTGAAGTTGTTATAAATCGTCTCTTAGATTATCCAATCAGCATTCAAGTTTACGATTTTCCGAAACATACCAGGATTTTTACAAAGATCCTAAAAACTGCTCGGACGATTGTGAAAATTTATCTTAGATTTCAATTATCCGGTTCTTTACAATCGACCTAGGATTTTTGTAAAGATCCGGTCTATACGATTATCCTATGACATATACTCAATTGGTATACGATTATCCTATGACATATACACAATTGGTACACAAACGTAAATGAACAAAAATCAGCTGTTCCATAGAAAAGTACAACATCGACTCGACTATAATGTATGGAACAGCTGTTTCTTTTTCGCGATTTCGTGGTTAGCCCCATAGTAAAAGTTGTTCATTTACGTGGTCTGAACACCCCATTTCATTTTTAGATATACTTAAAAATTAACCGTGTATAGACTGACAGTGTTCGTTACAATATAAATTTTTAAGATTAAAATAACTAAAACACTTTTACGGTAAAGATACGGATAACTTATAACATGGTTTTATTAAAGGGTCTTTTATGTTTTTATTTGTTTTTTTTATTTTTATATTTCGACGTTGAGCAGCTGCAAAAGTGACGAAAAATAACTTACTGCAAACGGATACGTTTTACTTTTTTCATTACAGATACGGCAGCGGCTTCCTTCTGCTTCTTCCGGCTTTTTCCTGCGTAGACAGTTATTTGATATTATTCTCTATTCTAATTCCTCGGGAACAGCAAGGAAAACCGAAATAAGTGACTCATTTGTAGTCATGATCTGGAAAATGGGAGTTATCTTTATCATTCTATTATATTTAAATACATTCATTGGACATTCAAATATATTTACGTAGGTATAACGTAAATATATTTGAATGTCCAATGAATGTAATTCTGACATCAATATTAGGTAAAATGCAAAGCAAAACCGTTAAAGTGTTGGCTAATGAATTATAATGTGTTTTAATGGAGTCGACCAAAGTACATACTTCTTAGGTCATTGAACGGCTTAGTAAAAGTAAATAACATGGCTTGTTAAAAATATTTTTTAAGTGGGTAGGTACACAATTATATAAAGGATTTTCTCATCACTATACAGCAGAAAGATCAATAGAGTTTCTACACATAAGCCGTAAAAAATAATTTGGGAAGCTGTGTGCATATTCAATTTTACACCACCTAGGTAGTAAGTGGTACCTACATAATTTTCTACGATAGGTGCATATTTTATTATTAGAAAGACCTTTAGAACAACCTCTGATACCATAAAGGAAATTAACTGTTCAGTTTCGAGTCGAGTGATTATAGTTGTAAAATAGCGGTTGTTATCGGGTAGTTATCCAAAGCAGCCGATAATATCGTATAGACAGCGGCTGACAACCGGCTGCCAATCCGACGCAATACCAAAAGGTCGTACAATTTTTACAGTTCCTGAGTTGAAATTGTTATAATATACAAGCCATTATATACAAATAGGTATTTTAACTATAGTTATTGCCTGCTCTATCATGGTTCAAAACATAAAATGTTAAATATTATGAATTAGGTATTTTGCAAAGTCCTTCAATAAGACAGATAATAAACTAATGTACCTACCCACATACTTATTTATGCGGTACATAATTATTAGTATTTAATCTGTAGGTATGAAACTCCGCTTCGCCACTTTTATTATTATTATTGTATAATCGCAATAAATAGGTTAATGCCAGGCTCGCAAAACTTGGCGTTTGACATATACCTACGACGTCCGTTTTGTGATTCGTGTTTTTGGTATTATGTGATCAGCCCGAGTAAGATGGAAACATTAAATTCAAAAGTTAAGTATTTCAAAATAACATCGACACAACTAAAAAATATGATAGAGCGCTAACCTAAATTATTAAATCTGAAGTAACGTATAAATTAAGTAGGTAGTATCAGTATAAACGTAAATAATTACTTAGGACATAAAACGGATTCATTAAACATAATATCATGTTTTCAATCGTAGAGCCGCTGTTTATGGGTGATTACCGTAGTCAGCGAAAAAGCGGCTGGTAACCGGCTGGCTGACTAAGATAACAACCGCCTTCACATCTATAGATAGGATAGATAGGAATATAGGAATGATTAGGCTACCAATGAGGAAAATACAAAATATTAGTGTTGTTCTAATTTTTAGAGTTCCTAATAATTATTTCTGGAGTTCAAACTGGATCTTAATTAAACTTCATGTAACCTTTCTTCTCCCGCCAATGGGGATGGCAACGCAAAGCTAATTGTAGATGTCGCTGCGTACGCTTGTTCCTAAGACAGATAGGAAAATAGGTATTTATTTTGTGGTATTTTTTTACCGAAAAAGACCTATTGACCCAAAATGGATATAAAAGACTTCTACAATGCAAGTGCCGGAATTGAAAGCCAAATTAAGACGTTTTTATTCTTACAGATTTTTTTTTAATATCCAGATTAAAAGTCCTTTGTTTTGATAGTTCTCGTGGAACAAGCGTACGCAGCGCCATTTTGAGTTGCCTTCCCCATTCAATTGTTATGTTCATTATGTAACTTATTGCGAATGTGTCGATATATTGGCAGTCAGCGCCATTCCTGGCTAGATTGATGTAATTGTCACCGATCAGGAGCGGAATTTTCCTATCGACTTTAAATTGGAAATATTGGAACAATCTTATGTAGTATAGATAGATCTTTAAGTAATAGTTGCTCCGTCTGTAAGTATAACGATTGCTGAATTGGCTCTTCGCTGTTTGATAATGTAACCAAGCCATTAATATAGCAAGGTCAATAACTTCATATAAAAGTAATTTGGAACAAATTCTATACTACGATATGGATTCTATTTTCTAAACAGAGAAATCGAAAAAACGCTAACGCTAAAGTATCCATGAATTTTCTTTGGGAATTAATTAATTGGGTGACTGGAAATCATTAAAGGCAACTGTTAATGGCCAATGGGATACTTACATACTAAACCTGGCAGCGGTTTATTTTTTGGATGACAAAATAACTTTACGGGCGACAAACAGTGGATTACGAAAAATACGCAAACGTGGGAGACAAATAAATTAAATTAGCAGTGAAAATTTTAAGTAATAAATAAATAATAATAATTAATTAATTAATTAAGTTGGAGTTTGCAACTATTATACCAAGTAGGTAACTATATAACTGATTTGAGCTGCCTAACATGGCATTTTTGCCATCTCGATTGGGATAAAAGTCACCTATTTTTGAATAAAATATAGGTATGCCAATTTAAGTGTTTTGTGTGCCCTTAGGTTGTCGCCCAATAGGAATTTAGTCGCCTGTTCTGAATAACTAGTTACTCAATTTATATTTTAAAGTCACCCATTTGTAGTCATCCACCGTCCGTCGCCCACTTAGTATTTTAGTACGCTACATTCAGTATTTTGATAGCCAAAATGGGAATTTATTGTTACACGATTAAATACTACTTACCCTTTTCTTTAAAAAGGTGTTTCCTCTTCAATAAACCATTTCAGTCGTAAACTATGATCTTAGAAAGAAACAAAAAACCTGACAAAGTTAAATCGATAAATTATCTCGGATCTTTCTTCTCTCATTCATACTCTTACAACACGATGTAGAACTCTACAAAATTCTGTACTTATTGATTGAATAGTGGCTTACAAAGCGAAGCGGCAGGATCGTCTGTTGCAACATATCGGCTGTTCTTGTTGCCCAACAAGATTTAACTGCGCGTAACAAAGGAACAAATTATCCACGATCGCTAGCAGCCGGTTGGATCAAGCACTGTTTAATTAACGCTTAGAGATCCTAGGAATTGGGCGAGTTAGCCACTTTGCCGCACCATGGCGTCATAGCAATTTAAGCGTGACTCAAAATCTGAAGCAAAGCCAACATTGTATTACATGCATGGATCACATGGTATTATTTAGAGACCCCGAGGCCCGAGGATATTATAGGGCTCATTATTTGTATTCGTACTGTACCTACATGTTTTGGACTGTGCTATGGGCATGCACATAACAATCCAACTGAGCTGATATTTCATGCTGATTACGGCAGTCGGCTGCGAAATGATCAGCCGATTGAAAGTAACTTGCCAAGGAGATTAAAAAAGGCGTGCATTCAAATTGTTTCAGAATTCAAAAATGCATGCACACCACTGACGTCCATTATACAAAGTACACTGGACAGGCTAATGTCATGAAATGACAGCAATTTTTTGTGCCGATTTAAAAATCGCCATATTGGCTCTGAGAGCAGTGGATTCTACTATGGAAGTAGTGACTTCAAAATAAATGTCATTTTCGCAATCGTCATACCAGGAAACCCCAATAACGACATCCATATCTATTTTTAGGTTTATTTACCCATTTCACCCCTATTTCATCGCCATAGGGGTTGAAGTACTAACAATAACAATTTATATTGCGTTAGATTTTCTTCCATAAACCTATACTATAAATTAAATGATTTTTACTTCGAAAATGAAAGATTTTTTTCTATACACAACTTCATACCCCTTTTCACCCCTTCGGGGGTAGAATTTTGAAAAACGCTGAGACCCGTATTTATTAATTTTCAATCATTAGCCTAAACATAAAATTTGAAGATCCTAGCTTCAAAACTAAGGGACTTTCATACAAACTTTCATCCCTTATTTCAACCCCTTAGGGATGGAATTTTCAAAAATCCTTCCTTAATGGATTCCTACACTGTATGAGGTAGGTGCGTTGATAGATCAGTCAGTCAGTCATTCAGTTTACGATTTTATATATTAAAGAAGATAGTTAGTTACCCAAAAAAGGAATTATTATTAAAAATTAATAGGCAGTAATGAAGATTCTAAAAGATTAATGGGTCGGAGTTCTCAGTTTGAGGATTTCCATACATTTTCATGCTATTTTCGCGGTTTTTGTAAACATGTCCATTACGTTTTTAGAATGCTGGTCAGATCAGTTGGGTGTGTATAGCGATCTGAATCTCCTCCATTCACTCCCTGGATAGCCGTCATCAGATCACAGCACAGTACATCCCTGCATCCCTGGCAGGAAACCACGGCTTCAAAGTTACCTCGTTTGTATGAAAATAGCACCTGTATCCCTAGACAAAGTTGATGTGTGTATTTTGTGCTGACGTTTTCTATGGAACAGCAGATTTTTTATACTCTTATTAAGTTAGTTGTTCAGATTGACGATCTAAGCAACACCACAAAATTTGACGAGTGTTAAAAAATCACAATTTATAAGGCAAAAGTAGATACTTATGGGTTATTTTTTTAACATTTAAAAGTTACAGAAAATCTGTATGACGATTCGAATGAGACTTCCAAAATGTATTTTCTCTTGCGTTATCATTTTCTTGTCACGAGAGCTTTAGATATTTTTTATTACTACGTAAATCCGAGTAATAATACTATATTTTGATATCATCCATTGTTTTATTAAATATGCACTTTAAGGTTCGGTTATGCAAAATTATTTGTCTCTGTCTTTTTCTTTACGTGTAAAGAGTATGGAAAATAACCTCACTTCTGCACTTTTCGATGTTTTTGGTTGTTTTTTCATCATTATCTTTAGCACAATTATCTTTCTTGAAAAAAAAATTATTGGAGCAACTACACAGTACGTTAAAGTATATTTTGACGTAGAATTTAATCCGTTTCCGCTATTATTTATACCAAAGATATGGCCCGCGACAAGCGCTTTTGCTTATATTCTGATTTTTTCAAAATCATCTGTGAGGTTTATACGCAAATTAATACTTGTAGCAACTAGATAATCTCTATAGCTTGTCGTATGTTTTTTTTGTGACTACAACTTTACGATTTCCATATAAAAATATGGCCCGCGCAAACCATGTTATCCTATTATGGACCCTTAAATACACAAATCTTATATACCTAAGTAATAACTTTTAATTTCTGTTGAGTTATCGAGTACCTACCTACTTTTTTGTATTTATTAAATATGCAGCATTCACAACTTCCTAGACGCATGAAATATTATTATAATATAATGACCTCGATTATAAGTCAAAAAGACTTGACGGATGTTTGCTAGGTTTGATTCAGCCAATTCAAAAGTAGGTTCGCAAAAAATGTGCAATCATCACGCTCGCTTGTTTTGAAATAACAATCGCAATGTGCCCGTAGTTCCTGGTAGGTGTTTTTTTGTGATATCAGCAGTTTGAAGCAGGTATTTCGAGCGAAGCCTGTTTCCTCTCGCCTGCCACACCCGACCGCGCCTCCATCGGCAGCCAATCAGAAGCCGCCACCGACAAACTGTAATCAGCACTTTCAATGCAACGGACTATGAACAGCCTTGGATGGAAATAAACATTGCGTCAGAAAAAAAAATAGTTTTAAACAACTTTTCATTGGCCGGAATCTAATATTGATAAGTATCGAAAAAAATAATTCTTGTTAAGTTATCAGGTAAAATTCGTATCAATTATTATCTTGATTACTTTATAACGGTAAAATGCTTTTCAACCAGAATATTAAATTTTCAGGAGACTTACGGAAATTAGCTTCGAGATTTGTATAGAATCTTCTACATTGTAATTTGTCGTAACAAAGCGCGTAGGTATTCTACATTTTGTGGAATTTCAAGGACATATTTTAATATATGTACTTTTAAAGTAAACTTACTTTTCGTGATAGGACTCTGGGATAGTACATAATTAAACTAGATTCTGTGACTATAAGTACCTACCTAACTAAGCTTAATTCGTATAAGTACGAATCTTTAAACCAAAATACTAAACTAGTTATCATAATAGCATCACATTATATAAATATCATCAATGCATACCTATTAAATATTCAATAATTTCCCAGTAAAGAAAATAATAAAAAATCTTTTAGACGCAATAAAATCAATTAGGTACGACGTTTATGGAATTACAAAGTTAAATTAACCATAGACACAATTAATTGACTTTAATAAATAATAGACAGTTTTATACTAGCTGATTTCAGCAGTTAAAATAAAAGATAGCGATAGAACAGCGAAGGTAGGTAAATTAGCCATAAATTCGCAACTCAAAATGCTGCAAAGTATTGTGAGTGTGTCGAAATTACACTAACAAAGTCCTTAAATAGGTGAAGAAAGATTACGATGAATCTTACCGAACCGCATGTTACCGAGTTATGTTGCGGTTTTATTTACACGAATGTTTGACGTTAACTTCAGGTTTAGTAAACGTACTTAACTATTGTCTATTCTATGGTAAAATTTTTCACAAAATAAAATAATACAGCAACAGTAAGTATGCTTGTATGTGCTTGTATGCACTACCTCTACGTCATAATATCGTACGATACGTACGGCCGGCAGGCGCGATAACATCGGTATTTTGTTTGTTCCATTACATTACTCCAATTATTATACACGCAATCTTTAGTTTACTAATTGTTCCGACCGTTTGCTGCTTTATTTAGGTTGTTAATGAAAATCTTGTAAATTGTTTGCTGTGTAAAAAGAAGTTTGAATTAAAATGAAACATCAACCTTTAGGTAACCAGTTTTACGCTGCGGAAAAAATGTTAAAATGAAAAATATTATGTTAAAATAACTCGTCTAACAAAACAAGAAATATATATTTTTTACAGTGCGATGTTGTCATATTTATTTATTTTTTGTAAAACGTCTGCTTATTTCGTAATTGAGATGCAAAAATGCTGTAAATATGTTAATTATGAAAAAAAAAAAGAATTGTATTATACAGATTTACATGTTCTAAAAATTAGTATTAACCATAGAAATAGAATGTCAAAGAACAACAATGTCAATAAACAGGTGATCCGAAAACGAATGCATACATTTTATATGAGATACGTAAAATATGACTTAGATTCATAAAATATGACTATATACGGCAAAGGATATTAATAAACTATGTTCCATACTGTTTTCTTTGTCGACAAACGAATAAATGTAGAGAAATTTGGTTTTAGAGAAATGTGTGGCAATATCTTATTTACCTGTGAAAAGTGTGATTACATGGATTATTTCTTTTTGTTACATCACAATTACTTAGAACACAAGACGCCATGGCTCTACGATACCTTTATTTTAAATTATAATTAAGATTAACAAATATTTTAAACAAACTGTGATTGCTCATTTGCTAGGCGGGACGCTAGGGGCTCTTACTGCAAAAAATGTTGGCACATGTCACTTGATCCTTTGTCTCTTTTTTACATAGACCGTGTCCGTATGATTTTAACTTCTCTTTTCCGCGCTTTGTTGGTCTTCTTGAGCGCAGCGAAATTTTTTCTATGTCTATGGTATTAACAGATGTCAGTAAAGCCTTCACATTTCTTTTCATAAAGTAGAAAGAAAATAACGTGACGCGAAGCGTCTCCGTTTCAGCTTGGGCGAAAATGCTTTCGTATGTTCGGCTGTCCGGCTGTCCTTCTGTTCTCCTCTACAGGTCGCATTTCTTAACCGATCCTCGTGAAATTTTTGTGAGCAGGTTACCTATACTTACCTATTTACTTAGATTTTTATCCGTTGATTCCGTTTTTCGAAATTTTTCACAATGGAATTAAAAATGTTCAAAAGTGACACAAACGCGAGGTCAGCTCTATAGATCCACTAGTTTTTAGATTTTTAACTTGCCGTAAATAAATGAACGTCCATCAAGGTTAACTAATGCTGAATAAGTAACAACCAACATAAGGCTGCGTTCAAACGATAACGCACGACTCGCCGTCAACCCGAACTCAACTCAAACTCAACTCAACCGGAGCCCACTCCTTGAAATACAGCGCTTACAATTTTGAGTTTTATAACACATTAATAAGCTCCGTTATATTTTGTCAATGCAACTGCACACGCCTCGCCCTCAACCCGAACTCAACTCAAACTCAACCCGAACTCAACTCAAACTTAACTCAAACTCAACCCGAACTCACCTCAAACTCACCTGAACATTGCACAAGAGCTTATTAATGTGTCATAAGACTTAAAATTGTAAGCGATGTATTTCAAGGTGGGCTGCGGTTGAGGTGAGTTTGAGTTGAGTTCGGGTTGAGGTCGGGTCGAGTCGTGTGTTATCGTTTGAACGCAGCCTAAGTAAATGCCACCTCAGCCTAAATAATAGAATATGAAAAAAGACACCATGCCGCTTTTATTCTAAGTTCTCGAATTATTGAAGCGTGGGCTATGCACCAGCACCATTAGATCTTATCTTCATCAAATATGTCGAGGTCCTTCGTACTAGTCGCAAGTTTTGCCGATGAGATGGTCACCATCACCCACCAACCATGTTACGCTGCGGTACTTTTCCACTCGCCCAATGAATAATAACTTGGTGTTTATGAAACAAAACGCTACTGGAGTGTGCATTCGAATACACCGAGCAACTCGAAGCCTGTCACCAGAAATTTCGACGACTGCCATCCGATTGAATCGAAATGGTTTACATTTGGATTGACATAGCACAATGCAAAATAAGTATAACAACATTGTTTCTTCGAGAGCCGAATTTTCTAGATGTATATTGGGAAGCAGTTTTGTAACGGAAAATTTTGGAATACGAAAATGAAAATGTTAGGCATTTGTAACCGACTTCAAAAAAGGGGGAGATTATTTTGAGACCCTGATGGATACGAAAAACCCGAAGCCAGGCTAAAATGAGGTTTGGGAGAGTAAATAAAACATAGCAATGCGATTAATTTAACAATGTACAACGAGGGTTGCCAGGTCTTTTTTTCAAATAAATAACGAACAGAGCAAATTGCGGTACAAAACGACGTAAGTATTTTCATCTGTAAAATTTCCTTTTTCCCTTAGCATTCTGTATATTGTCACTTTAATCGTATTGTCCTACACGTATCTACATTTAAAACATTTTCAGTTCAACATTTTAAAAAGGTTCGTTATCTGTACATTGGCAGCAGTAAACAGTAAATAAAGAATGAGCTTTTGCTGTCTACAAATATAGCAGAAAAATGGCCAATATATAAGTTTTATATATGTAGGTATAAGTTATTAAATAAGCATTAAAGTATAAGTTTATTCGTACATATAGTCTTTTCCGGGTTACCTTTATCTGGCAGAAACTTTATGCTCCGAAATTTATTTGGCAGAACACACTTGGCAGAATCTTCTTTAAACGAATATTTTTAAGGCATAAAAATTCTTTAATATAATTATTGTTTGGCAGAATGTTCACATGTCCGAATTTACAATGGCATACTATTCAGATGGCAGAATTTCATTAGGCATAAATACCTTTGGCAAAATTTTTATTCGCAGAATTTCGTTTGGCATAACGTTTATTTAGTCGACAATTATTTGGTATAATTTTCACATGGTATACTACGAATATGGCAGAATTTTATAAAGAATAATGTCACTAGGCATATTGTTATTTCTAAAAAATTGCATTTTAACCTTAAATTGAATTAAAGATTTGTCGTAAAAAGTCAATATGTTGAATTTTTGTAAATGTTGTGGTACAAAAGTCAACAACAGAACGAATCGCTGCAAAACCGACATGCTTGCTGCTTGCTTGCATGCATGCTTGCTTGCTTGCATGCATGCATGCTTGAATGCTTGTTTGCATGCATGCTGCTTTCATGCTTGCCGGGGGGTGCAGGGGGGCTGCCCCCCCTGCTCGGGGGGGTCGGGGGGCCTGAGGGCCCCCGCTATAAAGAAAAACTTTTAATGCATCTACCAGTAGGTTAGGTTAGGTTAGTGTTTTGACCACTCGCAGCGGAGCGAGCGAAGCGAGCGGAGCTCCACAATGGCTGCATGCATGCTGCATGATTGCTTGCATGCTGCATGCTTGTTTGCATGCTGCATGCTTGCTTGCTTGCATGCTGCATGCTTGCTTGCTTGCATGCTGCATGATTGATTGCACGCATGTTGCATGCTGCTTGTTTGCTTGCATGCAGGCTTACTTGCTTGCATGCATGTTCATGTAAGGATGCATGCAGCATGAAACATGCGTGTAAAAAATACAAAATAATTCTAGATATGAATTTTCTAAAATGTATGCCAAAAGATGATTCTGACTATAAATAAACTGTCTGCGATATGATGGTTCTGACTGTGAACTTTCTGCGATATGATGGTTCTATTATTTAATTATTATGGATATGAAATGTATGCCAAAAGATGATTCTGGCTTACAAAATTATGCGTTTGAAGTGTATGATAAATGAGTGTATGCCAAACGATTTTCTGCGACATGAAGTTTATGCCATTGGTTGTTATGCATAATAAAATTATGACATAAAAAGTTCTGCCATAAAGGGTAGACCCGTCTTTTCCAACGTGCCTAGTAGCAAAAAAACTTTTGATTTGATGTGAATTTTTAGGCATTTTTATTATTGTAGGAAGAAAAATCCACATACTGAAAGTGGCTAACATCATTTTTTAATAAGCTGCTTATCTATAAATAAAATAAGTAGCTTATTAACTAAATGCTCTACAAATATAACAACTAACAAGAAAAATAGCCCTTATATAATCATGCCTATTTAATTCAGCTAGGTAGGGAGTAGTCAAATTTTACAACGTGCTTTTGTCAAAAAAAAAATTTTTGATTTGATGAAAATGTTTTTGATTACGAACCGGCTTATGCTATTTTGTCTAAATTCAAAATTAGTCTGCAACAATCGCTTTCAGAATGTGATATATTGATACTTATTTTTGGCACCAATAAAAACCTACCAAAGAAATGTAGCAATGGATGGTGAACATCCATCTGTCAAATGAAAGCGATCGCGATAGATTTTGAAAAACCCCCGGAACTTTATTTTTGTCCAACGAATTCATTTCTGTCAAAGAGGTTGGTATTGATTAGGTTACTTACTTGGTACCTATCATAAATTATGCTGTATTTTTTTCTAACAAAAATATTTCCTCGTGTCGACTGGTTTGGAGGACCTTGCTTTCACATAACACGTGATTGTTTGTCTAGAATACCTACGAATATTTAGTCAGATATTAGTCTTCAAGAGCTCTGCATTTGAATCTCAAAGAACTCATTGCGAAACATGACAAAAACCGTAACTCGCCATTTTCTTGTTGCGTAAATTCACACATTGTAACCGCATAGCTATATTATTGAATTGTTGTCTATTTTAGTTTGTAACATCACCCAAATATTGAGGCCCATTAATATTTTTTTCGTATCAACTTCATTCAGTCAAAAGATATAAATACCTACTTATATTAATAACACTACCTAGTTTGCAAGTTCGAAAAATAAATTGGATCACTGCACTAACTATAATCGGACTTGATTGTGTACGCTGAACAGGCGAACGTCACCAGTCGTTTGTTCCGATTTGAAAATCGCCATATTGGCGCTGAGAGCATTAGATTCTATACTATGGCAGTTTATGAAACTAATTAGTTCCAACACGGTGGACATGATTTGACCCCCTAAAGGGGTGAAGATGGGGTTCAAATTACAACTTTAAACTTCGTAGGAGCACGTCTAAAAATAAAAGGCAAACATATATTTTGTGCTTTTGAAAATCAACCCCTTAGAGGGTAAATGGGGTAAGTAAACATAGAAATCGATATGGATATCGTTCTTGAGGTTTTATGGGATGGTGATTGCAAAAATGAGATTTATTTTAAAGTCCAACACGATGTACATGATTTAACCCCTAAAAGGGTGAAAATGGGGTTCAAAATTTGTATGGAAAAAGAATATAAAATAGACATTATAACTTTAAACTTCATAGGAGCACGTCTAAAAATAAATAGGAAAACATATATTTTGTGATTTTGAAAATCAACCCCTTAGGTGGTAAATGGGGTAAGTAATCATAAAAATCTAAATATTGATGTCGTTCTTGAGGTTTTATGGAATGGAGATTGCGAAAATGACATTCATTTTGAAGTCCAACTCGGTGGACATGCATGATTCAGCCCCAGGGGACGGGGAGAAAGGGAACGGGAACTGGACGGGGCGGAAGAGAACGGTAACGGGAACGGGACGGGATGGGAACGGGAACGGCGTTTTTACGTGATTAGGAGGGTCCCCACCAAGCGAGCGAGCCTCGTGCGACAAACGCCTAGCGTCTTGGCAAACGTCTTGCCTCGCGTCGCGAGGCAACGCGCTTGGTGGGGACCCGCCTAATCGCGTAAAAACGGCTGGTCGGATCCTGGTTGAAGGTTCCTTAAGGATTTTCTCTAATATCCACGCGGACGAAGTCGCGGGCGGAAGCTAGTACAATATACCTAGCAGTTGAGGAACGTTTTGCAACAAAATGCAAATGAATATTTTTATAGGAAAAATATTAATAAAAACCGGCCAAGTGTGAGTCGGACTCGCGCACGTAAGGTTCCGTACCAAAAAACGGCAAAAAGAAATCACGTTTGTTGTATGGGAGCCCCACTTGAATATTTATTTTATTCTGTTTTTATATTCTGTATTTGTTGTTATAGCGCCAACAGAAATACATCATCTGTGATATTTTCAACTGTCTAGCTATCACGGTTCATGAGATATAGCCTGGTGTGGTGACAGACAGACAGGCGGACATCGTAGTCTTAGTAATAGGGTCCCGTTTTTACTCTTTGAGTACGGAACCCTAAAAAGTATGAAACCGGTTACCTATTTGAGTGTGCTGTTGATAAGGTAAACTCTAGGTATATATTTATCTCTTATCAACGCAATAACTTTTACAAAGCAAACAATTGATGTTGAACAATATTTTTCCATTGTACCTAGCTGTGCAAACGGAAAGTTTATGGTCAGATAGAAAAAACAAAAACTCCCGTTATATTTTTTGCTATTGTTAATTTAAAATTGCAGCTGTCTCTGGTTATTCAGAGAACATTGTTTCTGATAAGTATTAAAGATTGATTTACGTGTTTAAATAAAGTGTGTTTTTATAGACTGAACGGAAATCTTACTTGGAACTTATAGGAAAATGGCTCACGGACGTAGCTATAGCTTTGACAAAGGGTCCCCAAAGTAAAAAAACAGAGCTCTAACGCCAATTAAATCTATCATTTACAAATTACACATTGCCCGGACTATAACACGCAAGTATAGTCGCGGGTAATCTTTCTATCTATACATTATAACAAATGTCGGCAAAAGTTAAGTCGATTGGGGGCTTGCATCGAAAACGAATGTATGATGAAATCGTTCATCTTTTTAGGTCTTCAAAAAAGTCCGCGATGGCATAATCTATATCTATCTTTTTAAAAAACTTAACTCTAAAAAGCAAGAAATAATATTCGTAATAATAAAAACACGTCTATTGAAGTCGGGTGGGGCTGGAGTACAAATTCCTTTTTTTTTATTCTAAAAGCCCCACCCGACTTCAATAGACGTGTTTTTATTATTACGAATATTATTTCTTGCTTTTTAACCGACTTCAAAAAAAAGGAGGAGGTTCTCAAGTCGTCGGTATTTTTTTTTATGTATGTTTTACCATAACTTCGTCATTTGTTAACCGATTTATACAATTCTTTTTTTATCTTAAAGAACATAGTTTGTGTGTGGTCCCATAAAAAAATTACAGAGATCTGGCTGGTAGCTTTTTCATAATCCTGAAAAATGTCAATTATTTAGCTTGCCATCACACGTGTTTTTACGGATTTTCGAACATAACATCTTTGTTTATGTACCGATTTAGATGATTCTTTTTTTGTTTGAAAGGGTATACTTCAAGAGTGGTCACATTTTAATTTCATTGGTATTGGACTTTGAACTTAGAAGATACACAAGGGAACTCCTCAAATTCAAATAGTATATGTAAAGTGATTTGGATTTTGGTAGGTTTATGACAATCCAAAACAAACCAAACCATGGTCTGCAATGCAAGGTTCTGGACTAGACTTGGACTATGAAGACACAATGGAACTCCTCAAAAACAAACAGCGTAAATTGGGAATTTGAGTTGTGGGCATTTTACCATTGAAAATATTTTATAAAGTTAAAAAATATTTACATGCTTACATACCTGCCATGCCACTAAAAAGTTGAAAATAAAAAACCTTTTTAACAAAAAAGAAAGGCTTTCAGAAATATAAAAAAAAAATACTTGTCTTTCAGCCCCACCCGACTTCAATAGACGTGTTTTATTAATAATGTTATGCGTAACTAATGATTTGAATATTATTTCTCGCTTTTTTAGAGGTATTTAATTTTGAAGCTGTTTTTGTTTCAGGTTTTTTGAAGGAGGTTTTTCTTTTTTGTTAAAAAGGTTTTTAGAGTTAAGTTTTTTTGAAGTCGGTTTTTGTTGTTTTAAACAATTTTTTATTTTTTTATTTTTAGTGTAGGTACCTTTTGTATTAGGTAGTGTAGGTATATTATTAAGGTAAAAAAATCGGCTCAGCCAAACGTGAGTTAATCACGGAGAAACATACATACATGCGGGTCAAACTGAGAACCTCCTTTTTTAAGTCGGTTAAAGAACTACACTTAAGATATCCCTTTTTCAACAAAAAATAATTATCTTATTCAGTTCATAAACAAAGAAGTTATACGACTGATCATCTAGGTAGTTTACACAAAATCATACTTTTTTCGTACTTTTTTCATGATTACTTGAATTGAAAAGCACTGAACCGATTACAAAATTTTAAAAAATGGGACCAACTTGGGAGTTTACCTAATGTAATAACGTTTGAATCATTTCAATCGGTTCGGCCGTCTTCGAGTAATCAATGTACATATAAAAAACAAAAAAAAACAAAAAAAAAAAAAAAAAAAAAAACGGGTCGAATTGAGTACCTCCCTCCTTTTGAAGTCGGTAAAAATAGCTTACTACAGGTAATTAGGTACCCATTACATCTTCAAAAAAAATTGGTCACATACAATTGATACAATGCAGTAATTTGGAAAGCTATTTAGAAGGATACAGTATTATTCCTTATCAACTTAAATACGTTCGTCACCTTAAGCAAGCATTTCATGCACATTATTTTAACCTAATTACACCATTACATTTAAATTAATATTAAGATATTAATTAATTTAAATCAACATTTAGACATTAATTTTTTGGAATAACTCTCTTAGGATTATTCCAAAAAATAAATAAATTCAAGCGCGTTTCTTACGCCGATGACGGGGCGGGACGGAAACAGACTTTTGCGAGCGAATAGGTGACGACTTTAAGGTACCTATTTGTTTTCCTTTAGGGTGTTGTTGGAAGGTCGTATTTGCCAAAAAAAGGATGGAACCGAAGCGAAGCGAGGGCGGGTCGCTAGTATTAAAAAAAAACTTTCCTCCGTGGACGACTGATTTGCACGCCTATTTCATAGGTGTGGTCAGTCTGAGGTCTCGGGTTTGGGGCCTGACTGGTTCAATTTAGAAAACGAACATTTCTTTAATAATATTGACGTTAGTTGGTACTCAGTATTATTAGATCCGTACCAAAATGGTAAAAAAGGAACCCTCATGGTGTGACTCAGTCTGTCTGTCTGTCTGTCACAGCTGGATATCTCGAGAACTACTAATGGTATCAACTTCAAATTTGCCCAACTATTTTGCAAATAAGAAATAAATAAAAAAGTAAATATCATTTTTACAACAGGGACTGAAAAGGGGTCTTAAAAATTTGAAGTGGGGCTACTAGGGCATGTGGGGCATCATTATGAAAGAGCGCTGTTTGCACGTTTTGAATCATTTTTTCTTTTTGTTTAAGGCCGCATAGTTCTCGACTTATGATGAAAAATGTAAAGAAAATACCGTCCCCCCCCTTATCTCCGAGGTTTACAAAGAGAAAAATCTGTAATAATTCTGTGACAGCAGTTTATATAAAGATTACAGGAAAAATAAAACACTGTCTCAATATAGCACACTTTTATAGAAATTATCAAATTTCTAAAAATGTTAACATTAATTCCAGTATCGGTCAAGAGATGGCGCTGACCTAAAACTGCAATACTAATTTTATTATTCTACTCTGCAGTGTGATTTAATGGTGCAATTATGATGGTACGGAACCCTCGGTGCGCGAGTCCGACTCACTCTTGACCGGTTTTATATTATATGATATTATTGCCTCGGATGTACCTACCTACCTACATGTGCAATATAGATAAATAGGTAAGTAAATAAAGGCACGATTAGTATTATTATATATTCTGTCTCTCCAAATTTTGTGTTTGTGTAATGTGTTCAGTCTATGAAACTGAGCAACTTTCTCAGAAACATAGGGTCCATACAAATCAAAGAGATTGCACGTGATCAGTTTAGTGAGGGATGACCAAAATTTTGTGGCGTATTTTGACACATGTTTCATGGAGAAAGTTGTTCAGTTTCATGGACTGAACACATACTTAAAAGGAGAGTGAATAAAAATACAGCCTGCATACTCAGGCGAGTATCTAGTTAGGTACCTTTACCAGGTTCAGAAATTTAAGTTATTAAAATTTATTACGTAAGTATACATTTTTTTTCAAACTATTAACAGAGAATTTATAATAGGTAGTGCTATTATATTACTTACTTATTTAAGGCAATTGCCTTAAATAATATGTAGGATACGCGTAGGTAGGTAGCACGTACCTATTGAAAGTGACCTAATAAAACTGTCACACCCAATCTACGAACAAGTAATAAGGTATCTATTTGCATACTTTCATGTATTTGTTAATAGTGATATAACCGGTTAGTGAACACACTGTCCTTGCCTACTTATGGTGATAAGGTTAGAATTTTATGTCTCTCGGGGTTAAGTATTTTTATTAGGTGCTAACAATAGAAAATAAATTATTTTAGAGGAGTCCAAAATCTAAAAATAGCTTACAAAATAAAAAACAACTAGGTACACACATTACTCTGATTCTTAAATAAGTAAGTAGCACTATGTTATAGTCAGGAACAACTAGAGTATCCACATCTGAACAAGACACAGAACCGAGACAGTATAAAGAAACTAAATTAACCCAGATTGCAATCACAACTGCAATTTGTAATCTCTATCCATGAGCTCTCTGCTCATGTATTTATTCTGTGCTCATAGGAAGGACTCAGTAGAAAATTAAACAAGTTTTTTTATATATTTTTCAGGCGGAATTTCTGTTCTGATGTGATATGATAACCCTAGAACCAGGTGGCTCCAGCAGGTCAGCCTCGATGGATCTGCGTCGTGTATACAATAATTCAACGTCCTAAGTGGACTTATTGATTTGACATTGGTGCTATCGATGAGTTTGATGAATTGCTACGTAACCCAATATTAATTGGTATGCCTTCATCGTAACCAAACACAAACTAGGAGTTTCATATTACAAAATAGGCAATACATTACATACTCGTGGCTATTTAAAATATCTAAAAAGAAAAATAAGAAGAAGCCCTTACAAAATTGATGAGCTAAAATTTTCATTCGTAAAATGATCTTTTCAGTACTTTCTATTTAAAGTCTCTTAGTTTTTGAATATTTGTTAAATAGGCATATAATTACAAAATTTGCTTGTTTTAATAGATTACTGTAGCAGTAATTAAAATTTATATAAGTGCACATAAGTCTCTGTTATCATCTGATGATGGTTTTAGGAAAATCGACAATTCTGAAAATTTTATGGATTTCATGAAAATCCATAAAATTATCGGTTTTTCATTCAGTTACTTCTTATTCTTATCAAGATTTTGTTTTTTCGTACCTATTAAAACTTTACAAAGAAATTAATTAATGGCCTTACAACTGGTTTTGTGCTGAAAATTTCAAATGTTCATGCTTAAATAAGAATATACCAAGATAGATAGAAGAACCCTTTGCATACAGGAAATATAGACAAACTTAATCATAGCAGCTGTTTAACTACAACTGTGCAAGTATACGATAACAGTCCATTATGATGGCATGGAAAATCTCGATAGCAAAATCATACATTATTCAAGTGCTCTATTGGATATAGTTTATGACATAAACTTAATGTCATTAGTTCGTAGTATGGTAGTTAATATGGCAAGCAAACAGAAAGTCGTGACTATGCATTACGATGGTGAATGCTTGTGTTGACTGATGCAATAAATCACATTGAGTGCATACAAGTGTAATCTACTCTAGTGTAATTAAACTTATATGCATGCAAAAATGCATATCTACGTAATATATACTTACTTACATTATGTAATTTATGGTATGGCCAATCTACTACTTACCCAGAGCGAAGACAATGTGACTTAATTTTTCTCCATTGTTTAAAGGGAAGTCACGAGGATCGTATTTGATATAAGTATTGTGTTATGTTACTTTCAGCTGGTGTTGCAATTAATATGTCGCGACTCGAGTAATTATTCAGCCTCTGTTGTAATGTAAATGATGTAAGTATGACGAAATTAAAGCTGCTTTAACTCCCCAATATTCACATTTCACATATTTTTACCCGACTGCAAGAGGGTTATGTTTTTCGCGCGTATCTGGTAAGTTTGTAACTTTGTATGTTTGTAAGTGTGTTTGTTTGTATGTAGGTAATATTCTTTATTACCTCATATCTTTCAAACGGCAGACCGGATTTCTATGATTAAGATATCGTTAGATTTGTCTTGTCAGCCCAAGTGTTCTTAAGAAGGTGGCGTTATAAAAAAACCAACATGGCGGCTGTACGGTGCTATTATACGTAGTGGAAAAAAAAATTAGAATATCTACTATATATACTATATATAATAGACTAAAAAGAAATAAATAAAAAAAAAACCCGAAAAGACAGTCAACTGAAAAGATGGAAACAAGATTAAATATTAAAAGCAACATAATAACATGCAGTCGTAGGCATATAATTCAAATCATTCATAATGTCACTTTCTTTATGCATGCCTCCGACTGCATGTTATTATGTTGCTTTTAATATTAAATCTTGTTTCCATCTTTTCAGTTGACTTTTTTTTGCATAAGTACGTGTAATTAACATTAGGTCTAGGAATTTTCTGTTACAAAAAAAAAGCTCGAAAGTGTAAGTTAAACTTACACTTTCGAGCTTTTTATTATTTTTATAAAACACTTTCGAATTTACAACCCCAGTATTACCTACCCTGATTTACAAATACTTATATTTGGATTTTTTAATCATATTCATAGAGAAAAACTATTTCGAAAAATATTTTTATGTGTATTGGAATTCTCTTAGCTTGCGTAGATTTCTTTTGGTATTTTTCTATCACAACTTGTGATTCACAATCACAAGTGTTTTTAAGGTTCAAAAGGCGGAGGCTCTTATGGCACACCTCATAAATCTATCATAGGACTTGTACTATTACGTGTTCTGTGCCATAGGGATATTTGGCAAGATTCAACGAAAAAAACTTTTTGCTTGATCAATGCAAGAGACGTCATACTTTGACTAAGCTTATGGGCTGGTTTACATTATCTTAGTCTTTAGTAGAGTGCTTTAGGAGAGTAGAAGTTCATTACGTGGTGCGTTTGACGTTCTTTTAAAATCGACGAACATGCCAAGCAATGTATTTCTACTCGCTACTCGACTCGGTCGTCTACTTGACTAATGTAAACCAGGCCTAAATGGTGTGATGTGACTGTGGTTAGCAAGTACCAAGCGTGGCTGCACGACTCGCACTTCTGTTAACCACTTAACATATTAACTGATTGGTGCAACTCGCAGGCGACTTCTAATCTAACAAGGTAAGTGGAGCGTTAAAAACACCTCTCTGTGGGTATAATTGGAAATCAAATTTGGCCTCAAAAGACGAATGAATTATTGAGGATACCTATATTGTAGCTATACCTACGTCAGGAAGTTCGATATTTTTTTGATAACGAACGTGTTTCACTATATCGTCGGAAATAGTGCTAGTCCGCGTATCTAGCAGAAGTACAAGGTGCGTATCTACACTAGACCTAGTTTTTTAGGGAAAAGTTCTATCTTTATAATTTTCTTATTTCAACGGAATTGTCCAATGCTAGTTACGCGTATTTGCTCTTTCCCCGACGATATACAGAGTTACAATTGATAATTATTCAGATAAACTGATACTGGATGAATTTCAATTAAGTCAAGGCTGCTAAAAGGGTTATCATAAATAAAATAAATTGTTAGATTCAAGTAAAAATAGAAATAAAACCTGTATATTTCTTAACTTAAAATATTACAAGTACTAATAAGATTCAGCAATGGAGACCGTACGTAGATCCCCTCCCCATCCCCGTATTTCCTCTTGCTCTATTGAAATGTAGACAACAAAACTGATCTTTATTTGCCCATGCGCTGTATGGACCACTCCTGCTGGCAGAGCGGGCAGCGGTTGTTCTGCTTGACCCACAGAGACATGCAGCAGAAATGGAAACTGTGGTTGCATTCGCCCCACACCACCACGCAGTCCTGCTTGCCGTACGAATCCTTCTTGCTCTCACCTTGACACCGCAAACAGGCGTCTGAAAAGAAAAAAAGTTAGTATACAACAAAAACTCCAAAATGGAACTAATGTGCGTTTCATCGGTTATTATTACCTATGGCGTTATGTTGGTACCCCGGAAATTTGTTCAATTTTGAACCTTATTCCATCGCAATAAAAAAATATTACGGGGTACCAACGTAACGCCATAATGGGGGTAATAAATAACCGATGAAATGCACTCTACAGTGCTATTAAAGACCGTGGAAGTGTGACGTCACATAATGGGAGAGTTTGACATTTTGGGGAAAAACAAAGATCTGAAGCAAGCAAGTTTCTCTTCTTGAGACATGGAATTGAACGATACGGCATAATACTTATACCTAACACCAAACTAAAATCAATAATTTGTTAACAAAGCAAAAGTGCCAAACGTTCTCGTCTTTGTTTTTACCCAAATCTACGTCATAGCTTCCACGGCCTATAACTTGGCGTCCCAATAGTGGCGCTTCTTTTAACGTTATTGGAAACGTGTTGGAAACTGACTGGTGGTATAACTAATGTCAACATTAAGTAATTAGTTTATTTTCCTACCAACTCCTTGATGCACAATATCAGTAAGTACATACATTCAATTTCCTAAGAAAAAAACATTGCCCTCGTTTTTGAAATTATCACAAATCAAAACTAGAATCTCGAATAGTAATTTTTAAAACTACAAGTTACATATTAACACATCAGATTATCTGGGCGATAAGTGCAACTCAATCTTAAGCATTAAGACTGGTGGTGATCATTAAAAATGTATACCTAACCTGATGATTGATTTGGATAAACAATTTTCAATGAATACGATTGCCTGAAAACATTGAGGAACATCGTGCAAAAATGTTTTTTTGTGCCATGCCATTTAATGAGGAATCACACTTATGTTGGTAATTTTGTGGGAGATGTGACTGGAAAAGAATCATGATGACTCAGCTTTTTTAAAGTTAAATAAACTTCAACGTCATTGTTAGACCGATTCTTTACTGAAATTACAATTACAGAGCGGATGTTATACTAAGTTTACCATTAAAATCAAATTATAAGAGCATAATCTTTCACAAATAATAATAGGGGTAGATTTTTTATCAAATACAGAGAACCTCATTACTTGTATGATTTTAAAGATTCATCAGTTTTTTAACACGTTTTTTTATATTATATCGAATTATGATCATAGCAGCCGACCATCAGTAACACGAAAATCCTTTATTTTTGTTTCCTTAACGTAAATCAATTAATATCTTAAAAGTAACATCTTTTTTGTTAGCTAAAGTTATCACTTTATTCGTTTTAATTCAAACGAAGCTTAGTTTTTAGGGTTCCGAACCAAAATGGTAAAAAAGGAACTCTAATGGTGTGACTCAGTCTGTCTGTCTGTCACAGCTGGATATCTCGAGAACTACTAATGGTATCAACTTGAAATTTGGAATAGTTTAAGATGACATTTGCCCAACTATTTTGCAAATAAGAAAGAAATAAAAAAAAAATATTTTTTTACAACGGGGACTGAAAAGGGGTCTTAAAAATTTGAAGTGAGGTGACTCGGGCATGTGGGGTATAATATGAAAGAGCACTGTTTGCACATTTTAAAACTTTTTTTTTCTTAGGCCGCATAATTTTCGACTTATGATGAAAAATATAAAAAAAACCGGCCAAGTGCGAGTTGGACTCGCGCACGAAGGGTTCCGTACCAAAAAACGGCAAAAAAAATTACGTTTGTGGTATGCGAGCCCCCCTTAAATACTAATTTTATTCTGTTTTTAGTATTTGTTGTTATAGCGGCAACAAAAATACATCATCTGTGAAAATTTCAACTGTCTACCTGTTGTTGTTAATAATATCGAGCAAAAAAATCACGTTTGTTGTATGGGAGCCCCCCTTAAATATTAATTTTATTCTGTTTTTAGTATTTGTTGTTATAGCGGCAACAGAAATACATCATCTGTGAAAATTTCAACTTTCTAGCTATCACGGTTCATGAGATACAGCCTGGTGACAGACAGACAGACAGACAGACGGACAGCGGAGTCTTAGTAATAGGGTCTCGTTTTTACCCTTTGGGTACGGAACCCTAAAAATACCGTTCCCCCCCTTATCTCCGAAGTTTGCAAAGAGAAAAATTTGAAATAATTCTAGTTTATGTAAAGATTACAGGAAAAATAAAACGATGTCTCAATATAACACACTTTTTTAGAAATTCAAAAAACAAAAATTCTTTAGTTGCTCTACCAGTCAACAGATTTCGCTGACCTAAGAATGCTGACCTAAGAAAAAAAAAGTTCCACTATCGGTCAAGAGATGGCGCAACCTAATACTACAATAATAATTGGTGGCTGGTTCTAATATAATCACCTACTATTTGCCGTACGAATAAACGAAGAATAAGTTCCTACTTAGTAAAGTTAACAGTTTGCAATGTGGAGTGGCTGAAACGTTTTTCAGTCACCATAAGCAGCTGTAGTTAAGATTTGTAAATTAACTGTCCGCCTGTTCGCCCTTCCATCTGTCTGCCGTTTATCCTACTTTTTCAAAGACTGTACTAAAGTAACATATCTAAATCTATCTAAATATATTTATGATTGTACGGAACCCTCGGTGCGCGAGTCCGACTCGCTCTTGACCAGTTTTATTTTGTGATAGGCGTATCGCGTTTGTTAAATACCTAACTCAAGAAAATGTATTATGGAAAATGCAATTTCTCAAACGTACTAATCGGCAATTTAACATAGTATCAATTCTTTAAAAAAGTATCAGTTTTCCTTTTCCTAGTGAATATCTTCCCTTTTTCTTATAGGCGGGCGTTGTGAATATCTTCCTTTTTCTAGGGCGGGCGTTGTGAATTTTTCACAAACTTCCTTCATTATCATATTAATGTAATTAATATAAATAACTTGCTGAACTTCAGCATGCTTCAGCAGCTTTTCAAGCTTCCGCTTTTCAACTTTGGCATCAATGAAATTTCATGATTATATATTTCATAAATAATTTGTGTTCTATATGTTAGAATATCTATACTGTACTTAGAGGTTGTTATTACTACAAGATGTAGAGCAAGGTAAAAACGAACGTACAGTGCAGATTATAAATTTAACATTCAATAAAGTACCTATTTAAATACATCTAATTGTTTTTATTATTACCGGGTATTATGTCCTTAGTACTAGCCTAGGTCATGCACGCAAAACTACTTAAGGCAAAGGTTTCCAATAGCTGTGATGGCATTGAAATATTTAGCATTGATTTATCCTGATCTATATCAATAACGTTAATTCCTATTCATTTATCGTAAACTTTTAATTATAGGACAAATAGATTAAGACTAATAAAGACAACTAATTATGTAGCGCTTTTATGACAATTAGTCGGAAGGGTCAACATGTTGTTTCCATGAGGTAAACCAAGTTTAACTTATATTGTATGACTTTGTATTTTAAGTGTTTAACCTTTAAAAGAACATAGGAAAATACTTTGGTTGATGTTTTATGAGCTAGAAGTGGTTATGAGTCAGATATTAATTAGAGATTTTCATATCTGTAAGTACATACTTCATATACTTCCGACCTCACATACCTATACGTATACACTCGCACAACAAGTGCATATCATATTCAAAGCATAGATTTAAAGATACATTATTTAATCTTGTCAAAATAACATCCCACCGCATTATTCACTGACAAACCACGTTACGAAAACGCACTTTGAAAGCCTTTCAGCTCCCACTGAAACACTAAAAAGTGAACTCGAATGGAGTGTAGTATTTAGTTAGCATTATAATATTCTATTTTATTTTAAATATATAGTCGCAAACAATTTCCTGTAGACAATCGAGCTAGCACCCACAATTGTCAATTTTATTTTTCGGTATAAGCAGCAACATTCTCAACATTGAATGATAAAACTGATACCAAATAACAATTTGGTATCAGCTTTATCATAAAAAATATGAATTGGGATCCGGTTGTTTTATAAAATAGTTACTCCTATAAGTTTTTGAGATGTAAAAGCTAAGTTCCCATAACTTTCGCCTTTTACGCTTTCTAAATAATAGTGTATCTTTCAATGAAGCCAAATAACGAGAGCGTCAATATTTATGAATACTAATGTGACATTGCCGGATACGTGCGATGTCCTCGAAACGACCCAGCAACTTGCATGTGGCTACAGTTAAAAAATCATTTTCGATATAGTTATTGTTGCTATGTACACATACTAAAAGGAGCATGAAGTATTTAAAAATTGGAAGATCTTTAATGAACAACTCGGGGGCAGCAGTGTATTTTATTTAAACAAAACACTAAGCAAACTCATCAAACAAATTCGTTGGAATTTTGTTTATTCAACAGGACTTAAATTATGTATCTCTATCAAGTAATAAAGATGAAGGTTTCTTGAAAATTAAGGTGAATTTATTCTACAAGGACAACCGTTACAGTCAACTAACACCTAGAAACTTAAAATTTTAACTTACTGGAAATGTTTAACTAATTAGTGCTTGCCTAAATCTTACGATACTTTGAAGATCTTAATAAATCTAATGGACTGTTTGAGTTTGAGGAACCGATTGATGTAATTAAAGATAATATTGTTTTACTATTTGTAATAATCAGAAAGAAAACATGTAAAGGAAATATTAATAAGAGGTTATTTGACAATTACGATTATTATAATACAAGTAGCGAAGATAATTAATCACCAAACAAGAGTGCCGTTGTTATTGTAATCAGGAAACTTATTTCGCATAATGGATAATGCCATCCAAAATTTTTCCGATGTTCAAGATAGAAAGCAACATTTTGTATGTAGAAATCAATAACGAGAGTGATTGCAAAATATATTTTCTAAACCAGTAGAATTTTGCGGCGGGAAATGCGTTTGCGTAGCCGCGGATGTTGACAATTCGTGGTTCTTATTGGTATAAGAAGATGCCATAATAAAGTGAAGTTTGTAAACTAATATTATGTCATTAAGTGATTTGTATGCTATTGCTTAATTACTTTTCTATTCTACTGCTAATGTTTTTAATTGTTAGGCAAATATGAATAATGCTAAAAATTGTATTCACTGCAAGTATACCTAACGTTTAGGACATATAATGATTGTTAACCTAGTAGCCTTTTATTTTCTGATTTCTACTAATGCTGAAAAATAATTATGTAGTATAAAAGCAGTAAAAAGATAAATATAAAACTAGTAAGATACTAAGCAGAATAAAAATGTAAAAATTACAAGAATGTCGAATTAGTACATTATGATACAAGTTAGCAGCTTAGGTTACTTATTGCACACAAGGCTGTGGGTTGCAGCCCGAGCCGCAGGCGAGGGCGTAACTCAGCCGAGTGTGCAATAAGTAAGAGCTCACGAGTTTCATACGACATTTTTCAACACATTTGCGAGGAAAAAACAATGTAATTTACCACACAGCAACAAATACGAAAAAAACAAAATGATAATCATGATGAAAAAGGCGCGCAGGTTTTTTTTTGTTTTTTTCACACGCCCAATGCAAGAATATTTTGCGAACAAAGGGGTTAGTGAGCATACAGCCAACTTCAAAATTATAAATTTAGGTGATAAAATGCTAATATTTTAATATTTTTTAACAAAATATTGTAAATAAGAAATAATTTGATAATAATAAATATTTGTTTGACTTAATTAAGGACCTACACATTTATTTATTCCAAAAATGCAAATGAATTTTCAGCGGCATAAAACCTCTTTGTTGTTACTAAAAAAATAACTGTATTACCCGGTTAAATTGAAAAATGCTCTATTTACTCGCATAGAACTTGCAGTAAGGTACCTATTTAACTTTGTAGGGATAATTCTATAACCAACTAGTGTTTTATATATTATTGCACGCGTTTGTTATAGTTCTGTTTATGGCCCTAAAAGCGATGTATTAGGGCTCACTTTACGAGCAAGTGTGTTGAAAAAATTATTATTAACTGAAAACGAGAAAGCAACCTAATAAAAATGTGTTAAAATACTTTTTCACTTCTCATGCTCGTAAAGTTCGTCTTTATGTTGGGTATAGGCTGCATAAAATCGCCCTTAAAGTCTCAGACTTTAAGACAAAGGTCGTCAGGTAAACAGCCACACACGCAATTTTACTTCGTTAAATTAACTTGTTATTTCATAGTTTCTTCATTTTTTGTTGTGTTATTATTATACTTAATACTTTTTTTTATTTTTGAAAATGGGTATCAATTTTATTGAAAGACCTTGATAATTTTTTTTTTTTCAATTTTTGGATATGGGTATCAAATGAAAGGCCTTGATGAGCACATTCCAAAATTATATTTTTTTAATAAAAAAATGAGTTTTCTTTTCAATTTCTGAATATGGGTATCAAATGAAAAGCCTTGATGAGCACATTCCAAAATTATATTTTTTTAATAAAATATGAGTTTTTTTTTTTCAATTTTTGAATATGGGTATCAAATGAAAGGCCTTGATGAGCACATTCCAAAATTATATTTTTTTTTAAAAGAGTTTTTTTTCTCAATTTTTGAATATGGGTCTCAAATGAAAGGCCTTGATGAGCACATTCCAAAAATATAGAATTTGTCACTAAAATTTAAGATTTTTTTTTTATTTTTACATTATTGTTGTTTAATTTCCTCACAATCGAAGTGAAAAAACAGAGTGTATAACTCGTACATAAAACCCATTTTATGCACTTGTTGTACAATCTACTATTTCACCTCTCCAGCACGAAAAGGGTGCCTTTGGCGCGTAAAAACTCGCAGCAAAATCGATTTTTGCTGCGAGCGTGAGGCAAACTGCTTTTTTGATTTCTAATGCAAACTTTTTGAATAATAAAGAAAAAAATAAAGTGACAAGGATGAGACTTGTAAAATTGATATGTGAGAAAAGGATAGATAGAATGCTTTATGGTGTCATCAATTTGGGTGTCATCACTGACATGAAAAATTTTTTTTTATTTAACTGGACAGGCTGTCTGTATGATTTGACAGCAAAGTTCTTGTGCCTATTTGAAACGCCACTAGCGTGCGTCTAAAGAACTAATTTTGATGTACAATATGAAAATGGTTGACGTGATGGTCTCTCCAGACTTCAAACTTTAGTACCATGTACGCACGCTATGCTCACGCTACGTCCTACAGCGCCAACATGGCGGTAATCAAATAGGCACAAAAACAGTTTGACATAAGCCTGTCCAGTATAAATATATGCAGGTCAATGGGTGTCATACATGGATTAAAAAGTAAGAAAATAATGCACGTATATGCCAAGGAGTTTTAAATGAGGATTATTAAAAAAGGTTGATAATAGGCTAGTTGACAAAATTTGGAAAATAGTGTAAAAATAAAGTTTGGTATCTATTTTATCCCAAAAATATATTATTTTAAGAAAAATAAGTCATTTTACCTGTGAATTTTACGTTTTAAGAAATGAATTCAAAATGACATCGAAAAAGGACAAAACTGTCATGGCGTCTTGAATGACGTCACGACTCGCGAAACATTCGTGTTTGACACCTACACACATACACCTCTGTGTGTTTGTGTGTGTGTGAAAATGACAGCAACAACAAAGGTTTCGCGAGGCTTGACGTCATGCGTCTCTGATTGGTGTTCAATGTCACGTGATTAAATGGCCAATTTTGCCGATTTTATTTTCCGTAAATATTGGTAAACTTTATTTATTTTAATGAAAAAAGTGTTTTTTGGTTACTATTTAACATGATTAATCATTAGAAACCTTATGCTAGCCGATTTATTCTTAGTGGAAACAAGCTTATTCGAAATAAAGAGTATGGACGAAATGAGATCGCATGTATGAAATAAATATAAAATAAGAAAAATTTATAAAAATTAACAAATTAGTGTTTTATGATTATAAATAAATAAGATGAATAAGAGAAAAGCACAACCTAATAATGTAAAACAAAACGGCGGGAATCTAATTTATGAATAAAACTTTTCAGCATAGGTTTGATCGAACTATTTTTGTAATAAATTACAAAAAATTAGTGCGTCCAACGATGAAGATAGTTATCTAACTCCAAAAGAAATGAGTGAACAAGTTTCTAATGCTGA
This sequence comes from Agriphila geniculea, assembly GCA_943789525.1. Taxonomy (NCBI): domain Eukaryota; kingdom Metazoa; phylum Arthropoda; class Insecta; order Lepidoptera; family Crambidae; genus Agriphila; species Agriphila geniculea. Next base: position 18,061,980 of record OX038871.1, read on the forward strand.
AATTTAGCTTTTTACCAGGAAACTCACGTAAAAATTTTCTCGCTAGTAGGGGTGAAAAGTTGTCTGTTTTACACGAGACCAAAATTTTGTTCTGCCTCGTGACTTTAAATCAGTCACTGTGCTCAGTATATAATCACTCGCTAGTGGTTTAAAGTTGATACTCGCAGCACAAATTGATTTTGGTCACTTGTATAACAAATAACTATTACTCCACAGAAAAAAAAGTATCCAGAGAATTTCCATAATACAAAAGCCTGATTGGATTGGATGACCAAGTCAGCAAGTTGTTATTGCTTATAGAAAAAAAAACAAAAATGTGAAAAGTCTGATTGGCTATAAATAATTCATGTAAAATTATTCCTCTGACGTCAATTGTAGTCATGTCTACAAGAAACAAATTCGCAAAGTTAACGGTGTGCAAATAATTATTTGTGAGGACGGCACACATAAAGATCAGCATTATTAAAACTGAACTAAGGAGATTCTCAATTATTGAATAGGTATTTTAGTTCAATACAGTACAACACATTGTAACACCCATTACTTAGGTACTTAGCATCAATTTAATGTGAAGATCGTTTTACGAGGATTATAAAAACATACTTGCTAAGGTTAAGAGTTTTCTTCGACACAAGTATTTTTTACAATGGAATGTAATGAAATAATAAAAAAAGGCTTATTATTTCGGAGGTGTGGCCACTATTGACGTCAAGCTGGACACAATTTAAAGAATCACAATATACGAGACCCGCCTCCAATCAAATTCAATCAAGGCCCGAGTCTCAATACAGTTTGCAATATTGACCTTGTTAAAACAAGCGAGTTCATATAGTCGTACTTTAAATAATAGTAAGAATTATGTCGGTTCCATCTTTTCTTACGATCTTCTTTTGAAGACATTAAATTATCATTATTTAATCCTACAGTGAATGTAAAGAAGTATGTAGTTTGTCAAGCATTAAAAAACTTTGCCGGTTTTCGATTTCTTGACTGAAGGTTTTCTGTAAGTAAAAATATTGCCATCGTTTTAGCTATCAATTCCTTTACGATTTGTAAAACTTCGTTGCAAGACTGTAACTATGCAACAACTGGCATATGCATTTTCCATTTTTGAGAATATAAATCGTATTCAATTGTTAATAGCTCTTTTGCATTGAAAAAAAGTAATAGCCTTTCAACACATATCGTGGACATAAGTCCGTTCCAAGTATGAACGAATGAAATGAACAAAAAAACTAATGTCCATTAATGTCATAACGAAAACAACCTGTCATCAATAATTTTGAGAACGAACTGACAAATACTGGCATTATTTATTTGTACATCGTGAGACAAGTTTCTTGTTAAAATTTTCAAGTTCGTGCAAATTATTCTAAAAGTACACTTTAAGCGGTTTCAATTTGCACTATCACAGGTTTTCAGAGTGCACGATAATAATAACGACGCCATTTTGCAAATATTAGAAGGAAGTATATTTGTATGACTGAGTAAATTTAATTAAGTCGATACTGGTGGTGTTGGGACTATATGATTTGGATTAATTATATCAATAAAGATTATGTTTGTTCTGTAAAGTTCATGGGCACCTAAAGCAAATGAAATGTGGTTGAAACTAAGTGAACTGCAGCTAGATGCAACATGCAACGAAATCTAAGATTTTTAAGAGATGAAAATTCTTCATCCGAAGATCTATTAAATAAATCTAGTCCTATGTGAATATCAATTTATTAAGTTCAAATCAAGACTCATTTTAAACTTAAAATGAATAGGGAAAATTTACCTATTCACAGTTTATGTTCTGCTACAGTACAGACACAGGTGGCTGCAGAAAAGCTATAGAGACATACCTACTTCAAGTCAATGACTTCTGCATTTGCGTCAACGTTATTATGAAGTGATTAGTACTGAGAAGAATCAAAACGATTAACATTGCAGTAACTTAACAAGCGTTTTAATGAGATTTACGTATTTTAATCTTGACAAAGCTATATTCCTAGGAATGAAAAATACTTTTCCTACCTATATTTTTCGGTATATATTTCCAGATATTATATATAATTTAAACTGATGTGATATGCTGTCTTATTTATTTATCAGATGCGTCTAATGTATTTACTAAGGAATACGCACCTCAGCTTTTTTACAAATCTGTCGAAAAGCGAACAAAATTCGGTTCCCATCTCTACCTCCGATATCATTTAGTAAATATGTGTGTAGCACTGGCGTCATTGAACTGATTGTGTTTCTAATAAGCACATGACAAGGCTACTGTACATTTTTTATACATTCATTTTCCGGATTTTGAGTAAGCCTTGTAATGTCATACATATTTCTGGTTGAAATGGTATTTCTCAAATTATCAAGTGATTTGTGTTTGCATTTTAACTTCAAGATGTCACGAAGATGTTATGAGCGATAAATAAAAAAAACATGTTTTTCGTAGAATTTATAGGTACTTACTTTTATGATAATATTTATGGAATATGGATACTTTGCACTTTTTAAGCTCAGAATTAAGTTTTTACTTATTTTTTGTCAGTAACATAATATTGACTATAGTTACGTAGACTGTAAGCAATTAAAAAAAATGTAATGAAAAAGCGACTACGGAAAAGGCTTAGAAGTTTTGGGTGTGGCTCTGCGTGGGCATGAGATCCAAAAAATCAAAACCACATGTAATTGTTTTCGATTCGATTGTTCGAATGAATGTCATCAAAGTCAATTTATGCCGCTAATTATAAACTAAGAAATGAGTCGAAATGCACATAATTAGCACTATTGGCACTTGAACTGCAGCCAAGTCGGTTAACGCCCACGGGTGGTGCAATTAAAATTAATTTGTTAGGAGAATTCACATAGATCGTAGCGTACTATTATAATAACTGCAGTAACAAAACAACCCTCAACCGGTAAAAAAATATAAACGGGCTAAGCTTATTTACTATTAACATTCACAGTTCAACGACTTATACAAATAAATAAATAATGTGAAAGGATAACTGACAAAACTACTGAGTTGTTTTTAGGGCACAAGACGTGTTAGAGAGAGTAAAGAAAACAAACCCACTGTAACATAATGTTACAACACCAGTATCATATAATTTTTTTGTCACTTTCAAGATTGTACCTACACCAGGGTGGCAGGCAGAAGTGGCATCACAGTCGTGGAAACATGATAGCTATCTATTTTTTTTAATGGAGGCTTTAATTAGAACAATCCACCATCTCTCATTAACAATCGATAAAAGAAATCTTTCAGCTTATTTTTAGGGTTCCGTACCAAAATGGTAAAAAAGGAACCCTTATGGTGTGACTCAGTCTGTCTGTCACAGTTGGATATCTCGAGAACTACTAATGGTATAAACATAAAATTTGGAACAGTTTAAGATGACATTTGCCCAACTATTTTGCAAATAAGAAATAAATAAAAAAATAAATATCTTTTTTACAGCAGGGCCTGAAAAGGGGTCTTAAAAATTTGAAGTGGGGCTATTAGGGCATGTGGGGTATCATATGAAAGAGAGCGCTGTTTGCACGTTTTCAATCATTTTTTCTTTTTTTCTAAACCGCATAGTTTTCGACTTTTGATGAAAAATGAAAAAAAAATACCGTCCCCCCCCCCCCCCTTATCTCCGAAGTTTGCAAAGAGAAAAATCTGAAATAATTCTATGTGAGCAGTTTATACAAAGATTACAGGAAAAATAAAACGATGTCTCAATATAGCACATTTTTTTAGGAATTATCAAATTTCTAAAAAAGTTAACATTGGTTCCACTATCGGTCAAGAGATGGCGCTGACCTAAAACTGCAATACTAATTTTATTATTCTACTCTGCAGTGTGGTTCAATGGTGCAATTAAGATGGTACGGAACCCTCGGTGCGCGAGTCCAACTCGCTCTTGACCGATTTGTTTTTTTATTAGATGGGAGTATTTTATTTGATTGATACGCATAACTTTAGACAGATAAAGTAGACGTAGGTTTTATGCATTTCACGAAATAAAATCGGCATTCCAAATAGTCACGCCACCATGAAATGATAGAGTAAGGTATGCGCTGCACAGTATACCGATAGGTACTATACTGACGTCGCCAGGTAGGAAAAATCAAGAACATTCCTAAACATCTGTATCTTTGCCAGATTACGAGAAGGTGCTTGATCCCGCGTGCGATTCTGAACGTAACGTTTTTAGGTGACATTCAAAAATAGAACGGCGCGGCGTATACGTGTGGGTGCTCCCACGCAAACACGCGTTCACTTATATAATAAAACTCATTATTATTTAAATATTTATAGTATCTACACTCAAAGTGTAACAATGAATGAGTCTACAATGAGTCTAAACGAACCAAGTGTTTTCATGTTTTATAATAATAAAACACATTATAAAATATAATTTTTAAAACATTTCGCGTAACGAAAGCTCCTATTGTAAATTACAGGCTTTCCAACTTAGCCCCAAGGACGGTAATAGGCTTATTGGGCTTTTTAGGAGCCTAAATTGGGGCATAGAATATTTCATGCATCACGAAATTCACTTACCAAAACGAGTAAAAAAAACAAGAAATGGCGAGTTAATTTTGGTATTTCTATAAAAAAATCAAACAAAGGTGTAGTGTAGTTATCCTAGTTTTTTGGCCTTTGAATTTGGGGCTTTTTTAGGGTATTTCAACTTGTTTTTGGGGAACTTTTTTTGGGAGTTAGTAACCCTGATATACATTGCTTAGTTGGAGAGCATATTTGGTTAAGGATCATTGATAAGTATAGAGTTTTCAACAAGCCCCCATAGATAACCATCATATCGTGTTTCAGTGGTCATGCTAGGGGAATCCGATGAAAATTCCCAAATTTGCATTACAAAGGGTTGTTTACTACTTATATTACTTAAATTATGGGAATTAATACTTTAGCATACCAAAAAAAAACACATTTTGTTGTTCAAAATAAGTAAAAGCTTACCAAATCCTAAACCGCCCAAGAAGATTTGGTGAGCATTTACTAATTCTGGGTTAGGTTAGGTTAGTATGGTGATCATTTAAACATAAACCTTTATTTAATTCTTGTTACAGTACCTATTAAAGTCTGGCGCCGATCGCAACTGTGTCAGCATTGCATCTGCGCCTCACTTACGGATACTTACAAGACACGTAGCGGTGAACACTTTGCTATTAATAGATTTTCTGCTAGGTAGGTACTAAAGTTTTATGCTCCCTATGCGAACCTGGATCCTGGTTTATTAAACTGCATTTTTCTTGTGAGAAAAACTTAATTATTTTAATGGAATATAAGGATTTGAAAGTAACGGTTCTTTCATTTTACTACTTATCGTTTCATTTCATGTTTAAGTTTTTTGTCCTATAATTATCAATATCGCAGTTAGATTCTTAGTTTTAAAGCCAATATGACTTCGATTTCACCCTGTAGACATTCATCTTCGTTAATTAATACCACAATATTATACAATTGGCTTTTGTAGTCAATGATCATAAAATAAATATTTATAATTATTGTCAATAATTGCACTACCATTATAACGTGCCGCAACGCAACACATGCGTCTTCGTGCGTGTAAATTTAGTGTCGAGGCGCCTTGTTCACGTCTTGAACTCTTCACACATGCGTATTATGCGCTTCTGTTGAAGTAACTGTCTATGTGTGTGCATCAGCATTTTCATTGCGAAACGATGAGAGTGTGAACATTTCACGTTTGTGTTTGCCGACTAATTGAGATTCGTCAGTGACCAAAAACCTTTCTTGAAAAATGTTTGCATATGACGATGTATGTACTGTAATGAATGACTCATGATCACGTTCCGCTTTTAGGAAAATTTACAGTACCAACCTATTTTTACCCATTATTTTATCTTTTGAACAGTGATAAGAATAAAATTGTACACAGCAGCATAAAAATAATAATAAACCCATAAATAAAATGTTTACGACCCATGACCACGACATACAAATTAGACCGTGCGTTTGCGCACATTTCGTTCAGTACTTTTCCATTAGAACCTTGGCGGTATTTTATTTGAAACTGACGAATATCTCTTTGTCTCTTTCACTCAACCGTGTTAAGTAAACATTAAGTTGGATGTAGGAAAGAACCCAACCAGAAGCGCCCATTTAAGCAGAATGCACATTAGCGAAGTATTTTTAGTATTCTATAGTTGCAAAACTACATACATATTTATAAATAAACATGCACTAATTTTTGGTACACAAATAAATTTTCTTAATAGAATTTGCTGTATTGCAACCAGAAATAAACGAATAAATACTCGTATAATTGAAAGAGTAAAAATATTTGTAAATATCAAATAACCAGGCCAACTAATCTCAAAGAGAACTTATGTTATGGGTTTTTTTTATAAAAAAAACCTCTTGTACAATTCTTCAGATCTACTAGAAATTCACAAACGAACAACACATAGCCTGCAACTTTTCAACGAGCTGTAGAAAAAAAATACTCCCATAATAGTTCTTTGCCCTTCTAAAACGAAACCTCGTTAAGAGCCAGTACATTTTCTATTAAAGGATCCTTCGAACAAGTTTAACTGACACTTCGGCTATTTTTATCTACTTTTAATGGCTAAGGTGGGGTGATGCGGTCCCAAGATGCGCTGTACTGTGCACTAACGATATAAAATGATTTATTTATGCGAATAGTTTAAGGCAGGAATTCTTGCAAGATACAAGTAGCAATCCTTAATAAGTATTCTGGCGCCAGGCTCGGTCAGACCACGTCTAGTGCGTGATCGATGCCGTTGATTATGGCAATCAGTTTGGCTACTTTACTTAATAAAGATAAGGTAGCCGTTTCGTAACTCCTTTAGTTTGACACGTTTATTTTTAAATAAATAAATTGTAATGAATAATTGTAAGCGAAATATCTTTGAAATATTTTTAAGGGCGTAAAGTAAAGATATGTGTACATTCTGAAGATCTGACCCGATGACTCGATAGACCTTTCAATGTCCTAATTTCAATACTCGTAAATGTGTTTGAAGTTTTGTAAATTATTGAAAATGTTTTTTTTTAATGACGGAGTTTAGAATTAGTTTTGCTTAATTTTTTTTCTCATATTTTGCCCGATAACTTTTTCATGACTTTAAAAAACCAAAAAAAACAAAATTTCTTAATTGCATCGATTGCATCGTAAGTTGTGGCTTGAGTTCATATCCCATATAAAAATGGAAGTTCGCCCTTTTGAAGAATTTCCGGGAAAATGTTTAAATTTTCTTCTTCTAAGGTTTACGTACGTACCTGTCTACACTTAATAGACATTGTAATAAAACACGGATAGGTACTAAGTATATTAGCGCGGTTTTATTAAATATTTTTTGGTGATAAGTAATTTTGTAGTTTGGTTTTGATTTGAATTTTCATTTTTCCCTACTTCTCGGCACCTTTGCAGCTGCCCTGTAATTATAACATTAACATAAACCAATTAAATTTTTTGTTTAATATTAATTTCCGAACGCTTGAGGGTAGGCTCACGGGCAACTTCAGTCCCCCGTTATCACGGCAGCTGCAAAGGTGCCGAAACGTCGGGAAAATTAAAATCAAACAATATACCAACTAATTACTAAAGTACTTTCAATAAAACCGCGCTAGTATCCGTTAAAAAGTGTTTTATTTCATGTCTAGAGACCGCGTAAGCTTGAGAGGTAAAATGTCACATCACAAAAATGTATTTCAGTTGCAGGGGACATTGATCCATACATAGATCTAGGTATGCGTTTTTTTATTACATTTCAGCGCTAGAATTTAGTCAAAGCTCTATATTTGGACAGTGTTTTATTTAAATTTTTTTGCGTTTAACTAACTACATTCGTAAATATTTCAGTTACTTACCACGTTTTCTATTATCATAATATCTTATCACGTCTAAATAGTGGGATCAAACATAAAGCACCACACACTAATGCATTTCAACGAATTCATTCGTATGATAATAATAATATTGTATGCAAATCCATTATGATTGCAAATGGTTTGCGTATAAATCAAACATTAAAGGTGATAAAACTGATAAACCACGTGCTCACCGCGTGGGATATCTGTGATACAATATTACATGATCTAGTTTGATCAGGTAACAGATTGAATAAATAAATATATATAATACATTTTGCATATAAATATTAATTCAACTTCGCTATGTCTAACTTTTTCTTTTATTTCCACGATACGTCATTATTACTGCCGTACAAATATACGAAGAATAAGTTTATACTTAGAACTAGCGACCGCCCGTAACTTCGTCTGCGTGGACAGTTTTTAACAAGTTATTATTAGGTTGCTTTCTCGTTTGTGTGTTCGTTTGTTTATTTGTTTCTCCACAAAGTTTGCGAACGATTTTATACTAGCTTCCCGATGAGCTAGAGATTTGAAACTTTGAACATAGGTCAGAGAACTGGAAGGTAACGCAATATTATGGTGTCATTGACCTGATCTGATGATGAAGCCGGAAGAAGGCCACAGGAACTCTATGATGAAACCATACAACCCCATCGTGTTTGGGCTCGTTAGAATCGTCTTGACGAGTACTCTAATGGAAGACGAGGTCCAGGATCTGATGATGAAGCCGAAAGGCCATGCCATACGAACTAAATATTTAAACCGTGCAACCCCATCAAATTTGGGCTCGTTTGAATCGTCTTGACGAGTTCTTTGTTGGGAAATAGTTTCCAGGGTCTGATGATGGAGCCATAAGAAGGACACATGAACGCTTTAATAAAACCACGCTACCCCATCGAGATTGGGCTCGTTTGAATCATCTTGACAAGTACTTTGTTGGGAAATAGTGTCCAGGGTCTGATGATGGAGTCGGAAGAAGGCCATTGGAACTCGGTAATAAAACCATGCAACCCCATCGAGTTTGGGCTCGTTTGAATCATCTTGACGAGTACTTTAATGGGAAATAGTGTCCGAGGATCTGATGATGGAGCCGGAGGAAGGCCATAAAAACTCTATTATAAAACCATGCAAACCCATCGAGTTTGGGCTCGTTTGAATCGTCTTGACGAGTACTTTGTTGGGAAATAGTTTCCAGGGTCTGATGATGTAGCCGGAAGAAGGGCACATGAACGCTTTAATAAAACCACGCTACCCCATCGAGATTGGGCTCGTTTGAATCATCTTGACGAGTAATTTGTTGGGAAATAGTGTCCAGGGTCTGATGATGGAGTCGGAAGAAGGCCATTGGAACTCGGTAATAAAACCATGCAACCCCATCGAGTTTGGGCTCGTTTGAATCATCTTGACGAGTACTTTAATGGGAAATAGTGTCCGAGGATCTGATGATGGAGCCGGAGGAAGGCCATAGAAACTCTATTATAAAACCATGCAAACCCATCGAGTTTGGGCTCGTTTGAATCGTCTTGACGAGTACTTTGTTGGGAAATAGTTTCCAGGGTCTGATGATGTAGCCGGAAGACGGCCACTGGGACTCTGTAATAAAACCATGCCACCCCATCGAGTTTGGAGTCATTTGAATCGTCTTGACGAGTGGTCCGATAGGAGATGGTATATTTTTAGTCTTAGAGCGTTAACTAAAAAGCAGAAAATAATAATTTAACTGAAAAAAAATCTTTTATAGAAACACGTTTTTAAAGCGGACTAAATTATTACAAAAGATCGGACTAAAAACATTAAATCGGACTAGTAAAAACAGACTAAAAAGTAAATTCTTCCGAAAATATTTATAATATCACCCTGACCCTATACATACAGAAATTTTAAACCTAAAAACGTGGGGCGCATGCTAAAGACAATATGGATGATAAATTTTAAAAATGCGCCCCACGTTTTTAAGTTTAAAATTTATGTAGGTATAGGGTTATAAATATTTACAGAACAATTTATTTTTTACTTTTTAGTCTGTTTTTACTAGTCCGTATTATGTGTTTAGTCCGATTTTTTGTAATAATTTAGTCCGATTTAAAAACGTGTTTTTAAAAAAGATTTTTGGCTATCTCTCAAAACTGTTAATTTTTCAGGATGAAAGGTATGTCTTTTTCTGTACCCTTACAACGTGAATGCAAAATTTCATGATGATCGGTAGAGTAGTTAAGACGTGACGGTGTGTAACAAACAAACAAAGGGACTTTCGCATTTATAATATAAGTAAGGAAAGGATAACCAAAAAGTTAGTTTAGAAATATGATATGGCGCTTTGAGACATCAAACGTAAGAAGTAATATTGCTAAGCAATATTTTTTGTTAAGGCGATTTCCTGACCGAAAGTGGTGCCCTCAGAGGTTTTTATTTAATAAGTTGTTAATAGAAAAGAATTTTAATAAAACTTCTCGTGGAATTTTTAGGGCACATACCCTGGTATTTTTAGACGGTATCACTACATTCGCTCGCAGTCATTCGTAGAAGTAGATAGCAAATGTGTCAAAAACGGCCACTTTTAGCAGTTTCGTTATCTACTTCTAGCAGTGACTGCGAGGGAATGTAATGATACCGTCTAAAAATACTAGACTATGGGCCCTAAAATTCCGCAAGAAGTTTTATTAAAATTGTTTATTAGAATTACAATAATAAATAAAATTCACTGACGCGCCACTTTCGGTCACTAGCGCCTTAAACTAGGTACTAAACTTATTTTTCGTGTATTTCCTAGATAGATATCAGTAAGTTCAATTTAATTATTAATAAAATAAATTTATAAAAAAACATGACAAAAAATTCTTTGACAATAATTTTCATTTTCAAGCAAATGAATCCTTAATTTACCAAAATATCGTAAACGCTTCACTATTCACAATGTTTGTCTTAAAAAAACATTAAAATAAGCTAATAAAATATAGTAAGTTTTGAAATTGAAAGATAAGATACTATAAGTATGTTTTCTTATGTAAAACTTGTCTTGGTAAAATTAAACTAGAAAATACAAAACCAGTGCGATTTCCCATAGTTTGGGAGTCTATAGTAAAAAAACTAATCCTGTTTGTTTACACTTGTTCAAATTATCCATTTATCCGACTGTCGCCCGTTTTTCTCACAGCGATGACCGACGTCATACGCCTGTGATATCTCCAAATTAGACCAGGTTGGAGAAGACTGGTACCCTCGAGCCGGCTGACCCCTAATATACTTACCTAGGTATACACTGTGATAGTAAAGTAATGTGATTTATAAATTACTGTTCTTCAATTGATCTTTTGGTACCTAACAATCTTTTTAAAGAAGTTTCACTGCAATTATTTGCTTTAACTTTAAAATTGCTATTACATTTACAGAAACGTTACACCATTTGATTTCACAACTATTAGCTTTTATGACTGCTGACAAATAGTCCAAAGTCCAAGTTCCAAGTTCATAGCGAGGTTTTGTTTATCAAATTCCGAGATGGAGGCTCGGCCCGGCCGACCTTCGTTGCATAACGACACGATAATGACCAAGGACGGCCAATGCTCGCTGCCATTATACTACGACTACGACCAGATTATTATGAAATTATATATCTATTAATCCTAGGTATATGGTCGATCAATATCGTTACATAAATCGATAACATTTATTTGATTCATGAGAGAAATTTCGCGAGATTTGGTTTTGTGGGTTAATTATGAATACATATGATTAGGAAATATTTTCAGATCATTACAGTCGTTTATTTCGGATATATCATTTAGTGCAAAATCCATTGACTGGAATGTTATCCTTTAAGGGCCTGTACCACGCTGGAAGCAATTTTCATCGAAAAATTATCGAAATTATTGTCAATTTTATATTAATAACTACTAAATTATTTCCTATTTTGAAAAACCATCAATCACAAAACTAGAGAGTTAGTTAAGGTTTCTTTTTATTACAGTTTCAAGATTATAGGTTTATTATTGGATGGCACATCAGTGAAAAACTACAAAATTGGAGGTCACTTAGCGGTGTCCGAATTCTTTTGGCTACGGAACCTTTTTGGTTCACCGTTTTTGGGCGGAACCCTAACTCATGTAAGAAGTAAACTAACTTTAACAGTTGTTTTTTTACGTGAAATCACACCATACTGAGGCTTTTTGGCTTGGTGTTCGCATCTTGTAATTATAGTTTGACGTTAAAAGGACTTTTTGAGATAACAATATTTATTTAGTTAGAACAAAAAGATATTTACCTAACTTTTGAATTTTCGCGGAACCCCTGAGAGCCTCTTACGGAACCCCAGGGTTCCGCGGAACACCATTCAGGAACCGCTGCGCTGACAGCAGAAATGTTTTATTTATCATGTTTCTATCAATCACAAAACTGAGTAAGTACTATAATCTACTTTCTACATTATTTTTTGGGACCTATAAAACCAAGGAATACTGTGTGAAATATTTGTTCAAAATCAAAAAGGTGTATTTATTGTTGTATGTTTTTTATTTGTTGTTGTATGTACGTTGTTGTTTGTTGTTTATTTGTTGTTGTATGTACGGCCCCTTAAATTCAATCTTTTATTACACGATTGTTAAAAAAAGTTGAGTGTATTTTTAAATTTACATACCTATGTGGAGTTGGACATATTTGAAAAATAACATCTCTATATTCCAAATATATGTAAGAAATTAAGAATACATTATAATAAAATATAAAATTAATTAATTGATGTTTAAATAAAATTTATATCTGAATGTGACCTTATTTATACTATTCCATCGAAATATTACATTTATGTATTATTGTGTTCGTTAAAATGTGCGCATTAACTAGGTAATCTGCAGAATTCCTAGGTAATCTGCACAAACTGAATCATCTCGACCAGTTAATCTGCACTGTAGATAATAACTACATAGCATATTAGCTGCACTAAAGAAACACGTATGTACAGTAAAGTCTAAAAGTATGTAAATAGTTTGTCACTTTGTCGCTTTGTTGTAGTTGTCATTTGTCAATTGATTTCTGTTCAAAAAAGCAAAAGCTTTTAGAGTGACAAAGCTCCAAACTTATTTATAAACGTGTGTAAACCAATTTATACAATATTATGCACCCTTTAATTATGAACAGGTTTTTATGAACGCCTTCAAATAAATGTTTTGCTTACTTCTTTTTTTAATATAAATTTAATAAAGATACTGCATTGAAATTGCTTTGAATACCATCAAAAGCACGCTATACTTGTATTTGTATGTGGGTTGAAAAGTCAGTTGTTATCAAACTGCAGCTGCAGGTAACTAGACCAAAGTATCGATTTATCGATTGGCCGGGCCGAGTCGCTTTATAAATAACCTGAAAGTGCCCTAGTTAGCGAGAGGAGTCAATCTAGAATTCACTTTCTTTGTAGAGGGAACGCATTTTTGTTACTACGATACGAACAATGCGGGACACGGTCCTTTTACCTGTTTTTTGTGGTAGGCACTATACTACCCCCTTAGACTACCCCAAAAATGAGCAATCTTGTTCCCCGAGAACCCCTTCAAACAAAATGAAGACATTTAATCGTTTCCACGAAGGTGAAAAACAATATTTTCATATTCCACAAGTAATTTTAATAATAAACCGTGCTAGTCTTAAATTCCAATGAAAAGTAAGGACATTATAGTGTTGGATAAAAAAATAAACATAAAACCTCCAATAAAATTTCCCGCAGTCGAAAAGATTGAGAGAGTTTCACACATAATAAGCACATTATTATCGGCTCGCAAATCTGCGGCGACCCTGAACTAACTAGAAAACAGATAAGACCTCATTTTTAAGCACGTCAATACACTGTTTAACAAACAGATGGAAAAGGCTTCTACTTCATAAAAAGGCATCCAAAGATACCCACAGTTCTTTTTGTTGCAAAAAAATGTTGCGAAACGCACACAGGAAAAATTAATTATGCATAAAGGCTGCAATTTTTTATTTATAGATTTGATTAAAGTTATGATATAGTTTTGGCAGGATTTTTTTCCTAAATACGTACCTATGGAGATGTAGTAGTTTCTTTAGTAAAAGATACTTTTGAGATCAATTTCGTTAAGATTGCAATAAAATTCTCCATGGAATTTTTTCATCGGATAAGAACAAAACTTGTGATTAGATAAGACACTCCTTCTTCGGTGAGACATCGTTCGAGACGTGTTTTCAAAACTTTTATGTTAATATCATTGTATTCAACATTATATTTTCTTAAACTGATTAAACTAAATACAATTATTTCATAAGCGAATATTTGGATACCAAACGGTCTTTAAACGCCTACAAAATTAGTAAAGATAACTTGTTGAAAATGTTTGTTTATCCCATTGATAGTGTATTAAAACTATCAATGGTGTACCCTATGCTTGTAATTGTAAGGTACCAAGGTCTAATAGTTTTGCATTGCATTTGTGTTTTACATACTTAAATATTAATACAAAACTGTAAACAGTATCTATTACTAAAAATTAATAGATATTAATTGCTTAGAGGTAAATTACTTGAGTGTTGTAAGTTTATCGTTTCTTATTTTACGAGTTGTAACAAGATTCAGCAATAAGAAATACAGCATTCCGCATGTAGAGAACGTTCGAGAACGTGGGACCCGTCTTACCGCCCGTTCTCGCTAGTAATATTCCACTGACATTTTTGAATCAGCAAATGTGTGCGTGTGAATGTCATAAAGCTCACACAGGCAGACGTTTGTGTTTCAGCCAGCACTTCTGCATGTAACCGACACTGCACAGAACGCCGCCGCATCTTTGCAAACTGATGTAATCATTTGGGAAGGGTATGTAAGTAGCAACATCACATTGTATTTTGGACCAATAGTAAAAGCATAGTAAGCACTGATGAAATGTGTATGTGTGATCATGCAACGGCGGCGGGGCGCCCCGGTGCGTCTGTCTGTCGGCGTACCTACGAGGGTGATTCACTGGTGTGACGTACGCGTGACGTAGCAAAAGCTCGGCGGGTGTGTGTGTGGGCGTGGCAACGGTGCATAGCTTTCGGGAGTCCCAGGGCTCCCGGGCTTTAAGACGTGCCGTAATGCACGCGCTCATTCATGCACTGTCTTTAGTGGCATGTTCGACCTCGACCCATAATAGCTTTTCGTCTAGAATAGAAACGTCCACGATGCTCGTTTGTTGATCTTTGCTATCAGTAAGTGTGAAAGCTAATGTAACAAAATAAAGAATAAAACATAAGGTGAGTAACAAAATCTATGATATTGTGATAATAGAGAACTAGTTGGTTATAATAGCAACAAACTAGAGTGTAGAGTCGTAAAGCCATACCGATAAGGTTAATTCAAAGAAATCAATTCTGATTTAGCATTTCTGTACAATATTATGATATACAACGTGTTACAAAAAACCCATAATGCCAAATAAGTATGGTAGATAGGGTATCAAACTTAACAACTTTTATTAAGGGACCAACTCTGAAATCGCGCAAAAAATATTTCAAACATTTTGATATATTCGGTGTAATTTTCTGTATGAAAGAGCTGAAATTTTTTCGCGATTTCAGAATTGGTCTCATAGTAAAAGTTGTTCAGTTTGATGGTCCCTATGTACCATATTCGGCATTAGGTATTTTTTGTAACACGTTGTGTAAATTGATAGTAAATCTTTATCATCGTAATAAAAAAATATACTTTAACCAGATAACTCTACGATGTAAATGATTTTGATGTTAATGGCTTTCATTCCGTGACTCATCGATATCGTTGATGGATCACATTTTTCTGGATATTTTAGGCATGCCAGATAACGCTAGCTGAAAATAATGCGCCATAGTTTCATATAGGTATGTTAAACATGAAAGCCTAAAGTATTTTAACATTCATTTGCGTCATGCATGACTCTTATTCCCAACAGAATTTCAGTCACGTGAAGATGACGTAACCACGTTCTTAAATCGACAACCGGTCGATTTAAGAAACAATACCTATAACACCAACGTCATGTTGGCAAATAATCTGAAAACATACGTAAAGAATGTCAAAATGGCCAAACTTTAAACGAACGAAACTGTGCGAATTTAAACAATACATACAACAAAAATATTAAAGTAGACAATGCAATATTTTGCACCAGTTTTCCGCCAAAATTAATAATATATACGTGCACCGCTACCGCTACATGCTCTGAATTTTCAATTTTGTGAATTCTAATGGATATTTTTTTCTATCTGTAAAAATCTGTATACGTACTCATACTTATAAAAATTCAATGATATAACTTGATAGTTCAACTGAGCCAAACATTAATACACTTATAATTTTGAAACCATAATAAAAAAAACTTTAGTTAGCTCTCTAGTTTTGTGTTTATATATTTAAGTTTATAAAATTAAAAACGACAAAATTTTATAATAATTTCGACTACGATAATATTCTTCCAGCTTTGTACGGTACCTTCGACAGTTTTTCCAATAATTTCGACTACCTATGTTAATTTTCTTCCAGCTTTGTCCTCAAACTCGAAAGCTTGAAAATTTTTATAATGAATGTTAATTTTGGAATATTATAAAAACTTTTTTTTAGGTATGGATAGATACGCTAGCAAACTAGCAAGTTTGTAACAATAACATCCATCAACGGCAAGTGGCAAGCGCCGGCGCTTGATTTGATTCAATGAGGCTGGATCAAACCGTTTGCGGGCGCGTGCGCGCGCGTCGTTTGCGACCAGCTACGTGACCGTTCGTACGCGCACATATTTGGGATGACAGCCGCCGACTTATTAATACGAATTACTAGCTATTACCATTGTTTATTGCATGATTTTTTATTGATAAGTAATGCCACTTGCCATATGGACCATAATGTTAGTAGTACAGTTTAAAATAAACAAAAGAAGAAAGAATGAGAATAAATTATTGGCATCTGGCCAATAATTTATTCTCATTCTTTCTTCTTCACGTTCACGTTAACAGAACAGACAGAGTAGAAACACATGTAAATCTTAATACTATGAAAAAAGTGTTGATTATGCAGTTTCGATTAGCAAATTTCATTCAATAGCAAATTTCAATTCAGATGCTTAAAAAATGTTTTGGAAAATCTGGGAATTGATAAATGAAATAAGAAAAGTGACAATCATAAAAAGTATAATATACTTATTTTTAATTAAAACAAGAGATTAAATAAGTGTTAGTAATTGATAAAATATCAATTGTATTTACGATTCCAAATCCAATTATGAAATACCAACATGAGGATAAAATTATATGTAAGTAATTAAACGAGGAAAATTTTTCCCCACTTATTATTTTTGGCATGCTTTAAAACTAAGTATTATATGTTAAGCGGTAGTTAAATTAGTAAAAAAAGTATGTACATTTTATGAGTTATTCCAATAAATTAAATAAGTTCCTACGTTAAAGGCGTTAGGCAGATAAATAAAAAACATGAGCAATCAATATTTGATTTTCAGATTTTTGCTTATATTTATTTGCAACATATATTTATAAATAAAATGTACTTTTCGTAATATATCAAAGTGCCGAGCTTATGGTAGAGTCACAAAATAAAAAGTCTGTGGTAGAACTGGTAGAGTTGTTAAACAATAAATAAATAAGTGTAAGTAATATTATAATTAATAAAACTTGAAGAAAAATTAATAGAGAGGTCTACATGGATATCCGTCGACTTCAGTTCAACCACAGACCACAAGAATGGCCAACTAAGAATAGCACAGGTAAGAATAGAGGCATTTGGCTTGTTGCATTAAAATAATACTATTGATATCATTTACATGGTTTTAGTTATGACAAATGCAGTGATAGTTATGAAGACAATAACATTGTTAATTATAGTTTATTTATAATAGTATTGTGCGTAGATTTTAAAGACCAATGTTTTATTAGGTAGAGACTACTAGTCTATTATAGAAATAATATACATTCTTACCATTTGACGGTTAAAATATTAGAAGTTGTCATTTACAATTTCACTTTTATTGTACACTCGATCGAGGTCTACAGTAATAATTGCTGTGCTAGGTGCGCATGGCGGAAAATATTCCATAAATTCCAAAGACAAATTCAAAGTTACAAGTTTGTAATTGAAATTGAAGTTTGTGTGCATAACAAATGTTATTGTTATGCATACAGACTTAATTTTCAATAAGGTACTTAAAAAAATGATGAATACTTAGTAATAAATGATATGAAAGTCCCTCACTGTCGCAGCTAGGATCTGAACATTTTGTGTTTAGGCTGACGATTGAAAATTATACATGTGTCTCAGCGTATTAGGTAATTCCACCCCCGAAGGGGTGAAAATGGGAATGAATTTGTGTATAGGAAATTCTTCATTTTCGAAGTAAATTCACCAAATTTATTATTTAGGCTTACGGTTGGAAGCTAACACAACGTAATGTTGGAAATTCAACCCTTAAAGGGGTGAAGGGTAAATAAACCTAAAAATTTATATGGATGCATGCCGTTATTCTGGTTTTATTGGATGTTGATTGCGAAAATGACATTAAATTTATCCTGGAAGTCCAATGAACATTTATCCCACAATCCAACCACTAAAAAGGTGAAACGGGGGTTCAAATTTTATGGAACCCACTTAGGTTTGTGAACCTCTACGCTCCGCGAACCTGCAAAAGTGCGACATTTTGACTTCAGTCTTCTTCTAAAAAAGCAAACACAATTTTTGTGATTTTCCGAAAATCAATCCCTAGGGGGCTAAGGAAAAGGAAGGGGAAAGGGACAGTAAAAGGGAAAAGGAGAGGGAGACGGAGACGGGAACGGGATACTAATATCTTTGGATCCAATTGTGAATTTATAAACTAGCTTCCGCCCGCAACTTCGTTCGCGTGGATATTCGAGAAAATCTTTAAGAAACCTTTAACCGGTAAAAACGGCTTATCGGATTTTGATGTAGAATACTGTTTATCCTGGTTAAGGCACAGAATATGTAATAAATAGTACTAACGTGTAAAGGAATAGATTCCTTGGGATTTTCTCGAATATCCACGCGAAGTCGCAGGCGGAAGCTAGTAAGTCTATAATGATTTTAAAATGAGCTAAAGTGATTGTGATAAAACGTACCCTAGTCGTAGATTGCTATGAAAAGCTATAACTGTGAGAAGGCTATAATGAGCGATGTGCTAATAATCCGAGTAACCAAATTCTAGCCTATACAGTAACTGCAAAACGATCGCAGTGATCATAATCAGGTACGAACTGTTCAGGGTGTGAGTGTGTGCGTGTGCACACACGCGTGCGCCGGCACTTGCGGGGGGCGAGGGGGCAGGTTGCCGGCGGCCGGCGCGCTCCGGCCGCTGCCAACCTTACAGTATAAAAACACGGCACTGCCATCTGCAAGTCTTAATAGAGAACTTGAGCTCTGTGAAACTCGGTACGCGCTGCCAACATTTCGTTTGTTGAGCATAAAAGTTGAATGTTGTGCCCCCTTACAGGTTGAGGCGCCAATTTTAAAGTTCCAATGAAAACTTTTTAATCTCTTGCACTTAATTGTAATAATTTACCTTATTATTACATTCAGACTATAAAACTGTGTCAAATCGCAACGGTGTTATTTACATTGTTAACCGTGCGTCAATTCTGCAAAGTTAGCAAGTGATGTGTTATTTTAACAAGTGAACTCGCGATCCTGGATCGTATAGGACAATATTGTACAAGTAAAAAATACTGTGTGCAATTCTATAGACATTTTCATTTCGGCGTTCCTTGACGAAGTCTTCTGTGAACACTGAATCGACTGGTTTGAAGAGGAATCACCAAGATGAGTTTCAATAAGAACAACCCCAACGCAATGGGGAAAATTATGGGATACCTGAAACAACTTTCCACTGATATGGTAAGCTCATACTTTTACAAATAATAACGTTTACTATTCCACCGAGTCCTAAAGCCATGTGAAGTGAAATTTTGAACCTTCATAATACACACGAAAGATGCACTAAAACAGTCTCGAAATTTCCACAACATCGGAAAGCTCTAGTCTAGACAGCGCGCAGCACCGCGCGGTCGTTTCACCACCCACTCAATCGGGAGGCATGCGGTCGATTCCATCGGTTGCCCGGCAACCACTAATTCAAAATGCTACTCTTTTACCCGCTATCAATAACAAACACACACTGTGATACATGATAACATGTTTAAAAATTATATTTCATAAACACTGATTACTGAATAACTCTACAAAATGTTAAATCAACTTTGTGGAGGCACTATAAACTTACTGAACCTGACGACCTTGCAAGGTCGACCACCACATGATTGTATGCAACGAAGAACAGGTCTGTTCTTCTTTCTACTAAAGCACAGCATGAAACCTGGATATAAAAAAGAAGGATATCCTCCCTATCTTTCTCAGTATAAATTACCTTCAATTCGTTCAATAGTGTAGAGTTTATGGATAAGATTTAGATGGCTAATATGAATTACAAATTCAGTATAAAGATTTTCAGGTTAACGATAACGACGCACCTGCGCGCGCCATCTATGTACCCTTTTTTGCGCGGCACTTTTTTTTCCGTGTGCCAGTGAAAACATTTTTAAAATTTATTGAAGTTACTTATCAGGTCAATGAATTAATGAATTAGTTATCAATAAAACATTACTTAGCCAAGAAACAGAAGTAAAGCCAGATGGTTACGCTTGCGATAAGGGCTGAGCATATCAAGTTAGTAGCGCCACCTATCGACAATTTCGCAAAGTATTGTATGCTTTTGAAGCTGTAATGTAACCTAAAAACAGCACTGCGACTTTTATAGTAATAGCTAGGTATTTAACCAGATGGCACTTATCTTTTCACACAGGCCTACAAATGAAATTGACTAACCACTAAAAGTGTGTTATGTATCTTGTTACTAACTTGTATAAAACAAACAACTCAAATATCGTTCGTAATATTAAAGTTATAAGAACTATCTTCTGTTTTAATACACTATCATCAGTAAGAACTATTTCAATCACTCTCTACAAAATGATTATTGTCTACGATTCTCAAAACGCCAAAACCGTTTCCATGAAGACTCTCAAAATTGACTTTAAACGGAGCTATTAGTATTTAGCGGAGTAATAAATATTTAAAAAATATTACATTAGGTACATAAATAAATAAATCAACTCATTGTTATAAGATGCTTTGAAGATTATAATTATTTTGCACACATTTTTTGGTTGGTTATTATAGCCTTACCGTTATAATAGGTAGTTGGCCTTACAGGCTATTATCGAAAACCGTTTCCAAATGATGACTCTCAAAATTGACTTTAAACGGAACTACGTACGGAGTAATAAGTATTAACAAAATATTACATTACATAAATAAATAAATCAGCTCATTGTTATAAGATGCTTTGATGATTATAATTATTTTGCACACATTTTTTGGTTGGTTATTATAGCCTTACCGTAGAATATTATTATATTTGACCTTACAGGCTATTATCGAAACATTATGAACACAATCAAGAATCCGAAACAATTAACGTAGAATTTACCTAGAACTTTCTTTAAAAGATAAAAAACATGGTATATAATATGGGTTTGGGAATTTTGGGATGGTTATTCCTGAAATAAATACCATAGAGTTTTTCTCTCCTTCAGTTTATGGCACTCCACCCTACAATGAGAAACAATATTGACTTGGAGTATTTTTACCCTAGAAAATGACCAAGCCCAACCCTAAAGCAATGATACAATAAATATAGTTTACATTTTTAATGCATACTTAGTTTAGTAGGTAGGTATGATTGTATTCTACAAAGAAAATGCAGATTTTTTGGCTCAAACTAACCAAAAAAATAAAATTAAAATCTTAATATGTCAATCTAAAATTATGTTCCGCAATAAAAGTTGTACGTATTTATATCAATAATAAAATATATTAAAATAACTAGGTATATCATGAGAATTTATTCTCTTGAACTCTGCACTATTCCAATAACGTCATATCATATCATAATGTTTATTATTATATTAGTACATACATATATTATCATTCAGAGATAAAGCAATGCCATATAAATAAATATATTTGAAAAAACTAAATATATTATACTTTTACTGACTGGGTTAATATTTTTTTTAATTTGTTTTGTACCTACCTATGCCCAAGTTTTTTTTTATTTTTAGCTTCGATCATGGGTAGATCTTTTGAAATCACAGAACATTTGTATTCTAAGAGTAGTAATTTATACTTTTTATTTATACTATGGTGTTTACAATTTGATTAAAGAGAATGTAATCACCATTGATTTTGACATTTATTTGACAAGATGGTTAACTGAACACGTTTTTTTAAACAAAACATTAATTTGGAAATAATTACTTTTTATTAAATTACAAGTAATGGAATGGTTCTTAAGCTGTAGATTAGGGAACGACAAAAACTATAATACCTTTATTAATGAATTGGAGGTAATTAACTAAATCGCATTGGTAAATTTATTCATGTTCATCGGAAGGATGCGTGCGGGTACCGACACCGCAGCATTGCTTATACTTAAATTGATTGGTTACACTAGGTATGACAATAAAAGAAAATATTTATAGTTCATGTTTTATAAACATCGTTATAGGTGCTTCAGATCGGCTGATAACACTAACCATTTGACATGTGTCTTCGTCGGTCGGACGATCCACCGCAGTCCTTATTCGCGACTGGTGTTTATTATTCGCAGTTTCCCAAAAGTGCTTACATGATAATGTACGAAAACAAATAAATACTTTGATCTCACGTGTGATGAAGTGTGTCGAAAACTCGAGACAGGAATCGTTAGCGCGAACCGGGTCAGGGTAGACTCTTTATGTATTATCTTAGGGTTATCAATGACATGCTGTGGTCATATGATTGTCAGTGGTCAATAAGCTGTCTCAGAACGAGTGACCCCCAACTCCCTTGGGCCAAAACAAAACGCTTACGCACATAGATAGCGGATATAATAAATACGTACACCCCTATTTGCGGATGTCCATTTTGGTATCGAATGCCTCGCGATATGGAGTAATAAGTTAATTATAGGTAATTGTTGTGTAAATATTTGACTCTAGAATTCGGTGGAATAACATATTTTTGTGTTTGTGCTCAGTGCAATAGGAGACACGGTCTTTATACGAGTGCTTTTACATTTCAGGGTGGGAACGAACAAACAAAACGCGGACAGGGAGACGAGGAGCGGTTATACAAGACCAGAGGTCCAAAATACGCAAGAGTACCTTCGAGGCCCTCTCTATCGGCCTCGACTACTTGCACTTCCCTTGCCACTTCTTGTGGTTCGCAGGGAACTCTTGCTCCTCATTACGCTGCTATCCCCGAGAACGTATCGACTGAAAGCAGCAGCGAGGACGAAGCATCTTTCGAGAAGACCCGTCGTCATTTCCAACAATTAAGACAAATCAGTTTGGGTAACGAGTTCAAATACAAAATGGAAATGGAAATCAAAAGTGCTAAGGAAGAGAATCTGCGCAACTCAGTGCCTTTCGTGAAACAGCTCAGCACAGAAAGTACTAAAGTAAAAACTGACTACACCATCAATGGAGATAGCCAACCATATGCGCCCACTACGCAGCGAATCTATCTGTGGACACAGGTCAGTTTAAAAATTGCTCTTAAATTTCGTTTGTACCTACTTAAAAAAAGTAAAATATCTATCTTGACTTCCGAGCCCGAGCCTATTCAAACTAGGTACGCAAAAAGAGTAAAGTCATAAATTCTTTTACAAACATTCGCAATTACGATTTGGCTATGTATCTTAAGATCGCAATGGTAATTCATAAACAGTAAAATCAATGTGAATCGATAAGACTTGCCATAAACGGAAAACTACATATCGAGTCGAACCTAGTCGTTTTAATACGATCTTGGAAAAGTTTTATGCAATAAATTGATATCGTGGAATAGGAACTATTGTAACTATATAAGTGCAAACATGTTATTAGTTTTGCATCCATGTGAAAACTACATCATTAAATCAGTAAGTTATTGATATAAATTAACGTAATTATGCTATGTAGTATATTTCTGAAGGGTATACTAAATGAATAAGTTCATTTATCCGTAGTAAAACCTATCTTTGTTGAACGCAAACAGTTTCCTGCATGTGGACTTAATTTTACTACTTATGTTTGTTGTTGGTTTTGCGAAGGAAGGTACATAATAAGACTCATTCGCCCACAAAAGCTCACAGCTTTACGGGAAAGGCTTGCGGTACAACGCAGGGACATTGAAATTAATAAAGACAGGATAAAATATGAAAAACAAAGATTCACAGCAGGTCTGCATCCCTAAAAACTTATTTAATAAGCGTAGATGTAGATATTATTTTTTAATTAAAATAAATTTGTTGCTGTAGGTTTTGGCTGCATTTGCCGTGTCCATGGGTTCCCTGATCGTCGGCTTCAGCTCTGGTTATACATCTCCAACAGGCAAAAACATGACGGCAGATTTGCAACTAACACCGGAAGGCGTAAGTATTTATTTTATTTTTAAATATATATTATACGATTTATAAGGTGGTACCAATGATGTGATGATACTGAAACAGGTGATAGTGTTGCTTAAACTAAACTACTTTCTCCATGGAACATAGGTCGTAGGAAAAAAAATCATACTCGCATACAAAACTATTGGTCAGCTGACCGACTTATTATGGAAAGGCGAAAAATAAAAGTTTTTCGACCTATGTTCCTTGGAGAATGCTGTTCAGTTTCAGCAACACTATCACCTGTTCCAGTATCATCACATCATTTGGTTCCACTTTATATACGTATTCTATACTGTAAATCATGATCTCATTTTTTAATTAAATAATACATAAGTTTATCGTTTACCGTATCCCCGTGCTTTCTATACGATCAATACGAATATTTTGCGAGATACGAGTATTAGGGTTTTTTTTGGGAAAAAATGAATTTGCTTGTTATGTCAACAGTATGATGTATTAAAAAAACGATTACTTATGTATATTTACTTTTAATTTCATTTATGTTGTCGACTTCTTCGTTTTCTGTGATAGCATTCGGCTCGTTTGGTTATCAATGTCTCAAATCTTGGGATTGAATTAACCAAAACTTTTTTAAACGAATTATTAAAAAACAACAAATTCTTTTAGTATCTATACTTTCTATAGATAGATAATGCTATATCAACAAACTAACGAAGTTATAAAAACTTCTTATATTTAAATTGGTTTTAGTAGGCCTACATGCATTATACTTGGCCCTGTCTTATTAAAATATCTTTAAGCGTATTAATGCTGTGAAAACAGGCTCCAACGTGATTTAGTTCTGCAACTAACAGCTAACTTAATGACTTTCTTGATGAGTAACCTATATAATTAATGAATGCTTTTTTATCTTTTCAGAGCAGTTGGGTTGGTGGTCTACTTCCCCTCGCAGCCCTGATCGGAAGCATCGGTGGCGGTTCCCTAATAAGTTATCTGGGCCGAAAAGCAGCAATTTCCGCCACTGCAGTGCCATTTTTTATCGGATGGATGCTCATAGCTAATGCAAGCAATGTTACTATGGTTTACGCCGGCCGAGCTCTTTGTGGCATATGCGTTGGAATAGGCTCGCTGGCTTTTCCCGTCTATCTTGGTGAAACACTACAACCAGAAGTAAGGGGCGCTCTAGGTTTATTACCAACAGCGTTCGGTAATACCGGAATACTTTTGGCATATTTTGTTGGGAAATACCTTGACTGGTCAAACTTGGCATACCTTGGTGCTGCACTACCAATTCCTTTCTTCCTTATAATGCTTTTAATACCGGAAACACCTTGTTGGTACATGAGCAAAGGACGCATGGAAGATGCTAGAAAATCTATGCAATGGTTAAGAGGGAAAAACGTGGACATAGAAAAGGAACTGAGAGATCTCACACGCAATCAAGTAGAATCTGATCACGTCCGGGGAAATATTGTCGGACAACTGTTTAGCAAGAAATATGTACGTGCTATTGCCATAGCGTTAGGCCTGATGATCTTCCAACAATTGAGCGGCATAAACGCTATTATTTTTTACGCGGAGGAAATATTTTTAATGGCAGGCAGCAGCATTGATAAAAATTTGTCGAGTATCATAATTGGAATTGTGAATTTTATCTCAACTTTCATAGCGACAGCACTGATTGACCGTCTCGGAAGGAAAATGCTACTATACATTTCTAGCGTTTCTATGATTATTACCATGGTGACGTTGGGAGCTTACTGCTACTTGAACGATGCTGGGGTCGACGTTAAGCACTTGGGATGGCTGCCTCTCGCGTGCCTTGTTATATACGTATTGGGATTCTCGGTGGGCTTTGGTCCCGTTCCATGGCTTATGCTCGGCGAAATCTTACCATCAAAAATTCGAGGCACGGCTGCATCACTGGCAACTGCACTGAATTGGACTTGCGCTTTCATCGTCACGAAAACATTCAAGAGTGTCAGCATCGCTCTCAAGATGTATGGTGCCTTATGGTTATTTACTGTCATATGTATGATTGGATTGTTATTCGTCATATTTTTTGTACCTGAAACTCGAGGCATCAGCTTAGAAGAAATTGAGAAGAAATTAACGGGTGGATCTCGAAGAGTACGGAATATTAAAAGTAATAACGACAAAACGATTCAGAATGGATGCTAGCTAGCATCCGAGTAAAAAATTCGGACTTATAAAGTGATATATAGAATATATTGTACATTCCAGAGTGCGTTTGGCTGCACTTGAGCTGTGCTAGATAAGGGATTTAGGATTGTAGACGAAAGTGCAATTAAAATGCACTGTATGTTCAGTGTGTAAGCTGAAGACTGATTTGGATTGTAGCCATACCGCTATCACGTAAATGTAAATTGTATTTGTAGAATTAGGCAACAGTAAAATGTCATTAATAGTTCCTTTAGTCGAGTATGTAATATAGGTAGGATTCCGCAAAGCGGCCTTAAATATCAGTACCATACTGCAGTATGGATATCGGTAATATCGGTATACATTCCGATATAGCAAGAATCTCATTTGGTTAAAACATAGGATTGATTCGCATCAAGTCAACTGTTCATAGGGCCCGTCATAATTTATGTAAATATGCAACAAATTGATCTGTATTTTTAAGTCTAGTGAAATAATATAATTTAAAATCTTACGTTCATCATGACAAAAGAATATTTAAGTAATTATTATGTACGACCAAATAATTATTATGTAAGAAATTTGATTTAAATCTAATGATCCTTTGAGTGATAGGATTTTAATGCTCGTCTAATTCCGTATATTACGGAGGCAATATTTATTTTATTTGTTATGTTATTTTTTTTTATTAAAATAAAATATTTTACCAGTATCAACATTTTGTTTCTTTTGCGTGCTTTTGTCCATCGTCTAGTATCAAAATTATTGAATATTGTATATAGGTAGCTACAGGAAAACTTTTCTAGGAGACCATCAATTTTTTTAAGATATTCTGAATTGCATTCACAGATTTTGGAAAAAAAAAATCCGTCAGCAAAAAAATTATAAAATACCAAAAAAAATTTATGTCAATCGATCCTATTTCATGTGGGGATCAAAATACTCTATGGGACTATTTAAGGAATGAGTACTAGAAACGACAGAAATTGCCAAAAATTTTTACGAAACAATTTGGACGGAATACGATAGGATCAACTCATTTTTTTTTGCATAGAGATCCTATTTCTTACTGTGATCAAAATCCTCTTTAGGGCAACTGAAATTTGAGTAAAGAAACAAAGTAAGTCACAACACCAGCACGCGTAGCATGAGCAAACGAGACTCTTGTCTACGAAGACTTGTCGTCTCGACCTTCTCGATTGCTGAGCACAGTTTGACAGACAGGTGGGACTCGTTCTCAGAATTTCGAAACCTTTTAATGTCTTTTAATAAAAAAGTGAATTTTAAAGGTAATCTTTTTATTTCAACACCAATAAACGTCAAAATTATCTAATTTGATCCGAAATAATTTAGTTTAAACATGATTCTCATTTTTTTTATAAGTTCTAAGATAAAGAGGCACTCAAGAAAGCGTTCTCTTCCGTAGACAAGCTCTCTCGTGTTCGAGAAGAATAATATTGCCAATAGAAAATAATTACTTTATTTCTCATAAAGCACCGTTCCTTTCTATAGATTTGACAACGCTAAACTCTAAAAACTAATCAAATATAGCTGTATGGATATAAATTCGTTTGCCTTTCTTTTATTGAGAGTATTTTGAAAAGATAACACAGACTACTAACGAAATTGTTAATTTAGTAATCTGTGTAAAATGACGAGAAAATTACGAAATATTAAAATCAATGTATGAAAATAATTTTAACTTAAGTTTTTAAGGAATAAAATATAAGCACGGATAATTTAGATTTATTTTTATTGCGAAATTTAGATTCATATAAAATAAAATACGTAGAAAACTATTTCGAATCTTCTAATTAGTCTGTGATTCTCTCTCGACCTTCTCGACTACTCAAAGGGTGGTAGACAAGTTTCTCTGATTCAACTGTCAAATTAATGTCAGTTGAAGAGAAAAGCTCGTGTTTGTCGACTTTTGACATTAGGCCACGACAAAGAACTATACGAGTCTACTAGTTGTAAATGCGAGCATGAGTATCTCGATCTCAACCCGACAAAAGTGACATTTCGGTGGTTAATTCGTCCAAGCATTTCGGTGTAGACAAGCCATTGTTCTCTGAGTCGAATCTTATCTCGATGTTGGTCATGCTACGCGTGCAGCTTCTCACGCAGGCACAATTTTCTATCTACAACATTAGATCTAAAAAAAGGCGTTTCTGTACTCAAATTTCAGTTGGCCTCAAAGAGTATTTTGATCACAGTAAGAAATAGGGTTGTTTGGCAACAAAGAATATTTCAAGTTAATTTATCGTTTTTCCGTTCAAAATGTATGGGAAGAGTTTTTGGCAATTTCTGTCATTTCTAGTACTCATAAGTACCTTAAATGGTCCCATAGAGCCTTGATCCTCACACGAAATAGGATCGATTGGCGTAACACAAAAAAAAATGGTATTTTAGCTTTTTTTCGCCAATTTAATACGAATCGTATTAAAGAGGCCATCGAGCGGAATACAGGCTCCAAAGTGTTCGCGAGAGATCTGTCTATTGGGCAAAGCCAGATGACGAAGCTGAAAACTGACGACGGACGCATCATCTCATCGAAACCTGAAATCCTGAGGGAGATCGAGAGTTTCTATGGGCAGTTATATTCCACGCAGACACCTGTTGAAAGCAAGGCTAAAGACCCCAGAGCCAAGCTTACCCGACACTATACCCAAGATATCCCGGACGTCAGCATGTACGAGATTAGTATGGCTCTCAAACAGCTAAAAAACAACAAGGCGGCGGGTGACGACGGAATCACTACAGAACTTCTGAGAGCGGGCGGTAAGCCGATACTTAAAGTCCTCCAGAAGATTTTCAATTCTGTCATCGTCGAGGGCAGAACGCCGAAGGCATGGAACAGTGAGGTGATTTTGTTCTTTAAAAAGGGTGATAAGTCCCTCTTAAAGAACTACAGACCCATCTCACTTCTGAGCCATGTCTATAAGATGTTTTCGAGAGTCCTTACGAATCGTCTCGTTCGCAAGTTCGACGACTTCCAACCTCCCGAACAAGCCGGATTTCGAAAAGGCTTTAGCACCACAGACCACATCCATACGCTGCGGCAGGTTATACAGAAGACCGAAGAGTATAATCTGCCACTATGCTTAGCGTTCGTGGATTATGAGAAAGCCTTTGATTCGATTGAAACCTGGGCGGTGCTGCAGTCTCTACAAAGGTGCCAAGTGGACTATAGGTATATCGAGGTGTTGAGGTACTTATACAAAAATGCCTCCATGTCGATCCGAGTACAGAGCCAGAGCACACGTCCTATCCAACTGCAGCGTGGTGTGAGACAGGGAGACGTTATTTCTCCGAAACTGTTCACAGCTGCTTTGGAGGACATCTTTAAGCTCTTGGACTGGAAAGGACTCGGCATCAACATTAATGGCCAGTACCTAACACACCTTCGTTTTGCCGATGATATAGTCCTTATGGCTGAGACCATGGAAGACCTGAACATAATGC
The DNA here is from genome assembly GCA_943789525.1 of Agriphila geniculea. NCBI lineage: Eukaryota > Metazoa > Arthropoda > Insecta > Lepidoptera > Crambidae > Agriphila > Agriphila geniculea. The sequence continues at coordinate 18,091,932 of OX038871.1, forward strand.
TCGAAGATCTCCGTAGTGCTTCCCAAAGAGTGGGTCTCAAGATGAACATGGATAAGACGAAAATTATGTCAAATGGCCATGTTGTACCCTCTCCAGTTCATGTTGGGAACACTACTCTTGAAGTTGTTGACCACTACGTATACCTAGGACAGGCAGTCCAGTTAGGTAAGTCCAACTTAGAGAAAGAGATCTCTCGTCGAATCCAACTCGGGTGGGCAGCATTCGGGAAGCTTCGAAAAATCTTCGCGTCCGATTTACCTCAGTGTCTCAAGACGAAAGTATATGAACAGTGTGTTGCCAGTGATGACTTACGGCAGTGAAACGTGGTCGCTAACTATGGGTCTCATAAGGAGGCTCAAGGTCAGCCAGCGTGCAATGGAGAGAGCCATGCTCGGCGTTTCCCTGCGTGATCGAATCAGAAACGAGGAGATCCGCAGGAGAACTAAAGTAACCGACACCGCTCGAAGGATTGCTCAGCTGAAGTGGCAATGGGCAGGACACATGGCGAGAAGAACTGATGGCCGTTGGGGCGGAAAGGTTCTGGAATGGCGACCGCGCACCGGACGACGCTCCGTGGGTAGGCCCCCGACAAGGTGGACCGACGATCTGGTGAAGGTCGCGGGAAGCCACTGGATGCGGGCAGCGCAGGACCGATCGTCGTGGAGATCCTTAGGGGAGGCCTATACCCAGCAGTGGGTGTCGTGCGGCTGATATGATGATGATGAGCTTTTTTTTGCTAACGGTATTTATTTTTCTAAATCTGTGAATATTTATATAAGATTTACCAGAGAAAAAGGGTCGGGCGGGATAAAGAAAATAAACTACATATTTCAATGGTTATGTTTATTTGCTTTTCCAATTACACGAACGGGGGGTTATGCATTGGGGATCTAATTAATTATTTACATACAATATAACACCCGATTGATTGCAATCAAAATATTTTATGCCGAACCGATCCGTATAATGCCTTCCTTTAAGGGGAAAAAAGGTGCGCTTGATGAAACCAGCGGCATATTTTAGTATGTTGTTAGGCATGGTATTCTCACAAAAAAACCATCGGGAAACAGTTCCTATATGGTTGGTTCTCCCGTTATGACGTCACCAAAATTGCCGCTGCCGCTTTCAGAATATAGCGTATACAACAGAAAGTATACAACTTATAGGCTTGTGTGGGTTGTCATAAAAAGCAAAATTAAATGCGCTACAATATTGTTCCTATATTTGGCCATGTAAATACCTCAGTTGCGAGAATTTTTAAGTTTTATTAAGGTTTTCCCAAAAAAACTTCCGTTAAGTCACCATAAATATTAAACTGATGTTCTTATTTGTAAACAAAAAATATGCTAACAAAGCCTTTTAATTATATTCAATTATATTTTTCTAAATTTGCATTAAATGTGCTTTGTTAGCATATTTTTTGTTAACAAATAAGAACATCAGTTTACTATTTAGGTACTGTGATTTAAAGTAAAAAAAAACCGGTCAAGAGCGAGTCGGACTCGCGCACCGAGGGTTCCGTACAATCATAAATATATTTGGATATGTTATTTTTGGACAGTCTTTAAATAAGTAGGATAAACGGCAGACAGGTGGAAGGGCGAACAGGCGGACAGTTAATTTACAAATGCTGCTTATGGTGACTGAAAAACGTTTCAGCCACTCCACATTGCAAAATGTTTATATTACTAGTCCATCAGCCATTTTAATGTCCCCACTGCTGGGGCACAGGCCTTCCTTATGGGTGGATAAGGAGGACGGGCCATAACCCACCACGCGGGCCTAATGCGGATTGGTGGGTGTTAACGACTGCAAATGCAGCCGGGACCAACGGCTTGACGTGCCTTCCGAAGCACGGAGGAGCTCGAGATAATAAATTTTTGGTCACCCATCCCATGACCGAACCTTGCGAACGTTGCTTAACCTCCGCAATCGCTGGTCCAGGCGCTAAACCACTGCGCCACCGAGCTCCTCGTTATTATTATATTACTATATTACTAAGTAGGAACTTATTCTTCGTTTATTCGTACGGCAAATAGTAGGTAATTATATTAGAACCAGCCACCAATTTATTATTGTAGTGTTAGGTTGCGCCATCTCTTGACTGATAGTGGAACTATTTTTGTCCCTTAGGTTAGCATGCTTAGGACAGCGCCATCTGTTGACTGGTAGTGACACTAAAAAAATTTTGTTTGTTTTTTGAATTTCTAAAAAAGTGTGTTATATTGAGACATCGTTTTATTTTTCCTGTAATCTTTACATAAACTACTATCACATAGAATTATTTCAGATTTTTCTCTTTGCAAACTTCGGAGATAAGGGGGGGGGGGGGGGGAACGGTATTTTTTTTTTACATTTTTCATCATAAGTCGAAAACTATGCGGCCTAAAAAAAAGGAAAAATTGTTTTAAAATGTGCAAACAGCGCTCTTTCATATGATACCCCACATGCCCTAGTCACCTCACTTAAAATTTTTAAGACCCCTTTTCAGTCCCTGTTGTAAAAAAAAAAAAAAAAATTTATTATTTCTTTCTTATTTGCAAAATAGTTGGGCAAATGTCATCTTAAACTATACCAAATTTCAAGTTGATACCATTAGTAGTTCTCGAGATATCCAGCTGTGACAGACAGACAGACAGACTGAGTCACACCATAAGGGTTCCTTTTTTACCATTTTGGTACGGAACCCTAAAAACGGAACCCTTATATAGCTTTATAGGATCACTTTGTTGTCCGTCTGTCTGTCTGTCAAGTCAAGACCCTTTATCTCAGGAACGCCTGGAAGTATCGAGTCGAAATTAAAACAATATACTCAGGTCTACGGTCCCTTGAAGTAGTGAAATAATTAAACTTCTAAGTTTACGTAAAAAAAAAGGATACGGTCCGTTTGTGTTCATAGCAATGTAGAGCGATGCCATCGATATGACAGCAATGATTCGAGTGGAGACGACATTGAATAAATAAAAATATTATTTTCAAATTTAGTCCAATCAATGAGCATATTTGTTGTAACTTCCGAAAAATTCTCCCGTCTATAAAATTTGGCATGTGATGAAGTTAGGTAACACAGATTACAGATGAACAATAAGCCAATAAAATTTGTTACGAGAAGTTAGGTATTTTTACCTAAACATTAAAATCGCTTATATCTCTCTGTGAATATTTCCTCGGGCTAAAATACTTTCTGTATACGTATTTGTGTATTAGTTAGAATAAGTATGTAAAAGAATCCAATATTTTTTCGATTTCGGAGATACTCCAAATTTAAATTTTAATATTTTTCAATATATCTTTTCTTGATAAAAATATCTGCTGATTATTATTTTTTAATATGTTTTTATACCCTTAATATATAGATTTGTTCAGTAGGCCAACAAATTTTCTTCTTTAATCATATTTATACATAAATGTATGAAAATGGACCGACTATTTTTCACATTACCTCGTAAGACCAAAAAATAAAAAAAATATGATTAAAGAAGAAAATTAATTGACTTACTGAACAAAGCTATATATTTAAGGATATAAAAACATATTAAAAATAATAATCAGCAGATATTTTTATCAAGAAAATATATATTGAAAAATATTAAAATTTAAATTTGGAGTATCTCCGAAATCGAAAAATATTGGATTCTTTTACATACTTATTCTAACTAATACACAAGTACGTATACCGAAAGTATTTTAGCCCGAGGAAATATTCACAGAGAGATATAAGCGATTTTCATGTTTAGGTAAAAATACCTAACTTCTCGTAACAAAATTTATTGGATTATTGTTCATCTGTAATCTGTATTACCTAACTTCATCACATGACAAATTTCATAGACGGAAGAATTATTCGGGTTGCATAAGCCCCGTTGATTGGACTAATTGTTTTTGCTGACTACATACAATACAATTAATTTCACAGTGTAAAACTGAAGTCAGAACTAGCTTCAGAGCGCTCAAAACAATGTTTTTTTTTATAATCTGTAAAACTTACTCTTTACTGTAATACACATTCTCGAGTGAAGTTGCAGCGGATTACTGTCTATTGTTAATTTAATGGCATTGTACAGCAGATACATACAACATTACATTTACATTTATATATATATATATATATATCCTATTTTTGACTAGAAATTATTCTTAGCCTGTACTATTCAGAGGTCTTGTGGAAATTTGCTTTAAACATTAATATGAATTGACATCAAAATATATTATTTTATTACGAAATTAAGGATATCTATGTATTTTTATGAGGAGCTCGGTGGCGCAGTGAGGAGCTCGGTGGCGCAGTGGTTTAGCGCCTGGCCTAGCGATTGCGTAAGTTAAGCAACGTTCGCAAGGGTCGGTCATGGGATGGGTGACCAAAAATTTGTGCTTCGGAAGGCACGTTAAGCCGTTGGTCCCGGCTGCATTTGCAGTCGTTAATACCCACCAATCCGCATAGGGCCCGCGTGGTGGGTTATGGCCCGTCCTCCTTATCCACCCATAAGGAAGGCCTGTGCCCCAGCAGTGGGGACATCAAAAATGGCTGATGGACATGTATTTTTACAGTTTTCCGCTTTTAGCTATTGATTTGGAATTATTTTTGGGAATAAACAGTATTCCAAAATCCAATTACCAAACCAACATGATTCTGTAAACATTACCTAAATAATACCTAGTAGGTAGGTTCGACTGTCAAACTGTTGTATGTAAGTTTAGTGCGACTGTAATCGTTACTACGACGAGGGAGTGACGGTCTTTTGTTTACACGATCATTGACTAATGTATGTTCATAAAAAGCATGTGGCGATGTTTGCATCTGCAGCTAGCTACGTATCACTACCATCACCTATTACATATGATGTTATTATGTTATTTATTATAGTAGAATCGTCGAACGCAAGGAGTTTTATAGTACTACTAGCTTCTGCCCGCGACTTCGTCCGCGTGGATGTTAGTGAAAATCCTTAGAGAACCTTCAACCAGGATCTGACCAGTCATTTTTACGTTTCCGGTTCCGGTTCCCGTTACAGAACGGGAACCGTCCGTTTCCGTCCCTTTCCTGTCCCGTTCTCGTACCCCTTCCGTTGCCATTCCCGTTCTCGTCCCGTTACCGTCCCGTTCTCGTTCCCGTTCCCGTTCCCGTACCGTTCTCGTCCCGTTCCGTTCTCGTTTCATTCCCGTTCCGTTCCCATCCCGTTCCCGTTCCGTTCCCATTCCATCCCGTTCCGTTCTTGTTCCCGTTCCGTACCCGTCCCGTACTCCTTCCGGTTCCCGTTCCCGTTCCCGTCCCCATCCCTTCCCGTTCCCGTCCGGTTCCCGTTCCCGTTCCCGCCCCGTCCCATTCCCGTTCCCTTTCCCGTCCCGTTCTCGTCCCGTTCCGTTCCCGATCCTTTCCCCTCCGTTCCCGTGCCGTTCCTTTACCGTTCCGGTCGTTTTCGTTCCCGTTCCGTTCCTGTATCGTTCCTGTTTCGTTCCCGTTCCATTCCGTTCCGTCGCGTACGCCTTCCGTTCCTTTTCCCGGTACCGTTCCCGTCCCGTTCCTGTACCTTTCTTTTTCCCGTTCCATTCCCGTTTCGTTCCCGTTCCGTTCCCGTTCCCATTCCGTTCCCGTTTCATTCCCGTTCCGTTTCCTTTCCGGCCCGTTCCCTTCCCGTCCCGTTCTCGTCCTGTTCCCGTTCCAGTTCCTGTTCCCGTGCCCGTGCCCGTGCCTGTTCTCGTTCCCGTTACCTGGATGTGCATGTCCAGGTACAGGTCCATGATGTGTCATGTCCACCGTGTTGGACTTCAAAATAAATGTCATTTTCGCAATCACCATCCCATGAAACCTCAAGAACGACATCCACATCGATTTTCATGTTTACTTACCCCATTTACACCCTAAGGGATGATTTTCAAAATAACAAAATATGTGTTTGCCTATTTATTTTTAGACATGCTCCTACGAATTTTAAAGTTGTAATGTCTATTTTATATTCTTTTTCCATACATTTGAACCTCATTTTCACCCCATTAGGGGTTAAATCATGTGCACCGTGTTAGACTTCAAAATAAATCTCATTTTCGTAATCACCATCCCATAAAACCTCAAGAACGACCTCCACATCGATTTTTATGTTTACTCACCCCATTTACCCCCTAAGGGGTTGATTTTCAAAATCACAAAATATATGTTTGCTTATTTATTTTTAGACGTGCTCCTACGAAGCTTAAAGTTGTAATGGCCATTTAATATTTTTTTCCATACAAAATTTGAACCCCATTTTCACCCCTTGAGAGTTAAATCATGTCCACCGTGTTGGACTTCAAAATAAATGTCATTTTTGCAATCGTCATCCCAGAAAACCCCAATAACGACATCCGTATCTGTTTTCAGGTTTTCTCACCCCATTTACCCCCTAAGGGGTTTATTTTCAAAATCACAAAATATATGTTTGCTTATTTATTTTTAGACGTGCTCCTACGAAGTTTAAAGTTGTAATGTCCATTTAATAATATTTTTCCATACAAAATTTGAACCCCATTTTCACCCCTTGAGGGGTCAAATCATGTCCACCGTGTTGGACTTCAAAATAAATGTCATTTTTGCAATCGTCATCCCAGAAAACCCCAATAACGACATCCATATCTATTTTTAGGTTTATTTACCCCTTTTCACCCCCATTTCAGCCCCGTAGGGGTTGAAATACTAACAATAACAATATACGTTGCATTAGATTTCTATCCATAAGCCTAAATTATATATTTAGCAATTTTGACTTCGAAAATAAAGGATTTTCTTCATTACACAACTTCATCCCCCTTTTGACCCCTTCGGGGGTAGAATTTTGAAAAACGCTGAGACCCGTATTTATTATTTTTTAATCGTCAGCCTAAACACAAAATTTGACGATCCTAGCTTCAAAACTGAGGGACTTTCATACAAACTTTCATCCCTTATTTCATCCCCTTAGGGATAGAATTTTCAAAAATCCTTCCTTAGTGGATGCCTACACTGTATAAAGTATCTGTGTGCAAAATTTCAAGTCTCTTGGTCCAGCGGTTTGGGCTGTGCGTTGATAGATCAGTCAGTCATTCAGTTTACGATTTTATATATTATAAGATGCGTGCCAAATAAGAATAGTATCGACAACTTCACGTCACTGGTCAATTTTATACTGCCAGCAAAAAATCCAATGATCGTTTGCCATGCTGATCGATGCCAGCAAGAATAAAAATCATATTTTTATATATTTTGTTTCTTTTAATGCACATCCTATACATTATGAAGTTATCAATTCTACCAAGCAGTAACAAAATTGTCCAGTGCCGTGAAGTTGTCGATACTATTTTTATTTGGCGCGCATAGTACTATTTATTTATTCTGTGGTTTTATGGTAAGAGATGAATGAAGAAAAGAGAGAGAGAGAGGGCCGCAATTTGCTTATACTTCAGCTAGGGTTGCCAACCCTACTATATAATATAGTATCCTACTATATTGAGGGCTCGCCTACTATATTTTTTGAAATAATATATAGTAAGCAAAACTACTATATTTATTCAAATGAAAAAATTAAACAAAAGCAATAGAAACATTATTAATTATTATATGCACATAAGTAATTGCATAATATTTTTTGTGGTTAAACTATGAAAATGTTAGTACTTAAGTATGAAAAATGCAACTTCTTTAAAATTCTCCATACAAAACGGCAACCTACTACATTTTTTGGATTTTTTCGCCATCTACTATATTTTTACAAAAAAAATATTGAAAATACTATATTTGCAAAAAAATGCAAAAAAGTTGGCAACCTTAACTTCAGCATCACAAGATTTTTATTTACTCCGTGCTAGCAATTTACGATAAGAAAGCAACATTATAGAGAAAATTTTGAATCCCATTGGATGATTTAATGCATTGGATGCAATATTTTATTTTTGGTGTACGTGGCGTTTAATGTTCGCTAAAAAACTCGAGTTTCTCAGAGTCAAAAGATATTGTGTAACTATAAAATATAACATTTATAGCACATATTATCTTGATTCAGAAAAAGTAGGAAGTCTGGAAAAATATATTTCACGATTCGATTGATAAGTTTTATACAATATTGCTTTTGTTGAAACGCGAAGTTAAGTTTTAGGAAATTTGTATGCGATAGGTCATAAATTGTTTAGTTAACAATTAGGAAATCGTATAAAAAGTAGTTTTCTCCAGTCATTTCGAAGATATTGTTTTGAATTACACAGCCTCCACAGCCAATCAGTTTTGTCAATCAATTTGTGCCCATATATAGAGCAGTGGCGTGGCGAGAAACACGCATTTCTTCATGAGCATTATGAATGTTACGTCAAGTGCATAATTTAACATACAATTTGATGGTGTAGTGCAATTGTGAATGAACTAAAAGGCAAAGTGAAATAAAACAGCAAACATGAAGATTTTAATGAGAGCGGACACACATTATAGTATAGGAGTGAGAAGTAGCGAATATGAAAAACCTAAATATACATTTTCCCAGGTAAGTTGATCAAGTACCTATATTGGAAATTGTACAACATTCCTTTGAAGTCACCAAGAAATAATATACCTATGTAAACGAAATAACATTAAAAATATTACTTTAATTGCAATGTAAATTCATTAACAAACAAGAAAGGAAGGTATAGCTGGAACTTTTCAAAATGTATTTCATAAGATTTGCGTAGGTTAGTACTTTTAAAAGGCACTAGCTTTCGCCCGCGATTTCGTCCGCGTGGACATTCGGAGAATCTCTAGGGAACCTTTGACTGGGATAAAACGTATCCTATGTTTTAATCCAGGCTATAAACTAAAAGTACGGCAAATTTCATCCAAGTCTATTCAGAATTTTTTGCGTGACTGAGGAACAAACATCCAAACCACAAGCTTTCACATTTATAATATTACAATAATATAATAATAATAATATAATATAGTAGGATAAGTAATTATTGACATTGAGATTAATATAGCCGATTGTTAAGATTCATTTCATTACAACTTGATGTTTCTTACCAATTGTTTATTGGATCTTGTTAAATAAAATATATTGATTTAAAACTTACTAAAGAAGTAAAAGAAAGGTGTCATGCATGATGAAGATATTCAAAAATATTTCACACAGTAAAATTTTTGGGAATAAAAAAAAATCTATGAAAATCTGTTAGTTGTTTATAATAAGTACAACAAAAATTTCGTTTCCGATAGTCACGTGTTGGAAATTTCTTCATAGCAAAATTCAATTTGCATGGTCATGGTGATTATAGTGAATAAGTACAAAATTATACATTAAAAATACCGATATTGTGGGCTCACCAGCCTACATTATGGTATGGCGTATCTACACCGAAGTTACGTTGTGTTAATTTTAATTAACTCTCTTTAACTTTAGCACTTATCACTAACTAGGTAATTACATATACATAATGGTGTATTATTAATCGGATACAAAAATGCAATAGAATTTTATTAAAATAATTTCTAATTTTTTGTTACAAAATATACTGGTAACATAGAACCACTTTGACTGATCTTGCATGATCGCAAAAGTAGGTGTCAACAACATATTTCAAGCAAGTCAGTTTTGAATTTCAGTGTTACACTGTTAACGGTCAAAGTCCACAATCAGAATCGTTCATTGCTTAAATTAATCGTAGGCGGTCTGCGCACACCTCCCGACGATAACGTCAGCGTTTCATATATTATACATGGAACATAATTATATATAATCATCGTCATGCGTGTGGTAGGCAGCATCAACCACGTGTAATGAATTCAATACCATTGTATGATGCGTCTATAATCATCAAGGGACAATAATATTGTTGATCTTATTCTAATAATATTTTTTCAATAGGTTTCATTACGAAAATAATTTCAATACCTACTCGTACTTAATAACTAAAAATTAGTTTGATTAATTATCTGTATTACTGTTTCTTTGACTTCAGGTGTTGGCTGCCGTAGCCGTATCAATGGGATCTATGATTATTGGTTTCTCATCTGCCTATACGTCTCCTGCTTTAGTAACAATGACGAACAGCACCTATATATCTATAACTAAGGAAGAGGTAAGATATTGTGACTCGATAGGAGACCTTCTCAAACTTGGACATAGTATTTAAAATCTAATTATTAATTCACAGGAGTAATTTGTCGTTTACGGTTGTAACCATTAACGTTTGAGGCTTGTTTTAAAAATGTCTCAGTTGTAACCATGAACGCTACTGACTTTGTGTGAGTGAACTGAATCACAATAAATAAAGGCAACATTATTTTACAATGTGACATTAGAATCTGTCAGTTTACTCCAGTGAATTAATAATTAGACTTTAAGCAAAACAATAATAATGAATTCAATTTTACAGGCAAGTTGGATTGGAAGCTTGATGCCGCTGGCTGCTTTAGTGGGCGGCATAATTGGTGGCCCACTTGTTGACTACATTGGAAGACGAAAAACAATTCTATGCACCGCCCCCCCTTTTTTCTTAGGATGGATCCTAATAGCTTCCGCCAAAATTGTCCATCTTGTATTGGTAGGACGAGTAATATGCGGTTTATGCGTCGGTATTGGATCACTAGCATTCCCAGTATATCTCGCAGAAACCATACAACCGGAGGTTAGAGGTACTTTAGGATTATTTCCAACAGCTATAGGAAATATTGGTATTTTGATTTGTTATCTCGCCGGCAAGTACCTTGACTGGTCCCAGCTAGCATACTTAGGTGCCTTTTTACCAATACCATTCTTTATACTAATGTTTATGATTCCGGAGACTCCACAATGGTACTTGTCAAACGGACGGTCAGAAGAAGCAAGAAAAGCTCTACAGTGGCTTCGGGGGAAAAACGCTAAAGTCGATAACGAAATGCGTGACATTGCTTTGACTGACGCTGAAGTGGAAAATGACGATTCGAGCTTAAAAGAATTGTTTAGTCGCAAATATATGAAGTCAATATTAATTTCATTAGGTTTAATGACTTTTCAACAGCTGTCAGGAATCAACGCCGTAATATTTTATACCGTGTCTATTTTTAAAATGTCTGGCAGCGCCGTTGATGAAAATTTATCGACAATTATAGTCGGCATTGTTAATTTTATGTCCACGTTCATAGCAACAGCACTGATTGATAGAGCAGGTCGTAAAGTACTACTTTACATTTCATCAATTACTATGACGATTACTTTAGTTGTACTGGGCACATTTTTTTATGTCCAAAAGGATCTCAAGATGGACGTTTCATCATTAGGTTGGTTACCATTAACTAGTCTCATGATATATTTACTTGGATTTTCGTTGGCATTTGGTCCTATACCTTGGCTCATGATGGGAGAAATATTACCGGCAAAAATAAGAGGCGCTGCTGCATCTATCTGTACTGCTTTCAATTGGTTATGCACATTTACAGTGACGAAAACTTTTCTAAACATTATTGACGGTATTGGACCTGCAGGGACATTCTGGTTATTTGGTTCTATTTGCTTTGCTGGTTTATTTTTTGTAATAGTTTGTGTTCCAGAAACAAGAGGACAGAGTCTTGAACAAATTGAAACGAAATTAACTGGTAGAGATACTCCTAGGGCACGCAGGATGAGCTCAATAGCAAACATCAAACCATTACCCAATGGATGTTGAATCTCAAAATGACTTTAGTTCATTTAATAGATCTCAGGATCAGATCTGAAATAATTTATTTATATTTTGGCTGGATGGCACGAATATTATCGTATTTTTTCCATGCTGTTATCTTTGAAATTGTTACTTTTTGCAATTACGTAATATAATTTAATATGGTATTTTGGATGCAGTGCAACTGCAAGATATACCGTCGATTACTATTAAGTTTAATTACATAAACAAATTATTCAGTACAATTTGCATTGAATAAATTAACACACCAAAGTTTTTCTATTTTATTAACAAATCTTTACTGCAAAGTATTATGATAATATTATCATTTGTTATATTGCAGATACTGTTTTATTATATGTAAGGATAAACAGTAAATATTATGGTTTTTATCCAACAATGTATAATACTTTCACATAGCCCGAACCAATTGTAATGAAATAATACATAAATAAAAATTAGGGATGTAACGATATATGTTTTTTCCGATACGATACCGATATGTCACTTGCCAAATTTCGTAGTTCTAGGCAGGGATTGAAATACCGTTAAAAAAAAATAACGATATAAAAAAATAACGTTAAAAATACCGTTAAAACATTTTATTGGTAAATTTACCAGTAAAAATAACGTTAAAAATATTTTACCGGTAAAATTAACGTTAAATATAGCGTTAGATTTAGTACCGGTAAAATTATCGGTAAAAAATTAACATTATTTATTGGAATAACGTTAATTTTAAAATTAACGTTAAAATTAACGTTATTTCAGTAAATAACGTTAAATTTAACGTTATTTCTCAAATTAATGTTGAAATTAATGTTATTTATCGACATAACGTTAATGTCAAAATTAAAGGTATGATTCCGATGTCAGCAGCACTGCTGCGTGTCACTGCTGCGCGACACTGCTGCGCGACAGTGCTGCGCAGCAGTGTCGCGCAGCAGTGTGTCGCGTCGCTTCTCCGCTCTCATCAAATTGAGCCTTTCAAACGTAACATTAGGGTTCAATTTGGAGTGCACTGCTGCGGCAACACTGCTGCTGCTGCCGAGATCGGAATCATACCTTAACGGTAAAAAGAGTAAAAATTAACGTTATATTTAAAAATAACGTTAACATTCCCTGGTTCCAGGTCAACGGCAAGTACCCTATGAATTTGGATTCCCTTGAGAGTCGAAATAGGCATTTTTTGCGGCACAAACGGCCGTATCTGATTTTTACGTAAATTTAGGTTTGATTTTTTTACAGCTTTAAGGGACCGTGACCTGAAGTTATGGTTTTAATTTCAACTCGAAACCTCCACTCGTTCCCAAGATAAAGGGTCTTGCTTGACAGACAGACAGACAGAGGGACAACAAAGTGATCCTATATAGGTTCCGTTTTTTTTTTATTTTGAGGTACGGAACCTTAAAAAAATGAAAAACCAAGGCATGTTTCAAAGGATCCGGTTAAATTCCAAATACAATAAAAAAAGCATTTCTTTCACAATTCAATTAAAAAATTGTTTCACAACACTCTATATTTAAATAAAACTTCCTCCCCTTCTTTTGTTGAATTTGACAACAAGCGTACCTATTTGAGACAGTGGGTATTATGTCGTCACATGAGTAAATAAAGTGGTGTCGTTTTTAATAATAGTAAAGAGATCTTATTTTATTTGAAGACTTATTATTGGTTTTATAGAAAGATTAGAGTACTTTGATAATTTTCCCCATAACAGGCCAATGAACACCAACATTATTATATTATTAATGTCTCCGTCTCAATAAACAATAAGGAAGTAGAAAGGGAATGCATTTTTTGCCGATGACCTTCATTTGTCCCGTCAGTGTATGGCCCACCCTGAGAGATATTTTGTGTTTTGTTCTCATGTAAATTCAGAAACTTTCTGATTTCTTTCATTGAGGATACTATACGATACCATACGATACTATATGATACCTATGTAGGGTTAGTATTAAATTATTTTTAGTTTTAGATCTGATGATATTCAAACATATAAAGAGTTTCATACTTTTTGTTATATTTACACATAATCATGTTTGTCATGGACAATGACTTGAATCCAAATATTAATATTTAAGTAGGTAGTACTTATTTATTCTTTTGTACATATTTTTTTCTAATAATTAGGTACTAAGTGCTATGTAGAAAATTATTGTATTTATTTAAGGTAAACAAATAAGTGAATTGATTTAATAGAGTTGTTATGCTTTATTTAAATACTTGTTTTATTTATTAATTTAAGTATAATAGGTATTATCCCCGTCAATTAGTGATGCGCTGGTACCTTGTCACATTAATATCCACGTTGACGTGATCCGCAACTAAAAATGTCATGAAACAAGAAAATTCTAATAGGTAATCAAGATAAGGTTTGTAAAAATTTTACAATTGTTTTTAGTTTTTGAGGTTAAAATCATGGCCGCCAGGCGCTTACCAATCGACGGGGATAGTACCTATTGAGAGCTGATTTCTGTGTTGAAACCTTAATCTTGGATATATTTCAAATTGGTGCTTCTTTAGAATTAAAGCATATAGCTTATAAAATTGACAACAAGGGTGACTCGAACAATTTTTGAGTAGTTTTATTATTTTGAGTTTGATTGAATTGGTAATCACTGAAAAAAGTCAAATTGGCTGAATATTTTTTATAGGTAAGAATAAATTCCCTTATTAATAGAAATAAAATGTTTAAAAAACAAAAAACCGACTTCAAAAAACCTACCTCTATAAAGCAAGAAATAATATTCAAATCACTAGATACGCATTATCATTGTAATAATAAAAACACGTCTATTGAAGTCGGGTGGGGCTGGAGTACAAGTTCCATTTTTTATTTTATTCTTAAAGTCCCACCCGACTTCAATAGACGTGTTTTTAATATTACAATGTTAGTGCGTATCTAGTGGTTTGAATATTATCTCTTGTTTTTTAGAGGTAGGTTTTTGAAGTCGGTTTTTTGTTTTTCAAACATTTTATATTTTTTTTATTTTTAGTGTAAGTACCTTCTGTATTTGGTTTAGGTAATGAAGTTAGGTATATTATTTAGGTAGAAAAATCGCCTCGGCCAAACGTGAGATAATCGCGAAGAAACATACATATGGGTCAAACTGAGAACCTCCTTTTTCGAAGTTGGTTAAAATACCAAAGCCAAACGCGAGATAATCGCGGACAAACATACATGTCAAACTGAGAACCGTCTTTTATTGAAGTTGGTTAAAAAAGTTTAAGAATATTTGGTTGCTTGAAAAATATTGAAATTATTAAAATCACTTTGTCTTTGCAAATTGGAAGTAACAGCAGAATGGAGACTATTCCCTAATTACTTGATATTTCTGCAAAACCCTTTTATCTCAAAGTCGACCGACAACTGGGGCCTATTTCATAAGCATTACAGTTTTGTAATTGACTATTGAGGACATTGCGGTGTCTGTGAGTTGTTAATATAAGGGAGCTTATTCCTACAAATAAAAAATATTCAGCCAATTTCATCTTTTTCAGACATTCCGCATTAGGTAATAATAAATTGTTTTTAACATTACATTATTTAACAAAGCTTCAGAATGAGACTAAAATAATATTTATTCTCATATAGTACTAGCACAGGGGTCACCAAATGGTGGAACGCAGTCCGCATCTGGACTTCCAACCCATTTTGTGTGGACTGCGAGAACACAGGAACATACACTACAGAATACATAGTTGACAAAGCCTATTGTAGTGTAAAAGAATTTTTAGAGGATAAACATTTGTAACTTTTAAATTTATTTGTTAATTTGCCATGTGGTTAAATACGGATTAAGCTACACACAATATATTATATTAAATATTTCTGTACTTACCTGTATTTGCAAATAAATTGATTTGATTTGATTTATGTAATTTAACAAAAAATATTATCACATTATCTTTGTTGACATCAACTCAGAAACGGCCAGCCTAGTACGACAGTACAGAACAGTAATTCTCTTCATACAAACTGTCCGCAGCCTGTAAAACCTAATAATTACTAATTCTGTAATAAATATTCTTTTTTATAAAATGTTGTGTGGACTGCGATGGTCATTTCATTTCTTAAAACGGACCCTGAACTAAACTAATTGGTGACTCGTGTACTAGCGGGATATCCAAATTAGATTTATCTTTTGGAGTTTTATAGAACAGACTTTGATTCATTACTTTTGTCCGAATACTCATAGGCTTCTTAACTAAAATCTAATCTATAATCATTGAGTTTCTTTCTGTCAAATCTGACAACTTTTTTGAATTTAAGGTGGCTTTAACATGGCTTTAACTTTAAGATTTGTTTGATGATAAGATTTTTGCACCCATTCTTCTTGTCAGTTAAAAACAGAGATGCACACACTTATTGAGACCATGGGCCACTTGGGCAAATGATGAACTAATGGCGGGCCAACAGTACAAATTAAAAACATTAAAACAAGCCATAAAAATGTTTTTTTCAATGTACGAGGGAATATTGTTGCCGGCGGGCCACTTGCATATTGTCGACGGGCCACATGTGGCCCATGGGCCGCAGTCTGTGCATCCTTGGTTAAAAATGTCTGGAACGGGTGGTAGGAAATAGATGATTCATAAGTGCTTTATTATTAAGTTTATTTGATTAAAAGCATTTTGAATTTGACAGAAATATTTTCATCAAACTCACTCAGACCAAGAATACATTATACATACATACAAACGGTTTGTGTTCTAAACTATCAAAATATGAATGATGATGATTTATGGCATTTAGGTTAATTTAGAGTTCCTGGAATCTAACTTGAATGCTTAGAATAATAACAACCTAAAAAAGAACAATAGTTCCCTACAAAAAGCACTGCCAAAGTGAGGCAAATAAAACAGCTAAAATGACTCAATTTTCAGATTTTTATCCTCCGTAGTAAATATCTAATCATACCTTTGAGAACGAAAAAGTTTCAATTTCCTTACCTCTAAAAGATTAGTTACTATTTTATTGGATTTTAGTAACTATTAGGAAACATATGAAGGATATAAATTTGAAACAGCTATTTTGGCTGAGTTGTTTTGCCTCTAAGTTTTGTTATGATTCTAAGCTTGAATGTATGTACTTAAGTATATTATTGTAATACTAAATAATATACTAGAAAAAATACGACTCGCACCAGATCAATACTCAGACGGGAATCGAACCCGCGACCTTTGTAGTTAAGCAGCAAAATGTTTACAATAGAGTATTTTTTAACAAAATTAGTTTAACTTACCCATTACTTGGACACGACAAATAGCACAGGTATCGCACTCCACATCCCAGCTCCACATAGCAACAGCATTCCATTTTTTTAAAGTGAACATTTTGTCTGACCTCTGGCCATCATTATCACCGCGATCTAATGGATCACAATCTTCACCAGACATGGTAAAAGGTTTTCTTTTACTTACATTAGCGAACAAACAAACAAGCTTTTGCAAAACAAGTGTATTTTGATTTTGAAGTTTTTAAATTTTTTTGAGGATAAGTGACACTGACACTTGACTTCTTCTTCTTCTTATTTTTGTTTTGGCAATCTACTTTCCTCTTAGAAGTAATTTTTGCCAGTGTCAAGTGTTGAATAGTTCAGTGGTAGATTGTTTCAGGGGGCTAATTGTCTAATTCAAAAAATCTATCGCAATCGCTTTCGTTTGACAAATGGATGTGACACATTGCTGCATTTCTTAGGTAAGTTTTTATTTGTCCCAAAAAGAAGCTTCAATGTGTTACATCCTGAAAGCGATTACGATAGATTTTTAAATTAGACAATAGAAAGGCAGTTTACATTAAAATGCAGGTGCATCGCATTCCAATGCTGCTTGGAGCATTTGGCACCAAGTATATTAAGACAGTTTACTTGGTAAGTTCTGCCGAGGTAGCCACCACTACAGTAAAAGTCTCGGCTTCACACAACCAAGATCGCGCCTATTTCAATAATCCCACATATTGTTCAGTTACGTGTAGACACTTGTACCACAAAACTGCACCAATTTTAAGACAAATAAAGCCGTTTGCACTAAACTCAAGTTAAGCGTGTCCTAGTTAAGATATTTCTTAACTTAGGAACAGCCTAAAAATGCCGAGCTGAAATTTTTGTTTGCATTAACAGACTGTGACGTAACTTAGGCATCGCCGTGCTAAGAGAAAGAATGAACGAATGTAAATATTAATTGTTTATGGCTTTGAAACCGGCGAAGTATTAAAGATCATAGAATACTTTTTTGGTTATAAAATCACATCAAGAAGCTTATAACCCCAATGTGCGCTTTTATAATTCTCGACGGCCCGGCACGGCACGGCCCGGTACGGCACGGCTCGGCACGGCAGCGGCGACACCGAAAGACGCTTTTATAATTGCTGCCGTTGCCGGCCGTTGGATGTTCAACACAGAACATTCATAGCGAAGAAGTTACTATTTGTACATTGTACAGTAGTGTCGTGGTACCTACTTTTTACTTTAGAATAATATAAAGAATAAAAGTTGACCTTCTCTCTCTAGATATTTGTTATCTTTATAATTATTTCATAAAATAATAGTTTACCAATTATACAACGTGTAACAGAAAGGAGGTATCAACTCGAAAGGAAGTCAATGTACTCGTGAATCTGAACACTGCCAACAGAAAAAGATTTCAAATCGAAAATACAATTTTGGATTCTCCATAGAAAATTTGAATTTGCCGCCAACATTTTATATAGGGAGGGACATTCAAAAAATTTTTTTTTCTGTTGGAATGTTCACGAGTTTGACCTCCTCTCGGGTTGATACCCCCTTTTTGTTACACGTTGTTTAATGATTATATTACAATGTAGGTAGGTAGTAGGTACTTACTTAAATGATAAATAAATCTTTTAAAAATCAAAGAATATATTATATGTAGCTGGTTTTCATTACGTACCTACTTACCAAGATAGGTAGGTATCTACACAACACATTATTATAATTTAATTAAGTACATTTAATTTATTACATTAATTGGTACATTATTTAATTAAGTAGGTAACTACCTACTTAAGTAATATCTAGGTAATTATTTGTTGAGATAGGTAACAATATTTAACTTTGGTAAGTCCCCTATTAACGGTGTTTCCACCGCTGTAAGTACCTAGATATCTTTCCGATCAGTATCGAAATAACTGTTTGTCGGAATATTACCTATTTGTTGATTTTGATGTTGTTTGTTTCCACAATCATACATAGGTACATGGCATACCAACAACAACACATTAACGATATTACGCTAATATACTGGTTGTGCCCTTTATACACGCTGTATATTCTTTGCTCTGGACTCACACTCACACATATGAATCCTTGTAGCTACGCACTACATCGTAAAAGTTCGACGGCAGCGTAGGATTTGGCCGGCACGGCCCGGCCCGGCCCGGCACGGTTTGCCGGTGCCGTTGAGGAAATATAAAAGCGTCTCCATATGATTCCATACATTTCACTTCCCTGTTGTGCCGTTGGACGGCTGCCGGACGGTGCCGTGCCGGGCCGTTGAGAATTATAAAAGCGCACAATCTCTTTTTTTAGTGTTACAATACGTCTTCGTTTCTCACGAACGAACGAACGACGAACATCGAACACGTATTGTCACACTAAAGAAAGAGATAGCAATAAGCCGTAACGTCATTCAAGGACATTTTTTCTATCTTCACTATGGCACTAGCCGTGCAGTGCAACCTCCATTGGGGGTATAAGGTATAATATACAGACGCGTGCGCCCGTGAGCTGTCAACGGAATTTTGCTGCCGTTGCTGCCGCCAACAACTCAAGGCCGCAGTCTCAGCAGCCAGCTCCCGTCGATGTAAGAGCTCCGTCGCCGAATGTCGTCCGACCGGGCCAAGATGGAGACGGTTTCATCGAAGTTCGGAACAGAAAGCGTCAGCGAACGAGGCAGAATCACCATGGCACCGCACCGACAGGGCCCAACTTCCTGCTGCGAGCTGCCATTCCGACCACGGCTGTGTATCTGTCCCGCCTGCACCACACCACCACCGTGCAGGACGTGATAGAGTACATCAAGAAGAAAAGCAACTTTTGTTTGAGAGTTCAGCCTTTGGAGTCGCGCCATAATACCAATTTCAAGGCGTTTGTGGTGCGCATCCCGACAACGAGGCTGGACCTCTTCATGAAGGAGGACTTCTGGCCGCAGGGCGTGGTGTACAGGCGCTTCCGAGGAACATTGCCCTGTGCCCCCGATTCGACACAGAAATTAGTGTCAAATTAATTATTTACTAACATTAGGTACTATAAGTCATTAACTAACACCATTGTTTTTATATTTTTATATATCGACGGTAGAAAGCAATCTTGTCGTATCTCGAAAAATGCGGTTTTTTTTTATTACCCTTTTGGAGTAAGAAAAAAATACTGCATCGAACAGTCTGGGTCTCGTTTTCCTACGATGATTTTTTTTCGTGTTACGACGTTGAATTTTTGTAGGAAAAAAACCAAAAACATATGTGAAATTGTGGTAAATAGGGATAAATCTGTAACTTTTTACTAAGAAAGAGATACATCAAAATTATTTTTAAAGTTTGTTAACTACAAGAGATACATCGACCGTTTTTTAATGGCTCAAAAAAGATACAACGTTTTGTTCTAATCACAAAATAAGTATAATGGTACATACAGCAATTTTGCAGCCCGTGTTAAAACAAATTTGCTTAACTGTTATAGATACAACAAAATTGCCGCCCAAGACTATTACAAGATGTAGAGTTACAACGTTTGTTCCCAATACATATTTTAAAGTAAAATCATACTTACAGCATAATGCATAGAGTTCAGAATGACACTTATTTATTTACGTAAAATTTTAACACCCCCTCTCCTCCTGTCGCACTGGGATACGCATCATCCGATCGTATAGCCAGTCGAAGCGCGAGCGCCGAAGAGAGAAAGCGAAATCGGTGTAGTGTGTTTTAAGCATGTTTTAAGTGAACAAAGTAAATAAATAGGTAAGTAAAATTGTAATTAGCTGTACAGTGAAATGTAACTAACGTTATAATTTGTTTAATTATTTAGTACCCACTCACTTATTAATAGTTACGTTGAATTAGAAATAATAACATTCAAAATCTACCATTTCATGTATTTCATTCGTACCATAAAAACTCGACACCACCGGTGGGAATCGACGACTTTGGCGCCGTAGCGCAGTAGTTAGAGCAGTCGCCCGGAAAACGAAAAGTCGTAGGTTCGATTCCTATCAGTGGTGTTGCGAGGTGGTGTTTTCCTTTACTTTACAGTCTGGCAGATCTAAGAAATACAGTTTGACGTTTAGTTATTTCTTTGTCGTAAAGCTCAAATTTGAATGACGCTGTCTATTTTCTATGAGTTTGACAAACTGTACCTACTTCTTAGATTTGCCCGACTAGTATTTTTATTATAGTACTAATATTGCATTGTGAATGAAATGTAAAACTAATCTAACCAATACTTACTTATTAATGACAACTGCCATTCTGCTAGGTTTTTAACTTGTAAACTACCTAAATAATCCAATAGTTTTAATTTTGTGTTTTATTTACTTTTCAGCTTATTGAGGCCTAACTACCTATTTACCAATTTGTCATTGAGCAAATTTACGGGACAGGAACCAATTATTTAGGAAAGGTAACTTATAAATACAATATTAACTATACTACTAATGAATCTACTAAATCTACTCTACTCGTCGTTGTCGTAGTGTTGTCCGAGCCTTAGGGCCCTGACAGAATAACAGCGCTTCTGGGTCATTCTGACCATCTACGGATGACTCAGGAGTTTTATTTTGCTGAGTCAGGGCCCTTTACTTTAGCCTCACACCATACAGCTTTTTGTTCTTTTTTCTCTCTTCTAATATTCATTATTTTTTATGTTATTTTTATTTGTTTTATTGTATTATGTTTTCTCTCCGCTAATGCTGTATTTATGTTTTCTTCCATTGTTATTTTTGTGTAAGTTTTGCTTTGTGGTGTCTATGTCTAATAAATCTTTTACTTACTTACTTACGTACTCTAAATTCTATCTACTTTGTTTGTTTGAGCGGGCTAATCTCGAAAACTACTAGGCCGATTTGAATAATTTTTTCACCGTTTGAAGGCTATATTGTATCTCGATAATAACGCAGGCAAAGTCACGGGCAACAGCTAGTAATAAATAAATATTGGACAACATCACATACCAATGTTCCAATACCAATTTTAGTTACTTGAAACCCGAGAAAATATTAAAAAAAGTTGGTTTTTTCAATATTTACCCGACCGGGGATTGAACCCAGAACCTCTAGAGATAGCGGCACCTCGAAAACCGGCGCAAACACCACTCCACCGTGGAGGCCGTCAAAGTACAAATTGTTACTAACATATTTTAATTAATGGGGATTAAGTCTGAAATTAAAAATAAATACTTACCTACAGTTTAAAACGTCTTGCGTTTCGTTGTATATTTAATAAAATAAAATAAGAAGGTCTCCATTGTTTTCTTTTAGATGACGAAACGTCGGCAATGGATGGATGACCTAAAACTACAGCAAGATGAAGTAAACCTAAATAAAGAAAATAAGAAAGCTAAGGTGGAAGTATTAAGTGAAATTATCTTCAAGGATGGGAAAAAGGTTCGATCTTTCAGACGCAGTAGTGAAGGTACAAGTTCCAATTATTACTTGCCAGAACACACTTCATTTTCACCGCCCATTTCCCGACGTCAAGAGGTTGCTGTAATAGGAGATGTACGGAAACTCACACCTACCTTCCGGAATCCAAAAAAATACCTGTCCGAGACAAAAAAACTGGTTGACAACATCTCTTCACCTCCAGAAAACTCACAATCTGCTGGCATGGCGGCTGATGATGTCGACGGTATTAACCTAGAGAGAATTGCCCAGATTATACAGCCTATTTCACCTAAAAGTGATTTAGTCGAAACCCTCCCTGATATAAGCTCAACAGATGCAATCAAAAACGTCTCTACTGAAAAATATTACGATGTTGAAGTAACTGTTGAATCTAATCATAGTAATATTACGGAGAGTCCTGGAGTACCTGAAATAAATAATTACAATGTCATCGATTCTTTTGAAACTGCTGTAGATGCTGTTAATGAAAACAATAATATACTAGACACTAAAGATAATCCAATTTTAGAAATACATGCATGTTCAGGTGCAACCAAAACAGATTCTGAAATAAACAATATCGCGTCCAAAGACCAAATCTGTGCTGTTGAGGTTGTAGCAAACTGTAAAACAAATGTTAAACTAAATCCTAATGACCCTGCAATAAATATTGCTGTGGAACTAGTTGAAAACCCATCAGATGATTACGTATCACCAAATTTTCCTGAAGAACTTGTCGAAGGAAATAGCGGCTATACTGAAAAGAAAAACTCTACAGCCCAGGTCGAAAATGATCCTATTGTAAATAAAAAGCCTGAAACGTCCAATGAATCTCAAATCCGTGACCGAAAATGCAAAAAAAAAATTAACTTTGACAAAATATACCTAGATTTTATTGATCAAGAAGACGCTGATACGCTGTTGCTGAATGAAGCTTTTCCTTCTGAAGATTCAAGTTGGAGCGGCGATGTTTCTTCTGATGAATCATCATCGAAAGGGAAAAAGAAACAATGTAAACTAACCCAAAAGAAAAAGAAGAAGCAGAAAAAAAGTAAAACGCTGAAAATAGCTACAGAAGAACAAAACAAAACCGAAGGCGTTCTGACTCAAAAACCTAAAAATAAGAAGAAAATTAGTAGAGACAACCAAAGAAAACGTAATTCGGGACAGTCCTATACCAACAAGAAAGGTGAACAGGTTGTGGCTAAGACCATGAAACCTAACCCATGTATTAACATCGATTGTAAACGGAAGTGTGGAGAAATAACAGAAGAAAGGCGGAAAGGCCTTTTTAATTACTTTTGGAATCTTAGTAGCGCTCAACGCCAAAAAGATTGGATCTCACAATGTGCCATAAAAAAACAAATAAAAACTCATACTACTGACAAAGGTGAATCATCTAGAAGAAATGTCACTTACGCTTATTATATAAATGAAGGGGATGGTAGAAGGCAAGTCTGTCAGAAATTCCTGATAAATACAATAGACATAACGCAACGGTTTCTATTATATACATTAGATAATGCAGTTGAGGGATTTGCTAAATCTGACGGAAGAAAACTTAACGGTGGTACCAACAAAACTACAGAAGATGTCTTAAGTCACGCTAAAACATTTTTGGCATCTTTACCACTCGTACCATCGCATTATTGCAGGAAAGATTCATCTCGCCTTTACTTACCTGAAGAATTTAAAAACATTTCAAATTTATATCGCATTTATGCATCAAATTGTGACACTAATAACATAAAGAGTATGTCATTTAAAGTATTTTCAAATTGGTTTAAAGCTAATTATAATATTGGATTTCATATCCCTAAAAAAGATAAGTGCATGACATGCATGGCGAGATCGTTTGACGTGAGAAATGAACAAGAAATTATAAAAATGGAGCAACATCTACAAGAAAAGGAAGAATCTTACAAAAGATTTAAATGCCACCAGGACCTTAATGGCATAGATCCCAGTGTGATATGCGCAAGTTTTGACATGCAAAAGGTGTTAAATACACCGTATGGTGATAATATGGCATTGTATTATTCCAGAAAAATTGCAGTTTATAATCTAACAATTTACGAAAGTAAAACACAAGCAGGGTTTTGTAATTTATGGACCGAATCTGATGCTCATCGTGGAGCAAACGAAATTGCAACGTGTTTATATAATTTTATTCAAGAAGTAGACGCCCGGGAAAGTATTCAAAAAGTTTTGCTTTACTCTGACTCATGCTTCGGGCAAAACAAAAATAAAACAATTCTGGCCATGTTAAGGTATATTTTGTCGAAGTGCCAAAACGTAAATACAATACAAATGAATTACTTGATACCAGGGCATACTTATATGCCGGTAGACAGTATGCACGCGACGATTGAGCGTGCTGTTAAGAAGACGACGATATGGGCGCCATCAGCATGGCCGACGGTAATCCAGATGGCTCGTAAAAATCCGGGCCCGTATAAAGTTACTGTTTTGGAGGGTCATGACTTTTTGGGCTTTGAAGACATTTTAAACAAAACCTTCAAAAAAAACCAAAAAAATTTTCAAATATCTAAATTATGTATTGCTACATTTAGAAAGTCACACCCCAACATAATGTTTATAAAAAATTCTATGTTGCCGAATGCCGAAACTGTAGAAATCAATTTGTGTAGCTTAAATGACGCTCAACCCAAGGTTTGTCTTTATCCTGAAAAACTTCCTGTTTCGATACAAAAATACAATGATTTAAAAAAACTGGTAGACAAATTAATTATACCTAGAGTACATGCGCATGAATATCTAGGTCTAAAACGAGATAAAAAAACTCAAGATATATTAATAGACACTGACGAAGAAGAATAAAAGGCTTCTTTTATAATAAAATTATTATAAGTATAATTTTCTTCTATTATCTCCATAATAGGTACAGATTGTCATAAAACAACTTTTTTTATTAATAAATAAAATTTAATAAAATACCTATTTTTTATTTCATTATAATATTTGATTTATACCTTGCTTTGTACCTACATAAGAAAATTAATGTAATGTTTACTAACCTTCTTTATTCATTGCTGTTTGTTACATTTTTACTCCTTATCCTCCTGTTAATGGTATTTTCTAATAAATCTGTTGAGTATTTCAATTGCAACACAAAAGCTGCTTAAGTTTTAAACTTTTTTATCATTGATGTTGGGGTTAATGGTTACTAAAAACAACATTTAGTTTTCTTTATTTACATACAGCATTTCCTTATAAGTTTCATTTTATTTGTTTCAAAGATACATTGAAATTCAACACTTCAACTTAAAATTATAATGAATTACATCAAATTTTAAATGGTCTTCTTTTTAAATTCATTACATACATCACAATAGCTGCCTTTTTATTTATTGACATTTTGCCGAGTCCTATGTTTTCACTCTATAGATACAGCAAAATTGCGGTGTATGTTTGAAAATTCAATTGCTGTAACTAGTGAAAAACATAGGTTATAGTAACCTCAGATAGTAAACTCTAATCGCATATAATAAGTTATCATTTAAAACAATATTTAGCCACACAAAGACATTTCTCTGCATGTTCATTTAAGAGGTATGAATTTTTTAAATATGATTTAGCCTCCCACGTAAACCTCGTTTTTCGTTATACTACAAGATTGCTTTCCAGCGTCGATATGTTTAGTTTGTAAGGTATATATCTATGGGCCATTGTTGCCTGAATATAAATAAATGAATGAAATAAGCTTCTTGAATCACATGGATTCATTCGTGAGTTAAAAGGAGACGAAAGATAAGGCGTTGGTTTATTTTATTTGGTAGGGTGACCGAAAAAGTTATGTCATCAACTGTCAAACCTTGACACGGCAGCCTATTGCAGAAGTTTACATACAAGTACGGTTATTTCATACGTTCTTATTCTTTTATAAGTGCAGTAATTGTATTAAAATACGGCAATTTTTGCGATTTTCCACCGAGTCGTTTAGTAATTCAATTATTTCAATGAATGTTCCATGAATCTTCCATTTTTCAGCAAATATTTCTGTTTTTGTCACAATTGACGGCCACAGGCTATAACCACAGATTTACAATTGATAACATAGGAATTTCTTAAGCCTTGGGCGCTCGCCTAAAGTGCATTTAGGAACGTCCTAAGGTTAGTGCAAACCAATTTTTTGCTAAGAATGTCTTAAGTTAGTTAGGAAAAGAATTAGGCGATTCTTAAGTTTAGTGCAAATGGGTGAATATCCACTATGAATCAATTTGCGAATAATTAAAATAGTCACCAAACCGAACCCGAAAAAATGGCGCCAAAAACTCCGACACTTGACTTGGTAGTAGTTGTTGTTGTTTTGTCCTTTTCAGGACAGGCGAAGGTCTACATCATACAGCCAGTTCTTACGTGTTGACACTTGACTTGACAGCCACTTGCTTGATAGTGACATTTACTTTTATTTGGTACATATTTTCCACAAGAACCTTATATTCATAGAGTCATATATAAGGTTCTTGATTTTCCAGTTCAAGCAGAAGGCAAAGGCTCATTTGCGCCATACAGCCATGACTTCAGAATTTATTTACAATAAAATAGTGATAAACTAAGGGTAGTTTGGCAGGGGCCAATATGACCCTAGCTGTATTCATATCGCCCGCCGCCGCTACACACACTTTGTGGTTCATTGTACCTTTTAGGCCGGGTCCACATAGCGCGTGTTTTGCCCTATACAATCAACAAAACATTGTTTCGCGAAACAAAATTATCATACGTTTTTTTTATTTGTTGAATTTTGCGATGTTTTTGTTGATTGTGTAGAGCAAAACACGCGCTATGGACCCGCCATTATATATATATATATATATATATGTACCAGGGGTAGGGTTTCCATCCGTCCGGATTTTTCCGGACATGTTCGGACTTTTAGACATATGCCTGGACTTTTTCCGGCTTTGTAATTTGTCCGGCTTTTAAGATTGGGCGGTGTAATACTAAAGTTTGGTCAAAGAAAGATGAGACTCGGTTGGAAGTGGAACTAATTTTGCGCCTTATTTTAAGGTTCAGTGTCAAATAACTTAACCTCTAAACGTTAATTTAACAGGGAAAGTGGCGCCGCCATTTCAGTCTCATCTTTCGTTGACCAGACTCTAGTTATGGGTATTTCTCAAAATAATTGTACCGTTATGTGCATGTAAAACGCAATTACGCACACGTTTTGTTACAAACATGTACTAATGTTTCGTTCATGTTAACATAAAGGTCGTTTCACAATAAAACATAAAAAAATATTTATTTTTTGTTTAAATCAACTATATTTTAATAGAGTAACGTTGTATGAAATACAATGAGATAACATTTTTACAACATACAACCAGGCAGTCTTCCCACATTTAAGCAAAAAATCTCCAGATCTCACACTACGGGCGACTATCAAAGGCATTGAAAATGTAATTTAGAAATAAAGCACACGGGGCGCTGCTGTTATCAATGCCGCATAGGCTCCATACATATTTAAAAGCTACCAGTAGTGCGCCTTGGTAGTGTCGTCGTGGGGAAGAAGGGAAAGATCCTAGCTTTGAAACCGAGATACTTTCATACAAACTTTTATCCCCATTCCGAGCACTGGTTATGTGCGATTTTATTGGGATAAAAATTAATAAATTGGATAAGTAATAACACGAAATAATTTAAAATTTTTATTGGTAAAAAATATTATACATAAACTCTAAATAAACATGCATGCTTATCAATTTAAATTAAAATGCTGACTTATATTTGCACAAGTAATTATTATCTATACTACTTATATTGGATAGGTACAATAAATGCTACCCTGTCAAAAATACTTGCACATTAAAAAAAATTCTCAACTGTAGGTACCTAGCTATTAGGTACTTCATACAGGAAAAAATACATAAATAACACCTACGTAAACAACGGTCATATTAAATTATTTAAAATCAAGGTACTAAAGTTAGCAGGATATATTACAATCTAATCTATAGTAACAAATGCATTTTTTACATATCGATGGGCATTATGTGAATATTTTGTTATTTCATAAACATCGCTTCCCAAACCGTGGCATTATTTTAAAGATTAAATTTGTTTAAAACAATTATTCGCAACCAAAAACTTGGCTAAAATAATAAGTGGTGTGGTAATGTACAAAGCGGTTAATTTAACAATGTACAACAGAATTGACCAACTTCAGTGCGCTTGCGGTACAAAACGACTTATTTCATAATCTGAAAAATTTACTCTTTGCCATACATTCTCGAGTGAAGTTTCAGCAGATCACTGTTGTACGCGTAAACTTTGTGAAAATGATAATTAAATTGACATAAATAATCAAAGTTATTATGATAAAGTCGCATTATATAGAATCATATACGACTAGCTGCCGCCCGCGACTTCGTCTGCGTGGAAAGATTTTTGCTATCCCTCGGGAACAATACATTATTTCGGGATGAAAAGTATCCTATGTCCTTCTCTGTACCCCTAAGAACGTGTATGCAAAATTTCATGATGATCGGTTCAGTAGTTGAGACGTGAAGGCGTAACAAACAAACAAACAAATAAACAAACAAACGGACTTTCGCATTTATAATATTAGTAAGGATTTTTACAAAGATTTTCCATTTAAATATGAAACCTATATAGTATATAACCTAGACAGATATGTGACCTGAATAGTATACAGGGCTATTAAATTTACTCTTCCGAAAACAGCAAAAAACGACTTTCCATACAAATGTCCAAACAGCTGATCGAGTTTTGAATGAAAAGTCTTTTTTTTTGTCTGCTTTTGGAAAAGTAGTAGATCTAATGTCGTTGTTTATGATGTCAGTAATCTACTCCTGCGAGGTCGTTGGTCTTTTACAAATAACCCTGTATAGTGCTATCTGGAACCTGTAAAATGTGCCCCTAGTAATAGTATTTTTACCACTGATCTTTGATTAAAACATTTGTTTTAATCACAGATCTTTACTGATGAAATTGTCGATATTTTCTCACAAACGGAGAACCACAGAAATTCTATGATTTAAAATATTCATCAATTGCTGGATATAAGAATATCGAATTATGGTAGGTAATATAAAAAGAAACTTATTTTAGTTTTCTTAACATAAAAAAATACATAAGTATCTTTTTAAAACTTGGTATAGACCTTGAAAGTAATTATTTTTTGTTCTTTAGCAAAAATTACCTCTTTGTTTGTTGTAACTACTTAAGAAACCTCGCTAAGCCAAAACTTATTTTATTTTATGTTAGTTTAGTATTCAAACATTTGTAACATTAGCAATCTCGGTTGTTAAATAAATTTAAAAAGGCTAGTATGAAAAATGCAACTTCGTGAAAATACAAATTGGCAATTTCTTTGGTAAAGTCATTACGCACTAAAACGGTTGAGAAATAATGTTTTACAAAATATTAAGTTAATATGACTAACGTTAAAAGTAAACATACATTTTAATCATAATAATTAACTTAACGTAAAGGCACTAGAAGCTTCTAAGCAAATTGATAACAATACCGAGAAGTAAAAATAGAGCGCTAGCTACGACGTTTGTGGCGCTGCTGAAGCATCTGAACTCTTCAATTTGAACTTGATAGGCAATGTCATATGGGAATCTGCAGTGGATAGCATCTGCAAACATGAGAATTCTTCATTCAATATTCTACTATTATTCAAACCTTTGTCTGAGACTAGGGTGACATATCGTGTTTCGAAAAATCCGGACAGAAGATCGGATACTTTGAAAAAATCCGTATATTTGAGCACATCACACTCTAGTTAATCTATATTAAGTACCTTTTTTCATCTAGCAAAGATAAGGAAAGAAAAAATGCATAAAACACATCAAGATTTATATATTCTGGACAGGTCAAAAAAGCCGTATACGACCGAAACTGAAAAATATGAGCGAGACAGAATTTTTAGATACCTTTTCAGGAAATAAAAGTACACTCAAAATTTAAGATTATATTAATTGGTTTTTCGCGTACCTGTGCAAATCGGACTCGGATTAGTGGTTAAAGGAGAGGCCTCTACAGAGAAGAACATTGGTGGGCAAGCTGCTATGAAGTCACCGTGACCACCGCAGGCGTTCTGTAAGCTGATCTCCACATTGCCTCCTGAAGGCAACGTCTGACAAGTCACTGCCTCAGTTTCTACACTGGCGAACGTTGCATTTTGCCTGAAAATGTTATTAAAAAACAATAATATTGTGAAATGATTACTTTTATATTATTTAAACAAGTACCGATATTTTACATTTATGTATCAGCTATCTATGCTCTCTTTTATTTTTATTATTACTTTACATAATATACTGCCCTCATCCCATTCACATCAAACAGACAGGAATTTAGACATTCAAAGCCCGCAAAAAAAATCTACATTAACCCAGTCCAGGATTGAATCCGGGCGGGACCTTAAACATAGCCACTCGACCACGGAGATTGTCAAGTATTATAATAATAATATTATAAAGAGTGTCCCAAAACTTTGCCACACGGAACGGAACCCTTAAATATTGATGATAAACTGAATTAATTTTGTTTTTAAAAATAATTGAAAAGATTAAAAATAAGATTATTTATTTAGTGTTTATAAGATCTTATTACCATAAAAGACCATAAATACCTTGGTACTGATATCACACGGGATTGACAGATGACCAGGTTTCCTTCTCCCGCGCCTGCCCGCGTTATCCGCACCCTGGTGTTACCATTGTCGCTGAAGAAATAGTTCGGGCTAATTCTATAGAAGTTGATATAGCTAGGGTCTATATATTCGGTGAATTGTCTGGTCCCCGAACTTCCTGCATTGAAGTCGGCACCGCACAGAGGATTGATCAATCTCCTTCCAACTATAAGCAGTAATTTATTGAAAGCTTTAACATCTTTTTCAAATTAAAAACAGGTTTTATTAACAATGCGATGAATTTAACTATGTACCATGGGCAACAGCGTCGTTTAACCACTGCTAAGGTTAAAATCGCTTGCACGCTGCGCCCGCTGTCACATACGTTTAGTTCGTGCAGGGGCGATACGCGCGCACACGAATTTTGTTGCAAACTGGTTAAGCGACGCTGTTGCCCATAGTACAACAGAAGCGGCAACTTCGCTCGAGAATTGTTATCTATAATTTTCCAAAGTAAATTTTCTTAATGGTTTTCTTTAGATCTCTTAGGAAAGGTTAGGAAGGATATTTTGATTACCTAGGAATTCAAAATACCTATTTATTAAATAAAGTTTACCATTTTGGATGCTGACAGAGACAGCTGCCATTGTTGTGGCGACATTAGTGCCTCCTGCTGATAGAGCGACCGTCATTATGTCGTTGGCAGGCTCACGAACCAAATTTGAAAGATTATCCATCTGATTTCCACTCGTAGCAAAAAGAACTCTCAAGTCTGAAAGAACACATTCATATAATTATAATAGTTAATAAGATTGATAGTCGTTAAAACACAATCAAATTTTGTAAATATCTAAGTAATCAACTAAAAAGTAAGTATGATAAAAATGTCAGCAACACTTGTCCTTAGAACCGGCTATTACATCTTCCCAGATGCAAACTTATCGCCTTCTCAATATATTAACTTTATCATAATTATACCTGGAACACGTTCTCTCAGCAAACGGGCTTCTTCTGCAACATTTGCATTATTTTCAATGTTAGCGCCACTCAACAAGAATAATAGAACAGTGGAGTTTCCACCGACGTAGTTTGCTGCTGTTTCGTTTCTTAGCACATCCTGCATCATTGCACGTATATTTGCAAAGCTTGTTTGCAGATTCACACCCATTGGGACTGAAAATAATGTTTAATGACAGCTACAATATTAAATACTACATATATTATTATTACGGCTATGTAAAGTCATCATCATCATAATTTTGTATTTTTGCTATAATTTGTGTATCGTTGTGTGGTTCTAAATAAATGCATACAAAAAAACCGGCCAAGTGTGAGTCGGACTCGCGCACGAAGGGTTCCGTACCAAAAAACGGCAAAGAAATTACGTTTGTTGTATGGGAGCCCCCTTAAATATTAATTTTATTCTGTTTTTAGTTGCTGTTATAGCGGCAAACAGAAATACATCATCTGTGAAAATTTCAACTGTCTAGCTATCGAGGTTCATGAGATACAGCCTGGTGACAGACAGACAGACAGACGGACAGCGGAGTCTTAGTAATAGGGTCCCGTTTTCACTCTTTGGGTACGGAACCCTAAAAACATCATATCAGCCGCACGACACCCACTGTTGGGTAAAGGCCTCCCCCAAGGTTCTCCACGACGATCGGTCTTGCGCTGCCCGCATCCGGCGGCTTCCCGCGACCTTAACCAGATCGTCGGTCCACCTTGTCGGGGGCATAATAATAATGAGTACTAGTCGAGGGCCTACCCACGGAGCGTCGTCCGAAGCGTGGTCGCTATTCTAGAACCTTTCCGCCCCAACGGCCATCGGTTCTTCTCGCTGTGTCCAGCCAATGAGCTGGACATGGTGGCCACTTTAGCTGAGCAATACTTCGAGCGATGTCGGTTACTTTAGTTCTCCTGCGGATCTCCTCATTTCTAATTCGATTTCGCAGGGAAACGCCGAGCATGGCTATCTCCATCGCACGCTGGGTGACCTTGAGTTGAGCATCCTTATGAGACCCATAGTTAGCGACCACGTTTCACTGCGGTAAGTCATCACTGGCAACACACACTGGTCATAGACTTTCATCTTGAGACACTGAGGTAAATCAGATGCGAAGATTTTACGAAGCTTCCCGAATGCTGCCCATCCGAGGTGGATTCGACGAGAGATCTCTTTCTCGAAGTTGGACTTACCTAACTGGACTGTCTGTCCTAGGTATACGTAATGTATGTATCTATGTACATTACAATGTTGTATAAATAAGACCTTTTTGATATTGATTGCAAAAGTATCTATTAGTAATTATTTGATTTCACTTACAGGTCCGATGGCGTTCTTGGGTGTATAAGGTATGGAAATCAGCTGGTGAGAATGTTTGGTTAATGAGGATACTTCCATCAAATGCGCTTACGAGGGTAACACTCGATCCAAAATATCCAACATCTAAAGTTTCTACGAGTTGTGAAATAGCGGGGTATACTGCCTGGAACTGCCACGCTGCATCTATAGCTATGTATAAGTTGGTTCTCAATCTGACATCAAGTCTAGTGCTTTCAGTAAGGAGGCAGTTTAAATCGTTCATGTTATTGTCTGTAAATAAACAATCACAGGTTAAAGTAAAGTTTTGATTGGTGATTCCATCGTGGGGTTACCTAAGCAAATTAATCATTTTTACGTACTTATGTATGTTTGTAAGTTTGAAATAGAACTGTCTACGAGTCCGTCTATTCCACCGGTGAGTGTTCCTGCAAGAGGCATAACGGTGTCCAAAGCAGCAGTGAAGGCTCTGGTTTCTCCAACTAAATTTGGTATTACAATAAACTGTTGGCTAAGGTCTCGGCGATTGCATGCTCTCAAATTAGGATTAAATACTCCGTTCTAGAAAATAAATAAATGTAGTTTCAAAAGGTTATGTCGATATAGGTACCTAGTTGAGTAGTAAGTTATAAAAAAATAATGTAAAAAAAAAACAACTATTAGTTTATCGAAAATTAATAATTTACCATAGGCGTGTAGTACATATCGAGTAACTGCGACAACTTCAATCCACTAAATGTTCTCAAAGTATCAGTCAGAGTGGTTCCGAGGAAAAATCCGTCAAGAGCTCCACGGATTTCTGGGTCCGTCATTTCCACATTAGTACGACCGCTCAGCATATAATATCTGGTTGCTTCGGAGCTGTTCCAGTTACCGGCATTGCCGACAGTTATTGACGTTCTACCAGCTGTTCCCTGTACAAGTACAGCTTCAGCTAAATCACCTGTAAGCCAATAATCGATGTATATTTATTATTGAGTGAATTTATAGCTAGTTACCGTCAACAGTCGGTTGGTAAAACCACAGAACATAGAAGTAGTTAGAAGTAGTATGAGCTCAATTTAGTATGAAAACCAGTGTAACCAAACTAACACATTAAAAATCGAAGCCAAGCCCCCCATTTAATAGTTACATGCTACGCACACATACTTTGTGAACACGTAATTGGATAAAAATTAAAAATGTATAATATCCAAAAAGTCATAAATCACAAAGCTTATTTATTTAGATTCAATCGTATTACCATAGCAGTTGGTACCAAATTAAATAATATGTATATTTATAACGCTGCTACTCAGCTGCTAGATGGCGCAAGCAAATTTTAATAATGCGATTTACCACCTTATTTGTTATGACATAAAGTACTTTAAGAAAATTTAACGAGATAAGGGAGGCCAGGTTGGTTGACATTTTTCACTTAACTTTTCCTAATAGTTTCAGATCAAATATTCGTTAAACTCTTTTTCATAATTCGGTGAAACCCTGACATTCTTAGTGTTACTAGGCAACAAATATATGAAATTCAAAATTTAGAATTCCAAATAAAATAAATGTATCGGATATCGATTAATAAGTTCAAAATGAAAATTCTAATGTCGCATATTTATTTATGGAAAAGGTACACCAACAGTATATATATTTAACATTGTTGATATCAGTTATACAATAGAGCACAATACTTATTTTTTTACCTATTATAGGCGTTTACAACACTTAAAACATTAATTGTGTCAAGTACATGCTAAAATAAATAAAAAAATAATAATTAAAATGAAAAAAAAAAATGGAAAGCTATTAATTTACACTATTATTATTGATTATTAGATTCTAATAATTTAAAGATATTGGACTTAAATTTAGGCAATGAGTCGCTAAAAACATCGATATCATCAGAGATCTCTCTTTTGAGATTATTATACTGAGCACAACAGCGAAGTAAAGGGGCGTTTCGTCCAAGATTGGTCTTAAAAGTAGGTAGCGCAAAAGTTTTCTTTATTGGCTGTCGAGGAAGACGATATGGAACACTGATTACGATGTTGTTCACGAGCTTGTTATATCTTTTTAATTATTTTATAATTTTTAGCACTAGTTTTTTTGGTTGTTTAAGTTAAATTGATATTTTTTAATACCGGAAGTTGATTCGGTAATCATTCAAATCGTAAAATCATTATTAAAACCACTTTTACACTATTTATTAATTACAATACTTATATTGTACCATAATTTTGGTTTATCCATACATTTTCATCCCTGTAGTTACTTAAATAGAGGTAAGAGTAGTACAGTTGATCAATTTTGTACACATGTTTCCGTACTGACAGTTCGATGACGTTTCTTGTTTGTCACTGCCTATAAAAGCGAGAGCTCAGCCCTTTGTGGCACTTTTTTTGGTCGAGCCGTCGTACTGAGCAGATCAGCAGTTAAGTGATTTTCCTGTATTTTTTTAAATATAGAGTTGTATGAATATAATATCGTTAGGTCCTGCCTAAGTGTTGTGTGAGGTGAATAAGTAGTGATATCAGTGAGTAATATAATTAGAAATAATATGAATTAATAATATTATGATAATGATCAATAATGAATAATCTAAATAGATATGAAACGTACTTTCTGATATCATTATTTGTTTTAATTTTAATTTTAATTTTAATTTTCTTTATTAGTCACATAACAGAATACAGTCATGAAAGCAAATGATTACAAATTGTACAATGTCCAAGTACTAGACTGAACTCCAACAACATGCATCCTTTAATAAACAATATTATTCCGTGATTAAGAAAGAAACATAGGTACTTAAAATACTTAGGTACTAAGTTAGCTAAACTCTAATATAGTACTTAATAAGCATAAATCGTTATTGAATCGTATCAGTTTAACTAAAACAAGTATTAGGATCAATATTAACATTAAACAAACTACAGTACAATAGAGACAAAATTACTAATATAGGTAATGTGCAGTATAAAAAGTAAGTAAAATCGACTCATTTATTTAAGTAAGTATATTGTGTATACACCTCTTGAAGGCATTTGTTTTAGTTAATTATTAAGTAAACACATATAATTTACATAACTATACTTACTTTTCATTTTATAGCTATCCCGTTACTTGATAATAAAGGTTTAAAGTTTACTTTCATATTTTATTGAATAAAGGTTTAGAGTTTACTTTCATATTTTATTGAAGTGGTTTATTTAAAATAAATAATTGTCATATACTCGTTTTGGATTTTATTTCTTCAAATGCTATTAAACAATCTGTCCTTTCTTAACATCAGAAGTGGGTATCCAAGTGCCATACTAATCTCACTATATTTCCAGGGTTCTCGTTGCTACTAAAATGGCGCAAGAGATTCTCCAAGGGCTGCTTACTGCTATCAAAGAAGCATTAACCAGCAAGAATCGGCAGGATGACGTGGCTCTCCCGATATTCGATCCAGCTACCACTGACAGCGGCGCAGCGGCATGGTGTGCGGATATAGACAAACTCGGAGAGGAGTTCGGTTGGAGCGGGCTAGTGAAAGTTGCAAAGGCAGGTAAGGCCCTCAAGGGCTCTGCTTTAATGTGGTTCGAGTCCTGGCAACCTCAGGAAGGTCGGTCATGGGAAATTTTCTGTGCTGAATTAATTTCGTTGTACCCGGAAAAGAAAAATCTCTCGGAACGATTGTACAAAGCTGTAACGTATTGTTCAGACTCTGCTGACTCGTACTGCGAGTACGCAAGAGAGAAAATTAGATTATTGAAAAACACTAAAATTGTATTTTCTGAGTCTCAGCTAATAGAACTGGTTTGTGGGGGTATTCGAGACAATAATGTGAAAATAGCATCTTTTAACAGTAGTGTCAAGACAACATCAGAATTAATAGCTTTGTTTTCTGCCTACGTAAAGACTAAAAAGCGACCATTGGATCAATCGCTTGAAAATTTGTCCGGACCAAGTAATATGAAGCGTTTCAAGCCAAAATCCGAAGAGCATGATAAAAAATGTTTTACATGTGGTGAGAAGGGACATTTCCGTTCTCAGTGCGTTAAAACTAGTGAACCAACCCCCTTACCTAAGGATATTAAAAAATGTACTGTTTGTAAGAAAATAGGGCATGATGCAGCAACTTGCTTTTTTAATCGTGAAAATTTGAACAAACAGCCAATAAAGTCCGATAAAAATCAATGACTAGATACTCAGGTCAATACATTTAATAATGTTTCAAATTTTAAACCTACTATTGTTACCATTCGCAACGTGTCAATTGATTCTCTTATCGATACAGGAGCAAGTTGTAGCATTATACGAGAATCTATTGCCAAACGACTAAATTGTAATTTTTTACCATGCTCAATGTATGTTAATGGATTAGGTAACGGTAAAATACATATTTTTGCAACTATCACAGTGCCAGTTAAATTTGAAGACGTTTGTATAGAACTAGATTTACATGTGGTCCGCGATAAAAATTTTCCATATGATCTTCTTATTGGTAGAAATGTGGTAAGTCACCCCGATATTCAATTAACTGTAGATTCTGAAGGCTGTAGGCTAGCACGGAAAGAACTGTCTCCTGCTGGCACTGCATACTTAGCTGATGATAATCCATATGATATTTTTGATGAGCTTCAATCTTGTATACAGAATTTGGACACGAATTTACGAGAAAGTATTATTAAAATATTCAAAAAGTACCCTAACGTCTTGCCGACACCTACTCATATTGGTTATGTTCAAACTGGCCAATTAAAATTGAGATTGAAGAATGATGAAGTTGTAAATTACAGACCGTATAGGCTAGCCCCCGTTGAAAGACAGAAAGTAAGCATAATTGTTAAAGATTTACTTGATAAACAGATCATTCGCGAAAGTCACTCTCCATTTGCAAGCCCCATTTTGCTAGTGAAAAAAAAGGGGGGCGATGATCGATTATGTATTGATTATCGTTCATTAAATAAATTAATAGAAAAAGACAGGTACCCGCTACCATTAATAGAGGACCAACTCGATCGTTTGGGTAATGCAAAATTCTTTATATCTATAGATATGAAAAATGGGTTTTACCAAATTCCTGTAGCCCCTGATTCGATAAAATTTACAGCTTTCATAACACCCGATGGACATTACGAGTTTTTAAAAATGCCATTCGGTATTTGTAATGGTCCAGCTGTCTTTCAACGGGCAATTACCAAAGCGGTTCAACATTTAAAATTTTTACTAACGTACATTGATGATTTGTTGATTCCATTTACTAGTATTGAGGAGGGTCTTTCATATTTAGAACTTACAATAAAAGCACTTTCTGAAGCCGGATTTACCATAAATTTAAGGAAATGTAAATTTTTTGTTAGTGAAATTCAATATTTAGGTCGACATATATCTAAAGAGGGAGTTAGACCGAGTGACGATAAGGTCTTGGCCTTAGTAAATTCTCCAACACCTAGAACTGTTAAGCAAGTGCGCCAGTTTATGGGCCTCGCTAGTTATTTCCGGAAATTTATCCCTGAATTCGCTCCCCGTACAGCTTGTATCACTAAATTGACCAGTAACAATCAAAAATGGGAGTGGGGGTCTGAACAAGAGAGTGCCCGAAATTATGTTATACAATGTTTAACTTCTAAACCCTTACTAAGCATTTATAATCCCGATTTGCCAACCGAATTGCATACGGATGCTAGTTCTCTAGGATATGGCGCCATTCTATTGCAAAAAGATAATAATAATGTTAGTAAAGTCGTAGCATATTTTAGTAAACGCACTTCTCCAATTGAATCTAGATATAGTTCATATGATTTAGAAACGTTGGCTATATACAATTCTTTAAAACAATTTAGAGTCTACCTGTTAGGTATTAAATTTAAAATCATAACTGATTGTAATGCTATCAAGTCTACAGCAAATAAAAAAGATTTATCTCCAAGAGTAGCACGTTGGTGGACGTATCTACAGGACTTCGATTTTGAGATAGTCTACAGGAAAGGCAAATTCATCAGTCACGTGGACTTTCTTAGTCGTAATCCTGTTGAGACACCCATCAAGACTACACCTGATTGTTCGTTCCATTCAATTAACCTAATTTCAAATGACTCTCGATCTTGGCTTGAAATAGCACAGCAGAATGATCCAGAAACACTTTCGTTAATTGAACGGACTGAGGTAGGAGACTTAGATGAAAACCAGTATGTCGTATTAGATAATTTATTACATTACAAGGCTGATCCGAACTCTTTACCTAAATTGTTCGTTCCCAGAAACAGTAGAATTCCTTTGTTGAGGCTGTTTCATGACGAAAACTGTCATGTGGGCTTTTATAAAACATTAGACAAAATTAGAGAAAATTTCTGGTTTCCATCTATGGCAGCATTTGTTAAAAAATATTTGTACCATTGCTTGATTTGTGTAGAGCGAAAAGGTCATTCAGGCCCAAAAGAGGGGCTACTACATCCGATATATAAATCAGCGGTGCCCTTCCACACTATTCATTTAGATTGTACAGGTCCCTTCCCACAGTCACCAGAAGGCTATAAATATATCTTGTTAATTATTGACGGCTTTACTAAATTCTGTATTCTGAAAAAGCTTAAAACTTTAGGCGCAACCGAGTTAGTACCTGTGATTCGAGACACAGTGACCCTATTTGGCACCCCATCATTAGTAGTCACTGACCGCGGCACAAACTTCAGCTCCAATTCAGTTCGTTCGTTATTTCGAGACTTAGAAATAGAGCACCACATGATAGCCACCGGAACACCACGAGGTAACGGTCAAGCTGAAAGATACGTCTCAACCGTTATCAATATGTTAACTACTAAATGTGGTGATTTGTCAGAGTGGCCGAACGAAGTATGGAAAGTACAGCAGTCCTTAAATACCACCATTCAAAAATCCACCGGTTTTTCCCCTATACGTCTACTTATTGGTAGTAATGCGAATATACCTTGTGTTCAGGCTCGCTTAAACGAACTTTATGGTGATCATGCTGCACAACAAGATTTTGACATTCGAGCAGATCGAGAACTCGCTCACAATCGTCTCAGGGTAGTGGCTCAAAAATTTAAAGAACGTTTTGACGCAGTACGCCGTCAGAAAAAAACGTACCATGTTGGGGATATTGTTTATGTCTACCAGGATCATAGACGTCACGAAAAGTTAAAGCCAAAATTTAGGGGGCCGTACGAAATTCAAGAGATTTTGAGTAATGATCGTTATGGTTTGCGTGGCAGAGGTCAAAGGAACCTTGTTATTTCTAAAGACAAGCTACGATATTGGCCAGGTGAAATGGTCTAATATAAGAACACTACTGTTAAAGATGCTATTCATGTTTAAATATTGCTATTTATGAGAAAACATTGATTGA
This sequence comes from Agriphila geniculea, assembly GCA_943789525.1. Taxonomy (NCBI): domain Eukaryota; kingdom Metazoa; phylum Arthropoda; class Insecta; order Lepidoptera; family Crambidae; genus Agriphila; species Agriphila geniculea. The sequence goes on from OX038871.1 coordinate 18,132,453, forward strand.
TATATGCTATTTATGACTAAATATCGATAAATTGATGTGTTAATTATTATAAATTACTGTGACTGTGAAATATTGATTTAAATATGCTATTTATGATAAAATATTGATAAATTATGTTACTGTGGCTGTGCCTGTGCCTGTGGCTATGCCTGTGGCTGTGCCTGTGGTCGTGCCTGTGGCTGTGCCTGTGGCTGTGTTTTGAAATCTTAAATTAAGATAATTGATTGACAGAAATGAATTTCAAGGACCAAATACATAGTAGAATGACCATGTCATATCTTTATTGTTAGTTATGTTCTGCAATTTTTGTGTAATTTAAAAATAGCCCTTAAAATAATTTGTTTTATTAAAATGTACTTCGAGAACGAAGTACATATCAGAATGGCCGTGTTATATCTTTTTAATTATTTTATAATTTTTAGCACTAGTTTTTTTGGTTGTTTAAGTTAAATTGATATTTTTTAATACCGGAAGTTGATTCGGTAATCATTCAAATCGTAAAATCATTATTAAAACCACTTTTACACTATTTATTAATTACAATACTTATATTGTACCATAATTTTGGTTTATCCATACATTTTCATCCCTGTAGTTACTTAAATAGAGGTAAGAGTAGTACAGTTGATCAATTTTGTACACATGTTTCCGTACTGACAGTTCGATGACGTTTCTTGTTTGTCACTGCCTATAAAAGCGAGAGCTCAGCCCTTTGTGGCACTTTTTTTGGTCGAGCCGTCGGACTGAGCAGATCAGCAGTTAAGTGATTTTCCTGTATTTTTTTAAATATAGAGTTGTATGAATATAATATCGTTAGGTCCTGCCTAAGTGTTGTGTGAGGTGAATAAGTAGTGATATCAGTGAGTAATATAATTAGAAATAATATGAATTAATAATATTATGATAATGATCAATAATGAATAATCTAAATAGATATGAAACGTACTTTCTGATATCATTATTTGTTTTAGTTAATTATTAAGTAAACACATATAATTTACATAACTATACTTACTTTTCATTTTATAGCTATCCCGTTACTTGATAATAAAGGTTTAAAGTTTACTTTCATATTTTATTGAATAAAGGTTTAGAGTTTACTTTCATATTTTATTGAAGTGGTTTATTTAAAATAAATAATTGTCATATACTCGTTTTGGATTTTATTTCTTCAAATGCTATTAAACAATCTGTCCTTTCTTAACAAGCTCATTAGATTGCAAAGATCCATTGAGAAGTCTGTGCAGAAACGCTAGATCTTGGACAGTTCGCCGACATCACACGGGTGGCGGACGCCGCGTATAACTTATCGGTTATTGGTTTGAGAAAGCCTACAACGAGTTTGGAATTCTAAATCTTATGTGTATCTTAGGTGTATATCTAAAACAATATAATTAAAGTCTAAAATAGCTATTTCGCAGTATTTTGAGTGAATAAAGTTTCAAAGAACAATGGCGACCCGCCATACATGACATGAATTTATTTGATTTAAAATTTTAGCGTTTATAAATGAAAAACTGCCAAAACGATCCAGAATTCATTTTTAAGGAACTTAGCATCAATATTCTTAGTAGGAAATTTCATTTTGTATTTTGAATCGGTCGTAGCATGAAAGTTGAATTAAATAACTTCTTCTGAGCTCGGATATAATCCGTTCGAGTTAAACTGAATGGTGATGCCCATTCAGTACCTGCTAAAAATAGACTCTTACACCTTACTGGGTTATACTTGGAAGTCATTTTGGCTATGACTGTCATAGACCAAAAATATAGTGATTATTATATTTTATATTCTCTTTGATAAATGACAGTTGATTTCTCTGTGGTTGATTGATACATACTTATTTGGCATAAAAGGTAGGCTTATAATAACTGAATTATTCATTTAAGTTTTTAAAAATTTATTATTTTTATACAGATTTTCTTGAATTCAGTTAAAGTCCTGATAAATTCTTAAAATATGATTTTACTCAGACTTTTGAAAATCATTTTTCTACACGCTAAACGTTTTAATAGGTATATTTTCGCTGTTGTTCTTTTTGCGCTTCCGGCGGCGAGTATTGTTAGTTTTTGCCGCGGGTTTGAGATGACATGACTTGTTGGCCAGACTCTAATACTTTTCAACTCTTCTTAGTCACAACTTTTCTCGGTCTCCCCTATTGAGTAACATCTCCGCTAGTCTATATTTTAATGTTTATGAAACTTCAAAAATATGTCAAATAGCGCATTGGAATATGGATCATAAGTGTATACCGCATAAAGGTGGATATTTATTGTCTTGAAATTTAAAATGAAAAAAGCAATTGAATTTTTACATAAAATCAAAATAAATTAAATAAAGCTTCCCTCTGATATTTTATGCACCCGTTTGCTAAATGATATATGTGGATATTGTTTTTGATCTTTTATATAATGCAACTCGGCATTTTTATATGTTTTTTGAAGATGTTTTTGCTTGGCGTTCGCTCACACGACTGACGTAGCAAAATCCAGAAGTATGCGGAGCTACGCTCACTTGAGGTTACACGGGTCCCGCCTACTTGCGACTTCTACTGGGGGGGAAAATTTTTTCTTTGTTCTGTGGGTAAAACCGTGTGCCGTGAATAGGTATCTACTTTCTATTTTTTTTACAAATAGTCATTATTGCAGATGAGACTCGAATATTGAATTTGAAATCCTTACAGCTAAAATTTGCAATGGCGTTGACTTAATTCGTACCTGATAATGTAGCGGGAAAAACAGTAGTAATAGTAGATTGAACGTTTTGGTAGTTCAGTACAGAGCCTTTGGTTAGTTCCAGAAGTGGCACCTGCTGTGTTTCTGCTCCCGCCGCTATCCCAGCGATCAGGTTTCCGGCAGAGACTGCTCCCCATCGCGTATTCACTACCCCAGTCAAGATTGGACAAGGACTGTCTCCCAACAGTTGCCGAGCCACCTCGACATCACTGTCTGGTTCATATTGCATCATTTGGCCATTTTTTTCTGTACCACTGTAAACGACAAAGTTTATATTACAAATATTGAAGAATATAAAAATGCAGTACCGTTGAAAAAATAATACTAACAGTTTTTTTAAATCTAATATCTCTACATCCTCATCAACAGAGCGACGTGAGCGAGCAAAGCGGGCGGTCCTCAACGCACGGTACTGAGACAGACTACCGCAGTTATTTTCATCCCCACGTAAGCGGGCATCCACGGTGGTTGATATCATGTTATGGAGCGCACACTGAAAATAGTTTAAAAAGAGTTAAGTACTTTATAAAAAAAAAGATGACATGAATGACTTTGTGTATAAAGAAGTACGTGATTTCCACTTGATACCCCCATTTGAACCCCCTGGGGATCTCGCGGTTACAAAACTGTAACACAGCTGTTGAGGACATCTATAACGTAGGATTACATGCTTTCAGTCGTCAATAAATTCAGAGATAGGTACTTGAATTCGAAAATGGTTATTATAATATATTGATATCCGTTTTACATATTATGTTCGTCTGACACTTTGTAAAAATCAAACATAAAATCCGTGAAGTAAGATAAAGGTAAACAGCTTAGTTTACAGAATAATAAAATGTTCACCTTCAAGTTGGAGGCAAGTGTAGTATTTGGCAACACCTGCTGGTTGCTGGGAATGATTCTCAACAACAACCTGTGTCGATGGAATGAATGGAATGTTGGAGCAAACGGTAGCACTATCGACGAAGTGCCAGCTATAGCACTTCTTTGATGAAACTCAATACCATCTTGTCGGTAACTGAAAAAGATAGAAGAGAGCTGATGAATTATAGACAATTGTGTAAACCGAAAAAAACCGAAAGATCTAAAAAACCAGACATCTTGATAGAAAGATTACCTTTGTTAATAGCACATTCTCGAAAGTTATGTATGTTTGTAAGAACTTATCATCAATAGAGTCTGAACTGAAGGTTCATCGGAAACTTACGTATGAAGCAGCTGTGTCGCCAGCATTCTCAGATCTAAATTGACGTTGGGGTTGTTTTCGATCTTGCGGATGATGTCGATGAGCACGGGCATGGTGGTGGGAGGGAGGTTGTTGCGGTTTACAAGGTTCGGGTCCATGTAGCATTCTCGTAAATCTGAAGCGACGCTGGATTGGGCTGTAGCTTGCGCGTGCGCACCGGTTGCGATCGCTACCAAAAGGAATGCTGGTAGCCACATTTTGTTTGATCTGGAACAGATAATTATTCATTCGTATAAAATCTTCAGTTGGTACAATGCTAACATATTGATAAATCTATAGTGGAGTAAGTAAATATTGGAATCTTATACACTATGCATTAACTAGGTAGACTCATTGGATTTCTATAGCCCAACCAAAATCATCTTATTTTATTAAACTAACAGTACTGTTCAGTTGTTCTAGATAGGATAATCGTGGATAAAAACATGTCGATAAATTCGATAAAATTTATCAATAACGATGACGAGACCTTTAGGTATGTGTACACAAACGAAATGCTTTATCGATCAAGGAGTGGTTATTGTTACCTCTGTTTTAACTATAATCTTTATCACACATATTTGTAACTATAAAAGGGGCCTTATCTGGGTATGTTACTTTGAATCACTTTCCATGAATATCCATTCATGAAAAAGTCATTTATACTGTACCTAGGTTGATTCAGTCAGTTTTCCTGTAAGCATTCATCACTTCGTTAAGTTAAGATATGAACTGTCAATGATAGAAATAAAAGTAGGTAAAGGGTGATAAAGGTGTGTTTTTCTGCCAGAAATAGAAACCGCTCTTATTATGGAACTAATTTGTACTTAAAGTAGAAAATAATAAAAAAAAAAATTGCTATAGCCAAGAGGTAAACACGAAAATATAAGGTAAAATATGAGTGATAAAGACGCAAAGGAAACAACTAAAAACAAATCAATCGCGAATAGTAACTGAAACATATGTCCAATTAGGGCATGGAACCGATTTTAACCGATTAACCGATTAACCGGGAAAAACCGATTCTTTTTTGTCCTGTGAGAATCGATTCTTAAATTAGTAAGAATCGATTCTCGATTCTTTTCGATTCTCATTAAAAAAATACCAAATTCCCAATGTATTGCTTAGACGGCTTAAGTTGTGATGGCGCGCACAATTGAGGAGCGACGGGACAAAAATAGTTAACTACTAAAGAGGCAGAAAATGATGTGACACGTCATGTTATAAGGCCTTATTTTTTAAATCCTACCTACCTGATGCTGATATTAAGTCGAAACAAAATTAGTTATTTTCGATACAAAAATCACTTCAATACAGACTCACGGAACAAAAATGAGTAAAAACGATTTTTTGTAAGTATTTTAACAAAACTAGTTAATTTCTATACAAGTATGCATTTTGATTTTAGTTAAGTAGGTATGTACCTACTACAGTACGTACCTACCAAACAAACACGTGTCTGTTTGTAACAAAATTACTTAGTTAATTACTTTCGGGTTGAATCAAAATTGGTTAACTGCATTAGGGTTGGGTCAAAATTAGTTAACTGCATTTAAAAAAAACTATATCTCCTGAATTAAAAAGCTATTTTATTGGGAGAGCATCTCATACAATGATTTTTCAACTATTTTTCCTGACAAAAAGTAAAATTCATTATCATTGTGGTAGGTACTTAATAAATAGTTTTTTGCTTTTTTTCCTTGATTCCTTCCTTTTATGTTTGACTGTTATTGTTCCTATCGTTAATTCCTGTGCAATTTATTGTTACTTTATTTATTGTAAGAGAAGACTAAAAGAAATGAAACAGTACTAGTAACACACGGTAGGAGTCCTATTCCTCCCTATTCTACTATAGATCCTAAGTATAAGAATTAAGTAGCTGTTTCTTTTATGTTTTCGTGTTTTATTTTAAGTAAATAATTTGATTTTAGCAAAAAAATATTAAAAAACGCGTCTTTTCTTTACTTAACACGAAACAAAATTGTAAACAAAAAACAAAAAAAGAATCGAAAAGAATCGAAAAAACCGGGTACCCGATTTCGACCAAGGAATCGGAATCGAAATTTTCGATTCTTCAAAGAGGTCCGATTCTGCATGCCCTATGTCCAATGTCATCAGTGTGTGTAATGTGCATTTATTGTAATCTATATTTTGGCTTTTTAGTAATACCAAAACACTTGTTTAATGACAGTCCCCGACAGCAGCTTCCCTAAAGTAAATATGACTTCTTCTAGATTTTCTATGATTTACCTAAACCTGCTTTTCCCAGCTCTCCGGGTAAAACTTATCTACCAGTTCAGTAGGTATGTCAGTCCTCTCGATATCAATACGTACAAAATAATTAAAATAAAATTTGTCTAAGTTAGGTGGGGAAAAAAAACACGTTTTGTTATTATGGCATAAGTAGATATTTTCCGTAGGTACCTTACGGATTGGCTAACTATTTTACAGTAGGTACCTATTTGGATTAGCTTGATATTTTAAGGTAAGTATATCAATATTTAACCACTTTTTTAGATCAAATTATTTTACTAGATATAGTACAACGTGTAAATTAAATAAGCAATAATCGTTAAACTAAGTATGAACAACTTTTTGTATGGAAGCAATCCTGAAGTCACGAAAAATTTGATGTTTCATACACTTAAGCAAAGTTTGTAAACTATTTTGTATAAATTGGCGGTTCTTTTTCTCGATTTCAGGATTACTTCAATACAAAAAGTGGTTCGTAATTATGAGCCCTATACCTACTTAGTTTATAGATTATTTAATTTACACGTTGTATTTCTGAATATTTTCCTGTTATCTTTAACCTGATATAATTTTACTTAACTAACAACCATCAATTATTAATTCACTTGTCCATTTCCCTTTATTAATTTTTGTTTATAATTTGAGAAGAATATTAGGTAAGTACCTAACGCCTACACTAACTACTAAAACATTTAAAATTATCTGAGCAAATAAAGAAACCGGATAAAGTCCAAATATCTAAAGTCCGGACTCCGGACAAAATTATGGTAACCCTAGCTGTCTTCACGAAGCGCAAATAAACACGTCCTAGGTAGGTACTAAATTTTATGATATTGTTTGTTTGGTCTAGTTTAGATTCAATAATGTTGCCAGATTATTATCGTTTTAATACACAGGTAAGTAAATAAGTACCTACTTACTTATATGTGTGTCAAATTTTATCGCTTAGACCACGCATATTGAATGTGAAGTCAGTTGACACTTTAGAACTATGACACATTCAATCAATATATCTCAGTGTGATAAATGTTATACCAAACCAAGTAGAGATTGCAAACCGGGCCCGGCCATTCTTACCGGGCCCGGTCACCGGACCCGGTAGGTATGAAAACCGCGGCGCGGGAGCGCCAACTCGTAGAAAATTGGTAACACTCACTGGTTTTAAGAGCCAAACTTTAAGAAAAAACATAAAATTTTGCTTTTTTATTTTGCAAATAATTTGTTTTATTTATACTCAAGCTACGAAAATGTATCTATTTATCTAATCTATGTTGGTTGACAAGATAGTTTAGTACTTTACTTTATGCTCCGTTATTGTTTCTTATCTTACTCTAATACTATTTTTTCAAATAGACACTATAAGGAGTAAAAAGAATGTCCTGCTTGTTTAAACTTATAAAAATTTATAATTACTATTACTATTCCGTTCATAAGACAGTAAAAGTAATCTTTAAGTGAAACTGATTATTGTTATTATTGTAGATTTGCTACTTTGAAATAAATATTAATTCGTAACCTTGAATCATTGTCTTGTTCCATGATTTCATAAAATAGTCAGCAAGTTTTCATAAAATACTTTAAAGGTTTCATCGCTAACATATCAACCCGGCCGGGCCCGCCGGACCCGACAGTGACCCTATTACTAAGACTCCGCGTCTTAGTAATAGGTCCCGTTTTTACCCTTTGGGTGCGGAACCCTATAAATAAATCATGGCTTGTTAGTCTCGCTAAAACTCGAGAACGGCTGGATCGAATATGCTAATTTAGGCCTTAAAAGATTTGTGGTAGGTACCTAGTCCAGGGAAAGTTAAAGCGGCTGTAACAGTTCAAAACTGAACATGTTTTTTTTTTTCTCAAATATTGATCCGGAAGCGGGCAAAATACAAACTTTAAGTATTCCTGCATAGGGTTAGTTTTCATGATTTCTGTAGGTCTTATTCTTTGTCGGTTACCTTCTTTATCACATTCCAGAGGGTCCACAATTTATGGCTAGTTAGAAGTCTGTAAAAGTACAAAAAATCCAGGGTTGGAAAAATAGTCGTAAACACAAATAAGTAAAGTTATGCGATTAATCAAATAATAAATTCATTGAATAACTTACCATGAAGAGGGTGGTTATTCTCATTTTACTAAAAGAATGGTTGTTTATGCAATTTGTGAGGTTTTATTGCATTTCATTCTGCATTCAAAATATCATAGTTATACTAACGATAGAATGATGTTCTTGTAACACAAATCCATTGTTCATATGCACTTTATAAGTTATGATTGCAATATGCAAATACAACATTGACAAAATATCCGTATTTCTATATAAAAAACAGATAATTTTATGGTAATTCAATAACTTGAAAATATGTTTCAACAATAATAAACAGGGGGCTAATTGTCTAATTTTAAAAATCTATCGCAATCGCTTTCGTTTGACAGATGGATGTGACACATTGCTGCATTTCTTTGGCAAGTTTTCATTTGTGACAAAAAAAAAGCTTCAATGTGTTAAATCCTGTAAGCGATTGCGATAGATTTTTAAATTAGACAATAGAAAGGTAGGTCGTCTGACACTTGGTATAGACAAATGTATTTGACATTTGGTGGACGGTTTTGGAACTAAAAACTGACATTCCATCGAGAAAGACTACTCTATAAAAAAAGTTAGGAGACGAAATAATCTTTGGAAATTTATATCATTAATAAATTATAAAGAGAAAAGGGACGAATGATTATAAAATAAATAAATGATAATTAAAGATAATCACTGCTTAGGTAGAATAACATTTAAATTTGGAAAAATCGAAGTTTTATAAGCATACTTGCTAGAGCAAATAAATGTGTCACATACTAGTGGGAAACGGAACGCAACGCACGGAACTGTAATTTAAGCTATGGATTATAGATAAAGTAAAATCAGTTTAATATTAAAAGTAAAGAAAGAATATGAATGATTATATTTGTAATAAGAAAATAATTAAATAAAAACAATAACTAGTAAAAAGTTGTAAGAAAATTGGACAAAAAATATATATATGGTGAAACGGAATGTTCTACATTCTCTTTGTCCATAAACAAGAGACAAAAGGAGAGTTTCGTGGTAGCCAATCGTAAGCTTGCGAAGCGTTTTGTGACCATAAAAGGAGATGAATTGAGTTGATGTTTAGCCAATCGTAACGCGTGAATCTGGGGGGAGTTAACTTTAGAGTCAGCAAATAATAGCTCAGAATGGTGGCGCCAAGATTTAAAAAAATGATACCAGTATAAAATCATAAAATACCCATAGTAATGAAATTATATGAAAAAAAAAAAATAAGTTGGCCAGTAACGAAACGTTCTTTGGCAAATAGAATAAATAAATGGGTGGCGCAAAGAGTAATTAACATTATGAATAGAGTCATGCATCAATCGTAAATAATAAAAGTAGGCTGATAGCGGATTTATTGATTATAAGGGGTCTTCTTTGAAGGTTAGCGAAATTGATTAGACCAAAAGATTTATTCAAACATACAGGAAAGATTAAATTGCTTGTGTCATATAATATATATTTACTTGAGGATCTTTGTAAACTCTAGATTAAACAAAATTAATTATTAAGTACGGAGGTAATTACTAATCTTTGTATTCGTAAAATGTTCACGTAATTTAAATATTTGAGGGTGATTGTTAAAAAAAAGAACATATATATTTATTTATTTATTTATTTATTTAAAGTATCTTACAGGTACTTAGGGGGACTAAATGCACTAGGCAATTTTTGTAAGTCAATTAGTGGAAAATTTCCCAGCATTTTGGGGAAATAGATTGTGACAGGGCACATTAAGGATACAAACAATAGAATACTAGGAATTATGTGTAGCTAGGGGACGCTTTGAAAAATAATGGGTGGGGGTTAGGTTATAAAAGCTTCGACGAGCTTATTCTCGATCTCATTTTTCCACCTGCCGAGAAGAAGACGAATCTCTGCCTCCCCTCTGTAAGAAGCGCCATAGAACAAGTTCTTTTTATACTCAAGCACATATGAAGAAGTCAGCAAATTAGTGAATTTAGGAAAGTCCATTGTTTAGGCCTTGCAATCGGGGCAAGTTTTCTTTGGGGAAATATTTCAAACAGGGTTTTAAAATGGTAAAAATTAAGCCTTGACTGAAATATATAATTCTATTTGCAAAGGTTACATCAAAATTAACGCTAGCTGTTCCAAGTAAATTCCAGAATTAGTAAAATCAGATTAAATTAATATCAATTTAAATGAAATAAAATGTGGGAAGGGAGATTCTATTTAGAATAATTACTAGAAAATTTGTGTCATATTGGGGCGATCCGTAATGGACTTTCTGGGGGGGCAATGAGGTAACTGATAGCTTATGAGTGTGACTTCATAAGCGGGCATCAACTCGTTGATTGCCTAGTTAAGTCACATAGTGTAATCATGTGTGACGTGGCTGATGACAGACGTCGTAGAAATGAGGTCGTTAGAATGTAATTCTGGTCCTTGGTCAAGTCCTTAAGTACATGATTATGCTATACCTCATGCTAGGGACCGAAGATGGCTCCTTCCCATCCATCTTCGGCACGGTCAAGCACTAGGTGGTCAGGGAGTATTGCTTGCTCAAACTGTCCAGGTAACGGGGCTCCGGATGACGAGGTAAGCGTCACACAATTTGCATAGGAAGTTCTCATTTAGTCTGGGTTAGGCAGGTAAAATCTTGTAGGATAGATGAAGGTTAGTATCGCGAAGGTTAAGTAGGCATCACAAAAATTGGGTGGGTTTTTGTGATGAAAGGTGGTTCGAGTTGACGTTAATAGAGCGAAATAGGTGTGTAAACGGTTAGGCGACCATGTTGATCAAACGAAAATATGATTAGGTCAAAACCTAGGCAAGAACATATTTTATATAGGAGAACGACTTTTGGAAATTTCTATACAGAAAAGTGTAGCATATAGGGTTTCGACGACAAAAGGCTGGTTTAGACGTCGCGAGCTGGCTAGGGGTAACGATTAGGCGTGATTCGACAAAATGGCCGAAATATTTTGTAGTTAGGAAAAATGCAATTCGGAGCGCACAAAATGGCTGCCGTAACTTGAGCTAGAAATAGGTATTTTTATGTAAGAATTAAATGTTAAATTTGTCATGGTCGAAATGGACGCTTGGTTTTCAAAATGGCGGATCAAAGATAATCACCTAAATAAAGAAAATCATGATTTTAGATCTCTCAGACAGGGTTTTTATCGGCAGATCAATAGATCTACTAAGGTATTTTAGCAAATCCACGATACTATTTGATTCTCAGTAAACCTTTTAAAATATCTGCAGTGTTGTGTTGAGTTTTGGTTGTACAAAATGGCGTCGATTGTGAAAATCAAGTGAGTGTTAATTAATTATTTTCATGCTAAAGCCAGCCAAGTAAACGATTTAATAAATCAGTAAATTACTAAAGTATGATAATAGTAAAATTTCTGAATTGGGTTGGTCATATGAACCACCAGATTTGAAATCAAGTAATCACAAGTGTCGTGTGAAGCCGCATTAATAGTGATTTATTTTGTCTTTGTGATAACTCAGCTATTTAATAATTTGTGAAGTGAAATAAATCTTTGGTCGTTAGGAAGGGCCGGTATGTATGATTTCTCCCAGGTTGATTCGTGGAGATCATATAAAAACCACTAAGATGAAATTTTATTTTACAAATGACGAAGTGGCTGAAAGAAAATGTCATTAAATTCTTACCACTAACAGTACCGTTATAATATAGTGAATACAGGCGAAAATACTTGTTTTTGGTGCTCAGTTAATGCGTCGACACAGGTGCGATCTGGGGGTTTTCTGATCATTTCAGTTTGGAAGAAACTAATATCAATTTATTTCCATTTTAAAACAAATCCGTCGATGCCATTTTAACAACACAGAGTCGAGGTATTTTAGCTAAACTTAGAATTTGTGGAAGTGAGGTGTAGGATAGGAGGGTTATTTATTGCTTAGTACATACATCTTTACCCTTTATCCAATAAATCTTTCCTTCAGAACAAAAAAAGATTTACCAATTCCCATAATTTTGTCATGGATTGTAAGATTGAATTCGTGAGACATAAAGTAAGTCAACTTTAGAATTGGTTCAATATATGAAAAAAAAATAACTTAAATTTAATTTTATATCAGCCATCACATTGAAAAAGAAATATTTCAATTGTGAAAATTTGGTAAATCGCTTGAAAGCATTTTGCTTTGTCCTCTTTTTAGTTGGAAATAATACAAACTAACATAGACTATGGACTTTAATATATTTAATACATAATAAAGCTTGTAAGAAAGTAACTGGCTGTTCCGGGAGAAGGTTGTCCCAGTCCGGTGTCGAGACCTATCGTGATGGCGGGGTGGTGCCATCACCATTAGCCGGAAAAACACACTGGTTACTTTCTACCATAAATATAAACTCATTAAACTTGAAGATAGGTAACGAACTAATATACTATCCGATGGCAATAAATGATTTTCCACAACTGATTAATTATTCGACTGATATAACATTTGATACTTGCATTATACTCACTTTGAAATTGTAGTGTTACTCTCATATCTCCTGCTTAACTCTTATAACATCCGCATATCAAGTTAAGGTTTAGCAATAATATTATCTCATAAAAATAAGAAATTAAGTTCCATAATAGAAATTTCAGTATTGGGTTTTACATTATAATAGGAAATGATGAGTGGAATTCCGTCGGAATAAACCACTAGTATTAACTATTTATTGATAATCTTATTCTGAAGCTAGGTAAATGACTATTCTTTTTAGGGGTCGTTCAATCCAGCGTATAATGTAGTAATGAATAATAGTACAAGTTAAGCATAACCACAGAAATGAAAGCAATTAATATTCGGCATCGGTAAAAGGTCCTTTATAGCTAAATCTTTAGAAATCACGTAGTTCACATCGCACTTTCCCTTTATCACTTATAGCAACCAATTGCATATCTCAATTTAGTTCCTAATTAATTATTAACTATCATATTGGTAGTAGGTTTAGCATAGTTCACACTTTTACTAGCAGTAGGTATAGAGCTGGTAGGCATAGCGCTCCTTATAATGGAGTAGGCATTTATTTCAGCTGATAAGCAAACAAAGATACTTCCCAAAGTTAAGAGAATAGTAAAGGGTTCAGGTTGGTTAATGTAGAAAAATAATTTTATAAAATTCTATTTTATTTAAAATCAAGCGAAGTAATTTTCATTATTTGGTAATAGATTCTTAGGTTATTAATTAACAGAGCATAGATAATTTAAATTCAGCGTGTAGAGTTAGTATTTATTAGCAATCAGACAGCAGTACTCAAGAATATGGGTCTACGCTTACAACCGGGTCCTATCGCTAGAAGTCACGAGCCCTTTCACACATACAAAAGCCAAATCAGTAGCATATTCGGTCACACCATTAGATTAGGGTTATAGGAAGTAAAACCAAGCAGAACTTAGGTCAAACATTTAATCAATTCATAAATAGGCATTGTTAGGTTTAAAGCCGACGAGCGGTTAATCACCATAAGTAGAGATTATAGTTAGGTTTGTGTTAGGTTATATAAAGCTAGGATTAAAAGATTATCAAACAACTTAGCAAATCGGTAGTAGGGTAGCGAGTCTTCAACTTTTTAACATCACCATCTTCAATATAAAATTTCGTATATATATCAATATATCATCATAACATAGGGGTAGTTACATTATGATATGCCGTTGACCAGGATAAGGTAATACCTTACTTTAGATCGTAGATTATAACTTGGGTGGTTCTGCAAATCCAGGGTTTTTGTAGTGTGAAAGCAGTGGTCGCATACAGTTTAAGATGGTGCGGCCACATTTTGCTGTCGTGGAGTGTACGAGGCTGCTGTTGATTTTCCATAATTTCAGTATATTAGCACTCATTTTAATCCATTACTTTGGACATGTAATTCATTTGGTTATAGCTGAAAGTAATAAAAAAAATATTAAAATAGGTTATGTAATTTCACATTAATGATTATTGAGTTGTATGTTAGCGTTTGAGAGAGAGTTTTCTTAATGATTGAGGTAAAGTAACATTCAGTTCGATTGGGGGCATTAATTTTACTGACATTTTACATTAAATCGTGTTTCACAAAAGAAAAAATGCCAACTTATTTTTGATACTTACAAAGGAGGTTGTTGTAGTAATGAGTTGTTATAATAAACCATTAGTTTACATCTTCTTTGATCATCACTACTAAAAATACAAATTATTTCTTGAGAAAAACAAAAAACATTGACATTGTGATAATATTTAGTTAGGTTATGAAAAAAATTATGACAAAGATTAGATTTCTTTGATAGAAAAAAAGGGGTCCTGTCAAATAAAGCAGACTAGGTTAAGGGGGTCCGATGACCTAGCGATGAGTTTGTTGAGATACTTTGTCAATAGGGCACAAATAGAAAAAAATGTAGAAATATCGTATATAGCATTCACATAACAAATGTTAGTTCAAAGTTCAAAAATTTCATTGCAACAATATAGAATCATTAGCGCAGCTATGTTAAAACTAGACGGAAAATGTTAGAATTTAAATTTTTAGATTTAACTTCATAGATAAAGCTTAGAAATATAAACTCAATAGCAATCAATAAAAGAAACAAATAAATTTAACTAACTTTAGAGTTATTTTGTTAGCGCAAACGTTATTGCTATTTTCTTTATGCTATTTCGGGAATTACTAGAATGAGCGTTTTTTTTTGACGAGCGTTTTTATTACCGCCCATCTTGATTATGATAAGTGAGGACGTAGAATTGAGGTTTAAAATCTTGAAGAAGTATTGGGATGGATGGAAGTAGGTAAATTAAATGTAATAGGTCTAATCTACTGTCAACTATATTAAATGAAAGAAGATCATAAACTCTAGAGAAAAAAAATATATTGTATTAGGCTTGTTCAGTTAGATCGGCAGCGGGGCATAAGTCGTGGGGTCGGACTTACGAACGATTATTAATTCTATAGACTTTTGCAGCCATTACATGGTCATGCAAGCGTTAGTCAGGTTCAGTTAGTCATAGCTTGTGTCTGTGGTTAAACTAACAACAAAACCTATTGTGTAATCTATGCCTTAGTTAGATTGAAGTAAACATAGTACATAGAAATGTCATAGATGGCGTTAGTGGTAATTAAAATTCGAAATCGGTGAAAATAAGAATTGCGTTTGCATTGAAAAACAAAATAGATTTGTGGGCTAATGAAATATAAACTAGTTGAATCAATTGGTGGACTGTTCGTTTACGTTAAAAATACATTTAGGATCATTTATTTAAAGAAAAGAAATATAAAATAAGAACGAATGACGGATAGAAGAACGAATGATTAGTAAGCTAACGGCATAGATCCTTTTGATTGTCATTCATTGAGATTCGTTCGATAGTTCATTTTGACAGATGTCATTGTCAAAACTGGCAACCAAGTCAAAACTTGTAGGGTGACCAGATGCTGTTTTAGTACGGATTCTGTATAATTCGCGACTTTTTCCGAGTGTAAGTATATTGAAGTTAAATTGGCGACTACGTGTATTTTCGGTATATTTTGAATATAGAGTTTTGGGAACACACCGTTCTGTCCTCGCGAACGTTGTTGTTAATAGAGTGCCCGGATTTAACTTACATTTCTTCAGATTTAAAGTTCAGTAATTGGAAAAAAAAAGGAAAAACTACGCCGTCATAATTACAAATAGTATTGATATCTTTAACCTATGTTAAAAAAATAAAAGATTTTTGACCTTGACTATTGTGTTGATGAATGTGTAAAAATTATCGCGAAGGTTGTTATTGTTGTAAATTCTCTCATGAAAAATTGGTAATTTTTATTTTTCTTTCGGGGTGCATTAGGCGGATTTGTGTAAAAAGTAGCTGGTCACCCTAGTATGTTTATCAACAAACAAAACGAAAGGTTATATTTTATTTTGTCGAAAATTAAAACCTTACAAATATGGATTTATGTGTTAGTTGTTCGTGAAAATGTTATCAAATAGTTAATGAACAATATAAAAGTAGGTTAGCGGAAAAGTGTGTGATTAAACAAGTTTTAAAAGTGTCAACTTTATAACAAGACTCGAGTTAGAATGTAATGAAATTTATAACTGAATGTAAGTAGATTTTGCCATAATACTTATAGATTTGACTAGAATTATGAGGTAATTTGATAAAAGGAGGGACGATATTGTTTATATTTCAGAAAACATGTTTGAGTACATGAAGGTTTTACAATGAACAAAACTTAGTAATATGGTTCAAAAATCTTATGAGTATTTGTAGATTATGTGATATAAACGCACAATCCAAATGGGAAGCTAGAGTGATGGGTGACCGTATGTAAATAATGAGAACATTTGCTAATAGCATTTCTAATTAAACGAATATTTTTGGGAGTAAATAAGATAGAAACGTTATGACTAAAATGCGGGTTTTAAGTAAGCTTAGATTAAGGATAGTATTTTGACCTTTGATGATGGGGGTCGGAGAATACTTAGGTAGCCTTTACAAGCGAATTAGAAGCAAATAGTTATTTACTGAATTAACCTTAAACTTATCGAACCGAACGTAGACACAACAGTCTTGGGTGTTGGAATAGGCACGGTAGTTGTTAGTTAATAAATTTAGTGTATGAGCCAAAGGTTTAAAGTTGATTTTTAAATAAAGAAATACATAGGTATAATAAATATTTAGTGAAATAGTCAGGTTGCCATAGGAAGTTTAATAGAATTTAACGATGCTTAGAGATAAAAATTCAAAGTTTATAATTTCAATAAAAATCGTGAAATAACGATGAAGATTCGGGTTTATTTTAAACAGCGACTATTAGCAGCCCGCGACTTCCCTTAAATTAGGATTTTGGAGTAATAATTTTTGTAGTAAATTTTTTTTAGTTATTGCTAACGGTTAGAGCGGAATGTTGAAGTATCAAGTTTGGTTGTGTGTTACAGCGCTACAATAGGCATTTGGTTTAAGTGATAATGACATTGAAAATGGTACAATTGAGAAAAGGCTTTGCTATTAAGTTTTTATTTAGTGTACAGTTTTAAAATCATTAAGTTAATCTTGTATTGGTTTATTACTAGAAATACTAGTAGGTAAATGAGGTCAATTATATTTATGGCGTTTTTCACTGGGTCCATTTGTGATCAAATACGGATTAAATGTTTGGTTTTATTTAGGAACTATCGTATATGTTGGACCAACCTAACTTTTAATTCTTGATTCGAAGTATATATGAGAACGGTTTTATTGAGAGTTGACATAGAATTCTACCTTGTTATAAGAAATAAAAATAACTTATCTATATAATTAATTACATCATAATTAATTTTATGGGTAAAGCGTAGGGTGACAAAAGTTAACGGAACCAAAAATAAATAATTGAAAATGAAAAAAATTAAGAAATGTAAATGAATTAATTAAAACTAAACAAATAGACTATTCGGTATAACATTAGAACTAACTCGCGTTGCTAAAACTAAAATAAATATTTTTTTTAATGAAACAAATTAAGATTTGGGAGCATGGTTTTATCGTATCCAAACTATTGGATATTATAAAATCAAGCTAAATAGGGACGTGTGCTAATATTTTATATAGATCTGACCTTACACTAAAGCAACAGACAATTAAGACTCGCCATGGGGAAACCGGTCCGAGTTCGTCGTGCACCAAAGCGATATGAATCATCTGAGGAGCCGGCAGAATTAGTGGAGGTTCCACGTAGTTCCCGCCAGTCAGAATCCGAGGTTATAGAAAATAGAGAGCCTCAACCGGTAGAGGCAAGACAGCGGATAGTAAAGACCATAATGAAACCGAAAGTAACGCGATCGCGCGAATTAATGACAATACAAAGAATGCTGAATCGCACGGTAGGCGTGTTAACTAAGAGGATAGATGACCTAAGCGATGAAGTTAAAAGGACTCAAGGTTCTAATCAGGATACTAGTGAGGTCGAAAAATCGCCGGTAGTTGAAGCAACACCGATGAACGATGTGGAAATAGAAAGTAGGAACGTGATTAAGGAGCCTAACGCGATTGAAGATATTCAGAAGTATGTCATTTGTAACATCAAAAATATACATTTAGATAGACCTAAATTTGGGGATTCGTCGATACATCCGGTCGATTTCATTGAAGATTTAGAAACTTATTTGAAGAAGGCGGGGAAGGCTGAAAACGAATTAAGTTTAATACAAGACTGTTTAACTTCGAGTTCGAAAGACTGGTTTAGAGTATATAAAGGAAGATGGACAGGGTTGGCTGATTTTAAGGTAGATTTCTTAAAAGCATATTGGGGAGAGAATGAACAAAATGAGTTGAGAAGGAAGATAGTGCAAGGCGTATGGAATAGGACGGAGACGCCCACCATGGTGGAACATTTTTTGAAATTGACAGTCAAGGCGCAAATGTTAAGCTACAACATTCCAGAAACACAATTAATTAGCGATATCATTCGACACTATCCGAAATATATTCAACAAGCGTTCGTGACCAATAAGATAGGAAATGTAATAGAAGCGGCGGAATTTTTAAGAAGTATGGACAACATACAGAAACAAGAACTACCGAGCACTTCAACATCTAAAAATTCTAAGGATTGGGAACAGAAGAAAAGAGGCATTCAGCAAAATTATAGGCAATGGCAGAAACCTAGAGAGAATCAAGTACAAGCGGTTAACTTAAATAGTAATAATACTAATGGTAGCGAAGTGTTAAACTAGCGGAAGCTGAGACTCTAGTCTCCGGATCAGCTTCAGCCACGGGGGACCTAAATTATAGTATGATGGTTAAAATGAATTGGTGTCCGGGTGAATCCTTAGGCCGGAATAATATCGGAACTAAGATATCTATTTGTACGTATCTGAAGGAAATAAAAGAGTGTTATTTTTACCAAATTCACTTAGGGAAGAAGTTATTTGGCAGGTACATTTCGAAATGGGTCATCAAGGGGCGTACAAAGTAATAAAATATATTAGGGATAGATTTTTTTGGAAGGGATTAACTAAACAGGTCAAACGTTTATTAAGGGGGTGTCATGATTGTCAGGTCACTAAAAGTGATACGGCTAAATATGTAGGACCTTGTCGTTCAATTATAACTGAAAATGTGGGGGACATCGTTATGGTAGATTTATATGGACCATTACCATCAGGGAAGTTTGGTATGAATTACATTTTAGTTATTCAGGACTCTTTTAGTAAATTTGTGAAATTTTATGATCTTAGAAGAGCAACTGCAATATCAGTATTAACTAAAATGAGGAAATTCTTTCGCATAATAAAACCTACGGCGATCATGTCAGATAATGGGTCACAATTTGCTAGTAACTTGTGGAAAGAAACTATGAAAGCAGAAGGGGTTAGAGTAATTTATACTACAGTTAGGAACCCTAGACCTAATACCACCGAAAGAGTAAATAAAGAGTTAGGACGGTTATTTCGGACTTACTGTAGGACCAATCACAAAAGTTGGGTAGATTTATTGCCGAAGTTAGAAATTCTTTATAATAATACTTATCACGAAAGTACAGGGTTTACACCTTGTGAGATTTTATACAGTGAACCTACTAGATTATCATTTGATAATGTCATACCGACTGATTTAGTACCACCGCCTATTAACGAAATTAGGGAAAAGGCACGGGAAAATTTAAAGAAAGCAGGACAACTACGTCAAAACAAATTTAATGAAAAATATAGAATTATCCATTTCCAGATAGGAGATTTAGTAAAATTAAGGAAATTAAATAAGTCTGACGCAAAATTAAAAATAACAAAAAAGTTTGAACCATTATATGAGGGTCCGTTTGTGATTGGAGCTAACCCGTTTAAAAATGTATATTTACTTGTTGATCCGGAGACTGGTAAAGAAAGAGGAAGGTTTAACGCTATACATTTGTCTAGGTATTATAAGTAAAATTTAATGTCATGTCTAATTTTAAGGAAAAGAAATGTTTAATGTTATGTTAACTACATGAAGATGTAATTTAAGTTGATTAATAAATAATAATGGGGTATAATTGTATAAAGTCTGTTGGGAACGGGAAAAGCCTATCTGAACTTACAAGAAAATTAAGGACTCAATTTTAAGAAAAAAAACCAGGCTAAGTAAAAGTCATTCATTACCCTATATAGTGTTGTTAATAAGGTAACCCATCTTGTCATATGAAAGTAATTTTCTATTAAATTAACCAAAGTCCGCATAAACCAAATGGACGTTTCAATTATTGAGTTGCTTAAAACTGTAAGGTCAGATAGAGGGGAGAGTTGGCGGCTTTTCTTCTCGGGGGGGAAATTTTTCATAAGTATTTAGAGATATTGAAAGGTTTTCTGCTAATATAACTAAAAAAAAAAAAAAAAAAAAAAAAAAAAAAACGGTTGGAAATAGGAATCCTAATAAAGGAACGGCGTTTGCAAAAATTTAAAATAAATAAAAATTTGCTTTAATTTAAAAATAAAAACTTAACGGATAAATTGGAATGTGAGGTATTTTTGTTAATAATATTTAAAAAATTAAAAGGATGGTTAAAGTAGTAATATAAAAAAAATGTATATATTTATATACACATTTGGGGTCGAGTATTATTTGAGAAACTTTAGAATAGGGAGGCATAGCGTAGAGTGACATAATAGAAAAATTGCGTAATGTAGATATGCGTACTAATGGGATGTTTAGGATAAAGTGGTTTTAAAGCGTAAAGCGTTACTATTGCGTAAATTAATTGCAATCTTTTGATGTAATTTTGCGTAGAATTCATATGGTGACCAATCGACGTATTTAATCTTAACATTGAAATTATACTTCAAATTCGTTATCAATATTTGTATATATTTTGTATTCAGGTTATAGCTATGATATGATCTTGGGTGGCGTATATGTAGGCTAGTGAATGACGATAGTGGTTGCTGTGTAATGAGAAAAGATGAATAAAATGAGAATCTAAACTAGGATAGGAGTATGTATGAAATGATGATTTAAGAGAATGAATAGAATGAGAAGTTGACGAGAGAAAGGAACTGAAATTAAAATATAGATTCTATATGGAGGGCTTTGGATTATAACATACGTGAAACCTGAATGCAGACTTATTATTCTTCCAAGAGATAGGACCACCACACTGCTCTGGCGTTTGGTTTGTGCTTGCGGCCGGGCCGGCGTTTAGGGTTGACAAAATAGAATTTCGTACAGAAGGACTTTTGGTGTTAGGTTAGAGAAAAAAAAAAAGAGAGAAAACAAACACTATTGACGTTTGTAACTTGTCCTGGTGTGAACGACTGTCTGAAATTCATACTACACAAGAAGCTGACAAGCTAATTTCAAATTCGGCAACTGCACACTCTCCAAGGTGATATTAAGGTTGTTCCAGAGTCTTAAGTGAGCTTTTGGAAATATATGGTCTGTGTATATGATCACCGCTAAACCTTTGGTTTGGAAGGAGGATTACAATGTTGTGGAGGGATACAACGAACGAATACGTTTAATCTTTTCATAAGGTAAGAAAAGAGCCTATTTTTTCGGGTAGGCCTAATCTGGGCTGTAGCCTCACAACCTACACCTTACCATAGTGTTGTACAACTCTGGTGCTGAATATGCATACGACGGAATTGGCAAAAGCAACAAATACTTAAAACTCGCTTAATAATCTCTGATATGGTCTTGGTTTAAATACACTCTACAGTCTTAACTTCATTTACACTAGGGCTCACCCAACAATTCTTTGATCTTGGAGAAGTAATATGATTAGGGTTATATAAAAAAAAAGGGGGGAAGATTGTGTATCTTTGGGGTAATATGAATATTTGAGATTCGAGGAGAAAATTTTACTTCGGATCCAATACGTTGTATTGTCACCTGTGTATAAATTTTGGGGTCGAGCTGTAACAGTTCAAAACTGAACATGTTTTTTTTTTCTCAAATATTGATCCGGAAGCGGGCAAAATACAAACTTTAAGTATTCCTGCATAGGGTTAGTTTTCATGATTTCTGTAGGTCTTATTCTTTGTCGGTTACCTTCTTTATCACATTCCAGAGGGTCCACAGTTTATGGCTAGTTAGAAGTCTGTAAAAGTACAAAAAATCCAGGGTTGGAAAAATAGTCGTAAACACAAATAAGTAAAGTTATGCGATTAATCAAATAATAAATTCATTGAATAACTTACCATGAAGAGGGTGGTTATTCTCATTTTACTAAAAGAATGGTTGTTTATGCAATTTGTGAGGTTTTATTGCATTTCATTCTGCATTCAAAATATCATAGTTATACTAACGATAGAATGATGTTCTTGTAACACAAATCCATTGTTCATATGCACTTTATAAGTTATGATTGCAATATGCAAATACAACATTGACAAAATATCCGTATTTCTATATAAAAAACAGATAATTTTATGGTAATTCAATAACTTGAAAATATGTTTCAACAATAATAAACAGGTCGTCTGACACTTGGTATAGACAAATGTATTTGACATTTGGTGGACGGTTTTGGAACTAAAAACTGACATTCCATCGAGAAAGACTACTCTATAAAAAAAGTTAGGAGACGAAATAATCTTTGGAAATTTATATCATTAATAAATTATAAAGAGAAAAGGGACGAATGATTATAAAATAAATAAATGATAA
Source organism: Agriphila geniculea (assembly GCA_943789525.1). NCBI lineage: Eukaryota > Metazoa > Arthropoda > Insecta > Lepidoptera > Crambidae > Agriphila > Agriphila geniculea. The sequence goes on from OX038871.1 coordinate 18,155,311, forward strand.
TTAAAGATAATCACTGCTTAGGTAGAATAACATTTAAATTTGGAAAAATCGAAGTTTTATAAGCATACTTGCTAGAGCAAATAAATGTGTCACATACTAGTGGGAAACGGAACGCAACGCACGGAACTGTAATTTAAGCTATGGATTATAGATAAAGTAAAATCAGTTTAATATTAAAAGTAAAGAAAGAATATGAATGATTATATTTGTAATAAGAAAATAATTAAATAAAAACAATAACTAGTAAAAAGTTGTAAGAAAATTGGACAAAAAATATATATATGGTGAAACGGAATGTTCTACATTCTCTTTGTCCATAAACAAGAGACAAAAGGAGAGTTTCGTGGTAGCCAATCGTAAGCTTGCGAAGCGTTTTGTGACCATAAAAGGAGATGAATTGAGTTGATGTTTAGCCAATCGTAACGCGTGAATCTGGGGGGAGTTAACTTTAGAGTCAGCAAATAATAGCTCAGAATGGTGGCGCCAAGATTTAAAAAAATGATACCAGTATAAAATCATAAAATACCCATAGTAATGAAATTATATGAAAAAAAAAAAATAAGTTGGCCAGTAACGAAACGTTCTTTGGCAAATAGAATAAATAAATGGGTGGCGCAAAGAGTAATTAACATTATGAATAGAGTCATGCATCAATCGTAAATAATAAAAGTAGGCTGATAGCGGATTTATTGATTATAAGGGGTCTTCTTTGAAGGTTAGCGAAATTGATTAGACCAAAAGATTTATTCAAACATACAGGAAAGATTAAATTGCTTGTGTCATATAATATATATTTACTTGAGGATCTTTGTAAACTCTAGATTAAACAAAATTAATTATTAAGTACGGAGGTAATTACTAATCTTTGTATTCGTAAAATGTTCACGTAATTTAAATATTTGAGGGTGATTGTTAAAAAAAAGAACATATATATTTATTTATTTATTTATTTATTTAAAGTATCTTACAGGTACTTAGGGGGACTAAATGCACTAGGCAATTTTTGTAAGTCAATTAGTGGAAAATTTCCCAGCATTTTGGGGAAATAGATTGTGACAGGGCACATTAAGGATACAAACAATAGAATACTAGGAATTATGTGTAGCTAGGGGACGCTTTGAAAAATAATGGGTGGGGGTTAGGTTATAAAAGCTTCGACGAGCTTATTCTCGATCTCATTTTTCCACCTGCCGAGAAGAAGACGAATCTCTGCCTCCCCTCTGTAAGAAGCGCCATAGAACAAGTTCTTTTTATACTCAAGCACATATGAAGAAGTCAGCAAATTAGTGAATTTAGGAAAGTCCATTGTTTAGGCCTTGCAATCGGGGCAAGTTTTCTTTGGGGAAATATTTCAAACAGGGTTTTAAAATGGTAAAAATTAAGCCTTGACTGAAATATATAATTCTATTTGCAAAGGTTACATCAAAATTAACGCTAGCTGTTCCAAGTAAATTCCAGAATTAGTAAAATCAGATTAAATTAATATCAATTTAAATGAAATAAAATGTGGGAAGGGAGATTCTATTTAGAATAATTACTAGAAAATTTGTGTCATATTGGGGCGATCCGTAATGGACTTTCTGGGGGGGCAATGAGGTAACTGATAGCTTATGAGTGTGACTTCATAAGCGGGCATCAACTCGTTGATTGCCTAGTTAAGTCACATAGTGTAATCATGTGTGACGTGGCTGATGACAGACGTCGTAGAAATGAGGTCGTTAGAATGTAATTCTGGTCCTTGGTCAAGTCCTTAAGTACATGATTATGCTATACCTCATGCTAGGGACCGAAGATGGCTCCTTCCCATCCATCTTCGGCACGGTCAAGCACTAGGTGGTCAGGGAGTATTGCTTGCTCAAACTGTCCAGGTAACGGGGCTCCGGATGACGAGGTAAGCGTCACACAATTTGCATAGGAAGTTCTCATTTAGTCTGGGTTAGGCAGGTAAAATCTTGTAGGATAGATGAAGGTTAGTATCGCGAAGGTTAAGTAGGCATCACAAAAATTGGGTGGGTTTTTGTGATGAAAGGTGGTTCGAGTTGACGTTAATAGAGCGAAATAGGTGTGTAAACGGTTAGGCGACCATGTTGATCAAACGAAAATATGATTAGGTCAAAACCTAGGCAAGAACATATTTTATATAGGAGAACGACTTTTGGAAATTTCTATACAGAAAAGTGTAGCATATAGGGTTTCGACGACAAAAGGCTGGTTTAGACGTCGCGAGCTGGCTAGGGGTAACGATTAGGCGTGATTCGACAAAATGGCCGAAATATTTTGTAGTTAGGAAAAATGCAATTCGGAGCGCACAAAATGGCTGCCGTAACTTGAGCTAGAAATAGGTATTTTTATGTAAGAATTAAATGTTAAATTTGTCATGGTCGAAATGGACGCTTGGTTTTCAAAATGGCGGATCAAAGATAATCACCTAAATAAAGAAAATCATGATTTTAGATCTCTCAGACAGGGTTTTTATCGGCAGATCAATAGATCTACTAAGGTATTTTAGCAAATCCACGATACTATTTGATTCTCAGTAAACCTTTTAAAATATCTGCAGTGTTGTGTTGAGTTTTGGTTGTACAAAATGGCGTCGATTGTGAAAATCAAGTGAGTGTTAATTAATTATTTTCATGCTAAAGCCAGCCAAGTAAACGATTTAATAAATCAGTAAATTACTAAAGTATGATAATAGTAAAATTTCTGAATTGGGTTGGTCATATGAACCACCAGATTTGAAATCAAGTAATCACAAGTGTCGTGTGAAGCCGCATTAATAGTGATTTATTTTGTCTTTGTGATAACTCAGCTATTTAATAATTTGTGAAGTGAAATAAATCTTTGGTCGTTAGGAAGGGCCGGTATGTATGATTTCTCCCAGGTTGATTCGTGGAGATCATATAAAAACCACTAAGATGAAATTTTATTTTACAAATGACGAAGTGGCTGAAAGAAAATGTCATTAAATTCTTACCACTAACAGTACCGTTATAATATAGTGAATACAGGCGAAAATACTTGTTTTTGGTGCTCAGTTAATGCGTCGACACAGGTGCGATCTGGGGGTTTTCTGATCATTTCAGTTTGGAAGAAACTAATATCAATTTATTTCCATTTTAAAACAAATCCGTCGATGCCATTTTAACAACACAGAGTCGAGGTATTTTAGCTAAACTTAGAATTTGTGGAAGTGAGGTGTAGGATAGGAGGGTTATTTATTGCTTAGTACATACATCTTTACCCTTTATCCAATAAATCTTTCCTTCAGAACAAAAAAAGATTTACCAATTCCCATAATTTTGTCATGGATTGTAAGATTGAATTCGTGAGACATAAAGTAAGTCAACTTTAGAATTGGTTCAATATATGAAAAAAAAATAACTTAAATTTAATTTTATATCAGCCATCACATTGAAAAAGAAATATTTCAATTGTGAAAATTTGGTAAATCGCTTGAAAGCATTTTGCTTTGTCCTCTTTTTAGTTGGAAATAATACAAACTAACATAGACTATGGACTTTAATATATTTAATACATAATAAAGCTTGTAAGAAAGTAACTGGCTGTTCCGGGAGAAGGTTGTCCCAGTCCGGTGTCGAGACCTATCGTGATGGCGGGGTGGTGCCATCACCATTAGCCGGAAAAAACACACTGGTTACTTTCTACCATAAATATAAACTCATTAAACTTGAAGATAGGTAACGAACTAATATACTATCCGATGGCAATAAATGATTTTCCACAACTGATTAATTATTCGACTGATATAACATTTGATACTTGCATTATACTCACTTTGAAATTGTAGTGTTACTCTCATATCTCCTGCTTAACTCTTATAACATCCGCATATCAAGTTAAGGTTTAGCAATAATATTATCTCATAAAAATAAGAAATTAAGTTCCATAATAGAAATTTCAGTATTGGGTTTTACATTATAATAGGAAATGATGAGTGGAATTCCGTCGGAATAAACCACTAGTATTAACTATTTATTGATAATCTTATTCTGAAGCTAGGTAAATGACTATTCTTTTTAGGGGTCGTTCAATCCAGCGTATAATGTAGTAATGAATAATAGTACAAGTTAAGCATAACCACAGAAATGAAAGCAATTAATATTCGGCATCGGTAAAAGGTCCTTTATAGCTAAATCTTTAGAAATCACGTAGTTCACATCGCACTTTCCCTTTATCACTTATAGCAACCAATTGCATATCTCAATTTAGTTCCTAATTAATTATTAACTATCATATTGGTAGTAGGTTTAGCATAGTTCACACTTTTACTAGCAGTAGGTATAGAGCTGGTAGGCATAGCGCTCCTTATAATGGAGTAGGCATTTATTTCAGCTGATAAGCAAACAAAGATACTTCCCAAAGTTAAGAGAATAGTAAAGGGTTCAGGTTGGTTAATGTAGAAAAATAATTTTATAAAATTCTATTTTATTTAAAATCAAGCGAAGTAATTTTCATTATTTGGTAATAGATTCTTAGGTTATTAATTAACAGAGCATAGATAATTTAAATTCAGCGTGTAGAGTTAGTATTTATTAGCAATCAGACAGCAGTACTCAAGAATATGGGTCTACGCTTACAACCGGGTCCTATCGCTAGAAGTCACGAGCCCTTTCACACATACAAAAGCCAAATCAGTAGCATATTCGGTCACACCATTAGATTAGGGTTATAGGAAGTAAAACCAAGCAGAACTTAGGTCAAACATTTAATCAATTCATAAATAGGCATTGTTAGGTTTAAAGCCGACGAGCGGTTAATCACCATAAGTAGAGATTATAGTTAGGTTTGTGTTAGGTTATATAAAGCTAGGATTAAAAGATTATCAAACAACTTAGCAAATCGGTAGTAGGGTAGCGAGTCTTCAACTTTTTAACATCACCATCTTCAATATAAAATTTCGTATATATATCAATATATCATCATAACATAGGGGTAGTTACACGGCGAGAAAATGTGGAAAACTTGCAAGGCAAATAATAAAATCGACACTCTCCTCAAATTGAAGAACGTATTAAAATAAATGTTTCAAATTGACAAGATCAATATTCGGACTATCGATTGCGTATTACTAACAACGCTAAATAGTGTCACTGTTACAGGGGATCTAGCGCGTATGTACTAACACACTAGTGTCACTGTCACAGGGGATCTATCGCGTATTAATTACTGACAACGCTATAGTGTCACTGTCACAGGGGATCTAGCGCGTATTTACTAACAACGCTAAATAGTGTCACTGTCACAGGGGATCTATCGGGTATTTACTAACAACGCTAAATAGTGTCACTGTCACAGGGGATCTATCGCGTATTTATTTACTGACAACGCTAAACAGTGTCACTGTCACAGGGGATCTATCGCGTATTTATTTACTGACAACGCTAAATAGTGTCACTGTCACAGGGGATCTATCGCTTATTTATTTACTGACCACGCTAAATAGTGTCACTGTCACAGGGGATCTAGCGCGTATTTACTAATAACGCTAAGTAGTGTCACTGTCACAGGGGATCTATCGCGTATTTACTAACAACGCTAAATAGTGTAACTGTCACAGGGGATCTAACTCGTATTTATTTACTGACAACGCTAAACAGTGTCACTGTCACAGGGGATCTATCGCGTATTTATTTACTGACAACGCTGAATAGTGTCACTGTCACAGCGGGATCTAACTCGTATTTATTTACTGACAACGCTAAATAGTGTCACTGTCACAGGGGATCTATCGGGTATTTACCAACAACGCTAAATAGTGTCACTGTCACAGGGGATATAACTCGTATTTATTTACTGACAACGCTAAACAGTGTCACTGTCACAGGGGATCTATCGCGTATTTATTTACTGACAACGCTGAATAGTGTCACTGTCACAGCGGGATCTAACTCGTATTTATTTACTGACAACGCTAAATAGTGTCACTGTCACAGGGGATCTATCGGGTACTTACTAACAACGCTAAATAGTTTCACTGTCACAGGGGATCTATCACGTATTTATTTACTGACAACGCTAAATAGTGTCACTGTCACAGGGAATCTAACGTTTATTTACTAATAACGCTAAATAGTGTCACTATCACAGGAGATCTATCGCGTATTTATTTACTAACAACGCTAAATAGTGTTACGGTCACAGGGGATCTATCACGTATTTATTTACTGACAACGCTAAATAGTGTCACTGTCACAGGGGATCTAACTCGTATTTACTAACAACGCTAAATAGTGTCACAGAGGAAAGTCTTTTGTTGGTTTCCAAATCTGTGCGTTCAAATGGAAATCGCCATAGTTTATATTGTTAAATACAATTTTACTTGACACTGGCAGAATTTGCATGTTAAAATATAGTGCACTTTTGTTATTTTCTTTATTTAATTTAGATAATTTTCTTAATTAATATTACTGCTTTGTCTATTTTTTAATCTGTTTTCTTTATTAAAGTTATTAATGGTTAAGGGTTTTATAGTTATTTATATATTTATAGGTAGTATAAATTCCTGTAATTAATGATGCTTTATTTCAAAACCGAATTCTTTAGTAGAGTGAAGTAACGCTGTCATTACATTAATTTCATTTTTATCTATTTAAAAAGTTGGTTCTTATTATCTTTATGGTACCTACGCAAAGAAAATACATGAGATCATTGACCTCTATATAAAAAAAAATTTCATGTCCGTGCATGAGATACATACATGTGAACTGTTAATAAATCTGTGTTGCCTATTTTTACACCCCATAAATAGTGAAGTGCTACAACCGGTAGTCCGGTACGGTACTGACCGAAAAAAAACTAATTTGTTGACATAGGTCTAACACAGTCAGTGGATAATCCGGGACTTACCAAAAAGAGATCTGGAAGATATTTATATACATAGATAGTACGGGTCAGGTAGTTCATGATAAATAAGGTCACATACGATTATACGAACGATACGAATACCTACAGAAGATACCAATAAACGAATTATCTCGAACACTGTCCGAAATGTCTCTTTTTAATTTTACTATTTTTTCACTGACCTTTCGGACACTTTTATACTGCATGAACTCGAAACTATAAGCAAAAAAGATGGCGGTCATTTTATCATAGCGTGCTTTTCCAGGATTTTATCTATCTTTTACATAATATATTTTAGCGTGTCCGACAACTAACTATGAACCATAGTTAGTTGTTCGTTGTTTGTCGTTCATTCGTTCGTGAGAAACAAAAACGTATTGTAACACTAAAGAAAGAGGTAGCAATAAGCCGTCGTCACGTCACTTAAGGACCTTTTTTCAATCTTCACTATGACACTGGCCGTGCAATCTCCATTGGGGGTATAAGCTTCTTGGACAAATACAACTGATTTTCAGATGGAGCGCCATCTATGCTGACAGTATTGTCAAGCTGAGCTTTCCCAGGATTTTAGCATAGATGGCGCTCCATCCGAAAATCAGTTGTATTTGGCACATACCAAATTACCAAACATAATGCACTATGAGAAATTTTTCCTTTGATAAAATAGTTCAAAACCCCGACAGCTTTCAACTCGAGCTTCAAAAACCGCTTCGTTTCCCTTGAGAACACCATAGAAGTAGATGAAAATAAGCGAGGTGATATTGTTCTTCAAAAAGGGTGACAAGACCCTCTTGTAGAACTACAAACCCATCTCGCTTTTGAGCCATCTAAGCTATGTTTATAAGTTGTTTTCTAGAGTCCTTACGAATCGTCTCGCTCGCAGATTCGACGACTTCCAAGCTTCCAACCTCCCGAACAAGCCGGGTTCCGAAAAAGCACGATAGACCACATCAATACGCTGCTGCGGCAGGTTATGCAGAAGACCGAGGAATATAACCTGCCCCTTTGCTTGGCGTTCGTGCGGATAATGAGAAAGCCTTTGATTCGACAGAGACCTCAGACCTGAGCGGTGCTGCAGGTGCAGCCTCTCCAGTCCAGAGGTGCCAAGTGGACTACAGGTATATAGAGGTGTTGAGGTACTTATACGAAAATGCCACCATGTCGGTCCGAGTACAGAACCAGAGCACAAATCCCATCCAACTGCAGCGAGATGTGAGATAGGGAGACGTTATTTCTCCGAAACGGTTCACAGCTGCGTTAGAGGACATCAGGACATATGTGAACTGGAAAGGACTCGGCATCAACATTAATGGCCAGTACCATTAGTATAGTTCTTATGGCTGAGACCTTGGGAGACCTGAATACAACACAATGCTCGAAGATCTCCGTAGTGCTTCCCAAAGTGTGGGTCTTAGGATGAACATGGATAAGACGAAAATCATGTTGAATGCCCATTTTGTACCCACTCCAACCCATGTTGGGAACACTGCACTCGAAGTTGTTGACCATTACGTAGACTTAGGACAGGCATTCCAGTTAGGTAAGCCAACTTCGAGAAAGAGATCTCTCGTCGCATCCAACTCGGATGGGTAGCATTCAGGAAGCTTCGAAAAATCTTCGCGTCCGACTTACCTCAGTCTCTCAAGACGAAAGTTCAGTGGCCAGTGTATGTTGCCATAGATGACTTACGGCAGTAAAACGTGGTCACTAACTATGGGTCTTATAAGAAGGCTGAAGGTCACCCAGCGTGCAATGAAGAGAGCCATGCTCGACGTTTCCTTACGTGATCGAATCAGAAATGAGGAGATCCTTCGGAAAACCAAAGTAACCGACATTGCTCAAAGGATTGCACATAGCGAAAAGAACCGATGGCTGTTGGGGCGTAAAGGTTCTGTAATGGCGACCGCTCACCAGACGACGCTCCGTGGGTAGGCCCCCAACAAGGTGGACCGACGATCTGGTGAAGGTCGCGGGCGGCCGCTCAATGCAGGCAGCGCAGGACCGATTGTTGTGGAGATTCTTGGGGGAGGCCTATACCCAGCAGTGGGTGTGGTGCGGCTGATATGATGATGATGATGATAAAAATAGTTCATGTGAAGGATTGACGTTAGTTGTCAGACACTCTAAATTACATTGTGTAAAAGCTGAAATCTTGGAAAAGCACGCTATGATAAAGTAAGCACCATCTATTTGGCATAAGTACTGTTTCGAGTCCAATGGTGATGTTTAACCCTAGGCGACGGCTACATGCATGGTAAATACTGTGATCCATCACCATAGTGTAGATTTTAACCATGGAAAGTAAAATATGGAACATTCCATACAAATTACTTTTCATGGTTAAAATTTATTTTATAGCAATGGATCACAGTATTTACTATGCGTGTAGCCGTCACCTTAAAGCGTTTTTGTACAGACAGAAGTCAGACATTTCGGGAGAGATACCTAGGTAAGTACCTATTTTTAACTATGTTTTGGGAATTAAGTGCATTTCGGGAATAGGGCATTTTGGGAAAAGAACTATTTATTAGGAAGTGAACTTTTCGGGAATCGTACATTTCGAAACCATACTACCTAGTTACCTATTACCTACATTACTGCAACGGCAGTGCTTTTCTCAAACAATGCGCGGAAATTCTTTTTTGAAGGTAATTTTGAAAATGGTAGAGTTGTACCTACCTACCTACAGGTATAAAAAAATAAAACATAGGTATACCCTCCATGTTAAAAATAAAAATCATTCTGTGCAAAAACTACCTTAGCAGAAATGATCCTTGACTAAAACTACGTAATAAAAAATGTTCTACCAAAATAGTAAGATTTTTTCAAAATCATTGTTTTTGATTTAGGAACATTACAAATCATTATAAATAAATCTCCCACGGTAAAAATCATGAAAAATAAAAACTACCATGTTAAAACAAAAGGGCCCAATGAAAATTACCAAGCATAGAAGAATAAAGTTACATTACAAGGTTACTTACGAAATGTTTGATTTTGAAACCTTCATTGTAAACCTACCTTATTATTTAACAGTCTCTATAGAAATCACTGTATCCAAATCGCACAACACTACCAAATCACAGTCATGTCCTTTACAACAAAAAGTTTCCACTAATCAACGAGGGATTATTAAAGCCAAACCAATTACAAAGGACTAACTTTAGTTTGAGCTGCACCCTACTGCTGGAACAGTCATACTGTAGGACAGGTACTCGATAAGATAAGACAAAGCAGGTCTAGATAAATTCGTAACAAATGATAGCCATGCAATGTACGCTGTTATCAACCTATATCTGTTTTTGCTGGTGATTACAGAGATAACGCAAGATTATGTCGAAGCAAAATGCTGTGAACTGAATTCCAAATGTGGGGTTTCGATAACATTAATTATTTTATTGACCGAGCGAGCGCGAAGCGTCTCCGTTTCAGCTTGGGCAACAATAGTTTCGTTTATTCGTCCCGCTGTCGGGTCGGGCTGTCCGTCTGTTCTCCTCTATTTCTCAACCGATTCTCGTAAAATTCTGTGAACAGGCAGACCACAGATTCTATAATTAGGTTCCTACTAGGTATGAATTTTTATTTAGAGTCAGTTTTTCGAAATTTAAAATAAAATTACGCAACGCGAATTGATAACCTCCTTTTTTGAAGTCGGTTAAAAATTTGCTCTGTATCACATGAATTAATAATAATATTAATAAAGACACTCATCTGTCTTCTATTTTTCTGTTAAGGGTCTATGATAGATAAACTTGGTTTGGGGGGCCATATTTTTATATAGAAAACGTAAACTTGTAGCCCTCTGAGAAAGGAAACTAATGGAGGTGCCCTAAACTGCAATACCTAGAAAATTACAAAGCATTCGTGACGCCAGGCGCGTGCCGTGTCCCTCTTTTTTCTTAGGTTTGGCACCTCCATTAGTTTCCTTTCTCAGACTTGTAGCCACAAAAAAAAACATACGACAAGCTAAAGAGATTCTCTAGTAGTTATAACTTTATAAGTATTGAATTGCGTATAAACCTCACAGATGATTGTAAAGAAAAACAGAATATCATCAAAAGCGCTTGCGTAGGGTCATATTTTTGGCATAAATAATAGCGGAAACGTATTGAATTCTACATTAAAATACACTGTAGCGTACTGTGAAGTAGCTCCAATAAAATTTTTTTTCAAAAAAAATAATTGTGATAAAGATAATGATAAATAAACAACGAAAAAGTGCAGAAGTGAGGTTATTTTCCATACTCATAGCACGTAAAGAAAAAGACAGAGACAAATGTTCGCATAACCGAGCCTTAAATTTAATGAATTTAAACTCCACCTTGATATAGGTGAGTACCCAACCCAGGTAGGTAAGGTACTAGGGTTTTCGGGTACCCGGCCTTTATTCGTACCCGGGTATCGGGTATTATTTATTTCAATACCCGGGAATACCCGGGTACCCGGGTATCTTCAAATACAAATAAAACTTCACATTTTTCATGTGTTTCGCTCAATTAAACATACACACCATTAAATTTTAATCGTTTAAAACTTAAAATCCCTTTATATGAGTGTTCCACTTATGAAAATAAAGATATTTTTGCTAGAGAGATATGGATATTCCCTTAGTAAAGTAACTAAAGTAGTGCAATTTAGATCACATGACACATCTGACATCTGTAGTCCTTAGTGTTATTTATCAAACTAAATCGTAAATTTACTTTCCTTGTGATTTTTACAACAATTAATATTTACTTATTATTAACTGAAAAAAATGCCTTTAATAAAATAAATATTATGTGCCCGCCGTTAGGTTACGTTGTTAAATTTTGATGAAGCGTTAAATGTGATCTATTAATTTGACCCTACTTTAGACAGCTAAAAACATTGTATTAGTCATTAAGATCAAGTATGAGTATAGGGAAGTATTTTTGTAATTTTTCGAACCATGTATCTTTGGCAAAAAAATGTTTTATTCGTAGAAAACCCACTTTAAGGAACTTAATCGATTGGTTAGACAGTGTATTTATCAAGAAAAAACAACTAGGTACTCCCAGCAAATATCTGTCGAAAAAAACATAACATAAAAGATCCGTCTTCGGAAAGACGGTGTTCTCGTATTTAGACTATTTTCGACTTGCATTTCTTCAAAAAAGTTGCTCAGATGGTTATAGAAATACTTTTGAAAAATCGCGCAGACATCTTAACAGTGATAAAAGCTTATTATTAATGTAAAATAGAAAAGGAACAATAAAAGTTATTGGCTTATTATCATAAATGTTGTCCTGTTAATGAAACTAGCTTTTGAAAATGCCAAGGAATTAAGAGAATGATTGGACAGCCTATCTGTGCAAGTGGGTTTTATCGATTATAGGGCTTTGTACAGCAGATTTAAATTATGAGTGCTGCTATAGACAGTAAAATAAAATATTTTTTACTATACCCGGGTACCCGGGTTTTTCATCAATTATTACCCGGTTCCAAATTTTTTTGTATACTCGGGTATACCCGACCCGGGTACCCGGGTCCGAAAACCCTATAAGGTACCTCCCTAATATTGTATTTTTATATTTTCGAGCAAGATAATATACCTACCTAGGTACTATATTATTATCTTCTATCGATGTAAGTGTTCCTACTTGGTAGGTATATTTTCGGTGTTTTGCTGTTGACTAATAAATAAATCAGAATCGCAACACCATCATACAAAAAAATGTAGACAAATAAAATGTTGAAAAACTATCAGTTTAAACGGAAAGTTCTTTTATCTATCAATACCTCGGTAGGTCCGAAGGTTGTTTCCAAAAAGATAAATTAAATAATACATACTTAGTTGAACATTCTGCTAAACACAGCTTAAACTCGTCCTTCTGAGAAATAGATTTTTGTAACAACGGAACAACTATAAATATATTCCAACAAATAGATCACGTGAAAATGTCCAAGAACGAAAATATAACATACAAAAACGTACCGACGAGGATGGGATTCGAACCCACGCGTGCAGAGCACATTGGATTAGCAGTCCAACGCCTTAACCACTCGGCCACCTCGTCTTATAGTGAAGCGGGCCAATTTTGTGTTCATCTAAAATAGACAGTAAAACTTTATTTTCTATTGGAAAATATGTTTATAAAGAAGTATTAAATAAATAGATAACAGGGATATTTTTTTCGGAATAAAATAGGCGTTCGGAAAACGATTTCAATTTTTTTGACCTTGAAAATTAGAAATGGAATTCATTCAGGCACAAAATTATTTCCAATTATATAATAGGAAACTTAATGGTTTTGAAAATCTTGCATAAAATTCAATAACATTGAAGTTACATAGAGATCAATCAAAATCAAGAAGGAACAAAATTAACAATATTATCTAGATACTAGCGACATCTGTTCACAGTGTGCGCAATAAGTTGGAGTTACCTCACATGCTCAACCTAGCGCCAACAAACTAAACGTGCCTTTATCAAGGTCTTCGTTTGATTGAATTTTACTAGATGGCACTATCTTAAGTGTTTTCGTGAAAGCAATAAAATAGAAGGGTACCACCAGCAGCGTGTGAAAGACAATTTATATGGTTTTTCCACTTCTATTGAATTAGGTACCCTAATTTTGACCAAATAATCTGTCACTCAAAAAATCTTATATTTATTTATTCTAACAATTTTGCACTTTGTGGCACCTGCTGACTATAAATTCTCCAACAAGTTCTAGGTTGGCTGGAAGAGATCTCTTTTAGAGATATGCCCACCTTTGCTCACTTTTTTGTAACTTGTATGTTTAACTGTGTTTTAGTGCAATAAAGAGTATCAGCGTAATGACATTAAATCAATTTTATACTTAAATGCAAAGCCTTTAAGGCTCAAATAAATTACAGATTTAGGACAGTTTAATATAACCTCATGTGTTGCTGACTGTACATATGTAAGGTCAGCAACGAAAGTAGTTTGTCATCTTTTTTGACAGATGTCTCAGAGTTTGAAGCATTAGTCAAAAAAGTTACTATGACAAAGTACTTAAGTGTTAAGCGACATTATTATTATTGAACTACGAAAACAGCTATTATTAAGGCAAAAGGAGCGTGTCAAAGTCAACATGTATATGAAATGTTTCTAACCTGTACGTACACCAACCTTGGTAATTTTGGAATGTTTCAGTAACTTCTTGTAAATTATTATTAGTATAGGTACCCTACCTACTTACAAATCCCAAGTCTACGTTCTCTATTATTGTGTTTGTGCATTTGGTGTTTGTCAAAGAAATAAAGTGGTTGCTTGTGTATGAAGGGAGCGGAGCCGGCTGGTTGCTTAGCAACGCGCCCCTCAGTCACGTCTAGTCTGCCCGCCATCCCAGCTGGTCTGCTAGGGTTGCTTACCTGGAATTCGTCCAAAGTCTCCGAAACAAAAGAATGGCTTCTCCATTTTCATGATTTTATATCCTCAAATTTTCCTCAACGTAATATTTGTTTTAAAAAAAATCTGGCATCTTTTATACTCAGTTACATTTCTTCTTTTTCTTTTCCCTCAATAAATTGTGTCCATATTAATTTATTTTCTAGCAACCCTGTTTGGAGGTCGCTCATCTCTTCCCTCCAATGCAATACACTATTATAAATAGGTAGGATGTATAGGTTCTTTCTTACTTACTTATTTACATAATTAAACGCATTTGGTAGGTAAGTACAATAATTTTCGACGATACGTCATTAATTCTTTTGTTACTGTTTTCTCATTTATTAAAAACTTGTAAGTATTATACTTAAGTAAAATTATCACAAGTAAAAATAAATTATCATAAGTAAAAATCTCTATGTCCAATTTATTAAACTTTCAGGAATGAAAATCGTTTGTAAGCAGCAAAGCTTTTCCATACGTCAAACCAAAATCCGGTTTATAAGGTTTTATTTGTTTTAAGATTACTCAATTTGCTTTAAAAGCAAACTTCTGCGAAAGTTAAATGCATGGGTTAAAAGGAACATGGAGAGTCAACGGAGGTACATATAAAAGGCTTAGCTTGCGATATTCAATCAGCTTGATTTTATTAATTAACTCCCAAAGCTTGGTTCAGCAGTCATAGTCTAGACTAGATCTTAGCTTGATTGGTTACTACACCACTGTTATTATAGCTAAGTAGCTATTAACATTTCATGAAAGTTATATTGAGATTCATCAGTCAAATAAAATTTGATCTCAGAAAAATGTCGCAATGGCAACGCAAAACTAATTGTAGATGTCGCTGCGTATGCTTGTTCCTTAGACAGTACAGTAGACGTCCAGTACAAATTGTATAGGAAAATATGTATTTATTTTGTTTTTTTTTTACCGAAAAAGACCCCATTGACCCAAAATGGATATAAAAGACTATTCTACAATGCAAATGCCGGAATTGAAAGCCCAATTAAGACGTTTTTATTCTTACAGAATGTATTATTTTTTTCTATATCCTGATTTTTCGGAAATTTGTAAGTGCCAACATTTTTAAAGCTTATTACACAGAATTTAATCATTTTAAAGCTTAAAAAAAAACTATTTTTTAAGTAGAAGTCCTTTGTTTTCATAGTTCTCGTGGAACAAGCGTACGCAGCGTCATTTTGACAGTTGACTTCCCCATTAAATATGTAAAGCAATATGAGTATTGCTTTAGAATACTTAGTCTAGAGTAACAAAGTAAGTAATGTGTCTGTCTTCGTACGTAAAAGGATAAAGTCCATCTTGGTACCTACGTCAATATTTTGTTGTTTGATGTCATCTACGATTGAACATTTAAAAAAAATACTGCTTACAAAAAATAAATATTTTTTTATGATAGAGCAAGTTAAACAAAATTAAACTGAGCCAAGCGAGTGTGCAATGGTAACGATAATGATATCTAAACGTTAGTAGAATACATTTTTTGTAACTAAGCTCTTGCCCATTGATAATTTGTTGGTTTTTATTTTCAGCGATTGGTGGAGTTAACAAAATTATTAATTATTTGATAAGGAACCTTAATATAATATCTATAAAAGTATTTATAGATTTTGCTCACCACCTTTGCTCACAATTACGAGTATCATTAAGACCTATGTAACAAATTATTAGTGCAATAAAAAATATAATTATTTTTACTTTGAACCGACTAAATAATATTGAATAGCTGTAATAATATCTTCGCATTTCTGAAGAAATCGTACAAACGCGGATCTTAACTTGCAAATGCGCGGATTGGCGAAGACTTTGTAAGGCCTTCGTAACTACTGGAAATTCCGCAGTACCTATAATACTACCTTATCGTGTTTCAATCAGTCTGGTTTATTTCTTATACTTACCAAGTTTCTCTTTAGCCCCCTAGCATGACCGACAAAACATGATTTATATCGCATGATATAGTGTTTTATCGACACTCAACTGTCAAAGTCCATTGTCTTTTGACAGTTAAACGTGATAAATCGCTATATCATATAGCGTTTTGGTGGTCATGCTAGTGGTGGGAGGCTGTGATTATACGCCATAATCGAATGAAAATGACATATTGAAAAATCAAACCAAATACCAACTAATTACCAAAGTACTTTCAATAAAACTGCGCTAGCGCTAGTATTCGTTCAAAAGTGTTTTATTTCATGTCTAGAGAGCGCGTAAGCTTGAGAGGTGAAAATGACTTTGTAAATATAATTTGTTTTTCAATTTCTTTTTTAGAGAACGTAGTCGTAGTAGGTCGTTCTTCAGTGGACGTTACCCCATATTAGTTACCTTATAGAAGTTTGAATATTTTGTAATCTTTCGACTGTGACTTTTAACGGGTGGGGCTGGAAGACAACTATTTTTTTTTATATTTCTAAAAGCCCCACCCGACTTCATTAGACGTGTTTTATTAATAATGTTATGCGTAACTAATGATTTGAATATTATTTCTCGCTTTTTTAGAGGTATTTAATTTTGAAGCTGTTTTTGTTTCAGGTTTTTTGAAGTTTCTCGCTTTTTTTTAGAGGTATTTAATTTTGAAACTGTTTTTGATTCAGGTTTTTTGAAGGAGGTTTTTCTTTAAAAAAAAAAAAATATATTTTCAACTTTTTAGTGGTAGGTATGTAAGCATGTAAATATTTTTTAACTGTATAAAATATTTTCAATGGTAAAATGCCCACAACTCAATTTCCAAATTTACGCTGTTTGTTTTTGAGGAGTTCCGTTGTGTCTTTGTAGTCCAAGTCTAGTCCGTCGTCCGTAGCAACGTTGCATCGCAGACCATGGTTTGGTTTGTTTTGGATTGTCATAAAACTACCAAAATCCAAATCACTTTACATGTACTATTTGAATATGAGGAGTTCCCTTGTGTATCTTCGAAGTTCAAGGTCCAATATCGATGAAATTAAAATGTGACTACTCTTGAAGTATACCCTTTCAAACAAAAAAAGAATCATCTTAATCCGTACATAAACAAAGATGTTATGTTCGAAAATCCGTGAAAACACGTGTGATGGCAAGCTAAATAATTGACATTTTTCAGGATTATGAAAAAACCACCAGCCAGATCTCTGTAATTTTTTTATGGGACCACACACAAACTATGTTCCTTGAGATAAAAAAAGAATTGTATAAATCGGATAACAACTGACGAAGTTATGGTAAAACATACATAAAAAAAACCGTCGACTTAAGAACCTCCTCCTTTTTTTGAAGTCGGTTAAAAATACTGTAGAAAACTTTCTTAAAAGGATGTGTTTTGCTTTAGTATATAAAAACATGCTTTGTTTATCTGATGCTTACTCTCAATTCCAAAATTAGCAGCTGCTCACGACTTCTTACGAGTGTGATTTCGCTTCCTGTAGGAATTAAAAAAAACCCTTTTAACGGATATAGAGCGGTTTTACTGAAAGTACTTTAGTGATTAGTTGGATTTAGTTAGATTTTTTTATTTTGCCAACGTTATTCAGTCAGTCAGATTCTCCTTTCATGTAAGTAATAAAAAAAATTATTGCAATTTCAGAGTTGGTCCCATAGTAAAAGTTGTTCAGTTCGATGGTCCAAACTCTTGGTCCAACCTATATTCGACTTTATAAGGCTTTTACCAAACACCAAACACCAAACACCTTGTATTAGTAGTAAAGATTGTGGTACCGTGTGGTACTATGTCCTTTTATCTCGCCTACCTGGTTGAGGGTAGAGGGTGCTCCAACGGCTCTCGACGACCCCAGAAGCCTTTCGTTTGATGAAGGTACACGTTTTCAAGCCATCGACCCTTTCATAGGGACATCGGTAGTGTTAAAAATTTTAAACAATCTTATAAATCATTTGTTCAGTTGGATTACAGTAATCATAATATTTTTTTAGCAGGGTTCGAAAATATCCGATATTTATTTTAAATATCAAAATATCGGATATTTATGATATATATCCGATATATATCAAAATTGTGATATATCTGATATTTATAAAAAATGTGATATATTATCCATTTTGTATGACAGCCCCATTATTAATTTATTGTATTATGATGTATAAGTACTGTTTGCATATGTGTTTTATAAACATAATGAATCATTTTAAGAAAACTAGAATATTTTTGTTTTATTTAGGTACTTATTTGACAAATTAGTTAAAAATAAGGAAAAAAATCATTAGTATCACCATATGAGTGGTGGAAAATGTGGAGATAATAAAATTATTGGATTCAAAAAATTTTATCATACACTATATTTTTTATTTACTTTTTTCATTTAATATGATATTTATATTTATTACTCACCTCACCACCAATAGGATAGTGATATACAATATAGTCAGCACACACGTCACAAATCAATATTATCACATTGTTTTGGTATTTTTACGTGCGAAATTTAAGTTACAATAACTATATAGAGCAAAACAAAACAATAACATGTTTTAACTCAACATCAACGCCATCTAAGTAGCAATATAATAACAAAAATCTACATAGTACTGTCAAATTTTAAACTATTTTTATATTGATATATCACAAAAATTCGTTTGATATATATCGGATATATATCGGATATATATCATGATATATATCCATTGATATATATCCTCGAACCCTGTTTTTTAGTGTTTAAAAAGGTTTTCAAAACTCGATTGAAAAAGGAAAATAACTTATGTATATTTCGTTTTCCTTTCCATAAAAATTCTTGCAACCGAATTTTTAGTAATTATGATTTTAGCCCGTCATCGGTCGTAAAACTATTCGGGAATTAATTAATTGGGTGACTGGAAATAATTAAAGGCAACTGTTAATGGGATACTTAAATACTAAACCGGGCAGCAATTTATTTTTTGGGCGACAAAATAACTAAACGGGTGACAAACAGTGGATTCCAAAAATACTTAAAACGGGCGATTACATGTGGGTGACAAATAATCTAAATGGGTGACTAAAATACTGAGTGGGCAACTATTATACCAAGTATTTTAACACGTTTTTTTTTAGATTGCTTTCTTGTTTGTTTGTTTTTTGTCATCACGATTAGGATAATAGTCACCGAATTTTTATTAATAAAATAAATGCCAAATTTTAAATATTTAGGTTGTCGCCCAAATAGTAGTTGGTCACCCGCAAGCAGTGACGGAGAATGGCTGACAGACAGATAATCCATTTTCCCGTTATAGAATATTCAGCCAGCTCACTTTTTAGGGTTCTGTACCAAATGGTAAAAAAGGAACCCTTATGGTGTGACTCAGTCTGTCTGTCTGTCTGTCACAGCTGGATATCTCGAGAACTACTGATGATATCAACTTCAAATTTCTAATAGTTTAAGATGACATTTGCCCAACTATTTTGCAAATAAGAAAGAAATAAAAAAAAAATTTTTTTTACAACAGTGACTGAAAAGGGGTCTTAAAAATTTGAAGTGGGGCTACTAGGGCATGTGGGGTATCATATGAAAAAGCGCTATTTGCACGTTTTCAATCATTTTAGTTTTTTTTTAAGCCGCGTAGTTTTCGACTTATGATGAAAAATGTAAAAAAATACCGTTCCCCCCTTATCTCCAAAGTTTGCAAAGAGAAAAATCTGAAATAATTCTATGTGATAGCAGTTTATACACACATCAACTTTGTCTAGGGATACCAGGTGTTATTTTCATACAAACGAGGTAACTTTGAAGCCTTGGTTTCCTGCCAAGGATGTTCTGTGCTGTGATCTGATGACGGCTATCCAGGGAGTGAATGGAGGAGATTCAGATCGCTATACACACCCAACTGATCTGACCAGCATTCTAAAACCGTAATGGACATGTTTAAAAAAACCCCGAAAATAGCATGAAAATGTATGGAAATCCTCAAACTGAGAACTCTAACCCATTAATCTTTTAGAATGCTGATCAGATCGGTTGGGTGTGTATAGCGATCTGAATCTACTCCATTCACTCCCTGGATAGCCGTCATCAGATCACAGCACAGTACATTCCTGGCAGGAAACCAAGGCTTCAAAGTTACCTCGTTTGTATGAAAATAACACCTGGTATCCCTAGACAAAGTTGATGTGTATATAAAGATTACAGGAAAAATAAAATGATGTCTCAAAATAGCCCACTCTTTCAGAAATTATAAAATTTCTAAAAAAGTTAACATTAGTTCCACTATCGTTCAAGAGATGGCGCTGACCTAAAACTGTAATAATAATTTTATTATTCTACTCGGCAGTGTATTTATTATGATGGTACGGAACCCTCGGTGCGCGAGTCCGACTCGCTCTTGACCGGTTTTTTTTTAGAATAATCATATAAGTTTTAGCATTCATTTTAGTAAAACTTTGATGATGATTTCTTTGAAAAAATATCAAAACTGGATTGGAAAAGCCATCAATATAATACTTAAGTATATACTTATTTAGCTATCCTTCCCATAAAAGTTCTCGCAACCGTGTGTTAAAAGTGATTTATATTCCATGATCGGTCGTAAAACTAATTCTGCATAGAGGCAGTCTCACAATAAGCCGCAAGCAGTGACAGAGTATGGCTGCCGGATAATCCACTTTTCCGATATGGAATTTTCAACTCGCTTCTGAGAAATCCGGAAATGTATTTCGTTAAAAGGTAAATCGAAGCTTCGAAGTATGCGACTATTTCATTGGTTCTTTAGTGATATACATAAAAAGAAACAAAGACTGTTTCAGCGTTGATTGTTAAAAGGCAAGCATGAAAAGTTTTAATAAATAAGAAAAAAAAAACTTAAAAGCGGGGCAAAAAAGTGATTTTTTTTCCAAAATATGTTTTTTTTATTATTACAGTTACGACTGTTCTAAGTATTAAGTACCTATTGCATTTTAGAAATATCAATGCTGTTATGTGAAATACCAACATTCTCGCACGAGTAGATTACTAAAACATCATATCATCTTTTTAACATCATAAACAACAACATTTGTTCTACGACTTTTCAGCTGTTCGGACATTTGTATGGAAAATCGATTTTTTTGTCTGTTTTTAAAAAACAAATTTTGTACTCCTGCGTGGTTGTTGGTGTTTTACAAATATCCCTAGTATACTTACCTTGTAGAAAAAAAACTCTTCATCAAGTGGGATGGGACTCGATCAACCTTTGGATTACCGGTCCAATGCTTTAAACCGAGGGGGGCCAACCTTTTCGACACTTGGGCCGAAATTCGGAAGTAGAATTTTACCCCGGGCCGCACTACCAAAGGATCAAGCCGATTTTACTATACAAGCTAGGCCATGATGCGCTTTGATGAAATTACCAAAATACTATAGTAGTACCCCTTTTTGACATGACATGAGTGAGACTGTCACAGATATGTATGGTTAATGCGCATCATGGCCCAGAATGCGGCATGATCCTTTTATGTATAGTGCGCGCCAGATAAGTCCGACTTTAAAAAAAACCGGCCAAGTGCGTGTCGGGCCACGCGCCGTAGGGTTCCGTAGTTACCTTATACCATACCATATTTAATACCACCTATCATTTTTCGTCTGCAAAAATAACTTTGTTTTTCACAGTGTTGGTATGAATGACAAAGTTATATTTGCGGTTTTGGAAAATGTGCTATATCTCAAAAACTAATTACTATATCTTGTTCAAACCAATTTTGGTTGAAAGTGTTTATTAAGATCTACAGCATATATTTTTTTTAGATTTTTCACTCTCTTATTTCAAAAGTTAAAGGGGGGGGACACACATTTTACCACTTTGGCGGTGTATATCTTTCAAACGGTTGACTTTGAGAAAAAGTTGTTTTACGAACCTCAATGTCATTTTTAAAGACCTATCTATAGACACCCAACACGTGTTGGTTTGAAGAAAAAAATTTTTTTCAGTTTCAGTTCCATGTATGGAGAGCCCCCCCTTAATCATTTATTTTTCTTATTTTTGTATTAGATTCGTTAAGCGGTTAACAGAATACATCTATCTACCAAGTTTCAACTGTGTAGTCTTAATACTTTCGGAATAAAGTGGCTGTGACATACGGACAGACAGACAGACAGACAGACAGACAGACAGACAGACAGACAGACAGACAGACAGACAGACAGACAGACAGACATGACGAATCTATAAGGGTTCCGTTTTTTGCCATTTAGGCTACGGAACCCTAAAAACAAACCTCCGCGGGTCACAAGGTAACAGACGACGGGCCGCACGTGGCCCGCGGGCCGCGGGTTGGCCACCCTTGCTTTAAACCTTTACCACCTTAATTTCTTACGTATTCTTTGTAGTCTTTCTTTCTTATTGAATGAGGATTAGTGATCACCTCTGGTGTTAGAGTCTATCAAGCCGCCTGTAAGGCCTCTGACTTGGCTTAACGACTGTTAGCAGTTGACAACAGCCGGGACCAACGGCTTAACGTGCCCTTCAAGCACGGAAGCGCCAGTTGTAATGCCACTTACTTACTTACTTACTAGTAAGTAAGTAAGTAACTAAGTGGCATTACAACTTTATAGTAATAAAGGGGACTCCCATACCATTTTCTACGGAAGCCAAATACTTGGGCGTTACAATCGACCAAAAGCTGACGTGGAATACACACATAGATAATGTGATCCAAAAGGCCAAAATTGCCTTAGGAACCTGCTGTCGTTTAGCGGGTGCAAGGTGGGGCCTTAACCCCAAAATTGCCCTGTGGATGTATACTGCCATAGTCAGGCCGATGATAACGTATGCCTGTGTAGTATGGTGGAAAAAAGCAACTCAAACGACAGTCATAAACAAGCTAACTAGCTTGCAAAGATTAGCGTGCCTTATGGCAACGGGGGCCATGTCTACAACACCAGGAGCAGCACTAAATGCTCTGCTTAACCTACCGCCACTTCACCTGTTTATTGTGAAGGAGGCGAAAGCAGGGATCTATAGAGTGGGCAACACCGGTAAAGTAGGTTGGCACTCTCAAGCAGTGAGATCTTTACATGAATCAGTGCTTGAACTCAAACCACTTGCAATGACATCTGATGTCATGCTTCCACTCTGTAATTTCACTAGAAATTACTCTGTGGAACTACCTAGCAGAGAGATGTGGTCTGATGACCAAAGCTCCTGTAAGGCTGGAAGCTTAGTCTGGTTCACGGACGGCTCCAAAATGGGTCTTGATGTAGGATGTGGTATACATGGCGTGAGACCAAGAGTCAACCTCAGTGTTAACCTTGGTAAGTACGCCACAATTTTCCAGGCAGAAGTCTATGCCATCATAGAATGTGCAGAAATTAACCGCCAACGAAACTACACAAATCAGACCATCTATATCTTTTCAGATAGCCAAGCAGCACTTAAAGCCATAAACTCGAACGTAATACGATCGAAACTGGTAAAAGACTGCGTAGACAAACTGAATGAACTGGGACAAAAGAATAAAATTATTCTGAAATGGGTACCAGGGCATTCAGGCATACTCGGCAATGAAAAAGCCGACGAGCTTGCTAAAACTGGGGCGCGAGACCAACAGATCGGCCCAGAACCTTTCTGTGGTATTTCAAAAAACCAGGCTATGCAACTTCTTAAAGATAACCTTTTGGACGAGTCAAATAAATTCTGGCTAAAACAGCCAGGATTGAGACATGCCAAATCTTTGGTGGAAGGCTACTCGCAAAGACGGACGAATGAACTTATACAGTTCAGTAGATCGAACGCCAGCGCGACTGTTAGAGCTTTAACCGGACACTGCAAACTAAACAGACACCTATTTCATATGAAATTGAGTGATACCGACGTCTGCAGATATTGTAATGAGGAGCAGGAAACGCCCAAGCACCTCTTATGTGACTGTGGACCCCTAATCCACAAGCGTAGTATCCATCTGGGGCGACACGTAATCGACCCGGAGGAAATAAAAACTCTGAAAACCAGGAAGATACTAGACTTCTTGGAAGCCGCTGGGCTTAAAGAGTTACTATAAATAGGTGGCGAGTTACAATAGATCTTTTAGGTCGCAGTGACTACAGCTTTATCTGAGCTGCATAGCCCCTAACAATCAAATAATAATAAATGCCACTTAACGGTCACCCATCTGACACCTGGCCGGACCAATCGAGTACGACCAGTCAAGTTCCGCCATTTGTAGTTATTTATAGACATCGTAAATTACCTAGCCCATCATCTGTATGGCTTATCAACAATCGATTGAACGCTGTTCGCAAGGAAATTGTCGCGGAATGGCCGGAAACCGATGAGCGATGGTCAGCAAAAGCTTTCAGCACCACAAGCTTTATCAAATGTATAATTGCACTTGCAAGCTTTATTTATTTTTAAACAAATAAAACTAAATTGTTGACAACCGTTTTGTTTATGTTTGTAGACAAATATACGCTACTTATTTATAAGTAAGTACTTAACTTTGGAAAGATCCGTGAACACATTTTCACGAAAATATTTCAAGATAAATTAAAGCTTTTTAAACCCAAAACGTTTGGTTTTTAGTTTAGAAATAGAGCCATTTTTCACGTTCATTTCAATCCATTCTGTAACCAAACTCGAACCTCACTTCGAATCTCACTTCACTGCGCGAGAATTTTATATCATAAATGAGATACGCTGTTTTTAATCACAAAAGATTTCAGAGGGCTAAGGTGATACCTAAAACCTTTTGCAATCGGTAAAGTAGCTTATATTCAACTAATTTCTAATAACAAATTTACTCGAAGTGAAGTGAGGTTCAATATGAGATGCGATTTTGGTTACAGA
Organism: Agriphila geniculea; assembly: GCA_943789525.1. Lineage (NCBI taxonomy): Eukaryota > Metazoa > Arthropoda > Insecta > Lepidoptera > Crambidae > Agriphila > Agriphila geniculea. The sequence continues at coordinate 18,180,284 of OX038871.1, forward strand.
ATCGACAGTCTAGTCGTATAATGCGGTTCGCCTTGTATTTCATAATAATATTAAAAGTTATGTGAAACTGAACTTTAAACCTTCAGTCTATCAGCCTTTGTATTGCAAAACTTGCAAAAGTATATGATTTTAGCCCTGATGAATTAAGAGCTAGCCTCGGAAATAGGTATACAATTTACAGAGCGATGAAACCCCTTTTGTTAGTGTGCCATACTATCATTATTAACAGATTGATGCCGCCTGGCACTACTTTCCCACCAGCCAAAATGCCCGGCAATGTTATATTCGATTTAGATACATGATTAGCTTGCTATTATACCACACCAAATCTAGAGCTCTGTAAATTATATACCTTCAATCGGTTTTCAGCCCCTTTGTTGCCTAACCACTACCATAAGCACCCCCACCACTGAAAATCTGCGAGGTGTCCGGATCTGTTAATAATGATAGTATGGCACACTTACAAAAGGGGTTTCGTCGCTCTGTAAATTGTATACCTATTTCAGGGGCTAGCTCTTAATCCATGAGACCTAGTAGGTAGTAATAGATTTAACTACACTCAAGTTAAGCACAAACAGTTGAACAAAAGCTCGGAACTCCAGAGCTCGATGACGCAGTACTTTAGAACCTGCTGCGATCAGAGGGGTATTACAAGCAATAATAAATTGTCAGCTTTCTAAATGGCTATCAATGCGCCTCTTTCTCGCTTTATAGCAAATGAAAGAAACGCATTGATAGCCACTCAGAAAACTAACAAATTTTAAGAGCTTATTATAGATACCATCCCTAGGGACATCAAACATGGCTAATGTCGCAATTAATGCAAAGCAATAAATGAATTTCCTCGAAAAAAAATTGTGAACTTCAACTCTTGTCCTTCAAATATTATGAAAAGCCGTCTTGTCATTGTCACTTATGGAAGAAATTGGATCGCTGAAAGGCTTCCAATCCCAACCTTTGCTTGACTTCTTATTTCAGGATCTAAGCTTCACGCCAATTAATTCTTCGTACTTGTTTAACTGTGTATGAATACTTTGTTCCTTTGCAAAGTTCCAGACTCAGCAAGGAATTCTTTGTGAAGCTACTTTACAGACTGGAATGGACACTGGCAGCTTTAAATGAAACAAATTATTTGCTGTTAAGCGTTACGCTGAAACTCATTAAGCGTTCGCGAAATAGAAACCTTTTTAGTTACGACCTTATACTGTAAGGATTAAGATTAATGAAAGTTTTTCATTTGAATAGACGCAGTTTGCAACAGTATTATAGGTACTTACATAATACTGTTGCAAACATTTCAAATAATTTTCGTTTCAATTTTGAAACAGTCAACGATTGGCGCCTAACTTAACGGAGATAATCAAGAAAAGCAGTGTCCCAGTGTCGCATTGTCTTGAAATTTTTGGCAAATTGTAGATAGTAATAAATACTTGTATTTTTAATAGCGTTTTTAAAATCTCACTATAACTTGCGTCCACGGCTTCGTCACGTACAATAAATTCCATTTCCCATGGGAATTTACGAAAATCCTTTCTTACCGGATGTCTGCTTCGTAATAACTATCTATATCAAAGAACCCCTTATTCCATTCCGATCAACTAAACCGATCAACTAGTTGTGCCGATTGAGACCCTGTATGCGACTTTATTCTTATCAGATCAACTATTTGACTTTTCTATTAAATGACGATATTGACATAAAACCCACATAGTAGTACAAGTTCTATACATATCAAATTTTAGCCCGATCTGCTCAGTGGTCCACCGATTCATCCACAGAACAAAAAAAAATCTCGTCCTGTTCCGTTCTATAGATTCATCATAACAAATCTCTGTGTAAAAAATATCCTACAAGCTGATCACTTCATTCATAACTAAGAAATAAGGCCAAGGTCAGAAGAAAAAACTTATATTTTCATGGTTTAATTAATTTAACAATTGAAGTGGCTAACTTCAGAGCACTTGCGGTACAAAACGACGTACTTATTTTAATCTGTAAAATTTACTCTTTGGCTTAGAACATGGGTCTCCAAACTTTTTAGAAAAAGGGCCAGACTTACTCCTGCACCAAATCCCAAGGGCCATTATCTAGCTAGCTCCGTACCAACATACTGTAAATTACAGTATTGTTGGTACGATCCGGCCTGCTTTCGCGGGCCGGATTGTTGGTGCTCGCGGGCCGGATCTGGCCCGCGGGCCGTAGTTTGGAGACCCCTGGCTTAGAATAATAACACCTACAAGCCGTATCCGCGTATGCAAAATGAAGCAACTTATACCAAGCCAGAATGGCTTAGTTTTCAAATTTATATCCTTCATACGTTAAGTAAAATTGAAACTGTTTTGTACTTAATCGGTATAATTAGGTAATAATGTAGAATAACAATCTGAAAACGGAGCCATTTTGGCTGTTTTAGTTGCCTCACTTTTGACAGTGCGCTTTGTAGAGAACTATCGTTCAGGTGTTATTATTCTAAGCTCTTGGCTTATTCTCGAGTGAAGTTGCAGCGGATCACTGTCTATTGTCAACTTAATAAATAAATAAATACTTGGACAATTTCACACAGCGTCATCTAGCCCCAAACTAAGCAAAGCTTGTAATATGGGTGCTAGACAACTGATATACTACTTATATACTTTTTAAATATATACTTATTATACATAATAACACCCAGACCCGTCACAGAAAATAAAATTCAACATTTAAATTTCTGCCCGGCCGGGAATCGAACCCAGGACCTCTTGCGTGGTAAGCGGCATGTTGACCACTGCACCACGCAGGTCGTCGTCGTCGTAATCGCATTGTACTAGTAGCTACCAATCTATAGTCAAATTGAATTTAAAGTTCTTGAGTTTAACAGGCATCGTTCAGCAGGCCTATTACATAAAAACAATCGCGATAAGCGATTCGTCCCACTCCTTCACAATATATCAAGTAAATTGAACGACGAAATTACGTCTGATTATAGCGATTCTTTATATCGGGTCATTCTGAACTTACCATCCAAATTTTAAGGATGTGTCCAGTCCATGTAACTAAACAACTTTCTCTAAGAAACAATTTGTCGAATTTCGCCACAAATTTTGGTCATTCCAGACTAAATTGATCACGTGATCTCTTTGATTTGTATGGATAGTCGTTTTTTTTTAACATATTTGTCCATGTGTTTGAAAATGTGTGTGTGAAAATTGTTCAATTTCATGGACTGAACACATCCTCAAAATTTGGATGGTGAATACAAAATGACCCTGTATGTAATAGGCCTGCAGTTTTCAATTAATTAGGAATTCAAAGGGTCTCAAATATTAAAAAAAACATTTGTTATTACATCTATTGCTTAAAAGTTCCTGAAAACACGTTTTTTAGAGGTATAAGTACTTTGATAAAGGTATAGATAGGATAATTGGAGGTCTAATTTCGCTACATCGTAGGTTGGAATACAGCAAGATGTTAATCCTCAGATGCAAAATAACACAATCAACATTGTAAACATTGCAAAAAAGTGAACAATATGATTTATAAAAAATTTCGTTGTGACGTTTAAATTTATCAAATAATGTGCAACGGTCTCGAAACGTAGACGATTACGATTCTAGAGATGAGAAAGGTAACGGACCTGCAAATCAGATAACCTCGTTAAGAACATCGGTGCGTGGACCCCGCGACCGGCGTCGGGCGGCGGCATGGCGGCGCTGCGACCTCGTCGACGACCCACGGCGACCGGAGCGTTGAGCTGGGTCGATGCACGCACGCCGTGTCGCGCCCTAGGGCGTCCATTTCGGCTCTGGGGTGTAGCTCTAGAAACCCTGTAATCCATTTTCTTACCAAACGTTATCTCAAATAATTTAGTTCATTCATAACTCGTAATAATTGTTCCCATAACCAAGTAGGTATTTCATATTTTTACCAGTGCAAATATAGTTAAGTAGCTACGTTAGGTGGAACAAAATAATGTAACAATACTGAAACAGGTGTTAGTGTTACTTTATCTGAACAAAATTCTCCAAGGAAGATAGGTCAAAAAACTATTTATTTCGCATTTCCATAGTACCTAACCCAAGTCGATCAGCTAGCCAATACATTTTGTATGGGAATATGTTTTTTTTTTTACGTTTTTCGACCTATGTTCCTTGGAGAAAGTTTTTCAGTTTGAGCAACCACTATCACTTGTTTCATTATTGATAGATAATTTTGTTCTACCTGAATATATATTCTGGTATCTCTTAAAATTGTATTGAACAACTAATTGGTAAAAAAAACGATTGACTAATTTAATTTTAACTTTTCGCGTTGCATTGTACTGATTGTACTAAACTAAATAAATAGGTAACAGTAGGTATTTAACGCGTACGTAACTAACGATAGGTATTTGTACACCTTCCTTTTACAAATACCTATCGTTAATTAACGCGTTAAATACCTGTTATTTTAGTTTAGAACGATTGGGTAAGCCACATGGAGAAACAAGTCACGTCCTGGACCAAAAATTCTAACCAAATAAATAAGGAATTTAGCCGTGCGTGTTGTTCAGTTTTCGTAAATGTTTAAGAATTGAAGACTAGATACTCAACTCAAACAAAAATTAAAAAAGAAGAAAAACCTTCAAAAACCTGAAAATAAAAATAAAAACAGCTTCAAAATTAAATAGCTCTAAAAAGCAACAAATAATATTCAAATCATTGGATATGTAATTATGTTACATAAATTACCTTTCAAAAAAAGACACATTGGTAAAATAATTATTTCGCTAGCATGAAAACTGCCCGAGATATCACAGTTTGAAATGCACACAAATGGACTCACCAAAAACCACTCCATACTAACGGCTACTCAATTATGACGTCACGCTTGAGTAGTTTGTATGCAACGCGTAGGAAATTGTTCGGCAGCTACATTAAATACTAGCGGCAGCTTGCGACTTCGTCTGCGTGGAAAGGTTTTTTGCTATCCCTCGGGAACTATACTTTTTTTTCTGGATGAAAGGTACGCTAACCTAATGTCCTTCGGCTATACCCCTGTTGTTATTTTATTCATTTTTCATCATCCCAATTAAAAGGAAAACTTAACGCAAAAAAATTTAAACGATTAGAACGATTCTAAAAGTAAAAGCTAAACGCTTACCAGACGTCAGGGTTTGTCTTGAACTGTCCTGACGACAGTTCAAGATTTTTTGGTTCCTGTCAGGATTCCGGCTGGAGTGGAAAATGTCAGGATTTTTTGGATTATTCACATTATAGTAAAACTAATCTTGGGTGTTATCAGACCAATCGATCGATTGTCGATCGACGGCATCGATCGACTGGTCTATCTATCGATCGACGCCTATATCCTAGCATATGACTATCGATCGACGTCGACTATTCCATTCTAGCATCGATCGATGCCGTCGATCGACGATCGATCGATTGGTCTGGTAACACCCTAATCTAGCGCCTGGCCCAGCGATTTTCGCAAGGGTCGGTCATGGGATGGGTGACCAAAAATTTATTATCTCGAGTTCCTCCGTGCTTCGGAAGGCACGTTAAGCCGTTGGTACCGGCTTTCATTTGAAGTAAATAATCAACACAACTAAAACCTAGCATAATTTCAGAACAGGCTTTTTGTCAGGATTTAATAGGTTTACTGTAACCCTAACTACGAGCGACCCGTCCCAACTGCGTGAACAAATTTGATAGGTACCTAACATAATTTACTTCGCAATAACAAAAGGAGACAGTTGAAAATACTGAAACAACCTTGTAAGTTCAAATCTTTTGATTGAATAAATTTATTAAAGTACCTACTTAATTCAGAGCACTCACAATGAGATAACAAATGAAGTCCACAATACTGAATGAAAAGTATAGGTAGGATATAAAGAGACATTATTCAATGTTCATATTGGCTACAAGAAAAAGGAAGAAAGAAAAAATATTACTATGGGTAACAATATGTCCGGGTATATAAAATAGTGGGGTTTTACAAATTTCTGCTTGTCTTCCGAAAAAAGGAGTGAGACTTGTTTTAAAAAGATTTCGAGAAGGTGATGTACAATAACAACTAATCGAAATATGAATACTGGAAAAAAGGTTTTTGAGGAGGCACCTTCAACATCAGTGAGGATACCGGTAGATAAAGCAAAAATATCGTAATCAAAATGTGGATGTAAATTATAATTCGATAGTTAAGCTTTCAAGCCTTTATGAAATTAACCACCGCCAAATAAGTCAAAGATCAGGAAGCGCGTCGAAAGACAGGATGCCAAGAAAATTTGCAGTTTTTTGATATCGTTTTTACATCGTAATTAGAATAAATTAAACAAAACAATGCTTAATGTTCCTTTTAGCTCCAGGTATCAAAAAGTTTTGAGCATTGTCTAAAAAGTAATGAAATAAGCTTAGAGCATCGCGGCTTCGTCTCGAATCGCGGATTTCTCTAGCAAACCCAAAAACATTGATATCTTTCAAACATAGATTGGTAAGATAAACCAAAAGAGGTAGCCGCAGCGTCAAGAAAAGCCGAAAAGCAGTCACGAGAAAAGCAGGGATTAATTAAATAAAAATCTGCTACAAAGTCATTGATGTAGCAAATTTGATTTCGATTGATAAAATTTAACGTTTATTGATTATTTTCGATTATGATCGATTGATAAATATAACGGCTATATTTAACGTTAATTTGTATATTAAACTGAAGAGATCTCATTAAATTTTTCAAACAAAAATATATATATCTGGGACACTCCAGTTACTTACCTAGTAAGTTTTGACGACTTATAAACGCACACTATATAAGGTCCTTCTGAAATAGTGCACAAAATTTTAAGGGGTCAATGTACTCATGCAAACAAATAACTTTTACTATGGTACCAACATTGAAATCGCGAAAAAAAAATCAGCTGTTCCATAGAAAATTTAAAATCAATCATTTAAGATCAAAATTTATGGAACAACTGTTTTTTTTTTTCGCGATTTCAATGTTGGTATCATAGTAAGTTGTTTGTATGCATGAGTACATTGACCCCTTAAAATTTTGTGCACTATTTCAGAAGGACCTTATATAATCTCGGTAATGCATGTACTTACTTAGGTACCTAAATGCTAAATTAAGCTTCTAGCTCCAATAGCAGGCGTGCCTTTGACAAGCCATTAATGAAATGAATGGTATTGAATGGAATAGTCAATAGCCTGTATTACGTAGGTGGTAGGTAGGGGTACTTTAAAATGAATACATTAAAATCTCTGTATCCAAAAATTTCTTTTGGTAAATGCAATTTCTGAAAAGACAGTACTTGTTTTTATTTCTCTTATTTCTAAAACTAAAAGTTATTCAAAATTAAGAAAACTCCTTAAAATAGGCGAAAAGGGTAGCCGAAAAGTACGAGGATTTCAAATGTATCTACCGCCATTGGAAACGCCTAATTCCCACAAGATTACTTCAATGTCCTATAACAAATCCGATGTGAACAAATTAGGAAAATGTATGTTTTGTGTTAGAGAAATTGAATCCTAAGGGACGCGAGGCGACTAACAACGAGCGTGTTTTTCTCATATCTGCCTATTTAGGCTGAGCTCATACATTTTGTACGGGGATATTTCCCCCTTGCAAAAGTAGGCGTATTTTATTTATGAACCCGGTATTTGGAACGTGAGAAATTCGTTCTAATATGTTTGAATATCTCGATCTAAATATTGAATTTAATTTGTGATCATTATGCCTAATTTAAATGCCAAACTAGTGACTCGGCGGTATAGCCCTTGGAAGAGCATTGGACCGGACTTCCGGAGGTCGCGAATTCGGTTCCCGCCAGAGAAAATAAACTGGTGGAGAGTAGAGTCGATTTTTTTCTAGTATATTTTTAGTACCTATTATATAAATAAAAAAATAGCATTGTGAATGCTAAAATCTCAAATAAAAAAAAACAATAAACTTGTAGCACACCTTTTGTTAGAGACAATATAACTACTAATTTATTAACAACACCGTAATATTAAGTTTTAGTCTACCTTTACGAAAAGTCATTATTGTCCGTTTAATCATACAATTCAATAATTTTCGTTATAGTAGGTAATAAGTTTATATTTCTGAGGGTACGTATCAGAATGTCTAAAGTTAGAATGTCTAAACTTAAAATGGCAAAGTTCAAAATGTCCAAAATTTGAATGTCTAACGATTAAAATGTAAAAAGTTCAAAATGTCAAAAACAAAAATGTCAAACGGTCAGATAGTCCAAAATTAAAACGTCTAAGTTCAAATGATCAAAACTTAAAATGTCTAATAATCCAAATACATATAATGACGTATAGAATTTACTCATTTTCTTTCATTTAGATATCTTATTAATTAGGTTAAATAACTGCGTGTTAACCTCTGTGCCTCCGCCGCACATCAACATAGCCGCGCCACTCCCTGATTCGGTAGCCGGTGCCAGTCACTGATTCAGTAGCTGGCAAACAAAATCCACCAACTGACTTTGAAATAGATTTTTTTCTGGCGCTTCGCCGGCCGCTGCCGCGGCATGCTCGCTTCGCTCGCTCGGCTCGCACGCTGGGTTCATGTCAACCTAACATGCTCGTCGCTACGCTTCTCGCACTTATCTCGTGACCTACGGTCTACGGTTTCTAAGTCCCAGTAGACTAGTTTAGACTCGTTTCCGGCAGCTAAATTTGCTATAAAGCATTTAAGGCGAAGCCCAAAGACACCTCTACAGACTCAATCAACCTCAAAGAAGGCGATTCGTTTTAAGATCCAACCCAATTCAAATAAATGATTGTGAACTTAGACTTAATGATCATTGATATTTTTACTTTCAAGTATTTGATACGTTTGATACTTTGAATTTTGCTATTTTGAAGTTAGACATAATGATTTTCGACATTTTAAACCATTTGAATTTTAATTTTTGACATTTTGAACTTTGTCATTTTAACTTTAGACATTCTGATACGTACCCATTTCTGAGTTTGTATGTTGTAAGTTAAAAACGAAAAGAATACAGTTTGATTTCGTACACTATTTTTTCAGCAAGACATCAAAATAAATGTAATTTATTTCTTTTCTTCTTTCTTTCATCCAAGAAGTAAAATAACGATTCCGATTTTATCTACTCTTAATCAACCTTGAAATTGTTTCACGGAATCAATTACGATTATTTTAAATCTTATAATTATTAATCAAATAAAACAAATGAGCATGTCAACATCAACAGATGTAAAATTAATAAGAGCGCCATTATTGTAACTACGACGGGTTCAACGACCTTGGTTTTCCCTCCCCAATCCAGCAATGTTGTGGAGTATTCGTCTACGAGTAAACATTTTCCGAGTACGTATCACACACCCCTGCTTATAGGGCGAAAGAAAATTGTCATAAAACAGACCGAGAATATTTTTTTAGTGTTCCGTTGTATGTAATATCTCGTGATTTTGTTATGGATTTTTTAATAACAATTTCACTTGTTCAAAAGCTTTTTCTTATAATAATAGCTGCTGCAAATATTTAATAATAAATGTAGTAATATTTACTGAACATCATCATCACTACATATTATAAAACAAAGTCCCTCGCCGCGTCTGTCTGTCTGACTGTCTGTTCGCGCTAAACTCAAAAACTACTGAACGGATTTTTATGCGGTTTTCATTAAATAATAAAGTGATCTCTGAGAATGGTTTAGATGTATAATAAGTTGTTGAGGTTTTATATCAATTGGTAGAAATATGACGATAATTCTTTACGGTAATGTAAGGAGTTGTCACCAAAAATTAACGCGCGCGAAAATAAATCAAACGCGTTTCTTACACCGATGACGGGACGGGACGAACGGGACGGAAAAACTGTTAAAGACTTTTAGAGCAAATGGAGGTGAGGACTGTAAGGTTTTCGTTTTCTTTTTGGGTGTTGTTGGAAGGTCGCATTTGGCAAAAAAAGACCCGAAGCGAAACGAGGGCGGGTCGCTAGTTTGAAATAAATCCAAAGCTCTATCAATCAAAACTAAACAAAATCCTACAAACCAAAACATTCATTTATGCCAATTTCGGTACTGCCTTTGTATAATATTATTTACCTTCCCGGAAGATATTTATTGCTAAAGAAATAAGATTAATGTAATAAGACCCCTTTACATTGGGAGCCGTCAAATTGATCAGCCAGAATTCCTGACGCGGCTGAATTATGAAGGAGTCACGGAACCCAGCGCGGGTGGTTAAACCTTGTTCGCCCTTTTTTTTCTCGTCGAGACGAAGGCCCTTAGGAGGTGAGGCAACTGCCCGAGGCCTTTGATAACTCATGAAAAATTCAACCTCTTTCGACAATATTCTGCTGACTATCTGCCCAACGCTTACTGCTTAAAGTTTATAAAGATGTTCGTATTGTATTAGTGTAACGGTGAATCAAAGAGCTAGAACTTTCGGATAGGAATCGTATCTCACACTAAAATTAATGATTGGAATAAGTAAACAACATTAAGGAGCTCAATGGCGCAATGGGCGTGTATTCGACATGCGATAGCAGCGGTGAAGCAACTTTCGCTAAAGTGGTTCATCGGATGGGTGACCAATAATGTAACCAGGTATGTACATACCTATATAATTTCCTGAGCTTCACTGTGCTTCAGAAGGATCGTTAAGCTGTTTTTCGCGGCTGCATTTGCGATATTTAACAACCACCAATCCGTTTAAGACCCTCAACCATTTATTTAGGAAAAATAAATCGTTGTTATTACAGTTTGCTTATCGGCCGGATTAAAAAAATATATTTATATAAATTTACCAGCAGAGAGATAATATTCGCATAATTTTCGCTGTAAATTCAGTAAAGTCGTTAGCTGCAAATAAATTACCACAAATGAATGTGAAATGTGAATGTTTCAGTGATTTTATTGCATCTTGCATTCTAGACTCGAAAACGAACTGATTTTTTATGCAAGAACGTCGCGCATAGTGGCAAATGCAAATACAGCAGTTCGTTCACAAATGTTAATTCCATTGGTATTTATGGAAATTGAAAGCGTTTGAATAAGTACTTGCCCACGTTGTGTGCGTAGCTGATATATTCAGTTGGTGCCTAATAAAACCCATGTAATAGTGCAATCTGCGCGCCCTTATGGAGATAGCGAAGAAATATTGCCGTCATATCTTCTGCGAGCCAGTAAATTGATGGAAAAATGTTGTTGATCCCTCGCACGGAATAAATGTAGTAATACATATTTCATGGACGTTATCGTGAGTGTTCTAGCTGCTAAGATGTGCTCAGCATGAATCTCCAGATTTTGACGAAAACACATATAAAAAGTACAGACGCTTTTTTTAGGGTTCCGTACCAAAATGGTAAAAAAGGAATCCTTATGGTGTGACTCAGTCTGTCTGTCTGTCACAACTGGATATCTCGATAACTACTAATGGTATCAACTTGAAATTTGTAATAGTTTAAGATGAAATTTGCCCAACTACTTTACAAATGAGAAATAAATAAAAAAATAAATACCTTTTTTACAACAGGGCCTGAAAAGGGGTCTTAAAAATTTGAAGTGGGGCTACTAGGGCATGTGGGGTATCATATGAAAGAGCGCCGTTTGCACGTTTTCAATCATTTTTTTTTCAAGACCGCATAGTTTTTGACTTATGATGAAAAATGTAAAAAAAAAAACCGTTCCCCCCCCCTTATCTCCGAAGTTTGCAAAGAGAAAAATCTGAAATAATTCTATGTGGTAGCAGTTTATATAAAGATTACAGGAAAAATAAAACGATGTCTCAATATAGCACACTTTTTTAGAAATTATCAAATTTCTAAAAAAGTTAACATTAGTTCCACTATCGGTCAAGATATGGCGCTGACCTAAATCTGCAATACTGATTTTATTATTCTACTCTGCAGTGTGGTTTGATGGTGCAATTATGATGATACGGAACCCGGTGCACGAGTCCGACTCGCTCTTGACCGGTTTTTTTCTAGATTTGGAATAGGTGTCGTTTTTTCATAAAATTTTGAACTTTAAAGATGATTATGACGATATTTGTAGCCGTAGACTGATTACATCTCAAAATCAAACTCAAATTACTTTTTGCGTAAGTATTTTTTTTAATAGTCAAGTTTTTTACCCATTCAAGATGTTTTTGCCTGACAAGAAGAATGGATATGTAATGTAAGTATGGGGTATACTGTGCTACCTTCGATCACAGGTATAGATGAACGAAGTGTGCTATGCATTTGCTTTCGTACTACTTATAATTCATCAGCATTTCCAAAACCGAATTCGATCGATTTCTGTTCGGGTCAGTCAAACCGTTCTTCTACCTTCTAAACTTTGTGAAGGTTGTTGGTCCTAATGTTGGCTGTGGATCAATGTAATGTACCAATTGACGTTAAGTCTATTAACCTCTATACTTTATTTTAATTCATCTCTTCGGAACCTCATTCAAGTACTAACTTTGTGAGAGACACTTCATTGTCCTTCACAGTCTTATCCCTGGTATGAGAATTAACCGCGAACATTTCAAAACATCGACGGCCCCAAATGAAATCAGTCACGGGTGAGCACTGACAGTCGGGATTTCTATGCAAATTAGTTTACCAGGAGGCGACGTGATTGGTCGGGCTGATGGCGTCACTGTACCTTTCACACTCAATAAACCTTTTGCAAATGAATTGCGTGAATTGTTTATGCACGCAGTAAAAGTTTTAGTTGAAATTTTCCGAATGATCTCTCATTTCATAAGCAACTTCGGTTCATTGCGAAAGTTTGGTAGAATAATAAAAAAGTTTATGCTACAGTAAAAAAATCACACAAGAAAGTACTTTAAACCTTTTTTTTCTGCCACTTTTCTACTTAATCATACAGTGTTTGGCTGATCTAAAATCCGGTATAGGTAATTATAGAAAATCCGATAAAGTAAATTATAAATATTGAAATTGTATTGTTGATCCTCGTAATAACTTTGTTGTTTTGAACGTGACGACCAAACACAATTTAAAAAAAAACCACTTGTTATAGAAATATAATGAATATCTACAACCAAAAAGGTAAAGTCTGGATGTCTAACTAGTATCAGTATAATTTATGATTCTACCGCTTCATCCGTGTAAAACCCCTGACGTAGTTTCAGTGCGTGATCGGAATTTACAGTTACAGATCTAACAGAAACAAAGTCACGCATACATAAACAATCTTATGTAAAAACCCTTTTTCATAAACAGTATAAGCAATTGGAATAAAAGGACTAAACATTTATACTACATTCTTAATGCGTAGTTTTAAAAGATGCCTATTGACAAGAGATCTAATTCGTTTGCGTTAATTGCACTTTGTGAGAGAGATTTCTCTTGCTATTAAACTTGTGTGAATAAGTAGGCAAATGAAAAATAATTATGTAAAAGGAAATTAGCACCGGTCTCTCTCCATGTCGGAAAATTCTTCATTCTCTCAACTCTTTTCCCCATTTAATACAGTTCCGTTGGGAATGGGAATTAATCAATTAATAGATGTAACTTGTACATTTATTTCCCGGCTGGAGCTTCGTTTCATTACTGCAACCGTAAATAAGGCGAGATGTAAATCATGTCGTTAGAGCTGCGATCGGCGAGCGCTTTAATTGAAAATAAATTTCATCAGATTAGGGAAATGGTAGGAGAGCAATTTGCGTTTCGTTCCTTCTATATTCGTTTCGTGTTATTGTTAAAATGACAATCTCACTTCAATTTATCTCGGCATGCCTCAATATTTTGAGCCATTTTATATCACTTCGATTTTCAAAACATTATAGAACTTTATCGTTCGTTTGTTTCGGTTATAGTAATATAATATTGATCCTCGTTTGCGCAGAATAGGCATGTTGACTATTTTTAGGGTTCCGTACCTCAAAAGGAAAAAACGGAACCCTTATAGGATCACTTTGTTGTCCGTCTGTCTGTCCGTCCGTCCGTCCGTCTGTCTGTCAAGACCCCTTATCTCGGAAACGCGTGGAGGTATCGAGTTGAAATTTAAACCATATACTAAGGTCTAGAAGCTGTCTGTCTCCCTTGAAGCTGTAAAAAAATCAAACTTCTAAGTTAACGTAAAAAAAATATACTGCCGTTTAGGGCGCAAAAAACGCATTTTTGATACTCTCAAAGGAATCAAAATTCATAGGGTACTTCCCGTTGACCTAGAACTATGAAATTTGGCAGGTAATAGCGTCTTATACTACACTTACAGGAATAAATCTGAAAACTGTATATTTGTAATTAAATCATAAAAAATTATGGTCATTAAAATACGTAATTATTAATCATCTTGGTGAAACAGGTATGCGCGGTCATAGTTTAACTTCTAATTACTTTTGTGATAATCGCGCCACTAATTCTTTTTAAAATATCAATATTTATTATTATGAATTATTCAGATCCTTTCAAATATTGTTATAGTTAATTACTTTTAAAAATAAAATTAAAAAGTAATAAATTTGGCTCTAAATATTTTCGCAACATGGCGGTATGTCACGCTGCATGACAGGGGGTCAAAGAGTAAAACAATCAACGGAGTGCATTCCAGCAGACCAATAGCTATCACCACAGAGTAGGTATATAACAATCAGCGCGTTTTTCACAATATGACGTGACTCGAACGGGATGGAAACAGACTTTCGGAGCAAGGGTCCTGTTGGAATACACCCATTTTCTCTAATAACATTGCGATAGACAAAACCATTTCACAGAACATTATACAGTGTACTATTGATATACAACGCCATCTGTTGACAATTAGATTCCAAAATTTTTTTTTTAATATTCGTTATACTTACCTTGGCCTTGATGAGCACATTCCAAAAAATTGAAAAAAAAAATAAAAAAAAAATGTTCTGGTGCAATATGGGTATCAAATGAACGGCCTTGATGAGCGCATTCCAAAAAGAAGAAAAAAAAATTAAAAACGAAAAAAAATGTTTTTCATAATGGGTATCAAATGAAAGGCCTTGATGAGCATATTCCAAAAAACTGAAAAAAAATTAAAAACAAAAAAAATTTTTTTTTTTGCCATATGGGTATCAAATGAAAGGCCTTGATGAGCACTTTCCAAAAAACTGGAAAAAAAATAAATGAAAAAAAAACGGAAATATTTTTTTTTCATAATGGGTATCAAATGAAAGGCCTTTATGTGCACTAGGGCATGCTCCCGGGAATTCCCGGTACCGATTTTTCCCGGTATTTCCCGGGAAATTGACTTTTTACGCAGTACCGGTACTGAGAATTGATTTCCCGGTAAATTCGGTACTTTCGGTACTTTTGTTATAACTTAAAATTAGGCCAATAATTAAGCGTCTATTATCTTAAAATGCCTTTATATTGTCCTGCGAATGAAAATAAATGAATAACGCGCGAAGTAAGACGAACTGGTACACACCGGGCTTTCGTCTTGAGACATTGAGGTAAGTTGGATGCAACGATTTACTAAAGCTTTTCGAATGCTGCCCATACGATTCAACGAGAGATATCCTTCTCGAAATTTTAATTACCTAACTGGACTGTCTACCTACGTCTTCTCTGTCCATTCATAATGGTCAATAACTTCAAGTATAGTGCTCTCAACAGAAACTGGAGCGGGTACATAAACATTCAACATGATTTTCATCTTATCATCCTAAGTCTCACTCTTTGGAAAGCACTACAGAGATGTTCGAGCATTGTGTTCAGGTCTTCCAAGGTCAAGCTCAAGAACTACATCGTCAGAAAAAATAGGGTAAGTTATATACTCGCCCAAGATTTTGATACCGAATCCTTTCCAGTCAATGAGATTAAAAATGTTCTCCAAGCTCCAACGCAGCGGTGAACCGTTTCTGAGAAACTATGTCTTCCTGTCTTACACCTTGGATGGACATTCAACATGATTTTCATCTTAAAATCCTTCTTCCACTCTTTGGAAAGCACTACGGAGATGTTCGAGCATTGTGTTCAGGCCTTCCAAAGTCACAGCCTTAAGAACTGCATCGTCGGCAAAATGAGGGTAAGTTAGATACTCGCACTAGATTTTGATATCGAATCCTTTCCAGTCAATAAGATTAAATATGCTCTCCAAGCTCCAATGCAGCGGTGAACCGTTTCTGAGAAATTACGTCTTCCTGTCTCTTGGATGGACCTTGGATGGACATTCAACATGATTTTCATCTTAAAATCCTTCTTCCACTCTTTGGAAAGCACTACGGAGATCTTTGAGCAGTGTGTTCAGGCCTTCCAAGGTGTCAGCCTTAAAAACTGCATCGTCGGCAAAAAGAGGGTAAGTTAGATACTCGCCCTAGATTTTGATACCGAATCCTTTCCAGTCAATGAGATTAAAGATGTTCTCCAAGCTTCAACGCAGCGGTGAACCGTTTTTGAGATATTACGTCTTTCTGTCTCACACCTTGGATGGACATTCAACATGATTTTCATCTTATAATCCTTAGTCCCACTCTTTGGAAAGCACTACGAAGATCTTCGAGCATTGTGTTCAGGTCTTCCAAGGTCTCAGCCAACCATAATGAACTACATCGTCGGCAAAACGAAAGTACTCGCCATAGGTGTTAATAGCGAATCTTTTCCAGTCCATGAGATTAAAGATCTCCTCCAAGCACCAACGCAGCGGTCGTGAACCGTTTCGGAGAAATTACGTCTTCCTGTCTCACACCTTGGATGAGATTTGTGCTCTGGTTCGATAGTAGGACCGACATAGTGGCATTTTCGTATAGGTTCCTCAGCACTTGACTTTAATAATTACCTCATTAAGGCATTAGCTGCCAAGTATCCCCCAAACAATAGAATTTCTATTGAGGGTCTGGTATCCGCGGCTTTATAGTATAAATTAAGGGATTGTATAAGCTTTTGTAGTTACTTATTTACCTACTACTAATTTGTTCTGTTCGTAAACCAAATTAAATAATTATAAAAAAATGCAATTTAAGACCTAAAAGGAGAAGTTCGTATTCGTAACGTAGGTAAGGTACCTATGAGTTACTTATGTTATTTTATTTACGATACAGTAAAAAAAAACTCAGTACCGAAAATTCCCGAAATTTCCCGGTTTTCCCGGTACTAGAGTTAGCGCAGTACCGGGAATTCAGATTTCTCCCCAGTACCGGGACTGCAACCCCTAATGTGCACATTCCACTTTCCATTTTCTTTTTTCAATTACTGTAAGTAATTTAAAATAAAAATAAAAAGCTTAAAACTTTTAAAACTAAAAAGTTAAAAGTTTTAAAGTACTACACAAGCCTTGGCCGCAACTAAGCATTGATAGACTCACATATGTTCTTCAATGCCTGACTTGAGTGCCGCTGCAGTAATGTACTATTCCATTTCAAACCTTCGCTTTGTCGTAATCCATGGAAGGGTTATTTTCTACGTGGCGACAAAAGATTTCAAATGGTTATCTATATGTCGTGGGCCAATCGTTGAATTGGGCCGATCGAGATCTGCCTGGGCAGATCACGATACGCCGGCATTTCTTGATTTGCCTTTTCAAAACCCGCCATATCGTTCAAAGCATAACGTTTGACGATTTGCCCGGCCATGCTTGGGCAAATCGATTCTGTGGGGTGGCCAAAGTACAAGCAAATAAAATGAAGTTTAGAAAATAATTATTTTACTAATAAAGATAAAACCAGCCATGCTGGTATAAATAGTCTGTAGAGTGACCAAAGTATTAGTAAAATGAAAAAATATAGGTACATAACTTATTTTTTAATTTTGTTTATTATAAATCATCATTCTCATCTTAACATTCTCATTATTATCATCTTAACACGTGGTTCGTTATACAAATGTCGCTTAAAAACGTACTGTTTTTATTATCACAATTTTCGATTTCTTGTGACGCCGCCATCTTGCTCGCACGTAAACACATCTGACAGAGCGCAAACAGCGTTACAGCGCCACAAGCGTCGCGAAACGGAAGTATATTACGATGCGCCCAGCCATATCTCGATGTGGCTAAGTACTAGTAGGGCAAATCGACGAATAGGTTGCTTTTATCGATCTGCCTAATTTTTGATTGGGCACATCATGAAATTATTGGCCAGATCATGAAATGCCGGCACTTCGTGATCTGGCTAGGCAGATCTCGATCGGCCCAGTTCAACGATTAGCCCACGACATATATATAGCAGTCAATTCTAAATGTTTTTGCGTGAATCACTCAAAAACTGCTGAACGGATTTTGCTGGTATTTTTTTACAGTTTGGTAGCTTGGAGTCCAACTTATAATCTAAGCAATTTTTCACATAATTCCGGTAGGTAGAACCTGGGATAAAGCTTGAACTCTCCGTAGTACAGTTTTCATATAAAAAACTAATACCAACCACTTTTTTTCAAAATATTTTCTTTGTACCGATACAACTTTTCTATAGCTTTATTTTATGTATAGATGTAGGTCTGTACGGAACCCTCGGTGGGCGAGCCCGACTCGCACTTGTCCGGTTTTTATTTTATTTTATGTTACATAAATTACCCCTAAAAAAAAAACATTTGTACAAGAATTATTACGCTAGCATGAAAACTGCCCGAGATATCACAGTTTGAAATGCACAAAATTGGACTCACCCGAAAACGCTCCATACTAACGGCTACCAAGTTATGACGTCACGCCTTCCTACGTTGTATGCAACGCGTAGGAAATTTGTTCGGCAGCTATATTAAATATTGTGTTTATCAAAATGGTTTCTTTGACAAATTTGCTATAAATTTTACGGACTAATTAAATGTATTATTTATTTTAACAAATTTTATACTTTTTAAATGGGCTTGTCCACCCATCTTTGAAAGGTCATAATATAAAACAAATAATACGCAATATATAAAACCAAGAGGTATACAAGCTACTCCAAAAGTAAGATATGTTTACGATTTTTATAAGTATTTCGTTATTTTATTCATAAGTCAACATCCCTATTGTAAGTATTGTAACACGAACAAGAAGATTAAAGCAGTTAAGCAGTACAACAGAATACATAACAGCACAGCAGTATTGTACAATGATTTAATTTAAACCAATCGGATAGAGTCAGGTTGCATTGCAGATATGGAAAGAAAAAAGGCGCAGTACCAAATGTAATCGATATAAAATCGGAATTGAAAAGTTAAAAAACGTAACCATTAACTATTAATACTGCATGTATCGGTACGCTGATTCCGGCTTAATATTAATCGTGAAGGATGTGTATGAGCTCCGAGGATCATTGTGGCAGTAGGTCGAACAAAGCACAGGATTGTTTGACCGGACTCAGATATTCCGGGATGGAAAGCGTGAAACTGCGCTATAACAGATTTCATTTTAAATGGAAGTTACACGTATTGTTTCGAAAAATGCAGTGCCGATGTGTCGGAATTGGAACATATGCAAGCACTCTTTAGGCCGTTTCGTTAAAATCTAGATTATTGGGCCACGCTACATGAATAGAGTGAATGTTACCGTGCTGCCCCTTTTTTTAGCAACCGATATTTTGTTTTAATTTTTAATTACTAAAATGGAGAGCAGATTTGTATTTTGCTTTTGTAAAAATACTGTTCTTTTTATGAAAAACCTGCTTCCTATTGAGAAGTCAGAGAAAAAGATTACGTATTTATGTATTGCTACGATCCTGATACTACTTTCTTTGTTATAACTACATTCATCTCCTTCGTCATCTGTTTTATTTAAAACATACTCTCTAAGTTACAAAATCGAATAACCGTAAATATAGAAACACTTCCAATATATTGAAGTCAAGAAAACAGAAGCACTAATACACGAGTGTTGGTAAAACTCCATTAGGCCGGGTATACACCACAGTATAAGTGCATCGATACGAGTCCGATATCAAATTAATATTTAACGCGGCTAGGGAAACCCTCGAACAGGCTTAATGTCGAGTGTCGAGCCGTGGGACACTCCACCTAGGGACATGCATTATTACAAAAAATAACGTTTCTGTTTCCTCTGTTCGGTCATGGTAATTAGGTACTGAAAGGAAATCAATGCTTTGGAGTTGGAGCCAATTCTGTGAGCCTTTGTATTGAAAAGTACTGTTAGTAATTAAGGTTTTGTAAATCAATTGTTTTTCAATCCTAATATTTGTCGGCTGTTTTCTTCTTGAGTGTCACATGTCAACTTGATATTACTTGACAGTGTATTAGTGTTGCCATAGTCCATGCAGTTGTCGGCAATCACTCGGAGACAAAACATCCTTCTGACATATAATGCTAGTCTGTGAATCGTGGAGCAAAGACTGACAGGTTGATTGACGTGCCGTGGCGCGACGCGGCACGGCACAATGGTGTGTTTCCGGTTTAAGTCTATGCTCCACGTGCGTTTATGCTTGACAGTTGCAAGTCTATGGACAATTCGATGATAGTTATGGTAAAGCGTATAAAAGCGTTGGTTTTTGTAAATTGTGCTCTCTTTTGCTCGATCTGTCGTCTGAATTGGTCGTGAAATAAAATATTGCTTCTGTTAACATGGTGTTTGATTTATAATCAACTCTAACAATTCAGAAGTGCGCGTTTTTTTTTTACCACGTGTCACGTTGAACAATCGACGCATACGGCATCCTACTTCGAGAGACGATGAAGAAGAACCGAAGAGAGCTCCGAGGCGACTGATAATAATACCGACCGAATTATGCGGCTGGACCCACCGCTGGAACAAATTATCAGACTACAGCCACAGCAACATCCAGCGCCGCAAGTCTTCAATGAGGAATGTATTATGCCAGGTTCGTCCACTGATATTAATAATTTTACCAATCAATGTTTCCGCCTTAAAACCACAACCTTCTGTTGAAATTAACGTACCTGCCGTGCAAAATCAGCAAATTTAAATGAGTCTACCTTCTACCCACCTTATTCTAGCACTGATCAATTTATCTCACCCAGGTAATACCAGTGCAAGTCACAACCCTGTTGTGAGACAAGCAGATTTAAGGCTCAGATATGCGGAAACATTTGTCTCTATCTTTTTCTTTACATTTGAACAGTATGGGAAATAACCTCACTGCTACACTTTTTATGTTTTTTCTTTTTTTATCATTATCACAACTTTCTTTCTTGAAGAAAAAAGTTATTTGAGCAAATTCACAGTACGCTAAAGTGTATTTTGATGTAGAGTTCAATACATTTACGCCAAAAATATGATGCGTTTTTCATGATATTCAGTTTTTTTTTCTCTCATACAATTATCTGTTAGATTTATATGCAATGTAATACTTGTAACTACTAGATAAACTCTTTAGCTTGTTGCATTTATGTTTTTTTTTGTGTAGCTACAACTTTACGTTATCTGTATAAAAAAAAATATGGCCCACGCAATCCATGTTTTCCTATCATGGACCCTTTAAATACATCTTTGCTACATAACTTGTGAAATAATATAAGTAATTGTGCGTGTAACGTGCCTGAATTCGTAGGAAATTCTAATGCTATTGTCTGTTCACGCATGTTTGCATCGATTGGAGTCATTGGCGAAGATCTACGGCTGGGATGAGAAAACACCCACCTACCACCGTACGACCCGGGGGTTTGGACACCAACAAGACATCAGACCTGACGTGGGACGAGTGGAAGAAACGTCTTCAAGACTATTCTATTCGTGTCTCCTACATAACTGCGTACCGTGCTGAGTGGGTAATAGACTTTTATTATAAGAAGCTGGTGGCGGCGCTAGGTTAATCTTGTGTGCTTAATGATATTTGTGTTTTTATAATTAAAACATAATCCATTGGTAGAGGCAGGGGTTCGTAGTCTCATGGTGTAGGTTGTAAGGATACACGTGTATTATTGAATTATCTTACCGACGCGGCAATCGATTCTTATTTACCCCCAAAAAAACTAATGAACCCTGAAAATGTATAATATTTGATTCAAAATGAAATTGATTCATCGAAAATAGAGTACAGTCAACGGCCAGCAACTTGTGGTGCTGTCGTGTGTACAATTCAGTTGTTACATTCGTAGTCCATCTATTTTGCCAATATAGGTCATGTGAATCGAAAAAAAAAACAATTTAATAATTAGTGTTAATGTCAAAATTAATATTAGTTAATATTAGATGTACAATTAGAGAAACAACTTACACATCATGTCATTATCATTTGATTTCGTAAGGTTAATTTTACAAGTAAAATATGTCTCAAATAAGTAAAAATATTTTGTTTTAGGCCATTCAAACAGTTTTTGTCTAGATATGGTCAGGTCATGGTGTAAGGTTAGTAAGGAATGTGGCAATTTATTAATGATCCTAACACATCTTATGTAACAGTTCCTCTTGTAGAGGACGGTCCGCATTCTGGGTAATAATAGTTTTTTTTAGCGATGCTTGATACTTCTCATTATATAAAATGTATCCCTATGCACAATTAAATATGGATGGGTTTTGACGAATATGCAGCACTCGAAGATATATAATGAAGGAAGAGTTAATAGGTTTAGGTTTGCTTACACGACGTCATAAGTGGAACGTTACATATTGCTCTGAAAATTTTAATTGGATATAAATGTTTTGTTTACATTATAAGACCCCAAAATAGTAAGTAAACCGTATTTAAGATTAGAAGCTTATTTGAAGCTACGTTGTCACGATATGCCATCAAAGAGGACTTTTGGTTTATTTGGATCGTTAGACTTACAACACATAAGCAAATCTATTTATTTTAGCGCATATTTTCCTTGACACGTTCTTACTTTTTTTTTATTACGATTCCAATACGAGCTCATTATTATGAAGTATTGTCAGAACATGGTCCATAGGATCTCTATTATAAAAACGTATTTTTTTTAATGTTCATATTTTATTTATTTATTTTTGGCCATTCTTTGGTATTACTACAAATTTTATCGTCAAAGAATAAATTACACTGATGAGTGAGTAGTCATGAAGTAGGTCGTTAATTATAAATAATAGTGGCCTTAGTTAGTTTAGCTCCTTGTGGAACAACTACCTACATTGTTTCTAACAAGTGATATTTTACTGGAACTTATTTCTTATTTTAATTGATGTGATTAGTTTCAATACATTGAAAACGATTATGAAGGATTTTTGTGGCCGTTTTAGCGATTTCTCACAATTTATCAGTTGAGACAAAGCCAAAAGCTTTGTTAATGTCGAAAAATATATATTATTGTTTCAATATTCTTGAAAGTGTTCTCAATAACATTTTTGTTAAATAAAAAGCTGCTAAGAAAGCTGTCTTGCTTCCCAAAAGCAATTTTGATCTTTAGACAGTAGATTAAATTTTTCTAGAAATTTATAAATAATGTTATGCGTTGCCTTTTCAAAAATAGCCAGTACTGAAATTATAGCAATGGGTCTGTAATAGTCCATCTGATCCTATTAATTATTGATATTTAAGGGCTTCCGAGAATATGCCTGAAAAAAATATTAGCTTCCTAGAATATGACTAAAAACGTCTGGAACGGGTGGTAGGAAAATATGGACGATTCAAAAGTACTAAATAATTAAGTTTATTTGAATAAAGCTTATTTGACTTTGACTTTATGGCTTTAGTCATTGATAGGTTGACTAATGTCAAATTGAGTTAGTGAACAGTACTTATTAAATATTTTTTGTGGGTATTTTATCAACCCGACCAATGTTGTGTTATCGAGTGTATTTCGTCGGCCGGATCTAAAAAGATACAAGCTTGCGTCCAACATGGTTTTATATTATTGTCAGATTTTAAATTATTTTGATATGACGGTCATGTTAGCATTAGATGATTAATTTGTAATACTAGACTAAAAAAAAAAAAATTGCAGATGTCAATGGGATCTGTAATAATTTTATTGTCTATCTTAATTTTTATGCAATTATTATTCCAATCTGGTTGCTCATTTGATTTAATTCGATTCCATGGCGTTTTACAAACATTTTTACTCTATTGTAAACGTGCTTCATTGTCAAGATTAATTAAGATGATTATCAAGATGCATCCTTTAAGAACGGAAGAATACTTACGATATTTAGTTTTTACTGGACTGATTTGACGATAATAGTTATAATATACCTACAAAGTTGATAATTTGACATTCCAAAGTCAGCTTGCTGCAGAGTCACTAAGATTATATCAACACCACATTAAAAAGTACTACACAAAAACTAAGTTTCAGACTAGTTTATAGATTTAAATCTAGATTTTGACATTAACCCAGTAACCAAGAAATGCACTTCATTTCCTTGAATAACGAGCCCAAGCCTAAAATAAGAAAGATACTAAAATATTTATAATAGGAAATAGACTACCGGAACTACCTCACGATAGTTTTAATTTAATTGCCAATAAAATTAAAAAGATTATACTAGTGAGTAGCCTCTAAAGGCATGTATTTTTTTTTAAATCAAAACCAAAACAACCATACTCTTTATTTACATAATTCTGGTAATTATCTCAATATTATCTTAACTCAATATTATGGTACTATACAATTATAAAAAAAAAATATAAATCATAGGAATATACTGATAATTAATCTAATGATTATCAATAAAACTAAATACAATAGTTAATAAAAAAAAATATTATAGTTCTGTGTGATACTTAATTGTAACAATATAAAAGAAAATCTGGATACTTAGTAATCACTTAGTTGAATTAGATTGATTCTAAAATACAATCATAAATTGTTGTTTTTATTAAGATTATAATATTTTATTACATGAATATAAGATTTATTCGCGGATTATCTATTTGATATAAATAAGAGTAATGCAATATCACAATATATACATGAATGCTCTGTAATTATACTAAACACTAATTAATAAAAACTTACAGTTATTATAATATTAGAAGCATTATTGCTGATTTTGCTTCTTATGAGTGCTACTTTGGTGTGTCCAGTAGCTTCAATCCACCCTGGTGTGTCCGGTGGTTAAATATGGTTATAAATGGGTTAACTGCTTTGGTGTGTCCAGCAGTATAACAAGCTGCTTTGGTGTGTCCAGTAGCTTCAATCCACCCTGGTGTGTCCGGTGGTTAAATATGGTTATAAATGCGTTAACTGCTTTGGTGTGTCCAGCAGTATAACAAGCTGCTTCGGTGTGTCCAGTAGTTTCAATCCACCCTGGTGTGTCCGGTGGTCAAATATGGTTATGCGTTAACTGCTTTGGTGTGTCCAGCAGTATAAATAATAAAAGTCTGAGTGAGTTTTTCACATATTTGTAATCAGCTTGGTACCCATGTTCGGTAAAAAAAAAAAACTTTAAACCCCATCTAACTTAATAAGACTATAACTAATCTATAATATAAAAATGAATCGCCGAATGTCTTACTAAGCACAAATCTCGAGATCAGCTGAACCGATTTCGCTAATTCTTTTTTTTGTTGTGTTTGTTATTATCAGGAGAATGTTCTTATGAAAAAAAAGAAAATTGCGCGAAAAATAAGAAAATTTAAGAATACTTAACCACCATATAAAATTTAATTTGGACTAATTTTTTTTTTATGTAACCTCATGACGTTTGACATAGAATTGACAGAATGCGGGCTGCAAAAAAAAAACTGAATGTCGTTAAAAATTCGAAATAAATATTCATAAATCATAACTGAGACAGGACAACGTCTGTCGGTCAGCTAGTAATTATTAAAAATACATGAATAATTAATTCCCTACAAAAGATCAATACTTCGTTCTTATAGTATTGTATTTTAGTTTTTCTACATAGATGCTATGAAAATTACGAGGACGTAATTGTTTATCAGGATGGCCGAATCTATGACATACAATGACAGAGATTCGATCGTGAATAATAATTGCGATTAAAAGAAAAATAAAGAAAAATATCTTACCTTTAACTTAAATGAGTTTATTTTTGTTTTTATAACCCAATATCATTAATACATGGAATTTATAAACGTCTGATATTACGAGGACGTAATAATAATTTGTCAGGAAAGGCCGACTGTTAGTAATTAAGGTTTTGTAAATCAATTGTTTTTCAATCCTAATATTTGTCGGCTGTTTTCTTCTTGAGTGTCACATGTCAACTTGATATTACTTGACAGTGTATTAGTGTTGCCATAGTCCATGCAGTTGTCGGCAATCACTCGGAGACAAAACATCCTTCTGACATTTAATGCTAGTCTGTGAATCGTGGAGCAAAGACTGACAGATTGATTGACGTGCCGTGGCGCGACGCGGCACGGCACAATGGTGTGTTTCCGGTTTAAGTCTATGCTCCACGTGCGTTTATGCTTGACAGTTGCAAGTCTATGGACAATTCGATGATAGTTATGGTAAAGCGTATAAAAGCGTTGGTTTTTGTAAATTGTGCTCTCTTTTGCTCGATCTGTCGTCTGAATTGGTCGTGAAATAAAATATTGCTTCTGTTAACATGGTGTTTGATTTATAATCAACTCTAACAGTACGAAGTTCAGGTAAGTACGTTCTATGGTTTGATATTCATCGCTAGTACAGTTTGATCAACACTCTTTATTATCTCGATATTAAGAAACTTCTATAAAGGTAGTAACCATATTATCATCCAAACGTACTAATGTAACTCCAACATTAACATAACCAGTGCATAGTAGCCATTATCTCATTTGTCCTTTACATTAAGTATACATTTTATAAATGGGTACTAAACCACACTTAATACTGTAAGCGGAACTTAATACCTACTCAAGTATCAAAACCAGCGGTAACCAGCTATGGAACGGAAGCAACAACATCCTCTTCAATTTTTCATTTCAGTGCAGATAAATATACAGCCGGCCCTCGACGACCACCTGCCTCGGCTTTTTCATACTGCGCTATTCGCTTTCATCCTTTTTTGCAGATTTTGATGCGACTGCACCCGCAAAATGCATTTTCCTCTCCACTAGACGTAGGAGCAGATGAAATTCACAAAATATTTTTATGGATTCGTGGACCGATTTTGGTTGGAAAAAAGCGTTCGTTAGCTTTTTGCAAAATCACATACGCACAGCAAATATGAATAATATCTATGTGTTATCAACGATGGAGACAATTAAAAGAAATCTTGGACGAATCAACAAAGAAATATTTGGAATACACTAGTATATTGCAAAAAAAAAATATACATTACATACAAAAATGGAGAATTGGCGAGAGGGTGACGTGCGTTTTGTCCAAGAAGAAATTAGGAATGAGGCGCAGAATACCACAGTTTTACAGTAAAACTGTGGTAATACTATTATATTTTAACTAACTATTCTAAGTTGTGAAATACATAAGCGCTTTAAAATAGTGTAAATTTTCTGATTGTGTTTCAAACACTTCATTTTTTATGACTTTTTGATTTAGATATTATTCAGATAGCTACTTTAATGTTTTTTGCTTAGGAAAGTTGGTTTACTGCAAGTATAATTGTTCTATAGACTAATCTAATAATCTACTTTATCCAGCTAAGTTGATATTAAGTCGGATTGTTAGATTGCAAGTCCCGGCGGAAAAGCTTAGCAGAATCAGGCAACTTTTCCGCTGAAATACAGAATCTGAGAGTATTTCAAATCAAGTACTTCGGTCCATAAGCTTTATTTTTATTAGCAGTTAAAGACTACAGTTGTAAATCAATAAATTCTAATATATTTTTCCTTTATTTCCCATTTTAAGAAACAATCAACAATTATATTGCATTGCTATAGTTTAAAAACATTATTTTAGCTTCCTCTATTTTACAGCCTTATGTGATCAGACTTACGGTGTTGATTTTATATACGTACAAATTTTGACTTCGAATCTTATAAACTCAGTTTAGTTGAATTAAACCCAATAGCAGCATCGGTAGAGGAGAAGTTTTATTAACTTGAGCTTGTTAAATTGCGCTGGCCGTCCAGCTCCCAGCATCAACTCTGCTCAGAAACACGACTCAAAAACTTATCCACTACGTTACTTGGTGCCTGGAACCAATATTACGCCTGAAATACTGTTGAATGCTAGGTGCACCAAGTCATTGAGAGAGCTTGCCAACTTACATTTATCTCAAAGTAAAATTAAATAGGCAAGAGTTTTTATACCACTAGTTACCGCTGAAGTAGTTGGAAAAGAATCAATGTAGGTTACCTGTTATACATATATTAAAGAATTGAATCATATTTCACAAAGACATAGGGAGTTTTAAATGAAAATAAACCGATGCGATTAATAAACTGTAAAAGTCATCTGCTTCAGAAATAGTATAGTAAATAATTCAAAAGGATTCGCAAACAAAAACTTGAAATATTTGAAACAAAACCCTCCCATACTAAAGCAGACTGCATTCAAAATTTAAGGTTTACAATGCCGCTCCGTTTGTTCTGACAATAGAACTATCAGCATTCTGCTGCTGCAATTCTGTTTTTGTGGGGAGACTACATTTAAGTGCAATATTTCTGGTACATTTTCAATACAGTTAGCGAAGCGGCAATAAATACAAATTCGTGTTACAAATGATTCGTTGATTGATAACCATGAGATATTCCTATTTTTACGAAGTTTGTTCAAAAACTCGCAGACGGGTAGGTATCAATCAATATGAACTAATTGAGTATTAATATCAAGCTCGATCACTTTCCACAGCGTTTTCATAGGTGTTCCGGGATTTTCATCGCCTTTAACGATTTCCACTGGATAAACACTTTGAGACCTATGACGATTAAAAACATAATTACATAAAACATTTAAAGTAACGACACAGTTAACACTTTTTATACAAACAAAATCAATCTTTAGAAGCTGAGATGATTTATAAAAAAAAAACTTGTATGATGCCTGCAAGGCCTGCATAAACTCTGATTCATTCGATACTTTGTATGCTTATTTTTTTAAAAGTCCCAATAATGAAAAGGTTGCTTCAGCACAAAATGTGCAATCTGCACTCCTCGCTTTAGATAAAACTGATAAAGGGGTGGCTGAGCACCGAGCGCATCTAAAGATAGATCACGTCTCAAATTCAATTTTGTTGCACCGAGTTGCATCTATTTTGTTGGCCCTCAAACATAGCTATTACGGCTTCTATGTAAACCTACATTAGTATTATAATACAAAAGAAAAAACCAAATGTTATTAATACAGATTAAAAGAATAAAATTAAAAACAGAATGTACCAATGATTAGCTAAAATGAATGCTTAGATTTTTTAAGTCACGGTGGCTTTAATGTTTATATATTAATCATTAACAAAATTTTATTCAGTCAAACACGTGGAACTTTTGACAAATTTAAGGAGTGTAAGTGTTTAGAAGCATTTCAATAAAAATAACAGCCTAATACCATTAAATGTTTTGAGTTGAAATCCAGAAAATCCCTCATTCGAAATGCTATACTAATGACTAAGATCAAAATCAATTTTGTAACTTAAATTCCTTTGTAACGGACAAAACGGAGATAACTTTCATAGAATATGGTTACAATACAATTCAAACTTCGCTAGTTAGTCTTGTTTAACTATTAAACAAAACATAAAGAGACGTTGCTCCGACAGCACGGAAATTAATGTCTGGTGTCGCGAGAGGCGTCTTGTGTTATCCTCTAGCTACACAACTTAGTTGAGTACTAAATTCTAGTAGTACACCGGTAGGTAACAAAACTATAAAAAATGTTATAAAACGTTGAGAAATCTTTTTTAACCATGTTATTCAACCATTAAATAATTAAGTGCTTTATTCTGTATATTATACAGGTATTTTATGTGTGCATAATAAAAAAAAACCGGGTTGCACTCCGGGAGTGCCGGCAGAAGTGAAAACTTGAATATTAACGTTGTGCATTTTTGATATTTTGAAATTAGCGGCAAAGGATTAAAATTATTTCTTTCCTATTAGGTACTATACAGTCACACAATTCAATCAGTTTGTAATAAGAGAAAAATTCTAAAGATTTCGCGCCAGTGGCCTTTTTAATTTCTACATGCACGCATTCTACGCATAGTTATTGCTGTCTCTGTGATTCTACGATTTAAACTTATAGTCACAGAGTATAAATAAGTCTATGATTTCACCGAAGAGATCGCTGCTATTAGTTCCATTTTCAAAATTAGCGCGTTGCTGGTGACACAAGTGTTTACATGACGTCTTAAAATGACGCGCCGCCATTTTCAACGCGCCCCGTAGAAAGAGAGGGGGATACTTCCGCCGCCAGCTGTCTCCATCCGTCACATCCGTCTTACGCATTTTCGATCAGCCACGTGATTCTTACTGACGCGAGTTTAGCATTTTTTCCCCATTACAAAAAAGCGTACAACGCCGCTAAAGAAGTTTTCACTTCAAAAATACAGGGGAATTATCATCAATAATATAATATAACCTAAGTATATTCGCCTTTCATCTTAATTATTTTAAGTACCTAGGTATATGGAAAGTGATAATAGCTACAAATAGTTAGTTTTATTGTTGCCAATGATTGTTAATGATTTATCAAAAAGAAGCCACAAAAAGTAACTCGACTTATAAACTGGGGGCTAATTGTCTAATTTAAAAATCTATCGCAATCGCTTTCATTTAACAGATAGATGTGACACATTGCTGCATTTCTTTGGTACGTTTTTATTCGTGCCAAAAAGAAACATCAATGTGTTACATCCTGAAAGCGATTGCGATAGATTTTGAAATTACACAATAGAAAGGCTGGTCTTTACAAGAGCTTCATAGAATAGCATAGCTGGTATTTACAATAGCTTCATAGTTTAGTAGTGCTGGGACACGCTGTATTAGAAGATACTACTCGTATTTCTTACTGATATTGCATTCTTTCTTATTCTGTTCATGACTGTATTGTAAAAATCGCGTATTGGATTCAATTTGTAAGGAAGCAACAGACAGTTATATGGCGAGGTCTACAGGCTACAAAAGAGGCACCTAATTACAATGCCATAATGTGAGACGTCCTCAGACTAACGCGAGACATATGTTCTTACTAGGTAGTTTTAGATATGAATGTCTCGTCTGTACTATGAACCTTCATAGTACAGATCATATCTAAAACTATTTAGGTATTTACTTTCTCAATACTTTATTTATTGTAACCACAACGTTTAAACACATGAGTAAAAAAACGTAATTTAAAGGTGGCATGAATGCATTAAATTTTTTCATGCTTTCAGAAGTTTGAAAAGTATGGATGACAACCATCCGCAGCATAATCAAATTTTCTATGTCACGAACTTTTATACATTCATCGATTTCATTGGCGCATTGCTCGTTCGTTGGTTGGATCAAACAATTCAGCAATCAACTAACTGAAATAACCGGTCAAGAGCGAGTCAGACTCGCGCACCGAGGGTTCCGTACCATCATAATAGATACATATCTCTTGACCGATAGTGGAACTAATTTAATTTTTCTTACGTCAGCGCCATCTGTTAACTGGAAGTAGGAATAATGAATTTTTTGTTTGTTCTTGAATTTCTAAAAAAGTGTGTTATATTGGGACATCGTTTTATTTTTCGTGTAATCTTTACATAAACTACTATCACAAAGAATTATTTCAGATTTTTCTCTTTGCAAAATTCGGAGATAAGGGGGGAGGGGGGGGGGGGGGATGGTATTTTTTTTTACATTTTTCATCATAAGTCGAAAACTATGTAGCCTAACAAAGAAGAAAAAATGTTTCGAAATGTGCAAATAGCGCTCTTTCAAATGATACCCCACATGCTCTAATCGGACAACTTCAAATTTTTAAGACCTCATTTCAGTCCCTGTTGTAAAAAATATATTAATTTCTTAATTTTTTTCTTATTTGTTAAATAGTTGGGCAAACGTCATCTAAAACTATTCCAAATTTCAAGTTGATACCATTAGTAGTTCTCGAGAAATCCAGCTGTGACAGACAGACAGACAGACTGAGTCACATCATAAGGGTTCCTTTTTACCATTTTGGTAGGGAACCCTAAAAAGGTAATTTAAAGTAAGTATTGGATCAATATTCATTTCACCAGCCGTAATAGTACAGTAGCCCGTAGACCATTTAAATCACCAAAAAGGTTACCGTTTGCCGTTGTGATATAGTTACTTATTACGAAATTATAGATACTTTAACCCATGTTTTACAGATCGCAACCCACCGTAACCTATATTTGTATACCTCCAAAAATGATATTTTTTTATTTTTCAAGGTTTACCACATGGTTTAGCTATTGTCGTGTTCTACAGCATTGTTTGATTGCCACTAATAATACTAAGACTTTGGAAAGTGATCATACACAGATTTAAGACCAGATAAAGTCTAACTATTTTCATCAGGTCTTAAATCTGTGTATGGCTACTTTTTATAGTCTTACTTTTATCTGCTGCAACCAAACCAAGCTGTAGAACACGACAATAGGTAAACTATGTGGTAAACCTCGAAAAATAAAAAAATATCAATTTTGGAGATATACAAATATAGGTTACGGCGGGTTGCGATCTGTAAAACTTGGGTTAAAGTATCTATAATTTCGCAATAAATAACTATATTACAACGGCAAACGGTAACCTTTTTGGTGATTTAAATGTTCTACGGGCTACTGTACTATAATTAAATCTGCAGATTTTTTTGAATTGCAATCTAAATAGCTGGATAATTTGTTAAATTATTTGTTAAATAATCTGCCACACAACTTAAGATCGGAATGTAATAAAACCAAATTTTGTAAGGTTCTAAAAAAAAAATTGGACACAACACTTTAACTAAAACATTAGGTAATCAAACTAATATTATTTAAATTTAGATTACCCAAGTACATAATTTAACATAAGATACTTTCGATCCCTCAGTCAAACTGTCTTAAATAGTTTTGTGGGACTGATGTTGTACCAGAATGTTGTATGCCTTAAATAAAATAAAAAAGTGTATTTATTGCAATCTTTGTAATCTGTGTTGTATGTGTACAAAATTCATAAATATTACAAAATATGAATACCAAAGTATTCTGATAAGTATAATAAATTACCAGTCACTTTATTGGTAAAATGAATAAATGTTTCATTTTACTTAAAACCTTTTGACGCTACTTTGGAAAAAATGCAAACGAATAGCAGGGGTAGGTATTGGTTCCTGCCCCCTGATTACGTAACTTTGTGGCAATCAACTCTGACAGAAATCGCAGTTACATTGCTGCTTTAGTGAAAATAATTGTCACAACTATCTTACTTAAAGAAGCAATGTAACTGCGGTTTCAATCGATTTCCATCGAGAATTGATACCAACAGAGTTACGTAATCAGCCCCCGTTCATCAAACAGACCAGCCCAAACTAGCGAAAGCAAACACACTGTTAATTGCAAAAACGATTAAGTACCCAAATCCAATTCTCCATGAAAATTGTAATCGGTGAAAGAATTTGACCCATTTCCGTTCTTTGAATTGGCTCGGAAGAGCTGCTATAATCTTCATCAGCCATTGTGCAAGTTTTGTAATCAAAATAAATCTTCGACAAGTCAAAACATTTTTTTTTTCGAAAGACGGCTAATTATCGTGGATTGATCTTAAGATATAAAGTGTCGTCAGCTTTTATCTTATGAATCCCGTCTCTCTTTTTATAGATTGAATACGCTCCACATTCGCAGGAAAGTTTTCGACATCATGTTTTTTTTTAAATTAATTCATGGTTTTATTAACGCCCCAGAGATTTTAAAGAAAATAAACTTTGCAATTCCAAGAATTAACAGCCGACTCCAAAACAGAAAAACTTTTTCACTTCCTAGTTGTAGGACTATTCTCGGTCATCACTCTCCACTTTATCGCATGTGTTCTAGTTATAACTCAATAAGATATGATTTTGACATTTTCTTTAATGGTTCTGTCGCTTCCGCTAGAAACTGCTTAAAGTCAATTCTTGAAGCTTGATGAGTTTTAGTTTACATTTTTAATCTACCTAGGTATCTAGACTCCATAGTTATTAATATAGTTTTTTTAGCTATGTATTCATAATTTGTTTTGCTACTTTTTTTATCGTTAAAGGTAAATTTACCTGCTTGTTTTCAATATAAACATTAAAATTTCGTTATTGTAAGTCTGAGCTGAGTTAGGTAATTCAGAGAAAAAATGCTTTTTATATTACGCACGTTGTACTTACATCTAGTAGGTTATAATATAGCTTTCTTCAATTTTGTAAGTTCTCCTAGATATACTTTTTATTGTAACCAGTTTTGTAAGTCAAATAAAAAAAAAAAAAAAAGCTACGAAATTATATTCCTAATTTCTTAAAATAAATGAGAAGCCTACATTTAATGAGAATTGCGAATATCGTTTTTACCATTAATTAGGTATATCTATTTGTTACATTAACTGGCTTATTTTTTAAATTCATACTGGTATTTTTTTTGTTTTATAGGTAGGTAGGCCACCGTCCATAATTTCATGTTATTAGAATTTGACCGTAACTTAAACATTATCGTTCCGGGTATATAGTTGAAGAAAATCTGTAAACTTAACATTTTCTCTTTGAATACGGTTCGGTTCAAAATGTTTAAAAGTTACACATTGTTTTGTTTAAGTTCTGTAATAGTTTTAACGAATACTCAAACATATGGTAAACATTTTTAAGTTTAAATTATCATATCAATTCACTTCTCTGTAGTTATAATTTGCATTATTTTTCAGTTGTACCTCGTGGTTATAATGGTGACTATTATAGAAGGCAGGTGGGAGTTAACATATCCTTATTTTTTTTCTGTGATTTATCAAAAGTCATACCTATAATTTATTCTTAAATATTATATTTTCATTTAGTTTTGTGATATCGTATTTAATCATAATGAGCCAAAGTAATGAGTGAGGAGCTCGTTGGTGCAGTAATTTAGCACCTGGCCCAGCGATTGAGGAAGTTAGGCAACTTTCCCAAGGGCCAGTCATGGGATGAGTGACCAAAAAGGTGTCTCGAGCTCCTCCGTGCTTCGGAACGCACGTTAAGCCGTTGGTCCCGGCTGTATTCGCAGTCGTTAACACCCAGCAATCCGCATTGGACCTGCATGGTGGGTTATGGCCTCTCCTGCTTATCCTCCCATTTTAGAAAGGCCTGTGCCATAGAATTAATAGTAGTATTGATGTAGCTGTGCTCCGACAGTGTAGAGCAAAAGTAAAAAAACGTAGATTAAATTAACGCGATATTTCTATTGTACACAACAGTTTTTGAAGTGAAAACTTCTTTAGCGGCGTTGTGCGCTTTTTGTATGGGGGAAAAATGCTAAGCTCGCGTCAGGAAACACGTGGCTGATCGAAAATGCGTAAGACGAATGTGACGGATGGAGAGAAGACAGCAGCTGGCGGCGGAAGTATCCCCCTCTCTTTCTACGGGGCGCGTTGAAAATGGCGGCGCGTCATTTTAAGACGTCATGTAAACACTTGTGTCACCAGAAACGCGCTAATTTTGGAAATGGAACTAATAGCAGCGATCTCTTCGGTGAAATCATAGACTTATTCATAGAACAAAGAAAAAAATTTTGACTTATTTATACTCTGTGACTATAAGTTTAAATCGTAGAATGCGTGCATGTAGAAATTAAAAAGGCCACTGGCGCGAAATCTAGAATTTTTCTCTAATTACAAACTGATTGAATTGTGTGACTGCATAGTAATAGGAAAGAAATAATTTTAATCCTTTGCCGCTAATTTCAAAATATCAAAAATGCACAACGTTAATATTCAAGTTTTCACTTCTGCCGGCACTCCCGGAGTGCCAACCGATTTTTTTGTATTAAGTATTGTTTGTTTTTTATATTTCCCGATGTTTTGGTTGTGGAACAGTCATAGAGAATTCGATCCCGGCCCTTATTTCTAATCCCGGGATTTCGGGATTATACTTAGCCAATCCCGGGATCCCGGGATTATTTGGGGATTGAAGATTAAAAATAAAAATATGTAAATCTTACAAAAATCGGCTGTTTAAAATACACAAAAATAAAAGTGATTACGATTTGGGAAAAAATCAACGTTCTTAATCAAAATTTTATCAAAAATCTACATATTTTGCGTTACAATACACACCTAGCTAGCTAATCTAATCACTCTAACAAATCAAACTTCCGTCAAACTAAGTCTAACTAAGTCTGGTTAGACTGACACTCTTTATTTTAAAGTTTTTCTTTTTCAATAATGAATAAGAACTTATTAAATTTCCATAAACTGAAAAAAACATTTATAACACAATAAACTCTCTTAACATCGACCAAATAGACGTCTTTCATGTAAAAACCTAGTTAGTATTTAGGTAGTCAATTAAGTTACTTAGCTTAAACTGCTTGAAAATAATATGCATTAGTCACATTTTGTCTTATTTGTCTTAAATATGAAGAAAACTAATCTTGAAGAATGGTCATACATTAAGATAAATAATATATTAGAAAAAATACTAGAAAAAATATCGACTAACCCGTAGCAGCTCAGACGGGTAAGTCGATTTTTTCTAATATATTATTTATCTTAATATAGAAATAGAATTGTGAATGCTTAAAATCGAAAAATTCAATAATGCTCATACATTCTTATTCAGTAGCAGTAAAAGTATATCACCGCGTAACCCAGTGAGAGTTGCTTGTCTATCATTTTAGTTCAAATTATAAGAAGTTTTATTTCAAGGAACCATCCCAAGTCCACCAGGTTTGCTGGCTTGGAATGCTGCTTGAATGAAATACAAGAAGTTTTTCTTGTATTTTATACTAAAAATGATAGGCAAGCAATTCTGTTGAGAGCACTGGCACTGAGCGTTTCGCTTTACGCTTTCTATTTTGCAACTTTTTAATTACCTATTTTATCAATCCCGAAAATCCCGGGATTAAGAAAACTCAATCCCAAAAATTTTGGGATTGAAAAACGGTCGGGATACTTGTTGTTGTTATAGAGCAGGGGTCTCCAAACTACGGCCCGCGGGCCAGATCCGGCCCGGCGAGCTCTAACAATCCGGCCCGCGAAAACAGGTCGGATCGCACCAACAATACTGTAATTTACAGTATGTTGGTACGGAGCTAGCTAGATCCTGGCCCTTGGAACTTGGTGGAGGAGTAAGTCTGGCCCTTTTGCTAAAAAGTTTGGAGACTCATGTTATAGAGGATTCGATCCCGGGATCCCGGAATTTGGGATCCCGGGATCAAATCCACTATGGCCCAGACCATACAACAAGTATACGGTCTGTGTTGAGGGATTATCAAAAAGTACAATCTTGCTAAAAATTGCTTTACTGTTAAAATAAAAAAAATCGACGGTGAACAACAATGTTTCAAAAAGTTTGTATGTTTCAGATTGGTGCAAAAAGGTTTCGGCCGGAAATAAGAGTATATTATGAATCCAAATGCCCAGATAGCAAGGAATTTATCGCAAATCATCTATCATATGTGGTTAAAAATATAGGTCCCTTCCTAGATGTTTACACTTACCCATATGGAAAGGCACAGGTAATAGTGAATATACAGGGTGGAATTTCTTAATGCCACCTGGAGGGAAAGTACTCTAAACAATGGAGATAGCTAATTTCACTCAAAGAAAACATTCCTTTATTTTTAAAAAGAAACAAAACTGCATTCAAAGTTTTTAAAAAATACGCTTCCCACACCCAGGAATCGAACCTGCTAAAATTCGAAAAAACAATACCCTGTACTTTTATGATATCAATCGTTAGGGTCAAACATAAGGATCAAATCTCTCTAACAAACATGGTATATTAAATGAAAGGAAAACCATGAAAGACAAGATAAAACACTTTTACTTAAGGCTCCATTATGTTAGTCCACAATAAATTATCTATGTAGAACTATTTCGTTAAGATGTTCATAATGCAGATTATTACGCACCCATTGCATGCAAATGAGTTCCTTAAAATAATAAATTTATGTATTCAGCAACATGGGGCCAATTTCGAACAACTAATTAGTTAAGCTTTTTTCTCGTTCAATTAAAATAAGTTTAGATTTAATGATTTTCCTTTCATTTAATTTACCATATTTGTTAGAGAGATTTGAACCTTATGTTTGATTTTTGATGTTGATTTGATGTTGTTTTTTATAACATAAAAGCACAGGTTGTTGTTTTTTCGAATTTTAGCTGGTTCGATTCCTGGGTGTGGGAAGCATATGTTTAAAAATCTTTGAATGCAGTTTGTTTTGTTTTCAAAAATAAAGGAATGTTTCCTTTGAAAGAAATTTGCTATCTCTATTATTTAAAGTACTTTCCCTCTAGGTGGCATAAAAAAATTCCACCCTGTATAGTCCAAGTTGTAAATAGTAGATGACTGGTGAAGATCTCTTATATAAAAGTGAAGGAGTGACTGGCAGACTATTGCCCAGCCCAAACCACTGAATCTCGATACTCGATTTTTGGAAATTCCACCCCTAAAGGGTTGAAATGGGGGTACAAAGTTTGTATGGAGAAAAACAAATAGACATTTCAACTTGAAACTTCGTAGGAGTACTTCTAAAAACAAATAAGCAAAACGTGTTTCGTGGTTTTCCGAAACTCAACCCCTTAGGGGGTAAATGGGGTAAAAAAAGCCCAACATCGATATGGGTGTCGTTATCGAAGCTTTATGGGATGTTGATTGCAAAAATGGCATTAATTTTTAAATGGTGGACATTATTCAACCACTAAAGGGGTTACTGTGGTTCAAACTTTGTATGGAAAAAATAAAAAATAGACTAATATACAGTCTAACACGGTGGCCAAGATTCAACCCCTAAAGGGGTGAAATGGGATTCATATTTTGTATGAAAAAAATAATATTCAATAGACATTTCGACTTGAAGCTTCATATGAGTATTACTTCAAAAAACAAATAAGCAAACAATCGGAATCGAAAACGGATCTCGATATTGAGGTTTTATGGGATGTTTGTTGCGAAAATGCCATTAATTTTAGAGTTCAACACGACACGGTGGACAGTATTCAACACCTAAAGGACTGGGAACGGGAATATTATAAATGTGAAAGTTTATTGTTTGAATGTTTGTTCCTCAATCACGTAAAACCAGCTGAACGGATTTGGAATACCACACTGATAGTTATAGCCTGTGATGGCATGTGGTCAAACATGGATACTCTTTATCTCGGCCAAAGGTTCCATAGCGAGTTTCCGAATATTCACGCGGACGAAGTCGCGGGCAATAGCTAGTTGTGATATATTTGTAAGGTTTAGTATGAGTGATTTTATTTTGTAAAGAAAATAATGTTATTTTGAACAGCATGTAAGTTCAAAATATACCTAATGTGAAAAGGAACGTGAATGTAAATGAAAGGTGAATAGTTTGAAACATAAACTTGATATTCCACTGGAATATGTAGTTATAAGAGCCAAATCGACCCGATCTCGATCAAAATCACAAAATAATCGAGTGGACGCTTTTCACCAAGATCATAAAAGACGCTAAATGCAGTCAAACCAGGGGGCTAATTGTCTAATTTCAAAATCTATCGCAATCGCTTTCATTTGACAAATGATCGTGACACATTGCTGCATTTCTTTGGTAAGTTTTTAAATATGCCAAACTGAAGGATCAATGTATTAAATCTTGAAAGCGATTGCGATAGATTTTGATATTAGACAATAGAAAGTTGATAGAAAGGCAGGTTCTGCTGTCATTTTTCTCTTTCTCGCACATCGCATAAGCCGTAAGAAACGGTTTCGCACTCGCACCATAGTCCGTCTATTTGAGCGTAGCGCAAAATTTTCAAGTCTATGGTTTGAAAGTAAGGTGACGAAAGGAACAAAACTGGAATGCCAGGTTGCATGTGAGCGAGATATTATATATTTTAGAAGTAGAAAGAGACGAAAAAAATAGTCTTATTATGGCAGAATAAAGGTATGATTCCGATGTCGGCAGCACTGCTGCGCAGCAGTGCAGTGTGCTCCAATTAGTAATTTGTGGTAAACGGTGCTGGTGGTACACTTATGTATTTCATGTTCTGAATTTATTAGCTTAATTATAAATATTGTGCCATTGTTTGTTTACCTGAATAAATTAAAAAAAAAATTAAAAAAAAAATTGATTCGTAATGTTAAGTTTGAAAGGCTCAATTTGAAGTGAGCGGAGAAGCGTCGCGACACTGCTGCGCAACACTGCTGCGCAGCAGTGTCGCGCAGAAGTGCTGCAGACATCGGAATCATACCTTCACTCATTTATTTTCAACTTCCGGCAGCGATGAGTTGTTCGATATACAATTTGTCACCCTGTCCATCAATTACACAATACTCAATTTTCCGAAGAATTCAATTATTAACACAGGTATATTTTAGTTAATAGATTGGCAAAATTATTATTTACAGTTGTTATCCCTGTTCCTATATCCAGTGTTAACAAACTACTTCAGTTTTATTTATTCTTATGCTACTACCCGTCATCAGCTCAATCATCTCACAA
This sequence comes from Agriphila geniculea, assembly GCA_943789525.1. Lineage (NCBI taxonomy): Eukaryota > Metazoa > Arthropoda > Insecta > Lepidoptera > Crambidae > Agriphila > Agriphila geniculea. The sequence goes on from OX038871.1 coordinate 18,220,494, forward strand.
TGTTTTATGATAAAAGATGTGTAACGAGTTTTAAAATCTCTATTATTTCTAGACCATACTATGTAATAATGGTTCGCTGGAGTTCGAATGTCAACACGGGCCGGCGGAGTGCTACGGCAACAAACTGCACGCGTGCGCCATCGACACCTTATGTGATGGTAACCAGGCGATCTTGTTCAACGGCTGCCTGATGGAGGAAGACAGGCCGGATGGAGGCTCTAACGATGCTTCTGCAGATCAAGTACTTTTTAGATTTACTAATATCTCTACTAAAATCAATATAAATATAGATGCGGATACCACTATACATCGAAACCGCAAATACACTGCACACAACTGGTAGCAGCTAAGCCTAACAGTTTAGCTCACCGCCGAAAAGTTTGCTTTCCTATCGGTCTTTTATAGATTGTACTTCGGTGAGTGTGCTTAAGAGCTTCATGAGCTCATTCCACCTTCTTCTTTCTACCATCGGACATCCAGACGCACTGCGGGTTACCGTCCGTTACTGGTTAATATACCTTTTCTGCGTACCAAACGCTACTCATCATCGTACATGATGACACTATGGAATGGAATTCCCTGAGCCCCGGCGTCTGTGTTTCCGAGCGCATACAACCTGACTCAATTCAAGGCCAGGGTGGGTAAGCACCTTTCTGGGCAAGCTCGCTCCATCGTAGATCCTGTCTTTGCTCTTGGGCTAGACTGGGGTCAAGAGCAAACCCATAAACTATAAAAAAATACACGTACAAAATCCTAGAGAAAAAAGTCCTCTCTTCTTTTAGCTAATCTTCGACCATAACATCACTAAGTATAGCGGAGCATTTTGATATATCAACAAAATATTTTTAAAATTAATCAAAACTTTGCTTTAAAACCTGCTTTTAATATTACTAAGTTCGTTACAAGTAATTACGCAATTTCGCCTTATTGTTGGTTGGCCAATAATATCATGTTTATATTTCAGTGTGGTGTCATAATGCATATTGATTCGGATTCTATAAAATGGTGTGCAAAGTCAGCCAGATCCAGTCAGCTACTCAGTTACTACGGAAGGGAAACTCAGGCAGTGCGACCTCGCTCAGTACCTCATGTAATAATCAATGGCGCAGTTTGGGAAGGTAATATAGACAATTTCATGAAAGATGTCTGCTCAAACTTTATCTTCCCACCAGCTCAATGCCGAAAATTATTACAGTAAATTCTTAGAACAATAATTTAAAATAAACATAGGCAAAGTAATGTTATCAGCATTATTGCCAAAAGAAAAATAATAAAGTATATGTACATTTTACAATGATAATTGCGTTCTGTTTATTTTCCTCAATTACCCATTTTTTCGACTATGGAACGGAGGTCAATATGGAACAAAAACTTTAAATTCATCGTAAAATCGTATCGTCAACTCATTGTAAATAGATTTGCTTTAATATAGCAGTTATATTCTGTCCGGCTGTCAATATTTTAGTTTTATCTATACCCATGCTTTAAATCCTCTATAAAAGTTTATGAAACAGTTTGCTTATTGTCAACATTAAAACAACCAGTGTCATAGTAACTATCAATGAGTGGCTGGGCGCCGTCATTATGTCATCCAAACGAGTGTTATTTGTTCTTAATGCAACTCCTTCGAAATTACTGTTACTATGCCACGTTTGTGTTGTTTTGTTTGTGCCATATTTTAATATTGGCAATAAGCTGTTTCGGAACCTTTTATAGAGGATTCATATCATCATGGGTGTATAGATAGTCTTGTGTGCAACTGTACATAAATAGGTATTAAAACACAAATTAAATACTATTATCAAACCCACAATCGTGTTTGATTGTCCCTCATTATATAACAGTTGCATTAATTACTATAAAATATTGCAATGACTGCGATTCACTCTGTATAAGTAGAAAACTTATCTGTCAAGTCAAGAAAAGGCTAACATTAGATAAATGTTCAGTGAGGAAAGAACATGAACTTTGATGTCAGATTATATTAAAATTGACTGAAAAAAAATATTTTTTAAAAATACGTTTTTAAAACGGACTAAATTATTACAGACTAAAAATATTAAAACGGCCTAGTAAAAACAAACTAAAAAGTAAAAAAAAATTCTTCTGTAAATATTTATAACCCTAATAACCTATACCTACAGAAAAAACCTAAAAATTTTAAACCAAAAAACGTGGGGCGCATGCTATAGACAATATGGATGATAAATTTTACAAAACGCGCCCCACGTTTTTAGGTTTGAAATTTTTGGGTTTAAAATTTCTGTAGGTTTAGGTTATTAGGGTTATAAATATTTACAGAAGAATTTATTTTTTACTTTTTAGTTTGTTTTTACTGGTCCGTTTCAAATTTTTTAGTTAGATTTTTACTCGTCAAGTACTCGTCAAGACGATTCAAACGAGCCTAAACTCGATGGGATAGCGTAGTTTCATTATTGAGTTCTTATGGCCTTCTTCCGGCTCCATCATCAGATCCTCGGACACTATTTCCCAATAAAGTACTCGTCAAGACGATTCAAACGAGCCCAAACTCGATGGGGTAGCGTGGTTTTACATAGAGTTCCTATGGCCTTCTTCCGGCTCCATCATCAGATCCACGGACACTATTTCCCAACAAAGAACTCGCCAAGACGATTCAAACGAGCCCAAACTCGATGGGGTTGCATGGTTTTATTATAGAGTTCCTATGGCCTTCTTCAAGCTCCATCATTAGAACCTGAAAACTATTTCCCAACAAAGTACTTGTCAAGACGATTCAAACGGTCCCAAACTCGATAGGGTTGCATGGTTTTATTACCGAGTTCCAGTGGCCTTCTTCCGGCTCCATCATCAGACCCTGAAAACTATTTCCCAATAAAGTACTCGTCAAGACGATTCAAACGAGCCCAAACTCGATGGGGTAACGTGGTTTAATTATAAAGTTCCTATGGCCTTCTTTCGGCTCCATCATCAGATCCTCGGACACTATTTCCCAACAAAGTACTCGTCAAGACGATTCAAACGAGCTCAAACTCGATGGGGTAGCGTGGTTTTATTATAGAGTTCCTATAGCCTTCTTCCGGCTCCATCATCAAATCCTCGGAGACTATTTCCCAACAAAGTACTCGTCAAGACGATTCTAATGAGCCCAAACTCGATGGGATTGCACGGTTTCAATATTGAGTTCCTTTGGCATGGCCTTCCAGCTTCATTATCAGACCCTGGATCTTATCTACCATTAAAGCACTCGTTAAGACGATTCTAACAAGTCTAATCACAATGGGGTTGTATGGTTTCATCATTAAGTTTCTGTGGCCTTCTTCCAGTTCCATCAGATCAGCTCAATGATACCATAATATTGCATTGCCTTCCAGTTCTGACCTATGTTCAAAGTTTCAAGTCTCTAGCTCATCGAGAAGTTAGTTTAAAATCGGTCTCAAACTTTGCGGACAAACAAACAATTTAAACTATTTATTACCGACTTCAAAAGGACGGAGGTACTCAATTCGACCCGTTTTTTTTGTTTTTTTTGTTTTTTGTATGTACACCGATTACTCGAAGACGGCTGAACCGATTGAAATGATTCAAACGTTATTAAATTAGGTAAACTTTCAAGTTGGTCCCATTTTTTAAAATTTTGAAATCGGTTCAGTACTTTTCAAGTAATCTTGAAAAAAGCACGAAATTGGAATGATTTCTGTGTGAACTACCTCGATGATCAGTCGTATAACTTCTTTGTTTATGAACTGAATAAGATAATTATTTTTTGTTTGAAAAGGGATATCTTAAGTGTAGTTCTTTAACCGACTTAAAAAAGGAGGTTCGTAGTTTGACCCGCATGTATGTATGTTTCTCCGCGATTAACTCACGTTTGGCTGAGCCGATTTTTCTACCTAAATAAAATACCTACACTACCTAATAGAAAAGGTACTTACACTAAAAATTAAAAAATAAAAAATTGTTTAAAAAAACAAAAAACCGACTTCAAAAAACCTACCTCTAAAAAGCAAGAAATAATATTCGTAATAATAAAAACACGTCTATTGAAGTCGGGTGGGGCTTTTAGAATAAAAAAAAGGAATTTGTACTCCAGCCCCACCCGACTTCAATAGACGTGTTTTTATTATTACGAATATTATTTCTTGCTTTTTAGAGGTAGGTTTTTTGAAGTCGGTTTTTTGTTTTTTTAAACAATTTTTTAAACACATTTTTTTTTACAAAAATAATGATAAGATGCCGTAGCCTGCCGTAGCCCACGGTAGTTTAAAACTGTGCTGCAGGTCCCCATTTTTTCCCCATACAAAAAGCGCACTACGCCGCTAAAGAAGTTTTCATTTGAAAAAAAAATAAAAAGAGGTAGGTTGGATTTTTTAAGTTGTTGTGCTTTTCTCTTATTCATTAATATCCCATCTTATTTATTTATTCATAATGATAAAAGACTAATTTGTTTATAAATTTCATAAATTTTTCTTATTTTATATTTATTTCATACATGCGACCTCGTTTCGTCCATATACTCTCTATTTCGAATTATCAACCTTCTTTTTTAACAATCTTAATTTAAAACTCCTTGTTAAATCCCCGCTTTTTTAATCCATGTATGACACCATAAAGCACTCTATCTTTCCTTTTCTCACATACCAATTTTACAAGTTTCATCCTTGTCACTTTATTTCTTTTTTCTTTTAGTTGGTTAAAAATAAAAAAGCACTTTGCCTCACGCTCGCAGCAAAAATCGATTTTGCTGCGAGTTTTGACGCGCCAAAAGCTCCCTTTTCGTGCTAGAGGGGTGAAAATAATTTTAATCCTTTGCCGCTAATTTCAAAATATCAAAAATGCACAACGTTAATATTCAAGTTTTCACTTCTGCCGGCACTCCCGCGGGTCTATCGGCTAAAAACATTGAAGTTCATGTTAACTGTAGTTTGACAGATGGATGTTATACATTGCTACTTCATTTTGGCACAAATAAAAAATTTCAAAAGAACCACATCCATCGCCACATCCATCTGTCATTTTACAGTTAACATGAACTTCAATGTTTTTAGCCGATAGACCCGCCGGAGTGCCAACCGTTTTTTTTTTATTAACCATGACACTTATAAATAGGTCAGTGCGTTTGTGTATGTAAGGGTGAGTAGATGTGTGAATAAGTGTGTGTGAGTGAGTATGTGAATAAGATGTGTGCGTAAGTGTTAGTGTTGTGTAGTGTTATTTATTATCGTATTTCTTCAAAAAGATTTTCAGTTTCATCATAATCCAAATTTAACAATTTATTCATCAACATCACTTAAATTTATGGTTGCTGTACTTCTTGACTGTTTTTATATTGTTTTTGTCTAATTTATTGTATAGCATTGGGCCATAGTATTCATAGCTTTTCTTTGCAAATCACGTTCTGCATCTAGGCAACGGGACTTTAATAATTCGTTTGTCGCTACACGAATAGTTTCCTCACCGAAAGCATACCACACTGCTTATAAAGTTTAGTGGTCGGAAAGCGGAAGGGCAGCCTCATCATAACTTTTAATGTTGCCCGTTGGGCTCGTTCTACTTCAATCAGGTGTGATTTTGATGCAGTACCCCAAGCACAGATACAGTAACACAACACGCTTTCAGACAGGGATTTATATGTTAAATTAAGTATGTCATTACCAGCCACATCTTTCGCATTCTGTTAGCGACAGCTGTTAACTGTGGGCCCCAATTAATATAATTGTCCACTATGACGCCCAAGTATTTGGTAGATTTTATTTGTGTCAGATATGACAACAACAGTTAGCTGGAGAAGTTAAGGGTACTACCCTGTGGCACACCAAAAGAGCAGTCAGCATTATTACTTGTATGCTCGTTTTTTCTGACGTATTGAGACCTGCCAGTCAGATAAGACCGGAACCATTCTAGAGGTAAGCCCCTACCACCTACGTTTTCCAATCTTTTTATAAGAATAGGTATCGATACAGTGTCGCACGCCTTTTGTAGGTCAAGAAATATACCTAGGCATCTCTTGTTGTTGTCTAGGTTCCGTCGTATTGATGAGGTCAACTAAAGAACAGCATCCTCAGTCGACCTTCCCCTTCTAAACCCAAATTGGCTTCTAAGCCGTTGAATGCTCTAGCATTCAACGTTAAATGCTCTAAGCAAATTTGCATGAACTTAGTAGTTTGTACTTCTCCAAATATGCTACTAGTCTGTTATTAACAATTTTTTCAATAATTTTACATAGTGTCGGTATCAATGATATTGGTCTGTAATTAAACGGCAGATCCTTGCATTTTGCCCCGACTTATATATTGGAGAGACTATGGCTGTTTGTTGAATGCCTCTGGAAAAGTTCCAGTTTTAAGGTTGAGGTTTATCAAATGAGTGAGCGGTTCCAATATATAAGGACAAGCATTTTTAAGGACTCTCGTCGTTATATTGTCATGTCCTGAAGCACAGTTATTTTTCATATTTGCTATAATTTTCTTTACCTCATCACAGTTGGTGAGTAATAGTAGAAGGGACTCAGATGGTGAGCTGGCAGATGATGCCCCTTTTGCTAGGTATTCCTCAGTTAGACCCAATTTTTTCAGGGTTTAGTCTGCTAGTTCCTGCCCTATTGAAGTGAAGTAGTCATTAACCATATCCAAAGATTGTGTCGGAGTTGCTTTGGTATTAAGAAGTACATCACAAACAAACGAGAAAGCAACCTAATAAAAACGTGTTAAAAATGCGAAGGGGATGATAGCACTATGCTTCTACGACACTGATAATATGAAAGCCATAAAGTAAATTACTCAAATGTGCCTTATGTACTTCCTTCTAAACAAAGTAAAGTGGACGGGGAAGATTTACTGTATGACGTTTGTACGTTTTTCACAAAGCCCCCGGAAAATATGCGATAATAACCCAACAAAAAATATGTTTCAACTCTCCAGAACGGAAAGGAGTTTTTGGCGTGTAAAATCTCGCAACAAAATAGTTTATTTTTAATTTCTAACACCACCTTTTGACATAATAAAGAAAAAGGAGACACTCTATTTCCTTTTTCTTGGATAGGATGAGTCTTGTAAAATTGATAAGTGAGAAAATGATAGATAGAATACTTTATCTTTTTTAAATGACATGAATTAAATTAGTGGCTCCGTGAGCTGTAGACCATGAAATTTTCAAAGCACACAGTACGTGAGTTATTCGCAACTAGATTTCTAATTTTAATAATTTTTCGAAATGGCTGAATTTTTTTTAAGATAATTTTGGAAAAACTGTCTTGACTAAACAGTTATACCTATATAATTATCGAACCTGCTCACTAAATTTCACTAGAATCGGTTGAGAAATGCGATCTGTAGAAAAGAATAAACACTCGGAAAGCCAGACTGAAATGTTTTTCACATATCTCCGTCATTTTAATAAATTTCGAAAAACTGTCTGAACAAAAAAATTCTATACATATTTATCAAATCTGCTCACAAAACTTCACGAGAATCGGTTGAGAAATGCGACCTGTAGAACTTGTACTATTAGTTTTTCTGTGCTGTAGCGAAGAACAGACAGCGAGCGCCAGAAAGCCGGACTGAAATTTATTTTTGTTTACATATCTCCGCCATTTAAAAAAAAAAACTGGCTTGACAGATAAATTCAGTACAATTTTTGAACTTGCTTACAAAATTTCACGAGAAATGGTTGAGAAATGCGACCTGTAGAGGAGAACAGACAGTGCTGGAAAGCCGGACTGAAATGTGTTTTCTTAACATATCACCGCCATTTTTTTTAATTAAAAAATTTACTTGACAAAAAAAGTCTATATAATTTTCGAACCTGCTCACAAAATTTCACGAGAATCGGTTGAGAAGTGCGACCTGTAGGTGAAAACAGACAGCCGGACATACGAAAGAATTTTCGCCCAAGCAGAAGCAGAGGCGCTTCGCTCGCACTTCATGCTCGCTCGGTCAAAAATGTATTAAAAAGTTTTTAAAAGTATAAAAATTAAATACACAGATTTAGTTAAAAAAAGATAGTTTTAATTTAAACAAGGATTGCTGAAAAAGAAGGTTGATAATTCGAAATAAAGAGTATCGACGAAATGAGGTCGCATATATTTGAAATAAATATAAAATTTGAAAAAATAATAAAAGATAATAACAAAGCGATTGTAAATAAATAAATAAGATGAAATATTAATAAATAAAAGAAAAACACAACGTAATGTAAAACAAAATGACGGAAATCTACTTTTCTATACGAATCATTTTTTTTAAGCATAGGATTTGATCAAACTATTTTTGTGATATAAGTAGTATGCAAGAAAGAACTGAGTGCGTCAAGCGATGAAAATAGTTGTCTATCTCTAAAAGAGTTGAGAGAACAAGTTTCTAATGCTAACTTTAGATTTTTACCAGGAAAGTCATGTGAAAATAACTGTTCTAACCTATAACACTTTTCTCGTAGTCAGAGGTGAAAAGTCAAAATGGTTTTATTCTAATAAACTTAATACCACCATCCTCATACCGATACTACCATCCGTTCCAGACTTTTTTAACTGACAAGAAGAACATTAAAAGCTTTTGTAATGTTTAAAAAGACACATTTTTTTTTATGTCTCGTGCCTTTAACTTACTGCGCTCAGGCTCAGTAGTCTATGAAATAATCTTTTCTTTCTTCTTATTTTTACTATCAAAGAAAGAAAAAATTAGGTAGGTACTACTTAATAGGAAAAATAATTATTATAGGCAGTGAAAATATATAAACAAATTCGGTTATTGTAAATAGCAAAATTAAGTTCTATAGCTTTTGAAATTCTGTAGGTACTGTAGGTAATTCGATTAATAAAGGAATTTAAAATTTATACCGGATGTAACAAGACCCTCAACGAAGCTGAGGTCTCCGTATTCTGTCCATCATCAGGACCATTTCTGTTTAAAATTATTGCTGGGAAACGATTTTAATATTTAGCGTTCAAAAAGCATTGCGTACATTAACATTGAGTGATGACGTTTTAAAGCTATTGTTTGTTACAAAATACTTAAAATATTGAATATGTTTCTTTGGACAAAAATTAGGAAATAACGAACAAAATAAGATTTCATAAAAAAATTGAAAAACTTTTTGACTTTGACCTTCAATAACTTCGTAGCTATTGGTTTCCCAGGTAGTCTAAAGGACAAAAATGATCCAGATTATAGGCGGGATGCGTGGACTTCGGCTTCGTTGAAGGTCTTGTTACACCCGTTATATATAAGGTCCTTCTTAAATAGTGCACATAATTTTAAGGGGTATGTATTCATGCATACAAACAACTTTCACTATGGGACCAAAAATTTTCCATGGAAAATTTTTAATCGAATAGATCAAAATGTATGAATTTTGATAAATAGATCAAAATTTACTTCGAATAGATTAATGTATGGAACAACTGATTTTTTTCTCGCGATTTCAATGTTGGTCCCATAGTAAAATTTGTTTGTATGCATGAGTACATTGACCCCTTAAAATTATGTGCACTATTTATGAAGGACCTTATATATTAGTAAAAAAAATGTGAATAGACCACCCACTCCCACAGTTTTGTGCGAGCCCACAACCCACATTTCGTCCGCTGGCGCAGTTTGTTTCGGGCGAATGGTAACTTTTATATAAAGAAGACATTTCGCTTGCAGATGTAACATTTTTCGGATGATTTGTCGCCTGAGTCGATTTTGCTGCGAGCGTGTATTTTTTTTTTTTTTCAAACACTACCTTTTGGAATTATTCGGCGCAAAAAACTAACCGATATTTCGTTCGGAAACGCATTTTTTGATCTAGCGATTTAACTATGGATAAAAAGAAGGAAAAGATCAAGAGAAAGGGGAAGGGGAAGAAAGGGGAAGGAGTGAAAGGAGAAGAGAGGGGAAGTAAGAGAAAGAGAGGGAAAGAGAAAGAGGGGAAAAAGAGAGTCAAGGAGATTTTTTCTATGCTATAGCACAGAATAGGAATACATAATAGTGCGTAATTTTCTAATATTTATGTACCTACCACATTATGGGCGATGTATACTCGTAACATTTTTGTATATATTTTTAAAAGGTCGAGGAAATTCCATCTGTTTAAATAGTAGGTAAAGTAGGTTAATAAATAACTTCGTGAATTTTAAGTTTTTACAAATTCAAGATAACATTGTTGGAATTTGTTTACTTACGTTAAGTGATAATTCATTTATAAAGTAATAAATATATAAACAAACCGACATTTCCGACCACAGTCAGACGAGTAATAGTCACATATATTGTTGCTTATCGTTTTTTTCATATTTAATTATTTCATTTCGGGCTTAAAAATGTATCTCAATTCAATTGTAATAACTACTATAATAGTAGGAATAAGTACTGAAGAAGTTGGTAAGTGCATAATCTGTATGAAAAAAAACTTCAGAATATTTTTTTGTGACTATTTAATAATTTGTAGAAAGTTTATCAGTCCAAATGGAAAGAACAAATACACCAGTCCATGACATCGAAACTAATATTTTGTTGACGGAAGATAAGGTAAGGCGAATTTTAAGTTAAATTTCTTGTTTTTTATGTTATCATAATATAATGATTCTCGAGTCGTGTCTGTTTTTTAATGAAAGGACATTATTTGGTAGGTATGCCCAATTCATATCTCTGTGATAAACATAAATAACATTAAATAACTCATTTTATTTTAAACCTAATCATATCGTAATAATTTAACAGGGAAAGTAGAACGCTATGTTATTATGGTGAAATTCACCTGGGTGAATTAAAAATATACTAGGTGGTGCATTAATTAATGCACCTAGGTGAATTAAGATACTCGTAAGTTTACTTAATTCACCTATATTTTATTACAGAGTATAGTTTAAGCACCTAGTTGAATCAAGTATACTTATTAGTAGATTTGATTCAACTGTATTTTTTTTTCAATATAGTTAATGCACCTAGGTGAATTAAGTATACTACTAATATATCCAATAAAATTCTTACCGATTTCAACATGTGTGTGTAAATAATTTTCCATAAGTATTTGTACAAAAGTAATTACTTAATTGTTATTTTTATCAAATTTTCGGAGGTTACCAACATCTACAGTTTTTTTTTCAGTTTCAAGATCGGGATAAAAAAGTAAAAATTCAATTGTACTATGAAAGCATGTGTCCATACTGCATAAATTTTTATACCACTTCACTTGAAGAAGTCTACCATAAGTTGCAGAATTACCTGGACGTTCAAACTTATCCGTATGGAAAAGCAAAGGTAAATAGATAATTATTCTATTATAAATTTATAATATAATAGACAACTGTTTATTTCCATCATACACACATTCATATCATACTCACAATTTTATAAAGACAAAATTATAAAACCGACCAAGTGCGTGTTGGGCCACGCGCAGTAGGGTTCCGTAGTTACCTTATACCATACCATATTTAATACCACTATCATTTTTCATCTGCAAGAAAAACATTGTTTTCCATCATCATATCAGCCGCACGACACCCACTGCTGGGTATATGCCTCCCCCAAGGATCTCCACGACGATCGGTCCTGTGCTGCCCGCATCCAGCGGCTTCCCGCGACCTTCATCGTCGGTTCTTCTCGCTATGTGTCCTGCCCATTGCCACTTCAGCTGAGCAGTCCTTCGAGCGATTACTTTCGTTCTCCTACGGATCTCCTCATTTCTGATTCGATCACGCAGGGAAACGCTGAGCATGGCTCTCTCCATTGCACGCTGGGTGACCTTGATCCTCCTTATGAGACCCATAGTTTTCCATAGTGTTCGTATGACAAGTTATATTTGCGGTTTTGGAAAATGTGCTATAGCTCTACTGCTAACCATATCTCGTTCAAACTATTTTTTATTGAAAGTTTTTATTAAGATCTACAACATATTTTTTAGATATTTATTTACTTATTTTAAAAGTTAGTTTTTTCAGTTTCAGTTCCATGTATTGGGAGCCCCCTAATCTTCTATTTTTTTTATTTTTGTGTAAAAATCGTAAAGCGGTTTACAGAATATATCTACCTACCAAGTTTCAACTGTGTAATCCTAATATTTTCTGCCATTAGGCTACGGAACCCTAAAAAACATGTTCAAAACTAAGATTTGAACTGCGTGCGAAAAACTGATTTTCAGTTTTTGGCGTAATTAAGCGCGTAGCCGCGAGTCTCGGCCTCACGTCGTAGCTACGTGTACGATATTCTTTAAAAATTACATTTATATTTTTGAAAATAATAGTTTATTATATAGATAGAGTGATAACAAAATAAATATTGACTAAACAGACTTAGGATTAGGTATCCCGGATTGCGAAGTCGCACCGTTCTACAGGTCCCGCCTGAGTAGTTACAGTTTTCTAGCTTATAAGTAATAATATTGTAAATGGAAAAATCTAAAAATTATTAATTTAAATTTTATAGACAATTATTAATCCTGACGGCACCTTTGACTTTAAATGCCAGCATGGAGATGATGAATGTCATGTCAATATGCTGCACGCGTGTGCCATTGACATCCTGGCCGTCAACGTCACCGCTTTCCTCGACTTTAATACGTGCTTGATGAAAACCGATTCCAACGATGCGGCTGCTAATATGGTAATTACAGCATTTCCCTTAGGGACACAGAACATTTTTTAATTGAACCATTTTTTTATATCTCAATATTTATTTTCCTTCCCGCCCCGACTCGACGCGACGTCATAAAGACGTTTTAAAAAAATACATGCGGGCTATTTAATTAATAGTAATGAAGATTTGAATACCTATGCTTGATTTTAGAGGTTTTAGTCCATGACCATGATTAGGGTGCCTATGCCTACCTAACTAAACTTGTTTTCAATTGTCTTAAACCTACCAAAAATACAATCACAATAAAGTAACCTCTATCTTCAAAGTCCAAGGTCCAAGACGCAATAAATAACAGTTGATAAAATAATCTGATTCTCGTTATAAATAAAATCTCGCTTTAATTACAGTGTGGTCAGCAGCTGGGTGTTGATGGAGCCTCTATAATAGAGTGTGCCAAAGGACAGAAAGGAAAAGATTTGCTGAAACATTACGGAGACGAAAGTCATAAAGTTAAATACACTCATGTACCCTTCGTCCTCATCAACGGCGTGGAATGGGATAAGAACAAGGATGACAATTTCTTAAAAAGAGTGTGTCAGGAATTTAAAGAACCACCTTCACCTTGTAAAGAAAGTTTTTAATAAATTTTAAAGTACTTACGAGTACGATGTTTTGTTTGCATGCTTTTATTTTTTCTTTCACCCACTAACTATGGTAATGATGACCGTAACCTTAAAAAAAAATTAAAAAAAACTGCATCAATACACAAGTCAACTAAAAAAAGGAAACGAGATAAAATATAGGCAATATTATATCATGCAGACGGAGGCATAGTATTAATGATAAGTCAAGAAGAGACTACATGTTATAAAGTTGCCTTTAATATTTAATATTGTTTCAATCTTTTCAGTTGGTTTTTGATGCAGGCGAGTTTTTGTTTTTTAAATGTTTTTATTTTATTTGCCTTTTTAGTTATGTCTTATATTACGGTCATCAAATACCTTTTTGGAATCCTTGTGATAAGCCTTTTAATTTGATACCCATACTAGCTTTTGCCCGCGACTTCGTCCGCGTGGACATTCGGAAAATCGCTGTGGAACCTTTGACTGAGATAAAAAGTATCCATGTTTCACCACAGGCTGTAACTATCTGCTGTGTGCTATTCCAAATCCGTTCAGCCGGTTTAACGTGATTGAGTACGAAACATTAAACTTTCACATTTATAATATTATTAGTTCCCGTTCCCTTTCTCGTTCTCATTCCTGTTCCCGTTCCCGTATTATTTTTTCACAAAGAAATTGATCCCCCGTTTCAGTCCTTTAGGTGTTAAATAATGTCCAGCATGTAATCTTGGACCCTAAAATAATGCAATTATCGCAATAAACATCCCATAAAACCTCAATATCGACATCCATGATTTCTTTGCTTATTTGTTTTTAGAAGTACTCATACGAAGTTTCAAGTCGAAATGTCTTTTAATAAAAAAAAATCCATACAAAATAAGCCCCATTTCACCCCTTTAGAGATTGAATCATGGCCACCGTGTTAGACTTCAAAATAAATACCGTTTTCGAAATCAAAATCCCATGAAACCTCAATAACGACATCCATTTCGATTTATGAAAAAAAGTATAAGTACTTACTTGTTAATTTAAATTTAAAATAATGTTTGCATGCTATTGATAATGGTTGAATAGACAGATCTTTTAAGGACCTCCAGTGAACCCTAATCAAATGCAAATAAATGATATTGTATTGTATTCTTTTCTTTGGGTCCATTTACCCCTAATGGGTTAATTATCGGAAAATCACTAAATACGTGTTTGCTTTTATAAGTTGTTAGTTTTGCGAAGTTTTACGTCGAATGTCTATTTAATATTATTTTTTCATACAAAACATGAGCCCCATATTATCCCTTTAGGGGTTGATTTTCAGAAATTTACGAAATACATGTTAGATCATTTGTTTATATAGTAAAGTAGCCCGTAGAACATTTAAATCACCAAAAAGGTTACCGTTTGCCGTTGTGATATAGTTATTTATTACGAAATTATAGATACTTTAACTCAAGTTTTACAGATCGCAACCCGCCGTAACCTATATTTGTACATCTCCAAAATTGATATTTTTAGGGTTCCGTACCCAAAGGGTAAAAACGGGACCCTATTACTAAGACTCCGCTATCCGTCTGTCTGTCTGTCTGTCACCAGGCTGTATCTCATGAACCGTGATAGCTAGAATGTTGAAATTTTCACAGATGATGTATTTCTGTTGCCGCTATAACAACAAATACTAAAAACAGAATAAAATTAGTATTTAAGGGGGGCTCCCATACAACAAACGTAATGTTTTTGCCGTTTTTTGGTACGGAACCCTTCGTGCGCGAGTCCGACTCGCACTTGGCCGGTTTTTTTTATTTTTCGAGGTTTACCACATAGTTTAATTGTTGTTGTGTTCTACAGCTTGGTTTGATTGTCACAGACAAAAGTAAGACTATAAAAAGTAGCCATACACAGATTTAAGACCTGATGAAAATGGTTGGATTTTATCTGGTCTTAAATCTGTGTATGATCACTTTCCATAGTCTTACTTTTATCTGTGGCAATCAAACCACAGATATAAAAACATGTCAAAATTAAGAATTCGGTGCTAGTTCTCAACGCAACCGCCGCGTTGGAATGCGCACTGATTTGAACCCAAAATGAGTAGAGTTACGTTCGATTTCACACCATCACGGATCGACCCGCTCGGATTGAGGCATGTTAAAGCCTTAAAAAGGCACTCTAACGGCTATATTATTATCTTGAGATCCAAAATTACTGATGATAGGCATTCCTGCCCATTCTTACTTTTGTATTAAACATTAACAAAACTTCACGGGAATATCTATTCAATTGAGTTTACGAAAAATCCTACCTAACCAAAACCAAACATGAACCTAAATTCTTGCAATACATTTTGGCCTCTGAAGGTGCGTTCCCACAGTGCGTCTGTAGACGCACGAGAGCGCACCAGACAAGACCGACACACCGTGGGAAACGACGCGTTCGCCCGCCGGTAACTTCAAAGGATCTCTCGTGCGGCACGGTGCGGTGCGTGGTAGGGCGCACCGTGGGAACGCGGCTTGAGAGTTCTTGTGCTGTGACTCTGAGACTAAATATTTTAAAACTTTATTATTTAAAAGTTTAAATTTTATCACAAAACTACACTAACAACCTAACAGCATATTATTTAAATAAATTGCCAAATGTAGTGACCAACCACGTCGCCGCCGGCGCCGGCTGCGCTCGGATGGTCACTGTGACGTCACAAGTTAATCAATCACGTCACACGTTCCTGCCGCTAAAGTTCGATGTACGCTCATCGAATTTTAGCGGCAGGAACGGCATATGTTTAGTATATAATTAATATCTTCGTAAGTAATGGTCCAATTTGGAAAATTCAAAAAGATATATCATTCTTATGTCATAAAGAATAACGTGGTTACTAGTTTTATTGAATTTGCTATAACATCCTGATCAACTGATCCTCATTGACATGATTCAGATTCAAGGACACAGAATGTTTGTTAGGATTATTTTAACTATTCAGCAACTACCATTTTTCAATAAATAGTTTGATAGGAAGTAATTACTTTACCAAACTATTTACTTAAGTTATTCGAAATAGCATCATAAACTTTGTAATCCCAAAAATTCAAGATAACATACTAGAATTGTTTACGAGTAAACGTTATAAATATTAAAAAACAATATTATTGTCGTCAGTCGAGCAACAGCCGCTTGTCTTGGTACTGTTGATTATTTTAAATATATTAATAACCAATATTTACAATGTATACCATCATATTCCTATTAACTACAGTGATTTTAGTAACAAATTCTCAAATTGGTATGTAGAATTTAAGGAAGATAATGTTGACAGATTGAGCTAATAAAATGAGGTACTTATAACTTAACTTACAAATAAAATAATTTCAGAAATAATACCCATTTACCCAAAATTAATTGAAGCAGATGTTTTATTAATGGAAGACAAGGTAATTATTTTATTTATTTATTAATTGACAAAATTAATGTTTTATGTTGTTGTGGTTTGAAAAGTGGCCTTTCTTACGACAAACTAATTACCAAGTCGTATTTTGTTTGTCGTAACAAAGATTTTTAAGCAAATAATTTAAGTATCTGTTATTCAGTAAAATCAATTATAATTTATTTTAATCTAAATAATACCATTCGACCGCGCACCAGATGACGCTCCGTGGGTAGGCCCCCGACAAGGTGGTCCGACGATTAGCTAGCTAGGTGATTGTGTAAAGTCAATCGTATTCATATGACAGTTCATATTGTATCATAATCTATGTCATCCCATACAAATTGCAGCCGATGTTTTACAAATAACCCTGTTCAAGAAATGATAACGTAATTAAAACTGTCACACTTAACAATACAGTTAATCGCCATATTTATTATCCACGCAGATAAAGAATGGGACTGGAAATTTCGGTATACGGCCTTATACTATTATCTATTCTGTGGCCTTAGTCATCTAAGTATACGGCACTTACCAATGGGATTAAAAATGGCATCATACATGTTCATTTCTCGCTCGCACACCATATCAGCTTGTTCCCACTTGTCGGGAGTCGGATCCGGATTTTAATCGGGTGCCGGAGCCTCTTTTCATACTTGTCGGTTGTCGGCCCGATCGAAACGGGTTGTGGTGCCATTTTCACTCTGTGCTAGTCGAGTTTTGGGACATCCCTGTATAATGTGACTATGGTGAGCGACTGTATGTCTCATGTCTCCTTAACACATTATTTTTTCTCGGCAATTGTTAGTTACGAAATCACAAATACTTAATAATCACATAAACAATGTTAATTTTGTCGAGCGCGACTGTACTTATGAAGCGGGCGTGCGAAGCGAAGTCCAACAACAAGCCAATCAGCGCTAGACGCGTACGTCTCCACCCCGCAAACGAGACCTAAAAAAACAGACTAAAAAGTAAAAAAAAAATTCTACTGTAAATATTTATAACCCTATACTCACAGAAATTTTAAACCTAAAAACGTGGGGCGCATGCTAAAGACAATATGGATGATAAATTTTACAAAATGCGCCCCCCGTTTTTAGGTTTAAAATGTCTGTAGGTATAGGGTTATAAATATCAGAAGAATTTATTTTTTTAATTTTTAGTCTGTTTTACTAGTCCGTTTTAATGTTTTTAGTCCATCATCAGACCCTGGAAACTATTTCCTAATAAAGTACTCGTCAAGACGATTCAAATGAGTCGAAACTCGATGGGGCAACATTGTTTTTATTAAAGAGTTCCTGTGTCTTCCCTCCAGCTCCATCATCAGACCCTGGAAACTATTTCCCAACAAATAACTCGTCAAGACGATTCAAATGAGCCCAAACTCAATGGGGTTGCATCGTTTTATTACAGAGTTCCAGTGGCCTTCCGGTTCCATCATCAGCCCTTGGACACTATTTCCCAACAAAGAACTCGTCAAGACGATTCAAACAAGCCCAAATTTGATGGGGTTGCACGGTTTCAACATTAAGTTCCTATGGTATGGCCTTTCAGCTTCTTCATCAGACCCTGGACCTCGTCTCCCATTAAAGTACTCATCAAGATGATTAACAAGCCCAAACACGATGGGGTTGTATAGTTTCATTTTAGAGTTCCTATGGCCTTCTTCCGGCTTCATCATCAGATCAGCTCAATGACACCATAATATTGCATTGATCTCCAGTTCTGACCTATGTTCAAAGTTTCAAGTCTCGAGCTCATCGGGAAGCTAGTAAAATATCGTTCGCAAACTTTGTGGAGAAACAAACAAACAATCAAACAAACACACAAACGAGAAAGCAACCTAATATAAACGTGTTAAAAATGACTTTTGCGCATATTTCAACGCTCAAGATCCGCGCCGAGGCCAGCGGGGAGAGGGTTGTCGGATCCGACATCCGACAAATGTGAACAGCGTCAAACGTACTCATAGGCGAGCGAGATCCGACACGATTTTTTTCCGGGCGACGGGGGCTGGCAAAACACCCGATATTTCTTGTCGGCTCCGACACAAAATCGGCGTCCGACAAGTGTGAATAGCTACATATAAAATGTTCTGCCACTGGATCATCCGATTAAAATCCGGATCCTACACCCGACAAGTGGGAACGAGCTGTATCACCAAATCTTTATCGCGCTCTCTCACTCATACTTATTGTGGCATTTCAGTATTATCTGCGCGGGCTTGTATAATTATTTTCACCTCTCCAGCACGAAAAGGGTGCTTTTGGCGCGTAAAAACTCGCAGCAAAATCGACTTTTGCTGCGAGCGTGAGGCAAAGTGCTTTTTTAATTTCTAACACCAGCTTTTGAAATTAAAAAAAAAGAAATAGAGTGACGGGGATGATATTTGTAAAATTGATATGTAAGAGAAGGATAGATAACTTTATGTTGCCTGTTGTTTTTTTTTGTTTGGCTCTGGACATGGATTATTAAGAATAAAAAATAAATAACACGGATACACCAAGGAGTTTTAAACAAAAAGAGTGTGGACGAAATGAGGTCGCATGCATGATATGAATATAAAATAAAATAGGAAAGATTAATGAAATATAATAACTAAATTAGTGTTATATGATCGTAAATAAATAAATAAAAGAAAAATACTTCTCATTTTGACCTAGCGATTTAACTCATAGCACAGAATACCTAATTAATAGTACAACTCATAGGCGCACCGTTTTTAAGTTATTTAGTTAAATTTTAGTTTATAAATTGTACCATTGCTTTTTAAAGACGTAATAAATACAAGTAAACATTAATATCGCTTACTTAAAATATCATATTTATTTGGTTTTCATAAAAAATAGCAGTGCAGTTTCCGAACGCAACATGCCAATACCAATATAAAAAAACTTTTGAAATGGGTGCATTCCACGAGACTTATATCGATTGTGAATAAACACTAGCGATTTTTTCAACGCGCGACTTTTTTACCGCCTACGGGAACTGGGGGGACTGTGATCCATCAGTATTCAATCAGGGGTCTATTTCATAAATAATTAAAAAGAACAGTAATTTACCATAGTAGTACCTAGTTTATTGGGGTAGAATTATGTTTCATGATTGATAAGAAACATAATTCTATCCCAATAATAACAATGGAAAATTATAATAGTAAGTTTACTAATCTTTATGAAATAGGCCCCTTATTAAATACTGATGGATCCAGTATTTACCACGCGTGTAGCTGTCGCCCAAAACAAATCTCGGCAGAACTTACTGATTAAACTGTCTTGATATATTTGATGCCAAATGCTCCAAGCTGTCCAAGCAGCTTTAGAATGCGATACACCCGCATTCTAATGTAAACTGAACCTACCACTGAACTATTCAACATTTGACACTGGCAAAATTAGTCCTTAAAGAGGAGAGTAGATTGCCAAACCAAAAATAAGAAGAAGAAGAAATTACTTTCCATGGTTAAAATTTACTCTATGGCAAACGATAACCCAGCGATTAGTCTGATGGAATGCACCCACTGATATACTAGAAGTAATTAGCAAATAGTCTGCTTGAAGGAACCCGTGAAATAAATGGCGGGAATTGGCTTTGATAACTTTTTGAACATGACTGGAAATCTCAAAACCATTTCGAGGAATAAGCTTTCGGTACAGTGCCTACTAATTAAATTTAAAAATAAGTCTATATTTTTAAAGATATTTATAATATTCAATAAAAAGCTTTAACCTTCAAATGACCTTCATATGACGTCATCACATACAGATCCCCCAGCCATAATAAAAAAAAGAAAAAAGGGCAAAGACAATTTTGACAATGAACTTGGCATTAGGGATGGTGGAAGGTGGAAGTAAAAAAATATCGATATAGGTAATATTTCTCAGAAAAAAATGGGAAGAAATGGGATGATGACTAAGTAATGGATTCTAATTTTAAGGTATTGTAAAACATAAAAAATAGCAAAATAAACCCCTACGCGAAATTTTGGCTCGATTTGACGAATTTTACGATGATTTATAAGTTGGAAAAAATCAAAATGCTCCAGTGACAAAATAGTGTCGACTATTAGAAATCATACGTAATTACAAAAAAAAATGTTTTGGAAAAAATATTGTAAAAACATCTATCGATATATCAGAGTATTTAAAATCGCCCGAAAAATATCGATGAACTTATCTCGTAATTTTTTCCACATCCCTACTATTAAATGTTTGTAAATAGAAATAAAGTATGCACATATTTTCACAATGTTTATTATGTTATCCTGCAAATTTATCAGTCCACAAGCAATCGTTAGAATTTCATCCATGTAGCCTACATCCAAAATAGACACAATACATACAATACATTTCGCAATTTGGGTAAATTGGGCGTGTCAGTTTTTACAATGTTTTTCAGCTGAGTTTCCACTGGTAAGCATTTTTATTATAATTTTACCACCTCAAAAATTATTGCGGCAAATTAAGAAGGTAGGTTAGAACCGTCACAACTGGATTAAATGAATAAAATAGAAGAAATATTAACTATAACTTATTTGTTTACAAACAACCATAAAGTCATTATGACAGGTAATGACACTTGGCCGTTCTTTTTCTATAAGTAGATGGCAAAGGTTTTCCTTCTTAAATTTTCATGCCACTAATGACGTCATTCCGGTTGACCATATCCGCTCGACAAATATATTTATTTAAAAATAAATACGGGACCAAATGTTAAAATATTCAAATTAGTTTCTTAAATTGGCCTAATCTGTAGTAAAAAAATATAAAAAAAATACCTTTTATTTTTTAACCAAAGCCAATTGGTCTAATTATGTATGGCTATGTAGCCAAAGCCGTAATATAAAAAAAATATAAAAAATAGCGGGAATCAATATTTTTTTCGGCAAGCCGCAAGGTTGTTTTATTTAATGATTTTTATGAATTTTGTGGTATAAATTATTGCGAAAATGAGTGCATCCAGCGATGAAGATGGTTGTTTAACTCCAAATGAGTTAAGAGAACAAGTTTCCAATGCTGAATTAAGCTTTTTACCAGAAAAGTCACGTGAAAAATATCTTAAGGCGTACGAACTATTCAATAATTGGCGACTTTCAAAAGGTGCTAAAACTTATTCTGAGACTGTGCTGTTGTCATATTTTATGGAGTTATCAAAAACAAGGCAAGCGAGTACGCCATGGAGTATCTATTCTATGCTAAAAGCTGTTATTAAAACAAAACGTAATGTGAATATAGAAACATATCCAAAACTGATGTCATTTTGTAAAAAGAAGGTCGGATGGATACAAATCTAAAAAATCAAAAGTTTTCACCGCATCTGAGATTGAAAAATTTCTTAACGAAGCACCAGACTGCAATTACCTCGGCATAAAAGTAAGTATGTAAATTGGTACTAGCTAATTTACCTTTAAAAAAATAGGTACCTACCCCTACTGGTTTAATATTTTTACTTATAAGAAGTGTAAAACTTTGTTATTCTTTGTTACAGGTTGGTCTCATTATTGGAATAAATGGGGCGTGTCGCTCAAACGAATTGTTGAATCTAACAATAAATGATGTTGAGAAGCACTCCGACAATTTAATATTGGTAAAGTTGTTGAATACAAAGACTAAAATTGACAGATCTTTTGTAATACGTGAAGAATATGTAAATATAATAGATAAGTATATGGCGTTGCGTCCCGCTCATACAAAAACAACCAGATTTTTCTTGCAATATGCTAATGGAAAATGTAAGATACAGCCTATGGGAATCAACAAAATTGGCGAAATACCTCGAAAAATTGCAACTTTTCTAGAGCTTCAAGACCCTCATCTATATACTGGTCATTGTTTAAGAAGAACTTCGGCCACGCTTTTGGCCAATTCTGGAGCTGATCTTACTGTCTTAAAACACCATGGGGGATGGAAATCCAGTACTATTGCGGAGAGCTATATTGAGGATTCAATTGAGAGTAAATCCAAAATTTGCAAAGGAATTATAGAATCGATTAATTTAAAAACTCCCACGGACAGGTCACACCCTTCTACTTCGAAAGAAAATACTACTGAAAGTCATGTAATTTCACCAGACCCATCTGAATGCCCCCCACAACCTCAATTCATAAACATAGAAACTTTACCTAATTCACAAGTGAACAATACTAAGATCACCGCTCCAAACAAAACAGTAACCTTCAACTTGCATAACTGCACAAATTTCACTTTTAATTTTTAATTTTGTTATTTTTGATGTTTTCTATAACAAATATTATAATTGCCTTAAATGTTGTTTTTCTTACCTATAACACTTTTCTCGCTGGTAGAGGTGAAAAGTTGTATGTTTAACACGAGAGCAAATTTTTTGATGTCTCGTGCCTTTAAATCACTCACTGTGCTCAGTAGTCTATATTAGAATCACTCGCTACGCTCGTGATTCAATTCTAGACTACTTCGCTAGTTCGTGATTTAAAAGTCAGCACTCGCAGCAAAAAATGACTTTGCTCTCTTGTATAACAAATAACTATTTCTCAGAAATTTTATCGATTTGTTGGTAATAAGGTGAAATAAACTTTTTAATAAGAGTCCGGCGAACCGTGGCCTTCCCATACAAACGTAATACCAAAAAAAAATATTATTTGCAATTTGAGCTTATCTTTTCTGAAATCTGAAATACCAAAAAAAAAATGTAAATTACCTACAGTTTTGTATGAAAAAATATAATTGGCACTTATTTTTAATTGAGTTGGTATTTCGTTTTTTTTTTATTAAATAGATACTAGGCAAATACTGTTTTGATCCGAATAACATCACAAAAAAAATATTATGCTCAAATTGCAAATTATTTTGGTATTAGGTACGTTTGTATGGGAAGCTCACGGTTCGCAGGACTCTTAACTACATGAAACTTTCTTCTTTCGTTTTCTAGTTGCAATTACGAGATGAAAAAGTGAAAATACAGTTGTATTATGAAAGCCTCTGTCCAGGGTGCATAGATTTCGATACAAATGAGTTTTTACAAGTTTCCTTAAGATTGGAGAACTACATTGACGTTCATACATATCCGTACGGAAATGCACAGGTTTGTATAATAAAATGTATGTCTACTTTGAGTCATTAGGTACTAAAATTTTAAAATTAGAATTTCATTTATACATATCTATTTATGTATAATATCTGGGCGAAGTGGGCGACCGAGCTTTGCTCGGTTATTACTATTTATTGTTATATAGTGGTGTTTAGGTGATAATCTACATTGTTATCTCAACATTAACTACATTTTTTTTAAATTGTCTAAAAACAATAAAAAAATACATAAACTTGAACATGTAAATAAACAAAAGTTAATCACCGCGTGGGATCCGAACCTGTAACACTGATTTCTTACCATCCGCGTCTTAACCCGCTGGACCAGACGGACAGTGGCCGGCAGGACGAAATTAGCGACCATTTTCTGCGTCGAAAGAAAAACGCATGAAAACTCGAAAAAACGCGTTTTCCCAAACATAAGACTAATCTAAATCGATTGTTTACCCCGAAAACGCACCAAATTTCCGTTTCCCTAGATCACAGAAATAAATAAAAAATATACAAGAGTTGCTCGTTTAAAGGTATAAGATAAGTCTAGTCTCTTGTCCTCAAGTCTCCAAGATTTTGAAAAAATACCAAAATACCATAATTTTATTCAATATAACTTTTTAGTATTTATTTTTTTGAAACAATCTTTTTATATTGTTGTCAGTGTCAGTGCCAAATGGCATATAAATTGCGAAGTCGCCGTTCTTTGGAATTATGTATTCTAAGCTTCGGCTTCGTAGTCCCCCGGATTAGTTACAAACGAGTTTTCTAGTAGGTATTTAATATAGAGGAGCTCGGTGGCGCAGTGGTTTAGCGCCTGGCCCAGCGATTGCGGAGGTTAAGCAACTATCGCAAGGGTCGGTCATGGGATGGGTGACCAAAATTTACTATCTCGAGCTCCTCCGTGCTTCAGAAGGCACGTTAAGCCGTCGGTCCCGGCTGTATTTGCAGTCGTTAGCACCCACCAATCCGCATTGGGCCCGCGTGGTGGGTTAAGGCCCGTCCACCTTATCAACCCATAAGGAAAGCCGGTGCCCCTGCAGTGGGGACATTGAAATGGCTGATAGACATGGACATTTAAACATTATGAACATTGTGAGTGTGCAAATCACGTACTTTAAACTAAAGGTATGATTCTGATGTCGGCAGCACTGCTGCGCAGCAGTGCTGCGCGGCAGTGCTGTGTGCTCCAAATTGAACCCTAATGTTACGTTTGGAAGGCTCAATTTGATGTGAGCGGAGAAGCGTCGCGACACTGCTGCGCAACACTGCTGCGCGGCACTTCTGCGCAGCAGTGCTACGCGGCACTGCCGCCCATACATTCTCTATAGGTTTATATGAGACTACATTCCGAGCTCGGCAGCATTGCTGCGCAGCACTGTTGCGCAGCAGTGTCGCGCAGCAGTGTCGCCTAGCAGTGTCGCGCAGCAGTGCTGCAGACATCGGAATCATACCTTTAATGTGACACAATATGGTGATTTAGACGTTTTATTTATTTTCTGAAATATTTCACATTCGATAGTGTTGTTAGTGTAAACTGGAATTTTATCGAAAGTTGCAGGTTCGATAGTATTTACACATAAAATATATTCATATATATATATACACTATACACTATCGAAAAAAAGCCTGACTTCGTAGTGTGACAAAATTAAATATAGTGAGTAGTAGTTTCGATAAGTGTATACTTATATACATTTTAATATTTTATGTGTGAATACTATCGAATCTGTCACTTTCGATAAAATTCCAGTTTACACTAACAACGTAAAGTATCGATTGTGAAATGTTTCAAGAAATATATAAAACATTATAATGTGATGAAAATAAATATATGAATCGGGATGACGGAATCGGGCAGTTTTGACATGTGCCTGCGCTAGAAGTACAGTATCGAATTTACCTGTTTCGATAACGTTCATCGATCACAATCTGAAGTTTTGATATTGCTTGATTCAAAATCTCATTAAAGAATCTTTTTCTTTTTAATTAAATAAAAATGTTTTCCTATAGTATTTTTTTTTCATTTATTTGTGGCAACAAACAGTCGTACATGAGATATAGCAGTATATTATATGAAATATATTATTCTAAGTAATAGACCTAATAGTGCCAACAATATTAACTATTTTTATATTACTAGGTTAGACAATAATATGACATAACTTAATTACTAAACGGTTATTACATTAAAGGTGCTTACAAAGCTGTAATAAGCAATAACATATTGGTTTTTTTAACTGTCGTTAAAAAATAAGTGTGTCATTTTTTTCTTTAATGAACTGAACAAATCAATATAATTAGTAAAATTCTTATTATACATATTGGTGGAGCGGTGAACAAATGAGTTAAGAGTATATAATTTATTACGCGGAGGAGGAACAAATACAGGTCGATTGCGAGAGGACCGCACGGGAAGACGCACACGAGCCAGGAAAGTTATCCTGCCTAGAAGTTCAGGACAATCAATTTGGTTATTTAGAATTTTATATAACAGTACCATGTCAGATATTTTACGCCTATTTTCAAGAGATAGTAAATTGTGCTTTATCAGGGACATATCATATGAATCACTCATGATGTTAATACGGTAATTAAGAGAGTATCTTATTTACTCTATTAATTGAGGCAATAATATTAAAATCGATATTATTCACTTCTCAAGCTTACGCGCTCACTAGACATGAAATAAAACACTTTTTAACGGATACTAGCGCGGTTTTATTGAATGTACTTTGGTATTTAGTTGGTATTTGGTTTGATTTTTGGTTTTCCCGACGTTTCGGCACCTTTGCAGCTGCCGTGGTCACGGGGGTGTCACGGCACCCGGCACCCGGCACCCGTGACCACGGCAGCTGCAAAGGTGCCGAAACGTCGGGAAAACCAAAAATCAAACCAAATACCAAAGTACATTCAATAAAACCGCGCTAGTATCCGTTAAAAAGTGTTTTATTTCAAAATCGAGATTTTGCAGATTCGATTTCGATACTATTCGTAGTGGCAGTCGTACTAATTAAGTACCTACGTAGGTACCTAATTAAGTTTAATATAAATTAGTACTTTTTTATTATTATTTTTATAGACAATCATCAATCCGAACGGCACCGTGGAGTTTATATGCCAGCATGGAAAGGAGGAATGTTACGGCAATATGCTGCACGCGTGTGCCATTGACATCCTGGCCAACGTCACCGCTTCCATCGAATTCAATGCGTGCTTGATGAGCGACGATCCGGGCTCCGACGATGTCGCTGTTGATAAGGTATTACGACATTCACGACATTTCAAGCTTGAAGTTATTTCGCGCATACGCTCTGCGGTTGCTGGGCGAACAAAAATTACTATCCCGTGCTCCTACCACAGAATACCTAATAGTACCTACAAGTCTTCTACGTCCTTCGAAAGGCGTATTAAGGGCCCTAAGCCCTCAAATTGGCAGCCTCATCTTAAGGTTCTATAGTTTATTTACAAACAATAAACTCTGTAAAATATACATAGGAAGTTCGTTGTAGTAATAGAACGCAAAAGTGCTCAAGTGGCCACATTTTACTCTTTTGCCTACTACAACGAACTATATTTTACTAAGAGTTTATTGTTTGTAAATAAACTATAGAATCTTAGCTTCACTGTGTACATGTGAATTTTCGATACATTCTGTACGTAGCGAGCAATAAATTTAATAAAGATGAGGGTGCCACTTGAGTACTATGGAGGAACCTTAAAGTAGTTGATATCGGCTGCATTTGGACTTGAAATAAGTAAGGGCTGTGCTTAGATCGTAAATTATGTTTAGTTATCTGTGTATATTTATGTGACGACCTGTGTGGTGCAGTGGTCAACATGCCGCTTACCACGCAAGAGGTCCCGGGTTTGATTCCCGGCCGGGCAGAAATTGAAATGATGAATTTTAATTTCTGTGACGGGTCTGGGTGTTACTTTAATAAGAATATATTTTTAAAAAAGTATATGAGTAGTATATCAGTTGTCTAGCACCCATATTACAAGCTTTGCTTAGTTTGGGGCTAGATGGCGCTGTGTGAAAGTGTCCAAGCATTTATTTATTATTTCTTATTAATATTATCTAATATATAAAATTCAAAGTCCTGACTGACTGACTTGACTGAGTGAGATATCAACGCACAGCCCAAACCGCTGAACCTAGAGACTTAAAATTTTGCACACAGATACCTTATACAGTGTAGGCATTCACTAAGGAAGGATTTTTGAAAATTCCATCCCTAAGGGGATGAAATAAGGGATGAAAGTTTGTATGAAAGTCTCTTAGTTTTGACGCTAGGATCTTCAAATTTTGTGTTTAGGCTGATGATTGAAAATTAATAAATAAGTGTCTCAGCGTTTTTCAAAATTCTACGCCCGAAGGGGTCAAAAAGGGGATGAACTTGTGTTTAGAAGAAAATCCTTCATTTTCGAAGTAAAAATCGCTAAATTTATAATTTAGGCTTATGGATGGAAATTTAACGCAACGTATATTGTTATTAGTAGAATTTCAACCATTATGGAGATGAAATGGGGGTGAAATAGGGTAAATAAACCTAAAAATGTATATGGATGTCGTTATTGAGATTTTCTGGGATGACGATTGCGAAAATGACATTTATTTTGAAGTCCAACACGGTGGACATGATTTAATTTCTAAAGGGGTAATCCTTTTTATAATGGGGTTCAAATTTTATATGGAAAAATAATATAAAATAGACATTACAACTTTAAAATTAGTAGGAGCACGTCTAAAAATAAATAGGCAAACACATATTTTGTTATTTTGAAAATCATGCCTTAGGGTTTAAATGGGGTAAGTAAACATGAAAATCGATGTAAATGTCGTTTTTTAAGGTTTTGTGGGATGGTGATTGCAAAAATGACATTTATTTTGAGGTACAACACGGTGGACATGATTCAGCTCCAGGAGACGGGGACGGAAACGGAGACGGGACGGGAACGGGAACGAGATACCTAACCTACTAATATCTCTGGACCCAATTCTGGTTATTGTAATAAACTAACTTTCGCCCGCGACTTCGTCCGCGTGGATATTAAAGAAAATCTTTAGGGAACCTTCAACCAGGATCCGACCAGCCGTTTTTACGCGATTAGGCGGGTCACCACCAAGCGAGCAGCCTCGTGCGAGGCCCGCCATACGTGGCAAACGTCTTGCCTCGCGAGGCAGCGTGCTTGGTGGGGACCCGCCTAATCGCGTAAAAACGGCTGGTCGGATCCTGGTTGAAGGTTCCCTAAGGATTTTCTGTAATATCCACGTGGACGAAGTCTTTTTATCATTTACAGTGCGGTCAGCAGTTGGGTGTTGATGCAGCCTCTATAAAGAAATGTGCCAAAGGACAGAAAGGAAAAGATTTGCTGAAATATTACGGAGACGAAAGTCATAAAGCTAATTATAATTATGTACCCTTCGTCCTCATCAACGGCGTGGAATGGAAACAATCAGATAAATTCTTGGAAAGTGTGTGCCAGGAATTTAAAGTACAACCTCCACCTTGTAAAAAAAGTTATTAATAAAATTTAAAAACCCGTATCCCGTATCTTATATTTCTTTATCCCAAGGTTGTCAGAAAGAAATTGCTGTTTAGCAATAAGGCCGCCTGTTATGTACTTTCTTCTTTGTTCTCTTTATTTGTTTGTAATATATTTTCGTGTGCAATAAAGTATATTATTATTATTTGAAAATGTCAAATTTTTCACAGCCTAAAGATATTATAATATATTATTATGTTTTTTGTTTTATTTTTCTCAGCTTATTTTTATTATTATTATCATTAAAGTCTGATGTCTTTGAATGTATACGCAATTGTTTTTTTACACATACACTACCTAAGTCGAGTGATTCCACATCAACCGGCGATTTTTCTACCGGCGAATATATTTCAACTTTTCAATCTCCTAAGTCTCGTAATAAAATGATTTAATTTTAAATCAATAAAAATGTTTTCACATCTCCAGCACGAAAAACGAGCTTTTAAGCGCGTAGAAACTCGCAGTAAAATATCGATTCTATTCACATTCATTACACAGATCGTTGTGCTGAGAGCGTGAGACAAAGTGCTTTTTAGGGTTCCGTACCCAAAGGGTAAAAACGGGACCCTATTACTAAGACTCCGTGATTGAACGTGATTTTTTTTGCCGTTTCTTGCTCGATATCAATAACGACAACAGGTAGACAGTTGAAATTTTCACAGATGATGTATTTTTTTACAGCTATAATAACAAATACTTAAAACAGAATAAAATTAATATTTAAGGGGGGCTCCCATACAACAAACGGAATTTTTTTTTGCCGTTTTTGGTACGGAACCCTTCGTGCGCGAGTCCGACTCGCACTTGGCCGGTTTTTTTTTAATTTCTAACACCACCTTTTGAAATACTTAATTAAACAAAAGAAATAAGAGTGTCATGGACATAGACTTAGAAAAATTTTCGCTATGGTCATGGATGAGACTTGTAAATAGATACATTAACTAACTTCATGTTGTCGAAAATGGATTATAAAGGTGCCGACACACTATTCTGTCGAGTTGTGATGTGTCGCGACAGAAGCGTATCGGTTTCATACAGTATGGCTAGAAACACATTATTATAGTGTGTCGTGTCGACACAACACACTGTTATAATGTGTTTTTAGCCATACTAAATGTAGGTATGTAACCGATACTCTTCTGTTGCGACACAACACAATACGACACAATAGTATGTTTCCGCCTTTAAGTATAAATAACCGGACAAGTGCGAGTCGGATTTGCCCACCGAGAGTTCCGTACGGCTTATATTTCAATAAAATAAAATAAAAACATTTATTTCAGACCAAGTTAAATGATCACCAAACTAACCTAACCTAACCCAGAGTTAGTAAATGCTCACTAAATCTTCTTGAGCGGCTTAACTCAATTTAAAGAATGATTCTTATCATCGAAACCATCGAAATTAATTTTAGATGAGGAATAATGTTTACAACGGTGAATTATGAGTTTCTATTCAAAAAGCCGCCAGAAACAAAAAAATAGTAAAGGAAGACTGACTTCTAGCCCACGGCCGACTTGGGAAGGATGTGGGAATCTAAACAATGCATAGTAATATAATGTTATCGTTATTTGCGTTTATTCCATCCAGTCCTACTAACAGTTCGATAGTCGAACTGTTTGGACAATTATTTTCCGAATTGTTAGACTAGCGGAGATAATCGAACTGTTTCGACAAATGCCAGATGAGTTTAAAACTCCCGACTCTACAAATGCAAGATTTTGGATGGAATGGAGAAATAATATTTTTTGATATAATTTTTGGCGTTTATAGTATTTTCAATCACTTGGATTTTGGATAATTTATCCCCTTCGTAATAGAAACGTCACCAAAGTACCAGGATCACATAAATATGGAGAACGTAGGACGTAGGTAATAGTAGGACTGGATGGAATAAAGGGTTATTTGATACATATAAATAGAATGTGTTTCATTCTGGTACCTTACAGTCATCAGATACCTACCAAATAGATCTAATGTTTCACGCCCTGGAAAACAATGGGAAATTAGTGTGGATGAAGCTGAAAACAAATGTTACTTAACTAGCAATTTGATGGGTAGCATGGTAGAAAACGCGATGCTCAGCGGCAGCAGAGCATGGGATGACATTGTCTCCTTCTGTGAGAAAGTTATAGCACAGGAAGGAGACAGCAGAGAGACGCCGGGAAGAGGGCATCGCTTGTAATAAGTGAGATTAGCCCCACCACGAGACCAGCAAAAGACCACGTAGATACACGCTGGATTTTTAGCAGGTATATATTTGGGCATCTAGTCGACGAGGAATTGGACTAGATGGGGCACTGATCCAGCTGCCGGGTCTAATCCGGCTGCAGGGTCTAATGAGGTGAAATCCTACAAGGGTCCCTCAGGGCCAACTGGCGGTGAGAGGGCAAGTGCCGAGATTTTTAGTGGGTATTCCCTCCTCCCGAGATCCCACCGAGCCATTAGGCTGGATGGGATCACGGGAGGCAGTCGTGGAGGGAGCCGCAACGTTGAATGTTGCGGACCCCTCTTGGTGAGTCCCACATACCCCTCCCTGTTCACCTACGGGGGAGGAAGCGCGTAAAGGCGATTTCCTTCGGCATAAAAAAGGTGGGGAACTGATCAGCTTTCAATGTGGTTCGTTGAAACTGCGAGCGAGACGATTCGTAATGAAATGACTCTCGAAAACAACTTGAAGAAAGTTATTACTCTGTATTCGAAATGGCTTTATAAACTTTATGTTTCTACAAATTCAAGATAACATTACTGGAATTATTTACGATAATAGTACCAATATTAAGCGAACACGATCGTCTAAGTAAACAAACTCCATATTATTATTATCGTTGATAGTCAGTCGAGCAACAGCCGCTACTCTTACTTGATATTCGTTTGAAATAAATTAATAAGCAACATTTACAATGTTAATCATTTTATTCCTATTAACTAGTGTAATTTTAGTAACAAGTGCTCAAGAAGTTGGTATGTCTCATTTATAAAAGCAGACAATTGTAAACTAGTGAGAAGAATTAAAAATGTATCTAAAAAAATGCTGGTTTTCAGAAATAATGTCAAACATATTGGATAGTGCAAACACGCCTATAAAAGTTATTGAAGCAGATGTTTTATTAATGGAAGACAAGGTAATTATTTTTAATTCTTCAGAAGTTGTATATTACAGATAAATATTATGTGATCACGCAATGCAAACGAAAAAATTTTGTTTTTTTGAAAAAAAATTGAGGTTTGAAATGAGTTGTATTTAATTTATCGAAGAAAGGTTGCCATTTAATGATTTAGCAGAAAATAATTTAGTTAGATCAAAACAAAATAAAATCTGTTTCTTATCAAAATAAAGCAAGTAACTAGTTATTTCCTTTCTTTTTTCAACTGGGTTTATCTAATCTTCATAACATTAACTATAGTTTATCGGTAAAGTAATTAATATTATTTATTCATCCAAACTTATCTTACAAATTGGAATCGGTTTGTTAGTAATAAGACCAAATCAATTTATATTGCTTTTTCTATAACTGAAAATTTCTCTTTCCTTTTTTCAGTTGCGACTTCGAAATGAAAGAGTGAGAATACAGTTGTATTACGAATGCCTTTGTCCAGATTGTATACAATTTGATACAAATACGTTTATTCAAGTTTACAAAAGATTGGAGAACTACCTTAACGTTCACACTTATCCGTACGGAAATGCAAAGGTTTGTT
This sequence comes from Agriphila geniculea, assembly GCA_943789525.1. Classification (NCBI taxonomy): domain Eukaryota; kingdom Metazoa; phylum Arthropoda; class Insecta; order Lepidoptera; family Crambidae; genus Agriphila; species Agriphila geniculea. Next base: position 18,253,369 of record OX038871.1, read on the forward strand.
TGATAAAATACATCTAACTAGTTAGAGCCATTTATAAAATGTTATTAGAATTTATTGTACTTGCATGAAGTTAGTCTTTCAGGACTAAAACTGACAGGAATCTATTTGCGTTATATAAGTCCCAAAAACCTAAAAAATTTTGGAAAAATCAAATGGTTTTCAATTTCAATGCCTGCATAATTTTATTCAACAGCTTTAATATATAGTGGCAGGTTAGTGCAATAAACTTTTCTTAATAACAATGATAGTGTTGTGTTGATGTTCAAGACACTAATAAATAATTGTTCAGAGATTGCGAATTTTGGGGTTTTATTCGAATGTTTATTTACAAACGAAAAGAGTTTTCTAGTTGTTACAAAATATGATAATAGCATTGTAAATGCATATTTTAATTACATAGACAATCGACAATAAGGACGGCACCGTGGAGTTCATATGCCAGCATGGAGAGGGGGAATGTTACGGCAATATGCTGCACGCGTGTGCCATTAACATCCTGGCCAACGTCACCACTTCCATCGAATACAATGCGTGCTTGATGAACAACACGCCGGGCTCCAACGATGTCGCTGCTGATATGGTAAATACGGCACTCTCACATCATAAACTGGCCATTATTTTAGGGCTAGTTTCACAGGGTAAATTACTTGATAGATATTACGTAAAATTTACTGTTCCATTTTTTTTATTAAGGTGGATTTTCAGTCCTCAGAGGTTTTTATTTAATAAGTTGTTAATAGATTATAATCTTGTATTTTTAGAAGGTATCACTACATTACCTAGGATTCATTCGTTGAAGTAGATAGCAAATGTGTCAAAAACGGCCACTTAGCAGATTTGCTATCTACTTCTACCAGTGACAATGAGGCGGATGTAATGATACCGTTTAAAAATACAAGACCATGGGCCATAAAATTCCACTTAAGTACTAGTTTTATTAAAATTGTGTATTAGAATTACAATATTAATTAAATTCACCGCGGCGCCACTTTCGGTCAGGCAATTGCCTAAGGCGTGAAATACACAGAAGAGATGTGGCGGAGATAAGGCGCAGATCGGCGGTGATGCCGGCGATACGTGTATTTGATTGGCCGAAAGCATCCGAAAGTCTCACATCTGCACCGCATCGCCGCCGTATCCGCGCCGCGTCGCTTCTGTGTATTTCACGCCTTAGATCGGAGTAGGTACAAACATGCTATATGTGAAATAAATTCGACGTAAGTAGTCGTTGAGCAACATGTTCCAGAACCTGTCCCCCAATGAGGCTTTAAACACAAACAAATAAGTACACTGATAAATTATAGACATGACGACTCGACCGACGTGAAACTCCTATAATAATATACTCATAACGTGTTTTTTTTGTATTAGTACAGAAAAATTAGACAAATTTTTGACCAAACTTGCACATTTAAAATTACTAAGCGGGACCTTTTAGAATATGTTAGGACGCCTTCCAGGATGACGCTCCCGTAAGTCCCAGGCTTCTCGAAGTGGGGTAGCCGGGATATCCTGGAAAAACGGGAAATTTCAAGAAAAAAGGTATTTTGTTTACTTCTTGATGTATTACACATTGTGAAACCGTTTGTTTACCCCAATAAATGAGAAAAAAAATCCCACTTCGGAAAATCTGGGACCCAAAAGGTCCCGTTTAGTAATTTTAAATGTGCAAGTTAAACCCTAATTTTCCTGTACTATATCCCATAACTCTACTAGGGTATTGATGAGACCGTGAAATGAACTACATTTACTATGAGACCAACTCTGAAATCTGAAAAAAAATCAGCTGTTTCATACATTTTGATATTTTTGTTATTAATTTTTGTATGACACAGCTGATTTTTTTTCGCTATTTCAGAGTTGGTCCGATAGTAAAAGTTGTTTAGTTTCACGGTCTCATCAATACCCTAGATTTATGGGATATAAAAAAAGATGTTATATAATCTAGACCCGACAGAACAGTTTTCTTAAACGAGGTATGTACAGGTGGCCTTTAAAACTGAATAACAGATTTAAAATTGCAATAACGAGATTTTTTTTCGAAAAAAAAGGCTTTCTGTCCACGAGCGATTATAATTGCTGAGCGATCTTTTGTCGCCGAGTATAGAACTCGATGATTCGATGAGCCACAAAAGCCGCTCACAAAATCGCTTACAAAAGTATGGTCAAAAAAAATAGCCGCGATTTCAAAAGTAACATGAAAGAGTCGTTATTTCCAACATCACTTTACGTGTATAAATAAATAAAAAATAAGTACTTGTCTTACTTACAGTGCGGTCAGCAGTTGGGTGTTGATGCAGCCTCTATAAAGAGATGTGCCAAAGGACAGAAAGGAAAAGATTTGCTGAAATATTTCGGAGACGAAAGTCATAAAGTCAAATATGATTATGTACCCTTCGTCCTCATCAACGGCGTGGAATGGAACCAGGATACGGATGTCGATTTTATGAAAAGAGTGTGTCAGGAATTTAAAATAAAACCTTTACCCTGTAAAGATTTTTTTTAATAAAATTTAAGTAAGTCTGAGTCTAACTATCGTAATGTAATAAATAATTCATTTTAGATAAGGAATAATGTTTGGTTATTACTTGGTTTGTTTCTAATAAGTACTGGTCATGAATCTGATTGAAGTTTCTCAACGTAGTTTAATTTGTCCTAAAATTAAAATATGAAAATAAAGTTATTTCGCCTTTTTGTACTCAGAACCAAATCCCAAGAGAATAGCATAGCGTCGACAGGTAAAACACAATCGACCTGCGGCGTAGATGCGTTTATGAAAACCCTTCCAGTATTCAGCATTGCTACCGATCTGAGATGCGGGTGACTTTCAAGTAGTATTTCCAAAAATGTTTATGTAAACCCTTCCGTTCTTCAGGTCTGAGAGCGATCTGAGTTCAGGTATTAATTTCGGAGCACATTATCGCAACCAATCAAAGAAAAAGCGTCAACTATCCAGAACCCGAGGGAGGAAATACAATACAATGGTCCCGGATTACAAATCAAGTTCGGAAAGAAAAATATATGTCTCTAAGGTTTATTTACATAGTTTTAAAGAACGTGTGTGTCTGGGACGGTTTCCACATACGCGGCGGCGGGTTCCACATACCGCATCAGTATGTGATAGTTGCGGCGAGGCTGGCCCTCGGGGTGTTCTCAACTTCTGTGGAAACCGGGAATTGGCAACTATTTCGAATTCTTATCTGTCTGGCTCTCTGGGTGTAAATACGTACCAGAAGTTTATGTAGGTACCTAAACGAATTGTTACAGATCTTGGAAATAGTAGGTACGGATTTAATATAATCCTATTTTTAAACGTTTTCTTAATTGACGGAAAACGTTCTGTACACATACCCTTCGATTATTGCCTTTATTTAAGGTCGTCGTCTCTTAAATTTGATATTTTATTTTAACTATTCTCGTGGTTCACTACAGGTACTGTTATTAACATTGCATTTAAAACTTTGAAACCCAGTTACGTTCCAGAGAACAAGACAACCGAAATCCCGGGGCGAAAGTCCCGACATTACGCGACTATTATTGTATAGGATTGCTGAGCAAGCTACGGGCAACGTGGAAAGATTCCCACGGGTGCGGCTTCGGCAATACTGTTACCACAAGGAATAATAAACAACCAGAATAAAAGCTTAGAACAAACGAAAAACTCGGGTACACTACTACACAGTCTACACACACAGCTTTTATACACGCTGCACCAGCGCCCGCTAGGGTGCGAACTCACACATTGGGATGAACATCTTTGGAAATTGGAACGCTCTATGAATCCTCTTCTCTGGTCTTTACAGAAGAATACAATCAAATCATATCCTAGTCATTTTTCAAAACAATCTGCATTCTGTGTCCAAAATAAAAAAAAAAAACTATTGAAAAACGAGACGAATCGTTTGGTTAATAAAGCTAAGGAAAATATCAGACAATGTAGAAGACGGATGACTTAAACTAAATGCAACTCGTCTTAAAATATTAAGAATAACAAGAAATTACTTATACATATAAACATCATATTTATACTACACACAAACAATTCGTTTCCCTACCTTCATAAATAAATCACCAAATGTGAGAAAAATTATCGTCATTTACAATGTAGAGACCACCTCAAATACAAACCACTCATTCAGTTATTGTTGGTACGATAAAATCTTAATTTACCGTGGAATAATCATCCCGTGCTACGCATTTTCGTCAAATTGCGTAACTTCGACTGTAATGCCGAGTTTTGAGCGATAGCAGCACGTCATGTCGTTTCCGACTTCATAATTGCTCGACATTAACAATGGGAATTTAATTTACATAAGCAAGACTTTAGAATGCATTACTGACGAATGTATTAGTGAAGTCATTGCTGATTACACAGTTTTTATTTGTCTTTTGTATCAAATATTTTTCTATATGATAAACATACTTATTCTTTAATTAATGTTGAAAACTGTCAGTATAGTTGCTTCCACATACACAATACACACCACATTTTTAAAGAAATGTCAGATATTTTGTTTGCTTCCTAAGGAAAGACAAGTTTTCTTTCAATCAAAAAATATTTCTAAGCCAATAATTATTAAAATGTTTGAAATGTTGAACCTAAATTTATTTAGAAGTAAAGTCACGCACAAGTATTTTTACTGTGGGTCCCTCAACGTATTTCCGATACCTACAGATGAAGGAAATTATTATTCATGAATGCTTTAGTTACATGATTATAATTAATGTTTGATTTGTATAATACATTCCTCGTTTCAGACGTGAATCGTTATTCGTTAGGTATTGATCCTTTATGCAAAATATCTACGTAGAATATTGCTGTAAGTATTTTTTCAACACACTTGCTCGTAAAGTGAGCCCTAATACATCGCTTTTAGGGCCATAAACCGAACTATAACAAACGCGTGCAATAATATATAAAACACTAGTTGGTTATAGAATTATCCCTACAAAGTTAAATAGGTACCTTACTGCAAGTTCTATGCGAGTAAACAGAGTATTTTCAATTTAACCGGGTAATACAGTTATTTTTTTAGTAACAACAAAGAGGTTTTATGCCGCTATAAATTCATTTGCATTTTTGGAATAAATAAATGTGTAGGTCCTTAGTTAAGTCAAACAAATATTTATTATTATCAAATTATTCCTAATTTACAATATTTTGTTAAAAAATATTAAAATATTAGCATTTTATCACCTAAATTTATAATTTTGAAGTAGGCTGTATGCTCACTAACCCCTTTGTTCGCAAAATATTCTTGCATTGGGCGTGTGAAAAAAAACAAAAAAAAACCTGCGCGCCTTTTCTCAGCATGATTATGATTTTGTTTTTGTCGTATTTGTTGCTGTGTGGTAAATTACTTTGTTTTTTCCTCGCAAATGTGTTGAAAAACGTCGTATGAAACTCGTGAGCTCTTACTTATTGCACACTCGGCTGAGTTACGCCCTCGCCTGCGGCTCGGGCTGCAACCCACAGCCTTGTGTGCAATAAGCAACCTAAGCTAACTTGTACCATAATGTACTATTATTAAATACCTTTGTAATAGATGATGAATTTATAATAAGTAAAACGTAGCGTAGGCAACTACATTATTATTTTATGGGAAAATCTTCTCCTTAATTTTCCTTAAATTTCAGTCTGTGCTTTATACGCGTTGAGTAACATTACAGGCGAAAAAGTCGCAGGCGTTTACAAATACCTATCTCCAGCTTTAAGATATTGGATCAGTATAACCGAAGCCCATTTTATTAAATCTATTATTTGAAGTAAATAGGGTAGGTACATTATTTATCTAAGTATTATTTTGAAGTAAATATTGTCATAACTAGTATGATATTTAGTTTTGGTAATTAGGAAGGAGATAATTTAGAATCAAACCTGGAGTACAAAATCATGTTTCAAAATCAATGGTTTAATCTTTTTGGTGGAAATTAGTTTATAAGCAAGTTGTTTTTGGCTGTATGTAGGTTTAATAATAATTTGGAAAAATCAAGAAAAATAATATCTATAGAGCCATGATAATAGGTACTTAACTCATAGGTGTGGTTCTACGAAATCATTGCATAGATAGAAGAATAAATGTTCAACGGAGATAGTAACTGGAACGAATATGTAAATTTTAAAAAAATTTCTTCAATGAATGATGAGATTACATTTAATAAGACGACCTCCGTGGTCGAGTGGTTTGTACACTGGTATGAGGTCCCGGGTTGAATTTCCGGCTGGCTGGGTCAATTTAAAAAACAAACTTTTCTGTATTAGCTTAGGCCAGGGTGTTTGTCGTTATCACAGATTTTCTTATCACAGGTGCTTTGCTACTTATTTTTGGTATCAGAGCACTGTTTGTGATGTCGTCTAATATATTTTATTTTTAAAAAGTAAGAGGTTCGGAATGCAGCCGTTATGCACCGGTGAATCACAGCTCAGACATTTGAAATATCCGATTCTTATGACTAAGAATATAGTCATTGACCATAAAATTTTATATTTTAAACCAGTACCGATAAAGTGAGTTGTATATTGCTACTCTTACACAGTGTCAGTTTGTTTCGTTGTTAATTTTGCATTCATTTGTTGTTGGTGGTATTCGAACGTAAACAAGACTGTATCACTGATAATTTTTTATTATTTTTATGTAACACTCAAAAATCCTCAATTTAGGTGTGACTACTTATTGCTATTGATTCAAGTCGATGAAAAATGTTCGAACTTTCAGACGAATGAAGTTGTAACTTTAATCAATTCAGTCATATTATACCTCGATGATAGTACGATAATTGTATGTAAGTACCTTAACGAGGTATAATATTCTCTCAATTTAGAAGCTGCGAACTGCAATACTTTCATTTTTATATGGTTAACAAAAGGACAAAAATTTACTTAGGTGGGAAAAATAGGTCGATTCAGACAGGGATTGGACGAGCCGAAAATGTGTCCCTTTCCGGACAAAAGCAATAAATAATGTTGAAGGTAAAGTTCACCAGTGGGTCACACGTGAATGGTGAAAATTCATCAGAGCAGCCCGCTGTGACAAAGTTTCACTGAAAAATAAACCAATCAAAGGTGCTGTTTACTTTCACTTGCATAGACGTCACCTTTGTCCCGAGGGATGGAACTAATTTATACTCAGAACATTGCTCAAACACGATCGGAGTGAAACAATACCCCAAGGTCCAATTAATTCGGATTCATGGAGTAGCTCCGGCGTAGTTACAGATGTCAATAGTTTGAATACCCAACACTATGAATAGATTTAATTAGGATAAACTTAACAATTAACTGTTGTTTCCAAATTTTAATTTTTTCTTAAGACTGTATATCCGCATTTCAAATAAATTATCGTTTTTCCAAAGAACTTATCTAAAGAATGAAATCATTACTATTGATGTAAACTTTAGTTTTAGGAAGCAAAACTTTTAAATTAGTGCCGTATAGAGAGAAATACATAATAAATTATCAGGTATTTTAAAACGAAGACAATCTGTTCAAGTGGAATTTCAAATTTGTTTGTCAGAGGTATTTTTCACAAAAGTTTTAGCTGTAACAAATAATAATACGACTCATACCTATTTATTATTTCACATTTTGGTTGTATTGTCAAGGAGTGCACTATAGAGAGAAAATTAAAAAAAAAATTCACAGAGAAAATAAAATATGAAAAATGCTCAAAACGGTACACTTTGATATGGTTTTTTAATAGTATTTAAAGATTCTAAAGTCATTTTTATTTTTTTAGGAATATTGAGGTATTTGTCTAATGTATTGCGTGTTTTGTATATCCATAAATCTATTTAATAATTTAATAGGAATTTTCAAAGTTCGCCCTCATCGGTTCGCGCAGAGTTGTTTTGATTATTTATATTGAAAATCTAAAAATGAGTAAGTACTCATTAAGGGTGTAAATACGCAACACGTAACCTAACCTACCTAACCTACTTAGGTTGAGTTTTTGTTTTTTTATCATAGACTATTTTTTCCAACTTTATTCATACCAAAAAAATATCGAGAGCCTAATATAAGTAGGTAGGTATATTTACTTGTGTTCCATAGAATATGAATATAAGGTTCTTGGTTCCAATGATAAATTTTAACACTGAATAAGTCGATGCATCTGGTCCCACGAACTGTGTTATTTTTTTGCATACAAACGTGATTAACGTGACTCAAAACAGATTTAAAATAAATAAACACTTTAAATTGAGCAAACTTAATTTTGCAAATTTATTGCTTTCCCGACTTATCAGGGGTTGATAGAACTGTTAGGGTTCCGCGTGACGATAAATGGAGAGATAAATATGTGGATTTTATGCAACATGAAAATTTCAAAGGTTATCATTTTACATGTATTTTATTTGATAAAAAGCGCAATTTGCAAAAATGAATGAAGTAAACTAATACTGCTTTATCTAATCCGATCAATAACTACATGAAGTACCGTACATATTATTTATGTTTTATGAAAAGGCAATATTCAGAGACTGACATTTTCTTCATCAATCAGTTCCTCTATCCCACAAAAACTACATTTGTAAGGAATACAAATAAAATGGCCTGTATAAATAAATTCACTCGAGACAAAGCTATCCATAAAACACCCTTATTCTGCCAGAAATCTGCGGAACGGTCACAGACAGATAAAGGGTGTCGTGCACAGAGACCGTTTGAGATTGCCGCTCACGGAACCCTAAAATGTAGAGCTGTCGGACGTGTCTGACGTGCAGAATCGAAAACCCCGTGTGAAATGGTAACTAACTAGCCTTTTTTTCTAACAGAACGTTCGAAACTAGATTCTGGGACGGATGTAGGAAAAATGGGTCAAACTTTTGTCGAACTACCATATATACTCGTCACTGATATCTCTATTGATTTTGAGATCTGTTTATTTTCAGTGTAGATATGAAATAAAGTGAAATAGTGTACGAAAACCTAAATAGAAAATTCGGCAGCATTGGTACCGAAGTTGCTCAATCACGAAAAAATATCAAAATTACTTAAAAATATATGGTTACTTTCTATATTGCATCACAAATCAAATATCACAATGCAACGCGTCATTATTAGGATTTGCTATTATCTATGATACTTACATGTTAGTATTTATTTTATTGGATGGTGAAAGAAAACAATATCGGCCATTAACCCGTCCATTCGACCTTATCAACGTAGAGGGGGCCGATATTTTCGCTCGCCCGAGTCACCCCTATTTTAAATTAATCACATACCTATAATACAATCAACAATTAATCTGAAAATATCGAAATTCTTCTGATTTTGATCATAAAGTCCAAACTAATTTATGAATTTCATGACGAAATTATGACTATACAACATTATTTTCATAATCAGTAAGACGTAATCTATTTTTACCAAGATATTAAAATAAAATTCACAGTTTAGAATATTAAAGTTACAACATTTAAAACGAAGTTCCTCGATTTTAATTTAATAGACTTGAACCGTGGTGTGATTATTCAATCGACTGTTTCACTATCACAATTAAAAACAATTTGTCTCTTTATTAAAATGTTATACTGCCCGGCACGTAACTTGGCAAGATAAAAACGAGACAAAAGATGCGCAGTAGCCATAAACTTAGTTGTTTATGGCTACTGCGCAACTTTTGTCTCATCTTTCTCTTGCCAATTTATATGCAGAAACCTTTAAATGCAATATAGAAATAGGCAACTTCTGAGTTTGAAGACGCCAGTGTGTGAGATTTAAATCTACCTATATATGGTGGAGTCTTTCCAAGTTTCCATAGAACTCAACGCAACATGTAAACATAATGTGTATATAATAGTGGAAACTTTTCTGATTTATGTATTAGAATTTAAATTTAGTGTTAAGTTTTATAACATTGTTTGTTTCCCAAATAAAAAATAAATAAAATTAACTGAAACATAACGATATGTATATTAAGAGCAACTATTTCGTTTAAACAACCTTCATTGTTTCTAAATTATCGTATATAATTTTAATTCACAGATTAGGTATTTAAGTTGAGACAGACAACAGCTGCTAAATAATTAAGCTTTTGCAAGTTGAAAACTAATAATTAAGTAACATCATAATCTTTTCAGTGCTCTCAACCACATCAAATTGAAAAGTTAAAACTTTACGTATATTATTTTATAAAAACGCGAAAATTAAAACATCGACAAGATTTATTTACTTCCGTTCAAACCTTAATCGTATTGACCTGCATTTTCCATTGTATGTACTAAAATAATTCTGTGATTGTTGTCATGAATAAGTAAACAACTAACATTATCACTATTTCTAAAAATAGAGATATACACTTCATTATAATTGAAGTTTCCCTATGTGGCGATCCTTACCCACAGAATAAATAATAGTACTAGCTTACATACGAGTAATTAACATCAGTGGATCGAAACTGCACAGAATATAGTCGTACGAAGTTCGAGATTGCTGGCAAGTTTCGAGTTGTGCGCTTCCTCGTAAGTGTTTATTATCACATATTTAGGGGTTAGTAGTGAACACGATGCTTTCCTCAAGTTATATCTAACTTGGATACGTGCTGAATGCTCCTGTTTTGAATGAAATTAGCTACGTGAGTATATTCTCCTTTATATATAGGGATATTTTCACACACAACATTTATCTAGTTTGATACATATTTGCATGTTATAGGCACATTGTAACTCAGGGCAGACTCATTAATGCTAAATACCATGATAATCATGTTTTTTTTGGTGCCTGGGTTATCATGTCAACATAGCAGGTTGTGAAAAAGTAGATATTCGTATTTTTTTTGACATGATTATCATTAAATACTTCGTACAGACAGAACTAAATTTAGAGTAGATTTGATAATCAATTCTTTTGTATAACGAAGTTTATTCAGTCATTTTATGAAATAACTTTAATTAACCTCGTTCAGAAAATGACTATGCATTGCTATTTTAAATGAAACGAAAATAATTCCAACATCGTATGAAAAACGCTATACGAAACATATATGTACAATGACTATTGATGATTTGAAAAACATCCACTGAAGGAAAATTTTGAAAGTCCTGAAAATTCTAAATGTTATAGGTACACGAACTCTTCAGTAGTACCTACTTTATACTTTCTTAAATATTCTCTGTATAATATTTTCACATCAAGCTCTCAACGACTAAGAAGCACGGATAATATTCGGCAGAAAAAACACATTTTAAAAAACAGTATTAGTTGGTACAGTTACACACACCGAGGTTAAGAGTTTAATCCAAACCAGAACTGTACACGCGCCTGCCTGTACTGTGTCAGGGTTGACAAGTTCAAATTGAAAATAATGGGACAGCAGCTTACACATCGGAAAACCAAACTTTTTCAGTTGTACCTACCTACATTATTTGATCGTAAATATTCATTCTGACAGTGACCTTTGCTAACTCAATTTCTTTAGTGAACGAAAAGTTTTAGATTTCGTGTGGAACCACGTTTTACAAGATGAGAAAGATCATGAGACCATTTTTTTTCTTTTTCAATTCAAAGTAAAAACTGACGAAAACATTAGATGTGACGATTAAAAAATGCTGTTAATTTCGATTGTAATTTGCACGGGTCTCATCTATTGATGAAAGAATGGTAAGCCTTACCTCTGGCTGGCTGTGAGTAGGGTTCAGCGTTTGTACCCTAGTTTGTGCGTAACCCCCGAGCCCGAGTAAACAGTAGTGTATGTGTCTAGTCGAAATAATTAAAAGCCCGCTCCGTGTGCATTGAAAGCTTTGACAACCCTAGCGTATTAATCAAAGAGTAACTAAACCAAAACACAGAATCCCAATAGAGCCTACTGGATTTTTTAAGTACATACTTACTAGTACTTACAGCTGTTCAAACGAAAAATAGTTTGTATTGGTATTCTGTTTAAAGTTTTATCAGAAAAAGTATACCTAAGGGGTCCTTTAGCCCTTAAATCTTTTATACCTATCTCATTCCTATAGCTTCAGTAAGTCAGCGTTCTAATTATAGAAACACCAAATACGCCCAAATATTATATTGGAAATACAAAAGTGTTTTTCTCTAATAAATACCTTTTAAATACTATGGATAAAATGTAGGCTCCCGTTTATATTTATTCCGAATAAACACGGTTGGATTTGCCAAATGAAATATGACTAAACTGATGGTATACGCAGTATACTAGCGTTTGTACTAAGTATAAATGAATTTAACTTTAAGTGCCACAACTTAAATGCAAAACTAAATAAATGAATTATTATTGTTTGTTTCTTGCCGTAGCAGATTCTTTTATTTCCAACAATCCTGACTGTTGCTTAATTACAATCCAAGCTCAGTTAATTAAAATTACAATTAAAATTTAAATACCGGGTGGAAACTGATATGGATTTCAAATTAAATTTCGTAAATATCACAACGCATTGAGACCGCGGAATCATTGAAACATTGGGTTTTATGGGTATTCAACAAAATATAAAGTCTACTTCATATTTTTTAAAGTATTTCTGTACCTACATACACAGAACATAGAAGTAGTTAGGGGGGAAAAAAATTTTCTTTGTTCTGTGCCTACAACCTACATATGTTAACTTGCAACGCTGAATTAAACTTGGAAGTAGTTTTTTTTTTTTGTTTAATTACTCAATTTGATTTTCTTACCTTATTTAAAACTCTTTATTGATATGTACTAACTAACGCAGTTGTATTAGAGGTATTCATTTTTATTTTTTATTTGATATTGAGTATTCTAAATGCTGGCTTTCCAATAACAAAATTATGTTTGGGCATATATCCGCAACGCGTGAAAAATCTTTTTACTAAACGTAGACCTTTCTAGTTCTAGTACCACCTGGCCTTATTGTCACAGAGGTGACGAGAAGGCCGTTACACCTTAACATCAGGTGAGCTGAAGAGTCTTGGCCAAGCACTACCTCGTTGTGCATAAAAAAACCCTAAAAAAGTATATACTTTTACATGTGTCGTTCTGGAAACCATTTTCTGATCTTCGCGTGATAATTATGTAATGATGTCCAGTTTTAACAAAAGCAGGACGTCATACTGCGGTACGGTCGTCAGGCGAAGGCCTCGTCTATTCACTGTTTTGCGCTATAATACTTCATTATGTTTAACCTTGCCACTGCTGTACAATTGGACACATCTGTCGCATTACTTTTTTACCATTATATAATTCATAATGACTTTATGCTTTATAACCTTGAAGTTTACGCGGCGTCGCTGACAAACATATTTTCTGATCCTCGACCGCAAGTAAGTTTTTGGAACAATCAAGTACTTACTTAATGTGAACTGGATGATCAAAGTTGTGTGTTAGCACAGAATAGATATAAGTACTACCGTACAGAAAGGACACTCTCTACCTCGCCCCAGAATCAATTACCTCCGCGAGTTCGTATGCCGAATCGTATGCTCGTTTAGTCGTGTTTGTCAACGTCAACTTATTTTGATATTCAAAGGAATGCGTCCTAGTTTTTTAGTCGTGTTTGTCAACGTCAACTTATTTTGATATTCAAAGGAATGCGTCCTAGTTTTTTAGTCGTGTTTGTCAACGTCAACTTATTTTGATATTCAAAGTAATGCGCCCTAGTTTTTTAGTCGTGTTTGTCAACCGTCAACTTATTTTGATACTAGCGGCCGCCCGCGACTTCGTCTGCGTGGAAATGTTTTTTGCTATCCCTCGGGAACAATACTTTTTTTCGGGATGAAAGGTACCCTATGTCCTTTTCTGTACCCCTGACGTGTATGCAAAATTTCATGATGATCGGTTCAGTAGTTAGGACGTGAAGGCGTAACAAACAAACAAACAAACGGACTTTCGCATTTATAATATTTGTAAGGATAAGGATTCAAAGTAATGGGTCGTAACTTTATTTACCAAAAAGTTCTAAAATACAGTACAAACCAACTGCACGGTAGCCCTAGACTTACACACACAGTTGCGCATGTACAAAAACGTCATCTGCCGTCGTCTGTTTATAATGGTGCGTCTGTATGGAGTGTCCAGGGTGTGGTGTTTGTTAACATACATACAAAAAGACTATATTTATAGTCAATCCGCACTATTGACGTGTAAAACTGAATTTTCCTTTGCAGTCTCGTAACGTATAGTTTAACTCAGCATTTCAGATTCATGACGAAAGTGGACTGTCCATAACGAAAATTTATTTTCAGATAAATATTTATTCGAAGAAAAAACATCTAGATGAATATACCAAAGCTACTTATTAGACTTTGTTTAATTCGAATATTTACATGCCATTGTTTATTTTATAACGTAGGTAAGTAATTAATATTATCTAATTGTTATTATTGTACTATATTTCTAGGACCCATTATCACAGGAAATCCTTACCATTTTCCCGTTATAAACGACCTCCCTGCAGCAAGTTACTGCACAATAAAGATAAGTATTTCAACTAAAAATATTGCTGACATTTTCCACAAATAGTCTGTAATTATAGAAACAGAAGGTTGTTTCTAGTAGCTAACGTTCGTTTTTCACGGCATTGAATCGGATAGTGCCCATGGCAAGGCCAAGGCTTGTGGCGTAACCATGGCGGCATGGGACTGCTTGGTGATAATGACCACGATAATGACTGTGCTAATATGTCACACTCATCTCACACTCATAACACGTCCACTGGTACGGTCAACTACACAATATTAAGCTCGTATATTCTTAGATAAGCTATCCAACACAGAATAGGTAAAGTAGTACCGTCTATCCAACTTGAAAATCAGCCAGTTTTATTGTCTCCACAACTGCAGTTCTCTATTATGCGACTTCACTGTCAGTCATTGTTTCGTCGAGTTTCTATACCCATTACTGAGTCACTAGGTAAAATTTCATAGATTCCAAAGAGTTTACCAGCAATGGAATTACGACACCTGTCAGACAACACTGCCGCAGCGTCGAACTCTACGCTGTTAACTTTAGAGAATAGTTTAGGTAGCTGCTTGGTGCTGGGTGGTGCTGTAAAGGAGCTATCCAACTTCTAACGATCGCTGTTGCTTTCTACCTAAGATTTTAATAAATTAATCTGCTCTTGAAGAAATAAAAGTTAAATTAAAGGGGTAAATTCAGTCGCTTTTTGCAATTAGGTAAACTAAAATCCTTTGAATTAAATCAAATCAAAGAATACATTGTATTTAAAGGATGTGGTAGTAAAAAAATCTTTCTAGCAATGGTACAAGATAAAAAGGCAATGGTGTCAATCAATATCATAAACAAAAGTGATGTAAAATATTTTATTCAGCTCCATAATGAAATTGAAATTACGCAGTTTTTTACAACTCTTTTATTCACTCTACGAAATGGAAACAATAAGAGAAATTGCCGCAAAATGAGCATGGAAATAGGTCAGTCAGTTCAGTTTCCGTTCGGCTGTCAGATGCTGTCTTTTTTTCAGTTGTTTTTATTTCTCCCTTTTTATGCAAATACGTACAATTAATATTATGTGCCTACGTGATCTACGTAGAGATCGAAACTTATATAAAAGTTCTTTATATGTTTCAAATAAAAAAATTATATATTTTTCACTTGCTGAAGTTGTGTGCAGGTGTGCACCGAGTGTACTTATCTTTACATTTTCATTCTTATGCTAAGTAAATTATCGTTTGTAGACTTCTTTCAAACATGCATATAACAACATGCGAACTGCTACTTTGCATGACGCCATTCTGTTCTAAAACATTTTATGATGTCTAGAACTTTTATTTTGTGATTCCGACTTTATAAAGAGCAGCTTAACATGATGACTGAGTAGGAATTACCATTTTATTCCAGTATCCAAGCCTTTTAAAAATATGACTGTGGCAAACTATCGAAATTGTTAAACCGAATGGAAAGCAAAACTTTTACTCTCATCGCATCGAGTGTCAGCGGCTGGGGATGTTTTGTGCGGATCAGCCGATACGTTGCCAATGCATGAACATACCATCTCGCTCTCTCGTATCTGTCCAAATAGAAGAGACAAGGACAAAGCTATTGACAAAAATCTGCAGCACAGGGGTGTGTAATACCCTTGTCTGGCTGGATTTGGCGCGGTGCCCGAGCCGCGTTTGTTTAGGGCCGCGACCATTCGTCGGGATCTCGCCTGGAGCTATGGCATGCCGCAATTTAACCGACTCTTGTAGCACTGTATTATTAGTTACTTTACTACGTAGTTTAGTTATTAATTCAACAGGGTACAAGGAAAGATCTATGAGAAACAAATGCTGAGGCGAGTAACTTGACTATTTACAATGCTTCCCGTAATTTTCTATATTAAATTTTTCATTTACTAAAATAATTCTTTGAGTCCAAAACAGTCAATTCAATTACTGCACAACTGTCTCATATTAAATTGTTTTATAATGTTAAAAAGCTTTTAATATACACCGTCTCTACCACATATCAGAAGGACAAAAAAGTCGAATTAAGTATTATTTCATTCACAATTAATTATTTGCCCATATTCTGTGGCCAGCCCTAGGTGTGTTTATTAAAAATATTAACTTTATACATGTATAATCATTTCGTTTGGCTCATTGACGCTGTTAGATCAGCACTGAACTATCAATCAAGCTGGCCTCATTAGCGAGAAAGTACTTTCACATTAGATTTGCTATTGAAATTCTTCGTAATATTATATTTCACACAAATAACTTTAGACTAAAGTCTTCATTGTTATCGTAGATATTTGTTTTTAATAGACTTTCATTCGACTTACTTGGTACTTGCTGCTGAACGTACCTATAGTGCATTTTTATTTGATATCCTCTCTAATAACTGAATTCTGGTAAAGCGCATATTTGTCATTCGAACTTTTATTTTTACCTTAACTTCGAATTTAGGTATAACTCCGTGGTAGTGGTTAGAAGATTCTCAACTGGGGGGCTACTCAAAAGGCCACTTTTCTATTCGTTCGCTAACTTAAAAATTAAAAATAAGCTATAAACTCCAAAATTACGTGTCGTAGGTTTGTCAAATCCATACAATACAACAATGTTTGTGATTTACATAAACTTGCGGCGTGTGACTTGATCGTTTAATTGCTTATTTTTAAGCTTTAACTTAGCGAACGAATAGAAAAGTGGCCATTTGAGTAGGGGGGCTGGTAAGCATAGTTGAAAAATTTTAAGAAGTAAACTAGAATTGCTGTAGAAAAACAAGTGAAACACATTATATTTATTTTTATTTTTATTACGTTTTGAGAAGTTGCCCTTAAGCGAATAAGGGATTTCCCAACAGAAATGAACCAAAAATGCCACAGCCTTTTAACACCAATTTTCCATTCATAGCTATTTTCCCCAATTTAAGTTCTATTTCTAGTATTTTCTAAATTAAGTTTTCCCTCTGGGTCTTAAGATAGACAGAGCTGTGGAATAATTTGCCGAATGAACCCACCATAACTATAAATATCTCGGTCGGACGGAGTAAGGTCAGTGTTCATTAACGCGTTAGCATTCATGATTTAGCTACAAGGTTTAGGAAATCACTGTTTTGCCATACAGGGGGTGTTTCATAATACCCGTAAAATTTTGTTTTTTATTCGTATGGGAAACTGCAAAGTGACAGCCCTAGAAGCAAATAGACTCTATTTATTGTTTTCGAAATTCAGTCCTATTAATGGGCCAAAGCAAAACACAATTTGGGTCTAGAGGTTGCCACTTTATTACGTAAAAGATTTTTTCTAAAATGTTTCGGTTTTCAGGGATTATAATTTTTCGGGGTTGTATACATGTTACCCTATTTACTATATTCGGCTTTAGTTTTTTGTAACATGTTGTATATTTGCTATAACAATCATTTAAGTGGACCATATCTCGCTTTAGGGTGCAGTCCAATTTGTTCGTAACACACGCTGTTCATTTATCGATTCGTAATTGTTTTCAAGGACTTTGACGAGGAATGTATGTGGTTGTATTAATACATTGCTATTTTTAGTGTAGGTATGCAAAATCAGAATATCGTGATTGAGACCAGAATGACGATAAACCTCTAACACCATCCTTTTGGTCTTGAAACAATTAATCAAGTTTTTCTAGGGAGTTTTTGGCGCCATTTCGTCGAGTTTGGTTCGGTGACTATTTTAATTATTCGCAAATTGATTCATAGTGGATGTTGTGTCTTAAAATTGGTGCAGTTTTGTGGTACAAGTGTCTACGCAACTGAAGATAATTGAAATAGGCGCGATCTTAGTTGTGTGAAGCCGAGACTTTTACTGTAGTGATGGCTACTTGGCAGAACTTACTGAGTAAACTGTCTTGATTATACTTAGTGCCAATGCTCCAAGCAGCATTGGAATGCGATGCACCCGCATTTTAATGTAAACTGAAACAATCTACCACTGAACTATTCAACACTTGACACTGGCAAAAATTACTTCCAAGAGGAAAGTAGATTGCCAAAACAAAAATAAGAAGAAGAAGTTTTTCTAAAGTGACTTTTTTGGTGACGATTGCATTAGCAGTTGCATGGTCCCTCTCTCTTTGCGTATTGATCCATAATGAAGGCCTGTGCTGCCTGGCTAATAATGATGATGTAATAATAGACGTACCCCTTACCGAGGATATAACAAAACTATAAGGATTACACATAGTCTTCGACCCATCAGTCGAATTTGTTTAGAACTTTATGACACACAAATTATTCTGAAAACATTAATGCCGTCGCATCTTCGTTCGGTGGCAAACTAACAACAGCTGATGTTGAAAAATTGCTTTGAAGCATTATTTTGTTTTGTTGTTTTTCATGTGCAATATCGTCGAAGACCACGCAAGAGCAGTTTGCAATACCGCGTATAATTTTTTTTTAAATCTTACACAGCGCCGAAAAGAAACTAAATATCTTGGCCATTTAAATATTTTTTTTTTTTTATTGAACTTGTTTGTAGTTTCTTTGAGTTTCGTAAATACGCGGTATTGCAAACGCGGTTTTGCCACCCATCGACAATATTACATAATTAACTTATGTTGTTAGAACCACGGGAATTGAAAAGAATATTGCAGTATGTAATGATAATAATTACGATAATAATAAATTCCAGATTAAAAAGCAACGTTTGAAATGAGAAAAATATCTTGAAAAACGATTCGTATCGTAGATATGACTGAACCATTAAAAAGTTCTAACAACCACATAAGTCAGTCGGTCGTAAAAATTACACTGTGATTATCAAGTATGATGCTAAGGAACATTGTGAAAAGAGGACGCGCCTTAGTGGTGACGTCACAGTTATGATTCCAGCCGGTCGCTGCCTGCTGCGCCCGCGCTGCCTCTATCAGAGGATACACAGTAGGCGGTGAACCAGAAGTATTAGTTAATATTTTAATGTAATATGTAGAAGGATGTTCGTACAAATCGGATTTTTGTAAAAATGCTAGTATGACTAAATCAAAATGTATGACAGATTTTTGCGATCGTCCGAGTAATATTTAGGATTATTAGAAAAATCCATCTCATCTTAAGAAAATCGCCAAATGTGATACGGCGGCAACCCCCCCCCCCCCCCCCCCCCCCCCCGCCCCGCCCCCCTGCAAGCCCACACGCTGGGGGTAAAGTCTGCTTCTCTACTAGGTGATATGGGTAACAATATTGAAAAGGTTAGGAACCACTGGTCTAATGTTGGTTCACATTGTTGTGTCATTTGTTATTGTTGGGATTATTATCATACATATGATTCAGTGTTATATATACAGGGTGGATTTGTGAGACGTACATTAAGAGCAGGTATCTTGACCGTTATAGTTACAGAAAAACTTTCCTAGGAGACCATCCATAACTCTTTGAGATATTCTGAACTGCATTCACAGATGTTGGAAAAAAATTACCGTTAGCAAAAAAATGCTAACATACAAAAAAACATTTTTAATGCCAATCGATCCTATTTCGTGTGGGGGTCAAAAAACTCTATGGGACCATTTAAGCTATGAGTACTAGAAACGACAGAAATCGCCAAAAACTTTTCCCATACATTTTGTACTGAAAAACGATAAATCAACTCTAAATTTTTCGAAAAAGGACTATTTTTCAAAAACAAAAATTAATTACCATGTTTGTGAATTAGTGTTAATTTCAATGTTAAATGTAAAGATAAGGGATGAATCTGAAAAAAAAAATAAAAGAAGCATCTACGAAACTTCATTCAGTACCTACATTTTTATCTACTGTTGAACTTTGAAAATGCACTCCTGTAAAATTACATTTTTTTAAGATTATATTCGATTATATTAGATTAAGTCACAACACCGGTTTCACACGCAGGCACAATCTTCTACAACATTAGATTAAAAAACAGTTTCTGTACTCAAATTTCAGTTAGCCTTAAATAGTATTTTGATCACAGTAAGAAATAGGATATTTGGCAATAAAAATATTTCGAGTTGATTTATCGTTTTTTTCAGTACAAAATGTATGGGAAAAGTTTTTGGCGATTTCTGTCATTTCTAGTACTCATACCTCTTAAATGGTTCCAGAGTCTTTTCATCCCCATACGAAATAGAATCGATTGGCATTTTTTTTTTGTATTTTGGATTTTTTTTGCTGACGGTAATTTTTTCCAAAATCTGTGAATGCAGTTCAGAATATCTTAAAAAGCTATGGATGGTCTCCTAGGAACGTTTTCCTGTAACTATAACGGTTAAGGTACCTGCCCTTAATGTACCGCCTCAAAAATCCACCCTGTATTTTAACCCTAATGTCGCAAAGGGAAGGGAGTACACCAAAAGTTGGGTTCTTGCTTTATTTTGGTCACAGTTCTAACCCAAGAATTTTCAATTAATTTTTTCTCACCTAAACTAACCGATTATGAGCTTATCGGACTCTTCTTTTTATTAAGATTCATATTCTAACCCAGGGGTACCAACCAGTAGGGCGCGCCCCCCCTAACAGGGGCGGGCATAGAGCCATCCAAAAGCTTCAGATAGTACTTATAAAAACCCTAAAATAATATTTGCCGATGCATAGTGCAACCTCTTGATTGTTGATAATCTACTTGAATTTGGATAAAAATAAACACACCTACTTATATTTTCATCGTTTCTTAATAGGATCGTTATCGGGGGGATAGCGTAAGTATTTTAATAAACGGATGGGTGGGGCGCACACGGTAAAAGGTTGGGAGCCCCTGTTCTAACCAATCAGACGGTGTTCTAAATCAACTCTTAGATTAACCAACCAGCATCTAGAATTTTTACAATGGTTCCAAAAATTGTTCGGACGATTGCGAAAATCAATTTTTAGATTTCAACTAACCAGTCCTTTACAATCGATCTAGGCTTTTTGCAAAGATCCGGTTTATTCGATTATCCTACGACATATACCTAATGTTCATTAAAATAATATATAATTTTGACCTGCTTTCACAAATTAAATTCCTTTTGTTTATCCCCACAACTTTATGGAAAAGAGCGCCCGCGACTTCGTCTGCGTGGAAAGTTTTTTGCTATCCTTCGGGAACAATACTTTTTCGAGATGAAAGGTATCCTATGTCCTTCTCTGTACCCCTGACAAAGTTTATATGTATTCAAAATTTCATGATGATCGGTTGAGTAATTAGGGCGTGAAGGCGTAAGAAACAAACAAACGGACTTTCGCATTTATAATATTAAGTAAGGATACTTAAGTGTCTTTCACAATGTTTCAACCTCAATAGCAATAAAAAGAGACATGAAAATGCTGCTAAAAATAGTAAGAATAGCAGAATGGAACGCTTCATTTGCAATGATTTTTTATTTCTAAAAAAAAATATTTAGATATTGATATGTACAATCAAGTTACTGTTAACAATTTATACTGTTGATACCATCGACACTGCGCTTACGCATTCTGTGGTGGCGATCGGCTGCATCCTCGTCTACCATAACCGTTCGTACCAATGAATAATGTAGGCCCACCGAACACAAGACTGTTTTAATTGCACGCGATAAATTATGAGCAAGTGTTATGTATCATCCATTTGTTGGCTCACGAATTTGTGTGCACATGCTTGAGAAACTTATACATATATGGTGATTCAACGTCTTTGGTCTTTGGAGCGTAGACGTGACGAATAGCGCACTGTTAAAACTTTTTCCTTTTTTTATTATCGAAAATAAATAAGTTATTTCGCAACTTTTAGGTGGAAAATCGTACACAAATACATACAACCTTATTTTCCGTTTCCTGGTGCAAAAAAATGCACTGTCCTGCCTGATTTTTGGGATTTTGTTAGGAATGGGGAAGGCAAATGTCAAAATGGCGCTGCGTACGCTTGTTCCACGAGAACTATGAAAACAAAGGACTTTTACTTAACAAAATCGTTTTTTTAGTTTTAAAATGATTAAATTCCAATACTTTTTGTTCTGAACGTCTACTGTCTTAGGAACAAGCGTACGCAGCGACATCTACTTGCCAACCCCACCCCATTGATGCAGCATTTTGTTAGAACCACGCAGCTTCGAAAGACCGTGTTAGCTAACCGCGTGGTGTTTATAAAACCCCAAAATTTTCTTTGTTTTTAAGTTTTGGACTTAGGAATAATTTTTAAAAAACTGTACGGGTTAACAGCGAATACATTATTTGCTTTGCAACTTCATTAATTATTATTACTTCCATGTACATTGTACAATGACTGCCTATTTCAGCTGATGTTCTGCTCTGAGAAAAAATAATTATGTAGGTAGTATTTTTTGGAAAATCAATAAAATTATTAAATGCTATAGGTATCTCAGGTTCTATTGTACATTTCGTTCAGGTAGAACCTGGTCCTCACTCTCAGGTTCTACCGGAGCTATGGTTGAAATTAAAGAACAAATCCTGAATGAAATGGAAACATAGAGAAAAAGTCTCAAGCGAAATAGTCTTTAAAACGTAACTTCTAAAATTTTAAGAATAACGAGCTAACATAACTTTGGACACGACGACATGTGGCCAGCATAACTTGTTCAATCACAATAGCTGTGACTCCAGTCACAGGGCGGCAGTGCAGTTGACATTAAGACAGTAGAGATATTTCACAGATTTTCAAATTAGCAAATACTCGTATGATATTGACTCTACTAGCGGGATTTTTCAAGTGTCATTCAAAAACAAAAAAAAAATATTGTAACCTATATGCCTCACTAGATGACGGCAATTTTGACACTACAGTTGTTCATCAAGAACAACTGTAGTGTCAAAATTGCCTTTTTTCCTACGTTTTCTACAGTTGACATTTGCCTGTTTATCAGCGCCATCTATCGAGCCTAAAGTTTGTTGTCATTTTCAAAAGCTCTCATTAACACCCACTTCAATTTTATTGCTGTTGAAAATTTTATTAAATTTATATTAAATATAATTGTTTACAGAACGTGGATTGCAGCCTGATTTTTTATTGCAGACAAAATATTTGTTGGTATGCCCAATTATTATTAAATAGCTGTTGTTGCTACCATATTGAATAATGAATAATGGTAGACCAAATAATTACCTACTAAGTAGTCTTTATATTAATTGACAAAACTCTTCATTAGACTAATTCTCTGAACAGCACCTGCGGCTTATAGATCTATACTGTGTGGGTGGTAGAATGCATTGTCAATCTGAACACGTCCCTAAGGCGCGCGACGCCGACGGTCATCCGGCTAGGAGCCTTCGATCAACAGCTGTAACTGACGCTAAAGTAAACGCTATTATGTTATGCATGATCCTTTAAATATCACAGGATTGAAAACAGTTAATAGCATTTGTGAAACTGTCAAAACGTGCATCATTGATCACAATGCAAATTGACAGCCAACGTGTTGCGTATGATAACTTAAGTTCTACATTACGTGTTTATAAAACTTTTCAACTGACGACGTAATTTCTCACACGTGTTTAAAATTAAATGAAAACGCACATGTGCCTAGTTAACCATTATCTTAAGCCCGCCGGTAACGATCAATTGCGATTGTCAATTTTTCCGTCAATGCCATTGTTGGAGCAATTGACAATCGCTTCAATTGCACGCGTAAACGATCAATTTTTCCGTCAATGGGCGTCAATTGCGGAAAAATTGACAATCGCAATTGATCGTTACCGGTGGGCTTTAGTCTAACTTTGCAGCTAACATATTTCAATACTTTCTTGCTTTGTATACCTACTTAACCTACTGTCAAAATCTTTGCAGACTATGGAGTAAAATTTGGACTAAGATTTTTATTTCAAAACAACTTTAATAAATAGGCACTCACTCACTTTTATACTAGCCGGTGAGTTCTTGACCACACATTGGCTCCGCCCCTTTCAACGGCAGCGGGCTATAATGATTTAATGCCGACGTAAATATTCCATCTCCACTCTGCTCATTAGCGCTTTATCAACGTCGCATGTCCCACACGCCATGACCACATTAATCACGCCACTGATAACAGTTCGCTGCGAACTGCAAGTGTAAATCACTGTTCAAGTTTTATTGCTTCTCTGTTTGAAAATAATCGGTTAAGACTCCAGCCGCAATAACGTTTGGAACTTTTACTACCCTACAGGAAATACGACGGCCGTCTGACAAAAGGCTTTCAAAGGATCTTTATGCTATAAATAAGCTATAATGGATAGGTGGTTAATAGAAAAGTACCAGTTATAATCTTTGGTTGTCGTTTGACAAATTCATCAAAGCAGATAAATACAAAAAATAAAGATATTAAAACAAAAAAAGTTTAAAAAAAGCGTTAAATTTGATGTTGTCAAAAATTGGCGTATCTGATGACTTGAGTCAAGTCGTTAAGTGTTAAATCATAAATTTAAATGCCATCATCATTTAAAAATGTCTTTTCGTGATAAACTGTCATAATTAAAAAGTTTATATCATTCGAGTAACGACCGAAAAGATTAATGTTTTAGATAACAACGATAAATTAGAGATATGCGGTTTATCAGTGTGCTTATCGTTACTAATTATATATTTTATCAATTCGCACTTTATTAAAATACGAAAGATTATTATTTATTTTGTTTTAAAAGCATGTCAAATATTTGTCACAATTTCTTTCATAGAAGGAAATCGAATTTGAATAAAACCGGCCAAGTGCGAGTCGGACTCGCCCACGAAGGGTTCCGTACCAAAAAACGGCAAAAAAATCACGTTTGTTGTATGGGAGCCCCCCTTAAATATTTATTTTATTCTGATTTTAGTATTTATTATTATAGTGGCATCAGAAATACATCATCTGTGAAAATTTCAACTGTCTACCTGTTGTCGTTATTAATAGCGAGCAAAAAACGGCAAAAAAAACACGTTTGTTGTATGGGAGCCCCCCTTAAATATTTATTTTATTCTGTTTTTAGTATTTGTTGTTGTAGCGGCAACAGAAATACATCATCTGTGAAAATTTCAGCTGTCTAGCTATCAAGGTTCATGAGATACAGCCTGGTGACAGACAGACAGACAGACAGACAGACGGACAGCGGAGGCTTAGTAATAGGGTCCCGTTTTTACCCTTTGGGTACGGAACCCTAAAAATGAGAATACTCTTCTTGCAGTGGGTTCAGTTTTTTGAAAAGACCCTCACGGAATAAGCAGATAGTTAGAGAATAGATAGTTTAGTTACTAGAGATATAGGTATCTCTGTATTTAACTATGATCAATTTTATTGGTTGCACATAAGTGCACAATAGTGAACTGGATTGGACTGTCTACTTGTGATAACTGGACCGGAAAACATAATCAAGGATCCCTCCTACTTACGTTACAAACTAATAGACGCTATAATACGTGTAATGGGTCTCCAGCACAGATTACAAAATGGGTTCTTCTTTGGTAGAGACTTCTGAGAAACTCTTAACGAGACTATATGCACGTCTTTACCGTGGTATATTATGTAGTAGAATTATTTCTAGATTTATTGCAGCATTGCATTTATATTGCCGTATGTATTGTATCGTATCTACCGTTTGTCGTACTGCGAGAATGTATGTAGCGGTAAAATGATAAGCACGTGTTCTTCTGAACTGTGGTTTTCCTTGTGGTGGTGTATAGTGGTACTTTTATAAGTTGCATCTAGAATAAATAAGAGAGCATCGTATTTCTCGTACTTATATCCTAACTAATCCATTTTAGTGAAACTATGAAGATTCTATACAGATTAAAATCCGGTCTATACTTTTACACCACTTAAGTATTTTTTAACAACGCGTTATAATGCAGATAGATAACTTAATTGTTATAAGTATTTTACGCAGGGGTCCATTTAACAATATTTTGCTCAAAAGTGTCGAAGCAGTGTTTTTACTATAAATTATCATTTTCTATTAGTACTTACACTACAAATACAACTATTAATAGGTACTGTAAGGCAGCCGCCAGCCGCTAAGCTTACCTTCGGGACATGCTCACCGCTCGCTCCTGAAATTCCATAACTTGTGAAGCCAGGATCAACAACAGTTTCTACGTGACGAGATCCAAAGCAGGGAAGTTGCTCCCGAGGGAAGGTGAAACCGTCTTCAAACTAGCATCAACATAAGGATTATAATAATAATTAGGTTGTTTGCAAATTGTTTGGCACTCTTGTTTGTCCGCAGTGTCATACAAGTCGCGCTAAATACCAATATAATTCCCTAAGTACAAATAAAAAAAACAGTTCATGATTTTCTGCTGAGCCGAAAGTAACGTGTACACGGATTATCATGATTCGTCCCTTTAAAAAAATATTTATACCTAAATGCTGCAAAGTAAAATGTAATTGTTTTTGAATAAATTATTATAAGTAATTATTATAATCAGCTATACTATACGACTTTCTGGCGAAAACATCTCGCTTATGACATGGCTCGGCTATAAACGTTTGATCTTCTAAAAATGTATTCTTCTAAATCAATATCTTTATTTTTGTAATACTCTACTGAAATTGAATATCGGGAATGTTAATATTGTACCATTTGTGCCCCTCATCCTCGAAAATATAAAAATATTTGCCCTTAAACTTTTTCCTCAAATATTTGTCCAATATTCAATGTGTACGAAGGGAACTATAATTGATGCTATGTCAAACTGAGCTATAAATAAATACATACCCTATGCGATAAGGCAATATGTGACACTTCGTAATCAAGCAAGATCGATTGGTTACCCATTCATTATTTATTTAGTGAAACCCAATGTATTTGGCGATAATGACTAAATGCTATCTTTGACTATATGTTATCCAAGTGATTTTTGTGCCGCATCATAATGAGTATTTTTTTCATTATTAATCCATTGACTGCCAAGTGACTAACAAGCAATATATTTCTTTTGTGTCTAGATCATATGGAAGTAGGTAGACATAAATGTATTGATATTAAAAATGTACCAAACATGCCCTTATCAAGAATGACGCAGGTTTTTTTAAAATCATTTTAGGAAAATTTCACAACTTATTCCGCTCTGCAATGCACCGAATGTTTTGCTACATTTTTTTACCTGTGACCTCAACAACCACCTCAGCAAGTTGCAATGTTACAACAAAGTACGAGACCTCATTGCCATAGAAGACTATCACCAAAAAGTTTGACTAAGAACGTGCAGTCGCGCAACTACTCGAGTGCGACGCTCTATCTAGAGTCTAGCAGCACTCTACCCCCGACCGCTGATAAGCCGTGTTTACCGATCGCTATAAATCATGCACTACGCTCGTCCTCTGACCCCTCGTTAGTATTTGATGCTGGCAGATGGTCTAAATTGATGATGACTAATGCTACTCCCACTGCACACAGTTATTTCCGGGCTATTTGATAAAATTTTATATTTAGGTCTTGCGTTTCATATTTGTTTTTATTACAAATTATGATTTCACTAGCGGCCGCCCGCGACTTCGTCTGCGTAGAAAGTTTTTCTCTATCCCTCGGGAACAATACTTTTATTCTGAATGAAAGTTACCTTATTGTCCTTCTCTATACCTCTGACAAAGTTGTAAGTATGTCAAATTTTATTATGATCGTTTCAGTAGTTAAGAAGTGAAGGCGTAACAAAGAAAGAAACAAACGGACCTTCGCATTTATAATATACTACGATAGTAATTTGTATATTGTTATGTGTCTAATGATACTGCGTCTGAATGTGGAAGGCAAATAAACATCTAATGTTCTAGGGTTTTCTGGAAACAAATATCTACTTAAAGCATGTAAAATAATGATGCAATACAGACGGAAGATAGCTCTAGCGTGTTTTATAAATAAAATCTAATACGGTACAGTATAACAGACAGACGCTACTAAAATTGATTATAAATCTTCAGCCGTGTTCGATGGCCGGCAAATCCTGAGGTTACACAATTGGCTTTGATAACTTTTTGAACATGACTGGAAATCTCAAAACCATTTCGAGGAATAAGCTTTCGGTACCGTGTCTGGTAATCAAATTTAAAAATAAGTCTATATTTTTAAAGATATTTATAATATTCAATAAAAAGCTTTAACCTTCAAATGACCTTCATATGACGTCATCACATACAGATCTCCCAGCCATAATAAAAAAAAGAAAAAAGTGCAAAGACAATTTTGACAATGGACTTGGCATTAGGGATGGTGGAAGGTGGAAGTGAAAAAATATCGATATAGGTAATATTTCTCAGAAAAAAATGGGATGAAATGGGACGATGACTAAGTAATGGATTCTAATTTTAAGGTATTGTAAAACATAAAAAATAGCAAAATAAACCCCTACGCGAAATTTTGGCTCGATTTGACGAATTTTACGATGATTTTTAAGACTCAAAGTTGGAAAAAAATCAAAATGCTCCAGTGACAAAATAGTGTCGACTATTAGAATCCATACGTAATTACCAAAAAAATGTTTTGGAAAAATTATTGTAAAAACATCTATCGATATATCAGAGTATTTAATATCGCCCGAAAAATATCGATGAACTTATCTCATAATTTTTTCCACATCCCTACTATTAAATGTTTGTAAATAGAAATAAAGTATGCACATATTTTCACAATGTTTATTATGTTATCCTGCAAATTTATCAGTCCACAAGCAATCGTTACAATTTCATCCATGTAGCCTACATCCAAAATAGACACAATACATACAATACATTTCGCAATTTGGGTAGATTGGGCGTGTCAGTTTTTATAAAGTTTTTCAGTAGAGTTTCCACTGGTAAGCATTTTTATTATAATTTTACCACCTCAAAAATTATTGCGGCAAATTAAGAAGGTAGGCTAGAACCGTCACAACTGGATTAAATGAATAAAATAGAAGAAATATTAACTATAACTTATTTGTTTACAAACAACCATAAAGTCATTATGACAGTTAATGACACTTGGCTTTTCTTTTTCTATAAGTAGATGGCAAAGGTTTTTTTCTTAAACTTTCATGCCACTAATGACGTCATTCCGGTTGACCATATCCGCTTGACAAATATATTTATAAAAAAATAAATACGGGACCAAATGTTAAAATATTCAAATTAGTTTCTTAAATTGGCCTAATCTGTAGTAAAAAAAAATAAAAAAAATACCTTTTATTTTTTAACCAAAGCCAATTCAGTGCCCATTGAGGTCAGTGGATCACGGACCTGTAAAAACCATTATAGCTATTATACTTAGTTATCTAATTCGATTTTTTTTGTTTCACTGATTTTAGAAGCATATTAAAATTAAATAAATTTTATTTTAATGCAAATGATAAAAATTACCATATTGGCTGATTATTTTATATGCAAGCACTTTTTTCAATGTAAACGCAGCTACATATAAAAAGCTAGGTAAACAGCTCATAGGATCTGTTCCTCAGTGGTTAGAATTCCCGGAAAAGTGCGCTGCCTAAAACGAACCCAGATCTCCGACCTTATCGTCACTTAAGAATTATGATCATAAAGGCCAAGTTCTTAGGTTAAAATATAATTAAGAAAAGTGCTTTCCTTATCAAGAACACGATCCTCTCTGTCCACATGCGGGTTGCAGAGTCATCGAGAGTGGTGAAGGGCGGAAGTCGGCGTGTTTATCGGGGGCGGCGCGGGCGCTGCTATCGGGCGGAAGAGCGGTCACCGGCCAGCGGGCCCGGCCGCTCGCAAATCATATGCACTCCAACTTGTAAACGAGAAATTGCAATGATAACGCTATAACTATTTTATTTGAGGTCATATCACTGTTCACTTACCGACATCCTTAAGTGGAAAAGATACACAATCAAAGGAGCTTTAGCCGCAACGTAACTGCACTTTAAGAGTGACAGAATTTGAGTAATGAAAATGTAGTATTGATGCACTAAGTATAAAAAACCGGCCAAGTGCGAGTCGGACTCGCGCACGAAGGGTTCCATACCAAAAAACGGCAAAAAACGTTTGTTGTATGGGAGCCCCCTTAAATATTAATTTTATTCTGTTTTTAGTATTTGTTGTTATAGCGGCAACAGTAATACATCATCTGTGAAAATTTCAACTTTCTAGCTATTACGGTTCATGAGATACAGCCTGGTGACAGACAGACAGACAGACAGACAAACAGACAGACAGACAGACGGACAGCGGAGTCTTAGTAATAGGGTCCCGTTTTTACCCTTTAGGTACGGAACCCTAAAAATTGTTTAAAAAAACAAAAAACCGACTTCAAAAAACCTACCTCGGAAAAGCAAGAAATAATATTCGTAATAATAAAACACGTCTATTGAAGTCGGGTGGGGCTGGAATACCTACAGATTCCTTTTTTTATTCTAAATGCCCCACCCGACTTCAATAGACGTGTTTTATTATTACGAATATTATTTCTTGCTTTTCCGAGGTAGGTTTTTTGAAGTCGGTTTTTTGTTTTTTTAAACAATTTTTTATTTTTTTATTTTTAGTGTAGGTACCTTTTGTATTAGGTAGTGTAGGTATATTATTTAGGTAGAAAATTCGGCTCAGCCAAACGTGAGTTAATCGCGGAGAAACATACATACATGCGGGTCAAACTGAGAACCTCCTTTTTTTAAGTCAGTTAAAGAACTACACTTAAGATATCCCGTTTCCAACAAAAAAATAATTATCTTATTCAGTTCATAAACAAAGAAGTTATACGACTGATCATCGAGGTAGTTCACACAAAATCATACTATTTCCGTACTTTTTTCAAGATTACTTGAAAAGTACCGAACCGATTTCAAAATTTCAAAAAATGGGACCAATTTGGAAGTTTACCTAATGTAATAACGTTTGAATCATTTCAATCGGTTCAGCCGTCTTCGAGTAATCGGTGTACATACAAAAAACAAAAAAAAAAAAACAAAAAAAAAAAAACGGGTCGAATTGAGTACCTCCCTCCTTTTGAAGTCGGTAAAAAGAGTAGACTTACTTGTCACGGTATATCAGAGCTTAGACACAAAAGCTTCTATTACTACAATCAAATTCTGTAAAATAGGATAGTAAAATATCAGTAAATCAATGTGTCACAAAATTATATAGGTAGTTAGGTACCTATACCTAGTACCTATACTTAGAAAATAGAGCAATCGACGGTAATTTTCCCGGCTCAAAGGGTAAATGTAAACCCAACTTCGATATCAATATTGCGAATTTTAAGAAAACAACACTCATCCATTTACCTATCCATAATCGTTTTTAGTTTCTATGTGTAATAATAATATTGTAGCAAACTGTTACAATAATGTAGCAGAACATTTTCAGAAACAATTTTGCGAATGCAAGCGTGGTTACTCCCTAATAGCATTTGCCGTTGAGGGGATTTTAGTACACATATGCTCCACGTTCACTCGGCACATCGCATTGAAAGTTTCCAACTTCGAAACTACAACATCGCGAATGCTGCAGAGTGCAGTGCCGCTTCAGCTACCGAGACGCCATCGAATGGATACTAAAATGGAAATGGGGATAAATCGGTTGGCTCGAGTAAGTTTATTGACCTGTACGATACGAATATGATTTTTCTCTCTGTAAATTACGTTTACTTTTATTTTACAGGAAATTTGTAGAAAATGTCTACGACTTTTGATTGAAACAAAGTGCCTGTTTATTTTGTTACCGATATTGCTTCTACAACAAAAAAATATATTATAAAGTAAGATACAACTTAGTGGCTTAAGGCCAGTATATTCCAAAACTCTGTCTCTGTCTTTTTCTTTACGTGTGAAGAGTAATGAAAATAACCTCTCTTTTTCATTTTTTCAATGTTTTTGTAGATATTTTGAGCATAAAGTCACTTTTTGAAAAACTAACCGTTGATGGGAAGGTGACAACTTAAGAAGAAAATATAGTGACCACTTAGGAAAGTGACGACTTTTGGAAGAAGACAACATTAGGAAGATGACCACGTGACCCTGAGGGGAATATTCTTCTAAATGTCATTACCTATTTTTCTATATATTTTTCGAGAATAAGGGATTAATAGACTTTAAGTATTATCCAAAAAATATAAAATTACTAATATTAATTGAAAATATTAATTTTCCAAAAACAGACAACAAAACGACTTTGTATGGAAAGTGGCTTTTTGTCTGTTTTCGGAGAAATCATTGAACAAAATATGTTATTGTTTATGATGTTAGTAATCTACTCTTGTTTTTTTTAACAATAACCCCCCTGTCATATTATTACTTATTTGAATTCGTACTTACACACTACTTACATCAAATATTTCACACTTTTTTGGCTATATGTTTGTATATAATAATAATATGAAATAACCGCAAAATATGAAAAAATACTCAATGCTTATTTTTTAAATTTGAGATTTTTGCATTTACAATTTAGTATTGTTTAAAAATACTCAATGCCTCGAAAAGATTATTTTCATGTAAGTAAATCAATAGGACGAAAAATAATGACATGATCGACCCTGGCTGATGATACGAGATGGCTACGAGTCAGTTAATATCAGTCATAGAACAAAAGAGGTCATAGAACTCAACCGATACAATTACAACAAAGTAATAACAATGGCCATCCACACTAAAGTGGGCCATGTTGTGCACTAGCGATAATTCGGTGTCAACAGATATTAGGGTCAATTGACTTCTTCGCTATGTTGGGTTAGTCTCTGATAACACTATTTATACAGGACTACTGCCCATGTATAAATAAATAAACACAATGAAATTATCATTACATAACTTATCTCTCCGGCACCAAATCAAACAGTATATTTATTAACTACTGTGTTGCCATTGCCACATTATTCAGTATGTAAGTGTTCCCAAAAATAAAATAATGAACTTTAAATAATACGGACCATTCTTCTTAGATCGTAAAACGTTTACGTAATTACAATTTATGAATTCAATTTATGTTTGAGCGTTTAGATAAGACAGGCAAAAATGGCTCGGCGTCACATTCTCAAAATTATAACATTCATTATGATGGGCATTAGGGAAATAATGTTTGATCATTTGGAAAGCGAGCTCGGATTAATAACTTTTGGGTCTAATCTACGTTTGTCTTATGGCAGTTATAACAATCAAAATTGGATTTTAATAGCTCTGACCCGACTATCGGTGATGAGAGACGTCTATACGACAGACGTTGGTTTAAAAAGATTAATAGATGCAGCTGCTATGTAGGAGTATTTAAGAATACACAAATAGACTACATTTCATTCAGATTATCACGTACCTAAGTAATAGTAATGTCCTGAAACAACAACACACAAATTGATGATAATTATTTCCGAACATTATTATTAACACCTGTTGAAAAAGTACCTATCGTATGAAATGAACGTGTATTAACATAATGGATCATAAGAAATTGAATAATATTTGCAAAACTTAAAAGATATACAAAAGTTCACCCTATTTATTAACCATCTAAAATCATTTCTAATAGATAAATGTTATTATTATATTTCAGAATTTCAGAAAAAAAATAGGCAATCCATAATACCCACTTCGATATCTCCACTAACAGAATATTACTTAAATAGAAATAAATAAATAATTATAATATGGTTCAAAATTATACATAAAACAATAATACAATATTATAATGATTATACTTGCAATAATAATATAATGATCAATGTTAATTAGTTATTATTCTTTTCAAACTTCTAAGTGTAATGTGATAAGTTATTTACAGTATAAATAGGTACCTATTTAAATGAACATTATTACAAATAAAAATAATTATAATATGGTGCAATTTAATTTATAAAATAGGTACAATAATATAATGAAGAATGTTAGTTATATGCATGTGTTAATTATTTAATTTAAATTTATAAGTAAGAGGCGATAGATAGTTGCCCCTCATGTTTGCTGTGCCCTAGCAGGGCGTCACTTGTACCTAGATCTTGTAACACCTATTTCAACTTGTGACTTGCAAATAAATAGTGAATTGAATTGAACTTTAACAGAACTGGTTTTCATTAATTATTATATAATTTATTTAAGCACCATAAATGAAAAAGGAAACCCTTTAAAATAAAAGTGACGTATTATTAATTATCAACCGACTTAAAAAAAGAGGAGGTTATCAATTCGGTTGTATGTTTTTTTTGTGGTAATATACTGAACAAAACACCAAAGAAGCCAACCAGTTAGATACTTACCTTGCTTTTTTGTAACAAAACTTCCTGCTACAACTCAAGGATCAATTGATATAATACCCATACGTTATAAAAAACCAGTTTCTACCTGCATCTCGACAAGGGTGATGATGGCTTAAGATACATTGTTTTTACTACATCGATTCTTTTGACCCGATTCGTTCAAAAGAACCGTCCTGGAATGTATCAAAGAATCAATCATATTGTCCTCGAAATAATAATACTGATAATACTATAGCTGTATGAAATGACGATGATATTGAAGATGATGAATGATCAAACTGAGATTACATAACTTGCAGGTAAATAGCAATATTATAATACGTACCTATTTATTATAGTTTGATTTCAATAAGGTAGGTATTTGAAGTGTTCATACTTATTTATCAAATATTATAAGTTGTACAGGTAAAGTGACACACATGACACAGCAACTGATAATCCAATATCCGGTAAGATGATTCACCTTTATTGATATGACACAAATCCGCACATGCAGAATAAAATAACAAATATTACTAACTCTAGATTTAAATACACAGTCACGTAATCACCTAACAGATGCTCATTTCATTTACAAACCTCAGTCAAATTCTAACTCATTCTGTTTAAAAAGAAGTCGTTAAAATTTATTGCCTAATTCAAATAATGAATAAGTATTGATGACGCAGAACTCTTTGGACTCAGTGCATGACGAAATGCACGTGACTGATTCACAGTATTTTACACCTAGCGTCTCTCTGTGAAATACAGAAGTTCCCATATTTACATTCAAGTAAACTTAAGTGAACTCGGTTGAAACTGAAATCCAAGCCATAGCTGCAATGAGTACCATTAAAGCCGTATCTCAGTGCCATGTGTTATTATTAAACGATTGCTATAGCATAAAATTGCAGCAACGCCATGGTGTCGGGTCTCCAGTAATTAATGTGCTACAAACTATATACCAACCTTTGTCACGATATTTAGCTATCAACTACTATGCGAGCCAAATAAGAATAGTACCTGTCAAATAGCAATATTTTCTTGATCTTTGTTCCTTTTCTTGTACATCCTACACCCTGAAGTGGAAGCGAAACGCAAAAAAAATATGGCTGTTTTGACGCTACTATTCTTATTTGGCTTGCATAGTACATGATCATACTCACATGCGTCATTTTTTATGAATCCTCATTCCCCTTCAAAATATGTCAACTTAAGTCGTCAGCTGGTTGCGCTGTTGAGTCACTTCACGACGCAAGCGTCCTTAAAGTCTCTGCGAACACGATGATCATCAAATTAAATTATTTATGCTTACGGGTTTTGTAAACTAAACGCAGGTTATTCATCATCTAAAATCTAGGATATAACAGATGACGAATGGTAGAGCACCCACTGTCACGGTCACGACTGCTTGCGTCAGACGCCGGCGCAGGCGCTATGCCACTAGGTCGCCTGACCACTGACCGCCCAATGTAGGTCATGACATGACACGATGTACCTACTCAGAATTTTAAATTTTCTTTATAAAAAAAACCGTCAGAAAAGGCAATGGTATAAAATCCGATGTTGGTATGGCCAACTGAAAATAATGGAGAACATGTTCATTATATTACGGTGCCTCTAACCCATGTTATAAACCTATCTATCTCGCAAGGTCGATTTCCGTCTCGACTGAAACTATCAGTAGTAAAACCGATTCATAAAAAAGGGCCGAAAAACGATTTAAGTAACTACAGACCCATAACGTTAATTACAATAGTTGCGAAGATCTATGAAAGGGTTATTTTAGAAAAGTTAATTGCATTTATAGAATCATCTGCATTACTTAAAACAGAGCAATATGGTTTTAGAAAAGGAAGCTCAACCACTCTAGCCTGTTTTCATCTAATGAAGCAAATAACAGAAACACTTGATAAGGGTAACAATGTACTAGCCATCTTCTTAGACATGAGCAGGGCCTTCGACTTTGTCTCACACTCATTATTAATACATAAATTAGAACGGTATGGGATAAGAGGAACTGCCTTAAATTTGATGAAAAGCTATCTCGGAGATCGTTTGCAGAGAGTAGAAATCACTGGATATTCAAATACGTCCAATAATCTGAGGAAAAATTTTGCTTCAGGTTACATTAATAATGGCTGTGGCGTACCTCAAGGAAGCATACTTGGCCCATTATTATTCCTACTTTATATTAATGACTTGCCAAACGTCGTCGATCAGCAGTGTATACTATTCGCTGATGACACTACTCTAATAATTAAATCTGACAATAAAGATGACATTCAAAATATTGCACAGCGTAATTTCAAAGAAGTAATAAAATGGCTCGAAATAAATAATCTGAATATTAATATAAATAAACCAAATTCATTAATTTTAGGACTCGTAACTCTATACGTAAGCATTTAGACATAACTTATAATGATAATAATATTGAAGAGGTGACAGAATTAAAATTTCTAGGTATAAATATTGACAACAAATGTGACTGGAAATCGCATATAAATTTAATGATTAGTAAATTGGATCGATTTGTATACGTATTATATAGAGTGAAACATGTTGCATCAAAGGAAGCAGCACTTATGGCCTACCATGGCTATGTGTCCTCGGTCCTGCGATATGGCATTATATTATGGGGAAACTCGGTAGAAATGCATCGGGCTTTCAAATTACAAAAAAAATGTGTTCGTACAATTTGTGGTGCTGGCTATTTAGATAGCTGCAAACCTTTGTTCAAGGCCTTAAATATTCTGCCCTTGCCTTGCCTTTACATTTATGAGATTAGTCTATTTGTAAAAAAACATGATCATTTATTCAAAAAAAATCAAGACTTCAACTACAGAGGTAGAAAAGGTACCAACTTACGAATTCCCGGTCAAAGTCTGGTATTACATTCCAAAAACTCATTTTGTATGGCAATACGTATTTACAATAAAATACCAAATAACGTAAGAGAACTACCTACAACTAAATTTAAAAGCAAATTGTTTAACATTTTAATAGAAAAGACATATTACTGTATTAATGATTTCCTAAACGATTAAATTATTGACATTGCACGCTAATTATAACTTTTGACATCTTCTATTGCTGACATTCCAATAATTTAATTTCATTTTTATTAATTTAGTGATTTGATAAATATTGACATAATGTAATAAAATTGTATTATATAGTTAAATCTAAGTATTTGCACGTTGAAACATTCGACAGAATATGCTGGAAATATAATTATAACATCTTGTATGTACCATATTTTGCAAATAAATGAATTATGAATTATGAACAAAAGAAGTTATAGTGCTTTATTATAGTATACTTTGACGGGTACTTTAAATTAAGTTCTCTGTCAGATAAAACTATGATAATAATAATGACAAAACCAAAAATGCACCTTTCATAATATTTATAATACGTAACGAACTTGCAAGAATATTGGAGAAAATCATAACATGTTCTATTTACCAACGGTCTGACCAACCAACCATCTAATAATATTAAATATTTTTCCCTCGATTCGAGGTAAATTTTCCTTGACGATAGTAAATAAAAGTCTATAAGTACATAAAATATATAACATCTGTCACGCAATATTTTGCAATACCAATCTACGGACACGAGTGAATAAATAATATTATTTTATTGCAAAAAGGTAAAATCATTTCTAAATAAGTGTATTTTTTTGTAAAATACGTGTATATGAAATCTAGGAAAACTTATCGTATTTCTATCGATCTAAATTCGTCATACAACTGCAATATCAGTCTCAAGAAGTTTAGTCGTGATGTTAAAGCATAATATTCAACAACTAATAATATAAAGTCAGCAGACGACGTAAACACGTCACGTAGGTTAATCCGATCCAGTGTCAAGAACAGTTTGAATTCAATACATCCTCCAAATCCAATGTGACAACGGCCAGTCGGATCAAACGCGTTAATGTTGTTCCGTATACAAACAGATTTTCCAATAATTGATTCCGAAACTGTCGTGTCTGTCTGTAGACTCAACAGTCGACGTTTTCACAAGCGAGAATGTGAAATAACTTCACATTCCATGAATTAGTGGATAAATCACCGGGATCCGATTTGTGGTAATGTCGGTTGACGTCTGTTTATGTAAACAATAGTATTTAAGCGTGAACATGTACGGTGACGCATAATTTTGACGACTACAACAATTCAATAGAAAGTGCTATGAGAATTTCATGTATTTTTGAGTCATCAAAAGTTTAAAGTAGGATGTTTCCAAAATTCAGGAAATTGGATGCGGATTATTACGAGTATTCAAGGAGCATTTGAATTTTAGTCAATTTTCCGCAAGATTTCCATAACTCTTGAATTTTCGGGCTATTAGTAGTTACATAGAAATGTTTTAACGACTTTAGAACCTTGTTGTTAACCTCTTTTTTATCGATTGTCTTCCATGTTAAACCCCAGAAATATCACTGTATAGGTAGGTAAAAATAGAGAGAGCAAACGTATCCGCACCCTATTATTTAAATCCCTTTGGACGTTAGTCCCATTCCCATTACCGTGGACGTCGCCCGAGTGGACGCCGAGAGGACGAGGGGAAGTACAACATGGGCCAACAAAGGAATAGCCTTCTACACTACAGAGTAGCCACTCGAGCCTTTTTCTTTGTATGAAACTTGTACATCGAATCTCGTATTGGAGATTTTCTCAGCTTTTACTGTGAATATACTGATAGATTTTATGATATGTATTTATCTTGAGAAGAACGCGATATAATCATTTTGATAAACTGAGCAGTAAAGTGTACAGTATAAATTTCTGCATCATCTATCATATCGCATCAGGAAATTAAAATTTGAACCGTTATTACTCAGGATTGTGAAACACGACTGAATTAGCTCGCGGCCAATCACTGTAATTGCATTGGAATCGAAAAAATGGTGAAACGTTTCAGAATTCTGCAGTGTCGACAAAAATGCGATTACAGAAGGCAATCAAAACAAATCTATTGAAAATTTTAGTGACGGTACATCGGAATAAGTAGAGAATTGATTCGGGCCGGTTTGCCGTTCATTTCGTGGGGGTTTGTTTGATGGAGCAATAATAATTAATCAATTCACGGAAGGGTGGCGGCCTCTATTTACAACTTCCTCACAGGAGTCGGCATTTAGGAGACGCTTGACAGAAAAGGGACCGGTCGCATTATACACGCAATTTGTGTCACAATAGCGACACTTGTGGAATTTATCCAAGACGGATAGAATTTAGAATACGAAGAATGAAAATTCCATTAAATGTTTATCTTTCTGTGTCGTGATTCACCGCTACCTATTTAGCTCTGGTAACCGGAACTCTCAGTAAGAATACCTAGTTATACTGTTCCAGCATCGATATTTAATATCCTTTTTGTTATCTTTGTAGGACATGCAAGCCGTTAAAAGCTTTGTGAATTTATTAGATAGGTACTAAGGAAAGACACAAACTAAGTACTAGGAAAGAAATAAATACCAAACGTAGTCTTTGTTGTGCACTTACAAGGAATTACCTTGTATATCACAACAGTGAATCAAGAGGATAATGAAAGTCTGAACTTAATTGGTGTCACTTCAAATTCCAAGTAAATAATGAAAACTGCACACTGGTTTACAGACAATATGACGTTCACAACGTGAATCTTAGTAATAAATTACTAATCCTTAACCTTAAACCTTCCGTTTTTCGTCTTTATCTTAATAAAGACGAAAAACGGAAGGCACCTACCTATTAGTCACCTATGTCCTGTTGTTTCATTTATTAGAACCTGCTTTTAATTATTTTGAAATGAAATATCTTTTAGATATGCAGATTAATTGGCCTATTGCGAAACAATATTCTCTTATCAGATTGCGAACGCGCCAATTTATACTTATTTATTATTGAAAGATACCGTCCTAATAAAATAAGCACTTTCGATTTTAATCTGCAGTACTTATTAACTTATCTGATTGTTCACTTCGCACACAAAACACAATGGATTGTTAAAGCAATGGAATTGTTAGTACATGTTAGCAAACATATAAGCATTAGTTATTTGAAAAACACTTAGAATTTTCCAACCTTATGATCTGAATGATTTGTCTGTTGCGATACAAAACAACGAAAGGACAGTAGGTAATAGCTGTGTTTCCATCAAATTGTATGATTATTTAATGCGCAAAAAAATAATGATTCCATAATTCACTGTCGGTAAGTATTACTTATGATTTCAACAACAGGTACCTCCTGAATATAACACACGCAGTACTGAAAATAAACTTAGGTACCTTCTGCCAACACACGAAATCTCACAAATAATTCGTTTCACTTTCTCAAGATTCCCTTAATGAGGCCTGTGTCCTAAATTTATCTATAAACAGCGATGGCAACTTGCTGGTTAAATATAACCCACCTATGGCGGCCGTAGCATCAATCACAGTCCGCCCAGTCGGGAGGTGATGTCAGTCCATGTGATCAAACGCAGACTCTGTTTCTACTATTACATTTCATTTAGCCCATTTTATTCCATCGGTGAATTCCGCACTGACTCGCATCGCATCTGTCAAGCTCAAGCGTCAAGGGATCGTGGTAAATTATTTAACGCCTACCTTACAGGAACACAGACCCCGAGTAATATTAATACGTCGTTAACCTCCACTGCCGTCGATCGACATTAGCCGGAAAACTACTTTCACCTCCACTGAAATAACGACTGCGTGGTTGTAGGCAAAAAATAAAAACAAAGTGGAAATTGCCATTCACGTCATAATGTGCCTTCGAGTGTCTTTCGTGAACTAAGGGCGGGTTGGTAGATATTTTTTTTTCGTGGTCAGAACCAAAAAAGTGCCTTCGCGTATTTTATGAAAATCTTTCTCTGCAATTTCGGGTTTAATTATAAAGTTAAGCAAATTTCCAAAAAAGCGAGGCGGCTATGAACTATTCCAATAGCTATTCTACACTATTCAATAAGTCAAAACTGTTAATGTATTTTTGTTTCTGAGATCGAGAACCCCAAAATTGGCTATTTTACGCAAAAATCACAGTCGAAACGTAAAAGCCCATAAGCTAATCCTTGAAATGCTTATAATCAATATTTATAATATTGACAATTGATTCTAGTTCTGTTGTAACTTCTAATAAAGTCCAGATTGTGATAAATCCTTAAAACATTTTCAAATCTAAGAGTTTTTTTTTTCTCTCAGCCTTTAAAGCTGTCTGGCCCTGCAATTAAAATATTTGATACAAAGATACCATTCATCAAATCATTCACAACTATGTTTACCCAATGAACCATCTTGTAAAAGACAAGGTAAGGAGCATTTAGACCGAGCAATTTTGTCTCAAGTTTTGGTTGACGTAGCACCTACTTATTAAGAAAAATTTAGGTTTTTTCAAAGTAATAATTAGTGACAAAAGTATTCTTTTCTTTTTCCACACTATACTTTAAAAGTCTTTTTTGTTTCACAAAACTCGATATTTCAGCAAGCAACAAAATATGTAACAATCATTCGAAAGAGCAGAAATTACGAAATCTAATTAAATATCGATATAAAGCAAAAGTTGTAGCTTTTAAAGTGTACTAAGATAGAAAGAAGGACAGATGCGAAGAAATTGACCTTGTGTCAGTTCACCAGGCCATTGTAGAGGGCCCACTAGGGCGTAGTGCGCACCGGTGGCGACCAGCGACAGTAATTATCTGGTGTCGTCGACTCCGCGTGCGTTCACCCCAAGGACCGTGGACTCCGCTCTCCTGACTCCTCACTTTTTACTTACTAATTTCTCTATGAGCGAAAGACTTGTAAGCCGTTGAAACGACTTGGGGATGAATGAACAACGCTATTTTGTCTACACTACAATGACATTTATACTTTTTATAGCGAACCACAAAATGACAAACAGACATAGGCACGGGGCAGGCTGCTTGATCATCCTAGAGACCATTGTTGCCAATGGATATTCATTGCGAAACTCATGATAATACAATAAAATAACAGACTAAAACTAAATTAAAAGCTTAGTCATTTTGAAAGGTAGATATAGCATTGACATTACCGAAAAAGGATTTCGCATTTAATTGGTTTTTTTATGTACCTTTTTGGTAAACTCTTAAAAACCATTTGGTTTGAGTAGAAAATGGTTTTCATTTCTTCTTTAGATCATTTTCGTATTTCACTCAAGAGAGAAATCAATGAAATTCGTTACTACATCTTAAAATGCTAAGTAGTTTTATTAAAAATATCATCCATAGTCTTAACATGTTTATTTAGACTACCGATAGCTGCGATAGTAGATTCTCTGTATTACGAAACGTTGTTTTAAATTTAGCCTTGAACGCATCAGTAGTCAAACGAAGAATCATTACTATTTTAATCATTTGGCTTGCCTGCAAGTTAACGATTTGAGAGATCTTTAGTGAGAAAACCTTCAAACAAATAAAAATACGGATTTGGTGCCAGTCTCCTAGTCTCACCGCCTGCATTAGGTAGGTACCAAAGGTTCTTAATAAAGCTAACCTTTAGTAAGTTCTTTAGTTTAATGTAAATGGTTTTGTTTTTCGGTAGATCAAGTGGGGTTGCTATATTACCGTGTCTGGCATTCACAGACCATACAACAAATACTAATGCTGGCATTGTAAGGATAAGCATAGCGATAAACGTTCCATAATTTGACATCGTCAATGTTTGTGTCGGCAATAAAACCAGACGGAATAAGGGAGTAGGTAAGTGATTTACGTACGAAAGATCAAAATATTCAAACGACTTTCTTGTGATGTTTTAGAATTTAGACAAAACTTCGATTAAGTACTTAGGTATTTATTGAAATCTTTAAACCAAGTTATTCGCCAATAGCTAAATCAATTTTAAATTGATAGGTACGTCTAATGTAATTTAATTATTACATTGTTGGTTTAAAATAAAACTTACCTTTCATAAAAAAATAATAGGGTAAGTAAGTGAAAATATACTTAGTTTCACGAAACATTGTTTTCATTGAATTTTTTAACAGTTTTCTTCTTTACCTATTTACATACATAATTTGGTATTGCTGAAGCACGGTATGTGCTATAACTATAAGTTAACTACCTAGGTCTATAAAGAAACTGCAAAAAATGCAAATAACAAAGAGTTGCGTAGATTTACTTATAAATGTAAATCTATGTCGTCTGAGGTA
The DNA here is from genome assembly GCA_943789525.1 of Agriphila geniculea. Classification (NCBI taxonomy): domain Eukaryota; kingdom Metazoa; phylum Arthropoda; class Insecta; order Lepidoptera; family Crambidae; genus Agriphila; species Agriphila geniculea. The sequence continues at coordinate 18,296,957 of OX038871.1, forward strand.
GTCCTCAGACGACATTTATAAGTAAATAGATAATAGTTAATAGTTTATCGCAAATCCTTCTTCTATGAGTCCCTACAAAACTGAAAAGTAATATGAAAACAAAAACCCCATGGACTTTTGTCTACTGGACAAAATTCATAAATTGGAGCACCACACGCGAAGCAGCGCTGATCGAAGAACACATTATCAAAACAGATCGACACGTAACATGATAATTGTATGCAATATTGAAACCGTAATAGTAATTATTTAGGTAGGTATGGTTAGTGTCGCAAGCTGGCTCGCCTAATCGTGCAAGCGACTGCTCACGGCCAACCGCCGCCCACTCGCCCGACTCCATTTAAGCCCATATACAGTGTTTCTACTTCTATAATAATATTCATATTTTTAAATACCCAAATTAAGCAATATGTTAATTGTGAAACAATCACACGGCCTGATACGATCTTTGTACAGGGAATGTATTTGGTATTCACTTCCCGCGTCAACTCTGCCGACCTTACGCCGTTACCCATTACGATGAACGATGGAGTGTTGATAATATTCGTAAACTTTAAACAGACATCATGCACTGGGCATTAAATTCAATAACAAACTGTTCTTATTCGTTTCGTAAATAACTAAGTACGGTGAGATTTTTATAGGGACATGGGATCATTTTACTTAACATTAATTTACTAGGACAAAATAATTTCGCAGTAAAGTAAAAAGTACTTTGCAAAAAATTCAACATTCGAAGCAGACTTAATTCCAGTGTACTATTATGTATTCTGTGGATCCAGTCCAGACGATTTAAGGAGAGTTAGGGCTAAAGCTAGTTTTTGTGAAAAAATAAACGCAAAAAGTCGTCTTGCGGGTTGCCAACTATGATGAATGACATTCACGGCCACTGGACAGGGTATTTTTCTGCAGAACTGGCCAACTGAAGTCAATGCATTGTTCTAGCTTCGACTAGTTTATCAACATTCCGCGTTGAATGGCTGACAACCTGTCTTGGATCGTACCTAAGGTACTTGTTATGGGGAAACAGTAGTATACAATGGGTTTGTCAACGATGATAGGGGAAATAGGACCTATCTCCGAAGTCATTAGAGATCTGATTGTGTTCACACAATGCATTGTTATACCTGTGCTCTAGGGCGAATTCCCGCGGTTTTGCGCGTCTTTACACGAGTAATTACAATCCACGATACTAGCGAAAGCTTTGTACGTGCTTGCTAACATTACAACAGACATATAATATCCCAGCGTGATTCCACCTATTTGTTTCTCACTAGCTCACATAAAACAAACACAGTAAAAGCAGTGTGGTGCCTGTAACGTGCACAAAATATTAATTAAAGAACTGTATTACCTTAGTGTTGCAAAATGTCTGTTACAAATAAATTATTTCATTATCATTTCTTATCGGTTGTCCTTAATCTGCTGTTTTTAATAGATAGAAATGTGTAGGAAAATCAATTATTTTTTATTCGTACAATCAAATTATGATGTTTCATATAATTAATAGTACCTACCCTACCTATAAACAAACCGATTAGTTACTAAGAAAAGACTTGGAAAGTGCAAAAATAAAGTAAATCGACAGTTTCTTAATGAATTTTCCAAGAAGTTCTGCATTCCCAGAACATTCTAACCATTTCATAAAAATATTTTAACTACATAAACATAATAGTAACAAACAACTAACTAAGGCTGATTATTAATCTTGTACTTTTTCTTTAATTCTTGTGAAGTCTGGAAAAGTGAATCTTACCTGAAAGATTTTAATTAAGTTATTCAATAACACCCGTCGATAGAGGAAAGTGAGACATTTTCCTTTAACAGAGTTCAACGTTGGTACCTAACTTTATCTTTTTACATTTGAATCGTAATCATTCCATTCCCAGACCAAGGTGTCTGGAATTATTCTAATGACTTACCAATACACTGAGTCTTAAGTTTCAAATCAAATCAAATCAAATCATTTTATTCACACAAAACAGAGTGCATACAGTTGTTATTGGTTACATTCCGGTTCTCTGCCTTGCCATAGAAAAGGCATGTGAAATGTCAGTTTAGAGTAGTAAATTAAATACGATTAAATAAACAAATTAAAATTACATGCGATGAGAATAATTCATTTTATGTCAATTTTTGAATTTAGAAATTCTTCAATTGTATAGAAACATTTATTTTTTAACCATGTTTGTAACTTTTTTTTTATATAGGTAAACTAAGCTCTAGTTTGTTAAAAATTTTTATGCAGTTAGGATAACAATTCCTTTTATAATACTTTGTATGCGTTGTGGGTAACATCAACTTACCATGGTGTCTCGCTAATCTACAGTTGTCAAAATCGCGCTGGGCGGCCGTTTTATTTGCTATAAACAGGCAAGATTCGAAGGTTATCTGGATGAAACTAACTAAAAAACGCACTGCGCGGCCGTTTTATTTACTACCGGGAGTTTGGTATGGAATATGGTAGATTGGGACCATCAAACTGAACAACTTTTACCAGGAACCAACTCTGAAATCACGAAAAAAAAATCAGCTGTTTCATACAAAAATTAATAACAAAATACAGCAGTTTTTTTTCGCGATTACAGAGTTGTTTCCATACTAAAAATGCGCAGCCATTTTATTCACTATAAACAAGCAAGATTAGTGGATGAAACTGACCAAAAATCGCGCTGCGCGGCCATTTTCTTTTCTATAAAAAGGCAAGATTACAAGGTTTCTGGATGAAACTAACTAAAAATCGCGCTGCGGCCGTTTTCTTTACTATAGACTTGCCTCGGGCTATCCCTGGCAATTGGGTATTTGTTTTGGGCCGCTACGGTTTACAAAAGTACTAAAACCTGGCCCTCCACAAAATTGTGTTGGACACCCCTGCTCTAGGATACCCGATAATATCTAAAAAAAACAAGGGCGCAGTTATAGAAGCTCGCACAGGGCGCAGAAAAGGCTGCACTGTTCATGAATCATGATTGTTCATGAGCGAGTTAGTACTCCGACTCGCATTTGGCTGATTTTCGGGTGGCTGTGCCCACAACCTTTTTTAAGGGCTGGATCCGCGCCTGTATGGGGGTGTGTTTCAACAAAACAAGTGACATTCTCTGTATCAACGGCCAATTTAGCGCTTCGTGGGTCTGTGCGTCCTTTCTAAATAGCTTATCCGTTAACGCTCGTATCGCCATATCATCGTCTACCTGATATTTTAAAGAACTCTTTGTTCGGAGGTCGTCAACCTCGTTATCTAGGAGCGGCCTAGTCTTCTTGTCAGCGAAGCCTATTTATGAACAATTTGATATTACACTCAATAATGTTATTTTTGACAACGGGATTATTTCGTTGATAATATTTTATTTACTCGTTTATTGCACGACCCAGAAACTAATTTAGACAATCTATGTAGTTCTGTTACTTATGCAAAAATATTTTAAAACTAAAATTATTAAGTTTGGGTTTTTTATTCCAAGGTGATTCTGATAGTTATCAGTAGCCCACCTTGAAGGACTCGGCAACCACATATAGTTAAATCGAATAGTGTCTCACTACTCTCACTGTTAGACGAACCGTGGTGGTAAATAAATTATGGCGGACCGTACGTGACGATAATGCCTGCGGCTTGCATGCTTTAGTAGCATGCCTCATTCGACTCATGCCATGTTCGAGGTGTATTCCCGATGGGCACCTGACTACCGGCCCTCGGCTGGGAATAATTTAGTCTTGTTGATTAGCCTCTCTGGATAAACTTTATGCTCATATTGATAACTAATGTTTGTTTTGCCAATACCTTCTTTATCAGGGACAAAAGTGCTGGGAAAATGTTGAACAACAAATAACTCTAATCATATTTTAATAAGTAGGTATTTCATTTTGATCTACGTGAATGAATAGTAAAAAATCGGGTTGCACTCCGGGAGTGCCGTTGTGCATTTTTGATATTTTGGAATGGTTGGGGAATCATTTTGCACGAATTGTCGTCTTACGAATTTACTCTGCATTTGAATTTACGAATACAGAACAGTATTGTACAGTACAGAAAATCTAGAGTTTTGACATTGAATTAAAAAATTAGCGCGTTGCTATGGTGACACAAGTGTTTACTTCTTGAAATGACACGCCGCCATTTTCGCCGCGCCCCGTAGAAAGAGAGGGGGATACTTCCGCCGCCGGCTGTCTACTCTCCATCCGTCACATCCGTCTTACGAATTTTCGATCAGGGTCACGTGATCCTGACTGACTGACGCGAGTTTATCATTTTTTCCCCATTACAAAAAAGCGTACAACGCCGCTAAAGAAGTTTTCACTTCAAAAATTGTAGATACTTTTACTAAATGGAAGATGCCAATTTTACTCTATTGGCTCCGTGCACGCTTTTAGCGCCACCTAGCATGTTGCAACTTTGTTGGCTCTGACCTGACCGTTTTGACGTTTTGATATGTAATGGCGGCATTGTGACAAAATGTTAAAAAATACTAAACATATTGTGTTATTAATGTAAATTTCAAAATTACTGTGATTTGGGTGGACAAAGTGTTGTGAAGTCATTTTTGGTCATTTAAATTAAATATGGCAAGTAAGATCTATTCAAAAAGAGTGTTTTATTTTGGTAATATCAGGGTTTGTTTACTTCTTTTTTAGTTGTAGATTTTGTAAAACAAGAGGATAAAGCTACTTTAATAATTTTACTAAGTGATAATAAACATATGTAATTATTCCTGTATCGCTAGTAATAAATTAAATATCGTTTTCAAGCAGATTACAGAGCCTTCATTATTTCTACTTTTTGCCATCATGAGCGCTGCGATCGATTATTATACCTTCGCACCCTCCCAATACGAACGAAGATATTTATTTCCCGAGATACGATTTAAAGAATTTATTTTGATTTAACAGAATAAATATAGCGATGGATTTCATATAAAATTTTGTTTACTAACACTAGCTACTAAAAATACTTTTCAGTGTGTTGGCTGGCGGGCGTCGGGCATATCATATCTAATAAACAGAGCTTCATAAATGAGTTAATTAATCATGGCTAAACATCGCCCTGTTCCAACAATATTGCTGCCAGGTTGTGACGATACTGTACTAAGTATATACTTTCGATAGGTACAATACATAAAATCTTAATCATTTCCAAACTTTTCCTACGTTCAGTCTTCCTTTTTTTATGTATAACAACTTTGACTAACAACAAACAAACAGTTTGCTTATCTATCTCGAGCTTCTCAGTCATTTAGTTAGAACGTTAAATCATACACGGTTAATATAACACGGTTTCACTTAGTCTTTTCATAAAAGCAGCTGCGGTTACATTTAGTGCCTACTTAATTGATTGCCGAAGATGTTAGTTAATGCAAAAATTTAAGCTGAATCAATTCTTTATCAGTCTAGTCTCCTTGATTGCGTCTCTATAAAAAGTGTTTTTTTTTTGCGTTTGGATTGGATGGAGTCTTGCTATCAACAGTCTAGACTTCATTCCACTCTTCTTGAAGAAGCAAACTTTACTAAAATAACCTATTGTGTAGGCTTTACAGCCTTACTCTAAATCCGAAAAATATCGAAATGTACTTTCCTAATCTTATACACAGTTCAACAAATACTAAATAATATTTGAACACGTACAGCAGATAAATATTAATTTTGACTCCGTCTGTATTGACTCATATCTCAAATGACTCCATTAGCAATAACGACCTTATTATTAGTAGAAAATTAAGAGTTATTTGTTCACATTACGGCAAAAGTTCCACGAAGGGTTCATTTTTCGAGGCAAATGTCAACAGATTTGTTACCAAAATTAGTACGTTGGTAGTTTAACTCTAAACAAGGGGGCGGAAGGAGAGGGGAGCGGGGAGGCCCGCAAATAGCCCAGTGACCCGGCCATTGACTTGCCGGTTTATCCTAAACCGTCCCACTATTCCAGTTAGATGGGATTGTAAACCAAAATATCAGCTTTTAATCCCTTTATTCATAAATCGCCAGAAATAGGTCGATTTGGCCAATATCTGGGAGAGGTCCATGATCCATTGGAATTATTGGATTGTCCTATTGTAATAGTAAATGATCTAGGAGTTTATTATAATACTAGTGGCTCCGTGAGCTGTAGACCTCGCGATAAAATAAAATAAAATGTCGCCATGAAGTTTTCAAAACACACAGTAGGTACAGATGCCGGCATATATATTGGCCATAAACTTAGTGTTTATGGCTACTGCGCATCTTTTGTCCCTTTCTTTCTCTTGCCAATATATATGCCGGGCAGTATACGTGAGTATTCGCAGCTATTGGCTCCGTGCACGCGTTTAGCGCCACCTAGCGTGTTGCAACTTTGTTGGCTCTGACCTGACCGTTTTGACGTTTTGATATGTAATGGCGGCATTGTGACAAAATGTTAAAAAATACTATACATATTGTCAAGGACAGGCCCACCTATGTATAGACTTATTTTATACTCTGTAATTAGTTACATGTAATGTAAATATCTATACTATGGTTTTTACTCTTGTCTCTATTCTTGTCATTATTGCTTTGCTTTGCCTATTGTAAATGTGTTTCCATTTTTCTGCAACTTATTAAATCTTCCTTTTCCCCTTTCAACCGCCGTTTCCTTTGCTGTCCTCGACACATATTGTGTTATTAATGTAAATTTCAAAATTACTATGATTTGGGTGGACAAAGTGTTGTGAAATCATTTTTGGTCATTTAAATTAAATATGGCAAGTAAGATCTATTCAAAAAGAGTGTTTAATTTTGGTTATATCAGGATTTGTTTACTTCTTTTTTAGTTGTAGATTTTGTAAAACAAGAGGATAAAGCTACTTTAATAATTTTACTAAGTGATAATAAACATATATAATTATTCCTGTATCGCTAGTAATAAATTAAATATCGTTTTCAAGCAGAGCCTTCTTTATTTCTACTTTTTGCCACCATGAGCGCTGCGATCGATTATTATACCTTCGCACCCTCCCAATACGGTGCTTCTAATTTTATTAATTTTTCAAAATGGGTGAATATTTTTTTATAAATTTGGAAAAAATGGCTTGACTAAACAGTTATATATAATTATCGAACCTACTCACAAAATTTCACCAGGATCGGTTGAGAAATGCGACCTGTAGAGGAGATTAAACAGCCGGAAAGCTGGACTGAAATATGTTTTTTACATATCTCCGTCATTTAAATAAATTTCGGAAAATTGCCTCCCCAAAAAATTCAATATATTTATCAAATCTGCTCACAAAATGTCACCCATCACCCATTTATCAGCTTTTAATCCCTTTATTCATAAATCGCCAGAAATAGGTCGATTTGGCCAATATCCGGGAGAGGTCCATGATCCATAGGAATTATTGGATTGTCCTATTGTAATAGTAAATGATCTAGGAGTTTATTATAATACTACAAATCTCAATACATATTGAATATTAAAAGAAAATGAAATTAACAAGGAATATTATCAAAATACTAAGTAATAACTTAATTATTATTATGATAAGGGTAATTAATGTAATTGCATTATTTAAATGAAGCAGACATTAAATTAACAGAACAAAATAAGATTCCACAATCTTTATCAACTGCGCTACGACGCTCAATAAAAAAAAATATGATTATTATCGTTGACAACAACTTTTACTGAGGTTATCCTTATTTCCATTGCACTTTGCACTAGAAAATAAAATTGTTAATTGTATCTATTATAAATTTTCAGATTCTCATTCATAAGTAGATAGGTAAACTAAGTACTTTATATTCGTAAGAAATTTCCGTATGTAGAAAGATACTCTATGTAATAAACACAAACACAAAGTTTGTTTTGATAGAGTATAACGTAGGTATATCATAAATTGATCTATTAATAATGCTCATCGCCAATAAATCACCATAGAAGTATACCGAATATACTGAACTACGCAACGATTACCAAATGAAAACGAAAATGTCTACCATCAACTAGGCACCCAAACAAACATAACCTACTTTTATATTTAGAACCGCACACATGATAGTCTTTCTCGGTACTGCATTCAATATACTGATTCTTAACATTTTAACTAGGTAATTATATCTTCTTGGTATAAGTTATACCAAGTCGATCCCTCCCCAGTTTTCTTATTTTAGTTAGATAGCGTAGCGATAGTCATAATATAACATATTTTAATACTTACCAATTTTTTTATTAGACATTTTATTCTTAAAGAATCAATCGCAGGAAATGTTTCATAATAATCCTGAAAAACTACATAATTATTTGAACAATTAATGTTGTTACTTTTGCGAAGCTGTTGCATTTCTTCAATGACAACTGCCTGCCACTTTCAAACCTTCGTATTTGTATGACAGAGATAAAAGCTGCAAAAAACGTTCTACACCTTTTCCATAATATTTAAGCTTTTCATTTTTTGCTTCGAAAATCTTTTTATTTTTTATAAACAAAACTTATCAAGTTAATACTCTGCTAATGAAGCTTTATTCGCACAATCCTTTCTAAACGTACCCATAAGGTCGGATTATGGAATGGAATATGTTCTGCTGATGCTGGCACGGCAAGTGCGGCGACCGCAGCCCTCGAATGATTAGTAGCCACCAATGTCGTTAAAAGGATAATGCATATTTATGCCGCTGCCCTGAAAATCTCCGTACATTTTTCATGAACTTTTGGAAAATCTTTTTCATTCGGGTTTCGTTCTTTCGTATTTGGTTAACAATTAGGTAGGTAATTAGTGTTAGGTATTAGTTATTTTTTTATTTTATTGATTTATTATTTTTCGGACGACCATATTACTGCTATGGCAATTTATTAAATAATTTAATGTACGACTTACGTCACATGTGCTTACCCTTAACGTTAAACTCCCACTAAATCTGCCAATTAACATACTTTATCATACTAGTAGCTGGTCTTTCTTCAACCAGATTGCAAAATTGAGTGACGACAGACTGGGCGACTGAAACAATAAGTAACGGGAAATGCGTCATAAATCGAAGCTCATTCTCAATTCTTCCACTTGCTTCTTGGGCTACCCTATGTAGGCCAGAGTCGCAGGCCAATCGATATCTCCAGCAGCTCCCGTACATTGTGCAACTTGTCAGTTTTCACATGTTCGTAACTTGAACATCGCACGTAACAACCAACAGTGCCAGTGGCGTCCTCGGTCGCCGAGTTTAGCTCGCTGCGTCAGACGCACACTTTCAACAGGGGGTTCACACGCTTTGTTCGAATACAATGACTCTCTACGTTCTTTTTGTTTTCATTCAGACGACCTTTGTTGATAATAAACAATATCGCGACTTTAATGAAAGAAATCATGTAAGTATCTTAGCGTGAGATTTTTTATAATTTATTTTGCAACAGTAAAACATTCCTGTTCTGGGTGTAGTTGAAATTTGCGCTGTTGTATCAAATTTGGGTTAGTTGCAAAACGTTAATTGGAGATGAATGGATTGTTGTAAGAAATTCTTAATGAAGCATGAAACTTCTGCCGACTAGACCAAGGATGCCGACTGGCTCCCACGTCTGTCCGTCCAATTGGTTTACGTCAATGCGCCCATTACTCCGAAAATACCCGGCCCGCGGCTCTAGCCGCTTAAAAAGCATGTCAATCAATTTACATTAAGCTTATAATAATGGCACTAGAAATAACCAGGCCGGAGCGGCCAAGCTTCGATCAATGAAATCATAAAAGCTGGCGACTCCTTTTCTTATAATAGAGTTCAAAAGAAGCATGATTACAAAGGAGTAACCTAGATAAATGTGTCTTTATGAACGAACACAATTAAGTTTAATTACAAAGTTCTTCTTACGTCAAATTTAACGTATTTTAATGAACTCGAGTCTCCATCGGCTTCCCATTAGCACCAAGCAAGCAGTAACATATCGCTCCATTGTTGTGCTCTAAGTATTACGTAAGGCCACTGTGTGGGGACAGCGCGTGACATTTACGGTCGGGGAGCGAATCGCAGCCTCACAACTCCGGCGCAGCCCCAAATTGACTTCTGGCCTTCGCTCTACGCAAGTGGAACACCCATTGTGAACAACTTGAAAATCTTTGTAACTGTACGTGTACGTACTACGACTTACTTTGACATAATATGATTATTTCAAAGGAATATACAGGTAGACTGTGAGACTATATGACACATATTATAGGATCCTAACAAAGAAGTAAAACAGACCTCTAAAAATAAATCGAATACGGATTTGCTCAGACTCAACTTTACTGCTCAGTGCAAGATGCTGGTTCTTCGAGATTTATAATATGGAACTTGCTATTATGAAAACACCAACCGGTTTCGAAAATATATCAATTGAAAGCACTCGCCCAGAGCTCATGTTTAATATTATAATGCGGCTGAATGCGTGTTACGACACATCAGCCGACGAACCTGTTACATGACGGATTATCTGCCTCTCTGTGGCGTAGCACCCGACAGACGCTGCGACCTCACCATATAGGTCACACGATTAACTTAGACCTACAAGATTACGTCAATTTCCATTCCTGTTTCAGATTACCGTATTGACTGACACTTAAAAGGCCCACTTAAGTTTCCAGTTACCGAGAAAGTATCGCCATGTCAGTAGTGACTTACATGACTTTACGACCGACCGACGCTTCCTTTATGACAGGTAGATCAACACCGGTTTTTTTTATTTATCAAAAAATTTGCATAACTGCTTATTAGTATTGTATAATCGTTTGTAAAGTTAACTAAATAGGTATTAGGTAAAACTTTGTGAATAATTTGTTTTGGGCGCCTTGGCCTCTGATTCACAACTGTTTTTTCCTTGAGTCTTATAAGTTGCAGTTTGGTTTCTTTAACGTTAATCAAGAGTTTAAGTTTAAGGATGAAGTTAACTTTGTTGGTGTTATCAGAACATTCGTTCCGTTGGCTGTTGTTTTTCCTTTTAGTGTGATAATGGGCGCACACACACCGAGTAAAAATCGAATTACCGTTAGACATGTGTCATCGCGTCCCCATTCGCTGCGGCCACCAAACCTGTTCTTGCATACCCTTATTCAACTCTGGTACAATTTTACCGAATTCGCAATACCTTCATCGAATTCTTGCGATTGCGTCATACCGTTTCGTGGATATTTTATTGATAATTGTCATTTACATTGCGTGCTGCCAATATCACAATGCCATTACAATAATCAAACCGTTTTATTTTTAAAGAAATATCTTATAAAGTATTGATTTGATTAGGTAATATTTGGACATTGTTACCAAATGTTTATTCACGACAGTACACTACATAGGATCTGTGATGTTAAAAAGCAACACTTTTTTTACGACTTTTGATCATAATTAGTACAATAGGGATGACGACTAATGAATAAAATAACGAAATACTAATTAAAATCGTAAACTACCATACCTCTTGGTTTTATATATTGCGTATTATTTGTTTTATGACCCTTCAAAGTTGGGTGGATAAGTCCATTTGAAAAGTATAAAATTTATTAAAATAATTAATACATTTAATTAGTCCGTAAAATGTCCGTAAATTTGTCTAAGAAACTATTTTGATAAACACAATATTTAATATAGCTGCCGAGCAAATTTCCTACGCGTTGCATACAAACTACCTAGGCGTGACGTCATAACTAGGTAGCCGTGTATGCAGCGTTTTTGGATGAGTCCGATTTGTGCGCATTTCAAACTGTGATATCTCGGGCAGTTTCCATGCTAGCGAAATAATTCTTATACCAATGTTTCTTTTTTTGAGAGGTAATTTATGTAACATAAAATAAAATAAAAATTCGTCATGCCTATTCTTGACTTTGTATTCAGTGTGCAAATAATAATTTTGTAAAACGTAATGAAACAGAGCGGTCACTCAAATACCACATAATTGCAGGACTATTACAGCAGGTACCAGGGCACAAGTAAAATAAGTACCTGCATCCGTGAGTGAAGTCGACTGTACTGTTCCTTAGGGTATAATTTTATGAAGTTAGTCATCTTCACCGTGAAAATAATTAAGTAGACCCGAACGGTCAAGTTTTGCACCTTTGTTATGCACCTGTATATCACTTTACACATAAAAGTGACCTAAATAAAAACTATTTATGACGCACAAACACGAGGGACTTGCATCTTAACTCAAAAAGAAAAAGTTTCGATACTTTTAAATATTTCACGTATAAAATTAAATTTGTGATAAAAATCGAGCAGAGCAATACGATATTCAAAAGGAAAGTTAAAAAATAATGAGAACTTAAATTCAGTAGATTAAAACACAGGAATAATCTTATATAAAATTTTAAGATAAAAAAAATACGCGTAGGTAATAAATAGGCAACTCGATAAATCTATAATGACAAAAGAAATTGCAAAATAAAATGTAATATAATGTATTGAACATCAAAAAATATTTATCAAAGATGAACAACATTACACACACAAATGTGTTGAAGCAAGAGAGAGACTCGATTGAAAAATCCCTTTTTACACAACTGCCCAACAAAAAGGAGTGTATTTTTGTTCAGGGTTCATGTATGTTTGTGGGTATGTGACTTTCTTTATTCCACCATAACTTCTAAATGGCTCAACGGATTTGGACGTATAGGGTATCGTTAGAATCCTTACATCGTTCCAAGTGACACTGGCTATATTTTTTTTAAATAAGTTAACGCGCCATTTTCGCCGACGCCATTTTCAAATGTGAAAAAAAAATGATTTTTCTTCAATTATTACAATATGGGCAATTTGTCACTAAAATGTGTGAAATAAAAATAAATAAATTTAAAAAATATTAAAAACACGACTGCCCTGCCAAAAACGAACTAAAAAGTTAAATAACAAGTGTCTTTGCAGTCGGGGGACTTCTTTAATTAAAAATTGTTCCACTAAACAGTCCCCCGACTGCAAAGACACTTGTTATTTAACTTTTTAGTTCGTTTTTGGCAGGGCAGTCGTGTTTTTAATATTTTTTAAATTTATTTATTTTAAACTTGTTCTTTTAACCGATAAAATATATTTGTTGTAGCATTATATTCAATGTAAGTATATGTTATTCGCGGTTTCTTCTGTGTAAAGTAGATAACCGATATAGACATCACGTTCGATGCGCGCAGACTCAAGGGCATCGATAAGTACAAAAAGACTTCGTGTTCAACGTATTTGGTATTTTCTGTTACTGCATTAGAATATTTTTGTGCCAACCATTATGAATGATGTATTTGTCAATAAGAAATTTTTTATTAGTACCTAGTAACTTATGTTTTTGTTCACATAGTAAATGTCCAGATGAAAAATAATCGCAAGTGGCAAAATCAGTTTCATTTTTACTTAAAAATGAATTATGTTCGTTAATAAAGTGGTCTACCAGATAAGAAATATGTATACCTTGTCAGATATTCATCCTTTTTGATGAATAAGTAGGTACTTTTCCTTTACTACAATCATAGAATTCGGATCTTTTTACATATATACAACGTGTTACAAAATAACCCCTAATGCCGAATATGGTAGATAGGGACCATCAAACTGAACAACTTTTAGTATGGGACCAACTCTGAAATCGCGAAAAAGGTCAGCTGTTTCATACAAAAATTAATAACGGAAATATCAAAAATATCAAAATTTATGTAACAGCAAATTTTTTTCGCGATTTCAGATTTGGTCCCATAGTAAAAGTTGTTTAGTTTGATGGTCCCTATCTACCATATTCGGCATTAGGGGTTATTTTGTAACAGGTTGTGTATTAAAAGTATCTACAATAGACAGGACTTGATTAGGCATTGAATAAATTTGGACTTGGGGAAGTTTCTTACGCATATTCATGATTCAGAAAACTTCTCCCAAGAATGAGTTTTACTACCTACTACAATATTCACTCAATGCGTAAATGTATAATATTGAATCGATATAAAGATGTGACTTCTGTGCTTCTTACTTGCGTTATGTGTCTACGTACCATACCATAGTGTACACGCACATCAACTTCTTACCTAATGGCAATGACGTCACCGATAATATTCCAAGTCAATACCTACATACTCTTATCATACAAGTCAATAAAACTTCCCCAAAAAGGCCCGCTATCGCGTTTACTAGAGAAAATTGTTCTTCAAGGTGATATCAATTATCGTCGTCTTTCTAGGTCGTAAATAAGACAGCTTCCGTATATTGCAGTAAATACCAAAGCCTTCCCAAGTGACGTTTCTGAGAAAAATGTACATTTATTAAGTGTATGAGCGACCGGCCAGTGAGTCAATCCTAATGATAATTATGTTAGAGACGTAATGACTTCCAAGGTAAGGAGACAATGCGACCACGGAGTATCGGTTGACTTGTTTTACAACGATTTTACTGTCTTTACAATACAAACGGCGACTAATTGATGCCAAAACGTTCAAAATACTGAGTGTTGTTTTCCAACTAGGCTGACTCATGTTTTGTTGGAAGTTATCTAATCTGTTTCCTCTACACAGTAATTTTTCTATCAACCAGTTTTTAAATTAAATACCAGTGATTCAGATGACTAAATATATTCTATATACGCACGAGGAAGACTCATATCAATGTATCCCGATCGAGTGTCTTTTGTTACATGTGTGCGTTGTGATGGATGTTTATAGTGTGTGTCAAACGCTTATCGGCGGCAGGAAGTGGCTTCGTTTATTATTCGTGTCGTGGTTCAAGCGGCTGCGTGCGCCGGCGCAACCGTCAGCGCAGGATAACAGCCTGTCCAGATTAACCATTACCCTAACGGGACGTGCTTCTTGATCATAATCTCTAATTAATTGAGAAACTTGTCATAGTTCCACTTCTCTCCCTGCTCGATCCACCATATTTAAAAGAAACAGATATTTATTTGTTATTTTGCAATGTAATTTTACTTACTAGGAATTTTAGTGCGAATTTAATGAGCAGTGGAGGTGAAATAGCGGGTTAGCCTATTTGTTAGTCAAACTGTAGCTTTATCACCCTCATTGACTTCCATCAATCAATCAATCATCAATCAGTTGACGACAGCTTTAGTGGTGATAAGAATATAAGGCAACTGCAAGAGCATAGTTCTGTTGGCATATCATTCAGTTTGTAGAAATCATTAAAACGTGTTGCCAGTATTATGCAAACATATATCTGGAAGTGGAAATAGTAGGTACCTACTTAAATAAGAATTTCAATATCAATAAAATCCCTTGCGTAACTGTTAAAATATGAAACTGATCGTATCCATGTTGGTATAATACCCGCCAGTATTATGAACAGAAAGCGCTCACCGGAAACTGTTCCATCAACCAGATTCTTTTTAAAGCAGCTTCAGGGTTTTTTTTTCATTTTTTATTACCTACATCCAGAATGAAGTACGAAGTTAAAATAATCTTATGAAGATTTAAAAGTTAGACATCAAGCTGTTAAATTATCAGGCTTTTAAAAATAAATTTACAGAATTTTTGATTGAAAAATCGTATTACTCCGTAAAGGATTATTTAGTTAGATGATAGGCCAATATTTTGATAAAAGCAATTGTATGAATTGACATTTTAATTTTAATTTAATTGTTATTTTATATTTTTCTGCTTATATTAATGTTGCATGTCAGAAGACAGAATATGGCTGATCGAATTTACTACCTATGTTATCTCTTACTACCTGTATTCGCAATAATATGATTTGATTTGAAGTATTTATTATTACTAAATCTATTATAATAGATTTAGTAATAATAAATAATGTAGTAAGTAATAAATATTTAGTATATAATAATATACTAAATCTATAAACTATTTTATACTAAATTACGCTATCAAGGAATTTGTTCCTAATTGCCCTATATCTTCGAACAAAATCCCAGTTTGGTATTCTATAGAATTAAGGCACTTACTTAAAGAAAAATATAAATATCGGGTCCGTTATAAAAAATACAAAAACCCCTTAGATAATATATCTCTTAATTCATTAAAGAAAAGATGCTTAAGTTTAGCAACTAAGTGCTACAATAATTACATACAATTAATTGAAAATTCTATTAAATCTAATCCAAAATTTTTCTGGTCGTATATTAAGCAAAAAAATAAGAACAGTGTAGCCTTTCCTTCTTCAATTAAATTTGACAGTGAAATTGCTTCTACAGGTCCTGAAATTTGCAACATGTTGGCTGCTTTCTTTTCGTCTACTTATAATATTGAGGACGACGGTCGCAGCTATGATATTTCTACCATTGAAACACATGACATCTCCAACTCCTTATGCACCGTTTCATTCTCGGAGGAGCAGGTCCAGAAACGATTAAAATCACTTGATCGTAATAAGGGGGCGGGAGTTGATGGCATACCTTCTGTTTTTGCTGTGAACTGTGCCAATCAGCTGTCATTACCGCTTACACTTATATTTAATAAATCGCTTTCCTCAGGCATATTTCCCTCACTTTGGAAGATGGGCTTGATTGTGCCAGTTCATAAATCGGGTGATACTACCAACGTTAAAAATTACAGACCCATCACTATATTATCTGTATTCGCTAAATTGCTCGAATCCTTGTTATGTCCGCTAATAACATGGCAAATTAAAAGCCTACTATCCGACTCCCAACACGGATTTGTTAGTGACCGATCTACTATTACCAATTTAATTGATTTTATCGATGATGTCATATCCAATACTACAGATCGCACGCCAGTTGATGTTGTTTACACTGATCTCTTGAAGGCTTTCGATAGGGTTCCTCATTACATCTTACTTAAGAAATTATCCCATTATGGTTTTGCTGGCAGTTTGCTTCAATGGTGTTGCTCATATTTAAGTGATCGTACTTCAAGGGTGGCAGTTAGTGGTTATGAATCGGAACCATTTCCAAATCCAACAGGTGTGCCTCAGGGCTCCCATTTAGGGCCTATATTCTTTAATCTTTTCATAAATGATGTCGCAACATGTTTTAAAAATTGCAAGGTTTATTTGTACGCTGACGATCTCAAACTAATGAGGCCAATAAGGAAAGTCACGATGTGAGATTATTACAAGATGACCTGTGATTAGACATTTGGTGTGTAGAAAACAAGATGGTGTTGAATGTCGATAAATGTTGCTATATCCGGTTTACTCGAAATCACCACGTTTTGTCTGATGTTTACACTATATCCAATCAGGTCATTCGGGAAGTTCAGAGTGTTCGAGATCTTGGCGTCATACTAGATAAAAAATTAAGCTTCAAAGATCATTATGATCATATAGTCTCTAAAGCACTTAAATGTCTAGGGTTCATTATTAGAAACACTAAATATTTTAGGAACGTTAATTCTATAATAACACTGTAGGTACTATAGCCTAGTCAGATCTACCCTAGAGTATTGTAGTGCGGTGTGGCACCCATTCTACGAAGTTCATTCCAATAAAATAGAACGCGTGCAAAAGAAGTTCCTGTATCACCTGTCGTACAAAGTTAATATGGCGAAAAAACTTCACAGCTATTCAGAACGCTTAAAGCACTTTAAATTAATATCGCTGAAAAATCGTCGTAAAATCCTAGACCTAACTTTTCTCCATAAGCTAGTCAATGGTAATATAAATTGTCCCCAACTGCTAAAAAAACTAACTTTCAATATCACTCGCAAGCTACCTCGTTTATCTAGATATTCATTGTTCTCTCATAAGCGTTTCAAAACTAACCTAGGCCTTAACTCTCCTCTTTATAGGTTACAGTCGCAGTATAATACTGTTAGTAGAAATAAGGTGGTGGATTTATTTAAGTTACGATTACCTGCATTTAAAAAGGAATTGTTAATGTTACTCGTCACGTAAAGTGTCGCACAAATCTCCATTGTTTTGTTTTTTCATTCTGTTTTCTTTACAATCATTAAAATAATATTAGTAATTTAGGTAAGTATAATTAATTTAACTTAGGGGATGCTTCCTGCTCCCAAACGATTCTGATTCAGTTAATGCTTTCCGTGGCAGCCTATAATTAAGTCAACACCATGTATAATCATTAAACATGTAATGTACTTCTTAGCATGTAAGGGTGTATGTACGTGTTGGTTGTCCAAATAAATAAAAAAAAAAATACTTACTTTGAATCATTTTCAATGTAGAATTTGAATGAAACTAATAAAATCGTAATAGAAGAAGTATGTATAGTTGTATTTGTCTACTAGAGGTATACTTAATTACTTTGTAACCATACTTAAAACATTTTATCCATAAGTATGTAATTTACACAAAAAAATAAGTAGGTACTTACTTAAGTATTTTTTATTTTTCAAATCAATTACCTAATTACCTACATAAAGATAAATTATATTTTATCTAGGTACTCAGATATTCATCGTATAATATAGCAGGTAGTGGTACTCAGTATTATTTTTATAGGTATGATGATCCTCCCCACCATCAAAGGACTAAGGCTCAGTTGCACCACCTAACTTTAACGATAACATGCTTGTTAAACACACACTAGTATATTCATTTCACGTTTAAGTAGGTAGGTACCTACGTACCAAGTTGATATTATTGTTAGCCATAGTTCGCATTAACACATACATAGTTGATGAGATTGAAACGGGCCGGAGGAGACAAGTCGTATACTCGAGCTATTGTTTTATTGGGAGCGAGTGCGAATGGACGCCGCGGCTCGGCGCACGGGTACCCAGGAGCGTATTGAGGTAAGATAACACTGAAATTTTGATGTCAGTTGACAGTAGTATCGTATCACAGCTTAGCTGTTAAACTGTGGTATAATGTACTATGGGCAACAGCGTAGCCACAATAACAAAATTCGTGTGCGCGCGTATCGCCCCTGCACGAACTAAATGTATGTTGTGACGGGGCGCGGCGTGCAAGCGATTTTAACCTAAAGAGTGGTTAAGCGACGCTGTTGCCCGCCCATGCCATTGTACATACACGTGCATTTGAATGTATGTATTCTTACAATTCCGTGGTTCGTAGCAAAATCGTAGCAAAAATCGTAGCAAGCAAAGGAAACCAGAAAAATCATGAATAATGAGGTTGGTTTTATTCTGTTGTTGATTGTATGTTGCTACAATCAGCAGCAATAATATAAAAACCTATTCCTACTGTAACTACCCCTAAGTTATTGATGATATGATATGATTGAAGAGTTGAAGACTCGCTACCCTACTACCAATTTGCTAAGCTGTTTATAATCTTTTAATCCTAGCTTTTATATAACCTAACACATACCTAACAATAAACTTTACTTATGGTGATTAACCGCTCGTCGGCTTTAAACCTAACGATGCCTATTTATGAATTGATTAAATGTTTGACCTAAGTTCTGCTTGGTTTTACTTCCTATAACCCTAATCTAATGGTGTGACCGAATATGCTACTGATTTGGCTTTTGTATGTGTGAAAGGGCTCGTGACTTCTAGCGATAGGACCCGGTTGTAAGCGTAGACCCGTGTTCTTGAGTACTGCTGTCTGATTGCTAATAAATACTAACTCTAAACGCTGAATTTAAATTATCTATGCTCTGTTAATTATTAACCTAGGAATCTATTACAAAATAATGAACATTACTTCGCTTGATTTTAAATAGAATAGAATTTTATAAAATTATTTTTCTACATTAACTAACCCGAACCCTATACTATTCTTTTAACTTGGTGGAGTATTCTTGTTTGCTTATCAGCTGAAATAAATGCCTATACCATTATAAGGAGCGCTATGCCTACCAGCTCTATACCTACTGCTAGTAAAAGTGTGAACTATGCTAAACCTACTACCAATATGATAGTTAATAATTAATTAAGAACTAAATTGAGATATGCAATTGGTTGCTATAAGTGATAAAGGGAAAGTGCGATGTGAACTGTGTGATTTCTAAAGAATTAGATATAAAGTATCTTTTACCGATGCCGAATATTTATTGCTTTCATTTCTGTGGTTATGCTTAAATTGTACTATTAGTCATTACTAACTTATATGCTGGGTTGAACGACCCCTAAAAAGAAATAATCATTTAACTAGCTTCAGAGTAAGATTTTTCAATAAATGGTTAATACTAGTGGTTTATTCTGATAGAATAAAACTCATCATTTCCTATTATAATGTAAAACCCATTACTGAATTTTCTATTATGGAACTTAATTTCTTATTTTTATGAGATAATATTATTGCTAAACCTTAACTTGATATGCGGATGTTATAAGAGTTAAGCAGGAGATATGAGAGTAACACTACAATTTCAAAGTGAGTATAATGCAAGTATCAAATGTTATATCAGTCGAATAATTAATCAGTTGTGGAGAATCATTTATTGCCATCGAATAGTATATTAGTTCGTTACCTATCTTCAAGTTTAATGAGTTTATATTTATGGTAGAAAGTAACCAGTGTGTTTTTCCGGCTAATGGTGATGGCACCACCCCGCCATCACGATAGGTCTCGACACCAGACTGGGACAACCTTCTCCCGGAACAGCCAGTTACTTTCTTACAAGCTTTATTATGTATTAAATATATTAAAGTCCATAGTCCATGTTAGTTTGTAATATTTCCAACTAAAAAGAGGACAAAGCAAAATGCTTTCAAGCGATTTACCAAATTTTCACAATTGAAATATTTCTTTTTCAATGTGATGGCTGATATAAAATTAAATTTAAATTATTTTTTTTCATATATTGAACCAATTCTAAAGTTGACTTACTTTATGTCTCACGAATTCAATCTTACAATCCATGACAAAATTATGGGAATTGGTAAATCTTTTTTGTTCTGAAGGAAAGATTTATTAGAAAAGGGGACAAGATGTATGTACTAAGCAATAAATAACCCTCCTACACTTTACTTTCGCAAATTCTAAGTTTAGCTAAAATACTTCGACGCTGTGTTGTTAAAATGGCATCGAAGGATTTGTTTTAAGATGGAAACAATTTGATGTTAGTTTCTTCCAAATTGAAATGATCAGAAAACCTCCAGATCGCACCTGTGTCGACGCATCAACTGAGCACCAAAAACAAGTATTTTCGCCTGTATTCACTATATTATAACGGTACTGTTAGTGGTAAGAATTTAATGACATTTTCTTTCAGCCACTTCGTCATTTGTAAAATAAAATTTCATCTTAGTGGTTTTTATATGATCTCCACGAATCAACCTGGGAGAAATCATACATACCGGCCCTTCCTAACGACCAAAGATTTATTTCACTTCACAAATTATTAAATAGCTGAGTTATCACAAAGACAAAATAAATCACTATTAATGCGGCTTCACACGACACCTGTGATTACTTGATTTCAAATCTGGTGGTTCATATGACCAACCCAATTCAGAAATTTTACTATTATCATACTTTAGTAATTTACTGATTTATTAAATCGTTTACTTGGCTGGCTTTAGCATAAAAATAATTAATTAACACTCACTTGATTTTCACAATCGACGCCATTTTGTACAACCAAAACTCAACACAACACTGCAGATATTTTAAAAGGTTTACTGAGAATCAAATAGTATCGTGGATTTGCTAAAATACCTTAGTAGATCTATTGATCTGCCGATAAAAACCCTGTCTGAGAGATCTAAAATCATGATTTTCTTTATTTAGGTGATTATCTTTGATCCGCCATTTTGAAAACCAAGCGTCCATTTCGACCATGACAAATTTAACATTTAATTCTTACATAAAAATACCTATTTCTAGCTCAAGTTACGGCAGCCATTTTGTGCGCTCCGAATTGCATTTTTCCTAACTACAAAATATTTCGACCATTTTGTCGAATCACGCCTAATCGTTACCCCTAGCCAACTCGCGACGTCTAAACCAGCCTTTTGTCGTCGAAACCCTATATGCTACACTTTTCTGTATAGAAATTTCCAAAAGTCGTTCTCCTATATAAAATATGTTCTTGCCTAGGTTTTGACCTAATCATATTTTCGTTTGATCAACATGGTCGCCTAACCGTTTACACACCTATTTCGCTCTATTAACGTCAACTCGAACCACCTTTCATCACAAAAACCCACCCAATTTTTGTGATGCCTACTTAACCTTCGCGATACTAACCTTCATCTATCCTACAAGATTTTACCTGCCTAACCCAGACTAAATGAGAACTTCCTATGCAAATTGTGTGACGCTTACCTCGTCATCCGGAGCCCCGTTACCTGGACAGTTTGAGCAAGCAATACTCCCTGACCACCTAGTGCTTGACCGTGCCGAAGATGGGTGGGAAGGAGCCATCTTCGGTCCCTAGCATGAGGTATAGCATAATCATGTACTTAAGGACTTGACCAAGGACCAGAATTACATTCTAACGACTCTACTTCTACAGTGTCTGTCATCAGTCACGTCACACATGATTACACTATGTGACTTAACTAGGCAATCAACGAGTTGATGCCCGCTTATGAAGTCACATTCATAAGCTCTCAGTTACCTGTTCCCCCCAGAAAGTCCATTACGGATCGCCCCAATACGACACAAATATTCTAGTAATTATTCTAAATAGAATCTCCCTTCCCACATTTTATTTCATTTAAATTGATATTAATTTAATCTGATTTTACTAATTCTGGAATTTACTTGGAACGGCTAGCGTTAATTTTGATGTAACCTTTGCAAATAGAATTATATATTTCAATCAAGGCTTAATTTTTACCATTTTAAAACCCTGTTTGAAATATTTCCCCAAAGAAAACTTGCCCGGTGCAAGGCCTAAGCAATGGACTTTCCTATATTCACTAATTTGCTGACTTCTTCATATGTGCTTGAGTATAAAAATAACTTGTTGATTGAAGATTTCTTACAGAGGGGAGGCAGAGATTCGTCTTCTTCTCGGCAGGTGGAAAAATGAGATCGAGAATAAGCTCGTCGAAGCTTTTATAACCTAACCCCCACCCATTATTTTTCAAAGCGTCCCCTAGCTACACATAATTCCTAGTATTCTATTGTTTGTATCCTTAATGTGCCCTGTCACAATCTATTTCCCCAAAATGCTGGGAAATTTTCCACTAATTGACTTACAAAAATTGCCTAGTGCATTTAGTCCCCCTAAGTACCTGTAAGATACTTTAAATAAATGAATAAATAAATAAATATATATATTCTTTTTTTGACAATCACCCTCAAATATTTAAATTACGTGAACATTTTACGAATACAAAGATTAGTAATTACCTCCGTATCCAATAACTAATTTTGGTTAATCTAGAATTTACAAAGATCCTCAAGTAAATATATATTATATGACACAAGCAATTTAATCTTTCCTGTGTGTTCGAATAAATCTTTTGGTCTAATCAATTTCGCTAATCTTCAAAGAAAACCCCTTATAATCAATAAATCCGCTATCAGCCTACTTTTATTATTTACGATTGATGCATGACTCTATTCATAATGTTAATTACTCTTTGCGCCACCCATTTATTTATTCTATTTGCCAAAGAACGTTTCGTTACTGGCCAACTTATTTTTTTTTTCATATAATTTCATTACTATGGGTATTTTATGATTTTATACTGGTATCATTTTTTTAAATCTTGGCGCCACCATTCTGAGCTATTATTTGCTGACTCTAAAGTTAACTCCCCCCCAGATTCACGCGTTACGATTGGCTAAACACCAACTCAATTCATCTCCTTTTATGGTCACAAAACGCTTTGCAAGCTTACGATTGGCTACCACGAACCTCTCCCTTCATCTCTTGTTTATGGACAAAGAGAATGTAGAACGTTCCGTTTTTCCATATATATATTTTTTGTCCAATTTTCTTACAACTTTTTACTAGTTATTGTTCTGATTTAATTATTTTCTTATTTCAAATATAATCATTCATATTCTTTCTTTACTTTTAATATTAAACTGATTTTACTTTATCTATAATCCAGAACTTAACCGAAAGATTTGCGTTCCGTTACACACTGGTATCACACACATTTATTTGCTCTAGCAAGTATGCTTACAAAACTTCCATTTTTCCAAATTTTAAATGTTATTCTACCTAAACAGTGATTAACTTTAATTATCATTTATTTATTTTGTAATTTTATAATCATTCGTCTCTTTTCTCTTAATTTATTAATGGTATAAATTTCCAAAGATTATTTCTTTTTTTTTTATAGAGTAGACTTTCTCGATGGAATGTCAGTTTTTAGTTCCAAAAACGTCCACCAAATGTCAAATACATTTGTCTATACCAAGTGTCAGACGATCTGTTTATTATTGTTGAAACATATTTTCAAGTTATTGAATTACCATAAAATTATCTGTTTTTTATATAGAAATACGGATATTTTGTCAATGTTGAATTTGCATATTGCAATCATAAGCTTATAAAGTGCATATGAACAATGGATTTGTGTTATAAGAACATCGTTCTATCGTCAGTGCAACTATATTTTGAATGCAGGATGAAATGCAATATAACCTCACAAATTGCATAAACAACCATTATTTTAGTAAAATGAGAATAACCACCCTCTTCATGGTAAGTTATTCAATGAATTTATTATTTGATTAATTACATAACTTTACTTATTTGTGTTTACGACTATTTTTCCAACCCTGGATTTTTTGTACTTTTACAGACTTCTAACTAGCCATAAATTGTGGACCCTCTGGAATGTGATAAAGAAGGTATCCGACAAGGAATAAGACCTACAGAAATCATGAAACCTGACCCTATGCAGGAATACTTAAAGTTTGTATTTTGCCCGCTTCCGGATCAATATTTGAGAAAAAAAAACATGTTCAGTTTTGAACTGTTACAGCTCGACCCCAAAATTTATACACAGGTGACAATACAACGTATTGGATCCGAAGTAAAATTTTCTCCTCGAATCTCAAATATTCATATTACCCCAAAGATACACAATCTTCCCCCCTTTTTTTTTATATAACCCTAATCATATTACTTCTCCAAGATCAAAGAATTGTTGGGTGAGCCCTAGTGTAAATGAAGTTAAGACTGTAGAGTGTATTTAAACCAAGACCATATCAGAGATTATTAAGCGAGTTTTAAGTATTTGTTGCTTTTGCCAATTCCGTCGTATGCATATTCAGCACCAGAGTTGTACAACACTATGGTAAGGTGTAGGTTGTGAGGCTACAGCCCAGATTAGGCCTACCCGAAAAAATAGGCTCTTTTCTTACCTTATGAAAAGATTAAACGTATTCATTCGTTGTATCCCTCCACAACATTGTAATCCTCCTTCCAAACCAAAGGTTTAGCGGTGATCATATACACAGACCATATATTTCCAAAAGCTCACTTAAGACTCTGGAACAACCTTAATATCACCTTGGAGAGTGTGCAGTTGCCGAATTTGAAATTAGCTTGTCAGCTTCTTGTGTAGTATGAATTTCAGACAGTCGTTCACACCAGGACAAGTTACAAACGTCAATAGTGTTTGTTTTCTCTCTTTTTTTTTTTCTCTAACCTAACACCAAAAGTCCTTCTGTACGAAATTCTATTTTGTCAACCCTAAACGCCGGCCCGGCCGCAAGCACAAACCAAACGCCAGAGCAGTGTGGTGGTCCTATCTCTTGGAAAAATAATAAGTCTGCATTCAGGTTTCACATATGTTATAATCCAAAGCCCTCCATATAGAATCTATATTTTAATTTCAGTTCCTTTCTCTCGTCAACTTCTCATTCTATTCATTCTCTTAAATCATCATTTCATACATACTCCTATCCTAATTTAGATTCTCATTTTATTCATCTTTTCTCATTACACAGCAACCACTATCGTCATTCACTAGCCTACATATACGCCACCCAAGATCATATCATAGCTATAACCTGAATACAAAATATATACAAATAAAGATAACGATTTTGAAATATAATTTCAATGTTAAAATCAAATACGTCGACTTGTCACCATATGAATTCTACGCAAAATTACATCAAAAGATTGCAATTAATTTACGCAATAGTAACGCTTTAAAACCACTTTATCCTAAACATCCCATTAGTACGCATATCTACGCTACATTACGCAACTTTCCTATTATGCCACTCTACGCTATTTCTTTCCTTAATATGCCTCCCTATTCTAAAGTTTCTCAAATAATACTCGACCCCAAGTGTGTATATAAATATATACATTTTTTTTTATATTACTACTTTAACCATCCTTTTAATTTTAAATATTATTAACAAAAATACCTCACATTCCAATTTATCCGTTAAGTTTTTATTTTTAAATTTTATAATATATATATATATATGTTTGGTTCATCGAAAGCAAATTTTTATTTATTTTAAATTTTTACAAACGCCGTTCCTTTATTAGGATTCCTATTTCCGACCGTATTTTTTTTTTTTAAGTATTTTTTTTTTTTTTTTTTTTTTTTTTTTTTTTTTTTTTTTAGTTATATTAGCAGAAAACCTTTCCATATCTCTAAATACTTATGAAAAATTTCCCCCCCGAGAAGAAAAGCCGCCAACTCTCCCCTCTATCTGACCTTACAATTTTAAGCAACGCAATAATTAAAACGTCCATTTGGTTTATGCGGACTTTGGTTAATTTAATAGAAAATTACTTTCATATGACAAGATGGGTTACCTTATTAACAATACTCTAAAGGTTAATGACTTTTACTTAGCCTGGTTTTTTTTTTCTTAAAATTGAGTCCTTAATTTTCTTGTAAGTTCAGATAGGCTTTTCCCGTTCCCAACAGACTTTATACAATTATACCCCATTATTATTTATTAATCAACTTAAATTACATCTTCATGTAGTTAACATAACATTAAACATTTCTTTTCCTTAAAATTAGACATGACATTAAATTTTACTTATAATACCTAGACAAATGTATAGCGTTAAACCTTCCTCTTTCTTTACCAGTCTCCGGATCAACAAGTAAATATACATTTTTAAACGGGTTAGCTCCAATCACAAACGGACCTTCATATAATGGTTCAAACTTTTTTGTTATTTTTAATTTTGCGTCAGACTTATTTAATTTCCTTAATTTTACTAAATCTCCTATCTGGAAATGGATAATTCTATATTTTTCATTAAATTTGTTTTGACGTAGTTGTCCTGCTTTCTTTAAATTTTCCCGTGCCTTTTCCCTAATTTCGTTAATAGGCGGTGGTACTAAATCAGTCGGTATGACATTATCAAATGATAATCTAGTAGGTTCACTGTATAAAATCTCACAAGGTGTAAACCCTGTACTTTCGTGATAAGTATTATTATAAAGAATTTCTAACTTCGGCAATAAATCTACCCAACTTTTGTGATTGGTCCTACAGTAAGTCCGAAATAACCGTCCTACCTCTTTATTTACTCTTTCGGTGGTATTAGGTCTAGGGTTCCTAACTGTAGTATAAATTACTCTAACCCCTTCTGCTTTCATAGTTTCTTTCCACAAGTTACTAGCAAATTGTGACCCATTATCTGACATGATCGCCGTAGGTTTTATTATGCGAAAGAATTTCCTCATTTTAGTTAATACTGATATTGCAGTTGCTCTTCTAAGATCATAAAATTTCACAAATTTACTAAAAGAGTCCTGAATAACTAAAATGTAATTCATTCCAAACTTCCCAGATGGTAATGGTCCATATAAATCTACCATAACGATGTCCCCCACATTTTCAGTTATAATTGAACGACAAGGTCCTACATATTTAGCTGTATCACTCTTAGTGACCTGACAATCATGACACCCCCTTAATAAACGTTTGACCTGTTTAGTTAATCCCTTCCAAAAAAATCTATCCCTAATATATTTTATTACTTTGTACGCCCCTTGATGACCCATTTCGAAATGTACCTGCCAAATAACTTCTTCCCTAAGTGAATTTGGTAAGAATAACACTCTTTTATTCCCTTCTCCAAGTGAATAATATAATAACCCATCTACTAATGAACTTCTTTTAAAAATTTGACTCGATCTACTATTTGGTTCGACCCCACTATTCAGATTCTTAATTATTTCACCTATTTCTGTATCATCCTGTTGTATTTTTGCTAGATTCTTTAATTTATCGCGTAATTCTTTATTATTTCTAATTTCAGTATAAAATATCCTCGGTGAATTAATCTTATCCTCTTGTAATAAATCCCCTTCAGGTTGATATCTAGATAATACATCGGCTACCACATTATCCCTGCCTTTTACATGTTGAACCTCATATTGAAACTGCTCCAAATAGTTAATCCATCTAGTTACCCGCGCGTTATACAACTTACAATTCTTTACAAATGTTAGTGCTTTATGATCCGTTCGAATTATCACTTTCGCTCCTCTTAAATATGTTTCAAATTTTTCTAAACAACAAATTATTGAATAAAATTCCTGTTCGGTTACCGTCCAATTTAATTGAGCCCCCCTTAATAATTTACTGTGAAACCCTAAAATCTTTACGTCCCCTTTATTCCGGCCTAAAGATTCACCCGGACACCAATTCATTTTAACCATCATACTATAATTTAGGTCCCCCGTGGCTAAAGCTGATCCGGAGACTAGAGTCTCAGCTTCCGCTAGTTTAACACTTCGCTACCATCTACATTAGTATTATTACTATTTAAGCTAACCGCTTGTACTTGATTCTCTCTAGGTTTCTGCCATTGCCTATAATTTTGCTGAATGCCTCTCTTCTTCTGTTCCCAATCCTTAGAATTTTTAGACGTTGAAGTGCTCGGTACTTCTTGTTTCTGTATGTTGTCCATACTTCTTAAAAATTCCGCCGCTTCTATTATATTTCCTATCTTATTGGTCACGAACGCTTGTTGAATATAATTCGGGTAGTGCCGAATGATGTCGCTAATTAATTGTGTTTCTGGAATGCTGTAGCTTAACATTTGCGCCTTGACTGTCAATTTCAAAAAATGTTCCACCATGGTGGGCGTCTCCGTCCTATTCCATACGCCTTGCACTATCTTCCTTCTCAACTCATTTTGTTCATTCTCTCCCCAATATGCTTTTAAGAAATCTACCTTAAAATCAGCCAACCCTGTCCATCTTCCTTTATATACTCTAAACCAGTCTTTCGAACTCGAAGTTAAACAGTCTTGTATTAAACTTAATTCGTTTTCAGCCTTCCCCGCCTTCTTCAAATAAGTTTCTAAATCTTCAATGAAATCGACCGGATGTATCGACGAATCCCCAAATTTAGGTCTATCTAAATGTATATTTTTGATGTTACAAATGACGTACTTCTGAATATCTTCAATCGCGTTAGGCTCCTTAATCACGTTCCTACTTTCTATTTCCACATCGTTCATCGGTGTTGCTTCAACTACTGGCGATTTTTCGACCTCACTAGTATCCTGATTAGAACCTTGAGTCCTTTTAACTTCATCGCTTAGGTCATCTATCCTCTTAGTTAACACGCCTACAGTGCGATTCAACATTCTTCGTATTGTCATTAATTCGCGCGATCGCGTTACTTTCGGTTTCATTATGGTCTTTACTATCCGCTGTCTTGCCTCTACCGGTTGAGGCTCTCTATTTTCTATAACCTCGGATTCTGACTGGCGGGAACTATGTGGAACCTCCACTAATTCTGCCGGCTCCTCCGATGATTCATATCGCTTTGGTGCACGACGAACTCGGACCGGTTTCCCCATGGCGAGTCTTAATTGTCTGTTGCTTTAGTGTAAGGTCAGATCTATATAAAATATTAGCACACGTCCCTAATTAGCTTGATTTTATAATATCCAATAATTTGGATACGACAAAACCATGCTCCCAAATCTTAATTTGTTTTATTATAAAATATTTATTTTAGTTTTAGCAACGCGAGTTAGTTCTAATGTTATACCGAATAGTTTATTTGTTTAGTTTTAATTAATTCGTTTATATTTCCTAATTTTTTTTCATTTTCAATTATTTATTTTTGGTTCCGTTAACTTTTGTCACCCTACGCTTTTCCCATAAAATTAATTATGATGTAATTAATTATATAGATAAGTTATTTTTATTTCTTATAACAAGGTAGAATTCTATGTCAACTCTCAATAAAACCGTTCTCATATATACTTCGAATCAAGAATTAAAAGTTAGGTTGGTCCAACATATACGATAGTTCCTAAATAAAACCAAACATTTAATCCGTATTTGATCACAAATGGACCCAGTGAAAAACGCCATAAATATAATTGACCTCATTTACCTACTAGTATTTCTAGTAATAAACCAATACAAGATTAACTTAATGATTTTAAAACTGTACACTAAATAAAAACTTAATAGCAAAGCCTTTTCTCAATTGTACCATTTTCAATGTCATTATCACTTAAACCAAATGCCTATTGTAGCGCTGTAACACACAACCAAACTTGATACTTCAACATTCCGCTCTAACCGTTAGCAATAACTAAAAAAAAATTTACTACAAAAATCATTACTCCATAATCCTATTAATTTAAGGGAAGTCGCGGGCTGCTAATAGTTGCTGTTTAAAATTAACCCGAATCTTCATCGTTATTTCACAATTTTTTTTTGAAATTATAAACTTTGAATTTTTTTTTTTTTCTAAGCATAGTTAAATTCTATTAAACATCCTATGGCAACCTGACTATTTCACTAAATATTTATTATACCTATGTATTTCTTTATTTAAAAATCAACTTTAAACCTTTGGCTCATACACTAAATTTATTAACTAACAACTACCGTGCCTATTCCAACACCCAAGACTGTTGTGTCTACGTTCGGTTCGATAAGTTTAAGGTTAATTCAGTAAATAACTATTTGCTTCTAATTCGCTTGTAAAGGCTACCTAAGTATTCTCCGACCCCCATCATCAAAGGTCAAAATACTATCCTTAATCTAAGCTTACTTAAAACCCGCATTTTAGTCATAACGTTTCTATCTTATTTACTCCCAAAAATATTCGTTTAATTAGAAATGCTATTAGCAAATGTTCTCATTATTTACATACGGTCACCCATCACTCTAGCTTCCCATTTGGATTGTGCGTTTATATCACATAATCTACAAATACTCTAAAGATTTTTGAACCATATTACTAAGTTTTGTTCATTGTAAACTCTCATGTACTTGAACATGTTTTCTGAAATATAAACAATATTGTCCCTCCTTTTATCAAATTACCTCATAATTCTAGTCAAATCTATAAGTATTATGGCAAAATCTACTTACATTCAGTTATAAATTTCATTACATTCTAACTCGAGTCTTGTTATAAAGTTGACACTTTTAAAACTTGTTTAATCACACACTTTTCCGCTAACCTACTTTTATATTGTTCATTAACTATTTGATAACATTTTCACGAACAACTAACACATAAATCCATATTTGTAAGGTTTTAATTTTCGACAAAATAAAATATAACCTTTCGTTTTGTTTGTTGATAAACATACTAGGGTGACCAGCTACTTTTTACACAAATCCGCCTAATGCACCCCGAAAGAAAAATAAAAATTACCAATTTTTCATGAGAGAATTTACAACAATAACAACCTTCGCGATAATTTTTACACATTCATCAACACAATAGTCAAGGTCAAAAATCTTTTATTTTTTAACATAGGTTAAAGATATCAATACTATTTGTAATTATGACGGCGTAGTTTTTCCCTTTTTTTTTCAAATTACTGAACTTTAAATCTGAAGAAATGTAAGTTAAATCCGGGCACTCTATTAACAACAACGTTCGCGAGGACAGAACGGTGTGTTCCCAAAACTCTATATTCAAAATATACCGAAAATACACGTAGTCGCCAATTTAACTTCAATATACTTACACTCGGAAAAAGTCGCGAATTATACAGAATCCGTACTAAAACAGCATCTGGTCACCCTACAAGTTTCGACTTGGTTGCCAGTTTTGACAATGACATCTGTCAAAATGAACTATCGAACGAATCTCAATGAATGACAATCAAAAGGATCTATGCCGTTAGCTTACTAATCATTCGTTCTTCTATCCGTCATTCGTTCTTATTTTATTTTTCTTTTCTTTAAATAATTGATCCTAAATGTATTTTTAACGTAAACGAACAGTCCACCAATTGACTCAACTAGTTTATATTTCATTACCCACAAATCTATTTTTTTTTTTTCAATGCAAACGCAATTCTTATTTTCACCGATTTCGAATTTTAATTACCACTAACGCCATCTATGACATTTCTATGTACTATGTTTACTTCAATCTAACTAAGGCATAGATTACACAATAGGTTTTGTTGTCAATTTAACCACAGACACAAGCTATGACTAACTGAACCTGACTAACGCTTGCATGACCATGTAATGGCTGCAAAAGTCTATAGAATTAATAATCGTTCGTAAGTCCGACCCCACGACTTATGCCCCGCTGCCGATCTAACTGAACAAGCCTAATACAATATATTTTTTTTCTCTAGAGTTTATGATCTTCTTTCATTTAATATAGTTGACAGTAGATTAGACCTATTACATTTAATTTACCTACTTCCATCCATCCCAATACTTCTTCAAGATTTTAAACCTCAATTCTACGTCCTCACTTATCATAATCAAGATGGGCGGTAATAAAAACGCTCGTCAAAAAAAAACGCTCATTCTAATAATTCCCGAAATAGCATAAAGAAAATAGCAATAACGTTTGCGCTAACAAAATAACTCTAAAGTTAGTTAAATTTATTTGTTTCTTTTATTGATTGCTATTGAGTTTATATTTCTAAGCTTTATCTATGAAGTTAAATCTAAAAATTTAAATTCTAACATTTTCCGTCTAGTTTTAACATAGCTGCGCTAATGATTCTATATTGTTGCAATGAAATTTTTGAACTTTGAACTAACATTTGTTATGTGAATGCCATATACGATATTTCTACATTTTTTTTATTTGTGCCCTATTGACAAAGTATCTCAACAAACTCATCGCTAGGTCATCGGACCCCCTTAACCTAGTCTGCTTTATTTGACAGGACCCCTTATTTTTCTATCAAAGAAATCTAATCTTAGTCATAATTTTCTTCATAACCTAACTAAATATTATCACAATGTTAATGTTTTTTTTTTTGTTTTTCTCAAGAAATAACTTGTATCCCTAGTAGTGATGATCAAAGAAGGCGTAAACCAATGGTTTATTATAACAACTCATTACTACAACAACCTCCCTTGTAAGTATCAAAAATTAGTTGGCATTTTTTCTTTTGTGAAACACGATTTAATGTAAAATGTCAGTAAAATTAATGCCCCCAATCGAACTGAATGTTACTTTACCTCAATCATTAAGAAAACTCTCTCTCAAACGCTAACATACAACTCAATAATCATTAATGTGAAATTACATAACCTATTTTAATATTTTTTCTTTAATTTCAGCTATAACCAAATGAATTACGTGTCCAAAGTAATGGATTAAAATGAGTGCTAATATACTGAAATTATGGAAAATCAACAGCAGCCTCGTACACTCCACGACAGCAAAATGTGGCCGCACCATCTTAAACTGTATGCGACCACTGCTTTCACACTACAAAAACCCTGGATTTGCAGAACCACCCAAGTTATAATCTACGATCTAAAGTAAGGTATTACCTTATCCTGGTCAACGGCATATCATAATGTAACTACCCCTAAGTTATTGATGATATGATATGATTGAAGAGTTGAAGACTCGCTACCCTACTACCAATTTGCTAAGCTGTTTATAATCTTTTAATCCTAGCTTTTATATAACCTAACACATACCTAACAATAAACTTTACTTATGGTGATTAACCGCTCGTCGGCTTTAAACCTAACGATGCCTATTTATGAATTGATTAAATGTTTGACCTAAGTTCTGCTTGGTTTTACTTCCTATAACCCTAATCTAATGGTGTGACCGAATATGCTACTGATTTGGCTTTTGTATGTGTGAAAGGGCTCGTGACTTCTAGCGATAGGACCCGGTTGTAAGCGTAGACCCGTGTTCTTGAGTACTGCTGTCTGATTGCTAATAAATACTAACTCTAAACGCTGAATTTAAATTATCTATGCTCTGTTAATTATTAACCTAGGAATCTATTACAAAATAATGAACATTACTTCGCTTGATTTTAAATAGAATAGAATTTTATAAAATTATTTTTCTACATTAACTAACCCGAACCCTATACTATTCTTTTAACTTGGTGGAGTATTCTTGTTTGCTTATCAGCTGAAATAAATGCCTATACCATTATAAGGAGCGCTATGCCTACCAGCTCTATACCTACTGCTAGTAAAAGTGTGAACTATGCTAAACCTACTACCAATATGATAGTTAATAATTAATTAAGAACTAAATTGAGATATGCAATTGGTTGCTATAAGTGATAAAGGGAAAGTGCGATGTGAACTGTGTGATTTCTAAAGAATTAGATATAAAGTATCTTTTACCGATGCCGAATATTTATTGCTTTCATTTCTGTGGTTATGCTTAAATTGTACTATTAGTCATTACTAACTTATATGCTGGGTTGAACGACCCCTAAAAAGAAATAATCATTTAACTAGCTTCAGAGTAAGATTTTTCAATAAATGGTTAATACTAGTGGTTTATTCTGATAGAATAAAACTCATCATTTCCTATTATAATGTAAAACCCATTACTGAATTTTCTATTATGGAACTTAATTTCTTATTTTTATGAGATAATATTATTGCTAAACCTTAACTTGATATGCGGATGTTATAAGAGTTAAGCAGGAGATATGAGAGTAACACTACAATTTCAAAGTGAGTATAATGCAAGTATCAAATGTTATATCAGTCGAATAATTAATCAGTTGTGGAGAATCATTTATTGCCATCGAATAGTATATTAGTTCGTTACCTATCTTCAAGTTTAATGAGTTTATATTTATGGTAGAAAGTAACCAGTGTGTTTTTCCGGCTAATGGTGATGGCACCACCCCGCCATCACGATAGGTCTCGACACCAGACTGGGACAACCTTCTCCCGGAACAGCCAGTTACTTTCTTACAAGCTTTATTATGTATTAAATATATTAAAGTCCATAGTCCATGTTAGTTTGTAATATTTCCAACTAAAAAGAGGACAAAGCAAAATGCTTTCAAGCGATTTACCAAATTTTCACAATTGAAATATTTCTTTTTCAATGTGATGGCTGATATAAAATTAAATTTAAATTATTTTTTTTCATATATTGAACCAATTCTAAAGTTGACTTACTTTATGTCTCACGAATTCAATCTTACAATCCATGACAAAATTATGGGAATTGGTAAATCTTTTTTGTTCTGAAGGAAAGATTTATTAGAAAAGGGGACAAGATGTATGTACTAAGCAATAAATAACCCTCCTACACTTTACTTTCGCAAATTCTAAGTTTAGCTAAAATACTTCGACGCTGTGTTGTTAAAATGGCATCGAAGGATTTGTTTTAAGATGGAAACAATTTGATGTTAGTTTCTTCCAAATTGAAATGATCAGAAAACCTCCAGATCGCACCTGTGTCGACGCATCAACTGAGCACCAAAAACAAGTATTTTCGCCTGTATTCACTATATTATAACGGTACTGTTAGTGGTAAGAATTTAATGACATTTTCTTTCAGCCACTTCGTCATTTGTAAAATAAAATTTCATCTTAGTGGTTTTTATATGATCTCCACGAATCAACCTGGGAGAAATCATACATACCGGCCCTTCCTAACGACCAAAGATTTATTTCACTTCACAAATTATTAAATAGCTGAGTTATCACAAAGACAAAATAAATCACTATTAATGCGGCTTCACACGACACCTGTGATTACTTGATTTCAAATCTGGTGGTTCATATGACCAACCCAATTCAGAAATTTTACTATTATCATACTTTAGTAATTTACTGATTTATTAAATCGTTTACTTGGCTGGCTTTAGCATAAAAATAATTAATTAACACTCACTTGATTTTCACAATCGACGCCATTTTGTACAACCAAAACTCAACACAACACTGCAGATATTTTAAAAGGTTTACTGAGAATCAAATAGTATCGTGGATTTGCTAAAATACCTTAGTAGATCTATTGATCTGCCGATAAAAACCCTGTCTGAGAGATCTAAAATCATGATTTTCTTTATTTAGGTGATTATCTTTGATCCGCCATTTTGAAAACCAAGCGTCCATTTCGACCATGACAAATTTAACATTTAATTCTTACATAAAAATACCTATTTCTAGCTCAAGTTACGGCAGCCATTTTGTGCGCTCCGAATTGCATTTTTCCTAACTACAAAATATTTCGACCATTTTGTCGAATCACGCCTAATCGTTACCCCTAGCCAACTCGCGACGTCTAAACCAGCCTTTTGTCGTCGAAACCCTATATGCTACACTTTTCTGTATAGAAATTTCCAAAAGTCGTTCTCCTATATAAAATATGTTCTTGCCTAGGTTTTGACCTAATCATATTTTCGTTTGATCAACATGGTCGCCTAACCGTTTACACACCTATTTCGCTCTATTAACGTCAACTCGAACCACCTTTCATCACAAAAACCCACCCAATTTTTGTGATGCCTACTTAACCTTCGCGATACTAACCTTCATCTATCCTACAAGATTTTACCTGCCTAACCCAGACTAAATGAGAACTTCCTATGCAAATTGTGTGACGCTTACCTCGTCATCCGGAGCCCCGTTACCTGGACAGTTTGAGCAAGCAATACTCCCTGACCACCTAGTGCTTGACCGTGCCGAAGATGGGTGGGAAGGAGCCATCTTCGGTCCCTAGCATGAGGTATAGCATAATCATGTACTTAAGGACTTGACCAAGGACCAGAATTACATTCTAACGACTCTACTTCTACAGTGTCTGTCATCAGTCACGTCACACATGATTACACTATGTGACTTAACTAGGCAATCAACGAGTTGATGCCCGCTTATGAAGTCACATTCATAAGCTCTCAGTTACCTGTTCCCCCCAGAAAGTCCATTACGGATCGCCCCAATACGACACAAATATTCTAGTAATTATTCTAAATAGAATCTCCCTTCCCACATTTTATTTCATTTAAATTGATATTAATTTAATCTGATTTTACTAATTCTGGAATTTACTTGGAACGGCTAGCGTTAATTTTGATGTAACCTTTGCAAATAGAATTATATATTTCAATCAAGGCTTAATTTTTACCATTTTAAAACCCTGTTTGAAATATTTCCCCAAAGAAAACTTGCCCGGTGCAAGGCCTAAGCAATGGACTTTCCTATATTCACTAATTTGCTGACTTCTTCATATGTGCTTGAGTATAAAAATAACTTGTTGATTGAAGATTTCTTACAGAGGGGAGGCAGAGATTCGTCTTCTTCTCGGCAGGTGGAAAAATGAGATCGAGAATAAGCTCGTCGAAGCTTTTATAACCTAACCCCCACCCATTATTTTTCAAAGCGTCCCCTAGCTACACATAATTCCTAGTATTCTATTGTTTGTATCCTTAATGTGCCCTGTCACAATCTATTTCCCCAAAATGCTGGGAAATTTTCCACTAATTGACTTACAAAAATTGCCTAGTGCATTTAGTCCCCCTAAGTACCTGTAAGATACTTTAAATAAATGAATAAATAAATAAATATATATATTCTTTTTTTGACAATCACCCTCAAATATTTAAATTACGTGAACATTTTACGAATACAAAGATTAGTAATTACCTCCGTATCCAATAACTAATTTTGGTTAATCTAGAATTTACAAAGATCCTCAAGTAAATATATATTATATGACACAAGCAATTTAATCTTTCCTGTGTGTTCGAATAAATCTTTTGGTCTAATCAATTTCGCTAATCTTCAAAGAAAACCCCTTATAATCAATAAATCCGCTATCAGCCTACTTTTATTATTTACGATTGATGCATGACTCTATTCATAATGTTAATTACTCTTTGCGCCACCCATTTATTTATTCTATTTGCCAAAGAACGTTTCGTTACTGGCCAACTTATTTTTTTTTTCATATAATTTCATTACTATGGGTATTTTATGATTTTATACTGGTATCATTTTTTTAAATCTTGGCGCCACCATTCTGAGCTATTATTTGCTGACTCTAAAGTTAACTCCCCCCCAGATTCACGCGTTACGATTGGCTAAACACCAACTCAATTCATCTCCTTTTATGGTCACAAAACGCTTTGCAAGCTTACGATTGGCTACCACGAACCTCTCCCTTCATCTCTTGTTTATGGACAAAGAGAATGTAGAACGTTCCGTTTTTCCATATATATATTTTTTGTCCAATTTTCTTACAACTTTTTACTAGTTATTGTTCTGATTTAATTATTTTCTTATTTCAAATATAATCATTCATATTCTTTCTTTACTTTTAATATTAAACTGATTTTACTTTATCTATAATCCAGAACTTAACCGAAAGATTTGCGTTCCGTTACACACTGGTATCACACACATTTATTTGCTCTAGCAAGTATGCTTACAAAACTTCCATTTTTCCAAATTTTAAATGTTATTCTACCTAAACAGTGATTAACTTTAATTATCATTTATTTATTTTGTAATTTTATAATCATTCGTCTCTTTTCTCTTAATTTATTAATGGTATAAATTTCCAAAGATTATTTCTTTTTTTTTTATAGAGTAGACTTTCTCGATGGAATGTCAGTTTTTAGTTCCAAAAACGTCCACCAAATGTCAAATACATTTGTCTATACCAAGTGTCAGACGATCTGTTTATTATTGTTGAAACATATTTTCAAGTTATTGAATTACCATAAAATTATCTGTTTTTTATATAGAAATACGGATATTTTGTCAATGTTGAATTTGCATATTGCAATCATAAGCTTATAAAGTGCATATGAACAATGGATTTGTGTTATAAGAACATCGTTCTATCGTCAGTGCAACTATATTTTGAATGCAGGATGAAATGCAATATAACCTCACAAATTGCATAAACAACCATTATTTTAGTAAAATGAGAATAACCACCCTCTTCATGGTAAGTTATTCAATGAATTTATTATTTGATTAATTACATAACTTTACTTATTTGTGTTTACGACTATTTTTCCAACCCTGGATTTTTTGTACTTTTACAGACTTCTAACTAGCCATAAATTGTGGACCCTCTGGAATGTGATAAAGAAGGTATCCGACAAGGAATAAGACCTACAGAAATCATGAAACCTGACCCTATGCAGGAATACTTAAAGTTTGTATTTTGCCCGCTTCCGGATCAATATTTGAGAAAAAAAAACATGTTCAGTTTTGAACTGTTACACTACCTATTTCAAAGATCAACATCTTTTATTATTAAATTATAATATAATAATACTTTTGTAATAATAAATAAGATAGGCATAAATCTATTTAAAATTGTACACCACTTGTAGTAAAAATATTGATTCTTATCATGTTACATGGAAAACTTATCTAGGCATAATAAACTACAATCTTACCACTAAAAATATGTTTTGACAATAGGGATACTTACAATGAGAAGTTTATACAGGGTTATTTGTAAAACACCAACAACCTCGCAGGAGTAGATTACTAACATCATAAACAACAAGATTTGTTCTACAACTTTTCCAAAAACAGACAATTAAAACAACTTTTCATACAAAACTCGATCAGCTGTTCGAACATTTGTAAGGAAAGTCAAATTTTTTGTCTGTTTCGGAAAAGTCGTAAAAAAATGTTGTTGTCTATGATGTTAGTAATCTACTCCTGCGAGGTTGTTGGTGTTTTACAAATAACCCTGTATATGAGTCCTGACTCCACACCTGGCATTAGGGAACTGGTTTGACTGGAGGGTGCAGTGCGGGTCAACAACTCACCTCACTGATCCAAACACGTAGGTCGATCCGCGAGCTGACGCCCACGGATCACATCTGATGCTAATCGCCAGTTTCCCAATACAGGTAGCGAGGACTCCAACCTATTTTCAGAATAATATGTAGAACGTACACATATAAAAACTCAAGTCAAACCTCTTGGAAGATTTCATAATATAAAAAACTAAACATTTAAAATATCGTATATTGTGACGCAAATAACTTTCTACTTTGTAAAGACAATCCTAGCAGCTTGTGGAAACCCTGAATATTTTCGGACTTTTTACAGTTTTAGCTTCACAATATCTATAAATACATTCTATGAAAAACTATTGAAAAGGTAAACTATATCATAATAGTACATTATGATACAAGTTAGCTTAGGTTACTTATTGCACACAAGGCTGTGGGTTGCAGCCCGAGCCGCAGGCGAGGGCGTAACTCAGCCGAGTGTGCAATAAGTAAGAGCTCACGAGTTTCATACGACGTTTTTCAACACATTTGCGAGGAAAAAACAAAGTAATTTACCACACAGCAACAAATACGACAAAAACAAAATAATAATCATGGTGAGAAAAGGCGCGCAGGTTTTTTTTTGTTTTTTTTCACACGCCCAATGCAAGAATATTTTGCGAACAAAAGGGTTAGTGAGCATACAGCCTACTTCAAAATTATAAATTTAAGTGATAAAATGCAAATATTTTAATATTTTATAACAAAATATTGTAAATTAGGAATAATTTGATAATAATTAGTATTAGTTGACTTAATTAAGGACCTACACATTTATTTATTCCAAAAATGCAAATGAATTTTCAGCGGCATAAAACCTTTTTGTTGTTATTAAAAAAATAACTGTATTACCCGGTTAAATTGAAAATGCTCTGTTTACTCGCATAGAACTTGCAGTAAGGTACCTATTTAACTTTGTAGGGATCATTCTATAACCAACTAGTGTTTTATATATTATTGCACGCGTTTGTTATAGTTCGGTTTATGGCCCTAAAAGCGATGTATTAGGGCTCACTTTACGAGCAAGTGTGTTGAAAACATATATAATACTATGTATTTAATGGCGATAAAGTTTTCTTTTGAAATTTGAGTGCAAAACCGCCGCAGCTACATAGCACTTCAAAAATTAGTTAGCCATTTTCCCAAGAAGTTCGTTAATTTTTTTTCTTTATTTTCTTGATCCGATTTCCATATTTTTTTCTTTTTTTTCAGAGGGCAACTATTGGTCCTACAGGATTCTGCTTTGTGCTTATTATGTTCAGTCCGAGCACCGGACCGGATCCAAATTCGCGGGTTCAATTCCCGTCCGAGAATTGATCTGATGCGTGCGAGTCGTACTTGTTCTAGTACCTAAATTATTGTTATACGATTGAAGTAGCATTGTGAATACAAAATCTCAAATTACCTATAAAATTTTGTAAATTTTAATTTAATTTATTTAATTTTGTAAATGACCCTGTGTTAGTTGAATAAATAAATTTTATGATTTTTATTTTTATTATTAATTTTTCATATTTTTAGAATAGAGTGTAACTACAATACGATTGAATTGACAATAGACAGTGATCCGCTGCAACTTCTCTCCAGAATTTATGGCAAAGAGTAAAATTTTACAGATTAAAACGTGTTTTGTACCGCAAGCGCTTTGAAGTTTGTCACTTTTGTTGTATATGTACATTGTTAAATTAAGCGCATTGCTAAGTATATCACAGATAATATAATACTAACTGTACTAAAGAGTATATTGAAGGTTTGCTGCTACGAAAGACCCGTGACTAAAATCGTGGTGCTCGGAAAATAGCGAAATATTTCTTCTCAAATTGCCCTATATTAGTTTGTGGGACTGGATGACCGGTGCGACTTTTTCCGGAATTTACACATTTCGTGAAAAAAATCGAATTCTTGTTTCGTACAGTTAAATTTTTACATCCTCCGATGTTTTAAATACGAAATCAAAAAAAAATTTCTACTACCGCTTATCCACTGGTAAGATTTTGCACGTACATACTTACTTTCATTGAAATAATAAAAAAATAAATTCAATTGAAATCTTTAATCATGTTCAAATTGGATTTCATTTTCCAATTTTTCGCCACCTTTTCAGGGACCGTAGTACTCGAGGTAGTACGCGATTGTAAAAATTCAATTGCAATTTCAAAATTCAAAATAATGTCTTCAGAACCTAATTGTTATAAACGTGTTTTTGTTTCAATTAATGCTTTATATTCGCAACTCCGCCGATATGTTGCAATAACTGCTGTGTACAAATGAAAAGTTCCGTAAAAAGTGTTTTATTTCAACCAAAAGAAGAGAGCTAATGTCTAATGTCTAAAAACAATCGAACTGGCTAAATATTTTTCGACCGATAGAGCGCGAAGCGCGAGTGAAGGGTCTCTCTGTTTCAGCTTGGGCAAAAATGCTTTCGCATATCCAGCTGTCCGCCTGTCCGCATATAGTTGACCGAGCGAGCACGAAGTGCGAACGAAGCGTCTCTGCTTCAGCTTGGGCAAAAATTCTTGCGTATGTCCGGCTGTCTGTTCCAGCCTACAGGTCGCATTTCTCAACCGATTCTCGTGAAATTTTGTGAGCATGTTCGATAATAATATATAATTTTTTGTCACGCCAGTTTTTTGATTTTTTTTAAAATGACGGAGAAATGTTAAAAGTACATATTTCAGTCCGGCTTTCCAGTTCTGTCTGTTTTCTTCTACAGGTCGCATTTCTCAACCGATTCTCGTGAAATTTTGTTAGCAGGTTTGAAAATTGTATAGATTTTTTGTCAAGCCAGTTTTTTGTAATTTTTCAAAATAGCGGAGATATGTTAAAAAAACCTATTTCAGTCCGGTTTTCCAGCGCTGTATGTTCTCCTCTACAGGTCGCATTTCTCAACCGATTCTCGTGAAATTTTGTGAGCAAGTTCGAAAATAATATAGAATTTTTTGTCACGCCAGTTTTTTGAATTTTTTTAAAATGACGGAGAAATGTTAAAAATACATATTTCAGTCCGGCTTTCCAGTTCAGTCTGTTTTCTTCTACAGTCGCATTTCTCAACCGATTCTCGTTAAATTTTGTAAGTAGGTTTGAATATTGTATAAATTTTTTTTGTCAACCAGTTTTTAATTTTTTTAAACGGCGGAAATAATGTAAATAAATCGTATTTCAGTCCGGATTTCCTGCGCTGTCTGTTCTCCTCTACAGGTCGCATTTCTCAACCGATTCTCGTGAGTTTTTGTGAGCAGGTATGAATATAATATAGATTTTTTTGTCACGCCAGTTTATTGATTTTTTTTTAAATGACGGAGAAATGTTAAATATACATATTTCAGTCCGGCTTTCCAGTTCTGTCTGTTTTCTTCTACAGCTCGCATTTCTCAACCGATTCTCGTGAAATTTTGTAAGCAGGTTTGAAAATGGTATAGATTTGTTTTGTCAAGCCAGTTTTTATATTTTTTTTTTAATGGCGGAGATAATGTAAAAATATCGTATTTCAGTCCGGATTTCCTGCGCTATCTGTTCTCCTCTACAGGTCGCATTTCTCAACCGATTCTCGTGAAATTTTGTGAGCAGGTTTGAAAATAGTATAGATTTTTTTGTCACGCTAGTTTTTTGAATTTTTTTAAAATGACGGAGAAATGTTAAAAATACATATTTCGGTCCGGCTTTCCAGTTCTGTCTGTTTTCTTCTACAGGTCGCATTATTCTCAACCGATTCTCGTGAAATTTTGTAAGCAGGTTTGAAAATTGTATAGATTTTTTGTCAAGCCAGTTTTTTGAAATTTTTCAAAATAGCGGAGATATGTTAAAAAAAAACTATTTCAGTCCGGTTTTCCAGCGCTGTATGTTCTCCTCTACAGGTCGCATTTCTCAACCGATTCTCGTGAAATTTTGTAAGCAGGTTTGAATATTGTATAGATTTCTTTTGTCAAGCCAGTTTTTAATTTTTTTTAAACGGCGGAAATAATGTAAAAAAATCGTATTTCAGTCCGGATTTCCTGCGCTGTCTGTTCTCCTCTACAGGTCGCATTTCTCAACCGATTCTCGTGAATTTTTTTGTCACGCCAGTTTTTTTAATTTTTTTAAAATGACGGAGAAATGTTAAAATTACATATTTCAGTCCGGCTTTCCAGTTCTGTCTGTTTTCTTCTACAGTCGCATTTCTCAACCGATTCTCGTTAAATTTTGTAAGCAGGTTTGAATATTGTATAATTTTTTTTTGTCAACCAGTTTTTAATTTTTTTAAACGGCGGAAATAATGTAAATAAATCGTATTTCAGTCCGGATTTCCTGCGCTGTCTGTTCTCCTCTACAGGTCGCATTTCTCAACCGATTCTCGTGAATTTTTGTGAGCAGGTATGAATATAATATAGATTTTTTTGTCATGCCAGTTTCTTGAATTTTTTTAAAATGACGGAGAATTGTTAAAAATACATATTTCAGTCCGGCTTTCCAGTTCTGTCTGTTTTCTTCTACAGCTCGCATTTCTCAACCGATTCTCGTGAAATTTTGTAAGCAGGTTTGAAAATGGTATAGATTTGTTTTGTCAAGCCAGTTTTTTGAAATTTTTCAAAATAGCGGAGATATGTTAAAAAAAACCTATTTCAGTCCGGTTTTCCAGCGCTGTATGTTCTCCTCTACAGGTCGCATTTCTCAACCGATTCTCGTGAAATTTTGTAAGCAGGTTTGAATATTGTATAGATTTCTTTTGTCAAGCCAGTTTTTAATTTTTTTTAAACGGCGGAAATAATGTAAAAAAATCGTATTTCAGTCCGGATTTCTTGCGCTGTCTGTTCTCCTCTACAGGTCGCATTTCTCAACCGATTCTCGTGAATTTTTGTGAGCAGGTTTGAATATAATATAGATTTTTTTGTCGCGCCAGTTTTTTGATTTTTTTCAAAATGACGGAGAAATGTTAAACATACATATTTCAGTTCAGCTTTCCAGTTCTGTCTGTTTTCTTCTACAGGTCGCATTTCTCAACCGATTCTCGTGAAATTTTGTAAGCAGGTTTGAAAATGGTATAGATTTGTTTTGTCAAGCCAGT
Organism: Agriphila geniculea; assembly: GCA_943789525.1. NCBI lineage: Eukaryota > Metazoa > Arthropoda > Insecta > Lepidoptera > Crambidae > Agriphila > Agriphila geniculea. Next base: position 18,341,692 of record OX038871.1, read on the forward strand.
TTTTATATATTTTTTTAAATGGCGGAGATAATGTAAAAATATCGTATTTCAGTCCGGATTTCCTGTGCTGTCTGTTCTCCTCTACAGGTCGCATTTCTCAACCGATTCTCGTGAATTTTTGTGAGCAGGTTTGAATATAATATAGATTTTTTTTGTCACGCCAGTTTCTTGAATTTTTTTAAAATGACGGAGAAATGTTAAAAATACATATTTCAGTCCAGCTTTCCAGTTCTGTCTGTTTTCTTCTACAGGTCGCATTTCTCAACCGATTCTCGTGAAATTTTGTAAGCAGGTTTGAAAATGGTATAGATTTGTTTTGTCAAGCCAGTTTTTTTATATTTTTTAAATGGCGGAGATAATGTAAAAATATCGTATTTCAGTCCGGATTTCCTGTGCTGTCTGTTCTCCTCTACAGGTCGCATTTCTCAACCGATTCTCGTGAATTTTTGTGAGCAGGTTTGAATATAATATAGATTTTTTTTGTCACGCCAGTTTCTTGAATTTTTTTTAAATGACGGAGAAATGTTAAAAATACATATTTCAGTCCAGCTTTCCAGTTCTGTCTGTTTTCTTCTACAGGTCGCATTTCTCAACCGATTCTCGTGAAATTTTGTGAGCAGGTTTGAAAATAGTATAGATTTTTTTTGTCACGCCAGTTTTTTGAAATTTTTTAAAATGACGGAGAAATGTTAAAAATACATATTTCAGTCGGGCTTTCCAGTTCTGTCTGTTTTCTTATACAGGTCTCATTTCTCCACCGATTCTCGTGAAATTTTGTAGGCAGGTTTGAAAATTGTATAGATTTTTTTTTGTCAAGCCAGTTTTTAATTTTTTCTTTAAATGGCGGAGATAATGTAAAAAAAATCGTATTTCAGTCCGGATTTCCGGCGCTGTCTGTTCTCCTCTACAGGTCGCATTTCTCAACCGATCCCGGTAAAATTTTGTGAGCAGATTTGATAAATATATAGTTTTTTTTGTCGAGGCAACTTTTCTAAATTTAATAAAATGACGGAGATTTGTATAAAAACATATTTCAGTCCAGCTTTCCGGCTGTTTGATCTCCTTTACAGGTCGCATTTTTCAACCCATTCTGGTGAAATTTTGTGAGTAGGTTCAATAATTATATATAACTGTTTAGTCAAGCCAATTTTTCCAAATTTATGAAAAAAATATTTACCCATTTTGAAAAATCATCAAAATTAGGAGCACCATCTAGCTGCGAATACTCACGTACCTACTGTGTGTTTTGAAAACTTCATGGCGATATTTTTTATTTTATTTTATCGCGAGGTCTACAGCTCACGGAGCCACTAGTCTAGCTTTCCGCCCGCAGCTTGTGCCCAGCAGTGGAATAAAAAGTGCCTATGTCCTTCCCCAAAGTCCCATCTATATCCATACCAATTTTCGTCAAACTCATCGTCTAGGCGTAAAAAAGTGACAGACAGACAGGCAGAGTAACTTTCACATTAATAATATTAGTCCATAATATAGTAGGATCCATATCCTACCAATAAAAAAATATTCTGCCATTTTGTTTTTTTTTTTTTCAGACGTTCTCCATTAGGTAATACAAACTGAGTAAACCAACGTAATTATATATATATATATATATATATATATATTATTTATTGGTCACTTCACAAACTTGTTTCATGGTACATGTGTAAATGAATTAAACAGCATTTATAACCTAAATTTGTGAAGGACTGGTGCCCGAAATAGGTTTCGCAGAAACCTGTACCACAGGTCGCCAGCCTCCTCCCGCAGAAAGGATTACAATAGCTAAGAAACACAGAGCAAGCTGATGAGCAATACAACCAATAATGTACAAGTATAAGAAAAGGTTTAGCCAAGATTATGATAATTAATATACATTAATCTATAGTAACAAACAATAACTAGTAATAAGTAAAGTAAAAGTAAACGTAAGTAAATAAGTTAAATTGCCAATCCTACAAGACAGTATCAACCTAATCAGCCTGTTTTGCATCCGCCTTCCGAAGCCACATCAGAGTACGGTACTTCTAGCGGCTTACGGATAAAATAATATTATTTTCATGGCTGTTTTAAATTATGCTATTGCTCCTGTAGAGCCTGGCCCGAAAATAGATATCAGACAATATGCCACAAATAGCTACGAGTATATCTTCATGGGCGACAACAACTTATTTTTCTGAGAAAACAACTCTATTTATTTGTATCTTCAGAGCAAAAGTCAATAAACTTGTATCTTATACGAATTGCTTGATTCATCACGGCCTAAAATCAAACTCAGATGTTGGTCGGTCAAATAATATCTATAGGCTAATCACTACACATACTTTTGATAAAGGTAAACATGTACAACAAGATTGCTTGTTCGACAAGTATACTTTCTTGGAAATGCATAATAATTGTGGGTACTTTAATGAATAGCTTGTGGAGTTCACAAAACACCTTTGTAAACGAGATGAGCGCCATTTGCATTTGCACTTACCAAGGATGTGAGCAACAAAAACATAAAAATAAAGAAGTACATACATACTTAAAGCAGTTAGTCGGGCTGCGCGCACGCACGAGCAGCCGCGTACCGCACTAGAAAACGGCTAGAACCGCAAAGAAGCTAAGTAGGTACGATTAATTTAAAAATGTACAAATGAATGTACAGTGTGACTAGCTTCAGAGCGCTTGCGGTACAAAACGCTCTGTAAAAAATTGAATCTGTAAAATTTTCGTTTTTCCATACATTATCGAGTGAAGTTGCAGCGGATCACTGTCTATTGTCAATTTAGTCGCATTTAGGGTTACCATCCGTCCGGATTTTTCTGGACATGTCCGGTTTTGTAATTTGTTCGGCTTTCTAGATTAAGTGGTGTAGTACTCGCACAGACCGTATAACAAGTATGCTAGTTATAAAACATAAATAGCAGTAGTGTTCGAAAGAGATGTCCCAAAATGTATGGAGTCTGGGCCACGTCCATGTACAGTAGGTATACCAAAAAATACGTAAAGACACGATAAACAGTTTCTAATCATCCAATTTCTCTAAAATCACTTTGTTTTTTGGAAGGAACATTTTATTTTGTTCCTTATAATGTAAGCACACAACAAAAATTCATCATGGTGGAAGATATCATTTTTCAGTTAGTTTTTATTTTTAAATAAATATCCGGACCTTTATTGAAACGCCTGGCTTTTTGTCAGGACTTTCAAAATTTTGAAATGGTAACCCTAGTCGCATTGTACCTATTTTATTTCGACTAATTTAAAACCTATTAGTGTGCTTACAGTATAAAAACAAAAACAACAGTGATACATCGACTTTTCATTGTAAGAAATTAGATAGCAACCCATTTCACTGTTAATCAATTTAAAATGTCTATTGATGAATAAATAGATTTTGAAAGTGGTAGCGGTAGGTAGTTAAAGTTATAGTGCCGTCATTTAATTAATATTGCCACTTTGCGCCCACCTACTCACCGAATACATCGAACAATGTGTAAAAAACATAAAGAGCTGGTTAAAGAGTTGAGATATCTGGCGAGAGGGCCGGATGAGCCAATAAGCATAATGAGTCACACAAGCAACTGAACTCGGACTCACTCCCTATGTTTACTTTACAGATGCTGTGTTTTATTTTTGTAGATATAATATAGTAAATCTGGTGTGTACTCCGCTCTAGATTTATGAGTTATTTTTGCACAAAAAAGAGCTAGAACTTGCGTTGACCGTTGTACAATAGTGTATGGAGAGCTATGCTAATTACATCAGCCAAAGACCTATTCAAAAGTATTATTGCCCCATATTACGAATCCATAGCTGATGTTTAAAATAAGTGTAAATAAGGTGATAGATAATATTATCTATAACATACTTATATTAGTACCTAAGGGCATTTTCATGATCGGAGAAGTTTTTAATTTATCATATTTTTCAATCTCTAGGTGCTCATATATTCTTCTCTATTAATAAGTAATCACAAAAACTAACCTTTCTAAAAGATTTAACTAACGTAACTCCTAATACTGCTGCAACTGAGTTTTCATGAAAAATATAAAATAATGCCAAAAGGAACTTAGGTAGGTAGTTATTAATCTAATTAATTTTGAAAACAAACATAATCCGATATTTCACAACAATCCTCTCTGAGTATAAGGTTCTTTCTCTATTAATTCACGGTTACTTATTCAAATTTTCATTTCAGCGTGTGAAAAGATCGGGAAAATACCTATAAGTATACTCTTATCTGTAGTCTATGTAGGTTTCAGACAGAAAATTATCTTTAATATCTCTACCTCTTAATATCAGGGCAGAGGCTTTATCTACGTTGAACCAGGAAATATACTTACTACTCTGGTTATCGTTAGGTCAGATTTTGTTAATAAAAATCTTTTTCGCCGTATAATCAATCATATTCCAAATTATTTTCATGTTAATGACCAACTTGGAAATAATCGTTTTTATTAAATAGGTAGTCTTTCTTCAACTTAACTTTTACGTTAACAATGCTAATTAAGTTAATTTAATTAGGATTGTTTACGTTAGTATGATCAAACGACGCAAACGTTTCGTTTATTGTTAATTAAATGGAACTAACTTCTCGCAGAGCCGTTGCGCAAAGCGTTCTTGAAATCGCTTTCTACGTGGAGTCACGTCTCGCGTCGTTGTGATAAGCCGACCTTATCTTACGTAAATCGTCGGCCGTAATGTATAAAACCACCTTGCCACCTACGTACACGTCATCGTTGACATTTTATTACAGTATTACAATACGGTGGTATTACCCACTTTAACGAGTTTGCAGTTTTATTTATTCCGACAGCATTGACACGCGCCTAAGAAGATTCGCGAACAAGAAATCTACAATCTTGGATAGGTGATAATAAAATCACGGTAGATAACCTGTCTATTCTTAGATTACGTTTAACCAGTACGAACAAAGGCTGTTTTAACGCAACAGTCTTACAAGGAAGTTCGTTAGGTACCGTTATATTATTTTACTTGCATGCAGTAACTTATAAATCTTTTTGACGCGTTCACAAATCATGTTTTCCAAGGTTACCTGGAGGTAGAGTTCACTGTCAGATGTAAAATCGATAGCAGAGGCCCATGTTCTATTTGTTTTTGTAATTATAATACCAAATACTTACACAATACTTATAAGGTGGAACAAAATTAATTACTTACTCATGTAACAATACTGAAACAGGTGATATTGAGGTGGAAAAACGAATTTATTTTTTCGCCTTTTCATAGTAAGTCGATCAGCTGACCAATAAATACATTTTGTATGGGAAAATGATTTTTTTTCGTTTTTCGACCTATGTTCCTTGAAGATAGTTGTTCAGTTTAAGCAAACCTATCTCACCTGGTTCAATATTGTTAGATAATTTTGTATGGTTGCTTCTGTTTCACTTTCAAAATCCATATTACATTATACCTACCTACATACACCCTACATAATATGTACATTTGCAAGGTGTCGTGACGATATAAATCATTATGCTTTGTTCGAAGCAATATAATATGGTACCTAATAATGTGCTAATATATGAAACCATTTGACATTTTGATTCTAAGCAATACTAAATACTGTTGTGAAGTCCGTTATTCCGATGATCAAATCGTTCTATCTGTATGCTTTGCATCATCGCTGGAATGTAATTAGAACACATTTCACTCATCTTCCGCGTGTTCACAACGATGTGACCTTGTTCAATTATTGTAGTTAAACAGCATATCTAAAAGTGTTGTTCATCAGTCCGTTCAAAGGCAAATACAAATCATCGTCAAGGGTTAGTATAGTAGTTCATTTCATTCGTAAATGGGTTTTTGCAAAATATATGGGTTTTTGTCAATACTTACTCTTTGAGAAAAGCAGGTTTTCTTGTTGTCGTCACCGTATTTCAACGACCAGTTTATGCGATTATGATCAGACGCAACAAAAAGCCATGACGAGTGTAAATGATTCATCAATCAAGGTTATATCACAGTTTAAAGTAGATAGGATGTGTAGGTACATACCAGGTGCTGGTGCGGCAGGGGCGAAGGGGCGGCAGGGTTGACGTCATCTCCGCGGAGCGCGCGCGCACCGCGCCGCCGCAGTTGCTCCCACGTTCACTTTCTATTAGGCTATCTTTTCAGTACATTGCAACTTGCTGTGCCAAATTCATAATTTGGAATGATCATTAACCTTAGTTCTAACATACTGTGCCACTCTAAAATGTCCGTCGAATGGAAGCCCGCCGACGCGTTACGAGTTTACGACGGGCTTATATTGATGACTACCTTACCTACCTACAACATATTTTATTTCCTTTTTCCGTTTTTTTTTAGATATTCCATCCAATGTAACATGAATGGAACCTATAAATGGTGGATGATGCGTTACCTCTGTTACAGAATTTAAGTATACAAAAATGTTACGGAATATAAACGCCTTGATCAGTATCGCATTGCGTTGCAGTACCTACGTTACCGCCTTGTAATATGGCTGTAATACTCTACAATGATCTATAATGCACCTATATTATAGTTACTTTCATATTCCTAATGATACTTACATATTCCATAAAAATTTAGAAGTAAGTATTAAAACATTTTATAATAATGGTTCCCTCGTAAATATCATAACGAGGTAAGGGTAGGTCCTACTCCTACTACCTAACTATATCTTTTTAGCTAAGGGACTAAATAGGACCCTTTTTAAAAGCTGCATCTATATGAAACTGTGTTTTCCTCGACAACGGTATCTTATTGCTCCTTTACCGCTTTAACGCAGGTATATTAAAATCCTACATATTATGCGGAGAGTAGTCAGCACAAACTTGTTCGTGATGTGATAACCACTAAAGAGTTAGTTAGGTACTCCGATGGCAGTACACTAAACCGGATCCTTATATTGTCGACAATCTTAATGCATGCGTCAAGCTAGATCAACTCTGCTCTAATTAGGGAAAGTGTCGACAGGTTCTCAGAGTCAGACTCAATAAGGTCATAAATGTTTCCTTGATGGGCATTTCCTCATTGATAATCAGAATTATCCACTATGTCTATAGAACCAAGACTTGATAAATTACCTATAAACTTATTTAAATAGCAGATATCTGCCCTTTTGCCGCACAAAATATCTCAGATAGAACCCCAATCGGTTTTACACCACCAGTACAAATTTACTACTTCAAAAAGATCTTGCATTCCAGTAATGGTTAGAGCACACAAAGTTGCATTTTGAGCAAAAGACTTAACATTTATGGCATTTCTTAGATTTTATTTATCAGATCCTTAGGGTTTAGAGTAACAAAAGTAACAACCTAATTATGAAATCAGTAGATTTGGTTTAAAAAACCAAATGAACATGATCTTATGACTGCGGTTACTATGTCTAAACTGAACGGGCTAGTTGCTAAGCTATCTGAGCAAATCAAGCCAGATTGTTGACATCGGCTATTTCCATTGAGCGCGTGTTGGTCAGGATCGGAAACGTTGGCGCAGTGCCACGCTGCGTGACTCAGTGGTGCGTGTGTAGTGTACGCACGGCCGCGGCCCCATCCCGGCCGCTAACTGCCGTTGTGTCAAGATATATTTAGTGCTCGACTAACAGAATGATAGGCTTGCTGTGAGAGTCAAGATTTACCCACAAATATCACCTTAGCTACACTTAGCTTTGACCTGTACCTTTGCTGGATATAAAAGTACCTACTACCTAACAATATGCATCAGTGGCGAGGAGTGAAATTATGGTGAAGGTAAGTCATTCTACAAAAATGTTACAATTTGCATAGTGGATCGGTGGGGAGGGATTTCTTAAAGGTAAGCCGATGGAAATCGGCCTGTATGGACCCTTCGTCACTGATATGCATAGTGGGTGTGCAAGTTATACTACCTACCACCATAGTTTACTTACATCACACCATTGTCAAATCCATTAGATTTTCCATGTATCCATATACTTAGCTCTATTCGTTCGTTAACTACCGTTGTGTCAAGATAATATTTAGTGTTCAAATAAAATAACAGGGTTTGCTGATAGATTCAAGATACCTAGGTAGATACAATTAATATGACTTCAGCTTTGACTTTGATCTTAGTATACTTACACCTTTACTAATCTATTGGATTTTTTAAATACTTATCAAAATATCGATCCTTACTTATGACTGGGCATTATTTAGCTTTAGGTTGCTTGCGATGCGATGCGATGCCAGCCCCCCTAGCATGACCACTGAAACGCGATAGATATAGCAATTTATCACGTTTAGCTGACAAAAGACAATGGATTTTGACAGTTGAGTGTCGATAAAACGCTATATCCCTCGATATATATCGTATTTTGTTGGTCACGCTAGCCCTACAGGCCTTGTTCTCGGAATCGCCTCCATCCACTGGGTGCAGACTTAAGAATGATTACTATACGTAGGTATTCTATGGTTATGTTGGCTAGAAACTCTGACAATTCCAACCAAGAAGAAATCTGCGCTAGTGCAACACTACCGCACCACGAGACGTCACCCACCGCATACTTCAATACAATTAGACACTCGTTACTATACTCGATTTTTTGCCTCCCGCGTGTGAACACGCGATTTCACCGAGAAATGCGGTGATATGATGATACCTTTCGCTTGATTCGACGAAAGATAATGAATAAACAGTAAAAACAACTGTGCCACTTCTCAATGACCTTTGTTACTATTAGAAAACATTGTCTACAACACTAGAGAAAAATAATCTATTGCCTCTTACTGTCTTACCTGCACAAAATTCGAGCGTTTGTTGTGCGCATACTTAGTTATTTCCACAGATGTTCTGACATTCACAACAGAGAAAATTGTAATTTCAGAGACGAAATGTAACTTAGTTAAATAGTAATGCGATTATTAAAGTGACCCATATTTAGATTACCTTTAGTTGTTTTTATCGTTTGATTTTGGTTGTAGTTGCATTGTAATGGCAGGATAATTTCGCTGATTCACAAATCGCGTCCAACAACAGTCAACGCAATAGCGTCAATTTGGCGCGAGTGTGGATGCACCTGTCATTTTGTTGTTTTCTATGTGTTTGCTATGCCATTTTCGGATGTTGATAACGAATTTTCGTAAATATGTACTATAAATTTTACTTCCAATAAATTTTGATTTTCTTGTTTTCAATTCGATCTTTAATTCGTTTACTGTCCGACTTCCATATTAATTAATATCATCTTCCATTTTTAGACGTAATTGAAAAATAATCGGGAAAATAACCAATGCACACGTATGTACGAGTACGTGCTCCCCGTATCCATCTAATCTACAGTAGCTGCCACTGAAATACTTCAATACATTGTCAATAATTCACTGTATGTCACTTCTTCTACTATGAATTATTGAAAATTGTAAAAAACATATAAACCACATTAACTATAAAAAGTCTTATTTGAATGAACAAACGGAGGTAACTGTCTACCAAAGAAAATATTCCCTCACCGATTGTAAAGAAACACAACCCTTTGTGCGCCACGAGGATAATAATACAGCGCATTTGTTGATTCAAAATAAACTAGAAAAACAAAGACGCTCATTTCGACATTGAACTTTGTGGTTCTACGCTATGGAATTGGCAAAGAATCAAGAGCATCTGTCGAGTCGACAGACGGGCAGGGCTTTTCTCCTACCTGGCGTAATTAACTGGGGGCATTGTAATATGATTTCCGACGGGGCGCTACGCGAAGACGTCTTGTTACCAAACACAATGTAACTTTCTAAAGGAAGTCTGACAATACCTCCCCTAGTGCCACGTGCGGCCCTCCGCATGTTTTATGAATGAGCTTAGCAATATCTTTCCCGCATCCCTTCATTATAGCAGCGAAACCGAATCATTATAAAAATTATGGCTGCAGAATATCGATGAGACTCGCAATATCAAATTTTTTGACACGACAAATATTTAATCAGTTGACCATTTAGATTGGTTAAGAAAAGAAACCTGATGGGGGAATACTTAATGGTAAGTTAAAAGAGTTCATAATTTCAAATCTATATAAAATATCCAAAGAAAATTAATTACACACCTTAATTTGTTTACTACGTTCTTCTTACCTTGTTAACGAACTAAGTCTCCCCTAAGGTGTATCATATTTTTATGTTGTAAGAAGGATGGAGAGAAAAGTTCCTAGCCTAGTCAAGAAAACAAAATTAAATATGTACTTAGGTAGGTACTTATATTTTTTTATTTATTGACGTAATCTCCACTTAGTACCACGTAATCTCTATGCATTTCTTCCATCCTTCCAATAAACCTTGATGATCCCTTAAAAATAGATATCTCAAGACCCTCAAAATAGACACTCACATCACAGCGGCTTCAACTTCAATATTACCTAGTCGAAAATTTCATTCCACAATGTTTTTCAGGTTCGACAGTTAGATGATGAACACAATTAGTTTCATCCATAGTAATAAATCGATCTAAAATTCCTGCTGATCAGCTTCAAAAACTCCAAACAATTACGAGAAATTGTAAAAATTTATCGTTTTTGCTTTTCGCGCTGTGAAGCCCAAATCGTTGTCAATCATATTTTGTGTCTGTTCATAAGAGATGCCTATGATCTCAGCTATCCCCCTGACTTTTAATCTTCTCCCAATATTAAATCACATATTTTTTCGATATAGTACTCGGTAGTAGACGATTTGAGTCTTGAATGAACTCCCGTTCTCTTTTATAGGTACTGTAGTGTATGTCCTCAGTTCCTCACCAAGTATTCGTGAATTTCTATATCTATGTTTATAACCGCACGTAGTGATTATTTCCTCTGTGCGCACGGTTTTCAGTTTTAACACTCGTACAGTCGTACAAAAATAATTGTAGAAAACAAAATTTCTTGAACTACACACTTCAAAGATTTCTCATCGACGACTTTTGAAGGACTGGAGCAAAATATGAGGGTCGGTATTCGGTATGTATTTTGAGCATTCAAGGATGGACCTTTCAATGTCAAGCCAGGAACATTTCACAGTTTTTAATAAGTAAGTAACACTCCGAATAATAAGATTTCACTTTTTACGTTTGGATGATTACGGTTGTATAAAGTTCTTCGGCCTAGTACCAATCGCATGTTACCAATAGTAACGCACGCGAGCAAAAACTTCAATAATAACTAGACACGTACAAACGGATCGTTCGTGATAAACAATTCGATATGGTTTCACTTCTGATGAATAGTTTTGTTGTGCGTACTATCGAGATACTTTTACCTATCATTCTTACGTAAAAAACTCATTCAAATAGTGTCATTAGGACGATCTACTGAACATACGAAGACAGGTTTTCTTTTTTCTGATACTTATTATACCACAGTATTTTAAAACTGTGCTTATGCGCAGGAATTTGCTTTTTAAAGAATGGGTACAATTTCGATTGATTTAGAAAACCATTTTAACTTCCTAGTTGTCGAGTTACCGAAGTCGTTTTTGAGCTCGCATAAGATAGTTTACTCACAAGACAAAAACCTTAGAGCTTAGATCTATTACACTATTGATATCGATACATACAATAGTTTTTTTACTATTTGCTTGCACTGATTCCAGCGATATTCACGAACAAAGTTACTCTAAGTAGTCCGGCCAGATCATTCCAAAATGTTCTCATCATTTTCATTCTAGCAAAAAAAGTGAACAAATGGCAAAATCATAAACCGAAAGCGGGAGTCGTGGCTATGAAATATTATGGATTGATTACAGCATTATTACACAGTCCAGCGGGTGTGAAATCGGTTTTTGGTCATTATCAACCGCCTACAAACTGGATTTTCCCTCAGGATGACAAGATGTTTTCAATCATTTACCGAACACATTCATTCATATTATTTACAGAATTGAGAAAAATAAATAAGTAAGTAGGTGGTACCTAATAAAAATGGAGAACCGGAACCATTCAAAACTGAACTTAAAATTAAAATTCAAAGTTGTGACAAAAATCTGCGGCCCTATTTTTGAATCGCTCGGCAGGCGAAGAGCGCTCGACTCTTTTCTACTGATTTTCGTTCGACATATGACTCAAAACAATGAGATGTCGAACGAAAATCAGTAGAAAAGAGCTCTCGAAGCCAGTCGAGCGATCCAAAATTAGGGCCCCTGGGCCTTATAGGTGATAAAGTAAAGTATGTACCTACCTACCTACCTAGCATACTTTACTTTATGACTTGTTTGTTACCCATCGTCATTTGTCGTAGTCGTAGCAAATACAAAAGCTATCAAAATTACAGCGTAGCTTTATCTTATTTCTCTTCATTTACGATCACGACACGTATTCGAATATCAACGGAATTCTAATAATATGCATGTCGTTTAATTTTATGCGACCCTTTTTTATTTTTCTACCCGACTAATGAGTTCCCATGAAAAAGTTCAAAGTATTTTGATGCCCCGTTCGTAACTGTCAGCCAGTTATAAAATCAGGCGCGGTCAGAGCGCGTCGACCTTCGGCGGAAGCCGTCTGCCGATGACTGCAACGCTCTCCATAAACGTAAACACATAATTTATTTACGTACAATAAGCGACACATCAAAGGTACCATACTATATGTGCATAGCATAACACCCAGAAGACACCCGACATATCCCCATAAAAAACTGACACGCACTCGACTAGAAACGAATAACTGTTACATTATACATATCGGCCGGGTAAAATGAGTTGTTGAAGATATTACGGTTCAAGTAGAATATAACAGCACTTCCTTATGGAAATTCCTTTGTTCATTTGTCTCCGTATAAAAGCTTCCATATTAACATTACTGTTGAGGAAAATAGCTAGCTACTAGGGTATTTACATTTCATTAAGTTAGTTATAGACCAGGGCAAATCAATGCCAAATTAGGTTGTCATTGTGAGTGAATAGGATTTGAGTTGGCTTATGTCATTTGTCTATTTTTTGTAAATACACACTGAAGATGTACCTACTTACTTAGAGCGTAAATAAGCCATTTGATTAGATTTTCCAGGTAGCGCAGCGTGTTGGTTGAATTTATGATAATTTAAAGCGGATTTTTTGTGTTTCACTCACTCGCCCATTACACACGTCAATCTGGTGTAATCTGATCAAAACCACAGATTGATGGAATTTGATGCGGTTGGTTTGCGACGTTACACGGTCAATCCAGCGAGATCTGGATCGCAGTAGATCTTGGTAGATTGACAATCTACCACGATCCACGGTGGTCTTTGGCAGGGTTGCCCACTTTTTGCATTAATTTTCGCGTGATATCGATCGATGACCCGAGTGGTGCAGTATTCAACATGCCAGTCTACCACGCAAGAGATCCCGGGCTCGATGACCGGACGAAATTGAAATGAAATATTTTAATTTCTGTGACAGGTCTGCGTATAATAAGTACCTATCTATTGCGAAAAGTAAGTACCTACCTAGTAAAATCAGTTGTCTAGGGTTAGATGGCGCTGTGTGTAAAATCAAATATCGATATTTATAATACTATATTACTAAGCTATGAACTATCTGAGTGCCAAATTTCATCCAAATCAGTTCAGGAGGAGAAAAGCAGGAGGTTGTTTTTCTGTTCGTCTGTATGTTATTTTAGGGTATTTTTCAAATGTCCACCTGGATGTAGTCGCGAGCGGAAGCTAGTTAAAAATAAATATGGGCTATATTTTTTATAAATTTCTCAAAAGTATTTTACCCTAGGGTACCTTTGACCAGGATAAAAAGTATCTTATAATTTAATCCAGGCTATAAACTGTGTGTTAAACTCCATTCAAATCAGTTCAGCCTTGAAAACAACATACAGACGAACAGAGAAATAAACTCCTGCTTTTTTGAAGTCGGTTAAAAATATTAGATCGCAGTATATTGTGCTAGATTGTCAGTCTACCGTGGTAGATTGACAATCTACCACAATCTACCGCGATCCGATGCAAACAATCTACTGGGATCTGATATTTTAACCAACTTCACAAAAGGAGGAGGTTCTCTGTTCGTCTTTATAATTGTTTTTTTTTTATGAGATTTTTCAAATGTCCACGCAGATGTAGTCGCGAACGGAAGCTAGGTAGTTAAAAATAAATGTGGACTTATATTTTTTATAAATTTTCTGAAAGTAAGTTCTTACTACATATTAATTTCAATGTTAAAAAAAAAATACCTAGGATACCTTTGACCGAGATAAAAAGTAGGTATCCTATGTTTTAATCTAGGCTAATAAACTGTTCCCTAAATTTCATCTTTATCAGTTCAGCTTTAAAAAAAACATGTATCGGATAGAAGTGGATTGCGATGAGCAGACTGCAAGTTCTCTATTCGTTTGTATGTTTGTTTTTTAATCATTTTTCGAATGTCCACCCACGCGGATGTAGTCGTGGGCGGAAGCTAGTTAAAAATAAATATGTACTACATTTTTATAAATATTCCAAAAGTAAGTACTATAATGTTTAAATGTTTTGAAAATAATACTATTACCTCGGAAAAAAAGGTGCCAACCCTAAGCCAGACCGCGCCAGATTGACGTAGATTGACAATCCAGCACAATCTGATCACGCCAGACCGCGCCAGATTGAAACAGATCACGAACAACGTTACACAATCAATCTCTGTCAATCTGGCGCGATCTGGCGTGATCAGATTGTGTGTGTAATGGGTGCCTGTTGGGCGTGTGTGGGTAATAATTTAACATCAGTCCATCAGCCATTTAATGTCCCCACTGCTGGGGCACACGCACAGACCTTCCCTATGGGTGGATAAGGAGGACGGGACCCCATGCGGATTGGTGGGTGTTAACATGACTGCAAATGCAGTCGGGACAAACGGCTTAACGTGCCTTCCGAAGCACGGAGGAGCTCGAGAAAATAAATTTTTGGTCACCCATCCCATGACCGACCTTGCGAAAGTTGCTTAACCTCCGCAATCACTGGGCCAGGCACTAAACCACTGCGCCACCGAGCTCCGCCAGCCAGAGAATCAAACATAAGAATAAATAAATCAAAGGACCATCCTAAATCGTAATAAAATATTAGTCGGGTAATACCTTTTAATAATGTGACGAAATCGATAGGTTGTGTCAGCATCTACAGCATAGCATGGTGCGCACTTGGCCTATTGTTCCTCTAGTCTAGTACTTATATCTACTTTGTGCCTCTAGAGCGGATTGTTAGCAACAACATGACAATGAACAAAGACAAAAACTTGAATCTTACCTCGGAACAATAAGCTTTACTTCTACTAAAGTAAAGTATGTACCTAGTATAGATAGACTTCAGAACCCTCACTTAGGGTATTTACCTAATTACTCTAGAGTCTAGCAGAATCAAACATTTTAGTTACCCTCCATGTCACGCACGACTAAACGGAAATTATCTTACAGAAACCTGTTCAACACGTGGCCAAGCCGAGCCGAGGGCCAGCAAACAATGCATGTCTCTCATTTTGTTATTGTGTCGACCGCTCCAAAACAGAGCACGTGTTGCAGTTGCTTAGCCCACACGCCATGCTGCCATCTTGCCAAACTGTAACTTATCCCACCATTATAAAATTCACTATTGCATCTTCATATTACGCATCAGCAACTGGCTGACAGTTGAAACTGCGAGTTTAACGGCAACACCAGAAAGCTCCTTTTACTTTACACTATCCGCCAGAATTGTACAGTCATTGTAAAAGAAGACGCTACCGGGAACTTCCAAAAGAGCAAAAAAGTTTTCAAAAGAAAGATACATTCATTCTACTTGCAGGGTAATACTGCAGCCTAAGGTTATTGCTCCCAAAGAGACTAAAGTAAAGAAAGAACATAATGGATGAATAATAAATAAGTACCTAAGGCGAGAAACAGCAATTTTCAAGTCGAGTAGATAGGTACCCTAAATGCTGATTTCTTTAGTTAGAGGTATGGTCAGCAACAAAAGTTGCTTAGCATTTTAGAACGTTGTCATCGCATTTTTTTTTAAAGAATGTCTCACAGTTTAAAACATTTATCAAAAATTTTACTATGACAAGACAAAGTACTACAATGTTGTGACTTTTGTACTGTACAGTCAGCAAAGTTATGACCTTAACAGTTTGAAAATAAATCGCTTGCAAGGTTGGAACTAATTGTTTTTATACAAAAGATGCTTTTGTGACTTTTGGGTAAATGCAAAACAATACAAACTACTCAATCTAGAAATGAACCTTAAAGTGTTCAGGTCATAGCTTTGCTGACAGTACCTACAGCTAAATTAGAAATTGAACATCAGTTTTCTATACCTACTCGAATTCCTATTATAAATAAATTATTGTAGCACACGTAGCACACGCACTTTCTTCTGGAAACTGGAAAAGCAATTCCTAATTTATTTTTATAAAGAGAAATCGAAAATATAATTAAATTACTATTAGGTACTTAACTATCATCATTGGAGCAAAATTACCTGATGATGATGATGATACTGAGTGTTAAAGAAGATAATATAAAAAATACTCACTCTCCACAGTCTCCACGTAGGTAGATAACGTTGCTGGTTGTAGCGTAGTGCAGACGGTCGAAGTGTCATCATCATATTTGGTTAATATGTCAGTGCAATAGCTGTAACTGTCTAATTAAATCATCGTGCCTGCTTTAGGTGCAAGAATGCAAGTCAAGGTGCGCTTGCGCAACACGGCCACAATATAAACGGCACGGTTGAGCCGCGCTAGCAGCCAACGAGTCTGTACTACTTACCTTCCTTTATACAAGCATTTTTCAACTTCCTATCCTCAATTTTGAGCTACATTCTTAAAAACTCAACAGTTTCAGTTGAATCTTGTGTCTCAATTTCTTGATGAGTAGGATTTTGAAAGACCATTATCAAAATTTTAAATGTGAACATAATGATGACGTGTTTACTGTTGAATAAGATTGTTTTGGCCATTCAATTCAACGTGCACGATGGAAAGTGCCTAATAGGGACTTTAATGTAAGAACATAACTAAAGTATGGGATGAGTACAATGTTAGATCTCTTTGTAAACATTTATAAGCTGTTATTTAAAGTTAATTTAGAACCATTCGATTTAATAACGTCGCTGCACCCGCATTGATTGTTTCCATGAGAACGCTCGGGCCATGGGAACGGGGCAGAGTCGCCATTGTGACCGCCTCGTCCGTTCTTTCGAGCCGACTCTTTAAACAACTGCATTAACAATCGTTACTCATATAACCTAACCTCCTCGTTCAATTGCAACTGTCATTGTAATAATATTACGCATATTTTATACATAAGACTCTTGAGCTTAACAAAAAGTTTATGTTACTCAACATTTTCAATTCAATTATTCCTGTTCTCTTTTGATAACTTCTTATTGCCCAACGTTATATAGAACGGACGCAGCGTATGTTATTATGGATTATTTTTAGCAGCCCCACACGCAGTAGTGCACAAGGTGCGCGGGAGACGCTCTCAGCTCGTTTCGACTCGAAACTTCTATTCCAAGATCATTCCAAAGCGAGACCTTGTATGCTTACAACGTCCAAATGTTGGAATGGAACTTTAGAAGTTGTAAAGAAACAACATGTATTTTTATCTTATTTTACTTGTTCCTACCAATTTCAATGGGGAATGTCTGAAGAAACAAATTGGCTGAATATTTTTTATAGGTAGGATTATTCCCTTATAGTTTCAGGATTGCTTAGAAAAAAACATTTATGACAATTTAATTTAATAGGTCAACATTGTACGTAGTACTTATAAATTCTTCTTCTTCTTCTTATTTTTGTTTTGGCAATCTACTTTTCTCTTGGAAGTAATTTTTACCAGTGTCAAGTCAAGTGTTGAATATTTCAGTGATAGATTGTTTCAGTTTACATTAAAATGCGGGTGCATTCCAATGCTGCTTGGAGCATTTGGCACCAAGTATATCCAAGACAGTTTACTTGGTAAGTTCTGCCGAGGTAACCACCACTACAGTAAAAGTCTCGGCTTCACACAACCAAGATCGCGCCTAATTCAATTATCCCACATATTGTTCAGTTGCGTAGATACTTGTACCACAAAACTGCACCAATTTTAAGACACAATATCCACTATGAATCAATTTGCAAATAATTAAAATAGACACCGAACCGAACTTGACAAATGGCGCCAAAAAACTCTATTTTAAATTCCTTGGTCAACATATTTTTGTGACAATGACAACTGTCAAAAACTGTTACCTTTACCTACGTAGTGATTATTTCCTCTGTGCCTTTACCTACCTAACTAAATAAGAAAAGGATCAACAGGTTGAAAGTTGACTATCGAAACCCACAGAGCAAGCCATTGAGACAAAGGATAAAACAGACAGCAGTTGAAGTTGACTATCTGAGTAAGTTATTTATTAAAGACAATGATTGCAGAATTTGTGATTAACCTCTGAGCGCAGTTGTTATTATTGTAAGACTAACATTAATCAATGTATGAAACATTACAGATTTTGATGATCATGAAACATTCAAAAAAAAACTCATTAGATACATAGGCGATTTTTATAAAGGTAGACCTTAATTATAATATACAAAATAAAACAAGTCATAGCATTAAGAAACCATAAAAATTATGGGTTTAAGCAGATGTGGCTCATACATGTGGTAGATGCTTAAAGCTATAATCTCTTGTAAACTAGCTTCGGACACGAACTGAGTAACATAAGAGTAATAAAACTAATGAGTCAACAGCACCTGGGTTAGTTCCAGTATTCTCAGACTGTCATTATTATAAGTGTTACCATGTCGACGATTTAACAGCTGGAGATACAAATAAAAAAATAGTGGAATCTAAATTGATCGAATAGTAAAAAAGCATAAATTTAGGGACGGCATGTCAAATATTATATTCTGATGTCACTTAACAAGCACGAGCTAAGCAACAACAAACGAACGCAGGTGGAAGTAAACAGTATTACAAAAGCCCACCATGATGTCCGGGAAAATTAACTCTATTCGGGCCAGTAACGGAACCTAAACAGTAGTAGGTAGCGCACGAAATGACTGAGTGATCGAAGCACGGCCTTAAACTCAACAACGTGCCAGCCAGTTAACCGCAGAATGTTTGCAATACTCGACGATTGCTCACAACAGCACATCGATTCATATACGAAAAACCAATGAACTAATTTCATTTAGTCGTTAACACTTGCCTGGCTTCTGAAAGTCGCGCAAGGGTACCTGAACACAATCTCGATAGTTGTCTGCACTTTGCACATTATAACAAGTGGATAGTTAGGTCCTTCATTAAAATCAATTCAGTTCAAAGGTCGCACAATGAACCGAGTGCAATAGCTGATTTAATAATAATTAATGGCAAAGAGCTTACCAACTTGACCATTTCAGAATGATTCACGTTTAGTACACAAGAACAATGATATGAAGCTTCATATTAACCATAGCCACACACAATACATTTCTATGAATATCACTACATATTTAAAAAATATGCTTAGGTACGTCTTACCCTAGCAAAAGCTTTTCTATAAAGTAGTTTAGTTTCTCGTATAAAGAGGACAACAAATAAAGGGAAGAGGCTTGCTTAATTTTTGGCGGTCTTAAGGTAATCACAACCTCAAATTGATATCGAACTATCGAAGGTGAAGATGAATTTCCCTTATGTAACTGCCGCCTAATTTGAAAAATGGTCGAGTCTGCTAAACTAAGATACTGCTTAGTTAAATATCAAGAAAATATGCTAGAATGTGCTAAATGTTGACGTGCGTGGGTCAGAGAAATCGTGTTCTGCATGAGAAGATTATCGCAATAAAGCAGTAGATGGGTGCTGTAGAAACCGAGGATGGTTGCGCACACCTCGTCACGGACCAACAGCTGCTGCCGGTGCTAGCACGCGCCTGCGCCCGCGCATTATACGCCCCAGTCATTACCCGTGCTGCTCAACGATAGTTTCAAGGAGACATCCCGTTACGACAAACGTTCCATCAAGATAATACACAATGGCTCTTACGCGCCTAACGAAACATTAACTTTAACGACAGTATGAATTCGTAACATTAGAGTATGGGCAAGCAACATTGAATTTTCAATTCTAAAAGACCAAATAAAAGTGGGTTTGGCAAGGTGTTTTGGATCTAGCTTTTTCATAATAACAAAATCTAGTAAAAGACATTGGTCATTTTTTAAGGCCAGAACATTCCACTGTAAATATGTTTGTGCTCTAGCGATTGTAATTGAATTTAATAGCTGGAAAGACCTTAAGGTGGTTTGATGAGCTCAGTAGCGCCACCAATGGAAATAAATCAATTACATTTTATCAAGACTTAGGTTTTGATAATTTTGCGCAAATCAAAATGTAAAATGCATTTTCTAAATAATAGTTTCAAGAACATAAACTTAAACAATAAGTTGTGCATCTCAATAGTGCCAAAAGTAACCACATTTAGCAATATCTTGATTCCTAACGTATAGGCCATGAAAAAATATTTAATAATTGCACTTTACGCTGTTTGCGCAAAATAACCAAAACTTTTATTCTAAGCCCGTGATAAAACGTAAATGATTTATTTCCATTGATGGCGCTGCCGAAACACCGCTCTTCGAACCACCTTAAGCTATAACCAAACCAGTAGGTAGTATTATTATTATTATCCTTCCCTGATATTATTTTTATATTACCTACATTTTCTGTAGGGTTTTGAAGTTAGATAAGTAGGTACTGGACTAGACAATATATAGATAGAATAGAGGATGTTGACCGAGATAAGTCAAATCAATTAGCTACTCAATAAAACTGTCTTCAATCTCAAGAAACGAAATATCATTAGGAATACATCATTATTGGATTTTAGGACTTAAGCAAAATTAGTGCCATAAAAGCCTTAAATAAAAAGTACTGGGGACAATATGGAGGATGTTGACTGAGATAAGTCAAATCAATAAACTATTCAATAAAACTTCAATTTTAGGAAACGAAAGATAGTTTAAAATACACCGTTAGGAATGAAAAAGGAACACAATATTATAAATCCATCCAATGCCATAAATCGCATTAAAAGAGTTCTGTGGATAATATGGAGGATGTTGACTTAAATAAGTCAAAGAAATTAGCTCCTCAATAAAACTTTAATCATAGGAAACGAAAGATAGTTTAAAATATACCGTATCTTTGGTTAGGAATGAAATAGGAATACAATATTATACTCTTAAGTTTTATGGACATTATGGAGAGCGTTGACTAAGCTAAATAATAGATAAATCAATTAGCTAGGTAACTCATAAAACTGTTTTCAACCTCAGGAAACCAAATATGAAATTAATAAAAAATTAAGAAAAAAATATACAATATTATTGGACTTTATTTTGTTGAGGCACAGGCACAGGGCCTAAAAAGGCGGTATCATCAGTGGTCATTGTCCTTTGCAGTGCCATACAGCAAAAATAAATAGCGGATTTCATTAGGTGCTACACACTTTTTATGTAACATTTCATGTGACATGATTATAAAATAATATAAATATACAATAAAAAACAATATTTACATACAGGGTTATTCCTAAAACACCAACAACCTCGCAGGCAGGAGTAGATTACTAGCAACATAAACAACAACATTACATGTTTGAACAATAGAACAAATTTAGTTCTATGATTTTTCCGAAAACAGACAAAAAATAATCGACTTTCCATACAAAATGTCCGAACAGCTGATTAAGTTTTGTATGAAAGAAAAGTGAATATTTTTTGTCTTTTTTCGGAAAAGTCACAGAACAAATGTTGTTTATAATGTTAGCAATCTACTCCTGTGAGGTTGTTGGTGTTTTACAAATAACCCTATACATCGAGATAAATATACCTGTATAATAAAATAGTTAACTCTTTAGTGAAAAATCTACCTCAGTATTAAAGTTCCAAATACTGGAGTCCCTAAAATATAATTATATTAATAAAGGATTTATACTTATCAGTAATTCAGAAAACCCAAACATAAATAACTAATCCCTTATTCACTTCATATTTGGGACCAAATAGTTAAAACTCACAATTTGTACATACTAAACTATTAGGCCTTCAGCGGCTTTCTTCAATTCAGACTGATAGACGCTAGATAGTAACTATTATTTATTCTGTAGTAATAGAAAAATGCAGATTAGTGATTCTCTGTCATATTGTGACCTAAAGGGCAGTTGCATATTGTAAGAAATTTCTGTCAGAAAAATTCTGTCAGTCGTCGGAAGGAACTAGGTGCATACATTTTGTATAAGACCCCGCACGCACACTGTTAGAAAAATTCAAATCTAACAGTGTGTGGGGTCTAATTCAAAATTTATGCACCGAGTGCCTTCCGGCGAGCGACAGGATTTTTCAGACAAAAATTTTCATACTATATGTGGCCGCCCAAAAAAGGGCTCAGTCAGGTCATACCACAGAGAAAGCAATGATCATAAAAAAGGACATAATAAGAGACATGAGAATAATTCTAAGTAATGAAGTTGAATGGTCTGTGGGAAAATTTGACCAAGAGTATTATGTATCAAAATGTTAACTCTTAAAATACTTAATATTAGGAAAATAGTATGAACAGATAGTGGTTACCTTCGAGTTGGAATCCAGCAATAAAACTTCACTTTGTAATCTCCCACTTAAAACTTTTATTTATAGATACTTTGTTATATGTATTATCACAAATCCTGGTAGACTTTTAAAACACAATCACGCAACTGATAAAACTTAATGTATTTCCTTGATTACTGATTTCTCATATAAACATAATTTACACAACAAAACACATTCTGCGACATGACTTAGGTGTAAACTCTTACTCATCGCACTTCACTCTACACAAATAGTTTTATTGCATATTGGATGGCTTTTTACTCTCCAAGCCGTCCCTTCGACATCAATAATCTCATGAAATTATATACAAAGTTGACTAAGATTAATTTACAATAAATGTTTTTGTTTAATTTGACACAGCTCATGCTCGTATCCTGGTTGATATTATACAAAATCAAGCCAATAGTGATTTATTTTGCAAATTCACATGCTCCCAAATAAAGATGATTCCTTCAATTCACACGATAATGGTTACTGCGGGAGTATCTACCAGTACTAAAGTATGAAAATATAAGATAAAGCACCTCGATTGGACAATGGTATGTATCAAAGATATTAACAACGTGATATGACGCGCACCACGACCGGCGAGGGTCCAGCAGCCGGGCGCGCCCCGCTGGCGCGGAGGCCGGCCGCCGCGCCGCGCCCTCGGGCCTCGCGGGCACGCTCCCGCTTCGCCCTTGCAGTCTTACGAGAAATAAATGCCACATTACACCCTAATTATTAAAGCACTGTACAACAACAATAAGTTTTCTTTTCCTTTTCAGGACTAACGTTCATTTCACGCACTATTTCGGCGAACATTTCATTGACGTTGGTGCGGCTTTTGGCAGAGGCTTCGACGAAGGGGCAGCCCCACATCTGCGCGAGCGCCGCGCCCTCCGCTTGTGATACCTCGCGCTGGTGCTCTAGATCCGCCTTATTACCCACCAGCAAGATGGGCACGCGTTCAGAACCCTTGACGCGTGTGATCAATTCCTTCATTGGTTTTATATCTTGGAACGTTTGGTGATTCGTTAATGAGTATACTACGACGAACCCTTGGCCATTTTTAATATAAAGGTCTCTCATCGAAGCAAATTGCTCCGTACCGGCAGTGTCCAGTATTTCTAAAACACATGGCGAATTGTCTACCTCTATTTCTTTCCTGTAGAAGTCCTCTATCGTGGGGTCATATTTTTCCATGAAACATCCAGACACAAACTGCACAGTCAAAGCACTCTTTCCGACCCCACCCGAGCCTAGCACGACCACTTTGAATTCGCGCATTATTGTGTTGGGTAAATCACAATTGCAGTCTTCCGCACGACGTTACAGAAACGTATTCACACTGTGTGCTATAAAAATGTCATTGCTATGTTATTTATGAGTCACTCCAAGTAATCACTGAGAAACGTCCACCTATAGCAAATTTAATTAATAAACAGCGACGCCATTTTAGTTGAATGAATGGCATGGCAAAACAACTTCGGTAGCATCGCGGTGCTAGACACTTCAAAGCACAAACGCGGAAGCGAACATCTGTACAACTGACTGACTGACTAGCTAGCCCCGCTCCCTGCTGAAAGTACGACAGCAGTAGCAGGTTGGTCAATGCACTTTATTGCAATGGTCTGATTGGTGAATGGAACACAACACAAACAGGATGTCAGTGTTGTCAGCACATAAAAGTCAATTTACCCGACATGTAAATAGTCTCTTTTCAAAAACTCCTTATGTGCACCTTAAACGATCAAGCATGGCTAGTCAAGCACGTAAATTATTCGGCTTGTCAATCATATTTTGATCGTATAATGCCGGGTCCATAGCGCGTGTTTTGCTCTACATAATCAACAAAAACATCTCAACATTCAACAAAAAAAACGCGTACGAGGATTTTGTTGAATGTTGAGATGTTTTTGTTGATTGTTTAGAGCAAAACAATAGGACTCGGCATAAGAGCGATGCCATGGCTTGTCACGTAAGTTATTCGGCTTGTCAATGATATTTTGATCGTATAAGAGCGATGCTTGACGGCTTGACTTCAAGCACGTGTGTAGAGTCTGGCCAGCGAGTCGTGTCATCTCAATCAAACCCGTGTCATGAAGCTTTAAACACTCAAAATATTGAGAAATATCATTTTATACTTTCGTTATATATTTTTAGCTTGTACTTTTGACAAGATGTTATCCATTCAATAAATTAAAACTTATGTGACAGTTCTTGATAAATTTTATTGTTGTCTACCAATACACTAACAATTTCAATATTATATTGAAATTGTTAGTGTATTGGTAGACAACAATAATATTAACGTATACGTATTAACGTATAGGTTCTTTCCATCCGTAACGTTTACATGCCGCCTGTATCGGATCGGATGCATCACATGAGCACAAATCATTATTTAGGTTCCAACTTTCTGTAATGCTGAACCTTATTCAAAGAAGGACGCCCTTTTGAGAACTAGTAATATGTTGATTTTATCAATTATCGAGTCGAAGTGAAATATTGTGTTAAAGTAATATAGCTCATAAAATTGCATTTTTATCTTTATAAATTGATAACTAAAATAAAAAACAGCAGTACAGAAAAAAATATCATATAGATTGCCAATATTACAAACTAGAACATTATGATTATACAGAAATATCTTGAAATCGGGTGGGGATTGCGCGGACCGCGTATTTTGGGCATGCGTAGGTGAGGTATGCGGGCAGCGGGAGAGGGGCGCGCATCGTGCGTTATTGGTCGCTCACAAGAGCACATGCGCGAATTTATCCCCACTCCGTCGAAAAAATTTCAAAATAATTGCCTCTTACTGTACATATTTTTCTGATTACAAAATTAAAATTCAATATTATATACTAGTGTTCTAATGTGTATAGCAACTATTCAAATATTATTTTATTATCATTAGGCGACGGCTACATGGTAAATACTGTGATTCATCGCCATAGAGTACATTTTAACCATGGAAAGTAAAATATTGAACATCCAATACAAATTACTTTCCATGGTTAAATTAAAATTGACTCTATGGTGATGGATCACAGTATTTACCATGCGTGTAGCCGTCGCCTAACACATGAACTTTTTTAAAAAGCTATTACTACGCTTGTATGGGAAGTGGTCGTTGTTCTTTGAAAAACTTATTTCTATTTCCATTATTTTGGGGAAAGTGAGTAGCTAGAGCAACACTTGCAGGAAAAATAAAATTATTTTTATTATGTTGTCTACACTGTTTAATGCGTTCACGTCGAAGAAAAAAAAATGTTGTGATTTTTCTTTGATTCAAGAAATATACCTACCTACTTTCCATCCTTTTCTTTATGCATCGAAAAGACAAGTGGCCCTATTTTTGAATCGTTCGGCAGGCGTCGAGCGCTCTTTTCGACTGATTTTCGTTCGACATATGACTCAAAACAATGAAATGTCGAACGAAAATTAGTAGAAAAGAGCGCTCGACGCCTGCCGAACGATTCAAAAATAGGGCCCCTGATCTGTCTATATTAGGGATCGTACACACGAGCGATTTTTCAACGCGCGATATTTTTACCGCCAGCGACGGCACCTTATGGCCAGGGGCCTTACTATGAGCTCTTATGGCAGGACTTATATTGAACTGCCTTACTTTTTCCTACTATGACCTCAAAGGTTAGTTCAAAGGCAGGCCTTAAGCAGTCCTGGGGGCTTACCATCAGCAAATAAGAAACCGTTCAGTACAAAAGCAGGCCTTAAACAGGACTGCTTAAGGCCTGCTTTCATACTAACCTTTGAGGTCATAGTACGAAAAAGTAAGGCAGTTAAATATAAGTCCTGCTATAAGAGCTCATAGTAAGGCCCCTGTTTTAAGGCCTGCTTTTGAACTGAACGGCTCAATAATGGTTTCTTATTTGCTAATGGTAAGCCCCCTGGCAATAAGGTAACTTTTTAAACCACATGACTTCTCAGCTGTATGTTCACCTAGATGATGACGATGACGTTCCACGGGAAAAGTCTAAATAGGTACCTAAGAGGTGACGACGGCTACACGCATTGTAAATACTGTGACCCATCGCCATAGAGTAAATTTTAACCATGGAAAGTAATTTGTATGGAATGTTCAATATTTTATTTTCCTGGGTAAAATGTACTTCAGGGCGATGGATCACAGACCATGCCATCGCCTTACCGTGGAAATATCGCGCGTTTAAAAAATCGCTCGTGTGTACGATCCCTTAAAGGGTGCGTTCTAGCGCACCAATCACTACATCGATCTCGACACAGTATACTGCCCGGCAGGTAACTTGGCAAGATAAAAACGAGACAAAAGATGCGCAGTAGCTACAAACACTAAACTCGGCGCATGTTTTGTCTCATCTTTGTCTTGCCAAGTTATAGTACCTCTATCTATGGTTAAAATTAACTCTATGGTGATCAATTACTCAGGGGTGCGTTTCTAATGGTGTGTCCCCACTTAGGTTCGCGAACCTCCGCGCTCCGCGCTCCGCGCTCCGCGCTCCGTGAACCTCGGAGCGCGCTCCATATTTGGGATCCGATGTGAACACGCGAACACGGAGCGCGGAGCGCCAGTATGGCCAGATTCAGTATTTTAATACTTTTTCGGTATGTTTTATCGACTTTTCCGAACATCAGTATTTTTGTAGGTATATTAGCGGAAGTAAGTATTTTTGGTATATTTTGGCTATGAAGTTATGGTAACTACGGTGTTAAGTCCCCGCGAACATTAATGTTCAAGGAATTTCCCGGATTATGTCTATATTTCATTCAGAAGCAAAGATCAGTAGAGTCTGTTCTGAAAAAGAACCAACTTGGGATTTATGCTTGATTACCGTTTTTGAAATGTTGACGGTACTGTTACGTTTTAGTGCGACTGTATTAACAAGATAAATATTAATTCAAGATAGTCGCACTATAATTACGTATAAGGCGGCGGCTACACACAAAGTATTTACTGTGGTCCAACTGTGTGGTAAATACTGATAATTTCAATTCCAACGATGGAATGAAAACGCACGCCTACACGCTCAGTATTTACCACATGGTAATGTTGCCAGATCGTGCCTTTTATTACGATTTTAGTACTATTTTCTAAAAGATAGCAGCCAAATTTTATGTTTGGGGGCCGATTTCGATGAAACTCGGTTTTGGGTACTATAACAAAACAGCAACGCAAAGTTAAAAATATAAAAAATCCAAGATGGCGGCCAACTTTTTTGTTTGTCGGCCTATTTAGATGAAACTCGGTTTTGGGTACTATTTTGACAACAAAACAGCAACGCAATGTTAAAAATATAAAAAATCCAAGATGGCGACCAACTTTTTTGTTTGTGGGCCGATTTAGATAAAACTCGGTTTTGGGTACTATTTTGACAACAAAACAGCAACGCAATGTTAAAAATATAAAAAATCCAAGATGGCGGCCAACTTTTTTGTTTGTGGGCCGATTTAGATGAAACTCGGTTTTGGGTACTATTTCGACAACAAAACAGCAACGCAATGTTAAAAATATAAAAAATCCAAGATGGCGGTCATATTTTTTGTTTATGGGCCGATTTAGATGAAACTCGTTTTTGGGTACTATTTTGACAACAAAACAGCAACGCAGTGTTAGAAATAGTACCGAGTTTCATCTAAATCCGCCAGATGGCGCTTTGAAGTAAACATAGTCTCTACGTTAAATATTGCCGAATAATTTTAAATCACAATTCTAACATTTGGAATCAAGTTAAATCAATAAGTTGTCTAGTGTTTCACCAGTGATATCGTTTGCAGAACTATACCTATAGTTTAAAAGTGTGTATTTGTGCTCAAAAAATATTCAGTGCCTTTTTTAATCTGCGGATTATTAAAAACTGCGGAATATAGTCTGAGCATTATCCTCAGAAAAGTGATAAAACTGCGCTTTAATTTGCGTAATAAATCTCATCTCCAGTGTTAAAACTAAATATTATCAGTGTTGAGTAGGGAATGCAATCTCGTACGAGATTTCCGCCTAGCGAGATCTCGCGAGACTCAAAACCCAGTCTCGCGAGATCTCGCAAATTACGGGATCTCGCGAGATTGGGAGAATCGCAATTAAAACATATGCAAATGCTTGTTTTAAGAACTAGTAATTGGCATGATATGTAATTAAATAGAAACTGCGTTGCTTAGTTATAAAAATAATGTAAGTTTTATTTTAAAAATCAACAAAGTACTTATTATTTTGTCTCTAACTCTAATAACATTTGTTTAAGTCTATAATTATTATACATACTGTATGTAGCTAATCAGTTCAAATTCTTACAATATTGGTAACAAAACAATAATTATCTATATTTAGTCTTTTGTAAATTATTACTTTAGTTTCAATAATTAAGAGTAATAGGAACATTACTTATGGTAAATAAAAACAACAAAACACAAACTTAACTTCACAAGTTCTTAAATAAATGTTGTGAGATCGTATTAATCAAATAAAAGAAGTTTAAAGTAGAAGTCAGATGAAGTTATCAAGGTACGGAAAGGCAAGTTAGTTTGTCTGAAAATGGCTTCTCAAAAAACCATCATATCGAGAGTATCATCTGACAGACGACTTCTGATTTTGCATGCTAAATACCCTGCTGCTGAAAAAGCTCGTTCTGCCTCAACACTTGTGGGAACCACAGTTGAGAGGCAGTTATGTACGAAGTTTAAAAGTTCCCCTCTTACTCCACCAGCTTCGTACAAATCCATTTCTTTTTTGCATTTGTCGATCTCGTTATCTCGCGAGATCTCGTACGAAATTTGACGAGATACAATCTCGTAAAATATGGCCGGGATTTCGCGAGATCGGGATCTTGGCGAGACGAGATTGCATTCCCTAGTGTTGAGGTAGTACTATAATAATTATTTTCGTCTTGACCTCATACTCAAACCAACTCATGCATCAAGTTTCAAATCCTACTTAACTGATCAATACTTTGAACGCTTTAAGTCGCTTTGAATTCAACTGTGAGTGGCCCGAAGATCGATCCTCGCTAATAAAGACTTTTTCTCCCAAATTTTTTTAGAGACTTTTTATTTATTTTTAAAGATATATTTTTTTTAATTTGTATTGAAGATATTTTTGGATATTACTTTTCAATTACTATTGATTTACTAAAATATCTTCATCCACCAAAGCCGTAGTAAGGTATAAGATTATTGAGAATAAGAATAAAAAATGTCAACTAAAGGATCATCTGAGTGCGCGGGATGTCCTAATATCATGGATGGAGCAATATTCATGCAATGTATAACCCGGTCGAGTTAACTCGGCACCTGAAGCGCGATAGACCCCCTTCGTTTTTTCCTTTCCTCACGCCACTGTCGTCATGCCAGTAGCGTTAGTACATTTGTTAGTGATAATTTATCGATAATCTATCGAAAACTTTCAAAAAATTGACGACGGTGGCGTGAGGAAAGGAAAAAACGAGAGGGGTCTATCGAGCTTCAGGTGCCGAGTTAACTTGACTGGGTTATAAACGTTGCAAAGACAATTGTCATTTGCAGTGCACCGCAGATTACAATGCGAAGACAGCTGAAACTAAAAACGCCTGGATTTGTGATTTCTGCCGCATTCGCGAGCCCAAAAAGGGTAATAACACGATTACACCAACGAGAGCTAAATTACCACTGCCTCCAATGATAGCTTCGTTACCCAGCGCTTGAAGTCAAGTTTTCCTGCGCCAACGAGTTGTTCCTGCCTTTCGGCCAATGATTTAAGGAACATTATTAGAGAGGAGATTTACAACGCTTTTGAGGATGTTATTAATCCAAAAATTGATGCCTTGCAAAATATGATAGTTGGCTTTGAATCATCTCTCTCGGCATTCAGCCAGTATCTGGATAGCATAAAAACGCAACACGCCGCCCAGTTGGCCACTTTGAATGA
This sequence comes from Agriphila geniculea, assembly GCA_943789525.1. Taxonomy (NCBI): domain Eukaryota; kingdom Metazoa; phylum Arthropoda; class Insecta; order Lepidoptera; family Crambidae; genus Agriphila; species Agriphila geniculea. The sequence goes on from OX038871.1 coordinate 18,372,085, forward strand.
TGTCCGCAAGGAAAATGAGTCGCTACGTTCAGCTAATCAAAACTTTTCTTCTAGACTGGCACAGCTTGAGTTACAGACACGTGCAACAAATATTGAAATACAATGCGTCCCAGAAAACAAGCAGGAAAATTTGGTTAATACAGTTCTGCAGCTTTCTAAGGTTATGGAGTGTCCTATCAACGAAGGCAACACTCATTTTAGCGCTAGACTTGCTAAAATGGACAATAAAAGTCCCCGCCCACGCTCCATACTCATAAAGTTCAACAGTCCTCGCCTTCGAGACCAGTTTCTGGCGGCTACAATAACGTTTAACAAAAACAATTCTAGCGAAAAACTTAACACCAGTCATCTGGGTATCGGCGGCAACAAAAACTCACCAGTTTATGTGACAGAACATCTGACACCAAAAGCAAAACAACTGCATGCAGCGACTCGTCACATTGTCAGGGAGCTAAATATAAATTCGTCTGGGTACGCGATGGAAAAATCTTTGTACGGAAGTACGAGGAGGCTAACTACGTATAAATACGGAATCATGAGACTCTCAAAGGTTTATCATAAAGAACGCTAAAGTTGTCTTGTTATATTTTGTTTTACTAACGGGCTCTTTTAATGATATAATTGTATTCTACCAGAATGTAAGAGGATTGCGGAGGAAGACTGTCGACATTTTCAATAATATCGTTTGTAATTCTTATGATGTAATAATCTTGACAGAAACGTGGTTAAACGATGGCGTTTTTGATTCGGAAATCTGTGATGACAGATACAACGTATATAGGCGAAGTGAGACCGTCAGAGTAGTGGGTTTCATCCTTCAAAGGATGGTGGAGGGGTGTTAGTTGCTGTCTCCAAAAGATTGAACTCAGTGCGCCTTTACTCTTGTGAAGATTCACAAGAGTAAAGGCGCACTGAGTAGATGACTGCGAGGGTATGACTTGTGGTTGCATGTCGGAAGTGACGGAGTTAATTCTAAAAAGTTGAACATTTGCGGTGTTTACCTGCCTCCTCCTTTAAAAAAGAATATTTTATCACACTTTATAGACAACTGTAACCGTGCTCCTCTCTGAATGATTTATTTTGATTTAAAAATGTTTAATCAATTGGAATTGTATTGCATGCTTTATATACAGGGTCACTGGAAATATGACGTATTCCTGCTAAGGGGTCAAAGATGAGGTCAAAACAAATATTTTTTGTCATATAACATTTTCTCAAAAAATTAATAGTTTTTGAGTTAATTGAAATTAAGTACATTTTTACCAAAAGTGCGTTTTCAGACACAAAAATTTAAAATAAAAGATAACTACTCATTTGATTCCGGATTTTTTATTATTTTGGGATAGAAAACAATCTGAATGTTGATAATGAATAAATTTTTTTTCATTAAATACAGGTGTTTATAAAAAAACCAATCCTTAAATGCATTTATTTTTTATTTTTTTTCAGATTTTTTAGAAATAGCATCAAATATCTTTAAAAAAATCCAAGTAACTAAGCGTGCATAATATTTTAAAAACATCACCATCTATTCAGCTTTCAGTTGAGGTATAAAACTTAATAATAACTTAAATAAAAAATGAGAAATTAAGACTTAACTAAATAGCAGTCCCATTTTATGTAGCAAAAATTTCCTACTTCAAGCGCTTCGAAGGTGGCCGTATTATCCTACTTATATCATAAATGTGAAAGTTTGCTTGTTTGGATGATTGTTAATCAATCACGCAAAACGACTGAACGGATTTGGATGAAATTTGGCACACAGACAGTTTATAAACAGGATTTAAACATAGGAGGATACTATTATCTTGGTTAAAGGTTCCCTAGGGATTTTCTCGAATTTAACTGCGGAAAAAGTCGCGGGCGGAAGCTAGTTTGCCATAAATGATCGTGCTTACTAAAAATAACTAAAAATACTTTCGTCCGAGTGAGTTTGAAACAGAATTATTTTCCGCCGATGAGTCAAAATTTTATACAGACAGCATCAAAAATAACCATACATATCAGCTATTTTTAATGACCCGCTGCTGGGGAACAGGCCTTCCTTTCCTTTTGGGATAAAGCGGACGGGCCATAACCCACCACGTGGGCCCAATGCGGATTGGTCGGTGTTAACTCAATGTACCTTACATTGAGCTCTTGGTTTTGGCTGCATTTACAGTCGTTAACACTGACCAATCCACATTGGGTCCACGTGGTGGGTACGGCCCGTCCGCTTTATCCATCCACAAGCCAAAATGTAGGCTAGTTCCCCAGCAGCGGGTCATTAAAAATGGCTGATATGCATGGTTATTTTTGATGCTGTCTGTATAAAATTTTGACTCATTGGCGGAAAATAATTCTGTTTCAAACTCACTCGGACGAAAGTATTTTTAGTAAGCACGATCATTTATGGCAAACTAGCTTCCGCCCGCGACTTTGTCCGCAATTAAATTCGAGAATATCCCTAGGGAACCATTAACCAAGATAATAGTATCCTCTTATGTTTAAATCCTGTTTATAAACTGTCTGTGTACCAAATTTCATCCAAATCCGTTCAGTCGTTTTGCGTGATTGATTAACAATCATCCAAACAAGCAAACTTTCACATTTATGATATAAGTAGGATAATACGGCCACCTTCGAAGCGCTTGAATTAGGAAATTTTTGCTACATAAAATGGGACTGCTATTTAGTTAAGTCTTAATTTCTAATTATTTATTTAAGTTATTATTAAGTTTTATACCTCAACTGAAAGCTGAGAAGATGGTGATGTTTTTAAAATATTATGCACGCTTAGTTACTTGGATTTTTTTAAAGATATTTGATGCTATTTCTAAAAATTCTGAAAAAAAATAAAAAAAAAATGCATTTAAGGATTGATTTTTTTATAAACACCTGTATTTTATAAAAAAAATTTTATTCATTATCAACATTCAGATTGTTTTCTATCCCAAAATAGTAAAAAATCCGGAATCGAATAAGTAGTTATCTTTTATTTTGAATTTTTGTGTCTGAAAACGCACTTTTGGTAAAAATGTACTTAATTTCAATTAACTCAAAAACTATTAATTTTTTGAGAAAATGTTATATGACAAAAAATATTTGTTTTGACCTCATCTTTGACCCCTTAGCAGGAATACGTCATATTTCCAGTGACCCTGTATAAGTATAATATTTATAATTTTGATTTGCTTATGTGTAACATCTATAATTGAGATTGCATTTAAAGTGTTATTCTTTTTCTTTTTGCTGTGAATGATTTAATGTTAATCTTATGATGTTAATAAATGAATAAAATAAATCGGCCCACCAAAAAAAAAGGTTGGCTATTATCTTGGATTTTTTTATATTTTAACATTGCGTTGCTGTTTTGTTGTCGAAATAGTACCCAAAACCAAGTCTCATTTAAATCGGCCCACAAACAAAAAAGTTGGCCGCCATCTTGAATTTTTTTATATTTTTAAAGTTGCGTTGCTGTTTTGTTGTCAAAATAGTACCCAAAACCGAGTTTCATCTAAATCGGCCCACAAACAAAAAAGTTGGCCGCCATCTTGGATTTTTAAAATTTTTAACATTGCATTGCTGTTTTGTTGTCAAAATAGTACACAAAACCAAATTTCATCTAAATCGGCCCACAAACAGAAAAGTTGGCCGCCATCTTGGATTTTTCATATTTTTAACATTGCGTTGCTGTTTTGTTGTCGAAATAGTATCCGAAATCGAGTTTTATCTAAGTCGACCCACAAACAAAAAGTTGGCCGCCATCTTGGATTTTTATATTTTTAACATTGCGTTGCTGTTTTGTTGTCGAAATAGTACTCAAAACCGAGTTTTATCTTAATTGGCCCACAAACAAAAAAGTTGGCCGCCATCTTGGATTTTTTTTATTTTTAACATTGCGTTGCTGTTTTGTTGTCGAAATAGTACCCAAAACCGAGTTTCATCTAAATCGGCCCACAAACAAATAAGTTGGCCGCCATCTTGGATTTTTTTTATTTATAACATTGCGTCGCTGTTTTGTTGTCGAAATAGTACCTAAAACCGAATTTCTTCTAAATCGGCCCACAAACAAAAAAGTTGGCCGCCATCTTGGATTTTTCATATTTTTAACATTGCGTTGCTGTTTTGTTGTCGAAATAGTATCAAAAACCGAGTTTCATCTAAATCGGCCCACAAACAAAAAGTTGGCCGTCATCTTAGATTTTTATATTTTTAACATTGCGTTGCTGTTTTGTTGCCGAAATAGTATCCAATACCGAGTTTCATCTAAATCGGCCCACAAACAAAAAAGTTGGCCGCCATCTTGGATTTTTTATATTTTTAACATTGCGTTGCTGTTTTGTTGTCGAAATAGTACCCAAAACCGAGTTTCTTCTAAATCGGCCCACAAAAAAAAGTTGGCTGCCATCTTGGTTTTTTTATATTTTTTACATTGCGTTGCTGTTTTGTTGTCGAAATAGTACCCAAAACCGAGTTTCTTCTAAATCAGCCCACAAACAAAAAGTTGGCCGCCATCTTGGTATTTTTTTATATTTTTAACATTGCGTTGCTGTTTTGTTGTCGAAATAGTATCCAAAACCGAGTTTTATCTAAATCGGCCCACAAACAAAAAGTTGGCCGCCATCTTGGATTTTTTTTTATTTTTTACATTGCGTTGCTGTTTTGTTGTCGAAATAGTACCCATAACCGAGTTTCATCTAAATCGGCCCACAAACAAAAAAGTTGGCCGCCATCTTGGATTTTTTTATATTTTTAACATTGCGTTGCTGTTTTGTTGTCGAAATAGTACCCAAAACCGAGTTTCATCGAGATCGGCCCACAAACAAAAAAGTTCCGAACAGACTCTAAGTTACAGATAAGAAATGACAGGCAGCCGCCATAGTAGAATTATAAATAGTATCAAGTCATATAATACGTTTAAATAAAATTATTTTCTGTTTTGCACTTCACTTTATCTTTGAGGTTTTTCTTTCGCTAATTCGGGAATTTCCCTAAAGTAGTTTGCCCTTACCTTTGGATCGTTATATAAGTAGAACGTGTTTTTTTTTTCGTTTTTATTGTACTTGGCGCATCCATACGGAAAATATGTTTAGTTTTGCCTTCGAATAGAATGTTAAAATATAATTTAAACATTCATTGTGATGATAAATGAATAAAACCTGTTTTGAAAATCAGTATTTTTATCGGTTTATTTTCCATGTGCAACTTGGTATGTTTCAGTATTTTTTTGAGGTGCTTCGTTATTTTCGTAAATTTTAATCTGGCCACACTGCGGAGCGCGGTTCGCGGAGCGTGGTTCGCGGAGCGCGGTTCGCGGAGCGCGGAGCGCGGTTCGCGGAGCGCGGCAGGGTTTGCGTTCCGAACCTATGCTCCGAGTGCAACCAAACGCTCTAACGGTGGCGTTCCAAACATTAGAGCGTAATTTTAATTTTTAAAATGATCATAGTAGATCCTCAAAAAACGGATTTTATTTGATTCAAAATAAAGGAAAGTTTCAATTATTCGTATTCCAAATGGAAAACGAAGACTTTGTACTATTAATGACATTTAAAGTTCTTGGTCGTTTCGAACATTTGGAAAGTTAATGTTAATGGAAAGAGAAGCTTAGTAAAAAAAATACATTGACACACATTTTTATCAACGCCATCTATCGAGCCTACAGTTTTTTGACATTTTGAAAAGCCCTCATTGCGAAGACAAGGTTCAAAATAAATTGAAAATTTTTGACACTTTGTACAACCTGACGTGCTACTGACTGTACATAAGCATGATTGTCTATTCAAAGTTTTACTCCTTCTTAGCCACTCATTATTAATTACACAATAATAGTACTGTGGAGACAAAGGTACTTTATAATTAAGTTTATATGAATAAAGCTAATTTGATCATGGGAACGGAGCGCGGAGGGTGGTTCGCGGAGCGCGGAGCGCGGAGCGTGGTTCGCGGAGCGTGGTTCGCGGAGCGCGGTTCGCGGAGCGCGGAGCGCGGACGTTTGCTCCGCGCTCCGCTCGTCCACATTGCGCTCCGCGAACCTGCAACAGATGTTCGCGGAGCGCGAGGTTCGCGAACCTAAGTGGGGACACACCCTAAAGCTCGCTCGACGACGCTCGATGACATGTCCGCGTTCTAAAACCACCGGCACCCTGATTATCTAAAAATAAACTATTTAGCGACCGGTTTCATTCCACATACATTGCTACATTTCTTTGGTATGTTTTTTTTATCCAAAAAGAAGTAGCAAAGGATCACTATCATCTATGAACTGCAACCGGTCGCTAGGTGGTTTCTAATTAGATAATCAGCCCGCGGGGCGATCGCCCGACGATCACTAGGTATAGCCGTTCGTAAACGACGCCCGTCGAACGCACCGGTCACCCCACGAAATAGGTGGGTGAAATTCGCTCTGACGTTTTATTTGACAGTTGACACGTCTTCTTTGTTTATAAACATTAATTTTCATTTTATTGTTTGTTGCATTTCGCGCTTCATTAATATCAAAATCAACAAATCTAATAGGTCAGTGACAGCTATGCAGTGCCGTTCGTAAACGTCGGATGACGAACGTCGCACGCCTTGGAGTGAAGGTCCGACTTCGAGCCTCGTTTACGAACGCACGCCCCAGCGCTCAGCGATATCCTGCCAGGGCTGCGGTCCCCATGGCGATAATATCGATATTATCGCGATAACAGCCGGTCCGCATGCACGTTAGCGCGTTTACAATATCTAGCGTGACGTCACTCATGCCCGCTTACGAGCGGTTCGCATTCGCCAACTGTCATTTGTCGATTTTATCGATTTGAGCGCGATATCGAATGCGGACCTCGTGAGAGCGTTGTAAACGCCGTAATTGACGTAATCGCCATGGGGACCGCAGCCCAGAATGCACCCACTGTCACTGTCAGTGATCTGTCACTGTCACAGTTGTCAAGTGGAGTTTTGTCGCCTTGTCGGGTCGGGAGTGCCGCAAAAGCAAAAAAATCTGAATTTACTTAATTTTGTTTGTATCATTGAACTGGAAACGGAACTATCGGGTGAGTAAGTAAACACACAAGAATAAAAACAGAACTACATTCATAAATATTTGTGTCTAGCAATAAACTAGTTTCTATTATTAAACCGCTTTTCAATAGGGTACCTACTTTGCGTTTGTTCCATTTTTTACCCACTCTAGATCTCTATATCAATTATGTATGCATATCAATGTAGAGGAGATGCCAAAAAATGTTCATTGTATGGAATCGTCTGGCTAGATACTATGCAAGTTATATATGTATGAGTTCGGATTTTTAAATAGCCCAAACGGCGCTTCTTGGGTGCGGTTACAATACACTAGTTCCAGGCTAATTGACTTCATAAAGCTAGTTAGTTGATTTGTCATTTGGGTTTGACTGTTTGCAACGTAAGGTAGGCTCATATGAATTGTTTTAGTTGCCCCTTCTTAACTAATTGTATTGTTCTAATATTGTTCCATCATTATATTGTTAAAATTAAACATTTGTTTGCTACAAATTAGTGGTATGCTAGCAATGCCTAGAAACAATAATTAAATAAGTAACTAGTTTCAGTTCTGTAAGGTTTGTTAATCCTTATTAATATTATAAATGCGAAAGTCCATTTATTTGTTTGTTACACATTTACATCATAACTACTGAACCAATCATCGTGAAATTTTACATATGCTTTGTCAGGGGTACAAAGAAGGATATTGGACCTTTTATCCCGAAAAAAGTATTGTTCCTAAGAGATAGCAAAAAAACTTTCCACGCAGCCAGATGAAGTCTTGAAATTCCGCTAGGAATTATTATAAGCAACCACAATCTAATCGCACAAATATTTGCCCCTAGCAGGATTAGAATCTGGGATCTTAAGTGCAGTAAGCAGAATTGCTTTTGATGAACCAAGTGGTGATCTAAATGGTAGGTGTAATAACTTTTGTACTCACCATTTTATTTAACTCTTCATAAAACATTTTTTTACTGTAAAAACCTCTTGATTCATGAAAGTGTCCTAAGATGGTATCCTATAACTTCTTTTAGAAATGAAATGGGAAAGTGACAAGTAGGTATTTGGATTCGTACTAAATAACAATGAATGCTAAAATCTCAAAATTAAGAATATTTAGCTTCACTCAACATTATAGACTCAAAATATTATGGTTTAATACCAGGGTTGGCATGTTTAATCACTTTGATTAAATCAAGTTATATTTTTCAGTAAAATTTGTTGATTTAATATAACCAGGCATTTTAAACCATTTTATTGATCAAAACCTGTGTTACCTCCAAATTAAAAGTGTCAAATAAGGTAAACAAAAATGCATTGTGGTTTCACACACTGTTTTTATTGGATTTTAAAGGTCAAGCAAAAAGTCGAAAAATCACAAACTTTTCAATTTCTTTTCCAATACTTTACTTTGCTACTAAAAAATAACGAATTAGTTGTGCTGGGGTATGGGAAACATTTTGGTTAAATTAAGTTAATAAAGGTAGTATTTTAAAATATTATATATATATATATTTAATATAGGTACAGATGTTTTATTTTATGAATGCGGTTCAGCTATGAAGGTTATTAGGTGAGCACATACACATGTTTTTAGTGTGTATCTGTATCTGCATATTACACATACTAAAATAATGTGCATTTGCACGCCTAACTACATTCATAGCCGATCTGCATCTGTGAGATAAAACAACTGTAGGTAAGGTGATCTGATAATCCACATGAAATAAAAGTTGCCTGAACTAAAAATGTAACCATCATTACATTATCGCATAACGTCATATTATTATCCACAAGTATTAACAATAGGACTTCCTATTGATACTGGCCAAACTCTAAAATGAGTTTAAAAATATGTTTCAGTTATTGTTATGTTAATTTCTGACTGTTCAGCATACATATGGAAAAGTTTTGTTTCATTATGATTTACATATTAAATACCAGAATGCTGAACTAGGTTTCTTGTTCACAACTTGGCTTGGCACCATGTTTGAATCCCTTTATTTTAAATTATTGAAATAAATAATGAACTTATTACCTCATCAACATTAAATATTTTTTAATAATTATTTGTCTTTGCTATTCCAGGATAAAATGTCACATAAACCAACACCGTATTCCCCCAATTTCCCGGCATCTCAAGGCTACGAACCACCAGCTGAGAGTAAACGAGAGGCATACCCGATGAGCCCGCAGACCGGGTACCCCCACCCCCCGCCCGGGCCGATGGCGCCGCCCGGACCACCTCTGCCGCCTGGAGCCCAGGCCTTACCTGGAATGCAACCAGGATTCCAACCAGGATACCAACCTGGCATGCAACCAGGATTCCAACCTGGAATGCAGCCGGGATTCCAACCAGGATACCAACCGGGCTTTTCACCAGGGTACCCTCAACCACAACAAGGATATGCAGTTGTGCAACAACCTATACCTCAAGGCCAACCAGGTATGTTTAATGACCTAGTATTTTATCATCAGAGTTTGGAATCTGCCAGTCATTCTAGGTCCACATTGAAATAACATGATTGTATTGTGACAGTGGGGGAGGGCTACTATGTATTGACTTTGTTTTTATTAATCTCAAAATATTATAAATATTAGAACTTCTTGCGAAATACAGATTAAAAAGATGGCCCAAACAAAATATATCACATAAAGGCAGATGAAATGACTGGCAGATTCCAAATTTCCGATATCTGTTTATCATTGACTTCAAAACGACGTTTGATTTGAATGATTAACAGACTGTTTATTAAGTATTCCTAGCTAGTGGCATACATGTTTTCGTGAGTCCGTATAGCTTCTTATGTAACTTATAAATAAACTTTACATCTAAATACCAATAGACAATAAAGTCGCCTCATAACATTGACTGACATTGCTGATATGATATTAATTTTCTACTTAATAATTTATTAAATGCCACACATAAGATTATCACTCATAGGTTTATTTACACATTATGCTACGATATTGCAACTTGGTGAGGTCAATGTCTTTTCAAGTTTATAAAGTCATAATCACAAGGTATAAACGCTTATATATTAAACAATAGATTATTAAACCCTACCTTTTCAGGATAAGGTAAGGTTTAAATTAAACACCTATTGTTTAATGTAATATTAATTTAATAAATAGCAAAGCGAAAATTTAAACGTGTTAATAAAGACTGCTTGTCAACTACATAACTCAGTGCATTTTTTTTTCATAATAATTATTCATCTTGTGCTTTGTTCTATTTGGTTTTATGATTAGGACCTAAGTCATAAAACCAAATAGGACCAGTATGACATTAACATTTCTTCTAATTTTAGATTTTAGTTAATTTTAATGTCATTCATTGGAATTTAATGTGACATTATGATAGTGGTAGGTGACAGCACCCACCACTATCATAATTTATGCCATTAATGATATTATTAATTTAATGGTCACATAAATTCCACTTACAAATCTGCTTTTGATTCTTCCACTTTCCACCATTGCGAAAAGCCGGGCCAGACTGTTGCAAACAAGCCCTCCACATCGGTCTCCACCGGCGGTTTACAACAGTGTAAACACTTGTTTGCAACCAAAATTCGTTTGAACTTCGACAACCTCTGTGGACGGGACGCCGACGACGACGAGTAACGACGGCGACGAATCGACAACACACTGAGGTGGGAGCCTTGTTGTAAACAGTGTGGACGCAAACACCAACAGTGGGCTCCACAAGCCTCCCTCCAAGGTCACCCCTGTGGAAAGCTTGTTTGCAACAGTCTGGCCCGGGTTAAACATTTAATAATTCAACCTCTTTATTTTGTGGTTCAACTTTCTAAGAGTAATACTACAGGCAATACATAATTCTTGTTCAGATTGGTTAAATACTCTTAGTGTTTAGATGATAATGTTTACCATAGCCTATTTATTTGGATTAAATCTTTATATATGTATAAAATTATTGGTTTAATATTATTGTTTATAAACAGCAAGCGAATAATGATATTTATTATGATAGATAACAGTGTTTATTGTTACTTCAGTCGTGATAGCCAGACCTCATTACTAGGTGATTATGTACCTATATCTTAACAATTCATTGTTGTGCACCAATCGTACTGTGTTGACGTCTTAATTGCTGTGTGTTAATTGAGAACATGCACTCTCAGCAGGCTGAAGACAATAAAGTTTACAATATTGATTACTTATTTGATGAAATATTGTGTAAAAAACCGAAGAGAACTAACTCTGTGAAGTTGTCGAAGTTCAAAAAATATGTAATAAAGAGGTGTATATTGTTATCGGAAAATAAGGCTAATAGGGTTTACGTTCAAGCCCTAAACGTTACAAGTGTGAAAAACAGTTTTAACAGACTTTATAGGCATATTTTTAAATCGAATCATTATGGTTATGAAAAGTTTTACAGTGATGAAGAGAAAAGGTTCACACACTATGCTGTAATAGACCATCGTCGTGTGGTGGAGGGGCTTATGTAATTGGTTGTGTTGAGTGTCGTCCTTACTTTTATCTTATTTGTAGACCTGTAATGTGAATGTAAACTTTACTATCTAAAAACATAATTATAACATCGTCTTGTTTAGTAATTAACTATAGCATACAATTTAATAATGTGAATACACAAAAACCGTGTTAATAAAAAAGGGTGAGTTGTGTCCAGTGGTTAAGGCGCTGTTATAGTGCTACTAGCGCCGCCAATACATTTATTTTTATTACTCATAAACCAAGTCAATCTTTTATAGAAAAGATTGACTTGAAATGGCCACTTTTGGCTAGAATATAGATTCTATCCAAAAGTGGCCACTTTGAGCTAAAATGGATTATAAACTTACAGAAATTAAGAAAACTGTTGAAGAGTTATTCAAAAAATGTTAGAGACAATTTAGGAGATTATCACATGAGTTTTTTTTTATATTGACTTGGTTTACGAGTAATAAAATAAATTTATTGGCAGCGCTAGTAGTAGGTAGTATAACAGCGCCTTAAACATAATTTTGAAAGAGAGAGAGATTGGTAGAAAACTGCTGTTAATAAAAAATGAGCGTCAACTAATGAGGCATGTCGTTAATTGAGGTAGATAAACCTTATCGAAGTAATTAACTTTGGGTGTGGTTTAACTGGTTAACAAGATATCTTATTCTTATTTCGGCGAGCAGAAAAATCTATTCGTCAGTCAAAATCGTTAGTTGGTCAGCAACTTTTGGCTAGCAGATATTTCTAAATCAATTAAAAATTAATGTCATACTGGACTGCTTTAATTTTTTTTACCTGCAATCGACCAATCTGCGTTTAGTAATTTTTTAATGAACAATTCAGTAACTCACATCACATTCAATAAAATTTTGGTGAGCTATTCAGTGACCCATCATGTCTAATTAAATTAGGCTCGTTTGATTGATCTTGACATAGAGAAAGTTTGTATTTATCAGTGTATATTTATTGAACTGTTTCAGGTGGATGGATGAGTATTCCGCAAGGGCTCAGCAACTGTCCACCAGGTTTGGAATACCTATCTTTGATTGACCACCTCTTGGTTCATCAAAAAGTGGAGCTTCTAGAAGCGTTCGTTGGATTTGAAACTAATAACAAATATACAGTTAAGAATAGCGTCGGACAAAAAGTATATTACGCCGTAGAAGATAATGATTGTTGCACCAGAAACTGTTGTGGACCCATGAGGCCTTTCGATATGAAGATCTTGGATAACTTTCAGAACGAGGTAATTTTTTATGTACATATTTTAGCCTGGTTTATAAGGGGTCAGTATCATGGCAGTACAGTAACCCAGTCCAGGGGCCGTATTATGACCTCTTATTTCCTGGCAGTTTTCTGACTGGTTATCAATCTATCTCTTTTATTTGCTATACAGCGAGAAAGAGATGTAACTATAGCAATACCCCCCAGGGGTATTACAACCTCTTAAAACTTGCCAGTCTTATGAATTGCTATAGTTACATCTCTTTCTCGCTGTATAGCAAATAAAAGAGACGTATTGATAGCCATTCAGAAAACTGGCAAATTTTAAGAGGTTGTAATACGGGGGCTGCGCATACTTACTACTGGTCTCGTGTAATGAGTGTGATATTTGACTTCGAAAAGTGAAACACCGATTTCCACGTCCCCGAAAGTTCAAGACACTAGTTTCAACCCAGTCCAGGGGCTGTATTATGACCTCTTATTTCCAGTCAGTTTTCTGACTGGCTATCAATCTCTTTTTTTGCTATACAGCGAGAAAGAGATGTCACTACAGCAATTTATAAGCCTGGCAGGTTTTAAGAGCTTGTAATACGGCCTCAGTGCTGATTTCTCGCTCGTCCGTTCTGTTTTCGGGCACAGTACGACTTACTGTCGATCCTGTCTACATGTACCCAGTTACTGGGTCCGAAATCACTGGGTCCAGTCACTGGCCCCTTATAAACCAGTCCTCAATTGCGGAGGGCGGCAGCCGGCGGTCTGCCACCCTTAAAGCCAAAATTACTTGCGCTAACAACGTAAAAAAACGCATTCATAAGACTAGTTGCTATATCTAGCTTTTGCATATGGCATTGTCGCGGTCACACCCTGATGCCACAGTCTATTAAGTTGGTGTCCGGCCGTAATTTTTCGTTATTTGGGCAGTGGCTCAATAGTAAAATAACGCGCATATACTACAAGGTTTGGTAAAAGCCTTATAAAGCCGAATATGGTAGATAGGGACCATCAAACTGAACAACTTTTACAATGGGACCAAATCTGAAATCACGAAAAAAAATCGGCTGTTTCATACAAAAATTAATAACGAAAATATCAAAATGTATGAAACAGCCGATTTTTTTTTTTCGAGATTTCAGAGTTGGTCCCATAGCAAAAGTTGTTCCGTTTGATGGTCCCTCTCATCTACCATATTCGACTTTGTAAGGCTTTTACCAAACACCCTGTGTCCTGTATAAGTAAAAAATTGTGATAGAAAATATTTCAAAGCATTTTGTTTGCAAAGCGTGGCAAAACGGCAAACTTCTGCGATTAATAGTAGTCAGCAAACATCTTGAAATCGGCGGCCCTATTTTTGAATCGCTCGACTGACGTCGAGCGCTCTTTTCGAATGATTTTCGTTCGACATATGACTCAAAACAATGGGATGTCGAACGAAAATCAGTAGAAACGAGCGCTCGACGCCTGCCGAGCGATTCAAAAATAGGGCCCCGGGTGTAGATTCCGCTGGACGCGTATTTTTGGTATGCGTAGTATTACGTAGCGGTGAGGTACGGGGGCGGCGAGAGAGGGGCGCGCGCTATTGGTCGCTCGCAAGTGCACATGCGCAAGTCAAGACGTTTGCCGGAATCTGTACCTAGTTATTGTATTCAACTGTCTTTCAAAGTGATTTTCACTTTGCCATAGGTGATCCACCTTCACCGACCATTGGCGTGCGACTCGTGCTGGTGTCCGTGCTGGCTGCAGAGCATGGAGGTATCGGCGCCGCCCGGCACCGTCATCGGCTCCATAGAACAACAGTGGTCTATCTGCAAGCCCTGCTATGACGTGAAGAACGCAGCTGGAGATGTCGTACTCAAAATCAAAGGGCCTTTCTGCACTTACTCTATGTGCGGTGATGTCGAATTTAATGTAAGTTCTGTGCTATCATTTTAATAACACTTGTCCTGAAGTTAAACATGGACATTGCAGTTCATCTCACAACCATGGAACTATGGACATTGCATACAACATTTTGGCATAGTGGTAACCATTTTTTTATTTTGACGGGGATTTTGGGAAAATAGCGGCGCACGATGATACCTATGTATATTAATAGAAGATGTATAGAAAAACAAAAAAAAATTACAATGATATAAAGTCCTAAAGCGCATTGTTTCCGAGATAATCCATGCTAAAGATCCTGTATAGATAAAAATCCAAACTTATTTTTAGGACTATATCATAAGACATTTTTTGTTTATCTATCTATATATCCCTATCGATATACACAGGCTTCATCGTGCGCCGCTATATTTCCGAAGTCCCCGTCAAAAATCAAAAAATATGGTTACCAGTATGCCAGCCTGTCATACTAAGAGGTTCAAACCCTTTTCAACCAAGTATGTGCAATCAAGTTTGTTATCTTTAAAATACAACTAGGAGTAAATAATAGCAATAAAAAAAAGCTAATCATGTATGTTATTAAAAACTGCAGGCAATAGGAATGACATGAAAATGGTAAACACGAGACAATCAGATTCATAAATAGCAAGAAACTTTTTGTACACACTGTTGAAAAAAAACTGAGTTGCAAGCAACAGTTCAAATGATTACCTTTGCCGTTACGCCTAGTCTATTGTAATGCAGTTGACCAATCATTTGCGTCATGTCCCGCGATTGTATTGCGAATTGCGATTCAGTTTTTATGCAAAGATTTTGTTTAGGTAACAGTCTGTAAAACCTGCGCTGTTTACCGGTATCGTTGCAAATTACGGTTGTGTCAAATGTTTATTCTGAGTATTTAATAAATGCAGCCGACAGTAATCTTGTCATATGTATAACTAGTTTTTGTCCGCGACTTCGTCCGCGTGGACATCCGGAAAATCCCTATAAAATTGTTGTGTGCTATTCCAAATCCGTTGTTTTTGCGTTCTTGTTCGTCCCCGTTTCCGCCCCGTTCTCGTGCCCATTCTCGTTCAGCAGTTCCCATTACGTATTTATTTTTCCAATGTTTAACCCCCATTTCAGCCCTTGAGGGTTTGAATCAAGACCACCATGTTGGACTTCAAAATAAATTCCATTTTCGTAATCAACATCCCATAAAACCTCAATAACGACACCCATATTAATTTTGGGCTTTTTTTACCCCCTTAGGAGTTGAGTTTCGGAAAACTACGAAACACGTGTTAGCTTATTTGTTTTTAGAAGTACCTACTCCTACGAAGTTTCAAGTTAAAATGTCTATTGATTTTTTTTCATACAAACTTTGTACCTCATTTCACCCCTTTAGGGGTAGATTTTCCAAAAATCCTTTCTTTGTGGATGCTTACACTGTATAAAGTATCTATGTACAAAATTTCAAGCTCTAGGTCCAGTGGTTTAGGCTGGGGACGTTGGTCTGTCAGTCACCCCTTCATTATTATATTGTATAAATAAAAATAATGCCGGTAATTAATTACTAATATAAAGTTAAGTAATTAATAATTAAATTTTTTCATTGTTTTAATGTTGCTTTTAGGTCTATTCAAAAGATGGTGAAACAAAAGTAGGTAAGATTACCAAGCAGTGGTCCGGTTTTGCGAGGGAGGTATTCACAGACTCCGATTACTTTGGAATCTCATTCCCGATGGATTTGGATGTTAAAATAAAGGCAGTTCTACTGGGAGCATGTTTCTTGATCGTAAGTTTTAAATTATTTGATTTAAGTTTTAAATAATTGGTGCAGTGGACATGCCATGCCAGTTTACCACGGAAGAGGTCCCGGGTTTGATTTTCACGGCGGGGCAGAAATTAAAATGATGAATTTTATTTGTCTGGGTGTTACTATGTATAATAAGTATATATTTAGAAAGTATATATAAGTAGTAGTATATCAGTTGTGTAGCACCTATATTACAAGCTTTGCTTAGTTTGGGACTAAATGGCACTGTGTGAAATTGCCCGAGCATTTATTTATTTATTATTTATACAGTGTCTTTGGGCTTGTACGCTAGTACAAGAAGACAAGAGCTATCTTATCAACAAAAACACCCACATGTTGGAGTCGTCAAAACAAGACCAAAGACACAGGTATACGTGCCTAGTGTCGTATTGTTACAAGAACCCCGAAAAGTTAAAGTTGTGTAGTTATCAGATACCCAACTCAATGGGTACAATAATATACTGCGCCAAGTATAGCATTCCGAGACAGATGAAGTCAAGTTGGTAAAACAAGCCTACGTTATGTCGGCTATTGGTTACAGTACGATACGAGGCAAACATCTTGACACTTTTTCGACAGAGTGGGGATCAGTTTGCGCATATTGTGCACTTGTGATTGGGAGCGACCAATACCGCGCGCCCCTCTCCCGCCCCGATCGCGTACTTCACCGCTACGCATACCCAAAATACGATGTGCGTGTGGTGTGAGTGTTCCTTTCTTAGAAATTGATTTAACCATACGAAGAATTTAAGAAATAATTGTGCAAACTTGATGGTAAAATCGAAAAATTTGTGAAACCTATGTAGACTAAGTTATGGTCGATTATATAGAACACTCATACCGCCCGCTTCGCGAAAACGCCGTACTTGATATCATACAATATACTAGACGTATGTTAAAAAAATATGTATGAAAAATTTGTGCCTAATTTGTGTGGTGTGAGTGTTCCTAAAATCACTAACTTTAGCTGAATAATATTGAAATATTATTTCTGTATATTATAATTTGGATTCAGAGCAAATTTGTGACACATAAATCTTGACACAAAACGTGCTAGATCAAGAGCAATTAAACATTTTGTTTCTTTTTCAATGTTCGTGTGAGTGTTCCATATTTTGGCATTTATTTAACTAACCAGACCTCGTATACAAGTGGAGCCTGCATCCAAAATTGTGAAAAGTTTGTTCCTAAAATTTAAAACATAGTCTATTTCCGTAAGTGTTATACTTTAATAGTTATCATTTTTCTTACATTTTCAAAAGAATATCTTATGTAGGGTGGGTATGCTTTTTTATTTTGTCGGACACAATTTTAATTTTGTTGAACTGAATTTCGTAGGTTTTTTTAATTCTTGCTTTAAAATGTCTGATAGCAGTGAATGTAAAGAAAATTTGACTCCTCCTGATATTTTAGATGCAGAGAAGGAAATTACTCGTATCAAGGCTAATGTCTCTATCTCTCTTTTCTAACGTTCATCTTTTATTTAGTAGGTTCAATCCTTATTGTGTGAGTGTAGATAAAGTAGTGTATGAAACTGCACATAACTAGGTATTAAAACACTCGTGTGATACTATTAAAAACCTCGCTTACGGTTCAACACACACTCGTGTTTTAATACCACTTTTATGCGTCAGTGTCACAAACTACTATTAAACTTAAATAAAAAAGATATCGTCGAGTCGAGCCCAATAAGAGTAATACATAAATACTATAGCGTAAGTAACAAAATTACCGTTACATAAAGATGCTGGTAACAATAAAACCAACCCTTAATAGCATGTTATCAACCATATATATTCTTTTTACTTTCGTGTTTATCTCTTTTTTTGTAATAAAATGCTTAAACAAATGTTTTTCCCCCTTTTTTTTTATATGCAATGCATATTATGCATGGTCACCCTACATAAGATATTCCTTTGAAAATGTAAGAAAAATGATAACTATTTAAGTATAACACTTACGGAAATAGACTATGTTTTAAATTTTAGGAACAAATTATTCACAATTTTGGATGCAGGCTCCACTTGTATACGAGGTCTAGTTAGTTAAATAAATGCCAAAATATGGAACACTCACACGAGCATTGAAAAAGAAACAAAATGTTTAATTGCTCTTGATCTAGCACGTTTTGTGTCAAGATTTATGTGTCACAAATTTGCTCTGAATCCAAATTATAATATACAGAAATAATATTTCAATATTATTCAGCTAAAGTTAGTGATTTTAGGAACACTCACACCACACAGTGTGTGGTGTGAGTGTTCCTAAAAAACCCTTATAAAATCCAAATTAACCATGATAATGAATTGATTATTTTGTGAATAGTTTTCACAAATTAGGCACAAATTTTTCATACATATTTTTTTAACATACGTCTAGTATATTGTATGATATCAAGTACGGCGTTTTCGCGAAGCGGGCGGTATGAGTGTTCTATATAGTCAACCATAACTTAGTCTACATAGGTTTCACAAATTTTTCGATTTTACCATCAAGTTTGCACAATTATTTCTTAAATTCTTCGTATGTTTAAATCAATTTCTAAGAAAGGAACACTCACACCACACGCACATAAAATACGTGTTCCGCGCAATCCCCACCCGATTTCAAGATGTTTACCTCGTACTGTATTGAAAATTACGTTCATTAATCTTTAGGTTGGTTTCGTTTGCTAACAAATCACAATTAAAATGCACAATAATTTGTGACAGAAAAAAGCCTCCTTTCTTTGCTTGTTACTAAGTTGCGCAACTGGATAGTGACGTAAGCCTGTGTTACTCCTGGAATGCCAGACCTTGTATTCTTGGTGTCCATCGTTCTGGCAGCGCCACGGTCTCCGATTTGCGGGAAAAAAATTCACCATGTAGGCCGATTTTTTGCCAGTCGGGAAAAAATAGGTTTGATTTTTTCCCTCCACTGGATCCGAAGATATACGAGGTTATTTGTGGCGCTGCCAGAACGACGTCGTCCTGGCAGCGCCACGGCTATATCTCATTAATTACAAAAGCTAGAATAAATCTAATTACACACAGATTTTTGGCTTTTTTTTCCATTTTACACAAGCTAACATCCACCCGTGAAGGTCAACAGATTCAGGAGTAATCGTGGGTCATTCGTGGCGCTGCCAGAACGACGTCGTTCTGGCAGCGCCACGGCTGAATCTCAGCAATTTGATTTTTTTCCTGGAAACGGTGTGGGTATATATTTAATACCTTCGTCATAAGGCACGGAAAAAAATGCATTTCTACATTTCATCGTGGTTTAAGGATTTTATAGGCATCGAGAAATTATAACCTCAAAAAAAATTTTTTTCGCTCTAACGCCTTTAATTGATGTATTAATTGACATTCGCGCATTCCCTTATCTTCCTATAAAGGGAAAAATATAAACCACCATCGCAGCATTCGCCGTTCCAGAGAAATCATAGATTTAGATTTGGTTCATACATTAGGCATCGTTCTGGCAGCGCCAAACCCAGTGCAGCATGATCCAGGGTACCTGTCGCCAAACTGAGTATGCCAATATTTAGTACCACCATAGCGAACACGGAAAAAAATCTGACAACGTGTATAACATAGCTACTTTCCGAGAAATAAGCTTTTGATTCAATATGCCATACAATTGGTATATTCGAGTAGAAAAGTTTTAAATTGCTTTTTATTTTAGCATTTTAAGTATCTGATCTGGTGCCCAAAACCAGTTTTTACTATACACGGTGTTTGGTAATAGCTTTATAAAGCCGAATATGGTAGATAGGGACCATTATAGGGATATTTTGTTTATTAATTTTTGTATGAAACAGCTGATTTTTTTTCGCGATTTCAGAGTTGGTTCCATAGTAAAAGTTGTTCAGTTTTATGGTCTCTATATCTACAATATCCGGCTTTATAAGGTAACGCTACCAAACACCAACAAACATGAAAAGTAAAAAATAAAAATAAAAATGAAAGCGGGCTACAGCTGGCTAGTCAAGCGGGAAAGTGTGAATGAGGCGTTAACTTAGTAAGCTGTGAAGCTGTCAATTAAATGTCATACATAAGTCACGCTCGTCTGATGCTGTTAGGGCTACCTCACGAGCCAAATTGCGACTAGTTTTTCGTATTTTGCGATAGTCTCAAATTGGGCGACTTCACAAATTTTTGCTCGATTTTTGGGCTACTTCATTTCGCTGGCAATGGCAACTTTTACTATGGAACCAACTCTGAAATCGCGAAAAAAAATCTGCTGTTTCATACAAAAATTAATAAACAAAATATCCCTGTAATGGTCCCTATCTACCATATTCGGCTTTATAAAGCTATTACCAAACACCCTGTATAGTAAAAACTGGTTTCGGGCACCAGATCGGATACTTAAAATGCTAAAATAAAAAGCAATTTAAAACTTTTCTACTCGAATATACCAATTGTATGGCATATTGAATCAAAAGCTTATTTCTCGGAAAGTAGCTATGTTATACACGTTGTCAGATTTTTTTCCGTGTTCGCTATGGTGGTACTAAATATTGGCATACTCAGTTTGGCGACAGGTACCCTGGATCATGCTGCACTGGGTGTGGCGCTGCCAGAACGATGCCTAATGTATGAACCAAATCTAAATCTATGATTTCTCTGGAACGGCGAATGCTGCGATGGTGGTTTATATTTTTCCCTTTATAGGAAGATAAGGGAATGCGCGAATGTCAATTAATACATCAATTAAAGGCGTTAGAGCGAAAAAAATTTTTTTTGAGGTTATAATTTCTCGATGCCTATAAAATCCTTAAACCACGATGAAATGTAGAAATGCATTTTTTTCCGTGCCTTATGACGAAGGTAGGGTCAGTGCATTGGTAGTTGACCATGCATTAGTAGTTGACCAATTTCAAATTTGAACGCCAATATTAACCTTGCAAATTGACTTATGTTCTGATTGGTTACAAATTATTGTGTCAAAACTAATCGGACTTGCAACCAATCAGAAATTAGAGCGGCCATTACTGTAGTTTAAGTTTTATTGACACATTTCTTAGATTGGTTTAGAATTAGTCGCCATTTTACGATCGCGTAGTAAGAAAGGCTGCTCGAGGTAAGTTATAAAAATCTATTTAAATCCTGGTTTTTTGTGTACCTTTTGTGCAAAATGAATGTTTTTCATATTTTTAAATTTGTGTAGATTGTTTTGGTCAAATTATTTTGAAAATGATTTACATGTTTATTTAGAAAATTGTAGTGGTCAATTATAGATACAAATAATACACATTTTTTTAGTAATTGACCAATTTGGTCAACTACTAAAATTTTACCAAAAGAACATAATTTTTATCAAAACCGTCTGCGTTCCCGGAGTATTCCTTGGGTACTTACATAACACTTTGTATAATGTTCTCTAATCAGTAATTGACCAGTGGTCAATTACTGATCGCTTCGAATGGTTTTTGATTGCTTTAGTGTTTGACCAGCGTGGTTTTTATTTCAGATAAAATATGCAAAATACCACCAAAAAAGTTTTTTTTAAATATAGCGAAGCAAGCTTACTTCTCGCGTTGCAAGAAATAAATAACGGCGCTAAAATACGAGAAATAGCTAGAAAATATGGAATTCCTCATTCTACAATAATAAATAAAATTAAATTACGAAGAAAAGAAACATGACAAGACTATTAATATTAAGAAGATACTTTTAGTTGTTGACTGATATTCAAGTACCTACTCATAAGTTTATAACTAGGTATAGTCTGTCTATAAAGTTAGTTTACATGGGTACAACACACATACACATACACAACCCTAGCAACACATCAGATAATTCTAGTTACATTATTTGTACTGATACTTAAGGATAAAAATATTTATATTAAAAGATGATACGTAAAAAAAATACTTGATTATATACAGGATTATATAATACTCATGTAAACTGACTTTTTAGACAGACTATATGTTGTTGTATAATTTGAGCTCTTGAGGGTACTTTCTGTTGAATTTTATCTGTATACTTACCTAATTTTGAACTAGGTAATAAGTGCCTTTTTATAGAATGAGACTGATTTAAGACTTATGTACCTATTCGATATTCAAATGTGGCCTCTTTAATTTAATTAAACATTGTATTAAAATGATTCTGTAGTTTTTATTCAACTGGTCAACCACTAGATTATAAGTGGTCGATTATTAAATCCTTTTGGTCAACTACTGGTACATTAGTAGGAATTTCATTTCAATAATTAATAATAAAATAGTGATATTACTAAATTAATTTCTTATTAATTTATGTTGATAAATACATGATTTTGAATGAACATAAAAATAATCAGTTCAAAATTTCGTCTAGTTTTTCATAAATTAATAGTTATCTAACAAAATCTGCCTTAATTGGTCAACTACCAGTGCACTAACCCTATTAAATATATACCCACACCGCTTCCAGGAAAAAAATCAAATTGCTGAGATTCAGCCGTGGCGCTGCCAGAACGACGTCGTTCTGGCAGCGCCACGAATGACCCACGATTACTCCTGAATCTGTTGACCTTCACGGGTGGATGTTAGCTTGTGTAAAATGGAAAAAAAAAGCCAAAAATCTGTGTGTAATTAGATTTATTCTAGCTTTTGTAATTAATGAGATATAGCCGTGGCGCTGCCAGGACGACGTCGTTCTGGCAGCGCCACAAATAACCTCGTATATCTTCGGATCCAGTGGAGGGAAAAAATCAAACCTATTTTTTCCCGACTGGCAAAAAATCGGCCTACATGGTGAATTTTTTTCACGCAAATCGGAGACCGTGGCGCTGCCAGAACGATGGACACGTATTCTTGGACTATGCCCAACTCATTTATGATGCACATTTTTTTATCATGGGGTATTTTATTATAAGTCCGGTTATGCGATTAAACGTGAATTACTTAAGAATCTTATAATGGAATCCTTACTAATATTATAAATGCGAAATCAGTTTGCTGTTTGTTTGTTATGCCTTCACGTCTTAACTACTAAACCAATCATCATGAAATTTTGTATACACGTTCTCAGGGGTACAGAAATGGACATATGGTAACTTTCATTCAGAAAAAGGCCCGAAGAGTAGCAAAAAAACTTCGTCGCTTTTAATATTTTGTAACTTAAATTAAAATGTAATTTCAGGATTTCATGTTCTTCGAAAAGTCGGGAAATAAGGAGTCGGATGGTGTCGGAATGCTCTAAATCTTCAAAGGGTTGGTGTTTTTCAGAAGGTATTTTTTCTATAATTTTTAATGATAGATACTGAAATATTTTTTATTGTAATCTCCACTTTGTTTTTGATATTTTTACGTTATTGTTATACTATCTCGTTATATTGTAATTAAAAGCACAAACTTTTGTATTTAGAATAATAATTCGTTTTGCATTTAAACATTCATAATTATTATTAATTTGTATGACAGAAATGCAATGTTATTTTATCAGTAAACAGTCAATTTCAGTTCCTTAATAATTAAAATGATAAGCAGCAAATTATATGTAGCAAGCAAGTAACTATAAATTATGCAGATACTTAAGTAAGTAAGTAAGAGGAAGTCCTCAAATCAAATAAAAAAGGAAGATGAAGCGTTGCGCAGTGGTTGCGAACATGTGTGCGTACTAGGGGGCGGGCGGGGGCCGGGCGGCAGGGTTCGATATGGATCGCCCAATGACGAACGAAAGCCAAGGCGTAGTTTGCGCCAAAACTATGTATGTACACAGCCAAGGCGTAGTTTTACTGGCCTCACCGATTTGTCGGAAGACTCCGTCTTTACTTTTTTATTTGGTCTGAGCTTACTTCACTAAAATTAAAGAAAGTTAATAGCAAATCGAAAAAAAAAAGATTAAGACGGAATAATTCTGTTTTCTGCCATTGGAGAAACGATCAAAATTAAAAACATACCTAAAGAATAATTAAACATTGTATTCGAGTTAATTAAATTGCCAATGTTATTATAATAAAATTAATTTTAGTGAAGTGCGCAAACGATGTGATTGTTCACAATGTTATGTGGTATACGTTATGTGTTGGCCACTCATATCTCGTAGTTGGTTTGTATACTATTTGTTCTACAAAACTGTGAATTACGTTACAATTCAACTACAATTTATGCTATGTCTTCACTACTCACGTATACTAATATTATAATGATAAAACTAAGAATGCATTTTCTCTTATGATAGGTGTTTACATAATTATACGCTTATGGCCTTTTATGATAAGTGTGATATACAATTTTACAGTTACTCGAACGTAGTTTTGTAATGAAAAGTTAAAAATGTCAGCTATTTTTGAATGCGAACGTCGTATTGTAAAAATGTTATTTTTGAGACAGCAGAATAAAAAAAAATAGATTTAAAACGAAACCAATGTAAAAGGAAATACAACAAATACTCTAATAAGAACGTTTATACTACTTCCTCACTTTATTATATTTAAATATGCTACTAGTGATAAACCTCAGTTTTGTCTGGTCTGGTCTTACAACTTGTGATTTAAGAATTTAATAGATATTAAGTAAGTAAACCTTTATCTAATGTTTCAGTGCTTATAAAATGTATTGATAGAGATAGAAAAGGGTATAGACCTCATGAATACTTCGCTTATTTCCATGTATTTTGAAGCATTTATATAAAAACCTACGCAAATGATCGTCTTTTTGACCAAACGAGTCAGCGCTATTTTTCAAATAATGAAGATCAAGTGCACTCTTGATCGGACAATAAATCCGTCGTGCGCGCAGGGCATAGGCTTCCCGTTATCTGACAGGGTGGTATGGTATTCCACTCATCTAGTTTATTCGTCCAAGATACATCTGATCAATTAAAGTTGGATGACGGTTATGCCAAAAGTAATTTTTATTGGTTAGGAAAGGATTGAAATATCGCCAAAAATAAATAACCCCCAAAAATATAAATCTTCTGGCGCTTCGCCGACCGATTGCGTATTTTTGGTTGCAGTTCTAACTTAACCTATGTAGTAATGAACTCTTTCATGGGGGCGATTTTGTTCGCTGACTACCGAATCGGTAACCGGCGCCGGCAACTGGGGCATTTCCCTAAAATAACATTAAAAA
The DNA here is from genome assembly GCA_943789525.1 of Agriphila geniculea. Lineage (NCBI taxonomy): Eukaryota > Metazoa > Arthropoda > Insecta > Lepidoptera > Crambidae > Agriphila > Agriphila geniculea. Next base: position 18,397,491 of record OX038871.1, read on the forward strand.
AAAGAAATAAATTTAAAAAATATTAAAAACACGACTGCCCTGCCAAAAACGAACTACCTAAAAAGTTAAAAAAAACACACTCAAAAAAAATGGCGTTGTTCAGTCGCAATATTGGCTTTTTTTTCAAAAATATATAGCCAGTGTCACTCGGAATGATAAAAGGATTCTAACGATACCCCATACATCGAAATCTGTTGAGCCATTTTGAAGTTATGGTGGAATAAAGAAACTCACATACCCACAAACATACATGAACCCTGAACACATATACACTCCTTTTTGGGCAGTCGTGTAAAAAATATGCTGTTTCATTTTGGTTAAGAGAAAATATTTGCAAAAATGTGCCTACGCTTTTGTTAACTCTACATATAAAACGTAACGTAATGGTAATTAATACCCATAATGTAATAATTACGAATATTCGAATCTTTGGTAACGATACTATATTTTTTTGATTAAGTATTTAGACCGTATTTAATGTTATTTAGGGTCATCCTACAAAAAATATTGTGTTATGTATTTTATAATTTATACGGTGCTAATATTTTGTATTTTACTGAATGTAGATTTTTATACTTTGACAAATATTTGTAATTATTTTTTAACTTTTAAGGTACGGTTACACCAAATCCGTCATCAGCCGAAGTATGCTCGTGCGTCGTCTTCGCCGGCCGGATTCGGCCGATCGAAACAAACTTATTGAAAATGATGATTCGGTTTTGATGTAACCATACTGATACGGACTCGGCGGATCTCTATGTGAATGCATAAAATTTTAAGTCTTAATATACTATGGCATGATCAATTCGCATAACATTAATACTGAATAAATGTTTATGCATAAATACTACTATCATAATGGTCCAATAGTAAAAAATTTCCTGCATATTTTTTTTCTCGTAACCATTACTAATCAATAAGTTTTTTAGCATAACAACGTGTGGCCTAATGCATACACGCCAGCAAATCTCTTCAGCAAATCAGTTCTGGCAATTCTTGTTTATGGTCGCAATGGAACTTACCTAACCTCCTCACTCACTTGCTACGCTCGCTCGTCGTCGCACCTAATCGTCTGTTTACCAGAGGTCCTAACATAATTATGCCATTTGTATATTATGTTTAATTACTATTATGCGTGTTAAAGTTATAATTAATCGTTATGCAAATGAAATCATTCTGTGAATATAACATTATTCGAATATGCCGTTATGCGAAAAAACTTTATGCCGTTCCTGTCAAACCATATTATGACTAAAAATTTTATGCGAGCGAAACCGCACCCGGTTCACACAACACTTCCAAGCTTAGTATCGTGTCTGCTCTGCTGTTGCCTTAGAAAAAGTTCAGGTTTTCTTTACGCCTGTTGTCATACCTCGTTTTGTACAACCCTTCTATAAAGATAATACTCTTGTCCTATGTCGCAGCAAAATCATGGGATTTAGCATGTAGTAGGCCTGTATTTTCATTAGAAAGCTGATTGCTAAACTTTGCAACCGAAGGACCAAATTCGTGCAAACTACCGATAGCCGCGTTCAATTATGACGACGACGACTAGTGCTCGTCTACGGAGACGCGGGGCGTTGCGCGTCGCGTGCGGCGGCGCGGCTCTCACTTATTCAAACATAATTATTATGGCGTTGTACGAGAGCATTTACGGAGAAGCGATTTTACACGCGTTTGCTTAAAAAAGGCGTTGTCCGCGGCGAGCTGTCATTCATTTTTTGATTTGATGCGGCCGCGCGCGCACCGCCGCCGCCGGCACTGCTAATTTCACGCTCCGTGTCTCCATAAACAAACTCGTACATTGTTTCGTGTTTACGCGTGCACGCTACACGTGCCGCTGCACGCCCCGCCTCACTGTAACCGTAAACGAGCACTTAGAATATTGTGTTTAGTGTTTACACACAATTTTTTTGTGAATTTGCACTAATCGGTGACAGCAAACTGTAGTCATTATTTATTTAGTACTGTAAAACACCCATTAAGGTGCAGTTTCAACATTAGGTATACCTATTTTTGTTATATTTTACGATCTGGGGCAAGTCGTTATAAAAAATAAAGATGCTGTTCCAGATTCTCCTGTGGGCCTAAGTCTATTAATATTATAAAACGTGATTTTCTATTGAAACTTTCGATACTTATATAAATCTCATATTTGTAGTTTTGTCATATAATATTGTACTGTAGTTATTTAATAATAAATGAGAAATTTAAGAAATTACAATTGTTTCATTCCTGTCTGTTTGAGTACAAGCAATGCTGCCATGTCTGAAACTGCTAATATAGAAACTGAGGTAATCATTGCTAAATTATTTAGTGTAAGCATTTTAATAGGTATTTTTCGTCACAAACATCATATACAATTAAGATTGATGAACTTTACAGTGGTTTCTTGGGTTTATTAAATGCAGACGTTTTTGTACAAACTGATACATCAGCTTGACGAAGTGAAAGATCAGCAAAACTATCCTCTTGTCTTGATCCAAGAATTCTTTTAGCTATGTTGATTTCTCTATGGTTGTGTTTTAAGACAACGGGTTTTGGTAGAGATGAAGTTATTTTTTTCATCCACTGAGTCGTAGGTATTTTCTCTTCATCAGGTGCATCAATCTGTAAAACAGTATATATTTATTTATGTGTGTGCAAATACTTTCAACAAATGCTCATAAACTGTATGAGCTGTATGATGAGGAAAGCTAGTGTGAAGACTATTAAGAGTAAATATGCATTGTCGACTGCTCCCACTTGGACTACAACACAACAACAACACAGATGACTTTTATTAATTTATCTGTTTTTGCAATTCGAGTCGCATGCTGGGTCGCCTGTGCTGTATGAATGTACATGAAACTACCCATATTCAAGTCGTTTGCTGGGTCACCTATGGTTTGGGCAATATGGTCTCCCAGCGACCAGTCTTCAGTGCATATTGGTTCTTAGTGACGGGTGAGCGAGCATTGACCACAAATGCTACATAAATACTTGTGTCCATTCAGCCACAAATGAAATGTTCATTCCACTTGCTAATAAGAAAAAAATCATCCTCAGCTCAACTTATGGTTGCCTGGAAGAAATTGCTTTTTAGCTATAAGGCCGCCAATTGTTCTTCTTTTGTGTATTTCTATGTAAATTACTGTTGTGTACAATAAAGAATATTTTATCTTGTACAAAACTGGTTTCAAAATTATATTTTTTACTTTTTAGTTATACAAATTGCCAATAAGTTGAACATAACATTTATAGAAGAATTGACAAGATCAACAAATACTTACCACTTTAGTTTTTTTGGCACTCTTATAAGCAATTGAAGACAAATTTATATTTTCTTTGCTATTACTTTTTGTGATAGGTGGTACTTTAACAAATTTCGGGATAGATGATGGACCAGGTAATGGCTTTGAAGGTCTCACATCTTTCATAAGTGGTGCCACAGGGCAATTCTTAATATATGAAGCAACTGGACTTGCAATGTGCTGATATGCATTGCTCTTGCAAGGAGTTTTTTTCAGTGATGTTGCCGATGCCTTTTTTTGCGAAAGGGGATTTCTAGGAGTCTTAAATATTTCTTTTTGCTTATGATTGGTGGAAGGTGTTAAAACTGATTCTGCAACATCATTTTTAATAGTATTGATTTCATTTTTTATAGGCGTATAATATGTTGGGAACTGTGAGAATTCCTTGTTTGGTGATGATGGCTCATCTTTTTGTGTGTTTTCAGTTTTTACTTTATCTTCAACCACTGATGGTGAATTACCACCATTTTTCAAAATGTAATCTATAATATCCAGTGTATTGTCCAATTTATTTACATTCTCTTCATTATCTTGTGAAATACATAAGTCGGTAACAATTTTTTCAACCTTCAAGAAACTGTCATCAACTTGTTTAATTTCCCACTTTGAATAAGTAGGTGTGTTTGGAGATAAACTTGAATTTGAGACTGTATTCAAATTCAAACTGTCACTCTCCTTTGCATTGAGATTTGGTTCAGAATGTGTCTCTATAATTCTTATATTATCATTACTGTTGTATCTATTTCTGAAAGATAAAATTAACTCATTTATTATCCACATCCAAATAGTGCACTTGGAATCCTCACCACTGAAGAACTGGCTATCTTAGATGTAGTGGCTACCTACTTAGGTTCACAGACCTCGTGATCCACGAACCATGTTGCAGGTTCGCAGAGCTCAATGTGGACACTATTGCGAACTTCTACTCACTCCCCCTTGTGTGTTCACATCAGATCACAAAATTCAGAGCGCACACAGAGGTTCAATCGAACCCAGGACCCCTGACTTACACATGTGGGCAAACCACTAAGCCACAGAGCAGGTGGATAAAATCCAAATATTTTTAATTCAAATGCATACAATCTACTAGTCACTAAAATATTACAAAATAAAATTAAAAAAAATGCAAAAGTTACAATGTCTATTTGTCAGTTACAAGCTAAATTAACTTACTTTGGATTTCGTTTGTGATCACTCCAAAGAATATGTTTTTTTACTTCTTTAAGGGAGAGTTTTCCAAAGAAAACTTCTTCATCACTTAATTGCTCATCAGAAAAAGATAGAGACATTTTCAGAATAAGTTTAATAATCAGCAACTGCAAAAGTATTATGTATTCATAGACTTATTATATTAATGTATTATTATTTAATGAAATGCAGTGGTGACTGCTTGTCTAAAATCAATTAACAAGAATGTTTGCTTGCACTATAAAAACAACACACCAAAATAAACAATTCGATGGAAAGCAATCAAGAAAAATATATTTTTGTCTTTCTTTTCAAACCGCGATTATTTTTGAATAGCTGTCACTGTCAATGTCTTCTTCTTCTTCTTATTTATGTTTTGGCAATCTACTTTCCTCTTGGAAGTAATTTTTGCCAGTGTCAAGTGTTGAATAGTCCAGTGGTAGATTGTTTCAGTTTACATTAAAATGCGGGTGCATCGCATTCTAATGCTGCTTGGAGCATTTGGCACCAAGTATAATCAAAACAGTTTACTCGGTAAGGTCAGCCGAGGTAGCCACCACTACAATAAAAGTCTCATCTTCACACAACCAAGGTCGCGCCTATTTCAATTATCCCACATAATGTTCAGTTGCGTAGACACTTGTACCACAAAACTGCACCAATTTTTAGACACAATATCCACTACGAATCAATTTGCGAATAATTAAAATAGTCACCAAACCAAACCCGACAAAATGGCGCCAAAAACTGACTGTCAATGTCAATATTCTTCTTATTTTTGTTTTGGCAATCTACTTTCCTCTTGGAAGTAATTTTAGCCAGTGTCAAGTGTTGAATATTTCAGTGTTAGATTGTTTCAGTTTACATTAAAATGCGGGTGCATCGCACTCCAATGCTACTTGGAGCATTTGGCACCAAGTATATCAAGACAGTTTACTTGGTAAGTTCTGCCGAGGTAGCCACAACTACAATAAAAGTCTCGGCTTCACAAAACCAAGATCGCGCCTATTTCAATTATCCCACATATTGTTCAGTTGCGTAGACACTTGTACCACAAAACTGCACCAATTTTAAGACACAATATCCACTATGACTCAATTTGCAAATAATTAAAATAGACACCAAACCGAACTTGACAAATGGCGCCAAAAAACTCCCATGTCAAGATTCTTCTTCTTATTTTTGTTTTGGCAATCTACTTTCCTCTTGGAAGTAATTTTTGCCAGTGTCAAGTGTTGAATCGTTCAGTGGTAGATTGTTTCAGTTTACATTAAAATGCGGGTGCATCGCATTCCAATGCTGCTTGGAGCATTTGGTGGCACCAAGTATAATCAAGACAGTTTACTCGGTAAGGTCAGCCGAGGTAGCCACCACTACAATAAAAGTCTCGGCTTCACACAACCAAAATCGCGCCTATTTCCATTATCCCACATATTGTTCAGTTGCGTAGACACTTGTACCACAAAACTGCACCAATTTTAAGACACAATATCCACTATGAAACAATTTGCGAATAATTAAAATAGTCACTGAACCGAACTCGGCAAAATGGCGCCAAAAACCCCTCAAGATTGTCAAGTCAAAGTGCGCTTTTATAATTCCCGACGGCCCGGCACGGTGCGGCCAGGCACGCCACGGCAGCGGCGACGCCGAAAGATGCTTTTAAAGCTCAAGCCACACAGCAGGCGTGGCGCGGCGTGACGGGACAGCCGGCGCGACGGTACGCCACGCTGGCCTGTGTGACGTCGTCCATAGTATCTAGTACATTACAAGTTTTATAAATATATAAATATCTTTGATAGCTTATCTATGTTGTTCAAGTTATATTTATGGTGTAAATTAACTGAAACCTAACGTATTTGTGGAATAATTGCGAAAAAAGCGCTAAGTCTTATTTACAAACATTCTTTCCCTAAGATGGCTGAAGTATAGGCATCTTTTTTCTCTTTATTGTTTTTACATTCACAGAATTATATACCAGAGCAAGTGCTCTGGTATATAATTCTGTGGAGGATTAAAGAAATGAAGAAGTCTTCATTTCTTTAATCCTCAATAAACTGAATAACTTTTTCATTACTCCACTGAAGAATTTCCATTTTTCACAAAACAAACAAGTGAAAGATATGATTTGTTGAAGCAATATTGTTGAATGAATGCATCTACTGTGGGTACAAAAGCAACATGTTTCAACAAGACATATTTTGTAGAACGGTTGACGTTCTGGGGCCCAATTTTGGAATCGCTCGGCTGGCGTCAATCGCTCTTTTCGACTGATTTTCATTCGACATAATATGGCGAATGAAAACTTTCGTTCGACATCTCATTGTTTTGAGTCATATTATGACTCAAAACAATGAGATGTCGAACGAAAGTCAGTCGAAATGAGCGCTCGACGCCTGCCAAGCGATTCAAAAATAGGTCCCCTGTTGCTAGACTCTTTCCACAATCGGCAACAGTGTTGCTTTCCACAAAATTGCCTGTTGTTGAACAGATGTAAACGCACCTTTATAATGGGGAATGTCCGAAAAAAATCAAATTGGCTGCCACCATGACAAAAAGAATAAAAAAAAAAGTTTTGACATTTTGTGTTAAATTTTTTTTTAATACCAATTCTTGTGGTTGTGGCACATAGATGTATGTAGCACGTCCCGTCGGCAGGTGATGGCAAAGGTATAATCTCCATTCTGCTGTTACTTTCATATATTTATGAAGTCGAAAAGACTTTATTTTTATTTTTATTTTTCACGCAACCGAAAATTCTATAATTTTTTTACGAGTGGTTCGCATTCGCTAACTGTCATTTGTCGATTTTGTCATTGTCAATTTAAGCGCGATATCGAATGTGGACCGCGCGTGAGCGTTGTAAACGTCATAATCAAAGATTTCTATGTGTAAAGCGCATTCGGTCAAGAGCTTATTAGATCATCCTGAATATCGGATCCGATATGAAGTCTGTCCTAAATTCAGAGAAGTGTAATTGCATTCAGGAAGGTAGTGTCCGATTTAGGATCCTAGTTAGGATAGAAATGGTCTCCGACGTAACGGATGCTACATCGGAAGCAATTAGGACAGTGTAATCGCATTCAGGACGCTCGGCCATAGTAGAACCAAATAAGTAGGCCAACTGAAGCCTCGAGCGAGCGATAATAGCCTAAACACGTAGGGTTGTCACTAGTTTATTCAATCGTCAAAAATGCATAGTCAATCTCTATACAAAACAAATTTTTCCTTGTAGGGTAAACATCAGGGCTCTATAATACAAAGTTTTTATAATATTTTTTTGTAAGTACATAGACCAGCGGGTCTGTCGGCTAAAATAATAGAGTTAAAATTTGACATAATATGTACCTATGTGATACATTGCCACTTTTGTTATGACACCAATAAAAACTTACAAAAGAAAAGTAGCAATGTATCACATCCATCTGTCAAATTACAGTAATTCATTGTTTTTAGCCGATAGCCCTGCAGGAACTAACTACAATATTTTCATGTATGTTAAGTGATTTGAAAACTTACGGTCGAAATAGGATGTTGCTTTACTAAATCAAGTAGGTGTACCTACTTATTTATTCAAATAAAATGATTATGAAATTTTATTTTTTACACTATTAACTATTTTTTACTCTTTCATTTAACTACACTTATCGAAATTTTAATCTTATAATTAATATAATCTAATCTTAAATTTGGAAATTGAATATTGACTTACGGTGTACTATAGGTACACGTACAAAGTACAAATTATTACGAGCGGCACTGCAGCGGCGCGTGCGAGCGCGGGCGGCAGCCACGACTGGCGCACCTTTATCACCTTTAAATTTTGTCAGTGTGTGCGTGCGACGACGCATACGTACGGGCGCGCTCACAAACAAACCGCGCTCGGTGCTATAATGAGTAAGATGACTTACTTATTTGATTCTACTATGGCTCGGCTCTCCGATACAGTAGTACCACAGTATTTAGTCATACAGTCAGTCAACGCCTTTTATATTGGCGAAAAAAAGCTTTGCTTTTTTGAATTTCAAAAAAATAAAGATATGGATTGGGTACTTGAAAATTCAATTTCAATGGAACCAATTATATCCTTAAAGATATTTTTTTTTTAATCTGTTTACAAATTACAGAATTCTGTGGTAAGTAGGTAGGTAACAAACACTAAAAAATTATGCAACTTGGGGCCCTATTTTGAATCCCTCTCTTTTCTACTGATTTTCGTTTGACATCTCATTGTATTGAGTCATAATATGTTGAACGAAAATCAGTCGAAAAGAGCGCTTCAGCGCGATTCAAAAATAGGTCCCCTGAACATCCTTTTTTTGGTGTTGGTTATTTATAATCAACATATATATATATATATATTTATACTATACCAAATATATAACCGTACGGCGGCGTACGGAACTAAATACTTTTTAGGCTGTGGTAGGTAGCACAGTCGCCCGACTCATGTACATATGTCTCAAAACAATCTCAAACCACTTTGAGTAACAACTGTATGATCGTTAAGCTGTGATATCGGATACGTTATTCAGGATGGTCTAATTGGCGACTGAATTTCTCGTCCTAAATCGGACTCTGAATTCCGGATCCGTTATTCAGGAAGGTGTAATAAGCTCATCAGATAGTGTCGCCCTTTTATCGCGCCGCCTTTGCACGTGCCGCTTCTTGTCAAAGGATGCCGCCGCATAAACAGAGAATACACCCGGCGTACACCCGCAAGTCAATTTGTATTTTGGCAGTTTACATCGAAGCGCCGTAGTGAAAGGTTGTGTTTGTTGTCTCTGCTACGTTTACTAAAAATGTTTTTTCGTCCTTGGGAGGACAGTGAAGTGCCTCAAGATGAAACTTTAAGTGAACCAACAAAAAAAAGACGGGTGTTTTGTAAAACATGTAAACAAATTGTAATTAGTGTCCATTGACACTAATTACAATCCTCTCCCCCCTCGGATACCACAGTGAGTGGACGTGTCTCACGAAACCGCTATCGAAATAAAATTCGAAATAATAAATTAAAGTGAAAAAATAATTTGAGTGCTCGTGGATTTGAACTTGCGGCCCTCAGGATTAGCGGTGAGTGTGTTGCACTCTCGGCTAGCGAAGCTGTAACTTAACGCGTCGAAATAACAAACTGCTTTTGGCTACTTGCTACGACTGAGCTGTTTGACTACGACCGCCTGCGTGTGCTACGGCTTTGCTACGACGAACTATTTTCGCTACGGACCAGTCGACTTGCTACAACTCTCATCAAACTCAGAGTAACTGTGCCTTATTTAATTAAGAATAAGACCCATATTTCATCGGATCTCCTAAACTGTTATTTGTTTTGAAATGCCTAAACTTGCGTACTCACCTCAGAAAACACAAGTGGAATCATCATCGAAAGGACAAAAGATGTTACCTCGAAATTTGTCGCAATCTGATCCAAATGTTTCGGCAGCCGAAAATAAAAATCTTTCACCTAATGTGAACATAACATCGCGTTCATCGAAGCGTCTACGCGTGGATGGATCACCGCAGGCTGAAGCAAGTACAACACTATCGGCAGACACCTTCTTTGCCTCACAACAAGAACTCATTCAAATGTTAAATTCTTGGAAAACGGAACAAGACACAATTTTATCGAGAATAATGGCAGACATGAGAGATTTGAAGGACAAATGTAATGAGATACAAAAAACAAATACTGAAATTGAAAAGTCTATGGAGTATTTACACAGTGAAAACGAATTTTTGAAGGGCAAAATAGAAAATTTAGAATCTGAAAAAAGAGAGGACCAAGATCGAATCCTTAATCTGGAAAATGAACTTTAAAAATAACTGTAAAAATAATGGGAGTGACAAAGTCATAACAATCAAATCTGAAAAATGTTTAAAATCTTTGCAGTCACAAAAATGACTTTCAATGTGTTGCTACTTGAAGCGTAATCCTTTGTCAGCTACTTTGCTTGCATGTTATTTTGTTTTTAAGAAAATAGTTTATTTTGATTATCTGCAAAAAATATATGATAAATTTTTAACTAGACATGATTATAGAAATTTGTTTGTAATTATTAACGTTTTTGCTCAGTCTTTTTCTTCTATTGATGGAGGAAATTATTTTCTAATTTTGAATTCCTTACTTTGTCCAATATCTGATCTTAGTTTATACTCTGAAAGTTATTATATTAGTAGACTAATTATTAAAACAATACTCGATAGTGAATTACTCTTATGTGGCTCCTCATTCTGTAGATTTTATAAAATATCTAACATAAATGTAACTATTTTTGATGTTTTGTGGCGTAACTTACTGTACAACTTTCTTAGAGATAAAAACAAAAATAAAATTCGCAGACACTAATAATATTCTTAACGAACTGCATAACTACAGTGCTTCTGAAAGTATGATATGTGAACCAGAGCAATGTTTAGGTATTATTAAAAAACCTAGCGCTTACTTAAAAATACTACAACAAAATATACGTAGTATAAATAAAAATTTTGATGCGTTCTGTGCACTATTGAAACGTTTAAATATTTTGTGTGATGTTATAGTTCTCTCTGAGTGTTGGCTTTCATGTGTAGGACCTTTACCTTTACTAGAAGGATATGATTCGTTCAGTACTTTAAACAACTTCAATCAAAATGATGGAGTTGTGGTTTATATAAATAAACGAATAACTTATAAAATTGAAGAACCAGAGTTGTGTGAGTCTAATTGTCTTTTGATAAAACTTGATAATAAAACAGTGATAGTGGCCATTTATCGTCCCTGTGAGTTTAAAAATGTAAGTTGTTTCCTCACATCTCTGAAAAAGTTACTCGAAACCTTAAAATCTTATAATAATATTATTTTGGTAGGTGACATAAATATAAATACATTAATATACGATGAAAGTACTTTAGAATATCTCGAAATAATAACATTTAATGGGCTTATTCATGCACATTGTTATCCTACCAGGAAACGAAGTTGTTTAGACCATGTTGTAATAAAAACAAAATATAACTCCTATACAATGGTAATGGAAACATCTATATCTGATCACGAAGCCGTTCTTTTTAACTTAGAAACAAAAATTGCTCAAGTGGAAAAAACAAAATCTATCAGGAAAGTAAATTTAGAAGGAATACTGCTTGATTGTACAAAAGAAAACTTTCAATTTGTATATGAAAGCAATGATATAAACCATATAGCAAGTTCTTTTGTACAGATTCTATCTAATATAATTCTTAATAATACCTTAACAATTAGAATCCCATGCAGAAAAGTTACGTTAAAGCCATGGATGACTACAGGATTGTTACGATGCCTTAGAAACAGAGATGCAATGTATAAAAAACTAAAAAAATATCCAGATGATGAAATATTAGAAACTACTTACAGGCGGTACCGGAACTATTGCAACAACCTCATTAAAAAAGTAAAAAGACAATTTGAAACTCAACTTCTAAATTCTGCGGGCAATAATAGTAAGCAGGTATGGGAAACTATAAACAAAATTACTAATCGTAAAAAACGTCAAACATCCGCCTATGAATTACTACATATACATAATAAAAAAATCGACTCCATAAATGCAGTGAATTCTTATTTCGCTAACATTGGGAAGGAACTGGCGGAAAAAATTCCAATTCCAGATTTACCTTATGTGGAGAAGATTAGTTCACCGAGCCACTCTTTTGTAATAAACACTACCGGTGAGAATGAGGTATTAAGTTTAATACGGAACCTAAAAAGTGAATGTTCGGGGGGCTATGATGGCATTACAGCAAAGATACTGAAAATTATTCAGAGTGCTATTATTACTCACCTCACCTATATTCTAAATGCTTGCATAGAGATGGGAGTTTTCCCGGATGCTTTAAAGAGGTCCGTGCTTGTGCCTATATTTAAAACGGGAAATAAAGATTGCATTGATAATTATCGCCCCATTGCCATCCTAACTACGTTTGCTAAACTCTTAGAAAAAATCTTAAATGCAAGACTTTATTCGTATTTGGAAACGCAAAGTTTATTGGCTGAGTCGCAGTATGGCTTTAGAAGAGGAAAATCCACTTCCGATGCCGTACACGATCTAACTGATTTTGTAGTTCGTAAATTAGATGCAAACAAACGTTGTCTTACCATATTTCTAGATCTTAGAAAAGCTTTTGACACTGTTTGTGTATCTCTACTGATAAAGAAACTTGAAAGTTTGGGAATACGAGGCGTGCCTTTGCAATTATTTTCTGACTATCTTAAAAATAGAACACAGAAAGTCAAGATTGGTGATTATGTCAGTGAAGATATTCCCATAAACTATGGTGTGCCACAGGGGAGTGTATTGGGGCCGACACTATTTCTCTGTTATGTAAACGAACTCTGTAGCTTAAAACTAGAAAATTGTAAGATTATTGCATATGCTGATGATACATCTCTGACTTTCTTTGGGGACACGTGGGAAGAAGTTTACGCAAAAGCACAAGCGGGTTTTAATATTGTATGTCACTGGTTGGTTTCTAATTATCTTACTCTAAATACCAAGAAAACTAAATATATTCTTTTTTCTATGCGCAGCATTCAAAATTTAAACTCAAATCTCCAGCTAACCGCTCATACCTGTTCACAGCCTACACTGAATAGCTGCTCTTGTGCAGTGCTAGAGCGGGTGCAGAGTATAACGTATCTTGGAGTGATGCTGGATAATACCCTCACCTTTCAGAATCACATAATAGGTCTTGCTCAAAAAGTTAGAAAATTAATATACATTTTTAAACAACTACAACATGTCGCAAACGGTAAAACTTTAAAAGATATTTATAACTCTCTATGTCAGTCATTAATTTCGTATTGTATAACAGTTTGGGGGGGAGCGGCGAAAACTCATTAGTTAAAGATTGAACGGGCACAAAGATTAATACTGAAAATTTGCCTTGCCAAACCTCTTTTATATCCAACTGTATTGCTGTATGCTGATAGCGAAGTCCAAACTGTTCGCCAACTTTATATATTAAATACCATTCTAAAGCAGCACAAAGAAATAGAATATAAAAAAGAATTGACAGTCACTAGTACTAGTCGTAGACAAAAGCAGGTTTGCCATACTGAATCTTATAATAGAGTATTTACACATAGGTTTTTCTGTGCGCAAGGTCCAAAACTGTATAATAAAAGTAATTCACTTCTTGGCATATATTCCAAAAATCGGTTTGAGTGCAAAAATATTGTTTTTAATTGGCTGATGAAGCTGTCATACCAAGAGACTGAGGATATCTATTATAAAAAATGTAATAGTTTGGTGTAATAATATTTAAAAACAAAAAAATTTGAAATGTAACTATTTTTTACTGATGTTATCTGAGGGTGGAGACCTGGTGTTCTGTAACACAAGTATATTACTTTCTATGGTTCACCAGTCTCCACAAACAAGTTTTGTCCGCATATAGTTCTCTAATTTGTATTATATATTATATTGTATTGTAACTTGTTTGTGGTGGAAATCAATAAACTATTATTATTATTATTATTATTATTATTATTGGCATTGCGTTGAAATGAATATGTCTGCACCTATCACAGATACGTCAAAAATAGTGGGGATACCAAGAACTAGCGTTGGATTAATATTAAAAACAGGCCCATTAACACCAAAAAAACGTAAAAACAGAAGAATCCCACTATCGAAAACGGACGACTTTGAATGTGATGTAGTACGTCGAACAGTATACAGATTTTATGCTAATAAAAAACTTCCGACACTAGACACGATTTTGGAAGATTTACAAGCTAATACGGACTTTCCGTATAAACGTACGACTCTGCGAAAAGTATTGATTAAACTTGGATTTAAGTATAAAACACTTAATAAGCGAAAAGTATTGCTTGAATCATTACGGTTCCAAGTTTGGCGATACAAATATATTACGACGCTTAGGAAGGCACGTCGCGAAGGACGTAATATTGTATATTTGGATGAAACTTGGTACGACACACATGACACAATCAAAAAGGGTTGGGCAGACTGTAGCTGTTCATGTAATTTGGAAGTGCCTTCTTCTCGTGGAAAACGGGTTATCATTGTCAATGCTGGTTCTAAAAATGGATGGGTTGAAAATGCTTTAATGCTGTCAGCAAAAACAAATTAAAGACGCGAGTGCAGATTACCACTCTGACATGAATTCGGAATTTTTCGAGAAGTGGTTTCAAGAGCAATTATTGCCAAACGTGCCAGAAAACAGCATAATAGTCATGGACAACGCTGCGTACCATTCGCGGTTATCCGTTAAAGTACCTACAATGTCTACAAAGAAATGTGATATGCTTGATTTCATGATTTTTCATAATATTCCTATACCAGATCCAATCCCAACAAAACCAATATTGGTGGATATTATAAAAAAAGCAGGAATCGAAAAAAAATATTTTATTGATGAGTTAGCAGCGTCAAAAGGCTTTGAAATCGTGCGTCTTCCGCCGTACCATTGTATTTTCAATCCAATTGAACAAGTCTGGTCGAAGGTGAAGCATAACATAAGAGCAAACAATTGCAAACCTATAGATGCTCCCGTCGTATGTTAAATTATAAGAGAAGTAATGAAACATGTGACTTCAGATATGTGGAAAAGATATGTAGATCACGCAATTAAAGAAGAAAATCGATATTTTGGTATGGATTCGGAACGTGAAGATGTTGGATCTATTATTATAAATATAGGTGATAATGACTCCGACACGTCAAGTGATGAAGAATAGTAGGTAGTCTCATTTATTTTATTTTTCATTAAAATTCTCTTTCCACCTCGCTTGTGTATATTATTCGTATTCCTATTTTATTACAATAAACACAAGTAGAGATGGACACCCATATATAAAAACACGACCCCCCGCCCCGCACACTATGGTACAACTTAAATAATTAATTTAATTCCTGTCTCTGAACACATTTGCTTGCGGGTGTACCGACACTATCTAACTGAACGGACTTTACGAACTTATAGATACTTTAACCCAGCGGTTCCCGAATAGGGTTCCGTGAGAGGCTCTCAGGGGTTCCGCGAAAATTCAAGAGTTTATAAATTCAAGATCCTACTTATCTTTTTGTTCTAACTAAATTAATATTTTATATCTTAATAGTCCATCTTTTAAAATCAAACTATATCATATATAATAAATTAAAATTAAAATGACGCCGCTTAAATGTTCTAATATCAGAAACCGTTGCTCTGTAGATTTAATGAAAGCAGAATTGCAAAAGACATGTCTTGTTCGGAATTCATTAATATAAAAAAGACGCGGAATTAACGAGGTAGGCCCGTAGCAATACAAAATATGTATGGAATGGAAACAGTAAAAAAATACCTAAAACATTAAATCAAAAGTCTCTTTTCTCCCTTTACTTAGGTACCTAGTTATCCTTTTTTTATTACACTCTTACTTAGCTGACCCGCCCGTTTGTTTTCATTGATTTTGAGTATTTTAATTACAAACATTCACATACATTCAACGTGTCTGGGTAACTGGTAAATGAAGGATTTACCAGTTACCAGACACTACAGTAGTTTTACTGCTAGTTTTAATGATTTCAACGTACATTTAGAAAATAGACCCAAAAATTTTTTGCGTCTCGCGCTTCGCGCTCGCCGCCCACCCTTGTATTTCTCCTATTTTCTGTTCCTAAAAGTGCCAACCCTAGTGAGTTTACTTCTTACTAGAGCTGGGGTTCCGCCGAAAATCGGTTAACCAAAAAGGATTCCGAAGGCAAAAGAATTCGGGAACCACTGCTTTAACCCATGTTTTACAGATCGCAACCCGCCTTAACCTATATTTGTACATCTCCAAAAATGATATTTTTTTATGTTTCAAGGTTTACCACATGGTTTAGTTATTGTCGTGGTCTACAGCGTTGTTTGATTGCCACTAATAATAGTAAGTATCTATATAAAACAAAAAAAAAAATCAGTGGTCGCGTATCATCGACGTGTATCATTTGGCTAGTTTGGACGCAAAACGATACGCGATCATGCTACGCACCGTATCTGATACACCCCGATCCGTATGTAACCGCGTATTAAACAAGGCTTTGCGCCTTGTTTACACTTGCGTATCGGAGTCGTGTATCAGATTTATATCATCTTGACGTTCAAAATCAGGCGATACGATATCGAGTATTCGTATCCTAAGGCCGTATACAGAGAGAAAGCAGGTTCACGCAGGTTGACGCAGGTTGATATACTAAAATGGACCTTATCCCCGCGCATTATATTATATTTTCGCTATACTAAAATGGACCAGCGCTTACTTGCGCCGGGCCGCCGCGCCGGTCCATTTTAGTATAGCGAAAATATAATGCGCGGGGATAAGGTCCATTTTAATATATCAACCTGCGTGAAACTGCTTTCTCCCTGTATACGGCCTAAGTGTGGACGCTCATTTCGACTGCATCGTATCACTATCTCCATTAGCCCAAAATGGGCTTAATAACCACGTCCAAACTTAGGATACTGTATCTTGTCAGCGTATCAACAACGCGTGTCGTGAATGTGAACGCGTACATTTTTCTCGTATCTTTCCCTAGTCAACAAAAAAAAGCGAGCAACAAAAATGTATGTCATCAACCAGCGTAGAGTGCGAAAATGTATATAAACACGTACATACAAACTTGTCAAAATCATGTAGCGGCATTGCGTCCCCTTTGATGATCGGGCAAAAACCGCCTCGAGATGGATCGCGGTGTATCATCGTGTCAAATCATATAGTCGTATCATGATATTCATGATACAGTATCACGTATTAGGATACGAATACTCGATACGATACGCCTGATTTTGATCGTCAAGAATTCAAGATGATACAAAGGACAAATCTTAAAATGAAGTCTATATATGTTGCCAGCAATAAAAAATATTGCTACATTTGAGAGTTATATATTATATCTATCCTCTATCCAATTCCAAAGCTCCCTTAAAATAGTGTCAATAATAATTTTGCTTTGGGTTACATCTTAGAGCATAGTTCCCTACTCTAAGGGTTGCATAGAACATTTTTTTTAATGTGACCTAAAAATTAAGCCAGAAGAACTTAAATAAAATAGATGCTTTGATTTAAGTTAGAATATAATTAATAGGTGTTTAAATTAATAAGATAATTATTATTTTGATAAATGTAGGTAAATTATAAACAGTGAATCACATGTTTTATAAATTCATTTTAGCTTATTTAATAATTCAGCTGCTTCTTTATTCGCACGATGGTCATCATTGGACTTGGCTGGATAACTAGCTGCTAACTTAAGATAGTATTTAGCTTGGTCTTCTTTCTTTAATTTTAAGTAACAACTTCCAAGTCTTAATGAATTAATGCTGTAAAATCGTGGCTGTGCTGCTTCAGCTCTTAAAAAATATTCAAGTGCATCTTCATATGTGGATTGAGGTGGAGAGGCGAATAAAGCTTCTGCAATCTTCCTTTGGTGCCATGGTAGTTCACTAACTTGGTAACACCATTCTCCCAGCATGTGTAGAGTTGTGGCATCATTTGGATTGAGTGTCACAGCAAGCTGAAAGAACGTACCAATAACTTGCAATATCCATTAAGTTAAAAATTTGTTTTATAACATAAAACATTGTTTATTGTACGGTTTACTCGTACATTGACATACTTGTTTTGTTTACATATTTTATTGAGGTCAACGAATCGTGCATTACTTACTAAAATATTTTATTATAATATAACTTTATTGAGTACAAACTTAGCAACCGTAAATGACTAATGTTGCATGAGAGAGAACCACTTTATCTTAAGCTGTGTAGGAAATAAATAGTGAATCGTTACTGTGAATTTCATCCTTTGGCACTCCACAAAAACTTACTCAAACTTACCTGTATAATGTAACAAGCTATACAGTTGTTTTTATACAATAAAAAAAAGATTCAGTTCTCACTATGCAACTCATCACTCTGATTCTGTTCTGCATCATTTAAAAGTGACTGCAATTAATTGAAAACAGTAGATTATGTGATAGGTATACTAACATCCATATGCTTCTTAATATTTTCAAGCTGCTTTATTCTCTCTTTAGTGCCATCATATGAGCTTTTAGCATCTAACAACAATGCATACCATTTTTGCACAGCAAAATGCTCATAGTTGTCTAAAATTTCTTTAGATATTATGTCAAATGCTTTTAATATCAGTTCTTTTTTATAAGTTTTGTCATATTTTGATTCCTTGGACATGTTGTAGAGAACACGACAGATTCGCCAACTCAGTTCTACATCAGTTTCCTAAAATAAAGGAGAACCTATAAAATAATGAGCAAATCAAGTAGACAAAGCTGGTAAGGTTTAAAAATAACAATATTTGCACCTTACAGCTTGAAAGTAAATTATAGCATTCCTCATAATGTCCACTTTCAAATAAATTGTCAGCAGTATTTATTACAGGAGTTAGATCAATTTTGACTGTTATTGGTTCTTTATTTGCCTTTTTCAATGGCCACAAGAATGCTATCCCCGCATACATTATGGCAATTCTCGACTGCAGTTGATTACACTGAAACAGTAAAAGTTAATGTCGGAAAACATTTACTTTTCTAAACTAAAATAGAAAATATTAAAAGGCTAAATGAACGATACAGTACTTGAGAAACACCTTTCGTTACTTTTTTCAGTATTCGGGAGCTAACAAGACATTGAAATATTCGGAATGCCACAGGTGCATATCTTTCAATAATCATAATTAAAGTTTTGTGTAAAAATATTTTGTTCGGTTTAGTTTATTTCACTAAAAAAATCAGTGAAACTATGTAAACAACAAACAAAATAAACAAAACAAAAGTTTACAAATTACTATACCAACTGACACGAGACGACTGTCACTGACATTGACAGTGACACTCTTCTTCTTCTTATTTTTGTTTTGGCAATCTACTTTCCTCTTGGAAGTAATTTTAGCCAGTGTCAAGTGTTGAATAGTTCAGTGGTAGATTGTTTCAGTTTACATTAGAATGTGGGAGCATTGCATTCCAATGCTGCTTGGAGCATTTGGCACCAAGTATTATCAAGACAGTTTACTCGGTAAGTTCTGCCGAGGTAGCCACCACTACAATAAAAGTCTCAGCTTCACACAACCAAGATCGCGCCTATTTCAATTATCCCACATATTGTTCAGTTGCGTATACACTTGTACAACAAAACTGCACCAATTTTAAGACACAATATCCACTATGAATCAATTTGCGAATAAACAAAATAGTCACCGAACCGAACTAGACAAAATGGCGCCAAAAACTCCAGTGACACTCTTCTTAGTTCTTCTTCTTATTTTTGTTTTGGCAATCTACTTTCCTCTTGGAAGTAATTTTTAACGGTGTCAAGTGTTGAATAGTTCAGTGGTAGATTGTTTCAGTTTACATTAGAATGCGGGTGCATTGCATTCCAACGCTGCTTGGAGCATTTGGCACCAAGTATATCAAGACAGTTTACTCGGTAAGTTCTGCCAAGGTAGCCACCACAACAGTAAAAGTTTCGGCTTCACACAATACAACCAAGATCGCACCTATTTCAATTATCTCACATATTATTATTGATCAGTTGCGTAGACACTTGTACAACAAAACTGCACCAATTTTAAGACACAATATCCACTATGAAGCAATGGGGAATGTCCGAAAAAAATCAAATTGGCTGAATATTTTTTTATAGGTAGGAATAAGCTACCTTAGTAATAGGAAAAAAAATTAAGAATTTTCGGTTGCATGAAAAATTAAAAAAAAATAAAGTCTCTTTGACTTCACAAATATAGGAAAGTAACAGCAGAATGGAGATTATACCTTTGCCATCGCCTGCCACAACAAGGAGGTTGCCACAACCACAACATGGTATTAAAAAATAATATTTCAACACAAAATGTCAATTTTTTTTTTAATTCTTGTTGTCATAGTGGCAGGTTTTGGCAAAGTTATAATCTCCATTCTGCTGTTATTTTCCTACATTTGAGAAGTCAAAAAGACTTTAATTTTTTTAAAATTTTTCACGCAATCGAAAATTTTGAATTTTTTTTTCTATTACTAGGGGAGCTTATTCCTACCTATGAAAAAAAAATTCAGCCAATTTGATTTTTTTCGGACATTCCCCATTTGCAAATAATTAAAATAGTCACCGAACCGAACTCGACTAAATGGCACCAAAAATTCACAGTGACACTCGTGCTCGTGTCAGTTTGTAAGGGTATTCGCGCACTTACTCGGTTTCTGTTCGAATTCGATAAGGAAGCTTTTGGCGCGCCATTTTGTCGAGTTCGGTTCGGTGACTACGAGTATTTTAATTATTCGCAAAAAGTCGCAAATTGATGATCTCAAAAATTTAGTAAGTACGCTATAATTTTTTTTCGTTTTTTTTCAAAAGTGTTTCTTTACAGGCTTTTAATGGAAAATTATATTAAGCCAATGTTATATTTTGATATTTTATCAATGGAATCGATACATTATTTACAGTTTAATATATAATATAGGTAATAACAGTTTTTCTGGACATGGTTAGTATTTGCGATCAATTTTGTTACTATTTATTTCATCAAAATAAATTTTGAAAATAATAATTTTACTTTAAATATTAACGTAGTTGCAGTTTATGGACAATAAAGTTATGTATGAACCAAAATAAACAAAATAAAAAATTGATTGTTTCAAAATTAAAGATCAATTTATCAAAATAGATCTTCACCATTATTTAATTTTGACTTAGAAAAAAATTAAAACCTTTTTTTCCTATCAACTTTAAAATTGTATACACTAGGCTAATCTAATATGAAGCGCTCATGGCGGAACTTGACAGACTGATCGTACTCGACGTTTGTTAAGCAACGCTCGGTCCAGCCAGGTGTCGGATGGGTGACCGTTAAGTGACAATGTCAATACAACTGAGCGCTTCCGTGCTTCGGAGGGCACGTTAAACCATCGGTCCCGGCTGTTGTCATCTGATAACAGTCGTTAAGCCAAATTAGAGGCCTTACAGGCGGCTTGATAAACTCTAACACCAGAGGTGGCCACCAATCCTCTTTCAATAAGTTCATCGTCAAAATTTATTATTATCTGTAAAATATCTAATGAGCAAATAATGTAATTAGTGTCTGACCGAAACTGGAATTCCAGCCGAAACCGGAACCGAAACCGAACTTTCGGCCCTGGGACCCTATTTTTGAATCGCTCGACTCCAGTCGAGTGCTTGTTTCTACTGATTTTCGTTCGACATCTCATTGTTTTAAGTCATATGTCGAACGAAAACCTATAGAAACGAGCGCTCGACTGGAGTCGAGCGATTCAAAAATAGGGCCCCTGGTTCCAGTTTCAGCCGAAACCGGAACCGAAACCGAAACTTTTTTTTACAAATAAATATGACGTCGTTTTCCACTGTTATATAAAATAATGGACACTTGACATGTGTTAAATAAAATAAATAAGAAACAATAATGAAAGTGTGTAACAAAATAGTACTTTATTAATGCTTAAGTTTTTTTTCATAATTGGAAGTGCCATCTAGCTGCGAATATACAAAATACTTAATATACCAAACAGCACGAACCCTACTATATGCTTGAAAACCTGGTAGCGAGTGGGCGACATCTATATTTTTTTAACAACTTATATTTTGAGTTACTTTTCAATGCGAGGTCTACAGTCTACAGCTCACGGAGCTAGTTTAAACTCTCTATACAAAATGTTGTCGGCAAGTTCAAATTTTCTATGGAGGAGCGTCAACATTTTTTTTTAGATTTGAATTCTTTTTTCTGTTGGAAGGTGTTCAGATTCTCGAGTACATTGACCTCCTTTCGGGTTGATACTCCCTTTCTGTTAAACGTTGTAGAAAGAAAATTAAAAAAATAAAGTTTTTAATCACAGAGAAAATAAAATATTTGGAAATGCTCAAATCGGTACACTTTGACATTTTTTTACTGGCATTTAAAGATTCTAAATCTAAAGTCATTTTTTTCGTGATTAATGAGGTATTTGTCTAATGTATTGCCTGTTTTGTATAGCCATATATCTTTTTAACAATTTAACAGGAATTTTCAAAGTTCGCTCTCATTACGGCTCGCGCACAGTTTGATCATTTGTATTGAAAATTAAAAAATGGAACGTAATGCGTATCTACACCCTTAGCGCTATCGCACATGGGCAACTTTTGTCTCCGCAACTTTTTTGTCTCTCACGTGATTTATATGAAAAGTTGCAGACGACCGTGTCGCTTCGTGTGCGCGCTTCCATATAAACCCGTGGACTTGATGTGAGAAACAAAACAGTTGCTGGGAGACTAAGTTGCCCGTGTGCGATAGCGCTTAAGCCACGTCAACCTCAACTCAATTGTGTTAATCGCGTTCGCGCCGATTCACGCCAGCTGGCAAACTTTGAAGTTAGCCGATTGACGCGCGACAATTCACGAAAATCTAGTTTCAGTCGAACCAAAGGGTTCGGCTAATATTTGGCCGAAACCGAAACTGCAGCCGAAACTAGTTTTTTGGGCCGAAACTGGCCGAAACCGAAACGGAAACTTTGGTCGGTCACTAAATGTAATATAGAAATTAATTCAATTTTTTAAAAGGTCTTTAAATATTTGAGGATAGTACTTATAATGCCCGGCATTTATATTGGCAAGAAAAAGATGAGACAAAAGATGCGCAGTAGCCATAAACACTAAGTTTATGGCGGCTATTGTCTCATCTTTCTCTTGCCAATTTATATGCTGGCATCTATAACAAAATTGAGTGCGATCGGTAACCAAGGAAAATTAGTACGAATTTCTTCATACGGAGATAACTGAGGCAGAATAACTTTCTGTAATATTTTCTTTATATATATTATAAACCTTAGAAGTTGAATATGACAAAGATGAATTTCGTACTTTACATAAAAACATTAATGTGAACGTTTCTCAACAATTCAATTTTGTTACCAATGAGCGGTTTTCAAAAGGCAGTTTAAGAAAAAAAAGTAGTACATAAAAAGATGATGATGATAGATGTCGTTGTTCAACTAAGTAGGTAGTTTTAAGAAAAAAGCAAAGGACGAAACGTAATTACTTTTTTAACATACGTTTGTTGAGTATGCGTTGTGCGTTGGTTGTCCGTTGGTGTCTTAGAGCATTATAATTGGTTTAATGCTCTAAGGTTGGTGTGTTCCGAAGAACGTTTCTCTGACCCTTAGCACAGTTTTGTAGAAATATTTTTTTAAAAATCTACCTAGTTGAAGTAGCGCCATCTATCGACATAAAATTATACTAAAATTATTAGCCGTCAGAAAATCGCTCATTACGTTAACGGTAACGTTACATTTACCTAATATTAACTAATACGTTATGATTAAAAATTAACAAATTGAAGTAACAAAATTTGGACATTTTGCCTAACCAGGGGCTAATTGTCTAATTCAAAAAATCTATCGCACTCGCTTTTGTTTGACAGATGGATATGACACATTGCTGCATTTCTTTGGTAAATTTTTATTTGTCCCAAAAAAAGCTTCAATGTGTTACATCCTGAAAGCGATTGCGATAGATTTTTAAATTAGACAATAGAATGGATGGTGAATCACAAGGCGCTAAAAATTATCCTGAATAAGCGTATACTCTCAAAATTAAGTAAGTAGCTTAACATAAGCAGTTGGGGGTTTTTTGGCGCCATTTGTCAAGTTCGGTTCGGTGTCTATTTTAATTATTTGCAAAATGATTCATAGTGGATATTGTGTCTTAAAATTGGTGCAGTTTTGTGGTACAAGTGTCTACGCAACTGAACAATATGTGGGATAATTGAAATAGGCGCTATCTTGGTTGTGTGAAGCCGAGACTTTTACTGTAGTGGTGGCTACCTCGGCAGAACTTACCATGTAAACTGTCTTGATATACTTGGTGCCAAATGCTCCAAGCAGCATTGGAATGCGATGCACCCGCATTTTAATGTAAACTGAAACAATCTATCACTGAAATATTCAACACTTGACACTGGCAAAAATTACTTCCAAGAGGAAAGTAGATTGCCAAAACAAAAATAAGAAGAATAAGAACATAAGCAGTTTTTATTACCAAAATTAACATAATAATTATTAAATATGACTTATATTATATGACAATAAAAGTAGAGTTACAAAGGTCATTTAGCTGCTTGATGAAAATTCGCGTACGGAAACCAAACGTTTCCAAACTAGTTTTAAACTGAAGAATTCAATCCTACTTTTCAAAATAGGTATTAATTTTTTATGTACCGACTTGCAGAAAAAAGTTATTTCACATTATGTGTGTGATTATATGTTTAATTATTGTTTAATGTAATTAAACTTTTGTTAATAAAACAGAAGTTTTTACTTTCAGCATTGTGAAAATGTGTGGTACAAGCTTAATAAACGTTTGTATGGCTTTATTTATTTTATTTTATTTATTATTGAAATGCTATGATAATTATTGATAAAAATGAAACATGTCATTACATGTCCTGCAAATGTGACCCATACCACTGCGTAGCACGCAGCACATGATACATTTATCTACATACATAGCCCTATTTCGTTTGTGTACGCCGTAGGTTGGGGTTTGAATATTTTGGCATACATAACTGTCCGCCATTTTGTTTTTTTTAAATAACGGCCACGTGTGTAACCTTAGTAAATCAATAGCTAATAACAATACAATCAAGAATTGTTTACGACAAAATAAACTAAAACGTCACGTTTTCGAGTTATGAGCTATTAAAGTCGAACTGGTGAAGACAACACGGTAGATTTAAAGCTAAAATAAAACGTATACTTACGATATACTATACTATATACTATACTTACTTAACGTTTACTTACTCCTTTTGGTATATTTATCTTTCTCTATGATACTTATATAAGCTTTAAAATATTGTTTTACATATTCACTTATCAAGCTTACGCGCTCACTAGACATGAAATAAAACACTTTTTAATGGATACTAGCGCGGTTTTATTGAATGTACTTTGGTATTTAGTTGGTGTTTGGTTTGATTTTTGGTTTTCCTGACGTTTCGGTACCTTTGCAGCTGCCGTGGTCACGGGGGACTGAAGCTACCCGTGAGCCTACCCTCAAGCGATGAATTTTTTTAGACGTTCAGAAATTAAAATTTAACAACATTTTTAATTATTTTATGTTGATTTATAATTTAATTTTATGAATTATTTAATGCTAAAAAGAGAGAGAGTCTACTGAAACTACCACCATTTCATAAAATTGGGAGGCCCCTCCAAGAAAGAAGTGGCGAAAGAGAGCGTCAACCTGCCATCCTACCATACTTGAAGGGTGTCACTGACAAGATTGGAAACATTCTGAAGCGAGCGTCAATTAAAACTTACTTCAAGCTGCCGAAGAAAATCAACCAATTCTTACGACCTGTCAAGTGTAATATCCCCCTTCAAGCTGCAGGCGTCTACAAACTAGATTGTGACTGTGGGCTCTCCTACATCGGGCAAACAAAGAGAAGCATAGGGACCCGCGTCAAAGAGCATGTAGCTGACATGAAACATAGGCGCGATAACAAGTCTGCAGTGAGTGAACACGCCTTTGAGGGGCCCAACCATTACATTAGATTTGACAAACCCCAAATCCTTGCTAGGGAACGTAGATTTATCCCTAGAATGCTCCGCGAGGCTATTGAAATAAATAAATATCCTAATTTCAATAGAGATGATGGTTGGAAAATTCCACCAGCTTGGGACCCCATCATTCACAAGCTAAAGCCCCTCACACACACTGTAAGATCTAATGATACGGTTAGTTCCTTTTGCAAATAAATAAATAAATTAATACAAAAGACGGAGGTCGGCTTCCTCTCCAAGTTTTCTTTCGCCATTTCTTTCTTGGAGGGGCCTCCCAATTTTATGAAATGGTGGTAGTTTCAGAAGACTCTCTCTCTTTTTAGCATTAAATAATTCATAAAAGTAATTATAAATCAACAAAAAATAATTAAAAAAATTGTTAAATTTTAATTTCTGAACGTCTAAAAAAATTCATCGCTTGAGGGTAGGCTCATGGGTAGCTTCAGTCCCCCGTGACCACGGCAGCTGCAAAGGTGCCGAAACGTCGGGAAAACCATAAATCAAACCAAATACCAACTAAATACCAAAGTACATTCAATAAAACCGCGCTAGTATCCGTTAAAAAGTGTTTTATTTCATATTGTTTTACGTTCATCTAGGTCTAGACAAGTGCATAGTAGAACCAAATTCTTTCAAGCTGGATCATGTGTGTCTTGGCAGCATTTCCCCAGACACATACGCAATAAGTTAAAATACATTGACAAAGGGCCTTGTATGTTGCAATTAAGAGTTTATGATCTGCAGCAAGACGCAGCTGTTTAAACGCAAATATTAATAACTATGACAAGTGTAAATGTCAACAAGCAGTAAGAAAAGGGCTGCTACCAGTTTAAAAAAATGAGTCATTTTAATAGGCTCTAATAGATATTATGAGAGATTTTAATATGTATTAACGGTTTCCTACCCCGAGTTTTCCGTGGACTAGGTACAGTACTAATTCTACAACAAAAATGACACGATCTTGATCCTAACAGTCTTTTCAGTGTCACCCATTGTAAAACAACAAACAATAAAGTGCCAAACAAAACAAATAATTTCTTTTTCTTTTTATCTTCGTAGAGAACACGCAAAAGGATCGCAGCCTATTCAGCCTTATCTAATGTGTAGGTTACAATGTTATATTTTTGGCCTTGACTTGTTTTATTTGGTTTGTATTATTACTAGCTATTGATTTACTGAGGTTTCATGCTTGTCCGCTATTTTGAAAAAATGTCAAAATGGCGGACAGTAGGTATGCCACCCTTCATACATTATTCAAACCCATTTCGTTCTATCTTTTGTCAAGGAAAAATACTTAAGTCTGTTTAGAAAAAAGTCGCATGAATAGTGTTTTAATAAAGTTGTTTTCTTTCACAACACTAGCCCACTACTACCACATTAGAGTGCGTTTCATCGGTTAATAGGTACTTATTACCTATGGCGTTATGTTGGTAACCCTGAAATTTATTATTATTGCGATGGAATAAGGTTCAAATTTGAATAAATTTCAGGGATGTCAACATAACGCCATAGGTAATAAACGATGAAACGTACTCTAGCGTCGCGTCGCATCTAGAACGTTGCGCATGCAAAACTCCCCGTGAGGATCACGTTCCGTCCCCGTCCCATGCCCGTCCCGTCCCCGTCCCGTCCGGGGTTTTTCCCGTTACGTATACATACAGAACGGGAGTAAGCAAAACACGCGCCCCCTTTCACCAAAGTACATGACCAATTTGGTCGTGTCAGTTTATAAAAACTAGTTGGTCACGAACACTCGCCATTTTGTAATACAACATATCGCCGAACGCAGCTCCGCGAAAATGATGTATTATGCAGTGATTTTGTGCAAAAGACGATCCGAAAGTTCAAATTTTACTAAAGACGGTATTTCCTATCACACCTAAACTAATTTTATTGACAAACTGTGATATAATCACGAAGGAAACGCAATTTGTTAAGTATGCTAACGACTTAACTTTGTTAAGATATTGCGATAGCAAAACGATACCAAACATAATACTTATCTATGAAACAAACATCATGGTACAAGTCTAAAGCTGTGACAGTGTGAACAAATGTGTGTGCTAGCCGCTGCTAGCGTTCGCTTTGAACGAATGAAAGATCAATTTAATTTTAACTATTATTTTGATGTAATTTGATCAGGACCTATATTATCAATGATTAGTTTTTTATAATAAATATTGTGTAATAATTGTATACTTTTCTTGCAAAATCTATACTTACATAGTCTGGTCAACGAAAGATAGGACTGAAATGGCGGCGCCACTATGTTTTAACATTTTGGAGTTTAAGTTACTGGAAATTGACTTCTAAAATGTGGTGCAAAATTAGTTTTTCCAACAGACTCATCTTTCGTTGACCAAACTCTAGTATAAAGGTCACTTTTCGACTGTTTGTCTGCATCTCCGCTAACTTCTATAAAAACCACGATTTGGAATTTAATAGGGTTTATTTGTACTATCCTTTAAGAAGTTCAACTATTTGGACCGATATATTCTGCCTAAGTGCTTGAAGTTTCATTAAAATCGGTTCATCCATTTCGAAAAATAAGGACTTCAAAGTTTGTATAAAATGTAGTTTGCCGTTAAAGGTCCATGATAGGAAAACATGGTTTGCGCGGGTCATACTTTTATATAGAAAACGTAAAGTTGTTGCCACAAATCATACGGCAAGCTAAAGAGATTCTCTAGTAGCTACAAGTTTTAAATTGCGTATAAACCTCACAGATGATTGTAAAAAAAGTATATAATCAAAAGCGCTTGCGTAGGGTCATATTTTTGGTGTTAATAATAGCGGAAACGTTTTAAATTCTACATCCAAATATACTTTAACGTACTGTAAAGTAGCTCCAATAACTTTTTTCAAGAAAGATGATTGTGCAAAAGAAAATGATGAAAAAACAACAAAAAACATCTAGAAAGTGCAGAAGTGAACCCCCCTTAAATATTTATTTTATTCTATTTTTAGTATTCGTTGTGATAGCGGCAACAGAAATACATTATCTGTGAAAATTTCAACTGTCTAGCTATCACAGTTCATGAGATACAGCCTGGTGACAGACAGACAGATAGACAGACAGACGGACAGCGGAGACTTAGTAATAAGGTCTCGTTTTTACCCTTTGGGTACGGAACCCTAAAAACAGAAACAAATGTTTTCGTATAACCGAGCCTTAACACTCTTAAAATAATGGTCATACTCATGATGATTCCCTCAAACTTTTGTGATAAAGATTGTTCATCCGCTGAATTTTCAAGCGCGTAAAATTAAAAAAGAAGTGTAAAATTAGCTTAATCAAATTTAAATTAAAAAAAAACAGCCAAGTGCGTGTCGGGCCAAGCGCAGTAGGGTTCCGTAGTTATCTTATACCATACCATATTGAATATCACTATTTTTCCTGTGCAATAATAACTTTGTATTTCACAGTGTTTGTATGAATGACAAAGTTATATGTGCGGTTTTGGAAAATGTACTATATCTCAAACAACTGATTACTATATCTCGTTCAAACAAATTTTCGTTGAAAGTGTTAATTAAGATCTATAGCATATTTTTTTTTAGATTTTTGACTTTCTTATTTTAAAAGTTAGAGGGGGGGGGACACATTTCACTACTTTGGCAGTCTTTCGAACGTTTGACTTTGAGAAAAAATAGTCTTAGGAACCTCAATGACATTTTTGAACACCTATCTATAGACTTATACATATAAGGATGTTTTTTTTCAGTTTCAGTTCCATGTATAGGGAGCTCCTCTTTCATCTTTTGTTTTATTTTTATTTTTGTGTAAAAATCGTAATTCGTAAGGCGGTTTACAGAATACATCTACTTATATCAAATTTCAACTGTGTAGTCCTAATACTTTCGGAATAAAGTGGCTGTGACGTGACATACGGACGCACGGACGGACAGACATACAGACATAACCAATTTTTAAGGGTTTAGATTTTTGCCATTTAGGCTACGGAACCCTAACAAGCAATTTAAGGTTCAAAATTCATTGGAGATTTTTGTCAGTTTTGTATAGCTTGATGTGCTGCTGACTGCTGCTGATTAATCATATTTATTTTCTTTTTCGACAACCTTTACATTTGTATCTTGCGCCAACTCACTATCGGAATGTTATTTCTGTATGTTGAGGATAAAAGTGCACAACGATGTTTTATGTATGTTATTAAACATTTATTTGTAAGCTATTTTAGTGATTGTTGGTGCAAATCACAAAATCAAATGAAGACTTTTTTTGTTCGTAATCATAATCAATCACTCATCATCAAATCAAAGCTTCTAATAATTCAATTTCATCGGTCTTTTTATGTCCCATCACTAAGCTTAACGCAAGGGCAAACTTATTTATGTCGGTAAGTTTGGCGCTGCCGTCTACGTGATCTGTCAGAATTTGTACTAAGATGGTTAGTTCCAAATTTGACCACCTGCCAATATAACTTAGTGGTCATTCTGTTTTTGTGTGCGTGTGTAACAATATGACTTTAAGCTTCAAGAGTGTTCGTGAATATGAAGTAGTGTGCTGTGCGTGTGTACCTCGTCTCCCCCCAAAATCGGTGAACAAAATCTAGTGTAGGAGAGCGCTCTTGCCTACTCCCGTTCTGTATGCTCTAAGCAGCGACCCTTAGAAAACAACAAAATCTCCATCGGAACGCAGCCTGCGCTTGAAGTTGTAGTGGTTGAATTGAATGGTGAGCATGCGACTCTCCGTGCCACTGAATAATTCCATTCTAAAACTACCTAGAAGTAATGTACCGATGATATACGTTCTTATTTCAGATATCAAATCGATTGTACCGGCTTCCCGGCAGAATGATTGACAAAAGCATGTGGCACGGAGATTCGAATGCTTTGAGGTTATGTTTTTTGTTAAATCGTCGAATTCCAGATCAATCTGAGTCTGTACCGGTGGTTTGATGTATTTGTAGCCGTTACATATTCATTGTAACAGCTACAAACACTTTCGTTGCTCATGTAACGCAACAGGGTCAAAGATATCGCGATCTAAAGTTTTAAAAGCATGCGACTCTCCGGCCCACACACTTAAGTCTAAAATATTGATGAAAATTGCATTAAGATTAAAAATAAGCAGGTTTTTGTAATCGTTTGATCACGATAAACGACCCGAAAACATATTTTCAGAATATCTTTACTCGTTTTAGAGAAATTTGCAAATTTATTTACTATGAACAATCACAGTGTAGGGTTACCATATCGTCGGTCGGTCAGAATCATTAGGCTGTTTCTAGAAAATAGACCGATCGGAATACGTTATTTTGAGGGTATAACCTTCAAGAATTCTAAATTTTATGAATTCTTGTCTGTCGATACATTGGCATATAATTAGTTTATTTTTGCGTTTTGTGTCACATCTAGCCGATGCATCTTGAGAAATTCGATTATTTGTGGTGGTTATAAATAATTGGACTCTAAGGCGATTCTCCCACTGCCAACGAGCGCCGTCGTCGCGGGGCGCGGTTTGGCGTTTCACGCGCGTGGTGACGGCGCAGCGCAACGCCTGTTCGGGCGGTTTTCTCCGCGCCCCCGCGCCATTCGGCGTCTGACGCGTCCCCGCCGCTTGTTTTTTAGAGGCATTAAATTTTGAAGTTGTTTTGTTTTAATTTCCAGGTTTTTAGGGTTCCGTACCTCAAAAGGAAAAAAAACTGAACACATATAAAATCACTCATGAGATTAAAACGTCCAGACAAATAATTAAGATTTGCCATCTCGATATTAATGACGGAATTTTAATAACATACGAGTAGGTAGGTACGGTCAACGGCACGCTGGGCTTCCACGACAGCGTAATGATATTCAATCAAATAAATAACAGATTTTTTACAGTTTTGTATAACCTCATGTGCTGCATAATGTACCTACCAAATGGCACTAAAATGGGCGTATATCCAAGCCACGAAACATTTGAAAACCAGAGGAAATCCCGCCATCGTAACGAAACGATCATCGAAAACCAGCCGCGGGGCGCGTCGCAGTGTGTTGTACCCCGCGGTAACGCGCCTGCTGGCGCAAACTGCTCGCGGATCAAGGTGCGCGCTCACGCGCCGTGGCGCGCCTTGGTGTGTTGGACGAGGCGGTTTTCTGTACAAATTAATGTACTTGCATACAACGTAAAAGACGCGCGTGGGTGCGCCGCGACCGCGCGCGTCGCCAGTGTGAGAACCGTCTAAACTGTCAAAATTGTTTTAAAGTAAAAAGAAACAATAGTATTGTATTTAAGATAGCCTGCGTAGTGTACAAACCTAATTTGTGTCATTTTCGTCCATGGAAACAGACGTGGGACCCGTACATTAATAACACCGTCAAAAAATATTACAATTTGAAAAACAAGTACCATATACCTCAGATCACTTAAAAATCCCTATGAAATAAATTTGTGCCAAATTAAGGCATGGACTTTTAATATTTTCAATTTTTTTGTTTGTCCGAGCCATTGATGCTTATAAAAAATATTAGTATTATTAGAGTTTACATATTTAATATCTTAAATACATGAGTGATGGACAGAATGAATTTGTGTCATTTTCATGCATGGATAATACCTAGGTAGGTAGGTATTCAAAAAGTTTGCGGTCGAAGCGAGTAGGTGCGGGCGCGTGGCGAGGGACGACGAAGCTCGTCCGTTTCGGTTGGATACTAAGTACGTACATACCTATAAGTCTCACGTCACGATACGAACGAACACGCACCTTTCGTTTGGTTAAGTAGGTACTCTATAGAATTACATCTCCTGTTTTAGAAATTCATACAGATGTACTATGGACAACAACGTCACTTAACCACAACTCTTAAGGTTAAAATCGGTTGCACGCCGCGCCGCCGCCGTCATCCTTACTAATATTATAAATGCGAAAGTCCGTTTGTTTGTTTGTTTGTTTGTTTGTTTGTTTGTTACGCCCTCACGTCTTAACTACTGCACCGATCATCATGAAATTTTGCATACACGTTGTCAAGGGTACAGAGAAGGACATAGGGTACCTTTCATCCCGAAAAAAAGTATTGTTCCCGAGGGATAGCAAAAATACTTTCCACGCGGACGAAGTCGCGGGCGGCCGCTAGTAACATAATATATTTAGTTCGTGCAGGGGGATACGTGCGCACACAATTTTTTTGCTAACTTTTTAAGCGAAGCTGTTGCCCATAGTACATACATATCTGTTCTGTTTCCATTCTAAAACAACCTAGAAGTAATGTACCGACGATATACATTCTTATTTCAGATATCAAATCGATTGTACCGGCTTCCCGGCAGAATGATTGACAAAAACATGTGGGCCGGAGAGTCGCATGCTTTGAGGTTATGTTTTTTGTTAAATCGCCGAATTCCAGATCAATCGGAGCCTGTAGCGGTGGGTTGATGTATTTGTAGCCGTTACATATTTATTGTAACAGCTACAAACACATTCGTTGCTCATGTAACGCAATAGCGACCTAAAGTTTTAAAAGCATGCGACTCTCCGGCCCACACGCTTAAGTCTAAAATATTGGTGAAAATTGTGTTATGATTAAAAATAAGCAGGTTTTCGTAACCGTATATAATAGGTCTTTACCTATGAAATTGCCGATTTGTATGGAGAATTTTCAAGAAGTTGCATTTTTCATACTAGCATTTTCTTTGTTCATTTAACAACCGTTAACACTCTTGTAACAAAACTTTTATGTACTAATGTTTGAACACTATGCTAACCTATTCCATTTACGATAAGCGAAAAAAATAAGTTTTGGCTAAGTTACAACCCCTCCGGTCACCCTTTTTTGGCTCACAAAAAAAAGAGTAACTTTCAAGATCTTTTTTTAATGCTATGAAAGCTTAAAAAAAGGACTTTATTTTTACTGATAGTTGACTATCATGGTCATAATTCGACATACGTAAATCAAGATATTGTTAAATGTTTTAAAACATAGAAGTTATTATTTTCTCTGTATGTGACAAAATATCGGCAAGTTCATAAGTAAAGACCTAATATTTATAGATATATATTGCGAACGATTTTATCCTAGCTTTCCGATGACCTAGAGACTTGAAACTTTGAAAATAGGTCAGAACTGGAAGGCAATGCAATATTATGGTGTCATTGAGCTGATCTGATGATGAAGCCGGAAGAAACCCACAGGAATTCTATGATAAAACCTACAACCCCATCGTGTTTGGGCTCGTTAGAATAGGCATGACGAAATTTTTTTTTATTTTATGTTACATAAATTACCTCTCAAAAAAAGAAACATTGGTAAAATAATTATTTCGCTAGCGTGAAAACTGCCCGAGATATCACAGTTTAAAATGCACACAAATTGGACTCACCCGAAAACGCTCCATACTAACGGCTACCCTAGTTATGACGTCACGCCTAGGTGTTTGTATGCAACGCGTAGGAAAGTTTGGCAGCTATATTAAATATTGTGTTTATCAAAATTGTTTCTTATACAAATTTGCTATAAATTTTATGGATTAATTAAATGTATTATTTATTTTAATATATTTTAAACTTTTTAAATGGACTTGTCCGCCCAACTTTGAAGGGTAATAAAACAAATAATACGCAATATATAAAACCAAGAGGTATACAAGCTACTCTAAAAGTTCAATATGTTTACGGTTTTTATTAGTATTTTGTTATTTTATTCAGTAGTCGTCATCCCTATTGTTTTGACGAGTACTCTAATGGGAGACGAAGTCCAGGGTCTGATGATGAAGCTGACAGACAGAGTATGTTCATTACTTTTAGTCGGAGGATTTTTGTAAAAATATTAACCAAACTGTTTTTCAATTAGGGTTTTTCAAAATGACAAAAAACTGTATGCTCGATAGATAAGATGGCGTTGATAAAAATGTATGTGTCAATGTGATTTTTTTACTCAGCTTCGAAGAGTACTCAGGTAGGCAGGCAAATCTGATGTTACCCTAAAATGTTTCTCTTTGGCCAGATGTCAGCCAGCGAACGCTTATTTGCCTCTTTGGTACAGGCCGTTTATTTTTAAAAGCCAATTTTTACACTTCTCTTTCCATCAACGCCATCTAGAGGCAAATAGTTACTATTTTTTTAAAATGTCACTTTGTAAAGCCTTCATTAAGAATAATTGTCCTAAGTCGTGGGCTTTTAAAAAAAATGCTTTTTTGACAGTTGCCTTTCTCATCGAATGTGTTTTTTAATCAATATATTTGTACATGTATCATAGATTCACGTGGACTACATTACCACAGAATAACTATGATACTACCTAATAAATTGTTCGATTTTGGTAGATTATTTTTTGATGTTATTCTAAAATACCCCAGGTGTCCAAGAATGTCACAGCTCAAGGGTGGACACAATGTAACAGTGTTTCCACTACTACTACCTAATATTTGTGATTTTCAGACTCATTAATCTTTTAGTATGTAGAATCTTACCTGAGACATTAATGCCTATTATAAGTAATTGTTGATTTTAAATCGTTATTGCCTATAAAAGGTACATAACTACGATTTAAAAAAAATTAGACTCATTTATCTTTAAGTCACACACAAATTATTGTACCTGAGATAAACCTATAGGTACTTTTAAAGTCTGAATAATTGTGCAATACCTTGAGAAAACCTTTATCGGTTGGAATTCAACAGATTTTGTCATTTACTTGTTCCACTAAATATGAAAATGTCAAAATTAATAACAGTGTTTCATTGTTGGACAGAGGATGTTTCATTGTGTACACCTAGGTGGACACAATGAAACAATTCCCATTTTCTTTTAAAAGTCTTCTTATTGGTTTATGTATCTATTTATTAATGAAACTATAACTGCCATTTTATACCTAATTAAGTAGATTCCGTTCCTCTAAAAACGGAATTCATATCTTTAAAAATGAGAGAAATATGAGACTCAGAGCTTTTGGTGTTGCATTGTTCCACACTGCTCTACGTTTGTATGTATGTGAGTTTTTGTATTGTTACTTGGGACAAGTTTCAATGGTTGTAAAGTAATTTATGCTTACTACATAAGTCAAAACTTGAAAAATTAAACTTTAGTATTTACTTACCTTTTAAAAAAAACTAAAAACCGACTTCAAAAAACCTGCCTCTAAAAAGCAAGAAATAATATTCAAATCATTAGATATGCATTATCATTGTTATATAATAACAACACGTCTATTGAAGTCGGGTGGGGCTGGAGTACAACTTCGTTTTTTTATTCTAAAAGCCCTACCCGACTTCAATATACGTGTTGTTATTATATAACAATGATAATGCATATCTAATGATTTGAATATTATTTCTTGCTTTTTAGAGGCAGGTTATTTGAAGTTGGTTTTTTGTTTTTTAAAACATTTTTTTTTATCTTTAAAACAATTTTTATTTTTTTTGTTTTTAGTGTAAGTACCTTCTCTATTAGGTAGTGTAGTGTAAGTATATTATTTGGTAGAAAAATCGGCTCAGTCAAACGTGAGATATTCGCGGAGAAACATACATTCATACAGGTCAAACTGAAAGAGAACCTTCTTTTTTTTGAAGTCGGTTAAAAAGACTAAAAGTACCTCTTACCCAACAAAAAGAATCATCTTATTCGGTTCATAAATAACAAAATAGTCAAGTTAGTTGATGCAAAATCATAGTGTTTTCAGGATACCTTGAAAACTACTGAACCGATTTGAAAAAAAAATAAATGGGACCATTTCGCAAAAAAATTGAATCGAACAAAAAAAGAATCATCAAAATCGGTCCATAAATGTCGAAGATACGCGCGAACAACGATAAAAAAAAACATACAATCAAGGATGTAATAAAACAGATGCTTCGTTCGGAGTTATTTTATTAATAAAATACATGTAAAATTATTTTTTTTTTCTTACAAAGAGGTTATAAGAAAACTGAATTTCTTAGTGCTCATCACGGTTAGTTCAGAGCCATCACGCCTTATTAGTAAGTTTGGATAGACTAACATACACGTTACTAACATAACAAGTGATGTATAGGTACTTGGTTATTTATAAAGCTGTTGGGTTTTAAAGTAAATGGGAACGGGAACGAGAACGAAAACGGAAACGGGAACGGTACTTACCTACTAATCTCTGAACTAAACTTTTCAATAATTTATACCAATTCGAATTTAATATTTATAACTAAGACAGGACAACGTCTGTCGGGTCAGCTAGTAAAATAAATATTTGAGGGGGCTCCCATACAACAAACGTGATTTTTTAGCCGTTTTTTGGTACGGAACCCTTTGTGTGCGAGTCCGACTCGCACTTGACCGGTTTTTATTTCCTTACCCTCAAAAAATATTTTGTTACAGTAGGTAGGTAATCCTTTCTTTTTAAACTTTGCAAGAGGTAGAGTACAAGAATGTTAATGATGTCATCTCATCAATGAGACTGTAATTGACAATAATAACACATGCCTACTTCCAAATCACGCCAACAGCACTGTTAGCCTATAATCCATTAAATGAAGTAGGTACACAAATACCCTATCTGTGTAATATTTTGTGACTATTTAATTTGGTTGGATACGCGCTAACAGCGCTGTGAGCGTGATTCGGAACGCGGCCACAGTATCATCAAATGTATTTATATTCGTTCGTATACTTCTTACCTACCTACCTACTCGTTACTTCAAATGTCACCGAACTTCAGTACCTATGCTTAGGCGTTACTTACTTTAAATTAGGCGAATTAATTTGAAGTGGGATATTGTGCTGGCTCAATACGAAATAGAGGCTACTTTTTACAAATTCTTTTACCCAAAGTCGCTCGAACGGCAAAGTACGTAGCAGCGGTGCTCGAAGTACGCAGCAAACAGCGGTGCCCCGGCTCCCACCCCCCCACCCCCCCCCCATTTTCTTTTGTGACTTTTACAGGGTGTTGAAAAGAAAAAAATAAAAAGCTGAAAATTCCATTGATGAATTTAGCACAAAACATTATGTACAACAGATACTATTGATCTAAAACATTTAACACTTATTTAACCAATTGTAATATTCTTTTGGAGTTACTAAGGTAACGCTTTAGGTAATAGTCAAATAACAGTATTCCCGTGGACAAAGATGACACAAAAAGCTCAAGTACATCGGTTACAACTTCATAATCATCATGAAAGTAAAATTTTCAACTTTAATTTTCTTTTCGTCCGATAGCGTTAAAAAAGACAAAAACCTAAATTGTTACTTATGCATCAAACCAAAATGACACAATTTCATGTATTAGGCTAAGTGAATGGTGCAGAAACTTATACGAAAAAAACAAACTTTAATATTTTTAAAAGCTAAAAACTTATCCCTATCGGTCTAAAATGCAAGTTGAAGTGTTTTTTACCTATTTTGAAAGACTAATACTTCAAAAAACGAAGGAAGTTCTCAGTTCGGTTGCATTCAACCGAGACCTAAATTAATGGGTGACTGATACTGATGATGATGGGTGACTGGTAGACGTGTGCGCCGATCGGCGTGGCGCACGCCGCCGGTCATTTTAGCCATGCCGCCGCCGCCGAAGTTTTCGTCGGCGTCATCGGCGTCAAAATCCAAGTGTAATATGTGTAAGAAACAAGTACAAAAAGCTGAAATAACTTGCATCTAGGTACATAATTATCTCATATTTTTTATTCTTTTCCTCTCTTTTTTGGATTAGTTTGATTGTTGCCAATGAGGTTTTTTTTTTATAGTGATTTTATAATTTAATCTTTATCATATCATCCGCACAACACCCACTGCTGGGTATAGGCCTCCCCCAAGGATCTCTACTACTATTTGTCCTGCGCTGCCCGCATCCAGCGGCTTCCCGCGACCTTCACCAGATCGTCGGTTCACCTTGTGGGGGGCCTACCCAAGGAGCGTCGTGCAGTGTGCGGTCGTTTTTCCTACCATTTCGCCCCAAGCGCCAGTGTTTCTTCTCGCTAGTATGTCCCGCCCACTGCCACTTCAGATGAACAATCCTCCGAGCGATGTCGGTTACTTTAGTACTCCTACGCATCTCCTCATTTCTGGTTCGATCACGCAGGGAATGCCGACCATGGCTCCCTCTATTGCATAATGGGTGACCTTGCCTTCTTATGAGACCCGTAGTTAGCGACCACGTTTTATCGCGGTAACTCAACACTGACAACACACACTGTTCATAGAATTTTGTCTTGGGATACTGAGGTAAGTTGGACGCGAAGATTTGTCGAAGCTTCCCGAATGCTGCCCATCCAAGCTGGATTCCATGAGAGATCTCTTTTTCGAAGTCGAACTTACCTAACTGCACTGTCTGTCCTAGGTATACGTAATGGTCAACAACTTCGAGTGTAGTGTTCCCAACATGTGCTGGAGTGGGTACAACATGAGCAGCCGACATGATTTTTGTCTTATCCATCTTCATTCTAAGACCCACTTTTTGGGAGGCACTACGGAGATCTTCGAGCATTGTGTTCAAGCCTTCCATGGTCTCATCCATAAGAACTATATCATCGGCAAAACGAAGGTTTGTTAGGTACTGGCCTTAGGGTGGGTACTGTTATATCGTAATTTGCAGGGTTAATAATCTATATATATAAAAGGGAAAATCACTCACTGACTCATCACGAAATCTCAGAAACTACAAGTGCTAGGAGTCTCAAATTTTGCATAAGGTTTCCTTTTAGGGTGCAGGTGCTCACTAAGACGGGATTTTGCGAAATTCAATCCCTAAGGGGGTGAAACAGGGTGGCAAAGTTTGTATGGGAGAATGCGATTCCTTGGCCCGATTGACTTGCAATTTGGCATAGACATTTTATCACAAAATTAATTGAACACGTGTTTCGCATTTTTTTGAAATGTATCCCCTAACAGGGTTGAAAAAGGGTAGAAAGCTATTTTTAGGGTGATTGATTTCGATATCGGAATCAAAACTTCTTAGTGCATTTGAATGATTAAGAAAAATAAATGTCAGTTGTCAGGTTGTCACCTCCCCTGAGACTGTAATTATGTCACGCACGAGCTGACATTTCATTTTGTATAAGATTTAATCCTGATTTTCACTATTTTACGAAATATTAGTCTACTTATAAAATGTGGAAAAATCTGGCAAATATCAGATATCTAACGTGACAAGGAATGTGGTGTAAAGTGTTGAAATTGAGAGCCGGATAATAATGCACAACATTAGTTGCACCCGACATAATTTGCAATGTCACGTTATTTTAGCCGGGAACCTTTTCAGTCATAAGCAGAAATTCAACAAATATTTATTATAAGAAGATTATAAGCGTACCAAAGTTTCATCATAATCGGATGTGAATGGTTTAGGAGTGCATAGGAAACAAAATAATAAACATACATAGATTTTTATTTAAAAAGAAGATACCTACCAAACTATTAAGTATGAGTATTAAATGTTACACAATATTATTATACTTATTTTGTTATATTACTGCTAAGAAATTTTATTAAGTACCTACCTACCTACCTAATACAAAATCGTGAACAGTACGGCGTCTCGGTTCTGTAACCAAACTCGAACCCCACTTCGAATCTCACTTCACTGCACGGGACGGGAACTTTAAATCATAAAGAAGATAATGATAAGATTTTTTTTTCATCACAAAATATTTTAGATAGCTACCTAAAATTTTTGTAATCAGTAAAATTGCTCATAAGTTAGCTAATTTCTAATAACTAATTCACGCGAAGTGAAGTGAAGTGTAGTGAGATGCGCGTTTGGTTACAGAATCAACAGATTGCGCAGGTAAAACCGCGGGGTGCAGCTATTACCTATATATCACAATATTGTAAGAATGTGAAAGTTTTGATGTTTGGATGTTGTTCATTTTGTTACTCAATCACGTCTGAACGGGTGAACGGATTTAGACGAAATTTGGCACAGGGATAGATTTTAGTCTGGAATACTTAACACAGGCTTCTTTTCATGCCGATCATTGGTTTCCAAGGGAAGACTTACAACGATTACCGACTCCCACGCGGGCGGAGCCACGGGCAAAAGCTAAACATAGTATAAAACAAAGTCGCTTCCCGCCGTCTGTACGCTTCTCTTAAACTATACATAAAAATCGCAATAAAATCGGTCTTTAAGTTTGGGAGCTAGGTTGCCTCAGAGTTCTCAGACAGACACACACACACTTCAATTATATTTTAACACCCCTTGCGTACGTCGTATATATGTAGATATCCTGTAGTATAATCAAAAAACTTCACACTGACACCACATTAGTACAGTTTTACATTAGTAACTACATTGCACTGCACCCGTGCGAAGCCGGGGCGGGCCGCTAGTATAAAATAAAACTGCTGAGTTTCCCATTGCATTGACGTCAATGCAATAGGAAACCGCTGTCCGGTTCATTTGTTTAATTCCATTTTCTAGCTAGTTCAGATTGGACATCCGTCGGGCGCGAACATCTTATTGTCATCTTTTATCTTAATTTCGGAAGTAAAGTTCGTGTGTGAATTAAAATAGTTTTTTTTTAAAACCCTTCGCTGACCCGCTCCGTAACAGTGGTGTCAGAAGTGGGATACCAGTGTTGATAAGCCGTTTTCGTTCCACTGGTATTCCTACGGGTCGCGAAAATAAAAAACCTTGCCCATAAAAAACCTAATCGTGCCAATCTGACTCCGGAGCGAGATTTATCTCCGTGTGTCCGCTTCGACAAGTTCCTGTACATCCTTGACTGAGTCTCGACAGTAAGCCTTACTTTGTGAGCCTGCGGACCAGTACCGAGGTCGTTTCCTGCTCTGTATCCTGCCGGTGCGTAACGCGCCGCCGCCGTAGCCTGCCATCCCGACCGCCGCCGCTGAAGGCGTCGCTGTCCTTGCAAGGGCCGCCCACTGTGCGCCGCCCTCGCCATCGCTGTCTCCGTGGCCGCCGCAGTCCTGTTGCGTGCCGCCCAAGGTGCCACCTGTTGAGCGCCACTCCAAAATCGTCGCTGCTACTCCACCGCCGCTCCCGAATCCTGCGATCGCGCTGCTCCAGTTCTTGAAATGAAGTTCGTCCTGCTCGCGCTATCCCTGTAAGTGAAACATATTTTATTATCTGTTATTGCTACAATTTTCTCGCGATAAAGTGTAAAACGTATTACTTACCTTCCAATTTCTATCCTAATTCCTATATCCTTAGAATCATAATTAATTATCCTTTATTCCAAGTAACTTCCTAAATAAATATATCATATTATTATATCCTACATCCTTATAATATAAATTTAAATATAAATATATCCTTAACTAATTTTATTTTAGAACAACTTACATACTAAAATAATATTTTAATCCTTGTACTTACCGTTATTCTCCTTATACCTAAATACTTACCTTATTTTTATATATAGAATTTTTATTCAGTGCTTATCTTTAAGTCACAATGTCGGTCGAAATTAAGAAAAGCAGTGAAATAGTACTAAGCGAACAGTTTCCCATTAATGTGCTATGCAATTTTATAGGCACTTACAAAGGTGACCGCGAAACTCTCACCGCTTTTCTTACAAATTGTCAAAACGCTATA
The DNA here is from genome assembly GCA_943789525.1 of Agriphila geniculea. Lineage (NCBI taxonomy): Eukaryota > Metazoa > Arthropoda > Insecta > Lepidoptera > Crambidae > Agriphila > Agriphila geniculea. Next base: position 18,439,996 of record OX038871.1, read on the forward strand.
GATCTAGCATCACATAGCCAAAAGATCTTATTAACAAAATATATTTTATCTCGTTTAGAGGGCAAAGCCCAAATCGCGTGTTCAAATAAGATTTTTGAAGATTTTAACCAAATCAAATCGTTCCTAAAACAAAATTTTGGCGAAAGAAAGCACTACAATCATTTGCTGCTAGATCTACAGTCGTGTAAACAACAATCTAATGAAACCGTATCTCAGTTCTCGCTTACGGTCGAAGGTTGTCTCACAGACCTTCAAGCCGAAATTTATAACTCCGAATCTTTGAAGAAAGATCTCCCGGGTCGCGTCGCAATGACCGAAGATCTAGCGTTATTCACTTTTTCTTTAGGTTTGCATCCGCGTCTAGGTAATAACGTCAGATGTAGAAGCCCCAAAACTCTCAATGACGCGATCAATATCGCTCTCGAGGAAGAAAAGATCCAAAACCTTTTATTTAAAACGGCAATTAAGCCGAAGTGCAAATCCTGCGGAAAATTAGGGCATTCGGAGTCTGAGTGCTTCTCAAGAGTAAGGCGTGCAATTCCGCCACGTGGTTTTCCAGACCGTAGTAGACCTCCAGCACCAATATCCTATGACAATTCCCGGTCCCACGTTTTCTGCAGGTATTGTAAAAGTAAGGGGCATGATATTACAGAATGTCGCAAAAGAAAATATAATAATGAAAAATATAATAATTCAAACAGACCGGCGAATATGCATCATATTACTTACGAACAGCCGTCAATGTCGGCTCCGTCGTCACCGACACCGTATCAAGTTTCGCATGAACTTACCAACGATAACGATTTAAACTAACTTATCGGAATTCGAAGCGGTGCCGTCGCTTTCCGAATAGCTATTTAGGCACTAATCTTTCTTATACTAAACCTAATCCTATGTCTAATAAAAGCGCATCTCATCATGCTCCAAAGAGAGTTTCTATTTCGATGAGTCCTAAGTCAAATAATGCATCTCAACACGCTCCACAGAGAGTTCCTATTTCGTTGAGTCCTAAATCAAATAATACATCTCATCATGCTCCGAAGAGAGTTCCTATTTTGATGAGTCCTAAGTCAAATAATGCATCTCAACACGCTCCACAGAGAGTTCCTATTTCGTTGAGTCCTAAATCGTCATCTCCTACATCTCAGCAGGCGCAACAGCCCCTGAGCCATTTTGCATCTCGGACGCAAACGCCGCCGAGTCGTACAGATTGTACAAATTCTTATCCTAAATCAAACACAGCATCCGATACTAAATCTTGTGATGAATCTCATGACGCAAAGCCTTACCCTAACTCTAACATTAATTGTGATCAAAATAATAAACCTACATCCCAAGACATACCCTGGAGTGAATTATCTCCAATCTCGAATGATGTTGAAAATTCTGAAATTGTCCTTGAAATAAACTTACCTCTTAAAAAGATATCCTTACCTCACACATATTTAAACACTAGTTACTCTTCAAATCCTTTAAACTTTCTTATAGACACGGGCGCAAGTATTAGCCTTGTCAAACGCTCAAGCTTAAATAAAGTACTCGATTTATCTCACGAGATAGTTAAGATCAAGGGAATTAATAGCCTCGAACATTGCTCTGAAACTTTAGGTACAATTCAAATGGATTTTATTTTATCTACAGAAACGTATACATACAAATTTCATGTGATTAACGATGACGTCAGTCTAGATCATGACGGCATCATCGGTAGTGACTTTTTAGGTTATTTTAAAGCCAATATTGATTATGATACAAAATTATTAAACGTTCTCGGGCAGAGTCTGGAGATTAAATATAATCAGCCAACTTATATTATTCCTGCGCGTTCTGAGGCAATTATCGAATGCGCGATATCAAATTACTTACCCGAGTCTTATCAGAATAACGAAGCCCTCGTACTAGATCAAACAATAAGTGATGGTGTTTACATTGCAAATTGTATAGTTACTATAAAGCCGAATAAAAGAATAAATATTACTATTTTAAACACCACCGACTCTGAGGTCCGAGTCAAAGATTATTTCGTAGAAGTGTCACTTAGGGCTTCCACTCTCGGACCTATTTCACAATCTCGGGATCGAGACGAGACTATATGGCTGACTCTCGGGAGTCTCGAAATTTCGAGACTCTCGAAATGATGACATGACGCATTTTTTTATGATAGATAGGCAAGCGCTTGCGCGATATCACGCCTGATGGTAAGCAATGACGTGATTTACGATGGAATGCGCTTGCCTAGAAGATACCTAATCAGTGACTTGAAGGCCCCAGATTGTATGTACCTGTCGGGAAACACAGACTTATGCAAAGAGTTCCACTCTCTGGCGGTACGGATGATAAAATTTGAAGCAAAATGCTAATTCGTATCTCTGGTCGTCCAATGGAAGAAAGGAGATGCGGAATTACGAGGGCAGTTTGATATGTCCGTGACTTTAAGGTTAAATACAATATTTTTTCTTAATTCAATTTTCCTGTCTTAATTTAGAACTCCTTGCTGAGCTTATACTGTTACATTTTTTAAATTGGTGTGAAAGTAAAAAAATTGGAAGCATTTATGCAAGTGAGGTCGCGATTTTCATTTATAATGGAGAAAAACAAATTTTGCGTATTGATCAAATACTACGTGGTGTGGTTTTTACGTGGTAAAACCATTAAGCAGACGGAAGATAAACTGAAAAAATATTATGGGGACTCTGCTCCATCTCATGGAATGGTTCATAAGTGGTTTACTGAATTTCGTTGTGGTCGTACCACCACAACTGTCGCCGACGGCCCAGGAAGGCCGATTGAGGTCACCACTGAAGATATTGTTAACAAAATCCACGACATTGTTATGGTAGACCGTCGAGTGAAGATACGCGAGATAGCTGATGCTATTCACATCTCTACCGAACGAATTTTTCATATTTTGCTCGATATTCTCGGCATGAAAAACCCTTTTGCAAGATGGGTGCCGCGTTTGCTGACAGTCGGCCAAAAACGAACTCGTGTAACAACTTCTAAACAATGCTAGGTTTGTATAACTGCAATCCAAGTGAATTTTTTCGTCGGTACGTAACAGTTGACGAAACGTGGGTCCACCATTATACGCCAAAGACGAAGCAACAGTCAAAACAGTGGACTTCTACCGGTGAACGTGCCACGGAGAAGGCAAAAACTGTTTGTTCGGCTGGTAAAGAGATGGCCACTGTCTTTTGGGACAGCAAAGGTGTTATTTACATCGATTTTTTGGAGAAAGGCAAGACAATTACTGGAGCTTACCATGTTGCTTTGTTGGATAGATTCAATATAGAGCTGCTGAAGAAAAGACCGCATCTAGCAAAGAAAAAAGTTTTATTTCATCACGATAATGCTCCGGCCCACTCATCGGCAACCGCAACATCAAAACTTGTGGAATTGCGATACGACCTATTGCCACACCCCCCGTATTCACCAAATTTGGCCCCGTGTGACTTTTTCCTCTTCCCAAACATGAAGAAATGGCTAGGTGGACAAAGATTTTCATCCAATGAAGAAGTGATAGCTAAAACAGGAGCCTATTTTTCAGGGTTTGATAAAAACTATTTTTTCGATGGGTTGAAGAAGTTGGAACATCGTTGGTCGAAGTGTATAGAGCTGAAAGGAGATTATGTAGAAAAATAAAACAAAATATTTTTTAAAAATTTTTTCTTCTTCACAAAGTCACGGACTTATCAAACCACCCTCGTAGGTTGAGCACTACCACCTTACACTCGCCGAAATGTACCCGATAAAAACCTTGCAACCTTGCGTCTATGCTCGAGACTTCGGAGCTTATTACAGAAAAGATTATCGTTGCCGATGAGCTTCCTGGCCCTCCGCTTAAAGGATTCAAGCGTCTGGAGCTCGTATTTGGCGGAGATATCCCAAAGATGACAGCAGTACCCAATACACGATCGAACTTGCGCTTGGTATATAATGAGCAGCTGTTCCGGCGTGAAGTAAAGTATTTTCTCACCTTTGCGAAAATGCTAAGCTTTTTAGATGCCAATTGTACTTTATTCCAATCACTAGCGACACGCCCTCGCTTCGCTTCTGTGTAGTGTGGAATTTGACACCATGTATTATACATATAACCCTTCCTCTTGAATCACTCTATCTATTTAAAAAAAACCACATCAAAATCCGTTGCGTAGAAAGATTTAAGAATACATAGGGATATAGGGACAAAGAAAGCGACTTTGTTTATACTATGTAGTGATAGTGATACTTTATAATCGATGAAAGAGCCAAATTGAGTGTTAGAGTCAATGATATGCCTAGAAGGTATAGTTGTTCAGTAATCTGCTATTCGGCACGGATACACCTCGGAAAGTGACTCAGGTCGAAACTACTCCCTTTAGCAGAGAACAGACACGCCTGTTCGGAGACTGCCTGCAGTGACAGGTTCGTGTTCTGACCATCGCCTCCCTAAGACAATGGGCTTGTTTTGCACTGACTCGAGCATCAGATATGCAGCTCTCTACAACGGTGTTGTCATCTGCGTACCCCAAAATACCGGATATTAGCAGGTCATTAATATGCAGCAGGTGTTCCTGTTTAGTCCACCCTTGAGGGACCAATCCTTGACTCCGGCATTGATAGCCAACTGGTCGGATGATTAGCCATCAATGACAACTCGAATCGACCTATCCATCTGGAAGTCCGATATCCAGACACAAAACCGGTGGGAAGTCCGTATGAAAAAAGCTTGCAATAAGGCTATCATGCGTCACCCTGTCAAAAGCCTTCGAGTTATCAAGAGTAACAGCGAGCGCTTCTCCATACCTCTCGATGGCTTCTCTCCATTTGCAAGTGGTGTACTTATGCTAGAAGATTTCCATTGGACCGGTTTCGACGAAACCCGTATTAATGGTCACTGAGGAGGTCGTTTGCTTCTGGATACGACAGGAGCCTATGGTTTAGTACAAGTTCCTTTATCTTACAGGAAAATATATCAGAATTGAATTAAATTGAAGGACAATGAAAAAAAAATCAGATCTCAGATGTAAGATCGTATAGTGTTTGTTTGTTTGTTCTGTTTATCTTAAAAAGGACACGTTATAATATAACTACTTAATAACACGCGCAACACGCAACTTTATATGAAATATATGTAGTCTACCTAGCGTTTGAATAAGTCTCGAAATTCTCGAAAATCCCGAGACTGGATACTAAAACTCTCGGGACCAAATATCATTCGAGACTCTCGGGAAATCGAGACTCTCGAATCCCGGGATGGAAGCCCTGTGTCACCCCTTGAACATAACTCGAACACTAACACATATGAAAATATCAATTCTATTTCCTATTATAAAATAGATAGATCGCAAAAAATTTTAGACCTCATTCGCTGCTCTCATCTTAATGACGAAGAGAGTAAAGCACTTTTGGACTGTTGTTCTGAATACGCAGATATCTTCCACTTAGAAGGCGAGCCCTTATCTTCCACAGATGCAATTGAACATTCAATTAACACAGGAGATGCGCCTCCAATTCGCGTAAAATCTTATCGCTTCCCCGAGTGTCACAAGGAAGAAGTCGACACCCAAATTCGAAAAATGTTAGATCAAAAAATTATTCGCCCTTCAATTTCACCCTGGAGTGCCCCAGTATGGGTAGTTCCCAAAAAAATGGATGCGTCCGGCAAAAAAAAATGGCGAATAGTCATAGACTATCGCCGCCTCAATGACGTCACTGTCTCAGAAACCTACCCTTTACCTCTTATCACCGATATCCTTGACCAGCTAGGACATTCAAAATATTTCAGCACTCTTGACCTCTCCAGTGGCTTTCATCAGGTCAAGATGAGCCCCAAGGATGCGCCAAAGACAGGATTCACGGTCAATACTAATTCTGACGTCGCCGGACACTACGAGTTCACTAGGATGCCGTTTGGGTTGAAGAATGCCCCTTCCACCTTCCAAAGACTGATGAACACTGCTCTTTCCGGTCTCCAGGGTCTTCACGCTTACATATACCTCGATGACGTCATCATTTATAGCCACGACTTAGAAAGTCATATAACTAAACTTCAATCAGTATTCGATAGACTACGTCAATTTAACCTAAAACTCCAACCAGACAAGTGTGAGTTTCTTCGGCGCGAAGTCGCCTATCTAGGCCACATTATCACTGATAAAGGTGTATGTCCAAATCCAGACAAAATCAAGGCAGTCAGCCAATTCCCAACTCCCAAAAATCCTAAGGATATCAAATCCTTCCTAGGCCTTGTCGGCTATTACCGACGCTTTATAAACAATTTCTCACAAATAACTAAGCCATTGACCTCACTCCTTAAAAAGGATGCCACATTCAAATGGTCACATGAACAAGAACGTGCATTCTCGTTATTAAAAGAAAAACTAACTACGGCTCCATTGCTTCAATACCCTGATTTTAACCAACCATTTTTGTTGACAACCGACGCGTCAAACTACGCAATAGGTGCCATTCTTTCTCAAGGCGAAATTGGTAAGGATAAGCCAGTCTCATATGCATCTCGCACCCTTAATAAAGCCGAGGGTAACTACGCCACGATAGAAAAGGAGGCTTTAGCTATTATTTTCGGTGTAAAAACTTTCCGACCTTACTTATACGGTCGCACGTTTAAGATAATAACAGACCACAAACCTCTCGTGTGGCTATTCAACGTTAAAGATCCAGGTTCTAGGCTAGCTAGATGGCGCCTAAAACTTGAAGAATATGATTACGAAATCGTATATAAAAAGGGTAAATTAAACGCGAACGCTGATGCGTTATCCAGATTCCCGGTAAATGCCCTTGAAGATAATACCGACTCTAATTCAATGATTTGCAACCCTACACTGTCTCCCGATAACGACGCCGATCCCCATAGTCTTCCTTCTATATCGGAAACTTACGAGCAATTCCTTCAAATCTCTAAACAACCCGGTGTTACCTTTGACACTGTCATCCAGGAACATAACGAGTCCTTATTAAAAACTAAAATCAAGTTAATCGCATACCCAACATCAATTGACTTAGATGAGTCAATACCGTATTGTAGTGACGTCATAAATGCTACGAGCGACAATCCTGACCTTCCTAATATTCGAGATATTGAACGCGAACTTTATACCTACTATTCTACTTCTAACGATAAGCACGTGTTTACACACTTATTCGTTAAACTAAATCACTTCGACGAAATGTCATACAAAGACATATTTAACCTTCTCCGCGATTATCGCGACATGGTAAAATACTGGTACTCAGAAGAGAAAGAAGTAACTATATCAGATTTTACAGATCCTTTCTCTAAGTTATCCTTTACGAAAATATATAACATTATAGCATTCCTTTTTCATAACACCAACATAAAGGTGAACATCTATCATAATTCTATAAAATATCCTACACCAGATGAAGTTAAACAGATCCTTAAAGATAACCATGACTCACCTCTCGCTGGTCATCCCGGTATCTCCCGCATGCTTGAAAGAATTAAGTCCCAATTTTGGTGGAAAAATATGCGGCAAGATATTGAAGATTATGTGAAAAATTGTCGTTCATGTCAAATTAACAAACCTTTACGTCAGACGAATCGGGCCCCTATGATAATTACTTCCACAGCATCCCGTCCTAATGAAAAGGTCTTTCTTGATCTCGTTGGTCCGCTTCCTGAAACATATGAACATAAATATAAATTTTTACTTACCATCCAAGATGATCTCACCAAATTTTCTCAAGCGTATCCCATGCAATCTTGTTCCGCTGAAGAAACAGCCAAATTATTCGTAAATTACATCTCACACATGGGAATTCCTAAAATGATTATCTCCGATCAAGGCACTAACTTTTGTTCCGATCTATTCAAACAGCTTGAAAAATTATTTAGTATCAAACATATTTTTGCATCACCTTACCATCCTCAAACCTGTGGTGCACTTGAAAGAAGTCATTCCACCCTTAAGGAATACTTAAGGTCATACATAGGTGAAAATCAAAACACCTGGGACCTTTACATCCCAAGCGCTATGATAGCCTACAATTCCAATGTCCACTCTACAACAGGGTTTTCACCCTTAGAATTATTATTTGGCTTTAAGCCTTATATACCATCCAGTATAGACACTCTCGATAATAACACCTATACTGATTACATACGCGCGTTAAATCATCGGCTCTATTATAGCCGTCAAAAGGCTCTCCAAAACATACAAACTTCAAAAGAGAGAGCGAAGAACTATTATGACTCACATACTAAACCCTTAAAATATAACACAGGTGATATGGTCTATATTCGCTGTCACCATAAACAAAATAAAGCTTTGTCGCCCGTCTGGAAGGGCCCTTATAAAATAATAAAGCTAAACGGTAACCACACCGTGACGTTACTTATAAATCGCAAACATGTACGTCATCACTATGACGAAATAAAACGTGCTCACGATGACACGTCACAGTAGCCTAGGTCAGTAAGTTAGTAATTAAATAATAATAGGTATGACGTAATCATAAGTCCTTTCGTTCTATTTCAGATCGGCGCTGTCGCCGCCCGCGCAGTGCAATTATGTATCGCCCATAGTTAGTAGTCCGGGCCTATATTTTGATAATCTTTTAGACGTTAAATTTACTAATAGCGACTGGAATGTCGTATCATATATAGATATAAGTCATATACAACCTAATTTAGATAAAGTTGAATTTTTGTTTGAAAAGCTTAACGTATTCTGTAATTCTTTCACATCATCTAAGATACAATCGGATTGTATCAATTCCCTATCGGCGCTGAAAAATCAGCATCTTACTAATGTAAACAAATTTTCTTCTATTTCATATTTGCTTGAAAGCGAAAAGCCTAAAAGACGTTTTAAAAGAGGTCTTCTCGATTTAGGAGGATCACTCTTAAAAACAATCTTCGGAACACTAGATTCTGAAGATGCAATTAAATTCTCAAAGGCTATAGATAACGTACAGACGGATGAAAAACATCTCGCTCATCTTATGAAAGATAATATTCATGTAATCCAATCTACTATTTCGTCATTTAATAATACTATGTCCAAGGTCGATCGAAACGAGAAACATCTCTTAGAAAACATGGAAACTATTCATAAAATCTTAGATACAGTTTCCAATACTAATGATAAACTAGAAATAAAATCTCAACTTAATTCCTTAATAAGCTCATTAGAAGCTATTATCTTAACCTTATCTTTTGATATCGACGACGTTAATAATGCTATTTTATTCGCGAAGCTAAACGTTTTGCATCCGACTGTACTCAGCCCTCATCAATTATATAGTGAATTAGATAAAAATAGAAATAATCTTCCTAGCCATTATGAACTTCCTATTTCTTTAACTTTACAAAATATTCAAGAGATAACTGATATTTCCCAGTTAGTCTGTTACTATCATTTAAATAAGATAATTATAGTACTTAAAATTCCTTTAGTCCTACCTCAAGTCTATAACCTTTATAACATTATTCCTTTACCAGTTCCTTACGATATCACGAAACCTGACACTTTCGTACTCATCGAGCCAACAAGCTCGCACGTAGCAATAACAGCTGATCGTATGTTTTACTCACTAATAAAAGACATCGATAAATGCAAACTTATCAGTGAGAAGTGTTATGTGTGTGTACTTATAAATATGTTTTCAGTGATTGCCAATCCAACGTGCGAGACGACTCTATTAAGTGAAGTGGTAAATAAACTCCCAGACACGTGTGTAACTAAGTTAGTTCACGGCTCTATTGATGTATTTTATAAGATAAGTTTTAACCGCTGGATATTTGTTCAATCGGAACCAGGGAAATGCCACATTACATGTAATAACGAAGATGTAAGTTTAGATGTAATCTTGTTCGGTACTGGCATCTTAACTTTACCTAGAAATTGCAAAGCATTCTTTAAAACGCTACAATTTACCGCTGTGGGCGAAACGTCACTCGGTAACGTAACTAATACGATCTCAAATTTCAATATCTTATTAGATGATTGTTGTGAACGGTCTAAGATAAATAAAACATTTGAAAAGTTACCTTTTTCTAAATTGAGTAACGTAGGTAATCTTGACTCTTTGATACATGCCAGCATCCATCTGAATTCTTTGGAAGATGAAGTTAACAAAATAGAAAATCCGTCTCACTTTGAGACTTATGGCATTCATTATATGTCCCTGAGTTATGCAATCAGCATCTTAGTTCTAGTCATCTTCCTATATAAATATCATAAGAAACTATGTAGTAAGCAATCTCCATGTTGCATTCAAATATTTAACCAGTGTAATAATAAATCTAAAACTAACCCAGCTTCGATAACGATCTACGAAGATGTCATTCGTAAAGGTGGATCAGAATCAGAAGATGTGATAAAAAATCCATCTCCTATAAAAACACCGATAAAGAGGAATTTGCTTTTAACTAAAAGTCTTTAATAATTATAATTTTTATTATAGAAAAATCTTCTTAATTCCTATCCATCTTAACTTTATGTTATAGTTAGTTACTTACCAGTTGTACTAACTTTTAGTCCTAAACTAAATACTTACTTATAAGTAATTTGATGTTATCCTTAATAAAGAAAAAACCTTCCTATAACTATCTCTATATAATACTGTAGTAGTCTTAAACTTAGATTTTAATCTTTTGTTTTGTTTTGTGTACTTACTGCCTATTTCTATCGGCCAAACAGAAGTCCAATCTTTAGTTATCTCGCGTTACCTTTTGTTTTATCTCTCATCACTTTAAGATGTGATGATCGATCTTAACGGGGGGGTTGTTATATCGTAATTTGCAGGGTTAATAATATAAAATAAAACTGCTGAGTTTCCCATTGCATTGACGTCAATGCAATAGGAAACCGCTGTCCGGTTCATTTGTTTAATTCCATTTTCTAGCTAGTTCAGATTGGACATCCGTCGGGCGCGAACATCTTATTGTCATCTTTTATCTTAATTTCGGAAGTAAAGTTCGTGTGTGAATTAAAATAGTTTTTTTTAAAAACCCTTCGCTGACCCGCTCCGTAACAGTACCCACTTAGGTTCGCGAACCTCCGCGCTCCGCGAACCTGCACCAAAAAAATGGTTTATGCAGTGCTGCAACAGTGCGCCATAGTGTGTACGTGTGCGAACACGTATGTATACCTGGTTCACACACGTACACACTATAGCCAAAATGAAAATAAAATGTTTGCTAGGGCGCAATGTTGCAGGTTCGCGGAGCGCGGAGGTTCGCGAACCTAAGTGGGTACCCACCCTAAGATGTTGATACCGACCGAGTCCTTTCCAGTCCAAGAGCTTAAAGATGCCCTCCATCGCAGCTGTGAACAGTTTCGGAGAAATAACGTCTCCCTGTCTCACACCTCGCTGTAGTTGGATGGGATCTGTGCTCTGATTCTGTACTCGGGCCGACACGACATGGTGGCATTTTCTTATAAGTGCCTCAACACCTCGATATACCTAGTCTACTTGGTGCACCTCTGGAGACTGCAGCACTACCCAGGTCTCAATCGAATCAAAGACTTCAACATAGACCACGAACGCCAAGCAAAGTGGCAGATTATACTCTCCGGTCTTCTGTATAACCTGCCGCAGCGTATGGATGTGGTCTATGGTCCAAAGCCTTTTCAGAACGCGGCTTGTTCAGGAGGTTGGAAGTCGTCGAACGTGCGAGCGCGACGATTCGTAAGATTCGTATTCTTCAAGAAAGTCTTGTCACCCTTTTTAAAGAACAGAATCACCTCACTTTCACTTCACTTATGTTCCATGTCTTCGGCATTCTGCCCTCGACGATGACGAAATTGAAAAGCATCTGAAAGTCTTCTATTCTACTTATTTTGACCATCCTCGCCGATTACGCGATGACGCCGCCGCCGCCGACAATTTAGACGCCAGACGCCGCCGCCGGTCAAATGACCATCGGCGCACATGTCTAGTGACTGGTACTGAGTGGGCAATTATTATACCAATTATGACGTTCACATTTTTAACACGTTTTTATAAGGTTACCTACTTTCTCATTTGTTTGTTTGTATTTTGTCATCTCGATTAGGATAAAAGTCACCTTTTTACGTCCCCTAAAAAATATTGCAATATTGCATAGTCAGTAACAGTATGATAGTAGGTACGATACGTACGAGTATGTAGGCAAATCAACCCTCAACATTATGTAGTTCAACTTGAATTTTATTAGAAACAGCCTAATGATTCCTACGGACCGACGATATGGTCACCCTACACACTGATTATTCATAATAAATCATAGTAAATAAATTTACTTATTTCTCTAAAACGAATGAAGATATAGTGAAAATATGTTTTCGGGCCGTTTATCGTGATCAAACGGTTACGTAAACTTGCTTATTTTTAATCTTAATACGATTTTCACCAGTATTTTAGACTTAAGCGTGTGGGCCGGAGAGTCGCATGCTTTTAAAACTTTAGATCGCCATATCTTTGTCCCTGTTGCGTTACATGAGCAACAAATGTGTTTGTAGCTGTTACAATGAATATGTAACGGCTACAAATACATCAACCCACCGGTACAGGCTCCGATTGATCTGGAATTCGACGATTTAACAAAAAACATAACCTCAAAGCATGCGAATCTCCGTGCCACATGCTTTTGTCAATCATTCTGCCGGGAAGCCGGTACAATCGATTTGATATCTGAAATAAGAACGTATATCATCGGTACATTACTTCTAGGTAGTTTTAGAATGGAATTATTCAGTGGCACGGAGAGTCGCATGCTCACATTGAATGAAGCTTGAGTTTTTTGGCGCCATTTGTCAAGTTCGATTCGGTGTCTATTTTAATTATTTGCAAATTGATTCATAGTGGTTATTGTGTCTTAAAATTGGTGCACTTTTGTGGTACAAGTGTCTACGCAACTGAACAATATGTGGGATAATTGAAATAGGTGCGATCTTGGTTGTGTGAAGCCGAGACTTTTACTGTAGTGGTGGCTACCTCGGCAGAACTTACCAAGTAAACTGCCTTGATATACTTGGTGCCAAATTCTCCAAGCAGCATTGGAATGCGATGCACCCGCATTTTAATGTAAACTGAAACAATCTATCACTGAAATATTCAACACTTGACACTGGCAAAAATTACTTTCAAGAGGAAAGTAGATTGCCAAAACAAAAATAATAAGAAGAAAAAGAACGAAGCGAAGCTTATTTATTTTTTAACTATGGTAACATTTAAAAAATCAATTTTGGTTGGGGCGGGCGAGTCGTCTGTTGACAGTTTGGTTGGCAAAGTGTAAAAATTTGTGTTTTTAGACATGGTTTTAATTTGAATTACAAACAACATTTTCACTATGCAGAGATCAGGTAATAATATACTTTACTATCTTTTCAGATTGTATGTCTTGTTCATAAATGTACATGGCCATTCGCGCCAACACTTCTTCGAATCTTGGTCAATAACGTATTTACATCTAAAGCTCGCATGATATTTTGTGATAAGTAATCAGCGTTCAGTTCCTAAAATTGTGAAAACCGATTAGTGTATCAGCATATAACGATAAAAAGGACTGTATGTCCTTTCTACTTTATCTTTTAAATCATATTTGAAGATTGCCTTTGGGCACAAAATGAGTTGAGAGATCTTTGGGCTGGTGTTTTCGTCGTTTTGTGTTGTTTGCTTAAATCTGACAGGTCTCAATATCGATGCGTTATAAACACTTCTGAGGATAATGGAATGATGATGAATGCGATTACAACTGCTTTCATAATGATGGTAAAATAACTGCTATATTCACTTCAATGCAATTATTCCATGGACAAACTGTTTGATGCATAGGTACAATTCTCAGGTTTATATGCTAGTAAGGGCAAATGTTTGTTTGATGATATTGGTTTCCCATTCATAAATGTAATTAATAAAGTAGCGTTACCAGACGTCAGCATTTGTCCTGACATGTCAGGCTTTTTGAGTCCCTGTCATGCCGGCATTACATATTCGCCGAGCATCGGCACAATTCATCGTATGTTGCCAGTTTAGAAAGAACCTCTTTGAAGCATTTGTTACAAAACCGGCAACGTACGATGAATTGTGCCGATGCTCGGCGAGTATGTAACGCCGGCATCACGATTCCAGCCGGACTTGGAAAATGTCTGGATTTTTTTTATTTTTCATGTTACAGTAAAGCAAACCTTAGATATTAAGCTTTTTTTATTTTAATTTTTTGATAACAATCAACCAGTACCTACATTTTCACTAAAATAAACAACTACCTAGCTTAACTTGCAATAAATATTCAATTTTCAAATAATCCACATTTAAAATAATATATCTGGGCGATCGAGCTTTGCACGGTTATTACTATTTATTGTAATATGCTGGTGAAAGCGCCACCTGGTGGTTTTTTCTGGTGGTTTGACTGTCTCCGTGGCCGAATGGTTGTACACCGGTTTTCAAGATGTCACTTTTCTACATATTCTGCGTGGAAAGAAAAATGCATGAAATCTCAAAAACACGCGTTTTCCCAAACATAAGACTAATCTAGATCGATTGTTTACCCCTGAAAACCCATATACCAAATTTCAGCGAAATCATTAGAGCCGTTTCTGAGATCACAGAAATAAATTTACATATAAATAAATATACAAGAATTGCTTGTTTAAAGGTATAAGATAAATAATCAACAACTTAAAAAACGAAAACTAGAACTTTTTTTAACTCAGTACTGGAAATATTAATTTTACACATCATAGTTTACTTATTAAAAAATATGTGTTATCATAATTACCGTGGGCGCTTTAGCAAAATGTCAGGAATTTTTAGAAGAAATCAGGCCTTTTGTCAGGATTTTTAGATATACACTCTGGTAACCTTAGCTGCAAGTTTAAGCCTTTAATAAAATATTATTTCTTTTAATTTCTTCTATAAAGGTTTACAATAATTAAATGTTATTTAAAAGCCTTATTGGTTACTAGCATCCACCAGTGACTCGCCCGCTTGGACATTCGAAAAATCCCTAGGGATTTTTTGACCCAGATGTAAAGCAGAATGTTTTAATCCAAGCATGCAAAATTTCATCCAAATCTGTTCAGCCGTTTTTGCGTGACTGAGTAGCAAACATCTTAACTCACAAAATTTGGGTTAATATCATTAGTAGGATACACAGTTTCTAATTCAATATAATGACCAAAAAGATAAGAAATTTCAAGAATTCTGCGACTACTTTGTCCTCCGAGTGTCTGAATGCTTAAGAATGTTATGAAATATTTAATAGTTACCAACATACATTATTTGTCATAGTTTAAATCAAATGAAGGTATATAGATTTATAAAAAAAAAAATGCTTGGACAATTTCACACTGCGCCATCAAGTCGCCTCTGTGGTCTAGTTGTTCGCCCACCCATATAAGACGCAGGGGTCCCGGGTTCGATTCCCAGGGGGGGTACAATTTGTAGTCGGTTTGGTTGGTGGTAGGGCTTATTTCAAGTCCGCCTGGCTAGCTACCACCATCTTATCTAAGTCTGACGCCATAACAACAATTTAAAAATTGTTGTGTTCCGGCAGTTAGAGGTAAGAAAGCCAGTTCCTCAGTGGTGAGGAATCCGGGTGTAGTGCGCTTCCATCTTCGGCCATATCTCCACTTAATATCTTAGGTGAGATGAAGGCCAAGCACTATCCCGTTGTTCATAAAAAAAAGCCTCAAACTAAGCAAAGCTTGTAATATGGGTGCTGTGCTGGTGCACTACCGGCTAACTTTTCGAACTTCGGCGGGTCTGCCGAGCTTCAACTTAAAACAGATAAATTGCAGTAAGGAAATTCGTATTGTACTAATTGCAGAAGTTATTTGGAAGATATCGATGTTAATGTGACATCATGAATTGGGGTTCGCCAGAAAGTTGGGCAGACTTGCTAAAGTTCATTTAAGAGGTATTTTTATGTCTTGCTGTTTACATTACTTACAAACACAAAATTTCGATTAAGGGGCGGTAATAGGAAAACATGGTTTGCGCGGGCCATATTTTTATATATAAAACGTAAGCTTGTAGCCACCAAAAGAATCATACGATAAGCTAAAGAGTTTATCTAGTTGCTACAAACATTAAATTTCGTATAAACCTCACAGATGATTGTAAAAAAAAACAGAATATCACCAAAAGCGCTTGTCGCGGGCCATATTTTTGGCGTAAATAATAGCGTAAACGTATTGAATTCTACACCAAAATACACTTTAACGTACTGTGCAGTTGCTCCAATAACTTTTTTTCAAGAAAGATAATTGTGCTAAAGATAATGATGAAAAAACAACGAAAAATATTGAAAAAGTGCAGAAGTGAGGTTATTTTCCATACTCTTTACACGTAAAGAAAAAGACAGAGACAAATGATTTCGCATAACGGAGCCTTAAGCTTTTGATAAAAAAAATGAAATTGGACAAATATACACTTCTTATACAGGGTGGAAAAAAAACGGTACTTGGAGGGAAAATACCTACCCTAAATATTAATCATAGCAAATTTTACTGAAATGAAACTTCTTTATTATTATAAATAAGTAAAACTGCATTCATTCGGCGGGGAATCGAACGGGCAAAAACATCATGTACTTTTATGATACCAAGCAACAGGGTCAATTTCTTTTAAATAACATAGTATATTAAATTAAGGGCAGACCCAAGAAAGATAAAAAATTGAGTACCTATCTTAACGCATATTGAATTGTAAGAATTGCGTTTTTATTTTTATGTCTTGTATCAAGTGTTTTTTGGTTAGAGTAGCAGACGGAGTGATTTCTAAACTAGTTGAAAGTTATTTACTCTCACGATTACCTATCTGAATGTAGTAGATATTAAATTTTAACCTACCTACCCATTGTGTGTAACCTTTTGATAATTATTGTGATGGAAAATGACCTCACTTTAAATGTGGAGCTCATTTTTCAATCTTGACGACTCTGTATGAAATATACAGGGAGAAAAAAGCAGCCCTTGACGAGTTTCTTGCCGGTTCTTCTCGTTACAAGGTCTCCCGCTTAGGGTTTGCGAACCGATGGCGTAGCTTCAATGACATTCACAAGTGCTTGTAACAGCCTAGACTGAATAAATTATTTTGAATTTTTATTTTGAATTAGTTTCATTAAAAAATATTGTACAGCACCTACATTTTTATCTGTCTTGATTCTGCATTTAATTTAAGATACTTTGTGATTTAGAAGAATATAACCCTAATCATTGACCCTATCGATTGGTATCATAAAAGTAGGTACAGGATGTTATTTTTTCGGATTTTAGCGTGTTTGATTCCCGGGCGAATCTTTGAATCAAGTTTTTCTTATCTTTTAAAATTAAGGAATGTTTCTTTGCAGCAAAACATGCCTTGCCATCATCAATATTTAGGAAACTTTTCCTCGAACACCTTGTACTATTATGTTATGTATTCTGTGCTCCAACTACCGCCTCTTTTTCCACCGTGTATACAGAGAGAGACGATATAGATAGACAATAATCTTATACCTTTAAACGAGCAATTCTTGTATATATATTTCTGTGATCTCGGAAACGGCCCTACCTAACGATTTCGCTGAAATTTGATATATTGGGGTTTTTGGGGGTAAACAATCGATCGAGTCTTATGTTTGGGAAAACGCTTGTTTTCGAGTTTTCATGCGTTTTTTTTTCAACTCGGAATATGGTCGCTAATTTCGTCCTGCCGGCAACTGTCCGTCTGGTCCAGCGAATTAAGACGCGGACGGCAAGAAACGAGTGTTACGGGTTGGAATCCCACTCGGTGGCTTACTTTTGTTTTTTTACACCACCATATTACAATAAATAGTAATAACCGAGCAAAGCTCGGTGACTCGGTCGCCCAGATATTATTTATTTTATATAAATAATATCTGGGCGACCGAGTCACAAATAAAGAAAATGGATTAGAAAGTATAGTTTTTTATTTCTAAAGTCTAAACTAGGAACATAAGTTTGGCCGATATCCACGAGTGCGACATTCGATATGAGATGGTAGTTCGACCATACTGTGGTACTCTAGTGCATATGCGGTTTCTTGATGTAGGCCTCATTGTGTCGTGCTCACTAAGCGTGTGACCCCAGCCCGGTACTCGGCCCTCACAGAACCTGACCGCCATGACGTCGCCGTTCTTTGTAATCTACACCATCTCGTGCTCATGGGGACATTCGTAACAGTTGGTACACCACACCTACCGTATTATTACCAAGTTGAGTTCAAAACTCAGGGTTATTCAATGTCAAGCTTAGGAAACATTAATCTCGCGATGTTGAAGTGAAATACTGAAATCTGATCTAGGTATTTGAATATCGCATTATCAATTACGAAAGGCTAAAACCAGCCGTAGGTGTCGTATCGTGCGCCTGATATGACGATGATGAAGAAATCAAATTAGGAAAAAATATCAATTTTGATCGGTCCTTTTGGAAGGTCATATTTTTTATGTTTATCCAAGATCAAGAAACATATCTAAAAATTTCGATTATTTACAACACTCAAATCTGCTTGTTCTATATGAATCCAGTCCATTTGATGACTCCAGCTCGGAAAATTAGTGCAAATGTCCTACTTTTAACCTATTTCATGCCACATTCATGATGAATGAGGGCAACAATTTCCGTATAACGAAGTCAGAAATGAAAACTGACCATCGCAGTCTTCGCCTGTTTTCGTAATGTTCATCATGAACCCTGTCCATTGCTTTTCCTTACCTATGTGCTACTATTTGGGATACTTTTAGTGCCTTGGGCATTTTGTAGTACAGATTTCAAGTTTTTATTCAGTCACCTAAATGCATGTCATTTTTATACCGTAGCACATTGTATACAGATCCAATACAAGTCTTTGCAGCAATTAATATCAGTCTATTGATTTTCTAGACTGAAGTGAGGTACCTCTCTAAATGTTCATGAATCTGACCTTCGGTTTATTGTGTAATTCTAAACTTGCCGTGATAGGTAGTTTCAATTTAATGCATT
The DNA here is from genome assembly GCA_943789525.1 of Agriphila geniculea. Taxonomy (NCBI): domain Eukaryota; kingdom Metazoa; phylum Arthropoda; class Insecta; order Lepidoptera; family Crambidae; genus Agriphila; species Agriphila geniculea. Next base: position 18,458,940 of record OX038871.1, read on the forward strand.
GACCTTGTTTATAAAGATATTGATACTATTCATAAATGTTGTTGGATCTTGCATCCTGGGAATTCGGAGATGAAACTGTGGAGGTGACTGATATGATTGCCTTACCCCATATTTATAATTTTTTCATGTACCTTTTATTTCTTGTTCATAATATATTTATTATTACGTGGAGCACATTCCTTTTGATAAAAAGTAGTTTCAATATGATTGCGATAGTTCAGTGGCTCCAAGAGATGTCTGACCTCAAAGGGCGCATGGCCACCTTGGTGCAGCGGAATCTGCCGAGTCGCGAATTCCCTGCATGTATTGAAATAGCTTGTGGTGCAATTGCTCGCGCTCTGTGTCCGGTGAGTGCAGCTCAGTCCTCGCGCGCGCTCACACCGCCTGCTCTCCGTTGTTGCCGCAACGCACACTCATCTCCCACACGTAAACAGTAAACTGATGTGTCTGCTTACTATCTTTCTACTTTAAACTTTATATCCCTGTCAATATTTGTCGGCTATCCGGGCAATGATGTGTTTGTGTATCGAACGATAATATGTTTTGAACACTTGTGTGTAGTGTTTTGACGTCTGCAATTGATTTGCTGATTTCATTAATTAATTAATTGTCAGTTCATCAAATCATGAATTAAAACAACATAGAACTGCAATGGAGGGAAAGGATACTTCGAATCTAACATGTAAGATATATTATTTTGTAAATTTATAGACTTGAAAATTTGTATATTTTTCTGTTAGTATCTGTTAGTGTTAATGTATCATGAGACTACGTCTATTAAAAAACTCTTAACTGTCTTTGAGGCGATTACCATTTAGTGGTCAGAACGTTTTATAATGATAAAATGATGCATCTACATTTGTTGTGTGGATGTTTTATTGATGTCATCATTTGTTTAGTTTCTTTCATCAATGTTAACGTCATGATCGACATCGAAAACAATCGGCATTTAAAAACAATGCCAGCATAGAAGTTTAGTGATTCACTGAACCGTTCCATACTTACAGCAGTACAGTATGCCTTACTATATCACATGTACGTGCGGGCCATTTAGTAACATATTATTTTTAATAATCCTATACACCCCAGACCGGTTCCCTTTCAACAGAAACGTTCATGGAAGTAGACTGTATGAGCACGGACAGCCTTGAGGACATAGGTACATGTTGTCTCCCTTGTCTAGGTACGTGAGATATCCTTTCGTATAAAATTCTGGTTAAAACACTGCATTTTCATTATTTATTTCGCAAATTCATCTTAATTTTCCTTTGTTCCATGTGCTGCTCTACCAACGGAACAATTCAGCGGTAAGTGAACATAGTATGCTGATATATTTTCAATTATTATCGTGATGTTAAATTTCGAATGCATGATATCGTTTTAGTTATTAGGTCGACGGGACCGTTTGTCCACTAAGCACGTATGCATTGCGTGTGCTGTATGAATTACGAGTAGGAATTCGCGACCGCTATTTGGCCCTGGGCGTCAAGCGTCCAGCAAACACCGTGACACCGATATCGAAGTCCCTATGGTCGTTGGCAGTCGCGACACTTGCTTGCACATCGCCGCCGATTGCAGTGACGAACGCGTTCGTTATCCTCGACGCGCAATTTGCTATAGTTGTTTCAGTTAGCGAATTTACGATCAACGAACGGTCGCTTGTGAATTTATTGCCAATCATCATTTTTGCAATTACCAATTTTTGCTTTAAATTCCATCTTCCGACCATTTATTGTGTTGCAAACACTCCCAAACTCTATTTGTGTGCGATACCCCTTTTCACTGTAAAAGGGAACGAGCGGGACTATTTTTGCTTCGTTAAGTTAAAGCGTTAACGTTGCGTTAAAGCCGATGGTGATCCTAGGATTTTCATGTCTGCAACATCTTGTTTGTGACAGTTTGTGTCTACTCTAACCTCTTCAACTGTGAGTCTCCTAACTTTATCGTGGTATGAATCAGATATGTGTTTGCGTTTTGTAAAACCATACATACTTATCACTGTTAGTTTTTTAGTTAGGCGGTGTTTGTAATCGTCTGATTCAGCTGGTAGATCTCTCCCGCTCTTCACTCCTCCGGATGTTATTTGTCGACGGAAAAATGTGCTATCGCGTTTGCTAGTGGCACACATTGCTGTAATTGTTACAGTATGTTTCCTTCTTGAACACTCAGTGGCCGTCAGTACTCTGAAGTATTTAATTAATATAATTTATGAACATCAGTGAAAGTGATTTGTGTGTTCTTCGGTGGAAATGACTTCTCTATCGGAATCGCCCTTAAATAGGTCACGGAACAGACCAGTGTTGGCACGCTATAAACCAAATAATGGCAGTAAGGAGCAGGTGAGGAAATATGTCCATGTTAATTTATAAATATTGATTTGTAAATTCCAACATACGTAGATGATGCACTTACTTTTGTATTTCTACAAAATTTACTTTAGTACCTACTAGTGGTATCGTAACAACTAGTTGTATTAATAACTTTAGTAATCTATCCTTTTTGTGTGAAGTCTAACTCTAATCGGTAGGTATGTCAATAACGAACAGGCGATAAACTAAACTATTTAAGCCATTAGCAATAATGTCAACAACTATATCAAACACATTGTCTCTCTTTTTTACTTTGACTTGGCCTCGGAAGTATCAGAAGTATGTCTGTCCACCACCAAATAGATGATGTTTCTAAAGGTACCTTTAATGAGTTATTGAATATTAATGTTTCTTCTAACTTTTGGCATTGAATCAAACTAATCGGGTCCCATTTTGAAGACTTCATTCATTAATAATATTGAACATCTTCAGTATTAGTGGGCGTGACGTATTCTGAACCAACTACTTTGTGTTAGGTGGGTGCGTAGGATTTTCTTTGAAGATACATCAATTTGTGGTACCAACTCAAAGTAATGATTCTATGGTACATCTGTGGGAAGCATACACTCTTTACTTGGTTCGTCAAGGTGTTGTAATGCTGTATTGCATAACATAATGCATCCTTACTAATATTATAAATACGAAAGTCCGTTTGTTTGTTTATTTGTTTGTTTGTTTGTTTGTTACGCCTTCACGTCCTAACTACTGAACCGATCATCATGAAATTTTGTATACACGTTGTCAGGGGTACAGAAAAGGACATAGGGTAACTTTCATCCCGAAAAAACATATAGTTCCCGAGGGATACCAAAAAAACTTCACGCTGACGAAGTCGCGGGCGGCCGCTAGTATAGCTATATCTCATCTTTAACTCGAATATCATGATATAAGTATTTCAGTGTGCAAACACTTGGCGATTGATTACATAGTTTCCTTAATTTTTCAAGTGTTGTAAATTTGCCTGACGTGTTTCTATTTCCGATCCAGTTTGATTTCGACGAACCGTAGGCGTCGACATACCTATAACCGTTGCCGCTTTGTGCATTGGGGTTTGTTTTAGAAACATTACCAGTTGGTGCTTTACTATCGCACGTGCCTGTTTGCCTAAACGGCACGTTCGGCCCCTACCATAGTTCATGTACAAACTCTATGCCTTATAAATTTTTAATAAATGTATGAAATGAAGAGAGTTAGTTACATACAAAAGTACTACTTACAAACCGTGTCACACTGTTAGTGATATTTTGTAATTAAGCGGTAATTATTTACATACCATCCAACGCCACTAATAGCCTAGGCATGGAAAATGTAATCCTACTAATGCTGCATTTTCCTTATAAGTATTGACTCACGAACAGATAAGTACAATACCTACTACGGCTATGGTCAGTCGCACTTGTTCTCTGGTAATGACTAACCTAAATAGCTTTATCGCAGTTAATGTACACATATATTAACTAACACGTTAAGGTTTATCAGTAAAGGCAAACAGATAACTGCAAGTACTATTGAATATATGGATGGACTTTAGTAGATCCAAGTTATTTGGTGTTGGTCCAGAATTATTTAGTGTTAAACTCGTAAACGTTTATTACTCTGACAATAGGTAGGTGACGAGAGAGATGCTATTTAAACAAAGCAGTGTCCCCAATGGACTGCAACTGCAACACAAATTACTCAATGAAGCGTGTCAACTGCATGCTTGCATTATGTGTCTACCTATTCTATATCGATCGTAATTCATATGTAGTATTAACTATTAACATCATTTCACATTCAATTCCGTTGATTAATAATGGTGCTCATTTGAGAAAGGTCTTTAAAAAAAACCGTTACGGGATTAATTATGAAAATTTTAATTAGCATACAAAAGTCGAAGCCGTTAAAGGAATCAAGACACAGTTACTTGTCACGTAATTGTATTTCAATTCAATTCCAAACACCCTTATCCCAGTTTATTTGGGTTAGTATTTACAATGTATATATATCCCCCCTAATCCACTTAGTAGGTATGAACCTCTATACTAAAAAAAGTTGGGAGTTACAAGCCGTGATAAAGTTTGGCCACATGATAGAAACTGATCTGTAGGCTGTTTCTAACTAATATTGAGCTGGGCCAAACTATCCTTACATACAGTTCCATACGGCGGCGGGTTGAATAGCGCACTTTTCCCGGCTTCATTCTAAAAACTATAACAATTCAGGTTTTGCTAATAGGTCAAATATGGTATCATTTTCGGATAAATCAATAACGTAGAACTTATTTCTGATATAAAAAATATCAATTTATTAAGCAGTTTCTGAAAAATTACACAATAACCAACATTTTTAAACTTCATTTTTTTAGTTTAGGTATTGGCACTTGTTTCAGTATTTTCGAAAAAACTACTTTAAAGAAGCGTTTTTCAGGTTAATTTGTTGTACGCTTTTGTTATGCTTACTATATTTTATACAATTTAAGCCTAACCCAAGTAGTTTAAGTCCATTATTTGCGGACATACAGCTAGTCAAAAATATGCATTTTTTCACGAAATAAAAAAGATTTCCGTTTCGTTCAGAAACATTTTTCAGGTTTTTTGATTATATTTCTGTAAAGTTAATTAAATTTTCTACAATTTGAGCTTAATTTGAGTAGTCTAGGTATATTGGTTGCAGAGACATAGCTGGTTAAAAATGGGCTTTTTATTGAAATTAATTGAAAAATCTTATCTTTGACTAGCTGTGTCTTTGCAAATAGTAAACCTAGACTACTCAAGTTAGGCTCAAATTGTAGAAAATTTAATTAACTTTACAAAAATATAAACAAAAAAACTGAGAAATGCTTCTGAACGAAACGGAAACCCCTTTTATTTCGTGAAAAAATCATATTTTTGACTAGCTGTGGCTCCGCAAACAATGGACACCAACTACTTGGGTTAGGCGCAAATTGTATGAAATATAGTTAACATAACAAAAGCATATAACAAATTAACCTGAAAAACGCTTCTTTAAAGTAGTTTTTTTAAAAATACTGAAACAAGTGCCAATACCTAAACTTAAAAATATGAAGTTTAAAAATGTTGGTTATTGTGTAATTTTTTAGAAACTGCGTTATAAATTGCATTTTTTCATACCAGAAATAAATTCTACGTTATTGATTTATCCGAAAATGATACCACATTTGACCTATTAGTTAAACCTAAATTGTTATAGTTTTTAGAATGAAGCCGGGAAAAGTGCGCTATTCAACCCGCCGCCGTATGGAACTGTATGTAAGGATAGTTTGGCCCAGCTCAATATTAGTTAGAAACAGCCTACAGATCAGTTTCTATCATGTGGCCAAACTTTATCACGACTTGTAACTCCCAACTTTTTTTAGTATAGAGGTTCATACCTACTAACTCCTTTCACATTCATATCATATCATTCTGAACACAATCCACCCATCTATTCTTCGATCTTCCTCTTTTTCTCCATTATCAATGTCTAAGCCCATCACTCTTCTAATCACATAGATCTGTTAGCTCTTCTCATAATATGTTTATTATTAAACAGACGGTTCCCTTTCAACTTTTCAATCACTAGTATCACTTTCACTCTAACTATCTTTGCCGCCATCCTTCTAGCAGCTCGGGAGTCAAGACCTTTGAGCCATTCTCGCATGCACAAGTAAAGTAGCATTTTACTGTCCAACAACGTAACATCCACTATCAATAAAAAAGTTAAGGACCCAAAGCCGACCCTTGGCGCAAACCTACCGCAGCCGCTACATTAAAATTGGTTGTATATAATATATTAGCTGTAGACGTAGACAGCAAATGGGCATGGCAGTGGGTGGGTAGGGTACCAACTCTAACTTATCATTAAAATTATCTTTATTCAAATGAACTTGAAAACTCAAGATTTGAGTTGACAAAAAGATCGGGGTTAAAAAATTGCCAGCTTTATTAGAACTGATCAAAACAAATACGAAATATAATGTTGACTGAACATATTAGTTGTATAGTTAGTAACTGAACTTTTACTAGGATGCTATGTGCAATATTTACAAGTCCGAAGTCTTGCGTGCTACATCTTTATTATATCTTTCAACATGTTTACGGTTCAACACACTTTTTACTACATCCAAGTGAGAACTGTAGCGTGATGTATTTACTAGGCTAATTCGCTTTCGTTATTTCGCATTAATTTATACACTGGTGGATGGCGCAGCGCAGCTCGTACCTAGCTATTAAAATTAAACCATTGGTCTATCATTAACATTGCAAAGTGATTAATAAAGATGACACTTTCACTTGAAAGCATTCATCTGACCGTAGCACTTGACTATACTATACACATAATAAGTACCTTACCTTAATAATATTGCTTGCAGTATAATATAATATACGTAATAGGTAATATAAAAAATATTAAAGATTGCAATGTAATATTTCTTTCATTAACGTGAACTTAATTATACAATTGGCACTATCCTTCCAATAAGAAGAAGACTATCCTTCCCATTATAATCAGTAAGTATTTTCTAAAATTATTCTCCGTGCACTCCAAAGTCTCTACAAACTGCAAATACTTGTTAACGAACTGTTAAATTCCGGTGGGATTCTAAATAAATAACCAACGCCCTCTAGCTAGTACAACATTGTATGAAGTACCTATGGTATTACATACATACAACATAAAGCATACGGTATGCGTACGCGCAACCAACAAAATGCTGTGCCGTATACGGTTCAAGTGACTATGACGCGTCTCGTTAGATGGCGTTCAATGCAAATTGCAACCAACAGCTGCTATATTATTATTATTATTTATTACACCCACCAGTTATAGTATCCCTATGTTTCTAAGGTCGTATAAGATATCTATTTTAAATTTCTTTTACATAGTTATGTTAAAAATATGGAATAAATGACATGACATTCGTGCAAAAAATGGCTTGTTTCTTTTGGCATTAGCATAAAGACTATCAATAACAACGTGTTTGAGTCAATTATAAATCAATGGTCCTATCCATGTAATATTTTTCAAACTCTAGCAAAAAGTTTTTTCTGAGACTAATATTAATTATAAGGCTTTTAGTTGCTTTGCTACCGTATGCTTTTCCCATAATAGTAGATAACAATATAAGTAGTAATATATACACTTTGGGCATTAAGTGTCCTACATAAAACCCAAGAGCATAACCGTCCTATTTAATGCAGAAATAGCCCCCAGCATGAGCCTGAGGATCACAATATTCGTTTATTATGATCAAATAAGTTGATTCACTTACTTTTTTTTTTGGATTACGTGACTACTCTTAACAAACGTCCAATCCGCAATCCGTTAACAATTTCAATCTTTTTCTTTTATTCCCCGTTCTGTGCTACTAGATTTTTGGGAAACTTTTTAAGAACTTGATCCCCCAACCAAATAAAGTAACATTTGCAAATCTTCGTTATCGCTTCGCTTTCGAAACATGTATGGGATTAACATAATCGATTTTTTAAACGTCAAAATCCATATAATTAATTATGTTTCGAAACGAAACGATAACGAAAATTTGCAATTATTTCACTTTGGCTAAGGGTCCAGATCTGAGTATCCCGAATTTGTGCAGTTACAATATGCACTTTCCAAAATGCCCTCTACTAGTAAACAGTCACATTCAACAAGCGGTAGTACTCCCTCGGGCGGCAATACGTGATGCATCGAAGGGTTGCAGACAAGTCGCAGGATCGAGGGTGCGAGCGCGCCTGCGCGGTGTGGCGGTCGATCGGTATCTACCAGCCACATGCGACAAACACGTGCTTCCTCAATGAACACTTCATGCTTCACGATCACGAGTGACCAGAAAAATTGCCTACTCTCCATCGGTTCCGCAACAATAATGACATTCGCGTTTGCGTCTATGTAACGCTCTATCGATTTAAAAGCCGAGCATTTACCAATACCTTAAAAGCATTTCCGTTGACAGTCCTATGTTCGTCGACTACGTCTTCGGGTCAGGTCAATGAACTAAGCTGTCACTTCCTTTAGCTATTGAAACCCATTGACGAACTCTTGGCATAGAGAGGGCCTTATCTACTGTTCATTTCTAGTATTATAATGTGGGTCAGAGGACGCCCGATGTGAGCCAGCCAAAACAAAACTTTCGATGAATTAAAGTGAACGTTTTGGCAAAGATCCCAATCTGAATGACTCTGGTTATACTGGTTTGTTAATATTCACGAGTAATTAAATTGGCTTGAGAAAGTTAACTAAAATTTCTTTGCGAAATTTTAATTTAAAAACTTGCAATCGTAAACTGATGACACGGGCTAGGATTTTTTTGAATAATCTTCCTCCAATTTCTATTTTTTATTCTAAGTCGTAGTTTCTTCATGATGGATGACCTACACATGTAATGTTTTCATTAACATTTTCAAAAGCTTTACAAACACGTGTTTTTTCTTTCGACTGAACTCCACATGAACAAGATTCAGTCGTAAGAAAATAATAAAAAGCTTTTTTATAATCACATCAATGCGATCGTATATTATGATTCCGTTAAATAAATTTACCTATATTTATATGAAACATTGACCTTGACTGCGAATAAGTAGCAATGCAATTTCAACCCTGTACTATAGCAGTCGTGTAGCAATAATCCCGAGATCCAGTGGGGTTGGCGTGGCGGCGGCGAGCGGCGTCGGCGGCGTCGAGCGCGGGGTGTCGCGACTCCGCCCGCGCGCCTCCTCAGCGCCGCTCGAGCTGTCAAACCGCCTCCGACAGGCACTCGGCTTGAACGTTCCTACCTTAGTCGCTTCGAATCGTGATCGTATCGGAGTGCGCACTCGGTGACTCGGTGTGTGATATTGTTCGCATGACGCAAAATAATCTAAGGAGATGAACGGCAGTACGACGACGGTGAATGGGGGCGCCGTCAACGGTACCAATGGAGGCCTCAATGGAATTGCAACAGCTCCACGTACTGCAACTTTAGGAACTCCCAGCAACTACGCGTATACCTCTACCGGCTCACTCCTCGGTCGTGGTTCGGCCAGACCTGTACCACCACCTACTCTTCCAAAATACAGCGGATCATTCAGTGCTGGAAGTACCACTGGCTTACGAGAACGAGACCGCGAGGGAGCTGGTGGCTCCCATCGGTTGGCAAGCTTAGAAAGATTAGCTTTACGTCAGCGAATCATAGAACAGAGTGCAAACAATCAGGTGAACAGCAGTACAATCCTAAACACTGTATCAAATGGCGGGCCCACTTCGGCTACCGTCACCCTCACCGACACGGCTACGGTGAGTCCCCTATCAACACATCTTGTTCACCCTCAGATATTCCCCTAATCGTAGTTAGTGCGCACCCCGACCGACAACCGGGAAGTAATGTTACTTAGAATCCATAGTTAGTGCCATATAAAATGTAATGTTTTTAGTTTATGACGACCTCCGTAGTCGAGTGGTTTGTACACCGGTTTCCAAATTGTCGCCTGAGGTCTCGGGTTCGATCCCTGGTTGGGTCAATTTAGAAAACGATTTTTTCTATATTGGCTCAGGTCTTGGTGTTTTTAGTTCCACTGTTGTCTTTGATTTCCATATCACAAGTGCTTTAGTTACTTATTTTTGAATCGGAGCAATGTTTATGATGTTGTCTAATTATTATTATTTAGTTTAATCCTTTAACTCGCGTAAATGACACACAATAGTTATTTCATTGTTATCCGGCACATGTGCGCGCAACCTGAGCGAAGGGGTAGATCTAATTGTCACAACAGCAAACACAAGAAATACTGGTACGATAATAGCATTCGCGATATCTAGGACGTTTGTGTTAGTATCGATTCCAGAAAGTACCTAATGAACTGTCGTACATAATGATGCGCTTAATAGACTGTTGCAGATTTTATTGAAGTATTATTAGATCGCTCGTTAAGGTTTTGTTTACATTCAGTCACATCGGTGCATAACCGTGTCAGGTGTTCTATTACATCACAGCTCAAGTAGTAGAGCTTGCCTTGTAGTTGCACTCTATATGTTCCTCGTATAACCAATTTATGATACCCGCTATTATGTGATATTACTCGATATAGGTCTATTATCAAATATACACTTTCAGGTAAATAAAGAATCATCCTACTTTGGGCGTTTGGATTTGCAGTATTATGTGTTTTTCTTTGAGTAGAGCATTTATATTTTGATATTTGTTCTATCTATCCATCTATAGCAGCATTTCGTTTGTCCACTATCAGACATAGGCCCCTTCCAAACCAAAGTCTTCCATGATCTTTTGATATTTATTATTTGATGTATATTTTACTTCACTTTTTATCATTAATTTTTTATCATTAACAGTTTCAAAACATTTTGTTAGTTTGTTTTATGCTTATGTTATGAATATAGTTACTCATAAAGGATAATATAATCATCTTGACAGACGTTGTCGGAAGGATCAATAGTACCATAAATATTCAAGTTGTTTATAATTTATTTTTGTCTTATTATCTCCTTCGTAAGGCCAGGGCTGGCATCCTACCATGTTCCCACGCAGTTCCTCATGTGATAGGACTGGTTAGGAGAGCGGGAGGGGTTGGGCGGGTGACTGACCCCAAGTCTACAGGGTTAAAAATAACCTTATGCATCGGGTGGGCAGCTCGCATGTGTCGAATTCACTAAACAGACATTAACTGTTTTCACGGTCGAACCATGACCTGAACTGAAAATTCTCGGAAGTTCATTTAGAGCAGGGATTCTTGGAACTTGAGTCTTTACTGTGCCAAAGCCTGTGTCTGTGATTCCAGTTTCCACATAATAAACGCGTATAATGAAGTTACACTATAATTATGCCCAAGTGACGCAATTCTAAGACATCTTCTATAATACTAAAACGTGTGTTCCTTCACTGCGGAGCCAATTGTGAAGACGATAAACTAACTATTCATTCATATCTTGTTGAAGATTATTTGTGAAGGTTTCTTTATCATTTGTTGACAGACAACAAACTGTTTTCTCGGAATTGTTGTTATCAGTTTTGCTAACAGGCGCGCCAAGAAATGTTCCAATATTGTATTGTATGGCATGAAAGTGATGACTTGTGTTGTGTGTCACTTTATAAGTTAAATGCATCTCTAAATAAGGATTTTTACTAACCGGCAAAAGCGGTCGGGGCACGTTCTCGCCTTGCATTGTTCTGCACGATGTACAAAAAGCTAACTGTATAAAAGTTCTGAGGTATTTTCGACTTACCTGCTCTCGAATAAGATTCACAATAGTGGATTCTGATATTTAAGTTAGCATTCTTTGATGCGATTGGCCCTTGCTTTTGTGTGTCTGGTGGGCATAAGTGTGACGGGCTGGATCCTTTTGCAGCTATAGTTATAACCATAATTAACTCAAGCCGTACCTGAGTTAAAGCGACTCTTTACACACGTTGTGAATTTTTAAACGCAACAAGTATTTTTTTTCACATTAAGTTTTAGATTTCATAATATTTTTTTACTATGTAACGAACAACTATTGTACTTAAAAAAGGAGATAGCGTGGGGGATTTTAAGATTTTTTATAATGCTTCCTATGATTTTTCCTCTACAGGTATACTATGCTATAGTGATCTTTTAAACTTAAGTTTTGTAGAAATACTTAGGTTCATGAAAATTTTTAAAACGTCCGTAAATAATATTGTTGATAAGCGGAATTAAAATTGATTCACTTTTAGTTCAACATTCACATTTAATTTTTGTTAAGGTCTGCAGTAAGGATGGGTGGTTTTTTTTTTACATTATAAATTGGGTAGATAATGATCAATTGACCTTGTATACCACACATATTTTTGTAAGCGTATACAGCAGACTGGGGCCGTGCGCGTGGTCGGTCGTGACTATTTGTTTCTCTAGCTAGAATCTTTCACGTGTTTACTTTTCGCCCTGTGTGTTCCACGACGACGCGCTTGTTTGCCCCGCCGCGCCATCGCCAGCCGGCAGCCGGTCGGTATCGCCAGTAACTTAACCTCAAACTGACACAGACGTGAATGTTGCTTCATATTACAACAGTCTTTTTGTAATATACATCATACAAATTAATAAATATTAGATAAACGCCTAGATTTCAGTGAGAACTAATAGATTTCATGCTTTGTTTTCTTTGTTGTGTTGTTCAGTGTTAAATGTGTGTGTGATTGATATTTGCATTGGAACAAGTAAATGACCGTCGATATACGCTACGCTGCTTGAATGTGAAGTTTGTTTTTGTTAATGTTTTTAAAATTTCCCATGTTGGGTAAATGTTTCATTGTGTGGGTGAAAAAATTTTGAATCGTGTGTTGTTGCGCTCGTCCAGTTTTGTAAGTTGCCGTTTGCTCGAATGAAATGGCAAATCGAGGCAACGGCGTTCCACATCAGACAAAGATAACGAGATGCGCCAGCAGCGTCGGTGACTGTGGAGTTGATAAAACTAAAGTTGGATGGACAAGTCCTCGAGATATCTGGAGAAACTTGTCGTTACGCAGGAAAGCCGAGGTGATTACAATTGCATATTAATAGATCGTCATGAAATAGAAATGTGAGGTTAGCGAACGAGTCCCTATCTTTGTTTACGTATTAACACAAGTTTGCACTTTGTTATCTGCATTCATGATTGTCTCCAGTTCCACGTTAAATAGGATCTGCCTGTCTAGTCTTGGGTTCGGTAAGATGACACGTTTCAACACGATACAAAAATTATAGACTAGTGGCTCTGTGAGTTGTAGACCTCGCGTTTGTGACAATTTTGAAAATATTTTTTTGACCGACCAAGCGTGAGGCGCCTCTGTTTCCGTTAGGGCAAAAATGCTTTCGTATGTCTCAACAAAAAAGCTTGTATTAATCAACGGTTCAAAGGTTCCTTGGTTTGTAATAAGATCAGCCGTGCTATTCTCTAACATGCAAATGCAACTTCACAGTGAGTGATCGTGTCGTCGAGTTTATGACAGATGTCATATACCCATTACTGAGTCACAGGCAAAATGCTATAGATTCCAAAGAGTTTAACTAGTAATGGGAATATGACACCTGTCAGACAACGCTACCGTAGTGACGAACTCGACGCTGCTAACTTTAGAGAATAGCATAACCGCTGTACATACCTAGTAAAACAAAAGTAATTACTGCAAAATTATAAATAGCTTACCCACATATATTTTCATTCATGTAATTCTTAGTATGATTCAGATTGGTCTCACGCACCACGTTCGGTCGTTTTAGATTTCAACTAGTCTACTAGACTAGGCTATACTTCGTGCAGATCAAATTAAAGTGATCATTTCCGTGTGCTAGTCGAAGTCGGCTTGTCTGTCGCTTTATCATTTATAAAGAAGAAGCTAACCAACCTCGTTGCACCTTTTGTTGATTATAATGTACCGCGCGTAACACCTTTATCTGTTTGGCGCGATGCATACAAAATGCATCAGGCGAAGGCACAAGCAGTATTTGCGTAACCACAGCAACGTGGGAATTCCTTCATTCTTTGTTTTCAGTTGTTGCAATAGTTATCTTTATTCCACTTACTTTGATTGAACACTTGTTACGCGTGCAACAAAGTCACAAGACATGCCTGGCAAATTCGCAATCAATGGTGTTTAAGTTCATTGAAGCAGAAGTAGTCAAGCACCTCTTGCACCCTCAGTGTCATCAGAATGGCGTTGATGAACCCTTTGATCGAATTAGTTCACCATGCTACATTAACCTTTTGCAAGCCTCTTCCGATGACCGTAACGTCACTATCACTATTGTATGGTTATTTCCCTAATTAAATTATTGTGATATTACTGAAAGTGCAATAGTACCAGACTACACTATTTTGTGGTAGTACACTTTCAACCGATTCTTTTATTTAACACATAACTACTCTAAAATCTCCAAAAACCTTTTACGGGCTATAATTAAAAGCCCAAATATCTATTAAAATCAACACGGAACTTAAAACCATCCATAAAACAGTTTTAAATAGACTCATCGTTCCCAAAATATAGCAGTGTTGACTTAAAAACTTTAACGAAACGAAAGAATGTCTGATCGATTTAACTTTATCAAGAATTCATTTTAATGTAAACTAGGTGTAATTTTTACAAAATTTTTAAGTGATTCGAGTGTTCTTAATATTGTTTGTAGGGGTACATTACATACAGAGATATGTCATAAAAATAATTTTATAAATTTTGACAAGAAACCTAAATACTTTTATTTTATTTTAATCTTAGCAAAGCAATGACACCCATTTTTATTACATTTATGCATACATTGCATACCTTAGCTCGAGTGTTAAATTGAGACAATTAATTTAACCTCAATTACACATATTCATGGTCACTCGCATGCAACTAATGAGACCTTAATTCTTTTGACTAATTTTATGGTTGTGTATTTTTAGGGTTCCGTACCAAAATGGTAAAAAAGGAACCCTTATGGTGTGACTCAGTCTGTCTGTCTGTCTGTCTGTCTGTCTGTCTGTCTGTCTGTCTGTCTGTCACAGCTGAATATCTCAAGAACTACTAATGGTATCAGCTTGAAATTTGGAATAGTTTAAGATGACATTTGCCCAACTATTTTGCAAATAATAAATAAATAAAAAAATAAATATCTTTTTTACAGCAGGGCCTGAAAAGGGGTCTTAAAAATTTGAAGTCGAGCTACTAGGGCATGTGGGGTATCATATGAAAGAGCGCCGTTTGCACGTTTTAAATCATTTTTTCTTTTTTTTCTAGACCGCATAGTTTTCGACTTATGATGAAAAATGTAAAAAAAATGACCGTTCCCCCCCCCCCCTTATCTCCGAAGTTTGCAAAGAGAAAAATCTGAAATAATTCTATGTGATAGCAGTTTATATAAAGATTATAGGAAAAATAAAACGAAGTCTCAATATAGCACACTTTTTTAGAAATTATCAAATTTCTAAAAAAGGTAACATTAGTTCCACTATCGGTCAAGAGATGGCGCTGACCTAAAACTGCAATACTAATTTTATTATTCTACTCTGCAGTGTGGTTTAATGGTGCAATTATGATGGTACGGAACCCTCGGTGCGCGAGTCCGACTCGCTCTTGACCGGTTTTTGTTTAAAACAAGTTGACAATCCTTGGTCAAGTCAACCAAAGTGTAACCAAAAAATATATCGCAGTAACTGATCGAATATCAATAAGAATATTTACATTAAAGTTTCTGATCTTAATCTAAAGAACTGAAATAAACAAAGGCTTAATTTTGGTTTTCTCATTTCATATACTGCCATTGTTAACTATAACAAGTATCGAACATGCGTTGAATCAGAAAAGAAAGAGACCATTCATGGAAACAAGTAAGTATTGATATTTCTTCAGCCTCTGTGATTTTCCTTCTGCGAGTGAGACACGGATGTGCTACTTATTGTCCACGCGTAATATGCCTGGCTCGTTCTCATACCTTTCTTTTACTATTGTTTTATGACAAGTTTCATATTTCAATGAGCTTTTTTTACTTAATAATTAGGCTTTTACTCGATACAAGCTTTTTTTACCTGCGATAGTGTCTCTGAAGTCATGTCGCTTTCTCTTCGGAAAATATTATGTTTAAAATTAATGTATGTTGATGAATCTTCCGTATGTTTTCGCCTCGCTTACGTTAATAAGTAAAGTAGATTCGCTTATTCACAAACTCCCGACTTCGCACCGGTTTTGCCTACGCCTAGATCCCGATTCCCCTCGGTGACTGCGGTTACGCCCACGTTACCTTACGTCGAAAAGTAATAACCGCATAATTTCTGTGCATCATGTCGCGTAGGCTAACTAACTATGTATTCAATTTCGTTGTTTACAAATTAGTTAACAAAAATTATAAAGATATAAATGTTTATATTTTTTGTGTTAAAATCATGTCTGACAAGAAAGTACAGCATTGTGTTTGTATAGGGGAGTAGGTATAACACGATTTCAGATGCAGTGACAATTAAACTTAATAAATTCGTTCGTTATTACTTAAATAAAATTGGTCCCTGGTGTTAACATTACATACAATGGTTGAGAACTGGAAACTGCATCGAAACTGTGGTCGTGCGCGCGCGAATCGTATAGAGAAAGTAAAGTTAAATGAACCGTCGCATCGCACCGACCCAAATTGTCGCTACCGTCTTTGGATCTGTTATGAATCGGTGCGAATAAATTGTTACGTATATTACTTGCAATTGCAAGTACATATACAATTTTTTTATAAACTCTGAAAAATGTACTGTTGAATTTGCTATACTCTCAAATTGTTCGAACTAGTCATATTGACACAGGTTTTTTTTTGTTAATTCTTCAGAAGAGACCTAAATGCCTATTATCACACTATTTTATTCAGTTTAGTAACAAGTGAGAACCCTTTCAGAAAAATTATATGAGAATTTCAAAGTAGATCTAATTCAGGCAGAATTCGATCAGACAAAGTATGTTAACTTTAGTTGTTATCAAATTTAAGATATCATTACCAATTAGCTAAGTTTGGTTAAAGTTCAAGTAGTTATGTACTTGGACTGAATAACTAAACTGACGCACGTGCAAAGCCCTTTTATTGGGCGTTTCCTTCCCGAACAACGCAGTGACTGTTTTGAAAACAATTATTACACTTTGGCCGCAGGCCACGCATTGATTGTCGTTTGCTATGTCTGCTGCATGCATAAGAAAATAAATATATTTTAATCTACACTACATTATATATAATGCCATGCTAGCCATTACAAGTTATCATCACATTGAGTCTATAGATTAGGGAGCGGCCCAGGGTCCGCCGTATAGAATTTTATATTGATTAATTGCCTATTGTTGTGTTATATGATGCTATCTTAATCAGTGTTCAACGACCTTCTTACCGATCGATGTGCTGTCACGTGTGTGTGTGATTATATAATTATTTGACATAATTAATGTTGTTCTGTTCTTTTCGTATGTATTTTGTAGAACCATTTTTGTAGAAGTACAACGGATTAATTTGTCTTTGTGTATGTGAGTGTTAATGCATAGATGGATAACTGGTATACGCCGTATTTTTTAATCATATTTATTAATAATAATCATAATCCCTGGTAACTGGTGTGGTGAGACAGTATCTATAATATTACCCGTTTACGTGGCTTCATTAGTCAGCGCGCGTTTAACGACGTTAACCAACATTGTACAAACTAATAGTCACTCATTACTGTAAAATTTAACTCTGTCGAGTAAACATCGGCCGCGAAGGTTACGCTGAATTAATGTGTAACAATATTATTTGCCTTTTGCAGTCTATATGTATATGTTAATAGTATATATTTTATCCTCAACCGTCGCATCTAATTGTGGATTGTGTTTTTTCAAATACGTCTGAAAAATAAATGCGTTTAATAAAATTTGTGATATTAAGTACATTATTTTACAAAGTGAAATGTTTTTTAATAGTTTGAGAAAAAGATTAAGTTTAAGAAAGAAGGATAAAGCAAAAATTAACAACAGTGACCCAGATGTAAGTACATACTCGTAATATTCTAAAATAGGTAATTAATTACCTTTGAATTTTTGAAAGAACCGCGTGCCATGATGCTATCCATACATTAAACACTAATTGGATTCATTCATTACTTAATGGATAAATTCCTACTGCATTGGTACAATATTGTTTGTTCGTGCTTTCACTCAAAACAAACAAATTCTTCGTCGATGTTGAATTGCTTTGATTTATTTATGTTACAATGTCCGTGCCCTGGTAAACACTCGCCGGATGGCGTTACTTTGGGCCCGTTCGTCGATCAGTGACCAATTGTGACTTGTCTTGATAGCTTTACTAGACGATAATACGTGTGTGTCAACAGTTAAAGTGTTTTTATGATCAAACAATTTTTCTGGACTAGAACGAGTGTTCGAAAAATATTTTATTTTTTAAGTTTATGGATGACTCATGTTTCGGCTGACCACTGGATGAGTAATTTGTCTCCATGAAGTGCGGTCTTTTAATTTATTGACGTATGAAATGCAGAAATGCAGTCTGTGTTTAATTCGTCGTATTTCAATGTTGCAACTGATGCGTGAGTGCGGCTGTCAAATGACGGAGATGTCCTTAAATTCACCCGCTTGGCATGCGGTTCAAAATGATATGGTTTGCTTTTTTTTTATTTGCGTGCTTAACTTGTCTTGTAACTGCAGTACAGGTAAATGTATTTCGCCTTTCTCTTTAGCTCCGATTGTTTTAATTTCGATCGTTTAAAATCTAATAAAATCAATTGGAAATGGCGCATGCAGTTCGCCATTGTTGGAACATCTCTTGAAGGTATTAATAGAATCGGTCGTCGTCACAGGCGCATAGGTCATTACACTTCGCAAAACTGCTCAAGTCCAAGTAAGTCCATATGTGGACACGCGTGTCTGGAAATAACAGAATTGTATGAATATTTATCATCCAACGAATACGTTCAATTGCACTGATATTGGATTTTAAATAGTTTATTTCAATTGTCGTTGGATTAGTTGACAGTTAAATGGCGCTGAAAGAAATCTCGACATGAGGCAATCGTTACTACAATACAACCACTTGAGCTGTGAATATAATTTCATTTGATAACGACCGACGTTGAAAATAATACACTTGTTTATTAACTTTTCAATTAGGGTATATGTGCTGTGCATGAGTCATTACGACTTAAACCTTCCATTCCATATTGTGTTACAATTTTGTAGGTACCTTAAATAGTAAGTGCATTACATGTAATTGGTTATGGCGATGTTGGTTTTGTTCCGCATGAATCACCTGCTTTCTTTCTTCGGCACTTCTCACTTGTACTGTGTTTAATTATTCGTTTGTACTCCGTATGCTGCCAATTGCGTTGAAATCTTTCGTACGGTTGTTCCAGCAAGTGTATAGTTTTGTATCAAAGTGTTTTAATAAAAGTTTCATCAATAGGTCTTTCTGGCATCTAGTAAATTTATATCGCGAGACGCTGCTTGTAGTTTTTCTTTCAAATTGATTTTGCTGTTATACAAAGGTACTTTTAGCTAATAGGAGATCATTATAATGATATACAAGTTTCGTCTGTACATTTTGAACAAATTGTGTTCTTTTGTTTTTCTCAATTCTAATGTGTCACGCTAACAAGGTTTTCTTTTGTCTAGTGTGGACAATGTCTTCGTTCCATCCTTTGTCATGAAAATCGCGAATATTGAGTGCGTGTACAGTAGAATAGAGACAGTACGGTTAGATACAGTTGTCTACTTGCCTCGGTAATCTCGGTATCGATGATTCATCGCCGGCTAGACTTGCGGAGGAACCTACTATTACCGGCGTAACCGCTCTCTTACGTCGATAGACACGGCGAAATCGTAATGGAAACAATAACTACATACTAAGGACGGCCATTTGTTACCAGAACGAAATTACTATCTTTCACTAGATTGACTATGAATTACTTAGGTACTTTGAAAAAAAACGATTCTTTCAAAGTAATTTTTCATTACCCTATTTTTTTAACACGCTTTATTGCTTTCACGTTTGTTTGTTTGTCCACATTTTTTTTCTTATTTAGGATGCAATATTTCATGATCGAGTTAAAGTCAAAGATTTAAATCTTTGGTATAGGTAATAAAAATAGCTAGAGTATGCGAATCGTACTTTATTTAGAAAATTTGTAAATAAATTAATTACACAAGATGAAATTCTCAGAATGACATTGAAACGCTTTGATAGAATTTTTTATTAAAACTACATAGGACTGCGCGAGTTATGAATTAGTATAAATAATTCTAATAATCTGAGAGCCTCCCTCCACCACACAAAGATTTGGATGCCTAGCATCAACGTTTGTATAACCCGGTCGAGTTAACTCGGCACCTGAAGCTCGATAGACCCCTCTCGTTTTCTCACGCCACCGTCGTCAATTTTTTGAAAGTTTTCGTTAGATTATTGATAAATTATCGCTAACAAATGTACTAACGCTACTGCATGACGACAATGGCGTGAGGAAAGGAGAAAACGAAGGGGGTTTACTCGACTGGGTTATAAAGCGATTGCGTTTTAGTTTCGGTACCCAAACTGAATCGCTGTACCTATTTCCTACCATGAGCTACACCGGGGTGTCAGTGTCACCACGAAGCGAAATCGCCATATTGCCGTGTCATCGGCAAAAACATTTATTTTCTCACTATTCTTGTAAGAAACTTGATTTCATAATCATGGTATGAAAAATGAATGAAATACGTACGGCTTTGATTCAGTATGGGCTAGCGTTGACGCGCCCGCTGCTGGCACCGCTGTTTGAGGCTGTTTGTCACATAGCGATGCAGTTAATTTTAGGAGTTAAACTGGATCGCAATAAAAGAGTGCAAGTCGCGGATTCATTCGAATTTTATTCAGCTACGAATCTACGATGTGGTGCAAGGCAAACTCCCAATTTCTCCCAATTTTTCTTTCCTTTCTCTTTATTTACGTTTCTAATATTGTGTTTCAGTTACAAAGTAAACGGGAGCTGTTCTTCAAGTCGGATTCGGTGAGTGGCAGCACAACGGGGCCGCCCCTGGGCGCGCCGCCCGCGCCTCCAGTGGCGCCGTCCGCCCTCAAGGATGCCCTGTCGAAGCGCTCGGCGACCTTGCCCGACCCCCACGAGAGCAACCACCACGAGACCAATGGCACTGCCAAGCTGAGCAACAGCGTCTCGGTGGACGCCCCCAAGCCGCCGCTGTCGGCGCCGCCGCAGACTCCCGCGCCGCCGCCCCCTACCTCAGCACCACCGGCATCCGCTCCCCTCAGGAGTACAGAAAATATTATGAAGGTATGTATCGCATTAGGTTAAGAGCCTATAATGATAGTTGGATGAATCAACTTTTTTTGTCAGGAAAAAATCGACCCATGTGTAAATTTTTATAAATTATAACAAAACTAGATAATTCTTTTGTAAAAAATCTTTATTTTACGATATTTAGATTCATAGCCAATAAAACATACTTAGTTTTGTACAAAAATAATCAATAGTTTAAAGAAAAACATGGGTGACCCAGGGGACAATGTTGTCCCCAGCTTTTATATGAAAAGTAGGAGTTGTTTCCTGGGTCACCTATGTTTTTCTTTAAAATCACAAAAATTTTCATGTCTTTTAAGTTTTCTTATTAGCTGAGAGTATAAGCAACTACAGATTAACTTCATATAAAAATGGTTCACGTAGATATTTTAAGAAATGCCACAAGACAACAAAAAGTTGATTCACCCAGTTGTAAGTTGAAAAATGAATAAAATAAATGAAACAAATGAAACAAACGAAATAAACGAAACAAATGAAACAAATAAAATAATAAAATTCATAAAAAATAAAACTAATACAATTAATAAACTAAATGAAATAAATATATAAAATTTGATAAGATATACCTTTTTGGGTGTTTATCCCTTTTTGGGTGTTGTTTGTATGACGACCTCCGTGGTAGAGTGGTTTGTACGCCGGTTTTCAAGGTGTCGCCATCTCTTAGTGGCCGGGTTCGAACCCCGGCTTCGGAAACGAACTTTTCTATATTGACTCAGGTTCAGGATACCCTTAGGAAAGGATAGCTTTAAGTCTTGTGCAGAGAATACCCATTGAATTCGTAAAGATAAAGGACCATTGTCACAGAATACATACTAGTGCCATTGTACCAACGCGCTCCTTATCTCTAGCTCATGCATTTGTGATGTTTGAAAGATGTCTTTCAGAAATTGGCGATCGGATACGGTAACAATGAGGGTACACTATGATTGCAAAATATAGCAAGAATTCTTGCAGGAACTTATTGAAACCGGACTAAGATTCAGTATATACAGCTGACGGAATTTTACAATCCAAGCTTGTTATTTATTGCACAAGATAGTGGCAGTTGCGATGTTGAATTTAGTAATGTTTTTCTAATTTGTTTATTGATGCGTTCCTATTACATGTTTAATCAAAGGAAACAGACTAGATTTCGCGTATGATTCATACCGAAATTTTTTTCCGGGGTCACAGTTTAACTAGCTACTATTGAGAAAATATATAAACATTTTTATTTCGCGATAATATAGTTCTACGTCACTATCGATAAAGCAAATGTGGTTACGTATTTGAAAGCGAATGAAAGTATAACAAATATAGATAACTATCCCATAACACTAATGAACTCTGAACAATGGTTCGCTGTCGTTCGTGTTCGCTAACAATAATGATCTTGAACAATGTCGCTCTTTTAGGGTTATCGTTCGTACTTTAAATAAGAGAAGGTCAAAATGACCCGATATCGCTGATAACGCGAAGCTATCTTTGTATTCATTCTGAAAAAAAACTGAGTCATTAATTATGTATTTTGTTTTTTTTTCAGAAAAATGATCACCCACCAGTCGCACCAAAACCCGAATTACCTAAGTTAGAAAAGCCAAAAACCAAAGAATTAGATGGATACGTTGGATTTGCAAACTTACCTAATCAAGTGTATAGGAAGGCAGTCAAGAAAGGATTTGAGTTCACATTAATGGTTGTAGGTGAGTTGAATATGTTTTTGTTGAAGTAAATTAAAGCTGTCTTAAAGTCAGTAAGTATTTAAGTTATTAATTTGTTTGCAACTAATTAATTATAATGTTGCAGTAACTGCTAGACCAGTAGTGGCTCTACCATGAGTTAATGCGAAATGGTGTAAACTATCGTTTTCTCTCTTTCACTCGCATTGACTGTGAGCAGTATATCCAAAAGTTTTCGGTAGCGAAAACAGTTTGCATCCACTCGTGGTAGAGCTACAGCTGAAGATTTCTTAGTTGCATTTTTGCAGCAAAACAGCAAAATTAATGACAGATTAAGCCAGACTAATCGACAGACAAGGACATAAAAAAAAACAAAAATGTTTATTTTGTTCTGGACATACTCAATTACTTTTGAACTCTAACCGCATCTGTGGCCTAGTGGTTCGCCCACCCGTGTAAGACGCAGTGGTCCCGGGTATCGATTCCCAGGGGGGTACAATTTGTACTCGGTTTGGTTGGTGGTAGGGCTTATTTCAAGTCCGCCTGGCTAGCTACCACCGTCTCACCTAAGTCTGACGCCGTAACATTGATTTAAAAATTGATGTGTTCTGGCAGTTAGAGGTAAGATCCAGTTCCTCAGTGATGAGGCTTCCGGGTGTAGTGCTGCGCTTCCACCTTCGACCTTATCGTCACTTAACATCAGGTGAGGTAAAGGCCGAGCACTGTCCCGTTGTGCATAAAAAAAACTTGTATTATTATTTACAGGTGAAACAGGGTTAGGTAAATCAACTCTAATAAATTCCCTGTTCCTGACGGAGGTGTACGACAAGGACAAGTACCCAGGGCCCTCACTGCGGGTGAAGAAGACGGTCGGCGTGGAGACCAGCGTGGTGCTGCTCAAGGAGAACGGGGTCAACCTCACGCTCACGATAGTCGACACGCCCGGCTTCGGCGACGCCGTCGACAACAGTAATTGGTGAGTGCTTCTATCCTAAGACGGTCGGCGTGGAGACCAGCGTGGTGCTGCTCAAGGAGAACGGGGTCAACCTCACGCTCACGATAGTCGACACGCCCGGCTTCGGCGACGCCGTCGACAACAGTAATTGGTGAGTGCTTCTATCCTAAGACGGTCGGCGTGGAGACCAGCGTGGTGCTGCTCAAGGAGAACGGGGTCAACCTCACGCTCACGATAGTCGACACGCCCGGCTTCGGCGACGCCGTCGACAACAGTAATTGGTGAGTGCTTCTATCCTAAGACGGTCGGCGTGGAGACCAGCGTGGTGCTGCTCAAGGAGAACGGGGTCAACCTCACGCTCACGATAGTCGACACGCCCGGCTTCGGCGACGCCGTCGACAACAGTAATTGGTGAGTGCTTCTATCCTAAGACGGTCGGCGTGGAGACCAGCGTGGTGCTGCTCAAGGAGAACGGGGTCAACCTCACGCTCACGATAGTCGACACGCCCGGCTTCGGCGACGCCGTCGACAACAGTAATTGGTGAGTGCTTCTATCCTAAGACGGTCGGCGTGGAGACCAGCGTGGTGCTGCTCAAGGAGAACGGGGTCAACCTCACGCTCACGATAGTCGACACGCCCGGCTTCGGCGACGCCGTCGACAACAGTAATTGGTGAGTGCTTCTATCCTAAGACGGTCGGCGTGGAGACCAGCGTGGTGCTGCTCAAGGAGAACGGGGTCAACCTCACGCTCACGATAGTCGACACGCCCGGCTTCGGCGACGCCGTCGACAACAGTAATTGGTGAGCAGTGCTTCTATCCTTATTAATAATTATATTATAAACTAGCGGCCGCCCGCGACTTCGTCTGCCGTCGTTATGCCTGTCAAATAATTTATAAGCAAATATTGTGGAGAATTTAATGCATAGACGAGATCGAGTTCATATCTGGATCGGATAAACGTAAAAAATCTGTTACTTTGGTACTTAAGAGCGAAGCCCCATTAGTGCGTTGCGCTGCGTTGAGTCGCGTCGTCGCAACGGAACAACGCATTGTATGCCTTACCTGCGTTGCGTTGACGCTGCGACAACGCAACGCAAGAGGGTACTCTCGTCTAGCTTCCTCTGTAGCAGTGGATCACTGGCCGTCCGTCGTCGCAGCTGAGCGGTGACGACGCAGCGCATCACCCTCCCTCCCGTTTCGTCTCTTGTCCGTCGATCCGTTGAAACGTCGCGCGCGATGACGCATCGGTCTAATGGGGCATGTCATAAAAAATATATGGAAAACGTCGCTGCGACGACTCAACGCAGCGCATCGCAACGCAGCAATGGGGCCTCGCTCTAAGAAGTAATTTCCATAGAACCGTTTTGACGTTAATCGATTCGAACTTGATCTCGATCCCGTTCAGAAGTAACCCCACAGTTTGGTACAGAGAAAAAACGTGTATCTACGATACGTTTTAACTTTCTTGAAATGTGACTTCAAGACGTAAGGACCTGTCCACATGACCACGTCACGACGTCGTCAAAGTGAAATGCTGCGTTGTCGCAGCGCTGTGCGTTGTCGCGGCGCTGTGCGTTGTCGCGGCGTTGTGCGTTGTCGCGTCGTGCTAACGCACGGTACGGCAACGTCGCCGCGGAACGACGCGTCTGACATCGCTTCTGAAGCTAGTGGTCGGCGTACGAGCTCAAAATCAATGGAAAACCACAAATCGTTCAATCGATCGTAAATAACAGGACTATATCCATATTTAGAAAGAGACTGCTATTTCTCTAGTACGTAAGTGAAGAATGTATCGGAATTTTACAAGGCACGACAACGTGTAACGTTGCGGCATCTTAATTTTTTTGAAAATTGCACGTCAGGTCAACGCACCGCGTCGCGATACCGCATCGTTCCACGTTGACAACGTCGTGACGTGGTCATGTGGACAGGCCCTAAGAATTAACAAAGCAAAGTAAAAATATAAATACCTATATTTGAGACATTGAACAATATTTCTTTTTACACAAATTGTTTGTGCGAAAGTGCAAGCAAAGAGAGGGAAAATTATTGATACTGATTTATTTCTTATTCGTTACAGTTGGCAACCAATCATCGACTTCGTTGAATCGAAGTACGAAGAGTTTCTAAACGCGGAGTCGCGAGTCACACGTAAAGCCGCGCCGCCGGACACGCGCGTACATTGCTGCCTGTACTTCATCGCGCCCAGCGGCCACGGCCTCAAGCCCCTCGATGTAGAGTTCATGCAGCGGCTCGGCGACAAGGTCAACATCATACCTGTCATCGCCAAAGCGGACACTATGACCCCTGAAGAATGCAAGGATTTCAAAGAACAGGTAATTACAGCGTTGAACTTTTGCCAGAATTGTTAGTAGTCGTAACTGAACAAGACATCGTTACTAGCCTTACTAATATTATAAAAGTGAAAGTAAGTAAGTTTGAGAAGCTCGGTGGCGCAGTGGTTTAGCGCCTGGCCCAGCGATTGCGGAGGTTAAGCAACTTTCGCAAGGGTCGGTCATGGGATGGGAGACCAAAAATGTATTATCGCGAGCTCCTCCGTGCTTCAGAAGGAATGTTAAGCTGTTGGTCCCGGCTGCATTTGCAGTCGTTAACACCCACCAATCCGCATTGGGTTATGGCCCGTCCTCCCTATCCACCCATAAGGAAGGCCTGCTGTGCTCTTGCAGTGGGGACATTAAAAATGGCTGATGGACATGGACAAGTTAGTTTATTTGTTTGTTACACCTTCAGCCTTCACGTCTTATTAACTAATCAACCGATCACCATCAAATTTTGTATACACATTGTCAGGAGTACAGAAAGGACATGGGTACTTTTCATCCAGAAAAAAGTAACGATTTGAGGGACATAATAATAACAATCCAAGCAGACGAAATCGCGGTCAGCCGCTCGTTTTCGATAAAATAGAGCAGTTATTCCAAGTAATCGTTGGCTGTAAAATTTACATTGCCAAATAAAACCGCAAGAAAAACACTTTGCACAGTACGAGGCATATATCTTGAAATCGGGCGGGGATTGCGTGGAACGCGTATCTTGGGCATGCCTAGCGGTGGGAGAGAGGCGCGCGCTATTGGTCGCTCACAAGAGCACATGCGCGATCTTATCCCCACTCCGTCGAAAAAATTTCAACATATATGCCTCGTACTGTACTGATGTAATTAATTTAATTTTTGTTTTTCTAGATAATGAAGGAGATCAGTCAGCACAAGATCAAGATCTACGACTTCCCAGAGAGCAACGGCGAGGAGGGCGATGGCGCGGAGGCGACGAAGGCGTTACGAGCGCGCGTGCCCTTCGCCGTGGTGGGCGCCAACACGGTCATCGAGCAGGACGCGCGCCGCATCCGCGGCCGCAAGTACCCTTGGGGCATCGCTGAGGGTATGTGCCGTGTAAAATAATCCCATCTGTGGCATTCGTAAAGAGGTCGACGGAACAGAGGCGATGTAGGCGTTACAAGCGCGCGTGCCCTTCGCCGTGGTGAGAGCCAACACGGTCATCGAGCAAGCCGCGCGCCGCATCCGCGGCCGCAAGTACCCTTGGGGCATCGCTGAGGGTATGTGCCGTGTAAAATAATCCCATCTGTGGCATTCGTAAAGAGGTCGACGGAACAGAGGCGATGTAGGCGTTACAAGCGCGCGTGCCCTTCGCCGTGGTGAGAGCCAACACGGTCATCGAGCAAGACGCGCGCCGCATCCGTCGCCGCAGGTACCCTTGGGGCATCGCTGAGCGTACGTACCGTGTAAACTAATCTCTGTGGCATTCGTAAAGATGGTGACAGAACAGAGGCGATGTAGGCGTTACGAGCGCGCGTGCCTTTCGCCGTGGTGGACGCCAACACAAGAAGCGCCGCATCCGCGGTCGCACGTACTCTTGATTGTGGGTACGTTCTATGCGATTCATTCAACAATATCCAACAACGGCAACTTCGGAGCGTTTGTGGTACCTACAATACGAAGTAATATACTCTGTGCGCACGTGGTGCGCGCCATACATTGACTTGTGAAGTTTCCGTTGTTGTTGGATATTGTATCGTGCAAATTACTTGTGAAGATGATGATAAAGATAAAGGTGTTGCGAGCTTTCGTGCCTTTTACCGTGGTAGGTGCTCACACCATTATCAAGCGAGACCGTTTTGACGCACCTGAGTATGTGTAAGGTACCGATATACGAATAGTCATTTTTTTTAATAATAGTTAAATGAAAACATTGTTTGGAGTTCAGTTCGGTGACTATTTTAATTATTCGCTAATTGGTTCTTAGTGGACAATGTCTTAAATTGATGCAATTTTGTTGTACAAGTGTCTACGCAACTGAACAATATGTGGGATAATTGAAATAGGCGCGATCTTGGTTATGTGAAGCTGAGACTTTTATTGTAGTGGTGGCTACCTCGGCTGATCTTACTGAGTAAACTGTCTTGATAAACTTGGTGCCAATGCTCCAAGCAGCATTGGAATGCGATGCACCCGCATTTTAATGTAAACTGAAACAATCTACCACTGAACTATTCAACACTTGAAACTGGCAAAAATTACTCCATAAAGAGGAAAGTAGATTGCCAAACTAAAAATCAGAAGAACATTGTTTTAAAGGACCAAATACGTCTTATTGTAGTGATACAAATGGTATTTATAACACAAATTGATAAATAGTTTTTCAACACACTTGCTCGTAAAGTGAGCCCTAATACATCGCTTTTAAGGCAATAAACCGAACTATAACAAACGCGTGCAATAATATATAAAACACTAGTTGGTTATAGAATGATCCCTACAAAGTTAAATAGGTACCTTACTGCAAGCTCTATGCGAGTAAACAGAGCATTTTCAATTTAACCGGGTAATACAGTTATTTTTTAAATAACAACAAAGAGGTTTTATGCCGCTGAAAATTAATTTGCATTTTTGCAATAAATAAATGTGTAAGTCTTTAATTAAGTCAAACAAATATTAATTATTATCAAATTATTCCTAATTTACAATATTTTGTTATAAAATATAAAAATATTTGCATTTTATCACTTAAATTTAGAATTTTGAAGTAGGCTGTATGCTCACTAACCCCTTTGTTCGCAAAATATTCTTGCATTGGGCGTGTGAAAAAAACAAAAAAAAGCCTGCGCGCCTTTTCTCATCATGATTATTATTTTGTTTTTGTCGTATTTGTTGCTGTGTGGTAAATTACTTTGTTTTTTCCTCGCAAATGTGTTGAAAAACGTCGTATGAAACTAGCGAGCTCTTGCTCATTGCACACTCGGCTGAGTTACGCCCTCGCCTGCGGCTCGGGCTGCAACCCACAGCCTTGTGTGCAATAAGCAACCTAAGCTAACTTGTATCATAATGTACTATTACGCACTGACGTCCATTATACAAGTACGCGTACTTCGTATAATGGACTCAGTGGTTTTACGGCAGCATCTGTAATGACGTTTCACTTGCTTTTGTTTTGTAAACAAAAATCTGTCAGTCAGTATAAATAAAAGTCCAATATCCTTGTTCAGTGGAGAACCTGGAGCACTGCGACTTTCTGGCGCTGCGCAACATGGTGATCCGAACCCACCTGCAAGACCTGAAGGACGTCACGAGCTCCGTGCACTACGAGAACTACCGCTGCCGCAAGCTCGCCGGCCTCTCGCACGACGGGAAACCGCACAGGATCAATTCTAACAAGTACGTGCTTAGGTTAGGGTGTTATTCCCGAAACAAGAACGAGGAGGTTCTGAGATAGAATTGGTATCGAGTAAACGTCAAAACAGTAAAGGAAACTAACTATGGCAACAATTTTCAACGTACTAAAATAACACATTTTTGACGTATATTCGATCCTG
This sequence comes from Agriphila geniculea, assembly GCA_943789525.1. Taxonomy (NCBI): domain Eukaryota; kingdom Metazoa; phylum Arthropoda; class Insecta; order Lepidoptera; family Crambidae; genus Agriphila; species Agriphila geniculea. The sequence continues at coordinate 18,488,527 of OX038871.1, forward strand.
ATGTGAACTCGATCTCGTAAATTCCCGTCGAGATTAGGGGGGCTGTTTTTTAAAATATAGAATATTCAAGTGTGAAATCACTAAGTTCATTATCATTATTTTTATATAGTCTGTTTATCCTTGTTTTATTTGGTAAACAATCTTCACCCAACTCTTTTATCCAACAAATCAGTTAAAAATATAACAAAATATTTTTCCACGCATAGATTACGAAAGAAATTGCTAATTATTAGTGACAATAAGTGTGAGTTGCACCAAAACGCTGTCGACAAATGATAATGCTATTTGTCACGTCAAATTTGTCAAAGGACATCATGCTGGCTGGCAACCTCTTTTTTTGGCTAACTTGGCCTAACCGGTACTTTAAAAAGCTAGATTTAGTTAAAGTAAGCTAAGACAATAACGATTTAGGTTAAAAAGACGTATGACAACTGTCAGGGGGTTACTCCCGAAACACAAACGAGGTTCTGAGATCGAATTGATTTCGAATAAACGTCTAAAATCCGTTATTTTAGTACATTGGAAACGGTTGCCATTGTTTACATTGTACTGTTTTGACATTTACTTGATACCAATTCGATCTCAGAACCTCGTTCGTGTTCGAAAGTAACCCCCCACTCGATGTCGTTAATTACCGTCGAGAGTAGGGTGGCTGTTTACTAAAGTAAGGATAAACAGACTATAATATCATCAGTGTGTTTTGTTCATTCATAAGCGACAGCGATTTTGTACTACGGACAGTTCAAAATGGCGATGTTAGGTAATTAGCTAGTTGCAATATTTTGATAAATTTGGGTATCATGAAAATTGTTTCCTGGTTGAATCAGTAAGTTGTTTGTTACTTTTTTTAAACTAATTTAATTATATTCACGGAGAAAATCATCTTTATTTTGTCACGACACTTAACAATTAACTAATCAAATTCAAGCTGATTACATGTTCGATTGTTATATTATTTAAATTTCTTTTCATTTCAGCAGTTACCTTTGCTTGCATAACTTTTATATATATTGCAGTGTTTTACGGCCTTATAATAAATGAAAACTAAATTTACACCCTGGCTAAACCAAATATATTGCTTAGCAATATTACTCTTTACGTTTGATGTCTCAAGGCGTCATATTCTTAAGCAAACTTTGGTTTAACGAGGGTGTAAACTTATTCTTCGTTAATTAATAAGGCCGTTAGAGTTTAAAGCCAAGTCTACTCACGGAAATAATTGTTGCAATTCTCAATTTCCTGTTTGTCGAGCAATTACGCAACAAACAGTCGTCAAGTAATATTACATCTGACCCACGCCCATAATGTAATTACATCACTTAAAAAGTTCACAAGGTTTAACCCTTTACTGACAATTACGACCTTTGCTTCATTACAATAGTCGCTTTTACGATTTACTACTGGAATATTTATCAAAATGCTTATTCACTCACTTGATCTTCATACAAGCCTTTAATTAAACTGAAAAGATGATGTGTATTTTAACATTTTAATTTGTTCTTCAATTAAGAAAGCACATCAAGTACATTCAGTTTATTATAATAAATAAAATAAAAATATTAGTAACATAACAGCTGATATGATTATTAGAAACAACAGTCTCAGTCTTTTTCTTTCAACAAGAACATTTGATCAGCTCTGGAATATTATTTTGTATTATCATTTCAAATTCATTTTGTTTTCTAATTTTATTCAATAACCTCAAAATAACAATAAGTCGTCTTTTTTTTAAAGAGGCATGGATAGTCTTTTAATTTTAACAACCTAAGTTGACGGGGTTGCAGAATTATTATTATTTACTAATATCCTAACATTACGTGGTTTTCTAATACTGTCGTCACCACAATAAGGTGACCAGACTTAATAATTTACTAATAAATAAGATTAACATCAATAACTTAGTATAGTATACGCAAAATAACTTGGACGCTCTGAACTTCGCGCGGAACGCCGCGCAGTAGACGAATACAGCGTGCGCGGGGACGGTGCGCGGGCGGAAGCACTCGGAGCTATGGAATTCGACGTGTACCCTGCACGAAATATCACTTGCAGTTAACTTCCGAGCCGCCGAGTTATTTTGCGCATACTGTAATTGGATTGAGTATTTCATTAATTACGTATTATCGTTGCTGCATGTCTGGTCACCTTCTACCTCGATACTTCTTCTAGCTGTTGCAATTGTGTGCTACGGAGTTTTTATTATACATTCAATGTCTTAGTCTAGTTGCAATGACATTCTTTGACTACTCGAATGTTCTGTGCTTGGGCATGCAGAAATGAAATACTTATTCGTTTACATTATCATAATTATTTATATGGACTATTTTGAAAATTACTTATATGTCCCTCGTTTTTAGGCGGTTGTATGACCGAAAGTGGCGCCGCGGTGATTTTTATTTAATATTGTAATTCTAATTCACAATTTTAATAAAACTTTACGTGAAATTTTTAGTATTTTTATACGGTATCATTGTATTCCACCGTAGTCACTGCTAGAAGTAGATAGCAAAACTGCTAATTGGCCGTTTTTGACACATTTGCTATCTACTTCTACTGATGACTATGATGGAATATAGTGATACCTCCTAAAAATACTTCACTTTACGCGGAATTTTTAGTGCCATAGGCCCTAAAAATTTCACGTTAAGATTAAAAACATTTTCTATTAACAACTTATTAAATAAAAAACTCTGAGGTCACCACACCTTATTCAGAATAAATTGATAAATCTCCAACACAATAATTTTTGAAATGTCCATTCTCAATGTCATGAATCATAATAACTTGCAGTCAAAATGCTTTTACAGTGGCATTAATAACTGTCTGTTCCCATATTCATTGCAAAGCGATTAAAGCTATTTGCGTGTGTCACACAACGCTGCACAGTGGATTCACTTATGCATCTGTAAGCAAGTGTTTCAAATCAGAATTAATGAATATATTGGCACATTTATGTACCTACTTCTAAAGTCTGTCTTTGTTGTGGTTATATAGCAATATTATTTAGACAAGGTAGATTTAGCTATTCACATTTTATAAACAAAAGCCATTTGTCTATAGCTGATGTAATTTTTTTACTAATATTAGCTCATTGTGTTGTTTTTAAAACAGGCAATTTTATGATTGAATTAAACAAAACGAGTCTCTTAAATCACGATGCCTTAAATTTTTGATCATAAAAAAAGATTGGAAGATTAATATCAAAACAACTTCAGATGCTAGCACAGGTTGATTTCCATTTCCACCTTTTTTGTGTGCGTGTGTCCGTTAGTTAGTGTGTTACTAATGCCACTGTAGTCGCTAACACGCCGCGTGCCCTAACTCTGGTTGTGTTGGTGTTCAGTTTGTGCCCGCAAGGACTGATGAACAGTTTCATGACCGTCTGGTAAGTGTCGCGCAAAATGTTACCTTAATCCTATGTACATTAGCAACCATTATACCACAATCCACGATGTTATCGACACCAGTTCACTGTAATTTATGTAGCACTTGTTTCTGCGGAAGGTCAGCACTTATCTGCAATGTAACTTACCTAGTATAAGAACAATGTTACTACAACTTTCTGATCTGATTGTAAGCATGGTGAAGAAACTTTATAGACCAGTCTAATGAAGTTCATGCGAAATACTCTTTCGATATTAGTTTTATACTAATGTTTATGATGTGTATTGCAATTCAAAATCCTTTGGATACAAAATTCGCAAGCATGAGTGATCTCGCCTGCGAAAAACTTGCCGAAAATATTACTTTAGAAAAGAAAAACAGTGCCACAGATTTATTCATTTTAATATCTTATTATGTCTGGGATTGATACTAAGATGTGAAAACCGTCGACAATAGTGTCGTCAAACTGACGACATGTAACATATTATGTGAACGAACATAAAAATTTTTAATATTCCGGAGGTCATGAAGGTGCACTAAACTGTAGAATAGGGACACTAGCACAAATAATATACTTACCAACTTTAGTCATATAATTCTTCCAGAATGTACTAAGGTGGCAGTGGAACATAATTATATCTTAATTCTTTATCATTTATATGATTTATCTAGAATTACACACACATTACACCATACACAATATGTATTAAAAAAACTACTGTCGAAATAGTGTAGATATCCTTTGCATCATTGCATTAACTTTTTTGCATGTATGTTGCATAATTTATAAAAGTAAAATATTAAACCGCGTGTTTCTACTAAAAAAAATACAACTGAAAGTACTTGTCTTTTTATAATTCCATGAAATAATGAAATTTGTTTTAGCATAGCTTGAATGAGCTTTTAGCGGTTTGCATGTAAATAACAGTTGTTTTCGTTTAATACAGATAATAAGATGTAGATAGATGTTGGACTTACATGTTTTAGAGGTTACCATTGCTATATTATAATTTTATTAATTCGTTTTTTCGCAAAAGAGTTTGTGAAGAACAGGTATGACATCAGTAGTATATTTTTAGATAAATCAATTGAATAAATTGTTCTCAGGAACCCATTGGCCCAGATGGAAGAAGAGAAGAGAGAACACGACCTTAAGATGAAGAAAATGGAAATTGAAATGGAACAGGTATGTGGCAACAACGTAGGGTTATTTTTAAATTTGATTTTTAAATTTGAAATTTTTGCATTTACAATGCTATTTTTTTACGTTACTAAACGTTACTAAATTTAGTATTATTTAGTAACGTAGGGTTAGTTAGGCTACATTGGCCCATATTTTTTCCAACCTTTATCTCATTCTATCACTCTGAACAACTGTTCATAAATATAACTGTCTTAATCTCTACGCCTCGCGGGTGTGGTATTTTTTGATAATTTCCCCAAGATTAAATGAATACCTAGCAGGTAGGTTTTGTTTCGTTTTAGCGCATCTTTCCGATCACTCAGTCTCGTAATCTCGTCGTTACTTCATTTGGCGACAGCTAGATGAAAATAGAAATTTTCTCCAACCGTAAACACCACCGAGCAGTTAATATGATTTAATATTACTTCCAGGTGTTCGAAATGAAGGTGCGCGAGAAACACGCCAAGCTGAAGGAATCCGAGGCAGAGTTAAGTCGGCGGCACGAGGCGACGCGGCGAGCGCTCGAGGCGCAGGCGCGCGAGCTCGAGGACAAGCAGCGGGCCTTGCAGGCCGACAAGGCCGCCTGGGAGCGCGAGACCGGCCTCTCGCTGGACGACCTGAGGCGCCGCTCGCTCGAGGCTAATAGCAAGGAGTAAGTTGATACCCTCTGTGTACGTTAATTCATTAGCACATAAGGATAGGCTCTCGATTTGGAGGAGAAGCAGCGAGCCTTGCAGGCCGACAAGGCCGCCTGGGAGCGCGAGACCGGCCTCTCGCTGGACGATCTGAGGCGTCCGCTCGCTTGAGACTAATAGCAAGGAGTAAGTTTATACCATCTGTGTACGTTCATTAGCACATGAGGTTAGGCTTTCGTTTCGATCGATTTTAAGCCTTAATGCGAAAGTATTTGAGTCCAAAGTCGATTAATAGTGGTAATCCAGTAAGCTGCTAAGTGTGTACATTACCAGACGACACGTAATTTATAAGTCAAATGACCCATTATTGATATACCCTGTCGCAACATTCAATAGATTTTTCTGTCTAATGATCATATCATTTCAGGGTTTTCTGTTAAAAATGGAAAATCTACAAAATTACTTATTAGTCCGAGCGAGGCTCAGAACAAATGAGGGCGAAGCGTGTTTTCGCGTCCGCATAAGTTTTTTTTCTATTTTCATAATATTTTGACCCTACTGAACAAGATAAGAAAGGGTGTCGCGCTGACACCCTTGAGCGTTTCGTAAAAAACGCATAATTATGCCAAGAAGCTACCGTCATTAGATAAACCTCTAATTAAAAAAAATTATAAACCCTATATACGTGTTAGGTGTCTAATGAAAGGGAATTAAATGATCTATAATGTTATAATACACAACATCGTCTGTGTAGTACATTTCAGAAAATATTTTAAATTTTATGAAAATTATATCTATGGAAACCCATTTTTTTTTTGTTTTAAGTTAATGTAATTCTTAAACTGGTACTTCTTTTCTCAAACAAAAAACATATTAACAAAGCCTATTTAACGCAGATTTAAAAAAATGACACTTTCAAGTACCTTTATAAACAAAAAATTGCAAAAAAAATATTCTAAACGTCGGTCGCGTGCCGTAGATTTCTTCGATGGGTGGAATAAAAAAAAAAATTTTTAGGTATAGCAATATGGGCATCAGGTGAAAGCTAATAGAAAGCCAATTTCAAATATATATACATTATGATACTTTTATTCTACTGTTTTGACAGAAACTAAAAAAAACTTAGCATTTTTTTCAGTTTCCTCAAAAAAACTTCCTTTAGGAAGTGTTTTTCGGGTTACTTGGTTTTATACTTTTATAAAGCTTACTAAATTAGCTACAATTTAAGCATAATCTGAGTAGTCTAGAACCGTAGGTTGCGGAAACACAGCTATAGGCATTTCTTTCAAAAGTGAAAAAAAATCATCTTTGACTAGCTGAGTCTCCGCAACCAATGGACCTAGACTGCTCGGTTTAGACTCAAATTGTAGCAAATGTAGTTAGCTTTACAAAAGTGTATTACGATAAAACCTGAAAAATGCTTCCTTAAAGTAGTTTTTTTGAAGAAATTGAAAAAAATGCTAAGTCTTTCGAGCAACACAGGATTTCAGGGTTGCATACTTGAGTATAAACTACTCTCTAGAAACAACATATTTAAAAATCGTAGTTAATACTCGTTTGCGATTTTTGCCTTTTTTGTGTAGATATTGACTAGATTTTTTTTATTTTCTAATAATTTATTAATGTTGCATACTTCTGAGTTATGGTTTTTTGAAGTTTCTGTCAAAACAATAACATAAAAGTATCATAATGTATATATATTTGAAATTGGCTTTCTCTTAGCTTTCACCTGATGCCCATATTGCTACATCTAAAAAAAAAATTTATTATACCTATAGAAGAAATTTACGGCATGCTAAATTCAACATTTTTTTTTCGCTTATTATTGTTCGTTAAGGTACTTGAAAGTTACATTTTATTAAATCTGTGTTAAATGGGCTTTGTTAACGTATTTTTTATCTAAATTAAAAAAACAAAAAACCGACTTCAAAAAACCTACCTCTAAAAAGCAAGAAATAATATTCGTAATAATAAAACACGTCTATTGAAGTCGGGTGGGGCTGGAGTACAAATGTCTTTTTTTTTTATTCTAAAAGCCCCACCCGACTTCAATAGACGTGTTTTATTATTACGAATATTATTTCTTGCTTTTTAGAGGTAGGTTTTTTGAAGTCGGTTTTTTGTTTTTTTAAACAATTTTTATTTTTTTTTATTTTTAGTGTAGGTACCTTTTGTATTAGGTAGTGTAGGTATATTATTTAGGTAGAAATTAAAATCGGCTCAGCCAAACGTGAGTTAATCGCGGAGAAACATACATACATGCGGGTCAAACTGAGAACCTCCTTTTTTAAGTCGGTTAAAGAACTACACTTAAGATATCCCTTTTCCAGCAAAAACATAATTATCTTATTCAGTTTATAAACAAAGAAGTTATACGACTGATCATCGAGGTAGTTCACACAAAATCATACTATTTTCGTGCTTTTTTTCAAGATTACTTGAAAAGTACTGAACCGATTTCAAAATTTTAAAAAATGGGACCAACTTGGGAGTTTACCTAATGTAATAACGTTTGAATCATTTCAATCGGTCCAGCCGTCTTCGAGTAATCAGTGTACATACAAAAAACAAAAAAAAAAAAAAAAAAAAAAAAAAAAAACGGGTCGAATTGAGTACCTCCCTCCTTTTGAAGTCGGTAAAAAAAGCACCAGTTTAAGAATTACGGTAACTTAAAACTAAAAATTCAGGGTTTCTATAGATTGAATTTTCATAAAATTTTAATTATATTCGAAAATGTACTACTCTTCTGATGTTGTGTATTATAAAATTATAGAACACTTAATTCCCTTTCATTAGACACCCCACACTTGTATATAGGGTTCATAAAATCTTGAAATTAGAGGTTTATATAATGGCGGTAGCTTCTTGGCATAATTATGCGTTTTTTACGAAATGCTCAAGGGTGTCGGCGCGACACTCATTCTTATCTTGTTCAGTAATGTCGAAATATCAAGAAAATAAAAAAATCTTATGCGGACGCGAAAACACGGTACGACCCAAAATCTGCAGGACTGGCGAAGAGTGAAAACCTCGTAAATCTTCTTTCTTGTCAAAACACTTCTGCCGAGTTTTTCGTCACTCATGACCAGCTTCTGTCATTGATAGGGTTTTCATAAAATGCAATAGATAGCGTTGTACGCGTTTGAATGGAATATGGGTGAGGTAGAGTCGTGAGATAAGAGTTTTTCTGTCAAAAACTGCAAAAAAAAATGTTCTAGACAAAAATTGGATTTACGAGGTTTTCACTCTTCGCCGACGTTATAGGAAAGTACTTATGTTAGCTAGCGTCGTACTGTCGAATTTTACGTCTTTTCTATTAAAAATATTTTAACAAGCTTTTTAATCTGATTTTTAATGTCATCGATGCTGGAGCACAGCACATGCCTTCCTTATGGGTGGATAAGGAGGATGGGCCATAACCTACCACACAGGCCCAATGCGGATTGATCGGTGTTAACGACTGCAAATGCAGCTGTGACCAACGGCTTACGGGACGCGCCTTCCGAAGCACGGAGGAACTAATCAATTTTTGGTCACCCATCCTACGACCGACGCCTGTGAAAGTTGCTCAACCTTCGCAATCGCAAGGCCAGGCGCTAAACCACTGCGCCACCAACTCCTTTAATAAAATCGCGTACTAAACATTGATCTTACAATGTTATTAAATTACCAATAGACAGAAAGCTGATGCAAATTCACTCGAGAATGTATGGAAAAGAGAAAATTTTACACATTAAAACACGTCGTTTTGTATTGCAAGTGCTCTGAAGTTGGCAGATCACTGTCTATTGTCAATTTAATCGCATTATATGCTTTTTGAGTTTGATACTAATATTATTACATCTTTTTCAGGACCGTGGACGGCAAGGAAAAGAAGGACAAGAAAAAGAAAGGTTTGTTCTAAACAGTGTCGTCGGCCTCGCTCCCACCGTAACTAGCGTGACTAACGCCCGCCGCGCGCCGCGGCAAGTGGACCCACCACTGCGTAAGCCTATGTTACTTTAAATCCACATTTTGAATTGCAATATTTACGCGTTGAACCGTGTGTTACTGCTATATATTGTATGCAGAGTTTAATGAGATTATTACATTCTTAGACTGTACATATCGTGTTCGAAATTTTTTGAGAAACATAGGCCTCGCGAAGTATGTTGAACTGTAATTTAACGAGCAATGTTTTGCCGATGAGATTGTCTTGATATAGGTTTTTCTATTAATTTATATGACTAATTCTGGAATATAGTGCCATTTTCAGTGTTGTGACTTGTCGCTGCTGTATTGTTCACTAATTGAAATTGTTGTATCGAAGTGTGGCTTCTAATATTGTGTTTAGCGAGTTACTTACTGTGTACTCACATTGAGTGTTTTTTCTTATGATATCAGAGGTGTCCAACACTCGGTTGGCAACAAAAAAGTTTAGTGATATGACGAAAATGACATTTCTTTTAATAAAATGAGGCATAATAATCTTTAAACATACAGTTATTTAATATATTTATCATTTTCAATCATGCTAAATTGACAGTCCAGTTGGACAGCCCTGATTTATACTATACAACCTTTCTTCTGTAAAGAGTTGGTACACTTTATATAATAATCCATCAATGACGATTTTTTGTACATATAATAACTGATTAATATTTACGTACTGTGCGTAATAGTTAAATAACACGTTTGTATGGAGACTTCTTTCTGTATCTGTATCTGCTAGATTTCTTCTAAGTTCCGTTGTGAATATATTATGAAATTTTCAGATTGGTCTTTTAAGAGTGTTGCAACGGGAATAGCAATATAAAGCGGACCTAAGTCCAAACACCACGCACCACACTAGCTTAGCGAGTAATAGTTCTATGGTTAACTAGTATAATGGAACAACGATTATTGAAGACTACAGAACGTAATATAAATATCTGGCATTAGGTGGAGACTCCATTGATTTTAGGCATTACTTTTGTGTATTTATTTATAGGAATTTCCCATGACAAAGCATTTACTATGAGTATAAGTGAGGCCTAATTTTTTACGACTTGCGTTTTCAAAGGCAATAATGGAAAAATGTTTTATATGAATATATTTTGTTTTTTATCAGTTATTTCATAAACATGAAGCACAAACGACAGTTTATGATTAGACGTTGACGTCCACAAAGATGCCAAATAGCTTGTAATGAATGACAGATTGTTTAATCAAATTCGAAAGTGTACTAAGTTTACAATCAATCATTTTTATAGATAATCGTCTTAAGACGGCGAACAGATTTATCTCCAGCTCAAATTCTGTGAAATATTTATATAATCTTTACTGATAAATATAGCATTCTACTATAAAATCATTCAATCATCGTTTTTATTATTAATAAATACATCTTTGAATCTGCTTTTTTGTTATATTTATAAGTAGAGATGATACTGTACTGTAGTAATTCGTGATTAAATAAAATAGGACTACACCATTCTAAATTTTAAAATGAAATTAGATAAGAAATATTTTTTACTTCTTTATCATTATATTTAAATCGGCTTGATCGGTGCATTCGTATAACTTGATAAGTTACGGAATAGCATGGCGTCTAATTAAGCGCAGTCGAGTTATAAAGTACTACATTAAACACCAAAATTGCTTCATCAAAGTAATAATTAGCTATATGACTCGATTTGTCGAACCTAACATTGTGCTTAGTGATATTTATAAATACGCTCATAGCTCAGTTGTGACATAGTCTAGCCCTAGCTAGGTGTTAGCATTTCTTTGTTATACGATAAGGATATGAGGCAAAGATCGCTCACCAATAAAATTCATTGTCATGAACGCTTCTCATCTTTATTATCTGAAATCTGTTATAGACTTAAATCTGAAGTGCTGTGATTTATAACAATACGTACTTCTTTTTCGACAACTGACTTTCAAATTTTGACCAAGATTTTGTCTCTTTAAAAATATCGTGAAGGTTTAGTTTTGGAGATAAATTGTTATCTCAATACACCCAGAACAAGTTTCTTCCTACTGTCTTATTATTATTTAGGTATGTAAATATTTACGTTTAGTCATTGATTATATTAAACAGATATATAATTCAAGTTACTCTACTAATACCTATGTAATTTATGAGACGTGCATAATCTTTATTTAATCAGCATACCATGGTTAAATTTGTATTATTTCCTACACTGCAGTATTGACTTCCGCATTAAAGTTAGGAGTTTAGTAGTAAGATTATGCTTAATTTTATATTTTTGTGTAGGGTTTTGGCCCACTTTACCATACGGATTTTTTGCTTAGTCATTACAATGGATATGTGATGTATGATGGGTGAGCAATGAAGTTCAGACGATGTAATATATTGTACCTTTGAATATAAATAAATACGTAATATATAGGCTAATTTTGTTTAATTTCGTACCTTAATGATTATTTTTAAGGGTGATGATAAATAAGGAGCATCTTATTCATATGAATCACTTTTATTTGGTGATTTTTAGATCACATATACAGTGTTATACATTCGTCGGTCACATCAAAATACAATCCATAAATTCACGAACAACCTCAAAATATTCTGTTATGTAAACAACGTAGCTACATCTAGGTAATATATTAATAATAATATGTTTGGCAGCACTATGGAAAATATACTTCTACTTAATTATTTCAATGAAAATGCAACTTCAAATATATTATAACAATCACAACAATTTCTCGACAGTACAATCTTTATACACAATAAATTATATTCAATTGATTTAAAATATTCGACGTGAATTCATTCGGATCAATATTCTATAAAAAGTAATTTTATTTACAGTATCTAATTATTTACCGGGGTTTTACTCCTTCAGGGTTACAATCATTTACACATTACATTTATGAGAACAATAAAAATATAACTATTAAACATTTAGGTACTTTGCACCTCCGATAACAGCATACACAGCATGTCTGCATTAGGCTAAATGTACTAACACGTATTTTGGTTCATTTATTTCCGACATCATTTCATCCAGACTTGCCACGCGTTGGTTTAGAGACGAAAATGAAATACGAGTACTTTAGGAATCTACGTCATAAGAGGGAAGCTCACCTTTCCAGGCCTTCTTGTATTGAACGTTCTAATAATTCTAATGAAATTTTGTTTCATATGGCCAATACTCTAATACTTTGGTTCTAAAAATTAATCATACCTATTGATTTTCTTACTATATCTTTTTATGTTAGTACACTTCGTTAAGTTTATATTGAACTATACGATTACGCAAGAGAGTGACCTTAAAGAGAGGAAAAAGGGAACCATCACGCTTCCTTCGGTTCACTTTGCGAGCTTTGCCGTGATTACTATACCTAGCTATGTATTAATAACTGCATTAAAACCTAAAAATTACTAAATCTTTGGTGTTTCCGAACGCAATGTAACTCGAGTTACATCGATAAACCTGTGACTTTTTATGGGACATGTTTTAGACCTCCATAAAGTATATTGTAATATCACAAATTACTGTATCTCTAAGTACGTACTATACACTAACCATTAATTACGGTATTTTATTGCGATGGAAGTCAAATTGTGTTTGTGACTACGATGTAGGAGTGCATTATTACTTTTACATTTGCAGTTATTTTGATCAAGTACACACAAGACATATTATTAAAATTGTTTACTGACTGACTGTAAATTTAGGGTATTTGATGTTGAATCTTTATCCACTCCTACATTTTGACAGATGCGCGTACCGCTGAGGCGCTATGCCGCTAACATGTGAATAGAATCCAACAGTTATCACTACGTGAGGAGGCACACTGGCACAGCTATTGTACAATAAATGATCTACATATATCTCAACGTTAAACTCTACTACGTTACAGAACACGCAATATCCTTTATCTGAACTTTGCACGCAACGATGTTTTGTAATATAATGTCGTTGCATCCCTTTTAATGAATACCTACGCTATTCAAGCAATTTTAATCAAATATTTAACACGATACACTTAACAAATAGTTATTACGGTTCGGTAAAAACCCTAAAATTTTAATGAGTAAGCTTTTTTACGTGATCTGTTTGGCACGTTTTGAACTGTTGCCGGTGCGTAAGTTCAAGTTAAAAAATTTAAACTACAAAGTTTGATATATTAAAATTGAAGGAAGGAGAATTATTTTTAGTATTGCCATTAAAAATTGTGTGCAAGATTTATAAAAATTGAGATACTTTTTCAAGAGTAAATATACTACCTCTACACAAACGGCAAGTCAGTAACAACAATGATTTAGGCAAATACGAAATTTTGTGTCACATTAGAGATGCCAGTAGCTGGACTGGGCGGGACACTCAGGTGCACCTAATTCAGCTTATAAAAAGGCTAGTTGAATTATAAACTCGACATATCATTTTAATGTGTGAAAAAATCTTATTCAACTTAATTGGTATTGACAGTCAAAGCAATATTATTATGCTAAACTTGGAATCTAATGTACCATGGCCACAAAGTTCGATTCACAACACTTCAATATAAAGCTTTATCAAGCTCTTTACATTAGTCAAATATTGTTAGTGAGTTACTAGCCTAACTTCTCGTATTAGAATTGAAACAGACTTATCTAAGAATAGTCTAAGTATTTTACAAAATTAAGTAAGAAGGCAATACATTTATAAGTAAGTAACTAGTCGTTAATAGTAAGATAACAATTTTTTTACAAATATAAAACCAAAGCCAAGATTGTTGATAGGATTAGACTTGAAGAGTAAATGCTAATAGTACGTGAGTGAAACAAGCAGTGTTATATAGACCGCTAGAGATATGAGCGAGATAGACGACCGGCGCGGGCGCAGACACTTACGACAAGTGGTAGCAGTGGGAGTAAGCTTATTGACACTACAGCTTTACAAGTAAAATTGACAACTAATTTATAATTTATGAAGAATAATAATAATATGTTAATAAACAAGAATGAAACAACAGTAAAGTTAGCAGAAATACATTAGTCAGTTTAAAGTGAGTGCATAGACTACACATCTCTACAATTTTGCCCGGGGAATAAAATACAAGATTTGTAAAGCTTGTAGCACCTACTAGTCGATCAGTGACCACCTTAAGTTATTAACATGTAGTTTAGGCACGTTCAACTGTCGCTTAATATTATCTACTTAAATACTAAATAACGACTTCGTCGTCTCTGTTTGTCATAGTAACAATTACTTAACAATTCTAAGTGATATGTTGATTATTGCCGTAATGGATAAAAAAATTAGCGACGTTCCAGATATGCACGATGATGCGACATGCACGCCGCGTGATATGAACAGCGCTCAACATCCAGCCAGCGTCTCACTGAATCAGGAACGTAACTAGGAGTTATTTGAATTTAACCGCTATTTTATGTTTAAGTGAAAGAGCATTTAAGTTTTTTTACATCTATAGCTGACTGATGATTTGTTAATTTCTTTTTTGTATGAATAGGTTTTCTGTCAGAACATCACAACCATTTAAGAAAATACCCTATTGAACGTGGCTTAAGAGATAGTGTTTCACAGTTTGTCTGGTGTTTTTAGTGTCTAGCTCTAGATACGATCCTGTTCGTGAAGAGGCATGCAAGTTTGCGTTGCGTCGCGAAGTTGCGTGCGGCCCGCGGCGGCCGGCTCGTGCGCGCGCGTCTATATAACACTGGAGTTTCGGGCGACGTGGGTGCTATAGCCACCAGAGTCAAGTTCCCTCATCTTAACGTTAAACATCCTCTCCGCCACAAGATGAAGTACGACATCCATTACGATAATCGAGTACACACATGCAACACACATCTATTATTTCGATTCACAATCATGCAATGTTCAGCCATCGGGCATATCGAACATTATGTCTCTATTTTTATATTTACAATACTCTTTCAAAGAGAAACGATTAATGCATAACATCGAATGCGAGCGAGAGTAACATTGTGTGGGTATGAAGTGAAATGTGGTAGTAGCATGTAAGTAAACGGACACCATTGATGCTAAAACAAAATGGAGGAAGCTGTTACTGTGCGTGCATAACAAATCAAAGTGCGTCAGGACCACGGAAGGTGCGCAGTAAACAAGCATAGATATAGCAGGGTGCGCAGAGATATAAGGTACAGATTATAAATAATACTTTATATACTTAGGTACAGGGTTCACTTATATAAATAGGTCATGGGGAAAATAAAAAAATATGCTTATTTGTGTTGTATTATATGTAACAATGTGTAACATTATGAAAGTGTAACAAGTAGGTATTAATTATTGTACGTTTTCACTCTTCTCTTAATTATTGATCACATTTTTTTCATAATCGAGGCAAAAATTTGTAACTGCAACAAGTGCTAGCGTATGTACGAGTATCTACATAAAGAAATTCGTATGAGAAAGTATAATACGTGGTGTTTTTATTGATATCCTGAGTAGTATCAAGTTATTACAATAAACAACGGTAAACTAGATTACTTAGACCCACAGCCAAATGAGTCGCGCGCGCACGCTTGCGATCTAGTTTATTGAAATGTAAGAAGTTTATAGGTATTTTTACTATAGACGCCTCTTAAATCGGCACATTTGTGTGTCGCAGGTGCTGTTTAAAAACTTACTTTGTATATCGTACTATTCATCTTATCATTAACTATAATATGCTGCAATCTACAGAACATTCACGTTCCGTGTGATGTGTTCAATAGTTTGACAGCTTATTGATCGGTTTCAAAGAATCACATGTATCGATGGCTACATAATTTAAATAGGCATCAGGTAACGTAGGCACAGATCCATGTGATTCCCAGGATAAAACACCGGTCTGGAAACACTTTACCCTGACAAAAAGCCATTCGTTGTATACGCACGTATAAAATCTAAATTTTTTTTAACGAAAATATTTTATGCGCTTTTCTATTTCTACTTCATTTTAACATAGTTTTTACAAAAATATGAATAATTAACGAGTCGTCACGAGCACCAAGTTTACAGACGAAATAAAATAACATTAAATAAATACTATTTCTAATTTTTATCTATGTGCAATTTCTAAAAGAGATCTCAATTGTCAGGGTAACGTATCGAACAGAGCGATGTCGACCCTTCCGACCGCAGGCGACGTACTGTTTCGCGGACGTTTGTCCTTAAAACAAGAGGAAGCTGACCCTGGTCCGGCGCGCGTCGCCCTTGCCGCGCCGGCCCATGCCGTACTGTCACATGGCCGTGTCGGAGGAGCTGCCGCCCGGCTTGGCGTCGCCGCCCACGCCGCCGCCGCCGTCCTCGTCGCGCGCCGCGCCGCGCCCGCCGCCCGCCCCCGCCGCGCCCGCCGACAGACCCGTGAAGTCCAGTTTGTACTGCACACGACACGCATGTTAGCCCTCGCACCGTCCCACCAAACCCGGATTCGATAAATGCACGATTAAATCGGCCGTTGCCGAATCCGAGGTCAGTCTTCTATGCGACGCCTAAGAAAGTACCCAATGATTACGGAAACACCATGCACGCGTTTTTTAGTGACACAAAGCATTCGGCACTATGATCGACTGTTATTCGGTCATAGTTAGTATTTTTTTTGTAAGTATTTCAAAGTAACACAATCTCAGTTACGATAAATTCAATACACAAATCTAGCTTTACTCGAAACAGGTGATACTTAAAGCTTATAGTGACAAACTTTATAAACTTTAAGTCCAATCGATAAATACCACACAGATGCTAAACTATATAAAATTCATGGCAACACCACATCGACAACATTCAAATTAGCTAGATACACCATCAAACAAACGCTACGCTAAATCCGACCAATCACCAGTTTGTCTGTTATTGCATTGCGATCAAACTGATATGTTGTTAGAGAAAACCACAGTTTTAAACCGACACTTACACCTACTTCAACCATTCAATACACTATTTTCACTCTTAAATGTGGATGCTTTTCGTAAATTTGGCTTCCAATACATAGGGACTCTCTCAGGCATACACAGGGTGTACTGGAAATACGAAACAAAAGAAACGTAAAGATAACAAAACTAAAAAAATTAAAGCAAATAAATAGAACAAACAGAGCTGTCAAACATGACTGGAAATAATTTAATCGGAAACAGCGTACTCCACAAAGAAATAGCTTATTGAACCCTAGCCTTTTAAAGGTTGTTTTTATATGCCCAATAACTGCAAAGAATAATATTAGCGATAACGCAAATGGGGCTAAATCATGAGCTCTTGGCGATGAGCATGGGTACACGGAACATGCTACTACCTACATACACAGCACACAGAAGTACGAGAGGACATTAATATCGGGTATGTTTATAATAGAGCAAGGCGGAGACAGACCGAGTCGTCCCTTGTATTCGCTGAAGATTTGTTTATCGCTTTCTCCAGCGGTATAAGACCCTTGGAGAGGATGAACCATCGGAGCACGGCCAAAGGAGAACAGAAACAAAATAAATAAAACAGGTATAGTAAACTAAAATGGGAGTTTGGTCAATATTCTATTACTATTTCAAACTAGAATCTAAAAACTAAGAAGGTTTATTCTTGTCAAATTCTTGTTTAAATAATTTATCAGAATAATTTTTATGAAGGTTTTGTTATTGATTTATCAAGAATAAACCTCGAAACTGTGATCACACTTGTTCACCCGTTTCCCGAAAGTCTAACAGTCACGAATGAAATATAATCTTTAAAGTACTTAACAGGTGCAACACTCTGGTGCCTTTTAACCACTCCCACACTGGCTTCCCACGGCAAAGGTACCTAAGGAACATTATGTTCCAATGCACTAACATTTTTATACTTCCTAAAGTAATTTACTAAACTTTCAAAAGTGCGAAGTGTTGCTCAAAAAGATAGTATATTAAAAAAGTAAATAAGTTTGTGAGGTAAAAAAGAAGATTGGTCACCTTGTTCGCGCAATCAAAGCAGGTGGTAACAACTTTGCTTATGACGTTCATAAGGTGTTTAGTTTCTTGTATAACGTTGTCCACTTTGCTGAAGGTGGCCGCTCGGCCCACCGTAGGCTCTTTTACTGTGAACTGTAGTTGTTGTACGTATGTGGGTACTTTGTCAAGATGTTCTAAGAGTTCTTTTTTTGTCGTTCCAGCTGGCACCTGGAAACAGGAAATAGCGTCCATTGATCATCCCGAATCAATATAAAAAAATATAATGTATTAATATAATTTTGTCTCGCACCTGATATGAAAATTGTCGTATTATTTTATAAAGTCTATTAGCTTCTTCCGCGAAGTACTCTGCTTGTGTGAAGAGGTCTTGCGTAGTATTTAAACGACCCTCGCCTTTTGTAAACTGGTACATAGCGAAGGCCATGGAAGACATATTTTTCGCCCTGAAAGTAAAGAATATATTTTCTTCATATGCGTAGCCAGGCATTAATTGTCCTTATAAGTAAAATCGTAAAAATAGCGCTAAACGTCTCTGGCAGATAGTTATTGAACAAACATTTTATATAAATATTTACATTTCCCTAGTGTTGTAGACTTAGAATGCTCTAAGGTTGTAGACGTCCGAAAGCTTCTTTTTCAACACACTTGCTCGTAAAGTGAGCCCTAATACATCGCATTTAGGGTCATAAACCGAGCTATAACAAACGCGTGCAATAATATATAAAACACTAGGTTGTTATAGAATTATCCCTACAAAGTTAAATTAGTGCCTTACTGCAAGTTCTAAGCGAGTAAACAGAGCATTCCCAATTTAACCGGGTAATACAGTATTTTTTTTTTAGTAACAACAAAGAGGTTTTATGCCGCTGAAATTTTATATTCATTTTTAAAATAAATAAATGTTTAAGTCCTTAATTAAGTCAAACAAATATTTATTATCATCAAATTATTCATAATTCACAATATTTTGTTATAAATATTAAAATATTTGCAATTTATCACTTAAAATTATAATTTTGAAGTAGGTTGTATGCATGCTCAATCACCCCTTTGTTCGCAAAATATTCTTGCATTGGGCGTGTGAAAAAAACAAAAAAACCTACGCGCCTTTTCCCATAATTGTCATATTTATTTTTGTCGAATTTGTTGCTAAATTACTTTGTATTTTCCTCGCAAATGTGTTGAAAAACGTCGTATGAAACTCATGAGCAACCTAAGCTAACTTGTTTCATAATGTACTATTACGATTTATTAGTAAGTTATATCAAGTATACCTCAAATGTTATTTTTATTTACAAATAATTGTTAAAAATATCTGGAAAGTTATTTCAATTGAATGTCGAGGTAATCCTCACATTGGTGAAATAACGCTGGCTTGCAGCGTAAAACTGGTATATAGGTACTAGAAGAAATTTAAAGATGCCACTAGTGACTCGGTAGCTCAGCGGTCAGAGCATTGGACCGGACATCCAAAGGTCGTGGGTTCGATTCCCGTCTGAGAATTGATTTGGTGCGAGTCGTATTTTATCTAGTATATTATTTAGTATTGTATAAGTAGGTATACCTTTTCACGATGTCGTTGTTTTCATCAGCAGCAGCACCCTGCCACTTCTCAGTCTCGGCGTCCATCTCAGAGGACATCATCTTCATCTCCAGACCCGATTTCGCAATTTTCGCTTGCTCGTCAGAGTCCAGTCTTACAGCTTTTAAAGGTTTCGTCGTGGTGCCATGTTTCTTTGAGAAATAAAATAACTATCATATAATAAACAATTACCACCTAGAGTCTGGTCACCGAATGATGATACTGAAATGGTGGCGATACTTTCCCTTTTAAATTAACGTTGAAAAGGTTAAGTTATTGGAAACTGACCCCTAAAATAAAACGCAAAATTAGTTGCTTTTCCAACCAAGTCTCATCTTTCGTTGACCAGAATTAATATAAAAAATTGTGATATAGTTAGCATTGGGTCAAATCATAAGGATAAATTCTAATTAGCATGTTAACTCAGTAAACCCTGAATACTGTACCCCGGGCCTAGGTAGACTGCTGTACTGTTGCTTGTCGGGTCTGTCGTCGGTGAGGTCGAGCAGTTCCCTGGCCAGCCGCGCGGCGTCGGCCAGCAGCCACGCCCACATGTCCAGGAACACATCGAGGTTCTCCCGCGCCGCCGCGCTGCCCGGGTGCGCCGCCAGTGTCCGCGCCGCCGTCACCACTTGCGGCCCGTATATCCTTAAATTGATTTCGGCGAATTTGGCGCTTACTTGCAACGTTTCTGACATCGCTATGTGCCTTAGCAATTTGCATACCTGTAATTTTAATTAATATTTCTATGAAATAAAACACTTAATATTTCTATGTTGGTTACGTACGTTTGAATTGCTTAAGGGGCCATAATAGGAAAACATGGTTTGCGCGGGCCATATTTTTATATAGAAAACGTAAAGTTGTAGCCACAAAAAAAACACACGACAAGCTAAAGAGATTATCTAGTAGCTACAAGTATTAAATTGCGTATGAATCTCACAGATGATTGTAAAAAAAATCAGAATATCATCAAAAGCGCTTGTCGCGGGCCATATTTTTGGCGTAAATAATAGCGGAAACGTATTGAATTCTACATCAAAATACACTTTAACGTACAGTTGATCCAATAACTTTTTTTCAAGAAAGATAATTGTGCTAAGGATATAATGATGAAAAAACAACGACAAACATCAAAAAAGTGCAGAAGTGAGGTTATTTTCCATTCTCTTTACACGTAAAGAAAAAGACAGAGACAAATGATTTCGCATAACGGAGCCTTAATAATGTCAGGTTTTAACAGCTAAAAACACTTTACCTACCTCTATTATATGATCTAATTGTTCGTGGAGCCGGCTGGCTACGTTGTGCAGTCTCTCTGATTCTCTCTCACCACAGGAACTAGCTGAAAAATTTAAACTATGTTGTGAGTGATCGTTTTCTGCAGGGATATTAATGTTAGTATTTTGGCAAGTTAGATCGTTGGTTAGGGCGAACATCTCTGCGTCATGGTGCGTTTTAGCAATAATTATCACTCGAAAAAGTTAGTTTTAAAGTAGACTTCGGATACACACGAATTCAAAAGAGAACGAACAAAACTGTATAGTGCGCATACGCAAGTTAATGACAGGTCTATCATCGGTCATGATCGGTCAATGGTTACTGATTAGTAGCAATATACAATTTCAACCATTTATTGTTTATGCTCTCTACATTTTAGTGGATTTTTTTACACAGGTGGTGCTCCGACCAGGATGCAAAAGAGTTCACCCCTAATGAAAGCACCGCTGTACCTATTTTCCGTCGAAGGTTACCTATGTGCGCGAGGTCTGCCGCGAGGCGGCGCGCCTCGTCGGCGAGCGGCGTGAGGTCGCGCGCCTGGTCGCGCGCCGCCGCCACCAGCGCCCGCTCGAGGTCCGACGCGGCGCTGGTGGCGCCCGTGCAAGCACTTTCTAATGCTGCACCGGCTCCACTCGTCCCTTGCTCCTCCTGACAAGTCAATTACTATTGAACTAAACTGCTAAAACAAATCACATAAAAATCAATCTTCTTTTGTCTTGATATCCATTACGGCCCGGTCAGGCCAGCGCGGCAGGCGGCGTTCAATAATCTCTGCGCGCTATCTCGATGTCGGCCTCTCAGCTCGTTGTCGTCACGACCGCGCAGTGATTACAGCATTCGCTTGCCGCGCCGCCTGCCTCACCGCCTGCCGCGCTGGCTGTGGCCGGGCCGTTAGGATGTCTTCATCTTTATCAATAAAAATGTACCATGGTTATTTGTAAAACACCAACAGCCTCGCAGGAGTAGATTACTAACATCGTAAACACAACATTTGTTAAACGACTTTTTTGAAAACGTCAAAAAAACTACTTTTCATCAATACTCGATCAGCTGTTCGAACATTTGTATGGAAAGTCGATATTTTTGTCTGTTTTCGGAAAATTCATAGAACAAACATTGTTGTTACTGATATTAGTATCTACTCCTGCGAGGTTGTTGGTGTTTTTCAAATAACCCTGTATAAGTATAACATCTAAATGTGACCTGCTGTTTTTTCCTTCCCTTGATTTTGCTTGCAATATAAATTTATTAGTGTACATTGTCTATCAAATGATATAAGCACTAATCCTATTTCCTCACCATGGACACGGCGACGGCTACTAGCCTCTCCAACTCGTACGCTATCCTCTCCGCGAGCGCTAATATCCGTTGTCTATGCCCGTGAGAGGTGTAGGCCGAGTCGGTGAAGTCGTGCGTTCGTTCAACGAGCGCGCGCAACGTAGAGGCTAGGGCTCTTCTCCTCGTTGCGTCCGCGCCGCCGCGCGCCCGCGCTGTCCGCACTTGCGCAGTGAGACCGCGCAACGCGCCCAGCGCCGTCCCCGCCTCCCATTGCGCAGCCTGCTCAACATGTTTACGAAAACCATAGCAAATCCATATAAATAGTTGAAGAAAAATTATTAACAAATCAGTTAGGTACTGGTTTTACAAATTGAAATTAAAATCACTCCCCTAAAACCACAAAATAAAGGGAGCTCTTTATAATTGTGTTAAAAGAATGCCGAGGATTTCGATTTCATTTTGTAGTATGTAGTTGAATTATATTCTTCGATACCTGTGATACTTGAAAGAAAAAAGAAGTTTAAATATGAGTAACTATTATGTGGGGAAGTATGACATAATAAAAATGAAAATTAGGAAATTCTAAGTACATTTGTCATCTGGGATTGTGTTGATAATTTATTGATATAACAGCGGCTAATAAAGCGTACGCCTGATTACTTGTAAAACAAAGAGTTTCTACTTTTTAAGTGACGGAGTTAATTTTTTACTCACCAATTGAATCAAAGTAATGATAAATTTTGCCAGTGCGGTTCCAAAAAATAATAATAAAATATCTATTTACGTTGATGATTGTAGTCATTTTAGCGTGAAGCTCAGCTAAGCCACAAACCTTAGCAATTTCGGGCGTGATTGTTAGCTTAATATAAGTGAAGAAGAAAAGTTCCTACACCTATTGATATTTTTTTCGTTAGGTAGAACTTTTAAACTAATGCTAGAAGAAAAAGTGCGTTTTATGAAAATTAAGAAATGTGATGCTTCTTCATAGCTGACATTTATTTTCTTATTGTGAATAACAACTTTTTGTATTTTCTATTAACTAAAGGAGAGTTTGATTGTATATTAAATCAAACAATAGTGTTTTGTTCCGTTTTTAGTATTACATGAATAAAGTTTGAGAAAAGTATGAAGAAGCAAGTCTAATATATTTTCTATATCATATCGATAAATAAGCGATAGCTAATAATTATATACAAATACGCATACTGTTAAAAAGAAAAACTGGAAGGCACTCGTCTAGCTAGACTGATTACTTAGTACCTGTTCATGGCTATCCGAGAAAGGTTGCAACTACAAGGAAAGAAAAGTTGTGTTTATGCACTGAAGAGAATATTTATAAGGTCACAGTTTATAGGTTAGGGGTGAAAAGGATCTATAAGTGATTCAAAGTGAAACTAAGATTGCTTTAGTTGAGTTTTTGAATACTTACAATGTCCATTCCTCAGATCTATAAGAGTGGTGGAGTTATAATAGCTAGAGGAAGATCTTTTAGTAATACGTGAAAAAGACAGTTTATATTGTAGGTAATTTCGCCATGCATATTCCATAATGGCACATCATTGTATAAGGCTATATCCAATTTTAGATTGAGAAATACAAATCCCTTAGTATTTGAGTTTCGATGTATTAAAGATAACCTTACAGAGAAAATGCTATTAAGGGTTGCATCTGGTAGTTGCCCATCGCGATAAAGCTATGATCTATATCGTGTTACAGCTTCGGGCTACGTTGTGATGTCATGTCATACACACAGATATCGATGGAAAACTCAACAAAATACGTGACGGTCACTACCACATAAGACTCGTAGCTCGTAGTTTAAAATCCGTAGCAAAGCTCTACATCGTAGTCTCTTATTTGTTAGCTTGTATTTTTTTTACTACGATTGTTTAACACGAATGGCCAATTAAGGAAGCTTTTGCATTATTATGATACAGTAGGTACAGTGGGTGGGCCTGCACCCATCAGTGGGTGTCGTGACGCTGCTGATATGATAAATTTAATTAAAAAAGACTGTTAAAGTTTGGTTTAGTTTATCTGCATTAGCCGATAATAATTGGAATAACTATTGGATGAGGCTATTCATTCAGTTCGTGTGATGTTTATTATATGTATATCTAATTGTAACGAGTATATATTAAAATTAGTCCTATATTTTATTTACTCAGGTAACTCAGATATGGTAAAATATCGATGTTCAGCTCTTTCAAGCTCTCATCCCTACCGCTAGGTACCTATCTGTTCTTCCGTTGTGTCTCGGAAACCTCTCAGCGTCTTGTCGCATCCCCGTTACGAGCATAGCTAAAAGTATACCATGCCTCTCGAACTTCCTTGTCTGCCAAACGTGTACGATAATTACAGAAACTTGTAACGTATGTAAAAGACGACCTTTGTTCCATTTCCACGAAAGGGGTGACGTAACGAGGCACGTTTCCCTATTATGACATTTAGGCCTTTTGTTTGAAGTACCTACCTACCTACTTCGTCAAAAGATGTATGTATTTTTTAACCCCCAAAATATGTGCCTATTTGTTTCGTTAAAAATACAATGATTCATCAAAGTCATTGTGTAAACATTTCTAATACATGTAGAGTGAACTTTGCCAAGTCATTCACATAAGTAAGTGCGCTGTGTATTCTGGAAGTGACTCGCAAATTTCCATTCCATCTTGCATGTTAATTACGGACTGGCGTAACCGTTGCGAGTCCCAAATTAGCAATGATGCCTCGACGACTTTATTTCAGCCATACGTCGAAAACTCTGCACCTCACTATATGACGCTTCCGTGCACACAATTATTTCGAATTATACAGAGGAGCTCGTAGTGTACTAATTTGCGAAAGATAAGCATAATGTTGGCTTTTTCGTAAAGCTTTCATGTACTGAATTTTTATTGCAGCATCTATGTATGGGATGTATTTGCCTTTTCCCAGCCTTCAGGTCATTTCTTCATAGTTTGTTTACTTAAACATTTACTTCGTTTATTTATTTATTGACCGGTTAACTTGGCATCCAGTCAATGTCGACGGCAGTTATATACTTAAGTCAGCAGTTTTTCTTGCTATATATTTTGCTCTATTTTTGTACTTACGTTACGTAACTAAAACTTCCCCACGTACCTTTCATTTGTACACTGTATTCGTTTATAGTTGACCAAATGACCCTATCTTAGTGCTGCATTTAGGCACACTGTTATACTAGATTCTATCTTAAAAATACTTCTGCATTAAGTTTCTGTATGTACTGGTAAGTCTTGTTTTGAGTTGTGCAATTTGACTTAACTGCAGCTTATGGCTTGTAGAGACAACTAAACTGGACATTAGGGGCGAATCAAGGTAGGTACTGCGTGAGATCTAAGTGGTATCTAAATGGTGGTATGTATATGGAAATGGCTTGTTTACCTAAATTCCAGTTAGCTCACACGGCATTGTTCCCATTGTCTCGCCTTGTTCAATTTGGATTTGTCCTCCATATGTATAATGGTTCGGATATGAACATTGCGGTGACCTGCTCTGTTTGTGGGTACAGTAAATTGAATCCGCGATTCACAAAATTTTACATTACAGTTG
The DNA here is from genome assembly GCA_943789525.1 of Agriphila geniculea. Taxonomy (NCBI): domain Eukaryota; kingdom Metazoa; phylum Arthropoda; class Insecta; order Lepidoptera; family Crambidae; genus Agriphila; species Agriphila geniculea. Next base: position 18,514,320 of record OX038871.1, read on the forward strand.
TTTTACTTTATATTTTGGTGGGTACTTGACTGAAATCTTTATGTTTACCATTATTTGGCCACACACTGGTATACAAAATTATCCAGATAGCTCATGTATGTACAGAAGAAGTGGTAAGTTTGTTACTCGAACCTCATGCGAAGGCTCGTCGTGGCCGGGCAGGCCGTCGCGCACCACGTAGTGGATGAGGTCCATGGCGCGCCGCATCTGGCAGAAAACCGTGTCGCGGTTCTCCCGGGCGGACGCGCTGCCCGGGTGCCGCATGCAGGTCTAGGAAACAAGACATAGTACATTAATATAATAGGTAATTACATAATGGCGGGATGGCACAAAATTTATTCCGCTTGGTGGCGCTACTGCTGCTGGAGACATTTGTACGGCCATTTACCCCCAATTTTTCCATTTATTTTAAACTAGCTGATGCACGCGACTTCGTACGCGTGGACTTTATGACTCCGACGTATGCATATAAATATAAACTAATGTAGTTACATAAGAAAATACTTGTAGCAGTGTTATAATGTTAAAATTCAATAAACTGTTTTTATTTTATTTTTATATTTAATACTGTAAACATAGTAAAAAAATATTTATAAACTAAGTATGTTCGGAGCCTTTCCTTCGGGAGCCAATATGAAAAGTCCCAAAGCGTTACTAACCCTGGAAAAGCCACATAAAGTTATCCATGCGAAAAACAACCAGTCCTTAGATCGACACCAGCGGTTTTAAGCGTCTGACCCGTATTTAGGCAAGTCGATATCAAAAATTAAGTCCAAACTGTTACCGCCTTCACCACGTGGAGGTACCTACTCCCAGCTTATGTTATTCTATTATGCTAAACATCTTTAACCTGATCTCGTAGATTTCCTTCCACATCATATGATCTTCGATTTTTTGTAAACACCTATTTATGCAAATAAATTAAAATTGGTTCTACATCAGGTTATCCAGATCTTCGATTTTATACCTCAACAAAAAATGCTCATCGGGCTGAACAACTTTTGCTAAGGTATCATTTTTATATTTCTAATAGTTTAGCTGGACAATTATGGTTCTGCAGCAGGTGTTCCAGATCTTCGATTTTTATGCCTCAACAAAAAATGCTCATCAAGATGAACAACTTTTGCTAAGGTGTCATTTTATATTTTGTAGGTTTAGTTTAGCTGGACCATTGTGGTTCTGCATCAGGTGTTCCAGATCCTCGATTTTTATACCTCAACAAAAATGCTCATCAGGCTGAACAACTCTTGTTAAGGCGTCATTTTTATATTCCTTATAGTTTAGTTGGGCCATTATGGTTCTGCATCAGGTGTTCCATTTTCCAAAATCAATTTTACTCTAAACTATGCCCAGGCTTAACAGCTATATAACAAAAACAAGTTTAATTCGAATCCGTTCAGTATTTCCGGAGATAAGCGTGTTCAAACAGACAAACAAACAAACAGACACACATTTTTTTTTAATTTTTACTCTATTACTATGTCTCTATCGCCCCAGATTTTTTTTTTAATATATGTAATGTACAGAACCTTTTTGTACTGTTTTATTATATGTATGGGTTATATCTAAAAATGGTTGATACCAATAGTAATTATTTTGGAAGTTGGACAGTAAATGAATTAAAAATTAAAGAAATCCAAAATGTGTTGGAAGAAAAAATTATATTTACGAAAATTCGCTTCCAACATCCAAAAATTCATAGTTAAACAACAAAATGACAGGTCTATATCTACACTAGCGCCAAATTAGCGGTAGTGCGCCGACTCGCGGACGATTTGTGAATCAGCAAAATTATCCTGCCATTGAGAAAATCAGCAATCATGAAAGAAGTTGCAGCGTAAGTATTTGGAATGTAGAAGGCACAGATTCTCGAGTCCAATCCAAGAATCTGCGATATCCACAAATCTGTTGAGTAGTAAATCTAGCATCTGAAATTCGCTGGGTGCGAAGGTAAAATAATCGATCGCAGCGCTCATGGTGGCAAAAAGTAGAAATAATGAAGAATCTGTAATCTGTTTGAAAACGATATTTAATTGATAACTAGCGATACAGGACCAATTATATATGTTTATTATCACTTAATAAAATTATTAAAGTAGCTTTATCCTCTTGTTTTACAAAATCTACAACTAAAAAAGAAGTAAACAAACCCTAATATAACCAAAATAAAACACTCTTTTTGAATAGATGTTGCTTGCCATATTTAATTTAAATGACCAAAAATGATTTCACAACACCCAAATCACAGTAATTTTGAAATTTACATTAGTAACACAATATCTATAGTATTTTTTAATATTTTGTCACAATGCCGCCATTACATATCAAAACGGTCAGGTCAGAGCCAATAAAGTTGCAACACGCTAAGTGGCGCTAAAAGCGTGCACGGAGCCAATAAGCCGAATAAAATATTTGAAGTGTACATTTTACCTAAGTACAGTGTCTCTTTAGAACTCAATCTATTGTTCATGAGCTAAAAGTAATTCGCCACCCGATACGGTAAAAAATTCTAAATGATTAGTGTTCCAATTAATATGGCAATGGTACCTACATTGTCTATATCATTTATCAATACTCTTTTACTTTATGTTACCGTAAATTATAGTGATATGGACAAATAAACTCATTCACATATTTTGTCTTTTTTTGTGGTCTGTAAGAAAATACAAACAACTTTTCAAGTAGCTATGGAAGAAACGATTTCCGCTACAATCCAAGAAAGTGTCTAAAATACGAACAAATGTATTTTCTGGTTAACGTAACATAAGATAATAAAACAGTTAATAAAGAAGTAAAATTTTAGATCCTATTTTTGTTAAAAAATAATAACAATTTACAACCATCAACTTTCTTTTCAATTAAGACATCAACGCATTACATTTTATCGTTACAAATAAAAAAGTGCGATTGAAAGTAAAAAGTGATATATTTATTTGGGTTACTACAAGTAGATACCTACCTTACCTACTATAAGAGGAATCGTAGAAATGCAGAGCACATACAAATGAAGAAGAAATTGAATTATGAGGGATGTGTAGTGGTAGGTACGGTCAGAATGAGGTAAACCAGATTTAGCCCGGCTTTCATCCTGTAATTGACCCACTTGAAGCACTCTCCAAAGCTCTTGCTATCTATAACTTAGGCTAACATTGTTACCTTTTATTTAGACTTCTATTTTACATATTCATGTTTCCATAAAAACTGTAGGCAGCCGAGACAAATTGTATCCATCTATCTGCCTATCAAGAGGGACAAGATTTTGTAGATTTATTTAATAAATTCTTCCAAGAGTTGGGTACGATTATTATTCAGTAAGTAATAACATTACATGAGTGAGGTATGCTAGTCCAAAATAATTTAATGACACTGACAAATGCCTAACTACGTAGAAATTATCCTTGGACTTCAATACATATTTTCTATTTCCAAGGCTTGGACCTTAGAAAGGCTTGGACGAACAAACCGACGAATAAATAAAAAAGAATAAAAAGACTAGTTGTTTTCGTCCAAGTTTAGTACCTACTTATTGCGACTGTCATCGAGTGGTGCGCGTTGCTCCGACTGCTGACATATTGGTGGTTCCGCTGCGACTGCGAGCGACGTCAATTATTTACACCTCCCATTGTGCTGCTACATCACTTTGACAGTTGAAAATGGTAGTACTAATTTATGGAATACTGCCACATTTAATGATATTTTTGTAGTAAACTCAAGAAATGAAAAGCGCAGTTCTGTTGGTTAATTATTCTGTAAAACTGTTAGATTTTTTAAATATAATAAATGTATAAAGATTATAATAATACAATATTAGTTAGGGCGGTTAAACAAAATAATAAGTAGAAACTACCACTTAGATATTGTTGAAACCCCTCTTTAGTGCTTTGTTTGCACGACTAGAATTACCTTTTGCGTTATTCATATCACATGCAAATGATAGCAAATTATAGGTACATACTGACCATTTTATTAGAGTTTATAAATATTAAACACAAACATGGTTTCTTTCCCATCATAAAGTAAAAATCATATCTCTATATATAATCATAGTAGATAAGTAAATAAATATAATTAGATTAAACCTTGTATTAAATTTTTGTATTAACATCCTTACTAATATTATAAATGCGAAAGTCCGTTTGTTTGTTTGTTTGTTTGTTACGTCTTCACGTCTTAACTACTGAACCAATCATTATGAAATTTTGCATACACGTTGTCAGGGGTACAGAGAAGGACATAGGGTACCTTTCATCCCGAAAAAAAGAATTGTTCCCGAGGGATAGCAAAAAACTTTCCACGCAGACGAAGTCGCGGGCGGCCGCTAGTCGTTCATAAAAGCTGTGTGTTATGTACCTACTCGTATAACGTAAACTATATTATAATGTTAGCGAACTGTGGTTCTACAATAATAATCAATCTCAATTTCACAATACATTATGAAAATATACAGAGAAAGACACACAGGCTTCCGAAAGAGCTGACTTTACAAGGGTTCCTGAAAAATGTGGCGTGAAAGAAAGGAAACGATAGTGTGCGGTGACATATTGCGGCCGCGAAATGCTTTCACAATACCGCCCATGCACGACTTGTCTGGTTGGATTAAACTATTGGCAGCTTTGAATTACACAACAACGCTTTTAACACGTTTTATGATATGTTTATAGGATTTTTTTAGTACTTAGCTACTGTGAATGAATTGAATGAAGTGAATGAATACTTTAAATGAATTTTCAGGTTGTTTTTGTACCTAACTAATCTTTCAAAATAAAATCTAATAAATCTTTGAACAATATTTTTAGGTTTTATGTAGAGGCACAGATAGATTGTGGTAGAGGTACCTATGTGTGATATCTTATGAGAAAAGCTCACATATTAAATCTTATTGTTAATTCTCCATTATTCAAAACCTTTATCGAACATGTACTTAATCGTTAATACCAATAAGAAAGGCCTAACAAAGATTAAAATTTTCCCGAAGCCAGAACACCGGCCCGTAATGTGCGCAACGTTGTCGTAGGGTATAACAAACAAGCCCATTACGAAGATTAAGAGACACTTTTGCTTACTTTGCAGAACATGCCGAGACGAAATAGTCGTCGCAAAAAGCACACGACCATATGCTTACAAGATGAAGCGTTGAAATACTCGAGAAACTCCATAAAGGTAGAAGTAAAAATTACCCATCATGAGCATTTGACAGTTTTGCGAAATGTGCCATTTGTAGGATACTCAAATATATATGGATTATAGACAGTGGCGTAGCGATGGGGGGGCGGGGGGGGGCGGCACTTTTTAGGGGGCGGCAAAATTTCACAAAAAATATTAAAAAAATATATAAGTACTACACTATCATTGATGATTTTGACCAAATAATCATATCGTATGGCCCTGAGCGCGCGGCGTGCGAAGCGCGCGACTAGGCTACACTACGATTGATTGTAATGATTTTAACCAAATAATCATCACCGTATGGCGTGGAGCGCGCGGCGCGCTTCGCACGCCGCGACTAAGCTACACTATCGTTGGTGGTAATGATTTTTACCAAACTATCATCACCGTATGGCCCAGAGCACGCGTCTACATAAAAGATTATGCACTGAAAAAAAACCTAAAGAGTTAATTTTTAGTAAATAAATAAGGTAGATAATTATTACCAGTAAAAAAAAATACTGATTTTCTTGACTTATAATAAAAATAGGGGGCGGCAAAATTCGGGTCCGCCCCGGGCGGCACAAACACACGCTACGCCACTGATTATAGAACATATTTGAGACGTGTTGTACCTACACAACTTAAAATAGTCGAGCTCGACAACACATTAACAATTTGGTAGAAAAATATTCATGTAGGAACATATTGAAAACGTTATCAAAAGTAGCATAAAGATACTTGTCATAAGTAAATAATACTTTATCACGTTTATCACCACTTGAGATAAGTATATAGGTATTGATATTTTCAACACACTTGCTCGTAAAGTGAGCCCTAATACATCGCTTTTAGGGCCATAATCCGAACTTATAACAAACACCGTGTGTAATATATAAAACACTAGTGCGTTATAGAATTATCCCTACAAAGTTAAATTAGTAGGTACCTTAGGTACTGCAAATTCTATACGAGTAAATAGAGCATTCCCAATTTAATTCGAAATGCTTGCACGAATCATCGTCCAAGCATTTCGAACTTTCTTTTGATTCGAATAATACAGCAAATTAGAACAGGGAGAACAACAAACAAGGACAGTATTCAAAACTTTAATGAATAAGCTAGATTGTTCATCAAATAGGTAGGAAAATAAACTAAACTCATCGCACTTCAGTTAGGCCAAAGTTTTTGTTTTTATATTGATATAAAAACAAAAACTTTGGCCTAACAACAACATACTATTAGGTTGTTGACAACATACTATTAGGCAGTCTTTGGTAGTAAAAAAAAATAAGCGCAACGTATAAGTACTACTTTTCTTATAAGGTACATTTTAACGATTAAAGCACACTAATTTACCTTGTGATTAAAGTAAACGACGTAACCGTCAAAATGTTCGAGTTAAACACACTAACATAGAGTACCTACTACTTACATTATTATACTAGAGCACACTAAAAAGCTACACAACACTATGTAAAGAAAGGTCTTTTGTAGAGCTCAAAGAATTTCCCAACTTTAGGTTAAACTATTTCAGAAATCGGTCTGTCCTTTATACATTTATGTGGATATTGGAGGAGTAATATGACATATTCGATTAAATGCGTCTCGTCTCGTAGCTGTGTCGCTCTCCAAATGTTAGTGACCATACATAATTAATCGGCTACCTCTCGAGTGGCTAATTTACGGGATCTACCGCCTCGCTGAGTTCTGGGATAGGAGATTTATGGCGATCCATTGGTGTTAATAACTATCTCCTGAGAGGGTCATCGTGTTAAATTTTATATCTACATACATACAAGCGACTCAAGCGAGTTTGTCCACATACTCCCGAATTTGATAGTTAATTGTAATTTATCTGACGCTTTAGTAAACTATGAGAAGGTTTTGTTAAATAATTAAAGCTAAGTATCTACTTATTTTTTTTGTAAATGTTTTACGTTTAATCCACTAGGTATAGGTAGTTTATGTTAGGAATAAATAAGACGCTCGTTCCTTATTATGATGTATTTACACAAGTCGACTTGGCAGGCGACTTGCTGGTCGATTTTAGTCATCTAGCGCTTTTTATTGATATTCGCTTTTCTAAAATCAAATCGCCACCTCATTGAAATTAAGGTTTGCGATTAGATTCTACAAGCAACCGTCGATAGAAAAAGCTAATTGGCTAGCAAGTCGCCTGCCAATTAAACCCGTGTAAATACCTCCTTAGATTTTAGGTATTGAATTTTGTAGCTTGGTAGACAGTGAAGTCTTTGCATTTGGATGTTAAGGAGTAAATCTGCGCCCACCGGCCACTCCACACACGAAAGTTCGCGCGACGTTCGTCTCGAAATGTGTCATATACTTATTGTCTTTAGATGATGTGAGGAACATAAGTCAAAGTCAAAGTCAAAAATAGCTTTATTCAAATAAACTTAATTATTAAGTACTTTTGAATCCTCTATATTTTCCTACCACCTTTCAAGACTTTTTTAACTGACAAGAAGAACGGGCGCAAGAAACTTATCAGCTTTAATAGCAATAAGTAACGATATTTACAAACTTAAATATATCGTTACCAGATAATTACAACAGGGTGACAGGATTATTGGCAACAAACATAGACTTATTATATTACTATCATTTGCAACAAAGTACTCATAGTAGTTATGTGTTACATCATTTCCACGCATTGATCTTTGAGATAATCGTCTACTTTATAATAACCTTTACCCATGAGCGTTTTTTAACATGGTTTTTAAATTCATGCAAAAGAAGATCAATTACTTGTTGTGGAACTTTATTAATAAAGGCTATGCCTTTCATAAGCGTGGATCTGCTGAGGATGTTTCTGGGCACCAGCACCCGTTGTCGCTTGTGATTGTGAGCCTCGCTAGCTACGTCGACGTCGGTGAGAATACCCGCACGCGCCGCACGAAGAAATATGTCTAGTAATTTATTAGGAACTTACCTACATCTGTAAAAGTCTGTTTTATTTTGTTTTATGATTATTAAAATATCAAATTTAACTTATAATGTACCTTGGACGAAGTGAGGAGCATAAGCGTGGATCTCTCGAGGACGTTTCTGGCCGCAGCCACCTGCGCCCGCCGCCGCTCGTCGCGTAGGTCCGCGCGACGCTCGGCGGTGAGCCTCGCTAGCTCCACCATGCCGCCGCCGAATTCGGTGAATGCACGCACGAATTCGGCGAAGTTTGATACCGACTCCAATCTATCCAGGGAGCGCACCACCTGTGGGTCAAATAATACTTAATATAAATGTTAATGTAATTATCATAATATCCGCATATTTGAATCCTATAACGGGTGTAACAAAACCTTCAACAAAGCCGAAGTCCATGTATTCCGCCCATCACCAGGATCATTTTTGTCTTATAGACTATACCTGGGAAACCAATTAGGGATGGGTTTACTCCCGGAAATTTCCCGAAAGTTCCGGAATATTTCCAATCGACTGGGAAAAAACCCGGGAATATTCCCGATGGCCGGGAAAATACTCATTTGACAATATTTGATATTTTTTTTGATAAACGACTACATATTTCTGTTGTATGTATGATCTTTAAGATTTATGTCGATATTTAATTCAAGTAAAATGACTTTTTATAAAGGAAAACCACATTACGTTAAATTTTTACCTTAGAACTTAATTTTAAGAGTAGTTCCTAGGCCAGCGGCGCGGCGCGGTTGCACGTTTTTTCTATGAACTTGTATGTAGCTGTAAAAACCAGCAGTAATGTGCTGTAGTTACCTTATACCATACCATATTAATACCACTATCTTTTTTCCTCTGCAAACATAACTTTGTTTTTCATAGTATTTGTATAAATGACAAAGTTGTATTTGCGGTTTATCTCTAAAACTGCTAACCATATCTCGTTTAAATCAATTTTCGTTGAAAATGTTTATTTTTCGTTGAAAAGATCTACAGCATATTTTTGTTTTTCACCCTTCCATTTTAAAAGGTAGAGGGGGGGAATGGACACACATTTTACCACTTTGGAAGTGTATATATTTGAAACGACCTTCTATGTCATTTTTCAAAACCTATATTTAAACACCCCGCACGGTTTAATGAAAAAATTTCAGTTTCAGTTCCATGTATTAGGAGCCGTGCTTAATATTTTTTTATATTTTTGTGTAAAAAAAATCGTACAGCGGTTTACAGAATACATCTATCTACCTGCCAAGTTTCAATTGTGTAATCCTAATAGTTTCGGAATAAAGTGGCTGTGACATACGGACCGACAGATAGACAGGCAAACATGATGAATCTACCGTTTTTAGCCATTGGGCTACCGGAACCCTAAAAAAGTGCGAGGAAGTCACGTGGCCACCTGGCGCGCCGGACGAGCACCGCTTTGTATGTCTGGATTCTGGATATCAGACTTCATGGGGAATCTATCGATTCGAGTTGTAATTGATGGCTGCTCGTCCGCCCAGTTGCCTATCAATGCTAGCGTCCCTTAGGGATCGGTACTCTCTGAAACGCTATTCCTGCTGCATATTAGTGATCTGCTAATGCCTGGAATTTTGGGGTACGCTGATGACAGCACTGTTGTAGAGAGATGCTCGAGCCGGTGCAGAACAGGGGCCCTATTTTTGAATCGCTCGAAGCCAGTCGAGCGCTCTTTTCTACTGATTTTCGTTCGACATCTCATTGTTTTGAGTCATATGTCGAACGATAATCACTCGAAAAGAGTGCTCGACGCCTGCCGAGCGATTCAAAAATAGGGCCCCAGATCCAATGTCTTAGGGAGGCGATATGGTCAGACGCATGAACCTATCGTTGTAGGCAGTTCCGACTGAGGCGATGCCAACTGGTCAGGTCCAATCGGTCAAGAACCCAGGCGTGTCTGTTATGTGCTAAACGGAGTCATTTCGAACTAACTCCAACTTTCTGAGGTATATCCGTGCCGATTACTAAACAACTAGAGCTTTTCGGCATGTCATTGACTCCAACATTCAATTTTTGCTCTTTCATTGAAAGTAAATCACAATTGGGTTCTGGCAAAGATGAGAAGGTACCTACTTCACGCTGGAACAGCTGCTTAATCTATATCTACCAAATGCAAGTTTGATCGTGTATGGAGTACCTACTGCTCTCATATTTTTGGAATGGGCCTGCCAAACACCAGCACCAGCTGCAGATGCTTGAGTCCATTGAGCGGAGGGCCAGGTAGTTCATCGGAAATGATAATCTTTCCTGTCTTCTTCTTAGTCGTACACTCCTGGTGGAGCTGTCGTGGTTGGTCATGGATTGTCTGTAAGGCTTGTTGCCGCTCTTGAGATACTCCTCCATCTCTGTGTATTCGTGGCACTGCGTGTACATTCAGTAGGTAAGGGATAATTTTGAAGATGATTTGATTAAGTCTGTTGCCGCTAGATCTCAAAGGCGTCAATCTTTTTATTATATTTTTGGTGGACTGTCCATGTTTTAGCTCCATATAGGAAGATAGGAAAATATTAAGCATCTCATCAAGCGAACTTTGGTGTTTTAGTTATGCGGTGATCTTTCTATATCTTCGTGAGTTTTTTCATGGCTGATCGTGTAATGGCAAACCATCTTTTGATCACTTTATAACAACTTCCGGTATTTGTGATTGTGGATCCTAGGTAGGTGTAACTCTGGACAACTTCACAATTAGCTATTTCTCGTAAGTCAGGTCGATTGTTAGGTTTCTTACGATCCAACACTTTCATTTTTGTTTTATCGTGGTTCATAGTGAGACCAAAATCAACACTGGTTTTTTCCAGAAGCACAAGAAACCGTTCTATAGTTCTTCTTCTTTTCTTGCGATATTCGCTTGAGATATCGCAAGAAAAGAAATCAGCACCACTGTTTTCGGTAAATACAAATATTAAAGAAACTTGCACTAAGCGTTTTGTTTCTATCATCCGTACCGCTAGAGAGTGGAACTCCTTGCCCGAGTCTGTGTTACACGATAAGTACAATCTGTGGGCCTTCAAGTCACGAGTAAATAGGTATCTTTTCATCATAAATCGTATCATCGTTTAACCAGGCGTAAGGGTGCCCGCATAAAGAAAGCAGGCCACAGGTTGGTACTGGTCGGTACAGGTCTGTACCGTTCGGCAAAGGTAAAGTAGCCCATACTTTTCTATGTGAGGCCGCATATACAAAACAGGTTGTCGGTACCGGTTTGCGCGTACAGCCGCCTGTACCGACCAGTACCGACCCGCAAGCTGCTATCCTTAAGCTTCGTACAGACTGAGGCGAATTCCGCGCGAAATTCGCGAGTGCGACCACGTAACTCAAAGCGATAGCCATAGCCATAGCCATTGTCAAAGAAATTGCTATGGCAATGGCTATGGCTATGGCTATTGCTTTGAGTTACGCGATCAAAATCTGTCAAAATGAGCGACGCGCGCGATTCGCTCGCCTCAGTCTGTACGAAGCTTTATGCGGGCATCCTAATAGCGGCCAAGCGCTTGTCTATCTATCTCTTTTTGATTAAACTCGACAGCTTTTGTTATTGTTGATTAATATTTTTTATTTCTTTAAACTTTAATTGACAGAAGATACAAATATAATTACTTAAATAAATGTAGCTGATATGATGATGATGAAATAAATGCTATTAATCAGATATAAGTACAAGTGTTTGAATTTGTTGAGTTGTTTTGATTGCTAATTAGAAAAATATGTTTGGATCATACATATTATAGTATAATATCACTAAAAACACGTTCCAAAGAAAAATATTGGTATCATAAGTAACTGAATTCATAGCAAAGAGTATTTTCCCGCGTTTTTGGAATTTTTCCATATTTTCCCGTATTTTTCCGTATTTTCCCATATTTTTCTTTCCCCATATTTTTCTTTTCTTTCCCTGCCCATCTCTAAAACCAATAGCTACGAAGTTATTGAAGGACAAAGTCAAAAATGTATTTCAAATTTTGACGAAATTTTATTTTATTCGTTATTTCCTACTTTTTGTCCAATGAAACATTATAAAAAATTTAAGTATTTCGTAACATACAATGGCTTCAAAACGTCGTCGCTCGATGTATCTCATGAGCACGTACATAAACGCAGCCTTTCAACTAGGCCACACGCAGCTGTGTAGCATACACTCGCAGGCGCGGGCTGTAGTACGCGTTATATTGCGTGGTAAAGTATGCAATGCTTTTTTAACACCAAAAATCTAAATCGTTTCCCAGCAATAATTTTGAACAGAAATGGTCCTGATGATGGGCAGAATACGTAGACCTCGGTTTCGTTGAAGGTATAAGTAATACTATTAATAACAAGGAAAGCGTCATAAATGCAGTAAAATAAATATCGTATTGTCTAGTCTAGTACAAAAATTAAAAAAGCTAGTTTGCTAGTTCCCTAGTTCTTACTAAGGCCCGTATTTATAAACCGCTCTCAACGCTGAGAGCTATCTTGAGATCATACCTGAGATGCTGTTCCTATAAGAAGATCATCTCAAGTATGATCTCAAGATAGCTCTCAACGTTGAGAGCGGTTTATAATTTACTTTACTGCCTTAGTTTACTTATGGTTTATATGACCATTAGCTCCACTGCTGGGGCAAAGGCCTTTCTTATGGGTGAATAAGAAGGTTGGGCCATAACATAACCCACCACGCGGGCCCAATGCGGATTGCTGGGTGTTAACGACTGTAAATGCAGCCGGGACCAAGTTGCTTTACCTCCACAATTGCTGGGCCAGGCGCTATACCACTACGTCACCGAGCTCCAATTATACCTTAGTTTATATAACTAAGGTATAATTAATAATGGACTCAAGAATTATTTTATTAGATGTCTAAGGGAGCACTCTACCTGCACCGAGTAATTCGCAACTAACTTGGGACGTGGTAAAGCGTTAAGTTTCAATGAAACTTGTGAATTTCCGTGCGCGGCGAGCGGCAACTTCACTAAAACACGTTACTGGATGTCGGCCACAGGGAACTAAATTAACCACCACGTATAGTGTTTACAAATAAGAAAATAACAATGTTTAAATATATTTAAAAAAATATGTAGGACTTAAGTAGGCATCTACAGTAAGTACGAACTGTACTCGCTTCGATCGAGAGTCAAATCTCAATACACATTTTTAGATTTTGATTTTGCATTTTTTTGTATTTGTTACATATCAATTTATTGATTAATAGCTCATGTAAATCAATAAATTGGGTCATGTAAAAGAAACAAACTAAAAATAATAATAAAACTTAAAATAAAATAATGTTTTTGACTCCGATCTATACAATGTCTTTGACCCGACTACGGCGAAGCCAAAACGGAGGGTATATGATTTTGACCTGTATGTATGTTTGTAAATTCATCTGTTCCCTCATAACATCTAAACTACTTGTTATAATTTGACAAATGAGGTATCGTTAGAAGCGTCTTAATCGTTCCAATGAACATAGGCTATAAGACGTCACATTAAATTGAATGTGGCGCCCTCTAGAGGAAATAAAGACATGAACTAAAAAAAATATTTTTTAATATACACAAGCTAAGTAGGTAATAAATTGCGTGTAAACTTCACAAATGATTGGAAAGAAAAATCAGAATATCATCAAAAGCGTTTGCGTAGGATCATATTTTTGGAGTAAATAATAGCGGAAACGTATTGGATTCTACATCAAAATACAGTTTAATGTGCTGTGAAGTAGTAGCTCCAATAAATTTTTTCAAGAAAGATAATTTTGCTAAAGATGTGCAGAAGTGAGGTTATTTTCCATACTCTTTACACGTAAAGAAAAAGACAGAGACAAATGTTTCCGCATAACCGAGCCTTAATACTTTTAAATTATCGTTCTAACAAGACCAAAGACATGTACTATATTTGGCAAGCACTGCTTTATACATTTGTATACTAAGTTAAAATGCTGTATACCTTGTCCTTAGCCAGTAGCAGCTGCCGCACGACGACCATGTCTGCGAGGAGCAGCACGCGCGTGACGGCGGCGAGCAGCGCGCGCGCCGCCGACACCATGCCCGCTCCGTCTGCGCCCGCGCACACCCGCTCGATGGCACGCCCTGGAACCAAGGAAAATACACGTCAACCTTTTAAATATATTTTCCTTCCATACTTTTTTAACTGACAAGAAGAATGGGCGCATGAAATTTATCAGCTTGAACAGAAATAAGTAACGATATTTACAAAAGAGATCGCCAAGTCCCCATATAAGCTGGGGCCAACGTTACAGAGCTGAAAATTCGCCATCACTTATTAGAGCATTATGAAATATCATTTCAGTCTAACTTTCAGCATTGCTTCTCAACCGATTTTAATGTGAGTTACTTTTTAACGCGAGGTCTACGTAGTACAGCTCACGGAGCCACTTGTGTAAACTTATTTTTAACTTATTCATTTTGTGATACGGCAACAGAAAAAGAAGAATATCAGCCAATTTTATCTTGAAAGTGTGTGTGAGTGTTTGAACAACGAACATGAAAGAAAATAGAAAATTATTGTTTCCCTTTGGAAACTCTTTAGTTGAACTAATAATATCGTATTAATTACGATACAAAAACAAACCGTGACATGTTAGCAGTTCAAAACATTAAGTTTCTGGACAGTCGAGTCGATAACAAACAAAGAATTGAGTAAGGAAAAGCCGGTTAGAATTAACCTCATATTAGGTTAATTCGAACCTAAAAAATCGCAGAAATAAATGCAAGCATCGTTTTTAGGAAATGCAATCCCGCATACGTTCGGTGACACATTTTAAAGTGCAGGATAAAACTTCCATTAGCAAGGCTGTAACGCTAATTGAAAAGCGTTCCCAAATGATGAAGTTGTCGGTAATTTATGGCAGCGTCTTGGCAACAAAGACGGCGGGTGGCATTCATTAAATTATTAATTCTCGACGCTAGGCCTCCCGCCGAATTAATTGGCACCGACACCCTGCTCCTATTTGTGACAACTACTTATATACCCCTTGGGATATTGACAAAGGATGAATTTATCTGAATGTCACCATTCTGACTGGGATTGGTGAAGACTCTTTAGTCTTCACTGATGCTTTTTTAAGCATCAGTGAATAACTAACTTTTGGCATACCAAAAAATCAAGTACGTAAAAAAACAGGCCTTTAAAAAACAGGTTACTTGGGTATCTCATAAATATAATTATATAAATATGTATTAAAAAAAATCCGCTTTAAGCGAAATCATTAACATTAATGGCGCTCATTTTTCCAGGGGGTCAAGTCTGCTAATGTTTTCGTCAAAATCGTAGTTCAATGGTGTTCTAATGGTAATGCTTTTTAATTGACACAGTTCTTGTTTTTTAAACCCAAAATCAAGACACAATATGTTTCCGTTTTGGGTTTAAGAAACACAATGTGTTTCAGTTTCAAATACCATTGAACTACGATTTTGACGAAATTATTAGCAGACTTGACCCCCAGGTGCAATGAACAGATGAAACGTTTCTATTCCAGTTTCAACTTTCAAGTAGAAACTATTCAACCAAGAAGTTTGAACGTTGTCCTTCTGCAAGTCATTGTATCGTATTAGTACAGTAGCCCGTAGAACATTTAAATCACGAAAAAGGTTACCGTTTGCCGTTGTGATATAGTTATTTATTACGAAATTATAGATACTTTAACCCAAGTCTTACAGATCGCAACCCGCCGTAACCTATATTTGTATATCTCCAAAATTTATATTTTTTTATTTTTCGAGGTTTACCACATAGTTTAGCGATTGTCGTGTTCTATAGCTAGTTTTGATTGCCACAGATAAAAATAAGACTATAAAAAGTAGCCATACACAGATTTAAGACCTGATAAAAATGGTTGGACTTTATCTGGTCTTAAATCTGTGTATGATCACTTTCCATAGTCTTACTATTATCAGTGGCAATCAAACAACGCTGTAGAACACGACAATAGCTAAACCATGTGGTAAACATTCAAAAAAAAAAAAAAACATTTTTGGAGATATACAAATATAGGTTACGGCGGGTTGCGATCTGTAAAACATGGGTTAAAGTATCTATAATTTCGTAATAAATAACTATATCACAACGGCAAACGGTAACCTTTTTGGTGATTGAAATGTTCTACGGCTACGGGCTACTGTGCTATATTTTCCAGAAGCGAATGTAACGTGTTAGTTCTGATTTATTGCAGGAAGATTGCGTGTGTGTGAGGGATTAATGAACCGCTTGTGGTCCGCTGGGGTCTGATAAGTCCCATCAACAGTGTACGTGTTTCGGTTAAAGAAGTAGGGTTGATTAAATTGTGGTTAAATATAAAAAAACACGAGCAAAAATGCAAGAAACAAAGCAAAGTTATTAAAGCATGAAAAATATTGTTTCACGCAAACAATTGGCTTTGATAACTTTTTGAACATGACTGGAAATCTCAAAACCATTTCGAGGAATAAGCTTTCGGTACAGTGTCTAATATTTAAATTTAAAAATAAGTCTATATTTTTAAAGATATTTATAATATTCAATAAAAAGCTTTAACCTTCAAATGACCTTCATTTGACGTCATCACATACAGATCCCCCAGCCATAATAAAAAAAAAAGAAAAAAGGGCAAAGACAATTTTGACAATGAACTTGGCATTAGGGATGGTGGAAGTGAAAAATATCGATATAGGTAATATTTCTCAGAAAAAAAGTCGAAGTTCTTTTTTTGAAGCGATGTCGAGAGCTTCTCGCTGAACCAATTTCTAAATTGTTTGTATCCTCTTTATCAAATGGTATAATGCCTACGACCTGGAAGCGTTCGCTAGTAGTCCCTATTTTTAAGGCAGGAGACAAACATGATATAAGAAATTACAGAGGAATATCAAAATTATCTATCTTGCCTAAGCTGTTCGAAAAAAATATTTACGATAAGCTTTTCCCAGCTATTAGGCCACTCTTGATTCCACAACAACATGGTTTTATAGATAGACGTTCAACTGAATCAAACCTCTGTGAGTTTCTTGATGACGTTCTCGTTACCATGGACGGAGGATCTCAGGTGGATGCCGTGTATACCGATTATTCTAAAGCTTTTGACAAAATTTCCCACAGTTTATTAGTATCTAAAATTGAATACATCGGTATACACGGCGATCTCCTCAGATGGCTCACATCTTACCTTCGTGATCGGACTCAAGCTGTTGCGGTGAAGGGTTTCACCTCCACTTATGTCCCTATAACGTCGGGCGTGCCTCAGGGGTCGCATCTCGGTCCATTATTATTTAATATATTCATTAATGATGTTGTTAGCGTTCTCCAAAATTCAAAAATATTACTATATGCCGATGACACAAAAATTTATCGTGAAATTAAATCCCTATCCGATTGTCATTTACTCCAGGAAGATTTAGATCGCCTCGCTCAGTATTGTTTGGATAATAAATTAAAATTAAACGTAGACAAATGTCACATAATAACATACAGTAGGAAAAAACAACCCATAATTTATAGTTATAATCACATACAGATCCCCCAGCCATAATAAAAAAAAAAGAAAAAAGGGCAAAGACAATTTTGACAATGAACTTGGCATTAGGGATGGTGGAAGTGAAAAATATCGATATAGGTAATATTTCTCAGAAAAAAAGTCGAAGTTCTTTTTTTGAAGCGATGTCGAGAGCTTCTCGCTGAACCAATTTCTAAATTGTTTGTATCCTCTTTATCAAATGGTATAATGCCTACGACCTGGAAGCGTTCGCTAGTAGTCCCTATTTTTAAGGCAGGAGACAAACATGATATAAGAAATTACAGAGGAATATCAAAATTATCTATCTTGCCTAAGCTGTTCGAAAAAAATATTTACGATAAGCTTTTCCCAGCTATTAGGCCACTCTTGATTCCACAACAACATGGTTTTATAGATAGACGTTCAACTGAATCAAACCTCTGTGAGTTTCTTGATGACGTTCTCGTTACCATGGACGGAGGATCTCAGGTGGATGCCGTGTATACCGATTATTCTAAAGCTTTTGACAAAATTTCCCACAGTTTATTAGTATCTAAAATTGAATACATCGGTATACACGGCGATCTCCTCAGATGGCTCACATCTTACCTTCGTGATCGGACTCAAGCTGTTGCGGTGAAGGGTTTCACCTCCACTTATGTCCCTATAACGTCGGGCGTGCCTCAGGGGTCGCATCTCGGTCCATTATTATTTAATATATTCATTAATGATGTTGTTAGCGTTCTCCAAAATTCAAAAATATTACTATATGCCGATGACACAAAAATTTATCGTGAAATTAAATCCCTATCCGATTGTCATTTACTCCAGGAAGATTTAGATCGCCTCGCTCAGTATTGTTTGGATAATAAATTAAAATTAAACGTAGACAAATGTCACATAATAACATACAGTAGGAAAAAACAACCCATAATTTATAGTTATAATCTTTCAAATAATAATCTTCATAGAACGACCGAGATGCGAGACCTGGGTGTTCTCCTTGACAGTGAGCTACACTTTACCTCGCATATTAATAAAATCACTGCTAAGGCCTATAGGATGTTGGGGTTTATCTTTCGTCAGGGTTCTGATTTTAAAAATCCTAGCACTCTGGTATTATTATATAATGCATTTATAAGATCTGTTTTGGAATACGCATCAACGGCTTAGAATCCACAGTATTTGACGCATATTGACACTATTGAACGTATTCAGAATAAGTTCATCAGACGCATGAAATATAAATACCCTAGTTTTAATACGGACATGATCAAATCCCTTAGACAGCGAAGAGAACAACGTAATCAATTATTTCTTTTCAAAATTATAAATAATATGGTTGACTCGATTTATCTTACCAGTAAGATATTTTATAAATGCAAAAAGTTTTGCCTGAGATCCTCGAAAACCTTTGCTCCGCCTTTTTGTCGCACCAATTATGCCAAAAACCGCTTCTCTGTAAGATCTTGTAGTTCTTACGATAAGAACTATCATCAAATCGATATTTTTTCCCTTAGTTTTCATAAGTTTAAAAAGTGTATTACAGCTGATCAACATGTCAATGTTATATAATGTCTTTCTTTGTTTATACCATTTGACTATGTCGTGTATTAATTTTCCCATGGTTGCTTGTAAACAGTTATATTGGCTATGACATAATTCATTAACTTTATGTAGTGTGTACTTATACTCAACTTTTGTTTTGCATTAATTATTCCCTGTGGAAACTGTGTTAGCCTATGTACAAACATAATGATTTTCATTCATATGTATAATATTGAGCTGTATGTTTCCCGTATCCAATAAAAAAAAAAATGCGATGAAACGGGATGATGACTAAGTAATGGATTCTAATTTTAAAGTATTGTAAAACATAAAAAATAGCAATATAAACCCCTACGCGAAATTTTGGCTCGATTTGACTAATTTAACGATGATTTTTAAGACTCAAAAGTTGGAAAAAATCAAAATGCTCCAGTGACAAAATAGTGTCGACTATTAAAATCCATACGTAATTACAAAAAATATGTTTTGGAAAAATTATTGTAAAAACATCTATCGATATATCAGAGTATTTTATATCGCCCGAAAAATATCGATGAACTTATCTCGTAATTTTTTCCACATCCCTACTTTTAAATGTTTGTAAATAGAAATAAAGTATGCACTTATTTTCACAATGTTTATTATGTTATCCTGCAAATTTATCAGTCCACAAGCAATCGTTACAATTTCATCCATGTAGCCTACATCCAAAATAAACACAATACATACAATACATTTCGCAATTTGGGTAAATTGGGCGTGTCAGTTTTTACAAAGTTTTTCAGCGAGTTTCCACTGGTAAGCATTTTTATTATAATTTTACCACCTAAAAAATTATTGCGGCAAATTAAGAAGGTAGGTTAGAACCGTCACAACTGGATTAAATGAATAAAATAGAAGAAATATTAACTATAACTTTTGTTTACAAACAACCATAAAGTCATTATGACAGGTAATGACACTTGGCCGTTCTTTTTCTATAAGTAGATGGTAAAGGTTTTCCTTCTTAAACTTTCATGCCACTAATGACGTCATTCCGGTTGACCATATCCGCTCGACAAATATATTTATAAAAAAATAAATACGGGACCAAATGTTAAAATATTCAAATTAGTTTCTTAAATTGGCCTAATCTGTAGTAAAAAAATATAAAAAAAATACCTTTTATTTTTTAACCAAAGCCAATTCTCTAACGTTATTATACAAGCACTAGCGGCCGCCCGCGACTTCGTCTGCGTGGAAAGTTTTTTTGCTATCCCTCGGGAACAATATATTTTTTCGGGATGAAAGGTAGCCTATGTCCTTCTCTGTACCCTTGACAACGTGTATGCAAAATTTCATGATGATCGGTTCAGTAATTAAGACGTGAAGGCGTAACAAACAAATAATCAAACAAACAGACTTTCGCATTTATATAATACTAGCGGCCGCCCGCGACTTCGTCCGCGTGGATAGTGTTTTGTCTATCCCTCGGGAACAGTTCCTTTTTTCGGGATGAAAGGTACCCTATGTCCTTTTCTGTACCTCTGACAACGTGTATGCAAAATTTCATGATGATCGGTTCAATAGTTAAGACGTGAAGGCGTAACAAACAAACAAACAAACAAACAAACGGACTTTCGCATTTATAATATTAGTAAGGACTAGAGGCCGCCCGCGACTTCGTCTGCGTGGAAAGGTTTTTTGCTATCCCTCGGGAACTATACCTTTTTTCGGGTTAAAGGTACTCTATGTCCTTCTCTGTACCCCTGACAACGTGTATACAAAATTTCATGATGATCGGTTCAGTAGTTAAGACGTGAAGGCGTAACAAACAAACAAACAAATAAACAAACAAACGGACTTTCGCATTTATAATATTAGTAAGGATTAGTAAGGATAAGGATAATTGGATAGAAGATGAAAGTGGGCTCAAAGATTACTAAAAGAACAGCTGAAGCTGTAAGAATTATCTTTACCTTTGCTAAAATATTAATTTAAGCAAGGAGGAGATTTCAGGATTGACTTCTAAATGTTGCCCTTTACCCTTATCATGGCAACTCTAGGGAGCTGTAAAGCAATCAGTGACTTCTGAAATGTGGTGATATTAATAAGTATTTTTATTCAGTCATGGAATAAAAATAATAATTATATTATATAAAATCCTAATAATATAATAAACGTCAAAATTTGTATGTTACCGGATTTGGATGATACTTGGTACACACATAGTTTAAAGCCTAACGGATTTCTATCCCTGTTGTACACTTTCTTGAGATGATTCCATTCTATAGATCGCGGGCGTGCGGTTGTAGTCACGGCACAGAATAGATATGTGTATTGCGTAAAGGTGGTATTTTGCGTATGTGGTATTATGCGTCTAAAGGATGTCATGGGTGTAGGCTAGTACTTATTATCAAAATTACAATTTTATGTCTTTAGTTAGGTAGGTACTATCTATTATTTGTCTATCTGTGGGTATTGGGGCGAAAGGATCGTGTCGTGGGACGAATGACTCTATCGGTCAAGCAAGTGCAAAACAAGAAAATCGAAATAAGTTCAAATTTCTTTAATAGGCCGGTCATATCTTAACACTAGAAATCGCTAAAATCGCAAACTGACGGCTAGTTCTGGTTTTTTAATATGTTGTTTGGACTACTACCAGTAGCGTAAATCCAAGTTTGCAGCTTCGAAAGACCTGTGCTTACTTTGCTGCACTCGAAAAACCGCGAAATTTACACGGTTTTTTTTTGGTATATTCAATATTGTAAGCCCTAAACTATGCGATTAAAAAAAATTCTACAAGTTTTTATAGAAGGCAAAAATAACTACAATTTGAGATTAGATCTGGCTCTGTAGGTTAAATACTTACCGAGATACAGGTCTCCAAAGATTTACAAGATTTTCAAAAAAGTGAAATTTTAAGATTTTTTCAATTTTAGACCCCGATATCGGGTAAAAACTCAATTTACGGTAAAATTATAGAAATGTATTTTATAAAAAATGTAATTAACTTTAATTTAAGCAAAGAACGACTTCTGTAGGCCATATAGTTTAGTCACAAATCTTAAAAATCCAAAAATTGGAAACTTCATATTTCGTCAATGTTTTAATGTTTGATATGATGGGCCTATAAATTTTGTTATAATGTGTATCATTCGCCGAGTTTTTATCTCATCTCACTACGCCGCAGCCGCCGTTTTTGTATTGAGCTGTATATAGCGTAATTAGAACTCCACGGGTAGGTACCACACATTGCTTTTATGGCGGCTTCGAATTTGTGACACTCGCCGGAAGAGAGTAGAATTTTAATTATTTTCGCTTCGGCCTTTGCACTGCTCTAAGTACGATGGACATTTTTAAATTAAATATGTTTGAAATGTTTTTAACGTGACAGTACCAGTGAACGGACTGTACGAGAAAAAGCTCGTGCCGTCATTATTCAAGGTTAACTATATTTTTGATTTTTTTAAATTATCCAAAGCTTTACAAAAATATTGCATCTATTTGTTACCTAGTTGAAAAGGATTCGTTTGCGTTCTTCATAGGATCAACTCTTGGAATCAACTATGAAAAGGTTAAGAAAATATAAAAGCTTTATTTACGCACATATGTACCTATGTGTATAAATTGACGATTCGATTTGAATTATGGATTATGTAAGCATCATCCAAAATTCGTCAATCGAATCGTCAATTTATACAATTATCCCTTAACGTTTGTAATGACCATCAATCTGAAGGAAAGCATTACTTATCCGAAAACTAATCTCCGCCCCTTAGAGACGTTTTATTATTAAAAACCGGCCAAGTACGAGTCGGACTCGCGCACGAAGGGTTCCGTACCAAAAACACAAAAAAAAACACGTTTGTTGCATGGGAGTCCCATTCAAATATTTATTTTATTCTATTTTTAGTATTTGTTGTTATAGCGGCCGGCAACATAAATACATCATCTGTGAAAATTTCAACTTTCTAGCTATCACGGTTTATGAAATACAGCCTGGTGACAGACACGCACACAGCGGAGTCTTAGTAATAGGGTTCCGTTTTTACCCTCTGGGTACGGAATCCTAAAAAGCAATATCTCCATTTAAGTGTGAATCATTTGTAAAAACTGTTACAGGAGAAAATTGTTCGTATTTCGCCAAACCCTCTGAAAATAGCTCACGGCCGATTGGAGCGGCAATCGAGCATAAACGAGATTAATAAACGGGCTTAATACGAGATTTGCTTACCATTTCAGATCGTTATTTATAAGTTGTCAACACACCGCTTACCCGGAAAATGCTTACAGATTCCGTTTGAACTTTTGATATTCATCAAAACCACAAATTACTTACTTGATTTTATCAACGAATTCCAGTTATAAAGAAGTCCATGGTTCTTAAAATGGAAACGCTTCTAATTTTTCAGGGAAAATAAAATAGCCATTCCGATAAGTAGCTCGGAGATCTCGCTCTCAAATATTCATACTTTAAGTGCGATTTAAGCGGAGTTGTGATATAACAAATTCAAAAACTTAATCCCGCGAACGAATGAAATTGAGAAGGGAGAGGAGCCATGCTGAGAGGACTGTTGGATACAATTAAGATTTCCGACAACCATTGTTGTTTGAGTCAAATGACTTCTCAAGATATAAATCTTTGAAACTTTTCAATGGAGACTATCACGTGCAGGTTTTACGAGTAAGAATTAACATTTTGAAGTAACGACACAATTAAACGTGTGCAGTTACAAAAAGAAATCAGGCGGCTGTGTGCCTAATATGAAGTTGCAAACATTCGTCTATAACAATCAAGCTGCAGTGCAAAAGGGGTTAATAATGCGATTCCGATTAAATTTTGTAAATAATTAAATAATCAAGCATATTGTAAAATGTTTATTGTGGACCGCTAAAGAGTGTGCGGTGCGACGGTCAAAAGCAATATGAATGACGATGTGATTTTTCGCGTGCTGGCGCGGCCCGCAGCGGCACGCGACGGGCGCACGACCTGCCTGCTAATTGCGTGTCAACACACTGTTTTTTATTACACTACTGTTAGAACTCAAATAAGTTAATAGTTAAGTATAAATACCCTTTTATTAATATTCGGTTAAAAAGCCTCGTATTTGAGTTAATTGGCACCACACACTTTTCCGTGTTCTGTGATATGGTTTCGGGGAAATGGAACTTAATATTTTGATATAAGCTGCTTATTTATGATAAGCGCAAGCGCTTTTGATGATATTCTGTTTTTTTACAATCATCTGTGAGGTTTATACGTAATTTAATACTTGTAGCTACTAGAGAATCTCTTTAGCTTGTCGTATTTTTTTTGTGGCTACAATTTTACCTTTACTAAATATGACCCCCGCAAACCATGTTTTCCTATACAGACCCTTAGTAGGGATTGTCCCAGGAACTCTGAAAAACATTATTTTTGATCATAAATAAATTCTTACTTAAAAACATCTTCAATAATAAAACGGCTAACATAACAACATAATAATGGTAATGTTGATAGCCAGTGTCGTAGTAATCCAGGTTAGTTGACACCAAGAAGTTTAAATTCATACTCTGAATTCATTGATTTATCCTTATTTCACTTCATCGTATTAGGTTTAGGACTGTAATTACTCTTAATACAGCTGGTTCTCTCGCAGAGCTCAAACTCCCGCAAAATTCAGTAATTAGGCTGAATTTTGGGAGAGTTTAAGATAGTTTAGATAGATAGGTTTTAGTTTAACTGTATCATTAATCTTTGGCTCTCAATCCACTATACAGAATTCTGTGTTGCATAGATAAACTATTCGTCTTACCTATTTTATGTACATAGAGGCATATCCAACACAGATAAAATAATACTAGACTGATATAAACCTTCTAGGTTCAACTGTAAGTGATTACTTTAAACAATATTTAAATTAATTGAATGTTTTCATAATCAAGCAACCTGTATTTGACCTTATTTACTATGCCAAGTAAAGCAAATGAAACTCATGGTGAAAATACCGTAAAAATGCGCAATTTTTAAGCACTGGGTCATGAAATTGAATAACTCAAATGCTTTTAAAACCGCTTTCAAATAAAATCACGCACATTTGACATTCAGTTAGGAGAAATAAAAGGCTGACACAAATAAAAAGTTGCTTGAGTGCTTTTAGATATCAAATAGTTGCTCTATGAGGCAGATGTCACTGTCATACGTCATTAAAAAGTGATTAGGTAATAAATCAATCAATCCTTTCAAAACATTGGTGTTTTTAGTACCTACTCCTTTTTAACTGAATTTGCTGTAACCACTCACTGGGTAAACAAAAATCTTGTAACTAGCTTCAAACATTCTATTGTCAAAAATAATTACTGACTTAATACTCCATATATGTTCAAAAAAGATCATACATTTTAGGCGTACACATTGCGATCTTTATTTTTAACTTTGGTAACTGAAACACTTTATAAGCTTCTTTATAAATTGAGCCAGTAAAAGCCAGTAAGTAAGTATTTCTGTAGAATTTACAAGAAATATTTTCTAAAATGCACCAAAAAATTTCTCTGTTCTGTGAGGGTACCCCTCTCGGAATCTTTTGTTTGTAAATATGTACCTAACCTATAAAAATCTAATTTAATACTTAGAATACACTACAGAATACTACTACAGTACACTATAAAGATTGTTACTGAAACACTGACTTAAGAAAACTAACTGTTTGCCTTCATGTTTTATTGTGAAATTCCGCTCACGGCAAGTCAGCAGTATCTAACAATACATTAGGTCGTTGAAGATTAACGGTTTACGAGGAAATTTATGTTTATGGCTTCTAAGAGTCGCGGAGTCGCTAAACACTTCTCCGCTTCAACTGAATGTAACTGTACGTAACATTTTGATGTGTATGTAACATGTTACAGTATTACATCTTAACCTTTGTTATTTAAAGACGGCTTTCATCGTCCGACTTTATGTTGTAGTAAATTGTGATAGCCAAAGAAGGTTAGGGAGTTGTTTTTAGTTCGAAGAGTTACTCATTAACTACTACACTCGACGTCAGAAAAATCGCACCTCTTCGAAAATAAGTTTAGACTTGGCCTCGTCCTGCTATTGCTAGCTAACGTTTTATTGTGTAAATGTTGATATCTATTGAAAGTACATTTAATGAGCTTTCAATTAATAATTGTTTGATTTAATTAACATCAGTTACCATAATTAAACGCTTAAAGCGTTACTGCTTGCGCCGCCATAAAAGGGAAATAAAAGGGGTCAATTCAGGAAATACGGATAAACTCGCTATCGAGAGGATAAAGAAAACACACTTCAATAGTTCAATTAAAAAAAACGTACAAAAAACGGCAAAAAATCACATTGGTTATATGGGAGCTCCCTTAAATATTTATTTTATTCTGTTTTTAGTATTTGTTGTTATAGCGGCAATAGAAATACGTCATCTGTGAAAATTTCAACTGTCTACCTATTGCCGTTATTAATATCGAGCAAAAAATGGCAAAAGAATCACGTTTGTTGTATGGGAGCCCCCCTTAAATATTTATTTTATTCTGTTTTGAGTATTTGTTGTTATAGCGGCAACAGAAATACATTATCTGTAAAAATTTCAACTGTCTAGCTATCACGGTTCTTGAGATACAGCCTGGTGACAGACAGACAGACAGACCGACAGCGGAGTCTTAGTAATAGGGTCCCGTTTTTACCCTTTGGGTACGGAACCCTAAAAACGAACACCCAAGATGATACTATTGCCCATGAAGTTGCTCAAATATTGCAAAAAATTAAATTTAAAAAAATTAAAAACCCGCCTGCATAAAAAGACAAGTCAACTGAAAAGATGGAAACAAGATTAAATATTATAGGCAACATTATAACATGCAGTCGGAGGCATGCATAAAGAAAGTGACATTCTGAATGATTAGAGTTATATGCCTCCGACTGCATGTTATAATGTTGCCTATAATATTTAATCTTGTTTCCATCTTTTCAGTTGACTTGTCTTTTTATGCAGGCGGGTTTTTAATTTTTTTAAATTTAATTTTTTATTTATTTCTTTTTAGTTATTATTTATATGATATACCTTTTTGAAATCCTTATAATAAGCCCTTTAATTTGACACCCATATTGCATTATTCTAAAAAAAAATTTTTTTCCCCACTACGTATAATAGCACCGTACAGCCGCCATGTTGGTTTTTTTATAACGCCACCTTCTTAAGAACACTTGGGCTGACGAGACAAATCTAACGATATGTAAATCATGGAAATCCGTTCAGCCGTTTGAAAGATATGAGGTAATAAAGAATATTACATACAAACTTACATACTTACTTACAAGATACGCGCGAAAAACATAACCCTCTTCCAGTCGGGTAAAAAATGAGGCAATGTATGCTCGGAAACTGAATCTCAGTAATTGATTCCGTTCGACGAATATTCCAACTGTTTCTAGAGACTGTTGCCTATGTCCGAAGGGGAAGAAGGGAATAGGATTAAATTAACTTTGAAGAAATTATTGGAAAGGTGTGATTTTTCTTGACGCCAAGTCTATTAGTTCGTCAGTGTTAGGCAAAAAATTAAGCGTAATCGAGATTTCGAATGTTTAAATCTTATTAAATTTGATCAACTTGGAGATTCTGTGTTATACAGATTGTTCTTGTATAAACCACAGCTGTGGATCGGGCAAGTTGATTGGCTCCCGAGTCACGCGCTCGTAATGCGTCAGAGTGGATAAACTCACCGCCACGGAATATCTATTCATTCCAGTAATAGCCCCATTTACGGCACACCTTTTTGATTCAACAACTGCGAATGCTTAAAACAGTAGGCAGCTAAAAACTTCGGAAAAACTTTATCCAATTGCAATGCAAAAACCTGGACTTTGGTCTGTATTTAAAGGTCCATGCCCATGGGTCTATAGAAGTTCCGGCCCACGGCACACCGCGGTGTACACAGACGAATTGTGCATTAAATGAAAGCATGGCATGACAAAAACTCAATAAACTGAATGTTGGTTAAGAAAATAAGTCGCCTTTTTTAGATAAAACTACTTTTTTTTCGTCAGTATGGGCACAATTTATTTCAACAATTTTTATATCACTGGCATTTGTTTTATCGTTTTAGTCACTCGAAGTCAATTTTAACTAAATGTAATGTTGTTTACTTTGAATAAACTAACCAGAGCTGCTTCCATAATCCAATGCATGCAAGAGTCAAGTGGACAGTTTCCATTCCAGATTATCGTCATATAAAATAGCGGGGCCTAACTCCAAAGTTCGGGATAGGGTCGGAGACTCGGAGTCCATTAGGGTAAAATGGCTCAAAAAGTAAAGAAAACACGAGAAAAAACACACTCACTGCACATAAAACACTTCCAATACAAAACAAAATACAAACTAAACGACAATCAAACGTTGTGACGTCGCCGTCGTCGTACTGTCACTATGCTGTCAAACTGACAGTAGACCAGCCGAGTACACAGTGCTGCCATTTTTCTATTGGAATCGATTACTAAATCGATTTTAGTCTTGTTCAATACTGTTATGATCTAAAAAATATTTTATAATATTACTGGTTTTAATAAAATCTATATTTTTTGAAGTTATACTCAGTCAAACAAGAATTGCCGTTACAAATAATGTTAGTAATTAATAATATATTTTGTTGGTATCGATTTTTATACCGAATCGATTGTTTACGAGATTTTTCCGTACCTAGAGCAACGTCACTTGGATAAAAATCTTTGAATTGTTATTAAAATGGTTTTGGTGATGGCGACTTTATTACATAATAATTCCAATTGCATTATTCATATTAAATTAAATAATGATTTTTAAATTTTATCGAAAGTTTGTACACAGTATTTTAAAGTTGGGCCGTAGATGGGCGTAAGCCTTTACCATGTGGCATGTTTATTTTAACAGATGCTTTTATTCTTGCACATTTAACATCTAAAAATATTTACTTATGCAAAAATTTTAACTGCATCAGAATGTAAGAACATTTTTTGTAATAGTCTTAATTCTTGTCTTTACCGTGTGTTGTATGGAACAAAAAATTATGATATCAACTTAAAACACTTCATTCAATCATTTGGATAAAAAATGTACAGTTATATTAACTTTTGCTAATGATTTTTCATTAATTGCTTCAAACTGTATGTATAACTATGATTTTTCTATTCAAAATTAAAATACGAATAAAGGTTTTTCAATAGTACCTAAGTACGTAGTCTTTGAATATTCGACGGCTATGCGGTTCGTTACAAATGAAATCCCATTGAAGCTGCGCGGCTGCAACTAAACGATTCGACCGTATTGCGGTACCAGCTGCAATCTGGCTCCAATGAAATACTCAAACTCATATCCGTTACCGAATAAAGGGTATTAATGTGATATATTGTATCACTATAATAGTAGGATAAATGGATAAATGCCTGTCCATTTTAACATTATATTTTGTAAAAGTTTTCACCTGTCCAGTAAACCCTGCAATAATCGGAATTCTCTAATTCACCATTATTTACAAAATAATTTCACAAAAAAATCCTTTTACATGGGGAGGGTGTTGTGTTGAGCCGATGAATTTACATCAACGTGCCGTATGTTATCGACACATAAAATATCCGTTGGGGAAACATAAATTATGTGAGGCGGGAGTTACCTCCCTCGTAAGCAACAAGTCACATCACTAAAGCCGCTCATTTCACTTTCTACAGCGCTATTTCAAACTTCAGGATCACCCAAATCGATTACATTAGCTAACAGTGCGTAATATACACCGCAGTATTGCGATTGTGTGTGAATAATAATTTGAACAACTTCCCTTAACGTCCTGACGACTTTCTTAGGATCGGCTGAGTCGGCTCTTGGTTGTTTCCAAGTGTGACTGTGAAAGCATTAATCACCTTTAAGTTCTATGTGTGTATAATTATGATTAAGCTACTATTGCGTATTGTTTTTATAGAAATATGATAAAGGTTTAGTTAAGAAAATTCAAAAATTACTTTTACTTTTTACTACATAAAAGCTATAACATGAATCTTTTCACTGTGAAATCGTTTAGGAAAATCTTATAGCCAACCAGTCAAGTGTTACTTAAGTCTCTAGTGTTATCTACCTGTGACATGCACGCATCACACATTAAGTATATTGGGATCCTAGTAGGAAATCGAATTTTCCTCACGCCCCTAACATTATTTCCAGCGCTATCTTTACGTGGGTGAACAACGCCGTTTTTATATCGTTATGTATACACAGTACGAGTTAATAAAGTCTGCACAACGCCATATATCGGAGTGTTATAAAGCGGGAATAACTGCCTATAAAGTATGCAGCGAACAGTAGAGGCGATATTTTAGAACATTGCAGGCAGGAAATTAAGTTCATTTTAACAACCCTGTTTTATGCGAGGAAAACTTATTTCCATTTTCATACAAACTTAATTGATATTATATATAGCCAATAGCACAATAACTTTTCATTGCGCAAAAAAATATTCGGATATACAGATCTCGATTTATTAACTAAAGTTATAATAACAAACATTTCATAAGACTATCATTACTTTATTAGAGTCATCAAATAACATATGTCCTTGAATGTTATTTTCTGTATTCGTGTTCTTCAAACTCATATAAATTAGCTTTTAATTTAACAACAAATTCTTTGAATACCTATCTAGAGTCTATTCAGTGGCCCTGAGCTAATAATCTGTGCACATATCCTCAGTTTACACAAAGAGATTTGTATATATTCTGTTCCGACTCTCCCGTAAATGGTTTTAGCTTTTGGCATTCGTGTGATTTAGATATATGATACCGGCAATTTCATATGTATGCCATGATATATTACAAAGTACGCTTATCGTAATAAATAATCTTTGCGAATTTGAGTAGAGTTTGACTCCCAGGACCACTTTTAAACAAAATTTTGGGTAAGCTCAAGAAAACTAGGTTTCAATAACTCTGCAGTATCACAACGGGACATCTCCTTTGTTTCATGATCGACAAGGACGAATATACCGCATTTGTAAGGAACGAGAGATAGAATGCTCTAGAGAGCGTGCATCGCCGAATTTTCTCACCGGCTGTGACTCAGCGGGGTTCTTATATATCAAGGAAAAACGGGTATTTTGCAACATTGAAGCAACTAGGTAACTAAAGTATACATACCTACCGTCTGTTGCGTTATCTATCTGATACTTTTTTGTTCATCTCTTGTTTAACTTTATGAAAGTTCATTAAAAGTTTTCACAAAAATATAAAGTTTGTAGTTAAGCACGCTATGTCATCATTTATCATTTTGTTTAGGAAACATTTATACGATTCACAGCCCTAATTCTGCTTTCTTCGAACTCAACTGATCATCATAATTTGCATACGCGTTGTCAGGGGCACAGAAAAGGACATACATAGAATACCTTTCATCCAAAAAAAGGTACTGTAACTGATAAGCTTAGAGCAACGCGGCGCTAAGCTGAAAAGTCGACGCAGACGAAGTTGTGGGCGGAAGCTAGTTGAAAATAATTTACAGGTCGGTAAGAAATACCAACCTGACAACTGCTTGCTTATTTTTGAATATTTGAAATCAACTTTATCGCCGATATAATCTCGTTGTTCTATAAAGTAAGGCCCTAGAGTAAAGGCGAAAAAGTCTTTGTCAAACAACAAGTCGGATACCACTATCATAAAATGTATTTACGAAAACTTCACTGAAGAATATTTAAAAACATGAAGAGCATGAACAGAAATACATGATGAATGGGTCACACTGTTTGAATGTCAACAAATTGTGAAAATGTGGGCTCGGATTCAGGCCACGGGTATATTTCGGCAGAAGTATTATTTTATTTAGATATTTGCTAAGATATCTCCATTTCCTGCGCTAGGGGGAGATATATTTTTCAGAATTTGTTTTTTATGAATGTTTTGTCAATTCTTTTGATGATGACTTTTTTCGTTAATTTTTTTACGAATTCGTAGGCTGGAGACATCGATATACTATCGATGGCTGGAGAATCGATTGTTTGTGATAGGGGATGAATATCATTTATTTTTCAAGTTGAAACTTTTGAAAACCATACAACTTAAAAGTTCTCGTCGTATGGTAGGTATACTATAAGTGATAATATTCATCTATTATACGCAAACAAAAGAATAGACAGGTAAAAAAAGCGCCAATAGATATTGGAACCCTCAATAATTTATTTAACCCGCAACAAAGGGGCTTAAAACAGAATCCCCTGTTTGTTTTTTAATTATCAATATTGATACAACTCTTGAGCTATAACAAATGAAACAAGCTTTTAATTACCAAGGTTGCTAATTGGAAGTAGGTAAGGGTTGAGTGCCAGCCAGTAAAGCCGTGTTTGTTTTCTTCATTGTTTAATCCCCAATTTGTGAGATTTCGCGAAATGCCAAAGGTTGTAGAGGGTTCGTTACGACATCTCAGTCAATAAATTGAATATTTTACTGCGCGGGTGTTTGTGGCCGGCGGCGGCGGCGGCTGAATTTATGACGCTTACCGCACTCGGTAAGGAAATAACGCTCTAAATTGTTTACGGTAGCACTTGAATTAGCACTGAATTTGAGTGTGGGTCTGTATGACGTATTATCGTGTTCGCCAGAGCAATTCGTTTCAATTGTCGTAATCACGGACTCGTAATTTAATAAAACGGTTTTATATAATTTGTTTTTTACAGCCTTTTGTGTTTGTTGTTTTTAGGAATCTTAATTTTAACTAAATTGAAAGGGAATTCAATTTGAAGATCTTCATACATAATAAATGAATGGATATTAGAATAATTGTCAATGTCTCGATAAAGGTATTCAATTAGAGAGTTTATCCACCCAAAATCATGTAAATGGCTGTGTTTATATGCTAAGGTTCCCCTCACCCGCGACTAAATTATATTATAACATTCAATTTCCAAACACACCGCATATCTAGGCAGCCTAAATGCAAATCACATTAGGTATCCTAAATATAAATCAGCTCAGCGGAATACTAAATGCGCTGTCGTTGGAAAATTTTATTTGATTTAGATGTTGCCATTTGTTGTTACAGTCGATTGTATTGCTATTTCGTCGAAATATGAGGACTTATTTTGAGGAAAGTGCAAGACAATCGACATGATGACATAATTTTGACGAAAGTGCAAGACAATCGACCGTAATAACAAATGGCACCATCTAAATCAAACTAATTTTTCCAACGACGACTAGCGCATTTAGTATTCCGCTGAGCTGAGTGTACCTAATATTATGGATGTCCGTTACTTATCGCAAATTATATTTTGTCTCAACTCCTGTTCATTAGGTATAACATTTTTCACTAAAGTGTGTTTCTTATTTATATTAAAACAATGCGGGTACACATTGAATTTATATATGTACTAGCGGCCCGCCCCGGCTTCGCACGGGTGCAATGTAGTTACTAAATGTAAAACTGTGCTAATGTGGTGTCAGTGTAAAGTTATTAGATTATTATACTACGGGATACATATACCTAGGAGGACGATATATACCTTATACCACGTACATACGCAAGGGGTGTTATAATATAATTGACGTGTGTGTGTCTGTCTATCTGAGGCAACCTAGCTCCCAAACTTATGGATCGATTTTAATGCGGTTTTTATGCATAGTTTAAGAGAAGCGTACAGACGGCGGGATGCGACTTTGTTTTATACTATGTAGGTGTAGCTTTTGCCCGTGGCTCCGCCCGCGTGGGAGTCGGTAATCGTTGTAAGTCTTCCCTTGGAAACCAATGATCGGGATGAAAAAAGTCTGTGTTAAGTATTCCAGACTTTAATCTAAATCTGTGCCAAATTTCTCCTAAATCCGTTCAGACGTGATTGAGTATGATATGATTGAGTAGGTAACAAATCATGAACAACATCCAAACATCAAAACTTTCACATTTATACAATTTTGTGATTATATAGGTAATAGCTGCACCCCGCGGTTTTACCCGCGCAGTCTGTCGATTCTGTAACCAAACTCGCATCTTACTTTACTTCGCGTGAATTTGTTATTAGACATTTGTTTACTAAATGAGCTATTTTACTGATTGCAAAAAATTTTGGTAGCCTGCGTAGCTATCTAAAATCTTTTGTGATAGAAAAAAAATATTATCATTATCTTATTTATGATTTGAAATTCCCGTGCAGTGAGATTCGAAGTAGGGTTCGAGTTTGGTTACAGAATCGACGCCCTGTTAACGATTCTGTATTAGGTAGGTAGGTACTTAATAATATTTCTTAGCGGTAAGTAATTTAACAAAATAAGTATAATAATATTGTTACATTTAATACCTTATAGTAAAAAATTCTAATATCTTCGCTTATAGTGCCAAGTGCGAGTCGGACTCGCGCACGAAAGGTTCCGTACCAAAAAACGGCAAAAAAATTACCTACGTTTATTGTATGGGAGCCTCCCTTAAATATTAATTTTATTCTGTTTTTAGTATTTGTTGTTATAACGGCAACAAAAATACATCATCTGTGAAAATTTCAACTGTCTACCTATTGTTGTTATTAATATCGAGCAAAAAACGGCAAAAAAAAACACGTTTGTTGTATGGGAGCCCGCCTTAAATATAAATTTTATTCTGTTTTTAGTATTTGTTGTTATAGCGGCATCAGAAATACATCATCTGTGAAAATTTCAACTTTCTAGCTATCACGGTTCATGAGATACAGCCTGGTGACAGACAGACAGACAGACAGACAGACAGACAGACAGACAGACAGACGGACAGACAGACAGACAGACAGACGGACAGCGGAGTCTTAGTAACAGGGTCCCGTTTTTACCCTTTGGGTACGGAACCCTAAAAATGGATGTTTATTTGTTAACTTTGCACTCCTAAACCATTCATCCACATCTGATTATGATATCTGCTTACTACTAAAAAGTTTCCTGGCTAAAAAAACGTGACACTGCAACGCATGCCGGGCAAAGATTTATGCCGGGTGCAACTCAGTGCAACTAATGTTGTGCATTATTATCAGGCTCTCCATCGAAACGATAAATATAAAAAAAAATTCATGTCAGTGATCGAAACACTTCTCTATACCACATTCCTTGTCAGAAATTAGCCAGATTTTGCCACGTTTTATTTGACTAATATTTCGTAAAGTAGTGAAAATAGGGATAAAATCTTATACAACATAAAACGTCAGCTCGTGCGATGACAACTTTTTGCTTTCTCCGTGGTGAACCAACGAACATAATAATTATACTCTCAGAGGAGGTGACAACCTGACAACTGACATTTATTTTTCTTAATTGTACAAATGCACTAAGAAGTTTTGATTCCGATATCGAAGTCAACCACCCTAAAAATAGCTTTCTACCCCTTTTCAACCCTGTTAGGGGATACATTTCAAGAAAATACGAAACACGTATTCAATTAATATTGTAAAAGAATGTCTATGCCAAATTTCAAGTCAATCGGGCCAAGGAATCGCTTTCTCCCATACAAACTTTGCCACCCTGTTTTACCCCCTTAGGGGTTGAATTTAGCAAAATCCCGTCTTAGTGAGCACCTACACCCTAAAAGGAACCCCCATGAAAAATTTAAGACTCCTAGCACTTGTAGTTTCTGAGATTTCGTGATGAGTCAGTGAGTGATTTACTCTTTTATATATGTATATAGAATATAGATTACTACCAATCACGAACAATTTTGAACGTTTACCTAAGATTAGCCATTTACAATATAATTATAATAAAGCAAATTATGACCTTATCAGTAAAGAACTTTCGGATGTTGACTGGAATACATTATTTCGGGGTAGTGAAGTTGATGCAGAGGGGGCGCTATCATTATTTTATGAGAAATATATAGTATAATAAAATGTTATGTACCGTCTCGACTGATAAAGACTACACATTTTCCTGTTTGGTTCACTTCTGCATTAATCCATATATTAAAAAATAAAAATAGTGCATGGATCAAATGGAAAAAATACCAAAATCAATCTGATTATGAAACATTTTCTACATACAGAACTCGATTCAAAACTCGATTCAGAAAAATGCTATAGTAAATATTTGAGTTTGGTTGAGAGTAGTATCAAAGATAACGTGAAATATTTCTGGACCTACGTACACAATATGAAATCTACATCAGATGTACCAAGTAGGATGTCGTTTATGAACCTAACCGCTGATAATCCAGAAGATATCTGTCAACTTTTTTCTCTCTTCTTCAAGTCTGTATTTGAGCCATCTAATGTAGAAAATGATTACGATGTTAGTAACATTCCTGATAATAACCACACATCAGACCTTATTATTAGTAACATCCATATTTCACACGAGTGTCTGCTGAAGGAGTTATGTAACTTAGATATCTCTAAGGGTCCAGGGATAGACAATATTCCGCCGATATTTATCAAATCTGCTGCAAAAGCTATTTGTGAACCTCTGTATTATATCTATAATGCATGTCTTCAACAAGGAGTGTTTCCAAAAATTTGGAAATCAGCACGTATTGTACCAGTTTACAAGGATGGAGATAAATCTAATGTAGAGAACTATCGTCCTATATCAATCTTACCTACTCTGTCAAAGCTTTTTGAGAGGCTGGTCCATAATATTATATATCCGTCTTTACACAATGTGATCATTGAACAACAACATGGTTTTGTGAAACAGAGATCGACTGCTACCAACTTACTATTATATACAACATACTTGTTCGAAGGTATTGAAAATAACAAACAGGTTGATTGTGTATATACGGACTTTCGAAAAGCTTTCGACAGGGTTGACCATAGGATTCTACTGCAAAAACTGGCTTATAATGGCATACGTGGTGACCTGTGGCGCTGGTTCAAGTCGTACATTACAAACCGCACACAAAAAGTCGTCATTAATGGCTATGAGTCCGAGTTAGTTGAGTTAAGTTCTGGTGTTCCCCAGGGATCTATCCTGGGTCCATTATTGTTCATCTTATTCATTAATGACATATCTTCCTGTTTTAAGTTCGGTCATTTTCAACTGTATGCGGATGACCTAAAAATTTATCATGTAGTAGAAAATACTAGTGACTGCATTAAATTCCAATCTGATCTTGATTGACTTTCTATTTACTGTACCAATAATAAACTGGACCTTAGTATAAATAAATGTAAGACAATAACATTCACAAAAAAACGTAATACAGTTGAATGTGATTATAAATTACATGGGACAAGATTTAAGAGAGTTGAATCCATAAGGGATCTGGGAGTTACTCTAGATACAAAGTTACATCTCAATGTGCATATAGATATTATAATAAACAAAGCTTTTAAAATGTATGGGTTTATTATGCGTGCTGGTAAAAAATTTACAAAACCTTCAACTTTAATCTATCTTTACAAAGCATTGATCCGTTCTCAACTAGAATATATTGTGCCCATTTATATAATATCAGTTGAAAGGGTTCAAAAAAAAATTCTGAAGGCTATGCATTTCAGATGTTTTCGTGGTCGTCTTTCTTACGAGCAGCTTCTTAATAAATACGAACTACTAAGTCCTGAACAACGGCGTACACAATTAAGAATGATGATGTTGTATGACCTGTGCCACGGCAGATACGATTGCATTCCTTTGATAGACAAATTACATTATAGAATCCCCACTAGAACTCACAGTAGATCTTTGTGTCAACTGTTTGCAACCCCCCAACGCAGAACTAATGCTGGTAAACGTTCCCCAATTTTCCGACTTACACAAAGTTTTAATAAGAGATTTAATTCAATTGACATAAATGCCACTGGTCCCTTTACTTTTAAAAAGATGGTTTTAGATATACTTTCTGCTACAACGTAAAGATAAGAATTCGTATTGTTTTTATATAGGTAAAACCTTTGTTACCGCCGTCTATAAGTAACTAAAAAAAAAAATACAAAAAAAAAACAACAAAAAAAAAACAACAAAAAAAAAACAAAAATAACTTCTCGATGTAATTTGCTCCATAACTTGTGTAGTAGATTTAACTCATACCTACTTATTTGAATTACTTACTTTAAGGATAATGTATGTCATTTTCAATGCGTATATGTATGTATACACTTGTGGTAAACGGTGTTGGTGTCAAATTTATTTATTACATAGTTCATACTACTTTAAATTACCTTCTCTTGACCCTAGTCTAGCCCAAAAGCAAAGACAGGGCCTACGATGGAGC
Source organism: Agriphila geniculea (assembly GCA_943789525.1). Taxonomy (NCBI): domain Eukaryota; kingdom Metazoa; phylum Arthropoda; class Insecta; order Lepidoptera; family Crambidae; genus Agriphila; species Agriphila geniculea. Next base: position 18,552,576 of record OX038871.1, read on the forward strand.
GAACTTGCCCAGAAGGTGCTTCTTATTCACTCTTTCACTAGAAAAAAAATGAAATTCCTATTTCAATAAAACTACATACACTTTGCTCTTTTCTAAAGAGCCTTTATAAAGTCTTGAGTTTGATACAGTTTAACAGTTAATTCTTACAATGTAAGTATAAAAAGTCTAGAAAAAAATCGTAAATTCCTATTTCAATGAAACTTAATGTTAAATAATTGATTTATGTTTATTACTTTATTCGAAAGAAAATTGTCAGAAATGTAGCCGAGCTACAGCTTATTTTTCATAGTGAAACTTCCAACAGACCCGAGACAACAAAAGATATTGAAAAGGGCAGTCTGTTCTATTAATAATTACATAGATAGACCATACTGCAGAAAGATATAGACACAATAATATTATAAGAGTGTTAACAGATGTTCCAGACTTAAATTGCTAAAGCCATGGTTTTTATCATGATCTAAAGCGCATTCCTTTTAATTGCCTTTTAGTTTTCCAGTGCGATGTATGACATTTTGCGATTTGATAAATACTCACTCATAGAATGGGGATTAAAAAAAATCCAAAAATATATTTAATGTTGATAATTTCGAAATTGCTTCCATGATGTAAGATAAGAGTATATTACGAGTTATTAAGCGTATGTTTCATAAGAATTCATTTAGCCGTTTTCTCCCTGCAAGAGCCCAAACTTATGGTGAGTTTGGAAAATATTTTTTTGGTTTTTTTTTTTAAACTAGTAGCTGCTATGTCGTAATATTGTACATATTCGGAATCAGCTCAAAAAGGCCTTTCATTCGATAACCCCACACGGTGGGTTTTGGAAAAAAAAAATTCAAATTCCATACAAAAAAAAGATTCTGTTATAACTCCCTCCCATACAAAAGTCCAAGATGGCTCCCCTTCTTAAAATGATCTAAGGGTTCAGAAGGTTCAGAAGGTTCACCTTGCCAAAGGATATCCCTCGATCATCAAACGCCGTATTTTTTACTGAACACACCCGACTAGAAGCGTTTGATTTTTACCAAATTCACTTGATGGATATTTTTTTTTTCATTTATTTGAGTAAACAAACAGTGACTCGTGAAATTAAAAGGTAATTTAAGTCAAGAGCAAACCCATTTATGATAAAAAAAAAGCCTTTTTATAAATTGTAAGAATTGACTGTTAAACTGTATCAAACTCTAAACTTTATAAAGGCTCTTTAGAAATGAGCAAAGTGTAGGTAATTTGATCATGCTCAGTTAGCCGCTCGGAGAACGGGCGCAATCGCAGCCGAAGCGAAGGTACATTCCTTCTCCACTACTATCTCCAACAACTAACTTAGTTATTCCTTCAGTGAAAATCATAAAAGAAAATTAAATACCGCGCTTTCCTTACGAATTCCTAATGAATTCCTTATGTATAATAATTACGCTCAGCAGTGGTATATTTATTATAACTACTTATATTTATACGTAGTGCGTAATGGTTAGTTATGTTATGTGTTATGCAGCTTAAATAGTATTTTCTCTATCGTCTTCAACAGTAATTTTCAATAAAAAATCTGTTGCAGTCTTTGTATCATGATCATCAATGAATATTTTACTGAAAAAACTGGCGATACGAGCATACCTACATCATGGTTATCTTAAAACAGGTACCTTTGTAGGTACCTGCTAAAAATAACCGACGACAGTGTGGTTGCGATAAAATTATGAAAGAGATGAGGAAACAAGAAGCTGAATCACTTTGTTATATATTTAAAAAATATGAGTTTTGTGGACTACCACGGTAATAGGGTGTACGCAATTGAACTCCTATTTGATATTTTTGAATAGGAACCGTTTTTGGGCTGAATCAACCGTGTAAAAACAGGTGATATTAAAATTAAAATGACTCCCACCATTACCTACGTAAAAAACTTGGTACTTACCTAACGTCTTCTTGACTAACATAAAATACCTACTAAGAGCTTTAGTATGTCATGCTCACTTTAAACATTTCTGTGTCGGTGTCGTGTGAGACGGGTCGTTACGTTCCCTCATGGTTGAGCGAAACGATGGCTGGTTCATGCGTCATGCTTGTGAACGGGTGCTGCCTGTGGTAATGAGTCTGCTTCTGTCTGATTGTATTAAATTTTCTGTTTAATATTATCTATATGATGGCACTTTTTACTCAAAACATAAATTATTAAGTAGGTACATTATCAAAATTTACTATTATTAACTAATTACCTTGTTCTGATTTCTTTTCTTTTTTTAAATTGCAATAATTTTACTTGCTTATCGTGCTTGTCAGTAGTTTTGTGAGTATATGCCTATGATAAACTTTTGGATATTAGTTTTTAATTCGATGTCTTAACATGAGTAGCTTAAGTATGCCATGCTCTCTTTAATAATTTCTGTGGTGGTGTCGCGTGAGGCGGGTCGTTATGTTCCTTCGACTATGGTTGAGTGAAGCGATATGGCTGGTTCATGCGTCATGCTCGTGAACGGTTGCTGCCAGTGAGAATGGGTCTGCTTTATGACACAGACCATACAACAAGTAGGTGGCTTTATGACTACATATCTTAACGCATATTGAATTGTATAAATTGCATTTTTGTAACAGCCTAGACTGAATATATAACTTTGAATTTTGAATTCAGTTTGAACTTGAAACGATCTATGGCTAGTTAAATAATATTATTTATTTAATTATTCTATGTGAATTGTAACATAATTACATGAAGGTAATATCTGAAAACGATGTAAACATTTTGTAATAATATCCTTGCATCTGATAAAGCTGACAAGTTTTTTGCGTCATAATGGGTGGTAGAATGCGAATATAATATGTGAATGTGAGCTTATTTGAATGAATAATTGATTGATTGATTTTTTTTGGTACCAACTTATTTACGAGAGTACTTGGGTATTCTGTGAAAAGTTAAATTTCTCCTGTTCTAGGAATATAGTTTTAGCAATTTGAATTTATTTTAGTGTGTATGTATTTAAAATGTATGAGGGAACAATAAATTTTCTAATACCATTTTAAAACATTTACGGCGAAACGTGTACAATCAAAAGGACATTTCCCGTCTTGATGGAAATGGTTGAGTTGATAGCAAGTAGTAAACTTAAGTGCACGTATCCACCAAATGTGTTTGATCCCCTCTCTGTTTAATTGTGCAATGACCTGGACCCAAAGACGTCATGTCTTCGTAGGGGTAAAAATAGCTCGGGAAATGTAATTTTGGATTCAAGGAGCGTCCAATATTTTGCACGGTGGAATGAGCGACCAGTTGAGTAGAAAAATAATTTGGTATTGGCCCAGATTTGCACTACCCGATCCCGAGGTTATTTTATCCGTGTATCCCTACACGGATAAAATAACCTCTTGAAGGTATAATAAAAAGTAAAGGTTCAACTTTTTACAATGTTACTGGGCAAACGTTAAAAAAAACTGGCTAGCTAAAGAGTTTGACTACTTAGCTATTAGTAGCTAATAAAATCGAATTGAAGAAAATAAAATCGAAATATGTGAAAATTTGCAAAAAGCACTGTCGTATTGTCATAACTTTGGCGTAAATAAGAACAAACACCTTATGAATTTTATTTAATTATAGACTACAAAGACCAAAAAAGTTGCCGATAAATGTAACCATTATTATTTATTTGTTACCTAACATTATTTCTGCTCTGCATAAAAAAATTGCAAACATGCTGAACTTTTTAAAGTAAGTAGGTATCAAGATTTTCGGAGGGAGATTGCAATAGTATGACACAAAATAGAAGAAAAAGTTTCAGTGGATTCTTTGTTTCTGGGTGTTCATACAATCAATTCAAACTTATGGAAAAAGCCGGTACTTTTTGCACGTTTTTAGCGATAATAAATTTATTTTTTTACATTTATACAATGTGAAGGCCTAGTCCATCTCTTTATCTAGTGATATTTATTTCATGGCGACTACCTACGTTTTCTTAAACCACATTTTTACTGTACCTTAACCGATACACTGTATCCTTTGTGTTGATTTTTTCTTAAATTATTATATTTTTTATCGATACATAGAAACATTGGAATAACAGGATATAGAATTAAAAAAAAATTCTATACAAGTTATAAGATTGAATTTTAGAAGGAAACAACAATGTTTTCTTTTGCTTTTTATACATTATTAATCACTATTTTTCACGAAAAATTTAAACCAGAAGCGGCCACTTTCGTTAAAACTATCTTAAAACTAAAAGAAATAATAAAAATAATTGGATGCACTTATTTTATTTACAAAGTGTTATGTTTTAAACGCAATGTTTGTTTTAAAGTGTTTTAAATATTGAGGCTATAAAAAGTAAAAATAAAGAATATTTTTAAGAGTAAAGAGTAAAATAAAGAACATTTTTCAGTTAAAAGGTTTAAATTGAGAATTTTGTAGTCACGTCAAAATATTCTCTAGAGTACGTCGATCAAATTCCCGAATTGCAAAACGAATGCAATTTGGACGTACGCCGCGCCGTTCAAAACAAGATTGATGTGCCAATCGTTTTGTTATCACTTTTAAAAAGTTAAAAATTCTGGTGTCAAATATATTAAGGTACATTTATGTAGTATGTATAACTATTCGCAAGTCCCTGACGGATCTACAACAAAAGTTATAATATCGAGAAGTTGTGTAAACAATGTTCCGATCTGAAGCTCAGGGTTAGCAAAGTCGCGGGACGTAGTAATTATTAGCTAACCTTAATTAGCTAATTATTATAATGTGTCGCGTATGTTGAGGAGTTGAGGTGTTGAGGAGCTCGATGCCGCAGTGGTTTAGCGCCTGGCTAGCAAAGGTCGCTCATGGGATGAGGACCAAAAATTTATCTCGAGCTCCTCCGTGCTTCGGGAGACACGTTAAAGCCGTTGGTTCCGACTGAATTTCAGTCGTTAACATTCATCAATCCACATTGGGCCCGCGTGGTGGGTTTAGAGCCTATCCTTCTTATCCAACATTTAAAAATGGCTGATGGTCAATGTCAAAGTCAAAGTCAAATAAGCTTTATTCAAATAAACTTAATAATTAAGTACTTTTGAATCGTCTTTATTTTCCTACCACCCGTTCCAGACTTGTCACGAGCATGGCTGCTGCTAGCGTACCATTACTAAAACTGAAAACTCTATAACATTAAATAAAAGTAGCTATTTTCCAGTTCGAAACATTATAATAATAAGTTGACACAGAAACAAAATCAATAAAATATGAGCCATGCCAAAACATACATTCTTTTTCTTATACTCAATGTCATACGTGACAAAAAGATTACAACATCCTCCCACCGCGGAGTTGCGCACGCGCATACATAAAATACATGCATCTAAAAACATAACCTATCAGGTAACTTAACGTGTCGCCCAGAACGTGTAGTAATGCCAATAGTCTTTTTAGCCACGTCCTGCGATGCGGCCCGTATCTCTGCGTCGTCGGACATAGACACTTCAAGAGGGTAAATGCACTGCAAAGCCCTCAATCGGATACCCGAACTCGTTTTCACTTTCGCGACTCTACTGAAACCGTCAGTACCTTCAAAGGTTTCCACCACAATGCCAAGCGGCCACTCTGCACGCTTCTTGTCCGTCGCAACAATTACAACGTCGCCTGGTTTTATCGCTGAAATACGTTTGGTACCCTGTCTCTGGGTAAGTAAGCTCAGGTACTCGCTCCTAAAACGTTGTTTCAAGTCAGCGCATAGTTTAACAAGATAACGCCACCGTGAACTTAAAATATGACCGTCAATTAATTCAATGTCTATATTATTTTTCGGAACATTAAATTGCAAAAAATGAGTGGGTGTAAGTGGAACTAAATTCTCTGTACTATCCGCACAGTACGTAAGAGGACGAGAATTAACAATAGACTCTACTTCATACATAACGGTAACTAGCTCTTGGAAACCTAAAGACGCTTTACCTAAAACCCTACGCAAAATTTCTTTAACCGTTCTCACCATGCGTTCCCAAAACCCTCCCCACCAAGGCGCAGCAGGGGGTATGAAATGCCAAACAATTTTGCGTGTTTTTTCAGTCACTTCGTTCCAATTAATACTATTCAAAATATTCCAAGCCCCATGAAAATTCGTTCCATTGTCGGAATAAATTGTTTCGACTGTACCCCTTCTAGCTAAAAACCTACGAAGTGCTAATAGAAACTCCTCCGTAGACAATGATAAACACAATTCTAAATGCACCGCCCGATAAACTGCACACGTAAAAAGAGCGATCCAGCATTTCTCTCCCGATCTTAGAATCAATGGACCAGCAAAATCGACGCCAGTAACTTGAAAAGGAGAACCGCATCGAACTCGATCGGCGGGTAAAGGTGGTATAGGGGCTGCACTCGCCTTAACGCTGTATCTCTTACAGACTACACAATTTCGAACGGTGTCTCGAACTAACTTCCGAGAACCAACTATCCAGTAATTTTCTCGCAACTTACTTAATAGCGTTTGAGACCCCATATGAAAACCTTCTTTATGCGTTTGGCAAGCTAAACGTACAACGATTTTTGAAGCGCTTGGTAACAAAATTGGAGTGATAAAATTATCAGTATCTCCGCTAAGAGCCAAACGTGTCTTAACACACAAAAGATCATCATTGCCTTTAATAGTGTCTAACCTTAATCTTTTCTGAATATCCTCTGTACAAAAATAGTCAGCTTGGATGACTCTCAATAATCGACGTTCTGCAACTCTACATTCATTTGTAGACAGATTACCGTGCAATCGTGACTGTGCAGACTTGCGACAATTTGAAATAAACCGTAGGCACCAACCTACCAACCGTACTATCTTATCATAGTTCCCAAAGTATTCAAAACGCGTCGAAAACAGTTCTGCCTTCCCAGACGTAGATTGTGAACACACAGATACTTCTGTTGGACTGTTGATAGATTTTAACCACTGACACCCATATAACCACTTGGGTCCAGCCCACCATTGATCTTTCACGAGTTCTTCTGGGGAACAACCGCGAGAGGGTAAATCAGCCGGATTTAATTCGCCTGGGACGTGATGCCAATCAACAACACTCGTTCTTCTAACTATCTCGTTAACTCTGTTTTGAACGAAAACATCGAGGCCACTTTGTTTCCTTAACCACGCTAAAACAATACTAGAGTCGGTCCAATAGTATACTTTACATTTTAAATTCAAGCTATCTATCACCTCGCTTGCTAACCGTGACGCAATGAGAGCCGACAAAAGTTCTACTCTGGGAATGGTCATGCGCTTAGTAGGTGCAACTCTAGTTTTAGCAAATAATAGACGAACAGAAACTTCGTGATTATGTTCCGTACGTAGAAATATACAGCAAGCGTAGGCAGCCTGACTGCCATCACAGAATACGTGCAAACTATTATCACTGCTATCTATATCGAACGGACTCATCCTACGTGGTATAGAACATACTTTAAAAACATCAATTTGACTATACCACTTCATAAAATCGTCCTTAAGTTCTACGGGTAATTCCTGATCCCAGTCTATGTTCATCAGCCAACATTTCTGAATAACAAGTTTAGGTACAATGGTAGTCGGGCAAAGAAAACCTAAAGGATCAAAAATACTTTGTGCAACAGATAAAATAAAGCGTTTCGTAATTTTTCCTATTTCAAAAGAAGGCACGTTACACTGTAAACGATCAAGTCGTGGATCCCATTTAAGGCCTAACACAGATGTCGAAACAACATCTTTGTCCACAAGGCAAGGACCAGTCACCCAACACCTTAACTCAAACTTCCCATCCAACATAATACTCCTTGCTTCTCTAACAAAGTCATGCATCTCATTTTCGTTCTTTACGCTTAATACACAGTTGTCTACATAGAACGAGTTTCGAAGCATGTTAGCAGTCGTACAATTATACTTTTGTAGATGGTAAAGAATCGTCGCGGCCAGAAGGTATGGGCTTGTAGTTACTCCAAATACAACACGCCTATGACGATAAACCTTAATTACTTTGGGAGATTCCTTCACATCACGCCACCAAAGGAATTTCAAAAAGTCTCTATCCTCATGATATAGAGATATCTGTAAAAAAGCTTTTTTAATATCCGCGGTAACTCCTATTGCATATTTACGGAATTGGATTACTAACCGTGGGATCAATTCAATTAAATTAACTCCCTTCTCAAGACACGAATTTAAAGAAAAGCCATTCGCATCTGCTGCGGAAGCGTCAAAAACAGGCCGAATTTTGGTAGTGGTGCTTGACTCCTTAACCACAGCGTGGTGTGATAAATAATGACCCGCGCAATTATTATCATTATTGACCTCTTCAATAATCCCACTCTCCAACCATTCATGGAAAACATCATTGTAATCTTCTACAATACCCATTCGCGTTAATCGGCTAGTCGTTGATTGCAAACGTTTGAAAGCTAAATTATAGTTAGGACTGAGCTCTTTAGTTCTCCAAGGCAACCTGACTTCGTACCTACCTTCCTCGTCTATGCAAATAGTATTCAGAAAAAATTGCTCTACCTCAGATTCGACTGATTTTTGTGCTTTATACTGTGCATCTTCCTTGATGCCTAATGTTTCTAGATTCCAAAATTGTTCTACATCACCCAGGCTTAAAGAAGCGTGCAAAGTATTGACGGTATCTCCAGCGCAATACACACCCACAGATGGCCCTTGAATTGTCCATCCGAGCTTTGTTTCAATCGCCAAAAGATCCTCATCCACACGTTCTATGCGGCCGGTAAGTAACCTTCCTAAAAAATCAGAACCGATTAATAAACTAACATCAGTATGATCATCAATACAATCAGTCAAAGTTATTCCTTTTCTTTTAAAAAAATCAATAATACTGCCCTGTCTAAGTTTTGGTAGATATCCACAGAGCACAGGCTGTTCTAAGACATTTAGCGTGCAACTAAAAACTTTGTCCAAGCTAGAAACATTAACTTTGTACTCTTTGTAAATCCGTTCCTTAGTTGCCGCTCCACCAAACAAGTTTTGACTCATAATCTGCTCGTTTATAGGTTCCAAATTCAAACGATTTACCACATCGGACTTTATAAAGGACCTCTGAGCACCAGAGTCAAGCAAAGCTCTAATTGGTATAACTCGGTCACCGCAGGAAATATTTAATTTCAGAGTTTGCAGCAGAACCGTTCTCTTTGCGCTAGCTTGACATAAAATTGTATCTGAACCCCTGCCACTAGTAGTCTCTTTATTTTCCTTGGGAATTACTGAGTCTTTCGCCTTTGAAATTTCGTTACACATTATGGTATAATGCCGTTTTTCACATAAAACACATTTCGGATACTTCCTACAAGTTTTAGCAATGTGACCTTTTCTAAGGCAAACCACACACGCACGATGCTTCTTCAAAAAGTCTTTGCGCTCATCTAAGCTCATTTTCATTGCCATCGTGCACTCTGAGCTCGCATGAAAGGCTTTATCGCACCACACGCAAATCTGTGGTTGTTCCTTACCCTTACTGTCAGACTTTCCCTGAACTGAAGCTGTCAAACAAGAAGAAGTAGGAACATTTGGGCCACAGAGGGTTGAATCAAAACGAGCTATGCGAATCCTTTCCTCCGACTCAACTTCAAATTTTAGGAAATCCAAAAGTTGCGATAGCGGCTTTTCTTTCCTTTCGGTACGAAAATTGGAACGATTCCAGGCTCGCAGCGTTTCATCCGGTAGAGCTGATTCAACCATAGGGTATAATAAAGCTGCATACCGATTCTCCGTTAATCCAAGAGACTCAAGAGCTAAAATCTGCGTCATCAGCTTGTCATATAAAGATCTTGTCGACATCTTAGACGCACCTTTCGTAATAACTAATTGGAGCAGTTCTCGAACGTAGTAATCTATAATCACATCATCCCTTGCAAATCTTTCGCGTAATTGACCGATGGCTTTTTCATAATTCTCACCACAGGGTGGGAAACTTTGTACTAACTCTCTAGCTGGTGAGCCCCGTTCCATAGCTTGTAGTAGAAAATGCATTTTGTCATCATTGTTTAACTCCTGTTCTTCTTCATGTATTTTTCGAAATTGCGCCCAAAACCCAAGCCAATTTTTAATTTGACCGTCAAAGGTTGGTAGTTCAAATTTCGGTAACTTCAAGAATCTATGATGTGGCTTAGATGCCGACCCACCTGAACATGAGGCTTCTCCAACTCTCCTGACCGTTTCGCTAGATTTGACACCGGGTGAGTCAGGACGACACGGATTAATAAAAGACATCACCCGCTGACGTACTACGTACCACCTTTTATTGTATGCGTCAGCCCCTTCAATATCGCTGTCCATGATGGCCTCATCCCGATTTTCGTTGTCGAGCCATAGGGTCAAGATATTATTATCAATACGCTCCAAATCGGTATGATGTTTACTTAATTTTTCGTAGAGAGCCGATATAAGATTTCTTTCATCATCGGCGTCCATTGCTGCTTCCAACTCTTGGGCGCAAATAGTGAACAGGCGCCTTAAAATTTTCCGTTCGGCTTTACACCGATCCATTGCAGTTCGTAAATAAAAAGCGGTCGCCACAATAAAACTGAAAACTCTATAACATTAAATAAAAGTAGCTATTTTCCAGTTCGAAACATTATAATAATAAGTTGACACAGAAACAAAATCAATCAAATATGAGCCATGCCAAAACATACATTCTTTTTCTTATACTCAATGTCATACGTGACAAAAAGATTACAACAATTACTGCAAATGTCAGTTTTTTTTTTGTTTAAAATAACAAATTAGCTTTACCAAAGTTTTGGAAAAGAACAAAAATTAACTTTGCTGCAAAATTTAATTCTATCGTTTAATTGTAGAGCTGCTACGCTTTGAAGTGTAACCGGTCCCTTAAATTAATCTATGTAGTTTTCCTTTGATCTACTCTTCGCATAATTATTATGAATGGTAATTGTTTATAAAAGCTTAATGACGACGTTGTCTGTGCGACATGCCCCAAGCTTCGTTTAACATTGTATTAATTATGTATTGGTATTGATTCCATTGTTATGCTCGTATATGTAGCTTTACTTTAATACCCCGTGTATTTACACTAAAAATCGAATCGCCACCTCATTGAAATAGATTTGCGATTAGATTTTACAAGCGATTGTTTGGGGATGCATATACTGAGGAACTAATGGCGCCACAAGCGTTTGTCCTAAAATCGTTTGATTTGCTGTTTCAAATATCAAGTGTCATTTCTGACGTATTTTAACCAATCAAATCCATTGATAGCGGTCGCTTCGCCGCTAGCGCAATCTAGCTTAAGCTTTGCGTGGAGATCCCCAAAGTCGCCTGCCAATTCGCTCCATGTAAATAGCACATTACGATAGAATGAGTTTCCTTAATAATGCTGGCTTAAAGCGTAAGAGCAGGATATACTAGAAGAAATTCGACGATGCCTGTTTCCCATGGGGGTAGGCAGAGACTATGGATCGCCACCTGCTACGATCCTTGCACATTTCTTTCGCTTCATTCACATCCATCAGTTTTTTCATACATGCCCTGCGGTTTTTGTCACTGCGTACACCAGCCTTTTTTCGTGTTCTCTTAAAACGCTGATTATGTAGAGGTAATGAATGGTAAAAAGACGTGTTTACCTTGTATTAACTAACTTAGTCTAGTCAGATGTATATCTGGCTATCAAAACCCCTGAACATATGATGACACAAAATATTGGGCTTTTAAATTTTTTAAACGATAAAAATTGATATAAAAAAACTTTAGTATACTTGAACTACATAGCTAACAACTTTCCTATAACTATCAAACGTATTTAGCAACCAATATAAATTGAAATGTGTAGTAGTAAGGTTTGCTCTAAATAGCACCATTGACGGGCGAGGGTAGCGGGGCGTTCTAAAAATAGTCCGGGCGGGCGTACTAGGGCAAGGCCGCGCTCTCGGCAGGTACGCCCGTACATCCTTGCGATTAATCTGCCGTATTTACGCCGAGTGCCGGCTTAGCCGCACTTAGCGTAATCCCCCGCTGAGTATCAGTGCTCGCAATCATAAACATGCTTCGCAATTAAATCATTATGGGGTTAATATCTTTCAATGTTAAGGGCGTTATTTTTTTTGTTTATTTATACATCTTACTAGAAAAGTAAGGATGATGATGATTAACACATTAAACAGTCTCCACATTATTTTAGGTAGTTTATCGGATCGGATTGTTTAAATAGTAGAGTTATAGAGTAATTTTGTTTATAAGTTACCCAGTTACATTGATTTAAGCTTGAGATGCTGAAGTACGTTCCAGCAGTAATCAAAGTGGGCCCCAATTTCACGGGCTGTCGCGTCGTGGGTCAAATGCTCATATTTGTAGTTTAAATTTAGTTGATGGACCTAAAGGTAACGTGTAACGAAAAGAAACTTTCAAAACTGAATTAAGTCAAACAGTTTCATTAACGCGATCATTGTCAGTTATTTCTGTTTTCTCGTATTTAGTCGAGCGTAGTACTTAGTTCAATTATATGGTAAATTCTTATGAATAAATATTTTATTCTTGTTAGCTTTTTTCTTAGTAATTTTTTCCTAATTGGAACAGTAATTACAGAAAATAAGATTCGCAAAAAGCTTGTAAAAAGAAGATTCGATTATTATTAGCTTTTAACGAGGAAAAATCTGATAACTTCGCCTGTTACCGGGAAGATCATTATTTTATTGTAAATATTTTTACTGTCTCAATTTTTCTGTACAATGTGATGGAGAAAAGAAACATTTCCTCATATCTGTCAGCTCTTTAAGCTCTCTGGTAACGAAGGCTATTAACGGAAGGAGATAATTTTAATGCATGTAGTTCAAGTTCAAGGTCAAAATCAAAATAGCAAGTTCAAAAACCCTTTTGAATCGATATTTTCCTACCAATTTTTTTCCTTTTTACTGACTAAAAGAGTGCCATGATGTTGACAGTCATAATATGAGGAGTGCATATTAACAGGACAGGAGCAATCTATGGCTAACGGTGCAACGGCAGCGGTGGTTAACAAATGACATTTTATAGATATGTACTCTATTACGAGTACATATCTATAGAATGTCATTTGTATTAATAAATAATTAAAGGAGCTCGGTGGCGCAGTGGTTTAGCGCAACCGGGAGGGGCCGGGAGGCTGCATTTGCAGTCGTTAACACCCACCAATCCGCATTGGGCCCGCGTGGTGGGTTATGGCCCGTCCTCCTTATCCACCCATAAGGAAGGCCAGTGCCCCAGCAGTGGGAACATTAAAATCGGCCAAGTGCGAGTCGGACTCGCACACGAAGGGTTCCGTACCAAAAAACGGCAAAAAAATTACGTTTGTTGTATGGGACCCCCCCTTAAATATTAATTTTATTCTGTTTTTAGTATTTGTTGTTATAGCGGTAATAAAAATACACCATCTGTGAAAATTTCAACTTTCTAGCTATCCATGGTTCATGAGATACAGCCTGGTGACAGACAGACAGACAGACAGACGGACAGACAGACAGACGGACAGCGGAGTCTTAGTAATAGGGTCCCGTTTTTACCCTTTGGGTACGGAATCCTAAACATGGTTGATGGACTGGACTCGAACTTGAACGCCTGTTTTCTTTTTCTAATAATATTCTACTGGTTTTATGATTTTAGTACCTATAAATCGTTTTTTTAGGAAAAGGGCTTTTAACTCTAAAAATGCTTTTAAATAAATTAACAAATGATGAAAAGTTATAACTTTTTTATGTTTTTAGTAACGTTTACATGCTTTCCGTATTTTTATAAGATTTTTATATCAACAACATAAATGAAATTATTATGTTAGCTCAAAACCCGAACTAAACACATATAAAAATATTGTAGTAAATATTCAAGAAAAATCAAAGTAGTATATCATGACATGACTCTATGGCCGACTTTCGCTGAGACCCGTTCTGTTTAATGGCTTACAAAGCTTGCTCATTTAGAAGACATGAAAAATTACACACACAGACTGAAATATTGTTCGTTAGAACAAGATCTATATTTCACAGGATCTAGAGATTGGACAAACTCTCCCCAAAGGAATGGTCAAGGCTAACGAATGGATGCTATAAAATAAGCAGATTTCTTGGAAAGGTAGCCATAGGTGTATGTTATATTAAAAAAACCGGTCAAGAGCGAGTCGGACTCGCGCACCGAGGGTTCCGTACAATCATAAATATATTTGGATATGTTACTTTAGTACAGTCTTTAAAAAAGTCGGATAAACGCGGTCAGGTGGAAGGGGGAACAGTCGGACAGTTAACTTACAAATCTTAACCACAGCTGCTTATGGTGACTGAAAAACGTTTCAGTGTTGCAAACTGTTTATATTACCAAGTAGGAACTTATTCTTCGTTTATTCGTACGGCAAATAGTAGGTATTATATTAGAACCAGCCACCAATTATTATTGTAGTATTAGGTTGCGCTATCTCTTGACCGATAGTGGAACTATATTTTATTTCTTAGGTCAGCATTCTTCGGACAGCGCCATCTGTTGACTGGTAGCGAAACTAAAGAATTTTTGTTTGTTTTTTGAATTTCTAAAAAAGTGTGTTATATTGAGACATCGTTTTATTTTTCCTGTAATCTTTACATAAACTAATATCACATAGAATTATTTCAGATTTTTCTCTTTGCAAACTTCGGAGATGGGGGGGGGGGGGGGGGGAAACTACTAATAGTATCAACTTGAAATTTGGAATTATTTAAGATGATGTTTGTCCAACTATTTTGAGAATAAAAGTACTAGAATAAAAGTACCTACCTACAAACATATGAAGCGGAATTTGTTTACTCAAAATATGCTACAATTGCGTTTTGAAACTGATTATCTAAAAGAAATAATTACCTATACAGACACACGTCACCTTCTGGCATAATATCTATTATGTGCTTCTGCTGAAGTTCTTGGTTTCTTGGTAAAACTTTGTCCACCACCGACCACCACAGATTATAAAGTTTATTCACCATCATCATACACTCCGATCATCATAGATGATCGAAGACCACAGGTCACACCACAGAACAAAGTTTTTTTTTCCTCCGGTGCCCATTCTGTGGGCCACACAATACAAAATAGATGATAGATCGTCTTTTGTTAGATTATATTTTTAAATCTTTTTTTTTATTTTATTAACAAAGGAGGTTTGAGCATAAAGTTAGTTGTTATTTTTGCTCGGATCTCTTTTACCACTGGCTAAAAGTAATCTTTGACAATAACTTTTTTAACCGACTACAATTTGTAGAAAAAAACACAATAAGTATTTATTTTTCCAAAAATTGTTAACTAAAAAGAAGTGGAAGTCAATAAATCGGATAAAAAGGACAAATACTGAATAAATCCGATCTGTCCGTTTAGAAACGTTCGAATTCAATACGGCGCTGAGTCGTCTTGCAATTTTGGGCGCGTTTGGGAGTGGTTAATGCGATTGGGCTGCGATATCAGCGTCATTCCGATAATATTGCCCGTCTCCAGCGGCCGAATGACCGGACATTTTGTATAAATCAATGTCGTTACGGCCGGAACTGGATTTATAGTTGACGATCAGTTGTCTGTCGCCAAATGAAACTAATGCCATCAACATTAAATTTGATTTAACGATAATAAACTTAATACGTTAAATATGATAAGATAAGATAAGATTTATTGAGCAACCACTACAACACACAACAGAAATATCAAGAACACTTGAGGCAATACAAAAAAATTAGATAACTTAAAACTAACAAATTGTCCAAGATAGTACCGTACCGGAGTGTGAAGCAGCGGCAGACACAAAAGGAACTCAACTCAGTGTTGATAGTTCCGAGGAACCAGACACTGATTTTCAGCCGAGTCCCTGTCATCGTTTGGTCGCAAGCAACAACACAAAGCAAAAGAGTGTACTTCAATACATACACACATTAAAATATATATATATGTATATATATATATATATATATATATATAGCACAGTAAATAATAAATAAACAGTAGGTACAACGAGACTAATAATTAAAAAAAAAGCATTTTCAGGTAGTTAAATATTAGAATACAAGTGACAAGCTTAAGCGATTATTATCAATTTCGGCAAACATACCAAGGGGCCAATATAAATAAATCATATTGTAATTTTATGATTGAATATCTCTTTAGCCACATACAATACATTATAAAAAATAATTCTAAGGTAGTGAAGATATCTAGAAGAAAAAGGCCTCTAAAACCCTGGATTACTTCTGGTATGATTCGTTGCATACGTAACAGAGACCGTCTGCATAAAAAAATTCGGAATGCACCTGACAATGTTGTAATTAAGGTCACTTATCTAAGATACCGTAAATATTGTAATAAGGTGTTAAAAAATCTTAAAAGACAGTATGAACGTAATGAAATTTTAAAAGCTAATAAGGATAGTAAAAAGTTGTGGGACGTTATTAAGAAAATCTCGAGCACTTGTAAAAAGAAGTCATCACCTTGTGAACTATTAACAGACTGCAATGAAAAAATTGTTACCGATATTAACATGTACAATGAGTTCTTTGCTAATGTGGGAAAGAGTCTGGCTGACGAGTTGGTGAGTGGATCAACAGCTCAACCTTCACCTCCATTAAACCAAGCCTCTAGATCTATAAATCAAAATTCATTTGTTCTTTTACCATGTGATGTATTTGAGGTCGATAATATTATAAAGAACCTTAAAAATAATTGTGCTACTGGTTGTGATGGTATCCCCAATAGTATCATTAAGCTTTGCAAGTATACTTTGTCCCCTGTTCTGGTTCACATTTTCAATTGCTGTTTTGAGGAGGGGATATTTCCCTCTGCTTTAAAGAAGTCGCGCATCCACCCAGTTCACAAGGCTGGGGATAGACACTGTATCAATAACTATAGGCCAATCTCTATTTTACCAGCATTATCTAAAATATTGGAACGCCTCATTTACAATCGTTTGGTAAATTACCTTAATAAAAATGACTTGTTATCAAACTCTCAGTTTGGTTTTAGATCTGGTAAGTCAACTAATGATGCAATATTGGAGGTTACCAACTTTATTTCTTCTAATATGGATCAGGGCAGTAAATGCATAGGCATTTTTCTCGATCTAGCGAAGGCCTTCGATACAGTGTCTATCCCCCTCCTTCTGGGTAAGCTTGAAAATATGGGTATCCGAGGTCTGCAGTTGCAACTTTTTCGTGATTATTTGACGAACAGAATGCAATGTGTCGGTATCGGTGCAGAAGTCAGTAATTTTGTCAGTGTGGAATATGGTGTTCCTCAGGGCAGTGTCCTTGGGCCCATTTTATTTTTAGTTTATATAAATGACCTTCTCGAACTACATCTTGCCCAAGGCAGACTAATTTGTTACGCCGATGATACCGCGCTCCTTTTTTCTGCGGATACTTGGTCGGAAGCCTTTGACGTTGCTCAAAAAGGATTTAATGAGGTGTCTTTGTGGCTTCGCCAAAACATTTTGACTTTAAATCCGGAAAAAACCAAATACATAACTTTCGCAATGAGAGCTACTGGTCTTCCATCTGAAGAATTTGCACTAAAGGCACATCGCTGTGGTAATTTTGGTTCGCAGACATGTTCATGTATCATTTTGGAAAAAACTGTTAGCATTAAATACCTTGGTTTATTAATTGACTATTCCCTATCTTTCAAAGAACACATCAGACTTCTCGTTGGCAGAGTTCACAAACTGATATACGTTTTCAAAACCTTAAGACATGTTGCGGACTTCGATCTCCTTAGGAAAGTTTATCTATCATTATGTCAGTCTGTCTTAACCTATGGCATCATCGCATGGGGAGGTACTGCCAAAACTACTCTTATTAACTTAGAAATCGCTCAAAGATTTATTCTTAAGGTACTGACATTCCGCCCAATCTACTATCCCACTACTCTCTTGTACAGGGATTGCAATGTGTTATCGGTAAGCCAATTATTTATATTACAGGTGATTTTAAAACAGCATTCACTTTTACTATATAATAAGGATGGTAAAGTTCGACGTCGAAACTATCAAGTGTGCTCAACCTATGTTACCAGGCACTCCTTTGCTCATAAATTTTTTAATTTCCTAGGACCTTATCTTTATAATAAAGTAAATAAAATTCAAAATATATATCATTTAAATGTACATGAACTAAAAAACGCAGTGGTTGAATGGTTAAAATCTTTATGTTACGACAAAACTGAATTAATTTTGAAATCTTTGTAATTTTAATTCCATTTATGTTAATGTTATACATACACACCCTCTCTACACACACTCACTCACTTTCACTTCACACACCGTGAGAGGTTTCACTTACACACACTTGTGATTTTGGCAAAAGTTAATTATAGTCTTGCGTTGAACTATTGCATTTAAACATGATTCCAATCAAGAGCGCTGCACCTGAGATACAGTTTACACTAGTTTGGGTGCAGATGTCATTTGATAGTAATTAAGATGTATAGTTTAATAACAACTTGTTATATAAAATTGTATTGTTTTGTTGCCAATAAACTTATTATTATTATTATTATTATATAGTTACGATACCAAGCTAATAAACATTCACTAATCCTAATTTCTGTTTTTCCAAAAATTCTAGTTTAAGATACTTTATGAGAGAGGTCTTACACATACGTCTTATAGGGGTGGAATGTTGTTCCAACATTTTGTGGCTTGGTATCGAAAACTGCCAGTAAAAGCTACCGTACAGTGCTGTTGAGTAGACAACACTATGCGCCTCGGTCTCATACTGCTACCACCACGACCCTGCATAAAATTTAACTTAGAGAAAAGATACTTGGGCTCATTATATTTTATGATGTCAAATAATAACCCAGCAAGACGTATATGTCGACGAAAACTAATTTTAAGAATGGAGTGCCTATTTAAGTAGGGAGTCACGTGACTACGCGGCGGTATGTCGAAACAGAAACGGCAACAAGCGTTTTGCACTCGCTGCAACTGCCTCTGAGTACTAGATAACAAACGTGGTCCATATACAAGATCACCATAATTGAGTTTGGAGAGTATTAATGACTCGCACAAAGTTATACGAACCCGTTCACTAAGAAGATGACGAATCTTGTAAAGCAATTTTAAGCGATAGAAGCAAGATCGCACCAAATTAGCTACGTGCGTCTCAAAGCGTAGATTGCTATCAAGTATTATACCAAGGTCCCTTGCTTCATTGACACGTTCAATCGGTTCATCTCGAATAGATACATTTAAGCAGTTGCGATCAATTTTCGAAAGCTGCCACTTAGAACCCAGAATCATATATTTCGATTTTAGTGGATTAAGAGTCAATGCGTTTCTGTCAGCCCACCGCGCAATATTGTCAAGATCAGTATTAAATTTTACTACAGCTTCACTGAACTTTGAAGCATGAGATGAAATATATAACTGTACATCATCTGCATACAGATGATATCTGCAGTTGGTTATAACTTTAGCAATATCCGCACTATACAACACAAACAGCAAAGGTCCCAAAATAGAGCCCTGAGGTACACCCCTGCACACAAACTTAAAATCAGAAAAAGAATAATTACCATTCGGCTCCATAAGCTTTACAGCTTGAGTGCGGCATTTGAAGTAGCTATTAAACCATTTCAGGGAGTTATGATCTAATCCATAATATGAAAGCTTGGAAAGAAGCAACGGAACACTAATACCATCAAAAGCGCGGGAAAAGTCAACGAGTGCCAAACAAGTGTTGTTTCCAGCATCTTGCTCTACAAGAATGTTATCCACCACATCCAGCAGCGCGGATTCAGTACCCATACCTTTACGAAAACCTGATTGGTGCAGTGGCAATAAATTATTTTCCGCAACAGAGTCATTCAGTTGATGGTGAACAGCCTTCTCCAATACCTTAGATAAAAATGGCAAAATACTAATTGGCCTCAAGTCTTTAAGGTTAGTAGGAGTGTCGACTTTAGGTAGGGGAGTAATCAAAGCAGCACACCATAAACTAGGGACTATACCGTTCAAAATAGATCTATTGATCAGACCAGTAATTATAGGCAAAGTTCGAGGAAGTGTCAAAAGTATCATATCTCTGTTTATGCCATCAACTCCGGTAGAATTACTCTTAATGGATAACATATACTTGGCAATATCATTTTCACTTATTGTAGTCAAAGAGAAGGACGCATCACTATGTCTGTGATGTTCAAAGAAAGTTAATTCAGACAATGGCACATCAGCGGAACCAGGGATGTTCAAAAAGTGTTCATTTATTTCATTTGCATTGCTAAAATATTCATGGACAGAAATCTGCTTATTCTGGTTTATTAATATTTTTTCTTTTACATTTTTCCAAAATAATTTAGGGTATTTTTGTAAATTATTAATGTGATAATTATAGTATGCACGCATTTCATTATATGTACTAGTTTCGGCAATTTTTTTTATTTCCTTGTAATAGCCTTTTTTAATTTCTTTTTTATTTAAGTCCTTTTCTTTACGGTATGCATCATGTGTCTCTTCACGGAATTTAAATAATTTTTTTAACGTATCTGTTATCCAAGGGAGTGACTTACTATTAATGGTAATTTTTTTCAGAGGCGCATGTTTATCAAAGAGAGCCAAAATAAAAGAATTAAAAGCATGAACCATATGGTCCAGGGAGGGCTGCTGAAATATCGATTCCCAGTCAATATCATGTAAATCCTTATTAAAATCACTTAAATTAATTTTGTTCAACGGTCTGTATGTTACATTCTTAGGCGGAGGCCTATTAAACTTTATGTTGAGACATACGTTGATCATCGCGTGACCAATGGAACCAGTGATATTAGTTACAGTGAGATCCTTAACAGGACAGTTCGTACAAACTAAATCAATCAATGAGTGTTTCCGAATCGTCTGTGAAGTGTGTTGCCTGTGTCACCAACTGTTTAAGACACATATAGTTCAGAAAGAATTTGAGTTTTTTACATTGCTGTTGTCCTCGAACATGTTAATGTTAAAGTCTCCCAGTAAAACGAGATAATCACAGTTGGCGAAGCTACTAATCGATGCAGTTAATGCATCAAGGAAAGTATCGACGTTTATCCAATTCGGTCTGTATGCCGTCCCTATAAACAAATTATAACCATATATAAAATAAGTATTCATTTGTTAAGGATAGTGACAGAAATTACAAATTACGTTGTTTCGATTAAAAATATTAATACATAAGTAGGTATACAACGTGTTACAAAATAACCCCTAGTGCCGAATATGGTAGATAGGGACCATCAAACTGAACAACTTTTACTATGGGACCAACCCTGAAATCGCCAAAAATAATCTGCTGTTTTATACAAAAATTAATAACAAAAATATCTAAATGAAATTGCGATTATTTTTTCTTTTGGCTTTAGCTACCTATATCATTTATTCTCAATAGTGTTTGTAAAATATGAAATACAAAATGGTAAGGTTAATTAGTCTTTGCTCAATAATGTGGAATGAAATTATCCAACTTTATCAAACAAAATAAGAGCAGATTCGAAAATTCGAGTTGGAACAAATCAATTAGGTACTTTAATTTGTAATTACAAAAGGGAACGGGATTTTGTACCCTTTAATCTATTTCCGAGTGAAGGATTATTTACATATTGATGAGGTGTTCAGTCAAAGAAGAAACAAATAGCAATGAAGCTTTGTTTGGTGACTTCAAGGAGTCCCACGGGCGGGAGTTCCCCGTGTGTTCACACGTGCTTAATTAAATGTCCTTTGTCGTGTAACAGGTCTTTTATCGTTTGAGTAACTCTAGATTTATCGTTTCGAATTAATCGTTTGCCTATAAAAATGAAACGATTCGTTACAACAACCTTTTAAACTTGGAAACGGCCTTATTCATATACGAAGAGTAAGTTTACACCTGTTTTAAAAAAAATATTGTTTAGCAATATTAGACCTTACCATTGACGTCTCAAAGCATTATATTACTAAGCAAACTTTTTATGTGTAAACCTACTCTTCATTTATTAAAACGGGGGTATGGTTAGTTCATTTCTTTTTAATGGGTAAAGATTATACTTTTTCTGCCTGTCTGTATTGCTGAAACAAAAATTTAAACACTGTTTTAATACACTAGTGTGTGAGTAGCTAGTTGTAAGACAGCCAGAATTTTGATTGAGGATTGTGAGTGATTTATGCTTGCACCTTCGACGTAATTGTCACTTGACGTAGGTAAAGTGCTTCGCAATTGGTGCAACTGTAGGTCAACAACATGTTCAACATTCTTGTGACTTTTAAAATATCATTATTTAGTTTATGAGTGAGTGTGTGTGTGTGTGAATGCAAAAAGATAAAGCTACAAGATATTTTTTATTCCTAACGTATAAACTTACTGAAAAGATGTGATTATTTTATATTATTCAATCCAGAAAATGCGGTTAAATTAATAATAGAATTAATTAATCCCTTAAGCGGGGGTTAACCTAAGCTGGTTAAGTAGTAATTTGTATTCTTAGCAGCGATGTTGGCCGGATATTGTTGTTATAAATCACGAAGAAGAGTTTGTTTCATAGTAATTTATTACGTATTCATGGGGAACTTCTCAAGAGCTATTCCTTATTGAGTGTTGATAGCGCAGCGCTTGATTTTATTAGAGAAATAAACTTTAGTATCATCAGTAGCTGTAGAGTAAGTTAAAGAGAAAGAATTTGAGTAAGAAAGTAAGTAAAACGATTTTTTTGCAATTATAAATCCTATTTAAATGTTTTAGTAGACGTAATCATAATGTAGGGTTGTGCCCATTCAGGCTGCGGATCGCGAGATCTATTGAAAGCAGTCGATTACACCCTAGTTAGTGATGTATGACGATCCCTCCGAGCCTTAATGTCACTCCCATTCCGCTCCCTAAGATAAATGCGCCGCTCACCCTTTTTTAATTATGCAGCTTTTGTACTCTAGGTGACCGACTTTTTTAATTTGTCTCCAACGAAGCTCACAAAAGGAATGTCTCTTTCATTTAGACCCAGAATTGGTGACTTTTGTGTAATGAATTCCAATTATCTAAGTAATTTACGCAAATGGAGGTTCATGAATTTTAGTCTTAATCAGTACGGTGTGGTAAAGTTATGGCGCCCGTTGGAGTGGAATTATCTGGTGGCATCACAGTGTGCGCAATATCGGGAAAGTTGGGCCGAAGAATTTGCATTAACTCTGTGAAGGTACATGTGGAGTGTGGTGATCGAAATGTCTTTTAAGAGAGTTGCATTCATGCACTAGATGTGTCTGAGGGGTGAATGCCGTTTTCGTCGGCGTTATGAAAGGAAGAAAGCGCTTTGCAAGCACCTGTACACGTATTCAGTTCTTTGTTCGGTGGCAGTCGAGTGCATGCTTGGGGATTTGCTACTTTCGTCGTAAGTATTTTGAGACGATTCAAGTAATGCTATGATGAAAATATATACTATTTATCTACTTAGATTTGGATGCACAACACATCATGAAAGCTTATTACAATGCAAAAATAACGGCTACAATAAAAAATAACAGATTCAAAGTTTTTGAAGTGAAAACTTCTTTAGCGGCGTTGTACACTTTTTTTGTAATGGGGAAAAAATGTTAAACTCGCGTCAGTCAGGGTCACGTGACCCTGATCCAAAATTTGTAAGACGGATGTAGCGTAGACAGCCGGCGGCGGAAGTATCCCCCTCTCTTTCTACGGCGGCGCGGCGAAAATGGCGGCGCGTTATTTTGGCGTTCGGCGTGTTGATTTTTCTGAGAGATAAACTTTTTAATGTAATATAAATTGTCATGTTTGTGTACGATAGCGAAATAAATAAATATTGTATTCTACCTCATAAATGATAGTACTTTAATACTGATAATTAAAGCAATTCGTGCAAAATTAT
The DNA here is from genome assembly GCA_943789525.1 of Agriphila geniculea. Classification (NCBI taxonomy): domain Eukaryota; kingdom Metazoa; phylum Arthropoda; class Insecta; order Lepidoptera; family Crambidae; genus Agriphila; species Agriphila geniculea. The sequence goes on from OX038871.1 coordinate 18,576,374, forward strand.
TCCCTAACCATTCCAAAATATCAAAAATTCACAACGTTAATATTCAAGTTTTCACTTCTGCCAGCTCTCCCGGAGTGCAACCCGATTTTTTTTATTACTTGGTATGTCATTAGCATAGACACTGATCATTTTCCTAATAACTTTTTTACAGCCAGAATTGAAAAACAATAATCAGATAGGGATAGGCCCGATCTAGATTAATTGCTTAGGTAACACATAGGCAACAGTCGAACATTCTTTACCAATATCAAACGATGCATAGCAAATAATCTGGATCAGGCCTATCCCAATTTGGGGATTAATTTATTAATTCTGGCCGTTAGTTAAAACATTATCACCAGAACCACTCAAAGATGCTTTGAGACTTGTAATATAGCAACACAAAGAGAATCCAAAAAAGAGTTACCTTCGAGTTTCACAAAGTGCTTGCTCGACGAAGGTTCGACATTGATTAGACAGATTAGTTTGCCAGCGATGGCCAGCGACACCTGTCATACTAAAATTGATGACCATGGACAATTGACAATCTTGGTGAAACAATACCCAATACCACACGGGATGAAATATTAGCGATTTGCGACAACCCTTTCATGCTGAAATTCCGGAATCTAAGAATTTAAAAGCTTTTAAAAGGCAGTCGTTCTTAACAAGCTATTTGAATATTTTAGGAGTTGGATTCCTGAAAAGAAGCTTTTACGCAACTGAAGTCGAAAAACACAGCTGTTGTCTGAAAAAATGTACTTTCTACCAAGTGCAGTTGAGGATTTCAGCGGATTCTTACGATTTATTTTTATGTTGATGATTGTGTGGAGAAAGAAGATTTATGTTGGACAAGTATACCTACCTACAGAAGTACCTCTTACAGAAAAAGAACTAGACATGAGGACGTAAAAAAATAAATAGGTAGGTCAGGTAGGTCGAATAATAAATCAGTCCAATAAAGAATGCAGATGGCGAAGTGGAGTTGCCATATTTTTAGAAGCGGGTTTCACAAAAGTATGCTAATATTTTGCTCCAACCGAATCTAGCTGACGAAGACATAGATATTATGATAAATCGTTAAGGTTAGCATATTTTACTTCGGCGCAAGAAAGCTTCGAGCGATTTACGAGTAATTAGATATCGGTGGGCAAAGGCTAAATAGATCGGTTGGGCACTGAAAATAATATCTGTAATCTGTACCTAAGTATAGTTTAGTATGAACTGAGCTTATTGTCTATTTTATAGTAGAATTCAAGTAAGGCCTGTCCTATATGTTATCAATTAAAGGGCCGTTAGCGTCTTTACATAATTATGTAAATATCGGTAATAACTATGAAAATGTTACAAAGTTGATGTCTTTTAATAGCTAAAAAATGAAATAAGTAAGCATAAAAACTAAACAAGCAAATGTTAATTATATGTAATGCATCCTGAATACAGATCGCGCAACATAACTTCAACCAAAATATAGACAATGACGCTTGCGCAGTGGCAATTTTCAGTACAAAAATTGTAGTGCGCAGGTCACGTGGTACTAAAACTTGGATCAAGTTATGTTGCGCGAGATGTACGTGATAGTTTATTTAAAAAGCTGGTTTAAAGAAAGCCTGCCAGCCAGCCTCTTTGAAGTACTAGAAATACCCATAAATCATAGACTTATATTTATTGCTTAAGATACGAATACCTAGCCTGAGTTGTTCTATTATTGAAGTGAAATATTTATCAACAGACTACTATATTGGCACACTACACCACTTTATCGTTAAGTCCTTGGTTGTAGTGTATTCAGTGTTATTAAATTGCTTATTCTGTATCTACTAACTGCTATTAACAAAACTAAACGCTAATATTTATAACTAATTGCAGTTTCGTAATTATCCGGTTAGTTTGGGTGCATTGTGGTGTGCGCCGAATGCGCGAGGTAGCTCGTTAGGGCAGGCTTGCTTTCGTTAACAAGGCAGTAGTAATAAGGCCTTCAGGCAATCTAGCTAAAACCCGCAGACGAAAATCTGATATTTACTGTTCTAAACTAACTTAAGCCACCGGTATTAAATTATTTATCTACACCCATGCTTTAAATCCTCTGTAAAGGGTTCTAAAACAGTTGGCTTACTGCCATCATTACAATATCCCGAGCGAGAGCTGGTCCTGCAGCGCCGCGCACCCACGCACGAGCGTTGTATTATGAAATTCAGTACAACATTATAACACTCTTGCGGAAGACATAATGACGAGGAGGGAGAGGAAAGTCAAAATCAAAACCTTTATAGAGGATACATATCATGGGTTTAGATAAATATCATGGGTGTTTTTAATCCATATGTATTAAAATATTGTTTGTTTCCCTAATAAAAATAAGAAAAAATAAAAACATGGTCTCGTATGCAACTGTACATAATTAGGTAACACTCATGTGATACTATTATCACACTCGGCTTCGCCTCGTGTGATAAACCCACATTCGTGTTTTAATACCCCTCGTTATAGTAAAGTTGCATGCATAACTAATGTTAAACTTTTTTAGCGTTATGCTCGTGTTTCACCAAAAATTTCTAAAAAGTTTACATTAGTTCCACTATCGGTCAAGAGATGACGCTGACCTAAAACTGCAATACAAATTTTTTTAGATGTGGCCAAGACTTTAACGTGTTAATTTACAAACGACAGTACTAAATTTACATAACGCCTTAGCCAAAGCCTGATGATAAGTGACGATAAGGCCGAAGTGGAAGCGCTCTACACCCGGAAGCCTCATCACTGCTGAGGAACTGGCTCTTACCTCTAACTACCGGAACACAACAATAAATTGTTGTTATGGCGTCAGACTTAGGTAAGATGGTGGTAGCTAGCCAGGCGGAGTTGAAATTAGCCCTACCATGATATCGTCACATTATCATAAGTCAAAGGAAATATTTAAATTTTTCAAGTTCTATGAGAACATTGAATAATCCCTTCAGGTTCATTGAATAATTTTAATTTACCGTATATAAGGCATATATCAAAAAATAATTCCCAGTTAGGTAGGTATCGAGTAGAAATGTTTGTGCAAAAGTGCATTATACAAATTCATTGTATTATTTCTAGTATTGCACCGCACTAACTGTTCGAGGCACCTCGTTATTGTAGACCTTGCTCTGACGAGGCAGAGTTAATGAGGTCCCGCGGCCATTTCACGAAACCCATACAATATATACTTCTGCATTGACTGAATTATACAAATACGCCAAGGTGTTGAACACGAAAAACTTCCAAGAAAGAACCCAATTAGAACTTTTATTCATAAAAGATAAATTTCGTAGTCTAGGTATAGTCTAGGAGGCGAGTAAGTTTAGATCGGTACTTGAAGACCATAAGTACCTATGATATCATTTGTTCTGTTATATTAACTTTTATTTAATTTTATTAAATAGTGCATGTTCCACTAAGCTTAAGTTGTGCATTATCAATCCAGCATAAAACTAAAAAGATATTGCTCGCGCTTAAACATTAACTGCAATGGCTAAAGTTATTTTGTTCCTGATAGTTAAAAAAGGAGAACTAATTTTCCGCCCACTTACACATGCAAATGGACTCCCGAACTCAACTCGAACGGTGTATCTAGCACAAAGAGGTCGGTCAAACTTCACAGAAGCATGAAACATGGTGTATTTAAGCGGCATATTTCCAAGGATACATGTTTTCATTATGTTTATAGCCAGAGCATGTCGAAGGACATGTATTTTATCGTTTGTTTCTTTAAAATAAATATAGAGAGCTCTAACAGAATATAAATATGTACCTACATAATAATAAAATTGAGACGTCTGACGTGCGTCTGACAATGAAATTGTATGCCTGGCCATAATGATTGACGCGTGGATCTTGGCTTTTATTGATTGTGTCTGGGGTCCTATTTGGAATGCCCTATATTTGTCCTCATGCTTATACTTAGGACTATAAATGAATTGAATGTAATTGTTCGCCAAATTCCAACTGATTCATATGTCTGGACTATACAGGGTTATTTGTAAAACACCAACAACCTCACAGGAGTAGATTACTAACATCATGTACAACAACATTTGTTCTACGACTTTTCCAAAAACAGACAATAAAAAACCGGCCAAGTACGAGTCGGACTCGCGCACGAAGGGTTCCGTACCAAAAAACGGCAAAAAAATACGTTTGTTGTATGGGAGCCCCCCTTAAATAGTATTTTTATTTTGTGTTTAGTATTTGTTGTTATAGCGGCAACAAAAATACATCATCTGTGAAAATTTCAACTTTCTAGCTAAGAAAAAAAGAAAAAAAAATGTTTTAAAATGTGCAAACAGCGCTCTTTCATATGATACCCCACATGCCCTAGTTACCTCACTTCAAATTTTTAAGACCCCTTTTCAGTCCCTGTTGTAAAAAAAAGATTTTTTTTTTATTTCTTTCTTATTTGCAAAATAGTTGGGCAAATGTCATCTTAAACTATTCCAAATTTCAAGTTGATACCATTAGTAGTTCTCGAGATATCCAGCTGTGACAGACAGACAGACAGACTGAGTCTCACCATAAGGGTTCCTTTTTTACCATTTTGCTACGGAACCCTAAAAACCATTTCCTTTTAGATATAGGACTAAAAGAGATTAAATTACACTTATTTTCCTGTTAGAAAAGTCTTGAAAATTTAATGAGCGGTGGACCCTAATAATTTGGAAAAAATATAATTTTTAAACTCGTTTCCTCTTTTACGCACAAAGTTTTCCTCGTTGAAATTACTTCCTTAATTTTCATACAGACACAGATGAGTCTAAAGAAAATATTTAGTCAACGTTGGCTCCATTAATGTTCTTCTCAAGTTACTCGTGCTTTTCCAATGATATGAAAAATACCGTTTGATCCTGTTGTTTGACTGAGTACTAAACATACGAATCTATTTGTTCTTTGTATTATTGCAAAATCATAATAAGAATCTTTTTATTACATTAAATGTTCCAGAGCTAGCTCATTATTCGTATAAGTAATCCAAATGGTGTCACAGTAAAAAAAAATATAATACTTACAAAAATAAGGACTAAGTAGATAACATGAACATATGAAACATGAATATTGGTTTTACAACCAAAGTTGCAAATGTAACGTTGCAGGGTTTCAGTCGCGATTTAGAAGCACAATGTTTATGATTGATGACCCTAGGCGGCGGTGATAATGGACGTGGAACTTTTACATGCGGTTCAGCGCAACCGTGGCATAGCTGCGGCTTTATGGCTACACTGAAAATGGTACTAGAATTTAATCTAGCATTCAATTTTTTTTTGATACGAAAAGCTTTACAACTGCTTCTATTCAGCGTACCTACTTGTATATAACAAACCCTGTTGTAACGAACTTACTTTCCACTTCGTGTAAGAATTTCAAATCTTTTCTTAGGGGATTATGCACATGACGGTCGGTTGAGTAGTTAAGACGTGAAACATTCGTGAAACGATAACAAAGAAACAAACAAACTTTCACATTTATAATATTATAATATTTTTGAAGTGAAAACTTCTTTGGCGGCGTTGTACACTTTTTGTCATGGGGAAAAAATGTTAAACACGCGTCAGTCAGGGTCACATGACTCTGATCGAAAATTCGTAAGACGGATGTAGAGTAGACAGCTGGCGGTGGAACTACCCCCCTCTCTTTCTACGGGGCGCGGCGAAAATGGCGGCGCGACATTTCAAGATGTGAACTCACTTTGGTCACCATAGCAACTCGCTTATTTTTTAATTCAATGTCAAAACTCTAGATTTTCTGTCAAGCTATGGATAAGACTTTCGTACAATACTGCCCCCCTACTCAAATGGCCAACATTCTATTCGTTTGAACGCTACGTTTACTATTGAAACTTTAAAATAAGCAGTAAACTATAAAATTAGGTGCCGTAAGCTTGACAATTCCATACAAGTCTGTGATTTACGTAAGTTTGCGACATGTGATTTAATCATCTATTGCTCATATTAAAGCTTTAAAAGTAAGCGTAGAGTTTGAATGAATAGAAAATTGGCCATTTGAGTAGGGGGGCTGTTCTGTATTCGTAAATTTAAATGCAGAGTAAATTCGTAAGACGGCAATTCGTGTAAAATTATTCCCTAACCATTCCAAAATATCAAAAATGCACAACGTTAATATTCAAGTTTTCACTTCTGCCGGCACTCTCGGAGTGCAAGCCGATTTTTTTACTATTGTGGGGATAGGATAGTTAGATATCCTCAGATCACTGAGGATACTTAATTTATTTTATACTTCTCCTCATCAGCGGATTCTGGGTGTAGTGCGCTTCCACCTTCGGCAGATGAGGTGAAGGTATAAAAAAGTGTTCAAGAGCTTTATATACAACAACGTTTTAATAATGCTATGGTATTATTGATCACTGTTTCGTTAACACATAACGATTATTACCACCTCGTAACCACTATCATTACCGTGTCGTAACTTTGCTGGTTAATGTTTGAACAATAATCTAGGATAACGCCCGTAAACCATAACCGATCAATTGTCATAGACATGCAGTATTGAGCTCAAATAACCGTGCCGGATAAAGTACGTAGTCACTTACTATTGTATAATTTGTGCTTGAGATTTCGAACAGAAACCGAGTTCCAATGTATAAGCTATGCCCGTTCTACATAAAATGGTTAAAAAAATACATTGAAAATTTTCAAGCACCATATTTTACCGATATCTTCGATACGAATAAATTACATTACTCGAAGAAAGTATACGGTCTGTATTTTATTTCCACCCTTCTGAGAAATAGGAAAAATAATGTTATTTTTTTTCCAGAGTATAGCAAAATGCTTGTGTTTTTAGAAAGATCATTAATCATTTCATTGTGATGTTTTAAAAAGGAAATATTATCTAAGTAGAACATCTATACCTTAAAAACAGTACGTTGCGTGTAAGACAAAGGATCCATTGTACGGGCACATTGGGATGATTAGTGCGTTTTGTTTGATTACATATTTATAAAAGCCGGGAGTTCCAAGCACTTTACGAAAGTAATAAACTGGGGTCTTGCTCCGAGAACTGGAATAAGCTTCCCAATTCTTTTAAATTTCATCCTGATCCCTCCCTTAAAATGGGGAGCAGGCACATTTGAAAATTTCATGAAATGAGTTTTCTTACAAAAACGTGAGTTTATTTTCCCTCTAGATACGAACAGTTCGATTAAATTTTTACTAATGTATTGTACGATGAGAAAAATAATGTGATGTTTAAAATAAAACCTAATGTACATATGTGAATGGTATATCACCGCTACAAAATTCTCTATTTGTATTATACAATACACTAAAATTACTACTGAAGACCTAAAGGAATTACAGCAAAACTTACTTATTTTGAAGACCTTGGCGAATAGTTTCTATTAACAATAATAGAATTGCAAAATTGACCTTTACAACTTTCATAATAAAGACACTACATAATAACTGAGAATGGTACTGAATGCGTACAGGCGGTGGCACTTTGCCAAAGAGCCATCTTACCTATATTCGTAGGGGGATCTTCTAAAGACAGAATTTTCTATGCTTCGGTATTTTGTTTGTACGCAACTCGGTCATGGGCAAGGCTGCCGAAACTTTTATGCTGTAGAGTAATGTTCTAACAATTACAACTAATACGATACCACGAACATACAGGGTAAACATACATTTTTACGCTGTCGTGAACATTTTTTCTTTATTATAATTAATTTTGTTTTTTTTATAAAAAACTAAACTATCTTAATTATGATAAAGAAAAAATGTTCACGACAGCGTAAAAAATCAAACTGATAGTATTTTGTAATCTAAAACACAAAACAGCAGACATTATTTTATTCTATTTGAATGTCATTCATAGTATAGCCAAACCAGAAAACAATAAAATAATAATAGTCGACAACCATATGCATTTTCAAAACATTCTGCATAAAGATTAGGTATCTAGAATTGTTATTATATAACGTAGGTTTTAAGACAAGGTCAAATTATAATTATGATTGTAAAAAAGCCCCGATTAGGAAAATAAATTGTTGCAATATAGCATATTGTTTAAAGTAAGATTTGAGACCACCAGAAAGAAAAATAAAAGTTAGTAAAAAAAAGAAACACCTTGCTCCATTGGGACACCTTACAACCGTATTGCTGGTAACGCAAATATCTCTAACGTTTCCCTTCAAAAGTTTCGGGCTAACAGTGGCCCTCTCTGGAGTAATGTAGAGAAAACTTATCCTGTTAAACTTTCTCTAGCTTTCGGCAGAGCTTTGCCAAATTCTTTAGAAGCGAACAATCAATATGAAGTTAGCGTGTTAATTTACCTTAAAAGTTACGATTGCGTTTTTCAACGTCATAAATAGTTCCGTTTCTGCTGAGCTTACTATATTTTCACGATTTCATATTGTAGGTTGGCAAGGTCTTTCGTGGCTAAAGAGTAGAGTGGAAAACTTATGTATTATGAAACTTATCAATTTCACATTTTTTGTAATAATCTACCTATGTTGAATATAGCTCCAGAAAACAATGGAGATGTCCAAAATGATGTGATCGTTAAACGTAAAACCAGTAGATTGACCTGATGACTATAAAGTGTTTTATGGCTCATAAGCTGCTGGAAGAAGTGTCTTTTATTACACAGGATGATCGGCTTACAGTTTGCTCCTAGTTTTTTTTACGTTCTAAGGATAAAAAATCGTGTAAAAGAAAACTATTTTCATGTTTAAACTCACAAAATACAAATAATATTATAGGTGAAGTTCATTCATTACAAATAATGATCCTAAAAACCTCTAATTATATAGTTTTTCTACAGAAGTGTCTATATACAGAACAGACGCAGGAAACATAATGTCATACATTTCCTCTTCACACTAGATCATTAATTAGCAGCTCTAATTCACTCCCACACATCACTTATTTATTAAACACAATTTCAGTTTCTGTAAAATGAAAAATAACGGTAAATAGACAAATTATCGAATCGAAAATAGGTCCGCTATCTTAAAGATAGAGATTATTCCAAAACGGCCAACGCGCCATTACGAAAGATATCCTTGACTGCCAATAAAAACAAACGGACTAACACAAAAATCTTTAAAATCCAATAAAAAACGTCCTAAAATCCTTACACAGTGTTATTTCAACGAATTGTCGCAAAAATGTAAGAAACTAATATGAAAAATACATAATACTACTACGCATTTATCTTGCAAACAAGCTGTTCAGGTATAATGAATCAGTTAATGGAATAAACTTCTTAACTTTGCATTCGATTATTATTGATTGAGCTATTTATCAGCGTCTAGCGGACGTCAGCCCGGCGTGACTGGCGATTAATAGCCCTATTACCGGCTAACTTCTTAAGTAGATAATGTAAACCAACCCTTAGAGTTTTTCTTTTCAAATTCTTTGCTGGATAAAGTTCACTGATAGTAACTTTCAAAAATTTTAACTGATTAAGATTTTGGAAAATGAATAAAAGGACTAATTAAAAAAGTTGCGTAATAACTGAAAAAGAATAAATTAAAAAAAAGTAAAGTGAAAAAAAAACTGATTGCAAAGATTATTTATGCCCAAAGTATAGATAAGTACTTAGAATTATCATCCCAAACAATAAAAAAAATGATAAACGCCACTTGAAACATCTATTCGTAGTGAAAGTACTAGTATTCAGTAATAAATAGAGTTCGCGCCGCAGTCCTCTAGGGAAATTATTGATGTTTCACTGGAACAAACTGCACTGGATGGCGTTCGAATCGCATCCTACTTAGCCTCAAACTTTTATTTTTTACACACACTATTAGCATAAAACGCTTGAATAGTGGTAGTGGGGGATTTCATTGCTTTTCTAAACTCATGTAAATCGCAATGAGGGATTTCATGTTGTTATTTTATGCTATCTTCTGTGCTACGAAATGTTTTGGCACGTTTACGATCTGGTAAATGTAGACTTGGTGCTAACTTTTATTTTACAACGTAAGAAGCAATTAAGTGTCTTATCAAAGACAACTAAATTGGACAGTGATAGTTTTTGATGCGAAATATATGTTTGACGATTGCATTAATATGAGCATTAAATTTAATAGCGTCAATAATTTAATATCATTTCGTATTCTGTTTGGCAACGATATAATGTTTTTGTAATTTTAATATTATTTTTGTTAAAGCCGCTAAGATTTTTGTGCTCTTTCATTTCGTCAAGTAAAGTCGTCCTCAAAAAGTCCTCGATTTCTACAAATATTCGTCGGCGATTAATTGAGAAAATTCGAAGAGCTTTTTTAAAATTATATTTCCAAAAAAACATAATCGCTTTCAATTTTAAGATTTTGTACACAAAGAAATAGAAAGAAAACGTTGCAAAGATAAAGCCCAACACACAAGTACCCTTCAAGAGAATTTATGTAACGCGGCGACCACGGGCAATCCCAGATGAATGCAGCGGGTCGAGTCAGCGCGTGACTCCGCATGAACGGGTGGCGATCGATACCAGCTGCTGATTATCCACCTCGGGTCTATCACGATACTCAGATACTGCGAGATTGACCCTTTGTTTCTATCAATTACCTCACACTTTTCATATACGAACAGAGAGCTTTTTTACGTAACATCATATCCACGCGATCTCTAGGGCGGAGGATAATTGACGATCGGGCGTTCTCTTTTCGAAGATTTATTTGCGCTTACAATCGCAAACATATTAACATCGAGCATAGAAAATGTATTCGAATCATTTTCTTTCCCAAGTTTTGAAATAAAACGTTAGCGTCGACTGTCGCTGTTATTATAATAAATGTAACTGACACCACTTTCAGTTTATGTGGGCAAAATATATTCAAAATTTGTATCTTACATATTTTAAATAAACAAAGATTGGTAGATCTTGATTATTCATTGCGCAATATTACATTAAAATGGTAAAGCTCAATTAGCGGTAACATTTAAGTTCTACAAAAGTGCGTCTGAGAACTATGCAATGCATATATTCAAAATGGTTAATTATTATAACTAATGATCAATCGTATTTGATCTATCAATTACATGGGATTAAGCAAACAGTAACTCCACCTCTATACGGCTAGTAGTCAATATTAATTATTACATAAATACTGTACTGGATGCTGTTCTGGTTGTAGTTTCACATAATTATGCGATCGTTATTGCAACTACGGTTTCATATATTACGGGTAAATTACGATTAAACGGGAAACCAATTCATTATGTGAATTATGTCATCGGCATTGCAGCACAGCAAGATTGATTATACTATTAAGGAAAATTGGTTAGAAAACCGGTTTTCTAAGAAGCAGGGAAATTAGTTGGTACCTAGTATCTCTCTCCTGTGTAAAGTGCAAAGTCAAAGTGTCTTTATTCATTTAAAACAAAATGTATTTTTCAAATAAACTTAATTAATAAAGCACTTTTTATAGTCTATATTTTTCTACTACCCGTTCCAGACTTTTTTAACTGACAAGAAAAACGGTCGCAAGAAACTTAAAATCAATAAAAATAATGAAGTTTACCAACACATATTTTTTGAACTAAGAAAATAATTTTATAATGACTAATACTGTGAATTATACCGTTCAATGTGGGTTAATTATAGTACTACAAGTAACTGTTATTATAGGCCTTTTATGGAATAGTTAAGTAAAGTAGGTACCTTACTAAAAGTCACTATAACCAGCACGATTCTATTCTAGATTTTCGCGAAGAATTCTACGAGTATGTTGTAGAAACAATATTGTAGTTTTATGGTGTACCTATTCGTTAGGAAAAAATCTACTTTAATAAGAACTTTCTTTGATTAAGGACAGCTATTTCATTTTACGATGCACTTAATTGTTCACTACCGCATCAAGACAACTTTGTTAGTTCGTCTGGCGGGGAGCATCAAATCGTTTTCACTGCCATCAATGTGCCATAACTAAAGGGACGAGTCATAACTAATGGGACGAAATGGGAAACCAATACGAGTAAATACGATCTGTCGGTGCAGTTATTTTTGTTTCGAGAAATGGAACAAGTTTCTTTGTCTGTCTTCATTTGATTGATGGCCTTTTACTTTTCCAGTTTCCTAGAAGTTTATATTTTAGGTTGTTCTTTGCAAGTGTATATGTTACGGTTAATACCCGAAGTGCGGCTAAACCTTGTTTTAGCCTGCTAAAACTAGGTGTAGCCGATAACTGTTGGCTAAAACTAGGTGAACCGATCTGCTTTACCGCTGCAGGTCCCGAATATAGGTATTTTTTATTTTTTTTAAATGACATTTTTTTAACAGACAACTGAAATAACTTTTTTAATACCCCATGCTACACCTAGTTTTAGCCGGCTACACCTCGTATTAGCCGCGAGTAAAGCTATCGGTTACACCAAGTTTTAGCCGGCTAAAACTAGGTTTAGCCGCACTTCGGGTATTAGCCGTAACATATATAAATCTTAAAATATTTTATTTTATATCCTTAACCTAAAATACCAATTATTTAATTCCAAACTAAACAAAGCTTTAACTAAGGTAACTGCATAATTTATAGAATATATAAATATGAGCCCCTACCAGTATTCGAACCCGGCTCTTTTGGCTCAAGGTGCTCTACTGCTTCTGTGCCAAGCGTTAGTCATAATGAACTTGTGTTTATTGTGAACTAGCTTCCGCCCGCGACTTCGTCTGCGTCGAAAGTTTTTTTGCTATCCCTCGGGAACATTACTTTTTTTCTGGATGAAAGGTACCCTATGTCCTTCTCTGTACCCCTGACAACGTGTATGCAAAATTTCATAATGATCGGTTTAGAAGTAAGGACGTGAAGGCGTAACAAACAAACAAACAAACAAACAAACGGACTTTCGCATTTATAATATTAGTAAGGATTGCTTAGAAATTCAACTTAGTATAAAGCATTATACTCAAACGAATCTTAAAGTTAAGGACACCTTATGTTCAAAAAAGTTGTCAGATTTTACTGAAACTCTTGTACCACATTTTTCTTTGTTCTGTGTATGAAACTGACAGCTTCCTTAAAGTTAAGGAGACTATAACTAAAGATTTTAGCTAAGGGACTTTTGAGTATTCAGCCGTAAGGATATTTTCCTCTACTTTATTGTTCCTAACATAAGTATTAAATATTGATTTATTTGAACCACATTATTTCGTGTCAATTTTTGCATGACCGGGATACGTGTTATTCCGTAAACACACGAAAGCCGTAATTTATGTTACTGGCGGCTTTCTGCATGATAATAAAGGTGAATTACATTGTAAAATATGAACTACTGTTACACGTATACGAAAACGTTATTACAATAAAACTATTACGGTATGAAGCTAGTAATATAATAAGTCTATGGTATGAAGTCAGCGAGTCCTCTTATTATTTAAAACAATAGTTTTTATGATGAGAACTTACACATTAGGAAATATATTAATTATACAGGTGTTCGGTAATAGTCTTATAAAGCGGGTCAATGCATGAAAACCCGGAAAATTATGATTAAACCCTGAAAACCACCACGTAAAAAAAAAAAATTTTTCCTATTATGATCAATTGCATAAGTGGCAAATTTGGGCCACTTTTTATTGCAAGGTCTGCAGCTCACGGAGTCACTAGTTTTTATTACAATAAATTAAATGTCACAATCTGAAATCACCGACGTTTAACTTTCCATCCTCTTTTGAAGTACGAGGTATTTTACTGGCACTAAAGCGTTGCCTGGTTTAGGGGTTGTAAAGTTAGAGATGCCAAAATATTGGGGTCAAATGTTTTCAAACCCTACAGGTCCGTACCTATGTTTTTATGTATTGACGTATAAAATGTTTGTAATGTTAAGGGTTTTCAAAATATTGGGGCCATATGTGTTCCAATGCCACGGTCCGTACCTATGATTTTATGTATTGACGTATAAAAACAACTTGTCCTGGGACAAAATGAAACGGAGCGGGATGAAATCTTTTGTGGTTTACCAGCTTTGTGGAACGACGCTGATTAATGCTCAGGGGTGGGCGACAAAAGATGAAACTGATCATTATTTTCATAACGAAGAAGAATTATTTACATCTAGCAGAGCAATAGTTGTGGTTATTAGGTAAAGTTTGAACTTTCTTTTTTTCTGATTTACCAATTTAGTTTTATTTTAGTCATTACTAGGTTACGTTTAACTGTGACCAGCAAAAAACAATTACGGGCCATTTATATTCGGCCGAGTTAATACCTAATCTAATCCAATCTAATTACCATTGAAATCATCAACCTTATATTCACTTTGTAATAATAATAATAATTAAAACTTTACTGCACACAAGGCAGGAAACAATTACAAAGAGATAAAAACAGACAGAAAGCACACAAAAGGCGGCCTTAGTGCTAAATAGCAATCTCTTCCAGGCAACCTTAAGTAGTAAAGAGACAAGAAAAGGAGGATTTAGGGGGAGTGGGTGCAATTATGGGAAGAGATATCAGATGTAGATAGTTTGCAAGTTAGGGGTTTGATAATGATGACTATGTTGAAATTTGCTTTGTTCAACAATATCAGATCCCGTGACTTTAGACCACAAGCTGTACCGATATTTATTATTATATATTATTAAATGCACTTTGTAAATATCGTGCAGATTTTACGTTAAGATAACGAAGAGAATTTATATGATTTTCGACCATTATATGGTCTTCCTGTTGAATTTATATATTCGGACTTCCCTACCGAATAAAAGTTTTTTTTGTTATTTCATGCTTTTACTCAAGCATTATTTTTTCTGAGACTGAGTTAAAAAAACTGTGTACACTTTTTTATGTTAGTGTAGGGACGTAAGTCGGCAACTGAACGTTTAGAAATCCATTAGGTTTTTTAAGTAGCTTTCTAGATACAAACAACATTATTACAAGATAAAGAATTGTCTCTAAATTATAGGGATGCAATTATGGCCAATATAAGACCCTTTTGGGCCCATAGAACTACCGGCTTGCACCACCGGTGGTGTACCTAATGAGTAGTGGCATTTCTAAAAGACAGGTAGGCCGACGGGAATCTACTTGTATGGACCCTTCGCCACCGATAGGTACTAGTATTTAATCTTTTTTATATTTACACACAACATTATTTTATTATTTTGAGGAATTACTAGGTTAATTGCAATAATTTGTCTCACCTTTTACAACGAACTTAATAAAACTGCTTCCGTTATTAATGGCTTTACCTGAAACAAGGACGGTTTCAAGATTATTAAAAAGTTGAAGAATTGCTTCTAGCTACAGCCATCTAGTTCATTATTTATGCAGAACCTTATTAAATGTACAGCACAGTTTGTGACACCTTTGCGAACATTGGCACTAAAAAAATATTAATAAAAATCTATAATGTGACTATTTATGGCACAGTCTCTATACTATACATTTTAAAGCTCTAGTTTTTTTAAATGCAAGTTGAAATCAGAAAGAATGCACTATCAAACGCCGCGCGCCATCGTTACTTAAAATATTAACAGTGACTAACTAAGAAATTAAATAACCAAACATACATTTTATTGCGTTTGATTTAATTATGTATTTGATTGGCCTAGTCATGGTGTAAAAAGTAATTAGAAATCATTACGCTATGGTAATATAGCGTTACTTTAATATTTTATTAAATTATCCGTTCATGATCATCTTGGATAAAAAATATGTTAGAAAGAATTTACAGGAAGTACTATTTCAAGTGACCTTCTAAAATGACGAAGTCCACGTGATAAATCGGCCAATAACCCGACATCGGCACTTTTGACTTCAGTTTCCTGAAAAATTTCAAGCAACGTTACAAATTGCGGCGCCTCCGATGAATTTCCGGCGGCCGCTCGACATTTCCGGTGAATGACGAACTCACATGCGGACTAATAGAGCCTTCGTGACCAGCTAATATCTGAAATGGCCTGGAATGATAGCAAATGACATGACGTTACATTACTCGATATTTCCACAATCACATTCTTGAAGATAAAACCGCATAAGGTCTTTTAAAGCAAAGGAAATTCACAACATAAAAGACGTAGAGATGTCTTTTTAACCGACTTCCAAAAAGGAGGAGGTTCTCTGTTCGTCTGTATATTTGTTTTTTTTTTGTGTATGTCCACCGATTACTCGAAAACGGCTGGACCGATTGAAATGATTTAAACGTTATTACATTAGGTAAACTCCCAAGTTGGTCCCATTTTTTAAAATTTGGAAATCGGTTCAGTACTTTTCAAGTAATCTTGAAAAAAGCACGAAAATAGTATGATTTTGTGTGAATTACCTCGATGATAATGGTCGTATTACTTCTTTGTTTATGAACTGAATAAGATAATTTTTTTTGAAGAGGGATATGTGTGTATTTCTTTAATCGACTTAAAAAAGGAGGTTTTCAGTTTGACCCGTATGTATGTATGTATGTTGTCGACATCTTAGACCCTAAATTAGCCAAACTGTCGAGTAGGTTCATAAACTTATTTAAATCATTTAATTTGCTACATATTTTTAATGAACCAACGCGTATCACACCCACATCGGCAACCTGCTTAGATAATATTTTCTGTAATTGTAATGTCATTGAAAAATCAATTTTAAATTGTATTAAATCCAACCAAAGTGGACAATTAGCCTCCATTGAGCACCATCATGTTCCACCTAAACGGGAAATAATGTGTAGGCCAATAAAAAAACACTGTATTGAAAAATTCAGAATCAATGTCACAAGTAAAATTGAAACATTACCAGAACCAAATTTTGAAGCCAATAACCTATATAATCATTTATTTAGCATAGTTCAAACTGAATTTAGTGAAACTTTTAAACAAAAAGTGATCAAATGTAATGATAGTACGAAATTTAGTGACTGGGCCACACCCGGTATATATAAGAGCAGAAGGAAATTATACGAACTTTATGCAGAGAAAGCTACTTCTTGTGATCCTAACTTCATTGAATTTGTCAAGAAGTATTCACAAACATTCAGAGAAGTTTGTATCTTAGCAAAGTCCAAGTACTTTTCAAATAAAATTAAATTAGCTGACAATAAAATTAAGGCTACTTGGAATATTATTAATAAAGAAACGGGCAAATCAAAATCCAATATAAATTCCTTCTGTTTAAAAACTGGTGATCAAACTTTTGAATCTGACAATGAGGTCGCTAAAGTTTTTGAAGATTTCTTTGCTAGAATACCTGCAGAAACTACCAGTACTCTTAGTGCTTGTCCCAACATCGCTGTCTCCCTTCTGGAGTCTAGTGTTGATAAGTGCAATGAAAGTTTTTCCTTTAAATATATAAATAGTGCAGATATCATTAAAGCTTTTAAAACAATTAATGTTAAAAAAACAGAAGATCTTTGGGGCATGTCAACAAGCATAATTAAATCAATAATTGATATACTAGCCCCTTACTTGGCTTTTATTTTTAACAAATGTATTGAAGAATGGGTCTTTCCTGATCTAATGAAAAATAGTAAATAGATTCCTCTTTTTAAATCTGGGGATAAAAGTGACCCAGCTAACTTTAGGCCAATATCTATACATAAATTTTAAAAATTATATAGCTATTTCATCTTAATCAATTGTTAAAATATCTGGAAAGATATTTCAATTGAATGTCGAGGTAATTCCTCACATTGGTGAAATAACGCTGGCTTACAGCGTAAGAGTTTAGGATATACTAGGAAAAATTCGACGATGTCACTAGTGACTCGGTAGCTCAGCGGTCAGAGCATTGGACCGGATATCCAAAGGTCGCGGGTTCGATTCCCGTCTGAGTATTGATCTGGTGCGAGTCGTATTTTTTCTTGTATATTATTTAGTATTGTTTAAAAATTGCATTGTAAATGCAAAAATCTCAAATTTAAAAATTATATAGCTATTTCATCTTAATCAATTGTTAAAATATCTGGAAAGATATTTCAATTGAATGTCGAGGTAATTCCTCACATTGGTGAAATAACGCTGGCTTACAGCGTAAGAGTTTAGGATATACTAGGAAAAATTCGACGATATCACTAGTGACTCGGTAGCTCAGCGGTCAGAGCATTGGACCGGATATCCAAAGGTCGCGGGTTCGATTCCCGTCTGAGTATTGATCTGGTGCGAGTCGTATTTTTTCTTGTATATTATTTAGTATTGTCTAAAATGTTATCCAATTATACCTTTTTTCCTTTCGTATGAGTGTAAGTTTATCAACATTAAATTAAACGACCACGTTTAGCTTTATGATAACAGAATTAAAATAAAATAAAAAGACCTCTGGAAAAAATCGTTAGCATCCGTTGATAAGTTACGAGTATTACCGTGTTTTCCCAAATACAGATGATCTCGCCTTTGCATACAAACTAATAAAGTTATAAAGCGGTCCGCTCACGTGCTCACGTACCCCGTTAACATTACTCCGTTGAACAAATTCGCGACGACGTATTTATAATCAACCTGTCAGATAGGTATCGCGAGAAAAAATGATACGTGCGTTTTGTACGCGAAGAAAAGTACCATGTTGACATGTTTACGATGGTTGCTCACGCACGGAAGCTAACGTACGGTGAAGAACAAGATGTAAAGGTGTTCTATTATAAATAACTCTCTTTGAAGGTATTATTCCTATAATGTTACACACTAAAAATTATCTGGAACTGTTGGACGTAGGAGCCATCTATAAATTACGTCACAATTGAGGGGGAAGGAGGGGGTCGACGAAGTGTGGCTCCTAAATTTCGTGACGTCACTTTTCAAAATCATTTAAATTAAAATAAAACAAGTGTCTGGACTGCTGTTTTAATTCAGTAATTATTTCTAGATGTAAAATTGTAATATATGTGACGTCACACTAGGGACCAGCTGTGACAAGGTCGGAAGAGGGGGTCAAAAAGCATGAAATTCGGGTGACGTAATTTATGGATGGCTCCAAGTGATGGAGTGGATAAAAACCCTAATTCACGAACAAAAAGTTTCAGGTAAAAAAAACATATTTTCTTCCTTTTTTCGCACTTCAAACAAAGAGGAGCGTTGAGATGTTATTTTAAGCACCAATGTAAACAAACAGTTTTCTTATCAAACGTGTAATTGTGAGCCGAGTATCATTAGTATTCGTATGAAGATGTTTATCATCATTGAGTAACTTGTTGCATTTATTTTGGTGTGTTTGCTTTAGCGGGGAATGTTTGCGTTCATTCAATTTGCAGCGAAGCCCCTGAGGGCAGTAATCCCGGGCTCAGGCCTCTGTCCTGGTTTCGAGGCTCCTCCTTATATGACTCTTCCGTACGAATGGACATAACATGGACAAATTGTATATTTTTTAGTCATTGCTGTATTGGATCAGAAAATAATATTTGTATTATTTTTGTAGAAGTAGTAATGTCAAAATGAATCATAATTGGGGACCTTTGTTATGATTCTGACTTTGTGCTACGCCGTAGCTGCTACAGGGTTATGATTCCGTAGCAGCTACGGATTACCAACCTAAACATTTTAAATATTCTCTATTAATTAGATAACCAAACAACAATAATACTAATGTTCAATATAATTACCTAACAAAAGTACCTAAGCTATTATTCCGCTTATTGATATACGTTTTATTGTCACTGGTATAATATCGCCACGTTTGTGTCTCTAATCGCATTATGTACTCCGCCCTATTTTTATGGCGGATGTATCGTTGAAGGACACGTCTAGTCAGATGCTATCTCTATATTACACAATTCTTGTCACGTTTTTTGTGTACTTGTCCTTTTTATGGCGCACGAGCTCAGTAGCTGAAAACTTTAAACTATGCTATGCGAAAATATGTATTATGTTACAACATCAACTTGAAAGTTATAACTGGCGCGCGATGGTAGTTTGGTACTAAAGTGATAAGGTACTTCTGAAGCTGAAAGTTAAGACAGTGAATAAACAGTCTTTACTTTTACGTCATTAAAGTAAAAGCTAGTTTGCGGATCTAGTAAGTGTTACAATTAAGATGCTGTTAAAATCTTAGTACTTATAACAAAACATTTAAATCATATTTTGGAAGATTATTATAATTGTTATTAGTGTTATCAAATTTTAAGACCGGCTCTACTACTAAGCCTTCTCAAAAATTCACCAATGTAATTCGAAGAATGTAATCCAAAATAAGACCTCTATAGCTACTGAACCGGTTTACTATGGATTAGAATATTCAAAAACCTAATAACTAAACCATTAATAGTGAAACCATATTGAATAAAACACGTTAGTAATCAATGGAAAGTAAAATAAAATCCATTTAGTAAGTTTGTGCTGACATGCAGAGAAACAACTATTGGATTTAAATGTTCCGAAAAACAAAAGTTCCGAACTTTGGATTCGACCTTAGATCATTACGATATGTGTGAGTGCTCCGTATGATCAACGATATACACACATCAACTTTGTCTAGGGATACCAGGTGTTATTTTCATACAAACGAGGTAACTTTGAAGCCTTGGTTTCCTGCCAGGGATGTACTGTGCTGTGATCTGATGACGGTTATCCAGGGAGTGAATGGAGGAAATTCAGATCGCTATACACATCCAACTGATCTGACCAGCATTATCATGGTGTCATGAAAATAACACCTGTATCCCTAGACAAAGTTGATATGTATACAGGGTCACTGGAAATATGACGTATTCCTGCTAAAGGGTTATAGATGAGGTCAAAACAAATATTTTTTGTTATATTACTTTTTCTCAAAAAGTTCATAGTTTTTAAGTAAATTGAAATTAAGTAATTTTTTAGCAAAAGTACGTTTTCAAAAACAAAAATTTAAAATAAAAGATAACTACTCGTTCGATTCCGGTTTTTTTATTATTTTGGGATAGAAAACAGTCTAAACGTTGATAATGAATAAAAAAAAATCTAAAAGTACAGGTGTTTATAAAAAAATCAATACTTAAAAGCATTTTTTATTTTTATTTTTTCAGATTTTTTAGAAAAGGGAGCAAATATCTTTAAAAAATTCCTAGTAACTAAGCGTGGATAATATTTTTCAAAACATCACCATATATTCAGCTTTCAGTTGAGGTATAAAACTTAATAATATCTTAAATAAAAAATGAGAAATTAAGACTTAAGTAAATTGCAGTCCCATTTCATGTAGCAAAAATTTCCTACTTCGAGCGCTTCGGAGGTGGCCGTATTATCCTACTTATATCATAAATGTGAAAGTTTGCTTGTTTGGATGATTGTTAATCAATCACACAAAACGGCTGAACCGATTTGAATGAAATATGGCGCACAGATAGTTTAAAAGCCGGATTAAAACATACGAGGATACTATCATCTTGGTTAAAGGTTCCCTAGAAATTTTCTCGAATGTAAATGCGGATGAAGTCGCGGGCGGAAACTAGTTTGCCATAAATGGTCGTGCTTACTAAAAATACTTTCGACCGAGTGAGTTTCGAGACAAGATTATTTTACGCCAATGAGTCAAAATTTTATACAGACGACATCAAAAATAACCATGATTATCAGCCATTTTTAATGCCTTTATGCCAGGCCTTCCTTTTGGCTTGTGGATGGATAAAGTGGACGGGCCATAACCCATCACATGGGCCCAATGCGGATTTGTCGGTGTTAACACAATGTACTTTACATAGAGCCGTTGGTCCTGCCTACATTTACAGTCGTTAACACTGACCAATCCACATTGGATCCACGTGGTGGGTTATGGCCCGTCCGCTCTATCCATTCACAAGCCAAAAGGAAGGCCTGGCATAAAGGCTTTAAAAATGGCTGATATGCATGGTTATTTTTGATGCCGTCCGTAAAAATTTTGACTCATCGGCGGAAAATAATCCTGTCCCCAAACTCTTATTATTATTTTTAGTAAGCATGACCATTTATGGCAAACTAGCTTCTGCCCGCGACTTCATCGGCATTTACATTCGAGAAAATCCCTAGGGAACCTTTAACCAAGATAATAGTATCCTCCTATGTTTTAATCCGGCTTTTAGACTATCTGTGTACCATATTTCATCCAAATGCGTTCAGCCGTTTTGCATGATTGATTCACAATCATCCAAAGAAGCAAACTTTCACATTTATGATATAAGTAGGATAATACGGCCACCTCCGAAGCGCTTGAAGTAGGAAATTTTTGCTACATGAAATGGGACTACAATTCACTTAAGTCTTAATTTCTCATTTTTTATTTAAGTTATTATTAAGTTTTATACCTCAACTGAAAGCTGAATAGATGGTGATGTTTTTAAAATATTATGCACGCTTAGTTACAAGGATATTTTTAAAGATATTTGCTGCCTTTTCCAAAAAATCTGAAAAAATAAAAATAAAAAATGTTTTTAAGGATTTATTTTTTTATAAACACATGTAATTTTTGTATTTTTTTTTTATTCATTATCAACATTTAGACTGCTTTCTATACCAAAATAATAAAAAAACCGGAATCGATCGAGTAGTTATCTTTTATGTTAATTTTTTTTATCTGAAAACGTACTTTTGGTAAAAAATTACTTAATTTTAATTTACTCAAAAACTATGAACTTTTTGAGAAAAAGTAATATAACAAAAAATATTTGTTTTGACCTCATCTATAACCAATTAGCAGGAATACGTCATATTTCCAGTGACCCTGTATATGTGGAACACGCTGTAATTGTGAACTATTTTCACTGTTATACTTCCGAACACAATGGAAACTCTGATATGTCTTGGTAATGCAGGTATTAAGATGGTATTAACTCAATACGTTTAGAAGATTAATCTGTTGCGGTTAAGTTTAAGCTCGGTTAAACTGCCGAACTTGGGTCTGTGCATCGTTAACCTGATGCCTAACTCTGTGGTACGTGATATAGAGTTAAAACTACCCTGTGCAGAGAGGGATTTAGTAAATACGAGGGTTGAGGGGACCGTTCGCTACAAAAACTATCGCACCTTCATAATTGAAGGGAAGTTGTAGAGAGTTGCACTTACAATAATGGGATAGGGAAACAGATATTCCTACATCGCTTTAATAAGTATTTTATAAATTTATGAATTAAAGGCGAGTCAAGAAACGATGACTGACAGCTAAGAGAATGAATGAATGATGATTATTGACCAACTTAACCCAAGACTCATTGCAATACATATTCTCGTAGAGGGAATACTTGGTGTGGTATACCGTTCTAAAAATTGCAAAACGTAAATCATAACACTCAAGATAATTAATTAAATAACTATAGAAAAAAGTAACCGACATCGCTCGAAGGATTGCTCAGCTGAAGTGGCAATAGGCAGGACATATAGCGAGAAGAACTGATGGCCGTTGGGGCGGAAAGGTTCTGGAATGGCGACCGCGCACCAGACGAGATGCTCCGTGGGTGAAGGTCGCGGGAAGCCACTGGGCAGCGCAGGACCGATCGTCGTGGAGATCCTTAGGGGAGGCCTATACCCAGCAGTGGATGTCGTGCGGCTGATATGATGATGATGAGAAAAAAGTACTAAAAAAAATCGACTCACGGGTAGTACCTTAGACGGGTGCTACGGGTGAGTCAATTTTTTCTAGTATTTTTTTCTATTAAATTAATTATCTTAATATAAAAATAGCATTGTGAATGCCTAAAATCTATAATTTCAATAATCATAACACTCACTCGCTTTCCTAACTTAATCAAAAACATAGCAAAGCTAAGAAAGAGTGATAGATTTTCCCAATTTGGACGCCAAATTGTCTGAAGAAGTGAGTGTAAGCAAAGAGCTCCGGATAGTAACGGATGTCAGGCAAAACGGTCGTCGTTGGCAGCCCCACAAAGGTTGTTAGTTGGCATTGAAACCAAATAAGATAGACTCAGGCCAACTAGGGCCAAATGTGCCTATAAAAATGGTATTATTGTTTTTGTATAATTTGGGCGGCTTTATATTGATATGGCAATTCCATGTGTTGATTAACTATCAACATTTGTTCTCAAACTATAAAAGATATGGTTAATTGTGGTAGAGTCCATAATAATTATGATATATTTACAAATAAATTGGAATTAAAACTATGACTATTATAGTATCTAGACTTGGATACTTCAATACAATCTTTGTAGTAGGTAGTTTTCAAACAAGTTTAAGGTAGGTGCAAAATGTGTACACATGTTCAAGGCTTCATTTATAATAAGTTTACGTTACATAATATTACGTTACATAATAAGTCGATGTCCCATTTCTGTCAGGCTTAAAAGTTTGCTCCTTCAATCGAGCTCTCTTGAACGATCTTGAATACGTCCGAAATGTAAAACATGGGATCCTACTCCTCTCTTTTGGCAGTATCGATTTGTATTAACAGAGCTCCTGCCAACGAGATCGGCTTGGAAATAAATAACTTGGCGGTTGACAGCTTAAAATGAAATTTAAATTAAAGGCCATGGGAATTGACAGCTCCAGGGAAAAGTGACAATTTCACTTTGAGAAATTTTGATGACATTGTTCCTTGACGAGTACTGGATGAGAACCATTGGGCCGCTTATAATTTATTATTCCATTAGGAAATTGCTTCATACGAAGCAGGAGCTTACCTTCTGCCTGAAAGACATGAATTGTTAGGAAGTATTATTTTTATTGTTATTGTTTAAAGCTGAGTATTACATATGTCTCAAGATCAACATTCCATCAATTCATATTTTATCCTGAAGTTACATATTCTTTACATTACTTTTAAAACAATTACTTCTCGATCAAGTAATGTTGTGTTGGGCGTGTATCTTTAGCATAGTCCTTAGTCATATGTATTTTATTCTATACTTCAATCTAGTTAAAGTAACAATACCCCGCGTGCTTCAGTTGTTTACTGATCATTACATAACAAAGAAGACGAAATAGGAAATATTTTCCTATAAGGATAGTTGGGCATGAAGAGCTTATTTGGGCGGGAGGCCGGCCATAATCCACAAGACGCGGGTAGGCCGCACTCAAGAGCACATTATCACGGCATTATGCTGATGCGCCCGAGCTCCAGCTCTTGAAGCTGTGACGTCACGGGCACGTCGGATTTACGTCGGATACGCCTTAATAGATATGGCGGTTTGAGACGGTTAAAGTTTCATGGTTATGCTTTGTGAATCGCAAATGGGCTGTGACGGAATCATGTTAGGATCGTGACGTAATGCCTGGCGGGTAAGCAGTATAGAAAGTAAGAGCTGTGCGAAATAAAGCTAATAATCAGTACGTACGTAGTGTCATACCAACACAGTGACGTTGTTTTGAATAGGTAATGCCAAGTACAAACAGTTTAAAAATACCTGAAAGTACCTAAGTTAAGTACAATAGTAATTTAAGTACATATTCTAGTTTCTTCTGGTTGTGAGGTACGATGAATATAGTTCTCTTCGTATTAAATTAACTGTGAGTATTTTCAGTAGTGTGACAGTAGATAAGTTTTAGGTTCTCTTGTGGTTTTCATTACAATTTGGATAAAATTAAACACATACACGTCTAGATTTAAGGGATAATCTGTCACTATTGACAGCACTTTTTAAATAGTCATGTTATCTAATCATGAGACTCAAATATACCTATGACATCAAATAATTTAACAACAGGGCTAAACCACAAATCGATATCAAACAGTACCCCTGCTACACGAGGAGTTGTTTTGACCCATAATCGATTCCCTCTATGAGGATAGTTGGGAAGTCATAACGTGCTCATTTGACCGTGATCTGGTTATCCGGCTATTACCGATTACGATTTTCATTTTAACCTAAAAGATTTTGTCAATATGAATTTTGAATCTGATACTAATTACGAATATGTGCATTAGCTATAATTGGTTTAATATTTGTGCAAAAGTACCGCTTCTAGTAATAGTAGCAATGTTTCAAGGAATCAATTGACGTTTACCGCACCATTTTGGGAAATCTGTTTTTTTCTTAATAGATAAAGAAGGCAAATCCTGTCCTAAACCATAGATTAAACTAGACCCTTTTATTCAGCGCCGTTGGCATAATTTAAAACCAAATCCGTGCTTAAATTGACCCGGGTAAACTCCCAAAAATTCCCTCGTAAAAAATAACGGACACAGGCAGGGATTCGGAATTTATGGGACTTTATGTTATGCGCTGGGCAAATCTCATAATGATCGACAATGGGTGTGGTATGGGATGGCCCCTCATATAAAGGGAAAATCGATGCAGAGAATTTTGGCCCTTGAAAAAAAAACATTATCATAAACATTATTATTAACATAGTTACAAACATTAGGTATTGTAGAGTCGTTATTTTCGCATTTACAAGAACAGTAAAGTTAAATGATAAGTTTTCTCAGACATAACTTAGTTCGGATGGACTAGTTGGGGAACTGGCTGAAAGTTATAGGAAGTTTAAAATGGCTCCCATCAAAATTATTTTTTCACATTTTCACAATATTGGAATTCTCTACCTTTCTCTACTTAAATTACCTTTATTGTTGGTGTAGTGTGTTAACACTTCTTAAAATTAGAAATTTCTTTATAGGCATTTACTACTTATGTATGTTCATACAAGGTTTTATTGTAAGTACTAATTTCTAAATATTAAACATATAAATAAATTCAAATTATAAATAACCGATAAAAACAAAATGTAAAATTCACATTAGGCTGGAATTTTCATAATGTTGCGGATGTTAAAAATATTTTCACATTTTTAATGCTAAAATAATATCAAAGGATATAAAGTGCTTTAGGTTACAGTAGGCAAGATAAAGCTAGTGTAAGAACCATTTACATCTCGGCAGAGCTAATTAAAACACGCCACTTTGCAGATGGGTCTGCATTCGCGAAATCCGCAAAGAAAAATATAGTAATGAAAATCCGCAAGAAAATTATTCTAAGTTGAACAAAAAATAAAAAGAAAATAACGTAAGCCTGAAAACCATTAGAAGGGCTTATGATTTCAGCTTGGGCAAAAATGCTTTCGTACGTATGTCTGTCTTTCCGGTTGTTCTCCTCTACAGGTTATATTTCTTAACCGATTCTCGTAAAATTTTGTGAGAAGTTCGATAGTTATAAATAATTTTTGTCATTTATTTTTCGAAATTAAAAAAAGCATATTTCAGCCATTTCGAAAAATTATCAAATAAATTGAAGCGCTCATGGCGGAACTTGACAGACTGATCGTACTCGATCACGTTTGTTAAGCATCGCTCGCTCCGGCCAGGTGTGGGATGGGTGACCGTTAAGTGGCATTACAACTGGGCGCTTCCGTGCTTCGGAGGGCACGTTAAACCGTCGGTACCAGCTGTTATCATCTGATAACAGTCGTTAAGCCAAGTTAGAGGCCTTACAGGCGGCTTAATAAACTCTACACCAGAGGTGGCCACTATTCCTCATTCGATAAAGATCAAATATATCACAAACGCGAGGTCTACAGCTCACAGAGTCACTAGTTCAATATGTATCCATCCAAAATTGGAAACCTAAAGATAATCTTTAAGCATCATCGTTATAATAATGAACTAACCTCAAACTCATAACGTATAATGGAAACAGCTATAAAGGCACGAGTGTTGTTTGGGAGCTACTCATCTGTTGACTAAATCGCTCACGTTATCGGATATGGCTCATGTTCATGTAAATTGTATTAGAAACGCTAGAGATAGCTGTGACGAAGCCGCGAGGGCTAATATTAGCAAGTGCCTCGAATAACAATATAAGTCGAACTACATTATTTACTTAGTGGAGAAATGTAATCTTCTCGTCCCGTTCTTGGAATAAAAATGTCTACGATGGAACAGAGGTACTTTTTACCTTTTATAGTTTATATGCGGTCGAGAGATTTGAAAAAATTCTATAGAAAGTTGACAAAATCATCAATTTCGTAGTCCCCTGTTTCCTTCTCCAATATTAATTTCAATGATTTTTTCATCGAAAAAATAAAGAAAAGCTTTGGCTGTATTCCTTTGTTTTGCTTTTTAGGGTTCCGTACCAAAATGGTAAAAAAGGAACCCTTATGGTGTGACTCAGTCTGTCTGTCTGTCACAGATGGATATCTCGAGAACTACTAATGGTATCAACTTGAAATTTGGAATAGTTTAAGATGACATTTGTCCAACTATTTTGGGAATAAGAAATAAATAAAAAAATAAAAATATTTTTTTTACAACAGGGACTGAAAAGGGGTCTTAAAAATTTGAAGTGGGGCAACTAGGGCATGTGGGGTATCATATGAAAGAACGTCGTTTGCACGTTTTTACCGACTTCAAAAGGAGGGAGGTACTCAATTCGACCCGTTTTTTTTTTTTTTTTTTTTTTTGTTTTTTGTATGTACACCGATTACTCGAAGACGGCTGAACCGATTGAAATGATTCAAACGTTATTACATTAGGTAAACTTCCAAGTTGGTCCCATTTTTTAAAATTTTGAAATCGGTTCAGTACTTTTCAAGTAATCTTGAAAAAAGCACGAAAATAGTATGATTTTTGTGTGAACTACCTCGATGATCAGTCGTATAACTTCTTTGTTTATGAACTGAATAAGATAATTATTTTTTTGTTTGAAAAGGGATACCTTAAGTGTAGTTCTTTAACCGACTTAAAAAAGGAGGTTCGTAGTTTGACCCGCATGTATGTATGTTTCTCCGCGATTAACTCACGTTTGGCTGAGCCGATTTTTCTACCTAAATAATATACCTACACTACCTAATACAAAAGGTACCTACACTAAAAATTAAAAAATAAAAAATTGTTTAAAAAAACAAAAAACCGACTTCAAAAAACCTACCTCTAAAAAGCAAGAAATAATATTCGCAATAATAAAAACACGTCTATTGAAGTCGGGTGGGGCTTTTAGAATTAAAAAAAAAGGAATTTGTACTCCAGCTCCACCCGACTTCAATAGACGTGTTTTTATTATTGCGAATATTATTTCTTGCTTTTTAGAGGTAGGTTTTTTGAAGTCGGTTTTTTTCAAACATTTTTTCTTTTTTTTTTAGGCCGCATAGTTTTCGACTTATGATGAAAATTGTAAAAAAAAATACCGTTCCCCCCCCCTTATCTCCGAAGTTTGCAAAGAGAAAAATCTCAAATAATTCTATGTCATAGCAGTTTATATAAAGATTACAGGAAAAATAAAACGATGTCTCAATATAGCACACTTTTTTAGAAATTATCAAATTTCTAAAAAAGTTAACATTAGTTCCACTATCGGTCAAGAGATGGCACTGACCTAAAACTGCAATACTAATTTATTATTCTACTCTGCAGTGTGGTTTCATGGTGCAATTATGATGGTACTGTTAGCGACGCAAGTGAATTATGAGTGTTAGTGACACGTTATAAGTGATAAAATTAATACTGAAAGTGATAAGTGTTAAACTTATAATAGTGAATTGCAATTAGTGAAGTGAGACTTATGAATAATAAATTAAGGACTTTAACTTAGTGAATCTACGCTTAAGATGTAAGACTTTATTAGTTAGACCTTGTATTAGTTCTTTACGTTCTTATTAGAATCTTGGTTTTTGCTATTTGTAAGTAATTTTCAGTTTTTTCAGAAATGTAAAATAGGGTATACCAACAGGGCAATACCTTAAAGACAAAGCCCCAATTTTGGAAATTAGGCATATCAAAGGGGCAATACCACATAGAAAGTAAAGTAAAAGTAAATATCTTTTGAAATAATTGTGATTTTTGAGATTTTGCTATAAAATAGTTAATAATCGATTAGATGTATAAAGTTCTATCTATAGAAATTAAGTTTGAGTTAGTTTTATCAAAGTTTGTAAAAACAACCGCTTATTTCGATATTAGAAAGAGATAGAGATAGTTTTGTTTAGAATTAGACAATGACAGTTGCGCGTGAACAGGACAGACATACTGTGCGACAGAGAGGTCCGAGTTCTAGAAAAACTAGAAAGTTCTAGATTGATTTTCATGAAAATTCCAAGAAATCAGATTGGTTCCGAATTTTCTAGGATTAATTTTCGATCGATATATAAATCGGAGAGGTCGAAGTAAGCGCATAGTTTTCCGATAGTTTTCCAATAATGAAGATATCATTGTAAAAGGAAGAAAAAGGAAGAAATAAAAGAAGAAACAGTAAATAGCGGTTTCATTATGAAGTAAAGGTCCCAGTAATAAGGTGCATCCTGGTAGTAAGCGCGACAATGTTAAGATTTTAGTGCTCCAAATAATATTTTTCAAAGTGCTTCAATGTGGTGAATTAGTAACTTTGACTATGTTATAAGTGTGAATTAGTGCTTTGCTACGGAGCTACGTGTCTTGCTACGAACATTGACTGCGCCGACTGGTGAAAAGAATTTGTGATACGTTGGTGTGACATTTATGTGAAGTGACATTAGTTTATGAACACTGTTGACTGGTGTGTTCCGTGATAGTGTTTTTCCGACCGAGTGTTCAACCGCCTTCCTCGTCCAGCCGGCGATAATCCTATGAAGACTTTTGAGTGATTGAGACGATCGACACGATCTTTTAAGTGCTCTCGTCGTCGTCTGCCCGCCGCGCCCGTCACAGGTACGGAACCCTCGGTGCGCGAGTCCGACTCGCTCTTGACCGGTTTTTTGAATTAATTTCGTCATACTTGATTGCTGGGCTGGATGTCTATATAATGAATTTTTTTTCATATTTTTGAAGATTTTTATTTATTATTTAATAATTTATGAATAAAAGGAAAACATACGAACACAGTGGAATCCTTTCTTTAAATTTTAATGAAAAAAAAATATTAATCGGTCTAGTTTTGGAGGAGGAAACAGGGGACTACAAAACGTTGATTTTGTCAACTTTCTATAGGAATTTTTCAATTCTCTCGACCGTGGTGCTTCCTCTTAAAGGTTCCCTGATTTTTCAAATGTCCACGCGGATGAAGTCGTGGTCAGAAGCTAGTTAATGTGTTAATATAGACACAGCTTTATAACAGTAAAATAATTGTGTTATGTTAGTTTTATTTCATGTAACATATTACCCATGTTATTTGAAGGCAACAAGTGAACCTAACTTACCACGCAAATTGTAAAACATTTTCCACATTCGCCTGTCCATTAGTGAGATTATTGTTTGAGAACTTGTTACTGTCTTGGTCGGATATTTTATTTACGTCTCTACGTGAACAGAACTACTACGGGACGATGCTACATAGTTGGGTTTTAAAAGTTAACGTCGTCGCGAGTGGAAAACAATCTTACTTTTAAAATTCTCTCGCGTTCCTAGTTTACTTTATGATTGCAAAACACTAACAAAAATATTTGGTTATTCCTAATATAACTGCTTATGCACATACCTATAACTGACAATTTCAAGGTAAGTACCAATTACTTTTTTCTATGAAAAGGGGGATTCCAAAAAACTCTTATCTGCTGCATGTGCGTGGAAAACTCAATCAACACTTCGCTAAAAACATTGAAATGTTTGAAAAGTATATTTATTCTGTGGTTACATAAAGGCCATCCATTAGTAGACACATAACGGACCAGAAGAATGTCTACGGCGCTGAAAGGACAACGCATGACAAATATTCTTAAAGTGACCTTAAGTGCTAAAAATAGAAGAAAACGTGAAGTGAAGAAGGTTGGTCACGTTGCTCTTACACTCGTAAGGTTGAAAATTCCTTAGCAGGGGAGTTTCCTAAAAGTCGCGTCTATCGGAGAGTCACGCATCGTTGACTTTGTCGCACTTTTATTCAATGAGTTTGTTCAAAACGATGCCGCAGTTTTACGTCATAAAGTTTAGGGTGTCTAGAACCATTCGTTCTGTTCCAGTGGTTTTCATCGTGAATGAAATGGGGTTGGTTGAATGCAAATTGCAGTTTTTGTCACTGCGCAAGCTCTCCGGGTATTTAAATGCTTTAGTAGTCTCGTTAAACGGTTAGCAGAAACTACTGGCTATTTTAGGTGAAATTTTGCTGGAACAAGCTGCAGTGCTGCAATTACGATTTAATTATTTCACTCAACCATTCAAAACGATGCAAAGATTTAGCAAATATAAGTATTTAACAAACATAGGTCTCTAATTTTGTGTATGTGCTTTCGTTTATATTATAGTTTATCACGACGATATTGAAAACCAAAAATCTACTCTTTGTTTAAAACTATGTTTCGAGATTCTCAATATTTAAAAATACTAGAGTGACAAAAATAATCTAGTAAAAAAATTAAACAATCAAATGATGGACCAAATTTAAGAAAATAAAACAGCCATTGGTTGGTTTAGTAACTGTCGCTAACCATGACTTAACATACTCCACATGTAATATAAACCACCATCACAAATCGTTTTAAGGTCGCTCTAAGTGGAATTTGTATCTCAGTGGTGGGATTGACATATAAACAACGAAACTATATACGAAGATGTGGGAGATAAAAAAAAGTTATATGGACCGTGACGACAGAGAAGTTAAAAACGCTGTAACTGAACCATTATCCAATAAAGCTCTCACAACTTACTTTTTACGACTCTTAAGGGAATACAAGATACCTTAACTGCCAGCGATTTTATTCTTTCGGCGATAGCCGTATCAAAAATTTCTCTCGGAGTTTATGTATGAATAATGTAATAGTATTAGTATTATATTTTTATTTTTGGGGAGACTGCTAACATCACACTTCTTGTCTTTTGCGTGTCTTTTGTGAACAATATCTACGAGAATATTTATCCATAACATTTGTTGAATGACTCACTAATTCGGTGATTCTGCTTATATGCGGCCCGGCAGCATGTCATTTAGGGTCCCCGCACACGGGCGACACGCTACATATAGTCCACTTAACAAATGAGGTGTATTAGAGTACGGCGTTTTGTGGTTGTGGCGTGTCGCCCGTGTGCGGAGACCCATAATATTTTAATGACAAACCAATATATAATTTATATAGATTCAATGGTCTCTACCGACTACCTGTTTCATTTGTCCGTCTATTGAGCCGACATCAAACGAAATATTTGCAAATTTCAAAAAAACGGGACAAATACGGGACGTGTAGTAATACGGGAAGTGATGGCAACCCTGTAGATAGTTCATAATAACGTAGGCAAGGTTTAAGAATATTCCCCAAGGTAATTATAGAATTTCTCTACGCGGACAAAGTTTTTAAAATAAAAGCTTTGCTTATTATAATTTTAAACGCGAATAAAAGTTTGTAACGGCAGACGTTGAATAAAAGTGATAAAGGGAAATAGCTAAAAGATGGGAGTGAAGCAAAGTGCTCTTTGATTAATTTAAGCAGAAACTAAAACGTAGAATGGGTCCTTTGAGCAGGACATAATTGAAAATACTTTGAAAATGTACCGACATTTTATAGCAGCAATTTATATTTGAATGTACAAAATAGTAAATTCATCATCCGCACTGGCTTGTTGTTTGATGAAGCTAGGTATATTAATGAGGAAATATTAACCAGAAAAAAAGGGTGTTCCCTTATTGCCCTGTTTTATATTTCTAATACTCATATTTTAGTCGAGATGCCTTGCTAACTTCGTGGCGGTCGAGCTCTATGAAGTCAAATATTACACATATAATGTACAGTACAACTAATTTGATTCGTCTTATAGAACTTTGTCGCTTTATTATACAGGGTGTCCGTGTCCCAAAACTTTGCCACACGGAGGGAAAGTACCTTAAATATTGAAAATAGGAAATTTTACTGAAAAAAATTAAAATAATTGGAACTGCATTCAAAGATTTTCGAAAAATCGCATGCCTTAACCAGGAATCGAACCCACCAAATTAGAAAAATAACTTTTATTTTTACGATACCGATCGCAAGGGTTACTCAATAGGAATGTTTTTGTTAAATAACACAGCATCTTACACAAAAGGAAGACATTTAACATTGAAATTTTTATTATTACGTAAGTATTGTATCAATTTGTATAAGTATGAATGCGATTTAAAAAAAATCTTTGAATGCAGTTCGCATTATTTTCCAAAACAAAATGAAGTCTTCTTTCAGTAAAATTACCTATCTTCAATATTTAAGGTTACTTTCCCTCAATGTGGCAAAGTTTTGGAACACCCTGTATTTGTTTATCCTATTAATCTAAAACAATTAAAGCGACAAAGTTTTATAGCAGGACGAACCAAGACGCTTAGTTTCGGATTAAGAGGAAAAATAAACATTATTATATACTACCTATGTTAGTGGTCTAGGAATCAAATAAGTTGACCATGCAATCTGTTTCATGCAGATACGGCATCACTTAGCAGTGACTTAAAGGTACTAGGTAGCTATCGTCAAAAAGGAGTAGTAATATAAGTTTTGTGATTTTGACGGTAACTTATTGAGCTTTTATTCCTACCTCAATAAAAAATCTGATAAGACTCGGTTAAATGCTTTGCGTGTTATTATGAGCAGCGTTTTAACTTTTATTCTGCAGATTTCTATTTTTATTCTAAACTAGTAGCTGCCCGCGGTTTCACCTGCGTGGTTCCTGTTCCCGTGGGAATATCGGGATAAAAAGTATTCTATGTTGTAATCTAGCTATTTACTATCTTTGTACCAAATTACAACCAAATCTGTTCAGTAGTTATTGCTTTATTGAGGAACAAACATCCAAACCCACAAACTTTCACATTTATAATGTTAGTAGGATAATTACTTGAAATAATTACTGTACTTAGGGATCCTAAAACTAATACTAGTGTAATAACTTTGCGAATTAGATTTGATAGAGATTTATCACATTTAGTACCTACCTACTATACTCCTTATACGTTTCCAAAAGACGATAGTTTTACCTTGAAAGCATTCTAATATTTAGGGAACCAACCTTAAAAATGTATTTTGAAAAATCCTTTTCATAATCACAAGCATTCAAAAACAAATTGTTTACAAAACAAATAAAATTAGGGTTACATAGTTGAGGTTTGAATACATTTTAAAAGTCTGATAATAAATTAAATGAGCGGAGCTGGCAACCCCGTGTGATTTTGACGCCGTACTGTTACTGCATTCGATCATCGGCCTCCGTAGCAGCTGTAAACTTAACTGACAGTTAACCTGATAGCGAAGCTCGAATTAGATGTATGTACAGGTGAAACTGTTTACTTCACCTGCCAACGAAATGTTCAACTAGTTAAAAATAAAATGTGTACATAATTGAAATGCGCGGACTTGTTTTAGAACACATTGGATTTAGTTAAAACAAGCTTTATAGCTATTTTTAATTTGGTATAATCTCTTCGCTCGCAATCGAATCGGAAATTCAATTACCATCTCAAGGATGTTGATTAAATACCAGGAAATAATACTTACAAGAATTTTAATACGTTACCGATATTTTTTTACACAATATCTACAAAAATAACAGTCGTAGCTGTTTCCGATTTCCATAAGACAAGTGCTTTAGCTACATACTTTGGAATCTTTGGAATTAATAATTGACCGAGCGAGCGAGAAGCGCGAGCGAAGCGTCTCTGCTTCAGCTTGAGCAAATATTCTTCTGTTTGTTCTCCTCTACAGGTCGCATTTCTCAACAGATTCTCGTGAAATTTTGTGAGCAGGTTTGAAATTATTTATATAGATTTTTTTTTTGTTGAGCCAGTTTATTGAAATTTTTCAAAACGGCGGAGATATGTAAAAAAACATATCTCAGTCTGGCTTTCCGGCGCTGTTGATTTTTCCTCTACAGGGCGCATTTAAAAAATTCAAAATTCAAAATAATTTATTCAGTCTAGGCTGTTACAAGCAGTTGTGAATGTCATAGAAGCTACGCCATCGGTTCGCAAACCCTAAGCGGGCGGGAGACCTTGTAACGAGAAGAACCGGCAAGAAACTCGTCAAGGGCTGCTTTTTTCTCCCTGTATATTTCATACAGAGTCGTCAACATTGAAAAATGAGCTCCACGTTTAAAGTGAGGTCATTTTTACCGACTTCAAAAGGAGGGAGGTACTCAATTCAACCCGTTTTTTTTTTTTTTTTGTTTTTTATATGTACACCGATTACTCGAAGACGGCTGAACCGATTGAAATAATTCAAACCTTATTACATTAGGTAAACTCCCAAGTTGGTCCCATTTTTTAAAATTTTGAAATCGGTTTAGTACTTTTCAAGTAATCTTGAAAAAAGCACGAAAATAGTATGATTTTTGTGTGAACTACCTCGATGATCAGCCGTATAACTTCTTTGTTTATGAACTGAATAAGATAATTATTTTTTTTGTTTGAAAAGGGATATCTTAAGTGTAGTTCTTTAACCGACTTAAAAAAGGAGGTTCGTAGTTTGACCCGCATGTTTGTATGTTTCTCCGCGATTAACTCACGTTTGGCTGAGCCGATTTTTCTACCTAAATAATATACCTACACTACCTAATACAAAAGGTACCTACACTAAAAATAAAAAAATAAAAAATTGTTTTAAAAAACAAAAAACCGACTTCAAAAAACCTACCTCTAAAAAGCAAGAAATAACATTCGTAAAAATAAAAACACGTCTATTGAAGTCGCGTGGGGCTTTTAGAATAAAAAAAAAGGAATTTGTACTCAAGCCCCACCCGACTTCAATAGACGTGTTTTTATTATTACGAATGTTATTTCTTGCTTTTTAGAGGTAGGTTTTTTGAAGTCGGTTTTTTTCCATCACAATAATTAACAAAAGTTTGCACACAATGGGTAGGTAAGTTAAAATTAAATGTCTACTACATTCAGATAGGTAAATGATATAGTAAATAACTTTCAACTAGTTGAGAAATCACTCTGTCTGCTACTCGAACCAAAAAACACTTAATGCAAGACATAAAAAGTAAAAACGCAATTCTTACAATTCAATATGCGTTAAGATAGGTACTCAGAAGCAGACCCATTCCCAATGGCAGCACCCGTTCACGAGCATGACGCATGGACCAGCCATCGCTTCGCTCAACCATATTTGAGGGAACGTAACGACCCGCCCCACACGACACCACCGCAGTAATGATTAAAGAGAGCATGACATACTTAGGCTACCCATCCTAAGGCACTGAATTGAAAACTAAATATCCAAAAGCTTTTCATAGGCCTTTACTTACAAAACTATAGACGAAAAAATAAAAAATATTACGAAAGCAAAATAATCATTTTAGTCATTAGCAATAAAAAAAGTGAGAAATCAAAACAAGGATTAGTTATTAATTTTATGTTTTGAGTAAGAAGTGCCATACAGATTGATAATATTAAACATGAAGAAAGAAAAAAAAAATATGCGAAATGCTTAGGCGAAATGTAACAAAACTTTTTTGTTAGCGGTGCAAAGTAAGTTTTGTTTTTTATTTTTAGAAGATTCAAAAGTTCATCAATCAAAACATTTCTGGCCAATATTCGAAATATGAAAATAAAAAAGGTTGTGACTTTGTGACAGAACCTAGGACTGTGTATATTATATGCACAGTATAGTATAGATAATAAGTCTTATTAGTTGGAAAAACTAATATCTATTCTGTGTTATAAGTTTTTAAAAACCTACTTACAATTTGAGCTACTCATAGACATAGAAAAATTTTCGCTGCGCTGAGCTACTTTTTACTTACTTTTTAACGCAAGGTTTACAGCTCATGAAGCCACTAGTGCAATATTTATCTATTATAATCATTATTATTACAATCATACATACGTACACTCACGCCTGTTTCCCATGGGGGCAGGCAGAGACTATGGATCAATAACACGTTTAAATCCCCAAAATCTAATTAAGTGATACCCATGTCGAACTTTCATTTTCAGAATATTTACATACGCTGAAATTTAACAACATTGAGTTATCTATGTAAAACACTCTTTGTAAGTATTTAACGGAAACCTACACTTGCGCACTTAAATCAATCGGATTTTAGATTAAAATAAACAGACTCAATGATATTTTAACAGTTTTGAAACAGAAACGTGCATGATAGATAGAAACAGAGCGATAAATCAAAACCTAAGCTTTTTTGTATTATTATCAATTTTTAAAAACATACAAGGTTGCGAAATGATTTAAGACACATGTATAACAGTATGAATTTTGATATTCGTAACTTCCTAACACATGATATATGTAATTAGGACATAATCCGTATTCTTGTTAAAACGAGGTGCCGAAGGACGAACTAACATAATTAGTGGTTAATGCATAAGTAATGTGACTTGAGATAGAACAACGGGGCTGCGGCGGGCAAACATTCACTTAGTTAACCACTTGTTTGTTACCGGCCGCTTTTGTAATAATAACACACAATAATAACGTAAGTTACGGCCCTCACCGTGCACGCCGCCGTACGGCAAACATTTTAGTTGTCCACACACATTTTGGGCGAGTATTTCCTTTTCGGGTCCTTTCTAGAGTAGTGCTTTGAAAATATGTATGTTGGTGACAAATATTATTTGAACTTTTTGCATCCCTAGCGTAGTATGAAAGGCTGAGCGAAATTGTGTACCTACCTGCTTAAGGAAGGAGTTACCTTTTGATAGTATTTGGTGTAAAAAGAAATAAAAAAGAAACATTATATATTTCATTTTAAATTGGGGTCACGAATATCGCTGAAATTCATCACCCGAATTTACTTCTCTGACTGAATAAATCTACAAAATATCCTTATAAGTAGGTTAGGTACAGAGTTTTCGTTACTTATTGCCTTAGAGCATCGCGGCTTCGTCTCGAAGGGAGCAGCCTTAGCGATTATTACTCTATTCAATTTTTTCTGGCATTTTTTGCGGGGGGGGGGGGGGGGGGGGAAGTGCACACAAGTGCAGTTCCGCATACTCACATACAAAAACAACACTGTAAAGATAACACCAACACATAAAAAATAAAACAAAACAGCAAAAATTTGTGTACGGATGAGTCACACATCAAAATATGACACGTTTTTGACATAAAGGGCTGGGCTCAATTGTCGTTGCAGCAATATCGATACGGAAAAAGGAATAAAGGTAACAAACGCAAACATTTTACATGGGGTGAATAAAGAGCCCCAACAAGCAAAAACCTTCTGGACCAACTGACCACTAAATCTCATCACCAGTGGAGGTGAATTGGGAGCAATTTGTCCCTAATTCATCACCAATGATGAAACTGATAAAGTGGGGGTTTTTTTTGTTTCAACTGACTACGGATGACCTTTTGAAAACTATGTAAGCCTATTTCATTAAATCATAATTTAACCACCATAAGTTAACCTTTTCCATATTTATGTGATCCTGGTAATTTGGAGATGCAAGTGATTGAAAATATTTCATTTTGAACCAAAACGAAGCGAGGACGTTGCTAGTTTATAAAATAAAAATGACACAGAAAATTATAGAAGTTAACCTTCTCCGTATTTATATGATCCTGGTACTTTGGAAACGTAAGTAATTAAAAATATATAAAAAAACTGAAACTCTTGTCAGCAGAAGTTGGGAAATAATCATATCGCAGTCAGATTTGAATATTTTATAAATATAATATTTTTGGTTTGGTCACCACACCAGTGGTGAAATGGGAGTAAGATGGTGTTATTTAATAACGGGTAGTCAGTTGAGAAATTGAAGTTCCAACCAACCACTGGTGGTAGGATTTGGTGGTCAGATGGTCCGGAAGGAGCAAAAAAGTCTCAGGATGCGTACGTTATTAGAGTGGTAGGCTTACAGGGCTCTTATAATTGTTTTGTGACATGTCATCTTTCCTAAATTAGTCTTAAAAAAGTTAATACGGACTCAAGAACACTCAGTCTTATTGTCAAGTCTCATATACGTATTAAGAGCATTTTATGACGTTTTTCTATTATAAATGATCTTATTCCATTCATTTTTATATAATAATATAAGATGTATCAAAAAGATTATTCATTCTGTGAGAGAACCAATTAATTTATGCTGTGATATCATTTTACTCTTTGACATAGAATGTAACAGTGCAAAACTGCAATGACCAAATTGAGTCTGTCAGAAGTTAAAAAGAATTAATATATATTTAAGAATTTTTAGGTATATCACATTTATGAGAATGCCTGGTGCAGGACCAGGCCATGTCCTTTATCGACAAACATTGTGATACGGTAACATCACTAAGTTGCTCATCGGCGAGAACTCGGATTTATCTAGCGACAGATCTGAAATTTGTACGGAGGAGCCATGGACGAGCAGACCCGATGTCACTGAATAAATTTGACAACTAATCAAGAATAAAATATACGAATTTAATGTTTAAATGTAAACAAATAGCAATAATACGACAAAAAATTACTTTCATGTGAAATGTAACACCGACTTTTTGTAAAATTTGATGTTCCAGACGTCTTTTAACAGCAAAAAACTCATCAACTCGGCATTTTAAACACTGTAGCGTTCACATGCGCGACTGGACTCGGTCTAGAAAGAAATCCGGGCGCAACTGGTTTTATCAACCGCATATGCCCATTTGGGCTTGTACTTCGGCAGAGGGGAAAGCTTCGTATGGCTTCTCTTTCTGGGACAGAAGCGCGTCTTACTCTAAGCTTATTGCGAACGTAAATTTTGCATATTTCAGTGGTTATGCCTATAAAACGTTTAGGAGTAGTAAAACAGACAGTAAAATTTACAAATATAAAACGTTCGATATAGGATCTCCAAAGGGTGGCCTTTTGAATAAGTAAAGAAAAGTTTCTGAGATCGCGTGGTCGGTCGCGGCGCAACATGGCCGCAGATTTGGATAACGAAAGCCAACCCTCGCCAACTGACAGAATTAATATATAGTACATTATGAGACAAGTTAGCTTAGGTTGGTCATTGCACACAAGGCTGTGGGTTGCAGCCCGAGCCGCAGGCGAGGGCGTAACTCAGCCGAGTGTGCAATGAGTAAAAGCTCACGAGTTTCATACGACGTTTTTCAACACATTTGCGAGGAAAATACAAAGTAATTTACCACACAGCAACAAATACGACAAAAAGAAAATATGTCAATTATGGGAAAAGGCGCGTAAGTTTTTTTTTTGTTTTTTTTTGACACGCCCAATGCAAGAATATTTTGCGATCAAAGGGGTGAGTAGACCATACAGCCTACTTCAAAACTATAATTTTAAGTGATAAAATGCAAATATTTTAATATTTTATAACAAAATATTATGAATTATGAATAATTTTATAATAATAAATATTTGTTTGACTTAATTAAAGACTTACACATTTATTTATTTCAAAAATGAATATGAACTTTCAGCGACATAAAACCCCTTTGTTGTTACTAAAAAAAATAACTGTATAACCCAGTTAAATTGGGAATGCTCTGTTTACTCGCATAGAACTTGCAGTAAGGTACTAATTTAACTTTGTAGGGATAATTCTATAACAACCTAGTGTTTTATATATTATTGCACGCGTTTGTTATAGCTCGGTTTATGGCCCTAAAAGCGATGTGTTAGGGCTCACTTTACGAGCAAGTGTGTTGAAAAAGAATTAATGTAAAATTTTATTATTTACATTTCACACATTTGTACCTTATCCGTCATCCGTGTCTAGTAGAAAATCATTATATTTACTAAATCATTTCAACAGACAGATGAATGAACGAATAAACAAAAAATCTCTGCTGTGTGTGCATCGCCTTACTTTTGTATCCCCGCACTCCAACCGGCTGGCGCGGCGGGTGGGCAGCGGTTAACCGTTTGCGGTAACTTTTTTAAACAAAACCACACCGTGACACGCGGTTCGACAACAACAAATACCGCTAATGTGTGTACACCCGTTTTTATATCACCAAAATTCTGTTCAGATAATATTCTGCCTTACCCGCAACGAAATTGTTGACACAATCAGTAAAGTTCAACGAAGAATAAACTTATAAGAGAAGGTGTTTTAGTCCAAAATAGAATATCACAATTTAGAAAGAAACTTTTCGGTTAAGATCGAACGGAAGAGGAAAGTAAAGTCTATTGAGTGGGTTACCACTTTGTTAGCAGGAAAATCCACGAAAGCAATTTGAAACACTATAACAAGGCTTTCGACAAAGATAGATAACGAATAAACAAGAGGACCGCGGAAAAAGATTTCAACAAAACAAGGATTAATTAGGAGGCAACCGCAGATAAAAACAAAGAAAAGATTTGTACAGATGGTTGAAAAGATCTTTAGACTAAATGCATAATTAAAAAACCGGCCAAGTGCGAGTCGGACTCGCGCACGAAGGGTTCCGTACCAAAAAACGGCAAATAAAAATACGTTTGTTGTATGGGAGCCCCCCTTAAATAATAATTTTATTCTGTTTTTAGTATTTGTTGTTGTAGCGACAACAAAAATACATCATCTGTGAAATTTTCAACTGTCTACCTGTTGTCGTTATTAATATCGAGCAAAAAACGGCAAAAAAATCACGTTTGTTGTATGGGAGCCCCCCTTAAATATTAATTTTATTCTGTTTTTAGTATTTGTCGTTATAGCGGCAACAGAAATACATCATCTGTGAAAATTTCAACTTTCTAGCTATCACGGTTCATGAGATACAGCCTGGTGACAGACAGACAGACAGACAGACAGACAGACGGACAGCGGAGTCTTAGTAATAGGGTCCCGTTTTTACCCTTTGGGTACGGAACCCTAAAAAGACGTAAACGTCTTTCTAAATAAATTTTCTTTGACAAACTAAAGATTGTGGAGTTTAACAACATTATTCTTTAAACGTTTTCAACGCGGTCTTCGGAAAATTAAAAAACCCTCTTTTTTAATTTAATTCTAATAAGGCAAGATGTATGTTACAAGTACGATGATTTCTATAACTAGTAAGTAAGTAAGTAAGTAAATTGTTTATTGGCCACACAATTAGTTATTACAATTAAGAATTAAAAAGAAACACAAACAATCAGAAGAAATTATGAAACAATACAAAATACGAAAACAAAGTGAGCAGCCAAAGGCCCCAGCCTCAGCTAATGCTACAACGACACAAGACCGTCGCAGCGCTGGTGTTCTGGAGGGGCCTAATCAGTGGCGACATTGGACGTACAAAATACAAAAATAATTACAAAAAAAAACACAAATTAATATCTACACAATACACATGCATAACAGTGAAACATTGGGTTGGCTGTATAGCGGTCAATTCCTTTGCTTCCATAGCAAAGGGAGGTCGTCTCAAAAAACAAAAAGAAGAATTTGCATTTTTGTCTAGTCTGTGACTGTGATTGACTGAAAAAAGGAAAGAAGAAAAGTGACACGCTAGTTTTTTACATTGGTTTGGTTTTCATAAAAGTTGAAAGTGACAAACAAAAATAATGATGGTAGTGGTGAAATTATTTTACAAAAAGGAAGTACCTATTAGGAATATATAAAAGCCACGTCACGACACGTGGCAGGCAGCCACGTGGTAGCTACGTGGCGGATGATGATTGTGCTTGCAGTGCAAAGCAGCAGATTATTGTGGTTGTGTTTACAAAGCAGAGAAAGGGCTTCGCCGTGCCCCAAGGGTGCCGGAACACAAAATCCCGCAATGTGAA
The DNA here is from genome assembly GCA_943789525.1 of Agriphila geniculea. Classification (NCBI taxonomy): domain Eukaryota; kingdom Metazoa; phylum Arthropoda; class Insecta; order Lepidoptera; family Crambidae; genus Agriphila; species Agriphila geniculea. The sequence goes on from OX038871.1 coordinate 18,619,644, forward strand.
TGCCTAATGTGATAGAACCCGAAAGTGAGTGAGTTAAGGAAGTCAAGAAGTTGTTTTCTGAATAGTAATAAGATGTTTTTTTAGGTGATTTCTAAATGTTTTTACAGTTTTTAGATCACGTAGCGGCGGTGGGATTACGTTCCAGCACCTCGAGGCGGCAAATCTAAAGGAGCCGCGAAACGCCGCTGTTCGATGTGTTGCAGTTGCAAAAATGTTTGAAATTTTCCTCTTTGGATACCTGCTCTGGTCACGGGTCCATACCAGCTTATCATACAGATAACAGGGCCTCCTTGTGCCTATTATGCCAAACATTAAAATAGCAAGATGGAGTCTCCTACGCGCTTCCATTTTCATAATATTTGCAGCATTCAAAAAAGGGGTCACGTGTGACCTAGGTGGTATATGAAAACAGAAACGCGCACAAGCATTCTGCACTCGCTGGACAATCCTGTTTGTCTTAGACATTACACATGGTCCATAAGCCGTGTCACAGTAATTCAGCTTTGATAAAATCAGTGCCTCACATAGTGTAACCCTGAGCTCTTCACTCAGGTATGGTCTTATTCTATATAGTAATTTAAGTCTATAAAAACAGTTGCGAGAGCACTCGGCAACATGGCTTTCAAATTTTAGGCATTCATCCATCGTCAAACCCAGATTTCTGGCCCTGTCCACCCTTTCTATTCTCTCTCCATTTATTAGAATGTTCAAAGTAGTATTTTTGAAGTGGCTGAGCTTATTCTTTGTACCAATTAATAATAATTTTGACTTTTTTGGATTGAGAACTAAACAGTTAGATTTGCACCATGTAGAAATTTGCTCTAAGTCCTCATTTACCCTTGTTACAGCATTAGCTTGATCAGTGACCTTGAAAGGGAGATACAGTTGAAGATCGTCTGCATATAGGTGGAACTGGCAGTGGCTGATAACTTTTTTAATGTCAGCACTGTAAAGGATGTAGAGGATCGGCCCCAAAATGGAGCCCTGAGGCACCCCGCGGGTTACAGGCAAATGACTAGAACGCAGCTTCGAACCATCTGCTTTGTCCAGCTCTACATACTGCTGCCTTTTTTCAAGGTAACTATGGAACCATTTTATCGCATTTCCCTCCACTCCGTAATAAGCCATCTTCGATAATAAAAGGTTGACATTTATCGAATCGAAAGCCCGAGAGAAGTCAAGTAACAGAAGGATACTGAGGTTTCCCTGGTCTTGAGAAGCCAATAGATTGTCCACGACATCTGCTAGAGCAGTTGACGTGCTGTGGCCTTTGCGGAACCCGGACTGCCGTTGAGGAAGCACCATGTTTGCCTCGAGGTATTCTGTCAGTTGGTCACAGACAATTCTTTCTAACACCTTGGAGATACAAGAGAGCAAACTAATTGGCCGGAGGTCATTCATAGTGGCAGGGCTAGTATTTTTCGGCAAGGGTCTCACTATAGAGACTTTCCACTTATCAGGGAAGGTGCCTTCCTCTATTGATCTATTGACTATGGTTGTGATTGCCTTTAAAGTTTGCGGCAGCGTTAACAATAGCATTTCTAGACTCAGATCGTCGCAGCCTTGGGCATTTGAATGGAAACCTTTGATAGTTTTCAGAACTGTCTCCTCTGACACTGTGTGTAATTTAAACGTTGAGGAGCCATATCTATGGTGTTCATAGTATGTGAGCTTAGACATTGACACGCAGTCCTCACCTGGAACGTTGAGAAAGTGAGCATTCAGTAGATCGGGGTCATTGAAATAGAGTGGAAGTTCTGATTTTCTTTTGTTGTCGCCAATTACATTATTTTTTAAGGCTTTCCATAGTTTTTTGGAATTATTTTTATTTTTATTTATGTGCGTGTCAAAAAAACATTTTTTTCCCTATCTATAGCTCCCAGTACTTGGTTTTTCATAGTTTTATAAGTTTTTTTAAGGGCATCTGATTTAAGGGTATCTGATTTATGACGTTTGTATTCTATATGGCAGTCATCCCTAATTTGCATCATTGATTTAATTGTATCAGTCATCCATGGGTGCGGCGGATGTTTAAATTTCCGGGTTCTCACAGGAGCATGTAAGTTAAATAGTGAGAGTAAACAGTTAGTAAAGGCGTCCACAAGATCATTGATGTTGTTGATTTTATAAAAAAGATCCCAATTGATGGCATCAAGATCGTGGTTCAATTGTTCAACTAGGATAATTTTTAGAGGCCTATATATCACCCATTGTGGACATGCTTTGTCTTTTTTAATTTTGAATTCAGAGACGACCATGCCGTGACCTCCCAGTTCTGGTGTGTGTTTTACGGTGACTTTAAGGACTCGAGAGTTAGTGCAGATTACATCAATCAGACTATGACCGTGCTTTGTGAAGTGTGTAGGCTCAGTTACTATTTGCTTTAAGTTAATGCAATGAAGGAACTGCTTAAACAGTTTGTAGATATTGCTACCGACATCCAGTTGATTTATGTTAAAGTCACCAAGCAGGATCAAGTCATCACAGTTAGCGAAAGAGGCGATGGAGTCGGCAATCGCATCCAAAAACACGCTTGCATTTAGCCATTGTGGGCGGTAGGCGGTTCCAATAATGACCCGACGGTTGTTAATGCGCACACTCAGCCACATTTGTTCGACTTGTGTATAACTATCAACATAGTGTATCTGTCGCAGGCAAATCGTATTATTCCGCGGTTTTACAAACGGCGTTGTTCGTTTACTAACTCTCGCTGTCTTGCAAAATGCCGAAGGCAAATTGTAAATTGCCTTGTCATTATATAAAATGCCGTAACCTTTGATAGAAAATTCAATAACCATTTACAAAATGACGCGGCATATTGAAGTATTTAGTTTTTTTTCTAACTACGCGCGGAGCTGTTAATCAGAACAATCATAAAAATGGCGTCTAGTAGTGGTTTTATGACACAGAAAAATATTGAAAGCAGTGCAAATTCTACGTGTTCAAATGACATTTTACAAAAAAAGCATTGTTTTAAAGACATTTGTTAAAGTGAATTAAGAAAATAATGCGATTCACAAGTAGGAGCAGTAAAAAAGCCGTGGACAAAGACAAGATTTTTGAGGTTATCTGGCACGAAAAAAAACGCTAAGGTGTCTATGGAATCTGGTACTCGGAGGACTCAGATTTGCCTTCGGCATTTTGCAAAACAGCGAGCGTTTGTAAACGGACGCCGCCGTTTGTAAAACGCGGAATCATACAATTTACCTGCGACATATCTATCACAGTAAAGTAGGGCTGCCATCCGTCCGGGTTTCCCCGGATTTGTCCTAGTTTGGAGGGCGTCCGGGGAGCGTCCGGGTGGGGTTCTGATTGTAGTCCGGGTAAAACCCGAACTTTAATTAAAATCCGGGTTTTTGGATCAAACTTCGTTCAAAAAAGTACTATATTCAGCGCACGTTCTACCGGGTGCCTCACTTCACTACGCGTGGCGCACCGCGTTAGAGGTGGTTAATATAGCGTCTAGCGCTATATTATAGCGCGCTATCTGTACATAGCGCACATAGCGCGCTATGTAAGTAGACGCTATGGTGCTATGAATATCGCGCGTGGCAACAAGTAGCGTCGTTGGCCGGCCGCGGGCGTGGGCTTTCATCGCGTGCGCGCTGTTGCTACCGGATGCGTTACGCGCGTTTCTCACGCAGCACGCTAGGTATAATATCGCGCGCGACCTTATATTGTGTTTGTTCGATTAGGACTTTTATGAGTTATTTATTAAGTCAGTTATTTAGTATTAAGCTATTTAATTTAGCTAAGCAAAAATAGGTGAACGAGAGATATGGGAAAAAACTACCGATTTTCATACGTCAATAAGGTAGAAAATTGCTTGCACCTTTTTGTTTTAACTAGAAAACATTGTCTAGTGAAAACTAGTTAAAAAAATGAGTGCAAGCGGTTTTAGACCTTACTGACATTTATCAAAATCACGGTTTTTAATGAAACGTCGAAGTTAGTGAACGAGAATACGGCAAAAAAACAACCGAATTTCAATTAATTCAAAATCGCAAAATCGAAAGTTAATTAAGTCGAAAATCGCTTGCACCTGTTTTTCTTAACTACAGATCACTAGACAAAGTTTTCCTACCTAGACTTTTTTCCGACATATTTGTTTTTCCAAAATCGTATAATTGTATTATAGTTCTAAGCCCGAAAAGTATGAAAGAAAGTTCATTAGTTTACATTACTGCTTTATTTTATTTAAGACTAAAATGCAACGTATTAATATATAACATTTTTGTATAGCGCGCGATCTGTCTAACGAACGACGTGTGACGTAACGTGTTACGAGATCTAACGTGCTGCATCTAACGCGCCAGCCAGCCGCCCGCACGTTTCCTGATAAATAGCGCGCTATAACGTACCTAGCGTATTTCATAGCGTGTTAGAAATCAATGGCATATAGTCTGAAGCGTGCTGTTGCTTTATAGGCGTTATGAACAACTCTACACCGCGTAACCCGCAAAAAATCGGGTTGCGCGGCCTACTTTTTTTTACTAGAACAAGCAAGATCACAAAATTAATGGAAGAAACTGACTAAAAATCGCGCTGCGTGGCCGTATTTTCTGTAAACAGGCAAGATCACAACACAAGGTTAGTGGATGAAACAGACTAAAAATCGCATTGCGCGGCCCATTTTTTTACTATAGACTAGCAAGTTTACAAGATTAGTGGATGAAACTGAACAAAAATCGCGCGGCGCGGCCGTTTTTTCTATAAACAGGCAAGATCACAAATTACAACACAAGGTTACTGGATGAAACTGACTAAAAATCGTGCTGCGCGGCCCATTTTTTTACTATAAATAAATAAGATTAGTGGATGAAACTGACAAAAATAGCGCAGCGCGGCCATTTTTTTTATTACGGGCCGCTTATTTTGGAACGCTACGGTTACAAAACTACTAAAACTGGAACCTGGCCCTGTGTTGGACACCCCAGCTCTACATCATAACTAGTAAAGCACACTATTTAATGCGAAAAATTCAATTTTTTTTTCAGTCAAGTATTGGGTAAAATTTTATTTTTTACCAAGCTCAAAAGCAAAGTCCGGGGTTTTTACGCTTCTGGTCCGGGGCGGCAGGTTTTAGAGATGGCAGCCCTACAGTAAAGCTATCAACTACCGATTTTCGTAGCATCGCATCGCAGTACTTTTATAAGTATATTCTGTGGCATCATACGTTTTTCCGAATAATTATAATCTAGAAAATTTTGTAGATAAAACAATAGGCTGCTGGAATAATCTAAAGTACTTAGTAAATGGGACGGTGGTATTTTCTTCTCCAGTATTTTATTTATCAGAGACTGCAATTATTACGAGTGCTCCATGCCACGGCTCTATTAATTAAAGTCCTATGGAACATGGAGTTGGAAAATATTAAAATTTATTTTATTTATTTGATTTATTTATTTGAAAGCATAATGTAATAGAATTCGTGGTTCAGTCATACGTTGTTGATTGCTCAATCGACTTTATTGGATGGATACAAAAACAACAAGACGTTGATTTTGTCTATAAATATTAATTAGTTTTCAAACCCATAGTCATTTTAACAAAATTCTGCAGCATATTCGGTTTCATGCGTATTGTATGTGATACTGATAAACCAATTAAAAATTTTCTCAATAGTTTGTTAATAAACAACCAGCCAGCACGATCAATTCAAATACAGAGCAAGCCTTTTAAGGATAGTGATTCGATGGGCCTTTGGATGGGTCACATAAAGATTTCAGTACATTTGTTTGTTGTTTAAAAAAAATAATTCTATTACACAGAGTAGAAACTACGACACCCATTAAATCGTAAAAGCGACCGCAAGGTCGGACACCTGTTATTTATTAGATTTGTTTCGATCTAGGTAATCGTATTACTGCCGACCTGCCTCGCTACACGCCCAGCATTTTTGGCACGAAGGCAAAACCCTCCGTGAACACATAAAAATGTGTCTTCTCCGGTATTGGCGTGTGTAACTATAGTTTGTTTAGTATAGACTGTGACCATAGGTAAGTAAGTAACGTAGGTTAGGTAGAAATGTTTCTACTAGTGCTACGTAACGGAAAGTTCGTTCTTTTCAGTAACATAATGTAGAAATATTTCCCTGCCTTTTCCAAGATAAATGTACTAAATATAAACAATACTTAGATTTTTTTAAATTTATATTGGAAATATATATTTTAATATTCCCATTAATCTATATCATGTACGCTACTTCCAGCGTATCATGTTATTCCTAATACTCCGTACAAGGCATGTTATATGCTGCCGGCCAACGTTCGCTGCTAATCTAATTACGGTGCGCAGATTACATGTACACCACTAAATATTACAAAGGACTATATTCCCACGAAGCCCTAAATCCGTGCCACTCACGAAATAGGCATTTAGTGTCGTGTTACTAATTTATTAGTCGTAAAAATGACCCCATAAAAGTGGAATAAAAGAAAAGTGATTTATCGGCGGGTAACATTGATAATAATCAAGGTTGTGTGTGTGACTCGTGGGTTACAAAAGTTAACGATTTCGTGAGCTTTTGTACCGTTTTAGTATCAACAGAACAAACAATTTGTCCCGTTTTGATTTATAGCATTTTGTTTTTAGACGCTATAAAAAATATAGCATTTTTCAAAATTATACTTACCTACAGGTATTCCTAAAAAGCGTCACATTCTTTGATTAACGACTTAACGTCACATTCAAAAATTGTTGGTAAAAATATCGCAACATAATATGTTGTCTTTTATACCAAGCGTTTTATTTTTAAATAAAATAGAATTTTGTACAAACAATACTGTTAGCAAAGAGCAGCATCAATACCTATATAGATCCAACTTTGAGAAATCCTTTATACTCGTACTTATATTTAATTTTATATTACATGTGAGATTCTTCTATGCAACTAAAAAGTAGTTCCCAGAATTTATTTATCATTAACTAATATAATAAATTAGTTTCATCATACTAACATTGGCAAACGTCCAAAACAAACATTTCAAATACTCGCTTTCCCTAGAATTTCATAATAATATTACGAAAATGATTTATTTATCATGGATAAATAAATTACTTTAATTCTTTTTACATGTTTCTTCAAAACCTTAATATTAAAAGATAGATTATTTTTTCATGAGAAGATAATATTTTTGTTTAAAAACTTTTTTGCTAGTTTAACACAGAGAGCAACATATACTGGTTCTTAGTAAGATCAATTTTTCTTACTTTACAGATAATTTTATTTAAATTACGTTCCATTTCTAGATTAAACCAGAAGATAAAACTATCCGATGAAAGCATGCACTTGATATGAAATCAATATTCACAATATAGAATATCCAACTAACGTTATCATAATATCAGCCATAAATTAACAAATGATTGTTCTTAACTGGGAAGTGAGGCCATTGTTTTGGGCCCATTGTTTGTAGGTATGCTGTGTTCGTTGATAGGTCCAAGCATTAAAATTCGGGTCAGGGGGTTGACACAAATTTATGAGAGCTTTGGAAAAGGCCGGCTCACGTTAAATGTATTAATAGAGATATTAAGACAAGAATTTTGTTTATAGTGGCAACTTAAGCTCGTGATTATCACAGTTGAATACCAATTTCTTTTAGCAATTTGACCTTTGCCTAAAGTCTTATAACGCGGCTACACTTCTAAAATATGTATATATATATATATTTAATATCCAATTATGTATTTAAATATAAATAAATAAGACATCAAGATTACAAACATTGCTTGCTCTAATTCCAAAGTAGCTAAAGCACTTGTGTTATGGAAATCAGAGAAAATGGTGGAACTAAAAAACATCCAGATCTAAGCCATAGAAAATAGTTATTTGTTATACAAGTGACCAAAATAGCGAGTGATTCTAATATAGACTACTAAGCACAGTGCGTGATTTAAAGTCACGAGGCAGAACAAAATTTTGGTCTCGTGTAAAACATACAACTTTTCACCTCTACCAACCAAAGATTTCTATGTGCATACTACACCTACCAACGAGAAAATTATTTGACTTTCCTGGTAAAAAGCTAAATTCAGCATTAGAAACATGTTCACTAAACTCTTTTGGAGTTAGACAACTATTTTCATCGTTGATCGCACACATTTTTTGTAATTTATCAAGAATTTATCACAAAAATAGTTCGATTAAACCTTTGCTGAAATTTTTTATTCATAAAGCAGATTCACGTCGCGTTCGTTTTGCTTTACATTATTACGTTGTATTTTTCTCTTATTCATTAATATCCCATCATATTTATTTATTTAAAATCACAAAACATTAATTTGTTAATTTTCATTACTTTTTCTTATTTTATATTTATTTCATACATGCGACCATACTCTTTATTTCGAATTATCAACCTTCTTTTTTAACAATCCTTATTTAAAACTCCTTGGTATATCCGTGCATTTTATTTTTAGGGTTCCGTACCCAAAGGGTAAAAACGGGACCCTATTACTAAGACTCCGCTGTCTGTCTGTCTGTCTGTCTGTCTGTCTGTCTGTCTGTCTGTCTGTCACCAGGCTGTATCTCATGAACCGTGATAGCTAGAAAGTTGAAATTTTCACAGATGATGTATTTCTGTTTCCGCTATAACAACAAATACTAAAAACAGATTAAAATTAATATTTAAGGGGGGCTCCCATACAACAAACGTGATTTTTTTGCTGTTTTTTGCTCGATATTAATACCAACAACAGGTAGACAGTTGAAATTTTCACAGATGATATATTTTAGTTGCCGCTATAACAACAAATACTAAAAACAGAATAAAATTAATATTTAAGGAGGGCTCCCATACAACAAACGTAATTTTTCTGCCATTTTTTGGTACGGAACCCTTCGTGCGCGAGTCCGACTCGCACTTGGCCGGTTTTTTACTTTTTAATCCATGTACGACACCATAAAGCACTCTATCTATCCTTTTCTCATATATCAATTTCACAAGTCTCATCCTTGTGACTTTATTTCTTTTTCTTTATTATTTTAAAAGTTGGTGTTAGAAATTAAAAAAGCACTTTGCCTCACGCTCGCAGCAAAAATCGATTTTGCTGCGAGTTTTTACGCGCCAAAAGCGCCCTTTTCGTGCTGGAAAGGTGAAAAATTGTTTTCTAAATTGACCCAGCCGGGGATCGAAACCCGGAACCTCAGAGACCTTAAAAACTGGCGTACAAACCACTCGACCAGCACGGAGGTCGTCGGTTATGATAATGACCCTTAACATTGTTATCTCAGCTAATCGACTTTGAATTTCTGAATGAAGTGTGTTCCCACCTTTGCCCTTAAAGCCCTTCAGGTAAAATGAAGAACGTTTGAACTTGGGTCGTTTTCCTGTCATACGAATATTATTTTCAAAATAAAATTATCAATTATACATGTGACCTACTTCACTGGGAATAAAATAATGGTTTCTACGTCGGGTTTAATAACTATGCCGCACTCTGAACGCATTTATCAAGAAAGTTCTTAGTTCGTCGGACGCTATCGTTGCGTAATTTATTAGACCCTCTATTCGCCTTGAAGCCGCTGTAAACTATAGCGAAACAAAATGTATAGTGTAGTAAAGCGAAACTATTACGATAAACCATATTGTTTTTAGGGTTCCGTACCCAAAGGGTAAAAACGGGACCCTATTACTAAGACTCCGCTGTCCGTCTGTCTGTCACCAGGCTGTATCTCGTGAACCGTGATAGCTAGACAGTTGAAATTTTCACAGATGATGTATTTTGGTTGCCGCTATAACAACAAATACTAAAAATAGAATAAAATTAAAATTTAAGGGGGGCTCCCATACAACAAACTTGATTTTTTTGCCATTTTTTGCTCTATATTAATAACGACAACAGGTAGACAGTTGAAATTTTCACACATGATGTATTTCTGTTGCCTCTATAACAACAAATACTAAAAATAGAATAATATTAATATTTAAGGGGGGCTCCCATACAACAAACTTGATTTTTTTTGCCGTTTTTTGGTACGGAACCCTTCGTGCGCGAGTCCGACTCGCACTTGGCCGGTTTTTTACTAGAATTTTGTAAACTTAATTTCGTGTTGTCAAATTCTTCTACTTAGGTATACTTATTAATTAAGTCTTTTGCAATTTAAAACTACATTTTTTTGTCATTCCATCCATTATCTTATTAAATAAAGAAAACGTACCTATAAGAAAAAGTCACCATCTTTTCCTCCAATGTTTTGAAACATTTTCAAACCCAAGCAGGATAAAACGTAAAAGAAATGCTAAGTACTGTCCATTTTGTTAGGGCTACTACACGAAGTTTTTGTCTGCATTCATGATAGCAAAGAGCTTAAGTGTTCCGCAAATAATGCAGCTAAAGTGCTGTTCAGCGAAAATAGAATGCATAAAAGCTTAATAACAGAAAATACAATTTCAGGTCAGCCATGCAATGAGGATCAGTAACAGGTTTGAATCCTATAGTTTTATTGGTATAATATAAAAACAAATTCCTCTATGAAAGTTAGTGAAAAAATTTTTGAAATCCGTTTAGAAATGGTTGAGTTTATAGGGTTTGAAGGACATGCCAAGCTCAATGCAATATGTGCTTTATTACGTACGACATAAGGTTCGCGTACGTCGCGATGACGTCATAAGGACCCCCAAAAAACCAGTGTTTTAGCTCGTATATCTTCTCAAGTTTCAGAGATATCGTAAAAATTTCTTCACAGTTAATCATGTGGTGGCATAAGCTTTCTGAGAAGCCACTAAACAAAAATCGTTACTGATCCCCATTGCATGAAGGCCTGTAATTTATTTTGGTTTTTACTGGATCACTCTTTAGAATGTCGATGAAAACTATTTAAATATTATTCTTTTACTTATACGAATAGGTTTTTTATTTTAATGGATATGTAAACAACGAGCAACGGATAAGTCGATTTTTTCTATATTATTAACATAATAAAAATAAAAGTTATAACTTTGAATGCTACCTACTGTCCGCCATTTGGTATTTTTTCATGATTTTTCAATAATTAAACTTGTGGAAATAGATAGCTTTACGCCGTAAAACAATATTTTAGAGCCCATTCTTACGTTTATTTTCAGTGTTGTCGCCACTTCGTCTTTAATCCTTACTAATATTATAAATCCGAAAGTAAGTTTGTTTATTTGTTTGTTTGTTACGTCTTCACATCTTAAATACTCAACCGATCATCATGAAATTTTACATACATCTCAGACCAAATAAAAAAGGGAAGACGGAGTCTTCCAAGCCAGGGACTGAAGCCAGTTTTTTCATGCATTAGTGTGTGAGCCGGTGTTGCCATAGTAATTCATATTACCCCAATGTTATAAAAATAACGCTTTATGAAATAATAACGTTATTTATCACAAATCAGAATCAAAACAAAAAATTGCCTGGATTCAAGAGATCAAAATACGGTCCCAAGGGGGGTATTACAAGCTCTTAAAACTTGTCAGTTTTCTGAATGGCTATCAAAGCGTCTCTTTTATTTATTACTGATGAAAGAGACGCAGACTATGATAGGCATTCAGCCATTTTGACTCGGGTGTGAGGCGACGGCTACACGCCTGGTACTGTGATCCATCAGTATTTAATTAGGGGCCTATTTCATAAAAGATTAGTAAATTTACTATAATAATTTAGCACAGTTATTATTGGGGTAGAATTGTGTTTCTTATTAATTATAAAACATAATTCTACTCCAATAAACTACTGCTATGATAAATTACTGTACTTTTTCATTCTTTTATTAAATAGATACCTGATAAATAATACTGATGGATCACAGTATTTACCACACGTGTAGCCGTCGCCTAGTGATAGATAGAAAAAGTGAGCTTCTCAAAGCCCTGCATGCAGGGCTGTGAGTAGCTCGCTTTAAAAGTAGTGGCGGAAGTAGGAAGGAAATAGGAAAAATGTAAAAAATAAAACTAACGAATACTAAAGTTTCGAGTATTTAAGGCGAGATGTTTGTCCTAACATGTTAGGCATCCATTACACGGTAGGTTTTGCTGTCAGTTTAACCATAGTCACGGGCTGTGACTGACGATTAACCTACCGTGTAATGTAGTGACTGATGGTTGCATGATGTGATTTGTTCTTTCCATCACAAACTCATGACATCCTTCCTTCAATATGTATAGTACCCTACCTAAATTAATTTAAGTTGGGAGATATTTTCGTAAAACTACTTATTTTACCTTTGTTAAGAATACCAATTTTTTTCACTTAATCCTTCAAGCCCGGAAAATGAGACACAATAGATTTTCCATTTCCATCAGGGATTGCAGGATTAAAAATAACTATTTTAAGTGACGTGGGTTTTTTCAAAGTTTTTAATTTCGCTTTTCATTTTAATTTTTTTAAAGAATTCATACTTTATCTAGTTTTAAAAAAACCCGCCTGCATAAAAAGACAAATCAACTGAAAAGATGGGAACAAGATGAAATATTAAAGGCAACATAATAACATGCTGTTAGAGGCATGCATAAAGAAAGTAACATTATGAATTATTTGAATTATATACCTCCGACTGCATGTTGCCTTTAATATTTAATCTTGTTTCCATCTTTTCAGTTGACTTGTTTTTTTATGCAGGCGGGTTTTTTAATTATATAATTTATTTTTTTATTTATATCTTTTTAGTTATCATTATTACGGTCATGATACACCTTTTCGAAATCTTCATAATAAGCCCTTTAATTTGATACCCATATTGCAGTATTCTAAAAAAAATTTTTTTTCACTACGTATAATAGCACCGTACAGCCGCCATGTTGGTTTTTTAGAACGCCACCTTCTTAAGAACAATTGGGCTGACAAGACAAATCTAACGATATCTTAATTATAGAAATCTGTTCAACCGTTTAAAAGATATGAGGTAATAAATAATATTACATACATACAAGATACGCGAGAAAAACATAACTCTCTTGCAGACGGGTAAAAAAACAGCATCTAAATCGGTCAAACCGTTATGGAGATAAATGAGAACATGATAACTGCAGCACTCCTTAGCGGCTAAATACTATAATCGCCAAAAACCATTACAGAAAGCCGTAGCGAAATCGGTTTAGTAATTTTTGAAAAACGACAAAAACTGCATTGCAATCGGCCCAGTAGGTAGTTTCCGAGGAAAATGGTAACAGACATAGACAAACAAACAAACAACCTCTGAGGCGACAGCTACACGCGTGGTAAATACTGAGATCATCAGTATTTAATCCGAGGTCTATTTCATAAAAGTATGAAAAAGTACAGTAATTTACCATTGTAGTAGTTTATTGGGGTAGAAATTTTGTTTCATAATTATCAAGAAACAGTTCTACCCCAATAACAACAATGGTAAATTGTTATAGTAAATTTACTAATCTTTTATGAAATAGGCCCCTGATTAAATACTGATGGATCACAGTATTCTAACCCCAAACGCATATACAGCCTTCATTCCGTTCCGTCCGTCGTCGTGGGTAAAAACAGTCCAGAAACAGAAATAATTAACGCGTTATTTTTAACAAGAAACAAATAACGTTACGTTACTTTCCATGTTACCCAATAACAGGTTTAAAATAGAACGTTTGGCATGGCAACACTTGTGTTGAGGTTTTGTGTTTTAAGTAATACCTAAATGTTTATTTTGAATTAGTGAAAATATTAGTTTGCAATTTTACTTAGGTGTGAAATGTGACTCCATCCTGCTTTCTATGTGTCGAAGATTGGTTTTTACACCTTTTCACTACACAATTCGGTATTTTCTTTGGTGAAATTTATAATTTATTAGTACGTCCTGGTACGTCCGCTCCGCACGCTGGCTGTTAAGAAAAGGCGTAGTTTCGTTACATGTGTGTGCGTGTAACTGTGTACGTACATGCCAAGGCGTAGTTTTATTGGCTTCACTGCTTTGTTCAGAGGACTACGTCTTCCCTTTTTTATTTGGTCTGAGACATACATGTTGTCAAGGGTGCAGGCAGAAAAGGACATAGGATACCTTTCATCCAGAAAAAAGTACTGTTCCCGAAAAATAGAGATATAACTGACCACGCAGACGAAGTCGCGAGTGGTCACTATTAGCTTATAACTCGGAAAAGTGATGTTTTAGGAAAGTAGTCGTCTCGTTTCATTTAACAATTCTTGTTCGTATTGGTACTAACTATCGATTTACACAGGTTTCATGCGTGGCCACTATTTTGAAAAAATATATGTACCACGCTTCATACTTGTTTCAAAACTATTGTTACCAAGGACTGTACTAAATAGTTAAATACCCATAGACGTAATTATTTCAGTTACGCGAAATTGTTAGAAAATATATAAAAAAATGAGGTAAGAGTTGGTTGGGCGCCAGCTGACGACTGCCGATGCTGCGGAATGTTTACAAAGATTAATGAACACTGACCAAATTAATAAATCACGTACAACAACGCAACCGGTAAACATTAGAGGATGTTCTAAATTCAAAATATTGGGTGCGATTTTTATTTTTCTGTCCAATTTAAATGTTAGAATTGTTAAAAAATAATATAGGGAACGTAACAATTTTGACGAGAATCCAAAGCTGAAAATGGTTTCACGGTTCACCGTGGAATACGGTTACTAAAATACGAGACTGTTCATAAACAAAAAAAGGTATTCTGGGAAATGAAATGAAAATTCTTTATTGCCCATCAATGCAAATTTCTGATTCTCCTATACACCCCTACAACCGAACGAAATATGTTTGAGATTTTACATAGTGCTGTTTTATGCGGCTTTTTATAGGCTAGGCATACTAATATAATGTTTCTTTTATGTTAATATGATGATAACAATCATGAGCGTATTTGCATAGAAATTATCCAACTTTAGGGATAGTTTCAAAGCGCTATTTTCATCAAATAGTTCCTTTTGCTGCCTTCCATTAAGTGAACCTCATATTCAAAACGAGTGTCCGCGGAAACTTTCAAATTATTCTAGGTCATAAATGTGAATTTTGTCATTTCTATGTTTGGGATTAAAGTTTAGCCAATATCAACCATCCTAGAATGACGAACGAAACGCGTATAAATGATTTTGACAGATAAGTGTCGATAACACGCTATATCACGCGATATTATGTCGTATTTCGGTAGTCATGCTAGGGGGGCTGAACTTATGTGCCAAAACTATTTTATCCAGGCTATAGGTATGCTCATAACAAAAGTATCTGGCATCGCTCAAGAGCGATGTTTTGTGTTTTAACCAAGGTTATTAACAAACGGTTAAGTGCTTTCTTTACACAAATAATTATTGACTTACTTAACTTTGATTATTACAGAAGCAGTATGTTGATCTGAGTGTCGAGACTTAAATTTGCCATCAAAACAGCAATATCAATCTAAATACTTATGTTATATAAATAATTCATCCTGAAATGATTGATTCTTTTATACTCCTTTTATTTCTCGTAACATTGCTGTGGGTCGAATGATATTGATTGAAGTTTCCATTCCATGTACGTAAATGGAAATCTGGGAAATTAAATCCGCCCCTCACACCATTTATAAGGTTTTTAATCAAGGCACGGTTGACCTATAAATCTCTTTAATATATTGTGGGTACAAGGCGTCACATACGCCTACTGTGGGGTAGAAAAGAATGGTACCTACTAGCTATTTCGGCCTCAACTATTTGTGAAAAACATTTTCTCGTATTCTCTTCGTATGGACTATTCGGCACAAATCTTGAACGCTAACTGAAAGTTGCGCTGAAGCTATTTTTCTGATGGTGCGTGCTGATGAGCGCAGGTGGAAGTTCCATTACGATTATGTGATCGGTTACTTGCGCCATGCGTGGTTGTACGTTTTAGGTCCTGAAGAATATGATCACCCCTCTTTCGTAGTGCGTTCAAGATCTGTGCTTTCGGCACGTATACAAGGTTATTTTTAGTTAATACAAAACCTCTCGTGGGGTTAATCAGACCATCAAACTGAACAACTTTCATTATGGGACCAACCTCAAAATCACAAAAAAAATCAGCTGTTCCATACAAAAGTACAATCCTACTCCATCGAAATGTATGAAACAGCTGATTTTGTTTTCGCGATTCCAAGTTTGGTCCCATAATGAAAGTTGTTCAGTTTGGTGGTCTGATCAACCCCACGAGAGGTTTTGTATAAATTAAAAATAACCTTGTATATCTTTGCTACAGACTTCAATAAATGTCAAGTTACCTGCAGAGCGCGCCTCCTTGCAGGCGAGCACCATGTTAGCTCGCACGTCAGGGTTGTCATCAGCGATGGTCTCCCCGACGGCGACGAAGCGCTCGACGGCGCAGCAAACGGCGGCGCCGACGCGTTGCACCGCCGCGCCCCCCGCCGCCTCGCCCCGTGTCGCCACCAGGCTGCTGATCTGTGGTGCAACAATGTGGAACCTTTATGGGAAATTCTTTCCTCATCTTTCTTATCGATTATCTACCAGGGTGCTGATCTATGTAGTGGTTCAGTGGCATAAGCGTAAAAAAGTAAGAAATAAACGGGTTATTCCCTGAGGTTCTCATTCCCCGAGGGGCAGAGTTCCTTTGGCATGTAAAAAATTACGCAAAGGAATTACCACAAATGATACCACCTTTTTAGGCCCTGTGCCAACAAAATAAAATCCAATAATATTGTGTTATTTTTACATTCCTAATGATACATTTGAAAATGTCTTTATATTTTCTGAGATTAAAGACAGTTTTATTGAGGAACTAATCGATTAATGACTTATCTCATATTTAATGAGATTATGTTTAAGTTAAATAACTCTTCAATCCTTTTCATTCTTTCTGTAAGTTTTAAAACCCATTTTAACTTTTGAGTTACAGTGAGAGTTTGGCCACTTTTGGCTAGAATGGATTTTAAACCTTACAGAAAGAATGAAAATAATTGAAGTGCATATCGTCTACAGTATTTATAAATTACTTAGTACGTTTTACGGGACTGATTTTTTTGTAAGCCTTAAAATATAAAAATATTGTATTCTTTTTTTATTCCTAAAGATAAATTTAAAACTAATATTTGTTTACTGAGATAGAAGACAGTTTTATAGAGTAAAGCTAATTGATTTGACTTATCTCAGTCAACGTCCTTCATATCGTCCACAGTACTTTTATTCAATGCGTTTTAAGCATAAAGTTAATCAGGTAATATTAACTTTACTGATTTTTTCAAGTCTCTTAAAAAAAAAACAATATTTTTTGATTTATCAAATTCCTAAAGATATTATGAATCTTTCGATTTCTGACATAGAAGTCAGTTTTATTGTAGCTAATTGATTTGACTTATCTCATACTGCAAACATACCTACTCAAAATATTACAGAAAATGTAATAAGTAGATATAAACAAGACCATGAAAAGAAAATAATAACTAACTACTGATTATAGCTAAATGCCCTTCCAGCTACTTATTTCAATCACAATCACAAGGGCACAAAAATATTTATAGCGATACGAATGGGTCCTATCATGTAGGTAGGGTCCAATTATGAGGGTCCAACGGGTACTAGATCTATCTTTTGGACTTGGAAGTGGTCATTAACACGTTTTTATTTGCTAGAAACTTGAAACTTTGAACATAGCTCAGAACTGGAAGGCAATACAATATTATGGTGTCATTGAGCTGATCTGATGATCCATCCGGAAGAAGGCCACAGGATCTCTATGATGAAACCATACAACCCCATCGTGTTTGGGTTCGTTACAATCGTCTTGACGACTACTCTAACGAAAGACGAGATCCAGGGTCTGATGATGAAGCTGAAAGGCCATGCCATAGGAACTCAATATTGAAACCGTGCAACCCCATCAAATTTGGACTTGTTTGAATTGTCTTGACGAATTTTTTGTTGGGAAATAGTTTCCAGGGTCTGATGATGGAGCCGGAAGAAGGACACAGAAACTCTTTAATAAAACCACGCCACCCCATCGAGATTGGGCTCGTTTGAATCGTCTTGACAAGTACTTTGTTAAGAAATAGTGTCTAGGGTCTGATGATGGAGCCCGAAGAAGGCCATTGGAACTCGGTAATAAAACCATACAACCCCATCGAGTTTAGGCTCGTTTTAATCATCTTGACGAGTACTTTAATGGAAAATAGTGTCCGAGGATCTGATGATGGAGCCGGAGGAAGGCCATAGGAACTCTATAATAAAACCATGCAACCCCATCGAGTTTGGGCTCGTTTGATTTGTCTTGACGAGTACTTTGTTGGGAAATAGTTTTCAGGTTCTGATGATGGAGCCGGAAGAAGGGTACTGGGACTCTGTAATAAAACCATGCAATCCGACCAAGTTTGGGCTCCATTAAATCGTCTTGACGAGTGCGAGTGTGAGAGTAGGAGATGGTATTTTTTTTGTCTTAGCTCGTTGACTAAAAAGCAGAAAATAATAATATACTGAAAAAAAATTTTTAAAAAACACGTTTTTAAAACGAACTAAATTATTACAAAAAAATCGGACTAAAAACATTAAAACGGATTAGTTTTAAACGGACAGACTAAAAAGTAAAAACTAAATTCTTCTGTAAATATTTATAACCCTATAGAAATTTAAACCTATAAACGTAGGGCGCATTTTGTAAAATTTATCATGCATAAATTTTACACAATTTAGCATGCTTTAGCATGCGCCCCACGTTTTTAGATTTAAAATTTCTGTAGGTATAGGCTTATAAATATTTACAGAAGAATTTATTTTTTTACTTTTAAGTCTGTTTTTACTAGTCCGTTTTATTTATCTATTCAATTCATGAATAGTAGCTTCCCTTAAGGTCATTTTTGGCCCGAAAGATGCGCTTGATGAAACCAGCGGCATATTTTAGTATGTTGTTAGGCATGGTATTTTGACTAAAAAACCATCGGGGACAGTTCCTAAAGCCCGGTTTACACATCCATAAGTAAGTAAGTAAGTAGAAACCGCGTGTGGACACCGTCCGGCAAATAAGTATGTAGCTACTTGCCGCAGGATAGGATCGGGTTCTATTTTTTGGACAGGCAAGTAGCGCGCACCCCCCTTCCGCTTCGTCTCCCGTTCCTCGCCAATTTACTTGCCGCCGTGTAAACGGCACTGTTCGCAGGCAAGTAAATAAGTTCATAAGTTGACATCTGTCGCAGCGGAATGATCTAATCCGTTCTAATACCAAAAAATAAGGCCAATGGTATTTGTTTATTATCTTTTAGTCCGTTTTTTTAATTGGCTTTTTATTAGCTTTCACCTGATACCTATATTGCTATACCTAAAAAATTTTTTTTCGTGCCACCATTTTCCACCACATTCATTTTTTTTTGTTATTTATTGTTAATAAAGGTACTTAAAAGTTATATTTTTCCAAATCTGCATTAAATGAGCTTTGTTAACATATTTTTTGTTTACAAATAAGAACATCACTTTAATATTTATGGTGACTTAAACGGAAGTTTTTTTAGGAGAACTTAAATAAAACTTAAAATTTCTCGCAAACTGTGGTATTTACACGGTCAAATGTAAGAACAATAGTGTAGCGTATTTAATTTTGCTTTTTATGACACCCCACGCATGCTTATAAGTTAGATATTTTCTGTTGTACCGATGTCGGCAGCACTGCTGCGCAGCAGTGCTGTGTTCTCCAAATTGAATCGTAATGTTACGTTTGAAAGGCTCAATTTGAAGTGAGCGGAGAAGCGTCGCGACACTGCTGCGCAACACTGCTGCGCAACACTGCTGCGCGACACTGCTGCGCAGCAGTGCTGCGCGGCACTGCTGCCGCAACACCACTGGTCCCCATACATTCTCTATAGGTTTATATGAGACTACATTCCGAGCTCGGCAGCAGTGTCGCGCAGCAGTGTCGCGCAGCAATGCTGCAGACACCGGAATCATACCTTTAGCGATATTCTAAAAACGGCAGCGGCAATTTTGATGACGTCATAACGGGAGAACCAACCCCGTCAGGAACTGTCTAGCGATGGTTTTTTGTTAGAATACCATGCCTAACAACATACTGAAATATGACGCTGGTTTCAACAAGCGCACCTTATTTTGCTAAAGGCACGTACATAACAAGGTAAGTAATGAATACCTACATGAAATTGGTTTTCCATATACCATGCAAACACCACTTTTGAATTTGCGAAACGTAATCCTCATTCCTCGTAGTCATACCAGTACCACAAACTACCTATGACCACGAGAAAACAGGGACAAAACGCGGTAAAAGTTTATTTGTTAAAAGGCATTTTCATATTTTTTTTAATTTACGACCAAAATGGACCCTTTATGGGGCATCCTGAATATAAAACACCAGCTTTAGGCATATTCTGAAAAAAGGGATCGAGAACAGTCAGAGCGATCAACACAATGCACGTAATTTTTTATTGTTTCCAATATAAATATTCAACACATTTCGTGCGTTTGAGCATAAGGGACGCGAGGATACGTTACTACATTAACTTTTATATTTTGTGAAACCTTCGGTAGGTAAATAGCTACCGAAGGTTTCACAAAATATGTTTGGAAATAATGTACTTTTGTTGTGACTTTGATACATACTCGTACGTTCCGGAGATACGCCTGTTTCCTGTTCACCGTAGGTGGAGACTAATTCCTTTTTCTACGATCTCCGAACGCTTCTGCACTTTGTTTCTTCTATTTATATTACTTTGTCAAATGATCATCCTACTAATATTATAAATGTGAAAGTTTGTGGGTTTGGATGTTTAGATGTTTGGATGTTTGTTCCTTAATCAAGCAAAAACTACTGAACGAATTTGATTGAAATTTGGCACACAGATAGAAGATAGCCTAGATTAAAACATAGAATACTTTTTATCTCGATATTCTTACGGGAACGGGAACCACGCGGGTGAAACCGCGGGCGGCCGCTAGTACAATCATATGCCTCAATGTTGGAAGAGTATCTTACTCGTATATTTTGACAATCAGCAAACTGTTTGTAAATTGACCATGAGCCATTGTCACTACTGCTGGGGCACAGCACAACGAAGGCCTCCTTATGGATGGGCTATAACCCACCACGCGGGACCAAGGTGGATTTGTGGGTGTTAACGACTGCAAATGCAGCCTAGGCCAACGGCTTACGTGCCTTCCGATCCGAAGCACGGAGGAGCTCAAGATAATACATTTTTGGTCACCCATCCCATGCATGACCGACTCTTGCGAAAGTTGCTTAACCTCCGGGCGTTAAACCACTGCGCCATTGAGCTCCTCTTCAACCTCCGCAATGTTTGTAAATTGAAAAATTAAAAATATAGAGAAGCTATTATCAAAATTTATAAAATGGAAACTTTAAGTTAAACATGTTCATTAAAATGACTCATTCACTATAATATTTTTTCTTTTTCTTCAAATTTTATTCAGTAAAATTGAGTGCGTGCTCAATTGGTCTGAGACGCGCGACATAATTAAAACTGCTGTGATGTCTCTTATATTCAGGGTCTTAGTGCAGTGTTTCAATACCCACTTAATGTCAAGATAAAAAGCCTCGGATAACAAAGAACTATTCTTGTATATTAAACATAGAGGTAAGACGCTAGGGATTTGCAGCTGGATTCGGAGTGGCCGTCTTGTAACGTTGTGTTCTGACAATCCACAAGTTTAAATCTTGGCGCGGAAGCGCAATGGTAGTTTTCAGTATTTTGCAGGAATTGGCACCTCCCCTTTAACGTCATTGGTTGTTTTTTGTAGCAGTCGCAACTTTAATAAATGTCTTTTCAAATTTTTTATTATTTGCATAAGGCTTTGAAAATAATAAACATTGAGAATCAGAGCAAAGTCTCTCAAATTTCGCTTCAGTTTAGCAAGGAATTAGACGATAGAAGATGGCGCGTGCCGCGCGTGATGATTCTGACCAATATTAACAACGCCCAATAGGAAGGCAGATTTCGGAGCTACGGTGTTGCCATCTCGTGTCACGCTCTTCCATCTGACACTTTTGTTGAAGTTATGCGCGAACACCTTTTTGCTAGCTGAAGCGTCGATTGACAGTTCTTTGCGTTTTGTCCAAAAGTTTTATAGTCAGGAGACGCACAGATATTTATTTCTGTAGGTTAAATTTTGTTTGCAAAATATTTGGTAATTTTATTTAATTTCCAAGTGTGTTCGAATTTCGGAAAACGGAACGTTTTGGAAGGAGTATCGAAGCGGGTTAGGGCAACACCAAGCGAGCCTTCAGTTTTCAGGAAAAAAGATGACATGTGTGTTGAGAAAGAATTTTGATTATTTTATTTAACGCGGCCGAAGTCGGTCGAATAATTTAGAGAGAGAAAAACGCTACTGAGGTAAGTGGAGTGATATCTGTTTCAAGGCAGACTTCGTAAGACGCCATGAACATTTTCTGAGGTGGTGTTTATTACAGGTAAAACCTCAAGTTGCAGACCATCATTTGTTTCTGGTCGCTGGCCTGAAGGTTTGCCAGGATCTTCGAGGTTACTTGCCGTGGCTTGAGGAGGCAGCCAGGCAAAATTTCAAACGGGTGGAGGGAGCAGGCGGTTTGAAATCCTGCTAATCAGGATTGCTGCTTTAGCAAGACCTGGTAAGAAGTTGAAAACATTTTTTCCCACGCCACGCCGCCATGTTGCATAGCCACAACGTGTTCAAAGTATATTTCTCAGTTTGGTTAATCCTACACGTTTGTTTCAGCTATGGGAAATTAATTTCATTGATAGTCTTTGGGTCTACCACGTGCCACGTCATGTGCTGATGAGTTGCTGTCCACAACTACATGATAATCCTCCAGGGAGTTCAGAGGTCTAAATAATCCCTCATTAGTAAATACAGGACACACGAGGTCGGTGCTTTTTTACCCTTTAAATATTGTGAACCGTGGTATTTTCCAATTAGGGATGATAATTTAATATAAACTGTAACTTTTACTCTTTTTGCGACCCGACACACACCAACCAATAGAATCCATGTAGCGACCCCTGTCGCTGAGCTAGATTTGTGAATTTTTTCTCATGTAAGGTGTAAACCAATATTAGTAATATAGACTGTTTCAACCCATACCATTTTTTATTTTTTTTACCTTAACTTTATTCTTTTTGTCTCGTGGGTCCCAGCGGGCAATATTCAAAGGGAACCACGTGGCAAATGGCGCCCACATTTATTTAAAGTTATTGTTCGGTGTGTTTTGGTCAGCAACATCCCCAACTTTCTCATATCTGGGCCCGGACCGCAGGGTATATTGAGTGTGTAACAACTGTCCTGGCCCACCCCTTTGGCTTACTTATGGAATGATTTTAGTACTGATTGAGAGAGGGTAGGAGAGAGTAGGGGAGTGTTTTTGTGTTTTGGTAAAAGTTTACAGTCGAGTCATTATATATTTTTGCTTAACTTAGAATCATATTTTGAAAGTATTTACTAGAGTCATATATGTATTTTGTGTAACTTAGAGTCATATATTTTTCAAATAAGAATATTTAGCTTCATTTTTATTGTGTGAACAACATTTAAAAGTCATTTTTTGTGCTTGAACAACATAACCACAGTAAAGATTTTTTTTTCAATTTAATACTTTTCTTTGGAACATTTTGCTTAGAATTTGTCTTTTTGGTAAGCAACAGTAGCGGCATAGATGGAAATTGTTTTTAGGTTGGAATACCACAGGTTCTAGTTTGTAATTTTATGTTGTGGTGTGCTGCTATTGTGAATGTTATAAAGTGAAAAAAAAAACACAAGTGTGGTTGTTTTATTTCCTTTAAATTTTTAAGTGTTAAGCTTTGTTCTATGTTTTATGTTATGTGTTATATGTTTTTATAAAACTAGGGTTATCATAAGATTTATATGTTCAGGTACCTACATGTTTCATGTTTTAAAGTTAACTTCAAGTTATATTGTTTTCATGATAAACTGTAACTAAACAGACATAAATATCAGATTTTACATTTGGTAACAATCTAGTGTTGTGTACACATTCATACTTTCAGAGAAAGATTTCAGTTTTCAACTTAAAAATTTATTTTGTTTTTACAAAGAATACATTTTGTTAAATTTAAAGTCCATAAAGTGATTTATAAATTTGATACATTTTGTTAAAATTACATTTTATACAATTGGGTGAATATTACAATATTGTTACAAGCGGTGTGTCGTTGTGGTCAATACAATTACAAATAATTTTCTTGAATACTGTGTTTTCTCTGATTTAGTGTTGGATAATTTAACATTACCCTTTATTTAAATTGATTGTGAAGGAAATACCACCAGTTCTTAACAATGGATTTAGAAATTTTAGTACATTCACTCTTAAAAGATGAACTTACTTATGAAGTGACAATTAGGTCTGAAACACCGACATCTACAGTGCCTTTGTTGAGAAAGCAACTAAAACAACTTCTTATTGAGTGTCCCTCTGAGGTAATCATGGAAACAGAATTTGAAAGTAGTTCAGAACTTAAAATTATTTCAGATAAAATTAAAGAATTAAAAGCAAAACTTAGTGAAAAATCTGTTACAGCACATTGTTTGAGCAGATGCCGTGGTTTGGTACGACACTTACATCATAGGCTATTGCGAGTTGTGTCGGATGACCCTGCTGTTTTGTCACAAAAGGCAGAGTTGTCTAGCGCAATCGAGTTTTTATTGTCAGTTTCTGAAAAGTTTTTCTTGTCAACAAGAGCACAGCATCCTGAACAGTGCGACACACAGGTGGAACCGGTGCCAGTAGTAGCAGTTGCGGAATGTTCTGGTGATAGGAATGTGGCAAAGTGGAACTTGAGATTCAACGGGACCACAGACCCTCGTTCATTTTTGGAACGTGTCGACGAGCTCCAAGTTTCATATGGTGTTTCTGACGGCAAGTTGTTCAACTCAGCTGCTCAATTATTTTCAGAACAGGGTTTGCTATGGTATCGTGGCATTAAAAGTCAGGTTGACAGTTGGGCAGAATTAAAATCTTTGTTGCTCGAAGAATTCGACCCGGTTGATTATGATTACAGGTTACTGGGTGAGATCCGTTCACGAACACAAGGAATGGAGGAGCCAACACACATTTATTTTTCAGTAATGGCATGCCTATTCAACAGACTGAAATCACCACTGCCGGAGGAGAAGCAGCTTGAAATCCTTTTGCACAACATCAGACCGTATTTTTCCCAACAGTTAGCTTTGTTAGATATTACTACAATTTCCGATTTGAAGACAAAATGTCGTAAGCTTGAATCTGCTCGCCAACGTTCAGATTTTTTTGTGGAACCGACCAAGTCGAATTTTCTGAGTCAGGAGTTTTGCTACAAGGGTAAAGCAAAACAAGTTAATTATGTAGCAACACACAACACTAGTAGACCGCCAACAACATCACAACAGTTTAATTCTAATTCCATGCCTTCTGCAAACCAACGAGTGTGTTATAAATGTGGCAAGGGTAACCACAATTTTAGGTTATGTAAAGTGACACCCCAAAATATAAAATGTTTCAAATGTGGCAAAGTAGGTTTTACTGTCACTTTGTGTCCGAATTGCAGTAAGGGCACAAGTTTTAAAGGTTTACCACAGACAAAAAACTAGTTGGTGAGAACCGAGGTACAAATTTATTGGATAGTGAGGGTAAATTTAAATCTTTTCGTAGCATCGCTTCGGTTCTCTTCGCACCTAGTGAAAATGATGTTAGGCCTTACTTAAAATTTAAAGTAAATGATTTTGAAATTATTGGTTTATTAGATTCAGGTGCTTGTATCTCAATTTTAGGGAACAATGCATACAAACAATTTATAAAGTTTGGGTTTGAACTACAGGAGCGTGTAGACAGGTCGTGTAGTGTTGCAAATGGGGTTCAACTAGAATCTTTAGGGTTTATTTTTGTACCGGTTACTTTTGGTAAAATTAGCCGGGTAGTGAAATTTTTTGTGATTCCTAGTATAGTCACGGAGGTGATACTAGGTTGTGATTTTTGGAGATCTTTCGATTTAGGGAAGAACATTTTTGATCAGATAGATTATAGGAACGCTCCTAAACCATTTTTTAATAATTGTAGTTCAATTCACTCGGAACAAATAAATAGTATTCAGTCGTATAATAGTTTGTCTTTTAGTCAAAGAGAATTGGCTGATTCAATGGTGAAAGACTTTGAATCAATTTCTTCAGAAAGGATTGGGTTAGGAAGGACCTCTTTAACTGAGCATGTAATTGATACGGGAGAGGCCACACCTATTAGGATAGGACAGTATCCGTTGTCTCCGGAAAAGAAAAAAGCCTTAAACGACGAATTGGATAGAATGCTGGAATTAGACGTTGTAACACCTAGTGAAAGTCCGTGGAATAATCCCGTTCTATTAGTCAAGAAAGCGAATGGCGATTGGAGATTCTGTCTTGATTGTAGGAAGCTTAACGCCGTTACCAAGGGCGATGCATATGCTATTCCGTACATGCCTCAGATACTTGACAGCCTTAAGGAGGCTAGGTACTTATCCTCGATAGATTTAAGCTCCAGTTTTTGGCAAATTCCACTCCAAGCTGAGTCGCAGGATAAGACTAGTTTTACCGTTCCCGGAAGAGGTATCTTTAAATTTAAGGTGATGCCGTTTGGACTGTGCGGAGCTCCGGCTAGACAGCAACGTTTGATGGATAGGTTGTTGGGTCACGGGTTCTGCAGTGATATTGACAACGGAACAGTTTACTGTTACGTTGATGACATTATTATCTGTAGTTCTGATTTCCAAACGCATTTACTACTTTTAAAACGGGTGTTTGACAAGCTTAAAGAAGCCAATTTATCTATCAATTT
Source organism: Agriphila geniculea (assembly GCA_943789525.1). Taxonomy (NCBI): domain Eukaryota; kingdom Metazoa; phylum Arthropoda; class Insecta; order Lepidoptera; family Crambidae; genus Agriphila; species Agriphila geniculea. The sequence goes on from OX038871.1 coordinate 18,646,342, forward strand.
TACAAAATCTAAATTTTTCCGAAGTTCTATTAAATATTTAGGTTACGTTGTAGACGAATTCGGTCTGAGAACTGATCCGGAGAAGGTTTCCGCAATTTTGAACTTTCCTACGCCAACTTCAAGTCGTGAGGTCAAAATGTTCCTTGGAACATGTTCCTGGTATAGACGGTTTATCCGTAACTTTTCGACTATTGCTGCACCACTTAATAAGTTGACGTGTAGTGGGAAGAATGCGCCACCTTTTTCTTGGTCGGAGGAAGCCGAAGAGTCCTTTAATACTTTAAAAAATGCCCTGGTTACAGCACCAGTTTTAGCTGTACCAGATTTTGAGAAACCTTTTACTGTGCATTGTGATGCATCTTCATATGGGTTAGGAGGAATGTTATCTCAGGAAATTGACGGACATGATCACCCTATTGCATTTGTTAGTCGTTCTTTAAATAAAGCAGAGAGAAATTACAGTGCTACAGAAAGGGAAGCCTTAGCTGTTTTGTTTTCGGTCGAGAAATTTGAACCTTATTTGGGATCTCGTCCTTTTAAAGTTGTCACGGATCATTCATCTCTAAAATGGTTTACTAAGCTGGAGAACCCTTCAGGTAGACTGGCACGTTGGTTTTGTCGACTGTCTCAATTCGATTTTCAGGTTGAGCACAGAAAAGGCACGGACAATGTGGTTCCAGACGCGTTATCCAGACTTATGGATGCTAACACCTTAAACGTGATCAACTCTGTGGAGGACGAGTGGTTTGATAAAATTTTTAATGGTTGTAAGTCGCATCCACTTAATTTTCCTAATTTTTGTGTAAAGGATGGTAATTTGTATCGTTTTTCAAAGTGTAAATTTAATTTATTGAGTGAATTTGATTGGAAGCTGGTAGTACGAAGGGACCAGAGAGTGGCCATTATTAAGGAGAACCACTGTGAACCAACAGCGGCTCATTTGGGGGTTTTCAAAACCCATAGACGCCTTTGTCTACGGTATTATTGGCCAGGAATGTACAAAGACATTGTTGATTTCATTAAACACTGTGACACTTGCGCCGCATACAAACCATCACAAAAGGCAACTCCAGGCTTAATGGGTAAACCGAAAGTCTGCCATAGACCATTCCAGGTTTTATCCGTAGACATCGTTGGGCCAATGCCTAGGTCTCGTTCTGGGTTTGTTTATCTTTTGGTAGTTACCTGTTGCTTTTCTAAATATTGTTTAATTTTTCCTATGAGACGTGCTACTTGTGCGGAAGTGGTGAAAAACTTGGAACAACGCGTAATATTAGTGCACGGCGTCCCAGAAACTGTAATTGCTGATAACGGAGTGCAATTCACAGGATCTGAGTTCCGCCAAATGCTCGAACGTTATAAAGTTCCGAAACTCCATTTTACCCCGCGTTACACACCTCAAGTAAATTTGGTTGAAAGATACAACAAAACCATAATGACAGCTGTTTCTTCTTATGTTAAAGATAATCATCGTACATGGGATGAACAATTGCCGAAAATTCAGTTAGCAATAAATAGTGCCGTGAACGAGTCCACTGGATTTTCACCATTTTTTCTCGTACATGCTAGGGAACCCGTCATCAGTGGTACCTTTTATAAAGACACAGATAAGGAATACGAACCTGGGGTACCTAGGGACGAATACGCCGGTGAATTTCACGTCTTAAAGACGATTTTCGAAAAGGTACGCGAGCACTTATTAAAAGCCCATGCTGAGAACACCACTCACTATAACTTAAGAAGAAGAGCGGAAACATTTTCTGTAGGTGATGTTGTGTGGAAGAGAACATTTACTCAGAGTGATGCGCAGAAATTTAAAATGGCCAAATTGGCACCTAAATTTGAGAAATGTAGGGTAAAGAAAGTTTTATCGCCTTTGGTGTATGATTTGGAAAGAGTTTCTGATGGTCAATCTATAGGTTCTTGGCATATTAAGGATTTAAAAGCTTAGGGCACTTATTACATCTTCTCTAGTAGTGTGTCAAATACACAAAATTTGGCACACGAAGCGTGCGTCTCTGTGTGGTGTTTACAGTTATTTTCAGTGTGACACTATTAGTTTGCACGGTGAAGTATGAATGGACAAATGGTGATGAATGAATGTATGACGATTGCATGAGGAGGAATTTGGGTGTGAAAGAGCAGGGAATTGCCGGTAGCCAAGCTATAGGTAGATGGAGGCCTGGTTTAGTTTTTTGTGTGGTTCTAATCTCTAATGAGTTAGAATTCACTTTTTGTTACAAGTGTCGAATCTATTTTTTACCATGGTGTAGATTCGGGTAAATCTTGATATTTTTTTTTGTTTGCTCTTGTCAGGGAGGTAGTGAAACTTATTTTCTTTTCAATTCATATTCCAATGTTGCGATGAGTTGTTACTAAAAGATAATGGATTTTTTTTCTATTTGGGTGACTGAAATTTATGTCACGAACTTGTTTTTTTTATTTTGAATATTTAGTTGTTGTACAGTCACAACAACTGTTGTTGCATTCGCATATTTTAGTGAATGTTAAATTTTTTTGGAGCGTAGTTTTCGACTCCCTTTTCGGTTTACAACCGGTTTTGCGTTGTAAATGTTTTGTTTGTGCGGTGCTGTTTTGTTTCGTTTTGTCCCGTTAGGTGGATGTCCTGCCTGTGTCGTCAAATGTTATGTCACGGTGATGGGTAGTACGTCCAGGGTATTTCATGTTTTTTTGGGTTGACGGTCGACATGGTTTGTTGCATCGTTGCGTTCAATAGAGTTTTTAGTGTTGATAGTAGGTTTTGTAGTTTGAGGACGCTGAGGGCAGCGCCTTTTTTTCAGGAGAGGGGGTATTGTAACGTTGTGTTCTGACAATCCACAAGTTTAAATCTTGGCGCGGAAGCGCAATGGTAGTTTTCAGTATTTTGCAGGAATTGGCACCTCCCCTTTAACGTCATTGGTTGTTTTTTGTAGCAGTCGCAACTTTAATAAATGTCTTTTCAAATTTTTTATTATTTGCATAAGGCTTTGAAAATAATAAACATTGAGAATCAGAGCAAAGTCTCTCAAATTTCGCTTCAGTTTAGCAAGGAATTAGACGATAGAAGATGGCGCGTGCCGCGCGTGATGATTCTGACCAATATTAACAACGCCCAATAGGAAGGCAGATTTCGGAGCTACGGTGTTGCCATCTCGTGTCACGCTCTTCCATCTGACACTTTTGTTGAAGTTATGCGCGAACACCTTTTTGCTAGCTGAAGCGTCGATTGACAGTTCTTTGCGTTTTGTCCAAAAGTTTTATAGTCAGGAGACGCACAGATATTTATTTCTGTAGGTTAAATTTTGTTTGCAAAATATTTGGTAATTTTATTTAATTTCCAAGTGTGTTCGAATTTCGGAAAACGGAACGTTTTGGAAGGAGTATCGAAGCGGGTTAGGGCAACACCAAGCGAGCCTTCAGTTTTCAGGAAAAAAGATGACATGTGTGTTGAGAAAGAATTTTGATTATTTTATTTAACGCGGCCGAAGTCGGTCGAATAATTTAGAGAGAGAAAAACGCTACTGAGGTAAGTGGAGTGATATCTGTTTCAAGGCAGACTTCGTAAGACGCCATGAACATTTTCTGAGGTGGTGTTTATTACAGGTAAAACCTCAAGTTGCAGACCATCATTTGTTTCTGGTCGCTGGCCTGAAGGTTTGCCAGGATCTTCGAGGTTACTTGCCGTGGCTTGAGGAGGCAGCCAGGCAAAATTTCAAACGGGTGGAGGGAGCAGGCGGTTTGAAATCCTGCTAATCAGGATTGCTGCTTTAGCAAGACCTGGTAAGAAGTTGAAAACATTTTTTCCCACGCCACGCCGCCATGTTGCATAGCCACAACGTGTTCAAAGTATATTTCTCAGTTTGGTTAATCCTACACGTTTGTTTCAGCTATGGGAAATTAATTTCATTGATAGTCTTTGGGTCTACCACGTGCCACGTCATGTGCTGATGAGTTGCTGTCCACAACTACATGATAATCCTCCAGGGAGTTCAGAGGTCTAAATAATCCCTCATTAGTAAATACAGGACACACGAGGTCGGTGCTTTTTTACCCTTTAAATATTGTGAACCGTGGTATTTTCCAATTAGGGATGATAATTTAATATAAACTGTAACTTTTACTCTTTTTGCGACCCGACACACACCAACCAATAGAATCCATGTAGCGACCCCTGTCGCTGAGCTAGATTTGTGAATTTTTTCTCATGTAAGGTGTAAACCAATATTAGTAATATAGACTGTTTCAACCCATACCATTTTTTATTTTTTTTACCTTAACTTTATTCTTTTTGTCTCGTGGGTCCCAGCGGGCAATATTCAAAGGGAACCACGTGGCAGTCTGAAGGACTTAAAATTATGGGACGTTGTAAAAGATAGTATTTTGAGTACCAAATTTTACCGCAGTGGTTAAATTCAGGAAAGATCATTTCACCTTTAAAATTTTTCCCTTCCTAAAGTCTGGTGAAAATAAGTAAAAACTTGAACTCCTTATAGATACATAAATATTAATCCCACCAAAAATATTCTGTAAAAAACTAGCCAAGTCTCGATGGAGCTGCTTGTTTATCTCTAAAAAGTGAAATGAAACCTAGACACAGTCGTGCCAAGTCTGAGGTTCCTTACTGCCATTTTTAGGGTTCCGTACCCAAAGGGTAAAAACGGGACCCTATTACAGAAAAAAAATATTTATGGGAGGCTCCCATACAACTATGGGAAGTACTAGTTCTATTTTGATGATCATGAGTGAGTTAGTGAGTGTCATAAATGCGAAACTTTGCTTTCGCTTAACATCGGAACTAAAAGACCTAGAGACTTGAAATTTCGGATTTTAAGTATGTGATTATATCTTACTGGATGATGAAAATTTCTGCGCTCTGGTCTTATCCAGAGGTTCTCAAATAGGGGCCTGATAATGCGGCGAAATGGTTCCAGTAAAGGATGGTACGGCAGTGTTTGCTTCGCTCGTTAGTTTTACTTTGGCGTGGGCACTACCGTGCCCCCCGATAGATTGATCGTCAAACTAAGCTTTGCCGTTTGCAAAGATTGCAAGTTCATATTTTATAACGTCAATTGATTGTAACTGTTTCCTCAGTTATTATGTTTGCAAAACATTCTTTTGTTTTCTATTCCAATGTCTTATCTGATACATATACATATATGTTTCATAGGGTCAGAATGTAGAAAATTTGCCCTTGTTTGCTTCGCCTTTATTCGTTAATTAAGTTGTTATCTTACTAAACATGCACACATATCCTTATACAAACCAAAAATGAAAATAATAAGTACAATAGGTAGGTACCATAAATGAAATAATCATTTTTTGAAAAGAACAACTCACAGAACAGCACAGAAATCAAGGTGCTAAGACTCAAGCTTTCAGTTTTATGAATAGCTTTAAGTAGAGTATAAGCTGTAACAATAAGTCAATATTGTTCATAGTTTTATCAATTTGAATTAATTACTGGTCACAGTTTACCAAATAATTAAGCATAACTTCATAATAAATCCTGGAATTTCAGGCTTGCGTAATAGGCATAAGGTAGACTTACCATTGTTTTTGTGTATAAATCAAATTCTACTGTTATTTTTGAATGATAAAAGTTGATTTACTGATATCAGACGAGCAAAAGATATAATTGATGATGACGTAAAACTGCTATTTATCGTAGGATTAAAATTAATTTTGAGTTTCCTAAATCAAAATAATTAACATTGAAGATTAATCATTTCGAGGGGCCGCTTACGACGTCAGCCGTAACCCGGGCGAGACCGCAAGGCGCGGGCTGATCAAGGTCATCCGATCACGCAAGCTTCTTGAGCGTTCTGACTACTTGTTGCGTGGTTCACCAGCACTGCCAGGTAAGGGTGATGCTGGTCTTCGGCATGTAAACAGTAGCACGGTCCGTCGGTTACCTGTGGCTCGCGGCGCGTATATTCGTCGTCATCGGAGAGCGCGTCCATGTCGGCTGGAGCGCGAGGCGCGCGGGCGGTGGCGCGCGCTCGGCGGCGCCCAGTTCCCGGCGCGCACGTGCTCCGTGGCGCTGGCTCGCTGCGGCACCGCGCCGCTCCGCCCGCGTCGGCCGCGGCACTGACGGCCCGGCGCGCATCGATCCGGCCGCCCGCCCTCCGCGCGCCCGCGCTATCCACGTGGCCTCCCGCCCTCGTGTTCACTTATCCGTAACTTTTTTCAGGTACTGAACTTGACTTACTACGATTTTTTATCAATAAAACTATTGAAATTAGCAAAATAGAATATTTTTTTAGTCCTAGACCTCATTTAAAAAAAATCTAGAAATAAATCTTTAAAAACATCATTCAAATTTGCCGCCGAAAACCAGAGCAACTGCGACGGCGCAAAAGCGCAACAGTTAGTCGTAGCGAGCGCGAAAATCCAACTGTAAACGTCAGAGTTCCTCGTGACGATCTTTGTCGGCTACGTGATCGTTATTATTGCAGTTCCCAAAATAAACTTTTGATTTTAGACTATCCGCGTAAAGCCGGCGTTATCGTCGCACGACGTCAGAGAAACGACGCAATCCACTTGTTATGATAAGACGTCACGGCTGCCGGTGCACTTCCAAACTGCTGGAGCAAAGCGCGTACGGTCAGCATGCAAGAATAGCATACCTGCTTGATGAGAGGGAGCAGGGTTCTCTCGATGGAGCGCGTTTTAATTTCGGATATGTCGATGTCTGGCAGGCCGGCAGCCGCCATGGCTAGCGCGGGCGCGACTGCGCGTGTGCGCGCGCAAGCGGCCGCCATCCGCCCATTGGCCGACGCACCGCCGCCGTCACGTGGCGCCCGCCCGCCCCGCGCCCGTGTTGCCGCCCGCCGTAAACACCAGATTGCGTGTTTATTACGTGTACTCCTTCCTTGCTTTGCTCCTGCGGGGCTTAAAACGGTTGGATGGCGTGCTTTGTTTTATTTTGATTGCGAGCGCCAATTGTGTGTATTTACGTAGATATGTGAACTTTGCGTAGGTATGTGCTTTAATTGCTCTGTAGTTTTTACTTTACACGAATGCTTTAATTGAACTGCAAAGGTTGTATTTAATTTACCTAGGTTTTATTTTATTTTCGACGACATTACTTTAGGTAGGTACCTACATACGTATCGAACATAGTAAGTGGGTATTATAATAACAACCGTAGGGCTCACAAAACATTTAAAATTTGGCATATACATTCACCGTCATTTTGTAGTCGTTTTAATTAACTTAAAGGTGTGTTGTACCAATGAAATTAAAAACTTTTGCCCAAGAATCATGGGTCGAAAAACGACAAACATTTTGGTTCTCCCACAACTAGACAGCTAAAACAATGTATTAGTTAGTATGGGAAAGTCAAATTTTTTTGTCGTTTTTCGACCCATGTTTCTTTGGCAAAAATGTTAAGTTTCATTAGTAGAACACTCCCACGTTAATTAAAACGACTACAAAATGACGGTGTATTTTATTTATAAAACGCGACTATTAACCTAATCGAGGTGACAAAAATACCATGTTGGGCAGCTTAAATCAGTTATAGTTATCTACTTGGTATAATAGTCGCCCACTCAGTATTTTTGTCACTCATTTAAATTATTTATCTCTCACATACAGGGTGGATTTTTAAAACGGTACATTAAGGGCAGGTATACCTTAACCGTTATAGTTACAGGAAAACGTTCCAAAGAGACCATCCATAACTTTTTAAGATATTCTGAACTACATTCACAGATTTTGGAAAAAAATTACCGTCAACAAAAAAAATTTTTTATGCCATTCGATCCTATTTCGTGTGGGGATCAAAAGACTCTATGGGATCATTTAAGGTCTGAGTACTAGAAACGACAGAAATCGCCAAAAACTTTTCCCATACATTTTGTACTGAAAAACGGTAAACCAACTCGAAATACTTATTTTTTATTGCCAAATGATCCTATTTCGTACTGTGATCAAAATGCTCTTTAAGGCAAACTGAAATTTGAGTACAGAAACTACAATAAGTGACAACACCGGCTTCACACGCAAGCACAATCTTCTACAACATTAGATCTAAAAAAAAATCAGTTTCTGTACTCAAAATTCAGTTATCCACAAAGAGTATTTTGATCACAGTAAGAAATAGGATCGTTTGGCAATAAAAAATATTTCGAGTTGATTTATCGTTTTTCAGTACAAAATGTATGAGGAAAGTTTTTGGCGATTTCTGTCGTTTCTAGTACTCATACTTTAAATGATCCCATAGAGTCTTTTGATCCCCACACGAAATAGGATCGATTGGCATAAAAAAAATGATTTTGGTATTTTAGCATTTTTTTTGCTAACGGTATTTTTTTTCCAAAATCTGTGAATGCAGTTCAGAATATCTTAAAAGGTTATGAATGGTCTCCTAGGAACGTTTTCCTGTAACTATAACGGTTAAGGTACCTGCCCTTAATGTACCGTTTTAAAAATCCATCCTGTATAGTTGGCTGTTTTAAGTATTTTATGTAATCCACAGTTCGTCGCCCGTTTAGTTATTTTGTCGCCAACAAAATAAACCGCTGCCGGGTTTAGTATTTAAGTAACCCATTAACAGCCGCTCTTTATTATTTCCAGTCACCCAATTAAAAATATCCCTTTATGAATTTTATATTATAAAGTAAAAAGTGCCATACATACAGACAGTATTAAACAGCTTTTTTATATACAACGTCCTTAATACAAGCAGACAGAAGCTGATCCAAGGGCGTAGCCAGGATTGTACCTATATGATGTAAAAAATATATAGAGATTAAATCCCGTATTGTTGGATTTCACAAGGCAGCCTTCAAGCTTGTTAGTTTCTTAGGTCCTATAAGAAGCGTCGCAAGCTATGAAGATGTCAGAATTACAGTTTACTAGCGAATGACCGCTCTTCTAAGGGGGCTGCTCCTTCTTAGAGCTGTATCCCTCTCTGCCCGTGCCTCGCTACGCCCATGAGCAGAACCCGTTCACGAGCATCACCCAGGGGGGGAGGGGGGGGGTCAAAATATCGCACAAAATCACCTCATGTAATTAATGGACTGGACGCCCGTTGCATGTAGTTCCTCTTTATTCTCATGTCTTCGTCTTTCATTTTTCTTTGTCTCTCTACGACTGGCAGATGTTCAATGAAGAAAGACCAACATAAAACGATCTTGGACGAATTAACCACTGATTCGTCCAAGAAAACGATAGATTACAATTGGGATGATGATTAATGAATAAAACAACGAAATACTAAAAAAAACATAAACATATTAAACTTTTAGAGTAGCTTGTATACCTCTTAGTTTTATATATTGCATATTTTTTTTATGACCCTTCAAAGTTGGGTGGACAAGTCCATTTAAAAAGTATATTAAAATTGATGATACCTTTAATTAGTCCGTAAAATGTATAGCAAATTATTTGTCTAAGAAACCATTTTGATAAACAAACACAATATTAAATGTAGCTGCCGAACAAATTTAAATTTCCTACGCGTTGCATACAAACTACTCAGGCGTGACGTCATAACTGAGTAGCCGTTAGTATGGAGCGTTTTTGGGCGAGTCCATTTGTGTGCATTGCAAACTGTGATATCTCGGGCAGTTATCATGCTAGCGAAATAATTCTTTTACCAATGTTTGTTTTTGAAAAGTAATTTGTGTAACATAAATTAAAAAAAAATTTCATCATCCCAATTTTTGCGGTGCCATTAAAATCCTGTGAATCTTATCGTTATCTCACTCACTCAAATGATTGAGGGTAAAGGTATGATTCCGATGTCGGCAGCACTGCTGCTGTGTGCTCCAAATTGAACCCTAATGTGACGTTTGAAAGGCTCAATTTGATGTGAGCGGACAACACCACTGGTCCCCATACATTCTCTATAGGTTCATATGAGACTACATTCCGAGCTCGGCAGCAGTGCTGCGCAGCACTGTCGCGCAGCAGTGTCGCGCAGTAGTGCTGCTGACATCGGATTGACAAGTTTTGTTAACCAAATAAAAGATAATTTATTTTTCATTTATATTTATTGATTTTTAAACTTTAAAACAGATAACTAACAGTAAATAAACTTATTTATAATCATTGGCACATTATCACAAAAGTTGTCAATGATCCAATTCTACAAACGTTTGATGGCAATATCAAATACAAATAATGATAAATTATATGAAATCGACTCATGCGTGACGTGAGATCTTATTCTACACTTATACAAAATTTATACCGATTTTATGGGTATTAAAATATTAATACTGATAAATACTATAAGGAAAGTTTCAATAACATATTCGGTTATAAGGAATAGGTGGCTTACACAATTTTATTGTTTGCTTATTTTTCTAATTTAAAAAGTAAGACTTTGGTAATATTTCATTATTAAAATTAAAGTTTTACTTAATCTACTTTATCAAGTATTGGTGGTCCAATTTAAAATACTAAATGCTTATTACTGAGAATACAACAAAACATTAGCACAGAATATATAAGTTAATCCTATTTAAAATTCTCATTTATGATTGAGGTTAACACCACTTATATTTTTAAGTTATCAATGTTACACAAAAACCGTGCAATGTTTTTTTATACAAAGACTATTAAAAATACAATTTCAATTTTCAACACACGATGAATATGGACGGATAAAATATTAAAGTGGATTCTGTTGAATCCTTTTTTAACGATTTGTCGTTCATTTTATTATATTATTATAACACATTTTCTTTTCACAAATTTCCTATTGGAATGGATAAACAATTTTCTTTTGATTTTTTTAACGATCAATACCTGAATCAACAAACTTACGTTTTGTATTATGACTAAATACTTTACTTTTATCTATTTATCTGGAATATGACTGTATAACCTGAAAGAATGGTCTAGGTAACAAAACAGCCATGTGGTTTATTTATAAAGACGGCATTTTCAGTAGAAAACAGTCTCAAAAGAGAATTTAAAAAAAAACTTTAGTTGTAATAAACTCCCATACTAATCTGGGGTCGACGTTTGTTATAGGCTTGCATAGAGCTCGTACTGTCTTGAGAACTATCTGACATCCAAGGGCTTTGGCCGGGGGAGTTGCGGACTTTTCTCTTGCGAAGACTTTCTGTAGGTCCTAACGTAGGTCGAAGAAGTTGTTTGAATCGGAAGGGTCCTTCTGTGTAGTCGTCGTCCGAACTGAAGATGGGCGTGGCGAGAATCTCGGGAGAATTTCGGAGAATCTTGCGGAGATCCGATTCCGGATCATAAGCGGGGTTGAACATGGGACGTGGTGGAGCCTCTGATTTCTGGACGTGCTTTACCAGTTCGTTGATTTTGTTGCTGTGTGTGGAAACATAAGTTATGTTAGTATAAGATAAACAACATGGTTTATGAATGTAAGTTAAGGTCTAACACCTCTTGTCAAATGAATCGTAATTGAACTAATTGTGTGATTAATTCACGTAGGTAATTTTGATGCTCTACACTTTTTTTTTGTTATGTATCGTGAAACTGGTGAAAACTAAGAGTTTTAAGGTTTTAATGAATTTGAGTTTCAGTTTGCCAACATGACCCACCGAAACAGCAAATGATGGAAAATTAATCTCTAACTCTGCAGTCTACATGATTGATGATGTACTACAAACATCCAAATGGATTATTGTCTTTCATACCCGTCGCTGCTATTCCAAAGGTAAGGCATGCGTCAGAGAACACGTGGTGTTAGTAAGTTAGGGCCAGAAGCGCTGGTAGTCGGGGGGGCGGTCATACCTGACGAGGCCGCCGCACTGCCGGCTGCAAGGGAGCTGCTGCCGGCTCTGACTCGAGGGGGGGCGAACATCGTGGTCACCGTTCTGGTACCTGGAACTGAGGTTACATTATGTATTTTAGTGTAAAGACAATGACCAACCAAAGACAAAAAGTTTAGGCATATCAGTGTTGGCTATTATGGGAATGAGTTAGGTCCAGCGAAGGTAATAGGACTCCCAAAAATAATTTACTCAATTGGTTCCCATAAAATGTGTTATTTTTTCCGAAATATGGTAAAGCCACCTAAGAGTACGCATTATCAAAGTGTAGGCAATACTTTTAAATAGTACTTAATTTCAACGAATATTAACACTGTGATAACTGTTGGTTGCCATGACGTGTAACGTTAACAGACACGCAATCAAGTTGGTGGGTTAGTATTAATATTTTATTAGATTTTAAAGGTTTTGACTACAGCTGATCTTATTTACCAACAATTTTGAAGACAATACAAGATTTTCGTAAGGGCGCGCTCTAAGAATTTTGGTTATTCTTGAAAGATAATTATATTTTGCTAATAAGTGAGGATTTGTGTGAACATAACTGAATTTATTAAATTGTCATGGCTGAAAGTTAAATAAACGTGATTCTCAAGAGTGCACACCCAAAGAGTGTGCACGAAAAGAATAAAGAAAAAAGCGCAAGAAGACAAATTTGACGTCAAATGAAAAGAAATCTACGACAAAAAAATTAAACGGACACAGCTGGATACAAGAAATTGTTCGATACCACCTTTGTGCTGCAATAATCTAAGTAGAACCATACTATTATTTATTTTGTGATAGAACCTTTAGATGAAGATCGGATCAGTAGTGTAGTGTTTGTGGTAGCTACTTAGTTTGTTATAACAAACAAGTGATTGCATGCCGTGACCTAGGATTTAGAGTATTTACGTGCCAATTTCATGGGTAAAGTAGATGTTCAACCACGGGCAAAGCTTTCATTAGCCTCATGCGCACTCTTTAAATCATTGTAACCTAAGAGTGCGCATGAGACAGGTCCTAGATTTTTTAATTATTAAATATTTAATGAAAGATGATTAAAATTGAAAAATTAAAAAGAGTTCCCAAAGAACAGAAGCCTAATTATAAGTAAAATTGAAGACTGTAACTCAAATGTTGCTTTTATAAAAAAATAATCTCTCGAAACTGCGCACTCTTTGGTGGCTTTACCCTACTACCTGCTATAGGTATCTTATTTTCCATGAAACAATTTATTACTCACACACAGTACTATAAACATAAACTTATCACATGAAAATTGCCTTAACTTAAAACTGTGCCTTAACTATACTTTTGCTAGCAACATTCAGTACGAAGTCTACGAAAGAATGTATGGAAGTCAAGAACAAAAACTAACCTCGGGCGTTTTATCACGTAATCTTTTCTACTCATCAGTGGTTCATCCCAGGGACGAGCTGGACTCTCCAAGAACTCTGGAGATGGACTGGTCCATCGATCCATCAATCAATCAAAGTGTTCCAAGATAGCATGGTATAAAAAAAATTGGTAATAGAGATTTTTTCAACGAAAAAGCTTCAGTTTTCTCAGGCGTGTTTGGTATAATAAATTCTATTACTATGCCGGATAAAAGTCTAATGTAAATGGTTCTAATATGACAGATTATTAATTTTCTGTACAATCTGCTTATAGATATTGACTTCATTAATTGGGATGACGACTAATGAATAAAATAACGAAATACTAATAGAAATCGTAAACATATTAAACTTTTAGAGTAGCTTGTAAACCTCTTGGTGTTATATATTGCATATTATTACCCTTCAAAGTTGGGTGGACAAGTCCATTTAAAAAGTATATTAAAATAAATGATACCTTTAATTAGTCCGTAAAATGTATAGCAAATTTGTCTAAGAAACCATTTTGATAAACACAATATTTAATATAGCTGTAGAACAAATTTCCTACAGTTAATAAACAGTCAGGCGTGATATCATAACTGAGTAGCCGTTAGTACCTATGGAGCGTTTTTGGATGAGTCCATTTGTGTGCATTTCAAACTGTGATATCTCGGGTAGTTTTCATGCTAGCGAAATAATTATTTTACCAATGTTTCTCTTTTTGAGAGGTAATTTATGTAACATACCTAAAATAAAAAAAAATGTTATCATCCCAATTATGGTAAGCTGATATAATTAGGTTTTCGACGATCAACGCTCTGTTACGGTATGGAACAAAAATCACTAGAAATGAGAAAGTAAAGAACAAAAGCTCACTTTTCCAAATTAAGTATTTTATTTTATTTTTCGTAGCGGCTTAGGGAAATGCTGGAGGAAATCCAATCCAGCGAGGTCCACAGATATTTTAACCGGTGACCCTACCATGAGTTGATGCCAACTATCGTTTTCTCTCTTCCACTCGCATTGACTGTGAGCAGTGAGTTTATCTGATAGTTTGCATCAACTCATGGTAGAGCTACGGGTAGTATACCGTGTTGAGGTTTATATCTCACCTAGAGAGCCTACTAGCATCTCGTTCAAGTTGCGACGGCTGCCCCCTTATGATGGCCGGTACCAGCGTGAACCCTGGCGGTGGGTGGTACTCGTCGGGCGGTCGCTGCACATCTTGCAGGTGGATGCCGGGCTTGTTGCGGCGAAGATTCTTGTGGACTTCTTGGTTTTTATCGTGGACCTGGTGAAAGTAAATAAATGTTTTTTGGTGAATTCATAAACTACTTACGGCATGAGGTTTTTCTTTTTTTTATGCACAACGGGATAGTGCGTGGCCTTCACCTCACTTGATGTTAAGTGATGATAAGGCCGAAGGTGGAAGCCCACTATACCCGGAATCTTCATCACTGAGGAACTGGCTATCTTACCTCTAACTGCCGGAACACAACAATTTTTTAATTGTTATAATGCCGTCAGACTTATAAGATGGTGGTAGCTAGCCAGGTGGACTTGGAGTAAGCCCTACCACCAACCCAACGGAGTACAAATTGTACCTTCCCAGGGAATCAAAACCGGTACCCCTGCATCTTACACGGGTGGGTGAACCACTCGACCACAGAGGCGGTTTAATAACGAGTGTGTAAAGACCCTCAACGAAGCCGAAGTCCACGCATTCTGCCCGTCATCAGGATCATTTTTGTCTTTTAGACTACCGCTATACCTGGGAAATCGATAGCTACAAACAAAGATTTAAATGGTTAGGTACGCCCTTACCATAGTATGAGCTCACCGAAATGTGTCAACATTCAAATGAGTGAGCCTCACTTCTTTGCTATTAGATGCTATGCTATTAGTGCTCACGAAAATTTTGAACACAGTGTCAGTTATTTCAAAAAATCACGTGAAAACTTTTTGAAAATGCCGTCTTGTGCCTTTTAATCAAAATTTTAAGTATTTCGTAACAATGGCTTCAAAACGTCATCACTCAATGTATCTCATGAGCACGCAAATAAACGCTACCTTACAACTCGGCCGCACGCAGCTGTGTAGCTACTCTCAAAGGCGCAATGCTTTTTTAACACTAAAAATTAAAATCGTTTCCCAGCAATAATTTTGAACAGAAATGGTCCTAATGATGGGCAGAATATGTAAACCCTCGGCTTCGTTGAGGGTCTTGTTACACCCGGTATAGGGTATAATAACTTTTATAAAATAGTTTATTTATGCTGCAACGTTGGCAGCGGTAACGCCTACTGCTGGATTTGCACGATTGTATAGAGTTCTCCTCACCTGATCAGCGAAGGTCTGCAGCTGCGCGGCGCGCTCCTGTACGGAGTACTGCTGCATGAGCTGCTGCGAGGTGGGCGGCAGCGGCGCTGGTTGCTTGGGCGGTGGCGGCGCGCGCCCCTTCGCCCACTTGCGGCGCGCCGTGTAACCGCGGAAGTCTGTACATATAATATAACAGTATTAGCCCCCTACTCAAATGGCCAACATTCTATATGTTTGAACGCTACGCTAACTATTTAAGCTACAAAATGAGCAGCATAATAATATTGACGACCTGAGTGGTGCAGTGGTCAACATGCCACCTACCACGCAAGAGGTCCCGGGTTCGATTCCCGGCCGAGCAGAAATTGAAATGTTAAATTTTAATTTCTGTAACGGGTCTGGGTGTTACTATGTATAACAAGTATATATTTAAAAAGCATATAAGTAGTATATCAGTTGTCTAGCACCCATATTACAAGCGTTACTTAGTTTGGGGCGAGATGGCGCTGTGTGAAATTGTCCAAGCATTATTATTATTTATTAATATTTAAGGTTTAATAGCTGAGGAGCTCGATGACGCAGTGGTTTAGCGCCTGGCCCAGCGATTGCGGAGGTTAAGCAACTTTCGCACGAATCGGTCATGGGATGGGTGACCAAAAATTAATTATCTCGAGCTCATCCGTGTTTCGGAAGGCACATTTAGCCGTTGGTCCTGAGTGCATTTGCAGTCGTTAACACCCGCCAATCCGCATTGGGCCCGCGTGGTGGGTTATGGCCCATCCTCCTTATCCACCCATAGGGAAGGCCTGTGCCCCAGCTGTGGGGACATTAAAAATGGCTGATGGTCAATATACCTTACTAGAAAAAATTTGACTCGCACCAGATCAATACTCAAACGGGAATCGAACCCGCGATCTTTGGATATCCGGTCCAATGCTCTGACCGCTGAGCTACCTAGTCACTAGTGACATTGTCGAATTTCTTCTAGTATATCCTACTCACGCTGAAAGCCAGCGTTATTTCACCAATGTAAGGAATATACCTCGACATTCAATTGAAATATCTTTCTAGATAGATTAAGAAAAAACTATACATCTGTCTTTATTAGTAAAATTGTGATTTCAATAACCTTAGCTTTAGCAGAAGATCAAATAAGACTTACTCACAATCTCAATAAAATTCATAAAATAATTTTGTTAAATTAAATCCCTATGAAGCGCAACACCAATCTACATTTTATCACAAAAGTAATTATTGAATTGAATCAAAAAATAATTCGGATCGCATAGCTTGGCAAGCTATGCGATCCGAATTAAGAGCTTGCAGCTACCTTCTGGTTTCATTTGAAAATGGAAAATAATATATTAAATAATTTTATTCGAAATTTAAAATTATTTAATATATTATTTAAAAATAAATTTCGAATTCAAGAATAACTATACTTTTATGATTTAATTATCATATCATGTAGAGGTAATGTAAACAAGAAACAAAGACCCAGTTGAGTGCCGATCGTTCCATTAAAAGTTTTTTTTTCGTGGCACAAAAAAAGTAGAATCTATTCATCTAATTAAATTTGGGCAAACAGCTAAGATTGAGATTAAACGAAGTAGACTGAACAGTAATCTGCGTATCAATCCACTTTGGGTACGGTTATGCAATTTTTTGTCTCTATTACACCCATGGTGATTCTTAATTGATAGTGGGGCCGACCCACAGAAACAATGTTACCTAAATCGCCAATTGCTATGGATTTCTATAGAATAGGTACGCCGTGACCATTTACCGTGAAGTGAGTTACTAGCTTATCATACTTTTGTTGAAATAATAAATTATACATACGGCTCTGTATGACGACAGCAGCTTTGTTAGTGTCGATGTTCTCTTTGTTGCCGTAATTGGTTTCATTGCTGTCGCTATCATCTGACGTCATTCTGCGTAACACTTTCGCCTTTAACATAGCTTTGTTTTTGTTTGGTACACCTGAAAAAGCATGATAAAATTTCGAATTAGCTAATCAGTGAAAGTGAGTTGAAAATTATTTGGTGTATTTTTTACTAACATCATAAAACCAGATCAATTGCGCAGATGACCATATAAAGAACAAGAATACAAGTGTACACAATTGTCCTAACACCTCATACAATTCATGTAATTAAACGCGCAGTATTTAATTACATTTAGTGGCCACCTCTGGTGTTGGAGTTTATCAAGCCGCCTGTAAGGCCTCTAACTTGGCTTAACGACTGTTATCAGATGACAACAGCCGGGACCGACGGTTTAACGTGCCCTCCGAAGCACGGAAGCGCTCAGTTGTAATGCCACTTTGACGGTCACCCATCCGACACCTGACCGGACCGAGCGTTACTTAACAAACGTGATCGAGTATGATCAGTCTGTCAAGTTCCGCCATGAGCGCTTCAATTAATGATAATGATAATTATTTATTGCGTTTAATTATTTAATTGTTGAATTATTTATTAGCACGTGACTCGCTATTGTAGGCACATAACGTGGTTTCTGATGTCTCCTCTGGTTATCCTGCTCCATCTGTTCCCGCTGGAATTCCCTGGCAAGCTGCCGCTGCCGCTCCTGCAGCTTCTTGCGTGTGAGCCAGCCGACTGCACCTTCCGCCGCTGGTAGTAGCGGCAAGCCAGCCAGCCGTGGGCGCACGCTAGTACTAACACCAATTTGCATACAGTTATTACCTGATTTCTGATGTCTCCTCTGGTTGTCCTGCTCCATCTGTTCCCGCTGGAACTCCCTGGCGAGCTGCCGCTGCCGCTCCTGCAGCTTCTTGCGCGTGAGCCAGCCGCGCACGTGCCGCTGCAGTGTCAGCACCGATATGGCCATCTGCACCTTCAGGCGCTGGAAGTAGCGGCGAGCCAGCCAGCCGCGGGCGCACGCTTGTACTAACACCACTTTGCGGATCTGAAATATGTTATATAAAAAAAACCTTTGTAACATAAAGGGTAGATATCATATCATCATGGTCTGAAGATAATGGATAGAAAATAGCAGAATCCTTACCTAAGGTTAACCACGATTAAATTACATTAGTCAGTCAGGGCCAATTTTTTTTATTTTAACATATTAAAAATAAACAAAATATCAAAATATTGCTAGTCAGGATATAATAATACATTTTAATTAAATACCTGTTCTTCGTATATCCTCGCTAGAACTTCGACGTGGTAGTACTTGAGAAACACTTTGGACTTGCCGAGCGCCCAGCCGTCCATTTTGAGCCTCATCAGCACCATACGGCACGTGTCACGATTCGGTTTTACTTCTTCGTCGTAACTGAATGCTAGGAAACTATACCTGGAAAAGAAAAAAAAATCAGCTTAATAGGACTACAAAAAAAAAATTATAATTATGGTTGATAGATGAAAAGCAAACCTTTTAACGAACTCTTCAAAAGTGAGGCGATGTGAAAAACCATTTTGTCTTATTCTTATAGTTTCTAACACTCCCGTGTACCTAAGTTGTTTCAGAATCTTCGCCGAATCGAAGTGTTTGGGCGATCTTGAGTCGTTCGGCTTGAGGCACCTCACGAATTGCGGAGTTCCACTGACCATCTTTTGTAGCAATTCCATCAATGAAAATCGGAAGTATGTAGCGACTGTCTGTTGGGCACGAGATTGGGAAGCTAGACCTCGACTATTGTAGCGGTCCTACAAGAACAACCGACAAGCAGTAACTAGTTAATTAGTTTATAATAATCTATACCTTCCTTATGAATTTTTATCACTCAAAAATACTATTACACTATTTCGAATATTAAGTCTAATGACTTGAATAAAAAATAAAAATGATTATTTGAAGTATTTCTTACCCGAATATCTCCACAAATAGGACTTTCTAATGTCCTCGTATCCAAATCACCCTGAAGAGGTGAATACAAGTTCCCTGTCTTGGTGATAGGACACTGGAATAGGAATCTGATGATGTCGTACTGACTTTGCCTCATTAGTTGAACCACTTCTGGAGGTAAGAAATTCCTATTTTTATCCAAGAAACCTTCAGCTTGGTATACTACTCGTCCAGCAAAATGATGAATTGCGAAGCATATTGCGTCAGACTTCGGTCGGACGTAATATTTGCTCTTGAGGTTGTTATGAAACTTTTCTGCAAACAGTATTGCCGTCGTAAATTTTTCATGTTCTAATTAGTAAAGTGCAGTAAGCATAAAATGCGTTAATTTGCATGCACATTATTTTAGTTGCAGAACATGCTTTGCGTCAATTGCAGTTAATTGTATAACACATCAAATATTGCAATCTACACAAAAAATAGTGAATTGAAGGCCTGTTATGTACAATTAATAGAGTATACTTGTAATCAAAATAACGTTTCATTCTTCAATTACTTTGATAGTATATTTTGTTAATATGTTTGTTCATTTGGGATAATTTGGGAAATTCTTTTTGTCGCGACTAATGTTGATACACTGTATTTCTTACAAATCAGTTTATTTTCATATAGCTATAGCATCAATAAAAGCACGTGTATTTACCAATAAGACTTCTGTCCGAAGCTCTTGGGAATCTGCTTTCTTCATCAAGCAGAGCAAGAAGACCCATCGGTCGGGACAACAGCATATCTAACACTGGTCTATTGTCTGAGAATTCGACCAGGTCCACTGGCACACCCTCAGCCATGTACTCCTGCTGCTCCCACGTAAATATGTGTTGGTTGAAGTAATACTGAATCTGCTCATTTGCAACGTTGATGCACAGTTGCTCGAAAGAGTTTTTAGTGAAATTCTCGAAGCCAAAGATGTCTAAAATACCAATGGAGAGCTGTTCGACGCTGAAAATAGGAGACAAAAATTTGTTACCCTAGCTAGAATAATACCAGTTTTTTGTATTGCCAATAGAGGACTAGTCTGAAATTCAGTGAACTGTCAATTTCACTCATTAATAACTTTGATAAAATTTACGTTTTTGTAACTTAAGTAACCTTGTAGTTGTAACTTTGTCAGTAATCAACTACTTCTGTTAAATCGTACTGTCAGTTTCCTTTAGCTTAAAATATATTCTGAGAGCAAATTGTCACTCACCCTTGTGGTCTGTTCTGACAAAGAAGAGCATTAATTCTCTCAACAATTCTATCAAAGGCTCTTGCATATAATCCACGTGCTGTGGCATCCCTTGCTACTGCAGCTTCAATAGGAGAACTATGTCGCGCAATCGTCTCACCTCTAGCTACCACACTACTGCTCGTCAGACATTCTCTCAGATCTGCAGTTTCAACGCCGAGAAGACAAGATGCTGTAGACAAAAATCAACCATATTATATGTGAAAAGACTCTATTTTCATTCACAGATTCACCCATAACAATACATACCTCTGTGAAGTGGTGCAGTATCAATAATAGTAGCCCTATTGTCTGTGTTGTCTTCCCCAGCAGTCTCTCCAAACTCAATATCCCCTAAATGCAATATAGCTGCCAGCATTTTGTATAGAATTTGTACCTCTTCTTCTTGAAACCCAACCACCTTCAAAAGAGAATTAGAAATTCTAATTTTATTCGGAGATAAAATAAGCAATTTAATTTCCATAATACTAGTATATTAATTAATCAGTTAATAATTTATTTTTAATTTTAATTTTATGAGGTAGACGTTCTTTGATGTGTTTATAAGTGAAAGTTTATTCGCACCTTAAAAGCTTGATTGAGTTGTCTCCAGCGGTGTACGTTGTGTTCCCTATGGACCACCGACAGCGGCTGTAAGTACCGATGTCTCGATTTCAATTGTTCATCTAAGTAGAACTTCCTCCAACGTCCTTCACTTTCTAAGCCATCGTAGAGATAGTAGAATACGTGGAAATTGCTCTCTCCCCTGAAATTAATAGCATTCACAGTTCTAAATACCTTACGACTGTTTTAGTTTTTATACTTAGTACATTTTAATAAAAGGTAGGTATTTTAATGTTAAATACTTATAAATTGGTAATTATAAATTTATAAATACAAAAAGATCTTACCAATTAATTAATAAATAACGTTAAAGGCATTCTGGATGAAAAACTCTTGGAATCATTAGATTATAATTTTTAAATTGATAAAGAAAATGGTTTAAATACTCACAGCGCTTGATGGACCACTCTCGACTGCTCTAATAGATACACGGATATTCTAGCACCAGATATTCTGCCCACTCTCATCAATGACAAATCCAGATACTTTCCGAATCTGGAGCTGTTTGCGTTAATACCCGTTCGAGCATTTCCGAAAGCCTCCATGATGGGATTCACTTGCAGAATTTTCTCCTCTAAATTCCGATTTTGTGTCTGTAAAGATAAGGTTTCATATTTGTAAAGTTACTCTCGTAGATTTTATAATATACTAGCGACCGCCTGCGACTTCGTCTACGTGGAAAGTTTATTTGCTATCCCTCGGGAACAATACTTTTTTTTTGGATGAAAGGAACCCTATGTCCTTCTCTGTAACCCTGTTAACGTGTATGTAAAATGATCAAATTATATTAGAAAATACCAAAATTGGGGTGATGACTAATGAATAAAATAACGAAATACTAATAAAAATAGTAAACATATTAAACTTTTAGAGAAGCTTGTATACCTCTTGTATACATATATTGCGTATTATTTGTTTTATGATCCTTCAAAGTTGGGTGGACAAGTCCATTTAAGAAGTATAAAATTTATTAAAATAAATAATACCTTTAATTAGTTATAACATATCAGTTATATCAAATTTGTCTAAGAAACCATTTTGATAAACACAATATTTAATAAAGCTGCTGAACAAATTTCCTACGCGTTGCATACAAACTACTCAAGCGTGACGTCATAATTGAGTAGCCTTGAGCGTTTTTGGGTGAGTCCATTTGTGTGAATTTCAAACTGTGATATCTTGGGCAGTTTTCATGTTAGCGAAATAATTCTTTTACCAATGTTTCTTTTTTTTTAGAGGTAATTAATCCTACTAATATTATAAATGTGAAAGTTTGTGGGTTTGGATGTTTAGATGTTTGGATGTTTGTTGCTCAATCACGCAAAAACTACTGAATGGATTTTGTTGAAATTTGGCACACAGATAGTAGATAGCCTAGATTAAAACATAGGATACTTTCTATCCCAATATCTCACGGGAACGGGAACCACGCGGGTGAAACCGCGGGCGGCCGCTAGTGTAACATAAAATAAATAAATAGTCATCATGCCAATTACCTAAAAATAATCATTATCAAATATTCTATGGAAAAAGTCAAACACAAAATAGGCTATGAATTTATCAGGTGCGGGAATAAGTTACATCAAATTTACATGCGAGACCTCACAGTAAAATCACTGTGAAATTAGAAAGTTTAATGGATATTTATTGAACCTTCTTTGTTTTTGCTGTATCTTTAAAGCATTTTTATGTTCATTTTGAATGAATATTTATTGCTTATATTTTATAGTTCGAAACGTTACGTAAAGTCACAGCATGGTTTAACAAACTTATGTAAATCACTGCAAAGAACTAAATTTCAATGTCAGTGTCTATTTTGTGATGACTTTCCGAGTACTTAAATGCCATTAGTATAATGAAAACTAATAAATTATAAGTTACAATACGATGACATAGCATATTTGTGGTTGGTTTATTTTGCAACAACAATTAAAAGTGTATCTATAATAAATAGATACAGACTTTCATTTTGTTGAAAATGATAAATGAATGCTTACTCAAGTAAACATACAATTTTAAATTATTCAAACCTCGCTTGTTAAAAAAAACAATAGTAAGAAATAATTGCGTTCACTAAACTCAATTTCTTATAACCTTAGAACTATACCTTCGATAAGAATACAAGTTGCTTTAACAAAAGATTGGCAGATTCAGTCTTGCCGGCGCCACTTTCTCCAGAGATGACTATAGCTTGGTGTAGCTTTTGATGCAAAAGAGCTTGGTGTGCAGCATCAGCCACGGCGTAAATGTGAGGTGGGTTGTCAGATCGGCATCGGCCTTGGTAGATCTGCTGACTCTAAAAGATATTTGTAATTTATTTAAATAATTTAAATCATGCAAAGCTTATTTTTAATTCAAATGTTTAGGAATGATTTTCACAACGATTTCGAATCGAAATTGGTAATTTGACTTATTTATTACTTTTTAAAGTGACGTTTTCAATTCAAAAGTAAACAGTGGGGGTTCATTCACCTTTGTTGTATAAATACCGATGTCAGTAAAAGGGTTGACTGCTACAAGGATATCGCCTATGTACGTGTATATGTGGTTCTGGTTGTATCTCTTCTGCAGCTGTTCTACTATAGCCTCTTCAGTTAACACCTCGAGGGTCGCCAGATCGTCCGTATACATTTTCTCGGGAGGTGCCTTTCTATGGGACTTCAACTTGCCTCGCTTTGTTGTGGCTTCTGGAGCACGACTATTACGTCCTTCTGCTCTTTGTCTCTTTATCTCAGCTTGTAGTTCTTTACGAATCTGAAATAAGTTAAATTAATCACTGACCTCCATTATACAAGAATTGTTTGATGGTAGTCAGTGAAATAAATTATTATTGTCTCTTTTTCACTATTTTATTAAAAAAAAACTCAATCCACAATTATGTGATCTTACCCTTTCTTCAAAAGTATTAACAGCAAGTAGGAGCGGATGTTCTAAGAGCTCCCTCGCAAAAGGTCTTTGATTCATGTCTTTTATCAGACAATCACCAATAAAATCCACAAGTTGCGGTGAAAACATCTCCGGATGTGACAAAGACGGTGGGGGATTTCGTGGGATCTGAAAGAGCGCCCTCATAGGATGCAGCCCCGATAAAGGAGGTTCACCTTCCGCTAATTCGATAGCGGTGATACCAACCGACCATACGTCACACCTGCAGTCGTATGATTGGTCCAATTGCTGTTCGCATGCTATAACCTAGAAATAAAAACATGAAAATAACTTACAAAATTAAAAATAAGTAAAAATTAAAAAATATGAGTAATTGATTACACACCAAACTGTATGCAACATCAAATTTTTTTTGTAATTTATAACCCAGAGTAAATACAAATCTTCTATGATTAATAGTAAGTTGATAAGAACGCACTGACATAAAGTTGTTTACCTCCGGTGCCATCCAATAAGGAGTTCCAACAGAAGTATTTCTTCTTGCAGCGGTGGCAGCCAGATGTGAGGATACTCCAAAATCTACCAGTTTGACTTCAGCGTCTTCAGTGAGAAGTATGTTGTGACCTTTGACGTCACGGTGCATGCACCGGTGCGCGTGCAGGTGCGTGAGAGCACGCACAGTTCCTCTCAAGACGTACGCCAGTTGCGGTTCAGTGAGGCTGTTTCCGCGAGCTCTTAATCCGGCGCATAAATCAGTCACTGAACCACCGGTGCACAGCTGAAAATGGATCAAGTAATAAATAAATTAATAGAATGTAAGAAAAACAACACAATACAGTCATTCGTACAAAATGAAACGAATAAGTTACGAAAGGTAAATAAGAAAAAATAAATTTAAATAAAATAATATATTGTTTTTTCCTAGTTCTCTAAATGCGCATTAAAAACTTCAAATCATAATGCAATAAAAGTAACATGCTATTTCCACGTGGCTAGAATTATTTATTTTCGTGCTAAAAATCGCTATTTTAGGACCTAAATTGGATCGCAGTAAGAGATCGTAGGTTAGTAAGCCTCACGTTTGGTGCATTTTCAATTGAATAATGACACAGTATAAAAGAAAAGAAATTAACTTACTTCCATAACGAACCATATTTGGTCATCATCAGAACTTAACCCTCTTTTTAGAAACAACCCGAAAAATTCAGGAATATTCGGATGACTGGACAAATCCCGAAAAACTAAAAACTCCTCCTCTATTTCCTCTATGTTTTCGGTGATATTTTCCAGAATCTGCAAACAAAGAGAATAGTTTACATCATCATATTAATTAACCGCAGCAGCATATCTACGTAACAGTCATCTAAAATTACATTGACACTAGGTTGTATAGAGCGGCTAACCGACAAATCCATGTATTGTTATGAGACCTTGACATCAATACCGTGTATTGAGATACCATCTATACATCACTTATAGGTGCTATGCTAACAATACCTCCTATTTTTGCCTGCGAACCTTCTTTCATTCAATCGTAGTTTGTACGTTATTTTCTACTGTTACATTATTTATAAGCCAGTTGATTTGAATCATTTGCATAGACGTAAATGTCTCTACATTTTGCAACTTTTCAAAATGATTCTCCGAATAGTTTTAACTAGTTTTAGTTTAGCTATAGCTACATTCATTATTCTCACCAAAAATTTCTCTTTCGTTGGCGTCTATTTCTATTGTCGTTTGTCATGTCAAGTATATAGGTACTGTTGAGTGTGATAAATACAGCAAGATGCAAATTTTGTAGTGAAATAGGACAACATAACATTCCTATTCCTTTTTTATTGTAAGTATTATATTGAAGTGAATATTAATGAACATAAACTTTGTTGCAATATACTACTTAAACTAACATTTCTAAACTTTCTCTAAAAACAAAAGATTTTCTTTCACAATAGCAATAGGTATGTTGGTATTTAAATAATTTTGAAAACGGTGTCAGTATTATGTTTCTGTATTTTTTTAAAGATAAATATCCTCCTTTTACTGTGTTACTGCTAGCTTAGGTATTCCTAACCTCAACGAAGTTATAAATGGCCACAGACCATATAACAATAAATAGCATAAAATTCAAATTTTCTTGTGCCATAGAGCCCAAAGCAGGAAGCAAGAGATTAAAGAATCTCTCTCATTGCTCAGCACAGCAATGATTCTCTTCTCGGACCTTTATCCAGAGATAAAAGTCCGAGAAGAGAATCATTGCTGTGCGTCAGAACGCATGCATCAGAACGCAGCAGACTTCGCCGCAGATGCTCTCGCCGATAACAATCCAGCGTGAATCGTATCTACCATGACGGTCCATAACTCTGTATAACTCCACGTACCTACTGTAACAGCTGAAGGTAGCCATTATGCTGCACTGCACATGGATGTGGTTTGATCTACTTTATTTAACGGAAACTCTCTTCCCAAACCTCTGGTCTTCGGTGCCTGTTGCACCAAAGACCATAGGTCGGGGAAGAGAGTCTTGATCTTGCCTTAGTTGTCTTCCAATGTAGCGTTGCCCGGTCTAACTCCACGTATTTAATATGACATTCCTAGTCTATCATATCACTGCGCATGGCCGTGGGTTGATCTACATATATCCCGAACAAGTTAATTCGGCACCTAAAGCGAAAGCGACTCCTCTCCTTTTCTCCTTGTCTCAATCAATTTCGTCCATTTTTTGGAAAAAATATCGCTAACAGGTGTACTAATACTACTGGCATAACGACAGTGGCATGAGGCAAGAAGAAAAGGAGAGGGTCGCTTTCGGTTCAGGTGCCGAGTTAACTTGACCGGGTTGTACTTACTTTGACGGCGACTCTCTTCCCGGACCTCTTGTCCCTGGCGCAGTAGACCTCGCCGTAGGTGCCCTCACCGATGAGCTCCTGCAGCGTGAACCTGTCGCGAGGGTCCGCAGCCCGGTCCAGCTCCACGTGCTGTGACAGCCCACGGTACGCCATGTCGCTGCGCATGGCTCACGCTTCGCTTTGACCACGCATCTGGAAAACAGACATTATGATAAAAGAAAGACGAAAGAAAGAAATTATGATGACAGTACTATAGTTAATGAGGAACTCGGTGGCGCAGTGGTTTAGCGCCTGGCCTAGCGATTGCGGAGGTTAGGCGGCGTTCGCAATGGTCGGTCATGGGATGGGTGACCAAAAATTTATTATCTCGAGCTCCTCCGTGCTTCGGAAGGCACGTAAAGCCGTAGGTCCCGGCTGAATTTGCAATCATTTACACCCACCAATCCGTATTGGGCCCGCGTGGTGGATTATGGCCCGTCCTCCTTATCCACCCATAAGGAAGGCCTGTGCCCCAGCAATGGGGACATTAAAATGGCTGTTGGACTATAGTTAATGTTATGGTGACAGGAGAGATTGTTATCCTCATTGATATAAGTAAGTAATACGAATAGGCTATTTGACTAATTTTGGAAAACCATTTTAAATTATTCTTTATTACGTAAAAAGCGCACCACATTCATATTTCAGGAAAAATCAATGTATTTCATTAAATAATAGTACATTATGATATAAGTGCGGTAATTATCAAAGCGCACGTATGTCATACGACGTTTTATAACATATTTGCGAGAAAATAAATAAAACTCGGACTTTGCACCTTTGCTTGTCTTCCATATTATGATGAAATTTTGATACGCTTGTAAGTATCTCGGTAAATTTTTCGGGCAAGAGGCTTAGAGTAGCCTTTTTCGCTGCCTCTGAGACTTTGGCGGTGTCGAATTAATAAATTCATCACTACTTGACGACATTTTCAAATAAAAACAATAAAGCAAAAAAAAGCGCGTGGAATAATTTTTACTTGTTTAAATTAGCTATTCGCGCGCTCATCAGCGCTTTTTTTAAGGCAAAGGCATAAAAAACAGCCAGTATTACTAATAAAGTAAATTAATATTTTTGTGTTTTTGTTACAGATAAATAATTGTAATTTATTGTCAAAATTAATTAAATTAAATAATTAAATGTTTATATATTATATTTTATCACCCAAAGTTAAATTTATTCATAAAATGTTGACCTCTTTTCTGACATAAAAACTCTTTGCTAAGATTTAAAAAAGTACCGTTCGTTTTAGACGAAGCATCTTGATAAACCGTGCGGTAATGTAAAGTAAAACGCACGGTTTATCAAGGAAACCGTGCGTTTTACTTTACATTACCGCACAAGTTCGTAATGAGATACAATACGATATTGAAATTGGTGTAATAAGAGACCCTTTACGAGCAAATATGTTATAAAACAGTTTTATCTACTCTCATATCGTAAAATTCGAATTATGAATTTTAAAACGAATTTATATTGACATACTTTATACACGCAATACCGAAAAAAAATTAAAAAGTTATTTTATAACATACCTTCGCTAACTGAAGTATGCTATAAAATAACTTTTTTTCTCATTACGATACAGGGCAGATCCAAGAAGAAGGCAGTGCCGCGATATTAAAAAAGAACAATGATATTTCCACATACTTTCCATGATAAAAATGTACTCTATGGTGATCGATGACTTAGCATAACGATTAGTCTGCTGGAATGCACTACCTCATTTTTATTTTTTCTAATAGAATACGCGCCATGTTTTGATATTAATTTTGACTTTTGCTTAAAAATTATTGATTGACTGATAGTAGTGAGTGTGGACTCCACCCGATATTTTAGATGCGGTGACGGAAAAACGTCTTACTTAACCTAGGAAAGTACCTAGATACTATCTAGCAAGTCAAGAAACTACTCGCTTACTCTTTTTATCATTGATAATTTATTTTGTAGGTTCAATCACAAATTGTATGAGAGTAGATAAAGTAGTGTATGAAACTGTACATAACTAGGTATTAAAACACTCGTGTGATACTATTAAAAACCTCGCCTGTGGCTCGGTTTTTAAACACACACTCATGTTTTAATACCCCTCATTATGCATCAGTTTTATAAACTACTATTAAAGTTTAAAATTTTAAAACCGCGCCAAAAACGCTATGGCGCTGGACACGTGACTTGTTGACGTCACTAGCCTGTAAACATTGTAATATCCTTTGCCATTTGACAGCCATCAATCGCGGATCCTTAGTCTATGGTCGTGTCAAACGCCTGAAGCCATATTTATTTACAGGCAAGTGACGTCATCAGTAATCTTAGAGCGTTATCGCCACAGAAAAAAAAACAAAAATTATTGCATTTTTTCTAGGTGAAATTAATCAATTAATAGACTTAATTTAGTCTATATAATAGTTACCTAAATATGTTTTTTACGCCAATATCTGTTAGGATGACCACAATTTGTAGTATATTTTCAATGTTGTCAAATACCCTATTACGAATGAACATGGCACATACTAATTATAATTTCAAGTGTGAAGATAAAAAATAATTTTAAGTTCTTCTAAGCAGTATACAAAGACAGGATCTAAGGCCATCTACAATAAAATCCAACCACGCGCTTCGATGCGCTTTGCATTTCTAGTTCATAAATATTTAACCTGCATGAAAAGTAAGTTCTTCCTGCTGACTGTCATCGCAAAAGGAAATGTATTGAATTTATTAATTAATACTGTTGCATGATAATATGTAAAGTTGGCATGATAGGTATGAAAGGTTAGTTTAGCGGTAAACAAATAAATAATACCTAACTACCTATATATGTTATAGGACAGAACAGTAGGATTTGTTAGATTATCATTACCTACAATAATAATTATGAAACCGAATTTGTTCCAAACATTTCAAGATATTCGTAAGAAGATTAAGTACTTTTAGTACCCAGGACTGAGATAAGTAGTTTTTAAAAGTACATTTTTCTATTGTGAACCGCATGGAGTCAAATTTTAGTTATCGTTTGATTAAA
The DNA here is from genome assembly GCA_943789525.1 of Agriphila geniculea. NCBI lineage: Eukaryota > Metazoa > Arthropoda > Insecta > Lepidoptera > Crambidae > Agriphila > Agriphila geniculea. Next base: position 18,676,284 of record OX038871.1, read on the forward strand.
ACACATAAATCAATAATTTTTATCTTCAACAAAAGTATCTTCAACGTAGTTCCAAATTATGACAACGAAGATTATCATACTTCATGTCACCTTTCATACTCATACACTTTGAACATACCTTGCAATTAAAACAACATAACATCTTAATTTTTCTTACGAGAAAGCAACAATTTATTATAGCAATTCGTTAAAATGCAGTGATAATTTTGCTCTGACGGACAATTAATGTTAATGATTTCTTAAACGCTTTAGTTCGTTTTACTCGCTATGTGGATTACAGATAGCATCTTGATTTATATATCACTCTCATAAACTGTGTGACGACGTATAAAATTAGCGGCGGTTTACACTTTCAAATATTTTGCGTTAGAAAAAAGCTGTTATTTTACATTTTTCCTTTTATGCACCTTCATACATTCCTATTTACACAGACTATAAAGTGTCTATAATTCCCTTTGCTTCCACTAGTACACCCGGCTAGATCAACTGTTGAACTAGTGCAACTTTTTAGGGTTCCGTAGCCTAAATGGCAAAAAACGGAACCCTTATAGATTCGTCATGTCTGTCTGTCTGTCTGTCCGTATGTCACAGACACTTTATTCCGAAAGTATTAAGACTACACAGTTGAAACTTGGTAGGTAGATGTATTCTGTTAACCGCTTAACGAATTTAATACAAAAATAAGAAAAATAATAATTATGGGGAGGCTCCCCATACATGGAAATGAAACAAAAAAAAAAATCTTCAAATCAGCACGTGTTGGATGTCTATAGATAGGTCTTTAGAAATGACATTGAGGTTTCTAAGACAACTTTTTCTCAAAGTCAACCGTTTGAAAGATATGCACCGCCAAAGTGGTAAAATGTGTGTCCCCACCCCCCTTTAACTTTTGAAATAAGAAAGTAAAAATTTCTAAAAAAAATACATGCTGTAGATCTTAATAAACACTTTCAAAGAAAATTAGTTTGAACAAGATATAGTAATTAGTTTTTGAGATATAGCACATTTTCCAAAACCGCAAATATTACTTTGTCATTCATACCAACACTGTGAAAAACAAAGTTATTTTTCCAGACGAAAAATGATAGGTGGAATTAAATATGGTATGGTATAAGGTAACTACGGAACCCTACGGCACGTGGCCCGACACGCACTTGGCCGGTTTTTTTGTGTTAGTAGTTCACATATACCAGAAAACTTCATAATTAATTTATGGTGTAAAAATCTTCATATCAAGAAAATATTATTACACCTAACGGGATTTGGTTTTAGTAATCATAATAATATAAGTTACCAACTTCTTTAAACGTATGCATTAATTTTTTTTGTTTCCAAGTGTGATGGCAGAGGGAAAAACATAAAAAATCTGAATACATCCATCCAAGCTACTTTCTTTGTTTTCATCTTGATTCCGTAGTATAAAGCTACTTTATATACAAACCCTTGTTACAAAACAGCTGGAAAACTAGTAATACCCACCAACTTACATAAAGTACACACTAATAAATACATGTGTTAGTTAAAACACCAGTATACTCGGTTAGTCAGATGGCGTAACAGATACCCACTCTGTATTTACCTTTCTATTGAACCATTATTGAACTCACTTCTTGAATGCGGTGCTAAATTGGTGTCAGACTTGTATGCGTACGGTCAACAAAGAAACTCGCTGAACACTTTAGTACTTTGTCATATCAACTTTTTTTATGAATGTTTCAAACTGTGAGACATTTGTCAAAGAAACTGGTGTGACAAAGTTCTAAAATGTAAAGCTACTTTCGTTGCTGATTGTACCAATATGGTGCGATTGCCAATATGTATACTGTAATAACGGTGTTATGTCAAACTACGTACTCGTATATGTACGTGACTTGACGGAATATCAATGACTATTTAATTACAATTGTACTCTTGTCCGGAACAGTTAGTCAAGTTACTATTAAAGCTTTTATTCAAGTTAATATTAAAGCTTTTATGTAATACATAAAAATTTAACTAACTTAATCATGTGCTTAATCTTTTCAAAAAATACATGACAACTTGAAAGGTAAATGAAACACTAATCATCAGGAATTTATTATTATCATGCCACTTATTGTATTCATACGAGGATAATTCATTTCTGAGCTGGCTATTTTTCCTTAAGTATCAAAGTGTACTTACACAGATTTGAGAGGTATATATTTTGTCTAAAACACCAAACTGCATAAATGATAATGAATAAAAGTTAAGTTACGGATATTTTATTGAAAGATGGCGTATTGTTAACTAAAACTGTATTGGATAATGTGATGGACACGATTTTTGAGAGGTATATATTTTGTCTAAAACACCAAACTGCATAAATGATAATGAATAAAAGTTAAGTTACGGATATTTTATTGAAAGATGGCGTATTGTTAACTAAAACTGTATTGGATAATGTGATGGACACGATTTCACTCTCTCTAGCTAGTCTCTTGACGTAACACAATATTCTAGTAAAAAGATGGCAATCACAAATACACTGTTTCAAAGCTTCTGAGAATCAGGGCTCTGTCGTAAACAAGTGCTCTGCGATGTATCTTTTTTGCATACTACATCTATACAATGCAATCTCTAAAAACAGTAACTGCAGAGACATTGAACTTAATCCATCATTAATTTGACATCACAGCAATTAGCACACAATGTTATGTTTAAAATGGTTCATGTAAAAACGCGTCTCAACGCCCGTGATCGACGGACGGAAAGATGACACTTTCACTGTCTGTTTTGTCACGGCACGAACACTGCTGCGGTTTGTAGGTAATATGAATTGTTTTCGATTGTAAACTTTGAAGACAATGAATTTTGATAAAAAAAGTTGGGCTTAACTGTGATTGTGTTTTAGCATAGACATAGAAAAATTTCGCTACGCTCAAGTGTTTTAGTCACTGAAATGACAGCGACAGTATTTTTATGAAGAATATCATTTGGAACAATTCACAACGGGTAGGGCCATTACTGTCATGGTTGAACGATCAAAGCGACTAACCCAGCTTCTTTCACTATTCCAAAGTAATTTCTTTTTAAAAGCACCACATTTAATAATTATGTAAGTATTGCTGAAAATAATTAATATTGAATTATTTCTTATGTATTTTAAACACATCCGTTTTATAGGTACTAAGCATAAAGAAAGAGATCTCGAAAAGGTTGATTCGTTGTGATGGTGAAACAGCAATCCTTACGTATTTTAAACACGTTTAAGTACCTTTCAGCAAAATTTTTAACAACGCATTGCTACCTGATAGTACCTACTGAAAAAACTAATATAAAATTGGGGTCACAGAATTTGTAAATAAGTTTACATTTGTGCTAACACAACAAACATGCTGTGCTTAAATAAGTAATATTATGATATGTGTCACCCAATATTTCCCCTTTATCGACTTTGCGGATGTAATGTTAGCATGACTTAATTAGGAAATAAGTACACTAGGTGTAACACTTCCTGGGTCTCTCACATTACATCGCAGCTCATACATAAGGCCATTGTTTTTCTCAGTTCCTAAGAAAAAACAATAACAATTACACCCAATCTTATTAAAATCTAGCGAATAACTTTTAGTTATGATTCTAAACCGTGATAATTAATTAAATGAGTTTTGAATATAGCCCTAAAAAGATCCACATAAAGTCGAAGCGCAGCGTTTCTCACAAAACTGTTAATTTATACGAAGCCAGTTCTCAGGCCATTAAAGTGTATTGTACTATTAACTGTTTCCTCTAAAGATGGCAATTTAAATTTAGTCCAAATATTTGGTGAAACGTGCCGGTTTCAGGGTCAGACATTTTTAACAAGATAGTGAGTTTTTAAAAGGTAATGAGTCGCATAGTGTTAATTTAATGATGCTTTAAGCTGATGGAATTGCAGCTATTATCTCGCGGTGAGCCGCTAAGGCTAGATACAGTTTCGGTCGGTTGCGTGGTGCGAGCTAGTGATTTATAATAATAATGCTGTTATGAGCAAAATCGCAAGCCCAATGGCGCACCAACACTTTTTATGGTGGTGTCAGCAATCAATTTTACACTCGTTAAGGAGAAATGGCGAAAGCGTTATTTTATAACTATTCTATATTTATACATAACTGAAGCAATTGTAAAATTTGAAAGTTAAAGATCGGTTGTGTGTTTTCTTTATAAGGTTAGTAATAACGGGATAAGCTAACTCAGTTATTTGCTTCTATTTTAGTACGTGTAAGACAACAGGCTTACAGGCTTTTGTTGATTCAATGCGCGCTGGTAAGCAGAAACCCTAGGTATGCGGAATGCAATCCTTTCATAGCATTAGAGTGTAGGCCTTAAAACCGGCCCACCCACGGTCGGCCAGCACGGCCGGCGGCAGATGTCGTTACCCGGCCTTGTCCACTTAGGAATTCAAGCCTACTAAGTGCAGCCGTCTTTTAAGAAATGCATTGAATCTTATAAAACATAAAAAAGTGTAGTACATTGCAATATTTGGCGCATTGTCGTCAAAAAGTCTTCCTTTTTCAGCCATTAAACGGCGTGGCATTCTATCTGCGTTATGCAATATCTCCAAAATATTAAACTGAAATAAAAAGAAAAATCAAAGACAGTCATAATCGTTTGGGAAAGCATTTATAATCATTGTTTACGAACACAAATGACAAAAATCGGCAGCAGCTGGGCCGTGACGGCTACACTACGAATGTAATGCGAGCGTGGAGTCTCCAAAATAAACGTGAAGTACGAATTATTGTTGCTGCTATCAAAAGTTAGAAAGTAACACTTTCTACCGCAATCAAGGGTAGAGGTTCTCAATTATCAATAACCGCTGACCGAATCAATTTGTTGAATTGAGCAGCTTATTTTCGCGCTCATAAAAGTACAATTAATTATAATATTTGATCTAAACTCCTCTTTTACAATTGTATTACTTTTCTTTTCGCTAAATAAACTTTAGAAATATTGAAAACTGTGGCAGAGAATTAAACTGTTTCGATCAGTTCTCTCACTATCTCTCAATAGTTTTATTTAACACAGAGTCACATTTCACACCAAGAGGATTCTTTTGATTTGTTTTAAAATTTCGGCCAATTTAAAATACGCCGGTTGCTAACCCCATCTATCAAACTAATGCAGCAGCGTTGAGAATTATGTACAGCGAAGTAAATTAAAAGCAAGCCATTCAATTAGAAAAATATGTATCTTCCAACGTTAATAAGCCAATTACAAATCGCGGTCACACCGATTCAGTTTCAGCAGCATTTGGAATCCGGCAACTCGTGTAATTCTAAAAGTGTATGGAATCCGATCGATTTATCTTATCGTGTGTGTATGATTGGACGGTTATGCTTATTAGCAGGAGCATGGCCGTTGTGAATCGATCATTAGCAACGGTGTGCAATGTCACGGCGGCCGCTCGTGGCGACATGCGATGCTCGTGAAACTCAATTGTTATGGATTTCCTTATAAGTTGGATGTAAGAGCTCGAGTTTTCTAGCGTATATTTGTGATAAATGATGAGAATTACGTTACATACGGAGTTCAGTCGATCACGGAAGCGTGTGTGTGAGGATTAATAGGATCCTATTTATATTCAAAGAAAAGGGTTTTTGTTAATATCTTTTTGTCGACAATTCCACTTAGAGCAAGAATGACAAATTTAATAATTTCGTTGCCAGATTTGAATCATAATTTTATGCCAAAGTCAATAAGGTCAAAAATGCAGTATAATATAGAGGTATGTTTGTCAGGTAACTTTTCTCTAAGTTCCTACGAAGATCAATGTTTGAGGTGTTTTGTGTGTAGAACACGCCTAGAATTAGCTGAAATACCAGAAAATTATTCAAAAATTGTTACTAATAATTTCGAAAGAGCCAGACCAAAAATATCTAACAGTAGGTATTGCACTTCTCCTAAATCTGACTCACGTTTTTATTAATTATTGATGAGACCGATAGTCTTATCAGTAAAGTGATATTTACATTAGTGAGTAAACTAACATTTACTCGCTATGAATCATTTCTCCATTAACATGAACGATAATAAGATCAACAGGGACGAGCGAGGTATCAAATATCTCCTTACCTACTTCCGGCAAACCATACAAGTACTACTTAGGTGCTTACCTTATTCTGATTTATTTGAGGCTTTCTTTTTACTAGCTAAATTAACGGAGTTACAACAACTTACCATCTTACGTTACTACTTTACCCATTTGTTTAACTTACACTGCTTATTATCGTCCTTAATGCAAAATCATTCTTTTCATCACTTTAATCATCACATCAATCATCTTTTAAAATACGTAACATTACTACTACAAAAGACTTAATAAAAATCTTTATGCTTACTTATCAAATGAAACGTGTGTAAGATACCGGAACGTCCATTAGTTTTAAACATTCCGTAATTACAATTTCCGAAGATTCTTCATAGAGATAGCGGATAAAATTACGACAAAAATTATGATGATACAATCACCACAAAATATTTTTGGTAGTTTTATATAATCATCAATTGATTTTCTCACTTGTTAATATCACTGATGACAGGATGATTGCTATTATTAGTCCGATCAATCGGACTAATTGACACATATTGATACTTGCATGAGCTCACTTGAGTCAGCGAAAACGTTTTGATGACTCGTCATTTCTGTTTTAAGTTTCTGTAACTCTTACTCGCATTTTTCAAACTACAAGCTTGTGGTATAGTATTTGTATATCCTACTGATATTACAAATGTGATAGTTTGTGGTTTTGGATGTTTGTTCCTCAATCACGCAAAAAAGGCTGAACAGATTTGGATGAAATTTGACACACAGATAGTTTATAGCCTGGATTAAAACATTGAATACTTTTAGCCTAGTCAAATGTTCCCTAGGGATTTTCCCTGTCATCGTACCTATGTGCTATATAAAAAAAGTTTAATAGAGTAACAAACCATAAGCTCTACTAAAAAGTTTATATACCTTGTTATAGAAAATTTATAGAGATAATTTTTGTCCTTGTCATTTTTTTTCTAACTTCAATACTTTTTGTTTAAAATCGTAAAAACCGCTGTTAGTACCGCGGAGTAACCGCAGACGTATTTCGAAGAACAGGGCCTCGAAGAAAAAAGGGCTCAAAATTCGGCTTGGCAACATAGAACCGAATTCAGCAGGCTTTTTTACATCGGAAAAGTCACGTTGCCAAAATGGCTCACAGAATGCCGTTCAAACGGTAAAGGAAGCGGATATTTAGGATTTTCGTCTAGTCTATGTCACATTAACATTCATGTTGACGTGATCCGCAACTAAAAATGTCATGAAACAAGAAAATTCTAATAGGTAATCTAATAAATTAATTATTGAATTATTATTTGCTATTACACTCCTAGCTGCTAGTATACTTACTCACAGCATATTGACGGCAGCAAAGAACAAAGAGACATCTGCATTTTTACAAAAAGCAATTTTTTACATAATTCCACTCAGAATTCTCCAAACTACCTATCATAGGAATTTAAAAAAAGTTGATTATTATATACACCGTTAATTTTTTAAGTACCCATACTATTATCTAAATAAAAATGAAATGTGGATATCAGACCATGTTTCTGAATATGAACGTGCCGTTAAAAGTTAAAAATGAATAGTTTGAAAATATCGGAAAAAACTGGATTAATCGGCAAACACAAAAATAGCAAGACGCGTGGACGTCATTCTTTTCATTATAATTGGGATGTTGACAACTTTTTTTATTTTATATTATATAAATTACCTCTCAAAAAAAGAAACATTGGTAAAATAATTATTTCGCTAGCTTGAAAACTGCCCGAGATATCACAGTGTGAAATGCACACAAATGGACTCGCCCAAAAACGCTCCATACTAACGGCTACTGAGTTATGACGTCACGCCTCAGTAGTTTGTATGCAACGCGTAGGAAATTTGTTTGGCAGCTATATTAAATATTGTGTTTATCAAAATGGTTTCTTAGACAAATTTGCTATACATTTTACGAACTAATTAAAGGTATCATTTATTTTAATAAATTTTATACTTTTTAAATGGACTTGTCCACCCAACTTTGAAGGGTCATAAAACAAATAATATGCAATATATGAAACCAAGAGGTATACAAGCTACTCTAAAAGTTTAATATGTTTACGATTTTTATTAGTATTTCGTTATTTTATTTATTAGTCAACATCCCAATTGTAAACCAGATGGTCTCTTTTGATTACGCGCGTGTAATTCTATGAATGAGCTCTAAATCTATAAATCAGTAAAATTTGAGACATAAATAAACATCAATATCTTGAACAATTATTAAATATTGAAATTTTAACTGTACATACTCGATTAGAATAGGGAAGAGATACACTCATTTCATTTTTAGATATACTTTAAAATTTACCGTGTATACTGTTAATTTCTTTTGCGAATATAGAGACATGTTCACATTTTTTTACACAGTGACGAATTACACATGCATAATTATACCATCTGTCCGGGTTTGCGTCGAAAAATCGCAAATAGCCGTTTCACAGTGGGGCGGGCTCGTTTAGATTTTTATTGTGCGAAGTAGATAAAGACATCTACCTTATTATGACAAAAATATACATATATCACAGTAGATTGGTCACAATTCCTAGATAATGCACTATTTTTTAATTTTGTTTTTTATTTATAAATCTTTATTGCACAAATACATAAAGTAAGGTACAAATGGCAGACTTAATGCTAAGAGCATTCTCTAACAGTCAACCAACAGTAAACAGATAAACACGAATGCGGCTATTATATATTGGTTCGCGGTAGTGGGAGCCCATAGACTTAGAGAATTTTTGCGGGTGGGAGTCCGATAACATTGGCCCACACCTTAGAGTAATTTAATTATTTATTTATTTGTGTTTCACACAATATCGGATTCACCTTTTATGAATCACTACACGATGATCAGAGCAAATTCAAAATTTTTACGCCTTTAGAACAACCCGCTGCCAATTAATTTAGGAAAATCCACAGGATTTCAATTTATTAATTTTGTTTCCTGAAATCATCTGGTTCATCACGTTTGTGTCATCATTCTTCTACCCAATTATTTTTATGATATTTACTTTAAAGTGCTCAAAATTTTTCAAACAAGTTAAAATCCTGGTAACTGTCGTAACATGTAATCTGTGGTCGTAACCAACAGTGGAATAATTCGGTATTCCTATACAATCACAGATTTTTAATGGTTTCTATGTTCATCAGTGAAAGGTTTTGGCCTTCATTTGGCATCAATAAACATTATAATCATTAACAATTACGGAAATCGTCCGTTTGATGGGTGATTTGCCAGCATATTAGGCAAACAAAGCGAATTCGTCGGAGCGCAGTTCCACAGTTGCAGCGCCTAATTATGCATACCTATCCGATTTGTGTCGGAATAACTATTGTTTGTGCTTTTTGTGTCCACGTACAACAGGTAAATAGACACATTCCATTTGTATTCGTATAAGCAATCGCTTATTGCGCTTATTTACGTTCACGCTATTGTGAAAAATTTGCCCTACTTTTAAGCGAAGTAAAAAATTCCTCGCAGTTTTATTACCAAAACTCAGACCCGAAGATGGTGAGATCACTGCAATTTGTTGTTGGATGATTTTCTATCAGTACACTTCATTGCCTACTGCTAGTAACGTTTAAACAAACATTAATCCATATCTAATTGGTAAATAATTGATTAATCCCCACGGTTTCTATCTTGTTAGGCAACCTCCAACCGTCATACCGAAGTATTATAAGGCCAAACAATTTTTATATTTTAATGTCAAAGGTTAAGTTTTATTGTTGCAATTATACACCCTTGTATTTTTAACCTGTTCAAATGTCATCGTTACTCAATAACATTTAAATCACAATTGGTATTTGATGAATATAGCTTTTGCAATCTTCAATATGACGCGCTGTTACAAGTTGTTTTATTCGGTGATAGACGAATGTCACACTGCATGTTGAAACAAGCCTATCGACACGTCCTAGTAAAATATAAAAAACCGGTCAAGAGCGAGTCGGACTCGCGCACGAAGGCTTCCGTACCAGAAAACGGCAAAAAAATACGTTTGTTGTATGGGAGCCCCCCTTAAATATTAATTTTATTCTGTTTTTAGTATTTGTTGTTATAGCGGCAACACAAATACATCATCTGTGAAAATTTCAACTGTCTACCTGTTGTTGTTATTAATATCGAGCAAAAAACAGCAAAAAAATCACGTTTGTTGTATGGGAGCCCCCCTTAAATAATAATTTTATTCTGTTTTTAGTATTTGTTGTTATAGCGGCAACAGAAATACATCATCTGTGAAAATTTCAACTTTCTAGCTATCACGGTTCATGAGATACAGCCTGGTGACAGACAGACAGACAGTCAGAAAGACAGACAGACAGACAGACAGATGGACAGCGGAGTCTTAGTAATAGGGTCCTGTTTTTACCCTTTGGGTACGGAACCCTAAAAAAGGAAGTGTGGATTCGGTAACGGTCTTACCTAATTATGTACTAAGTTTTCTGCACTTAGGCATTATTCGCGTACCTACTTAATTAAGAAAATCACAACCATAGACAGAAAAATTTTCGCTGCGCTCAAGAAGACCAACAGAGCGTGGAAATGAGAAGTTAACATCATACGGACACGGTCTATGTAAAAAAGAGACAAAGGTGACATGTGCCAACATTTTTTACAGTAAGAGCCCCTAGCGTCCCGCCTAGCAAATGAGCAATCACAGTTTGTTTAAAATATTTTTTAATCTTAATTAGAATTTAAAATAAAGGTATCGTGGAGCTATGGTGTCTTCTGCTCTAAGTAATTGTGATGTGACAAAAAGAAACAATCCAAGTAATCACACTTTTCAAAGGTAAATAAGATATTGCCACACATTTCTCTAAAACCAAATTTCGCTACATTTATTCGTTTATCGACAAAGAAAACAGTATGGAACATAGTTTATTAACTTCCTTTGCCATAATATAGTCATATTTTATGAATCTAAGTCATATTTTACGTATCTCATATAAAATGTATTGATTCGTTTTCGGATCACCTGTTTATTGACTTTGTTGTTCTTTGACATTCTATTTCTATGATCACAACAATGACGGTGCTGCAAATATCCAAACAGAAAAGGAGTAAGAAAAAGAATCCACATCAGTGAAGAAATATTAAACACTTAAGTGAAATAAAATTTGTTATGTTTCGTAGTGGGTTGGATATCCTTCAAGCAAATTGTTTTCTGCTACGTAAGTTTTTTATAAAATGACCTCAGCTCCACTTCAAATTTTAAGTTTCTGGGAATCTACATTGTTGACCGCCATTTACAAAAACCATGTTTTTAGTTTTTGGACGTGTATTTTTTTGTTTTTATTTGTTTGTTTCTTTTTTTTTCTTTTCATGATTTTCCAGGTGTGCCAAAAAGATTTTACACGCGGCCCCCTTGGCAGCTTTATACTTACCTAATACATTTTTGGGTTGAAATTTTCTTCAGAGACCGTGTATATCCTTTTGGAAACATGTTTTATTTTCCATTTTCTTTCGTTTCTCTATATGATTTTTATATTCTTTTGAATATGTTTTTAAAACTATAAATTTTTGATTTTGCATGCCTGAAGTTATTTATAGATAAAAACATTAGTTTATTTTACGAAAAAAATGTATTGTTTATTTTTTGTCATAATAGTCTTCCGAAACATTCGTAGAGACCAGGAGAATCGTGTTTCACAGTAATATGAATGAAAACGTGTTTCTTGGCGAAAACACTGGCCTACAACGATAGGGGTACCTACCGTGTATCCAAAAAGAAACACGTGCCCTAAAAGTTGCAAACTTGTGTTTCCAAACACATGGCGCTTAACGTTTTCTGGGCGAATTAACGTGAATTAACATGTGAAGGGTATCAAAGTTTACTGCGTAGACAAAAATAAGATTAGTGTACTTTAAGGCTTCATAATTACGTCTGTCACGTTATACTGCCAATGTCACGATCGAGGCTAATCCCTATACTTCACCTTGGGGCTCTACACGTGCCCACATGCTGGCATCGACATTGAGGGTTTACAAGGACATTGCGAAAATCAAACTCAACTTTTAGTATCCAATTATACATTGTACGAGACACGGGTGTCCTATAAAACGTTTACCAGGCAGCGTGTTGGCCTTATTAATAAAAGAAGAGTAAGTTTCACCCGAGTGATCCTGGTACTTAAAATTAAAATTATTGTTAACCTACCAATTAAAAAATGGGCTTCCTTTACCGTTTCAACGGAATTTTGTGAACCATTTGGGCAACATGACTTTTCCGATGTAAAAATGTCTGCTGAATTTGGTTCTGAATGTTGCCAAGCTGAATTTTTTTTTTTTTTCAAGCTTGTTGTGCTCTTATAACGGACTTGATTCAAGAAAATATCTCTATATTCCTTTACAGAAAATCCTCTTCAGAATTAAAACTATAAAAATTTGCCTCAGAAATAAACATTGTTAAATAGCCCAGTTATTTCACTATATAGAATAAATAAACTAATTGAACATTTTTGTCTCGTAACTGTGTTAAAAAATATTTGCGTCGCGCGGCGGAATTTTCTCAGCCATTTTTTTTTTTAAATTCTCTACAGAATTAAAACTATTAAAATTTACCCCAGAAAAAGGATACTGATAAATAGCACTTGTTAAACATTTCCGTCTAGTAACTGTGTAAAAAAAATATTTTGTGTCGCACGGCGGAATTTCTCAATTTATTTTTTTCGAAAATCCTCTACGGAATTAAAACTATGAAAATTTGTTTCAGAAAAAAAATACTGGTAAATAGCCCAGTTATATCACTAGTATATAGAATAATAAACTTGTTAAACATTTTTGTCAAGTAACTGTGTTAAAAATTTTTTTTTCGCGTGGCGGAATTTTCTCTTCTCCAGTCACATCTCATACTTCCGATACCAAACTTCAGCGACCCCCAAAACCTATACCAGGACACCTCACACGATCAGAATCGAGTTCTATAAGATAAGGCTCCATTTTGACCGCCATCTTGAATTTTGGGCAAAGGAGCCAAAATTGGGCCTGGCAACATACAGAACCGAATTCAGCAGACTTTTTTACTTCTGAAAAGTCATGTTGCCAAAATGGTTCACAAAATGCCGTTGGATTTGAAAATTTTAATATGAACTACCAATCTAATAGAAAAGCGATAGTGGAGTAAAAACTGTTTTCGGTGGGAGCCACCGTTAGTAATGGTTAAATTATTTTTTCCGTTGTCCCATCAATGGGACGTCCAATAGAGCTACGGAAAAGAAGGGGTACAAAAATATAATATTACCTATAAATATCCGTCAGTCCAAAAATAATAGTTGAAAACTTCCAAGAAAAAGGCAAAACTAAGCGAAATCAATTAAAAATTTAACGTCTGCATCGACCGGTTCAAAAACAGGTTTTAGCATGTCTTTCTCTTTAATAACTCGTAAATGCATCGAGTTTTAGGTACAAAAATACTGGACTAAAAGTAGGTGATTGCTTTAAGAGTTTATATAAGAAGTTATTTTACCACTAAAATTTACATGCAATATTTTTTAAGATATTTCTTTAAAATTCATGATCAAAAACTCATTTCGAACAATATTAAATGATTAGGTCAGTACCTATGATATTACCTCGGTAGTAACAAACAGTTTTAGAATATCATATAGATAACTAAAAACTTTTTTAACAAAAAGAAAAACCTCCTTCAAAAAGCCTGAAACAAAAACAGCTTCAAAATTAAATACCTCTAAAAAAGCGAGAAACTTCAAAAATGCTGAAAAAAAATAGCTTCAAAATTAAATACCTCTAAAAAAGCGAGAAATAATATTCAAATCATTAGTTACGCATAACATTATTAATAAAACACGTCTATTGAAGTCGAGTGGGGCTGGAAGACAACTTATTTTTTATATTTCTAAAAGCCCCACCCGACATCATTAGACGTGTTTTATTAATAATGTTATGCGTAACTAATGATTTGAATATTATTTCTCGCTTTTTTAGAGGTATTTAATTTTGAAGCTGTTTTTGTTTCAGGTTTTTTGAAGGAGGTTTTTCTTTTTTGTTAAAAAGTTTTTTATTTTCAACTTTTTAGTGGTAGGTATGTAAGCATGTAAATATTTTTTAACTGTATAAAATATTTTCAATGGTAAAATGCCCACAACTCGATTTCAAAATTTACGCTGTTTGTTTTTGAGGAGTTCCGTTGTGTCTTTGTAGTCCAAGTCTAGTCCGTCGTCCGTAGCAACGTTGCATCGCAGACCATGGTTTGGTTTGTTTTGGATTGTCATAAAACTACCAAAATCCAAATCACTTTACATGTACTATTTGAATATGAGGAGTTCCCTTGTGTATCTTCGAAGTTTAAGGTCCAATATCGATGAAATTAAAATGTGACCATTCTTGAAGTATATCCTTTAAACAAAAAAAGAATCATCTAAATCGGTATATAAACAAAGATGTTATGTTCGAAAATCAGTGAAAACACGTGTGATGGCAAGCTAAATATTGTCATTTTTCAAAATTATGAAAAAACTACCAGCTAGATCTCTGTAATTTTTTTATGAAACCACACACAAACTATGTTCTTTGAGATTAAAAAAGAATTGTATAAATCGGATAACAACTCACGAAGTTATGGTAAAACATACATAAAAAATACCGTTGACTTGAGAACCTCCTCCTTTTTTTGAAGTTGGTTAAAAATAATATAAGTACTTATAAGTATCTGTCATACTTCGCATATTATTATTTTTATCATTTATTATTTTGAATTTGCACATTATTCAACACAATGTTCTCAAGTATTTTATGGAAAATATATCTTCTATTTTTTAAATCCATCGAAACGTTGCAGATATCACTTCCTAGTGGCTACGTAACCGCAAACTGATTGCTTCTCACGTGTACCACAATACAGGTAGATTCAATCGAGATGTTATATCTAAATGACTGTTTAATGGTACCACATTTGATACACACGTTTTCTTCTAATAATTGTTGTATAACTACAAAGATAATACAGTTATCTCTTATTGCATCTAAACATTGAATTTTGAACCTAATATTTTGATGGCAAAAACGTTATATGGTAATAAAGTTTCCAAAATAACGTGGCGATGGAAAAAGGCAAATGAAAAAAGGTTTTTTGTTCATTGGCACACGCAAAATTGAACTAGGTACTGTGAATTTTCTCGGATTCCTTTGTATTTCGTTATTTTACATTAATACTTTGAGTATGTAGGCAGCTTAATGGCTGAAATAAGATTTTCCCTAGCAACGCGGTTTCCGTCTGGACGGAAGCTCGCGTTCCGTCCGCCGAAAATTTGAAATGACAAACGAATGATTCAGAATTTAAATTTTTCTCTATTGTATTCAGTAGGCTTTCAATGAAACGGTTGATCGGATCGACTTGCCACAATAGGTTACATTTCTCCTGTAACATAGTGACCTGTTAGTGAACATTTCTATGAATAGTAACTGTAACATAGTGACCTGTATACTTACTATATACTTATCGCCCAATAGATCGACATTGTTTGCCACTAATTTGAGTCTGGAATGTGGAAATGGTTTTTATCGTGAACTCGAGGATTATTGTTTACTAGCTTCCGCCCGTGACTTCGTCCGCGTGGACAATCGGAAAATCCCTAGGGAACCTTAGAGTGGGATAAAAAGTATTTTATATTTTAATCCAGGCTATAAACAATCTGTGTGCCCATCCAAATCCGTGTAGCCTTTTTGAGTAACAAACATCCAAACATCTAACTAAACATACAAACATCCAAACTTTCAAATTAATTATAAATATTAGTAGGATATTAGGATTAAGATAAAATACAAAGGCTGTTAGCTTACAAATTATAATAGGCTATATGCAAAATATAGGACTTAAAGTACCTACTAAAAGTAAAATATCATTTAAATCTAAAAGTCTTATTCGAAACCGAAATAAAATGATTTGAAAATCGATATAATTATAGTAGTTTATGAAACTGACGCATAATGAGGGGTATTAAACATGAGTGTAGGCGAGGTTTTTAATAGTATCACACGAGTGTTGTAATACCCAGTTATGTGCAGTTTCATACACTACTTTTTCTACTCTCATACAATTTACGATTGTAACTAAAAAATAAAATATCAAGGTTAAAAATTACCATATTACCTTGCTCGATTTCCTTTCCGTCGTTGCATCTAAAATATCGGGCAGATTCCTGCTATCAGACACTTATAAGCAAGATTTGAAAAAATCCATAATACTTACATAATTCAGTACAACAAAAAGTGAAAATTGAAATTCAACTTTTTTTGTAATGTTATAAAAATGGCGCACATTCCATTAGAAAAAAAAAGAGATTATGAGTGCATTCCAGCAGACTAATTGTTACACTAAGTCATCGATCACCATAGAGTACATTTTAATCATGGAAAGTATGGGGAATATCGTTGTTTTTTTTAATATCACAACCTTCTTCTTGGATTCGCCCTGTATCGTAATGAGAAAAAAAGTTACTTTATAACATCGCTTAGTTAAGCGAAGGTATGTTATAAAATTTAGTAGCGATTAGTCTTCTGGAATGCACTCATCTCATTATTTATTTTTCTAATTGAATACGCGCCATTTTCAGATTTTAATGTTTACTTTTGCTTAAAAATGTCATAGTAGTGAGTGAAAATTTGACTACACCCGATATTTTAGATGCGGCGACGGAAAAACGTCTTACTTAACCTAGGTAAGTCGTGCCAAGAGAAATTACAAACTTACTCTTTTTATCATTGATATTTTATTTTTTAGAAGTTTTGTAGGTTCAATCGGTGCAATCACAAATTGTATGAGAGTAGATAAAGTAGTGTATGAAACTGTACATAACTAGGTATTAAAACACTCGTGTGATACTATTAAAAACATCGCCTGCGGCTCGGTTTTTAAACACACACTCATGTTTTAATACCCCTCATTATGCGCCAGTTTTATAAACTACTATTTTAATTTTTTTTCAGTATTGCGTGTATAAAGTACGTCAATATAAATTCGTTTTGAATTTCATAATTCGAATTTTACGATATGAGAGTAGATAAAAAATCTAATAGAACACAAAAGTTAATTCAATATGTTTTTTTCACAAGAACACAAAAAAACGTAGAAAATTAGTTAGCTACCTTCTTATTTGTTTACCTATCTACAAACATAGGTAATAGGAAACGCCATTCACTCAGTAATTGGCGGATCAAGAAATTTCAGGAAGTGTGAAGCTACTGAATAAATTGAAACCTTGGTAATGTGTTCCTTTTTCCTTTCTTGATGCTATCCAAGAATTTTCTTATGAATAGAATGAATGAAAAATATAACCTTTTTACACAAAAAGGTTATATATTTCATTCATTCATCATAAGGACAGGCAAAATAAAAATGTATTTGAAACACATTTAACCAAAAAATGGTTTGGGGACTCGGATACGAAAAGGACCGTGAACCTTTTTGAATTTGTCTATGATAACCTTAAGAGCTTATTTTAGTTATAAGAATACGGAGTAAATGAACATCTCCCAACAACTATAATAAGCAAATGCAACAAATAGTAAATTAAATTTATAAAAGAGAACCAATACTGTTCGTATTTGAGTACAGTCAATCTAGATAAAAAAATAATTTACCTCTAACTGTTTCAAGTAAGTAGGTAACAGCACTTAGCATAATTGATATTTATTGGTATAATATATTATTTTATGTTTTTTCTTTGTTGTCTGTATTTTACAAGTTCAATACTAAGCACAACAATTTGCCTACTCTAACTATTATAATTTCTAACTAATTGGATAATATATAATACGGTAGTAATTGCTGTTTTGCCATGACCGTGGATAAACCTATAGTAAATGCCTTTAATTAACAATAAAGTGGTTAATTTAGGCCTATTTCCATCGGTTTATTGAGAACTATTGAGCAGTCAGTAAATTGCCTTTAGTACCAACACTTTTATAGCATCAATTGTAGTCAGTAATAGTTCACTGCACAGTATACCTAAGTAATAGAAAGCTATGGATTGAAGAACTATGCTTTGAAAAACATTTTTTTTTTTGTCAAATACTTATTTGCATCCTATACAGGTGTCCCAAAACTTTATGGAATTTTACTTAAAGAAGACTTCATTTTGTTTTTAAACAGAAACGGAACTGCATTCAAAGATTTTGTTTTTAAATCGCATACGATTCGATACAAATTGATACAACCCGTAATAATAAAATTTTAAATGTTAAATTTAAAGTTTCATGGTCTTCCTTTTGTTTAAGATACTGGTCACTTAAGGAAAAATAACCCCTATGATAGAGTAACCCTTTCGCTTGGTATGGTAAAAATAAATATAAGTATATATTCTTTCGTTTTTGGTGGGTTCGGTTCCTGGTTAAGGCAGGCGATTTTTCAAAAATGTTTGATATAAGTAAGTACTTAATGTTTATGTAAAAAAGATACACAAAATAAACTAACACATTCCTCACATCATAGATCCGTGTAATATAATTCTGATAGTAGTTATATTAAGGCGGTTGTATGACCGAAAGTGGCGCCCTCAGAGGATTTTATTTAATAATTTATTAATAGAAAAAGATTTTAAAAATGTTTATCGTGGAGATTTTAGGGCCCATGGTCTAGTATTTTTAGAAGGTATCACTACATGCCCTCGTAGTCATTCGTAGATGTAGATAGCAAATGTGTCAAAAACGGCCACTTTTAGCAGTTTTTCTATCTACTTCTAGCAGTGACTACTAGGGAATGTAACGATACCGTCTAAAAATACTAGACTGTGGGCCCTAAAATCTCCACGATAAAAATTATTAAAATTGTATATTAGAATTATAATATTAAATAAAATTCACCGCGGCGCCACTTTCGCTCAGGGTACCACCTTAAGTTGTTATTATATTTGTGAAGAATGTAAGTTCTACGAATCAAAACGTAACATATGGTGAATCGATGGTGATTCAATAATATTTTGCTACTGCATAATAAAAGTTAAATAACTATAGACTCGGTCACAATCTTTACAATACTTATTTTTGAGAAAATGTTAATGTGCAAGAACTAAGATCTAATGAATTCTTGAGTTATCTATGAAAATGTGGTACACCAGAAAAAGTTAACGACATAACTAACTGGTAATAAACCTATGTATATTAACTTTTTCTTATGTGTGTCTAATGCCGATTTCATATTTGTAATTAATCAAAATCCATCACTATATGCGTACAAAACGTCTTGATTGACGCGCAAAGAAAAGCGACGGCACACCGTTAGATATTCATGTTTGTATGACAGTCACGTGAGAACCAACATTAGCCTTAATTCGTATATGAATATTACTGGCCTTATCCTCTAGCTAGCTAGAAAGTAATGGCTTTTGAAGCACCTGCGTGACAGCAATATGCCAATAATTTACAAAAAAAGTTCATGTACAATGTTCCTTTGAAACCCTTTCAACTAATATCTGATTTAGTGCCTTTTTCAAAGTTTACTTTTAAATACTTAACTATGGATTTTCTATGATATCATCTGCTAATTAAAACGCTAGTTTTTTTTACATTCTCTTTGCTGGTAATAAGTTAATAAAAACTCAAACAAAAGTAAGTTTATATAAGGTCCTTCTTAAATAGTGCACAAAATTTTAAGGGGTGAATGTACCATTACTATGGTACCATCATTAAATCGCGAAAAAAAAAATCTGCTGTTCCATACATTTTGATCTATTCGATTTGAAATTTTCTATGGAACAGCTGATTTTTTTTTCGCGATTTCAATGTTGGTACACTAGTGAAAGTTGTTTGTATGCGTGAGTACATTGACCCCTTAAAATTTTGTGCACTATTTAAGCAGGACCTTATATAAAAAAAGAAGATTGTAAACAGTCATAGCTTCTGATAGTTTGTGTTTATGATTTGCATCAGTAAAACTCATATTCGTGTTTTGTGTCATCAAATTAATACTATCATTGCAATGAAAGCTTTCTAAAAACTTTTTCCGAGCTCTAACATAATCGGTTGCAAAATAACAACTAACATACAGCAGTTTATTAATATGAGGTAACGTTGAGACACTAGCTAGACCGTAAAACGCTAGACAATAGCACGTAGAATGTTTCGCCATTTCGCACTAAAACTGCAGAGACTATCTTTGCATGCAACTGGCCCAAATGAAACTCGCCCGCGATTTTTGTTGTTGGTCACAGTTTTTCGTTGCATAAGTCTAAACTTTATCAGCATTATTAATTAAAATAAAAATAAACTTTTAGCCTGTGACTACAAAATTGAAGTCAAACTAGCGGGCGAGTTTTAATCAAGCGAGTTGCCACCTAAACTCTATCTCGAGCAATGAAACTGGTGACTAACGGGGCCGATATCGTGGTATTGTATGCGGCTGCGCATCGGCCGTCCCGATTGACGACCAGCGTGACGTATTATCTATGGACCGCGTCCAATGTCCGAATTAATAACCAGATCCATTCAGCGGAGAAATATGAAAACCGCTTAGCGTTTGTCGTGTCACGGAAAACGTAAAAAGCGGCAATTAGATCCGGAAGGTTTACGGCTGCAGACATTTCTTGAATTGTATTACCGTCGAAATATAAAGGTTATTTTTTATGAAAATACTGTATAAATTAAGATTTATTTTTAGAGAAACAACTTGTAAAAGCTACTTGAAATAATGTTGCGAGTGTTTTTTTTTTAATTTTACCGTGCAAAAGATTTGTAAAATAAATTATTTGCAGTTTTAAAAGTAAATGGTAGTTTCATTATTTTCGCGTCGCTAATTTTTGTTGTTAACAGCTAACATTTCCCGTATAAATGTGTCAAACTGCCGGATAACATATACCATAGGAAACCATGTGAAAACGTCGGAAACAATAGTGTAAAATGTTTCATATATCCCACGCACGGTAAGGTGCGCCCGATACGGACGCAAAAAAGGAAATACCCATTCAATTGTATCGGAGTGTTCGAGTTTAGTGATCCGAAAGAATAACGCAAACGCTTCGCAAACGTAAATACGGCATGATAGAATATTAAATTTTAATATTAAACTTTTAAGTACTAGAAAAAAAAACGCGACTGCCCTGCCAAAAGGGCCAACGAACTAAATAGTTAAATAACAAATCAATATCATTGCAGTCGGGGGACCGTACTACGGAACATTTTTTGATCAAAAAAGTCCCCCGACTGCAATAACACTTGTTTTTTAACTTTTTAATTCGTTTTTGGCAGGGCAGTCGTTTTTTTAATTGTTTTTAAATAACATATTTATTTTTATTTCATACATTTTAGTGAAAAATCATATAATTTTGGAATTTGCCATTAAGGCCTTTCATTTGATGCCCATATTGTAATCTTAGATTATTTATATGTCAAGATAGACAGTCGAAGCAACAAAAGCGTCTAAAAAAATATCACCCAACAGTTGGGTGACCAAAACACGCACAGTCAGTAGTGTGACCCGGCCATAGTTTTTATTACAATACTCTTTGGGCGCAATGATGCTAAAAATGCACACCAACCTCAAAAAGTTGGCCTGTTTTGTTTAGTACGTCAAAAGCGTAAGACTCTATCTGGACATATAAATAATCTAAGATTGTAATAATTAAAAAAAATGATTTTTCATATTACAAAATGGCCTTATGCAGCCCCAACATTTGACTGGTCTGAATAGATTTGACATCAAAATCTATTCAGACCTTAATTAGTTTTGGTGAAATAAACTCACATACGTAGGTAAATACAAACATGAACCTGAACCCTGATACAATACACTCTTCTTTTTTCAGTCGTGTAAAAAGCAACTATAATATTTATAGTGATACAGAGCGTCCCAAGACTTTATCATACGGAGAGAAAGAAGTACCTTAAATATTGAAGATAGGAAATTTTACTGAAAGAAGACTTCATTTTGTTTTTAAAAAGAAATGAAACTGCATTTAAAGATTTAAAAAAAATTGCATACGATTCCATACAAATTGATACAATCCGTAATAAATAAAAAATTAAATGTTCTTTCCTTTGTGTCACTTAAGAAAATATAATCCTTATGAGTAACCCTTTCGATTGGTTTCATAAAAATAAACAATTTATTTGCTTTTTTTGGTGGGTTCGATTTCTGGTTAAAGCAGGCGATTTTTCAAAAATCTTTGAATGCAGTTCCTATTATTTTTTAAATAGAAATGTTTTTTTTTACAAAAATTTCATACCTTTATTATTTTAGTTACTTTCCCTCAGTGTGGCATAGTTTTGGGACACACAAACTTGAACAAATCTTCTAACGTCTCGGTAGCTCAGCCGTCAGATCATCCGATACGCAAATCGTCATCATCATCCTCCTGGGACCCTATTTTTGAATCGCTCGGCTGGCGTCGAGCGCTCGTTTCTACTGATTTTCGTTCAACATATCATTGTTTTGAGTCATATGTCGAACGAAAATCAGTCGAAAAGAGCGCTCGACGCCTGCCGAGCGATTCAAAAATAGGGCCCCTGCCCTTATCCCAATTTATTTGGGGTCGGCGCAGCATGGCTTTTTCTTGGCTAAACGAAATGTTGAAATACCAAACATCATTTGATACAGCCGTAGCAAAGCTTTAACAAATATTTATTTACAACAAAAGCTATTTAATTTTAATTAATAATATTATACTTTAATCTAACTTTCAAAAGTTAATTTATGCTATGCTACGTCATTTTATGTTTTTATCTATTTGCAGGGCATAAAATAATAAAAGTGAAACTTGAGAAATGGATAAAGAGTTTAGATTAGGCGGTGAATATTTATTATAAATAAATATTATTGAGTGTAGTTTTAACTTAAAAACTTGTCTGTGACAACGTAAACACAGAAATCGCGTTAGGTCGCAAAAAATTGCAAGGTTCTGAATTTTTGGGATGTTGTTAGGATAGATACCAATAGTGTAAAACCAAATTTGCAACCCTGAAAGACCTGTGCTAACTTTTTTCAGTTTTTGGCTTACAACTTCTAAAAAATGTATTCTACGGCACAGTTACTTATGACATTTTTAAAGAAGATAAAATTACCTATAATTTAAGCGTAACCCTAGATCTGTATGTTATATATATCCTGAGGTACACACTTTAAAAATTCGCCATTTTTTCCAAAGAGTAAAAAATTTATAGTAAGCTAATATTTTGAACAAAATACCGTCTAAAATACTCATTCTACGAGGAAACTCTTAGGAAATAAGTTAAAGAACAGTTATTTAACTTTAATCTAAGGTAAAAAACGCTTTAAGACTAATAATAATTATCTTGTTATTAGTTTAACACAAAATTAGAAAGTTGTATTTTTCAAGAAATAGAGCTTTGAATGTGAATATAAATTTAAGTAAATATGGACAGGAGTCTACGGAGCCCCAAGATGAACCATAAATAATGAACCTGGGCCATCCAAAAGAATACTACTGTCTCACTAAGTGCAAGTAAGTCTAACAAAACAAACATTACATATCTAGGTACCCTCTTGTTGTAATTGATTAATAAATAGGGTGATTGACGTGTTGAGTGTTTCTGTGGCAGGTTTAAGCTGAGGTCCCTCCATTACTTCGGCACTGTTTCTTCATTATTAAGAAATTATTCATTAATATTAATTGTATTCAATTTCATTTTGTATAATAAACTATTTTCCGATTATTAATGTCTTTCTATTCGTCATGTAAAATTTAAAAAAATATCCGATTTCTAGTTTTTTACCTGCTAGTAAGAGAATTATTCGTCTTAAAGCGTTTTTTAGTCTTAAATTAAAACTAAAGAATTGCTCTGCAACTTGTTTTTCATATCTTTCTTCGTAGAATAGGTATATTAGACGGTAACGTGTTCGAAAAACTAGCTTACTTCAAAGGTCATTTTTTTTTAATAAATGTTCCATTTTGAACTATTGTATCTCAAGATATGTATGACATACAGAGCTTAAATTATATTCAAATTATTGATAATTTTGTCTTCTTTAAAAGTATTTTAGATGACTTTGCATTACAGTGCATTTTTTTAAAGTTGTAAGTCAAACACTGAAAAAAGTCTGAAAATTTCGAGGTCTCTCCATCTTTTTGCCACTGTGACTTAATTATTAAGAAACTAGCAATCCGCCCTCGCTTCAGTTACTTTTTTTTAACCAAATGCAACCTTCCGCAACCCCCAAAAAGAAAACAATACCTTCCAGTCGTCGCCTGAATTCGCTCCTTTTAGTGAAAACCGCATGAAAATCCGTGCGGTAGTTTTTGAGTTTATCGCGAATAGACAGACGCGGCGGAGAACTTAGTTTTATAATATGTAGTGATTTACACATTAAAATTAATACTATTTAATTTTATTTTGCATGATAAACTGTTTTCCGCTGATTGATGTCTTTTTATCGATTAAGTGTCCTACAATTCGTCAGGGTTCATTTCTTAAAAAATCCGATTTCTTAATATATTTTTTCCTGATAACAGGAGAATTACTAAAGAGTTTTTCTAAATCTTAAATTAAAGCTAAATAACTGCTCTTCAATTCCTAAGGCTTTCCTCGTAGAATGAGTATTTTAGACGGTATTTTGTTCGAAAGATTAGCTTACTACAATTTTTTTTACTTTTTGGAAAAACTGGCCCATTTTTGGAGTGTTGTACCTCAAGATATACATATACGACATACAGAGCAGGGAATACGCTCAAATTGTAGGTAATTTTATTTTCTTTAAAAGTGTCATAGATGACTTTGCCGAATGCATTTTTGACAGAGCGAGCACGAAGTGCGAGCGAAGCGTCTCTGCTTCAGCTTCGGCAAAAATTATTTCGTATGTCCGTCTGTCTGTTCCCACCTACAGGTCGCAATTCTCAACCGATTCTCGTGAAATTTTGTGAGCAGGTTTGAAAATTATACAGATTTTTTTTGTCGAGCCAGTTTTTAATTTTTTTTCAAATTGGCGAAGATATAACATATCTTCGCAGAAACAGATATCAGTCCGACTTTCCAGCTTTGCCTGTTCTCTTCTACAGGTCGCATTTCTCAATCGTGTAATTTTGTAAGCAGGTTCAAAAAATGTATATTTTTTTTATGTCATGCCAGTTTTTTTATCTTTTCTAAAATGGTGGAGATATGTAAAAGAATCATATTTTACTCTGGCTTTCCGGCGCTGTATGTTCTCCTCTACAGGTCGCATTTCTCAACCGATCCTCGTGAAATTTTGTAAGCAGGTTTAATAATAATATAGATTTTTTTTTGTCACGCCATTTTTTTTATTTTTTCAAAATGACGGAGAAATGTTAAAAAAACATTTTTCAGTCCAGCTTTCCAGGTCTGTCTGTTCTCCTCTACAGGTCGCATTTCTCAACAGATTCTTGTGAAATTTTGTAAGGAAGGTCAAAAATTGTATTAATTTTTTACTTCAAGCCAGTTTTTCGATTTTTTTTTTAAATTGGAGAGATATGTAAGAAAAACATATTTCCGTCCGGCTTTCTGGCGCTGTCTGTTCTCCTCTACAGGTCGCATTTCTCAATCAATTCTCATGAAATTTTGTGAGCAGGTTTGGATATAATATAAAATTTTTTAGTCGATCCAGTTTTTTGAAATTTTTCAAAATGGCGGAGACATGATAAAAAATCATATTTCAGTCCGTCTTTCCAGCGCTGTCTGTTCTTCTCTACATGTCGCATTTCTCAACCGATTCTCTTAAAGTTTTATAAGTAAGTTTGAAAATTGTATATAATTTATTTGTCGAGCCATTTTTTTTTAAATGGCTGAGATATGTAAAAAATACATATTTCAGTCCGGTTTTCTGGGGGCTGTCTGTTCTCGTCTACAGGTCGCATTTCTCAACCGATCCCGGTGAAATTTTGTGAGCAAGTTTGATAAATATATATAACTATTTAGTCAAGCCAGTTTTCCCAAATTTATTTAAAAATATTCACCCGTTTCGAAAAATGATCAAAATTAGAAGCACCATCTAGCTGCGAATAACTCACGTACTGTGTGCTTCGAAAACTTCATGGCGACATTTTATTTTTTTTATACAGTTTGAGCCACTTTTTATCGCGAGGTCTACAGCTCACGGAACCACTAGTTTAGAAGTTGTAAGTCAAAAACTGAAAAAGTTTGAAAACGAGCTTTTTCGAGCACCACAAATTAAGCACAGGTCTTTCAGGGTTGCAAATTTGGTTTTACACTATTGGTATCTATTCTAACAACATCCCAAAAATTCAGAACCTTGCAATTTTTTGCGACCTCAACCTCAACCTCAAATGTTTAAGACGATTGGCCTATAATATGCAGCTGAGTTTAAGCGCGTTTATAAAAACGGCATTTCATACAAACTTTCAAGTCGTTATTTTCGAAATAAATTAAACAATTTTAATGAAACTTTAGACTGAAGACATAAGCAGGATACATAGGTCTAAAAAGTTAGTTAAGAACATTCTTGAAATGTCATATTAAAAAAAAGATAATTGGAGATTTTTGTTTCTATGGAAAAATTAAAATCGGTCTAATTTAACTGTAACACTATTTATCGAAAATGCTTTCAATTACTTACACATAAGCAGAATACATTAGCTAAAAAGTTTTAGACCAATGTAATCTGCTTACGTGAATGAAGTTTCATTAAAATCGGCTCCTTCATTTCAAAAAATAAGGACTACAAAGTTTGTGTGAAATGCCGTATTTCGTCAACGCTCTTAATCTTGAGAAAAAAGGCTTTTTGATGTAAGCGATACAAGTACCTACTTGTCCTTTATCTCTCCTCTTAGAATAAAGCTGGAGGTAGAAGCGTACTTCATCCAGTATCCTCAATCAATGAGGAACCGGATGGACTGACCGGACCGGATGGACCGAATTCTCACCTCAACTGCCGTAACACAAACGTTTATCATTATGGCAACTGACTTAAGACTGGTAGTTAGTTAGTTAATAGAAAACCCCTGTTTGTTAATTGGGTCTTACAGAGAATTTTATTGTTTTGTGAATATTTTTTAATTTGCTTCACAGCTTTAAAAGTACACAAGGCTTGTTATATATATAATAAACAAGCTGAAAAAGGTAACTTAAAATTAATGAGCACTGCATACGTAAATTGAATTCATGTGAATTTTGGTCAACCTGGTGCCTTGACGACAGATGATTCTAGGGACACAATGTAAAATCTGACCACTCATGTAGTGGAATATATCAGAATTTAATTCATATATCGGTGATTTTTGAACACCCTATGAGGAGGAAAAATGGCTTACATGTAAGAGTAAAAATGCATCGGTGCATCGCTCGCCTAACGGCAGTTAATAATGTTCGCAACGAACGCTGCTCAGTGCATTGAATCATGTGAAATGCGGTGTGTCAAGGTCATTTGCGGTATTATTAATATGACTATACTTGTTTCGTTATTATGAACAACATAATCATAAATGACGCCATACCCATTAACGCTGAATGTTTCCATCCAGGCCTTTTTTGCACAATTAGCATTCAAAATAGGCAAGTATCCCATCAAAAATAGTAGTTGAAAAAATATACCTATATATTTATTAATTAGGTGAACTCTTAATCACAGACCTAACTTATATTTTACAGGTAAATAATTTAAGCGTCAATATTTTTTTGTGTAATATTTGATCTTTGATTTTCTTTGATCTTTAAGGAGATGAAGTCTCAAAAAGAAAGTACCTTCAATCCAATCTAATACCTTCTACAACTTAGACTATATAGGAAAAGTAAAAACTGTGATGGTTTAGTTACAAATGAAATTATAAGTTTTTCATCGTATCCATATAAAAGAATTCAACGTGCGTTGATTAGCTTTTTTACCACAATTTCAGAAATTCCAAACTTTACCTTATAAATGTTGGCTAATAAGTACATAAAATTAAACAAAATGCTTATCAAATTCCCCTATCAGTAGTTGATTAAAAATTATTTAAAGCGCCAGTTACGTTGCATCATTTATAAGATGCAATATAAAACCTAATACGATATTTTGCGTAATTATGACAAGTAAGTTGATAAAACAAATATCGATCAATAGAAATAGATATTATGTAAGTAAATAGCAAGTGAAAAACTGCTCGAGTTAATGATTAACAATAAATCTGTAGGTGCACTCATACAGCGGCCATAATTATTAAATTTATTTGCCTACGTTGTTACTTTGGTTTTTTTTTTCAGTCATATTGAATTTATAATTTTCTGTATGGATTTCACTAAGTAAGACAATTTCTAAATACCTTGGACGAATCAAACTTCGATCACCATGATTTAAGGAATCAAATACAGATGACTTTTCATGATTGGGTACCTATGTCGCTGAGTGATGGCGAACTGTAGACATTTGGGTCGACATGCAAAGGTATCAACGCTGTATTTAAAGTAAAAAAATATTGTAAAATTCTAATAAAAACTTACCTACCAGCATAAAGAGTATCCTAGTAAAACCTTCACCAACACTTCGCAAAGTTTGAAAAAAGAACAATGTTTTTGTCACATTCACAGTTCATTGAGCGGTATGCGCGCGAGCGCGTATCATCGCGGGACGGAGCGGCGCGAAGCGGGCGCGCGGTTCTGCGGCCGGCTACATGTGAAATCAGCTGTGGCTGCCGTCTTGCGGTAACGGCACCTAGGCCCCTACCATGAATTCTCACTTATCCCAAAAAAATGCCATAGTAAGTAAGGTTATACGGAAAAGGCTGTATTATTTTAGATGCCCGCAAAAAACAACTAGGTTCAAATAATGAAAATTTCGTCATTATTATTGTAAAGTTTGCAAGAATACGTATCTTTAAATAGTTACTTTGATAAAATACTTTAAAGCCACTTCGAATTGTTGTGATGATATCATATGCTTAGTATTTCTTGTTAAAGGTTTCTTCAGAATCAAGCAAAGGCATGGCAAAAAGTCAAACTTGGTTTTTTCACGTTAATTAACATAGTAACAGTTTGAACAACTTATTTTCTATTGATCAAATTATAATAAGCGTTAATTCTTATCGAAATCTTACATATGTGCAAATGATGATAGGTATATTGGGTGAAATTGAACTTATTGTATCAAATACATTACGTACATAAAACAAATACTGTTGATTCGAGATTCCTCTGTAGGGGATTTGACCTCTTCCTCCCCCTCCCAGAACTGCCGCGCTTCGCAGATAAGCCTCCGATAACAAAGATAGCATCAGCACCTTGTTTATTTATGATCAACTATGTGATAAACCAAATTACGTACGCGCGTGGGAATTAACTTTTGGAACGATTGCGATGCCATGGCATCGCAATCGCTATGTGCTATTAAGTATTCTGTGGCATGCCACAGAATACTTAATAGCACAAGTGCCATGCGTTAGTTTTTGGAGTACCTAACGATTCGTAGTCGTGAAAAGATTAAAAAAATACAGAGGTGGACATAGTAGTGGAGTGGAGTCGATAAATGCTTTTGGTGTTGAATTAAATGATTCCTTACTTTGCTGAAAGCTATGAAAAAGTCATCAAAGGTTCCTAGAGAACGTTGATGGATAAAAAAAGATTGGGAAGGTAGAAAGGTGGATAGATTGTTTGTGGGAATTATATGAATGTGAAGTGGGGTGAATGAGGAAATGCCGGGGAACAGGAAAGAGTAGAAGAGAATGATCGTACATACGGGGCTCACCTAAAACAAATTAGGATAAGGATAGGTGGATATGATGATGATATCATGGTCGAGCCTGTGTGTAGCCACACCAGCATCTTTTAGACGTTAACTCAAATAGAATTAAATAAATATCTAGACAAACAAGATTAAGAAAATAAAAATAAGACTCGTTTTATTATAAACTAGCGGCCCCCGCGACTTCATCTGCGTGGAAAGGTTTTTTGTTATTCCTCGGGAACAATACCTACTTTTTTTCGGGATGAAAGGTACTCTACGTCCTTCTCTGTACCCCTGACAACGTGTATGCTAAATTTCGACAGCACGTCAAGCGTTTAACTTGACGTGCTGTCGTGTGTACATTAATGTAACGTATATTATGTCACAGTATATTGGCAAACCCCTTTCCCACAGACATAGAAACACAAAATGTGGGACCTATATTGGGCCCAGAACGGTTTGCACATAACCAACGCACATTAATGACAGTAAAAATAGCCATTTGAAATAATGTTATGAGAACTGGATTATGTTATGTTTTAAAGTATGTTAACAATGTAACATATATTATATTAGTTAATAACTAATGTTACGTAAAATATCAATATAAATGTTAAAATTACTTCAAATTCAAGAATATGGTTAAGTATTAAAATACCTAGCAAAAGTAAAACACCTATAGGAAAATAAATAATATAATAGTCAAAAGCTACGTTCAAAGTTATTCTACTTCTGCCCGTACAGTTAAATCAATATCTCCACTGATAAACGATTCATTTAGGT
Organism: Agriphila geniculea; assembly: GCA_943789525.1. Lineage (NCBI taxonomy): Eukaryota > Metazoa > Arthropoda > Insecta > Lepidoptera > Crambidae > Agriphila > Agriphila geniculea. Next base: position 18,706,725 of record OX038871.1, read on the forward strand.
AATTCGGATAACGAAATAACCCACTTTTTGCTTTTGAGTATACGCCAAACAACATGTTCGTCAGTTATTCAGTCCACGGTGACCCAAATGGCTCCGCCAATGGGACACACGAAGCTGCACGCTCTGATAACGACAAAATGTCCTCTAAATGTAGTAGTACACAAAGCCCTCGTGTACAAATTCGTCATCATGTTCGGTAGTTTTACAACAACCTCTCTCAAAAAGATGTTTACAAAAAATATTCCGACGTGATACCTTTTATGAGACAAATAACTATACGTATTTCACTAAAATCAAAATCAGGTGTTGTTCGGGACTCTGAGGACAGGTGGCGCCATCTAGCAGCAGGAGGCGAGATGCGGAGATGTTTCGTCGTTCGTTCGCTGCTTCACTTCATACATTCATTCAAGCATTCCCCCCTGCCGCCGGCGGCGGGCGGGCGGCCCTCTCACTTCTATTCCAAAAATTTTCAAAATCTCAACGTTAATTATTGCTCTGTAATTTTCATCGGTCTATAAATTAAAACGCATTTGTGCCTACGTATTTCGTTTTGTTTACAATTTAAAATGCGGACGAATGCAACCGCCACGAGAAAAAAAAACCGGTTTCATAACAGTAAACGAGCTGCGCGATGCGGAGCGCACCCTAGTTAGGTTCGTACAAATGCAATCATTTCCTGACGTCTATAACAATTTGCTTAATGGTTTTCATTGTGATAAGGGTGCACAATATAAACGTATTTCAAGTCTGAATGTGTTTTTAGATGAAAATAAAATAATTAGAGTCGGTGGTAGACTAAAAAATTCGTCAAGTTTTAGTTATAATAAGAAACATCCCATATTGCTTTGTCATAAACATTCTTTCACAGTGTTATTGTTTAGATCGTTAATTATTGCTCTGTAATTTTCATCGAAATAAATCATTTATAAACCATTTATAAAACAATCATTGAAGATATCCTCCGTTCCTGCCCAAACAAGTTCCTGCGAGCCCGGATTCTCTGAAGTCAAGAAGAATCAGCAATCGTTTTTGGCGGCATCAACGAGAAAACGGTCAGAATATCTATCTAACCTAATCCCGTTCTATTCGATTTGTGTTAAAGCAGTGCGTTTTACAATTCCAGTGCGTTACCAGCGTATTCCATCCAGCCAACTGTCGAGGCGATACTTACACGTGAGTACATTTCATATTCTCTTTGACCACCATAATGACTGATGAAACTATAAAATTATCGGTTCCCTCTCGTTCTCCTACCAAACCGCATTTAAACGATGATTATCTTAGTGATTTACGTAAACAAAGGGGTATATTGAAGGGTCGGCTAACTCAGTTTAAAAAATACGTTGATACATTTGATGGGGCTAATCTTAGTAGATTACAGTTTTCTGAAATGAAGTTGCGATTACAATCAGCTAAAGATTATTTCCAAAAAATTGAGTCTATTGAAAGCGAATTAGAGTTAAAGTGTTCCGAGTCAGAATTGCCTAGTCACTTAGAATATTTTAATGGTGTTGAATCCTTATATTATGGTGCAACTTCAATAGCTACTTGTTTGTTGGATGGTTTTGAGGCTGGTGAGAGTTCTAAATTGAGCAATTATTGTAATCATGAAGTCGCGGATAAAACGGAAAAAACCGTTAAGAAAAATATCAAACTACCCGAAATTAAATTACAAATATTCGATGGTTCTTTTGATAACTGGCTTGAGTTTAAACATTCGTATGTTACGGTTATTCACAATAGTACTGAGTTGAATGCTATAGACAAATTCCATTATTTAAAGTCTTCGCTGAGTGGTTGTGCTTTGGAGGTTATCAGAGCTTTAGAGTTCACACCATCCAATTATATTCACGCATGGGAGTTAATTGAAAATAGATTTAATAACCACAGACTTTTGATTCAAAATCATATTAAATCATTATTTATGCTTCCATCTTTGAAACAAGAATCATCTTCAAAAATAAGACAATTAATAGATTCTGTTTTAAGGAATTTACGTTCTCTGAAGTCACTAGATGAGCCTACCGAGTCGTGGGATTCGTTAATTATTTATTTGATTGTGTCAAAATTGGATCCTTCCACCGAAAGCAAGTGGGAAGACCATAAAGGTACTCTACAGAGCAATACGAATAAAATAAAATTACAAGACCTTTTGACCTTTCTTAATAACAGAGCAGATACATTAGATTCTAGAAGTAGTTCAACTCATACTAAATCACAAAACACAAATAAGTTCAATAATCCGAATAATGCGAATAATACTAAAAATATTCAGTATACGCAAAGCTATGTGTCAGCCAATAACATTGGCACACATAGTAATCTAAATAAAACTAATTTACTTAAGCGTAACTGTCCCCTGTGCAAGAAAAATAATCATTTTCTTTATGCGTGTACTACATTTTTAAATATGTCCATACAAGATAGATTAAATTTTGTAGATAAAATCAAAGTTTGTAAAAATTGTTTGCGCACAGGCCATTTAGTGACAGAGTGTAAATTTAGTTCATGTAAATTGTGTTCACAAAAGCATAATAGTTTACTTCATTCGGATAATGAATTAAACGTACCTTCGTTACATACATCGACGGCTTTGCATTCGTCGGCTGATCGGTCCGATGCAGCACATCGTACATGTGACACGGACAGATCAAACTTATCATTAAAATACGTTTTACTTTCAACCGCAATCGTAGAAGTAGCCGATGTCGATAATCGTTTTCACAAGGCTCGTGCCCTTCTCGATAACGGTAGCCAGCATAGTTTTATCACGGAGAAACTTGCACGACGTTTAAATATTGGTTTTATACAGTCCACAGTTCGAATTTCGGGTGTGGGACATAGTGTTACACATTCGAATAATTCATGCGATATTTTAATGCGGTCAACTACAAGTTCATATAATACGCGTTTAACTTGTTTAGTTTTACCACAAATTTCATCTAGCTTACCTACAAATAATTTACAGTTAGAAATTGATTTACCCGAAAATGTTCAACTTGCAGACCCTACGTTTAATGTTCCTAATGAAATCGATATTTTATTAGGCGCTGACATTTTTTGGGAACTTTTATACGATAATAAAATACGTTTACCGAACGGACCTTTCTTACAGAATTCAAAGTTGGGGTGGTTAGTGTCCGGTCCGGTTAATAACAAAGGCTTACGCGAAAATAAGGTACTTTGTCATTTTACACAGTCGTTAGATACACAACTTCGTAAATTCTGGGAATTAGAAGATTTACCTCCTTCGAAAAAGGTTCTAACTCACGATGAGCAAATGTGTGAAGAACGTTTTATAAAAACGACTACCCGCGAAAAGGACGGTAGATTTTCGGTTCGTATCCCGTTTAAGGAATCTGCAACCATACTTGGCGATTCTTACACCTTAGCAAAAAATCGTTTTTTCTCACTTGAGCGCAAACTCGAACGTTCACCATTATACAAACAAATGTATTGTGACTTTATGAAGGAGTACGAAACCTTAGGTCACATGACTCGCGTGGACGGCTATAGTGAGCCTTATTGTTTTTTACCCCACCACGGTGTTTATCGGGAAGATAGCCTTACTACTAAGCTCCGAGTAGTTTTTGATGGTAGTGCGAAATTACCGCCGTCTCAAAAATCATTAAACGACATTCAATTACCCGGTCCAGCGCTTCAGAATGATATTGTTTCTATACTACTACGATTTAGACAGTATAAGTATGTAGCATGCGCAGATGTCGAAAAACTATTTAGACAAGTTTTAATTCAACCCGACCAAAGATCGATGCAATTAATACTTTGGCGCGAGCGGCCGACCGACGTATTAGGCATTTATAATTTAAACACAGTAACTCACGGTACTTCTTCGGCGGCTTACCTCAGTATGCGATGTTTGCTACAACTGGCTATAGACTGCAACGATGAAGTCATTTCACGAGTCATAAAAGAAAATATATTTGTTGACGATTTAATCATATCTTTGGATGACCGTGATTTGTTAATGGATATTTGCAATAGAACATCTCAAGTTTTACTATCAGGTTGTTTTCCATTACGAAAGTGGACATTTAATTTTGAGCTTACGCGTGACCATAGGGAACGTTTTAATGACGATCTTACTCAAAATAAAACGCTTGGACTAGGTTGGTTTAATGACACAGATCAATTACATTTTACTACAAAAATTGATACTATTCACTATGATAGCAATAATTTAACGAAACGTGTTATGTTGTCTATTATTTCTCAAATTTATGATCCGTTAGGTTTACTTGCGCCAGCTGTGATTATTGCAAAAATACTTTTGCAAAAATTATGGCTCTGTAAAATTGACTGGGATGCTCCCGTTTCTCCGGAAATTGTTTCCAATTTCAATCAATTTATTGAAACATTACACTGTTTAAGTAAATTGCGAATACCACGTTTAGTTAGGGGTCCATATGTTCAATTTCAGGAACTACATATATTTTCAGATGCGTCCGAAAGTGCCTATGGGGCTTGCGCGTATATACGTACATACAGCGAAAATTCTGAAATTTCAGTTCATTTGTTGTGCGCAAAGAGTAAGGTCGCACCCTTAAAAGCTGTAAGCACCCCACGTTTGGAGCTTTGCGGGAATCTGATGGGGGCTAGACTTTATCAAAAAATAAAAATTCACTTTCACTTACATTTACTAAAGTTTATTTTTGGACTGACTCCACGATAGTCCTGGGTTGGATACGTATGTCACCACACCTTTTAAAAACCTTTGTGCAAAATCGTGTGACTGAATTAAATGAATTAACGGGTGATTCAACATGGTTACATGTAAAAAGTAAAGATAACCCAGCTGACCTGTTATCACGAGGTGTTAAACTCGAATTGTTAATAAATAGTGAGTTGTGGTGGTACGGCCCATCCTTTTTGCATTGTAAAAATAATTTAAATTTTTCAAATTACAATAATTTGAATGATAATTTAATAATTCATGATAATTTGCCTGAAATGCGTAACAATTCGGTAGGTAGTCATATTTGTACAATTGATAACAATATATTTTCATTTGAAAGTTATTCATCGGTCTATAAATTAAAACGCATTTGTGCCTACGTATTTCGTTTTGTTTACAATTTAAAATGCGGACGAATGCAACCGCCACGAGAAAAAAAAACCGGTTTCATAACAGTAAACGAGCTGCGCGATGCGGAGCGCACCCTAGTTAGGTTCGTACAAATGCAATCATTTCCTGACGTCTATAACAATTTGCTTAATGGTTTTCATTGTGATAAGGGTGCACAATATAAACGTATTTCAAGTCTGAATGTGTTTTTAGATGAAAATAAAATAATTAGAGTCGGTGGTAGACTAAAAAATTCGTCAAGTTTTAGTTATAATAAGAAACATCCCATATTGCTTTGTCATAAACATTCTTTCACAGTGTTATTGTTTAGATGTGAACATTTAAGGTTATTACATGCTAGTCCATTACTTCTCTTGGCTAACATTCGTGAATATTGGTGGATTTTGAGTGCTAGAAACTTAGCGAAGAAAGTAGTAAAGGAATGCGTAACTTGTTCAAGGATTAAAGGTAAAACATTATCACCTATAATGGGTAATTTACCAAGTGAACGTATAGAACCATGTTTTAGTTTTGCCTGTTGCGGCTGCGATTTTGCTGGACCCGTCCAAATACTTAACCGTAGCGGACGAGGGGCTCGTTTAATTAAAGCTTACATTTGTCTTTTCGTTTGTTTTACAACGCGTGCAATACATTTAGAACTCGTCACTAGCCTCACTACAAATGATTTTCTTTTAACATTAAAGCGGTTTATAAGTCGACGCGGTAAACCTGAAGTAATTTTTTGTGATAATGGGAAAACATTTGTAGGCGCAGAGAAAGAACTTCCATTATTTTTATCAAAAACACAAGATCAAATTTCAAGTTTTTTAGCCAACGATGGCATTAAATTTAAATTCATTCCCCCGTATTCTCCTCACTATGGTGGTCTTTGGGAGAGTGGAGTGCGATCGTGTAATTATCATCTTAGACGTATAGTAGGCAACGCTAATCTAACGTACGAGGAATTTAGCACGGTTTTAACACAAATCGAAGCCGTCCTGAATTCCCGTCCCCTTTCTCCTATGTCTACAGACCCTAACGACCTGACACCACTTACTCCTGCCCATTTTCTGATCGGACGATCGTTGACTGCTCCAGCCTGCGACGACCTGACGGCACAGACGACGTCCAGATTGCCGCGTTATGACAGAATCGAACAGATGCGGCAGCACTTCTGGCAGCGATGGGCCAAAGAGTACGTGGCAGAACTCCAGCAGAGGACGAAATGGAAAACCCACAAAGACGACATCACTCTGGGCAGCTTAGTCCTTCTCAAAGAAGACAACGCTCCTCCCTTACGATGGAAGATGGGTCGTGTACTTCGTGTGTTCCCAGGCAGGGACGGCATATCTCGTGTCGCTGAAATACGAACAGCGACCGGTGTCACTAAACGTTCCTTCGCTAAGATATGTCCCCTGCCACTGCAGCCAAGTTCCTAAGGAAATAACAATCATCAACATTTTTGAAAGCGGAGCTTTCAAGGCCGGCAGTATGTTCGGGACTCTGAGGACAGGTGGCGCCATCTAGCAGCAGGAGGCGAGATGCGGAGATGTTTCGTCGTTCGTTCGCTGCTTCACTTCATACATTCATTCAAGCATTCCCCCCTGCCGCCGGCGGCGGGCGGGCGGCCCTCTCACTTCTATTCCAAAAATTTTCAAAATCTCAACGTTAATTATTGCTCTGTAATTTTCATCGAAATAAATCATTTATAAACCATTTATAAAACAATCATTGAAGATATCCTCCGTTCCTGCCCAAACAGGTGTTAATATTTTGTATGACCAATTACAATGTTACAACAAATATTATATTTTTTCAACAGTTTCTTCTCAATTTTCAATCTTAATTGAAATTTATATAGGTAGGTAGATACTATTAGGTTTTAAACAGAATACCTAATAGTACCTACCTATATAAATCCTAATTTACAAGGGACTACGAACCGGCTCGTAGCGAAATATTGTGTTTTCTTTAATTTTAATTACATTACTTTTAACAGCCACAATGAGAGGCGCCAATTAATTCAAACGCTTCATTAAAGTTGTTGATGTCTCTTCCTTTTCCATGATAATATTATAGTGAAGCCTGAATAGAATGAAGTCTCTGAGAACGAATGTACAGTATGATCGATCATAACACAGTTCATAGAACGAGCGAACTTCAAATCCATCTAACGTAAAACCAAAACCCGTGCCGCGCTTGTCCTAACAAAAAATAGCATTCATGATTCAGAGGTTGACATCGATGTTATCTCACATCACCTTGATCTTTAGCCAGAGACTGCCTGACCTCAGTGTTTCAGCTGCGTTCGCTCATACAGGCTACTAAACCTACAATAGCCACTGATTGTATTTGCCGAACCTTGGCTGTATCTACAAGGTAACTTGGTATCACGATTCGCTATTCACTGTTTTAAGTGCCTATAAATTTAACATGTATAGCCCAGTCGGCACGTAAGTACATAAAAATTGTAACTTTTAACTGAAAAAGAGTTACTTACTTGAACAATTTTCACGAAAATCCCCCGACTAAAAGTGTGACATATTAATTATCCACCTATTCATAATCATAAATTACCAATGCAAGAAAAGTCTGTCGGGTCGGGGCTACCATATTACCTGCCCCCAAATGAACTGATATTTTGCAGTTGTGATTAGTTAAAAATTGTATTGGGAATGTACTTTTGGAGACAAAGATAAGTATACATATAATTAAGGAGATAAAGATAAGTATACATATAATTAAGTTAATTAATAGAACAGAGAGATGATCTACTTGATACTTTCCAGTTGCCAGAGACAGTGAATGTCTCACGACGAAAACTTGGACAAGTAGACGATGGTTCCAATCCAAGTAATTCACATTAATTTATTCAACTTAAATCTTGCATTAACTGTGTAGGTATAGGTAACTCAATCTTTTGCTTTACTAAAATGGATTTAAATCAAATTATTCGAATGAAAACACTTCTTACTTCTTCCTGAAAATCCTTGGGGTGACACTAAACTTTAACTGCCGTACAAAAGTTTATACTTAATTCAACCAAAAATATTGCTAAGCAATATTACTTCTTACGTATAACGTCACAAAGAAGCATATTCCTCAACAAACATTTTGGTTATTCTAAGTATATTCATACTTTCGTTTATTTACGTACGGCAGAAAATCTTTTCAAACAAAAAACCTACAACTATTTAAATTAGGTAATATCCTTGTAACACTATTTTATTGGTTCAATTAAACGTGAATCTTTTCAATCCGGAAAAAAAAACAGATATTAAATAGGCTTACCTTTTCTAATACCTATTCGAAGCCGCTGATGTCGCATTCCGTTAATTATTAAAATAAACATTTCGGCATTGTATTCGTGGTCTTATTACGCATACCTCTCAAATACATGAGTTCTCAATTAGAATATCAGTCTTAGTTTGATTAGAAATCAGGTATTGATTTCTAAGATTACAAGCAGCTTACTTTTGAGGCCGTTACCTATTTTGCTCAGATATTTTCTTATAAGGGAAAATAAGACTGTAGGCAATAATTTGGTAGAAATCGTGGCGGACTACAAACTAGCTATTTGTCATGAAACACTCAATTTTCGCAAACCACATCAATAACAACCTATTGTTATGATCTATGGAATAATTTAAATGGTTTAGTGATAGGAATGCGAGAGAAAGTATTGAAAGTTAACATGCGTGTATGATCATGAAGTTAGATGTTGTAAGTCATCAAGAAAAGTTTGGGAATACTTAGGTAAAAAAAACTTTTGGTTGATTTTGCAATTAACATTTTTTCAAATATCTTTGATGTCACTACACGGGCTAGATAATATCCGACGAAACAAAAATCTGACGAAACGAAAATCTGTCGAATCGGAAATAGCTTTCTTATGTTAAAAACCAGTGAAAATAAGTATTCACATGTTTTAGGTTGGAGGAGAATTCTAGTATTTTTTTATACTTTCCAATTTGACTATAAGTAAATGTCCTTCTCCAATAAGGAATATTCTACATGCATGCATTCCAGCAGTGAATGCAATAAATAACATAGTTTATGATGACGATGATGACTATAAACGTCGAATTAATAAATTGGATAGTTATATCACTCTGGAATTCCGCAATTATTATCTTAATATTAACGTGAGCATTTTTTGCTAACATGCGCGTGTGATCGATAATATTAATTAGCGCGATAATTATTATTTCAATCAAACACGCTACTGACTGACATGTGACGCGAGTTCTTATGCTGCAATTGGGTACGTATCAGAATGTCTAAATTTAAAATGTCTAAAGTTAAAATGGCAAAGTTCAAAATGTCAAAAATCAAAATGCAAATGGTATAAAATGTCAAAAATCATTATGTATAAATTCATAATAGCAAAATTCAAAATGTCAAACGGTTCAAACATCAAACTAGTTAAAATATCAATGGTCCATAAGTTAAAGGTTTACAATAATTTGAAAACAACAATTCGCCTTTTTTTTCATTTATCGCCTTGCAAAATTTTGTGAGCAATTCTTTGTAGTTTCTAGTAATTGCGTTACAATTTTTAAATTGTATCATGGAGGAGGGTATACTTACGTTTTCGAAATTTGTGATTATTTACCTAAGATGTAACATTATTACGCTATTGTGTAAAAAAAATGTTTTTTTACTATTATAATATACTTACTGTGATTATTTAGGTACTTAGATGTAAAGCTTTCATATTATTATGTAAATATAAATGATGATTTTCTTACCTCTTTGTAATATTTATTTTCTATTATTTTAAGGGCATGATTTTATCAATTACCTAATAAATGCGTTTTCAGTGACCTAGTTAATAATATTTGTTCCTAAATAGTAGACTTCTCACCTCAATCGAATCAACAAATAATGTTAAAACGATTACCTAATTACTAATTAAAAATTACTTGGAAATAATATCAATTATCAAAATAATAAAAGTGTCACTGAAATTGAATCACAAAACAATATCAAAATGGTTTTAAAAACTCCGTTATAAAAACTCCGCCCCTATTAGGAATTTTTCTATTAATTAGGTAACAGATCTATAATTTCGATAATTGAACGAATTAATCGATGCTAATAGTTAGATGATTAGATTTATAGTGACAGGTTTATTATTTTAGGTAGGTGAATTATTCCTGCCCGTAACTTACTTTTTAGAGCATAGATCTTAGGTATATTCAGGCTATAGAAAAAAGTGATCAAACTATAATTTAAGATACATATTTACATTAATCCGATGATTTATACTTTAGAGACAGTTTTGGTAAATATGATAACTAATATATTTCTTGGAGATAGATATTATTATTAGGGTATTGCAGATTAGTGACTCATCTAAACTTGGTGATAGAAAATTTTGTTCCCTTTTATTTTCACTTTTGCTGTAGTATGTACCTGTGCGAATCAAGTTCGCATACGTACACACTATGGCAAACTATTTTCAGCACAGGATAATATATTTTTTTGCTGCAGGTTCGCGAACCTAAGTGAGTACCCACCTTAACGTGCGCCTATTGTCCTCCAGTTTTTTGTGTGCATTTCTTTGATTCATTGCAATATATCAATTGGATGCACTCGCCGAGATTACCAGTCAAGACTAAGCCACCACGAGACACGTAGCGCACGCCGCTCGACCAATGCACCGCGCCCGTGTTGTGCACGCGCTGACGTTGTCGTAATCAAGTTGTTATTATTTCTTAACTTATTCAAATCACACTTTCTCAACTTCAATTTTGGTAGACTGCTACACTTATCACCAAACATTAAAGCAGGAGAATAAGCGATCCCCTCCATGAAAAAAGACTCCGGTAAACAGTGAGCTTTCCATACAAACGTAATACATAATTATCTGTGGTAGGTAATACCAAAATGATTTGCGATTGGAACATATTTAATCCTCACCACTGAGGTACTGGCTTACCTCTTACTGCCGGAACACAACAGTTTTCAAAGTCCCCCTAGACTATTGCTATGCTGAAACGTCAAGAAAATCCAAAATCAAACCAAATATTAAATAATTATCCAACTACTTTTAATAAAACCGCAAGAAAACCGCGCTAGTATCCGTTACTCCGGCGAACCGTGAGCTTCCCATACAAAGCATTAACATAACACCAAAATGATTCGCAATTTAACCATAATTAACTTTTTTGTGATGTTATTAATTGGATAAAGAAAGACATTATTTATCTAGTAATATTTAACTAAATAAAAAATCCAAAATACCAAACCAAACAAAAATTATTGCGATTTACAGTTTTGTATGAAAAAATTTAATTGGAATTTATTATGAATTGGTAATTTGAATATTAGACATTTTAAGTTTTGATCATTTGAACTTAGACATTTTAATTTAGGACTATCTGACCGTTTGACATTTTCGTTTTTGACATTTTGAACGTTTTACATTTTAATCTTTAGACATTCAAATTTTTGACATTTTGAACTTTGCCATTTTAAGTTTAGACATTCTAACTTTAGACATTCTGATACGTACCCGCTGCAATTACATGGCTGGAAGACAGAACCAATCTATCAAAAGTGCTTCAGCGGTATTGAAGTTAACTTTATTACAACTAAGTACTTTTTTTTCTGAGGAGCTCGGTGGCGCAGTGGTTTAGCGCCTGGCCCAGCGATTGCGTAAGTTAAGCAACGTTCGCAAGGGTCGGTCATGGGATGGGTGACCAAAAATTTACTATCGCGAACTCCTCCGTGCTTCGGAAGGCACGTTAAGCCGTTGGTCCCGGCTGCATTTGCAGTCGTTAATACCCACCAATCCGCATTGGGCCCGCGTGGTGGGTTATGGCCCGTCCTCCTTATCCACCCATAAGGAAGGCCTGTGCCCCAGCAGTGGGGACATCAAAAATGGCTAATGGACACACTTTTTTTTCGGGGAAATTTTCTCGGATTCTCTACAATAAATTAATCAATGATTTGTATAGGTTCGAAGCTTGGCCTTACCAATCTTTCTATGTAAGTAAACTTATTGAAAGCTCTGCTCCACCCATATAAAGTGCTTGCAGGTCTTTACCTGTAAGGACATAGATTAGGTACATACCTACTTAGAGCATTGATTAAATGCTCTAATCTAATGTTACTTTATGGATTTGTATCGAGAATTTTAAAGAAGTTGCATTTCCATACTAAAGTTTTCTTGATTCTTAGCAATCGTGAAAGCTTACGTTTTAAAACTTGTATGTGTTTATGTTTGAACGTTAAGTGACATATTTTAAGCGAAAAAATAACCCTCAGGACGACTTTGTCAAAGTCTTGGCTTAGCTACAACCAATACAGTACCTAGTCAATCATTTTTGTTAACAAAAATAGGAGTCATGTTTCCAAAGTTTTTCAATATAATATCAAGCAATTTGCGAAAAAAAGTCGCTAATTGGATGATGACTAATGAATAAAATAACGAAATACTAATAAAAATCGTAATCATATTAAACTTCTAAAGTAGCTTATATTTGCTCTTGGTTTTATATATTGCGTATTATTTGTTGAATGACCCTTCAAAGTTGGGTGGACAAGTCCAAAAGTATAAAATTTATTAAAATAAATAATACCTTTAATTAGTCCATAAAACGTATAGCAAATTTGTCTAAGAAACCATTTTGATAGACCCAATATTTAATATAGCCGCCGAACAAATTTCCTACGCGTTGCATACAAACTACTCAAGCGTGACGTCATAATTGCGTAGCCGTTAGTATGGAGCGTTTTTGGGTGAGTCCATTTGTGTGCATTCAATCTGTGATATCTCGGGCAGTTTTCATGCTAGCGAAATAATTCTTTTACCAGTGTTTCTTTTTTTTAGAGGTAATTTATGTATTAAAAAAATAGTCATCACGCCAATTTCATAGGCAAACACCAAATAATTGTTCCGTTATAGTTTATAGTTACACAAATTCCTTCGAACTTCAAGGTAAAACCATTATATCAGCGTAAAGTCTGTTAGCTAGTGGCGAGCGTGCTATTATTACTACGCATTATAGCCTCGGTTGAGGTTGTCTACCACCGAGAGATAAATTGTAGCTATTTGTCATACATGTCTGCCCTAATAGGCGAAGGTGCGAGATTTCACTATGATTATGCGTCATTGTGTGAATGTTCTAAGCCGTTGGGCCGAGAGAAAACTTTTGTCGTTAGACGTGATCGGGATTACCTGAATAACTTCCGTCTTTGTCTGGGTTGGGTACTTATCTTTAAATTTTTAGGTACCTTGTACTGCCGCTTTGTTCTAGATTTTTGCTTAATTATTACCTATGATAAAGATCAACTAGATTTCTGCAAAATTATTTAATAAAATAAAAATAAGATAAACTAACATTACCTTTTTGTACCGCTATGAATTTTGCGCGAAATCAATATATGTAATAAAAATATTTTCTTCATCCATTATGGAATTGCTTATGAAAAAGTCGCGGGCAGGCTCTAGTTTATTTACAAAAATGACTACCTGAAATTGTCAAATTGACTGAATATTTTTTTATTTGTAAGAATCAGATCCCTTATTAATATAAAAAATTGAATGTTTCGTTGCGTGAAAATAAAAAAAATACTTTGATTTCGCAAAGCAGAATGGAAAATATTCCCTTGCTATCCCTTCCCTATAATCACCATATTTAAAAAGTTGACATTTCTGCGTGGTGATTAGGAAATAGCAAGGGAAAATTTTCCATTCTGCTGTTACTTTTGTTTTGTCAAAAATCTGAATCTTTTTAATAACGACGCTTATAAATTCAGCCAATAAATTTTTTTAGACATTCCCCATAGTCAACATTTTAACTAAGGTATCGTGTTTTGGTGTTATAGGCATAGCTGTTATAGCTGCCACGATTCTGTTAAAATGTTAAAAATATGGGCTAAGGAAATTTTAACTCTTTGTTATGTATTACGTTAACAATAAAATAGACTGATGTATTGAGAGAAAGTTGGATACTAGCCTAAGTAATAAGTATTAGGTGGTAATAACGCTAAGTAATACTAGTGTGTGTCTACCGTCATAACCGTATACTAGATGTAATACTTTTACTATTTGAAGTGTAAAGGCTTGAAATAGTGTAAATAGAAGTCAAGATAATCATGATATTATGAAGTCATTACAAATAGGTTAATAAAACAAAATTACTTACTTAGAACATTTTTTTTTCAGTTTTAAGGTTTTACATTTTTCTATATCATCACATGTTGCATAATAATTTTTACAGCTGTAGATTTTTAACCACTCGTATCTGAAAAAATAACAATTATTTAATATATAGTGAAAACAAGATTTTTTTCTAGTATATCCTAATCTTTCGCTGCACGCCTGCGTTATTTCATCTATGTGAAGAATTATCCTCGACATCCACTTAAAACATCTTTTCAGATGTTTGACAATCGATAAAGATGAAACAGCTATATAATTTCTCACATTGATGAAATTACGCTGGTTTGCAGCGAAAGAGTAAGGATATACTAGAAAAATTTCGATGATTTCACACTAGTGTAGTGGACTCGATCAGTAGCTCAGTTGGAAGAGCATTGAACTAGACATCCCAAGGTCTCGGGTTCGAATCCCGCCTGAAAAAGTGATCTGGTGGTGACTTGAATTTTTTTGTAGTACGTACTTACTTATAGGTACAAAATACAAAAATATTTATTTTCAAAAAACCAGAAAAATAGGTAGGTACGTATTATTTAATTTATACATCGTTAAATTTTAATCATTTGGTTCCCGCAGTGGGGTGGTTCCACTCATGATGACAAGCAACTTTTACTGTAGGCCCACTCTGATATTGCGAAAAAAATCAGCTGTTCCAGACAAAAGCGCATTTTTTTCGCAATATCAGAGTTGGCCACATAGTAAAAGTTGCTTGTAATCATGAGTGGAAGGAAACACCCCACTGCGGGAAACGAATGATTAAAATTTCAGCGTATACTATGCGCGCCAAATAAGAATAGTATCGACAACTTCACGGCACTGGACAATTTTGTTATTGCTTGGTAGAATTGATAACTTCATAATGTATAGGATGTGCATAAAAAGAAACAAAATATATAAAAATATGATTTTTATTTTTGCTGGCATCGATCAGCATGGCAAACGATCATTGGATTTTTTGCTGGCAGTACAAAATTGACCAGTGACGTGAAGTTGCCAAAACTATTCTTATTTGGCACGCATAGTATAACTAAACTAGTGGCCCGCCCCGGCTTCGCACGGGTGTAATGTAGTTACTAAATGTAAAACTGTGCTAATGTGGTGTCAGTGTAAAGTTATTAGATTATACTACAGGATACATATACCTAGGAGGACGACATATACCTATACGACGTACGCAAGGGGTGTTATAATATAATTGACGTGTGTGTGTGTCTGTCTGTCTAAGACAACCAACCTAGCTCCCAAACTTATGGATCGATTTTAATGAGGTTTTTATGCATTAGTTTAAGAGAAGCGTATAGACGGCGGGAAGCGACTTTGTTTTATACTATGTATAGCTTTTGGCCGTGGCTCCGCCCGCGTGGCAGTCGGTAATCGTTGTAAGTCTTCCCTTGGAAACCAATGATCGGGATGAAAAGAAGCCTGTGTTAAGCCCACCGGTAACGAACAATTGCGATTGTCAATTTTTCCGCAATTGACGCCCATTGACGGAAAAATTTATCGTTTACACGTGCAATTGAAGCGATTGTCACCTAACAGAACAACATCCAAACATCAAAACTTTCACATTTACACAATTTTGTGATTATATAGGTAATAGCTGCACCCCGTGGTTTTACCCGCGCAGTCTGTCGATTCTGTAACCAAACTCGCATCTCACTTCACTTCGCGTGAATTTGTTATTAGACATTTGTTTACTAAATGAGCTATTTTACTGATTGCAAAAAAATTAGGTAGCCTGCGTAGCTATCTAAAATATTTTATGATAAAAAAATTTTCTTATCATTATCTTATTTATGATTTAAAATTCCCGTGCCGTGAAGTGAGATTCGAAGTGGGGTTCAAGTTTGGTTACAGAATCGACGCCCTGTTAACGATTCTGTATTAGTTAGGTAGGTACCTACTTAATAAAATTTATTAGCGGTAATTTAACAAAATAAGTATAATAATATTATGTTACATTTAATACTTACCTTATAGTTAAAAATTCTAATATCTTTGCTTAATAGTTATCTTCTTTATAAATAAAAATCGATGTATGTGTATTTGTTTCCTTTGCACTCCTAAACCATTCATCCACATCCGATTATGATGAAACTTTGGTGAATATTTGGTGAATTGTTCTGCTTACTACTGAAAAGGTTTCTGGCTAAAAAAAACCTGACATTGCAACGCATGCCGGGCAAAGATTTATGTCGGGTGCAACTAATGTTGTGCATTATTATCAGGCTCTCCATTGAAACACTTCTCTAAATACCACATTCCTTGTCACGTTATATGATATTTGCCAGATGTTGCCGTTTTATTTGACTAATATTTCGTGAAGTAGTGAAAATAGTCAAAGTTTGTCTTGAAAATCGGGAAAATTAGAGATTAAACGTCAGCCCGTGCAGTGACAACTGACATATATTTTTCTTAATCATTCAAATGCACTAAGAAGTTTTGATTCCGATATCGAAGTCAACCACCCTAAAAATAGCTTTCTACCCCTTTTCAACCCTGTTAAGGGATACATTTCAAAAAAATACGAAACACATGTTCAATTAATTTTGTAAAAGAATGTCTATGCTAAATTTCAAGTCAATCGGGCCAAGGAATCGCGTTCTCCCATACAAACTTTGCCACCCTGTTTCACCCTCTTAGGGATTGAATTTCGCAAAATCCCGTCTTAGTGAGCACCTACATCCTAAAAGGGACCCCCATGCAAAATTTGAGACTCCTAGCACTTGTAGTTTCTGAGATTTCGTGATGAGTCAGTGAGTGATTTACGCTTTTATATATATAGATGTTCTTTAAATTAAGTACCTAAGTAATAAAATGTTAAGATTATTAATATAATTGAAAAAATATATAAAAAAATCGATCGACGGCCCAATTCCAAAGGTGCGGGTTCGAGTCCCGTCCGAGCTGCTACGGGTGGGGTGAGTCGATTTTTTCTAATATTTTTTCAATTATATTAATCATCTTTATATAAAAATAGCATTGTGAATGCATAAAATCTAAAAGTTTAATAATAAAATGTTTCCGCGATTTCATAGTCGGTCTTTTAAATTACAGGCAGTGGAAGAAATACAAACCAAGGAATTCGAGGAATTTGTATGGTTATAATTTATAACCATACAAAGCGAACCACCTCGAACTCCTTGGTTTACTAAAGGTATGATTCCGATCTCGGCAGCAGCAGCAGTGTTGCCGCAGCAGTGCACTTCAAATTGAACCCTAATGTTACGTTTGAAAGGCTCAATTTGATGTGAGCGGAGAAGCGATGCGACACTGCTGCGCAACACTGCTGCGCGACACTGCTGCGCAGCAGTGCTGCGCGGCACTGCTGCCCCAACACCACTGGTCCCCATACATTCTCTATAGGTTTATATGAGACTACATTCCGAGCTCGGCAGCAGTGCTGCGCAGCACTGTCGCGCAGCAGTGTCGCACAGCAGTGTCGCGCAGCAGTGCTGCTGACATCGGAATCATACCTTAACTCTAAAGTCAACAGAAATACCGCTGTTATAGCTTTTGGATTACGTTCTGGCCATTTTCCTTCAAAAAAATTTGCCTTTCTTATGAAAAAGGTGGAGTCACCTAATTGTGATATAATGTGGTACTATGGACGACGTTCAGCATATTTTATTGGAGTGCGAAAAGTATCGCATCGAAAAAGAGAATGCAAAGCATCCTGGCGGAACCAAATTCGGGGTCCGCCATTATTCCATAAAACCTAGCTAGTACTTAAATACAGGGTTATTTGTAAAACACCAACAACCTCGCAGGAGGAGCTTACTAACATCATAAATAACAACCATTTGTTCTACGACTTTTCCGAAAACAGACGAAAAAAATTTGACTTTCCATATATGTATGTCCGAACAGCTGATCGAGTTTTGTATGAAAAGACGTTTTTTTGTCTATTTGTGGAAAAGTTGTAGAACAAATGTTGTTGTTTATGATGAAATTAATCTTCTCCTGCGAGGTTGTTGGTGTTTTACAAATAACCCTGTATAAACATGGGTACGATGATATGCACTGGCTCTGCACTGTCTGTAATAAAATAGTTATATTTGGGTTCGATGGAACTGACATGTATAAAAAAACAAAGATCTTAAATAAAAAAAAAACAAAAAATGTCGGTCTCGTAGGAAAAGCTGATCTCTTTCATTGGTACTATCCTCTTTCGAACTGATAATTATGTGATATGCCCCATCCGAACATCCCTTGGATGGAATAGTTGATACTCACTCGGGTTGATCCAGGACGGAGCATTTTCATATTGCCAGAGTTTCAGCGTTTCGTTGCGTCGAGGTAGGTTTTCAATTATCAGAAGATTAACCGCAACGTTTTCATCTCTTTGAAACTAAGTAGCAAAAATATTATTTTATAAACTCAACCGCATCACCTGATTTTACAATCAATTAGTTAATTACAATTAAGTTGAAGAGCTCGATGGCGCAGTGGTTTAGCGCCTTGCCCAGCGATTGCTGAGGTTAAGCAACGTTCGCAAGGGTCGGTCATGGGATGGGTGACCAAAAATTTATTATCTCGAGCTCCTCCGTGCTTCGGAAGGAAGGTTGTTCCCGGCTGCAGATCAGGTTTTGTTCTTCGAGACAACCAAAATGTCAATAAATGTTTGTAAATTAGCCAGATTTTATCATCATAAAAAAATGAACTGACCAGTATGACCTCTCAAGCTGACGCGCTCACTAGACGTGTTTTTGTACTCATACTGTTTTCTTTTTTTTTTCTTTCTCGTGTTATTTTGTAAATGTTATATTTAATATTCTCGTGTGTAGCTGTCGCAGCGTCAACAAACCGGTCCCGACGGAAGACCAGCGCTGGTCGCAGACCATGCAATATGCTGAGTGCGGGACCGTTTTGAGACAGCGTGGTTAGGCTTTTTTTATGTACTTAATGTATGTGATTCTCAAATAAATGTATTTTTTTCTTTCTTCTTTCTTTCTAGACATGAAATAAAACACTTTTTGACGGATACTAGCGCGGTTTTATTGAATTTACTTTGGTAATTACTCGGTATTTGGTTTGATTTTTTTATTTTCCCGTCGTTTCGGCAGCTTTGCAGCTGCCGTGGTCAAATACCAACTAATTACGAAAGTCCATTCAATAAAACCGCGCTAGTATCCGTTAAAAAGTGTTTTATTTCAGACCACTATGAATATGAAATATAATTTCAGTCTGATAAGTATCATAAATTTAAAATAATAAGATACCTACTTAAATCATTATTTGCAACGGATAATCATAGGCTCTGATGCGCGAAGTGCAGGACACAATGGCTTGCTTATGGTTTCCTTCTTGTTTTCGGGCATGGAAGTCGGAAGCATCGCATCAAGAGATGCAGATCGTAAAATGTCATGTGGTGGAAGGCGAAATATTCTGGAACCTTGTAAATGCAGTGCTTGCCGGCTCCTAGTCCGAGAGTCTAGAAAAACATTGATTTCATAAAATTACAGTACATATAACATTTATTTATTTATAACATATAACAAGGGCACACGGGAAGAAGGGGCTTATCGACATTTTTAATCGATTGAACTAACAATAAAATTGCATTCGATTATCGATATTTTAGTTTGATTTGAATATATTCAATTCAAATCAAACTAAAGGGAGCCTTTTTCTCGTTAAATCGTTTTAGTAAAAATAAAGTAGGTAAGTAATAAAATCTTTAGGGGTCCATGATAGGAAAACATGGTTTGCGCGAGCCATATTTTTATATAGAAAACGTAAAGTTATAGCTACAAAAAACATACGATAAGCTAAAGAGCTTAATTTGCGTATAGACCTCACAGATGATTGTAAAAAAAACAGAATATATTATCATCAAATAATAGCAGAAACGTATTGAATTCTACATCATAAACTGCCTTTTTCTACCTTAAGAATATTGTATATGGCATTAGCTGACAGTATAATTGGATATGGCTTAAGTAGCTACGGCAGAACTTTTAAAACATATCTACATAATATTTATAAACTACAACGTAAGTTATTGCGACTGATTGTTCCAACTAAGATTCAAAATAAACTAAAAGCTAGCGAGACTA
The DNA here is from genome assembly GCA_943789525.1 of Agriphila geniculea. Lineage (NCBI taxonomy): Eukaryota > Metazoa > Arthropoda > Insecta > Lepidoptera > Crambidae > Agriphila > Agriphila geniculea. The sequence goes on from OX038871.1 coordinate 18,727,042, forward strand.
ACTTATTTGAGCATTGCAAAGTTCTAACCGTATACTATAAATTTAAGTCAGCCATAATAGATGAACATTGTAATTGTCATAAAATTGTCTCCTATTCACGTCCATTAAATTTGAGAAAATTAAATCTCAAAAAATTTATAATACCTAAATACAAAAATTTTTACGGCAAAAGAAATTGGAAATGTTCTACTAAACGAAATGAGTGACGATTTCGTCCGAAACTACATAGATAAGAAAAACTTTAAAGCAATTGTTAAGAAATATTTTTTAGAAAACATAAGTTCGTAAGATACTACACTAATTTATGTAATTTCTTAAATTAAGACCTTTGTTCATGGCAGCGTGTTTTTGCCATTTATTTTTCTCTAATTTTCAATAATTCACTTAACTGAACCCCTCCGCCACAGTTAAAGCCAAAACGGCTTTTGTAGCGGTGTTTATTTTTATGTACACCTAACATTGTATTAATTTAAACAATAAACTAAAAAAAAAACTAAAAAAAAACAAAATACACTTTAACGTACTGTGCAGTTGCTCCAATAACTTTTTTCAAGAAAGGTAATTATGCTAAAGATAATGATAAAAAAATCGGCCAAGTGCGAGTCGGACTCGCGCACGAAGGGTTCCGTACCAAAAAACGGCAAAAAAAATACGTTTGTTGTATGGGAGCCCCCCTTAAATATTAATTTTATTCTGTTTTTAGTATTTTTTGTTAAAACGGCAACAAAAATACATCATCTGTGAAAATTTCAACTGTCTACCTGTTGTCATTATTGTTATCGAGCAAAAAACGGCAAAAAAAAAACGTTTGTTGTATGGGAGCCCCCATTAAATATAAATTATATTCTGTTTTTAGTATTTGTTGTTATAGCAGCAACAGAAATACATCATCTGTGAAAATTTCAACTTTCTAACTATCATGGTTCATGAGATACAGCCTGGTGACAGACAGACAGACAGACAGACAGACGGACAGCGGAGGCTTAGTAATAGGGTCCCGTTTTTACCCTTTGGGTACGGAACCCTAAAAAACAACGAAAAACATCGAAAAAGTGCAGAAGTGAGGTTAATTTCCATACTCTTTACACATAAAGAAAAAGACAGAGACAAATGTTTTCGCATAAGCGAGCCTTATAACACAGTATACTATATATACTTACGTTTTTTTGAAAAAACTTAAATATAAGTATACTGTGGCCTTAATTAGCAATTTACTTATAATTTGCAAATCGTTTAATTCGAACTAATTATTGCATTTGATAACTTTGACATACTCAAAACAAACTAGGGTCCATGACATATTCAAAACAAACTAAATAGTACAGTAGCCCGTAGATCATTTAAATCACCAAAAAGATTACCGTTATAGTTAATTATTACGAAATTATAGATACTTTAACCCAAGTTTTACAGATCGCAACCCGCCGTAACCTATATTTGTATATCTCCAAAATTGATATTTTTTTATTTTTCGAGGTTCACCACATAGTTTAGCTATTGTCGTGTTCTACAGCTTAGTTTGATTGCCACAGATAAAAGTAAGACTATAAAAAGTAGCCATACACAGATTTAAGACCTGATGAAAATGGTTGGATTTTATCTGGTCTTAAATCTGTGTATGATTACTTTCCATAGTCTTACTATTATCAGTGGCAATCAAACAAAGCTGTAGAACACGACAATAGCTAAACTATGTGGTAAACCTTGGAAAACAAAAAAATATCATTTTTGGAGATATACAAATATAGGTTACGGCGGGTTGCGATCTGTGAAACTTGGGTTAAAGTATCTATAATTTCGTAATAAATAACTTTATCACATCGGCAAACGGTAACTTTTTTGGTGATTTAAATGTTATACGGGCTACTGTACTAAAAGGAGGCCCATTTCTCGTTAAATCGCAGTAGTAAAAAAAATCTCAAATTCTCATCTCTCAAATCGTCGATGAGCCCCCTTCTTTTCGTGTACCCTTCAAATGTGTTATTTGCTGGTAACTAGTACGCGAGCATGCCGCCAGTTCAGTGTGTAGGAGCCATTACGCATGTTCCATCCATTATTTGGGCATAAATAGCTACATAAAAATCAACCAGTCGATGTGCAATTATCTTGTGCTCGTTGTATAATTCGTGACCAAAAACCGTTCAAATGACCAAAAAGCATGAGAAACCTAGCAGAAATGGTGGTCTGATTTCGGAGCTTTAAGGTTTGATTCCGATCTCGGCAGCAGCAGCAGTGTTGCCGCAGCCGTGCACTCCAAATTGAACCCTAATGTTACGTTCGAAAGGCTCAATTTGATGTGAGCGGAGAAGCGACGCGACACTGCTGCGCAACACTGCTGCGCGACACTGCTGCGCAGCAGTGCTGCGCGGCACTGCTGCCGCAACACCACTGGTCCCCATACATTCTCTATAGGTTTATATGAGACTACATTCCGAGCTCGGCAGCAGTGCTGCGCAGCACTGTCGCGCAGCAGTGTCGCGCAGCAGTGTCGCGCAGCAGTGCTGCTGACATCGGAATCATACCTTTATGTTGAGCGGAATATTTCTTCGAGTTCACAAAATAATAAATTATTTTATTTATTTAAATTTTTATTTACCTCGCCGTCAACAGGTCTGAAAATACCAGTCGGCATATGCGGCAGCGGTTGGAAATACATTCATGTTCACGTCGTTTGCTGGTAACTTATGTCCAAATTTGCGTATCTGAAAATTAAGCTCAGACTCATTATTAAACCATTATTGGTCTATTGGGAGGGTGCGAAGGTATAATAATCGATCGCAGCGCTCATGGTGGCAAAAAGTAGAAATAATGAAAGCTCTGTAATCTGTTTGAAAACGATATTTAATTTATTATTAGCGATACAGGAATAATTATATATGTTAATTATCACTTAATAAAATTATTAAAGTAGCTTTATCCTCTTGTTTTACAAAATCTACAACTAAAAAAGAAGTAAACAAACCCTGATATAACCAAAATAAAACACTCTTTTTGAATAGATCTTACTTGCCATATTTAATTTAAATGACCAAAAATGATTTCACAACACTTTGTCCACCCAAATCACAGTAATTTTGAAATTTCCATTAATAACACAATATGTAAAGTATTTTTCAACATTTTGTCACAATGCCGCCATTACATATCAAAACGTCAAAACGGTCAGGTCAGAGCCAACAAAGTTGCAACACGCTAGGTGGCGCTAAAAGCGTGCACGGAGCCAATAGTAATATTTATTTATAGAAATAACAACAAACATTTTATTTCCTTCTTAAGGTGGTTGTACTAGCAAAACGTGGTTATTAGTAGGTTTTCATTCTCTATCTCCTCTTTATTTAATGAATATTAAAACAAAGTAAATATACCATAAGAATCTTCAACATTTTGCCTATCGATTCCACGATTAACATTTGTTATAAATATTTTACATAATGCCAAAAATATCATAAATAAAATCGACTAACACTTTTGTTTCTGTGCATCTCCTCCGTAACTACGAGTCCTATGGAAATCTCGTTACCACCAATCGATAGAGGAGAAAAAATGCTACAAATTCCACGAAAGACATTTTCGCAAAGACCATTTATGGGATTTTCGTGACAATTTTCCAAAAATTCAGATACATTTCTGATAGAGGGTGCCCTCGAGGGGAGCGGGCGGCAGACCGCCACCGGCGCTCGGACGGGGAACACGTATCGCTCATGCTCTCACTGCCAGCTACACAGTTCTCTATGTCTCGCTCGTTTGTTTTAGCCTTGCTTTAGCACTGTCAGAATGTTACAATTAAGTTTTGAAAATTCATTTCGAACTGAAGGACTATTACAAAAAAGCATCGCGATAAGCGTACGATATTCGTCCAACACCGTGGCACTATTACCTCACTGATAAGGTTTAATATCAAGTAAATTGAACGACGAATTGCGGCCGACTATCGGTTTCTTTTTTGTTTTGTAATAGGCCCTCTGATGCATTATTTTGCCATAGATATAAAAATTATGCGTAAGGACGGTTAGTATAAAATACCTACCTATTGAATACTATATATGAGTCTTCAAATCAAACATTTGTTGGTAATAAATCACACGACTATGAGTTAATTTATTCCACTATAACTTTTTAAATGGCTGAACTGAACAGATTTGGATGCATGCAGGTAGGGTTTAGGTAAGAATATTTATACCATCCTGCCCCCCCTAGCATGACCAGTGACCACTGAAACGCCATAATAATATCGATTTATTACTTTTGGACAAGGGTTTTGACGGTCAAGTGTCGATAAAATGCATCACGCGATCTATAGGCTGTCCCAATACTTTGCCTCATCCAGGAATCGAACCCACCAAATATATTTTTACGATACCAATCGATAGGATTTCTCATCAGACCCCCTAGTCAAAGTAATATTTGCAAATCGTTATCGCTTCGCTTTTGAAACTATATGGGATTGACATAGGGTACGTTCAGATGACAAGCGCTCAACGCGCGTTAATTTTTTCAGATTCGATAATTCGGTATTAACAGCTTCCGTTTCCATTTCGGACGATTTTTGGATGAACTGAGCGTACCCTAAAATACGTCTATCTGCGTCAAAAGCGCGCGCTCATCTGAATTCTGAACGGTAACGTAGAAAACCAATGATCTCAAAGCGCGCATTGACGCGCGCTGACAACAGTCGAGCGCTAGCGCAGCGTTCAATGTGCACTGTACCAAAACTCGCGTTAAGCGCTTGTCATGTGAACCTGCTCTTAAGGTTTCATTAACAATCTAATTTTAAAATCATATGTAAATGTAAGTAAGTAATCGAATTTAAGAATCAAACGAAAAATGTATGGATTATATAGGTAGTCTTAATTCATACATTTTTCGGAGCGGAGTGATAGCGAAAATTTTAATGTGACATTTGGCTACAGGCTCTGGATTATTCGCACGTTTTTAGGGTTCCGTAGCCTAAAGGCAAAAAGCGGAACCCTTATAGATTCGTCATGTCTATCTGTCTGTCCGTCCGTCCGTATGTCACACCCACTTTATTCCGAAACTATTAGGATTACACAGTTAAAACTTGGTAGGTACATGTATTCTGTAAACCGCATTACGATGTTTACATAAAAATAAAAGATAAAGGGATTTATATTTTTAAGATTATTATCTTAAATATATAAATCCCTTTATTTTATTAAGATTATCATCCCCATACATGGAACTGAAACTGAAAATAAATTGTTCATCATATCTATGCGTGCGGGGTGTCTACTGTCTATAGATAGGTCTTTTAAAATGACATTGAGGTTTCTAAGACTATTTTTCTCAAAGTCAACCGTTTGAAAGATATACACTGCCAAAGTGGTAAAATGTGTGTTTAGCCCTCTAACTTTTAAAATAAGAGAGTGAAAAATCTAAAAAAAAAAATGTATGCTGTAGATCTTAATAAACACTTTCAACTAAAATTGGTTTGAATGAGATATATTTATTAGTTTTAGAGATATAACATATTTTCCAAAACCGCAAATATAACTTTGTCATTTATACAAACTCTATGAAAAAGAAAGTTATTTTTGCAGATGAAAAATGACGTGGTATTAAATGAGGCATGGAATATGGTAACTACGGAATCCTACTGCGTGTGGCTCGACACGCACTTGGCCGGTTTTGTATGAGGCCTAATCACTCTGAAATGATGGTAAATTGTAAATTAGTAAGAACAAAATTAGTAAATCATTTCAGTAAAATCTCTGTTGTCTGAATAAATGCATTTGAATTTAATTGAAAAAACACGAAAAATGTAGTAATTAGATAATCAAAATACTTCCTTTCCGAAAAACACGATCTCAAAAATTATTTGGAAAAGGAACTAACATCATCATTTCAATGATGCCATCATTGATTTCAAAAGGAAGGATGCGCCCATCCGAATGTTTTGCTTTATAATTCCTTCATACCAGTAAAATCAGCGACATCTTTTAGAACCTACTCGAACTACTGCCGTATTAGAGGTGGGCAAAAAAGATTACTGAAATGAACGATTTAGTTCAATTGGAGTTAAGAACTAGATCACTCATCTTTAGGTCACTAGAACTTTTAACTATTTTTTAAATATTTTTATTATGGTAATTATATCACTTTTTCGATGGTATTAAGGCCATAAATAAAAAGTAAACATAACAAAATCTCAATCATGTTTATTTCAAATTAGATGTTTTTGTGCTTTTTCTCAGCTATACTAAACTAATATTATAAACTATAAATTATTTAATATAAAGAGATATATTATTAAATATAAAGAGGAAAGATTTGTCTATTATTTTGATTGTTTGTAATGCATAAACTTAAAACTGATCAGATTTTAAATATCTTTCACATATTGAAAGCTTTTATCAGCGAGTAACATTAGCAGTATTTTATTAAAAAAAAATAGAGAGCCCTATGAAAATTGGAATAATGAAACGAACCCACAGTATATATTTTTTTTCTATAAAAGTAATAATTATTGATTGGAAGATGATGACATTCGTATCACAATCCTTATCCAACTAAATAATGATATTGTCAAAATTGATTATTTACATGCAAAGGACATCAGGCAGAGTCCCATAGAAAAAAACCAAAGAATGTATAACGTTTCTGTTTTTTTCAAAATGTAGGCATGTAATTAGTAAGTCATAGAAAATATTCAAATTTTTACGAAGATTTATGTTTTAAGAGTTATTTTGGTAACCCCGACACTAAATAGCAACACCAGTTTCATGACAACACGTTTCGTTCGCTGCGTTAGTGATACAGATTAGCACCACAATGTACAAGTTGGAACTGATCAAACGGAAAATCTGTGCATATGTCGCACGTAACAAAACGCTTTTGACAGTTGAGTTGACTGATATCCGGCAGACTTTTTTTTAATGCGCAATCACTTGTGCCACAGAACAAGTATACTCAGGGGAGACTTGTGAAATCGCTAACAAAGATGTCCGTTTCATTGATATGCTTTTCTTTTTTTTCAATAATTAATTAACGCTAAATGAAGGAGTTAAAAAATAATGTTGCTATTGTTTTATGATTCTAGTAACATAAAGTGTTTATAGATAACAGAATTATGTTTATACACTTTTGGGTCTCATGTGCCTGATGTCCTTTCTCTTAAAATTTAAGCATCAATATAAGTATGATGGGCAACAGCGTCGCTTAACCAGTTTGCAACAAAATTCGTGTGCGCGCGTATCGCCCCTGCACGAACTAAACGCATGTGACAGCGGGCGCGGCGTGCAAGCGATTTTAACCTTAGCAGTGGTTAAGCGACACTGTTGCCCATGGTACCTACCAAGGTTTTTTTAAAGGTACGTATAAAAAACTTTGTATTGATTAATCTTTATGTATAAAATCTATAAAATACACCGAAGCGAAGCGAGGGCGGGTTGCTAGTTGATTATATAAATATAGTCTGTTTAATATGTCAGAGATACAACAGTGATTATTTTATCCTAGATTTTTACACAAGGAATAAATCTTAAAGCAAAGCTGCGGCCGGTCACTATACTGCATTTCCTTACTATAATATTATAAATGTGAAAGTCAGTTTGTTTGTTTGTTACGCCTCCACGCCTTAACTACTGAACCGATCATCATAAAATTTTACATACACATTGTCAGGGGTATAGAGAAAGACGGTACATTTCATCCCAAAAAAGTATTTTCCCGAGGGAAAGCAAAAAATCTTTCCACGCAGACGGATTCGCGGGCGGCTGCTAGTACTGCATAATTATGGCAGGCAGGAGTTTCGTTTTCTGAGTTTAGTTATTTTGTTATACGCGTGAATGCAGTAAATATTTCAATCTCAATTCGCGGTATTGCCATTGCTTTCAGCTTCCGTAGTCCAGCTTTTGACATCTGTGTCATAAAAATTAGGAGAGCATGTTCTTCTTCTCGTTATTTTGGAATAATGTGACTCCATATTTCTTTACACACTAGGACTAGATCATTAGGCAATCTGTAATTATTTGAATTGAAATGTAATGTAGTGTAGATATTTAATAAAAATATTTTTGCAGCGAATATGTTTCATAGGAGACATTTCTGTACGTAGTGTGTGTTCGTAATCTATCCTTACCGTTTACTCTCGTTCTTGGAGTTAATTAGCTATGGAACTAAATGAACTAAAGATCTTATATGGACTCAAGTGAAATAGTTCATTTGAGTCATGATGACCCATCTCTAGTGCCTCGAACAATAACTAGTAATAGTGAAATCTTTTATACTTTATTAAAATTGTTAGACACGTAATAAAAATAATGTAAAGCTACTAACCGATGAAACGATATTCCATGAAACTTTTTAACCTTTGCATCATATTTTTTGCAATCTACAAATGCACAATTCGACATTTTTATGTCACGTCAATCACCATCTGTCTACCATAGTCTCCCGCGGATGACTGAAACGCGTTGGCCCTAAAACTGTATTTTTAGGGCCAACCAACTGGCGTCATTTCATAGTGACTTTGACCGGGTCCTTACGCTAGTAATATAATAAGTCTATGGATGCCATACAATAGTCTGCGCGCGACGCGATCACTATTAGTCCAATAAAACTAGCTTTATCTGGACATCCTTACTAATATTATAAATGCGAAAGTCCGTTTGTTTGTTTGTTTGTTTGTTTGTTACGCCTTCACGTCCTAACTACTGATCCGATCATCATGAAATTTTGCATACACGTTGTCAGGGGTACAGAGAAGGACATAGGGTACCTTTCATCCAGAAAAAATGTATTGTTCCCGGGATAGCAAAAACCTTTCCACGCAGACGAAGTCGCGGGCCGCCGCTAGTAATTAATAAACTCGTTGTTTTTATTAGTTTATCGGATATTGATATTAAGTGTCAAATATTAATTAGATATGTGATGTAAGAAATCCGGGGTGGTAACCGTTTCATATAAAAATCATGAGATTTCGTACATTACCTAGCTTTTTCCTAAAAGCAAAATAGTTAACCAAATACCTTGTTAGTATAATTTTATGGTGCATTAAAATGCTATCACCTAATAGCAAAATTAAACTGAATCCAAATTCGCATGTTCGTTTTTTTTTTCACAGTATTCATCTGATGTCAATATCTAGATAAGCCAAAATGGTAACTATGATGCTTGTATTTAAGCTATGATACGTCTTTTTAGACATTTTAGACAAATATTAAACATTTATTTTTTACTTTTTAATAATAATGTATTTATCAGTAGTTATTTTTTTTTTAGTTTTATGCGAAGTTTCTAAATGTTTAATTCCTTTTATTTTAACTATAACTAACACTAATTTATGACATAGAAAAAGAAAATTTCAGTTATCTTATTATGTCCCGATAAAGCTAGTTTTATTGGACTATATAAAAAAACCTTTGAAATAAATTCAAAAAATTCAATATTAAAAAATCATTTATTCAGTCTAGGCTGTTACAAGCACTTGTGAATGTCATAGAAGCTACGCCATCGGTTCGCAAACCCTAAGCGGGAGACCTTGTAACGGGAAGAACCGGCAAGAAACTCGTCAAGGGCTGCTTTTTTCTCCCTGTATATTTCATACAGAGTCGTCAACATTGAAAAATGACCTCCACATTTAAAGTGAGGTCATTTACACAATAATTAACAAAAGTTTACACGCAATAGGTAGGTTAAAGTTAATTACCTACTATATAATGGATAGGTAATTGTGAGAGTAAATAACTTTCAACTAGTTGAGAAATCACTTTGTCTGCTACTCCTAAGTAGGCAATATTTACCAAAAAACACTTGATACAAGATATAAAAAATAATAACGAAGAAACGCAATTCTTACAATTCAATATGCTTTAAGATCGGTACTCCGAAGCAGACCCATTCCCACTGGCAGAACCCGTTCACGAGCATGACGCATGAACCAGCCATTGTTTCGCTCAACCATATTTGAGGGAACGTAACGACCCGCCTCACACGACACCACCGCAGAAATGTTTAAAGTGAGCATGACATAAGACGTACCTAGTTACGAGTATAAGTACTATGCAATATGTAAAAAAAAAAAAACGGTTGGCACTCCGGGAGTGCCGGCAGAAGTGAAAACTTGAATATTAACGTTGTGCATTTTTGATAGTTTGGAATTAGCGGCAAAGGATTAAAATTATTTCTTTCCTGTTACTATACAGTCACACAATTCAATCAGTTTGTAATTAGAGAAAAATTCTAAAGATTTTCCGCCAGTGGCCTTTTTAATTTCTACATGCACGCATTCTACGATTTAAACTTATAGTCACAGAGTATATACAAGTCTATGATTTTACCGAAGAGACACAAGCTTGCTGGTGACACAAGTGTTTACGTCTTCAAATGACGCGCCGCCATTTTCAACGCGCCCCGTAGAAAGAGATTACACTTGAAAGTAGGGTATACTTCCGCCGCCAGCTGTCTACTCTCCATCCGTCACACACGTCTTACGCATTTTCTATCAGCCACGTGATTCTTACTGACGCGAGTTTAGCATTTTTTTCCCATTACAAAAAGCGTACAACGCCGCTAAAGAAGTTTTCACTTCAAAAAAAACAGTAAAATAACTAAAACATGAAACAAACTTGACTTCATATATAATTTAATTTTAATATAAATTGCGGTTGATTGATTGAACATTGCTGATTTCTTGTTTTTTATAAAACAATTTTTTCAATTTATCTACATAAAATTAAAATTTAATATTTTAACAATGCCATGCTGCCGTGTCTCCAACTTTCTATGGTCCGTGAATTTTGGCCAAGCATTGTGTAAGGTTACACATTGGTTTTCAAAAACTTTAATAGATGTCGGTAATAAATTACATCTTAGTTTTTCAATTTTTTTAATAGATGTCGCTAATAAATGACTCGCGAAGTAATGTAGAGGGTGGCAGGGTGAGGGGAGTCAAATCCTAAGCTGTCACTTCACCAAGAGCCGCCTTAAGGTATGATTCCGATCTTGGCAGCAGCAGCAGTGTTGCCGCAGCAGTGCACTCCAAATTGAACCCTAATGTTACGTTTGAAAGGCTCAATTTAATGTGAGCGGAGAAGCGACGCAACACTGCTGCGCAACACTGCTGCGCGACAGTGCTGCGCGACAGTGCTGCGCAGCACTGTTGCCGAGCTCGGAATGTAGTCTCATATAAACCTATAGAGAATGTATGGGGACCAGTGGTGTTGCGGCAGCAGTGCCGCGCAGCACTGCTGCGCAGCAGTGTTGCGCAGCAGTGTCGCGTCGCTTCTCCGCTCACATCAAATTGAGCCTTTCACACGTAACATTAGGGTTCAATTTGGAGTGCACTGCTGCGGCAACACTGCTGCTGCTGCCGAGATCGGAATCATACCTTTATGCAGACTTTTTAGTTTAAAAGATTTTTAACAATTTCTCCGTACAATCACAAATTTTAAAGCAATTTTATTTCAAAACTAATTTTGGTACTCACGTCGTAGAGGGTTGGGCCCGCTGGTGGGTCAATCGGTGTGCATGGCTCACAGCAACATGGGTCTAATGGATCGTCACCCTTACCACTGCCTCTACCGGGCCCTCTGTCACACCCTGAAAAGTTAGCTATTCTTGGGCGTAATACCACCTTATCATAATATGTAGTAAATCGGATCCAAAACTGATTAGTTGAACTTGTGAACAGGCGGCTGATCGAAGACATTGCTGAAAGTCTTAGCTAGGCGCAAAAAGTATATAAGTAAGTATTATATTTTTAATTTACATTAAGCCTAATTTTTGTTTTTTTAGATCATAATTAGTTTTTCTGTTACTTATAATTTCTCGAAAATGTTTAAATTGAAGTTTTTAAAGGCAACTGATGGATTGAAAATTGAGACAGATTATTTTTATGTCATAATCTAAGAATTGAGATTGAATGAGGGCTTTTCAAAGTGACATTTCAAACAAAAAGAGTACAGAACAGAATTTACTCCAAGCGGAGAAAAAGAGAATGTAAATCTACTCTTTCACTTTGATGATAAAATTGCACTGACATGAAAAAAAAATTTTTCTTTAACTAGACTGGCTGTCTGTAAGATTTGACAGCTAAGTTTTTGTGCCTATTTGAAACGCCACTAGCGTGCGTCTAAAGAACTAATTTTGACGTACAATATGAAAATAGTTGCCGTGATGGTCTCTCCAGACTTCAAACTTTAGTACCACGTACGCACGCTATGCTCACGCTACGTCCTACAGCGCCAAAATGGCGGAAATCAAATAGGCCAAGAACCATATTATAATCATAAGGTTCTTGAAATAGGCACAAAAACAGTGACATAAGTCTGTCTAGTGTAAATATATGCAGGTCAGTGTAAAATTGTCATTTCGAATGCAATCACCAATCACAGAACAGCGCGTTCGCCACGCGATGGAAACATTTACATGACAGCTGTTGTGTTTGATTCTGTATCGATATATCTATACGATCCATTGCTTCCTTAAGCCAGTATTCAATAAACGGTCGTACCATAAACATTGCGGTTTCACTGCACCCACACACGTCATTCGAATATCAACCTTTCATCCCTCAGAATAACGTCCATAGTGTTTGGTCCTAAAGACCGGATAAAAATTGTTTTGGAATTTGCGGACAAAAGGCGACCTTGGATGCGTCGAGCGCATCGAACAATAGGCCTACAGAAAAATGTTTTATTCACAGTCGATAATAGAAGAAAAGTGATCATTATTTACAAGTGTGCAAGGACGTAAAGTGCATATGAGCTATCGAAGAAATAACAAGTTGTTTACGCCAAACTGAATGGTTTTCTTTTGTGATTCTTGTTAAAATACGGTGACTGTGCTTATAATTACGAACTGTGGCGAAACCAAATATGGAACAAAATTCAAAATTCAAAATTCAAATTAATTTATTCAGTCTAGGCTGTTACAAGCACTTGTGAATGTCATAGAAGCTACGCCATCGGTTCGCAAACCCTAAGCGGGAGACCTTGTAACGAGAAGAACCGGCAAGAAACTCGTCAAGGGCTGCTTTTTTCTCCCTGTATATTTCATACAGAGTCGTCAAGATTGAAAAATGAGCTCCACATTTAAAGTGAGGTCATTTTCCATCACAATAGTTATCAAAAGGTTACACACAATGGGTAGTTAGGTTAAAATTAAATATCTACTATATTCAGTTAGATAATCGTGAGAGTAAATAACTTTCAACTAGTTTAGAAATCACTCTGTCTGCTACTCTAACAAAAAAAACACTTGATACAAGACATAAAAATAAAACGCAATTCTTACAATTCAATATGCGTTAAGATAGGTACTCAGAAGCAGACCCATTCCCACTGGCAGCACCCGTTCACGAGCATGACGCATGGACCAGCCATCGCTTCGCTCAACCATATTTGAGGGAACGTAACGACCCGCCCCACACGACACCACCGCAGAAATGATTAAAGAGAGCATGACATACTTAGGCTACCCATCCTAAGGCACCGAATTGAAAACTAATATCCAAAAGCTTTTCATAGGCCTTTACTTACAAAACTATAGACAAAAAAATACGAAAACATCGTGATAACGAAAGCCAAATAATCATTTTGGTCATTAGCAATAAAAAAGTGAGAAATCAAAACAAGGATTAGTTATTAATTCTATGTTTTGAGTAAGAAGTGCCATACTGATTGATAATATTAAACAGGGAAAAAAAAAATATGCGACGCCCTTAGTACAAGCAGACAGAAGCAGACCCATTCCCACTGGCAGCACCCGTTCACGAGCATGACGCATGAACCAGCCATCGTTTCGCTCAACTATATTTGAGGGAACGTAACGACCCGCCTCACACGACACCACCGCAGAAATGTTTAAAGTGAGCATGACATACTAAAGCTACCCGCATTAAGGCGTCGAGTCAAAAAGCTTACAATACATTTTAAGTAGGTAGGACAATTCTCCCAATTTTCACATAGAATAGAAAAATCTACGACCAAGCTGTTTTATCAATTAAGTAATCTTTAACGGTATAGTATCCTTTTTTAAGAAGACAATTCTTTACATGAGTCTTAAAGTTTTCAAATGGTAAATCCAAAATATTACTTGGAATTTTATTATAAAACTTTATACCAAGACCTATGAAAGAACCACGGATTTTTTCTAATCTATACTGAGGCATTACAAGTTTGTCTTTATTTCTGGTGTTCCGATTGTGCCAATCACTATTTTTTGTATATAAGTTAATATTGCGACGCACAAAAAGTATGCAGTTTAATATAAATTGTGATGCTGCTGTCAATATACCAATTTCTTTGAATCTATCCCTAAGAGATGTTCTAGAACTTAGTTGATAAATAGCTCTTATTGCTCGTTTTTGTAAAACAAAAATAGTATTTATATCGGCTGCTATCCCCCACAAAAGCATACAGTATGACATGATGCTATGAAAATAGCTGAAATACACTAATCTAGCAGTTTCTACATCTGTTAACTGTCTAACTTTTCTAATAGCATAGGCAGCAGAGCTGAGCTTGCCAGCCAGAGCTGCGATATGCATATTCCATTGAAGTTTACTGTCAAGAGTAACACCCAAGAAAACTGTTGAATCGAGCAAATCTAATTTCTCATTATTGATTACAATTTCAGTGGGATACGCCTGTACATTAGGTAAAGTGAATTTAACACATTTGGTTTTCTTAGCATTAAGCTGGAGATTATTTACATTAAACCAAGTAAGAACCTGCGAGAGTGCCTTGTTCACATCGTCAAAATCAGTTTTATTCCTGTCAACTTTGAATATTAAAGAAGTATCATCTGCGAAACAATTATTACTACAACTTGAAGAAACGGCTACTTTGATGAATAAAACTCAAGTAAACTTAAAGAAATGTCCAAAAACTAGATTAACTAAGGGATACCTACAAACTCGAATGCAGTGTATAGATGAATACTGGAACGTGTTTACCTCAACACATCGCGAACTTATAAAGATTACACCGCGTGACAAGCGTGCTGAGATTCCATACTTTGCTAACGATGAGTACAATAGTTTCGAAGACGCGTACATCTGCCTCAAAGCTGATATTCAGGATGCGATTTTACAAATGGAGACGTCGACGCCGTCACGCCAATCTCCACATCGGGCGTCGTGCAGTAATGAAAGTCATGAGTCCTCAGATGTACTAACCTCGCAAGTCAGGCTTCCGAGGATCCAGCTGCCTACGTTTTCGGGGAGTTACGAAGAGTGGCCTTCTTTTCAAGACCTTTTCATGAGCTTAGTACATGACAACGCAGCACTTTCGAACGTGCAGAAACTTCACTATTTGAAGTCCAGCATTGCAGGCGAAGCGGAAGCCCTCCTTAGACATGTTCGTGTTACTGATTCGAATTACGCCGACGCGTGGAACATTTTAAAGCAACGTTATGGAAATAAACGTATTATAGTGCACTCTCTGTTAAATAGGTTATTTTCACAGAAACGGGTAAGTGTTCAGTCTGTCAATCTTATAAAAATGTTACTCGATAATACTACCGAATGCATTAACTCATTAAATAATTTAAATATTCAAACTGGTTCTTGGGATCCTGTAATTATATTTCTTGTAGTACAGAAATTGGACCCGGAGTCACGTAATGACTGGGAAAATTTTGCATATAAAAATAATTCGGAACATTTACCATCGTGGTCTGATTTGAGGTGTTTTTTGGAATCAAAATTTCGTACTTTAGAGTTGGCCAACCCAACTGCGAATTTTTCATCTGATAAAACAAAAGAGAGAAATACTAGAGAACGTACATTTCACGCGGCCACGGCTATGTCTCGTCCAGTAAAACCGTGTTTATTATGTAATGAAAACCATACACTGTGCCACTGCAAACAGTTTACAAACATGTCCGTTAGTGAACGAAATAACTATGTTAAAGAAAAAAACCTGTGTTTTAATTGTTTGTTGATAGGACATTCTATTGTGAAATGTAGATTGCCGATGTCTTGTCGTATATGCCACAGACGTCATCATACCCTTCTGCATCAAACGAAGTCGGAGGAAACTACGATGCATTCTAATGTCGAAGATACAAATGCAGAAGAGGATGAAGCCCAAGTCAATACTATGATGACGTCACACTGCAATGCAAACCAGGTATACGCTTTATTAGCCACAGCATTAGTTAAAGTCAAGAGTGACACAGGACACACAATAACATTAAGAGCGCTTGTGGACCAAGGCTCACAGGCTTCTTTTATAAGTGAACGGGCTACTCAACTACTACAACTAAAAAACCGGCCAAGTGCGTGTCGGGCCACGCGCAGTAGGGTTCCGTTGGTACATTATACCATACCATATTTTAATACCGCTATCATTTTTCGTCTGAAAAAATAACTTTGTTTTTCACAGTGTTTGTATGAATGACAAAGTTATATTTGCGGTTTTGGAAAATGTACTATATCTTGAAAACTAATTACTATATCTCGTTCAAACCAATTTTCGTTGAAAGTGTTTATCAAAATCTATAGCTTATATTTTTTTTAGATTTTTCACCCTCTTACTTAAAAAGTTAAAGGGGGGGGGACACACATTTTACCACTTTGGCGGCAAATATCTTTCAAACGGTTGACTTTGAAAAAAAATTGTCTTCGGAACCTCAATGTCATTTTCAAAGACCTATCTATAGACACCCCACAAGTATTGGTTTGATAAAAAAAAATATTTTCAGTTTCAGTTCCATGTATGGGGAGCCCCCCCTTAATCTTTTATTTTTTTTATTTTTGTGTAAAAATCGTAAAGCGGTTCACAGAATACACCTACCTACCAAGTTTCAACTATGTAGTCCTAATACTTTTGGAATAACGTGGCTGTGACATACGGACGGACAGACAGACAGACAGACAGACAGACAGACAGACAGACAGACAGACAGACAGACATGACGAATCTATAAGGGTTCCGTTTTTTGCCATTTTGGCTACGGAACCCTAAAAAGAAGTCAACTAGAGGTAATGTTATTGGAATTGGTTCGACCAAAACAAGAATTAACAATACAGTACAATTTCACATTGTTTCCACATATAACGAGAATTTTTGTATACAAACAGAAGCGTATGTTTTACCTAAACAATTAACGACAAACTTACCTTCTAAGTCTATTCAAGTTGGAGACTGGCCACATCTGAAAAACCTACAACTAGCGGATCCAACATACCACACACCAGCACCGATAGATTTGTTATTGGGAGTGAATGAATGTGCACAAATTTTACAGCAAGAACTAATTAAGGGACCTGCAGACGCTCCGTGTGCACAGAAAACTGCACTAGGTTGGATTTTGTTTGGAAGAATAGGTGAAAGAAAATCTAACGAGCCATCTTTGATGGTAATGCATCATCAAATAGACTTAGACGAAATGCTGAAATCAATGTGGGAACTAGACAACGAAAGCACAAGAAAACTTACTAAAGAAGAAAAACTTTGTGAAGAAATCTATGAAAAAACATATAAAAGAAATGAAGAAGGAAGATTTATAGTAAACTTACCATTTAAATCAGAGAAGCAAATGTCACCAGATGGTAATAGTAAAGAAATAGCACTAACAAGATTTCTACAGCTGGAAAGAAAACTACAAAGAATACCTAAACTTAAGGAAGATTATACGAAAGTTATACAAGAATATGTGACTTTAGGACATGCAGAACAAATACCGGAAGATGAATATGACAAAAGAGCTGTTTATTTATGTCATCATGCGGTTATACGAGAAGAAAGCGAAAGCACTCCAACTCGCGTGGTATTCGACGCCTCTTGTAAGGGTACAAATGGCATCTCACTTAATGACGAGTTACTCGTTGGTCCAGTATTGCAAGAAGATCTTCGCAGCATCATCTTGAGATGGAGAATGCACGCCGTATGCTTCGTGTCCGATCTGAAAAAGATGTACAGAATGGTGTTAATAGCGAAAGAACACGTCGATTTCCAACGTATCTGGTGGAGAAATGAACCTACAGAAATATTAAAAGAATATCGTTTACTTAGAGTTACGTTCGGTACCGCATCAGCACCATACCTCGCAGTGAAGACGTTGATACAGCTGGCAGAAGACGAAGGAGCTGACTTTCCAGTTGCAGCACGTATTCTGAAAGAAAATTGTTATATGGACGATATACTCGCTGGGTTTGACACCGAAGCTGAAGCCGTAGCAGCAAGCCAAGAGCTTAAAGATATACTGAAAAGAGGTGGCTTCGAACTACAAAAATGGTCGTCCAACAGTGCAAATTTTATGGAATCTATAGAGCCTGAAAATAGATCAACTAAAGTACAACTGAACCTAAACATCGAAGGAACTATTAAAGCATTAGGGGTACTATGGAATTTAGCAACTGATGAATTCATGTATAACATTAACTTACCTCCTGTTTCAGAACCTATTACTAAACGAAATATCTTGTCAGACATTCAAAAACTATTTGATCCACTCGGATGGATAGCTCCGTGCATAATCTCAGCAAAAATTCTAATACAGAAACTATGGTTGAAGAAAATCGATTGGGATGATGAAGTAGATGAAACATTAACAGAGGAATGGAAAAACATTAGACAAGATTTTGAAAACGTTAAAGATATACAGTTAAAAAGATGGATAGGTACTTCAACTAAAAATAGCAAACGAATAGAATTGCATGGATTTTCCGATGCCTCCGAAAAGGCATACGCCTCAGTTGTTTACTGCAGAGTAATCAATTTTGATGGCACAATAACCACCACACTACTTGCAGCGCGAACTAGAGTTGCTCCTGTAAAGTCAGTGTCAGTTCCAAGACTTGAGCTTTGCGGTGCAGTTTTACTGTCTAAACTGTTAAAAAACGTAGCACAAGCAATGCGAATACCTGCATCACAAATATATGCCTGGACTGACTCATCCATTGTCTTGTCATGGCTTAGTGGTGAACCATCCAGATGGAAACAGTTCGTCGCTAACCGCGTCGTCGAGATACTAGATAATGTGAACGATAAGCAATGGCATCATGTGACATCTGAAAATAATCCTGCCGATGTTGCAAATCTAAATCCTAAACAACTGCAAATTGTGGTGGGAAGGACCTGAATGGTTAAAACACACTGAAATACATTATACAAGACCAAATCCGATACCTGTAGAATTAGAAAAGAAAATTATCCAAGTTAATACAAAAATTGAAGAAGAAAACATCATTAAATTTGAAAATTTTAATGATTTGAAAGAATTGTTAACAGTAATAGTTTACAGCATTAGATTTTTACGTTTTAAAAGCAATCCAGATGAAGTTAATAAAGAAATTACAACGCAAGAGTTAGAAGAAGCATTAAAAAGATGTATCAAAATAGCACAACAGGATTTTGAAGAGGAAATTGAAAGTCTAAAGGCAAATAGAAATGTAAAAAGAAATAGTAAATTAAAAACATTGAATCCTTACCTTGACGAAGAGGGTCTTCTCAGGGTGGGCGGAAGATTGAGAAACTCTGCCTTGCCGGAACACTCCAAACATCCTATAATCCTGAAAAATAAAAATGAATTAACTTACCTTATTATAGCGGACGCACACAAGAGAACACTGCACGGTGGAACACAGCTAGTCTTGACTTACCTTCGGTCGAAGTACTGGATACTGCAAGCAAAAAATACAGTTAAGGCTTATTTACATAAATGTGTATTGTGTGCTAAAATGAAAGCTAATATTAAAACACAACAGATGGGAGACTTACCTCGAGCTCGTACAACACCTGCACGTCCATTTCTGCATAGTGGCGTTGATATAGCTGGTCCTTTGTTCGTTTTAATGTCGAAAGGACGTGGAGCTAAACAACGTAAGGCGTATATAGCTATATTCATATGTATGGCTACCAAAGCTATTCATTTAGAGTTGGTGGGTGATCTCACATCCGATTCATTTATCGGTGCATTCCGTCGCTTTGTCGCTCGTCGGGGTGCATGTACTCACATATGGAGTGATCAGGGTCGAAATTTTGTAGGTGCTAATAAGATCTTGGCCGAAGCGTTAAAAACGGCGAATTTAGATCTTCCTAGTGACATTAAGGAAAGGCTTACATTAGAAGGTACACAGTGGCATTTTATTCCTCCTTATAGTCCCAATTTCGGCGGTTTGTGGGAGGCTGGCGTTAAGTCGCTTAAATACCATCTGCGTAGAATACTCACTGCCAGTCTTACCTTCGAAGAAATGACCACCGTATTGTGTGAGATTGAAGCATGCCTAAATTCACGCCCGTTGATTCCAATAGACACTTCAGACCCAGACGCTGAACCTTTAACACCTGGTCATTTTTTGATAGGGGAAGCTCCAGTTAACATACCTACTCCCGATCTTAGAGATATTAATGTCAATCGTTTAGATCGTTGGCAAATAACACAAAAGCTTGTTAGAGATTTTTGGAATCGATGGCAAACTGAATACTTATCCAGGCTACAAACTAGACCTAAGTGGCTAAACAGGCAATCAGATTTAGAAATTGGCGATATTGTATTACTTAAAGACGAACATTTGCCACCTGGAAAGTGGTCATTAGGTAGGATAGTAAATAAACATCCGGGACAAGATGGTTGTACTCGAGTATATAGTGTCAAATGTAAAAATGAAATAACTAAACGATCAATTAGTAAATTGTGTAAATTGCCTGTTAATGATAACTAATTTAACTATAGAAATTTGTATTAGTGCATGCTCAATGAATATAATTAATTTGAAATTATGGAACTTGTAAATTGATTCCTATAAAACAATTCTACTTTGATTATGATAAACTTTGTATGATGATTGTTACTATTGGAATGCATGTTATTGTTAAATTTAAAAGTCCTGTCGTACTTTGGTGGGCGGCATGTTGTGTTTGATTCTGTATCGATATATCTATACGATCCATTGCTTCCTTAAGCCAGTATTCAATAAACGGTCGTACCATAAACATTGCGGTTTCACTGCACCCACACACGTCATTCGAATATCAACCTTTCATCCCTCAGAATAACGTCCAACAGCAATGACAGTTAACCTTCCGCAAATGTCGTTGAAAAGTCTATGATTGGCACAGTAGGGGAGAGTAGGGTATTACCGAGCCCCTAAGGAAATAACTAACCTCAGGTTGGGTTAAAATAAAAACTACATATACAACGTGTAACAGAAAGGGGGTATCAACCCGAAAGGAGGTCATTGTACTCGTGAAATTGAATACATTCCAGCAGAAAAAAAACAAATAAAATAAACATTTTTGAACTCTCCATACAAAATGTTGGCGGCAAATTCAAATTTTCTATGGAGACCAAAATTTTTTTTTCGTTTTTAATTTTTTTTTATCGTTGAAGGTGTTGAGATTCACGAGTACATTGACCTCCTTTCGGGTTGATACCCCCTTTTTGTTACACGTTGTATATGACTATAGGTGGGGAATGTATCTAGCTACGCTAACGAATCTTCAAAATCATCAAAATAAAACACGACACAAAAATATGAGCAACAAAATAATGGGAAAACGCGATATTATCAAACTGGTCTGATAATATCGTGCCTCTAGGTCGGTACTTCGAGCTTGCTCTGATAAAACCGCGCCTCTAATTAAAATCCTTATCCTTGCATACAATAAAACAGTAAAAAACTGTGTCTGTACATTACATATATTTCAGAAAAAAATATGTGGGGCGATGTAGACATACTAATAGAGTAAGAATTTAAAAAAAATATGTGTCTGTTTGTTTGTCTGTTTGAACACGCTAATCTCCGGAAATACTGAACGGATTCGAATGAAACTTTTTTGTTATGTACCTAGCTGTTATGCCTGGGCATAGTATAGGGCAGGGATGGCGAACCTTTTTGTATCAACGTGCCATTTTTCTAAATGTTAATGTTTAATGAGGTCTTAGACGTGCCATCAAATCGTCGCGTAATGAATTTTGTGACCGGTGACGTGCCCAAAACATTGTGTCCCGTGCCATCAATGGCACGCGTGCCGTTGGTTCGCCATCCCTGGTATAGGGTATAATTGATTTTGGAAAATGGAACACCTAATGCAGAACCATAATGGCCCAACTAAACTATAAGGAATATAAAAATTACGCCTTAACAAAAGCTGTTCAGCCTCATGAGAATTTTTTGTTGAGGTATAAAAATCGAAGATCTGGAACACCTGATGCAAAACCACAATGGTCCAGCTAAACTATTAGAAATTTAAAAATGATACCTTAGCAAAAGTTGTTCAATCTGATGAGCATATTTTGTTGAGGTATAAAAATCAAAGATCTGGAACACCTGATGCAGAACCATAATGGTCCAGCTAAACTATTAACAATATAAAAATGACACCTTAGAAAGTTGTTTAGCCTGATGAACATTTTTTGTTGAGGTATAAAAATCGAAGATCTGGAATACCTGATGCAGATCTAAGTTTAATTTATACAATATAATAACAAGCTGGGAGTTTCTCTACATGGTGAAGGCGGTAACAGTTTGGGCGTAATTTTTGATATCGACTTGCCTAAATACAGGTAAGTAACGCTTTAGGTCTTCTCATATTGGCTTCTGAAGGAAAAACTCTGAACATAGTTTATAAAGATTTTTTTTAAACAATATTAAATAAAAAAAAAGAAAATAATTAACTCATAACATTATAACACTGGTACAAGTATTTTCTTACTTACATTAGTTCATATTTATATGCATACGCTGGAGTCATAAAGTCCACGCGTACGAAGTCGCGGGCATCAGCTAGTTAATAATAAATTTATCACTATTAACTACAGCGCATGGGAAAAATGAAAATTATAGATATTTATTTATTTTTATATTCATTAATCAACGCAGTCTCAAAATTATAAACTTATTAGTTTCCATATTAAATGATTTAGAAAGACATCTCTTGTTTGTTATACAAAAGATGTCTTTCTTCTTCGAAAACTAGTTAATCTTAAATTGTTAATTTTCGGAATGCTTTTACTTTATTTAGTATGCAATTACTTCGTAGGAGGATCAGCCAACTTTCTTCGTTTTCGTCGCCTTCGGAAAAGAAAAATAATTTCCATAGATATTTTAATACTCATTATCAAACAAGTCACACGAACTTTATGATTTTTGACCCCCTCCCCCGTCCTTGTCACAGCTAGTCACATTTGTGAAACCCCCTCCTCCCTAGTGTGACGTCACATATTTTACAATTTTACATCTAGAAATAATTATTGAATTAAAAACAGGTCAGAAATTTGTATTATTTAAATTTAAATGATTTTGAAATGTGACGTCACAAAATTTAGGACCCCTCCCACCCCCTTGTCACACAATGTCACACTTCATCGACCCCCTCCCTCCCCCTGAACGTGTGACGTAATTTATGAATGGCCCCCTATCTACTATCTGTGTGCCAAATTTCAATCAAATCCGTTCAGTAGTTTTTGCGTGATTGAGGAACAAACATCCAAATATCCAAACCCACAAACTTTCACATTTATAATATTAGTAGGATTACCAATAAGAATTTTCTTGTTTCATGACATTTTTAGTTGCAGATCACGTTTACGTGGATGTTAATATGACAAGGTTCCAGCGCATTACCAATTGACGGGGATAATAATACGGTACAATATCCCTGAATCGGATCACGTAAACTATCGATGACCTATACGTTTTAAAAATATCGCTAGCCAGCGCTGACCGGCGCGTGTCAGCGCTTGTCAGCGCTTGTCAGCGCTTGTCGGCGCTTATCAGCGCTTGTTCATACAAATGCCTACGCTGGTTACCTGCGCGAACCTGCGGCAGTAAGCGGCAGTCTGCAAAAAGCGTCAACCTGCTTTTTCTCTGTATACGGCCTTAATTCTCTTAAGTTAAGGACAGCCTTATGAGAATTAAGGAAATGGACGTTTGAACGTTCAGTAAGTAGATGTTTAGGGAAGGTGACGTTCTGTGTGAAATAGACCTAGTGAACTGAATGAACATTCCATAGGACCTAACGTGCCTAAAGGAAAAATATTTTGTACCTACTAGAGGAAATGTAAGCAAAAAAATGGATTAAAAATGATTTATTGATATGAATAAATTATGGCATTTTTCACTTTTTCTTAAGCCTTTTGAACTTCAGCGAGTGCTAGCAGAGCTTCATCACCATCACTGGCAAACCCGATGCCGGGCCACCACTGCTGGACGCCCCGCCGCCGCCCGATGCGGAGCAACCTGTACAACAGTTTGGCGTCAATAATTTCATTCTTTCGCGTGTATGATGAGATTCTCTAGTGGTTTCTCCACCGCGTCCTAACGGTTCCCTTGTAACAGAAGATCCTCCTCCTCCCGTTAGAGGATTACGACCAGGTTGGATCCCTGGCGGAGTTTCAAAACAATCTGCCTTACAAGGAGCGTCCCACACACAAGGCGGCGGCGGTTGCCAGTGAACACAACCCGGCCTCGTACAAGGTTCTTCCTTTTGTACAGTTTTCGAAGTTTTGCGAACACGACCCCCGGGTCCTACGACTGCATTACTTGGAGCCAATTCTTTACTCTCGAACCGGTTTAAAATCTTTTCTATCATCTTTTCATCAAGTACGAAAACAGATTGCTGAGTTTCGGCTGCACTAGCATTTTTAGAACAAGGGCATTGGGACGCGGTCGGGTTATAAACAGGCCTAGCTACGCTGACACCCGCATAAGCGGTGCTTTGTGTAGGAACAGCTATTGCTGCTGGACACTTACAGCATTTGCCTGCCTTGTCTGATGAAGATCCTGGTACAATGCCTTTCAGTTCACACACAATGAACCTTTTGCCACCACTGGATCCAGAATCTGCTGCACCTCCTGATGCTCCGCCACCTTGTCTACTAAAGTGGGCCGCAAAAGGCGCGGGGTCTGCTAGACCTCGGGCACGAGCCAGCTGGCTAGGTGCGCAGACGGGATCTGGTAAAACCAGACAAGCCGGTTCGCCACCGCAACCAGTACGGCGGCAGTCGTGCTGAAGTCCGTTACGCTTAATGCAGTGGCAGCTGTAGTACATTATTCCTCCACGCAGTTCTCGGCTTTTAGTTCTTTTCAACTGGTTTTCTTTTTCATCCTTTTTTTCCGCGCCACCCTCCTCTGCTCGAGTAGCTCCATCGGAAGCTTTTCCTCTCTGAAATTAAAACAGAGGTATAAACGACCTATTTGAGTATGAACCTGCCACGGTTCTTAAAGGAAGTGAACATATATTACCAAGAGCAGTGCAATAGGAAGGCTGAGCGTTGCACGCTACCACTGCGATACCAAATCGAAATCGCTGAATCTAGTACAATACGTCTTGCCAGGGGGTGGACGACGAACACACGGTGGACAGGGCGCGCACGGCTTTGGACAGCAAGGGGCTGCCCGGCACAAGTACCGGATTGAACCCTGCTGGAAGAACTGGCAATCCTGCAGTCCATTACGCTTGAATGCAGACCGTGGCAGGCACTGGAGCTGAACATCATATAAATTAAGAAAATCAATTGTATAAGATAGGTACTTAAGAAATAAAATACAAATACCAAAGTGTCACATACCGGTGGACCACAGTCTTCATATTTATAGCATACCATAGGACCGCATGGTGAACACCTAAAAAAAATGATATTTTTAGGGGAAAAAAGGGGTAAGTCTGTACATTTGGACGGCTTTAAGGTATGATTCCGATGTCAGCAGCACTGCTGCGCGACACTGCTGTGCGACACTGCTGCGCGACAGTGCTGCGCAGCACTGCTGCCGAGCTCGGAATGTGGTCTCATATAAACCTATAGAGAATGTATGGGGACCAGTGGTGTTGCGGCAGCAGTGCCGCGCAGCACTGCTGCGCAGCAGTGTCGCGCAGCAGTGTTGCGCAGCAGTGTCGCGTCGCTTCTCTGCTCACATCAAATTGAGCCTTTCAAACGTAACATTAGGGTTCAATTTGGAGTGCACTACTACGGCAACACTGCTGCTGCTGCCGAGATCGGAATCATACCTTTACCTAGGGATGAAATTTAATGACCACCAAAAAAACAGTCGTTACCCTATATACAGGGTGCATTTGAAATCACTCTCCAAATTTTAAGGATGTGTTCAGTCCATGAAACTGGACAACTTTCTCTAAGAAACATAGGGTCAAATATGTAAAAAAAAAATTGACTTTTCATACAAAACAAAGAGTTCACGTGATCAGTTTAGTATGGGATGACCAACATTTTTTGGCGTATTTCGACACATGTTTCATGGAGAAAGTTGTTCAGTTTCATGGACTGAACACATCCTTAAAATTTGGAGAGTGATTACAAATGCACCCTGTATAATACCCTATATAAATATAATATGTACAAATAAATGAAACCTGCCAAAATCTTTCGGGCTATTTAAGTCATGCCTGCACTATAAAAACTTTTCATAACCCAAAAAGGCCACACGTGCACCAAATTTTTTTGTAAATAATTATGATTATACAAATGACTGTTTCAATGTAGAGGCAGGATCTCTTCACCATATATCCAGCGAAAAGGGAAGTACTTCCACCGAGCTAGGTGTCTGTGCTCGGGGACCGCGGTCCAACTACTTGATGTTGGAATTTGTATTTATGCGAAGTGCTTAGAAAACTTCGATATCGTGGTCAGGTCTCCATACATTTCTATCTTGATATTAGCTTGGCGTAGTGCGACGTCACGTCTGCGTAAGGCCGTATACAGAGAGAAAGCAGGTTCACGCTTTTTGCAGACTGCCGCTTACTGCCGCAGGTTCGCGCAGGTAACAGAACACAAAGGAAGCAGGTTGAAGCAGAGCATTTATAATACTAGCGGCCGCCCACGGTTTCACTCGCGTGGTTCCCGTTCCCGTGGGAATATCGGGATAAAAAGTATTTTATGTTTTAATCTAAGCTAGGGGCCATCCATAAATTACGTCACATGAATTTCATGATTTTTGACCCCCTCCCCCGTCCTTGTCACAGCTAGTCACATTTGTGAAACCCCCTCCCCTCCCTAGTGTGGCGTCACATATTTTACAATTTTACATCTAGAAATAATTATTGAATCGAAAAACAGGTCAGAAATTTGTATTATTTAAATTTAAATGATTTTGAAATGTGACGTAGGACTAGGGCATGCTCCCGGGAATTCCCGGTACCGATTTTTCCCGGTATTTCCCGGGAAATTTACTTTTTATGCAGTACCGGTACTGAGAATTGATTCCCGGGAAATTCGGCACTTTCGGTACTTTTGTTATAACTTAAAATTAGGCCAATAATTAAGCGTCTATTAGCTTAAAATGCCACTATATTGACTTTCGAACGAAAATAAATGAATGACGCGCGAAGTAAGCCGAGCTGATACACACCGGGCTTTCGTCTTGAGACATTGAGGTAAGTTGGACGCATAGATTTACTAAAGCTTTTCGAATGCTGCCCATACGAGTTGAATTCGACGAGAGATATCCTTCTCGAAATTTCAATTACCTAACTGGACTGTCTACCTACCTTTACTCTGTCCAGGAATTCATAATGGTCAATAACTTCGTTCTCAGCATACACTGGAGCAGGTACATAAACATTCAACTTGATTTTCGTCTTATCATCCTAAGTCCCCCTCTTTGAAAAGCACTACGGAGATCTTCGAGTATTGTGTTCAGGTCTTCCAAGGTCTCAAGCCTTAAGAACTACATCGTCAGCAAAAAGAGGGTAAGTTAGATACTCGCCCTAGATTTTGATACCGAATCCTTTCCAGTCAATGATATTAAAGATGTTGTCCAAGCTCCAACGCAGCGGCGAACCCTTTCTGAGAAATTACGTCTTCCTGTCTCACACCTTGGATGGACATTCAAAATGATTTTCATTTTATAATCCTTCTCCCTTTCTTTGGAAAGCACCACAGAGATCTTCGAGCATTGTGTTCATGTCTTCGAAGGTCTCAGCCTTAAGAACCGCATCGTCGGCAAAAGGAGGGTAAGTTAGGTACTCACCCTGGATTTTGATAACTAAGCCTTTCTAGTCAATGATATTAAAGATGTTCTCCAAGCTCCATCGCAGCGGTGAACCGTTTTTGAGAAATTACGTCTTCCTGTCTCACACCTTGGATGGACATTCAAAATGATTTTCATTTTATAATCCTTCTCCCTTTCTTTGGAAAGCACCACAGAGATCTTCGAGCATTGTGTTCAGATCTTCCAAGGTCTCAGCCTTAAGAACTACATACATCGTCGGCAAAAAGAGGGTAAGTTAGATACTCGCCCTAGATTTTGATACCGAATCCTTTCCAGTCAATGATATTAAAGATGTTCTCCAAGCTCCAACACAGCAGTCAAAGTCAAAGTCAAAGTCAAATAAGCTTTATTCAAATAAACTTAATAATTAAGTACTTTTGAATCGTCTATATTTTCCTACCGGGATCCTTTGTTTTCGCATAATTGTTTTATACCTAATTTGATTAGGCATAACGGATTTGGCATAATCTTTTTTGTCATAATAATACTTTCGCATAATTGTTTTTTGGCATACTATTTATATTAGCATAATTATCATTTAGACTAATTTGTTTTCGCATAATGTTATTAGGCATATTGTCTATTCGCCTAATATTATTAAGACATAAAAATCAAAAACAATAAGAATAATTATTTTTACGCACTAATTTATTTTCATGCAAAAGGGGTAGGTATTGTAATAAAATGCCAAAAACTCATAACACATACGACCTAAATATCGACTCATAAAACACCTATTTTTAAAATACCGAAAATCCTTAATGTCGATATCCAATAGACCGAAACTTGAAAGATCGATTATTAAATGACTGATGATAGCTCGAAACCCTGAAAGCTAAAATGCCGATAGTAAAAAATC
Source organism: Agriphila geniculea (assembly GCA_943789525.1). Classification (NCBI taxonomy): domain Eukaryota; kingdom Metazoa; phylum Arthropoda; class Insecta; order Lepidoptera; family Crambidae; genus Agriphila; species Agriphila geniculea. Next base: position 18,755,820 of record OX038871.1, read on the forward strand.
CTGAAAATCTGTTTAGGTCTATTAGGTGCGACGACGAGCGAGCGTAGCGAGCGAGGAGGAGTAAGGTTCCATTGCGACCAACAACGCACGATAGTCCAATCAATGAGCATATTTGTTGTATGGAGACTTCCGAAAAATTCTCCCGTCCATAAAATTTGGCATGTGATGAAGTTAGGTAACACAGATTACAGATGAACAATAAGCCAATAAAATTTGTTACGAGAAGTTAAGTATTTTTACCTAAACATGAAAATCGCTTATATCTCTCTGTGAATATTTCCTCGGGCTAAAATACTTTCTGTATACGTACTTGTGTATTAGTTAGAATAAGTATGTAAAAGAATCCAATATTTTTTCGATTTCGGAGATACTCCAAATTTAAATTTTAATATTTTTCAATATATCTTTTCTTGATAAAAATATCTGCTGATTATTATTTTTTAATATGTTTTTATACCCTTAATATATAGATTTGTTCAGTAGGCCAACAAATTTTCTTCTTTAATCATATTTATACATAAATGTATGAAAATGGACCGACTATTTTTCACATTACCTCGTAAGACCAAAAAATAAAAAAAATATGATTAAAGAAGAAAATTAATTGACTTACTGAACAAAGCTATATATTTAAGGATATAAAAACATATTAAGAATAATAATCAGCAGATATTTTTATCAAGAAAATATATATTGAAAAATATTAAAATTTAAATTTGGAGTATCTCCGAAATCGAAAAAATATTGGATTCTTTTACATACTTATTCTAACTAATACACAAGTACGTATACAGAAAGTATTTTAGCCCGAGGAAATATTCACAGAGAGATATAAGCGATTTTCATGTTTAGGTAAAAATACCTAACTTCTCGTAACAAAATTTATTGGATTATTGTTCATCTGTAATCTGTATTACCTAACTTCATCACATGCCAAATTTCATAGACGGAAGAATTATTCGGGTTGCATAAGCCCCGTTGATTGGACTACGAGCTGAGCGAGCGAAGCGAGCGTGCCGCGGCAGCGGCCGGCGAAGTGCCATAACCGACCTGCTGGCATGTAACCCTCATTAAATTTCGGTTTTTTAAGCTTCGGGATTTTGTATTTTAGGTAAAATGTTCTTTCGTGATTTTAAACGTCGTGATTTTTTTGTTTATAAAAATATGCGTAAATAACATTATGCGTGTTTAAATTTATGCTAAAGAATATTATACTTAAACATGATTATGCTTAAAGTAGTTATGCTTAAAAAAATAAGCTGTTATGACTAAATATTATTATGCGTAAACATCATTCGGCGAAATCATATTATGCTATGACATATTATGCCTTAAAATTTTATGCTAATACATAGGGAAACCTTTCCTACCACCCGTTCCAGATATCAGCTGTAACAGCCATAAGTAACGATATTTACAAACTTGAATTTATCGTTACCAAATAATTACAACACGGTGACAGGATTATTGGCAACAACATAGACTTATCACATTATATTACTTCAACAAAGTACTTATAGTAGCAAGTTATGTGTTACATCATTTCCACGCATTTTGATCTTTAAGATAATCATCTACTTTATAATAACCTTCACTCATGAGCGTTTTTTTAACATGGTTTTTAAATTCATGCAAAGGAAGATCAATCACTTGTTGCGGAACTTTATTAATAAAGGCTATGCTTTTCCCCATAAATGAACCTCTAGTTTTTGCAAGCCTAAATCTTGGAACGGCAAGTTTATCTTTATTTCTTGTATTAAACTGGTGAATATTTCTGTTTTTAGCAAATGAATCATAGTGTTTCCTCCCATAAACTAAATTTTCATATATGTATTAGCCTGCCAAAGTTAAGATATTTATTTCTTTAAACAATTCTCTCAAGTATCTCTTCGCCGAAGATTGTATATGGCGCGAACAGCTCTTTTTTGGAGTACAAAAATATTTTCAATACTGGCAGCTGAGCCCCACAAAAGCGGTCCATAGGACATTACACTATGAAAATAACTAAAATATACTAACCTTGCCGTTTCAATATCAGTTAAAAGCCTTATTTTCTTAACAGCGAATGCCGCTGAACTAAGTCTACTTGACAAGGCTTCAATATGTGGATCCCATTGCAGTCGAGAATCTAGTGTAATACCTAGAAATTTTGTACTCTCAATAAACTCGACTTCATCGTTATTTAAATTAATATTTAATTTTGTCTGCTCAACATTAGGTAATGAAAATTTTAAACTTTTATTTTTTTTGGGGTTAAGTGCTAAATTATTGGTATTAAACCAGTGTGAAACTTTAGAGAGGGCACTATTTACTTCGTCCGAACAGTTATTACCTCTGTTTACTTTGAAAACTAAAGAAGTATCATCCGCAAATAGTACTGTCTCACATAAATTATTCGCGTAGTTGGGAAGGTCATTTATATAAATTAGAAACAGCAATGGGCCCAATATTGATCCCTGTGGCACACCCATATTGGTGGGGGCTCCAGTAGATTCAGTGCTATTAATCACTACTTTCTGAGTTCTATTGTACAAATATGATTTCATAAGGCTAACTGATTTATCAGAGACACCATAATGTTCTAGCTTTTTTAATAGTGTTTGGTGATCAACGCAATCGAATGCCTTAGAAAGGTCACAGAAAATACCAATTACATCTTGCTTTTCTTCCCAAGCGTCAAGAATATGTTTGAGAAGTGCAATTCCAGCATCAGTAGTATTTTTACCTGAAAATCCAAACTGTTTTTTATGAAGAATGTTATTGGATGTGAAATAATCTAATAATTGGGAATATATAATTTTTTCAAATATTTTGCTAAGTGCTGGTAGTATAGATATTGGCCTTAAGTTAGCTGGGTCACTTTTATCCCCAGATTGAAAAAGAGGAATCAATTTACTATTTTTCATTAGACCAGGAAAAACCCCTTCATCAATACATTTGTTAAAAATAAAAGCCAAGTAAGGGGCTAGTATATCAATTATTGATTTAATAATGCTTGTTGATATGCCCCAAAGATCTTCTGTTTTTTTGACATTAATTGTTTTAAAAGCTTTAATAATATCTTCACTATTTATATATTTAAAGAAAAAGGTTTCCTTGCACTTATCAACACTAGACTCTAGGAGGGAGACAGCGATGTTGGGACAAGCACTAAGAGTACTGGTAGTTTCTATTGGTATTCGAGCAAAGAAATCTTCAAAGACTTTAGCGACCTTATCGTCAGATTCAATAGTTTGATCACCAATTTTTAAACAGAAGGAATTTATATTGGATTTTGATTTGCCCGTTTCTTTGTTAATAATGTTCCAAGTAGCCTTAATTTTATTATCAGCTGATTTAATTTTATTTGAAAAGTACTTCGACTTTGCTAGAATACACACTTCTCTGAATGTTTGTGAATACTTCTTGACAAATTCAATGAAGTTAGGATCACAGGAAGTAGCTTTCTCTGCATAAAGTTCGTATAATTTCCTTCTGCTTTTATATATACCGGGTGTGGCCCAGTCACTAAATTTCGTACTATCATTACTCATGATGACTTTTTGTTTAAATTTTTTACTAAATTCAGTTTTAACTACGCTAAATAAATGGTTATATAAGTTATTGGCTTCAAAATTTGGTTCTGGTAAAGTTTCAATTTTACTTGTGACATTGTTTCTGAATTTTTCAATACAGTTTTTTTTATTGGCCTACACATTATTTTCCGTTTAGACGGAACATGATGGTGCTCAATAGAGGCTAATTGTCCACTATGGTCGGATTTAATACAATTCAAAATTGATTTTTCAAGTACATTACAGTTACAGAAAATATTATCTAAGCAAGTTGCCGATGTGGGTGTGATTCGCGTTGGTTCATTAAAAGTATGTAGCAAATTAAATGATTTAAATAGGTTTATGAACCTACTCGACAACTTAGCTAATTTAGGATCTAAGATGTCGACGTTAAAATCTCCATAAATCGCGACTTTTTTATTTTTCCTACAAGTTATTTTTAAGACTTCCTCCATAGTGGACTCAAACTCAGAGTAATTCGCGCTGGGGGGTCTATATACACATACTATAATTATTTGATCAAGTTCCACACAAGACAACTCAATGGTTCGTTCAATTGAGAGGGATACTACATCTTTGCGCTCTTTACATTGCAAACTATTGTGTAGAATAATAAGTAAACCCCCTCTTATAGCAGATTTTCTATTAAGTGAGCTAACAACTTTATAATTATCCAAACTCAAAATTAATTCGTGCTTTTTCAACCAATGCTCAGTAACACATAACACATCAATATCTTCAGAGTTTAAGAATAAGCTTATTTCTAAATCTTTGCCAGAAAAGCCTTGCATATTTTAGTGAACAATTCTTAAACAGTTTGGCTTTCCCATTGTCGGCTTAGCGCTAGAGGACGCCTCTATAGTGAAACGTTTTTGAGAAATTACGTCTTCCTGTCCCACACATTGGATGGTCATTCAACATTATTTCATCTTATATTATAATCCTTAGTCCCATTCTTTGGAAAGCACTACGGAGATCTTCGAGCATTGTGTTCAGGTCTTCCAAGGACTCAGCCTTAAGAACTATATCGTCGGCAAAGAGAGGGATAGTTAGATACTCGCCCTAGAATTTGAAACCGAATCCTTTTCATGAGATTAAAGATCTCCTCAAAGCACCAACGTAGCGGTGAACCATTTCGGAGAAATTACGTTTTCTTGTCTTACACCTTGGATGGGATTTGTGCTCTGGTTCGGTAATAGAACCGACATAGTGGCATTTTCGTATAGGTTCCTCAGCACTTGGCTTCGATATACCTGTAGTCCACTTGGCACCTTTGCAAAGACCGCAGCACCAATAATTACCTCATTAAGGCATTGGCTGCCAAGTATCCCCACTATCCTCCAATCAATAGAATTTATCTTAAGTTTCTGGTGTCCTCGGCATTATAGTTTAAATTAACGGATTGTTCAAGTTTTTGTAGTTACCTTTTTACCTACTACTAATTTGTTCTGTTCAAAGCAAAATAATGGGTATATTCTTTTATGTGTTTGTAAACCAAATAATTACCATAAAATTAAATTTAAGAGTTAAAAGGAGAAGTTCGTATTCGTAACGTAGGTAAGATTCCTATGAGTTATTATTTTATTTTATTTACGATACAGTAAAAAAAAATCTCAGTACCGTCAAACATGGCATCTTTACCATATTTTTGAACTTAAAATGAAATAAAATCTAAATTTATTGCCTATTTTAAAAGTTAAAATATACGAAGTATTAATCATATCCTTACCCTTCCTTTTACCTGACTTTTAACAATAGATCTCTGAAAATAAAGATTTTGGACGAGTTTAAAGCGAGTAGGTAAAATTGACACATTTGTGGCAATTTTACCTACTTCAGTGTTTCGAAGAAATATAGTAGTGGTTGAACTGTGGTTAAGATTCCTTCTCAATTTGTGCTTCAATAACTTATTTTTAATGAGTATAGGAGAAAAAGTAACTTAAAAATGGCATACTGAAAGGTAGGTAAAGTTGACTTCGTTTCGTCAACATTTTCATACAAAACGTAGGGTTATCAAAAAATAAATCGTAAGGCGAAACAATAAAACAATACTTATAACAATCACGTACTTACTTAGTCATAATAAGTAGATACTTATTTTAATTAAATTTTTAATTTAATTTTTAATTAAAAGCGCAGGGGCCCTATTTTTGAATCACTCGGCAGGCGTCGAGCGCTCTTTTCGACTGATTTTCGTTCGACATATGACTCAAATGTATGAGATGTCGAACGAAAATCAGTAGAAATGATCGCTTGACGCCAGTCGAGTGATTCAAAAATAGAGCCCCATACCTACATAACAATATTTTGAAAATATTCAAAATAAAAAAAACAGAAACAAAAAATCTAAGCACTAAGAAAAGGTTTTAAGGAAACACTGTGTGACGATTTTTTCATACAAAATAAAGATTTCATAGTCCCCGATTTCCTCCTTGGCCCCATCGCGCTTTTTTATTTTACTGGCTATATAAAGTATATGTATATTATATAGGTACACAACCCGTTTTTTTATTATAGGTGCCTACCACCTTTTTACTCCGATCTAAAAATGTAGTTTAAAAAAACATATTTCAACAATAATGACCAAACCTACCAATTAACATAGCCTAAGGTAATTAATAATAACCCTCCTCTAACTTCGCCGTAGTCGGGTAAAACTATGTTTGACTGTGACAGCCCTAACCACAGGTAAAGATACCACCACCGACAAATTTGGCGACTTTACTTAACCTCAAATAACAGCATAACCAAATATTTCAGGAAAGGAATCAGATAAGCAGTTGGTATCAATCTAGCTGTAATCTCTACATGTTTTTATATTATATATTCAAATTCCACTTACCTCTCTCTAGTATTTTCTAAGTTACAAGCACAATTTTACCTCCAAATTTTAAGCGGCTGTTTTGTGACCTTGCTTTACAACGGTATATTTTGACAATTCACAGTATTTCCACATTGGAAAAACTTTAGTGTTACCATTATTTATCTAAGCATCCCACCAGATTATTGTTATAATTCTTTATGTTGCAGTTTTGGAAAAATTTTGATTCTTTTGCTAAAATTCGATTTAGGTAAAGATGACACAAGAAGGTAAAGATGCCAGGTTTGACGGTACCGAAAAGTCCCGAAATTTCCCGGTTTTCCCGGTACCAGAGTTAGCGCAGTACCGGGAATTCAGTTTTCTCCTCAGTACCGGGACTGCAACCCCTACCTACGTAGGACCCCTCCCACCCCCTTGTCACACAATGTCACACTTCATCGACCCCCTCCCTCCCCCTGAACGTGTGACGTAATTTATGGATAGCCCTCTATCTACTATCTGTGTGCCAAATTTCAATCAAATCCGTTCAGTAGTTTTTGCGTGATTGAGGAACAAACATCCAAATATCCAAACCCACAAACTTTCACATTTATAATATTAGTAGGATTACCAATTAGAATTTTCTTGTTTCATGACATTTTTAGTTGCAGATCAGTTCAAAGATCTTTATTTCTCATTAAAACAATAATTGTCAGTAACACGAGAATAATACTAACAAAATTACATTAATTTGTCTCGAGGTGGGTAGATTTAAAAGTATTGCTACAGTTCACTCAGTGCATAATATTGCAAACAAGTTGCGTACTCGCATACATAAGGCGGTGGTCCAAGTTACAAAATATTTAGTATGTCACACATCACTGTCTAAGATGAATTGCTTTAGCATAGACTTATTATATTACTAGCGTAAGGACCCGGTCAAAGTCACTATGAAATGACGCCAGTTGGTTGGCCCTAAAAATACAGTTTTAGGGCCAACGCGTTTCAGTCATCCGCGGGAGACTATGGTAGACAGATGGTGATTGACGTGACATAAAAATGTCGAATTGTGCATTTGTAGATTGCAAAAAATATGATGCAAAGGTTAAAAAGTTTCATGGAATATCGTTTCATCGGTTAGTAGCTTTACATTATTTTTATTACGTGTCTAACAATTTTAATAAAGTATAAAAGATTTCACTATTACTAGTTATTGTTCGAGGCACTAGAGATGGGTCATCATGACTCAAATGAACTATTTCACTTGAGTCCATATAAGATCTTTAGTTCATTTAGTTCCATAGCTAATTAACTCCAAGAACGAGAGTAAACGGTAAGGATAGATTACGAACACACACTACGTACAGAAATGTCTCCTATGAAACATATTCGCTGCAAAAATATTTTTATTAAATATCTACACTACATTACATTTCAATTCAAATAATTACAGATTGCCTAATGATCTAGTCCTAGTGTGTAAAGAAATATGGAGTCACATTATTCCAAAATAACGAGAAGAAGAACATGCTCTCCTAATTTTTATGACACAGATGTCAAAAGCTGGACTACGGAAGCTGAAAGCAATGGCAATACCGCGAATTGAGATTGAAATATTTACTGCATTCACGCGTATAACAAAATAACTAAACTCAGAAAACGAAACTCCTGCCTCCCATAATTATGCAGTACTAGCAGCCGCCCGCAAATCCGTCTGCGTGGAAAGATTTTTTGCTTTCCCTCGGGAAATATACTTTTTTTGGGATGAAATGTACCGTCGTTCTCTATACCCCTGACAATGTGTATGTAAAATTTTATGATGATCGGTTCAGTAGTTAAGGCGTGGAGGCGTAACAAACAAACAAACTGACTTTCACATTTAAAATATTATAGTAAGAATATGCAGTATAGTGACCGGCCGCAGCTTTGCTTTAAGATTGTGTAAAAACGTAAGATAAAATAATCACTGTTGTATCTCTGACATATTAAACACACTATATTTATATAATCAACTAGCAACCCGCCCTCGCTTCGCTTCGGTGTATTTTATAGATTTTATACATAAAGATTAATCAATAAAAAGTTTTTATACATACCTTTAAAAATCCTTAGGTAGGTACCAGGGGCAACAGCGTCGCTTAACCACTGCTAAGGTTAAAATCGCTTGCACGCCGCGCCCGCTGTCACATACGTTTAGTTCGTGCAGGGGCGATACGCGCGCACACGAATTTTGTTGCAAACTGGTTAAGCGACGCTGTTGCCCATCGTACTTATATTGATGCTTAAATTTTAAGAGAAATTTGCATGTAAATAATCAATTTTGACAATGTCATTATTTAGTTGGATAAGGATTGTGATACGAATGTCATCATCTTCCAATCAATATTTATTACTTTTATATAAAAAAAATTATATACTGTAGGTTCGTTTCATTATTCCAATTTTCAAAGGGATCTCTATTTTTTTTAAATAAAATACTGCTAATGTTACTCGCTGATAAAAGCTTTCAATATGTGAAAGAATTTTAAAATCTGATCAGTTTTAAGTTTATGCATTACAAACAATCAAAATAATAGACAAATCTTTCCTCTTTATATTTAATAATATATCTCTTTATATTAAATAATTTATAGTTTATAATATTAGTTTAGTATAGCTGAGAAAAAGCACAAAAACATCTAATTTGAAATAAACATGATTGAGATTTTGTTATGTTTACTTTTTATTTGTGGCCTTAATACCATCGAAAAACTGATATAATTACCATAATAAAAATATTTAAAAATAGTTAAAAGTTCTAGCGACCTAAAGATGAGTGATCTAGTTCTTAACTCCAATTGAACTTAATCGTTCACTTCAGTAATCTTTTTTGCCCACCTCTAATACGGCAGTAGTTTGAGTAGGTTCTAAAAGATGTCGCTGATTTTGCTGGTATGAAGGAATTATAAAGCAAAACATTCGGATGGGCGCATCCTTCCTTTTGAAATCAATGTGCTTTAGTCTTTTTTTGAAAATGTTAAGTGAGCTCGCATCTTTTATGTCTTTTGGTTTTGGTTGGCAGATCACGTTGCAGATTACGGCCTTAGGGTCCCCCCCCAGACCTACCGGTTTCGTTTCTTTGCTTTGCTGTTCTACTTGCTGTTTAGACCGCCGGCCAACCAGGGTCATTTTCAATCTATCACATATTTGGACCAGACCAAATTGGCAAGATAGCCATTAGTTTGGTGTTATCAAATATCATCGTCTGGGTTGCGAAGTAGGAAGCTTCTGGGAGATATGCCACCCTGAACATGGTCTCCGATTGCTAAAAATAAATCGATCGCATATTTATATAAATTGTGAACAGGGTTTTGGGTGTCATCATTAATTCATTACCTATCTGAACTATTTTTTGTGTTGCCGCAGGTTCGCGCAGGTAACCAGTGTAGGCATTTGTATGAACAAGCGCTGATAAGCGCCGACAAGCGCCGACAAGCGCCGACAAGCGCTGACACGCACCGGTCAGCGCTGGCTAGCGATATTTTTAAAACGTATAGGTATTGCATCGATAGTTTACGTGATCCGATTCAGGGATATTGTACCGTATTATTATCCCCGTCAATTGGTAATGCGCTGGAACCTTGTCATATTAACATTCACGTTGACGTGATCTGCAACTAAAAATGTCATGAAACAAGAAAATTCTAATTGGTAATCCTTTGGAGTGCACTGCTGCGGCAACACTGCTGCTGCTGCCGAGATCGGAATCATACCTTAATTGAGGAACAAACATCCAAATATCCAAACCCACAAACTTTCACATTTATAATATTAGTAGGATTACCAATTAGAATTTTCGACGTTTCCTACGATATTCCCACGGGAACGGGAACCACGCGAGTGAAACCGCGGGAGGCCGCTAGTATTATAAATGCTCTGCTGCAACCTGCTTCCTTTGTGTTCTGTTACCTGCGCGAACCTGCGGCAGTAAGCGGCAGTCTGCAAAAAGCGTGAACCTGCTTTCTCTCTATATACGGCCTAATGTTTACATATTGTACTTTTCGCTGATCCTGCATTTCTTCGTCCATTCGTCGATTGCTTATGTAGCGGTATGATCGCACCGCGACATTGGTTGTTTGAAGACTCATTTATCACTAAGATTAATTTTTTTGAAGATCCACTCTTAATTAAAATTTTAAAATTACACTAAGGACTGCCTTATTAAATTTTTAAGTTTATTTGTATTGTAATGTTATTACTTTTAGGAGGTCCTTTGCAAACGTTCCCAGGAACGTAAACTGAAGGAAACTATAAAACCATATGTATAAATAAGATAAATAGGTAATCTAGTGTAAATAAAGCTAAGAAACGGTGTGAGGAAGAATATGTACCTTAAAGGGCTTGTATCATAGGAACGGCCCATTATAGGGCCGTGAGATTTTTCCCATACATTTTGTATTTTGCATTTTGTATTCTTATGTCGGTTTGAATCCTTTTTAACACCATTTTTATTCTTTGCTGAGAAAATTATTTATTTGTAAACATATGTCTGTCACTATAATTGCCATAGCAACGCGCTAATTTTTTAATTCAATGTCAAAGCCATAGATTTCCAGCTTGTCTTCAGCCTAGCTATAGATAAGAACCTTTGTACAATATTGTTCTGTGTTCTCATATTTGAATGTAGAGTAGAATTCTAAAAAATAAATACCGACGGTATAAAAGCGCGGTCGGCAGCTCAGGTGGGTCAGTCTTTCCACGAGCTTGTCCGGATATATTTATTATAGCTGCCGTTCTATAGTTGTACAAAAATATACATTCTATTATTCTATAATTGTAAATAACGGCTTCTTCGGGGCACGGTCCTCGACCTTCGACCTTCGGCACGAACCACCGGACGTGTCCTCCACCCACCAGGACGTCGTGCACCTTTCCGCCTGACCTGCAGAGGGAGCTCTCCCCTGGACTATCCGTGCACTATCCGCGCCACCATCGACGTCGGTCTACACGGACACGCGCCCGTACCCATCAGCGCGCCCCGCTAATACTACGTTACGGTGCTACGTCGGGGGGTCTGACTGCGTGCCACCCCTGCGCCGTCACGCTGAACCACGTGCCCTCCTGTGTTCCGCCGGGACTCCATATCTGCCTGCCTGCTTCGTGCCTGCTTCGTGCCTGCCTCCTGTTACCCCTGCTACCTGGATCCACGTCTCTGCGTGCCTGTCCTGTTCCCGTCTACGTCCCACCCTAGTCATACTTTGTTAGTCCTACCTAGTTTTTAACCGCCTTAGTTGTTATCCAAATTTCTTCGTTGCTAGGTATTCTTCTGTGCAGGGACGTGTCATTATAAAATAAATTCTTGAACTTCAACTTTAATTTTTTATTTAGCTTTCTTCCAAATTCTGCTCCGTTACCTTCCGTAACGCGACAGTATGTAAACTGCCGCTCTAAATGGTAGCCATTAATAAATGAATGCAAACTAATGTTTTTTTGGGGGCATTATTTTATTGAAAGTTCTAAGAAGCTCAGCCTTTAGTGAACATTTTACGATAGTATTTACTTAGATTATTTATATGTCAAGATAGACATGTCAAGATAGACAGTCGAAGCTACGACAGCGTCGAAAAAAAGATCACCCAACAGTTGGGTGATCAAAACACGCACACATTGTCAGTAGTGTGAGCCACTCTTTGGACGCGATGATGCTAAAAATGCACACCACCTTAAAAAAGTTGGCCTGTTTTGTTTAATACGTCAAAAGCCTAAGACTCTATCTAGACATATAAATAATCTAAGAGTAAAGGATGAGCTTTAGAACTTCATTTATATTTTTTGGGTAAACAATGATTTTTGTATATTAATTTACTTTTATTAGGATAAAATTATGTAACATAGTTGGATGAAATTTTAAATAAAATGCGAGTACATATTCGGTGCATGCGTGGCCTTTTTGGGTAGCTCAGCGATTATTCTGAAGATAGGTACTTGCCTTTTTTAGGTTAGCAGACTTTACGTTTATTGGTGATAATTTCATACTAAAATGGGGATTAAATTCTGGTAAGTACCTACAACTTTTTGGGCGTAATGCAGGCCATACACCATCCATTCGATCGTCCAATCGGCATGATACTGCCGATTGGATCCAATCTGCAGTTCGTCCATACACACCACACACCATCAATTCGATCGTCCAATCGGCAGTGACGATCGATCGTATGATTTTCTTAACCGACTTCAAAAAAGAAGAAGGTTCTTAATTCGATTGTATATATTTGTTTTAACATTTTTATTTTATTTGAAAGCTGTTTTTGTTTTTATTTTTAGGTTTTTGAATTAGGTTTTTCTTTTTATAAAGCTTATTTATTTTCAATTTTTTGTAGTAGGTAGGTATGTACGGTATGTAATATTTTTTTAACTTTATATATTTTCAAAATGCCCTTAGGCTCTCACTCAATTTCCAAATTCACGCTCTGTCTATCCATTTAAAAAAAAATCACTTGATTCGGTTCATAAATAGTCATCAGGGAAGTTAACCCATATTCATAGTATGTTCAGGATACTTCAATTGAAAACTGCTGAACCGATTTAAAAAAAATAATAAATAAATGGCACCATCTCGCAAGAAATTCTATCAAACAAAAAATGATTACCAAAATCGGTTCATAAATATCGAAGATACGCGCGAACAATGATAAAAAATATAAATACCTATACAATCCAATTGAGAACCTCCTTCTTTTTTGAAGTCGGTTAAAATACCAAAACTTTGTCCTAAATGTAACAAATACTTTTCTGGTAAGCGCATCAAAATCGGTTCAGCCAAACTTGTGATAATCATGGACAAACATACATACACAGATTATACAGGTCAAACTGAGAACTTCCTTTTTTTTGAAGTCGGTTATAATACTAAAATCTTCTTCTAAATTCAACAAATACTTTTATGAAAACCGCATTAAAATCGGTTCAGCCAAACGTGAGGTAATCGTGGATACAGGTCAAACTGAGAACCTACCTATTTTTAAATCAGTTAAAAGAAAAAAGAAAGAAAAAGAAAAAAAATCATCAAAATCGGTCTATAAATACCTATCGAAGATACGCGAGAACAATGATAAAATAAATATATACATTCGAATTAAGAACCTCCTTTTTTGAAGTCGGTTAAGAAAATCATACGATCGATTGCCCACTGCCACACACCGTCCAATCGGCAGGATCCAATCGGCATGATCCAGCCAAATGATTTTTCCGTCAATTCGATCGTCCTTCCGATCCACGGCCACACACGGTCAATTCGATAGGATCCAATCGGCAGTATCATGCCGATTGGACGATCGAATGGATGGTGTATGGCCTGCATAATGCAGGCCATACACCATCCATTCGATCGTCCAATCGGCATGATACTGCCGATTGGATCCAATCTGCAGTTCGTCCATACACACCATACACCATCAATTCGATCGTCCAATCGGCAGTGACGATCGATCGTATGATTTTCTTAACCGACTTCAAAAAAGAAGAAGGTTCTTAATTCGATTATATATATTTGTTTTATCGTTGTTATTTAATTTTAAAGCTGTTTTTGTTTTTATTTTTAGGTTTTTAAAGGAGGTTTTTTTTAAAAGCTTATTTATTTTCAATTTTTTGTGGTATGGTACAGTCAGCGGCACGTCAGACTATACATGTTGACCTTGAGACCGCCTTTATGCCGTACGTAATAAGAAGTGCCGTCGTGCGTAACTAGTCGTGTAATATTTTTTAACTTTATATATTTTCAAAATTCCCATAACTCAATTCCAAATTCACGCTGTCTATCCATTTCCCAACAAAAAATCACTTAATTCGGTTCATAAATTGTCATCAAGGTAGTTAACCCATAATCATAGTATTTTCAGGATTACTTCAATTGAAAACTGCTCAAAGAATGGGACCATCTCACAAGAAAATTCTATCAAAAAAAAAATAATCTTCAAAATCGGTCCATAAATATCGAAAATACGCATGAAAAACGATAAAAAATATACAATCAAATTGAGAACCTCCTTCTTTTTTGCTGTCGGTTAAAATACCAAAACCTTCTCCTAAATGTAACAAATACTTTTCTGGTAACCGCATCGAAATCAGTTCAGCCAAACGCGAAATAATCGTGGACAAATATACATATTATACAGGTCAAACTGAGAACCTCCTTTTTTGAAGTCGGTTAAAATACTAAAACCATCTCCTAAATGCACCAAATACTTTTCTTAAAACCGCATTAAAATCGATTCAGCCAAACGTGAGATAATCGCAGATACAGGTCAACTGAGCACCTACTTTTTTTGAAATCGGTTAAATAGAAAAAATAATCATCAAATATAGTTTGTAAATATCGAAGATACGCGCCAACAATGATATAATAAATATATGCCATTGAAAAAAGAACCTCCTTTTTTGAAGTCGGTTAAGAAAATCATACGATCGATCGCCCACTGCCACACACCGTCCAATCGGCAGGATCCAATCGGCATGATCCAGCCAAATGATTTTTCCGTCAATTCGATCGTCCTTCCGATCCACGGCCACACACGGTCAATTCGATTGGATCCAATCGGCAGTATCATGCCGATTGGACGATCGAATGGATGGTGTATGGCCTGCATTATATTTCATTATATCTGGTGATTGCTTAAACCTAAGCCCTTTTACCTTATGCAGGCCATACACCATCCATTCGATCGTCCAATCGGCATGATACTGCCGATTGGATCCAATCGAATTGACCGTGTGTGGTCGTGGATCGGAAGGACGATCGAACTGACGGAAAAGGATCATGCCGATTGGATCATGCCGATTGGACGGTGTGTGGTAGTGGGCGATCGATCGTATGATTTTCTTAACCGACTTCAAAAAAGGAGGTTCTTTTTTCAATTGTACATATTTATTATATCATTGTTGGCGCGTATCTTCGATATTTACAAACTATATTTGATGATTATTTTTTTCTATTTAACCGATTTCAAAAAAAGTAGGTGCTCAGTTTGACCTGTATCTGCGATTATCTCACGTTTGGCTGAACCGATTTTAATGCGGTTTTAAGAAAAGTATTTGGTGCATTTAGGAGAAGGTTTAAGTATTTTAACCGACTTCAAAAAAGGAGGTTCTCAGTTTGACCTGTATAATATGTATATTTGTCCACGATTATTTCGCGTTTGGCTGAACTGATTTCGATGCGGTTACCAGAAAAGTATTTGTTACATTTAGGAGAAGGTTTTGGTATTTTAACCAACAGCAAAAAAGAAGGAGGTCCCCAATTTGATTGTATATTTTTTATCGTTTTTCATGCGTATTTTCGATATTAATGGACCGATTTTGAAGATTATTTTTTGTTTGATAGAATTTTCTTGCGAGATGGTCCCATTCTTTGAGCAGTTTTCAATGGGGTTGGCAACGCAAAGCTAATTGTAGATGTCGCTGCGTACGCTTGTTCCTAAGACAGTAGACGTTCAGAACAAAATGTATGGGAAAGTAGGTATTTATTTTGTGGTATTTTTTTACCGAAAAAGACCCATTGACCCAAAATGGATATAAAAGACTATTCTCCAATGCAAATGCCGGAATTGAAAGCCAAATAAGACGTTTTTATTCTTACAGAATTTATCAATTTTTTCTATATCCATATTTTTCGGAAATTTGTAAGTGTCAACATTTTTAAAGCTTATTACACAGAATTTAATCATTTTAAAGCTAAGAAAACGATTTTTTAAATTAAAAGTCCTTTGTTTTCATAGTTCTCGTGGAACAAGCGTACGCAGCGCCATTTTGACAGTTGCCTTCCCCATTGAAGTAATCCTGAAAATACTATGATTATAGTTAACTACCTTGATGACAATTAATGAACCGAATTAAGTGATTTTTTGTTGGGAAATGGATAGACAGCGTGAATTTGGAATTGAGTTATGGGAATTTTGAAAATATATAAAGTTAAAAAATATTACACGCCTAGTTACGCACGACGGCACGAACAACTCTTATTACGTACGGCATAAAGGCGGTCTCAAGGTCATCATGTATAGTCTGACGTGCCGCTGACTGTACCATACCACAAAAAAAAAGCTTTAAAAAAGAAAAACCTTTAAAAACCTAAAAATAAAAACAAAAACAGCTTTAAAATTAAATAACAACGATAAAACAAATATATACAATCGAATTAAGAACCTCCTTCTTTTTTGAAGTCGGTTAAGAAAATCATACGATCGATCGTCACTGCCGATTGGACGATCGAATTGATGGTGTGTGGTGTGTATGGACGAACTGCAGATTGGATCCAATCGGCAGTATCATGCCGATTGGACGATCGAATGGATGGTGTATGGCCTACATAAGGACAACCAATTCCGACGAAATTAACAACGTTAAAATTCTTATTTGAACGCGATCGTAAAGGTACGATTCCGATGTCGGCAGCACTGCTGCGCAGCAGTGCTGTGTGCTCCAAATTGAATCGTAATGTTACGTTTGAAAGGCTCAATTTGATGTGAGCGGAGAAGCGTCGCGACACTGCTGCGCAACACTGCTGCGCGGCACTGCTGCCGCAACACCACTGGTCCCCATATATTCTCTATAGGTTTATGGTATGATTCCGATCTCGGCAGCAGCAGCAGTGTTGCCGCAGCAGTGCACTCCAAATTGAACCCTAATGTTACGTGTGAAAGGCTCAATTTGATGTGAGCGGAGAAGCGACGCGACACTGCTGCGCAACACTGCTGCGCGACACTGCTGCCGCAACACCACTGGTCCCCATACATTCTCTATAGGTTTGTATGAGACTACATTCCGAGCCTTCCGTGCTGTTTGGAACTAATCACGAAATACCCATTGCTTAATACAACCTAAGATCTAAAAGAACTTTGCTCATAAGGGATGAAACCCGAATGGACTTGCTACCAAAAAGAGCGGTTCTCAATATATACTTTTGTCAATAAGACTCAATTTCAAATGAACCGAGTCTCATTTAAACTTATTCCTAAAACGTCTCATTCCCAAAATACACTAAAATACATACACATGAAAATATCATAACACACAATTCTCATAATGACTAATTTTCAAAACGTCTTAGGCCCGAAATACACTAAATGTTTGATTCGGCTGTCTTTAGTTTTTAAGGCCAGGCAGTTCACGAAATGTACTATTCTTTCGCTATGTCTTTAGAATAAGGTTGAATATTGCATAGCTTTAATTGACCGCTTCGCCAGAAATAAAATCGGGTGGGGCTTTTAGAATAAAATAAGTTGTCCTCTAAGCCCCACCCGACTTCAATAGACGTGTTTTATTACAATGATAATGCGTATCTAGTGATTTGAATATTATTTCTTGCTTTTAGGGTTCCGTACCAAAATGGTAAAAAAGGAACCCTTATGGTGTGACTCAGTCTGTCTGTCTGTCTGTCTGTCACAGCTGGATATCTCGAGAACTACTAATGATATCAACTTGAAATTTGGAATAGGTTAAGATGACATTTGTCCAACTATTTTGCAAATAAGAAAGAATTAAAAAAATAATCTTTTTTACAACAGGGACTGAAAAGGGGTCTTAAAATTTTGAAGTGGGGCTACTAGGGCGAGTGGGGTATCATGAAAGAGCTCCGTTTGCACGTTTTTACTCATTTTTTTTAGGCCGCATAGTTTTCAACTTATGTTAAAAAAATGTAAAAAGAATTAACACCCTGTATAACGGGAATTTTCCAAAACCCTTTCTTAGTGCTCACTTACACCATGAAAGGATTCTACCCTCCAAAAATGGTGTATCAATCTTCAGCCCTATACAAATTCCCAATACAAACTGGAACACCCTGTAGCATCCTGTATAACTGAATTTTTTCCAATTTCAACTTTATCACAATGAAATATCCATTTCTAAGAAAGGCAAAAACACGAAGCTAGCCGATGATGCCCATTCCGACGGAATTGAGTGTGTTTAGGGACTAGGACATTTTGAAAATCAGTTTTTATGATAATCGAGTACTTTGATACTAAAATTTAGTGTATTTTGGGAATGAGACGTTTTGGGAATAAGTTTAAATGAGACACGGTTCATTTGAAATTGAGTCTTATTGACAATAGTATATATTGAGAACCGCTCTTTTTGGTAGCAAGTCCATTCGGGTTTCATCCCTTATGAGAAAAGTTCTTTTAGATCTTAGGTTGTTTTAAGCAATGGGTATTTCGAGATTAGTTCCAAACAGCACGGAAGGATTCCGAGCTTGGCAGCAGTGCTGCGCAGCACTGTCGCGCAGCAGTGCTGCTGACATCGGAATCATACCTTTATATGAGACTACATTCCGAGCTCGGCAGCAGTGCTGCGCAGCACTGTCGCGCAGCAGTGTCGCGCAGCAGTGCTGCTGACATCGGAATCATACCTTTAGGCCCGAAATACACTAAATGTTTGATTCGGCTGTTTTTAGTTTTTAACCCCGGCCCCGACGCAACAAGAGATGTGTTAATCCTTCCGTGCTGTTTGGAACTAATCTCGAAATACCCATTGCTTAATACAACCTAAGATCTAAAAGAACTTTGCTCATAAAGGATGAAACCCGAATGGACTTGTTACCAAAAAGAGCGGTTCTCAATATATGCTATTGTCAATAAAGGTATGATTCCGATCTCGGCAGCACTGCTGCTGCGTGCTCCAAATTGAACCCTAATGTTACGCTTAGATTATTTATATGTTAAGATAGACAGTCGAAGCTACGACAGCGTCGAAAAAAATATCACCCAACAGTTGGGTGACCAAAACACGCACACATTGTCAGTAGTGTGAGCCGGCCATAGTTTTTATTACAATACTCTTTGGACGCGATGATGCTAAAAATGCACACCACCTTAAAAAAGTTGGCCTGTTTTGTTTAATACGTCAAAAGCCTAAGACTATTTAGACATATAAATAATCTAAGATGTTACGTTTGAAAGCAGTGCTGCGCAGCACTGTTGCGCAGCAGTGTCGCGCTGCAGTGTTGCGCAGCAGTGTCACGTCGCTTCTCCGCTCACATCTAATTGAGCCTTTCAAACGTAACATTAGGGTTCAATTTGGAGCACACAGCAGCAGTGCTGCGCAGCAGTGCTGCCGACATCACTGCTGCGGCAACACTGCTGCTGCTGCCGAGATCGGAATCATACCTTTTTTGTTTTGTTTGAAAGGCTCAATTTGATGTGAGCGGAGAAGCGACGCGACACTGCTGCGCAGCAGTGCTGCGCAGCACTGCTACCGCAACACCACTGGTCCCCATACATTCTCTATAGGTTTATATGAAGGTATGATTCCGATGGCAGCAGCACTGCTGCGCGACACTGCTGCGCGACAGTGCTGCGCAGCACTGCTGCCGAGCTCGGAATGTAGTCTCATATAAACCTATAGAGAATGTATGGGGACCAGTGGTGTTGCGGCAGCAGTGCCGAGCAGCACTGCTGCGCAGCAGTGTCGCGCAGCAGTGTTGCGCAGCAGTGTCGCGTCGCTTCTCCGCTCACATCAAATTGAGCCTTTCAAACGTAGGTAACATTAGGGTTCAATTTGGAGTGCACTGCTGCGGCAACACTGCTGCTGCTGCCGAGATCGGAATCATACCTTAATGCTTTAGGAAATTGTTCTATTGGTAAAAAAAAAGTTTGGGGAATAAAGCGAAAGGAAATTAAAATAATAGGGAAAAATAATTTCGGGGAATCCTCCTCTACAGTCCTATGGGAAAAGTACCACTAGTTCTTTTGATTCTTCCTCGAAAAGAGTTTCTTTTGACAATTCTTCAAACTCATGTTACTTTTCTTTCCCACTAGTTTCTTCTAAAAGATTAAAGAAACTAATGGGATGAAAAAGTACCATTACATTACTTCCTTTGAAGGAACTGTCAAAAGGAACTACTGGAAAGGCTAAAGGATATTTCACGGACCTGAAAAAAAGGACGTAACCTCATCTAATGTGTCGCGCAGCAGTGCAGCTGACATCGGAATCATACCTTTAAGGTATGATTCCGATGTCAGCAGCCTTTAAGGTATGATTCCGATGTCAGCAGCACTGCTGCGCGACATTGCTGCGCGACACTGCTGCGCGACACTGCTGCGCGACAGTGCTGCGCAGCACTGCGCAGCACTGCTGCCGAGCTCGGAATTCCGATCTCGGCAGCAGCAGCAGTGCTTAGATTATTTAAATTATTTTATTATTTTATTTTATTTTGACGTATAAAACAAAACAGGCCAACTTTTTTAAGGTGGTGTGCATTTTTAGCATCATCCCGTCCAAAGAGTATTGTAATAAAAACTATGGCCGGCTCACACTACTGACAATGTGTGCGTGTTTTGGTCACCCAACTGTTGGGTGATATTTTTTTCGACGCTGTCGTAGCTTCGACTGTCTATCTTGACATATAAATAATCTAAGCAGCAGTGTTGCCGCAGCAGTGCACTCCAAATTGAACCCTAATGTTACGTTTGAAAGGCTCAATTTGATGTGAGCGGAGAAGCAACGCGACACTGCTGCCGCAACACCACTGGTCCCCATACATTCTATATAGGTTTAAGGTATGATTCCGATGTCGGCAGCACTGCTCGGCAGCACTGCTCCGCAGCACTGCTGCGCAGCAGTGCTGTGTGCTCCAAATTGAACCCTAATGTTACGTTTGAAGCAGCACTGTTGCGCAGCAGTGTCGCGCAGCAGTGCTGCAGACATCGGAATCATACCTTTATATGAGACTACTCGGCAGCAGTGCTGCGCAGCACTGTTGCGCAGCAGTGTCGCGCAGCAGTGTCGCGCAGCAGTGTCGCGCAGCAGTGCTGCTGACATCGGAATCATACCTTAATGCTAATGCTCGTAATGGATCCTACTTGTGGAGGCCCGGCAGGAGGGATCGAACGCGCGGCCTTCCTGTCCAAATCTCTACGTGTGTAGGGAGACGCTCCGCAGGCCCGGCCTCTCCCTAAACACGTAGAGATTTGTCCGGAAGCCCGCGCCTCTACGTTTGATCCAACCGACCGGGCTTCTACATGTGGTAGGTCCATAAGCCGCATTGACATCATCATAGTCTGCTTGAACAAAGTAGTTAGGATCAAAGTTTAATTGGATACCCGTTGACACGCTTAAAGTTTGCTTTGACAAAGTAGCTTTGACAGAAAGCTTTGAACGAAGTTTATTTTGATATCGGTTGACTATGCTTAGATCAGTTTGTTTATTTTTGCCACTCTTGAACATGGCTCCATGTCCATCGCAGTGAGTACGGCTCCAAGTGCACTTTGAACGCCGACGTCAAAGCGTTTATTCCCACTAGTTCCTTTTGTCAGTTCCTTCAAAAGAACTAATGGTATTTTTATTCCCGCTAGTTCCTTTGAAATAATTAAAGGAAAAGTACCATTAATTTCTTTGAAGGAACTGTCAAAAGGAACTACTGGGAATAAACGCGTCAAAGTGCGCTTCACTTTTTCGGTGTTTTTCGTTGTTTTTTCCATCGTGATCTTTAGCACAATTATCTTTCTTGAATAAAAGTTATTGGAGCTACTTAACAGTGCGTACGTTAAAGTATTTTGATGTAGAATTCAATACGTTTCCGCTATTATTTACGCCAAAAATATGAACCAATGCAAGCGCTTTTAATGATACTCAATTTTTTTCTTACCTGTCTGTATCCTATCTGTGAGGTTTATTTATACGCAATTTAATACTTGTAGCCACTAAGAATCTCTTTCAGCTTGTACCTATGTTTTTTAAGGCTACAACTTTACGTTTTCTTTATGAAAATATGAACCCCGCAAACCATTTTTTCCTATTGTGGACCCTAAAGGTATGATTCCGATGTCTGCGACACTGCTGCGCGACACTGCTGCGCAGCAGTGCTGCGCAGCACTGCTGCCGAGCTCGGAATGTAGTCTCATATAAACCTATAGAGAATGTATGGGGACCAGTGGTGTTGCGGCAGCAGTGCCGCGCAGCACTGCTGCGCAGCAGTGTCGCGCAGCAGTGTTGCGCAGCAGTGTCGCGACGCTTCTCCGCTCACTTCAAATTGAGCCTTTCAAACGTAACATTACGATTCAATTTGGAGCACACAGTACTGCTGCGCAGCAGTGCTGCCGACAAAAGAATCATACCTTTAAGCCCAAAGTACACATTGGGCCAACGCCTGGCCGCGCGCGTTGGTCCAACGCGTGCGGCCAGGGCATGTCACTGTTTACACGCTGGCGCCAACTCCCAACATACCGCCAAGTAGGTCTTTACACGTTGGCCCAACGCGCTCGGCCAACGCGTTGGGCCAATGTGTACAGCGCACTTAGCACGAAAATTCCGTCGCGACGACGTTTTCGCAACGGTACTTTCGTAAAATGATGTGAATTCGGCGGAAAAATTATAAGTACTTACATGATGAAGACGACTCTCCGAAGCTTCTCAAATATGCAGAAGAGGGTGAACTTTTACTATTAACTTTATTTTTAAAACTGATTTTACATAAATTTGTTGACTATTGACACTTGAAAAAATTTAGAATTTTGATAAATTTGCAGTTTTTTTTACAAAATTATATACATCTGAAATGGATGAAGTCGAAAAGTCTTCTGTCAAACTTTTGTTCGATTTCGACGATTCACTTCCTAGTTTGAAAACAGAGTTTTGTGCCAGAATCTGTTTCTTGCTGGCTGGCACATAAAAATATAAAATTCATAAGGCCAGCCGCACACACGCAATATTATAGGCAATAATTTGTATATTGAAAATAATATTGTGTCTGCGGGCGGTATTGAGGATTATGTCAGTACTAAATCATATTGTTCAATATTATTGTTGCCAATATTATTGCGTGTGTGTGGCTGGCCTAAATAAAATTCTTGAGTGCTAGTATTCCAAGAGCGTAGACACAGTATAATTTATATTTTAAATAACTAATATCACAGATAATATAGGTAATACTATACTAGTACTATTTCACTATTTCCTTTATACTGTGGCGCCACTGACGTCCATTATACAAAGTACGCTGGACAGGCTAATGTCATGAAATGACAGCAATTTTTTGTGCCGATTTGAAAATCGCCAGATGACGGAACAAATGACAGATGACGTTCTCCTGTCCAGCGTACTTGTATAATGTACGTCAGTGTGTGGCGCAGACAATGGGATTCTGAAAATAAAGCGTGGCATAGAAGGTACTACTTAATAAAAAGCATTTCATCGTGTTGCTTTTTTATTTATTTTTTATCAAATCGTTAGTCGTTATGCGGCCTTTATGTTGACAAATAGCAAAGTCAGCATGCCTGATTGTGTGCCTACAATTTATGTCTGACTGGATTTTGTGAGGTTTAATGAAGGTCTATGATACTCTCTACATGATTAGCGTTTCATCATCTTGCAATTGAGCTCAGTGCTTCGGTATGAGGATTCGCTAAGTGCGTTCTATAAGCAACTCGCGCTAGTTCACAGAGGGAGGCCGATAGCTTTTCGCAGTTCGGCGATCTTTGACAACCAGTACGACGGCGTTCGTACGTAGTCCATTCCTACGAAGGCAGAGACAGTCGGTGTTACTCTCTAGCTAGTCTCTATTCGGCATATTATATATTTTGATTAGCGTTTCATCATCTTGCATATCGAGCTCAGCGCTTCCGCATGAGGGTTCGCTAAGTGCGTTTTACAAGCAACTCGCGCCGGTTCACAGAGGGGGGCCGGTAACTTTTCGCAGTTCGGCGATCTATTACAACCAGTACGACGGCATTCGTACTGTAATCCATTCCTGCGGAGACAGTGACAGTCTGTGTAGAGAATACTCCCTTTGAGTTCGCGACTCTTGATTCGTTTTAAGGCGTTAACAGCCGTGCAGCAGCAATCTTTTCCCATGGCGATAGTTTCCTGTAAAGATTAACAATCCGTAAGAATTACGAGTATTTTTTCATACTTTTACCGTACCGTACACATGAAATTGACAACTTTTTAAGGTGAAACTGATGTTAGTATTTAAAATAAAATATAATGAAGTGAAAATCAAGTACTAACTTAAGCCCCCCTAGCATGACCGAGAAACACGTTTTATCGACACCCATCTGTCAAAATCAATTTTCTTTTGACAGTTAAACGTGATACATCACTAAATCATATCGTGTTTCGGTGGTCAAGCTAGGGGGCAGGATTAGTTAAGGCGATTGTGATGGTAGATTACTAGATCATTTATTAAAAATGTACTCGGTTTTTGTGTTAGATCGATAAAAAAGCTATCCTTTTTGCATAAAAAATAAAATCATTGTCATTATGTCATTGTCGTTGAAAATTACGAAATCTGACGATTGGAAAATTATTTTTATAAGTTTTTATGGTGTTATTCAGGATTTTTTACAGAGTTACCATGCCATTTATCAATATTCTGTTCGATTATTGTGTTTCTTTGTTTCTTTTTAAGTGTACAGTATCAAATTGGAAGTTCAAAAATCAATATTTTCAACAGATCGTGAACTGGCCTCGCCTTAAGAATACATTAGCTGTGATTAAGGCTAAAACAGTTGACTAAAGGTATGAGTCCGATCTCGGCAGCAGCAGCAGTGCTGCCGCAGCAGTGCACTCCAAATTGAACCGTAATGTTATGAAAGGCGGCTCAATTTGAAGTGACCGGAGAAGTGAAGCGCAGCACTGCTGCGCGGCAGTGTCGCGCGACACTCGGAATGTAATCTCATATAAACCTATAGAGAATGTATGGGGACCAATAGCGCTGCGGCAGCAGAGCTGCGGCAACACAGCTACTTGCTGCCGACATCGGAATCATACCTTAATGTAACCATACCACAGAATACATAATAGTACCTCCGTGGTGGAGTGGCTATAGCACACTGGTTTTCAAGGTGACGCCATTTCTAGGGTCCCAGGTTCGATTACCGGCTGGGTCAATTTAGAAAACGAACTTTTCTGTAGGTATTGTCTCAGGTCTGGGTGTTTGTGATGCCACCGTTGTCTGTGATTTTCTATAACATAAGTGCTTAAGCTAGGTACCTACTTATTACTTTAGAGTCGGAACAATGTATGAGATTTTATCCAATACTCATTAATGTTATTTATAATTTCCCCAGGTACTTTGTTTTTCTTACTTATTATATACCTAAGCATTAGGTACGTACCCGTTAATTATTTTTACGTTGATTTTCTAAAGAAATAAATTCACTGTTAATTTTGATTTGTTACATCCAGGACAATTTTCTGAACCATGGTGATTTGGATAAATTCTCAATGGTCATGACCAGGTTTGCCAAGTCTTTTTCAAATAAATACCAAACAGTGAGCAAAAAAAAACATTGCCTACCCCTACCCCTACCCCCCCGCCCCCCCCCTCTTTTAGTTAAAATTTAAATTAATAATAACGTGAAATAATGGAAAACGTCATGCACGATTCGCAATCCGCAAAATGGCTCGAAAACAGTGAGCGCATGCCCGAAGCGGCAACATCGATTGCCAATTGGATCAAAACTGACAGTTGAATCGTAATCAGAGAAAAATACCAAACCACTGCTGCGCGACAGTGCTGCGCAGCACTGCTGCCGAGCTCGGAATGTAGTCTCATATAAACCTATAGAGAATGTATGGGGACCAGTGGTGTTGCGGCAGCAGTGCCGCGCAGCACTGCTGCGCAGCAGTGTCGCGCAGCAGTGTTGCGCAGCAGTGTCGCGTCGCTTCTCCGCTCACATCAAATTGAGCCTTTCAAACGTAACATTAGGGTTCAATTTGGAGTGCACTGCTGCGGCAACACTGCTGCTGCTGCCGAGATCGGAATCATACCTTTAATGCATTGCGAGATTACATCAAGATTGGCGAAATCCATAACCAAGGATTAAAAAAACAAACCTAAATGAATTAGGAAATTAGAAGGTGTTAACTGCCGGTACAAAACAATTTTTTAAGTTGTTGTTATGGCATCAGACGGTAAGATGGTAGTAGCAGCCAGGCAGACTTGAAATAAGCCCTACTACCACCAACCAAACCGAGTACAAATTGTAACCCCCCGGGGAATTGAACCCAGGACCCCTGCGTCTTACACGGGTGGGCGAACCACTAAACCACAGAGGCGGATATAAACCTAAAAAATTTCTTCTTCTTGTTGTGACTCTCCACAACTGGAGGTTCGCTGTTAGCTTAGCAAATCTAGCCCTGTCTTGCGCCAAGCGGAAAAGATGTTCAACGCTGGCAATCTTCTTCCACTCCCGGTCTCCCCATGTGCCGTAACCACGATTTTTTTTCTGCCATCAAGTCGCTTTCCCGTTAGTTTTCTATCATTATGAGGTGGAGTAGATAACAAGTGACAAAATACCCAACCTTTCTCCGTTTGATGGTTCGCAACAGTTCGCTGATCTTCCCTACGCGTTGTGAAACCTTCTCATTTGGGACCTTCTGAGTCCAGCTAATGCGTAGCATTCTACGGTAGCACCACATCTCAAAAGCTTCGAAACGCTTCTGGGTATCAACTTTCAGGGTCCAAACCTCGCTACCGTAAACACCACTGGCCACACATAACAATGGAGTATCCGTTCCGTACTCTGAGCTTTGTATAAAGTTTACGGCTACATAAAAACTTTCTCCACTTTAATGAAGGTTGCTCGGGTGATTTCAATTCAGGTACGGATTTCAGGTGTTGTCTTATTAATACCTATTAAGAAATTATTCTTCTCCTCGTGCACCTTTCCTATAACTATATTGCTAAGTATTATAGTTGAACTAACTTCCGCTCGCGACTTCTTCCTCGGGAACAATCGAAATTCCCTAAGGAATCTTTGATTTTTTAAAAAGAGTATCCTACATTTTAATCCAGGTTTGTTTAACCAGTACCTATAGGTAATCTATCTTTGTACTTTGCACGCAAAATTAATCAGCCGTTTTTGCGTAATTGCGTTACAAACATCCAAACTTTCACATTTGTTAATGGCATTGTTAAATAAGTAGCCACTTATTTAACAATAAGGTAGCCACCTACTAGAAATTTTAGAGTTTATTTTAACAGATTTCATTAATCGGATATAGATCTTCAGAATATTGTTACAAAATTCATAATTTTGAGCTGACTGATCATGAATGGCATCTTTTTATTATTCTATGATAACATGGCAAGGGCCATGCTAAATTGGTCAATATTATCATATTCCTAGTATCACGGTATCACAAGTATTGAAATGGGCTAGGTATAACATTGTCAATAATATTATCATCATCAGTATCCCGTTTTACTAAAGTCAAGTAGCGTACAAGATAACTTGAACAGGAAAAAATCATGAATGATAATGGTAAAATAATTAAAAATAATAACAAAGATAAATATTTTTTTCTTCACGTCATCTTTTGTCGCATTTGGCTTCTTATTTTATAAATTTGCACCAACATGTTGAGGTCTTCATTTTTAGGGTTCCGTAGCCTAAATGGCAAAAAACGGAACCCTTATAGATTCGTCATGTCTGTCTGTCTGTCTGTCTGTCCGTATGTCACAGCCACTTTATTCCGAAAGTATTAAGACTACACAGTTGAAACTTGGTAGGTAGATGTATTCTGTTAACCGCTTAACGAATTTAATACAAAAATGAGAAAAATAAAAGATTAAGGGGGGCTCCCCATACATGGTACTGAAACTGAAAAAAATTTTTTTCTTCAAACCAACACGTGTTGGGTGTCTATAGATAGGTCTTTAAAAATGACATTGAGGTTTCTAAGACAACTTTTACCCCGAGGACCCCCCCCCCCTTTAACTTTTGAAATAAGAGAGTGAAAAATCTAAAAAAACTATATGCTATAGATCTCAACAAAAACTATTGGTTTGAACGAGATATAGTAATTAGTTTTTGAGATATAGCACATTTTCCAAAACCGCAAATATAACTTTGTCATTCATACCAACACTGTGAAAAACAAAGTTATTTTTGCAGACGAAAAATGATAGGTGGTATTAAATATGGTATAGTATAGGGTAACTACGGAACCCTACGGCGCGTGGCCCGACATGCACTTGGCCGGTTTTTTTAACAGTATTTGTTTGTCTTTTGGATTCCACAAAGACGATCACGTTTCAAATAAAATAATAAACTCCTTCAATGTATTTTTTTGCTCATCATCAGCATCACCCTCAATAGCAGAGCGTAATTTATCATCATGCATCGTCACTAGGTCACTACTCAGACTACATTCCGCCATAGCTGCGAACGAGTAGGTACTGACATTTTAATAATACCTATCAAGTCAGTATCACAGATGTCAAAATTTCTGGTTAAACTGTGATATTATCACCCCTCGTTTTCACCAAGAAACATGTTAAATACTAGTCTCATACAAAACTTGTAGAATACTAGTCGTAAACAAGTATTTGTTTTATACATGTATTGCATAAAGAGTGTACATGAATGCCTGTGGAATTAATTAAAATTACACAGGTTTAAATTTTAAATTACCAGAAAAACTTTAGGGAATGGTAAGTAATATCCATCAATACGAACAACTTTTATTAAGGAGCCAACAAAGAAATCGCGTAAAAAATCATCTGTTCCATACATTTTATCAAGTAGATATTGTACGTTTCTTTGGAACAGCTGTTTTTTTTTCGCGATTTCTTTGTTGGTTCCATAGTAAAAGTTGTTTGTTATTGATGGATACTACCTTCCCCTAAAGTTTTTCTGGTAAGTAATTAAAATTTAATGGTGTATTCTCAAGTTGTTACAACAAGTATAAAACAAGTACAAAACGTGAGATCATGAACATGTAGGCAACTAGAAGTTTTGAATATGTAGACAACTAGAAGTTTTAATGTAGGCAATTACAAGTACATAACAAGTTTTATAAAGAACATGTTTTATAGTTACATGTATATGAATGAGAAGAAAAATCAAAACAATTGCTTAAAACTTATATCAGACTTGTATTATACCATAATGAAAACGAGGGGTAATGATGTACTGCGAATACTGCGATACGACCTAATAAACTATCAATATTATCTCGGTATCGTGCTAATATTGACAATGTAACATGCCCCATTGTTGGGTAGGTACTGTCAAAGAATAGATATGTTTTTATCAAAAAACTTTTGATACAGTTTTTTCAATAATCTAATTTCTATACTGTGGACTGGTACTATACAGATAATGCTGGTTAGTTTTATTTTAAAATTAGAAGCAATACTTCGTAGTTTTCTATTTTCAAACCAGAACAGAGGTAATTTGTAGAAAAATAAAATATCAGTAGCTCAGTACAATTAAATCCTTTGCGTGAAACACAACCATAATATAAAAAGCTCCAAAAAAATCTATAAATCATTAAAATTTAAAACCTCTACATTTTCCACTAAGCTCAATTCCCATTAGATTTTTTAGTACTCCTAAACCCCTCCAGAAACCATAATGTAAGTACCCTAATTGGTTAGTTTTTGGAACCTGACTCTCCATCGTCATTAACATCATCACCACCTTAATCATCGCCAGTCACTGTCATCTTCATCCATCGCAATCGTCATCCCCCATCTTCATCATCATAATCTTATCGCCATCTTCGTCATCGTCAATGTCATTATCAAATGATAACTGCGTTTGTTCCAGGTGCTGTGGACCTTGCGGTGGATGTTGCGGCGGTGGATGCTGCGGTGGGTGTTGCTGCCCGTGCATCACCATCTACACCTGCTGCACGAAGATCTGCTAGTCCTCCAGCGGAAAATGGCTGCTAAGTTCCTTCGGGTTCTTCAAGGATCCTCTTCGTTGTGCGTCTTCGAAGATTCCTTCGGGTTCTTCAAGGATCCTCTTCGTTGTGCGTCTCCGAAGATCAGTGCTGTTTTTGTGGAAAATAAACTATTTTAAGCGTACAAGGACTTGTTATTTCGCACTGACTTCCTTTATGCAAGTACGCTGGACAGGCGAACGTCACAAATCTGCCGATTTGAAAATCATTCAAATCGGGCGTACTTGTATAATTGACGCCAGTGTGTATTTTCATGACTGACTAGGTAGGAGCGGGAGCTGCCCGATGATAGGAGCGCGGATCGCACGCCGGACACGGCGTTTCATTTCCAGGGGTTCCTATGCCTTGTGACCGAGAGAAAAAAACACGCCACCAATTTTTTTCGACAGAGGTGTTGCTAGCCATTCGTAGCGTGTCGGTTGCATAACTTCGGCATAGTGTCTGGACAACGAAACCTCTGGGAATGAAAATCCTTTGGAATCCGTGTATTCCTTGAAGTTGATCCGTGATTCCAGTAAACCCATGGGTGCGACCACGGGGGGTCGGTCTGGAAAAGGGAAAACGAGTAGTTCGAACCTCAACGGATCAACGGAACTTCTGGAAATACACGGGAAATCTAATTTGTCCTACTAGTGGGACCACGAGGAAAACCTATTCCTCGTAGTCCTACTAGTAGGACAAATAATACATAGAAAAAAGTGAATTAAGTATATTTAAAAATGAAATGGGGATTTCAGACCACGTGAATGAACAACTTTTACTATGGGGCCAACTTCGTAATCTCGAAAAAAAATATCAGCTGTTATCCATAGAAAAGTACAACATCGACTCGACTATAATGTATAGAACAGCTGATTTTTTTTTCGCGATTCCGAGGTTGTTCCCATAGTAAAAGTGGTTCATTCGCGTGGTTTGAAATCCCCTATTCATTTTTACATAATTATACTTAAAAATTACCGGTCTATAGCTATATAGGTTTTAAGAATATTTTTCCTGCTTTACTAATGACATGTCACATAATCATAAAAATAAATAGATCAAAACGTTTTTATGTTCAAAAATTATCTATGAAAATCTTGTGTGATTGTACTACAGTAGGACGACATTTATCATTTAATAATTTTACTCCACAGTAGGACTACGAGGAATAAGATTTCCTCGTGGTCCCACTAGTAGGACAAATTAGTAGGACCACAAGGAAACAGGTATTTGTCCTACTAGTTGGACTACGAGGAAACCCTATTGCTCGTAGTCCTACTAGTAGGACAAATTATGCCTCGTATTCACTAGGGGACATTTGTCCCACGACCAGGGGCCCTATTTTTGAATCACTCGACTAGCATCGAGCGCTCTTTTCGACTGATTTTCGTTCGACATAATGACTCGAAACAATGAGATGTCGAACGAAAATCAGTAGAAACAAGCGATTCAAAAATAGGGCCCCTGGTCGCCCGACATCGCCGGCGACATCCTACGTGTCGCGGGACATGTTGCGTTGCGTGTCGATGTCGACGCTCGTGACTTCGTGTTTCTCGACAGTCGCCCAACGGCATTCCCGTAGTGAAGACGCGTGTCGCTCTGCGTTCCTCGATATCCGCGACTATGGCAGTAGTGTACTTACATCGCGACCACAACTTCGGTATGTGTATTCACTAAGGGACAATGTCGCTCGACATGTCGCGGGACACTACGTGCGACTGTCCGGCGACAATGTCCGTCGACATTTTACTCGTTCACATACCAAAGTTGTGGTCGCGATGTAAGTACACTACTGCCATAGTCGCGGATGTCGAGAAACACAGAGCGACAAGCGTCTTCACTGCGGATATGCCGTCGGGCGACTGTCGAGGGACACGAAGTCGCACAAGGTCGACGCTCGCCGAGCGTCGACAGTGTCGACACGCGACATGTCCCGCGACACGTAGATGTCGCCGGCGATGTCTATGAAAAAAACGCGACGTAATTTCGGCTTAATGTGTCGTCAGTAATTCAAATAGCATTGCAGGCGTAATATTGCCGAACTACGGTCGCGGAAATCCCTCCGGTTACCAGTATGACCACGATGACCGGCACGTTATCCTATTACCGGAATGTCCAGTCGGGTCATTGATAGGAAGGTCTATTTCACAGAACTTCTCACTGACCTGATGTTCTTTCCCCGAAAGCTGCGTGGCCAGCACTTTCACTGATAGAAGGATCAAAAATCACGACTCACTACTCTATCTGTCCAAAGCTTGAGCCATTACAGGGCTTACGAAACCAACCCAACATAGCCTAGGAAAAAGAAACTAATATTTAAGGAAATAACACTTTATTCACGACACAGACTGCATAACATAAAGATAGCACTCCGCTCAGGACGCTTCTTCTCCGATATCCTCTGCCAAGGTCTGTCTCCAAGACGGGCCGAGTCGGTCAACAGCACCCTCCATAGCTGGTGCATACTTCATGCTCAGCAGATCTTGGTGCAGCACGTGTAGATGGTTATCTTAGGACACCCACATCCGCAACACCTATAAAACAACACTAGATTAAAGGAAGAAACCATAGAAATATGCCCTTTTTTCCCGTGGTACAGTTATTTTTATTGGGGATCAACACAAGGTCTATTTTAGCACAAGGTGTTAAATAAAGACTAAGAATAAAGATAATGAAGCGAGTAGTCAAGTAATCTCTATGTATCAGTCTTTTGCCAAATTGAATTAGTATAAATAAATTAGTCGTTATCTGCAGATGCAATATCGATGGAAATTTTAATACAGATCCACTTGGTTTCAGCACTTGTTGCTGCCAGAAACAGAAGCAGCTAAACATTGTTGCCTCATCCTGTCATAAGAACATACTACTTACATTTTGTATAATGTTTAAAGCAGCAATAATTGCAAAATAAAGTAGAAAAAGTTAAATCTTCTTATTCTAAATGCATAGATATATTTTATAGTGACTTTGTGTTTTAGTATTTTTTTCGACTTTTCTATAGACTGGTTTTAGAAAACTGACGGCATTGTGTTGACAGCTACTTCATGTGAACTCGATCACTGACCTGCGTAAAAAAAAAATTATGTCAGTGGAACTCGATAGTCTTTTAAATAAAGAAATACCTAGTCTTCCTAATTTCTTTTGGCCAGTAATTCGATTATTTAAAGAGTTTTGTAAATAGGTTATTATCTTTTTTTTCGTCAAGGTAAAAACACTGTTTATTATAGTTTGGTTCCGTTTCATTCCGAAGTATTCTGAAGGGATAACATTGTCTATTCTTTCAGAAGTTGATGATACCTACTTACCTGTACGTTGAGTAACAGAAGATTACAGAAACCCAGCTAAGTAATATTTTTTTATATAGATACCTACTAGCTTCCGCCCACGACTTCGTCCGCGTGGACATTCGGAAAATCCCTAGGGAACCTTTGACCGGGATAAAAAGTATCCTATGTTTTAATACAGTCTATAAACTATCTGTGTGTCAAATTTCATTCAAATCTGTTTAGCCGTTTTTGCGTGATTGAGGAACAAACATCCAAACCCACAAACATTCACATTTATAATATTAGTAGGATAGTAGGATTCTTAATTATTTATACCGATCTTCAGAATATTATAAGCGTATTAAATTGGATTTCATAAAAACCTTGAAAAAAATCTACAGAACTCACACTACGCACAACTATGAAAGGCTTTGAAAATGTAATATAATTAATAAAAATTCATTCTTTATCGTACTGACGATGATGTGAACTGAGCGCAGACTGACGTCGCGTTTAAGGGACCCGCTACAGTCTACAGTTTTATTTACCATTGAAAATGGTTATCAGATGCAAATCGCCTGAGACGTATTTTTGGCCATATCTCCGAGGATTTTGGGAGGATCGAGATGGGAATAGTACCGAAAGTTGAGGAATTTAACGAGACACGTGTGAACGTTTCTTCTTCTTCGTCCGTCCCTGTTCCCTTTATTTGGGGTTGGGTCTCCTCACTCTTACGCCAGGATAATCTATCCTGGGTTGTCCGAATCTGGCAATGTGGCAATTGGGCTTTAAAGCTGCCTTTTATATATTCGTTGCGCACTTTATCTAGTCGAGTCACACCTCCTGCCCACCTGAGCATTTTCATCTCATTGACATGCATTTTTTGCTCACGGGTCTTCTTCACTGTCCAGCATTCGGAACCGTATAGCGACGGGCGGACTGCGGTTTTGTATACTTTACCCTTGGTTCATAAGAACCCCATAAGGGCATACGAGGATCACAGAGCACTCCTGAGAGTGTCTTCGATTTTAGCCATGCTGCATTTACTCTGCGGGTGACGTCATCATCGATGTTAGCATCAGCGGCTCTACCGCCTAACTCATTTGCTTTGACTATTGCTTTGGTTTATGACGTCAGAGCACAGTCCGTCTTTGTCATCGTGTTATGATATGACTAGGATGGATAGAGCATTACTATCGATTCGGCTATCGCTTTGAGATAGGCGGTCTAGCTGCAGGACTGAGTATGGAGCTCAGTATTTGAATTTCTTGGATATGGGGATCGGTGTTGTTCCAATACAGATAGTCTCATTTTGTGTGCTCCCTCTGAAAGGGCATTTCAGATACTCGGGTTTGCTTCTGCTAACTCGTAGGCCGTACTTCTCGAGAGACTGTTCACGTATTCAAGCGTTCCTGCAGATCATGTGCGGTGTTGGCTATTAGTACAATATAGTCAGCGTATAACATGGTCCATGGCAATGGTGCCGTTATGTCTTTGGTAAAAAATCCATTACCAAATTAAAGAGTAGGGGGCTAATCGCTGAACCCTGATGGACACCCACTTTAACCTCAAATGATTCGCTCAGACCCGCTAGGTTTCGAATCCTCGTAGTAACGTTTTCGTACATATCCTGGATGATCTGGACGTAATGTTCCGGTATTCCTTGGGCTCGGAGTGCCTGCTACACAAGCTTTCGGGGCACTCGGTCAAAAGCTTTTTCCAGATCGATAAATGCCATATGTAGGTCCTTGTTATCACCCCTATATTTTTCCATCAGGATTCTGATAGCCTGCATGGCGTCAATCGTTGATTTTGATGCTGTGAACCCAAACTGATTTGGAGATATTTGAGATAGATCACTGACACGAGTGTGAACGTTTGAATTTTGAAAATCTATTGGTTTTTTTTTTTGGAATTTTGCAAAATTCGGGTTTTTGCGGGGTGTTTGTTTACTAAATTGTAAATATTTTGGAAAAAACCGACTTAAGAAAAAAATTAAAAGGGGTCCTAGGGAATACCCTAAACTAGTTTAGTAACAAAATGGCGAAAAAATTTGAAAATCGGTTAATAATTGTGACCTGTAGGATCCCCTTAGATTTGGAATTGTAGAAATACGGGTGTTTCCGTAGATAAAAAGTGATGTAGCTTCTATGATTATTGACCGATCGTCATGGACGTCATGGTAAAGGTATGATTCCGATGTCTGCAGCACTGCTGCCGAGCTCGGAATGTAGTCTCATATAAACCTATAGAGAATGTATGGAGACCAGTAGTGTTGCGGCAGCAGTGCCGCGCAGCACTGCTGCGCAGCAGTGTCGCGCAGCAGTGTTGCGCAGCAGTGTCGCGACGCTTCTCCGCTCACTTAAAATTGAGCCTTTCAAACGTAACATTACGATTCAATTTGGAGCACACATCTGCAGTGCTGCGCAGCAGTGCTGCCGACATCGGAAAGGTATGATTCCGATGTCAGCAGCACTGCTGCGCGACACTGCTGCGCGACACTGCTGCGTGACAGTGCTGCGCAGCACTGCTGCCGAGCTCGGAATGTAGTCTCATATAAACCTATAGAGAATGTATGGGGACCAGTGGTATTGCGGCAGCAGTGCCGCGCAGCACTGCTGCGCAGCAGTGTCGCGCAGCAGTGTTGCGCAGCAGTGTCGCGTCGCTTCTCCGCTCACATCAAATTGAGCCTTTCAAACGTAACATTAGGGTTCAATTTGGAGTGCACTGCTGCGGCAACACTGCTGCTGTTGCCGAGATCGGAATCATACCTGAATCATACCTTAATAGTGTTAAAAGATGCAGAAGCAGACAATAAGTGCATTCGTTGAAATTTTGAAAATCGGTTAATAATATATTGACCGCGTCGAGGTAGTCAGTGGGCGCTTTTGTGACACGAGGCGAAGCCAAGTGTCACAATCATAAAAATAAATAGGTACTACTCAGGTAACTTTAAAAATATGATAGGATTTTGAATTAGATTTGATTTTGGTTTTTCGTAAATTTTTGTATTCATTTTCAATACTCCAATTGAAAATTGCGGGGATTGCAAAATCTGTGAATTTTTGTCCGCTCTCCTCCTAAAGGTACGATTCCGATGTCTGCAGCACTGCTGCGCGACACCGCTGCGCAACAGTACTGCGCAGCACTGCTGCCGAACTCGGAATGTAGTCTCATATAAACCTATAGAGAATGTATGGGGACCAGTGGTGTTGCGGCAGCAGTGCTGCGCAGCACTGCTGCGCAGCAGTGTCGCGCAGCAGTGTTGCGCAGCAGTGTCGCGACGCTTCTCCGCTCACATCAAATTGAGCCTTTCAAACGTAACATTAGGGTTCAATTTGGAGCACACAGCACACTGCTGCGCAGCAGTGCTGCCGACATCGGAATCATACCTTAAGATGGCTCAAACTGTAGCTTAATTCAATCCTAAGATTATTTTTTTTCCGATTCTTAAAAAGCGAGCTCAGAAAAAGCTATTGGGAAGTTTTCGATCCAAGTCGTCGAAAAAATGTTGATATCAAAATTTCAAAATCTTTGTCAAAACAAATTTTTGAAAATTTCAAAAAGTTACCGACATATTTTGGAAATTTAAATTGCACTTTGAAGTTCTCTAGTAGACGCACTTTTTGACATATAGCCTATCTGCTTATCTTTCATACCTGTGAAACTACAGGCAAATGACACAATTTCATATATCGGGGCACATACTCGATCACGTAAGACAGACATTTATAAAAAACAAATAATAAATTTTTTTTTTGGTTATTCCCAATGGTCCACGACTTTATTGTTCTTCTTTTCCCACCGGGTCCATGAAATTTTAAAATATATTTTAAAATTTTCATATATGAATTTCCAATGGGTCCACGAGACTTATCCGAAGTACAATCAGCAAAAACTATACAATAGAGTTTGTGCTATTTGCTAATCAACATAAATAATACGCGAAGATTTGTTTATGTAATAGAAAAGTCTCCAAAGTACCAGGATCACATAAATATGGAGAAGATACTTTCATAATTTTCAAATTTATAAGTTTACTAGCTGACCCGACAGACGTTGTCTTGTCCTAGTTATAAATATTGAATTCGAATTGGTATAATTAATGAAAAGTTAGTTAGTTAGTTAGTGCCTGACCCTAATCCGTTAAATCTGACGGGAAATCCGTTAAGTTGGCAACACTGCTTGTGCCTTGCTCGGAATGGGTGCGGCAGGCAGCACTGCTGCTTGCTGCCTGGATCGGAATCATACCTTTAGTCTATTTTAGTGTAAGATGAGCTGATGGTTTACTGTAATCATTCTAAAACAGTTTTTTTAAGTTTGATCCAAAGACAGTCTGATACAATAAAGGCTCCTTGTTCATCTATTCACTTTATTTTATTACATAATAAATAATATTATTTTCTATAATTATACTCAACTTTTACTGTTGATTGTTCCAAATATTCTCATGGACCCGCTGGGAAAGAAAATACTTTTTTATTTTTAATGTCGTGGACCCGTTGTAAAGTATAAACTTAAATTTTTTGACAACAATAGAGCTGTGGATCTTTGGGAATAACCTCTCCTAAGGGAGATTTTTTTAGAACGGCGGCTCAAAAAAAATGTTTTGACATCAAGTATACGCATGCCAAACGGCTATCCTGTACATCGATTTGCAGTTTTCCATGGATTTTGAGCTCGTACGCTGACCACTAACAGGTTTATATGATCGAAGGAAAACACTAACAAAATTGATTGAGGGATATATCCCTAAAAAATTTCCCTAGAAAATTGGCCATAGACGGTAGTTATTGCTTTCTCGGTGGATTATTTTGACATTAGAAAAAATCACAAATTGTTCAAGAAGAGACGTTGAAAAAAATTGAAAATCAATAAATTAAATTTATAAAACTAAATTTCCAGTGAGGTATCAATTTTCAATAATGTGTAGCCCGGTTCTAAATTTACCAAGCTATAAAGAACCACCAGAATTTATTCCCTGCTGTCCTATTAGTGTAAGTATCTACACAACATAGAATCGTAGTACTGTCATACAATCGTAACCTCATCTTAGATTATTAATATGTCTATACATAATACATATAAATAATCTAAGCCTATCATATCAAAATGACTCGCCGCCTCTGTGGTCCAGTGGTTCCCCCACTCAGGATGGGTTCAATTACCAGGAGGAGAAATCTATAATTTGTACTCGATTTAGTTGGTGGTTAGGGCTTATTTTCGACATTTAGGTACGCCTGTTGTGACTTTTCTTTTTTTACACTAACTTATCGTATAGTTGTCTCTAAAAAAGCTTTCGTTTTTCGCTCTGCGGTTACAGTTTCATTGATTTGTATATAATATACATTAAAACAAGCAAATGCTTATTTTTATGGCAGTGAAACATGGTCGCTAACTACTACTATGCTACGCTACTAAAATGGTCGCTCATAGGCTCAAGGTCATCCAAAGTGCAAACAGTTTTCTGTTTGAGTGAATGTATTGATTTGTTTATTTCTTCTCCCAGGGCCCGCAATGTCTTCCCTGCGGCATGGACCCGGTAACACTGCGACGTCCGCTCATAGTGCAAGACAGCACATTCGATTACCGCCCCACCAGCTGGCCAGGCATGTTGCTCAACAACCAAGATAAAAAAGTGCGCTACCAACTCATCAACTACGAAAGACCGGTAAGTTTTTATAGTTCCAAAATACCAATGACTGGCAAACCACATGTCATGTAACATAGGCAACAAGTTAGGTACCGGGAGTTCTGTTAAGTGAACGAAGCTCCGGCTCACCAACGCAACCAAGATGCACACACTTCATCACTACCCTTCTGTACACCTGAACACTCCAGTAGTTCCCATAATTGTGAGACAGAGTATTATATCTATTCCATAGATACAAACGCTACACTACACATAACTATAGTATTGAATACGTAAAAGGGTTATTGTTGCTTTTCACTTTCTGCTGCAGATTTCTTGAATGCAGCTCGCTATTTATTAATCTGATAGTCTGGAATCATATAGGGAAAACCAATCTTCAATTGTGTTTACTGAAATGCTAAAACTATGGCTGTTAATATTGAAACATTCAATTGATTTTATATGCCACTGGCACAGCTATGCGCGCTACGCAGCGTTGTTGGAGAGTTTATATAATTTAGGCTTTTAGTTCATGGGTCTACATTTTTATTTATTTACACATTACACAAAATCCTCTTCTCTCTAGTAGCAAAGCAAGTTATCAAAACCTGACTACATACAACTAGATCTTAATTAAAGCATTCGTTATTCTTTTATTTTTCTTTTCAGGCGATATCGCACTATCCATCCTGTGCTCCTACTGACACACGTCCACGTTAAATTAGGTACGCAGGTAAATAGCTTGTTCATTATAAACCTATATATCTATTTCTAATATTTATAAACACTGAAGCGCTCATGACAGAACTTGACAGACTGATCGTACTCGATCACGTTTGTTAAGCAGCGCTCGGTCCGGTCAGGTGTCGGATGGGTGACCGTTAAAGTGACATTGCAACTGAGCGCTTCCGTGCTTCGGAGGGCACGTTAAACCGTCGGTCCCGGCTGTTGTCATCTGATAACAGTCGTTAAGCCAAGTTAGAGGCTTTACGGGCGGCTTGATAAACTCTAACACCAGAGGAGGACACTGTCCACATTCGATAAGACAGAAAGAAAAGAATAAAGAAAGAATATTTATAAATATAGAATTTGTAACGGTTTACCTACAAACGATTGATCCATGAACGAATATGTTTGCCAACAGACCGTTCCGCCAACAGAACTATGCTAGTGAATGCTTCGTCAACAGAAATAATCAGACAAAATACGACACGCGACCAGTAATTAGAATTCAAACTTGCCGAGTCTTTAGTTTCATACTCTTAATTGAGCATAAAATGTAAAAGTTATGTTTTTGATACAGTTCAATGCATTTTTTTTTTCATGTCAGGGCAAGGCACTAAAATCAAATTTTCGTGGAAATATCTTTGCTTCTACGTAACTATTGCGTGTTTTTTTAAATAGGTTTTACATTAAATTGGTCTAAGATCTGAAGCACAGAATATATAGTACTCAACGTTCGACGAAAGATCATATTAATATGAAGACTTGTTTTTGTGATTTTTATCATCATCATCATATTAGCCGCACGACACCCACTGCTGGATAATTAGGTTTCCTCCAAGGATCTCCACGACGATCGGTCTTGCGCTGCCTGCATCTAGCGGCTTCCCGCGAACTTCACCAGATCGTCGGTCCTATGGAGAGACCATTGCACTTTGGGTGACTTTGAGCCTTTATGAGACAAACAAATTTTTAAAATTATTTCTTAATTTATGTCCAAAGAAACAATTTTTTAACACAAAAAATAATATATTTAAATCATCATCATCATATTAGCTGCACGACACCCACTGCTGATGGGTATAGGTCTCCTCCAAGGATCTCCACGACGATCGGTCTTGCGCTGTCCGCATCCAGCGGCTTCCCGCGAACTTCACCAGATCGTTGGCCCGATTTCCCTCGCCTTCGTGGATCAAAATAAAGAAATTGTTGTTTGTGCTTTAGTTCAGGCAATGAACGCTAAAAAAATAGGTAAGGTATAGAGGGAGAGGCGTGGATCTCAATTTTTGACTTCCTAACTTTGTTTGGACCTCTTAAGAGGTGAACATATCAAAAGTCCCCACCCGTAGCCCCTATGCCAGGAGAAAGGGGGTTTGAAGGTCCCATTTTTCGGTTTTTCACATATATCGCGAAAACTATACATTCCAGCGACATAAAATGTTTCACAAAATAAAAGCTGGTTAAATTTGCTAAATTTTTAATTCAGTATTTTTTTTTGATATCTTATATAGTTTTCGAGATATTTACTATAGAAAGTCTGTAATTTTATAAAAAAAATTTTGTTTCACATTTTTGTTCTTTTTGACCCGATAACTCTTTAACGGTGCACCGATCTCTAAATAGCACAGATACTCATTTAAGGTTATACTTTCAGGCCCGCTGACCAGTTTCCTTAATTATGGAAAATCTAGACTATTTTTCATGGAAAAAAATATTTTGCTATGACCATGTTTGTGCATATATGAGTCTATAAGACAGGTGATAGTTTACAAAACACAACCTTTGAGTAAAAATTAAAGTTTATTAACACAGTGTGACAACGCGACCTAGCTGTAGCTGAACGATTATTGTATAGCAAATAAGCCCTAGATATCATCCGGGGGCTAATTGTCTAATTTTAAAAACCGGCCAAGTGCGTGTCGGGCCACGCGCCATAGGGTTCCGTAGTTACCTTATACCATACCATATTTAATACCACCTATCATTTTTCGTCTGCAAAAATAACTTTGTTTTTCACAGTGTTGGTATGAATGACAAAGTTATATTTGCGGTTTTGGAAAATGTGCTATATCTCGAAAACTAATTACTATATCTCGTTCAAACCAATTTTGGTTGAAAGTGTTTATTAAGATCTACAGCATATATTTTTTTTTTATTTTTCACTCTCTTATTTCAAAAGTTAAAGGGGGGGGACACACATTTTACCACTTTGGCGGTGAATATCTTTCAAACGGTCGACTTTGAGAAAAAGTAATCTTAGAAACCTCAATGTCATTTTTAAAGACCTATCTATAGACACCCAACACGTGTTGGTTTGAAGAAAAAACATTTTTTCAGTTTCAGTTCCATGTATGGGGAGCCCCCCTTAATCTTTTATTTTTCTTATTTTTGTATTAAATTCGTTAAGCGGTTAACAGAATACATCTACCTACCAAGTTTCAACTGTGTAGTCTTAATACTTTCGGAATAAAGTGGCTGTGACATACGGACAGACAGACAGACAGACAGACATGACGAATCCATAAGGGTTCCGTTTTTTGCCATTTTGGCTACGGAACCCTAAAAATCTATCGCAATCGCTTTCGTTTGACAGGTGGATGTGACACATTGCTGCATTTCTTTAGTAAGTTTTCATTTGTGACAAAAAGTAGTTTCAATGTGTTACATTCCTGAAAGCAATTGCGATAGATTTTTAAATTAGACAATAGAAAGGCTGGTTCGGGAAATTAGATATGAATTTTGATAGAACATGCCAAATTTTGATAGAAAAGCGATAGGTTCATTTGAGCTAACACTAATGTAAATAGATATCCACCTACAAACTATCAGCTATGCAACCTCTACAGATTTTTGAGAATCATCATCAATCAAAAAGTATTATTTTTCCTAAATTACAGATATTCAGGAGCAGATATCTCAAAAATTGTTTTAAAAAACAAAAAACCGACTTCAAAACCCCACTCTACCTCTAAAAAGCAATAAATAATATTGAAATCACTAGATACGCATTTGAAATCACCGACTTCAATAGACGTGTTTTGTTATAATGATAATTCATTATAACAAAACACGTCTATTGAAGTCGGGTGGGGCTGGAGGACCACTTTTTCTTACAGCCCCACCCGACTTCAATAGACGTGTTTTGTTACAATGATAATGCGTATCTAGTGATTTCAATATTATTTATTGCTTTTTAGAAGTAGAGTGGGGTTTTGAAGTCGGTTTTTTGTTTTTTAAAACAATTTTTTTATTTTTTCCTTTTTGTGTAAGTACTTTCTGTATTAGATATATTATCTAGGTAGGTAGATGGAACAATCAATTGGCCAAACGTGAGATAATCGCGGACAACCATGCATACGGGTCAAACTGAGAAGAGATCCTCCTTTTTTGAAGTCGGTTAAAATACCAAAACCTTGTCCTAAGTGTAACAAATACTTTTCTGAAAACCGCATCAAAATTGGTTCAGCTAAACGCGAGATAATCGCGGACAAACATACATACATAGGAGTCAAACTCAGAACCTTCTTTTTTGAAGTCGGTTAAAACAGTGAAATCTTCTCCTAAGTATAACAAATACTTTTCTGAAAACTGTATCAAAATCGGTTCAGCCAAACGCGAGATAATCGCGGACAAACATACCTACATAATACGAGTCAAACTCAGAACCTTCTTTTTTTTCGTAGTCGGTTAAAATACTAAAACCTTCTCGTAAGTGTAACAAATACTTTTCTCTGGAATGCATAGTTTTCGAGATATATGTGAAAAACTGAAAAATGGGACCTTCAACCCCCCCCCCCCCCCAGGCACAGGGGCTACGGGCGGGGACTTTTGATATGTTCAAAACAAAGTAAAGGTATGATTCCGATGTCAGCAGCACTGCTGCGCGACACTGCTGCGCGACACTGCTGCCGAGCTCGGAATGTAGTCTCATATAAACCTATAGAGAATGTATGGGGACCAGTGGTGTTGCGGCAGCAGTGCCGCGCAGCAGTGTTGCGCAGCAGTGTCGCGTCGCTTCTCCGCTCACATCAAATTGAGCCTTTCAAACGTAACATTAGGGTTTAATTTTGAGTGCACTGCTGCGGCAACACTGCTGCTGCTGCCGAGATCGGAATCATACCTTAACGAAGTCGAAAATTTTGTTCCAATCAAAGATATGGTTCCAATCATTTCCTTTTCGTTTACTGGGGCTTGTTTCATATAAAATATTAGTCTAATATTATGAGCATTAGACTAAAAATATTAGTTTAAATCATTAGATATTGTTTCATAAAAGTAGAAACTAATAAAATGAGTTATTAGCGTAGCGTCTAATAATATTAGCTAATATTATTTGTTTTACTAGTAAACCGTTTCATAAACAAAATAAACTAATATTATCAGCTAATAAAATTAGTTACTTTTCATAAGTCTTTCTAGTCTAATAAATTTATTATTAGTTTTTGGAAAATCATTTGAAATGAGTGATTCAGAGTCAAGTGAAGAAGATAATGTTATAATGAGATGCCCGAGGATATTTAGGAGGAGAACTCTTCATACAGTCATGGAATTTACATACGAAATCAACAGACAATTTTGGTTAGAATTTGAGAAATCGAGGTACCTGATTTTGGTATTGAAATTTATCGCATTTTATAGAACTTTGAAAGGCCTTTCAAATGACATCCCACTCTCGGCGCGGAATTGCGTACTTTTATTTTTATTTTAGTGTACGTAAAAAGAAACAGAATCTTGTGTGACAAAATGTCAGTACTTCGTATTTTAGAGTGAAACGGAACACGTTTTGTTTTTAAATAGAGGATAAACAGTTCGCACGTATGTCCAAAGACCATATATATCCAGGATAGATACCAGGTAGTCTAATAATATTAGTAACATCAGAGTCTTTTTTTATTAGTGTTATAGAAAAGTTTATGAAACAGAAAAATGCCAACTAATAAAATTATTTTATCAGTCTAATAAAATTAGCTAATAATATTAGTAACTTATATGAAACAGCATAGAAAAAAAATACTCTTAACAGAGAAGAATAGTAACTCCCTAATAAAAAAAAGCAAACACAGCTTTATTCATGGATACACTAGCGCTGTTGCGGCCTCGCTGCAGAAACAATGAGAGCGGGAAAATTCGAATCGTCCCT
Organism: Agriphila geniculea; assembly: GCA_943789525.1. Lineage (NCBI taxonomy): Eukaryota > Metazoa > Arthropoda > Insecta > Lepidoptera > Crambidae > Agriphila > Agriphila geniculea. Next base: position 18,800,581 of record OX038871.1, read on the forward strand.
GTTCCAATTTTGTAGGGGATATTTTTAATTGGGTGACTGGAAACAATATAAGCGACTAAATACTAAACCAGGCAGCGGTTTATTTTGTCTTGCGACAAAATAACTAAACGGGCGACAAACTGTAGGTTTCAAAAAATACGTAAAACGAGCAACTACAGGCGACTATCCCCATCGCCTTTTTTAAATAAAATATTATGCCAAATTTATGTTTTGTGTGCCCTAAGGTTCTCGCCCAAACAGTAATTTTGTCGCTTATTAATTATTTTAATTAACTTTAGTGCTGCCCGTTCTGATCAATTTGTATTTTAAAGTCACCAATTTTCAATATTTGTAGTCGCCCACTTAGTATTTCAGTACACTAGATTCAGTATTTTTGGGACCCAAAATAGGAATTTATTGTTACGTGATTAAATACTACCATTTTCTAATAAAAATATTAAAATAATCCCACAAAAAGTATGCTAATGTTAAGATTAGGTTAGATAGCAATTTTTTGCTGTACTATTTTTTCGAGGATCATTTAAATATAGATAACTAAAATATGAATTAATTAATAGTGAAATTTCATGAAAAGATATGCACTTATCGATTTAAGGAACATATTGATTTGTTTTCATTCCTTTCACTTTCATCGGTGGTAATCAATAAAAATAAAACTAATTATGTAATAGTAAGGTTAATTATTTATTAGTCGATACAACGATACTTTTTAAATTTAGCGCTTCAAAAAGGTACTTAATGAAAAAGTGCGCGGTTTTTCGTATATTTCATTGCAAACCAGTTTCAAACGAGGCACGAAATGCTGGTGGAAATGCCAAACTTTTCAGGGTATTGTCTCGCTTAGTTTTAGCCTTGCATATCCCTTTTCTCTACACTAGCAAAATTGTATTTCTGACTGACGAGCACATTCCAAAACTTAACATTTTTTCTAAAATGTATAAAACAAAAATAAAAATCTTAAAAAAATATTAAAAACCACGACTGCCCTACCTCAAAACTCTAAATTGTTCCCCAGAACAGTGTCCTCCGAGTGCAAATACACTTGTTTTATACTTTTTAGTATGTTTTTTACCTTCATTTAAATTCACCAAGCGTATCGGTATCGGTATCGCCGATATTTTTATACGAGTATCGGTATCGTATCGTTTTTTAACTGGCTTTGCAGTAACACAATAAAGAAATTGCTAATTTTTAAATCACATAGTTTTTTCACATTTTCATTTTCTGAAACCAGTTTAATTACATTAGCCTTCCTCCTGTGTTTGAGTTTGTTTCGAAGTCTTACTATTTCACTTAAATTTGTCTGCAAACTCTATATATATTTTTTTCTCTTGTAGAAAGTTCACTTGTTCTGGTAACATCAATAGCGTTAAGAATGCTGCTGCGTTTTATTTTAGCCCGAGATGCAGTATTAACTTTTGACGCAAATCCTGGGGTAGTTAAAGAATTCTGAAAATAGAATGATAATATTTAAATATATTGTTCCCTAGTAGGTAGGTACTATGGATGTTTTATGTAGTCCTGAAGCCTAAGCCACCAAATATGTATCAGCTTTTTTATATCATTAATTATAACAGATTTTGCCACATAAATTACCTGCTCAGTACCAGTCAGAACTGTTACAGTACAGGAAAAAATAACACCCGCAAATATAAATTCAAGTGCGTTTCTTACACCAATGACGGGACGGGACTCGAACGGAACGGAAACAGACTTTGGAGTGAATGGGTGACGACTGTAAGGTATTTGTTTTCGTTTTGGATGTTGTTGGAAGGTTGCATTTGGCAAAAAAAGAAAGGAACTAAAGCGAAGCGAGGGCGGGTCGCTAGTAATAATATGTTAGGTACACCATCGCACGATCAAACTATAAATTATATGGTTTAACTAGAGATATTTAACTCTGTTATTTATGGCGAATAGAATGCAGTAAACTAACTTCGTAATATTATTTATTCCTGGATATGGAAACCGATGATAAGTTACCAGTTTATCTTCTACACCCGTTTTACCGCATTTGGCACATTTTCGATAGTAATAACTAGACATTATAGAAAAGCGGCATATAACACAGCAATAAAAATATAGAAATAAAACCCTAAAACATATTTTATCGAATTAAATGTGGTGAGCTGAGATAACAATTCAAAGATAACAGGGCTTGTTTCATATAAAATATTAGTCTAATATTATGAGCATTAAACTAAAAATATTAGTTTAAATCATTAGATATTGTTTCATAAAAGTAGAAACTAATAAAATGAGTTATTAGCGTAGCGTCTAATAAAATTAGCTAATATTATTTGTTTTACTAGTAAACCGTTTCATAAACAAAATAAACTAATATTATCAGCTAATAAAATTAGTTACTTTTCATAAGTCTTTCTAGTCTAATAAATTTATTATTAGTTTTTGGAAAATCATTTGAAATGAGTGATTCAGAGTCAAGTGAAGAAGATAATGTTATTGTGAGGTGCCCGAGGATATTTAGGAGGAGAACTCTTCATACAGTCCACTGAAATGTTAAATAACATTTCAGTGATACAGTCATGGAATTTACATACGAAATCAACGAACAATTTTGGTTAGAATTTGAGAAATCGAGGTACCTGATTTTGGTATTGAAATTTATCGCATTTTATAGAACTTTGAAAGGCCTTTCAAATGACATCCCACTCTCGGCGCGGAATTGCGTATTTTTATTTTTATTGTTATTTTAGTGTACGTAAAAAGAAACAGAATCTTGTGAGACAAAATGTCAGTACTTCGTATTTTAGAGTGAAACGGAACACGTTTTGTTTTTAAATAGAGGATAAACAGTTCGCACGTATGTCCAAAGACCATAGATACCAGGTAGTCTAATAATATTAGTAACATCAAAGAGTCTTTTTTTATTAGTGTTATAGAAAAGTTTATGAAACAGAAAAATGCCAACTAATAAGATTATTTTGTGAGTCTAATAAAATTAGCTAATAATATTAGTAACTTATATGAAACAGGGCCCAGAAAGTTTGCAATAGAGTTGACATTGACATGACAGGAAAAGCAGTGTAACCAGTTGTGCAAAGGTAAATTAAAAATATTTTTTTTCACTGGTATTCATGCGCTACACACACATACGAATGTATACTTGTGTGCAAGAGCGCAATCTCTTGAACAAAGATAATAGACCCTGTGAAACAGGGGGCTACTTTATGATTTTTTGAAACAAACTTTTTTTCACAAATGTCAGCCACATAGAAAAAACAAAAGTGTGTCTTATTCTGTCAGTCGTACACAACAGCTACAAATATTTCGGCCGGAGCAAAATTTTCTAAGTGGATTTTAACAACAAAGTAAATTAGTATTATATAAAATACGGAAAAATGTGTGATCGAATGAGCATTATTAGTCAGTTGCAAAACGTTATGTCTGCGATTCGGTAAGTTTCAAATTTCCAAAACCTATGTGAATTTATATAATCTAAGGTGAATTTCTAATTATACAACTTAAACTCTTTGCAATCAACAATCGTAAAGTATTTAATTACAAGCTTTAAAGCAAGATTATTTTTGTGATTGTGTAGGTAGATAGAATGATGAGATGATAATGACAAAAATGGGCAAACGAAGGCTGTTTATTTTCTCATCTTGTTTATTTCAATTCCTTATGCCGCGTATCATCGTAGATTATGATCCTTTCCGAATTTCGTACGGAATACATAGGTTAAAAATGAAGTACACCCAAAAATTAATATTCCTGGGCACGGGCATACAAATAATTACATACAAGCTATATAGCCACAAAATATATAATAGTACTAACGTCTAGCGCCATTTCTAATCTTTTTTCCGGCATTCTCAGTCACGATCACGAGCAACTCGGGCAAGTCAAAGTGCCAAACAAATCGCTTTACCAATGATATTAATATCATTGCGCTTTACATTTTTTGGCTCCTTACAACAGACATAATATTTCTGTGGTCCTTACCTATGAAATTGGTGTTTTATTCTCAGGCACAGAAAACCTCATAACTTCCGCGATTTTAAATGTTTATCAGTTGTCGGATATTACATCAAATTATGACCATAGCTGTCAACTATAAGCATTTTGTTTTCTTAGCATTAAAATTAGCGAAAATGACCGCTTTTTAAGTTGTAACTTAAAGGCCAAAATTTTATTTTGTTTTTTTTTTAGTTATAACTATTGCCTTAGTTAGCTTAATGTTCAAACATTTGTAAGTAATAAAAAAATTGTTACAATAGCTTTCTAGGTTGTAAAATAAATTATGAGAATGTTTGTATGGAAAATGCAATTTGTGAAAAATTATCCATACAAAACGTCAATTCGATAGGTATAAGGACGTGGTAAAGACACATGAGTAAAGAAAGGACCAGAGACAAAGCTTCTTAAGAACGTGAAATTCAAACTTGCAACTAACAAAACAAGCAATGTCCTAAGATTCTCCACTGGCTGCAGTTGTCAAAATAGGGTTTTCCGGTTTTTCCGCGTACGCGACAAGCGGCCAGTAGACACGCACACATGCCCCGCATGCTTGTAGTAGTGCAACCGATTCGCGCGGTTGTATGAAGCTTTGTCTCTGGTCCTTTCTTTACTCATGTGGAAAGGAGCTAATATTTGTTGTTTGATACTAGCGGAGGTTGCAGTGGTTGCGCGCCGTGCTGCCGACCGTGCTGCGGCGCGCGCGCGCCCTGCTGCGGAGGCGGCGCTGGCTCGCTGGTCACAGTTTACAGTCAAGTAGCACATATCCAGTGACGTGCTCGCGCAGTCTGCGCGTGCTCCGTTGCCAAGTCATCTATTCTTACATTATTGAAAACTTTTGTGACTTGTCTTTCTAGCAATGACGATCTATTCTATTGAGAATCAAATTGTTGATTGAAAATGAATTTAGATATTGTGTTAGCTGACTTTATTTTACTAATAATTAGCTGTTCTCTTAGCATTACACAGACCAGGGGGGGTATTACAACCTCTTAAAACTTGCCAGGTTTATGAATTGCTATAGTTACATCTCTTTCTCACTGTATACCAAATAAAAGAGATAGATTGATAAACAGTCAGAAAACTGCCAGGAAATAAGAGGTCATAATACGGCCCCTGTGCTCATTTACTAGACAGACAAGCTGTTATACTAGAACGTGCTAGATCTTTAGGTACTTATTTTACTAAAGTTATGATTCCGATGTCGGCAGCAAGCAGAATGTAATCTCATACAGGGTGCATTTGAAATCACTCTCCAAATTTTAAGGATGTGTTCAGTCCATGAAACTGAACAACTTTCTCTAAGAAACATAGGGTCAAATATGTAAAAAAAAATGACTTTTCATACAAAACAAAGAGATCACGTGATCAGTTTAGTATGGGATGACCAAAATTTTTTGGCGTATTTCGACACATGTTTCATGGAGAAAGTTGTTCAGTTTCATGGACTGAACACATCCTTAAAATTTGGAAAGTGATTACAAATGCACCCTGTATAAACCTATAGAGAATGTATGGGAACCAGTAGTGCTGCGCTGCGGCATCACTGCTGCTTGCTGCCGACATCGGAATTATACGTTAAGGGTTCATACACACAGGACTGCACGTTAACGTCAAGTGATCAAGTCGCCGCCTCCCTACCGCCGCCATAGCAATAATTGATACGGCGACTTGACGTTGTGTCGTGACGTTCGTGAGAGACTGACCCAGTGTGCGTGCATGAAACATAAATAAGAGCATATTCCACCCACAGTCTGGATTATACATCTATCAAAAAACCCTGTCATATCCTGAAACAGGTGGTGATAGTGTTGCTAAAACTGAACAACAAAAAATAGTTTTTTGACCTATATTCCTTGGGGAATTCCAAGGAATATAGGTCGAAAAACTATTTTTTTTTTCGCCTTTCCATAGTAGGTCGGTCAGCTGACCAATACATTTCGTTTGGGAGTATGAATTTTTTTTTTCGTTTTCGACTTGTTCCATAGAGAATGTTGTTCAGTTTCAGCAACACTATCACCTGTTTCAGGATCTGACAAGGGTTTTTTGATACACGATGTATTAATATCTTATCTTCTGCTTTTTAAAAACTGGAACAGAATATGTATGAAATTAATCAGCATCACAGCACAATCGCTTAACCTACAGGTTTTAATTTTGATGATATTTTCTTTTGAGTAGAGATTCAAAACATTAGAGATCGTTTAGAGAAACGATTCAAAACAGAAACAGCAATAATACTTAAATCTTTTTTCGTCCGCATAATACAGGGTGCATTTGTAACCACTCTCCAAATTTTAAGGATGTGTTCAGGTCCATGAAACTGAACAACTTTCTCTAAAAAACATAGGGTCATATCTAAAAAAAATACTTTTCATACAAATCAAAGAGATGACGTGATCAGTTTATTGCGGGATGATGACTAAAACTTTTTGGCGAATTTCGACACATGTTTCATGGAGAAAGTTGTTCATTTTCATGGACTGAACACATCCTTAAAATTTGGAGAGTGGTTACAAATGCACCCTGTATACATACGAAGCTTAATCAAATTACGCTCAAGAAAATGACACTTGATTCTAGCTGCAGTTTGGACCTAATAGTATTTTTCCATTCACAGACGCGGTGTTGGCGGTGGGTCAGCCTCCTCGACCAATTGCAGCTTTTGACAAAGCCACCATTGCCATAGGCCACCACGGCCCAGGGTGCGTCTCCATAACCTGAAATACTTAAGTTCTAATGTAAAGTTCTGTGCAGTCCTGTAAACACGTTTGGTTATGTCAAAAAAAATGTGTAATAAAGTGAAGCATTGCATAAGCAAGTTGTATTATTGTATTAAGAAGTCAGGTCCGGTCAGGCCTATGGGTACTTTGGGGGTGTACAATGTGGTGTTCCTATAATGTTCTAAATAAATGTAATCTGACTCTGTTACTGAATTTACTTTTATGACTCCAAAAGCTACCCTATTTGTTAGTGTGAGGGTCCTACACTATCTGGGAGTTACTGCCACTGACCTCAATGAAAACCGAAATTACCAATTTAAATTACAGATTTATTTCCAATAAAAATTCCCCAAATGCTAAACACAATCACGCGAGTCGGCCAGTGCGCAGTAACTGCATCGACTCTCAGACATACGTCACACACCTATACGAAATCGCTGACATGCAACATTCATTCTACAATGTGTCCCTACACTATTCCCCCCAAATTTTTCCAAAATTTTCTTAAAAAAATAAATTCTTAAAAAAAGTATTTCTTATAAATAAACGGGCATTCTCCTTTCATTGTTACTTTCATACATCTCATTACACTGTGGTCACTTTGCATACCTTACATTTATGTATCACCTAAACTAACTCACTGCAATAAGCACTGTACCATAATACATATTATTGTAACACAAAACTCACGATAACAAGACACAATAATAATTCTCGAGAATTCTCCATCTCAGCATTATGGATAACTAGCTGCGGGTGCGGCGGGTGGCTGCTGACGCTGCGCAACCGTGTGGGCAGCGGCTGACTCTGACAACGTGATTACAACTTGTCTATTTAACCATCTTCTTATACGACCACGATAATATTTTAATATTGTTATGACTATTATAATTCCCAGTAACGTTGCTACTATGATCATCGTCAAATTATACTTGTTCAAATGCTTTTCAATAACACTATTCTGTGCAATTACTACTTCCTCTTTAGAATAATTTTTACCCATGACGAAAAATAAAATTATCGACTGAATTGAATGATATCAAATAATGAATGAAATAAAAATTTAAATTTACCAATATTTCGAATCAAACTAAAGTGCTTATTGCAATGTTTACAAATTACCAACTAGGTCAATGTTTCGCAATATTTCAAAGTACAATAAAATTCACATTTGTTTTCAACTAAAACTTAGTGACCACATTTGCTATATCTACTTAGGTATTTCCATACCAACATTTTACACAAAGACAAAAATACACTTTTACATAAAAAAAATTAATACCCTTGGCATCTCAACAACAGTATATGATAACTGTCTGCTGAGCATCGCGGCCTACGGGAGAATAGTTTTACATTTTACACAAAAACGTTAAAAAATTAACAGTTTACACAAAACACAAAAAATATCTATTTTCATTATCAATTCATAAATCTTACAGGCAAATTAATTTTACGACCGCTTTTCGTTTTTTTAATTATACCATTTTCACATTTATTTTCATAATCTTTTTCCGACTTTTTATTAACATTGGCACTACAATCATCATTTGAATCTTGCTCATTTGTCACAAATGCAGGTTTCAACCTATCTATTGATACTTTAACTTTTCTATTCGGCAACTGAATCGTATATACTTTATTATACCTTTTAATAACACGGTATGGACCCTTCCGTGCTGTTTGGAACTAATCTCGAAATACCCATTGCTTAATACAACCTAAGATCTAAAAGAACTTTGCTCATAAGGGATGAAACCCGGATGGACTTGCTACCAAAAAGAGCGGTTCTCGATATATACTAATGTCAATAAGACTCAATTTCAAATGAACCGAGTCTCATTTAAACTTATTCCCAAAACGTCCCATTCCCAAAATACACTAAATTTTAGTATCAAAGTACTCGATTATCATAAAAACTGATTTTCAAAACGTCCTAGTCCCTAAACACACTCAATTCCGTCGGAATGGGCATCATCGGCTAGCTTCGTATTTTTGCCTTTCTTAGAAATGGATATGTCATTGTAATAAAGTTGAAATTGTAAAAATTTCAGTTATACAGGATGCTACAGGGTGTTCCAGTTTGTATTGGGAATTTGTATAGGGCAGTAGAGCTGAAGATTGATACACCATTTTTGGAGGGTAGAATCCTTTCATGGTGTAAGTGAGCACTAAGAAAGGGTTTTGGAAAATTCCCGTTATACAGGGTGCTAAAATGTGTTCCAGTTTTTACATGGATTTTTTATGGGAAAATCTTAATGTGTGAAATGAGGTCTACTGATAAATACGTAGGTATGTAATATTATATAGCTATGTAATAGCATGAGAAGTGAAAAATAAAAAATGTTTTAAAAAAACAGAAAACCGACTTCAAAGGCCTACGCTACCTCTAAAACAGTGATTTTTAACCTCGGGTCGCGACACTCGCGACCCAAATTCGGGTCGCGAGAGGTATTGGGTTCGGTCGCAGGCCCCCAAACGACTTTAAAAACTGATAAAATTTTACGTTTATAATTGCGAATATTTTTATTTTTTATTGATAGGTCGATCGATGTCATAACACGAAATTATACTAGTCCTACTTACTATCGTGGATTCCCTTTTTGCGACAAAATCGTTATGGTGGCAACACATCACATCACAACAACTTGGCAATATCTTGCCGAAATTTCATCGCTCGCTACCATGCGCCTTTTAAAATTGGGCAATTAAAATCCAGGGGCGGCCCTAGGACGGTGCAATAGCGGTGCGACTGCACTGCAGAATTTTGACAGATTTTGGCTTGTCAGAATTTTGATATACACTCTTAAAGCTATGCAATATTCAACCTTATTCTAAAGACATAGTGAAAGAAGAGTACATTTCGTTAACTGCCTGGCCTTAAAAACTAAAAACAGCCGAATCAAACATTTAGTGTATTTCGGGCCTAAGACGTTTTGAAAATTAGTCATAATGAGAATCGTGTGTTATGATATTTTCATGTGTATATATTTTAGTGTATTTTGGGAATGAGACGTTTTGGGAATAAGATTAAATGAGACTCGGTTCATTCGAAATTGACACTTATTGACAATAGTATATATCGAGAACCGCTCTTTTTGGTAGCAAGTCCATCCGGGTTTCATCCCTTATGAGCAAAGTTCTTTTAGATCTTAGGTTGTATTAAGCAATGGGTATTTCGAGATTAGTTCCAAACAGCACGGAAGGGTATGGACCATTATAGGGAGGTACCAATGGCCTTCGTACTGCGTCATTACGTATAAAGACATATTCACACTTACTCAACTCTTTATGAACAAAAATCGTACGAGAGTTCCGTGACTTAAATGATGCCGGTTTCAATAAACTGATATTATGTCTTAATTGTTCCAAAAATGCATGATCATCGACAATTCTTTTTTCCGAAGTCTCATAAAAATCTCCTGGTAAACGGATTGTTTGACCGTAAACATACTCTGCGGGACTTATACCATTATCGCTTCTACCTACTGCACGTAACCCTAAAAGAACGGTTGGCAATTCACTACACCATGACGTATTATTCGAAAGACGCGCTGTTAAGGCTTGTTTCATACTTCTATGCCAACGCTCAATAATTCCATTACATTGCGGGTGGTACGGACTACTACGTGATTTCTTGATACCCATTAATTTTAACAATTGTTCAAACAAATTACTTTCGAATTGCCGGCCTTGGTCGGTTGTTACTTTGTCAACCGTACCGAAGCGACAAATCCATTTTTCATAAAAAACTTTAGCGACTATCTCCGCAGTTATTTCTGATACTGGTATGGCTTCCGGCCATCGCGTATAACGATCTATCATAGTTATAAGATACTTATGTCCATGTTCACAAGGCTGGAGAGCTCCTACTATGTCCAGATGGACATGAGATAAACGATCTGCACTTGAAAATTGTTCTAACTCCGATACTGTATGTCTACTTACTTTAGCTTTCTGACACTGAATACACGTTTTTGCCCATTGTCCTGTATCTCTATTCATTCCTGGCCAAAAATATCGTTGCGCTATTAATTTACGGGTTGATCTAATACCTGGGTGTCTAATACAATGAATTGAATTAAATACTAACTGTCTAAACTTTTTTGGAACATACGGTCTACAAATATTTTTAGAATTCTCACAATAAATTGACTTATCACAATTCGGAATAAAAATCTTTTTTAATGAAATACTATCATAATTTTCTTTCAATAATTGCGTTAGTTCAATGTCACATTCCTGAGCTAATGCTAATTCCGCGAAATCTATCGTCGTCGGACAGTGTATTGTTTCAACGCGCGATAATGCATCCGCTACGTTATTATCGGCACCTTTAATGTACCTAATATCCGTTGTAAATTCACTAATAAATAACAATTGTCTTGTACGTCTCGATGTTTCGCAATTTGTTTCTAATTTCTGAAATGCAAATGTCAATGGCTTATGATCTGTAAAAATAGTAACTTGCTGACCTTCTATTAAATATCTGAAATGTTTAATAGCCAAAAAAATTGCAGTAAGTTCCCTATCATAAGTAGAATACTTTTGTTGAGCCGAAGTAAACTTTTTCGAAAAATATCCTAATGGTATCCATGCGTTACTTACCCATTGTTGTAGTACTGCTCCTGCTGATTTATCCGATGCATCTGTCATAAGAGATAACGGTACGTTACATGCGGGATGCGCTATTCTAACTGCATTTTTCAAACTTAATTTACAGTTCTCAAAAGCTTTAATTGTCTCATCTGTCCATAACACTTTACTTTTATCTTTCTTTTTAGACTTTTTTAAATAACTGTTCAATGACGCTTGAATTTCGGCTGCATTCGGTATATTAGCTCTATAAAAGTTAACCATTCCTAAAAATCTTCGTAATTGTTCGACAGTTTCGGGTCGAGGGAATTCTACTATGGCCTTGACCTTATGATCCAGGGGTCGTATTCCGTCGGTCGAAACTTCATATCCTAAAAATTCAATAACACTTTTTCCAAACTCACATTTTGTCAAATTAATAGTTATTCCAAATTCTGAAAAACGTTCAAAAACTTGTCGTAAATGCTCTCTGTGTTCCGTAATATTATCTGACGCAATAATGACATCGTCCACAAAATTAAATAAAAAATCTAAACCTTTTAATACATTTTGACTCATAAATCTTTGAAAACTCTGACTTCCGTTTCGTAATCCAAAAGGTAAACGTAAAAATTCAAATAATCCAAACGGACAGATTACAGCAGTCTTTTCAATATCTTCTGGTGCAATTTTAATAAAATGATATGCTCTATTAATATCTAAGCGTGAAAAAATTTTCTTACCTGACAGTATATACGTGAAGTCATGCAACCGGGGAACAGGATATCGGTCCGGCTTTGTGATGGCGTTCAAACGTCTGTAGTCTCCAACTGGTCTAATATCACCATTTTTCTTACCTACGATGTGTAAAGGACTTGCCCACTGACTTTTTGACGGTCTGCAGATTCCCATCTCCTGCATTATCCTAAATTCTTCTTTGACCTTGTGATATCTGTCTGGTGGAAGTGGACGAGATCGCGCATGTACTGGTGGACCTGTAACCTCAATATGATGGTACACACTGTTGTTATTTTCTTTATCCATATTTTTAAATGAAATCGGTTTAGTAATTTCCGGAAATTCGTTTAACAAATCTAAAAATGGATGATCATTCTCAATAGTACTTAACGAAGATTCTTCATGATTAATTATTTTGCCAATGGTTAATAAATTTGTCGTCCTATCAATAAGTTTCCGCGCTCTTAAATCTACAGTCAAATTGTGATGTTCCAAAAAATCCGCGCCTAAAATCGGTTGACTCACATCCGCGATAACAAAAGTCCAGCGATACGGACGTCTAAGGTTTAAGTTTACATTTAAAGTCTTCGTACCATAAGTTTTTATCTGACTATTATTTGCTGCAAATAATTTATAATCTGAGCAAGCTTTTAATAATTTAGTTTTCTTCGAAACAGGAATGACCGAAACATTTGCGCCTGTATCTACCAAAAAATGAAATCCGTTTTCACGATCAAATATACAAAGGCGGTGATTACTATTAGGTACAAATTCGTCCGCCACCGTTTGCACCTTTCCTAGTTTTCCGCAGGTGATGATGGTGATGCTTTCCACGCGCAGGGCTTTTCACATCTATTCGCTCTCTCTCGGTATCGGAAGTGAAATCGGCATAGCCAATCCGGGTCATTTTCAGTCCTTGACCTTGATCTCGACCTCGAGCTCCAACGGCCTCTAAATGGTGCACGTCCACGACTAAATCCTTGACCACGTGTCGCGCTGCGTCGATGTACTCTTACTTCCTCTCGCAATGCCGAAACCTCCAAATTTAAATTGTGCATTTGTGTCAAAATTTCACTCACCGGTATCTGATAGTTGTTCACTGCCGCAATCTCACCCCCTTGTACATTTTCCATAATTTTGTCTGCTATGTTTGCCAAATTCTCCAGGGTCTGGTCTTGACTGACGGTCAACACGGCTCTGATGGATGCTGGAAGGCGAGCTAGCCATAAATTACGTAACGTCTGGTCCGATATTTGTGCGTTTCTTCCTAAATCTCGCATGCGCCGCAATAGCTGTGACGGTTTTTGTGACCCAAGCTCCATTTCACCTACTAATTTCTGAAATTGCCGGGATGCACTTTCTTCATAAACTTGTAACAATCGCTCCTTAATCGCCTCGTATTTATTTGTTTCCGGTGGCGCTAGCAAAATGTCGCTTACTTGCTGAAGGGCATCGCGACCTAATTTTGCCACAACCAAATTAAATTTCGTCTGATCTCCCTGTTTCTGAGGTCCTAAAATGCTTTCTATCTGCGCGAACCATAAACGCGGCATTTCTGTCCAAAAATCTGTTAAGCGCGATTGCACACTAATCGCGGCCAAATCTGCACTATACATCTCTGATGACGTACCTGGAACTGCTTGTTGCGACATTTTTCCACTGGTGCTGGATTCACTAGTTGGTGGTGGTGGCGGTCGAATAAAACCTTGGGGTATTTCCGATGTTTGGGACATCACAATTTGCACAAATTACGTCACGTCACTTATAACACTAAACTGCGCCTTAACTAAACCAGATAATGTAGAATGCTCACACTAAACGTTCGGTGGTCACCAATGTACAATGTGGTGTTCCTATAATGTTCTAAATAAATGTAATCTGACTCTGTTACTGAATTTACTTTTATGACTCCAAAAGCTACCCTATTTGTTAGTGTGAGGGTCCTACACTATCTGGGAGTTACTGCCACTGACCTCAATGAAAACCGAAATTACCAATTTAAATTACAGATTTATTTCCAATAAAAATTCCCCAAATGCTAAACACAATCACGCGAGTCGGCCAGTGCGCAGTAACTGCATCGACTCTCAGACATACGTCACACACCTATACGAAATCGCTGACATGCAACATTCATTCTACAATGTGTCCCTACAGGGGTTTAGGATTATACATAATATTCGGTGGTACTAGGACTCGCGCGTAGGCACAGGATACGTGCGAAAATTATCGTTGTGGCGCTGCCTCATCATCATTCAAAGGGCCCTAGGCTTAGGTATCCAAACCCGTCGTAGCCTTAATTCACCTTGGCCAACAATAAAGGAAATCACCTAAGTGAATTAAGTATACTCTAATTTCCCGACCGACCCGTGGTCACACCGTTAAAGTCATGTAGCATAGCCAACCAAGCTGCAGAAAAACTGTGACTTGATTCACACTAGCGTCACTAGCGTAGTGGGAAGAGGGGTATTGTGAATTACCCGTCTACCCACCGATGGAAAAGTCCAGTGGGTGGACGGGTCGGGACGGGTACAAGTAATACCTACCAACCTAACCTAACTGCCTCGTAAACCGGTGTCTCCTAGTACCTAGTCTTACCAAATAGCGTTTCTATTTGTACTCCTGGGAAATATCATACCAATTTTGTTATTTACCTCAATCACTTCACTACCAACTTAAATGGTTGTGGTCAATGCGAATTTGTAAATACCTACTCCGGCTGCCATCAAGCAACAAGGGCCTGTGGCGTGGTGACGTGATCTAACCGATTTGTCCTACTGGCAGGACCTACGAACAAAGATACTAAGGAAGTGTAATTCTGCTCAAAAAATAGCACCACGCAAACTACAACCGAGTGGGCGGGGCTAAAAAAGTACAACCGAAGCACTGTTTAGTCATATCTGTCACGCGCTCGGTGACAGTCGTTAGCGCAACGACAAAAAAATCATTAAAAAGTGGTAAAAAAGGACGTCATGTGTGGTCAAGTGGTGTAAAAGACCAATAGAAGGCATCAAAACAAATACGGTCATATCATATCATTGGTAAGTAAAATATTTTTCGTTATTTAGAAATATCTATGACCGTATACATGCAATCTATGGTAGCTATTATGCAACAAGTGTTCAGTCACTTTGTGGGGCAGAGTCAAATCTTCACGTTCACTGCTATCACAGATTTTTAAACAAGAATAAAACTCTCTCATGAAATTCAGTACAACAGAAAAAAAGGAAAATTGAAATCAAAATTTTGTAATGCTATAAAAATGGCGCGTCCTGCAATATACAATCCATAGAAAACGAGTAATCTGATGTAAACTCCTTGCTTTTTATCATTATACAGGGTGTAACAAAAACTCTATACTAAAACCTATAAAGTTTCGATTCTATTCACACAATCCTCTTTGATTAACAAGTAAAAAAAATCCTTGGTTAAAATAAATTAAACGAAAAATAGGGAACTCACATTGCAACACCGAAGGCAGCGGCACCACAAGTAGTGACGTCATAAGGTCAAGACCGTCAGAACACAAAGTAATGACAATTTCCAGAAACTATGATTGTTATGCAGCTCTGAAAACAGCTTTTTAATATGGAGTTTGATTCGCGGATCGTTCTGCTGGAACCCCAATATGAGATCTGCTGCGAAGATGCTACTCCATATTTCTACCACCAGTAGCAATACATGCCCAGCAACTGTGCACTAGATTGTCTCGAACACTTTGCAGCACACCTGTATTCAACTTAATAAGTACAAAAGTGGCTATTATTTGCAAACGCATTACGGCTTCACTCTCACAAATGTTTTTAAACATCAACTGTTAACATGACCTCACAAATAAAACTCAAGGTGTCAAATCTGGCGATCGCGCTAGCTACGGAGTTGATCCACCTCTTCCAATCCACCGTCTCACATATTGCTAGCTTAGGTATTCGCGCACCGGTCAATAAGCATATTAAAATAGTCTGTATTTGAAAAAGATTTTTGGCAAGAATAAATTTTGACTTGGTGGAATACGCTGCTATAAAAAAATATATTCCGACGAACTGAGAACCTCCTCCTTTTTTGAAGTCGGTTAAAAAGATGTCGCTATACGAATTTTGTACTGCCAAATAAAGCATGCTTTTTTATGTGAAAAATAAAAATAAAGCAACGTATTAATACGCAGTCACACCTCTAAAAGACGTATTGTGGCGTTGCTTTCGCCAATGTGATAATTATCCACATTATGTACTTACATGTTATGAAAAGAAATTTCTACATAATACATTCTCTTTTATTAAGCATACCTATTTTATTTCAATACCTTACCTAATTTTAGTCCTTCTTGAAATCAAGTGTCTTACCAATTAATATGATCATCATTCATCAACATCATCATTTTATAATTTTCATAAAATAAAATAACAATAAAATCAACACAGCCGAAAGACGTCCACTCCTGACATTATGTCTCTTTTAGTTTTCCAGAGCGACTAGTTGCAGACGACTTACATTCAGCGTATTCGAGCGATCTTTACCAAGTCGTCTGTCTACATAATAAAACCAACATTATATCTAACAAATAATAATGTACTAATTTCATAAAACAATTTTATGATGCCGCCCACCGCGCCGGGCCGTAGTGATCTTAGCAGGTTAGGTGTACTGACTGCATTCTACATTACACCGTCCTCGCTTCAATGACAAAGGCACGACAACGGCCCAATGAGTGACACGGTGCGAGCCAAATATCCAATCATGTTTGATCTGCGTTCAAACCCCAGCCAATAGAAAACGTGATATGCGTTAGAATACAACCTAATACCGATTATGCGTACATTGTAATAAGGTATGTTTTTACTAGTTCATTGTTGAGTTTGCGACCTTTTGGTTTTACAGAATATGCGAAGGTGCCATTTTTTAAGCAATATTTGTTAGGAGTTAGGCTTCCTTAGTTCTTATTTCGTTGGGCAGGACCACGGCATGTACCCGTGGTCCCACTGAACTAGGGACGATTATCAATTTTTAAGCAAATTAAAAAAAAAACTCAATAAGAAATGGTTTGCCTATCTGCCCCCTAGCATGCTGCATGACCACCGAAACATATGATGAAAATCAATGGATTTTGACAGTTGAGTGTCGATAAAACGCTATATCACGCGACATATATAGTGTTTCAGTGGTCGGTCATGCTACGGGCTGGCTAATGATCGAAAGAATTTTGCCAAATAAAGAATAGACTAGGAGGCCATAACAAATTTGTTAACGATCGCGTAAGTGGCTGACTCTGGGTTTATAGAATGGAGAGGCACTCTCTGATGCTAAATATGTCAGTCTGTTTGCGTGAAGTGGTTGCGTTCTTTTTATATGCCGGCTAAGAAAAGGCTATAATTTTTTTGAAAATAAATTATAACCTATTTTACTCGCTGATAACGTAGCTTTCTGTAGGTGAAAAAATTTTCAAAATCGGATCAGTACTTTTTGAGTTTATACATTACAAACAAACAAAAAGTTAATCGCTTACGAGTATACCTACGAAACGCAACCGAATTTTGGTCAGTCCTTACACAGTTCACGTGAGTACAACTAGTACTTACTTGCTGTACTATTGTCAGCCATTTACCTTATCGTTTTTTTTTCTGGTAACGATAACACATTTTTCACCCTGCATATAAAAAGAACGCAACCACTTCACGCAAACAGACTGACAAATTTAGCATCAGAGAGTGCCTCTCCATCCTGTGAACCCAGAGTCAGCCACTTACGCGATCGTTACCAAATTTGTTATGACCTCCTAATATAATAAGTACTGTTGAACTATTTACTACTCGAAATGCTACTACTAAAACTAAAACTGCTATTAAAAATAGGAAAAAACCGATAACCTTTAAAAAATTAATTTATTCCAATTACACTAAACACGTTTATTCACTTTTGTAAGTCTTGCGGTAAGTACTTGTAATAATTGGCAGTTTTCCATTTCTTCACTGTAGTCTTGATTTACATAATTTGCGTGTGGCAGCTATAAATATTTATGCAGGGGTTCACTGGATAGCATCGCTGGGTTGGCGGGATGGTGTTCTGGCAGATCATAGGGCATGGTGGACCGCACGGGATGGTTGATACGCACGGTGATGGGCACGGTGGTAGGCAAGGGGGTGGACAAGGAATACTACAGCCACCCATCTTGTGCTGATCACTGGAATTTTTTTGAAGACTTTCTTGAAATGTCTATATGGAGAAAATGAGAGCGCTTACAATTCGCACGTCTATTTATAACCACTTGCTAAGCCAACGAGATATGAAAAATTATCTACGTGGTCGTGAAATGCTGTTGGTTTCCATTGTATAATTACGTTATCTATTGGGTTGGTAATCTGTGATGCCGTCACGGCTAAAGTTCTTTGCATGACCCTCGCTTTATAGGACCACGGGCAACAAAGGAAAAAAGCAACTCGTCTCGAATTATGTACTCGGATAGGAATCAAACCCACAAAAGGCTTTTCGCAATCCTGGTGAAAACACGAAAAACGAAATTGTGGACGAGTGTCATTTGGTAAGTTGCCACCCTATCGGTCATGCATGGACTCACCCAGCCTTCGATCATCTATACCTGCACGCAGTCAGTGTACATGCGGTCTAGTCCCTTGCCCTTCCACGTACCACAGGGTAAAATATTTTTTTGATGAAGCATGTTCCATTGCAGCGCCATGAACCACGTATGTACGAGTCGGTCGGTACTGGGTAGTGATGTGACAGCTTCTTGCAGTTGCAGTTTTGTTGTAATAACCACAAAATATCGATGTGCTTACGTTGTAGCATGTAGCTAGTAGTTACGATGTGGTTGCGTTGTGGACGTTGACCACAATATTGGCAAATTCATCGTACGTTGCCGGTGTTGTACCTACACGATGCTTCAAAGAGGTTGTTTCAAAAGTATCAACGAACGATATTTTAGCCAAGGTATGGGTTAACGTGTGGAGCCAACAGTAGAGACACACACATATCGACTTCAACTCAACGTTGTGTTTAGCCGATGTTTGCACTGTGGTTGCAATGTGGTTGCATTGAGTTGCGTTGTGGTTGCATCGTGGGTGGTTGCGTTGTAGTAGCAATAAGTTGGTATTACCACACGGTGGCGTATCATTCGTATACCCAGTATTGGTTATTTATTAGACCTCAGTTGGGCCTACTTCATACTCGGGTTTCATCCCTTATGAGCAAAGTTCTTTTAGATATTAGGTTGTATTAAGTAACGGGTATTTCGAGATTAGTTCCAAACAGCACGGAAGGCACAGGAGGATGAATCTCCGTTATTTCTTACTTCCTGCGTCATTGCCGTCACTCGATTTTTTTTTTTATATCCAATGCATCACAAGGAATAAGTCAAAAATATGCAAATTAATACAATTAATATATTTTATTTATGCCATCATTTACATTAGAGTACTATAATAAATTGTATTAATTTGCATATTTTTGATTTATTCCTTGTGATGCATTGGATTTTTATAAATTTTCGAGTGACGGCAATGACGCAGGAAGTAAGAAATAACGGAAATTCACCCAGGAGTTGATTGTCGGACGAACCGCCCACATAAAGTAAAAAATAATGTATGTATTATTTTTGTAATCAATCATACGAATCATTCCATAGATAGTATATTAAAAAGGGGAATCATACTCGTATCGCATCACATGCCTTAATTTTACATTAATTTATTGTTTTGCATTGTCCTGTGGAAAAACGCAATTTTACTGAATTGGCCAAACGAGATCACGTAGCATTTTAGGGTTCCCTACCCAGGGGCTCAACGGAGCCCTATGGTGTCACTCATGTGTCCGTCTATCCATCCGTCCTTCTCGTTTGTCACAAAGCTCTAGCAGCTAAACCGTTTAGTGGCGCCGCTGTGAATTTTATTTAAAATATCATGTTAATCCAATAACACAATTTTAATAAGACTTTACGTGGAATTTTTAGGGCCCGTAGTTTATTATTTTTAAACGGTTTTTACATTTTCTCGTAGTCACTGCTAGAATTAGATAGCAAAACTGCTAAATGGCCGTTTTTGACACATTTGCTATCTACTTCTACAAATGACTACGAGGGAATATAGTGATGCTTTCTAAAAATACTAGACCATGGGCCCTAAAAATTCAACGTGAAGTTTTATTAAAATAATTTTAGAGTGCCACTTTCGGTGGTACAACCACCTTAAGCTACAGTTTGCTCGTGTTTCCATATGAATTCAATATTCAATAGTAAAATCAATTTCAGATGATGACTTTGTAGACAATTTAATACAGAACAATGATAGTGATGATGATGATGAGAATGCAATTTCCTTGGAGAAGATAAAGAATGAAACGCTCGGGATTGGGATGGACGAAGATGAGTCGAGGTCAAGACCTCCGTCGAGGCAGCCCGCGCTGGCGCCCAGCGTCCCCCCACAGCCGCCCTTCCAACCCTCGTTTACTCCTAAGCATCTAGACCATAGGTAAGATGAGTCGAGGTCGAGACCTTCGAGGCTTCCCGCGCCGGCGTCTATCGTCCCTCCACAGCTGCCCTTCCATTTGCACCAAAGATATATTTTGCCGACCCAAAGCCAGTTAAAGTATAAACAAATATTTTGCAATTTGAGTTTCGCGTAATCATTATGCTTTACAAACCAAGGAAAACTTCTCAGATTTTCCGAGTTCCAATTATTTTTAAAATCAAAATGAAGTCTTCTTCCAGTTTACACTTTTCAGTTTTCCTACATTTGATATTTAATGTAGGTACTTTCCCTTCGTGTGGCAAAGTTTTGGGACACCCTGGTGACTCTTGTCTTGGTAAAAAAAAATGTAAAAAGAGCTTTGAGAGAAGTGGAATACGAGAATAGTAAATCCCTCGTAGTCCCCTTTGATTATTTAATCTAAGGTGGTCCCATAATGGGTCAAAATCCTGGGAGCACAATTTTAATGGGACCACGGGAAATAGTTATCCATCGTAGTCCCATTAATGGGGCAAAATCATGAGACCACGAGAAAACGGGTAATTTTAGCAATTTCTAAATAATTCGACGAGAGGTGCAAATCACTTTTTCCAATAAATAGTAAAGGAAAAATACATTGCAAAGGAAAAATAATTTTGAATTTTATTTTTCACTTGTTACCTTCCATTCCGCGAACTTTTTACTGTCCCTCGGCCTCGTTAGGATGTATAGATATGTAGATAATAGACTTTGGGAAATACTTCTCAAATCAATGTACTCTGGGTAGTCTGGGTACTACTGGTATGGTAGTAATAGCACAGAATACATAATAGTACAAGTGTAATAGTACTACGGGTAATTTTTTTTTCTCCTGTAGTCAGGGTTCGAGGATATATATCAATGGATATATACACATCAACTTTGTCTAGGGATACAGGTGTTATTTTCATACAAACGAGGTAACTTTGTAGCCTTGGTTTTCTGCCAGGGATGTACCGTGCTATAATCTGATGGCCATCCAGGGACTGAATGGAGTAGATTCAGATCGCTATACACACCCAACTGATCTGATCAGCATTCTAAAAGATTAATGGGCCAGAGTTCTCAGTTTGAGGATTTCCATACATTTTCATGCTATTTTCGCGGTTTTTTGAAACATGTCCATTACGTTTTTAGAATGCTAGTCAGATCAGTTGGGTGTGTATTGCGATCTGAATCTCCTCCATTCACTCCCTGGATAGCCGTCATCAGATCACAGCACAGTACATCCCTGGCAGGAAACCGAGGCTTCAAAGTTACCTCGTTTGTATGAAAATAACACCTGTTATCCCTAGACAAAGTTGATGTGTGTATATCATGATATATATCCGATATATATCAAACGATTTTTTGTGATATATATCAATATAAAAATAGTTAAAAAAAAATTACCATACTATGTAGATTTTTGTTATTATATTGCTACTTAGATGACGTTGATGTAGAGTTAAAACATGCTATTGTTTTGTTTTGCTATATATAGTTATTGTAACTTGAATTTCGCACATAAAAATACCAAAAAAATGTGATAATATTGATTTGTGACGTGTGTGCTGACTATATTGTATATTACTAACCTATTAGTGGTGAGGTGAGTAATAAATATAAATATCATATATTATTAAATGAAAAAAGTAAATAAAAAATGGAGTGTATAAAATTTTTTTTGAATCCAATAATTTTATTATCTCCACATTTTCCTGATTTTTAACTAATTTGTCAAATAAGTACCTAAATAAAACATTCTGGTTTTCTTAAAATGATTGATTATGTTTATAAAACACATATGCAAACAGTACTTACACATCATACTACAATAAAATAATAATTTGGCTGTCATACGAAATTGATAATATATCACATTTTTTTTATATATATCGGATATATATCACAATTTTGATATATATCGGATATATATCATAAATATCCGATATTTTGATATTTATAATAAATATCGGATATTTTCTAACCCTGCCTGTAGTATGTATCAACCAATGGTATTACCACCCGGCAAGCACTGAATCTTGACTTCCACAATAATACAACTTGTTTTTGAAATACTTCACTTTATTCCACATTTTTTGTCATTAACAAACGTGTTTACAGGACTGCACAGAACTTTATATTAGAACTTCATTAAAGTGTTTCAGCTTAGATACCCGTTGTACTATCATTGGTACTACTGGTAGCACTACAAATAATTTCTTTTGCGCGTGTCGGGTAAATAATTTTATCCCTGGTAGTACTTGTTATTTTTGTCAAAAAAACACCATGTTGTTGACTATTATTTTTAATATATCACTATACATATTTAGAACTGTCAGTATGAGCAGTGGGCCCATTGCTCATTTATGGCCGCGTTTCGAACCACGCTGTCAACGCTGCTAGCGCGAATCTGACCAAATTAAATAGTCACAAAATATTGCACAAATAGGGTATTTGTGTACCTACTTCATTTAATGGATTATACGCTAACAGTGCTGTTGGCTGATTTGGAACTATTTTAGGCACATATCTGACAGTTGCATGTCAATTTACTGACTCGAAATAAAATTCCTACTTTAGCTGGTCTTCTTTTATTCACAAAAACATCCGAGTTGTACCAAGGGTAAAATTAATACTACCAGATGCGTGAGTCGTACCACGGGCAAAAGAAATTACCCGTAGCACTACCAGTAGTACCAATGGTGGTACCACGAGTAAGCAAGCACTGAACAAATTGACTATGATTTTACCACATATTTTTTTAAACAGTTATAATTTATAACTGTAAAACTGTCTCTAATTAGAGACACTGCATACTTATGCTACCGAAGTGGAACGGGCACCGAATAACAGCAACCAGATTGTGGACCCTGTAAACAAAAAATTGTTGACTTATACCTATTTAGTGCTTAGGTACCTATTATTAGTGATAAGAATTTAATTGCTTGTTCTATTAGGAAGTTAACTCCCTCATCTAAGGTTTCATGATAGGTACCTATTTCCTTTTCTTCCCTTTGGATACCTACACTAAGCTAGATCCCAGATATGTATACTCTCATAAATATGTTTCTTATGTAGGTACTGACCTGTTTGACGTAATTATTAACGGTATATCTGACATTAGGATTGCGTCTTGTAAAGCACTCGGCAGGCAGACCCGATGGCCTGTTCTGGAAGACGCTATCGTGGACAATCAATGGCCTTCTGCGTGTTACTGGATCTGTTTCGCAGTATGGACAACAGCTGCGACAGATGGGCAGGCAGGGATACGGTGCAGGGGGAGCCCTTGGGCAAATCGGCCTTTGCTTTGGAAGAATCGGTGGTGGACATTGAGGGTTACAACATGGCAATACTGGCTGGTAGCATGGTGTGGGTTCCGGGCAAGGACAAACCTGTAAACGAAGAAAGATTAAATAAAATATTCGTAGTTTAAGATTACTTTCTTTACTATTGATTATATGTCATAATAGCTTCTCCCCGAAACTTCGTCTGCGTGGACCTTAGTGATCCATTTACCAAGATAAAAAAATATCCTATGATTTTAATTCAGTTAATAAACTAGTGTGCCAAGTTTCATCCAAATCCATCCAACCTTTTAGGTGAAGTGGTAATAAACACACCCATTGCACACACAAACTTTCGCATTTATAATGTTAATAAAATTAGGATTGTAGGATAGGATAGTAGGATTTCTTACCGGTGGAGGGTCGCAAGGCTCTGGAGGTGGACAGCATGGCAGAACTGGAGGACAGCAGACAGGTTTCGGAGGCGGCGGTGGGGGAGGTTCACAAGGAGGACACCGTCTCGGTCTGCATGGGGGCAGTATAGGGACTATAGGAGGCACCAAGTCCGGGATAACTGGCGCTGGACATTGCCTGAACCTGGGCGTGCAATTGCAACAAGGACACGGCGTGCAAGGGCAAGGAGGGGGGCAACATGGCTGACAGCAAGGTGGCGGTCGTGGACAAGAATATCTACACGGGCCTGTACCGCATGGCAAGATTGGTGGACACGTTGGGCAAAAACACATCGAACACATGCCAGTATTTCAGTTTCTTTTAATTAAAATATTTGCGAATTTTTCCTTTTTTCGTTGCATTAAATTTATATTTTAACTCAAATATATATTTATAAAAATTTTTACTTTTGATGTTTTTTTACATCTTTGTTAAGAGGATGATGACGTTTTCTGTCAATACACCACAAGCAGATCTTGACAAGACAGAATTTTAACGTGCCAGCATGCGATGGAGATGAAAACTTTTCTATAAGTACTCATGAGTCTTGAAAAGTAAAAAAAAAGGAAAAACAAAACAAAAAGATCAAAAAAGATTTTCAATCATCTTTCAACAAAATTTATATACCTACTCTTTGTTTTCAACTTCAACTTTTTGTGACTTTCTTATAAAATTTTATATATTGCAGCAAAAAAATTGTAAAACAGCAAAATGAGCGCTCCTTTCTACAGCTTCGACCCTTGCGTGAGCACCGGTATGCCTTGTGGTGCATGCTATCCGTACACCACGAAGCCTTGTGTGACGTCATGCAACAACCTGACTCGGTGTTCGGTGTGCCCTGGAGGCGGCTGTTCTCCCTGCCCTGCTCCAGTGCGGCCTTGTCCAGAACCCTGCCCAGCTCCTCCAATTCTACCTTGCTTACCTCCTTGCCCACCCTGTGATAAGGTACCTATTTACTATAAGCAAAGATTTAAGTCGTTAGATATGCCCTGACCCTGAATCTGTACTGTAGCACTATTTTGTAACCCGTCGTAGCAAAATGACTGTGCGCGCATAATCCTTCATAAACCGCGTCCTCAGTACAACAGCAGTGGGTCTAAATAAATTGGTCACTAGAATTAGATAGTTTTGCCCAGCGATGCTCACTCATTTGAATGTTGACACATTTTGGTGCAGTTATTACTATGGTAAGGGCGTATCTAACGATTTCAATATACTGGAACTAGTATTTTGGAAGAATATTCAAAACTGTATCAAAACTTTGGATCAGGCTGCTAATATTAATACTTAACTCCTATTCTATTTTAACAGCCCGGAACACCAGTGCCGAGACCTCAGCCGCTGTGCGACAGCATAGCCATTCCCTGCTGCCGTCCGAATCGCTGCAAACCATGCCCTTGCTACTGCTGCACAGAACCAGCTGTATGTTGTCCAAAACGGTGCAGTTATCCCGGAGTGCCTGTCTGTTCAGGCTGTGGGCCGTGCATGCCAGTGTGGTAAAGAAGATCAAATTTATCCATCCAATTAGAGTCTGCACTATGTTAATACCAATGAGATTAGAATCATTTGATCTTCGTGGAATAGTAATTATGCGGAAAATGATACCGATTCTTTTTTTGTAAGAATTTTTGTCTTCCGTGCCGTTCAGTTTTGTGTGTGCATTCCCCTGGAGCCTCCTAATATGAAGTGCTAAATATGTCTTCGTGATTATCGTGTAACGTCTTTTTGAATAAAATTTATCAACTTTAACTGAACTATTTTTTTGCCTAAACCTTAATAAGTAACTAATACTAATTTAAGTTGATGTATTTAAGTTTTAATTATCTTATCCATTGACAAACTTAAGCTGAATTATAAAACACAGGCCCTAGCTAGGTAATGAAAACAGAATTGCTTTATAGACTAACCAGTGGTGACAAGTAAAGGTATGATTCCGATGTCGGCAGCACTGCTGCGCAGCAGTGCTGTGCAGCAGTGCTGTGTACTCCAAATTGAATCGTTAAGGTATGATTCCGATGTCAGCAGCACTGCTGCGCGACACTGCTGCGCGACAGTGCTGCGCAGCACTGCTGCCGAGCTCGGAATGTAGTCTCATATAAACCTATAGAGAATGTATGGGGACCAGTGGTGTTGCGGCAGCAGTGCCGCGCAGCACTGCTGCGCAGCAGTGTCGCGCAGCAGTGTTGCGCAGCAGTGTCGCGTCGCTTCTCCGCTCACATCAAATTGAGCCTTTCAAACGTAACATTAGGGTTCAATTTGGAGTGCACTGCTGCGGCAACACTGCTGCTGCTGCCGAGATCGGAATCATATCATAAAGGTATGATTCATAAATATCTGCTGCGCAGCAGTGTCGCGCAGCAGTGTTGCGCAGCAGTGTCGCGTCGCTTCTCCGCTCACATCAAATTGAGCCTTTCAAACGTAACATTAGGGTTCAATTTGGAGTGCACTGCTGCGGCAACACTGCTGCTGCTGCCGAGATCGGAATCATACCTTCATATAAACCTATAGAGAATGTATGGGGACCAGTGGTGTTGCGGCAGCAGTGCCGCGCAGCACTGCTGCGCAGCAGTGTCGCGCAGCAGTGTTGCGCAGCAGTGTCGCGTCGCTTCTCCGCTCACATCAAATTGAGCCTTTCAAACGTAACATTAGGGTTCAATTTGGAGTGCACTGCTGCGGCAACACTGCTGCTGCTGCCGAGATCGGAATCATACCTTCAAGGTATGATTCCGATGTCAGCAGCACTGCTGCGCGACACTGCTGCGCGACACTGCTGCGCGACAGTGCTGCGCAACACTGCTGCCGAGATCGGAATCATACCTTCATATAAACCTATAGAGAATGTATGGGGACCAGTGGTGTTGCGGCAGCAGTGTCGCGCAGCAGTGTTGCGCAGCAGTGTCGCGTCGCTTCTCCGCTCACATCAAATTGAGCCTTTCAAACGTAACATTAGGGTTCAATTTGGAGTTCACTGCTGCGGCAACACTGCTGCTGCTGCCGAGATCGGAATCATACATTTATGGTTACCCGTTATCATTGCGTGTGTGTGTGAGGGAAGCCGTATCCTAGCTTTTGAACTTCTGAATTTCTGAAAAACTTCTGTGACACTCTGCGAAGATGTTTTGCACTAAACACACTGCAGTACTAAAGGCTCCAATATGCGAAATCATTTGTCTCCAAAGATGTATTAAACTTTTTTAATACATCTTTGTTTGTCTCTGTCTTTTTCTTAACGTGTTAAAGTATGGAAAATAACCTCACTTCTGCACTTTTTCGATGTTTTTCGTTGTTTTTTCATCATTATCTTTAGTACAATAATTTTTCTTGAAAAAAAGTTAGTGGAGCAACTGCACAGTACGTTAAAGTGTATTTTGTTTGATGTAGAATTCAATACGTTTCCGCTATTATTTACGCCAAAAATATGGCCCGCGACAAGCGCTTTTGATATATTCTGATATTTTTTTCCAATCACATGTGAGGTTTATACGCAATTTAATACTTGTAGCAACTAGATTATCTCTTTAGCTTGTCGCATATTTTATTTGTGGCTACAATTTTACGTTTTCTATATCAAAATGTGGCCCGCGCAAACCACGTTTGCCTAAAATACTGGCCACTCAAAACAATGATTAAAAAAAAACATCCATAGAACATCCCCAGAATAAAAACAATAAAATTATGACTACGTGTCATAGGATTTTATAGTAAAATTTTACTTTTCTACAAAAAAATTAAAAGCATAATAAACCTTTATAAAAATAGAAAATAACCGATACAATAAAGGAGAAACGAAGACATTCTCGGTAAATATTCGTATATTACGAGATTCCGATCAAAAAGTGAAAAGTAGCTTATCCAGTGTAATTTCTTGCAGATATTAAAAAGTCAGGTGACGATTCCCAAGTATGTCAGTTTTTCCTAGAGGGTATGAGTGTTTCCGACCGTGCCCGAGGTACGGTTGTGTCAGAGGAGAATACAGCATCTATTACAAGAGACCAAGGTGCGGCCAGCCGAGACCACAGCCTTTCCAGAAAGAAGTGTCGCCATGTTGCTATGGGCCTAGCAAGGCTCCTGTAGAAAGGTATAGACATTTACAAATAATTCTAATGAGATTCTGAGAATCATTACTTTCGTAAAAGCAAATAGGTACAGTGGCGGTCACATAATTAATGACACCAGTCAATTTTCCTACAAATGCGGTAGCTTTGAAGCCTTGGTTCTCCGCCATAGGGTGTGATCTGATGATGGCTATCCAGGGAGTGAATGGAGTAGATTCAGATCGCTATACACACCCAACTGATCTGATCAGCATTTTAAGGGATATAAGGATCAGAGTTTTCGGTGTCAGGATTTCCATAACTTTTTATGCTCATTTCGCAGTTTTTTTTATGCAAATCTATCCTTATATCTCTTAGAATGCTGATCAGATCAGTTAGGTACGTATAGCGATCTGAATCTTCTCCATTCACTCCCTGGATAACCATAATCAGATTTCAGCTAAGTCAATCTTTGGCGGAGAACCAAGGCTTCAAAGTTACCACGTTTGTATGATTGTATGAAAATCGACTGGTGTCTTTAATTATGTGATCGCCACTGTAATGCACAACGGCTTTCATTGTTATAAGTCACGCTAAAAAAATTCATACACGCTGAAATTTTAATAATTTGGTTCCCGCAGTGGGTGGTTCCACTCATGATTACAAGCAACTTTTACTATGAGGCCACGCTAAAAAAAATTATACACGCTGAAATTTTAATCATTTGGTTCCCGCAGTGGGGTGGTTCCACTCATGATTACAAGCAACTTTTACTATGGGGCCAACTCTAACGCGAAAAAAAATCAGCTGTCCCTATAGATGATCGAAGGCTGTTCCATACAAAAGCGCAATACCTACTCGACCTTAATGTATGGAACAGCTGTTTTTTTTTCGCAATATCAAAATTGGCCCCATAGTTAAAGTGGCTTGTAGTCGTGAGTGGAACCACCCCACTGCGGGAACCAGATGATAAAAATTTCACGATGTATAGTACGAATTTCATGATTTTTGACCCCTCCCCCGTGCTTGTCACAGCTGGTCACATTTGTGAGACCACCGCCTCCCTAGTGTGACGTCACATATTTTTCAATTTCACATCTAGAAATAATTATTTAATTAAAAAAGCAGTTCAGAAATTTGTTTTGAAAATTGACGTCACGAAATTTAGGACCCCTCCCAACCCTTTGTCACACAATGTCACACTTCGTCGACCCCCTCCCTCCCCCTTAACGTGTGACTTAATTTAGGAATGGCCTCTACTCATGTGGAAGTATTCAAACATTATATTTTTATAATGTAGTGTAGGTACAAAGTAAATTAAAGTTTTATTGCCTTAACACGACACAAATCAATCCAATTGATTTTAATGTGACCTCAACAGTAAAAACCAATTTGGGTTCAAGAGTAAACTTTTATACCCTATTGATGGTTGATAATGCCCCATCGGACGCGAGATGTTCTGAAACAATATCAAGGTCTCATAAACCAAAGCGTAGTTAGAAAAACCTCTACTTTTTAATGACATTTACGTGGAACTTTTATTTTTCTTCAGGCCATGTTGCTATGATTTCCCGTGCAAAGCGCACTGCTTCAATCACGGCGCTTGCACCCGTCCCAGCGGCCGGTACGCGCGCACCGTTTGGTACCCCGGCGAATGCTGTCCCGTAGTGCCTCCTTGCCAGGCCTTCACCTGTCCCAACCCGCCGTACCATCCGTGCTGCTACCACACATGCAATAAACTTGTGTGAACGCCTAGAGTCTGCACTATTTTGGGAGTAACGACTTCAATTTTATTATGTTGTCTGTGACATTGTTTAGTGGCGTGTTTGTGAATCGTCGCCTGTGATGTCCAATAAACACGTAACGGATGTCAGATTTTTATTTAGACTTTATCCTACATATTGTATAGTTTATTATTAAGAACTTCATCACGTCTCAGTCGCACGCGGGACGCCAACTGCTGACCATAGGCCTGCCGCTGTACCGTATGCACCATTGCCTGCGACACTGATTTCTCATTTGTAAAATAACAAATCAATATAAGGCCGTTTCTTGTTTGTGTTATTTTTATAAACAATAAGAAGCAACACCATTAGTGAAGCAAACGAAACTAGGTAATTTGTGTAATCTGTACCATTGATGGTGGAAATTAATGGTGCATACGGTACTGCGGGACCATAAGAACTCTTTTCAAATTAAGACATATGTCTTAATTTGATTTACTGGTAATATTACCAGTTGAATTTATCAGAATAAAAAAAATACAGGCAGGCAAACTTCAAGGGTTAAGGCTGTAGTCACATAACGTTCCATTTTTAAATTTTCATACAAATACAAATGATCAAAACAACTCTGCGCGAGTAGTAATGAGGGCGAACTTTGAAAATTCATATTAAATTATTAAATAGATATAAGTATATACAAAACACGCAATACATTAGACAAATACCTCATTATTCCTAAGAAAAATTAAAAATTACTTTAGATTCTGTAAATACCAGTAAAAAAACATGTCAAAGTGTACCAATTTGAGCATTTTTTAATATTTTATTTCTCTGTGATTGAAAGCATTTTTTTTAATTTTCTCTCTATAGAGAACTCCTAGATAATACAAACAATAAATGAAAAAATAAATATGAGTCGTATTCTTATTTGTTACAGCTGAAACGTTTTTGAAAAATACCTCTGACAAGCAAATTTGAAATTCCACTTGAACAGATTGTCTTCGTTTTAAAATACCTGACAATTTATTATGTTTTTCTCTCTATACGGCACTAATTTAAGAATTTTGCTTCCTAAATCTAAAGTTTAAATCAATAATAATGCTTTCATTCTTTAGATAACTTCATTGGAAAAACACTTATTTCGTTGAAATGCAAATATACAGCCTTAACTGAAGCACACTGAAGAATTTATTCAATGTTAATTTCAGTTGTTTTTGAATAGTTTACAAAAATTAGGCTACCTACCTACTGACTACTCAAAAGCGAGACTAAACAGGTAGTATAGCATAATATTAGTAAACTAATGCAACTTCCTGGAATGCCAATTCGATAGTTTTAGGACAAATAGTTTAGTTTGCAGCACTTTGTATTTGCCATTTGGCACAAGTACAAGAAATATTAGATACGGTAATACTAGGTGTTGATGTAACGCGTAACATTCCTCGTTCAGGAACACATACCTTAGTATTTAATACATACACTACATATTTACTAGTCTGTGTGCCAACAAGCCAAGACGCCACATCCCACGGATCGAATCATTGAGCTTAAAGACAGTGTAGTTTTCGCGCACTTTTCGCACCGCAATATCGTGTACAAAGTTGTTTTTTAATTTAAGCCAAACCTACTTACATAAAAAATTCAGTTTAATAATACTGCATTATTTTAAAGTGCACAGTGAAACTTTTAGACAAAATCACGAATGAATGCACAAAAATGACGGTGTTAATTATTTTCTTAGTTTTCCATGTGATTGGTAAGCCTTTATATTTTATTTTTCGATTATTAATCGATCTACATTCTATTAATAATCTATGACTGACAATTCATAGCTTTAAGTTTTTCCTCTTTATGTTTTTTTTGTTACTACAGACATTTTCTAGCTTAATTTTAAATATTTTATACTTTGTTGTACCTATATGAACTCTTGTTTAAAAATCGATGTAGTATATAAACTCTCTAAAAAAATCGGTCAAAAGCGTGTTGGAATCGCGCACCGAGGGTTCCATCGTATTCAACATAGCCATACTTAAAATACCAGGCCACAGTCTATTTATTTTTGAGCGAATTCCAAATAACAGACAATTCACTTCCGCAACGCTGGGCGTTAACAAGTTGATAGCATTGTAGTTGTTGCGATATCCAGCTGAAATCGACAGACAGACAGACAGACTGAGTCGCACCATAAGGGTTCCTTTTTACCATTTTGGTACGGAACCCTAAAAAGCTTTTCATCTGTTGCGCCGTGTATACGTTAGAATTTCGACGACAATGTCGAATGAAAAATATATATTTTGATTTTCTCTGACGACGACACGAGCACAAGACCTATTTGTTATGATGATTTTAGAGCGCTAACGTTATTACTTTTCGCATAAATTTTAATCACCGAACTACTGCAACTAAAAAGTTGCATTAGTTCGGTTAACCGGACTAATAAAAACCCGCCTGCCTAAAAAGACAAGTCAACTGAAAAGATGGAAACAAGATTAAATATTAAAGGCAACATTATAACATGCAGTCGGAGGCATGCATAAAGAAAGTGACATTATGAATGATTTCAGTTATATGCCTCCGACTGCATGTTATAATGTTGCCTTTAATATTTAATCTTGTTTCCATCTTTTCAGTTGACTTGTCTTTTTAGGCAGGCGGGTTTTTAATTTATATTTATTTATTTATTTTTAGTTATTATTTATATGATATCCCTTTTTGAAATCCTTATAATAAGCCCTTTAATTTGACACCCATATTGCAGTATTCTAATAAAAAAAATTTTTTTCCGCTACGTATAATAGCGCCGTGCAGCCGCCATGTTGGTTTTTTTATAACGCCACCTTCTTAAGAACACTTGGGCTGACGAGAAAAATCTAACGATATGTTAATCATGGAAATCTGTTCAGCCGTTTGAAAGATATGTTGTGGTAATAAAGAATATTACATACAAACTTACAAGATACTTCAGTCAGATGTTCAGTCTTAAACTGTACAATTTTCTCTAAAAAAACATGTGTTGAAATACCTACGCCACAAAATTTTGGTCGTCCCTTATTAAATTGCTCACATGATCGCTTTGATTTGTATGGATAGTTTTATTTATATATTTTTTGGCCCTATGTTTCTTTGAAAAAGTTGTACAGTTTTATGGACTGGCACCGGAAAGACCACATCATTAAAATTTGAAGAGTGAATAAAAATACAGCCTGTATAGTATTTTATTTACTTACATTATATTATGTAGACGTACGAGACGTACGACTAACTGTCAATTCGAATGCAATAAAATCAACTGAAGGTCTATTTAATGCCTACCGAGAAAAGCAAACAAGGAAAAGCTAAGATAAAACGACAGTAAATTAAGCTATTATGATGCTAATTGATTATTAAAAAACGATTAGGAAGATCGACTCAAGTTATCCACCTACACAAATGTTACCTACATACATAATACACATACAGAAAACCAATTATTATTATTAGTGACCCCCCCCCCCCCCCCAAAATTTCAGGCTGCGACCGCGCCTGGGTCAATGCAGGTAATACCGATCCTTTTAAAATACTGACGTAGGTTCCGTACCTTAAAAGGGACCTATTACTAAGACTCCACTGTCCGTCTGTCTGTCTGTCTGTCACTAGCCGGAATCTCATGAGCCGTGTGATAGCTAAGACAGTTGAAATTTTCACAGATGATGTATTCCTGATGCCGCTATAACAACAAATACCAAAACAGAATAAAATAATACGGAACCCTTCGTGCGCGAGATCGACTCATACTTGGCCGGTTTTTAATCACCCCTAATCAAAGGCTTCTAATGATTTTTGTTCGAACTGTCATCTCTTCTACGTCTAATAAATTTCCGACAGCAAATACGCATCCATATTATGATTCTCACTCAAATAATATTTAGTTTATAAGTATGAGTGGTCATTCCCTAGGGCTTTTCAAAAGTCCATGCGGACGAGGTCCTGCCATAAGAATAAATCCTGCCCACTAATTATCTAATTTCAAAATCTATCGCAATTGCTTTCATTTGACAGAACCATTCAGGGCCCGTGGACCTACTGATAACATTGATAGGTACTTCTTTATGGCACAAAGTAAAACTTACCAAATACTCGTACATGCAGCAATGTGTCACATCCATCTGTTAAATGAATGCGATTGCGATAGATTTTAGCCCCCTGGATGACCAGCCCCCTAATTATGTAACTTTGTTGCAATCAACACTGACAGAAATCGCAGTAACATTGCTGCTTTAGTGAGAACCATTGTGACAACTATCTTACCGCAGCAGTGCAACCGCGATTTCAATGGATTTCAATCGAGAATTGTTAGCAACAGAGTTACGTAATTTGGGGTCTGGCAAAAGCCGCATTTACCTTACGCCGATTTTAAAGTACGAATTTGTACCTACCTATGCCTGCATTGTGTTCACAAGATAACAGCTGGGTATATGACACGTTGTAGTAGTCAATCATAATTATTTAAAGCTTATGATATCACCAAGCTAAGGAGATTCAAATGACATACGAATACGAGTTGTTTGCATCGTCATTGACAAGAGCCCTTGTGAGCTTTTTATTAGATTTTACTTACTACTTATTTTGCTCAACCTACACTCTCGCTTTAGTCGTTTTCTGGTATTTTTTAGAGATAAATTAGTTATCTAAATAAAGTTTTAGGAATATACCTATATAGACCCGTGAAAAACTTTTCTACCTATGTACTGAGATTTTTTTTCTCCTATAGAAAATAAATTCTTATTTTATCCGTCCGCTTAAAAAGTTTTTATTACATGAATTTACCTACCTAATTAATCCTTACTAATATAATATTATTAATGCAAAATGCGAAAGTATGTTTGTTTGTTAAGCCTAATCACAACTTAACTAGGTAGGACTCAACCGATCATCATGAAATTTTGCATACACGTTGTCTTGTCAGGGGTACAAAGAAGGACATGATAGGGTAGCTTTCATCCACAAAAAAAGTATTGTACCCGAGAGACAGCAAAGAAACTTTCTACGTAGATGAAGTCGCTATTACTTTATATGAAACTCCGTTATAGATCTGATTATATTTTTTAGGTTTTTCAAAAGCCTGGCAACCAGAATTAGACATCAACAGGTAAGTAGCAAATGATGTACTTATATAACTTACGAGTTTAATGGGATACAAGTAACTATCCTTTTTTTTGCTTTGTAATTTGCAGAAAATACTTTTTCCCATGGAAAACCAGTCTCGCTAACACCTATCTTTCTTTTATTTATCGTTTCAAAATGCAAAGATTTCAGTCTTTCAATTTTACGCCCACCGACCGAGTAGACTATGCAGTTCATTTTTCGATATTTTTGCGCAGAATTTTCGCGGCATTGAACCTGGAGATATCTATTTTTAGATCTTCAGTGTTATTCATGGACGAACTGTCATTCAAGGTTTTTCTTCTATTTTAGTGTTCACAAGTAACATTTTTGATGCTACGTAAAAAATATATCTACTTATCTGTATTCTGTCATTTTCTCACATTATACCTACCTACGCGTTTGATATTATTTAGATATGATCCCATACAACTAAAGTAGTATTTCTCATAGGTACTAAAATAACAGCTGGCTTCTGCGTCATTTCTCCTCGTATTTATCAATAACGTCTAGGTTTTCAACTGCATACCTTATTTATTGGAATACGGTATGAATGCTTAGATCGAATGGTAAATATTTGGATTTGGCTGAACACTTCGCGCCGGGGCGCCGCCATATGGATAGCTATTTCTACTCCACCTGCGTTTAAAATCTGTGTAAAACCTAAATTGATTTTAAACAATAACAAAAATCTAATTAATAGGTCTACTAATTTTATGTTTCAGAGTAAAGCTAATATCAAACAAACCTACGCACCCTGAACAATCTTACACGAAAGAGGGCAAAAACTCAGTTGGCTACCAATACAAAAGGAGCAATGATTATGACAATAATAGCAGTAGGCTCTCCGAATTGGACAAGTCGAGGAAAATTCTTGACTTCTCGTCCTCCAAAGCTATCAAAGTGCACCAACCGAGGGAAGACCCTCGACTTTTCTACCAGTCTTCATCGTACATTGAAGAGATTAATAAGAAGAACATAGACCGAACTGTTTCCGAGATATACCCTGGACGGGACGTAGTGAGACCTCATGAATTTGGAAGTCGTTCGTTACCAATTATTGCGAATGATGGGATCTCTAACTTAATTGACTCAGGTTAGTATAAAATATAGAATTTACTAGATCGTACTAAAATACCATCAGCAAGCATACAATGGTTTATTCTAAGTTTTGAGTATAAATGATTGGCTTAGAATAATTACGTGTAGAAAGATGTCTTCTTTTTTCATACAAGCGCTCTGTCAAAAGTGAAGCACTAAACCGATTCACACTTTCGTGACGACACCTACTTGCTTGCACACGGTGACAGCACGTATACCTACGTACACGCTTGTAACTCCATTTTCTATACTTATGTAAATTCTAAGATGATTGGTATACCTTGAGTTTTGAGTGCATTGAGTTACCTTGTCCAGTATCTTATAATTTTAAAAAATAACTAGAGTGACGAGCACGAGTTCGTTGCCTGTTCTTCTCGATGGCGTAACTTCTTTAAAATTCACATCAAGGGCCGTATTATGACCTCTTATTTCCTGGCAGTTTTCTGGCTGGTTATCAATCTATCTCTTTATTTGCTATACAGCGGGAAAGAGACGTAACTATAGCAATTCATAAAACTGGCAAGTTTTAAGAGGTTGTAATACCCCCCCTGTGCTTGCAACAACCTAGATTGAATGAATGCAATTTTTATTTTGACTATCTTTCACAGGTTACAGCAAGCTCTGTGTACGATGTCCACACGACCGAACCCTGATAGCAAAACCAGGTTCCGATCGAGTCATGCTGCAGTCACCTACTTTGTTAAGCTGTTCAGGCCTCAAAGCCCCCAGAGAAGTACGCTTCTCAATTGTATATGGGCCTAAATTTGGATCCTTGCTGGAACAAGGATCGCATAATATTATTGGCCGAATCTCGTACAGAAGCAAGGTATTTATTCAAAAAGTTTAGTAAGTAGTAGCTATACATTATGCAAGTGGCTGAGAATCCCACTACCAAATTAATTTTCTACAGTTTTTGATCAAAAACATTCACAATCTTACTTTACAGATCCTTAAAATGTGCAAAATGCAAGTTCATGTGATGGTGCACAACTGCCCAGTACCTAATTATTTGATTTCCCGATGTGATGAGAAAAACAAATTGTGCAAATTCTCCTGTCAAGATTCCACCTTAGAGCTGCGAGGACACACTGCTCTAACTTGTGGAGACTATTTGGGTTGGACGGGGTGGAGTGGAAAGCTTCCAGTTTGTAGAGGTAGGTGTATGGCGTGGCGGCTCGACCACCTGAAACTTATTTCAACATTTTATTGAAAGTGTTAGCGAAGGAACTTCTCCAAGTAAAAATGTATGGATGGGCCATTGATTCCGCATACCCACTATACCTATTAGCTTAGTTTGGACATAGTAGAATCAAATATGCCTATTAAAAATGCCTATTGTATGGCCATTCGGGTATACAATAAAATACCTAATGAAATCAAAAGACTGACCTTAACTAAATTCAGGACACAGTTGTTTAAATTTTTAATCAACAAATTATATTATTCGGTCAATGACTTCTTAAATGATAAAATAGTGCTAAATAAATTGTGAATGATATTTTGAGAATAAGTGTAAGTAATGATTGTAATTTGTAATTGACATTTTTTTAGATAATGATAAATGATTGAATAATTTATAATAATGTAGCTAATCTCTTTTAAATATGACAATTTAAATAACTAATAATTATTCAACAAATTTAATTTTCAGTTTTGACAATTATTAATAATATTTCTTTTGTAAACTTTTGCACGTTGACAATAACAACAAAATATGCTGGTGATTTGTATGTAACAACTAATGTAACCATATTTTTGCAAATAAATATATTGATTGATTGATTGAAATTCTACTATGGTTTGGAGGAGCTTATATAGAGGAGCACGATAGTGCCAGTGGCTTACTCTACGTATACTTAGCCACAGAACACTTTTGCCAGTTTCAATTCAAGTGTTGGATAGCCTATAGAGTTCAGTTATATTGTTTCGGTTTCGATTAGAATGCGGGTGCATCGCATTCCAATGCTTCTTGGTGCTCCAACAATATCATATCCCACGACCGAGATCGCGCCAATTTTTCGCGATAATTCAATGATTCCACTTATTTTCAGTTGCGTAGACATTTGTAACACAAAATTACAGCAATACTACTTTATGAATCAAATTGCATGCAAGTAATTAAAAAAGCCACTTAACAAAAAAAGAGCCAAAAACTCCTACATGTAGTACAAGATTTGATTAGATCATAGAAATATAATGTCAACTGGAAGTCAACAAAAGACAAGTCAACTGAAAAGATGGATAACATAATAGCATGCATGTTAAATTTCTTGGTCTTCCTTTCGTTTAGGATGCTGTGTCACTTAAAAAAATCCTTATGAGTAACCCTTTTGATTGGTATCGTAAAAATAAATTAGGTAATTTTTTTTCTTGTTTTTGGTGGGTTCGATTTTTGGTTAAGGCAGGCGATTTTTCAAAAATCTTTTAATGCAATTCTAATTATTTTTTTAAATAAATGAAGTCTTCTTTCAGTAAAATTTCCTATCTTCAATATTTAAGGTAGGTAGGCACTTTCCTTCCGTGTGGCAAAGTTTTGGGACATCCTGTATACTTAGTAGAATTTCACAAAAAAATCGTTTATCACACGACTGCCCAAAGCAAAAAGGGTGTATATACAGGGTCACTGGAAATATGACGTATTCCTGTTAAGGAGTTATAGATGAGGTCAAAACTAATATTTTTTGTCATGTAACATTTTCTCAAAAAATAAATAGTTTTTGAGTTAATAGAAATTAAGTATTTTTTTACCAAAAGTACGTTTTCAGACACAGAAATTTAAAATAAAAGATAACTACTCATTCGATTCCGGATTTTTTATTATTTTGGGATAGAAAAGAATCTGAGTGTTGATAATGAATAAAAAAAAATTCATAAAATACAGGTGTTTATAAAAAAATCAATCCTTAAATGTATTTTTTATTTTTATTTTTTCAGATTTTTTAGAAATAGCTTCTAATATCTTTAAACAATCCTAGTAACTAAGCGTGCATAATATTTTAAAAACATCACCATCTATTCAGCTTTCAGTTGAGGTATAAAACTTAATTATAGCTTAATTAAAAAATGAGAAATTAAGACTTAACTAAATAGCAGTCCCATTTCATGTAGCAAAAATTTCCTACTTCTAGCGCTTCGGAGGTGGCCGTAGTATCCTACTTATTCCATAAATGTGAAAGTTTTCTTGTTTGGATGATTGTTAATCAATCACGTAAGACGGATTTGGGTGAAATTTGGCACACAGATAGTTTATAAGCCGGAATTAAACATAGGAGGATATTATTATCTTGGTTAAAGGTTCCTTAGGGATTTTTTCAAATGTAAATGCGAATGAAGTCGCGGGCGGAAGCTAGTTTGCCATAAATGATCGTGCTTACTAAAAATACTTTCGTCCGAGTGAGTTTGAAACAGGATTATTTTCCGCCGATGAGTAAAAATTTTATACAGACAGCATCAAAAATAACCATGCATATCAGTCATTTTCAATGCCCCGCTGCTGGGGAACTGGCCTTCCTTTTGGCTTGTGGATAGATAAAGCGGATGGGCCATACCTACCACGTGGGCCCAATGTGAATTGGTCAGTGTTAACGACTGTAAATGCAGCCAGAACCAAGGGCTCAATGTAAGGTACATTGAGTTAACACCGACCAATCCACATTGGGCCCACGTGGTGGGTTATGGCCCGTCCGCTTTATCCCAAAAGGAAAGGAAGGCCTGTTCCCCAGCAGCGGGTCATTAAAAATGGCTGATATGCATGGTTATTTTTGATGCTGTCTGTATAAAATTTTTACTCATCGGCGGAAAATAATCCTATTTCAAATTCACTCGGACGAAAGTATTTTTAGTAAGCACGATCATTTATGGCAAACTAGCTTCCACCTGCGACTTTATTCACATTTACATTCGAGAAAATCCCTAGAGAACCTTTAACCATGATAATATTATCCTCCCATGTTATAATCCGGCTTGTAAACTATCTGTGTGCCAAATTTCATCCAAATCCGTTCAGCCGTTTTGCGTGATGATTAATTAACAATCATCCAAACAAGAAAACTTTCACATTTATGGAATAAGTAGGATAATACGGCCACCTCCGAAGCGCTTGAAGTAGGAAATTTTTGCTACATGAAATGGGACTGCTATTTAGTTAAGTCTTAATTTCTCATTTTTTATTTAAGCTATAATTAAGTTTTATACCTCAACTGAAAGCTGAACAGATGGTGATGTTTTTAAAATATTATGCACGCTTAGTTACTAGAATTTTTTTAAAGATATTTTAAGCTATTTCTAAAAAATTGTAAAAAATAAAAATAAAAATGCAATAAGGATTGAAGTTTTTATAAACACCTGTACTTTTTGTAATTTTTTTTTATTTATTATCGACACTTAGAGAGTTTTCTATCCCAAAGTAATAAAAAATCCGGAATCAAATGAGTAGTTATCTTTTATTTTAAATTTTTGTGTCTGAAAACGTACTTTTGGTAAAAAAATACTTAATTTCAGTTAACTCAAAAACTATTAACTTTTTGAGAAAAAGTTATCTAACAAAAAATATTTGTTTTGACCTCATCTATAACCCCTTAGCAGGAATACGTCATATTTCCAGTGACCCTGTATATGTGTTCAGGGTTCATGTATGTGGGTATGTGAGTTTCTTTATTCCACCATAACTTCTAAATGCCTGAACTGATTCGGATAAATGGGGTATCGTTAGAATCCTTATAGCATCCCGAGTGACACTGGCTATATTTTTTTTAGAAAAAATCAATATTGCGACTGTGCGACGCCATTTTCAAATGTGAAAAAAAAAATTTTTCTTCTATTATTACAATATGGGCATCAAATAAAAGGCCTTGATGAGCACATTCCAAAACTATATAATATGTCACTAAAATGTGTGAAATAAAAATAAATAAATTAAAAAAATATTAAAAACACGACTGCCCTGCCAAAAACGACAAGTGTCATTGCAGTCGGGGGACCTCTTTGATCAAAAATTATTCCATAATTAGGTCCCCCGACTGCAATGACACTTGTTGTTTAACTTTTTAGATCGTTTTTGGCAGGGCAGTCGTGTTTTTAATATTTTTTTAATTAATTATTTTTTTTAACCACCAGTTTCATGCTAACTTGTTTTCTGTTCATTTCAAGCTCGAAACTGGTGCACCCCACCTTCACCTCCTGAACATGGGCACCTCAGCTGCAAAGGAACTACTCTTGATGGCCCTGGCTTGTCCGAAGGGTCCACGTGTCGCGTCCGCTGCGCACGCGGCTGGCATTGGAGCCCTAGAGCTGCTACAGTGTGCAGGAGGGGAACTTGGACTCATGACCTAACTTGTCAACCTAGGAGTTCTAAGAGAAGGCATTATTAGCATTCATACCAGAAAAAGTTTATTAAGTAACAATTTTATATGGCAACTTATTGTACATACAAGTTTATTAAAAACAGGTATTTAAAACCTTACCTATTAATTTAGGGGAATTAATGAATTGGGTTACTGGAAATAATTAAAGGCGACTGTTAATGGGATACCTACTTAAATACTAAACCTGGAATCGGTTTATTTTTTGGGTGACAAAATAACTAAACGGGCGGCTAACTGTGGATTACAAAAAATACGTAAAACGGGCGACTACATGTGGGAGATAAATAATTTAAGTTAACTGTGAAAATTCTAAATGAGTGACAAAAATACTGAGTGAGTGGGCAACTATTATACCAAGTAGGTAGGGGTATACCAACAACAACATGGTATTTTTGTCATCTCGGTTAAGATATTTAGTCATCTTTTTTAAATAAAATATAAGTCAAATTTTAAATGTTTTGTGTGCCGTAAGGTTGTAGTCCAAATTGTAATTTGGTCGCCCGTTCTGAATAAAGTTACTCTACTCAATTGTATTTTAAAGTCACCCATTTTCAACATAATATGACATAACATATTATGTAGTCTACACTATTATGTAGTCAACTCGATATTTACACTGCAAAGCATACTGTTTTTAAGTCCCACGTCAAAAAAATATTATGTTGATGTCATTTTCTATTTTTGATATATATATTTCAATCATTAACTTTATAATAAATCAATAATTTATATCAAATTAATATCTCTGATCACTGTAGTAATTTTAATAATTAATTCAATATTTTCTCTTTAATAATTATGTAAACTAATCAATATTAATTAATGCAACTTTTACAGTACCAATTTATAATAGTTGTAATAATTTAAATGTTTTCGCATCGCATGAATTTCTGTGTGAGCACGTGTTTGGATGTCAGTTTGGTTCAAAACATGTCTAGCTGTTATTGTGTGCTATTTTTGACTGTCATCTGTTGTGTATGCCATATGAATAAATAAATGAAATGAAAGTCGTCCTCAGCGCCCACTTAGTAGGTATTTCAGTACGCTATATTCAGTATTTTTGATACTTACCCGAAATATTGAAATGGGAATATATTGCTACCCGATTAAATACTATCCACCCGTAATCTAGTTTTTTTATTATTTTCATTTAGCTACCCTATATCTTTTGGGTTGAGGTTAACTAAGTAAGAATAATATGGCCATTTTTAGGGTTCCGTACTTCAAAAGGAAAAAAACCGAACACTTATATTATAGGATCACTTTGTTGTCCAATGCCTGTCTGTCTGTCAAGACCCTTTGTCTCGGGAACGCGTGGAGGTATCAGGGTGAAATTAAAACCATATACCTACTCAGATCTTCAGTCCCTTGAAGCTGTAAAAACCCAATATACGGCATACGGCCTTTATGCCGCAAAAAACGCACATTTCGACACTCACAAGGGAATCAAAATTCATAGGGTAAGTACTTCCCGTTGACCTAGGACTATGAAATTTGGCAACTAATATCTTCTTATAGGTAGGTACTTAACCGACTTCAAGAAAGAAGGAGGTTCTTAATTCGACTGTATATATTTGTTTTATCATTGTTATTGAATTTGAAAGCTGTTTTTGTTTTTATTTTTAGGTTTTTGAAGGTTTTTCTATTTTTTTAAAAGCTTATTTACTTTCAACTTTTTTGTGGTATGGTACCTTTACCTAAGCATGTAAATATCTTTTAACTTTATATATTTTCAAAATGCCCATAACCCAATTCCAAATTCACACAGTCTATCCATTTCCAACAAAAAAAATCACTTAATTCAGTTCATAAATTGTCATCAAGGTAGTTAACTCATAATCATAGTATTTTCAGGATTATTTCAATTGAAAACTGCTTAACCGATTTAAAATAATAATGAGACCATCTTCTAAATCTTAAAAAAGAAAATTCTATCAAACGAAAAATAATCATCAAAATCGGTCCATAAATATCGAAGATACGCACGAACATCGATAAAAATATATACAATCGAATTGAGAGCCTCGTTCTTTTTTGCAGTCGCTGAAAATACCAAAATCTTCTCCTAAATGTAACAAATGGTAACTGCATCAAAATCGGTTCAGCCAAACGCGAGACAATCGCAAACAAACATATAATACATATACAGGTCAAACTGAGAACCTCCTTCTTTAAAGTCGGTTAAAATTACAAAAACCTTCTCTTAAATGCAACAAATACTTTTCTGAAAACCATTTTAAAATCGGTTCAGCCAAACGTGATATAATCGCGGATACAGGTCAAACTTTTTTTTTAAATCGGTTAAAAAGAAAAAAGAAAGAAAAAGAAAAAATAAACATCAAAACCGGTCTATAAATATCGAAGATACGCCCGAACAATGATAAAACAAATATATACAATCGAATAAAGAACCTCTTTTTTTTGAAGTCGGTTAAGAAAATCATACGATCAATCACCCACTGCCACACACCATCCAATCGGCATGATCCAATCGGCATGATCCAGCCAAAAGAATTGAATTTTGATTTTCCACGGCCACCGGTCAATTCGATTGGATCGGTATGATACTGCCGATTGGACGATCGAATGGATGGTGTGTGGCCTACATAAGTTAATAATGCTCAACATACACAATCAATCAACAGTCGATTCACTAAAAACTCGGGCAACAAAGGATGTAAACCCGGGTCCATAGTAAATGTTTATCGAAATTTTTCAAAAATTTCGAAATTTCTTTTGCTTTGTGTTGTTGCTTGCGACCAAACGATGACAGGGACTCGGCTGAAAATCAGTGTCTGGTTCCTCGGAAGTCGGAACTATCAAAACTGAGTTGAGTTCCTTTTCTGTCTGCCGCTGCTTTACACTCGCTCCGGTACGGTACTATCTTGGACAATTTGTTAGTTTTAAGTTATCTAATTTTTTTGTATTGCCTCAAGTGTTCTTGATATTTTTGTTCTGTGTTGTAGTGGTTGCTGAATAAATCTTATCTTATCTTATCTTAAAAACATTCATTAAAAACACATACACAAAACTTTGTTTCTGAAACAACACACGCCGTCCACAGCGATTGCGTGGCTTGTGTTGGCACAAAACTTTAGTGTTGCCAATTTACCATTTTAGGTTAGCACTTCAAAAAAATAATTCATATTTATTTTGGCATTTTTTAACAACTCTATAGAACATTTCG
The DNA here is from genome assembly GCA_943789525.1 of Agriphila geniculea. NCBI lineage: Eukaryota > Metazoa > Arthropoda > Insecta > Lepidoptera > Crambidae > Agriphila > Agriphila geniculea. The sequence goes on from OX038871.1 coordinate 18,845,357, forward strand.
TATTAACCTAGTTAACAACACTGCAAAACTTATTTTTATTTTAGTATTTATCTTTCTATATGTTAGTTGCTCTAGCATAAAACTTACTTGCTCAGTGTTAGCAAACAAAATGAGTTTCAATTTTAGTGATTTTAGATTTGACTAGCTTTCACCCGTGACTTCGTCCGCGTGTACATTCGGAAAATCTCTAGAGGGAACCTTGACACTCCTCTGTTTTAAATTATTTGTGTGCCAATACAAAGCCGTACAGTCGTTTTTGTGTGAATGTGATTATTAAACTTTTTGAGAACCTGTTTATGGCTATGTATATTTAAAAAAATTGTTTCCATAATAATGTATAAGTAACAAAAAAAAAGCGTCGCTTTCAAGTTAGACCCTATTTACAGTGGCGAAATTTTAAAATATTTTATCAAGAATTAAAAATAGAAGATCGATTTAGTAAAGGTTTTTTATTTCACTGCTCTAAATCAATTTTCGAAGAATTACTTTCATTCAAACTTGGCGCACAAAACACTAGCGAGTTGTCAAAATGACAGATGATTATGTTATTAGGGATCGTTCAAACGAGTGTTTTTTTCAACGCGCGATATTTTTACGCCGCCGACGTCATTCCACGATTTCCACAAGAAAAGGTACCTTATGTTCAGGCCTTAAGGTAACTTTTCCCATGGAACGTCATCATCGTCCGTACAAACACAGAGCTAAGAAGTCATATGACGTTTCACAGGAAAAGTTACCTTATGGCCTTGCCATATATGCCATATATGGTACCTTTTCTCGTGGATCGTCGCAAGCGGTAAAAATATCGCGTGTTGAAAAAAATCACTCGTGTGAACGATCGCTTACCCTGCCCCTCGACTCGCGCAAAATGTTTTACGCACGTGTTTTCCACCTGGCATGGAAAGCAAAAACATTGTTTCACTACACAAAAAAGTGTAGAGAAACAATGTTTTGTGTAGACGATTTTGTTAAATGTTGAGATGTTTTTGTTAATTGAGTAGAGCAAAACACGCGCAGCGCTGTGGACCCGACTTAAAAAGAGCGCTGATAAGTGCATACACAAAGCCCTGCCCTGCCGCAGGGCCACTGTATGCAGGCTTTGAGTAGCTTTATTTTAATCAATGAGGGCTTTTCAAAATGATAAAAAACTGTAGGCTCGATAGATGGCATTGATAAAAATGTATGTGTCAATGTGATTTTTTTTACTAAGCTTCAAAGAGTACTCAGGTAGGCAGGCAGATGTAACCCTAAAATGTTTCTCTTTGGGCAGCTCTCAGCCAGCGAGCGCTTACTTTCCTCTTTGATACAGGCCGTTTATTTTTAAAAGCCAATTTTGACACTTCTCTTTCCATCAGCGCCGTCTAGTAAGGCAAATAGTAATTAGGTACTATTTTTAAAAGCCCTCATTACTATGTGAACCAAATACTGTAAAACCGGCAATAGGGGCTTTTCAAAGTGCCATTAAAAAAATAAAAATAGTAACTTCTTGCCTTACTAGATGGCGTTGATGGAAAGAGAAGTGTCAAAATTGGCTTTCAAAAATAAACGGCCTGTACCAAAGAGGAAAGTAAGCGCTCGCTGGCTAACACCTGCCCAAGGAGAAATATTTTAGGGTTAAATCTGCCTGCCTACCTGAGTACTCTTCGAACACATACATTTTTATCAACGCCATCTATCGAGCTTACAGTTTTTTGTCATTTTTAAAAGCCCTCATCATTTCTATGTTAAAATTTACTCTATGGCATCGATGACTCAGCGGCTTGTCTGTTGGAATGCACCCTACCGACAGCCGATCGATGGTGATATCAGTGTTGGAGTTTTTTGATTAGCGTATAGTTGGCAGCCTCACCATGGAATTAGAAGGTTTTGACTAGGTCAAAAAATTGTTAGTAAATAGTGATAAATAGTGAACTATAGCATATAAATAGTAATACTATGGTTCAAAAGATATTTGAGTATCTTGGTGAGGCTGCTATCTTGACGTCAAGCTAGCAGACACTTTAAGAAATACAGTTCGTATCAATGTGATTTATATGCCAAAAAATTGTTAGGAAATAGTGAATCGTATACGCAAAATTTCAATAATATTGCTTCAGTACAAGCCGAGATATTACGATCTTAAAGTGGGCTGCTAACTTGACGTTTCTGGCAATGGCGATTCCAGAGAAACGGGTACAAGTTATAAACAAATAAATATATCAAAAAATTGTTAGTGAAATTGTGATTCTTACGATATAAATAAAAAAAGAATTCTTCATTGCTATTTTCTAAAAATCGAATGTTAACTTCTACATAGTACTCTGAATATAGGCTGTCGATCAATATTGAACTTTGCTCCACAGTAATAAGGTTTAAACTTGATTGCAATCATGAGGTGAGTACTATCAAGCAAAAAGTGAAATTTATATTTTTTGACTGTGTCAATAGTCATATCCTCGGTTCAAGGCTATTGATTTGGTATAAGTAAACAAATATTTTTCTACCCACTTTTTTATTTTTTAGAGTATTGACACAATCAAAAAATGTTTGATTAAATCTCATCAAAAAAAATTTGGTCGTTAAATACTCTACTCTCAGTTCATTTATTTAGTTTAGGAAAAACTACTAATATTTTACTACCAATTAGGTACCTAACGTTAAAACTATTACTTAAAGGGAGGCGTCTAATGAAAATACCCTAACCTGTAATTTTTTGAAAATGAATATTTTGTATTTTTTTTAGTAACTGAAACTTTAACGTTAGGTACCTATTTGGTGAGATTTATAATGAAATTAGTAATCAGTAGGTAGGTAAGTAGGTAGGAAGTAGATGATATAAGTAGAATATATTTCTAGTTTTTACCGAATAAATAACTAAATAAATGAATTGAGAGTAGTATTACCACAGCCGAGAGATAGTCTTCATACAGTCGGCCATCGGTGGCGTCTAGAGTTCTAGTCTAGACAGAGCAATCGTGCGGGGTGGTGCGGTATAGAAGGGGGGTGGGAGGGCCCGAGAGCCCATACTTTGGCAATGTATGCATCTCGGGCCCTATCCCGTCAGGGCTTACGCTTCTGATTGGGTTATATTACATTGAAAGTAGTGTTTGCAATTATTTGATGTTGGTGTCATGTAAAAGTGTTTTTGGCACGATTTTGACATTAGATTTGGAATTCAAAATGGCGGCCGCACATTGATGTATTTGTTGATATTTGTGTATTTTTGTTTGATTATTGGGCCGATTTCGATGAAACTCGGTTTTTGGTAGTATTTTGACAAGAAAACAGCAACTCAATGTTAAAAATGTAAAAAAATCAAGATGGCGGCCAACTTTTTTGTTTGCGGACCTATTTCGATGAAACTCGGTTTTTGGTAGTATTTTGTCAAGAAAACAGCAACGCAATCTTAAAAAAATAAAAATTCAAGATGGTGGTCAACTTTTTTGTTTGCGGGCCGATTTCGATGAAACTCGGTTTTTGGTAATATATTGGCAAGAAAACAGCAACGCAATGATAAAAATGTAATAAAACAAGATGGTGGCCAAATTTTTTGTTTGCGGGTCGATTTCGATGAAACTCGGTTTTTGGTAGTATTTTGGCAAGAAAACAGCAACGCAATGTTAAAAATGAAAAAAATTCAAGATGGCGGCCAACTTTTTTGTTTTCGGGCTGATTTCGATGAAACTCGGTTTTTCGTAGTATTTTGGCAAGAAAACAGCAACGCAATGTTAAAAAAAATAAAAATTCAAGATGGCGGCCAACTTTTTTGTTTGCGGGCCGATTTTGATGAAACTCGGTTTTTGGTAGTATTTTGACAAGAAAACAGCAACTTAATGTTAAAAAAGTAAAAAATTCAAGATGGCGGCCAACTTTTTTGTTTGCGGGCTGATTTCGATGAAACTCGGTTTTTCGTAGTATTTTGGCAAAAAAACAGCAACGCAATGTTAAAAATGAAAAAAATTCAAGATGGCGGCCAACTTTTTTGTTTGCGGGCCGATTTCGATGAAACTCGGTTTTTGGTAGTATTTTGACAAAAAAACAGCAACTCAATGTTAAAAATGTAATCTTGTCTTTGTTTACATTTTTAACATTGCGTTGCTGTTTTCTTGCCAAAATACTAACAAAAACTGAGTTTCATCGAAATCGGCCCGCAAACCAAAAGTTTGGCCGCCATCTTGAATTTTTATTTTTTTTTAACATTGCGTTGCTGTTTTCTTACCAAAATACTACGAAAAACCGAGTTTCATCGAAATCGGTCCGCAAACAAAAAAGTTGGCCGCCATTTTATTTTTTATTTTTTTATCATTGCGTTGCTGTTTTCTTGTCAAAATACTACCAAATACCGAGTTTCATCGAATTCGGCCCGCAAACAAAAAAGTTGGCCGCCATTTTGATTTTTTTTTACATTTTAACATTGCGTTGCTGTTTTCTTGTCAAAATACTACCAAAAACCGAGTTTCATCGAAATCGGTCCGCAAACAAAAAATTTGGCCGCCATCTTGTATTTTTTTATTTTTAACATTGCGTTGCTGTTTTCTTGCCAAAATACTACGAAAAACCGAGTTTCATCGAAATCGGCCCGCAAACAAAAAGTTGGCCGCCATCTTGAATTTTTTTAAATTTTTAACATTGCGTTTACGTTTTCTTACCAAAATACTACGAAAAACAGAGTTTCATCGAAATCGGCCCGCAAACAAAAAAAGTTGGCCGCCACCTTGAATTTTTTTCATTTTTAACATTGCGTTGCTGTTTTCTTGCCAAAATACTACCAAAAACCGAGTTTCTTCGAAATCAGCCCGCAAACAAAAAAGTTGGCCGCCATCTTGAATTTTTTTTACATTTTAACATTGTGTTGCTGTTTTCTTGTCAAAATACTACCAAAAACTGAGTTTCATCGAAATCGGCCCGCAAACAAAAAAGTTGGCCGCCATCTTGAATTTTTTTTTTTTTTAACATTGCGTTGCTGTTTTCTTGCCAAAATACTACAAAAAACCGAGTTTCATCGAAATCGGCCCGCAAACAAAAAGTTGGCCGCCATCTTGAATTTTTTTAAATTTTTAACATTGCGTTGCCGTTTTCTTACCAAAATACTACGAAAAACCGAGTTTCATCGAAATCGGTCCGCAAACAAAAAAGTTGGCCGCCATTTTATTTTTTATTTTTTTATCATTGCGTTGCTGTTTTCTTGTCAAAATACTACCAAATACCGAGTTTCATCGAAATCGGCCCGCAAACAAAAAAGTTGGCCGCCATTTTGATTTTTTTTTACATTTTAACATTGCGTTGCTGTTTTCTTGTCAAAATACTACCAAAAACCGAGTTTCATCGAAATCGGTCCGCAAACAAAAAATTTGGCCGCCATCTTGAATTTTTTAATATTTTCAACATTGCGTTGTTATTTTTGCGTCAAAATACTACGAAAAACCGAGTTTCATCGAAATCGGCCCATAAACAAAAAAGTTGTCAGCCGCCATCTTGAATTTTTTTAAATTTTTAACATTGCGTTTACGTTTTCTTACCAAAATACTACGAAAAACAGAGTTTCATCGAAATCGGCCCGCAAACAAAAAAAGTTGGCCGCCACCTTGAATTTTTTTCATTTTTAACATTGCGTTGCTGTTTTCTTGCCAAAATACTACCAAAAACCGAGTTTCATCGAAATCAGCCCGCAAACAAAAAAGTTGGCCGCCATCTTGAATTTTTTTTACATTTTAACATTGTGTTGCTGTTTTCTTGTCAAAATACTACCAAAAACTGAGTTTCATCGAAATCGGCCCGCAAACAAAAAAGTTGGCCGCCATCTTGAATTTTTTTTTTTTTTTAACATTGCGTTGCTGTTTTCTTGCCAAAATACTACAAAAAACCGAGTTTCATCGAAATCGGCCCGCAAACAAAAAGTTGGCCGCCATCTTGAATTTTTTTAAATTTTTAACATTGCGTTGCCGTTTTCTTACCAAAATACTACGAAAAACCGAGTTTCATCGAAATCGGTCCGCAAACAAAAAAGTTGGCCGCCATTTTATTTTTTATTTTTTTATCATTGCGTTGCTGTTTTCTTGTCAAAATACTACCAAATACCGAGTTTCATCGAAATCGGCCCGCAAACAAAAAAGTTGGCCGCCATTTTGATTTTTTTTTTACATTTTAACATTGCGTTGCTGTTTTCTTGTCAAAATACTACCAAAAACCGAGTTTCATCGAAATCGGTCCGCAAACAAAAAATTTGGCCGCCATCTTGAATTTTTTAATATTTTCAACATTGCGTTGTTATTTTTGCGTCAAAATGGTACCAAAAACCGAGTTTCATCGAAATCGGCCCATAAACAAAAAAGTTGTCAGCCGCCATCTTGGAACTTATTTTTTCATTATTATTTCCTAATTGAGTACTAATTTAAGATTTATTTTATACTTATTTAGCCCTAAATTAGTAATGATTTACAATTAAAATTTTGATTATCATACATCCTTTCCATATCCTTTTCATAATTCCTATAATTCCTCGCACTTATGATGCAAGAAGAAGAAAAAAAAGAGAAAATACTAAGAAAAACTTTTTCTTTTCCTTATTTTAAGAGCATTAAAAGAAGGAAAAGAGACAAATTTGAAAAAAATATTCTTACCTTCTAGAAAAAATGACAATTAATAATTCAAAGAATAAAACAAGAATTTTGAAGTGTCTATCTTATTTTTCCTATATATTTTTAAAATTCGAAAAGGCAAATTACATCGTGCCATCCCTTACACTTTTAGTCGTTGCGTCAACTGTCTAGACTCTAGACGAACGGCGGCTTTTGCGCCAACACAAAGGGCGATGTCCGACTGTAAGAAGAATACTCTCAAGGCTGTGGTATTACCGATGATTAGAGTAGTAGTATTAATTATTATTAGAGTAGTATACACAATAAAATTTTTTTTTGATGAGATTTAATAAAAAATAAATTAAAAAAGTAACTAGAAAAATATTTGTTTACTTATACTAAATCAATAGCATTGCATCGAGGATATGACTATTGACACAGTCAAAAGATATAAATTTCACTTTTTTGCTTGATAGTACTCACCTCATGATTGCAATCAAGTTTAAACCTTATTGGAGCAAAGTTCAATATTGATCGACAGCCTATATTCAGAGTACTATGTAGAAGTTAACATTCGATTTTTAGAAAATAGCAATGAAGAATTCTTTTTTTATTTATATCGTAAGAATCACAATTTCACTAACAATTTTTTGATATATTTATTTGTTTATAACTTGTACCCGTTTCTCTGGAATCGCCATTGCCAGAAACGTCAAGTTAGCAGCCCACTTTGAGATCGTAATATCTCGGCTTGTACTGAAGCAATATTATTGAAATTTTGCGTATACGATTCACTATTTCCTTACAATTTTTTGGCATATAAATCACATTGATACGAACTGTATTTCTTAAGGTGTCTTTGCTTGATAGTACTCACCTCATGATTGCAATCAAGTTTAAACCTTATTACTGTGGAGCAAAGTTCAATATTGATCGACAGCCTATATTCAGAGTACTATGTAGAAGTTAACATTCGATTTTTAGAAAATAGCAATGAAGAATTCTTTTTTTATTTATATCGTAAGAATCACAATTTCACTAACAATTTTTTGATATATTTATTTGTTTATAACTTGTACCCGTTTCTCTGGAATCGCCATTGCCAGAAACGTCAAGTTAGCAGCCCACTTTGAGATCGTAATATCTCGGCTTGTACTGAAGCAATATTATTGAAATTTTGCGTATACGATTCACTATTTCCTAACAATTTTTTGGCATATAAATCACATTGATACGAACTGTATTTCTTAAAGTGTCTGCCAGCTTGACGTCAAGATAGCAGCCTCACCAAGATACTCAAATATCTTTTGAACCATAGTATCACTATTTATATGCTATAGTTCACTATTTATCACTATTTACTAACAATTTTTTGACCTAGTCAAAACCTTCTAATTCAACTATACGCTAATGTTTTTTGGCGCCATTTGTCAAGTTCGGTTTGGTGTCTATTTTAATTATTTGCAAATTGATTCATAGTGGATATTGTGTCCTAAAATTGGTGCAGTTTTGTGCTACAAGTGTCTACGTAACTGAACAATATGTGGGATAATTGAAATAGGCGCGATCTTGGTTGTGTGAAGCCGAGACTTTTAGTGTAGTGGTGGCTACCTCGGCAGAAGTCTTACTGAGTAAACTGTCTTGTTATACTTGGTGCCAAATGCTCCAAGCAGCATTGGAATGCGATGCACCCACATTCTAATGTAAACTGAAACAATCTACAACTGAACTATTCAACACTTGACACTGGCAAAAATTACTTCCAAGAGGAAAGTAGATTGCCAAAACAAAAATAAGAAGAAGAAGAAGAAGATATCAGTGTTGCCAGACCGTGGGCAATTGCCCACGCCATGCCATGGGCAATTACAGGATTATTTTGAAAAAGGGGTAAAAAGGGCGAAAAGGTCTTGGAACCGGTAAAATATGGGCAATTTTGGAAATCACGGAACTCACTAACCAGAGACCACTTGAAAACACTTGGCAAAGAGTACCAAATACAAAAATTCACAGCTGTAAATTACATAATCTATGTGTCTGTCATAATCTGTCAATGGATACATATCCATTGACATTTCTTCCAATAGAGCCATAGGGATGCGCCGATCCGATCCGATCTTTTGAAAGATCGGATCGGCGGGCATACGATCCGGCGATTTTCGGATCGGATCGAGGCCATACGATTTTTTGCTGGATCGATACAAAACTTGAAAGATCGGATCGCTTGGATCGTATGAATTAAAACTCGATTTGTTTACAAAAAAATGGGCACTTACTTAGGTTTATTTGTTGCAAACTTTATCTTAGTTTACATTTTGAACTTGGCGGCATCCTTTGCGGGTAGATCCATTAATCTTATACATTATATTATAAATAAACAAATCATAATATCATCGGCTAATTTAACTTTGTATGAAAGTCGCAACAGACTGGATCTACGCCGTTTGTCAAAATTACTATTTCTCAAAAGTTTAGACTTCGAAGACTGCCTATAAAAATACCTATAAAAATTGTACTTAACTGTTAGTAATTAGGCGTTAGGTGCCCGCCATCCCAGTCTTCGAAGTCTAAATTTGATAAATATATAGTAAGTATTTTCTTAAGAAACTCAGAGTACTTAAGTACTCTAAGTACAATTTTATCATAACTTTTTCACGTTGTTTTTGTTTTAAATCTTCAAGGTACAGCTTGACCATAAAGAGTTGAAATTAAATAAAATGGAACTAAAAATTTTCAGTACTAAATGTAGTCAGTGTTGCCAAATTATTCGTGATTTTGACGTATTTACATAGAAAGTGGCGCCCTCAGTTTATGTCAACTCTTTATGGTCAAGCTATACTTGTTTACAAGTTTTACATGGGTTTCCGTAACAAAGATCTAAAATTAATTGTGTTTTACTTATTTGCATCCGATCCGGATCGATTTCCTAAAGATCGGATCGACGGCATGCGATCCGATCCGTGGATCGGATCGTGGCATTACGATCCATTACGATCCGAAAAATCGGATCGAAGGACCCGGATCGCGCATCCCTGAGCCATCTATGAACGAAGCCCAGCACCTCCGTTAAAGATTTCACAAAAACAGTTTAAGGGTCCTCACAGACCTACCGGTTTCGTTTCTTTGCTTTGCTGTTCTACTTGCTATTTAGACCGCCAGCCAACCAGGGTCATTTTCAATCTATCGCATATTTGGACCAGACCAAATTGGCAAGATAGCCATTAGCTTGGTGTTATCAAATATCATCGTCTGGGTTGCGAAGTAGGAAGCTTCTGGGAGATATCTTCTCCGATTGCTAAAAATTAATCAATCGCATATTTATATAAATTGTGAACAGGGTTGTGGGTGTCATCATTACCTATCTGAACTATTTTTTTTGTGTTTTCATAACGATCGTTTAAGGAAGAAAGCTCACAAGAACATTCTTATATGTGAAATGTACTTAGATTGAAAATATGCGATAGATTGAAAATGAGCCTCTTGGCCGGCGGTCCATTGCCGAACAGCAAAGCAAAGAACGGAACGGAAACCGGTAGGTCTGGGGGGACCCTTACCGGTGTAGGTCGACTGGACTGCCAAACAGTTTTGGCCAAAAATTTTCGGTCGCCCAGAGGCTGCGAGCTTTCAAAAGCCTAAAGGAGCTTTAAAAAAATTACAAGTGTTCTATCTACAAAAGGTGTCAAGATACAACTGGATGGAGGGGAATCTGTTGTAGATTCCCCTCCATGTCAGTGTTTTAACGATTATCTGCGATTTTGTGTCGGCAAGGGCAAATTTAACAACCTGCGGGGGCAAAAGTTTTGATCGGGTCTGGCAACACTGGGTGACATGACAGCTGAGAGCCGTGCACGTGAGTTGACGTACAATAGTACAATACAATTTTGAAAATAGAATCAAGTTTTGACGTTTTCGGCCGTTACATGTTTGTTTTGGATTTTTTGCCCCAGTTCTTTGAGTTTGATTAATATTTCTTTGCAATTTATTATTTCTATATATTATGCTTGGTATTTAAGTTCTGAATAAAGACAGGAAGTTATATAATATACTAAGAATGGGTAGCAATACGAGTAAACCGCACGCAGAACACATTGTTTCGGAACCACAGAACGAGACTGAAATAGGCAATACTTCTGACCCAAGATCCCCAACACCTGAAATAGTTCGGACTCCCTTACAGGTAATATTATTAATTCAATCAATATACTTCAATAGGTACACTTTCCTTCGCTGCCTATTTGATTATATTTCTTTTTGTTTACTTCCATAACACTAACTTTAGTAAGTTACTAATTAATGTTACCAACGGTTCTCCTTCCATAAATTAACCACCTTCCACAATCCTGTTATCCTGTTAATAAGGGCACATTGGAAAACAAACTTGCAGACGGAATTATATTTAAGTTCTTTTAAACTTTACAATATACTTTGTGTTGTGTTACACTAGAAGTCATCAATTAGGTATACTTGCATCATAATCTATCTTAGAATTACCAAGTTTTGTAATTGATTTGATTTTCAGGGCAAAGGCGGAGCTAAACATAACATAACAAAGAATGTTGACCTACGAAAAACTTTTGAAGACGTAAAAGGAGATGAGAAGTTTATTCACAACAATCCAATTCTCTCTGCAGTTATAAAAAGTCACCTTCAATCCTATGACCCTAGATCTCCAACGCAAGATTTTGAGCGGACCCCAATTGTGATTTTAGCAAAAGATGAAGAGATTAAATGTGACAAGCAATTATTGAGACTCCAGAGTGAAGATAATTGTGCTAGCCCTATGCTCCGAAATGACACTGATGATAAAGACGATAGCTGTGAAGAAGCAACAAAGAGTCCAGATTTAGTTCGACCAAAGAACTTGTCTGATGGATTTTATGATCTGTCATTGAATGACACAATTAAAGAAAGTGAAGAACCTCTGGGATCATCTACTGCTTCCAATGAAGCTATAGAAAACAATATGTCTCAAAATCATGTTGAAAAACCAACAAAACTCTTAGAAACAAACTTTGACATCGTTGAAAGTGATCATGAGAAGTTTGAAGACAGTGAAGAGAATGCGGTAAAGACTGAAGTTCTTGATCAAAGTGATTTCAAGAACATACCATTATTCAAAATTCTCAATGAGGATCCAAGATCACCCTCTGTTGGTATTGAGAGAACACCTATAGTGGTCTCCAAAAACAACAAAATTGTTAGTGAAAGCAATGTTGAAGATATGTCAGATGATTCATTGATCAAAGTGCTACAGAATACAAATGCTGAACTAAGACAGACTGTTGCCAAGTCAAATGACAATACTGATGGCTTACTTATTTATGAAGATGATTCAAGACCTTTGAATGATACACCTAAAAAGTCAAAATCATCTAGCAATAGTGGTAGTAGGACTCCACTATCATGTATGAAAAATAAGTCAGAAACTGGACACACAAGATCTAAGTCAGCTAACACATTGTTTGACCCTAAAAACCAGAATGTTACTCAACAGAAGCAGGCTAAGCGAGCATCACATATACCAAGATTGAAGTCTTTGACCAAACAAACTAAAATCAACACAGTTGGCAGCACTGTTTCACTTAAGAACTTGTCTAGAGCTTCGGCTATTAGTGGGGACTGTGAAAATACTCCACCGCACTCCCACCGTGATCGATGGGATAAAGACAGTAGTATTGTACTTTAATTTTGTAGGACTGCTTCCTGTTCAAATTAAAGGTATGATTCCGATGTCAGCAGCACTGCTGCCGAGCTCGGAATGTAGTCTCATATAAACCTATAAAGAATGTATGGGGACCAGTGGTGTTGCGGCAGCAGTGCCGCGCAGCACTGCTGCGCAGCAGTGTCGCGCAGCAGTGTTGCGCAGCAGTGTCGCGTCGCTTCTCCGCTCACATCAAATTGAGCCTTTCAAACGTAACATTAGGGTTCAATTTGGAGTGCACTGCTGCGGCAACACTGCTGCTGCTGCCGAGATCGGAATCATACCTTAACTCTTATGAAATAGTTAAGTCAGTGAATCATATTTGTTCTTTATGTTTAACCAAGTTTAGTGTGGTGAATGATCTAGGCTGTATTAGCAAATTGACATTACAGTTTCAATAAACTATCATAATCTATAATGTACTTCTAGACATTGAAATAAAATTTAAATAAATGTCCATGTTTTATTCAGCAACTAGTTTTCGTTTTACTTAGAATTAATACTTAAATAAGTTAGCAAAAGAAAAATGACAATATAAATATTGAAATCTTAACAAGCCACCAGTAGCAATTAAATTCTCTGGTACATGCCAATGTATTTATTGTGTTAGCACTTGTTTCTCTGTCTCTTGTGTATGATCAGATCACACAAACCTGATTTATTTTGTATGATGCTGGTAGGTTCCATAATTAAAGGGTGGGTTATAGTACAGGTTGTCCAGTCAAGTATGATCATGATCAATGACTTGCAAAATAAAAAAACCGACTTCAAAAAAACCTACCTCTAAAAAGCAAGAAATAATATTCGTAATAATAAAAACACGTCTATTGAAGTCGGGTGGGGCTGGAGTACAAATTCCTTTTTTTTTATTCTAAAGCCCCACCCGACTTCAATAGACGTGTTTTTATTATTACGAATATTATTTCTTGCTTTTTAGAGGTAGGTTTTTTTGAAGTCGGTTTTTTGTTTTTTTAAACAATTTTTTATTTTTTAATTTTTAGTGTAAGTACTATGGGCAACAGCTACGCTTAACCAGTTTGCAACAAAATTCGTGTGCGCGCGTATCGCCCCTGCACGAACTAAACGTATGTGACAGCGGGCGCGGCATGCAAGCGATTTAAACCTTAGCAGTGGTTAAGCGACGCTGTTGCCCATGGTACCTTTTTTATTAGGTAGTGTAGCTATATTATTTAGGTAGAAAAATCGGCTCAGCCAAACGTGAGTTAATCGCGGAGAAACATACATACATGCGGGTCAAACTACGAACCTCCTTTTTTAAGTCGGTTAAAGAACTACACTTAAGATATCCCTTTTCAAACAAAAAAATAATGATCTTATTCAGTTCATAAACAAAGAAGTTATACGACTGATCATCGAGGTAGTTCATACAGAAATCATTCCACATTTTCGTGCTTTTTTCAAGATTACTTGAAAAGTACTGAACCGATTTCAAAATTTTAAAAAATGGGACCAACTCGAAAGTTTACCTAATCTAATAACGTTTGAATCATTTCAATCGGTTCAGCCGTCTTCGAGTAATCGGTGTACATACAAAAAACAAAAAAAAAACTGGTCGAATTGAGTACCTCCGTCCTTTTGAAGTCGGTAATAAAACAAGTGTTACTTTGAATTAAAACGTACCTAGTGATTATTTCCTCTGTGCTTTGAATGACGGAAATAAAACAGATGAAATACATTCAGAAAGTTTATTACAATAGTTTCTATACATTCAGTTAAATACACAGATATATAATATATGTCTGTGGTTAAATAAATAATGTATTATGAAATAAACATTTTACATTTCAAATAGTAATTCGAGATAAATGTGGAACAATATATTATAAAAATATGCAATATCACAAAATTATAACAATACACTGGGAGGCATTTAACAAAGTAATGAAAGCAAATAAAGTACCTATTTGTTTACAAACTTTAAGGTACTTAGGTAGTTAATAAAAAAAATTGAGGCTAAGTTGCCTAGATGCCTGCAATTTTTATGGAATGGTTTTTAAAATGGAGACGATTCTGATATAGATATAAACACACATAAGCCCAAAAATAAAATTCATTATTATTATAAAGGCAGTTATTCTCACATTTATGTTTATTATTGTGTAAATGTACATTTTCAACTTCTTCACAGGCCTCGAAGTGCTAGAAAAATAAAGATATAAATATCAGCACACATTTACTGTCTGTAATACTGGGGCTACACTCAAGGTTAAACAGCAATATTTTTACCCATAACCACAAAATATGCTAAGAATAAAATTAATATGATAGTACTCCATAACACCTATAAGTCCCATCATCAGCGCAAAAAATATTGACATTTACCTTAAGTGAGGCCTCAGCTTAAAGTAGTAATTTTTAACAAAAATACAAGTTCTTGTTTGCAACCTTCGATGCATCAAATAAATACAAGATAAAAAAAGGACCTACATAATAATATTATTAAAAATACTTACTTAATTTATAAATAAGGACATTAACGGCAAAATATATAATATTTCTACTCCAATATAGGTAATAACAATTTTAATAGGTAAATATTATACTGTAAAGCACAAAATAGATATACCTACGTAAGTAAAAGACAATAAATCTATTTTGCTACTTATATTAATTTAATAAAACACTACTTACTGAAACATTCAACAAGTATAGGACTAACATCTTTTAATATCGTTAGAAGGTACGGTAAGGTTACGCCCGATTTTTGTGCCATAGAAGCGAATTAAATTCACCAAATACCTACAGCAAATCATTACGTAGAGACGGCACGGCATCGACTTTGTAAGTATTAGGCCGGCCACACACAGACGTAATCACGTAACGGAATTCCGAACGTAATTTCAACAATATATGAAGATTCCGTACGGAAAAATCACGCACGTTACGGAATTCCGTACGTACGTGATTCCGAACGCAGCAGCTGCCTCAGACCAAATAAAAAAGTAAAGACGGAGTCTTCCGACAAAGCGGTGAAGCCAGTAAAACTACGCCTTGGCTGTTTACATACACAGTTTACGCACACATATGTAACGAAACTACGCCTTGGCTTTCGTTCGTCATTGGGCGAACCCTGCCGCCCGGCCCCCGCCCGCCCTCTAGTACGCACACATGTACCATCAAAAACCGGCTTCACTTAGTTGTTCGCAACCACTGCGCAACGTTCCATCTTCCTTTTTTATTTGATCTGAGGCAGCTGCATACAAAATCTATGGGCTGCCACACACATGCGTGATTTTTCCGTACGGAATTTTCATACATTGTCGAAATTACGTTCGGAATTCCGTTAGGTGATTCCGTCTGTGTGTGGCCGGCCTTATACAGAAAAAGTAAAATATATCAGCAGCACATAATGCTAGACAAAATTGTATTTTTCAAATTGATTTTGAACTTTAAACCCTTAAACTTAAAAAGTTTAAAATAGTTTGAGAATACATTTTATGAAAACTCAGCATGCTGCTGTCTCTACGTAATCACTTTAAATCCGTCTCGTCGGCTAAATAATAAAATATAAAAAATAATAAACAAAGTGAGAACCAATTATTCATGGATACCTGCATCGTGGGCATTATTTATTACATAAAACAAGGTAGCTTTTTTATTATAAATCACTAATTTGTTATACCTACAGCTTGGCAAAAACGTCTGAAAAACTGAATTAAAGTTATTTTTTCTAGCAACACGCGGTTTTTGCGTACAAAAGTACCTCGTCAAATGTTGCCATAGAAAAACATTAATGACACTCCTTATTATTTTCTACTTTTTTGCCACTGTAAAATTTGGCACTGTTTCATGATAAGCATGCACATAGAATATAGTTATATTCTCCTAACGTGTTTGGAATGTCGATCATCACTGGAATTTTAAATTATGCGCTAGATTTCTTTAATTCAATAGTTTTCTTAGATATCAATGGTTAGTTCACACCGCGCATAGAGTACGTATGTAACCGTGCGTTCGCACAGCGATTCGTTTATGGGACCGTTTTTAACGGATGCGTCTCGTTACTGGACTCACACCCAATTGCACTAAACTTTAGAATCGCCTGAGTCTTTTCTTAACTACAACTCGACCAAGTTAAGTAGGCGAATGACAGCTACATGACCGCTAAGTTTGACACCGTTTTAATTTGGTCGTGTTGTAGTTAGGAACAGACTTAGGCGATCCTTAAGTTTAGTGCAATCGGGTGTTAATGTTCACACCGTTTTAACAGATCCGACGCTACAGCTCGCGCAACATAAGTTGACCCAATTTTTTGTACCACGTGACCTGCGCACTACAATTTTTGTACTGAAAATTGCTACTGCGCAAGCGCAAGCTTCATTGTCTATGGTTTGGTTCAAGTTATCATTGCGCGAGCTGTACTGGATACGGTAACAAAATCGCATCGGATTTTGTGTTTACTAAATCCGGAATACTGTGTTGTGTGTGAACACGCTTATACCTACTGCATACGCTAAACGTAAATGTTTCCAAACGGACCTGTTCCATAATAGGAAAACATGGTTTGCGGGGGCCATATTTTTATATAGAAAACGTAAAGTTGTAGCCACAAAGAAACATACGACAAGCTAAAGAGATTATCTAATTGCTAAGTATGAATTTGCGTATAACGGGTGTAACAAGACCTTCAACGAAGCCGAAGTCCACGTATTCCGCCCATCATCAGGATCATTTTTGTCTTTTAGACTATACCTGGGAAACCAATAGCTACGAAGTTATTGAGGGTCAAAGTAAAAATTTATTTTTCAAAATTTTTATGAAGTCTTATTTTATTCGTTATTGCCTACTTTTTGTCGAATGAAACATTATCAAAATTTTAAGTATTTCGTAACAAACAATGGCTTCAAAACGTCGTCTCTCGATGTATCTCATAAGCATGCACATAACGCTGCCTTTCAACTCAGCCGCACGCAGCTGTGTAGCATACACTCGCAGGCGTGGTCTGTTGTACGCGTTACATTGCGTTGTAAAGTATGCAATGCTTCTTTAACAACAAAAATCAAAATCGTTTCCCAGCAATAATTTTAAACAGAAATGGTCCTGATGATGGGCAGAATACGCAGACCTCGGCTTCGTTGAAGGTCTTGTTACACCCGGTATACCTCACAGATTATTGTAAAAAAAATCGTTCACAAACTGCGGAGAAACGAACGAACGAACACACAAACAAACGAGAAAGCAACCTAATAAACGTGTTAAAAAAATATCAGAAGATCATCAAAAGCGCTTGTCGCGGGCCATATTTTTGATGTAAATAATAGCGGGAACGGATTGAATTCCTTCTACATCAAAATATACTTTAACGTCCTGTGCAGTTGCTCCAATAATTTTTTTTCAAGAAAGATAATATGTGCTAAAGTTAGTGATGAAAAAACAACGAAAAACACCGAAAAAGTGTCAAAGATAGTGATGAAAAAACAACGAAAAACATCGAAAAAGTGCCGAAGTGAGGTTATTTTCCATACTCTTTACACGTAAAGAAAAAGACAGTGATAAATGATTATGCATAACCGAGCCCGGATCGGCATTTTTACGGGATCCGATATACTGTCTGTGTTGTAAGTGAACACGATAATACAACTACATACGCCATCCATCGCCGAATAAAAAGGTAAAAAACGGGCCCCTGTGAGAAAGGGCACTTACAGTATGCGCAAAATAACTTGGCGGCGCTAAACTTCGCGCGAAACGCAGCGCAGCAGACGGAAACAGCAGCGTGCGCGGGGACAGTGCGCGGGCGGAAGTACTCGGAACTATGGAACTCGAAATGTACCCTGCGCGAAATACTTACAAGCCGCCAGGGGCCCTATTTTTGAATTGCTCGACTCCAGTCGAGCGTTCTTTTCTACTGATTTTTGTTCGACAAATTAACTCAAATGTATGAGATTGAGTCAAATGTCGAACGAAAATCAGTAGAAAACAGCGCTCTTTTTGACTGATTTTCGTTCGACATAATTATGACTTTTGATTGATTTTCGTTCGACATATGACTCAAAACAATGAGACGTCGAACGAAAATCAGTAGAAACGAGCGCTCGAGTTCAGTCGAGCGATTCAAAAATAGGGTCCCAGGTTATTTTGCGCACACTGTACACGCTGCGCCGCGACTATCGGCGAAGCACAAAGGAACTATGCGCTATATTTGCATCAACATCGCGAAACGGCAAAGCATTGTTTTTTTTTTGTATAAAAGAAAATCTGATCACTTCTATGTCTAAAAAAGTGCGCCCCGCGTCTCGTCTCACCTCGGTGTGAACTGTCTCTTACATAATAATATATACATTTCTACCCAATGGTAGAAACAATCCAATGATTGCACTTATATTTTAATGTTAGCCTACACAGAAGAAAAATCGTATTTCTAACCAAAATCTTACCCACTGGTGGGAAAGTCCAGTGGGTGGACGGGTCAGTGGCCCTATACAATCGAGGCGTCAGAAGTAGGTTCTTTGTCGCATCTAGTGCGGTTGTTCAGTCAGTTGCAATTGCAATGCAACCGTTTATGACTGGTGACATGGTATAAAGTGCTTAAGGCGGTTGTATGACCGAAAGTGGCGCCCTCAGAGGTTTTTATTTAATAAGTTATTAATAGATAAAGATTTTAATAATGTTTATCGTGGAGATTTTAGCGCCCATAGTCTAGTATTTTTAGAAGGTATCACTACATGCCCTCGTAGTCATTCGTAGAAGTAGATAGCAAATGTGTCAAAAACGGCCACTTTTAGCAGTTTTTCTATCTACTTCTAGCAGTGACTACTAGGGAACGTAACGATACCGTCTAAAAATACTACACTGTGGGCCCTAAAATCTCCACGATAAACATTATTAAAATAGTGCATTAGAATTATAATATTAAATAAAATTTACCGCGGCGCCACTTTCGCTCAGGGTACCACCTTAACTACTTCTGAACTCGACTGTACTTGCATCCGCCATATAACAAACACTTTATTTTTATGCCTTTCGATTTAATGGTATACTTGTTTGGTAATAACAGCGTTTCTTCTGTGCATGCCTCGTTGATAATTTACTAACACAATACTAACAATTAATTTCTACAACACCAATTTTCTACAGATCTTTGACATTAAACAAATTATGCAAGTACTGAGCTACTTTTACACAAAACAAACTTATTTATTATGCAGTGATTTAAAGAAGGATGCCCATTTCTGACCTGTCAAAATATAGAGAAGTAATATAACTCATAAAATTTTATTTTTATTGTTATTTATAAATTGCCAATAAAATAAAAATCGGCAATATAAATATAGAGAACATTTATAATAAAGATTGGCAATTATTACAATTAATATAAACTAGAACATTGATTTTACACCATCTACATATTTTTTTGATAACCAAATTAAAATTCAATAAATACTAGTGTTCTACGTGCATAGCAACTATTCATTTTTAGGGTTCCGTACCCAAAGGGTAAAAACGGGACCCTATTACTAAGACTTCGCTGTCCGTCTGTCTGTCTGTCTGTCACTAGGCTGTATCTCATGAACCGTGATAGCTAGAAAGTTGAAATTTTCACAGATGATGTATTTCTGTTGTTGCCGCTATAACAACAAATACTAAAAAATAGAGTACAAGTAATATTTAAGGGAGGCTCCCATACAACAAACGTAATATTTTTTGCCGTTTTTTGGTACGGAACCCTTAGTGCGTGAGTCCGACTCGCACTTGGCCGGTTTTTTATTATTATTATTAAACATCAACTTTTTTTAAAAGGTATTTGACAGGTCAATCAAACAATAGGAAGTGGTCATTGTTCTTTGAGTTTTTTGCTCAGATCATGATGATTCTTTATATGATAACTTATTAAATTACTGAGATATACATCATAATTTAAAATCACTTCGTTAGGTACCATTTTATGGTTCTTAAAATACTGTCTAAAATAAATATTGTAAAGAGGTAGTTTCATCGAATATAATGTTCCAATTTTTTTTATTTCTTGCTTATTTTTGGGGCTTTTACTGACTCACATTTTTATAAATGCATAATAATATATTAACATTTATATACTAACTTGACCAAGGTAAATTAAGAAAAGTAGTTATCCAAAAAGCAAAAGGTAATAAATAAAGCCTCATTTTAGTAATGAAATAAAGATTTTAACATTATATCTACAATATATAAATTTGAGTACCCTGGTATCCGTGTATCCAAAATGCATGTTTACTGACTGACATTTAGCATTTCATACACACACACACATGAAAACTTATCACAAAAATAATAAAATAAATAATAATCCATTAGGCACATTCTATTACTTAAAAAGTCTGTTCATCCTTACTTGTCTTATTTAGTAAACAGTTATTGACAGTTGTCATACGTCTTTTAATCTTAAATCGTTATTTAAAAATATGTTAGTAAGTTTATGAAATTATTGTTAACTTATTAACAATTTATTTCGTAATCTATGTGTGGAAAACCATTTTTTTTATTTTATAAATGACTATTCCAAAAGAGTTGGGTGAAGATTGTTTACCATATAAGTAAGGATGGACAGACTTTAGGTTCTGCTTTTTAAGGTTCCGTAATCAAGTCAACTAATAATAAGGGTTCCTTTATAGTTTCGCCATGTCCATTTGTCTGTCTGTCTGCTTGTCAGCAGCTTAGCTCAGAGTCCTTTAGTACTAGAAAGCTGTAAACTAAAATAACCGAATTTACAAACTTGTGTTTGTACTTCATTTCATACGAAATGAGTGCATACGACCGCAAATTTGCGCGTGGCCGGTTTTTAAATACCTACCCAATTTTCAATTTTAGAGCAAAAAGATTTACTAAGACGATATTTTTAATATACCATGGTCAAGCAGTAAGGTTATAAAAGCAAGGTTTACATTTTCTTGAGGTTTCACCATCGCAATATAGGTGCTATGCCGGCACGAATCTTGGGTGGTGAGAGAAATTGGAGGGGATTACTGCGCATGTTTGCAGTCGCCCCGCACCACGTTCCCCGTCAACGAGACCTAAAATGACTTCTGCGTATTAAATGCCACCGCTCAAGATCCATGCCGATGCCTGTACCAAAACTAAGGTCACGTGATAGGACCAATATTCAGTTTATAAATAACATTATTAAGGCCTTTTCAAATTTCAGCGGTATCCTCTAACGGTGACGGTAACTATATCCCAATGGGTATGCGGATAACGCGCTGTTTAAACCATAGCGGAAATTTATCGCTACCGGAGGCGGTACCGGTACTGGCGCGGTGTGCGTCCGCGGTGAGAGTTAAAGTTTCGCCAAACACGCGGTACGTACCACGTACCCATCCGGTATCTGCGCGACAGCTGCGAATATTCCATACAAACTACCGCGCGGGATATCGCTCAGGTATTACCGCTACCCACGGCGGTAGCGGATACCGCTACCCACGGCGGTAGCGGATACCGCTCAGGTTTGAGTAGGCGTTTATGTCAATGTACACACGACAGCACGCCAGGTTATACAATTAAACTGCGAAAACAGCTTTTATTACGCAGGCCTAGGGCATAAAGGCAGTCTCAAGGTCTACATGTATAGTAGGAGGTGCCGTCGTGTGGACATACCAATTAGTGACAAGTTTCCAGCTTATCACTTCAATGAGGAACCATCAAATTTCAATACCATAATATTATCATGCTACATGTTGATCTTTCTTTCATGGGAATCTTTTATGGATTTAACAAAATATACAGTTCATATTTGCAAATTCCTATACAATAATCTAACGGCTCTTCTGGGTGTAAACCTTGCTTTAATTCTTACATAAACACAACATTTTGCTAGTGAAAGGTAAACATATTTTCTTCAAATGTTCATTTCTCCTTAGTATTATTTTCATCGCCAGCAGACTGATCAGTTTCTGTCAAAAAGGGTTAGTAAATTGTTAACACAACACACTACACACAATAAATTTAACAGTTAATATACGAAAGGGACTTCTTTAATAAGGATTTTCCCAGTGCAGTAATTCACCATCTCATCAAATAATATAATGTTAAATCAGTCTGGTTACATATTTTTTAATTTACACCTCAAAATAAACTACAGGCAAACCACTGAAAAATAGTAAAGTAGTGTTATCATTATCATTCTTTTATATGTATGTGAATTTACGAAAGAAAACATGCCAAAAAGTAAAAAATGGGACTGAATGCTTGAATCAAGAGAAGCAGAAAACACAAAGTCAGGTAACTTTCGACATCAGTTATTTTTAATGTCCTCTGCTGGGGCACAGTACTTCCTTGCCGCACCACACAGACCCAATGCGGATTAGTGGGTGCTAACGACTGCGAATGCAGACGGGACCAACTGCTTAACATGCCCGAAGTACGGAGGAACTCGAGATAATAAACTTTTGGTCACCAATCCCATAACCGACTCTTGCGAAAGTTGCTTAACCTCCGATATCGCCAGGTTAGGCGCTAAACCACTGCGCCATTAAGCTCCTCATAATAACTTTATGTTTAGGATAATTATGACTTACTGATTTTATGTTTTCAGCGATTATAGTGGTGGCCAGATAATTAAGGATACCAGTTGATTTTCAAACAAACGAGGTAACTTTGAAGCCTTGCTTCTCCGCCAATGATTGACCTAGCTGTGATCTGATGATGGCTATCCAAGGAGTGAATGGAGGAGATTCTGATCGCTATATAAATCCAACTGATCTGATCATTATTCTAAGAGATATTAAGATATGTTTAAAACACATGGAAAATAGCATAAAAATGCATGGAAATCCTGAAACTGAAAACTCTCATCCTTAGATCTTTTAGAACTGATCTGCTTACTTATTGTCTAATTTTCAAAATCTATCGCAATCGCTTTCATTTGACAGATAGATGTGACACATTGCTGCATTTCTTTCGTAAGTTTTTATTTGTGCCAAAAATAAGCATCAATGTATCACATCCTGAAAGCGATTGCGATAGATTTTGAAATTAGACAATTTGCCCCCAGATCAGTTGGGTGTGTATAGCGATCTGAATCTCCTCCATTCACTCCCTGGCTGGCCATCATCAAATCACGGCTCAGTCAATCCTTGGCAGAGAACCAAGGCTTCAAAGTTACCTCATTTGTATGAAAATCTACTGGTGTCCTTAATTATCTGGCCACCACTACACGTAGTAGATATCACTGACAGGCTCAATACTCAAGCTCACAAAAGTTAATTTTATAGAAGTAAATGTAAGTTACCTTGCTCTTGTTCCTGTGTATTCTGTGCAATAAACTCACGCAGATCCGAGTACGCCTTGTCCAAGTTATCATTCATGATTACAATATGGAAATTGTCAGGTTCATTGCCTGAAAATTAAGATAATATAAATTAAACACTTTCTACAATAACAAAGGATTGAAGTCAAAGTTCATGAATTCTACAATCATAACATCATATTTATTATATAATAGAAGTTGTCAACTAAATAAGACATAGATAACTTTTGTTATGCCATTATCAAGTTTTAATACAAACAATTGAGATAACTGAGGAAAATACAAGTAAACTTCATATTATATAATACTTGCCTTTGTCAGTTTGTTTATTTATGGCAAAAAATACTAAAGTCTATCCATCCTTACTTGTTTTATATGGTAAACAATCTTCACCCAACTCTTTATTGAAATAATCATTTAAAAATACAACAAATGGTTTTCCACATATAGATTACGAAATAAATTGTTAATAAATTAACAACAATTTCATAAAGTTACTAACATATTTTTAAATAACGATTTAAGTATAAAAGATGTATGACAACTGTCAAAAACTGTTTACTAAATAAGACAAGTAAGGATGAACAGACTTTAGATTGGTTTAAAATAAGTTCCTACCTATATCATTGATGGCATTGTAAGACCAAACAAGAGAGCTGCAGCAGCCAGCAGTTTGTATTACTGCAAAAGTCTCAAAAAAAAACCTATTTTGCCCGTAATCAGAGCCCATGTATTAATAGAGATCAGTGGCGTGCCCAGGCTTAAGGAGCGTTCCCACGGCCTGCCTGTAGACAGGCCGCGCCGAGCCGAGCCCGTCTGTCTACCCGCAGGTCGTGGGAACCGACAACGTCTGGCGCGCCGGGGCGCGCCGGGGCTCGCCGGGGCCTGTGCAGAGCATTCCCACGGCGCGCCGGCGCCTGCCGCGGCGCGCGCCCTGCGCGGCGTCACAGTTTAATAAAATAGTGAAATACAGTAGGTTTAGGTATGATAAAAGTCAAGTTTTAAATGGCGGCCATTCCAACATAGACATAGACACCCCAACATGTGGGTATTTTTGTCTATAAAATTAGATGTATTTCACGCCTTTAAATTATCGCTACTTCAAGACCAAAGGCACTGTACATTCAGAAGGAATCGAAGCTAATTTGTTTCTTCTTTTAATATGTGTAGGTAGGTTTTTCGCATTTTTTTGGTTTTTTGTTTTCATCGTTAGTTTTGGTTACCAAGGTATTTGATTGCTTAGAAATTGATTTCGCGGTGAAGATAGACCGTATAATAATATGGATTCTAAAATATTACGATACACGACAGCACTTCAATCAAGTTATACAATTAAACTGCGAAAACAACATTTATTACTCAGGGCATAAAGGCGGTCTCAAGGTCAACATAGACCAAAAAAGAACGGCCTGAGGTGCCTCATGTGTACAGTGAACTGCACGTCAGACTATACATGTTGACCTTGACATGACATTTAATTAACAAATTAACTAATCCACAGATAAAAAAAATACCTGCCTGGAAAGTCCGAAAAAAAGATTAAGTATTAGTAGGTACCTTAAATATTTTTTATACAGTTCCTTTGGTCTTAAATTAGCGATAATTTAAAGGCGTGTAATACACCTCATTTTAATATTCTTAGTTATTTTTCTATAATTCGAATGCACAAGGATGTTATCTACAAAACGAATCTAAAATTTCATTGCTGTGTTGTATATTTCGAGAGTTATTGTTGTTTGAATATGACCCTAAGCACTAAATGTTAATTTTCGAAAATGAATAAAAAACAAAACTCATAAAAATTGGATTTAATCGTTTGATGAGATTTGTATTCATTCATATTTGTCCATTTTCAAAAATAATAATTTTTGGTTAGGTACGTAAGATGGTAAGGGTCATATTCAAACAACAATAACTCTCGAAATATGAACCGACTTATGGTGTAATTAGGTATTTCAAGGACGGCCGAGTTACAATACTGATAGATATCATTACTGTGACGCACGGCAGATGCCGACAGGCGGCAGGCGCCGGCAGGCCACGCTCCGCGCCGCGCCGCGCCGATCCTTTGAAGTTACCGACACCCGATGGATCGGGCAGACGACGGCGCACCACGGCAGACGTCAACGGACGCGTCGATTCCCACGACGTGCTGGCTCGGCCTGGCGCGGCCTGATCTGTGACACCACAGGTCGTAGGAACGCTCCTTTAGACAATAGGGCAAGCCCGAAGCCTCAAATCAAGCAATTTTTTCACCATATCAATACAAGCAGAAAAAACAATGCATCTCACAATTTTCTCGATACTAAATTAAGTTTTTTTTATACGATGATCTTTTCCAAAATATCGATACTACACCACGCAGCGCCATCTAGACTGATTCATAGATAACTCGTAAAAAGCACAACCCCTATTCATAAATTTGTTCGAAAACAAATACTAGATGGCGTGACTTTATCCAATTTAATTATGGTGTCTTAAATACATTTCCTTTTAAAATTTGTCACTCTTAATTAATATTTAAATCATTTCACAAAATAATAGCGTGGCTGATATTTTACTAGATACCTAATTCAAATCCTGCAATTCCAAACAAACGTTCTTGTTGTTCAAATAAAAGAAGCAAAACTACCCTTTAAATTTTTATAAGAACAACCAACAATGTAGGTAAATGAGTTCAATACAATATTACGATACGATCAAGAATTTTATTTCTGTGCAAAATACTCAAATGAAGAAGTTTATTACCGGACTGGGAGAAAAGGGTTATTTTCTTTTTCTCTTGGAATCGATTCAGCTCGTAGACACAATCACAGATCACACAGTTAATAAACATTTTAATCCATCACAAGAGACCATTATCAATCCTTAAACTGAACTTTAAACTCATATTTAACACAAAAACACTTAATAAAAGCAAAACACTTGTTGTTTCAAAACAGCTGTTGTCTGTCACAGATTCTGTTCTGTTGTTGCGAAACAACTTCAACTCGCAAAACTGTGCAAAATTCAGACGCATGCCGGCTTATGGTCGGCTTCATAGAATCTATAGATGCGTACAGCAGTATGTGTGTGATGCGGTAGCACTTTTGTTGATGTAGAAGAGAGCGGATATATACAGATCGCAAAGCCCGGTTGCAAGCCAACGAGTGCGAGGGAGATAAATGTATTTTTGTAGGGTTTATTGAAAAAAGTAATGCAGTTTAGCGACTTGTCTATCGATCAGTTGTTTTAAAAATTGAATTTGTGTTTATTGATTAATGAAAATTTACAGACATTAAAAATATTGTGTTGTTGTAATTAATTATGATTCATTAGTAGTATTAGCAAGTTATTGTTATATCTTAAAGGGTTACATGTTCAACTATAAACTTTGAAAAGCATTGCACAAGTACATCAAAAGAATACATGTAACAGTCGTAACGACATACATGGTTCAGTTGGGCTGGAATGACCCATTTACAATATTAGTAGTATATACTTTGGCTACTATGCCAAATACTAAATAATTAAAGTAAATTACCAAATTCAATTTCACGCAGAGCAGTGTCCAGGCGTTTTCTCAAAGTTTCTTCGCTCTCCGTGTTGCGAGCTCGGAGGCGCCTCTCCAATTCTTCAATTGATGGAGGCATAATAAATACAAGCAGGGGGTCCAGATCTGTACGTTTCACTTGTTTAACTCCTTCAATTTCTATGTCAAGAACACAGATTTTCCCAGTGCGCCTCACATCATCGACAGCCTTTTTGCTGAAATGTGTTAAGAATACAAAAGTAAGTACTAAACTAAACAAATACTTTATGACAAAGCCGGCCAAACCCAGGCATGCGGGCCACGAAGTGACTCGACAAGGCATTTGGATTTGCCTACCAGAGCACTGCACACAAGCCAGCCCAGCTTAAAAGATTAGTGGCCCGTGCTAGAGTCACAACTCTAAAAGATTTTGCCCACCAGGCAAATTTATTGGCCACACTTGCTTGTGATAACAATAAATACATACAGAACTCTCCTCTGTGATTTCCTATTGATTTTATAATGAGAAACGTTTGAAACCTGTAAAGCATTCTGTAATAGGTACCCAACTGGTGACTAGTTTCTCGCAGTGATTTCTAAACAATAAAAGTGAGATGCAGGCAAAATTGGGAATTGTTTTTTTTATTACTGCTTTATTGACCGAGGAAAGTAAAGAGATAGGTGCATTATTTATTTTGTTACTAGGTCATGGTTGTTGGCATACTTACCGGTCATTTATAAATAAATTAATGTGTGACAGGAAGGATTCCATTCCATATATCACTTAATGAGCACAATATACTTTACTCGCAGCAAAGGAGGTAAACAATGACGAAAGTGAAGCTGACAATTTGGCACACAGCCAGTTCCCTCAAAACAACGAGCACATGGCCAAACTTATCGTTCTAAAAAATTACCTTGTCCCATACATATTGCCACTAAAAGTGGCAGATTCGATGAATTCGCCTCTTTCTACGGCAGTTTTCATGTCGTCTTTAGAGGTAAAGTGGTAATGAACTCCATCTTTCTCACCCGGTCGTGGGTTTCTTGTAGTGTGCGATACACTGAA
Organism: Agriphila geniculea; assembly: GCA_943789525.1. Taxonomy (NCBI): domain Eukaryota; kingdom Metazoa; phylum Arthropoda; class Insecta; order Lepidoptera; family Crambidae; genus Agriphila; species Agriphila geniculea. The sequence goes on from OX038871.1 coordinate 18,873,434, forward strand.
TCCAAATTTATCGGGAAATTCTTTCAGAAGACGTTTTAGCAAAGTACTTTTGCCGGAACCTGAAGGGCCACAAAGCACCAGGGGACGAGGCCCTTTCTGCACCATGATCCCAAAAGCTACAATAATTGAATACTTAATTAAATTAAGATCATTAAGGTTATCAAACAAATATTCTAAATAAAACGAAATCCTTACTTCTTACGAAGTTCCCGATAATCTTGTAAATCTATAACTTTGCACTCGTTTAAAATAATCCGTAGCCCGTGGGGTTTCTTTAAATTTAGCTTCGAAATCTATAATATTACTTAAAAATTGCGAAAAAACCTCAAGCGGTATGAATATTGCTTGCTTTGCTAGTTTGCTAGCACTAGCAGAGGGGGTCGTTCCGAACCTACGCTCCGAGTGCAACCGAACGCTCTAACGCCGTTCCAAACATTAGAGCGTGACGTTCGGTTGTAACAACTTTCCCGTTCCAAACGTCAGAGCGTTGCAACCAAACAACCATCAAAATTGATGGTTGTAAAACGCTCTGACGTTTGTCTATGAAAACATGTCAATGTCATTTGACATTATTTTGTATTTTGATGTTTTTGTGTCTAATTTTCAAATAAATCATGGTAGCTTCGCAAAAAAAACTGTTTTTATTTGATTTTGAATAAAGGAAAGTTTAAATTATTCCTATTTCAAGTGGAAAATGAGGACTTTGTTTTGACATTGACATTTAAAGTTCTTGGTCGTTCCTAACCTTAGAGTGAGTTAAAAAACAACCGATTGGTTGTTTTTTAACTGCACTCTAAGCCTCTGAACGCAACTCAGCACACCAGCAGTGTTGCCAGTAGAGATGGGAGATTTAGAACTAGAACGTCGGAATGTTTGAAAAGGAACAAAATTCGTAGTGAAGGAACGCAAATGTAAAATAAGTTAAAAAAAACCGGCCAAGTGCGAGTCGGACTCGCGCACGAAGGGTTCCGTACCAATAAAACGGCAAAAAAATCACGTTTGTTGTATGGGAGCCACCCTTAAATATTTATTCAATTCTATTTTTTTAGAATTTGTTGTTATAGCGGCAACAGAAATACATCATCTGTGAAATTTTTTACCTTCTACCTGTTGTCGTTATTAATATAAAGCAAAAAACGGTAAAAGAATCACGTTTGTTGTATTGTATGGGAGCTCCTCTTAATTATTTATTTTATTATACTCTTAGTATTTGTTGTTATAGCGTTAGTGGCAACAGAAATACATTATCTGTGAAAATTTCAACTGTCTAGCTATCACGGTTCATGCGATACAGCCTGGTAACAGACAGACAGCGGAGTCTTAGTAATAGGGTTCCGTTTTTACCCTTTGGGTACGGAACCCTAAAAAAGTATATGTATTTGTTAATTTAGAATCGATTTTTGAAGTTAGTAGTTAGTCAGTGTCATGCAAGCGGCAAACATCTTGATTTTGCATCAAGATCATTTTTTTTTTTTTTTTTTTTTTGTTTATTTGGAAACCCAACAGCTCATTTATACAAAACTTACACTTACACTTACTTCTAAGATCTTAAGCCAATTACAGGGTTTCACCACTAAGTTTCAAGAAAGATAATTAACCTTATCATAAATTAATTACTAATTAATTAATTACTTTGTATACATATTGCTTTGTTTCTCTAGATTAACGCTATTTAAGATCATATAATAATTCATCAATATCACTCACAAAATACGGTCAACGGCACGCTGGGCTTCCACAATGTGTCAAATTTTTTCAATCATTTTTAAATTTTAAGTCGAGCAGTTTAAGTTCAAAATTCATTGTAGATTTTTGACAGTTTTGTATAGCTTGATATGCTGCTGAGTATACAAAATTAGTAGTATGTAGTGGGCAGTTTAGTTTTAAAAATTGAAAGGCTACATATTGTACAGTACACAGACTAGATAATTTTTGTAAAACTTTTCTATACTTACGCTGATGGCATGGCATAGTGACGGCGTCGTTAGTGGTGAAGCATTAAAAGTTTAAAAGGAACGAAAAGAACGCACGAAAGATGGGAACGAAAAGGGAACGCGTGACCGTAAAATAGAACGCAAAATGTTCCTAAAGGAATGATCTGGCAACACTGCAGCACACAGATTAATTAGGCTGCGGTCCCCATGGCGATTACGTCGATTTCGGCGTTTACAACGCTCACACGAGGTCCGCATTCGATATCGCGCTCAAATCGATAATATCGACAAATGACAGTTGGCGAATGCGAACCGCTCGTAAGCGCGTTAACGTTTTATTCTAACCTCAAATACAAGATGGAATAATTGCTAGATACTATTTTTGCTCTCTAAAGCGATGATAATGATGAAGAACGTTTGATTATTGAGTCGTGTGCACCCAACATCTTTTTTTTTTCAACTTTTTACATCAACCACCTTTTTGGATAAGCTCCAAATTAGTATTAACAAAATATTAACCAATATAATGCTCTATCCTTTTGTTGTGAAGTGAGGAAAAGATCCTTCTATAACGAACTCTCTCATTTTTTTATTTTTTGACGAAATAAAATTCTGACACCTGTTTCGTTTGACAGTCACTTATAACTTTTGAGAGAACGTTCACAGTGATTACGCTCCGAGGCATGGTCGCTGTAAGCCCAAGATGGCGCTGGTAATGACGTCATGAGTGACGTCACGCTAGATATTGTAAACGCGCTAACGTGCATGCGGACCGGCTGTTATCGCGATAATATCGATATTTTCGCCATGGGGACCGCAGCCTAAATTAAATAAATGTCGTGCACAAGCACGGCAAGCAACGCAACGCAGGTCGCAACCAGTGTTGCCAACAAGATATTATGAATTCCGCTAAGCTGGTGATATTTACTGTGTTAACCATAGACATAGGAAAATGTTCGCTGCGCTCAAGAAGACCAACAGAGCGTGGAAAAGAGAAGTTAACATCATACGGACACGGTCTATGTAAGAAAGAGACAAATAGGATCAAGTGACACATGTGCCAATATTTTTGGCCCGCCTTGCAAAGGAGCAATCACGATTTGCTTAAAATATTTGATAATCTTAATTAGAATTTAAAATAAAGGTATCGTGGACGTGGAGCCATGGTGTCTTGTGCTCTAAGTAATTGTGATGTGACAAAAAGAAACAATCCAAGTAATCACACTTTTCACAGGTAAATTTAATAAGATATTGCCACACATTTCTCTAAAACCAAATTTCGCTACATTTATTCGTTTATCGACGAAGAAAACAGTATGGAACATAGTTTATTATTTTCCTTTGCCATATATAGTCGTATTTTATGTATCTAAGTCATATTTTACGTATCTCATATAAAATGTATGCATTCGTTTTTCGGATCACCTGTTTTGTTTGTTGTTGTTTGACATTGTTGTTGTTCTTTGACATTCTATTTCTATGGTGTTAACAAATACCTTTTGTACTCGTCAATTTAATAAATAAATATACTGCGGGTGGGTGGTAAAATTTTGCGAAAATCTAAACATTAACGTGGTTTTTTCAGCTATCAAAATCGAAGTGCCCGTCTGTGCTCCACTGGCCACGTCTCAAAAGTAGTTTGTTCGTAGTTTATGGACAGACAATAAACTACAGGAAATGACGTTTTAAATGTTATGACGAAATTAGACGGGTCATCAAAAGTGTGTCATTTTCGATGAATAGTGACCAGTGAACGACTTTTTGTATTATATCTGCATTATGCCCGATTGCACTAAACTTAAGGATCGCCTAAGTCTTTTCTAACTACAACACGACCAAATTAAAACGGTGTCATAAACTTAGCCGTCATTTAGCTGTCATTCGCCTAGTTATCTTGGTCGAGTTGTAGATAAGAAAAGACTAAGGCGATTCTAAAGTTTAGTGCTCTTGCACCTAAATGTAAAATGAATGTTGAAACGAGTGGTGGTTTAGTCTCGTTTTTAGGTGTGTGTTTCGGTGGGAAATTAAACACGCATTGCTTGTACATTCACTTGCGTTTACTTTAAAATCACTTTCACCATAAAACTCCTTACGGATTATAGAAATTAACACAACATACAGAGAGAGAATAGAATAATTGTTACTACTGCTAGGTACAAAATCCGCCATTACAATTCTATTAATCTTTTGGGAGGGCGCGCATGTCGTCGCAGCCGGCTGTCAGTAGAACTCCCCGTATCTCTGAGAGATGGCGCCACCAATAGCGCGGTAGGAGGTTCTCGCATTACATCCTCCCCCTCCAAGCTACATGAACGTCCCGTATGTGGCTTGGCCTTAGCAGTATTCCCTTTTGGTGGACGTCCGCGAGATCGTCGAGACTGAATAGGTGCGGCATTTTTGCCCTGTCTAGTTACATAAGGAGTTAAGAATGTCGTATGAAACTTTCCTACACTATCACCACTATCCACATATGACACCACACCACGAATGTGGTCGGCGATACCTGTTTCATAATACGGTGTGGCCCATCCCTTTTGGGCATACTTGGTAACGCCCTTACTAGCGTTGCTTAAGGATGAATTTATTACTAATACAAGGTCACCTACTTTGTACTCAGGTGCCGGACGAAGCTTTTCGTCAGCGAACCTTTTAGATTTTTCTTGAGCATATTCTACCCGCTCGCGAATAAGTTTCATTTTGTCAATAAAATCTCTTAAAAAAACTTTGTTCACAAAAAAGAAAAACCTCCTTCAAAAAACCTGAAACAAAAACAGCTTCAAAATTAAATACCTCTAAAAAAGCGAGAAATAATATTCAAATCATTAGTTACGCATAACATTATTCACATCTATTGAAGTCGGGTGGAGCTGGAAGACAACTTATTTTTTTATATTTCTAAAAGCCCCACCCGACTTCATTAGACGTGTTTTAATTTTATGCGTAACTAATTATTTGAATATTTTTTCTCGCTTTTTTAGAGGTATTTAATTTTGAAGCTGTTTTTGTTTCAGGTTTTTTGAACGAGGTTTTTCTTTTTTGTTAAAAAGTTTTTTATTTTCAACTTTTTAGTGGTAGGTATGTAAATATTTTTTAACTGTATAAAATATTTTCAATGGTAAAAAGGCCATAACTCAATTTCCTTTACACTGTTTGTTTTTGAGGAGTTCCGTTGTGTCTTTGTAGTCCAAGTCTAGTCCGTCGTCCGTAGCAACGTTGTATTGCAGAGCATGGTTTGGTTTGTTTTGGATTGTCATGAAACTACCAAAATCCAAATCACTTTACTAAACACTGTACTATTTGGATATGAGGAGTTCTCTTATGTATCTCCGAAGTTCAAGGTCCAATATCGATGAAATTAAAATGTGACCACTCTTGAAGTATACCCTTTCAAACAAAAAAAGAATCATCTAAATCGGTACATAAACAAAGATGTTATGTTCGAAAATCCGTGAAAACACGTGTGATGGCAAGCTAAATAATTGTCATTTTTCTGGATTATGAAAAAACTACCAGCCAGATCTCTGTAATTTTTTTATGGGACCACACACAAACTATGATCTTAGAGAAAGAATTGTATAAATCGGCTAACAACTGACGAAGTTATGGTAAAAAATACATAAAAAAAACCGTTGACTTGAGAACCTCGTCTTTTTTTTGAAGTCGGTTAAAAAGGGCGTGAATTGAGGAATAAAATTTTCTTTATCTAAGAAAGACCTTATCTGTTTGACTCTCAAAAGGTGATCTTATCTCCCTACCAAACATCAAGTACGCCGGAGTACAACCAGTGGAAGAACAAATGGTGCCATTCATCGCAAACCTAATCTGAGGCAAGTACTTAGGCCACGACGATCTATGCTCGTTCTTGACAAGAATCGACAGCTGAGTTTTCATATCTCTATTTTTGCGTTCAACAGGGTTAGCCTGTGGATGATACAAAGGGGTGAGATTCTGATTGATTCCAAGCACAAACATACATTGTTGCATAGCTGCAGCAACCCATTGAACACCGTTATCGGAAATGACACGGTGAGGAAAACCATACATGAGAAAATATTCATCCATCAGGATTTGTGTACACGTCTCTCGTGCTGCAAGACGGGCGTTTGCAAAAGACCAGCCGGTTTCCGATTCGAGATCTTATAAATATGGGGTAGTGCAAGTAGGTAGTTAGTGGCGTTATCGGTCCCCATACAAACTGTGCCCTATAAAATTTCTCCTTTGTTTTTGTGTTCTGAGGTATTTTCTGCCGTCAAATTAGTTTTCCGTCAATGAAACCCGTCAAATAAAGTACCGATTACTTCATCGGGTAAATCATACGAGTAGCATGCCTTGCCCTTTTTTTCAGGCCAAAATGTATTTTTAAAATTATAATGACCATTTTATTATTTTCTTTACTTTTTTTCTTTTATTTTGATTTTACCCTACTCATCACGCTGAAAACGTAATCGTATACAAATATGACAAAATATGTTTAAGTTCAGTCAAAACTATTCCCATCAATAAATATCTGTTAGCTGTCAAAATATCCTAAGGCCGTCCGTTGCGTTAAGCGGGATTCCGGCGCGGGTACATGGCGCGGGAATATAGATTGCTGGTTTTCTGACAGACATGCTTGCAGTGCATGAGTAAGCTCTAATCTATGTCGATTGTCGACCCGCGTGCCTGTCCACACAGCGGACGCCCTAATCCGTTAAATCTGACGGGAAATCCGTTAAGTTGGCAACACTGCCTTACTGGCGTAGGCAAGAACCTTATATATGACTCTGGACATTGCGTCACCTTTTGGGGCTTGAAGAACGAAAAAATAACCTTGAATGACGTCAACGATATTTTCCATCTCTTTCATTAGGGTGACAACAATTTGTCCATTCGTAGGACAGTCACTACAAATAGGTACTTACTAAACTTATGCCTACGGCGTAAGTTTTTTGGACGACCAATCCAAACATTCAAAAGTGTTTAGATTCTAAACATTTGAATGTTTAGAATAGTTTAGATGTTAATTATTGCCAAAGTTTGTATGTTTGGGTATCTCTAAACGTATAAACATTCGCATTTAGAATATTACTGCATTTATAGGATTATTACTACTCTTGACTAACCATATTATAACCTTTCTATATATTCATTCAAACCCCCCTTTTGGCCAGCGGCGGCGCGCAACACAAAATATTTACTTAATGATTATTTTCGGTTGGCTCCTCTCCGGATGGACGATACTGTTTTGGAATGGTGGTCACACTGGGGGTCAAGTCTGCTATTGTTAACATCATATAATCGTGTTTCAATGGTGTTTGAACGGTAATGCTTTTTAACACAGTTCTTGATTCTTAAACCCAAAACTGAGACACAGTGTTTAACGGGTTTGGATTTTTAGGAAAAACAATGTGTTTCAATTTTGGGTTTACAAAAACAAGAATTGTGTCAATAAGCATAACCATCCAAACACCATTGAAACACGATTACGGCGTTAGTCACGATAATAGCAAACTTGACCCCTTGGTCCTGTACGGTCCAGCTGGTTAAAAGTCAAAACTTGGAGATACGTGGTGAGGTTTAAGACTTAGGTACAGATGCCGGCATATATATTGGCAAGAAAATGAAAGAGACAAAAGATGCGCAGTAGCCATAAACTTAGTGTTTATGGCTACTGCGCATCTTTTGTCCCTTTCTTTCTCTTGCCAATATATATGCCGGGCAGTTTTTTTTATACACACCTGCCCTTCCACCCTAAAGTCACGTGTATTTTTATTTTGTACAATGAGGAATGTCCAAAAAAACAAATTGGCTGAATATTTTTATAGGCAGGAATAAGCGCCCTTACCCTTAGTAATAGAAAAAAGTTTTAGAATTTTCGGTTATGTGAAAAAAAAATTAAGTCTCATTATTAGTCATTGTATTAAAAAAAGTTGCAATATAAAATGTCAAAACTGCATTATTTTGGCCGTTGAAAATAATTTCCCTCTAACGGTAATTGGGATATACTATAAATGTTTCTTTTCCTCATCGTTTCGGAATCTGAAAAATAAAATAAGATTAATTTTTATTTTGTTACTACGAATAAACAATGGGTGTCAAAGACCATAATAACTAGTATAGTAGTAAGGTAGTAAGTTAGGTAGGTCCGATTCTTAGCTGAAACTGATCTAAATTGTTTAACTCAACTACGTAAGATAATATTTTAGTTTACATTACATTTTTTCTCTCTGTTAAGAATACAAAATAATTCCGCTCTCAAAGTTAAATGTGGCATAAAAACATAAAATGTAATGTTAAATGTAAACGTAAATTTTTCATCCAAATCTTTCTTTCTTATTCAAAAGTTCTGCTGTGATTATGGTCACCCTGCGATATGCAGATAATATTTCTAAAGCTTCTTATGTGTCGAAAATGAATACAGATTTGTACATATTATATTTATTATATCGAAATAAAAAATACGTAATTAAGGTGGAATTATAATTAACTTCTATAATATTTCCGAATTAGATCGGAAACAATCTTTGAAATCTGCTAAAATTCAGATTTCTGAGAAGGAAAAATTGAATGCTGAAAATACTTTAAAAAACACTTACTTGTGAAATATAATGTTAGAATTTGGTTTTGAAACACTTTTGCAATTTTGCACAATGCAACACATGCTTTGTAACGCGAATTTTATTTAAATAATTTTATATTTTTGTACATAAACGTGAGATGCGGTGGAAAATCATTGACATTAGTGACATGTCAAATCAAAGACAATTCCATCAGTGATGCCACCTTATTTTTATTTGGTAACCTAAGAAATATGGAGAAATTACTGTTAAACGTAAAATATTGTAATAACAAAATGGACTCATCTGTCCTCTAAATAATTACTTTGGCATGTACTAATAAATTTTAACATCATGTAACTAATTTAAAGTGTGCCGATATTTACATTTATTTAAAAAACTAATTAATTTTTGTACATGACCTGGGTAAATTGACTATGGATTGGGATATTTTGTACTTAGCATGGCAATTTCAGTCACAGTCTGAGAGGGATAAAAGAAATCTGCAAAGGTGAATGACCACATCCCCAACCATCCTTCAGTAGTAGAATGTCCAGTGTCATAGAATATGAATATAAGGTTCTTGGGCGTAGGTGAAATGAGTGAAAACAAAATAGTCTAATCTGTGTGTGACATTGGATGCATTCCGGCAGTCCAACCGCTAAGTCATCGGTCGCCACAGTATATATTTTAACCATGTAAAGCAAAAGCAGGGGCTTTCAAAGTGTGGAAGGCCTCCCAGGCCCTTCCAGCCCCCGGACCGCCTAACTATCTCGCTTTGACTCTGGCTTTGGTTTATGACGTCAGTGCACTGTCCGTCCTTGTCATCGTGTTATGATATGACAGGGATGGATATAGTCTAGCTATCGCTCTGGCTAAAGCTTTGAGTTAGGCGGTAGGGCCCCTGATCACACTGCCTAAAAAGCAAATAGACTAAGAGAGCAAAATGACCAAAACGCAGAATGACTAAACAGCAAAATGTCTAAAATGCAGAATGACTAACTTGCAGAATGACTAAACAGCTAAATGTCTAAAATGCAGAATGACTAACTTGCAGAATGACTATAAACGCAAAATGTCTAAAATGCCTACTTTGCCTTTGCCTAGGCATTGTTATACAATGCCTGATGGTGTGGTTAATTCATCCAAGCTGATGGTCCACCGATAATGTGTAAAATAAGCCCCCCCCTTGAGCCCCCTCGAGCTCCCCTCAAACCCCCCTCGAGCAACCTTGGAGCCCGGGCCCCCTCGAACTCCCCTAGAGCCCTCACAAGCCCCCTCGAGGTATCATACATTGCCGGTAACATATTATATACTGTGTATGTATAGGTAGGACAATTTGCGACATGGACGTTTTGCAACTTAGACCTTTTTAATCCTTAGGCAAACTACTGTTTAGACATTCTGCGTTTTAGACAATTTAGGGGCAAATTACAAACATAGTTAAAACTTACTCTGTGGTGCCCAATGACTTAGCGATTGGTCTGCTGGATTGCACCCAATGTCTATAACCAGCTGTTTCCTGTTTGAGTAAACTTACATACTTTTTTAGTTTATTTCATTATTATATATTTAAACGATAGTTAATTATATTATTAAAACAATATTTTTAAAAAAATGTTTAATAAGATGCTTAATATTTTGTTTCTTGACATTTAAATTTTAAAAGTGTTTCAAGGGTGTTTAGTACAAAAGATCACAACCAATCAGCACAGCGAGATTTGATTTGAAACCGATCCGTTATTTTCAAGTCAACTTCAAACAAAATAACCACCCCAAACCATCCATCTTGTCGTTATAAATGTTATAATTTGTGAAGCAAAAGCAAAAAAAAGCAACTGCGTCTCTGAATGTGTTGTTGAAACAGTTTTATTTAATCGACGCTTTGTTTGTATTTGTGCCGTGATATCTTCTCGTAGTGTCCTTCGTAAGGGCGCTTGCTAATAAAACAATGGAAATCGTTCGCAGGCAAAGACAGGTAATGTTAACTCGTAGAGACCGTGATTATTCAGTAAAATTTATTGTATTTACACTACGTTACGTTGCTTATTGTTTTGTTCTTCAGGTACAACATCAGGATCAAGAAAATGTGTATGCTATCAAAGGTGGAAAGGGCTCGATCGTCGTGTCGGGCAAACGGCAAGGTCTGGCGGTAAGGGGAGCTCTAGGCGACTTGAACAGCAACGTTCAAGCACAGCGCGACGTAAATGTTGGCAAGGTCGCAGTTGCTGCTGCCGAATTCGAGAAGAAAGCAACACTCAATCGCGGTGTATTAAAAAGGTAAGGTATTTTTTATTTTCCTACCCTCTTAATATAACTTATTTTCTACAGATAAACGATTTCATACATAGATTTATTTTTTGGAGGTAAAAAGTACATGATTTTCAGTGGACACATCAAGACTACAAGAATTTCTCATAGAACATCTGAATAGTTTTTCCAAGTGAAGTCAATCGATTAAATCGTCTGTTAGGGTTGTATCTTTTAGGTGTTGTTTCTACTTCTGTCTGCTAAATAACACATTGGTTATAACATTTTTAATTTTAAGATTTTGCCCAATGCGTTACGTTCCTGCGGGTCTATCGGCTAAAAACATTGAAGTTCATGTTAACTGTAATTTGACAGATGGATGTGACACATTGCTACTTAATTTTGGCACAATTAAAAATTTACCAAAGAAACGTAGCAATGTATCACATCCATCTGTCAAATTTCCGTTAACATGAACTTCAACGTTTTTAGCTGATAAACCCGCTGAAAGAAATTACGTAGGTAATCTTTGGGCAAAAACAATACCAATTTAATTATATCACGGTTGGTGAGTAACACTATCTTTAATATAATATTACAGCAACTACAGCCATGTTCAGTCTAAAGTGGATACTGGGCTGGCTGCGAAGACCGTCACTCAACCGACTGCTCGGCCCCCACTCAGGCGAGAAGAAAGCACAGCGGGATTGGCAGCTCGAGCGATAGCCAGATCTAAGGTGTGTGTGTTCTTACTTATTTAATTAAAAGTGTTTCTTTCTTTTACATATTCTTAACCCATCAAGCCAGACAACTGAGACACAATAGATTTTCCATTGTTGTCTGTCCTCATGTGGCTGCCTCGTGTTTAATCAGCAAACTAAAATCTTTGGAAGTATAATTGCAAACAAATATGGCTTAAAAAATGCCACTAAGGGACCAAAAAATTACAACCCGCACAGCTTTAGTGGGCCAGCCATGTGCTCAGTGACTGACGTTAAGTATTCTTTAAAATAATAAATGCTGTTCGTATTGTAAAAAAGAAAGAAAGAGCGAGTTTCTCAGAAATGACGTCCTGTGTAGTCAAAGGGTGTAAAAGACACAAAGAAGGCAGTAAAAAGATGCAAAAATAACATATGTCTTTATTTAGATTAAGTATAGAAAAGAAAATATATGAGTGTGTGATTAATTACCGGGAAGTCTTGATGAAAAATTATTTTAACAATTTCAGTAATAAAGCTATTTTTATTTTATTTTTATGAGTATTCAAATTAAGGTCGCTAAGAAGCAAGCAGTGTTTAAACGTTTTGTGCTGCATAATTAAATGCCAGCATTTTTAGCACCATCCACTTAGTTGTAGTTTTTGTGTCGTGCCATTTTATGAGCGGAATGCTTGTTCCATGGATTTTAGTTCTTCGCTGCGTTTAATGAATTAAAGTGTTGATATAATATTGGACAAAATACATCACAATTGCTGGTTTTCTGATGGACAGATGCATGAGTAAGCTCTAATTTATGTCGCCCCACAGTTTGTGATTTGTCCCGAGAAGTGGACATCCTTGTTTCAATTGTTTTTTTAATAAGTATCATTAAAACATAACCCTGAATAAAACTCCCATGTTCTTATCTACAATAGTTTTTGAGATATTGAAAAAAGTAAGAAAAATCCATAGAAACCAGAAAAACACAATCTTTCTAAGTATATCTTTTTTATAAAACTTACTGTGAAAACATAGTTTTGGACTTAAGGTATTATGAAAACTATCAAAATTTGGCAGTCTTACGTTAAAAAAAAATAATTTCTATTATTTTTAAATATTTTTTTTCCGGGAAATCTCTTCATATTTGCATTTTTTTTATTGACAATTTGTTGGTTACCATCAAAGGTAATATCATGGTACAAAGGTACAAATGAAACTGAAAGCCTAGCCATAGCAGCAATATGTACCATTAAAGCAGTATCTTAGTGCCATGTGTTCTTATTAAATGATTGCCATACCATAAAATTGCAGCAACGCCATGGTGTCGGGTACTATGTCTCCAGTAATTAATGTGCTACAAACTATATACCAACCTTTGTCACGATATTTAGCTATCAGTACTATGCGAGCCAAATACTATTCTTATTTGGCTCGCATAGTACATGCTCATATGCGTCATTTTTTATGAATCCTCATTCTCCTTCAGAATATGTCAACTTATGTCGTCAGCTGGTTGCGCTGTTGAGTCACTTCACGACGCAAGCGTCCTTAAAGCCTCTGCGAACACAATGATAATCAAATTAAATTATTTATGCTAACGGTTTTTGTAAACTAAATGCAGGAAATACATCATCTAAAATCTAGGATATAACAGATGACGAATGGTAGAGCACCCACCGCGCCCCACGCTGGGATCCTGCTTAATGCAATGGACAATCTAAATGCCTGCACTTGTTCATAGCACAAAGATGAAATTGTTATTTATTACTAACTTTACTAGCTGATACACCAAGAACCATTTGGTTTGACTAAGTAAAAGCTTAAGATTTTTTTATACTTAATTGTAGTATTTAGTACTTTGAGAATAAATTTTATTGATTTTTGTAATTCAGTGGTTTACTTTATACTAGGTACATAGATTTGATGATACTTATTTACTAAGCAGTACCTTGTTTTATATGCAGGCTGCCCTAAACAAAGAAAACAAAGCAACTGAGTATAAAGAAAACATCAGTATCATAATACAAACAAAGAAATGCTACCAAGAGATCAAGAAAACTTCTAAGTTGCCAACTGTTAAAGAAAACAAGGAAAGTAAAGTTTTGAAGCCTATCTTAAAAGAGTCTACAGAGTCACTGGGCAAATTAAAACTGGTCGAAACCACTGCGTTTTCTGAGCAAACCACTAGTATAATTGATCATGGTAAACTTGAAAGGAAGACTGCGTCGCTGGAATCCATAAAGGCTCCAGAACTACCAGATGACATTGAAGACATTGATGCTGGTGACAAGAATAGTCCCTTGCTCATGTCCATTTATATTAAGGACATTTACCGATATTTGACTGAACTAGAGGTGAAATACGCTATTGAACCTGATCATTTACGGCAACAGGTTTGTATTCTCCATTATATCCCGGTCGAGTTAATTCGACACCTGAAGCGCGATAGACCCCCTTTGTTTTCTCCTTGCCTCACGCCACTGTCGTCATGCCAGTAGCGTTAGTACATTTGTTAGCGGTAATTTATCGATAATCTATCGAAATCTTTCAAAAAATTTACGACAGTGGCGTGAGGAAAGGAGAAAACGAAGGGGGTCTATCGCGCTTCAGGTGCCGAGTTAACTCGACGGGGTAGTAATTTTATTTTATTTACCTACTGGTTTTTGGAAGTTTTCTGGTTGAGTTTATTTTTTTATCTGTTGAAGATCTTTACTTATTTATGTAGCATTTCTTAATTACTGTCTTCTTTTCAGACTGTTATCACAGGTAAAATGAGGGCAACTTTAATTGATTGGTTGGTGGAAGTGCAACGCCAGTTCTCTTTAGTATTAGAAACATTCCAGTTGACTGTAGGGATCATTGACCGATATTTGCAGGTAGGTTTAATGATGAAATCTGTAATATTTTATTGATTAAATGTATGCAATTGTATTTAGGAGCTTAATGGGGCAGTGGTGGTCTGGCCCTGTGATTGCGGAAGTTAAGCAACTTTCGCAAGGGTCGGTCATGGGATGGGTGACCAAAAATTTATTATCTCGAGCTCCACCGTGCTACGGAAGGCACGTTAAGCCTATGGTCCCGACTGCATTTGCAGTCGTTAACACCCACCAATCTGCATTGGGATTGGTGGGTGTTACCCAATGCAGATTGCAGATTGGTGGTCCTTATCCACTCATAGGGAAAGCCTTTGACCCAGCAGTAGTGACATTAAAAATGGCTGATGGTCATCAAAAAATATGGTTATTTTTTGGCACTGCACTCTTGTCCTAAACTGGCCACATGCTGATAAGCATTTCTTTATGAACTAAATAAATTATGATAAACACACAAAACACCAAATCACAGACTTGCAAATTGACACTGGTTGGAGATAAATTAAAACTATCTTGGAGGTAGGAATGAATTGCTCTATGGTATTTTCAGGCGGTGCCAAACGTCCAGAGAAACCAGCTACAATTGGTGGGGGTGACAGCTATGTTCATCGCCAGCAAGTATGAAGAGATTTACGCTCCAGAAGTCGGCGACTTCGTGTATGTCACGGACAACGCTTACAGCAAAGCTGATGTGTTCCAGTGCGAAAGGGAAATCATGTCGAAGCTCGAGTTCTGCCTGGCGAGGCCCATACCCCTTAGTTTTCTTAGAAGGTGAGATCATTATCTGTAATTGAAATTGGAAAAACAAAATAAAAAAATATAAGAGATGTGGCCACATAATTAAGAGTGCCAGTCGGTTTTCACGTCTCTCAGGATCTCCTCCATTTACTCCCTGGATAACCATCATCAGATCACAGCATGGTCAATCCTTGCTGGAGAAACAAGGCTTCAAAGTTACCTCGTTTGTATGAAAATCAACTGACGTCCGTAATTAAATGGCCACCACTATATCTAAGAAATATCTTATAAGGAAAAACACAGTATACCTAAGAAATATCTTCATTATAACCTGGATTAAAACATAAGGTACTTATTCACTTCTCAAGCTTACGCGCTCACTAGACATGAAATAAAACACTTTAACGGATACAAGATAACGGATACAATACATATCCATTAAAAAGTGTTTATTTCATAAGGTACTTAGTTATTGGTGCCACTTCAAAAGTTTCCTGCGGATTTTTCAAATGTTCACGAGGACGAAACCGCGAGCGGAAGCTAAGATACTAAGACTCTTTTGGTCATTTTCATCCCTCTAGCTAGCTAGTCATAAATATGGTAGGTTACATAGTTTTTTATACTTATCATTTTATTTCAGATTCGTAAAAGCAGCCCATGGAACATCAAAGAATCACCATTTAGCAAAGTATTTTGTAGACCTTTGTCTAGTCGAATACACGATGGCCCACTACCGTCCTTCTGAACTGGCAGCAGCAGCAATATGTCTATCCTTATACCTGCTCTCAAGCAAAAAATTAGAAGACGTTTGGACACCAACACTGTCATATTACTCCGGTTACACATTAGAACACATCGACCCTATCATGAGAAAAATAGCCAAAATAGTTGTAAATGTTGAGAATTCCAAGTATAAAGCTGTATACAATAAATATTTAGACACCACGTTAGCCAAAGTAGCGAGCTTACCACAACTCAAAGATGAGGCAATATATGAACTAGCAAAGATTTCCTCGTGTACGTAAATAGGTATAAGTTAATTATAGTTTTGGACTGAATTAGCTTGTATTGTGTGTAAGAAGTTTGTGATTACTTGTATGGGACAGGTTTGTTTATTTAAAGTACCTGTTTTGTTTGCCTAGGATAATATTAGTTATTAGACGTAATGTATGACGGCGAGATTTTAGATATTCTTTAGATAATGTTGACATGATGTATTTATGTATTATTGTAACCGTATTGTAACAATTCAATGCTGCTAGTTTTGAAAATATGATGTATTGGAGTACTATTTTGAACTATTGTAATTTTTATGGTATTTATTTGTGTCGTAATCAATTTGTAAATTTTTTACATGTCTCGAGGTTTCAGAAATCTCATTTAATTCCTGTTCTAGGTAAAGTGATGAACGATTTAGGGTTCATAATTTGCCATTATGATTTCCAAACCCAGTAACGTGATGCTTAATGGATCTAGACTAGAATAATGAGTATTCTAAAATTATTTTTAAAAGTCTCGTTTTAGTTTTAATTTGACCAAAATAAGATTGACAATTTTAATGAGACTACTGTTTTCATATTGTAAAAGTAAGGTATTTTGTAGGATATTTTGCATAAATGTAATTTGATAGACCTGTGATTAGAATATACGATGTAATTTGTTGAAAATAAAAAGTTTTACGATACTTTTTGTTTTTATATGAGCCATATTCCTGTTATACAAACAATCTATTTGAGGTTCATCATGATCATGACTTTGATAATATTTATTTTTGGCTTAAGATTATAGACTAGGAGGCCATAACAAATTTGGTAACGATCGCGAAAGTGGCTGACTCTGGGTTTACAGGATGGAGAGGTACTCTCTGATGCTAAATATGTCAGTCTGTTTGCATGAAGTGGTTGCGTTCTTTTTATATGCAGGCTGAAAAAAGGCTATAATTTTTTTGAAAATAAATTATAGCCCATGTTACTTGCTGATAATGTAGCTTTCTATAGGTGAAAAAATTTTCAAAATCGGATCAGTACTTTTTGTGTTTATACATTATAAATAAACAAAAAGTTAATCGCTTATACCTACGAAACGCAACCGAATTTTGGTCAGTCCTTACACAGTTCACGTGAGCACAACTAGTACTTACTTGCTGTACCATTGTCAGCCATTTACCTTATCGTTTTTCTTTTCTGGTAACGATTACACATTTTTCACCCTGCATATAAAAAGAACGCAACCACTTCACGCAAACTGACTGAGCATCAGAGAGTGCCTCTCCATCCTGAGAACCCAGAGTCAGGCACTTACGCGATCGTTACCAAATTTGTTATGACCTCCTAATATATTAGTGGATGAATAAGGACAGAACTCCACAACGGAGATTGCGAAGCGAAGAGAGATATGCCCCGTGGTGGTGGCCTTATTCGTGCGGCCCGCCCGCAGCATAGTAAATAATTTAATCATAAGATACACTGACGTCCATTATACAAGTATATACTACTTGTTTATTGGACGTCAGTGATAGAATACAACATTTGTCTGATTTGTCATAACGGCGGTATTTGTTCACTTTGTAATCAGTTCGTATTCGTATTTTTTGTCATCATTATTTGTGATTGGTCGACGACTGACGACGACCAATCACAAACTGAAATATAAAGTAAAACATGAATACGGACCGAATACATATTTTCCCTATGTGGCCCTTGGCTGGAAAAGTGTGATGACCGGCTAGGGCGGTCATTCCCGCAGGCCTACCGCCTAACTTTGCTAGGTTAATGACGTCAGTGCACTGTCCGTCCTTGTCATTGTGTTATGATATGACAAGGACGGATAGAGCATAGCTATCGCTTTGAGTTAGGCGGTAGGGCCCCCGGTCGCCACCACCAGTATCGCCACCACGGGTGTATCCATCAGAAGCTGAGC
Organism: Agriphila geniculea; assembly: GCA_943789525.1. NCBI lineage: Eukaryota > Metazoa > Arthropoda > Insecta > Lepidoptera > Crambidae > Agriphila > Agriphila geniculea. Next base: position 18,891,382 of record OX038871.1, read on the forward strand.
GATGATGCCGGTTCTTGCTGTGGTACCTAGTAATTCATTTGTATAAATGCCACCCATATGCCACCGGAGGCCTCGGCATGCCGTGCGCGACTCGCGCTGTGTAGAAAAACATTTACGAGGCTTTGCCCGCTTGTCTTTTGACAGTCATAAAGCGACATTTAGACGCACAATACCACATTGCAATAACACACAAAATCTCTTTTTGCGCTACTTAACTAAATAGGTAAATGAGCTCCTAAACCGTGTTCACTGTAGCTGAGCAGATCTCTCTTCTCGTCTTTTCTTTGGCGGTTTCAAGACTTGGCGACTTGGTTAGGTAAAGCTAAGGTTTCCTACGATGACGGTGCCGTCATATTACGGCCGTAATTTAGCGGCGTAGAACGTTGTCTATGTAAACAGTACGGCGCGCCGTATTGTTTTCATAGACAACGTTTTACGCCGCTATATTACGGCCAGTAATACGTGCCGGACTACAGATGCGCCACAAAAAAAAAAAGTTGGAAATCTGACATTTTGACTATGCCATGATGAAGTCTATAGTTTGTCGGATTTTGTCGCCAAAAACCAGAGTTTGTCGGTCTTCCGTTTAGGAGATACATGCAGGCGCGGTCGCAGCCTGAAATTTTGGGGGGGTCACTAATAATAATAATTGCTTTTCTGTAAACTTTTAGAAGCTTTTTCTATGTGACGTGTACGATTTGGGGGGGGGGGGGGGTCATGTCCCCTGTGACCCCCCCCCCTCGGACCGCGCCTGGATACATGTGGCTCAGCTGTAGAGACGTCTCTACAGCTGAGCCACACAGATCTCGAAAACGGAAGGTCGTAACAGAAATCTGATTACTCGTGTGTGTAGCCGGTAGTATGTCGGAGTTTGTCACCAAGAACCAGAGTTTGTCGGTCTTGCGTTTAGGAGATATGTGAGGATACGCTGTGGAGACCTTTCTACCTGGATCATGAGAACGGAAGGTCGTAGCGATAATCTGATTAGTCATATCTATAGTCGGTAGTTCGACCGAGTTTGTCGCCAAATATTAGTTTGTCGGTCTTGCGTTTAGGAGATATGTGAGATTTTCGCTACGACCTTCCGTTCTCGAGATCCAGGTAGAAATATCTCTACAGCATATCCCCACATATCTTCTAAACGTAAGATTGACAAACTCTGATTTTTGGTGACAAACTCCGACAAACTAATGGCTACACACTCGAGTTATCAGATTTTTGCTACGACCTTCCGTTCTCAAGATCCAGGCAGAAAGGTCTCCACACCGTATCCTCACATATCTCCTAAACGCAAGACCGACAAACTCTGGTTCTTGGTGACAAACTCCGACAAACTACCGGCTACACACACGAGTAATCAGATTTCTGTTACGACCTTCCGTTTTCGAGATCTGTGTGGCTCAGCTGTAGAGACGTCTCTACAGCTGCGCCACACGTATCTCCTAAACGCAAGACCGACAAACTCTGGTTTTTGTGCGACAAACTCCGACAAACTAACGGCTATACATACAAGTAATCAGATTTTCGCTACGACCTTCCGTTTTCGAGATCTGTGTGGCGCAGCTGTAGAGACGTCTCTACAGCTGAGCCACATGTATCTCCTAAACGGAAGACCGACAAACTCTGGTTTTTGGCGACAAACTATAGACTTCATCATGGCATAGTCAAAATGTCAGATTTCCAACTTTTTTTTTGTGGCGCAGCTGTAGTCCGGCACGTCAGTAATATGACGGCACCGTCATCCTAGGAAACTCTAGCTTAACCGTCGCTGAACTTAATCAAAAGAAAACTGCGAATTGAAAAGTAACGCCAGCCCCCCTAGCATGACCAGGGGCCGTACCCGTATCGAAAAGTCTGCCGAGTTTCAAATTAAAACAGATAAATCGAGCCCCAATTGGGCCAAAATGGCGAACCCCGAACATCGATATCTTCCAAATTACGTCAACAGGGGCCGTACCGGCTAACGAATCGAGCTTCGGAAAATTTGCCGAGTTTCAAATTAAAAAAGATAAATTGAAGTAAGGAATTTCGTATTGTACTATTTGTTAAAGTTATTTGGAAGATATGGATATTTGTGTGACCTCATGAAGTAGGGTTCGCCATTTTGGCCCAATTGGGGCTCGATTTATCCGTTTCAATTTGAAACCCGGAAGACTTTTCGAAGTTCGATTCGTTAGCCGGTACGGCCCCAGAAAGTACAAAACAAAATGCCTTACTTTGATTTTTCTGTTTTAAGTTGAATCCCGGCAGACTTTTCGATAATCGATTTGTTAGCCGGTACGGCCCCAGGGGGGGTATTACAACCTCTTAAAACTTGCCTGGTTTATGAATTGCTATAGTTACATCTCTTTCTCGTTGTATCCTTACTAATATTATAAATGCGAAAGTCCGTCTGTTTGTTTGTTTGTTACGCCTTCACGTCCTAACTACTGAACCGATCATCATGAAATTTTGCATACACGTTGTCAGGGGTATAGAGAAGGACATAGGGTACCTTTCATCCCGAAAAAAGTATTGTTCCCGAGGGATAGTAAAAAACCTTTCCACGCAGACGAAGTCGCGGGCGGCCGCTAGTGGAAAATAAGACGCATTGATAGCCATTCAGAAAACTGGCAAGTTTTAAGAGGTTGTATACGGGGGAAAACCACTGAACTGAAACGCGATATGATATAGTAGCGATTTATCATGTTTAATTGTCACAAGACAATGGGTTTTGACAGTCGAGTGTCGATAAACACTATATCATGCGATATATATCGTGTTTCGGTGGTCATGCTAAGGGGGCTGTGCCTACTACATTCTACCCAAGTAACACACAAGCAAGATAACAATACACATATAGAAAGCTTTACAGTTTAAAGATGAATATCTTTTGTATAAGAGCCTTAGAAATAGCTAAATGCTGAATTCATTTGAGATCGGGCTTTTAAAATTCTTAATGCTTAATAAGTTCTGTATTCTTGTATTTGATTTCTTTAAACTTAATAAACAATATTTGTTAGACTATTATACAAGCTTTATTAAGCATTACGCATTCTAGGTACCTTAAAGCTGAAAAAAGGCCCCTGTGGAAGCATTTGTATGAATAATCATAATCTGTATTGCTATTATTCAATAATTACTAAGCTAGTAGCGTTTGAATCAGCTGATTGCTGAATAAAGGATAACAATCTTAATAAGCTATTACATAATGCTGTTATACAGCTTGATACTGAATAAATGTTGAGTGAGCTAATTATTTCATGCTTAAACTGGATTAGATGCCATGTTTTACCAGTTATGCAGCTGCTGAATAAAGAAGATTATTTGGGCTTTTATTAAGTTTTCACCGGCATAACAGTATGTTTTAAACTAATATAAGGTGGTACCGTTTTAACTGTGAAAACTTTAAGGGGTAGTCAGGTGATGTGTTTAGAACACAATAAAAATAATAAAAAAAATCTAAAAATTATTTAATTTTTTTTTAATTTTTATTTATTTTTTTATTATAATTATTATCGTCGTCGATTCTTCCGATATTTAACCTAAATGACCACAAAATAACAATAAATACAACAATAATCGAATAACTATGGTGTTCTCTTGTTTTACCAACACATAATGCCATCCACGCGCGAACCGCACGCGGTCATGAACCCAAGCAGCTGATGGTATAGGTTCCAATCTGGGTAATTATTGTCTAATTTCAAAATCAATCGCAATCGCTTTCATTTGACGGAGACGGATGGATGTGATACATTGAAACTCCTTTTTGGCACAAATAAAAACTTTGCAATGAAATGTGTCAGTGTGTGCGGTGTATTTGCATAGCACAGTTTGTTGGTTAGTAAAAATGCAAATTCGTTTTCAAAAAATTTAAAGAAATACATTAATTTCTTCATCTGATTTCGTGAATAAATAAGTGTTAACTGTTTCAGAATTTAATGTGTTCTACTCCTGATTCCTAGCTTAAAGTCAATATTCATATTACTCTCTCTCTCTCTCAATCGTTCCCTCATAACTGAGGATCGTGATCACCGGCTGCTTTTACGATTTGTCTCCATCGGTCTCGGTCCATGGTTGCATTATCATTACATTGGTGTATAAATATTGATACATTGAAAAACGCGTTTTTTCCGTGTTTCAAAGCAGTGCCCGGTAGCCTAGAAAAACATCGAAAAAACATCGATATATCGTTCATAAACACTGATGTTTTCAACATCGATGTTACACTTTCAAAAACATCGATGTTTTAATATCGATGTTTTTTATGAACGATGTTGCATCCCTAGGCGGCGGGCGGCGGACGACAAGGCGGGCGGCGCTCTTTGCTGCCCCCCGCCCGTGCCGCCCCGCGCCGCGGCCGCACGCGTCTTTCAGGGGCCCAATCGCGCTAATTTACAACGATAAAACCAAAACCAAATCGTTACCGCTAGAGTTTTGTTTACAGAAAAATACTCGCTTTAATTATGTTAAAATTGTACAAAGCTGTGCCTAAGGAGCCTAGAATAACAATCTCGGACAATTTAAATGAAAATTCTTAAGCTAAACCAAAGATTTTTAGGTAAATATAACCTCAATGACAACGTAACGGTTTTGGTTTTATCGTTCAGAATTAGTGCGATTGGGCCCCAGGTGCCGCGTGCATGCATGTCGCGTCGTCGGCGCATCTACAAAGAAAGCGCCAAAAAGTTACCGATAAAAGGTGCTACAGACGTTTCGTTTTTGTGATATTGATTTTTGATGAGTAGGTAAGTAAATTGTTAAATCGCTAGCTTCATGCTCGTTGATTTATTTTATTAGGTTAAGTACGGGCATCCTTTTTATTGTTGTTGGGATTTTTTTAAGTTATAAAACTGTTTACAAAAGAAAAAACATATGAATGAATAAAATAGGATGTTATTGTAATTGTAAATAAATGTTATCTGTCACTATCTATCTCCCATTTTGCTTTTACTTTTTAATGGCTATTAACAATGTTAAGAATCATTCGATTAGGTAGGTACGTTTAATTAAAGTTCACAACCACACCTCCTGCCTTTTTTGTGATTAAATGATGGTTTTGATGACTCTATTTTGTAGTTTTATGGCAATGATAGTAAAGTATAATAATTTAAAATTCGCTTAAGTAATGTATGCGAAAATAAGTCCACAAACTATTTCTAGGAGTTCAGATTCCGTGTAGTGTGTAGAGTCACCTTTAAACTAAAACAAAACCCTCCGCCGCCCGCCTGCCGTCTTCTCTCTCTCTCTTCTCTCTCTTGGTTGGACGACCGCACGCAGCACGCACTTCTTATTTTTTCTGCTCTGCAGTCTGTGTCCGTGTGTTCTCTCGTCGTGTTGTGTTGTGTTTGTTTGCGTAGAGTGTTAGCTATGCCTCGATATACAAATCCTACTGCGTACTAATCCTATTGTGCATTGAGAGAGGTGGTGATCGGGTGTAGTGTAGCAGTTCTGTAGATAGTTTTTTTAAAGTGTAAATAGGACTTGTGAATAGAACTTGTTAATAGGTGATGGACTTTTAAACACGCCAGATGAATGTAGGTAATAATAAAATAATACCAAGTATGTAGGTACCTAACCTATTTTAGTTATTTTATGTAAAAGACTGACTGTTTTTATTGAGTACCAACATTAGTTTGAAAGTCCAAAGCCTGTCAAGTGTGATGGGAAGCTTATCAGTCTTATCACCTTCTTGTGTAGTGTGCAGTGTAAACAAAATCAACCAGCTGTTTGGGGTCATGTAAGTACACTTACCAATTTGAAGTAACAGAGATTATTAGGTACTTAATTCCTCACGTTTTTTTTACAATTAATTAAGTTCGAGTTTATCAAAGGTCATCGAACTTAGTGATACCTTAAAAAGCATAGGCAACAACATTCGTTTGTAGGAAAGCCTGTTTTAGGTACGTGTGCGTAGGTACAGTGGTGAGTGAGGTACAGTGGTACAACATCGTCAGCTGTTTGTCGGCCAGCGCAGCGCGCCGCGCCGGCCGGCCGGCCGCGTATGGATCGCATAATGCGTGAGTAAAACAAGGGAATACCATAGTAATCATTTATTTTGTTGTATTTATTATTATTTTGTGATTGTTTAGTTTCAATATCGGAAGAATCGACGACGATAATAATTATAATAAAAAAAAATATAAAAGTAAAAAAACAAAATAATTTTCTGAATTTTTTTATTATTTTTATTGTGTTCTAAACACGTCACCTGACAACCCCTTAAAGTTTTCACAGTTAAAACGGTACCACCTTATATATTCAAATTAAAGACCACAGGCTTAGTAAAATGACTTTATTCAAGTGAAATCTTAGTAACTAGACTCTTGTGCACTTTTATTCAGCAATGAAAGCAAAACAAGTAATCGCCATTGAAAATCATTGTGAATAATCATAGTACAAGGAATTCACCAAGATTACCTGAATGCTTAATCTTACAACTACGACATTTTCAATTAGATTTATCGTATGATGCATTGGAATTGCTAAAATTAGAAATTTCGCCATAAGTATTTTAGTCAGACCGAGCATACATGTACGAAAATAATATTTACAATCACTTATCTTGATTATTCACGCAGCGCGTCAAAAATAATCGAAAGAATCATATACTATTTACGACAAAATAATTTGCGTACTAAGAATTAACATGACTATAGCAAACCTAATTATTGAAAGTACCGTTTTAATAAATTCACCATGCATGTCAATAATCACTGACATTATATATTATGTCTAACTGATTGTCATCTTATTCCACAATTTGCATGAAAAATATCTGTATTATTGTTAACATGAAATTAATGCTGAGTAAATTCTGAATACAATAACCAATTCGACATAGCTGAATATTTGAGGTGTAAGAGCTTAATAAAAGCAATATCAGCTGTTATTCAGAAGTTATTAAGATAATAGTACCATTACTAAGTTCCTAGTCAGATGTTTCTCAGACATTATTAAGCTTTAAGCATTTTAATTTGGGGCCTATTTTGTTTGAATAAAATCTGAATAGATGGTACTCAGACGTTATTCAGCTTAGTATTCAACTTATATTCTTAACGATAGCTCTTACTCAACTTTTATTCAGCACGTTTGTGTTACTTGGGTAATGATGGCTAATACTAACATCTCTCTCCCCCATATTTAGTTATGACATAAAACTTGCAAGTAGAATGCTGGCCACTCAAAAAACAGCACGAAATCAATTACACTGCCCAGAGATGAAGATGCTCAGATGGGCAGGTGGTGTAACTAGGCTGGATCATGTCAGAAACACACAAAGGTATGATTCCGATGTCTGCAGCACTGCTGCGCGACACTGCTGCACGACACTGCTGCTGAGCTCGGAATGTAGTCTCATATAAACCTATAGAGAATGTATGGGGACCAGTGGTCCTGCGGCAACAGTGCCGCGCAGAACTGCTGCGCAGCAGTGTCGCGTAGCAGTGTCGCGACGCTTCTCCTCTCACTTCAAATTGAGCCTTTCAAACGTAACATTACGATTTAATTTGGAGCACACAGCACTGCTGCGCAGCAGTGCTGCTGACATCGGAATCATACCTTAAGAGGCACCTTCAAAGTGAGACCTATCCCAGATAAACTACAGGAGGACCACATGACCAGAAAAGTGCTAGATATCGAAACTAAACCCCGAGAACGAGGAAGACCCCGAATCACATGGATGTCCATAGTAAATAAGAACCTCAAAGAAGCCCAAGTCAGCAAAGAGACGACCCAGGACCGAGCTACCTGGAGACGCATGATACGGAGGCATAAGAATAATTATTTATTCTTATGACGGAGGACCGACTCCAAATAAAATGGGAAAGGGCCAGGCAAAGAAGAAAATAAAACTTGCAAGTAGAAGAAAATATTTTCTTCATAAACCACTTATTTAATCCGATATTTCAGAGTCGGGGGAGGCACACAACTTAGTCAACTGACAGGTTTCATTAAACTTCGACAGCTAAAATGGCAAAGAAAAAGATTAAAAGTGAAGATCTCGTAATAATAGGCCAAACCATCGCTAAATCAAAGAACAGAATCAGATTCTTGTCTACTTTATTATTAGATTTTCTTTTGATGATAGACTATAGATTAGATAAATTATTAGGGAATGAATTTAGTTACGGCCACAGATAGGATTAGGATAGGCCCGATATCTAGATTAAAAGCTAAGCAACTGTCGAACATTCTTTAAGCCCGGCCACATGGGTACAGTCACGAGCAATAAGATGTACACACTTTAGAAATTATGTCATATTACGTTATTGAATAACCTATGACATTTTCACACTGAGAGTTGAATGTGGCATAGTTCTAAAGTGTGTACATCTTATAAAGTCTTATTGCTCGTGACCGTACACGACGGAATCCCGATTCGGAATTCTGAACGGAATATTGATAATGTATGGAAATTCCGTACGAAAAAATCCCGCATGGCATGTGTGAGGTAGGTCCATAGATTTGTATGGATTAGCTGCATTAGGAAATACGGTACTTATGTACGGAATTCCGTCTGTACGTGGCCAGCCTTATTAATATCAAACCTTGCATAGCAAAAAATCAGGCTTATCACAATCTGTGGATTGATTAGTCTGGCCCTTATTATTATTATTATTTGATTGTGAGGGGCTATGCAGCTCAGATAAAGCTGTAGTCACTGCGACCTAAAAGATCTGTTGTAACTCGCCACCTATTTATAGCAACTCTTTAAGCCCAGCGGCTTCCAAGAAGTCTAATATCTTCCTGGTTTTCAGAGTTTTTATTTCCTCCGGGTCGATTACGTGTCGCCCCAGATGGATACTACGCTTGTGGATTAAGGGTCCACAGTCACATAAGAGGTGCTTGGGTGTTTCTTGCTCCTCATTACAATATCTGCAGACGTCAGTATCACTCAATTTCATATGAAATAGGTGTCTGTTTAGTTTGCAGTGTCCGGTTAAGGCTCTAACAGTCGCGCTGACGTTCGATCTGCTGAACTGTATAAGTTCATTCGTCCGTCTTTGTGAGTAGCCTTCCACCAAGGATTTGGCATGTCTTAATCCTGGCTGTTTTAGCCAGAATTTTCTCGACTCGTCCAAAAGCTTATCTTTAAGGAGTTGCATAGCCTGGTTTTTTGAGATGCCGCAGAAAGGTTCTGGGCCGATCTGTTGGTCTCGCGCCCCAGTTTTAGCAAGGTCGTCGGCTTTTTCATTGCCGATGATGCCTGAATGCCCTGGTACCCATTTCAGAATAATTTTATTCTTTTGTCCCAGTTCATTCAGTTTGTCTACGCAGTCTTTTACCAGTTTCGATCGTATCACGTTCGAGTTTATGGCTTTAAGTGCTGCTTGGCTCTCTGAAAAGATATAGTCTGGCCCTTAGTCGAGTTAACAAACGGACGAAAATTAACAGTTTTCCACTCTGGGGTAACCCCCGATTTTGACAAAAACAATAGCAGACTTAACAGTCTGCTATTGTTTTTGTCAAAATCGTAGTTCAATGGTGTTTTGTTTGAATGTAATGCTTTTTGACACAGTTCTTGTTTCTAAAGGTATGATTCCGATCTCGGCAGCAGCAGCAGTGTTGCCGCAGCAGTGCACTCCAAATTGAACCCTAATGTTACGTTTGAAAGGCTCAATTTGATGTGAGCGGAGAAGCGACGCGACACTGCTGCGCAACACTGCTGCGCGGCACTGCTGCCGCAACACCACTGGTCCCCATACATTCTTTATAGGTTTATATGAGACTACATTCCGAGCTCGGCAGCAGTGCTGCGCAGCACTGTCGCGCAGCAGTGTCGCGCAGCAGTGCTGTGTGCTCCAAATTGAACCCTAATGTTACGTTTGAAAGGCTCAATTTAATGTGAGCGGAGAAGCGTCGCGACACTGCTGCGCAACACTGCTGCGCGACACTGCTGCGCAGCAGTGCTGCGCGGCACTGCTGCCGCAACACCACTGGTCCCCATACATTTTCTATAGGTTTATATGAGACTACATTCCGAGCTCGGCAGCAGTGCTGCGCAGTACTGTTGCGCAGCAGTGCTCGGACATCAGAATAAAACAAAACCCATTGTGTTTCAAACCCAAAACGGAAACATTTTGTGTCTTGATTTTGGGTTTAAGAAACAAGAACTGTGTCAAAAAGCATTACCTACTTACCATTAGAACACCTTTGAACTACGATTATTATTACAAACTCGTATTACAAACTCGTACGATTTTGACGAAAACATTAGCAGACTTGGCCCCCTGGACTGTGATTTATTTTATGCAATAATGACTAAAATAAAATAATCTTTAATGAAGTACCTAATATTCCAGTTTTATTGGAATGCGGGATAAATGTTAAAAGCGAACGTATTTCCTCTCGTGTGGCGGAGCAGGCTTGTCCGCGGACAGCGGGCGTCCGTTGCGTTTTCCATGGCACTCCCTCGGCCGCAAATTCCAAGAATTTATTAACGCTCTGCGGTTACCCGAACAGTTTTTGTTCCCCTTTTTTCGGTGACCGGACTCGTGCAGAAGAAAAACAAAGAATCTGGCCGACTTTCCGGCGGTTTGAGGATTTCAGATTTGTTCCCGGAGAACGTTCAAACTGTAATTTAGTTTTTCAGATGGTTTGAATATCGTTATTGGCAACAATAGATTGTAGATCGGTACCTATGGATAATATTTTTGTAAAAGTAGATGTACAAATTGGTCGGTGGTTACTGTTCCCAGGTTAGGTTACGCTGTAAGTGGGGGGTGTGCGCGTATTGTTTGTTATTGCGTAGGGACCTACCAATCTGAAACTGACTGCCATCAATAATAACTAGATAGTGGCTCTGTAGAGCTGTAGACTTCGCGTTGGTTACATTTTTGAATATTTTCGAAATGGCTAAAATATGATTTCCGTCCGCCATTCACCATATCTCCGCCATTTTGAAAAATTTAGAATAACTAAATCGACTATAAAAATACATATTATAGAAACTGTTTACAAAATTTCAAGAGAATCGGTTGAGAGATGCGACCTGAGGCCGTATTACGAGCTCTTAAATTCTGCCAGGTTTATAAATTGCTGTAGTGACATCTCTTTCTCGCTGTATAGCAAATAAAAGAGATAGATTGATAGCCAGTCAGAAAACTGACTGGAAATAAGAGGTCATAATACAGCCCCTGTAGAGGAGAACAGTCGGACAGCCGGACAGTTGGACGGACATACGAAAGCATTTTTGCCCAAGCTGAAACGGACACGCTTCGTTTGCGCTCGGTCAAATTATGGATAAATAAACCTACTGTATTTTTTTCAGATACCTACCTACCTAGGTTCTTTTCAGTTTGATGAAGGTATACCTACTTTCATACCTACTATACTAGGTAGGTATTGCATACAAAGTTAAAATATGCGGTTACAAAGTTGTCTATGGATTGTTAATGCTACCGCTGCCATGTTGCATTTTTGCAACAAGCTCGCGCCAATGTAAGCGCACAGTCGCCGTAATGCCGCGAGAGACTGTCTCGTAAATATTTCGCACACGCAATTTACTGCTTTGGGAATCCTCTTATAGGAATACTGGGGCAGTTAGTGAGCCTCCGGATATTTATAATTTGCACAACGTTAACACTAAACCACTAAATTGTACTGGAGTTTTAAATTAAAACGAAAATTCTATTCCATTCACATTCTACGGTTTCTTACTCACTTTTCATGAAGATTGAAGTACGTCTAAAGTAGGTAGGTAGCAGGCGCGGTCGCAGCCCGAAATTTGGGGGGGGGTCACTAATAATAATACAATTGCTTTTTTGTAATTTTTAGAAGCTTTTTCTATGTGACATGTCCGATTTTGGGGGGGGGGGGGGGGGTCATTTGTCCCCTGTGACCCCCCCCCTGGGACTGGGACTGTGCCTGGTAGGTAGTTGAATGATGATGATGGCAAGATAGCCAGTTCCTCAGTAATGAGGATTCCAGATGTAGTGCCACCTTCGGCCAAATCGTCACTTAACATCAGGTGAGGTGAAGGGCAAGACTATCCTGTTGTGCTAAAAAAACAATGAAGCAGACTCAGCCCCCCCATTACAGGTTTATGAATTGCTATAGTTACATCTCTTTCTCGCTGTATAGCAAATAAAAGAGACGCATTGATAGCTATTCAGAAAACTGGCAAGTTTTAAGAGGTTGTAATACGGGGGCAGATTTCTTATCCTGCTTGAGCAAACCAAAGAAATATTTAGCAATGAAATCGGACCTAAAGTACTTATCATGGTATTTAGCTGATGTGTTGCTGGTTAATAGTAGTTTTCACTATTAACGATAGTTTCTTATAAGAACTTCATAATATTATAAAGGAAGTCGTAAAAATAATTAAATAGGAAGTTATTAGGTACCTAAGTAGGTAGTTGAAGTCCTTTCATCATGATTGTTTCCACGCCCATAGCTTGACAATAATTGGCACACACACATTCCAAAAGAAATTTTATCAAATTCAGGAGTTGACTAAACTTCTAATTCCCAGTATTATATTTTAGTCCCATTATTTTAACGTCTAAACTGTCGAAAGACAACTTTCTAGGACTTAAATATTACGAAGTTTCTCGCAACAAAATGTTTCATATTATTGTCGTGTGATACTTTTCTACTTATCGCCGAGTCGCAAGTGTCCTGGCATAACACCGTTTCTGTTTCACCAAGTTTTAACGAGTTTGTCGGACACGGCTGGCGTCGTCCGCGTCGCCGATTGTCGACGACGGCATGCGGCATCTTGGCTGCACATGTTATAAGTACAACACTCACAAGTCACATGTTGTTCAAAGTCATGATGAATTTGAAATGAAACCGAAGAATGAAAAAAGTTGAGGAGTTCGATGGCGCAGTGACTTGGCGCATTCGGTAATATGTGGCGGCTAAGCAAGTAGGTATTCGCTAGGGTCCTAGGCTCCTTTGTGCTTCGGATCGAAAGGCTCTATGCAGTGGCGAGGGGTGAAATTATGGCGAAGGTAGCCGTTCTACAAAAATGTTAGGATCTGCAATAGTGGATCGTAGGGGTGGGATTTCTAAAAAGTAAATTATTCAGAGTGGGAATCGGCTTGTATGAACCCTCTGCCACTGCTCTAGGTATAGGCCCACCCATCAATCTACTTTGGGTCTGCGTAATATCTAAACTGTGTCTGCGTGGTGTGGTAAGTAACTAACTGGTCGGTTATTTTATGGCCCATCCTAATCTTACATAATACTCATCAACTTTGTCTAGGGATCAAGGTATTTTTTTCATACAAACGAGGTAATTTTGTTTTCATACAAAACTGTGATCTGATGATGGCTATCCAGGGAGTCAATAGAAGAGATTCTGATCGCTATACACACTCAACTGATCTGGGGGTCAAGTCTGCTAATGTTTTCGTTAAAATCGTAGGTCAATGGTGTTTGAATGGTAATGCTTTTTGACACAGTTCTTGTTTCTTAAACCCCAAACTGAAATACATTGTGTTTCTTAAACCGAATACGGAAACATATTGTGTCTTGATTTTGGGCTTAAGAAACAAGAACTGTGTCGAAAAGCATTACCATTAGAACACCATTGAACTACGTTTTTGACGAAAACATTAGCAGACTTGACCCCCAGATCAGCAATTCCAATTCTTTTTTTCTCTAAATAGGTACCAACCTACCTACTTACCTACTAACATAAAAGGAAATACCTACCTACTACCTTAGGTACTTTTGACAAAATGGCTAATAAGTTCCCAAATTAATGGCAAACCTTTACTTGTGAACTGAAATCGTGTGTTTATACCGAGTTACCGACATAGTACCTACCTAGAGTCTACTTACATATTTACCATCAACGCAATCTATGGTTTGAGTCATAAGCGTTTTGAGAATGTCATCATCTATTAAATGCTGATCTGATCAGGAAGGGTCACTTATAATAATACCATTGCCTTTTTTAAGTTTTTTGATGCTTTTTCTATGTGTCATGTATGATTTGGGGGGGGGGGGAGGGGGGGTCATGTGCCCTGTGACCCCCCCCCCCCCCTCGGACCGCGCCTGATCTTCATCCAACTCTGTATTGAAAAAATAAATAAATTTAAAACGTTTAAGTTTAAAAGACGTAAGTAGGTATAACAACTGTCAAAAGCGTACTAAATAGGACAATTTTATTAAGACCGCGTTTACATTATTCCAGTAAAAACATTCCAGTAGAAGTACATTACGTGGTGTGTTTGACGTTCTGCTAAAACCAACGAACACGCCAGGCAATGTCCTGAAATGTTTTACTGGAATAATGTAAGCGGGATCTGGATAAACAATAGCACGCATCACGCACGCGGATAAAATTATGTCTGATGTGATGACATTAAAAAACTTCATAAGAATGGTACCTATAATACCTGCTTTCAGAGAGAATTCTTATTTCGCACACACTTTCACACTCTTATCTAATAAAATAAGTTGTAAGTACTACCCAGGTATCTAGCTACCTACTTACTGCAAACTCAACAAAATAGCGATTGTTGATATGATATTCGTGTGAATCAACGGCGCGTCTTCACAAACACACTAATGTCTAGGTAGGTACCAATGTTTGGCTAACTTGGACCAATATGAGCCGATTAAGAAAAAACTTCAGATTGATGATAGACCGTAATCTTTCATGGCTTGCACCACAGCATTACGTACAACCAGCGTCGGAGCTAGGGTTATGAGCGCCCTGGCATGATTTGAATTTTGCGCCCCAAGACTTATTTCTAGGATCATGGGCGGACCTGCCTGTCGATTCTGTAACCAAACTCGCATCTCACTTCGAACCTCACTTCACTTTGCGTGAATTTGTTATTAGAAATTAGCTGGATATAAGCTATTTTACCGATTGCAAAAGGTTTTTTAGTTAGCTACCGTAGCGTAGCTATCTCAAATCATAGTGATTAAAAAAACAGCTTAACATTATCTCATTTATGATTTAAAATTCCCGCGAAGTGAAGTGAGGTTCGAACTTCGAAGTGAGATGCGAGTATTTTACAGTATCGACAGGCAGGTAAGACTTCAATTTTGTGCCCCAAGACATATTTCTAGAATAATGAGCGCCCCTGGTGAGATGTGAATTTTGCGCCCGCCGCCCCAAGACTTAGACATTTTCTAGCTATGTATTCTGTGGCTATGGGTCAGCAAAGTGCGCCCTTCTGAGAATTGTGCCACTGGCAGCCGCCCCCCCTGCCAGCCCCTAGCTACGACGCTGCGTACAACGATCAGCGATCCGCCGGACGGCCATGGGGTAGCACTTAAAACTGCCGTTAAAAGGGGTTCCGTTTCAAAAGCCCCGTATAAATAACGCAACCAACAGCATTTACGTTAGCGACGTTTATTTTACGATATTCTTTCATTTCCATTTAGGTACCAATTCAACCAGTATAGGTACCAGGTACCAGTGGCGAGGGGTGAAATTATGGCAAAGGTAAGCCGCTCTACAAAAATGATGAAAAATGTAGTGATCTGCATAGTTGATCAGTGGGGTGGGATTTCCAAAAGGTAAGCCAATGGGAATCGGCTTGTATGGACCCTTCGCCACTGATAGGTACTAGTCTATTTGTGTTCTCTAACTAAAATTACTTATTGTCGAAATAACAATTGCTCAAATGCTGGTTGTTTTTGTCTGAAAGAGATATTTTTCTCATAAGTAATCACTTTTATAAGCTCGCAGACTTCAAATGTTAGAAAAATTAAATTATCAAATTATGATGGCAGACCAAAACAATCGTATTTTCTGTTTTATTGAACTTACAAGCGAATATTGACTTTATTTCTTTTGTTTATTACATCACGAAGTTTACAGTTTACTTCACATAAAAAGCGTGTTGGACGATTTTGCTGTTGGACCAGAGGGTGAAAAATTGCCGAAATAGGGTGAAAACTGTTTGCGTGAGTCGTTTACTGCGGGCGGGCTTAGTGGCTATGGGGTCCGTGTGATATCAATATGGACGATATTTGGTATAATGGTTATTGGCTAGTAACGACCTTATCCCCTTAGATACTGTGGAGTTCGTCTGTGTCACCGCACTGCGAGCTGGCCGTTGCGGGCTGAAGTTTATTTGAATTATCTACTTTTAAAAAATCTACAGTTCACTACGAGCAACTTTACTATCAAAGGCAATGAAAATGTAATTTAAAAATAAAGCACACGGCGCTATTATCAATGAATTCATTCTTTATCGTACCTATTGACGATAAAGTGAACGGAGCGCAGACTGACCTCGCGGGACCCGCTACAGCCTACAGTTTTTGTCCGCCCGCGCCTAAGATGGCTCAAACTGTAGCTTAATTCAATCCTGAGATCCAATTGAATCCGTTTCTTGAATAGCAAGTTCAAAAAAAGTTTTTGGAAAATTCTCGATTTTTTTATATTTTGTATATATATATAAATATATTGTATATATTTATATAATTTAAAAAAAAAATGATATTTTGTCAAATTTTAGAAAATCTCAAAAAGTTAGCGACCGATTTTGAGAATTCAAATTGCACTTTGAAGCCCTCTGGTATACGCACATTTTGACACATGACCTATCAGCGTACCTCTCATAGGGAAATGTCACAATTTCATAAATCGGAGCACTATAGGTACTCGATCACAAAAACAAACGTTTTCAATGTTAAAACTAAGACTTGTTTTTTAAAGAAAATTTAAAAAATATTAAAAACTGCCCCTCCAAAACCGAACCAAAATGTTAAATAACAAGTGTCATTGCAGTAAAATAAGTTAAACAACAGTTAAATAAGTCGGGGGACTGTTTTGTGGAACAATTTTTAATCAAAGAGGTCCCCCGACTGCAATGACACTTGTTATTTAACTTTTTATTATTAGTTCGTTTTTGGCAGGGAAGAGCAGGGAAGTCGTGTTTTTAATATTTTTAAAATTTATTTATTTTTATTACACACATTTTAGTGACAAATTATATAGTTTTGGAATATGCTCATCAAGACCTTTCATTTGATGCCCATTTAGTAAAAATAAAAAAACTTTTTTTTTCACATTTGAAAATGGCGTCGTACTTTCGCAACATTAACTTTTTCCAAAAAAAAAGCCAGTGTCACTCGGAATAAATTCTAACGATACCCAATACATCTATATCCGTTGAGCCATTTAGAAGTTATGGTGGAATAAAGAAACTCACACCCACAAACATACATGAACCCTGAACACATATACACTCCTTTTTGGGCAGTCGTGAAAAAAAGAAGAACTGATACGATGCGCAGACTTGGACAGCGACCGATATTGATTTTTGTGTAATGAAAAAAGTATAATTATTAACTTAAAATATATTTTAAATTAATCTACGCCCCCACACACTATATTTGGTGGAGCTGCCCCGGGCATACGTCTAAATCGATGAGCTTATTTTTTTATGCCAATATCAACTTTTATAATATCATGATCACCATCAGAATGACGATACCCAATTTGGGCATAGGTGAAGAAAATTGGTAAAGTTAAAGAAAATGTTTTAACGCTTTAGGTATAGGGTGTAATAACTAGGAATACACTATTTTGCACAATATCGATTTGTGTTACAGCTATTTTATTCACTCTTACTTTATGTCACTTCTAATTGTACAAGTAGTATAGCCATATTAGCCATGCATGATTCAGACGAATTAGCTAAGCTATTATCATTCAATACACGTTTGTACCCAATAGCTCACCCCTCATTTGATTTGTTTTCGAGAAGATTAGCGGCTCAATAATACGTGCGGGGGTCTATTTAGGAGTAAGCTTAGGTGTTCGGCTAGTTTGATCCAGTTTAGTAATTACGTGCGTTGTTCTGATAAGAAGGTTCGGAAGAGTTGGTGCGATCGAGGGGACGATTTTGGTTGAATTTATAACCATCATCAGTTTTTTGTCTCCTTAGCTGGGCTCAGTCAGAATTCCCCTATGAAAAATATAGAGAGAATGGCTAGGTATAGATAACCAAGATATTTTTAAAGACTTAAAATCGTTAATTTGTCTACTTTAATTTTTTGTTAGACTCGAATGCACGATATTTTTTTAATTTCCAATTATTTACTATACCAGGTACGAACAATAATGTATCAAAAAATGCACCACTCTTACGTATGTGTCATGCATATAATAACTTATGTTCTCAAAAAGATATTTTTAATTGCAGTTTAAATTCATTCAAAGTGTCACTGCTGCGTGCTATTTAATTAACCTGCATTTTTTATGTTTGTATCTGCTCATAGCACTCGCTTAATAATTTGCTTCCATTGTTCATTTAATAAAAAATAATTGTTCGTAGCTTTTTAACTTCTTAAATTAAGTTAATTAAATATTTGTTTACTGTTGTTTTTATGTCAATGTTGTGTACAATTGTTATTGGGGTACAAATTTAAAAAGTATTCTTTAATGTAGATTGCAATGTAATAGTTTGTATTCTGTTATTGTACCTTTAACAATAAAATAAAATAACATAAAATAAAATATTACTTACCACAGAATATTAAATATTAGTAAGTACTCGTAAGTATAATTTTAATCTTGGATGAATTAACCACATTTTAATTAAACCTTGTTCCAGTTTCTATATCTGAACACTTCTTATACGTACGACTCTAACGTATAGTCCTTCCCAACCCAATAATATTTCGTTGAAGACCTTTCTAAGGTTACATTACGTACAAATTGTACAGTCAACAGCACGCTGAGATTTCACCTTGCACAACATGATTGTGGCTTTAAACGATTTTCAACAGTCTAGCATTCTAAATGTTCATGTATAACTTGATGTGCTGTTGACTGTACCGTATGTTATGTACACAGGTCTAACAGATTTAGTGCGCGTGATCAATAAATTCCTTGGCTGGGATCTGGGCCCGAGTCAGCGGTACTACCCCAAACCATAGCTCCATCTATCTGCATAGGATAAGACTTATCGAGGGTCAAATGAAATAAGAGGCAATGATCAGCATTTTACGAGTAAAAAGGTCTCGCGTCACAACAGACTTATGAAAAAGGAAGGGATTACCTACCTACTTTTAATTCAAAGTGCTAGAGGATGCAGTCTTGTGTAATATACCTACTACGATGCGATTAATTTGACAACGTACACATAGAAAACCAACTTTAGGAGGTATGAAAAAAAAGAAAAACCTCCTTCAAAAACCTGAAAACAAAAACAGCTTCAAAATTAAATACCTCTAAAAAGCCTTTCCAACTTTTTAGTGGAAGGTTTGTAAGCGTGTAAATATTTTTAACTTTATATAATAAGTATTTTCAATGATATAATGTCCATAACTCAAAATTTACGTGGCAAACCATGAACCTAAATCAAAATTTTAAGGAGTTCCGTTGCGCTTTTGTAGTCGAAGTCGTCACCGTCGCAGACCATAGCTCGGTTTGTTTTGGATTGTCATAAACATACCAATATCCAATTTGACTTTGAGGAGTTCCCTTGTACATCTTAGAAATTCAAGGTCAAGTAGGTACCGATGAAATTAAAATGTGTGCATTTTTGTGATCCTCTTTCAAACAAAAAAAGAATCATCTAAATCGGTTCATAAACAAAGAAGTTATGCCTGAAAAACTCTTGCGATGGTAAGCTAAATAATTTATATTTTTTAGGATTATGAAAAAACTATTTACTAGCCAGATCTCTGTAAAAATAATCTTTCAGATAAAAAAAAATCATTATCTAAGTTGCTTAACAACTGGTGAAGTTATGGTACATACATACAAAAAAATAAAAAATAAATACAGGTGACTTGTAACCTCCTTCTTTTTTTGAAGTCGGTTAAAAAGGAAAGGATTACCTACATTTAATTCTAAGTGGTGGAGGACGCAGTCCTATTTTATTATTATGTAAGTACTACAATGCGAATAATCTGAAAATGTACACGATAACCAACTGCAGTGCGCTTGTTTTATACTGTGCGCACCATACATTCTTTAGTCAAGTGATGACTGTTGTATAGTAGAGGCACCTATCAAAGATTTTAGCATTCCTTACCGCGTGTACGACAAATACAATATTACTTTTTAGGGTTCCGTACCCAAAGGGTAAAAACGGAACCCTATTACTAAGACTCCGCTGTCCGTCTGTCTGTCTGTCTGTCTGTCACCAGGCTGTATCTCATGAACCGTAATAGCTAGAAAGTTGAAATTTTCACAGTTGATGTATTTCTGTTGCCGCTACAACAACAAATACTAAAAACAGAATAAAATTAATATTTAAGGGGGCTCCCATACAACAAACGTATTTTTTTTGCCTTTTTTGTACGGAACCCTTCGTGCGCGAGTCCGACTCGCACTTGGCCGGTTTTTGTATATACGAAAGCCGAAACACGGGTCACATATTTTCATTTTCAGAATCAGAATAAAAAATTTATAATGATCCTTAAAAACTCACGCAGTTACAAGCTTTTTGTGTTGTGCGCGCGAGACATTTTAGTTGTGCGTGCGTTAATTATGGTTTTGTAAATATTATTTAGTCAAAACATAACATGATATAAAAAGATTGCAATCGATTCTATTACAGTTTTCATGTTTCGTTTATACTAAAAACTAGCTTCCGCCCGCGACTTCGTCCGCGTGGATATTAGAGAAAATCTTTAGGGAACCTTCAACCAGGATCCGACCAGCCGTTTTTACGCGATAAGGCGGATCACCACCAAGCGCGCTGCCTCGCGAGGCAAGACGTTTGCTAAGACGCAAGACGCAAGGCGTTTGTCGCACGAGGCTCGCTCGCTCGGTGGAGACCCGCCTAATCACGTAAAAACGACTGGTCGTTCCCATTTCCGTTCCCATTTCGTCTCGTTCCTTTTCTCGTTCCCGTTACCGTCCCGTTCCGTTGCCGTCCCATCCCGTCACCGTCCCGTCCCGTTGTCGTCCCGTCCCGTTCCCGTCCCGACCCGTCCCGTTCCTATTCCCGTTCCCATCCCCGTCCCGTCCCGTTCCCGTCCCGTTCCGTTCCCGTCCCGTCCCGTCCCATTCCGTTTCGTTCTCGTCCCCGCTCTCATTCCGTTCCCGTCCCATCCCATCCCATCCCGTTCCGTTCCCGTTCCCGCTCTCGTTCTCGCTCCCGTTCCCATCCCCGTCCCGTCCCGTTCCGTCCGGTTCCCGTTCTCGTCCCGCTCCCGTTCCCGTTCCCGTTCCCGCCCTGTCCCATTCCCGTTCCCGTTCTCTTCCGCTCCGTCCAGTTCCCGTTCCCGTTCCCATTTCGTCTCGTTCCTTTTCTCGTTCCCGTTACCGTCCCGTTCCGTTGCCGTCCCATCCCGTCACCGTCCCGTCCCGTTGTCGTCCCGTCCCGTTCCCGTCCCGACCCATCCCGTTCCTATTCCCGTTCCCATCCCCGTCCCGTCCCGTTCCCGTCCCGTTCCGTTCCCGTCCCGTCCCGTCCCGTCCCGTCCCGTCCCGTCCCGTCCCGTCCCATTCCGTTTCGTTCTCGTCCCCGCTCTCATTCCGTTCCCGTCCCATCCCATCCCATCCCGTTCCGTTCCCGTTCCCGCTCTCGTTCTCGCTCCCGTTCCCATCCCCGTCCCGTCCCGTTCCGTCCGGTTCCCGTTCTCGTCCCGCTCCCGTTCCCGTTCCCGTTCCCGCCCTGTCCCATTCCCGTTCCCGTTCTCTTCCGCTCCGTCCAGTTCCCGTTCCCGTTCCCTTTCTCCCCGTCCCCTGGGGCTGAATCAGGCATGTCCACCGAGTTGGACTTTAAAATAAATGTAATTTTCGCAATCACCATCCCATAAAACCTCAAGAACGTCATCCATATATAGTATTTTATGATTACTTACCCCATTTACCACATAAGGGGTTGATTTTCAAAATCACAAAATATATGTTTGCCTATTTATTTTTAGACTCCTACGAAGTTTAAAGTTGTAATGTCAATTTTATATTCTTTTTCCATACAAAATTTGAACCCCATTTTCACCCTTTTAGGGGTTAAATCATGTACATCGTGTTAGACTTTAAAATAAATGTCATTTTCGCAATCACCATCCCATAAAACATCAAGAACGATATCCATATCGATTTTTATGTTTACATACCCCATTTACCCTCTAAGGGGTTGATTTTCAAAATTACCAAATATATGTTTGCCAATTTATTTTTAGACGTGCTCCTACGAAGTTTAAAGTTGTAATGTCTATTTTATATTCTCTTTCCATACAAAATTTGAAACCCATTTTCACCCCTTTAGGGGGTCAAATCATGTCCACCGTGTTGGACTTCAAAATAAATGTCATTTTCGCAATCGTCATACCAGAAAACCCCAATAACGACATCCATCTCTATTTTTAGGTTTATTTACACATTTCACCCCTATTTCATCGCCATAGGGGTTGAAGTACTAACAATATCAATAAACGTTGCGTTAGATTTTCTTTCAAAAGCCTTTACTATAAATTAAGTGATTTTTACTTCGAAAATGAAGGATTTTTTCTATTCACAACTTCATACCCCTTTTCACCCCTTCGGGGGTAGAATTTTGAAAAACGCTGAGACCCGTATTTATTAATTTTCAATCTTCAGCCTAAACACAAAATTTGAAAATCGTAGCTTCAAAACTGAGGGACTTTCATACAAACTTTCATCCCTTATTTCACCCCCTTAGGGATAGAATTTTCAAAAATCCTTCCTTAGTGGATGCCTACACTGTATGAGGTATCTGTGTGCAAAATTTCAAGTCTCTAAGTCCAGCGGTTTGGGCTGTGCGTTGATAGATCAGTCAG
This sequence comes from Agriphila geniculea, assembly GCA_943789525.1. Lineage (NCBI taxonomy): Eukaryota > Metazoa > Arthropoda > Insecta > Lepidoptera > Crambidae > Agriphila > Agriphila geniculea. Next base: position 18,914,050 of record OX038871.1, read on the forward strand.
TCATTCAGTTTACGATTTTATATATTAAGATAACCTTGTATATCTCTGAGGGAGAAACCAATATTTTTTATTTATTAAGTGAAGTCTTAACTACCCGTACCTACTTTTATAGAAATATATTAACTTTGGCTGAACCTGTAAATAAGAAAAGTTTACACACTCAAAGAATAATAAGTATTTTTACAAAGAGGGCCCCTGCCATTTTACATTCAATATAAAATGGCCTTTTGTTGGTCTCATGATCGACTTTCATCTGAAAGCGATTTTAAAACCTTTTCCCTGAGCACTCGTTGTCGAACTGTTTTTAAATTACCTACGTACCCATATAATGTACCTATATGCACCATTGTGGGACTTTTCATACAAAATGAAAGGTGAAATATGCGTAAAATATTAAAACATTAATAAATACTTATACTATCGTTTACTAGAATTTAAAATGTGGTGAAATTAAAAAAGGATATGAGTACAAAAAATATTTATGATAATCAGTTTCAGTGTAGAACATGGATCTCCAAACTTTTTAGCAAAAGGGCCAGACTTACTCCTCCACCACGTCCCAAGGGCCAGGATCTAGCTAGCTCCGTACCAACATACTGTAAATTACTATATTGTTGGTACGATCCGGCATGCTTTCGCGGGCCGGATTGTTGGTGCTCGCGGGCCGGATCTGGCCCGCGGGCCGTAGTTTGGAGACCCCTGGTGTAGAACATCAAATTTTTGGAATTGCACTAAGTTACTTTTGAAAGTGTATTTTTTGATAGAGAGGAATAACGCGTTCTTATTCTTATGTTTTAAACATTGTTTTTATTTTTTTTTCAAAGTATTTTCAATTTATGAAGTTTATACGAGTGTAGATAACTTAGGTACTACCAACAATGCATCATTGCATGTATTTTATCTTTTAGATTGTTAAACTATACTTATACTTTGGTTGTACAGCTGTTACTCCATGAAAATAATAATTTAAATCTATGTAAATTTTCTAGAAATTTACGTCTAACTAAATTTTCACTCAAATAAGTTTTGAGAAGAGAGATTAAGGAAAAATCTTGTTTTATTATCATGCAAAACACTGCTACGTTACAAAGCGTTCAAAAAAACACCGATTAAAAAGAGTACTACTTATAAGTATTAAAATATTATAATATCTTAATAATCCGCTTAAATATTCAAATGGAAATGGATCTCCTAGTTTTCAGTATCGGGAGAAAAAAGCTATCTTGGTAAGCTGAGTTAGTAGCAGAGATTATTCAACTAATCTACATCTGGAGGTATAGAATGAGATATTAAAAATAATAGATAAGAGGTCAATCTTTTTTAATAACCAATTATCATTACACAATAGGTATATGTCACTAAATTAATGAATATTTACACATCAACTTTGTCTAGGGATACAGGTGTTATTTTCATACAAACGAGGTAACTTTGAAGCCTTGGTTTTCTGCCAGGGATGTATCGTGTTGTAATCTGATGATAGCCATCCAGGGACTGAATGGAGTAGATTCAGATCGCCTATACACACCCAACTGATGTGATCAGAATTCTAAAAGATTAATGGGTCAGAGTTCTTGGTTTGAGGATTTCCATACATTTTCATGCTAATTTCGCGGTTTTTTTAAACATGTCCATTACGTTTTTAGAATGCTGGTCAAATCAGTTGGGTGTGTATTGCGATCTGAATCTCCTCCATTCACTCCCTGAAAAGCCGTCATCAGATCACAGCACAGTACATCCCTGGCAGGAAACCAAGGCTTCAAAGTTACCTCGTTTGTATGAAAATAGCACCTGTATCCCTAGACAAAGTTAATGTGTGTAGATTGTACTGAATACAGTAACTGAAAAATATTTCCTGTGCCTAAACTATTGGATATTTTTTTATGCATATTGGGAGCGTTAAGATGGATGTGACACATTGCTGCATTTCTTTGGTAAGTTTTTATTGGCGCCAAAAAGAAGATCAATGTATCACATCCTGAAAGCGATTGCGATAGATTTTGAAATTAGACAATTAGCCCCCGGGTTGTATAATAGGGTATATTTTTTTACACGACTGCCCAAAAAGGAGTGTATATGTGTGCAGGATTCATGTATGTTTGTGGGTATGTGAGTTTCTTTATTCCACCATATCTTCTAAATGCCTGAACTGATTTGGATATATGGGGTATCGTTAGAATCTTTACAGCATCGGGAGTGACAATGGCCCTATTTTTTTTGAGAAAATCCAATATGGCGACTGTATGACGCCACTTTTAAATATGAAAACAAATTTCTTTTTCTTATATTATTACAATATGGGCATCAAATGAAAGGCCTTGATGAGCACATTTAAAAACTTTATAATTTGTCACTAAAATGTGTGAAATAAAAATAAAAAAATATTAAAAACACGACTGCCCTGCCAAAAACGAACTAAAAGTTAATTATCATTGCAGTCGGGGGACCTCTTTCATCAAAAATTATTACATAAAACGGTCCCCCGACTGCAATGACTTGTTATATAACTTTTAGTTCGTTTTTGGCAAGGCAGTCGTGTTTTTAATATTTTTTAAGTTTATTTATTTCAAGCTTTAATATTATACAACGTGTTACAAAATAACCCCTAATGCCGAATATGGTAGATAGGGACCATCAAACTGAACAACTTTTACTATTGGACCAACTCTGAAATCGTGAAAAAAATCTGCTGTTTCATACAAAAATTAATAACAAAAATATCAAAATGTATGAAATTGCTGTTTTTTTTTCAAGTTTTCAGAGTTCGTCCCATAGTAAAAGTTGTTCAGTTTGATGGTCCCTATCTACCATATTCGGCATTAGGGGTTATTTTGTGACATGTTGTATAAACACATTTTCAGTTTATGACTCTTGAATCTTTACTAGCCATTTATTTGCGATGTCAAATCAAAACTGTCAGCTAAAATATGTTCTAGGGGACTCCCTAGGAAGGAGCGCCAATTGCTTGATCCCATCCGGTTCCGGAACGGCAGGCGGCGCCTGACTCGCCCGCCCGGCGGAACATTGTCGGCGTTGAGCTGAAAAATATCATCTTAAGCACTTCGTATTTACGCTGTTGCAATAAATTTCCGCTCAGCTTAAAGGAATTATAACGGAGCGGTGTACTCGATTTCCTTGAGCGTGGTAAACGATGAGGTTCCGATTAACGTAAAGCCTTGAAGTATGACAAGAAAACTGTTCGGAAATTTTCTTGTTTTATTTAAATAGTTTATTGTAGTAGAGAGGTATAATTTAATATTAAAAAAAAGAGGAGTTTTACCCTCGTATGTATAGACGAGTAGGTAAGTAATGACTTGAGTAAAACTTGCAATTTTTAAATGCATAATTATATTCACATGCAATTTATAGTATAATTAATCTTAAATACACTTTTAGTGCAGTTTTGGTGTATAGATTAATTTAAACTATAAATTGAATGAGAATATAAAATAAGAAGCATTTGAAAATTGCAAGTTTTACTCAAGTCACTTCCTACTCGTCTATAGATACGAGGGTTAGTGTTAAATAAAGATGGGAAAAGTGTGGTAAAAAGTATTATACTAATTGGGAAATTCTGGTGATAAAGCAACTCACTTTAGTTTTGAAGAAATCCCAATTATCTCTTACTAGAATACGTTTTCTAAAAACTCTGCAAAAATTACCATATTTGGTCATTTTTGCAATTATTATTATCTATTTGCACGAAAGAAAAAAAGACTGCAAGACTATTACATAATCTTTCCATAACATAAATTTGATACGAGTACCTATGTAACGCACACCTACGTTTCTACCCAAATGACATATAAAAAGTTACGAATACAATTTGACTGTCTTTTTATAAGTTGGTACAGCAACTGCTTACTAAGTATTCGTTTTGAGGAAAAACGAAGTCAGGGGTTACTTGAACTACTTAAAAGTTGGGTTGCAAATGAAGCGTAACGAAAATGAACGTTCGCCAGTTGCCGGGGTGCCGCTTCAAGTTACAGAGTTTTATTCTGTGTTACCGATAGCTGGAACTGGGTAACGTGACGATACACCTGTGCTTCATTCAATCAATATATATAGAGACAAAAAATTAATTGTATTCAGTGAAAACATCAGCTCTACCGAACGTTTAAGTAATTGACAAGAAGAATATTGATCAAGCAACTAATTAATTAAATAAGCTAAGAAGCAGAGTCACAGTTTCCGGTTATGTTCCAGTTATGAGATACATTTATACAAATCCTTTACAAATCCGTTACGTTAAAAATAAAACAAAAGACAGTCTCTAAAAGTTGTGTTACTGAAATCTAAACCACATTGATACTAAAACCAATCTGACCGTTTGATATTTATTTTCATGAAATTGAAAAATACATTTTCAATTATTTGAAAAAGTAGACGATTTTTATTTTAATTGACAGGTAATTCTATAAAATAGGTATCCGATTTTTTTTATTGCAATTAAATGCCTGTGAAAATGGCATCTTAACATAACTATAAAATTACATGATTCGAAGCAACCTGGTTTCTGCAGGACTTCAGAAGTTGCTTTTAAGCCATTAGTTAGGTACCTACTTGTTTGTTTTCGATTTGTTTTTCGGACGAAAAAAGATAGCGCAAAATACAACCGGGACAAACTTTCGGGCAATCAGCAGGTCCAACTTCGGAAAAGGGTTAAATCAAAGGGTTCCGGTTTTATGAAGACTTATTTCAGACTTACCTTCAAGTTGAAATTAGATTTAATCTGGCTCAAAGCTTTAGGATTGAATTTTGTAAACAATTTCAAATACCTCTACAACTTCCAGGCTTCGTTGAAATACCACTGGGAGCGCGGGATACTGTTGTTTAGAAATTCCTTTGAAATAAATTCGTACTTATATGAGGCTGAATTTTGTAAACACAAGCTCGATTCAATAGGTGGGCAATGTTTAAAATGTTGCCATGATTGGTTTTATTTTTCCTTTCCGTCCATTTCGTTACTGCTGTAGAGAAACAAACTGGGGTGATGTTTTCAGGGGTGGGGGCTTGAGAACAATAAAATTGGGCCTGCTGTGATTATTCATTATTACTTGTTTACTCTTCAAAACTTTATGGGATCGTGTATAATTTAATTTTCATAATTTTCGTTGACAATGCTTTTGAAAAATGTGTGCATGTATTCAAAAAATATGATTACCGTATGATTTTAAATGAAATTAATCAAACGATTTTAAGTTAACTTTTACACAATTTGTAGATCCTGAAAGTAAGTACATAATATGTAGTTTTTAAACTCCATGTGAAGTATATTTGATATTTTTTTCTTTAATATTCAGTAAACAGTAAATGTACAATTATTACCTCATTTTGAATCCCGATGTAACTTTTGGGATTAGTATAACAATTTAATAACTACCAAAATGTTACAAAACTTTTCACACAGTGTTATGCTATGAAACGTATGGTGTGAATAGAAGACGGCTGAGGCGGCGGAGTGTGGCCCACTCGTGGGTCTCGCTCCCAACAATGGGCGAAGGACCGGATGCGTGTACCCCTTTGTGGCGGCTTTTTAAGTTCACTGCCGATCGCTCGTATGGGCTACAAAAAAAGTTTGACAGGGCAAAGAAAGAAGTTAAATAAAAAAAAAATAAGTACTATAAAAACTGGTTTGGATAGCGTTGACATTGCAAAAATCTACTAATCATAATGCAATTTACATTATACAATGTGTTGTAAACTTTTTTATTGGCTTCGCCATCGCCCTCTTGCTCTTCTTCACTTTGTTGTTTGAGATACAAGCTATTTTGTCTTTGCCTACGTTTGCCTATGTTTGACGATCAATATTTAACAACATATTAGTTTATTATTTAATATTATTTAAGTATTTTGTGTATGAAATAGCCTGAAACCTTTTGAAATATTTTACTTACTTACATAAATGCTTCAAGTAAGTAATTAAGTAGCTGTAATGATTTCAGAGTTCAAAATATTTTGGAGTATCGAACTTTCATGAGCGCTTATTAGGAGAAATAACTAAACATTCCAGACAGAATAAAAACTCTTTTTAGAGTCTAACCAGTGTTTTAAAGACTCAGTAAGTACAAAAAAAAACAAGTTTTCCGATACGATTATTTCTGACCATACCGCAGTTGTTGTGGTACGATCGTGTCCACCGTGTTCGCCGTCACTTTTTCTGCGGCAGGTACACTCTTTTGTAAACATACCGAGGTCCGCACTCTTTTTTCTCATTGTCCAGATTGCTGGATAGGAAATCGATGACGTGTGTCGAATAAGTCTTTGTTTGTTGTATGGGAGCCCCCCTTAAATATTAATTTTATTTTGTTTTTAGTATTTGTTGTTATAGCGGCAACAAAAATACATCATCTGTGAAAATTTCAACTTTCTAGCTATCACGGTTCATGAGATACAGCCTGGTGACAGACAGACAGACAGACAGACAGACGGACAGCGGAGTCTTAGTAATAGGGTTCCGTTTTTACCCTTTGGGTACAGAACCCTAAAAAATAAAAAAATAATACAGTTGCTTCTAACCTCCTCCTTTTTTTGAAGTCGGTTAAAAAGGAAAGGATTACCTACATTTAATTCTGGTATGTACATAGTGGTGGAGGACGCAGTCCTATTTTATGTACTACAATGCGAATAATCTGAAAATGTACACGATAACCAACTGCAGTGCGCTTGTTTTATACTGTGCGCACCATACATTCTTTAGTCAAGTGATGACCGTTGTATTGTAGAGGCACCTATCAAAGATTTTAGCATTTCTTACCGTGTACGTCAAATACAATATTACTTTTCGTATATACGAAAGCCGAAACACGGGTCACATATTTTCATTTTCAGAATCAGTATAAAAAATGTATAATGATACCTTAAAAACTCACGAAGTTACAAGCTTTTTGTGTTGTGCGTGAGAGACATTTTAGTTGTGCGTGCGTTAATTATGGTTTTGTAAATATTATTTAGTCAAAATATAACATGATATAAAAAGATTGCAATCGATTCTATTACAGTTTTCAGGTTTCGTTTATACTAAAAATAACCTTGTATATCTCTGAGGGAGCAACCAATATTTTTTTATTAAGTGAAGTCTTAATTACTCATACCTACTTTTATCGAAATCTATTAACTTTGGCTGAACCTGTAAATAGTAAAAGTTTACACACAAAGAATAATAAGTATTTTTACAAAGAGGGCCCCTGCCATTTTACATTCAATATAAAATGGCCTTTTGTTGGTCTCATGATCGACTTTCATCTGAAAGCGATTTTAAAACCTTTTCCCTGAGCACTCGTTGTCGAACTGTTTTTAAATTACCTACGTACCCATATAATGTACCTATATGCACCATTGTGGGACTTTTCATACAAAATGAAAGGTGAAATATGCTTAAAATAATAATACATTAATAAATACTTATACTATCGTTTACTAAAATTTAAAATGTGGTGAAATTAAAAAAGGATATGAGTACAAAAAATATTTATGATAATCAGTTTCAGTGTAGAACATCAAATTTTTGGAATTGCACTAAGTTACTTTTGAAAGTGTATTTTTTGATAGAGAGGAATAACGCGTTCTTATTCTTATGTTTTAAACATTGTTTTTATTTTTTTTTCAAAGTATTTTCAATTTATGAAGTTTATACGAGTGTAGATAACTTAGGTACTACCAACAATGCATCATTGCATGTATTTTGTCTTTTAGATTGTTAAACTATACTTATACTTTGGTTGTACAGCTGTTACTCCATGAAAATAATAATTTAAATCTAAGTAAATTTTCTAGAAATTTACGTCTAACTAAATTTTCCTCAAATGAGTTTTGAGAAGAGAGATTGAAAAATATTGTTTTATTATCATGCAAAACACTGCTACGTTACAAAGCGTTCAAAAGAACACCGATTAAAAAGAGTAATACTACTTATAAGTATTAAAATATGAAAATATCTTAAGCGGATTACGCTTAAATATTCAAATGAAAATGGATCTCCTAGTTTTCAGTATCGGGAGAAAAAAAGCTATCTTGGTAAGCTGAGTTAGTAGCAGAGATTATTCAACTAATCTACATCTGCAGGTATAGAATGAGATAATAAAAATAATAGATAAAAGGTCAGTCTTTTTTAATAACCAATTACCATTACACAATAGGTATATGTCACGTCAGTTTATTAAATCAAACTAAATTAATGAATATATATTGTACTGAAAACAGTAACTGAAAAAGATTTCCTGTGACTAAACTATTGGATATTTTTTTATGCAAATTGGGAGCGTTAAGATGGATGTGACACATTGCTGCATTTCTTTGGTAAGTTTTTATTTGCGCCAAAGAGAAGGTCAATGTATCACATCCTGAAAGCGATTGCGATAGATTTTTAAATTAGACATATTTTTCATAGCATATTTTTCAAGCTTTAATATTATACAACGTGTTACAAAATAACCCCTAATGCCGAATATTGTAAGATAGGGACTATCAAACTGAACAACTTTTACTATGGGACCAAGTCTGAAATCGTGAAAAAAATCAGCTGTTTCATACAAAAATTAATAACAAAAATATCAAAATGTATGAAATTGGTGATTTTTTTTCGCGTTTTCAGAGTTCGTCCAATAGTAAAAGTTATTCAGTTTGATGGTCCCTATCTACCATATTCGGCATTAGGGGTTATTTTGTGATATGTTGTATATACCCCAAAGAAATGCAGCAATGTGTCACATCCATCTTAACGCTCCCATTCTGCATAAAAAATATACAATTTCAGTTTATTACTTTTGAAACTTTACTAGCCATTTATTTGCGATGTCAAATCAAAACTGTCAGCTAAAAATATGTTCTAGGGGACTCCCTAGGAAGGAGCGCCAATTGCTTGATCCCATCCGGTTCCGGAACGGCAGGCGGCGCCTGACTCGCCCGCCCGGCGGAACATTGTCGGCGTTGAGCTGAAAAATATCATCTTAAGCACTTCGTATTTACGCTGTTGCAATAAATTTCCGCTCAGCTTAAAGGAATTATAACGGAGCGGTGTACTCGATTTCCTAGAGCGTGGTAAACGATGAGGTTCCGATTAACGTAAAGCCTTGAAGTATGACAAGAAAACTGTTCGGAAATTTTCTTGTTTTATTTAAATAGTTTATTGTAGTAGAGAGGTATAATTTAATATTAAAAAAAAGAGGAGTTTTACCCTCGTATGTATAGACGAGTAGGTAAGTAATGACTTGAGTAAAACTTGCAATTTTAAATGCATAATTATATTCACATGCAATTTATAGTATAATTAATCTTAAATACACTTTTAGTGCAGTTTTGGTGTATAGATTAATTTAAACTATAAATTGAATGAGAATATAAAATAAGAAGCATTTAAAAATTGCAAGTTTTACTCAAGTCACTTCCTACTCGTCTATAGATACGAGGGTTAGTGTTAAATAAAGATGGGAAAAGTGTGGTAAAAAGTATTATACTAATTGGGAAATTCTGGTGATAAAGCAACTCACTTTAGTTTTGAAGAAATCTCAATTATCTCTTACTAGAATACGTTTTCTAAAAACTGCAAAAATTACTATATTTGGTCATTTTTGCAATTATTATTATCGATTTGCACGAAAGAAAAAAAGACTGCAAGACTATTACATAATCTTTCCATAACATAAATTTGATACGAGTACCTATATAACGCACACCTACGTTTCTACCCAAATGACATATAAAAAGTTACGAATACAATTTGACTGTCTTTTTAAAAGTTGGTACAGCAACTGCTTACTAAGTATTCGTTTTGAGGAAAAACGAAGTCAGGGGTTACTTGAACTACTTAAAAGTTGGGTTGCAAATGAAGCGTAACGAAAATGAACGTTCGCCAGTTGCCGGGTGGCCGCTTCAAGTTACAGAGTTTTATTCTGTGTTACCGATAGCTGGAACTGGGTAACGTGACGATACACCTGTGCTTCATTCAATCAATATATATAGAGAGAAAAAATAAATGTATTCAGTGAAAACATCAGCTCTACCGAACGTTTAAGTAATTGACAAGAAGAATATTGATCAAGCAACTAATTAATTAAATAAGCTAAGAAGCAGTTTCACAGTTTCCGGTTATGTTCCAGTTATGAGATACATTTATACAAATCCTTTACAAATCCGTTACGTTAAAAATAAAACAAAAGACAGTCTCTAAAAGTTGTGTTACTGAAATCTAAACCACACTGATACTAAAACCAATCTGACCGTTTGATATTTATTTTCATGAAATTGAAAAATACATTTTCAATTATTTGAAAAAGTAGACGATTTTTATTTTAATTGACAGGTAATTCTATAAAATAGGTATCCGATTTTTTTTATTGCAATTAAATGCCTGTGAAAATGGCATCTTAACATAACTATAAAATTACATGATTCGAAGCAACCTGGTTTCTGCAGGACTTCAGAAGTTGCTTTTAAGCCATTAGTTAGGTACCTACTTGTTTGTTTTCGATTTGTTTTTCGGACGAAAAAAGATAGCGCAAAATACAACCGGGACAAACTTTCGGGCAATCAGCAGGTCCAACTTCGGAAAAGGGTTAAATCAAAGGGTTCCGGTTTTATGAAGACTTATTTCAGACTTACCTTCAAGTTGAAATTAGATTTAATCTGGCTCGAAGCTTTAGGATTGAATTTTGTAAACAATTTCAAATACCTCTACAACTTCCAGGCTTTGTTGAAATACCACTGGGAGCGCGGGATACTGTTGTTTAGAAATTCCTTTGAAATAAATTCGTACTTATATGAGGCTGAATTTTGTAAACACAAGCTCGATTTAATAGGTGGGCAATGTTTAAAATGTTGCCATGATTGGTTTTATTTTTCCTTTCCGTCCATTTCGTTACTGCTGTAGAGAAACAAACTGGGGTGATGTTTTCAGGGGTGGGGGCTTGAGAACAATAAAATTGGGCCTGCTGTGATTATTCATTATTACTTGTTTACTCTTCAAAACTTTATGGGATCGTGTATAATTTAATTTTCATAATTTTCGTTGACAATGCTTTTGAAAAATGTGTGCATGTATTCAAAAAATATGATTACCGTATGATTTTAAATGAAATTAATCAAACGATTTTAAGTTAACTTTTACACAATTTGTAGATCCTGAAAGTAAGTACATAATATGTAGTTTTTAAACTCCATGTGAAGTATATTTGATATTTTTTTCTTTAATATTCAGTAAACAGTAAATGTACAATTATTACCTCATTTTGAATCCCGATGTAACTTTTGGGATTAGTATAACAATTTAATAACTACCAAAATGTTACAAAACTTTTCACACAGTGTTATGCTATGAAACGTATGGTGTGAATAGAAGACGGCTGAGGCGGCGGAGTGTGGCCCACTCGTGGGTCTCGCTCCCAACAATGGGCGAAGGACCGGATGCGTGTACCCCTTTGTGGCGGCTTTTTAAGTTCACTGCCGATCGCTCGTATGGGCTACAAAAAAAGTTTGACAGGGCAAAGAAAGAAGTTAAATAAAAAAAAAATAAGTACTATAAAAACTGGTTTGGATAGCGTTGACATTGCAAAAATCTACTAATCATAATGCAATTTACATTATACAATGTGTTGTAAACTTTTTTATTGGCTTCGCCATCGCCCTCTTGCTCTTCTTCACTTTGTTGTTTGAGATACAAGCTATTTTGTCTTTGCCTACGTTTGCCTATGTTTGACGATCAATATTTAACAACATATTAGTTTATTATTTAATATTATTTAAGTATTTTGTGTATGAAATAGCCTGAAACCTTTTGAAATATTTTACTTACTTACATAAATGCTTCAAGTAAGTAATTAAGTAGCTGTAATGATTTCAGAGTTCAAAATATTTTGGAGTATCGAACTTTCATGAGCGCTTATTAGGAGAAATAACTAAACATTCCAGACAGAATAAAAACTCTTTTTAGAGTCTAACCAGTGTTTTAAAGACTCAGTAAGTACAAAAAAAAACAAGTTTTCCGATACGATTATTTCTGACCATACCGCAGTTGTTGTGGTACGATCGTGTCCACGGTGTTCGCCGTCACTTTTTCTGCGGCAGGTACACTCTTTTGTAAACATACCGAGGTCCGCACTCTTTTTTCTCATTGTCCAGATTGCTGGATAGGAAATCGATGACGTGTGTCGAATAAGTCTTTGTTGCCACCGACGTAGGTTGCTTGGCCAAATTCTAAAACGTGCCGATATTTTCACTTTTTATGTGTAAACAAAGGAATTTGTTACAGAAAAAGTATATTGAGAAAACGCGTTTAGAAAAAAATATTGGTTATATCTGTCAATTGTTTTTAGGATAAGACGAAGTCGAGCGCATCAGTAAGTAATTTATAAATGCAAAAGTAACTTTGTTTTTTCTTACTAACCACTGTATATTAAAGAAAAGGTCAGCTTTAGAGTAAGTCATAAACTTAATTTGAATCCTACGGAAAACGAATTACCACGTGTTCGTTTGTTATTTGTACCAACTTTTGTATCATTTCGAACTGCTTGTGAAGCTATCAAGATGAATCGTTTTATGAAGACATAACTCGCGTGAGATCTCATTTTTCCTGTTCACTTATAAAACCAATTAAAATCAAGATACCGTCGCGACTTTATGAATTATAATTTGCGATATTGAATCTCCCATAATACCTACAACGGGACATCATTTGCAAACACGTTGACAAAACAATGATAAGCTCATTGGATTCATCCGCTACAGAGTGTTCAGATTTTCATCGAATTCGTTACGGCTATAGGTACTTATATATTTGACATGACTCATGTTTACTCAATTGATTTGACGACAGAAAATATTTTTTCTCTTCACATTTCAAAGTAAGAATATCGGATTTAAAAGCTTCTAGATTAGACAATTTGCATAGAAATTACGATATCAAAGAAATAACGATTTCATTTTAAATTATGCTAATGATAATAGAAATGCCTCCCCTTTTCACAAACATCTGACAACGAAAGAAAATATGCTGACGGGATTGCGAATTAGCGACGGATCATTTTTATGAAGTGTCCATAAAAAGAGTAGTCCAGTACATGGTATGGAGTGTCCAATTTTATGTACAATGCAATGTACCTACAGTCTTTATACGTCCTTTAGATGCTACATATACAACGACTACAACGTGTTATAAAAATATAATGATGTAAGATAATGCCGAATATGGTCGATAGATTCATAAAACTGATCAATTTTTAATATACCAACTCTGAAATCGCGAAAAAAGATCAGCTGTTTCATATAAAAATTAATTACGAAAATATCAAAATGTGTGAAACAGCCATAGACCTTAGATTATTTATATGTCTAACATATAGATTATTTGTACATAAAAAGCGACAGCACTTTATCTTGACTTGATATATAAATAATCTAAGCCACAGGCTTATTATATTTTGAAATCATTGGAACCAGCTGATTTTTTTTCGTGATTTCAAAGTTGGTCCCATTGTAAAAGTTGTTCAGTTTGATGGTCCTTATCTATCTATCTACCCTATTCGGCATCAGGTACTCGTATTTTTATAACATGTTGTATGAAATTATTTTTGATTTATTTATTAGACTGCAGCCAAACATACATATATATGTGATAAAGCAGTAAAGTAATAAAGCAATGCTCTCTGCTCTGAGCCTATTTAAATGAAGATATATACTTATATAGACGTTGCCGTATCTTTTTATTAAATCTAAGTATTTAAATAACATACAATTGTAAACTCCATTTAAGAAGCTAATTATCGTGAAGGTATTCAATGTGAAGAGTTGGCCATCAAATCGCATGAATCGTTCGTTCGCATTTATGGGGCAGAAAACGTGCTGTATTAAGCCAACATTTTTCTAAGTGGGCAGTAAACGCCCTTTCACCCATATATATTGAAGTGTCGTATATTTTACGATCCATCCCGGTCGAGGGTGCTTGTGCTGCGGCAGTAGGGCAAATATCCGCATCGAGTGGACAAAATTACCTGGAGCCTGTTTTACAAACGGGCCACTTTGTTTTAAATGCCTATTTTGGTGGTTCCTCGGGTTTTGCCCTGTGGACAAATAGAAATAGCCTGATTACGTTAATGTTAACGGTTTGGTAAACCGTTTGATTTCATTTGGGGTTAGTTGGATTGAAGTTAGTTAGGTCATGAGATTTTTTTGTTTAAGTACTATCACAGATAATATAATATTATACTAAGTACTATGGTTAAGCGACGCTGTTGCCAACAGTGTCGCTTAACCAGTTAGCAACAAAATTCGTGTGCGCGCGTATCGCCCCTGCACGAACTAACCGTATGTTATGACCAGGGGCTGTATTATGACCTCTTATTTCAGGTCAGTTTTCTGACTGGCTATCAGTCTATCTCTTTTATTTGCTATACAGCGAGAAAGAGATGTCACTACAGCAATTTATAAACCTGGCAGGATTTAAGAGCTCGTAATACGGCCTTAGGGCTGGAAAACCTGGTTAAAATTCGCAACCAGGTTTCAATCAGCTTCATACATTTTGAAAAGAGCGTTTTTATTTCGATTCTGCTCGTCAAAACCGGTATTATTTCTGGTTAAGCTCATAGACCGTTTTGGTTTTGATTCCGCTCCCAAAACCTGGTTAATACCAAAATGATTTTGTTCGGTCCGCCCACCCGATGCAAAGCAACGAAACGAAAGGCCAGGGCTGGAAACCGGTTTCTAATTAACCAGGTTAATTTCGATCTCAAACAGGTTTTTTTGTAAGTGTTGAACCGATTTGCGAGCGATATTGCTTCTGGAATAAACCTGGGATAAATCCCGCCCGCAGATAAAAAGAGACAAAATATATCGCTGCACTATTCACGCGCGTCGTGGAATTAACCAGGTTTATCTCAGAAGCAATATCGCTCGCGAATCGGTTCTGCTCCGAGTGAACACTTACGAAAAAACCTGTTTGAGATCGAAATTACCCTGGTTAATTAGAAACCGGTTTCCAGCCCTGGTTATGACGGCGCAGCGTGCAAGCAATTTTAACCTTAGGAGTGGTTAAGAGACGCTGTTGCCAATGGTACTTACCTATATAATATTTTTTTTAAAGAGCACTATAAATTTTAACTTATGAGATAAGCGGAGTTATTTTTTATGACTAAATCGAAATCTACCTAGAATAGAATATTAATATCTTTAGGTGACGGTAGAGCGGTTACGCTGCAGCTTGGTCGTTTTTGACATAAAAAAAATACTTTTTAGGTCTTGCACCAAAATCGTAAACAACCTTAACTGTGATCAGTCACAGAAATTGTTGAAAGAGAGTTTGAAAGAGTCTTAAATTCTAAAAGATGAGATCCACACGCGAAGAATATTAGCAAAACAGAATTAGCCGCTGCGAATCGCGTCAACCGCCAAACGGCCGGGGTCCGTTAATTTAAATTACACTGGGATATTACGAGACAGAGCGTTTCTTCCGCGGACATGCAAACAATTAATTACGGAGGTTATTAATGCCGGGCATTAGTCAGGGGCCGTCAGCGGTCTCGGACCCGCGCCCGCACTCGTTCTGGTCCATATTCTAATTTGTTGTTTAATGTAAACTCCTTTATTGCCTTAGTGGGTCCGGTGGAATCTTTTTGTTCAATGTGGGAGATGAATGCGACATGTTTACGTTGGACGTTTTGCATTCGAATTTATTTCGGCAGTTGGTTAAAGGAGAATAACTTTGTTCTTTACTGAATCACGAAATTACTGATATTGTAAAAAGCATGAAAATGTTTTATTAGGTATCTATCAAAATACATTTTAATATGGGTATTCTTAATAATAGACACCAAGTCACAAAAAAAAAATTTGAGTAAAACAACTACTTAGCATTCCCGTTACTTTTTCTAAGAATCATTCTACGAAAAAATAATTCTTTTTTAAGTTTCAATTATTCTAATGAAGAGGAACGGAGTCAGTACTAGGTACTCACTCTAGGTACTTTTCGATTTTCATAAATTGTAAATGCCCTTTAAGAGCTTAAGTAAAACACTCTTCAAATTAATTGTAGGAGGCCGGATCGTCTACGGCTACTTTTTGCTACAGTTTCGTAGTCACTTTCTCGTAGGGTTACCAGATGACAGGAATTTTCCTACCATGTCAGGAATTTAAGGCATCTGTCAGGAAAACAGGGAAAAACTGTAGTTGTCAGGGATTTTTGTTATCCCAAGAAGTGTAAGTAAGTGCTTAATGAAAATTGAAAATACATAATTTGTTAGGCTGCGTTCAGACGATAATGCACGACCTGACCTCAACCCGAACTCAACTCAACCGGAGCCCACTCTTTGAAATACAGCGCTTACAATTTTGTTTAATGACACATTAATACACACATACACACACACACACACTTATTTTCATTTGCATTTATGGGAAAGTTTGTTTTACATAGTAAGTAAATAATTATTTTTGTGTTTAACTGTTATTATTCTATAAGTTCGAGGTGGGCGCTAATAGCTGCGACACAGTCTTTGAATAATGTGGTTATTAACGTTAATTTGATTTTGTGAAAATGTTTAGACACAAACAAATAATTTTTGAATTTTGAATTTGAATAATTTCCGTTATATTTTGTCGATAGAACTGCACACGCCCCGCGCTCAACCCGAACTCAACCCGAACACAATCCGAACTCAACTCAAACTCAACCCGAACTCACCTCACCATTCCTCAAACTCACTGAACATACACAGGAGCTTATTAATGTGTCATAAGACTCAAAATTGTTAGAGATGTATTTCAAGGTGGGCTGCGGTTGAGGTGAGTTTGAGTTGAGGGTTGGGTCAGGTGTTATCGTTTGAACGCAGCCTTAATAATTTTGGTGAGAAAAAAATATCAAACGTCAACAAAATGAAGAATGTAGATGTAGGTGTACAAAATGTCAGGAAATTTACTGAAACGTCAGGAAAAAAGTCGGGAAATCACATTATTAGATCTGGTTACCCTACTTTCTCGTAGCAATACGGTGTTTGCTACGACTTATTTCGTCAGGTGACTTTTTGTGTTGCCTTATTATTTTCACCACATATTTTACCACCTTCTCCCAAACAACTTGTTATTTTATTACAGTGCGTTAATCTGAGTTCCGTTTTATGGAAATATCCAATAATAACAGCCAATCAAAATAGCATTCGACTAATCCCATGTAATTTCTCGAAGTAATCCCTAAATCCCATTCACAGATAGACAGAGATGTGAATTATTTGAAATACATGTATTTAAAATACAAATACAAAATACAAAATACGTATTTGTATTTTGTATTTGAAATACTTTTTTTCAAAATGTATTTTGTATTTTATTTGAAATACTTTTTATGAGGTATTTAGTATTTTTAAAATACAAATTACTTTTTTCTGTGTATTGGTATATGTATTCTGTGGTATAGGTATGTCATGTCAATGTCAAACAAAACAAAACAACCAATCACAGAGCTCGGTAATTTGTCATGACACTTCGTTTTCTATCTATACCAATGGGTTCTAATAGGTGCATTTGAGCAGACTAATCACTAAAGAGTTCTACACTAGGCAGACGTGGGCCACGTATGCCGATCTGCGTATAATATTAAGGATGATCTCTTTGAACAAATGCTAGTGTTAAAAATCTGTGAAATAATATGAAGTTATTTAATACCATATTTTATTTATTTGACCAGTTTTAACACTAATATTTTTTAAAGCTACAAAGATCCCAAGTTAGAGTGTTTGTAAAAATTAGTCTGCCGTTATCGGCCCAATTTAAAAAAAAAGGATGGTACAGAAACGAAACTTGTTTCCAAGTATAGAGTCTGGCCAACGAGTCGTGTCATTTCAAATCCGCGACAAATTTAAAACTTTCTTTCTCTAGATATTATTATCATTAGGGTTGACTTATAGGGTCCATATTCGGTTGCATAAAACAGAAAGGCATATTTTTGCACTGCATAACGTTTTTTGGCATACTCATCATTTCGCATAACGTTCATACAGAATAAATCATAACGCATACTTTTTTTCCGCATAACCTCTATTGTAATAATAATATATCGGCATATTTCTTTTTTGCATAAATATTTTTGCTATACCGATTACTAATCATACCATTTATTGGCATATCAACCTTTATCATAAATATTCCAAGTCATATTTATCGACATAATTATCGACAGAGGGCGCTACGCGCAACGTAAACAGTTAGCTCCGTATTTAATTATTGTTCTAAAATTATATATCTATTAATATGAAAGTAACTTACAGTGTAGAATATACAGGGTCACTGGAAATATGACGTATTCCTGCTAAGGGGTTATAGATGAGGTCAAAACAAATATTTTTTGTCATATAACTTTTTCTCAAAAAATTAATAGTTTTTGAGTTAATTGAAATTAAGTATTTTTTTACCAAAAGTACGTTTTCAGACACAAAAATTTTAAATAAAAGATAACTACTCATTCGATTCCGGATTTTTTACTATTTTGGGATAGAAAACTATCTGAGTGTTGATAATAAATAAAAAAAAATTCATAAAATACAGGTGTTTATAAAAAAATCAATCCTTAAATGCATTTATTTTTGATTTATTTTTCAGATTTTTTAGAAATAGTATCAAATATCTTTAAAAAAATCCTAGTAACTAAGCGTGCGTAATATTTTAAAAACATCACCATCTATTCAGCTTTCAGTTGAGGTATAAAACTTAATAATAACTTAAATAAAAAATGAGAAATTAAGACTTAACTAAATTGCAGTCCCATTTCATGTAGCAAAAATTTCCTACTTCAAGCGCTTCGGAGGTGGCCGTATTATCCTACTTATTCCATAAATGTGAAAGTTTGCTTGTTTGTATGATTGTTAATCAATTACGCAAAACGGCTGAACGGATTTGGATGAAATTTGGCACACAGATAGTTTATAAGCCGGATTAAAACATAAGAGGATACTATTATCTTGGTTAAGGGTTCCCTAGGGATTTTCTCGAATGTAAATGCGAATGCAGTCGCAGGCGGAAACTAGTTTGCCATAAATGGTCGTACTTAATAAAAATACTTTCGTCCGAGTGAGTTTGAGATGGGATTATTTTCCGCCGATGAGTCAAAATTTTATACAAACTGTGTCACAAATAACCATGCATATCAGCTATTTTTAATGCCCCGCTGCTGGGGAACTGGCCTACCTTTTGGCTTGTGGATGGATAAAGCGGACGGGTCATACCCACCACGTGGACCCAATGTGGATTGGTCAGTGTTAACGACTGTAAATGCAGCCAGAACCAAGGGCTCAATGTAAGGTACATTGAGTTAACACCGACCAATCCGCATTGGGCCCACGTGATGGGTTATGGCCCGTCCGCTTTATCCCAAAAGGAAAGGAAGGCCTGTTCCCCAGCAGCGGGTCATTAAAAATGGCTGATATGCATGGTTATTTTTGATGCTGTCTGTATAAAATTTTGACTCATCGGCAGAAAATAATTCTGTTTCAAACTCACTCGGACGAAAGTATTTTAGTAAGCACGATCATTTATGGCAAACTAGCTTCCACCGGCGACTTTGTCCGCAATTACATTCGAGAAAATCCCTAGGGAACCTTTAACCAAGGTAATAGTATCCTCCTATGTTTAAATCCTGTTTATAAACTGTCTGTGTGCCAAATTTCATCCAAATCCGTTCAGCCGTTTTGCGTGATTGATTAACAATCATCCAAACAAGCAAGCTTTCACATTTATGGAATAAGTAGGATAATACGGCCACCTTCGAAGCGCTTGAAGTAGGAAATTTTTGCTACATAAAATGGGACTGCCATTTAGTTAAGTCTTAATTTCTCATTTTTTATGTAAGTTGTTATTAAGTTTTATACCTCAACTGAAAGCTGTATAGATGGTGATGTTTTTAAAATATTATGCACGCTTAGTTACTAGGATTTTTTAAAGATATTTGATGCTATTTCTAAAAAATCTGAAAAAAATAAAAAAATAAATGCATTTAAGGATTGATTTTTTTAAAAACACCTGTACTTTTTGTAATTTTTTTTATTCATTATCAACACTTAGATTGTTTTCTATCCCAAAATAATGAAAAAACCGGAATCGAATGAGTAGTTAACTTTTATTTTAAATTTTTGTGTCTGAAAACGTACTTTTGGTAAAAAAATACTTAATTTCAATTAACTCAAAAACTATTAATTTTTTGAGAAAAAATTATTTGGCAAAAAATATTTGTTTTGACCTCATCTATAACCCCTTAGCAGGAATACGTCATATTTCCAGTGACCCTGTATATAGTGTTAAAAGAAACCTGTACAAGTGTTTTCACTGTGATCCAATCAATAAAAGTGCCTAAAATAAATGTGTAAACTAAATTGTGTCAAATATCAAAATACCGCCGTATCAGACTAAAAAAAAACGAACAGTGAATAATTGGCACGTAATATGAAAAATTACTAAGTTTGTATGAGCTACAGAACTATTTTGCATAATGCAATTAAAACTGTGATAATCGCTAAAAATTTTCAAATACAAAATACTTATACTAAAGTGACTATCAATATTTAACTACACCTAGCGACATCTATGGGTGAGTGAAAGAACTATATTGTGTACGTACGATCAAATTAGAGAACTCAAGTGAATTTAAAGTTGTGTAATCTGAACCTGTTCGAGTGTTTTTTACTCTCAAAGACTTCGATCCAATTTTGTGCGTTACAGACACTCAAACACACATACCTAAATTTCATCACCCTTTCAATTGCACGTCTAGCGTTGCGGTACAAGTACGAGAGTGAGTTGTGTTGTACGGACATTCTTCGAATCCTGCGAACAGTTTTTTTTTTGTTTATTGTTTTTTTTTTTTTTTTTTTGCTATATTTTTTTAGTGCAGTCCTGCAAACCCAAAAACAGAAAATTTATAATATTTTTTTTTTTTTGTGATTGGACAAAGTGTGATGCATTACGGACACGAGTGTCTTGAACTCAAATAAACGAGACCCTACTTTCAATTCAATTAAAAAATTGCTGTATGCGGAGAACAACTATTTAATATTCAGAATAACATAATACAATATTTCTAATGGCGAAACAGTGTGGTAAATGTAAGAAAGAGGTGATTGATAGAAGAATTTTGACATGTTCAAATTGTTTAAATATATACCACCTAGAATGTGCTAACATTTCGGAAAAATTATTTTACCTAATGAGAGCGAAAAAGAGCGACACGTGGCGTTGTGATAGCTGCATAAATAAACTACGGGAATGCCAAAGTGGGGCTGAGGCTGACCCCTCTGCACAAGTTGTGTATAATCTCCAAGCGCCAAAAAACTCAAAGGCTCTATCAACGGTTGGGGAAGAAAAAAAACTAACTACGAGTCATTCTTCAACAGTGACATCAACAGTATTAGCAGAGCATCCAATTAGCACGCCCCAAAGTTCTAATAATATTGTTGGTAATATTGAAAAAAATAATGAAGAAACCGACCAAAGTGCACTGGAATTGTCAGAGGACACGTCTTCACAAAAATCACAGGATTTTGTAACCAAACGTACCAAAAATATAATTAACATTTCCACAGATAACTCTTTTCGATCGATGCAATCAGACATATCAGATGGTGAAATTGACAGTGAATTAGAAAATAGTACTTTAAACAAAAGTTCTTCTGAATTAAACCTTAGTTTTAAGGAAGAGTTGAATGTTCTCAAAACTAAATTAAACAACGTAGAAAAGAAACTAAATATTGCTGAAAAAGAATTTAAAAGATTGGCTCTGGAAAAAAACCTATTAAAGAAACAACTGGAGGATTATGAGAAAAAGGTGAATAAACAGACTCATTTTAGCCGCTCGACTCCAAAATTGGAAAAACCAAGAAGTAAGAAAGAGAGTGCTAATAGGATAAAATCTAACCCTATGGATACAAATCGAACACACATTGAATCAACAGTTCAAACAAATACAAACGATAAAATTAGTAAACAGAATAAGGAAAGTTCGACATCAAAACATACTATGTCTGAAGAGAATGGTTCGTGTAAAAACAAGAAAATGAAATTATGCGTAATAAGTAGTAATAATAGAAATAATGTGTTAAAGGCTATAGAAAAACTGCATACTAATACTAATAATTTTGAGTACTGTCATTTTGTGAAACCACATGTAGGAGTAAAAGAACTATTAGACGGCTTAGATGATAAAATTCGTTATTTTACTAGAAGCGACTATGCCGTTATCCTGATAGGAGAAGAAGATTTCAAGAAAACGGAAAATCATGCTGAACTTATAAGCAAAATTGTAGATAAACTAAATACAATAACTCATACTAATATAATTCTGGCTGTGCCTACTTACGTATGCGGGGCACCTCTGTACAACTTTAAAGTAGAAATCTTTAACACTTCTTTAAGTCATAATATAAAGTCTCATAAATATGTACACTGTTTTGATTCCAATTCAGACCTGTCATTTGATATGTTTTCTAATAAAACAGGTAAAATAAATAATAGGGGATTCGTTAATATTTTTGATAATATAAATAAAATGTTTTTTCGTTACTCAACATAATTTAAGTAGAATTCTAACAGATAATCAATGTATGACTAAAATAGATACTGATTATAAGCCAGTGCATGCGGCCAAGATTGATAAGTTTCAAGAAATCTGTATATATCATCAAAATGTGTGTGGCTTAACGACAAAGAAAGCGGAATTAGACTTGTATCTGGAAACAGAAAATGTTCTTAAACCAAAATTTGTATGCATTACTGAACACTTCTTAAATAGTAAGAATGTTGAATTGTTTAACTTATCTGAGTATGAAGTTGTTTCTTATAATACGAGGTCGAATAAAAAAAGAGGAGGTAGTCTTATACTAGGCCCTAAGAACTGCACCGTCTTAGAATCATTGTTCTGTATAACTTTGTATAAATTAGATTATTTTGAAGTTTGTGGTATTAAAGACGTTGACACTAATCTAAATGTAATATGTATCTATAGGAATCCAGTAGATATAACCTTTTGTGCTTTTATGGAACGGCTGGAGAAATTGTTGGAGTATTATTTTGATAAGAAATGCATAATTGTTGGAGATTTCAATATTGATTTACTTAGTGACACAACACAGCGGTCAGAGTTTTTAAACTTGCTAAAGTGCTATAATTTTAGACCACTCATATCATCAGTAACCTTCATCAGGGGCAAGGCACAATCTTGTTTGGATAATTTAATTACAAACCTCCAGGATGATTGCATAAATAGCACAAAGGTCGATCACAATGGTTTATCAGATGGGCATGCGGCACTAATTTGCAGCGCTTCCCTTCCATTACAAGGCCACCAACAAAATACTCATGAAGTAATAATAAAAGAGCAAAGAGTGTTCAATGAGAAGAATCATAACAAATTCAGAGAACATGTACTTCAACATGATTGGGAAAAAGACGGAATTAACAGTTTTTTAAAGAATCTTAACAGCATTTTTAAGAGGAGCTACAGAACAGAGATTAGAAAAATAAAGAAACAAGGTAAACTAACTCTAAGATGGATCACTAAAGGAATAAGGACAGCTAGTAAGATGAAGCGTTTTCTTTTTATGGCACATAGCTCTGTTACAGACAAATCCTTGGTTAACTATAAAAACAATTATATACGTACGTACAGAAAGGTAATACGTGCTGCCAAAAAACTTGCAGTACAGTCTTCAATTGAACGATCTAAATATTCGTCCAAAGCTATATGGAGTACAGTAAATAAGCATAGACAAAAACGAAGTAATAAAGTAAAGGAAAAAATTACTCTAAAGGAAAATGATAAATATATTGATAATCCTCAAGTAATAGTAGACATTTTTGCAGAAAAATTTGATCATAGCAAAACTACTTCAACGGGTTCCTCAGATATATCAATGAAATTCCTTGAAAGGCACTGTCAAAAATGTCGGAATAATATGGCTTGGGACCATATCACTCCCATAGAAATAATCAAAATAGTGAACCAAATTGAAGACAAAAAATCATGTGGATGGGATGAGATGCCAATCTCTATAATTAAAAAGAATATAGACTTATGGGCTGAACCATTGGCAATATTTTATAATAAATGTTGTGAGCAGGGCATCTTCCCAGACCAATTCAAAATGGCAAAAGTATTACCAGTATACAAAAAAGGTTCAAGATCAGACTCTAAAAATTACAGGCCCATCTCTTTGCTGCCAATACTATCAAAAATCTTTGAAAAAATTATAAAATCGCGACTATTAAAGCATCTTAATGAAAACAATATACTAAATAAACGGCAGTTTGGTTACCAGACAAATATAGGAACTAATGACGCAATTGATGTATTAATTAACGATGTTATCACAAAACTAAATGAAAAAATGAAAGTAGCGGGTCTATTTTAGATTTGAGTTCTGCATTTGATATGGTTGACCATCAAATATTAATTAATAAACTACAATTTTATGGAATTAAAGGTAATGTTCTTCGGCTATTTGAATCGTACTTAAGTAATAGATACCAATATGTTGAGATGAAGTGCATGGATAATAAAACTGAGAAAACATTTAAATCTAAACTAAGGAAAATTCAGAGAGGTGTTCCACAAGGCTCTATCTTGGGACCAATCTTCTTTATATTATTTACTAATGACCTGATCCCTTTCGTGTACAACTCTATACCAGAAATTGAACTGGTCGTTTTTGCGGATGACACAAATGCGGTGATAAACGCAAAAAACATCAGTGATCTCAACAGTAGACTAAATAGCGCATTATCGGCATTTTCACAGTGGTTCACAGCAAATAATCTCGTACTTAACGTAGAAAAGACGAAAGCTATACTTTTTAAATCGACTTCAAGATCAAATGAAACAGTCGATATCAAATTAAACGAAAGCTGTGTTTCACTTGTTGACTCCGTAAAATTTTTAGGTATTCACATAGATTCTCTTCTTAACTGGAAGGAAGAAGTGAACTACATTGAAAACAAAATCTCCTCTTCATGCTATGCTTTGAAAAGTTTAAGAGATGAGTTAACGATGAAGCAATTAAAAATGGTATACTATGCCCTGGTAGAATCTCGTTTAAGATATAGTATAAAGTTTTGGGGAAATAGTTATGATTATAATCTTAGAAAGGCGTTCATTATTCAAAAGAGGGCAATAAGAACAATGTTGCGCATAAATCAGAGACAGTCGTGCAGAGAGCACTTTAAAAATCTTAAAATTCTGACTGCACCATGTCTTTATATTCTTATTCTTCTCACAGACCTTGTTAAACATCCCTACAGATACGAAACTGCTGAGCAAAAAATAAAACGTCATGACACTCGGCGGAAAGACTTAGCCAACATAATACAGCCAAAATTACAAATAGTCAAACATAGTGTAAAATATCAAGCAGTTAGACTTTTTAATAAATTGCCAATTGGACTGAAGAACATCTCAAACATTAATATTTTTAAATCTAGACTGAGATCCTATCTACTGGAGAAAATTTTTTATAGTATAGAAGATTATGTCAATTCGGTTTTTTAATTTTGTACCTAAATAAAATTTTCCCGATAGCCCCTGTATAATAATAATTTAATTTAATTCAATGTTTAATAATGAAAATATTTAATTATTTATTGTTTTGTTAGTAATAATAATTCGTAATTTTATGTATGTGCTTATTTAAAATTCAATTTCCGACACAATGTATTATTGTCTTATGGAATAAATAACTTATGACTTATGACTTATCAAATATCATAATGTTAACGGGTAGAAATTATACTAACAAATTAGTTACACCGTAAATAAAATTTATTTATGTTTTATACTTTAGAAACTTTGCTATAATTGAAGCATTGGCGTATAGAGTTGACCATGACCATCAGGCATGCAACATGCAAGCAAGCATGCAGCATGCAAGCAAGCATGCAGCATAGCAAGCATGCAGCATGCAAGCAAGCATGCAGCATGCAAGCAAGCATGCAGCATGCAAGCAAGCATGCAGCATGCATGCAAACATGCAACATGCATGCAAGCATTGTGGAGCTCCGCTCGCTTCGCTCGCTCCGCTGCGAGTGGTCAAAACACTAACCTAACCTAACCTACCTATAGTGCATTAAATTTTTTTCTTTATAGCGGGGGGCCTCAGGCCCCCCGCACCCCCCGGCAAGCATTTTGCAAGCAAGCACCCAACATGCAAGCATGCATGCAAGCGAGCATGCATGCATGCATGCAAGCAAACAAGCACGCAACATGCATGCAAGCATAATTAAGCTCCACCCGCTTCACGCGCTCCGCTACGAGTGGTCAAAACACTAACCTAACCCACCAATGTCAAAGTCAAAGTCAAAATAAAAATACCTTTATTCAAATAAACTTAGTAACTAAGCGCTTTTACGTTTTCCTTCGTTTCAGACTTTTTTAACTGAGAAGAAGGTAGCATTAAAAGTTTTTCTAAATCAATAATAATTACTTAAATTGGTTATGCTTTTTTTATATTATGCTTTAAAACACGGGTCTCCAAACTTTTTAGTAAAAGGGCCAGACTTACTCCTCCACCAAGTCCCAAGGGCCAGGATCTAGCTAGCTCCGTACCAACAACATACTGTAAATTACAGTATTGTTGGTACGATTCTGCCTGCTTTCGCGGGCCGGATTGTTGGTGCTCCCGGGCCGGATCTGGCCCGCGGGCCGTAGTTTGGAGACCCCTGCTTTAAAACGTTAGTACCTACCTACTTATGTACATTTTTAATTACATAGTTAAGCAAAATTATATTAATCATAAAAAAAGATAATTATTTACAATGTTACGTTACGTATTTATCTTATATTTTTTAGGTAATCTGAATTAAAATGATTTTTCCAAAAATCGTTTCTGATTAAGATGATTAATATAATGAAAATATTAGAAAAAATCGGCTCACCCGTAGCAACTCAGACGGGACTGCAACGGTGACAGATGGTGAATGCAAAAAATCTAAAAAGTTAAAATCGTTTCTGACTTGAATATTTATGGTTAAATCCATTATGCACTTTGTATTTTATGGTAAATTACCTTTAGACGTAGAACAATTATGCCCTTTCCTTTTATGGTAATTAAAATTATGTTAAAGGAGATTAGAGTAAGTAAGAATTATGCCGATAAAACCTTTCTGCATTCATAAAACTCTGCTTATCATAAATTATGCGAAAAGACTTTATGCCAAAACTGTTATGCCAAACGACATTATAACTAAAAAGATTATGCGACCGAAATGGCACGCGACTTATAATATGGCACCAAAAAAATGTATCCCAGTGAAAAAAAGTTATAACCTCCTTAAATAACCTAAAAATAAAAACTAAAATCGTTTAAAATAGCTCAAAAAACCATGAAATAATATTGTAATCACAAATACGCATATAAATTTTAATAAAAAAACGTCTATTGAAGTCGGTTGGGGCTCGAAAGAGGAAATCTTTTTTTATTCTAAAATCCCCACCCGATTTCATTAGACGTTTTTTTTATTAAAATTGATATGTGTATTGGTGATTTTAATATTACTTCTTGCCTTTTGGAGCTATGTGAAGCTGTTTTTGTTTTTATTTTTAGGTTTTTGAAGGTTTTTCTTTTTTAAAGAAGCTTTTATATTTTTATCTTTTTTGTGGTAAGTGTCTAAGCATGTAATATTTTTTTAATTTTATATATTTACAAAATGTCAATAACTCAATTTCTAAATTTACGCTGTTTGTTTTTAAAGAGTTGTTGTGCTTTTGTAGTCCAAGTCTATTCCAGAACGTCGCAGACCATAACTTGATTTGTTTTGGATTGTCACAAATCTACCAATATCACAATCACTATACATATCCTATTTGAGTTTGAGGAGTTCCCTTGAATATCTTCGAAGTCCAAGATCCAATGTCAATTAAATTAAAAGGACACTTAAGGGTATCCCTTTTCCAACCAAAAATCGGTTCATAATAACCAAGTCGTCAAGGTGGTTAACGCAAAATCGTAGTATTTTCAGGATTATTTGGAAAGTACTGGAACGTTTTAAAAAATAATAAAAATTGGGACCATCTCGCAAGAAAACTCAGTCAAACAAAAAATAACTACCAAAATCGGTCTATAAATATCGAAGATACGCGCGAACAACTATAAAAAAATACAATCGAATTTAGAACCTCCTCCTTTTTTGAAGTCTGTTGAAAAAAGACAACCCGAATGATATTGATAATATCTATATTTGGAAACAAGTTTCATTTCTGTATCATACTTTATTAAAAATCGGGCCACAGGGTGCCTACTGCCATGTCTTAGCGCAGTTTTAATTCAATCTTACCATGCTATTTCGTACTATGACCTTCTTATAATAAGATTATTATAATAATGTTTCTGTTAGAAGTTTTGTGACGTCATCGTTCAATCATTCACAAAACCCGTACCACGACGTGTCTTTAGACAGCTAGCATTATTGTTTTGGTGTCAAATTATGAGGAATTTAGCAATCTTAAAAAAGTTGCTTTTTATCAACGGAATCAAAACTATTTGGAGTTATTCTATTTAGATATTAGAAAATGCGTCATAAACACTATGTGAAACGTTTTTATACATATTGTTCTTCATTGTGAATGTAAAATAGTTGGGATTATTTGATTCATTATTTGATAACAAGTACTTGTTTTCAGATGGATAGCTAATTTGAAACAATCGAGTTTTTAAAAGCCGATAACGCAGAAACAAATACCTAGATCCTTTTCTTAATGAATTTATTTTGCACAATAATAGTAATTTCAGGCAAATTAGTGTTATTTTTCGCCAATAAAAGTTTGGGGAGGAAGGGAAGAGGGGGAGAACCCCGTTGCCTTCTAACCTATATTTGAAACCTACAGGGGTAAATAAGATTCGATTCCAAACTAAATAGGGGTTTGATAAGTTGTTTCTGTTGTCGTCAAAATTATTTTAAAATAGACATTTTTACCTAAAAACTCTCAATTTTCAGAAATTTATTGCTCGCGTAGATATAATGTGGTTACTAATCATAAAATTACTTTAAGTTCGACATTTTACTTTAAAATAGAAATTTTATTAATTTACAAAGTAAGCAAATTGGTACGTAACTTACCAAAATTCTCCTAGTGTCGCATTCTTGGCCGTTGTTTATGTTAACAACATTAGTTTCGAGATTTTGAGTGGCACACAACACAACAAGTGTTCTTGTTTGAATCATAGAAAATGTTTCAAACTAAAAACGAAAATGAATACCTACTTTCCTTTGGTGCACTGAGAAAAACATGTTTCCGATACGAACATAGCAAATAAACTGAAGTAATGGCTAGCAGGGATTGGACAATTTCGCAATATCATTCGTTCCTTAGCGAGAATAAAGTAATATTACTTTGTACAGGTCATGGTACGAATTTGAATAATCTTATTATAAGCTTAAAACAAAACGTTTATAAAACATGATGTTTTTCTAAAAGATGATGGTAGGCGCCCAGGTCAAGGGAACAGAGTGGAACAGTTGCATTGTATAATTGCGTTGTTTTTTGCAAACTGTATTTTTTGCGGTTAATTATTGTTACTTTAGAAGAAAGTTCATGAAATGATCTAGTGTCGGCCACGGTCATGCTCTTTGTTTTCTTATGTTATGTATTAGGCATGAGGGAGGCAGTTGTTTTCATAACAATATACCTAATTTTATCGACAAAAACACCCACATGTTGGGGTCTATCCCCACTCCTGTTGGAATGGCCGCCATTTTAAGGGTCATAATTCAAACAAAAATGACTCTCAAAAAATGCAACGTAGAGCAATAAATTTTGAAGTCGTTTTGTAGATAATATCCCTGTTTATTTGAATAATGCAAATGTCCTAGTTTTTGAGAAATGTAATAAAAACTCAAAAAAAGTACACAAATTTCGTATAAAATTTTACTTCAGTAATTTTTTATGACATATTTAAGTCGAAAGTTCACACATTATTTTTTTTAAGTTGATAGGTGGTATTATTAGCTTTCGAACAGTATTTTTGTTATAACTGTAGGACTTCTAAATCCAGAGAAATTAATATTTTTCCGCAAAATCATCTAAAAAAAAAGTCAAATTTAAAATAGCGGCCATTCCAACAGGAGTGGGGATAGACCCCAACATGTGGGTGTTTTTGTCAATAAAATTAGATATATTTCACGCCTTTAAATTATCGCTAGTTCAAGACCAAAGGCACTGTATAAACATTTATAACGCTTTCTGAAACTTTGTGTTTTTTGTTTATTGCAAAAGATAAAGATAACATCTTCTAATTAATTATTATGGACTGTGTAGTACCTAGTGTGGTAGTACACTTGTAACTGTTAATAAAAATAATAACAATGATAAAAATATAAATACGAAAAAAGGTATTTTATTTGAAAAAAGTATTTTGAAAATACGTATTTTGTATTTTGTATTTAAATACTTTTTTTGAAAACTATTTTGTATTTTTATTTGAAATACAAAAAATAGCCAAGTATTTGTATTTTATATTTAAATACTTTTAATAAAGTATTTTGCACATCTCTGCAGATAGACAATAGCGTATACCATTCCATAAAGATCTAAAATTGATTAAAAGTTCCAATAGGCGGGCTTCGTTGCTATTCCCTTTGACTACACATACTATATCTACCTATCTATTACCACATTCACATAAATAGTACTGCGAATCCTTCAAGTCAAGAGGTTATAAAATAAATAAAATATTGGATACTAGCGGCCGCCCGCGGTTTCACCCTTTCCGTTCCCTTGGGAATATCGGGATATAAAGTATTCTATGTTTTAATCTAGGCTATCTTCTATCTGTGTGCTCAATTTCAACCAAATCCGTTTAATAGTTTTTGCGTGATTAAGGAACAAACATCCAAACCCACAAACTTTCACATTTATAATATTAGAAGAACTAGAGTCTATCTCAAAAGTCAGTTTACATGAGAAATTATTAAATTCTTTATAAAAACTTATACTGGTAACCCTGTTGGTGCTGTCAAATTTCTAATTGTAATTGTAAACGTTGTTTTACTCAATTTTATTTAGATGGGTATTGGTGGGGTGGTTGGGGATTTAGGTGGGAATTAAAATTACCCTTGAAATTACCCAAGTAAACTGGCTTTTTAGTCAGACTCTATGTACATACACTGCTCGTATACCAAAGTAAGTAGCTAGAACACTTGCGTTATGGAAATCAGAAATGACGAACGGTACCACAATCAGCCACACCTAAGAAAATATAGAAAAGTTAGTTTTCTAGAGGTAAATTGATCCAGCCGGGGACCCAACCTGGGACCGTAGATAAGAATACATACTATGAAAACTGAAACCACTCTACCACATAGATCATCCAAATAAAGGAGTAAAATAAAAAAATAAATACAATCATGGAAAATAAATCGAAAAATTGTAGAAATTTTACTAGTTTTGTAATAACAAGGTATAACCAAGAATTAGGATCATGCTAAGTGAAATAATGGAAATTGGGTAAAACGATCACCTAGTTTAGAGAAAGTATAGAAATTTATTTTTTGTCTATAGTCGCATTAATCATTTCCCAGCAAAAATGTCAACAAAGAAACGTCACTGTCAAATTGACAAACTGACCCTGATAGTGACATTTTCAGATATTCAAAACCTTTGGTAATTATTATAACTTTTTAATTTGTTTATTATATTTTGAGTCATAATAAATGTAATGCCATCCAGGGTAATTTTAAAGTAGGATGATAATAAGAACTTTTATTTTAACCTATCATAATTTTTGATGTCAAAAGTTCTTGAAACGAACTGATAAGAAAACTTTACTTAGATATTAACTGTATGTGAACTATCAAAAACACGTTGCAACTTCGCCAGTTCCTCGCAATACCAAATGTTACTACTACAGCTACTACTCGTAATACTAATATTTATGAAATTTTTAATTTTATAAAATGAAATGAACCAAAGGTTGATGTAACGGGTGGCGCAAAAGTACTGGCACTAAAGAAAATACTTTTATTTTTTTTATATGACATTTTCTGTCATTCTGTTGTTGAAAATTGTGTAGTGAACAAATATAAAATACACTGAAAATAAACATGGACCGTTTTACTCCCCAAGAACGTGGAATAATTGTGTCAATGTTCTTACGGAATAATTCATCAGTGATAAGAACACAACGTGAATTTCGTCGACGATTTCCCCACCGTCCGGCAGGACTGACCAGTCCAGACTTCTTTCTTTGGGGTTTTTTGAAATCTCGGGTGTATGTGAACAAGCCACAGACTCTCGCAGCTCTAAAAGAAAACATTCGTCAAGAAATAACGAACATATCGCAGGAAGTGTTACGGCAAGTTATGCAAAATGTCATAAATAGGGCTCAAATGTGTATCAACTCTGGAGGTCACCATTTAAAAGACATCATCTTTAAATCCTAATGGTACGAAATTTAATGGCACAAATATACATTTAAAAAAACCTAAATCTAGTTTTCTAATTTAGAAAAAATGTTATAGCTGAACCAAATAGGGTCTTTACTTTTGCGCCACCCGTTATATGGTTTAACGGTAAAACATTTTTGATGTGTGCACAGCATCAAAAATGTTTTCTACTATAAAACTGTTACTATGAAATATTAAATTATATTACTGCTTTTCCGCGAAACTCATGATTCAAAATATTTATCTATTCTATTTTTATTAATTTTTTGCGATGAAAAAACATGTAAGTGTGTTTATTTCTTGACTTAGCAATATACAATTTTTTTGTGTTGTTTTGTTCTGGCGACACCTTTGTTCACATTTTTGGTGGGAAATGAGTAATGCGACTTTACCTGAGAATAATAACACCTCGGTACCTAGAGAATGATTTCCCTTTTTCTACAAAGCGCCCTATCAAAAATGAGGCAATTAAAACTGAGCCATATTGGCTCAATTTTTAGATTTTTATTCTTCATACGTTACCTCTTATAAAAGTACGAAACTGTTTCAATTTCTTTACCTTTAGGGGATTAGTTACGGATGCCTCACTTTACAAACGAGGACTACTCGGCTTTTAGGTGTTATTATTCTAAGTTGCCTACTTTCTTCGCTCTGGAAGTCAAACCTGGGACGTTTTTTTGTGAGTTGAAAACACCACACTTGCCCTAATAGAACGATGAGCACAAGAGTAAATTTGTTTCTGTCGAAATGTCAAATATGATATCCGGTTGTAGACAAACCATTAGTTTATTTGTCAAAAAATGCCTAAGGTAGGTAAAATTTTGCCGGGGTTCGCCATGCTACTCCAACCGGTATGCTAGTTACCTACTCTACAATTCTACACTACAGGATCTAAAGGTGCTCCCTGACCGGGAGCTTTCACGTGTACTGTAACATTATAGATTCGTCTTTGAGCATTACATTACAATAATACCTCCCTGACTGACGAGCATTCGCGTGTTTTTCCTCCTTCACTGATGTATGCCCGTTTTGTATCATTACAAGGTGCGCATTGTAATGCTCGGTTCTCCTCCTTCACTGATGTAATGCTCAAATCTGTAACGTTACATTACACGTGAATGCTCCCGGTGAGGGAGCACCTTAAAAATACTTGCCCCTATTTCCTGTTGTACATTCACGTCACATAAGCGAATACTTACCTATAAAACTTTATCTAAATTATAAATCTAAATAGGTGGAAGTGCGTGGGAATCGCCTCCCAAAGGCTCGACACTTCAGTGTTGAAAGAATTGTATGTTTTACAGAATAGCCGAACTTAGGTAGTTAGTTTAGTCGTGTGGTCTTAGTGTATGTTTCTAATATGCGAATGTTGCTATTATGTTTGCGTATGACTTAGGAATTCCTTTTCCATGAATTTCTAAGGGTAAGGTCAATTAAGAAGTTTCTAGAGAATTCTTTAACGGATAAAAATGTAATTTTATGAGATAGGTAGGAGGCATAAAATTTAGTTATGGTATTCAGAACATTACGTTGGTGTGATGAATTTCAGGCCAATATGAATTAATTTTAATTTTATTAATTGGAATTAAAGAAGCCTAAAAAGAAGATCATTGAGGCTTTTTTTATTAGCTAATAATAACCAAAGTAAGTACTATGGGCAACAGCGTCGCTTAATCGGTTAGCAGCAAAATGCGCGTATCGCCCCCCTGTACGAACTAAACGTACCATGTTGTGACGGCGCGGCGTGCAAGCGATTTTAACATTAGGAGTGATCAAGCGACGCTGTTGCCCATGGTACATTTTTACCACAGTCTAAAATGGAAAAATAAGATGTGTATTTTGTGATTTTCTGATTAGTGCATACAGGTATAAATGATCGAAGACTGCATAGGTACAATCATTTTTAATTTTCTTCTGTAAAACGTGGTATTTTTTTTGTGTAATCTCTCAATTTAGGCCACCTACTATACAACCTTACCTAATAATTTCCCGTCGCTGTAGATTAATCCTTTTTAAGCATCTTGCTAGTCGATACATTTATTATAACCTCTCGTGTAGGTTAATTGGCCATCGAAAGCGGCAAGTGTGGCCGGCCACCACTGATAACATGCTTGTAATCCGATAAAATATACCATTGCCGGCCTCTATATCGCTCGTTATTTGTAATTACTATTTCGTAGCTCCTGTATTTTCGCGATATTTCGCTTTTTTGTTTTTTTTTGTGCTGTTATTTTTCTAATCTGTAATTTACTATGTTGTGTAAACATCTACTGCGTAAGAAGGTGCTCATGAGAAACCAAAATATCGGTGATTGGTAAAACAAAAAATGTACTCGTAGGAAAGGGAATGGACATCAAAAATAATACATAAATTATTAAATTAAACAAGAAAGACAGTTATTAATGTTTGTAAAGGAACACTAATTGCTTGCAAAATTGGCATAATTTTTGTCGTTACCTGAACGCTTTCTTTTGAGAAGTATATTTAGAAACAATTTAGAAGGAAAAGTGAAAGAACTGTTTTGCGTTTGAGGTTTCATAATTATAATAAAATATTTTTAAATGATAGAAGTAGCTCTTATTGTTCCATAGTATTAGAATGACTTTTGACGTGGTTTAGGTAAGAGAGAATTAAGCTAAAAGTTAGATTTACTTAGACACATCACAAAAAAAAACACGTTTATGCTGATCTAAAAGTAGACGACCGAAAGCCAAAATTTAAAGTGATTTAGCTTTTTATGCTTGATTGCAATGCAAGCTGTTTTCGGAACTTACAATCATGCAAAAGAAATATTTTTCAAAATAAAATATTATTTCACTAAGAAATTAAGATTCATACAGCTCATCCAATATACTCGACCAAGAATAAAAGGTTCTTGGCAATTTAAACTTGACTTAGTAAAATGCGTCGAGTTTTGGTAACTTGCAAAATGCCTTATTAACTGTTTCTTTTACTGGATCATATTGAAAGTTATAATTGGGTTTTCTAACAGCCTCATTTTGGACCTTAAAGATTTATTGATTTCATGAGAGTAAAAGGTGTGTATGAAAAGGGATAACATAAATTTACGAAGATTCAGATGAGGTTTAATTTAAAATAATTTTTTTCATAATATGATTGCGTAGTTCTATTCTTTAACAAAAATAGCATACTACAAAAAAAAAACACTATTTCCCATTACAGAGGTTATTTGGACCGTAGTATTTTTATAGGAAAATGCTGCTGCCTATTTTCTGGTCCAAGGAGGTGGACGCATTACCTCTTAGTCCTAAGTCATGAACCTCTTAGTCCTAAGTTATGGACCCCTTAGTTTTAAGTCATAGACCTTTTGATGCTAAGACATGGACCTCTTAGTCCTTAGTCATGGACCTCTTAGTCCTAAGTCATGGACCTCCTAGTCTTAAGTCATGGACCTCTTAGTCGTAGGTCATGGACCTCTTAGTATTAAGTAATGGACCTCCTAGTCGTAAGTCATGGACCTCTCAGTCTTAAGTTATGGACCTCTTAGTCGTTAGTCATGGACCTCTTAGTTTTAAGTCATGGACCTCTTAGTCCTAATTCATGGATTTCTTCGTCCTAAGTCATCTTTTACGATACCTCTTAGTACAAAAAGTTGGTGTAATTCAACTCTGCCGGATGCTTTTGTCTGAATGGTAACAGGTGATCTATTGAAATCATAGATTGTTACATTATAAACAAGGCTTCTTTTAAGTATTTGGTGATAAAGTATTTTTTGTTTTGTTGAGTAAGTGATCAGCAAAACCTTATGTCATTCAATTAACTATTCATTGAAATCTTCTTGGAAGTTTCATTCAAACGGTATAACGCATAAACTAATATGCCTAGCGGAATAGAGAAACAAACATGGACTGTTAAACGAAACCGTAATTTATTTACATTCACCAATAAGTTTCTGAAGCACTATTAAAAGTTCTCAAAAATATCCACGATTGCATCACAGGACTCAAATTCTCAGCGTGCCGATAAGTGCAGACAAACTGTCAATCAGTTGCGAAAAAGAGTTCTATCACGTCGCATCACGTATTTCTTTTTATCACACAGTGTTGCTAATTCATGACATCTCGCTTGCTCAGTTATTCCTCTATTCCGTTAGGTATATTGACTTTATGGTACCTATAGTATAACGTTAACCTCTAACTGAAATTCAGTGTGTAAAGGATTAATACGTCTTACAGGCAATACGTTAATGCATAACTGAAATAACCATTGCTGTTCCTAGACCGTGACTGTTAAGCTTTGACTCGGTCCAATTTCACTCCGTTTGATGTGTTTAATTACTTTGTTTGTTCTTGTTCGGGTTGCGATGCTTGCTGTGGTCGCCCAAGTCGAAAACGTTTCCAAAACTGTTAGCATTCCCAAATTAAATGTAACCCACGTCAAACTAACCAAATAGTTTTATGTTGTAAACGAAATAATTAAATCCGTATCGGCAACCCGCCTTAGGCCTTATGTGGCATGTCGACTTCTCAGAAGGTTGGTAATGACGTTATTAAATATGTTTTGTAGGTACCGCAGAGTAATTAGTAAAGGGTACAGGTCCTTGGTATAGGTATAGGAGGAGCACGATGGCGCAGCGATTGCGGAGATTAAGCAACTTTCGCAATGGTCTGTCAAGGGATGGGTGACCAAAAAATGTATTATCTTGAGCTTCTCCGTACTTCGAAAGGCATTAGCCGTTGGTCCCGGCTGCATTTGCAGTCGTTGACACCCACAATCCACATTGGGCCCGCGTGGTGGTTATGACTCATCCTCCTTATCCACCCATAAGGAAGGCCTGTGCCCCAGCAGTGGGGACATTCAAAAAATGGTTGATGGTCATGGTTATAGGTACCTACTCGAAATATTAGTTTTGATTTGGATTACAGAAATACATTTTTCACACCACATGCTCGACAATGCCGAATTATATGTCATGTAAACCTTACCGAAAGCAAGACATTATATCTCTTGGCTTTAGCCGGGTTATAATGTTCTATTATAACCCGCTGGTCAATAATGTGATTTTCACTTTCATAAATCTTATTGCAATGTCCATAAAGTCTAATTTCACTAAACAGAATGTGTCCTCAGCGGGCGCGGCCAACTCGATTTTCGAAGACCGAGGCCGTGGCCCACTAGATTCGCACTGAAACGAACTTCATTTGTTTGTCAAATCGAGTAGGCCACGCCAGCTGAAAGAAGTTGCTATAGCCGTAGCTAGTAGTACTACTAGCTTTAGAAGATTCTATAAATATTACAAAGAAAAAATAAAAAATGTCGAGTGATGAAAGTATTTTGACTCCAGAAGCTATTAAATTAGATGCCATAGGCATTGTCAATAATCTACTCCCAGAAAAGTCAAAGGAAAAATACCTGAAAGCCTATAAAGATTTTGACACATGGAAAACTGCAAAAGGCGCAAAGTCTGTGTCTGAATCAGTGCTTCTGGTCTATTTTGAATATTTATCAGCTACAAAGAAGTCAAGCAGCTACAACTCAAATAAACTCTAGCTCACCTCGATACGTACCAAATAAAAATATAACGTTATCTTTCCATAATTGGACTAATGTCTCCAATATCAATTTGCACTTTTAATATGCTGTAGTAAACACTATCTACTAAGCCTGGTTTTTTATTGTCTCGCATAAAGTGAGAAAAGTAGAGTATACACCACCGGGATAAAATTGTTTTTTTCTTGGGCGCTTGAATCCCTCACTGCACTCAGGACACAATCTTAATTCCCTCGCTTTGCTCGGGAATTAACTTATAACACCCTCGCTGCGCTCGGGAGTTAAATTTGGAGTCCTTCGTTACGTTCAGGATTCAATGTAGCGCCCGTGACATAAGACAGTGCTTTATCCCCTTGGTGTATAATCTACTATTGATTTGTAGCCCACATTGGGATTCAAAGGCAGAGAGAGTTTGAAAAGACAAGTGTGACTATAGGAATAGCTATCTTTACGAGCAGCGAACTAAAGCTATAGAATATATAGCATTCCGCTCAAAAAATGGCACCACACGAAAAGTACAACTAAGTGGATAGAGCTAAAAATGGTGGCATTTAATTATGCAGCACAAAGCGTCTGACCACTGGTTGCTTATTAGCGACCATAATTTGTATACTTATAGATCTTTTCTGTACTTAAACGAAAAAATAACAAAAGTTTTTTCTGCATTTTTTTACTGGCTTCTTTGCATCTTTTACGCCATTTGACTAGGACCTCATTTCTAATAAACTCTCCCTTTCTATCTTTTCTCTACAATATTAACTGCAAGTTATTGAAAAGAACACTAACGTCAGTCACCGGTTGCGTGGCTGGCCCGACTAAAGCTGAGCGGGTTGTACTTTTTCGGCCCCGTGGTGCCATTTTTAGGGTTCCGTAGCCTAAATGGCAAAAAACGGAACCCTTATAGATTCGTCATGTCTGTCTGTCTGTCCGTATGTCACAGCCAATTTATTCCGAAAGTATTAAGATTGCATATATAGTTGAAACTTGGTAGGTAGATGTATTCTGTTAACCGCTTAACGAATTTAACACAAAAATAAAAAAGATTTTTTTTAGGGGGGGGGGCTCCCCATACATGGAACTGAAACTGAATTTTTTTTTTCTTCAAACCAATACGTGTGGGCTATTTGTAGATAGGTCTTTAAAAATGACATTGAGGTTTTTTAGTCAATTTTTTCTCAAAGTCAACTGATTGAAAGATATACACCGCCACGCCAAAGTGGTAAAATGTGTGTCCCCCCCTTTAACTTTTGAAATAAGAAAGTGAAAAATCTAAAAAAAAATATGCTGTAGGTCTTAATAAACACTTTCAATGAAAATTAGTTTGAACGAGATATAGTAATCAGTTTTTGAGATATAGCACATTTTCCAAAACCGCAAATATAACTTTGTCATTCATACCAACACTGTGAAAAACAAAGTTATTTTTGCAGAAGAGAAATGATTGGTGGTATTAAATATGGTATGGTATAAGGTAACTACGGAACCCTACGGCGCGTGGCCCAACATGCACTTGGCAGATTTTTTAAGCAATATTTTTTTGCAATAGCACTTGCACTTGCCATAGATTTTAGTTCGCTGTTTACGAGTATTTTTTTTCCCAAATAACTATCCTCTGTATTCGTTGATAGTATTCAAGTCCTTGTTGTAAGATGACGAGAACTGCTCTTACATCAACTTTCAGTAATACCAACCGTCTGTTTATCTAGGTTAAAGCATTTAAATATTACGACATATAAACATACCCCAGTTACCGAACAAGGTCAAACACCGTAGGTGGAATATGATAATGCCGCGCAGCCTACCGCCACACTATTTCAGACCTCAGAGCTTAAACTAAGTGTGGGAATAATCATTAAAACGGTAAATTTTAAAGTAGCGGGAGGGCCCAACGTTTCGCAAGGACGGCCCTGGGTCCACAATATATCTTGTGGGCAGGCAACCGCGATTTGACTGACGGCGCCCTCTGAAAGGACATTTATCAGTCTCACTAGCGGGTTACAGTAAACCAAACAACAATGAATTCTTATTGACAAATTGTCTTGCCATTTCTTGTTCTAAGTTGTTTATTTTGAGTAATGATCTCCTTAATATTATTGTCGTATCCTAATTTTGGTAAGCTTACTGGCGGAAACTTGTTGTCTTTAAAAGTGTGCTTATAATAAAGTTATTAGTCTACCGATACGCCTATCCTTACAAGACATCCCTACTGGTAGGAATAAATAAAATAAAACCGGTCAAGAGCGAGTCGGACTCGCGCACCGAGGGTTCCGTACAATCATAAATATATTTGGATATGGTACTTTAGTACAGTCTTAAAAAAGTAGGATAAACGGCAGACAGGTGTCAGGTGGAAGGGCGAACAGGCGGACAGTTAATTTACAAATCTTAACCACAGCTGCTTATGGTGACTGAAAAACGTTTCAGCCACTCCACATTGCAAACTGTTTATATTATTAAGTAGGAACTTATTCTTCGTTTATTCGTACGGCAAATAGTTGGTAATTATATTAGAACCAGCCACCAATTATTATTGTAGTATTAGGTTGCGCCATCTCTTGACCGATAGTGGAACTATTTTTTTTCTTAGGTTAGCATTCTTAGGTCAGCGCCATCTGTTGACTGGTAGTAAAACTAAAGAAATTTTGTTTGTATTTTGAATTTCTAAAAAAGTGTGTTATATTGAGACATCGTTTTATTTTTCCTGTAATCTTTACATAAATTACTATCACATAGAATTATTTCAGATTTTTCTCTTTGCAAACTTCAGAGATAAGGGGGGGGGGGGGGGAACAACGGTTTTTTTTTCATCATAAGTCGAAAACTATGCGGCCTAAGAAAAAAGGAAAAAATGTTTTAAAATGTGCAAACAGCGTTCTTTCATATGATACCCCACATACCCTAGTAGCCCCACTTCAAATTTTTAAGACCCCTTTTCAGTCCCTGTTGTAAAAAAAGTTTTTTTTAATTTCTTTCTTGTTTGCAAAATAGTTGGGCAAATGTCATCTTAAACTATTCCAAATTTCAAGTTGATACCAATTTTATTTTATTAGTATTTCTACAGATGATATAAAAGTAAACAGAAAATGAAGACAAATCAATTCCATTGAAATCATATTCTAAAACTATTTGAAACTGAGCACATCTACATACGTTAAATGTAAGCCACTTATGAAAATGAATGTAAAACACGGATAAACCAAAGCCTATTTTCCGCGCGAAGTAAAGCGGGCCGGTTACAAATTGCTTTGGGCAAAGCGTAAATTTTAATTTTATCTCTAATACCCAAATGAGCACCGTGACTCGACATAATAAATGTACTTTTCCCACGTTAGCGCGGTCGATCGCGGTTCGCTTCTGTCTGTGGACTTGCACTTATTGCATTTGTGAATGCATGGGGGAGCGGTGCCCGTATTGCTGTATTCAGAACCATATAAAGCTATTCCCTCTATGCCCGAAGTTATATTGATCGAATACGCTGTGAGGGAATTTCTATAGAAAACATTATGACGCATTCAGTTGATTGACTGTCATATCATAGCTACGTATATTTGAAACCTAAATTGTTGAAACATTTAATCCTTGGATAATAATAAATGAGTCCCTTGAGTTATGTGCATAGAAAAGAATCACAATCTCATTTGAATGTATAACAATGAATGTACACCACATTCGCCTTATGATTTATATTATAATTTCTAACATGATTGTAGTTAACTATATGTT
This sequence comes from Agriphila geniculea, assembly GCA_943789525.1. NCBI lineage: Eukaryota > Metazoa > Arthropoda > Insecta > Lepidoptera > Crambidae > Agriphila > Agriphila geniculea. The sequence goes on from OX038871.1 coordinate 18,955,675, forward strand.
TCTATCACCATATCACATATTTCCACTTTATTCACCTGGGTATAGCTAACGATCACCTTATAATATGAAATGTTACTTCTTGATGAATTCTAAATTAATTGAATGGCATCGATATTAGTCCATTTACCTTATCAACTTTTTACGTCTACTGAGAATTTAATGACTAAAAAAAATAAAAATAAAAAACTGCTGAGCTACATAAATTGCTTCGCAAAGTGCTCATAAAAGTTATTCGAAAGTGAGGATAGGCTAAAAAAACAGAACAGTGAAGTCTTAAGCTTATCGACAACTAAAAACCGGCCAAGTGCGAGTCGGACTCGCACACGAAGGGTTCCGTACCAAAAAACGGAAAAAACACGTTTGTTAAATGTTTATTTTATTCTGTTTTCAGTATTTGTTGTCATAGGGGCAACATTACAGAAATACATCATCTGTGAAAATTTCAACTGTCTAGCTATCACGGTTCATGAGATACAGCCTGGTGACAGACAGACAGACGGACAGCGGAGTCTTAGTAATAGGGTCCCGTTTTTACCCTTTGGATACGGAACCCTAAAAACGTTACGTAGGTATATAAAGTTCGGTTTGTAACAAAAAGTACTTAAAGTAGTCAACGTCCTTTTACAGGTCAAGTTATTTTTATACCTCCTTTTTAGTAAAATTGGCTCGGTGGTTGACTGTGAAAAGGCAATAGGCGTACGTAGAGTCTGGATTTAGAATATGTAGCTGGTAGGTGTAACGACTATAATATGTTATGTGTGTAAGCTGATGCAAAAATATTAAACAGAACTCGAAGTACCTCTATAAAGTATATAAAAGGTTCGGTAAGTGTGAGGCTTTTTATTTAGAGATTCTATCACACAAATCGATTCGACAAGTTCGTTGTAACTTTTGGGGTTTGAATATGTTGGCATATTCATGCATTCATCAAGCCCATACATACGTTTTATTTTAGCTTCAAGTCTACCCTGTTGTGTTGCCACCAGTTCAACTTCAATAGCTTACAGCTCAAAAACGTAACGTTTAAGGCCATTATGTCGTTAACAATTCTTGATCGTATTGGTACTAGCTATTGATTTACACAGGTTTCATACGTGTCCGCTATTTTGAAAAAAAAAACTAAATGTCGGAAATTAAGTATGCCACCCTCCATACTAGGATATTCCAACCCATTAAGATTTTTTATTTTTAGGTTAATAAACTTAGAGCAACGCTGGCTTCTGTTACAGAAGCCCGTCATGCTCTAAGTTAATAAAACAATTTAGTCTTAACCGCGCGAAGTGCGTTTCCTATTAAAAGGTAAAAAGTAGACAGGAAGTGCAGAAATATAAAACGGGATGTGATTGTTTATTTCAGTACAAAAAAGCATTGCGATCAGCGAATTATAGGATCGCAGAGTTGTTCTCTTATGCAGTGTTTATAGAGCTAAGTCACACAGACTTTATATTTATGGCTACGTAACTAAGAAGGATACCTATTTAGTTCAAGTGCAGAGTTCCGCAATATAGGTGGTATTGGTATAGCATTTGTCCGGTCTCAATTACAATACGGTCTGGTTCGGAACTAGTCTTGTGAAGGCTTGTTATCGGCGGCCGCGCGGTCTCTACCCAAGCCACCTGTTTTCATTCGTTTTTTCCACCCCACTTGCAACGTTACTTTACTTTTGTTTGGTCTAGAACAGACCAAATTTTCTGAAAGAATATTAGTGATGCTGAAAATGCGTACGGTTTTCAGGGAAACATATTAAGGAAACCGCCTTGAGTTACATAATGAAGCTATACCGACAACCAAAATAATACATAATATAATTTCGCATATGCAAGTAGAATTCACAGCACCTTTCTTAACATTAACACTTTGTTTCATGTCAGTTATTAAGTACTTAGTTATGTTACTTTAACACGTTCTTGTTGAACAAAGTCTAACCCCCATAGACTTCTAATATTTTATTTATATGCAATTTATAGTATAACTAATCTTAAATGCAATTTTGGTGCAGTTTTGATGTATTTCAGATTAATGTACACTATAAATTGCATGTGAACATAATATTAGAAACATTTGAAAATTGCAAGTTTTACTCAAGTCATTACTTACTCGTCTATAGATAAGACTTTTAACCCTTTCTTACTAGCGTTTGAAACGTGGCGGTTCTGCCGCCCGCCCACAACCTGATCAGTGTGCGAGTCACGACGGGACAGTTTATTTCAACTTCGCAACTTCTCAGGGCGTTCGAATGGGGCATAATTTTCATAAGGAACGCGCCGTTGCCCCGACACAAAAATTAGATTCATCAGCCTTCTCGGCACATTTGCACGAAACATTCGCCTATCCACCGATTCGATTCGACTTCGTAACGAGAGCGTGAACAATGTGATGCCAACTTTTGTACTTTGCATTCCGCTTTCTAACTACATTACACGCGATAACGAGTTAAATTGAGAGCAAAACGTGGGAAAAATTGTAATACTTAACCCAGTACAATACGAGGAATTATGTGAAGATAGGAGAGTAAATTTTCATCTCATGATTAAATTTACGCACTCGGAGTTGACTCCAAAATTCCCTCCGTACAAATGGAGATAATTCTTTCTGGCCATATTTCTTTTTGTAAGTATTTTCTTTCATTTCTAATACATGTGAGAAATTGCTGAACGAGTCTTCATCAACGTTTAATATCAGTTATATATTATGGAGGTCATTTGTATTTTTTATCGCCCTTTTCTCGTCGAGAACCGTTCGTTCATTTCCATATTTGAAATAACAAAGAGGATAGTTATTACGTTATTACACATATTTTCGAAGAGGAAAATGTTTCATGGGGTGAGAAACGTGCGGTAATAAATGCCAATGTACATACGTGAACGTGCAATAAGCTGTTCATAATTCGCGAAGATTTCGTTTTACGGTAAACTGGGCTCCTTAGCTCCGCATCAATAAACTCGGCAATATATTTTCAGTGTCGCTCTCAGCTCAAGTGCTTTGTTTCGTCGGCGTTTCGCTCGACGCGTATCGATATCGTAAACGCAACGTCGTTCAGAATCAAAGCTATAAAGTGTGTGTCGGTAGGAATCGGTAAACGTGTCGCGGGGTTGGGAGACTAAGAAGGCTTTAGGACAAGAGACGTGCGACAAAGTTTTTATTTCCCCCGGGGCGCACCGATCGCGCCGCCCAGGTGCCTTGCCGATGGAAACCTATATTATTTGTTTGAGTGGAACTTTCTGGTCTCGTGTGAGATAAGTAAATTATGTTTGTGCCCGGACGCTATGCCACTTGTATTCAATGTTCCGCCTTCAGTTCGGTCAAATATGTAAATGGATCGAGGTTGGTGTATGAAATATGCTATATCAAAATTAAGTTAAATGACATACATATAACCTTGCTGTCACCCTACAGGGATTGAGCTTTGAGAATCCAGGATTACTAAAGGCTTACCTAGCAGATATTTTGTCTCTATTTCGATTTGTTACCGCTGATAGAGTAAATACAAAAAATTATCATTTTCTTGTAGGTACATATTTTTATAATTTGCGGAAAATTAAAGTGATCTAAATATTTTAAGATTAGCATGAAAAAAGTAAAAAAAAACATTGTTTTTAAAGCCAATCTTGAAACTTCGCAACAAAATTCATTACTTAGGTATTAAAAGCCTTTCGAATTGTACAAAAATTCCATTTCGTCATAAAGTCGATAATTAACACCCGCAGTCTCATTCAAATGTCAAAATTTCACGGAATTACTTGGCTAATATTGCTAGTGGCGAAAGTTCCAGACGTTCGCAAGTTCGATAACAGCACGGATCTTGGGAGGAATTTTTAAATTAATTCAAAGGAAAAATAAAATTAGAGAAGTTGTACGAGATTAAATTATGCCCGATGTAATTTGTGTCGCGAAAGTTTGAATGTAGATAGATCGTTGCGGGTCGACTTTTTATCTGAGATGATTTAGTGCTCACTAAAATATTATGTACTTTAGATTTCAACCATTTTTATATCTTTAGTTTTTGTTAGTTTTAATATCCCTATAAATTATTTTCGTTTAAAATAATGGTAGCTTTATGTTTGATGTCGGATAGAAAATGATGTGTCAAAAATATTTCTTTATTTATCTCTCTGCCTGATATTTCAGAGATTCTGATATATTGAAGAATATCCCATTCGTTATTCATCTGGCTGTATACTATTTTACGCGTGTTATCCAATAAACACTTCCAATATCCACTTCCCGTTTTATCGCTCCGTGAACTTTGTCTTCTCCCTTTCACTCAACACAATCTATAAAATCTTTGAATAAACATTTGCCTTCTTTGCCCTTTTGCACTCGTAAAAGGGGGTCTGAGAAACTTCCCCTAAACTTATTTAAACTTTTACCCTAGAAAATCCTTTTCGCAAGCAGTTTAAATGCAGAATAGAATATGTATTAGAGAATAGGGTAAGTTTTGTTAGGGTTGTCAATAGTTAATCTAATTTAGTGCTTATTAACTTCATCTATTTTATTAAGACTGTGTCAAAAAGGCTAATGTTTTCAACACTATTTTGCTATCTTATAAAATCATTCGTACAACAACTTGCCTTATACACCTTGAATAGTACATTATGATACAAGATAGCTTAGGTTGCTTATTGCACACAAGGCTGTGGGTTGCAGCCCGAGCCGCAGGCGAGGGCGTAACTCAGCCGAGTGTGCAATAAGTAAGAGCTCACGAGTTTCATACGACGTTTTTCAAGACATTCGCGAGGAAAAAACAAAGTAATTTACCACACAGCAACAAATACGACAAAAACAAAATGATAATCATGATGAGAAAAGGCGCGCAGGTTTTTTTTGTATTTTTCACACGCCCAATGCAAGAATATTTTGCGAACAAAGGGGCTAGTGACAGAGGCGGCTCGTGACATTTTTTTATGGGTGTTCACTAAAAAAACAGAAAAAGTTGCTTACCATTTAATTTTATACATAAAAAATCCATTCGCCTATCTTTATGGTAAGCGAAAACATCAATACCTAACTTTTTTGTGAAACTGTATATTCCGAGATTCAAGGATTCCATCATGACCCCGTAAAGCAAAATACCACACGCCGTAAAATTTTTCGGTTTTCATCAACGCTTTTCATTGGGTTCATTGAACTCTCTAATACATTTTCGATAAGCAGACATATGAAATCGAGATTGCGAATGTTTTTTCAGTTCAGTTTAATTGAAAGATGCGCTAAATCATTTTTTTTTTCACAATTTTTTATAAAAGAAACTGTATATTGTTCCATTTTAACACAAAAACTATTTTTAAAATAAATTAGAGAAGAACTTCCAACAAGCGACAACGAAGTTCGTTTGTTTACATAAGATCGGCAACAACAGCGCATAATCCCCGCGCCAAAATGTCAATTTTTCAAAACAACGCAAACTGGCAACGTAGCTCGGAGCGCCGCTCCAGAATACGCTAATTTCTCATACAAATGTTTTGTTTCACGCGCTGGACTCGGTCGATGTTTCTCTTTCGCACTCATTGACATCAGCATTAGGCATTGTACTGTACCCCAAGCACGAACATTTAAAGTATTCGTAACGTAAGCGTATCGAGTCTACTATGCGAATACGCAGTTTAACGTTAGTAGGCAGCACGAAGCACTTTCGTCGTCGCATAGTAAGCTCGATAGGGCCACGATAGGGCAACGAAGCTGACGTCATCCTAACGTAAGAAGGGAGCGCGCGAACTCGGCTGTTGCGTTCGGAAACAAGTTGAAGCGGTGTAATAAATTGAAATTAATGAGATATGTTGTGATATTCAACTGAAATCATGACGAAAATAATAAAGAAATAGATTTGTATTCGATTTTGTTGTATTAATATAAGTAAAGTAATAATTGGTCCATTATTTTTTTTAAATAACAATATCTGAGATGTTTTGATTTCCGAACGGAGGCGCCGGCGGGTGGCTGCGGCCTCTCTACACAGTCAGGCATTGTTTTGCTTCGATAAGCACGTCTGAAATTCCTATAGATACAAAGTGTGTGAAAATAACATTTAAGATTTAAATAATGAGGACAAGCCATTTTACAGAATCATGAGGATAAGTGAAAGTGTGGTGTGTTTTAAAAAGTGTTTAACTGGAGTGTTTTAAAAAGTATCAAAAAGGAAGCTATTATCTTTGACTGGCCTTGAAAAACCCAACGAGGAAATAAAACACCCTAACCCATATTTAACCATGAAAGGGTGAGACAGAGGGACCAAGAAAGTGCTTAATTTACTCAAAATTATTATTACTTATATGTTTTAAGCTATGTATTTTCAACGTAATTTAATAAATAAAAATACTTGTAAAAATATAGTTTTAAAATTTACTTATTTTTTTATTTGCCTACAGCTTTCTATAAATAAAATATTAATTAGCGATTTAGTAGTATAAAAATTAAAAAATAAGTAATTAGAAGTAGGCACCTAATTACTTATTTTTTATTTTACATCAAATAGGTACAAAGTTACACGTTTTGCCTATTAATCCTATGTAATGTAATGTAAAATCAACTAACATGTTTTATAACTCGTCCTCTTGCTACTAAATCCTTTCTTTTTGTTTATTATAATTAATGTCTTTTAATCTCGCCGCAAGGTAATAAATATAATGCACTATGTTCAACTGAAAATTCTCTTTGCATATTTACTTAAATTAAAGTATTTAAACAGCTTAACATAATGAAAATATTCATCAAAACATAATCCGAATTCACGACGCAAGTTTTCACACCGAGAAATCTTCCGTGTCAAAACATTCGTAAGTTCACGATAGCCAGCTATCGTCACTTACGAATCTATGCCTCAAAAAATGGTTCGTGCTCGCAAAGTTAGTATATACATGTTTCGCTACGTTAAGTTTACCGCACGCTTACGTTACGATACGAAAGGCATTCGTGCTGCCAATTTTACGTCCGAAAGAGGCGCTCTCGATTCTCCATACAAATTGTTTACGTTGACGATACGATTACTTTTTCGCAAGATGTTCGTGCTCGGGGTACTGCACTTTGTTTCATAGGAGCGGAATCGCCAGCGCACCACTCGATACAAATTGACACAAAATCTTATGTTTAAAAAATATCTTTGTAGGTAATTGTTTCTAGTAAATTATATAAAGAGTGTATTGTATAGGCATAGTAAAATGTTTGTATAGGAATTATAAAAGTATAAAGTAGGTAATTGATTGATTTCTTGTGGGAGTGCACTGCACCAGCGCTCCTAAGGACGAGCCGCCTCTGGTTAGTGAGCATACAGCCTACTTCAAAATTATAAATTTAGGTGATAAAATGCTAATATTTTAATATTTTATAACAAAATATTGTAAATTAGGAATAATTTGATACTAATAAATATTTGTTTGACTTAATTAAGGACCTACACATATATTTATTCCAAAAATGCAAATGAATTTTCAGCGGCATAAAACCTCTTTGTTGTTACTAAAAAAATAACTGTATTACCCGGTTAAATTGAAAATGCTCTGTTTGCTCGCATAGAACTTGCAGTAAGGTACCTATTTAACTTTGTAGGGATAATTCTATAACCAACTAGTGTTTTATATATTATTGCACGCGTTTGTTATAGTTCGGTTTATGGCCCTAAAAGCGATGTATTAGGGCTCACTTTACGAGCAAGTGTGTTGAAAAGATACTTATCAACCGACAAGAGGTAATTGACTGAATTACTGCACATTGCACAAGCTTGGGGTACCTACCTCCCCAGTAATTCGATGCAGGCGGCAAGTAACTAGTAGTAACTAGTAGTAAAAGCATGTATTTTTGGATGAATTTTATAAAATTACAACGCATTAGATAAAATATCTATTTGATAAGCACATCAAGTACCAATCGAAATTTTCTCTTGAAGGAGCAGCTATGACAAGTCGTTAAAGTAATAAATGAGGGTACACGACGATTTTCGTTTTAGGCACAAATTGGTCAAAAAGTTATGTAAGTACCTATCCCAACGCAACGTATGATCATTTGATTCGGTAATTACAGATTTGATTCGGAAAATATAGATTCGTTAAAATTGTTAATGTATTATTTTTGTGTGTTGATGTTACATATTTTACATCATACTTGCTCGGTAACTAGGATTTACTTATATAGTATGAGGCTGTGTAAGTTGGCATGTGCAACACAGTGCATTGTTTAGATAGAACGTTCCATTTTCAAATCACTTTACAATTCAAGGATGGTGAATGCTTTAACTGTAAAGTTACTTTACAATTCAAGCATTTAAAACTCCTTAGTGAACCAATCTCTTTTCTTTTATTATAAACTGACGAAACTTTTGGCTGAAAAAAAAACAATGAAAATGGCGGCATTTAATTTCAGTTCAATAGGTATGCAAAATTCTGCAATGCAAAAACAGCTGAATTTTTTTCGTGATTTCGAGGTTGGTCCCATAATGAAAGTTGTTCAGTTTAATGGTCTGATCAACCCCACGAGTTTTCAATGAAATAACCCTTTAACGTTTTATTTTTATTATTGTTTTAATGTTTTTGTTTTTATTTTTATTACCTCGCATGAATGATGTAAAATAGTATGCTTACCTCGGTTGTAAGTAGCTATTACACCCTCGAACTATATTCGCCCTCGCTCGCTACGCTCGCTCGGGCGTCTAAATATCTCGGGTGCACTCGATCCATTAGCGCCCTTTGCGAGCTGCGCTCGCACGGGCGCCAAATTGGATCTTGTTCTGTAATAGCTCACTTACATCCCTTGTGTAACAAACTACTATTACAGTCCTCCTCCTCCTCCATGCTATTTTCTATATTACAGATTTCAGAGTTATATATTTGTGAACTTACAAAGTGGCAACCCTGTGAAGATTGAATGGTAGGTACAGGTAAACAATATAGCGATAAGATTTCTAATGTATTCACAATGCGCAAATATCGTAATATGATGATGTTTGCTCGAAACACTTGCTGTTACTACGAATTTCTAGAACTATTTCATATTGTATACCCCTTTGGGTTCACATCACAAATTAACGTCTTTTCTATGTTGCTATTTTCGTGGCGATGTTTTTGTGAGAATGTTTTGTTGCCCGCAGTATAGAACTCATACCTAGAGGTATTATTTAATTCTTTCTCGGATATTTTAACACTAAACTGTGACAAAAATATTAAAAATATCAAAAATATAATAAATATATACAAATAATTTTACAAATAAGTACCTACTAAAAGTTTATAAATGATAAGTAGCTTAGACTCAAGCACACGGTGTATGGTGCTACCTATGCTAATAAAGAGTACGAGTTAACGCCCGTCATTCACAAATGAGTTGTTTAAGACGTGATAAGGGTAAACATAAATACGAGTACTTTCCAATAACGTCTTGGTTAGACCAGTTTCTGGTTTCAAAGGGTCCGAAGTTTGCAGCCCGAGGCATTTCTTGATCATCATCGCTATGGTTTTCTAATTTTAACTTTACTTGGTTTGGTTACGCTAGCGATTTTCGAATTAGCCTCTTACTTTGACGGACTCATTAAGTTTTGTTGATGTTTCAAAGGGTACTTATTATTTCACTTTCAGCTTCTTAGCAAGCTAAAATTCTTTGTGAAATAATTAGAAATTCTTTGTGTTTCAACCTCTTTAGCCGCGGAAAGGATATATTGTAGACTGAATTAATTATTAGTTGGAGTTTTGATTACCGGTATATAAAGTTAGCTTTTCTCGGAATTCTACGCTTGAAATAGAGAATCTCTATTAGTTTTCGGTTAAAAGTATGTACTAAAGTAAACTGATTTTCCATTACGAAAGTAATTAAAGTTAATACATAAATAATTAAGATGAATTTTTAGAAATAATAATAATAAATATCTTTACTCTCATCATAACCCATTAATAATTAACTTACATTAATAAAACTTAAGTAAAGTATGCTTAAATATAAGAACTAAAATAGGTAACTTAGGAATACAATATAATGAAATAAATAAGTATTCAGAAAAAGGCTTTTCAAATGTACTTTTAGACGTTTACGAAATTTTACCAAAATTCGTCTCATAGTAAAAGTTGTTCAGTTTGATGGTACCTATCTACCATATTCGGCTTCATAAGGCTATTTCCAAACACCTTGTATAAATAAATCAGTCAGTTATGCACCAATCATGTTTAAATAACAATTATTATAATGTCACATACAAAATATCTTCAAAATACTTGTATTTCTCTTATAGTTTTTACAAATAGAGGTAGTATTTCAGTACAGTTGGTTTGCGGATTAGGCACGGCTGGTTCGGCTGCACCGCGCCTTGCGTCATTGTTTAGAGATCTCGAGACTCGCCGGAGTCAATATGCGGAACATTTCCTATTACACGCCCACTTCTTCCCGTGAGCGCTTGGAATTTGTAGAGGTGATATTACCAGATTGAGTAAAGTTATAGATACGTAACTATAACCAACCGTAGTTTGTACGTATTTCATTGACATTTTTCTGTTGTGTATCTATAATAGTATGATGATAATTATTTACCTGGAAAAAAATGTACATACAGTAGTAGTTTTATGCTGGAGCTTTCTTCTTCTATTGACTATAGCTGGCGTGAAATAGTTTAACTTCGTGAAACCAGTTATCCAATTATACATGGAAATATTGTGCACAGGTTATATAATATAGTGCATAAGGAAGTCGTTTTAAATGGATAAAAACCATGCACTGTAAATGATTGAATTAAAACCAACTTATTAAGTACTTCAGTATTAGTTTTTAACTAAATCGTTATCATTTTGCGCAAACCAAAACAAGTCAGCAATTAAAATAGACAGAACACACCTAATCTAAAGGGTTGAACTAAAATTATTAACCAAACGAATTAAAGAATATTTTTTTTTCTATGCATTTAGCATCAGCTCTATATATTTCGAGCCATATTTTTATTCCAACACAATTTGTAATGGAAGCGACACGCGGAGACAAGAGAGCAAGCCGGGGCGGGCGGGCTCGGGTCGGGGCGGGCGGCAAAATTACTTGCAAATTCCATTTACGAACTCGGCGGCCAGGCGTCAAAAGAAACCGGTTGTCTCGTGGTCGCTATCCGCTATTAGACGTAATGTAGCCTATAGCTCAGGATCTGTGTAGCCTGCGGAAAAAAGTGTTTTTATTAACACAAACACACTTAGTTTTGTTCCAAATAAATGAATAAGTATGCTTGTATAAACGTTTGCCTGTTTCAAAGGGCTCTTTCGACTTGCTCTCAATCTTTGAAAAAGAGAAAGACAATTATCAGACACCTTATACATATAATAAAAAGATGAAGACGAAGAAGAGCTAAAATGAAAATTTACTTACCGAATTCTATAATCGATAAAAAGATCGTTGCTTCTGTCTGAAAAATATTTTGCAGTACGAATAAATTTATATGAAGTTCAGTGTTTTGTCCTTACAAAATAAAATGTTTCTTCTATAATTAGCATTATTATTATAATACAGTATTACCATATAATTACTGTTTACAGGATTTGCTTAAAGATTTAAAACTTCATTGACAAAGATAAATAAAATTATACTGATTCCACTGCATTTCGCATGATAATTTATCAGAACAGAAGACAAGGCGAAAACTGTCATGTTTTGAATCATGATTACCAATGGAGAGGTTCGGGCATTGGTATGTAAGTTACGAGGCGTTACGGAAAACTTAGCTCATTACCAGCGCAGCGCCTCTGGAATCACAATGGTGGAAATTTTTACTTCGCTCCTGGTGTACCCTTATTAGCTTCTGCACTCAAACGAGTTACGTTTACTGTTTTATTATTTTATACTTTACTGCGCAAACATGTAAACAAATATAATAAAATAAATAAAATGGATTAAAATTTTGATTCGGTTGTGTCACGCTAGGCTACAATAAAGGCCAAGCCACACAGCGGCCGTGGCGTGACGGGACGGGACGGCGACGCGACGCTGAGCAGTTAAATGTACTAGATACTATGGACGACGTCACACAGGCCAGCGTGGCGCGACGTGTCGCGTCCCGTCGCGCCACGCCGCCATCGCGCCGAGCGTGAATACAGATCGGAAGCGCAGCGGGGCGGAACGTAGGCGAGATCACGCCCGCAGTGTGAACTCTACCGTCGCGCCGGCCGTCCCGTCACGCCGCGCCCCGTCGCGCCACGCCTGCTGTGTGGCTTGAGCTTAAACTAGTTTTTACAGGCATCGTATCTGTCATAAGTATTTCAGTATGCGTAATGCGTAAATAGTTTACGCTTACTATTGGCTCCGTGCACGCTTTTAGCGCCACCTAGCGTGTTGCAACTTTGTTGGCTCTGACCTGACCGTTTTGACGTTTTGATATGTAATGGCGGCATTGTGACAAAATGTTAAAAAATACTATACATATTGTGTTATTAATATAAATTTCAAAATTACTATGATTTGGGTGGACAAAGTGTTGTGAAATCATTTTTGGTCATTTAAATTAAATATGGCAAGTAAGATCTATTCAAAAAGAGTGTTTTATTTTGGTTATATCAGAGTTTGTTTATTTCTTATTTAGTTGTAGATTTCGTAAAACAAGAGGATAAAGCTACTTTAATAATTTACCAAGTGATAATAAACATATATAATTGTTCCTGATTCGCTAGTAATAAATTAAATATCGTTTTCAAGCAGATTACAGAGCCTTCTTTATTTCTACCTTTTGCCACCATGAGCGCTGCGATCGATTATTATACCTTCGCACCCTCCCAATACTCGATAGCGACTGTAGTTGCTATTTTTGTATGACAACTTCTAGTTTATAATACTTACCGCCAGAGGCGCTCTGTGTCTAGTAGTATACAAAATTATTACTACTGTCGTCGTTATCGAGGATAGTAAATGTAACTTTCTGTGCAAACTCATAATAGAGTGCGTTTCATCGGTTATTAGTTATTACCTATAGCGTTATGTTGGTACCCCGGAAATTTATTTCATTTTGAACCTTATTCCATCGCAATAATATTAAATTTACGGGGTACCAACATAACGCCATAGGTAATATCTGATGAAACGCACTCTACGGGCACAGTATTTATGTAATAAAAATATAGTATTTCATGTGAAAAAAGCTTTTGTCTAAGCAATACCTAGTTAACTTTTTGCCACTTTAAATTTAACAAATGTAGTCTCGGTTCATAGTGTGTCTATCTATTCTAAGACTTATCACAAACCTAGCTTATGAATAATTTACGAGAGCGACGCGACCGCAAAGTGTTTATTGTGATACGCTGACTTCACACCACACTCTCACGTGATATAACACCTAGATTTTTCCTCCGTTCTCTGGAGGTACGTCTGCGACAATCATCCGATACAGAATGACGTAACACCCACGCCAAGCAAACACAAAACCCTATTATATCCCAACGGTTTAAGTGCGTTAGCGTTATTTTTTCGAATTGTTATCCGTTTCGAAAATGTAAGGACACCTGAAAGGATTAGAATAAACCATTTAGTGTCGAATGTTGGAGGGATAAGGTCGACAATTACGTGCGCGGGTTTGCCTCGCCTACGCCTGTGAGAGGAAGAATTGAGGTGAGGTAGTAAATAACCGCCGAGATCGGATTATTTCGATAAGATCGTAAAATGAAACAAGGCGCGCCGCGATGGGACGTTTTCTTCTTGAATGTTTTACACGTTAACCGACGTCCCACGTTGGGACGTAAAATGTTTGGGGTATTTTTGCATACTATGCGGATTTCATGACATGTTGTTGTATTTTGAGACAATGTCTTTTGTTATTTTATGAAAACACAGCGGAAATATATTTCACAGTTCAATTTTATACTTTGATTTGTCTTTTTAGGGTTCCGTACCAAAATGGTAAAAGAGGAACCCTTATGGCAGGGATGCACAGACTTACTGAGACCATGGGCTATTTGGGCAAATGATAAACTAATGGCGGGCCACCTGCACCACAACATAAAAACATAAAAATATCTAAAGTTTTTTTTTAAATGAACGAGTGAATATTTTTGCTGTCGGGCCACTATTGTCGAGGGGCCACATGTGGCCCCCGGGCCGCAGTCTGTGCATCCCTGCCTTATGGTGTGATTCAGTCTGTCTGTCACAACTGGATATCTCGAGAACTACTAATAGTATCAACTTGAAATTTAGAATAGTTTAAGGTGACATTTGCCCAACTATTTTGCAAATGAGAAATATGTAAATAAATATAATACAGTGCCTTTGGTCTTGAATAGCGATAAATTAAAGGCGTGTAATACACCTAACTTTATCGACAAAAACACCCACATGTTGGGGTCTATCCCCACTCCTGATGGATTGGCCGCCATTTTAAATTTGACTTTTTATTTTAGATGACCCTGCAGAAAAATATTAATTTCTCCGAATTTAGAAGTTCTACAGTTATAAAAAAAATATTGTTCGAAAGCCAATAATATTTCCTAGTAATTTAAAAAATAAAATGTTTCAATTTTTGATTTAAATACGTCATAAAAAATTACGGAAATAAAATTTTATACAAAATTTGTGCGATTTTTTTGATTTTTTATTACATTTCTCAAAAACTAGGACATTAATGTCCACTTTTTTTAGACTATTCAAATACACAGGAATATTATCTACAAAACGATATTAAAATTTATTTCTCTATGTTGCATATTTCGAGAGTTATTTTTGTTTGAACTATGACCCTTACGTAACCAAAAAATGATTATTTTCGAAAATGGACATAATTACAAGCATTTTGAACATATTTTAATTTAGGTTGATAATATTATATCAAATGATAAAATCTAGTTTTTAGGAACTTTTATATTTTTTTATTTTCGAAAATAACCATTTAGTACTTGTAAGGGTCATATTCAAACAACAATAGCTCTCGAAATATGCAACATAGAGCAATAAATTTTTAAATTGTTCTGTAGATAATATCCCTGTGTATTTGAATAATGCAAAAAAAAGTGAACATTAATGTCCTAGTTTTTGAGAAATGTAATAAAAAGTAAAAAAAATTGCACAAATTTCGTATAAAATTTTATTTCAGTATTTTTTTATGACGTATTTAAACCAAAAATTTAAATATTATATTTTCTTAATTAATAGGTAATATTATTAGCTATTTTTGTTATAACTGTAAAACTTCTAAATCCGGAGAAATTAATATTTTTCTGCAGGGCCATCTAAAATAAAAAGTCAAATTTAAAATGGCGGCCATTCCAACAGGAGTGGGGATAGACCCCAACATGTGGGTGTTTTTATCGATAAAATTAGGTGTATTACACGCCTTTAAATTATCGCTAGTTCAAGACCAAAGGCACTGTATATATATCTTTTTTACAACAGGGACTGAAAAGGGGTCTTAAAAATTTGAAGTGGGGCTACTAGGGCACGTGGGGTATCATATGAAAGAGCGCCATTTGCACGTTTTCAATAACTTTTTTTTTGTTCTAGGCCACATAGTTTTCGACTTATGATGAAAAATGTAAAAAAATACCGTTCCCCCCCCTTATCTCCGAAGTTTGCAAAGAGAAAAATATGAAATAATTCTATGTGATAGCAGTTTAAATAAAGATTACAGGAAAAATCAACGATGTCTCAATATAGCACACTTTTTTAGAAATTATCAAATTTCTAAAAAAGTTAACATTAGTTCCACTATCGGTCAATAGATGGCGCTGACCTAAAACTGCAATACTAATTTTATTATTCTACTCGGCTGTGTGGTTTGATGGTGCAATTATGATGGTACGGAACCCTCGGTGCGCGAGTCCGACTCGCTCTTGACCGGTTTTATTTTTCAATTGAAATTATCGGAGAATTATGCGTTCATTGTGACTACTATTAGACAATTTGATAGATATATATATCTGCAAAAATAACTTTGTTTTTCACAGTGTTCGTATGAATGACAAAGTTATATTTGCGGTTATGGAAAATGTGCTATATCTCAAAAACTAATTACTATATCTCGTTCAAACCAATTTTCATTGAAAGTGATTATTAAGATCTACATGCAGCATATATGTTTTTTAGATTTTTCACTTTCTTATTTCAAAAGTTAAAGGGGGGGGGGGGGAGGGTAAACATTTTACCACTTTGGCGGAGTATATCTTTCAAACGGTAGACTTTGAGAAAAAATTGTATTAAAAACCTCAATGTCAATTGACCTATCTATTGATACCCCGCACGTTCGCAGTTCCAGTTCCATGTATGGAGAGCCCCCCCCCCCCCCCTTAATCTTTATTTTTTACCGAGTGCAGACTGCAGACTGAACTCGAGGGCCGAGGCGCGTAGTTACGACTCGCTTTTCGACTATTTGTACAGATGCCGGCATATAAATTGGCAAGAAAAAGATGAGACAAAAGATGCGCAGTAGCCACAAACAAACACTAAAATTTGTGGCGCTGTGCATCTTTTGTCTCGTTTTTATCTTGCCAATATAAATGCCGGGCAGTATATGAAGTTGAAGTACTGATAAATATCATTACCGTGCCTGTGTTGGTACTCGCGCCCTTCCTCCAAGGACGTTGAAGGTCATTTGGATTGGATGGAGAAATTTGGATTAAATCTGCCGTCTAGATGGATTAAATCAAGCAAGGTCACCTCTGTTGGGAGGCGTGATTTAATCCGTCTGGAACATGCTATAGACCCCGCTTTTCATATTGACATGATTAGGTATAAAAAGACAAATAAGTGCTGTTTCACACTTTAAGTTAAAGTTTAATCTCACATGGTAAAAATACATGTTTTTTTATTTAAAGTCAGTTCATAAGTCTTATTGTGTTTATTTGTTCACACAATTTTATATGACATCCCTGACCCAGGCACTTGGCATAGTTAACAGTTAACTTATATCCAGAAGGTTCACTTTACAATAACAATTTTATTGGGAAACACATCGTACTTTGCTATACTCAAAAGGTGCTGATTCAAAACAAGAGAGAATTATGTGAATTAATGGGAGACCCCCGAGCTAGCGCGAAGCGTCTCCGTTTCAGCTTGGGCAAAAATGCTTTCGTATGTCTGTCTATCTGGCTGTCCGGCTGTTCTCCTCAACAGGTAGCATTTCCCAACTGATTCTCGTGAAATTTTGTGAGAAGATTCTATTAATATAAATACACAAACGCGAGGTCTACAGCTCACAGATCCACTAGTTTATGAAAATTACAATCTGATATGATATCCTTCGATCATCTATAATGATATCTAAGAATCAAAACAACGAGACATGACTGAACCAAAAATTTTGGAGCTACAGAGAACTCAAGCAAGCGGATTTGGCATCTAAAAGTGATGTGGTTTGTGAGACGCTTACGTTGTAGCAACGCAGTAGTATTGCTCTTATAATAAAGAACCGTTTGGTATCGTTGCAACTCTTTCTGCTTAACCTTCTGTGCTCTTCTGTCTAGCGTCAGTACCATCCGGGCGCAATCTTATTTTTCCGGGCGGCTCGCCGTCGAAGCTGGCGCGCTGCCGGCGGCTTATTGCCTACGTGCCGGCGGGCCGGTCGCGCGCCCGTCATATTATTCTATCAGGCGACTATCGGCCGCGGCCACACGGACGATATTAGTACACCCCCGCTGCCGTCTTCAGATATTGCTCTAGATCGTAAATAAAACTGCCACCGCGAGAGCTAACCGCACTCAGACCTCGACTTATCACCGTGAGGGAGGAACAAATTGCACCAAGGGTGTAAGGAATCTTTTGGAGAATTCCTTTAGCTCCAAATAAACTGCGCTGCCAGTATCTTAGGTAGGGATTTTCTTATCTGTCCCTCTCCGTCTCCCCAATCGTGTTTATGATAAATACTTCTAAGCGTAATAAATTTACCCGTCGCGTTCCTTCACTTATGACGAAAAATCCTGCGTGAACATTTATGGCGAAACTTGTGTATCACAATTACGTAAACAATAACGTAATAAGGGCGGCCGCAGCCGGCGTTATTGCTGTTGCGAATGTCGCCGTGGAGAGTTGTCGGAAAAAGTGAAAGTTTTTATCAGCGCCGGTCCCGCGCCGCTCGTCCTCATTTCGCGGAACCACTCTTGATCGCAATCGCTAGCTGCAGGGTTGAAACACAATGTAATTATAGAAAAGCAACACGTTCAAATGTTATGAAGAGTTAATGAGGTAAATAAAGTTATTGTAAGAGCGTTATATGATTGTGTAGATAAATTTTACACCACGATTGTGATAGTTTCGATCATGAGAATATAAGTCACTTTCAGTCACATTCACATCAATTATTTTGTGAGAAACAAAGCAAAAGTAAGAAATACAGGTACTTACGTATATAATAATTATTGGATAAAAATTATCATATTAATGTTCATTTTCATCATATAATAATTAACCCCTTACAATCCTGTAAGGGGTTAAATCTGTTAACAGTCATTGATAAGGCATTTCTTTACATGCCTGGTCCAACAGAAAGAGTTTTAACTAATTCTGGATCTTTATTATGTACAATATTGCAGCTATTAGAGAGCCAATTTGGCAAATGTGTCCTTCGTACAGCCGGTCTGAACAAAAAGCAGTAACAAAACGAGACAAAACAAACAACCCTATTTTTGTTAGGAGTGGAGAACAAAGAAAAAGTATGTACACAGGGGGGCGATGCGTCAAAAAATTATGTGACCCGCCAGCAGCGACGAGACGAGAGCGCCGCGGCGTGCTCAACGATTTGTATCATTTACCGCTACATTTCAGTTGCAGTTTATTAGTTTATTAATTTCGTGTTGTTTCTGTAAAGTTCGCTGGTAAATAATTGCTAGTGTGTTGTTTTTTAAGAGGACAGACTGCGATTCTATTAAACTATTTTGTTTACTCACAGCAGTGGTTGGTATTCGTGATCGTTCGTTTCATTTGTTTTGGGTTTCTTTTGAGAGTTGTATTTTCTAATTATAATTCCTTAAACTTAGTAACTTAATATGTAATATTAACAGTTTTAAAGATACAGTGTTGCTGAAGTATCTTTTTGCATTTCCTTGAATTTCGTCGAACGCTTTAGTTTCGATTCACGCACAAAGAAACAGACAGGCATTTCTGAAGTTTATTTTAATACCAACTAAATTTTGTATAGAGATCGATAAAGTTCTATTTCCCAAAAAAATCGTATGTGCCCAACCAATGGAAGGCCAATACGATTTTATTAGCGCAACGCGTCGCGTCGGTTCGAGTGCGCAACGCGGCCCCTAATAAAATAAGCTGAGGTAACGGCGTGTTTGCTCTGACGCCCCCGAGATGACAGATACGGCACGCGCCCGGCCCGTTCTTATAAACTAGCGGTGAACCGGTGCCACCCACCGCGCCAAGTGTATGAAAAATTTCAGCTTAAAAACTGCAGTTTGCTGCCAAAAAAGCTGACTCAGTTTTACGCGTTTCAAGACGAATTTACATTATGAAGCCAGTGGCATCAAAATAATTGCACGACACTAATTCGTCAATTTTCAAGGAATAATCAAGCTATGCATTGCTAAAGTAGACCTTCACAGGAAACTGTTGAAGTTACGCAACTATTTTCATGTTATAAATTATTTGTATGCCAGACTTCATCCAAATCCATCAAGCCGTTTAGGCGTAAAGATGCGACAAACACACACACACACAAAATTTTAATATCAATAGCTAATATTATGGCATGTTTTAAAAGGTATACGTCAGTTTCAAACAGTGTGGCAGAAAGTTGAACCGGGATTATGATAATAGTACATTATGAGACAAGTTAGGCTAAAGTCAGTAAGGCTGTGGCAAAGGCCAAGTAAGGCTTTGGGTTGCAGCCCGAGCCGTAGGCGAGTGTGCAATGAGCAAAAGCTCACGAGTTTCATACGACGTTTTTCAACACATTTGCGAGGAAAATACAAAGTAATTTACCATAAAGCAACAAATTCGACAAAAACAAAATATGACAATTAAGGGAAAAAGCGCCTTGGTTTTTTTTTGTTTTTTTCACACGCTCAATGCAAGAATATTTTGCGAACAAAGGGGTGAGTGAGCATACAGCCTACTTCAAATTCATAATTTTAAGTGATAAAATGCAAATGTTTTAATATTTTATAACAAAATATTGTGAATTATGAATAATTTGATAATAATTAATATTTGTTTGACTTAATTAAGGACTTACACATTTATTTAAGTATTTCAAAAATGAATATGAATTTTCAGCAGCATAAAAGCTCTTTGTTGTAACTAAAAAAAATAACTGTATTACCCGGTTAAATCGGGAATGCTCTGTTTACTCGCATAGAACTTGCAGTAAGGCACTTATTTAACTTTGTAGGAATAATTCTATAACAAGTGTTTTATATATTATTGCACGCGTTTGTTATAGCTCGGTTTATGGCCCTAAAAGCGATGTATTAGGGCTCACTTTACGAGCAAGTGTGTTGAAAATAAAATTACTACTAAAATAAATCGATTATTGAATGGGATATTTAATTTTGTTTCTACGATTTTTTTTCCATAGTTACACAGCAGAATCAAGCAATTATGTTCCATGTTCCTTTTTATAGTAAAAAAAATATTCGTAATAATAAAAACACGTCTATTGAAGTCGGGTGGGGCTGGAGTACAAATTCTTTTTTTTTTATTCTAAAAGCCCAACCCGACTTCAATAGACGTGTTTTTATTATTACAAATATTATTTCTTGCTTTTTAGAGGTAGGTTTTTAGAAGTCGGTTTTTTGTTCTTTTAAACATTTTTTTATTTTTTATGTTTAGTAGGTACCTTGAAAGTAAATTATTTATGTAGAAAAATCGGCTCAGCCAAACGTGAGATAATCGCGAAAAACATACATACGGGTCAAACTGAGAACCTCCTTTTTTTAAATCGGTTAAAGAACTACACAGATATCCCTCTTCCAAAAAAAAAATAATTCTCTTATTCAGTTCATAAACAAAGAAGTAATACGACCATATCATCGATGTAATTCACACAAAATCATACTATTTTCGTGCTTTTTTCAAGATTACCTGAAAAGCACTGAACCGATTTCCAAATTTAAAAAAATGGGACCAATTTGGGAGTTTACCTAATGTAATAACGTTTGAATAATTTCAATCGGTCCAGCCGTCTTTGAGTAATCGGTGGACATACAGAAAAAATAGCCTCAAAACTCGTGGCTCAAGCCGGTTTGTATATAAATCAGCAGTTTAATATCATTAAGCCATTTCGCCTAAAGTACGCTTTAAAGTTACTAGTTTAATTTGCCTGCGAGAGTTTTTAATTTAAAGGAAAACTGTTTCTTCGAACTTATTTTAATGTATTCATATATTAACAAAATACTGGGCATCCGACCCCGAACTGGTTGCGTATTTACGAAAGTTAGACGTGGGGAAGGTATTGTTATTGTATACAAAGAATAGAAAATGCGTTAGTCTTATTAAATAACATTAAATTATAGCTTGAGTGAGAAAGTACTTAGGATTTTACAATTTACGTTGGGATGCATGTTTGTGAATCACGAGGATTATATTTTGTGTAATGATTGCAAAACCCACAATTACCTTGACAACAATTTACATTACGTCAAGAATGGGCATCGTGTGTTTGCTTTTCATAGAAATGACGTTGACTTTATTTTATTGCAATCAAGTTGAAATTATAAATGACTTTTAGGGCCAAACTACTTTTTGTTAATGTCTTTGTTATGTTATAATGTAGACGATTGTTTTCGAGGTTTTCCGATACCCATTCTTTATCTTGAATACTGTATTGATGTGATTAATCCGTATTTTGACTCTAGATATTAAATCAATTCCCTATCCGTAGTTGATTGTCACTTTTTGAAATATAGAAAATACAAACGCTACTAAACTTTGCAAAGTCGCCGCACCCCGCGTTTGTTGCTAGAACGGGAAAGCATGACTTTGCATTGCAGTGACATTTTTCTTTATGAACTCTCCGCCGCCTTGTTTTTATTAATTTCAACTAGCTCAACCGAAATAAGAGCTAAAAATAAGATATTTAATTTCTTCGAATTAACTGTTCAAGTTTAATATTTATTTGCACTTTGCAGCTACTTTCCGCTGAACATCTCATATATTATACCAACAGAACACATGGCGGTACGTTTGGTAATAAAAACATCACTTGTGTCTTATTTAGAGGAATTTTGATTTAAGCGGAAAAGTATCTCATTGTTCCTATCTTCTGATTCGATTTTTTAAATATCATTATTCATCATATTTATATCGTTATAAAATATTTAGTTAGGGCAATTACATGAATTAATTTTAACAGATTGGAATTCTGATTTTATTTTAAAGTAAACTCAACACAAATATAGTCAAAGCTTTGGTTTAATTACATCAAAGCTCTAGTAAATCAAGATTGTAGAAATTATCACGATTACTTTTATTCAAATAATTGGAAAATTATTCAGTTTGATTTTAATTTAACAGTCAAAACTATATATTCAGTTATGTCTACAGTAGTAAAATAATGAATGCACAGAGAAGCTCTGAAACTACGTTATGAAATTGGTAGTGCCAGCAAAACTCATGAAAATATTTAAGCAGTCTAAATATGCTAAGCCGCTATCCTGTACCAACTTTTTATGAACCGAAGTACTTTATTTTAATTAAATTTCATCGCAGTATGCTAACGACGTCAAAGAAAGATTTAAAGTCATTTAAATAAATGATTTAAGTGTTACTTTTGGTATTTCTTATTAAGAACGGTGTTAATTGATATGAGTAGTTAGACACACAATGCCGAGCAATAAATTATAGAGCTTTTTAAACCAAAAGCTTTCAAAGTCATTCAAAGCATCTTAATTACAGCTGCAGTTAAGAGAGAAAGAGAGACCACGCTCTAGCTAAATTATCAAGTGATTACTCACGCTAGGTTCATCGGTTAATTCCTCGGCTCACGAGGAATTGATTCGACAAGTTAACGACTCATTTAAGGAGTCATAAAGTCGGCGCCTGACTGCTTAATATAGCCGCGTTGCAAGAAACAATTAGACAGGGGTACAATCATCCTGGAGCTTTCGCGGGACTTATGAAAGTGTTGTGGAAAATTTGGAGGGGGCAAAATATTATGAGCGGTTTTTGTTTAAAGCATAACAATTTTGGCTTAACATTTATTTACTGGCAACAGCAATATGTTGTGTAAGAAATAAAAAAAAAGCTCTTTGGTTAAGTATGTCTCGTTAACAAAGTCATTACGATAGTTCAAATCACGGAATAGTTGTGATTGAAGTAGGTAGTCTAGGTCAAGCTTTTTAGGATATAAGGACCCAATACCCTAAAGATCGACATAGACAACATCCCCATCAGTTATATACATATCATTAAAGACACATCATGGAAGATAGACTATCTTCGACGATCTTTTGACGTTTCTTTTTGGTGAAGTATTTTTGTTAGTTAAGTTTCCCGTCATATTTCAATTGAATCATGACAAAACTTAACCACTGACTGAATAACCGTGTCCATTGTTCTCATCTCCACGTGTCAGGTGCGGCGACGTGTCGAATGGCGTGTAATATGGCTGGTATAAATCGTGGAGACGCCCTGACGAGAGCCGGGGCGCACTTACGCGCGGAATGAGAGACATCCGCGTCTCACCCGCTTCAAAATATCCTTTTAATTGTCGCACACACGACACTTCATATCGTCTAATACGAAACGCGAAATTAACACTACTTTCAATATCAATTAACGGTATTTCCTCTGAAACGAGTTCCTTTATGAGCACTCTCTATTTAAACTGTTTCAGGGCTATAACCCCGCGATAACGGCAACTTGCACAATATTCAAATGAAATTGCATCTTTGCCAAAACTAGCGGGAGAATGGCGTCGCAAACATTGATATACAATAGAAATTCTGTCCCTCCTCGTGTCGCGGCGGCTCTTTGTTTTTATAGCTTGTTGGATAACAGTTAACTCAGTAATTTCTGCGGTTCAGGTAAGAATTACACATCTTTTGTTTTTTTTAAGCACGAAAGGTCTCGTTGTCTATGGTTTTGGCTGAGTTTCTATGTCATTATCGATAAATATTGATAAAACAGGATCGGTTCGGTAAATGGCTGAATAAAAACAAAGCCACTTTTTTACTAACTGTATAGTTTTTGTTAAGACTTGCTTCTCATAAGTATCGTAAAGTTTCACAAAGTTCCTTTTTAGTTTTATTTCAGAACTATTCGATCGTACACTAAGCTGTTTGCAAAGTGCAAAATAGTCCGAACGGACTCCTTTTGGAAAATAACTTAACGAGCAAAGTTTATCCTTTTATTCTTGGGCCGCGCAAAGTAGATGTGGTTGTTAAGTATAATAATAGTTGCCGGGGCTAAACATTTCAAGCGGTAAAACGCTTAGCTTTTGAGAATGTTCTTCTTTAGTTTAAATTATATGTTTGTTAATACATACGAATTCTCATTTAACCCTTTTAAAAACAATAATGACTGAAATTGGGTCAATTTTTGCAGTGGTTTGTACAAAACAGTTATTTGTATTTTACAGAAAACAAGAGGAACAATTAATGATCTTAATCTAAGTTATATACCTTAAAATTGACGTTAGAAAGAACGTTCTTCGATGCTTTATTTTGAAGTAGTATCCGTGACTACGAGACGCTTGGCTACGGAGAGCTACGGACTACGAGCCGTAGTAGAAATTATGTTAAGGTACCCTGAGCGAAAGTGGCGCCGCGGTGAATTTTATTTAATATTATAATTCTAATACACAATTTTAATAATGTTTATCGTGGGGATTGTAGGGCCTACAGTCTAGTATTTTTAGATGGTATCGTTACATTCCCTAGTAGTCACTGCTAGAAGTAGATAGAAAAACTGCTAAAAGTGGCCGTTTTTGACACATTTGCTATCTACTTCTACGAAGGACTACGAGGGCATGTAGTGATACCTTCTAAAAATACTAGACCATCGGCCCTAAAATCTCCACGATAAACATTATTAAAATCTTTGTCTATTAATAACTTATTAAATAAAAACTTCTGAGGGCGCCACTTTCGGTCATACAACCGCCTTAACGCAAAATATTTGGTTATCAATGTTAAGATAGAGTTTCATATAAAAGTAAAGAGAAATTCAAATAGCCATTACGGAATATGATATTAATGATTTCGATTTACGAAATCAGTTAATGATAATGTATTCTCTGTAGAAATTACACAAAAAATCTACTTTACAAAGCTTCACAGTAAAGCGTAACAGCGATGGTTCGCACCATCTATCTGTATCCCTTTGTACAAATAGGCATATAATCGTGACAATAAACAGTGCATATGGTGGGGGCGTGACGTCACAGAGCGCAACTAATGAAATCGTAAATCACCATGCCAGCGGACATCGACAGATTTCAACTCGCATGTTCCTCGCTCAACGTTCACTCGATGGACGTTTTGTTAGTAGTTATTATTACAATTGCTTTATGAGGACTAATTGTTTGAATTATCTTAACATTGCTATTTTATAATGGTTAGTCTGTGCGCTTCTGTGGAGCAAAATACTTTTTCGGATATATTTTTCGACCTTTATGACTAAGCGTACCCGCGGAAGTTTAAGAAATAAATTATATTTATAAATTGTGAAAGAGCCAAAATTGTCATTATTTATTGAGATATTTGCCATTTTCAATGAAAATAATTATTCATCATTATTACATAATAATAATTTATAAGTAGTTATGGTTGTAATTGAAATATAAAATAAGATTGTATTATCAACGTTCAGGCCACAGAAAATACAAAAACAACAACGCATACTCACGCAATCGTGGTCCAATCTCATCTACTCTAAACCGGCATTGCGATTACCGGTCCGGATTATTTACACCGGATAACCGGACGGCACTCCACAGGAGCCGTCAACACTCGCCACTACATCAAAAACGGTGCACTCCAACTAATTGCATTTGCTATTGATGCAGGCCTACGCCGCTGCAGGTAAATACCTAGCCAGAACTATTAGCTGAGTACCAACTAGTATTGGTGATACTCCATATTGATTAATTGAATTTTGACTCGTTTGTTGCTAATAAAGATAATAATGGATAATTATAAAGAAATCAGAATAAAGCTATACGTGAGACGTTTGACACAGCTGTTATTAATTTTATATTAAAGCTAGATTTCCAGTTACCCTCTTGGTCACTAACATTTTCTAGTTGTATTTTGTATCAAATCATTAGTTTATTTAATGACCAAAAAAATTATAATATTCGATACGTAGTTAACTATTCCCGAAAAAGAAATTGTAATTTCAAGTGATATTAAGCTTTTAGTGCTAAGTGTCTAGTACTAAGTGTCTAGTACCTACGTACACAAATGAAATTATATTCTGAAAATGTTTCTATCATAAGCACTCCACTTTGGGATGGTTCCAGAAAAGTAATTGGTTTTCTTTTGCTTAGCAACAGTATTTACCTATGTACTAACTAATAGATTATTTTTATAAGTATAGTGAAATGGTTTTTTTAAATAAGTAACTCAGTTCTTCATGATAACTACACGTAGACACCATACATAACGGAGGTCTAAATAATGCTTTGGTATGTTTTTCAAGTAAACAAGTTTTCAAAGATATAGCTGAAATTTTGAAAAGTGTTTATTGAATTTGAGATTGGAGTACTAAAATTATCAAAACCATATTTTATCTTGGAAAAAGTACTCTTACCAGTATCGTATACGCAACACAGTATAAAATGATAGGAATCCGAATATTAAACTTTTTTGTGGTCGGCACATTTTGGATCAAATATGCTTGATGTCATTTCAATATGAGGCAATTCTATGTAAAAATATCTATTCTTTTTTGGTAGTTCGCAAAAAGAAAATATATTGCTTATGAGCAATATTTTTTCTTTATCAATAAAATTTTATTATTATGAAATTATGAAAAGTTGTGGTTATCAAAGAGAGGGAGGGAGAGAGAAGAGGAGCACAAAGGGTGACAAAAGTTGAACGTTACAAAAATACTTCGTTAGTCTCTCTACATGGGAATAGATATTTTTAAAATCGTCATGCATAAATGTTGTGGTTTACACTGAAAGAGATTTCACTTGCAGTATCAAATTACGTTTTAATTTAACGTGAGGTGGTCCAAATATATCAGTAAAGTCTAATCTGTTTTGTTGTGTACTAATAAATCAAGACAATCGGTAAATAAGTGTCACAAATACACAATTGATTCGTTGCAAGCGATATTTATTTTTGAGTTCGCGTCACTGACAGGCGACGAGTGTGAGCGACGTGCGAGCCGTCCCAATTATGCAGCCGGCCGCCATATTTTATATGCTGTGACGTAAGTGCAATCCATCTGCACAAATCTGATCGATTACCTACTCAATTTTGGTACCAAATGCAGCGAACTAAAGCTATGGAATAAGCATTCCGCTCCAAAAATGGTACCACACGAAAAGTACAAATAAGTTGCCTCCACATCTTAAAATGATCATTGTAGTGTAACCTTCGAATGGTAAAAGAATCACTCTATCGCAAATCACGACTAAAGATGAGCGGGTTGTACTTTTTCGGCCCCGTGGTGCCAAATTTAAGCAATATTTGTTTGCAATAACACTTCCATAGATTTTAGTTCGCTGCTACAATGTGATAACAGTGAATAATGTATCTACATTATAAGAGGTAAACATTACGAGGAAATCGTCGAAACTGCTTATACAATTTCAAAAAATTCTAAGAAAACTATTCCTGTGTGATGTTATATTTTTACCAATATTCCGATGGGATGTGGGATCCCACGCCTATCTCCAAGTCGTGGGCGAAAGCTTTTGGATGTTAAAAAATCGGGTTGCACTCCGGGAGTGCCGGCAGAAGTGAAAACTTGAATATTAACGTTTTGCATTTTTGATATTTTGGCATGGTTAGGGAATAATTTTGCACGAATTGCCGTCTTACGAATTTACTCTGCATTTGAATTTACGAATACAGAACAGTATTTGTACGAAAGTCTTATCCATAGCTTGACAGAAAATCTAGAGTCTTGACATTGAATCAAAAATTTGCGCGTTGCTATGGTGACACAATTGTTTACGTCTTGAAATGACGCGCCGCCATTTTCAAGAGAGGAGGATACTTCCGCCGCCGGCTGTCTACTCTCCATCCGTCACATCCGTCTTACGAATTTCGATCAGGGTCACGTGATCCTGAGTCCTGACTGACTGACGCGAGTTTAAGATTTTTCCCCATTACAAAAAAGCGTACAACGCCGCTAAAAAAGTTTTCACTTCAAAAATCTACTTACATTATAATGTTTTCATCTTATTCCTGGGTTCCATAGCAGTTAATAGTCAACAAAATCTGAGCAATAACTAAGATATAGTTCCATTGGTTTAAGCAAACATTGGGTGCAAACGGTACAAAGTTCAGAATGTGACTTGACTGTTGCAAGTTCCAATTACACTAGAAGCATAGTATTACTTGAAATGAATCGTTTGCTATTACTTAATCGTGGTTTGTTTTGATAATAAATTGACTATTAATATTATTAATATAATTGAAAAATATTAGAAAAAATCGACTCACCCGTAGCAGCTCAGACGGGACTCGAACCCGCACCCTTAGGATTCCGGCCCAATGCACGAACCAATTATGCTACCGAGTTGCTAGCAGGATTGGCGAAATTTTCTAATACTTTTCGGTTAGTGCATTGGGCCGGAATCTTAAGGGTTCGAGTCCCGTCTGAGCTGCTACGGGTGAGTCGATTTTTTCTAATATTTCTCAATTATATTAATAATCTTTACATAAAAATAGCATTGTGAATGCATAAAATCTAAAAGTTTAAAAATAAATTAAATACTTATAGTAATATCATCATGATATTAAGTTGTCTGCATTTAATATAAATACGAGGAATAAATGAAAATGCTGCTTTTGAATGTCACTTCTTACTTTAGTAAAAGTGATAATGGTTACTCAAGCAAGCCATGCCTTTCATAGTTTATTAATAAGTTAAAGTATATTTTCTGTTTCAATAACAATAATTGTATTCCATTCTATTTAAATTAAAAACAAAGTAAACGTGAAGAATAAAATATTTTCAGTTGAGATGATTGTGCGAGGCGAGACCATTTTACATGCGGCTGGATAAAATAGATCAATAACAGTTCACGAATGGAGTTGGAGAAGCCACTTTGAGAGTTAACTTCCGATTGTGTTCGTTGCACACTTGAGGAAGCACTTGTGACACTAAATCGGTTTTTAATAGTTTTTGGAAAAAAAAGCCTAGACACATTTTTACTTTGTAGGTAGGTACTTATATTGTTTGAATTAAGTAGAGCGATATAATGCTGTTTATAATGAGATAAATCAAAATAAGATAATAAAAAAGAAAACCGTGTTAAAAAACATTATACTTTATGAAGAAACTATTAACCTTTATTTTTTTACTAGCGGCCGCCCGCGGTTTCACCCGCCTGGTTCCCGTTCCCGTAAGAATATCGGGATAAAAAGTATTCTATGTTTTAATCTAGGCTATCTACTATCTGTGTGCCAAATTTCAACCAAATCCGTTCAGTAGTTTTTGCGTGATTGAGGAACAAACATCCAAACATCCAAACCCACAAACTTTCACATTTATAATATTAGTAGGACTAGCGCTACCCGCGACTTCGTATGCGTGGAGTTTTTTGCTATCCCTCGGGAATAACATTTTTTTTCGGGATGATGGGTATGTTCTTCTTTGTAACCCTGACAACGTGTATGCAAAATTTTATTATGTACGATTCAGTAGTTAAGACGTGAAGGCAAACAAACGGACTTTCGCATTTTACCCAGGTACATATTAACCACTAAGTTTTCCTATTATGTGTTGCTGCAAAATAAAGTTGAAGCTTGTATTAATAATGCAAACAAAAGAAACTGTAAATTGATAGAGAATTTCGTGTCGTATGTAGCGGCATCTACGTTACGCCGCACATATGGAGAAACCTACATCTCGCTATCGGAGTTTTCTTAGCCGCCAAACTATATATATGTCGCAGGCGTATTGTATATTTAGCCGTATTACATAGCAACTAGCTGTTTTAGAAAACGGCGCCGTATTGTAATACGGCGAGTCAACGATACGCCAGATTGACAATGTGATACGCTGTTCAATACGGCGGACCACGTTTAGCCGTTTTGTATCAAAGTTCTATTGTAGAGTGACCACACTAACAAAATGAAACAGTGCTTAATTGAAAATAAATTTAATTTTAATAATTATGAAAAAAGGTAGGTTTAAGTAACTTCTAAAGCACCTAGCAAGTAGTAGGAAACATGTGTTCTTTTTATTAGTTTTAAGGAATGAATGGGTTATTCCCAAAGCTCCAAAGGTTGGTACGGTACAAAACGGTTTGGTTCTTGTTTGTAAAATTGTAATATTTTAGACTTACTAGAACATTTAGCAATTTTTTTTGGTTTAAATAATTTTGAATCATTTTAAAAGGTAACTATTTTGTATATGTAATGTATCAAAATATTGTTCTTTGAGCACTGCCCAAAAAGTAGGGTCTTCTGAAATATGTTTCTTTAATCTTCACTGACTATACTCATTACGTTGTATTTTTACACCAATAATATTGCTTAGGATTCCGCACAACACCAGAAACCATTGCCACCTTAGCAGTGTTAATCTCGTTCTTTGATCCACGGCTTTTTCACACTTCCGCGTTGAGCTGCGTAGAAACTATTTAACTGCACATTAAAAATTGTCCTTAAAACAATTATCTGTAGACATTTGGCACGTTTTCTTCATTTGATTCATCCATATTCTTACTTATTTTCGATGCAATATCCACACTTGACGCCATTTTTATTGTCATGGTAGGCAGCGCCGCGAGTGTTGATAATTAGTACTAAAAACTTATGAAAAAGCGGCTTATGAACAGCCCAATTACGTTACGGCTAGCCGTGTTGAAAATCGCAAAGCGCTCTATTCAATGCGGCGTACTTTTGATCAGCCGTTTTGAATACAGCGTATCTTTAATCCGGCGCATTACAATACGGCGCCGTTTTCTAAAACAGCTAGTTGCTATGTAATACGGCTAAATATACAATACGCCTGCGACATATATATAACTTCCAACCATCATCGGTTGGACCGCAGTCCCCGTGCTAAGATCACCCAGCCCGGAGGAAGATCTTCCACTTTGGCCTTCCTACTAGTGGCTACCTATCTCCATACTACCCTACCACATTTTCCTACACGTACTTAAAACGTAGACATCTAACTTCCAAAGTAATTATTATTTCTTTTTCGAGCCATCCAGTGTGTCCCGGTCGTGACGTAACGAAAATAGTTCCCTCACACTTGAAATGCGGCGAGGTGAGGGGGTCGATTGAATCGAATATTCGAAAGTGGAGGAAATGCGACCCGTACAGCGGCGAGATACCGGCTCGATTTCTGAATCCGATCCTCAAACAACTTGGAATACACTTATGCACGCTTATTTTCATTTGGTTTGTTGTGTCTGCGGATGCAGTAAGATTTCTCTAACTGTGTTTATAATTTAAGTGGTAACTTATTTGAAGAAATGCATTGAACGAATGAAAATAAATAAAGGTAAATAGATTTTTTATACTGATGTTTATGTGAAATTGATTATGAGTAGTTTCGGAGATTACCTCCTACCTACATCCAAACTTACAGACTTTATCGGATAATGAAATTAGCGTAGATAGGCATACACATTTTAAGGTACCTATTTTACTCCTATGCTATTTAGGAAAACCTACCACACTGGCTCCGGAGAACTTAGAAGCCTTAGTGATGTTCTATCCGTGCGTTGCCACCATTGACATAGAAAAATTTTCGCTGCGCTCAAGAAGACCAACAGAGCGTGGAAAAGAGAAGTTAACATCATACGGACACGGTCTATGTAAAAAAGAGACAAATAGGATCAAGTGACATGTGCCAATATTTTTTACAGTAAGAGGCCCGCCTTGTGAAGAAGCAGTCACGATTTGCTTAAAATATTTGATAATCTTAATTAGAATTTAAAAAAAGGTATCGTGGAGCCATGGTGTCTTGTGCTCTAAGTAATTGTGATGTGACAAAAAGAAACAATCCAATTAATCACACTTTTCACAGGTAAATAAGATATTGCCACACATTTCTCTAAAACCAAATTTCGCTATATTTATTCGTTTATCGACGAAGAAAACAGTATGGAACATAGTTTATTAATTTCCTTTGCCATCATATATAGTCATATTTTACGTATCTCATATAAAATGTATGCATTCGTTTTTCGGATCACCTGTTTATTGACATTGTTGTTCTTTGACATTCTATTTTTATGGTTGCCACTGTCAATTATGTTTTAAACATTGTCTCAAAACAGAGTCTGATAAACAGTGTCTGATAAACACAACTCTGTATTTTTTTTTATAATTGACAAGTTGGCAAAAGTAAGTACATCGTATAGTGATCGATATGAAGCCTTGATAATATGTCAATCACGGTATGATATACTTTTTGAAAATGTCGGATAACTAAAACAAGAGTTGTTGAATCTGTTTTATTTGCATACAATTTTATCCCTCACTGCCTAGTTCTCTTATAACCTTTTTTCAGCGTTATTTATCCACTCCCGTCGAGAGAGGCTGGCATGCATGCATTTCAACGGTTCCATTCCCACCAACTTGCGGCTACAGCTTTTTTTAACGAAACGGCACAACAAACATTTTTCGGAGCCCGTTGGCGCCCAAACTAGATCACTGGAATCGTTTAGGTTTCGTTGAAAGTTTTTTATGAGGCCCTTTTATCAGACGTTTTATCCACAACCGCACGGTGGGTAGTTGAATAGTGCTCGACGTTTTATTTTTCAAGCTCGCAGTAAAATGTTTTGAAAGGACCGATTTCACTTTGCGTCGGTGGGTCCCCCCGCCGCCCGCATGTCTCCGCGCCCGCCATTGTAAGGGCAACTACAATCGCACATTATTGTTTCGCTAGAGGTGTACCTATTCCTTTTTATTTCAGTCTCCACGCAAAGCCGTATCTTTGCACGGCTGAGTTATGGAGATGAAATTAAAACGGGCTTTTAGTCGAGCTCTCTGTCCTCGTCGCGGATGCTGGGTTTTTATGGTGATTATTATTTTTATGATCTCCATTCAATTTTAAATGCTGTTTTATGGCAGCTTTAGTAAACACTCACTCACCTGAACCGCTCTCCGAGTAGAGTAGTTACTTACATGGGAAAACAATATTAATAACGTATCGTCTGTACTTACTGTGAAAAATTATTGTTATTAATTAAATGTACTTTTTCACATAGAAAAGCTTAATTGAACATATTTACAGCAAAAAATTCGTTACTAAAATTGAATGAGATTGAGGTTGGTAAAGGTATGATTCCGATGTCGGCAGCAAGCAGCAGTGTTGCCGCAGCACTACTGGTCCCCATACATTCTCTATAGGTTTATATGAGATTACATTCCGAGTGTCGCGCGACACTGTCGCGCAGTACTGTCGCACTTCAAATTGAGCTGCCTTTCATAACATTACGGTTCAATTTGGAGTGCTGCCGAGATTGGAAACTGTTCGTAAGGAAATCAAAAACTTGACGGTCTTGTCACCCAGACCCAAATAATATTTTACGCCGGATATTATTTTATTTTAAACTAAACATTTATTAAAAATTTGAAAGAAAAAAATGAAATACTTTCATTTAATATCTTCTATGAAGCTGCTCGCTCTAGCTATGGAAGCAGGGGCGGATCCAGGATTCAAGTTTGGGGGGGGGCCCTTGGAGCCTCGGGTCTAGGGTTACCTTACATAGATATCTATGTAAAGGAGGATGCCTTAAGATGCACAAAACGCCAGATTTTTCAGAAAAATGCTTATCTATAGGAAATGAAACGGCCGCGCAGCGCGATTTTTAGTCAGTTTTATCCACTAATCTTGTACTCTTGCCTGTCTATAGTAAAAAAATGGCCACGTAGCTCAATTTTTAGACAAATTCATTCATTAATCTTATCTGTCTTTAGTAAAAAAACGGCCGCGCAGCGCCATTTTTAGTTAGTTTCATCCGTTATACTTGTACTCTTGCTTGTCCGTAGTAAAAAAAAGGAGCCGCGCAGCGCGATTTTTAGTCTGTTTTATCCACTAATC
The DNA here is from genome assembly GCA_943789525.1 of Agriphila geniculea. Taxonomy (NCBI): domain Eukaryota; kingdom Metazoa; phylum Arthropoda; class Insecta; order Lepidoptera; family Crambidae; genus Agriphila; species Agriphila geniculea. Next base: position 18,989,728 of record OX038871.1, read on the forward strand.
TTGTCTGTCTATCTATATTATAGATTCTATAATAATAAAAGATACAGCCTCGCAGCTCCACTTTTAGTCAGTATCATCCACCAATCTTGTCTGTCTTAAGTAAAAAAACGGCCGCGCAGCACCATTTTTAGTCAGTTACAACTGTTATACTTGTACTCTTGCTTGTATATAGTAAAAAAAGCGGCCGCGCAGCGCGATTTTTTGTCAGTTTTATCCACTAATCTTGTCTGTATTTAGAAAAAAAACGGTCGCGCAGCGCCATTTTTAGTCAGTTTCATCCGTTAATCTTGTACTTTTGGCTGTCTTTAGTAAAAAATACGGCCGCGCAGCGCGATTTTTAGTTAGTTTCATCAATTAATCTTGTCTGTTTACAGTAAAAAACGGAGCTCGCGCTGCGCCATTTTTATTATCCACTAATCTTGCAATATGTGGTTTCCTCCGGGCAGACGGGTAGCTTGCGCAGCAATGTTTGCGTGATTGGAGCATGTACGCAAGATTTCACAGCGAGACTCACTAAACAAAAACGCCTGTCACTGTTTTGCTCCAGTCGCAAGCCTTGAAACCGTAAAATGCTTGTCAAATGCGCCAAATGTCTGTCAGATGGTAACCCTACTCGGGCTCGGGCCACGTTTTATGCTTAAAAAAAATAAAGATAGAGGCACTGACACTACCTACATAAAACAATAAGACTTTAAAAAAACTTTTTTTAATGCAAGTTCAATGTTATCCGCAAAGGTAATCGGCTTCGTGGGGGGGGCCATGGCCCCCTTGGCCCCCCCCCTGGATCCGCCAATGTATGGAAGCAGTAAATAGGTGCGAATTGTGCACTGAAAAAGTACTTTCTTGAATAATTCATATTTTTCTTACACAAAGAGATACTTCTTTAGTTTTGTGATCAATTTAACATGCTTTTAAATTTTCCACAAACGTTGCTTTCGTAGATAAATGTTACCTCGAAATTCTTACCTTAATGTAAACTGCATAGCTACGGGAACGTCGCCCGCTCTGTCCGAGAACAGCGGTAACTCTAGCGTGGTATTTTATCATGTTTGTGTTAGATTAAAGTAAAGTTAGTTTCGACTGCGTACTGCATCAGGGCTGTAGTAAGGTGCAAAATGATTGCACTTCTGTTCTAACGTAAAGAACAACGACCACTTCCTATACAGGATTGAATTTTAATTTGGCAATCACAAAAATACGTAATAGTAAAATCAATATGTTCTAGTTTATACCAAATGTAATTATTGTCAAGTTTTATTATATATTTTCTCTATTTCTGTATTACCGATTTTAATTTTAATTAATTGTTTGTAAATAACAATAAAGCTGCAATTTTATGAGCTATATTACTTCTCTATACACGATAATTGATAAAATCAGCATTTTGACAGGTCAGAAATGGGCATTCTACTTTGGATTGAGTTATTAAATATGTGGTTTGTATCTAGAATTAGCCACCTCCGCTTTACTCGACAAACCTGCAAAATATTTACAAATCTTCCAATTGATTTTAGCCAGTATTCAGAATTTTGGTGTCGCCTGTACCTACACTAATTCCAGAACATTGATATGCATTGTAGAGAGTTAGAAAAACAAGAAAAAACACTGTTAGTTATTTTGCCGCTTCGTGTCACCTGCAACATGGCCCTTAAACATTTATCAAATTACAAAGAAACTAACAACCGCCCGCGACTTCGTCTGCGTCAATAGTATTTTGTTTATCCCTCGGGAATGAATTCCTTTCGAGATGTAAGGTACCTATGTCATTTTCTACACCCCTGACAATGTCTGTGCAAAATTTCACAATGATCGGTTGAGTAGTTAAGACGTAAAGGCGTAACACACAAACAAACAAACTGACTTTCGCATTTTAAATATTAATTAGTAAGGAATTTGTGGTGCGTTGGCTACAACTACAACCTTGGCCGCTAGACTGAAAAAAATAGCTAACTTAAGATAGAATAATTCACATGAAAATGTTTTCTGTTTCCGATATTTGAAGATTGATCTGTCGCTTCGTGATACTTATGGAACATTTATTTTGGGCTGAGTATTTTTAGTCGTGTATTGGATACAACCCTGGCCGATTATATGTAGAGCTGGACTGCAAATCATTAGCAGGATAGAGACGGCTGCGGTGGACCACACTTGCTGTTTGCATTCGTAATTAATACACTGTTTGCTCCCTTGATTTACGATAGCGTCTGTTGTGCCCCTAATGTGTTAATAGTTTACAAAATTAATACTTGACCACGGATATTTATTGCAACGATCGAGTTCAGAGATGCCTTTGAAGATAGATTCACTTTGAAACGCTACGTAGTAATTTATTGATTTAAACGGTCATTGATTTATAGTTCGTATCACGAAAGATGACCACAAATGGCGCCCATCTTCGCATCATTACTTCCTGAAGAAAAGACTTAAGACAAAATAATATGTCATATGTATTTACAAAATATATGTATCTGTATGTATAAGAAATATTATTTTCTCTTAAGTCTTTTCTTCATGAGTTATGATGCGAAGATGGGCGCCATTTATGGTCATCTTTCGTGATTCGTACTGTACCTCGAAAACTCTACCTTAGAGAAGTTTATTAGTAAACTACACTCTGTCGCCATTTGTAAAAAAAGAAAAACCAAAATTGAAAATAAAAAAACCTGGTAGAATATAAGACTAAAATTTTGTAATCAACGACCGTTATGTTGATTTGAAAAAACTTCAACTGTCATAGAAAAACTTTCCTATTTAAAATGAAATTTTTTCAAGTAAATTGTAGTTTCCAATGACTAATAAATTTATTCGTTTTTCAATAAGTAATTTCCTAATAATTATTTGTTAATAAGTAATTTCCTAATAATTTTAAGTAAATTCTAGAATTTAAGTTTTTTGTGATAATAGTTTCTTTTACAAATCAACATACTTATAACACTTACATAGCTGTATAAAAGTTGTGTCTGTACTTACAAAGGAAATATTTTGAAATAAAGTGGTTGGTGTGTTTAATAATAACGAGTAGAACCCATTTCTATCGTTTTTGGAATTTTTGTCTGTTTATCTGTTTGTCTGTATGTTTGTGCGCTATTATCTTTGAAATCGCTGACTCAATAATTGAGTATGTTTGTAAGTAAGCGTCATTACAATTATTGTAATGACGCTTACTTACAAACATACTGTGTATCTTGCAGAATAATCAAACTTTTATTTTTATCGCAATCTTCACAAAATATTAGTTATTGGAAACTACTTTCCAATGTCCGTCGTGTTATGGTTGCACAAACGAGAGCTCAAAACGCGTCACGGCTTTTCTTCAATGCCATGACGCGTTGTGGTCGTTTGATATAATGACCACGACGCGAATTTCACTTTATGGTTTTTCTGTGATTACCACAAGGCGTCATGTGCGTTTTTAGAAGAGCCATATCATGAATTTCGCGTTGTGGATTTTGGCAGTGACTACAACGCGTTGTGACCGGTCTTTCGCTCAATGAGCAATTTCGGCTCTTGAGCCTACCATATAACTGACGAAAAACGGAAATGTCTTTATATTTTTCTTAATTTGTTTGTTTACATTATGTTAATAATATCTTTCTGTTTCTGACAATCGTCTTTATAAACTACCTTCTTTATTTCCTCATAATATTATTCGTCCCAACCTTAGGTCTTCAAAGGCAAGTTTGCAACATTTCATGTGAAGCCTGAAAAGCGGTTGCATCTTCTAAAACTAGTTTTCTTGTAACATCTTTTGAATATTGAATTTTGCTATAGCCTGCACAAGCTTTAACGCTAACATGAGGTCGCGCATGTTCTGATTAAGTTCCAAATAACAAATAAGTAGTTGATAAACTTCATCTACAACATAAACGAAACGGAACTTAAAAGCGTCTTATAATGAAATATGTAAGGAGAAAATTTGCGATAATGCTTGTTGTTCGATTATAATATTGATTATAAAGTATGGGCATGAATTTAAATTATAACATTGTTAGGGCAGTAGCTGAGTTATTTTTCGTTACCCAGTTATTACTTTAAAAAATGTAAATATAATGTAATTAGAACTATCCAATACCGCAGGGCTAATTTTTCAGTCATGGCAAAACATTAAGGTTATATTCAGTTGATAAAACTGAACAATTTTCTTAGAAACATGGGTCAAAAATATATCTTTGATACAATGTCTTGTTTATCGTCCAAACAATTGGATAACGCTACTTAAATTTTACATCGTAAGGTCAGTCTATACATACTCTATAGGTATTCCGTAGCAATTTAGCATGTAACCCAAATGTTTCTTATTTCATCCCCATAAAATCAACTGCTACTGTTTATACTTGCGCCCAGCGGGCCCAGGGGTGTGTCTTGCTCATTTTGGTTTGGTGAAAAATTGTTGCTTGTTCCCCCGTCGCCTTGTCCCTAAGTCAGCTTTCGGTGGCTGTGGGCGTGCCGAGGAATTTGCATTTTTAGCGAAAGTACGATGACGCGTGTCTTAAACAGACGGATTTTGTGAGACGAATGATCCGTTGACTTGAGTGATACGATGAGCGAAACGAGCAGCTGTGTCACAGTTGATTATTAACTATTGGAATATAGCATTTGTAAGCAAAAAGTAGTTTTGTGTGTTACGCTGGGTTTTTTAGGCATTTTTTTCAGTATTTCAAAGGGAAATTACGTGGAACTTGCGAGGCATATGTTTGGAAAACAAAACTTTGCCTGTTGCAGCGGATACTTAGGAACATGAATTGTAATAACAAAGTACATTTATATCATTGAAGAAAAATTTTTTTTTCATAGATTACTTATTGATCTATGTTTGTAAGTGGTGATAGGTGGTGATCTAAGAAGAGTCTAAATAAAGCAGACCTACTCGTATAAACGAGAATTTTCGATAACTACAAACTTCTGGTTGATTGATTAAGTACACTAAATGAACAAAAATTTAAACAACACCGATGTTCCCAGTCTTTATACGGTATTCACTTAACCGCGGATTCGCGGCGCAGCTTTCAGCCACTGTGCGCTACATCCACCACACTGAAAACTGAAATGAATACCGCCATCCAATTTATTTTCTGTTAAAATTTATGAATATTTTATAAAAACACTGGCCTAACTAAATAGTTTTAACACACCATGAGATTGAGAACACACCATCAGACCTCTTGTCTCAAACAATTTAATATGATACCTACTTACAAAAGCGCGTTTGTTATACTACGACGAGCTCAGCGATGAACCGCAGCGTTGAGGGTTTTAAAAGGCAACATTGTATGAAACATGCGAGTGGGTTAATTAAATATTTGTGTGGAGACTTACTCTTTTATCACATTAGTAGTCGCTAATAGGGCATAATAACAGTTAAAAGTGTATCCAGTCGGTAAAGTGATAGCTATTTCTAAATATATTTTGCAGCACTATATGGACGAAGTGTCCGTTTCATTTTTACAATGCCTGTACAAACAATTTTCATATAAGTATACAAACTAATCTAATAACAAAAGAGACTAATAACTTTACAAAGTTGAACAGACTGTTTATTTTCAACAAGTCTAAACAATAACGGTGTGTTCTATTAAAATTTTAATATTATTTCGTCTCACGTTCTTTGGAAGCAATAAAAATCTAAAAGTTAGTTTCGCGAGGGAAGTTCTGCTATGCTTTCGGCGCGGGGCGGCGGCCGACCCGACTGAGGCCCTACAAGGAATGGGCGTGTACGGAATGCATAATAAAGATGGAGATTAAAAACTACAAAACCTTGTCAATAACAGCCCTGAGGCCCTTGATGGCTCTGGAGATGAATGTGTTTGTTTATTTTTTCCTACTGATGGGAAGAAAGTTTGGGAAAAATAGATGATGCTCTTTTAAAGGTGATTTTACGGTTTTCTTCAACTCAAGAGTGTCAAGTCTGGTATTAAGTAAGTATTTTTATCTACTCTCATATCGTAAAATTCGCATTATGAATTTTAAATCGAATTTATATTGACATACTTTATACACGCAATACCGAAAAAAAAAAGTTATTTTATAACATACCTTCGCTATACTAAGCAATGTTATAAAATAACTTTTTTTCTCATTACGATACAGGGCAAATCCAAGAAGAAGGCAGTGCCGTGATAATAAAAAGAAACAACGATATTTCCACATACTTTCCATCAAGAACCTTATATTCATATCTTTCCATGATTAAAATGTACTCTATGGTGATCAATGACTCATCGTAGCGAGTCTTCTGGAATACACTCATCTCATTATTTATTTTTCTAATTGATTACGCGCCATTTATAGATTTTAATTTTTACTTAAAAAGTAAGAGTGCCGACCTACCGATAAACTCCAAACTTACTCTTTTTATCATTGATATTTTATTTTGTAGTAGTTTTGTAGGTTCAATCGGTTCAATCACAAATTGTATGAGAGTAGATAAAGTAGTGTATGAAACTGTACATAACTAGGTATTAAAACACTCGTGTGATGCTATTAAAAACACACTCATGTTTTAATACCCCTCATTATGCGCCAGCTTCATAAACTACTATTTTTACCTTTTGCGGGATTTGTTACATACAACGTCTGGGAAGCTGCAATCAAGGAAGATCGTGTATATATGTTACCGGACCAACCCGATTTCCGGACTAACTAGTTTTGCCTAGGCTAAACTAGTTGTTCCTATACGCGATAGCTTTAACTGGTATAGCCTAAACCAAACTAGTGTGTCCTAAGCCTGATAGGATAAACCAGCTAAGGCTAGGCCAAACTAGTTAATCTGATATAAATATGCACATTCCAGGATAAACTGGTATGGTCTAGTCTAAATATTATAGAATACCTAGAAAGCCAAAATAAATAGATAAAATGTATAAAATACTCGGTAATTAGAAAAATACTCATTTTTATTAAAACGATAATGATTCATCGTTAAAATTAATAAATAATTGGTAATACAAACAATCATATTATAACAAAAAATTCAGTGTTTTTTATAATAAACAATCATTTACAACAAATATAAAAGTGTTTTTTATGAAATAATTTTTTAATATATTATTTTATTAAAATTGTTATTTCTTTTTACATGGTGTGCTTTGATGGCACTTAGAATTGCAGAGTATCATTAAAACTATATTGATGAGAAAGCTTATTGAACACTATAATGTTCGTTTTTAGTTGATTTGTCGACCTAGTACTGATCCTCATTACTTTCGACAAGACTAAATGAGTTTAGACTAGGCTGTACTAGTTTATCCTGGAATGTGCGTATTTATATCGGGATCAACTAGTTGGGCCTAGCCTAAACTGGTTTATCCTAAGGGTTTATCCTATCGGGTTTAGGACAAACTAGTTTGGTCTAGCTAGGCTATACCAGTTAATCCCATCGCGTATAGGAACAACTAGTTTAGCCTAGGCCAAACTAGTTTGTCCTGAAATCAAGTTTGGCCGGTAGCATATACAAATAAAAAATAACAATAACTAGAAGTTCAAGCGTTTCATTGAAATGAAAGCTACAACGTAAACAACTTCAAACGTGAACAAAAATCAATAGATACAGCCAGTATCAGTTGACATACAAAAGCGATCCCGAATATTTGATCACATGAATTTTTAAACACCAAAAAACAGGATGCCGTGGCTTCGGGACCATTACTGTAAGTGCACTCTTTGGTGTATACCGGTTGGGTTGTCCTATTTTAAGAGTTGTCAAGTCCTTAGAAAATCTCTGGACCACAAAAACTCCTTTCATTTTGTAATAACTCTACATATTTTGCGATGCGAAATAAGCTTAAAAAACAACATAGAGTTTTGATTGTGATTGTTTTGTAATGATTGCTACTTCCGCTCGAGTTGCTCTTGTATGTAGTAGTAATTCTACTCGTAATCTAATTATTAAAATTAAAATACCCTTTTCAACCCATTAGTAGCTATTACGTGAAAGACGAAGTGAACTATGTGTAAGGTCTTCATATTGTTGGTAATATTATAACATATTTGTTTTAACCAACTTCAAAAAAGGAACAGGTTCTCAAGTTTTTTTGTATGTTTGACCATAACTTCGCCAGTTGTTAAGAGGGCTCCACACTCGCGCCGCGAAAGCCCGCGAAGGCCGCGAACCGCGAGTGTGGAGGGTTTCTATATTAGGAGGTCATAACAAATTTGGTAACGATCGCGTAAGTGGCTGACTCTGGGTTCACAGGATGGAGAGGCACTCTCTGATGCTAAATAGCAAATTGCAAAAAAAATATAGCCTTTTTTTAGCCTGCATATAAAAAGAACGCAACCACTTCACGCAAACAGACTGACATATTTAGCATCAGAGAGTGCCTCTCCATCCTACAAGCCCAGAGTCAGCCACTTACGCGATCGTTACCAAATTTGTTATGGCCTCCTAGTCTATTCGCGGCTTCGCGTATGGGCTTCGCGGCTTCGCGTTCGCGCTTCGCGGCGTTCCCCGTCCGATGGCGGTTTTTTGGTCCGCGTCAAAGTACTTGTGTGCCGAACTAAGGTTGCCATGATTCGCGGCCGCGGTTCACGCGCGAGTCTGGAGGGCTATATTTTTCGCACCGTTTTCATGCGCGAACCGCGCCCGTGTTTCGCGGCCGCGTTTCGCGCGCGAGTGTGGAGCCGGCTTTAAACGATTTTAATATTTATTTTTATCTGAAAGAACATAGTTCAGGTGTGGTAATTTATTTAGGTACAGAGTTAATTTTTTCATAATCTTGAAAAATATAAGTTATTTAGTTTAGCATCGCAAGAGTTATTTTTTACGTATTTTCAGGCTTTTTTTAAGAACCGATTTTTCTTCAATAATAAGTCGTATGTTGGGGGTACTTCTTTTCAAACATCGCATTCAGTGTCGTAATAGTAACTTTTTGTCGAGTTAGAATCCATAAATAGGTGTCACATTCAGAGAAACCTTTATTTTTCGCACAATAGGTAGTAGTTTTCTATTTTCATATCACGGGTGTACACTTTATCAAGCTTACAGTTAATTGAGTCGTTAACATTATGAACGACAATTTACGTCATAACAAAATACTTCTCTCACACATTTCTCATTCCAAATTGAACTGTATGTTTTACTAAATAAGGGCTTGCGGGTGTAGTGTGGCCATGTATACCTTGTTTACGCGGAGGCAATAATAATACCTAACCATTTTTCAAGCGCGCCGATGTCTCAGGTGTTGGCCCGCCACTGAATATTGAAACGAGTGTGATCAGAATCGAGATGCAGTTTTATTGTCACTCCACTCGAGTAAAGCTATGAAATTTTATTAGTTTCTTTTGAAATTTTCAGGGGAATTGTCCACGGTGCGATATGCAACTGTACATGTTATGACGTTCTAGGCGCAACGAAGGAACGATTCGATAACATTTGCAAACGTACTATAACGTTTGCGTCGCATACAAAAATTGCACTTTGAGCAATGAACTGTCATGACGTTCCTTGCATTAACTTATGATAATGTAGAAAAATTCAATTTGTTACTCATAGTGTGATTTATTGATATACATGGTGACCTTAGCAACTTTTCTTCTTTTTGCTATTTTCTCACATTTACATAAACACAAAACATCGGTAATGAAACTATACTAGTATGTGTTATTACTATACTCATTCTCTTCAAAGTTACTATAATAAAATACATCTTGTGAACAAAATATAGCTACTTCTTTCAAAAGTCTTTTACAGTTTGTTTTCAGAATTTGCTACTCATCACTGTGAGTAAACGCATATTATATTATTATTGTATGCTAACAAGAAGAGCATCCCATATGGCGACAATAACATGATCGACAGACTGATCGTAACCCGCGAACGTCGGAGGAAATGAGCTCTGTATCTTAGGATTCACACGCGAGTGGGCCGGCGCAGATTGTCGCGAAATGTGCTGTCACTAATGTAGCTAATGTCGTATGAAAAGGACGTTATTGCTTTATCTTAATCGGTGCGTTTCGTGTGTCGCGGTCGCACACCCAAATTGATGATTAGTAGGGCTGCGTACCCTAAGGGATGGCGGATGAATTAATGATAAAATATTAATTTAATTACTGTGTGTAATAACAGTTTAGGATAACGCCCACGAGCGATTTTTTGTCGCCGAGAATAGAACATACAGAGTTCAATACGTAATCGCCCATGAGATACTTTTTATAGCTGCGATAAACGCCGCGCTTTTTTGTCGCCGGCTAAGTAAAACCTGTGTCGTGTCATTACACGGGCGATTATCGCCGCAATTATCGCGGCTACAAAAAGTCGCTCGTGGGCGTTAAGCCTTTTATTGAAATTACAGTCTTGCTATTTTTGTATTTCATGTGGAAATGCTTGTATTTTTACAGTCAGTCTTTTGTTCACGTTATTCAAACGCAAATTGAATTAAATGAAAAGAAATATGGAAATGCTTACCCACTGTGCTTTTGTAAGGCCTAAAAGTACCTTCGATTTCGTTAAAAATAATTTTGTCATAACGCATTTTCTTTTAAAGATTGACTTTACAATTTTTGCCACCCAGACATGAGGAAATTAATTTCCACTCTGAATTCAAGCATCATTTTTACATCCAAGTAATTTCACAACCATACATCAATTATAAATAATCTTTGTCCATCGAGGGCCGCCGACGATACATCAATCAGCCGTGACGTCGCTCGCAATCAAATAAAATTTAACTCGGGAGCCTGCCAGCCGCGTATAAGCTGTTTATTGCCTTTATCATCCCAATTTCATTATTATTATTGACTTAGAAAATACCTAGATACTATAGAGGTACACTTGATTCCAAGCTTGATACTAAATACCTATCTGGGAATTTAAGTAGAGGTACATTAAATTTATAATAATAAAAAAAACACGACTGCCCTGCCAAAACGAACTATAAGGAGTGTCATTGCAGTTTTGTAGAACATTTCTTATTCAAAGAGGTCCCCCGAGCCCCCGACTGCAATGATACTTGTTATTCAACTTTTTATTCGTTTTTGGCAGGGCAGTCGTGTTTTTTATTTATTTATTTTTATTTCATACATTTTAGTGATAAATTGTATAGTTTTGAAATTTACTCATGAAGGCCTTTCATTTGATGCCCATATTGTAATCGAAAAAGATTTTTTTTCACATTTGAAAATGGCGTCGTACCGTCCGAACCATAGAAATAGAACGTCAAAGAACAACAATGTCAATGAACAGGTGATCCGAAAACGAATGCATACATTTTATATGAGATACGTAAAATATGACTTAGATTCATTAAATATGACTATATACGGCACAAGAAATTAATAAACTATGTTCCATACTGTTTTCTTCGTCGATAAACGAATAAATGTAGAGAAATTTGGTTTTAGAGAACTGTGTGGCAATATCTTATTTACCTGTGAAAAGTGTGATTAATTGGATTATTTCTTTTTGTCATATCACAATTACTTAGAGCACAAGACACCATGGCTCCACGATACCTTTATTTTAAATTCTAATTAAGATTAACAAATATTTTAAACAAACTGTGATTGCTCATTTGCTAGGCAGGACGCTAGGGGCTCTTACTGTAAAAAATGTTGGCACATGTCACTTGATCCTTTGTCTCCTTTTTACATAGACCGTGTCCGTATGATGTTAACTTCTCTTTTCCACGCTTTGTTGGTCTTCTTGAGTGCAGCGAAAATTTTTCTATGTCTATGGTCCGAACATTAATTAAAAAAAAAATATATAGCCAGTGTCAAAGTGAAATCAGTGAAATTGTGTAAGGATTCTAATTTAGAAGTTATGATGGAATAAAGAAACTCACATACCCACAAACATACATGAACCCTGTACACATATACACTCCTTTTTTGGACAGACAATTTTAACTACTTATCTTTATTAATATTTTTTGTTTAATTAATAATCGTTGAGAATTCGACTGAAATATTTTTGTTTTTTTTTTATTGCTGCTTACTTATCGCAAAAATCTAATACTAAGCTTTAAAATTTCCATAAACTCAGTAAATGAAATAAACTCAAAAGTGCATAAAATACAATTTCAGGAATATCACACGTACACACAATTCTGTTGTCTTTACGATAATGCTTAACTAAAACCACCAAAAAAATTAATTTGAAAGAAAGTTACTAAATATTGGCTAAACTTAAAAAAAAGTAACAGCAGCACTCAGAGAAGTCACATTCTTTAACGGTTTACTAAATTTTCCATAATAATAGTTAAAGATGACACAACATATTTTTCAACACACTTGCTCGTAAAGTGCGCCCTAATAAGAATTTGTTAAACTGTGCTAATACATCGCTTTTAGGCCATAATAGTCCAATCAACGGGGCTTATGCAACCCGAATAATTCTTCCGTCTATGAAATTTGGCATGTGATGAAGTTAGGTAATACAGATTACAGATGAACAATAATCCAATAAATCTTGTTACGAGAAGTTAGGTATTTTTACCTAAACATGAAAATCGCTTATATCTCTCTGTGAATATTTCCTCGGGCTAAAATACTTTCTGTATACGTATTTGTGTATTAGTTAGAATAAGTATGTAAAAGAATCCAATATTTTTTCGATTTCGGAGATACTCCAAATTTAAATTTTAATATTTTTCAATATATATTTTCTTGATAAAAATATCTGCTGATTATTATTTTTAATATGTTTTTATATCCTTAAATATATAGCTTTGTTCAGTAAGTCAATTAATTTTCTTCTTTAATCATATTTTTTTTATTTTTTGGTCTTAAGAGGTAATGTGAAAAATAGTCGGTCCATTTTCATACATTTACGTATAAATATGATTAAAGAAGAAAATTTGTTGGCCTACTGAACAAATCTATATATTAAGGGTATAAAAACATATTAAAAAATAATAATCAGCAGATATTTTTATCAAGAAAAGATATATTGAAAAATATTAAAATTTAAATTTGGAGTATCTCCGAAATCGAAAAAATATTGGATTCTTTTACATACTTATTCTAACTAATACACAAATACGTATACAGAAAGTATTTTAGCCCGAGGAAATATTCACAGAGAGATATAAGCGATTTTCATGTTTAGGTAAAAATACCTAACTTCTCGTAACAAATTTTATTGGCTTATTGTTCATCTGTAATCTGTGTTACCTAACTTCATCACATGCCAAATTTTATAGACGGGAGAATTTTTCGGAAGTCTCCATACAACAAATATGCTCATTGATTGGACTATAAACCGAGCTATAACAAACACCGTGCGTAATACATAAAACAATGGTGCGTTATAGAATTGTCCCTACAAAATTAAAATAGTACGGTCAGCAACGAAGATTCTTTAACACTTTAAGTACTTTGTTATAGCAACTTTTTTGATAGAATGTTTCAGTTTTAAAGTATTAGTCATAAAAGTTACTATGACAAAGTACTAAAGTGATAAGCAACTTTCATTGCTGACTGTACCTAACTGCAAGTTCCATGCGAGTAAACAGAGCATTCCCAATTTAACCGGGTGAAACAGTTTTTTTTTTTTTAGTAACATCAAAATGGTTTTATGCCGCTGAAATTCATATTCAATTTTTGAATAAATAAAATTAAATGTGTAAGTCCTTAATTAAGTCAAACAAATATTTATTATTATCAAATTATTCATAACTTTGTTCGCGTAATATTCTTGCATAGGGCGTGTGAAAAAAAAACCTGCGCGCCTTTTCCCATAATTTTCATAATTTGTTTTTGTCTTAAATGATGCTGAGTGGTGAATAACTTTGTTTTTTCCTCGCAAATGTATTGAAAAACGTCGTATGATACTCGTGAGCAAGAGCTTATTGCACACTTGGCTGAGTCTGCAACTGTTGCAACCCACAGCCTGGTGTGCAATGAGCAACCTAAGCTAACATGTCTCATAATGTACTACAATGAAACATCAAAATTAATTGAAATATCCGAGGCTGTAAGATAAATTATGATCAATTAAATTGAATGTATCCGTCACGGCATAAATTAACCCTGTCCATGATACCTGTACAAAAGGGTAGTGTACAATATACCGGACAATGTAACGGGTCTTCTCAACAGTTGGAAACATTATTAGGATGAGGCCGCGAGCGAGGTTTCATACAACCTTCTAATCACGGTACAACGTAACTACCATATTGTTAACAGAAGTTTCAACATTTTGGGCACAAAATTTAGAAATTCATCACTTTATTTTTAGATTTATTAAAATTGTCTTCTTTTAAAAATAATTTACTTACATAGATTAGACAGTGCTTCTCAAAATGGGCGATAGCGCTCCTTTGTGGGCGTTGGAGGTCTCAAGGGCAGTAAAGGGCCTAGAAAAAGTGTTTTTAAAGTGAAAAAGTGATTCTAATTAGTGGTGAACTAATCTTAATTCAATAATTCATTATTTGCCACCGAAAAAACTTAGTGCTAAACCTAAACTTCTGCGTGTCACTATGTAAATTAAAAGAGACATGGCATACCAGCATCTAATAAAATAAATTTTGATTCCGATTAATTAAGTCATTATCACAGTGATGTACCTACACGAGCTCCAGTACTAATTAACTGTTAAATTTTCCGTGTGACATGCCCGTTATCCTCCAACAAAATCTTTTTTCCATTACGATTTAATCGCTAATTATATTTTCCCATTTGTGAATAATTTACATGACATTCGACAGGATACTGTGATAAAGTGATAAATGATTTTTTTTGTTGTAAAAATCGAGAATAATGCACTGGATTTTAAAATATAACAAAAAATGTAAAAACTGTTCTTTGTAATTTGTAAAAATAATTATGATTAAGTCCTGCTATTCTATATTACTTGACGAGCTTGCTTGGAATGTCGTAATGGCAAGTAAATTCCTAAAGAGATATAAAATAGTATGTGATAAATTATAATTAGTATGGTTGTTTAGCAAGGTGACCAAACAATGATCACCAGTCAGATTCGGAAGAAACGCACTGGGCTGAAGTGGTGGGTTTACGGACTTCCATTTTGCTTATGTTGAACATGAAAAAGAGGGCTGAAAGAACTATCTGCCACCATACCAGAGTATCACCAGTGTGAAGCCAAGCCAGTTCTAGCATACTCGTATTTATTCATAGACAAATACCAGTTTTACATACGGTTTCAATATCTTCCTTCATAAGCCATTTCATAAAGCAAAGTGTCATACCGTAAAGCGCAAAGTATTCGGATGAATCGAGTTTCACAAACACTCGAGTGAAGGAGTTCCATATTCAATAGGCTGGTATCCGGTTCTACGCGATCGCTTGCTCAGATAACACGATATCAGTTTTTCTCGGATCTGCGACGTAGGCCGGCGCCGGCGCTTAGGCCTATTGGGCTCCTTCGAGCACGCTTATTTGAATCCTCCGAAGCGACTTCCTTTTCTGTGAGTGTCAGGTAATTATCTGTGTGGCATTCCAATTTTCCGATCGAATGGTTAATTCAGTTTAAATCTCTTCGCGTAATACGTACTCGGGTATAGCAGTGCTTAATCCTAGCCCCTCCAACCAGATCTCGAGTTGGGCAGATTCGGATTATATGGAGTGAGACTCTTTAAACGCGTGCGCTTTTCACTCTATTTTAACGGAGCATTTTCATTTATTTAAAAGCTACGATTTTCAGAAAGATTCAATTCCGAAGCGTTATTCATGCAAAAAAATCCTTGTTAATTAACATTTTTTATGATTTATATTGTTTAATTTTATTTTAATTGCGAAAAGCAAATGACTTAACAGAAATGTCTACAGCTAATTAGGTGTTGTCTTTTATCATCTGTACTTTCACAAAAGATCACAATGCCTTGTCTTATTTTTATCTATTTTAATTTAACTTTAATAGATAAGTGCTTGTTTGCTTAACATGCCAAAATAATATGCAATTGAATAAGAAAACATAAAAGTAGGTATTTTCATATCATTCAATTAATATCGACAGGCAATCTACAAAAAAATCCATAACGAAATACTTTAGCAGATATATCCCAATTCCATCTCCATTGAATCGGATCGTTTCAGTAAATAAAGTTCGGTGCCAACTCATCAGCCGCAGTGGGCTGGGATCTGATAAAAGTTGTCGGCAACTTTCTTTTGCGATATCGCCACCTTCGTCATGTAAATTGGACAAGTTGATGCGGTACTGATGCTTGTTTCATTGGCAAATATAGATTAGCTCTTAAGCTGACCACTTTTCGTACAAAATTGTTTCCAGATGAACGGAGGAGCGGGTCGGGTTCGGGTCGAGCTTTTATGCAAACTGCCGACCACCCATATTGATACTTGCGGTTCTCATAATTAATTGGTTATTTGACGAAGTGCTTAATGTGATTGAGGCTTTATGGTTCAAACATTTTTAGCGGTAATTTATTAACCAAAGGATATTTACTAAAGCAGACGAATTACTTCTGACGTGGATAAACAAGGTTTCAGAATTTACTCTCCGAAGGCGCTCGGTGTTAACTTAACAGATTCGAAAGTTACTTATTCTATTATCCAACTTCATTCCTGTTTGAAGTTAAAACTTCGAATTGTATAGAAACAAATGTCTAAAAACATTTCAGAATAAAGGGTTGAAAGTTTTTTATTGAGCCGACGTCGATCTAAAAAGTAAATGCGGATACTTTTATCCTCGAACCGGGTTAAACCGTAAACCATCTCAGTTTAAGGAGGCATTAAATCGCAACTCAAACAAGAACCGTTACACTGAAGTTAACTCACATATTGCTTTGTGTCACGAACGTGAAGCGAACAGTGTAGTGAGACTTGCCAGTTGGAGCGAGACGGGAGATTCTAGTCGGGAGACCAAGCGGAGGGTGTAAAAGGAGAAAAACTACAACGCTAAAAGTGAATGCGGTCGAAAGCCTCGCTTATTTCAGCGCTAAGTGCATGGATTTTTTTTTCAAGTGAAGCTGGGAGTGCGCGTGTGTTGTCGTGGGCTGGTGAGCCACAAAGGACCGGGTTTATTCCCTGCTCGTATCTGCATTTTGTGTTCCGCTATTTGAGTATAAAGAGAAATGTAATTAAATACGAATGGTTAGGTACCCTTTAAGCTCGAAATGTCATTTATTTTGTTTCTTTGAACTTTGTCGTAGCGTCAGACTGGATGCGACGTTATACATATGGATAGGTATAAATACCATAAAGTTATAATGCTATATAATTCTATTATAGGGTGTATTGCACAGATTCTGAGGGCCTACTCCGAACTCCGAAGACCGAAGCACGATAACAATCAGTCACGACGTTCGGTCCGCAATCCGATTATCGCGGCTATATTTTCGTAGGAGGTGTACTCTAATTTAATTTACAACCTACGTATCATGTCGTAGAAATTCAATACTATTTTATATTTGCAAATTTAACTCCCACTTTATAATTATTAGTTAGGTACTCTAATGGTATGATCAAAACTTATACTATTTAAATGTAACAGGGTGTAACATAACATAATAGTAAGTTGTTTAAGCCAGTAAATAAACGGAAGATACAA
Source organism: Agriphila geniculea (assembly GCA_943789525.1). NCBI lineage: Eukaryota > Metazoa > Arthropoda > Insecta > Lepidoptera > Crambidae > Agriphila > Agriphila geniculea. Next base: position 19,007,189 of record OX038871.1, read on the forward strand.
CTATGGAATTTGCTAAATAATTCTGCAAGCTAAATCGGCTTGCGATGTTAAAATATCAATATGTCTATAATATCGGTTTTACCCTTCCATCGAAGTAATTTAATACTTTTGAGGAACTTCATCCAATTAGGGTGTAAATATACTAACATGATATTATTATTGTAGTGTAGAATATTAAAGGGTCTCAATTTAATATATTATTATTATTATTATTATTATTATTCAATGGCAACCTTTTAGTTACAGATTTGGCGCTGCTCACATTATTGATCAATACGTTTTTACCTTAAAAGTAATGAATCTTGTACACAGGATGTTGTACACATTTGCGTACCAGAGTTTCTCAGGGGTGAGGATTCCCGGTATAGTGTGCTTACACTTTCGGCGTTATCGTCACTTAATACATATAATTTTGTAGGGCATGTAGGTATTACAATGCCGAAGTTGAAAAGCCCGAATTTTACAACACCGATGGACGAAAGAGCGAAAATTATAAGGTCGAATGGTTGTTTGGCCGAATGCTTAAAATCACGAAATAACACTTTATTAAATAGACTAAATTCCGAAGCTTAAAAAATCAAAGCCCGAAGATTAATTGAGGGTTACATGCCAGCAGGTCGGTTCTGGCACTTCACCGGCCGCTGCCGCGGCACGCTCGCTTCGCTCGCTCGGCTCGTGCGTTGTTGGTTTGGTCACAATGGAGCCTTACCTCTTCCTCGCTCGCTACGCTCGCTCGTCGTCGCGCCTAATAGACCTTAACAGACTTTTGGGATTTCGAACTATCGGCATTTTAACTTTCGAGACTTCGAACTACTTATCGGTCTTTTAATAATCGATCTTTCAAGTTTCGGTCTATCGGATATCGACATTTAGGATTTTCGATATTTTGAAAATAGGTGTTTTGTGCGTCGATATTTCGGTCGTATGTGTTATAAATTTTAGGAGAAACTAACGAGTAAAGTTGGTACTACGAGTATTTCAGCCATAATGAAAATCTCAACATCTGTTATAAGTAAATCCTTTTGATTAAATTCAAACCAAATCAATTGACGTCGATATTACAAGAAAAGAAGAAGAAGAAGATTTTATATTTATGAAATTAGAGAGCTATGAGGCAGAAAAATAAATTGTTCACAGACATTCTAAAATTAAGTAAATGTGAACTAGGTTTACTAAAAATGGACCATTTGTAAAATACAAACCATTTTAATGCAATACAATGTCGAGAATATATGCGCATGAATGATATGAAAGTGCGCCGTCATGCTTTTAAAGTCATCAAGCACTTAAATTGATCAAGCATTAAAGGGTTCGGTCAGTGCCAATATGGTGCGGTGTGCGAGCTATTAAAGCAATGCAATATTTGGATCGAGTTTAATACAATTATACTTCAAACATCAATGTGATTAATTACTTTTCGTATGTTATTATTAGTGACAATATAATAATATATTATACTATTATTGTCACTATTTTATTAGTAAATTGCGATAAGGTAACGGAGAAAAGTTTGGGAAATACTGATATTACGTATTTAAATGAAAAACTAGTAGGTACCGTCATCTGGGGTGAATAAATAGTATCTGAATAACAACAGCTACATTTTAGATAGAAAAAATATCGAAAATTCAAAACAAACTTCATAGATATTTAATCTATAAAAATAAAAAAAGTTCCTCTTGTTTTTTTTCTATAGAAAATGTCGCTGTTTAAATTCACTCCAGATTGCAGAACGTAGGTACTTTTATTATTTCTGAAAACTCCAAACACCTAGACGAAGGCAAGCAAAATACCATAATAGTTACAATAATGGCGTGGCTTGCTAAATTTTTTGGGCGATACCAAAAAATGTAGCAATCCACGCCATTTTGATTTATAAACGACAATAATGATAGGTGCCTTTTATTTCAGCCACATCAATAAAATTGGAATGGACAACGTTTTATCAAAATGTTCTCTGCAAAAAGGTTGTTAATAAAAGACCGTCTGTTTGAGCCAGTAAATATATAAAACTAATATAATATACTGTGCATAGGTATATTGACGGTAACACAATTCATCGTTTAACGTAAATAAAAGTATCGTTTTTTTGACATTCATAAGGAGAGTGCGTAGGGCGGCACACCTGTGCCCGAGACATTCACAATGGGCCCACACAATAAGCCCACCAACTACACTGAATAACTTTATTTAAGAACACAATAAACCACTTTTTACTAGAAAGGTCTGAATTGTGTTATGGCACGGTGCGTGCGGGAAAAACATCGGAATTTTTATCGCAGCCTCATGCGGTTCAATAGTTGTGTAGATTCATTGTGATGTATTTTTCTAGTGGTAATGAATAAGTTTTGTTTCCATTTGGTCGTTTCTGAAAATAACTTTTGATTTTACATTATAATGATTTTCACGGTTTTATCTTTAGGTCACTTCGATCATCTGATAATCAAAGTTAGAACACTTTAATTAGAATAAGTCAATTTTCCCTATTTAACAGGCTTAAGGAAGAAGTTACTTTACTTTGTTTCTAATTGTATTAATTTTAATAAGTTATAATTTATAAGTTAGTCCTTGACTCAATTCAATCTGTGACACATTATTATGGGTGCCGTTTTTTAGGAGATACATTAACAAAGAGAGCTTTAGGTATGGCTAGAAAGAGTGTAACAGAAAGCCGATCAAGTTTAAAAGTAGATTTTAATCATGAATATGTCTCTTTGTATATTTCACATTATCTTCGACCTTTTTCTTTGCATTTATAATTTTTACACGAGGTGACTTAACAGGTAACTTGGCAGGTGACCTTAGTCAATTAGAGCTTGTTATTGCTCACTCATCACTTGTAAAATTTAATCGCAAACCTAATTTCAATGAGGTTTCAATTCAATTTTACATGTGATTGTCGATAAAAAGCGCTAATTTACTAAAGTCGTCTGCCAAGTTGCCTGCCAAGTCGCCTCGTGTAAATACCCCGTTATAGTACTGGTTTGCTCTTAGAGCATTCAATGGTGTAATGCTCTAAGGGTTGGCTTATGTCATGTGTATGGAAGGTAATTATCGGCTACAAATTCTCAAAGACCAATTTGATAATCGACTAACCCAAAATTCAAAATGACATTTCTCGCGCAACCTAGCTACAGACAAATCCTATTACATTGTGTTCGCATTAATTCTCATACATAGATAAGACAAAGGGTCGTGACGTCTTATAGCCGAGTTCGTCCACTTCATTAAGGCATGAATTATGAATAGAGCCGGCATTAGCATCCATCTGGAGAATGGCGACTGTGACCACCATTGTTATGCAGATTGTGGCCGGACGTCCGTCCGTATTCCCGGTATGGGAGTTTGTAAATAAACCTACATTACATCCTACATCGATGATATGCACTCGGATAAAGTCGTTTCGGCCGGTGAAAACTTGTTGCGTTCATTTTAAGAAACTAATCGAGCGCGGGCTTTTGATTCTATTTCTCACGATTTCGTAACTGTCGATTTTTTGTTTTTCAGTTGTAGATATTTGTAAAATTATTATCCTCGACTGATTAGGTTGCTCATTGCACACGAGGCTGTGAGTTGCAGCAACAGCAACTCAGCCAAGTGTACAATAAGCAAGAGCTTACGAATTTTATACGACGTTTTATTACCAAAAAACAAAAGATTCCCGTCTGAGTATTGATCTGGTGCGAGTCGTATTTTTTCTAGTATATTATTTAGTATTGTTTAAAAAACAAAAGTTTGAAAAAACAAAGTAATTTACCACACAGCGACAAATACGGAAAAACAAAATATGAAAGTTATGGGAAAAGGCTCGCTGGTTTTTTTTCACACTCCCAATGCAAGAATATTTTGTGAACTACACTAGTGATTTATATAATGCACGGTATTTATTATAGCTCGGTTTATAGCCCTAAGAGCGATGTATTAGGGCTTACTTTACGAGCAAGTGAGCTGAAAAGATATTGAAAAGTGTATTTTTTTGAAACCTATTGAAAAACCAGAGCGTAACGGGGCTTATTGTTATCTGTAAGGTTTTATAAAGTATAGATAGTTAAGCGTTTGCTAAATTTATGATATATACTTACCTAAGTATAAATTTATCACGGAACCATATTGATTATTATGATGCAAGATGCGAGGACAGCTCTCTCCTTTGGGATATGGGGAACGTAGGTACTCTCACTAATTGATTTAAGTAACTTGGACCAGTCTGCTTATGAATTCAGCATGTTGTTTACAATAAGAGATTTTTTTTTTTCAATTTGAGATTATTGCATTAACAATGCTATTTTTCATGAAAATATCAAATGTGGCGAGTAATTTTTTTTTTAATATAAGTATTATTTAATATTAGGGTAATCTACTGATTAGGTATTTAATATTAGGGTAACCTTAGAAGTGACTACTGTCACTTCTAAGGTTTACGTGCGTACTAGACAATGAAATAAAATACTTTTAGTTTTATTAAATGTCCTTTGATTATTAGTTTGGTTTTGATAAGATTTTTTATTTTTCCAGACTTTTCGGTTCAGCACCTTTGGAACTACCGTGGTCACGGGTTCTGATGTCACTTGTGAGCCTACCCTCTAGCAATGATTTTGTAAATACGTTCAGTTTGTTTTATTATAAATCTTATGAAAATCGAATATGACAAAACTAATCATCAAAAAACATTCAATAAAACCATACTTAGGTAGTAACAATTATAAATGTTTTATTTCATTTTTAAATTTGAGATTTTTGCATTTACAATGCTATTTTTAAACAATACTAAATAATATACTAGAAAAAATCCAAAGGTCGCGGGTTCGATTCCCGTCTGAGTATTGATCTGGTGCGAGTAGTATTTTTTCTAGTATATTATTTAGTATTGTTTAAAAATAGCATTGTAAATGCAAAAATCTCAAATTTAAAAATAATATAGCTATTTCATCTTAATCAATTGTTAAAATATCTGGAAAGATTTTTCAATTGAATGTCGAGGTAATTTCCTCACATTGGTGAAATAACGCTGGCTTACAGCGTAAGAGTTTAGGATATACTAGGAAAAATTCGACGTTGTCACTAGTGACTCGGTAGCTCAGCGGTCAGAGCATTGGACCGGATATCCAAAGGTCGCGGGTTCGATTCCCGTCTGAGTATTGATCTGGTGCGAGTCGTATTTTTTCTAGTATATTATTTAGTATTGTTTAAAAATAGCATTGTAAATTCAAAAATCTCAAATTTAAAAAATTATATAGCTATTTTATCTTAATCAATTGTTAAAATATCTGGAAAGATATTGAATGAGAATGTCGAGGTAATTCCTCACATTGGTGAAATAACGCTGGCTTACAGCGTAAGAGTTTAGGATATACTAGGAAAAATTCGACGTTGTCACTAGTGACTCGGTAGCTCAGCGGTCAGAGCATTGGATCGGATATCCAAAGGTCGCGGGTTCGATTCCCGTCTGAGTATTGATCTGGTGCGAGTCGTATTTTTCTAGTATATTATTTATTATTGTTTCATTTCAATTATTTTTTCTTCTTTCTGATTTTGCTAAAGGCGGATTGCGGAAAAGTTGCGGATTATTGTCAGTATTAAATCTTACTATGGGCGTAACAAAATTAAATGTATGGAAGTACTGCCGCCAGGGCATCAAGGTTTTGAATTTTAGGGAAAAACTTAGGTCTTTTAAAATTAAAAAAAAATAATATATATAATACTTTATTTTATTTAAATAAAACCATTTTCTGGTTAGCTACAAGTGGGAAAATTAAAACAAATATGAAAAAACGCCAAGAAGGTACTAATTTCTTATCCAAAAAATCTGTAAGTAAAGTTACATTTAAGTATTCAATTTTGAAATATATTTTTTGCATTGAATGAGGGCATAATACGACACGATTCTATCTTGTTTCTGTTCCAGCCTTCTCGTCTCAATGGCCCACTAACTGATGAACAAAATTCAGTCATTAATTTAATGCATTTTTCGGTGCCTTGAGTGTGACAGGGGAAACATTTTGGAAGTAACTTTTTCGGTATTTGGCAAGGCCGCTGAAATCATTTCGGTCGGAATAACTCTGCTGAGAGGTGGTTCCGAAGATTTTTTCCAGTCTATGAGCTCTGTAAAATCTAAAAAATCTTCGGAACCACCTCTCACCAGAGTTATTCTGACCGAAATGATTTCGAGACACATATGTTAATTTTCAATCGTCAGCCTAAACACAAAATTTTAAGATCCTAGCTTCGAAACTGAGGGACTTTCATACAAACTTTGGATCCTCGTTTCACCCCTTTGGGGGTTGAGTTTGGAAAAGTCCTTTCTTAGTGCACCAATAAACCTCATAAGGAACCTATGTGCCAAATATGGAGTCTCTAGACCCAGCGGTTTGGGCTGTGCGTTGATATGTCAGTAAGTCAGTTTCTTCTTTTATATATTTAGAAGACTAAGGACTAAGTTCCTGAAGGGTTTTAGGAAAATATAGATGATTCAAAAGTTTATTTGAATAAAGATATTTTTGACTTTGACTAAACAATTAGATGTAGCCAGCCCATCGATCATAAAATCTAAATAAACATCCAAAAAGCGGATAGCATTATTTTAGACATAATCTGATTATTTTCAATTTCAATTTATTGCTACCACAACAAATTACTCACCCACTCTTTTATAAATGGTGCTTCTTTCATTAAAATTCAGGGTTTTATACATGATACGATTACAAGACCAAAACGGTTTAGTGTTTGTTTTTTTATTTTATTTATTTATTCTAATTACAACGGCAGACAACAGTAACTGAATGCAATATAAGAGAATATAATGATGAAAGGCTCTAATATCAAACGAGCAATTCTTGTATATAAATTTATTTCTGTGATCTCGGAAACGGCTCTAACGATTTCACTGAAATTTGGTATATGGGGGTTTTCGGGGGTAAACAATCAATCTAGATTAATCTTATGTTTGGGAAAACGCGTGTTTTCGAGTTTTCATGCGTTTTTCTTTCGACGCAGAATATGGTCGCTAATTTCGTCCTGCCGGCCACTGTCCGTCTGGTCCAGCGGGTTAAGACGCGGACGGCAAGAAACGAGTGTTACAGGTACGAATCCCACTCGGTGACTTACTTTTATTTTTTTTATGTTGAAATTTATATAATATTTTTATTTTATTTTTATTGTTTTTAGACAAGTTAAAAAAATGTAGTTAATGTTTGAGGTAACAATGTAGATTATCAGCTAAACACCACCATATTACAATAAATAGTAATAACTATTTACCCAGGTACTAAGCACTTATGATACCATTATATAAGTTCTTGTTCTATATTGTCACAGAATACAAAATACACTCGACGTCAGAAAAATCGCACCTATTCGAAAATAAGTTTAGACTTGCCTTCTACTGCTAGCTAATTGAAAGTACATTGAAAGCTTTCAATTAATAACTGTTTGATTTCATTAACATAAGAGCAATAGCGCACTTGCGGCCTGGCCGCAGCGGCCAGGTCACGGCGGCCAGCGAGATCGGTATATTAGTATGAAATCACCGTAGAGCGCGCGCACCTGGCCGCCGTCCAGCGGCCAACGAGTTTGAGGCAACGGTTTTGGCTGCGTGTTCGGTCGCGCACCTTGTGGCCAGGTCGCGCGACCTGGCCGCGCGGCCAGGCCGCAAGTGCGCTATGACTCTAACAGTTACCACAATTAAACGCCTAAAGCTACCACAATTAAATTGCTTGCGCCGCCATAAAAGGAAAATAAAAGGGGTCAATTCAGGAAATGCGGGTAAATTCGCTATCGAGATGATGGAGAAACACACTACAACAGTTGAACTAAAAAAAGAATACCCAAGATGGATACTATTGCCTATGAAGTTGCTCAAATTTTACAACAAAATGAGGCAGTGTAATGTTGCTCGGAAACAGAATCTCAGGTTATTATTATAATAATAATAATAATAATAAATGCTTGGACAATTTCACACAGCGCCATCTAGCCCCAAACTAAGCAAAGCTTGTAATATGGGTGCTAGACAACTGATATACTACTTATATACTTTTTAAATATATGCTTATTATACATAGTAACACCCAGACCCATTACAGAAATTAAAATTCATCATTTCAATTTCTGCCCGGCCGGGAATCGAACCCGGGACCTCTTGCGTGGTAGGCGGCATGTTGACATATATTGATATTGATTCCGTTAGACGAGTATTCTAAAGGTTTCTAGAGACTGTTAGCTATGTCCGAAGGGGAAGAAGTATAAAACAAAACTTACCATTAAATTAGATAGGATTAAATTAACTTTGAAGAAATTTTTGAAAAGGTGCGATTTTTCTGACGCCGAGTGTAGTACAAATATTGTTCCAAAACTTAGGAGAAAAACCCCAAGTTTGCAACCTGTACCAAAACAGCTATATAGGTTCGGTAGTTAAGATGCAAACCGTGATAGGGCAACTGTCCTTTGGGAATTTAGGTACGTGCGTGCATGGACCTATTGGGTTACTGTCTTACTTCCGACAAACATGTGTTGTCCTTTGACAATAAAGTGCATCGAAGGATGAAGTTTGCTAACTAAGGAAAGTACAGTCAGCGTCAAATTGATATGAGCGTCTAGAGTAGTTAGTCAAAATGATCTGAAAAACATAAAAGCAAAAATAATATTACTACCTTGGAAGAATTATTACTACTCATTTTTTCATATTTATATGAGCAGTCAGGGTGTTCAAAATTATCTTAGCAAACACAGCTCTCAGAATTATCTGTGCATTATTATGCACACTACGCACATAATTATGCACAGATAACTTTGTGAATTGTGTTTGCCAAGATAATTTTGAATACCCTGACTGCTCATATAAATATGAAACAGAATATATTCACTTCTCAATCAAGCTTACGCGCTCACTAGACATGAAATAAAACACTTTTTAACGGATACTAGCACGGTTTTATTGAAAGTACATTGGTAATTAGTTGGTATTTAGTTTGATTTTTTATTTTCCCGACGTTTCGGCACCTTTGCAGCGGCCGTGGTCACGGGGGACTGAGCGTCTAACAACTATTAATTATATTAAATACTAATTACCAAAGTATTTTCAATAAAACTGCGCTAGTATCCGTTAAAAAGTGTTTAATTTCAGTTGGTAAGATATTTTGAACACCTTGTGTGCTTACAACAATATTCTGATTCAAACTGCGTATATCTAATTGATTTAGTTTTTCAGATCATTTTGACTACTCTAGACGCTCATACCAATTTGAAGCTGACTGTATGTTGATATCGGTTTTGAACTGTAAAGTTCATCAGTAACTAAAAGTCAGTATGGTCATGAAGTATGTGCCATTGTTTACTGTACTGTGATCACTCAAGTCATAGGTTAGTTTTCAATTATCGTAATAGGCTATTTAGTTTGTCAAAGAAGCCATGAAGTAAAGTACCTAACGTTGTTTGAGAAAAGAAGGGCACATTCTAAGCTAAGAAAATGAATGTCAAATGTGCTTTTTTTGTGTATTAGATTCACAGTAGCAGTTGTGTATTAGATAGAAGAATTTTGATAAATCATTGCTGTGCTCGTCATTATAAAGTTTTTTACAATGACGAGGCCGGGAATCGAACCCGCGGAACCCAAGGAAAACTGGTGTGCAGAATATTTTTTTTTTAAATTTTTAAATCTGCTAGTTCAAATCTTACTCATGATTTGTATTAATTTAGATTAAACTGAAAGCATATTATGTTTGACTCACCTTAAATATGTATTTGAAGTTATTTTCCTCTTTATAGTACGTTTAAATACAAACCTCAATCATCTCAGCTGCAAAGCAACTAAAAATAATATCAGGAACACCGTCCTAACCCAGCTCTGTCTCAATGAAAGTAATAAAGGCTCAGGTAATTTCGCTAATGCAAGTGGTTACACACTATCTAGATCGCACTTACAAGCCTTCCCGTAGGTGCCTATTAAGAGGGTCGACGGTAGATATTGTCAGACCCTTTCCCAAATTGTCTATTTTGACTAAGTGTTAAATTAAGGTACAAGATCTTATGGGCATGCGAATCTCACTCCTTGCAAGTTGAACATGTTATGTTATGTTCCGCAATTTCTTAGGGTTCTACCTGGGTAGGTCGTTATTTATAATTTCAGATAGGTAAGGCTCATTATATAATTCATAAAAGCATAAAATTATTATTGGAAGAGGTTTGAATTTATCTTTTGTGGCTTTATATAGGGATTGTCACTAAATAATCTATTTATACAGGTATATTTGTAAAACACCATAACCTCGCAGGGGTAGATTACTAATATGATAAAAACAACGTTTGTTTTACGATTTTTCCGAAAAAAGACAACAAAACATTCGACTTTCCATACAAACGTCCGAATAGCTGATCGAGTTTTGTGCGAAATGACGTTTTTTTTTTCTGAAAGTTGTAGAACACTATTCGTCGATGGGCGTGCAAGACCGCGTAAGAGCAGTTTGCAATACCGCGTATTATTTTTAGGGTTCCGTACCCAAAGGGTAAAAACGGGACCCTATTACTAAGACTTCGCTGTCCGTCTGTCTGTCTGTATGTCTGTCTGTCTGTCACCAAGCTGTATCTCATGAACCGTAATAGCTAGAAAGTTGAAATTTTCACAGATGATGTATTTCTGTTGCCGCTACAATAACAAATACTAAAAACAGAATAAAATTAATATTTAAGGGGGGCTCCCATACAACAAACGTATTTTTTTGCCGTTTTTTGGTACGGAACCCTTCGTGCGCGAGTCCGACTCGCACTTGGCCGGTTTTTTATTTTATTTTACAGTGCTCAGAAAAAACATAATATCTTGGCCATTTAAATACAGTTTTTGACTAAACTTGTTTGTAGTTATATACACTTTTAAACTTTCGCGTTGCATTTTATTACATTAGTAAACACAGGTTTTAAACGCGTTTTTAACTAACCTTTTCACCGCCAAATTAATAAATCAGCGATTGCAGAACATTTGCTGGAAAGTGGCACAAACCACTGGATCGAGTTTCATCGCACGCAGGTTCTTTCCACTGATCGCCATTTTTATTCACGAGTCGTACGTGAAGCGATTGAAATTAAAAAACATCCAAATAACTTCAATCGGGAAGATGGCCACAAATTATCTGCAGTGTGGAATCCAGTAATTGCAAACGCACTACCTCTTTGTTCGCGGTCGGCTAACTACCAGAATACGGCTATGATACAGAATAGGGACACCGTTAGTATTGTGTGCGGCGGTAGTTGGAAAAACTGTTCGACGGTGGATGAAGATTCCACCGCAGAGGAGGAGGCGTAACACCGCAGCTCCAGTCAGCCCGTGACCACGGCCGATGCAACTCGGTTGAAACGTCGGGAAAAGGTTAGTTAAAAACGCGTTTAAAACCTGTGTTTACTAATGTAATTGTTTGTAGTTTCTTTGAGTAGGTATTGTTTTATAGGAATATGACGTAATTTTACGAAATTTACCAATAATTTCAAAAGATTTTCATGTAATAATCCCCTCTAAGCCCTTTTGGGACTTTTGTAAATACACGGTATTGCAAACTGCTCTTACGCGGTCTTGCACGCCCACTGACGTATTGTTAACTACGATGTTATTAATCCACTTCTGCGAGGTTGTTGATGTTTTAGAAAAAACCCTGTATATTTTACAATGTTTGTAAATATAAAACTTGTAAACCTTAGGATTTTTGATAATAAAAAACTTACATGGACGTTACTTCGTTTATATTTTGTTTCGCAGGCAGTATAATACATTTATATAAGGCCGTTATTTAAAAAAATCAGACACAGTTATTTATTACACACTCATAAGTTCATTTATGTCGAGAAAAAAACAATAATAAATAAATAATACCTACAGTTACGTACATTCTGTATTTTTTTAATTCACATTACAAGTAAACATCTACTCAACTGGAATATTTATTTAATCGCTTACAAATAATTGTTCATAAAATTCAACAATATTCAAAACATTAACAATTTACAAAATATCCTAGTTTAACGTACTTTTATAATGTACACCTTTTTTAATGCAAATTATTTTAAATATACATTATAATTTGTAACAAAATTGCTTAGCAACTAATTAAATTTTCGATAAAATATTTCAAGATTAAGCAAAATAAATGTAAATTTCTTACATTTCTACTTTATATACACACGCGTTAACGTTTCGTATTTTTTGCATATACAATGGTACCTACTTCAAAATAACAATAAATAATATAAAAACAATTTAAATGAAAGAATATTTAAAAAAACATCTAACAAATTAGGTATGATAGAACAAACATTTTAAATCGCTACATCATAATTATCTGACCGTATTTTCATGTTTTTTTAATATTTTCTTATATTGCGTGAGCATCAAAGCTTTCAGGCTGACAAAAAGTTAAAATTACAAAATTGAAGCCAAGATTTATGTTTTTTTTATAATATTTTAATCTTAATTTTGAAATACCTGTAAAGACCTGTAAATATCTATCAAATTACTCAAAATATTTCAAAATGTAAAAAAGAAAACACGTAATATATTTTTATGTACAAAAGAATGACAAAATGTATATTTTGAGTTTACAGTAACATAAGCTTGGTTCATTATATAGTACTACTTATGGTTATACTGTCAATTATGTATGTATTCCAATCGGGAATTGAACTAAGTATTCAATAGTTCTCAACTATTGGTTGTGTCCAGTTTACATAGAAATCTGATCGCTGTACATATGAGTAAAACACATAGATAGTCTTGAGTAATCATGTTCTTGGAAACAAGTTTAATACGCAACGTATAGGGCGGTAATAAAAAAGATTATGGGAGGTGAGAGGGGGGCTGCGGCGCTGACGGAGGGCCCCCCACCACCGAGGAAGCTCGCGTCTTCTCTGGGTCCACCTTCCCGAAGAGGACCCTGCTGACTCGAGCGCACATCGTTCGACTCCTCCACGGAGTTAGAGCGTTCGTCCTCGTCACGAGATTTCCTATGTGGTAGTTCCATTTCTGCATCAAAATATGCTACAGTTTAAAACAAAACATTTATTTATTATTATTGGCCCACCTTGTAGGGGCGAAGACAAATCATGTTCTGTTGAAATTAAAGACTCATGCCTCTGCCTTTTTAAATTCTGCATCAGGCACAACATACAATCACTTATTATTTAATACAATGATTTTTATCGATAAAATCAGCGAAGACTTTCGTAGTGGTAAATTGCTAAAATGAATATTTAGAACCCACTAGATAGTCTTTAGTTTTTGCTTCGAGATGGAGTTTCAATTCAACGTGTTAGAAAGACTCGTCAATCTAATGAATTTATTGATCGATGCGTAAACTGAGACTGGATCTAATACAACAGTAAATGAAAAAAGTATCGATACTGACCATATAACCTTATGTTCCCCTCAGCGTCTCCTATTGAGTTCTTGGAGATGCATTTGTACCCCCCTAGGTCCCCCTTCTGTATGTTTCGCACGATCAGTCGCATCTGTACGCTGTACGCAGAGCTGTTTATCTCGCTCATTGCGTACTTATCATTGGTTATTATCATTTCACCTGAAACAAAATTCTTATTTAGTTTTTTGATTAACAGTTTAGATATGGCATCCATAGATTTTGTAGAAAAACATACATAGTCGTCCTATATAATTTGTTTAAAACAACTCAGTTGTGATTGTAAAGCATTGAGAAAATATATTTTGTTCATTAAAACACTTCAATAACGAGCATACAGTAGAAAAACAGCTCGCAATTCCGAAGTTTATTTTCCGGCTCCATTGAATTTCCATTTTTGTCATTGGATAATATGAAAAATCGAGCAAAAGTACAGATTCCGTTTACAGACGAACAGATTCAAATAGCTGTTACCTTTCATAGTGACTGTTAATACAGTTATTTGCTTCAGCACCCTTTCTCGATAGGCAGAAGCCTTTCCGACCATTCATATTCGCTTACTTCCGGCCATTGTCCACTAGATATCGAATTGAAATATGTTGTTTCGGCGTGTCGCAAACCGGACAATGCTTGCCTCTCTATATACTTACATGCATAACAAGCTACAACCGCTAAAATAATATTCGCATTTTCGTTGCAATGTCAACAGCAAAATGTTGATTTTGAGAGTAAGTGTTAACATATTTGCTCACGTTAAAATCAGTAAGCTAAATGTGCTTAACAAACGAGTCAAATTGCGGATTTAATATTCCGATTATACATACATTGTGATTAGGACAATATTTGTTTTAGTTATTGAAATTTTAAATTGTAGCGTTGGCTGTAAGATTTATATAAATTTATTTACATCAATTACTTTTGGAGTTGATTGATTGAGCTCCGGATTGTGGTGTTTAATTTATTTTTTATCAGCCTGTTAATCTAGGACCCACAAATAGTTAAAACATTTGATGAAGGAGAAAGAAAAAGATATTTTGTTTTGTATTCAGATAAAGTCAATCAAAATACTACTAAGTAGTTGCACCAGAGGTCTACACAGTTTCTTAATTTCTTTTATTAATTAATTTAATTAAAGCTTACTTGCTAACTTACAGTAAAGCCCAATCACATATAAGTTTTATTCTCGGATTTCTGTCGCGTCGCTCGCTGCTTTTTTTTTACCGCGATCATGGGTCACGCCCGTTTTACATTAAAAATTGCTTGCATTCTTCTTTCCCGCTTATTTTGCGGGAGCAGTTTTATTTCCATCCAGCCATGGTTTATTCAGTTACAAAGATATTTAATTGAAATTTTTCACTTTTTGGCAATAGGCAGGTATTTCATTATGGAATTCTTGGTACTTTTGCTGTGTGCCGGAATTTTTGCGGAGAAACTTACATTTTAAGCTTCACTCCAAAGATGTCGTGATTGGGTTTTGATATACAGGGTGGTCCAAAATAACGTTGACAAGTGATTTTTCCAATAATTTTATCAACTTTTAACTTAAATTAAGTTATAAATTATAACATTTCACTGTTTGATTTTATGTAACAATCACCTGTTGCTAGACCTTCTGTTTGGGGTTATTGTGTAGAGAAACAGCACTGCACTTGAGATACAGGTTTCCTAGTTAGGGTGTAGATGTTTTTAAATCTAAATTGTATAATGTTATTTTGTTTTTAAAAGTCTTGTTTTTTCCTGCTCCTGTTTGTCTTCAAAATAACCTCCTTTAGCGCGAATACCTAGAGTCAAACGCTTGGTGAAAATTTTCACAATTTTCCGCACTTCTTCATCAGCTGTTTTGTCCCACTCGCGTGTACGAGAAACCTTCAGGTCATCAACGGTTCTATGAGACGCAGTACAGACCCTTGCCTCTAACATTGACTATAAAGTAATCCATTCGATTCAGATCAGGTGAGTAGGGTGGCTATTCTTTTGAGCAGATGAAATTGTTAAATTGATTTTGCACCACTGTTGATCTCTTAAGGCCATGTGAGCTGGAGCAAATTCTTGTTGGAATATCTTGTTACCAGAGTGCTGTTAACTCCAAGGAACAATCACAGATTAAAGGATGTCTCGTCGGTAATTTTCTTGGTTAATTTTAATAAGTAGGTACCTTTTTCTACAAAAACGAAGGGAGTTTTGTGCGACGTGGAAAAAATGATGCAGCAGCTCCAGGACGAGTGGAAAACCAGATCGTGTCATTTTGGTGATTATGGGCTTGTACTATTGAAAACAAATTTTAGTCGAAGAATACGATATTTTTCCAATTTGAAGCAGCGAAGCGTTGTGAAAAAGTTTACAAAGACTATGTATTCGCGCTGAGGGAGGTTATTTGAAGACAAATATGAATTCTTGTAACAAAAGCTTTAATTTTTAAATTAAAAACTTAATTTAATTGTCAACTAATAAAAGATAACAATACTTTGATTTGAAATTTCTTTAAACAATTTCACTTAACTTTATTTATGTACATTCCAAACTTTAAAATAAAATATGGTATTAAATGAACTTCTAATTTAAGTATCTACTTCAATTTTAATCTACAAAGCATCAATTGAAGTAGGTATGTTAAATAAAAAAAATATAAGCAAATACTTACGTAGAGCTTAATATTTTTCAGTAAGTTTTTTTGTGGAATATATTGGAAGCAAGATTTCCGATAATCCTTTCACAAGCATACTCAGCAATTGAAATTACATTTGTAATACAAAAGGAACTATTAGTCATCTCGTTCATTTACAACAAGGTTCTGGTGTTGGCACTCTTGAAAGCCTTGGTCTATTTGTTATTCAAACTTCATTAATAACCGCGGTCCAGCCAAAGACAACAGATCGGTCAAGAGGTCGACCTGCGAGTACACCACAAATCTGTGGTGGGCCCTGTAGCTGACACCCGATGGTGGTCATTCGCCGCAGCCACACCCTCTTTTGTTTATTGCCCGACAACTTTATTAATTAATTGTCAATATTCCAACAATTTTCAACGTAGCTCTTGCGGTTCCGGACTTTGCAAATACTCCGCTAGTTAGCTTAGCGAAACGATTCCTGAGCAAAACATTCGATTAAAACTTTTTTTACTGGTCCACTAACAGTATTGACTTTAATTCTTGTACATTTTCTGGTTTTGAAGTCTTAAATTATGTAAAAAGCAATCAGTATACTTTTATTATAGGTCTCACATGTAAAATTGTTTAGACACCAATATCCTTACGTCAAGTTTGGAAACGAGTTTTCCAACAACAAATCTAAAGGATTCGATTAAAATTGCTCGTACGAGTGAAACTTACTTTGTTTATTCCATTAAACTTTGATTGGAATTTTGAACGCCAAATATAGCATCAAAAAGTTTACGTGTAAATGGTGAAATGGCTGCGAGCGGCCCAACCCATTCCATGTCGCGGCCGGTCATCCCTCTCGTCACACTCAGTATTACCTAATTTAATTTGTACTCTCCGCAATTTATGGCCTCAGAAGAGCTGTCTGCACATACGCTAACGTGTCCAGACAGATGCTGCGTCACAACTCGCAGAATTGATTGAAGACTCGCAACCGTCACTGTTATTGAAATCCTAAATTGAATTTTGATTTGCACCAACATTGTAGGTACGCGAGAGTAAATATGGTGACTGTGGCCTAAAGCAATTTGGGGCGGGCGGTCCAGCGGTCTTTGTTGCATATCAGGCGGTAATAGAATTTGGTTCGCTTTTTGCGCGGTCGGTCGCTCCAGCCGCGTAATGGCGGGCTCGGTTGCCTTTGTAACTGCATCTAAATCTGCCTGTACTACGTATCCCGCTGGTTATGCTCCAACCAATAATCCCGTAGTGCGACGGTCAGTTTTAGTAGATATACACGAGGGGGTTTTGCCACTAGGCCAAAATATTTTTTGACAAATTTCACATCCCAAAAAATTATCGCACTAGTTTCATTTCCCAAATGAATCTTTAGCAAAAACTTCCCTGCTCTCGTCTATTACACACATTGCCGGAGTATGTAATGCCAAACGATACATTTGTCTAAATAATTCTTGGTAAAATGAAACATGACCAAGTAATAATTTGTTAAACAATAACTTGCTAAAATTGTTATCTGAAAAATTGCGATAAGTTATTTTGACAAATGTTTTTATGGCAAATGAAAAGTTTTTTGGCCAAACATTAGTAAACCATACACGAGTTACTGAGCGTGACAGCTTTTATTCATTATGTTCTTGTAGTTAGCTGGAAACAATAACGCGAATTTACTATTGTTGATGTTTCACGTTTATTTTGTGTTTTATTGTTTACCTTTATTGTAAAGTCAAATATCCTGGCAAAAAAAGCTTTGAGTTGAACCTACTAAATTGTTTTACGTAGGTGTACAGAGTGTCCCAAAACTTTGCCACATATTAAGTTAGGAAATTTTGCTGAAAGAAGACTTAATTTTGTTTTTAAAAGATAAATAGGAACAGCATTTAAAGACTTTTTAAAAATTACATACGATACGATACAATTTAATTATTAAAATTTAAATGTAATAATTTCGAGGTCTTTTTTTGTTCAAGACTAACGATCCGCCCTCGTTTCGCTTCGGTTCCTTCCTTTTTTGCCAAATGGTTAAATTTTACTCTGTTGTGATCGGTGAGCGATTGGTCTGCTAGAATGCACCTATTGAATGTCCGCGACTGTCACGCGGCATGAGACTACCGCCATAGTAGTTTTTGGGTTTATCGCGAACAGACAGACAGACAGACGCGGCGGAGGACTTTGTTTTATGATATGCAGTGATGCTGTGTTATTCAAAAAAAAATAATTCTAATGAGCAACCTTATCGGTAGGTATCGTAGAAATAAAATATTGTTTTTTTTTATAATTGGTGGGTTTGAGTCCCGGTTAAGGCTGGCAATTTTTCAAAAATCTTTGAATGCAGTTTTTATAAAATCAAAATGAATTCATGTTTCAGTAAAAATTCTTACCTTCAATATTTAAAGTACTTTACCCTCCGTGTGGTAAAGTTTTGGGCCACCCCATATATTATGTGCAAAGCAACGGAAAACAAAATCACAATAAAAAATAAAAATTATGATTGATTCTGTCTTGCGGAAATGCGGAATGTGTGTTGAATAATTCTCAAAAAATTTATAACTTCAGCTGCCTATGATTATAGTCCTAATATTTTAAGATTTTTACTGTATTTATATTCATATACCTATAAGATGATTGGCAATATCCCTACCAAGTTCCTATGTACGGATAATATTCGTGCTTGCACTCGGACTCAATTCAACCTCGATTGTGGCGTTTCCAACGGTCAAATAAACTGTTCATTGGACAAAAAAATCTAAGTTCGGGGACCGCATTGCGAAAAAGTTTTATATGTTTTGCCGGCAGCGGGCAGCTGCGGTCCGTACACACATGTCGCGGACGCAGCCGTAAATCCATTGCTAACTCGAGTTTAGTCGTGGCGATGCCGCGTTGTCGCGCCGGCTCAACGCCCGCTGCAAAGCATTATCCGGCTGCATAGTGCCACACTGTATATATGCAAAGTTTCATTAGCGAACGCTAAAGGCATTTTGAGAATAGGTCATTTCCAGAATGAGGCATATCGCGAATAAGGCAATATATGTCTGCAGAGCCTTTTGCAAATAGATCCTTTTGCTACTAAATAAATATCGCCAATCTACTAAAATATTTTTGTAATCCAGAACATGTCGATTCGTATCAGTATGAGATACAAAATCAAAAACGATGTTTGTATAAAATATATCCCGGGATTAACAAAACTTTTCAATAAAATTGTTAGCTAAATTATATTACAAATAATTTTATTCGTAACATATTTTGCCTCAGTCATCAAGTTCATCAATTTGTTCTCCTTTGTTTTGTTAAAATGGTTGGGTTTAATGTATGCTTCTATTATTTTATCTAAGTCATACAGAGACATTGTAATGTAAATATGAAACTTATCTTTGCTCATTGCCGCCACAACGCGCGGGCTGCCTTTGTCCATCTGTCACCAGTCACTAAATAAGCAACTTTTATCCGGGGTGCCGTTTTAATGAGAAATAATGAAGTTCTTCACCGGAGTACTTGTGTTTTGTTAGGTTAAGAGCCTTATTTGTATTAGTTAGCAGGTGTTTTTATAGAGCTCTCTTTGTGGCTTTCACTCGCAAGGCTCTTTGTCAGTAGAATTTGCGCGGTGTACATTAAAGAGGATGTTTCGTTTAAGTCAATCTTTAGCCGTTTTAATTTTTATTTTATGCGTATGAAATAAAGTTACTCAATATATAGAGCAGTCCCGTTTGCATCTTTTATTAGATACTGTTTGGCTATATTTCATTATGTCATCTCGGTATAATTATAGGGTCGTTAAGTCCGCCATCGAAGCTATATAATCATGCCCAAAATAGAATGAAAAACGGTCATGGCATAACCGCATAATTTTCCTTCTTATACAGGGTGGAACATAAAAAGGCCATAACTTTTAGCGAACACTAGCGCCAAAGCTGTCAGACAGGATACTAAGATTATGAGTAACGACTATTTTAATGAGTGCCTTAACGCTCCCAATATGCTTTATGAATAATGAAATTAGTTGCTCATTCCGGTCTTGAGGTTCGTGCCTCGGACTTAATAAGCCTCATGGTTTATGGACAACGTAAACATTTGTTTGGGTAGTAAATTTAATCTTTTATAGAGCGGTGTGTTGTGAAAAGAAAAAAATATTTGACAACGGTATTGCGTGCGGTCTTGTTACGTTTACGTACGGTTTAGCCCGAATAAATTATCTTATTCTAGATGAATTCTTTAAAAAATATCCTTAAAACCTTCTTAAACCACATGATGGGCCTGTAGGTGGGTGAATCTCCAGGCGTTTTGAACGCTGTCATTCTCCTCAAAATAAAATTTGTCATGATAAGTCGTTAAAATAATAAAACTTTTGCTGCTAAACTCTACTCGTCTGGAACCTATTCTTGTTACTGTTACTGGACACGAGGATAGAATGTTCTTATCTAAAATTATGAAAATTATATGATGAGGAGAATGACGGGCAGCGATAAAAACGCCTAGAGATTCACCCAGGTCTTACTCAGAAGAATAAATGT
The DNA here is from genome assembly GCA_943789525.1 of Agriphila geniculea. Classification (NCBI taxonomy): domain Eukaryota; kingdom Metazoa; phylum Arthropoda; class Insecta; order Lepidoptera; family Crambidae; genus Agriphila; species Agriphila geniculea. Next base: position 19,027,702 of record OX038871.1, read on the forward strand.
AATAAGTTTTTTTTATTGTGTTTACTGATCTTTGACACACAATTTGAGACACTATAGAGATACAGAAGCTAATAAATTTGAGCATTTACTGTACAATAAGAAATTATAACATTTTATTGAATTAAGTATATCTTTAAAATAACTTACTGGGTAGTTAGCAAATGTGCAAAATACTTGAAATACAGTTCGTATTGTTAGTTCAAATATTTTGCTCTTAACTCACCTTCTCAGTCCTTCTTTCTTATTTCTAGTTATATCCTGAAAACTTACCATTTTCTCTAGTCCAGTAGTTGATGGCTTTGGGTGATGCTTCGACGTGGCATTGCAGTGTGACGTCAGTGCCCGTCGGCGCCCCTACCAGCTGATTTGGTACTTGTACCAAAGGATGAACTGTGAACAAAACATATTTTGAAAAAAAAAAACTATTTTCATAACCAAGTTATATAACCAGCTACGAAAGGAAAATTTTATTTACTTCTTCATAATCTAGTTTCATGGTGCAAGAAACTGGCAGACAAATCCTAATTTTTTCTTTAATCCTACTAATATTATAAATGTGAAAGTTTGTGGGTTTGGATGTTTGGATGTTTGTTCCTCAATCACGCAAAAACTACTGAACGGATTTGGTTGGAATTCGGCACACAGATAGTAGATATCCTAGATTAAAACATAGGATACTTTTTATCCCGATATTCCCACGGGAACGGGAACCACGTGGGTGAAACCGCGGGCGGCCGCTAGTCTCACATAAAATAAAAAATACATAATATGTTTATTATTATTATGCAGTTTAGTAATGGTCGTACAAAATTACGTAATTTTACTATAAATTAATCAGCGGTTATAAATCTCCACAATACAAATATGGAGTTACAAAAGCCCTTTTAATTTTATGAGAGATTCAAGAGAAATTATAATTTTCTTCTTAAATTTGTAATAAAATGTGGCACTACTATTTTATTCACTCTATCTACATATCAGCTGCGAACAAAAATACGAAAATATTTTAAACTACATTGCAATTTAGTCGTGTTTTGTTTACATAACTTTCTATTTGCATTTATTCACTGCCGGAATTTGCTTGAACCTAAACGCCTGTGTGCAAGCAAAGCCTTCTATTTCACCCAGTTGAATGCTCATAATATGCTCACAGCATTTTCCGACATGCCAGAAATATGTGGCACTATTTATTATACGGTGCCAGAACTTAAGAATGATTGTTTCAAACATTGATACGCGTTGCAGTATACAATCTTTGGTGGAGATAAAAATTTAATTTAGGTTACTTATATTTTTTGCAGCGATAGCAAAACTAAGTAATTTAATGTAATTGTTATATTTCATCTTTATTTAACAAAGGGTTCTATTTCTTTATTTTACAAACTCCACATGCTCGCTGCAAATGTCACTCATAATAAATTGTTGTTCAAAAATTCTATTCAAAATGCATAAACTGCACCAATTTTATTTTACAAGCAATCAATTAGAAGGTTTAATTTTTCAACTATCTAGATTTCGAACAAAGTACATAATTTTATATTGTCTCTATCACAATCTTGCCGATGCAAGCAACACTATTATTAACGAAAATAGTTTGTAAATCACGTCATTGTAAAAAACGCATTGATTTGTTTATAAATTCTACGTTATGCGATTGGTTAAGCTAAGAACATCACCCTTACTCCAACACTTCAAAATATCGCTAATGCAAACCAAATAACACTTTCGAAACAGTACTAACTTATGAACCAAAATACTCGCATTAGTCTATAGCGCAATCCTAATAAATATGAAGTCAAAGTCAAATCCCATAGAAGTACTGTAAGTTACCAGTCGCTGTTTACTTTTGGTAGCACAGCACCGCTCGCGCATGTTTGTACGAAAGCTCGCTCGGCGAGTCAGCTTGTTTGCGCTAGATATTATCCGAAATGCATACGTTTGTCAACTGCTTGCATAAGTTTATAGCCAATTAAAGACGCGAGTTGCCAGAGAAGGGATTAAGTTTCAGTAGTATTTGTTACTAATTAAGTTTATAATATGCTTTAAATACGAAGACCGCAGCAGCAGCACACCGATATTATCAAAGTTTCTATAAACATAGAGATAACAAATCGTTATAGATTTATAAATAAAATAATCTTTTGAAAGTGATCAATTAGAGAGATAGTTTCACGTCTTTTATCAGTATATCTTTTTATGTAAACAGATATTTTTGTAATTTACAATATAAAAGCCTATTTAAAGAAACATGCTTCTTTCAACAAGAGCTTATTACATGTTTGTGTACCTAAGCGACGGAGCGTACCAAAGAAAACCAACAAAGCTTTAGCCAATAAAACGTATCAAAGAAATAAAAGCGTTAAATCTTTCTTTAAAGAACGGATTATGCTCAAATGTAAACAATCGTGCCGACAACCCCAGAAGTCTGTTTAGGGTGAATTAAGGAAAACGGAATTTTCTTCCTCGGCCTTAGATCGGAGCTTATTTGCGGTTATTCTCTTTGACCGTCGTTAAGTTCCTTTGGATGGCTTTTACGAGTTCGAGTGGCCAATTTAGTGAACAAAATCTGAACGATCAGAATTTTTGTTCTAATTAATAACTCGGAGGGGTAGAGGGTTACCTTTATTAAATAAGGCGGAATAATGAACCGTCAGAACGTTAATACTTAATTTGATTCGAATTGGTCGGGTTGCCCTTTGAAAATAGTAGTTTGTTTCTTCTATCGTAACTTACGGATTTCGGAAAGTGATTAAGGTATCGTTAAATGTATAAGTAGATAGATAGCTGCGGCAATCAAAAGTTACGGGGAGTTTTCTTGGAAGGATTCCGCGCGGCATTCTTGAAGTGACAGTTTGATTAACCGAGCGGCGCACACGCTTCGCCCGTTTTCGGATTTCTTGGCATTTTCAGCGTACTTTACTTATCCAGGAAGTCAAACGTTTATGTGAAAGCGGAGAGTGTAAAACGCGAAAATCTTAGCCGAGTGATTTCAGTCCGAAACAAACATTAAAAGGAAACATCCCAAAATTAATTACACCGAGCTGGATTCTGTGCGAATTGATCGCGATTTGTACACTTCAGTTCCTGTGTTTCTCTTTTCTCTAAACTCAATTTACCGTCTCCCTAGCTTCTGTGAATCAACTAAAAGAAACTCATCGCGTTACGAAGCACTTACTGTTACAAATGAATTGCTACACTCCTGGCGTGTAAAAGTGTTTTTACGCCGGCCGAGAGGCCGCAAGTCTGCACGACCCACTGTTATCATTCGTTTTCGGGGAAGGAAATTTAAATTAAATATTTGAGAGCGTTAATTTTGTCTCCTCATCGAGCGAACGCGACGCATTCTTTGTGAAGTAATTAAACTGAGTGGAAGGGTTTCAGACGGCAGTAGTTTGTTTGTTCGCTTGAAATTGCGTTTCCTATGAAGCGAATTTCTCCCGGTTGTCGCCAAGTCGAGCCGCTAAGAGTCTATAAGTGTTTATATACTTGTAGCCACTTGTGGGCGGCGAAATGAGCCGGGGAATCACTTGTCCCACCTCGATTACTTTCTTAGCACTCTACTTGATGTTAGGTTGTTTGCGTCAACTTTTATTATTTTAAGTTATCCTGTGGAGGAGAATGTTCTATGTTCTCGTAGTTTATTAAAATTGGAGTAAAATAATGTCTCCGAGCTGAGAGTTTTATCGTCCACTTACTTTTAACATTATTACTTCATATCGCTGTGACTGTAAATGGTTTGCTGCAACAGAAAGAGCATCAGAAATTTGGTTCGTTTTATATCGGTTCATTTAAATGTGTTTGATCAATCGGACGAGTGTTTACATCGGAACTGCCAATAACAGAATGCAAATAGTTGCGGATTCGGACGACATGGGACCTCGGCGTGTTTCTGCCAGTCGTCCGCTGTTGGTCACTTTTGAATAACATAATACTGATTCATTTAAAAACTATTATGTAGTTTGATTGGTACAGCAACTTAGAATTCTAATTTACAACATGCATCTCTAAAATATGAAAGTAAACGTGGTGTTCTTTCTAAAAGCTGTACATTATGTCCGTTGTATTGTCGAGTTGAGATGACTTTCAGGAGCAAATAACACCTTGAAAATAAATTGTTTAGTACCATAAAAAGGTAACTGAAAATTACTGCATAGATACGATGCAAAGATAACAAGTCTATAATGCGATTAAATTTTAAGGTTGCTTTGTCGTTTGTATTTTTGTGGGTTTGTTTGTGTGTTCGTTTGTTTCTCCAAAAAGTTTGCGGACGATTTTATACTAGCTTCCCGATGAGCTAGAGACTTGAAACTTTGAACATAGGTCAAAACTGGAAGGCAATGCATTATTATAGTGTCATTGAGCTGATCTAATGATGGAGCCGGAAAAAGGCCAGAGGAACTCTATGATAAAACCATACAACCCCATTGTGTTTGGGCTCGTTAGAATCGTCTCGACAAGTACTCTAATGGGAGGAGGAGGATGTCTAGAGTCTGATGATGAAACTGGCCATGCCATAGGAACTCAATTTTAAAACCATGCAACCCCATCGAGTTTGGGCTTGTTTGAATTGTCTTGATGAGTTTGTCTTGATGAGTACTTTGTTAGGAAATAGTTTCCATGGTCTGATGATGTAGCTGGAAGACGGACACAGGAACTCTTTAATAAAACCACGCTACCCCATCAAGTTTGGGCTCGTGTGAATCATCTTGATGAGTACTTTGTTGGAAAATAGTGTCCAGGGTCTGATGATGGAGCCGGAAGAAGGCCACTGGAACTCTGTAATAAAACCACGCAACCGAATCGAGTTTGGGCTCGTTTGAATCGTCTTGACGAGTACTCTAATAGGAAATAGTGTCCGAGGATCTGATGATGGAGCCTGAAGAAGGCCATAGGAACTCCATAATAAAACCATGCAACCCCATCGAGTTTGGGCTCGTTTGAATCGTGTTGACGAGTACTTTGTTGGGAAATAGTTTTCAGGGTCTGATGATGGAGCCGGAAGAAGGACACAGGAACTCTTTACTAAAACCACGCTGCTCCATCGAGTTTGGGCTCATTTGAATCGTCTTGACGAGTACTTTGTTGGGAAATAGCTTTCAGGGTCTGATGATGGAGCCGAAAGAAGACCACTGGAACTTTGTAATAAAACCATGCAACCCCATCGAGTTTTGGCTCGTTGGAATCGTCTTGACGAGTGCTTCGATAGGAGATGGTATATTTTTTGTTTTGGCTCGTTAACTAAAAAGCAGAAAATAATAACCCATTGAAAAAAAACACGTTTTTAAACGGACAAAAAATTATAAAAATCGGACTAAAACATTAAAACGGACTAGTAAAATAAAAACAGACTTAAAAATGTAAAATTAATTCTTCTGTAAACATTTATAACCCTATACCTACCTATAGAAATTTTAACCCAAAAATTGGGGCGCATGCTAAAGACAATATGTATAATAAATTTTACAGAATGTTTTAGTCCGATTTTTATAATTTTTAGTTCGTTTTAAAAAATAATTTTTTTCAGTTAATTTTAATCTGTAAAATTTACTCTTTGCCATACATTCTCGAGTGAAGTAGCCTAGCCGCAACTGTTGTATGTACATAAATTAAACGCATTGTAAATTTAGTACTCGTATTTATTTCTAAAGTATTATCCGATAAACATTCTACCAAGTAATACCAGCAGTTAAACACGAGCCAATAACTAATGTCTAATGAAGTTTCAACGGGTTTACTTGGTTAAAACCATCAATACTCCGAACATTGAGAAGGAAATCAAATCGTAGAATTAGTTACGAGTTTTCGGATTCATGAAATGTTGCAACGCTGATTCCCAGCGGTGTTGCGCATCCATGCAATGGAAATGAGAAGGACTATGTACCTATAGACATATTGTTCACTTTATATGGCGGGTACAAACAAACTGGTGATATACGAATGTATGTGTGTCGGACGCAATCACCACTGTCCGGCACTGATTTCACAGACGCGCTAGTGATGTGTTAATTTGTTTGATTTTCGATTAATTTGTTTGGTTTTCGATTATTTTTTTCTTTAGCAATGAGGGCTTTTCAAAATAACATAAAACTGTAGGCTCGATAGATGGCGTTGATAAAAATGTATGAGTCAATGTGATATTGTGATTTTTTTACTAAGCTTCGAAGAGTACTTAAATAGGCAGGCAGATGTAACCCTAAAATGTTTCACTTTGGGCAGATGTCAGCCAGCGAGCGCTTACTTGCCTCTTTGGTACAGGCCGTTTATTTTTAAAAGCCAATTTTGACACTTCTCTTTCCATCAACGCCATCTAGTGAGGCAAATAGTAAGTATTTTTATTTTTTAAATGTCACTTTGAAAAGCCCTCATTATGGACTTGTTCTGCCTCTACTATTGAATTTTTGTTGATCATTAAAAATTAACGTTTGACCTCATTTTGTGTTGGCATTAAGAGGTTTCCAAAGCTCTTTAATATAATTTTAAAAGAAGTATTAAGTTGTTTCAAAATAATGTTCATTATAGTCACTTAAATTTAAATAGCGGCTAATTAACAAATTAATAAATGGTGAATTATCACAGTGTAATAAAAAATATAAAAACAAACTCTAAATAATTTACTAAAAATCTATTATTTATCTTCAACCTTACAAACACCCAAGTTGTTTTCTTTTCGCTTTTGCAAGATAGACTTCCGTCGCCCTTATCTTAATTAAATCTATTGCTTGATAAGCACATAATGTATCGAAAATTTACATGTACGGATTGAAGCTAAGGTTCTGCAGTTTATTTACAAACAATAACCTCATTAAAATATATTGCGTTGTAGTATTTAGTAGTAAAAAGTGCCTAAAGTAGCCACTTTTTGCTCTTAAGATGAGGTATAAAACGTGTTACAAAAAATCACTAATGCTGAATATGGGAGATAAGGACTTTCAAATTGGACAACTTTTACTATGGGACCAACTCGAAAATCGCGAAAAAAAAACAGCCGTTTCATTAATTTTAGTATTTTTCCGTAATTTTCTTTGTATGGAACAGCTGATTTTTTTCGCGATTTCAGAGTTAGTCCCATAGTAAAAGTTGTTTAGTTTGATGGTCCTTATCTACAATATTCGGCATTAGGGGTATTTTTTACAAGACAGCCCAAAAGGAGTGTAGGTATAATAATATGTGTTCAGGGTTCATGTATGTTTGTGGGTATGTGAGTTTCTTTATTCCAAGATAACTTCTAAATAATAATAATAATAATAATAATAAATGCTTGGACCATTTCACACAACGCCACCTAGCCCCAAACTAAGCAAAGCTTGTAATATAGGTGCTAGACAACTGATATACTACTTATATACTTTTTAAATATATACATATTATACATAGTAACACCCAGACCCGTCACAGAAATTAAAATTCATCATTTCAATTTCTGCCTGGCTGGGAATCGAACCCAGGACCTCTTGCGTGGTAGGCGGCATGTTGACCACTGTACCACTCAGGTCGTCAATGAAATAAATGGCTCAACTGATTTGAATGTATGGGGTATCGTTAGAATCCTTACATCATTACGAGTAACACTGGGTATATTTTTTTTGAAAAAAGTCAATATGGTGGCGACTATACGACGTCATTTTCAAATGTGAAAAAAAAAACAATTATTACAATATGGGCATCAAATGAAAGGCCTTAATGAGCACATTTCAAAAATATATAATTTGTCACTAAAATGTGTAAAATAAAAATAAATAAATTAAAAAAATATTAATAACACGACTGCCCTGCCAAAAACGAACTAAAAAGTTAAATAACAAATGTCATTGCAGTCGGGGGACCTCTTTGATTAAAAATTGTTCCACAAAACGGTCCCCGAAGTCGGGTCCCCCGACTGCAATGACACTTGTTATTTAACTTTTTAGTTCGTTTTTGGCAGGGCAGTCGTGTTATTAATATTTTTTTAATTTATTTATTTTTGTAACACGTAGTATAGGGCCCTTAAATCTGTTTAGCCGATTGATCGATAAAATCCGACCACCGTTATTGTTTAAGCATAATGCAGGATAGACTGCATGCAGGATCGCTGTTAGCTGGTTTGGAAATGCGTGGTCGTAGCTCATTTAATATTTTATGTTGTTGCAATGTACGTGCTGTTTAGTCCGTTTGATTGGTATTAGATAAAATAAAATTGGGTTGCACTCCGGGAGTATCGGCAGAAGTGAAAACTTGAATTTGTGCATTTTTGATATTTTGGTATGGTTAGAGAATAATTTTGCACGAATTTCTTTAATTATCAGTATAAAAGTACTATCATTTATGAGGTAGAATAAAATATTTATTTATTGCGCTATCGTACACAAACATGACAATTTATATTACATTACATTACGGCGCTATAGAAAGAGAGGGGGATACTTCCGCCGCCGGCTGTCTACGCTACTTCCATCTTACGAATTTTCGATCAGGGCCACGTGACCCTGAATGACGCGAGTTTAACATCTTTTACCTATTACAAAAAAGTGTACAACTCCATGGCATTCCCTATTGGACGTCACACCGAACAAATTCGAACACGCACGTATCTTTGCTGCGCGTCACTACGCGCGTGACCCCGCGCGTGACTACGCATTCAGTTGTTTTTACAAATAGTACCGGTACTACCGGTAGTAAGTGGTATTTTATTTTGTTTTTAAAAAAATTGTCCATTTACTCAATCTTCGTCTGACATCGCGCACTAGAGTTGCAAACATGGCTGCCGCAGCGGCTGGGTACGCAAGGGACAGGTTGTGTTGCATGCCGCGTAGACGTATGCGTAACCCGGCCTTAAAGGCCTGGGCACACCGGCTGCGTAGACACGCGAGTGGTCACGCGCGCGTAGACACGCGCGTACAAAAAAGTGTACAACGCCGCTAAAGAAGTTTTCACTTCAAAAATGCTTGATGAAGCATTATTAAAGACAAAATTAATTAAATGAAAACTGAACGGTAGTTCTATTTTTGCAAGCAATTCTAAATTCTTGAATTAACATAGGTTATAATATTACCCTTCATTTCATAAAAAAAGACTACGGCGTGTACAAATTTAAAGGAAATCAATACGATTACCAAAAAAATACATTTTTCTCTCCAAAATTAGTAAATGCTCACCAAATCCTAAACCGCCCAAGAAGATTTGGTAACATTAACTAATTCTGATAGGTGATCATTTAAACGTAAGCCAAATTGAAATAAACTTGATTTTTATACTGTAGGTACATTTTTTCTGAGTAATCTATAACTGTACTAAAAACTTTAGTTCAAAACACTAAATAAACCAAACTCCTTAGTCAACAGCAAGTTTCAGTATTTGTCGAGGGATACATTCGGATGCACGCCACGTACCAAAGATGATACGTGATAACACGAAAATCTCCCAATTGCTTACGTGTTCGAGCCGACGAGCCTCCGTCCCGACAGACCATTGAATAACTTCCCGCTTATAAATTAGTCCAAATAGGGATGTTCCGTTTAATCATCATAGTATCTTAAATTTTTGAATCAACAGTTATTTGTTATCAGAGAATTAAAATATCTAAATAGACATGCCTTATTAAAATGCGTCTGGAATGTTGCTATTATCCATTTTGCTGTATAACATAGCAAATAGTTAACTCTCTGCAGCATTTTTATAAGACGAATTAATTTTTTTCAATAATACAAAAGTATTAAATTTAAAGAAAAAATAAACTATGTTATGCAATTTAAGACATTAAATACTAATAAATAGAGGCTGCATTTTTATTTACTCTCCGTGTTCAGTCCATGAAACTGAACAACTTTCTCTCTCTCTATCTCAACATGAAACATGTGTCAAAATACAACACAAAAGTTGGTCATCCCTCACTAAACTGATCATGTGATATACTTATGTGGTTTGTATGGAATTTTTCTTCCATATTGACTTTATGTTTCTTAGAGAAACTTGTTCAGTTTCATAGACTGAACACATCCTTAAAATTTGGAGAGTAAATAAAAAGACACTCTGTATTCATCTTTAAAACATCGATATTGCGATGTAATTTGGATGCAGTTAATAAGACTTAAATTTTTGTGCATGATAATTTACAGTGCGAATCGATTTTAGATGTTTTGAATTAGAATTATGACTTACTTCCTTCTGCACGCAACTTCGTCCGCGTGAACATTTGAAAAACCCCTAAGCAACCTTTGACCGTAATGAAAAAGTGTCATATGTTTTAATCTAGGCTATTAACTATCTGTGTGCAAAATTTCATCCAATTTGGTTCAGCCGTTTTTGCGTGATTGTGTAACAAACATCCAACCAAACATCTAAACTTTGTTATTATTTGTAGGGCTACAGTTTAGTATACATACACATTTTTCACTAATATGAAAACAACAATCGCAAAACAAAAAAAAAAACTGTAACAAATAACTTGCCACTTGAATAATTTTCTTACATTCTATCGATACTTCTGTGGCCATCCCTAATTTGCTAAGAAAGCAAGATAAGTAGCTACGCGTTGCCGGTTTTTGGCCCGCTTCACGCAGGTGAGTAGGTACCTTTATCGATGGACCAATTGATTCACGTCGTGAATTCAAATCAGGGCCTTCATGAGGAGAGGAGACTTCGGGATTATTTATGTTCCCTCTCTTATCCGTCGTTGTCAGCTATTTATGTCTTTGAGCTTAGCGTTGCCCATCAGTTTTTGGTTTGTGGAGATGTAGGGTTTAAAGATCGTTGTTTTAGTTCAGATTATTGCTTAATAGGTACGAAAAATAAAGTATTTATCGTGGCTTTCAAGTTATTATTTCATGTAAAAAAATGATAAAATTATTCTATAATTTTTATAAATTGGTGCCTGATTGTTAAACCTAATTTTACACAGACAAATACTTCGTGAATATATTTGTGATGGAAACAAATAATTAGATCAATCCCTACTATTATTATAAATGCGAAAGTCCGTTTGTTTGTTTTTTACGCCTTCACGTCTTAACTACTGAACCGATCATCATGAAATTTTACATACACCTTGTCAGGAGTACAGAGAGAAGGACATAGGTACCTTTCTCCCCGTAAAAAAGTATTGCTTCCGAGGGAAAGCAAAAATCTTTCCACACAGACGAAGTCGCGGGCGGCCGCTAGTGATTCATAAGTGTCTAAAGGTGTATCTTGACACAGTCGCTTTCTCGTTCCTCTTGCGCTTTCAAGTTCAATAGAGCATTCATTGCAATGCAATTCAATCCTATCTTCTTAAAAAAACGTCAAATTAGTATGGCAGAAAGTTGGAAGGAAAAGCGCACGGTTTGGAGGCAATATTGAATGCGTCAGACTCAAGTTGAATTGAAAGTTGAAGCGACCCGTCGAAGATGGACCATATAGGCCTGGCCACACCGGCTGCGTAGCCACGCGCGTGGTCACGCAGCAAAGATACGTGCGTGTTCGGTAACGTTCAATAGGGAATGCCATTGAGTACAACGTCACAAGCTGCAATGCGTAGAGTTACGCATCAGTCTACGCGTTACGTAAGCGGTGTGCCATATCTCATAAAGTTTCAGACATTACAACGTCATGGTACGTCTACGTGCACGCTTAGATACGATTACGCTTAAGCATCCGGTGTGTTTGGCACTTAAGGTATTCCTTAAAAAAGTGTAATTTTTCGCTTGCATGTCATCGGAGTAATATAATTTACGCTTTTTAAAAGTTTTGGTGTAATATGCTTGTAGGTAATATCGTTAGTACTATTATACAGGATATCCCAAAACTTTGCCACATGAAGGGAAAGTACCTTAAATATTGAAGATAGGAAATTTTACTGAAATAAGACTTCATTTTATTTTTAAAAAGAAACGGAACTGCATTCAAAGATTTTTTTAAATTCGTACACGATTCGAAACAAATTGATACAATCCGCAATCATTAAAATTTAAATGTTAAATTTCATGGTCTTCCTTTTGTTTAAGATGCTGTGTCACTTAAGAAAAAAAAAATCCTTAAAGCCTTTTCGATTGGTATTGTTTTTGGTGGGTTCGAATCCTGTTTAAGGCAGGCGATTTTTCAAAATCTTTGAATGCAGTTCCAATTATTTTTAAAAACAAAATGGTGTCTTCTTTCAGTAAAATTTTCTATCTTCAATATTTAAGGTACTTTCCCTTCGTGTGGCAAAGTTTTGGGACACCTGTATACTCTGTGGTAATATTATAACTCTGTGGTGTTTGGGAAAAACCTGTTATCTCCAATTTGGTAAATTTTTAGATGGGTGCAATATTATTGTATTTTTTTTTATCTATCACTGATTAGTTCCCCTTATAAAGAAATAAAAGAACTGAGCCGGTAAACACATGGTAATTCGGGATCCGTCCATTTCGTTTTTGTACATTTGCGAAAGTTAACTTTTCCGTAAAATGACCCCTTTGGACTTAACAGGTTTCCAGGTTTCTCCAAAACACCACAGAATTTTATTTCTGTCTTAATGTTATCTAAATACTTACAGTGTACATGAAGCATTATCCTCTTGCTGACTGAAGGCGGCACCCCATTGGCGGCGATACACAGGTACGCTCCCATTTCGGACCGCGTCACCTTCGTCAGGTTAACTATCTCCCCTTCTAAGGAAGTCACTGCGAAAAAAACAATGGATAAGTTTTCCGGGTTGTGGGAATTCAAATCATTATAAAATTAAAGTATAGACACTATCATCTCTAGCATGACCACCAAAACGCAATATGATATAGCGATTTATCACGTTTAACTAACTGTCAAAAGACAATGGGTTTTGACAATTAGTGTCGTTAAAGCGCCATATCACGCGATATATGTCGTGTTTTGGTGGTCATGCTATAGGGGTAGGAGTCATGTTGGCATTGGATTATATCGGTACAAGTAGGTATGTCAGTGATTTCTATAATATAAAGTCATAATAAATCAGGACAAGGTTTATATATACTGCTCACTATATCCGTTAGTCAATATATCGATGTAAATTTATCTACAACGTGAAGTATAAAGTATTGTGTTTGTTCCGGCACGCTCGGTTCAAGATTATCCCAGTTTGCATGCTTTCAATCTATCGCAACAGTAGGTACTACAAATCATACAAGCTTCTTAGAATATTTTCAAAGTCAACTGCGGTTAGTTTGCGCACTACAAGTGCTTACTTTACATTCCGTATAGCCATTAGAAAACACTTCGGTTCCAAAAGTTGACGGGTTCGGTAAACAAGCACCGTTAGTGGTTCGCAGTCGGGCTGTTTTCCTGACACCTTGCTCAAATGGCGCCGAGTACGTTTACAGCCATTATTCAAACAAGAGGATAAAAAGCTGGGGCAATATTTTCCGAAGGGGTCTGGAGGTTGATGGTTTAGAGTGTAGAGCTCTCGAGCTCGCCGCGAAGCTTCGTTAACAAACAATGAGCGGACAGCGGATCCATGGAGTAGTTAGTCTGTTCTAATTGCCATCATTGAGGGTGGTTGATCATGGATTAAAAAATACAGTCTGAAAATTGTTGAGTGTTACTTAACATTTTGTTAATATTTAATTGGTACCTATATACAAGGCCGTTATTTTCTATCCATTGAAATCAATAAGTAAAACTAAAGAAATGGAGATAATAGGTAATGCCAGTGTTTTAATTAATACATTTTAATTCATAACTCTGAATCTATATAAAATTGCAAATTTTTCCATTATTTTTGTATTGACTAAGTTTATCCTCTGAGTGAAAATTTGAAATATTATTCGTATTACCAATAATATTTTAATGCAAACATTTTTGTATAACGTTTTATCGAACAAAAATGAAAACATTCTATCGACTCAATACATTTCTCTGCGCTGTCTCGAGACGGGACAGAGTAAACTTGTCCTGTCGATGTGTCATAAGTCAAGTGCGGACCGCTTACTGACTGTAGTTGTCGTCATAGATGTTCAACTGAGCAACGACGGACGGCAAGAAATGTACGTTTACTTTAATAACAGTGCAATAAAAATAGGACACTATACAGAGAGTACTTGATTCTGTCACGTAATGGCCACTTTGAAAGATCCCCCTAGTTTACGGAGTAGATGAGGAGCGTAAAAAGTAGCTATGCCTTTTAATACTCATATAGACTATCATAAAACAATATTTTTACAATGTATAAAGAACATTTTATCGCAAATTGGACTAGTCTACAACAAACAGAGTGAAAATTGTATGGCCCTCTAACGCATCGAGGACCCTCAAGTATAATGGAAAAGCAACACAGGTCCATCAGTTTGATCAAAAGTTATAATTAAAATTAAGAGCTCGAAAAGTGTTACAACGAATCGCTAATTATTACTGTCTATTAAGGTGGGCGTGCCTCCCCAAAAGAGGGTATTTAATAAGCCATGGAAATAGATAAGTCTTAATGGATTCCCTTTTAATTGGGCTGGTCATGGAACGTCTTGTTTCGTATTTGGAAAATATTATGAAATATTCAAGTTGCTTGATAATGGGGATTAATAAGAGCTATCCTGTATCAAACTTTGTGGATGAAAAGCGTGGAATAGAAGGATGGCTGAGTTAATTTGCATCAGTCTCGGAGCAAGTTTCCGCCATTCATTCGCTTATCTGCATAATTTGCTGTAGAACACGGAACAAATAGGCACGCGACACGCCGTTGTCAACGGAATATGTTTTATGCGAAACAATAAAGGGCAAATTTTGAATAATATCCTTTGTTTACTAGTCTCGCCATTATGATTATTGCGCTATCCCTCCATGAATATCTTAAAACATTACCCTCGAGTGGTTCGCCTATGATTTTATTTTCAAACAAAATGTAGTCTTTAAGCACGCTCGTAATATTCTTATTACCGAAACTAATGTAAAATTTCAATGTATTTTTTACTATTACGCATTTTGTTATTTTCTTAGTTGCTTTTGTGCTCCTTAAAACGTTAAGGATTTGCATAATGTTTTCAATAATGATTCGGATAGTTTTTTATTTTTAATAGGTAATATGAATGATAATAAAATCAATCTATGTCTAGAAGTAACGAAATAAAGCAAAAGTTGTGGTTGATAAAAGCATTCAATCCCCAAGGTGACTTAAGTTTGAAAGATCATTAAAAAGCGTAATGAAGAAAGAAATAGTTCAAAATCAATATTTACATGATAAATACCACTAGTTTCCGTTTAGGTCCCCAAGATTTATCACTAAAAACTGCGAAACAAGTATCACACTTAACTTGATTTATGTGACGAACTCTAAGTTGGGATAACAAATTCGAAAGAGGCTTGTCCATTAAAAACTATATTTGTCGGGAACCCCGAAGTTCCCTCATTGTTCCCTCATTGGAATATTAAGTGGAGCAACATTGGGCTGCGTAATGGATAGCCAGTATTGTTTCCTCCTCAGATTTATGGAGGTAACTTGCAACGGCTTCTTTAATTAGACTTCTTCACTCAAATTGATGATTGTTATTGATGTCAGTTAATTTAAAATTGGTAGGGAGGGGTTTTAGTCCGGAACGCAGTCAATTACAGATAATTTTGGGTTGTTTGAGGTGTCGTGTTCTTGTAATACTATCGATTGCCATACAAAATCAATGAATTTTTTTGTTACAAATGAATTATTTGCGTGTGATTTGGATGAAGGCAGATTACATCCTAATAATAAATTACCTAATTTGAAGACAGCATTTGACAGACAAGACAAGAAATTGGAGAGTTATAAATTTATTTAGATAATACTTTATCAAGAACTGCACTTATCTATTTTATTGATGAATAAAAATTACGAGATCTAAAATCATGTAACTAGAAAGATTTTAATGTATGTGGAAACTATTTACTTAGAATTAGTAGAGACTTGGTGTAGTATGTTTTGGTTATGAATGGCAAGTATTAAGCTCGCTTCAGTGCGACTCATTACTGTAGTACTTTGTTGGCTTAATGAATTGACTGATGGCAGGAGAAGGTTTGAACAGTGGTGGGGTTAAGTGAAAACAGCTGATTAATCGTTGCTGTCACTGCCGCCTCCAGTTGGTACCGAATAGACCAATACTTTCTACAACACTTCTCCGTTAGTTAATACTTGCCTTTGAAGAGAAAGAGGTGCCGCCATCCTAAAAAAAAATACTCTCAAAATTACACATTTCTCAAAAATCTGCACGTTGCACTTAAAGTTACTTGTAATGTTGTTTATTAAGAATTTATTAAATTAATATCTCAAATCTTTTGTCGTTACTTAGGTTAGGTAGAAATTAGTAGGTTAAATTAGTAGGTTAGGTAGAAATTAGAAAGTATTTACTCTCACAATTACCTATCCGAATGTAGTAGATATTTAATTTTAACCTACCTACCCATTGTGTGTAAACTTTTGATAATTATTGTGATGGGAAGTGACCTCACTTTAAATGTGGAGCTCATTTTTCAATGTTGACGACTCTGTATGAAATATACAGGGAGAAAAAAGCAGCCCTTGACCATAGACTTATGACGAGTTTCTTGCCGGTTCTTCTCGTTACAAGGTCTCTCGCTTAGGGTTTGCGAACCGATGGCGTAGCTTCTATGACATTCACAAGTGCTTGTAACAGCCTAGCTAGACTGAATAAATTATTTTTGAATTTTGAATTAAGTAAAAATCATAATTATCATGTTTTTCAACAAAAGAGCAAGCTACCCAAGTAGAGCAATTTTCTGTAAGTATGTCATTCTGCTTAGGCAATCATAATATTAAAATATTTATGTTTTACCTATGTATACAACGTGTTAAAAAACCCTTAAAGCCGAAAAAGTAGATAAGGTACCATACATACAACCACGGAAAATTATTATAAATCCGGAAAAACGTCTTATTTTTTTTTTTTCATGATAAAATAAAAATATAAAATTAAATAAAATAAAACTGCATAGTGGCATGGGCAACCTTAGACCTAAATTATGCTTAAGTATCGAAAACATCGAAATATCAAAAACAATAGTCTATTTGCATCTAGGGTTGTCACTTTGCAGTTTTCCATACAAATAAAAAAAAAGAAATTTTACTGGTTCTTATTTAACACCCTGTATGATCTACGTAGTGAAGTTAGAACAAACATTAGCCAAAAATTAAAACACCTACGTGTTTTCTTCAACATATTTGACATTTAATAAGCTAAAATGTGCCCACAATATTTAAATTAATGCTTGACCTTTACTTTGATTAACGTTTGATGTAACTAATTGGGTGGTAACTACCTCCTATAAGGCTGTAGATAGGTACTGTATTCTGTAGGAAAAAATCCATTTGAAATGAAATGAAATTTTGCAGGTAATGTCAGTATAGACGCTTTTACTTATTTATCTTAATTAGTATACTGTACCTATCCCGTGGCTTACGCTCATCTTCCCCATTGAACTTTAGTATCAATCAATAGGTACTCATATTGTTTTAAAACCATATGATGTAATGTAAGGAAAAGTATTAGTTAACGAAAATTATAACTTTATCCCTTTTACTCACATTGACTGTTTAACAGTATTATTATTGATCAGTCAATGTGAGTCAAACAGTTTACGTAAACTACGAAATGCTTCTAGTACCTACGAGAATGCAAACTCGTCATCGAGAGGTGTTGTCTCCGTTTTCTATTCGCATCACCTGTTTAACGCTAGTAGGTATATCCGTTACTTTCCGATATCATTTGTTAACAGTCATAGTTACCAACCACAGACCATACAACAAGTACTTACTTGCATAAACATGTACAGCTCACATAAACTTTTACTACAGTATGATCAATGCTAAACATTTGCAAGACGCCAGTGTTAAAATTTTAAGACATAACCTACTGTGAAATTACGTCGAAAATGATGTCGTTTAAACATCGGGTTAAAGTTCCGATAGTTGGTTTATTTGGTCGAGTGCAGAGATGAGTAGGTAAGTAATTATTCCCGGACCGTCTGGAGGTTGTAATCCCGCGGGATTAGAAAGGGCGGTGTGAATGGTAATAGCAGTACCCGGTGGTACTGTGGTGTGATTTACTGCTAAGATTCAATAGTGAATATTTTAAGCTCTGATTTATCTTCTACCCGTTTCTTGTTCTTTGGGGTATCTTCAAGATTCTTCAGACGGTTACAAACAAGAATTTACATTTTCAATGTGTTCCTGTTTATAGTCCTTATAATGTATAAATATGTATTAAAGCAAGATCCACATTAAAATAACAGTTTTGTTACTACGACCTTTAATGAGGTGTCTGAAGAGGTGGTTTTAACCACACATACTGTCTGGAATTAGAAGATGTAAATTACACTATAGTGCCAATTCTGTACAGGGGTCCATTACAAAAGTTTAATGCGATACACGCAGCTACGTCCGTGCTTCGTTTGATTGTTTTCTATTACAAATCACTTTCGTTTGCGATATTACGAAGTGATTGCGTGAGTTTGACAGTTACTCTCTAGCGTATCCGACATCGTTCGTTTAGTAGTCTATGAGCTACGATAGCCAAATTCAAAATGTATGTTAAAACTACAACCAACGAACTGCGGATGACTATCGTGGCCAAGTGACTGCGTTACGCAATTGCGTACGTTATTTTCGTAATAGGCCTCCTGAATATAAAGACAAAATGATGATTTCGAACTGCAATTTTTGTTTTCTGAACCTTTTCCCCTTGGCCCAATGTTCGTAGAAGCCAATCGTTGTAACCTGCTAGGTACTATTATAATAAATTCATACAATACGTAGAAGTAGTAAGTAACCTAGGTTTGGCTTTATGATCTGGCTGTTATGGGATCTTGGACTACACAGTTTAATATTCGATTGAAATATCTGAATAACTTGAATAAATTCTCAAATTCCCCTTGCACAAATCTAGTATAGTGGGAGTTTTATTGCTCTTGTAACACTTGCGTGCATTCATGAATAACACATGATGTCGACTAAGAATATTTTTATTCAACTCAATATTTTATGAACTTTGTTAGTTTTCTTTTTTAATTACTTATCGTTTTTTAGTCTGGCAAATCGGTCTGCATTTACTCTGCACTCTATATTATTGAAATTGTATACACCGTTAATTTTTAAATATATCTAAAAATCTAATAGGGATATCAGACCACGTGTCTGAATATAAACGTGCAGTTAAAAGTAACAAATTAATAGTTTGAAAATATCGGGAAAAATCTTGAATAATCGGCAAACTTATAAAAATAGCAAGACGCGTGCATAAATTTAATATTTTCACGATTTATGTAGGTAAACAAGATAGTCTCATTTGATTACGCACGTGTTATTCTATGAATGAGCTCTAAATCCAGAAATCAGTAAAATTTTGGAACATAAACAAACCTCAATATCTTGACCAATTATTAAATATTGAAACTTTTAACTCTACATACTTGATTAGAATAGGGAAGAGATACTCATTAAATTTTTAGATATACTTAAAAATTAACCGTATATAATTGAATTTTATCTACTCTCATATCGTAAAATTCGAATTATGAATTTTAAAACGAATTTATATTGGCATACTTTATACACGCAATACCGAAAAATAATTAAAAAGTTATTTTATAACATACCTTCGCTATACTAAAGTATGCTATAAAATAACTTTTTTTCTCATTACGATACAGGGCAAATCCAAGAAGAAGGCAGTGCCGCGATATTAAAAAAAAACAATGATATTCTCATATACTTTCCATGATCAAAATGTACTCTATGGTGATCGATGGCTTAGCGTAACGATTAGTCTGCTGGAATTCACTCATTTCATTATTTTTTTCCAATAGAATACGCATGGCGCGTATTTTAATTTTAATTTTTGCTTAAAAATGACTGATAGTAGTGAGTGTGAAGAAAGACTCCCCGATATTTTAGATGCTGCGACGGAAAAACGTCTTACTTTACATAGGTAAGTAACCTACCTAAATCATAGTCGAGAAACTACTTACTCTTTTTATTATTGATATTTTATTTTGTAGGTTCAATCACAAATTGTATGAGAGTAGATAAAGTTGTGTATGAAACTGTACATAACTAACACTCGTGTTATACTATTAAAAACCTCGCCTACGGCTCGGTTTTTAAACACACACTCATGTTTTAATACCCCTCATTATGCATCAGTTTCATAAACTACTATTATATCAATGTTTTTCGCGTCTTTTGATAAAAATAACAGCAGTGTTCTGAACAAGTATAATGGTTAGTGTCATACTCTCACTTCCTAATTACTAAATTGTTTAGACGAAGGTCGTCGTACAAAAGTTATAAACTGTTTCGGACAACTTAAAATAGTAAAAATCGGAAGCTGTATATTTTGAATGAACCACCTACAAAAGTGAAAATAGCTTAGTCAGTAGTTAAAACTGGGTTAGGCGGTGTACTCGCTGGTATTATCTATGAGATGGGTCAAACCAAGGCACAAGTTTTATGAGTGTGCCAGAAGCGTGAGAGTACTGGTCGCGTGCAATTTCAAGGATTATTTAATTAAAATTTTGTAAATTATGACAGTGTTTAAGAGGAGATAGAAAATATTTAGGATTAGTTTTATAAATAGATTGATTGAAAATCATCATTAATTTAAGCAAAACTACTATGAAGCGTAATTATCATGATTGAGACAGTAAAAAATGTTATAAACTTAACTTTACTAAACTGAATGAAAATATTATTGACTATTTTGAAAATGAAACTGAGAAAATAAAATCAAAGCAAAAAGATAGCTTGCATGAGCAGAATAAGAAAAAGCAAACAAGGTAAATGAGCCTATTTCCTGAATAAGAAAGTCTCGGTTAAGTTAACTCAGTTAAAGTTAACCCTAAGAATAACTACTGAACGCCTTATCGCACAAATTATGTAGCAATTTACAGAATTAAAGTGACCACAAAAGTGTAATAGCACTTAATAATACGGACACAACACGCAACCGTATAATTTACACAAACTTTTGAAGATATCAGAATGTCACAATAACATAAGTAATATAATGAAGATAAATCGTTTGTCGATATTATAGACTTTATCTAATTCTTTCCTAATATTCTTATCAATAATGTCTTTTATCAAATAAAGAGCCGAGTTCTTCTTGGCGCAGTGGTCTAGCGCCTGGCCCAGCAATTGCGCAGGTTAAGCAACGTTCGCAAGGGTCGGTCATGGGATGGGTGACCAAAAATTTATTATCTCGAGCTCCTCCGTGCTTCGGAAGGCACGTTAAGCCGTTGGTCCCGGCTGCATTTGCAGTCGTTAACACCCACCAATCCGCATTGGGCCCGCGTGGTGGGTTATGGCCCGTCCTCCTTATCCACCTATAAGGAAGGCCTGTGCCCCAGCAGTGGGGACATTAAAATGGCTGATGGACACACATTGTTATCAATATTATCACCACAATTTGGGGTTCTTTTTAAAATATAAATAATAACTAAGACATTGAAACAAAATGTACCTATTCTTTTTTTGTTATACCTTATGTTATCAGTGTTATCGGTACCAGCTCCTGACGCATGAAGAGCTCGAAAGAGGTTTTGTCTACATCGAAATGGAAAAAAATGGCATCTCGATGTTAAGCCTACAGACGGAATCCCGATTCGGAATTTCGAAACGGACTATCGATAATGTATGAAAATTCCGTGCGGAAAAATCCCGAATGTTTGTGGTAGGTGTTGGATTAGGCATAGATTTGCATAGATTAGCTGCATTCGGAATAACGTATGTACGGAATCCCGAACCGGAATTCCGTCTGTATGTGGCCGCCGGCTTAAGACAAACAAACTTTTTTTTTATCTGTCAAATACAGTGACATTTTGATGTAGACATTTTTTTAGGTTTATCCCCACATATCCGGCGTCTCTATGTTCTACCATAGAATAAATAATAGTACTAGGTTAGGTAGCATTAGTGCCAAATTGAAAGCGATTGCGATAGATTTTGAGTTAGACAATAGGTAGCTGCATATAAAATAAAAGAAAAAGATTCAATTGCCATTACAACATATTGTAGGTGTACCTACATAATATTTATGCATTTTCACAGTTGCTTAACTCCATGCTTAAAATCCATGCTTAACCCGTAACCGTAGAGTACAAAATATTCCGCGTTAACTCCATCGAGCGATACGTTAACTTCCATAATAAGAACACATTATGATAATGCGACGCGACAGTTAATGTATGCGCTTTTCTGTAGGCAGTTTAGTTGCAGTAATACGAGACAGTGGTGACGAATGATTTGATTTACATACTTGTATGTGTAATTTGAATTACGATCGTCGTAAATTTGATTGAGTAGGAAAGCTTGACAATTTTGCTAAAGATGGTTTCTTGATTATTAGCAACAATTAAAGTTTGATGATTGAAATGGTTACAATATTTTAAGTTATGTTTCGACTTAAAAAAAAAATAGGTAAAGGGATTAATATGCGCAGGCGCTTATTGCTATATGTCTTAATATATTGGTTTTTTAGATAGCTATGAAGAAAACGATTCCAATAGCTTTAATATTAGTATAGGTGCCGGCACATAACTTGGCAAGACAAAGATGAGACAAAACATGCGCCGATTTTAGTGTTTGTAGTTACTGCGCCTCTTTTGTCTCGTTTTTATCTTGCCAAGTTACGTGCCGGGCGGTATACTAATCCGCATTGACGTAACCTGAAGATACTTAGCAGTATAATATTTGTCTAGATATGGTACCAATCTAATATTATCAAGTATCTGCTTCTGTTAATCAGGCGGTTAACCGCATTGGATGGCTACGAGGTAGACACAATACATTCTAAAAGTTTTTCTAAAACGAAAACGTTGCTCGTCGGTACACTCGGAAAGTTTTCAAGTTTACCTTTAGTTCTCCCCTGCGGGCCACCCCTGGAAATGATTTCGCCTCCATCCTCCCTCCTCCAGACGATTTTTGGGGGAGGATACCCTCTTGCTTTGCAGACCAGCTTGGCGGAACCACCTTCTGGCACCATCATGTCACCAGACGTTTCCTCGTAGACTATGTCTGGCGGTATGACTACCTCCAGAAATGCAGTCTGTAATATAATAATGTATGTACATACACGCTTTGTCACTAGAGCGGATGACATTATTTAAGATGGTAAATGAGTGAATTAAATGTTTATATCAAATTGAGATACTTTAGGTATTATACACGCTGAAAATTTAGTTATTTGGTTCCCGCAAGGGGATGGTTCCACTCATGGTTACAAGCAACTTTTACAGTGCGGCCAACTCTGAAATCGCAAAAAAACAGCTGTTCCAAAATACAAACAATATACAAAGAAGACAATACATCAATATAAAAGCACAATACCTACTCAGCCTAAATTTATGTAACAGCTGTTTTTTTTTTCGCAATATCAGAGTTTGCCACATAGTAAAAGTTACTTGTAATCATGAGTGGAACCACCCCACTGCGGGAACCAAAGGACTAAAATTTCACGCTGTATTAATTTACTTATTATTACAAAGTTTATCAATTAATGTTTATCAATTAATTTATAAATTAATAACGAAACAAAAATTCAGTATTTCAACTGTTTTTCAGAAAGCTACCTAGACATGATTTAATGCCTGTGCAAAAGGTCAATGGAAATATCGTGTTGACTCATTCGCATTATTTGCATAAAAGATAGATTTAGAAGGGCGTTTTATGCATACCTGCATTTTCATGGGGTCCGTGTTAACTTGGCACATGTATTGTCCTCTATCCTCCCTTTTGACCCCTCTTATGTTGAGCGTCCAAGTATTATAGTCGTTGTGCGTAACGCTGAGCCGAGCATTGTTCGTTATAACATGCTCGTGGATGGCTAGAATCGCCTTTGTGTCCGCTTTGATCCATGCCACCTGATACCACGTACAAACCAGCCAGGCAGCACCAAAGAGAAATCAAATAAAGGTTCGTTTTAGTAAAAGTAACGAATGACAACACACAGGGACAACGCCACATTTTTGCTTCGATTATCTGTGCTTATCGCGCTGTTTAAAAAAAGGAAGCGATGAAGACTTTTAGACCGAACAAGTCTAATTACAAGCGAATGCTTCCCGAGAGGCAGTCACGACAACGATCCTCGAGCCGGCAACACTATCTTGTTGCGAGCTCCTCGCAAAATGCTCTCGGAATTTTTAATTACATTTTGGTCTGGTCGCCGCTATGAGCCACGCTGCGGGCACACTGTGAAAACGGCCCTCGTTTCACCCGCTTTACCAAAAGCGTCGACATCGCAATAGAAGCTAATTTCCTGCATAGCGCGTAACAAAAAACGAACAGAAATATGGCGTTTATACTTCTCAGGGGTGCGCTCTGAGTCTGGTATTAAAACTTTATTGTTAAAATCAACATTTACTACTGTTCGTTTGGAAGAACGTTCCAATAAGAAGACAATGAAAATTTTTGAAGTTACTTTGTTTTGTTTTTATCTCTGGTATGCACTATTGTTAAGAAACAGAATTGTATTAACTTAGGTAATTACTTTTTTATAAGAGTGCAAGGAAGAGTGCACTAAAAGGTGTTGGTGCAAACATGACATACATCGCTACAAAGATTGTAGATTTCAGATAGTGCTTGTGCCAAAACACTAATTGTGTCACTAATAGGGAGGCTACTGCAAAATTTAAGACTACGAAGAGAAAAACGAGAACATCCAAGCGTAAAGAGCGATACAAGAAAAACACTTCGATGCTTTCGTTCTGTTTACAAAGACTTCCAATCCTTTCTTTGTACTATTTTCCTACGAGTTCGACCTTATCTGCATTATTCAAATGAACTATGAAAGGATTGTAAGGCGGAAAGTGTGATGCAATTCCAAGACTATTTCATTTGTGAAATTGTTAAGAGCTGAATTTTCGAGTAAGTTTCCTTGAGCTAATATTTCTGCTTTTGTTGGTATTCAGAAATCTTTAGTAACCCCTTTAAATGTAG
The DNA here is from genome assembly GCA_943789525.1 of Agriphila geniculea. NCBI lineage: Eukaryota > Metazoa > Arthropoda > Insecta > Lepidoptera > Crambidae > Agriphila > Agriphila geniculea. The sequence continues at coordinate 19,052,570 of OX038871.1, forward strand.
GCTATATATACCTACTTAAATATTATATTCTTGCAATTGCACTAAAGAAGAATTGAATAGAAAAAATATATAGTTACCACATTTCCAACTCATCCATACCAGCGGTGCATATCGAAGAGGTGTGTTAGCTATTGGGATTGTGTTTTTTGTGCATGCGAGATTTTTTGGATAGTAAATAACATAAAATAAAGGAAACAAATAAAGTGAACTTAAGAGGTACCTCCTTTGGTAGCGACTTTTACAGAAGTTAATAATGATTTGTGTTTTACGTAAAAAATAAGTTATTTTTTGAATACTAAGAATGCTGGAAAATATTTTATGAGCTTTCAAGTCTATGGGGACTAAAAGGCAAGATGTTATTAGAGTTGTGTAATTACTTTCAGCTACAGCCGTGAAGCAAATATGTGACGATCGAGGGATTCGGAGTAACGTAAGAATCCGAGTGACCCGAACTAACGGTCCCTCTGAGACTATTATCGAATCTTGTTTGCTTCGAGAACGATTCGCGGTCGAATTGAGTGTTTATTTCGGACGAACGTTCTATAACAAATGAAGTTATTGCAATGTGTATGTTCGATACTGTGAATTAGTGATGGAAAATATGAGTAGGTGCAAACATTCGTAAATAACAATACTATGAAAGCTTATTTCTCTTCAACTGTATTCTCCTAGGTGTCTATAAAGTAAACCAAAAGACAAGTTAAGTTCGCAAAAGCTTTTTGCTGCAACCATTTATTTTAACATTCATATTACGTAAATAAGTCTTTATTGTTGGCTGCATTCAGACAATTAGGTGAGTGTGTTTGTGGAAGTTTCTAGACACAACTTTACTTTGGGGATACTTAACAAATGTTTGCTGTTCATTGTGACTTTTTATTTAAGTATATCATTTTCGATTAATTTTGTTGTATTGTACATTTAATAGTTTGTATATTTAATAGTTTCGTTTTCGATATTTCTATGTTATCGATCTATAAGATGTTATACTAGATTAATTCCCGAGACAGTTTGAGAGCAGTGCCTCTCGAAATGATTGAACGGGGACCAAGGGGTTTGTCTCGGCTTTATTTTAATTTCGTAAAGTGTCTGTTTTGCAACGTAAATGCCTTAGCCAAAGGGAGGGCTAAGGCTCCGTGGTCGCCCTCGCTTTATGTTTTGACAATGATTGACTTATCCCTGACGAGTTTCCAGGAAATATGGGAGGTTTTTGGGGACATTCTAAATAAAAAGGGGATACAAGTACATTGTGCATAACATGCTATATTTTGAGTAAGTATCAAATTCTGCAAGATTAGCATTTATAAGTGCTGAATTGGATACTGAAATGGTGTGGTAACTTTTTCTAGTTTAATATTAAAGTAACTTAAACTTTAAGTGCATTATAGTGTGCAAGTGTAAACTTAGAACAAGAGAGTAAAACTCAAGAATAGATTTATTGCAAAACATTCTTGAATCTTATTTGTGTCTAGTGCAAGTGGTAAGATTATCTAATCACTACGGCTATTGTGAAATAAATAGTTTATTGTGCAAGTATTAGTTTAGTGTCCAATACCACAGTATACAAGTTTTTAAAGAGTAAGCTACTACAATACAATTTAGCCTGAAAACGACAGCAGCAGAATGCTTTGATATGATAACATTCAAACACTTTGTTCTCTTTAATAATTCGGTCAATTAACTCTGGCTAACCTAGTTTCAAAATCACTGACTCGATTCTTGCTAATTGCAGTTATTTTTTTTTCATATTTTTTGGCGATTAGTCCGGTTGTTACATTTTTTATTTATTTAAAAATCGAATCCATTTTATCATCCAAAACAAAAAATATATTTTAGGAACTTTATTTTTCTATTTAGATGCTGTATTTTATAGAAATAAATCTACTCTTGAAACAAGTATACTGTGACATTAATCTATTCTAGTATTAACAGCCGGTTTCTGAATTGAGAAATTGAACTTGAGCACTACTCAAATCTTACTCACCCATACAAAATTAATACTTAAGTAGTGCTCAACTTCAATTTCTCAATTCAGAAACCGGCCGTAAGAGATAGTTTCTATAAATAGTTAGTGCTTGTGAGTTAGAAAGTGCGAAGAAGTGCATTGAAGTTTGTGTGCTATATATAAGTGTGAAAGTCAGTGCGGAAGTCTATTTGGGTGAGATTGATAACGGTTTATTGGCTGTTTTTCAATTACAATATTTAAAATTCATGCTGAGTCAGATTTTACTGAAAACTTACTTTATTTTTTTAAGATAAGAGAAGTAAAATTTTGTGATACATTTTTCTTTTTTAATACTCAACGCAGCAGCAAGTATTTACCAACTTTTTTTTAGATTGGTGGATGTCATACTTTGGCATGATAATAGGTCTTTATGATTGCCGATTTGTATGGAGAATTTTTAAGAAGTTGCTATTTTCACACTAGCATTTTATTTGTTCATTTAACAACCGTGAACACTTATTACATGTAACAAAACTCTTATTAACTAATGTTTGAAAACTATGTTAACTTATTTCATTTACCTAAGGTAAGCGAAAAATATAAGTTTTTTGCTCACAAGAAAAGAGTCCCTTTCAAGATCTTTTTTTATGTTTAGAAAGCTAAAAGAAGGAATTAATTTTAACTGATAGTTGACTATCAGGGTTATAATTCGATATAATATCAAAATATTGTTAAATATTCTAAATCATAGAAGTTATTATTTTCTTTGTATGTGACAAAATATTGGCAATTTCATAGGTAAAAAAGATCTAATATTTTTTTTGGTTCAAATCTCATGAAGGTTAAATTATAATGCCAAACTTTTGGAAGTTGTTGTCCTTGAAACTTTTCATGTTTCAGCCTATAGAGTTCTTACATCCCGTTAAAAACCTCAACCCTAAAGTGCTCTGTGAAGGTGCTCCTCTAGGGCTAGCTGTAATGAGTCATATTGATACACACCCTGGCAGTGGCGGAGTCGCCACTCACCCTATAACCACCGAGGTTGTTCACCACACAAGTAAACATAGCGTCTCGCCCTTGAGCGATCGTCACGTTCTCCAACGGGTATAAAAAGTCCGGTTCCAGACCTAGAGCTGAAAAGAGATTATTACTGTTAGTGCGGGCTTTCGTTGAAAAGTGAAACGATATCGTTATCATTGTGCGTACGCAGAGTGCTTTCGTGAAAAAAGTGAAACTTTTCGTGATATGATAATATAGTAGACATTACGAAACATCCCTATTGATTTCTGATAAACTTTCATTAATACTTCGGAATATTATGGCAACTATAATAAATGCAGCAGTTCATTTAAGTGTTGAAATAATTAAACAATTTTAATGACTTCATTATAAGATGTATTTTTTTACGTATGAACTTCTTAAAATCTACAATGATCGCTGCGACAGCTGAATTCAAGTAAATCATTAAGATTAAAAAATCCTAGAAAGTCTTTAGAAAATTATCTCCAATTCCCATGTTTTATAACATCATTCCAGTTATATGGTTCAAATATTTTCGAATCAGTGCCAAACTTCGGTTCTCGCCATTTATGCTAATCGCAATCGCGTCGCAGACGTCGTCGGGGTGAAAATCACTTACCGCGCCAGTAAGCAGGCGATATCAACGCCGTGGTCTTCCGAATAAAAAAGAGGGTTTATTGTAAGTTCCAAGCCAGCTTAAAAACTTCAACTAGATTTAAGCTAGTTTTACGAGACATTTCAGAATCTTTCAGGGTCATGACTAAAAGCAAATTGTGTGTTCACTATTCATTGGAGAAAGCAATAAATGCTGCAAGTTTCATCAATATTTGCATTAAATGGCAAACAAAATGTTATAACATGTACATTATGCACGCGGGGATTTGTCAACTAGGTACTAAATTTTAATGATACCTATGCAATGGTAGTGGATTCGCATCTTATCAGCACGATACATTAATCATACACTTATCCCACAAGAGTTAAATAGAAATTAGTTAGTATATTTTATTTCAAATCCGTAAATGTTACTAGATCTACGTAGAATCACAGAATAGATATACCTAAGTAGTACTACCGTGTAGAACTTAAAATTTAAAGGCGTTATAAATTAAACGAATAAGACATTAGAAAACGCTTAGAGCTGTGACATTTATACTGTGCTGGCTCGGATGATTTATATCGGAGTCCCTTATAAAAAAAATCCCGGGCAGTAGGTATTGTCGGGATAGCTGGAGGCGTCAATATTCTACGTGACTACCCCCGTGTCGGCCAAGGAAACATGTGTCGGAAGTGAGAACTATCTATTTGCAGGGAATGGCGATCGTTCCAAATTATTTGTATGGACAACCGGGTTAGACAAGATTGCATCTGCATTCCGCTCGCAGGTACACTTTTGTTACGGAGATCAAACTCGATGCTGGAAAAATACTTTTGAAGTTGAAAATTTAGGGGTGATGGTGCAGATAAAACTCTATGGAACTTTCGAATTTGAAAGGTGAATTTGAATACAGAAATTTTATGGTGCTATAAAGACTTACCAACATCACAGATACTGAAAGTATGTACTAAGAAAACTTCAACTTCAACTTTTAACCGCCTCTGTGGTCTAGTGGTTCGCCCACCTGTGTAAAATGCAGGGGTCCCGGGTTCGATTCTCAGGGGGGTACAATTTGCACTTGGTTTGGTTGGTGATAGGGCTTATTTCAAGTCCACCTGGCTAACTACCACCATCTTACCTAAGTCTGACGCCATAACAACAATTAAAAAATTATTGTGTTCCGGCAGTTGGAGGTAATTAGACAGTTCCTCAGTGATGAAGATTCCTGGTGTAGTGCGCTTCCACTTTCGGCCTTATCGTCACAACATCAGGTGAGGTGAAGGCCAAGCACTATCCCGTTATAGTTATTTATGCAACTGTACTATAACGAGCAATATTTTAATACATATGGATTAAAACACCCATGATATTTATCTAAACCCATGATATGTATCCTCTATAAAGGTTATGACTTTGACTTTGTCTTTGACTTTGACTTTCCTCTCCATCCTCGTCATTATGTCTTCCGCAAGAGTGTTATAATGTTGTACTGAATTTCATAATGAAACGCTCGCGCGTGGGCGCGCGGCGCTGCAGGACCAGCTCTCGCTCGGGATATTGTAATGATGGCAGTAAGCTAACTGTTTCAGAACCTCTTATAGAGGATTTAAAGCATGGGTGTAGATAAAAATTATTATATATGTTTTAAAAAAAAGAAAACAATTTTATTTCTTTTATAATAATCCGTTTGGTGCCAAGTGCCCGACAAATGATAAAAAATCTTTTTTACCGGGCCATCCAGCCACAGCAACTAAGGCTGATGTAGTATATCGAAATATTTAAATTTTGGATGAATTTATATTTGAATTTACTTTCTCACACATTTCTTCAAACATAAATAGAAGGAAGGAAGTACGAGTACAATAATGCAAAATCGCTTGTTTGTACGCGTAAAGCGTAGTACGTGATTGCAATCTGTATTTGCACCCCGGCGAGATACATTACAATGATTTATTTATTTGCGATGTAGTCTCCGTTACGGGCGTAATTCACGCCGTGTCATAAAAGTAGATACGCGAATGTTATTGCAGTTTAATAATGTTTGGGTGATTTTGTGAGCGGAGAAGAAAATACATAATATTGATATTATATCGATAGAGTATACTTCTAATGTTAGTCTTTCATATACTTTTTTGTAGTACAATGTCAGACATCGAATTAGTCCAATAATTAATTAATTACTTTCGGTGTTAATATTACAGTATCTGATTGTGGATTATTTTGTGTATTACTAGTAGTTAACCACAATGTAGTATGTTGTTTGTTCAACATCGAGAGCTACATTAAGCGTCTCAAGGGGCCTATTCCAGCCTCCATACGCAAGAATTATCTGGCTTGCAGTGATTCACGGATCGCAGGTTTTTATAACTTTAGATACATTCTATAAATATTTTCAGGACTTCTTACAACTTAGCCCTACGTGATTAAAAAAATGATTTTAAGGCCAGTATATCCAAAATTAACCTATTTTTGATTCAATGGTAAACAATGAAACATTATTTATTTTGAGCAGATAAAAATATATGTTGTAGTTTAATAAACGAACTTGATTAATTTACGGTTAAAAACTCGATTTTTTATCTTCACTCGACTATAAAAATATGCAAAGACATTGAAAAATTTCATTGTTTTTTGGCTGGTACTTAAAGATTATTAATCTCTTACGCACAAATAATATATAGAAAAAAAGGTAATGAAATATAGAAGAACATTCAACGGTTACTTTTTCAAAAAATGTCTTTATGTTTATTTAAACATTAATATATAATAAAACGCTCGCCGCGTCGTAGTTTAGTAGCCTGCGAGGCGTCGTCGGAGTAGGACCTGTGTCGTTTTAGCTGCCGCGCTGTGTTCCCCCGCTATCGCCAATTGATTGAGATTCTTTTAGATACTCAAAGAGTAAGACTTGGAAACGCAGTAGGTAATTTAAGTGTAAAATTTTATTTAGTGTAAATAATCAATTTAGTTTGTTGTAAATGCAGCAAATGCGTAATTAATTTTAATGACTTTTAAGAAATAAATACTCATCAATAAATTGTATCAATTTTATTTTTCTAGTCCAGTTACCGAGTTAGTATTGAGAATTTAAAGATAATAATGTCTAATGTCCAACAATTGTGATTTTTAGGGTTTCAAACATCCGGAAAAAAACGAAACCATAAGGGTCAATTCAATTTGGCTCCGAATGGAAGCGCTTCGATGCGCTTCAATTCGGAGCCAACTTGGATTGACGTATCATATTAAAATCATTTTAGCCATACAGCGCACGAGTCGCGCGAATGCGCGCGCATTTGCGCGTGTTTACCTTGCTACGTTTTGAACATCAGTTGCCACTTGAATAGAATTGTGATAATACTCGTATAAAATAAAAAATATATACCTATCGTATAATTTGAAATAAAATGGTTGACTTAGATTTTGCAATGATTTTACTTATATTGGAAGTTGAAGAGAAAACTAAGTACCGTAGACTGCTGCAACATTGCACGAAAAAAATGAATGTCGAGAAAACCAGCAAAGGTAGAAAAACATTGTTTAGTAATATGTCACTAAAAACAGATGCAAGTGATATTCGACCTTATTAACTTTGAAATTCGGTTGTATTTTTCTCCATATTTTCGTTCACTAACTTTGTTGTTTCATTAAAAACTGTTATTTTGATAAATGTTAATAAGGTCGAAAATTGCTTGCACCTGTTTTTTTTTTACTAGTAATCACTACAAATATTAGCGAACTTCACTTTTTCCCCGATATTATTTGTTCTTCTGGCCAATTGCCTATGCCCCAGCAGTTGAGACATAAATAGGCTGGTGATGATGAGGTTGCTTTATACTGGGTCACTGGGTGCTTTAATCTACTTAAGAGTACACTTAAATTACCTGGGTGAATCTGTCTACTGAAGGCAGGGAATGTTAACATTATTTTTTAATACAACGTTATTTCTTACTTTTTTTACCGTTAATTTTAACATTAACGTTATGTCAATAAATAACGTTAATTTTAACGTTAATTTGAGAAATAACGTTAAATTTAACGTTATTGATAAAAAGAGTGAATTTGCTTTGCATCAAACAATTCAATGCGCTTCGATTCGGTTCCAGCATGAATTGACCCTAATATGTGATTTGATTACTCGTTTTTGTGGGTCCGTTTTTTTTTTTTATACACAACGGAGTAGTGCTTGGCCTTCATCTCACCTGATGTTAAATGACGATAAGGCCGAAGGTGGAAGCGCACTACACCCGGAATACTGGCTATCTTACCTCTAACTGCCGGAACACAACAATTTTTAAATTGTTATTATGGCGTCAGACTTAGGTAAGATGGTGGTAGCTAGCCAGGCGGACTTGAAATAAGCCCTACCACCAACCAAACCGAGTACAAATTGCACCCCCCCTGGGAATCGAACCCGGGACCTTTGCGTCTTACATGGGTGGGCGAACCACTAGACCACAGAGGCGGTTTGAATCAGAAATGGTGGCCCTTTTAATCGGCAAATTATAAAAAAAGTTAAAAAATCGGTTACACAAAAAAAGCTTGTTGTGAGTGCTCAAATATGTTTAGGTACTTAGTTGTAGAATATTATACTGACAGTTAAGTTAACACTCCACTAACGAATTTAATCAATGAATTCAGTGTTTATTCATATTTAATTAGTTAATTCAAATTTACAGACCATATTACAAGTACCTATTCGAAATAATATTCCAAAAAAAAAAAAAACAATCAATTATTAACTTCGAATTAACTACGTACGTAGCTACCTACTACCTATAATTTTATTGTGTGTAATAAATTATTACTTACCTATTTACCTAGTACGTACCCATACTTATTTATTGACTTATTATGACATTATTAATAACAATACATAAACAAAAAGAAACATAATTATTTAGTTCGAATTATCAAAATAAATATCTCGCGTTCACGTTTTGCATGAGAGTTGACAGAGCGCACTCGATTCGGCACATGAAATCGCGGGCGGGGAGTGTCCTTTCTGTACGTAGTAAATATCTATTCTGTGGTTTGGTCCGTGGGGTCAGAGAGTTCACTTGAATATGCGTTCGCGCGGCTCGCTCCGGGGGGACGGAGGTAGCGCTAAATGCCTACGACGCCCGAATATACTGCCCTTAAGAGTAAAAAAGTATTAAAACTTGCGACATAACTCCACACCAGTTTAGTACCACCAAACTGAAAATTCCGCAAATATTTGTTCAACATATTTGGCAGCAATAAAGATGACCTTAAAATTACCAACCCCATATATTGACGTCCACGCGTGGCGGCTCTAATGGGTCAGCTACAACGCAGGGACAAATGTCGACAAGCCGAAATGCCGGAGCCTAAAGCCTTTCCCTCTGTATTTCACTATACTGTGGTATTTCAGTCGAAGCTAAAATGTCGAGGCTTTAATTTCGACGGCCAATTTGACAACCATAATCACTTGACTACAAAATGTAGTCACCTGTTTTGTTATGATTAGTACTAAACACAGGCAATTTCACGTTCATGCTAGGCCATTAGTGTATAATTGAAGATAATTAGCGCCAGCACAATCAACTACGATATTGTTAATGTGATTATTACTGGTTTTATTTATTTTGTGTCATTGCTATACAATATTTACAATATTTCGAATGTACTTATTATATTTTTATATTATAAAAAAACACTTGACATCGGCTATTTATAATGTCCGCACTGCTAGGACAGCAGTCTTAATTTCTAATAATAGAAATGGTAATAGGTTTGTAATTCAAAGGATTTAAAAATTAATTTACGATTTAAAAAAGCAAGTTTCATATTTTATTTTTTAAATGTCATTTCTATCAAAGTCTATTTACATTTGCCATATGAAACTCTTTCCAGTGAATCATTCAAACGGATGAATATAAAGTAGGTGTTTTTATTTGCAAATGCATTCCTATTGCAATAGCAACGTTGAGATAGATTCAACTGAGTGAAATGATTTTCAGAGTCCGTATTGAATTTCAAGTGTCCTTTAGTAGTCTAAGCTGTATAGGGTCAGTGATCTGACTACCAATAAGTAGTTATTGGTAAGTTAGACTGGGCATCAGGAATTTTGTGAATGTTCAATGAGGTAACGGGTGAATACTAATTCTTAAGTTAAAGTTGCATTTGTTATCTGGTTAGTTTAGTACTTCGGTTCCTTACTAAATAATATATTTACTAGAAAAAATCGACTCGTCACCAGGGTTGACTCAGTACCTACTCTACTTACTATATCTACTTTTTTCTGCGTACTTTTGTTTTATACAGGGTCATTTTGAACTTACCATCCAAATTTTAAGGATGTGTTCAGTCCATGAAACTAAACAACTTTCTCTAAGAAACATATGTCAAATTTCGCCAGAAAATTTTGGTCATCCTATACTAAATTGATCACGTGATCTCTTTGATTTGTATGAAAAGTCAATTTTTATTTTACATATTTGAACATGTGTTCCTTATAGAAAGTTGTTCAGTTTCATGGACTGAACACATCCTCAAATTTGGATCCAAAATGACCTGATATTTATTAATTAATAGCTTCCGCCCGCGACTTCATTTGCGTGGACATTCTGAAAATCTCAAGGCATCCTTTTAATGGGATAGAAAGTGTCATATGCTTTAATCCAGACTGTAAATTAAAACATACCACTGAAATAAAAAAATACACTCCCAGCTCTGTGTTGAAGTAGAAATGGTTACGGTATTATTTCGCGACAGGCACTCTGGTTTTGTTGTTTCGAACAAGAGCTCTCGAATTGTACAAACAATACGAAACGAGTCACTTTTGATTAGCAGTAAAATCTATATCCATTGGTTTTTAAACAATATCGTCGTCCTTTTTATATCGCGCGTATGCAAAAATAAAAATAAAAATGATAGTAAAAAAATATAAATTTGACACAAATAATATTTATTAATTAATAAAACCAATACATTTAAACTCAGTGCTAGTACATTAGAACTAGAAGGTATCTACATAGTGCCGCAAAATTGTTTGCACAGCTTGTCTGCAAGATCAGTTGCAATGTAAAATATTCGGGTAGTTACCCAAGTTTTTGCTAAGAAGTTTTTGCAAGTAAGAACTACAAATCGGACTTCCATACTGAAGATGGTGTATGAAACTGTGTGTAGTCTACTGTAGATGTACCAAAAAGCACCGTTCGAAGCTGTAATTTTAACCAATTAACGATTTTTTTGAGTAAAAAGGTAAAAGTTTTCTAATCAGTAAAATTGAAACCCAGTCCAATGCTGTGTCACAAAGGGTAGTGAAAATGGATTGGCATGTAAGAGCTGGTAGTGAACGAGAGATTCTACATTAATATCGTAAAGCAATGCTGCACAGAGGTTCACTTCATTAGTGGTCGGTCCAGTGATTTCGTTTGGCCGCGTCAAGGACTCTCGGCCGGAGTGAATCATTCCCTATTGTTAGTGCTACGGCAAAGGACTGTATGCGTTTTCGAATATGTTCGTGTGGCACCATTAGATTGATTACATGGAGGTATGTAGCTGAGACTTGGTCAAAGATTTAGGAACTGACACTAACAAAATGAGTAACTAAGTGAGAATTTCCAATTTGAAGGTGTTGTTACGCGAATACTTTATTTAACGTGAAAGAGATAAAAAAAAATATGTCAGAAGTAGGTTTTGAGTTCTACTGTAAAATGGTAAGAGTATTTTATATAAGATGCTACATTTGAAATGCACATAATCATTGAATTACTTCATGTAGATATGGTACTCACTTATTTACGATGACGGCCGTGCAAGTGATCCACACAACATTTTATTTCTTCCTTTGTTAAACGTAAAGTTTGGCAAAAACACGCCAGTGTGGCTTTTATACGCTTTATAAACTAAATATTAATAAGAGCCTTAGTACTATTTTATTATGAATAGACGTCGAAAGATTTTCAAGTTGAAGTTTTATTCATTTGCCGTCACAACTGCGGGAAGTTTGCTAAGGCGCGACCCGCACTTATGCCACTACAACCGCTCTCGAGGTTTGCGTCAACTAGTTAAATGTTCAACTCAACCTATTTCCGGTCGGAAATTTGGAGTATCCCTGTTATTGTTATTTAAGTGTATCTTCAAAGTTTAACCCCGAAAGTCTAATAATAAATTTTCAACACACTTGCTCGTAAAGTGAGCCCTAATACATCGCTTTTAGGGCCATAAACCGAACTATAACAAACGCGTGCAATAATATATAAAACACTAGTTGGTTATAGAATGATCCCTACAAAGTTAAATAGGTACCTTACTGCAAGTTCTATGCGAGTAAACAGAGCATTTTCAATTTAACCGAGTAATACAGTAATTATTTTTTTAATAACAACAAAGAGGTTTTATGCCGCTGAAAATTCATTTGCATTTTTGGAATAAATAAATGTGTAGGTCCTTAATTAAGTCAAACAAATATTAATTATTATCAAATTATTCCTAATTTACAATATTTTGTTATAAAATATTAAAATATTTGCATTTTATCACTTAAATTTATAATTTTAAAGTAGGCTGTATGCTCACTAACCCCTTTGTTCGCAAAATATTCTTGCATTGGGCGTGTGAAAAAAACAAAAATAAACCTGAGCGCCTTTTCTCATCATGATTATTATTTTGTTTTTGTCGTATTTGTTGCTGTGTGGTAAATTACTTTGTTTTTTCCTCGCAAATGTGTTGAAAAACGTCGTATGAAACTCGTGAGCTCTTACTTATTGCACACTCGGCTGAGTTACGCCCTCGCCTGCGGCTCGGGCTGCAACCCACAGCCTTGTGTGCAATAAGCAACCTAAGCTAACTTGTATCATAATGTACTATTATTGTATTAAAAATTGTATTGTGATCTCTTTCAACAGTTTCGTGACTTTCCGTTCGGTTTCGAAGCAACAACTTATAATGATCTTCTGAAACGAAAATCGACACATTATGAAAAAAGTTTCTATCTCCATTGTTTCAAGCTCAAAGTAGAAAAGTATTCATTCAAAACAACTGTTCGAGAAGTTTTATGTGAACAGTATGAAAAACACCGTTTCAAACTACTGTCAGCACCATTTTAAAGTTAAATTTTCGCTATCACCGTCACCATAATTCAAAATAGAACAAAAGGAGAGCAACGCTAGGAAAAGAAAATCGAATGCAAGTAATAAATGCGAAACAATCTTGAACGAAACCAAGAATTTTGGCTTGTGGTTACAGACTCCCTCTCGCTGAGAGGAAAATTCTTCAACAACATTGTTTCTAAATTAAAACAATCTCATAATTGCACATTCTCTAACTTCTTTGATGCAGCTTAGGTATTTCTGAAGAAGGGGTGTAGGGATAGGAAAACGCAGGGGGAGATCGCGCGGGGCAAGTTTTGGGGCAAAGTTAAGCCGATTAAGTGTCATTTCCGCCGCAGAACTAGCACTGTTCATTAAATATTTCGAGTGACTTAATTGCTGAGGTCGGTCGTCTGGTAAGTTTTGAAATGTGAACAGATTTGTTCCTCTTATTTTGCTCTGTAAACTTTGTGATAAGAAAATTAAGTAGGACTAGAAAAAATATTTTTTTTTGAGGTGAAAACTGCTTTAGTGGCGTTGTACGCTTTTTTGTATTGGGGAAAAAATGTTAAACTCGCGTCAGTCAGGATCACGTGACCCTGATCGAAAATTCGTAAGACGGATGTGACGGATGGAGAGTAGACAGCAGGTGGCGTAAATATCCCCCTCTCTTTCTATGGGGCGCAGCGAAAATGGTGGCGCATCATTTCAAGACGTAAACACTAGTGTCACCAAAGCAACGCGCTAATTTTTTAATTCAATGTCAAAACTCTAGATTTTCTATCAAGCTATGAATAAGACTTTCGTACAATACTGTTCTGTATTCGTAAATTCAAATGCAGAGTAAATTCGTAAAACGGCAATTCGTGCAAAATTATTCCCTAACCATTCCAAAATATCAAAAGTGCACAACGTTAATATTAAGTTTTCACTTCTGCCGGCACTCCCGGAGTGCAACCCGAATTTTTTGGGATATGATATGGTATCAATTGTTGATTGTTTACTATCGGTATTTAAGATATTTAAGTTACTGGCGCCGTGCCAAAACAGCAAATCATCTTTCTAGATTGACTTATAAATAAATACACAACACTTTCTCACTCAATACCATTAGTTAGAACATTTTCAATTCTCTCTTAGTACGTGCTTACCGGTAGCGCAAATATAGAAGCAATTTATGATCCCTCACACAGTGGCAAAACAAATATTGCCTTCTCACGGAAACTTGTAGAAGTGATGGGTCAGTCTCAGAACAGTGCGGACACGAAATCCATTAAATTCAATACGTGGACACGTGTTGGAGCCATTCTCACGGGGTAAACGAATTACCGTCACAGATAAATAAAGGAAAGCCGGGTGAAACGGAATAACAATTAAAGTGTGATAAAAATTGCGACCTAAGTGGTTGGGCGCGGACTGAGTCCCTACCGCTTTTACGTTGCCTGCCGGCGTGACATACATTTGTAGTATGCGCAGAAAACTTTTTTTTTTTTTAGGGGAATTTTAATACCTGTAACCCTGGTAAATTCTTACTAAACTACAGTTCAGCTTAATATCAATTATGTTTTTTTTTGTGATTCTTCACGGTAATCTAAATTATGAAAAGTTGTTATTACGAGAGCGGTGTTTATCACTCGTGTATGAAATAACATTGAAACTAACCAAGACCGCGTTCTCACTTGCCGAGTAGCTGAACTTAAGCCTCTCGCCATAGATTTGTATATTATTGTGAAAGCTAGAATGTTTAATTCTTTTATGACAAGCTCGAGTATAGTTAACTAATTTATTTTAAATTTTATGTAGCAAGAATAGTGTAAGTAACATTTTGTTATTTTTTGCAATGATGACCACAATGCTAATTTTTTAAAATACTAAATAATATACTAGAAAAAAATCGACTCGTCAGCAGATCACATTCTCAGGCGAGAATCGAACCCGCGACCTTCTGACCATCATCCATTTTTAATGTCCCCACTGCTGGGGCACAGGCCTTCCTTATGGGTGGATCAGGAGGATGGGCCATAACCCACCACGCGGGTCCCAATGTGGATTGGTGGGTGTTCTCGACTGCAAATGCACCCTAGACCAACGGCTTAACGTGCCTTCCGAAACACGGAGGAGCTCGAGATTATAAATTTTTGGTCACCCATCCCATGACCGACCCTTGCGAAAGTTGCTTAACCTCCGCAATCGCTGGGCCACGCGCTAAAATGCGACCTTCGGAGATCTTTTTTCTAGTATACTATTTAATATTGTACAGTCACAACTTAATATTGAGCAACGTGATTTGTTTATTGTTATCATTCAAAATAGTTTTCATTCAAAAATCTCACGGTTGTCTTTATTTGGTTTGCTACATTTAGAGAAAATAATAATAATTTGTTCCAAGTTGTGTCCGGTGTTATAAGTAGCTACGTGATATTTGGCGCTATCAAACCAATTTGTTGGGGCTTATTCTATTAAGAGTTTGGATAGACTGCCGGTAAAAGTTCTTTAGTTATTCCCTATAACAATTATATTATTGCGCAATAATTTGTTTGAGAACGTGATGGGTAAAGGTAACTTTTCTTCTTTACAAAGTGTAGAAAAAATGTTTATGTACCATTACTGAAAATAATATTAACAAAACCAAACTTCACCGAGATTGATTTGCATGCTTTACTTCTAAAACTGCTGACTCGTGATACAATTTTAATTTCAAAACATTAACGAATTAAAAAAGACAATCGGTTTCACATAACAATACTTATAAATCTGTAGCAGATATAAAAGTGTGTAGGCCATTTAAAGTTCCATTATAACACAAAAAAGCCTTACATTTTTGCTTCAGCACATTTCAGCGCAAAAGCTTCACCATGGTAGGAAACCAGGACATATTTATAACTACATACGGTGAGCGGTCGGCTCACTTTTTCAATATCCGAGACCTAATGGCTGCCAGATGGCAAGTTGGGCAAAGTGATGCTATCAAAAAGCGATAGGCCGCGGTTTCGACGGTTATCGGAGCACTTTGCGCGTCTGACGTGGGTCAACTTACAACGTGTTGTACACGAGTTTAGACAGATATGTTACGGACCTCTTTTTTTGCCCTCTTTTACCACAGATTGTGCTGGCAATTGTTTTCATCTTAATAACTAATAGTATAGTCAAATTAGCAAAAAAAATTTTTAAAAAAACAAAAAACCGACTTCAAAAAACCTACCTCTAAAAAGCAAGAAATAATATTCGTAATAATAAAAACATCTCTATTGAAGTCGGGTGGGGCTGGAGTACAAATTCCTTGTTTTTTATTCTAAAAGCCCCACCCAACTTCAATAGACGTGTTTTTATTATTACGAATATTATTTCTTGCTTTTTAGAGGTAGGTTTATTGAAGTCGGTTTTTTGTTTTTTTAAACAATTTTTTATTTTTTTATTTTTAGTGTAGGTACCTTTTGTATTAGGTAGTTTAGGTATATTACTTAGGTAGAAAAATCGGCTCAGCCAAACATGAGTTAAGCGCGGAGATATACATACATGCGGGTCAAACTGAGAACCTCCTTTTTTAAGTCGGTTAAAGAACTACACTTCCCTTTTCCAACAAAAAAATAATTATCTTATTCAGTTCATAAACAAAGAAGTTATACGACTGATCATCGAGGTAGTTCACACAAAACATAAAAATCATACTATTTTCGTATTTTTTTCAAGATTATTTGAAAAGTACTGAACCGATTACAACATTTTAAAAAGTGGGACCAATTTGAGACTTTTCCTAATGTAATAACTTTGAATTATTTCAATCGGTTCAGCCGTCTTCGAGTAATCGGTGTACATACAAAAAACAAAAAAATAAAAAAAACGGGTCGAATTGAGTACCTCCCTCCTTTTGAAGTCGGTAAAAAGATTGGAAGTAATTCGTTGTAAGTTTTTGTGGAATCATAAGAAGACATATATATATGAGTTTCCTCTGAGTTTGCACCATTCCTGTTATGTACGGAACATCGTTTAATGTTGGGTATTAACATTAAAGTCCCATTATTTTGAAATTTCATTAATAACAAATTAAATGATTGTGATGATTTTCAAAACTATCAGAATTTCGCCCAAAGCACAGCGGCAGAAAAACGTGAAAAACTAATTTCCATGTGTATCTATCTAATCATGTATTTAAGTTAAAATGTCTAACCCTTTCCCCAGTTTAAAAAACCTACACAGTTTTCCCCAAAGCCGCAATGACCAAAAAACATTTTTTGATATATATTTTTTCTAAAATGCTACGTTGGTCCGATTAAAATAAATAAAATTTGTGAAAATGTAGATTGAGGTAATAAGGCGTACAAAAAATTACGCTGACTACACCTGTATGGTTTGTTATGATATGACCAATAAACTGTTTTCATCGAATTTCACCCCCTTCCGTAAGGGTGGTAAATGTATTTTTTATATTCGATTTTTCACTTATTTGTATAAGTAAAAAATCGAGTATAAAAAAATACATTTACCACCCACAACATAGAGAGAGTACAGTAGTTGAGCTTAGCACTTGCGCACTCGAGCAACGCACACATAGACATCTCTCACTGACACTGTATAACTGCAATCTCATACCACTCTCAAAACAGTTCGAGTACGTGACGAAGCGGCGAGAGCAGTCTTTGTGTGTGTGCGTTGCTCGAGCGCCCATAGTACTAAGCTAAACTTCTGTTAGTCTCTCTATTTTGTGACAAAACCATCAGAAACTTTTTGCCTCTCCGAAGAATTTATTCCAATCTTTATTAAAAAATCACCTAATTTGACTATACTATAAGGTTTTGTGAAATTCTTTCTAGTGGTTCCAGAATAATTAATATCTTTTATAAACTATAATCCTAGAGTGATCTAAGAAATCATCAGAAAAAAAGAACGCCTGTGAAATTCCAAAAAACAAACCTATTCCAGTTTACAAATTATATTAAACTGGAACGGGTATGTTACAACAACAATAGTTGTTCTAACTATAAAATTCCTCATTGTTCCACGGATTACGGCTGTACACTTCAGTTTAATAACAAACCCTTTTAATTTGAGTTAATTGTATTTGCCTCGGCGCGTGATTACAAAACCCCGTCTTTGTTTTTCAAGTCAGGTAAAATTAGAGATACCATGCTTTGTCTCAAATCTTTTGTCTCCTTTTATTCAAACAAAAATATAATCTGCTTCAGTGGTTAGCGTGTGTCAGTTTTAAGATTTAGATATACTTCGTACCATTTCTGTTGATATCCTAGTACGAATTAAATTTTATTTTTATACCAGTGGAATAAAAATCGTTTGCTTGTTATGTTTTAATGTTATATTTACTTTGTTTCCAGCGAACTAAAATCTATGGAATTAGCATTCTGCTCGAAAAATGGCACCACACGAAAAGTACAACTAAGTGGATAGAGCTAAAAATGCAGTCATTTAATTATACAGCACAAAGCGTCTGAACACTGGTTGCTTATTAGCGACCATAATTTGTATACTCATAGATATTTTCTATACTTAAACGAAAAAATAAGATACGTTTTTTCTGCATATTTTTACTGCCTTCTTTGCATCTTTTACACCATTTGACTGTAAAGGACGTCATTTCTAATAAACTCTCTCTTTCTATCTTTTCTCTACAATACAAACTGCAATTAATTGAAAAGAAAACGAACGTCAGTCACTGGGTGCGTGGCTGGCCCGACTGAAGCTGAGCGGGTTGTACTTTTTCAGCCCCGTGGTGCCATTTTTTAAGCAATATTTGTTTGCAATTAGACTTCCATATATTAGTTCGCTGTTTGTTTCCATGACTCATAATGTCATAATTATTCAAAAGCAAGTCATAACTTCTTATATGAAATTTTTATTGTTCTCCAACAATGAGTGTTATTTAATTAATGATACATATTAGGAAACAGGCATTCGTCGCGAAAGTCTAGAATAAAGTAAAAAATCTTGCAATATCTTTTGCTTGTAATTTAAAATAAATGAGCTAGTCGAAAACGTCTTTGAAGACAATCTATATATTAGTATTCAACAAGAATAAAGTTTCACGTATTCCTACAATACTATCATGTACTATGTTACTTAAAATAAAAGTACGATTAATTCATTTTGCAGAATTAGTCTAGAGCTGCATATTACTCTTATCTTGTGTTAAATGGACTAGAAATAGTGAAACACGGTCATAGCTATTCATTCCGCGCAACTCTTTTAAATGCTGCAGCTAAACTGCAACTTGGATAAAAGGTTAAATTACATTTGCAGCTCGTATCGTTTTCTTGGCGTTGTAGCGAACTATTTTTATCTTGAGTAGGTACTACTTAATTACGTTATACGTTAATCTATCGTAGTGACGTATGTAAAGTAACTTTTCAACACACTTGCTCGTAAAGTGAGCCCTAATACATCGCTTTTAGGGCCATAAACCAAACTATAACAAACGCGTGCAATAATATATAAAACACTAGTTGGTTATAGAATTATCCCTATAAAGTTAAATAGGTACCTTACTGCAAGTTCTATGCGAGTAAACAGAGCATTTTCAATTTAACCGGGTAATACAGTTATTTTTTTAGTAACAACAAAGAGGTTTTATGCCGCTGAAAATTCATTTGCATTTTTGGATTAAATAAATGTGTAGGTCCTTAATTAAGTCAAACAAATATTTATTATTATCAAATTATTCCTAATTTACAATATTTTGTAAAAAAATATTAAAATTTTAGCATTTTATCACCTAAATTTATAATTTTGAAGTAGGCTGTATGCTCACTAACCCCTTTGTTCGCAAAATATTCTTGCATTGGGCGTGTGAAAAAAACAAAAAAAAAAACCTGCGCGCCTTTTCTCATCATGATTATTATTTTGTTTTTGTCGTATTTGTTGCTGTGTGGTAAATTACTTTGTTTTTTCCTCGCTTTTTTCCTCGCAAATGTGTTGAAAAACGTCGTATGAAACTCGTGAGCTCTTACTTATTGCACACTCGGCTGAGTTACGCCCTCGCCTGCGGCTCGGGCTGCAACCCACAGCCTTGTGTGCAATAAGCAACCTAAGCTAACTTGTATCATAATGTACTATTATCTACACTCATGCTTTAATTTCTCTGTAAAGGGTTCTGAAACCGTTAGCTTACTGCCATCATTACGATATCCCGAGCGAGAGCTGGTCCTGCTGCACTGCGCGCCCACGCGCGAGCGTTGCATTATGAAATTCAGTACAACATTATAACACTCTTGCGGATAACATAATGACGAGGAGGGGGAGGAAAGTCAAAGTCAAAACCTTTATAGAGGATACATATCATGGGTGTTTTTAATCCATATGTATTAAAATATTGTTTGTTTCCCGAATAAAAAAAAAGTGTTGATAAAGTCTTGTACGTAACTGTACATAATTAGGTATTAAAACACTCATGTGATACTAGCATCACGTGAGATAAACCCACATTCGTGTTTTAATACCCCTTATTATAGTACAGTTACATAAATAACTATACTTATTATAGGGTGTGTTATGTTTATTGAAAACTAAAATAAAGTAAAATAAAAGAAGTCCAAACATAGCTAAAAACATTATAGCACACATAAACAACCTATTGTGTTAATAGTACATTACTGCCGCGGTTAATAATGACTGCGTTGCTGGCAGCGATGATGATGGCCGAGAGCGGAGCTTAGCGCAGGTCCAGGCCGTCACAGCGCGGTCAGCATTGCAGCCCTTGATGGACAAGCTAGAATAAAGGCCGAGACCGGAGGTCGAGGCCTTTATAGCGCGGACAGCAAGGGCTGCAATGATGACCAAGCTTGAAGGCCGAGAGCGTAGTTAAGCTTAGCTCGAGGCCATCATAACGTGGCCAGCAGTGCAGTCATTGTGGACCAAGGCTTGTATAGTACTTTACTCAAAAAATGCGAATACTGCCTACTATACTACTATAGTAGGTACTTATAACCTAATGTCGAAAAAATACAAAAATGCAAATATCTCAGAAAAGGTGCGTCGGAGCCAAAAAATAAGGTTTTTTTTGATCCCCTTTGTAAGCCCGGAAGTAAATAAGAGGTATTGAATGAAAGGTCAAAAAACGGTCAAGTGCGAGTTTTTTATATTTTTCCATACTAATTTTATATAAAAGTACAAAAACATCATCTAGGTACAACAATACAACACCCGCGCAGATATAGAATGGGATTCAAAATAGCGGCTCACCGCGCTTACCACAACGAGTGTGACTGAGAGAGCGATAGGTGTGGCGTTGAGTGTGCGAGCGAGAAGTCAATATGAACGACGCCATTTCTAATCCCATTCTTTATCTGCGCGGGTTGTACAGTGTACTTTTCACCTAACTATGTTTGAAAGAAAACTCGACAATAATGGATTCTCAAAGGAAATTGCTGGTGGCTAAAACTCGACATTAATGAAATCCCATACAACTTTGTTGCGTCACCATCGGAGAACACCGGCAAGCTCGACTTTGTTCAAAGAAGGTTGTCAAAATAATGACCATATTACAAGCTTTTTTGAGTAATATATTTTTTTGTCTTCTTATGTCAAACTCAGTTCATTATCACTGACATGAAAAAAATTTTTTTTCATTATGCGAAAGAAAAAGAAAAAATACACGGGTAAAGTAATATTGTTTTTTCATTTGTCATTTCATTTGTCATTGAGGGCACATAAAATGAATATTACAATTTTTATAAATAAATGATTTGCTTCTTATTCAGAAAGTCTTATTTCCAGCCTTAGTGATAGTTCTAGAGATATTTTGTTACATGCGTTTCCTTCGTTCCTCCTTGTATAATTGTGAAACATGAAAGCGTCGTTTTAGCGGTTCTCTTGCATTGTTATTCAGACCGCGACGCAGTTCTCACGCCCGAGAGCTTATCGCCAACCCCCAGCCGTTGTAAATTAAATAAATATACACCTAATGAGCGGAAATACAATGCATGACTAAGCTAAATAATTGCTTCATCTCCTTTCGCAAATTTACTTTATTTGGTAACGATCTAGCTCCTTGTTTTACATAAGAATGGGGACAAAGATTGCTCGCGTAGTCGTATCTATTGTTTTAAGCAGTTGTTTCATTACTTAGAGCTTGGACAATACAGCGTAATGTAATCCCTCTGCTCTTGAATATTCTGTTTGTCTTAATAGTGTCTTGTAGGAAAACTTTACATTTGTTATGTAATGGAAACGTTTTTCTTGATAATGGAACTGTCTTAGAGATTTACGTGTGATATTTTAAATCACCAATGAAAAGCCCTACTTGGACTGTGCGCAAAGGTCTGTGATAAAACTGTTAATTGGTACTTTAATCGTTTTAAGTTTATTTTGACTTTTGGAATTTACTCAGCTTTCTTAATTGTAAATTGCATAGGTAGTAGAAACGCGTAAGAAATATATAATATATAAGGTCCTTCATAAATAGTGCACATAATTTTAAGGGGTCAATGTGCTCATGCATACAAACAACTTTTACTATGGGACCAACATTGAAATCGCGAAAAAAAATCTGCTGTTCCATACATTTTGATCTATTCGATTTAAAGTTTTCTATGGAACAGCTGAATTTTTTCGCGTTTTCAATGTTGGTCCCATAGTAAAAGTTGTTTGTATGCATGAGTACATTGACCCCTTAAAATTATGTACACTATTTAAGAAGGACCTTATATATGAATAATAGTGCATAACCCCTAACTCTAAAAGAAGCGCCACTAGCTTCGAATAAATACATTAAAAGATTTACCTACCAAACAGTACATAGTACTGCTTTGAAAACCTCGTGGCGACATTAATTATACGATTAATTTTTAAACAAGATACAATATGAGCTACTTTTTAACGCGAGGTCTATAGGTCAAGGAGACACTAGTTATATTTATGAAATACAGACAGAAATACTTATGAAAACCTGCAAAATATATTTCGAGAGAATAAAAGTGCAGTTTGATTGATCAAGTCAAAAGAAACTTACAATACTTTTCTAAAGTTAAACCCACAGAACAAAGATTGTTTTTCCCATGAAACGCAAACAATTGACTGTCGGTACATAGCAGTGAATTCATCCATAAATAAAAGAAAATTTATTCAAACGAGTAGAGCTTCGTAATTTATTATTGGAGTCTCAATTTTTAACCTACCCAAGTTTAAATGTATGCGGAAACTATGCTGATATTTATTACTTTCCGTTAGCTACTTCCTTAATGTTCATTCAAAATTAGTCCTTAGATTGATAGACTTACGATTTATTTTATAATATAAGTCTTATGTGACTAAAATATGATATTTATGATTTTGAGTTTAAAAAAATACCACCTGCTACTGCCTCAAATAGGTATCGAAGCAATTTTTTAATTATAATTTAATTTTTTTGAGTAATACTTTATTTTGTAAACCCAAAACTAACGTTTAATAAATGATTATATATTTTTTTATTTATATTATCAGCTTATTGATATGATATCCAGTTTGGATAACTTGCACAAAAAAATCCAAACAAAACAAGGTAATGCAAGTTACATTACTTACAGTTAACGTATTATTTTATGGAAATAAAAACTTCATCAGAATAACAGTAACTCAGGTTATGAACAATAATTGAATTCATGGACGCTTTGCCAAAGCATACTACAGTAACTGCGGTCAAGATGAAAAATGTCTGAAACTTAATCCACTACGACGGAACAGAGCAAAGTTATGATAGAGGGTGACTTTATATGATTTGACTAGTTGCTTGCTTTTAGAAGGATTGGACCACGCATAACACAATGTTATGAGATTATCCGACTTGAGAAACTTTTTCAGATGGGTTTACAAAAGAAAAGTATAAGATAATAAATTAGAATCCTTGGGGAGGCCTGTACCCAGCAGAGGTCGTCGTGCGGCTAATATGGTGATAATTAATAAATTAGCAAGAAAGTATCGAACATAATCGAAGGATTTGTGTCTATTTTTTGCTATCATGTCAACTAAACCGGTTCACCTCACCACAGATGGAGAATATATTTATATTTTTTGATAACACTATAAAAAAATAATAAATTTTAAATGATGTCTTTCTTAATAAATGTAGAGGAAGTCCCTCATCATTAAAAAACATTTTATAGAATAGAATAAGAATAGAATAAGCTTTATTTTGCAAGAATGCGGTACATGAAATAAGATCTTAAAAATAAATCAAAGAGCAGGACACATTCACCCAACCTGGGCATGCAAAAAGAAAAAAAAAATACAATATTCAAATTAAATTAATACTTAATGTCAAGTTAAATTAATAATGTCAAAATTCAATTTTATTCAATAATACAATACTATTGTTACATTTTATGGTCAAAGTACTCACTTAAACTTTAAAAACAATTTTGAATTAGCCACTTTTTAAGTAATTGATTCTTTGTTAGCGTCATTAGATCATTTGGTAGTCTATTATATATTTTAACAGCCATAGCATGACTGTTTCTAGAGGCCAGTGCTGTTTGCCTCAATGGAATTATTAAGTTATTTGGACGTCTACAGCTATGCGTCCGAGGAACATCACACAAACGTGGAAACAGCTCTGGATGGTTTTTGACAAAAACACACATCTCATATATGTATAAGCAGGGAACAGTTAAAACGTTTAGTTCATTGAATAGAGGTCTACATGAAACCAAATTGTCTACGTCATATATGGCACGAATGCATGCCTTTTGAGCAATGAGAATCTTTTTCGTGTAGCAAGAGTTGCCCCATATAACTATGCCGTATCTTAAAATTGAGGAAACATGATGTCCATAATACGCCCGAAGAGCAGTTTGTTTGCTTGCGGTTGTACCCAGTTTCCATAAGGCATAAACGTAAGAGTTAATTTTTTACACAATTTGTTTATATGTTCTTCCCACGTGCATTTATCATCTAAAATTATTCCAAGGAAAATAACTTCCTTTGTTTCTTTTAGTTGTTGATCGTCATAAGTTATTTTAAGGTCTTCTTATTTCCATTTCTATTAATAAATTGAATATTTTTTGTTTTATCTAAATTTACTCTAAGATTATTTGGATTAAGCCAATTTATTATAAGTTCTACCGTTTTGTTTATTTCTTGATTATAATTTTCTACTTTAGCGCACGGCACCACTACTGACACATCATCCGCAAAAACTGACTTTTGACTGCTTTTGACTACTTACATAAAAGAAACATAGAATCTTAAACACAAAACAATGACGTCATTCGAAAATAAGAAGTAGCTATAGTAAAGTCTAGCAAAGATTTAGTGCCCATTGGTATACGGAGCAAGTATCTTTTCCAGTGATCAGAGGCCATGCAGCTTGCTTCACTCCCCTTTGAGGCGGTCGAACCGGCCTTTGAGGGAACACGGTGCATTTTGATACCGCTATCGATTTTACCACTGAATAGATTTTTACTTTATTTCGCGCTTACTTGTGCAGTGTGCTTGCGATGCAAATGAAATGAAACGAATGGGAAGAAGAAACGTAGCCAAGAGAATTTTTGAACTCTTTCTGTTTTGAAACATGCTGCTAATTAGTGCAAAATGGCACTTAAATACATCTCTCGTAAGCTGATGTAATGTGATATTTTTCCTCTCATTAAAATTAATACTGTAAACGAAGTGCTTTTGAAAACACTAAGTATAATTAAATGTTATTCTCTTAAAAAATTTTCAAAAAGTAAAAAGCATATTTTTCACCAATATTGTAAAATATATGTATAATGTAAAATACTAAAATATCTAAGTTGTCCTTTTTGAAGCTGTATCTATACCTACTAAGAAAACGACAATAAGTTACAGCAGTTTTTCAGTATTTTCATAACGACGTCACATATTAATATTCGCTGTCCTCCATAAGAAAATACACATGCTCTCACAAAGAAAAAATGTATTCGATCGCATTAATCGAAAATTGTAAGTATTTGTCTTTTGGCTCGAATCTCCCGCCCGGTCGCGGGGGAGACCGTTCGAGAATTTCAATTTAGAAGAAGAATGCGCCAACATAACGTGTGGGCCCAGATATTTTGATAGGACATGTTCTTGCTGAATAAATTTCTTTCCACATATTAAAAGTTTTAAACGGTTTTATTTATTACCGATTTATCAAGCGAAACAGGAAGTTTACGGTGAAAATATTATGAACACTTTTTAATTTTTATAGCTAGGTATTTGCTGTTTTAGATTGAGTATTCTATCACTATAATTAAAACGCTTGGGTTTTGCTCTTTTATTGTTGAATAAAATATTCGACATAGTTATCAGCAGTTTTTTAGAATTTATATCTTAGATTTATCAATTTCGAAATTCAAAAAATATGACCAGAAAACATCTTAAAAAAACAACTTCCAAAATACGAGCAAATATCTGAAAATTAAAGTGGCACCCTGAGCGAAAGTGGCGCCGCGGTGAATTTTATTTAATATTAAAATTCTAATATACAGTCTATATACAGGGTGGAATTTTTTAATGCCACCTAGAGGGAAAGTACTCTAAACAAAGGAGATAGCAAATTTCACTCAAAGGAAACATTCCTTTATTTTTAAAAAGAAAGAAAACTGCATTCAAAGATTTTTGAAAATACGCTTCCCACACCTAGGAATCGAACCGGCTAAAATTCGAAAAAACAACATCCTGTACTTTTATGATATCAACCGATAGGGTCAAACATAAGGATGAAATCTCTCTAACAAACATAATAAATTAAATGAAAGGAAAACCATGAAGACAGCGTTTTTACTCAAGGATCCATTATAATAGTAGTTCACAATAAATTATCTTTTACGTAAAACTATTTCGATAAGATGTTCGTAATACAGACTATTAGATGGTGCTCTGGCCCATAACAGCAGAATTACCACTGACTTCCTTAATAACAATTTTAACACCTGGATTGGTACAAATGGCACAATCCAATGGCCTGCGAGGTCACCAGACCTCACTCCTCTGGATTTTTTTTATGGGGATATGTAAAAAATCTAGTTTACCAAAAATCCTATGCAACTGTAAACGACTTAAGAACTGAGGTCCACAGTACAATTTTGAATATTCACCACAACACGCTATTAAAAGTTACTCAAAATGAGTTCCTTAAAAGAATAAATTTATGTATCCAGCAAAATGGGGCCCATTTTGAACAGCTAATTAGTTAGCTCAATTACATCTTTTTTTCTCTTTCAATTAAAATAAGTTTAGATTTATTGGTTTTCCTTTAATTTAATTTATTATGTTTGTTAGAGAGATTTCATCCTTATGTTTGACCCTATCAGTTGATATCATAAAAGTACAGGATGTTGTTTTTTCGAATTTTAGCCGGTTCGATTCCTGGGTGTGGGAAGCGTATTTTCAAAAATCTTTGAATGCAGTTTTCTTTCTTTTCAAAAATAAAGGAATGTTTCCTTTGAGTAAAATTTGCTATCTCCTTTGTTTAGAGTACTTTCCCTCCAGGTGGCATTAAAAAATTCCATCCTGTATATAAAAGAGTAAATCACTCACTGACTCATCACGAAATCTCAGAAACTACAAGTGCTAGGAGTCTCAAATTTTGCATGGGGGTTGCTTTTAAGGTGTAGGTGCTCACTAAGACGGGGGTGACTAAGGGGGTAAAACAGGGTGGCAAAGTTTGTATGGGAGAAAGCGATTCCTTGGCCCGATTGACTCGAAATTTGGCATAGACATTCTTTCATAATATTAATTGAATAAGTGTTTCGTATTTTCTTGAAATGTATCCCCTAACAGGGTTGAAAAGGGGTAGAAAGCTATTTTTAGGGTGGTTGACTTCGATATCGGAATCAAAACTTCTTAGTGCATATGTACGATTAAGAAAAATAAATGTCAGTTGTCAGGTTGTCACCTCCTCTGAGAGTATAATTATTATGTTCGTTGGTTCACCACGGAGAATGCAAAAAGTTGTAATCGCACGAGCTGACGTTTTATGTTGTATAAGATTTTATCCCTATTTTCACTACTTTACGAAATATTAGTCAAATAAAACGTGGCAAAATCTGGCAAATATCTGACAAGGAATGTGGTATATAGAGAAGTATTTCGATGGAGAGCCTGATAATAATGCACACACAACATTAGTTGCACCGAGTTGCACCCGGCATAAATCTTTGCCCGGCATGCGTTGCAATGTCACGTTTTTTTAGCCAGAAATCTTTTTAGTAGTAAGCAGACATCATAATCAGATGTGGATGAATGGTTTAGGAGTGCAAAGGAAACAAATAAACATACATTTTTATTTATAAAGAAGATAACTATAAGCGAAGATATTAGAATTTTTAACTATAAGGTATTAAATGTAACAATATTATTATACTTATTTTGTTAAATTACTTACCGCTAAGAAATTTTATTAAGTACCTACCTACCTAATACAGAATCGTTAACAGGGCGTCGATTCTGTAACCAAACTCGAACCCTACTTCGAATCTCACTGCACGGGAATTTCAAATCATAAATAAGATAATGATAATATTTTTTTTCTATCACAAAAGATTTTAGATAGCTACGCAGGCTACCAAAATTTTTTGCAATCAGTAAAATAGCTCATTTAGTAAACAAATGTCTAATAAAAAATTCACGCGAAGTAAAGTAAGATGCGAGTTTGGTTACAGAATCGACAGACTGCGCGGGTAAAACCGCGGGGTGCAGCTATTACCTATATAATCACAAAATTGTATAAATGTGAAAGTTTTGATGTTTGGATGTTGTTCATGATTTGTTACCTACTCAATCATATCATACTCAATCACGTCTGAACGGATTTAGGAGAAATTTGGCACAGATTTAGATTAAAGTCTGGAATACTTAACACAGACTTTTTTCATCCCGATCATTGGTTTCCAAGGGAAGACTTACAACGATTACCGACTCCCACGCGGGCGGAGCCACGGGCAAAAGCTACACCTACATAGTATAAAACAAAGTCGCTTCCCACCGTCTGTACGCTTCTCTTAAACTATGCATAAAAACCGCATTAAAATCGATCCATAAGTTTGGGAGCTAGGTTGCCTCAGATAGACAGACACACACACGTCATATAACACCCCTTGCATATGTACGTGGTATAGGTATATGTCGTCCTCCTAGGTATATGTATCCTGTAGTATTATAATCTAATAACTTTACACTGACACCACATTAGCACAGTTTTACATTTAGTAACTACATTGCACCCGTGCGAAGCTGGGCCGGGCCGCTAGTTTTAATAATATTTTACGTGCAATTTTTAGGGCTCACAGTCTAGTATTTTTAATACAGTATCGTTACATTCCCTCGTAATCACTGCTAGAAGTACTTGTAGATACCAAAACTGCTAAAAGTGGCCGGTTTTGACACATTTGCTTCTACTTCTACGAATGACGGACTACTTCTATCTACTTCTACGAATGACGGGCATGTAGTGTTACCTTCTGTTCTACTTTTAGTTTTTAAACTGTACCACACCCCGGGCACTCCATTCAAGCCACGCGTTTCTACTAATATACACAGACGCTACACAGTGACGTTTTTGCACACGCGCAACTGTGTGCGTGAAGTCTAGAGCTATTGATGAGCACACGAATCGGCACACGAACTCGCGCGGTGGGTTGAGGTAATTGATTGTGGGGCGGGGCGGAGAGTTTCCTTTCTGTACGGTAGTACTTATATCTATTCTGTGACTCTACGTAAAACATTCTTAAAATCTTTTTCTATTAATAACTTATTAAATAAAAACCTCTGAGGGCGCCACATTCGGTCATACAACCGCCTTAACTACGTACACATTATTTTAATTATATCAGTGCTTTATACTTTGCACTTAAAACTGGGTCACGTTATCGTGCCCAATGTACGAGTATAAATAGTTTCAAAACAATTTGGGGAGCAATTTAATTTTATGTGTCCATGCACATACTCATGGCCATAGATAACCGTTTGGAATTTTCAATTTGATCAGGGAATGCGGCCGCACAAGGGAAGAAGGCTGAGATCTGCATGTCGGGAGTACCGCCAACTGGGTTACTTTCCAATTTATTGTATCAATTTCGTTTTAAGGCACCTAGGTGAAACAGAAGTGCTGGATGTTTCAAGAGCTTTACAGTTGCAAGGCAAAATATTAGCTTTACAGAACAGATGTGTAGAAATTCGGTAGAAGTTCGGTAGCTATGGTATATTTTTCAGCTGTTCCATATTTTGTTGATTCTGTTTAAGTTATTTTTGGTTTGTGTAAGTGACTATTTTTAGGAAAATCGAAGAATTTATAGCAAAAGTGTCTATTTTTAGGAAAATCTCTGAATTTATTTGAAATGGTTTTAATGTAAGACAATAATAGGCAACATTATTTTAATACCTATTTAAGCACTTATTCGAGTGTAAAAGTTTAAATGCATCATTATACTATATCTTAAGCAACACTATTACTAAGCGACGACTCTAATCAATAGAAAATAAACATCGAAAAGGCAACTAACTAAATGGGAGAAAGATAAGCTTGTTTTCATACGCCGTATCAAATTCATTACGACAATAAACTCCCAAATGTATTTACGAGGGATCACGTCATGAATAAATTTCGTCAACGTAAAGTTTGACGCGCGAAATAGGGGACTTAGACAAAGCTTGTGAAAATCCGGTAAAAGAAACTTATATTTTTTTATTTATAAATTAGGGTAAAAACTATAGATTTATGGTGAGTTTCAACCAGCAATTTCCTTTCAAATTCAATTATAATTGTCGAGTTTTGTTTCTAACATAGGTGAAAAATTGTTCATCGTACATCGAGGGGAGAAAGCCCTACATACACAGCAGATATGACACTTTTGTGCATTAGTACTTCTATAAAAAAAAACTTTTGACCGTTTTTTGACATTTAATTTCATACCTCTTATTTACTATATTTTTAGCTCCGACGCACTATTTCTGAGATATTTGCATTTTGTATTTTTTTTCAACTTGTCCATCAAGGGCTGCAATGTGAACCTTCGCTAAGTTCCGCTTTTGGCCATCATCATAGCTGCCAGCAACGCAGTCATTATAGACCTCGGCAGTAATGTACTTGTGGGATATATTCTGATTAAGAACACAGATATTAAATGCTTTTTAACTAAACTAAACTTTAAACTAAACACCTACCGTTTATTTTAAACGCGCTTATTAACCCGTGTTCTTAATCTAATAAATAAAATTCAACGCGAAAGTTTAAAAGTGTATAAATTATTGCTTACTTGACAGATGATTTAATGGAACTTCCAATCCATTTTAAAATTGAGCCAGAAGTAAGTGCTAACTAATAATATCTTTACAAACTTTTGCGACATACTGTACGAGAGTGATTCCACGACTTCATTATACATTCAGCCAAAATTGTCTCCAAAGTTTGGATGACATTAAATGCGCGGTTAAAAGTGACTAGATTGCGAACTTTAATTAACGTGTTTAAATACTCCTTCGTAAAAATATGTATAACTCAGACTTCAAAATGAAATTTATTCTTATTTTTTGTAGTGACATAAAAGACAGTATCACGTAAGTTGCTTTGATGTCAAAATAAAATACCTAAAACAGTTTTTTGGAAAATCAAAGATAACACTTTATTCATAATAAAAAAAGTCTTAAGACATAAGCTTTGGAGGCTCTCAGGCTCATATAGTTTACGAGGTCTGAAAAATAGAGTGGATACAACTTTTCATAACAGTACTGTCTGTTTATCTGCTATAAATTTCTCACATTCAATACCCTGTCACACACACTTAATAATGTAATAAATGAGGATAATTTAATAAAAAGTCACTCACAAACTCTCGAAATTAGACGGTACACAGAAGTTTAGGTCCAATAAATAAACAAAGCCTGCGCGAGCGGTGCCGCAGTAGATAAAACCTTTACGGCGTCGGACAAGTGACGACGGTCACGTTTTTAATTACCAAGTCTCATCCGTAACGTGTCACCAGGGAGTTCGGAGTACGTGGAATGGCTCTTACCATAACATTTACAAACGATTTTGCTACAATCACTTCCTTTTTTTATTGGGACACATACTTGAGGATTAGAAGGCAAGAAACAATATAACGTCTTTTGTGTTGGGTATTTCAGAGATTAGGTATTGAGAAGAGAAAAGTAATAATTATTCTATAAAGAGATTTGGTTGCACCATTATATCTTTCTAGTGATCTGTAAGCTTTTAAGACACTTACAATAGATCTTGTTTGTGCCAATGCAAAACCAATTTTAATATTGTAGGTGTAGGAAATATTATCAAGTTGCATCATACAAAAAAAGTATGCTCTATTTTTGTAGCGTTTCTCTGTAAAGCATTCTGGCATTGTTCTTTGCCTGAACACTAAACAAAGAGCTCGCAGTTTAGAGAGAAAGTTCGTGGAAGGGAAATGAACTTCTTAAATAGACTTCTTAGATAGTGCAAGAAATAAAATATTAAACACAACAGACTGACGCAAAGCGTGTTATTATGAGGCGAGGCGGGAACTATTTTCTAGATTATTTGTGTAACTTCTAGGCTCTTGGCGAGTTGTTACGAAACAAGTTACCGCTCGGAAATTTTAAAAGCTTTTACATTTCTTAGCGGATAAATAAGCTTGAATATTTCGTTGTTTCGACGGTGAATAAAGTGAGCTATTTATTCTGATTAGGAGTGTTGAACTAGATAATTAATAAACGCATAAACTTCAATCTTGTGTTACAATGAATAGTACATTCACTAAAGCCTAATTCACACATTAGTAAACCTTGTGTAGTCAGTTCCGGCCTGAGATGTGCAAAATACTTTATTAAAAGTATTTAAATATAAAATACAAATACTTGGCTATTTTTTGTATTTCAAATAAAAATACAAAATAGTTTTCAAAAAAAAGTATTTAAATACAAAATACGTATTTTCAAAATACTTTTTTCAAATAAAATACCTTTTTTCGTATTTTATTTTTTATCATTGTTATTATTTTTATAAACAGTTACAAGTGTACTACCACACTAGGTACTTACACTACACAGTCCATAATAATTAATTAGAAGACGTTATCTTTATCTTTTGCAATAAACAAAAAACACAAAGTTTCAGAAAGCGTTATAAATGTTTGTACTGCCTTTGGTCTTGAACTAACGATAATTTAAAGGCGTGAAATATACCTAATTTTATTGACAAAAACATCCACATGTTGGGGTCTATCCCCAATGCCCCACTCCTGTTGGAATGGCCGCCATTTTAAATTTGACTTTTTTTTAGATGACCTTGTGGAAAAATATAAATTTCTCCGGATTTAGAAGTCCTAGAGTTATAACAAAAATACTGTTCGAAAGCTAATAATACCACCTATCAACTTAAAAAAAAAATGTGTGAACTTTCAACTCAAATATGACAAAAAATTACTGTAGTAAAATTTTATACGAAATTTGTGTACTTTTTTTGAGTTTTTATTACATTTCTCAAAAACTAGGACATTTGCATTATTCAAATACACAGGGATATTATCTACAAAACGACTTCAAAATTTATTGCTCTACGTTGCATTTTTTGAGAGTTACTTTTGTTTGAATTATGACCCTTAAAATGGCGGCCATTCCAACAGGAGTGGGGATAGACAACAACATGTGGGTGTTTTTGTCGATAAAATTAGGTATATTGTTATGAAAACAACTGCCTCCCTCATGCCTAATACATAACATAAGAAAACAAAGAGCATGACCATGGCCGACACTAGATTATTTCATGAACTTTCTTCTAAAGTAACAATAATTAACCGCAAAAAATACAGTTTCCAAAAAACAACGCAATTAGACAATGCAACTGTTCCACTCTGTTCCCTTGACCTGTGGCCCGATTTTTAATAAAGTATGATACAGAAATAATAATAATAATAATAATTAAATCATTTATTTAAGCGACCATGGGCATGGAAATGAAACTTGTTTCCAAATATAGATATTATCAATATCATTCGGGTTGTCTTTTTTCAACAGACTTCAAAAAAGGAGGAGGTTCTCAATTCGTTTGTATTTTTTTTATAGTTGTTCGCGCGTATCTTCGATATTTATAGACCGATTTTGGTAGTTCTTTTTTGTTTGATTGAGTTTTCTTGCGAGATGGTCCCAATTTTGATTATTTTTTAAAACGTTCTAGTACTTTTCAAATAATCCTGAAAATACTATGATTTTGCGTTAACTACCTTGACGATTTGGTTATTATGAACCGATTTTTTGTTGGAAAAGGGATACCCTTAAGTGTCCTTTTAATTTGATTGACATTGGACCTTGGACTTCGAAGATATTCAAGGGAACTCCTCAAACTCAAACAGGATATGTATAGTGATTGTGATATTGGTAGATTTGTGACAATCCTAAACAAATCAAGTTATTAACTCTTAAAATTAACTATTAACTTAACTATTAATTAATTATTAACTCTTTAAAAACAAACAGCGTAAATTAAGAAATTGAGTTATGGGCATTTTGAAAATATATAAAATTAAAAAATATTACATGCTTAGACACTTACCACAAAAAAGTTAAAAATAAAAAAGGTTCTTTAAAAAAAGAAATACCTTAAAAACCAAAAAATAAAAACAATAACAGCTTCAAATAGCTCTAAAAGGCAAGAAGTAATATTAAAATTACCAATACGCATATCAATTTTAATAAAAAATAACGTCTAATGAAGTCGGGTGGGGATTTTAGAATAAAAAAAGTTTTCCTCCATCGAACCCCAACCGACTTCAATAGACGTTTTTTTATTAAAATTTATATGCGTATCTGTGATTACAATATTATTTCATGGTTTTTAGAGCTATTTTTAACGATTTTTGTTTTTATTTTTAGGTTTTTGAAGGAGGTTATAACTTTTTTTCATTTTTTTTTGGTGCCATATTAAAAGTCAACCCTAATGAAAATAAAATCTAGAGAAAGAAAATTTTAAATTTGTCGCGGGTTTGAGATGACACGACTCGTTGGCCAGACTATATACTTGGAAACAAGTTTCGTTTCTGTACCATACTTTTTTTAAATTGGGCCAATAACGGCAGACTAATTTTTACAAACACTCTAACTTGGGATCTTTGTAGCTTTAAAAAATATTAGTGTTAAAACTGGTCAAATAAATAAAATATCGTATAAAATAACTTCATATTATTTCACTGATTTGTTCAAAGAGATCATCCTTAATATTATACGCAGATCGGCATACGTGGCCCACGTCTGCCTAGTGTAGAATCTGCTGAAATGCACCCATTAGAACCCATTGGTATAGATAGAAATTAAACGAAGTGTCATGACAAATTACCGAGCTCTGTAATTGGTTGTTTTGTTTTGTTTGACATTGACATGACATACATATGACATACCACAGAATACATATACCAATACACAGAAAAAAGTAATTTGTATTTTAAAAATACTAAATACCTCATAAAAAGTATTTTAAATACAAAATACAAATACGTATTTTGTATTTTGTATTTGTATTTTAAATACATGTATTTCAAATAATTCACATCTCTGGTTCCGGCACAGTACCGCCACCGTAATAATTGTTCTTTCATAGATTCTCTATGAACACGCGTTCACTGACACAGAGCACTGTCTCGTCACTGACACTGATAGGTGTGGACGCGTTCACAAATAATGTATCCTTATTAAAATTTTAAATGCAAAAGTCTGTTTGTTTGTTTGTTACTTTGTGAAGTCGCGGGCGGTCGAAGTGAAATAATAATTATCATGGTGGCGGTACTGTGCTCCGGCACAGTTCAGTTCCGACTGAGACCTCACTGATATGTGTGAATCTGGCGCATAATGCGGTGACGTGTGGCGTCACGTCAGGGATATCCAAAAAGGGTATACGGTGGACCAGAAAATGGGCAGAAGGATTTTTCGATAAAAAAGTTCCAAAACTGTGATCTAACATCTCCACGGTGGACTAGAAAATGGGTGGCAGGGTTTTTTGAAGAAATCGGTCCAATACCGTGATCTCTAATACAAGTATACCAAACCTACTTCTGCCAAGAGTAGGGATAATATACAAACTCCCACGGGAGAGGCCTACGGCCTGCAGTGGACTATAATGGGCTGTTATGATGATGATGATAATTATGAACAAATCCACAATACTTGTGAGAGGATTTTCACATTTTAGACGTAAAAAAGGCAAAAGTAAATCAAATCCGATTTTACTAAATTATGTTTATAATTTTAATATTTGAATATAAAAAGCTTCGTTCCATTCATTCTTGATATTAATAATCTTTTGTTACCAAAACAAATGACAAAACGTTAACTGATAGCCATTATTTTTTTCTTTATTTAAGTTTCTCTCGTAACAAACGTGGCGTGATTGTGGAACCCAAATTGGATTTAGGTAACAAGGTTCAGAAAATTATTTTTCTCTACACAAACAAAATTGGCTTTGACATTTGAATTCTTGATTTGTTTCACATAATGAAATGTTTAGTTAGACTCTTCTCAGCTATATAGTATATAGTATTTTTTGTAGAAATAAAATTGCATTGATATCTTGTGAAAAAAATTCAACCCCCTTAAAATGTAAAGGTTTCTATTTTTTTTATTGTGTGAATTATTGGTTAAGACTACTCGTATTAAGACAGTACTTACCTAAAATCGTTGCTCCGATACCTACTTTGAAAATGGTAATATTCCTCAAATGAACTTATAAAATAAGTATTTTTGAATAGTTAAATTTTATTTAATACTGTTAGTACTTAACCGCCCAAAACGAAGATGGGAATAAAATCTTGTGCCTTTTAAAAAAGACGACTAGTCTACGTTTATACCATTGAGGCCATAAAGTGACACTGGTCTGGTAATATATTATTCTTGTTCACGAATTTTCTAGTATGTAGGTACGTTCACTATTTTAAATCATTTTAATGGTAAATTTTAAATCAAAGGCACATATTGCTTGGCAATTTCCCCAACAGAAGTGACGCCAAGTCAAGAGGGCAATAAATAAAATAGCTCCCCTTCGCCAATTTTACGTAAAAACGCGTCCCGTCCGCAATCTGCATGTTTATGAGCAAATATTCTATGAACAACTCAGAGTGTGTGAGACAGAAATACATAAAATTGTATGCAAATAAGATAACAGCAATAAATACAATCTTTGTCCCCCTACCATTACTTCTTCGCAATTTCCTTAATGCTAAGAAATTTTACGAGGTCGTCGAACCATCTCGATATAATTAAATCGCCGTTTCATATTTTAATGCGGAGGGATTTAGTAAGGTGTAACTCGATATCAACAGAAACGTTTTCGGTTCTTTTGTCAATAAAGCTGAAACATTTTCTTTAATCTTATTTTTGGGTGAGTATACCTTTCAGGTCAGAGAAACTTTTGATTTTTCAACAAATGAAGCCATTATAAGGCGAAATCGTTAAATTGTTACGAATTTTGTTTTATACAATTTAACATTTTCGATCATGTACTTCCATATAAAATTAAATATATAATTATGAAAGGAAAAAGGCAAGAAGGCTGTAACTGTAAATAAGAAAAAACCGGTCAAGAGCGAGTCGGACTCGCGCACCGAGGGTTCCGTACAATCATAAATATATTTGGATATGTTACTTTAGTACAGTCTTAAAAAAAGTAGGATAAACGGCAGACAGGTGGAAGGGCGAACAGGCGGACAGTTAATTTACAAATCTTAACCACAGTTGCTTATGGTGACTGAAAAACGTTTCAGCCACTCCACATTGCAAACTGTTTATATTACTAAGTAGGAACTTATTCTTCGTTTATTCGTACGGCAAATAGTAGGTAATTTATATAAGAACCAGTCACCAATTATTACTGTAGTATTAGGTTGCGCCATCTCTTGACCGATAGTGGAACTATTTTAATTCGCAAGTCAGCATTCTTAGGTCACCGCCATCTGTTGACGGGTAGTGAAACTAAAGAATTCTTGTTTGTTTTTTGAATTTCTAAAAAAGTGTGTTATATTGAGACCTCGTTTTATTTTTCCTGTAATCTTTACGTAAACTACTATCACATAGAATTATTTCAGATTTTTCTCTTTGCAAACTTCGGAGATAAGGGGGGGGGAACGGTATTTTTTTTTTACATTTTTCATCATAAGTCGAAAACTATGCGGCCTAAGAAAAAAGAAAAAAATGTTTTAAAATGTGCAAACAGCGCTCTTTCATATGATACCCCACACGCCCTAGTCACCTCACTTCAAATTTTTAAGACCCCTTTTCAGTCACTGTTGTAAAAAAAATTTTTTTTTTTATTTCTTTCTTATTTGCAAAATAGTTGGGCAAATGTCATCTTAAACTATTCCAAATTTCAAGTTGATACCATTAGTAGTTCTCGAGATATCCAGCTGTGACAGACAGACAGACTGAGTCACACCATAAGGGTTCCTTTTTTACCATTTTGGTACGGAACCCTAAAAAGTAATAAAAACACATATTTTCTTTTGGGGCATGAAAATGTTTCTCTACCGTTTTTATAATGGGACCCTGTCTATAATTATTACTTTGCCGGTCGGAAGTCACTGGGGAAGGCTTATTCATCCGCTGTGTCCAAACAGAACGGCTCATTGACTCACTGATTAATTGCAAGGAGAGCCTTTGCGACGTTCTAATGCAAAACAATATTTAAGAATCCCGCTAAAATATGTGCCTGTCCTTTACTTGATTATAATGGATTTTTAATAGGTACTAATTTGGTGGCCTTAAGGTTACAAAAACAAAATATTTTAAGTAAATTGGAGTTTTGTCCGAAATCTTAAATAGGCTTCCATAATAAACCTTGAAGCGTAAATTGAAAGGGTTTTAGAAGCGGAAACCTAGTGAAACCTTTTATTTGTGTTAATTTAGTATAAAATAGATTGGTATCATAGTATGATATTGGATGGGAGGGTTGGGTTTACCTTGAAAACTAAATGACAATCAGAGCTATATTTGTTGGAATGTTCGATAATGTTTCTGAGTAATTTAAAGAAAAGATAAGATGGCAGAAATCGGTCTTCGACAGTTCTAAAATTTATTTTTAAAAATAATCAAATAGTGAGTGAAGTCATAATTTTAAAATATTATTCAAGCAACTATTACCAAGCTAAAAAACGACAAGGTAGCTTTTGTGTCATCAATCAATTCCTTTTACAAAATTTTGTCGGTTCATTAAGCTCCCTAAAATGGTGTGGAAATAAACTTCTATGTTTCCTTAACATTTCAATTAACTTAACTGCGGTTGAGTGACTGGTATAATAACTCTGGAATTGCTGTATATGAGTTCGGGGTGGATTCTCAAGTGGTCATTAAAGAAAAACAAATATTTTTTTATTATATCTTAGATCTGGGTGGTGGTATAAAGTTGTTCTCCAGTTTTTTATTGATTTTGGCAGAGATTGCGGTATCATCTAAATAATAATTATTAGTTCTTCAATTTTACTGTTGGCAAAATCATTACTGCACCATTTAAATATTGGAACTATGAATTCTAAAATTTGCACAAAGCTTCCTTTTATGACCGAAATGAAAGGATTTTTAAAAACTCTCACGGGTAGCGGAATTCACGCACACGAAGTTGCAGGCAACCGCTGGTTCAAATGAAATATAAAGTAGTCTTAAAAATATTACTGCTTCTTTATATAAAATTCAAATATATGTTCAAAAAATGCTTACTGTTACTTAGTTGCAGACACGATCCTGTGAATCCTTAAAGCATCTGAAAGGGCTCCATCACACTGTCTTAACACGTAGTTGTCATTCCGAGTAGCCTGTGCGTGTTTCACATAAGTAGGGATTTGGAAAAAGGTGGTAATAAGGTATGCAAGCCCTCTTCCCTTTGTCGGCCACTCGGCGGTGACGTGAGGGGAATGATCGCAAGAGATTTCCTAACTGGAGTGTGGAACTTGTGAAATGTACACGACATTGGGCATGATAGTGTTTACTCATTCACATGTTTGTCGAGGTTTTGTGCTCCCGTTCTATTCGCGTCTTGGCTTGTAGACTAGAATAAAAGCGAGCTCCTCACTGAAGAATTATTATGGCAGTGACAAAATGTGTGGCTAACACTCGCTATTAAACAGATGATGATGAGGTTCTTATTTACATTGATGTTTAAATGGTTAATTATCGATATTAATTTATTAAACGCGACGTAGTAGCTGCAAGAGGCCGGACAAGAATGGAAAATCTATTGTGTCTCATTTAGACTGCCTTGACTGGTTAA
This sequence comes from Agriphila geniculea, assembly GCA_943789525.1. Classification (NCBI taxonomy): domain Eukaryota; kingdom Metazoa; phylum Arthropoda; class Insecta; order Lepidoptera; family Crambidae; genus Agriphila; species Agriphila geniculea. The sequence goes on from OX038871.1 coordinate 19,092,340, forward strand.
TGTTAATGCATAACCATTTATCTAATTCAAAAATTCAATATTTGCATTATTTCTCACCCATTATAAAGTTAAATTTTCTTGTAATGCTTCTCACAGTGTAAGACACTAAGCTTAGTAGCTAACACTCTTTCTACACGTGTTGAATATTGCTTTAAGAATTCATCTACGTGGGAGAAACGGGAAACTCCTAGTTAAGTAGGGTGGTGATGGACCAGATTTGCTAACTTGAGTGGCTGCGGGCGACATTCGTGACTGTGCTTACTTATTCACGAGATATTGTGGGGCTTTATCATTCTTTAGTTCTAAGTAAGTAAGGTTTACACTACGGTAAGGTTATGGGGGCATTAGCAAAAACAAAATATGTTCTTAATCTTTTCTTAATTTTTCCGGTTTTCTTTCCGTTTTTCATGACTTTTATGCATACTAAGTCTTGTATTGAATTGAATTTCAGTCGAATAATGTAGTAGCTCAATAGCTAGTACTAAGAATTGCTTGACATCCAGTGAATATTTAACGCAATAAAAAATAAATGAAGTTATTTTTTAACGTTGTTGTAAACTACATTTTTATTAATTTGTATTCTAAACAATCCATATCTTATCACCTTTTTTTTGCCTTTGCAGCTTGAAAACAAACTTTTAATTATTTTTTTACTCTCCGAAAACCCCATAAAATACGCCACTTTGAATGAAACACCAATCCCTAAATAATAGCGCATCCTCGTTCGTTATAGAAACGGAGTTTGACGGTGAGGTAGCGGGGTCGGTCGGTATTGTGCGGGCGGGTCGACACAATGCTACCGCTGTGACATTTTCGCTAATGGTTCCAGGGTAGACACAATAAACGACAATACGAGATAAGGTTGCAAGTGAAAATTTCGCGGGATTATTTTAATGCCGGTCAAGTGGGATTTGCCTGCTTTGTGGTGAACTAATGAAGGAAGTCGACAAGATTTATTATGAAACAACAAAATGTAAGGTATATTAAATTCGGAGAGATTAGTTTAATTCGAAGTTTTAGCCAATTTGAATCAAAGATGTCTTGTTGAAATTATCAATACAGTTTGTCTGTAATACTCGTACATACTGCGACCGCGAAGAGTTAAGAAAAATATTTTCTTAAATATTCATTTTTTGTCCCTCTATCTATTTCATACATATTCGATACTTGATACGTTTATTTATATCATAAAGATAGGTAACATCTTTTTTGTAAGGGAAATTTCACCATATGCGGTCATTTTTAATTAATTTCAGTATACATTGTTTGCTTGGATCATTCGCCGAACAAAGGACGTCCAAAATTGGCGCGTGACATAGCGATGCAATACGTCATCACTGACATCACTCATGACGCTGACGTGTGAACCGAGCCACTCTGATGATTTTTCGAAGCTTCGAAATTCAACACCGAATAGTGATACCTACTTTGATCCCCAGTACTTTGTATCGTAATGCAAAGATTTTAGATCTTCTATTGCATTTTAGATAAGTTTTCAGCACCCATTAACACTGAATAATAGGGGTATTTTTATTTTATTTTGAGTTTTTTTGAGTTTGTTATCAAATATTTTAAGTTAAAATATTATCAGTGTTCTAAATACTCAAAATTTACACCTAGTTGAGTGTTTTCGAAGTAATCTTCAATTAATTGAAGTGCATGTAACAATTGACAAAAAATAATAGGATTTGGTTTGTCAATCTTAATACAATTTATGGCTTTATTGATATGCAACTTTGTGGTTTAGTCAAATCTAATATATTCATTGATAATACTTACGTAAAATTGAAGGTATTTTAATTTCATAGAGTATTATCGACCAGACAGACGCATTGATATCAATTCCATATAATTCACAAGCAGCGCTTGCTAACACGCATGTTTTAACGCGGCATGTGGTGACATTCTGACCCCATACCCGTTTTTCATTGAGGATTCTATGCGCTAAGCCCCAAAGGGGTTACCCGCGTTATATTTTTAAACATCGCGAATTAATTGCTTCGAACTTAGTAGAACAAAAAATCCATTCGGATATGCTTCTGTGGACTTGCTAGGTATCAAGGGATATGACGGAACTCGTTTCAAAATCGTACCTTTATTAACTTTTGAATTATTTCTCAAATCAACCATATCTTGTCTTTAGGTCTAACGTTATTTATGTTTTTTTACCGAGTGTTATTTAAATGTCACTTTAAATCGTTTAAAAACATAAAAACTTTTAAAATTAATTTAAAATTTACGTTTAAATCTCTAGATCAACAATATTAATCAAAATGTGTATTGATGACAGATTGAGTAGCTGTTTTGTTTACTATATATCTTTTAATATATTCATTCATCCACACCGAGTGTAATGAATCACCTATTCAAATATAACATTTCAGCAGCTTTTAATCTGAAAAAGTGTTTTCAAACCAAAATTAATATTCACGGCTTTTGTAGCCTCCTAACCGTGTGGATTATTTAAAGTTTGTTTTGAAAAACCGTATTCAAACGGGCGACCGACGGACGGGGTGAAAGCTTGCACTTCATGGCGCGGCATCGAGTGCGAAACAAAGTGTGGTCTGAGAAAATGTTTTGAATCTGTGTTTTGTCAGCGAAAAGGCGACCAGCCTCGATCCTGCTTATGTTATCGTTACCATCGTGTCGCAATGGTGTTTCAATAGTATTGTATTTTTTTTCCACTGCCTCTAACATATGGTCAGAGCCTGTTTTTACATTTTCCTTTTCTTCTCTTTCATACTAGTTCTCGCTAAATAGTATTGTATTATGACACAGTACTTGCGCAAAAAGTAATACGATTAAAATACCATTTTCCATCAGCCATTTTTAATGTCCCCATTGCTGGGTGACAAGCTTTCCTTATGGGTGGATAAGGAGGATGGGCCATAACCCACCACGTGGGCCCAATGCGGATTGCTGGGTGTTAACGACTGCAAATGCAGCCGAGACCAACGGCTTAGCGTATCTTCCAAAGCACGGAGGAGCTCGAGATAATACATTTTTGGTCACCCATCCCATGACTGACCCTTGCGAAAGTTGCTTAACCTCCACAGTCGCTGACAGCTGACAAACCCAGACAGTCCTAAAAAAACGTGCTGCGGGCGCGATGTATACAGTTATCTTTACTTTTAAATATTGTTCAATTTACAACCTCATCTATTTTGATATTATATAGATGACTTTTTTTTATTTTCTCAGTTAAGTGAATGCTGAATATTTTCAACGAGGTTTACTTACCTTTTTTTTATTTATTTATCTAGGTAACAAACAGTCTTTAACAAGTAAAGTAACAAATATTACACACAAATAGACTTACAGTACCATTATGTTATAAACAAGATTTTATATAAATGAGTACGTAAGAAACTATGTTACTTTTAATAAATTACAACGACTTTATGATTTTAGAATGTAATATTTAGAAAGCATTGAACTGAAAACGTCATTTTTAGGGTTCCTTACCAAAATGGTAAAAAAGGAACCCTTTTTTACCATTTTGTCTGTCTGTCTGCTTGTTACAGCTGGATATCTCGAGAACTACTAATGGTATCAACTTGAAATTTGGAATAGTTTAAGATGACATTTGCCCAACTATTTTGCAAATAAGAAAGATATAAAAAAATAAATATCTTTTTGACAACAGGGACTGAAAAAGGGTCTTAAAAATTTGAAGTGGGGCTACTAGGGCATGTGGGGTATCATATGAAAGAACGCCGTTTGCAGGTTTTTAATATTTTTTTAGGCCGCATAGTTTTCAACTTATGATGAAAAATGAAAAAAAAAATACCGTTCCCCCCCCCTTATCTCCGAAGTTTGCAAAGAGAAAAATATGAAATAATTCTATGTGATAGCAGTTTATATAAAAATTACAGGAAAAATAAAACGATGTCTCAATATAGCACACTTTTTAAGAAATTATCAAATTTCTAAAAAAGTTATCATTAGTTCCACCATGCTATTTTGTCATTCGACATTTTTTATTTTTTTTCCTATGACTGACCAATATATAACATTTTTCCAATACATTTAATTTTATTGTTTTTCTGAAGACATATTGCGATAAAGTGTTTTTTATTAATTACCCTACGTAATTATTACAACAAGATAATGATTTATTTGATTCGTATAAATATTATATCATAAATGTTTCTGATACAAATTTTGATAGTTTTTTAAATTACGTTAAGCGGTGTTACTAACACTTCGTACATACATTAAACTATTCCCTGGCTGGGCGGAAGTTTTCCTAGTAAAATTGGCCCCGAGGCGTCGAGAGAGATTATTTCATGTGGCGTTTTCTTAAAACTAAAGTTTTTGACAATAAGCCGAAAGCTTCCTCTGTGAAAAAGAAAAAAGCACTATACGTACATACACTAGTGTTGCGGTGTGAAAACAGTATTCGTTTATAACTTTGTTTCTCGTAGGCTTTTATTCTTAGTGAACAAATAGTACGAATTACTAACAAAATCAAACACTGTACCTAGGTTATTAGTTGAAAGAATATCAAAGAATCTTTTCAGAAATTTATTAAGCTTATTATAGGCCTTTATGGACGTAAATTGCGTGGTTGTGGAAGAATACTCACAATTTTATTTTTACTAGCTTCCGCCTGCGACTTCGTCAGCGTGGGTATTGGAGAAAATCCTTAGGAAACCTTCAACCAGGATCCGACCAGCTGTTTTTACGCGATTAGGCGGGTCCCCACCAAGCGCGCTGCTTCGCGAGGCAAGAAGTTTTCCGCGTATGGCGGGCCTCGCACGAGGCTGTTCGCTTGGTGGGGATCCGCCTAATCGCTTAAAAACGGCTGGTCGGATCCTGGTTGAAGGTTTCCTAAGGATTTTATCTAATATCCACGCGGACGAAGTCGCGGGCGGAAGCTAGTTTATTACAATAATCAGAATTGGGTCCAGAGTATTAGTAGATATCCCGTTTCCGTTTCTTTACCCATTCCCGTCCCCTGGAGCTGAATCATGTCCACCGTAAACTTCAAAATAAATCTCATTTTCGCAATCACCATCCCATAAAACCTCAAAAAGGACAACCACATCGATTTTCATGTTAACTTACCCCATTTACCCCCTAAGGGATAATTATCAAAATAACAAAATATGTGTTTGCCTATTTATTTTTAGACGTGCTCCTACGAATTTTAAAGGTTTAATGTCTATTTTATATTCTTTTTCCATACAAAATTTGAACCCCATTTTTACCCCTCTGGGGGTTAAATCATGTCCACCATGTTGGACTTCAAAATAATTGTCATTTTCGCAATCACCATCCCATAAAACCTCAAGAATGACATCCATATCGATTTTTATGTTTACTTACCCTATTAACTCCCTAAAGGGTTGATTTTTTAAATCACAAAATGTATGTGTCTATTTATTTTTAGACGTTTAAGGTTGTTCGAAGTTTAAAGTTGTAATGACTATTTTATATTCTTTTTCCATACAAAATTTGAACCCCATTTTCACCCCTTTAGGGGTTAAATCATGTCCACCGCCTTTTCAAAATATCTCAATTGTCATCCCAGAAAACCCTAATAACGACATCCATACCTATTTATAGGTTTATTTACCCTATCCACCCCATTTCATCCCCATAGGGGTTAAATATTACCAATAACAATATACGTTTTGTTAGATTTCCACCCATAAGCCTAAATTATAAATTTAGCGATTTTTACTTCGAAAATGAAGGATATTCTTCTAAACACAACTTCATCCCCTTTTCACCCCGTTGTGGGTAGAATTTTGAAAAAACGCTGAGGCACGTATTTATTATTTTTTCAATCATCAGCCTAAACACAAAATTTGAATTTCATCCCTTATTTCATCCCCTTAGGGATAGAGTTTTCAAAAATCCTTCCTTAGTGGATTCCTACACTGTATTATCTGTGTGCAAAATTTCAAGTCTTTAGGTTCAGCGGTTTGGGCTGTGCGTGGATATCTCACTCAGTCAGTCAGTCAGTCAGGATTTTGAATGTTTTATATATAGATAGATTATTTTAAGTTGATTTTATTTCTACTTTATTTTATAATTTATTTTGTCAGCATTAATGTAACTTATTTAAAATAACTATTTAATAATGTTTATATAAGTAATTACAACAAAAAAACTGTGAAGAAATCATGTCAGACATAAAGCTTTTATAGTGTTATCGTTTACTCAGTTTTAAAATATCCTACATTGGACACTTCTAAAATAGTATTTTTTGAGTACCTGAAAGAGCCCGATACATAAATTCGATTGCGATAGTACATTCTAAAGTGGTTTTCTTGTGAGTTCAGTCTGATATCGTTCTAAGTCAGTGCTTACTTGTGTGTAAAATTGCCGAGTTGCACACGCTTTACTTTGTGTGCGTATTACAATATACCTGTTTGAATTTTAAAATTGTTTTGAATCGTTTGTAGACTATCAATGAGTTGAGTACACTGAATTCTCTAGAGCTTTGAAGATACGATGAGATAAGTTCAAAGCGTTCAATACTATTTTATAACATTTGTCATTGTCACATTAGTAAGCATAATAATGTAATTGTTTTTAGTTCCAAATAAATAAAAATAAAAATCTACGGTGCGAAAATGTTAACACAAATATTTTTCCGTTCCTGTACAATAATAGGTTCACGTTCACGTCCAAATAAATATATACAAATATAAAGAATAGGATTAAAAATGACGTCGTTCATTATTCACTTTTCGCTCTCACACTAAACGCCACACCTGTTGCTCTCTTACTCCCAATCATTATGGAAAGCGCGGAGAGCCGCCGTTTTCAATCAAATTCCTTATCTGCGTGGGTTGTAATATCACTGATGTGTAAGATTCGCGATATAGAAATGCATGGAAGTCTCTAATGACAACAATTTGACATAATCACCAGTTCAATTCCGTATTATTACTTAAATTAACGGCTACAATAAGATGATAATGCCATAATATTCCTTTAACTAGTACCTACGCACGTTAAGGTATGATTCCGATGTCAGCAGCACTGCTGCGCGACACTGCTGCCGAGCTCGGAATGTGCATATAATATGCTCATATAAACCTATAGATAATGTATGGGGACCAGTGGTGTTGCGGCAGCAGTGCCGCGCAGCACTGCTGCGCAGCAGTGTCGCGCAGCAGTGTTGCGCAGCAGTGTTGCGCAGCAGTGTCGCGACGCTTCTCCGCTCACTTCAAATTGAGCTTTTCAAACGTAACATTACCGATTCAATTTGGAGCACACAGCTGCAGTGCTGCGCAGCAGTGCTGCCGACATCGGAATCATACCTTTAGTGCTCATTTACGGAGACGCGGGGCGTCAGGCGGCGCGGGCGACGGGGCCTCTCGCGGCGCGTTGGGCGATTTTTCTGTTTACGGAGAGGCGGCGCGTGAAGCGGCACGTAGCATCGCACGCGTAAATACAAACATATGGCACTATACGATGCTGTTCATAGAGACGCGTCGCGGGCAGCGTGGCGGTGCCCGCGGTGGCGCCCGCGGCGACAAAGTCAATCAAATCGTCACAGGGCCACAGAATACATAATAGTACAAGTACAGAAGATCCACTCCGCAAAGTAATTTAAATAAATAGCGACTCTATCCCATACACAATAAACTGCAATTCAGGTCGCACACCGCTCCCACCCGACAGTTATATTCACCTAGAAGTTGCCTCTCTTTCTATCGCGTAGCTCTTATCTCTTCTAACGATTTTAGGGTTTGTTCTTCTAAATAATAGGTACTTAATGTACTTAAATACATTTCAAAAAAACCTAGACTAGGTACAGTCGACGCCACATTAGACTTTACATGCTGACTGAGGCAATTTGCTTTCTTACGAAATAACATTGTCATTAATAATTAACTTTATTTCGAAGGTAGGTATGTAGTACCTACCTCATCTATAAATTATTATTGCAATAAATACCTAGTTGGGTGAAGATTGTTTAGCAAATAAGACAAGTAAGTACCTAAGAATAAACGGATACTAAATAATATCTAGGTAGTAGACAAGCACTTCTTACGTTTCGATGTCGTTTTGAACTTTTGGAAGTGTGAAAAACATGACGTTGAATCCTTTATATTAGTATTAAGATGAACGCAGCGAGTGAGTGACTATCGAAATTGAACTGCTAACAGCCAGCCAACGGCGGCAGCCCTCTGAAATTAGTCCGTCCGGACGGACCCGCTGGCTACTTTTAGCTTCGTACCTAAAGCGCGGAGTGCGCCTAGCCTGACAGGGCTTGGAAACCGGTAAATTTTTGAACAGGTTCGACGAAACTATATATGGATCTTTTTAAAAAAGGTTCTGTTTCTCTGAACCGGTTTTTAAACGGGTCCGCAATGTTTAAAATATTCAAAAATCCAAGATGGCGGCCAACTTTTTTGTTTGCGGGCCGATTTCGATGAAACTCGGTTTTTGGTAGTATTTTGGCAAGAAAACAGCAACGCAATGTTAAAAATGTAAAAAAATCAAGATGGCGGCCAACTTTTTTATTTGCGGGCCGATTTCGATGAAACTCGGTTCCTGGTACTATTTTGACAAGAAAACAGCAACGCAATGTTAAAAATGTAAAAAAATGAAGATGGCAGCCAACTTTTTGTTTGCGGGCCGATTTCGATGAAACTCGAGTTTCGGTAGTATTTTTACAAGAAAACAGCAACGCAATGTTAAAAATGTTAAATATTCAAGATGGCGGCCAATTTTTTTGTTAGCGGGCCGATTTCGATGAAACTCGGTTTCTGGTACTATTTTGACAAGAAAACAGCGACGCAATGTTAAAAACGTTAAATATTCAAGATGGCGGCCAACTTTTTTGTTAGAATTTTTTACATTTTTAACATTGCGTTGCTGTTTTCTTTCCAAACTACCACCAAAAACCGAGTTTCATCGAAATCAGCCCGCAAACAAAAAAGTTGGCCACCATCTTGAAAATTTAACATTTTTAAAATTGCGTTGCTGTTTTCTTGCCAAAAAACTACCAAAACCGAGTTTCATCGAAATCAGCCCGCAAACAAAAAAGTTGGCTGCCATCTTAAATTTTTTACATTTTTAACATTGCGTTGCTTTTCTTGCCAAAATACTACCAAAAACCGAGTTTCATTGAAATCGGCCCGCAAACAAAAAAGTTGGCCGCCATCTTGAATATTTCACATTTTTAACTTTGCGTTGCTGTTTTCATGTCAAAAAGTATTTTGACATGAAAACAGCTGCCATCTTGATTTTTTTACATTTTTAACATTGCGTTGCTGTTTTCTTGTCAAAATACTACCAAAAACCGAGTTTCATCGAAATCGGCCCGGAAACAAAAAAGTTGGCCGCCATCTTGAATTTTTTTACATTTTTAACATTGCGTTGCTGTTTTCTTGTCAAAATAGTACCAGGAACCGAGTTTCATCGAAATCGGCCCGCAAACAAAAAAGTTGGCCGCCATCTTGATTTTTTTACATTTTTAACTTTGAGTTGCTGTTTTCTTGCGAAAATACTACCAAAAACCGAGTTTCATCGAAATCGGCCCTCAAACAAAAAAGTTGGCCGCCATCTTGAATTTTTTACTTTTTTAACATCGCGTTGCAGTTTTCTTGTCAAAATAGTACCAAAAACCGAGTTTCATCGAAATCGGCCCAATAATTAAACAAAAATACACAAATATCAACAAATACATCAATGTGCGGCCGCCATTTTGAATTCCAAATCATTATCAAAATCGTGCCAAAGACACTTTTTCATGACACCAACACCAAAAAATTGCAAACACTACTTTCAATATAATATAACCCAATCGAAAGCGTTAGCCCTGACGGGATAGGGCCCGAGATACATACTTTGCCAAAGTATGGGCTCTCGGGCCCTCCCACCCCCCTTCTCTACCGCACCACCCCGCACGATTCCTCTGTCTAGACGCCTTCGATGGCCGACTGTATGAAGACTATCTCTCGGCTGTGCTAACACTTCATCGAGAATAGTCGCCGCGGGCGCCGCCGCGGGCGTCGCCGCGGGCCCCGCCCTATTTCAAGCAAATGCGTGAAAAATCGCCTCTCCGTAAACACACTCATACAACGCCATATGTTTGAATTCAGTGCGGGCCGCGCCGCCGCCCGCGTCGCGCGACGCCCCGCGTCTCCGTAAACGAGGCCTTTAGTCTTTGTTTTTTTTTAAAACTGCATCTTTGCTGAAGCGGTGCACTTTTACTTACATTAGTTTAGTATGCTTACCGATAAAATTGACGTGTAAGATAGCCAAGACTAGTAGACGCGCGAGGGGTCCTCCGCCTCGCGTGTGCGCGCCCACCGCCATCTTGTTTCAGCGCGTGACCGTCCGGTGCTGCCATCTACCGTCGCTCTTTAGTTTTGTCATTCGCTTCGATCTACTCATTTTGCGCCTAATGTTTTACTGGCTTTACTACGTAGCTTGACGGCAACCATCTGCAACAAAGCAAGAAACGATAATAATAAGCCTTTTTCACTAGACGGTGAAATTCAGTGAGCTAGTGCTTGCTGGAGTTCTTGCTGTATCGCATAAGTAGTGCAATTTCAGTTTTATGTAAAACTAGTGGCCGCCCGCGACTTCGTCTGCGTAGAAAGTTTTTTTGCTATCCGTCGGGAAAAATATTTTTTTCGGGATGAAAGATACCCTATGTCCTTCTCTGTACCCCTGACAACGTGTATGCAACATTTCATGATAGTCGGTTCAGTAGTTAAGACGTGAAGGCGTAACAAACAAACAAACGGACTTTCGCATTTATAATATTAGTAAGGACTAGCGGCCACACGCGACTTCGTCTGCGTGGAAAGTTTTTTTGCTATCCCTCGGGAACAATAACTTTTTTCGGGAGGAAAGGTAGCCTATGTTTTCTCTGTACCCTTGACAACGTGTATGCAAAATTACATGATGATCGGTTCAGTAGTTAAGACGTGAAGGCGTAACAAACAAACAAACAAACGGACTTTCACATTTATAATATTAGTAAGGATTATATTATTACTAGCGGCCGCCCGCGACTTCGTCTGCGTGGAAAGGTTTTTTGCTATCCCTCGGGAACTATACTTTTTTTCGGGATGAAAGATACCCTTTGTTCTTCTCTGTACCCCTGACAACGTGTTCACAAAATTTCATGATGATCGGTTCAGTAGTTAAGACGTGAAGGCGTAACAAACAAACAAACAAACGGACTTTCGCATTTATAATATTACTAGCGGCCGCCCGCGACTTCGTCTGCGTGGAAAGTTTTTTTGCTATCCCTCGGGAACAATACTTTTTTCGGAATAAAAGGTACCCTATGTCCTTCTCTGTACCTCTGACAACGTGTGTGCAAAATTTCATGATGATCGGTTCAGAAGTTAAGACGTGAAGGCGTAACAAACAAACAAACAAACGGACTTTCGCATTTATAATATTAGTAAGGATAGTAAGGATACTAGCGGCCACCCGCGACTTCGTCTACATGGAAAGATTTATTTGCTATCCCTCGGGAACAATCCTTTTTTTCGGGATGAAAGGTACCCTATATGTCCTTCTCTGTATCCCTGACAACATGTTTGCAAAATTTCATGATGATCAGTTTCAGTAGTTAAGACGTGAAGACGTAACAAATAAAAAACCGGCCAAGTACGAGTCGGATTCGCGCACGAAGGCTTCCGTACCTAAAAAACAAAAATAAAATCACGTTTGTTGTATGGGAGCCCCCCTTAAATATTAATTTTATTCTGTTTTTAGTAGTTTTTGTTATAGCGGCAACAGAAATGCATCATCTGTGAAAATTTCAACTTCCTAGCTATCATGGTTCATGAGTAAGCCTGGTGACAGACAGACAGACAGACAGACAGACAGACAGACAGACGGACAGCAGAGTCTTAGTAATAGGGTCCCGTTTTTACCCTTTGGGTACGGAACCCTAAAAACAAACGGACTTTCTCATTTATAATATTGGTAAGGATACTTATAAGTTGTCAATTTGGAAATTTGTGCATAGTTAATCAGGAATGTAAAAGGAAATCTTTACAGATATTTACTAGTATCTCCAGCTATAAATCGCAAAGTCTTCATACGACGAGAACTGCGATAAAAATATTCGTATTTTTATTCACATTCCGTTTGCGGAGCGCAGAAACAGTCGAATGTTATCTAAAATATGAGTGAATGCGGGCTCGGTACGTGCGGTCCGTTCTAAAAGAATTTCATATCAAAGATTCGCTCACGGGGTCCGCGGACCGGCAACGGGCGCCCCTGCCTCTGACTCACGGAGAAAGACAATACAGAAGAGACAGTTGCAGATACTAACTATTGACTTTTTAGGAAAGCTTCAATGAAAAGATTGTACTTGAAAATATGAATACTGTGGCCCGTGACTTTTTAGAATATTAGTTTCACCTGTCCGGTACGTTTATAATCAAATGATGACAGTCAAACAAAAGTTTTTAAAATAAGCGTAAATGTCAATAGTACCATACCTAGTCGTTATCAAAATGTACCAAATATATATTATGTCAAATATATATCTAGTAGTTATAAAAATTTTGACTAGATGTCACTAAAAGTTTGTTTTTTTTTTAATAAGGCTTGTTCACTTGTGAATTCAGTCTACTATTGTGGAGGAAAATTGTAACAATCCGGGGCCTGTAACACAGTTTTAAACTGCTGCGACTTAAGCGTCTTATCATTAATTTGTGAAATGGTGTTTTTAAATAAATAAATTGTTGTAATTGTTAAAATTGTTGTAAGTATAGTTTAACATTACATTTTTCAATGAACTGCAAAAAAAAAAACAACAATCAAATCTTAGACAACTCAGTCTAAACCAGAACTTCTAATTTAGATGGAAAACCATTGTTTTCACAGAATTACTTATCTGAAAGAAAGATACAGTAATGGTGCCAACCTTCAAATATGTCGTTTCTTGTAGCTCTACATCGAGTGTCAGCGGGCGCTACGTAACATATTATCACAAATGGATACAGTGGTGTCTTTTGGCCTCTCGTTCCGTTATGAAATATAATGTGCATTACGGTACGGTTCGCGTTTGGCTAATGGTGTGTTTTTTATAAGCCCTCCTAATGTTCTTTGGTCCACCTGACTTTGGGAATGGCATTTGTTTTAAAATAAAAAGATTTGAGAATTTTGAGGATACACCTATTTCATTGGGATTATTTATAAATGTTAAGTTTGTGTGTCTTACGGCAGAACACTCGAAGGCTTTAGCTATAAAATGTTTGGTTAACATCTCCTAAACTTTAAGGAAGCTGTCAGTTTCATAAAGTTACTGTCAAATCTGCCAACTTTTTTAAAGGGTGCATAATAGGAAAACAGGTGCATAATAGGAAAACATGGTTTGCGCAAGCCATATTATTAAATAGAAAACGTAAAGTTGTAGTCACAAAAAAAAAAACATACAACAAGCTAAAGAGATTATCTAGTAGCTACAAGTATTAAATTGCATATAAACCTCACAGAAGATTGTAATAAAAAAACAGAATATCATATAAAGCGCTTGTCGCGGGTCATATTTTTGGCGTAAATAATAGTGGAAACGTATTGAATTCTACATCAAAATGCACTTTAACATACTCAATAGTTGCTCCAATAACTTTATTCAAGAAAGATAATTGTGCTAAACATAATGATGAAAAAACAATGAAAAACATCGCAAAAGTACAGAAGTGAGGTTATTTTCCATAGTCCTTACACGTAAAGAAAAAGGCAGAGACAAGTGATTCCGCACAACGGAGCCTTAACTTTAAGAATCGTTTGAGTATTTGGCCGTATGTTTGGAACAGGTTCCCAGATACAGTAGAGCTGCCGGATTGGGTTATATTTTAGACACTCTACAAAGATGATTAATGCCCAATTAATCTAATCTAACAAATTAGAATGTAAAAAAATTTAGGTATTAAAACTACGACACTGAAAAGAGAAACACTAAGGCGGGATTTTTCAATTACTTTTGAATTTAGGTAATGTTTTTGCGTATAAAATGGCACTTACACTTATTCTATTTTAGTTCAAACGTTACGTGTTTCATATACAAATGACGCAAAAGCTAAGTTACCGTCATTAATTATTATTATTTTTCATATTAATGATCACCATATCACACCGTCTGATGCAAGAGTCTACGCAATAAATACAGCTTCGCAATGACAAATAGCCCCTGAAACGCAGCGCAACCCGATAACGATGCGATTGTGATCGGAAGGCTTAATTAATGTTCGCGACAATTTTGAGTTTCCTTTGATTACATGCGATTTTTGAAGTAAAACTGCTGATATTCTTTTAAGGTCTTAGAACATTTTGAATTTTACTTTTATAGTACTACGATCTTACTTAGCAGAAAAGTTCGTGTACGCGCTCTTCGCCCCAACATTATGAAAGTGACGGTGCAGTGTGGAAGCAATTTTAATCTTAGAGGTGGTAATGCGCCGGTGTGGTCGACTGTACCTACCTAAATAAGCTCTCCTAGTCAAAGTGACCCCTTCGTCGCATAAATACATTTTTAAAAAGATAATTAGTTTACTTAGCTGTCCCTCTTATCAATCTGATATTATTCATTCTTCTTTCTTCATTCACCCAATTCTTCTGTGGAACGCGCTTCCTTTAGACATCAGAATGTCCACCAGTCGGTATGCGTTTAAAACTAAGTTGCGCAAATTTCTTACTGAGCAAGCAGCTCGCTCATAGATCTCAGTAATCGTCTATAACGTTTAGTTGTATATATCATATTATATATATGTATATTTATTTTATTATATATATATAGGTATTATAATTTGTATATATTATGTATTTATGTATGTAAGTATAGTATATCATATTTGTCATATATAATTATTCTGGTATATAATTTATTATGTTGTATATCTTAACATTTTTGTTTAATACTGGTTGTGCACCCTACCACATCAATATCTCCACATCACCCCAAGGTTGACTGGTAGAAAATGCCTAAGGCATTAAGTCCGCCTATGTACAATGTGCATGAAGAATTAAATAAATAAAAAAAAAATAATAATAATGAACTTTACTTTCGGAAGATGCTTAGAGCAACACGGCTCCCGTCCGGTACGGAAGCCCGTGTTGAAGGGAAGATGTAATTATTTGTTTCTTAAAAACTTATGTTCATATTTCAATTGCTATTTGAAATATTCGGCTTCCTATGTAACATGCAAGTGTTACTTTACGTTTGCGCCACTTTTAGAGTTGACATGGTTTATGAAAATTTTAAAATCTGAAGACCTTGTTTCCAAGGTGTTAAACCTACAAAAATGTTCTCGCACCTCAGTAAGTTTACTCAACATTTTCAAGGTGGAAACTTCAAGAGTTTTTTTTTGTTCCCCATATTAATATAAAGTCTATCCACTTCTCACATAGTTCAATCTCAACAAATTGAATTATGGTCTGAATATCAAAGTCTGTCATTTCACTCATCACTGAAAACAGAGGAACGTTTTCACATTTCCTCTCAGCATTTTTGAAATGAAAACTTCTTTAGCGGCGTTGTACGCTTTTTGTATGGGGAAAAAATGCTAAACGCGCGTCAGTAAGAATCATGTGGCTGATCGAAAATGCGTAAGACGGAATGACGGATGTGACGGATGGAGAGTAGACAGCTGGCGGCGGAAGTATCCCCCTCTCTTTCTACGGGGCGCGTTGAAAATGGCGGCGCGTCATTTTAAGACGTAAACACTTGTGTCACCAGCAACGCGCTAATTTTGAAAATGGAACTAATAGCAGCGATCTCATCGTTGAAATCATAGACTTATTTATACTCTGTGACTATAAGTTTAAATCGTAGAATGCGTGCATGTAGAAATTAAAAAGGCCACTGGCGCGGAATCTTTAGAATTTTTCTCTAATTACAAACTGATTGAATTGTGTGACTGCATTGTAATAGGAAAGAAATAATTTTAATCCTTTGCCGCTAATTTCAAAATATCAAAAATGCACAACGTTAATATTCAAGTTTTCACTTCTGCCGGCACTCCTGGAGTGCCAACCAATTTTTTTTATTCCGGTCTCATATACTGCTGCGCACATTTGAAACTTCAAAGTTATGCAACGAACCATTATGAATTATTTCAATTTGCAAGCAGTGAAAATAGTTTCTATCAAGTTTTTAGGGTTGGCTCGCATGACTAGTTTTGTCGGATAAAGGGTGAAATGTTTCCTCACAGATAAGTCCCTCGCTTTCATGGGCAACGTATCAAAAGATTTTCATTATAAAGTTAGCAAGCCTACGAAGGCGGCAATTTCACTTAATTATAGAATTCCGTAATACATATATGTTAAAATGTATTATAGTTAAATGAACGCACTGAATTAGAAAGAAATAGTCATGTTTTTCTTTCTAATCGAGTGTTATTTCTACGATTCATTGACCTAGACTACTCATTTGTAATTATGAGCGTAGAATCTATTCCCAAGAGTTAATTACTCAATCCAGCTGGTTTCTTCTTTTATATTGGTACCAGAAAGATTTTGATTTGCAGATGAATATTAATCTTCTGCCCTTTATGAACGTTTATTTTGCATCGGCTTAACTATGCAAGTATTTATTGATTTACTTTAAACAATAAAACA
This sequence comes from Agriphila geniculea, assembly GCA_943789525.1. NCBI lineage: Eukaryota > Metazoa > Arthropoda > Insecta > Lepidoptera > Crambidae > Agriphila > Agriphila geniculea. The sequence goes on from OX038871.1 coordinate 19,108,906, forward strand.
AATTCGCTGCCCAGCCCCTCTACTCAAATGGCCAACATTCCATACGTTTGATCGCTACGCTTACGTTAAAGCTTAAATATAGAGCAATAAACGATTAAATCTCACGTTGCAAGCTTATCTAAATCACAGCTTTGATGCATTGTATGAAATTGACAAGGTTACTGCATGTAATTTTATAGTTTAATGCTTATTTTAAAGATTTTATAGTAAGCGTAGCGTTCAAATGTAGGTATAGAATTATGGCCATTTGAGTAGTTTGGCCATTAGGCAGCGAACTAGTTTTATTGTTTGAAGTAAATCAATAAATACATAGTTAAGCTCATGTAAAATAAACGTTCATAAATGGCAGAGATTAACATTAATCTGCAAACCAAAATCTCTCTGGTAAATAAAAAAAGAGAAACCACCTGAATTGAGCTTCGATCATTGAGTGATTGACTGAGATATCAGCGCACACAGTTGGCTTTCGAGTAGGGGGTCAGAAATAAAATAAATAAAGTAAAAATAACTTTGATAGAAAATGTACCGTCATTAAATAATTTTCGAATACGATGATTCTATGCAATTAATTATCGGTGGTATTACGCAAAATATTTTGTATCATCCACATCATTAAGCTAAACGACGTCAGAAGCTGACATCAGAGAGCAGACGAAGCCGGATTTAATCAGGGAAATGTCGACTGACACAATATACTCAAATTAATGAACGATCAACTGAAAACATTTCGAGCATCGACGAATCGGACCAACTCATTTGTAAGGGCAGCAATTATAAGCCGAGTAATCAGCCAGCGGCTGCGGTCGCCGGTCGCAATCAAGTGATTAGTGTTTCAGTGGTTTGAGATACTCTATTGTTAGATTTGTACATGGGCCGAAAGTTCAATCGACGGAACTAATTTAGTTAATCAGTAAACAGTGGAGGATGTGCTTCATCCTTTGCCGGTTACTTCATTTGACGAGTTCTAACTAAATTCTGTTTTGAGTTTCATCAATTTTTAGTTAATCATGCAATGGTGTATGTATTATCATTTGCCGGGTTCGATCCCCGGCTGGGTTAGTTGAAAAGTTTTCTTTATCGTGTGTGTAGTCTGTACTCTGGAAATAAGATTTTCATAACACAAGTGCTTTAGCTACTTTGGTTTCAGAACATTATGGTGTGTTTTTTTATAATAAAGAGCTAGAAAAAAATACTTATACACATATTTTATGCTTATAAGACATATATTTTTGTCTTATTTAATTCAGCCAATTAATTAAAATGGCATAATTTAATTTATACCGAGTACTTATTTAAAAAGAAAGAATTTAAGTATTATTATTTTTTCCATAGTAAATATTTTTTTACAGCAACATTATAATTATAATTTAACCAATTTTAAACCCGTATCATTGCAAGTCCCTATAATATTTTCAATGGCATAGATACTTTTGTTTTTATTATCTTACTGTATTTCCGCCCGCAGCTTCGCCCGCGTGGATTACATCGGGCGGGCGGAGACCCGTGCTCAGTAGCGGGATTAAAAGTAGTCTATGTCCTTCCTCAAAGTCCCATCTATATCCGTACCAAATTTCGTCAAAATCGGTCCAGAGGTATAGGCGTGAAAATGTAACAGACACACAGACAAAGTTCCTTCCGCATTTTAATATGAAGGATGGATTTTATTCAACAAAATTTTTTTCAGTATTACATTATATTGCAAGATGACACTTCACTAGTTCTCGTAAGTATAAAGCACCGTAAAGCCATTTTCACAGAGCTTCTCTCACCTCTTGGAGTGTGTCTTGATGAAGGATTAGCTTATTATGTTGAAAGTCACACCTGAGAAGAAATACAGAGAAGTTATTTTTAGTTTGTTGCGGACTTTAATGTGACTTATAAAATAATGCAACCCAGTTTTCTATGGCTCTTGTATAATTGTCTCTTAAATAGTGACGATTACAGCAAAGTGTTGTAGAATTCAAAACTATACAACTTATAGTAATGAGACAAAGACTTTTCTGTCCCTTGCTACGTATATGTTTCACAACAATACCTTTTCTGGTAGGTTTTATAGTCATATATTATTTAACAAAGTACCTAACTTATTGCTCATACGGAATTCATCATGTTTGGAAACAACGTCATTGTTTTACATGGGGATTTTAACGAGCTATCGGGTAATACTCGAACCGATGCATCGTAATGGCTGAAGTCGAAAACAGGCGAATCTCGGAACAGAGCATTGCGAAGTGAGCGCGTCCTATAATTAACGAAGGCATGTACCTGCTGGCAACGCTAATGAATGGGGTTCGCCGTGTCGCGCAAAAACTGGACGTCATACAACACGCTGCGAACATCACATCACAGATACCCTTTCCATAACCCACGTACGCAACTCTAGATGTCAAAATGATAGGCACATATTGGCCAGCTATTGATTTCCACCCGTCGGCCGCTGACGGTGCAAATTTATTTTCGTCGGGTAAACTATAAAAGCAAGTGAATGTTACCATTTTAAATTTTACAGATGACTGGGTGACTGTAAAGTTTATTTCAATGCAGCAATAATTCAATGATTACGGAAGAGGTGTTTCAATTTTGTTAATGAATGTAAGTAACCCATTGTTTTCTGTGTATATGTAATTTAATAATGTCGATGCCATTAATAGAATTGGAGGTTTTGGGGATTTATACTGTATTATTTGTACATTTCATTATAGCGAGTGAATTCAGTAATACGACGAAGGAACAAACTATAAGTGTGTGGTAAACAGATACACCATGTTTTAGATTTTTTCCAATTTTGATAAGATTCCAACCATTTGATTAATAAAACACATTGATATTAGGTACAATACAAGAGGCTTAAAAGTAAAACATCCGAACTCAGCGTCTGCTAGTTAAATAGTATGCAATCTACAATAAATGCAGATTAGACCATATTTTATCCATTCAATTGTCGTACACCAACGAGAGTTGAAAGGGAGTCCTATAAATCTAGATCTCGCAGGCTTTGTATTTTTTATTGCTACTATATCGCCTATTAAGCGCGGACGTGCGTGAAAAATGTTCACTGTGTTTGCGTTTGCTATGGCGCTATGTTTCACTATTAACTTTATTAAAAACACATTCTCTGCGTGGTTTGCAGCACGATTATTCGCTTATAATAAAAAACAAATATGTGTGCTGGCTGAACTTTGTCCCCAATGGTGGCCACAGGCCTTCCTTATGGGTGGATAAAGAGGATGGGACATAACCCACCAACCGGGCCCAATGCGGATTGGTGGGTGTTAACAACTGCAAATGCAGCCGGGACCAACGGCTTGACGTGCCTTCCGAAGCGCGGAGGAACTCGAGATAATTAATTTTGGTCAGCCATCCCATGACCGACCCTTGCGAAAGTTGCATAATCGCGGGCCCTTTCGCTAAACGCCATCGAGCTCCTCGACTTACCTTTATGAGGTGATTATTAAGATTTTTCGATTCACGATGCTGTTTTTATAACCTAAATTGAAGTATACATTAAGTATATATTAAGTATAAAATATTATAGCACACAGCCACAGGTGCCTTCAATTCAACACCAATAACAACGTTTGTTGTTGCGCTGCCTTAAAGGTTGTAAAAAAGCAGACTTACCTGGGTGTGTCTATTGACAACCGATTCTTATGGGTTGACCAAATTCGTCATGTGTGTGACAAACTACGCGCATTGCTTGCAAAATTTTCTATACTTAAGTACAGAATTCCATACCCCATTTTGCTATCTTTATATAAATCATTAGGTGAATCGATTATTTCTTATGGGTTAAGTAGTTATGGACGTGCCGCCAAAACTCATCTTAACCAAATCTATGAACTTCAAATACGTATATTAAAAACCATAGTACCCCGTAAAGTAAGGGAGGAATACAAAAACAATTACCAGGCTTTGTTCTCCTATTGCTCATTGATACCCGTACAGGAAAAATTTAAATATAACATCTTAACAGAACAGTACTTTAATGCAGACCTAAAAAAAGTTAGCCATAATAAATTAACAAGAAGCGTCACAACGAACAAATTTCTATTACCTATATTTCATAACCAATATGGAAAACGGACATCGGCTTATATTGTTTCAAATTTAATAAATTACTTGCCCATTGAGACAATAAACAAAATTAATAGTAAAAATTTTAAAAGCATACTTAAATCCTACTTTATAGATAAATTAAACTTAACGATATAAAACAAAATAAGCACATTTAAATATAAGTAATACTTTCCCCTTAAATATTCACGAAATGGAGCATCCTGTACGCAGTATTGCAAACGTGTTTACTTTGAACTTAAAAAAAAAGTATCTGACACACCGCATCATACAATAGCTGTGCTGACTGCCATCTTTTGTCGAATTGCACGTGTGTGCGTGTATGTGTTTGTCCTGTGTATGTATTTGTCCTGTTTCCGTGCACCACGCGCCAGTCTAACTTATTTGTCGCATACTTTATTTTTAGATGATGCTAGGAAATAATTTTAACTAAGATGACTTGTATTGTAACTGTATAATTATAAACCTACATTTATGATTGTCAGTGACGAATGTGTAGTGTACGAATAAACCTTTATGGTTTTCGTTACACTTTTTAGATTAAGAAAAAAATGTAAAGGAGATGTCCAAAAATGTATGAGGTCTGGGCCACGTCTTTGTACAGTATACCAAAAAATAGATAAAGACACGATAAACAGTTTCTAATTATTCAATTTCTTTAAAATCACTTTGTTTTCTGGAAGGAACATTATACAAAATGCAAAAACGCATAAAAAAAGCATCATGGCGGAAGATGTTCACAAGTTAACTCACAGCACAGAGTAGGTAGAACTCAATGACAGTGACCGCATTCTGCCAGACAAATCTTTGAGTCATCGATCACCATAGAGAGTACATTAATTTTTAACCATGGCAAGTAAAATATTGAACAATACCTGCATCTAGACCGCCTATCTCAAAGCGATAGCCAAAGCGATAGCAATGCTCTATCCGTCCTTGTCATATCATAAAACGATGACAAGGACGGGCAGTGCACTGACGTTATAAACCGAAGGAATAATCAAAGCAACCGAGCCGCAGGGCTCCTTCACTTGCTCGTCGGTCGCGCGATAAGGGTGCTACACCTACACGCTGCATGTAACTTGCGCACGTGGAGGCGCAGGTTACTTGCGCGGGTGTACAATGCTATGGAGCAGGAGCCATACCGGCTAACTTACATGGCTATCGTAATCCCTTTAATTTAACAGATGGATGTGACACATTGATACTTCTTTTTGGTACAAAAAATCTTACCAAAGAAAAGTAGCAATGTATCACATCCATCTGTCAAATGAAAGCGATCACGATAGCCATGTAAGTTAGCCAGTACGGCCCCTGGACCCGCTTTACGTGTTTCCACGGAGCATGTACCCTGCGCAAGTGCTCAACAAATGCCGGGTCCATGGTCCATAGCGCGTGTTTTGCTCTACACAATCAACAAAAACATCTCAACATTCAACAAAAAAAAAGTTTGAGGATTTTGTTTGGCGAAACAATGTTTTGTTGATTTTGTAGGGCAAAACACGCGCTGTAAACCCGGCCAAACGCGGTCTATTTGCACCGTGTAAAAACACCCCAGGCACCTACCGCTATACTTTCCATGGTTAAAAATGGCAATCGATGACTCAAAGATTTGTCTGACAGAATGCGCCCACTGACAGCTTTTTAACGGAGAGTTGCCATATTTGACGCAAGCTTTTTCTAATAAAAAATATTGATATGTTTTTATTAATAACCATTTAACCATGCGTTCTATAAAATTATTTGTATTTTTCTCAGAATCAGTATATTTTTTTTTCATCTTTGAGGGTGGTGTACATAGACGTGGCCCAAATTAGGACATGTCCTTTGTTTATTTTCCAAAATAAAAAAATAAAAAAGAAGTACATATAAAAACCATCTCTATTTTCTCAGATGACCTTTTTCTAGGGTTCCGTACCAAAATGGTAAAAAAGAAACCCTTATGGTGTGACTCAGTCTGTCTATCACAGCTGGATATCTCGAGAACTACTAATGGTATCAACTTGAAATTTGGAATAGTTAAGATGACATTTGCCCAACTATTTTGCAAAAAAGAAAGAAATAAAAAAAATAATTATTTTATAACAGGGACTGAAAAGGGGTCTTAAAAATTTGAAGTGAGGTGACTATAGGGCATGTGGGGTATCATATGAAAGAGCGCTGTTTGCACATTTTAAAACATTTTTACTTAGGCCGCATAGTTTTCGACTTATGATGAAAAATGTAAAAAAATACGGTTCCCCCCACTTATCTCCGAAGTTTGCAAACAGAAAAATCTGAAATAATTCTATGTGATAGTAATTTATGTAAAGATTACAGGAAAAATAAAACGATATCTCAATATAACACACTTTTTTAGAAATTCAAAAAACAAACAAAAATTCTTTAGTTTCACTACCAGTCAACAGATGGCACTGACCTAAAATGCTTACCTAAGAAAAAAAATAGTTCCACTATCGGTCAAGAGATGGCGCAACTTAATTCTACAATAATAATTGGTGGCTGGTTCTAATATAGTTACCTACTATTTGCCGTACGAATAAACGAAGAATAAGTTCCTACTTCGTAATATAAACAGTTTGCAATGTTGTGGAGTGGCTGAAACGTTTTTCAGTCACCATATAAGCAGCTGTGGTTAAGATTTGTAAATTAACTGTCCACTTGTTCGCCCTTCCACCTGTCTGCTGTTATCCTACTTTTTTAAAGACTGTACTAAAGTAACATATCCAAATATATTTATGATTGTACGGAATCTTCGGTGCGCGGGTCCGACTCGCTCTTGGCCGGTTTTTTAGCTGAGAATTGATTTGATGAGGTTCTTGATAACCGGGTTGGTCAAGGCTAATATTGCTGTTTTTTCCTATGGGTTTTTTTATTTCGGATAATTTTCAAGTAAGGATATTGCCATGATGAAATTACTGAATTACATGAATACTCCCAAAGTTATTAAATTATATTATGGTTAGGGTTCTGGTGCTAGTAACTAATCCGTAATTGATTGTAAACCAAATAATTACTATAAATACCTTTGATTCGATTTGATTTGAGTGTGGAATTAGGTTCTATCTTACTTATTCAAATGATATGAAAGACGAGCACCTCACCATCATAAAATATGGGAAAAGTACACAAATGTTTAAAATTATAAGCACAGATTTTCTTTGAAAAAATAATTAAGTAGTTCCTAGGTACGTTTTTTAAGACATAACAGTGAATTTAGTATGTAAAAAGCAATCGTATTTTAAATAATTCACGAACAGCCGTCTGTTGCATACACAATCGAAAATTTACAACCCAATATAAATCAGAGAATAAGTATTCCAGGTGATTTATGGAACACTTCTAACCCGTTGTTAGGGTAATGAATGAGCTCGCTGATATCACTACTCCTTAAATTACTCAACACGATGAAGAACCCTAGTTAACCACGAACTATTTAACTATTCCTCGCACTATTAAGATAAGGTCTGATGGAATAAAAATCACCTTTATCACTCCAAAAGGTGTAATTGGTTTTTATCACTTCCTACGAGTCTTAAGTTAGGTGTGGGTCGTGAAAAACGCCGGTCAGAGTCGCAATAACTATATCTCACTAGTTTTCCGGTCGTTTTCCATGTTCGCGATGAAGTATGGATGTTTTATGGCGACCCGTGTTCATAGCAGCCTTTGGTTTTGAATTGAAGTCAGAAAGTTAGGTGGCCCTAATTGGATTAATATTTTTTACGTGCCGGGATGAGTTTATTTAATGGTTTGTTTGCCAGAGTTCCCTTTGACTTTTCATTGCAGTTATCCGTTTAATTATTATTCGTTAACTTCTCAAGCTTAAGCGCTCACTAGACATGAAATAAAACACTTCGCGGTTTTATTGAAGGGAATTTGGTAAAGTTGGTATTTTGTTTGATTTTTTATTTTCCCGACTAGCAGCTTCAGTCCTCTGTGACCACGGCCGCTGCAAAAGTGCCGAAACGTCGGTAAAAAAAATCAAACCAAAGTTAAAAAGTGTGTTACCAAATTTGGTTAAAAAGTGTTTTACTTCAAGATTCGTTAAATAAGTGAACGTATGTATGTTGTAGAAATTAGCTTGAAAATGATTTGGTTTTGATTGCGTATTTTATGACCCAAAGCAATTTTATTTTATCACTAAAGTATTTAATATAAATTCGTGAGACAACGAAGTTAATTTCTTTCTAAGTTCCTTGTGTTACAAATTAGGTAAATAAACTTTATGATTAAGTCATGTATACTCATTTTTAACTTAGAGCGTGCGCGAGCTTTCAGAGTTCGGCCTATACGAAAATCATTGATTTCACAGAAAACCACACACTAATGAAATATTTAGATGTATAAACAACCTTTTCTAATGTCAAGCAACAAAACATGTACCCCGTAAAGTTCTTTTACACATTTCTCGGTAAAGAATTCTCAAATAAGGCAAAAAGTAATAAAAAGACTCGCTGCTTTTCATTAAAGCTCTTAAAAATTACCGTACACAGAAATTCATACAGAAAATGAATGGAATATTAAATTATGTTGCCCGCATTTTGTAAACCTGACGAAGCTTCTTGTTAAGCTTTCGAGGAGCTTTTAAGTTAATGAACAACTTATAAAAATATCTATTGACTTAAAACTGAATCTTCCGTTTAATTTCACGACCAGCGAGAGAACGATTGTAAGTAATTAAAATATTGTACTTCATTTGGCGAAGTATTTGTTTTAATCTAAATAATAGTTGCTCATGGGGCAATTAAATAAATTAAATTAGACCTCGACTGTTCTTCCTTTAAGAAATGGAGGTTGTGTTTACGGCGTACGAGCCGTTAAATTTTTATTTGCTGTGTTGTTTAATTTACTTTGAGAATGATCAATAATTTAAATTAAATCTGTAAGATAAGTTAGGTATTTTATCAGTTAACAAATGTGACCAAAGAATATCAATTAATATACTTAAAAAATAGGTATCTATAGGTATTAATGTTTGGTATGAAAATAGTTGACTACTGTACAGCAAATATTAATTTATGTAAATTATTAGCAAATTGCATTATGACTTTGACACACACCACTTTTACAGTAAACGGAATCAGAAAAAACATAATTTTCTCTAAGTTCGTAGGAAATGTTACTATTAAATATCTTATCCATAAAACAGGTATATTTAATTGGAAAGCATAAGTAGACAAACTGCGAGATATCGTTAGAAATATCTATATTTGCATTATGTAAATTATGCATTGATACAAAACGAACTTCAGTCTAACTTAGTGATTTAATTACACTAAGTTGTATGTTGTAAAACACAGGCTATGGAGTGAAATGGTTATAAAATTTCCTTTGCAATTTCCGATCGTGACATCAGGAGACACTCGTTCGAACGTAGACTAAAAATAAGAAAACTAGAAATGTTCCGGTAACCAGTTATTTTGATATCTTCGGTGGTAGATCGTCTATATTTCTGCTAATTTTAAACTTTGGTATAAGTACAATATAACTAAGAGGTTTTCAATTTGTATAATTTGTAGGTTGATAGTGAAATGATTTGTAAATTGTTTAGTTGGTTTGATATGAATAATTTTGCCTTTCTGATCACATTGCCTAAAAAGCAAATAGACTAAGAGGGCAAAATGACCAAAACGCAGAATGGCTAACTTACAGAATGATTAAAACGCAAAATGTCTAAAATGCAGAATGGCTAACTTGCAGAATGAATTTAAGAAATCCTGCAATAGCAGTGATGTCATGACAATAACGTAATTTTTATAAGTGCATGATGCAGTCTAAATTAATGTTTTTTTTTTACTTATGTCCCATTTTGTATTTCTTTTGTTAAATATCATATCATTAATATCCACATCATACATCAGATTGAATCATGCTTCTACTCTATAAAATGTGAAATATATTAAGGTAAAATTTGAGAAAACTTTTTCGTTCATTCATACTAGCATTTGGAAACTCAAATTAAACCCGAACCCGTATAAAAGTCGAGTTTATGTAGCACAATAAAAGTCGTAAAGATGGCAACATTTCAGAGAGATAAGTATAAATAAACAGGAAGGCGCAATGTTCCTAAAATTTTGCTCGATTCTCATTTGACTACCAAACGAAGTTCGAACTGCACAAGTTAACAATGTTAGTAGTTCTTATTATAGAGAAGATAGTTCCTTCACTGATCTGTTTACTATTTTGGAATATGTTGGTATTTTTTCGGTCACAGCTAGTTGGTAAATAAAAATAGTAATGGATTAGGTTTTAGTAAATGATTTGAGTGAAACGACGATAACAAGTAGATAGTCGTATCTAGTACCACTACATATTATTCAAATTGATATAATATATTGTCTTGTTTTTAAATTATATCTGGTCAACTACTTTTAGACACTAGAATAGAAGATATTAACTCATTCGTCTATCTATATAATTAAAAATGATTCGCCGAAATGTATTTAGTCGCCTAACTTTAGAACGGCTGAACCAAATTAGATAATTCTTTTTTGTTGTATTTATTATTATTAAGACAAAGGAAATCAAATTTTTAGAAAATTTTCTTTTGTACAAATATAAAAGAAAATTAAAAAAAAAATTGGATGCAATGACAATATAACTTATTGATTGCGCCACACGTGCGAAGCCGGGGCGGGACCACATGAGTAAGCGGGACAGCTAGTTTGATATACAGGGTGGTTCTTTTAAGGCGTCTTTTAAGGCGGAATATACAGAACAGAACGGAATCTTAAACTTTAAAAATAAATAAATTTTATTTTTTTCCATAGCTTCTGCCTAACTTTAAAAACTGCGCGACAGCCTAAGAGCCCTAAGCTTTCATAATAATACAAAAAAGGATATAGGTACTTCATCGGGCATTATTTGCTGAAATTGGCCCTGAAAGTGGTGAATCAGAAACATTGTAATTTTCATATTTAAGGATTTGTTATTATTTTCGCATATTTTTGTCATTCGTAAGATTAATTATCCATTTAAGTTTATTTTAAGCTCAGTTGATGGAAAAGACAGACATTTTATCACTACTACTTTCCAACAATCGCTACAGCACGAAGTTAGTTCAAGTTTAAAAAAAAGCAATAAATTTTAAATAACGACTAATGTTCGTGCAATTACAGTTTGTGTATTTATAATGTTAGATATGCATGTTTTCTTTTCCATTTTCATGATCTGTTCTAAATAAAGTACAGTATGCTCAAAACTTGCGAAATCTTATGGGCACACAAACCCTAGTGGTTTTTGCTAATGAGTAATGTATAATATAATCTGTATTTATGTATGTCTTAAACAATAAATACAATAAAATAAATAGTAAATCCGCCTTATTCCCAAAAAATCCTTAAAGTAGAGTTATAGTCAATTCAGCAAATGCTGTGATAAGGCTTATTAAACGTCTGCCTTCGTGCTATAGTGGTTATTGAATAGTAGTATAGTAGTGATAAAATTACTGTCTTTAGCATCAACTGAGCTCAACATAAACTTAAGGCGGTATATTTCCATTTCAAAGAAATTCGCGTTTTTTGCAAAGAAGTTATCTCAAGAATAAAAGCATTACTATTGATGTAAACTTTAGTTTTAGGAAGCAAAATTCTTAAATTAGTGCTGTATATAGAGAAAAGCATAATATATTATCAGGTATTTTGGAACGAAGACAATCTGTTCAAGTGTAATTTAAAATTTTCCCTTCTGAGGTAATTTTCACAAAAGTTTCTGCTGTAATAAATAAGAATAAGACGCATATTTATTTTTTCACCTATTGTATGTATTGTCAAGGAGTGCATTATAGAGGAAAGTTTAAAAATGTTTTTTATCGCAGTGAAAATAAAACGTGTTTTACTGTACTAAAAAAAATCTTTTATTTTTTAAAAGAATAATGAGGTATATGTCTAATGTATTGCGTGTTTTATATATCCATATATCTATTTAGTTATTTAATAGGAATTTTCAAAGTTCGCCTTCATAACGGCTCGCGCAGAGTTGCTTTGATCATTTGTATTGAAAATTTAAAAATGGAACGTGATTGGAATGAATACAGCCTGAAATGGATAATTAATTTTAAGAATGACAAAATATGCGAAAATAATAAAATATGAAAATCACAAGATTTCCGATTCACAACTTTCAGGAGCCAATTTCAGCAAATAATGCCTCAAAAAGTACATCTTTTTTTATATTATTATGAAAGTTTAGGCTGTGATACAGTTCGATTCCATTCTTATTTGTTACTATCGATAAAAAAAATGGTATCTTGTATCAAAGTAAGGAAGAAGATTATTTTACTCATGAAACTACAACCAACAGGCACTGTTTTGTAAAAATACCGAGAATATCTTATCCATAAAAGATATTTTTTAAAAGTCGTTCAGTCGTTAAGTCATAATAAATTATGAAAAAAAAAATATTACTCCAGAACTACATAAAATCTTGAAACTTAAATTAGGGTTCAATCGATACGTATGGTACTAAGCTGTCACCTCTCACCGGCTTGATATCTTAAGGCGCTTTCCTGGCCGAAAGTGGCACTGCTGTGAATTTTATTTGGTATTGTAATTCTAATACATAATTTTGATAAAACATTCCGTGGCATTTTAGGGCCCATAGTCTAGTATTTTTACCGACTTCAAAAGGAGGGAGGTATTCAATTCGACGCGTATTTAAACGGTATCATTACATCCCCCCGTAGTCACTGCTAGAAGTAGATAGCAAAACTGATAAAATTAGCTGTTTTTGACGTTGCCTATCTACTTCTATGAATGATTGTGAGGGAATGTAGTGATACTTTTTAAAAATACTAAACTATAAGCCCTAAAATTTCACGAAAAGTTTTATTGAAATCCTTTTCTAGTAACAACTTATTCAATTAAAAACTCTGAGGGCGCCACTTTCAGTCAGGGAATCGCCTTAAAAGAAACAAACAACCAAAATTAACAGGTATTTTTTCGGCAAATACGAAACTGCTCAATGTATGGGATGGGATGAAGTAGCAATATTTGAGGAGTAGGCAAACAAAAAGTCACATTTCCACTTTTGACTTTAGGTTGTTTTTATTTTTTTCTATACTCGCAACACTGGATTCCATCATATACACTTACTATTTTCCGTCAAATCGTGATATTTCACATCGAAATAATTCAACAAAAGTGTAAAGTTCCGTCAAAAAGTAACAATTCCTTTGATTTTATTACAGTTTTTAATGTGTTCACAACTCCTGCACAGATAGGTAGTCACTTTTCCGATGGTAAAATGTATTGATTGATAGGCAGTCTAACAAAACGAAACTTTTTCAAACAAAATTAGCAACACTGAATTTGTTATGTCAAAATATCACTCGCGTTTGAATTGAAGTGATCGCTTTTTATGTTGGAGGTTAGATCAGTTTCAGATTAATGTGGAAGAAATCAATCAAGGAAAACGAAAAAAGAATATCCAGCTGAGTAGAATAATGAGGGCTTTTTAAAGTTATATTTAAAAAATAAAAATAGTAACTATTTGCCTCACTAGATGGAGTTGATGGAAAGAAAAGTGTCAAAATTGGCTTTTAAAAATAAACGGCCTGTACCAAAAGCTAAACGAAATAACAAGTAAGTTCATAAAGATTTATTGAAAGTCTGGACACTTCCTATTGGTTTTTTTATATGCAATTAGATAATTATAAATAGGTATTTCATGTATATTTTATCCTACTCTTGCAGATATATTGATAGGGATCCGCTGCGGGTTAATTTTTATTGTCCTTGCAATCATTCTTCAAACAGTTCAAAATTTCTAGACGTTACAATTCCTGAATAGGTCTGACAAAAAGTAACATTTCCAGGTTGGTCCATCAATATGTCACTTTTCCATTTTATTAACTAAAATAAATTAACTGCTGATTTAAAAAAACCCGAATATACGTTTATTCTACCGGATTATCTCACTCTGATAGCTATTCCAAATAAAGTAATAAAAAACAATAATATTCAACCTTTTATTCGTTTTTTTAATTTCCCTAAAGTTTATAAAAATGGATAAGTGACTTTTTCTTCGCCTACTCCTCATTTCATCCCTAAAAATTTGCACATGGTATGTTAAAATGAAAATAATCTTCGTATTGCCATCCTTATGACGCCACAGTCTCTATCCACGCCATTTGCGCGCTTTTTATCTTATTATATTTGTGTATTCGTACTGAATACATTGTGCGAAAATAGTTTTTTATTTGTCTTTTGGTCATTTTGCCGACCTAAGAAGAGCATTTTTGATCACTTAAATTATTATGATGGCTTATCCGAACTGATTTTTATGGCATTAATTAAAAAAAAATGTTAAAAGGATTTAATTCTGTGACCTCCTTCGATAATTTGTTACTCGGTACATTATTATTGTATTTTAATTACCTCAAACTTAATTTGTTTGACGGATAAGCTGGGCTAAGCAACAAACCTCTTCATTGTGGGTAGACGGTCAGCCTTAAGAAGGAATACATGAAACTGTGTCATTCCAATCATGCCGTTCAAATACTATGGTTGCATTACTGAACAAGGGCAATAATTGGCGTAAGAAAAGGTGCTAAAGTGTTGAGCTGACCGCCTCTGTGGTCTAGTGGTTCGCCCACCAGTGTGAGATGCAGGGGTGGTCCCGGGCTCGATTCCAAAAGGAGGTACAATTTGTACTCGGTTTGGTTGGTGGTAGGGTTTATTTCAAGTCCGCCTGGCTAGCTAGCTACCACCATCGGCACCATCTTACCTAAGTCTGACGCTATAACAACAATGTAAAAATTGTTGTGTTCCGGCCGTTAGAGGTAAGATAGCCAGTTTCTCAGTGATGAGGATTCCGGGTTAGAGCGCTTCCATCTTCGGCCTTATCATCACTTAGCATCAGGTGAGATGAAGGCCAAGCACTACCCCGTTGTGCATATAAAAAAAAGCTGAGGTCGACAGTTCTTGGGTGGATAAAAAAAATAGAGACGAAGTGCCATACTGTTGCCGTTATTCCATGAAGTAAAATTGTAACATCATAGCTTTTCGATATTTAAAACATATTTTATATTAATAGTTTAATAATTTTGTATGTCTGCTAATGCTATCTGAGGGAACTGTATTGGAAAATGTATTGTAACTTATAATATACATATCTTGTTGTCTTATATATATCTTGTATTTGTTTTGTGAGTCTCAACAAAACTGAGTAATTTTTTTCTCATCTTTCTATTTTCATAAATAACTGTATTTTAAAACTCTAAAGTTTTTGAAGCCGTTGATACAAAAGTTTTATATATTGACATGTCTGAAAAGGTATTTATATAAATGAAAACACAGTGATTGACCAAGCGATATCTATGATTTTAAAAGTTAATTAGAAAGTATAAACTAAATAAAATGTAATGAATATAAAAGGAGCGCCTATTTAAATAGTTATCTTTTTGTTCTTTAATGGCTCAAAAGCTGTCAATATCTTTCATTCAGATTTAAATAAGCTCTTTGCTACAATATACTTACTTACCAAAAAGGAAAAAGTCATCTAACATTCATAATTCTTTTTTACAACCAATTCGTGGTCCACATCATCCCACAACACACAACAAGTTTAGCACTGGGAACTTCGGCCAGATATTAAATATTTCATCATCATAGTTCTCACTGCATACGGCGAAGTTGCGTCAAAGTCACAAAAGTTCTGCCTCAACGCGAGGTAAACTCGATGTTGAAAGTTGTGGAAAAGCTGAGCACAGATCCAGCTCGCGGTTCGAATCGCACTGAATTTCTCACGCGATACTCGAATCGGGCGCGCGACTTCCGAGCGATGTCTAGCGATTCATGCGCGTTTCGCTTGGTAGGAGGAGTCTTGCCTCGAAACCACGCCTACCAAGGAGCTACACATTTCTTTTTCAATATGTGTAATTCAATTTCGCTTATGTCTTCGCTGGGAAAGTTGATGCCCCGTTGTCGTTGAACACGATGTTTTTATGTAAACTGTAATGTAGTTCGCGAACCGAGTCGGCCCATGGTGCTGCGCGCGATTTTCTCCTTCCCTTTTTGTTGGCAATTTCACGTGCTGTTGCCTGTTGTTGTCTACTGGAGCAATAACGAACCGGGGAACTTTAGAACTCGAAGCTACGTATGAGAGGATCTATTTCTGTTGTAAAAGTTATATTTTCTACATTTTCTCAGTGAGCTTTTGTTTTAATTTTGATTTAATAAAATGTTATGATGACTATTTTATACTCAGTTTTTGTAAATTTTACACTCACTTTCAAACTTATTTACCCCGATAAAAGTTTATCTATAGTTTCATAGTACACAAAGATATTATTAAGTCATCTGTATCTGTTCTCACTCACTTGCATGTGTATCACTAATAAAGTACTTACTAATATTATAATTTATTGTATTGTAATCATTAGTCGTAGTAGTCTTAATAGTGTTATATTTCTCGTCGTTATTAATATCTGCATATCACTACGTATTTGTATCACAATTAATCCCATTTGGTACCCGGGCGTAGTCGTCAAGTTACACTACTATTTAAGTTTATCTCACTTCTGATCTATTCTGTGTACCTTACAGATAACGGAATTAGCGTAGAGAACTCACCTCACGGGACAACTTACGGCGACCGGGCGCCTGGTACCTGCGAGCAACACAACTTCTGCTTGCTTGGGAATGTACTAGCTGCAACTAAAGTGGACTAAGTTTATCCTTACTAATATTATAAATGCGAAAGTCCGTTTGTTTGTTTGTTTGTTTGTTTGTTTGTTACGCCTTCACATCATAACTACTGAACCGATCATCATGAAACTTTGCATACACGTTCTCAGGGATACAGAGAAGGACATAGGGTACCTTTCATCCCGAAAAAAAATTATTCTCCTGAGGGAGAGCAAAAAACCTTTCCACGCAGACGAAGTCGCGGGCGAAAGCTAGTACAAATATAAATGAACCTCACACCCGTACGGCGTACCTATCTAATGTACAATGAGGTTATTTTTCAGTTGGGCGCCAACTATGAAATGAAAAAGGTTGAAAACAAACTAATTTTTAAGTATTTGCCTATCCTTCTAACAGGTTAAAATTTAATTTGCTTTCGGTACTTACTATAAAATAATAGTTATTTGTTATACAAGAGAACAAAGTCAATTTGTGCTGCGAGTGCCAACTTTGAATCACGAACTAGCGAAGCAGTCTAGAATTGAATCACAAGCGTAGTAAGTGAACTCACATACAAATTTTCACCTCTACCAGCGAGAAAAGTGTTAATGGTAAGAACAGTAATTTCCACGTGACTTTCCTAGTAAAAAGCTTAATTCACCATTAGAAACTTGTTCTCTCAACTCTTTTGGAGTTAGACAACTATCTTCATCGCTGGACGCACTAATTTTTTGTAATCTATCACAAATATAGTTCGATCAAACCTTAGAGCAACGCCGGATCAAATCTTAGATGATCAAACCTATGCTGAAAAAAATAAATTCCCGTTGTTTTTCGTATTTTTTCTTTTATATTTATTTCATACATACGACCTCATTTCGTTCATACTCTTTATTTCGAATTAACAACCTTTCGAAGAACAATCCTTGTTTAAAACTCCCTGTTAAAGTGTATTTTATTTTTTTATTTTTTTTATTCATGCCCGACACCTTAGAGTAAGACGCGCTAGCCGCGATGCTCTAAGCCCGACACTGACGTCCATTATACATGTACATGTGATGTCCGATAACATAAAGCATTCTATCTTTTTCTCACATATCTATTTTACAACTCTCATCGTTGTCACTCTATTTCTTTTTCGTTATTATTCTTATTATTTCAAAAGAGGTGGTGTTAGAAATTAAAAAGTAATTTTGCCTCACTCTCGCACCAAAAATCGATTTTGCTGCGAGTTTTTTCGCGCCAGAAGCACCCTTTTGCGTGCTGAAGCATTGAAAAATATTTACATTGTACTTAAGACAAAATTGAAAAACGATTACATCATCAATTATTCAAAATTCACTGACCAATGTTGTCATAATAATCTTTTCTCTACGTTTAAAAGTTTGATTAATATTGCTGATTATTAGCCATTTGATAGTTCACATATTTCAACCTGTTCGCCACCCCACATAATATGTGGATTGTAAAGGAATTTGCTAAATTATAACAGTAAATTAAGCGGCCGTTTCATTTGCGTTACAAAGTGAATTATGTGTTGGTGTCTTAGTTCTGTCACCGGCTAAGTTACTACGGTTCAAAATTAATACAGTGCCATAAGCCAGCGCTAATACTCTGTTCCCCTAGACTCCTATTTACAGTATCAAATTTTACAAAACCCACCAAGCTAATCTCCACTTTAAGACTTCGTGTCTAAGATTCCGTATCCCACTACGGTTTGAAGGGCGATTATGGCGTTCCACGAACATTCAATCATTATTAAGTGTACACCTATTTGTTTGGTGTCGTATGTAACTAGAGCCTAATAATGAGTGACATCAATTGTATAAATTAAATAAATATCCTCATTTACCTTGTAAGTAAATAACCTTAGCTACAGTTTTATCTATCTATCTATCGATTAAGTTTGATAACAAAAAAAGTAAAAGTGGCTCCGTGAGCCTCACTTTAAAAAGTAGCTCAAATTGTATGTTGATTAAAAATAGTCTAATAGCTATGAGGTTTTCAAAGCTCATACATAGTAAGTAATTATCAAATTGCTCACAAAATTTCACGAGAATAGATTGAGAAATGCGACTTGTAGAGGAGAACAGACGTTTTTTACATATCTTCGCCATTTTGCAATATTTCGAAAACTGGATCGACAAAAAATATTAGTACCTATATATAATTTTTCAAACCTGCTCACCAAATTTCATGAGATTCTGTTGAAAATTGCGATCTGTAGAGAAGAACACATCATCATCATATCAGCCGCACGACGCCCCTCTGCCTGGGGGGTATAGGCCTCTCCCGAGGATCTCCACGAACGATCGATCCTGCGCTGCCCACATCCATCGGTGACAGCCGGACATATGAAAGAATTTTTTCCCAAGCTGAAGCAGAGACGCTTCGCTAGCGCTTCGCACTCGCTCGGTCAAAAAATAACATAGTAATGTTAATAAGCATTCTTAGTACTCTAAATAAAATAGCACTTACATGAAAGGAAATTAAGTACCATCGTAGTTTAGCTGATAATTATTTTTTCTCATTTAAAACATAGATTATAAAAATACTATGTGACTGCAAAAATCTGAATCTAAAAAAATATCTAACGAAAAGTTCAACATTGAACAATCGTTAAATTGTCAATGTAGCGGCATAGTTGTCAAGCGATGGAAGAACGGGCAAAGAGAGCAAAATGGGTTGATCGTTGAGTTCCCTAGGGTCTCGTTGGAGCGCGAGCGATTTTCGCGGTCCGTTCTTATGATTAAGTCTGCTCTTCCGAGATTTGACTAGACTGTGTCTCGACAATTTTTAGCAAACAACGGTGGAAGTGATTGCGATGTTGATTGTTTCTGATTTATTAGATAAACCTAGAGTTTCAATTATTTTATTTTTTGTAAGTTTTTATCATTTTTATCACTAATTATCAAGTACAACAACAAAAGCACGTTTGGGATTCAAATTTCGTAATGAAATTACAATATTTTTCTTACATCTTATATTACATCTTTATGTTTATGTGTTTATTGAAACACGTTCTTATGGTATTTATATGCGCAACTCCGTTGGTCATTTCCAATACGACTTTGAGAATATTATTAAGGTATGTCTCGTAAGACCAAAAGATATCATACTATGGAAAGGTAAAAAAAAATTTTTTTTTCGACATAATATGTTCTTTGGAAAATGTCGTACAGTTTCAGCAACACTGACACTTTTTTAGGATCTGACAGGGTTTTTTGATACATGATGTATGAAATGAAATGAAAAAATCCTTTATTCATATAAACTTAGAAATCTGGGACGAGGAAGCGAAGCGCAGGGGCACCAGCTACCTTTTCTCGAAACGCTTCGTCGTTTTTTTGAACCCTCATATCTTGGGTTTGGAGTATACTAGATACACAAAATTCTCGGAATATGATGTCAGTAGTAGATTTATTAAATAAATAAAGTTTGAATTGTATAGCTTTTATAATATAAATTTTATTGATATCTAAAAAACCCCGATTTCGTCACTGACTCACTCATGATCATCAAAACTCAAAGGATACTTCCAGAAGTCCTAGAAAGCTGAAATTTGGTAAGTAAGCTAGTATTAGGACACAAACAACAAAAAAACTATGAAATTGGACTTTAACCCCCCAACCGCTTAACCCTCATAACTTGGGTTTGGATTATACCAGAAGCACAAAATTTTCAGGATATGATGTCTGTAGTAGACTTAATTTTTCCAAAATTATTGATCACGGACGCTTGTTTTAGGTTTTGCAAATCATATTCCATTTCCTTTAATTGTTCGACGGTCGCATACGTTGCCTTAACGGTCTTAACTTCATTTTGCAAAATAAGCAAATCTTTTAAAAGTCGCGTTACATCGACGTGATCAAATGTTAACGGCGGTAATTTTTGCAATTGTTTAGCTACAAAAACTGGTGTTTCCTCAGGATGCGTGACCTTAAACAAGGCAATCACATCAAATAAGTTCCGCTGAGTCTTTCCATCCCCCTTTCGTAACTTCTTTCGTGTATTACCACTAATTCTTTGGATTTTATCGATATCTAAAAAACCTCGATTTCGTCAAAATTTACTGATAATCATCAAAATTCCTAGGGTACTTCTTAACCTTCGTAAGTCCTAGAAAGCTGAAATTTGGTATGTAATCTAGTATTAGTACACAAACTGCAAAAAATTATAAAAGTTGAAACTTTTACCCCCTAACCACTTAAACTAGGGGATGAAAGTTTGTATGCGACTTCCGCAAATTATGATGCTGAAGGTCTGAAAAAATGAGACATATGAATCTGAAAAATCTTTAAATATTTAGTAATTATTTTTAAGCCTTAGTAAATCACTGTTAAAGTAATGGAAAAACAAGTAATCAAAAAAAATATTGTGTTCATTTTAAAACTACTTCTTTCATGGCGCAAAACTCGCGGAGACTCTATTTTGTTCTTTGCACTGTCACATTCTGCGTTAAAGAGTAAAATAATATCACATCATAAATTAATTAGCTCTACCACAGAATAAAAAAAACCGGCCAAGTGCGTGTCAGGCCACGCGCCCAAGTAGGGTTCCGTAGGTACATTGTACCATACCGTATTTTAATACCGCTATCATTTTTCATTTGAAAAAATAACTTTGTTTTTCACAGTGTTTGTATGAATGACAAAGTTATATTTGCGGTTTTGGAAAATGTACTATATCTTGAAAACTAATTACTACATCTCGTTCAAACCAATTTTCGTTGAAAGTGTTTATTAAGATCTATAGCTTATATTTTTTTTAGATTTTTCACCCTCTTACTTTAAAAGTTAAAGGGGGGCACACATTTTACCACTTTGGCGGCATATATCTTTCAAACGGTTGACATTGAAAAAAAAAATTGTCTTAAAAACCTCAATGTCATTTTTAAAGACCTATCTATAGACACCCCACAAGTATTGGTTTGATGAAAAAAAATATTTTCAGTTTCAGTTCCATGTATGGGGAGCCCCCCCTTAATATTTTTTGTTTTATTTTTGTGTAAAAATCGTAAAGCGGTTTACAGAATACACCTACCTACCAAGTTTCAACTATGTAGTCTTAATACTTTTGGAATAAAGTGGCTGTGACATACGCACGGACAGACAGACAGACAGACATGACGAATCTATAAGGGTTCCGTTTTTTGCCATTTTGGCTACGGAACCCTAAAAAACCAGCGTACTTGTACACGCTGGTTGATGTTGATCGAATTTTACACGATTTTAGACCACAATTCTGACCCCACCTTGCTTTTCCGGTATATGGAAAGTAACTTACAAAAAGGAATGAAATCCTACCAAAATCATTTTTATGAATAATGTTGCCAAGATTTCGCACTGTCAAAAAGTTATCCGACCTCATGTAGAGCCAAGCTTCTAACTCTACGCGCCCCTAACTCTGCAAGCCCTGTGGCTTGGCTTGTAGTAAATATGTGGCTTGGCCATTTCGCTACATGGAAACCTTTCTAATAAACAATAGTTCTTGTAGTAACGAAATGACCAAGCCACATATTTTGACTAAGGTGTAGAGTTTTTGAAGTTAGGGCTTGCAGAGTTAGGGGCGCGTAGAGTTAGAAGCTTGGCTCTACATGATTTCTGATAACTTTTTGACAGTGCGAGGTCTTGGCAACATTATTCATGAAAATGATTTTGGTGGGATTAAGTGTTTTTAAATTATCTATATTCTCCAATTCCCCCATATAAGTAATCAACGCGCTAATTCAGAAATTTAATATGACATTTATATAAAGAACGAGTACTGTTTTTTATGTTCCATTTTAGTATTCGTATACTTAATATACAATGCATATTTAACATCATACGCAAAAACTCTTGTACGAATTAATTGCTGGTCATGTTCCGTTGTATCTATGAAGACCGTTTTGATCATGAATGCTTTTAATTTAATTCAATGGAAAAAATATATTGAAAGTTTATGAATGGTTCAATCGCTAAATAATATTAAGACCTGAAATAGATGGCACGTTAAATCAATACGTTAACTTTTTTTTGGCCCGGGTAAAATGGCTTTGCATACCACCCCCGCGCGGGGAACATGGGGGCGCGCATTGGACGAGGACAGTCGGGATCGGTGTGGCAATCACTGCTTCCCCTCCCTGCGCCGGTTTCTTCGGACTCCCTCTCCTTGAGGACACCAAGCGTCTCCTATGGTGTGGCACTCCGGAACACACGAGCGCTCTTCCACCTCCAGGCCCTAAGTGGACGACAGAATTCCCCGTTCTGCCGCCCTGACCCAAACCCCGCGTCTCCCGCTTCACTCTAATGAATAGAGTGGAGGGGAACACAACGGCACAGCAAGACAGAACTGCTGTTTGCCAGTTCCGCCACCCTGGCCCTGAACTACTACTAGGGAGGGATGAGATGCGCATAACGCCTTCTCCTTCCCCCCGGTCTCCGCCGACGTATCGGGTCTGCACCCGTCTCCGCCTCGTGGATCCTCTTGGCGATCTCCTTCTGTGACATGATGTCTTCACAGAAGGAGGTCACCGCCTCCCACGCTCTGTCACCTCTCAGCATGGCAGCTGCCACGCTGGGAAGCGAGAGGTCACCCCCTATCTTGGCCCTCAGCGCTTGCTGCTGGGTTGACCACGCGGGGCATTCTGCGAGGACATGCCGCGCGGTGTCTTCCGGTGCGCCGCAATCGTGGCACACCGGAGCAGCCTCTCGCTGAATCCGACACAAGTACCGACCGAAGCAGCCGTGCCCGGTCAGCACCTGTGTCAGTCTGAATGTTAGGACACCGTGCCTTCTACCCATCCAGTCCTTCAAAATCGGCCGCACAGCCTCGACTGTCCGTACTCCAGCCTCTGGAATCTCCAACTGCCGCTCCCATTCTTCCATGCATCTCTCCTCCGCGAGCCTTCGCACATGAGCTCGCTCCTCGGGGGCCAATCGGTCGCGCCTTTCATGTGCCTCTCTACGCTCTCTGTACACCTCATCATCATGACCTCAGGCATCGAGCTCCCAGGGAGGTGTACCAGCGAGTACGCAGGCGGCTGTTCCAGAAACCGTGCGGTACCCTCGTATCATGCGCGACGCAACAATCCTCTGGGGGCGCCGCAAAGCCGCCCTGTTTTCCGCATCTAAGGAAGAGGCCCACACCGGTGTTCCGTAGAGGGCCATACTCCGGATGACCCCCTCATAGAGCTGCCTCCAGCTTTTATTTGAGCCGCCAACATTAGGCAGCAACCTCCCAAGTGTCGCCGCTGCACTGACCAATGACCATAGGCTTAATTTTTATTGCTCGCTAAATACATAAGTATCGAGAACCTCAGCTTCAATCTGTGCATGTGAATTTTCGATAAATATTTTACTTAGCGAGAAATAACTTTAATTAAGATAAGGGCGCTACTTGAGGGCTATAGGAACCATCCGGCATAGCACTCGCCCGTTACACTACGGATATCATAAAAGGCGACTATAGAGGGTTATTTCCAAAGACCAACAACCTCGCAGGAGTGTATTACTAACATCATAAACGACAACTATTCTACAATTATCCGAAAAAGATTTAGAAAATTCAACTTTTCATACAAAACTCGATCAGATGTTCGGACATTTGTATGGAAACTCGATGTTTTTGTCCTTTTTCGGAAAAGTCGTAGAACAACCGTTGTTGTTTATGATATAAGTTCTACGAAGTTGTTGGTGTTTTACAAATAACCCTGTAAATGACTTAGCGATAGAACATCTAACATCTACGTGAACCAGAAAATGGGCCAATACTATGATCACACACACACTCACAAACACGCACAAACTTGATTCCATCCTAGCGCAGTTGTTGGTACCCGCGTTTCATCTGGATGACAATAACGGCTGGAAATCGGTGGTTTGCCGAAAGGCAAAATTCATACATCGAGCCTGAACCCTACTTGGTGCTGCACACACATGCATTCCTTCTTCCAATTATCTCTTTTGGTATAATTACATATTTACTAAAATATCAATGTTTATTTGTCCTTTCCTTTTTAGACATTTAATGTAATGTTAAGTAAACAATGTAAGAGTGTGTGTGTTTCAGTAAATAATTTCTATCTATCTATCACTATGATCTCCTACCCAACGTGGAAGATGACAACGTCCTCTGGGACATGTCCTAAAGTAGTTTATAATGGGCTGTTATGATGATAATTAAAACGTACCTACTTTTATCAGTCATAATAAAACTAAATAAATTAAATTGAAAAATGCAATTGTTAAGCTGTGACGTAAACAGAATGGATTTCGCCCGTCCCATTACCTCCTCTATCGTATTTAAGTGGGCTAGGAGACAATGGGTTGCCTTAACATCAGATCTTATTGTTATAAAAGGAGTATGCGGTCCACCAACTGTTGTTATCTGTTTCACTCGACCTTAACCACGGCTTTTGGGAAGAAATTAAAATAGGGCAGACTTCCCAGTTTAAGCTTTTAGTAAGTGGGTTAGTAATAATACTGTTGATATTTTTGATTGTCATAGAATTAGACAGTTTTTTTATATCTTAAGGAAGATCACATAGATTTTTCAGATGCTAATGAATACAATTTTACCTCAGTTGTGAGAAGATAAGTGTATTTTATCCATATATTATTTTGTATGGGGTGTTACTATGACTCTAAATAAAAATACAATGAAATTACTTTAAGTATCTCTAGATATAAAACTATTTAGCTTAGGCATAACACTAAATTCCATGTTAATGCAGTATTTAAAGCATGTCTTAGAGGTAAAACAATAAAATTAGGAGGCTGTTAAAGTGATAAAATTAATCGGAAATTAATGTTACAATTTATTGACTAATATATGTATCTAAATCTTACAATATTTTCAGGTGTACTTTTTCTTTCTTTTTTCTTAAAGTATATTTTTTAATTAATTTTACTTTAAAACATTTGACTAGTAACTTTGAAACCATGTCCACCTACTGTCAGTATCAAAAGCGGCGTCAGATACCGTTTTTGTAACCGATATACTTCCAGTTTATGTTGAAAAGCCTAGTCTAGCCATCTAGTATTTGCTTTTACAACTAATGATTAGTACGATCCCTTTGGTGACAAACAGTTCAAGTACAAATGGAGTAGGAACATAAAGTTTCCCGTAATTACCACGTTAATTAGCATAACAACATCGACATGCCTCTTTGCCGCGACCACAGAGTAAACTTAAATCTTCTGTAAAGATCAGAAGAAATCTTCATAGAGCCATTTCGGACTTCAGGCATTTTGGGATTAGGTGTTTTTGAGAATTTGACATTTTGACATTCATGTGTTTTGGTATTAAGACCTTACGATCCGGAGGGGTAAAGATGTTAGGAAAGCACCACGACGTGTCAGTTCATACCGCAGCATGTCAGTTCTTACCCCAGCATGTCAGTTCGTACCCCGCGTGTGTAAAAGCTGTTAGTCTACTATTTTGTGGTAGTTCTAGTTCTTCTATCTCATGAAGACCATTTTGCTGTGAATGTTAGGCTTGCACAAGCACATTGTTTTAGTGTGCGTGTGCATGCTCTCGTATTACGCATACTAAAATAATATCCATTATGCACGCCTAACAACATTCTATAATAACTGTCTTCGTGACATAGAACAACTTTACTAGTGTACCCGCGCTTTTCGTTTATTCCGAGCTTTCATTCTGATTGTTTATTATTCCTGTTCCGCGACTTTCCCTGTGGACAAGATATTCATAGCAAATTTCCCAGTGTGTGCCTGTCAAAGTTAATTATCGAACTATATTTACAACGTGGGCTTGTTGCTTAATTTGGCGGTTACTGGCACGGTATAGGTAATTAAACGATTGTTTGCCATTTTGCAATATAATTGATGTCGTATGTGTTTGATTTGCACTAATTATCTTGCATGCATTAACTCATTAAACGTTGTGCAGTTTGTTACGGTATGATTTCATTTCGTTTGTTACCTTTGTGTAAAATATTTACGTAAAGTTAACTAAATGTTAATTTGATATTGACTAGTTTGTTATGTTGGATGTAAAATTAAGAATTCTTAGTATAGGTACTTAATGTAAATTAAGTTTCTAAATGTATGTTTATTAATACACGACAATATACACGCATCTCGTTGATTATTTACTTTGATTGTCGTCAACATTGTTATAAAATAGAAAATTCCTTGTACTGCATAATGCCATTCAAGACTACAACCATACGTGAACCATGCCCAACGTATTTTCAGATGTACCACCTACCGGACGTAATTTCGATTCGGAATTCCGAAACGGAATCATTCCGAACGCAGCTAATCTATACAAAATCTATGAACCTAATACCATGTACATGCGCGGTAATTTACCGTTCGGAATTTACATTATCGATATTCCATTTCGGAATTCCGAATCAGATTCGGCCGTCTGTACGTGGCGGGCCTAAGCCAGCTAAATTAAGCAATGTTAATTAAAATAACAAGATTGGTGACATTGATTGAATGTGATACTCAAAAGTGAAATCCGAAACTGTCAACGCACGGGTGTTTAGATTAAATGAATTGGCCCGATTGATCATACTGTGTCATACAGCTATAATAAATAACGTTTCAAGTAACGGTCTTTATGAAAACGGTAGCTTTAAAATCCGGTCGTAAAGAAGTAATAAAATTTGAGTACCAAATATACAACGTGTGACAAAAAAAAAACTCGAAAGCCGAATATGGTAGATAGGAACCATCAAACTGAACAACTTTTACTATTGAACGATGGGACCAACTCTGAAGTCGCGAAAAAAATCAGCTGTTTCATACAAAAAATACCTACTAACGAAATTAATATCAAATTGTATGAAAAAGCAGATTTTTTTTCCGATCTCAAAGTTTGTCCCATAGTTGTTAAGTGTGATGGTCCCTATCTACCATATTCAGTTTTAAGGATTTTGTAACACGTTGTACAAGTTCTGATAAATATGACATCAAATGTGGTCCCAAAAAGAGCTTGTACAATAGATATACTATAGGTATAGTTCTTGCAACTCACGAATGCGCGTCGGCTATGAGTGTTGTGACGCAAATACCCTACCTAGAGTTTGTCCCAACGATTTTTTTTTTAAATTAAATTATAAGATTAACCAGAATAGCTAATATCGGCCCCGGGGAGGGGGGTGTTGCCCCACCAACCAGAAACCTAGGTAAGTATAGCCTAGATTCCTGGAGCTATCCGCAACGACTCTGTGGAATCCGACCCAAACAATGATTCCTCCACCGATTTAATACAAAAATTGTTTAATAATTACCTTTACCAAAGAAGAACGAATACCTTAATGGCCTCTCCGAATTCTAATCGAATAGCTAGTATCCTAAGGCCCTAATTGAACTGCTGATTGTAAGAATCCCGGTTTTCAGTGGTGCCGCTTGATTCTTACTTACGTCCCTAATAGAATAAAGGATGAACCCCGATTTTATGTGATATCGATTGGTTCCTAACTACGTCCCTAAATTATTAACACTCTTCACTGTGTCAGATTTAATATCAGGCAGACCATTAAATGTACATTAAACACGCGAAATAACATCATACATTTAATACACTGCGGTAGGTTACGCCAGGACAACTCAAGTACTTTTACACCCTTAATACACTAAGATAAGTCACGCAATACTCGACCCTACGCCCTACACACTTAATATTATAAATAATACGCGAATTAGACTCACCAGGATAAATTCGTGTGGTTTATATCGACCCGCGCTACTTACTCAGTTAGCCGCTCTCTTACCCCGCACCTGCTTTATTCTTCCTACACACTAACACTCACATCACACCTAGGGTGAGATTAGTCACGGGACTCTCGTATATCTCCCCGTACACCCGACACGCGCACGCGCAATTACACGATTTCGTTACGACCAGTCGCGTCCGTCCACTCCGTCCGATCCCCAAAACTCGAATGTCTTTCCCCCGCCTTCATCCTCACATCTTCCCTAAAACTCCCACGAGCCGTATTCCATGGGGTTTTTACCATATTATTCTTAAAGCTATTGTCTCACTTTCTTAAACCATCCCTTTTGTTTAAGTTCCTTTTGTCTATTACCTGAAGTTAAATATTAATAGTTTATATTGCCAAATGCGGAAATGTTGCTTTTGAAAAACAAGGATACATTTATTTTAACGTCCCTTTGTGTATCTTTTTCTATTGAAATTTATTGAAGACAGGAAACTTTTACAGACATTTATAATGCCGCCCCTAATAACCATATCCATTAAACCCAGCTTTTAATGTTAACAGCTCCAAAGATTTGTCCTCGCATAGAAAAGAACATATTTCTTTTGTTTCAGAATCAACTACCCCGCCAAGCTTTGTAAATGTATTAGCTAGGGAATATTTTTGTTCTAAACACGTGTTACTTTAAAATAAGTATTTGGCTGGCGTCACATTCCCCCCTCTGAAAATCAGACGACGAGATAACTCGAGGCGTATGCGTTTTCACACTAGGAGCCTATTATATAATTATGCTTTATCGTTCTTGAATAGGTAAGGCCCCAAATGAGTTTCGTACTTTGTATGCCGCCGATCCGGCCCAATATTCCTCATATTATGAGATAATAATAAATACCAAATGATACCCATATTCCATATCTTTCACAAAGCGTTTGCTCTAAACGTATTGTATTCACAGAGCGTCCGTTCTAAATTTCATGCCCATTCTTCCAATAAGAAGTAAAAATATATTTTAAAATTTTAACTCCTCAACTTATACCAATAAGTAAACATTAAATTTCCCATTAGGTTAATGTTTGTACTATATTATGGACGTTATTAAATGATGTGGGTAACAGGCAGATTTAGCTTTAGGATAATTAGCCATAGCCGTTGCTTACAATTAATCCGGAATGAACATTTCCATTACGATCCGTCCTCTACTACACGTTAACTTAAGATCAATACCTATTTTAAACCTTAATATACTTATAAAATATATCGTTTGGTATTATTAAATGAATGCCCAATCATTAATCGACCTTTCCGTTCTGCATATGAGTATTATCATACTGCAACTATGCGCTAAGTCGTTCCCGAAATCAATGGTCAATTTGTGTTTCCTCTAATGGCCAAATTTCCCGCTTCCTCTACTATCTTATCAGAAAATAACCTCCCTAGCTCCCTACACAAGAAAAAAATATGCTTATAATTACATATTGTTATTTCTCCGATTCCACGCAGTATTCAGAAAGATTATTATTGTCCTTTACATACTAATTGATTCTATAATCCATTAATAAGACGCCGTTTACGTCAATACGGAATAAAGAGAGTATGTAGCGAAAGGAAGCATGCAACTTATCTGCCCTTTCCTCTGGTACTCTGTAGCTGAGTACACCCCGCACGTATAACCGCGTAAAGCTCCGTACTCCTACGCAGCTTCCCCTGCCAGCTACGATGAGTACGCCAGGATACCTTGACGCCGCGGCTCCGTGCATCTCCACTCCAAGGTCTTGTCCTTGCGTGACGTCCGGCAATATGGAATTGAGACAGAAACTAATTGAGCATTTTACATTAATTATGCACTTAGTTAAATCTTGCTTTATCTTTAACGTACCAAAAACAAATAAAACAGAATGGGTTTGGACCTACCCACTCTAGAACTAACTACAACACACTATAATATTATAAAATAAGCCTACTTCTGACAAGACACCCCTTTTTTTGTTTTTGTTTTTTTTTCATTATGTTTTTTTTCGGTTTTCTGTTTTCCTCCTTAATAGAACTACAGCATCCGCATTATCAACTTAACAGTCATACCCTAACTTGTGATAAGTATATTCTAAGATTCTAACAACTACAAACTATAAGTAATATAAGTACTAACTATAACACACTACATCATTATAAAATAAGCCCCTTTTTCGGCATGGCGCGTTTCTCCTTATTTCACACTTTTTTAAATAGTAACTAGCGGCCGCTCGCAACTTCGTCCGCGTGGACACACGGGAAACCCCAAGGGAACCCTCAACCAAGATAAAAGGTATTCCATATCTCAATCCAGGCCACAAACCATCGGTGTGCCAAACCTCATCCAAATCCGCTCAGCCGCCACCGCGCGACCGATGAACAAACGTCCAAACATCCACAAACCACCTCATCTACAATATTAGTAGGATTCACACGGTAAACTATTTTCAAACGCTAAGCTAATTTTTCCTGATAGTTGTTGTGGGCCCAAGACCTAGACGTTTCCCGAATAGTCGTTTTCACGTGCCCCGGCTTCAGTATACAAACTATCTTTCTCTCTTTCAGCCACGAACTCTAAAGCATGTACTTGTCTCCGACCTAAAGCGCGTTGCGACTCCGGAGGCCCTGGGCCCCTTATAAACCTATTTCTGTGAGGATTTTCATTCCAACGTCCCCTCGCTACTTCTCCTGTATTACTCAAAGTATTATTACTGATATTACTACGAATATTTTTCTCTATATTTCGTAAAAACTCAATTCCGTCAACAAACGTACTAGCATTACGTCTAGCAAACCAAGCTATTTGTAGTTTCTCCGGAAAATGACGCATTATTTGATCGATTACATCGGTCTCTTTCGGAGGTTGAGATAGGTGTCTAGCGTTCTCGACCATCTCTGCAAAATGTTCTTCCATGGAGGTTTGACCCATGGGATCCCAAACGCTATTATTTATACGATGTAATACTATTCCTTGCTCCTTATTACCCCAGAATACACTTAGAAAGTCCCTACAAAAATCCTCATAGGTATTCCATTTATCACTATAAATTTCCATAATTCGTCGAGCAGGTTCCTCCAAACTACCTAAAGCTATTGTTAATGCTTTGCCCTCGCCCTTTATACTTTGAATGTAACTACCTAAAGTTTTAATAAACCTAGCCGGATTTTTGTTTTTCCTATCACCAAACACTGGTCGGTCAGATGGGGAACCACAAAAATGATAGTAATCGTCCACAGGTGAATTACAAGTTTTAATCGTATCGCTTTGCCGGATTTCTTCGACGCGGTGTGTTGTGGCAATAGTTGGAGTTGCATTGACTCCCTGACTGTTTTGAACTGCTACGTTTTCTCTAGAAACATTACCAGGTACATTTTCAACAAGTTCAACACGTTTTTTTAGGGCTTCTAACTGACCGACTATCATATCTAACTTAGACGTAACAGTCTCCATGGCATTACTCCGCGCCCTCTTCGAGGTCTGGGGTTCCCTATTCTTAGGAGGAATTTCATCCCCAATGGGATCTAATAACCGCCTACGCCTACTCATGCCTTAAGTTTTATAAAAGAAGAGTCAGGTTTTGCTTACCTCGCTAGTGGCTTACCCCTCTACCACTACTTATGATCTATCTCCAGCCTTTGTCAGCAACCCGCCTTCGGCTTGCTTCATACACCTATCCGTGTAGACATCCGTCGCCAGCCCGTTTCCGTGATGAAACCTGGAAGGTTTTCGCGCATTCCAAATAAGCTTTCTGGTTTCAAATATTTTGGAAACTATAGTGAATTTATGAACTTTTCCCCCCTCAGACTTCTGCGTTGTTAAATATTTTACAACTAAAGATTAGATTATATGCCACTTCTGTCATTGTACCCCTTTATACTTATAATGGCTATGATCGTTTTATATAGGACCCATACGTCGTGTTAATAAAACCCCTACGGTATAAGAAATAACGATGTCCGTTGTATTGACCTGAATCAATACATTTAATGACGGACATCCTGGTCACGATGGCACCATTTGTGACGCAAATACCCTACCTAGAGTTTGTCCCAACGATTTTTTTTTTAAATTAAATTATAAGATTAACCAGAATAGCTAATATCGGCCCCGGGGAGGGGGTGTTGCCCCACCAACCAGAAACCTAGGTAAGTATAGCCTAGATTCCTGGAGCTATCCGCAACGACTCTGTGGAATCCGACCCAAACAATGATTCCTCCACCGATTTAATACAAAAATTGTTTAATAATTACCTTTACCAAAGAAGAACGAATACCTTAATGGCCTCTCCGAATTCTAATCGAATAGCTAGTATCCTAAGGCCCTAATTGAACTGCTGATTGTAAGAATCCCGGTTTTCAGTGGTGCCGCTTGATTCTTACTTACGTCCCTAATAGAATAAAGGATGAACCCCGATTTTATGTGATATCGATTGGTTCCTAACTACGTCCCTAAATTATTAACACTCTTCACTGTGTCAGATTTAATATCAGGCAGACCATTAAATGTACATTAAACACGCGAAATAACATCATACATTTAATACACTGCGGTAGGTTACGCCAGGACAACTCAAGTACTTTTACACCCTTAATACACTAAGATAAGTCACGCAATACTCGACCCTACGCCCTACACACTTAATATTATAAATAATACGCGAATTAGACTCACCAGGATAAATTCGTGTGGTTTATATCGACCCGCGCTACTTACTCAGTTAGCCGCTCTCTTACCCCGCACCTGCTTTATTCTTCCTACACACTAACACTCACATCACACCTAGGGTGAGATTAGTCACGGGACTCTCGTATATCTCCCCGTACACCCGACACGCGCACGCGCAATTACACGATTTCGTTACGACCAGTCGCGTCCGTCCACTCCGTCCGATCCCCAAAACTCGAATGTCTTTCCCCCGCCTTCATCCTCACATCTTCCCTAAAACTCCCACGAGCCGTATTCCATGGGGTTTTTACCATATTATTCTTAAAGCTATTGTCTCACTTTCTTAAGCCATCCCTTTTGTTTAAGTTCCTTTTGTCTATTACCTGAAGTTAAATATTAATAGTTTATATTGCCAAATGCGGAAATGTTGCTTTTGAAAAACAAGGATACATTTATTTTAACGTCCCTTTGTGTATCTTTTTCTATTGAAATTTATTGAAGACAGGAAACTTTTACAGACATTTATAATGCCGCCCCTAATAACCATATCCATTAAACCCAGCTTTTAATGTTAACAGCTCCAAAGATTTGTCCTCGCATAGAAAAGAACATATTTCTTTTGTTTCAGAATCAACTACCCCGCCAAGCTTTGTAAATGTATTAGCTAGGGAATATTTTTGTTCTAAACACGTGTTACTTTAAAATAAGTATTTGGCTGGCGTCACAGTGTGTTAGGCGTGCACGTGCACATTGTTTTAGTGTGCGTCTGCACGTTTTCCTATTACGCACACTAAAACAATGTGTATGTGCACGCCTAACAACATTTATAGCGGACGCGCATTCGTGAGTTGCAAGAACTATAAATATCAGATTCAAAACATGAAAAAACGAGAATGTACAGTCAGACAGTGCAGCTGTTCATTAATCCAGCAACTCTATGAGCAGTTGTGCGGAATCCATATTATGTAGAATCTCGAATAGGTAGAAAAGAGATTGTCAAGAACGTCGATTAATTCGTTTAAAAGTGTAAACACATTTAATCAAACTGGACTGTAAAAATAAAATGATTATAACTAACCCACGAGTAATTAGATCGATCACGTAAACGATGCCCTCTTGCAGGCTTTGAGGACAGTAGGACCTTGAAATTTTGCTTTCCGGTTTTCTAAATCTCTTCGATCGTTCCAGAAAAGTTAAATTAGGTAGGGGCTTAGTGTAAAACCGATGACGTCATCCATCACTCCGTTTTTTGTTTGACTTAACGAAAGCTCTCTGTTTGACAATCAAAAAGTAACGGGTGGCGCAAAAGTAAAGACCCTATTTGGTTCAGCTATAACATTTTTTCTAAATTAGAAAACTAGATTTAGGTTTTTTTAAATGTATATTTGTGCCATTAAATTTCGTACCATTAGGATTTAAAGATGATGTCTTTTAAATGGTGACCTCCAGAGTTGATACACATTTGAGCCCTATTTATGACATTTTGCATAACTTGCCGTAACACTTCCTGCGATATGTTCGTTATTTCTTGACGAATGTTTTCTTTTAGAGCTGCGAGAGTCTGTGGCTTGTTCACATACACCCGAGATTTCAAAAAACCCCAAAGAAAGAAGTCTGGACTGGTCAGTCCTGCCGGACGGTGGGGAAATCGTCGACGAAATTCACGTTGTGTTCTTATCACTGATGAATTATTCCGTAAGAACATTGACACAATTATTCCACGTTCTTGGGGAGTAAAACGGTCCATGTTTATTTTCAGTGTATTTTATATTTGTTCACTACACAATTTTCAACAACAGAATGACAGAAAATGTCATATAAAAAAAATAAAAGTATTTTCTTTAGTGCCAGTACTTTTGCGCCACCCGTTACGTAAGTTAATAGCTCAACCGACACTTAGGTTTAAATACCTATATTTGAAATGAGCTATTCAGATCAGAGGCAATTGTTAAACATGCTCTTAGTTTATTATAACCTACTTTACCAACAGCAATATTTTTTTAATTATCTTAGTAACATATTTTCATGCAACGTGCCAGAATTATAAAAGAACTCTGCTTTCTGATAGATTTATTACATTTGTGTTAATATCAGCTCGCATTTTGATCTCATTCGTTTCATAATTTCATTTTCTTGAACAAAACTCACACGCGGAGCTCTTTCCCTTATTGTTCTTTATGTTCATCTGAACTTTTCGACACTTAATAAAAAACGAGAAATATTCGTTTTCTTTCATACTTCTTGTGCTTGTTTTGACTTGAATAGCATAGGTACATTTTGTTTTATACAAAAGTTAGTACTTATTTTCTGAAATTGAAAAATAACGTGCTTTGGTTAATTTCTCATGGAATATATTATGTACTTTATTCTATAAATAATGTAAAAATAACAATAACTTATTAAAAAGTGCTGCAGCTTCAAAAAAGTGTTTATAGTACTTTTTTGATTGAAACATGGGCTTTATCCCATCATTGCTAAGTATTTATAAAACTTATATTTAGCTGTTATGACTAAGTATATTATTCTACATTAATATCGTTGATAAAGCCAGTTTATTAAAGAAGGCAGAAAAGAAGAAGAAGGCCTCTCGTCGTAACCTGTGCGGCACTGCCCCGACTGGTCACAACCACCTGCTCCGGCCGGCTATCCCTATGACGCTGGTGTACGTGTCCCGCCTGCATTACTCCACAAAATCCGATGACATTGTGGAGTACATCAGAATAAAAGCCAAATATACGCTGAGGGTCGAGCGGTTGGAGTCCCGCCACAATGTGAACTTCAATTCATTTGTGGTGAGGGTGCCGACTGAACATCTGTCGACCTTCATGAAGGAAGATTTTTGTCCAAAGGGTGTCTTATTCCGCCGGTTTTGAGGTCGGCTACCGGACACTACGTTACATAACACCTCGCCACCTTCTATACGTGTAAATAAATAGTTAAGATATAATTATATTATGTATGTGAGTCTATAAGGTATATATTATATGGGCCTAATATTGTAAATGATATTGGTTGCCTGAAGTAAATGATTATTATTATTATTTTGTATATTATTATATTTTTTGTTATCATTTTCAGACGGGTTATTCGATATTTTCACTCGAGAAACCAACCAGTAGTTTGCACTAAGACAGGGATGGCGAACCAACGGCACGCGTGCCATTGATGGCACGGGACACAATGTTTTGGGCACGTCACCGGTCACAAAATTCATTACGCGACGATTTTATGGCAAGTCTAAGACCTCATTAAACATTAACAATTAGAAAAATGGCACGTTGATACAAAAAGGTTCGCCATCCCTGCACTAAGAGTTTTTGTTGGTAACCGTTTGCCGTCCGCCGTTATAAGTTACGTTATTAGTTTCCGACTTCCTGGGTTTAGAATTTTCGGTTCAGCTTAAATTAACACGAGATCGATACGGTTAGGTTTTATTAGAACTAAGCTTAGTAAGATATTGTTTTGTTAAGAGTCAAGTCGTTATTATTCTGAGTCTTACTACTATTGTATAGAATCACTACACAAGTTATGCTTGGTTGTTATTATTGTGTTTTTCTGACAGTTTTTATGGTTCCGTACCCAAAGGATAAAAACGGAACCCTATTACTAGACTCCGCTGTCTGTCTGTCACCAGGCTGTATCTCATGAACCGTGATAGCTAGACAGTTGAAATTTTCGCAGATGATGTATTTCTGTTGCCGCTATAACAACAATTACAATAAAAACAGAATAAAATAAATATTTAAGGGGGGCTCCCATACAACAAACGTGATTTTTTTTGCAGTTTTTTCTGGATATAAATAACGACAACAGGGTGACAGTTAACATTTTCACAGATGATGTATTTCCGTTGCCGCTATAACAATAAATACTAAAAACAGAATAAAATAAATATTTAAGGGGGCTCCCATACAACAAACGTGTTATTTTTTTTGACGTTTTTGGTATATACGGAACCCTACGTGCGCGAGTCCTACTCGCACTTGGCCGGTTTTTTATAGACTCAGTGCGTATGACTATAATTTTATAATACGTCTCTTGGTATAATGAACACTTCCTACGAAGGATTATGTCTAGTGATAAATCACAGGGAATGCAAAAATTCTCGTTTCAAAATAGTACAGTAGCCCGTAGAACATTTAAATCACCAAAAAGGTTACCATTTGCCGTTGTGATATAATTATTTATTAAGAAATTATAGATACTTTAACCCAAGTTTTACAGATCGCAACCCACCGTAACCTATATTTGTATTTCTCCAAAAATGATATTTTTTTATTTTTCAAGGTTTACAACATGGTTTAGCTATTGTCGTGTTCTACAGCTTTGTTTGATTGCTAGTAAGACTATGGAAAGTGACCATACACAGATTTAAGACCAGATAAAATCCAACCATTTTCATCAGGTCTTAAATCTGTGTATGGCTTACTTTTATCTGTGCCAATCAAACCAAGCTGTAGAACACGGCAATAGCTAAGCTATGTGGTTAACCTCGAAAATTAAAAAGATATCAATTTTGGAGATATACAAAGGTTACGACAGGTTGCGGTCTGTAAAACTTGGGTTAAAATATCTATAATTTCGTAACAATTAACTATATCACAACGGCAAACGGTAACCTTTTTGGTGATTTAAATGTTCTACGGGCTACTGTACTAAAATCTTACCTGTATTAAATAAATTAAATTGCATTGATAGTAGTTCGGTTCCGTAATCACAAATCTGTAGTAGTAACGTTATTTATGCGAGATTTTCCTTTCATTGTAAGACAGTGTAAGATAGAGAGGTTCCGGAAGAGACCGATATACAGCTCTCCCATCGAAAACTGTAGTCGAAGGCTGCTGGTTCATACGAGGAGGTGCTCCGGCGCAATTAACTTGATTTATATAAGGCATTTACTTATTCAGTGCTACGGTTACTACGCCACGCGGACACGCAACCGTACTTTTCCTCTAAAATTTCCCATTAAAGCACATCACCGGCACGAAGCATTTTCAACCTTAAATCATATTGTTAAAAGTCGATTTACTAACAGCAACAAAGCTTTATAAGACCAAAGAGTTTCGTCTAAAAGTCATGTAAACTATCTCGATAGATACTCTATGGAACATCTTTAAACATGCGACCGCTCTTAATATTTTATTTTAGAACAAAGGTTGTACTGAGTTATGGGTCCGACACAAAATTGCATTGGTAGTATGAATATGCTAATCTGTCTGTCTGAACGTGGGGTAGATTGAGTTATTTTAATGTCTACGAAGCAGTAAAATGAATTATACTAATGTTGATGTATTAATACGGATAAATAATTTGGTTTTAAAGTAACGTAAAAAGTTTAAATAAAAAAATATTTGTAAGTAGAAAAATTACATAATCTTTAATGTTCAATAATTTGTTCAAAATCTATAGAAATAGAATAGAATAGAACGGTTTATTTATTGATCAAGCAAGAAAATTTATCAATAGAAACACAAATACAAAAAATTTAGGAACGTGTGAAAAACAGCTACAAGCTTATAAAATTGTTAGTGTGTCGAAGCCATAGACTTAGAAAATTTTTCTCTGCGCTGTTTAGTAGCAAAAACAAATGGTCAAAAATAATTTTGATTGAATATTATTGTCAACTTGAAGCCTTTATTTCTTTTTATCAACATATAAAATAATTATAGTCTCACGATGTGCAAGTATTTTTGAAATTCCTATGCAATGAAAATAAACAAAGAACCAGAAAGCGTCCGCTAAATAATGCCATTATATCGTCATTGTAACAAATTGCGGCATTTTAAAGTTTATATGAAAAACAGCTTTAATGTCTTCGTCTTTAGGGTCATTAAAGCGTGCAACTCTCGGCTTTAGCGAATTTTTCTGGGGGCATTATGTGATTAACACGGTGATCGTAGCTTACGTCAGACAGGTGTTACGCCCCGTAGTTGGATCGTCGTTGTAGCTGTACTTTCTTATGGTTAGTCATATTATTATTATTATTAAAGATAATAACTACGTTATGCTATATTGAAAATTCACACACACACACACACACACATACACACACACTTTTCTTAATAGCATTAGTTAATACTTTTGAATTAGTTCTTGTACCTCTAAAAATGTAAACAAGTATTTATTCTTTAAAATCAATTGCATTGTATGATGTGAAAGAGCGAGGTCTCTTGACACAAGTATAATAAATAATACTTAAAAGGGGATCTCAGTATATTACTTTTTTGTTATAACTTGATGTTACTGAATAAATATTTTTTGATTTTGATTTTATTGAAAAAGGATGAAAGGACTGTTTAAAAATGCTAAATGAAAGGAAGTAAGTTTGAGATGATGACAGAAAAAGATATTCTGCGCCTACTCCAAATAAACAACGATAAGGGCACAAGAATAACGATTTTTTTGTAGATAGGTATTCATATGGACTCTACATTTAAAAAAGTATGCTTTAATAAAAATTTATTCAATTTAAAACGTTCTAAAAATCCCATAAAAAGGTTTAAGAAATTAAAATTATTCACGAAACGTAAAGTGTTCATGAGGTACCGAAAGCTACAATTAGAAGTGTAGAAAATGCAATTTTCTGACAACAATTAAAAGTGGGTACTGCTCATTAAGCGCGGCACTAAACGCTTTTACGGATGTAGCAATAATTGCAGAAGCTACTCTTACACCGTTATGGGGCCTTACTGTATCTTTTAAAGCAATATTGAAACAATGCGTGTGAGTGTGGTGGTATATAAGCAGCGTATGTGTCTTTCAGGGCTGCAAAACCTGGTTAAAATTCGCAACCAGGTTTCGCGCAGCTTCATACATTTTGAAAATAGCGTTTTTATTTCGATTCTGCTGGTCGAAACCGGTATTATTTCTGGTTAAGCTCGTAGACCGTTTTGGTTTTTATTCCGCTCCCAAAACCTGGTTAATACCGAAATGATTTTGTTCGCTCCACCCATCCGATGCAAAACAACGAAACGAAAGATCAGGGATGGAAACCTGTTTCTAATTAACCAGGTTAATTTCGATCTCAAACAGCTTTTTTCGTATGTGTTGTACCGATTCGCGAGCGATATTGCTTCTGGGATAAACCTGGGATAAATCCCGCCCGCAGATAAAAAGAGACAAAATATATCGCTGCACTATTCACGCTCGTCGTAGAATTAACCAGGTTTATCCCAGAAGCAATATCGCTCGCGAATCGGTTCCGCTCCGAGTGAACACTTACGAAAAAACCTGTTTGAGATCGAAATTAACCTGGTTAATTAGAAAACGGTTTCCAGCCCTGGTGTCTTTAGAGGTCGAAACATCGTTCCAAAACACAACACGCCACAACAACAACGTGTGGGTGGATACTACTCGTAACACAGACCACAACTTGCCGTCAATTACAAACACATCGAAAATTTTAGACAAATCGGGACTGTATGAAAGTGCAACGGCATTATCCATAATTCAACACACTTGACCACTTTCTGCGCTACGGTGAGGTGGTAGGTATTGCATTTCACTGCAATGTATGGTCCGTGTGAATGAGACGTTCATTTATACAACGTGTTAATGAATTAACGCAAAATGAGAAAACCGTTTCTTCGGACCATCAAACTGAACAACTTTTACTATGGGACCAACTCTGAAATCTCGAAAAAAAAATCTGCAGTTTCGTAAAAAAATTAATAACGAAAATATAAAAACGTATGAAGCAGCTGATTTTTTTTTCGCGATTTCAGAGTTGGTCCCATAGTAAAAGTTGTTCAGTTTGATGGTCCGAAGAAATAGTTTTCTCATTTTGTGTTAATTAACACGTATACAAATTAGCGCCCATCAATGTGTTGTGGTTATATTTAAGTTGTATTGTAGTTGTAGTACGTGCGAACTCGTAGTAAGGTCTCTAAATTAGATTGCAAAGACGCCACCTCAGAGTCGGTTCCACACTACAAAGAGGGGTGACTGATGTGCTTTATACTTCTCGACTCGAGTTATTACGATTTAAAACGAAGCAGTCTGAAGTTAATTGTCTTTTATGAATAATTATTTTTATTACTTATTAAATTGGTTACAAAATAATTATTGAAAAAGGTTTCCCATTAGGTGCTAACACAAAATCTGATTTATGTTGTGTTTGTTGAAATTTTCATAGTAGGTTATTTAAGACCTTTAACGTCATCAATAAACTAAAGCTACTTTATGTTATAAAGAAAATATGCAGATAAAAAGACCATCAAAATAGAATAAAATAAATGAGCAATACACCAATCCAGGTGTATTTTGAAACATTATCAGATAAACCCA
Source organism: Agriphila geniculea (assembly GCA_943789525.1). Classification (NCBI taxonomy): domain Eukaryota; kingdom Metazoa; phylum Arthropoda; class Insecta; order Lepidoptera; family Crambidae; genus Agriphila; species Agriphila geniculea. Next base: position 19,150,247 of record OX038871.1, read on the forward strand.
GTGTTGCCATTGTAATTTTTTTATTTGCCGTGTTTTGTCAGTGAAATTGCCGTAGATCGGCGGAAAATAGCAAAAAATACCGTGTTTCGATAGAATTAATGCACACCTAAAAGAATATATAAAATTACATTGCATATAAAATTACCGTGTTTGTATGAAAAGTTCTGCCATGGAAAGCCGTAGCAAGATTCATTATTGAGCCGGTAATTACCGTAGCATTGGCAACACTGGATAAACCCAAACATAATGTAACATTTTCAAACGACTTAAAATTTTGTAAAGTCTCGTTTTTGGTTAGATGACTAGTGGTGTTAGAAAATAGAAACATCGAAACTATGCTTAATATTTGAAAATACTATTTATTTGTTTGCTTTGGTATAGAGTAAAGAGAATAATAGGGAAGAACAAAGTGAAAAAGTAAACCTAATCAGAAGTAAATTCAGTGGGTAGTCTTGTTCGAAGTGCGGCTACTTCACTCAATAACAGGGATGGCATGGAGCTTAGAACTTTTAATAGATTTAATATGTTTTACAAATTGCACTATCCGTGTCGTGACGCTAGTACTTTTAAAAAGTTTGTCTACAATAGTAGCTCGTCATGAAAAAAAAAATTAATAGGCAATTTTTTGATATACCAATTCCGAATTTTTGAGAATAATAATTATTAATATAGATAAAAGTGAATCATATAAAAAACACATCATTTAAAAGTTAATCACAATTTGCAGCAAAAGGTATGGATTCAAATCCTTCTAATTTTTGTTAAAAGAAAAGTAATAATAAAATTATAATAATGACTACCTATAATGAAGATCAACTCTACGCATCTCCCATTCCGTGGGACCTGTAAAAACTTGGTTCATTTGGTCGAATGCATCAAGAATTTTAATACTTTTCTTTATCTTGAACTTTACTTGTTAGCGTCCTATCGAGTGTCCCGGTTCATTGATAGCCCGCAAGTTCCTTACATTATCATTTTTCCGCATTACATTATTAATGAACTGAAAAGAGGGTCGAGATAAGAATAGCATATTCAATGACTTCACATACAGTAAGTAAGTATGAATATCTTTGTATTATGGGAAACCTTTTATTGACGAATTGAGACAAGAAATAAGGAAACTTCTGTCCTTCAAATCAACAACATATGTATAGAATTAGGTAATATTATGTGAATTTATACTGCAATCACTACGAAGTATAAGATCTATAATATTGAACGTAATCTTTTTTAAACTCCAAAATAAAATACATACCGACCCTTCAAGGTCTAACGCCATAGTCACATTTTAATACACAATAATTTATTTGTAAGTACTTATATTTAAAAAAGTATATGTCTTCCCTTTACTAATCAAGTATGTGCAGTTAAAAATAACAATATTTCATAAAGTTAAAATATTGAGGTTTGTTTGTGTCCCAAAATTTTACTGATTTGTGGATTTAAATAAGAAGAGAGTGTTTTGATTACGAAAATCATGGATCATCTTTGTGAGTTTCCCGAATAGTCAATTTATATTTTTTAGACTATTGACTTTTTACTTAACTGCACATAAGTACAATACATATTCATTAAAGTGGTATGATATCCCCATTTCAATTTATTCATACCAAAGTAAATTTAAGTAGTAGATTCTACTACTACGTAACCTACCTTTTTTTCAAAGATTGCCAACTCAATAATACCTTGAACTTTGTCAACAAAATATGAAAACAAATTTTGCGCTCAAAGGACATTGGAAACAAAATTATACCCATCTTTCGAGAGTTATATAATCTGCCAACAAGCCAGAGATTTTGTCCGAGAAGTGATTTGGTTTGTTATGCAATATTAAATTTTCAAACATTTTTATTGTATTACACGGGGTCTTGACGTATTTTTTTTCTTGTTCCGTTTTCTTCGATTGGGACTATTTAGGATACTTACACAATATTATCACTGTTCAGTTTCAAACCAATTTTAAGGAGATGAACATATTTTAGCCCATTGAGTATTAATTATTTCAGACGCACTGACAAGTGGCTTGCTTAGCGCTTTGAGCCTATATAGTCACCTAGCGTGTAGTGAAGTGAAAGAAATGTTATAATATAAGGTTCGCAACAGCGCCTAGACTAGAGCCTAGCGAGTCACCTAGCGTATATAGCGAGTCACCAGTTGTCTAGAGCCTAACGAGTCACCTAGCGTGTAGCGAAGTAATAGGTTTTCCATTTACTTCGCTACAATGTTCGCTATCGCCGCATATCTATCATATCTACAGGCGCTTAGGCGGTTAGTTTCTATTTTCAAAAGTCTCTATTTTAAAAAATACGGAAAAGAAACTAATTATTATGATCATCAATACGTTTTTTTAATTTTGAGATTACCTAGCGATAGGTACCTACCTACTTTACATACGAGACGCAAGTACTATTATTTGTTACTAGCTTCCGCCCGCGACTTCGTCCGCGTGGACATTCGTAAAATCCCTAAGGAACAAACAGTATCCTATGTTTTAATCCAGGCTATAAACCATTTGTGTGTCAAATTTCATTCAAATATGTTCAGTCATTATTGCGTGATTGAGGAACAAACATCCTAACATCCAAACTCACAAACTTTCACATTTATATTATTAATAATAATTAGTAGGATGTGATACGAGTATAACGACTGGGAAAAAAAAACATTTGACATAGATTTTTTAAATAAAAGTCATGCTTTTATAAAAAATAAAATTAAGTAATTTTAAGCTCTTGAGATTTTAAAACTCCAGAATCTACTGAATGAAAAATACGACGTTTGGTGATCGAGGGATATCGTTTGGCAGGGTGAACCTTCTGAACCCTTAAATCATTTTAAGAAGGGGAGCCATCTTGAATTTTTGTGTGGGAAGGAGATATAATACAATCTTTTTTTTTTGTATGGAATTTGAAAACTTATTTTTTTAAAACCTATCGTGTGGGGTATCGGATGAAAGGGATTTTTGCGCCGATTCCAAATATATACAATTAGCTGAGTGATGACGTCACTCGGCTAAGTCACGCCACCATCACGCCACCTCCCCTCCTTTGCCTTTATAAGTCGAGCGCACTCGGACCGCAGCTCATTTGCTCGCTGGCGCTCGGACTGAACACATCGTGTCGACGCGTTTCTGTGTTTTTGAAGTGAAGGTTTTTCTTTTGAGTTTTGTTATAATTATGTTAATATTCGGGTGAGTTGATTTTGTTCCAATATCAGTTAAAATGGTGTTTTTTTTTGAAAAAAGGAATATATGTAGCTTACTTCCGCAAACAATATATGCAAGATGCACCGCCCGCCCGCCCGCAAAAATATGCACATGCACACAACAAAATATCAGTGCACAAACCTGCATTTAGCAAGACAGCAACACACCTTGCACCTTCACCAATTAGGCTACTCTACACGTGTTTCGCCCCAACCCGGAGCATCCTCAGGAGTTAGATCGTGCGTAAACCAACACCGAATGAGCTCCTAACGCCTCCGACACCGTATTTTTTTTTGTCCCTTCCTCCCCACTCCGCACCGAGTGACTGACAACGTTTGAAGAATGTTGCCAGTTTAAAATAAAAAGAAAAAATGATTTTTAATTTAAATTGTGTACAAATAAATTGATATACATTAAATAATGTGTTTTATTAATAATATACTTATTTTTAAGAATTATTATTATTTGAGAAAATACGCAGCAATGGCGAGGAAGAGACGTCAAGTTGATTGTTAAGTATGGCTCCATCAACATTGTGTTTGATAATTTCTAGGTTTTCCAACACGCTCAGTCGTAGACCTTTATTACAAGTATGTAAAACCTCATAGGAATGACCATCGGATAGTTGATGTCCGGTATTTAATAAATGTTCCGCGAAATGAGATCGTTCCGGATGGCCATTCCTATAGGCAGAAATATGTTCTTTATAACGTATATTAAAACTACGGCCGGTTTGACCAACGTATACTGAATTACATTGGTTACATGTTAACTTATATATCCCCGACTTCCTGCCAACCTCCGTTTTTTCCTTGCCATTGCAAATGGCACGCCGGACGGTATTAGTAGTACGAAAAGCCACGCGAACGTCGTTATTTTTTAAGATTTTTGATATTTTATCTGATATTTTACCTACGTAAGCCATACTTGACTGATAATTGTGAATAACGCGTTCACGTGGCACCGCATATAAAAGCCCAGTCACCTGTTTGTTAATTTTATTCCTAACCATGTTATCTATCATCCGCCGATCATAACCATTTGCAACGGCAATATTATAAATTGTATTTAACTCTCTACTATAGGCTTGCCCTGATAATGGTACCGTCATTAAACGATTAATATATGAGTGAAAAGCAGCTAATTTATGTTGCCAAGGATGACAAGAAGTTGCGGGGATAACTACATCAGTATGTGTGGGTTTTCTATATATTTGAAAGTTATGGCGACAATGCTCCCGTGAGATAGTTAAATCCAAGAAATTTAGCGAATTATTAACCTCAATTTCTAATTTAAATTTGATTTTTGGGTGTAAACTATTTAAATATTGAAAAAATGATTCTAACTCTTGTCTAGTACCTGTCCAGCATATAATAATATCATCAACATAACGATAATAATAAAGAATGTTATTATTGCCCACTATGAACCTATTCTCAAAATGATCCATGAAGATCTCCGCCATCAAAGGTGATAACGGAGAACCCATGGCTAGCCCCTCCCTTTGTTCGTAAAACCCACCATTAAACTTAAAATAATTTTGTTGCATGCAAATATGTGTTAAGTTAATTATTTCATCTGCCTCCCCTGGATGTAGACCGCGGCGTTCTAAGATATTTGATAGTATATCTAAACTTTCTTGATAAGGAACGTTAGTGAACAAACTCTCCACATCCAAGGAAAGCAGAAACGAGTTAGAAGGCAAAACGACATTCTTTATTTTTCCAATTAAATCTGATGTATTTTGAATACTATACTTAGGTGAGAAAGATGATTTATCTTTTATAATATTATTTAATCTTTTAGCCAACTCATATGCTGGACAACCTATATATGAAACAACGGGACGCACGGGAACATTATCTTTATGTATTTTAGGTAAACCATACAACACAGGGGCCTGTGGATTCATTGGAGCGATATAGCGAGATGAATACTCGTTTGGAAAAATAAATTTTGAATTATTAATATTTGCTTTGACCTCTGTGTTGTACTTTGTGGTTGGGTCCGAGCGCAAAGGAGTAAAGTCACCGCTGTTAATTACTTCCTGAACTTTATTTATATACTCCGATTGGTTTAAAATAACTATACTATTTCCTTTGTCTGCTTTTGTTACTACTAAATGATTATCATTGATTTTATTTTGCAACGACTTTACAGTTCGCAGCTCGGGCCCACCACAGTTAGAAGGTTGTATTTTCTTTAATTGGTTAGTTACCAAACCCTTCACCAAATTATCCTTCTTATTCATAATAACCGCCACCTCTGAGTCCACCGCTAAACCCTCCACCAATGACTTGGTTATTTTAGGGGTTATGTTATATTTGAGGCCTTTTTCCAAAAGCGAAGTCTCGCTTTGGGAAAACTGCACGTTAGTTAGGTTTTCTACCCGGGGATAAAAATATGTTTGACCACCACCAGTATTATTGTTACTAATTCTACCCCGACTACCCCCATTACTGGTACCAAGTTGAATTTCCCTTAACCTTCGTAACTTGTTGGATTGATTAATATACTTGTTATAAACAGCCTGTGATGCGAAATCTCTGGCCTTTTGGTCTAAAAGATCGAATTCAATATTGTGTAAACTATGAATTAATTCTGTATGTAAAATTTTAATATGTAGTTTTAAATTATCCCGTATAACAAACCAACGGCGAGATTCCGCATCTAACCAGACCTTTTGGGCTTTACGTATGGCCAAACCGGCCGCGGGACTGGTCGTGTTGGAACGGATGTTGATATAATTTGGAATTAGATTTTGGCGCTTACACTGTTGATTGAACCACACATTTTGTGCCGCCACCCGATGTTGTGTAGTTAATTTAATATATAAACGTGCCTGTACAGCTATGCTTGCCGATTGTAAGTATTTGATTGAATCAGGCGTCACTTGGCGGAAGTCCCAAACCATTTTGAAAAAAGGAATATATGTAGCTTACTTCCGCAAACAATATATGCAAGATGCACCGCCCGCCCGCCCGCAAAAATATGCACATGCACACAACAAAATATCAGTGCACAAACCTGCATTTAGCAAGACAGCAACACACCTTGCACCTTCACCAATTAGGCTACTCTACACGTGTTTCGCCCCAACCCGGAGCATCCTCAGGAGTTAGATCGTGCGTAAACCAACACCGAATGAGCTCCTAACGCCTCCGACACCGTATTTTTTTTTTTTTTGTCCCTTCCTCCCCACTCCGCACCGAGTGACTGACAACGTTTGAAGAATGTTGCCAGTTTAAAATAAAAAGAAAAAAGAAAGAAAAAATGATTTTTAATTTAAATTGTGTACAAATAAATTGATATACATTAAATAATGTGTTTTATTAATAATATACTTATTTTTAAGAATTATTATTATTTGAGAAAATACGCAGCAATGGCGAGGAAGAGACGTCAAGTTGATTGTTAAGTATGGCTCCATCAACATTGTGTTTGATAATTTCTAGGTTTTCCAACACGCTCAGTCGTAGACCTTTATTACAAGTATGTAAAACCTCATAGGAATGACCATCGGATAGTTGATGTCCGGTATTTAACCCGGCGTCATTGTGGCGGAAAAAAGTTACACTAACGTTGAGGGGGGTCATTATGACCCTGGTTACAATTGTTAAAATTTGGCATAGTATAAAATAATTTTTTATTTTAAACATTTTATATTTATTATAAATACTGTATTTATAATCAGTAGCAGCAATAAAACACATTGGTAATGAGTGAAATAATTTTTATTTTTAATTTTTCCTATAGACTGTTAATTATACAACAAAACTGTAACTCTTTTCTTAATTTTCTTTTATCAACAAAAAACAATATCGTTTCTAACAAAAATGATACTTAAATCAAATTTATACTACCTAACCTCTCTATCATTAGAAGATTACGAACACTAACATAATCTTTATATAAAATATATAAAAAAGTATATGGCACCAAAACAGCAACGTCACCGTTGAGCTGGGTCATAATTACCCTGTCGCAGGTTTACACACGTTTTGCTCCTTGCGCGGGTGATGGACGAATGAAGTGAAGTACGTGGCGGGGAGGGGTGATCCTTAGCTGCAGCTACTGAGACAGACAGTTGTGTGTGGCAAATATTTCTAAGCATTTTTTCATATGCAAAACATGCAGGGTCATGTTGACCCTGCATCAATGACGCCGGGTTAATAAATGTTCCGCGAAATGAGATCGTTCCGGATGGCCATTCCTATAGGCAGAAATATGTTCTTTATAACGTATATTAAAACTACGGCCGGTTTGACCAACGTATACTGAATTACATTGGTTACATGTTAACTTATATATCCCCGACTTCCTGCCAACCTCCGTTTTTTCCTTGCCATTGCAAATGGCACGCCGGACGGTATTAGTAGTACGAAAAGCCACGCGAACGTCGTTATTTTTTAAGATTTTTGATATTTTATCTGATATTTTACCTACGTAAGCCATACTTGACTGATAATTGTGAATAACGCGTTCACGTGGCACCGCATATAAAAGCCCAGTCACCTGTTTGTTAATTTTATTCCTAACCATGTTATCTATCATCCGCCGATCATAACCATTTGCAACGGCAATATTATAAATTGTATTTAACTCTCTACTATAGGCTTGCCCTGATAATGGTACCGTCATTAAACGATTAATATATGAGTGAAAAGCAGCTAATTTATGTTGCCAAGGATGACAAGAAGTTGCGGGGATAACTACATCAGTATGTGTGGGTTTTCTATATATTTGAAAGTTATGGCGACAATGCTCCCGTGAGATAGTTAAATCCAAGAAATTTAGCGAATTATTAACCTCAATTTCTAATTTAAATTTGATTTTTGGGTGTAAACTATTTAAATATTGAAAAAATGATTCTAACTCTTGTCTAGTACCTGTCCAGCATATAATAATATCATCAACATAACGATAATAATAAAGAATGTTATTATTGCCCACTATGAACCTATTCTCAAAATGATCCATGAAGATCTCCGCCATCAAAGGTGATAACGGAGAACCCATGGCTAGCCCCTCCCTTTGTTCGTAAAACCCACCATTAAACTTAAAATAATTTTGTTGCATGCAAATATGTGTTAAGTTAATTATTTCATCTGCCTCCCCTGGATGTAGACCGCGGCGTTCTAAGATATTTGATAGTATATCTAAACTTTCTTGATAAGGAACGTTAGTGAACAAACTCTCCACATCCAAGGAAAGCAGAAACGAGTTAGAAGGCAAAACGAAAAATGTAATTCAGTATACGTTGGTCAAACCGGCCGTAGTTTTAATATACGTTATAAAGAACATATTTCTGCCTATAGGAATGGCCATCCGGAACGATCTCATTTCGCGGAACATTTATTAAATACCGGACATCAACTATCCGATGGTCATTCCTATGAGGTTTTACATACTTGTAATAAAGGTCTACGACTGAGCGTGTTGGAAAACCTAGAAATTATCAAACACAATGTTGATGGAGCCATACTTAACAATCAACTTGACGTCTCTTCCTCGCCATTGCTGCGTATTTTCTCAAATAATAATAATTCTTAAAAATAAGTATATTATTAATAAAACACATTATTTAATGTATATCAATTTATTTGTACACAATTTAAATTAAAAATCATTTTTTCTTTCTTTTTTCTTTTTATTTTAAACTGGCAACATTCTTCAAACGTTGTCAGTCACTCGGTGCGGAGTGGGGAGGAAGGGACAAAAAATACGGTGTCGGAGGCGTTAGGAGCTCATTCGGTGTTGGTTTACGCACGATCTAACTCCTGAGGATGCTCCGGGTTGGGGCGAAACACGTGTAGAGTAGCCTAATTGGTGAAGGTGCAAGGTGTGTTGCTGTCTTGCTAAATGCAGGTTTGTGCACTGATATTTTGTTGTGTGCATGTGCATATTTTTGCGGGCGGGCGGGCGGTGCATCTTGCATATATTGTTTGCGGAAGTAAGCTACATATATTCCTTTTTTCAAAATGGTTTGGGACTTCCGCCAAGTGACGCCTGATTCAATCAAATAAAATGGTGTTTTGTTAAAGGTTAATCGTTGATTGTTAATTAATAAATTGAATTAAATTGAATAAGTTCTTTGTTAGTACAAATTTTGTTTTTTTTTAAAGAATTCCTGCTTCTGAAGCTAAATTCAGAAGTGGGATTGCTCAAGCACCTAGGCCCATTGTTTCACGCTTAGCCATTTTTGTTTTTCTGTTTTGAGTAATCTGCGAAACACCATTTTGCTGTTAGCCGTTATTTTTGAATTTTTGTGTTTCGCTTACAACCATGCCTGATAAACAACGGGCCACTTCAAGCAGGACGCGTCGACGCGACTGCATGAGTAGGTCTCGTTCTCGTAGTCGTTCTCGAAGGGACGATGCGCATAGGTCTCGTCATCATTCTCGTAGGGAGGATGACACGAGTAGATCTCGTAGGCGTTCTCGTTCTCGCGAAAATAATGCTACGCGCAGGTCACGTGACAGGTCGCACACGCGTACACCGTCGATGTCGCGTGGTTTTCAGAATAGTAGCTCGATTTTACAGCAAACTTTAAGTACCATTTTGTCACGTTTAGAAACTCTTGAGAATAGTCATCCGAGCGAATCAGTCAATAGAAATCCAAACGAAGACAGTTCTTTAGTGCCTCAGGGTGCCGACAATCGAGGTAACTTAGAGAATGCATTTTTAGTGACGAATTCTAACAATAATTTAAATAATTCAATAAATTCAAATCAGTCAATAAATGAAGCTCCGATTGTCGACACTCCATCGGTGACACAGACGCCTCAAACTTATCGAAATGACTTGACACAGCATAACCGGGAGGTTGAGGTGCCTGAGTCGACTCGCATGTTAGCTGAGGCTATTAAGTCATTGAATCCGTTGCGATCACAAAACTATTACGTTTCGAACTTCGATCCCGCCATACATGATATCGATGTGTGGTGCGAGGAAGTTAATAGGGCTAGGTTAGCCAATAACTGGCAGGACTCGGAATGTTTGTCACGTGTATCACACTGTCTCAAGGGCGACGCGCGTACTTGGCTGAACGAGTGGGTGACCAACGATCGCACCTGGTCGAATTTCGTGCGTGAATTTAAGTCATTGTGTCCACGTAAATTGGACTACGCGAACATCCTTTTTGAGGTTATGAACACCAACTCTGATAAATACGCCACATACGCCGAATACGCGCGCCGCACCCTGTTACGTTTGCGTATAGTTAAAGGCATCAGCCCAGAACTGATGGTACTGATAGTTATTAGAGGTATCACGGATCCCCAAGTCCGAGCGGCAGCAGCAAACGCTAATTTGACCACGGACGACATAGTATCGTTTCTATCCATTTATGCCAAGCCTGTTCGCAACAAACAAGATGTAAGATTAAACTTGAATTTGAATAAAAGACGCTTAGCGTTAAATAAAAGCACGTGTTTTGGTTGCGGACAGACTGGGCATAAACAAATGCAGTGTCCAAAGAGGTCTAAATTAGATGCGCATCATTCAAAATCTTTAACCTCTAAGCCGGAAACTAACACCACTACTAGTACCAATAGCAGTTTGACGTGTAGTTTTTGTAAAAAACCAGGACACAATGAGGCCTCTTGTTTTGCCAAAGAACGATCTCAGTCTCGTAACAAACGTAATGTCAATCTCTGTACCGAGCCTTTGTGACTACCACTCCCAAAGAATAATGACGTCGTTACCGCTGTAGTTCAGGGTATTCCCATTGATGTGTTAATAGATAGTGGCGCTTTGAATGTCTCACTTATTTCCTCCGAGGTTCCAAAACATTTTTCTTGTAATAAGACACCTGCTCCTTGTACTCTTAAGGGAATAAGTGACTCAGTTATCAAAGCGGATACCTTAGTGACTTTAACCGTCGAGTTTGACGAAATTTCAATAGAGGTCGATTTGGTTGTAGTGCCGGGTACTGCTATGAACTTTCCGATCATAATAGGTACTGATGTCCTCAACCGTGATGGTATTACGTATGTCCGGACTAAAGATAAACAATATTTGACACATAATAGCTTTGAAAAGTCAGCTTTAGTACATACCGTCACGATTGATGAATCAGTCGTTAACACGCCACTTCAGGGTCAAGAGCGTTTGTCTCTTTTGAGTGTAATCGGTGAATTTTCAAAGTTTTTGATATCGGGGACTGCATCCACAGTGGTTAAGACGGGTAAGATGCATATTAATGTATTAGATAATACCCCGGTGGCCTACCGACCGTACAAACTGTCGCATCAAGAAAAGCTCAAGGTTAGAGAAATAGTTAGTGATCTCAAAGACAAGGGTATAATACGTGAGTCTAGTTCTGAATATGCGAGCCCTATCATCCTTGTTAAAAAGAAGGATGGTAGTGATCGCATGTGCGTAGATTATCGTGCTTTGAACAGACTCACCGTTCGAGACCGCTACCCATTGCCACTGATCGATGATCATGTAGACCGATTAGGCAACTTCAAGTATTTCTCTAGCCTTGACATGGCAACTGGTTTTCACCAGATACCACTTGATGAACAGTCCATACACAAGACGGCGTTCGTCACGCCAGAGGGCCATTTCGAATATCTTCGAATGCCTTATGGTTTGACGAACAGTCCGATTGTGTATCAACGGATCATAAATAACACCCTCAGAAAACACATTGACAACGGTAACGTTCTTGTGTACGTTGACGATGTACTTCTGATGAGCAACTCGGTACCAGAGGGCATCCAATTGTTACGTGAGGTGTTACTTACACTTACAGAGGCAGGTTTTTCTATTAATTTGCGCAAGTGTACTTTTCTAGCAACCGAAGTGGAGTACCTAGGCCGCCTTGTCAGTCAGGGTCAGGTGAGGCCGAGGTACGAAAGGTTGAGGCACTTGTTAATGCACCGGTCCCAAGCAATGTAAAACAAGTTAGGCAATTTTTAGGATTGGCTGGTTATTTTAGGCGCTACATTCAAAATTACGCAACAGAAACAGCGTGCATATCACGTTTGACGAAAAAAGATGTTAAGTTTTGCTGGGGACCGGAGCAGGAACAAGCTCGCAGGAACATCATCTCTCGGCTTACCAATGAGCCTGTTTTATCGATTTTTGACCCCAAACTTGCTACTGAGTTGCACACAGACGCAAGTAGTAAGGGTTATGGTGCCGTCCTTATGCAAACTCAAACTGACGGACAGAAGCGTGTGGTAGCTTACTTTAGTAAGACGGCGCAGGGCGCTGAAAGTAGGTACCACTCTTACGAGTTGGAGACTCTGGCGGTCGTGAGAGCATTGCAACACTTTCGACATTATCTCATTGGTTTAAAATTCAAAATTATTACTGACTGCAATGCTCTCAAGTCCACAGAGAAAAAGAAGGACCTGCTTCCACGCGTCGCTAGATGGTGGGTTTATCTCCAAGATTTCTCGTTTGACATAGTTTATCGTAAAGGTATTATGATGGCACACGCCGATTTCTTGAGTAGGAACCCACCTCTTCCTCTCCAAGTCTATCAGATATCACGACCTCGCAACTGGGCACAAATAGCTCAGTCGGCTGACAATGAAACCCAAACTCTTTTGCAACAATTACGCGAGGGAAGTCTAGACGCCCGCCGATATGTTCAGGTGAATGACGTTTTGTATTACCGTTACGAGCGAGTCGGTGAAGAGCCAAGGCAACTCTGTTATGTTCCGAAAGGACATAGATTGAGTCTGCTCAGGATCTTCCACGACGAGCACGAGCACATCGGTGCCGACAAAACGTTAGATTTGATCCTGAAACATTTCTGGTTTCCCGGACTTCGCCAATTCGTGGCAAAATATATAAGTCATTGTTTGGTGTGCATATCAAAAAAACGTGTACCTAGAGCACCACTTCAGCCAATCACTTCATGGGAAAAACCCAGTCTACCTTTTCACACTTTACATTTAGATGTGTTGGGTCCCTTACCTGAGTCAGAGGGATACAGGTTCGTGCTGTTAATGGTGGATGCCTACACGAAGTACACTCTACTGTACCCTATCTATAGGCAGGATGTGGCCGAGCTAAAACGCACCTTCACGAACGCTTTATCTCTTTTCGGTGTCCCGAAGCTAATAGTGACTGACCGTGGCCGAATGTTCGAGGCGGCAGAATTCACTAAATTTCTATCTGACGTTGGCTGCGACATACATTACATAACACCTGAAATGCACAACGCCAATGGTCAGGTAGAAAGATACGTCAGAACCGTGTTGAACATGATCCGAATAGAAGCCAATCACAAAGGCGCTTCTTGGTCTCAGCAGACGTGGAGACTTCAGCTCGTCCTAAATATCACCAAACAAAAGACGACTCAAGCCTCGCCGCTGAACCTTCTGGTTGGAATAGATGCTAATACTCCAATCATTCAGTCACTAGTTCGAGATGTAGCCATCGACAGTGTTCAAAATCGAGAGGCATGGCGTGAATTGTGCAGAGCGCGGGCCACTGGTCGCTTGAACAGGAATCAGTCTGAGCAGGACCGTCGTGTCAACCCGCAGCGACGCAACCCTCGCAAATATGCTAAAGATGACTTGGTGTTCGTGATTAAATTCTCCCAGTCAACAGGCAAGCTGGATCCTGGCGTGCGTGGGCCCTACAAGGTGGTGCGGTGCCTGCCAAGTGACCGCTACGAGCTAAAGCTACTCAGCGGGTCCTTCGGCAAGACCACCCAAGCGGCAGCTCAGTACATGGTGCCCTGGCGTGGAGAGTGGTGCCCTGAGAGTTGCGCAGCCTTTTTTGAATGTGAGTAAGCAGACAGTTATAATGCAGAGTTGTGGTTTGACTTGTCATGAATTATCTTAAACCTAGTAAAAAAAAAAAAAAAAAAAAGTCAAAACAACTAATTAGAATTCAAATTTAGGGAAATAAAACAAGAACAAACGGAACATTATAATTAGAAATAATAAAAAAAAGTTTTAGCTTAGGTTTTAGGTCGGTAGGTATAACTTATTTCTTACAATAGTTAGGTTTACTTACATAACCACAGCTGGCGTGACAAGTTAAACCATTAACCCTGTTGTTAGCTGTAAGCGCCCGGTCGCGTAGTAGCAGATATGCAGACTCGAAGCCTCTGTCTGTACTTGCTGATAAACGTGTTAGTCTTGAAGCTTCCATCCAATGTGCTGACTTGTTCTACGAGAGACGCGCGATTCAGTGATGCCTCCGTCTCGGTGAGTTGAGAGACGTGCGATTCAGTGATGCCTCCGTCTCGGTGAGTAGAGAGACGTGCGATTCAGTGATGCCTCCGTCTCGATGAGTTGAGAGACGTGCGATTCAGTGATGCCTCCGTCTCGGTAAGTTAAGAGACGTGCGATTCAGTGATGCCTCCGTCTCGATGGGCTTAGTGACGTGCGATTCAGTGATGCCTCCGTCACTCGCCCATGATTGTTTTGTACTTTTGTTGTAATCAGGAGGGGACGCCCTCTGTATGTATGTCTTTGATGTTCACAGAAGCAGGCGAAAGACACACATCGTGACTAACGTCGATGGATGTTGGTAAAACATAAGCTTTCGGAAACGTGGCTTTGACTATTTTTATTTTATGTTTTAATGAGTATGTGAGGGATGAATGAAAGAGTTTAGGTCAAGTTTAGAAGTTACTCAGGTAACTTAACCGATTGTTTTATTTCAGATAATGAAAGATCTGACCCTGATGCAGGGCAATCTGCAGCGCAACGTGATGAAGACGGAGCCATTGCTGGACCATCTTCGGCACCACATGACGACGGACTCGTGGAACCTCAGGCCAACGCAGGTTCTTCGCAGTCCCCCCAAGATCTCGTCGAGGACGACTCCACGTCAGGAGAGGCCGAATTAGCTGAGTGATGACGTCACTCGGCTAAGTCACGCCACCATCACGCCACC
Source organism: Agriphila geniculea (assembly GCA_943789525.1). NCBI lineage: Eukaryota > Metazoa > Arthropoda > Insecta > Lepidoptera > Crambidae > Agriphila > Agriphila geniculea. The sequence goes on from OX038871.1 coordinate 19,165,326, forward strand.
TCCCCTCCTTTGCCTTTATAAGTCGAGCGCACTCGGACCGCAGCTCATTTGCTCGCTGGCGCTCGGACTGAACACATCGTGTCGACGCGTTTCTGTGTTTTTGAAGTGAAGGTTTTTCTTTTGAGTTTTGTTATAATTGTGTTAATATTCGGGTGAGTTGATTTTGTTCCAATATCAGTTAAAATGGTGTTTTGTTAAAGGTTAATCGTTGATTGTTAATTAATAAATTGAATTAAATTGAATAAGTTCTTTGTTAGTACAAATTTTGTTTTTTTTTAAAGAATTCCTGCTTCTGAAGCTAAATATACAATATTATTACATTGTAGCTCCTTGTTTAAAAAAAATGGATAAACATTTTCCAAACATACTAAGTTTGGGTTCTTGCAGGAAGAAAACCACTAAATGAATTCTTATGAAACATACGCCAAACAACTTCTTATATACTCTTATGTAACGTCCTGGAAGCAAATTAAAAAAAAATAACATTTATAATTTTGAAATATTTTGATCCCAGTATTGTATGAGTTAAAGTACCAGAATCAAAAAAAATCAAAAAATACTTAATGTTAGTTTTTTCAAAAATGCTTCCAGGATGTTAGATAAGAGTATATTACGAGTTGTTTGGCGTATGTTTCATAAGAATTCATTTAGTGGTTTTCTGGAATTATTATTTTATTCATTTAGTGGATGTTTGGAAAATGTTTTTTTTTTAAACCAGTAGCTACAATGTTATAATATTGTATAAGTATATTTAGAATCAGCACAAAAATCCCTTTCATCCGATATACCACACGATGGGATTTGAAAAACAAATTTTCAAATTCCATACAAAAAAAGATTGTATTATATCTCCTTCCCATACAAAAATTCAAGATGGCTCCCCTTCTTAAAATGATCTAAAGGTGCCTACCCACTGGTGCGTCTTGAGACGCACAAGAGCGCACCAGACCGAACCGACACACCGTGGGAAACGACCGTGTGCCGCGGTGCGTCGTCGTGCGTACGATCCATCGAGCGTCGGTAACTTCAAAGGGTCGGTGCGTGGCGGTGCGTAGCGCTGTGCGTCCGCGTTCGTGGCGGCTCGTCGCCTTTGTCAATATGCCGCGCGTCATAGTATGATATCTATCAGTAGTAAATCGGCCCTGGCCTTTAAATAATTACCTACAGTATTTTAATTTCATCTAAGTACTTTCGTATCTTTCTAGTTTTGTGATTGTACGTATTACGTAAATTTCTTTTTAGCAATAAGGCCGCTTTTTTGTGTGCTTTGCTGTTTTTCTTTGTATATGTCCTATCTTAGTGTGCAATAAAGTGTTTTTATTATTATTATTAATAATAATATTTTAGAATCAATATTTTATGTCAAGGACAATGTCGGCGTTCAAAACGCCCGCCCGCCCATAGATTTACCCGAGTGGTTCCTTAAAGAAAATTACGTGCATCTTTCAGGAAACCACCCAGTAATAGAGTCTAGTCGCGGCGAGCGCAGCGCGCCGCGCGCTCCGAGCTGTGCGGCTATGATGGTTCAGACAAAATCATTACAATCAATGATGTTCAGTGGTTGTTCAAGCACAATTAAAAATCCGGTCTCGAATGAAATCTGGGCGGAGTCCGGTCTTAGCTGTTAAAATCCGGTCAAGACCGGATTTATCCGGTCAGATGGTAACCTTAGGCGCGTAGGTATGGCTCGCTTTTCGACTATTTGTACTGTGCCATCATCACTTGTGCGTCGTTGCACGGACGCGGGCGCACCGTGGGAACGGTACAGAGGGCCGTGCGCCGAACATGGCCGAACGACGCACGGCCCGTGCCAGCGTTTCCCACGGTGCGCCCGTGCTCGCCCTCGTGCGGCTCGGTGCGGTGCGTGGTAAAATGCACCGTGGGAAGGCACCTTAAGGGTTCAGAAAGTTCGACCTGCCGAAGGATATTCCTCGATCACGAAACGCCGTATATTGCACTTTTATGTCGTGTGGAAATGCAACTATAGTTATAGTTATTGTTATTTGGATGGTTGGATAAAAATAAAGTACCACACGACACCACAAATCTAAACATTTTTGTTGGTGACTAAGCCGCGCCATCTATCTCAATTTGGCGGAACCGCGTAGGATGAAAAAAGGGCTTTTCCTTCCTGTGAAATGCAGGCTTGCTTCAGTCGACGAGGGGAAAGTGCTGTAACAATGTAGAGGTCGCTGACAGGAAAATTTTCAAGTAGTATGTGAAAAGTGTTGTAGATGGAACTGTATAGAACATTTAGAGATTTCGTTTTTTTATGCAAACTTTATTATGAATACCCAAAATATACGTTGAATACTTTATTCTTAGGAGTTATGTAAAATATATTTTACCATAATATAAGAAATATTAGGTTTTCTTATACATGTCAAAAGTAGTTCTAAAGACTACTGGCATTAAATAATATTATAATTAAATATTTTAATAATTTAAGATCTACTATTGGTAAAATACCTAATTTTAATCACTAGTTATTTTTATTTTTTCTGTGCTTTCTTTTATCTTTTTGGTTCGTCTACGTCTACATACTACGAGTAAGTACATATTCAAATTCAAAAATCAAAGGTATGGTTTTCAAAAAAGGTGATTCTGGTATGCAAAAGAGCCTGCAACGGGTGGTAGGAAAATATAGACGATTCAAATCAAAATCACTTAATAATTAAGTTTATTTTGAATAAAGCTATTTTTGACTTGATTTGAAAAAAAGGAATAGGTTGTCCATGCTCACTAGTGTATTGGAAAAGTTCTTATAAATATTTAAAATCACGAACAAATAAATGGAATAAGCGACAACTTCATCGACCCAATATTTTTTAACTTACTCTATGCATCGACCGTTCATTGCCGTGCAAGTGATTCATGTCTGAATAAGGTTTGAATAGGAATAGTTGCATTCGATCGTTAGAACTCAGATCTATTTCCGAATTTAGATCTTATATAAAGTGGAATAAGGCGGCAAGAGGATGCCTTGTAAGTATTGTATTATGATACATATATCATGCACAGCACTTGTTTCGCATGTAGATGGTCCAGACACTTCAAGAACTTTAGGAAATGGAAATGTTGGCTATTTATGGTTCCATAAAAAATTTATAAAATTGAAATACTGTTTATTACAAACAAAATAAACGTCCACACTGTGACTTTAGCTATTTTGAGACGGTTTTTAATGCGCCCTTGCATCGCTACGCTACACACACGCTCTATTTATCGCAACAAAAAAGATAATGCATCGCATTTGCATCACTGTTAAAAGTCGCAGTGTGTAAAGTCTTGCTTTGGTTACCTGTGTCACAGTATTATTAAGACTGATCTTGTGTCGTTAAACGAGTCAATTTAATTTTTCAGTACATCATTAACAAGCAGTTTGAGTTTTAGTTCATGATATTAGGTATCTTATTAGATACCAAGTTACAACACGCTACAATATCTATTAATGCGTATATAGGGTTATTTGTAAAACACCAACAACCTTGCAGGAGTAGATTAGTAACATCATATACAACAACATTTGTTCTATGACTTTTCCAAAAACTGTCAAAAAAATCGACTTTTCATACAAAACTCGATCAGCTGTTCGGACATTTTGTATGGAGAGTCGAATTTTTTTTGTCCGTTTTCGGAAAAGTCGTAGAACAAATGTTGTTGTTTATAATGATAGTTATCTACTCCTGCGAGGTTGTTGGTGTTTTACAAATAACCCTGTATACTACCTTATGAATGGTTTAAACCTGAAAGTTTTAATTATGAAAGACCCAAAATTAGAATCTTATTTGCAAAATGATTTTTTTCTCAAATCTTTCGGTTCCCATTTTTCTCATTTTTCCGGATGTCTCTTTTTAAAAACACTATTTTATCCTATTGTTTAGTTTGCCTGCAACACGTATACGTGACAAGCCCGGAAAGTTGCCGCGTCTTGTTACCGCCGCCGTGTTTGGCAGATTGGATTTGTTTCCCCGCATGCTAATACAAATACGAAACGTGAGAGTGTGACATTTGGATAAGTATGAGAAAAACATACTAACATTGCTTTACGTACGAGAGATTTGCTAAAATTGCCAGTTGCCTATTGCATTTCCTTTATCGTTTGTTTTTACTTTATTCCGTAGTGTATTGTCACTGTCTTAGTATTTAAATAGGGAGTTATTTTCTGTTAGTTTAAATTGATTTACTAATAGGAAATATTTTTTTGAGTAAGAATTCCTTCTCGTAAGAGTGTTGTCTACTCCAGCTTAAGAGCTAATATTATCTTACGGCTGAGATGTAATTAGTTTCAAGAGCTGCTTAACACTATGCAGGGTTGCTATGAGCTGTGATTGTTTATTAACAGCTATTGTATTGATATCCATATTTATTTTCTTTTTCCAATATTTATTCATGTAAATGTTACAAAAGGAACTTAAAAGGAATTTGTGGTTATTCGGTGACACTCTCAACGTAACGTTATAACGTTATACATCTTGCACTGCAATAGCGGTTTGAGAGACGTTAACATAGTAATCAGTATGATTGGATTGCACGTGAAATTTGGAACACAATACAACTGCTATAATCCACTTTACACTGCAAAATGTAATGCATCTCACATTATGGTTTAGTGTAGAGAAATGGTAACGTATATTTTAGCTTTTCCTAGATCAGGCAATGACGATATTACATTACGGCTCTTGTCTTGACCCATTTGGGTTTCCTAAAGATACAAGGGCGTCGCCAGGGGTGGGCAGGGGGGGGGGGCCGCTGCCCCCCCCCCCTAGAGGTTAAAAAATGTAGCCAACTGCAAATAACCAAAGTCCTAAGGCCGTGAAATTGACTTGCTTTCCCGATAAATCCTGCCCCATCTCAAAACTTGAATAAATTCACTAGGTGCTCTTGACTGTACCTACAATTCATACATTCTCATCCTCTTTAATATTAACTTGCCCCCCCCTGGGCCATGGGCTGGCGATGCCCTTGTAAAGATATATAAGAGAGCAATGTTAAAATATTTTTTGAATAGGTACTGGATACAAATCTCAAATTATTTAGATGGGAAACTCACCCACGTTCTTGTGCTATTCGGGAAACTGCTCTGTACACTAAATTGCCCTAAACTTAAACTAAGCCTTAAATTTTTGCATTCACAATAATATTATTTTAATACTAGAAAAAAAAGAACAGCTTGTCTCTAATCACTAAGGTGGGAAAAGAACCTACGACTAAAGAACATATAAGAATTTGTGAATGCAAAAATTTAAAGCAGACGTAATGAGACGAAAAGTTCAAAACGAGATTTAGATGGAAGATTACCACTTTTTGCAAAAGTAATCTTTAACCAAAAATATTTTAAGTAGTATTAAAAAAAGTTTATATTAATCTTACTTATCGGCTTTTCCTCGCGTATAGTTCCATTTTTAACTTGAACCAAAAAGTCAGATTGTTTCCTATAATTACGCGTAGAATGCTGGCTCTTGTGTTATTGGGATACGGTTGAAAATGAGTAAAAAGCGTTAAGTCTCTCCGTATGCAACGTCGACGGGGGTGTGCAAATTGTTAAAGTTCGGAGTGCGGTTGCAATTTTCGCAGCTGTATAAAATATTGTCAGGAACAATATCAGATATAGTCTGAGCGATGGATGTGCCTTAAGCTTTTTGGCACGTTTTGCAGCAAACGTCACCAATTGAGTTACACTCAGTAGCTAGGAAATATTTTTGGATAATTTTCTGTGCTTGACGCGCTCACACTGTTCATTTAATTACCATTGACGGCTATTTACTTTTTGAAAAATATGGATGGTTGGTGCGCATTATATTTTTCGAAGACTAATATTTGTTAGGTTATACTGGTCATACGCCTTTTTTTCATATTCTTCCATGAATGTAGCGGAGAGTCAAATAAAGAATACAATATAGGCAGGTAGTTACATAATTATTACTATCAGCCGCACGACACCCACTGCTGGGCATAGGCCTCCCCTAAGGATCTCCACGACGATCCTGTGCTGCCCGCATCCAGTGGCTTCCCGCAACCTTCATCAGATCGTCGGTCCACCTTGTCGCGGGCCTACCCACGGACCGTCGTCCGGTGCGTGGTCGCCATTCCAAGAACCTTTCCGCACCAACGGCCATCGGTTCTTCTCGCTATGTGTCCAGATGTCAAATCCGAATTGATGTTTATGCTATAATACGGAATGATTCGGAAAGTAAATAGAAAGGAAGATAATACCAATCAAAACTTTTCAAAAACTTTGAGTAAAATCCCGTTATAAGGACGCGTCTGTTTCGTAAAGGTAACTAATGAGACATTTTTAGAATAGGCCCTAGTTTATTGATATAACAACATTACAAAAGTATTGAAAGCATTTTAAAAGAAATAGAAATGCTAGTTTTATTTTCGCTACATTTCCAATCAAACACAAACAAAGTAGTGAAAACCAGTATTCGTACGATCCCAGCTAGGCTCAGATGTTTGGAAGCGGGCTAAGTTCTCTCTAGAAACTATTTAGCGCTACGTTTCGAATTAGGTACAGCTGTCAGATTTGGGCAAACAGTCGTGGGGCCGGGCCGGAACTCGAACGCTTCGTCTCCCACATTAGTTCAATCTCGATGAATCGCACTTGCTACAGAAACGGATGGATTTCATCAGACCAAATACTGTTAGCCCGGATCTTGAGGCACGATGCATGCACTGCTTCTGGCTAATATGATTATTGTGGATTAGTATAACTTTATCCGCTGTGGTTGCATCCGCATTTAGGTATTTTGAAGCACAGCGTTAGAACTTTCAGGCAGATAAATAAAAAAAATTAAGCATTTATTTAATTTCAATTCCAGACTTTTTATGTAATACTTTGAAGTAATTTATTGTAGTTGCAACTAGATTTGTCTTTGAATTTTCATCAATCATAACAATAAATTGTAATTTCTATTACTAACATTGTAATGTTCCTAACCGTTACGAATTTATGAGCTGTTAAATTAGTATCACTTCATCATATCAGCGGCACGACACCCACTGCTGGGTATAGGCCTCGCCTAAGGATCTCCACGACGATCGGTCCTGCGCTGCCCGCATCCAGTGGCTTCCCGCGACCTTCACCAGATCGTCGTTCCACCATGTCGCATCACTTAATAAACCCTAAAATTGATTGAAAGCTGGTAACTGATAATAAAATTATTATGACTTCTAATTTGAAAAATACATTTAACATTTTCTTACTTTGATTAATTGGATTCTTTTGTAACGCAGTTTTTGTAATGCTCATTATGATATTATGATCATTATGATATAATATTTATGTATTTTATTTTTCACAAGCTACCATGTAATGTTTTGGCGTAGGAACGTAAATGAATATACATCGAACACAACCTAAATAACGGCATTCAGTTATGATTACATATTAACATCATTTCAGCCATAATCGAATACGTCCTTAATTCAGGTCATAAATTAATACTTCCACCACAATACAAACACTTCATCAGAAAATCTTCTGAAAGGGGCCGAGAAACAAATTACCTAATTTCTCTTTATGTATACGAAATGAGCTCGAACTTGCTCAAATTGGCCGTTATACATACTAAAACAATTTGCCATGAAGGCGGGAACCTTATTACTGGGTTTCATCAAGAGAGCGACTGACTTCAGTTCATTTAATTTTTGAATTAATCTTTACGAACGTTCCTTGTATCGGAATGATATAACAAAGAGCGGCGTAAGTACCATGCAAATAATGTACTAAGCTATATTATCAATAATTAATATGGCCTAGTTATTTAAATGATTAAAATGTTCATTGGAGTAGGTGATTATTGGGCATTCTGGAACAATTCACTCCAGCGATCTCACGTCCGTTCGATCTCTGTCGTGAAGTGTTCCAAACTGCCCAATAATCACCTTGATCGCTGTGGTAAAAACTGTTTCAGAAAGTCCAGTAATAAATATATGAATATGTGTATGCTAAACTCCCTCGTTCCTACCTAATGAATATGTGTATGTTAAACTCCCTCGTTCCTACCTACTCGCGATGAATAAATATAAAATTGTTTAATGTAAAACTTACATGCTGCTTAGCTCACTGCACACCAATAATTTATTAATTGCACTCATTATATAAGTAACACTGATTTATGACGATTGCTGAAACCGATAATGGATCACACTCGGCGGCTGACATTATCAGTTTATACTCGCATTTAAAACAACGGAGTAAAAAAACGTTGGGTTCAACTTCCTTGTGTTGTCTTTTTAAATCATCTTACCTTATTTCACCTCGCCTGTATCCAGTTTATATATTGAAGCATTATATTATTTCAGTCATTTAATTGCAGCCCACGAACCTCCGTAGTCATATAAGTACAATTATCGGACATGAAATTTGTAAAACAAAAACAGTCATTAAAGTTAAAATGCATTTATAATCCTTTGCCAAATGAGCAAAATCGACATGGTAGCTTGTTGCCAAACTCGATACGTTGTATTGTGTGCGGTCCATCAAATTGTGGAAAAACAAATTTAGTAATAAGTTTATTGTTGCATAAAGATGGTCTACGTTTTCGTAACCTGTACGTGTATTCAAAATCCTTGTATCAAGCTAAATACATATATCTAGAAAAGGTTTTAGATATGGTTCCCAGGATATCATATTTTAAGTATAACCACAATAGCGAAATATTGAGTCCACATGATGCTTTGCCAGATTCTATTATTATATTCGATGACGTAGCTTGTGAAAATCAGAACAATATCAGAGATTATTTTGCCATGGGACGCCATAAAAACATTGATTGTTTTTATATAAATCAGACTTATACTAAAATACCGAAACAGCTTGTAAGAGACAACTCGAACTTAATAATACTTTTTAAACAAGATGACATTAATTTAAGACACATCTACGATGAGCATGTAGCATCAGACATGTCTTGGCCCCAGTTTCGAGAAATGTGCTCCGCTGTTTGGAGTAAGCCTTTCAATTGTAATAAATAAGGACTGTGAAAAAAATAAAGGCTGCTATAGATTGACATTTGATACATTTGTAATAGTGGATTAACGTACATAATAGTTTGTTATGATCTGACTCCATCACTTTCATTCGTGACTCAGAACTGAGCAGTAAACTGTGTAAAATGGAGAAAAATATTAAACAACAAATTGTGAAATCTGCTGCAGCTGTAAAAAGAAAAGTTAAAATGATAAAAGACGCAAGAAATAATGAAAATATGGTCTTGGAAAAAATTCTTAAACCTATAGTTGACCCACTTAACTCATTGGCAAAAAAGAATGACGAAGAACATCTCGAGACAGAAAATCATTACGGACCCTTAGTGAAAAGAGTTAAGAATAGCAATAATAATAATAATAATAATAGCGAAACGTCATCGTGTTTGTCTAGTGAAGATCTTAATGAAGCTGATAGTGAAGAAGAAAAGCCCCTTAGTAGGATATACGGTGACAAAACCCTTGTGGCATCACCTTCGGAAGATCTTAATGCCAGTGAGTCGTCATTCAAGTCTCTTCACTCATCATCGACGAGTGATAAAAATCAGTCATTGTCGTGGTCTATATCATCTGAAGTATTTTCTGATATACCTTTCGGAATAAGAAATGACCGTGGGAAACTAATGCTTGGCAAAACCCGCGTTTTCGATGATGGCAGTTTCCTTAAAATAGGAACTCATAATTTAAAAAAAACAAACGGATTAAAAGAGCTATTGTTTAAAAAGAAACCAAATTTAGATATAATCACTGATGATGACTTACAAAATTATAAATTATTATTATTAGAAACAAATGCTCACCGACGCAATTTTGATTCGTCCAAACCAATAAACAGCAACAAGGGATTTAAGTACACGAATATTGTAAAACCTTTGTTTAAATTTGCTAGAAGTGCGACAACAAGCGTGGAAAGTATTTCACAAGGAGAAGGTATTAATGTTTTGAAGAAAGTTAAAAAAGATACTGACTATGTTTATTGGGATGATCCGAACGAATTAGTTGAACGATTAAAATTACTTCTAGCGTCAAGAGTTGCGGGTAACACCGGAGTAGATAATGAAATAATTTCGATAGTTGAGGAATTACACGAAGCCGGTATTGGTATAAACCTTAAAGAGTATAAAAAGCGTGATGCATTGGGGAAGATGGGCAGTATACTTGATATTTCATTGAAAAGAGCATCGAGACGGCAATGAATATAGACAAATTTGGTCACCACGTTCACAAACGTTTACGATTAACAGAATACATTGATACCCTCAACGACTATTTGGTGAAATCTGATACAGGATACTATGATTTAAAGTCATCAAAATTGAAAGGTCTTTCGTTTCCAAATGAAGACGATGAAGCAGTGAACAAAGCTTACATGGATAAAACTGTTGAAGAAATAAGAAAAGAAATACAAAAAGTTAATAGTAACGTTAAGAATTATCTAAATAGCTTGGAAAAAGTAACTTCAAATCGTCTAAGTACTTTATATTATACTAAAACAGAAATAGATAATTTGATTGAAGCTAAATTAAAAGCTAAATTAACTTAAAATGAGTAAAAAAGATATCGTTGATGAACTCCACAAAGCAGCAAGAAGAAATTATCCACGACGATGTACCATCATAACAGGAATAGATGATTTATGGCAAGCTGATCTTATAGATTTTCAGAAATATTCGCATTTTAACAAAGGCTACAAATATATTTTGGTAGTAATAGATACTTTATCAAAATTCGTCTGGATAAATCCTTTGATATCAAAAGAAAAAAAAAATGTCACAAAAGCAATGCAAGAGATATTAACTGTTTCATCACGGAAACCTAAACATTTACAAACTGATTTAGGTAAAGAGTTTTACAATGATACTTTCAAAAACTTGTTAGCAAAAAATAATATAAATCATTATTCTACTTACTCTGTAAAAAAAGCTTCCATTGTAGAACGAGTAATACGCACGTTAAAATGTAACATTTACAAACTTTTTAGTTTGAACGGTCGCTATCAATGGATAGGGAAAAATATAAATTCTGTTGTAGAAAACTATAACCACACAATTCATCGAACAACAAAATTTAGACCTTTTGATGTTAATATAACAAACCAAGAGATTGCCAAGGTTAACATAATTAAAACACGAAAGAATAAGATGGTTCAACAACCTAAGTTCCAAGTTGGTGATCATGTTCGTATCAGTAAATATAAAGGAGATTTTTACAAAGGTTATACTCCAAACTGGTCAACAGAAATATTTATTGTCAAAAAAGTAAATTACACGCATCCACTAACTTATCACTTGGAAGATAAATATAAACAGAGTATTTTAGGGACTTTCTATGAATATGAACTACAGAAAACGAAGTTTCCTGAACTCTATCTAATTGAAAAGGTTATAAAAAGAAAAGGTGACAAATTATTTGTAAAATGGTTAGGTCTCGGTGATAAAGAAAATAGTTGGGTGAATAAAAGTGCATTAATTTTTTAATATATATATTAAGCGTTGTAATAAGATGTATCTCACTTCAAACACATCAATGAAGGAAGGAAGTGGTATTATTAACGACTTAATAAATAACTTACCGATTGAGTTACATATTCCTGGATATCAGTATTGTGGTCCAGGAACAAAACTTCAGAAACGGCTACTTAGAGGCGATCGAGGTATAAATAAGTTGGATGAAGCTTGTATGTATCACGATATTGCTTATAATAACAGTGATTTGAACGTTCGACACAAAGCTGACTTAGAACTTTTGAAAATGGCGAAAAAAAGGTTGAAATCAAAAGACGCTGGGAAAGGAGAAAAGGTTGCATCATGGATTGTCAAAAATGCAATGAAAGCAAAACTTAAAGCTGGTGCTGGAGTAAGACCGTTTATGTCCATCATTAAAAAAATCCAATCTCAACTAAAACAATTAAAAGCTAAAGACAATCGCACAGCTATAAAATACGCATATGCAGCTGCAAAAAAACTGTTTATTAATAAAAAAGGAATACGCTTACCGCGGTGTATTCCTATACCGAAGAGTGGGGGTTTCTTACCTCTCATTCCAATTTTCGCTGGGTTGTCAGCTCTGGGTTCTCTTGCTGGTGGTGCAGCAGGTATAGCAAAGGCTGTCAATGATTACAAGGTTGCTCAAAAAAGCCTTCAAGAATCTGAACGACATAACAAGATGATGGAAGCTGTGGCTCTTGGAAGAGGAATGTATATCAAACCTCTTAAAAAAGGAACTGGTTTATATTTAAATTGTTCAAAAAACTAATTAAACGGCTACCTAGACGTCCTCTTACTAATTTTGACATATTGGAGCATGCTTCAGATATACCTTACTTTCGAGGAGTCTTTATGAGAGATACACTACCTTCAAAACCAAGAAAAATAGAGTGTGCCATAGTAAATTTAGATAGTTCTGATAATCCTGGAACTCACTGGGTAGCCTACGTTAAGCAAAATAACTACTGTGAATATTTTGATAGTTTTGGTAATTTAAAACCACCATTAGAATTAATAAATTATTTGAGATATATTTCTATAAATTATAATTATGTACAATATCAAAATTTTGGTACTATAATTTGTGGTCATCTTTGTTTAAAATTTTTAAGAGACTATTGGAAAAAACATTTATATTAAGAATGAAATAAAAAAACATTGTCAGTACTAAAATGTCTTTCACTGTGTCAATAACTGGAAGAGGAGAGACTTTAATAACAAATTACTCGCCAACCTTGCAATTACACGGAGAATATGAATGCGGTCTCTTATATTTTTCAACTTTCAATTCTATTCCTAATATAGACAAAAGAAACAATAAACTTTATTATGGCAAAGATGGAGTTATAGAAATACCTGAAGGTTCATATGAACTCCAAGATATTTGTGATTTTTTGAAAAGTAACATTAAGAATGCTGTGCTAAAACTAACATGCAATAACAATACATTAAAAACAAGTATTTATTGTTCTGAAGATTTGCACTTTGATAAAAATGATTCTCTTGGTAAAGTTTTGGGTTTTGGCATGGAAACAGTTAAAGCTAATATAAAAACTGAGTCCAGGTATCCTGTCAGCATTTTATCAACAACTATAGTGCGCATCGAATGTGATGTTATCAGCGGATCATTTGTTAACGGGAAACCTAGTCATATAATTTACGAATTTGTGCCAAACGTACCACCCGGTTATAGAATAATTGAAATACCTAAAAATTTAATTTATTTTCCTGTCAATCAAACCTCAATAAGTTCTATTAATATAAGATTGTTGGATGCTGAAAATAAGCAAATCAACTTACGTGGTGAAGAAGTACAGCTGTATTTACACTTTAGAAGGAAATGTTAAATTTCAATAAAAACCTGTCAACACCTCCTATGCGTGTCAGTTCTAAAAGATCATCTAGTAAAGAAACACCGCTTCGAAAAAAAAAGAAGCTCACCAAAAACAATAAAGAATTTTTAAAACTAATAGGTTTGCTAAAATGAATATTTTAAATATATCTCAACCTGTGTCATACGATAACAGCATCGAAAGTTTTGAATATCACTCGTACAAGCCATATGTAACAAGTTTCAACAAGAATGATGAAATACGAATACCTATTAATCAGCAAGATTTGTATGTGCTGCCTGCCCTCAGTACTTTATATATTGAAGGCAAAGTAAATGTGACTAAGCATAACAGTATTACTAAAGAAAGTGAAAGAGTAAAGAGTGTACATTTTGTAAATAACCCAACGCTTTTTCTTTTTCAAGACATTCGATATGAACTAAACGGGGTAGAAATAGATAAAATAAAAAATGCAGGTATCACTACAACAATAAAATCTTATCTTTCATTAAATGAAAATGAATCAAAATGTGGGAAAGTTTGGGGCTGGTCTACAACAGGCACAACCACTGTTAACGATGGTCTGTTTTCTGGCTCTATACCTCTAAATAAAATATTAGGTTTTGCTGAAGATTATGAAAAAATCATTATAAACTGTAAACATGAATTAGTACTATTGAGAAGCAATACCAATCTCAATGCTTTAAAATTAAGTACGGGTGAAGTTGTGGACGATATCATAATAAGTAAAATTGTATGGCGAGTTCCTCATATTAAAGTGTCAGACCGCCAAAGGATTAATTTATTAAAGCAATTAGAAAGAGATCGACCTATAACAGTAGCATTTCGTAATTGGGACTTATATGAGTATCCTTTACTACCCAGAACACGTAAACATACTTGGTCTATTAAAACATCGTCGCAGATTGAAAAACCACGATTCGTAGTAATTGCTTTACAAACCAACCGCAAACATAATGCACTAATGTCAATGGCAGAGTTCGACCATTGTTTTATACGGGATGTAAGAGTATTTTTAAATTCATCGTATTATCCATATGAAGGACTGAATATCAGCTTTGCTGACAATAAGTTTTCATTGATATACGAACAATATGCCAGATTTCAACAGTCTTATCATGGACGTCGACCAGAGCCGTTGTTAAGTTTGAAAGAGTTCAAGGAAATCGCGCCTTTATTTGTTGTTGATTGTTCTCGTCAGCACGAAACGCTAAAAGGATCCATAGACGTACGCGTTGAAATCGAAGCAGAAGTAGAGATACCTGACCAGACCGCCGCATATTGTCTTATATTAAACGATTGTATATTTGAATATAAGCCGCTCAGTAATATAGTTAAAAAACTATCATGAATAACGATACTATAATAGTAGATGTACAAGGTTTTAAAAATGAAAACAACGTTTTTATATTAAAAGAATTAGTTATAGGCACATTAGAACACACACAAATATTTTTGATAAAACCCCCATACCCATTCTCAACTCTGACTCTGGAAGAAAGAAAACATGTATGGTGGATAGAAAGAAACAGAGGATACCGATGGAGCGAGGGATATATTGACTACAGGGAATTTAAAAGAGTTATTAAACCTTACTTAGAGAAGCGCAAAATTATAGTGAAAGGTGAAGAAAAAGTAAAGTGGGTGCGAGAAATATGTGACCATGACAATGTTTTAGATATAAGTATTAAAGGAATACCTAGTTTAGAAACTCTATGTAAGCTCTATTGTAAAGATATATTTGCGTTTAATTGCTTTAACCATATTAAATATTGTGCTTTGAAAAATGTTATTTGTATAAAAAAATGGTTATTAGAAAATAATATATCAATGTATGATTTTTTCAATAAATAAATAAGTTTACCTACATAAAAAAACCTTTTTTTTTATTCTGAACGCCTTTAACAGAGAAATAAAACGACATCATTCCTTAAGTTTAATTTATTAAAAAAAAATATATATATATATATATATATATATATATATTGACATTTATGCTAAAGCCTTAATTAATAAAGTAACAAAAACTTTTTACATTTGTACACAATATAATATATCTAACATTCGAAGATAATAATAATAGGTATTAAGTTTAAAAATGTATCTCTTTATAGGTTCATAAGTAACAAGAGAAGTTACGCATAAAACCTACACGAGAACTTTAATTTACAAAAATAAGTTGATTCGTAGCTTTAAAAACTATAGCTATAACCACATATTTTTTTTGATATATTGTTGATGAGACCTTCTGCCTGGTCCATAATCTGGTCCATGTCTTCCGACACCACATACTGCGCAGACAGTAGAGCATCCTCCGACGAGTCACCCAGCACTTCTTGCTCGAGTTCTATTATCTCAATTTTGATGAGACGCCGTCCTTTCTTCGGCGGACTTTTCATCACGAACGACTGCTGCGTGTTGTGTAAGTGCTTGAGGAAGGACGATCTCTTCTTTCGTTTCCTCTTCTGCGTGTTATACGCCGCCTTTCGAATTTTGAGCTCCAACGGCGTTTCTTCGTGTTGTGGCTCTACAACCCAAGGAGGGAACATTTGTGTCCATCCTTCGAGCGGGTCCTGCGCGTCTTGTAAGACCGGAGATGGTGAGCGTAGGTCTTCGACGAGATGCTCGGTGTTCATTGACATATCCTGAAACAAATAATATGAGTCATATATTGAAATGCAACCAGATTCCTATATTTAATTAGTAAATATATTGAACTTTAAAAAGCAACTTACCATCCTTGATGTTCTTATGAAAATAAATTTACATTAGCGATTGACACGAATATTTATACCCTAGCTTTGTGATCGTGTAAGTTTCTAAGTAAACCTATAGCTGACACGGCTATTAAAATTAGACAGGTAAAAACTTGTTCCTGATGTCGACACCTTATTGAGTTATCATGTGAATTTTTATGTAAGTGGAAACGTATTGCTGACAAAAAAGGCAAACAAGTGTCGTTTTCATTCAATCCTAGACAAGTTAGGACTTGTTTTTGTCATTTATATTTTATAAATCCTCGATGATAGTGATTACTACGTATTCTGTGGTGATATGTACCTAATTAGATTCAGAATAAAACAACAAATTACATATATACTATTTATTTTAAAATAAGTAGGCGCTGCTTTTACATAATATGTACAGTTATATTAAAAATTATTATCCTATACCTCCTAAAAACTAAAATACTTATACATGATTACATACTAATTACATAGAATGGAACACTTATGCGGTAACATTTTATTTGATCATTTATAAACTAAAAAATAATAATAATGAAATTGAACTTTTTTTTTTTTTTTTTTTTTGGCTGTCACAGGCGGAATGGGAAACTGCGTCTAGCCATAGTTGCTAAGTAGCCAGACTTGTCAACTTACTAAAGTTGTGATTCACATCTCGCTTGAGACAGTAATTACATTTTTTTTTTTCGATGTACTTGGACTATTATGAATACATTTTAACATATTTACATTATTTTTATCATTAGTAGGTAGGCATACCTACACTATTCATTGATTGTTAAATAGCATTAATAAATCCATATTAAAGTCTACACGACTCTATGATTTTTTCAACCAGTCCAAACGGAAAAACTCAGAAAAGGCTTGATTTATGTCCCCAGGACAAAGTCGATATCTTATCGTTAAGTATAATGCGTTTATCATCACTTGAAGATAGAGCAACTTTGTTAACGGTTTGCGTAAAAACCACGTGTTTCAAAGACTTGAATATTACATTTTTCTTCCTAAGTGACTTATTAAGAAGTAGAACTTTATTATAATCTTTAAAATCAATTCTTTTAACTACAGATTTTTTAACCCCTTTTGCCTTTTTTATCTCTTTATCTTGAGTTTTTACACAATATAACTTAGATCTCAAACCTACAAATTCAATTATAAGTTGACCCCCCATCTCATCTTTAAATAATCCAGGGACCTTTTTGTTTCTCCGAACTATGTTATACTGATTATTTTCCGTGTAATTGCTCGTGTCAAAATACTGTTGAAAATTAGATCTTATGTCTTTGTAAATGTCCGTTGCCTCGATAGAGTACAAAAAGCTATCAGTATCGGTGTAACATAGTTTTAAATTGGAACCATAAAACGGTTTTGTAATAGAATAGTGAAAATCATACATATGATTTTTAGATATTTCTAGAACAGTGAATCCTATGTAAATAGGTTTATCTAAAATAACTGCCTCGGGTTTCATTTGCACAGCTACAAAATTTTCTGTAAAAACAGTACAACTATGAAAATTAGGTCGTGAAATGAGTTGTTCGGCCGTGTAACATTTTTTTGTTTTGTTCCTAGTATCTGTCCACCGATTGACTAAGTGAATATTTAATCTTTTTTCAGTATCTTCCAATGTTTTGCCAAAAATGCTATTATTTAATAATTTAAAAAAGTCCTGTTCAAATGTTGACTTAGCCTTTTGCCGTAATTCTGTATTTAAATCTATATATTGTTTTAAAAATGGATGTTGTTTGAATTTTATTACTCTATGAACTTTTTTTAATATTAAACCATGTCGCAAGCATGTTTTTAAATGCACATAGTGTATGACATACTTAAATTTGTCGTACAAATTTGGAATCAATTTAGGGTTTTTAGATCCAGGTGGTGTAAATTTCTCAGGACAAAAAGGTAGGTCATTGTGCAAATCGTGAAGATGATCTGGGTACTCTAAATCTACTTCTAAAATGTAACCATATTCGGAGTCATTAGGGACTTGAAGAATATTAAGTTCATTAATTTCCGTTTGGCTAATTAGTTCAAAACCAGAATAAGGCAAATAAGAACACATTGCATAACCATATAAGTTATTGCAATCAATGTACAGTAAATAATTATCAGGAATAGACGGATCGTAACTTGATATGTACTTGTTATTCGCCTTAGAGTATCTATTGGAGCATAAACAAACGCCTCCGCGTATTCCCTTTTGAATCATACGTATAATTTCTAGATTTTCTATAAGTTGCAGTTTTACTTTCGTTTTAAGCAACATTGCATCAAAACTTAACCCAGGAGCCGTCATGTAAAATGCTGGATCTAATCGATAATTAATTTTACAAGTTTGACGAAAGTTTTCAAAAACATCTGCAAGTAAAATAACATCGGTTTTAAGATATAAATCAGTATATTCCCCAAGGTTTTTTATTTTAAATATTTCCCAGATGCACTGAGCGTGACGATAATCTGATTCTGAAACGGTTTCATCAGTTAAAGTGCTATAAAAGTGTTTCAGTGATGGTAACCTATCTTCTTCAAAACACATCCAGTTCGTCATATATTCATAAGGATATACACCTTTGCGTCTAAGTAATTCAAATTTTTTGGTTTCCGGGAAAAACTGAGATAAGTGAAAAAAGTCGTTTCTATTCAAGTTTCCAGCAAGTTTTTCTAAGCTAGTGCCTAAAAATTTGAATGAATCGACAAATCGAACTGGCATGTATTCCTGGCACCCGGTCCTGAAAAACTTCGTAAAAGAAATATAGTTTTCCTTATTTTTTGCTATAACTTTTATATTGCCCGGTATTTCTCCTAATTGTCGTATGAACAAGTGACTATCGTAACCGGATAAATTGTGAAAAAATACTGGTATGAATTTCGGTAAACAAAATTGTAAATTACAGTAAGAATGAGCTGGTCCCCGGTATTTCCCTGTCAAGTGACAATGATCTTTAACTTTATCGTCGAATAGTAGTTGACTACAAAGGAAACAATATTTTGTATTATCAAAGCTGTCTTGCTCCTCGTCTGTTAATGGTGTCATAGGAACTGTTTCTTTTAAAATCTTTTGTATGTTAGCAACATCTTCACCAAGGTATTCTAAAAATTTTTCAACACAATCCTGACCACGATATGACATGTATTTATTTTGAGCGCTATCATACGAACAAACAATGTAATATGCAAATGCAGCGGGTAAATGTTTTTGTAAATTCGTTGTGGTATTATTTGAATTGAGATGGTCACTACTCGATTTGGGTTCTAATAATGATTCAAAATCCGCATATATAACATAATATGGCATATCTTGCATTCTTTCGAAATGTTTAAATTGAATTGTAGTACCTGGATCAGGCAACAAAGTCCGGACACCGCTACAAATGTGGGCATTTAATGCAGGTTCGTTATTAAAAAAAATCATGCAGTCATCACAAAAATATATTTTTCCATGATGTTTTGTTAATTGAGGTCTAAGCAATCTACTAAAATTTTTTATCAAACAGTAGTGTTTAAATTCGCCCTTTTCCAATAATAATAAATTAATATGATACTTCTTTTTGTTTTCTGACTTATAAAGTGGTCCGACAATGCTCGACTTGTTTGCAATACCATAGACATTAACACTGATATCGCGATTATTTTTCTCAAAGATCCTTATATCCGAGAATCCGACTGGAAACGACATGTTTCGGGTGTTCAGAACGTTTTCAAAGTTAGGGTAAGAGGATGTCCGATGTGCGTTATTCTTAGCTGGAAATAATGCTGCCATTATACACCATAAGAAACAGAATGAATCATTATTTTGTATATTAATGCAAGCATGCTTCAATTTTAATGTTTTCGGTAATTCAATAAACCGGGCGGCTCTCAAAGGGTTGTACTTGTTGATATTGACTTCTAAATAAAGATTTCTTAAAAATGCCCAGCCACTATCTCTTTCCTGAAACTCGTCAATTTGTGCTATGATTGAGTGAACAATCTTTGAAAATATAGCTCTAAAATCATAATTACGGTGCAATACCACATTTTGACTAAAAGCAAATGATTTTTTGTCACTAGTGTTATCTTTCGGCAAGATAAATTCAGCGAATAATTCAAAGTTTACTTTAATAGTGTTATACGTAGCTAGTCTTGCGTCTAGCAAGTGACGCACGCGAGACTGAAGCCTACGCAGAAACTCAGCTGGCAGGCATGGGAGTTTGGCCTCGTCAGCGCTATCGCCGCACGCGGAAGGCCGCACTCTATACGATGCAATCCTACTTCGGAACGCACTACTTATTTTTTCAATGCCATCACTTATTTCGATAGAACTGTTATTTTTATGAACATTACTCCGCAAATGACCTGAGAATGCTTTACTTTTAACGGATATGTCACAAACTGTGCAATATATTGTTCTACTTGCCATGACTGTTGGATTCAGAAAAGTCTCAATGTATTAGAATTTAATAATATATTATTGAATGGACTGGTTGATTAAGTAGGTAATAATAATAAAGCAAGATATTTATTTTAGTACAAATGAAATATTTTTATTTATTTAATTATATTATTATAAGACCTTATACTAAAAACTTACATTAAAAACGCCTATCTATTATACCTAACCTATCCTAACCAACTTACTAATAAAATGAACAGAGAAGTTATTTTATACAAGTACCTAAACTATTTTTTTTTTTGAACTATAAAATTTACCTTCTTCTTCGAAGTTTTTCTTAGACTTTTTTATAAATTCTTTTAGAGGGGCCAGCTCGGGAGCGTTTCCGTCTGCCTGATATTTGAGGGAGACGACCGCGTGCTCCCAACGGTCCTTTGGGTCGACAGCTAAAATTTCTTTTGTATTATATATTTTTACATCAATAAAAACATCGCCGTCTCTAAATGTGGTGCGGCGCAGGTATCCGTCGGCGACACGCCGCGACAGCACCGACTGCAAGGGTTGGTTCTTGATACGTCGTGTAGCTTGCGCCCGCGCTTCCTCCTCGCTATCCGAGTCGAGCTGCCACCCAGATCCCGATGTAGTAGACGGCGATGTTTTCTTTGGCGCCTTCCTTTTCGGTGGAGCCTTGGGCTTCGTCTCTTTCTTGGCGCTAGAAAAAAAATAATACATTTGTTAAAAACAAGGTCGTCAATGTAGAGAAAATATTTACAGGGTTCTTATTTAACCTATTATATTTCTCGCAAAATATACTATCCAAATAACTTTAGTGTTTGAAAAATATTTCAATAATTGTATTTCTATTTATCGTTTGTACCATAATAAATAAAAAAAAAATATAGGTAAGTACAAGTACTTATTATTTAAATGAAATAAATAAATGTATAGTATAATGTCTTTTGTTAAATAATTTAATAGAAACAAACAACTCGTCACCAGCGCCTCAGTCGGGACTCGAACCCACGACCTTTAGAAATCCGATTCACTGCTTTGAGCGACTGAGTCACTGTGTTTTGTTCACACCGAACAACAATTCATTGTAAATAATGAAAGCACGAATAAAATTAGACTCACTATTTAGTGTGGATAAATAAATTTGTGTTTGTGATGATTAGATTAGACTTTGTAATACATACTTTATTTTGGTAGGTGTATCCTCGCCGCCGCTCTCGGAGTCGGCAAACTCATCTGCTAGCTCCTTCCTCGCCCCCTTGCTGCGCTTTGCCTTATATTCTGAGTCAGACCTGCAAAAATATTTTAAAATTATGAAACAACAAATTCATAATATTAAGAGATAATTCGAACAATGAGAAAAATTTACTGCTGTTATTGAGATAAAAATATTTCAACTCCAACCTTTGAAAACTAAAAAAATAACTAAAGGAAAAGATCGTTTCCTAATTTGATCCAGCTGGGTCCAAACCTTGAAACATTAGAGATGGTGACACCATAAAAATCACTCGACTAGGGAGGTCATCAAAATAAATATACCTATGTTTATAAATAAATAAGTAAAAACAAAACTTACGAACATTATTTCAAGTGCACGGATCCTCGTGTTGGCAGGTGACTGGTGAGCTTATGCTGGTGGAACAGCTGGTCGAGCGCTAGGCGACGGGTGGGCAGACTTGTCTTGCAGAGCTGACGGAGCACCGGTGAACTTGTTGTGGTAGTGGACCAGCTGGTTGGCACTAGGTGAAGGATGAGGGGCAGACGGAGCACTCGCGACTAGATAGAGCAGACTCCCGCAGGGCTCTTTAAAACTAGTGGAAATAACGGTGTCGTAGAAATGATTTTTTGGTCGATTTACATCGCATTATAAGGGAATCGTTCCGGTACCTATCGTTCGGGTATCGCAAACCTTCATTTTCAATAAAAATTATTTTAAACAAATAAATTTCTATAAAATCGGTATTACTGAGGTAATAACCAGTATACGATTAAAAGTTTATTTTTATTATCAGTGAAAAATTAAAATGAAAAACAAAAAGTTTAAAATTGTAAGTTTATATTATTAATTTAATAATGAAGAAAAAAGACTACATACATAAGTATGAGTAATCAACTTATTCGTATAAAGTTTTACAAGTTCAATACTTATTTGGTGTTTCAAAATATTTTCCAGTACATATTGCAATAGTTCACAACCACTGAAAGAACCACGTCAACAAATTTTATTTTCCCATAGTTCTTCACTGAAAATCAAGTTTCATATTCATAATATTGTATTTTATTTCAATGTTAATTTGATATTCAAATGTCGACAAATTCAGTAAGGTTGTCTACACTTGATAAAATAATAATGTGGCTGTATTATTGTGTTTTAAGTGTATTTCATTAATAATGTCCTACATAATATTATAAAGCTAATTCGTAAATACTTTAAATATTCCTACTGTAAACAAAAATTTGAATAAACTTAAGTACACAATTTTCATATCGATTAGGTGTAGGTAGGTTTTTATTCCATTTCCTTAATTTGTCATCATATTTAGTTGAATTCCATTTCAATTAATCTTACTTTAATTTTCATACTTTTCGTTTATGTATCTTAGCTTATTTTTAGTTCATCGAATTTTAAAATAGTAAAATTGCATCAACCCTAACAATATTTTATATTTATAATCATAAAATGTGAAAGTAAGTTTGTTTGTTACGTTTTAACATCTTAAATTATCATAAAATTTTGAATACACGTTGTCAAGAGTATGTATTCCGGGTGGCCACTAGTATAAGCACTGGGTAAAAAAAAAAAAAAAAAAAAAAAAAAAAAAAAGAACTGTGATTATAGGTTCGCTAATTGAAACAAAAACATGGTGCATCGTCACTCTTTATTACAGGCGAGCTGTAAATACAACAATATAGTCAAGTCAAGTGGCATAGCACTGGTAGCATAGTTAACTAACTCCAACGGGTTCGATTCCCGATTACTTCAGAATAAACCTAATTTTATAAAATTAAATGTATTATTCTAAATAGAGCGTGCCTGCCATATCGTTTTTATGCTTTTATCATTTCAAAAATCCCTTAACATTTTTTTACTACCTTTAAAGTCACCGGAAAAATATTATAATGAACTCGAACAAAGCAGTGTGATTTAACTAGTTCATATTATAAATCCATTCTCACGGTGGTAATTTGCTGACCAAACAGAATGTTACACTGTTGCAAAGACTAGAATGTATTAAGTCGTTGTATAGTCGATGCAATTTGTTCCTTAAATCAGATTATGATTAGATGCTATTTAAAAAGTCTACCTTTAATCAGCAGATGCACCGTGACGCAATAACCTTGCAATCGAAGTCATAGCAGCTATGCCGTCCGCGGGTGTGAGTGTGTACAGTGCAGTGCGGGTTTTACTAAGTATACTCTAAGTATTGGATAGATGGGTGACCATCCATCTCTCATTGGGTTCGTGATGAAACCTTGTTTTTTCTAAGTGTCGCCAACCATTTTTGTAAATCGGTAACCATTCTTAAAATATCGAGAATATTTTTATCAAAGCGTTATGTGATCATCGTTTCTAGGTGCCAACAGCCCATAGAGGATCCGCACGAGCAAACGGCCTAGAACGAGTTTCCTAAATTATGACAGTGATTATTTTACGATGTTCTTGATTCTAAGGTGTCACCACAGAATTACCAAATATTTTATCAATGCCTTTGTGATGGAACTTTGTTTCTAGGTGCCACCAGCCAATGGGCGACCGGCACGAGCAAACGGCCTAGAACGATGATTTCCTAATCTCTGGCAGTGATTACTAAACAAGTATTTTATCAAAGTCTTTGCGATGGAACTTCGTTTCTGGGTGCCACCAGCCAGTGGGCGACAGGCACGAGCAAACGGCCTAGAACGATGGTTTCCTGAACAACGACAGTGATTATCATACTATGTTTTTTATTCTAAAGGTGTCACCATAGGATTACCAAATATTTTATCAATGTCTTTGTGATGGATCGTCATTTCTAGGTGCCACCAGCCAGTGGGCGACAGGCACGAGCAAACGGCCTAGAACGATGGTTTCCTGAACAACGACAGTGATTACCAAATATTTTATGAATGCCTTTGTGATGGATCGTCATTTCTAGGTGCCACCAGCCCACAGGGTGACAGGCACGAGCAATCGGCCTAGATTGATGATTTCCTAAACTCTGACAGTGATTATTATACAATGATCTTGATCATATTGCGATGGAAATCTTTTCTGAGGTGCTACTACTAATGGGTGACCGGCACGAGCAAACGGCCTAGAACGATAGTTTTCATAGTGTTGTGATTTAAACTCGATTGAAGGTGCCACTCTCCAAATTTGGTCACTGACACGAGCAATCGGCTTAGAACAAAACAAATAGCTTCATAACGTCTGCTTCTGAGTGTAATCCAAAATAAGTCTCATAAATAAAAAATGTGTAGTGAATTCACCCGCATATGGGCATAGAACAAAACGAGAAACTTCATAACACCTGCTTCTGACTGTGAAGTGTTTGAAAATAAGTATAGTGAATTGAGCAGCATTAATCATTGGTAAGTTTTACACTTATTGATCTTTGCTAGTGGCAGACATAATTATTTACTTTTTTTTTTACCGTACTCTTGCTATGATTGACTGTAATGAACCCATCAAATACGCAACAACACTTCAGAAAAGTGATCGAGGTGATTATTGGGCAGTTTGGAACACTTCACGACAGAGATCGAACGGACGTGAGATCGCTGGAGTGAATTGTTCCAGAATGCCCAATAATCACCTACTCATTGGACCTTTGATTTTACTGGCCATAATTTCTACTGTTATCTATAACTATTATTCAATATTGTTTGTTGCTGTTGGTCTTCCTATAAATAAATAAATGAATAAATTATGGACATTTTGTGTTTTCATTATATCCTTCTTCTTTTCTTCAGCCGCACAATATGTACATAATTTATTCATCGATCAATAGATCGTTCTCATTAATCTTAAAAAGTGTTTAGCTGTTCTGTGTTGTGATGCTACCTTTATTTTTTTAAAGCAGCGCTTTATTTATTTAAAATACTCAATCATGATTTTTCGTTTATACTTTTGAATTTCGTATTGTCATTCAGCAGTCTCGCTTACAAGCTTGACTAATCCGCTCAAAACTACTGTCCTTAAATCCTAAGCTTTTATTGCTGAAGGTAAAAACAACTCTACAAAGTTTCTGACCATGTTCAGTGCGAGTGACGTTCCGTAGAGGCGGGCTTTTAACAAGTAATTGCATTAATGTGTATCTTACTCACGATCACGACACCTATGAAATAACAAAATTATCTAACAGAATTTGGATATACCTTCCTTTTAAAGGTTATTGATCGGTTTTTGCATATATTTCGACAGATAAATATTGAAACTAGTTTTGGATTTGATAGAGGTCAGTAAGTGATATAATGGTTAAAAATCTTGCGGTATGGAGATGCGTTAGTTTTCTACAAGTTTTCCATAAACCTTTTTGTTATTGTACAAATACAGAAAAAACTATTGATTTCGGTAAATTTTATACGGGATGGTTATGACCATAGGCTTAGAAAAATTTTCGCTGGTTATGACCTTAACAGTTTGAAAACAAATCGCTTGCATTGGAACTAAAAGTTCGCCTAACCTACCTCCATTTAAATACAAAAGATGCTTTGGTGACTTTTGGGTAAATGCAAGACAATACAGACAACTCAATCTAGAAATGAACCTTAAGGTGTTCAGCTCATAGCTTTGCTAACTGTACATTATTTTCTGCGTTACCGTATATTGGCTGCTGTTGGAAAATTACAACATTTTCCATGTTCATATTTTTACAAATTAACTCATTATAAATTCGATATAGAGCAGATAACCGTATCCCGAATGACATAGGCCTGCAGCGAGCAGTTTTCATTCTGAGTTGCTGCTTCTTCGAGATAGCACAGAGCAGTAATTGAACGGAGGACATCTTTGATATATCGACTCTTTTATCGGATTGGGCGGACGCAATAACAGAACGCTGATTGCTTCCAAGTGGACTGGAGATTGATTATTTTCTCATCACACAGATGGTTGTATTGTTTTCTGTAACAACTCACTAGCTGAGTGAAGCAAACTGTTGTGAAAGTATAATGGTTTACAAATAATATCAAAAAATTCAATTTTAATGCTGATTTCATCTACGATATACGTGCTTTGCTATTATTTAAAATTAGAATTTAATCTGATAGTTCTAGCGATAAATTACTACTATACTGTTTCTCAAAAATGCCGATATAAATGTTTATAGTGGGTCTTTATAGCAGAACATAGATTCGGTGTTTCAATAAAGGAACCAAAATGACAATTAACAGAAGGTAAAAAGGTTATATTATTTTAATGGTTTCAAAAGCCGTGCTGACATCTCGCGACAAGATTGTTTCAACGTGTTTTGAGAGGGCATTGTCCAAACATTAAACATGCAACCCCTGGCAAAGCCCAACGGAACGCTTATCCAAAGGCGGTGTATATTTACTTTTCTAAATCGGAATTGAGAAAAAAGGCATTTAATGTAAAAATATTGTTGGTCAAGCGGGCTGCCGGCGTCCGGTAGCAAAAGCTCATAAATAAACAGAGAACTGGATGTTCCGTCGGAAAGTTCCAAAAAAACTCGCGAACGTAAAATTTACAACCGGGAATTCAGATGAGTTTTAATTAACCATACAGGCGAGCTGACCGGCTCGTAACAATGTGTACTGGTGGTAATTACATTATTGTAATTGAAAATACTACGTTAATTCATCGTATCGTTATGGAGCACTCCAGAAATACTATTGCCACAATAAAAGACACGGTTTTATAAAGAAACTCAGTGAGCCAACAAATCACGCTAATAGATTAAATGCCAAAGTCGCAGTTAGTTTGCCGTTTTGTTAGGTTCGATAAGAAATTGGTCTCGCAAGTTAACATTATTAATTTAGTGTTTGGTAACATTGTGCAGCTGACCAATTCATGCTAGGTACATGACCAAATAATTGATAGATAAGTGGCATAGAATTAATTTTCATCATAATTTCCTAAAACTTATTTCCTAAAGCTCAATATTATTAAAAAGTTTTTAAACCAAAAAATGTGCCTTATAGGAAGAGATAGAGAAAGAAATGCTTGTATGAATTCATGAAGCTCTGAGTAATCTTACGAACTTACCTACCACACCGTGCTTCTACTGCCGTATTGTCAGAATTGAATACTGACTTCCACTCGGACTAACGAAGACTTAATAAAAAGTAACTGGAAATCAAAACCAATATTTACTCACTATACGGGGTTACTTATAAAACACCAACAACCTCGCAGGTAGATTACTACTAACATAATAAACAACAACAACATGAGAACCTTTCTGATAAACAAAAGTTCTTGTAGTAACGAAACGGCCAAGCCACATAGTTTGACTAAGGTGTAGAGTTTTTGAAGTTAGGGCTTGTAGAGTTAGGTTAGGGCGCGTAGAGTTAGAAGCTTGGCTCTACATGGGGTCTGATAACTTTTTGACAGTGCAAGCCATATGGAGTCTTGGCAACCTATGCATGAAAATGTTTTTGGTGGGGATTTCATTCCTTTTTGAAGTTACTTTCCATAAACCGAAAAAGCAAGGTGTGGTCAGAATTGTGGTCTAAAATCGTGTAAAATTCGATCAACATCAACCAGCGTGTACAAGTACGCTGGTTTTTTATTCTGTGGTAGAACTAATTCATTTATGCTGTAACATTATTTTACTCTTTGACATAGAATGTGGCAGTGCAAAGAGCAAAATAGAGTCTGCGTGCGCAGCGAAAAAAAAACTATGGGTATGCGCCACGAAACACTGACGTCCATTATACAATAACCCCCTTACTAATAAAGATTGTATAGCAGCTGCATAGTTACACAGTGTTTTGTCACTTTCTTTATAATGTCAAATTCAAATAGTTTGACAGAGAGTAACCATTGTGTAACTATACATCTGCTATTCAATCTTTATTAGTAAGGGGGTATTTGTATAATGGACGTCAGTGGCTACCACAGAGAAAGCAATAACTACGTAAGAGTGGCTACGAAAGAAGTAGTTTTGAAATGAACACAATTTCTTTTTACTGAATATTTTTTTCCGTTGCTTTAACAGTGATTTACTAAGTATTAAAATAATTACTAAATATTTAAAGATTTTTCAGATACATATGTCTAATTTTTTCAGACCTCTAGCATCATTGCAGATGTCTCATAAAAACTTCGCTTCCATCCCCTAGTTTAAAGGGTTGGGAGTTTGTTTGGTCGTAAAAGTTTCAAGTTTTATAATTTTTTTGCAGTTTGTGTACTAATACTAGCCTACATACCAAATTTTCATCTTTCCAGGACTTCAGGAAGTACCTTGAGAATTTTGATGTTTATAAGTAAGTTTTGACGACATCGAGGTTTTTTAGATCTCAATAAAATCCAAAGTTTAAGAGCTATGCAATTGAAACTTTGTATGTTTAATAAACCTACTACTGACATCATATTTCGAAAATTTTGTTTTTCTGGTGTAATCCAAACCCAAGTTATGAGGTTTAAGTGGTTGGAGGGTTAAAGTCCAATTTTATATTTTTTTTATTGTGTGTGTCCTAATACTAGCTTACATACCAAATTTCAGCTTCCTAGGACTTCAGGAAGTACCCTATGAGTTTTGATGATCATGAGTCAGTCAGTGACGAAATCGGGTTTTTTTAGATATCAATAATATCTATATTATAAAAGCTATACAATTGAAACTTTGTGAGATTGGTAAGTTTACTACAGACATCATATTCCGAGAATTTTGTTTATCTAGTATACTCCAAACCCAAGATATGAGGGTTCAAAAAAACGACGAAGCACTTCGAGAAAAGGTAGGTAGTGCCCTTGCGCTTCGCTTCCTCGTCTTGGCGGGAGCATTACCGTGCTCCCAGATCCCAGATCAATTACGTTTAACATTCGCACATACTTAAATAATTTCTTATTAGATAGCAATTTTTTGAAAAATTTTTTAGCTCCCAGGTTTCCCTCAATATCTGTCAGCTTCTGTAAAATGTATTAATTAGGGGAAGTCTGGAAGTACAAAATAGCATAAATGGGTAAAATGACACATTGTGGTTTATTTAAAACTGACGGCCAGAAACGAGGTATTTGACATCGTATCACGTGAAGTTAGCCATTTTAGCAATCCTGTCAAAATTTTATGACGCTCGGCTCAGTCGCGCCGGAGTGACTGGTACAAATGTGTTTTTTGCCTATGACAGCTTTTTATTCTCATGACTACTCTAACAACACACTACTACCTTGGCTTTGCAAGGTATGAAGGGCTACAACAACCAGCTGCGTTTTTAGATAGCGTTGTAGATACATGTATTTTTATTGAAAACTACGATTGTTAATTAAGGACTATGTAAATGTTATTCTTTACAGCTCATGCAATAATAATATTCATTATAATCACCGTTTAAATACGCAAAATATTTACGTAACGTTGTAATTGTAACAAAACTTCTTCTTATCGTATGAGTATTAGTAGCCACCTCTGGTTAGAGTTTATGAAGCCGCCTGTAAGGCCTCTGACTTGACTTAACGACTGTTATCAGATGACAACAGCCGGTGCCGACGGTTTTACGTGCCCTCCAATCCAAAGCACGAAAGCGCTCAGTTATACTGCCACTTAACGGTCACCCATCCGACTCCTGGCCGGACCGAGCGTTGCTTAACAAACGTGATCGAGTACAATCAGCTGTCAAGCTCCGCCATGAGCGCATCTGAGTCTGAGCGGCACTGTAACAAAACTACTTACATGTTATACACGAACGCACTATAACATAGTACATAGTGACTATGTAGTATCCCGCGTTCTCACAACTTTTTTTTAAATGTTGGTGATTGTTTAAGCGAAATAAAATTGCATATTTGGGACATACTATGTCTAGTCTAACTCTCCATATATAAATTATTTTAATCGACTCTGGGTTTTTTGGTGCTCATTGAGCTCATGCATCACTTGCTGATGTTTCTAGGAAGACCAAAAATTTTATTTGTGACCTTTGTCCAACTTTTTTTACTTTGTCATTTTGTGAATAACTATGTGTCATTTTTTCCCTACTGTACGGACAAAATGATTTTTCAACTTTTGGTTAATTGAGCTCTAGAATCCCTATGTTATTGTTTCTATTCATTTTTTATTACAAGTTTAAATTACTGTAAGGCAAATAACTAAAGATGATTTTAAAAATGATTGTATTGACTATATTTACAAGATATAATGACAAATAAAAACACCACGTCATTTTGGACGTACTTCCCCTACATTTAACATTTACACAATTTTATATTATTTCCCATTTGAAGACTATTTTTTTCAAACCTTTCGACCTCCCAGAATTCCCTCAATATACCTGCCAGTTACAAGTATCAATAACTTAACACTCGCACATAATTACAGGTTTTACCTACCAGCCAGTTGAATCCGCGGTAGCAAAAGTTGTGTATTTGTTAGGTAACTTGACGCTTACATTAGCATACAGAGACAATGTGTGGGTAGGCAGTGTCGGGAGCGGAAAGTTGTTCGAATAATGAAGAAGGGAGACGGGATCGTTCAAACTTAGAAACCGCAACTCAGTTGTCTGTTGACTCAACAGTTCATGAGTCGGCGAGTTCGATAAACTGAACATAAACAAGTGAACGTGAATCTTAGGGAATTTTTTTTAACCTCTGATAAAAGTGACCAGTCAGTCTATTTTTTTTATCAATTAAAAATAAATGTCACTGAAAACAGAAAGACAAATTAATGAGTTAACTTTTTCATCTGTTGGTGTAAAACGATATCGAACGAATAGGTTTTACCAGGACTTTAAAAAGGTAGCCCTAGTCTAGCGATAGCTTAAAAAATATTAAAAGTGATTAGAAAAAAAAATCTTCTTCATAAAATCTATTGATATACAATATTGCAATCAAAGCTTAAAGATGCAATAATGCTAACTCGACTTTTAGTATCTTGGCACTAGAAATTGAAATTTTTATAATTTGGTTCCCGCAGTGGGGTGGTTCTATTCATGACAAGCAACTTTTACTGTGAGGCCAACAAAAGCTTAATGCATGGAACAGCTGATTTTTTCGCGATATCAGAGTTGACCCTATAGTAAAGTTGCTTGTAATCATGAGTGGAACCACCCCACTCCGGGAACCAAATTATTAAAATTACAGTGTGTTTGTATTTATTTTTAGGATGATTTTTTCAAACAGCTACGTGAAATAAAATGAACATATTAAACTTAGAGGAAATGGAAGTTTGGAAGTTTTTAATTAATTATGGCAACGATAATCAATAGGAAAGAAAAATAATAGACATAGTCTGTTTCATAATGTTTTAATTATCTTTTTATAGGATGGTTTTAAAGAGATTAATATAATGATCAATACATTATCGTTAAAAAAGTGACAACAACGTCCAACCCAAAAAAAGGAAATAAATTATCCTCAATATGCTTGTAGATTTTTTTCCTCACTCAGACAATAAAATTATCTCATTAAATTAAAGATTTCCACCTTAAAATTAAACACAATGTCAAAATGTCATTTTTTCATGTGTTACTTTGGTATTTGTTAGATTCTAAATTAGTTATTATATTATGTATGACTAAGCTTTTAACAAACTTTTAGGCCGCGGTTTTGATGAACGCTACTAAACTACGATATACAGGGTTATTTGTAAAACACCAACAACCTCGTAGGAGTAGATTACTGACATCATAAACAACAATATTTTGTTCTACGACTTTTCCGAAAACAGACAAAAAACGATTTTTCATACAAAACTCTATCAGCTATTCGAACATCCTAACTAATTGACCGAGCGAGCACGAAGTGCGAGCGAAGCGTCTCTGCTTCAGTTTGGGCAAAAAAATAGGTCGCATTTCTCAACCGATTCTCGTGAAATTTTGTAAGCAAATTTAAAAATTGTATAGAAATTTCTTACCAACCAGTTATTCGATTTTTTTAAAAAGGCGGATATATGGAAAAAAACATATTTCAGTCCGGTTTTCCGGCGCTGGCTGTTTTCCTCTACAGGTCGCATTTCTCAACTGATCCTGGTGAAATGTTGTAAGCAGGTTTGATAAATATATTGATTTTTTTGTCGAGACAGTTTTTCGAAATTTATTAAAATGAATGTGATATGTAAAAAACCGTATTTCAGTCCGGCTGCATTTCTCAACCGATTCTGGTGAAATTTTGTGAGTAGGTTCGATAATTATATAAAACTGGTTAATCAAGCCAGTTTTTTCAAATTTATAAAAAATATTCACCCGTTTCGAAAAATTATCAAAATTAGAGGCACCATCTAGCTGCGAATATTTACGCATATTACAACACGACGAATATTACGTGCTTTGATAACTTCATAGCGACATTTTATTTATTTTATCGCGAGGTCTACAGCTCACGGAGTCACTAGTAGTATAAATGACAAAGTAAGTTTGTTTGTTTGTTTGTTATGCCTTCACGTCACTCAACCGATCTTCATGAAATTTTGCATACACTAGAACATAGTGTACTTTTCATCCAGAAAAAAATATTCCGGTCCCGAGGGATAGAAAAATAACAGTCCACGCAGACGAAGTCGCAGGTGGCCGCTAGTTTGTATGTAAAATCGTTTTTTGTCTGTTTTCGGGAAAGTAGTAGAACAAATGTTGTCGTTTATGATGTTAGTAATCCTGCAAGATTGTTGGTGTTTACAAATATTGATACAAATACAGAAGAAGGAGAAACGCAAGAATCGGATAATGCTGATTTTTTTTAAAAACGCAGTAATGAAAAAGAACAAATAGAGAGAAAGGAAGAAAAAAAGCTGGCCCAAAAATTATTTTTATGGCCTGTTTTTTTTTCTTGTGTGACGCTAATGTGTTAATTTTCCAGCAAAAAACTTCTGCGTTTTTCGTAGTAGTTCATACCTTTTGTAGCAATGAAATCCGATTTCAGCTCTAACTATACTAACCTATAGATGATCAGAATGACCCACAGGCGCTACACCAAAACAGAATCATCGGCTGATTTCGTATAGGATCTAAACGACAGTTTCGCCCGTAATCCTACTTCCTACTAATATTATAAAAGTGAAAGTTTGTGGGTTTGGATGTTTGGATGTTTGTTCCTCAATCACGCAAAAACTACTGAACGGATTTGGTTGAAATTTGGCACACAGATAGAAGATAGCCTGGATTAAAACATAGAATACTTTTTATCCCGATATTTCTACGAGAACGGGAACCACGCAGGTGAAACCGCGGGCGGCCGCTAGTGACGACATAATTTTTTTAAAGTATTACAAAATTCCTGGCCAATGAGAATCGCCCCTTTGCTGGAGTGCGCGTCAAAACCATTGGCTAATTCACAAATATGAACTAAAAAATTGTTCGAGAAAATTATACATCGGGCGATCTTAATTCAAAATGTCATTATATTAGGTTAGATATGTGTTAATTGTTGTAAGCTATCTCACATAGAATAAAATTTAATATTAGATAGGTATGTATGTACTTTATTTATACAGGAAACAGTTTCAATAAAAAGTACTTAACAAAATCATAGCCAATCTTAAAAAAAACAAATTTTAACCAATAAGTATTTCAATTTGACAAAAATACCATAAAAAAATAATGAAAGTGAAATTATAATATTTATAAAAGTATTTTTGGCATAAAGAAATTACATCTTAATAGACTTCATATCCTTTCAACAAATGGTTGAATGGATATGAAGCCACAAGGAGGGTACTGCCTTTAATCAGTCAACATTTTTTCATTATAAGTAAGTCAATATCACATTTGCCTTTGATATAATATTTAATTTACACCATACTTGTTCTAATCGCAAAATATACAGTAATACATTGTTATTTCTTATTATTTAATTGATATATTATGATAAAATCACTATAATTGTACAAAACAGCTACATTATTATGTAAAAATATTGGATATTTAATTTATCGCATTTCTAATATCGGTACAACAAGTTATTGCGCTATATTCTAAAACATAGCACCTATAACAATTTGAACAGTCTAATATCATAATAATATAGGCTAGACAAACAGGCCGCTCTGAAAAAAATTGGGCTATTTGTGCACGCACACATAAACATCATATACATGCAATTTTGGATCAAATCGGGATATTAGGTAAGCAACTAGTTTAGCAGCTCCTATAGCGATATAAAAACAAATGACGAAAAAGTTTTCAAATACGGCCAGAGCGGCGCCTTTGTCTAGTAAACGCAAATATAATAATTCTTGTGCGAATATCGCAAACAATAATGATAATGGTTGTGATACCGATCTACTTTATATTAATTTTCATCTACGGAACTCGTTCATCAATATCAATTTACAGACACTTTCGCAATATTTAATTAATTAAGTGTTGAAAGGGAAATTGTTTTCACCAGCATATTTGACCATCAAATCAAAATTATTTATTATTATTTTGTCGGTAAATTGGGTTACTATATTTTTATAATCACCATATCTACAGCAAACATATTCTATAATATTTTCACATGAAAACCATTGTATTATTTCAATAATTTCCATTAAAACTTGTTTGATATTAGCATTACTTACATTTTGCTGTTGTGCATATAGATAATAATGATTTTGTATTAATGAACTAATTCACTAACTGGAAATTTAATTATCTCAATTTCAATTGCGTACTTTTTAATGCATGGTGATTAATTTATTATTTATATCATATTATAAGAGCAACTCATCGTTGCCATAATAATGCACGTCGTTATTTCTCCAATAATTTCTTTAAATTCTAACTTTATTAACTGATTCAGTTAAAATCTATTATTTACATGAAAGTATATACTTATAATAGTTATTAATGCGTTTCTAACTAACGTGGAATAAGTACTGGCACTACTTGTTGCATATTTTCTTTTTTCTATCATATTTATTAACCTTTTGGCAGCATCGCTGTCATTTGTTCTATTGTATTTATAAGTTGTGGTATCTGCATTCATACCATAAGGTGGTCTAGGAGACATATCAGGATCCCGTTCATCTTCATCATCAGATCTATCAGCGGAACCAAATTGATTGTCCGGCCCTTCCATTGGTGTCACGTACTTATAATCTTCTTTCTTGTCATCAGGAGTGGTGTTTATGATAGTAGATCCAGGTATTTCTGTGACAAAACAGTCAATATGAGAGTAAACATGGTTTTTTTTCTCGTAATTCTAGAAAAAAGATAAAATAATACGTTTCAAAACATTTTTAAGGTCCCGTAGGATGATTATGGACTTTAAAACTACTTACATTTCATTTTAAAATCCATTTCTAATGTTTACTATTTACCTACCATTTCCAAAGTCAAAAAAATATTCTATAGCTACAAACAACTCAATTAATTTAACTGTTTTATTCGTTTATTAGAAAACTTGTTAAACCCAGCTAATACTGTTTGAGACAGAGATAAGACTATTTAGTATGCTAATTATTAGTCACTCAGAAGCCAACACTGGATGCTGTAATTATTGAACCTGTTATTACACAGATAATCGACACAGCGTGTAATCTAAGTCTCGTTAAACACCGTAATTATTGATTAATTATTATCTGTTATAATCTTCATATTGAATTTCGTCGAAGTATGCAGTTAGTATCGATGAAATAGTACTTGAATTAAGTATTTGACGGAAACAATATGACTAAAATAGTTGTATTTGAGTGAATAGTCTCTGCGAAAGTTAATATATCCAAGTAACAAGTACATAAATACACTGCTGGCGATTCAAATAGAGATTTGATGAATTTGTCTTAAAAATTGGTTCAACGTGAAAACGTAATAAACAACCACAATTTCTGTTTTTATGTTAATTTTTGTAGTTGTATAATATTATTTACTAAAATGAAGTTGCGTTAAAAATCTGTCTTATACATATAAGGTAGT
The DNA here is from genome assembly GCA_943789525.1 of Agriphila geniculea. NCBI lineage: Eukaryota > Metazoa > Arthropoda > Insecta > Lepidoptera > Crambidae > Agriphila > Agriphila geniculea. Next base: position 19,201,786 of record OX038871.1, read on the forward strand.
TTATTGCAGACATTTGATCACCGAAAAATGCATTCCTTTATAAGTTCGCATATCCAAGCGACCGAGACGTGAAAAATCACTTCATACAACCTACCATATAGCCTGATAACGCTGTCTGCTTCCCCGAGAGAGTTCTTAGCGACACAACGGTAGCCGCCGACGTCTTCCGCTGTCAGCTTCCGAATGGTGAGCGCCATGCGGCTCTCAAAAGAACTGAGCGCAGTCTTCACCAGTTCGTACTTGTACGATGATATCAGCATCTCATCTGTTGAAAAAAAATGTGTAAACGTATTGCGATCGACGGAAATTATGTTATTGATTTTAGCGTTGATGGAGTGATAATCGTAGCATAAAAGCTTGCGGTCTCATTGTATAGCACAGTGCATTTACCGCATGCGCTTTCAGCAGCAAATGCCGTTTATAAGAGACTGCGCGTTTTAAGAGATTATGTATTGACAAAACTTCCAAACAGTGAATGAATGCAGGGGGCCTATTACAAAAATAACGTACGCAATTGCGTAACGCAGTCATTTGGCCACGATAGTCATCCGCAGTTCGTTGGTTGTAGTTATTTTGAATTTCGCTATCATGCCCATAGACTACTGAACGAACGATATCGGATACGCTAGAGAGAAACTGTCAAACTCACGGAATCACTTCGCAATATCGCATACGAAAGTGATTTGTAATAGGAAACAATCAAAACGAAGCACGGACGCAACTGCGTGTATCGCATTAAACTTTTCATAATAGACCCCCTGGTCGTGAAAGAACTAATCACAGATTTCACAACTTCGTACTTGTATGCACTTGCACTATGATATACCTGTCGTCTCTCCTCTTGTCTCTCATCTCGTCTGTTGAGAAAAAACGCATCCTGATTGATGGTTATCATATTTTTTTTATTGCATACAAAATACTAACGATTGATTTATGCGTTGAAAGAAATACAAAAATTACAGCATGCCGCTATCATGTAAAGGCACGAAATAGGCACGAAATGCTCATTAGTAGTACTATACAATAACTATTTAAATCCACATAGATTTCTAAAACAAAGAAACCAATCTGCGGTGTATCAGACAAAGCGTTCACAAACTGAGAGTTTCTACCGAAAACGCGCGAGTTTATTCCACTATTCTTGTAAAATGAAAGCCATTTTTCAAAGAGACCTCGCTGCCTCATTTCCTGCACCTTCGCGGCCCAAACAATCCTTCTATCGATAACTAAGCACTTCGCTCGGCGCCTTCGAGCCAAGTAGCTGTTGTCCTCAAATGATAAAGCGGGCAGCTTTCTTATGAAATCACTGTTGCAACCCGCCGTGTAAATAGTAGCTTTATTCCAAACTGATAAAGGAAGCAATAAGAATAGTTTACGTACTATATTGCTATTTTCAAAGCAATTTAACATTGAGCTATCGTCTTTTGTTTATCAGGCTAGCTACTATCATTTTTATAAACACAGGATAAAGAAAAAAACAGACTCTAAAGATGATTTCTGTGAACACATAACGTTCAATAATTTCATTGAGGTACTTTTAACGCTTTTCTTTATAATTTTATTAAAATTTCTTTTAAATAAAGGAATTGAATCAAATGAAATTTTCGTTTTATTACATTAACTTTGCCACGTACGGCAAAGATGGCCTTCGCGCGAAATTACTCGGCCTCCCAAGCCTCCCTTCATTATAACAAGAAATTTCATCTCAATTAATGTCTAAAATAACACTGTAACACTCTTAATTACGCTCGAGTGAGGCCTGGTTAATTAACACTTACATGTCAGCCGGCCTAACATAGATTGATGACAAACGAAAATGACGATACTGTGCTTTGCCCTTTTAGGGTGGCGGTATGTCAAAAGCGCCAGTCACTTCACAAGTTGGATAACAAAGCCTCGACAATACACACCACGGATCATAACACAGCCGTTTTACAACTCAAGTCCTTAATGCGTTTTAATAATTAGTGGATCCGGCCAATGGATAAACCGGCCGTTTTTATACAGCCAGCCAGTGCTCGCCAAGTATTTTTCATTAGAATTTAATGTAGAGTTAGGAGAAAAAAGATTTGTGTTTGTGTAACTTTAAATTGAAAATCAAATGAATTAGTACAAAGCACGATACCAAAAACAAAACGGTTCCAATCTAATGCACCAGCAATGGCAATTACGATATTCAACAAAATACCGGAAGATATCAAACAACTCTCTTTTAAAAACTTCAAAAAAGCACTACGAAATTGGTTGATAGAAAATACATTCTATAGTATATACGAGTTTTTAACATACCGCAAATAACGTATTAACTATGGCTAACTTTTTGCATGGATTGACATGAAATCTTATTTTTTATTTTAATGTAAATGTGAGTTGTGTGCTATTTGACATTTTTTAACTTTATTTTATTTTTATTTAATATCCATGAATTGAATTTGACATTGAAATCCGTTTATTATTGATGAATTTAATATAATATTTTAATTACTTTATAAATATTGTGGAAACATTGTAGGTACCTTAAAAAAATATTTCAATTTTTCATGTCATTACAGGCTAAATACGTATAAGATACTTTAAATTGACGTACGAACACCTTATGTAAACCCTATTTAATGCGAATGAAATTCTATTCTATTCTATTCTAAAAAGTAGCACGCTAAAGCGTTTACCAGTTGAAGTGTTTCTATTTGTAGGTTTTATTGGTGAATCAAATCGAAACACTGATGCTAAAGCTTTACTTCAAATAATTCAGTCAAAACAAGTCCAAAGAGGAAAAAATACAGATTTAGTTGAAATAAAAGGTCAAGAACGAAACAAACACCTTCATGTATGGCGTCTAACATCAGACACCACAGTGGAACAGTTGACATCTCACGTGAAAAAAATATGCGGCTCAGAAGTTTCAATTAAAATTGAAAAGATTAAACATAAGACGCAAAGAAATTATTCATCTTTTGTTATTACAGTTTCTAAAAACATTTATGATAAACTCTGTCAACCTGAGGTTTGGCCCATTAATGTGGAGTTCGCTGAATGGGTTTGGTTTCGGAGACCAACAAACAAACTGGTCGATAAAGCATAACGACGTTAGTATATTTTATCAAAATACAAGAGGCCTCCGGACCAAGTTGAACATGTTTCGTAGCAGTATAGAATCCTCGGGCGCCGATATATTCGCAATAACAGAAACAGGATGCAATGATTATATTCAAGACGCAGAAATTATTCCACCTGGTTACAAAATAATAAGGTGCGATCGAGCGGACGGGAGGAAACTAGGAGGCGCGTTTCTCGTGGCCACACACCGCTTTGAGCTACGTAGAGAAGTGCTACCGGGTGACATCAACATAGATAACTGTGCATTTGAACTAGTCGGCGCGGCTGTGTCTTTGAATAACAGACATTTATTTTTCTGTTGCGTTGTTTATATTCCGCCTGATAGTACGGAAAATGATTACATGATTCTATTTAGGATAATTGAACAGTGGTCTATAAAATATAAAGCACTAATAGTTTTAGGTGATTTTAATTTACATTCAGCTAATGATAATGTAATTAATTATTTTGATTATTTTACCACTTTCTGTGAGCTCGCTCAAATGAATAAGGTGCCGAATCGTGACAATAGGCAGCTGGATTTAGTGTTGTGCTCGGAGTGTATAGTGGACGGAATTGAGGCGTACGAGGCGGATGAGGCATTGGTGCCGGTGGATGCTTATCACCCGCCACTCGCTGTGACGGTGCGTATCGGACGGCGCACGGCGCTGCCTCCGTCGTCGCTGCACCCACCATCTGCTTCGCCTCACCTATTATCGTGCGAAAGATCGCAGCAATGGGACTTCGCTAAAGCCGATTACAGCGCATTATACTCACTACTGGCGGATATCGACTGGAATGCATTGTATGAAGCGCGAGATCCGGAGGAGGCGGTAAAGTATTTTTATGTAACTATCAATAATATAATTAATGACTGTGTACCCAAAAAGAAACCTAGGAAGGACACCGCCGGTAGATATAGCTATCCAGCGTGGTACACCTTAGATGTTATAAGGGCAATAGAATTAAAAGCTAAACTCCATAAGGAATACAAGTCCAGTAAGACTAAGAGAATCTAGGGCTAATGTAAAAGAAATGATAACTTTTGCACATGAGCAACATAAAAATAGGATTCAATCTAACTTAGCAAAGGATCCAAAGTGTTTTTGGGATTACGTTAGGTCTCAAAGAGGGAGTGTGAATCGCAAAAAAATTACTAAAGAAGGAAGTCCTCTGTCTGACTCGGAATGCGCAACAGAATTTGCAAAGTATTTCTTTTCGGTATACGGCAGTGAGCCGGCCAAGCTGGACGTGGCGGAGGCGGCGGCGGCCGGGGGGGCGAGCGCCGCGCGCGTCCACGTCCCGCAGCTCACGCTACGCGAAGTGCGGGACGCACTGCGGCGGCTAAAGCCGAAGCGCTCGGCAGGACCCGACGGCATTCCTGCCTTTATCGTAAAAGATTGCCGGGCTACTCTGGCGAAACCGCTTTTACATATATTTAATTTATGTTTAGAGGCATCTCATTTTCCGGATTGCTGGAAAACTACACGGGTGATTCCGATTCCTAAAGGGGAGGGGGGGTCTGAGGTAGATGGGTTTAGGCCCGTCGCAATACTATCGACAGCAGCCAAAGTGTTCGAGGGGGCAGTACAGCGAAGTGTTCAGTCGCAGGTATCTGCCCAGCTTTCTGACGCACAGCACGGCCGTTTCGGCCGGCCCGCAGCACCACCAGTAACCTCCTCAGTGCGATGGCTTACATAGTACCTCATGTAGACGCGGGTATACAAGTCGACGCCGCCTACTTCGACTACAAAAAAGCGTTCGATTTGGTTAATAACGATATTTTGTTGACGAAGTTGGCAGCAATCGGCTGCACTACGCAGCTTTTAAAGTTTTTTGCGAGCTACTTGAAGGACCGAATGCAATATGCAGATTATGCTGGGTATAGGTCAGACCCCTATTTTACTAGAACTGGAGTGGGTCAAGGTAGCAATTTAGGGCCTTTAAACTTCATAATTATGATAAATGATCTACCCGAAGTTGTCAAGGAAGCCCGATGCTTACTTTTCGCAGACGACCTTAAATTACTATTAGCAATCAAAGATAGTAGGGATTGTGATCGCTTACAAGAGGACATAAACAGAGTAGTGGAGTGGAGTCAAAAAAATAAACTACAGTTTAATCTTAACAAATGCTCCGTAACATCTTTTAGCCGAGCACGAGCGCCGCTTCACTACGATTACGAAATTGATATCTCGAAAGTACATAGGACAGAGGCAGTCAAAGATCTGGGCGTGCGACTAAGCAGTGAACTTAATTTTAAAACTCACGTAACTGAAATATGCAAGAAAGCTTATAAAACTTTAGGTTTTATTCTGAGACAGTCGGCGGGTTTCACGAATTTAAAAGCAATAGCGGCCCTATACAATGCACTCATTCGAAGTCAGCTGGAGTTTAACGCTGCAGTATGGGCTCCACATGAATCAAAATATAAACTGATGATGGAGCGCATACAAAACAAATTTACGAGGTTTTTGTATCTTAAGCTTTATGGAGTATATCCTTTCTATCCTTTGATGTATCCAACCTTGTTCGTTTTGGGCATGGTTGGATACAACAAACTTGAAACAAGAAGAGATTTGGCTATCGCTCTTTACATAATTAGGGTGCTAAGAGGTATAGTCTCCAACCCGTATATATTGGAGCAGCTAGGTTTATGCGTGCCGAATAGATATGTGTGGAGGCGGCGACGGCCGCGGCTGCTCGCGATCCCCCATGCCAAGACTGGCCTGCTGGCCAAAGCCCCTTTGACACGAACTTTGCACACGCTTAATGTAGTTGCCGAAAAAATTGATATTTTCACCTGTTCAAAGAGCGAGTTCGAGAAAGTAACTTTAAAAGTGTTATGCTATGATTGATACCGATTTACATCGGCCAGCTAAATTATTGTTATAACTGAACTAAATTAATTCATAGATAATAAGTAAATAATAATAATAATAAAAATTATTAAATATATTGTAATTAATAATTGTAATAATTGAATGGAACTAATTTTTTTTTAAAATAAGTATCTGTAAACTTTAGATGACTACACTATTGTATTAGGAACCCCTGTAAAAATAGCTGTATTGTGTTAAAAATAAAATAAAAAAATAAAAATAAAATTCAGTTTATTGTAATTTGTTTTTTAGTAATTTGGTAAGTGATAAGATGCAAAACAAGAAAATCGTTTAAACCAGAATCTGACTTTAGTGTCACTCTCAGGAATTAATGTTTTGTCCCCGAATATATACCGTCTTTAAGTAATGTCATATTTTAAAATCTCAGAAAACAGAAGAATATGGCATATAGTATTGAAAAATGCTACAGTTTTGAATAGCAAGGAACGCAATGTACATTGCAAGTTGTTTACCCTACATTCCCGAAACTATACAGAATTTCCAAGCATTGCTGAGCGCACACAACTGCAGTGATAAGAACAGAAATACACGGAAACAGTGGTTTCTACTTAGGCAAACCAATACCGTACATGTGACATAAGACTTCAATATGGGTGGAAATTGACATCAGTTATTTTTATTTCTATTCTGAGATTTCGGCAACACGTATCTTATTAGTGATATCACAGGAAATCAGATTTTAGATTTTTCATAGAAACTAAAGATTTCGGCATAAATCCATAGCTTTGATTTTCCAAGAAATTTCATTCTGAAAATTCTGCAATTTGCAGTGGTGTAAATTTGCCAAAGGATTTCAAATGTTTTATGTTATCCTAAATATACGTTTCACCATCTCGATCTTTTATGACGTCACGTATCCTCCATTTCGGATGAGCGCCAAGCATAATGTGGAACTTAAATTTCCCAGAGCTTCAAAACTCGGTCCCATTGAAAATTAACCCGTAAATTTCACGCGACAACTGCCGAGTGGAAGTTTGCGAAACCGCCGTCGGCCGTGGGGGGGTTACCTAGTATCGTATCCAGCTCATTACTTCTTGTTTTTCGAGTACAAATGGAGCAGTTATTTGAAAATATCTAGTTTACAGCATAACTTGCGTGAGTATGGCGAGTTTGTAATGAAGAAAAACATTATAAACATGCTAAGATAAATTGCTAAAGAAAAATTGTTTAAAAAACAAAAAACCGACTTCAAAAAACCTACCTCTAAAACGCAAGAAATAATATTCGTAAGAATAAAACACGTCTATTGAAGTCGGGTGGGGCTGGAGTACAAATGTCTTTTTTTTTATTCTAAAAGCCCCACCCGACTTCAATAGACGTGTTTTATTCTTACGAATATTATTTCTTGCGTTTTAGAGGTAGGTTTTTTGAAGTCGGTTTTTTGTTTTTTTAAACAATTTTTTATTTTTTTATTTTTAGTGTAGGTACCTTTTGTATTAGGTAGTGTAGGTATATTATTTAGGTAGAAATTAAAATCGGCTCAGCCAAACGTGAGTTAATCGCGGAGAAACATACATACATGCGGGTCAAACTGAGAACCTCCTTTTTTAAGTCGGTTAAAGAACTACACTTAAGATATCCCTTTTCCAACAAAAACATAATTATCTTATTCAGTTCATAAACAAAGAAGTTATACGACTGATCATCGAGGTAGTTCACACAAAATCATACTATTTTCGTGCTTTTTTTCAAGATTACTTGAAAAGTACTGAACCGATTTCAAAATTTTAAAAAATGGGACCAAATTGGGAGTTTACCTAATGTAATAAGGTTTGAATCATTTCAATCGGTCCAGCCGTCTTCGAGTAATCGGTGTACATACAAAAAACAAAAAAAAAAAAAAAAAAAAAAAAAAACGGGTCGAATTGAGTACCTCCCTCCTTTTGAAGTCGGTAAAAATACCAAAGTGTAGAGCTGAATTTACCCAATAACTAATATTTTATACATAAATAAATATTATTGATTCAAAAAGGAGGATTTTAGAGTTTTAGTATATAATATTGGTGTGTTATGTCAAGTTTGTATAGAAATCACGCATGGTGTAACTGCGCACCAAAAACGCAATCTACAAGCATGATTTTCCTTAATGCATGATCAGTGTGATACTAGTCAGAGTTAGATCTGATTTTGAACTGGGTGTATCTCACCATTTATTTATTTATTTATTGGGAAACATACACACATATTCAGCAACTTTCCACCGTTACTACAAACTGTACCTAATAAATAACAGACAAAAATGGGCAAAAACAGGGCAACTGAGCTAACAATTTTTCCTTCATGCGTAAAAAACAAATTTTCATACAAACTTACCCTTTACAAACGCAGATTTTACCGACACGTGATAACTGACGTAATTAATAAGACAAGTCACCAGTGCTAAGTTTCTAAAACCAGTTTATTTTAGTCGCATACTGGTACTCGCAAAGTTTTATTATGATTCTGGGACCATAATGTTTCTACTTTTCAATTTTGTTAGAACATTTTATGCGGGCGAATACGAGCGCGACTGTTCGTGAGAACCTGTATGATTAAAATCATGTTATTTCTGAGCTTTTGAGTCGCATGGTTTATTTGCTAAGTATTTAGTTAGAGATATGTTCATATTGTATTAAGTGCGGAAACATGCGTATCTGTGAAGAATTTCATATGAATCTCGAGGCAGTCGAAGAGCCCTCACCTCATACGTGGCAATATGAATAAAATATGGATTCATCAGTTGAATAAACGAACATTTCGTACCCGAATAACGTTGTATTCACACCGTGTATAATGATCACTTGGCTTTATTTGACTATGTCGTCAGGAGCAGACGTGCATCAAGACTTTGATTTACGTTCCATGTATATGAGAAATGGAAATTGTATGTATGTATGGTATCTGAACTACACTAAACAGTATAATCAAATCACATTGGCTAAGAACGTCTATAACCATTCTTTTTTGTATGGGTTAACCAAAATCGGCAATAAAGTGAATCTTCAATTATATTGCTATGGTTTTTTTGTTACGGCATTTCGTATTTTTTATTAGTAGGTAATTAGATCTTCATGTGATGTTCATCAAAAATTCTCACAAACGTAATGTAACGAAAGCTACCTAGTAAATCATGGTCCGTTGTGTCTCAAACTTAAGGAATCAAGAGGTTGATTACAGTTGTTTAGATGTTTGTTCAGAGCCTATCACAAAAAAAAATCAAGACGGACGATGTTCGTTGATCGATTTACTTAATTTAGAACCTTATACATCAGTAATATTGTCACGGAGTGGGACAAACATCGTACGCTTGTCGCAATGCTTTATTGTAATAGGCCCCTGTTTCAGCCAAGAGAGATAAGCATAGTTACTTTATGTCAGAGCCAATTGCAATTGGACCCAAAAGTCTAATGATGAGATTTATAAGCGTATCTTTAGTAAAAAGTATTACCTAATAAAAAAAAAACCCTACTTCCACGTTACATGTATTTTATTAAAAAGAAATTGAAGCCGCATGACCCATAGTATACTATGTTTCTATACGGTATATAATGATTACATTCTCTTTGCGTTAACGTTGTGACATATTATACTCGAGCCGTAAAATCTCCAAGTATCTTTCCTCCAAAGACTAATAAAAGAGGTTGCTGTAGGCAATATCGCACATCCGCAGGAGATAAATTATAAGAGCATTGTTGGCCACACTCAGCGCCACCACGTCCATTCGAATGGAACTAACGGCCATTGTCTTAAACCACAATAGGTCAATTTCCTTAAGAATTTAAAGGCACCCGTGAATTAAAAGTTAATATCTCATTATTTGCAAACGTGAGCCCGCCCGATGGTCGTTGCCAAAAAAATTCGACCAATTTGAAACAGGCCGCTTGTTTCAGGAATGAGTTGAGGGAAAAATCGCGCTCACCCTCTCGTAATTATAATGATATCCACGTCGTTGGGTTCCTTTGTTTGCATTTTAACGCCTATTTATTGCCAGACTTAAATATCAAGTGTAAGATTAAGTAATCGTAAACACAACGAACGAATTAGATTTTAGACTTGGTTACTATGAAAAAGTGAGACATAATTTTATAGAATGGACTGGATATGACTTAATAAATAGGCTGGTGTATTGATATACAGATTTTTTTGAAGTGAAAACTTCTTTAGCGGCGTTGTACGCTTTTAGTATGGGAAAAAAATGCTAAACTCGCGTCAGTAAGAATCACGTGGCTGATCTAAAATGCGTAAGACGGATGTGTGTGACGGATTGAGAGTAGACAGCTGGCGGCGGAAGTATCCCCCTCTCTTTCTACGGGGCGCGTTGAAAATTGGCGGCGCGTTATTTTAAGACGTAACCACTTGTGTCACCAGCAACGCGCTAATTTTGAAAATGGAACTATAGCAGCGATCTCTTCGGTGAAATCACAGATTACACACATCAAATTTGTCTAGGGATATAGGTGTTATTTTCATACAAACGAGGTAACTTTGAAGCCTTGGTTTCCTGCCAGGGCTATACTGTGCTGTGATCTGATGACGGTTATCCAGGGACATGTTTAAAAAAACCGTGAAAATAGCATGAAAATGTATGTAAATCCTCGAACTGAGAATTCTAACCCATTCATCTTTTAGAATGCTGATCGGATCAATTGGGTGTGTACAACGATCTGAATCTCCTCCATTCACTCCCTGGATGGCCAACATCAGATCACACACAGATCACATCCCTGGCAAAAACCAAGGCTTCAAAGTTACCTCGTTTGTATAAAAATAACACCTGTATCCCTAGACAAAGTTGATGTGTATATTTATACTCTGTGACTATAAGTTTAAATCGTAGAATGCGTGCATGTAGAAATTAAAAAGGCCACTGGCGCGAAATCTTTAGAATTTTTCTCTAATTTTTTACAAACTGATTGAATTGTGTGACTGTATACTTAGTAATAGGAAATAAATAATTTTAATCCTTTGCCGCTAATTTCAAAATATCAAAAATACACAACGTTAATATTCAAGTTTTCACTTCTGCCGGCACTCCCGGAGTGCCAACCGATTTTTTTTTATTCGAATGGACCACTCACCCTCCTCCCGTCAAATCATTGATTGAAAAAATCTTCAAACATTAAAAATCTAGTCATATCAGCAATAGTTTGATAACCTCCGTGGTTGAGTGGTTTTTACACCGGTTTTTAAGGTGTCGCTTTATCTGACGTCCCGGGTTCAATCCCCGGCTGGGTCAAATAAGAAAAAGAACTTTCCTATATTGGCTCAGGGGCCCTATTTTTGAATCACTCGACTGGCGTCGAGCGCTCGTTTCTACTGATTTTCGTTCGACATCTCATTGTTTTGAGTCATATGTCGAACGAAAATCAGTCGAAAAGAGCGCTCGATGCCAGTCGAGCGGTTCAAAAATGTTTGTAAGCCCACCGGTTGTCTCTAATTTCCTGAACACCAACAAATACTTTAGCTATACTTTGGAATCAGAAATGTTTGTGAGGTTTTCTAATATTTATTTATTATTTATTTATAATAAAGTAGACCTCAAGTACATAAAGAATACTGTTTTCAACATAAAGTACTGACTGTGACAAGGATTTCTTATAAAAGTTGTGACGACAGAGCTTCAAGCCCCAAGTGGGTGCTAAACTAAACACCCGCCACGTTACGATGCTTTAGTGGTCGGCTATATACTGATAAAGAAAGTTTTATTTATTCAATCATCACACGGAACTATTTTTTCTAGTAGGAAAGTAGTGAATTTGTCCTTAGAAAAAGATTCCCTACATTTAATAACATCTTTAGATGCGATTCAAAATCCATTATTATTTCAATAGTGCCTATCAATTATTTACACATTTTCAATTAAATAACTAACGTTGTTGTTTAAAATTATTGGTTTTAGTTGTGAAAACCTGTAACTCTCTAGACAAGACAGCAATATTTGACTTTCCATTTTACATTGAAAACTCCCTCAACCAAAATAATCATAAATAGATCATGTGAAATGAATTTAATTATTGTGATATATTCAAGGACCGGAACCGCTTACCGTTAAAGAGGTTTTTGATTGGGTATTTCATAGATTTGTTTTCAAAACCCTATCAATATGGTAACCCTATCGAAAGGGTAACCCAAGTAAGGACTTACCGAATACGAAAACTCTATCGGGGAAACCCTATGAAGGCTTTATGAAGCGGTTTTAAAACGTGTTCAAGCAATTTATACCTAGTTCCACCTGGGTCGAAGAACCAGAACCGTTAGAACCGCTTACCGTTAAAGGGGTTTTCATTGGGTATTTCATGAACCACTAACCGTTAAAAGAGTTTTTGATTGGGTATTTCATTGACTTATTTTATCCCTATCAATACGGTAAGCATGACGTCGACTAACCCTAACGAAAAGGAAACCCTATCATTAGGTAAGCTTTTTAATAGGGTTTCCCTATCAATTGGGTTAGCCAAAGAAAGGGTTTTCCGGTCCCTGGATATATTTTAGAAAAAATATCTTATAAAGAACCTCCTTCCACAAAAATAGACACAAGTAGGTACTTACTTGCTGAAAAACTAAGCACTGTTCTTGGCATTTTTTTTATTCTGCAAGAGATATTTAAAATATTATCAACTTACTTGAATCTCTAACCCAGTAGTTGATAGATTTTGGTGATGATTCCACGTAGCATTCGAGGGTGACGTCAGTGCCGAGGGGCGCTCCCACCAGCTGATTAGGCACTTGGATAACCGGGTGAACTGCGCAAATAAATCAATTGGTTATTTTTTAATAAATTTAATGCCTTAAGTTTCAACCTAACGCAAAATAACTACCTGCTAGAAAGCTTGTTTTTAGTTAGTAGTAATTCATGTCCATCAACCATTTTTAATGTCCCTGCTGGGGCACAGGCCTTCCTTGTGGGTGGATAAGGAGGACGGGCCATAACCCACCACGCGGGTCCAATGCGGATTGGTGGGTGTTAACCATTGCAAATGCAGCCGGGGCCAACCGCTTAACGTGCCTCCCGAAGCACGGAGGAGCTCGAGATAATAAATTTTTGGTCCCCCATCCCATGACTGACTCTTGCGAAAGTTGCTTAACCTCCGCAATCGCTGGGCCAAGTGCTAGACCACTGCGCCACCGAGCTCCTCCCGACTTCTGATATTTTTGGTTAAATAACTAAATATACTTATCACTTCACACATCTTTTTTAATTGAAAGGTTTTTCTCAGTAACTATGCAGATACCATTTATCTACCTTTAGCTTGTTTTAAATTAGTAGTGAGTCATACCTTCTCTTAATACTTATATAATAATATAAACTCGTAACTTTACATTTGTCTTTTGTTAAAGAAAAGGGAGTAGTGTCAAGTGTTTTCTTGGAAGCAAAATATTCGCTCAAGTTGACGCAGCGACACAAACAGTCTCAAACAGGCAGAAAATAATTAAAAGCTACTACTTGCTGACATTAAATAACACCATTAATAACAAGCAAGCTCTGAAAGTTGCGAGATAAACAACAATTACAATGGATTTGCGGAGAATCTATTTCGGCTTCCGAATCATTCTGGAAAAAAGACTGCCACCCGAAAATATTTAGTAGGTGAAGACTCATTTCGACCGATCCGATGATAAATCCTTGGGCATCTCCCTAATAAAGTAAGTATTGTTTGGCCCCTTATGAGTGATATGTGTAATAAAAGCAAAGATGAAGTTCCGTAGCAATAACAATATTCAGAGGTATTGAGATACTTTTGACATGGTCCAGTTTTTATAACAGGGTAACTAGCGATCATGTGGACTCCTTAAAATAACTACTTTGAATTGTTCATTGAAATATACAGGGTGCATTTGTAATCACTCTCCAAATTTTAAGGATGTGTTCAGTCCATGAAACTGAACAACTTTCTCCATGACACATGTGTCGAAATACGCAAAAAAATTTTGGTCATCCCATACTAAACTGATCACATGATCTCTTTGTTTTGTATGAAAAGTCAATTTTTTTTTACATATTTGACCATTTTGGTGAAACTGATGATGAAGACCATAGATGATCATCGGATTTATTCAATACTACGTGTTTCACTGGTGCGATATGATTAAGTAGGTACTTGAATTTGGTTGGTAGGTTTTTTATGTTCGTTATAACATAATACATATTATGGTGAACTGGAGCTGATAGTAAGAAGAACTCCTCAATAACTAAAGCCCCTGCGTCGGGAAAACAGTATTTTGTAAAAGGTGATAATCCGTTGATATAAGGCTGTTGTAACTTAAATAATATCGTCACTAAATAGACCTACCACAAAAAGTTTAAAATAAAAAAGTTTTTAAAAATACAAAACCCCTTTAAAAACCTTAAAAATAACCAAACAAAAACAGCTTCGAAAATAAACGGCTCTAAAAAGCAAGAAATGAAATATTCAAATCTGCATAATAACTAACTCGAAAGTTTGTACTTACGCATATCTAATATTAAACAACGTATTATGAAGTTGGGTGGGGTTTTAAATACGGAAATGAACAAATAATATGGAATCCAAAGCATAATATGCTTTGGATTCCATATTATTGTCTTCTATTATTTATTAAACGCACTTCTATAACAAACATAATAATACAATATTAAAAACAAAATACATTACTAAGCTAGATAAATAAAACATATTTAACGTCAAAGATGTTTAGTAAAGGTATAGAAGTGCGTTTAATAAATAATAGAAGGTAATAATTAAACATCCTGTATAAATAAATTGCCGCGGCTGCAAGACATTCCACGTCCATCTCTGTTAGAGAGCCGATGCAGACTGATCGGTACAGTACACCAATGTGTAAACAGCGACATGCCCTGGCCGCGCGCGTTGGCCCAACGCGCGCGGCCAGGCGTTGGCCCAATGTGTACTTCGGACTTATAGTGTGTACCTGTGCGAAGCAGGTTTGCAAACATGTTCACTCACGTTTACAGTGTGGCGCACTATTGCAACACAAGATAAACATTTTTCTTTGGGTGCAACCTGCACTGCGGAGCGCGGAGGTTCGCGAACCTAAGTGGGGGTAACCCTCAGAGTTTGAAACATGGTAAGAAAGTAATAAATATTATATATTCGTTGTTTCTAAAAAAACCGTCGTGCATTATTTTTCTTGCGATGTAAAAAAGGCAAATTTTAATACTCACAGTGAACTGTGATCCTTATTCGTTTGCTGACTGATGGGGGTACTCCATTACTCGCAATGCACAGGTAAGCTCCCATATCCGACCGAGAAATCTTCGTCAAAGTCAATACCTCGCCTTCATACATCTGAACTGTGCCAGTAAAACAAAAAAGTATATTAATTAATTTACGACTTCACTCTTCGACTTCACTAACCGAAATCATATTGGTTTAAAAAGACGAAACCCCTCGCGCTTATCCTTACTAATTATGCAATTTTCATTAACTTTATTGAAATATCTTTATATTGGAAATCTTAATATTATATATTAATTTATATTGGAATAGTAATCCTTACTAATATTATAATTACTTTGTCCTTTCCTTACTAATATTATAAATGCGAAAGTCCGTTTGTTTGTTACGCCTTCACGTCTTAACTACTGAACCGATCATCATTAAATTTTGCATACACGTTTTCAGAGGTACAGAGAACGACATAGGCTACCTTTCATCCAGAAAAAAAGTACTGCTCCCGAGGGATAACAAAAAAAGGGCGCTAAACCACTGCGCCACCGAGCTCCTCAGTGTACTACTTATGGACTAAGAACTTACTAATACGAAAATTCAAGCCATGCGATGCTCTTACATCTTCCAAAACTATTTAAAAATTTGATTTTGTATGAATAGTCATCAAGTTGTTAGATTATTACCTTTTGTTTTACCACCATGAGCATCCCTAATGACGATGTCAGTGCCATCTTCTCTCCTCCACGTAATCCTGGGTGAAGGCATTCCACTCGCGCGGCAAGTGACCTTAACACTGCCACCTTCAGGCACCATTACGTCTCCTGATGTCTCATCTGCTATGAAGTCTGGTGGTATGACCACCTCCAAGAACCCCATCTGGCGAAAAATATTAAAATTACAGTGGATCAGGGAGGAATGAGGATTAAACTGCTATGAATGTAAGTTTAAATTAAAAAACGATTGCTCGTAATCACGATCGAAGGACATAGTCAACTAAATTAAAGGTTTTATTTATCCACTTATTACCATTATCTATCTCAAAAGCAGAGTTTACGTTATAAACATAATTTCAAAGTACTTATTAAAAGAAATTAATGGAAATCAAAAATTATCAGAAGTTCACAATTTGCGACAAACTAAATGCATTCAACAGTTTTCCAGTTCACATGATTTTTTGATGCACCATGAAGTAGGTAGTTTTGGCGTCATGCCGCGTCGACGTGCGACGTCACCGTCAAAACGTTGAGCGCTGTCGCCACGCGCGATTTATGCCGTTATCAGGCCCGCATATAAATTACACCGAAGCGCAATAATTTAGGGGCACCATGCACGAATCATTACCCGCTGCGTTCGTTCCTCGTCCTGCAGTTTAATTCACTTTATCTCCCAAAATGTTTATCGTAACTGCCGTCTCGTTTGTTACTGACATGACGCACACTCCTTCGACCCCCGTCGATTCTTCAATTATAGGTAATAATAGAACCTATTACCGATTGTTTCCAGTTGGTCGTGCTTAAACATCGTACGTTGGATCAACAACGAAAATACAAAATGCCTTTATCGGAAGTAATTGATTTAAAGTTTTCAAATCACGATTGTATCAACAACTGTAGATGGAAAACTTACTATAACTATAGAGTGATGTTGTGGGCGTGGATGTTGAACGAAGTAGCCATTTCTGTGGGAGTTACTGTAATATCCCACTCTGGGTTCTATATTCATTTGATAATGTATACGGCTGCGGTGATATTCATTGGGATTCCATTGGCATATTCTGAAGTATGTTTGGCTCAATACACAAACAACGGAGTCATTGCTACGTGGAATTTTTTTCCCCTCTTTCGGTCAGTTGGGTATGGAACTATTTATTTAGTATTTATCAAATATCTTTATGTGATGGGACTGGCATCATGGTATCTTCAATACACGTTTTATGCTGCCTTGGATCCACCACCATGGTTTTCTTGTGATGATTTCAACAGCACCAGATGTATGGTAAAACGAATTAACGTCTCAGTGTTTCAACATTGTTTAGAAGCTCAAATGTTATTTGATGATGATTGTGGCATTAAAACAGCGAGCAACTGCTTCTTTGAACGTGAAATTGGAAACAACAACACGCTAAACTCACTATTCTGTGTGTTTTCATGGAAATCAATTATTGCAAGTAGTACAATAAGTTGCCTTTTATTTATTTTATCTTTACGAAAAATGAAAATTATACAGATGGTTGCAAAGTTTTTGGCTATTTACATAGGTGTTGTAATTTTAGTTTTACTATCGGTCGCATTGTCTACAAGCGGGGCGTGGTATGCATCAAGAATCACAATCGATTGGTCCAAGTTAACTTTTGAAACTTGTTTTGACTCCGTTGTTCTCGGTTTTCTTTCCGTAGGAACAGGTTGTGGTATGATTGGGTTTTTATCAAGAGATGTTCCATTCCGCAGTCCTGCCACTATGTCTTCAATATCAACATCTTTATTATCACTTTTTGTCACCGGTATGTTTAGTCTTATCCTTTTCAGTGGAATAAAAACTATGTCATATTATCACGGTGAAGAGGAAAATGTAGTTGAAGTTGGTATCAGCAGTTACTTCATGGAATTTGCTTCAACATCGGAGATACTAAGCTATTTCGATCAATTACCAGTTTGGGGGTTTACTTGGTTTTCTTCAACGTTTCTATGCTTATTAGTTAATTTGTGGATTCTTCATACTTTCTTGAAAAGTTTAATTGTAGATAACATTAGATTTACTAGAAGGCATAGCAACGCTTTAAATATTATAATTACATTGTTTCTTTCATTTCTTTCTTGGCCATTATTTTGCTCTGATATTACTGGTGCTTTCATGAATGCCATAGAAATTATACAAACAACTAGTAGCTTTTTGCTTTCAATGTCTTTATATTGGTTCTATGGTTATAAAAAGCATAACGTTGATATAATATTCATGATCGGTATAAAAGCTAGCTATTTTTGGAAATTAGCTTGGGTTTTAAATCCAATCCTAATTTTCGCTATGGTGTATATGAAATTGACAACATTAGAGACACAGGATTTTGATGAAACAATTTTAATTGAAAACTTACACATAAATCATGATGTTCTTATTGTTTACGTTATTGTGGGCATTTACGCCTTAATTGTCATTGGGGGTATCTTATTTAATCTGTTATTCTTTTTTTACGAGGCTAATATTAAGGATGCATTTATTCCTACTGAAGATTGGGGACCCGTAGACAACATTTTATATAAGAGTAGGAAAATGTTTGTACCTGAAATTATGACACGAGAATTTTTGTACAGGCAAGTAAGAATTCATGGATATTCTAAAAAAAATAATCCCAAAAAATGGAATAACAAACAACGTGAAATTGAGGAGGACCCGTCCCTAGATCAATGGAGTACATATACTTCTAATTAATATATTCGCAGTAAAATTAGTCTTACCTGACTTTTCATAGGATCAGTATTGATTTGACACATGTAATGCCCCCGATCTTCTTCTTGGACGTTTCTGATATGTAAATTCCAGACGGTTTGACCATTATGGGATACTGCTATTCTGTCATTGTTTGTTACTACGTACACATGTATGGCTTGTATTGCTTTGGTATCTGCTTTAACCCATCCTACCTGTAAGAAAGTTATTGTTATCACTTCCAAGATTTTCATGCTTTTATACATTATAATGAAATGTGATATCTATCTGATGTATTTCATTTAAAAGTGATTGATTTGATACTCTAATAATGTTACAATAATACAAAATTGTTATTTAAGTTGGAACAGTAGAATTTGTTATTAGCCCCGGCTAGTTCAACCGTTGAACTCATGCAACTTTTTTGTCCCAGTAGTTTTATTAATAAATATCATAAACAATCCATGTTCACTATTGTAAATAAACTAAGATATGCTTATAAGCTTTAAGATTTTTATTTTGACTTTTAGCGATATATACATTAATTTCTACTCAAACATCAAAAACCAATACTATTTACTTTTGAAAATAGTATAAATGACAAAGATAAATAAATGACTCTCTAACGTGATTCACTGAAAAAGTAATGAGTGACCATCTTGAATTCAGTAGCTCTACCATGAGTTGGTATAGTAAACTACAATAGTTTACTATACTCGCTAGCGAGCATCGAGTAACGTTTTGGCCTTTTTCATAGCAATTCGGTACCATGAGTTACTAATTGACAGATAGTAATAGTAATAGATATAACTATAGTAGTAAAGTTACTCACTTGCGTTTTGAGGCGTGAGATCAATGAGTATACCTTTTACTATCCTCTATGGCATAGAGGAATGTAAAAAATAGGTACAACAAAAGAGAATGTAATCAAACCGCGGTACAGCATAGTCATTGGCGTGAATACTTCTATTTTAATTTAATTTAGTATTTTTTGTGTCTAAAATAGTCTAAATAATGTCTTTCAGAGCTTATTTAGCATAAAATATGTGCGCCACAGCTGCATAATGCAACGAAATCAAGGGCAAATTATAAACCGATAAATATGAAAACCCGTGTTAGAAATCCTCTAGTCAGGGGTGGGTCAGTTTGTGCCCAACGCTGAATAGTGGCCCTTCTAGGTGGGCCCTCCATTCAGTGGGCTTACTAAGGTCACCATTCAAATACGCCGTAACGTAACGCATTCCTCCACTTTGAATCTAATGTAAAAAAAAAAAATTAAGTACTTTCCTATCAAGCATGTTACAAAATTAGAAAATATTGTGTTAAATCTAAATAATAATCTACTTAGTTGCAAATATGTTAATTCCGTCCATATCGACGTAATACTTGATACAAATAAGGCCTATCTAATTTTAAGTCTTTATATATTATTTAATTAATTATTTAACAGTAGGAATATAAGAAAACAGTTCTAACTAAATCTAATTTTCCGAAAACTTGACTTTGGCCGTAATAAATCGATTACACTTATTAAATTAAGGCCTATAACTTTTTTATTTGAAATTGAGGTTAAATATAAAACCATATTAAATAAAAACAACTTATCAATAAATTTGAATATTTATTATTACAAAGTAAAGATTTATGTTATATATTCCTAAAAAAAGATCTCACTTTAACTCGTAGATTTGTATCATTTGGGGCCTTATTTGTTTATTTAATATCATATTTGAATAAGGCACAAAAAACGTAGGTATCTGCCGCATGTCGCTCTGCCAGGTTGTATTTCGTCCAACTTGTACGTTTTTATTAATTTGGAAGGAAACTTGATATTTTTGTCGATTGTGGGATGATACACACATTATCTGTAATGAAATAAGTAAACCATAAGTTGTATAAGTTGTGGGATTCTCATTAAGCTCTAACGTGTTAAAATAAGACCTAGGCTATTATCGTAATCACGCTGTCCCCCTACTCAAATGGCCAACATTCAATGCGTTTGAACGCTACGTTATTACGTGTCGTAAGCTTGTCACATAATATCAAAGTCTGAGATTTACATAAGCTTACGACACGTTATTTAATCGTCTATTGCTCATATTTTAAGCTTTAAATGTAAGGTTGGCAATTGGAGCATGGGGCAGGTCGTCTTTAAAAAATTGCAATTAATGCATCTATGGCCGATAGTAAAAACAAATCAAGGTCATGGATAGCTAATCATAAATATAAAGAAACAATTATTAAGAGAAACTTAAACTAAAACAGCGTAAGGTTTAATAAAAACTTTCATGAAAGTATTTTTCTGGTTGGATTTAGGTTTATCTGAGTTTTCTAATGATTTGTACTTGGACGAATCGTCCGAGGATTTGTATCAAGTACCAACCTTTTATTTCACCTTTCCATAAACTCCTCTAATCGACTGCTTCTAATTTTATTCTTATCAATCTTAACAAGCTAGCTTTTACACAACAAAATACGCAAAGAAAACACAAAATAAATAACTATTAAAACGTGAAAATTACATTTGACATTTTCGATTTGACACAAGGAACATTTATACTCACAGGAAGATTTGACATAAATAGTAACCATAGAGGAAAGTAAAAAGATAGTAACCAACATAAATTCAAAATTCACTTACATTCGGTATACACGCACTAACTAATGATTTTTTACTTAGTCGGATTATAATTGCAAACTACAGCAACTAAGGTAAACGACCAATATTTCGTGTTAGTAAGTTATTTCGTTTAGTTTTTTTTCTGTCACAAATTATTGATTATTACACCTACATTAGTACAAAATATAGCACATAAACTGTCTAAAAATCAAGTACCAACATTTTGGTGACTGAACTAAGACACGGTTACGGTATCTATCCGTTACCGTGACTTAGGGCAATGCTACGTTCAAAACTCTCAGTCGTCGGCACAGACAGCTTTATGGCGTGTATTCCTTGTCACCACCATAAGATTAGCGCTCGTATATACCTAGTTTTTAAGCTCACAGAAAGTCAGTTTGAATAAAACTTTAGTAGTTAAGTAGTAAAATGATCCCATATACTCGTAGTAACTTCCAAACGAAACGTCCGATTAGAATAATTTAAAGAAGACTATATTAAAATCTTTTATTTATTTATTTATTATCAATAGTTTTCACAGTTCACGCTAAATAATTTTATAGGATTTTTTTTGGTACGTTTTCACTATTGCAATTACTATAGAGGTTATAGATATTTCTATTTTTTAAACAACTATAGCCTATATTTCTCGCTGATTATGCAGCTTTCTATTCTTACTCCTTATCCTTATTTCATCTGGTAAGAATTTTTGGCGTTTTTTCCGCCAATTTCGATTTTCCCAAAAAAAATCAGAATTTTCAATACTAAAATATCTTTATTTGGTTCTAAATATGAAACCTTGTAATAGCCCATCCGCACATCTATCATATCTGCGATACTACAGGCAAATGACACAACACAATTTCATAAATCGGGGCACTATACTCGATCATGAAAACCTAAAATATTACAATTTTAAAATCTTGAAGTCATTAAGAGTCTTAACATGCCGAAATATGGGACATTTACCTTATCGAGTTCACATTAGCGAGGATTGTAAACTCGTGGATGGTGAGCACTCTTACTATAGATTTTAGTTCTTCGCGTATCCGCTAGAGGCTCTGCTTCAATTTCCCATACAAATTGCTAACGCGGTCGATATCGAGAATGGTTTTTGTAAACTCATGGTAGTGCTACAGAAATCCAAATTAATCTTTAGGCAAATATAGATTCGAGATACAGTAACATAATTTATACCTTAAATGTAGTGTTTTAAGATTCAGCTTTTACATACCCTATAACCACCAAGATTCTGCACTAAGCATCTAAATGTAGCATCACGTCCAACTGGTACTGTCAAGTTTGTAATGGGCTCCGCAAATTCGGGTTGAAATGCCTCACCTGAGGGAAACAGTTTTTTTTACAATTCAGTTTTTGCAAACTACTTCAACTTTTGGTAATTTGATGAAATAGGTGTTCAATTCTCAAAAAGTATTCAAAAATAGTTTATGTTATTGTAATGTTACTGTAAAATCCCGTATATTGGCAAATCTTAGGTTTTACTGGAAAATCTTAAGATTTACCAACATGAGTTGGTAAATGTAAGGATTTTATAAAAGGGAGACCATTTTTCAGGCTTTTACCATTAAAGTTTGGCACATGCTAGGTTTTACTAATGAAGGTTGGTAAATTTTGGATTGTTTTAATGAAACAATGAATTAGCTATCATAACATAGTAATTTATTTCAAATTATCTATCAAGAAAATCCTTTAATATTTTTCATTGTCATGTTTATTTATTCTTCATTATCATTATTATTTTTATTTATCTCATAAGAGTATTTCTAAGTCATACAGTACAATAAAATTACCCGTCAGTCAAATCCTTTGCTTAAATTATGTATTATGATTTGATGAATTAATTAGTAATAAATAAGTAAAATATAATTTTAAAACACCTTCAAAATAAATATTTTTCATTTACTTCGTCTCTGAGGTAAAAGCTAAGATTGGTGGTAAATGTTTGAAATGAACGATGATCACAGAAAAGTTCGAACTTTTACCATTGAGAGTTGGTAAATCCTAAGATTTAGTGGAAAACCTTAGGATTCACCTAAGTTCGGGGTTTTACAGTAACAGTTATAATAAGAAGAGTTCTATATCCAGCAGTGGTATCTTGAGGCTGATAATGATAATAATGTAACGTTGACTAATTTCATCGTGAAAATTATATCTAAAATGCAACTTTAGAAAGACCAAGAAAATTAAACTCGGTATGTATGATGTAACTAAGACTAATGGATCTAAACATAAGATAATCATGCATCGAATTCGACCAAAGGTGATAATGACTTTTTATAAGATAAGGTATTAGATGGACTTACCTACTAGTTTAGAGTCAAGGCCAAGCATACAAATACCCAGCATGTACAACGTCCAGCAGGGCTTCCGCATATTTTTAGCAGCTGATCCTTACTCAGCCCCTAAGCCCAGGATTTTGAGACAGCAACAAGAGCATATACAACACCTGCAATACAAGTTTAACGTAAAACATAAAGTTAATATTAAATTGTATTATTTTTACTCTAAAATTACCACATTATAATGTCAGTTCAGAGTATATGTTTAATATTATTAAACTTTTGTTAATAAAACAGAAGTTTTTACTTTCAGCATTGTGAAAATGGGTGTAAGGATAATAAACATTTGTATTGTCTTTATTTATTTATTTTATTTTATTTATTATTGAAATACTATGATATAATGATAAAAAATGAAACATGGCCTGCAAGAATGCGACCCATATCACTGAGTAGCAGTACATCTATCTATATGCCTAGCTCTATTTCGCTTGTGTACGCCGTAGGTCAAATGTCCGAACAACTTTAATGTTTTGAATAGTGAACTAGTAATCATTGGTAATGGATTCAAATTCCTTTTTTTATAAAAACATTTGTCATTCTTCTCTTTATGTAATATGGAGTCATTGAGCTACCTAAGTTTACAATAGAAAACCAAAATAAACTATTGAAATGTTTATTTATTTGAACGTAAAACACTTTGTTTTAAGTTCTTGATCATTAAATTGAATAATGTCAAACGTCAAGGAAGTTCTCAGTTTCTACAGTGACCTACAATCAATTTTGTTTTTCAACTTTGTTGACCTGTCTCTTCTTGAATACGCGCTTATCAAATTGTAGTATTAACAATGACGTACCTCACGGGACCCTATGTTGTTTTGTTAAAAAGTCACAATGTTTCGTGTGCTGATTTTATTTTTACTTTCAACTTTCTGTATAATAAAACTTGAGAAGGGAAGTACGTTTTTTTCGCGTTATCATCATATTTTTCCGCGAATATAAAAATAAATACAATACCAATCGTTGCTGTAGGTACGACAAGTAATGTTCCTCGTACAAATGTTTATAGAACCTTTATCATGACTGTTTGCGCTCGAGCCTCTGCAATTACGGTACGTTCGTATGTCAACACGATATGGGTACGTGGTCCCTTCCGCGATCATTTTGCGATTCCATCAGTCAATAATGATTCGTCGAGCTGTCTTTATAACGCTGTCATCTTTGAAAACGAGCGCAGGTACGATCGCGCACCGGTAACTACTTTTCCTGGAAACTGCGATAATGCTTGGAGAAAAATTCGAAGTAGGTACATGCCCAGCCGTTTCGATACCGGCCAACATATTGAAGTTTGTAAAGCAATGATGGCAAGCAACATTAGAACTAAACCACGGCAAAAATAACATTATAAGTATACCTTTATTAGTCTTTACCTAGAATAGGCATGTTGACTATTTTTTTATTTTATGTTACATAAATTACCCCTAAAAAAAGAAACATTGGTATAAGAATTATTACGCTAGCATGAAAACTGCCCGAGATATCACAGTTTGAAATGCACAAAATTGGACTCACCCGAAAACGCTCTATACTAACGGCTACCAAGTTATGACGTCACGCCTTCCTACGTTGTATGTAACGCGTAGGAAATTTGTTCGGCAGCTATATTAAATATTGTGTTTATCAAAATGGTTTCTTTGACAAATTTGCTATAAATTATACGGACTAATTAAATGTATTATTTATTTTAACAAATTTTATACTTTTTAAATGGACTTGTCCACCCAACTTTGAAGGGTCATAAAACAAATAAAACGCAATATATTAAACCAAGAGGTATACAAGCTACTCCAAAAGTTTGATATGTTTACAATTTTTATTAGTATTTCGTTATTTTATTCATAAGTCAACATCCCTATTTTTATAGTTTCGATCACTTGATTCTGAATCGTAATCACTAATCTTTGCAAGGTTTTGCTAACAAAAACTCATAATTTTTTTAATGGAAATATCCCTGAAGTATTTTTTTTATATTTTGATATATTTCAGTAGGCTAACATTCATGCAAAAAGTTTTCATCGTGATGATCTTTATCGAATGGATTTCAAGTTGCGGTATATTATTGAAATTGATTGATTGTCAAAACAATGTCATCGTTTACTTGCTACACGCCTGAAAACATTTTTAGCGGATGCTTAGAGCAACGACAGCTTCATCCCGAAGCCCGTCTTGTTCTAAGAGCGAATGCGACCTCCATAAACTTATATTATTATTTAATAATTTTTTTGTA
Organism: Agriphila geniculea; assembly: GCA_943789525.1. Taxonomy (NCBI): domain Eukaryota; kingdom Metazoa; phylum Arthropoda; class Insecta; order Lepidoptera; family Crambidae; genus Agriphila; species Agriphila geniculea. The sequence continues at coordinate 19,227,564 of OX038871.1, forward strand.
GTGAAATGAGTGTGTAAACCACAAAACAAGAAATAAAACCGGTCAAGAGCGAGTCGGACTCGCGCACCGAGGGTTCCATACCATCATAATTGAACCATAAAACCACACTGCAGAGTAGAATAATAAAATTATTATTGCAGTTTTAGGTCAGCGCCATCTCTTGACCGATAGTCAAACTAATGTGTGCTATATTGAGACATCGTTTTATTTTTCCTGTAATCTTTATATAAACTGCTATCACATAGAATTATTTCAGATTTTTCTCTGTGCAAACTTCGGAGATAAGGGGGGGAAAGGTATATTTTTTTTACATTTTTCATCATAAGTCGAAAGCTATGTGGCCTAAAACAAAAAGAAAAAATAATGGAAAACGTACAAACGGCGCTCTTTCATATGATACCCCACATGCCCTAGTAGCCTCACTTCAAATTTTTAAGACCCTTTTTCAGTCCCTGTTGTAAAAAATATATTTAATTTATTTTTTATTTTTTTCTTATTTGCATAATAGTTGGGCAAATGTCATCTTAAACTATTCCAAATTTCAAGTTGATACCATTAGTAGTTCTCGAGATATCCAGCTGTGACAGACAGACAGACAGACTGAGTCACACCATAAGGGTTCCTTTTTTACCATTTTGGTACGGAACCCTAAAAAGGTTGCTCTGTGGTGTAAACATTGAAAAGCGTTTCACCGAATCAGTTAAGTGTAGAAACTCAATTCAATACAAACGTTCTTCTAGCAAACAATTCGTATTGCACAGCCCTGTTATAGGCAAGTCTGTAACTTGCCATGGGACTAAGTTCCTAGCGCTCTGTCGGAAATTTCATACCGGTCAACTAACTTCACCTAAACATTGCGAAACTACTACTTAGTATCTAGTTCTTGGTCTAAGTGTAGATTATTTATATTTTATGATAGATATTAAATAAGGATTCAAGACAGGGCTTTATCTAATATAATAAAACTGTAAATTCTAAATATGCGCGCATCACGCAAAAACCGCTGAACGGATTTTGATGAACTTTTCATAGTTTGGTAGCTTGACGTTCAAATTAAAATTTAAGCTATGTTTCATCTGCTTTGGGTGAGTCGAACTAAGGAAACAGCTTGAACTCTCCGTAGTACTAGCTTTCATACACTAAGGGGGTCATTTAAATTAGTCACCATATTTTTCTACTGTCCATGCGGACGAAGTTGCAGGTGGAAGCTAGTCTAAAATAAGTAAGTTAGTAATTGGACTTGCCCAGAAAATGATAAAACTTGTAATATAAACGTCACTAATGATGATGAGTTAAAAGTAATATGTGGACCTTTATAACAAAAAGGTAATGAAAGGTAGATAAATGGTATCTGCGTAGTTATACTGAGAACTAACTTTCAATTAAAAAAGATGTTAAGTACCCGACTGCAAGAGGGTTATGTTTTTCGCGCGTATCTTGTATGTATGTGTGTTTGTATGTGTGTTTGTATGTAATATTCTTTATTACCTCATATCTTTTAAACGGCTGAACGGATTTCTATGATTAACATATCGTTAGGTTTGTCTTGCCAGCCCAAGTGATCTTAAGAAAGTGGCGTTATAAAAAAACCAACATGGCGGCTGCACGGTGCTATTATACGTAGTGGAAAAAAAAATTTTTTTAGAATACTGCAATATGGGTGTCTAATTAAAGGGCTCATTATAAGGATTTCAAAAAGGTATATCATGATTGTAATAAATAATAACTAAAAAGAAATAAATAAAAAAATAAATTAAAAAAAATAAAAACCCGCCTGCATAAAAAGACAAATCAACTGAAAAGATGGAAACAAGATTAAATATTAAAGGCAACATTATAACATGCAGTCGGAGGCATATAACTCAAATCATTCATAATGTCACTTTCTTTATGCATGCCTCCGACTCTATGTTATAATGTTGCCTTTAATATTTAATCTTGTTTCCATCTTTTCAGTTGACGTGTCTTTTTATGCAGGCGGGTTTTTAATTTTTTTGAATTTTTAGTTATTTAACCAAAAATATTGTAAGCTCGGTGGCGCAGTGGTATAGCGCCTGGCCCAGCGATTACGGAAGTTAAGCAAGTTTCGCAAGGGTCGGTCGTGGGATAGGTGACTATAAATTTATATCTCGAGCTCCTTCGTGCTTCGGAAGGCACGTTAAGCTGTTGGTACCGGCTGCATTAGCAGTCGTTAACACCCACCAATCCGCATTGGGCCCGCGTGGTGGGTTATGGCCCAACCTCCTAATCCACTCATAAGGAAGACCTGCAGTGAGGATATTAAAATGGCTGATGTTAAACCAAAAATGTCAGCCAAAAATTATTACTAGCGGCCGCCCGCGACTTCGTCTGCGTAGAAACGTTTTTTGCTATCCCTCGGGAACAATACTTTTTTTCGGGATGAAAGGTACCCTATGTTCTTTTCTGTACCCCTGACAACGTATATGCAAAATTTCATGATGATAGGTTCAGTAGTTAAGACGTGAAGGCGTAACAAACAAACAAGCGGACTTTCGCATTTATAATATTAGTAAGGATTAGTAAGGAAAGAATAAAGTAATTATAATATTAGTAAGGATTACTATTCTAATATAAATTAATATAAAATATTAAGATTTCCAATTTAAAGATATTTCAATAAAGTTAATGAAAATTGCATAATTATCATTATTATAAGCTTTTAACTTCTCTTACTTAAAAAAACAATATGCATAACTAATATTATTCTCCAAGCTTTGCTTCGTATTTCTAAGTTGGTCGAGGAAACTAAGTTTATGGGGCTGTCGGAAATATCATTGTGACCGGCGGATTGTACGTAGGTTGAAACAATCGCTTCAAAAACGATACTGGAATTTGAAGTTGCTTATACAGCTGTGTTAATTTTGCGTGTGTAAGGGTAATTTTATACATTCATTTATAGATTTTATGAAAAAAGAAGAAACTTACTTAATTCAAACATAAGTTTTAATAATTGACTGAATTGTATTAATTTATCAAGAGGTTGAAAAAAAAGTCTATACCTAGATCATCTCCGTTTAATATGTTTGGTGCTATGAAACCATGCAGAAACAGTTCATTTCCGGCCCATGAAATACAAATAAAATATTCAAATGACAAAAAAGTACAAATAAAAGAAAGATAAAAATATCCCGGCGAGATAGAATTTATATTATAAAAGGTAAAATCAATGAATAAATACTAGCTTGTAAAATATCCAAAACATGAACATGAGTTCCTTAAAACTAAAATATGAAATAGTGGTAAGTACATATATTTTTTACTTCGTATACCTAATTATTTCCCACGTGGGTTTAGTTCATTCTTCCCTTAGAGTAAGACGCGCTTCTGTCCCAGAAGCCGCGAAAGCCGCGATGCTCTAAGATTCTTCCACTTTCAAACGAGTGCATGTGTGTGTGTGTGTGTGTGTGTGTGTGTGTGTGTGTTTACTTTATTCTATGAATGCGATGAAAGTTATGGGAGTCATGTGAGTATTCAGGTAAGTACTTAATCACGGATCAGGGTCAAAGCACTCATTATTTTAACCTTGCGTTCATTACAGACTATAAACTGTCACCACTTAATTTAAAATTTTACCTAAATACTTTCGTCAGTTTTAAAGATCATTGGGCATTTTGTTTGGACGGCGTAAAACGAAACAGATGGTATGGGTCGCTTTCTTGCAGGACAATTTTAATTTTTTATCATTATATCAGCATTTCAATAATAAATAAAATAAATAAATAAAAACAATTCACACGTTTATTATGCTTGTACCACACATTTTCACAATGCTGAAAGTAAAAACTTCTGTTTTATTAACAAAAGTTTAATAAAATTAAACATATACTCACACACATAATGTGAAACAACTTTTTTCTGCCGGTCGGTACATAAAAAAATACATATTTAGAAAAGTGGGATTAAATTCTTTATTTTAAAACTGGTTTGGTTCCTGTACGCGAGCTTTCATCAAGCTGGTCAAATATGCTCAATAACCTTTACAAGAAGAAAATTTAACATGATTCAATAATTCATATTAATTATGTAAAACACTTTGGAACTTATTCACTTCTGATATTTAGGCGAGTCTATACAATACATACTTTTACGGATACTAGCGATAAAAAACAAATCATATCAAAAATTAAAATCTTGAATTAAATCGCGGTAGTAACTGTTGCTGTAGATTATTTATCAAGATTTAGAGAGAAGAAAACTTATTTGTGGTTAACGGTGTAGGTCCCACAATTATTTAGCTTAATTAAATTATGTATACTTTTTTATGTATTAAACATTGTGAAACCTAATCCCAATAAATGTAAAAAAACCGGCCAAGTGCGTGTCGGGCCACGCGCCATAGGGTTCCGTAGTTACCTTATACCATACCATATTTAATACCACCTATAATTTTTCGTCTGTAAAAATAACTTTGTTTTTCACAGTGTTGGTATGAATGACAAAGTTATATTTGCGGTTTTAGAAAATGTGCTATATCTCAAAAACTAATTACTATATCTCGTTCAAACCAATTTTGGTTAAAAGTTTTTATTAAGGTCTACAGCATATATTTTTTTTAGATTTTTCACTCTCTTATTTCAAAAGTTAAAGGGGGGGGGGGGGGACACACATTTTACCACTTTGGCGGTAAATATCTTTCAAACGGTTGACTTTGAGAAAAAGTTGTCTTAGAAACCTTAATGTCATTTTTAAAGACCTATCTATAGACACCCAACACGTGTTGGTTAGAAGAAAAAATTTTTTTTCAGTTTCAGTTCCATGTATGGGGAGCCCCCCCTTAATCTTTTATTTTTCTTATTTTTGTATTAAATTCGTTAAGCGGTTAACAGATTACATCTACCTACCAAGTTTCAACTGTGTAGTCTTAATACTTTCGGAATAAAGTGGCTGTGACATACGGACAGACAGACAGACAGACAGACAGACAGACAGACAGACAGACAGACATGACGAATCTATAAGGGTTCCGTTTTTTGCCATTTAGGCTACGGAACCCTAAAAAGATATAAAGTATATTATTTTGTTTCACACCGTTAACTAACCTCGCAACATTATCTCGTTGCCGTAAAAATCTACAATACCTAGCTGAGAGTACCTAAAGCTTGTGTTGTATGTATGTAAGTAGATTCCAAAATCCAATATTATTTTATAAAAATCTTTACTAAAGGCCAAGTTGTCGGTGAGTAGAATCTATTATCCAACAAGCCGGCAGCGCGGCAATTAGTCGATGAAGTGTTAAATACCTTTTAATTTTAAACGGAACTCACTGTTTGTCGGTCGGATTTTGTTTGAAGCGGGCAGTGTAGTTTTAGTATTTGAACTAAAAATTAAAGGAACGGTGTTGAAAAGGTATTTAAAACAGGATGTTATTTTATTTGGTTTAGAACACATACTATGTAACAATTATACTTAACCGTGGTTTAAAAGTACCGCATCTATCTGTTTACAAAGCTTATTTCTACGATTTCTGTGGTTTTTTTATTCATTCATGAACAAAGTATAAATGTTAATTATTGTCGTAACTAGTACTTTCATTAATTAATTCGAAATAACTTCTGGAAGATATATTTTAATAATTAAATCATAACGAATTGACCGCTTTGCTCTGCGTGGTCGAGGCACAAGTTTTTACTTTTTAAATTCAACCCTAGAAGCTTTTCGTCCAAGCCTAGAAGCGAATCCTCGCAGTCAAAGTATCGATAGTTAATATTAAACCACAAATTATTACTGTATAGTCTGTATACTCTTACCCCCTTACTAATAAAGATTGTATAGCAGCTGCATAGTTACACAGTGTTTTGTCACTTTCTTTTTAATGTCAAATTCAAATAGTTTGACAGAGAGTAACCATTGTGTAACTAAACATCTGCTATTCAATCTTTATTAGTAAGGGGGTTACTTTATTATTTGGTAAACATACTTCACCTAATTCTTTATTTTAAAAAAATCAATTATAAAATACAACAAATGGTTTTTTCGCATATTAATTACTAATTATTAGTGATTATTTGATAGTAAGACAACATACTTTTAAATAACGATTTAAAAGACGAATGACAACTGTCAAAAGCTGTTTACTAAATAGGACAAGTAAGGAAAAATAGACTATACAATACACGTTAATACTATTATATATTCTGTGATAATACTATGAATAAATGAATGAATGAAAATTTATTTGCTAAAGAAATGGTTTTACATGTTGTTGGTAAATTAAAGTTAGGTTGCTTAACATATCTTGCTCTTCAGCATGCAAAAAATCACACAAATAAAGTATATAAAATTATAATTAAATATTAATAGAAATTAGTTATTGAATTAGTTATTATTAGATATTAACTTATAAGGCTAAGCATGTAGGTAATCATATGCGAAAAAGAATTTAAGTAAGTGAGTAGTCATAACGCGATTTAGTCCCTCTACGCATTAGGTACACCGATTTGAAAGGAGAATTTCTTACTAAAACGTATTGTACCTATATTCACACCTACAACATACAACTATCCTGACTATTTGCATAGCAGAATTGACTTGGAACGGAAGTGATTGCTAATTAGAACTCGTCTTAGAACGCTATGCGATTTGGTTTGAAAGGTATTATTAGAACGGAGATATCAAAGCGAGGCGTCTGCCTGATTACGAGGTATTCCTCGTAGCACACCCATTTTGAAGCGCACCTAAAATTGCGCACCTATTCCTCGTTGCGCACCTTTTAGGTGAGCAAACAAAATCAAAACTCAATGAAAGGTGCGCAACGAGGAATAGTTTAGGTATACGCAACTTTAGGTGTGCTTCAAAATGGGTGCGCTACGAGGAATACCTCCTGATTAGCGACCGCCAGTAGTTACACGGAGCACACACTGCAACGCATTACGCTCCGTCATGCGTTGCTGTTTCATAATGCTAATACATATTATATAATATAGCAATCACTAATGCTGTAAAACACCAACAATGCGCGCTTGTTTATTCAACTAAGCTGAAACTCACCGTAAATGTATACGCGTACACGCAGTCGTCTACGTGCAGTCGTGCACGTTATACGCAACACTATTAGCTATTCTGTAACGCAACTAGCTTACTAAGTTCTGCGAAATTTCGATGAAATTAATATGTCTAATTGCTATTTTAATAAAGCCTTTTTAGGGTTCCGTACAAAAATGGTAAAAAAGGAACCCTTATGGTGTGACTCAGCCTGTCTGTCTGTCTGTCACAGCTGGATATCTCGAGAACTACTAATAGTATAAACTTGAAATTTGGAATAGTTTAAGATGACATTTGCCCAACTATTTTGCAAATAAGAAAGAAATAAAAAAAAAAATTTTTTACAACAGGGACTGAAAAGGGGTCTTAAAAAATTGAAGTGAGGTGACTAGGGCATGTGGGGTATCATATGAAAGAGCGCTGTTTTTTACATTTTAAACCATTTTTTTCTTTTTTCTTAGGCCGAATAGTTTTCGACTTATGATGAAAAATGTAAAAAAAATACCGTCCCCCCCTTATCTCCAAAGTGTGCAAAGAGAAAAATCTGAAATAATTCTATGTGATAGTAGTTTATGTAAAAAATACAGGAAAAATAAAACGATGACTCAATATAACACACTTTTTTAGAAATTCAAAAACAAACAAAAATTCTTTAGTTTCTAATGAAACAGATGGCCGGTCAACAGATGGCGCTAATTAAATTAGTTCCGCTATCGGCCAAGAGATGATGCTAACCTAAGAAAAAAAAATTGTTCCACTATCGGTCAAGAGATGGCGCAACCTAATACTACAATAATAATAATTGGTGGCTGGTTCTAATATAATTATATAATATTTGCCGTACGAATAAACGAAGAGTAAGTCCCTACTTAGTAATATAAACAGTTTGCAATGTCTCCACATGGCTGAAACGTTTTTCAGTCACCATAAGCAGCTGTGGTTAAGATTTGTAAATTAACTGTCCGCCTGTTCGCCCTTCCACCTGTCTGCCGTTTATCCTACTGTTTTAAAGACTGTACTAAAGTAACATATCTAAATATATTTATGATTGTACGGAACCCTCGGTGCGCGAGTCCAACTCGCTCTTGACTGGTTTTTTCTAATGACTTGAATGATATCAGTACCGCGTCTACGAGACTTTTTGGTAACGCGGACTCTGTGTAGGGTGGGGAAAAAAACGGTAAGTAGTTGGAGGGTAAGATAACTAAAATATTGATGATGGCAAATACTGAAAACAAAAATTCCAATTTTTTATAAGTAAAACTGCATTCAGAGATCTTATTAGTCACTTCTAGAAGTAGATAGCAAAACTGCTAAAAGTGGCCGTTTTTGACACATTGCTATGTACTTCTACGAATGACTACGAGGGAATGTAGTGATACCTTCTAAAAATACTAGACGAGCCCTAAAATTATCCTAAAATCCTTTTTTATTAACAACTTATTAAATAAAAACCTCTGAAGGCGCCACTTTCGGTCAGGGAATCGCCTTAATCAAGAGTGCGTATGCGACGACTAGTTACGACCGACCCTCTACGACCGCTCGTGGATAAATGCACGTCGATGAAAATATTATATTTAGTTTACATACACAATTATTAGTTGATATATAAAATATAAGTTTATTGTTACAAAGGCCTTGATATCAATTTATAAAATTCTGAATCCGATATATAGTACCTAGATAAATAAATTTAATGTAGCAATACATCTATACCTCTATATTCCACAATAAGAGAGACTTATTCAATGGAAATAATAAACAATTAAGTTATCAATTTACTATTATCCGGGATAAATTGCAATTGATAGTAACTTATCTTTACTTATTGCTGTTAAAGCTGATAAGTTTCTTGCGCCCGTTCTTCTTGTCAGTTTAAAAAGTCTGAACGGAAAATATAGGCGATTCAAAAGTACATAATAATTAAGTTTATTTGAATAAAGCCATTTTTGACTTTGACTTTGACTTAAGCATGTGTCTCTATCAGAAACTGAACCCGGAACGTTTGCACTAGGAAGTATGTTGGCCGTTCTACTAATCGGCTTAACAACGGTGTTCAGATTACAATCAAATATACGAGTATATATTACGAATTAAACGTATGTAAATAAATTAATATGAGAAAGAACTGTTGCACTAATAATGATAAAACAAAAAATGTTTTGCTGCTGACTGACGACAGCAAAGGAAGTGAAATGTGAATATAAAATTACATGCATGACAAACCATGGGCAACTCCGTAAAAGCATTGCTTTTTATTTACTCCCATAAAAACCAGAACCCTTTTGAAGAAATAAGAAAGTAAACAAGGTCAAAAAGAAATGAACACTAATTTTACACGTAAAAGCGCTCAGAACTGATGGGTAACAAAAGAAAACGGTCAAGTGCGTTTAAATTTTCTATTTGAACTTACCTTTTTATGTCTCTATTAGATAAGTTGTCACCTGAACTTTTTATGTGTTACTGTTTATTTGTTTTAGAGCTGTGAGTTCGTAAGTTTGTGCGAAAGAAGTTTGGCGTTTGTCAGTTCCCTAGGGAGCGACGCGGGCGTTTGGATCGCGGAACGGCGAGGCACACACTGCGGCCGATTGTTCATTCAGTCCTCCATTCCGCCGTTATTCTTACGCAGATATATGATGGAGCCAGATATGAACCCGATAGGGATTTGGGCAACTTTCCTTGCTCTCAACTTGTGTGACAAAACTATAAATTCTGTATTAATGAGGACACGGGTTCGACGTGGTTTCTGCGGCATTTTTGCGATTGGACAATTTTTTTTCCTTAGATTTTGCATTGTAATAGTAACACTTTCGATTCGAATTGTAAAACATACTATATTTTCAAAAATCAACATCTAAAAACTGTATTTTTTGTAGATCAATATGAAGATAATTGTTCTTAAGATTTGATTTAGAAGTGACGTCAGACTTAATAAGGATTAGGCATGGATTAGGCAGTAGTTTGGTTAGCTGTATATAGATAGACATAAATCTGGATTATTTACTGAAGCAAAATTAAGTGCACGCTCTGTGAATGATCAACGATATAAACTATTAGTAGCATTAATATATCAATAAATGAAAGAATCAAAAATCTTTACAATTTGAAACATCTATATTTCATGGAGTAAATTCTATTATTTACTTCAGTTTTTATATATTTCAAATACCTATATAAATAAATGAAAGAAATAAAAAAATCTTTACTATTTGAAACGTCTTCATACCTATTCCATGGACTAAGCTCTATCAGTTTTTAACCGATTTCAAAAAAAGGAGGAAGTTATCAAGTGGACGGTATTTTTTATGTATGTTTTACTCACTAGTTGCTATTCAATTTAAATATTTTTTTTTTAAAGAACATCGTTCAGATGTGGTCTCATAGTTTTTTTTTTACAGAGATCTGGCTAGTATTTTTTTTTTAATAAATCAAAATATTGAGCTTACCATAGCTCGAGTTTGCCATAGCATAAATTCTTTGTTTATGAACCGATTTAGATCATATTTTTTTTTGTTTGAAAGGTATATCTCAAGAATGGTCACATTTTAATTTCATTGGTAATTGGACCTTGGACTTAGAAGATACAAAAGGGAACTCCTCAAAGTCAAATAGGATAATGTATAGTGATTAAGTTATTGGTAGGTTTATGACATTCCAAAACAAGTTTGTTTTCTAGCTCAGTTGAGCTAAGGTCTTCGACATTCTGGACTAGGCTGGGACTACAAAGGTACATACAACGGAACTCCTTAAAAACAATCTGTTATTAAATATTGTGATGGAAAATGACCTCACTTTAAATGGGAAGCTCATTTTTAGGGTTCCGTAGCCAAAATGGCAAAAAACGGAACCCTTATAGATTCGTCATGTCTGTCTGTCTGTCTGTCTGTCTGTCCGTCCGTATGTCACAGCCACTTTATTCCAAAAGTATTAGCACTACATAGTTGAAACTTGGTACGTAGATGTATTCTGTGAACCGCTTTAGGATTTTTACACAAAAATAAAAAAAATAAAAGATTAAGGGGGGGCTCCCCATACATAGAACTGAAATTGAAAATATTTTTTTTCATCAAACCAATACTTGTGGGGTGTCTATAGATAGGTCTTTAAAAATGACATTGAGGTTCCTAAGACTATTTTTTTTCAAAGTCAACTGTCTTAAAGATATATGCCGCCAAAGTGGTAAAATGTGTGTCCCCCCCCCCTTTAACTTTTAAAGTAAGAGGGTGAAAAATGTAAAAAAAATATAAGCTATAGATCTTAATAAACACTTTCAACGAAAATTGGTTTGAACGAGATATAGTAATTAGTTTTCAAGATATAGTACATTTTCCAAAACCGCAAATATAACTTTGTCATTCATACAAACACTGTGAAAAACAAAGTTATTTTTTCAGACGAAAAACGATAGCGGTATTAAAATATGGTATGGTATAATGTACCTACGGAACCCTACTGCGCGTGGCCCGACACGCACTTGGCCGGTTTTTCAATGTTGACGACTCTGTATGAAATATACAGAGAGAAAAAAGCAGCCCTTGACGAGTTTCTTGCCGGTTCTTCTCGTTACAAGGTCTCCCCCTTAGGGTTTGCGAACCGATGGCGTAGCTTCTATGACATTCACAAGTGCTCGTAACAGCCTAGACTGAATAAATTATTTTTGAATTTTGAATTTTGAATTGAAACAGCGTGAGTTTGGAAATTAAGCTATGGGTATTGTACTCGTACCATTGAAAATATTATATGAAGTTAAAACTAGTGGCTCCGTGAGCTGTAGACATCGCGATAAAAAGTGGCTAAATTGTACAAAAATAAAATAACTCTTGAAATATGCAACTCAGAGTAATAATTTTGATGTCGTTTTGTAGATAATATTTCTGTGTAATTTAAAAATGTTAAAAAAGTGTATAAATAATTAATGTCCTAGTTTTTGAGATCTGTTAGCAAAACTATAAAAAAACACACTAATTTCGGATTAAAATTTACTTTAGTAATAATTTTTTTTATGATGTATTAAAGTTAAAAATGTACATAATAATATTGAAATTTTTAACTTGATAAGTGATATTATTATTAACTTTCGAAAAGTATTTTTTTATAACTGTAGGACTTTTAAATCCGAAGAAATAAATAATTTTCGGCAGGTATAACTGTAGGACTTTTAAATTCAAAGAAATAAATAATTTTCAGCAGGGCCATCTAAAATAAAAATCAAATTAAAAATGTCGGTCATTCCAACAGGAGATGGGATGACCGGCATCATATTATCAGCCTTTAAAAGCTCCGACATCGCTACCAAAACATTTCTAAAATTTTCGACTCAAACAAATAGTTTAGAACATGGTGCGTAAATAAAAAGAACAAGTCTTACGAATTAAAAAATATTTTAAATAAAATAAATATGTTCTCGACAACAATTAGTATTTTACTGATTATGGGGCTCATTTACTGACCAATAATCAACTCACGGAGCAACTAACTTAATGAAATGGAGATAGAATAATTAGCCACTTCGCTTTAATTTCCAAAGTTATTAATTGAGGCGTTAGAAAGGACCGTCATCTGCTCTGGGAGGGATGGCGGCCGTCTTATATAAAGTATATACCTATTCGTTATATGCGCTCTAAATGACGCCCCGCCATTGTGTCAACACAAAAGCTCATTAGTGAACAAGATTTAATTCAAACTATAGACGATCCTGTCTCCTCGATAACTGTCTTGTTTCATTAAGGCACCCTGAGCGAAAGTGGCGCGGCAGTGAATTTTATTTAATATTATAATTCTAATAAGTACACAATTTCAATAATGTTTTACGTGGAATTTTTAGGGCCCACAGTCTAAGTATTTTTAGACGGTATCGTTATATTTCCACGTAGACACTGCTAGAGTAGATAGCAAAACTGCTAAAAGTGGCCGTTTTTGACACATTTGCTATCTACTTCTATGAATGACTACGAGGGCATGTAGTGATATCTTCTAAAAATACTAGACCATGGGCCCTAAAAACTCTACGTAAAACATTATAAAAAACTTTTTTTATTATTAACTTATTAAATAAAAACCTCTGAGGGCGCCACTTTCGGTCATATAACTTTTTCGATGTACATTGAGAAACGAAAATATTCATTTAAAATTTTAATGTGAGATTAAATTGAACCTATTAACATAGATAAGATTGTTAAAAACCCGTGTTATAAATATTTTAACACAAAAAGTCCTCATAAGACAAAAAGTTATAATTTCCACTGGCAGAACTAAAACTATCCACAACAAAACAAAATGCTTGGTACGTTCTTGTTATTATAACTATTTTTTCGGTGGGGGTGGAGGATTGTTATATCCCTCGTGGAAAGTCTTCATATAATTCCAAGGCGACTCTATTTGGTACCTCCGATACTCTTGCGCAAACTCTACTGGTTCGTAGACAATTTTCTTCAGCTCATCATCGTATCTTAATTCCGTATACCCTACCAATGGGAAGTCCTTTCTCAACGGATGTCCAGTAAAACCATAGTCAGTTAAGATCCTTCTTAAATCTGGATGATGAGTAAAAATGACGCCAAACATATCATAAACTTCCCTTTCGAAGTATTTGCAAACCTTCCACAAAGAGTACGCTGAATGGAGCGGAGTCAGTTCATCAGTGTAAGTTTTGACTCTTATACGTTCTCCGAATCTAAGTGAAAGTAGGCAGTATATAACCTCAAATCTGAACTGCCTCCTAGGTACATCAATCGCTGTCACTGTAGAGCATTGATTGAAACAAGCATGCTGATGGTGACACAGAAAGCTGAGGACTTGAAATATACCATCTGGAGCAACGAGGAGTTCCAGTTCATCACAATGCTGCATCTGGACTTTTTGGACATATCTAGGCACGCAAGCAGCACAATAAAGTCCAAATTCGTATAGCCTCTGCCGTCTTGTGTTATCATGTTTCCTTGCAGTATAGGCTTTCGATTCTATTGGTTCCAAACAGAGTGGCTTATTAACTTGGACGTCATCCTTTTTTCCTTTGTTACATAGAAGAGAGTGCGTGTTAATTTGTCGTCTGAAAATTGTGGCTGCGCTACGTACTAATGATGTAATGATTTTATACATATTGCATCAACGAAACCAAATATTGATAATTTTACCAGTATAAACAAAAACAAGATCTTGACTTCAGATAACTGACTGTTGTAATGTCACTGTCTAACTGAAATGTAATCTTGCTTATAACAAAGAGAATAATTATGGTTATCAAAGTAGTTTGTAAGATATTGACATATTGATCGACCAAGTGCACACGGATAAAAAAGTACAGTATAATTATTAAGATTGAAATTTTGGACTGAAAATTACTTGTTATGTGAAAATTTAGATCCTCCCATATTTATCATGATCATCATAACAGCCGCACGCACACCACCCACTATTGGGTTGAGTTATAAGCCTCCCCCAACTCCCGATCTTCCCGAGGCCTTAGCTGATTCCCTCGACCTTCCCCAGAAATCGCTGCCGTAGTGTGCGCACGTAGCGGCTGCCACACAAGCTACACAAGCGGCTGCCGGTCGACGCATACGCGCAGAGTTGACCGCGCACGATGCCGCGCGCCCAACGGCTGACGCGTGCGCGCGAAGCCGGTAGGGTTCCAAGCTGGATAATGTACGATTTACATCAATCGGCGCAAGGAGAACATTTTACCTCTGCCAGAGGAACATAAAGCGTCTATAAAGGTAGTTAATTTCATATTTGCATAAAAAATTGACATGCGGCACTGCTCAGCTCCGCGCGCACGTCACGGCAGCTGGTCAGCTCTAACCGCAATATGAAATTTTACTGTACAGACGATGCAAAAAAAGGTAAAATGCACTCAGATGCGCGCCGGTTGGTATGAATTGTACATAAGCTTAAATTTTCTTCAGCAGATTATAAAATGCGCTCCGGTGCATCGGTATGAATCGTATATACGATGAAAATCTAAACAATAAAAACTCTCAGTGGATACGTATTTAACTCTTGAGTTTAGATACGTAGCCACTGAGTGTTTTTGTTTTTTTTTTTTATAATTGTTACCTAAGTAATAATACCGATAACACGCAAAACGGCTATCAATTTTCTACATATCGCCGTGTCATGTAAATCCTGTTCAAATCATAATTGGGTTACAATGTCACTCAAGAGAGCTTTACCCAATCTGTGTATGACACTCGGAATTCGCAAGCAGCCTCTAAATTTTGATTAATTTTTTATTGCACATTTTATTGCTCGTCGAGCTTAACGGTCGGTTTGCTCGACACACAATATGAACTCAAATATAAATGTAGCATGGTGCGAATGAAAATATTGCTTTTAGTTTGGGAACATGAGTGTTTTAGGTAAAAGTAAAAGTCACAGGGATGTTAAGTTGTTCCATAACTGTAACCGAATTTGTAAGTATTATTTAAGAAAGTCATTTTTTTTGAGTTAAGTACGAGTTATTTTAATTTTGTTTTCTTAAATTTTTTAATAAATATAAGAGACCGATTCAATTTTATTGGTTTTATTTACCGGGGGGTAATTATCTAACTTTGTTGCAATCAACTCTGACAGAAATCGCAGTTATAGTGCTGCCTTAGTTAAGAACCAATATGACAACTATCTTACTTAAAGCAGCAATGTAACTGCGCTTTCAATCGAGAATTGTTAGCAACAGACTTAAGTAATCAACGGGCTGGTATCAATTCAAAGTACCAACAGTAAGTCGTTTTGTTCAATTAGTTAATTACGATAATGCTGGTGTTATGCGTAGTTGTCATTTTCCGTAAATCAAAGTTGGTGTTCGACTTAGTTAGACTAAGGGATAGGTAATCCAAAATAATTTAATATTCAAAACCTATTATAATATTGTTTTCTATATCCATACCTACCCGTATCCAGATCGGAAATGTCATATCCAAAAAGCGTTTCACTTAATACAGTAATAGTACGTATCCGTAATAGAGCTTAACTAAAACAGTTATGTATAAAATAGATACTATTTTAGATAATTTCATGAATTACCCGATTCTCGGTTGTACTTTCCAAACTCATTAACTCCTGCTCCTTTGACGGTACTTACGTAAACTTGGCATAAGTAATGCTCAAGTAAAACATTATAATCCTTATTAGAATGTACTTACGCCGGAGACTTCTAACAGAAACATTTTGGGCGCGTTTCTAATAACAACACAATCTATTTTATACGTTCTAATCAATTTGGTCGTTATAAGAAAATGACAAATCATTGCAGACTTATTTTTGTGAGTTGTTCGTGAACTAGCGAGTGTGAAACTCGTGAGTGCGCGCGAGTTGGTATCTTCCGATTTTTGGTCGTTAACTAACTCTAGTCTCGATCGTAAAAATCTAACTTATTTATCAGTCCGCCAAAAATGTTTTAAGACATTAAATTTTTTATATATTTTTAGAGTTCCGTAATCTAATCAATAAGGAACCCTTATAGTTTCGCTATGTCCGTCTGTCCTTCCGCGGCTTAGCTCAAAGGCCCTAAGTAGAAAAATCGGCCAAGTGCGTGTCGGGCCACGCACCGTAGGGTTCCGTAGTTACCTTATACCATACCATATTTAATACCACCTATCATTTCTCGTCTGCAAAAATTACTTTGTTTTTCACAGAGTTGGTATGAATGACAATGTTATATTTGCGGTTTTGGAAAATGTGCTATATCTCAAAAACTAATTACTAAATCTCGTTCAAACTAAGTTTAGTTGAAAGTGTTTATTAAAATCTACAGCATATATTATTTTAGATTTTTCACTTTCTTATTTCAAAAGTTAAAGGGGGGGACATACATTTTACCACTTTGGCGGCGTATATCTTTCAAACGGTTGACTTTGAGAAAAAATTGACTTAGGAACCTCAATGTCATTTTTAAAGACCTATCTACAGATACCCCACACGTATTAGTTTAAAGAAAAAAAAAATCAGTTTCAGTTCCATGTATGGGGAGACCCCCAAAAACATTTTTTTTTTTTGTTTTTGTGTTAAATTCGTTAAGCGGTTAACAGAATACATTTACCTACCAAGTTTCAACTATGTAATCTTAATACTTTTGGAATAAAGTGGCTGTGACATACGGACAGACAAACAGACAGACATGACGAATCTATAAGGGTTCTGTTTTTTGCCATTTACGCTACGGAACCCTAAAAAGCTGTAATTTGGCATGTTTATGTAGATATATTAATAACTCTAAAAAAGTGGTAGAATAAAATCTTGAAAAATATTTTTTTCTAGTCAATATCATAATATGGGTCGGTCATAAGATAGGTCTTTTAAAAATGTTATAGACAAAGAGAATGTAAATCACTTTAGTTATAGATTTGTGAAGACCACTTTTCGATTCAGGGATCCGTTTGCGAAATATTGAACCTTGAAGTGCAAAATTTTGTTAGAGTCAAGCGTGTCCCCTCTACCAGCTAAACGGTAGCTTTTGGATATATGAAAAAATTCAGAACAAAAGAACATAATACATAATGAATTTAATATGAAAACTATCATTGCCAGGTAGGTTTTATAAGTTCACGAGTGATAATCTTTAAAAGGAAAAGTTTTCGTAGGTACAAATATTATTGAATAGTTAGGTATTATTAGTACATTATGAGACAAGTTAGCTTAGGTTGGTCATTGCACACAAGGCTGTGGGTTGCAGCCCGAGCCGCAGGCGAGGGCGTAACTCAGCCGAGTGTGCAATGAGTAAAAGCTCACGAGTTTCATACGACGTTTTTCAACACATTTGCGAGGAAAATACAAAGTAATTTACCACACAGCAACAAATACGACAAAAAGAAAATATGACAATTATGGGAAAAGGCGCGTAAGTTTTTTTTGTTTTTTTCACACACCCAATGCAAGAATATTTTGCGAACAAAGGGGTGAGTAGACCATACAGCCTACTTCAAAACTATAATTTTAAGTGATAAAATGCAAATATTTTAATATTTTATAACAAAATATTATGAATTATGAATAATTTTATAATAATAAATATTTGTTTGACTTAATTAAAGACTTACACATTTATTTATTTCAAAAATGAATATGAACTTTCAGCGACATAAAACCCCTTTGTTGTTACTAAAAAAAATAACTGTATAACCCAGTTAAATTGGGAATGCTCTGTTTACTCGCATAGAACTTGCAGTAAGGTACTAATTTAACTTTGTAGGGATAATTCTATAACAACCTAGTGTTTTATATATTATTGCACGCGTTTGTTATAGCTCGGTTTATGGCCCTAAAAGCGATGTGTTAGGGCTCACTTTACGAGCAAGTGTGTTGAAAACTTAGTTACAGGCGTTAGTGGTGTAAAACATGGAGTAAATGTAAATTGTATAGCCATATAGTATGGTATGATATGAGGTTACTACGGAACCCTATACTGCGCGTGGCCCGACACGCACTTGGCCGGTTTTTTTTTAGTTTTTGGTTTCAATCTGTTAATATTTGACAGTAGTTTATATGTGCACGCGAGTTGACGAAATAGGTAAAAATCGGAAAGAGCTAACTCACGCGCTCTCGCAAGTTTCACACTCGACAGTTGACGAATAAAACAACTTATAGAAGGTAATTATCAATTTAATGATACCCAAAGTTCTCCAATTTACATGGTGTAGGCCTGTGATGGCTGTGATGAATTGATTTTGAAACAGCATTTTATACCCAATTAATTTAGTCAAAGAATATCACTAATTACGTATCTACTAATCGTATCCTACCTATTGTACCTTTTATTTTATTGTAATGTAGATAGATGGTTTATCGAATTAAGTATTCAATCTGTATTTAAGTTTAAATGTAAAAAATGAAAAAATAAATAAAAAAAATGGTATATATTTCATAAAAAAAAATATAAAATCAGATATACCAAAATAAGTAGGTAAATGTTAATTGACTAAAATACGTGATGTTGTAATTAATTGTTATCATTATACTTAGCTAGCAGGAGTTAATAAAATAAAATTCAAAAATATTTTGTATGTATGAGACGAGAGGTGATGGCAGAACTAAACTTAAATGCAAGAAAGTAAGCATGTTCCATGGAATTCTGTCATCTCCCACCAGCGATGGATGAGGCTAGAATTTTATATATTTTCGCTCTAAATAGTGTAACAAATAGGTTTATACGATAGGTAGTTTTAGATAAGGTTATGATAGGGCTGACAAACGCGATACTCTATCCACGGAGACAAGTTAATATAGGGCGCTCTCTGTCACGTAATCCCATACAAATGACAAAGACAGAAAAAGGCAGTGGATGTTAACCATCAAAGGAATAATAAGATAGTAGAAGTTCCTAAAACCCTAAAATTTTAAAAATTATGTCTTTTATTTACTTAATATAATCAACGTCTAGTATGTATATGAACATATTTGTATTACAAAAGAGAAAAACGGACAAGAAATAAAGCATTAACATAATTTATTTGTGTAGGTATTATTAAGTTATATAATTTTAAATATTTTAATCAGTATCCGAATCCGACGTATTACTGCTATCGTTTCCCATATTTATTATTAAGTGTTCAATCATTATTTCTACATTTCTATCCATTGCATTCATTTTTGGCTCTACTACCTATTTATTGTACATGTTTGATACAATTTTGCCATAACATTTTTTTTTAATCGCATTATTTAAAAGATTTTTTTAATCAAGCGCCAAGTCATCAGAAAACAATCGATCGCAAGCTAAGTCACAATAAATGGGCGGATAATGAGCGCGTCTGCACTGTACAAATAGCACCATAGAGTAAGATAAAAAAAAATGGTAGCACGAACGGACTAAAATTTACACGTACTCTGTACACTGCGCTAGCTAGCTCTTATCGCTGACCAATCACAAACGAGCCTATGTTTTCCCTATTAAATGGGGAAGGCAACTGTCAAAATGGCGCTGCGTACGCTTGTTCCACGAGAGCTATGAAAACAAAGGACTTTTACTTAAAAAAAAATCGTTTTTTTAGCTTTAAAATGATTAAATTGCTTTAAAAATATTGGCACTTACAAACCGAAAAATCTGGATATAGAAAAAAATTATAAATTCTGTAAGAATAAAAACGTCTTAATTTGGCTTTCGATTTCGGCATTTGCATTGTAGAATAGTCTTTTATATCCATTTTGGATCAATGGGTCTTTATCGGTAAAAAAAATACTACAATATAAATATCTATTTTCCCATACATTTTGTTCTGAACGTCTACTGTCTTAGGCGTACGCAGCGACAGCTACAATTAGCTTTGCGTTGCCACCCCCATAGTCTCCGTGGATAGAGTAGAGTTATAGTTTTTTTACATTGTCTTTGGGGCTGACATGAAGTGTTAAAAGCCCCCCAAATAATAAAGAGAATAATAATAATAATAATAATAAAAAAAACATTTTGATAAAGTGTTGTCTGCCATAAAAAAATCAAAATCAAAATCTCTTACCAAAACTTAGCAGATACAATTGAAATTGTTCATAAACGAATCATAATTAATATCAAATTATGGTTCCACAACACGGGCACGGCGCGCCTTGCAAAGAACAAGACTTTACACTTGGGGAACTTTTAGAGTGGAAGTTCCGACATATGTCCCGCAGGACTGTGCGCTACACACAAATGAAACCGGAGCCGGAGCGCACCGTGGTGACACAGCATAGACGTATACCCAGTAATTCGATCTCGTATCTTACAGACAACGAACGAAAGTTAAGCAGAAATAGATAAGAAGAAAATAATAAGAAGCAACCCCTATTAGAAGAATGTGGTTTGTTTTAAAATCAGCTATCCAAATAATTAATAGGGTATTTACATGGAGCGACTAGGCAGGCAACTTGGTCAACTTTAGTCAATTAGCACTTTTTATCGACAATCGCTTGTAAAATCTAATCGCAAACCAAATTTTAATGAGGTGGTCTATTTTACAAGCGATTTTCGATAAAAAGCGCTAATTTACTAAACTCGCCTGCCAATACCAAGTTGCCAGCCAAGTCAATCCGTGTAAATACCCCATAAGCTTTAAATAAGACAGTCAAAGAATACCAAAAGTTATGAAAGTTGTAATTTTTTTATAAAAATCACTGCCTTATTACAATGTTCATGAGGCTGCACGCCGAATGCTCGTATTGAGTGGTAAGTTAGGTATACAACAATGTCACGTTGGCTCGCGAGGCTAATGGACCCGCCACATGTACAAGCCCGGCCTGCGGGACCGAACGTAGAGGCGCGGCCTTCCGCGGCCTTCCGCCCAAATCTCAACGTGTGTAGGAAGAGGTCAGGTCTCTGGAGGGGGCGCGTTTGGATTTGGATGTATGGGGTATCGTTAGAATCATTACATCATTTCGAGTGACCCTGGCTATATTTTTTTGGAAAAAAGTCAATATGGCGACTGCACGACGCCATCTTCAAAAGTGAAAAAAAAATTTTTTTCTTCAATTATTACAATATGGGCATCAAATGAAAAGCCTTAACGAGCAAATTAAAAAACTATATAATTTATCACTAAAATATGTGAAATAAAAACATTTAAATTAAAAAATATTAAAAACACGACTGCCCTGACAAAAACGAACTAAAAAGATAAATAACAAGTGTCATTGCAGTCGGGGAACCTCTTTGATTAAAAATTGTACCACAAAACGGTCCTCCGACTGCAATGACACTTGTTATTTATCTTTTTAGTTCGTTTTTGTCAAGGCAGTCGCGTTTTTAATATTTTTTTAAATTTAATTATTTTTTAATATTACGTATGAAAATGAGACAATAAATAATATAATTTGAAGTCATAATTTGAGGATTAAGCACCTAAGCCACCGCAGATGCGATAAAATATTTAAATTATTATACTGAGACTAAACGATTTTACGCTGCGGATCACAGGCATGAGAAAATCTACCGCAAATCACTATGTAGAGCGATTGCCTGCGAATCCATCCATCTGTGTAAGAGGCCACATCTTCAAAGCTGCTCATTTGCTTGACAAATCCGTGTAGTTTGATGATCGGCGAAAGTTATCTCGAGAGATTGTCCACGGCGGGAAACTGCCCGTGGTAGTGTGTAGTGTAGCATCGTACTTAAAAAAAGTCAGTTATAATTTGACAGTTTAGTTACTGCTCCAGCATTTTATTGATTGTGGTATTGAGGTGTACTCCGCGAATCTTTGTTTTAATTAAAACACTTTTTATTTCATTTTGCAATAGCTTGAATTTGCATCCTTATGTTCAGATTCCGGTTAACTCGTTATCCAAAGTGTTTTGACAGCTTCTGTTTTGTTAAAAAGTGAAATTGTACAAGTGAAATTGTCGACATTGATCTGAAGTAGCTATTATTGTGTTAGTATGGATATGATCAGTACAATTTTGTTACTCAAGTAACAAACAATAGGTACGAGTAAAATTGAGTAAATCCTACTATTCTACTAATATTATAAATGTGAAAGTTTGTGGGTTTGGATGTTTAGATGTTTGGATGTTTGTTCCTCAATCACGCAAAAACTACTGAACGGATTTAATTGAAATTTGGCAGACATATAGTAGATAGCCTAGATTAAAACATAAAATACTTTTTATCCCGATATTCCCACGGGAACGAAAACCACGCGGGTGAAACCGCGGGGGCCGCTAGTATAAGATATATCTGTTATTGTCATGAAAGGAGTATTATAAACCTCAAACATTAAAACCTATTTACTATTTTGTACTTTGTTATGTCACCAACTTGTCATCTAACATGACATAATTTATGTGCTTGTTTCATAGTTAGAAATGATTCATTGTTCCTTTGCTAAATTAAAATTGCAATTTATGAAATATTGCAATGCCTCAAATAAGCACTGTAAATCGTTGGGTGGAAGAGTTCACATTCATCCTGAGTTAACATTCAATGGAACACAATTGTATTATGAGTGCTGTTTGTACTATTATGTATTCTGTGGTGCTGTTAACAGTTTCTTGCCTTTGAAAAAAAGTGATGTGCTAAAACATATTGCAACAGAAAGACATCAAAGCAGTTTATCTGGTAATATAAGCAACCCCGAGAAACAAAAACAATTCAACATAGAATTAACAAAAAATATGATTGCTTGTAATATTTCAATGAAAAAATAAACAATTCAGTATTTACTACATTTCTTCAGAACTGTGTTGATGGCTTATATCGAATTGTTAAAATGCCAAATGAATCCACTTTACGGAAAAACTACATCACGCCACTGTATGAATCAGTTAAGGCAAAGACGTTATGGCCATATTTGATTATTATGTAATAATAAGGTTTACCAACAAAAAGTTGCCTAGTAACCACACGAAAGCAGTTGTTTTTTTGTTGTTTTTTAGTTTTAATATAATTTAATTAAGAAATGTTACCAACTTGTTTGTTACCTAAGGAACATAATGGTACGGTCATATCCACATTAATACAATAATAGCTACTTCAGATCCGCTCTCTTTACTAATGTTAAAACTCGTACATGTAATGTTAAAAACTTTTTACAATAATGACATGGTATTCCAAAGGCAAGCCTTAACTAGTTATTCCGATGTGTTACCCGAAAGAATCCATCCTGAGGTGAATTTTATTTTATTTATTAGATACACCATCAACAATATCACATAACATTTAAAGATTTTAAAGAATTACATAATTTATGAGACTGTGTGAATAATTTTTACAGGCGTATACGACACTTAATTCTGGGAAACCAATGTCCGAGAAATTTCCCTAGCTTAACGTAAATTCTCTGATATACGTTTCCTAGAATTCACCTCAGAGTGTATTCTTTGGGGATTTTATTTATTAGATACACCATCAACAATATCACATAACATTAAAAAATTTTAAAGAATTACATAATTTATGAGACTGTGTGAATTATTTTTACAGGCGTTTACAACAGTTAATTCTGGGAAACCAATGTCCGAGAAATTTCCCTAGCTTAAGGTAAATTCTCGGATATACGTTTCCTAGAATTCACCTCAGCGTGTATTCTTTGGGGTAGCAGATCGGATTAACCAGCCTCAACAGCCTAGCCAACAGGTGTGCCTCGTTACTTAAGCAAAACATTTGAGAAACAACAAAATTATGCTTGTTCGTACCGCGGATTATTACAGTCGAAAACGCGCACATTTATCTTTAACAGTGGCATACATAAAACAGTGGGCAGGCTGCACTTGATTCAGTGTTTCCCAACTCCAGATTGTGCCGCAACGCCGCAGCTTCCGGCTTCCGGCGGCGGCGCGCCTGCGCGGTGCCGCGTGACGTCACACTACATCACTTCCTGCTGCATTTAAAATGAGAACTAATTTTGGAGTTTATCGAGCTGAAAAAGAGAATGTAGGTAGACCATGTCAGTGGTTTCAGTTAGTGCAAACACTAGGGTGTT
Source organism: Agriphila geniculea (assembly GCA_943789525.1). NCBI lineage: Eukaryota > Metazoa > Arthropoda > Insecta > Lepidoptera > Crambidae > Agriphila > Agriphila geniculea. Next base: position 19,251,944 of record OX038871.1, read on the forward strand.
AGTACTTAAGTTCTGTTTCCTGAATACAATCACTTATGATTAGATATTCAGTTGATACATTGAACATTGAAAAACTACTCTAACCTTTTTTGTCAAGACCAACAAGGTTTATGTTGTCAGAGGTTGATATGAAATGTAGCCCTGTATCCTATATATATAAAATTCAAAGTCCTGACTGACTGACTGACTGAGTGAGATTTCAACGCACAGCCCAAACCGCTGAACCTAGAGACTTGAAATTTTGCACAAGATACCTTATACAGTAGGCATCCACTAAGGAAGGATTTTTGAAAATTCTATCCCTTAGGGTATGAAATAAGGGATGAAAGTTTGTATGAAAGTCCCTCAGTTTTAAAGCTAGGATCTTCAAATTTTGTGTTTAGGCTGATGATTAAAAATTAATAAATATGTGTCTCAGCGTTTTTCAAAATTATACCCCCGAAGGGGTGAAAAAGGGGATGAAGTTGTATTTAGAAGAAAATTATTCATTTTCCAAGTAAAAATCGCTAAATTTGTAATTTAGGCTTATGGATGGAAATCTAACGCAACGTATATTGTTATTGATAGAATTTCAACCCCTATGGAGATAAAATGGGGTAAATAAACCAAAAAATAGATATGGATGTCGTTGTTGGGGATATTATTATTGGTTATATTTCTGGGATGACGATTGCGAAAATGACATTTATTTTGCAGTCCAACACGGTGGACATGATTTAACCCCTCAAGGAGTAAAAATGGGGTTCAAATTTTGTATGGAAAAAGAATATAAAATAGACATTACAATTTTGAACTTCGTAGGAGCACGTCTAAAAATAAATAGACTAGCATATATTTTGTTGTTTTGAAAACCATGCCTTAGGGCAGGGTTCTCCAAACTTTTTAGCATAAGGGCCAGACTACCTCCTCCACAAAGTCCCAAGGGCCAGGATCTAGCTAGCTCATCGTGCCAACATAGTAAATTACTATTGTTGGTACGATCTGGCCTGTTTTCACGGGCCGGATTGTTGGTGCTCGCGGGCCGGAGCTGGCCCGCGGGTCGTAGTTTGGAGACCCCTGCCTTAGGGGGTAAATGGGGTAAGTAAACATGAAAATCGATATGGATGTCGTTCTTGAGGTTTTATGGGATGGTGATTGCGAAAATGACATTTATTTTGAAGTCCAACACGGTGGATATGATTTAACCCCTCAAGGAGTAAAAATGGGGTTCAAATTTTTTATGGAATAATAAATAAAATAGACATTACAACTTTAAAATTCGTAGATGCACGTCTACAAATAAATAGGCAAACATATATTTTGTTGTTTTGAAAACCATGCCTTAGGGGGTAAATGGGGTAAGTAAACATGAAAATCGATATAGATGTCGTTTTTGAGGTTCTGTGGGATGGTGATTGCGAAAATTACATTTATTTTGAAGAACTACACTGTGGACATGATTCAGCCCCAGGAGACGGGGACGGAAACGGACACGGGACGGGAACGGGAACGAGATACCTACGAATAACTCTGGACCCAATTCTGATTATTGTAATAAACTAGCCTCCACCCGCGACTTCGTCCGCGTGGATATTAGAGAAAATCCTTAGGGAACCTTCAACCAGGATCCGACCAGCCGTTTTTACGTGATTAGGCAGGTCACCACCAAGCGAGCAGCCTCGTGCGAGGTCCACCACACGCGGCAAACGTCTTGCCTCGCAGTTTTATACAAAAATGAGTTTGACGTTATCTTATTTTTCTGACTGAATAAATTGAAATTATCTCAATTTAATTTAACTAAAGATATTTAATTATTTACGAGACCACTCAGACACCTGCAGGTAATTATTTAATAGTCTCAAAACTAAAAGCCAAAAAAATTACAATTCAAACATTTATAGGCACTTATTGGCGAAATAACTAAAATACCTAATTATTAACCCAATTTTTATGCGTAAACATAACTACGCAACGGTACAACCTCTCAAAATTAAATTCAATCAAAATTATTTATGAAAGAGGAGAAAATATATTACGAATAGCCATAATCATAGAAGTGTACAATTTATTGATTTAGTACAAAACCTAAAACAAAAGTAAGTTCTTAGAAGCTAAGTAACCTCTGTGTAATTCTAAGGCAATAACTTCAAATTATAAATATATTGGTCGCATTTGTTAATAATTGAGAATTTGAAAAGAGGAATCTAATGAAAATCTAATAAAAATTAACACGAGATACACAACTGAAACATTTACAATCGAAAAAATGACGAATTTGATATTTAAACAGTAAATAAAAAAAAATCGTGCAAAAAATCTATCAACATTGGTTTGAATGGATGCACGAACGGGCATCGTTGCATTGCCGAAGCCATTCCAAAGTGAAAACGTTTTTCGACTCGCCGCAAATTCAAAATTTCTATCTGTACCTCTTAAATATTTAAAGCGGTACAAAACGGTTTTGGGAACAGACTTGGGCAGATCTTCCTTTCCGGCCGCAGCCGGGGCCGCCGCCACTCAAATCTGAGCGGTCTTTGAAAATATTTAATTTTAATGCGTACTCAGTATTTTTGGGGCTAAAGCATTTTTAAGAGTTATTGTTATAGCATTAAATTAATGCTGCTTGAAAAAAACGTGCAGAAAATAATTGTTATTTCAGAAATGTAATGCCGGTTTACTAACGGTCGCCCCGCGACTACGTTACGTAGATTTTGTTGCAGGGGTCCTATAAAAACTAATAAATCAATATTTATTTTAACCAAAGGTCCTTCGGTCGGTCGTTGTCGGTCATATCATTCCCCATGGTCCAATCTATCTTTATACCAAAATTCATCAAAATTCATTAAATGGTTCAGTCAGACGTGAGTTGGTAACTTACTAACTTTCACCTTAAGGAATCCATTTCAGTCTATTATGCAGTTCAAATATAGAGAAAGCGATTACATTGTTACTTAAGCGTAAACAAAAGGCAAAAAAATATATTATAATCTAGAGCTTTTTTATAATATCACAAAAGAAGTAAGTACTGAATCGTTCATAATAAGGATAAAAATTGCTGCCACAAATTCTTCACTCCCTCAAAACCGGGAAACGACCGTTCAGTACGTAAGTATCTACATAAATTAGAATAAAATAATGTTCTCTGTTCTAATCCCGCGGAAACAAGTAGGGCCGAAGCACGAGATTGTAAATTTTTCGCACCCTTTTGCTCCATTGTTCGTCTCGGACAATGATTTGTAGTTGAATATTATAATCTGGGGTAAGTTTATGTTCGTTGTTCGCTATTCTTTGAGGTATTACTTCATTAGCGAAAGAACTTCATGAAGTATAGGTACTTTATACTATATTAAAACAAAAACTTTGTAATTTATAAAATTGGAAAACATAATAAATTGTTAGGTAACTGAAATGTGTTTGCTTTACAGCAACTACGTATAATTTGCATTCAAAAGTATGTATTACTTATAAATGTTTTTTTTTACATGAACAAGCATGAATCGATAATGTGAACATAAAAACGTATTCATACATGACTGTCTTATTATGTATTATGAATGTACCAATATCAGGAAAATAGTACAACCTATAATCTTATCAGGATCTTTCCGAAGAGATTAATTTAGGGCTACATATTGTTATTACAGCATGACAATAGGGTCCATGTTCAAAGGCTCATGTAATGATTGGCTGTGCTTTTAGTGCGTGTGCATAATCTGAAACATTCTGCACTACTAGATGATAAATAATATTTAATTTATCTACATAATAGTCGTTTTCTTTAATGAAAAAATCAGCAGTCTTTGCTGTCATTGACGATAGATTGTACAGACTCAATGATTAACGGTACTGAATTTAATGAAGATATTGTCGAATCGAACAATTTTAGTTAGTGGAATCTGGTGGCGGGAGCCATTCAGTGATTTCAGTGTAAAAAGAACAATTAAAATAACAGGAAGAAGTACAGTATTCGTTACTGTGCGAATTAACTAGTTAATCGACACATGAGTACGATTTTTTCTTAAAGTAGCAGATTTCCGCACTTTAACTAGTTAATCTGCATATTAACGGATGCTACACCGTTAAAGTCCGGAAAACAGTGAGTTAAAATAGCCAAAACTTCAGGAAAGGTCATTGGGCATTTTGTTCGTACATTTGACCTACGGCGTTCACAAACGAAATAGGGTTAGGTTTGTAGATAAATGTATCTGCTACTCATTGGTATAGGTCGCAGTTTTGCAGGCCTTGTTTTATTTTTTATCATTATATCATAGCATTTCAATAATAAATAAAACAAAATAAATAGATAACGACAACACAAAGGTTTATTATGCTTGTTGTACCACACATTTTCACTATGCTGAAGTAAAAACTTATGTTTTATTAAGAAAAGTTTAAAAACATTAAGCATATAGTCACACACATACTGTAAATTTTTTTTCTGACAGTCGGTACATGAAAAAATAATACATATTTTTAAAGGTGGTATTGAATTCTTTAATTTAAAACTGGTTTGGTTTCTGTACGCGAACTTTCATCAAGCAGGTCAAATGTGCCCAATGACCTTTAAATTAAAGACATACGTTGAAAGTAAATTTTACGAAAAATGTCGTTTCTGGCGCTTCGCCGGCCGCTGCTGCTGCCACGGCACACTCACTCCGCTCGCTCGGCTCGCGCGTTTTTGGTCGCAATACTAACCTAAAGCCCACCGGTAACGATCAATTGCGGTTGTCAATTTTTCCGCAATTGACGCCCATTGACGGGAAAATTGATCGTTTACGCGTGCAATTGAAGCGATTGTCAATTGCTCCAACAATGGAATTGACGGAAAAATTGACAATCGCAATTGATCGTTACCGGCGGGCTTAACCTTACCTAATGAACTCTTCAAGACTTTTTCCATGGCGGGAAGCTTCGCTCACGAACCCTCCAGTTTTTGTGTCTACCCCCTTTTATATGATGATTAAAAAACTTGTTTTCGTAATTTAACTGACCTAGTATCTGGTCCTTGGTTGTCCATCAGCCATTTAAATGTCCCCATTGCTGGGGCAGAGGCCTTCCTTATGGGTGGATAAGGAGGACGGGCCCTAACCAACCACGCGGGCCCAATGCGGATTGGTGGGTGTTAACGACTGCAAATGCAGCCGAAACCAACGGCTTAACGTGCCTTCCGAAGCACGGAGGAGTCGAGATAATAAATTTTTGGTCACCCATCCCATGACCGACCCTTGCGAAAGTTGCTTAACCTCCGCAATCGCTGGGCTAGGCGCTATACCACTGCGCCACCAAGCTTCCGATATTTTTGGTTAAATAACTAAATATACATAACACCTTTTTTAATTGAAAGTTAGTTCTCAGTATAACTACCATTTATCTACCTATTACCTTTTAAGGGTTCCGTACCAAAATGGTAAAAAGGAACCCTTGTGGCGTGACTCGCAGTCTGTCTGTCTGTCTGTCACAGCTGGATATCTCGAGAACTACTAATGGTATCAACTTGAAATTTGGAATAGAACCAACGACTTAACGTGCCTTCCGATGCACGGAGAAGTCGAGATAATAAATTTTTGGTCACCCATCCTATGACCGACCCTTGCGAAAGTTGCTCAACCTCCGCAATTGCTGGGCCAGGCGCTAAACTACTGCTCCACCGAGCTCTTCGATCCTTGATTGTTAATCTGCAAATTACCTAGGGAATCTGCGGATTACCTAGTTAAAGTGCGAAACGAATCTATTTTTTGCACTTTAACTGACTCGACCACAGATTAACTAGTTAATGTGTAACTTCGACTTAGGTACTAAAAGTATTGTTCGTAGCAGCCCTTTTCTGATGTGTTTTTATTTAATATAAGTAATACGAATCCTCAAGCACGTTTCAGATGTCATTCATATACTAGTAATATGATTGAGTGTTTTCGTTTCTGCAATCTCTGTTAATAAGATATTTCGGTAAGTTAGCAACGCATTTCCCCCTTAAAATTGAAATATGTACGTACCTATCTTAAGATCGAATTTTGTGTTAGTCGAATTTCAATTTACCGACAACTTTTCGACTATTTTCGTTTCGCATTTTTTTACTTCGTCGAAATCACGTTTCCCACTGTATGAGTTGCCCTAATATTAATTCGATTTTTTTCGTTACTCCGACGTCTCATTTGACCGAAAAACTTTTTACCGAGGTAATGCTCGGTCGAAAAAACGTTTCGTCGAAGTATTATATGCCTGAATATTCATTATTCCACTGATTTATTTGCCATAATTTCAGTTCACCAAACGCTTTAAAAACTAGTAGCACACTATTTCCGATTCCTAATCTTCGTAGCGAGTCGTATTTTTTCTAGTATAATATTTAATATTCTAATGTTATTAGTTGATTTCCAAAATCATTTTAAACTGGAATCGGATAAATTTTCGTGATGTTCTGAAAATTTATTATTTATTAATTTAAATTATTTTCTGTTTGACTCAATAAATATGCATGCAAAATAACTACCAACACTCGATTCTAGGTTAACTAATATTTTCCAAAATTTTATACGCATGCAACATGCAAGCAGGCATGCAGCATGCAAGCAGGCATGCAGCATGCAAGCAGGCATTCAGCATGCAAGCAGGCATTCAGCATGCAAGCAGGAATGCAGCATGCAAGCAGGCATTCAGCATGCAAGCAGACATGCAGCATGCAAGCAAGCATGCAGCATGCAAGCATGCAAGCAGGCATGCAGCATGCAAGCAAGCATGCAGCATGCAAATAGGCATGCAGCATGCAAGCAAGCATGCTGCATGCATGCAAGCATTTTGGAGCGGAGCGAGCGAAGTGGTCAAAACACTAACCTAACCTACTGGTAGGTGCATTAAAAGTTTTTCTTTATAGCGGGGGGCCTCCGGCCCCCCGACCCCCCCGAGCAGGGGGGCCAGCCCCCCTGCACCCCCCGGCAAGCATTTTGCAAGCAAGCACCCAACATGCAAAAAACAAGCAAGCATGCGTGCAAGCATGCATCAAAGCGAGCAAGCAAACAAGCAAGCACGGAACATGCATTCAAGCATTATTAAGCTCCACCCGCTTTGCTCGCTCTGCTACGAGTGGTCAAAACACTGACCTAACCTAACCCACCAATGTCAAAGGTAAAGTAAAAGTAAAAAATATCTTTATTCAAATAAACTTGCGGCCAAATGATATTCGGTAAAATGTTGTTCTGGTGATGTGAAAGTATGGCAAATAAGTTATCTGGCAAATGAAAAAAAGCTAAAAGAGACTTCGGCCAATAGTAAAAAGTTATTTTAAAAATCGGTGAAACGTAGTTCGGTAAAATGAGACATATGCCAAATGATATTTCGATGATTTAAAAATATGGCAAACAAAACATATAGCAACAAAGACGTCGGTCAACAGTTTTCGGTCAAATAAAATTAGGACAAGTAATTTTCGGACATGTGATCGGTTACCCGTACGTAGTTTTTTTAATCACGCCCAATAGTCAAAACATAATTTTGAATTTGATGAAATGAAACAAATTGTTTAATAGTACCTACAATAACTATTTATGACTGTTATAAGAAGCTTAAGTTGTTTAGGATTAATTTGTCGGCCGGTATTATTACACTTCATTGTTTGTTATTATTATAAATCTTTTAATACCTCTGATTTCTGAGCGATTATATTCACGCTATTACTCAAGAATTAAATGTTATTACTTGAGAATGAGTATAAAATATTATCATTACATTTACTATAAGTGCTTTATTATTGAGTAATTTTTTGAATAGGTAATAGCTAATTGTACAAGACATCACATCTCACCGTTGCTTGTGAAAAATCATGTCTACAACAAGAAAGTATTGTTTTCTATTCTGGTTTATTTTTAAATAACAGTCACCTTTAAAGCACAAACTTTTTAATTCACTTACCCATCGTTCAAGTTTATGTCCTCGGTCGCATCGTACGAGATAGGGTGTTATGAATGTGTCTACTCAGCCGACTACGATAGCACGCGATCGTGTATGCAAAATCGGGGTATTATCTGTTAAATAAAGAAGTCCACACGTTTCTTTTAAGGGACTGTATAAAGGGGTAATTTGTTAATGGACTGGCCGCAAATATTCCGTTATCTAGATGCCACCACAACCCGCCTCTTCGAAACAAGTAAACTTGGCGTGGTTTCCTTTTTTTCTAAATAATGTTCACAACTCGGCTTGTTTAGTACCCCTTTAGCGATAAGAACTCTTAAAAAGATATTAAGGGCTTTTAAAGAAATTGTCTCGTTGGTTTTACTAAAGACCGCTAAGTTAATTCGGTTTTATTCAACTGTAAAAGTAAGCGAGCCCACTTCACTGAATATAAAGACTTTTAGCAATGAAAGAGCCACACCATACACGTGAACCCAATGTCTTCACATGGTTCCAACAACCACTTTTTTATGAAAGTCTCGTTCACACGTTTTTAAGTTATCGAACATATCAATGTTCTCATAACCTGTCAACACTTTCCCGCCGTCGCGGAGTTGCATTTGTTTATTATTGTTTACAAAGTAACATCTAAGAATCATAAAAATAAACAAAAGATGAGTTTGCTTGTGTTACCCAAGCACTTGTAGTGCCGGTTAAAGTAACGATAACAAATACTTCAGATGAATTGTTTAAAGATGATCTTATTTGGAAAACAAACAATAACGTGTGAAGAAAAGATTTAAGCTGCGTATTATGCGTATCTATTATGAAACTGTAAATTATCCTATTTTTATACATGTTTATGTGATTGTAATGTGATTATATGACTTTTTAACATTGAATTTTAATAACCATAATGTTATAGCAAGTTTTATTCTTCGTCGGGTAAGCAAAAAGCTTTTTTTCCCGCTATCTATAAGAAGCACTATTAGATGTTGATACTGTTATCTGTCGTAAGATGGCAGTTGTAAAGCTTGTCCTACAATACCTAAGGATCAAAGATATTGTTGAAAAGAGTACTTACCTACTACCACATTATATACTATGCTACCAAATACTAAATAACACGTACTTCCTAGATAAAAGCGGATTATAATAATTTTGCGGTTTTTGGGTCGTAGGCGTTTTTAATCTTTGCAACTTGACGGCGCGCAATAAGTAATTAGCATAGCAATTTATTGGCGTCTATTTCCTATATGTCAGTTAGGTTTTATATTACTTTAAAATATAAAATAATTTAAAAATATACTGACTTTACAATTCTTAATAGTTTTTTTCTTTAGTATACAATTTTCTGTGACAGCGTTCATTTGTTTACTTATTTTGAGAGCTACAATAGATTATCTTAGATGCATATTTATATTTTGTCTTTTGTAAACATCTCTTTTCAAGGACATACTTACTTCGCTCCTAGGAGAGCATTTTCGAACCTTTCGCAATTGTTAGGGTGAAATAAGTGTTCATAAGGTAAGCATAAACGGGATAATAATATTGCCATGCAAAAATGGATCCTGTATTGTTGGAATAGGGTTTGGCCACCATGTAAAATGTTATTTTTTGACTGGTGAATGTGGTAGCTTCGGAACATTACTTTGTGAAATTACTTTCCTTTTGAACACATATTTTAGCAGCAATACGTCTGCATGTTTAATCTATTTTCTACGTTTGTGACATTTCTACCGATGTATTTAATTTAGGTGAAAGGTAAAGAAAAGGTCAAAAGCTGTAAAAGAATTGGCTCTTATAAGAACTCATTCACGATTTCAATTCTTTAATGTAAGTATATTTTCATAATTTTTGGAAAATTTATAAAAATATTCTATTCTATATTCTATATAAATTTTATAAAAAGAGTTTTTCACCTTACCATAAACAAAGAAAAACCTTTGTTACAGCAATGACTAAATCTTACGAAGCACTCAATCTATTTTCGACAAGTCAAACTGGTTTGAAAAAGTCCCCAGTTGCGATGAAAAAAAAAAACGGTCTAAAACGGGGTGACGACGGAGCGTTGGCTCTGAACTCTGAAGCAGCTATGAATAATACTCCCGTCAGCACCACACGAGCGCACTGGCCAATTAAAAACGTACTCTTTCCACAATTTTTAGCTTAGAATATTGTATAATAAGCCAATAAAATACCCCACTTAACGCCCGCGAGGCCTGGCGGCTATGAAATATGCACTTTTCACCCTCATTACTGGAAATTGAAATTAAATGCAAGGCCCGCTCGCGTCGGATCGCTGAAAGCTTATCAGTGTTCGTGCTTTGACTTTAATTACAAAATTCTCGTTATTCATCTTAACAGATTTTCAAGAAGTTTAACTTAACAAAAGTTCTGTCAAATAATGTTAAAATCAATTTATGAGACTTTACGATTGGTAACTTTTGTAATAAGTACTTACTGTTAGTTAAACCGGGCCATTTTTTTTAAAAACGATTATTTATTTATCCCCAAAATAATGTTTTTCAGTTTCATGGACTCAAAGTATGTAGGTATCTAAGAATTTTGTATGATAAAAAAATAAGTAAGTACTTATAATAAATACTTTATCTAAACAATATATTTTTTTCGACAATTTTATTTGTCAATGGTGAAGTAAAAGAGAGTTTTATTATCTGCGCGACTCAATTAATATGGAACGACTATCCGAATCAGTATTTCAATTCGATGCGGTTTCACACATTCACGAATTGCTCTGGGCGATTAAATTTAGCTATGGTTGTGGATATTCGATGTCCAGTTTACCATTTATCTTGCGAATTGATGTTTTTGATTTCAATTTGCGCGACGTTATTTATTTTATAATTATTCTTTTATTGTTTGGGGCCTTATAACACTTAAGGTCATGTCAGCCACATCACAATCTTACCCTATTACTATTTGCCACACTATTTAAAGCAAAACTATCAAAAATTCTAGCCTCATAGCGCGAGGATTTCTTGCATTTAATTTTAATTCTGCCATCACCTATAATCTCTTATATAAAAGTGAAGAGGTGACTGACATATCAACGCCCAGCCCAAACCACATGAGCTAGAGACTTGAAATTTTGTACATAGACACTTTATACAGTGTGGGCATCCATTAAGAAAGGATTTTTGGAAACTCCACCCCTAAAGGGGTAAAATGGGGGTTCAAAATTTGTATGGAAAAAAGATATTAAATAGACATTTCAACTTGAAACTTTGTAAGAGTACTTCTAAAAACAAATAAGCAAACACGTGTTTCGTGGTTTTTCGAAAATAAACCTTTTATGGGGTAGAAAAGCCTAAAATTGAATGAAAAATCAACGCACAACTTAACCACTGAGCCTAGAGACTTGAAATTTTTCACCTAGATACTTTATGCAGTATAAACATCCCACTCAGAAAGGAATTTTAGAAATTCCACCCCTAAAGGGGTTTAAAGTTTGTATGGGAAAATTTTTAATTGATATGGTGACTTAAAACTTTGTATTGTAGGGGTACTTTTAAAATAAGCAAACACGTGTTTCGTGGATTTCCGAAACTCAACCCCTTAGGGGGTACATGGAGTTAAAAAATCAAAAGTCGATATGGGTATCGTTATTGAGGTTTAATGAGATGTTGATTAAGAAAATGGCATTTATCTCATTATTATTACGTCCAACATGGTAGACATTATTCAACCCTTAAAGGGGTGAAATGGGCTTCATATTGTGTGTGGAAAAATAATATTTAATAGACATTTCAACTCAAAACATCGTATGAGTACTCCTGAAAAAATAATTAGCAATCAAATCGATATGGATGTCGTTATTGAGGTTTTATGGGATGTTTATTGCAAAAATGGCATTTATTTTGGGGTCCAACACGACACGGTGGACATTATGCTACCCCTAAAGGACTGAAAGAGGAGCTCAGATTTTAATGGAAAAATAATATGGGAACGGGATCAGCAATGAGAACGAGAACGGGAAAGGGAACTACTAATATTATAAATGGGAAAGTGTAATGTTTGGATGTTTGTTACTCAATCACGTAAATGGCTGAACAGATTTGGAATTTTACACAGATAGTTATAGCCCGGGTTTAAAGATAGGATACTTTTTATCCCGATCAAAGTTTGCCTAGGATTTTCCGAAAGTACACGCGGACGAAGTCGCGGGCAAAATCTAGTCTCATATAATAAAGTCAACTAAACCCTCTTCGGTCAATTTAATATCAAAGTAGTGTCTGTCTATAGTGGTTGAGATATCAAAATCAAAGTCAAAATACTTTTATTCAAGTAAACTTAAAAATTAAGTGCTTTTGAATCGTCTTTGTTTTCCTACATCCCTTTGCAAATTTTTGAACTAACGAGAATAACATTGAATATTGCACAAAAGCTACAATTTGTGCACTTGAGACTTTTGAAAAATCTCCATTAAATGTTATTTTTTCAGCGACGAGAAGGCGCCATTACTGAATCTATTTCACGCACATTACGCCCCCTACTTATGAGTTATTACTGCTGTAAAACTCAGCACATATCACACCATTTGCCAGCATTTTTGATAATTTGCTCGAAACATTCTTCACGCTACAGTGATCAATGAATTTTTAACATGTATTTTTTATTTTAACGTAGCAATAAGTATTCCTTGACAAATTGTAGTAATGTAACTATTTAACATATAATTCTTTTACATAAAACGTTAAAAATGAAACACGATATAAACTGACTGAATATTAAAATAATATGAAATCGTCCTAATACTTCAACACCATTCAAAGCACTGATTGAAACGCTCGTTAAATGTATTAAAATTGCTTTGTGAATAATTCATATTGGATGAGAAATATGACGACAAGATTTTAAAAAGGAAATGGGGGGATATTCAGCTGAATTAGTCACTGTCATATCTCGTTTTTGTGTGAAAACAGTGGGGATCTTCCGGGAGTAAGTACATTGCTTCTGTCTGACCTGTTAGTTAAGGTTCAATAGATAGCGCGCTGCTACATTAGGTGAAATTTTCGATATGAACTGCTAAACCTATGTACAGGGTTATTGATTTTTTATAGTTTAGGCATTCACAATCCTATTTATATTAAGACAATTAATATACTAGAAAAATCGAGTTCCTTTAAGCTCGGTGTTTCTCTAAGATTTCGGGTCCGGAACGAGGTTATCCGAAAGAGAACTAAGGCGATAGACATAGCCCACCGGATTAGCAAGCTGAAGTGGCAGAAGCCATATTAACCGTAGAACCGATGGCCGCTGAAGCCGTCAAGTTCTTGAGTGGAGACCGCGTATCGGCAAATATAGTGTGGGACGCCCTCAGACAAGGTGGAGCGACGATCTTCGCAAGGTGGCTGGCAAAAGCTGGATGAGAGTAGTCGCGGATCCAGCTCGGTGGCGTGCACTTGGAGAGGCCTATGTCCAGCAGTGGATGATGATAGGCTGATGATGATGATGATAATGAATTAACCAAAAAATGGGAAAACCGTTTCTTCGGACCGTTAAACTGAACAACTTTTACAATGGGACTAACGAAAAAAATCAATTGATTCATTCAAAAAATAATAACGAAAATATCAAAACCCCTTAGTAAAAGTTGTTCAGCTTGATGGTTCGAAAAAATGGTTTTCCCATTTTTGGTCAATTCATTAATTCCCTGTCTAAAGGTGCTTAGGTGTATCTAAATAGTAAGACAATGATGTGTACTGGAGACTTGCGGACTTAATTACATCTGCGTAGAGTCTAAGGAACGATAAAAAGTATTATAATATTATAATTTTTATCCTGCTCAAATAGTTTATAACCTGGATACAAATATATTTTGTTTTAATGCAAGTGGGGTGCACGGAAGGAGCCTCCCCGTGTGGGGCATAGGGAATGCAAACCGGTTTCACCGAAACCGAAAAAAACGGTTTTTCGGTCGATTTCACAGGCAAAATAAAAACCGGGTTTTTAAACGAAAAACCGGTTTTTCCGGTTTTTTTCTGATTAAAGTTACATGCTTTGCAATACATACAAAACGAAAATGCACCGCCTAATTTTGATTGACTGCTTCGAGTAGTTCAGTTCAGTGACCTACTTGTGCGGCTGAACGGGTTGAAGGTGTTTATAGCGAGTAAGTAAATAAAATATGGAAATTAATTATTCATTATCATCATCTTGCTGGGCCTTTTTCTATTTACTTGGGGTCGGCCTTCCCTGTCCTTCTCTTCCACTGGGCACGGTTGAGTGCCAGGTTGGGGTCGATGTCGGCTTCTTTCAGGTCGCGCTGAACAGTCATCAGCCAAGTGGCAGGGGGTCTATCGCTCCTACGCGTCGTCGTTGGGATGTTTAGGGCTATTTTTACCATGTGATCGTCGGGTGCCTTCGGTACCACCGTAGACGTCTCTTTCAGCTTTTTTGTTATGGGTACTACCTCCCGTATGTATGTGTTTCTGATTTCGTCCAGCATAGTGACGCCCGCTGACCAGCTTCTCTCTGACGTACGGATTTTGTTAAGTGTTGTTTATTTGTGGCCCAACATTCGAATCCAAACAGCATGGCAGGTCTAATGGCTGTTTTGTAAACTTGTCCCTTCACAAAGATCTCTATGAGATGGCTATGCCTGTAAAGAGAGGCATTTGACTATCCCACCCACATAACACCTATGAGCTGTCGCCATTTCATCCAGCCCGTTTGAGCTATATGGAGGACGTCACTGTCAATCTTTCCGTCATAGCTTAGCACGTCATAATGGGTGGTAGAGTAAAAGATTTGAAGATTTAAAAATGCTTATAATGTGAGCTCATATTTTAAATAAATATATTTTCATTTCATTTCACGGAGCCAATGTATTTGAACTGGTTGACTATTGGTAGGTGGTCATTTCCCACATAGAAACTAAAGTCATCGGGGTGTGATGTGCTATCGAAAATACATGACATGTGCTCCGTTTTCTTTTGGCTGATTTTGGGGTCATTTTCTTCCAGCGACTCCACCTAGCCGTTTAAATCACGCTGGAGATCTATCGCATTGTTAGATAATATGAGAGTCACGTCGGTCTTCGGCATAGAGAAGATTCCAAGGCACCTCCTGTTGACACTTTTTAGTTAGATAATCCATTGTGACGTTAAATACAAGTGGACTCAGAGTAGACCCTTGATGTACCCCTACCATCAAGTCAAAGCTTTCACTCGTGCCTGCAGGGCAGACCACTTGTGTTGAGATTGAGACATTTTTGAGATATGTGAGAAAAATAAAAAAATAAAACACGCACTAATTTCGAATTAAGTCTCAAACCTGGGTTGGTCCCATACTATAAAAGTTTTTGATCATTTAGTTAGAAGCAGGATTGATTGGCGTCACAAAAAATTGTGTAAAATGGTTATGTTCTTAAAAACTGTGCATTTTTTGATAAACTGTGAATAGGGATACTCTTAAAATTGTAAACATGTTAACTAAATCAATTAAAATGTAGTATTGAACAATTTTCAATATTTTATTGAAAACCGGTTAAAAACCGGTTTTAACCGGTTTTGGATTCAAAACCGCAAAAAAAACCGGTTTTCATTTCACTTCGGTTTTGCATTCCCTAGTGGGGCATCATGATAAGTATGCGTCCGGCGCACCCTGGGCAATGGTCTGCGGACGGCAAGTCGGTAACGCAGACTAGCCGATCCTCCCACCACGACTCAATGGTAAAAACTAAAGCTCTGGAAGGAGAAATACTTCACAGACTCAAATACTGAGCTGGCGGAACAACTCCCCCCTGACCATAATCTACCTTGGGCAACTTGGAAATCCTTAAATAGACTAAGGACTCAAGTAGGCCAAAGCAGGGGGAACATGTTTAGGCGGGGCATCAGCTCGGAGAGCGCATGTCTGTGTGGTACTTCCCCCCAGACAATGGCACATCTTCTGTCATGCCCTGCGTATCCCAACACCTGCACACGCGAGGATCTTTACAAGGCCACTGATAATGCTATATCAGTGGCTGAGTTCTGGTCCTCACAAATATAATTTTAACCCATTAACGGCGGAGTTTTGCTAAGGCTATGGATTTTTTCATTTTTTAATATGTTGATAATAACGATCAATATGATATAAATTCATCAATAAAAAAAAATATTTGTTATATTTTTGGAAAAACGCGGTGATGCCATATGGCACCGCTAGCATAATATAGGAGCATAATATAACAAGTTATCAAGATATTGTATTATTAAGACATTGTTCTTTTCGTAACGTCAGCTAACCTAGAAAATAAAAACTCTAATGCAGGGAAGCTGCATTGGAGTGGATACAGGGAAATCTTCATGAAGCCAGGCTCATGAAGCACTTCATGAATTTTCAGCTAGTTGTTCATCCGCTTCTAAAGAACTCTCAGAGCAGTTTGTAGAACTTCCAAATAATCTTGTGAAGGGTGTTGCGGATTTCCCGACGAGATGCACGGACAATCCGACTAGTTGGCGGCTAGGGAGCCAATGAGGCTTGACTGAGCCCGATTGACTATTGTCGCCAATATGTGGATTTTGAATATAGGTAGGTACGGTATCTTCTTTACCACCTCGGCCAGATACACGAGCTCTCATTTACCTTGATTTGATGAGATTATGAGAACTCGTCTGACTAGATAAACGTCCAGGGGCAGACACTCAGTGACTCGCAGTGACTTGGACTAGTTGATGGAAATGAAGGCTCATCTTCTTAATAATAATAATAGTTTATTTATTAGATAACAACCATATACACATAATTTATGAATCTCTGCGTCTGTTGTAGTAAAAACTGTATTACAGACCGCAGTGACTTCCCCAATTATGACGTACAATCTTGCATGTAAATCTAATGAGAGAACAGGAAAAGAAAAAAAGATAAAAAAAAAACAATTTATAGATAGATAAATTCTGCTGTTTTCTTAATCTATATTTGGATGTGAGTGTGTTAGTGTGTTGTGTGTGTGTGTGTGTGTGTGTGTGTGTGTGTGTGTGAGTGAGTTGTGTGTACGATTAAACTAAATTAGTATACTATTGCAAACAAATTTTCGGTGTTATCAAAGTCTAATACTTTTAACCATTCAATGAGTAGCTTCTTTATTTCATGGTTATTAACTTGTTTATAATCCTTTCCTGTAATAAATTTGTTATAAAGTAAAGGAGCATTGTAATTATAATGTCTTCTGGCAAATGCACTATTTAGATTAGGCATAGGGGCACGGACTCGCCTTCTTGTGTCAATAGGACGAGTAGGCACTATGTGACGGTGATAACGTCTCAGAATTTGGTGGATGTATAGTTTTCTTACAGAGAGAACGTTGCATCTGTTGTATAACTCTGTAGTATTATGCCTGTATGGAAGTTTGCACAGAGTTTTTAGTACAATACGTTGGGCTCGTTCGGTTTCTATTAATATGGTTTTGGCAGCCCCTCCCCAGGCACAAATGCAATATGATATTAGGCTTTCCCCGAGAGCCTTGTATACCTTCAATAGTGTACTCGTATCCAGAACATCTCTTAAGGCTTTGAAAACATATATGAGCTTTCGACATCGATTAGCTAAGGCTAGTGACTGTAAACCCCATGAGAGCTTGTCGTCGATTACGATGCCAAGATATTTGAGGTTGTCTGTTCGCGTTAAGACGGGACAGCAGCAATTGTTTAGAGCAACAGTAGAACGATTGCATGGATAGTGATGTAGTGTGAGTTTTGTTTCAGTGTCAGGTTTAGTGACGTTGGTTTTACTGAAACACATATATTTAGTCTTACTAGTGTTGAGGGAGAGTAGACTATCTTCTAACCATGCGGTAACCTCTTTCAGACCTTCTTCCGCAGAAGAGTAAGTATCCTCCCATGATTTTCCATGGAACAAAAGAACCGTATCGTCCTACTGACAAGATCATTGACATACAGTAAAAATAGGGTTAGACCCAGGGTGCTGCCTTGGGGTACACCGAAAGTGCACACGGCATCAGCACTCGTTAGCCCACAAACGCGTACACGTTGATGCCTGTGAGAAAGATAATCCTGGAACCAATTAAGTGGTGTACCTCTGATACCTACGGTCTCCATTCGTTTGAGTAGAATTGGGATAGACACCGTATCAAACGCCTTTTGTAGGTCCAGGAATACTCCAAGGCATTTGTACCCGCTCTCTACGTAATTGACTATAGACGATGTCAGAAGAAGGGTAGCGTCTTCAGTTGATTTGGCGCTACGAAAGCCGAATTGTTTTTCTGAGAGAATGTTGTTGTTTTCGAGAAAAGACATAAGCCTTCTGTTGACTAGTTTTTCTAATACCTTTGAAAGAGACGTAAGGAGAGATATAGGTCTATAGTTACTCGCCAGGGTTCTGTCTCCACCTTTGTGGACGGGGGTCACTATAGCATTTTTAAATATTTCGGGGAATTTTCCCGTACTAAAACTTAAATTACATAAGTGAGCAATGGGTTCAGCCAATGCATGGCAGCAGTGTCTTAGAATAGTCACAGGTAGATTGTCACAGCCTGGGGCACTGTGTTGTTTTAGGCTCTTTATCGTGTCAATAACCTCAATTGGATCGACCATAAATAATGAGAAGGACTTTAGAGGTGGGCTTGGGTGTCTAACTTTAGATACAAGTTCAGTTTCCGTTACATTTAGTCTTCCGAGAATATTTTTTGCTAGGTCACTTCCGAGTGTAGTGAAGTAACTATTAACTTCATTAAGTGAAGCTATAGGGCAGGATTTAAGTTCAAGTAGATTGGTTGCTGGATCATTACTTCTTTTTAGATTGCTAATATCTTGAATAAGTTGCCATGTTCTCTTATTACTACCTGAAAACTTAGCAAACTGTTTTGTGTAGTATTCTATTTTTAAAGTTTTAATTATAAAATTGCAAGTGTTTCTATATTTAATAAATTTGCTTCTAAGATCACTGTCATCTGAATTTTGTTTAAGCCTTTTACTCATTTTATTTCTGTTTCTTATAGATTTGATCACACCAGGAGTGATCCACGGTTTAAGAGGTCGGGACCTACAAGAAGTAGTTTTACTTATTGCGTTCTCTTTAACTGTGGACTGAATAATATTCGTAAGGTATTCGGCAGCCTTATTTGTATCTGTGATAGCTAGATATTCACTCCAATTCTGGGCTGCAAGTGAGTTCCTTATAGCGTGATAGTCAAACTTTACTGATAATTTTTGGATTCTCAGTGGATCTGGAGGTATTAGCATTCTCTAAGTAAAGAAGTATTGGAGAATGATCAGTCATTTCAGGGAAAACGAAGGTGTGCCAACTATAGCGCGATTTGACCATAAAGTGATCTAAACGTGCGTTGAGCCTAGTGGGCTCTGTAATACCTACTGACAGTCCATAAAAGGCCATGAGAGTAAGATAATTGGCCGTCTGACTAGCTATTTCCGTTGTTGTGTCAATATTAATGTCTCCTGTGAGTACTATATTAGGTGTCTTAATGTTCTGTAATAGACTATCTAAGGATTCTAGGAAATTAGATGTATTTGTAAAACAAGGAGGCCTGTATATGCAAATAATAGTAGTGTCATTTTGAACATTTACCAATAAACAGCGTCACGGAGCGATGGTTCAGATACTGATGCTTTGATTTCTTTTCGTATGTATGCAACCACACCATCGTTTTGGTTTAAGTATATCTTAGTAAAGTGATGCATATAGTTATCAATACTTGGTGGTGGATTGATATCACTGATACGACACTCCGTAAGTACCAGTATGTCTATTGGTTTTTCAAAGCTGGCTACGAATATCAACAGTTTGTCAAGATTACAATTTATGCTACGTATGTTTACAGTAAGTATAGAGAGATTATTATTATTACTAAGTTTTAGTTGCTTTAAAAGTTGATCGTATGCTAGCGGATCGGCAACTTTCATAGTCGGGTTGTGAAGATGATTGTCTATTTCAGGTATGCTGTTAGGTGTGAAGATGGTAAATGAGTGGTGTGTCACTAATGTTTGTCGCTAAAACTTGTTTAAATAAATTAAGTATAAGATAAGAAGTAATCTGTGTTGAATCAATTAATAGCTTAGGAGTGTGATTAATGTTAGGTTGTTTGCAATTAGGTTGTGTGAGTGGTTTGTGTGTGTCAGTTTGAATAGAACGGTGTTTCCGAGTGGCATGTATATTTTTAGATTTGTGTGAGAAGTGTAGAGTGTAATTGAAATAGGAAATGTATAGCAGAATTTTACATGTATTCAACTTATGTAACTTACAAAAACACATTTTTAAAAGAAAATAGTATTTCATTTCATCGTCACTGGTATCATTCAAAGTCAATGAAGTACATTTGCTACCACGGACCTTCTTTTTATCAGCTAAGACCACTTTGCATCGAGAGCTGAAAAAGTTGAGGCCTGTAAGATTATTGGCCTGACCTGGTTGATTTTCGTCGGCAGAGTCTTTAACAGTTGGGATAGCCGGGTCTGGTGGCCCAATGAATATACATGATGATACCAAGAATTTATCATCTTCTAGAACAGTGAGTCCGTTGTGCAAGGTGCGATCTCTGTTATGACAAAAACATAAGTAAAAGAACAATTCCTGACTTCAAACAACATTGTAATGAACAAAGTCATAGAAGCCATGTGATACATACAAGTCACATAATTTTAACAAAAACGATATCGTTTTCGGCTAGTGATGCCGTTTGGCATCACTCACTTTTATCACTTGATATAAAAAAAAAACTAAAACATAATTCCACATTTTTCACGTGTTTTTCAATAAAAAACAAGTCTTAGAAACACACTTAAATACTCAGTAGTATGTAAAAGTAAAAAAATAAAGGTTGGGAAGGAACTTACTTGAAATGGAACTCATTATTTTGTTGTAATTTTTTCAATACTGAATTTTACTCGTCTTCTATGTAATTAAATTTGATTATGATTGGTTAAAACCAAATTCAATATAAAACTATACATCTCTAGTAAGAAATACTATGATTGGTTGATTGACTGAAAAATTGAGAAAATTTGAACGCTAAAATAGCGATGCAATACGGCATCGCTAGCCGTTAATGGGTTAATACCGAGTCGACACGTAAAGAAGATCCAAGTTATAAACTATCTGTGTGCAAAATTTCATCCAAATCCGTCCAGCAATTTAAGCGTGAAGAGGTAACAAACACACACATATAAACTTTCTCATTTATAATTATTACTAGTAAACGCCCGTGACTTCGTCTGCCTGGAAAGTTTTTTTACTATCCCTACAGTACATACTTCTTTTCTTAATAAAAGATATATCCTATGTCCTTCTGTGTACCCTTGAGAACGTGTATGCATAATTTCATGATTATCGGTTTAGTAGTTAAGACGTGAAGGGGCGTAACAAACAAACAAACTGACTTTCGCATTTATAATAATATTGTATAAAGGAAGGGTATTAGGGAGAAAGTAACGAAAGTAAGGATATTGATCTTTGACCGGGACAAAAAGTATCCTTTGTTATAAACTATCTGTATGCCCAATTTTATTCAAATCCGTTCAGCCGTTCTTTAAGTAACAAACATCCAAACATCTAAACATTGAATCATCTAAACATCTAAAAATTTTATTTGTAGGAATCCAGTTTGTTTGTAGGAATGTATTTGTAGGAATGTAGTAATGTAGTTGTAATTTTATTTGTAGGATTAAGATTGAAATATCCCCTCGTGAGAATAGGTTGGGAATCGAAGTGTATCTACAACCATCGAGTGGTCGTTCCTCCGTGGCGGCGCCACCTCGTCTCGACTGTACACCACTCTCACAGTTCACATGGTTAATACACGACAACAACCGATATTTACGCACCATTCGGTGCTCACACTAGAGAACAACACCAATTAACGTCAGCAAAGTTTTATTTATTCCAGAGGTCCTGTTCCACTCCTTATACGTGCTTGCCAACGAGCGATAAAACGCAGCGATTTTTGTCGCCGAGTATGGATTAAGAGCTAGCCCCGGAAATAGCTATACAATTTACAGAGCGACGAAACCCCTTTTGTTAGTGTGCCATACTATAATTAAAAACTTTACCACTTTTTCGCGCAACTTTGATGCCTCCTGGCACTACTTTCCCACCAGCCAAAATGCCTGGCAATGTTATATTCAATTTAGATCCATGATTAGCTTGCTATTATACCACACCAAATCCAGAGCTCTGTAAATTATATACCTTCAATCGGTTTTCAGCCTCTTTGTTGCCCAACCACTCCCACCCCCACCACTGAAAATCTGCGAGATGCAGGCGACTGCCTAGAATGTATCGTAGGCGCGAGGCTTACTACCAAAAATCATGAGACCATGGCTCCTATCCTAGTGTCACCTTCCAGAAAATGGCTCACATAATTCGAAGTGGCCGAAAAATCACCACGATTATCGCAGAGCTACAACTAGTAGTCCGTGGGCGGGTTCGCTATTTCATTCACTATAGGTCACAATATGTTAATGTACTATTTATGTATAGTTAAGTACATTTCAAACTGAATACCAAGCAATAATAAAAACCAACAAATTATAACAAAAAAATATACATTTGGTTTATTTAGAGAAACCACAATTTTATTTCAGTTCTATAATCGCTATGTGAGTTATGAAATGTAACGGAAAAAATATTTCAATATTCAAATGTTGTATGTATGTAATTTATAGCTTTATTTGAAGCTACCGTACCTGAAACCTGGAACTGATGTTCACAGAATTGGCCATTTTCAGAATTAAGTGAATACGAAGAAAGCAACTGCAAAAGCGCATAGGAGTACTCAGAAAATGATTTTAAAATTATCAACAAAGTTATGTATTATATCAGATATTGCAAGAAAGAATAACCTCAATAAATTGTTCGGGGTGAAAAGATTTCAAAAGGCACCTCGGGGACAGCTAATAATAAACAGTTTATTATTTTCCAGACGACTAACAACTGAAATACGGTAAACTTAGAAAAAGCTTCAAATCATATTAAAATTACTGAAAACAAGTTACTTTTGCAAGCCTTTGAGAATTTAAACTTTAATATAAGAATAGCGTGAAAATTTAAATTAAAACTTCATTAATACTTAAGAGATAACACACCTGTTAAACCTTTTTAGTTATAGTTTCGTAAAATATTTAGTTTTTCGTTTCTATCGTTTTTTTAAAGATTTTTAGTTACCTACTAGTGTGTAGTCCAGTCATTCTAGAATAGCAATGTATGGAAAAATTGTTAAAATTAATGTTGAAAATTTATCTATAGGGATTTGCAGGTTATGGGGAGAAGTTTAATTTTATCCACTCCTCCTCCCCCTTCAGGGGGTGCATCACCATCACCCTTACCGCCCCCGGAATATATCTCGAAGCGCGGTTGCCGTATATGAATGAAACCGTCCTGCCTACTGCCAATTAAAATTAAAGATTAATTTTTTTTTTTAGTCTCTCGCAGAAGTAACTTCACAGGCTTAAATGGAACACACTTACCGCTTACGCAAACTTTCAAGATTATTACATGACTAATAAATTCAAACTCTTACAAGAGAACTTATTCTTATATTCTTTTTCACAATAATAAAAATGTAATAGTCCTCGAGGCGGAAAAATCCCAATAATTTAGTAAGGCTTCAAAGGGCTTTCGATTCGAATATGTTCTGTCTGTTATAAGTAGTGTCTCGTATGAAGCCCACTGCTCATACTGGATGTTCCAATAAAGTTTTGTCAGGGGATCTTTGCCGGCACATAATAAAGTATTACAAAAGCCAAAGACCGTCATTGTTGCTGGTACTTCAATCCTAAGGGAGCGTTTACCTTTGGCGAGTGTACTTGATTGAACTTACTATGCAATTGAATTAGTTTTATCAAATTATTGAAAAAATGATCTATTAAAATAATTATCTTAATGTTGAATTAAAGTTGAAATATCATTTTTCTATTGCCTTTTTATAATAAAAAAATAAGTGCCTGAAAAACCATAATGAGGATGACCTGAATTGGAGGAATGGGGGAGGTAGGGGGCTATTTTTCATCAAAAGTTTTCTAAATCTTCTTAAAATATTAGGTTGTCATTTTTATTTTTATTTTAAAGCCCACTCAAAATCATTATAAAAGACGTTCCAGGTTGTTTTAATTTATACTTAATTCAATATTATTTCTTACTTTATTGTGCATAATTCTAATTAATTCAGTAGGTTTCCTTCTTTTTGGTTCTTTTTTAAAGTTTTGTAGTTTTATAAAATGTACGTTATTATCAACTTTTTTGTGGAAATCGTAATATTACGAGTAAGCCTTCTGCAAAAGTATTCAGCAAACGAAATGAAACTTAACAGACTATATTTAGGTACATTTTCTGCCCGCGCTTCGTGACTACGCGCTGTCAGAAAATGTAAGAATCTTTTAAGGGATCGTCGTAAAAACGTACACCGGATCATTTCACATTGTATCTCAGGGATGGGAAACTGACAGCCCGTAGGCCAATTAAGTCCGGCCCGCGACAAGATTCAATCCAGCCTGCTATTATAACCCGTCATTTATTGGCCCGTAAAAAACAGTATTCGAATAATTCGTGTGTATTCATTTTACGAGCTACACCAAGTAACTTGGAGCCAATTTTTGAAAGTTTCATCTGTCACACCGACCTAGCACCTACTAATAAAATGCTCCTTAGCGTAAAAGGTTGTAACTATTTTATATGGCCCATCTCTAAATCTGTTTCTCTATAAACTATAAACGTTGATCATATTTCGCATTCTCTGCATTTTAGCTCCATCTCCAGATTAGTTCTATATTGTACCACAATCATTACTTGTTTTTCAAACTACATAATAATCGCACGATATAGTTGCTCGATATCGAAATGATCGAAAAATCAATTAAACAGACAAAATACTTATTCATACTGCATTAATCTTCACGCAATCTTTTCATGTATTACTTTTTCAAATAAAACAAGAATTATCAAAAAACGGTTCACAGAACATACTTACCTACACAAAAGAATGTATCGAATTGCCAATTCCTTCCTTTTTCTAGTCGGTTATAATAGTTTGTGGAAAGATTCAAAGAGAATATATTACTATATTTTGAATAACTTACAATTTTTTTTTATTATTAGAAAAATTACACACGTTTTTTTTTACATATGTCTAAAGGCCGATTTACACATCCAAAAGTAAGTTCAACTGAAGGCAAGTTGCGTCCAAACGGTGATTAACTTCGGTAAGTAGGTAAGTAAGTTCGTAAGTCGACCGCGCGCGTCGGATGATGACGACTTTCTACCCTGTAAATTATTTTCTCTTGGGACAATCAAAGATGTAAATTAAAAACAAAAATACGCCATAGGCAACAGATAATTTTTCGGACCCGTGCACCATCAATATTATACGGTTGCGCGTTTTGTTTAGCATGTGGTTAATTAAATGTCTGTGAGGCAACTACTTAAATATCTAGAAATAAATTAAACTCCCTTTTTACATATTTTTGAGTATGTAATGTTTTTTGAGGGAGCTTTAATTACGTAATTGTTGACAGATAACGGCCATTAGTTGCAAGATCTATTCCTTCTTAATACCAAAAACTAATGCTTATTAAAACATAATACCTATACTATAAATATTATTATTTAAATATATAAAGTATTTGGAAATAGCTTTATAAAGTCGAATATGGTAGTCAGGGACCATCAAACTGAACAACTTTTACTATGGAACTCTTAAAACGCGAAAAAATCAACTGTTTCATACATTTTGATATTTTCATTATTGTTTTTTGTATGAAACAACAGATTTTTTTTCGCGATTTCAGAGTTGGTCCCATAGCAAAAGTTGTTTAGTTTGATGGTCCCTATCTAACATATTCGGCTTTATAAGGCTATTTCCAAACACCTTGTATATTACTAATAACAAAAAATAATACCTATACTCTATTGTCGAAAGAAATTTTCTATACCTAAATAATACCAAATTAATAAATATCTCAATAAACTTCAAAATCTATTCATTTAACTTGTTTTAAGATTATTTTATGAATGGTATTCGTTCTGAATAGAAAATTAATTACGATAATAAACAAATACCTTTGGTTTTAGTTTTTGTTATTAGAAACTTTAGAAAGGAATAGATCATTCCGCTGCGACAGATGTCAACTTGTGAACTTACTTACTTGCCTGCGGACAGTGCCGTTTACACGGCGGCAAGTAAGTTGGCGGGGAGCGGAAGACGAAGCGGGAGGGGGTTGCGCGCTACTTGCCTGTCCAAAAAGTAGAAGCCGATCCTATTCAGCGGCAACTTGCTATTTACTTACTTGTCGGACGGTGTCCACACGTGGTTTCTACTTACTTACTTATTGATGTGTAAACCGGGCTTAAGGTCTTCATTGCAGGCAGACAGAAAGTATTCCAATCTTCATATTTTTTTATAAAAATAAGGTTCATAGATAGGTTGTAAGCTTTTACTTATTCGATGTTAGATAAATATACAATATAATTATAAATATTAGATAAGGTCATAAACAATGCTGTAGTCACACGAAAATACTATTTTTGTATAATTATACTGGGTTATTTGTAAAACACCCACAAACTTTGCAGGAGTAGATTACTAACATTATAAACAACAACATTTGTTCTACAACTTTTCCGAAAACTGACAGTAAAAAAACGACTTTTCATACAGAACTCGATCTATCATCATCATCATAACTCTGTATAATTATATATTTTTTCCCCAACTTGCCTTCAAATCAGGCAAGTAGGGAAATCAGTTCAAATGCGCCCGCAAGGGGACAGATAAGGTTTTATGAGCCCGCCACGTCGTTTATGTGGACTGAGCAGCGAATGTGCACTGCATAGTTTGTACAGAAAACCAATTACACAACCTTTTGTTTAGATTAATCGGATTTTGTATTTTAAAATTGTCATACCATGAAAAATAAACTTCGTCGTTTTTGGGTAATGCCGTATTTTGTGATCATGTTTAGATTTAAAACAATGTTTTACAGCATTGTTTTAAATCTAGATCTAATAGAGCAGTGTTTTACATTTAAAACAATTAAAAGTGTGTAAATTAAAAAAGACACGATGTTTCTTAAATTAAAACCACTGTGAAACGAAATTGATTTTTTAAATACACTTAAATCTCATTTTGCTACTACTCTAGATTTTTTAGAAGCACTCCGAGCTTATGCCAATCTTTACTCGTCGCAATGGACTAAAAGCTAATGAATTTAATTTTTAACCGACTTCAAAAAAAGGAGGAGGTTCTCAGTTCGGCGGAATCTTTTTTTTTTATGTATGTTACTCGATTACTCGAAGACGGCTGGACCGATTTGAAAAATTCTTTTTTCGTTTGAAAGTATATACTTCCAAGTTGGTCCCATTGTCATGAAATCAGGATCTGATGATGGGATCCTGGAGAAATCGAGGGAACTCTTCAAATATTATAAGCACATCTATAGCGATTTTAGTATTTTCTTAAGTAACTTGTACATTTGCTTTCGAAAAGTACTATTTCGGTGAAGTGGAATTGATGATGAGAGACCAGCATAGATGATCATCGGAAATATTCAATACTAAGTAGTTCACTGGTACGATACGATTACTTTAATATGGTTGCTAGGATATTTATGCTTATCATAATTTATATGGTGAAGTGGAGCTGATAGTGAAGTACCAGGAGAACTCCTCAACAATAAACGCCCCTGCGTCGGGAAAAGCAGTACTATGTAAAAAGTGATGAGACGTTGATATAAGGCTATTGTAACTTAGATAATATCATCACCAAATATACTTACCACAAAAAAGTTTAAATTAAAAAAGTTTTTAATAAAAACAAAACCTCCTTCAAAAATCTTGAAAATAATCTAACAAAAAACAGCTTCAAAAATTAATTAATGGCTCTAAAAAGCAAGAAATAAAATATTGAAATGTGCATAATAACTAACTGGAAAGTTTGTATGCATATCTTATATTAAACAACGTCTTATGAAGTCGGGTGGGGTTTAAATCCATGATAAAAGTTTAGATATATTAGTTTAGATAAAAATATCCTTCGTTTAGATAAATATATTATCTCGAACTCCTCCGTGCTTCGGAAGGCACGTTAAGCCGTTGGTCCCGGCTGCATTTGCAGTCGTTAACACCCACCAATCCACATTGGGATCGCGTGGTGGGTTATGGCCCATCCTCCTTATCCTGCCACAAGGAATAAGGCCTGTGCCCCAGCAGTGGGGACATTAAAAATGGCTGATGGTCAAATCGGGAACTGTCAAATTTCATACATCACAATATATCTATTTTAAATCAATTTAGTTACATTTATTAATGATGACAATCAATAACAAAAACAAAATGACGAAGAGCTCGGTGGCGCAGTGGTCTAGCGCCTGGCCCAGCGATTGCGCAGGTTAAGCAACGTTCGCAAGGGTCGGTCATGGGATGGGTGACCAAAATTATTTTATCTCGAACTCCTCCGTGCTTCGGAAGGCACGTTAAGCCGTTGGTCCTGGCTGCATTTGCAGTCGTTAACACCCACCAATCCACATTGGGATCGCGTGGTGGGTTATGGCCCATCCTCCTTATCCTGCCACAAGGAATAAGGCCTGTGCCCCAGCAGTGGGGACATTAAAAATGGCTGATGGTCAAATCGGGAACTGTCAAATTTCATACATCACAATTTATTAATTACTAATAAATTAATTTATTTTAGATCAATTTTGTTACGTTTAATGATGACTACCAGCTTTGTTAAAACACAACTAGATGTTGTTGATTTTTTAATTGATTTATTAAAATTATTAATTAATGTTTGTTACTTTTCAAATAAAACATTAAAATGTCAATTACTTACACTTAAAGATTTAAAAATACCTACCAAATTAAAAAAAGTCGAGAGTTAACACTATTTTGTTGTTTAGTCAGATCTTATACCACCTCACCTACGATCAAACTTAATATAGAGACTATTTTTAGGGTTCCGTACCAAAATGGTAAAAAAGGAACCCTTATGGTGTGACTTAGTCTGTCTGTCTGTCTGTCACAGCTGGATATCTCGAGAACTACTAATGATATCACTTTAAAATTTGGAATAGTTTAAGATGACATTTACCCAACTATTTTACAAATAAGAAAGAAATAAAAAAATAAATATACTTTTTACAACTGGGACTGAAAAGGGGTCTTAAAAATTTGAAGTGGGGCTACTAGGGCATGTAGGGTATGATATGAAAGAACGCCGTTTGCATGTTTTCAATCATTTTCGACTTATGATGAAAAATTAAAAAAAATACCTTTCCCCCTTATCTCCGAAGTTTCCAATGAGAAAAATCTGAAACAATTCTATGTAATTGCAGTTTTTATAAAGATTACAGGAAAAATAAAAGGATGTCTCTAAAAAGTTAACATTCGTTCCACTATCGGTCAAGAAATGGCGCTGACTTAAAACTGCAATTATAATTTTATTATTCTACTCTGCAGTGTATTTATTATGATGGTACGGAACCCTCGGTGCGCGAGTCCGACTCGCTCTTGACCAGTTTTATTAAACTATAAATATATCGAATCTAGCGATTTCAATGTTAGGCGTTTCAAAGTCGTACCCCGCAATTCACTCCTAATTCAACTAGATGGCCTGAAAACCTGATAATCTTGCTGTACATTTTTGAGGCAGCAACGTGAATGTGTCATTTCAATACCAGTAATGGAATTTTCATGTTCTCCCGGTGATGGTTTGCGGTTTTGCAGTCCAAGTGTATTCTGCGTTTTTGAACTAAACAGAATCATCTTTTTTGTGACCTCCTAAAACTAAAATACACGTAAAAGGATATTTTGGCATCGTGATAATAAACTTTACGCTGTTATAAGTAGCTGTTATTATTGAGACCGCCTTACATCTCCAAGAAATACTATAATGGTTATTTATTAATTTCAAGCATCATTATTCACATAAAAAATTGCTTTCTTTACGAAACTATGCTAAAAGTTTTTAACTTGTTGCAAAAAAACTATGTAAAAATCATAAACTAAATCTTATCGAAATACTTGTTTGTTTGCTACGTGAACTAATAGATAACACTAATCATCTTCATACTATTCCACATGGTACTTACGATTTCTCGATAGAAGATAAGATTAGTTCTAAATCGCCAAATCTACAATTCGGATCGCAATTTCATAATCTCTGCAAATCTATTACATTTTGCGATTAATTTATCGATTCAATTTATCAAAATTAAGTAATGAGGCACGATTATAATTTACTATTTTACATACTAATGTAAAGTACAGTTGTTGTGAATTTGGTATTTAATAAAAAAAGCGAGTGTGTAATTTAATGAGAATTTAATCTCGTAAAGAGTACGAGGTGTGTCATGCGACACTTTTATCATAACAGACTTTAGTCTACTATTGGACATGGGGCCTCTCCCGTGGGAAGTATGTTGTAATAATCTCCACGCTTCGAAGGCAGATTGGAAATAGCAGTGTTTGCCCATTTTATCGGAACACGCTGCTGTTCTTTTTTTGGTCATTCATTAGTCAGTCTCCCTAAGGCACCCCTTAGTACAAATGGTTGGTGCTGTTCTACTCTGAGGGGCGCCACACGCACGGCTATGCCACACGCACGGCTATGCCACACAAGCATGCGTTTCTTACTTCAGTATTTTCTTCTAAATCAAAGATACTAGCTATTACTGCGTAGGTATCTAAACTTTCCTGCGCAACTTTGCTTGCTACAACAAGACAGCATAAATGAAGTGAATCACTGTTAAATATTTATTTTATTAATTATCCACAAAAGACCACATGCCTTACAAGAACATTAATCGGTCCCAATTAATAAGAGTGTATAGCATCGCCCTAATCAAATCATTGTTTTTCGCAGAGTAAAACCACAAAAATCCCATTGGAGCGTTTCAATTAAATCTTGAAAGGTTTCTGTTGAAGGAATGCTCCCCGTTTAGACAAAAGACTTACAAAGCCGTTTCAGGTAATTAATCCTCTTGGAATTCTTTTAGATGTAGCCAGTCAGGGAAAATAATCACAATCCATCTTGAACCCTGACAAAAGATCAAACAGTTTTTTCTTTGATAAGGGCTCATTTGGACGGCATTTCTCTGTCATTTTCGACCGATGTAGAGAACAAGAAAAAAACTTCTTACGATGTTTCTTTATTCACAGAAACATAATACTCCTGTCCTTGTCATGATTTTTTATTCAAGAAACAAAAGTAACGAGGCAATTCTTATGTCTTTGTATAAAATGCATTTCATGTTTAATATTTAAGACATTTAAAAGAAAATAAATAAGTACCTACTTTAAAGCAAAATAAGTATTTTTAATATTTATTATTTCTTTATTATTTTGTAAAGATTTCCATGTTTTAGGATAGGTTGTCTTGTTTATTCCAAGTTCCCAAAGTTCAAAATTCAAAACGTTATAAAGTGAGAATTCAAATCGTTATAAAAGGAGTTTAAATAGTTTTGCAGTTACTAAAAAGACTGAATCGAATCGGTAGGTACAGTGAGTTATCCTAGTCACGCGCAACTTTGCATCAAAACTAACGAGAAGTTTGCGGAAAAAGCCTGAGATGCAAGTCTGTGCAAATTTAAACGGACAGCGGCAGGCTGTGCGGAGCAAGGGAACGCCATTTGCCAAGAGCCGCAATAGAATTTTACCAGCACAATCGCTATTTGTATTACTGCAGATAAACTACTCGGTAAGATTATGCGCTTGTCTTTTACGTCGCAAATCGTTACAACAGTTTCATGAGGAAATTGAAACAGTAATTGTAGACAAACATGACTTATAATATTATTTTGACAACATTTTTTTAACGAATTGCGAAGGGTTTGTATCCTGCTACTGCCTACGAGATGCATGTCAAACATCCATTTAGAGCAGGATTTCTTAAAGTGTGGTCCACGAACTCCTGAGGGGTACATGTCATGTGTATCAGGGGTCAGCAGTTAACCCTGCCCGTAATAAAACTACGAATACAAGTAATTTTTTTAATTTTATGCTTGAAATAAAACAATTTTTAACGGATACTAGCGCGGTTTTATTGAAAGCACTTTGGTAATTAGTTGGTATTTGGTTTGATTTTTGGTTTTCCCGACGTTTCGGCAACTTTGCAACTGCCGTGGTCACGGGGGACTGAAGCTACCCGTGAGTCTACCCTCGAGCGATGAATTTTTTTAGACGTTCAGAAATTAAAATTTTAACAAAATTTTTAATTGTTTTATGTTGATTTATAATTTAATTTTATGAATTATTTAGTGCTAAAAAGAGAGAGAATCTACTGAAGCTACCACCATTTCATAAAATTGGGAGGCCCTTCCAAGAAAGAAATGGCGAAAGAAAACTTGGAGAGGAAAACCGACCTCCGTCTTTTATATTAATTTATTTATTTGCAAAAGGAACTAACTGTATCATTAGATCTTACAGTGTGTGTGAGGGGCTTAAGCTTGTGAATGATGGGGTCCCAAGCTGGTGGAATTTTCCAACCATCATCTCTATTGAAATTAGGGTATTTATTTATTTCGATAGCCTCGCGGAGCATTCTAGGAATCCGCGACCCCATCATTCACAAGCTTAAGCCCCTCACACACACTGTAAGATCTAATGATACAGTTAGTTCCTTTTGAAAATAAATAAATTAATATAAAAGACGGAGGTTGGTTTTCCTCTCCAAGTTTTCTTTCGCCATTTCTTTCTTGGAGGGGCCTCCCAATTTTATGAAATGGTGGTAGCTTCAGTAGATTCTCTCTCTTTTTAGCACTAAATAATTCATAAAATTAAATTATAAATCAACATAAAACAATTAAAAATTTTGTTAAAATTTTAATTTCTGAACGTCTAAAAAAATTCATCGCTCGAGGGTAGACTCATGGGTAGCTTCAGTCCCCCGTGACCACGGCAGCTGCAAAGTTGCCGAAACGTCGGGAAAACAAAAAATCAAACCAAATACCAACCAATTACCAAAGTGCTTTCAATAAAACCGCGCTAGTATCCGTTAAAAATTGTTTTATTTCATGTCTAGTGAGCGCGTAAGCTTGAGAAGTGAATTTTATGCTTGTTTTCTTTTCCAAAAATACTCTTTGACAGGGGTTCGTGTAATTTTTAAACTCTAAATAAAAGTTAAAAAGTAAGAAATACAAAAAGTTCCCATCGTTTTCGTTTCGTCAATACCTGTGGCAAAATGTTTTGACTAGCTCCATTGACTTGGTAGAGAATAGGAGATCAGTCGAAATACAAAAACATCTAACCTCAAAGTCTATAAAAAAAAAGTTATTTATTACCTAGTTAACTTATTTCATGAATATATCACAACCTAACAAAACAAGTTCTCAACTTTACTAATTTAGCTGTTATCGGTAAATCTCAATTCGCACATAGTTGTTATTATCACGGCACTCCGCTACCTTTTAAAGCAGAAAATGGATGGCACAGAGAAGTTATAAAAAGAAATACGACACTCCTCTCTGTTTATTACCGTACATTAGTTATACTGCTTCCGTAGTGTCGTCTCGGCATGAAATGGGAACTAATGAGATTTTGATGTTTTTTTGACTGTGCTTTTATTTTCCTTGGTAGCGTAAAGATGGAGCCTGTTGTAACGTAGGTGCAATATTATTTTAAAAGAGTGTAGAGGTGACTCGGTCTTGTACTGTGCTGTGACCTTAAAAGGAGGATTGGTTTTTTTTCCGTACGGCGTTTTTGAAGCAATATGAAAGGTTTGAAGAACATTTTGATGGGTTTTATTAGTGCGAGTAGTAGCTGAATATACAGGATGTCCCAAAACTTTACCATACGGAAATTTACCACCATACGAAAATATATTTAGATTTTTAAAATATTTGGAACTGCATTCAAAGATTTTTGAAAATTCGTCTGCTTTAACCAGGAATCTAACCCACCAAAATGGAAAAAAAAATTGCGATAGTAATCGAAAAGAGTTACTCAAAAAGATATTTTTTTCTTAGATGACACAGCAAGATAAACAAAAAGAAGACCATGAACTTTAACATTTAAATTGAAGGGCTTTTTACAAAAATTCCATAACTGAATTGCTGCAAATTTTTTAGGACATACAAAAAACCATCTCCCGTCTTACGCTTTAATTTATTATCACAAATTTTTGGATAATTGTTTTTGTGGGTATATAGAATACAAATAATAATCAAGAAAATAATTATCTATTACCAATATTCCAAAAATTGCGATTATGTATGTTAAAGTACGTGTAGTTACATTATTTTCGTAAAAATCTTCCACAGTTAAGTTATTTTTGGAAAAGTATCAAAACTTTGGTA
Source organism: Agriphila geniculea (assembly GCA_943789525.1). Classification (NCBI taxonomy): domain Eukaryota; kingdom Metazoa; phylum Arthropoda; class Insecta; order Lepidoptera; family Crambidae; genus Agriphila; species Agriphila geniculea. Next base: position 19,286,071 of record OX038871.1, read on the forward strand.
GATGATTCCAAGGTGAATTCGCAATTTTTGTACATATTGATTTCACTAGCATGTAGCATTTTGTGTAGAGAATTTTTTGATACTATAAACACAAAATTGCAAAAAGTGTCAGTAACACAGTTTTAAAAAAAAACCTTTCAATTTTAACTCTTACGGATTGTATCAATATGTATCGAATAGTATGTTTTTTTTTAATCTTTGAATGCAGTCCTTTTTTATTTAAAAACAAAATGAAGTCTTCTTCCAGTAAAATTTCCTATTTCCCTCCGTGTGGCAAAGTTTTGGGACACCCTGTATTCAAAAAGTCACATTTATGTCCTGTGAATTTAGGATAAAATATCCTGTGCTTTATTAAAGTTGAGCACTATAGTGTTATTTCTCACAAGCTATCTATCTTATGTTAGGGTAGGTCGTCTTTTATTTAACTCGAGAAAACCTTTTGATGGGTTTTATTAGTGCAAATATAGTATCTCAATACTATGCAAAACTTACATTTATTCTGCGCTTATTGGCATCGGTAAAACCGGTCGCATTCAAATATGGTTTATCCTTTATTTAATATGGTTTTAATCAACAAAAGTAATTGATAATCGTTAATAATAATAATCAATAAGTATATTCCAATTTTTTTCATAATGACTAATTACGTTCCGAGCTAAGTTTAATTTTGAATAAAGTGGATCTGTATTCTAAATTAAACTTCGTATTTACATTCAAGCTTTGAATCAAGACAAAATTATATTGAAATTATTTCTAATGTTCGAAAAACAGTAAGTACCCTTATTGCAATAAAAGAAGAAAAAAAAACACTGAAAGTATAAATCATGATAATATTTAGACAAACTTATTTGCATCTAAGTCCCCGTTACATAATAATAAGGGGTCAGTCAGTTATGTTCAATTGTGCACTTTGCATGATGATTGTAATACAATACAACTAATATAGACTTGATATGGGAAGCTTTAGTATGTCATGCTCACTTTAAACATTTCTGCGGCGGTGGTGTCATGTGAGTTGGGTCGTTACGTTCCCTCAAATATGGTTGAGCGAAACGATGGCTGGTTCATGCGTCATGCTCGGGAACGGGTGCTGCCAGTGGGAACGGGTCTGCTTCTGTCTGCTTGTATTAAGGGCGTCATAAAAAATCGTCGTAAAAAATCTGTTTTATAAAATCTGTATGTATTATGGCACTTGTTACTCAAAACAATATCATAATAACTTATGTACCTTGTTTTGATTTATTTAATTGCTAATTTTTACTTTCTATAGTCAGTAGTTTTGTGAAAGGCCTATTAAAAGCTTTTGGATATTAATTTTCAATTCGATGCCTTAACATGGGTAGCCTTAGTATGTCATACTCTCTTTAATCATTTCTGCGATGGTGTCGTGTGAGGTGGGTCGTTACGTTCCCTCAAATATGCTTGAGCGAAGCGATGGCTGGTCCATGCGTCATGCTCGTGAACGGGTGCTGCCAGTGGGAATGGGTCTGCTTCTGACTATCTTACCGCATATGGAATTGTATGTTTTTTTTTGTAACAGCCTAGACTGAATAATAACTTCAATATTTGAATTTAGCTTGAACCCTGAAAATTGATTAAGAAATTTGAAATTCATTAAGTAATGATCTAATTAAATAATGTTCTTTATTTGTTAATCTTTGTTAATATAAAATCTGGAAACGATATACATATTTGTAAATATCGTTTCATTTGAAGAAGCTGACAAGTTTTTTGTGCCCATTTTTCTTGTTAGCTAAAAGACGTCATAATGGGTGGTAGGGTAAAAATGAATTGACGATTTAAAAATGCTTATTATGTGAGCCTATTGGAATAAAGAATATTTCACTTTCACTTTCACTTTCACTAGAAAGTAAGTCAAAACGACACATACTTACAAAACTTAATTAGTTTTATAAGACACTAGCTTCCGCCCGCGAGTTCGTCCGCGTGGATATTAGAGAAAATCCTTAGGGTACCTTCAACCAGGATCCGACCAGCTGTTTTTACGCGATAAGGTCATGATAAATGTCATTTTCGCAATCACCATCCCATAAAATCTCAAGAACGACATCTATATCTATTTTCATGTTTACTTACCCCATTTACCCCCTAAGGGGTTGATTTTCTAAATCACAAAATATATGTTTGTCTATTGATTTTTAGACGTGCTCCTACGAAGTTTAAAATTGTAATGTCTATTTTTTATTCTTTTTCCATACAGAATTTGAACCCCATTTACACCCCTTTAGGAATTTAATCATGCCCACCGTGTTGGACTTCAAAATAAATGTCATTTTCGCAATCGTTATCCCAGAAAACCCCAATAAAGACATCCATATCTTAATAGGTTTATTTACCTCATTTCACCCATATTTCATCTCCACAGGGGTTGAAATTCTACCAATCACAATATACGTTGCGTTTAATTTCCATCCATAAGCCTAAATTACAAATTTAGCTATGTTTACTTCGAAAATTAAGGATTTTCTTCTAAACACAACTTTATCCCCTTTTTCACCCCTTTGGGGATAAAATTTTAGAAAACGCTGAGACACGTATTTATTAATTTTTAATCATTAGCCTAAACACAAAATTTGAAGATCCTAGCTTCAAATCTGAGGGACTTTAATACAAACTTTCATCCCTTATTTCATCCCCTTAGGGATGGAGTTTTCAAAAATACTTCTTTAGTGGATGCCTACACTGTATAAGGTATATATGTGTGTAAAATTTCAAGTCTCTAGGTCTCTATCTCACTCAGTCAGTCAGTCAGGACTTTGAATTTTATACAGGGTCACTGGAAATATGACGTATTCCTGCTAAATGGATATAGATGAGGTCAAAACAAATATTTTTTGTTAAATCACTTTTTCTCAAAAAGTTCATAGTTTTTGAGTAAATTAAAATTAAGTAATTTTTTACCAAAAGTACGTTTTCAGATACAAAAAATTAACATAAAAGATAATTACTCGTTCGATTCCGGTTTTTTTATTATTTTGGTATAGAAAACAGTCTAAATGTTGATAATAAACAAAAAAAGTTACAAAAAGTACATGTGTTTATAAAAAAATCAATCCTTAAAAACATTTTTTATTTTTATTTTTTCAGATTTTTTAGAAAAGGCAGCAAATATCTTTAAAAAAATCCTGGTAACTAAGCATGCATAATATTTTAAAAACATCACCATCTATTCAGCTTTCAGTTGAGGTATAAAACTTAATAATAACTTAAATAAAAAATTAGAAATTAAGACTTAAGTAAATTGCAGTCCCATTTCATGTAGCAAAAATTTCCTACTTCGAGCGCTTCGGAGGTGGCCGTATTATCCTACATATATCATAAATATGAAAGTTTGCTTGTTTGGATGATTGTTAATCAATCACACAAAACGGCTGAACCGATTTGGATGAAATATGGCGCACAGATAGTTTAAAAGCCGGATTAATCCTCCTATGTTTTAGGATACTATTATCTTGGTTAAAGGCTCCCTATGGATTTTCTCGAATGTAAATGCCGATGAAGTCGCAGGCAGAAGCTAGTTTCCCATAAATGGTCATGCTTACTAAAAATAATAATAAGAGTTTGGGGACAGGATTATTTTCTGCCGATGAGTCAAAATTTTTTCGGACGGCATCAAAAATAACCATGCATATCAGCCAGTTTTAAAGCCTTTATCCCAGGCCTTCCTTTTGGCTTGTGAATGGATAGAGTGGACGGGCCATAACCCACCACGTGGACCCAATGTGGATTGGTCAGTGTAAACGACTGTAAATGTAGCCAGGACCAACGGCTCTATGTAAGGTACTGTCACGCATGGGTGGCGTAGCTATATTCAATTAAACACAGATTTGCGTGATATTTTGTATTTTTTCAATCTTTTCACGAATACACTTTTCGTTGAACCGACATGTTTTTTCCGGAACAAAAGCAGAATGAGCTTTCAAAGATAATAAGGAAACAACTGTTCTCTATTTGACTTACTACTTGCGCAACAACTAAAGAGTTTGTAATAGATGCAAATCGAGCATCACAGTACATTGTGTTAACACCGACAAATCCGCATTGGGCCCATGTGGTGGGTTATGGCCCGTCCACTTTATCCATCCACAAGCCAAAAGGAAGGCCTGGCATAAAGGCATTAAAAATGGCTGATATGCATGGTTATTTTTGATGCCGTCTGTATAAAATTTTGACTCATTGGCGGAAAATAATCCTGTCTTGAAACTCACTCGGACGAAAGTATTTTTAGTAAGCACGACCATTTATGGCAAAATAGCTTCCACCCGCGACTTCATCCGCATTTACATTCGAGAAAATCCCTAGGGAACCTTTAACCAAGATAATAGTATCCTCCTATGTTTTAATCCGGCTTTTAAACTATCTGTGTGCCATATTTCATCCAAATCGGTTCAGCCGTTTTGTGTGATTGATTAACAATCATCCAAACAAGCAAACTTTCACATTTATGATATAAGTAGGATAATACGGCCACCTCCGAAGCGCTCGAAGTAGGAATTTTTTGCTACATGAAATGGGACTGCAATTTACTTAAGTCCTAATTTCTCATTTTTTATTTAAGATATTATTAAGTTTTATACCTCAACTGAAAGCTGAATAGATGGTGATGTTTTTAAAATATTATGCATGCTTAGTTACTAGAATTTTTTTAAAGATATTTGCTGCCTTTTCTAAAAAATCTGAAAAAATAAAAATAAAAATGCTTTTAAGGATTGAATTTTTTTATAAACACCTGTGCTTTTTGTAATTTTTTTTATACATTATCAACATTTAGACTGTTTTCTATCCCAAAATAATAAAAAAACCGGAATCGAACGAGTAGTTATCTTTTATTTTAAATTTTTGTTATTGAAAACGTACTTTTGGTAAAAAATTACTTTATTTCAATTTACTCAAAAACTATTTGAGAAAAAGTAATAAAACAAAAAATATTTGTTTTGACCTCATCTATAACCTTTTAGCAGGAATACGTCATATTTCCAGTGACCCTGTATATCGGGTCATTATGAACTTACCATCCAAATTTTAAGGATGTGTCCAGTCCATGAAACTAAACAACTTTCTCTAAGAAACATGTGTCAAATTTTACCACAAAATTTTGGTCACCCATACTAAATTGATCACGTGATCTCTTTGATTTGTATGGAAAGTCGATTTTTATTTTACATATTTGACCATGTGTTCCTTAGAAAAAGTTGTTCAGTTTCATGGACTGAACACATCCTCAAAATTTGGATGGTGAATACAAAATGACCTTGTATATAGAAAATATTCATCACATAATTAAACTTGAAGCTTTTGCATAAATGACTTCATATTCAACTGCATACAGTTTCGCAGTGACGACAAACCGTTTTTGTTTCATACGGTACCAGGTACACTGTCAACGACGTGTTGAGAATAACGAGGGCAAGGTAATTAGACACCTTATATCCTTTGTTTTAAGGTTGAATAAAAATGTTCAGTAGAAAAGTGTATTATGATATCGTCAGTACATTATCGTCTGTGCGCGAGCCTTATGAATTATTTAGAAGTCTCAATGAAGCAATTAACTACAGTCTCTTTCTGTGAAAACGTCAAAAGTGTTAAAATAATTATTATCCACCTTTGAGGAACGGCAAACTACAGTTAATTATAATTAACCCTTATTTAGGCTTATATAAGTGTTAGGTTAATGGTCACGAGGGAATTGCAACCAACAAGTCTTGTTGAAAGAAATGAAGAGCCCAAATTACGTTAAAACAAATCTTTTGGTGATAATTATCATTACGAATAAAAACCAACAGTGAGTTTAAGTAAGTGCTTTTGAAACAGTAAAAATATATCAAAGGTCGTTGAACACGGATACCATTCTACTATGGCTCACAGCAAGTTCAAAGATTAATTAAATTTTATCTTCAAAACACGCTCCTTAGATCCGCCTGAAGATAACTGTCCTGAATCATGTTTTTAGTACGTTACTAGAAAGAAACCGGCCAAGTGCGAGTAGGACTCGCGCACGAAGGGTTCTGTACCAAAAAACAGCAAAAAAAATCACGTTTGTTGTATGGGAGCCCCCCTTAAATATTTATTTTATTCTGTATTTTTTGTTATAGCGGCAACAGAAATACATCATCTGTGAAAATTTCAACTGTCTAGCTATCATGGTTCATGAGATACAGCCTGGTGACAGACAGACAAACAGCGGAGTCTTTGTAATAGGGTCCCGTTTTTACCCTTTGGGTACGGAACCCTAAAAATACCTGAAGCGATATTTGAATACCTATCCGATAAGATAAAATAATAGGTACAATACACTAAGTGTAACACTTATCGAAACTGTGTTACACTTATCGAAATTGTGTACTGCGCATCGCCATTGCCCCGCGATGTTCCGAGCCGCCAATAAGATTAAAAAGGATTTTTTGCAATGTGTTAATGAATGAACTCAAAATGGGAAAACCGTTTGTTTGGAAACCGTAAAAAAATGGGAAAACTGAACTACTTTTACTATGGGCTAGTGCCATGGGACCTAACTCTGAAATCGTGAAAAAAAAGTATGCTGTTACATACATTTGATATTTTCGTTATTGATTTTTGTACGAAACAGCTGTTTTTTTCTCGATTTCAGAGTTGGTTCCATTTGTTCAGTTTGATGGTTCGAAGAAACAGTCTTCCCATTTTGGGTTCCCCATTAACACGTTGTATTGGGCCACTTTCTAAATAAATACTTTTTCTTTCTTTCTTTCTTTCTCAATTTTTTTTTCACACAGCGCCATTTAGCCCCAAACTAAGCAAAGCTATACACGCTGAAATTTTAATCATTTGGTTGCCGCCGTGGGTGGTTCCACTCATGATTACAAGCAACTTTTACTATGGGGCCAACTCTCCTGCTCTCAAAAAAAAACCAGCTGTTCCATACATTAAGGTCGAGTAGGTACTGCACTTTTTTATGGAACAGCTGATTTTTTTTTGCGAGCAGGAGAGTTGGCCCCATAGTAAAAGTTGCTTGTAATCATGAGTAGAACCACCCCACGGCGGGAACCAAATGATTAAAATTTCAGCGTGTATATACATATATATGGGTGCTAGACAACTGATATACTAATATACTTTTTAAATATATACTTATTATACATAGTAACACCCAGACCCGTTACAGAAATTAAAAATCATCATTTCAATTTCTGCCCGGCCGGGAATCGAACCCGCGACCTCTTGCGTGGTAGGCGGCATGTTGACCACTGCAGCACTCAGTTGACTCAGTTCATCAAATTCCGGGAACCCATCGGGTATGTTTGCTAATCGACACCAAAACTTGTTTTAGCAATTATTATTTCCTATTTAAATCCTTACTTAATTAATACTATTAAATGCGTAACTCCGTTTGTTTCTTTGTTTGTTACGCCTTCACGTCTTTACTACTGAACCGATCATCATGAAATTTTGAATACACGATGTCAAGGGTACAGCAGAATATGGCATAGGATACCTTTCATCCCGAAAAAAGGAACTGTTCCCGAGGGACAAACAAAATACTATCCACGCAGACGAAATCGCGGGCGGTCGCTAGTCCCCTTTAAATTTCATTACTCCAAGCGGCGGCAGAGACGAAAACCGACTTTAGACAATAATAAAAAACGTAGAATTGAAAAGTAAATAGAAAATAATGTTTATGCTTATAGCAGGGCAAAACGATGACATTCAACAAAATTTATGAAATTCTGAGCGCCAAGTGTAATCCAGTGGTCTTGCCTCGGAAATACGAAAAGGACCTCCTAGATTTACGCGCTACCCGGCGCACGGAGAAAATGAATTTATTTAGCGGCGACTAAATTAAATACAAATATATTCATATTACACAAACAACTGTGCAAACAGTTGTTTGTGTTTTCCCGCGTGTTGGGAAGCCACGTCTGCTACTTTGAAACTTTGCACCAAGAAATTTCATACAATATTTATGTACGAGTAATTACCAGGGATTTTCAACATGTTTTTTTTAATCTTTCGATTTAGAAGAACTGATCTTCAATTAAACCGCACATGTAACTTTTTGTTGTATTTTGACTGCATTGCGATTACGTTTAAATTTTTTCATTATAATGTCCATTTTACAAGCAAACGTGATAAAAAGTGATAAAAGCAAGCTTATTATTATAATGTTATTAGAATTGAGACCAGGCACAGATACAGACACCAAATATTTAGTTTATTGAATGCTAATAACTATTACTACCTATATACTATTACCAAATACGTCGTAGAAATACAATATACTTAAAGCTTATATTAAAGTAGCAGCTATATTATAGCTTAAGCAGTTATAGTAGCAGCTATATTATAGTAAACTACATTAAAATTCTTGTTCAAAGACCCTCCGAATTAAAATGATACAATTAGTTTAGTTATTAAATAACTTTTAGTATAATAATAAGTTTAGTCACAAATAAAATATTAATTTGTTCCGAATTTCTGCTTTTTCTGGTCAAGTTGATCTTAAGGTCGGTGACCCTTTTTTAATTCTGAAATGAATTGTAAATAATTCTATATTCTTGGCAAAAGATTCCAATCCCAATCATAGATGTTTATGTTCATATCATATGGTTGTTTATGTTCGTATAAATTTGATATTCAAAGCACTAGATTAACTTCGTTTTGAATAGAATAATTCGTGTGGGTTTTCTGAAATTAATTAGTTTTAAGAGTAACTTTATAACTGACTTTAGCAATGGAAAGGAAGACCACAGAATGATGGATGGATTGTATGCGTTGTGATGGATTGTATGAATGTGAAGAGAGTAGGTTAATCAAGAGATGACGGATGATAAGAAAATAATTAGAATAGAAACCGTTTATTAACAACACACAAAGTAAAAAAACCGTATACTTATATACAATAAATCGAGTAACAAACAAGAAAAAAGATAAAATAGGTACTTAAAGATAAGATAATAAGAAAGAGTAGAAGAAAATACTGTACTCAACTGACCCTAAATAAATTGAGGGAAGGGCAGGGATATGATGAGGGGCAATTTTTTTGGGGCTTCTGTAAAACGCAATACAATGACGATTTGTTATAAAACTAAGTGAACGTAATAACACTGATTAAGAAAAAGTCTTGAGTGTGTTAAAGATATACCTACAAATGTCTTGTAATCTGTTTACTAAAAAGTGTATCCATAATACTATGTGGCCACATGTGTGAAGGCGACGATTTCATGTATCAGGGTTGCTCGGGTGTCGGCCTTTGCATAAAACATGAGATGTTTTGGCAGTGATCGCTGCGACCGTTATTGCACACATTATCCGAAGTATATTTATGAAGGCTTCTAACACGTTTACATTTTGCTTGTTTTCTTCTCGAGTCTGTTGTCTTAACTTGAGATGGATTTTCTCTTCCGCCATAATATTGCTCAATATGATATTCTAAGCGGACATGAGTTACATTAATAACAAAATGTTCTTGACATTTACCTGTTGTATTATTATCAGTACGATTAGGATTATTGTTAGGATTAGTGTCAATGTCGCAAATGAAAAACTCAAGTGTAACAAGTGTTTATATTATCTTATCAAAATTCTTATAAGTGAGACTAGAGAGTTATACACAGGTTATCATCATCACTTTATTCGACTGGGACAATACCGACATTTACATCATTAATATTAAGTATGTACATTATTGGGCACTTATTTTTATTATTCTAACTGGTTTAAATCTTAAGTCGCATTTCCTTATTTTGTCCACGCTTTTTATTTCACAGCCATTACATTTGTAAAGTACTTTACTCCTGTATTATTACACTACTTTTGTAACAACTTCCTCTTAAGAGAGAATCCAAACTTCTACAGTTTCTTCTTTCACTTTTACGTTAGTTGAATCTGGTTTAAGTCTTTTCTGTTCTCCCTCCTTTCTCGTAACCATAGCCATATCATATCTGGTACCCACGTTGCTAATAAAACAACTAATAACAAATTCTGTGCTGTTATACAAATAACATAGCTTTCCGTGTAATCTCTTATCCATCCTAAGAAATATCCTGCTGGTGGTACGATGATTCCCATAGTCAACATACCAAGACCTACTGCAGCCGGCACTTGTTCCGATCTACAGTTCTCTGAAATGGCTAAATTTCTTGCAACAATTATCATACTCCTTCCAAATCCATAAAGACTGGACATAACAATAAGCACTACCAAGTCAGTTTGATATGCCAGTACTGGAACAAAGTAAATAAATTATTTATTATTTTTAATAGTGTAAAATTTACTATCTAATCTATCTATCTTGTTTTGAATGATATGCAAAGTATATCAGAATTAGGGCTTTTCAAATGACAAAAAAATTGTAGGCTCGATAGATGGCGTTGCTAACAAGGTAATCGTCAACTGTAGAAAACGTAGGAAACATTTTTTAAACACAAGCTGTTTATTTTTCAAAGCCAATTTTGACACTTCACTTGACCATCAACGCCATCTAGTTAGGCAAATAGTTACTATATTTTATTAAAGTTACTTTGAAAAGCCCTCACTAGAATAATCTGTCACTGAATACAATTAAACAACAACTATAGTAATGAGAAAAATGCATCAGTTATAGCCAATAATAAATTTATATTGTAAGTTGTTATCGGCATTATTTTTTAATCTTGTTTTGCTTCATTTTACAAGTGTATTTCAAAGAAGTTTGAGGTCAAGATGATTGTGCGACTTACTTTGCCTGGTGACGATCAACCAAACGCTCGTCAGGATAAGCATCCACCGAGCCTTGATTTTATATTTATCTTGGAATATCGGCAAGATAAGGCGACCCGCTATATCCGCACCTGCCACAGCGGACATGCAGATAGCGGTATGCTTTTTGTCCATATTTGCTACTTTCTGCAACAGGAAAATTAACTTAATTTCATTGTCCTAAATACCTAGTCCTACAAGCCAATACTTAAAAAAAATAGAATATGATAAATTACCTGTAAAAAAAATGGGAAGAGCATGCTAAAGTTTTGAATGGAAGTAACGGAGAGAGCAGTGCCGATAATGATGTTCAAGAAGCGAGGGCTCGATAATAGTGAAATATCGAATAAATCGTACATTTTCTTTAGCCAGCTTTTCTTCGCTGCCGGTACGGGAGCATCATATTTTTCTTAAAAAAATAACAGATGAATTAGTCACATATTTCTTTATCTAGTTTATAAGAATTGTTGAACTGATCTTGACGCAACTATTAAAATAATTTGGTAATGTAAATTTCGTAAACATCGATATCACGTTTATTATGTAAATAACGATAGTAATGATAGTTTGAAATATTCCAATAAGATTGCGTAATGGAAGCCTATTAATGGACTTGTGATTACCTCTAACTTGATTATTCGCCTTTTATCACATTACACAAATATTCACAACAATAATTGAACTGAATCAAAACATTATCTACTCGAATACAATTATTTTAAGTATATCAAACTTACCACTTTTCTCATTAGCAACAAAGTCGACATTGTTAAAGCTTTCAGATTTTTTGTTATTTGACCCATTTTCATTGCCATTATGATGTTTGAAATTGGGTTCTGTAGAGCGTCTAGCTAATACATTCGATATTTCTTTGCGCGTTGTAGAATCTTTCCTTATTACGATATCCTTATGTTTTTCTTCCAACAGTTGTAGTTTTTCGTCTACCTCCACTTCAACTTCAATTTTCTTCATGTGCCATTCTACCGGTTGTATGAGTAAAGTGCCACCAATCTGTAAAGTTGTATAACGTTAATATATTATCCTCCTTAATACTTCATTGTAAATCCCTTTGATTATTGATAATTTGTGAGATAGGGAAATCTCATTAGAATTATTAGAAATTTATCTTTACCCCATGTAAACTCAAACCGGACAGGATCAAACAGGCACCTTGAAAGCCATAACTCTCCAGAAGGTATCTAACTAAGTGAGGCATTAAGGTTTGACCCACACCTGTTCCCACATTGGCGAGGCCCACGGCGCGGCTCTTCTTCAGCTTGAAGTAGCTATTTATAGCCACAAACGACGAATTCTGTATGAAACCCAGTCCCAAGCCTGCAATGCAAATTAATATTGTTTATCGTGATCATCAAAGTAAATATACAGGGTCATTTTGAACTTACCATCCGAATTTTGAGGATGTATTTAGTCCATGAAACTGAACAACTTTCTCTAAGGAACACATGGTCAAATATGTAAAATAAAAATCGACTTTCCATACAAATCAAAGAGATCACGTGATCAATTTAGTATGGGATGACCAAAATTTTATGGCGAAATTTGACACATGTTTCATAGAGTTGTTTAGTTCCATGGACTGGACACATCCTTAAAATTTGGATGGTAAGTTCAAAATGACCCGATATAAATAACTGGACTTTGTATCGGCTATCTAATTCGAAATGGAATGTTATCTTTAGTGTTTAGCTATGTTACCTAAAAGTACTCCATAGGTTAGAGTTAGATGCCAAATGTTTGTTGAAAAACCGCTGAAAAATATGCCCAGGGTGCATGAGCAGGCTCCGGCAACTGCGACTACTCTCGCAGATGACAATTTGACCAGCGCTCCGGCGATGGGCCCGCCGAAGTTCGTCACGAATAACATCGTGCTGAGCACCACGGCCGCTCCTTGCGTCTTATGTCCCATGGCCTCTAATGCATCTCCGTATAGCAAGCTGAATAGAGACAGCATAGATTGATTGAAAATCTGTGAGCAATTTTTATGTTAGCGTTAAAATAAAACGATATGTCATTTCCAGCGTTATTAATTCATTGCATTAGTCAGTATTGTTTTGTAAAAAAATATTCCTGAATGTATCAGAACGAGTGACAATTAATATTATATTTTAACTGTTTTTTAGCAATCTAAAGATTATAGACTCTAGACTCTGAGTGTTATACAAGTCCTTATTTATATATTTTCGGTAATTCCCAGTCAATATATCCTTTGAATACTCGACAAACTGCCCAAATGCCCAAAATACCTGAATACTAAATCTTATTTTACTACTCAAATGTCCGATTCACAAAATGAGAAATTTGTGTTTGCCTAACGAACGTAATTACCGTATGATAAGTATACTTATGTCACCGTCTTATGTTTGTCTTAAGAATTACTTGTTTTACAGTATGTTTTGAAATTAAAAGTCAATGATTAAAATATAATTCAAAAGATATCAAACGTGAACATTTGAGAATAAGTAATAAAATATGTTTTTGTTTTAATTACTATGTTATCAGAAGATCCGCTCAGTAAATCATAACATTTTATTAAAATTCGATTATCAAATTCGATATCAAATTCGGTACAAATCGAATCAATAAAGTAAAGCTAAAAGAACCTTATTTCTCAGAATAAAATTTAATATTTGCTTTTACAGCTGAATAAGTAATCTTTTTGACCTCATAGAGAGTTAATTAAATTGTATATTTGCTTCAAATCTAATAAATCAAAATTTCTAAAGCGCGTATAGTATACTAGTAATGAGTAGAGGTTTAATTAAATTAAAGAAAAGCTGCAAAAATATGTGTGATTATAGACATAATAGTAATCATATTATTTCAAATATAAATAAAAGCAGAATTTCATTTAAAAAAAGGTAGCTTTTTATTCATAATATAGGTACTATACACTTTAAGATAATACACAAAAAGCAACATAGTAACTTTTGATTTTAGTATACAAATCATTATCAAATTATTTGGGGAATGTTCTTTTAATTTAGTGTAGTAACTACATAGTATAAAACAAAGTTGTTTCCTGCTGTCTGTGTATGTATATGTAATGTATGTGTACTTAGGATTTTCTTTAAAACTAGGTACGCAACGGATTTTACTGCGGTTTAAATAGATAGAGTCATTCTAGAGGAAAGTTTATGGTGTCGAATTCGAAGCTAAGCGAGGGCGGGTCGCTAGTATTAATATATTTTGTTCTATTACCGAACACAAAAACTAACAACTGAACTAATTAGTTCTATATGACATTTTAATTTGGCTACCACAATATGTTTTCAGGTATATTATTTCAGTCAACTGAGTCGATTATTTTTCGAATTCTTTTTAGGGTTCCGTACCAAACCTCTTATGGTGTGACTCAGTCAGTCTGTCTGTCTGTCACAGCTGGATATCTCGAGAACCACTAATGGTATCAACTTGGGTCTAGTTTAATCTTTTTTAAAACAATATCTTTTTTACAACAGGGACTGAAAAGGGGTGTTAAAAATTTGAAGTGGGGCTACTAGGGCATGTGAGGTATCATATGAAAGAACGTCATTTGCATGTTTTTAATCATTTTTTCTATTTTTTTAGGCCACATAGTTTTCGATTTATGATAAAAAATGTAAAAAAATACCATTCCCCTCCCCCCTTATCTCCGAAGTTTGCAAAGAGAAAAATCTGAAATAATTCTATGTGATAGCAGTTTATATAAAATTTACAGGAAAAATAAAACAATGTCTCAATATAGCACATTTTTTTAGAAATTATCAAAAAGGTTCGGACATTTATGTATGAAGACTGACATACCTACCTGTCCGCCATTTTGAAAAAAGTTGATTTTGGCTGCCTCTGATAAAAGTGATTTCAATCGATAGAATAGTTAGAAGTAATAATCGGTAGAAGTCGTTACAAACAAAAAATAATAGCAAAAACATCTCGTAAGTGATATACTTACTGAGATATTTGAGTTTTAAGTTGAATAAACGCAATATAAAATTATGCATTTTTGCATTAATTTATTTGTAAAACACCAACCACCTCGAAGGGGTAGATTACTAACAACAATGTTTCTACTAAAAATCCATTCAACTGTCTCTGTAAACAAGTGTATTCCATACTCATAACTGGAGCACACTTTGTCATCTGAGTCTTAAACGATTTCTACATATATAAATAGCTAAACAACAATATGCATTAACATATTTGATCCACTAAATCCAGAAAGTACTGATTTTGTATGTCAACTTCAAACTCAAATATCTCAGTAAGTATATCACTTACGAGATTTTTTTACTCATTACTTTTTGTTTGTAATATTTTTTTCTATCGATTTACACCACTTTCATCAGAGGCGGTCAAAGCCGTCTTTTTTCAAAATGGCGGACAGGTAGGTATGCCAAAAGGTCCTGATGCTTTTTCCAAAAAAGTTATTTTAGTTCCATTATCGGTCAAGAGATGGCGCTGATGTAAAACTGTAATAATAATTTTATTATTTTACTCTTCAGTGTATTCATTGATGGTACGGAACCCTCGATATGCCAGTCCGACGCGCTCATGACCGGTTTTTTTTGACGTATGACAGACTTTTGGACTACGATTTCGATTAATACATTTTTTAACCTATTGGTAATACCAGTTGATATTTATTTAAATGATTTTGCGGAGTGCATCTTCTGTACTTGCACTACGTATTATGTATTCTGTGGTAATATTAAGTTTGTGTTTATTTGGATTTTGAGTGTAAATTATAACTTGTATGAGTACAGTTAATCTGTCTTCCTTTTATTAGGTATTTAAAAAAAACCTTATGAAGTTTAGGTATTTTATTGTGTAATATATAGGAAGTATAACTTAATTAGATACTAATTCTCTTAAGTTTTCGATATAAACGTCATGCACAAAAAAGCAATTATTGACCAAAAGAACCGAATCTTTTAATATTCAAAGTTGTTGCCTTTATTTAGATTAAATAGTTGCCTATCTATGTTTTCTTAAAAACAAGAATCCAAAAAATATAATAAACAAAGAAAGTATGCACAGTCATACTTACTTTATTCAAACGTAAGGAACCAACAGATAAAAAAATACTTACATTCGAAAGCGCAGTACCTATGAGAACCATCCATCCCCACCCACCATCAGGGGGGACAAGTTTTGTAACCATCTGTACCTTACTGGGTACTAATGATAATTTTTCTGAAGTCATAGTGGAGTAGCTTTTTTTCTTCCTGTATTATCAGAACATTAGCCTCTTCTTTGGTTCACGTCTGCCAAATTACCTTGAGAGTCTGTAACAATTACAATAGTTTGTGAAATCATGGGTTGTTTTATGCGTCACATTTTGTCGCAATTGCGCGTGAGTTACTCATTATGCCTAGACTTATAAAGAAAGGTTAAATTTCTGATAAGTGTTAAGGCTCGGCTATGCAAAATCATTTGTCTCTGTCTTTTTCTGTACGTGTAAAGAGTATGGAAAATAACCTCACTTCTGCACTTTTTCGATGTTTTTGGTTGTTTTTTCATCATTATCTTTAGCACAATAATCTTTCTTGAAAAAAAAATATTGGAGCAACTGCACAGTACGTTAAAATATATTTTGATGTAGAATTTAATCCGTTTCCGCTATTATTTACGCCAAAAATATGGCCCGCGACAAGCGCTTTTGATGATATTCAGTTTTTTTTACAATCATCTGTGAGGTTTATACGCAAATTAATACTTGTAGCAATTAGATAATTTCTTTAGCTTGTCGTATGTTTTTTTTGTGTCTACAACTTTACGTTTTCAATACAAAAATATGGCCCGCGCAAACTATGTTATCCTATTATGGACCCTACACATGGAGTGTTAATAAGTGTAGCACATGTTTTGTCATATTTTGAATAATGGTGAAAACTTATAAAGTTTTATTTCTATATTCGACGACTCAGTAGCTCAGTTCGCCCGGGTTGCAAAAAGTCGCAAGTTCGATTCCTTTCTAATCTAAGTACTAAGTTAGGGACGAGTTGTTTTCTTTTCAACTATAAAGTTTAGCTTATAGATCTTTTTTTATTTTTTTTTTATTTGTTTATAAGGACCGCCAACAAATTATACACTATGACAATTTTAAAAGTACAAGTAATAAAAAATAAAAAATGTTTTATTAACATAAAGTTTCTATTCTAAACAAGTGGTGAGACGAAGTCCCTAGTAAGTAGATTTGATACACTTGTGTTAGGGATATCTCGCTCAAAACCCTTGAACCTTACACGATATGTTAATAATACTTAGGTACTATAAAATATTTGAAACAAAATAAAGGTTAACTAATTTAAAAGAACAACAATTTCAAAAAAAAAAAAGGTAAGTTTGTTTTATAAATTTTGTGTGTGTGTGTGGTGTGTGTGTGTATGTGTGTGTGTGTGTGTGTGTGTATGTGTGTGTATGTGTGTGTATCTGTTTGTGATATAATTCTATAATTAAGTTTATACAATTCTTTCTAGTAAATTTTCAGTCTCTTCATATGATAAAGTTTTTAACCATTCAACGACAATTCCTTTACATTTATGTGCTGATCTGTGATATATATCTAGTCTTTTATTAACTTTGTTATAAATGAACGCCGACTGGCTCATGTATTGTCGTTTAGCAAAAGCTGTATGAAAACTGTTTGTATCTACCACAGTGTGTTTCCGTCTACGTTTTAACTTATGGGGGTCAAAAGGTAAATCCTTATGCATTTTTAAGATAATATTCAGTAAATATAATTTTCTAACTGTAAGCAGGTTACTAATTTTATAGAGATTCTCAGTGGAAAATTTCCACGGCTTAAAGTACATTATCTTGATTAGTGATCTTTGAGACCTCTCAAGCTCGAGGAGTTTTGTCTTAGAGGCCCCACCCCAAACCGAAATACAGTAAGTGATTATTGATTGCACCAGAGCTACATATATTCGGTTCAGACGTGTGCCACACATTACATGCCTTAGTGTCTTAAAGATCCATTTAAATTTTCTTATTCTACTGATAACTAAGTCTATATGATTGTGCCAAGATAACCTATGATCGACAATAACGCCAAGATATTTTAGATAGTCTTGTTTTTGAAGAGAGGGACAACCACAACTTGTGTTTTGTAAACTATCACAGTGATGTATAGTTATTTGAAATTCAGATTTAGGTTGGGATCTCTGACTAGGAGTAAAACAGATGTATCTTGTTTTGGATGTATTTAATGTTAGTAGATTTGAGTTCATCCACTCAGCTATTCCAACCAAACCCTTCTCGGTGACACTTTTTACATTTTCCCAACTAGGTCCAGAAAAAACAACAGCGGTGTCGTCTGCGTAAGTAAATATCCGACCACTCTCAATCTTAAGCTTGCACAAGTCATTTATATACACTAAAAAAAGTGTAGGGCCCAGGACACTCCCCTGAGGGACGCCGAAAACCACTTTTTCTTCATCACTGTGATAATCCCCAATTTTTACTACTTGAGTCCTTTCCTCTAAGTAATTTTGAAAAAGAGACAGTGCTACACCCCTTATACCTATATTTTCAAGCCTACGCACAAGGATGGGAACAGACACAGTGTCGAAAGCTTTTTTAAGGTCTATAAACACAGTGACGCATTTCAGACCATCATCGACATTACTTGTAATAAAATTAGTTAAATCTATAACTGCGTCTTGTGTCGAGAAACCTTTTCGAAAGCCATACTGAGAATCCGAGAGTATATTGAATTTATTAAGATAGCTGATAAGTCTCATATTTAAAAGTTTTTCTAGTATTTTTGAAAAACATGGAAGTACCGAAATAGGTCTGAAGTTGTTGACATCTGTTTTGCTCCCACCCTTGTGCACCGGTGTGATCACAGACCGCTTTAAGGCCACTGGAAAAATCCCAGATTCAAAACATAGGTTAGCCAAGCGACTAAGCAATGGAACCAAAAAATCTCGAGCTCTTTTTACAAATTTTGTTGAAATACCATCCCAACCAGGGGCACTGTTAGAGTCAAGACTTGAGAGGATTTCATCCACTTCTTCAGGATCAGTATTTAACAAAACGAAAGAAGACATTTGTAGATTATTATTGCTAGAATCTGCACGTTGGACGTGCGAGGCAAATTGAGAAATAATATCTTCCGCTAAAGTTTTACCAACTGTAACAAAAAACTTTACTGATTGATACGATTTACTGAATCTATGGGGTGTGGCAATATATGTAGCAAATCTAAATTAGATGTTTTCGGAGGCTTAAAATTACTAATTTCATTTACAGTAGTCCACAATTATTTGTTATTTTTAGTGGAATCCTCTATTTTTTTTTTGTGATACTGTTTTTTTAATTTTCTTATTTGTAAAACACAATAGTTGCGAAAACGCTTATATGTAATCTTTAATATATTATTATGTGGTTCTAGGCGAAGTTTGATTTGCATACTATTTCTAAGTCTAATACATCGTAGGATACCATCAGTTATCCACGGCTTCAAAATTCGTTTCCCAGCTGGTATTTTCTTTATTTTAGTGTTTGACAACACAGACGTCCTAACGATGTCAATCAATCTACTTACTAAAATGTTCGGGTCATTACAAATTACCAAATAGGAGACATCATTGTTAACAAGTGATTTATACGCATTTTCAAAATTAATCATATTTGTTTGATTTAAATGAGTAGTTGAAATGCCATCTAAGTTAGATATATTTAAATTTACCATAGAGTGGTCAGTTATGGTAGTATTAAGAACAGTAACAATTGCAGAGTATCTGTTGTTATCAAATTTTAAAATGGCATGATCAAGACAACTGTCCTGTCTGGTGGGCAAGTAATGACCTGGGAGAAAACCAAGTGATGATAAAACTTCCAGATATTTTAATCTATTATTCTTTTCTGCTGAACTTTCCACCGGCTTACTTATTAAATTAATGTTAATATCTCCGACTATAAAAATGTTTTTACCAGCTGTTATAGAATCAAGATGATTATTTAACGAGTCTATGAAATCTTCTGCATTATGATTGGATGGAGAACGATAAATACCTATTATAATATAGTTAGAAGTAACAATTTGTAGTCCGGACGCATGAGCTAGGCTTATTTCTGTTACCTGTACACTATGGGAGTTATTGACATATGCTATTACACCATCATTCTGATTATACTGATTTAATGTGTAGTATGTTGAATAATTATTAATAATAGGTATTTCTTTATTGGGATCTAGTACATCTTAAAGTTAAGTGCTGTCTTAATTAAAGGCAGTCACGACATGTGCTATCATAAACATTTTTAATATCTTTAGAAAAAGTTGTAATCACTACTTAAAAAGAAAAATAGACAATCAAACAATTTAAACAACAATCAGGTATGGATGATCGAAAATTACACAATTCAGATTTTAATATAAACATAATTATACTTACTAAGAAAAAAAAAAAGATACGAAAGAATTACAAATCATTAATAATATTAATAACGGAGCGCTTAAAACCTTGTATTTTATTTGAGAAAATGTCGATATCTTGTTTTTAAAAACATTGAAAAATAATAAAATGTTGAAGAATCATTTGTATAAGTGAATATCATATTTAAGAGAGAAAGTGGACTAAAGATAAGGAATATAAGTTCCATCTCTTGAGATCAGTGACCTACGTGACAAACAGGGTGTGTCCTCATATCTCTCGCAATAAATTACAGTTTGACATGTATGATCATTGACATTATCAGTACACGATGGTGCTAATTCATCAGATTTTATCATCTCTATTTGCTCACCATATTGGTCACTTTCGATAACGTCAGGACACGTTAAAACAAAACAGTCTTTGTACCAAATTCAGATAAGACGTAACTTAGCTCAGTTAAAATTATTCTTAAAGTCTTTAAGGTCAACCAAATGGTAATGTAAAACATAATACTTTGAACAATTATGTAACATAATTTGTATAACAATAACTCTTAACAATTTTAAACTGATTTTAACTTATGATAGGCAGAATTCAAATGAAAAAATCACAATGGACTTGCACGAGTATGTCATTTAAAACGTGAACGACTAATACTAAAACTAAATTATTCATGATTTTAGTTTTTTTGTTGTTGATCGTATTTCAATACTTTACGTGTTTGTGTAAATAATGTTGTTTAAGAAAGATGTAGGAAAATTTTGGAATTTAAACACCTTGAAACAGTTTTTTTACGTCAATTTATTAAAAAGAACCATTAAAATGTTGTGAGCAATTAGGTAATTAGGTAGGTACCAATGATTATTTTTTCGTTTAGTAGAGGACTTAGACCATTGCGGACACTAAAATTTCACTCCAAAATAAGGTAAAGGTATGAGTACCTATCTGTTTTTAGTACCAAAGCATAAGTAACTAATTCGTAACGTATGATTTGTATTTAGCTTTATGAGAACTAATATTTTATTTTTGTGTAAAAGAACTATTATTTTATCTTGTTAAATATGTGGCAATGGGTCCATACAATAGAAAACCTCCTTTATAGTTTGAAAGTCACTTGGCAGCCAATGTATTAATGATTGCTAATATAACGGGTTAATAGTTTGGACTCACCGTTTTATTATAACTACTAGAATAATCTATATATATAGACGCTCTTATCGTTTTTTTGTTAGTATTATTCCATTGGCCGCAGTCGGCAAAAAATACTGATCGCAAAAACTTTGCAGCTGTAGGTAGCAACACGTAAGATTTAGACCTATATATCTAGCCATTTCTGGAAGAACATCGTAAGCGCCAAAATTAGCAAAAAAAAAAGTGTTTTTATAGTAACCAACCGCCATATCAGCTGATATTTTACCTTATCGCTGACTTTAGAGTTCACAGTAGAATAAATTAATTTTTTTTTTTAGTTTTTATCATAAGTTACAACTTATTCAGTTTTTTCGTCGTAACCTCCATCGACTCATATATCGTAAGTAGAGTAGTAAGAAGATCTAGTATTTTGTCATACTCTTTGTTCTTCGCATTTTGTCTTACGATATAGGTCGCTTATGATAAAATACTAGGTTTTAGGTTATAATATAGCAAGCAACCTACTTGGCGCTTACGATAATAAGTTATTCAACGTCAGTTAAATAGGTACTTGTCTCTTGCGATAATTTTGATAAATATACAAAAAAAACTTCTGTGAAATATGCAAAATGGCGGTAACAATGTTCTTCCTGAAAAGGTTCGATATTTAGATACCTTGCAATTTTTTTGGAATGCAAGGTACAGTCAGCCTCGGAAATAGTTGAGCACTTTAGTACCTTATCATTCCAACTATTGCGCTTGTATAGTAAGGTTGTTTTGCTACCCATTGATTGAGACACAGTTCTACAGTATCCAACTACTTTTCGTGTCTCAACTTTTATTATTCAAATAGTTCGATTCCGATCAATTTATAGAAAACAAATTGCAGAAGGCGAAAGGCGAAAGGTCGATTTTGACAGCAAAAAATTAAGTTAACGTTGATTGAAATAAGTATATTATATTGGAACTCTTGTTTTTTTACTGTATCTTATACCTAATTATTAAGTTAATAAATAAAATATATCATGATGATAAATTACCTACATTGTTTGTAATTTGTTTACAGTTCAATAAACGAAGGTCGAAGATGCAAGTAATAAACAATTACGGTATCGAGTAGTATAATCAAGTTACAATTAAAGTTTGTTAATTAAACAAACAACATTGAGATTGTAAGTGTTAACATAATTTCTATAAAAGTCAATCTTAAATTGGGATAGTTGGTATTTAATTTAATACAGGTAATATTTTTAAGCTTTGGATTTAACTTCGGTGTATTTATTTGAAGTAAGTATATGTCAAACTATTTATAACGATCATAACGTCCTTTTATTGTCCAATTGGTAGATAACATTGTCAGTTCTATCAGTCAAATAGGTAGTATAGATTACCACCGATAATATTTGCTACGAGTAAATACTGTTTTTATGCCCACATTATTAAAGATTCGTTAAAAACTATTTACTTTTATTTTTATTGAAATTATATAGGTAGGATTATTTGGTAAATGATTATGTTATAGACGAGAAATTGGTATTTAATTACGGAACATTCTTCCTACCATCTTAGTTAAGTGAAGAACAGGCAATAATGCCGTCACATAGCGGTAATTACTGGTTAAATATAAACCAATCAGAACTCGCTTGAATTACCTGTCGCAAATTGGAGTGTATTGAACTTCTGATGTAATATTAAACACAAATACAATCGACCTTCAGCTCCC
The DNA here is from genome assembly GCA_943789525.1 of Agriphila geniculea. Lineage (NCBI taxonomy): Eukaryota > Metazoa > Arthropoda > Insecta > Lepidoptera > Crambidae > Agriphila > Agriphila geniculea. The sequence continues at coordinate 19,309,042 of OX038871.1, forward strand.
TGCATTTCCAGTTCGGTGTCACTATTAATCACTGGGCCATAGGACACTATGTTGTCCAAATAACAATGAACCCAACGCCACATACAATAGAGCTATTCTTACCTAAACACGCACGCAGCTCATAGCTGTAATGGAAAATGTTGGAACTGACAAAATTGGGTGGTAGTTCACTAGTGCTCTTGAATCGGCTCGCCTCCCACTGAGTCACAGACTAATTGTTTGTTACACGTTTGTATCGCTCGGCTTCACAACCATCAATGAACATTGACACTTCATATCGGGGTGTTCGAATGAGATAATGTTATGCGTAATCAAAACAGTTCAGTAACTATATCGAATTCGTTGCTATCTGAATTTGTAAAGCTGAAGCAATCGTTGACTTTTTATTACAATAATACCTCTAATCTATCATTTGTAAGGGCAATGAACAACAGCTGGTAATAATAATTATCTGTGTGAAGAAATTACCTAATACTTAGTGAAGAATGAAAAACTTTATAGCTTTTCTGCCACCGAGAAAAGTGCTTGGCCACACTAAGATTTTCTTGTCAGAATCGCCGAAACAAAGTTAGCCTTATGGTAAGAGTAATTTTGATGTCGCCTACCTACCACGTTAAATCTTAGAAATAATTTGAACGCCTTATTAATAGCTGTGTACTCTTGACATTTTTTTTACCAAGGCCTCTGAAATGCCAGTAAATATAACAATCAAAATAAAAATAGTAGTAAAAATCCAATCTGTGTACAATAAAAAACGTGCTTAAACCCTTATATTGAGCTGAGTAGCTCAACATCGCAATCGTAAAAAAATACGCAATCAATTAACGGGACATAATAGTTTGTTATGATTTTATGAATAATCTCTATCACAAAATAGATTTAATGTTGAGACTTTTGGTGAAAAGTTGTTTCTGTTAAAAATGGCAATACCATTTTATGAAAGTCAAAGTCAAATAAGCTTTATTCAAATAAATTTAATAATTAGGTACTTTTGAATCGTCTATATTTTCCTACCACCCACCGAAATGTGAAGTGCCTCGATATAAAATCACAGAAAAGATATAAGTACTACCGTATAAAATATAAAAAATAAAAGTCTTTGTCTAGACACAATATTTTGTAATTTAAATTGCACAACGCACGGATATGTATTCATACATGGGTGACAATTAGTGTAGACTGTAGGAAATGAAGCTATCTTTTGTATATAGACCCCATCATTAAATCAATAAAACTTTGCAGGGATGTAGTATAGTATGAACCCAAAACCTATGTACAAATATTCAAAAACAAAAAAAAATCGATTTGGATACTTTAAAAAATATGTTTCATTTATGATACTTTATCATACTGTAAAGTTTCGTCTACTGAGGGGTCCACTACCATCCTTTCCTACACTTAATACTACTGGCTCCGTGAGCTGTAGACCTCGCGTTGAAAAGTAACTCAAAATGTAAGCTGTTAAAAAAATATAGATGTCGCCCACTCGCCACGAGGTTTTCAAGCATATAATAGGGTTCGTGCTGTTGGTATATTCGCAGCTACGTGGTAGGTCCCATAATAAATTGGCCTAACTGGGTTGTGGAGGAAGAAATAAAGAAATGAAAAACCCGTATTACTTTTCAATGTAGTTTTCGTTATTTACAACACACTTTTTAGATCGCTAAACCAACATTTCTAAATTCAATTCGCGCATTCATCGTTGAACTTCGACATTTATTGACCGTTTTTGATGATTCTTTTTTTGTTTGATTGAGTTCTCTTTTGAGATGGTTTCATTTTATAATAGTGAAATTTTGAAATCGGTTTAGTAGTTTTCCAGTGTTCCTAAAAATGTTATTATTTTGGTTAACATTACGGATGTGTTTTCGTAGTTGTTTGGACATAACTTCTTTATTTATAAACGATTTAGGTGTTTTTTGTAAAAAAAATGTCCTCTAGCCCTACCCGACTCTAATAGACGCTTTTTTATTTAAATAATTGAAATTCAAAGGTTTCGAATCAATAATTATGTATTGAATATTATTATTTGAATATTAAATAAAACTTGAGTAACCTATAACTTGCATTTTATCATGAGTACCTAATGTATACACATGTATACTATACAAATTAGTTCAATTCAATCGTATTGACATCATCCTTTCAAAAACTGACACTGTGATGGGGGGAAATACCAAAAACAAAAAAAAAAGATTGGTAAAAAATATTTTTAAGTAGCTACTTAATAACTTCATGATAACACAACACAATGAACTTTGTAATTACCCTTTGGCACGACTGTATTTCTGCAAATCATATGATCTTCTTTCTACAATTGATTTGAAACCTTAATGTGTTGAGTGTTAAGTTTAAAGTTGATTCGGTAATTTATACATTATAATGGAAACCCCCAGAGCTGCTGTGCATAGATTGACTCACATATAATTGACATAATGTTGACATAATGACATCGTTCTTTGCCTTCTGTCTTCAATGGTCATTTTCAAGAATCTTATATTCATATTCTATTAGTCAATCGTAGATGGCTGACGTGCTCGGATTTTATCGGTGGCATTCAGCTACGGGTCCCGAACTTAAGAGCTAATACAATACCACAGGGTAAAAAAATGGTGATCTGTGACAATACATGTATACCAACACGATAATCGGACGTCATTTGTTCAAAGCTTAGGTTCATTAATTACGAAATAAATATTCGTAAAGAAAAAGTTATAGCCAGACAGAATCCGTGGTCAACATTTCTTTTTCTTTTTCACCGACAATTTTCAGTTGGTGAACATTAAAACACTAAATTTTATCTTCCACTTAAATTGCTCGAAAATAGCACATCAAAGTTACAAATTGCACGTTAAGAAAAACAAATGTAGTAATACACGTTTTCATTAAATTAAATGGAAAAAGGTGGCAAAATAGCACTGTACTGAGCAGAAAAGCGCATTAATTTGTTTTATTTTAAGCGCCAAGACTAGAATCCTCGACATTATAGTAACATAGACAAATAACTGCACTAAGTAACTGTAGATTACTTAATGGGATACTTAAAACTTCGTGTGCTGTTAAATATATGAAATTATTAAGATAAAGCTACTTCATAATTTAACTTCTCATCAAACAGACGTTTCAAGATTTGAAGCTTTACTCATATAATATTCTGATAATGGTTTCATGTTCTGACATAATTTTTAAAAAGAAAGTAGGATTTCGATCAATTTATTTGCTATAAGAAAAGAAAAAGACCACATATCGATCAAAAGATAAAAATTACTACTCTGAGAAAAACACGTCATTAGTAATACTAACTGTATGCAATAAAAATAATAATTTTACCTTATATGAGTGGATTATCTTCACGATTAGGTTAGCTGCCTTTTGTATTGTGGTAGCTATCTAAAGTAAACAAGATTATCGGAACTCACCACGTGATAGCAGCATCGGTGCTAATATTTGATAAGATAATCGAACATACGGAGATATCGTGACCATATTACATAGTTCATATTTTGCATAATTTTTTGATAACTAGGTAACTTACTAGCTTTAGAAATAACACCTAAGAATTACTTAAGGTAATTAATATATTAGGAAAAATACCAGAAAATATCGACAAACCCGTAGCAGCTCAAATGGTATTCAAACTCGCACCTTTGGGATTCCGGCCCAATGCACTGACTAATTATGCTACCGAGTCGCTAATAAATTGGTCCGTGCATTGGGTCGCAATCCTAAAGCCTACGCTGTTACTATTCTATCTTCATTGTTAATGAAAATAATATCATTGTGAATGGACAAATAAAGTTATAATGCTTTTTTTTTTTTTAAAAAAAGGTGCAGGTTCGAATCGCGTCTGAGCTGCTACGAGTGAGTTGATTTTAAATATCTAGTATTTTTTCTAATATATTAATTATCTTAATATAAAAATAGCACTTTGAATACCTAAAATAAAAAATGAATAAAGAATTACTTACTGAAAGAATATTGATACGAACCCTCGAGTTGACACCTTCAGTAAAAATAAATTTTAAAAATATTAAAACACTGCCCTGCTAAAAACGAACTAAAAAGTTAAATAACAAGTGTCATTGCAGTCGGGGGACCGTTTTTTGTGGAATTATTTTTAATCAAAGAGGTCCACCGACTGCAATGACACTTGTTATTTAACTTTTTAGTTCGTTTTTGGCAGGGCAGTCTTGTTTTAATATTTTTAAAATTTATTTATTTTTATTTCACACATTTTAGTGACAAATTAAATAGTTATCAAACGCACTCATTAAGGCCTTTCATTTGATGTCCATATTGTAATCATTGAAGAAAAAAAATATTTTTTTCACATTTGAAAGTGGTTTCGTACAGCGCCATATTGACTTTTTCTAAAAAAAATATAGCCAGTGTCACTCGGAATGATGTAAGGATTCTAACGATACCCCATACATCCAAATCTGTTGCGCCATTTAGAAGTTATGGTGGAATAAAGAAACTCACATACCCACAAATATACATGAATCCTGAACACATATGCACTTCTTTTTTGGGCAGTCGTGTAAAAAAGATATTCCACTATAATAATCGTTTGCTCTTTAATCAGCATCTGAAATTCTCGAGAGCAAATTCTGGGATCGATATTACAAAGATAAACCGGGGCAATTTCGGAGCATTCGGTACGTTACTTAGCTCGTCTTGTGGAACTAAGAAAGGGTTGAGCCCAACGACAAGTCTCGAATTAACGAGGCTGTTGGAGCTCCCTAGAAATTTACACGGGTATGCGAGTAGGAACTACAGCTATCGGATGCACAGCAGTCCCACACAGATTTAGTACCCCAAATAGTTGGTGTACTCTTAGACTGTTTTTGGGAAGAAATAGAAATATTCATTTGCTTGAAGTTATGAAAGTTTTCAAAATAAATTTATTATGAAGAAGAATGATTTAAAAAAAACCGGTCAAGAGCGAGTCGGACTCGCGCACCGAGGGTTCCGTACCGTATTTGGATATGTTATTTTAGGACAGTCTTTAAAAAAGTAGGATAAACGGCAGACAGGTGGAAGGGCGAACAGGCGGACAGTTAATTTACAAATGCTGCTTATGGTGACTGAAAAACGTTTCAGCCACTCCACATTGCAAAATGTTTATATTACTAGTCCATCAGCCATTTTAATGTCCCCACTGCTGGGGCACAGGCCTTCTTTATGGGTGGACAAGGAGGACGGGCCATAACCCAACACGCGGGCCTAATGCGGATTGGTGGGTGTTAACGACTGCAAATGCAGCCGGGACCAACGGCTTAACGTGCCTTCCGAAGCACGGAGGAGCTCGAGATAATAAATTTTTGGTCACCCATCCCATGACCGAACCTTGCGAACGTTGCTTAACCTCCGCAATCGCTGGTCCAGGCGCTAAACCACTGCGCCACCGAGCTCCTCGTTATTATTATATTACTATATGACTAAGTAGGAACTTATTCTTCGTTTAATCGTACGGCAAATAGTAGGTAATTATATTAGAACCAGCCACCAATTTATTATTGTAGTGTTAGGTTGCGCCATCTCTTGACCTATAGTGGAACTATTTTTGTCCCTTAGGTTAGCATGCTTAGGACAGCGCGATCTGTTGACTGGTAGTGACACTAAAAAAAATTGTTTTTTGAATTTCTAAAAAAGTGTGTTATATTGAGACATCGTTTTATTTTTCCTGTAATCTTTACATAAACTACTATCACATAGAATTATTTCAGATTTTCCTCTTTGCAAACTTCGGAGATAAGGGGGGGAACGGTATTTCTTTTTACATTTTTCATCATAAGTCGAAAACTATGCGGCCTAAAAAAAAAGGAAAAAATTGTTTTAAAATGTGCAAACAGCGCTCTTTCATATGATACCCCACATGCCCTAGTCACCTCACTTAAAATTTTTAAGACCCCTTTTCAGTCCCTGTTGTAAAAAAAAATATTAATTTTATTATTTCTTTCTTATTTGCAAAATAGTTGGGCAAATGTCATTAAACTATTCCAAATTTCAAGTTGATACCATTAGTAGTTCTCGAGATATCCAGCTGTGACAGACAGACAGACAGACAGACAGACAGACTGAGTCACACCATAAGGGTTCCTTTTTTACCATTTTGGTACGGAACCCTAAAAACCGACTAAAGTTAACGTAAGCAGCTGCTGTACGCAGATATAAAAGTACCAAACAGATTTCTAAGAAAATAAATTAATGCTTTATGTGGTAGTCTAGTTCTGAAAAGTTTAATGGTATACTACTATCACCTAGTTAGTCTTACATTTTTATTGTGTATAATGAAAAATGCTATCATTATCTCTGTATGGGGATGCTATTCTCAAGGCTGAAGATCGGATACAGAATAAGAACATTTTCGCTACTAAACTCAAAATTATACAAAATTATTTTATCATCACTAAAAATCTTATTAAAACATATTGTATTATCTACATTCCACCAAACATCACGGGCATATTTTTGCTCCAAGTATCTAAGTCAACTTTAGTCCCAAAATTAATGCATTCATTACGTACATACTACTTACCTACTGCAACAGCCGAATTTAGTGCACCGAATAGTTGCAGAACTGCAGGCTGCTGTAATTAAAGAAAGACACTTAGACACCATCTATTCAAGTTACTTTAAAGGGTTTCCTAGCTCAGTACTGACATTTTGCTTTATATCTATTACAAACTAGCGACAACCCGTGACATCGCCTACCCGGATAGTTATTTTTACATCCCTCGGGATCAGTACCTTTTTTGTGGATAAAAAAGTAGGTACCCTATATCTTTTTTCTGTACCCCTGATAAAGTGATTTCATGATGATCGGTTGAGTAATTATGACGTGAAAGCGTTACAAAGAAAAAAACAAGTAAACAAGTTCATTTTTTAGTTTTAACCAGTATTAAGTAAGGATTATAGAAAGGTTGATTATATCTAGAAGCGATACATTTCTAACAAAAACTTTTAATAAAAAGCACATTGAATATATAAATTTGATAAATAATGAAGATTCTTCCTATTAAATTAAAAGCAAAAAAATTTCTAAGAAAAATAACCTAATGGATTTAATAATATTGAAAAGATACTATATAATATAGCATCTAACACGACTACATTACCTTCATTAGCTACGTACACAAACTCGTTTCAAATATTATTAAATGTTATGGTCCTATTTTGTATGAGTTTACAAAATAGACCTTTGTTATGAAAGCAAATAAAACCCTGATGAAACAATGTCCCTCGCCGTTTCCTTCTATCCCAAAAATGTGGATAAAACATATTTTTAACAATGAAAACATTGTTCTAAAACAAATGCCCTAATAAAAAAAGCGGATAAGATCAATTCAACATTCTCATTATTTGGACAGTTTTTACACAAAAAAAAAAACATTTCCACTGATTTTACAATGATACAGTGATACATACCTTTATCAACAATTTTAATGATACATACCTTTTTCAACAATTTGTTATCATGACAAAAAATCTTATTAAATTCCATCAGACATACAACAAGTTTTAGGTACATCATTCTTCTTAATTCTTATTCTTTTTACATTCTATTATGACGTATATATTTCTAGCGATTCAAAATTCATACGGCTCAAACCTTGATGAAATGTCAAATATTTGAAGTAGGTTTATCAAATCGCCGATTAAGTACCAAATACTGCTATCTAAATTTTTTTCCATTAAGAAGTTGGTTCGTATTACCAGAACTGTTCAGCATTTCTTTCAACGTCTTAATTTAGCAGCTATTGGTATACTATACGTACTTATCTTCTCAATTAGCAGTAATTCAAATTATGTTTTTGTTAAAGTGTGAAGTGTCTCCAGACAAGTCGAACTATAGGTACTATAATTAAAAAATCCAAAAAATGCTGATAACAGTGTTTGGTACTTAATCGTCGAAATGTAGACTTTGAAGCAACAAAATCTAATTTAATAGAATTGACTGACAATAGACAGAGAACGCAAAATGTGGCAGTTTGCGTAGTATTCTTTTGAGTTCTGTCTAATTATATTGTCAGAGAACGCAAAATGCTACAGTATTCTTCTGACCCTATTCTATTGTGACGTATTTCTAGCGATTCGGAATACATAGCGCCGCAGAGCGCTTAACACGGAATTCGATTCACCTAATGCGGCCTAATCCTGGTCGTAGCACGCAAATGGCACAGGATGCATTCCAAAAGGCATGTGCAATTTGCAGTTGGTGATTGATGATAATCCGTTGCACATCTGGCTGCGACAAAACAATTCAAATCTTACTCAGCTTTGGGCAGATAGGGAAAATGTTCGATCATTATTATGAAATAATAGAAGTAGTAGTTTAGTAGACTTAAGCTTTATGAATGAATACATCGATATCGACATTAGCAATGTTTATGTCCCTAGTGCTGGGGCACAGGCCTTTCTTAAGGGTGGGTAAGGAGGATGGGCTATATGTAACCCACTACGTGGGCCCAATACGGATTAGTGCACGTGAGGCCGGGATCAAAGCCTTATTTTTGGCCACCAAATCCATGACTGCCCTAAGCGAAAGTTGCTTACCTCCGCAATCGCAAGACCAAACGCAAACCACAGTAAATTCAGGGAATTACAATACATTTTTATTTACATACCCATGAATGACTGCAATACTGGTGTAATTAAACATAATTACTTTGTATTTTTTTTTTATTTTATTTAAGGTACTCCAACAATGTACATACAATAACATAGACATAAACAAACATATACCACTAGAATTCTTGTATGACATCTATTACAGGTGTACTCAGCATGCGTGAAAAATACAATGTTGGCCTTTAAAACGAATAATATGATATTAATATAAAAAGAAAAAAAATGGAAGTTATGTCAATAATTCGGTTAAACAAGAATTTTTTGTATTATTACAAGCTTAGTACTACCTACATAATAGTAAATTTATAAAATTAGGATACTGTAAAATCCTGTGGCCTAAGGCATTTTATGGTAGTTAGTATATTAAAGTTACAAAATACTGTTACTTTGGATCCAGCTTTTGTATGGACAACAATGTAACTAACAGTTATTTGATTAGCGTGTATATAGATGTTTCTGTTTTGACTCGATTTCAGCGCATGAAAAAAAATATGATGACGCAACAATGATTTCCTTTTCACAGTGCACGTTCACCGACAATTGAAAAATATCAAAGATTGAGCATTTGATAAATGTATCTAATAAATCGTAATCAGCTGATATTCACTTGTAAACATTCGACAACATTGACTTTGATCGCACTCAGCGACAAGACGAGAAATTGTCTTTGCATTTGTGGTGACGTTGATATAACGAGTTGTAGCAGATATCATCTCTATTTTAAGGGAATCTACTGAAGATAAACAGTCTCGTGGTAATCTGTTGCCGTTCGATTGCATCTTCTTCAGTTTTCAAAGATAGCAAAAAAACAATTGATACACGCTTATCCGAAAGGAAAATTTTCAAAAAAGGAAAGGTCGGATCAAAGCAAAAGCAAAGAAAATATACACTAACGCAAAACAAAAGCGCATCGAAAAATTATCAAAAGACAATTGTAACAAAACACAACTTTTTACCACTGAAAACTCTGCCAAGATTTGGTATCGTTTTAAAACATAATAATTGCCTGCAAACTTTTTAGTAGAATACAGAATGTGGCTACGTTTTATTGTAAACAAATCCCGTCAGTTCCGGCGTGGTGCCCGTGGAATGGCGAGCGGAAGGTTTTCCTTAGGAAACGGGATGGTGTAAGATAAAGAGAACATTTCCTATAGCGTCTCGGAAGATTTAGCAACATTCCGAGCCGGTCTTGTCCTTTAAATGCGCCAGCAGTTAAATGTATTCTGGCCTTTTATCCATTTTACTTGGAGTGCATTTATTTAGCTTTGTACTATGTCATGCTTTATAGCGTGGTACGTAAGTTGGTTTTTCCTACAGCAGTTTGTTGCACATGTGTGTTTTATAGGATTTTGAATTTTTCAGCCGTGATTTTTATACGGCTTACTGGTTATTTTATAAATTTCAGGGAGTTTAAGTAGAAATGAAGAATATAAGGAACTGTATTTTACTAAAATTCTTCATAGTAAGAAAATACTTGGCTAAGAAAATTTGCGTCATAAGAAATACCTACATCTATTAACTACTATAGTTATTCAGAGCTTTATTTCAGACAGCATAAAAAGGAAGATGCAAAATGGAAAATTTTATCATAATATTTTCAAAGTGATTTTATTGGATAATATTTAGATTTTTTGAAGTGAAAACTTTTTTAGCGGCGTTGTCGACTTTTTTTGTAATGGCGAAAAAATGCCAATGACTCGCGTCAGTCAGGGTCACGTGACCCTGATCGAAAATTCGTAAGACGGATGTAGCGTAGACAGCCGGCGGCGGAAGTATCCCCCTCTCTTTCTACGGTGCGGCGAAAATGGCGGCGCGTCATTTTGGCGTTCGGCGGGTTAATTTTTCTGAGAGATAAACTTTTTAATGTAATATAAATTGTCATGTTTGTGTAAGATAGCGCTATAAATAAATATTGTATTCTACCTCATAAATGATAGTACTTTTATACTGATAATAAAGCAATTCGTTCAAAATTATTCCCTAACCATTCCAAAATATAATAATGCACAACGTTAATATTAAAGTTTTCACTTCTTCCGGCACTCCCGGAGTGCAACCCGAATTATTTTTTTTTGATAGAGTATTGTATAGTACATTATGGGTATTCTTAATACTCCACAAAATTATGGGTAACCTTTACGTGGGTTACGTACCTAAACAAAGCACAAACTGAATGGTTATAGATAAAAGCAAATAAAAAACGCATTAAATCTATATTCACGCATGACATTGGTTGCAGGCTTCTATGATTATATTGTAACTGAAATAATTGCAGTTATAATTTTCCATTAAAGTTTATGATTATTTGTTTTCTTTTATAATTTATACATGCTCAGCTCACACACATCTACATACACCATTTTATAATTTTAATTAATCATAATTGTACTCCTATTATAATGATATATAACTGCATGTAGTTATAAATGCTTAAAAATGTAGTGTCTCTTTTAAATGTTGTGAGAGCCTGGAGATCTGTAATACAGGCCCCTCGGGGATCCTAGTATGGACCCCAGTCTCTCACAAAGGTTTTGTTTGTTAGCTTTAGCTCTTGGTATAGTTACGTATTATAATAACCTTTGTGAAGTGTAAATAAACAATATTTATTATTTTTATTATTTAACAAGAACTTCTTAAATCAATTAGTTCGGTTGGTGCAGAATTTGCATTGCAAACCAAATTCCAAGCTGTACGTTTAATAGTTCATTAAATTAACGTTGACTCGATACAAATCTTGTCAGGATCCTACGTAAGACCGTAAAGCGCAGGGCGTATTAACAGTTCGGTTGGCTTACACATGTGTATATCACGGAATAGGAGGTTATTAAGCTGATACCTGTATTACCTTGCGTCGTACTGTGGTTTACAGTTGCTACGAAATTGTTATTGCGCAGTTTTAGTAATTGTACACATACTACACATAATAAGTATACTATTCATAAATTTATATAAATCGTCGGTATCACTCGAGAACATCTGCCCCCTAACACGATATAATATCGCGTGATATAGCATTTTATCGATATTCAACTGTCAAAATCCATTGTCTTTTGACTGATGAAGTGATTAATCGCTATATCATATCCCGTTTCTATGAAAGCTGGACTGATTTGCCCATAGACATAGAAAAATTTTCGCTGCGCTCAAGAAGACCAACAAAGCGTGGAAAAGATATGTTAACATCATACGGACACGGTCTATGTAAACAAGAGACAAAGGATCGAGTGACATGTGCTAACATTTTTTACAGTAAGAGCCCCTAGCGTCCCGCCTAGCAAATGAGCAATCACAGTTTGTTTAAAATATTTTTTAATCTTAATTAGAATTTAAAATAAAGGTATCGTGGAGCTATGGTGTCTTCTGTTCTAAGTAATTGTGATGTGACAAAAAGAAACAATCCAAGTTATCACACTTTTCAAAGGTAAATAAGATATTACCACACATTTCTCTAAAACCAAATTTCGCTACATTTATTCGTTTATCGACAAAGAAAACAGTATGGAACATAGTTTATTAACTTCCTTTGCCATAATATAGTGATATTCTATGAATCTAAGTCATATTTTACGTATCTCATATAAAATGTATTGATTATTTTTCGGATCACCTGTTTATTGACTTTGTTTTTCTTTGACATTCTATTACTATGGATTTGCCTTTCAATTAACAGTATAAACCAAATTTTATTATAATAGGTTCATAGTAATGCGTTATAATGGACTGTATGAGTTAAAAGCTCTCTTTGATATTTTCTTCTTTATTTGGGTCTTCCTGTTTACAATGTTGCGTGGTTGAACTGCGATCTCGAACTGTGCCCAGACACTATCCGGCCCTATTTTTATACCTGCGCGCACCGAGCGCCCGGCCGGCTCCGGCCAATCACAAGTCCTACATTTATTGCCTGACCAATCGCAGGCCCTACTTTAATTTCTAAGCGCTGTCTCGTTCCTACCGGTGCCTCTCTGTCTCGCAGTGTTATCTCTGTCTAATATATACTTTTATTTCATTCTTTCTAATTTGTCCTACCTCGGATAGTGTGCTGAGCTTACAATTTTTAATTTGAACTTATCTAACAACAATATCTTACTTTGCGTACTTATGCCTATTTTTACATATCTTACTTACTAAATATCATGTTTATTTACATTGACAACATACTCATTTCTTATTTATTACATACTTAATATTTCCTATTGATAACATGTTAAATATTGCCTACTTTATCGTAATTTTATACTTATTTGTTTCCTAGCTATTACAAGTCTATTTATTTCCTACTAATTACCTACTTTTCCTACTTATTCTTACTTATGAACTAAATAAATGTGAACACCGTTTTGGAATTCTTTAATAGAAACTCTTACGATCTAAGTTTATACATATCGAAAAACACGTGCTATTTATTTACATGTTTGCTAAGCTCGCCGTCCTCAACATCCTCCCCCCGGCGTAGCTTGCGTAGCCTCTTCCACCGGGAGCACGGCGAGTTTACTGGCGGGACGCTTGAAGACCCCAGTCCTAGTCTTGACTTCGGCCACTCGTACACCGCCGTCTGGTCCCTCGTACACCCGCTCGATGATACCCATTGGCCACACGTTGCGGGGCAGCGTATTGTCCACCACCACGACGACATCACCAGGTTGCAGGCGTCGTCTCATGTTTGTTGCTTCGCCTCGCGGGATCAGGGTTGGGAGGTATTCGTGAACCCAACGCCTCCAGAAGTGATCCGCTAAGGCTTGGCTGGCTCGCCATGTCCTTCTGTCGGCTTCGTCGCACGGTCCCGTGGAAGGCAGCCCAATCGATGAGCCCAACAGGAAGTGGTTGGGTGTGAGCGCCTCCGGGTCGTATTTGCTCACGCTGACGTGGGTCAGCGGTCTGGCGTTGATTGAGAACTCCGCTTCGGTCAGCAGAGTCCCCAGGACCTCTTCTGCGGGCGCCTTTTCACGCATGGTGACGCTAAGCGCAGCCTTCACCGAGCGTACTAGTCGTTCTCAGGCTCCTCCTTGGTTTGGAGCCCCTGGCGGTATGAATCTCCACTCCATCCTATGTAGCAGCCCTTCCTCACGCAGAGCTGGCGCCCATTCAGTGTAGGCAGCTCGTAGCTCCTGGTCGGCCCCTCGGAAGTTTGTTCCATTGTCCGAGTACATCATCTTTGGCCATCCTCTTCTGGCCGCCATACGTCGTAGCGCCATTATTGCGGAGTCCGTTGAGAGCGACGAGACGAGCTCTATGTGGACGGCGCGCGTGGTGAGGCAGGTGAAGATCGCTCCCCATCTCTTCTCTCGGCGGCGCCCTATTTTAACCATCATTGGCCCAAAATAATCCACGCCACAGTTAGTGAATGGGCGGTGAAAAGGGTCCAGGCGGGCACGTGGGAGGTCCCCCATCGTCGGTGGTCTTGGTCTTGCTTTCTCGATCTTGCATTTCGCGCAGTCTCTCTCGATGGCTCGTACTGTGGGTCGTAGGTGGATGACCCAGTACCTTTGTCGCAGGTCGTTGGTCACGCGTTCTCTGTTGGCGTGACCTGCAGCACAGTGTTCCCGTAGCACGATGAGCCTCGTTATTCGATGACGTCCGTCCATGATTATTGGTTTCTTCACGTGATCGGGCGCGGTGGCGGCTTGGATTCGACCGCGCACCCTTATGATGTCGTCCTCCAGCACTGGATCTAGCTGAAACAGGCGACTGCTCCTGGTTATCGGTCGTCCCATCTTCATTTTCTTAATGTCTTCTTTGAAGCTTTCACGCTGTGCTCGCTTGATGAGCTCTTGTTCTGCTCATTCTATGTGCTGATGTTCCATCCGCTTGGCTTTTCTTTTGCATATGTCGATGAAGGCCAATACCCTTGCCGTCGCACGCACCAACGTTTCATACTTCGAGAAGCGTGCGGGGTCTGGTGTCCATTCTTGCTCGTGTTCTTCTTCGGTCACGTGTAGGACTTCGGATTCTTCTTGTTCTTCTAGGGCTTTTGCCATAGGCCATTGCTCCTCTGGTTCATATAAGAATCGAGGTCCTTCAAACCATCTGCTGTTGGCACTTATTGGTTCGTCCGACAGCCTGGTAGCGTCGTCTGCGACGTTCTCCATGGTCGGGAGCCATCGCCATTCTTCATGATGTGTGAGCTCGGATATTTCCCCCAGTCGATGAGCCACGAATGGGGTGTATCTTTTTTCATCGTGACGTATCCAATGGATCACCGTCGTCGAATCGGTCCAATAAGTCGTGCTTGCTATCTTCAACCGATGTTCGTTCTTGATCTGCTCGGCGAGCCTCGCTCCGATGACCGCGGCTTGAAGTTCTAGCCTTGGTATTGTTTGCGTTCGTCGTGGCGCCACTTTGGCTTTGGCGGCCACGAGAACCACTTTGATCTGCCCGTCGCTGCTGATCATCCTCCAGTAGGCCGCAGTTGCGTATGCTTGTTCGCTGGCATCGCACAACACGTGTAACTCGATGCGCTCGTACTTCTGCGTCGAGTAGCACCTTTGAAGCCGTAGTTTTGCTATATCTTCCAGGCGCGCCAGCCACCTTGAGAATTGTTCTTGCTCATCCCTCGGGATTGGTTCGTCCCAGGAGATCTTTAGGCTCCACAGGCTCTGTAGTATTATCTTCGCTCTTATGGTGAAATGGCTCAGCAGGCCCAGCGGGTCGTAAATGGACATGACCGCACTGAGGGCTTCCCTTTTGGTCGGCGCGCGCACTTGTCTTCTTACTTCTTCTGGGACCTTGTTCATTGAAGTATTGAAGCCCAGCTCGTCGTTTTCCGAGCTCCACATCAGCCCGAGGATCTTGTTTTCTTGTTCTCCCCCCAGTGGAGTAGGGGATGTGGCATGTAGCTCCGTCGGCACGTCATGTAGCACTTCTTGTCTGTTGGTACTCCATTGCCGCAGCGTGAATCCTGCTGCTGCGTGCACCTTCCTTGTTTGGGCTATGGCGGTCCGAGCTTCTTCTTTGTTTTCATAGCTCGCCACATAGTCGTCCATGTAATGTGATGTTGTGATGGCTTCCAGCGCCAATGGACATTCCTCTTTATGTTGCTCGGCGTTGAAGTTCCTCACGAAGTGTGCCATGAATGGTGAGCTTGCCGCGCCGAATATCATGCTCGTCATCTTGAAGTGTCTTGGTGGGCTTATTCTATCTTCACCGCGCCATAAGAATTGTTGCGCGGGCTGATCTTGCTGCCGTATCTTGATTCTTAGGAACATCTCTTGGATGTCTGCTGTGACGGCGACTTCATTTTCTCGGAATCTGAACAGGATTCCAGGAAGAGAGAGTAGCAGATCAGGTCCCTCCAGCAGGTGGTCGTTCAGGCTCACTCCTCGGCTCTTCGCTGCCGCATCGAAAACCAGTCGCTGCTTGCCGGGCTTATTTGGGTTCTGCACGGCGAAGTGTGGGAGAAACCAGCAGCGGGAACTGTTCATCTCTGACCCATCGCAGGGCTCCGCGTACCCCTTCTTCAGTAGGTTTTCCATTTGCGCAGTGTACTCGGCCGCGAACTCAGGTGATGCGTCCATTTTCTTTTCTATACTTTTCAGTCTTCGGAATGCCGTGTCATAGCTCGGTGGCATCTTGATTTGATCGTGACGCCATGGCAGACCAACTTCGTAGCCCCCGTCAATTTTCTTAATTGTCTTCTCCACTGTTTCGATGGCTCGCTGGTCCGCTTCACTTATTCGTGGTTTCTTCGAAACGCCCAGTGCCTCAATCTTGAAGTGGTAGTCGACGAGGTCGTGGAGTTGATTGTCGCGTCGCTCATCGATGTTCGAGTGCCGCTCAGGTTCATAGATGTGTAGCACTCTTTCGCTTGTCTTCATGATGACGCTTCGTGGTACCGTTCCGTGTACCACCCAACCAAGTTGTGTTTTAGAAGCAGCTGGCTGGTCTGGTCCCCCGGTCCTTAGTTGCCTGGAGACTATGTTTTCCCAATGGTCGGTGCCCACTAGGATGCCTGGCCGCGCCTTTTCATAACATATTTCTTCTTGTTTCATGTCTCGAAGATGTTCGTATTTCAATAGCTCTTCAGGTATAGTTTGTTGATGTAGCCTCAAATTCTTCATGGTTCTGGCGTTCAACTTGTAGGACTTGTTTTCGTTCTTGCCCCGGATTCTTACTGTGACTATCTTGCTATTGGTGCTTCTTGTCATGTTCACGCCGTGTAACTGCAGTGTATGTGCCGGTCCCTCAGCTCCAACTTCACTGGCTATGTCTTCGTCGATGAGGGTGATGGTTGCTCCTTCATCCAAGAGTGCGTAGGTGTGCACCTCCCCCCGTGGTCCGGCGACGACCACTGGACACATCTTCAGTAGCACGGCGCGTGGGCCCGTGGCTTTGTTGGTAGCCACAGACAACACAGTTTCATTGTTCGACGGTGCTTGCGTGTTCGGTGTCGCTTGCGTGTTCGGTTGTTCTTCTTGTTTTTCAGTATGCAGAGACTTGTGATGCGGACGCTTGCATTGGTTCACGCCACATGGCTTGGCGCGACAGTTCCCTCTTCGGTGGCGGGAGCAGGCACACTTGAAGCATATTTTTCTCTCTTTCAAGAAGTCCCATCGCTGCTCCGTTGTCATATCTTGATACTTCGGGCACCGAGGAAGTGCATGTGCTTGTCCACAGTTCGGACATGATTCATTATCTTCTGTCTTCTCTGACATGTTGTAGACGGTACCGATCTTCTTTTTCGGTTGCAGGACAGCAGGTCGGAGTTCCTTCTTCGTGTTCGTACTTGTAGTCGGCGTCGGAGCGTAGGTGTATCTTAACGCTCGGTCCGCCTCTCGCATAAGGAAACGCGAGAGCATGATGATTTCAGGTTCCGCCGTCCCTTCATACTGGCTTGCGAAGTCACACCATCTCGATCTGATGTGTGGGCTCAGCTTGTCTAGCACTTCTCTTGCTAGCATTGGGTTGTAGAGGTAACCGCGCTGGTCGATACTCTTCAGGACGCAGACGGTGTTTTGAAGGCGCACAGCGAAGCTATTTAGGTCCGTCGCTGATGAGCTTGGTTTCGGCATCTTCTTCAAATCTTCAATTGCCCGATCGATGATGATTTCTGGTCTTCCGTAGCATTGTTCGAGCGTGCGCATGATAATCCCAGGGTCGGTGGCAGTGTGTAGTAATGCAGACACTACGTTTCTTGCTTCACCCTTGAGACAACTTCGAAGTCGCTGTAGATTTTCTGCCGCCGATATTTCATACATCTTCGTGCTGTCATCCACTGCAGCCTTGAACGGTAGCCACTCGTTGACGTCACCACTGAATATTGGCAGGTCAGTGTGACGTAGTCTCGGCCGCGCCATCTTCTCTAATGTTTCGGCAAGTTGTTCAATTCCGTTCCGATTTCTTGACGGCGTGTGCGATTGTGATTGCGATCGCTCCTTGCTGACAGGTACTTCGAAGCGTAAATGTCTTGGTTCTTCCCGTTGATTCGTTGCTCGTAGCCATTCATCAACTCGTTGTTCTTGAGGTTCTTCGTGCAGGCTGTCGTTGTCTTCTTGAATGATTGAAACCTCCGCAGCCAATCGCTTCTTGACTAGATCGGCTTCGATTTCAAGTTCTTTTCTTCTCAATGTAGCGAGTTTCTCAGCCGCTTCTAGTTCCGCCAGACGAATTCTCGCAGTTGCGCTGGCTGTCGACCGCTGAGAGCGCACAGAGTGCGCCGGTGACCGCGCACGTGGTGTTTTTTCAACGGCGCGTGGTAATTCTTCAACGGCACCCGCACGTGGTATTTCTTGAACCGTCGACGTTCTTGCAGTATTCATGTTTCGTGGGTTTGCTTCGTTTCGCTCTGTACTTTGTTGTCTTGAGCTCGGCGAGGCTGGTGGGTCTAGTGATAGCCGCCTTTTTCGTTCGTAGTCGATCCGCTGCCTTTCATGGTCTCCGGGTGCTGCGGCGTGGGCCCTTTCTTGAGCGCGGCGTTGCTCTCCGGCATCGCTTTGGCTCCTTGTGATCATGGCTGGTACCGTAGCGTGTAGCGTTCTTCCTTTGCTTCACTTCCGGGAGGCAGGAACCGAGGTTGCTTGATGTAGCGGTTTCTTGATCCGGCTCGAAGGACCACAATATAATGGACTGTATGAGTTAAAAGCTCTCTTCGATATTTTCTTCTTTATTTGGGTCTTCCTGTTTACAATGTTGCGTGGTTGAACTGCGATCTCGAACTGTGCCCAGACACTATCCGGCCCTATTTTTATACCTGCGCGCACCGAGCGCCCGGCCGGCTCCGGCCAATCACAAGTCCTACATTTATTGCCTGACCAATCGCAGGCCCTACTTTAATTTCTAAGCGCTGTCTCGTTCCTACCGGTGCCTCTCTGTCTCGCAGTGTTATCTCTGTCTAATATATACTTTTATTTCATTCTTTCTAATTTGTCCTACCTCGGATAGTGTGCTGAGCTTACAATTTTTAATTTGAACTTATCTAACAACAATATCTTACTTTGCGTACTTATGCCTATTTTTACATATCTTACTTACTAAATATCATGTTTATTTACATTGACAACATACTCATTTCTTATTTATTACATACTTAATATTTCCTATTGATAACATGTTAAATATTGCCTACTTTATCGTAATTTTATACTTATTTGTTTCCTAGCTATTACAAGTCTATTTATTTCCTACTAATTACCTACTTTTCCTACTTATTCTTACTTATGAACTAAATAAATGTGAACACCGTTTTGGAATTCTTTAATAGAAACTCTTACGATCTAAGTTTATACATATCGAAAAACACGTGCTATTTATTTACATGTTTGCTAAGCTCGCCGTCCTCAACATGCGTATACACTATAAACCTTTTTTAATAAGATTTTTGTATTCTGAACTCAAGATCAGTATAATCACGATCTAAACTTACAGTATTAATAGTCAAATAAACATTAAATTGATGATTCCTGTGTCAAAAAAAGTCCTCAAAGAGTGCCTACAACAACTAATACAAAAGGCGGAAGCGAGCCTCTTAGGGCGTCCCATTGACGAAAAGGCAGGTGCGTTGTTCAAAACTTTTTCAAAGACGAACTTCGCAGACGATGCGACTGTTACGTCTGCGTTTCGATTTACCTGCTCTCTTTGCCCGTTTGTTCGGGCCTATTAAAATTTTACCTCTTATTTGTGTGCGTTGCGATTCTGTTTTGTTTATGAAGAGTGATAGTCTTTAAATTAAAACGACTGTCTTTTGTTTCTTAATTGAAATTTTTGTATACTGATATTTTGATAGCAAATGTGAATGAGGTCCTATTTTTAAATCAATCGTTTGAAATCTGGACCATGCGGCAAAATGGCGCTAGGTACGCTTTTTCCACGAGAACTGTCAAAAGAAAGGACCTTTATTTGAAAATAAAATGTAAAAATCTTGGCTCTTACCAATTTCCGAAAAAATTGGATATTATATTAAGAAAAAAATGATAAATGTTGTAAGAATAAAAACGTCTTAATTTGGCTTTCAATTTCGGCACTTGAATTGTAGAATAGTCTTTTATATCCATTTTGAGTCAATGGGTCCTTTTCGGGAAAAAAATACCGCACAATATACCTATTTAATTTAATTTAATTTTAATACTCTCTTGTGTGTACCTGTCGCAGCGTCAATAAACCAGTCCCGACGGAAGACCAGCGCTGGTTGCACACCATGCAATATGCTGAGTGCGGGACCGTTTTGAGACAGCGTGGTTAGGCTTTGTTTATGTACTGTGTACTGTGTGTGATTCTCAAATAAATGTATCTTCTTTCTTTCTTTCTTTTCTTTCTTTCTTCTTTCTATTTTCATATAAGTTACAAGCGCCACTCAAATTTCTACCTTAAACATATGTACGTATTGTACGTAAATCATTTTTATCAGTTCCTGTACAGTTCACATTCTGTAAATCGGAGATTAACGCAGAAACAGAATCAAAAATCATTACACATATGCTTACGATTTCATAAACAGATAATTGTTATTGTTTTTTTTGTCCACAACGAAATGGTGCTTGGCTTTCACCTCACCCGAAAATGTAAGCGCACTACACCCGGAATCCTCACCACTAAGGCAGACATGGCTATCTTAACTCTAACTGCCGGAAACAACAATTTTAAATTGTTGTTATGGCGTCAGACTTAGGTAAGATGGTGGTAGCTAGCCAGGCAGACTTGAAATAAGCCCTACCACCAACCAAACCGAGTACAAATGTACCCTCCTGGGAATCGAAGCCATGACCCCTGGGCAAACTACTAGACCACAGAGGCGGTTTTTTGACTGCCTCTATGGTCACCGCCGGTTGGTTTTTTAACAGCAGATTTTGTGCATACAAGGTCATATTGTATTCACCATCCAAATTTTGAGGATGTGTTCAGTCCATGAAACTCAACAACTTTCGCTAAGGAACACATGGCCAATGTAAAATAAAAATTGACTTTCCATTAAAATCAAAGAGATCACGTGATCAATTTAGTCTGGGATGACCAAATTTTGTGGCGAAATTCAACACATGATTCTTAGAGAAAGTTGTTTAGTTTCATGGACTGGACACATCCTTAAAATTTGGATGGTGAACAAACAAACGAACAAAGATTACACCTAGTTTAGCTAAAAAGTTTGCTTAGGAATATTAAGGCCTTGTGACATCAAACGTAAGTAATAATAAATATAAAAAATTAAGCAAATTTTTGGTTAAACCGGGTGTAAACTTACTCTTCCTTTATTAGTAAGGCCAATAGAGTACAAAGATGTACAAAATGTTTATATCAATTGTTTCAGGAAGTCAGAGGTTTCTCAAATCACAAAAGGTAAGATACCTAAGGTACCGTAATAATAATAATTAAATAAATGTAATAAAAACTATTTCATTGTTATTAGAACTAGTGGCTGCGTGAGCTGTAGACCTCGTGTTAAAAAGTAACTCAAATTGTAGTATGTTGTTAAAAAATTTTAAAACTAAAACCCGACTACGGAAAAATCGTGCTCTAAAAAGTAAGAAACAAGAAAATATTAGAGTCCAAAATTTAATAAAAAGGATAACCGTAGTCGCATGCCACTTTGTCCTAGACACGTAGGTACGATACGAACAACAGGCTGGAGGTGGCATGCGACTACGGTTATCCTTTTTATTAAATTTTGGACTCTAATATTTTCTTGTTTCTTACTTTTTAGAGCACGATTTTTCCGTAGTCGGGTTTTAGTTTTAAAATTTCTTTTTTATTTTAAATATTTTGGAGTTGTCAAAAGGGTGAAAGCAAGCAAAGCCACGGGCAAAAGCTAACAATATATACATATTTGAAAAGTGCTCATTAAGCCCTTTCATTTGGTACCCAACACGGCATTATTAAAAAATATTTTTTTTTCAGTTCATGTCTTTAACTCCTCTAGAGGGCGCCACATTCAATTTAATGTGACGTCATATAGCCTATGTTCATTGGACGATTAAGACGCTTCTAACGATACCTCATTTGTCAAATTATAACAAGCAGTTTAGAAGTTATGATGGAACAGATGAATTTACAAACATACATACATACATACATACATACATACAGGTCAAAATCATATACCCTCCGTTTTGGCTTCGCCGTAGTCGGGTAAAAAAGATGTGGCCTCCCCTTTTTCCCACACTGCTCACGAGCTTTTCAAAACACATAGTAGGTACCATGAGCAACAGCGTCGCTTAACCACTGCTAAGGTTAAAATCGCTTGCACGCCGCGCCCGCTGTCACATACGTTTAGTTCGTGCAGGGGCGATACGCGCGCACACGAATTTTGTTGCAAACTGGTTAAGCGACGCTGTTGCCCATAGTACGTGCTGTTTGGTATATTATTTGGTAGGTATATTCGTAGCTAGATGGCGCTTCTAATTTTAATCATTTTTCGAAATGGGTGATTTTTTGGTAAATTTCGAAAAACTGGCTAGACTAAAAAAACTATATTTATCGAACCTGCTCACAAAATTTCACGACAATCGGTTGAGAAATGCGACCTGTAGAGGAAATCGGACAGCTGGAAAGTCGGACTGAAATATGTTTTTTTTTACATTTCTCCGCTATTTTGAAAATTTTCAAAAAACTGGCGTGATAAAAAAATATCATAATTTTCGAACCTGCTCACAAAATTTCACGAGAATCGGTTGAGAAATGCGACCTGTAGAGGAGAACATCCAGCGCTAGAAAGCCGAACTGAAATACATTTTTTTAGGGTTCCGTAGCCAAAATGGCAAAAAACGGAACCCTTATAGATTCGTCATGTCTGTCTGTCTGTCTGTCCGTCCGTATGTCACAGCCACTTTATTCTGAAAGTATTATGAAATGAAATGAAATGAAAAAAATCTTTATTCAAATAAGCTCACATAATGAGCGTTTTTAAATCGTCAAATAATTTTTTTGCCCTACCACCCATTATGACGTCTTTTAGCTGACAAGAAAAACGGGCGCAAAAAACTTACCAGCTTTATCAAATGGAACGATATTTACAAATATGTATATCGTTTCCAGACTTTAACAAAGATTAACAAATAAATAAAATTATAATTAGATCATTACTTAATGAATTACAAATTTTCTTAATCAATTTACAGGGTTCAAGCTAAATTCAAAGTTTGAAGTTATTATTCAGTCTAGGCTGTTACAAGAGAGAAAAAAAAAAACTTTACAATTCTATATGCGTTAAGATAGGTAGTCAGAAGCAGACCCATTCCCACTGGCAGCACCCGTTCACGAGCACGACGCATGAACCAGCCATCGCTTCGCTCAACCATATTTGAGGGAACGTAACGACCCGCCTCACGCGACACCACCGCAGAAATGATTAAAGAGAGCATGACATACTAAGGCTACCCATGTTAAGGCACCGAATTGAAAACTAATATCCAAAAGCTTTTCATAGGCAATATTTATGTATTTTATATTTTACTTTCCATAGTCAGCATCTATGTATTTTATAATACACAAATACTGACCATAGAAAGCAAAAATATTGCAATTAAATAAATCAAAACAAGGTAAGTTATTATGATATATACGTTTCGAGTAAGAAGTGCCATACATACAGACAATATAAAACAGATTTTTTATATACGACGCCCTTAATACAAGCAGACAGAAGCAGACCCACTCCCACTGGCAGCACCCGTTCACGAGCATGACGCATGAACCAGCCATCGTTTCGCTCAACCATATTTGAGGGAACGTAACGACCCGCCTCACACGACACCACCGCAGAAATGTTTAAAGTGAGCATGACATACTAAAGCTACCCATATTAAGTCGTCGAGTCAAGAAGCCAGTAGTACGTTTTTAAGTAGGTAGGACACTTCTCACAATTCATAGTTAAAAGAGAAAATCAACGTTTTTAATTACTTGGAGTTTTAAAGAACTATTTATCAAGACCTATGAAAGAACCACGGACTTTTCTAATCTATACTAAGGCATTAGAGTAATAATTAACAAATACAAAAGCTATGCCCATGCGTTATTATCCTTCAAATAATCGTCAACAGTGTAATAGCCTTTACTCATAAGATTGGATTTAACAGTATTTTTAAATTTTTCCAAGGGCAGTTCTGTGACTTTTTGTGGAATCTTGTTATAGAAGGTAATACATCTACACAAAAAAGAGCTTCCGGTTTTATGCAATCTGCGTCTTGGAACAGCAAGTTTGTCCTTGTTTCTTGTATTGAATTCATGAATATTACTATTTTTTACAAAGCTATCTAAGTTTTTCTTTACATGCATAATATTTTCATAGATGAATTGGGAAGCAACCGTTAATATTTTAATTTCTTTAAATAGGTCACGAAGGGTATCTCTAGACCGTAAGTTGTATATAGCGCGCACTGCCCTTTTTTGTAAGATGAATATGTTATTAATATTAGCAGCTGAGCCCCACAACAACAAACCGTAGATCATAATACTATGAAAATAACTAAAGTAAACCAATGTTGCTGTTTCAATGTCGGTCAGAAGCCTTATTTTCTTAACGGCAAAGGCAGCGGAACTAAGTCTGCTTGACAGGGCATCGATATGAGGGTGCCATTGCAACCGCGAGTCTATCGTAATACCTAAAAATTTTGTTGAGTCAACCAATTCGACTGCTTCGCCATTTACATTTATTGTGGTATGAACCTGCCTCACATTAGGAAGTGAAAATTTGACACATTTAGTTTTACTAGAGTTAAGCTTCAGATTATTAATAGTAAACCAATGCATCACCTTGGAAAGAGTGCTGTTTACATCGTCACTGCAGTCACATCCTCTATCAACTTTAAAAATTAAAGAAGTATCATCAGCAAACAGTACTATTTCACACAAGTTTTTGGTATAGTAAGGAAGGTCATTAATATATATAAGAAAAAGTAATGGACCCAATATCGATCCCTGCGGCACGCCCATGGTAATGGGTGCTTCATAAGATTCTGTTTTATTTACAACAACTTTTTGGGTTCTCGCCGAAAGATACGATTGCATAAGGCTTACTGCATTTTTTGATACACCATAATGTTCCAATTTATTTAATAAAGTACTGTGACTGACACAATCAAATGCTTTAGAGAGATCACAAAATATACCAATTGCATCTTGTTTACCCTCTCATGCCTCAAAGACGTGTTTGAGAAGTGCAATTCCAGCATCAGTTGTGCATCTACCACGAGTAAAACCAAATTGTTTCTCGTGAAGTAGTTTGTTGATAAGAAAATGTGCTAATAATTGATCATAAATGATCTTTTCAAAAATTTTGCTTAGTGCTGGCAAAATGGAAATGGGTCTAAAGTTAGCGGGATCGTTTTTGTCCCCAGATTTAAAAAGAGGGATAATTTTACTATATTTCATTAAGTCTGGAAATATCCCTTCATCAACACACTTATTGAAAATAAAAGCAAGATGGGGAGCAATGGTAGTTATTATAGATTTAATTACGTGAGTTGAAATGCCCCAGAGATCTTCAGTCTTTTTTATATTTATTGAATTAAATGTTTTAAGAATGGTATCACCATAAATATGTCTAAATTTAAATGTATTATTGCACTTCTCAACACATGATTCCAAGAGGGAGACAGAGATGTTTGGAGATGAATTCAAATTACTGGTAGTTGCAAGAGGTATTTTAGAAAAGAAATCTTGAAAAATTGTTGCCACACCCTCATCTGACTTAATAAATTTATTGTCTGATACTAATGAGAATTTACGGTCATTACTTTTAGTTTTCCCAGTCTCTTTGTTTATAATATTCCAAGTGGCTTTTATTTTATTATCTGACTGATGAATTATTGTAGATATACATTTTGATTTTGCTAAAGTACATACTTTATTGAACATTTTTGAATAGTTTCTTACATATTCATGAAATTCGGGATCATTTGAAATTGTTTTCTGACCATACAATTCTAACAACTTATTTCTGCTAACATAGATGCCTGGTGTTGCCCAATCACTGAATTTCTTTTCGAAAACTTTTGATTGAATAGTTCTTTGCTTAAATGTCTTATCAAATTCTACCTTAATTAAATTAAATAAATCATTATAATGAGAATTGGGATCATCCTTACTAGGTAAGCAAAGAGTTTTGGCGGTGACATTATTATGAAAATTTTCCAATTTACCTTTTGTTAGAGGCCTGCAAATTATATTACACTGATAAGGAACATGATGGTGCTCAAGGGAAGCTATTTGTTTGCTATGGTCAGAACGAATACAGTTTATTATTCCTTTATCAAGTATGTTACAATTGCTAAAAATATTGTCTAGGCAAGTTCTAGATGTAGCAGTGATTCTTGTAGGTTCACAGAAAGTGTTTACTAAATCGAAGGACTTAAATAAATTCAGAAACCTACTTGCAATAGATGACGATTTTAAGATGTCTATGTTAAAATCACCGCACACCACAATTTTTTTATTCTTTTTGATGACCAATTTTAAAGCATCTTCCATAGCGGACTCAAATTGAGGGTAGTTACCAGTTGGTGGGCGATACACACAAATCATTATCAACTGATCTAATTCCACACATGACAGTTCAACCTGTTGTTCAATAGAGAGGGATATCACATCTTTACGTTCTTTAAAATTCATATTGTTTTGCAAAATTATTAAGCACCCCCCTCTAATGGTGGATTTTCTACTGAATGAGCTAGCAACCTTATAACATTCAAATCCTGTAATTAATTCATATTTCTTAAGCCAGTGCTCAGTGACACATAAAATATTAACATTCTTTTCCGTTAAAAAAAGTTCTAATTCTAATTCTTTACCAGAAAAGCCCTGAATATTTTGATGAACTATAGTTAAGTATTTAGGCTTTTCCTTAGTCATTACACGGCTAGAGACTTCCTCTATTGTCTTATTATGTGATTTAAATTATTAACAAAAGAATTATTTGGAACTAATTCCAAAGTGTTATTTTTAATGTCAAAATTTTTTTGCTCAATAGAAGCAGGAGTAAGAATAGTATTATTATTACTTGGAACAGATTCCAAGGTCTCATGCAAAATGTCAAAATTAATCTGCTCAATAGAAGCAGAAGTGATAGCCAAGTTTTTGGCTAAATATTTAAAATAAAATAACAGCGCTAACGCTACTTGTCTTTTAAAATAATTTGGAAGATAATATTTATCTCTTGTCAATTTAAAATTAAATAGTAATTTATTTATGTCTATTATGTGACATCTCTGACTATTATAATAAGTCATATTGCTTAGTGTTAAATTTAAATTGTATCTGATATTATTTTCTTCCTGTGGCAAGCTAGCACTGTAAGGTAGTGTAAACAATACAACTTTATTTATATTTAAACTGCACAACTAATTGTAGTATGAAATGAGATCTTTCTTGTTTACATTACCTCTTTGACCAATTAATATAATTAAATTGGTATTTTTGTTTAAGTTCAGAGTTACTACTTTTCTCATAATGTCATGTAGGGTCACACCCGGCATACAATAATTTAAAACATTTTCTCCCAATAGATTGGTGAATAAGTGGCCTAAATCTTTTCCAATTTCATCACACAACATAATGTTCGAACATTGGTTAGTGGAATTAAGACTATTAATTAATTAGTGGCATTAAGACTACATAGTTGAAACTTGGTAGGTAGATGTATTCTGTGAACCGCTTTACGATTTCCTCATAAAAATAAAAAAAATAAAAGATTAAGGGGGGGGCTCCCCATACATGGAACTGAAACAGAAAAGATTTTTTTTCATCAAACCAATACTTGCGGGGTTTCTATAGATAGGTCTTTAAAAATGACATTGAGGTTCCTAAGACAATTTTTTCACAAAGTCAACCGTTTGAAAGATATATACCGCCAAATTGGTAAAATGTGTGTCCCCCCCTTTAACTTTTAAAGTAAGAGAGTGAAAAATTTAAAAAAAATATATGCTATAGATCTTAGTAAACACTTTTAACGAAGATTGGTTTGAACGAGATACAGTAGAAAGTTTTCGAAATATAGTACATTTTCTAAAACCGCAAATATTACTTTGTCGTTCATACAAACACTGTGAAAAACAAAGTTATTTTTTTAGGTGAATAATGATAGCGGTATTAAAATATGGTATGGTATAATGTAACTACGGAACCCTCCTGCGCGTGGCCCGACACGCACTTGGCCGGTTTTTTATATCTCCGCCATTTCGAAAAATTTTGAAAAACTGGTTCGACCTGAAAAATCTATATTATTTTCAAATCTGCCCACAAAATTTAACGGTAATCGGTTGAGAAATGCGACCTGTAGAGGAGAACATACAGCATACGAAAGTTTTTTTCCCAAGCTGAAGCAGAGACGCTTCGTTCGCACTTCGTGCTTGCTCGGTTAATATCAGCGTTTTACCTAACAATAAAACGCTTATTAACTACTTACCTCATTCGAAGCCTAAATAATGAGAGTGGCAACCCTGTTTTTCTATTCTGTGGCGGAAATAGTGTGTCAATTGACTAAAATTCACCCCCCCTTCCTGTCGTAGCCGGTTTTAGTTTTCAAATTCTCCACCAGGTGGCGAAGTTGTGCTGTTTAGCACGAAGCCATTTTTGAGTCATTGGCTCGAATCAGCCAGGCAGATATAAAAGTAGGCTTCGAATTAGGTAAGTAGTTAATAAGCGTTTTATTGTTAGGTAAAACGCTGATATTAACTTACTGTACCGTCATTCGAAGCCTAAATAATGAGAGCTGTTTGATATCGCCTAGTGGAGAAATATGTGAAGCCCAAAAATAACTAGCATGGACCCATAGGGAACTATGTTAAGGATTTTAATAAGAAGATTGTGTACTGAGCAGAATCATATTTTATTTAATATTTAGAACCATTAAAGAAAGAAAAAAAAAATCAATGTAAAACAGAACAATAAACCTTTTATATAATTTAATGATTGTTTTATTCTGTAATTTTATCCTGTTCTCTTAAAAACAGCTACGACATAATGTTTATCATCAAATTTTCTAATTAATATTTAGAGCTATACAACAGCTTTTAAAATTCACCTTTACATTAAGTATGATGGTAAGATTTAATAGAAGTTCTAGTTATTAGTCGCTAATCAAGAAATGATACTGGGATTAATTAAATATATTAAGGTACATATGTATAAGTAAGATTACCAACTATTTTTTGTAAATAAATCAACAAAATAATTAAATGAAAAATCAGAAAGTATGTTGATTATTTTGTTATTAATTGGCTATGGGTGAAAACATAGCAGATAGATACCACATTTGTTTGATTCCGATAGGGTTTAATTTCTCGGCAATAATATTTCTTGAAGGTGTCCTGGGAACGCCAATTACCTCGAGCTAGGATTTCATCTAGTGGGCAGTTAGAGATCCAGTTTTTGGAGGCTACTGCAGGTCTTACGCTTCCGGTGCTTGCTTTGATGTCAGCCACATTCAGGAGACGCCTCACCCAGCCTGCAATGACGGCACGGGAGGCTGGTTTTGGTTCACCACATATCGTGATGAATAGATTATTGATACTGCATTGAGCTCGCCTTACTTTAGACAATTGTATCACTCGCTTCACCCAATTAACTGGATCAATTCCAGTTTGCTCGGTGTTACGAGTTAGCCGATGCCGAACATCAGAATTATCTGTCTTCGACCCAAACTTGGGCCAAAAGATAATCATGTTATCTGAAATAGGACAGTGATTATTATCTACTGCTAAGAGTGTTAGATCGTGAACTCGGCGTCCTGAACAAAAGAAAAAGGAAGGTCTCGGTTTATAATGGTTTTGCGCAAACCTTCTGTTTAAGTGAACCGGGTAATTATTTCCCTGCGTGGGAATCGTGGGATAATAGTTGGTAAATGACGGACCTCCCGGTGGTGGGACATAATAGGGTTGATACCCATATGAATACACGTTTTGTATGGGCTGGCTCTGCGGGAACCTGCCATATGATCCCTTTGGACCTTGAAATTGAAAACCCTGCGCGGGTGTTTTTGTATTTGACGGTCCAGCTTGCGCAGCTGTCCAACTCGATTTCTGAGATGTATTACGAATAGGCCAAAAAGCTTTGCTCACACCACCGGCTTTTTCAATTGCATTAGAAAAAGCATCTTTGTTAAATAAAAAAGAACTTGTGGGTGGAATATTACGTAACTTGGATCGCAAGAATTTATCTTTCAGAGATCTCAATATAGAGTCTCGTCTTTGTTCGATTGTATCGGCCCTGTGGCCGCATGCGAGTTGCAATAAGTGGTTTGATATTTTATTGTAACTACCCTCAATAAAAACCTCATTTAATTTATCTTTAATTGTTGATGCAGATAAGTCTTTCGGATGAGCTGAAGCCCAACTGAGAAGTGCTTCAAAACCAGCCTGCGCGGCGTCTTTTTGATTCATCAGAGCTTGTGTTATGGCGGCGTAACTTCGCTCTGTTACACAAAAATTTGAAAACCTATCAAAAGGTTTAACTTCGTCATTGCATTCAAGTTCCACAAACCCGGGGGTAGTAGAATATGCTTTTTGAACTTCCGAGTAACGTACGTCACGCCACTCGGGATTATCAAAATGTTGAACTTTTTGCAATAAATCTAGATGAACTTTAGATGATTTAGGAAGAGGCAGTTCCTTTAAAACTGTGTTGATAGAAAAGTTAACACTAGAGTCAATTTGTACAGACTTAGACTCATCATTGCACTCGTTATCGGAAAATAATTCATTACTAACATTAAGACTGACCTCATCGTCACTATTTACTGGTAAAGGCACAGGGTACGGGCAATTATAAAAGGCTGATTGAGGAAGCATACCACGAGATAACAAATTTTCAATATTATTAACTTGCTCCGCGAGCTTGCGCAGCTCAGCCGATTTGGGATTAGGATTAGTACTCAGTAGGATATGTCATGCACGTTAACAGTGTCTCGAATGTAGTAAAAAACTGCGAGGTGTTTATGTATGCCGATGACATGTGTCTACTTTATGCCTCAAAGGATATATCGGAAATACAAAAGTACATACAAAAAGATTTTGAAGGTATTACAAAGTGGGCACATGACAACGGTATCATTTTGAATTTCTCAAAAACAAAATGCATTCACATACATTCGCCTTATAACCACCAAGCTAAAGCTGTCAACAGTGAAGATCTTGCGATAATAGGACACACATTCGAATGTTTGCACAGGAACAAACTTAACTGTACTTGTGTCAAACTAGAATATGTTGATACTTTTAAATACCTAGGTCTGGTTGTAGACACACACTTTAATTGGAAAACTCACGTAAATGTTATCTGTAATAGGTTAAGATCCGTACTAGGGAAGTTCTTTCAATTGAAGTGTGTGTTGCATAAAGATACACTACTGATGGTTTATTATGCACTGGCGGACTCGCTTATCAGTTACGGACTTGTTGTGTACGGGCGAACGTTTATGACGTACCTGCAAAATATTAAGAATTTACAAATAAGACTACTTAAGTTCTTAGTAAGTAAAAATGTAAAAAAAAAGTGTAACAAAGAATATCACAAGTTATTTAAACTGTGTAAAATATTACCTATAGATAAAAAGGTTGATTTTTTGATAGGATTAGAACACTACTACGGTGACCAATATAAAGTCAGTGTTGAAAATAGATATAATACAAAAAGTGTACGACAGAAGAAATTCGTTATTCCTAGGGTTAATAACTATTATGGAAAAAGATTGTCAAAATTTTTAGTACCAAAATTATTTAATAAGATAGATTTACTGAGACAGGATCATAAATTAAGTAAAAATTTGTTGAAGACAAGATTGAAGGGTGTGTTTCTCGATAGATTAGATTAACATTATTATTTATTGTTACAAATTCCTTGTAAAAGAACTGTGGTAGATTAAGATAGTTTTAAAAAAGAGCGCATCTCGCCATCAAACTTTAAAGTTTGGCGAGTGATTTTTAAATTGTATTTTTTTTGTATCTTTTTTTGACAACAATAAAAAAAAAAAAAAAAAAAATTTTTGGATTTTTTAGATCGCTTAGCATTATTTGGTTCAGATTGGACAACGGCTTTTCTTTTCTTTGGCGCGTGCAATTTTGCAGGTGCCGACTGAGGTGCATTGGATTCCTCAAAAGAAATTGACGATGAGGAACAATCATCATCTGAACTTTTTGAATTCATATCAAACTAAAAACCAAACAGTAAAACCGTTAAACAAAGATTATTCAAACTAAAAAACCAAACGGTAACACCGTTATAGAAAGATTATTATAATAGTACTTACGTTTTCTTGTTGATTACGTTGTATCGACACACTTTTATTCGCGACTACGAGTTGTTCGCGAAACGTCCGCACAGATCGAAAAACGAATCACCAATGACTCAAAAATGGCTTCGTGCTAAACAGCACAACTTCGCCACCTGGTGGAGAATTTGAAAACTAAAACCGGCTACGACAGGAAGGGGGGGTGAATTTTAGTCAATTGACACACTATTTCCGCCACAGAATAGAAAAACAGGGTTGCCACTCTCATTATTTAGGCTTCGAATGACGGTACAGTAAGTTAATAAACTATGTCGGTCATGCCGCCATGCAACTGCGCCGAAATATCCGAGTCTCAAAAATAAACAGGTACATGGTTTAAATACCGACATAGTTTATTCTAATAACGCCAATAACCATGGAAATATAAAACAACTTAATTATTATTCTCCTTTATCTTTATAAAAACAACATTGATGACATAATTGCAACGAAATTGGAATGCACTATCGTATCGATATGATTGAGCAAGCAAACATTTCATAGTTTATCAATATTGTTACATAAACACGGATTTTGGGCCAAATGACATTGCCGAAAGTGAAACAGAACAGCCGAGAATGTAAATATTTGGTTGACCGCGATGATCACCGAAAACAATAATATTTCGATTGTCAAATAAAGGAATTATAAGGGTAAAGTTACACTGGCCCGTCCAGTGGACCATCATTATTAACTAAAACAAAAAATATATATCTAATCTGCAGCTTCAAGAATTTTATATTTATGAAATATTATTTAAAATTCTTGGGCTGCTTCTATGCTGTTGGTCATTGACAAGACTCTTCAAGAATAAAAAAAACCGGACACAAGTGCGAGTCGGGCTCGCCCACCGAGGGTTCCGTACAGACCTACATCTATACATAAAATAAAGCTATAGAAAAGTTGTGTCGGTACAAAGGAAATATTTTGAAAAAAAGTGGTTGGTAGTTATTAGTTTTTTATATGAAAACTGTACTACGGAGAGTTCAAGCTTTATCCCAGGTTCTACCTACCGGAATTATGTGAAAAATTGCTTAGATTATAAGTTGGACTCCAAGCTACCAAACTGTAAAAAAATACCATTAAAATCCGTTCAGCAGACTGCTATATATAGATAACCATTTGAAATCCTTTATCGCCACGTAGAAAACCCTTCCAGGGATTACGACAAAGAATTGACCATGGGCGAAGTTTGAAATGGAATAGTACATTACTGCAGCGGCACTCAAGACAGGCATTGAAGAACATACGTGAGTCCATCAATGCCTAGATGTGGCCAAGGCTTGTGTAGTACTTTTAAACTTTTAACTTTTTAGTTTTAAAAGTTTTAAGCTTTTTATTTTAATTTTAAATTACTTACAGTAATTGAAAAAAGAAAATGGAAAGTGGAATGTGCACATAAAGGCCTTTCATTTGATACACATATTGAAAAAAAAAATCCGTTTTTTTTTCATTTATTTCCAGTTTTTCATTTTTTTCCAGTTTTTTGGAAAGTGCTCATCAAGGCCTTTCATTTGATACCCATATTGCAAAAAAAATATTATTTTTTCGTTTTTTTTTCAGTTTTTTGGAATGTGCTCATCAAGGCCTTTCATTTGATACCCATATTGCAAAAAAAATTACCTTTCGTTTTAAATATTTTTTTCAGTTTTTTGGAATATGCTCTTTGATGAGCATATTCCAAAAAACTTTTCAAAAAACTTTCATTTGATACCCATAGGTATTGAAAAAAAATTTTGTTTTTTTTTTTATCTTTTTGGAATGCGCTCATCAAGGCCTTTCATTTGATACCCATATTGCACCAAAACAGTTTTTTTTCGTTTTTATTTTTTTTTCAATTTTTTGGAATGTGCTCGCTCATCAAGGCGACATTTGATACCTATATTAATTGTGTTTCATTGAAAAGTTCGCTCCATTTCTGAATAACACGTGTGTCATCATCATCATCATCAGCCATTTTTATGTCCCCACTGCTGGGGCACAGGCCTTCGTATGGGTGGATAAGGAGGACGGGCCATTAACCCACCACGCGGGCCCAATGCGGATTGGTGGGTGTTAACGACTGCAAATGCAGCCGGGACCAACGGCTTAACGTGCCTTCCGAAGCACGGAGGAGCTCGAGATAATACATTTTTGGTCACCCATCCCATGACCGACCCTTGCGAACGTTGCTTAACCTCCGCAATCGCTGGGCCAGGCGCTAAACCACTGCGCCACCGAGCTCCCCTACAATACACGTGTGTAATGAGTTTTAATAGAAACATTGCTGGACAGACGCCGGCAATTTTTGTATGAAAATCCATTATTACACGTTAGTAATGGATTCTCATACAAATATTGACTGAACAATATGTGGGATAATGGAAATAGTAGTAATAACATTTTAGTGGGAAATAGGCGAGATTTTGGAGTTGTGAAGCCGAGACTTTTATTGTAGTGGTGGCTACCTCGGCTAAACTTACCGAGTAAACTGTCTTGATAATACTTGGTGCCAAATGCTCCAAGCAACATTGGAATGCGATGCACCCGCATTTTAATGTAAACTGAAACAATCTACCACTGAACTATTCAACACTTGACACTGGCAAAAATTACTTCCAAGAAGAAAGTAGATTGCCAAAACAAAAATAAGAAGTAGACCCCCTGTCATACAGCGTGACATACCGCCATGTTGCGAAAATATTTAGAGCCAAATTTATTACTTTTTAATTTTATTTTTAAAAGTAATTAACTATAACAAGATTTGAAAGTATCTGAATAATTAATAATAATAAATATTGATATTTTTAAAAGAATTAGTGGCGCGATTAATCCTAAAGTAATTAGAAGTTAAACTATGACCGCGCATACCGTTGTTTCACCAAGATGATTAATAATTACGTATTTTAATGACCATATTTTATTATGATTTAATTACAAATATACAGTTTTCAGATTTATTCCTGTAAGTGTAGTATAAGACGCTATTACCTGCCAAATTTCATAGTTCTAGGTCAACGGGAAGTACCCTATGAATTTTGATTCCTTTGAGAGTATCGAAAATGCGTTTTTCAATACAGTTGCTCGAAAATGTGACCTTACGCTGGCAGGCCAGCGTGCGGTAAGTTGATTTTAACGCACGCCGTGCGTTTTTGTTTACGGTTTAGTATAGCGTGCGGTAAGTTGATTTTACCGCACGCCCGCGCCGTGCGTTTTTGTTTACATACGTTTTTTTTAATTTCTACTAGCTTCCACCCGCGACTTCGTCCGCGTGGACAGTAGAAAAATAAAAGACCAGTTTAAAATGACCTCTTTAGTGTATGAAAGCTAGTACTAAGGAGAGTTCAAGCTGTTTCCCTGGTTCCACCCACCTGAATTGAATGAAACATAGCTTAGATTTTAAGTTGGACCTTAATCTACTAACCTATGAAAAGCCCATCAAAATTCTTTTTGTGGTTTTTGCGTAATACGCGCACAAATATTTGGAATTTACAGTTTTATTATATGTATAGATTACAATTTCAGTAGTAATTATAATGTTTTCTCGCAAATGTATTGAAAAACGTAGTATGGCACACGGTTGTTAAGGTTTTTTAAAACTCGTGACGATTATAAACCCTCGCCTGCGGCTCGGGCTTATAAAACGTCAACTCGTTTTAAAAACCTCCTTACCAACCTTGTATCATAACCTACTATTTTGCGCCCTAAACGGCAGTATCTTTTTTTTACGTTAACTTAGAAGTTTGATTTTTTTACAGCTTCAAGGGCCCGTAGACTTTAGTATATGGTTTAAATTTCAATTCGATACCTCCACGCGTTTTCGAGATAAAGGGTCTTGACAGACAGACGGACGGACAGACAGACGGACAACAAAGTGATCCTATAAGGGTTCCGTTTTTTCCTTTTGAGGTACGGAACCCTAAAAAAGAATATTGAGAATACGAAACCACGACAAAAGTTTAAATAGAAAAGGAAAATTTTAATGTCGTACGACTCCAACCAAATTCAAAAGATTTAAAATTATAATAATATACGTAGTAATTATTAGAAATTTTAGGCAGATATAATAATATTTCTTGCTTAAAGACATTTTTTAAGCTGATTTGTTCCTTTTTTTTTCAGGCGTTTGTCATTATGACATTAACTTACCTCTACATCCTATATTACTTTACTTTTGGCAATGCAAAACTGCGAACATCCTTTCGGTTAAGATGCTTCATTTAGGAGAATTTATGGCAATCTTGGATCTCCTTTAGATTTTAGTACAGTCAGCTGCACGGCTCTAGCCGAGTGATTAGTGAGACTGTATAGTGTAGTTAACTGCTTGGACGCCGTTCGGAAACAAAGGCCGGTCGAATTTGCCGATTTTATAGTGTACCTATCTGGAAGATGCATTCAGAGTAGAAGCCTTTTATATGACTTCTTTGGAACATGACAAAAGACATAAAAGCAAAACAAAATTAAAAAACCGGCCAAGTGCGAGTTGGACTCGCGCACGAAGGGTTCCGTACCAAAAAACGGCAAAAAAATTACGTCTGTTGTATGGGAGCCCCCCTTAAATATTAATTTTATTCTGTTTGTAGTATTTGCTGTTATAGCGGCAACAAAAATACATCATCTGTGAAAATTTCAACTGTCTACCTGCTGTCGTTATTAATATCGAGCAAAAAACGGCAAAAAAATCACGTTTGTTGTATGGGAGCCCCTCTTAAATATTAATTTTATTCTGTTTTTAGTATTTGTTGTTATAGCGGCAACAGAAATACATCATCTGTAAAAATTTCAACTTTCTAGCTATCACGGTTCATGAGATACAGCCTGGTGACAGACAGACAGACGGACAGCGGAGTCTTAGTAATAGGGTCCCGTTTTTACCCTTTGGGTACGGAACCCTAATAAAGTAGAAGCTGAGGAGCTCGGTGACGCACCTGGCCCAGCGATTGCGGAGGTTAAGCAACTTCCGCAAGGGTCAATCATGGGATGGGTGACCAAAAATTTTGCCGTTGGCCGGTGGTCCCGGCTGCATTTGCAGTAGTTAACACCCACCAATCCGCATTGGGCCCGCGTGGTGGGTTATGACCCGTCCTCATTATCCACCCATAAAGAAGGCCTGTGCCCCAGCAGTGGGGACATTAAAAATGGCTGATGGACAAGTACTTTGAATTAATTTTTAATATTAGTTGCATCATTTTCAACCGGTATCTATGTAATCTACAAATCTTCGTAGAATATTGTAATTGAAGTACCTATTGATAAATGTACTCGTATTATGCACGATTCTTTTTAATTTATATTGAGATATTTATCTGATTAAGTATCAATGGTACTTATCAAAAATATGATGCAATTTTATTAGAAAAGAATCTTACCAAATCAGTGTTTCATTGCTTACAATTTTAATTGATATCAAATAATATTGTATAAAACGGGCTTTTCTGTTTGTAAAACAGACTAAATTAATTAAACTATTTGTACGTCGCTTTAAAGAAAATAATAACCGAACAGCATTCCGAACGCACCCCAGTATAGTGTTGCTAGCACCAATAATTGTAGATCAATGAACGTACACCAGGAATCGCTGACATGCCCCGCCCCGGGTGCAGTGTGCGAGGGGCACATGCAGTGTTGACACACTACTGCTGAGTCTTACCGCTTGTGTTATATATAGAGTTATTTAGTTGAAATATTACCTCCAGAACAGCGCTTGGGTATCGATAGGGATTTAATATGGATACAATACAATATTTGCATTCACAGATTGAGCAGAGCTGGCAGAGCTTTGAGTAACACCACAGAATTAGTAACACGCATTCTAAATTTAATTTTTTAATACTCACATGATCACAGGGTAAATAAAACCGGTCAAGAGCGAGTCGGACTCGCGCACCGAGGGTTCCGTATCATCATAATTGCACCATCAAACCACACTGCAGAGTAGAATAATAAAATTAGTATTGCAGTTTTAGGTCAGCGCCATCTCTTGACCGATAGTAGAACTAATGTTAAACATTTTTAGAAATTTGATAATTTCTAAAAGAGTGTGCTATATTGAGCCATCGTTTTATTTTTCCTGTAATTTTTATATAAACTGCTATCACATCACATTTCAGATTTTTCTCTTTGCAAACTTCGGAGATAAAGGGGGGGACGGTATTTTTAGGGTTCCGTAGCCAAAATGGCAAAAAACGGAACCCTTATAGATTCGTCATGTCTGTCTGTCTGTCTGTCTGTCTGTCTGTCTGTCTGTCTGTCTGTCTGTCTGTCCGTCCGTATGTCACAGCCACTTTATTCCAAAAGTATTAGGACTACATAGTTGAAACTTAGTAAGTAGGTGTATTCTGTGAACCGATTTTTATACAAAAATAAAAAAAATAAAAGATTAAGGAAGGGCTCCCCATACATGGAACTGAAACTGAAAATATTTTTTTTCATCAAACTAATACTTGTGGGGTGTTTATAGATAGGTCTTTAAAAATGACATTGAGGTTTCTAAGACTATTTTTTTTAAAAGTCAACCGTTTGAAAGATATATGCCGCCAAAGTGGTAAAATGTGTGTCCCCCCCCCTTTAACTTTTAAAGTAAGAGGGTGAAAAATCTAAAAAAAATCTAAACTATAGATCTTAATAAACACTTTCAACGAAAATTGTTTTGAACGAGATACAGTAATTAGTTTTCGAGATATAGTACATTTTCCAAAACCGCAAATATAACTTTGTCATTCATACAAACACTGTGAAAAACAAAGTTATTTTTTCAGACGAAAAATGATAGCGGTATTAAAATATGGTATGGTATAATGTACCTACGGAACCCTACTGCGCGTGGCCCGACACGCACTTGGCCAGTTTTTTTATATTTTTCATTATAAGTCGAAAACTATGCGACCTAAAACAAAAAGAAAAAATGATTGAAAACGTGCAAACGGCGCTCTTTCATATGATAGCCCACATGCCCTAGAGCCCCACTTCAAATTTTTAAGACCCTTTTGTAAAAAATATATTTATTTTCAGTCCCTTTTGTAAAAAATATATTTATTTTTTTCTTATTTGCAAAATAGTTTGGCAAATGTCATCTAAAACTATTCCAAATTTCAAGTTGATACCATTAATAGTTCTCGAGATATCCAGCTGTGACAGACAGACAGACAGACTGAGTCACACCATAAGGGTTCCTTTTTTACCACTTTGGTACGGAACCCTAAAAAGGTAATTTATTCCTGTGTTAAGATGCTAAGCTTTCGTTACAATAGTGACTAGTGGTTAGCTCTTACGTAAATATGAAACTCCATTAGAACCGTTTCTCACAGTTAACTTTTACAACTAGTATCTAATCTATCTTTGTTTTACTTCTAGATCGGCATGCAAGATGCGTCTTTTTTGTAGAAAAACCTATGAAGATTGTTTTAACGATGTCTATCTTGCTTTTCTGTGGCCTTCAGTGTGAACATTGCAATCTTTCATTCACGCATTCGCCACGAAATATGATTACATTTATCTATTAACATGTATCATCACATTTATCATTTTTAAATATTATTTTCACCTTTTATTGACCGAACCTTATCGTGTTATGCAACTCAATAACCCATTAACTTGAAATCATTATTTTTTTAAAACGAGAAAACTTTTAAGTCTGTGAAATATCACACTTTATTGTTATGTGAGTTACCAACGGTGAGATTTTAGGGTAGCTCCCATTTTGTTTTATAGAACTGACGTCACCGGGACAAAAAAAAAATATTCCCAATTGTTCTATAGCATTTTGTATCTAGTTTTCTCAAATTGTTCTATATAATAAGGTAACAGACAGGACTCCTTAATGATTATCAAACTGGCTATTTGACGTTCACAAATCGTTCGTGACAAACATACATGGAACTGTTTTGGAAAAAACAGCTATTCCTAATTTATATTAATGAGTTAATCAGGGTGGAAATGCAAGTATGCAGTTCTATGGAAAAAATAGGACAGAATATTCTTATTTTGTCCCGATGACGTCAGTTCTATAGAACAAATGGGAACTACCCAGATTTTAAACGACTCGCAACAAAACGATATGCCCGAAATTAACTGTCCTCTTTAACTTATTTTAATTATATTTTAAAACTCATTCCAAAGAAATAACTGGCGCAAAACCTCACTTAAACTAAAATAAATAGGTACATCCAGCCATAAATAAAGTCATTGTCTTTGTATATTTGCCGGTAACCATCACCGTGGGTATTGCAAAACTTCTTTTACGGTACAGTGAACAAAAGAAGCGGTAATAATTCCCCGAGCGCGCGGCAAGAAGTGCTGAAAACAGAAACAACTCCGTAGACTACATTCTCGAGTGGGCAAGTCCATTGATAGCCAGGAAGGTGTGCAGTTTTGGAACTTTTAAAAACGGAAACTTTGCTGACGGTCTCCGGAGTCGGCGGGAAAATGACGGTTAACAGCTAATCTTTGCCAACTCATTACTCTAAATAACTCGGCGAGAGGTGATATTGTTTTATTGTCTTTTTTATTGAAAAAATGAATTGGCGACGACAGATAACAAAGTGAAGTATACTTTTGTTCATTGATATTAGTTATGTCAAGTTCTTTTTTTACCTTACTTCTTAATGTTTTAAGGTACAGCAGAAACATAGTTATATCCATACGATCTTAAAATAAATCTCTCCACCATTCACCAAATGCATGTACGAGTAAAATTTCCGACATATTAAAAGACACTTTTATTGCTTTTCAATAGCTAAAGAGGTCGTAACTCAAAGAAATCTTATAACGTGTATCCCATAAGCATTGCAAAAGTTGTTCAAGTATCGGAATCGTGTAGGAAGACCATATTGAGCCATAAAAGTATGAGAATACTTGCAGTGCACTTGTAGTTTGGTATAACTTAAACTACTCATGCTTGAACGGTATGAAGTGCTGAATAAATAAAATGTGACGTATTATTTAGATAATTCTAACTTGTAGAAGCTTGAAATTTGGTTGGTTTGATTTTGTGGTGCGACTTGTGAAATAAATCCGTACCTTGTGTGATAAACTAAAATCAACAAAAAATATATTCACTTCTCAAGCTTACGCGCTCACTAAACATGAAATAAAACACTTTTCAACGGATACTACTGCGGTTTTATTGTTTTTAAGACGTTCAGAAATCAATATTTAACAAAAAAAAATGGTTTAAGTTAATTTATAATTTAATTTTGTGAATTAATTAATGCTAAAATGAGAGAATCTACTGAAACTACCACCCAATTTTGTGAAATGGTGGTAATTTCAGTAGATTCTTTCTTTTTAGAATTAATTAATTCACAAAATCAAATTATAAATTAACTTAAACAAATTATTCTTTTTGTTAAATATTAATTTATTATTATGAAATTTCATTGTATGATGGTTGCATTAAGCCATTTTGTAATACTCGTATGAAAAAAGAAAAAAATCGAATATTAAAATATAGGTATCGAATGAAATGCCTTCATGAACACATTCCAAAACTATATAATTTGTCACAAAAATGTAAGTATGCAGTAAAATTAATAAATTTAAAAATACGACTGTCTACCAAAAACTAACTTATTAGTTAAATAACAAGTGTCATTGCAGTCGGGGGACCTCTTTGATTAAATAATGGGGAATGTCCGAAAAAATCAAATTGACTGAATATTTTTCTATAGGTAGGAATACGCTCCTTTAGTAATAGAAAAAAGTTTCAGAATTTTCGGTTTCATGAAGAAATTAAAAAAAATAAAATTCTCTTCGACTTCACAAATTTACGAAAGTAACAGCAGAATGGAAATTATACCTTTGCCACCACCTGTCACAACCACAACATGGTATTAAAAAAAGTTTCAATACAAAATGTCAAAACTTTTTTTAAAACTTTTTGTATAACTTTTTGTAACGAAGCTTATTCCTACCTATAGAAATATAGTTGTTATAGCGGCAACAGAAATAAATCATTTGTGAAAATTTCATCTGTATAGCTATCACGGTTCATGAGATACAGCCTGGTCACAGACAGACAGACCGACAGACAGACAGACATACAGACAGACGGACAGCGGAGTCTTAGTAATAGGGTCTCGTTTTTACCCTTTAGATACGGAACCCTAAAAAGAATTCTCAAGCATCTAACTTGAATAATACAGACTTATTTTTTATATTTCTCTAAGAACTTTATTATAATCTAACAATATGATGGTTGATAGTAGCTTTATAGTAAGTTTACATGTGAACGAGATGCCATTGGACGTTGTTCGTGGTTAATAATGTACGGATCTAAAAGCGAAGCCTCGTATTGAACGCTGCAGATATTCTTGGTGCTGCTTGGTAATATGGGAATAAAATATAAATCCTGCAACATGCAAATTTATATTTTTAAACACAGATTTAGAAAAATTAGATAATTAGTAATAAGTGTTTTGTTTTATTTTATACAACGTGTTACAAAATAACCCCTAATGCCGATTTTGGTAGATAGAGACCATCAAACTGAACAACTTTTACTATGGGACCAACTCTGAAAACGCGAAAAAAATCGGCTGTCTCGTACATTTTAATATTTTAGATATTAATTTTTGTATGAAACAGCTGGTTTTCTTTCGCGATTTCAGAGTTGGTCCCACAGTAAAAATTGTTTAGTTTGATGGTCCCTATCTACCATATTCGTAGGGTTTATTTCATAACACGTTGTTGTATTCGTTAAGGTCCTTCTAAAAACTAAAATATCTAATGCAGATTCAAAATCTGAATTTCAATTGTCATTTTATAAGATTTCAAACGTGATTTCTCTTTATCTTTTATCAAAATGGAAGCTTGTATACAGAACTAGCTCAAATATCTCGCAGTGGCGCCTATTACAACGTATGATTAATACGTATATTAATAGTGTAACGCGTCCGGACTCAGATGGCCAGTGCTGGTCGTCAATTATCTGTAAATCTGAGGATAACCCCAGTTGTGGTGCACTAATCTACTGTAAATTACTTGACATTAGACACAGCCATCTACATATTGTAATTAGTTGACAAGCTGGATTTCAATTAGCTTAACGTTAGTGTAAATTTAACAAATGATTAAATTATCTGAAGAAAATCATGATACTTACCAAAATAGTTAATAATATGGGTTTTCCTTCATAAATGCGGAAAATGTTTACGATAAATTGTCCGCTGATCGTGTATTTCTTCGTTTCCAAAATTTCAACGAAGTATCTAACATTTAAAAATCGTATAACGTACAATAATTGCAATTACACTAAACATGGGTAGACAATCAAAGTTGTCTCGATGCGGTTCAAACATCGATCGAATCTAAGAAAAGCAATATAATTACATAGTTTATTATGTGAACATTAAAAATTTATATTAAACGTCACGCAAACTTCTTCGAAAATCACTCTGTGAAGAAGAGGGGCAACGTCCTTAAACTGTACGTACTTGTAAGACTGCAGTTACTTCGATGTCCGCTGCCTTTATTGCAGGTATTCCAGTTTGCAAGTCCAATGGCCCAAATAGCTTCCCATTTGATTGTATTACAGGTTTTCAAATAGTTAAACATGAAATAAATTGTATGAAAATTTACTCTCATTTTTTATTGACGAGATATCTTTAAAAACGTAATCCAAAGCTCTCCAAGACGAAGGAATAGTTGACGCGATTCTGTCAACTTTTTTAAAGTTTACGTTACGTTGCAAGTAGCAGCAACAAAGTCCCACGATAGT
The DNA here is from genome assembly GCA_943789525.1 of Agriphila geniculea. Lineage (NCBI taxonomy): Eukaryota > Metazoa > Arthropoda > Insecta > Lepidoptera > Crambidae > Agriphila > Agriphila geniculea. The sequence continues at coordinate 19,353,054 of OX038871.1, forward strand.
GACGAATTTAAATCAACTTTATGAAATCCATGTAGAACCTCCTCGCAAAAAGATTTGCTATGAGTTTGCACAGTTTATGAAACATATTAAAATCAGCCATGCTAAGAAGAATGTATCGTCTACAGAGTGCCTAAAGCAACATACCGAAAAGCTAAATAAATGAAAAGAGCAGTAAAATTATGGCATTATTTATTTAGCTTACATTAAGAGGACTCATTCCTTTTTAGTATTTTCAGCGATATGCTTTAATATTTTTAGTAAATCCACTAAAAGAAACTCTAAAACTTGCAGACAGATGAATGGTAGTGATACGTACAGCATTTGCAATCTCTTGTTTGCAATCAGAAAATCTGATTCGTTTCGCTCAAACAACTCCATTGTTTTCAATCTTTACAAAGAGCACGGAATAAGTTAAGATGTCAAGAGTGCGAAGCCGTACATATTTTATGTTGTTGAAATAAAAAAAAGTAGAAAGACATTCACAGGAAGTCGCCCGGTCCACATCAGTATTCTACACGCCAACCGGCAGGAGGAAACAAATTCCCAAAATTGAATTTTACGGAACGAGTTGAATACGACACGGAGTACACAAACTCGAGGAAGAAACGAGATTTTTATCATTTCGACAATGACTTTATTCAAGCCGGGCGACACAAACCCACTACAACGGTTCAATGTTAGGTACACAAATTAAATGAGCAGAGTTAAAATTGCGTCTTTTCATATGATATTGTATGCATTCAATAATTATTAATGCAGTTGAGAAAATATGCTTTAAAATCCATAAAAAGTTTGCGTAGATATATGTCAGCAAATTCGAATTGGATAAAATAATTGGTCAAAGAACAAAGAAGACAAATCGATGACAGCCTTCTGTGAGTTTAAAAAATTAGCAAATAATATAATTAATGCTGGTTGCATCTACTGTTACTGTTCCTAAAGTGCTGCTTTTTCGTTATTTACAAAACTAAGTTTACGTTTTAAATATAGATTAAATTAAATGTCAGATTTTTAGTATTTTTACGAATTTTTCACGATTCATGATGTTCAAATCACTAGGATACACGCCCCCTAAACGCATAATTAATTAAGAATAACAAAATATGCGCCTCATTCTAATTTAAATCCTGTCTAAAATTTGCTGTTCTCGGAATGATTATTCTTATTCAAAACAATATACTACCGGCATCCAAAATTAACTACTCGCGAGACTAGCTAAGATTTCATCTCTTATAAGTTCCAAGGAAGTCTCAAGCATTAAATTCTAGTCTTTGTGCAATTTAACAAGTGCAGCAGCTACGGAGATAATTCTCTTTAAGTATCTCAACAGTTTGAGAACGGTGAATAGGTACTTAGCATACCTAAAAATGTGGATTTCTATTCTCAAGGAAAAACACAATTCCACAATAATGCTATACTAGCCTGATTAGTAATATTCTATAGGAACCATGCAAAAATATTAGGAAAATAATCCAGTGAAGCAATAGAGAATATGCATAAGTCACCGGTTTTAATAAATTTGAGCTGGAAGGACACGTATAAAACATGATGGAACAGAAAAATAAAATAAAAATTGTTTTATTTTAGTTTTATCACACGATGAAATCAGGGAAAAATAACGACATTTTTTTTTCATTTTCAGATATAATGCACTTAACAGTCAGATAGAATATCGAATAAGATATAATATTTTGTATGACACATATGTACTTAAACGCAAAATTTAAGGAGATAATTTAAAATTCTTGGCTAACTCCATAATAAATGCACCTGAAACGTGATGGGTGACGTCACAAATCATGACCGTTTTGTATAGAGCATTTTCGGCGGGTGCTGCTGCGTGCTAACTTCCGAGAAAAGAACGCAAGAGAAAAGTTTTAATATTACAGTTGATTTGCTCACGCATTATACTATTGATTTAAAAAAAAAATATTGATACATATTCCCTACTTTTGCATGCCGTGTGCCAACATAATATAATTTAATACGGTCACGCATGACTGTATAGTAGATTAAAATCAACTAGTATAAAAATTGAGAAATATGAGGATTCGATAATGTCAAGAAAGATATCCTGCCAATATCTATGATGAAAATTAAATAATTTAATTGTTTTCTGTAACTTCTATGTAGGTACGTTGTTTTTTATCGGTGCCAGCCCGACTGGCACTTGTCTCCCGAATCCTTTTATGAAACGTGACTTCAGATAACTAAATAAGGAATAAAATTAAAAGAATACGTTACCTCACTATACAGAGTGGATTTTTTTGATAACACCAGCCCCCCTACTCAAATGGCCAACTTTCTATTAATTTGAACGCTACGCTTACTTTTAAAGCTTAATTATGAGCAGCTATAGATGATTAAATCAAATGTCGCAAACTTATGTAAATAACAGACTTCGATGTATTGTATGAAATTGTCAAGCTTACGGCACGTAATTTTATAGTTTACTAGCTTCCGCCCGTGACTTCATCCGCGTAGACATTCGATAAAAACCTCAGAGAAGCTTAAACCAGGTTAAAAATTATTCTATGTTTTAATTTTATTAAATTCTGTTCAGCCGTTTTTACGTGATTAAGCGGGTCCCCACCAAGCGCGCTGCCTCGCGAGGCTGGCTGGACGTTTGGCTCACGGGCCTCGCACAACCTTTCTTAGTGGATGCCTACACTGTATAAGGTATCTATGTGCAAAATTTCAAGTCTCTAGGTTTAGTAGTTTGGGCTGTGCGTTGATATCTCACTCAGTCAGTCAGGACTTTGAATTTTATATTTAGACTGCTTATTTTAAAGTTTTAATAGTAAGCGTAGCGTTCAAACGAATCGAATGTTGGCCACTTGAATAGGGGGGCTGAAGGGAAAGTACTCTAAAGTAAATGTATGTATCCAATAACATGGGGCCTATTACGTTCTAAGAACTAATTAGTTAGCTTACATCTTTTTTCCTGTTCAATTAAAATAAGTTTCGATTTCATGGTTTTCCTTTCATTTAATTTACCACGTTTGTAAAAGAGATTTGATCCTTATGATTTCCGCTATCGATTGATATCATAAAAGTATCTAGTTGTTGCTAGCTGTTTTATCTAAATGTTCTATCTAACTATCTATCTGTCTATATGTTCTAGCTGTTTTTTCGCATTTTAGCCGGTTCGATTCCTGGGAAGCGTATTCAAAAGAAATGCAGTTTTGTTTCTTTTCAAAAATAAAGGAATATTTTCTTTGAGTGAAATTTGCTATCTCCTTTGTTTAGTGTACTTTCCCTCCATGTGACATTAAAAAATCCATCCTATATATTAAGTTAAATAATATGCTAGTAAAAAACGACTCGTCCTACTAGAGGCACTGGTGCCGCGTCGTATATTAAAACAAGTTTACTAGTTCTGTCATTAACTTCTGCCAACACAACAGTACGTACATCATCAACACTTAGAATGTTTTCTATCCCAAAATAATAATAATAAAAACCGGAATCGAATGAATATCTATGTGTTATCTTTTATTTTATTTTTTATTGTGTCTGAAAACGTACTTTTGGTTAAATAATACTTAAATTCAATTAACTCAAACACTTTTCAACACAACTTTTCGAGAAAAAATTATAAAGCAAAAAATATTTGTTTTGACCGCATCTATAACCCCTTAGTCATATTTCCAGTAACCATGTATACTTTTAAATTAAAATTTCAACCACAAACCCAGAGTTACCCGCAGTTTAGTTGTATCAACATTTATTTATTTGTATAAATCTTCCTTAATGGAATAATTATTTTCGTTTCCCATAACTACGCGGACTACATATTTTAAAACATGTTTTACATTGCTCAATTATGATTTTTTTGTTTATATAGCTGTTTTTATTTGTAAACCGAATTAAGAATATAAATCCTGATATTCTTAGAATCTTTTGTGACTTATTAATATAGTTTCACATTATCTACTTCTTACCATCAAAGATCCAATCCTTTAAAGAAACTCCGCACTTAGTTCGATCCAAATAAAAATAATTTATACAAAAAACATAATCTAAAATAATAACACAAAAGTTTGTTGTAATTTAGTAACAAGGTCATGTTAGTTTAAGACGATAGAACTCGTTCTAAAATATTAGTTTTTCAGCTGAAGAATATTTTAGGTCTATCTGTTACTACTGTAATGTATTAATTACTAGTTAACCAGAAATAATTATAGTTTTGGATGTTTTTGTGTACGGTATTTAAAAGAACATGAGTGCTTATTACTAACTTAATTGTAATTACTGGAAGCAGTGTAATTGCCGGTTTCAATGTTTGTACCAAATTGATAATTGTACGACTAAATGCTGTAGAAATTATAATTAACTTGAATTGAAACTTAATTTGAAGACACCTGAAGACCTGAACACCTGAAGTTTATTAAATAGAACAAATATAGCAGTATTTTTCACTGTATTACTGTCTGAAAATCAATTACATGAATGTTGTATTTATGTTCATACATATATGAAATTACATATACAATTTGTAGAACCAATCTCGGCAATATCATTATTGCCGTGATTGGTTCTACAAATTGTATGTAAAATACAAAATTATAAATAAAATCAGCATTCAGACACATTAGCTTGAGTTTAGTGGTGTCACGGTTAGTCTCTGTACACAAATTAGTTTGGGGCAATGGTAATCTCTAACCTAATCATCTAAATAAAAAATTTAATTGTCACTTAAAAATTAAATATTCAAAAGTGAAAAATACTAGCATGTTTACTAACATTCCGTTATTTCATTAATTACATTTTCAATGTAGGCATAGACTACTGAAACCAAAATATTTGCCAGGATTTCAGAAGCGGTCAGGTCAAGTGTGTAGAACACATTGGTGAAGATTAGGTATGTTATTTTTTATATTGCCGATAACATCTGAGTCAACTGTTATCGAGTATTGATAAGAACCGTGTGGTGTAGCGCGGGAGTGCGTGGTAAGGCCGTGACTTTCATAGTTTAGTATTTATTTTATTTATTTAGGTTAGATGTCGAACTAATCAACCACGATATTAAAAACGTTAAATAAAAAATAACAACAGTTTTCTACACCAATGTGTTCCAAACCCTTGAACTGACCTTCCCCTGAAGTCATGGCACATAGTCCAATAAAACTAGCTTTATCGGGACATAATAAGATAACTGAAATTTTCTTTTTCTATGTCATAAATTAGTGTTAGTTATAGTTAAAATAAAAGGAATTTAACATTAAGAAACTTCGCATAAAACTAAAAAAAATTAACTACTGAGAAATGCATTATTATTAAAACGTAAAAATTAAATGTTTAATTTTTGTCTAAAATGTCTAAAAAGACGCATCATAGCTTAATAAGATACAAGCATCATAGTTACCATTTTGGCTTATCTAGATATTGAGATCAGATGAATACTGTGAAAAAAAAACGAACATGCGAATTTGGACTCAGTTTAGTTTTGCTATTAGGTGATAGAATTTTAATGCACTATAAAATATACTAACAAGGTATTTGGTAACTATTTTGCTTTTAGGAAAAAGCTAGGTAATGTACGAAATCTCATGATTTTTATATGAAACGGTTACCACCCCGGATTTCTTACATCACATATCTAATTAATATTTGACACTTAATATCAATATCCGATAAACTAATAAAAACAACGAGTTTATTAATTATGTCCAGATAAAGCTAGTTTTATTGGACTAATAATTTAGTTCCAACTTATATTTAACCGATTCGTAATCACTCTTAATTTTTTTCATTAAAGTGTTTCGTTGGAAATATTTACCCGCAGCGCAAGCGTAAATAAAGGACTATTCAGATACATTAGCACAAGCGGCGTCACGTTAGGTTCTGTTCACAAATTGATATTCAACCAGCGAGTGGCACCGTGCGTCGAAATGCAAGCGGTGCGATCGCGTGCCCAACATAAACTTCGGTTTCCGATTTAAAATACAAGTTTGCAACAAAATGTTAGTGAATTTTTCTTATTGCGTACCGCACGTTTGTCGTTTCGGAAACTTTATTATTTGTTTGGAAACAGTGCATGAATCAAGGTTTTATTAGACAGTTCGTGACAAGAATATTTTATTATTTATTTTTAATCTTAATGTAGGTTTTGAAAAAAGAAATATATGTAGCTTACTTCCGCAAACAATATATGCCCGCAAAAATATACTCTTAGGGAGGCTAGGGAGTAGCCTAATTGGTGAAGGTGCAAGGTGTGTTGCTGTCTTGCTAAATGCAGGTTTGTGCACTGATATTTTGTGGTGTGCATGTGCATATTTTGCGGGCGGGCGGGTGGTGCATCTTGCATATATTGTTTGCGGAAGTAAGCTACATATATTTCTTTTTTCAAAATGGTTTGGGACTTCCGCCAAGTGACGCCTGATTCAATCAAATACTTAATGTAGGTAATATCTGCACGTTTAATAACCAATACATGACGAGTGACGATTTTATTATTATGATTATTATCTTGAACAATGTGACTTTGCTAAGAAAATTGTTTTTTTCCCAAAATGAAGTCTACCCCTCTTAATGAACACTATAGCCCAGAATCTATTTAAAACCATTTTTACCAAACATTGCGTTCACTAAACTTAACATATTTTAAATACTAAACGCACACACTAAACGACAAAAGTAATTAGCGAATATTAAGGCACGCGAGGCTCATGGACTTAAAAGTTATAATAGAAAGAGCACTTTGTCATGTCACGCTTTTAACATGCTCTTTAATTTCTCTTTGTGCTAGAAATTAAGACATTAAATCGTTTATGCCCTTAATACGAGAGAGGTAAATGAATCAGGGCTCGAGAGGACACATTAACGTAACGTAACGCGTAAAGAGGCGTTATGAATGACCCAGCACATTTATTAACGTTGAATAAACTTAACTTTGAGGAAATAATTAGGTGACTTAAGCAATGAGGGCTAAATGAGAATTTGTTGATTGGATATGTGATAAAAGAGTTGGATGTTTAAGCACATTAACTCTTGATTAAAGACATAGAACAACATTAAATATTATAGAGCACCATCCTAATAAAAAACCGTAAAAGTATTGTGTATTAAATATGTTTGAATATGTGAAATACCCTAAACCTTTTGATGTGAATGTGTCAAAACGTATTCACCACACGTGGAAATTAAATAGGAAACAATCTATTGACATAGACGACTGACATTCAGGCCGATAGCACATGACAGGCCAGTCAATCTGTGCATAAGCCACGCTTCGCCCAATCACCAATCTAATTAAGGAGGCATTCATAACCCCCGCTATGCACTGGCGGATGACCGCAGGCGCCTAGCTGTTTTTTCCATTTTAATAATGCAACCGCTATATAACCGCCACCGGCGGCGGTTAAGCAACCGCTACGACATTAAAATTGAACCACGTGGTTGGCCAACAGTGCAGTTGACCGCTAGTGTGTACGAGGGGTTAGAGCACATTTCAGAGTTTTCTTGAAAGTGTTATTTGCTTACACCTTTACTAGAAGAAGTCAAAACATAAAATACTTAGATTTGATTTAATTGTACTATTTTATTAAATGTTCGCTGAAATTTGCAATCAATATTATAACGAAATGCATACGAAATTACAAAAACATCGGCGACGCTAGTTGCTTGATACTTCATCCTAATTTTTGAGACAATCAACAGGAGTGGTGGGGGGGAGCTGTCGTCTCTTACCCTATTGACGTAGGAATCCTACGTATAGTAGGTATGAACCTCTATACAAAAATAAGTTGGGAGTTACAAGTCATGATAAATTTTAGCCACGTGATAGAAACTGATCTGTAGGCTGTTTCTAACTAATATTGAGCTGGGCCAAACTATTCTTACATACAGTTCCATACGGCGGCGGGTTGAATAGCGCACTTTTCCCGGCTCCATTCTAAAAACTATAACAATTCAGGTTTAACTAATAGGTCAAATGTGGTATCATTTTCGGATAAATCAATAACGTAGAATTTATTTTTGGTATAAAAAAATGCAATTTATTACGCAGTTTCTGAAAAATTACACAATAACCAACATTTTTAAACTTCATTTTTTTAGTTTAGGTTTTGGCACTTGTTTCAGTATTTTCAAAAAAACTACTTTAAAGAAGCGTTTTTCAGGTTAATTTGTTGTATGCTTTTGTTATGTTAACTATATTTTATACAATTTGCACCTAACCCAAGTAGTTGAGGTCCATTGTCTGCGGAGACACAGCTAGTCAAAAATATGCATTTTTTCACGAAATAAAAGGGGTTTCCGTTTCGTTCGGAAGCATTTCTCAGTTTTTTTGTTTATATTTCTGTAAAGTTAATTAAATTTTCTACAATTTGAGCCTTACTTGAGTAGTCTAGGTTTACTAGTTGCAAAGACACAGCTAGTCAAAGATAAGATTTTTTCAATTAATTTCAATAAAAAACCCATTTTTAACCAGCTATGTCTCTGCAACCAATAGACCTAGACTATCCAAATTAAACTCAAATTGTAGAAAATTTAATTAATTTTACAGAAATATAAACAAAAAACCTGAAAAATGTTTCTGAACGAAACGGAAACCTTTTTAATTTCGTGAAAAAATGCATATTTTTGACTAGCTGCATGTCCGCAAACAATGGACTTAAACTACTTGGGTTAGGCTCAAATTGTATAAAATATAGTTAGCATAACAAAAACGTATAACAAATTAACCTGAAAAACGCTTCTTTACAGTAGTTTTTTTGAAAATACTGAAACAAGTGCCAATACCTAAACTAAAAAAATTAAGTTTAAAAATGTTGTTTATTGTGTAATTTTACAGAAACTGCTTAATAAATTGTTTTTTTTTTTTATATATCAGAAATAAGTTCTACGTTATTGATTTATCCGAAAATGATACCACATTTGACCTTTTAGCTAAACCTGAATTTATATAGTTTTTAGAATGAAGCCGGGAAAAGTGCGCTATTCAACCCGCCGCCGTATGGAACTGTATGTAAGGATAGTTTGGCCCAGCTCAATATTAGTTAGAAACAGCCTACAGATCAGTTTCTATCATGTGGCCAAACTTTATCACGACTTGTAACTCCCAATTTTTTTTAGTCTAGAGGTTCATACCTACTAGTATTAGTGGTAGTAGAGTCCACTCCACTACTCTGTTGATTATCTAAAAAATATATCATTATGAGATAGACATAAATAAAGTCACAATTTAATTCGGTCGATTGATAGCGTTGACATGACAGTCTAAATGGGAGATAAATTATGCATCGTCTATCTAGGCTGGCTACAACTAATTTACCTAATGATTAAGTTTAACCCCTATGGTTGACTACAAAAAAATTCTGCATCACTTATCCAAACCTTTACCTTCTAGCTTGATGAGCATTTTAAAGCTAGGTTTTGAATTTCACTGGGTTAATCTTTTAGAAATTTAGACTTGCATCTTGACAATGATTTTTGTGTAGATTAAATAACCAAAATTCAAGTTTTTGAAACAAAATAAAGTTAGTTTCACTTATTGAAACTAACAAAATGTCATCACAAAGCTTCTATTAACCATCAATCTCTCGCGAGAGTCGTACGTCAAAGGTTATGGCTACAGCTTTTTGCGCTAATTGAAACCCGTCATGTGTGATGGCCACGAGATGGTTAAATCTTTGTGCATTGATGGACAGATACGTCAGTACGTCTGTCCGACCAACGAAGCAATGTGTCCGAACCGATAGTGCCGTGTTCAATTTCCGCTAGAGCGGGACATGTATTTAATTTTGTTGACTGAAATGGGAATTCGCACGGTGGATTGGATTATGGAATGAATATTCGCATTGATATTTTGTTGTAGGGTGCTATTTTAGGTGGTGAACTATATGGAGGTTTGGTAAGTTAGCCTTTAGTGAAAGTATTTTAATTCTTTAAAAGTTTAAGGATAGTAAAACTTACTTGTCTGAAGTTTTTCTATAACTTTTTTAGATTTCTAAGATACAATTTTGTAAACCTAATACCTTGTATAATACAATTTTAAAATTTTTCAATTACATACAACGCTTAGTACCAATGTGCATGCAAAACCTCAATTAAAAACTATAGTTCAAACTTTATTTTTTTATTTTTACCCTCGATGGACGGAACGGAACGGAGGCGGTATATGCGTTTGGGGTTAGAGGTTGTGTGTTTGTTTATTTGTTTGTATGCTTGTCTGTTACCATTGTACATAATATAATACTTCAAACAAAGCAAAGCGTCAAAGTGCGCACAGGAGAGTGGTAAAATTGACAATCGCGCTCTGCGCCAATCTGGGCATCTCAACGCGTTCAAATTTCAAGGCGCTCGGTAAAAACCAATTTCCATTTATAAGCGATTCAATTAACACATTATACTTTTGTATTACTTATACCCAAGGTAAATATAACAACAAAAAAGAAGAGAATACACAAAGATCATGATTGTTTTGAATACAAAAACACGACGTAACAAATTTTTCAAAATCTGTCAAATACGACACCATCAGCTGTCGTTCGAATTTTTAATTTTATTTTATTTCAGTGTAGATTTATTTTGTGATTGAGTATTTCAGCTTTTTTCACACCCATTCACAGCTTTTACATAAATACATAGGTTTTGATATAATAATTGTAATCCAAGAACCAAAGACATGAAAATACACCTGCTAACTTTTTTCGTGAGTTACACAAGTGATCTCGACTAATAGGCATCACAAAGAATTTTGTTGCGCAGCATAAAACTTAGTCGGAAACCACGTATCGGTCGGACGGTAAAAGATTCGGGAACTATCGCAAACTCTCAATAATCCCGATAAGTCTATTGTACCGTAACTTCTTTCAAGTTTCGAGAATCCTCCGATTTCCGACACTTATATTTCTATAAAACGGATTTAATTATTGCTGTTGTTGGAAACAGTTGAACTTTATCAAAAAGTGTTTAAATGCTTTAATTCTTACAAGGGAAGGCTTAATGGCCAAGACCATTAAATAAAAGATGAGTTCATCTCTTTGCATCCATTATAAATATAGGTACTGCTATTTTGGCTTCATAATGACGTATATTTTCGTGTTTTTTTTTTTTATTTATTTACTGACTAGCGGCCGCCCGCGACTTCGTCTGCGTGGAAAGTTTTTTTGCTATCCCTCGGGAACAATACATTTTTTTGGGATGAATGGTACCCTATGTCCTCCTCTGTACCTCTGACAACGTGTATGCAAAATTTCATGACGATCAGTTCAGTAGTTGAGATGTGAAGGCGTAACAAACAAACAAACAAACGGACTTTCGCATTTATAATATTACTAAGGATTACAGCGTTATTTTAGAATTATTTAGCTTGGATTTAATGGCTTTTGTCTAAGTAGTGTTGATGTCGGATATTCAGAAATTTTATGGCTTTTAAATCATACCAAGTGTAACAAGATAATATCATGTTTTAGGAAATGACGATAGGATAAAGGATACACTTATATTAGACAGGTAAGCAATCAATATAATTTGATGATAAAAATATGTATGATACAAAATAAAATGCCAACTACACTTTTTCAAACTATAAATCACATTATTTTTATTTGGTTTGGTATTTTGATTTTTTGTTTAACAGAACCCTAGACAAATACTGTCTTAATCCGAATAACATCACAAGAAGAGTTATTATGCTCAAATTGCAAATCATTTTAGTATTCAGTTTGTATAGGAAGTTCACTGTTCCTTGCCTTGCGTTAATAACTCATTCTAGAATAGAAAATTGAATTATTTACTTATTCGACTGGCGTCGTTTTTCTCACAATGATGACCGACATTATACGCCTATGATATAGCTAAACATTTCATATTAGGCATATTATGGTAAAAAAATATTTCGGCCACTTGGCGCAGTGGCATCAAGTCCGCTTCTTGAGTTCCGCTCCTGGGTTCGAATTACATATTTTTGTTTCTGAGTCTTAAATGTTTAAACCACTTGGATGTATTTCTATTCGTCATTTTAGCCTCGGTTAGTTGAGAATTAAACGATCGTGTGTTTTGTTCAAAATCTACACTTAATATTTACCTTACTTGGTTTTAAGCAGTGTAACATAACTAACAAAAGTATCGAAACTAACGTAGAAATTTTCGCCCACAATTCCTGTTAAGCTTAAATTAGTGAAATAGTAAAATAGTGCTATACGAAATTAAGCAAGTTCATAATGAATATTTATTGCTTTAATACCTTGCAGCTTGCACCGATTGTTACTAACTCCGTGCGGAGCCGCACGGAGTTAGTAACAATCGGTGCATACGGAAATTGCCACAATAAAAGCACTTTTTTGTATTGAACTAAAACCATTATAGTTGAATCAAGTTGCTATTGAATAGAGTTATGAAAAGCACGAACGAGCTGTGTTGTATTTTTCTACAGTTATAAATTCTTAAAAAAAGTTTAAGAAAACTATATCAAAGTAAAGTCCCACAGTAGAAATTGAGTCCTTATTTACTTTAAAATGGTACTTACCATATTTTTAGGTTTTTGATTATTGGGGTTATATTGTGGGGTCGTTTATTTAAAAGTTGTCGTGATCAAGGTGGTTTTCAGCTATAATTTATGAAGATCAGTTCAGCCGTTTGAAGATCATCAGCTCATTTCCTACTTGACAAAAAGGTCTTACCAATAATACTATCACATGACCGATTGATTTGAAAGGTGTACTTTTACTTCGGTGGTATTTCCTTAGCATGGTAGCCTTGAGCTGATGCTGCAGCATCCCAAACCCCTCAGCAACTTACAGCAGATATAACATGTTTGGGTTCATTGGAATTGTCTCAATGAGTAAGTAGGTATTAGATAGATGATGATCGAAGCCCTATGGTGAAAATGTTTATGTACAGTACAGTACACCCATTAGAATTAGAGGCTTACGGCAAGCAGTTTTTGAAGTGAAAACTTCTTTAGCGGCGTTGTACCCTTTTTTGTAATGGGCAAAAAATGTTAAACTCGCGTCAGTGAGAATCACGTGACCCTGATCGAAAATTCGTAAGACGGATGTGACCGATGGAGAGTAGATAGCCGGCGGCGGAAGTATCCCCCTCTCTTTCTACGGGGCGCGGTACAAAAGGCGGCACGTCATTTCAAGACGTAAACACTTGTGTCACCATAGCAACGTGCTAATTTTTTAATTCAATGTCAAAACTCTAGATTTTCTGTCTAGCTATGGATAAGACTTTCGTACAATACTGTTCTGTATTCGTAAATTCCAAATACAGAGCAAATTCGTAAGACGGCAATTCGTGCAAAATTATTCCCTAACCATTCCAAAATATCAAAAATGCACAACGTTAATATTCAAGTTTTCACTTCTGCCGGCACTCCCGGAGTGCAACCCGATTTTTTTTTTATAAATTTCGTCCCTAAAAGTATTTACGTGAAAGACGAAATAGAGTGTTCATCGTAGCGTGTTTAGTCTACTAGTGATTTAAAACGTATGAATAAAAGACAAATAAAAAATTTAAAGGACCTCAGACACAAAAAACCTCTATAATTTAATATTTGTACCAAGTAAATAATATCCCACCAAAAACATTTTCATGTATACTGTTGCCAAGACTTCAATATGGTTCGCACTGTCAAAAAGTTATCAGACCTCATGTAGAGCCATGCTTCTAACTCAACGCGCCCTAACTCTACAAGCCCTTACTTCAAAAACTCTACACAAGTCAAAATATGTGGCTCGTTGACGTAAGAATGTGATAGTGCAAATAGCAAAATAAATTCTGCGTGAGGTTTGCGCCACGAAAGATGAACACAATTTCTATTGTATAAATATTTTTTTACTGTTGCTTTAACAGTCACTTACTAAGTCTATTTCAGATACATATTTATAATTTTTTCAGACCTCTAGTATCAAAATTTGCGGAAGTCTCATCCAAACTTCTCACCTAGTTTAAGGGGTTGGGGGGTAAAAGTTCAAAGTTTTATAATTTTTTTGGCAGTTTGTGAACTAATACTAGCGTACATACCAAATTTCAGCTTTCTAGGACTTCAGGAATACCTTAAGAATTTTTTTCAGTAAATTTTGTCAGTAAGTTTTGACGAAATTGAGGTTTTTTAGATATCAGTAAAATCCAAAGTTTAAGAGCTAGGCAATTGAAACTTTACATGTTTAATAAGTCTACTACAGACGTCATATCCGAAAAATTTTGTGCTTCTAGTATAATCCGAGTGATAAGCGGTTGGGGGGTTAAAGTCAAATTTCTTAATTGTTTTTGTTGTTTGTGTACTAATACTAGCTTACATACCAAATTTCGGCTTTCTAGGTCTCAAGAAGTACCTTATGAGTTTTGATGATCATGAGTGAGTCAGTGATGAAATCGGGGTTTTTTAGATATCAATAAAGCCTATATGAGTATTATAAGAGCTTTGTAATTGAAACTTAGTATGTTTATTAAGTTTACTACTGACATCATATCCCAAGAATTTTGTGTATTTGGTACACCCCACACCCAAGATATGAGGGTTCAAAAACACAACGAAGCGCTTCGAGAAAGGGTAGGTAGTGCCCTTGAGCTTCGCTTTGAGTCTTGAGCACTACCGTGCCCCCGATTTTGATCCTAGGAGCGTCGGGGTACCGCAAAATACATAGATTTGCCCAATGTAAATACCCAACAACAATAATGAAAATATATATTTAACACGACCTTTTGACTTGCTTACTACTTACATGTAGGTAGCAGTTTCCCATTATTTACATTTCACAGGTCTTGATACAAGCCGGTATAATTACCTACATGGCATCTGTTTATACAGGAGTCAATTAAAATTATTTACTGAAGCTACGCGATCGTTAATATGCCACTGTGAACGTAAACACGATTAAATAAGCGATAAATTTAAATGTACCCATGAGTATTGAGTAATACCAACGACACGTATCCAGCAAAAAATACGCTTTTCAATATCCACCGACAGTTTTTGTAGAAATACGATGGAGCGCGCGCTTGAAGTGCACTCAATTCGCAACCTTGTTCTAAGGTAAGAAGAGCTTTTTCATAAGTGGCTTTATGTTCACGTAGTCGCGGTGTGCAGACAACAAACAGCTCTATTTGAGCTACAAAACAAACGCTGTACTGATATTAAAGCTAAGGAAATATCGACAGTTTCCCGCAATAGAAGTATTTTTGTTTGGTTTAAAACAATTTGCTTGATCTTTCGTAAATTAAATTGACACTTTATAACTGTGTCATCGCTGACTAATTATACAGGGTGTCCCAAAACTTTGCTACACGAAAGGAAAGTACCTTAAATGAAGGTAGGAATTTTTACTGAAAGAAGACTTCATTTTGGTATTAAAAATAATAATTGGAACTGCACTCAAAGATTTTGAAAATCATTAAATCACATATTTTATTGTAAGCAACAGATAAACAATCATTAGCTATTCGATTAAATAAAAATAATGTTAAAATTTGTTATTTTCTTTTAACATTCATTACTCACTATGTTCTCCCTCATTGTTTCAAGAGATATAACTAAACTAAAGTATACTTAGGTAAGTCGTACGTATTCCGGGAAGACATTGCAAAAACTACATCTTCCGTTCCGCATCTCTCTTTTATATTTAAATGGTTCGAATAACGGTTAACCACCTTAAGTGTTAATGTCCAAAAGTGTTCTTAATATTGAACAATTTATGACTTAATCACAAACTCAATTAGCTCAAGAAATTTACTGTTTTTAGCTATGTTGAAGACCTATTACGAAAACTGTTTTGAAAATACTTTGAAGCTTTTAGCCATCAGCTACATATTTCATAAGAAACTAAGTTGCCGGCGGTCAAGCAACTTTGCCTCTGTCATTGAGTATAAGTAACCAAAAATTGATTACTAAATATATTGGGTTCCTTCGTACTTTAGAAGGCACGTTAAGCCATTGCTCCCGGCTACATTTTCAGTCGTACACCCAATCCATATTGTTTGAACCCGCGTAGTGGATTATGATCCATCCTTCAAACATATGAGAGGTACATTAAAAATAGCTGATGATGAAATTGCCCAATATTATCTCTTTTTTCCCTTTGCGATGAACTAATAGCCACTATAATGTTACTGTAGTCACCTTTATCACGATAATAGGTTCGGGACGTAACGTGATTTGCCAGTGGTCTATTACCTTAATGCTCCGTAAGTATTCAGCCAACAAAGGAGTCCCTTTAATACGATATCGATGGGCTGTGCCACGTCCTCACACTAAAGTGTGTCGGGAATTTGAATGGGTACAACATTAAAAGGTGTAACGTCGCACGGAATCATGTTACACTAAGGTTAAGAAGGAAAATAATAAAAAGACTGTGTAAGTAAGGCTTAAGAGAGATTTCTGTTTCTTGTATGTTTAAATTTTGACATAGTTTTCGATGACAAATCTTTCTTTGCCATGTTTCAACCGAATTATTGAAATTTATATAGCACTGCTCTAGTCCACTGAAAATATTTGCTGAAAACGTACCTGCGAGTATCTATCGTCATACAATCTAACGATTATATGTGCAGCCTTCATCTTCCTCTTCATCCATCAACGTAAAAGTTATAATTTCCAGACCTTATAATAATATCAATAAAAGCGACCCCTAGCAAAGTGGCCCCCTTATGTATGATGGCAGTTACGACGTAATATTATCTGTGGCCCATCAGACGCCATCGCAGTTAAGTGCACTCCACATGTCCCAACTAGAACGTTACTAGCACGTGCAATCAAACATGTAATGGATATAATAGTAGCCACTTTTATATGACTCTATATCCTTCCCTTTCGGTAAAGTTGCGTAGGTACCTACCTATTGATCAGAACTAAAATATTATTGTGACAATAATATTACAGTGAGCTTTAAATTTAAAAATATTGTGTTACAACTACAGGCTCCACTGCTGATAATGCAAAATAAATATTCATTTGTCTCAAACTTTATTCGTTAAAGGATCGTTCTCACGGCACTGTATGCAAAATAGTGCAACGAAAAGGCATACCCATTTTTCGGTGCCCCTTTTCCTCGATATGGTCACCCCAAAATCAGGAGTCAATTCAAACTAAACTCAGAAACAATCGTCGATTTCCCTACAGAATTAGTAGAGTGACGCCAAAGATAGTGGCACAGCTTTCAAAGGCTTTCTTAATTAGTGGCTTGGCTCCCATAGATTCACGTATACATAGATAATAACCGGTTGGCAGCGCTCAGTAACGTGATTTCTGAAATCGGTCAGCTCTTAACTCTGAGTGCTCTCGGTTGGTCAGTAAAAGGTATTTGTGACGCGCACTCCTCTGTTTCGTGACTCGAAAACCTGATTTTCGCATGTTACAACAATGTCACTAAATGCTTATAGGTTCAAAGTAATGTTTGACTTGATACTAGATTTATAGATTGGTACACAATACAATTACGTATTAGTTAACACTTTTTTTTAATGAATTCAAGAAAAACTTGCAATACAATTTCGATAATATGATTGATCTTTAGGTTTTTAAAATTCAATAATATTTGAACTAAATGAAATCGTTTTACTAAATTAAAATATTAAATTGTATAAGCTATATCAAAGCCAAAATGAGAAAAGGAAGCGTTTAGTGTAGACTTCTAGAACTATTTTGGCCGCCGCGAGCCAAGTAAATGGGTTAATGAAGGGGAAAATGACGTCATCTATCTTAGTTGGATTCCTCTCAGCATCCTCAAGGCACGAGATGGGCTTAATTCACTTCATTCATGTTTTTTTCGGTTTTATACGCTTATGCATAAAACAATGTGATAGAAAACCAAATGAGTACGGACTGTGACTTGTTTTTACGCCTCCAACTACCATAAAAATATTACAAATACAACTTAAAATAAAATCTTGCGCAGAACAAAACAAATCATTATTGGAATTATTGAAAGTTAAGACTGACTTTGCCTTTTTAAGTCAACTTTACCTAGATAAGTCGTAGTGCATTTTTTACACGTTCTGCACGTTCTCACACAGGTAGGCATTGAAAACTGTTTCTGTGTGGGCAATAAACTATCGATTTACTGCATACGGCGCTCGTTACGATGCTGTCAGCTTGTAATTTGGCTAGTAATCCGGGTAAAGAGTATATTTTCCGGAAACTATAAACGGAACAAAGGCAATCTACCCCGAAAAATGAAAATTATTTCCAAAATTAAGTTCATCGAACGATGAACTTCATCCGATTATCGAAAATATTTTTGTAGTAAGCTCTCCGTTATAAACCCTGAAAAAAACTGCGCAAGGGTTGGTTTTTTATGTGTTTTGTTTCATACACAGTCATTAATTGACGAGTCAGCATTCACCTTTTGCTACACAAGTTCATACAAAGTAAACCTCCTTCATCTGAATGTTTGAAATGCCCTGTCCACGTGTGTCACACCAAGTATTTCATTCAGGTATTTTATACCGTTGCTCTTGAGCGCTAACATCTCAGTCATCTCCGAGGCAATCGGATTCCAGGCGATCTTTATTTTGCATTGTTCCATTCTGCCGGCAGAATTGCGTGTTACGAATGTATTGGCAACAGCATATCAGCTTATTACATAATGCAAGTTCTGCTATAAAAACCTAAATTCAATGAGGAATTTGACGCTTTAGGTTATTACTTACCTATCTCTTTTCCTCATTTAACTATTCTATGTTGCCTGGAAGAGATTGATTTTTGGAAATAAGACCATTTTTTGTGTGATTTCTGTCTGTTTATTGTATCTCTTTGGAATTTTTTTCTCGATTCAATGCAATTAAATGTTGCACATTGATCAAAAGTCAATCACACTTAAAATCTTCTAATAGTTAGTATGAACTCTTTTATATTATTTTTAGTATTGAAAAAAATAGTATTGTGAATGCTAAAATCTCAAATTTTACATAGTATTATTTGCTCAAGTCAAACTAATCTGTGGAATAAAATGTTCCAAAGAGACCAACTAACGGTCGACTGGATTTTATTGATACTTAGAGCATTTAAAATGCTCTAAGTATTAAACAATATAAATGTATATAAAAATAGTATAACTAAAAAAAGAAAAACTAGCTATACATATAAATAATTAAACGACTTTATTAATTTATTTACTGATTTTTAAGAACATAATTTTTTGCATATAAACGGTAAATTAAAATCCTTTTAACCTCCAGACAGCAATTAACTTTTAGTGTAAACAATTTATAAAATAACAAGCAACATGTAAACAAATATTAAAATTTTCTATGATAATTCAAATGTGATTTGTAATACCGATGAGACTATTTTTTCATTATCTGTACTTGCTTCAAATATTTTTTTTTTAATTTAAACTGATAAAATTGTCATAAAGTTTTCTTATAATACAAAGCTATCGTGTATACTTAACATTATTATTATAGGTACAGCTAAATTATTGTATTGTTATCAAATATTATTTTTAACAAAGACGGACCAGAAAAACCTATAAGGAAATACTCTTGGCATACTTGGCGGCCTGGTCGTCTGATAAGAAGGCCCACTAAAGCGTAGATCCAGTCTCTATAGTCTATAGTTGCTAAGAGCTGTAAAAAGGCTTTTAACTCAACTCATTTAGAGGTAGGTGTTGTGTCACTTTTCGATTAACTAAATCAAAACCTATGAGGAAAGATCCTGGGTTATTCCCAAAGCTCCATGACTCTATTGTTCTTCATTTCCTGCCGGGTCCATGAAATTTTAAAATATATTTTAAAATTTTCATATATGAATTCTCAATGGGTCCACGAGACTTATCCAAAGTACAATCAACAAAAACGATACAAGAGAGTTTGTGTTATTTGTATTCGCCTGAACCGTTTTTAAATATTTTTTATTTTTCTATTTATCTTTCTTCTAATAGAAAGGTTAACTTTCACAATTTTCAAATTTATAAGTTTAAAATAATAAGATTAAAGGTTTCACTAGTTTTGAAAATTACAAAAGTTAACCTTCTTTATGTGATCCTGGTACTTTGGAGACGTTTTTCTTACAAAGGATTGAAAAACATTTATATGGAAATAAAATAACTCAGCTTTTACTGCTGACTGTACCAAATATTCTCATGGACCCGCTGGTAAAGAAAATGCTTTTTAATTTTTAATGTCGTGGACCCGTTTGGAACCAAAGTATAAACTTACATTTTTTGAAAACAATATAGCTGTGGAGCTTTGGGAATAACCTGAGATCCCAAAAATATCGGTTTTGGATTATATCCAATTAGGCCAATTTCATCACATATACTCAAAATCAAGGCAGTGTGATATTACATTTAGTAATATTCTATTCTTTTTCGTTTCCATCGTATTCTATCAGAGTAGGCTTCTCTAATCCGATTCCAAGTTGTACCGCTCATCGGATCGGAACATTCGTACAAAGAACTTCCATTAACTGACAAAAAATTCACGAGCGTTTTACCTTTAAAACCTTCACAACCTTCACGTTTCATCTAGGATCTAGACTGGAATTTAAGTATTTGAGTACCTATATCTGCATACTATGTGAAAAAATGCCTTTGAATATAAAACACACATGATATAGTATAGTACATTATGAGACAAGTTAGCTTAGGTTGCTCATTGCATACAAGGCTGTGGGTTGCAGCCCCAGCCGCAGGCGAGGGCGTAACTCAGCCGAGTGTGCAATGAGCATGAGCTCACGAGTTTCATACGACGTTTTTCAACACATTTGCGAGAAAAATACAAAGTAATTTACCACACAGCAACAAATACGACAAAAACAAAATATGACAATTATGGGAAAAGGAGCGTAGTTTTTTTTTTTGTTTTTTTCACACGCGCAATGCAAGAATATTTTGCGAACAAATAATTTTAAGTGATAAAATTCTAATATTTTATGACAAAATATTGTGAATTATGAGTAATTTGATAATAATAAATATTTGTTTGATTTAATTAAGCTATTACACATTTATTTATTTCAAAAAAGAATATGAATTTTCAGCGCCATAAAACCTCATTGTTGTTACTAAAAAAAATAACTGTATTACCCGGTTAAATTGGGAATGCTCTGTTTACTCGCATAGAACTTGCAGTAAGGTACTTACTTATTTAACTTTGTAGGGATAATTCTATAACAACCTAGTGTTTTATATATTATTGCACGCGTTTGTTATAGCTCGGTTTATCGGTTTATCGCCTTAATAGCGATGTATTAGGGCTCACTTTACGAGCAAGTGTGTTGAAAAATTCTTTACCTACCTTCAATTTATGATACCATGTTTGTTAGAACGCATAGATTCTTATGATTGACTTTACCGATTAGTAAAAATAGTACAGGGTATAATTTTTTGCGTCAGTGTCGGTTCGGTTCCTGGATGCAACAAGCGTATTTTCAAAAACCCTTGAAAGCAATTTTGCCTCTTAAAAAAATATTAAATGTTTTCTTTGAGCAAAAACTCTCAATCAACAGTATAATTTATAAATGTTGATGCAATCTGTGTAATTTCAACTAATATGTACATGTTTTTATCTTTTAATTCAGTTGGTAAGTAAACCGGTGCCTCTGTTTTAATAACAATCCAATATCTAAAGGTTGGTTCATTCAAGTAAACAACACTGAACATAATGAAATGCTCCATCTTTAGTCTATTTTAATAAAGTGCAGCAAAAACTGGCTGAAAAGAAAACGCCAAGTAATTATTCGACATAAAAGTTAGGATTAAAAAGTAACAATTTAAAATTGGAAGTCATTTTATATGAACCACGGTGCTACGGCGATCATTGTACGTCGGCAGGCTGCCGTACCGAGATTTTGGGATAATATGGATAATCCTCACCGCTCGAAATGAAGCAACGGAGAGATCCTTTGCCGTTCATCTAACTCGAAAATTATTTATTCATTGCCTTGTTTATGATTATGACGATATTTTAGCTATGTATACAGACTGTCCTTTTAAAGATCTGGAAAGAAATATCTGTGACGTACAAAACAAGGAAAAAAAACAATATGATGCTAAGTACTACTTTTATGCATACAGCGATTAATGAGCTACTATATTTCTATTTCAAAATGTGTTTTTATTCATAATAGTTCTTTCTGTTTAGTTTTTTTTTAGTAAAACTACAGGTAACAGCAAACAATACCCAACCATACCCTACATAAAAAAGTAAAAGACAAAAAACCTTTCTGTAAAGAAACCTTTGTGGAACGTATGAACAAATGAATGAAGTTACATAGAAATTATAATAATGTTTTCACCTCCCACTACTGTAAAAATGTCGTCTCAAATATTAAAAACACAACGTATAATCAGAAGCAAATAAATCCATACTTTTCTTTCACAAGTTAAACGATAATATTGAAGTCTTCACAAGTAGGTACCGATTCACAATATCTACTTATTATATCCCTTTTTATTCCTGCCTTTGGAGCTGAACATTTATTACTGTCTTATTGCTTGTGGAGAGAGGATACCGGGGTAGCGTAGTCAACAAGAGGTTATTATGTTGGTTTCGCTAAAAATGAGCAGGAAAAGCTGCTGCACTCCGCATTGGTGCCGCGGTGCCTAAAGGGGAACTAAGTTTTTATACAACTAACTGTAAAGTATGCCAGAGTATAGTTATTCTTTTAGATATACTTTTGCGTTGAAAATTGTGTAAGTACTTTTTTAAACTTCTATTTGCATTAAGATAATTAATAGATTAGAAAAAATACTAGAAAAATCGACTTACTAGCGACTCGGTAGCGTAATTGGTCAGTGCATTGAGCCGGAATCCCAAGGGTGCGGGTTCGAGTACCGTCTGAGATGCTACGGATGAGTCGATTTTTTCTATTATTTTTTTAAAATATATTTATTAATTTAATATAAAATAGCATTGTGAATGCCTAAAATCTAAACTTTCAATATTCTATTGGCATGTCTTTAAATGTGATTTTCGTTATTTTTCACGAATATCGACAACAATGGGTTGTTGAGTAGCAGCCGCCTGCGACTTCGTTCGCATGTTCCAAATCCCCATACACTTTCATTTTACTCTATTACACCCTTTCAATAAATTATTTTTGCTACAGAGGGGGCTACCCTTCCCTATGTATATTATTATGGTCCAGTCTATTTCAATACTAAATTCACCAAAATGGTTCAGTGATGCATTAAAACAGTAACAGATAGTTCATAATATTAGTATGGATGAGATTGACCAATTTTCATTTATCAATAAATCGACATCCTGTATTTATTGCAACTTATTACAAATAACTTTATTGTGAATACACATTCTTTCTAACTTCTCTAATTTATGTTCTTTGTTAATATGAGTATACATACATCACTATTTTGAACTTTTAAGTTCACTGTGACGTTGTAGTGTGTGTACTAATATGTACTTACACACTACAACGTCACGTTACCCTATCAACTCATATTTGTCATAGTAAACATTTTCACTATGAGCTTACTCTCTAGTTGTTCATTTATTCTGTCTCATTCGGTAACTAATATCAATATCTATACAACATTGGTGGTCGAGTGATAAGCACACTGAATCTATTTCTGTAGTTCATGCAGTCAAGTTAACATTTCATTTCACTAATGGCTACTGTAGTACTCGTATCAGCTGTAGATCTAGATCAACTCGTAGAATATACCTATATATAAACTAAGAAAATTAAAAAATATCTCATATAAACTCGAATATTTATTTCTCAATCTTTATCTATCACCTACCAATCCACATATGCCCGCCTGATGGGTTACGGCCCATCCTCCGTATCCTCCATGAAGAAGGCCTGTGTCCCAGCAGTGGGTCATCAAAAGTGCTGATTATGATGATATAAATCACCTACGCTTAGAATTTACGAAGACAAAATCCATACATTTATTCAAGCTCCACATCTTAAAGTGTCAACCAAAACTTGAATAAGTGAACTCATATTTTCACAGCATTAAAGATATTCTTGTGTTAATAATACATCAATCATCCCTGGAAGAATATAGCAGGAACAAAAGTATTAATGGCTTAGTCGCAAGAACAAATCAAGGGGGCAGGCGTAGGTGGGTATTACACGGGTTATTTCAGAGGTCACACCACCATTAATGGAATCATAACTCCCCAGTTGATTACCCACGACACATCTTAATACATGTATTTACGTTCCACGAAAAACCTCGTATTACGTTCCACACTATGAGCACGCTACAAGCCTAATTTCGCCCTCGAGATGGCACCAACAAAAACCAATAATCAGATACAAATACGAGTTATTTGCTGGTTTAAAAGCATTGTGCGAGAAAGAAACCTCGTTGTTATGGCATAATGCGTAAAAAGGTACATTCGGAGAGGATTTATGAAGAGGCCTCGGTTGGTTTATGATGACAATGCGGCGCGGAGCCCCGAGCGCCACCTCATTTCCTCACTGAAAGTTATAAAAACATATTGAAAATGAGATTCCCGGAGACCTAGCGAGTGTTATCTTGTTTTGTGATTTGCCTGTTTTTATGTACCTCGGAGAATGAACTTGTTACCGTACATATTACTCGTGTGAATTTCACGCTTACATAACGTTGTAAATAATTTAATTGGATAACTCTAACGAAACTTTTGTAAGGAACTTCTGTTTGAATGAGTATTTTTCTTATTATCCGTTTCGATTTCGTTAAGTTGGAAATGTAATTTATGATAACAAAACAACTAACCTTACCTACCATATTTTCTGAATTATGTAAGTTAATGTTTGTTTTAGGTACTTAAATAATTTAAATTGTATCGATGGTAATGACATTAATAACAACAAAATATTTTCATTGTAAGTACTCATTTTTAAAGTTCGTCAATCTTTCACTATACCAAAACTCATCAAACTTGAGTCAGCTCTTTAGCAATCCAGATATCAAATTTAACAGACACAATTATAGTTTCTTTTACATTTATGACATTAGTATAAAAAAAATGTGTAGGTACAGGCCTCGGCACGGATCTTGAGCGGTGACATTAATTGCGCACTTGCGCAGAAGTCATTTTTAGGTCTCATTGGCGGGGCGGGGCGACTGCTAACAATATAGATAAATAGTAATCCCCCAATTTCTCTCACCGCTCACAATTCGTGCCGGCACCTACACTGGTACATAAGCCCTATAGAACCTATAGGGAATGTGCCCCAGTTAGGTTTAGCTTCTATCTATAGTATAGATGTTAAGACGATAGGCTATTAACCCACCACGCAGGCCCAGTGCGGATAAGTGGGTGTTAATTACATTTTTTCCACCTAGTAAGAATGATAAGGTTAAGAACATTCCCTGTATACTACCACATAATTTAGTTGACAAGTTTCTTACTCGCATTACCTGTTGTTCTCGTTACGAGGAAAGAGCTAATTATATCATAAAGGTTACTTTAGATGAACTTTGGAACTTGAACATTTCTAATGAAAAATAAGAGACCCTCTATCCGGAAAAGTATTGTACTTACTTATTAAAAATACACGCGAAAATATGAGGTAAAGATTCAAAATGCCTTTAAATTGATTACATTTTGTTTCAGGTAAAATAAATACGAACTGCATTTAATTTAAGTGTCTAAAGTGGCAATCGCGCACCGAACGACGCTCTGTGGGCAGGCCCTCGACAAAGTGGGCTGACGATCTGATGAAAGTCGTGGGAAACCGCTGGATGAGGGCAGCGCACGATCGATCGTCGGCTTTGGAGACCCTTGGGGAGGCCTATACCCAGGAGTGGACATCGTGCGGCTGACATATTCATAATGAATTAAATTTTACCATTGTACAATAAGTCTGAAAAAAGGACCACCACCCAATTTTACTAGAAAGTCATACCACGTACAAATTCAACCGGGTTAGATATACTTGTTAGTACGCAGCGATAAAAGGACCTATCCCGTCACAATAAAAAAACATGCGCCAATTATCGCGGTGGCTTTCAGTCCTCCTGAAAAATGGCGTGATTAGGCTCACAGCTATTACAGACATGAAAACTCACCTCGCCAATCATAATTTTTAATGTCCACAGTAAATAAGGCACAACATATTTTTTATCATGATTATCATTTATTCCTTTAATAAATTGCACGTATACTATGACTTTTGTAACAAAAATACAAGTACGGATATTGTGTCAGTAAGAGACGAATGTACACAAGCAAATGCAATTCATTTGAAAATTAATAACATAAAATAAGATACCTACAATACAGAAAGTAACAAAAGATAATAAGAATAAATGGACTTATTGGACAAAAAATTAACGAAATCTGTAACGAGTTAATGATTGACGGTTACTTTCCAAGAATTGAGTTACAACAACAAAAATAAATAATAATATGTCATTTCGTTCGTTACGTGCCACTAAAACAAAACAAGCGTCACCAATTAGCGTCGTGACACTCAGCCGAGTTAAAAAGACGGTGCGAAACAAAGCCCGTTACGGCCGTTATCCGTGTGAAAGCTCGCGAGTTGTTGTCTGTTAAGGGCCACTAAAGCAAAGATTGTCTTGTCAAGAGGCGGCTCAGTGCGACCCACCGCGCGGTACCGGGCGGACGCGCTACGCCGTAGCTCGTAGCCGCTACGAAGTTTGTTAGCTGTTTAATAGCACGTGTTTTTTTTTATTACCTATATTCACGTGATTGGAAGTGGAAACTTTTTGTCGAGGATTAGTAAGTATTGAGTTTTAGTTTTCACGTGTTATAAAGTTTTCGTATCTCTTTGTTTTACAGATTTATAAATAAAAGCAATGAAGTTGCACCTTGTGCTAAAATAGAATCCTCAAAATGGATAACTAAATAGCATCAAAGCTTTTATTTATTACATTAAAATTTAAGACTTCTATAACTATTGTGGTAAATTTTCATAACCAGGCTCGATAAATTTTTAACTACATACATAATAAAAACAATTTTTAAAAAAAATCAGCCAGCCTTTCAAAAACCGTTGTTTAGCAATATGATTCACATTCCGTTACTGTTTTAAACCTCTTCCGCACAATAATGTCTATTTAATTACTTAATCAGATTCATTTCATTTCATTTAGCTTTGATCGCTTTATAACAGAAGCTTTTCCAGCATAATTATTTTAAACAGACAGTTCTCTTCCTTTAATAGATTTCTTTTAACATATTGAATAGTAATTAGAAGATTATATTTTCTTTAAATTAAATTAAGTACCTTCTTATATGAAAATTGATAAACGGTAAATACAATTTTAATACTTTAATGGTTTATTTATTAGGAATTAAACAAACAATATGAAACCGAATGGATATTTACTACAACATTTACACAAAGGTTAGTCTTACCTTTTTTTGTGAAATGAAAGTGATCATAATTATATTAATAATAATAATAATAAATAACAATATAAGCAGCCTAGAACGAGGAGAAAAGCCTTTTGTCTTTTAGAAATTAATATCATTATAGACTTTTCAGCTATAATTTATTTATATCAACCTATAGCTAGCTATGATAAACAAAAATAGCGAAAAAAAGAAAAACATAATTTATCATATCATATTCATTTAAACGAGAAAATGGAATGTCAAAATCTTTACATGTCTTTAAATACGAAACATCATCAATTTATAATAGGAAATTTTATTTCAACATCAATACACGACGAAATTATGATGACATGATTTTTTTATTACTACTTAGAAGAGACATATCAAGATTGCTTGTATGAAATATCTTGTTAAAGCGAATTGAGTATTTTTTATTTACAATTTTATCAATATTGTACTTAACGTAAACTATGTTTACACCGTCACAATCAAACGAAGTGGTTACGAAAATATTATTATGTCACAACACATTATATCGCATGTAATATAGGTTTTTAAACAAACATTTCACTACTACAGACTCAAAAATAAACATTGACGATTGGATATTACTTTATAGATCTAGTCTAGGCTCGCTGAATATAATACAAGTTACTAAATTATGTACAAAATATTAATAACGACACAGTTTTTGTGAGCATTTTACCAGTGTGTCTTCAGTAGCAGATACTTTGTATAACCACACTGTAACCATCACTATCAGTATATCAAACCCTTAGTAACCACTACTAAGTTTCTGTAACTAATTGATTCAAAAACAGATGAACTTATAAAATTAAAATACTTAAATATGTCAAGAAAAACAAATTTCCTTAAAATTCTTACTACATAGTTGCATAATGAAAAGATTTAAATGAATAATTTTATTAATAGATGCATAACAGTAACAGCCAAGTTCCGTTAATATTAGTGAATTTTTCAATACCATTTTATACATTTGAAATTTTAATATTAGCATTTCTATTGTTACTCGGTAGTTTAGTTCGATGAGCATTGGACCGTTCTTCCAAAGGTCGTAAGTTCGATTCCCGCCTGGTACAATGATCTGGTGACTAGTCAAAAAATTTTCTAGTATAATTATTTAGTATTAAAAATACCAACTAGCGGCCGCCGGCGACTTCGTCTACGTGTAGTTCCATGTCCCAAACTGACTATCATCCTTTCTTCAAAGCAATATTATGATATTGATAAATCAAAGCAATGCGTCGTAACTTTAATTTACCAAAAAGTCAAACATTATCTATTTATAATGGCGTGCTTGTATGGAGTGTCCGGAGTGTGACTGAAGTTTAAAGGTTACAGACAGATAGAACAACTTTCACATTTAATTCTAAAGTATGGAAAGTCAAAGATAAACAATACCTACATACTGTATATCAGCTCTTGTTGCTACTTATATAAAGTACTAGCGGTCGCCCGCGACTTCGTCCGCGTGACCAGAATAAAAAATAGCTTTTGTTAATCCAGGTCCTAATTTGTGTACCAACCGAATTTCGTCCAAATCTGTCCAGCTGTTTCGGTATGAAGAGGTATCAAAGACAGACTCACACACACATACACATTTTCTTTTTAAGTTATTTTAAATAATATAAGTACAAGAAGCTGTTAGCTAGCTTCTGGGACTTTTTTAACTTTGACTCAACTTGTACCTAACTTAAGATGATAGGAATATTAAGGAAAATTTGTTATGATAAGCACAGGTTACCATCATAAATTTCATTGTGAAGTACAAACTCACATGAGAGATTAACTGGTACACAATTTATATTCTTTCATGTTCTACCGGCGAGGCAGCGGAGTTTACTTTTAGTACGAAATTTGCGTCATTTATTACAGGCTTTTGTACTACATGTTCGAGAATATCTTTATTTACAGTATATTCAAATTGTAATTTATTACTCTAAGCGATAGAACTTTATTGATTATTTTACCCAGCAACTTATTTCTAGGTACTTTAAATTATTTGCTTCTTTAGAGGTAATAAATGTTACACATATTATTTTATTAGTTTTTAACCACAGAACAAAAAAAAAGATTCTATGTTCTGTGTTTTTTAACTGTTAACATTAAATAAAATTTGCAACAAGTAACCATTTTTTCTTTGTTGATAAGACAGTAATAGTTCGTGAATAATCACGTTTAGGTTTCAATCTCGTTTAAAATCAAAGGTGAAATCGGGTATGAATCGGGGAAATATCACGTATTATTAAGGTATTGTTTTATTTATATACTAGCTTCCGCCAGCGATTTTGTCCGTGTGGACAGTCGAAAAATCCCTATGGAACCATGACAGGGATGAAAAGTATGCTGTTTTAATCCAGGATTTAAATTATCTGTGTGCCAAATTTTACCTAAATCCGTTCAGTCGTTTTTGCAACTAACATCCAAACTTTGACATTTATAGTATTCACCCGGTCGCCTCATAGAAGACTGGAGCAATTATTGTAGGTATGATAATATACTGCACCCGCAGCCAGACCGCCTATCTCAAAGCGCGATAGCCAAAGCGATAGCGATGCACTATCCGTCCCTGTCATATCATAACACGATGACAAGGACGGTCAGTGCACTGACGTCATAGCTTTTTAAGTTAGGCGGTAGGCCTGCCGGTATAGCACTCCAAGACAGATGAAATTGCGTAGTCAACACAAGCTTACGTCATTTCCACTATCGGTATTAAAAATAACGTTCATTCATCTTTTTATTGAACTGTTTAGAAACAAATCACGATTAAAATGCACTATAATAAATTTTTAATGAGTGCGACAGAAAAAAAAAATCCTTCGTTCTTTACTTGTTACAAATAGGGGTTAAAGTATGAAATTGCTGAATTTTTTCTCACACACAGAAGCATATATTTTCTGATGTTAAAGATGCTTTAATTACTTGTTATCATGCCGATTATGATCATAACGGCCCACTATCAGCAATAAAATTATTTAGTTTTTTTCCTGAACGAGAAATTATCTCAAAAGTGAATACTTTTTTCGTTAGCAGAAATGACCACTTAATTCGTTAATTGTAACTTAACCGATACTAATTATTGTTTTTACTTAAAGAGGGCTCTACACTCACGCCGCGAACCGCGGCCGCGAATCACGGGCGCGGTTTGCGCATGAAAACGGTGCAAAAAATATAGCCCTCCAGACTCGCGCGTGAACCGCGGCCGCGAATCACGGCAACATTACTTCGGCACACAAGTTCTTTGACGCGGACCAAAAAACCGCCACCGGACGGGGAACGCCGCGAAGCGCGAACGTGAAGCCGCGAAGCCCATACGCGAAGCCGCGAAACCCTCCACACTCGCGGTTCGCGGCCTTCGCGGGCTTTCGCGGCGCGAGTGTGGAGCCCTCTTAACACGTGTGGCATTAGTTAGCCGAGTGTTTAAACTAAACATTGAAGTTTTAAAACATTAGCGTTCATGGTTGTTAAAGAAATGGTAGTATTTAATCGGCTGACAATAAAGTCCCATTGTGGGTATTAAAAATACTGAATATAGCGTACTAAAAATTAAGTGAGCGACGGACTGAGGGCGACTACAAATATTGAAAATGGGTGACTTTAAAACTCAAATTGAGATTAGTTATGCAGAACGGGCGACTAAATTACTATTTGGGCAACAACCTTAGGGCACACAAAACAAAAAATTTGGCATATTTTATTTAAAAAGGTGACTATTATCCTATTCGAGATGACAAAAATACAATGTTGGGCAGCTTAAAGCAGTTTTATTTAGTTACCTACTTGGTATAATAGTTGCTCACTCAGTATATTTGTCACTCATTTAGAATTTCTCTGCTAACTTAAATTATTTATCTCCCACATGTAGTCGCCCGTTTTACGTATTTTTTGTAATCCACGGTTTGGCGCTCGTTCAGTTATTTTGTCGCCCAAAAAATAAACCGCTACCAGGTTTAGTATTTAGGTACCCCATTAACACCTTTAAATATTTCCAGTCACCCAATTAATTAATTCCTTTAAATAAATCAAGAAAATGTTAGTATGGAAAATGCGAATCCTTTAAAATTCTCCATTAAAAACGGCAATTTCATACTTTAACCTTTCTGTTCTGTACTTTAACCCATAATATTCGCGTAACTAGAAAGTGACATCAGCCTGTATTGTTGTCTTGGACCATGACGGAGTGAGCGATATCATATCAGTATTATCAGTAGAGTTTCAGTTATCAGAGAATCATCCATTTTATTTAACCCGCATATCACTAGGTTAGAGGTTGATGGCTGAAAATCAGCGTTTTTGCTTTCAGCAAAAATCACGCTGAGCCTTGGCCCTGTTGCTGCTAGCTGCACACACATACATACGATAATTTTAACCATAAACATTATTTTAGACATAAGTGATAAATGTGACTTGACTAACTTGACTTGTCGGTATTGTCAGTTTAATCTATAAATAAATTGTTTGTTAATGTTAAGCAGCAATAAACGAAACGATTTATCTATCTAGACTAGAGAGAAATTAGATAAATTCGACGCTAAAATTCCTGTCAGCTTATCCAATAATAGATACAACTATTTAGAGCCAATGATTTTGATATGATAGACGATATAGTATCAGAGTTATTATATCTGAATCGTTACAAGTAATCCAAAGTGCGATTCAGAAGAGAACAGCGCCATCTATTGCAAACATTATAAACATGGTACAACAAGGTGAAATCAGGGAGAGAACGAAACAAACGTTCATCACAACAATTATTCGTATGCCAAGAATCTATGTAAAATGTGACTCTGTAGTGTGTCTGATATAGGCGAATCCTACATGCATCGATAGACACATCTATCGATACTAACTAACATTATTGCGATAGATTGAGATATGGTAAATGGGATCGGAGAGCATTTTTTTAAACTTATGTCGTTGTTTCGTTTTCTCATTAACAGTTTTCGGTTGTCTGTTTTACTTTAAATAACTATTAAAGCCCCATCCAGCGAACATTTTTCTATGTCTATCCCCATCCGACTATAGGACCTTTTTCTTTTCATTTTTGTTCGTATTATGTGTATAAGTACTTACTTTAAATTATTAATTTTAATGCAGATTTGAATTTCATCTTTCTAGTTTATTTTGGTGAGGTACATTATGCCATTAGTTATTTTGGAAGCAGTTTTTGTTTTTTATTTTTCAAGGTATACAGAGTGGAGAGGACAATGCGACAATAAATGATAACACTGTAGACACTAGTTCAAGGTATAAAGGCAGTTGTTTTTTCTTTGTTTAACCGACAGTACGGTTCGCCTAAAGAACGTTTCAATACACCTAATAAATGTTTGGCCAATACAACAGAATGTTATAGTAATACCACAGAATTCATAATAGTACAAAGTAATACTTGAAAACCAGTCGGCGCACCGTTTTCGCCGTCGCGGCGTTCGATATACATATCTCCGCTATTTTGAAAACTTCCAAAAAACTGGTTTGACAAAAATATTCTACATCATTTTTAAACCTGCTTACAAAATTTTACTAGAATCGGTTGAAAAATGCGACCTGTAGAGGAAAATAGGCAGAGCTGGAAAACCTGTTTTTTTAACATATCTCCACCATTTTGAAAAATTTCAAAAAACTGGCTCGACATATAAATTCTATGTAATTTTCAAACCTGCTCACAAAATTTCATAAGAATCGGTTGAGAAATGCGACCTATAGTCTGAAATAGAGAGCCGGACATACGAAAGAATTTTTGCCCAAGCTGAAGCAGAGACGCAAGTCAATAATTTAATAGAAATTTTCAAAGTTCGCCCACATTACGGCTCGCGCAGAGTTGTTTTGATCATTTGTATTGAAAATTTAAAAATGGAACGTGATGCGCGTCTACAGCCTTAACAGATATAACCAAATAGTCATTGAAGTCAGTCATCAGTAAAAGCCATTCTAAAATAGTGACAGACAAATGAATGACGAACATTTTAAATTTGACGGTACGCTATCAAACGGATAAAGCTTTATGTAGGCATTGAAAATTCACCCCTTAAAATATCATAATAACACTTCAGCTCGACCTTTACCGAAATAAACATTCTCGAATTAGGGAATTGACCACAAGTCTTAAGTCGACATTCATATTTAATAATAACCTAATGTGTAACAGTTAGACGCGTAAATGGCCCGCTGAGCGCTATTTATGAAATAAACTGTCTAAGTTAGGTCATATTACACCAAATTTTGGGTAGGTACATTCCTTGAAATGACTTATGGTTATTTATAAAGTAGTAGTAATATAGTAACAACATCATCAACTGACAGGTCATAATACAAATATAGAACAATGTTGCTAAATAGAGTTCGATCATAATATTATAAAAATGTCGATACGTTCTCATTTGTTTTGTCCATAGAAGCATAAGTACCTAATTAATTGTGCCTGTTCCACTGCGATTTGTTCCGGATTCGTCATGTTCCTGACTCGCCGTATTCCAGATTCGCCGAATTCCAGATTCGCCGATTTCCTGATTCGTCGTAATACGTACAATCGATAACACTGGCGCTTTACCATTTTAAGTTTAAAATTGCTTGCAAGCCTCGCCATCACGTTGCGCATGTCAAAAAAGGTCTCACAATAAAATAAACTATTGAAATGGACAAATTATCAGTAAAATAAGTGGGAATTTTGTATTTGTTTTTTTTTTATTTCGAACATGCTTCAGATTAACTCATTTATAAACTAAAATGCAATTTATGTTATGCTGTTTTTGTATCTTATAATTAAATAAATAATTGAATAAATGAATAAAAAAATATGTCATTGACTGTATTCCGACGAATCTGGAATACGTCGAATCTGGAACTCGGCGAATCTGGAATACGACGAATCAGGAACATGACGAATCCGGAACAAATCTTTGCTTCAAGGTACATATAATGCGAAAGCAAATAATAACCGCACGAGAAAATTATCACCTTTGCCTAATTTCAAAATGCGTTTTGACAGATGGATGTGACACATTGATACTTCTTTTTAGCACAAAAAAACTTGCGAAAGGAATGTAGCGTAACTAAGTCTCATCCATCTGTCAAATGAAAGCAATTGCGGTAGATTTTGAAATTAGACAATAAGTACCCTGGTTTGCTTCAAGGTACACAATGCGAAACTGAAAATGATGAGGCAATACCTACATACGATTCACTAGAACGTAAAAGTCATTATGTCTTGGAGAACTCATATATAAAAGAATAATAAGACGTATCTTTCAATTTTCGATAACCTCTGCTCCTGCCCACTTTTAAATTCAATAAAACTGATACATTATTGATGCAGGATCATTTCAATTCTGATATTAAAGCACCTCAACTCTTGATAATGCTTTCTCGCAATAAAAATGAACGTGTAGCGAATTTAAAATATCATTCTTGTATCGTACATATTTAAGATATTTGAAAAACCTTTTTTCTTTGTATTTTATTTAGCTAGTCTTGAGTGTAGCCAAATAACATTGAGTGCAATTTCATCGAATACATATATTTTGTTCGTGCAATCAACATGAAATCTGTTTTAATAAAATATTATGTATCTACGCGTAGTGTTTCAATTATAGAACTCTTTGAATATAATAGAAGTATGAAGCAACAAAATTATGAAATTATTTTTGTTTTCTTGTTTTTATTTATTTACTTTGTTATTCTTGTTCAGCGTTTACATAATGCGCATTTTTTTTACTCGCTACCATGAACAATATATGTATAAATTATGTTTATGAGAACACAGAAGCAAATCTGCTTGTCTCTCACCGCTGACCGCCATCCCAGCTGCGTAATCGGCCAGTTTTTGTGGAGATTAGTTACTTGCCCGGGCTTTTCGACAGAGTCACGGTAGTTCGACCCTAAAGTTTCCTTGGTCCGTAATTAGTTACCAATCAATTGTAGGTGTTTATCCTTGCTACGTTCCGCTAATAAGATCGTTTTGTTGGGAGGGATCGCAAAAAATCGGTCATATAAAGCTTTGTATTTGATTAACTTTTGATTATTTAGTGTTACTGGAAAAAATTATTTTATTCCAACTATTGCACAACAAAACCAATAAATCAACTTTTTATAGCTAAATAATTCGTGTATGATAAATCCTACAGGAATTAGACATTATATGAGATGCCGGCTAATCAATGTCAATTGATAAGCGGATTCTCCTCTCCTACCTATGAATAATTAGCTTACAAAAACATTATTAAGTTTTTCCTTTAGAATTTATTTTTTTATATCCTCGCTCTATTAAATGTCCCGCTTAAAAAGTAATCAAGCATTGTTTAACAGGCTCTATTAAATCTATTCTCTTTTAAAAAGTATTAAGAGCAATGTTTACCTTAATTAATAGTCCAGCGTACAATTTTACAGCATTTTTAAACCCAACAGCTGCACGTTGGATCCATCGAAGGATATCTCACCGCAGTCATTAACGGCGGCGTGTTGTCCAAACTTATTATCGCTTAATTTATGGCCACACATTACCGCTTAAGGCGCCATTAAGCTGGGAACTCCCCGGGAATAAATAAGCCGGGAAAGTCACATGATGAACTACCCAAAGCACTAAGGATGCTTGCACGCTTTTCGACGCAATAGATCGATTGATCAATTCGTAATCGAAATAACTAATAGGTAAGAAGTAAAGATCAAATTTTGTTATTATTTGTACTGAAAAACTGACCAGCTTAAAATTTAATTCACTTTTTGCTGGCAATATCGTTTCATTATACACGGTTACATTTTTCAACCCGTAAATTGTAGATGTAACATAAAGGCACAATAGATTTCAAGAAAAAATACATGTTTTTTTTATTAATCCTGAAATCGATGAGGAAAAAATTATTTGCAAAACAAACGGGGCGCAGACTCGGATCGAGCTCTTATTAACTGTAATAAAGTAAATTAATGTTTTTTTTTACAACAATAAAAAAAACACATACCAAATACTAAAATTAATTTACTAATTATATAAAATTTCTATGATTGCTGTTTGTCATAAAATATATTTTCAAAGTAATTTAATTTTCTTAATTTATTTTCTAACCTTTTTTGCAAAGTTGTATGAACTAAATATGCCGCAGTATGTCGAAAAAAGTTTAGGAATTAATGAAATGACAGCAAGAAAGAAAACGCTCATAATATTTTAATTTACAACTTTAATTAAAAAACTATAACCGGAACATGGTCATATATGAGTTTGATATTATTGTGATAAAAACTATTCCCATATTTGCGCCCATTCCCCACTATCCTCTTCTTCTCTCACTCTATTACTCAAGGTTGCCTGGAAGAAATTGCAATTTAGCAATAAGGCCGCCTTTTGTGTGCTTTCTCTGTTTATTGTTTTTCTTTGTAATATGTCCTGTCTTAGTGTGCAATAAAGTGTTTTTATTATTATTATTCAAGCCATAGAAGTTATAAGAGTTAGTGTTAGATTTAATGACAATTCGTTCTTATGTACGCTTTGTAGTACAATAAAATTAGGTTCATAGTTTCATACCTTTGTGCTATGCGTCGCCGTGTACCGGCCCCCTACACACGGGGCGCCGTCGCCGTCTCGGCACGTGCCCTCGTTAATTTGTCTCCGACGCGGCTCATAAACTGTTTATAGTTTTCTATTAGCGTTGTCAAAAGGGTGGATTTATGTTTGATGACTAACGGGCAGAAAACAAATTATGATTACTGAGACATAATGGGGAGTTTTGGGGCGGGCGTTGTATCAATTTGTTACTGTTAAAGATGTCTGTGTTGGCTCGTATTCGTAAAAAAA
Organism: Agriphila geniculea; assembly: GCA_943789525.1. Taxonomy (NCBI): domain Eukaryota; kingdom Metazoa; phylum Arthropoda; class Insecta; order Lepidoptera; family Crambidae; genus Agriphila; species Agriphila geniculea. The sequence continues at coordinate 19,390,081 of OX038871.1, forward strand.
ATATGAAATAATATTTATATTTTCAGAGAATAATTTATTGACTGTTTGTGATTGGTTCTCTTTTTAGTCATTGGTGATCATCCTAGTGAGTATTTTTTTACAATCTGATCGAAACCGAAAAATTTAATAACTATTAAAAACAATTGGGAGAAAAAAAGATTTTTCTAAACTAAAATTAGTAAGCGCGTTGATCAAATGAATTTTATGTGAAAATATAAACACAATACATATATTTCGATGTCAACAAAGCAAAATGATTAGAGTAGACTGAACACCAATACCCACCTTTGCAATATTCGGCTTGTTTGATTAAATAGAAGACCCACCCTCACCTTGATTAAAAGTAAAAGCAATCGATAGCTCCATTCTTATCTTGAGTATCATTGACTTGGAAAACAAACAGGAAAAACATTTTTCTTCCTTATTTCAAGGTAAAACAATTTCTAAATCTCTCATCTAAACACATTTGTGAGATTCTTTTTGAAAAGTTTTTGTCTTACACTAACGGTAAGGTTGTTTCCTTCCCTATTAATAATAAATCCATTTCTAAGAACAGAGAAAAAATGAAAACGTGGTCAGGGAAAATGTGCCGTAGTGCTGGCATTTTAGATTTATTATCAGAATGCTGTCCCCGAGGATCAACTCAGGTATTTGTACAAAAAGTCGACGGTCATATGTCGGGGTGGATCTTGCTGCTTTGATAATAAGGTAGAGTTTGGCGCTGGAAAGTATTAAAAGATTACCTAGACATGCAGACGACGATAAGCGGGCAGTCGTTATAGAGGTTGTCGGAGTCCCTCAAAATATAAACATCGTCCAGATGTCGCAGATAACCGAGGAGCTTTTTGGCCTAATGGCAGATTACTTCAGTTGAATATGTTGCGTGCCGACCCCTAGCAAGGCCATGACTTATTGAATGGAAAATTTCTCCCGATCTGATAACGACAAGGGTTAAGTAAATCTGGCACTCCAGTTTTCCCAATCAGTCCTGTGATAATGGGGATATGCTATTAGACTCAACATTTTCAGCATATTTACACAAATTAGGTCACAGCTATAAAAATAGTTTAGCCGTCTTCGGCACACGCGCTGTTTGGAATTTATTTCATACATAAAGATATATAGATAAACACTTTATTGCACACACATATACGAGAGCGCACTGTTGATTGAAGTTAAACTTAGAGCATCGTGGCTTCGCCTGGTACAGAAGTGCGTCTTACTCTAAGAAATTAAACAATAATAATAATAAAAAAAAACACGGCCTCTGAAAAGGAGGTGAAAAACTCATGAATCTATAACGAACGTAATACATAATATACCTAAATTAAAAACCAATTTGTGTACAGTAAAAAAGGCGCTCAGTGAAAATATTTCTGAAAAGATTTAGTTTTACAAATACTCACGATGACAGCTATATGAAATTTATCTGGTGATGAAATTCAAAACATTCTCCATAATTCATTCGACAACCACAATTTTTCTCATAAATTAATTTATTCCATGTGGATGAAAATAGACTTATTAATAGCAAAGCAATCAATTGAACTCTTCTTATTTTTATTAATACTAAAAACAAGATGATATTGTATCAAACAAAGCTGACAAAGAACTCCCCAACTGGTTTGTGCTAATTAGATTTGCCTAATGAATACAGGGTGGGGTTTATCCGTAGTTGTCTGGGTAATTAACAGCTGAGATAGGAAATATTAATATTTATAAGCCCCGGTCCGAGCCAATTTTCGTTATACGTTATAACTAGCTGGAGGTGGACCAATGAAATACATATTGATTGCTTGCCGTGTCACGATTTTACAATATGCATATTCTCGGAATACCTCCAATTAAAAGCAACAAAAAATTTAGTCTTTAAAATACTGTTTCGGGTCAATATATTGAAATAAGAAATGATATTAAAAGTTCTTTTAATATCATTCGAATTATGACAAAATGTATTGTTTTTCCATCTCGAGTGCAGTGAGACAGTATGATTAAATTAAATTTCATTACAGTTATGAAGTAAGTGAATACTTACTTCACAATTTTAGATGTTAATAAAATACTGCAACGAGCTAAAATCTGTACAAAAATAAAAATCGCAAGAGGATAATCTATGTACAAAATCTAAACCGCTTATTTAAAGGTTGAATTTTCCGTCTCCCCAGTCTTGAGGACTGGGAGCTTTCTAATAATACAATTTATTCTTAAATCAATAAAATTCAGTATTGTAAAGATTAAATTGTAACTAGTAAATATTTTGGAAATGAAAGTTCATTACTAAAATAAAAGTATTTTACTTAATATTTCTAACATAACTGAGTCGCCCAAGCCTGTACTTAATTTAAAATCAGTGGTAACCATAAATTCTAAAAAAAACAAATTAATTTAATAAAAAGTAAATACTATTTTCATTTAACAACAGTTAATAATAATTTTCTGCAATTTGAAACTGGATCATAAATTGAAATTTAAACGTTTCTCAAGCCTTAAATAAACTTAAATAAGATATACTGTAATGTAAAGGATACGATTTCTTTCAAGTGCATCAATCAGCTCTCCCTTGCAGCATGAAAATGAGATACTAACAGTTTCGGGCGCTGAATTCAATGTTATTTGAGATATAGAGAACCTCCATTTACCCCTATCTTTTAGGTTACTAAATCCAGCTGCTATGTAAAGCGGTTTTATCGCTTCTGTAATTACCTTTTCCATTTGCAAAATTATTAATTTTAAGTGTTAGTTTATACAAAGACTGACTTTAATATTTTTGACAATTGTGATAAGAAAGTTGGTTTTGTGTTTGCGACAAGCGTGTTACGTGTACCTAACGAATATAAATATGAATATAAAAATCACGTTATCCAAATAAGGGCAGCAATTATTCGGTAATTTACTCACAGAAACAAAAGAGGTTTAGTTAGATAGAAAAAAAACTAAATTAAAGAGTTTTTTTTATAATTTACCATAATCGTAGTCCAAATTGATATTCAGCAAATTTTGTTTGTCGTTAGTCTAAAAATGTCCGGACATATAGCATAACAGATGATACGGAAAATTGGTAATACAATTAATGTGACATTACTTGGACACACAATTTGACTACGAAATTTCTTTTAAAAAAAGCTGACTGTAGGCGCAAATTGAAATACGAATATCTAAAGTGCCAACCCGATAGAACGCGAAACTACCTATGTTAAAAGTCACAGCAATCTCTATTTCAAAAAACTTCATGTGATCAAACGGAAAAGCTTTGACAAGCCTATATTCATTTATGTTAGCTCAACAAAATTATGATAATCCAAAGGTTATTTAAAGTAATGACTTTGAATAACCTTTTAAAACAAAACTCTGTCTAAAAATATTAGTTGGCTGTGCCACAAAACATACATACAGCAGACAGTCAAGCTGTTTGGAACAAATAGCGTTTGTTCATTCATGCATACATATAGGAATTACGTAGGCAATCTTAGGCTAAACCGAGCTAAAGTCATTTACTGTAGGAGTCCCGAAGCAGTTCCTAGACTCCTAGCGCAATACAATACACGAGAAAAGACGGAAGAGTTTCGGCGCGTCTGTCTCTAAAGAATACAATTATTTTATTTGTGGCTATGGTTGCAGTGCTCCTACAGCAGTTATATTAACGTTATATAACTATGCAACATTCTCTTACTTTTTTCTCTCATTTTGTAGCAAAATTTTAAACTCTGTTTTAGACTGTTATCGTGTCACACAATGTTATATAACATTATATAACTGCTGTGTGGGAGCACCCTTACGACATTCAAATGATTGCGATCTAACTTTTGATAGGTATTTTAAAATGAAACATCACAATATAAACTTTAGTCGCTGTATGAAAATTTTATTTTATATCGTCAACAAAAATGGATCGTTTAATGTTCAAATTTAAATTTCAGTGTTCCGGGGGCAGACCTTCTGTAATGAGGCGATGTTTTTATTACACCGGCCCCTTCTAATAAGCGGACAGTCGTTGTTTGCTCGCAAACAATCTCATCCCATTTCGCAATTTTACACCTATATCCGCCAGCTTAGCAAACAAAATTACATCGACTAAATAAGTTGGGAAAACAAAATGCTCTCCCTAAGCTATATATCTGGGATTAAGAAAATACTTGCAAAACTTATTGAACGAATCTTGTACTTCAGATGAGTTTCTGTATTAGTAATCTTTTATTAGGGTTCCGTACCTCAAAAGGAAAAAACGGAACCCTTATAGGATCACTTTGTTGTCCGTCTGTCTGTCTGTCCGTCCGTCTGTCTGTCAAGACCCTTTATCTCAGAAACGCGTGGAGGTATCGAATTGAAATTTAAACCATATACTAAGGTCTACGGGCCCTTGAAGCTGTAAAAAAATCAAACTTCTAAATTAACGTAAAAAAAAGATACTGCCGTTTAGGGCGCAAAAAACGCATTTTTGATACTCTCAAAGGAATCAAAATTCATAGGGTACTTCCCGTTGACCTAGAACTATGAAATTTGGCAGGTAATAGCGTCTTATACTACACTTACAGGAATAAATCTGAAAACTGTATATTTGTAATTAAATCATAATAAAATATGGTCATTAAAATACGTAATTATTAATCATCTTGGTGAAACAACGGTATGCGCGGCATTGCGCGGTCATAGTTTAACTTCTAATTACTTTTGGATTAATCGCGCCACTAATTCTTTTAAAAATATCAATATTTATTATTATTAATTATTCAGATCCTTTCAAATATTGTTATAGTTAATTACTTTTAAAAATAAAATTAAAAAGTAATAAATTTGGCTCTAAATATTTTCGCAACATGGCGGTGTGTCACGCTGTATGACAGGGGGTCTTCTTCTTCTTATTTTTGTTTTGGCAATCTACTTTCTTCTTGGAAGTAATTTTTGCCAGTGTCAAGTGTTGAATAGTTCAGTGGTAGATTGTTTTAGTTTACATTAAAATGCGGGTGCATCGCATTCCAATGTTGCTTGGAGCATTTGGCACCAAGTATAATCAAGACAGTTTACTCGGTAAGGTCAGCCGAGGTAGCCACCACTACAATAAAAGTCTCGGCTTCACACAACCAAAGGGTCCTGTTGGAATACACCTATTTTCTCTAATAACATTGCGATAGATAAAACCATTTCACAGAACATTATACAGTGTACTATCGATATACAGCGCCATCTGTTGACAATCAACAGTACTTGTATTTTATACAGGTGCGGTGGGTTTGTAATTATTTTATTTTTTCTCAAAAATGCTTGGAAATTCGAACATTATTTTGACAACCTTCTTCGTGCTAAATCAGAGTTTACGGACAGACCTAAACCGCGCCGTCAATATTTGTATGAGAATCCATTACTAACGTGTTATAATGGATTTTCATACAAAATTGCCGGCGTCTGTCCAGCAATGTTTCTATTAAAACTCATTACACACGTGTAATTCAGAAATGGAGCGAACTTTTCAATGAAACACAAATATAGGTATCAAATGTCGCCTTGATGAGCGAGCACATTCCAAAATATTTTTTTTAATATTCGGTATACTGGTATCACGTGAAAGGCATTGATGAGCACATTCCAAAAAATTGAAAAAAAAAATAAAAACGAAAAAAAACTGTTTTGGTGCAATATGGGTATCAAATGAAAGGCCTTGATGAGCGCATTCCAAAAAGATAAAAAAATTAAAAACGAAAAAAAATTTTTTTTCAATACCTATGGGTATCAAATGAAAGTTTTTTGAAAAGTTTTTTGGAATAAACTAAAAAAAAAATTTAAAAAGAAAGGTATTTTTTTTGCAATATGGGTATCAAATGAAAGGCCTTGATGAGCACTTTCCAAAAAACTGGAAAAAAAAATGAAAAACTGGAAATAAATGAAAAAAACCGGATATTTTTTTTCAATATGTGTATCAAATGAAAGGCCTTTATGTGCACATTCCACTTTCCATTTTCTTTTTTCAATTATTGTAAGTAATTTAAAATTAAAATAAAAAGCTTAAAACTTTTAAAACTAAAAAGTTAAAAGTTTAAAAGTACTACACAAGCCTTGGCCGCAACTAGGCATTGATGGACTAACGTATGTTCTTCAATGCCTGTCTTGAGTGCCGCTGCAGTAATGTACTATTCCATTTCAAACTTCGCCCGTGGTCAATTCTTTGTCGTAATCCCTGGAAGGGTTATTTTCTACGTGGCGACAAAGGATTTCAAATGGTTATCTATATATAGCAGTCTGCTGAACGGATTTTGATGATATTTTTTTACAGTTTGGTAGCTTGGAGTCCAACTTATAAACTAAGCAATTTTTCACATAATTCCGGTAGGTAGAACCTGGGATAAAGCTTGAACTCTCCGTAGTACAGTTTTCATATAAAAAACTATAACTACCAACCACTTTTTTTCAAAATATTTCCTTTGTACCGACACAACTTTTCTATAGCTTTATTTTATGTATAGATGTAGGTCTGTACGGAACCCTCGGTGGGCGAGCCCGACTCGCACTTGTCCGGTTTTTTTTTAGGAATAAGTATCCTCATAAATTGCAAGGGCAATTTTTATGTGACACTATTAATTGAACCACCATAACTACAAAAGAATCTTGGAATTTTAGATTAAAGGTATGTACTAAACTAATGATATAATTTGTCATACAATAAGATTGAAAAACGACGACAACTTGTATGAATGCCAGCCCTCGATCTCAATTAACCAGATGAAATAAACGGCTTTAATTGTGACAGAACGCTACGCCAGTCTTCTGGGCGTCTGCATTTGGATAATTTGCAAAATTAATTTCTTATCATTCAGACGAGAAAGTTCGAGACTCTAATTGTGAAATTCCGTACAGCGAAACGTGTCATTTTAATTTGTGAGTGGAGTGAAATGTTGAGTTTTAAGTTCACACGACGTTTTCAGACCTAGATATTTTCAGACTTAATGAGATATTTTTTCCTATTTTATCATAACTTAGATATCGATTGTGACTTTATTTTATTCTTTTTTTCATTGTAATCAAAGTTCAACTTACAGCCGCTGCCTTAAATATCTACATCATATGATAAAATATGTTTAGGACCTGTATGTGTACCACATTATTCTATTGATCTTTGTTTTAAAAATGATTCCCAACGCAATAATAATATTTGTAGTTCAAAGATTTATTTTTTACTTCCAAATTCCAAGACAAAAAATAGTCCTAATTTGGAAATGATCCGAAAACAAAAACCTCCTACTAAAGTTGCACTAAATTAAATTCACGGCACTCATGTGATAGCCGAAACCATCCTGGCACGTAGAACAAAGTTATAGCAGTACTACACCGGCAGATAATAAAATGTGCGCCGCTTTAAGTCCCCAAAGAAATTAGGCACATGTAATTAAGTAGGACATTAGCATCTTCGTGTATTATAACTGCATTATCCTCTAAATATTCATGAGTGTGAAACTTCCCTGTAAGTGGCGTGGTGATGAACTGAGCGACTTATCTGGCGCATAGAGTTTGCCCATGAATATGTAGCCACAAGAACAGAGCTTGTCGGATAAGTGTGAACTTTGTGTCGGATCGCTCCAATTTAATCCTAATAAAAACATTGACCTGCTTACCGCTTACCGGAATTGGGCCACACATAAAGAAATTACAATTATTGAATTAAGTTCTTCAGGGAAATTATTATTGCCCTCATTCTAGACATGTAGTTAAAACTTAAGTAACATTTTGTTTGGCTGGAATATTTTGAGAAAACTATATACCTAGCACATAAAACATTATTTATTATGCACAAAAGCACTAAGTCCTAGATTTAGTGTTTTGAAAACTTTAAATTGATATTTAAATCACTGACGGACTAGGACTACTCTAAATTAATAATAAAATATTTGTTGACGTTCTAAAATTTAATTATTAAATAAACTCTTATTTGCCTCTTAATAGAATACGTATTCATTGTTGGTTAAAAGCTGGTTTACTAAATTAAACATTTAAGCACACAGCTTTTAAAGTTTAATTATAAAATTAATACGATTATAATATCTGATTTCAATCGTATTTATACACAATAAAATTTAACGGTACAAAAACAAACGATCATTTGTAGCACTTCAAAGTAATGGCATATCGAAATAGCATCGGTGAAATCTCGTTCAAAGCTTACAGAGGAAGATCTGTATTCCATAATGTAGTACAGATTACCCAATGCTCAGATTAAGCTCGCGTAGGGCAAGTGATATCGGCTAAATAAAAATCAATATCAGAATCGGTTGCGAGTTTCTTCTTCACAATCCATTTGCTCCAAGAACGCGGTACTTTCTCAAAGGGATTTCTCGGGCCCTTATTTCGAGATCCTTTAGGGCCACACTTGAGGAGCGCCGCTTGCTTTGGGCCCGCTTCCGCCCCTCCGAGAAATGCCCAAGATAAGAGAGACGTTTTGGCGCCATTCATGTTTATGGCAGGGCAAATGGCCCTAGAATACTGCGCACTTATTATAAACAAGTATATACCCACAATATATTCAAAAGGGCTTAGCATGGGATTGAAAAATACCGTTTTAATACGACTGGCGAAGACATGTTTTTGCCACGTCATTTAGGCACTTCCATTTGGTTAGCTTCTTCAAAAAGGTTGTTAGATCGAAAAGAAAATTGAAATGCGGGATATCGACACAACAATTTGTATATAGGTTTGCTTTGCCAATAAATAACAATTGCTCTATTATTGAACTATTAACTGTTAACAGCTAACGAACTCCAACGATGAAATACCTACTTAGGGTTCTAAATAAAGCTTAAAATACAACCCGCGAAAGCTAGTATGTAGTATCAAAGAATCCTTCATTATACCATGGAATGGAGGACCGAGATGCCGGAACAGGGTGGTATTACTTTATTTTACAAAATGTAGCCACCGTAAAATTTTATGTGGATCGTTTGAGAGGGGGCGAGCGTCGGTCATTATGGGCCTACCTACACGAACTGGCATGACACGTAACAAAGGCCAGCATCCAAATTGTAGTCAATTACCACCTCGATTTAACAATACAAGGCTTTATTTCCAAGGAACATTCGACTAGTAAAACTGTTTTAACCATAGACATAGAAAAATTTTCGCTGCGCTCAAGAAGACCAACAAAGCGTGGAAAAGAGAAGTTAACATCATACGGACACGGTCTATAAAAAAAAGAGACAAAGGATCAAGTGACATGTGCCAACATTTTGCACAGTAAGAGCCCCTAGCGTCCCGCCTAGCAAATGAGCAATCACATTTTGTTTAAAATATTTGTTAATCTTAATTAGAATTTAAAATAAAGGTATCGTGGAGCCATGGTGTCTTGTGCTCTAAGTAATTGTGATGTAACAAAAATAAACAATCTAAGTAATCACACTTTTCACAGGTAAATAAGATATTGCCACAAATTTCTCTAAAACCAAATTTCTCTACATTTATTCGTTTATCGACAAAGAAAACAGTATGGAACATAGTTTATTAATTTCCTTTGCCATATATAGTCATATTTTATGAATCTAAGTAATTTTTTTCGTATCTCATATAAAATGTATGCATTCGTTTTCGGATCACCTGTTTATTGACATTGTTGTTCTTTGACATTCTATTTCTATGGTTTTAACCTTTAGTTTATTTCCAAAAACAAAATCTACGTATAAGTAGCAATTGTTTCAGACAAGCTGCAGTGCATTGAAAAAAATATTAATACTAAATATTAAGTAATTTTTTCCAGTGTTTTATTAGCTAACTATTGTTTACTAAAAAGTGGAAGTACTCTAGCAAAAAGTTTTTGCAGCATTTTTTTTTCAGTTTTTAGGGTTCCGTACCAAAATGGTAAAAAGGAACCCTTATGGTAAGTCTGTCAGTCTGTCACAGCTGGATATCTCGAGAACTACTTATGGTATCAACTTGAAATTTGGAATAGTAAGACGACGTTTGTCCAACAATTTTTAAATAAGAAAGAATAAAAAAAAATATTTTTTTTACGACAGGGACTGAAAATGTGTCTTAAAAATTTTAATTGGGGCTACTAGGGCATATGGTATCATATGAAAGAGCGCTGTTTGCACATTTTAGCATAGTTTTCGACTTATGATGAAAAATGCATAATAAAGTACCGTTCCCCTCCCCTTATCTCCAAAGTTTGCAAAGAGAAAAATCTGAAATAATTCTATGTGATAGTAGTTTATGTAAAGATTACAGGACAAATAAAACGATGTCTCAATATCTCTATCTCACACTTTTTTGGAAATTCAAACAACAAACAAAAAATATATTAGTTCCACTACAGGTCGACAGATGGCGCTGACCAAAGAAAATTACATTAGTTCCACTATTGGTCAAGAGATGGTGCCGATTGACTTATTCACTTCTCAAGCTTACGCGCTCACTAGACATGAAATAAAACAATTTTTAACGGATACTAGCGCGGTTTTATTGAAAGCACTTTGGTAATTAGTTGGTATTTGGTTTGATTTTTGGTTTTCCCGACGTTTCGGCAACTTTGCAGCTGTGTGTTTCAGTCCCACGTGACCACGGCAGCTGCAAAGTTGCCGAAACGTCGGGAAAACCAAAAATCAAACCAAATACCAACTAATTACCAAAGTGGTTTCAATAAAACCGCGCTAGTATCCGTTAAAAATTGTTTTATTTCAAGATGGTGCCGACCTAAAAATATATTAGTTCCACTATCGGTCAAGAGATGGCGCTGACCTAAAACTGCAATAATAAAACTTTATTATTCTACTCTGCAGTGCTACTATTTTATTATGATGGTACGGAAACCGTCGGTGTGCGAGACCGACTCGCTCTTGACCGGTTTTTATTACTTTAACGGCCCCTTTGTTGTAAAAACGGACTGCTATTGTAATTTAAAAGAAATCAACGGCTGAAGTCGGCTGACACTGCACGAAAAACGTGTACCAAATCCGCAACCAGAAGCAGAAATCGGAATATAGAGTTATGCCGGTTGTCCCTCCGACGGAGTTCGGCCGATTCCTCTGGGGCACTTACCGAACAAACTTTTTGTTTTATCAAACTGGTAATTCACATTTTTTGTTTTATTGCCGTAAAGCTCAAGAGATTTATGGCTGGCCACTTTGCATTAATTTCGCATTCATTACAGATCTCTTGAATTTTCGCCAAAATATTTTTTGCCGCTATTGAGTGTAAATTATACAGGAATTATGCATCCTTCGCGCCACGTACAAAATATTGTCGCTGGCTTATAGCCTCTATAATGGCTTATTGAAGATTCAAGGAACAATATTTTCTACAGCGTATTATAAAAGTATTTGTTCTTTTAATATAATGGAAATAACACCATCCTTATTAATTAATTAACCAAAACATTGAATCTGCTTAACCCTTTTGGGACAAAGCGTAATAAACCTTAATTTTTATTTCATTTTAAATCCAATTAACTTTTAGTATTGAAATTGGATAAAGCTATGAATTTTACATTAAATTGCTTTCTGATTAAATGCTGAAGTCAAAGGCTAAAAGGTCGCATTGAAGCGACTTAGTTGCAACCCGCACATAACTTCGGAAAACATTTAATGAAGATTAATTGTTCCGTAGAACTAAGAACCCTCTAGTTTACCGCACTGAGCGGTTTGTCTTTAGAATTGCAGTAGAATAAAAACTATGCTACGTACGGCTATGTATTAGTAGTAGGTACGAAAAACGGTCTATATTGAATTAAACTTATTTCATTTTATTTCATATCCATAAAAAATGAGCGCAGTAGTATGCATATCAAAAGAGAAGCGATGTGTAGTTGAACGGTGAAAGATACGTAGCTGACGCAATTTCCTAGTATGAGGAATGCGGGTATTGTACAGTATGGTGGGTAGAAAGCGTAGGCCTATTCCTCGGTACACATGGGCAATAGCGTCGCTTAACCACTCCTAAGGTTAAAAACGCTTGCACGCCGCACCGTCACACCATACGTTTAGTTCGTGCAGGGGCGATACGCGTGCACACGAATTTTATTGCTAACTAGTTATGTGACGCTGTTGCCCATACATACCTTACTTGTGACGTTCGTACACCTTTTGCTGGTTTTATATGAAACCCATACTCCGTCATATTTTTTTCCACAAGATCTGATCTGAGGAAAGGAGGAAAGTTAATAAAATAGTAAACATGGCGAATTTATCCCTTTTTCACCTATTAGCTATATCTCACATATTTCTTTACCTCGAATATAGTGATTATATTATTTTTATACTCAGCTGCTTGAAGCTAAACGATTAATGTAGCCTGTGGACCCCAAGGTTTGTATGTAAAACTTAAAGCTTATTTTAACACGTTTGATAAAGATTAGGTACTTTAACTTTGTATTTTATGTCTCCTCTATTTATGTTTGTCTAAGCGAAAGGCTTAAATATTTCACATGCTGCTCTTTAATGTATAGCTTCATTACTTTTCTTAGTAAAATAAATGTCACTACTATTTTAAAATATTTCCTAGATATATTGTATGGAGGTAGAAGATTGAAATATTCAACGCTTTCTTTCATAATTTAAACTCAGTAATGCACAGATATCAAGTTCTTCATTTATTTATTTAATTTGAAAACACCAAGTCCAAAAATAATTTGCCCGACGGACCTCCTAATTAAAGTTACTCAGAACTATCAGAACTAAATAGTTGAAATAAATTGTTTATTTGTTTCATCTGAAATGTATTTCTACGAACCCATCCTTTATTTGTTAAGATAAAATCTTCCATTAAAAAGTTTTTTTTTACCTAAATCTAAAAAACAAACGATTTGATTAATAAGTCTCTATTAATAAAACTACTCTATTAGTTATTACTAAGACCCCGCTGTCCGTCTGTCTGTCTGTCTTTCTGTCTGTCTGTCTGTCTGTCTGTCTGTCTGTCTGTCTGTCACCAGGCTGCATCTCATGAACCGTGATAGCGAGAAAGTTGAAATTTTCACAGTTGATGTATTTCTGTTGCAGCTATAACAACAAATACTAAAAACAAAATAAAATTAATATTTAAGGGGGGCTCCCATACAACAAACGTGATTTTTTTGCCGTTTTTTGCTCGATATTAATAACGATAACAGGTAGACAGTTGAAATTTTCACAGACGATTTATTTTTATTGCCGCTATAACAACAAATACTAAAAACAGAATAAAATTAATATTTGAGAGGGGCTCCCATACAAAAAACGTATTTTTTTTTAGCCGTTTTTTGATACGGAACCCTTCGTGCGCGAGTCCGACTCGCACTTGCCCGATTTTTTTACAAATTCCCACAAGAAGGACGACGTTCGGGTACGATACGAATACGGGAAAAATCGTGCCATATGTAAAATACTTCAAAACATACACGATTTTCTTTTCTCTTACTCTGATATCAGTATCACCTAGCTATCTAGCCTATCCGCTGCTTATCACCACTTTCGGGTACCCAAATGCGGGCAAAATCACCTCATAAGAAAAAACTTCATAAATGTTCAAACGATTTTGTCCGTATCCACGACGTCTATCTCACCTAGCATGCGTTGCTTACCTTTACATTATCTTTGTAGCTTACCACCACTTTCGGGTAACCGAATGTAGACAAAATCACGCCAAGAAGAAGACATCGTAATATGCTCATGCTCACACGATATTTTGTATCCCCGATGTCTTTATGATTTAACATCCGTTGCTTATCACCGTTTTGGGGTAACCGAATACGGGCAAAATCGCGCCAGTTGCTTATTACCGTTTTGGGGTAACCGAATACGGGCAAAATCGCGCTATAAGAAGAAGACATCATAAATGTTTTTAAACTTTTAGATTTTTTATGCATTCACAATGCTATTTTTATATTAAATTATTAATACAATTGAAAAATATTAGAAAAAATCGACTCACCCATAGCCTACAGCGGAGACGTGAAAGATATTAGAAAATTTCGTCAATCCTGCAAGCGACTCGGTAGCATAATTGGTTAGTGCATTGGGCCGGAATCCTAAGGGTGCGGGTTCGAGTCCCATCTGAGCTGCTATGGGTGAGTCGTTTTTTCTAGTATTTTTCAATTGTATTAATAACATCATAAATGTTTCAAACGATTTTGTCCGTATCCACGACGTCTATAGGTATCACCTAGCATGCGTTGCTTACCACCACTTTCGAGTAACCGAATGCGGGAAAAATCACGCCATGAGAAGAAGACATCGTAATATGCTCATGCTCACACTTTATTATCTGTATCCCCGATGTCTTTATGATCTAACATCCGTTGCTTATCACCGTTTTGGGGTAACCGAATACGGGCAAAATTGCGCCATAAGAAGAAGACATCTTATGTTCTCACACGATTTTCTCCGTATATCCCCGATGTCTGGTATCATCTAGCATCCGTTGCTTATCTTGCGGAAGTGTCAACTGTCATTGTGCCCGAACAGCTCGGGTAATTGAGCAGTCGCCCGCGGCTAACGACTCTTTGATTAGCACCAAGCGGTTAGAGCTTTGCAAACAAATGCAACTATATTTTGATCTACTGTAATTAACAGTTTCAGTACAATTCAGTTGAAATAATAAAGATAACTTTAGATTGTTGTGAATTTCATTTGTCTATCCGTATTACTTGATAATCGATATAATTTAGTTAGAAGATTAAAATAACTAAAAACAAACTGACATATTTCATAGTTGAATTACACTCGCCTTACGGGCACCGCGTATTTTCGTCTTGTCCTACCTAAGTATTTTCAAATAATAACTAAGTAGGGTAGAAGAGTTTGTTATTTTTAAAAACTCTTTTAACTAAATTTTAAATGTATTTGTAATTGTAGTTTAAATTATATTAACTTCAATTAAATAAAAGTCAGTATATACAAACCAGCAAAATACTATTCGCGTTCATATCAATTTACTACTTTAAATTTTGCTAAAACCCTTGCGTCTAAACTTCGCAACTTTATATTTTACTGACCATAAAGTACCGCTGGTCTATCTACTCAGAATACTTGCGTCCAACTGTTGCAGTAATCCACTCGAATTTCTTCGATATCCATTTCATTAGGGCCCTTACAGACGATGCATCAAATCTGACTAACCCGAGCGATAATCTGAGACAGTGTTGCGAAGCAGTTGGACCGTTCATTGCACGTCTGCAAACTTATTCTTGAAGCGCTCGTGCTCAAATAGTTTACTAAATTAAGGAGGATTAAATTCGTACTTAATCAAATTAAGTTTAAGAGTCGTATGATTTTCAGATAGCAGAGTATCTACTAATTAAATTAAGAACAAAATTTGTTATTTCAGTAACCTGTTGACTTCTTCGTGTAGTTGACGAAACTACTAAATGTACTAGAAATCGACCTGTTAAGCAAAAACTTTCAAATTTAATGTTTGAGGTTATTCTTTTTTCCCATAAGATAAATGAGTACTTTCTAATAGCATTCAATCACCCTTAAACTGCCATTTTAAAAGCAATAGCTTCATCTGTCCCCCATTTTCATGTTCATCTAATGCAGATTTCTAGCGGTTCCTGAATAACCCAAAATCATTTATCTAAAAGCTGCTCCCCCAGCCATCAAAACTAAATCAAGAAGGGCGTAGGACATAAACTCGACCGCCGTAAGATAAAATGTAGGGGAAGTTTGATACAGCCGTGCGACACACGTAAACTCCCCTTGAGCATAAACAATTGAGCCATCAAAAAAAATACTTTCAATATTTATTTGCACTTTTAAGAGAGCTTTGAAGTACCTATAAGTTTCATACATTTTCGGAACTCATAACTGTCTGGAACTTGAACATCTTTTTAAATTATTACTACTCCCAATATTTAATTAACCTAAGGTAAGCCTTACTAAATATGTGTTTATTAGATGAATAAATATATAAAGGATCATGCCCATTCCGGGCCATGATGCGCATTAACCATACGTATCTGTGACAGACTCATGTCATGTCAAAAAGGGGTAGATAACAAAATATCATATAATAGGAAAATGTAACCCCAAACGGCTCCTTGAGATTGAGTTTTCTCTTTTTTCCCGCATTATATTTTAATGATATTCTTCCCACGCAATCACTATAAAATTACTATAGTATTTTGGTAATTTCATCAAAGCGCATCGTGGCCTAGCTTGTATAGTAAAATCGGCATAATACTTTCATGACTATTATCGCGGCATCGGGTTTCATAAGAAAGAAAAGGCATTTTATTAACATAGCAAGTTTAAGAAAAAACTATCTACACTGATGACATGATTGCACAAAAACAAATGACTGATAATTTAAAAACGTCAAAGCGTGATCCGAAAGTAATTATAAGTAAAACAAATGACTGATCATTTAAAAACGTCAAAGCGTGATCCGAAAGTAATTATTCTGAATAAATAAATCTTTACAAATATTACCTAGGCCAGAATTACCAATTTTATAACGTTCTAAGTAATATCGAACTAAAAGCTTTAATGTTAGAGTACAAATCAGCTCGTGCTCTAGCGTGGTGGTTACGCGATAATGAAATTTGATTTGATTTTTTCTCCATTTTAAAACCTTACATTTAACCTAAAATTATGATACTACTGAATATTTTTACTATCATGAAAACCTATTTTTAGAAACATTTTATAATTTGATCGAATATTTTTTCGATATCATTGAGTAGTCTTAAAAATTAGCTAAAAAAGCATGTCGAAAAAAAAATATATTAATAATTGAATTGAAAATTTAATACTACTAATATTCTTCGTAAAAGGTACACCAATAACATATATTTTTTATAAAACGCAATCATTTCTACTTTTTGAGATAAATAGCTCTTAGTACAGCGATTTTGTCAGTCTAGCCTTATGTAATTCCCTTAATACCTAGTGCGTCTAACTGTCTATTCTATTGTTCTTCTTTCACGATAAAAAAAAACAACAGATTGGCGTGATTTTGTTCCCAGACACAGTTGGATAGCCGCTGGCGCCGCTAAACTTTTTGTTACAGAAAAATAGCTAGCATCTCTTTTGCATTTCCTCCTCGATATCAAGTATATTTGCAGCCTATTTGATTTAGGATGTTACATTTTGTATTTTTATTTGTTCGTCTTTATACCCTAAGAATCCGCTGTCCATCTGTCTGTCTGTTTGTCTGTCTGTCTGTCTGTCACCAGGCTGTATCTTATGAACCATGATAGCTAGAAAGTTGAAATTTTCACAGATGATGTATTTCTGTTGCCGCTATAACAACAAATACTAATAAAAACAGAATAAAATTAATGTTCAAGGGGGGCTTCCATACAACAAACGTGATTTTTTTGCCGTTTTTTGCTCGATATTAATAACGACAACAGGTAGACAGTTGAAATTTTCACAGATGATGTATTTTTGTTGCCGCTCTAACAAAAAAATACTAAAAACAGAATAAAATTAATATTTAAGGGGGGCTCCCATACAACAAACGCAATTTTTTTGCCGCTTTTTGGTACGGAACCCTTCATGCGCGAGTCCGACTCGCACTTGGCCGGTTTTTTTTGTAATACTCTGTGCAATCAATAAATCGCGTTTAATGACGAATTCAGATACTTTATTAGAAATGATGACATACACGACACGACTCAAACAAAGCTCTTAAAAAGTTAATGCTACTAATATTATAAAAGTGAAAGTTTGTGGGTTTGGATGTTTGTTCCTCAATCAGGCAAAAACTACTGAACGGATTTGGTTGAAATTTGACACACAGATAGAAGATCGCCTAGATTAAAACATAAAATACTTTCTATACCGATATTCCCATGGGAACGGAAACCACGGGCGGCCGCTTGTAACTTTATAAGATAAATTTATAAGATATAAAATAATATAAAATAAATAGAGAAATATAAAATAAATTTATAAAGTTTAATAAACTTTCCCAATCCATTTATAAATTAATATAGAAATAAGTTACTGACTAATGAACGTTACTAGGTTTTTTTAACATTGTTTATTGTTTTCATTCCCTTACAGGAGAAAAGCATTAATGTCATTGGGAATAAATATGAGTGAAAATATTCAAATACTTTCTAAGAAGTTAAGATGTTCCTAGAATAGAAATCCTTAAGCCCCTTATTGCTTCTCTTGGAATATATTTCATAACGTTTCCTTCCTTTCTTTAAAATTATTTTTGTGTTGCAATAAATAATGTTTAACTTTGAACGTCTAAGCGTCTTATTAAATAGAACGGGAGTTGTATAAAATATGCCAAATGTTTTGAACACCATTAAGCTTTGCGCTAAATTATCCGGCGAAATAAATCTAAACTTGGTACCACTTGGTACAGAATAGTTGTAAAGGTGCATCCAAACAGGTGACGGGGAACAATAAGTCCCAAGCCAACAATAGCGGACTGAATTAAGCATAACTCAGTGACGGAAAATGGAGTAATGCCGGGTTTATAAGTTGCTTTAAGTGTTATATAAATCATGCGCAAAGTTCAAGCTAGTGTTATTAACAATATTGTACAAAATGTTATGTTCTCAAATGTACGGGTGTAGCCTGATGATCTGTATGTAGGTTGTACAGTTTTCTTTGTTACCTATTTGAGGCACCAGGCTTTCAAAGAGCTTTTCCGATGTATAATAATAATGTAGTAATACATACGTAATACCTAACTTACCTATTACATGCCTAATTTAGGTATTATAACGACGAATACATAACATTCGCACACATTTATTTATGTATGTACTTTGTATGTATGACAAATAATCACATAGGTACAGACACTATAAACACTAAAATCTGAAGAAATAAACTGGTTGCTATCTTATTTATTTAAAATCCATTAAGTCATTAAAACTTCAATTTATAACGTGAAAGGGACTTAAATATTATTTATTTTCTAAGAAATTGTATTAAGATTTAATAACAATAAGAAGAAGTTCAATACCAAACCTGAATTCTAAAGCAATTCATTAACACAAATCAGGGAAAAGCCACTGTGAAATCTATTTAGACCATCGAGACAGCTGTTAATAAATTCCCACAACTTAATTTGAGAAATCGTAAAACTGCGGCCAAGTGGAACGGGAAACAAGTGCCTATAAGAGTTTTGGTTGTGAAATAAAATATAATTTCATCGAGGAACCGGGAGCGGTTTGAATAACAACTCTTTAATTGAAAGTTTAGCAATTTGCTCGTACCCTCCGAGTCCTGAATGGACCCGAAGCGAGGGCAACTCATCCGGCGCGTTTCAAAATTGAACGTAGGCAGATGTGCTTAATTACCGGCCCAGATGCCAGCCGCCGCTTATCTCAAGACTTGAGATGAACCCCACCTCGGCCCACGATATTTGCCAGCTAAGACGTGCCCCGACATTTTTTTTGAGCCTCAATCCCAGTAATTATGAAGCGAATCGCGGATTAAGTAATTAAGGATGCCCGTTGCGACGAATCTTTACTTATCTAATATTGTTAGTATTACGACATCGTTAGGGCCACAATTCCAGTTATATCAGCAATTTTTATTAATTTCCACGTTTTACTGACATAGACTTAAAAGTGTCATAATCAGGCTATGAACTGTCCCGTTATCTGTAAAGATAAAAGTTAGTTGGAATTATCTCCCTCAAGATTTTATAAATTGTCAAATTAGCTTTGCTTTAAAAGTTCTTGAGAGTTAAAAATAGTCCAGTTAGCAAAGTTTCGAGTGTTAGCCAAGACTTTACGAAGTCTTGGCTAACACTCGAAACTTTGCTAACTACTACTCCTAATACTACTACTACTACTAATTAATGTAGTGTACGACTACAAACTTAAAAACGATATGCCTATAAATTATTTCTTGTTTAACATTAATAAAAAAGCAGATGTTCGAATGATTTTAGGTAAGACTAAGTAATTAATAAAAAATGTCGGGAATCTACAACTTAAAGAAATATTATCTAATTACAAAAAGTATTTATGAAGCTATATAATTATGAATTGCCTTCATCAATAATCCCCCATTAATACCGTTGCGTAATAGGCCCGACCTCGCTCACGAAGATTATTCGTTTTACTATTCATAGCCTAATTTCCTTTTACTCTCCTTCACTTATAACAACAGCGGTAAGTATTGATATAGGTACTACATCAAACATGCATTACGCGAAAAATGAGAAAACACTAATATTTATTATATTTGTACGATAACAATGCTGGCGCTCTTTATTATTATAAAGATTCTCTATAAAATGAGCTTATAGCTTGCTTAATAATGAGCAGGTAAGCTATAAGTGAAATAAAAGACGATAGTTGGAGGGTAGCTACCCTAAATATTGATGATGGCAAATTTTACTAAAAGGAAACATTCCTTTATTTTTAAAAATAAGTAAAACCACGGTCAAAGATTTTTCGATAAATCGTTTCAGCCGGGAATCGAACGGATAACCGAAAAAATAACATCCTGTACTTTTGTGATACCAATCGATAGGGTCGATGATAAGGGTAAATTTCTTCGAAATAACTTAGTATCTTATTTTAAAGGCAGACCCAATAAGGATACAAAAATATAGATTTGGTAAAAAAATATAATGTGGTACATTTGACCACGGAATAACTAATAGTACGACCTGAGTGGTGCAGTGGTCAACATGCCGCCTACCACGCAAGAGGTCCCGGGTTCGATTCCCGGCTGGGCAGAAATTGAAATGATGAATTTTAACTTCTGTGACGGGTCTGGGTGTTACTATGTATAATAAGTATACATTTAAAAAGTATATAAGTAGTATATCAGTTGTCTAGCACCCATATTACAAGCTTTGCTTAGTTTGGGACTAGATGGCGCTGTGTGAAATTGTCCAAGCATTTATTTATTTATTATTTATTACATACTGAACCATTTAGCTGCTAGAGTTTTGTGACAGACGACAGACAAACGGACAGACAGACATGAGTGAGCAATAGGGCTCTGTTTGGCCCCTTTGGGTCCGGAACTCTAAAAATAGGAGTGTTAGGCTTATAGAATCAAATTCAAACTCAAATCTCTGCTTGAGTACAGTTAGAAAGGGATGGTGCTATTCATCGCATATAGCGCCATCCCTTTCTAACTGTACTCAAGCAGAGATTTGAGCTTGAGTTTGATTCTATAATACGAGTCTTAGACTCAGTTATATGAATGAAATAGATAGATCAATATTTCCTAACAATTTTTGAATTGTATGTTTACACTCTCTTAAAAAATGTACTTACAATATAGGTAGGTAGGTAGCACCTTTGATTTTTGGTAACACCTGATTGTTGATATTGTTTCAGTATTAGCAGTTGCGCTTACGCTGTCGGCTCGATGCGCGACCGGCGAGGAAGAGGGGAGCATGCTGGTGCACCTCTTAATACTTAGCACCGCGCTAGCGGCAGTCAACACCGGAAAACACGGTATGTCTCACCACTGAAGTTTATAAGTACATACAGTAGCCGGCAAACATCTTGAAATCGGGTGGGGATTGCGCAGAACGCGTATTTTGGGTACCTATGCGAAGTGGTGAGGTACGGGGGTGGCGGGAGAGGGGCGCGCGCTATTGGTCGCTCGCTAGTGCACATGCGCGAACTTATCCCCGCTCCGTCGAAAAAGCGTCAAGATGTTTGCCGGGTACATATTTTTATTATTCAGTTTTGAGATTGGCATTTACATGCCAATCTCACATATTTTTATTATTCAGTTTTGAGATTGGCATGTAAATCAGCCATTTTTTAAAGATCTCCTCTGCTGGAGCACAGGCCTTCATTCAGGGTGGATAAGGTAAACGGCCGTGGCCATCCCACCACGCGGCCTCAATGCGGATTGGTCTAATGAATTGCGTACGCATTATTACGGACACTTGCGTGGTTATTAAAGTGATTTGATTAGTTTGGTTGTAAGTTTCAAGAAGTTTCCTGACGTTTGGCAACTTTTCAGCTAACGTAGTCATGGGTAGCTGAAGCAAGACACTTGTGAGTCTACATCCGCTATAATTAATTTCGTATGTGTAGAAAAACAAAATATTATTTAATTAGAATTACATGGCTCATTTTATTTATTTTTTGAAATTTGTAATTAAATTATTTTTTTATTTATTTAATTTTTTAAATTTGAAATTGTTATGTTTATTTAATTTTATGTTAAAAGGAAATCTACTATCTACCACCATTTTACAAATTTACTTCTCTAAGAAATTCAGTATACAAGACACAAACAATATAAAAGGGCTCTCTAAGAAATTCGTAAAAAGTGCTTTATTTTTTTAATAATATATTTTCATTTTACAAAGCTCAGGAGTAAATATTGAAAAGTTAATTAAAGCCAATGAACTTAATTGGTGACTCGATTAATCTGTAGGCTATTGACCTGAACTGCTAAATCTGCGGGGAAATAACGAACTTTAATATTTAATTTTGTTAGTTAATTGTTTGGTTTTTTCTTTTATTTATAAAAGAACGATTTTACGCGACCCGAGCCTTTACTTTGTTACCTAGCTGCGACACGGTAAATAAATGTATGCTGCGATGTATCTTCGTAGTTCTTGGAATAAAATTAGTTGTTCAATTTCAATCACTTACTACAGTGCTAAACAGAATAAATAAAAAAAACCCACCTGCATCAAAAGACAAGTCAACTGACAAGATTAAATATTAAAGGCAACATAATAACATGCAGTCGGAGGCATGCATAAAAGAAAGTGACATTATGAATGATTTCAATTCAATTCTATACCTCCGACTGCATGTTATAATGTTGCCTTTATTTAATCTTGTTTCCATCTTTTCAGTTGACTTGTCTTTTGATGCAGGCGGGTTTTTATTTTTTTTATTGATATCTTTTTAGTTATTATAATATTATGATCATGTTATACCTGTTTGAAATCCTTATGATAAGCCCTTTAATTTTTCATCCATATTGCAGTATTATTAAAAAAATCACTTCGTATAATAGCACCTTACAGCCGCCGTGTTAGTTTTTTTAACGCCACTATTAAGAACACTTGGGCTGTCAAGATAAATCTAACGATATCTTAATCATAGAAATCCGTTTAGCCGATTGAAAGATATCCTACTAATATTATAAATGTGAAAGTTTGTGAGTTTATTGGATGTTTGTTCCTAAATCACGCAAAAACGGCTCAACGGATTTAGATGAAATTTGGCACACAGATAGTTTAAAGCCTGGATTAAAACATAGAATACTTTATATCCCGGTTAAAGGCTCCCTAGGGATTTTTTCCAAATATCCACGCGGGTGAAGTCGCGGGCGGAAGCTAGTGAGGGTAATAAAGAATATTACATACACACTCGTATAAGACAAGATATTCGCGAAACATATAGCCTCTCCTTGTAGTCGGGTAAAAATGGTTTGTTTTTTTATAATGTTTTGGTATTTATTTCCCTGATAGCACATGATTAACTAGGACTCTATAATGAGCAGTTAACAAGTTTGGCAAACCATTTTAAAAGTATGAGTATTTAGACAAACTTTTATAAAAAATGCTATTTTTAATCTATTTATTTTTATCAAACGTAATTTAATTAACTAAGTACTAAAGTAAGTTTAACTATATCTTTACTAACAGATGGCTACAAGTGCAAAGTTCGTATATCATAATTGACTTAAGTACAAAACTTGTAAGTAACAAGACACCTACTTTAAACAAGATGCTGTAAAAGCTATCCAAACTTTATTGTTCAAGTTTATTATCTTCTGATTATTCTGTTCTCATCGAAAAACAGTATAAACTCTTGGCGTTTCTAAAGTATACAGATTTGATAAGTAAAAAATTTTCGCGTTAAATTTGCATAAACCCTGCCGAGCCGCGTTCTTTCTCATACCTTTTTTATTTTTTCATCTCATCCCGTACAGGCCGCAACTCATTTCATTAGGAGATTTAATAAATTATGTATACTGGTAATGTTTAAACTCTGTGAAATGTATTTAACACGTTCATACAGACTTTAATGAATTTTATCCAGCGTTCACATCAAGTATTTAACACTTTTGAAAAAGCTATCGCTAGGCTTTTTCAAATGTGTTAATAGTAGTTTATGAAACTGATGCATAATGAGGAGTATTAATACATGAGTGTGTGTTTTAATATTATCACACGAGTGTTTTAATACCTAGTTATGTACAGTTTCATACACTACTTTATCTACTCTCATACAATTTGTGATTGTATGAGATTGAACCTACAAAATAAAATATCAATGATAAAAAGAGTACGTTTGTAGTTTCTCAGTAGGTCGGCATTACTTACATAAGTTAATTAAGACGTTTTCCGTCGCCGCATCTAAAATATCGGGTGGAGTCAAATTTTCATTCACTACTCGTACTATGACATTTTTAAGAGAAAGTAAAAATTAAAATCTAAAAATGGCGCGTATTCAATTAGAAAAATAAATAATGAGATCAGTGCATTCCAGAAGACTAAGCGCTACGATAAGTCATCGATCACCATAAAGTACATTTTAATCATGGAAAGTATCTGGAAATATCGTTGTTACTTTTTAATATCACGGCACTGCCTTCTTCTTGGATTTGCCCTGTATCGTAATGAGAAAAAAAGTTATTTTATAACATTGCTTAGTATAGCGAAGGTATGTTATAAAATAACTTTTTAATTTTTTTCGGTATTGCGTGTATAATGTATGTCAATATGAATTCGATTTGAAATTCATAATTCGAATTTTACGATATGAGAGTAGATAATAGTTATTTATGCAACTGTTCTATAACGAGGGTATTAAAATACGAATGTGGGTTTATCACACGAGGCGCCTCGTGTGATAATAGTATCACATGAGTGTTTTAATACCTAATTATGTACAGTTGCAAACAAGACTTTATCTACAACCATTTTTTTATTTTTTCTTATTTTTATTAGGGAAACAAACAATATTTTAATACATATGGATTAAAAACACCCATGATATTTATCTAAACCCATGATATGTATCCTCTATAAAGGTTTTGACTTCGACTTTGTCTTTGACTTTGACTTTCCTCTACCTCCTCGTCTTTATGTCTTCCGAAGAGTGTTATAATGTTGTACTGAATTTCATAATGCAACGCTCGCGCGTGGGCGCGCGGCGCTGCAGCTCTCGCTCGGAATATCGTAATGATGGCAGTAAGCTGTCTGTTTCAGAACCCCTTACAGAGGATTTAAAGCATGGGTGTAGATAAATACTTGAAGTATTTTGTCTTCTTGATTTTCAATATTATACATTTAATTAAAAAAATATACCTTCAATATTCAAAGCCCAAGGTTTTATCTAGCCAAATAGATTCTAGCAAATAATGTCAAAAACACATTTCAATATTCTAAGTAAATATTTTTTTTTATTTCAATATTATAGCAATGGATACTGCCTCTGTTTTCTTGATAAAATCTAAGATGTACTTTCCAAACATTAGGCAAGTACCTTGAAGTTAAACGACATCATCATTAGTGGGACTGAATAAAATATCTAAATATTAAACAAATATTTTAGGGGAAAGACGTTGCAGCAAATATTTCTCTCGAAAGATTTTTCCAGAAAAGCGGGTGCATTTATCCGCTTTTTGCTCGGTGAAATTAAATGTCACTTAAAATTTAAGCTAAAAATACTCTTCTCGGTAAGGATACCATTTATAAGGTACATTCAAACATGAAATCATGAGACAGGCAGACACATTAATCAACGGAGTCAGAATCGCTGAACCTTGAAATGTGAACGTAAGATGAATTTTATCCCAGCGCATTCATAAAGTTCTAGTTAAATATTATCACACTATGGTATGGTAGTATAAAATGTAAAAAAAAAACTGGTTGCACTCCTGGAGTGCCGGCAGAAGTGACAACTTGATTATTAACGTTGTGCATTTTTGATATTTTGGAATGGTTAGGGAATAATTTTGCGCGAATTGCCTTCTTACGAATTTACTCTGCATTTGAATTTACGAATACAGAACAGTATTGTACGAAGGTTTTATCTATAGTTTGACAGAAAATCTAGAGTTTTGACATTGAATTAAAAAATTTACGCGTTTACGTCTTGAAATGACGCGCCGCCATTTTCGCCGCACCCCGTAGAAAGAGAGGGGAATACTTCCGCCGCCGGCTGTCTACGCTACATCTGTCTTACGAATTTTCGATCAGGGTCATGTGACCCTGACTGACGCGAGTTTAACGTTTTTTCTCCATTACAAAAAGTGTACAACGCCGCTAAAGAAGTTTTCACTTCAAAAACCAGAACATTTATTTTATTTTGAGTACTTTGTCACTGAAAAATATGAGGCAATATAGATATTCATAGAACGAACTTGAATAATAAGAAGTCGTACACAGTCCATCTAATTACTCGGACTCTTGAATTAAAAAGTGTCAGATTACTTCTAAGTACTTACACATACATAGTTTTTATATCTTGAATGTGGATTTTTTTTTACTGATTGATTGAAAGTAGAAATAATATACGCCGGCAGAATGTGGAATAGGAAATATGCATAAGTCACCGATTTTGATAAATTTGAGCTTGATCGTAAAAAATCGTGATCGGACACGTAAAAAAACATGATGGAACAGAAAAAATATGTTTTATTTTAGTTTTATCTAAAGGTATGATTCCGATCTCGGCAGCAGCAGCAGTGTTGCCGCAGCAGTGCACTCAAAATTGAACCCTAATGTTACGTTTGAAAGGCTCAATTTGATGTGAGCGGAGAAGCGACGCGACACTGCTGCGCAGCAGTGCTGCGCGGCACTGCTGCCGCAACACCACTGGTCCCCATACATTCTTTATAGGTTTATATGAGACTACATTCCGAGCTCGGCAGCAGTGCTGCGCAGCACTGTCGCGCAGCAGTGTCGCGCAGCAGTGTCGCGCAGCAGTGCTGCTGACATCGGAATCATACCTTTACGATAAAATCAGGGGACAATAATGATATTTTCTTTTATTTCCGGATATAATGCACTCAACAGTCAAATAGAAGATCGAATAAATATTAAGATTTTGTATGACACATATGTACCTAAATGCAAAATTTAAGTAGATAATTGAAAATTTTTGGCTTAGGTACTCCATAATAAACGCACCTGAAACGTGATGGGTGACGTCACAAATTATGACTGTATTGTAGACAAATAATCGATTATAAAGACTGATTTTGGTCTTTGAGCCTAACATTATAACTTTCCATTGGTCCTGTTAAATCCGATGGCGACTTTTCTTCCAATATTATTAAAACGTTACCAAAAATTTCAATTTCTGTTGATTTAATTACCCAACAAATTGGTTTTCTCTATCCAATTTATATCTCAGATTTAATTGAGGTTATTAAGTTTTAGATTTGCTTTTAGATTGCTTTGATATACCTAGCTGTTTTTGTTATTTAAATTATTCAGTGTAAAGCGATAATGCGAATTACGATTAAGAAAATAAGCTCCAATTTTTATCTTTCTTCTTTGGGGTTTTTGCCGTTCTAAATAAATATAGGTATTTCCACTAACGACTTCAAGACTCTCAAATATAGCTTTGCAGAGAAAAGCTGGCTTTGAATTTCATTGCATACCCACAATAAAAGTTTTACAAAAATAAATGTTTTCACCACGTCTAAAAGAAAAGGACCAGAGACAAAGCTTCTTAAGAACGTGAAATTCAAAACTTGAAACTAACAAAACAAATGATGCCCTGAGATTTTCCACTGGTTGCAGTTGTTAAAACAGGTTTTTTCCGGTTTTTCCGCGTACGCGATAAGCGGCCAGTGGACACGCACACATGCCCCGCGTACTTGTAGTAGTGCAACCGATTCGCGCGGTTCTATGAAGCTTCTTGTAAGAAGTCTCTGGTCCTTTTTAGGGTTCCGTACCAAAATAGTAAAAAAGGAACCCATATGGTGTGACTCAGTCTGTCTGTCTGTCTGTCACAGCTGGATATCTCAAGAACTACTAATGGTATCAACTTGAAATTTGGAATAGTTTTAGATGACATTTGCCCAACTATTTTGCAAATAAGAAATAAATAAAAAAAATATATATTTTTTACAACAGGGCCTGAAAAGGGATCTTAAAAATTTGAAGTGGGGCTACTAGGGCATGTGGGGTATCTTATGAAAGAAGGCCGTTTGCACGTTTTTAATCATTTTTTCTTTTTTTCTAGACTGCATAGTTTTCGACTTATGATGAAAAATTAAAAAAAATACCGTCCCCCCCCCCCCCTTATCTTCGAAGTTTGCAAAGAAAAAAATCTGAAATAATTCTATGTGATAGCAGTTTATAAAAATTACAGGAAAAATAAAACGATATCTCAATATAGCACACATTTTTAGAAATTATCAAATTTCTAAAAAAGTTTACGTTCGTTCCACTATTGGTCAAGAGATGGCGCTGACCTAAAACTGCAATACTAATTTTATTATTCTACTTTACAGTGTGGTTTTATGGTACAATTATGATGGTACGGAATCCTCGGTACGCGAGTCCGACTCGCTCTTGACCGGTTTTTCTTTACTCATGTGCCTATACCGCGGTTTTAAAGAACGTCGGTCTTACTCGCGGCTCGTTGGTGCTGATCAACTAGCGACTTAAACAGTCGTATATGAATAAGAATTGAGGTAACATGCCTTGTTCGGATTTTGAAGTTTTGTGTTAACTTGGTAAATTAAGAAAAAAAGCGATTTTTTTTCTGAACACCGACTACATTCGAGTGCGGTTCATATTTTATTGCAATTTCCACGAGTTTATTATACGGTGCAAGCCGATTTACCTTGTTTTTATACTTACTTTTTAAAATAAATAGGTTTTTTTTATATTTATAACTATAGCTCTCCGAAATTGACAAGAAATGAATAAACCAGTTTACCGATGTTTTAATGCATCGTTGTATCACCCCCTTGGACAAATCAACCACTGGACGCGAAATGGCAGCCATATTCGCCTTTACCCCTCTGCCACTTACTGTGACCAAATATCAACTTTTAAAATATTTTCTAAACACGGACTCAAGTGATTTTGCAGTGATGTCTACAATAGAAAATGATCTGCCAGGTATGTAGAATTGAATCAGTATGATAGTGTTTAATTATTGTGTTTGATAATACATAAAAATAAAATTTGTGTAAGTACATTACACAGCCTCAGTAAACGGTATCGCGTTGTCAGTGTGATGCTAGAGCTCGTAGTGAAACATTGGTACAAAAATTGGAAAAATGATCCGTATTGTTCAGCAAAAAAAAATAGCGGGCAACCATGAAATGTTTCTTTTCACGAGTAAGCACAATTTCAACCTATTATAGTAGCTATTTTCCGTAAAATAAATAAAATTTGGTATGTAAACAAAGTAGGGTGACTTAGCCGGTTTGCCGGCCCCCTTTGGTTCTCGGCCATTACGTAAACATAACCAGCCCCCCTACTCAAATGGCCAACAATTTATTATGTTTAAAAATGTTGACCTCCTCTAAATCTATGCTACCCTGGTACTTTGACAATGTAATTTAAAGAAAATAATTAAGTTTTTAATGGTAGTGTCGTGGAGAATGCATGTATGGAATTTTTCATTTACCTACGACACTACTGGGCCGGTAGTGTAGAAGGGAAAAAAAGTACTCACGACACTACCAGTAGTGCGCCTTGGTAGTGTCGTGGGGAAGAAGGGTGAAAATTGAACAGAGTAGGTGTGTCGTCAAAAGTAGCAAAAAATAATGATTCGGCTGTCGACCTGAGGAAGTGAACAGGTAGGCCATTAGGGCCCGGCCCTTTAGAAGAGTCTAAGGCTTTTAAGGCTTTTTTTATTGAATGTAGCTCAATGTGTACGTCAGAAATGTTCACAGAATTATCCGCGCAGCGCTCTTTAGGTTGCCAGTTTGCCAGTTTTACAGTGGATGGCGCAAAAACAGAATGAAAAAAAGGACGAAAATAAATTACAAATTGTTATGGCTCACTACATTGTTGATCTTTGTAGTACACGGATGCAGGTTCTATAATTTAAAACCAGAGCGAGCTCTCTATACATCCATTGGTTCCCAAGATACACTTCTTCGAAAATAGGTATTTTTTTCCAAAAAGTATTTTTTTTTTCGAAATAGTCACTTTTTAGTGTAATATCTTCTAACCATAAATAGTCATAGGTGGGCTTTGGGGAAAATGCAAATAAACTGCGCTGGGGGCACAGCACTTTGGAAATAGCAAATCTGGTATTTTAATGTTGATTTTGGTCCTAACAACATATAAAAAAAATTAGAACGACCGGACCTTTTGCAAGCACGGATGGACATTTTGACTGGACTATTAAACACGTAAAGTATTCGGTGTGATACATTTAAATTTGATGGCCGGGTAACTAAATGCATTTTTGGGAGGTCATTTGCTTTTCGGCCGCGTGGCCGAGAACTAATTTATGAGTTTCACAATCCATAATATTTGGCCGGCAATTATGGCCAAAAACCGGCTAAACCACCCTAAACATTGTCATTATTTGACAAGTGTACTCCCCCCTTCACCCGCAAAAATTGGTTGATCGTGATTTCATACAATTTTCTTACGTTAAGTGTCCAGTGGTTAATTCGTCCAAGATCACCCCCCCTCAGAGTATAATTATGTTCCTTGGAGAAAACAATAAGTTGTCACCGCACTAGCTGACGTTTCATATATAATTTTCAGTAATTTTCCAAAAGACTTTCATGTTGTTTTGAGGATTTATCCCGATTTTCAATATTTCACGAAATATTAGTCAAATTAAACGTGGCCAAAATCTAGCAAATATCAGATAACGTGACAAGGAATGTGGTATATAGAGAAGTGTTGAGATTGAAAGGCTGATAATAATGCACAACATTATATAGGAACCTTTTCAGTCGTATATAAGCAGAACAATTCACCAAACATAGACTTATTATATTACTAGCGTAGATACCAAAGTTTCATCATAATTGGATGTGGATGAATGGTTTAGGAGTTCATAGGAAACAAATAAACATACATAGATTTTTATTTATAAAGAAGATACCTAACAATTATGTATTAAATGTTACATAATATTATTATACTTATTTTGTTAAATTACCGCTAAGAAATTTTATTAAGGGCCCTATCACATTTTTTCGTCGAAATTTCGATTTTGACGGATTTTAGCGCTACAACCTAGAGAAACCTTTCGGTCTACTAAATACATTTATATGTGTTCGCGACAAAAAGTAATATGATGATACACTGGAAAGTTAAAGGGTTAGAAAGGAAAATTAAAGTTGGTGAACGATTTCTTAGAGTCAACTTTGAACATACACAGAAAGAAAAACAAGTACAAACTACAAATAAAAGTATGAAATTTGATTTTCTTATGAAGTAAAGATTATTCTAATATAAATTTTACGTAATAATAATTATGTATCTAGGAGAAATTCACAGTTGATTCTGAGCGTTTTTAGTAGTTTTATGGTTTTTGATTGGGATTTTTTTTCACATATTCCATACATAATTTCAAAATTTCGAGGCCGCTATAAACTATTCGACTATATAAGAGATACTATTCAATTTTTTTTATTTCATTTGTTAAGCACAGTAGTTCAATCCATGACCCCAAAAAAGTGCCTTCGCGCATTTTATGAAAATCTTTCTCTGCAATTTCGGGTTTAATTATAAATTTAAGCAAATTTTCAAAAAAGCGAGGCCGCTATGATCTATTCTAATAGCTATTCTACACTATTCAATAAGTCAAAACTGTTAATGTATTGTTGTTTCTGAGATCGAGAACCCCAAAATTGGCCATTTTACGCAAAAATCACAGTCGGAACGTAATATGCCTCTTAAGTAAGTACCTACTTACCTACTTAATACAGAATCGTGAACAGGGCGTTGGTTCTGTAACCAAACTCGAACCCCACTTCGAATCTCACTTCACTGCACAGGAATTTTAAATTATAAAAAAAGTAATGATAAGAATTATTATAAGAGAAGAATTATAATAAGAATAATTTTTTTATCACAAAAGATTTTAGATAGCTACGCTAGCTACCTAAAATTTTTGCAATCGGTATAATAACTAATTTAGTTAGCTAATTTCTAATAACAAATTCACGCGAAGTGAAGTGAGGTTCGAAGTGAGATGCGAGTTTGGTTACAGAATCGACAGACTGCGCGAGTAAAACCGCAGGGTGCAGCTATTACCTATACCTATATAATCACAAAATTATGTTTGGATGTTGTTCATGTTGTTACTCAATCACGTCTGAAGGGGTGAACGGATTTAGACGAAATTTGGCACAGAGATAGATTATAGTCTGGAATACTTAACACAGGCTTCTTTTCGTCCCGATCATTGGTTTCCAAGGGAAGACTTACAACGATTACTGTGTCCCACGCGTGCAGAGCCACGGGCAAAAGCTATACAATAGTATAAAACAAAGTCGCTTCTCGCCGTCTGTACGCTTCTCTTAAACTATGCATAAAAACCGCATTAAAATCGATCCATAAGTTTGGGAGTTAGGTTGCCTCAGACATACAGACACACACACACACACGTCAATAATATTATAACACCCCTTGCGTACGTCCTATATAATGTAGATATCCTATAGTATAATCTAATAACCTCACACTGACACACCACATTAACACAGTTTTACATTACTAACACATTGCACCCGTGCGAAGCCGGGGCGGGCCGCTAGTCTACCATATTCGGCATCAGGGGTTATTTTGTAACACGTTTATTGTATACAATGATATTACTAAATATGACCAACACAAATTACTAAAATTATTTTTTGATATAAAAATATTAAATAATAGCAGGTACTTTCTCACAAGGGGCCGTCACAATAAACATTTGTCTGCAGTTGATCCGAGCACCCATAAGGGGTTGGAGCACGTGTTACCCTGCCGTGATCCCGATGAACAAACACGCTGATCATCCCTACCGAAGCGCTCGCTAATCCTTAATTCCGTCCGACTTACGGCTGACATGGGAAGGGCTTGTGTACATAAGACAGAAGCCCAAGTCGCATGCGGTTAGTCTTCATATTACGCGTTATTAGAGTATTACTAATTTTGTACAAAAATCAACCATAAAATCAAATAAAAATGGTTCGCGAATAGTACTATACCATGCTCCTCTACCATATACTCTACCAATGTACAGCATGTGAAGGAAAACATAATTAAAAATGAGTAGGTAAACATACGAAATAATATTAGCATATTTTAAAATGTTTGCAATGAAGCAGGTAGTTGGGTATATTTTTGCGAATGCGAAGAATCTTACACAATAAACTCAACAAAACCTAATCTGAAAAAAAAATTGGGAAGTATTACATTCTTTCAAATAGTTCTAAGTTTTATAACCTTCAAGTTTATTAATATTTAATACATCTGTAGGTACTCTTATTATGTCAACGCCAGAAAACTGTTTAGGAGCTCTTTAGAGAACTATAGCTGAGGGATAGGTCCTATAAATACAAAGGAAAAATAAATAGGTGTAGAAATAAGAAAATTGGTTTTTGAAGAATATTGAACAAATAGGTACCTAATAGATTTTGCGTCGTTTAAATGAATTGATTTCTTTACCTGAAACTAATTTTAAAATGTCAGTTACTTACATATTATGGCCGTAGTGATGTCCATAGTTGCTGGGTTAACATCAGTGGATGGAAGACTTAATATGTTAAAAAAAATACACCTACATGTTTTCAATCCACATCGGGGTGTGCTTAGTTAAACTAAGTCTAGTGCGCTTAAAGCGCACTTCACCCGGAATCCTTACCACTGACGCCATAACAACAGTTTTAAATTGTTGCTATAGCGTCAAACTTAGGTAAGATGGTGGTAGCTAGCCAGGCGGACTAGAAATAAGCTCTACCACCAACCAAACCGAGTACCCCCACCCCCCCTGCTGGGAATCGAACCCGGGACCCTTGCTTCAAACACGTGTGGGCGAATCACCAGACCACAGAGATGATTATAATTGTTATTTATATGATAAATGTGAACAATGATTCTGATAACCTAGCCTATGAATGTAATATTTGTTTTCAATATTATGATAGAGTAATATTGACGGACGTTTTAGGTTAATTATTATTAAGGCAGTTTAATTGTTGCCTTAGTGGTGGACCCCCGCATTAGAAACTTGAAACGATATTCCTCCTTTTCATCAAACACCATAATTATTCCAATCAACAACAAACCAAGCTCTACTCAAAATGTTACCAAGTTTATTAAAACGAATCACATTTGTTAGGCTATATATATATTTGTTCTATAAACTTATTGAAAGTTCACACACAAATTATTTCCACTATTGTGGGATACGCTTCTATGAAGCATCCTGTATAACAAACAAGTGACCATTAATTAATGAGGACGAAAATTAGTTTTGCAACAGTTGCGTTTCAAATTAGAATACCACAAAATTCACATATCAATGTCATTAAAATGATACACATCATTGATTTATTTTCACTTGTTTTAGTGCCATAAAAATATAAATAAAACAGAAATAACAAAATCAATAAAAAATACAGGTAATAATATAAAACGTAGACTTGTTAATGCCTGTAAAACGTAGAAATCTAAAATAGAAAATAAATACATAGATCTTTACCAATCGTATGAGAACCAGACATCAATACAGTTACCACTTCAAAATATTAATATTATTGAAGATTGTCGCTATGCTCATCTCATCACAAATTGACCCCTTGTTCCTCGGAGATAACCATGGCCAGATAACTGGTTATCTTTGAGGATTTTTTTTTCCCATATAACCGGTTATCTCTTAGGAATATATTTTCCTCGCAGATAACTGTTAAAATAATGATTTGTGAGGAAAATTTATTCCTAAGAGAGATGACTGGTTATCTCAAAAGATTACCTTTTCCTCTCAGATAACTAATTATTTTAACACTAATCTGCGAGGAAAATATATTCCTGAGAGATAACTGGTTATATGGGAAGAAAAAAAATCCTCACAGATAACCAGTTATCTGGCCATGGTTATCTCCGAGGAACAAGGGAAATTGACGCAGTCAAGGGGCCCAACTGCATCAATTTTTTAATTATAAAACCAAAGCTAAATCGCTACCGTTTCAGTTACGTTAACAAAAAAAATACTGGCTTTAATTTTGTTAAAATTGTTGGAAGCTATGCATAGGGAGCCTAGGATGTCAATCTTGGACTGAGTAATGAGAATTCAAAAAGCAAAACCACTAAATGACAACGTTACAGTTATGTTTTATCGTTCAGAATTAACGCGATCGGGCCTCAGTTTGCAGGTGTGGAAGCGACAGCGCTCTGCTAATTAGACAACTACTAATTTGATCGCCCACCTAACAGTCGTTTGGCGCTATAATTGGTTGACGCTCAACACCGTCAAACGATTCATAGCTACATATCATGCGTATAACATAAAGACATCTAGTTCTGTGAGACTCGCCTTTGAAGATTCAGTTTGTTTGAATATTCTTATAATGTGCTGAATATGAATAAAGCTTGGATCTACGCAAATCTTTAGAGGTTTAGTTCATTATTTTGTCTGCTCTTCACTTAATTATATTTTCAAAGACGTGAAGGTCAATAAACCGGCGAGGTGCGAGTCAGACTCGCGTACGAAGGGTTCCGTACCAAAAAACAGCAAAAAAAAATCACGTTTATTGTATGGGAACCCCACTCAAATATTTATTTTATTCTGCTTTTAGTATTTGTTGTTATAGAGGCAATAGAAATACATCATCTGTGAAAATTTCAACTGTCTACATGTTGTGGTTATTAATATCGAGCAAAAAACGGCAAAAAAAATCACGTCTGTTGTATGGGAGCCCTCTTAAATATTTATTTTATTTTATTTTTGGTATTTGTTGTTTTAGCGGCAACAGAATTACATCATCCCACCAAAAACATTTTCTTGTATAGTGTAGCCAAGACTCCATATGGCTTGCACTGTCAAAAAGTTATCAGACCTCATGTAGAGCCAAGCTTCTAACTCTACGCGCCCTTACTCTACAAGCCCTAACTTCAAAAACTCTTCACCTTAGTCAAAGTCTTGGCTACACTATACATGAAAATGTTTTTGGTGGGATTTCATTCCTTTTTGTAAGTAACTTTCCATAAAGGATTTGGCACACTGGATGCGTTCTGCAGTCTGCGGTCAGGTCAAAGTGAACGCTGCCCGCATTATGTTTGAACAATATTATCGGTCTCTATATATTTTGTATAGAATGCGATCCGACCCTGCGGGCATGATCAAAGAACGCGGGAGAAGGCAGGACCCATACGGGCAAGTAGGCGGGCAGCGGGCGGCGGGCAGAGGGCACGGGCAGGCGGGCGGTGGGCAGGGCAATGGTCATGGCTAGAGATAAGATTCTACCCGGGTATATTCCCGTTTTGGGATATGGAATATTCCCAATGAATCCACCCGACAATATTTTCTTCTTAAAACACAAAAGAACTGATCACTACTGATTCACGCAGTCAAATGCCACTGTTTGCCCTGCCTGCATCGCTGACCGGTTTCCTTGCCCGGACCGCTGACCGATTGCCCTGACCAGACTGCTGACCGATTGCCCTGACCAGACCGCTGACCGATTGGCCTGACCGGACCGCGGACCGGTTGCCCTGACCGACAATGTTGTTCATACATAATGCGGGCACTTTGACCTGACCGCAGAACGCATCCAGTGTGCCAAATCCTTAAACCTTGAAGCAAGGTGGGGTCAGAATTATGTCTAAAATCGTGTAAAATTCGATCAACATCAACCAGCGTACTTGTTGATTCTGTGGTAGAACTAATTCATTTATGCTGTGATATTATTTTATTCTTTGACGTAGAATGTGACAGTGCAAAGAGCAAAATAGAGTCTGCGTGAGGTTTGCGCCACGAAAGAAGTAGTTTTGAAATGAACACAATTTCTTTTTTAAAAATATTTTTTTCCGTTACTTTAACAGTACAGATTTCATACCCTTAGCATCAAAATTTACGGAAGTCTTAAGTCTTATACAAACTTCGATCCCCTAGTTTAAGGGGTTATGTTTTTGTTGTTTGTGTACTAAAACTAGCTTACATACCAAATTTCAGCTTTCTAGGACTTCAGCAAGTACCCTATGAATTTTGATGATTATCAGTAAGTTTTGACGAAATCGGGATTTTTTAGATCTTAAGAAAATCCAAAGTTTAAGAGCTATGCAATTCAAACTTTGTACGTTTAATAAGTCTACTATTGACATCATATTCTGAAAATATTGTTTTTCTGGTGTAATCCAAACCCAAGTTATGAGGGTTAAGCGGTTGGAGGGTTAAAGTCCAATTTTATAATTTGTTGTGTGTGTCCTAATACTAGCTTACATACCAAATTTCAGCTTTCTAGGACTTCAGGAAGTACCCTATGAGTTTTGATGATCGTGAGTGAGTCAGTGACGAAATCGGGGTTTTCTAGACATCAATAAAATCTATAAAGGATATGCTATTGAAACTTTATATATTTAATAAGTCTGCTACTGACATCACATTTCGAGAATTTGTTTATCTAGTATACTCCAAACCCAAGATATGAGAGTTCAAAAAAACGACGAAGCGCTTCGAGAAAAGGTAGGTAGTGCCCTTGCGCTTCGCTTACTCGTCTTGGCGGGGGCAGTATAGTGGCCCCAGATCTGGGTCTAGCTATCACGGTTCATGAGATACAGCCTGGTATCAGACAGACAGACAGACAGACGGACAGCGGAGTCTTAGTAATGGGGTCCCGTTTTTACCCTTTGGGTACGGAACCCTAAAAACAAATGTGTGAAACCTATAAGGAAAATGTTAGGTACTTCAACAAAAATCAAGGCTGTGCGGCACATTATACTACAAAGGTATTGGATCTGTTTCATAGAAAAAAGTTACATGTGCTTCAAAGAACCATCAAACATTATGAAAGAGTATTATGAAGTCTACAAAGCTCAACTCAAAATAAACCACGATGTATAAATACAACGGACAACGGTATGGGAGTGCATTTTGAATTTCAAGCTGACAATGGCTGTCAATTTCATTCATGCGCTGCTCTGAGCATCATCAATTTGGAGATAACCACTGTGAAAAAAAAACACTCAGCTTGTTTAAAATTTAAAAGATCATTGGGGTATGGTGAATGCGATACACAATAAGTACATAATATATCGTCATATCACAGTGTTTTAGTGATACTGATCATTATTTTATCATGTTCCAAAATCACGATATCGTTAACATTTTTAAAAATGACATTTCTCTGTGGCGCAAGGGGTGACTAATCAACGAAATGCCTCTGATCTCTATCATTTTGTTTTATTTAAAACTTTGAAAATGTCTGAGACAGAACCGCACGCCGCTTGCCATATTCGAAAACTAAATATTCCGTCATTTGTTTTGTTGGACAAAGTGCTGCTACATGCCTTCGCCAACCTTTTGCTTACTCGTTATCGATTAACGAAGCGATGAAGAAGTGCTATTGACTTGGCATTGACTATATACTCTCGGTTGGGCCCGAGTGTGTCTGGGTGCCTGCATGGCAAAACGCAATATGATCCGAGCGGCTGTACCTATTTTATATTTTGCGCTGGAACTCTATTCATGAATCTCGAAACTGCGACGTGCATTAATACTTCGTTGACTGTCCATAGGCCCGTCGCGCCGCCGCCAATTAATATTGTATTAAATCAGTCGACAGCCATATTCCATTCAATGATTTACAATACAGTAAGCGCTGTATGCAGTCACAAACAAAAAGTAATAATAATGATCCCACCAAAAACATTTTCATGTAAATATTGCTGCCAAGACTACCATGGCTCGCACTGTCAAAAAGTTATCAGACCCCATGTAGAGCCAAGCTTTTAACTCTACTCGCCCTAACTCTACAAGCTTTAACTTCAAAAACTCTACACCTTACTCAAAATATGTGGCTTGGCCATTTCGCTACATGGGAAAATAAATTCACTGTTCATACTTTTCAGTTCTTGTAGTAACGAAACGGCCAAGCCACATATTTTAAGTAAGGTGTAGAGTTTTTGAGTATACCTAACAACTTCCAAGAAATAACCCTGAACGGTTTATTAAATGAATATTATTGAATATAATACCTATTTTTAGTCCTTTGAATACGAAGAATATCCAGTCTTTTAGTTTAGTAATAAAAAATCCATTGCCATCCAAATACATTATGCTACGTAAATATAACAACAATAACGTAACAATCAGTTTCTCACAAGAATAGAATAAAATTCGCATAGTGTTTTCATTCAATTTCCTCAAATGATGTTTATAGATTAGAGTATATACAAACATAGAGAAGATTACATTATGACGAGGCAGAAGCGAAGCCGAAAATGATCCCACGGTGAGTGTCACATCGGAAAAGCTGTTAGGAAATAAATATTTTTCTAATATTCTATGAAATTGTGTTATAAGTTCGAGGGGAGCTACGTTCACTTTATGTATTTGATTAAGTAATATCAGACTTATAAAAAATGGCTCTTGTGTTTTACATTAAACATAACTATTGTTGGTACTGAAATACAATAAAATAGTTTCTCTTGTTCAATAATAATTTATAAGACATACACATGAAAATAAATAACCAACATCCATCATGACCAATACTTTTCTCTATAGATGTGTAGATAATCCCACCAAAACCTAAACTGTACCGTTAGGTACAGGTTACTTCGCAATACAAGGTCCACGGTATTCATTCCTAGAAAATACAATTTTCGTACGACAGCTTCATATTTTTCCAATATCCCACCGGACTATTTTCTTTTGTTATTTGGCAGTTATCATTTCGCAGGTACGTACCGTTAAGCTGATCTTGAAGGTGTTATTTCATAAAGTAAATATTTATGAGGGGAACTTCCCTTCCCTCCGTCCTCGGAAAGCCGCGGGATCCGACGAGACATAAACCTCGTGGGATTCAGTTCTAAGTTCACAAAGGCGATGTTCATTTGGCATTTCTTATTTCAGTAACTTCGAGAATATCTATTGGAAGAAATGTTCCTTTGCATATGTATAGTGAAGGTAAATATTTAACAGGCTTTTTTTCCTGCAGAACGTACTAAATTGAAACTTCTATTATATTTTTACTTGTGTTTGATTATGAATCGAATATGTGATATGCGAACTTTATGATTGATCCTGATTTGTGTTCTTTGGTTGACAAAATCAAAACCTTATTTTCAAGGTTTGATTTTCATAATTTATATTATAATCTGATTTTTTGAACTGGATTCAGTACAGTACAAATCTTAAACTGATAATAATTTGTAGGTATATAAATCTGAAGTCAAGAAAACTGAATTAACATTGCTAACAATTACAACGTAGCAAATGAAAACAAAAGACAACCTAAATGAGATATATTATGCAGATTTTATTTAAAAGCATTAAGTCCCGACGTCATTACCAGAAATTTCATTGCAAGCCACCCCAGTGTAAGTAGATCCCTAATTGTTTTCCCGCACCCCTAATAGGTCTCTAATAGATATACGCAGGCTATTTCCCCGTACGCGAAAATAACTTGGAGAAACTTCGGAAAGAGAAATTAAATTTTCGCCGCCACATCAAACCATAAACACTGATTGTACAAGCCCAACGAGTGGCGCGGCGAATTCACCAAAATCGTTATGAAAGTAGTAAAAAAGAAGAACTCTGTTAAAATAACGTCTTTCATCATAATAACAAGATGGCTGTCTTTTTTGCGTCTAACATTTTATTTAGTGTTCTGTTAATATGTTAATTAAATACTTTGAAATATAGGCACACTCTTTTGACAAGGCACGATCATCTTAGGAAATTAGGTGTGTATCCCTACAAACTGCATCATTTTTGATGAAATAGAAAGGTTATGTCCAATCTGAAAAATAATTGTCATTAAAACCAGAGTGCTGAAGTAGCTACATATAAAATAAGGATCTATTCTAAAAAGGCAATTCTTGAGAAAGGAAAAGCGGGCTTCTCTGCAAACAACGGAACCAGCAGGTTTAATCTCTATGAGGTACAAATCGCTCGTTATGTAAATTGAATCTCTTGCAAATTTAAATCGCTTTCATAAGCCAATTCTCTCTGAATAAAAACAATAGCATACTCTTTCAACGTTTTAGATATTTCCTGGAAACGGGAATTTATACCGACTCATTAATAATTCAGCTCTATATTGAGTTAGTCTCGGTGGTAGATTTACTTGGGACCTTTTTTAAATACGTGCGAAGGAAATTGGATTATAATGATTAAGACGTCTCTATTATTTGGGTTCGTCTGGTGTCATAGCAACGAAAGAAAATTTAAAAATATTTTTTTCATATTAATTTATAAAATTTTAATTCAATACAAAAAGTGGTTAAAATCACCGAATGTTGTAATAATAAACGTGATATGGGGTTAGTTAGTCTACGTTTTGTGAATGTAAGTACTTTATTCAGAAGTCGATAATCGGTAAAAAATCTAAAGACCTTTGGTAATAGGCCCATTGACCCATATTTTTAGAGAAAAGTGCTCAGTTAATTGGAAGAACTCTCCAAAAGAATTCGATCTCAGCTCGTATAGGCTACGGTGACCGTTTAAGGACTGATGATATTTGCATGTAACCATTAACCTGTAATTAAAAATAAAAAGATATACACACCGGCAAGTCATTCCGATTTCAGTAGAAAAAAATCACGCGATTAGAATAGATGCTTTTGTGGGTGTGTTATACCATGCTTGATTTCTATAAAACTTGGCACTGTTTATGTTGATGAAAAGTTAGAATAAACATACACACAAAAAGCGACAATCTTTTAAATTCACCCTTAACACTTGTAGTATTTGAAATCTTTGTTAGTTGCATTGCACGATGCAAGTACCTACATAAATTATTACTAGCATTAAAAGTGCTTCATGCCAGTAATAATTTATGATCTTACAGACCAGTTCATGCTGCATAATAGGTCTAATTCTGTTGGCGTACTATTTACCACAAAAGCAATTTTAGCGACATAGGTAATAAATAGAGGTATTCATTCTGTGCATTATGTGTTTATTTGTATATATAGAGTAAAATTAACGAGGGAACTGCCCGTAAACCTATCATGTGAACTTATTTCTTGTCATGCAAGGTCAAAATCGGGTATTCAGTAGTTGAAAAGTGGATCAATTTTGTTATGCAATGCAATTTCATAAAACTATTAATTAAGAGAATCGATTGGTAATTAATGAAAATTTAAATATCTACACATTTTCAATAAAACAAAATTTAACAACATTTTTTCCCTCTTTGCAATTACTTGTGCCCAGAAATATTAAACTGTATTAATACATTTTTGCCATTCAAACTGCAAATGGTTACACCCCAATAACAAATGTGTATTTCTTACTGCAACAAACTAGGTTAACGAGTTGAAAACAGTAATGACAAAAAGAACCAATATGGTCCCGGGTGAACAAGTGACAGCAATAAAAATGAAGAAAGCTGAGAAGTTGAGTCGCACAATGCCTGGTAGACACCGTGTCAAGTGCAGAAAATTATGTCCATTCATCCAGAGCGGAGGGATTAAGCGCGACCGGGTCGCTTCCCGGCTGACTCGCGACTCTCACCGACGACAACTTTAAGCGTTCCGCTTCAAATAATGACGTAAGCCTGCTAATTAAAATGTTTGCTTCGCCCCTTTTTTAATTTCTTTCTCTTGTGCAGATGGTTTCCTTTGTTCTCGGGCGCAGCTTACGCTTGCTCGCACAAGACGCTGATTGTACACTTGTACCTAATTTGTTTTTGCATCGGGAATATGCAAATTTTTATATTTTTCTCCCGATATTGTTTCGTGGTATTTGCACTTTTGTACGGGGAAATAAAGGTGCTTATAACAGGCAGTGATTGTTTTATTTTATAAAAAACCAATCATATAAAAACAATTTGATTTTGTTTCTCTCAGGACAAAATCTATTTCCTACATTTTAATTAAGATTCATTATATTACAAACCATGTAACAACTTTTTTAGATCGATTCCAGTAAAATATAGAGGGACAAAATAAAGAAGTTTGTCGTAACAGTTTACTAGGTACTAGTCGTGAAGTTATTTTTACAAACTTAATTTTGGAAACTCTCTCTCTCGCCTGTTTCGCAGCTTAGTTTCAACTTTCGTAATGACGCGCATCAAACGGATTTAATGTTATTTGAATTAGATGAATTGAAATGTTCTGTTCTGTTTATCCTTTTTTGTACGATAAAAAGTTCGTAGAATACTCTGACATTACATACCTAAGTTTGAGCCAGTTCAACAGTGTGTCGATATAAATGGAAGGTGACGTTATGCGGTCCGCGTCATCTCGCCCCAACAATCGACGTCATCAATCTTACACCCGCAACAATGAGCACCGTTGATGGGATACTTTCACTGCACAATTGGTTCCATATTCCCAACTAAATTGAATAGACCTCTCAATGTCAAAGAGCAATATTAGGTATATTTAGATTGGTCATCGCTTCTGATGAGGAAATACACACAATCGAATATCAGTTGCATGTTAATCTAATCGTGACTGCAAAGCACGACCTTTAATCAATTTCCCATTATATGTACAACTCAATTGCAAATTGTATTGGAATAACTTTGACATCGCACCATTTCTTTACGTATGGTTATTATTTAGCACAGACCATACAAAAAGTACTGTGTTATTTAGGTATATTCGATTCTTATTCAGTGACCGTTCGTGCGTCACAACTGTATCGAAAACAAAATCCAATTTCTACCGAAACTAGCATAATAGGAGACTAGTCTCTGTACTTAAAGTGTAAGCATTTTCAGAACTTTTACTGCAGCCTGAAATCCGTGAAAACAGACTAGATTGGTTCAAAATACTTATAGAGAGACGTAAACGATGAATTTAATTATAAAACTTAAACGTGCTTGAATACAAGTCTGCTAAGAGTTTTAATTTTCAATTTTATAATTTTGAAGTAAAATCTCAAGAATACATTTTGATGTAACAAACCTATTCTGTCTCAAAAACTAGTTTTATATTATTCGAAACGATCCATTTCCAGTTCCTCGCACCATTACAGCTTCCACGTAACTGACATCAACAACAATATAGCTCCGTAATAGAACCCAAAGCAGAAGCTCAGATCATCCCATAGGAGAGTTAATCTGCCTGGAAACCCTCAACAAAATTAATCAAAAGGAATAATGGGAAGCGTAAGGATTTTATACGTACCTATAAGACATCCCCACAGAGGGAACGAGAGCAACAAGTGAAGCTACATATTGACAGCAAATTAAATTACATATTATGCCGATTA
The DNA here is from genome assembly GCA_943789525.1 of Agriphila geniculea. NCBI lineage: Eukaryota > Metazoa > Arthropoda > Insecta > Lepidoptera > Crambidae > Agriphila > Agriphila geniculea. The sequence goes on from OX038871.1 coordinate 19,434,266, forward strand.
GAAACATTGAAAGCATCAGAAAAAATGTATGTTGTCTTTCTTCTGTAATGTAATTCGTTGAGGTTGTGTGAAATTAAATTTTATACTTAGCGTGTAATAGAAAACCAAGCAAAAGGTGTGATCTTTCCTATTCATACTTAGATTTTGGAACATTCCTTGCCAAATCGATCTTCGTTAAGGCGCTCAGTTTACAACAATTGTTTGAACTTTTGCATTGTTTATTGTCGCTAAGGATTTGTTCAGAACATCTGGTTTAGCTCGAACTTGCTATTTGTTTACCACAAAACCCAGTCTATTTTCTTCCCGTTTTCAGTCAGATAACCCGATATGACTGGTGGCAACTTAAATAAAGTATAATTGTCTAGCTCTAAAAAAAGATTTTAGATACTGTCAAAGTTTCACAAAACGTTAATGCGCATTAAAAGTAAAATCGGATATTTTTGGTAAGGAGTTTCGAACAGCCGCGTCAGAAGTAAGAAGTGCTTGGATAATGTCCTCTGGCACTAATTAAAACTTTGGAAACAACGAGAAAAAGGGTTGAGAAATATGGCGTTCGGTGGTTAGTAATGGCGCCTTGGTTCTCTTTAATATCCGCACTTTTTCTTCCTGGGAGCATGAAATTAGAATATCAGATTCGTCGCTTGACCTCTACCGATTTTATTAATTTTTTTAATAAAATACCATCTTTTTCAAACAACGAAATTATTTGAAAAGCTTTAAAAATAAATTCTATATTCATATTTCTTTTATTGGTAAAATAATATAAGTGAACCTATTCTATTTACGAAGCGGCAACTATGCCACTTATCCTTATCCAATAATACGTTAATATAATCTAAGTCATGATGAGTGGCGCTTACAAAAATCTTGACCTTTTAGCTTACTCTAAAAATGCTCAATCTATGTAATAACAACTAAAGCAGGAAATTAGTATTTATATCCTGATTTGCGCGCTGTTTTCTCCCTTCTGAAAGAATTAATTAATTCCTTCATCAATCATTGCGTTTTCCTTCTGAGCCCTGACGTCATCCACATAGTACAAAGTCGACAGGATCCGGCGAAAATAAAAGATTTTTCCAGTCACTGCTTTATAATATATTAAATATATCATTACGCCATTACGGTGATATTAATTAGTATAGGTAATCATTGTACCTGTAATGAATTTCTGTAAAGTTTGTATTTTAAAATCAAACATCGTTAAAAATATTTGAGATACCGTTGAATTGATTTTGAAATTATTCCGTTGAGGTGGTTGAATAGGCCGGTCATATCTAACACTAGAAATCGCTAAAATCGCAAACTAACGGCTCGTTCTGGTTTTTTAATATGTTGTTAGGACCACTACCAGTAGTGTAAATCCGACCTTCAAAAGACCTGTGCTAACTTTGCAGCACTCGAAAAACCGCCAAATTTTCACACTTTTTTGGTATATTCAATATTGTAAGCCCTAAACTACGCGTTTAAAAAATCTACACGTTTTTAAAAAAGACAAAAATTGCTACAATTTGAGATTAAACCTAGCTCTGTAGATTAAATACTTATGGAGATACAGATCTCCAAAGATTCACAAGTTTTTTGAAAAAAGTGAAATTTTAAGATTTGGTCAAGTTTATCGGGTAAAATACAAATTTTACGGGGAATAGATATAAGTACTACCGTACAGAAAAGACACTTTCCGCCCCGCCCCAGAATCAATTACCTCACCCCACCCCGTGAGTTTGTGTGCTAAATCGTGTGTTCATTTAGTCGTGTTTGTCAAATGTCAACGTATTTTGATATTCAAAGCAATGCGTCGTAACTTTTTAGTCGTCTTAACTAGAAAAATGAAATTCAAATCTGCATTCAAATTAATAAATTAAGGTATAAGTACTTATACTATACACATAATATGAACCAAACGAAATAAAAAAAGTCCTATGAAGTCGGATGGGGCTTTAAGAATTATTAAAGGTAAAATAAACAACCGAAAAATGACAATGAGAAAACGAAACAACGACAATTTTTTTAAGAAAATTAATGCTCTTCGACCCCATTTACCACTATCACGATAGATTTATAGCAATTTTCGCCTATATCAGACACACACAGTCATACATAGATTCTTGGCATACGAATTGTTGTGATTAAAAATGTTTGAGAATTATTTTGTTGCTAGCATTTCATTCTTACAGTACCTACCATTCTTTCTAATCAGAACTTTTCATTTGATTTTCACCTGCCTAGTTGTACCATAGTTTACATTGCTGTAGATGGCGCTGTTCTCTTCTGAGTGGTGCTATAGTTTACTTATGTAACGATTCAGATAATAACTCTAGTACTATGAAGGACCACTAACTTAAACTTTGATTGGATGGAATGTATTTTTGGAAAAGGTGGTGCGAATTTAGCGCTGGTTTTTCATCATCTAATTTTTCTTTTTTATTCTTCAACTAGCTGACCCGACAGGCGTTGTCCTGTCTTAGTTATGATAATTGAATTCCAATTGGTATAGTTAATAAAAAAATATTTAAAAAAGTGTTTATTATTCTAATCTTATGTTATGTTAGTAACGTATGTATGTTAGTCTATCCAAACTTACCAAAACTCCATATTAAATTTAACTTTTAATATTAGACGTGGTGGCTCTAAACTAACCGTGATGAGCACTTAGAAATTCAGTTTTTTTAGATCCTTTTTGTAAGAAATAATAAATTTATTATTTTATCAATAAAATAAGTCCGACCGAAGCATTCAGTTTTTTTACATCCTCATTGACGATATTTGCAGCACGCATTCTGTCAATTCTATGTCAAACGACATACGGTTGTCACGGTGGAGCAATAAAAGACAGGATTCCACAGTGTAGTTGTATTTCCAAAAATAAAAAACCTAAAAGATACCAAATATTTTATAAACAGTCCGTCTTATTTTTAAATTGGTTGAAAGTGCTATACGTACACTTGTAGTGTACGTAGCTAGGTCTTACCTTCTAAGGGTTCTTTGTTAAAAGGTTTAGTCAAAAGGTTATACTTTGCCACCTGTGATTGTTATTTAAACATAATTATTACATGGAACACTGAACAGAACTGCTTTACAGCTTTGGTATTGGTATTGGTGATGGGCTCTTTTTTTCCGCATTTAGACCACTGCTTTACTGCTTATTTATAGGTATTTTATATAAATTTATTCACTAAATTACACATTAATTCACCTGAAACAATCGACGGCTATTTTTCTTGGACTGACATACAAATAGTAAACCAAGTCCTATGACAACGAATGCAAAAGTTTTGTAGTTTTCAGAACAAAATAGAAATTTGACATAGTTTCGCAACAAATAAGTTTTTACAGATTTTTACTCTGGGAAAGAAGTCGCACGGCCACGTTACAAGGTTGCATTAATGTTTATAATGGCCAAAATAATTTTATATGGTGGTTAAGTATTTTTAAAATTTCAAATTTTCTTTTAAATTTTTAAAATTGTGTGTATCTAGCAATAACCGTTAATACTTCCAATGTTTTGGTTAATAAGAGTTCACGGTTATTTTTATTCAAACATCAAACAAAATTTGCGAATATTTTTTTTTTTGCAGTTATAACTGCAGATGCACAACAATCTGTAGTTTACAAACTGTAATATTACTACTAGTGGCTCTGTGAGCCGTAGACCACTTTCGAATATTGGCCAGTAATAGTCTTTTTAGAGGGCTCCACACTCGCGCCGCGAAAGCCCGCGAAGGCCGCGAACCGCGATTGTGGAGGGTTTCGCGGCGCGAGTGTAGAGCCCTCTATAAGAGGGCTCTACACTCACGCCGCGTACCACGGCCGCGAATCACGGGCGCGGTTTGCGCATGAAAACGGGGCGAAAAATATAGCCCTCCAAACTCGCGCGTGAACCGCGGCCGCGAATCACGGCACCAAAAACCCGCCACCGGACGGAGAACGCCGCGAAGCGCGAACGCGAAGCCGCGAAGCCCATACGCGAAGCCGCGAAACCCTCCACATTCGCGGTTCGCGGCCTTCGCGGGCTTTCGCGGCGCGAGTGTGGAGCCCTCTTTAGAAATAGAGAAAAACAAAAGCTTTGCATCGCTGACAAAAAGGTTTGTGTTATCTTTAAAAAAAATTGAATCCCGCTGTATTTCAACAAGCAAATCAACTGGCTACATTGGATGACGTTTATGACAACTGTTTACGGTTGTAGCTGATACAACGTTCATTTGTTTTACTTACCTACAACTTGTACATCGACAAGCAAATTCGTTCTCGCCTATTCAAAATAGCCCGTCCGATAGCTGTCTGGCCGGAACATTCACTATCCAAACGCAATCTTTGCGCTTCCTGCGTCTCCATCGACGCAATCAACGGAACAGAAACGCGCTAATGATGCTACACGTTCCGTCTAGTATCGTCTGAAGGGTTAAAAAAGGAAATTTATTTACAAATACTCGCTTTTGCATATTGGCTGCCTCGATTTATAGCAAACGGGTCGAAGCGGTTAACGGTAAAAACTGTTATTGTTGAAATAGCAAACATAACGGAGCCTTTATGAAGTAAATGCTAATGTATTATATGATTTCCACTAGAACTAGAGGACTTTCTCCGTCATAATTACTTATCTATGCAGCAAAACTTTATTGTTATTTTTTATCAGTTGTTTGTTTTTAATCTGCATTAGGATTATGTGACTGTGTAGCGGTGACTCAAAAGTATGGTAGTATTGCCAGAGCTACAAAATCAATTTGCGAAATACATATACAGTGCCTTTGGTCTTAAACTAGCGATAATTTAAAGGCGTGTAATACACCTAATTTTATCGATAAAAACACCCACATGTGGGGGTCTATCCCCACTCCTGTTGGAATGGCCACCATTTTAAATTTGACTTTTTATTTTAGATGACCCTGCAGAAAAATATTAATTTCTCCGGATTTAGAAGTTTTACAGTTATTACAAAAATACCGTTCAAATGCTAATAATATCACCTATCAATTTAAAAAATAAAATGTAAAATTTTTGGTTTAAATACGTCATAAAAAATTACTGAAAAAATTTTTTATACGAAATTTGTGCGATTTTTTTGACTTTTTATTACATTTCTCAAAAACTAGGACATTAATGTTCACTTTTTTTGAATTATTCAAATACACAGGGATATTATCTACAGAACGACTCAAAAATTTATTGCTCTATGTTGCATATTTCGAGAGCTATTGATGTTTGAATATGACCCTACACGCCTTTAAATTATCGCTAGTTCAAGACCAAAGGCACTGTATACACATATGCCTTTCATAGCTTATTCCATTGCCTTCCACCTAAAAAAGCTCCGCAAATCTTCAGTCGTGACATTGTTGTCGACTTGATTGGAAGTACGCTGTTCTGGATACTTAACGACTACAAGTAACAGTCTCATCGAAAGAGGGAATGTATACCTCAATGAAACATATGTAATAAATCATTATCTTCTTCCTGCTCTTATCCCAGCATTAGGTGTACGCGCAAGAAGTCCTTCTTTTTTATTTTTACTGTATTTACTTGTACGATTATGTATGTATTCTGTGGTATTTACTTCTGTTACATTCATACTATTATTCCACATACAATCCATCCATCTTTTTTATTATTCAGTCTTCTTATTCCACTTCATCTATCAACTCCAATAATAATAATATTATCTATAAATGAATTATATTGTTCCAAGTCATTTACTAATCTTAATGCCTCATTCAAAATAAACTGTATTTATCCACATTTAGGGTATAAAAGTTGAAGACCTGGCAGACTTCCCAACAGAATCATAATGTGATGTACACAAAAACTTATCTTTCTATTTCATTGGGTGATCAAAAGGTGATTCATCACTTTCTCTACTACTCGGTACGTTTAAAAACATTTCTTATTACAGCTTATCAATATCCTAATAACAAAACATGCCTCAACGGTTTCCGTAAAGCCAGTTAACTTCTAGATATCAAGTTGGAACAAAGTGCACCTCAGAAACTTTACCAAGTGTCTAAGCTTCCAACTTGTGATCATAACCGCTCTGTTATTACATAATAGACAACTTACAGCTTTGATTTTCCCGGGAAGAAGAACAAATATTACAAAGATAGTTTCATAAAATGTAGATCGAAATTAATTAAGATCAAATGAAATCTACATGCGTTAGCATATGTACGGCCTAAATAAATAGTATGTAGTTGTAAACACGCGGTATCTAAACGCGCGATAAGCGCTTGTCATGCGAACTTGCTCATAGCAGCAAACTAAAATCTATGGAACAAGCATTACGCTCAAAAATGGCACCACACGAAAAGTACAACTAAGTGGATGGAGCTAGAAATGCTGGCATTTAATTATGCAGCACAAAGTGTCTGAGCCCTGGTTGCTTGTTAACGTATATCATTTGTACACTCATAGGTATTTTCTATACTTAAACGAAAAAATATGATGCGTTATTTCTGCATATTTTTACTGCCTCGTTTGCGTCTTTTACGCAATTTGACTACACCGGACGTCATTTCTAGTAAAATTTTACTTTCTTTCTTTTCTCTACAATACAAACTGCAATTATTGTTTAATGAGAACGTTAATGTCAGTCACCGGGTGCGTGGCTGACCCTTTTTTGGCCCCGTGGTGCCATATTTATAAAAACCAGGTTAAAATAACAGTTCAAAATTGGCTTCAAACTATGGACTATGATGAAACCTTAGAATAATAACGCCTAGAAGCCGCGTCTGAACTAAAACATAAGAATAAACGCGTGCCATTTTCATTATGCTTGTGTGCGTAAGGTGTATGTATCTACGCTCTTCTAACTCTATGCATTAAAAGAGTGAAGATATATAAAACTTAGCCATATCTGGCTAAGTTTTATTTGCACTTTTTTCGTGGTTGCAATAGGTTTTTAGGCGTTATTATTCTAAGGATGAAACTGAAACTATTTTACATACACCATCTTAACTACGCTCAATCTCTTATATTAATACGGGTACTGCATTAAATATTTACATTTTAACATAGAATGTACATACACACGCATCCACACACACACACACCTACACACACACACACACACACACACACACACATACACAAACACACACTTATACAGGCACACTTATAATCTTCATTAACCGAAATTGTACTCTTATTGTATGATATAATAATTTATAACTGTACGTAAGTATAAATGCATAAAAAATTAGAGTCTCTTTAAAAATGGGGTGGGAGCCTGGAAATCTGTAATACAGGCCTTTCGGGGATCCTAGTATGGACTCCAGTCTCTCACAAAAGTTTTATTGTTTGCTTTAGCTCGTGTACCCTATAATTAAGTATTGTAACAACCTTTGTGAAAAGTAAATAAAGAATATTTATTATTATTATTTATTATATTTTAAGCAATATATGTTTGAAACTACACTTCCATAGATTTTAGTTCGCTGCCTCATAGCATGAAGTATGAAGTTTTCATAGCATGGAACTATTATATATTCCGTGGCATGGGTAGCTTTAAGTGTACACTCGATATTTAGAATTCTAGATATTGTCGACGGAAGCACTGAATTTGTTCGATTCCAATTGAATGGTTTGTCACGTAATCCGTGTGTCTGTCGGTCCTGTCAAACCCAAGCGATTCGAATGATAACTAATGTTTGGTACAGTAGTATCATTCCGAGTTGAACAAACAAATTCAACAACTGTACTTAGTTTAATGCCTACAAGAAGCCTCAGAAGTTAAATCTTATGTTCCCGAGAGAGACTTCCAGCGTTGTCATGGAAACAGATTGGGGTGAACGTGTAAAGCTTTATTAACTAACTAGCTTTTGCCAGCGGCGTTACTGTGAGGAATTAGGACTACACTGAAAGTTATGTACAATCAGTAGAAAAACCTATGATTACTATTGCTATTTTTAATTAGTCTGGGAGGCCTTTTTTTATTCATTCATCCTGACTTTCGACCGTATTACGTGTGCAATACGTACGCGATGCCAGCTTCTTATGGTTTCACGCATACTTTCCTATCGTATAGGTATGCCACACTCATGCGAATGTGTAGAGTCACACGCCGGTAACAATTGTATGATGGGAAAAACCTCCGGCTCCATTTATATTATTTTTTCTTTTGCGAGTCTTGCCATCCAGAAAAAGCTGCGCATCCACTGCATCGGAATCGGAGCGGATGGATTTGTTGCTTTGTATGAATTTCTATCGCACTGCGTGCACTGCATCGGAATCGGAGCGGATGGATTTGTTGCTTTGTATGGATTTCTATCACACTACGTGCACTGCATCGGAATATAAATCCAAAGTGACAAATGCCGACGCTCCATCCGCGCCGTACGATCCGATTTCGATGCAGTGTATGCGCAATTTTATCACTTTAATCATACTTAATTAAAATTAAATATTTGATAATACCCATTATTATGACTGAACTCAATAACAATACACATGTTCGAAAACCCAAACAATCCAAACTTCACAGAAGTTATAGAATATTAAACTTATTTACATACAAACGTTAACACTTCGAGCGAAAATTAACCGCATATCAGAAGAGCAAAGTTAGTAAATAACCTTGACCGTAGTATATAGCAAAATATACAAATATTAATAAAAAAGTTCAATTAAACCTTTCGGTTGAGAACACAAGAAACTCTTCTAAGCTTATTCAAACCAACCACGCGCCCGTCGTGTGAAATCTCATTTCACAGATCCGTACCAAACTTCGCGGCTCGGTAACATTAAAGTACACAAAAGTTGGCTGGAATGCATCATGCTATGGTTTATTGCTATTCAGAACCTCATATGAATTAACGTAAGGGGACGGTGACAAGTGATGTTCATTTGTTGGTTATGAACTGTAAATGCAAGGTTGAGAACACCGCTTGACAATCTCCGTGTTTCGTACTATAGTTTTTCTGTGAGATTTTTTTTCTGAAAGATTAAATAATATAAATAATAGATTGGGTGCGATAAATCTAAAAACGTACATTTAGGTGCATATGAATTAGACCAACTACCAAATATGTCTGGAAAACTAATGAATCACACTATTTACCAGTAATAATATTAAATTAAGTATCCAATGTATTACTTGTATCTAGTTTTCGTAAGAAAAAAATCCTTCTTAAATAGTATTTAGTAGATCATCCTTTTATAGATCATCCTATTAAAGTTGCACGTAAAACTCTTCTCAGACAAGTACCTATTAATACTATTACATAAAATGTTGGAAGGAGAGTTTCTGCAGAAGTGTTTATTACGCGTTCACCTGTAATAAACTCACGAGAAGAGCCCTTACACTTCCTTTATTTCAATTTCCTACGCCTTGTTCACAAACTTTGAGTATTATTACGTTCTTCGAAAAATAAAAATGAAATACGCCCCCATTGTTTACCTGTTATCCAAGTTTCGGTCCGTAAACCCTTTTTTGTTAGTTTATAATTGCGTTATTAACAGTAAAAGTATTTTATGAGTTTTGTTAAAATCACTGCGAAATCAGTTTGTTCAGCTATGCTTAGAGTAAGTTTCATCTAGTCAAGAATTATTATTAGTCCACCATTTAAAGCGGTGAACGTACATATACTTACAATAATTTACCAATTTGCCAGAATCAAGTTAACAGGAGTAATTACTTAAGCTTCATTTAAAAATAATTCAGCAATAATTAAAAGTACTACGTTAATATGAGATATCTGGGCTTGGAAGCTTAATAAATAAATAGTAAGTTTGAGACGTATTCACGTCCTTGAAAGTCTGAGAACATGATGTTCTACGAGATAAAAAGAATCGGATCTTCAGACACAATCGTCAAAATAAATTATATTAGAGCAGAAAATACGACTCTTCGTCGCGATCTCTAATGGCGTAATAAAGTTACGAGAAAGAAAACTTTAGGTGCTTTTTTGCGTATTTATTAACTCACCAGTGGAACAAGGCCTGTGTAGATTTTGTGTTTCGTTGTATTTTAAAGTGGGAAGTGCGAGGTGGTGAGGGTCTTTGGAAACTGGTTTTGTTGTGAAATCTGTTTGCGCTAAAGTCGTCACGTGCTGGCGCTGATGAGCCTAAGACGTGATATCACTCAGTGGGACGTGACTCCTGGTTTATTTGGCTGGCCAAAACTCTTAAAGCAACCACCGGGTTACGGCTATAACGTTTAAATAGACTGCAGTAATTGGCAAGGTTGCGATCGTACATTTTACAGTACTTAGCTGCTACATTGTAGGGGCATTTGAATTTTTTTAAATACCTGCCTGTGCCTATTTTAGGCAGATATACCTAGTTGCTAGTTATTTTTCAAATCAATAAGTAGTAAAAGAAAATAAAAATCTGTCTTTCATGAGTACTTTGTGCCGATTTTTATTCAATTTCATTAATATGTTAGTTGAGCTCAATTACTTTTATAAGTAGGTAATATATTGACTTGAGGTAAGGTCAAAGTTTCTAAACAATAGGTAATAGGTGTGTATAGGTAACAATAGGTAATAAGGTATAACGTAAGCCTGATCTCACAACTTTTCATCGATAAAACACTTTATTATCCCAACTTCTAATAAAATTGTTGTGTTGGCATTCACTTTTAAGTTTTCTTCAATTAGAAGTAATTACGAAAATGAGAAATGGGAAAAGTTCATTCTGCGGCATCGAGTTGTGGCCAAAAATTTTTAATGAACTCAGAGCCGTCCGCCTCTTTTTCCTCGTGAAATATTAATTTCCCTCTTAATTTGGGATACAAAAAGTGACTCCGGAGATAACTTGATAATAAGCATCTAATCTGTCTTCTCATTTTGTATTCGGCTTGCGTAACATTGAGGAATATAATCTAAAAGCTCTTTAACGTTAATTCAAAACGTAACAGAAATAATTACAGGAATAAATCTTATTAGCTATGATTATATATGTTAATTAAGTACCATAATGTAGGAGTATGACAACTTCTACGGCAACAAATCAACTTGCTAAGTAGCTGCTCCATAATAATATGACGTAAATTGAATCATAAAATATTAATTATCTACTATGTGACGCTATAAAATCATATTGTGACATTGATTTCTATGAGGCAATACGGGCGTATATTAATTTAAGCCCTAATTAAGGTATGTTTATGTATTTAACCATAAATTATGATGATTTTTAAAATAACAATATTTCTAAATTCATGTTTCAGTCCATTTTTTTTTTTACTTTTTAAGGATTTATATTTTCTTCTTTTGAATTGGTTTAATATTTTACGTGGGTTGCCAATAATACTTTAAGGTGGGCAAACCCACGTAATTTTGTTGCCTCAAGCGAGATTAATAGAGCAGAATTGTACCTATATAGCCAGGGTCCTGGCCAAAATATATTTTATTAACCGAAATGCCCAACGCTCTCAAATTACAAATTACTGAATTAATAAATATTATCTTCTTCTTATCTTTGTCTTCATATCTAGCAAAATTGGTGAAACGTATTTATCTTTAAAAAATACTTAATTTTGAATCAAAAAATAATCCTAAAACGATCTAATACTAATCAAAATAAAAGGCTTGCAGTAAATATTTGTAACAAAACTTACGTCTTTTCCCATTGGACATCAACAAAACATAAATCTCGAATCGAGCAATATCAGACATCTCTGTGGCTCGGATAAAAACCGCTTGTATACAGAGAATTGCGTTTCCAACTCTCAAGAAAGTCTGCGTGATAAATGGTTGACTTATATATATAACTAGCTAAACAATGTGACTTTCAAAGCTTCTTCTGATACATCGTTAATGCCAATAATAGTCAATTCATACCAATGATAGATAAAAAAATATTTACTTTACAACATGGGTACTGAAAAGCACTTGATTAGTAGCGGCACCCTTATCTTGGGTTGACATTTGTCACAACTTGGATAATTCAATAACAATTTAGTTTTTTTGTGATCATTACTTTTTATCCGGCTTGAAGGACCATTATATTGTAAGGATTTGAGACTTGTTCTAAAAGTTTTCCTCAGTGGCGCCGAAGATACGTGAACACATTTTGAGGTCCATTAATTTTTGAAAAAAACAAAATAGGGATAACTTTTTTAAGTTTTCCTTCATCAACCACGCACGCACAAGCGTCTGAAAAAGAACACATTTTAGTGCAAAAAAATACATAGCAAGCATAAGTCCGATAGCAGCAATAACAGAGCCATATTCACCGAACATGCAGTTGCCTAGCTACACAGGACCAAAATTCAAATTAGTGAATAATGAATAAAACTGGTAATGCAATACATATGCAAACTTCACCGAGAGAAAATTAATTCCACGCTAACTGTAAGCGAACATAGCGCTAGTTCCGCTATTGAAAACAGATGTAACTTGCAGCAAAAAACGGGGCGCAAAATACAAGCTGGGCGACCACATTAATAATTTATCAGCCACATGACGGCTGTTTGCTAATAAAGCGCGGATTCCCTGGAAATATTAATAAAAGCAGCTTGCAACCGGAACTCGGATCGTCGGAACTGGCGCCGCCATGGCCGTGACAAATGACCGTTGGAACTTCCATTTAGTTTCAATTTAAATTTATCAAACGATTCGCGGATTATTAGCGATGACGAAATTATTTCGTACTGTGCACATTATAATATATTGACGGTCGCGCACGCTGCATTAACCGTAAGTATCCGCATTAACAGATATGTATATCATTTGTATAGAAATAGAGCAAATTATCATCATAATGTTTAAAGAAAATGGAAATAACGATATCTATCCCTTGCAATACTGTCTGTCACGACTACATGAAGTAAATAGTATTCAAATCAATTTCTAAACTGTAGGAATTCTGAGGTTTATTAATGAAGCATTTATCACTGAATTAACTAATATTAAAATTTTAATAATATATTTAAAGACTTTCATAATTAAGTATTCAATTCTACTGAAAAGAAATGTTTATTAGGAATTTTATTGTTGAACTAATGCAGCATAGTTATTTTGGCTACCTGTCCACTTTTGATTACACTGGAACTGCCAAAGAGAGGTGTCCAAAGCATTTTAAGCTTAAAAATTCATTGGCGTAAGCTTTTTTCTGATATTACGGGCCATACTGATTTATCACCAGCGTGATGCTCACATAGCAAGCCCTGTCTCCAACGGAAATATATGAGCCTCTTTGTAGCGCAGAAAGATGGGTAATTTCATTGAATTTATGAACGTATCACCGTCCAAATTTCCAAGTTGAAAATTCAAATGCGAAATTGCGATAAACATTTGCGGAAGTCTTGAGAAGTTGTTTTGGCAACTAGTTTTCTATTAGCTGTGTAATACAAAAACAATCAGCACGCATAGAAATAGAATGTCAAAGAACAACAAAGTCAATAAACAGGTGATCCGAAAACGAATTAATACATTTTATATGAGATACGTAAAATATGACTCAGATTCCTAAAATATGACTATATTATGGCAAAGGAAATCAATAAACTATGTTCCATACTATTTTCTTTGTCGATAAACGAATAAATGTAGCGAAATTTGGTTTTAGAGAAATGTGTGGCAATATCTTATTTACCTTTGAAAAGTGTGATTACTTGGATTGTTTCTTTTAGTCACATCACAATTACTTAGAGTACAAGACACCATAGCTCCACGATACCTTTATTTAAAATTGTAATTAAGATTAAAAAATATTTTAAACAAACTGTGATTGCTCATTTGCTAAGCGGGACGCTAGGGGCTCTTACTGTAAAAAATGTTGGCACATGTCACTTGATCCTTTGTCTCTTTTTTACATAGACCGTGTCCGTATGATGTTAACTTCTCTTTTCCACGCTTTGTTGGTCTTCTTGAGCGCAGCGAAAATTTTTCTATGTCTATGGTTTCACGTTTAGTCAGTATAATATAAATCATATAGCATATTGAATCTGTTTACATGTAGTTTGGTAGTACCTATTTCTTATTTTCTTTATGCACTCCAAAATCCTGTGTGAGTTTCCAAATGAAATGGTTTCACTGTTTTGAAAATAAGATTTTGAATTCCTTTTCCTAAAGTGTTGAAACCTCTAATCACGGCTAAGAAACCCGCCGACGCAGAAACTGGGCAATACAAAAGCAATATGGAACAGTGTCCGCTACAAAAGCGGGACATTTTGTAAACATTTTACTGCGTCCCAGCCTGTGACGATATTGTGGACGCTGCCGCAGCAAAATGGCACTTTTTACTGCCCTCCACGATGCTATCAGTACGTCTCCACTACAGCTCCCGTTGCAGGGAAACAGTTTTAAAAATAAATATTCATAAGCACCCTTTAAACTTTAATGTACGCCGTCGGACATATTATGAAATATTCTGCCCGAAAAGTGGAGGAAAAATTGTGAAACGAGAATACGCTCAATTTAATTTTAACATAAAAACCAAAACATATTTAGTGACAGTCAAACTTTAATTAATGTATTAAATTCTAGGTGCTATTTGGTTTCTACACTGTAAAAAACTCGCCAAGTGCTAGTCGGACTCACGCACGAAGGGTTCCGTACCAAGAAACGGCAAAAAAATCACGTTTGTTGTAATGAGAGCCCCACTTAAAATTTATATTATTGTTTTTAGTATTTGTTGTTATAGCGGCAACAGAAATACATCATCTGTGAAAATTTCAACTGTCTAGCTGTCACGGTTCGTAAGATACAGCCTGGTGATAGACAAACAGACGAACCAGTGGAGTCCTAGTAATAAGGTTCCTTTTTTACCGTTTGGGTACGGAACCCTAAAAACCGGGTAAAGGTGAGTCGGACTCGCCCACCGATGGTTCCATACAAATTTGTAGGTACATATTATAAATAGTTCAGGAATCGAGTATCGCAGATTTTTCCGAGCTTTTCCCGAAATTCAGTTTCCAAAACCTATAATATATTTTTGTTCCCTATAAATGGTTCTCTTAAGAGTATCGAAATATGCGTTTTTTGCGGCATAAACGGCCGTATCGTTTTTTCCCGTTAACTTAGAAGTTTGATTTTTTTAACAGCTTCTAGGAACTGTAAATTTGAGTATATGACTTTAATTTCAACTCGATACCTCCACGCGTTCCCGAGATAAAGAGTCTTGACGAACAGACAGATAGACGGATAACAAAGTGATCCTATAAAGTTTTCGTTTTTTTTTCGCTTTTGAGGTACGGAGTACTCTTAAAAATAATGATAGGAACAAAACATAATAATTAGTAAACCAAAACACAATCCAACTTTTTAATAAAGCCGACGACAAAGTAACAATGACGCCTCTTTTTATTTGCCTGTTCTATACTTTAGGTTTTGATAGACTCCTTGAAAATAAAACACAAATTCACGGTCCCTCTGAACCTTACTGCATTAGCAATAGAGGTAGCTTTCTGTTGACTAAAATTATGTTTCTAGCGATACCTATCCTATTTCGCAGACTCGTGTGACTCATAAAGTTGACAAAACGCCATTCCTAGGCTCCTTCAAAGTACCATATCTATGAGCCAACAGCAATTTCTCGTATATGCACGGCCGTTCCGTGTTAGTACGAAACTTAGGATGTCTATAGCACTTATTCGGCGGACGACCCATGTTACGGAATGCTGAAAATTTCAGAATAAACACAGAGATACAAACACTGCAACAACAGTTTTGATTATGTTTTTATAGCATATAATAAGCACAACCGTTGTGCAGGGACTGTGAACATAATTATTATGGTCATATTTTCCATGCCGGGTGGGTTAAAAAAATACTTTTTTGTGATAACATCTTCGTAACTGCCCTTTATTTAATCCAGTGCGAAACCTAATTCTCTCTCGTGGATGAATTTTACTATATAATAATCTCCACGCTGGACCGGTAAGTTAAAGATATCAGTGTTAGTCTGATAACGTTTGTTGCCCATTTTTTGATCCAAGGAGAAACTACCACCATTTTTAACCACCTGAAAGACTGATGCAACAAAGTAAACCGTCCACAACTGCAAAGCGCGTATATGTTATAATTATATAAAAAATGTTAACTATTATTGTCAAGCAAATTTACCAATCACTCCCCAACACGTCTTACTTAACCGCTCTATTATACACACCTAAAACTTGATTATTTCTGTTCCGCAACACCAACAGTCTGAATAATTCAGTTAGTTAGCGACTATGCGATAGTGCGCGTGGTCTAGTTACCTCTTGTAAAGTTATTCGCGTCGCCGCGCGTTGCGGAGTTGCGACCGCGAATAACGGGCTAACTTGAAGCGGTTAGTTGACACTTCGCAGAAGGTCTTCCGGATGAGGTGCAACTGACTGCGACAGTATCGCGGGTTGCAACTTTGCGCGGCCATTACTACTCTACTAACACAATTCTTGGTGACAATTAGGCTTAAGTGATTGTTCCAGTATCTATGTAACCTCTACAGAGAGGTTACATTTTTAAAACGAGTTGTAACTCGACAGCTGAACGCGCGTCGTGAAATTTATGCGAACAATGTTTGAATGTTTTAATTTTTCGACTTAAAACCCGAAAAATGATTTGCAGTAAAGTTCAGCTTCATTGGAAATTCACTCTTTTAAAAGGATAAAAATTACTTCGATTAAATACATTTGGTATAACTTATTTATTATTTTTAATAAGCACTCATCAAGAGCCACCACAGTCAGATTATTCTAAAAACAATAACCAAACTTTTTGAAAACTAACAACAACATTTACCCAGAATTTATTCCAGCCAAGGTGATCGTCAAAGCCAACTTTTTTACCAATTTATTGTGCGGAATAAAAACTTTTATCCGACTTAACCTACTTTACGTCATTCAGTGTTGCTATCTACAAGACTACATGTAACATAGTGGCAACATCGCGATAAGCTTAGTACACGCCGCGAACTAATGTTGGCCGAAGTTGCTTGTCGTGACCGTCTACGTCAACATTGTCTGCAAACAAATCCACAGGGTGTTCAGTTAACTGTGTTTAAGTAATTGGGACACGAATCCTTTTGTTGTGGTTACTGGATTTACACTTTACTTGGTATGGTTTCTTTTAGTTTTTCCCTTTCATAGTAGAATTTAGTACATCTTTAATTTACATACCTAATATTGAAATGGGGATATGAAACCACGTTAAGTACCTATACTGAATATGTATGTGCAGTTAAAAGTTAAAAATTAATAGTTTGAAAATATCGGGAAAAATCTAGATTAAATCGGCAAAATCACAAAGATAGCCAGATGAGTGCGTAGACACATTCATTCTTTTCACAATATATGTAGTCTTTTTTGATTAAGCGCGTGTAGAAATCATTAAAATTCAGGGACATAAACAAACCTCAATATCTTAAAAATGTTAACTTCATATACCAACTTGTTTAAAAATAGGAAGAGATACGCCCATAACTTTTTAGATATATGTACCTAAAAGTTCACCAGGAAAGCATGCATGGAATACTATACAATATGTTTGGGTAGCGATGTCGGAGCTTTTAAAGGCAGATAATATGATAAATTTTATCGACAAAATCCCCCAAATGTTGGGGTCTATCCCCTCTCCTGTTGGAATGACTGGCATTTTAAATTTCATTTTTTATTTTAGATGGCTTCGCCGAAAAATATTAATTTCTCCGAAATTAGAAGTTCTACAGTTATAAAAAATATATTTAACGAAAGCAAATAATATTGTCTATCAAGAAAAAAATTTATTATGTAAGGTTTTAACTTTAATATGTCATAAAAAAACTAAAGTCAATTTTAATTTGAAATTAGTGTACTTTTTTTTTGTTTTTCTCACAGATCTCAAAAACTAGGACGTTAATGTGCAATTTTTTTACATGTTTATAATACACTGGAATGTTATCTACAAAACGACATCAAAATCATTGTTCGAGTGGCTTATTTCGAGAGTTATTCTTGTTTGAATTTGACACTTACAATAAAAAAATTATTTTCGAATATAGACAAATTTAAAATCATTATTATCAGTTTTTAGATTAAGTTGATAATTTAATCTGAATATAAACGTCATTAAACCATAAAAGCAAGTATGAACGAATTTTTAATTTTGATCATTTGCTAAAATTAACATTTAGTGCTTGTAAGGGTCATATTCAAACGTCAATAACTCTCGAAATATGTAATTCAGAGCAATGATTTTGATGTCGTTATGTAGATCAGATTTTTGTGTATTATAAAAATGCAAAAAAATTGCAAACTAACGTCCTAATTTTTGAGATCTGTGTGAATAACTAAAAAAAAGTACACAAATTTCAGATTAAAATTTATTTTAATATTTTTATAACATATTAAAGTTAAAAGTGTACCTAATATTTTTTTACTTGATAGTCGATATTATTAGCTTTTGTCAAGTAGTTTTTTTATAACTTTAGAACCTTTAAATCCGGAGAAAATATTATTTTTCGGCAAGGTTATCTAAAATAAAAAGTGAAATTTAAAATGCCGGTTATTCCAACAGAAGAGGGGATAGACCCCAACATGTTGTGGGTTTTGTCGACAAGTATACGTGAAGTTGGTAACATCATTTTAATATCACCATTTATAATGCTGTGGTGCAAACCATACTTTCTATTTTTCTTTTATTTAATTTTGGACGACCAACAGCTACTATAAGAAATCAAATCAAATCATAGTTTTATTTGCAAGAAGTTAAGTTATACAAAGGTTATACATAAACAGGTATTAGTACAAACATAGTACATAACTTAAATAGTAACAGAAAGCCAATTATAGGTCATCATAAATATAAGACAAAATACACTTAACGAGCACTATCTTGGTAATTAATTATCTTACAATTATACAATTAGGTCGCATTGAAGAAACTGAGACTCATAAATTATGAGTCTCAGTTTCTTCCTTAATATGTAAAGCAAACAAATTACTACCTAGGACATACTGAAAGTTTTGCACTTCTGGCAACACACAAATATTTGAATATAAAATGTTATGTTTTTATAAACCTAAAAACTCATTTATGAAATTAAAATTGACCGGAAGTTGTGAGTCATTTTTTTTTATCACAATGCGAATTTCGTCACCCGTAGCAAAAATGAAATTCACGTGAAAAGATTTTAGGGTGATTTTTTTATGATTTTGAAACTTCGCTTTCTTCGCAAGTTTTCACTGCTTCACTTCTAAATGGTTTTAGAATAAAAAACCCGTTATTTAAGTAACTTAAAACATTTGTATGCAGAATGTTATCATTTTCTTGTCTCTTCTATGATGAAATTGGTGAAGATCGGCATTCAACTGTGATCACCATGCAAAAGAAGACCATTGTTACATGATTAATTGAAGGCAATCGGCATATTACCTACTGGACAATTTTACGATACTCGGGGATTGGTATGACATAAAATTAAAAAATATATTCATCAGCATTCAAAAGTTAGGAAACTTTGTTGCCGCTGGATTCTTCATGTACTCACCATGGAAAAAACGGGCTCGAATTGATTAGTGTAAAAAATATGTAGTTAAAGTGCGAACACGGTCGTTCTAATGCTGTGTATAATATTGTGAAAGAAGATAAAATATTGACATATTGTTCCGGAATCAGAAAGATAGCAACAGTTTTTTATATTGATGTTAGAAGTCGACATTAAACCTGCAAAATTAGACTGACGAAAATCGTGGACAAGGATTTGACTGCATTATTTTTCTCCTATACGGGTCCTATCTGAAATAACCTACTTGAAGAACAAAACACAGTTAATAATGAGTAGATCACTACTATTTGGTTTCCAACTGTCGTTAAAAAAGGTAAGGAAAAACGACCAAGAAGTTACCGTTGACAATTTTTCTGTGCATACCGCGATGAGGACAAAGTCATTATAGGCTCTGGAAAAATTCTACATTAATTTTAGACTTTACATCTTGCAATTTCTTTATTAATCTAGAACTTTAAAGATGATGAGAAATTTCACAATTAAGGGGCAGGAGAAAGCCGTGATAGCGTATGAAAAACATGCCCTCAGACAAATAATGCTTATGTTATAAGTAATAGTTTAAACGAATTAAAAACGTTTTAAAATGTAATAGAGAATACTGTGACATGCAATAAATATATAAGTTTTCATTTATATTGTTTTATTTATGAGTTGTGCAAAACTTTCAATGTAGCCATCGTATTAGTAAATTTGCATCCGATTATCTGATCTCTACTAATAATACACTTGGTCGAAGTTTCACTGCGGTCGCAAAAAGATCCAAGTCTGCCTGACGCGTTGCCGAGTTAAAGCTATTACACGCACGACATAAATATACACGCACGGCAGTATTCTGCCGATAATTTGAAGATGCAGGGGGGACACGCAGCAAGTGGTTGAATCTGAGTGGTTTAGAGGGTGTTCGAAATGTTAATTTGCATAGAAGTTCCGGACAGTTTACAGCACCAGATGCAATTTTCGAAAGAAAAACCAGATCCGCAATCTCGCGACGCTTTTTTAACGGGAGAAAATGATGCTTTTTGCACAGATCGAGAAAGAGGCTCGAATGATAACAATCCTTTGTGCGTAAACATAGGATATATTTTTGGATATTTTCAATACGCGAGATGTATATATTATCTGGGGTTCCAGATCTGCGGCGCAAACTCCAGATGGCTACGGACTAATGAACAATAAAGAATTTTTAAAGTCTTTGCATGAGTGAGTAAAGCAGAGAGTAATTGCCGAGCACCGACTCATTGTCCGATTAATAGCATAGTACGCACAATTTTTTTTTTGCTTTATTATTTAGTCAGTTTGCCATCACTGTACCCTTAGCACGAATAACTATCGAAAAAAATAACGCGCGTAAAAACATTTGATATAGTAATTTTGTATAGGAAAATTGTACAGCGCCATCTACCGCCGATAAGCGAAATAAGATTTTCCATAGAGAATTCTCTATCGAGTACTTTTACGCACCTTTTACGCGCGTTTTTTTTCTCGATAACTTTTCGTGCTAAGGGTACCTGCCCCCTACTCAAATGGCCAACATTCTATTCGTTTAAACGCTATTTATTATTTTTATATATTTATTTAAGTTAGTTAAAATCTATCTGACTTCAGTCAGTTTTTAACCAACTTAAAAAATTTAAAAGGTTATCTTTTCGTCGTGTATATATTATTTTTTCTAGATAATGTTTCCTGATTACTCAAAGACAACCGAACCGATTGAAACGATTCAAACGTTATTAGATTACATTTGTTTCCAAGTTGGTCCCATTTTTTGAATTTTTGAAATCTATTCAGTAGTTTTCACGAAATCCTGAAAATACTGTCGTTTTTAGGGTTCCGTAGCCAAAATGGCAAAAAACGGAACCCTTATAGATTCGTCATGTCTGTCTGTCTGTCTGTCTGTCTGTCTGTCTGTCTGTCCGTCCGTATGTCACAGCCACTTTATTCCAAAAGTATTAGGACTACATAGTTGAAACTTGGTAGGTAGGTGTATTCTGTGAACCGCTTTATGAATTTTACACAAAAATAAAAAACATAAAAGATTAAGGGGGGGCTCTCCATACATGGAACTGAAACTGAAAATATTTTTTTTCATCAAACCAATACTTGTAGGGTATCTATAGATAGGTCTTTAAAAATGACATTGAAGTTTCTAAGACTATTTTTTTTCAAAGTCAACCGTTTGAAAGATATATGCCGCCAAAGTGGTAAAATGTGTGTCCCCCCCCCTTTAACTTTTAAAGTAAGAGGGTGAAAAATCTAAAAAAAATATAAGCTATAGATCTTAATAAACACTTTCAACGAAAATTGGTTTGAACGAGATATAGTAATTAGTTTTCAAGATATAGTACATTTTCCAAAACCGCAAATATAACTTTGTCATTCATACAAACACTGTGAAAAACAAAGTAATTTTTTCAGACGAAAAATGATAGCGGTATTAAAATATGATATGGTATAATGTACCTACGGAACCTTACTGCGCGTGGCCCGACACGCACTTGGCCGGTTTTTGTTACCATTTTATGTGAATTTAGACGCATGTTCAACTGCAACTTTTTTGTTTATGAACTCATTTATTGCATCAATATTAGTATCTTATCCATTTTATTTATGGTAAATCGACTTACATCACCGGTGGCAATGGTTTTCACAGGAGTAAGAGCCACAGGAACTTACCTTTTCCACTGTTGACCATTCCTGGCCTGACTATAATAATTTTATTGTACTAACCTTCTTAGTTACTCAAACTTTGAATCAAATATTCCTTATGATAAGCTATTTTTAAGAGCTCGGTGGTGCAGTGATTTGGCGCCTGGCCCTGCGATTTTCGCAAGGGTCGGTCATGGGATGGCTGACCTAAAATTTATTATCTTAAGTTCCTCCGTGCCTCGGAAGGCACGTTAAGACGTTGGTCCCGGATGCATTTGCAGTCGTTAACACCCACCAATCTGCATTGGGCCTACATGGTGGGTTTTGGCCCGTCTTCCATATCCACCCATAAGGAAGACCTGTGCCATTAAAAATGGTTGATGTCGATAACCCCCCGTTTTCACCAGATTTGGCCCCGTGTGACTTTTTCCTCTTCCCAAACATGAAGAAATGGCTTGGTGGATAAAGATTTTCATCCAACGAAGAAGTGATAGCTAAAACAGGAGCCTATTTTTTAGGGTTTGATAAAAACTATTTTTTGGATGGGTTGAAGAAGTTGTGTAACACCTTTTTTTTATACCTCATAGGTATAACAAGCATTTGCTGTTAAAGTACTTTTTATGGTGAGATTCTCGCTATAGTCATGTAGGTTGGACAAGCAACATTAGGTATAAGGTCTAGGTATTAGCTTTAGATAGGTATTACAAAGCACATCCAGTGTTTTCATATGTTTATTGTTAGTTTATTGCATGCAAATTTCTACCTTTTGTTTGAGTCCATTTCTAGTGGCTTGGCGAATGTCGGCGATTGTACCACACCTTCCGGCATTCGGGCATTCGCTTAAATTCGTTTTGAAACATAATTCACTAAGAATTTTAATACTTTTCAATAATTAAATCAAATAAAATGTAGTGTTTACATATTTCACACAGTTGGCTGGCACTTTGACAGTGACAACTGTCAGATGTGACGTTTGGCGCTTCATTCGTTATGCTAGTTCCACAGACCAATAAACTTATACTTTATCGATAAAATAAAATAAATAAATTTATCTTAGTTGATAAAATCAAATGAATAAATGTCACTTATTTGTTATTTTAAATAATTAAAGGAAATGTTAATGTCTGACATGCTGGTTAAAGATTTTAATAATTATATTCATGTAAAAGTTAAGTATTTTCATACACTGTAGTCTGTCTAGAGTGCGGTTTGTTGTCAATGGTTTCGGGAGTTTTCGAGACGTTTCCAAGAATGACAGAAGACATGATTCTACGGAAGTTATTTTTTTGATTGAATCTCATTGTTTCATTGTCGACGGGGTCATGCAGAGGCAGAATTTTGTTATGTGAAACCATCACTTTTGCAACTAGGCGTTGGTTTCCTTTTGTTTTAATGATGCGTTGAGCATCCTTTCAAGTGGTGAGGGTGATTAAAATGTAAAAGTGGTGAGGTTATTTGTCTGTTTTTGCAAGTGGTGTCAAAATTGAAATTGTGTGTCTTGTTTTAGGGCTCGCAGGCTCATTAATTTTATCTTTCAACATGTCTCTTATGAGATAAAAACCTGTAATGGTTCAGGCCCAATTTGGTAAGCATATCAGCTTGATTATAATATTTGTTGTAAAACAACCTCGTGTTCAATGTGACCACAATTGGGTAACTATATCCTTTAATTGCAGGGCTCCCATAGTTTACCTTAAGATTTACGTCAAGAGTATGGCTTAGCGTCGCTATAAATATGCGCCGTGAATGATTCCAGTTCCATGGTTTACCTCAAAATTTGCGTCAGGACTAAGGCTTAACTTCGCTATAAGGCCCGCCGCATGTCGCAGCCGTGGTATACATTACGTCTGCAATAGGTATATCAACATAAATGAGGTATTCTGAAGTTTCCTTTCACTATTACCGTAGCAGCAGTGGTCCGTAACATGTATCACGGGAATCAATCCACGTTCGGATAAACCTTTTCACCCTAAGTACCTATAAACTTGCAAAAGTTACTCGAGGTCATGTTCAATTTGGTTCCGTGCAATTCTACAGCTAATAAATGTCTTAGACTTATTTTAAATTAATTTAGGTTCAGCGTAAACTCTGGTCATGTATAAATAATTCTATTTTATTATGAATGTCCTGTGTTAAGATAATAAGTGATTTGTATTTTAGCATAAGTCCTGTCAGTAGGTACATATAGGTTCGTTTCTATACAGACGGCAATTTAATCTGTCCGGCTGGCTGGAAGCGAGCGAATATGTCCTCACTTTAACTTTTAAGGGTTTCTAGTTATAAATCCCTTATTCTTTAGTGGTTTTAATTTTATAGTGAGTCCCAAGGGTATTATTATTGTGATCAATGTATGGTCCCATGGGACTCACTATAAACAACATGTTACGGACCACTGCTGCTACGGTAATAGTGAAAGGAAACTTCAGAATACCTCATTTATGTTGATATACCTATTGCAGACGTGATGTATACCACGGCTGCGACATGCGGCGGGCCTTATAGCGAAGTTAAGCCTTAGTCCTGACGCAAATTTTGAGGTAAACCATGGAACTGGAATCATTCACGGCGCATATTTATAGCGACGCTAAGCCATACTCTTGACGTAAATCTTAAGGTAAACTATGGGAGCCCTGCAATTAAAGGATAAAGTTACCCAATTGTGGTCACATTGAAAACGAGGTTGTTTTACAACAAATATTATAACCAAGCTGATATGCTTACCAAATTGGGTCTGAACCATTACAGGTTTTTATCTCATAAGAGACATGTTGAAAGATAAAATTAATGAGCCTGCGAGCCCTAGAACAAGACACACAATTTCAATTTTGACACCACTTGCAAAACAGACAAATAATTAAATCCACATTTTAATCACCACACTCACCACTTGAAAGGACGCTCAACGCATCATTAAAACAAAAGGAAACCAACGCCTTGTTGCAAAGATGATGGTTTCACATAACAAAATTCTGCATCTATACGCCAAAGGTGCGAACAAGAGAATGAAAGTAAAAAACTTCCGCCGAATTACGACATTTCATTGTTGGAAAATGTCCAGAAAAATCTCGAATACCATCGACAAAAAGACTAAGCCAATAGACAAACTACCTTCTATGAACATATTTACCCTTCATAGCAAAACATAAGACATATTTATTTATCTTATTTTATCGTAAAGTATAAATTTATTGGTCTGTGGGACTAGCATAGCGAATGAAGCGCCAAACGTCACATCTGACAGTTGTCACTTGTCTGTCAATAGATAAGTCAGCTGTGAGATGTGTAAACAAGAAAATTTATTTATTTTAATTATGAAAAAGTACTAAAATTCTTAGTGAAGGAAGTTTTAAAATGAATTTAAGTGAATGCCCCGAATGCCGGAATGTGTGGTACAATCGCCGACATTCGCCAATCTATCGGAAATTAACTCAAACCAAAGGTAGTAATCTGCATGCAATAAACTAACAATAAACATATGAAAACACTGGATACGCTTTGTAATACCTATCTAAAGCTAATACCTAGACCTTATACCTAATGTTGCTGTCCAACCTACATGACTATAGCGAGAATTTCACCATAAAAAGTACTTTAAAATCAAATGCTTGTGATACCTATGAGGTATGAAAAAAAAGGTGTTACAGTTGGAACATCGTTGGTCGAAGTGTATAGAGCTGAAAGGAGATTATGTAGAAAAATAAAACAAAATATTCTTTAAAAAAATTTTTCTTCTTCACAAGGTCACGGACTTATCAAACCACCCTCGTACTACAGAAGTCCAAATTATTATTTTTTATTTTGATTTGATCAATGAGTCTTTTGTCAAACAGGGCAGAAACTGAACGATCTTGTTCGACAAACAATCAAGCTTCAAAAGCAATGAAGTGGTTGACTCACAAACAAATTTCAAACTGATTTATTCATCAGGTGTTGACTTAGCCGACCGAAATTGCTTGTCCCGACTAAGTCAACTAATTGATTAGGAAACTAATTTGCAACGTGAGGTTCTGTTCCACTTAATGGTATTTATCTGACTATTAAGCTGTACATTTGTTTGACTTTAAGTGAATCGATTTTCTGTTTCGTTAGATTTGTTACTTATGGTGTTTTTGGCAAAAAAACTTTAATTGCATGAAAAAATATCAAATATTCAATATACATATCTCTACACTTGCTCATATCACACTTATACACTTATAACTTCAGTATTTTGCTGCCGTCGGTACTTTTATTCATTTTAACAAATTAATCGCAGTTTAAATTTAAAATAAGTTATACATGATCTTTTAAACATAAATACATACCTGGCCACATAATTAAGCACGCTAGTCGATTTTCATACAAACTTTGAGGCCTCGGTTCTCCGCCAAGAATTAACCGAGCTGTGAATTGATGATGGCTATTCCAGGGAATGAATGGAGGAAATCCATATCATCGCTATACACACCAGTAGCAAAGGGTCCATACAAGCCGATTCCCATCAGCTTACCTTTTAAAAATCCCACCCCAATGATCCGCTATGCATATCATAACTTTTTTCATCATTTTTGTAGAGCGGCTTACCTTCCCCATAATTTCACCCTTCGCCACTGATACACACCCAACTGATCTGATCAACATTTTAAGTGATGTAAAACCGTGAAAATAGCATTAAAATGTATGGAAATCCTAAAACTGACAACTCTAATCCTTGTTCAATTATTTTTCTTCAATTCGTAATTATGTAGGACGTCAAGCGAAAGGCCAATCAAATTATTTTACTAAAACAATTCTAACCGAACCCGATGTACGTTTACCTATTTTGTACCCAAATGACGCGAGGTAAAATGATGAATTCATATTATGTTTGTTTGTCGTCAGGAGGTGTTGAGGTGCCAGAATTTGGAGAGCTCATCACGAACCTGACTGTACCCCTTGGACGAGACGCCACATTCGAATGTATCGTCGTCAACCTCGGGAATTACAGGGTAAATACAACAATACTTAATATTTACCCCGGAACATTTTGGGGAAAAACGTGTTAGGTATGACAGTTTCCCAAAGCAAAATTAATTAAAGGAATAAGTACTATATTACCAGACTTTAACTGTGTAAACTATCTTATCAAATATTACTTAGACTCTAAGTCTTAAAGGAATACTCCGACTTTAATTGTGTAAGGCCTGAATCAGTGCGACGTGGATTCCGCGCGCGGACCGCCGCCGGCGCCGAGATCTCCGCGACGCGGATTCATACAATTTGGACCGGTCCACCTCACACTGACCACGGCTTAAAGCTTATATAATGCTTGAGCCATCATTACAACATGAACATTAGACGTTACCCATGGACCATTTCTCAAGCTATGACGCCACTTACGATAACATTAGGTATTATCTCTATTATTTACCGTTACTTTGAGTTATAGGATCCCCAAAGCTAAAAACAACTTGACTTCATGATTACATATAGGTAGTTTTAAGACATTTACTCCGTTCTTTTCTCCAAAGTAAATATTTACATAATATCCCTCGAATCTGCTGTGGTGAGATTACCGTCATGTCTCTACATGCAAATTTATTCTTAACGTCACCATCAAATTTAAACAACCGCCATCCTGGTGCTTCAAATAGCTTCATGCTTTTAAATTTCCGGCTGTTTTACTTCGTAAGGCAACAAGTTGAAAATCATATTACCACCCAATTTGCTTTTCATCATGAGCTTTCTTATATGGCTTCCGTATTATCCGTAAATCCAAAGTATATTCATATTCAAATTAATACACATACACATATAATTGCACGTCACAAATAAAACATATAGTTTTATATCAAAACTATTTAAAAATAATATACCTAATACCCATACGGTAGATTTATGTCCAGCAATAATATTTTTATCACAAACGCGGATCATACTTGCATAAGCTCTAGTAGCTTATGCAACTATGATCCGCGTTAATGATATATCTAACATATTGTTACAATCCCAAAGGTGGGCTGGGTGAAAGCCGACACGAAGGCGATCCAGGCCATCCACGAGCATGTGATCACGCACAACCCTCGGGTCTCCGTATCCCACAGCGACCACTCCACCTGGTACCTTCACATCAAGAACGTACAAGAGGAAGATCGGGGCCAGTACATGTGTCAGATCAACACAGACCCTATGAAAAGTCAGGTACATACATATTTACATGTGGTTATGCTCAATCCTTGGGTTTCCTTGTCCCACAGCGATGACTCCACCTGGTACCTTCACATCAAGAACGTGCAAGAGGAAGACCGGGGCCAGTACATGTGTCAGATCAACACAGACCCTATGAAAAGTCAGGCATATATATATTTACATGTGTTTATGCTCAATCCTTGGGTATCCGTGTCCCACAGCGACGACTCCACCTGGTACCTTCACATCAAGCAAGTGCAAAAGAAAGACCGCGGCCAGTACATTTGTCTGATCAACACAAACCCTATGAAAAGTCAGGCACATGAAAATTTACATGTAGTGATGCTCAAATTAGTCTCCGTGTCTCACGGCGACCACTCCGCCTGGTATCTGCACATCAAGAACGTGCAAGAGGAAGACCGAGGAAACTAAATGAGTCAATTCAACACAGACCCTACGAAAAGTCAGGTACATACATATTTACATGTGGTCATGCTTAATCTTTGGGTCTCTATGTCTCACGGTAACCACTTCACCCGATACCTTCACGTCAAGAACGTGCTAAAGAAAGACCGGGGCCAGTACATGTGTCAGATCAACACAGACCCTATGAAAAATCAGGTACAGCTAGGGGATTCGATCCCGGCCCTTATTTCTAATCCCGGGATTTCGGGATTACACTTAGCCAATCCCGGGATCCCGGGATTATTTCGGGATTGAAGATTAAAAATAAAAATATGTAAATCTTACAAAAATCGGCTCTTTATAATACTCAAAAATAAAAGTGATTAAGATTTGGCAAAAAATCAACGTTCTTAATCAAAATTTTATCAAAAATTTACATTATTTTGCGTTACAATACACACCTAGCTAATCTAATCACTCTAACTAATCAAACTTCCGTCAAACTAAGTCTAACCAGGCTTTAAGTCTGGTTAGACTGACATTCTTTATTTTACAGTTTTTCTTTTTTAAGAATGATAAGATCTTTTTAAATTTCCATAAATTGAGTAGTGAATTAAGTTACTTAGCTTAAACTGCTTGAAAATAATATGCATTAGTCACATGTTTTATTTGTCTTAAATATGAATAAAACTTATCTTGAAGAATGGTCATACATTAAGATAAATAATATATTAGAAAAAATATCGACTCACCCGTGTAGCAGCTCAGCCGGGTGAGTCGATTTTTTCTAATATATTATTTATCTTAATATAGAAATAGAATTGTGAATGCCTAAAATCTAAAAATTCAATAATGGTCATACATTTTTATTCAGTAGCAGTAAAAAGTATATCACCACATAACCCAGTGAGAGTTGCTTTTTTATCATTTTAGTTCAAATTATAAGAAGTTTTTTTCAAGGAACCATCGCAAGTCCACCAGGTTTGCTTGCTTGGAATGCTGCTTGAATGAAATACAAGAAGTTTTTCTTTTATTTTATACTAAACATTATAGGCAAGCAATTCTGTTCCGAGCACTGGCACTGAGCGTTTCGCTTCACACAGTCTATTCTGCAACTTTTTAATTATTTTATCAATCCCGAAAATCCCGGGATTAAGAAAACTTAATCCCGAAAATTTCGGGATTGAAAAACGTTCGGGATCCCAGGATCCCGGAATTCGGGATCCCGTGATCGAATCCTCTAGGTACAGCCAAATTTACATGTGGTCATGCTCAATATTTAGGTTCCCGCAGCGACCACTTCACCTGAAATCTTCACATCAACAACGTGCAAATGGAAGAAATTAAATAACTTTAAAATTTGGAACATAAAATTGTATTTCACTTCATAATGTTAGGAAAATATATGACAATCTTGTCATAAGTCATTAGTCATAGACCATTAATTTCTTACCGATCTGAACAATATCACAAATAACCATTATTTTCTAGCTAAGAGAAAAAAAACTTTTGTTGCTAGGTTTTGAAGTCTTAACAGCTTTCAAGATTATGTTAAAGTTAGTTGTTGACAACAAAAAAAACTTGAGCAAGTTCTCTCTAAAAGTTATTGAATTGTTAAAACTAAAGAATACCAAACGATTGTTAAAATTAATTTAGTACATAGAAACTTAATAGAAACTGGTATAACTGCTGAGACTAACATATTGTTTAGTTTAGAATATAGGTACGAGTATTAATATTAAACTAAATTATAACTTAGGTCTATTGTATTCATGAAACAAAATTTTCAGTTTGTCAGATATTATTAATTAATTATTACAAACTGGTTTTGATATTTGAAATTGTTATTTACCATTCTAGTCTTAAATTGGACGTTGGCATTATTTATCATAGTTGTATAGTTTTCTATAATATTTTGTTTTATAGAAGGACCTCTTTTTAATGTATTTTCAGGTAAACAAATAACAATTTAATTTCACGATTACGTCGCTTGTGCACAAAAAAAGAAATAAATCAACAAAAGCTATAACCCTGTAACCACGTGCTTAACATCAGAGAGCTATTTAATTAAGAAAGAAAAAAATCGATGTTAGCTTAACAATGTCCTGTGAAAGAATCCAAAGCGCTATGCACGTTGCAAGAAAAATGATTTTTTACCGAAGATAACTCAGTGTTATTGGTGGGGCAGAATGTCAAAAAGCCTATTGCATCAAAGCGGGCCTAAGTCTTGTTTTTATAGGGATTCACCGATGGACTTAATTGAAAATTCATCAGATATACGTTTAGGTATTCGCCTTTGAGTAGGATTATTACTTCCTGATTTTCGATACTGATCACATACGTATCTACCTACCTTTATACTTAATCTCACGTGAAAAGAACAACCTTTAGATTAAATTTGTAAGAATATTGTGTAAAATTGTTTGAGCTGTAAGAATATTTCGTAAAATCAATTAAAAAAAAGATTAGTTTCAGATGACGTAAAAGTTGATTTTTCCTTTCACGTATATCGATAATGTTTACCAATAAAAGCACTGAAGCTGTACCTAGTACAAAGTTTAAGCAAAGTACTGTTCAAACTAATTTTTGTCATCGAAAACTATCACTCTAGCTAGACCAGTGGTTCCCAATTAGTTTTTTTATACGTACCTGCCCAAGAAAGTCCTCAAACTCGTGTACCCTTATTGCAGTAATGATAAAGAAAAATTAAATCAGATATATGAAATCATGTAGATGAGTTTGTTGCGCGTACTAGCCCTTGATGCGACTTCGCGTACCCAGCGAGGTACGCGTACCACTAATTGGGAAAAACTGCTCTAGACTGTCTCTTTTACTCGCGTCAATTGTTTTACCGACGTAATCGATAGCTTTCGGCATTGTTACGTTAACGTTACAAAAACCTATTATGAGCACAGTGCCTAAAATGCAACATACCATCGCTGGCACAATGCCTAACACAGTCAACTGACTAAGAAGCAGATTGCCTAAAATTGTATAATCGAACTTGTTCTTATTCTCGCGAAAGGTCAACAAACACCTTTCAAATTTTATTGCAAATAATTCATGCTATTAAGATTATAACGTTAGTTAGATTATTGGGTTGTATTTTAGTTGCAGACGTTTCCTGGGAAAAAGAGAAAAATAAAAACTAAAAAGTTAAACGCTTCTTCCTGGTAAAAGTAAAAGTGAACGGTGTTCAAAGGGCCATAGTGAAAATTCTCATACTAACATCATTTTGTGACAGATGGGCTTCCTAGATGTCGTGATACCTCCAGACTTCGTTCCAGAAGAGACGTCTGGAGACACAATGGTGCCAGAAGGTGGCACTGCGAGGGTCTCCTGCAAAGCACGGGGGGTCCCTCCCCCCCGTGTCATGTGGAAGAGGGAAGATGGACAAGAAATTGTCGTTCGGGACCAGTCTGGTGCGAAATCAAAAGGTGAGAACAAAACAAAGCAAAGTGAAATATATTTTTTTACAGGAATTTCTTGACTATTTGGACGAATTGACGAAAGTAATACATAATAAATGTTAAATATTCTTGTTTTTTATCTTAAACTATATTGCTACCTTACGTAGTTAATTTCAGGCTAATCTAGCTAAATAAAATCATGATATGAAAATTTCACGATTTAATATAAAGATAAGTTTTTCTTTAATTATAATTATTGTTACCATTTATAGAAAAATAACATATAAACATAATAAAGTAGACGGAGGCGAAATTTGAGAAATTTGCTGTTATACACACATCAACTTTGTCTAGGGATACAAGTGCTATTTTCATACAAACGAGGTAACTTTGAAGCCTTGGTTTCCTGCCAGGGATTTACTGTGCTGTAATCTGATGACGGCTATCCAGGGAGTGAACGGATGAGATTCAAATCGCTATACACACCCAACTGATCGGACCAGCATTCTAAAAACGTAATGGACATGTTTAAAAAAACCGCGAAAATAGCATGAAAATTTATGGAAATCCTCAACTGAGAACTCTAATCCATTAATCTTTTAGAATGCTGATCAGCTCGTTTGTATGAAAATAACACCTGTATCTCTAGACAAAGTTGATGTGCATATTAACCTTGCGGTCGAGTGGTTTGTACACTGGTCTTAAAGATACATATTGCCATGTCTGAGATCCCAGATTCTATCCCCTGCTGGGTCAATTAAGAAAACGAACTTTTCTATATTGATCCAGGTCTGGGTGTTTGTAGTTCCACCGTTGTCTCTGATTTCCATGACACAAGTGCTATAGCTACTTACTTTTGAATCAGAGCAATGTTTGTAAGGTTGTCTGTCTATAACATTAACAACCTTTCATAAGGTCGCCTTCTTGTTTATTTTATATTATTTATTTATGAACAATGTATAATTAAATAAATTAAAGTAACAAGTGTTTTAAGTAATTTCTAAAGAATTTAATGAATGAGGTGGAAGAGACAAAGATGTGGAAAGTCTACATCATTTTTCGTAATTGTCTTCGACTACGATGCAAGTTGTTAATTATAGTTTTGGCAACTAGTAGATCAAAATCCAAAAATAATGGTGTAGGCCACGAAAATTCTACATTAAAAACGCAAAACGTGATGTAAAGCTCCATTTTTGTTATGGTATTTGGACCCCTTAGGGAACTGTAAAACAACATTTTGCAAGCAAAAAAAGTTGTGCTACCTGCATAATACAAAAAAAAACTTCAATTCAAAACTATGGGCTTTTGACATTAGTTACTACTATCATTTTGAAAGTATATTAAATTTGAAAAAATTAAGCCAATCCTCAGCTCCATTTGTCTATTAGTTTTTGAGATATGATGCTTTAAAAATTTACACTCACCGGCATATCTAATCGCCCACACTGTTATTTTCATTTACAAACATGGTCAATTCCGAAACTATAAATAAAAAAGGTTGTGCATCCCTGCAATGATTTGTATGTTGATAGAATAGTCATGTGCATTTTTTGAATAAGAATGATAAATAAATATAGACACGCTAAGGGTCCAAATAACATATCAAAAACGCTGCTTTACATCGTGTTTTGCGTTTTTAGAACAATTGTTTGTAAAATTTTACTGGCCTAGTGTCTCATTCTCCACTTTTGTACCAAGTAATTGATATCTATTCTGTGCCTTAAGCGGGTGGAAACAGTTTGGCTTATGTAAAATGAGAGTAAGTATAAGATCGGAGCTTTGAACTCCCATTGTCCAATCAACCGGTCACGTCCAAAATTCAGTTTGGTTAACCCTTCCGCGTTCTTCGGAACTGGGGTCCATAATGGTCACGTAGGAACTATTTGGGAAAATTTCTTCATAGCGCCATTTACGAATAACATTCACAAAAGGGTTGATATTTGATAACGTTTACTTAATATTAGGGTGTGGGCACGGCCGAAGGGGGCAGAAGGTTGCTTTAGAAAAATCTGGGTTTTTGTTTAGTTTCACGGAGGTTTTTATACATATTACTTGAAATATTTTTGCAGGTGAGATACGGATTTTACTGAACAAAATGAAAATAATGGCTTCAGTGTTTGAAATTTTTTTTTTTAACAAACTGGAATTAGGTTTTATATTTTGGTATTTTTTGTGCTTTCAAAAACAAGAAACAGTTAAAAACAGAACAATTTTAGACCGCCCCTCCGAAAAATATACTCAGTTGTACTAGTATTTCAATTAGCAATATTAACATCAACCGCACGCATCTTCTATGCTAGAAAAATTAATTCATTTATTTTTAAATATAAAATAGCATTCTCAAAGCTATTTTATATAATAATATTAAATATAATTACTAGAAAAGAATTTGCTCACCACTAGATCATTTTCTCGAACGAATTTGACTCGAACCTACGACTTTTAGAAGTCCAGGGGCCCTATTTTTGAATCGCTCGGCAGGCGTCGAGCGCTCTTTTCGACTGATTTTCGTTCGACATATGGTGGGTGATCGCCTCGATTCAGCCCTAGTTGGCAGGTTCACCGAGCTGCATGTGGCAAGGGTTCGGTGAGCCTGCCCACTGGAGGTGTTAATTTATTTTAATTTTAATTTTTTGTTGCCATGTATGTATACTAACATAGTCTATAAGTTATATTGTTACTAACAAACTATGGATCTTTGGTCTGAAAATAAATTATTTTTATTTTTTTTATTATATGACTCAAAACAATGAGATGTCGAACGAAAATCAGTAGAAAAGAGCGCTCGACGCCTGCCGAGCGATTCAAAAATATGGTCACAGAACCGGAATTCAAAAATTTCCAAAGGTCGCAGGTTCGATTCCCGCCTGAGAAGACGATCTGGTGGCGAGTCGAATATTTTCTAGTAAATCTAGTTCAT
The DNA here is from genome assembly GCA_943789525.1 of Agriphila geniculea. Taxonomy (NCBI): domain Eukaryota; kingdom Metazoa; phylum Arthropoda; class Insecta; order Lepidoptera; family Crambidae; genus Agriphila; species Agriphila geniculea. The sequence continues at coordinate 19,469,195 of OX038871.1, forward strand.
TTATTTTAGTCTGTAACGTTTTATCGAAGAACTTCAATCTAACTCACTATCCTTATTCAAATACAAAATAAAACCATCTTGCATTCAGAGCAGTAGATTTATTCGAGCATTTATATCGGTCAATGAATATCCTTTGTACTATATGAAGCCAAATCAGTGTTCAGTTTCTTCAGCGAAATAGCTTTTATTCTCTCATCATTATGAAGGTGAGCGTACGCCAGAATAGAGTCCGAAATTCAGCGTTGCAACGGAAAAATATTCCATTTGTCTTAGTCCATTTGAATAGCGCAAGTACGCTATTGTTTTTCCGAATATGTATAATAATACGAGTGTCTGTGTGACCGCATTTGTGTTCCCACAATGAGCCGTACGCCGACCATTCTCGGGATGAGTTTCGAGTCCAGTATTGTTTAAAGTTTGTCGTAATTAGTAGAGTTCTACTGAATAGACTCCTAGATCTTATTGTACTGTATAATTTTAACGGTTAACGGGAAAAAAGTATGTGATTAAGTCCGTGCAAAAAACGGTTTCTACTACTAAACCGTTTGTACAACTCTAGTTGTTTAGTATTTGATATGCATTGTTGACACAAATATTAAACTCTGAGATACGACAACACTCTTAGTTGTTTTAATGGGTGTAATCCTGTTTCATTAAATAAAAGTTGGCTTTTTCGGAACGCATGGAGTATGTGCAGTAAAGGACAACATTTTTATACTTTAAATGCAAAGACTTAGGTGTATGCTGTATTTTAAATGTTTTTTGTTCGCAGTTCTGACATACCAAGGCGAAGTCCTAAAGCTAACCAAGATCTCCCGTTCGGAGATGGGCACTTACCTGTGTATTGCCGGTAACGGCGTCCCGCCCACTGTCAGCAAGAGGATTCATATCAGTGTACATTGTAAGTAGCTGACGCATGAAACATTTACTAAAAAAAGATATGAAAAAAAAACAAGGCTAATTTCTGAAACTATGAACATCTTCCGTTCGGAGATTGGTACGTGCACCTGTGTATGACCGGTTAATTACCGCCGATAAATTATTGTCTGCTTACTATGGTCATCTTGCCTCAAATATCTCTTACGAGCTTCACCTATGGGGTCATAGCACAAATGCATGTATGGTGTATGGCTACCACCGCGGCGACAGTAAGCGTAATCGCTCACGGGCTACTTTTTGTAGCTACGATAGTCGCGGCGTTAAACGCGGCGATAATCGCCCGCGAAATGACACGACAAAGGTTTTACTTAGCCAGCGACAAAAAAGCGCCGCGATTATCGCCGCGATTAACGCCGCGTTTATCGGAGCTACTAAAAGTAGCTCGTGGGCGTTTACGTATAAGAACTCCGTATGTTCTATTCTCAGTGACAAAAAATCGCTCAGCGATTAATCGCCCGTCACCGGGGACGCTAAACCTCTTTCCTTTCAACGCCATCCTAAACTTACGTCCAAAAAGAGGTGACGGCTATCTCATGTGAAAAATCCATAATCTTGCTTTTACATTTTTCTGTGGGAATTGTTTTCTGCATATACAAAGTTTAAGTGCGAATACTAGTTTCCTTCAGAGACCTGTGTTGCTTGATCCCTTAGCTGGCCTGCGACCACAGGTGCAATGAGCAATAAATTGCTGAAAATAAATGCATTCGAGTGATTTGAAACAAAGGTCTATTTGAACAGCTAGCCCCTACATTTTTAGGGTTCCGTACCAAAATGGTAAAAAAGGAACCCTTATGGTGTGACTCAGTCTGTCTGTCTGTCTGTCTGTCACAGCTGGATATCTCGAGAACTACTAATGGTATCAACTTGAAATTTGGAATAGTTTGAGATGACATTTGCCCAACTATTTTGCAAATAAGAAAGAAATAATAAAATTAATATTTTTTTTACAACAGGGACTGAAAAGGGGTCTTAAAAATTTAAAGTGAGGTGACAAGGGCATGTGGGGTATCATATAAAAGAGCGCTGTTTGCATATTTTGAAACAATTTTTCCTTTTTTCTTAGGCCACATAGTTTTCGACTTATGATGAAAAATGTAAAAAAATACCGTTCCCTCCCCCCCCTTATCTCCGAAGTTTGCAAAGAGAAAAATCTGAAATTATTCTATGTGATAGTAGTTTATGTAAAGATTACAGGAAAAATAAAACGATGTCTCAATATAACACACTTTTTTAGAAATTCAAAAAACAAACAAAAATTTTTTTTGTTTCACTACCAGTCAACAGATGGCGCTGTCCTAAGCATGCTAACCTATAGGACAAAAATAGTTCCACTATCGGTCAAGAGATGGCGCAACCTAACACTACAATAATAAATTGTTGGCTGGTTCTAATATAATTACCTACTATTTGCCGTACGTATAAACGAAGAATAAGTTCCTACTTAGTAATATAGTAATATAATAATAACGAGGAGCTCGGTGGCGCAGTGGTTTAGCGCCTGGACCAGCGATTGCGGAGGTTAAGCAACGTTCGCAAGGTTCGGTCATGGAATGGGTGACCAAAAATTTATAATCTCGAGCTCCTCCGTGCTTCGGAAGGCACGTTAAGCCGTTGGTCCCGGCTGCATTTGCAGTCGTTAACACCCACCAATCCGCATTGGGCCCTCGTGGTGGGTTATGGCCCGTCCTCCTTATCCACCCATAAGGAAGGCCTGTGCCCCAGCAGTGGGGTCATTAAAATGGCTGATGGACTAGTAATATAAACATTTTGCAATGTGGAGTGGCTGAAACGTTTTTCAGTCACCATAAGCAGCATTTGTAAATTAACTGTCCGCCTGTTCGCCCTTCCACCTGTCTGCCGTTTATCCTATTTTTTTAAAGACTGTCCTAAAATAACATATCCAAATATATTTATGATTGTACGGAACCCTCGGTGCGCGAGTCCGACTCGCTCTTGACCGGTTTTTATTTATTTATACCCAGTGATCCAGGTGACCAGTAGGCGTATTATGAATTTACACTACTTGTACTTGTACTAAATTGTACTACAGTCACTATCGAGTATAATAAACGTATTGTGCACACTCATAATACAGGCACAGGACTGAAACCTAATTTAAAAGTAAATCTTTTGTTTTAGTTCATCCAGTAATCCAGGTGCCAAATCAGTTAGTGGGGGCACCACTTGGCACTGATGTCACTTTAGAATGCTACGTGGAGTCATCACCTAAATCCATCAACTATTGGGTGAAAGACCCAGGTAAAATAAGACTATGTCTCAGACAGCGTTCATTTAATAGTGTCTAAGAATTTACTTATGTTAAGCAACTATTGCTATGGTATGCTATTGCTATTAGTTATCGGATTGAATCAAAAACTTTCGCCAAAAACTTATTAACTTGAGCTTCCATGCTGCGGAATGCACGTTAAGCAGTAAGGACATAAAAATGGCTCATTCTGCTGATGATAATGATGATTTAGACCCAATTTTTGTCTCATAATAAAGAAAAGTGGATCTTTATGAAACTAATTAAAGCTTTATGAAATTAAATGAAAAAAAAATAACGATATTTAAGAGCTTTATGAAATTAATTTGATAACGGATTTAAAAGCGTACACTCTAGATTTTTCCGTTAAAACGTTATGATACTAGGAACTAATTCATAATATTCTGACGATAATTAAAGTACTTCTTAAGCATACTTACAATCCTTCTTAAAAAGATGAAATTAAATCGACTTCACCACGTAACCAACCGACCGTCTTCAAATTAATCCAAAAGGCAGTGAAAATGCTCAATCCAAATGGGAGCAAAATCGAATGGAAAAGAGAAGGCTCTATAAAAGATTTACAGTAATCCCTTAAAATTCTTCAATCAATCTTCGAAGAACCTTTAATAAGGAAACTTTATCACGTAAATATAACCTAAATTTAAACGATACCTGCATTTGATTAACTCTCCGTACCAGCCCCGATAAAAAAGAAACAAATTATAAGGGAGCCATAAAACTCTAGGTGTCTGCGCGAAGTTTTTACATTTTTCATAAAACTTTACCGAGGAAAGATGAAATTCTAATATTGAATTTGAAAGCAAGTGTTTTAAGTAATAAATTGTTCCACAGGTGAGCTGATAATACCTTCTGACCGTCACGAAATGACTGTCAGACAAAAATCCATGTTTGAGGCTGAAATGACGATGACGATCAAGAAAATAAGAAGAGAAGATCTCGGAAGCTACATATGTGTAGCTAAGAACTCATTAGGTGACGTAGAGAGCAAGATTCGACTTTATGGTAAATATTTTCTCATTTCGTTTATTATATACGTATAAAAAAACGATGCTTTAAATGTTGTTATTTACGCCAATCATACACTAATCATAGATACTTTTTACAAAAAGCTTGGAGAATGATACATTAAGATCATAAGATTTTTTTTACATAGGTAGTTACTTAACATTCAATGCGGAATGGCAATACTAGACATTTGTTTACTGCACAGGCCATACATCAAATACAATTAAATAAAAACTGTGGTCTACCATCTCAAATAGAGTTAATTTTAGTCTGAGTAATTTTATCTGAATGATATGAAAATAAATTGAAAGTACCTACAATAAAATTTGGATTGAATTCACATTTGCCTTTGTGATTTATGCAGATTTTCGTTCGATCAGTCTATTTTGAAACTTGTATATTCCTTGAAATAACAACACACGGCACAGAAACAGAAGCAACTGTGTTTGACAACTGTCTCTATTTTGGGATATATAAATATATTTGAACTGAGTTTTCTTAGTATATAACTTTAGTACCTAATGATAACATAGCACTAAAACGCTAAAATCTCAAATTTAAAAATGTAACTTTATTCATTTTACAAATCAGATTAAAGCATTCTAGGTCATAATTTCTATGTTCAATTGGAACAATGTTTTATGTTACTTATTCAATCACGACATCAGCAATACATAATTGAAATCAACTTTGTAAAGAACTCATTTTAGGCATGTAATGTCTACTTCATCAAAAAGAGCTACTTTCTCTTATTTACCTTTTTTTTATTAGTAATTGGACAGGCATTTAACCACCATCTTGCTTCATAAACAGGATGTGGTCTAAGGTGTAGCATGCTTGTCCAGAAAATGCCTATTCACTCTTGCCTTGAAGAGACCAAGGTTGTAACTATCGGGGAACACATAAGCAAGCGCAGTTCATTCCATTCTATAGCAGTTCCACCTTTTCTCAAATGACTACTGTACTTAAAAAAATGTCTACATGTACACAAAGTCTACTTTGTAAAAATGACTTTATTCTTAGACGCAAAAATAGACAATTTGTTTTCGATAAAAGCAACAAACTATTTCGATCTAGGGTTGCCACTATACAAAAAAGTGGTCATTGCACAAAACCTTTTTGGTTAAAAAAAAATAACAGTTCCTACTTTATCGTACAGAAATCCCGGGCAACGATAGACATGTCTACCAATATCCGGACGAGAGGGTAACATTGGACGACGAGTACGGAACAGAAATATACGACGAGGAAGACAACGATAATCTGAAGAGTAATCGAGTACCAGACCGAGCGAATAAGTGGTATTCGAATGATGGTAAAATTATCGTAACTAGCCCCAGCGATGCCAGCACCATACTGGCAACAAAAATCATTATCTTCCTACACATTGTCTCATTATTTTTTTAGTTAACCACATTTTGTGCTTTCTCGAGACTATACCAGTGTCCCAAAACTATGCCACACGAAAGGAAAGTACTTTAAATTATTAAAGATAGGTTTTACTAAAAGAAATTTTCAATTTGATGCGTCCCCGCTAACGGGCGATTAATCGCTGAGCGATTTTATGTCGCTGAGAATAGAACACACGGAGTTCTATACGTAAACGCCTGAGAGCTACTTTTTCTAGCTGTGATAAACGCGGCGTTAATCGCGGCGCTTTTTTGTCGCTGGCTAAGTAAAACCTTTGCCGTGTCATTTCATGGGCGATTATCGCCGCGATTAACGCCGCGATTATCGCAGCTACAAAAAGTTGCCCGTGAGCGGTTACGCTTAAAAAAAATTGGAACTGCATTCAAAATATTTGAATGCAGTTACAATTTTTTTGATAAAACGCCTGTCTTAACCGGTAATCGAACTCACCAAGTATCAAAAATCCTTTATTATTACGTTACCGATTGAAAGAGTTACTCATTAGGATATTTTTTCTTGAACAAAATCCTAATCAAAAGGAAGACCATGAATATTAAAAAAAAAAAAATATTACGTATTGTATCGTCGGGTACACGTTTTTTTTTAATCTTTGAATGCAGCTTCAATTATTTTTTAAATCAAAATGAAGTCCTCTTTCAGTAAAAAAAAATTCCTAATACCTTCAATATTTAGGGTACCTTTCCTCCATGTGACAAAGTTTTGGGATACCCTGTATATCGGAAACAACAATTTTAGTAATTGACAACGATTAAATTTCCGATTCTTTTTCAATTCGAATAGACGAAATTGAAACAGTTTTTGTGTAAATAATTGTATAATTTGTATATGCTTTAATTTACGCTACCTATAATTTTAGTTTATTTTGCTCTAATGAACGGTTTCAAATTCCATAATTGTGTAACGTGATAATAACTAGTTTTAATGAAACTGTACATAACGGTTTAGACAATTATCTAAGACGATGTAATAAACTAAATTACTGAATTTCAAATATCTGATGTTGAATGTAACTGAGTATTTTAACTTTAAGCGTAAGAAGCGGTTTATACTAAATGTGCCATGTATATTTGCTATTATCTTAATAGAGCTATTTATATTAAATAGAAATTATTGAGTATGTTTAATTAAAAATGTAAATAACTGTAAAATGTTACTAATAGATGGAATATAAAAGTAAATCATATACTTATTTGTTTGAAACATGTACTACATTGATGCAAAAGATAATAAGATTTTCAATTCATTACCGTGCTTGTATACCTACTTCATTTGCAACTTTGAGAGAGAACTCGAAGTACATCAAATATTTAACTACTTGAGGAATTATCATTGAATAAGAAACTGTTTAATCTCTCAGAAGTTGCATTTGAGAGTTCTTTCAGCGTATATCTTAATAGCGTAGAGAAATACAAAGAAATAACTTCTTCCGAGCAATGTATGTTAATAATATCATGATTGTTACAAAAAATAATAAAAGCGAGGACATGTATTTTAAACTGTTTTTTTTATTTTTAATCTTTTCAGGCTTCCATTTAACATTGTTTATAGTCCAAAATATTTAAGTAAGAGAGTGGGAGCATAATTATGAACCATATCATGGTATCATACAACTACATTCACGAGGATTTTTATCAATCTTTTTAGGCTCCCATTTAACAACTAACACAATATTAAATTGTTGTTGGTCCATAATATTTCATTATGAACAGTAGGAGCCTAATTGTCCATCAGCCATTTTAATGTCCCCACTGCTGGGGCACAGGCCTTCCTTATGGGTGGATAAGGAGGACGGGCCATAACCCACCACGCGGGCCCAATGCGGATTGGTGGGTGTTAACGACTACAAATGCAGCCGGGACCAACGGCTTAACGTGCCTTCCTAAGCACGGAGGAGCTCGAGATAATAAATTTTTGGTCACCCATCCCATGACCGACCCTTGCGAACGTTGCTTAACCTCCGCAATCGCTGGGCCAGGCGCTAAACCACTGCACCACCGAGCTCCTCCGAGGAGCCTAATTGGCATTAAAAAACTACAGTAATGCATGGCGGTTAATAAAATACCTGGCACTTTTTCAGTGAGCCAATTAATTAAATTACTTATGGTGCCTACTCGTTATGGGATCGATTTTCTGACAAACAATTTGTTAAACTGGCGTGGGTTGTTATTATCTTCATTAATTAATTTGAATCTTCTTGATAATAAAACTGTTGATGCGAACAATCACTTGGTTAATCATCAATAAAAGGCCCTTTTATATGGATTTTTACCTAAAGGAGTAAGATAAACTTGGATAAATATTTAACAAGATATTTACCTTCTTTATCCTAAAAGAAACTGGCACGTTACCCTCGCGAGGTAAAGTACACTTGACAATAATGTTTCTTTTTTGCTGACGTCATATTGTTATTTTCATTATCTCTCACTGAAATCTGCTGAGTCGCACTTCTCTGAGTAATTGGACGTCGAAATTGGCTAAGCCTAAACTGTCGATCACTACGCAACGTTAAAGCCGGATTTAATAAGCTAAAACATCACAGAATTTACTAAGCGATTTAATCAATTAATTTAGAAAATAGAACTTTATCAAGATCAAAACGGTGTTGGAAAGTTAAATCGTATATGCTTTTAATCAATAGTTTTATGTTACTAAAGTTAATCATGTAATATACATAACAACCAAGCAGTACTTTATTTTCTAAGACCTTCTCGTCAACATGGTTGTTGTTTCGTCAATTGGAATTACTAAATCCAATTATACAATTTTATTCTGTCTAGTTATCTTTTTTTCTAACCACAATTATTTTTATTTCCTCACAAAAAGTAAAACGTACATCTTAAAAAACTCATCCTATAATTTAATATTAATTGAAAAAAGGTCAACTAATTAAAAGTGCTCAAAATAAAAATTCGGCCGTTAAACGGCAACAGTGAGTTACAAGCAAAGGGTTTGAGCGATTCCCCCAATATTTCGCCTATTCCAAGAGTGTCTCGAGAGCTCGCTTAAGGCAGCAAGCCATAATTTCGGCAATCCAAACATAGCTCTCGTTGATTGATGCCTACCATTTGATCCCCGCTGTGTAACAAGTGTTTTTACGTGACTACAATCAGAGTGATTCTCCCTACTTATTACAGGAAATTGGCACAACTCGACGGTTGTGGGCTTAGATACTTATATACAAATAAAAGATTTTATTATTAAGACTATTTATTTAATGTTTATTGCTTATTTATAAAAAAATACAGCAAATGGCGGACTTAATGCTAAAAAGGCATTCTCTCCCAGAGAAAAATTCAACCAGAGAGGATGTCACAGTGAAAAATGTACAGGCAATAGAGCAGATACAATGAAAAATATTATTATTCAATAAGAGTTATAATTTTACGTTTAAATGAAGGAAACATAAAATTATACATTAGTAATATAACAAAATTAACAAACATTTATGTATTGAAAACTTGAATTTTCTTTCATTTCTTGCCTAGGAAATCATAGTCATGCTATAAAAACCTAATGCGGTTTCTTCTTTAGTATCGAAGTCATAACAAATCCATAAACATTATATTTGTTGCTGTTACTTAAATACATACTACTGATAGGTATAAAACATAATACCGATATACTACAAAATAAAAAAACAGTCCGATTAGGTATTCCATACACGTATTTATTCCATGAGATTTATTTTGCCATGGGATATTTCCAATTCCCTTATAGATACATCTATATTAACGAGGATGTGTGTTGTATACGGCATTTTAAGCGATCGAAGCTTAAATACGTTCTTTTAAGGCATAATAAATAAAAATAACTAACACATATTACCAAGCTATAATTTTTGGAATCGTATCTCAAATTATGTTTTGGAGAATTTTCTTATAGAAGCACCCGTAACAGATTAAAGATACAAATATGCATCAACAATATCAAAAAGTATCGAATATGCAGCTCATATCAAAAATATCTTCAATTCGATAAGAATAAAATAGGCAGAGTGTATACGTTATTTTTTGTTGACTTAAAACCTGAAAACCTTTTGTAGCATGGCCAACCCTGGAATCGCAAAAAAAATTAGGTATTTTTTTTGCGATTCCACGCAAAGTAAAATAAAAATAAAATAAAATAATTTACCACCAGATTATCTTGTTTTTTATTTTGCTTTATAACAAAAAGTAATTCATATTAATGAACACTACAAATTGTTTTCAAGTTTTTATGTAAACAAAAAACAACATTGTACATAATAGTGCTAAAAAGACAAACAACGGCTTTCACAATAAAAGGGTATTCATTTTCCATTTAAAAAAATATTACATTAAATCCCCTGGAACCTGGCATAAGCGATGCGTTATCGATAACTTCAGAATTTTTCCTCGTTTTTACTTTGCTTTAAGTTCTTCATAATGACGGACAAACTCTACAAATGGTTTAAATTTTCAATTTAAAAAATAATACCTAAATTACCGTGGAATAAGCGATGCATATCGATCACGTTAGAGACTTTTCCTGGCTCTCATTTTGCTTTCATGAAAGTAATACCTAACCTATTCATAGCTGTTAATGATGAACTCTACATTGGTTTTCAGGTTTTATATAATTAAAAAAAGCTTTCAGTCATTTGTTTGTACCCAATTTGTCAACGCATAAGGAGCTGCAACAAGATTTAATAAGAAGAGCATCTCAACTTCTCAAGTATTATCTCAAGATAGCTCTCAACGTTGAGAGCGGTTTATAAATACGGGCCTTAGTTTGGGGCTAAATGGTGCTGTGTGAAAATGACCAAGCATTTATTACCTATTATTTTATTATTACTTACACGTACTTATCGGTTTACTAATGTTTTCCCTAATTTCAAAACCAATAATTTCATTTGCTATAATGACATATGCCATAATTTCACTGAACATAATGTTTTATTTGCCATAACTATCATTTGTCATAAATTTATTTTCACTAATTTCATTGGTCATAAGCAATCAAATGACATATTATTCTTATTACATAATTTTATTTGCCATACTCTTCATTTAAAATAATGTTATTATCCGTAATAATTATTTTCCATAAAACTTACTTATTACAATATTTGGCAAAACAAACATTGGTTTCTATTATTTCAGCAAAGAAATAATAAGAGAAGCCAGCATAATTCATATTAATTAAAGAATTAATAAGATTTTGACCAATCAAGATAATTTATTAATTATACTAATGTTAATATTTGATTTATAAAATTATAATTAGCTTTATGATTATACGATTCAGGTTTTTTTTAATGATTAAGTTATAAATATAATGAGTAAGCATGCAATTGCAATTGCATGTAGTGCCAGCAGGCATTCAGCACGCAAGCAGGCATGCAGCATGCAAGCAAGCATGCAGCATGTAAGCAGGCATGCAGCATGCAAGCAGGCATGCAGCATGCAAGCAGGCATGCAGCATGCAAGCAGGCAAGCAGCAAGCAATCAGGCATGCAGCATACAACATGCACGCAAGCATTAGGGAGCTCCGCTCGCTTCGCTTGCTCCGCTGCGAGTGGTCAAAACACTAACCTAACCTAACCTACTAGTAGGTGCATTAAAAGTTTTTTTTATAGCGGGGGCCTCAGGCCCCCTACCCCCCCGAGCAGGGGGGCCAGCCCCCCTGCACCCCCCGGCAAGCATTCTACATGCAAGCAGGCATGGAGCAAACAAGCAAGCAAGCAGCATGCAAGCAGGCATGCAGCATGCGAGCAAGCATGTAGCATGCGAGCAGGCATGCAGCATGCAAGCAGGCATTCGGCATGCAACACGCATGCAAGCATTATGGAGCTCCGCTGCGAGTGATCAAAAGACTAACCTAACCTACACGAGGTGGTCGCATTAAAAGTTTTTATTTATAACATTTTATTTATAACATTAAAAGTTTAGGTAAAGAGATACGTTATAAGTTATGTATATTATGTCAATTATTGATTATGTCAAATAATATTTATAGGAACTAATCATTATGACACTTGTTATTATGGCACCTAATTTTATGGCAAATGAAAGTTATGGCTAATGGATTGTTATGTCTTACGTTGTTAGTATAAAAGAAATTATTTCATATGAATATTATGACCGAGGATCATTATGGCAAATGAAATTATTACATATTATAAATATTATGATAAACGAAAGAATACCGTACTTTTTAAATTTGAGATTTTTGCATTTACAATGCTATTTTTAAACAATATTAAATAATATACTAGAAAAAATACGACTCGCACCAGATCAATACTCAGACGGGAATCGAACCCGCGACCTTTGGATATCCGGTCCAATGCTCTGACCGCTGAGCTACCGAGTCACTAGTGACATCGTCGAATTTTTCCTAGTATATCCTAAACTCTTACGCTGTAAGCCAGCGTTATTTCACCAATGTGAGGATTTACCTCGACATTCAATTGAAATATCTTTCCAGATATTTTAACAATTGATTAAGATGAAATAGCTATATAATTTTTAAATTTGAGATTTTTGCATTTACAATGCTATTTTTAAACAATATTAAATAATATACTAGAAAAAATACGACTCGCACCAGATCAATACTCAGACGGGAATCGAACCCGCGACCTTTGGATATCCGGTCCTATGCTCTGACCGCTGAGCTACCGAGTCACTAGTGACATCGTCGAATTTTTCCTAGTATATCCAAAACATATAGCAAAAATCTCAAATTTAAAAATTATATAGCTATTTCATCTTAATCAATTGTTAAAATATCTGGAAAGATATTTCAATTGAATGTCGAGGTAAATCCTCACATTGGTGAAATAACGCTGGCTTACAGCGTAAGAGTTTAGGATATACTAGGAAAAATTCGACGATGTCACTAGTGACTCGGTAGCTCAGCGGTCAGAGCATTGGACCGGATATCCAAAGGTCGCGGGTTCGATTCCCGTCTGAGTATTGATCTGGTGCGAGTCGTATTTTTTCTAGTATATTATTTAATATTGTTTAAAAATAGCATTGTAAATGCAAAAATCTCAAATTTAAAAACCGGCTAAGTGCGTGTCGGCCCACGCGCCATAGGGTTCCGTAGTTACCTCATACCATACCATATTTAATACCACCTATCATTTTTCGTTTGCAAAAATAACTTTGTTTTTCACAGTGTTGGTATGAATGACAAAGTTATATTTGCGGTTTCGGAAAATGTGCTATATCCCAAAAACTAATTACTACATCTCGTTCAAATTAATTTTGGTTGAAAGTGTTTATTAAGATCTACAGCATATATTTTTTTTAGATTTTTCACTCTCTTATTTCAAAAGTTAAAGGGGGGGGACACACATTTTACCACTTTGGCGCTGAATATCTTTCAAACGGTTGACTTTGAGAAAAAGTTGTCTTAGAAACCTCAATGTTATTTTTAAAGACCTATCTATAGACACCCAACACGTGTTGGTTTGAAGAAAAAAAAAATTTTCAGTTTCAGTTCCATGTATGGGGAGCCCCCCCTTAATCTTTTATTTTTCTTATTTTTGTATTAAATTCGTTAAGCGTTTAACAGAATACATCTACCTACCAAGTTTCAACTGTGTAGTCTTAATACTTTCGGAATAAAGTGGCTGTGACATACGGACAGACAGACAGACAGACAGACAGACATGACGAATCTATAAGGGTTCCGTTTTTTGCCATTTAGGCTACGGAACCCTAAAAATTATATAGCTATTTCATCTTAATCAATTGTTAAAATATCTGGAAAGATATTTCAATTGAATGTCGAGGTAAATCCTCACATTGGTGAAATAACGCTGGCTTACAGCGTAAGAGTTTAGGATATACTAGGAAAAATTCGACGATGTCACTAGTGACTCGGTAGCTCAGCGGTCAGAGCATTGGACCGGATATCCAAAGGTCGCGGGTTCGATTCCCGTCTGAGTATTGATCTGGTGCGAGTCGTATTTTTTCTAGTATATTATTTAATATTGTTTAAAAATAGCATTCTAAATGCAAAAATCTCAAATTTAAAAATTATATAGCTATTTCATCTTAATCAATTGTTAAAATATCTGGAAAGATATTTCAATTGAATGTCGAGGTAAATCCTCACATTGGTGAAATAACGCTGGCTTACAGCGTAAGAGTTTAGGATATACTAGGAAAAATTCGACGATGTCACTAGTGACTCGGTAGCTCAGCGGTCAGAGCATTGGACCGGATATCCAAAGGTCGCGGGTTCGATTCCCGTCTGAGTATTGATCTGGTGCGAGTCGTATTTTTTCTAGTATATTATTTAATATTGTTTAAAAATAGCATTGTAAATGCAAAAATCTCAAATTTAAAAATTATATAGCTATTTCATCTTAATCAATTGTTAAAATATCTGGAAAGATATTTCAATTGAATGTCGAGGTAAATCCTCACATTGGTGAAATAACGCTGGCTTACAGCGTAAGAGTTTAGGATATACTAGGAAAAATTCGACGATGTCACTAGTGACTCGGTAGCTCAGCGGTCAGAGCATTGGACCGGATATCCAAAGGTCGCGGGTTCGATTCCCGTCTGAGTATTGATCTGGTGCGAGTCGTATTTTTTCTAGTATATTATTTAATATTGTTTAAAAATAGCATTGTAAATGCAAAAATCTCAAATTTAAAAATTATATAGCTATTTCATCTTAATCAATTGTTAAAATATCTGGAAAGATATTTCAATTGAATGTCGATGTAAATCCTCACATTGGTGAAATAACGCTGGCTTACAGCGTAAGAGTTTAGGATATACTAGGAAAAATTCGACGATGTCACTAGTGACTCGGTAGCTCAGCGGTCAGAGCATTGGACCGGATATCCAAAGGTCGCGGGTTCGATTCCCGTCTGAGTATTGATCTGGTGCGAGTCGTATTTTTTCTAGTATATTATTTAATATTGTTTAAAAATACCGTACTTATCACATGAATAATAAACAGTTAGCTTGAAACAAACTAAAATCATATTATACGATGGATACTCCCTCTAAATAAAGTTTTGATAGTCGGTAAAATAAAAACTCAAGAAATAGAAAATTTTCTCTACATTCTTTGGACCTCTTTTTAATTTGCATAAAACGCAACGTACTCCGATAAAAGGTGTCATTTAATTTACCTCACTTATAATAATTATGCATTTAGTTAATGAATTTAATATTATGTATATCGAATTGAATTCATTGGTAAAATGAATATCTGGATACTATTTCAATATTTGTAGACAAATATGACTTTAACATTTTTGATTGTTAGTCGCATAAAATAGTTTTTTTTTTTTGTTGTTCAAATACTCGTTTTTTACTGTTAGTCGTGCTGTTTCATGCTTCCAAAACTTAATTGAAAAAACATGTTCATGTTTTCAAATATGCTATGTACTAGCGGCCGCCCCGCCCGCGACTTCGTCTGCATGGAAAGTTTTTTGCTATCCCTCGGGAAAAATACTTTTTTTCAGGATTAAATATACTCTATGTCCTTCTCTGTACCCGTGACAACGTGTATGCAAAATTTTATGATGATCGGTTCAGTAGTTAAGACGTGAAGACGTTACAAACAAAAAACGGACTTTCGCTTTAAAAATTATAGGATTAAAAAATATAAGCTATATCCATTTACTGAATATTATTTTCACATCTCGGAAAATAAATTATCTATCTGTCAGTAATTATGGATAAAATTTTAACAGGTACGTAGAATTATATCTTTACTAGCTTCTGCCCGCGACTTCGTCCGCGTGGATATTCGAGAAAATCCTTATCCTTACTAATATTATAAATGCGAAAGTCCGTTTGTTTGTTTATTTGTTTGTTTGTTTGTTACGCCTTCACGTCTCAACTACTGAACCGATCATCATGAAATTTTGCATACACGTTGTCAGGAGTACAGAGAAGGACATAGGGTACCTTTCACCCCGAAAAAAAGTATTGTTCTCGAGGGATAGCAAAAAACTTTTTCACGCAGACGAAGTCGCGGGCGGCCGCTAGTTATTCATAAGGATAAATAGTAAGGATTTTCTCCACCTAACCAGGATAAATAGTATTCCATGTTTTAATTACATCAAAATCAGATCATCCGTTTTTACGTGATTAGGGAGGTCTCCACCAAGCGCGCTGCCCCGCCTTTTCCTTTCACCCTTCCCCTCCCCTATTTCAACCCCTCCAACACTTATTTCGCAATAAAAAGTAACCTATGTCCTTTCTCAAGCTCTACTCCATCTCTGTAGCAAATTTCATCAAAATCGAATCATTAGTTTAGGCGTGAAAGCGTAACAGACAAATAGACAGACCGACAGTCAGACAGACAGAGTTACTTTCGCATTTATAATATTAGTATGGATGTAAAACAAAATAATTTTAACTTCATAAAACATTAAAATAGATCACAGTTATTTTTTAGATATTTTTCATGTAGAGTTTACTTTTTATTCCAACTTAATAAGGAAACTCTTCAAGCGAAAAAAGAAGAATTTTTCATGGCATATTTGCTAAGATAACACATCTCATCGTTTACAAAATGAAGTGCATGCCTTCAGCAAAACCCGAAAACATGCAAGATCGATCAAGGAATAGCCATTATCAGTCAACGATCTCATAAGCAGTCAGCCGTTTCACGAAAACGAAATCGATTCTCATCGGATATAGAGTCTACACCCTTGAACCCTTAAATAACCACACTACATTTGTGGCAACGGACAGACACGAACACAGAACTTGGAAACATTAGCATATTTATTTTATCTATGAGTCAACTCGGTAACAACGTTTTCCAAATATACATTTTCCATTGGGATGAAGTTGTGCGAACAGTATGACTGTTTATTGAGAAACTTTTAATCGAATTGAACCGTACGGGAGCGGTACACTGAGCTAATGGGACACCTGCGTAGCGAAAACTCGAGTTACACTAAAATGAGCACAATAATTAGTCACTCAAATTGGTTTATTAATGTGAAACGTGCGTACTCAGTTTTACTTGCCCCTTTCGTGTAATATTATAATGTTAGAAAGGCGTAAGGTAAATAAACTCCCTTCACCAACTTTAATAATTTAAATAAGTGGAAAATACAAAAAAATACAAGCATTCATATCAAAGTTAAACAACTGAGCTTGCCTTCTCACAGCTACAGCATAACGTTTTGCATTAGTTAGTAGAAACATAAATAATATTAGCTACTAGCTGATGCCCGCGACTCCGTACGCGTGGACTTTATGACTCCGGCGTATGCATAGAAATATGAAATAATGTAGTTACATAAGACAATACTTATAGCAGTGTTAGAATGTTAAAAGTTAGTTAATTTTTTTACTTTATTTTTTATATTTAATATTGAAAACATAGTTAAAAGAAAAAATATATAAACTATGTTCGGAGTTTTTCTTTCGGGAGCTAATATGAAAAGACCTGAAGCTTTAATAACCCTGGAAAAAGCCACATAAAGTTGGCCATGCGAAAAACAACCAGTCCTTAGATCGACCAGCGGCTTTAAGCGTCTGACCCGTATGTGCCTACATACAGGTCAGACGCTTAAAGCCGCTGGTCGATATCAAACAAAAATTAGGCTCAAGCTGTTACTGCCTTCACCACGTTGCTCTCACCACGTGGAGGTACTCCCATGCAGCTTATGTTATTATATTATACTAAACATCTTTAACCTGATCTCTTAGATTTCCACATCAGATGATCTTCGATTTTCAGTAAATACATATTTATGCAAATAAATTAAACTTGGTTCAGCATCAGGTATTCTAGATCTTCGATTTTATACCTTAACAAAAAATGCTCATCCGTCTAAATAACTTTTGCTAAGGTGTCATTTTTATATTTCTAATAGTTTAGCTGGACCATTATGGTTCTGCATCGGGTGTTCCAGATCTTCGATTTTTATACCTCAACAAAAAATGCTCATCAGGCTGAACAACTTTTGATATGGTGCCATTTTTATATTTCTCATATTTTAGCTGGACCATTATGGTTCTGCATCAGGTGTTCCAGATCTTTGATTTCTATACCTCAACACAAAATGCTCATCAGGCTGAACAACTTTTGATAAGGTGGCATTTTTATATTTCTAATATTTTAGCTGGGCCATTATGGTTCTGCATCAGTTGTTCCAGATCTTCGATTTCTAAACCTCAACACAATGCTCATCAGGCTGAACAGCTTTTGTAAAGGCGTCATTTTTATATTCCTTATAGTTTAGATGGTCCATTACGGTTCTGCATCAGGTGTTCCATTTTCCAAAATCAATTATACCCTACTAGCTGCCGCCCGCGACTTCGTCTGCGTGGAAAGTTTTTTTGCTATCCCTCGGGAACAATACTTTTTTTCGGGATGAATGGTACCCTATGTCCTTCTCTGTACCCCTGACAACGTGTATGCAAAATTTCATGACGATCGGTTCAGTAGTTGAGACGTGAAGGCGTAACAAACAAACAAACAAACGGACTTTCGCATTTATAATATTAGTAAGGATACTGTGCCCAGGCTTAACAGCTATATAATAAAAAAAGTTTTATTCGGATCCGTTTAGTATTTCCGGAGATAAGCGTGTTCAAACAGACAAGCAAACAGACAGACAGACAAACAGACACACTTTTTTTTCAAATTCTTACTGTATTACTATATCTCCATCGCCCCAGTTTTTTTTTTGAAATATATGTAAAGTACAGACACACTTTTTTTACTGTTTTATTATATGTAAGGATTAAAGAACGCTAATTTACTCTCAATTTCAAAGAAATTAATGAAATTTTATACAAACTCTATAAGTACACAAAGAGGCAAACAGTGATATTGTGTAAAACAGCCAAATATTGGAATTTCCTTTTTATACTAAGTTATACCATTATTTGTCATGTTAACATTACTTCTGCTACTTTTACAATTAGAAAAAAGAGTTAATTTTATAAACAATTTATGGTAGTGGTGAAGCTGGATGCTCATAATAATATGTTTATTCATAATCCAAACTTTTAAATCCCAATAATATACCACTGAAGTAAGTAATTAACATTCTATAAGACGTGCGCAGTCAGGTAAACGGGCGTTATCTGCCCATATTACTGATTAGGAAGCGATTAAACCAGGCGAGTGGAATGCGTTATTGCTAATTGAATAAGCTCTTGGACCGATTTGTGTTGCAAAGGTCGCCGATAATACCTATTCGGATAATGTGCTTAGTATTAGATAATACGAATGGCTGTGCCAGGTGATTATACAGTTGGACTAAGGACTAAGCATCAATGCAATGTAATTGTGCAGAGGCGGCGTAAGGGGGGAGGGGGAGCGGTGGGAGCGGTCAACGTGCGTCGTGACAACTCACTCGCGGTCTGGTGCATCTCATCTGCCCGACGAGGACGGCGCGGGCGGGACGAAGGGAGACGTGCCGGACTACAGCTGCGCCACAAAAAAAAAGTTGGAAATCTGACTTTTTGACTATGCCATGATGAAGTCTATAGTTTGTCGGAGTTTGTCGCCAAAAACCAGAGTTTGTCGGTCTTCCGTTTAGGAGATACATGTGGCTCAGCTGTAGAGACGTCTCTACGGCTGCGCCACACAGATCTCAAAAACGGAAGGTCGTAGCGAAAATCTGATTACTTGTATGTATAGCCGTTAGTTTGTCGGTGTTTGTCGCACAAAAACCAGAGTTTGTCGGTCTAGCGTTTAGGAGATACGTGTGGCGCAGCTGTAGAGACGTCTCTACAGCTGAGCCACACAGATCTCGAAAATGGAAGGTCGTTACAGAAATCTGATTACTCGTGTGTGTAACCGGTAGTTTGTCGGAGTTTGTCACCAAGAACCAGAGTTTGTCGGTCTTGCGTTTAGAAGATATGTGACGATACGCTGTGGAGACCTTTCTACCTGGATCTTGAGAACGGAAGGTTGTAGCAAAAATCTGATAACTCGAGTGTGTAGCCATTAGTTTGTCGAAGTTTGTCACTAAAAATCAGAGTTTGTCAATCTTACGTTTAGAAGATATGTGGGGATATGCTGTAGAGATATTTCTACCTGAATCTCGAGAACGGAAGGTCGTAGCGAAAATCTCACATATCTCCTAAACGCAAGACCGACAAACTCTGGTATTTGGCGACAAACTCGGTCGAACTACCGACTATAGATATGACTAATCAGATTATCGCTACGACTTCCGTTCTCAAGATCCAGGTAGAAAGGTCTCCACAGCGTATCCTCACATATCTTCTAAACGCAAGACCGACAAATTCAGGTTCTTGGTGACAAACTCCGACAAACTACCGGCTACACACACGAGTAATCAGATTTCTGTTACGACCTTTCGTTTTCGAGATCTGTGTGGCTCAGCTGTCTCTACAGCTGCCCCACACGTATCTCCTAAACGCAAGACCGACAAACTCTGGTTATTGTGCGACAAACTCCGACAAACTAACGGCTATACATACAAGTAATCAGATTTTCGCTACGACCTTCCGTTTTTGAGATCTGTGTGGCGCAGCTGTAGAGACGTCTCTACAGCTGGGCCACATGTATCTCCTAAACGGAAGACCGACAAACTCTGGTTTTTGGCGACAAACTCCGACAAACTATAGACTTCATCATGGCATAGTCAAAATGTCAGATTTCCAACTTTTTTCTTGTGGCGCAGCTGTAGTCCGGCACGTCGAAGGGAGGGGCTTGTCCCCCTTTCACCCGCGCCATGTGTCAGTCAATCAAAAGTATAAAAACAATCACACATAGTGTGCGACACAGTAATGGAAAACTTGAAAGTTAATAGTTTACACGATATACTATAGATATAGGGTTTCCCTATCGATAGTGTTTATTTTATTAAACCAATTGTTAGGAAAAGCGTATTAAAAGGCTTCCCAAATGATAGGGTTTCCCTACGATAGTGTTTTTTTGTTAGGGAAAGCATTTTAAAAGACTTTCTAAATGATAGGGCTTCCCAAATGATAGGGTTTCCCCGATAGGATTTTCGGATTTGGTAAGTGCTTACCCGAAATAACTGTATTAATATGGTTAGCCTTTCGTTGGCGTAAGTCAACGATATGCTTACCGAATCGATAGGGTTTTTGAAATCAAGTCTATGAAATACCCAATCAAAAACCCCTATAAGGGTAAGCGGTTCCAGTCCTTTCTTGTGAGACGCAAACACCTGTTATTTTGCTTTGTTGTTTTACAAAATGGCGGGCTCGGCAGTGAATTTCGTTCATATTATTGAACTATATCCTTGTTTGTACAATAATATTTTACCAGAATACTCTAGAAAAGATATTACGGATAGAGCTTGGAATGAAGTTGCAGAAAAAGTCGTCTTCTAATGAAGTTTGTAGCGTGATTGACGATTGCATGCGATAGCGTGGACACAACAAATGTGCAAAATACGCCTGCCGTCATTTGTAGGTTCAATGCATTCATCATTTGACCGCGTCCGTGGACGTACCGCCTACGTGTTAGTAAGCATTACGTATTAATTTGTAATTTAAAACAAAACTTGTAATTTTCTAAAAGATTTTCACAACTCTCAACGCATTTTTAGTTGACTAAAAACGAAAATTCCAAATCACTCGAAGTAAAATTAGTAAAAAGTAATTTTTGAATAAAAACCACTTTGCTGTTTTGTATGAATAACAACACAACTGAAAATTTCAACATATTATGTTGAAATTGGTAAATTTAGAGTTGTATTGTTAGTCATGCAAAGCAGCGACTTGTGATTGACTAGACTAGGGAAATGTTCTACTACCCGTATTCACAAACATTACTATGAGGTCTCACAGTTTCCATGGATGCACAGCGTCCCAACTTTTTTTTATATCAAGAAGGAGAATGCATTTAGGCATACCAAACGGCATGTTGGACTCGGTCACGCTTGTGGCTTGTTCCTCGCCGCAACACAGCGTCCTAACTACCAAATGCGTGTAAAACGTAAAACATACACAGTTGTACACAATATTGTAAAGTAACCAATGGACCAATTTCAGTTTTGTTTATTTGCGGTGAAAATCAATTGATTGGTTGACGTACTAGAAAATTGTACGTTGTCCGCAAATGCATGTACAAGCTTGTTCGCATTCTAGTCTAAATTTAATACAGCGAGCGGTATAGTTCTGTGGAAATGGTTGAGAGCGCAGAACAACGCTGTGCGGTTAACATTATCTATTCAATACGAGGTGAGAGTTCACTGTATCAACATTTATATTAGCTCTTCAACTTTTACTTGGAAATTGCTTTCTATAATAGTGTGACGAATACCGCAACAATTGTATATCAATGTGTATTGATAGTTTCTTCAACCTTCATAAAAATCAAGGATATAATTTTTTTCTAGGTACGTTTTCATAATTTCCAATAACATAAAATCGAAATAAAATCAGGTAATAAAACAATTGTATGCCTTGTTATGAAATCTGATTAAAAAGTCTTTTATGAGAAGATAGTTTATGACATTGCATTAAAAGCATTGATTCTCAATTAGCTTTTAATAATTACAAATTCGCAGAATAGTTATTTGTTATATTCGAGAACAAAGTAAATTTATGCTGCGAGAGCTTACTTTAAATCACGAACTAGATTCTAATATAAGTAAACTACTGACCACAGTGACTGATTTAAATACACGAGACTTAACAAAAATTGGCTTTGATAACTTTTTGAACATGACTGGAAATCTCAAAACCATTTCGAGGAATAAGCTTTCGGTACAGTGTCTACTAATTAAATTTAAAAATAAGACTATATTTTTAAAGATATTTATAATATTCAATAAAAAGCTTTAACCTTCAAATGACCTTCATATGACGTCATCACATACAGATCTCCCAGCCATAATAAAAAAAAGAAAAAAGTGCAAAGACAATTTTGACAATGAACTTGGCATTAGGGATGGTGGAAGGTGGAAGTGAAAAAATATCGATATAGGTAATATTTCTCAGAAAAAAATGGGATGAAATGGGACGTTGACTAAGTAATGGATTCTAATTTTAAGGTATTGTAAAACATAGAAAAATAGAATTTTGGCTCGATTTGACGAATTTTACGATGATTTTTAAGACTCAAAGATGGAAAAAATCAAAATGCTCCAGTGACAAAATAGTGTCGACTATTTGGGTGGGTACCCACTTAGGTTCGCGAACCTCCGCGCTCCGCGAACCTGCACCAAAAAAATTGTTTATGCTGTGCTGCAACAGTGCGCCATAGTGTGTACGTGTGCGAACATGTATGTGAACCTGCCTTTCTATTGTCTAATTTAAAAATCTATCGCAATCGCTTTCAAGATGTAACACATTGAAGCTTCTTTTTGGGACAAATAAAAACTTACCAAAGAAATGCAGCAATGTGTCACATCCATCTGTCAAACGAAAGCGATTGCGATAGATTTTTTGTATTAGACAATTAGCCCCCTGGTTGACACACGTACACACTAAAACCAAAGTGAAAATAAAATGTTTGCTAGGGCGCACTGTTGCAGGTTCGCGGAGCGCGGAGGTTCGCGAACCTAAGTGGGGACACACCATTAGAATCCATACGTAATTACCAAAAAATTGTTTTGGAAAAATTATTGTAAAAACATCTATCGATATATCAGAGTATTTAATATCGCCCGAAAAATATCGATGAACTTATCTCGTAATTTTTTCCACATCCCTACTAATAAATGTTTGTAAATAGAAATAAAGAGTATGCACATATTTTCACAATGTTTATTATGTTATCCTGCAAATTTATCAGTCCACAAGCAATCGTTACAATTTCATCCATGTAGCCGACATCCAAAATAGACACAATACATACAATACATTTCGCAATTTGGGTAGATTGGGCGTGTCAGTTTTTACAAAGTTTTTCAGCAGAGTTTCCACTGGTAAGCATTTTTATTATAATTTTACCACCTCAAAAATTATTGCGGCAAATTAAGAAGGTAGGCTAGAACCGTCACAACTGGATTAAATGAATAAAATAGAAGAAATATTAACTATAACTTATTTGTTTACAAACAACCATAAAGTCATTATGACAGTTAATGACATTTGGCCTTTCTTTTTCTATAGTTATATGGCAAAGGTTTTCTCCTTAAACTTTCATGCCACTAATGACGTCATTCCGGTTGACCATATCCGCTCGACAAATATATTTATAAAAAAATAAATACGGGACCAAATGTTAAAATATTCAAATTAGTTTCTTAAATTGGCCTAATCTGTAGTAAAAAAATATAAAAAAAATACCTTTTATTTTTTATCCAAAGCCAATTTGGTCTCGTGTTGAACATACAACTTTTCACCTCTACCAGCGAGAAAAGTGTTTTAGGTAAAAATAGTTATTTTCTCACATGACTATCCTGGTAAAAACCTTCATTCAGCATTAGTAACTTGTTCTCACAATTCTTTTGGAGTTAGACAACTATCTTCATCGCTGGACGCACTCATTCTTTGTTACATCACTAAAATAGTTCAATACTAAATAATATACTAGAAAAAATACGACTCGCACCAGATCAATACTCAGACGGGAATCGAACCCGCGACCTTTGGATATCCGGTCCAATGCTCTGACCGCTGAGCTACCGAGTCACTAGTGACATCGTCGAATTTTTCCTAGTATATCCTAAACTCTTACGCTGTAAGCCAGCGTTATTTCACCAATGTGAGGAATTACCTCGACATTCAATTGAAATATCTTTCCAGATATTTTAACAATTGATTAAGATGAAATAGCTATATAATTTTTAAATTTGAGATTTTTGCATTTACAATGCTATTTTTAAACAATACTAAATAATATACTAGAAAAAATACGACTCGCACCAGATCAATACTCAGACGGGAATCGAACCCGCGACCTTTGGATATCCGGTCCAATGCTCTGACCGCTGAGCTACCGAGTCACTAGTGACATCGTCGAATTTTTCCTAGTATATCCTAAACTCTTACGCTGTAAGCCAGCGTTATTTCACCAATGTGAGGAATTACCTCGACATTCAATTGAAATATCTTTCCAGATATTTTAACAATTGATTAAGATGAAATAGTTATATAATTTTTAAATTTGAGATTTTTGCATTTACAATGCTATTTTTAAACAATACTAAATAAATAAATATAATAAAAAAATAAAAAATAAAAAAAAAATTATATAGCTATTTCATCTTAATCAATTGTTAAAATATCTGGAAAGATATTTCAATTGAATGTCGAGGTAAATCCTCACATTGGTGAAATAACGCTGGCTTACAGCGTAAGAGTTTAGGATATACTAGGAAAAATTCGACGATGTCACTAGTGACTCGGTAGCTCAGCGGTCAGAGCATTGGACCGGATATCCAAAGGTCGCGGGTTCGATTCCCGTCTGAGTATTGATCTGGTGCGAGTCGTATTTTTTCTAGTATATTATTTAGTATTGTTTAAAAATAGCATTGTAAATGCAAAAATCTCAAATTTAAAAAATAAAATAGTTCAATCAAACCTATGCTGAATTCATAGAGTGAAATGATAAATAGAGCGTGCTGGAGAGGTGAAAATATTTCTTCAACTCTCCAGTACGCAAAGAGCGCCTTTGGCGCGTAAAAACTCGCAGCAAAATCGATTTTTGCTGCGAGCGTGAGGCAAAGTACTTTTTTAATTTCTAACACTACCTTATGAAATAATTAGAAATACAATACAAGAGACTTGTAAAATTAATAGGTGCGTATAAAATAGATATATCACTCACTGTGCTCAGTAGTCTATATTAGAATCACTCGCTATGCTCCTGATTCAATTCTAGACAACTTCGCTAGTTCGTTTGTGATTTAAAGTCAGCACTCACAGCGCAAGTTATATAACAAATAACTCTTTCCTTTAGCACGTTCAGCAACTTAATATCAATAAATGTAAATACATGCTATCTTTTTAATAGAAACATAGAACTGTTACTCTTCAGTATAATTAATTCTTCAAATAAAACACAACCAACTGTAACTACGAAATGTACCATGATCAATTAAATGATGTCATTAATAACATATGAACGGCGACACAGACAAGGCAATTATCGCTAACAAGCAATTTGTGCGCACAAAAATCTGGCCTTAGCTAAAATGTGGGTATAAATAATTAAAATGCTATTTGGATCTGGGCTCTCCGTGACAATGAGGGAGCCAGATCCTCACAAAGCCGCGAATTGAGCTAATGGCGCGTGCATAATCCGAACAAGCCCCAGTTCGATGCCATGCGGCAAATTTCTCAAATATGACTTACTGACTTGTGGCTCACGGGGACACATTGAAAAGGCTTAGCGCACTTGGTTAAGATACTTATACAAAAAATACATTTGAGATTTACGATGTTAAGCTTCTTTATATCTTAACTAGCTGCCGCCCGCAACTTCGTCTGCGTGGAAAGTTTTTTTGCTATCCCTCGGGAACAATACTTTTTTTCGGGATGAATGGTACTCGTACCCTATGTCCTTCTCTGTACCCCTGACAACGTGTATGCAAAATTTCATGACGATCGGTGCAGTAGTTGAGACGTGAAGGCGTAACAAACAAACAAACGGACTTTCGCATTTATAATATTAGTAAGGATAGATATGGTTTTAAAAAAGTTATCAAATTTTATACTTTGTAACATAGAGTTGAAAAAAGGGGTTTTGTACATATTCTTTATTTTTTCCTAACCACATTCAATTGGCTTTGGATAAAAAATAAAAGGTATTTTTTTTATATTTTTTTACTACAGATTAGGCCAATTTAAGAAACTAATTTGAATATTTTAACATTTGGTCCCGTATTTATTTTTTTATAAATATATTTGTCGAGCGGATATGGTCAACCGGAATGACGTCATTAGTGGCATGAAAGTTTAAGGAGAAAACCTTTGCCATATAACTATAGAAAAAGAAAGGCCAAATGTCATTAACTGTCATAATGACTTTATGGTTGTTTGTAAACAAATAAGTTATAGTTAATATTTCTTCTATTTTATTCATTTAATCCAGTTGTGACGGTTCTAGCCTACCTTCTTAATTTGCCGCAATAATTTTTGAGGTGGTAAAATTATAATAAAAATGCTTACCAGTGGAAACTCTGCTGAAAAACTTTGTAAAAACTGACACGCCCAATCTACCCAAATTGCGAAATGTATTGTATGTATTGTGTCTATTTTGGATGTCGGCTACATGGATGAAATTGTAACGATTGCTTGTGGACTGATAAATTTGCAGGATAACATAATAAACATTGTGAAAATATGTGCATACTCTTTATTTCTATTTACAAACATTTATTAGTAGGGATGTGGAAAAAATTACGAGATAAGTTCATCGATATTTTTCGGGCGATATTAAATACTCTGATATATCGATAGATGTTTTTACAATAATTTTTCCAAAACAATTTTTTGGTAATTACGTATGGATTCTAATGGTGTGTCCCCACTTAGGTTCGCGAACCTCCGCGCTCCGCGAACCTGCAACAGTGCGCCCTAGCAAACATTTTATTTTCACTTTGGTTTTAGTGTGTACGTGTGTCAACCAGGGGGCTAATTGTCTAATACAAAAAATCTATCGCAATCGCTTTCGTTTGACAGATGGATGTGACACATTGCTGCATTTCTTTGGTAAGTTTTTATTTGTCCCAAAAAGAAGCTTCAATGTGTTACATCTTGAAAGCGATTGCGATAGATTTTTAAATTAGACAATAGAAAGGCAGGTTCACATACATGTTCGCACACGTACACACTATGGCGCACTGTTGCAGCACAGCATAAACAATTTTTTTGGTGCAGGTTCGCGGAGCGCGGAGGTTCGCGAACCTAAGTGGGTACCCACCCAAATAGTCGACACTATTTTGTCACTGGAGCATTTTGATTTTTTCCATCTTTGAGTCTTAAAAATCATCGTAAAATTCGTCAAATCGAGCCAAAATTCTATTTTTCTATGTTTTACAATACCTTAAAATTAGAATCCATTACTTAGTCAACGTCCCATTTCATCCCATTTTTTTCTGAGAAATATTACCTATATCGATATTTTTTCACTTCCACCTTCCACCATCCCTAATGCCAAGTTCATTGTCAAAATTGTCTTTGCACTTTTTTCTTTTTTTTATTATGGCTGGGAGATCTGTATGTGATGACGTCATATGAAGGTCATTTGAAGGTTAAAGCTTTTTATTGAATATTATAAATATCTTTAAAAATATAGTCTTATTTTTAAATTTAATTAGTAGACACTGTACCGAAAGCTTATTCCTCGAAATGGTTTTGAGATTTCCAGTCATGTTCAAAAAGTTATCAAAGCCAATTGTTAAGTTCTAGCTCAGACCATTTTACACTTTTTCGTACCTCGTTGTTCCGTTAGTAGTGCGCAGTGTTATCTAAAAGACCATTGATGTAGTTGCAAACTAAAAAGATTACTTTTGATTGCTCCCACCATCCGGACACTTCTCTTGTACCGGACTAAACGCGGACAGCTGGTTTCGTTTTGTTTGTTGCAACTATCGTGAATTTATTTTACTGTGTGCTAACTGGAAAAGTTGCTAAACATGGAATTTCTCTTTGGTGAAAACCTGGTATTATGACCTACTTTTTTCATGAAATAATCCTACTAATATTATAAATGTGAAAGTTTGTGGGTTTTGGATGTTTGGATGTTTGTTCCTCAATCACGCAAAAACTACTGAACGGATTTGGTTGGAATTTGGAACACAGATAGTAGATAGCCTAGATTAAAACATAGGATACTTTTTATCCCGATATTCCCAAGGGAACGGGAACCACGCGGGTGAAACCGCGGGCGGCCGCTAGTTATGATTAAATTTAAAATCTATCTTTGGTGTTTTAATATCAATTTATTGAGTTTTGGTAATTTTTGGCCTTATAGAAATATACTTTGCGTAATATATTTTTTGTTAGTTTTTGACAGGGATTTCCGTTGTTTTTTTCATAAAATACTCCAGTTTCAATCTCATGTTTAACTACTCGAAAAGTAAATTGTACTTTTTTCTTCACATACAAAATTCTGCCAAAATTAGGTATATAAATATTGGATGGAACTTCATTTTTACTCTTGAAATGAAAGCAACATAAATCCTTACGTATTTATTTAACATGGTTCAGAGCGAAGCAATTAAAGGAAGAGAAACAGCCATAAACTCGGCTAAAACATATTTTCTGATAAGCGAAGGCGCTGCAAAAGTTATAATTGATGTGTAAATCTATTATCATAACATCTCGGATATTGAGTTGTAAAACCAAGTTGTTAAGATTAATTGGAAAAAAAATTGTAGCCTGATTTTTTATTACCAGCCATGAGCAATTTATGATTATTTGAACGTTTGAAAGGTGTAATAAAATTTTAAAGGCCATTTTCGGACAAGACATAATCTGCCAAAATTGCCCGATGTAAATTGAATGGCATAAAACCTGGGCATCATAAATTTGACACCTTTGCGGTTATTGAGGTAGGTACTTAATTTGCCGAAGGTACCTACGTCTATATAAAGGTGCTGAAAATACTTAAAAGTGTCTAAGCAGTTTAGTGAAGTGACTGTCTTTGTTATATGACGAACTCAAAGCAATGACTGGTCTTTAAACTAATGAATAAAAACGAATGTGAATGTATGAACCATTCACTTGTCATTAAAGAAAATGAAACATCAAAATTGAAGCAGAACTTTTTCAATTAAATGCAAATTTTCATCAGATTTTGATAGGTACAAAATATTTTATTCCCTCATATATAGAAACACAATCGTTTTGCTCGATATATTTTTAAATAATATTTTTTCCGATTCAATCCCTTTAATTTATATTAGCTCTTGGCCAATCTATAGAATGTGGAGGCACATTCAATAAAAAAACTGATTTTTAATGGTAATTAGTATAAAGTAAAAGACATTCATTATATCTCTAAATACAACTAAAACATGTTGCTTTTTTACTGTAGCCAACTATAATAAAATATATTTAGATGATTACTTTATAATACTGTCATACATTGTTTTTGATGTAAATAAAATATCCTATTTGAAAGTATTTTGTTGATCATAAAATACGAAAGTGCATTTTATTTTATTGTAATATCAAATTGAATACGAATTCTGCGTATTACTCCGGATTAAACTCTTAT
Organism: Agriphila geniculea; assembly: GCA_943789525.1. NCBI lineage: Eukaryota > Metazoa > Arthropoda > Insecta > Lepidoptera > Crambidae > Agriphila > Agriphila geniculea. The sequence continues at coordinate 19,498,947 of OX038871.1, forward strand.
TCTCTTTTTATAACATAATATACATTATTATATTTAATTTCAATCAAAAGCATTTGCAAACTATTATTATTAAACCATCATTTCAAAATCATTTTACAAATTCACAATACAAACACATTTTGTATGATGTCGTAAATTACACACGAATAATTTACCGCTCATCGGGCTGTTTCTGAGATTATTCGTGATTAATGTATGTTATTTTATACTCATTTGCTAAACTGCTAGGGTCTTTTCGAAGAAATTACGTGAATAGCACGTTGTATATTTTTAACAGAAGAAACTTTCGTTTTAAGTGTAATTATTGGTTTATTTTTATTAACGCCCTTATAAAAAAGTAAAGTGGCTGAATACACCGGTGACTCACTGGTCAGACTGAAAGAACGAAATAAAAACGGTTTTATTAAACCTACGGGTGGATAGCAAGATAAATAATACTTACGTTTTTAATGGACAAATCGTAGCTGCATTTGATTTTCATCTGATATCTAGACAGATAATTCCGCGACTTCTCTGTGTGGTCAGTAATTTCTTTATCCCTCGGGAACAGTATTTTTTTTGGGATAAAAGGTAACCTGTCTCCTTTTCTGTACCCCTAACAACGTGTATACAAAATTTATGATGATCGGTTGAGTAGTAAAGGCGTAACAAACAAATTTACTTTCGCATTTTATAATATTAGTAAATTAATTTTAAATAATTTTTTATTTTGACTACAATGACGATTTATGTATGTATCTGTATCAGTGCTATTCTTATCAACCGTATACCCACACAGTGATCTCCGAAACTGTTTACATTCACAATGACAAATACAGTATTTTAAAATATTTTTATATCTTTTTTCGATATTTTCCACATTCATACTCGGTGAGGTAGAAACCGTGAATAAAATTGGCGGCGGCCGGGTTATGACAGAACACGGACAGACAGATAATAGACGTTTCTTCGTTCTCGCAGCTGGAAAATCAGAACCAACAAAAGAAATAAACGAATTAAATTGTAATCCAAAGATACTGGAAAATATTACTTTATCTATTCAAACTACCGGTGTCTTACCCTCACTTCGACATTTCCTTTATAGAGTTGCTGCATCTAAAATAGGAAACAACATTGTATCCAGGTTATGTCCGAACTATAGTTTGGACATAACTTCTAATAGAATCGAGGAACAAAATAATCATAATGCTACATGTTGTGTTTCTATCTTTGGTCTTGGACTAGCGATAATTTAAAGTAGTAAAATATACCTTATTTTATCGACAATAACACCACATATTGGGGTCCATCCCCTTTCCTGTTGAAATGAGCGCCATTTAAAATTTAACTTTTTATTTTCGATGTCCCTGCCAAAAAATAATTTGTCCGGATCTAGAGGACCAAAGACATTGTATTATAGTAGACAGAAATTTTCATTCCAGTTCAATCCACCGACGAGGTTCCACCATGTGGCTCCACTCCACCGGAGTGGGTGGTGGTGGATCTATAGTTACAAGAGCCACTCAGAACAAATACCGTGTTTTTATGCACACACCACACACACACACACATGACGAACAGGCAATCTCAAGCCAAGCCAGTCTATAGTCAATGCCACAGAACAAAGATTTTTTTTTGTGGTCAATGTTGTAGCACCGCCTAGCGCAGGGATGGGGAAATAAATTATGAGATGGGCTGTTTAAAATAATTAAATACTCACGTGGGCCAAAGAGCAGCCCATGAACATTGGTTATGCTATTGAGCAATACTGAATTGTGTGTGTAATTCCTGTGGAGATACCTACTTCAACCACACCCTTATGCAAAGGTGCATCAAAATCTGACCGCAGTTTTGAGAAAAAAAAATTTTAGAGTACACATTTCTGTAGGTTCCTAAATTTTTCATTATGAGAGATGTTAAATTAAACGACAGTATATAATCCCGGGCCGAATTGAATCTTTTCACGGGCCGTATTTGGCCCGTGGGCCGCCATTTTCCCATCCCTGGCAAAACAAACGACGAAAACTAACAAAAAACGAAGCGTTTTCGAATAGGCCAGAGCGGCGCTTCTGTCTGACTCAAAGATTTACTATTTTGTGATCGTGATGCAGTAACCTTTAGCACAGTATATAATTATTAGTTTTTATAAACCTTTAGAGAGCGTAATACAACTATTTTCTAACCATCGAGCTAGGTATTTCGAAATACAAAATACACAGTTATCCTTTGTTGTTTCACAGAATTCAAGCCCGCGTACGTACAACTTAAATTAGATATGCGGAACATTACAGCTTAAAAATCATTAGCTATTTTAAAACTTTAAAGAGGATATTGCCATCGTCGGTTCTTCTGTGATGCTCTGAAGGATTCTCGATGAAATAAAGTAAATAAAAAAGTTTCATATGAAATTGGTGTCTGTTTATTTTGCAGTGTCCAGTTAAGGCTCTAATGATAGCGCTGAAGTTCGACCTGGCGGCCTACTGAACTGTATGAGTTCATTTGTCCATATTTGCGAGTAGCCTACCATTATTCCTGACATAAATGTCTGAGGTTAAGATCAATCGCTCGTGACATCACAATTACGTTATTCTCGGACATACGTCACCGTTCACGCTACACACCTAGCATCGACTAATTACATTAGTGAGCCGTGAGTGAAGCATGCAGTTGCATTGGTCAAATATTGATATCGACAGTAATGCGACTGAACTTTAAATGAACGTGTAAAATCTGATTTAAAACAGTATTGTATCCTAAAAGTTTGCTTTTGTAGCTATTAATTAAAATATTCAAAAACCATATTAAATGAAATTAATCTAAAACCGTATTGCTTTAATTAATAGCTAAAGAACTTATATTAATAAAATGAGAATGTCTATTTTTTCCGGCCATTCAAATTTCAGCTTTTCTTAATTTGTAGGAACTCGATATACGTTAACAACTGAAAAAAAATCCTTTTCTTGATATTACTGTCGTCATTTCATGATATAGTTCTTATGGCTGAGACCTTGGAGGACCTGAACACAATGCCCGAAGATCTCCGTAGTGCTTCCCAAAGAGTGGGTCTTAAAATGAACATGGATAAGACGAAAATCATGTCGAATGCCCATGTTGTGCCCGCTCCAGTTCATGTTGGGAACACTACACTTGAAGTTGTTGACCATTATGTATACCTAGGACAGGCAGTCCAGTTAGGTAGGTCCAACTTTGAGAAGGAGATCTCTCGTCGAATCCAACTCGGATGGGCAGCATTCGGGAAGCTCCGAAAAATCTTCGTGTCCGATTTACCTCAGTGTCTCAAGACGAAAGTCTTATGACCAGTGTGTGTTGCCAGTGATGACTTACGGCAGTGAAACGTGGTCGCTAACTATGGGTCTCATAAGGAGGCTCAAGGTCACCCAGCGTGCAATGGAGAGAGCCATGCTCGGCGTTTCCCTGCGTGATCGAATCAGAAATGAGGAGATCCGCAGGCGAACTAAAGTAACCGACATCGCTCGAAGAATTGCTCAGCTAAAGTGGCAGTGGGCTGGACATAGCGAGAAGAACCGATGGCCGTTGGGGCGGAAAGGTTCAAAAACCTTTCCGCCGCGACCACGCAACCGCGGCGACCGCGCACCGGACGACGCTCCGTGGGAAGGCCCCGACAAGGTGGACCGACGATCTGGTGAAGGTTGCCGGAAGCCACTGGATGTGGGAAGCGCAGGACCGATCGTCGTGGAAATCCTTGGGGGAGGCCTATACCCAGCAGTGGGTGTCGTGCGGCTGATATGATGATGATGATTTTTTCCGGCCATTCAAATTTCAGCTTTTCTTAATTTGTAGGAACTCAATATACGTTAATTTCAACTGAAAAAAAAAATCCTTTCCTTGATATTACTGTCGTCATTACATACAACAAAAATAAAAATACAGAGGTTCTCGTCAGTATGATATTTGCTGTGTACCTACCTGTAGACGTAACAACAATTTGGAATGCTCTCATTTTTCATTACGTAATTTTCCGTAAATTAATTGTAAATAACGCTCTTTGTTCCGCCGCTTATAAATCTCCTAAAATATGCTCAAGCATCGCAGTTCGTAACACCATTCCTATTTGCTTTATTAAATTTTACCCCTAACAGTCTTCGTGAGAAATTTATTTCTCTCTGTTCGTGTGGGTGTTCATTATTCTCGGAGCGGGTTTGGATAACAGCTTCTCATGGCAGATACTTGACAATTACTCATCAGTTAATCCTAGCCATGTTTAAGCAACTGACTATAACTTTGGATCTACTCTTAGAAAAAACTTTGATTGCACCCTACTTCGAATATAAGTAATGTCTGCAATTATTAAGCTAAAAATAAATAGGTACCTAGTATAGGTACATAATTATAGTTGTAACTCTTACAAATAGTTATTTTCTCTCTGATGCTCATAATTTTATCAGGGATTTCATCGAATCTGGTCATTACTCTATTTTTACACCTCCGGAGCCGGGAATAAAACGGGTATTTTAAAACTACTCCCAGTTGTTTGTCGCAATAATTACTACGATACCTACGCCTAATAATCACACATTGCGATCAAAAAAAATACGCGTTGCCCTTATGGCCGTCAACTAGCGCCGCCAATTTATTTATTTTTATTATACGTTAACATTTAAAAAGGGAAACAACCTCTTAAATTGTCTCTAATATTTTTTGAATAACTCTTCAACAGTTTTCATTCTTTCTGTAAGTTTTAAAATTTATTTAAACCAAAAGTGGCCACTGTCGTTTCTAATGCATTTAGAAACTAGTACAAAGAATGAAAAATTTTAAAATTATTTAAAAAAAATAGAGACAATTTAAGAGGGCATGGTTGTTTCCTTTTTATATTTACTTGGTTTACGAGTAATAAAAATAAATGTATTGACGGCACTAATGGACCTTAATATGATCATCATCACCATGCTAGTCAAACGACGGCATCCACTGGTCATAGACCTCTCCCAAGGGTCTTCACGACGACCAGCTCTGCGCTGCCCGCATCCAGAGGTCTCCCGTGATCTTCATCGGGTCATCTGTCCATTTTGCAGATGGCCTACCCACGGAACATCGCCAGGAGTTTCTAAAATCTTTCTACCCCATCGGTCATCCATTTTTCTCACGTTACATCCTGCCTACCTACCACACACTACCACTTCTGCTGACCAATCCTTCCGGTGCTGTCTTTAGTTTAGTTCACTTACGAATCCAAGCAATTTTAGTTCAATCATGACATTCCTTCCTTTATTTTCATTCCTAGTATTCGTTTTAAAGATGACGAATTGAAGAGTAAAAAAAAGCTTTTTTAAAAAAAAGAAATACTTGCTTCAAAAGCCCTGAAAATAAAAACAGAGACTTAAATACTTAGTACCTCTACAAAAGCAAGAAATAATATTGAAATAATTAATTTTAATAAAACCCGTCTATTGAAGTCGGGTGGGGCTGGAGGACAATTTATTTTTTTTATTCTGAAAGTGGTATTTTACCTTCTATCAGAAGTATTTTACCAACTTTTTTCAGGAACTTGAAAACTACTAAACCGATTAGAATGAAAATTAAATGGAACCATCTGGAGCATAAACCCATTCGAATGAATAAAATAATTTTGAAAATCGGTTCACAATTCGAGGAGATATCGAGGAACATACATACAAAACATACATAAAAAAAACCGGCCAAGTGCGTGTCGGGCCACGCGCAGTAGGGTTCCGTAGGTACATTATACCATACCATATTTTAATACCACTATCATTTTTCGTCTGAAAAAATAACTTTGTTTTTCACAGTGTTTGTATGAATGACAAAGTTATATTTGCGGTTTTGGAAAATGTACTATATCTCGAAAACTGATTACTGTATCTCGTTCAAAACAATTTTCGTTGAAAGTGTTATTAAGATCTATAGTTTATATTTTTTTTAGATTTTTCACCCTCTTACTTTAAAAGTTAAAGGGGGGGGGGACACACATTTTACCACTTTGGCGGCATATATTTTTCAAACGGTTGACTTTAAAAAAAAATAGTCTTAGGAACCTCAATGTAATTTTTAAAGACCTATCTATAAACACCCCACAAGTATTGGTTTGATGAAAAAAAATATTTTCAGTTTCAGTTCCATGTATGGTGAGCCCCCCCTTAATCTTTTATTTTTATTATTTTTGTATAAAAATCGTAAAGCGGTTTACAGAATACACCTGCTTACTAAGTTTCAACTATGTAGTCCTAATACTTTTGGAATAAAGTGGCTGTGACATACGGACGGACAGACAGACAGACAGACAGACATGACGAATCTATAAGGGTTCCGTTTTTTGCCATTTTGGCTACGGAACCCTAAAAACAGTCGAATTGATAACCTCCTCCTTTTTTGAAGTCGGTTAAATAGAGACCAATCACTCACTATTAATTTTATTGAAATTTTCATAGCGCAATTATATAAGCGATCCATAAAACTTGCAGAGCAAACAGCTGCGAGTTGCGCTGCAGTTTGCGGCGATAAAACTGCTCCTGGAATTATACCCGAGCGCCATCTGTCGGCGACACCTGTTCGGGACGGCCTGTTTGTGTCTGTTACGTTCATTTCATTCTGCCAAAGCTTTGTCTATTCAAAAATTTTTGTGTCTTTGACTTTATTTACTAATTTTACCAGTGGGTAATTTACACTAGTATTCTTTATGCGGATGGGAAGTCTTTTTAGGGTTCCGTACCCAAAGGGTATAAACGGGACCCTATTACTAAGACTCCGCTGTCTGTCTGTTTGTCTGTCTGTCACCAGACTGTATCTCTCCCATACAACAAACGTGTTTTTTTGCCGTTTTTTGGTACGGAACCCTTCGTGCGCGAGTCCGACGCACACTTGGCCGGTTTTTTTATTTTTTATATTACATGTCAACATAGCATTTTAATGAAGAAAATAAAAGTGCATACCCTTGTTTTAAATTCCTAACTGGCTTGAAAGATATTTTTTAAAGAGATTCTGTCTGTTTCATTCATACGTTCATTCTTTTAAAGGAAAATTAAAAAACCTCGTAGGATCACTTTGTTGTCCGTTTTTATCCCTCGTTTTCTGGATGATAGATAGGTAGGTACGCTTGTCCTTTTCTGTACTCCTTACAACATGTCTTTTGCATTTGTAATATTACTTAGGATGAAAATAAAATTACAATAACTGCAGTTTGCACTGCGGTAATGAAACTGCTCCTGAAATAATATCCGCCTGCCGTCTGTCGCACCTCGTCGCTGCTCTAGACACCCTGTTTTGCTTGTAATTGTTTCTGTAAGCGTTTGTTTCATCTATTTCACTGTTAAATGGGACCAAGAAAGTATTTCCTAGGAAAACCTAAGTGGAAAACACTTGTTTTTTTAGATACTGTAAATCCATTATTCTTATGTTCCAGACCACTTTTCACAATCTGCTTTGCTCTCTGCTTTTGGTGGATTTAATGTAGCGCAAGGTTTCATGTTACAAAGGTACAATTCTACGCGGTGACCACAAGAAGCAACTTAAACTGGTCTGCAGTAAAAATAGGTTCTCCCGGTAAGCAAGGAGGCAATAGAAACGTGTTATTGTAGTATTGCAGTCATAGTTTGCTGTTATGTGTTATACACAAAAGTTTTTTGTTTAGGTACTCTGTACCTAATATACAACATTATTTTTTGTACATACGAAAGCCGAAACACGGGTCACATATTTTCATTTTCAGAATCAGTATAAAATATAATTATTTTATCTTAAAAACCCACGAAGTTACAAGCTTTTTGTATTGTGCGCGCGAGACATTTTAGTAGGGCGTGCGTTAAAATATGGTTTTGTAAATATTATTTAGTCAAAATATAGCATGATATAAAAAAAAATGACAATCGATTCTATTACTGATACTAAACAAACAGTTTTCAGGTTTCATATACTAAAAAATTGTTTAAAAAAACAAAAAACCGACTTCAAAAAACCTTACTCTAAAAAGCAAGAAATAATATTCGTAATAATAATAAAACACGTCTATTGAAGTCGGGTGGGGCTGGAGTAAAAATCCCTTTATTTTTTATTCTAAAAGCCCCACCCGACTTCAATAGACGTGTTTTATTATTACGAATATTATTTCTTGCTTTTTAGAGTAAGGTTTTTTGAAGTCGGTTTTTTGTTTTTTTAAACAATTTTTTATTTTTTTATTTTTAGTGTAGGTACCTTTTGTATTAGGTAGTGTTGGTATATTATTTAGGTAGAAATTAAAATCGGCTCAGCCAAATGTGAGTTAATCGCGGAGAAACATACATACATGCGGGTCAAACTGAAAACCTCCTTTTTTAAGTCGGTTAAAGAACTACACATAAGATATCCCTTTTCAAACAAAAAAATAATTATCGTATTCAGTTCATAAACAAAGAAGTTATACGACTGATCATCGAGGTAGTTCACACAAAATCATACTATTTTCGTGCTCTTTTCAAGATTACTTGAAAAGTACTGAACCGATTTCAAAATTTTAAAAAATGGGACCAACTTGAAAGTTTACTTAATGTAATAACGTTTGAATCATTTCAATCGGTCCAGCCGTCTTTGAGTAATCGGTGTACATACAAAAAACAAAAAAAAAAAACGGGTCGAATTGAGTACCTCCCTCCTTTTGAAGTCGGTAAAAATAACCTTGTTTGTAGTCACAGTAATATAACGGTGCCGTGCGACCTCTTTCCCCATAGTAAAAATTTATGCTGTGTGGAGACTTGACTTTTCGGTCAGTAATGAAAATTCTCAACAATTTTAGTACATAATATAATAATTAAGCTCATTAAGTAATTGTGCCGTAAATCCTCCGTAAAATCCTTTGTTGGAATTATATCTGGTATCTGGGAATCCTGTACCCTTAGCACAAACAGCTATCGAAAAAAATAACGCGCGTAAAATCATTCGATAGTGCAATTTTGTATTGGAAATTTGTACAGGGCCATCTATCACCGAATAGCTAAATTAAAATTTCCATAGTTCGTGCTAAAGGTACAGTTGTTTCATTGCTCACCGCTACTAATATCACGTGACGATCTGCGACGGACGACGATCTGCGTGATGCTTGATAGAACTTAGGTATGTGACGTAATCCATTTAAGACACAGGTATTGGCTAAAAATGACACAGGTATATAGTACAATAGTGCCGTACGCTATTTTTAACCAAATACCTGTCTTAAATTGAATATGTCACATATTCAATTTAAGACTGTCTTCTATAAATGTAAAAAGATAGGTCTTAGATCTACTCAAACATTTGCACCCCTTCGTTGTCGCACCAATTACGCCAGAAACCGCTTTATAATAAGATCATGTAGTACTTATAATGAGACTTACCAACATGTTGACATATTTAGCCTTAAATATCGTTAATTTAAAAAAAACAATTTGCGAATGATAAATCTGTTATTTCGAAATTAATTAACATCTTAGTACTGTCAAGAATAAATTATAGCACAAATGTACAGTCAATAGCACATCAGGTTATTTTTTTTTTAGGAATTTATTTTGTGGCCATGTCTGACTTATGGTACCAACCTACCTTAACGTTTATCTATACTTGAGTTTATTTCCTTTTTGAATAAATTAAGTAGTTATTACTGCACTTAGTTAAAAACCTTAGTTTCGGATAAATTCAACCTACCTAATGTTATATTTGAGTTCACTTGATTGAAATGTTATATCCTGTTGTGGAAACTGTTTTGGCTTTTGTAATAGTCATTAATCATAGTTTTTAAGGTAATATTGTATGCTGTTTGTTTCCCTTAACCAAATAAACAAACAAATACCTATTAAGTACCTACCAGTGGCGAAGGGTCCATACAAGCCGATTCCCATCGGCTTACCTTTTGGAAATCCCACCCCACTGATCCACTATGCAGATCACAAAATTTTTCATCATTTTTGTAGAGCGGCTTACCTTCGCCATAATTTCACCCCTCGCCACTGGTACCTACCTAGCATCACGCAGATCGTCATGTAGATTTTGGTAGAAAAAGAACCGGCCAAGTGCGAGTTGGACTCGCGCACGAAGGGTTCCGTACCAAAAAACGACAAAAAAAATTACGTTTGTTGTATGGGAGCCCCCCTTAAATATTAATTTTATTCTGTTTATAGTATTTGTTGTTATAGCTGCAACAAAAATACATCATCTGTGAAAATTTCAACTGTCTACCTGCTGTCGTTATTAATATCGAGCAAAAAACGGCAAAACATCACGTTTGTTGTATGGGAACCCCCCTTAAATATTAATTTTATTCTGTTTTTAGTATTTGTTGTTATAGCGGCAACAAAAATACATCATCTGTCAAAATTTCAACTTTCTAGCTATCACGGTTCTTGAGATACAGCCTGGTGACAGACAGACAGAAGGACAGCGGAGTCTTAGTAATAGGGTCCTGTTTTTATCCTTTGGGTACGGAATCCTAAAAATCATGCGCGTATAGATGCGTTGTTGGTGTGCACCATGCGTGATTTCAATACATTGGCACATTGCGTAGTCATAACTTTAAAATCTGCAGTTCTAACGAAATTATTATTGAGTAGATTTCCTGTCACCTTTTATTAATTCCTGTTGTGTAATAAATATCAAAAAAAATACTTTGGCAATGATCTTGATTCCAACAGTGATCACGATTCATGAACATGATTATTCTAGAAATACTTCCCCGATATAAAAAATACGAGCACATGAACTGTAAAATTGTACCTATACGTACCGACACAATTTTAAAGTTACGAAATAATATATATTATAGAGCTGTCAAAATATGTCGTGGAGTTTTAAATTAATTTTAAAGTGAATTTTATTCTTTTAATTTTCTTTTAATTTATTAAAAACATGGAACAAACGTGTTTTCTTTTCTTATTTATAGGTTTTAAGTATCTTTTTAATAACATATAAAAGATACTTAAATCACCCGTCTTAAAAATCAGTACATTAAAGTTTGGTAACTTTTGTCGTCACACCTAAAAGATCCTAGTCACACTAGCATCATCTCTATATAGAGCTGTACCGCTAGAATGTCGGCATCAGTATATTAACGCGCCCACAATTTATGTACCATGGGAGTTGCCTATGAAAATTTTACGGGATTCGTTAACTGCACAGCTGAAAAATTGGCCGTAAAGATTATTTTCAGCCTTTTCGGCTATTATTTTATACTTTACGCTTGCTAAGATACTTATGATTATTGGAAATAAAGAGTTTTTTAGGTTTTATTTTACCGTCTTATTGAAAAATGCAAATAAAAAAACTCAAAGCTACCAAAAATATTGTTGATAGCTTTGATTAAAATTTTCACGTCATATCCTTCTCCTTACTAATATTATAAATGCGAAAGTCCGTTTGTTTGTTTATTTGTTTGTTACGCCTTCACGTCTTAGCTAAAGAACCGATCATCATGAAATTTTATATACACGTTGCCATGGGTACGGAGAAGGACATAGGCTACCTTTTTATCCCGAAAAAGTATTGTCGCGGGCCTTAGAGCATATGCTCTAAGTCGCGGGCGGCCGTTAGTTTAAATATAAATCATAGTGCAACATGTTGTGTTTCTGTTTTGTTGACAGTTAATCTTATATTAACTGTGATGACAGTTATACCTTAATTAAAGGCCTGGGCACACCGGCTGCGTAGACACGCGCGTGGTCACGCGCGTAGTGACGCGCAGCAAAGATACGTGCGTGTTCGGTGTGACGTCCAATAGGGAATGCCATTGAGTACAACGTCACGAGCTGCAATGCGTAGGGTTACGCATCAGTCTACGCGTTACACAAGCGGTGTGCCATGTCTCATAAAGTTTCATACATTACAACGTCATGGTACGTCTACGTGCACGCTTACGCATAAGCTTACGCATCCGGTGTGTATCGCCTCTTAAACAAGCAATTCTTGTACATTTATTTATTTATATGTACATAAAATTTATGTGATCTCGGAACGGCTCGAACGATTTCGCTGAAATTTGGTATATGGAGGTTTTCGGGGATAAACAATCGATCTAGATTAGTCTTATGTTTGGAAAATTGCGTGTTTTCCAGTTTTCGTGCGTTTTTCTTTCGACGCAGAATATTGTCGCTAATTTCGTCCAGTGTCCGTCAGGTCCAGCGGGTTTAGACGCGGACAAGAAACGAGTGTTAGGGTTCGAATCCCGCTCGGTGACTTACTTTTGTTTTTTTATATGTACAAGTTTTTTTTTTATTTTTATTGTTTGTAAACAAGTTTAAAAAAATTTAGTTAATGTTTGAGATAACAATAAATAGTAATAACCGAGCAAAGCTCGGTCGCCCAGATATTAATAGTTTATTTAACCTCTTATCTTTATACATACATTAGTAAGGCTTCATTTCACGCAAGCCAACCATTGATGTACTTAGTTATGAAAAGTTGTAACAAACGAAACAAACAAACGAACATCCCAAAAATGAAAATCTATGATATTTTCATAAACAAATTCAAAATTATAATATTATTTTTAGATTATAATTTAAAACAATATTGTAATTATATCTAATACTATTATTTATTCTGTGATTATATGAGAAACGTAAATTGAATTCGTTGGATACTTTTTGATTGAAAGCAAATACACGAAAACGGTTTAAAACGAGTCTAAAATTTTACAATAACATCCCTTTCAAATTGTTCGAAGTTTGAGAAATAACATAGCGAAATTGTAATTTTCTGACGTACAATTTATCGTCGACTTTCATGGTCGAGTGGTTTGTACGAGGTGTCGCCATGTCCGAAGTCCCGGGTTTGAATCTCGGCTGGGTGAGAAAAATACTTTTCCATATTTTCTCAAATCTATACATGTTCCGAATTCCTCATGTTCCTGACTCATCGTATTCGCAAGAAAGAATACAGTCGATGACAATTTTTGAAGTGAAAACTTCTTTAGCGGCGTTGTACGATTTTTTGTAATGGGGAAAAATGCTAAACTCGCGTCAGTAAGAATCACGTGGCTGATCGAAAATGCGTAAGACGGATGTGACGGATGGAGAGTAGACAACTGGCGGCGGAAGTATCCCCCTCTCTTTCTACGGCGCGGCGAAAATGGCGGCGCGTCATTTTAAGACGTCATGTAAACACTTGTGTCACCAGCAACGCGCTAATTTTGAAAATGGAACTAATAGCAGCGATCTGTTCGGTGAAATCATTGACTTATTTATACTCTATGACTATAAGTTTAAATCGTAGAATGCGTGCATGTAGAAATTAAAAAGGCCACTGGCGCGAAATCTTTAGAATTTTTCTCTAATTACAAACCGATTGAATTGTGTTACTGTATAGTAATAGATAAGAAATAATTTTAATCCTTTGCATTTTTTCCTTTTAATCCTTAATTTCAAAATATCAAAAATGCACAGCGTTAATATTCAAGTTTTCACTTCTGCCGGCACTCCCGGAGTGCCAACCGATTTTTTATTTATTTATTTAAGTATTTCTTTAATTATAAGGTACAACAACAGCATAACATACATTACATTTTTATTCAAATACTAATTACTGAATCATGTTTTTAATAATAAAAAAAAATACAAAATTGAAACTTACTTTAATGATAATTTGTCATTTTAAGTAGTTTATTTTATTGTGAGACCATTTCTGACGCGCATCGTGATGGCGCGGCATGCAAGCAATTTTAAACTTAGAAATAGTAAAGCGCCAGTGTTATCGATTGTACGTATTACGACGAATCAGGAAATAGGCGAATTTGGAATACGACGAGTCAGGAACATGACGAATCCGGAACAAATCCAATTCTTGTTTCTGGTTTCCATAACATAACTTTAGCTACATACCTAAGAACTTTAATTGGAATTGGAGAAATGTATGTTTTTTTTATGTACTACGGGATAATGCTCGGCCTTCATCTCACTTGACGTTAAGTGACGATAAGGCCGAAGGTGGAAGCGCACTACTCCCGAAATCCTCATCGCTGAGGAACTGGCTATCTTACCTCTAACTGCCGGAACACAACAATTTTTTTGAATTGTTGTTATGGCGCCAGACTTAGGTAAGATGGTGGTAGCTAACCAGGCGGACTTGAAATAAGCCCTACCACCAACCAAACCAAGTACAAATTGTACCTCCCCTGGGAATCGAACCCGGGACCCCTGTGTCTTACACAGGTGGGCGAACCACTAGACCACAGAGGCGGTTGATGGTATGTGACGTTTATCCATCATCAGATTTTTGTCCAACGACGTTGCTTTTTTCGGTTACAAAACCCAAAATAAGCTTATTCCCAACTAAAAAATTCAGGCAGGACATTTAGCCACTTATCAAAACATTATAAATATGTGCATTAGTTACCACAAATTATTTGACTAAATATTTGTACAGAATTCTTAATTTCTAGTAAAATAATTTCGATCTGAGCAAGGGAAGCCCGCCTTTTCAGTAGGTTTCGTTTGATAAATATTTCAAAGGTTTACCGCTGGCTTAAGTTCATTAAAGAAGAGGTTCGTAATAAGGCTTAAAGGTGATAGGTGCTATTGAGAGTGTTAATTAGGGGCATCCGATTAAACAAATCTGAGAGCCGACTCCGAAAACTGAACTTCGTTGAATCGGACGACGGTCGTACGTACCGCATTATGACAAATTACTAAGCTTACGCCCGCGACTAACCACAAGACCATTGAGGTGGTTAAAAGTAGGTACACTTAGTGCACTTACAGCCGTTTGCACCAAACTTAAGAATCGCTTAACTCTTTTCCTAAGTACAACTTGACCAGAAAATTAGGCGCATGACAGCTAAGTTCATGACATCGTTTTAATTTTTGTCCAGTTGTAGTAAGGGAAAGAATCTTAAGTTTAGTGCAAACGGCTGTAAATGCACTAAGTGTACTATGGGCAACAGCGTCGCTTAACCAGTTTGCAACAAATTTCGTGTGCGCGCGTATTACCCCTGCACGAACTAAATGTATGTGACAGCGGGCGCGGCGTGCAAGCGATTTTAACCTTAGCAGTGGTTAAGCGACGCTGTTGCCCATGGTACCTACTTTTAACCACCTCTATGGTCTAGTGGTTCGCCCACCCGTGTAAGACGCAGGGTTTCTGGGTTCGATTCCCAGGCGGGGGTTATAAAAATGTGTTCTGGCAGTCAGAGGTATGACTGTCATTTCCTTGGACGTTCAAATGAACCCTAGGGAACCTTTGACAAGGTTAAAAGTATCCATGTTTGTGTTATTAAACTATTTGTATACCTACAAACTTTTATATTTTAAGCAGGAAGTATATGATTATATTTTTATCACGAGCGAGGGAGAGAGAATAAGGTCTGAAATTAGTTAAATCGAACGCCGAACATCGTTTGATTAGGTGATTGCGTAAAGTCAATCGAATTCCTTTGACAGTTCATATTGGATCATAATATATCGGTGCACACGGAGAGGAATAAAAAATAATAATGTGACTTCAGGTATATAAGGTACCTACCTAATTATGTAAGTGATTTTTATCTAATATTACTGTCTTTATATTGATTTTTATTTTGTATTTTGTATTTTTGAATAATGGGTCTGTGCCTGAAACAAATGCTTTATTATTAACTAGCTTCCGCCCGCGACTTCGTCTGCGTGGATATTAGAGAAAATCCTTCAGCCAGGATCCCACCAGCCGTTTTTATGTGATTAGGCGGGTGCCTCGCGAGGCAAGACGTTTGCCAAGACGCAAGACGCAAGGCGTTTGTCACACGAGGCTCGCTCGCTTGGTGGGGACCCGCTTAATCGGGTAAAAACGACTGGTCGTTCCCGTTCCCGTTCCGTCCCGTTCCCGTCCCATCCCGTTCCCTTTCCCACTCTCGTTCCGTTTCCGTCACATCCCATCCTGTTTCGTTCCCGTTCCCGCTCTCATTCCCGCTACCGTTCCCGTCCCGTCCGGTTCCCGTTCCCGTCCTGTCCTACTGCCGTTCCCGTTCCCGCTCCGTTCCCGTTTCCGTTCTCTTCCACCCCGTCCCGTCCCGTTCTCGTTCATGTTCCCGTACCGTCCCGTTCCGTTCCGTTCCGTTCCGTTCCGTTCCCGTCCCGTCCCATCCCGTTCCGTTCCCGTTCCCGCTCTCGTTCCGTTTCCGTCACATCCCATCCCGTTTCGTTCCCGTTCCTGCTCTCATTCCCGTTCCCGCTCTCATTCCCGTTCCCGCTTTCGTTCCCGCTACCGTTCCAGTCCCGTCCGGTTCCCGTTCCCGTCCTGTCCCACTGCCGTTCCCGATCCCGTTCCCGCCCCGTCCCCTTCCCGTTCCCGTTCTCTTCCGCCCCGTCCAATTCCCATTCCCGTTCTCTTCCGCCCCGTCCAGTTCCCGTTCCCGTTCCCTTTCTCCCCGTTCCCTGGGGCTGAATCATGCATGTCCACCGAGTTGGACTTCAAAATGAATATCATTTTCGCAATCACCATCCCATAAAACCTCAAGAAAGACATCCATATCGATTTTTATGTTTACTTACTCCATTTACCCTCTAAGGGGTTGATTTTCAAAATCACAAAATAAATATTTGCCTATTTATTTTTAGACGTGCTCCTACGAAGTTTAAAGTTATAATGTCTATTTTATATTTTTTTCCATACAAAATTTGAACCCCATATTTCACCCCTTTAGGGGGTAAAATTATGTCCACCGTGTTGAACTTCAAAATAAATGTAATTTTCGCAAACGTCATACCAGAAAACCCCAATGACGACATCCATATCTATTTTTAAGTTTATTTACCCATTTCACCCCTTTTTCATCGCCATAGGGGTTGAAGTACTAAAAGTAACAATATACATTGCGTTAGATTTTCTTCCATAAGCCTATATTATAAATTAAATGATTTTTACTTCAAAAATGAAGGATTTTCTTCTATACACAACTTCATACCCCTTTTCACCCCTTCGGGGGTAGAATTTTGAAATATCTGAGACCCGTATTTATTAATTTTCAATCGTCAGTCTAAACACAAAATTTGAAGATCCTAGCTTCAAAACTGAGGGACTTTCATACAAACTTTCATCCCTTATTTCACCCCCTTAGGGTTGGAATTTTCAAAAATCCTTCCTTAGTGGATGCTTACACTGTATGAGGTATCTGTGTGCAAAATTTCAAGTCTCTAGGTCCAGCGGTTTGGGCTGTGCGTTGATAGATCAGTCAGTCAGTCAGTCAGTCAGTCATTCAGTCATTCAGTTTACGGTTTTATATATTAAGATATTATATGTCATTCCATACAAATTGCAGCCGATGAAATACGATATGAACTGTCAAATAATTACGTTGCGCAATCGCACCCCAGATCCGATCTCGTAAAAAAAGAATAGAATTTCATAGGATCTTTTGGTCCGTTTGCATGTCTGACCGTCCATTTTTCTATCAAAGCTGTCTTTTTCGTAGTAGGCCCCTGGAGCCCTTGCTAAACAGCCGGTTATCTTCGTCCGCAGGCAAGACTGGCTTCGAAGCTATATCTTATACAGAGATAATCAATGTCATTATACTTCAGGAAACCTTTATTAATGAATAACTTCTATTTATAGGCTTGGTTCAATCACAACGTTTATTACAGCGACTAACCCTCGTATGTATAGACGAGTAAGTATTGATTTGAGTAAAACTTACTTCTAGTACCTATTAGGTATATTTACATGCAATGCAATGTATAAGTATAATTCATATTAATTGCACCAAAACTGCACTTTAACTGCATTTAAGATTAATTATACTACAAATTACATGTGAATATAATATTAGAAGTATCTGAAAATTGCAAGTTTTACTCAAGTCATAACATAACTTTTGTCTAAATACGAGGGTAAGTGATCCAAAGTTACGTTTTACCGTGACTTACGAGGTATCACAAAATATACATAATTATATGAAAGAAAATGCTACCATCATTTGTTTTGTTGCGCTCCCCCTATACTACTACTATTGACGGGAATAACGAGATCGAGTTCACATCAGGATCGAATAAACGTCAAAAATCTGTTATTTTGGTACATTGACGGTTGCCATGGTTTCCATGGTACCGTTTTGACGTTTACTTTCTCGTTCGCGTTCGGGAGTAACCCCCCTCTGGGTGGGCCCGAGATTTCCTCTACGAAATGTCTATGTGTTTGTGCACAAACCTATAATTTGATCTGAGTGGCCCTGCTGTCTACTTTATATTTTGTACTTAAATACTATACTTGCCGACCTCGCCGCAAATGAGATCTAGCTTTCATATAAATATACGTATTTACGCAATCACAACCCGCTAATCTGCCAATAAACGCGAAGAATGCTGACCGACTGATTAACCAGTCAATAAGAGGTCACTCCCGGTTCAAAGCTCGCTCGTAAATCCAAGTGTCGAATTTCACGAGCGACTGGTTCACGTCGACTGATGTCTGGTGCTTACGTTCAGGTGAACTGCATTATGGGGTCAGCAATCTTGCAGGGATTCTATTTATTTTCTCCTTTCTTACAACCAAGTGGTGGCTTACTAACTTGTCGTGTTTACATAGGGCCTTATCATATTAAGCTAACAACGTCATAATAAGACGATATGTTACGGCAGTGGCTCTATCATGCCCTAAGTAATAATTTAAAGTGCTTTAGGACCTAAGGAGGAGAAAATACGGTACCCTTAGGATCTCTTGGTCTTTCTGTTCATTTTTTCTGTCAAGAAGGCTCTACCTAGGTAAATGAAAAGAGCATTTTATTTTTTTGGCATTGGTTGTCACTTCTACTCCTCTAAAGTGTATATCGCCCATAATTTTATTCTATAATATCTGCTAATGATGGAGCTGCAGTTTTTGTTTGACCGATATGGCTTACATCTACAGATGTAAGCCATATCGTAAACAATCGTCCGTGGATACGGATAATATAGATACTTACGCAGTTGACGCCGCAGCAGGTTCGTGTGACCTTGGTTGAAGCGGTGGTAGTTGTCGCTTTGCGTTGAACTATGCATGTTTTGTTTAATAACTGTAGTTTAGGGTGTCATAGGCAAGCTTATTTCCGTTTGTATTTCTGGAAACGTAGAATACCTATAGAATTCATTTTAAAAGACCCACTAAAGATCCATTGAAAAGTAACGTAACGTAAAAGAATAGATCTTTTACCCGTGGATGTTCGCGGATACAAATACGGGTATCCGATTTAAGGTAAAACCATCAGTTATTCTTTCCGAAAACTAAAAGTTAAATAAAATATATCAAGGGTCATTATTTGGGTGTCAACTAAAAATATTTGTGCTTGTACAAAATAATAAATTTAGGGACGATCCACCGGTGGAGCCTCGTCGGTGGATCGTAGAGGAATGAGGGAGTTTCACGACTTCTTTCACTGGATTTTGTGAAATAATGATATTACAAATTCACTATACATATTTAGGAGTTGCACAAAGGACTAAAAGGTTGGGTGTCTATAGATAGGTCTTTAAAAAATGACATTGAAGTTTCTAAGACAACTTTTTCTCAAAGTCAATCGTTTGAAAGATATACACTGCCAAAGTGGTGAAATGTGTCCCCCCCCCTTTAACTTTTGAAATAAGAGAGTCCAAAATCTAAAAAAAATATATGCTGTAGATCTTAATAAACACATTCAATGAAAGTTGGTTTGAACGAGATATAATAATTAGTTTTTTAGATATAGCACATTTTCCAAAACCGCAAATATAACTTTGTCATTCATACCAACACTGTGAAAAACAAAGTTATTTTTGCAGACGAAAAATGATAGGTGGTATTAAATATAGTATGGTATAAGGTAACTACGGAACCCTACGGCGCGTGACCCGACACGCACTTGGCCGGTTTTTTTAATTCAATTTCTACTGTAGCAGCTAAGAAACACAATGCACGCATTCTACGTAAGCATAGTCACTGAGTATAAATAAGTCTATGATTTCACCGAAGAGATCGCTGCTTTTAGTTACATTTTCAAAAATAATATCCAGCTGTGACAGACAGACAGACTGAGTCACACCATAAGGGTTCCTTTTTTACCATTTTGGTACGGAACCCTAAAAATGAGGAACAGTATTAAGTCGAGCGAGTCTTATTCGTGATTATTCTATCTTTGAATAAAGACTTTTTTGTTTTAGTAGGCTTATTGGTAATAGACAAACATTAAAAAAGAAAAAACTTTTTCCTCTAGATGTAATTATGCCATTTTATCGCAGCTCTTGTACGTTACAATGACGGACTTTTTGAGCAACAAGAGTGAATATATTATTATATTAGAAATAGATTTTGAGTTCGATCGCGTCATAGGTCAACGCGTTATTCCGAGATTTCTTTGCCATTTCTACGACGAAAAGTACACTAAACAAAAATTATATAAAACGATGATTTCCGATATCTCAACGAAACTACTTGAGCATTCTTCCAAGAAGTTTGTTTGTTGTGCATAGTGGCGTCATTAATATATTGTATTATTGAAAAGCACTGAAGTTCTAATCTAGACTGTTGCTAAGAGCTAAGATGTGCAAAGCACTTTTGGTCAGTAAAGCGCCTTAAAATAAAATGTTTCTTTATTTCAAAACTCTAACTGATAAATTGCAATTTTAAAAGTGTGGTACTAAGTTTTTAAGGCCAGTGTAGTTCAATACACTCAAACAGAGGAAAATTAAACTGGTATAAGTTGCAAAAATGAATGCAAAATTATTACTCTTGATTTTTGGCAATGCCATCGTAGATATGTATACTGCGGTTGAGTTGACAGCAAAATGACTGAAATATATGCTATGCGAGTTTTTCCAAATTCTATATTCATTATCCCTTTATTATTTAATAATGTTTATCTGCTTTTGTTAAATGTAATCGATAGCTTTTGTTCTGGAGTTCATTTAATTATTTATTCAATCTAATTTAATAACTTTAATGCGAAATCTGAAATTAACTTTATTTTTATTGACATTTTTTTATTATTAATGACAAATTGACCATGTATTATATAATTTATTATTTTCTTTTTTTCTTTTTTGCAGTGCCCTTACAGGGTTCTTGTGTGAACTTGTTAGCTCATAAGATCTTTTTGTACCTACCACAAGAATAGCAAATAAATGACTATTGAACTATTGAACTATACCAATCTATTTTCCTCTCCTTGGCTGGATGTAAAATTTTAATAATTATTTCATATTTTTTATTACGTAATGCACAATACTTTTTATTTAACCAATTCTTTTACACATTACGGACGTTCTTGCTTCTATTGTAAAATAATAAAAACCGGCCAAGTGCGTGTCGGGCCACGCGCCGTAGGGTTCCGTAGTTACCTTATACCATACCATATAAGTTATATTTGCGGTTTTGGAAAATGTGCTATATCTCAAAAACTAATTACTATATCTCGTTCAAACTAATTTTGGTTGAAAGTGTTAATTTCTACAGCATATATTTTTTTTAGATTTTTCACTCTCTTATTTCGAAAGTTAAAGGGGGGGGGGGGCACACATTTTATCTCTTTGGCGGTGTATATCTTTCAAACGGTTGACTTTGAGAAAAAGTTGTCTTAGAAACCTCAACGTCATTTTAAAAGACCTATCTATAGATACCCAACACGTGTTGTTTTGAAGAAAAAAATTTTTTCAGTTTCTGTTCCATGTATTTTTCTATTAAATTTTATTTTTGTATTAAATTCGTTAAGCGGTTAACAGAATACATCTACCTATCAAGTTTCAACTGTGTAGTCTTAATAGTTTCGGAATAAAGTGGCTGTGACATACGGACAGACAGACAGACAGACAGACATGACGAATCTATAAGGGTTCCGTATTTTGCCATTTAGGCTACGGAACCCTAAAAAGGTATAAGTTTTACCTTTTAAAAACTTCAGGTAAAAGTTTGAAAAAATGTTAAGACGATATTGAACTGGATCATAAACGACACTTATTCAATGATACTCGTCGATTTTGGACGCGTAGATATTGAAATTGATATGTTACAAGGCAAGCCTCAAAAATCAAATCAGAGTTTCATCTATTGATACCCATAATAGTGTAACAAGCGTCCCAAGCCGTATTCCATAAAGTGTCGGTCATGATTTAAATTATAATAAAATTCTTACTGTTATGTAGAGCACCTTATGCGCCAGTAATAAAGGTCGCTTTACCACAAAACGGTAAAACTTTTTCTTTTCAGTACCTTTATTTTATGTCAGGAAAGAAAAGTGCCATAAATTCGGAGCAGCGGATTTCACAAGTGAGTAGGTTCATGTCGAGTGGTGGCCAGCAGCGGTGGCCGGTGGCCGTTTCGGGATGCTCTGACTTACGCACCGGAAATCATCCATCTTGGCCACGTGAACAATGAAACATTTGCCTCGTTAAACTCTTTTAATGAAAAGCAACGTGGGCGAGCAATGGAACACTTACGAAAATATTAAAGCATTTAGTTTGCTTAGATTTGTATTATAGCTTGTGTTCAACTGATAACTTTGGTCTCGTGAGTGACTACAAAATATATTTGCATTGCATTTTGCCACTCTTTACTCAATTGGACAACACATCGGAACCGCGGGAAAGTTAACTTTTTAATTTCTTTATAAAAACAGATGGGCTGTGGAATCAAGTTCTTTTTTTTGGTTAACTCAATTGATAGGGAAACCCTATTAAAAAGCTTACCAAATGATAGTGTTTCCCTTTCGATAGGGTTAGTCAACGTCATGCTTACCATATTGAGAGGGTTTTCGTATTCGGTATAAGTGCTTACTTGGGTTACCCTTTCGATAGGGTTACCATATTGATAGGGTTACCGCATTGATAGGGTTTTTGAAAACAAGTCTATGAAATACCCAATCAAAAACTCCTTTAACGGCAAGCGGTTCCGGTCCTTTTTTCCGTAAATAGATACGTGCTATATAAACATCCTTTCATAATAAATATGCTGGTATGAGATTCCTTCCATCGTCATTCATGATAGACGTTTTAAATTGATTTTCCTTTATGTAATGACACAGAATAATGAGTAAAATTGTATTGTATTTTCGAAGATACGACTCCACCTTAGTTTTAGTTGTTAAGAAACTTTCAGAACTGCGAAATTAATATTTTTACTGCAAAAAATATTATTATGTCATGTTTTACGGTTCGAGTCTAGATTAATGGTAAGTAGTTACTTCCACCGCATTCTAGATAACTCATTTACCATAAAATATGAGTCACATTAATCACACGTCGAATATTAAACTCTTAATTGCTGTTGTAGTATTAATTACAACAGAGACCGTTAATTGCACTTATTTTCAGACTGATAACATGATAATTCATTCATCATTGTATTTAAATAATAATCATTAAAAAGAAAAATATAACATAATTCATGCTAGCAAAAGATTCGAAAGTATATTCTGATTTGTAGCCGGATTAGGAGTAAAAAGTAGCCAAATGTAGAAAGTTATTACATAGTAGTCACTACGTGATTCCGTGTTAACTTAATTAAGGTAGCGTTCTTGGTTTTTAATCCTTTTGAGATCAGTGTTAAATTACGACTCAAAAATAAATGCTTAAATAATATCTTCATAGGTAAGTGTGTATTGGGAGGGTGCGAAGGTATAATAATCGATCGCAGCGCTCATGGTGGCAAAAAGTAGAAATAATTAAGGCTCTGTAATCTGTTTGAAAACGATATTTAATTGATTACTAGCGATACAGGACCAAATATATATGTTTATTATCACTTAGTAAAATTATTAAAGTAGCTTTATCCTCTTGTTTTACAAAATCTACACTTAAAAAAGAAGTAAACAAACCCTGATATAACCAAAATTAAACACTCTTTTTGAATAGATCTTACTTGCCATATTTAATTTAAATGACCAAAAATGATTTCACTACACTTTCTCCACCCAAATCACAGTAATTTTGAAATTTACATTAATAACACAATATGTATAGTATTTTTTAACATTTTGTCACAATGCCGCCATTACATATCAAAACGTCAAAACGGTCAGATCAGAGCCAACAAAGTTGCAACACGCTAGGTGGCGCTAAAAGCGTGCACGGAGCCAATAGAGCCCACGTTGCTTTTACTTGTAAAAGGTAAGCAAGGTAAATTAATGTTTCACTGTCCACGTGGCCAAGATTGATTAATCATTGAAAAGCGGCAAAATTTTATTGATAAATTTTAATATCCAACATAGGTACTGAGGCTGTCATTAAATCGGAACTTTGGACAAGTCAACATTCTACATAAGCGAAGCTGCGTCAATAATTTAAATTATGTTTACTACGGACTTCACAATGTGTAACCTACCAAGTATCAAATCTGAGTAAACATTGCCAGGCGGAGGGAGTGAACCATGAAATTTTGGGGTATATTTGATGGGCCTCTGATAAATTTGGAAGCGATCATATCTCCCAATTTTATTGACCGTTAGATTCGATATTGCCTCGCAATCGGCTCCAAGTAGCTGCTATTTTCGTTGACATGACATTATTCAATGGCCGTTCACGGTATTACACTCGAAAATGTAATAATTGGTTTCTTGTACACAAACCGACGGATTTTATGATTTGGACTTTTTATTGTGATCTTTGAACTTATGACGGTAGAGTTTAGGTCAGTAAATAGGTATATGTATGAAACCAAATAAGCAAAAGGGGAGATTGAGTAAAAGTACTTGTTGTATCACATTTAATAAGCAATACGTAAAAACATCAACATAAGAAAGTATCTTGGCCGGAAACGAAGAAAAATCTATGTATGTATTTAAATTTTCACTAAAAAAATTCTTCTTCTCTTGATGGGCTTAAAATTATGCAATAAAAATAGAGGGTTTTTTTAAGAAAATCTAATGACCTAATGGCGTTATCCGATCTGAATTTCCGGCATCGGCACAAGCAGCAGGTTACCTAAGCAGAAATGTATCTTCCGGGACGTCTGTTCATCCGTCATGTAAGCGGAAAACCTTTACACGAAGTCCTCAGCAAATGACCCGAGAAAAGGACCACTCAAGTGTAGCGACATCCTGCCACAGTTTCTCACTTGTTTATGTGAGTCGAGTTGTTTGTAAATACGAAGCCGGTTCCGAGCTGTCTTAATCAGTTTAGAGCTGCAAAGTGATTTTGTTTCTCGCCGAGAGAACTAGTTTAGACGTTGCCTTGAATTTGCAAGTGGAGTCTCTGTGCATTTTGGCTACATGTATTCAACTTTTTTGGTGTTTGTCTAAACTGTTTTTTGTGGGCAGCTCGCCTAATGATACGGTCGCAAATACACACAGCTGACTGCTGTAGTTCCATGTTGTGCTTAGTTCGTCGCCTAACTCGACTTCATTTCTAGTGTGTTGTAAAAGCTATTGGAAAAAAATCATTTAAATATAGAGCTAACAGATATTGATAACGAGCACTTTATCGTATATATCTATAGAGAACAAACTACTCTTTTTTATTTTTTATTCATGAGAATGATTAAAATGTTTTAGGACATTTTCTAGTTATCTTTTTACAACTGCCACTGGCACAGCCACTGTTCACGCCCCATACGTATCCATAAACAACATCGTACTTGCTATATCGAAATGTCGTGAGTGTTTTACAACACACTAAAACACTCAAGAGTGGAATAGTAGTTTTTAAATAGTACCTTCTCAAATACGGCGAATAAGTTCATTTGCATTGTGTCGAAATTCGAAGCTACTTGAATAGATCTTACAGTTCTGAATGTTGGTAATAACAAATTGGTAAATATGTTTCCTGCCTGTAATATAATATCGTTAGAGGTGTCATCATCGCACTCGTACGTCACGGCAGGAGGCGATGTCAACCGCACACCATCATAAGTCCTAGCGCAGTATCATTAAGTTGTCAGTGTACGTTCGGAACAGATATGCATATCAGTCGGAACATAAGCATACACGCTCCTATCTTCAATGTATGGCGACACAGTTACAGCGGTCTTGAGAAACGCATAATGTCGTAATTAGACCCAAGAAGGGACGCTAATGATAACGGTTATTTCGTTTCAAGGGTAATATCATAAGACATAAACGTTCCTTCATTGCTATTTTACCACAAGAAATACAGCATTTTCGACACTAATTCGCCTTTTAGAAGTGGAATAACGCCATTAGTATAACAGTCTTTAGCCGAGTGTCGGAGATTTAAAAACAGTTAAACTGTTTAGTTTTTTTTTTAAATAAAGACGCGAGGCGGTTGGCTCACAGCCGTCCACAATTTATGTTTCGCCAGCGAGTCTGGTGAAAGCCTCCAATGAAAGTTTCATCCTATCTGCGAGTTGCAGGCGTGGAAATAAAATTGGACCGCTTTCGGCTTTCAAAATAGCACTATCGGAACGCTGTTGGCGAATAGTTGGTCTTGATGTTACGCTGTTTTCGATTTTGTTGTCCACGCATACGTGTGGGTCTTCGTCAAATCGGCTCACCGACTCGGGGGACACACAACTGCCAATAAAGATTACGCTGAAATAAAGTCGCAGTTTTAGAGAAGAGACCTTTTTTATTATCTTTTGTTTTTGGCCAAGTTCAAGAATTGGAAGTAAATAAAACCTTTTTTCGGCTAGTAAAGATAAAGCTCGCGAAGTCAATATAATGTCTTTGTCTCGACACATTGTTTCATTCCTATTGTATCTTTTGTGAAATGTTGTTATTTTTATAGGAGGTTTATCCTATCTGATCCGTCTTTACTTTTAGATCTCTTTATGTGTGGGTACTACAGCGTCGATAACATACATTTGAGTTTCCTTTAAATTTCATAACACTAATAATCCTATATTGAAAGCCCATAACCATAAGAATAACATATTTTTATCGAGCAACCTTTGGTAGTACCTAATAACCATATTTATTCAGCTCTTCATGATTTTTTACCTACTTACACGTCATAAAGTTATTCATTCCAAAATCTGTATGCGAATGTAGCATGGTTATGTATTACCAGGGCTGTCCCTACCCGGGGGTGCAAGGGGTGCGTAGCACCCGGGCGCAGGGCCCTAGTGGGCGCCGAGGGCCGATCACCTTATACCATGCGTAGTCTGCCAGCTCTGAAAATCACTTAACAAGCATTTATTATACCTAACCTTGGTATCTATAAAAATGCAGTATCAATACAATATTGTTGTCAAATATGCCTCAGCCTTAGGTGGATTCGCCTTGCTTAATTGGGACTAGCGTAGTGAAAGCTAATTTTGATCTTATAACTAATAATTAAGGTCTCTTCAACTCAAAAGTGAATAGGTATTTCCTGGGCAAGCATGCTACACCTCAGACCACATCCTGTTTACCAAGCAAGATGGCGGTCAAATGCTTATTAGTGCCTAATAACCATATTTATTCAGCTTTTCATGATTTTTTACCTGCTTACACATAATGTTATTCATTCCAAAATCTGTATACGAATATAGCATGGTTATGCATTATGTATTACAGAACGAACAGTACGAAAACAGTTAGATTTAGGTTTCATTTTAGACACATTAACATTATGTTTTGCCGTAGAATCGGTTATGAACGAACGAATAAATGAACGAACGTTAGCAAGCTCTCACAAACTTAAGCGGAGACAAGGCGGAGACATATCGATTCCGTTCCTCCTTAATATCTTTTGTTTTCTTAAGAAAAAAATGTGTCAGAGCAGGCTCTCATTTTTATCAGACTCTTTCGCGCGACTGCTTCGTCTGAATGCCTTGAATTTATTGCGATGCACAGCTTCAACGGAGCGCGAGGAATTAGCGACAATCAGCCGGGACTGTACGCGGAGGACAATGCCGTCATTACAACGAGTGCGAAAATATTCCATTGTGTGACGTCATGCCGATGGACCGCCTATATTTGGAAGTTTAATTGTTGTATTTGTTGAATTTATAAACTCGTGACTTAACTAAGTAGGTACTTGAGTACCTGTAAAATGCACATTTAATTAACTAACTAAAAACCAGTGGCAAAGGGTACACACAAGCCCATTCCTATCGGCTTACCTTTTAGAAATCCCACCCCATTGATCCACTATGCAGATCATTACATTTTTGTAGAACGGCTTGCCGTAATTTCACCCCTCTCAGTGGTGAAGAAAATACTTGAATAACCACTGCTAAAGACTAAAGAAGTTATTCAAGTATTTTCTTTTATTTATCAATGTTTTCTTAATTAGTGCATACTTTGAAGTATTATTGAGATAATTAAGTTTACGACACTAGCAATGTCATAGCCTTAAATGAACCTAAATCTGAAGGCTCTTTAAATTATATTTAAGATCTATTTTGTTTTAACATTTATCTTTATCTTTCTTTTACTCAAAACTGAATAAAATATCGTTATACTTTTTAAACTACACCGAGTGATCACACTTCAAACAGAAACTTTTTGTGGTAAATCCTAATCCAATCATATGTTTAATTAATCCCGCGGGTTTACGTAGACTTTCTAATAATTGGGTAGCTTGTTTGGCTCCCATTTACATTTTATAGGGGTAGCCCAGAACGTCCGCACCCTGTTAAATTTCGCCGTTGGCAACACAGGACTTAATATTTCTGTTTTGAAACCAACCTCCGTAGTGTGCGGTGACGAAGTTGGCTTGAAAGTGTTGCTACTATAAAGAACATCTTCAACTTCAAAGTCATACTTCATGTCGGTTTTCTAGGCGTTTTCTAGTTAAAAGCCAAAGTATCAATATTTTTTGTAAAACTCATAAATATAAATTACTAACTACCCTTAAGCTAGGGTTTCCTAAAAAAGCGGTACCGTCTTATAGCAGCCGTAATTTTACGGGCGTAAAAAGACTATTTAACGTTACGGTATCCAGCACCGCTCTCTAGGAAAGCGCGCCGTATTGTTTATATAGATAACGTTCTATGCCGCCGCTAAATTACGACGGCCGTAATATGACGGCACCGTCATCCTAGAAAACCCTAGCTTAATCGACGGATTTATTCAAGTTATGAAATATTGAATGCCCAAGTCAACAGGGACAACAATAAAACTCATCCCTTTTCTATATTTTTACAAGGCTCTTATATTGTAACATTATTTTATAATTATATAAGGTTATACTATCTGAAATCTTTTGATAAGATTGCAACTAAAATATAAATTCATAGAATAAACCCTCTAGTAATAAAATTACGCACTTGGGTGACAGGATTCGGGCGCACAGCCGTTTGTTTGATGTCATATAATCATAACCGTATTCACCGCAATCCTATTGTTTAAAAAAATGTTTGATTAAGTAACTCATTAAAAAGTCCGAAAGATTTTTCTACAAAAAATGGGAACAACGAGTCAACTGACATTAAAATAAAAGGAGAACTGTGATCTCACTGCAGATCATTAAAGATATCTCCGGCTGCAATTGCTCTTATTGTGCCACCATTGTGTATTGTATCTCGCAATTTTAATAGCAAACGGTTTCATTTATTATACAACATTGTTTAATTGGTCTCGTTTGATAGTTTATTATAATTCTTAGAATGTTTTATAATCTTTTAATATCTTTAACAAAAGTGACATTCATTTTGTTTTAGTAAGACAAAAAGTATACTCATCAACTTTGTCTAGGGATACAGGTGTTATTTTCATACAAACGAGCTAACTTTGTAGCCTTGGTTTTCTGCCAGAGATGTACCGTGCTGTGATCTGATGATGGCCATCCAGGGAGTGAATGGAGGAGATTCAGATCGCTATACTCACTCAATTGATCTGATCAGCATTCTTAAAGATTAATGGGTCAGAGTTCTGTGTTTCAGGATTTCCATACATTTTTATGCTATTTTCGCGGTTATTTGAATATGTCCTTTAATCTTTTAGAATGCTGGTCAGATCAGTTGGGTGTGTATAGCCATCTGAAATCTCCTCCATTCACTCACTGGATAGCCATGATCAGATCACAACACGGCATATCCCTAGCAGAAAACCAAGGCTTCAAAGCTACCTCGTTTATGAAAAAACACCTGTATCCCTAGACAAAGTTGATGTGTATATGTTACCGGCAATGTATGAAATGCAGGCATTGTATACAATGCCTAGGCATTGTATACAATGCCTGGCCCTTTTAGGCAATGAATGAAATATAATGAATATTGATATCTATTTCACACATTACCTAGGCAGTGTATACAATGACTAGGCATTGTATAGAATGCCTGCTGTTCCACCGGCAATGTGTATAATAAAAAGATTTTCGAGAATAGATTCGAGGGGGGATCGAGGGGGGCTTGGGGAAAGCTCGAGGGGGGGGGGGCTTGAGGAAAGCTCGAGGGGGGGGGCTCGGGGAAAGCTCGAGGAGGGTTCGATGCGGGGCTCGAGGGGGGCTCGAGGGGGGCTCGAGGGGGGCTAGAGGGGGCTCGAGGGGGGCTCGAGGGGGCTCGAGGGGGGCTCGAGGGGGCTCGAGGGGGGCTCGAGGGGGGCTCGAGGGGGGCTCGAGGGGGGCTCTTTGGAATCGAACCTGTTTTACTCCTGTAGGTCCCGCGTATAGGTTAGAAATTTAAGGCGAGCGCGGAGCGCAGCGGAGCGTGAGCCTTAAATTTCGAGGTTATTTTTTTATAACAGACAACAGAAATTTGAGTTTGTAATCGAACCTGCTTCACTCCTGTAGGTCCCGCGTATAGGTTAGAAATTTAAGGCGAGCGCGAAGCGCAGTGGAGCGAGATCCTTAAATTTCGAGGTTTTTTTTTATAACAAACATACGAAATATACTTATTTTACACATTGCCGGTGGACCAGCAGGCATTGTATACAATGCCTAGGCAAAGTATAAAATGAATTATATTTCATACATTGCCTGATCGTTTCAGGCATTGTATACAATGCCTAGGCATTGTATACAATGCCGGATTATACACATTGCCGGTAACATATATAAGGCGATGTGACAATCCAAATAAGAAGAGGCTTGAATACATATCCTATAGATGTGTCTTTTTATTCACTCCAAATTCTAAGGATGTGTTCAGTCCATGAAACTAAATAACTTTATCTAAGAAACACAGAGATGTAAAAAAAATACTTTCCATACAAATCAAAGAGATCACGTGATCAGTTTAGTAAGGGATGATCAAAATTTTGTTGCCTATTTCGACACATGTTTCATGGAAAATGTTGTTCAGTTTCATGGACTGAACGCATCCTTAAAATTTGGAGAGTGAATGAAAATGCAGCCTGTATATGTTTACACATTTTGTATTTATTTGTAAATAAATAAAGTTACTTTTCTAATATTTTAGTGTTTATTACATATTACATAGTCAAAAAGTTGAAAGAGTTATATAAATTGTAATAGCCACGGTCAATAAAAGCTATCATAATTACGTCTACTAAATTATGCGTACATATTATATTAACCACTGAAAAAAGGTAGAAGTCCACAGAATATTGTTATACAATAATAATAATGTGAACCACGCGAACTTCTTCGGTGTCACATCGCAAGGGTTAACTCAGACCGTGTTAAACCGTAAAAAAGGACATTTTTACACTTCTCAACCCCACATCAAACTAACACACTAGGCCAACTCCGCAGTAAATATTTTACATATATTCTGATATGTGAAAAGTTAGCATTCCGTTTCCGACAGCGACCTCCGTCAACATGTCGATTGGTTGCTTTGATGAATGGGCTGGCCACGTGCTGCCTTTCATAATATTACTGTTACAAAATACATTACCTACTTATGTAGGTACATGAGTAAAAGGTGGACTTGCTATTTTAATAACATCAGACTGAAGAACAAAAGTGACTCACAAAAAGTTTTTATTTTCGTAACTAAACTTTTTATTGTAATTTGTAAGTTAAAAACAAGAAAAAATTGTAAAAAACGGTCAAGAGCGAATCGGACTCGCGCACCGAGAGTTTCCGTACCATCATAATAAATAGAGTAGAATAATAAAATTATTATTGCAGTTTTAGGTCGGCACCATCTGTTGACCGGTAGTGGAACTAACGTATTTTTTGTTGATAATTTCCCAAAAAGGGTGCTATATCACATCGTTTTATTTTTCCTGTAATCTTTGCATAAACTACTATCACATAGAATTATTTCAGATTTTCTCTTTGCAAACTTCGAAGATAAGGGGAAACGGTATTTTTTTTACATTTTTCATCATAAGTCGAAAACTATGCGACCTAAAAAAAAGAAAAACATGTTTAAAAACGAACAAACAGCGCTGTTTCTTAAGATACCCCACATGCCTTAGTAGACCCACTTCAAATTTTTAAGACCACTTTTCAGTCCCTGTTGTAAAGCAATATATTTTTTTATTTCTTTCTTATTTGCAAAATAGTTCGGCAAACGTCACCTTAAACTATTCCAAATTTCAAGTTGATACCATTACTAGTTCTCGAGATATCCAGGTCTGACAGACAGCTGTCAGTCTGTACTGAGTCACACCATAAGGGTTTCTTTTTACCATTTTGGTACGGAACCCTTAAAAAAAGGAGGAATATCAAAATCTTTAGAATGTCATGGGGAAAATTACACCGGTCGATTTTCCGGACAACTTGCTTGGCTACTTTAGTCGAATAGGGCTTTAGACAATCGCTTGTAAAATCGAGTCGTAAACCTAATTTCAATTAAGTGGTGATTCATCGCGATAATTCAACCCGTGTAAATTCCCCATTAGTTTAGAACAATACAAAAGATATCATAATTTAGAGGTCAAACAAAGATATTTTAAAATTTGTGCTAAATTTCTTTATTTTCAGTTTCAAGTTGTAATCAAGTTTCATTACATACAAATAAATTAAAATAAAAACATGGTTTCTGAGTACATTATTTTCATTTCCTGAATTAATTTTATCCTCTGTTTGTAGCAGGTTTAAATATTAAATGTAAATACATATTATACTTCTGGTAAATCAACATCCGCGATTAAATTCTCAACTTTTGATTGTATGATGTTCGATGCTGAAATTTTAAAATTCGTTCTTCATTCATTAAATAAACGGATATTTAAAAAGTATAATAAAATTAATCCATCGGAGTCTTAAATAAACACGTTTCCTATCTTTTTATTTGTTTGTTGTTTCTGTTTTATTTTCTTCGTCATTAGCTTTTAACGTGGGGTTAACTAAAGAGCCTACTTGGAAAATTAATCGCATTATCATTATAATCTGATGATTTGTCGTTTTGGACCTTATATTCCTGGGTTAATAATGTTACGGAAAGGAAAGAACGTTTTCTAATTATAGTGTTTCGGTTTTCGGTGTACATCCTCTATTCGTGTGTGTATTCACTCATAATATGTATTAAATTATGAAATAAATAAGCAAAACCTTTTGTATTAAACATTGCCTAATTGTATCTTATGTCTGATAAAAGATTTATGTCAGTTATCAGTTTTATTAATTTCGATTTGCGAAAATGACGATCTTTAGTAGAAAAAGGCTAATTTGAAAAACTTATTAATCAAAACTCTATCAAAAGCTTACGATAAAAATATCCCCTTCACAAAACCGAAACACACTTGAGCTATATTTATAAAGTTGCAAGGATACCAGATTCATTTTCGATAAGGCAGATTTACGCGCAAAACCCAGTCCGCTTCAGGCGGTCCTGTGACTAAGTTTAAATAAATATCTGACCTAGATTTTGGCAGTGAACGCGCCAAGATGGCCACATAACAGGCATAATAGACAAACTTGTAAGCCGAAATCTTAGCAGCTGGGGTCTTGATATTGTTTAACCACTTTTTAAGTGATGTACTAAAAGTTAATATGGACATTACACTTCTGCAGCTGGTGAACCAGTCAAATTACACAGTCATTATCAATGAATACATAAATATTTTCTGGACAATAGGTACCACTTTTTTAATACCGAGAAAAAAATGCATTTACGTAGCCCCTCCCCCCTCGCAGGTGATCAGGGGGATTCGTTTGTGGGGCTCGCCAGGAGGGGGCCACAGTACAACGTGGTACAACGCTGCAGCCCCACCCCCCTCCCTCTCCCGTGGTCTCGACCAGCCCTAGTGGATGGAACCCCGGGAGTACTTACCCTCGCGCGCCGCCCCCGGTTGGCCCTGAGGGAGTCTTGAAACATGATTATGATGAAAACAACCTACCTCATCATACAATCAATTAAACTTCTTACCAGGATTTGAACCCGCAGGCAGTAGATATTGCTATCAGCCGGCAAATTAAGAAAGGACGTATTACCATAGAATTGATACTAGTATTATAAATGCGAAATTAAGTTTGTTTGTTTGCTTATCATCATCATCATCATGAAATTTAGTGAAATTATGCATGTCAGGGGTACAGAGAAGGATATAGAGTACCCTTTCATTCAGAAAAAAAGTATACTGTTCCAAAGGGATATAAAAAAACTTTCTACGCAGACGAAGTCGCGGGCGGCTGATAATAACACTATATTAACAATAACAATACTTTTTTTATACTTATTAACCCCCACTGATTCAGTAATAAATTAGATTGTCTCAAAACAAAAGAAACGTGCTTTAATGAAAAAATATTGGAGCTCCGATATTTAAATAGGATAAAATAAACTAATTGAATTAGAGTTATTGCAACGAGAATTGTTTGAAAGGTTAATCTAACTTTAATTTAAAGTCTTTTAATAAAAGTTTTAATAAGTTTAGATGAACTAATTTCACTTACAGACTCTTTTTCGAACAAAGTGGTACCAAATAAATATGCATGACTGCTAAAATATTACTCATTCAATATTATGATATGTCTCGATATCATGATCAAGTTAGAAAAATATATTATTTATCACGATTTATGAAGACGATATTTTTATTCCAGACTGATTGCATATTTGTCCTCTATTTTGCTTGGTAAAAAGTGACAATAAAAACAAAGAAAGATCACGCACAGTTTATAAATGCCTATTCACTGGTCTAGATACGTCAAAGTTGTAATCCTGGGCAGAGACACAAGGAGATCCAAGCTCCTCGAATTACGAATCTACAGGTTGATTTAAAAATCACGTGACAAACTTTCAGAATCTGTTCAGTTCATGAAACTGAATGACTTTGACTTTCTCTTAGAAACGTATATTGACTTGTATAAATAGTCTAAAATATTTTCGTATTTTGACCTACCTATGTTTTCTTAGATAAAGTTGTTCAGTTTCATACACTGAATAAGTCGATTATTATTACGACGTATCATAATACGAATTGATAGAGTAAAGCCCAAAATTAAAATTCATACGTTCTTTTTAACAGGACAAACGACGCATGGAGTCTGAAAATAGAATATGCACGTCAAACACAATGCCGAGTGAACAAGCTCTAGCTTACAAAAAGAAGAGGTTTTTAGTTCGTCGCGTATACATCACTCAGTTCTCTGGGGTTCACGGTTTTTTTTTTTTGTTGTGTTTTAGGTTTAAAATAGGAAGCGTAGATTTATTTAATAAAATTAAAAAATATTAAAAACACGACTGCCTTGCCAAAAACGAACTAAAAAGTTAAATAACAAGTGTCATTGCAGTCGGAAGACCTTATTATGGAACAATTTTTGATGAAAGAGGTCCCCCGACTGCAATGACACTTGTTGTTTAACTTTTTAGTTCGTTTTTGGCAGGGTGGTCGTGTTTTTAATATTTTTTTAAATTTATTTATTTTTATTTCAAACATTTTAGTGACATGTTATATAGTTTTGGAATGTGCTCATCCAGGCCTTTCATTTGATGCCCATATTGTAATAATAGAAGAAAAAAAATTTTTTTCACATTTGAAAATGGCGTCGTACAGTCTCCATATTGTTTTTTTTTAATATAGCCAGTGTTCTCGGGATGCTGTAAGGATTCTAACGATACCCCATTTATCCAAATCAGTCTACCACTCACATACCCACATACATGAACCCTGAACACATGTACACTCTTTTTGCTTTGGGCAGTCGTGTAAACACTCTTTTTGCTTTGGGCAGTCGTGTAATAAACACTGTTTTTGCTTTGGGCAGTCGTGTAAAAACGATTTTTGCACAGAAAAAATTTAAGATATCCTTACTAAGGGGTACAGAAAAGGACATTTAGGTACCTTTCATCTAAAAAAACGTACAGTTCCCGAGGGATAGCTAAAAAACTGTCCTCGCAGACGAAGTCGCGGGCGGTTGCTAGTCAGTCATAATATATAAATCCATAATAAATAAATAAATCCCGACAACGTCCCAAACTTAGCAGAGCATAAATGAGTACAAATATAAAATTATGACTAGAGAACATTTTTTTGCTCATCGCAAACTCATTCGGTAAATGCGCAGATACGAATGTTCAGTGTGAAATAAGATACAATTCAAAAAATATGTTCTGGAATTTGATATTTAAAATAACAGATAAAATTATCATCAATTTGAAACTGAGTCGGAACCTCATAATTTTCCAAAAACCTTCCAATCAAGTTGTTAGAGATGTTGTTTTAGAATGTAAATTGCTTTAACCAGTCTGAGGCTCCATGAAAATCTTATTTCTATTTCAGGACTTGTACACTTTACCTGATTGGCAGTGGGTGGGCAAATATTTTTACTTCTCGCCCAACCAAAATTAATTAGATAGATATTATTATTCTTCTCCAATTTATTTGTAGCTCACATTATGGAGTTTTCCTTTTTAAATCAATTAATATTGTGTTAGTACGCCGAAATAGATTGTTTATTAGATAAACATTACACAAAAAAAGAATAAGAATACCTACCGTCGGATTAACTGTCAAACAGATCAAAATTTACAGAAAGCCAAAAAAAACTTCACCACAAAAATTTTGTATGAAGGTTTGTTTTGATTTTATAAAATAATACTTATTAAAATTAATAGAAATAATATCCCGTTAAAAAGTTTTCAAAAATTAATGGCTAACGTGTTAATAAAGTTACGAGATTTTCCTGAAAATATAGTAAGATAATTGCGGAGATACGATTTTTGCTACAAAAAATGTACACGAATAATGAAAATTTTATTCAACAAATTCAAGAAATGACCGCCTCTGGCTTCAAAAGATTCATGATCATCATATTCAGCTGCACGACGTCCACTGCTGGGTATTGGCCTCCCCTAGGATCTCCACAACCTACGCTGCCCGCATCCAACGGCTTTAGTAATTCATCTACGGATCTCCTCATAACTTCGATCACGTTGAGAAACGCCGAGCATGGCCTTTCTATAGCACTCTGGGTGACTTTGAGCCCTCTTATGAGAACCAGAGTTAGCGGCCACGTTTTACTTCTTTCTTCTTGAGACACTGAGATAAGTTGAGAAGATTTTTCGAAGCTTTCCGAATGCTGGCCATTCGAGTTGGATTCGACGAAAGATCTCTTTCTCGACGTTAGACTTACCTAACTAGATTGTCTGTTCTAGTCAACAGCTAGAGTGAAAACAATAAGGCGGCGAACGACGACGAATGCCAAAGGTTTAAGTGAAGTGATTCTATTTTTTTAAAAGGGTGATAAAACACTTTTGAAGAACTGCAGACCCATTTCACTTCTGAGTCATGTCTAAAAGTTATTTTGTCATTACAAATCATCTCGCTTGAAGGTTTGACAATTTCCAACCTCCCAATAAGCCGTGTTCTCGAAAGGTTTTTAGCACCATAGATCACATCCATACGCTGTGGCAGATTACATAGAAAACCCAGGAGTATTATCTACCACATTGGTTGGCGTTCGTGGACTATGAGAAAGCCTTTGATTCGATGAAGACCTGGGTGGTGCTACAGTTTCTCCAGAGGTGCCAAGTGGACTCCAGCTCCAGCTCATTAAATGAATAATTAAAGACATAAAAGAGAGTAAAGCACAAAAGCAGGGATAAAAAGAGTTGATTAAGTTAGGTTAGAACTCCAACAAAAAATGCACGAGCCGAGCGAGCGGAGCGAGCGTGCTTAAACGACATTTTTGTAAAATTTACTATCAATAGATGATTCGATTTTGTTGACAGATCTACTATTTTGGAGACAGATATTTTGTCAATTGATATTATTTGCTGGTAACTTTTAATACAAATTTATATAATCGTTTTGATATTGTTTGGTGATTCGGCTTTGGCGACAGATCTTATTTATTAGGTCATAATAGTGCTTCAGAACTTCTCTTTGATTATCAGCATTCAAAGTTTATAAGACACATGATCGTAACACTGATCCAAATTAAAACATTTCGCGTTAGTATGTACTCGTAATGAAAGTTATAGGCTTGAAACGAAAGCTCTTTAAATTTTTCAACTAAAGAGAAAAATTCCGGTGCCGAAGTTTCAGTGAATCAATTAGCAGTTTATTGTAATCCCAAAAAAGTCAAAAGCAGGGATTGGTTTCCAAAGCTGACCGGGACCAAGTGGGTAATTAATTGCTCGCAACGTTTTTGCAGGGGCCGAGGGAAGAACTCTGCAAGATTTATCGTCCGCGCCACTTCACTCCGTCTCGGCAGCGCATTACTAATCTTTTCTTTAATTCTGATCCCTTGTTTTCTTCAGACGGTAATAGAGCTGTGAGCCGGATTAAAGAAAATGCTCGTTCCGGCCTCGTTTATATTGCATTGCTGAGGAAAAGCTCGGGCTAAATAATAAGACGGTGTCTACATAAGCGCGATATAATTAGTTGGCGTATTTTACTCGAACGGGAAATTGCGTATTGAAGGAAATTGCTGCAAAGGAAAGAGTAGTAAGCATTTATTGCGGGTAACGTTCTTAAAAGAACAAGCCATAGAAAATATATATACGGCAGTCTTATTTCATTGAACAGGGGGGGTATTACAACCTTTTAAAACTGCCCAGGTATATGAATTGCTATAGTAACATCTCTTTCTTGCTCTATAGCAAATAAAAGAGACGCATTGGTAGCCATTCAGAAAACCATGAAGTTTGAAGAGTTATACGGGGGCAGGATTTAATACTTAGTATTAAGTGAAACAGATATAATAATAAGGTCCCTAATATTGGGGCATGTGTAGGTGAACATATAATAAGCATAAGATTATATATCTTTTTAAAACCATCATATCATAATACAACTCTTCTTTACCTTTAAACGTGGGTGTTTTAAAAGATTAATAATATATAAAAGAAATAGGACATCATAATTTTTAACTGTTGAAACTTATACGATTTTCATTAACGTACTGACTGCTTCAAAAGTATTACTACTTAAAGTACTTTGAAACAAACCCCATGTTATTTTTAAATCATTAAAATCATTAATTACAATAACTTCCGTTTGAATAGTTACCAATTCAATACAACAGAAAGGTCGCGAATTTGTCCTTCCATTTATTATAATGCCCAGCGGGGAGATACCCGAATAAACTTGAACAACTAAATTGGGTTGTTCCCGTTAGGCCCACCTTGTTATGTGATTGGGATTACCTATGTAATGCCTTCGAGGGTTCGCTTTAAACAAATTGTAGTAAAACTTCAAATTACATATGACGCTTGTGTGCTTGTGCAGATTTTGTAGGCGTCTCTTTAAGCCTTGGGATAATTAATCAGTATTTATGTTGTAATAAATACTGGTTCTGAAATTCATGTATATGTGTTGTTCTGTGCTATTAGTCTTTGGTGCTCGTTTACGGAGACGCGGGGCGTTAGCGTGCCCGCAGACTACAGACCAAACTGTCGGCCCAAAGTTGGGTCGGGCCTTTAAGGCGAGACAGTTCACGAAATTTACTCTTTCACTATGTCTTTAGAATAAGGTTAAATATTGCATAGCTTTAATTGACGCGTCGCCAGAAATTTGACGAAATTTAGTAAATTTGTATTGATTTCTGAAATACTGGATCATTTATTAAAAATGTACTCGGTTATTGTAATAGATCGATGAAAAAAGCTATCCTTTTTGCATAAAAAATAATATCATTGTCGTTGAAAATTACGAAATCTGACGATTGGAAATTTATTTTTATAAGTTTTTATGGTGTTATTCAGGATTTTTTTACAGAGTTACCATGCCATTTTTCAATATTCTGTTCGGTTATTGTGTTTCTTTGTTTCTTTTTCAGTCTACAGTAATTTTTGTAAAGTAGAATTCTACTTCAGTTCTTCACATTGGAAGTTCAAAAATCAATCTTTTCATCAGATCGTGAACTGGCCTCGCCTTAACCAATATGAAGAAGTATGCAAGTGCGCACACTACAACGATTTGGTGTCGGCCAATTCTTCATATAAAACCTTAGAGAAGGGAAGTAAGGGGAGCAGGCATAAACTGCAATAACAAAGCATTCGTGACGTCAGGCGCGTGCCGTGTCCGCCATATTTGTTTCCTGTCACATGTTACAATTTCAACTCTATGCTGTTAACATAAGGTGTAAGTACACTAAGCTAAGCCGCCGTGTTTTGTTCCATTACAATGGAGAACAATGAAGTAGGTATGCACGCTTTTTTCGTAGGTATGCCTGCTCCCCTTACTTCCCTTCTCTAAGTATAAAACCAACTAACGGCCGATAGAAAGTCTGTAGTCTGCGGGCACGCTTACGCGTCGCGTGCGACGGGAACGGGAACGGATACTCGTATCTCTGGCTGGACCCAATTCTGAATATTATAAACTAGCTTCCACCCGCGACTTCGTCCGCCTGGACATTCGTGAAAATCGTTAGAGAACCTATAACCAGGATAAAAGTATTATTTGTTCTAACTTCATCAAAATCGGATCTTTTCTCAAATGTCTAAGCGGACGAAGTCGCGGGTGGAAGCTAGTATTATATAACATAATAGTAAATACTTCATCGACCTTGCGAATCAACAGTTGCATTATGATTTTAAAGGTATAATTGTTTTTTTTACCAAAAATAGCAATTTACGTCCTAATACCGTTTGAAAACTATAATTATGTACCTATAGCTTATCTGTGATTATACCTATAGAAAGAATGAAAAAAATGGTTAATTAATAATAGTTATTTATGCAACTGTACTATAACGAGATGTATTAAAACACGTGTGATAATAGTATCACATGAGTGTACAGTTGCATACAAGACTTTACCTACACCCATATTTTTATTTTTTCTTATTTTTATTAGGGAAACAAACAATATTTTAATACATATGGATTAAAAACACCCATGATAGTTATCTAAACCCATGATATGTATCCTCTATAAAGGTTTTGACTTTGACTTTGTCTTTGACTTTGACTTTCCTCTCCCTCCTCGTCATTATATCTTCCGCAAGAGTGTTATAATGTTGTACTGAATTTCATAATGCAACGCTCGCGCGTGGGCGCGCGGCGCTGCAGGACCAGCTCTGGCTCGGGATATTGTAATGATGGCAGTAAACTGTTTCAGAACCCCTTACAGAGGATTTAAAGCATGGGAGTAGATAAACATAAATATAAAACAAAATTACACACCTTACACCAACAGTCGATCATTTTTTTATTGATTGGCGGCGCTAGTGGACGAGATGTTACACGTTGGCTATAAAAAAAATATTGGTGTATTTTACTACATTTTTTTTAATCAGGCACTAAGGAGTGAGGCACCCCGACACAAGTATTTGATT
Source organism: Agriphila geniculea (assembly GCA_943789525.1). Classification (NCBI taxonomy): domain Eukaryota; kingdom Metazoa; phylum Arthropoda; class Insecta; order Lepidoptera; family Crambidae; genus Agriphila; species Agriphila geniculea. Next base: position 19,540,292 of record OX038871.1, read on the forward strand.
ACTTTCTGGGGCTTTTTTCGCCTTTCCATAGTTAAGTCGGTCAACTGAACAATACATTTTGTATGTGAGTATCCATTTTCTTTTCGTTTTTTTACCTATGTTCCATGGAGAAAGTAGTTTAGTTTTAAGCACCACTTTCTTTGTTGCAGTATCATATCATCACATCAATTTTTTTTATATATCACCTTATATATGTATAAAACATGCAATACCTTATCCAAAAGAATTGAAACAGAAATCACGCTTCACAGAATTATGAAGACAAAGGTAATGTTTAAGCCACAGAACAAAATGTCGGAAGCACTGAGCACCGGGAATAATTTGCGTGCCTTTTCCAAGAAGAGGGAATTTATACCTACCCACTTTCCTCTGAGTTCTTAGATGTAGACTATATCTGAGAAGTATAAATTATCAAAGAATACAGTTTCTTTAGCTTTTTCCCAAGAAATAAGCTAAGAACTCCATTGAAGTCGTATAATGCGATATACAATGTTCTATAATTGGGTATGTAGCTGATTTTTATTTCATGAAAACAATCATCAAAACATTAAAAACACACCGAGAGCTTTACAAGGTCAGCGCTTTGTCTTTATTCTGTTATATTCTCATAGAATACCAAATCACATTTAAATAACGTGAAAAAATCTGTGCACACTCACTGAACACAGTGAGTGAAAGGCACGAGCAAAGATATTAGAATTTCTTAAGGCACGAGGCAGAACAAAAATTTGGTCTCGTACAACTTTTCACCTCTACCAGCGAGAAAAGTGCTAGGTTTAAAGAATTTATTTCTTATAAAAACATGAAGTTTACATAAAATGAGAAACAGGTTTAACATTATCTGGGAGCACAAGGAAGGAAAAGGAAGGAAAGGAAGCGCAAGGGCACTACCTACCTTTCTCGAAGCGCTTCGTCGTTTTTTTGAACCCTCATATCTTGGGTTTGGAGTATACTAGATAAACAAAATTTTCGGAATGTGATGTCAATAGTAGACTTATTAAATATGTAAAGTTTCAATTGCATAGCTTTTATAATATAGATTTTATTGATAACTAAAAAAAAACCCGATTTCGTCACTGACTCACTCAGGATCATCAAAACAACTAATTAAACATATTACAAAGTTTCAATTGCATAGCTCTTAAACTTTGGATTTTATTGAGTCTAAAAAACCCCGATTTCGTCAAAACTTACTGATAATCATCAAAATTCTTAGGGTACTTGCTAAAGTCCTTGAAAGCTGAAATTTGGTATGTAAGCTAGTTTTAGTACACAAACAACAAAAAAAAAATATAAAACATGGAATTTTTCCCCTTCAACCCCTTAAACTAGGGGATGGAAGTTCGTATAAGACTTTCGCAAGTTTTGATGCTAGAAGTCTGAAAAAATGAGACATATGTATCTGAAAAATCTTTAAATATTTAGTAATTATTTTTAAGACTTAGTAAATCACTGTTAAAGCAACGGAAAAAAATATTCATAAAAAATAAATTGTGTTCATTTCAAAACTACTTCTTTCGTGGCGCAAACCTCACGCAGACTCTATTTTGCTCTTTGCACTGTCACATACTACGTCAAAGACTAAAATAATATCACAGCATAAATGAATTAGTTCTACCACAGAATAAAATAAATAATAGTACAAGTACGCTGGTTGATGTTCATCCAATTTTACACGATTTTAGACCACAATTCTGACCCCACCTTGATTTTCCGGTTAATGGAAAATTACTTACAAAAAAAGGAATGAAATCCCACCAAAAAAATTTTCATGTATAGTGTTGCCAAGACTCCATATGGCTTGCACTGTCATAAAGTTATCAGACCTCATGTAGAGCCATGCTTCTGACTCTACGCGCCTTAACTCTACAAACCCTAACTTCAAAAACTCTTCACCTTAGTCAAAATATGTGGCTTGGCCGTTTCGTTACTACAAGAACTATTATTGTTGAAGAGTGAATACCTATACATTTTTCCGTGTGGGAGAATACATTGTTCCAGCTGGGACTAACGGCTTAACGTGCCACCTGAAGCACGGAGGAGATCGAGATAATACACTTTGGTCACCCATCCCACGACTGACCCTTACCAAAGTTGCTTAACTTCCACAATTGCAGGCAAACTAGACTTCCATAGGTCGCGGGTTTGATTTCTGCCTGAGAATAAGATCTAGTGCGAGTCGAAATTTGGAACTAAGTATATTATTTAGTAGGTATTATGTAAAAATAGCTATGTGAATGCTAAAATCTCAAATTTAAATATTTTAAAGCTGCTTCTACTTATTCAATTGTCAAAATATCTTCTGACATACCTACCACAAAAAAGTTAAAAATAAAAAAGCTTTAAAAAAGGAAAAACCTCCTTCAAAAAACCTTAAAACAAAAACAAAAACCACATCAAAATTGTCTCTAAAAAGCAAGAAATAATATTCAAATCATTAGATACGAGATATGCATATCAATTTTAATAAAACACGTCTAATGAAGTCGGGTTGGGCTTTTAGAACAAAAGAAAGTGGTCCTCCAGCCCCACCCAACTTCAATAGACGTGTTTTATTAAAATTGTTATGCATATCTCGTATCTAATGATTTGAATATTATTTCTTGCTTTTTAGAGATAATTTTGATACGGTTTTTGTTTTAAGGTTTTTTGACGGAGGTTTTTCTTTTTTTTTAAAAGCTTTTTTATTTTTTTATGTCATGCTTTCTGAAAAGAGGTACAATAGATATTGCGTCGTGGTAGTGTAGATGTTCCTGTTTAAAGGATGTAGCAGTAAAATCGCCCTTTTTCTGTACTTTGGGACTGCTACCAATGCAATGTCACCCTTGCTATTCTAGAGTAGCATTTCTTTCATTGTAGCACTAAAGAAAGCCTAAGTGTTTATCACCACGAATGAAAACTAGTTTCATTATTTTGAATATAATACAATTTATAATGAGTCGCGGCCTTCTATATCCAACTTTGGTCGTTAATTAGTGCGCTCGTGACCGCCAGTCGCTTCCAGTTCAGGTGGGACGAGTATGTTCACGAATTTACATAAAAGTTAGTGCATAACATTATGCCACTTCTCGGTAGCGTAGACGTACTGAGAAAGTTATCAAAATTTAGCACTATTATGCTATTTGTGGTAAAAGTCTAAGCACGAAACTGGTGGCTTGCTTTGATTTAGATTAGAGTCATATATACTTAGCTTTTCTAATCTAAACATTGCATTGTTAGCTATTTAGTTACAGACTGAACCATGTAGATGTCAAAAATTGTTACCAGTTATTTTGGCTATTACCTATTTTTTTAGAAACCCAAAATATCCACGACGGAAACACTATAGACATATGAAACACGATTCAAAGTCTGATTGTTTTCCAGCTTACAAAAAAAGATAGGCAGGACTTTTAATCATTTTAATTTTGAATGATTATTGCCCATGTATTTTTAAAGTCTGGCCCCAATGTGAATTCTCTTAGTTTCTCTCGTAGCCAACGTAACGTATCGGCTCGGTTTCGGTGGCGGTGGATAAACGGTGATGTTTATCCACCGCCGCTGAAACCAAGCCATCACGAGAAGGTGATGACGGCGCCGAAGTATTTGTCCTCTGTACATTAAGTATGGCTGCCTGTCCACTACACGCTTGTCACGTCATCTTGAACTCTTAATAACATAATCTTGTGACGATGACGTCACGGTGACGATCCGGTAACGACGGCGGCGGTGGACAAACGGCGTTTACTCTGTGTTTTTTTTTTAATTCACAACGAGATAGTGCTTGGCTTTCATCTCACCTGATGTTCAGTGACGATAAGGCCGAAGGTGGAAGCGCACTACTGCCAAAATCCTCATCACTGGAACTGGCTATCTTACCTCTAACTGACGGAACACAACAATGTTTAAATTGTTGTTATGGCGTCAGACTTAGGTAAGATGGTGGTATAAGGTGGACTTGAAATACCTAAGCCCTACCACCAACCAAACCGAGTACAAATTGTACTCCACCTGGGAATCAAACCCGGGACCCCTATATCTTACACGGGTGGGCGAACCACTAGACTACAGAGGCGGTCGACATGTTATCGCAATTCTTTTTTTCAGAGCTCGAGGCGTCTCACCGAGCAGTTGTCTGCCGCCACAGTTCGCAGGCCTGGCGCGAACGGAGGCTAATGGCCCGTTCATAATGCCCGCCAGTCGGTCCGTTAGCGGCCACCCCGCTAGAATTACGAGGAAGGCTTTCTATTAAACTGTAGGGAATCGCACACCCGCCGGCTTTAATGAGACGTAGACGGTATGATTACTGCCTGAAGTTCGCGGCACTATTAACGCGTGTGTTAATGGCGTATGGTAAAGTATAAGCTTAGAAAGCCTGGCCCCTATTTCACAGACGCGACAATTGTAAATGACAATGACAATTTGGTGTCCATGGCGTCAGCCATATTGAATTTAGAAAATATACTGATCAAATAACTCACAGACACCGCAACGTACATCGAATTGTCATTGTAATTTACAATTGTCACGTCTGTGAAATAGGGGCCTGGTTGTGGTTGCACGTTTTTCAACAGAAGCTTATTACAAGTGGCTCTGAGAACTATAGACTTCACTTCAACCTTTTGAAAAAAATCGAAAAACTGAATTGACAAAAAAAATCTTTATAATTATCGAACCCTCACAAAATGAGTTGAGAAATGTTGCATTTTTGTATTATGAAACAAAATTACGATCAATCAAAATGAAGATTTTAGCATAACTATACCTTATTTTTCACAATTTAAAAATTATTGTATAATTATAAAAAGGAAAATTGAAAAGTATTTGAAATAAATGTACTTAATTGAACTTAGATATTGAACTTTCGCCAGAAATAAAAGAGAATGGTCACTACAAATTCAAATAAATAATTAGTATACACTAAAAATAAATACTCTAAATGTATAAATATGATATCATCCAGCAATCAGTTTTTTTGCAGGGTAAGAGAAATTAAATTGCCGTATAATGAAGTGCTTTGAAATCCCTAAATTAGTTAATTACTTTCTGACAATTTACACCAATTTATTATAGTTTCAAACTAAGCATTTACGTACGTAATTTATTAGATGCGTCTGGGGCCGTGCTCCACCTAGGTTCTCCACCTGGGTGAAGCACGGGATATAAACGGGTGTTCATACAGGTAATAAAAACCCTACAACAGTTCAGACATCACTAACAGGTTGTCACATCTGAGTAGTTATTTAATACACTACCACTACTTATTTATCACAATGTCCTCGTGTGAACCCAGTAAAGGATCTAATGTTACAAGAAAATCCTGCCGGTTTCAAGTGGGGAGCGACAAATGGCGGTTCTTTGTTTGATGAGAGTTGTTTGATTACCGCGGGACATTCTCAATTTGGCAATTTAGTCACTGTATGCCCACTGCTGACCTCACTCTACAGGTTTTTCTACGAACGTAATAATTTTCTTCGTCCGCGGAACTCGACCAAGCGAAAACTGGAAGATAAAAAAGGTGGTCTCAGCTCTTTTGTCGTTCTCTCATGAGTGGGAGCGATTTGTTAAAGACTCACATATATAGTGACACGTACAAGTATATTAGAAAAGGGTTGAGTCCTCGAGGCGAATACGATAATATTCGTTCGCTAACCTTTGAGGAACATTGACGGGTTATAGGCAGGAATGCGGAATATATTTTGTTTTGCAGATGTTACGTGTCATATTTGCTGCTTATTTCAACAATTTTCTCTACAACATCTTTATTTTCTTCGTGTACAAATTGTTATACCATTGGCTGCATATATTTTAACTTTCTAGAGTGGTATAGGTAAGTTTCTTAGAGTAAAAGCAATGTAACAAGTATAACATTACAAGCGGCGGCGGCAACGTGCTCGTCAATAAGTCCTATTTCCGAATATTCTATGGATCTTTTAATAGGATATTATAGGACAATGTTATTTAGAAGCTTAGTAAAGTTAGTTGTTAGGATTGGAGGGTACTCAAACTAGAACATGCATATACAATTTATAGCTTCAACTTTTACCCCAAGGAATAGTCGGGCACTTAACATTGTTTGTAAATCTAGCACAATAGCTTACTCCGCAGTTGACTGGATATACTCAACACTAGCTGATGCCCGCGACTTCGTCCGCACGTAATTTAGTTTTATTACATATCCTTGTTTTTAGGATTCCGGATCTAGTACGCATCCACCTTATGTTGAAATCTATTGTCAATATGTAATTTGGTCGATCGGTGATATTTTCCCAAAATAAGGTACGTACGTGTAACAAAACAATCTAGTAAATATCCAGGCCAGTTGAGTTCACCCACAGAGATATTGTGTGGTTCCGAAAGATTTTTTTGCTTTCCTGAAGAAAGGTAATCCGCAATAATCCGTAATCACAGGAGAATAAAATTTGACGTTTGACAGGGTCTCCATCTTCGGCCCCATCAAGCTAATTACTACTAAACTAACTTATCTGAGCAGTTCCAAAAGCATCCGATTGAGCAACGCTCAACCTCACAGCGACATCTATTAGGTGAATTTTGAAAACAACATACAGTATTTAAGCTATTATTTACGTTTTTGAAATCATATTATTCAAATAAAACAATGATGACCATTTCATAACGATTTAAGTACCTACATAAACCATTTCCTAAAAAAATAAGTAACTCAAGTCTGTTCAGTCTAGTAATAATTTTACCGTCATCTAGCTCCGAATAGATATACTAAAGTATACCAAAATAGCAGCAGATGCATGGGTTTTGAAAACCTTGTCGAAACTTTTAAGAGTATTATATTACTATTAGACTATCATAGAAATATGATCATACTAGCGGCCGCCCGCGGTTTCACCCGCGTGGTTTCCCTTCCCGTGGGAATATCGGGATAAAAAGTATCCTATGTTTTAATCTAGGCTATCTACTATCTGTGTGCCAAATTTCAACCAAATCCGTTCAGTAGTTTTTACGTGATTGAGGAACAAACATCCAAACCCACAAACTTTCACATTTATAATATTAGTAGGATATGTATGAGTCATTTTTATATGAAAAACATAGGACGGTTTAATAACATTGACCATATAATAAAAAAAATTTTTTTCATGTCAGTGTTTAATAACTACATGTGATTCATATTGTCTTTGATCATAGTTATGGGATCCTATTTGACAGCGAGCGTACAAGTAAGATCATATTCGTTGCCCCAGTAGTGATTTTTTCCTCTATTCGCCTAACTTAAAAAAATGGCGTCTTCAAGTGCAAGAATTTTGACAGGAATATTGAAATAATATTAATTACTCTTTACGAGGAAAATTAGTGTTTATATAATAATCTTGTTCCGGATAATGAAATACGTTTTTACAAAACCCAAATACCTACGTCTTTTATTTTTTGCTTGGTTCTTAACAGTTTTCTTCTTTTTTAATGCTATTAATAAAAATTGCACTCATAGCAACGGAAAACACAGCTAAATCGTTATCCATCTTGATTTATGACATTGTTTATATGATCATAGGTGGATCATAAGTGTAATATGTAAAAATGAAAGACAGCATCATTTAACTATGATCATAGAATTTGACAGATATGAAATGAGACATAAATGATAAATATATGATAATGTAATAGCGGCCTTAGGAGGATTTCAAAAGCAACATACAATTTACGCGCAATTTGAGCTCTAACCAGTTTTTGTATTTTCCCTCGGGAATGTGACAATTTCCTGAAATAAAAAGTATCTAAAAAAATTGACCCAGATAGTCTGTTACTACCATACCAAATTTCATGAAAATCCGTTTAGTAGTTTTTGCGTGATACGGTAACAGACAGACAGACAGACAGACTGACAGACAGACAGACAAAGTTAAAAAAAATGGTGGATTTAGCCTTTGTATCGATAATAATGACTGTTAAAATTAAAATTTCCAAAATATATTGAATGTACAGAGTCGGCTCAGTTACAGATTTATTATAAGTGTAGATATTGTAACTAAAAGGTATTGTGCTGCTTTTACCACTAAGTTACTGAATTTTGGTGCGGAGATAGATTCGACCACGAGAAGGGTATTATGAACAGAATTGACACTCAACAACTCTGTACCAAAATTCATCAAAATTGGTTGATTGGTTCAGGCGTGAAAAAAACGGAGTTACTTTTACATTTATGGATATTGTGTGGATAATAAATTGAGAGTGTGAATTCACGCGTGTAAACTCTTTATACAAGCACGCACACAAGAAAATATAGTGGCCACTTAGGAAAGTGACGACTTTGGGAAGAAGAAAACATTAGGATAATGACCACGTGACCCTGAGGGAAACTAACACGTTAATTCTGTCATCGACACAGAAACTACTAACCATATTATTGTTGACTGAACAAGGAGATCAAAACACGAAATAGATATTGCTGAAACTGATCACGTACAACCCAAGGTGTATGTAGACAGAAGTGAAATCATTTTTATATCAGGTGCAGTGCAACCAGCGAGCGCTCAGTCAATAAAAACCGGCCAAGTGCGTGTCGGGCCACGCGCAGTAGGGTTCCGTAGTTACATTATACCATACCATATTTTAATACCGCTATCATTTTTCACCTGAAAAAATAACTTTGTTTTTCACAGTATTTGTATGAACGACAAAGTTATATTTGCGGTTTTAGAAAATGTACTATATTTCGAAAACTTTTTACTGTATCTCGTTCAAACTAATTTTCGTTGAAAGTGTTTACTAAGATCTATAGCATATATTTTTTTTAGATTTTTTACTCTCTTACTTTAAAAGTTAAAGGGGGGGGGACACATAGTTTACCACTTTGGCAGTATATATCTTTCAAACGGTTGACTTTGTGAAAAAAATGTCTTAGGAACCTCAATGTCATTTTTAAAGACCTATCTATAGACACCCCGCAAGTATTGGTTTGGTGAAAAAAAATCTTTTCTGTTTCAGTTCCATGTATGGAGAGCCCCCCCTTAATCCATTATTTTTTTTATTTTTGTAAGAAAATCATAAAGCGGTTCACAGAAAACATCTACCTACCAAGTTTCAACTATGTAGTCTTAATACTTTCGGAATAAGGTGGCTGTGACATACGGACGGACAGACAGACAGACAGACGGACAGACACACAGACATGACGAATCTATAAGGGTTCCGCTTTTTGCCATTTTGGCTACGGAACCCTAAAAAGGAGGATGCAACGAATGCATAAAATTTATTTTATTGTTAAAACCTTACGTCGTAAAAAATATCGGCAAAGCTGAATATTTATATTAAGTACCTATATCAGGGTATCTGTGTGGTTGTGAAGCCTTTTAAAATAATACGTTGGATGTCATAAAATTAGTTTTTTTTTCTGAAGAGTTACTACAACAAAATCGTGGTTTATCTGATAGAAGATAAATACTTTTACCTGTACTATACTTTTACTTGGTCCCGTCTGAGGTGAGTCGATTTTTTTAGGTATTTTTTTTCATTTTTTTCCTATTAAAATAATTATCTTAAATACTTTTACCTTTAATCTTAATGTGAAAGTGAAAGTTTGTGAGTTTGGAAATTTGTTACTCAATCACGCACGGATCTGGATCAATCACGGATTTGGATGAAATTTGACACACAGATAGTTTATAGCCTGGATTAAAACATAGTATACTCTTTATTCCGATCAACGTTCCTTAGGGATTTTCCGAATGTCCACGCGGACGAAGTTGGACGTAAGCAGTTTGACATAATCTAAGTTAAACTGTGATTAATTGGGTGAAAGACCATTCTATAATTTAACATGCGTCATAAGCTTCAAGAGTTTTTTAATCCTTAGGCTGACATCAGACGGACTGCATCACAGCTACCGCGCGCGGTCGATATATATTTAACTTGTTGTATATTCAACTTCGTGCAGTCATGATATCAACTGCACGCATGATGCAGTTAGCACTAACTGCATCAACTGCACGCGAACGGCGGTGGACAGCATGCGGCGACACTACACAACTGTAAGCGACCGCACCAAGTTGAAGGCACGACTGCATACAGTTGATATTGACTTCACTCAACTGCAGCAGACCGCGTGCAGTTGATATCATGACTGTACGAAGTCGAATGTACAATTGCATGCAGTTAAATATATCGACCGCGCGCGGTAGCTGTGATGCAGTCCGTCTGATGTCAGCCTTATTTACGCAACTCATAAGTTCAAAACGGTCAAAGCCGGTTCAGTCAGTGGCCACATCCCACACGTCCACCTACTCAGAAATATATCATAATTCGTTAATCCGTCGATAAGCTATCAAGTTACCCCAACGTCTTTAACGTTAAATAAAAACTCCTTGATATCCCTCGAATCCTTTCCTTAGCGTTATTTGACAAAACACAGTGTCTGTCTCCCGAACAAATCGCCCTTGGATCGTATTATTTGGTGGGCAGATTTATCGGCCGGGGCGGATCGAGCCTTTGTTGGGCTTTTCCATAAATCTACCAGCTATTTAAACGGTTATTAGGACAAGCGCGATTGATGTCCACTCTGTACGTGCGCATTAAATTTTCATTCTTAACGTTTTCATTTTGTTGCGAATTGGCCGCCGTTATCTGTCGGCTGTCAGGTTAATGTGTTTAGTAAAATACCAAAAAGGTATTTTTTAGTTTCTTTTACATTGTAGGTACATACTACCAATATTTAATACACAACCACAATACTTGATTGAGATATAAATCACTGTTATTTTTATTTAACGCTGTCCAATAATAATTGGATCTTGATTTATCTCAAGTCAAAGAACCTTATTTTTTAGCGATTTCATATTTTTTGACTGTCATTAATTACTTATGAGTAGTTCATAGACTTTAACACCATATCGGGAGTACACAAAGTTATTATATTACCACCTACCGTGGGCATATTGATGCGCAAAAGGCATTTCAAACAAACTTCAAAGTCCTTATTTTTCAAAATGAATGAAAAAAATTAATTAAACTTCATTCGCATGAGCAGAATAGATTGGTCTAAAAAGTTAGTTGCAAAGTCAGTCGCGTGGCCCGCGCCCGCGCTGTCGAGATAATGTGCAGAGCTGTGAATGCCTTCATGCAATGATGTCAGATACCAACTTCTTGGTATACATACTAGTTTTTAGTGTCACGTACCATGTACCAAGGCTACTCAGTCCTTGTATGCAAAAATACCAAGATTGGCCGTTGACCGTCAAAAATACACTGACAATATAGAATAATCGACAAATTTCAGAGATTCGTGTAAAAAAAAATTCCAATCATTGGACCTGCTTATAAACGATTAATATTCTTCAATTGATGAATTACTGCCCTCTATTAACGGTCTACGAAATTGAAATGTACATTTTTTTTTTTTTTTACTGGTATGCGATTTCCCACACAGTTTGTCTCCCAGAATTGGCAGCGCCAGAGCGGAGCACAGGCGTACTAGTTTCCCGTCTCGAATACCAGCTTTCAGCCAGCTCGGCACAAGGATTTCTAGGTGGCCATCTAACATCCCTGCCTTCATGGCATACGCATTACTTAAAGACTAGTGGCTCCGTGAGCTGTAGACCTCGTGTTATAAAGTAGCTCAAATTGTATGTTTTTTAAAAACAAATAACACAAGATAGGTATTAGTTTTTTCAACTAGTAAGTATCTATACTGTGCAAATAATATACGTAGTCCTAGGTTCTGTCACAAAGTCACAACCTTGTTTTTCAATTTCGAATATTGGCCAGAAATGTTTTGGTTGATGAACTTTTGAGTTTGGAGTCTTCTAAAAATAAATAAAACCGGTCAAGAGCGAGTCGGACTCGCGCAAAGTTTTTATACATTTTTGATCATTTTGAAATCGAAACGGTTGAATTATTTTTTTTTTTACATATCTCCGCCATTTCGAAAATTTTCAAATTATCAAACCTGCTCACAAAATTTCACGGGCAATCAGTTGAGAAATGCGACCTGTAGAAGATAACAGCCAGCGCCTGAAAGCCGGACTGAAAATGATTTTTTTACATATCTCCACCATATTGAAAAATTTCGAAAAACGAGCTCGACAAAAAAAAACTATGTAGGTATATTTTTTTTAACCTGCTCACAAAATTTCACGAGAATCGGTTGAGAAATGCAACCTGTATGTCCTTCCGGCTGACTAATGGACTTCTCCTCACTAACGGACAGCCGGTAGAACATACGAAATATTTTTTGGCCAAGCTGAAGCAGAGACGCTTCGCTCGCGCTTTGCGCTCGCTCAGTCAATTACTTTATAATATACTTTCTCAGAAATGTTAATATTGACGTATATCTCCCTGAAGGAACATTTTATTGCTTGAGAGTATGAAGGCAACTGGGAAAAATCGTTTATTGAAATTATATTTTCCTCGTGAAGCTCTAGCTGACAATTAAAATGGAGAAACTTATTACTGTTGCTTACTTACTTATACGCGAATGAATTTATCTCAATGAAATTAAGCTATACAAAAATCATATCGAATGGAATTATAAAAAAATCTTAGTAAGCGGTAATCACATAACAAAAATTACCACTGAATGAACCATTTTGCCGCAGCGCTATACCTAAATTAATAGATTGACGGTAAACTTCAGGGGGTCTATTACGAAAAGTTTAATGCGATACACGCAGCTGCGTACGTGCTTCGTTTTGATTGTTTCCTAAATATTACAAATCACTTTCGTATGCGACATTGCGAAGTGATTAAGTGAGTTTGACAGTTTCTATCTAGCGTATCCGACATCATTCGTTCAGAAGTCTATGGGCTACGATATACAAATTCAAAATGTTTGTTATAACCCTTTGTACGGTTACGGACAGATTTGGTTTAGGGCAGATTAGGTTTACGACAGATTCTGTTTAGGATAGATTCGCTTTAAGACATAAATACAATCGAGTACAAAATTAACTACAACCGACGAACTGCGAACGACTATCGTGGCCAAGTGAATGCGTTACGCAATTTCGTATATTATTTTTGTAATAGGCTCCCAGGTATAATTATTTATTTCTTTGGATAAATACCGATTGACTAAAAATTAATAGTCATTATTCCGTAATTTGAAACGTAATCATTTGGTTTTAAAAACCTCTTTCTTTTGAGTGAAGCAAACGGTGGGATCAAAAATCGCTCGCATTATGTTCCGCCGACAGGCCGCGGAAAAAAGTTCCTATCGTTATACAAAAGGGAAAGAATTAACAGAAAGCGATAAAGAACGAGTACCTGAGTGTTGTTCATGAATGTCTGTCGTGCTGAGAACACTCCGCCGTAATAAATTTACTCTCAATTTATCTTTTTGTGGATTGCTTTGGTTGTAATAGCGGGAGGGGCGTGGGAATTTCGGCAAAAAGCCCACAGCGCTTTCTCTACTTTACTGAGCGCAACCATTACACAAAACATTATTCCAAATTACATTGGGGGCGTTACGATAATGTTTTTGTTCATTTGATAAAAGACAAAATGTAATTTTTCAATTAAAATTTATTGAGGACGCGCAAAATGTAATTGACTTAAGTTTGTTGATATAGGTCGTTCATTGTAGCCTTTGTAACCAATGTAGTTAGCTTATCAGATTTTTTTCCGGGAAATGATAATAAATAAATGAAAATGTTTATTTTATCTAAAATTTACTTTTTTTGAATTCTGCTAAGTGAAGCGAAGCGCTTATTTAATTAGTTTAAAATTAAGAATTGTTTTTTGTTTAATGAAAAGCAGCTTAGTTAAAACAATTTTAGTTAAACCAAATGTTATAACGTTTTAATATGAAAATAAAAGTTTTATACTCTATGAAAACACTAAAGTTTTCGTGTCGAGTAAAGTTGGAAGATAAAAGTAAGTTCTTCCACAAGTACTAAAGTTAGAATATTATAATCTTCGCGTCACAGCCTGTACACAGATTCTGACCCTGATTCTGAGATATTACCAAAACCTTTGATCGTTAAAAATTTGCTGTTGCCAAAGATGTATGTGAAATTTTACGGACGAAGGTTATGTTTCGTTGCGAGTAGTGTCTGCTATTAAATATTTTACATCCTTACAACCTGTTACAATCGCAGCCCCTCCGGTTAGTGTTTTGGGTGTTTTATGGACTGTATGTATTGTAACGTACCTATTCTATGAAATAGTAAACAACTAAAGGTCAAGTTATGGTTATTGTTCTGGTTCAAATAATATCGTTGACTCTGTTTATTAGACTTCTTAATAATATTTTTATACGATATTTATCATGTTTCCCTTTTACTGTTAAATTTGATTTTTCCGAACTTTTTAAAGACAGTATAAAGATCGCTTTTCTTAGTATTCTGTTTTTAGCTCTATAAGGAAGAAAGAATAGATTTAAGGTTGGCTCTTGATTGTTACAATCTACTTACCAAGTAGGCCTTATCAAGTTTATTGTAAAAAAGTCGCAATATTCTATCAAGAAAATATTCTGCCATTTAAGGCAACATGGCCGTAATTTATCTCAAAGAACTCTTTGTGCATTCAGTGTCGACTGCAAACACGAAGGATAAGAATCCTGTACAAATAAAGACGTTCGGCTCTGACTAATGGGGCGTTAATAATTCGCGTGAGTCTCCATTGAATGGGAGCCCCAAGATTTATAACTACAGCCGGCTGGCAAGATGCCTCCTGGCACGCTGATTATGCACTTTTTAAATGTCCCAAAAACGCGCAATTAAATGTTACTTATATTTAATACGGTTTATGGAGCGCTATGGAAAATGAGGTTTGTACTTTGTTCCCCCTCTTTTCTATGTCTACAAAATTGAAAAAATAAAAATCCGCTACCCTTGTGTTGACTGTTGGGAACCGATATTTTTACAGTATTTTAACGTCTACTAGTCAGATTTCGACTGTAAACTAAAATGGCCGTCATTATCGTAGTATGAGTAGCTTATCATAGCGTAGAATATAGCCCATATCAGTTTCGATCTAAGCACTAAATCATAAAATTAATCCACTTATTATGTTGATATCGGCTTGTTGCCAGAATCATCAAAATCATTTTTTTTTATATTTCTCTTTCGATTGTCTTAATTTTTAAATCTAATAATAATGTTTCATTTTCATAGTTTTTAGAGTTTGCCTAACTTGATAGAAGTTAGAGGTAAAATTATTTCATATCGTACATCTCATAAACTAAAAGTGATGTACTTGAAAACTCTTGCTGCTAATTATTTCTTCATCGCTGGAAATAATATTAGTCATAATATTATTTCTGAGTATCCTAAAAACTCTAGACACCTAAAAACTAGACACCTAGTCTGACGAATTTTACAAAATAGTAATACTAAAAGTCAATATTTTTATCATTAAAAAATCAAATATCAGGCAAATTAATATACTTACTTAATTATTGTTTAGAATCTTCTCACAATAAAAAGAGGAATAAGTATACTTACTTATTATTAAGTATTGGTTTTATTTTCTTTTTTCTCAACTTACGCTGGTACTTTCACGTAAATGGTACAGAACATTATTGTGATGATGTTGAAAGTGGTTTTTTAAGAAATTTAAATTGTTGATAAATACTTTCAACATCATCACAATAATGTTCTGTACCATTTACGTGAAAGTACCAGCGTAAGTTAGTAAAGTATTTATCAACAATTTAAATTTCTTAAAAGACCTTGAAAAATATTGCTTCTCCGAGACTAAAATATATCACGCAAATTAATTTCAGAAGTGGTTTTAAAAGATGAGCTGTACTTTCTTTAAAAATAAAAACAGGTAACTTAGTTTTATTTTTACAACATTATTCATCTGATTTAACGTTGCCGTGAAACTACCTATATTGCCGTACTAACTTGAATATTTTTTAGTCATCATATTTCTGTGGAATGAGTAGATGAGGCTCATTAGGTAAATTTATTCGCAAACAACCTGTAAAACATAAACATGTGTATACCGTAACGAAACATAAAGTTAGGTAACACCGTCACAAAAGTTCGGTTTAGCCGAACAGGGTCGTAACATAAAATTTTACAACAACTTTAGACGTTACGATATTATAGCTTTTTGATATCTCGCCGTACCCAATAATAGGTTTATTACTTGTAATTTTGAAGTTTTTACACCCCGCCTTTCGAATGGGGAGTAAATTAGAGTAGGTATTCACGTGCAATAAATTCGAAGCCACATTTATCAAACCCCTGAGCCCACCGAAATAGTCACGTACGCTGTCACGGCGTGAAGTTACATTTTGTAACGCTGCTCATTAAGTGTGACTGAAATGACTTTTCGAAAACGTATAGTGTAATTAAAAATGTGCGAGATAATTACCGAGCTCAAATTGCGTCTCGCTTTGGCGTAATTGAGTGATCGTTTATAGATTTCTTTATTAACGGCATCGGAGAAAAATGATTCATTCATTTATTTTTAATTTGTTTGAATACAGTAATTGGGTAGAGAACATTCATTTATGAAACTCCCAGTGGTAATGACAATGGAAAAACAACGGCTATCAGTGTCGCGGTAACAATTTAATTTTAAAGTTTTACGGTAAGTGTCTTGGGAGGGAGAGGTCCGAAATTTGCATATTTGTGCGTTTAAGCCCAGTGGGTGTTCCGGGACGGTGAGGTGAGTGATTGAATTATTTACTGAGTGGCGGCCCCGCGGCTCGGACGTGAGGTGGGTACGCCCGCGGATTTGTGCCCTCATAATTGTTGTAATTATACAGAAATATGCCGGGCAATTTACGGGATTTCATGAGCTAATGTTAGTTATGCCAAAATGAATGTTTTGGACATAATATATGTGTCAATACACATTTTGCTATCAAATCTGCCATTAATCCATTAACAAGATAGCTTGAAAAATTTTTTTTCCTGTCCCGAAACGCCTGAATGTTTTCAGTAACAGTTCATATCGAATCTTAACCCACCACTTGTCAGGTGTAATCGCTAAATAGTAAAATTTGTCATTACCATTTCACCATCATAAAAGTCTACTACAGGGCGTAGGTGATGTTCTACATCTCCACACTCGAAGGCAATTTTAAATCGCTTTCATCCTTCGATCATTTTCATTGGAAAATGGTGCTAGCAATTTGCTCCTTCACAGAGGTGTTCTGCCGTGTCACATATATCTCAATTATCTTGAGATAGGTGAGTTACGCGTATCATTTATGTGGTACACTATCATTTTTAATTTTTTTAATGCTTTTTCATAGTAATATTGGATATAGCATATACACGTAACTCGTATTTTTTTGTGTTTTGTAACGATGGGTTGCTTTATCTTTAGATAAAATAGATTAGCATTACAAGCAGCTTACAAGCAATAACTTGCTGCTGACGTACATCTCTCGCAACTTTAGTTACGTGAGATAGGCATTATTCGTTTTCTACTGATTATGAGTTTTATTTTTTCGATTTTACGTTAATTTTTATTTTGTACTAGAAATGATATTTATCGATGACGTTTTCTACTGATCGTTAACTCGGTACTTTTGTATGTTGATTTTTTATTTGTAGTAGAAACAAAGTGAGTTAACTTGATCTTTGACATTGTCTACTAATCGTGAGTTCTTTGTTTATGTTAATTTTATTCTGTAGGTAGGTACTTACTGAAACTGTGATCCATGATTATGTTTTCGAAAATCACTATGCAATGTAGATTTTTTTTTTATAGGTCGTATTAACAGCTGTATTAAGTATTGACTAAACAATGTTTTCGAATTAAAACTTCAGTAACAGTATTTTTTATTATTAAAAGTGATTGTTTTCTTTTAAATAGTATTTTATTTCTTTTTAAATAAGTAGTACCTACATAGTGCGTTACAGGATTTGTATGGGATTCTAAGCCGCATGAAAACAAAAACAGGTTAAAAATAGGATAAAATCAATGTTACATTAACAAAATAAACCTTTTGTAGAGATGGATATCAACAACAACTATATAAAAAATAAATACCAAATTCTCTTAATTTCATCCAATATCAAAGAAACTAGGAAAAATACTTCTAAACCATTTTCCCAAAATTAGTATTTTTTGAGATAGGTGAGATAGGTGTGACACGGCAGCGTATTTAAAGATACAAGATATAGCCGTTACAATAGATGATTTTCCTTCTATGAAGCTAGTAACGGGCAGGCTCTCTTATGTCAAGATACGCACAGTGCCTTACAGGATTTGTATGGGATTCTGAGCCGCATGAAAACAAAAACAGGTTCAAAATAGGATAAAATTAATGTTACATTAACAAAAAAAACCTTTTGTATAGATGGATATCAACAACAACTATACAAAAAATTAAATACCAAATTTTCTTAATTTCATCCAATATCAAAGAAACTAGGAAAAATACAAGTATATTGTATTATGATATTTACTGAACTGCGAAGTTCTGAACAATCCTTGAGAGAAAGATGGAGAAGAGATGACTAAATGAAAAGTCTTCACGAGAGTATTCGTTGATGCTATTTGAATGTCTCAAATCTATTGAAATTTATTAGTTAATTTGTTTGTGTTATTATAGTGGGATGAGTTTAATTTCTAATGTTTGCAAATTAACGCTTTATAACCCGTAGGAACGGCTTTGGAGAATATTAATGACATTGTCCCGTTATTTCATTATGAGGGGCCGTTTGTAACTTCCTTCGCCGAAATTACAAATGAATGGGATCGCCGTAAAATATGTAACGTACGCCGAAACAAAAGTCCTAAAGCTTTTAATTGTAAACGGTAAGACTTTTAAAATAAGTTCTCATGCCGTTTATGCTAAATAGAATATACTTAATACAAAGTTTTATTTTACTGTATGTTGTGTATTCTATGTGTTGTGTTGTGTGTTACCTATTAAAGAATTTATTTTTCTTTCTTACATCTTTCTTTTCATTTCGATCAGTCCTGTAGCTCGAAGATATATTATTAGCAACTTTTTTACATTCTACTGCCCAGAACGTAGGTAAGAAAAAGTATGGGAATCTCCATCATACAACTTTAGTAGATTTTTATTAGTGCGGTTTTCCAATATCATGTTTCGCCGCAACTTTCATAGAACTTCTTTTATATAACGAAAGACTTTAATACCATTTTATTTACAATTTTAATAACTGTAATATACTGAAGGCTGTACCATAAATAACTCTGGCCCGTCTAAATAAGTTGCACCGCGACAGTCCGCGAGCAAAAACTATCGCGGGACCAGAATCGTATTTCATATGCTAGATAACTTTTAACAATGCATGCACTATATGCACCCGTTATATTGGACGTAGTTCTGAAGTTATGGCCTGTATAACTAAAAACAATACAAGGGTAACAGTAGCTTTGGAAATCAACTTTCTATTTTTTTATTTCAAAATGTCAGAGAATATAGAAATTTGATTTTTCTGTTTTTTGTTATTCTTGCTGAGCATGGTTATATTGGATGTAATTCTAAACCTATACATAAGAAAGTAGGTATATAATGTAATATACACACGCACGGGTAGTATCGAATTGGAAACTTTTACATCATAATATCTTTCTTTTTTAATTCTAAAAACATTAATCTGAGAAATTACGTAGAAGTATCAAGAATATAGAGATTTATGAAGTGATAGAATTTCTGCAATTTTATTCTTGTGTGTAAGTATCAAAGACAAGTCTATCCCACCAAAAACATTCTGTAAAAAACTAGCCAAGTCTCGATGGAGCTGCTTGTTCATCTCTAAAAAATAATGAAATCTAGACAAAGTCGTGCCAAGTCTAAGGTTCCTTTTCTTTATTACTAGCGGCTGCCCGCGGTTTCACCCGCATGGTACCCGTTCCCGATTTTTTATGTACCAATAGTAGAAGGGGGCATTACCATATCCC
Organism: Agriphila geniculea; assembly: GCA_943789525.1. Taxonomy (NCBI): domain Eukaryota; kingdom Metazoa; phylum Arthropoda; class Insecta; order Lepidoptera; family Crambidae; genus Agriphila; species Agriphila geniculea. The sequence continues at coordinate 19,560,083 of OX038871.1, forward strand.
AGCTGAGGGTTCTTCATCAGATATTTCAAACCTTCGATTTTTGACATCAAATGAAGCGGCCCACCAAGTTGAATATTTTTTGTAAAGGCCATATGTCGATCTCTAAAAGTTTGGTTGGGCTCTTGTGTTTTCTAATCATGGTCACCAGGTACTCCAGATCTTCGATTATCCTAGTTTTTATAGTTTTCACTTTATTTGGCCATTAAACCCTAACTCTGTACCAAATTTCAGCTCTCTGAGTTTATGGGAGTCCAGCAGTGGGGACATTAAAATGGCTGATGATGATGAGTTTATGGGAAGTACTAGTTCTATTTTGATGATCATGAGTGAGTGAGTGAGTGTCATAAATGCGAAACTTTGCTTTCGCTTAACTCCGGAACTAAATGACCTACAGACTTGAAATTTTGGATTTTAAGTATGTGATTATAGCTTACTGGATGACGAAAATTTCTGAGTTCTGGTCTTATCCAGAGGTTCTCAAATAGGGGCCTGAAAATGCGGCGAAATGATTCCAGTAAAGGATGGTACGGCAGTGTTTGCTTCGCGTTCGACTTTGGCGGGGGTACTGCCGTGCCCCCCGATTATCAAAGAACATTTGAAACCATTTTACTATAATGTTTAGTTCCACTAGTTACGCAACGATTAAAAAGTCGTTTATTTGAAATACAGAGGGAACACGAAAATCCGATTACTTCCTGTAATTTTCCAATGCGAAGTATATAGTATACATAGAATAATAACACCTAGAAGCCGTGTCCTCGTATCCAAAGTGAGGCAACTAATACTAAGCGTTACCTAATCGTAACTAAAAGCCAATAACATAGTAACTAATTAATCACCTAAATGTAGAAAAATTTAAACTGTTTTGTACTTATTCGGTATGATTAGATAATATTGGAGAATGAAAATCTGAAAACGGAGCCATTTTGGCTGTTTTAGTTGCCTCACTTTTGACAGTGCGCTTTGTAGAGAGCTATCGTTTTAGGTGTTACATTCTAAGATAATATAGTGATATGATATAGAGTCGAAAATCAATATAAATGAAAAGAGCGTCTGAAAATATTTAGGTGCTCCCTCAAATTTCAAACATCATTTCTAATACAAAATATCGCAATGTTATCTGAAATAACAAAACAAGAAAATGCATTAAAATAAACTAATATTTCGTTTGGACTTCAAAGTTCTGCAAACGTTGGTGCAGCTGACCCCGAACAAAAGAATGTCTAAGTTTATACATTAAACTTTTGGACTAAGCTTGTACTTTTACTTATTTAGAATAGTTTCAATGATTTTATTGTTTAGCTTTAGTTTTTGAATAGAAAAGAGAGGAATGCGAAACATTTAAAAAATACATGTAGGTACAAAAGAAGAACTATAGCGGCGTCAATCAGATATACAGTTGAGTTCTGTAATAAAATGATATACGTATATGCAGTTAAACAACCTTTTGTACTATTTGTACCTAATAAAAGTCAACATCCGTTAGTTAGAACATAAACATTACGTAAGAATATTAAAAAAACTTCAATAATTACTTATCGAAATCTAATAAAAGCGGACTTAAATATTACCATTGTTACCGTTAAAGTACTTACTATAATTAAAGGAATATTAATCAAAATAGTTATATTTATTAAAGATTTAGCTCAGTTGATTGGAACTAGAACTGTTATTTTTTTACGATGCTTTTAGTTGAGGGTTTCGATGCTTTGTTTGACCAAGATGATTTTTTACCAATAATTATATGAATTTATATCTACGGAGATAACCTATTCAAATAAAGCACAAAATATGTTTGTCAAAAAAGTAGTTGCAATTGTTAAATTAACATAATATAAATACTTTCATTTTTCAACGCGATGTGGTATAAAAAATTCAACAATTTGACGCGAACACGACTCGAACCAGCGAACTAAAGCTATGGAATAAGCATTCCGCTCAAAAAATGGCACCACACGAAAAGTACAACTAAGTGGAGAGAGCTAGAATGCTGGCATTTAATTATGCAACACAAAGCGTCTGAGCACTGGTTGCTTATTAGCGACCATAATTTGTATACTTATAGATCTTTTCTATACTTAAACGAAAATTCTATCTTTTCTCTACAATATAAACTGCGATTTATTGAAAAGAACGGGTGCGTGGCTGGCCCGACTAAAGCTGAGCGGGTTTTACTTTTTCGGCCCCGTGGTGCCATTTTTAAGCAATATTTGTTTGCAATTACACTTCCATAGATTTTAGTTCGCTGACTCAAACATACGACTTTTTGACTATCAATTAATATCAAAACAATGAATAGGTAGGTATGCGTAGTTTCTACAAAAGTTAGGTATATTTCTTTAAAAAACCTCTGAAACTTCTATGAATGGAATTTATTCCATTTACAGAGCCACAAAACAAATTTATGTTCAAACTTTTCTTTTCCCACGAAAAGTGAAACATTAGAATAATAATGAAATGTTATTTTTCGTTTCCTGGGAATACGCAGAAAAGTTGACTATAAATGCCAATACAATAAACTGAAAGTCCAGATAAGTTTATTAACAAACATAGTAACATGTGCTTTTAATAATGCTTCCAGAAATCAAGCAGCTGGGATGGGAACAATGTGCCAGGCTCGGGCCCAGCACTGTTCGCAAATAACAATGGCTGACCTGGAACACGACGCGTACCTCAAATTGTGATTGAGTCAACTCCGAAAGCCACTGAATAATAACTTTCATTCTATTCCGACTAGTTATTAGAGGCCCACTGTAATATTTCGTAAAGTTATTTAACTAGTTTAGCACGTTTTAATTGGTGAGGTGGTTGATATGTAGCTTTCACTAAGCGTTTTTCTTGAATGTATGTAGGTGTATGTCCTTAAACCTTTAATACTCATGTATTTAAACATTTAGTTAATAAGAAGAATACTGTTTCATTCATCGATAACTCCGACCACAGCGGTACTGCTATTTTTTTATCTGTGTTCATAGTTTTAACAAGTTTTACTTTATCAAACAAAGTGATTAATTTAAACAAATAACTTTTCTTTATTGTCATACTCTAGTTATCCTCTTAGGACTGATTGATTCGTTAAATTTTATCATAAAATACCAAAACATTTTATTAAAAGCCGAGCTCTTTCTTTACACTATTATTAATTTCTCTGTTAGGCATTTTCTCAATATTCACAGTAGATATAATTGAAAAGCGTTCATTATTCTATTTTATAAATTAGTTTTAACGATTATATAAAAGAAAATTATTTAAAGGGAATACATATTCATTAAATATTAGTTTTATAATTACCTATACTTTCAAAATGTTCTAAAATTTCCCGCATATGACATTCTCTCATTCGTCTTATTTTACGATTGCATATTTGTGATAACTTTCAGCAAACTAAAAACGAGGATATGTGTTTAGAAATGATCCCAAAATCCAGGAGAAAGGCAGAGGTTTCCTTTTTAATAGTATTTGGTCTTGCTTGATGTAGGTATAGTTTTAAGTTTGATACCGCCATAAAAAGTCACCATTTTCGCTGCTCGTTTCGACCACTGTAATTCCAAAACTTAGTACACACGACAGCACGTCAGCTTATACAGTTAAACTGCGAAAATAGCTTTTATTTTTTTCTTCTATTTTCTTTTATCTTCTTATCAGCTAAAAAGGTCTCGAATGGGTGGTAGGAAAATATAGACAATTCAAAAGCACTTCATTGTTAAGTTTATTTGAATAAAGGTTTTTCAAATTCAATTATTAGGTAGGGCATAAAGGCGGTCTCAAGGTCAACATGTATAGTCTGAGGTGCCGTTGTGCGTACAATAGTATTAAATGTAATACCATCTAAAGAATATCGATTTTCTTTAAACTACAAGCTATTACTTCATGGAATTTTATTACAATAATAATTTTTGGACGACTGACCAGTCTTCTCCTAGAAAAAAGTTTTCAAGGACCCCAATTGATAAACTTGTCTAACCTTTGAACCTAAAAACTTTTAATTAGCTACTTATGGTGCGATGTGCGCCCGATCTCGCAAATGAACCAACGTTTTACCCGATTTGGTCTATGGGTTCATCCACACATATTTAAGAACAAAATTACTTTTTTTTTGTCCTATGAATTATAGTATGCAACAATATTATTGAGCCATTAAAATTTCAGTATCGTTCATTCGTACGCAATAAATAAACAAATAATTGGTCCCACGACGACATTTTGGAATTAAGTGTATTCGGTTCTGAGTGAGAATGGTTAGATAAAGCTTAATGAATAAATTCATTACAAAATAATATATAAAAAATGTATGCAACAATCTTGATTAATTTTACTGCAGTAATATCAAACAACTTATGCTATAAATATCTTGTTAACTTATCCTATAAAACCAATATTATAAAATTTGTCTTATATCTAAACTATTTTTAATCACCACAATGAAAGTGCGCCTGCGCTTTCGGCAATTTCATTGTTTTGTTGTCAATCTCGGACAAGAAATATATCTTCTAGTTTAATGATACAAACGTTTATTCTTATTATGCACTTTATATGCTAGTTGATAATAATCATCATCATCATATCAGCCGCACGACACCCACTGCTGGGTATAGGCCCCCCCTAAGGATCTCCACGACGATCGGTCCTGCGCTGCCCGCATCCAGTGGCTTCCCGCGACCTTCACCAGATCGTCGGTCCACCTCGAGTTGATAATAGTTTATAAAATTTTCAAGACTTTAACTATATTCAGCAGTCTGTATAAAAACTAGAAAACTATCATTTACGCATTTTTTTATTTCTAAACGCTAAATTTTAACTTGGCTAAAATTTAGGGATCTGCCATTGTTCTTTTTAGGGTTCCGTACCCAAAGGGTAAAAACGGGACCCTATTACTAAGACTCCGCTGTCCGTCTGTTTGTCGGTCTGCCTGTCTGTCTGTCTGTCACCAGGCTGTATCTCATGAACCGTGATAGCTAGACAGTAGACATTTTCACAGATGATGTATTTCTGTTACCGCTGTAAAACTAAACTAAAAATAGAATGAAATAAATATTTAAGGGGGGCTCTCACACAACAATCGTGATTTTTTTGCCATTTTTTGGTACAGAACCCTTCGTGCGCGAGTCCGACTCGCACTTGGCCGGTTTTTAGATTTTACTAATACACAATAAACTTATTCATTCACACTCATTCTACTTAGAAAATAAGAAACATTGCACGTTTTAGTGATTCAGAACTATGCTTCACTTCACATTAATTGATATCAGCGTAAATGCCGTAGAGAAAAACGATACACATTTTATTACCTCAAAGGAAATCCTTTAGGACCTACAAAATGGGCAATTGCTTTTAGCCCACTGAATAGCGAATCATTAACGAACAGAGGCGCGTATATTTCGCTTGTAATTTTAAATTGCAAAAGAACAATAAACCGCGAATGAAGTTGTGCAAACGAGGGGCTTTTTTCATGAAAACCGACCGGTAAATAAGGCAAAGGTCCCCACCGTATCCATTCGTCCTCCCGGAGCATTCATGGGAATGAGCAAAAACAACTGAAAATAAAGTGAAAACATTGTTATTCTCGCGTGGATTACCTTGCCTCGTGTTATTCTAGCGATCTAGCGAGTGTCTGGCCGGATAACAAACTATGGACTTTCAAACATTTAAAATTAAAAATAATTTCGTGACTTGCGGAATTTCGGGCAGCTCAAATTGAGTCCATGAAAGTTTCGTTTGCGCCGGAATATTTCGGTCATTAAGACACTTACGTAGTTCAGTTGATTACGGAGTAATTGCGAGTGTTCTCTGTGTAAAGAACTTCACCGGAGGAGTGCATTAAGTTTTTGCCCGTGTTGCTATCTTATTTTGCACACAATTTTGGAACACTCTAATGTCATCATTATTTTGTTCCTTGTGCCCTTGTCGGTCGGGGGCAGAGTGGAGCAGTGTCGGTATAATTTTACTTATGAGTTATTATTTCGTTGTGCTACGAAAACCGTTGTTAAAAGAAAAGTGTATGAAATGGAAACAACATTTTTCTTGTCGAGATTATTTCGTGTTATCTGCCCGGATACGAATCCTCGGGGTTATAAATGCTTACTGTATTTAGCCATGGCATCTCTTATTCTGTTTTATCTTTTTATTTCTGGAGTGTTGTTTCTATTACTTCGTGAAATTTGTATTTTTGTGGGAATTTCCGACGTAGACTTATGATTTGTTTTGATGTTTTTTGACGGAAGTTGTGAACTTTGGTTTGATTAATTTCAGACTTCATTTCTGTTCAGGGGGTTAATATTCAGTTGTCATTTAATTGCAAATTTTTAAAATAGAATTACTGCTAATTAACAATTTGTTTATTTTAATAAGTTTTCTAATTATTGTAGAGCAATTAAATCAACCTAGCTTAAAGGCTGATATGAGTAGTCTCGGACAATTTCTTGTAGGCGATGAACTTAAACTATATAGATTAGGGGGTCACAACAAAGTTGGTAACGATCGCGTAAGTAGCTGACTCTGGGTTCACAGGATGGAGAGGCACTCTCTGATGCTAAATATGTCGGTCTGTTTGCGTGACGTGGTTGCGTTCTTTTTATATGCAGGCTGAAAAATGTGTTATCGTTACCAAAAAAAAACGATAACGTAAGTGGCTAACAATAGTACAGCAAGTAAGTACCAGTTGTACTCACTTGCTGTACTATTGTCAGCCATTTACCTTATCGTTATTTTTTGGTAACAATAAAGCATCTTTGAACTGGCGTGGCTCCATAACGCAACCGAATTTTGTTCAGTCCTTCCGTAATACACGTAAGTAAAACTAGTACTTACTCTCTGTACTATTGTCAGCCACTTACGTTATCGTTTTTTTTTTGTAACGATAACACATTTTTCAGCCTGCATATAAAAAGAACGCAACCACTTCACGCAAACAGACTGACATATTTAGCATCAGAGAGTGTCTCTCCATCCTGTGAACCCAGAGTCAGCCACTTACGTGATCGTTACCAAATTTGTTATGACCCCCTAGTATAATAGTTTGGAGGATATATCCTCCAACTGACTTAGACCTTTCAATAAATGCCACGAATGCGAACAATGGTCGTAGTCTTCTAGTCCACAGGCAGCGGTCAGTGACTACAGACAATGCTCCAACCTTTTATCGTACCATTTTTTATGTCCAGAACATACCTACTTAGAATGAATATTAATTTTGAATTTATATACTCGTATTACTATTTTCTATAGATAACAATATTTAATCATTCATACGCATGGTCATACTAGCGATGCCCTAAGAAAGTACAGAAACGTCGGTTAATGAAAAGTCTAACTAAATAACACAAAAGGTTTAAAATCTAATTTGGATGCATATGCGTGTGTTTTCGTAAATGTATATACCTACTCGTCGCGGAACGAAACATTGTTCATTTTAGCAAAGATTTTGATGGATTTTATGTATGTATGTGGGTATAGGGATAGATTGGGCCATGGCGAACGTTATTTTTTGTCGCGAAAATGAATGTCGAGTAAGTGAAATAGAATATGGGTTGAGAATTTGTATAGGGACCAGAAACAAAATCCACTCGAACGAAATCGCGGGCAATCGCAAGTATTTTACCAGGCAAATATCCAGCCAAATACCTACATTAAGAAAAAGTAGATTCAAAATAAGAACATTCGTCAGTCACTCAACGAAATTGATCAATACTAGGGTTTCTATCAATTTAATTTCCGTATTGCCAGCAATGGTGTTTGTGCGACTCGGTAACGGCTACAACAGAGCAGTTGTCGGGCGGCGTATTTGCGAGTGTAAATTGAAACATGTCGAGAGTTAAGTTGCCGTGGGGCGGGCGGCCGAAGGATTATACGCGGCCCGCCCGCCCAAGCTTACAAGCGCCGAGTTATCTAAGTGATTGTTCTTATAATAACTGTTGTATTTCATGTTTCTTGCCTGCTGAGATTTACTGTTGCTTGTTAAAGTTTATGATGATGTCGGATTTAATATTAATTGAGACTTCTTTGCACCTTTCTCTGAGCTTGAGGTCTGCTATTTGTCTACCGTTTGTCGGGTTTATCCGTTTTATAAATAAGGCGCCTTTTTTCTATTTCTAAAATTATGTAAGTAAGTGATGTAATGTGTGTATAATGTTAAACTTAATATCGTAACAACTAGGCATTTATTAATTTTTAAACGATCTACTTACCTGTACAATGATTATAGGTTTATCATTTCTATAACTACTAGGTAGTTATTAATTATTTATTTATCTACATATTGCAATAATTTTACATTTTTCCTTACTGATTTTCATATACTGACGTACTTAACCCGTCTAGTCTCTTAAAATACTATCTATTTCAAAGCGCAAATGAGTACAATGTTGATACAAACCTTCAAACCCTAAGGCGCTCCATTACACTAATGAAAACCATGTTCTACACTATAAAACACGGTGAAAATCTAAAAAACCTATAGTAATTTTGAAACATAATCGAAGATTCACAACCCTACCTTGACTTCCATAATTATGTGGTAATTCAACCGTCAATTGTTTCAAGAGATGAGTCCAATCTCAATCCTGAATGATCCGTCAAACCTAGCCTGAGGCTATGAATGGAGCGTATGCGGCACGTTTCACTAAACCTCAACTCAATATAATAGTAATGATGAAGTTGTTTGTGCCTCAATATAGCGACTACAGAGATTTTCCGTATTCTGAAATACGTCGAGATTAAATTGCGTTTCTAGAGCATGTTGCAGCACCGCGCCGGATTATAATCGTCACCACTATTGAGGTGATCAATGTACCGACAACAGCACATCCCAAATTATCTATCTATCCCAAACTATAACCTAAAAGTTTTGGATATTATGTTTTCTCGTACTATTTGTTTCTTTATCGCAGAACAATGAGCCAATATTATGACTTTTTACGAATGAAATAAAAAAATGCTGCTTGATTATTAACTTCATATTTATAAAAAAAACAAACAGTGAAACAAGCTCTTTAGAAAATTTTGCTCTGCTGGCTGATTTTGTAATTTTGTTGCAATCAACTATGACAGAAATCACAGTAACATTGCTGCTTTAGTTAGAACTAATGTGACAACTATCTTATTAAAGCAGTAATGCAACTGCGATTTCAATCGATTTCAATCGAGAATTGTCAGCAACAGACTTACGTAATTCGGGGTCTGGTGTAATTTTATTGTTTCAATACCTATTCAGGATCAAGTGTTATCAAGCATCACAATTTCTGACAGTTTAATTAAATTATTATTTAGAATTTCGAAGTTGTATTCGTATTATAATAGGTGGTGAAGTTTGCGAAGTATTACGTCACTTGTCAGGCTGCAGGAAGCGCGTCTTACTCTAAGGGCTGCAGTGAGCCCAACTTATCCACGCAGTCTGTGCCATATAATATCAGCCTTGCGTGGGATGCAAATTGTACGCTCACATTACAAGGCTTTCGTTGTTTGAAATACATTAAAAAACAAGAGCAGATAGATGAATGTATATAAACGAAAAATACATTGTTAGAACATTTCGGTGGATTTTGGTAACTTTTGTTGGTCAGATTGGGAATTTATTAAAAACATAATTAATTAACCCTTTGAAGATAAAAAAAACCTATTTCACAAACAGCCTCATGCTCAACCTTCAACATGAAGTTCTGTAACTAGCAAGTTCCAAGTTAGAATAGCTTAGTACACATCAAGTATTAGAGGTGGACCTACAGAATACACGCCATTCTCTATATTAGAACTGTGATAATACCATTCAAACTCAAACTAAAATCATTTATTCAGACTCGACTGTTACAAGCACTCCTTAACGTCAAGACGCTACGCCATTCGGTTCATAAATCTACGGCGGGAGACCTTGTACCGAGAAATGACAGGAAAATCGGCTGGTTTTTCTACCTGTCTTATTTCTTACAGAGTTTTCAAATCTTTTTCATAATTCACTACCAGTGGTTTTAGGTAGGTAGGTACATCTCAAAGTTTCATTTCAGATGCTTCAACAATTAGGTATTTCCAGAATGGCAAGTTCAATTTTTAATTTAAACCAGAAGTGCAATCGGCAATATAATATGAAACTAGCATGAAATAGCTGAAAAAGAATAACTTAGTTTACAGTTGTGTCCGCCATGCATATCAGTGTAGTCCCTATGCGTGTCTTGAGCCAGTATACAAAAGGAAGCTACATTATACTTACCGGTTAAGTGATGCTACATTATGGGTCAAGAAAAATTATCCTATAATGTCATACATATTACATATAAAACTAACGGTATATGTTGCTTTATGAAAACGGAAAATCATATTCCTCTACCTACCTCAAAACTATTCGAAGAATATTCTAATACACCAGGTGATGCTTTATCTCGACTTAATCGACCCACATCATCACAGTCAGTCAATTTACGTAAATTTTTCATACGATTAAGTACAGGTACAGCCCAGTAATTTTATTTTTACATTACTGCCCAAGACAAAAAGAGTGTATTGTGTTCAGGATTCATGTAGATATGTATTTATTTCTGTGATGGTTTATGAACACATAAGTACCTTCCTATTCCTACTGTCGCTTTCCCTTATATACCTATGTGTTTGACAATCACAACCCGTCGCATGTGTCTGCTAAAATTTTAAGACCTCTGCAATTTTAGACAACTCCTTTGTTACTCCAAGCACCTCAGAACATAATTATTGATTCAAAAAACAAAGTGTTTTAGAAAGATGTGAGCTATTGAGACCAGCGCCTTAGTACTCCGTGGAAAATCTACCTAAAGCACTGTAGTACACGAAAATTTGTTCTTACCTACTGTCCAATTTTGCTCATTTGTGTAATGTTCTCTTGTTTAGCATTATATAGCTTTATGGGTGCTTGAGTTAAAGCAACTATTTCGAGAGTCTAAAGCGAGTGCCAAGTTGAATATTAACCAAGGATTTAGTATTTAGTGGAAGTCGAAATTGAAACATGTCGGAGTTAATTGTGACTAGGGCAGTGGTCGCGTCCGCTTTAGAATTTCTGTCCCGTGTGCCATTAATTAATATTATGCAATCTGAGAGACAGGCTCGGATGGAAAAGGTGACAAAACTGTATTTTTGGTAGGTATTATACAGGGTTATTTGTAAAACACCAACAACATCGCAGGAGTAGATTACTAACATCATAAACAACAACATTTGTTCTACGACTTTTCCGAAAACAGACAAAAAAACCGGCCAAGTGCGTGTCGGGCCACGCGCCGTAGGGTTCCGTAGTTACCTTATACCATACCACATTTAATACCACCTATCATTTTTCGTCTGCAAAAATAACTTTTGTTTTTCACAGTATTGGTATGAATGACAAAGTTATATTTGCGGTTCTGGAAAATGTGCTATATCTCAAAAACTAATTACTGTATCTCGTTCAAACCAATTTTGGTTGCAAGTGTTTATTAAGATCTACAGCATATTTTTAGATTTTTCACTCTCTTATTTCAAAAGTTAAAGGGGGGGACACATATTTTACCACTTTGGCGGTGTATATCTTTCAAACAGTTGACTTTGAGAAAAAGTTGTCTTAAAAACCTCAATGTCATTTTTAAAGACCTATCTATAGACACCCAACACGTGTTGGTTTGAAGAAAAAAATTTTTTTCCGTTTCAGTTCCATGTATGGGAAGCCCCCCCTTAATCTTTTATTTTTCTTATTTTTGTATTAAATTCATTAAGCGGTTAACAGAATACATCTACCTACTAAGTTTCAACAGTGTAGTCTTAATACTTTCGGAATAAAGTGGCTGTGACATACGGACAGACAGACAGATATGACGAATCTATAAGGGTTCCGTTTTTTGCCATTTAGGCTACGGAACCCTAAAAATGACTTTCCATACAAATGTCCGAACAGCTGATCGAGTTTTGTATGAAAAGTCGAAATTTTTTGACTGTTTTTGGAAAAGTTGTAGAACAAAGTTGTTGTTTATGATGTTAGTAATCTACTCCTACAAGGTTGTTGGTGTTTTACAAATAACCCTATATAACGACACTCCCTGAAAGTTAGCTTTTTGCTAAGTTCTTAGCTGTAGCAAAATAGTTAAGTACTCATATTTAAGTCTTTTTTGATGAACAATCATTAGAATATATTATTATTAGGTATGCTCGGCCACACGTGATAATACATCAATATCGGCAGGTACTTAATGACAGTGTGTCACCTTAAACTTATTCAACATTGACCCAAAGTTTAAAAAAGTATTAAGCGATATTAACTGGTTTTAAATATGTACAAATTACATCTGTTTGTCAGCACGTTACGTTTAGAATCGTAATAGCGATTTAAGACATTGTGGGAAGTTCAATATCTTTTCAAGATTGTGCCCCATTCTCTAGGTCAACGTCTGAACCTCCTCTACGGTACCTACCAACAGTATTGGTGGGTTTTCACTTGGGTGAGCGCATTTAGCACAGCCAACATAACCCTAGCACTAGGGAATGCAATCCGGATAATCCGTTATCCGAAATATCCGGATATCCGCTCATTTTTACTAGACTTCCAAATCCGATTTGAAAATCAAATTCGGATTTTTCGAATAATAAGAAATTGTTACAAAAAATTAAAACGAGCAAGTTTCTCGGAAGTATTCCACTTACGAGTAGAGCAATCGAGCGAATAGCAACTGGGCGAATAGCAACTGAATTTTTCCACTTAGAGCAACCTTCGATATTTAACAAAATGACTTACAAATATATTGATAGTTGCTTTAAGTGGAATACTTTAGTTATTATTCCCTCAATTGCTGTTCACTCGGTTGCTATAAATGGAACACTTCGTTTCTCGCAATAGCTAGATATTTTCTAAATAACGCCATTCACGCGTCTTGCTAGTGCCGTGTCTCAGGTCTGTCACATTAAGTCCCAAAAAGTTCGTTTGATAGAAACAGCTCTCCTGGTGTTCCTGCCGATAAAACTCTCCTTCTTCATTTCAATTTCGGAGTGTTCTTGCAGCGTCTCTAGCTCGACCAGTGAGTCTATCGCGCAAGTGTCATTGGCATCGCTTCATTTGACAGACATTGCTACTTTTCTGTGATAAGTTTTAATTTGTGCCAAAAAGAAGAAGCAATGTGTGCGATGCTGATGACACTTGCGCGGTAGAAGCCTCTGGACCACCTTCCACGTCGCTTCGGCTCCGTTTCGCTTCTTGTTGGTCGTACGGAGCGCGCATCTAACCTTCGTATCACTTCCATTAGTGCGTGTGGCGCGCTTGCTTCTTGTCGACTGGAAAATGTAAAATTGCCATCATCTTCTATGCGAACTTCTTGGTTGTTTTCACTGGCGCGCGTAAGGTCTCTTCTTCCCGTTGGCGTGGTGGCGTATAGTCTTCCGGATGGTGCGCGGGTGACAATCCTCCTAACCTCCTAAGGAACGAGTGGCTAATACGGTGCGTCTCTCAATCTTTCAGGGCTTTATCACATTAAGTGCCATGTATATTTAAAATTCACATAAACTAAACAAAATATTATGTTGTTTAGTTATGTACATTTTTAATCATTTTAATATATTATTATGATACATTTCTTTTTTGTTAGGTGCATTTGTATAATTTTATAAAGAGTGTGATTTTTGTTTTATTAGCGCTTTTTCGACGTCTTATCGCGCGATTTTTCTGACGCTTCGCAATAGGACATATGACTTCTCTACTGTGTGTTTGCACGAGCGATTTTTTTAACGAGCGATATTTTTTAACCCGCGTGTGTTCTATTAGAAGCTTCAGATAAATCGCGCGATAAAACATAGCAAAAGCGCTCATGCGAACGATCACTTACGTCACTTACTCGCAAATCGCAAGCGAATCATACACTAACTATTTTAATTACATTTGAGCAATAGGCATGCAATAGGTAACATAATATTGTAGTGTTTTATGACAAAAAAGTATTGGATTTGATTAATATTGTCTTTTCATTGAATCCACTTACATAAATATAAGAGATATCACATTAGTGAACCTTTATAGACAGAAATGATTTATTTTTATAAAAAAGAAAATATTTTTATAAAAAATCCGTAATATCCGGATAATCCGGATTTGACCAAATATCCGTTCTTAAAAATCCGGATTTTGAAATATATACGGATTTGCATTCCCTACCTAGCACACAGCAGTGCTCTCTCTATTCTCTGAAGTTAGCAGCCAGAATTCGTCGCCGTGTTAGCCTGTCCCGCAGGTATTAGCCGTCTATTAAACTTAGTACTGGTTAAACTTTTTGGAGTCTATGACTTTTGTTTACCCCTGGTTTCTGAGGTACTTAATCGGAAGTTATCGGGGGTTTAACTTTAACGGAGGGGTCTACATTATCTGGTTTAAAGTCAATTTTATTACTCTAAACCAGATAATGTTGAACCCTCCGATTAAGTTAATCCTTCGTTAAAATACCTACCTCAGAAACCATGAGTAAGTGACTCACAAATAAAATATATCTTATGATAACTGTCAGAAACTCGATGCATCGAAAATTGACAGTGTGCATTTAAGAGAATCACACTGCAGTTACACAAAATTAAAATCAAAAGGAAGTTGCAACACGCGGCGATAGTGAACCGTCAAATTGAATTGAGCTACCGACCGGGTGATCGTTAACGCATGCAAATGAATTGAGTTCCAACTGTGGTGTTTGTTTGAGCTGTGTCCGTGAATACTGTTGTGTCGAGAGTACTCAATGCTTTACAGGTAATTGTAAGGTCGTGGTTACATGCCGATCACTTTTGTTAATGCTTAGTATACAACGACAGCATTGAAACCCACCTGTCTACTCGCCTTGCTCTTGCTACTTCGCTATACCACCTTGATCGTGCGCAGAGACTTCATTTTCTTCTTTGTGTATGTATGTATGTGTGTATGTGTGTGTGTGTGTGTGTGTGTGTGTGTGTGTGTGTGTGTGTGTGTGTGTGTGTGTGTGTGTGTGTGTGTGTGTGTGTGTGTGTGTGTGAGTAGTTAGCGGGCACGTCTTTTAAAAGTGTGTGTAAGGTGACCTACCTGTCTTGTATAAAATAACTCATTCCTCTGACCACTTTAATGATATTCGTCTGGAATCGTATCGGAGGGTGATTTACCCCTAGAGGCTCATTTAAACTCAATCGAACACGTGAGCAGCGTACAATTTTGGATGGGCGTAGTTTTGCATAATGTACAAAGTAGCTTAAAAGGTACGCATTATTCAAAATCCAGGATTGGTTAGCATTTGAGTACCTAAGTAAGTTATCCAAATTGATTGATTCAGACGCCTCATCGTTTCTATCTTTACTCTTTAAAGTTTTTATAATTTACAATTCACTTCATTGGTAAATTATTGACCGAGCGAGCGCGAAGGGTCTTCGTTTCAGCTTGGGCAAAAATGCTTTCGTGTGTCCGTCTAGCTGTCCGGCTGTCCATTTGTTTTCTTCTAGATTCTCGTGAAATTTTGTGAGCAGGGGGCTAATTGTCTAATTCAAAACATCTATCGCAATCGCTTTCGTTTGACAGATGGATGTGACACATTGCTGCATTTCTTTGGTAAGTTTTTATTTGTCCTGAAAGCGATTGCGATAGATTTTTAAATTAGACAATAAAAGGCTGGTTCTATAGAACCTGCTTATTATTATTTATTATGATAATAATAATTAATATAGTTTTTTTAATGATACTGTTATCCTAAATTTCTCTAATTGGCGGAGATATTAAAGCGAGGTCTACAGCTCACTGAGCTACTAGTTCATATTGTTCAGAATGTTTAGACAAGAATAAAACAAGGAAATATTATTTTTTACTTAAAATGCTAATGCAGCCTTCTTGTATGCATATTCGTAAAGGCGAGCTTAAGTGTGCCTAAATGACAAACCTTAAATAAGAAAAAATAATAAGCTTCTATCAGATCTTTTACTAAAACTAGACTAAAAGTGGAAAGTCAATCTATTTGGTGTCTGGCGTATGATCGATGCGTTTTAAGTCACGGCAGAGAGAATGAATTATGAAGTGAAACGTTGGGCTTCGATTGTGCTAAGGCTACCGTACAATCGTGTCTCAATGGTGGTTCAATAGTATTGCTTATTGAAAACAGAAGAAGCAATACTAACGCCATTTAAGTTTGTAAATAACGTTACTTATTTCTGTTAAAGCTGATAAGTTTTTTCTTGTCAGATAAAAAATGAACAAAAGTCTAGCACGGCTGCATAGTAGAATCAAATAAGTAAGTCATCTTACTCAATATAGCACCGAGCGCGGTTTATATGTGAGCGCGCCCGTACGTATGCGTCGTCGCACGCACACACTGACAAAATTTAAAGGTGATAAAGGTGCGCCAGTCGTGGCTGCCGCCCGCGCTCACACGCACGCTCCGCGTCGCTGCGGTGCCGCTCGTAATAATTTGTACTTTGTACGAGTACTTACAGTAGGTACATGTACAATTGTACATACCATAAGTCAATATTCAATTTCCGAATTTAAAGATTATAATGTTGATAAGTGTAGTTAAATGAAAAAGTAAAAAATTGTTAACAGTGTAAAAAATAAAATTTCATAATCATTTTATTTTACATACATGATTTAGTAAAGCAATGTTTTAATTAATCCTATTTCGATCGTAGGTTTTCAAATCACTTAACATACGTAGGTAATGAAAACATTGTAGTTAGTCCCTGCACGGCTAAAATCAATGAAGTGAATGTAAACTGTAATTTGACAGATGGATGTGATACATTGCTACGTTTCTTTAGTAAGTTTTGTTTTTATTGGTGTCAACACGAAAGTGGCAATGTATCACATACATCTGTCAAATTACAGTTAATATTAACTTTATTATTTTAGCCGACAGACCCGCTGGTTTTTTGTAACTACATAGACTTACAAAAAACGATTTACTTACTTACAAAATACTTTATATTATAGATCCCTGATGCTTACCCTAAAAATGTTTTGTATAGAGTAGAGATTGACTATGCATTTTTGACGATTGAATAAACTAGTGACAGCCCTACGTGTTTAGGCTATTATCGCTCGCGATGGCTTGAGTTGGCCTACTTATTTGGTTCTACTATGACGGCTGGTAGGAAAATATAGACAATTCAAAAGTGTTTAATTTTTAAGTTTATTTGATAATTATTTTGACTTTGACATTGTGACACGATTATTACGTAAACAATAGCAGAATCGTGGCCGACGTAGACGACGAATTTTCGGGGATTAAAATGAGATGACGATGAGTTATTGTCTGAACGGAGAATATTTGTGGATGGATCATTTTGTATTCTCAATTATTATGCTGGAGATGATTTCGATCAATGTAATGGCACTTCATTAGTACGAGTATTACCAACATACTATGTTATTCAATGTTTAATTATTACTATTATTTCACAGGACACAGAAAAATTATACAAACAGTACAAGTAAGAATACATACCTACCTTACCTACAAAAGAATATGAATAAGTAAAAATAATTAAAAAAAAACTATACTCTGTCCATAAATTAATATCCGTGCAATATTATCACAAAACGTTTAAACGAGAGAATATCTTTCTCATTTCAGCACAATCGTTCGCGATCGTGATTGGCTGGCTGAAACATCCACCTGTAAGCGGTGTAAAGAGCTCGAATAATACGTATGGCGCGATTAGTTACCGTAGATAATTACACATTCCATTTGTCCGGTTAATCCGGCCTAATCGAGCCGGTTGATGAGGGTCGGCCCTACTTGGGTGAAGGCGACCTTGTAACTACCTTTCTTGCCATATTTGTTCGATAAAGAGTGTTTCGTATTGAAACATAGATTTGATACTACCCAAATAATGTCCTTATGTAGCTAAAACTTATCATTAGAATAAAATATTAGAATAAACTTGTCCTATGATTAATCCTGTTGCTCTTCAGTTGATAGAGTTAAACTGTATCAAGTGTTGAGCTATACGCACGTACGTAATAGTTAATAGAGATAATTACATTCCATTTGTCCGGTTAATCCGGCCTAGTTGATCCTGATAAGGGTCCACGACAACTTAGATGGGAGTGAACCTTGAAACTAAAGCCATTATATTTTTCCATTAGACTGTTTAGATGAGGTTATTTTAACAAAATAGCTCTAGAGCTCAAAAATTATAAACACTGAATGTACAGTCAGCGTCAAATTGATATGAGCGTCTAGCTAGAGTAGTCATAATGATCTGAAAACAAAAAAAAACAATTTGATCTACGCAGTAGAATCATCATATTGTTGTAAGCAACACCTTGTGTGCTTACAACAATAATTATGATAATTCTGACTGCGTAGATCAAATTGCTTTTTTGTTTTTCAGATCATTTTGACTACTCTAGACGCTCATATCAATTTGATGCTGACTGTACTTAGCTTACGTAAGGTAAGAGTACACTAATAGTAGTTACATTCATTCTTAGAGCATTTAATTGCTCTAAGCATTCATTTAATATTTTTACACAAATTGGCAATCTTCGCCGTGCTCTCGGCTGCGAACAAAACGTTCGAATGCCTCCATTTTTAGATGTTCTACTAATTTAACACTTTTTTAATTATTATTTTTCTGCTAATTAATAAAGCTATTATTATAAATCAATCTGCTTTTAACAGGCTGCTTTTAAAAATAAGAATAATATGAAAATCAATTACCAAATCGTTCGTCATCGTTTTTCTCATATGCCAGATATCTTATTTTATGTATAACGCCGATGACAGACATGAAAAATCCCACATAGGTGCGGCTGGCGGCCGGAGATAGTGGGTAGTGTCCCATTTGTCCGGTAAATAGGTAAAGCCTAATTGAGCCACTTAATAGGGGTCTTTCCGACTTGGGAAGTCGGGTACGACGTGATAACTTTTAATACTTAATAGGTGTTGTGTTTTATTAGATGCCATGTGATTTTAAAACTAATAAGGATTGATTATTGAAATTCTAGATTTTAGGCATTCACAATGCTAATTTTATATTATGATAATTAACTTAATAGAAAAATTGCTAAAAAAATCGACTCACCCGTAGCCCGTCATGCCGTTTGAGCTGCTACGGGTGAGTCGATTTTTTCATGGATTTTTTTTTATTAAATTAATTATCTTAATAATAATGATTGAATTCGAAATCAAATTCTAGAAACGTAACTATAGATATTTATTTGTGTCTGTATGGGATATTTGTTTAGTTTTTTTTTTCGTATTCCACTGATTGCTACGAGGTCTTCGACTACGGCGTAGTCACTACGCCGTAGCAATCAAAGGCAAAGCCCTGGCTACTTTTTCTAAATCATCATTTTATATCCAATAAGATTAAGTGTCTAAACATAATAAAACGACCATCAGGCAATTCGAATAAAGGCTTTTCTACATTTTTGTCAACGGCTAAGCTGCCGTTTCTTTACGGGTTAATCAAAATTCGCTTTCTGTAGTTTACTTTAGGGTGAAAATAAACTTATATTTTTAGGACAAAAGTGAACTTTAGTGGTAGCTAACTTAGTAGTCACAGTGGGATTAACGTTTAGATAGACATCCAGAAGAAAACACTTATTTTAAATACAAACTGAAAGGGAGCTGAAGATGTGAAAGAAAAACTCTGTTTCTAAAAATAATATTGTATTTTATTTCTAGTAGCAGTTTGCCAACATTAAAAAGGGATTAAAGATTATCTCGAGTGATTTCTAAAAATACACGCGTTGACAAGCCTCGTGACATTAGTACAGTATGTTAAGCGATTTCCAATAAGTACTTATAGGTGTATCTCTAAAAGATTCTTTCTTGGATTCTTACATCACAATATCACGTAAGACATAATTTAGGGCGTGCGAAAGTCCCTGTGTCAAGTTATAAATGTTTTTAGGTTGTTTTCGTAAGTATTCCTTTTTTTGACATCAATATCAGATAATATATTATTATACTAACTGCCTTATCTAAGAAAAACACGGTAATTCTAAACTTCACATCAACATTTTGAAATTTTAGTTTATAGGCATTCACAATGCTATTTTTATATTAAGTTACCGTCTAAGCTGCTACGGATGAGTAGATTTTTTCTAGTATTTTTTCTATTCAATTTATTAGCCTAATATAAAAATAGCATTGTGATTGCCTATAATCTAAAATTTCAAATTTTATATAGCTATTTCATCTTAATCGGTTGTCTGGCATCTGTAAAGGTGTCGCATTCGAATGTTGAAGGTAATTCTTCACATTGATGAGATAACGCTGGCAGCGCTGGCTTATAGCGAAAACGTAAAAAGTACTAGAAAATTTCGCCACTCCCACTAGCGACTCGGTAGCATAATTGGTCAGTGCATTCGGCCGGAATGCTGCGGTTCGTGTCCCGTCTTAGCTGCTACGGGTGAGTCGATTTTTCCTAGTATTTTTTTCTATTAAACTTATTAGCTTAACAATATCATGCCAAATTATACCGTAGTTTTAAGAAGTTAAGATATTAATAATGGTGCAAAATGGTTGGTCTGTATGAGTTTTCGTACAGTGGTTGTTCCACATTTCCATAAAAACGTACTTTGATCTAGGGATAAATAGTTCTAAAAATATATTGAATATTGGTAAGCTATAGTCTTAATACTAAAATAATCATCATACTAGAAAAGGTCGACTCGCGCCAGATCATATTCTCAGACGGGAATCGAACCCTTGAAAGTCCGGTCCAATGCTCTTTTAACTGAGCTACCTGAGCGCAGCGAAAATTTTTCTATGTCTATGGAGCTACCGAATTACTATAGGGATCGTCGAAATTTTTCTAGTATAACCTACTCTACGCTGCAAGCCAGCTTATTTCATCAATGTGAGGAATTACCTCGACATTCAATTTGAAACATCTTTCCGATGATTTCAGAGACGATGTTGACATTGAACGCGAGCGGAGGGCGCTGTCGAGGAGAGCAAATATGTTGGCTCGCAGGTTTGCGCGCTGTTCGGTAGAGGTAAAAGTCACGCTGTTTCGTGCGTATTGCACTTCCCTGTATACCTGCGCCCTGTGGGCCAACTGTTTGCAAAGAACGTACAACGCTCTCCGAGTACAATTTAATAATGCTTTAAGGGCGATATTGGGATTGCCCCGTTTTTGCAGCGCCTCTGGTATGTTCGCAGCGGCACGCACTGACTGTTTTTATGCGACTATGCGCAAGAGATGCACTTCATTGGTGCGCAGAGTGCGGGCCAGTCCCAATACCGTCCTAGCCATGATAGCCGAAAGGCTCGATTGCCCTTATATCCGCCACTGCTGTAATAAGCACATCTCTTAGGGTGATATTTAGAGCGATAGGCGCGGGCAATCGACATAAATAAATAATAAATTATTGGTTGTTGTAGTTTTTATTGATAAATTGTATTGAAGTAACGTAATATATTATAATTGTGTAAGTAGGTAATGAATTGATATTTTATATTTTTATTTCAAAACAGGACATAACGAGCAATTTTAATTTTATTTTTAATTTCAATTTTTATTTTATTTTATTTTAATTTGACTACTTTTAATTTGATTTGACTATACCAAATGAATTTTAGTTTTTAGCTCATTTTAATTTAGAAATAATGAATGAAAAAAATTTATATTTATTTTAAAATGCCTTCAATTTAATTACATTTTTGATTTAATTTTTATTTTTGGTTAATTTATTATTGTCTAAATATTTCTATTCAAATGTATGGGTATCAAGCCTGAAATAAATGATTTTTATTTATTTATTATTTTATTTCCAGATATTTTGACAATTGTTTAAGATGAAATAGCTACTTACCTATATCATTTTAAATTTGAGATTTTGGATCTACTCAATAAGGCTTAACGCTCAAGAGCAACTTTTTAGCCAGCGACAAAAAAGCGCCGCGATTATCGCCGCAATTATCGCCACGAGTAACGCCGCGTTTATCGCAGCTACAAAAAGTCGCTCGTGGGCGTACGTGGTTACGTATTGAACTCCATATGTTCTATTCAAGGCGACAAAAAATCGCTCAGTGATAAATCGCTCGTGGGCGTTAAGCCTAATAGCTTTACATACAAATCTCCAATCCCCATTGTGTTATAAACTTTGACAATACTTCAGTCATTCCTCCCGTGGCTGTCGCAGGGCCGAGACATATTTAAGTTTTCATTTCATAACTCGGCTCTGTTGCTAGTAGCATGAATAAGATAAGACACGACAACTCAGTCTGAGTGAGAATCGTGTCGACTTCCCCATTCACGGTTACTCCCATGGGAACTAGGAATCTCCCGTCCATCTTCCAAAAGTGGCCAGTATATTCTGTGTCACTGCAAAGTGGTAAAGATCTGGGTGGATTTAATATTATTTAAAATGAATCGATTGGTACATACTTATTACTTTTAATGAAGTTAAATACTTACTTCTATTTACTTAAATTCACATAGGTATTCTAAAAAATTACAGCAACATTGAAAACTGTTTCATCATATTGACTTACTCGTATAGGTCAAAATTTTTGTTACTGTAATGTAATACTGAAACTGTAATACGTCAACGATTTTTACATCCGACATGAAACTCAATAAGATAATTTCGACAGCTTATTGACTAACGAGTGAATTAATTCCATTGCATCATTTGCATCAAACAATCGGTAATGAAATTATTAGTGTAATTAAATGATTGAACTATAATAATAATTAAGTACTTAATTGAATGATGGATCAATTCATTAACTTCATTATTCACAATAAGCGTCCCCGCTGACGGGCGATTGGTCGGCTTTTCTCAGTATTTAGGATTCTTAAATCAAAAGCACAATCTGTGGTAATGTCATCTCATCTGTAATTCGATAAAATTTTATCGAATCACAGAAACTTGAATAATAATTAATGATATCGGTCATACTCATATAGTGGTGGCCAAATAATAAAGGTCACCAGTCGATTTTCATACAAACGAGGTAAAGACGAGGAAGTTTTGGTTCTCCGCCAAGGATTGACCTAGCTATGATCTGATGATGGCCATCCAGAGAGTGAATGAAGGGATTCAGATCTCTATACACAACACACACACCCAACTGATCTGACCAACATTCTAAGAGATATAAACATAAATGTTTAAAAAAAACGCGAATTTAGCATAAAATGTATGTAAAACCTGAAACTGAAACTCTGATTCAAATACTTTGCGTTGCTGCTACCCGCCTCCTGATGGCTGTGCTCTGTTAGCCCCGCCGCATATGCCCACACTCTAAATGGCCATCACGAGCCGCGTGCGAGTGGCCAGATTTAAAACCTATATCACAGTACCGAAATCAAGATTAAAGGATTCTATTTGGAATCGCAGAGGCACTTAATCTCAAGGATGGTAATTAGGTACCTCAAATTAATATGGCATGTAAGAGCTCTTTCATATTTTTTAGTGGATGATCTTAATAACAATAATCTATTTAAAAACTCGTTATCATTGTCGGATATCGCGTCCATCTTGCTTTGTTCCCGTCTACGATACGAATGGTGGTACTTGAGACACTGACTGATGTACCGATTTGTGAAAGTAATTGCGGACACACACGTGTCCACCAATGTCAATGCAACATTGGCGCAGTTTCGTGAACTAGTGCGAGTGTGGGCATGTGCGGCGGGGCTTAGTCGCCTTTTACGATACCCACGCCACGGGTTGAGAGTGCTATTCTAGGCCGGCACATACACGGCGGGTGTGTATAGTGATCTGAATCACCTCCATTCACTCCCTGAATAGCCCAAATCATAGCTGGGTCAATCCTTGGCGAAGAACCTGGCTTCAAAGTTACCTTATTTGTATGAAAATCGACCCACCACAGTCACTGTATATCGACTTACTAGCGACAGCCCGCGACTTCGTCTGCGTGGAAAGTTTTTTTGCTATCCCTAGGGAACATAACTTTTTTTGGGAAGAAAGGTACCCTATGTCCTTCTCTGTACTCCTGACAACGTGTATGCAAAATTTCATGACGATCGGTTCAGTAGTTAAGTCGTGAAGGCGTAACAAACAAACAAACAAATAAACAAACGGACTTTCGCATTTATAATATTAGTCCTTACTAATTCCGCATAAGGATGCGGAATCTAATGTCATTAGCACTACACAATAATAAATTGAATCTAAGTAATAGAGTGATATAATGGGATAATGTTAGAGTGTTATAATAGGACTTATACCCACCCATGTCTAAAAATATATATACTTCGCCATTCTAAGAATAAGTGAATTAAAAAATTCCCCGATCTGTAAAAAATATCACTATTTTGGATTTCATTTACAAATATAAAATATACGAGTAAGTTTGTACAATTTACTTCACGAAGTCTTCAAAACTATAGTTTACCTTTGAAAATAACGCGAATTCCCAACAACAAAATACATAAACGCCAAGAAGATAAGAGCTTTAGTTATAACATGGTTGAACTGACAACATTTTACACCAGAAAGCATCCAGGATTTGTGTAAAAATAACTCATGTGTTGAAAGACAAGAAAACGTAATAAAAATATTCAGTGAAGTTGAAAACAAAAATATGAGACGGAAAATGAGAACAAAGGGGAGAATCGCATCAGCTTCACCTACACAACCTCGCGGGGTATTTTTCGGAGGTTTATTGAATAAATATACATAATTTTACTTCAGTGTTGCGTAAGAGGCTTCGGTGTTGTTTGAGCACGTGAGCGTATTACGTACTTACATAATTATTCTTCGTTGTATCATTTTAAAATGCATGTGAACGCTAATTAACATGCAGTTTGTGATTTGTAGCTATGATTATTTATTTATAAAGAAAGTTATCTGCATCCTTACTTATCCTTACTATCCTTATCCTTACTAATATTATAAATGTGAAAGTCCGTTTGTTTGTTTGTTTGTTTGTTTGTTACGCCTTCACGTCTTAACTACTGAGCCGATCATCATGAAATTTTGCATACATGTTCTCAGGGGTACAGAGAAGGACATAGGGTACCATTCATCCCGAAAAAAAGTATTGTTCCTGAGGGATAGCAAAAAAACTTTCCACGCAGACGAAGTCGCGGGCGGCCGCTAGTTCTTCATAAATAATACTTAATCTAACCGTTGAAGAATAATAGTTTATGAAACTGATGCATAATGAGGGGTATTAAAACATGAGTGTGTGTTTAAAAACCGAGCCGTAGGCGAGGTTTTTAATAGTATCACACGAGTGTTTTAATACCTAGTTATGTACAGTTTCATACACTACTTTATCTACTCTCATACAATTTGTGATTGAACCGATTTAACCTACAAAATAAAATATCAATGATAAAAAGAGTAACTATTTTCTCGGTAGGTCGGCAGTACTTACCTAGGTTAAGTAAGACGTTTTTCCGTCGCCGCATCTAAAATATCGGGTGGAGTCAAATTTTCACACACTACACTCACTACTATGATATTTTAAGCAAAAGTAAAAATTAAAATCGAAAAATGGCGCGTATTCTATTAGAAAAAATAATGGAATAAGTGCATTTCAGCAGACTAATCGTTACGCTAAGTCATCGATCACCATAGAGTACGTTTTAATCGTCGAATGGGAATATCATTTTTTTTTTTTTAATATCGCGGCACTGCCTTCTTCTTGGATTTGCCCTGTATCGTAATGAGAAAAAATAGTAGTTTGTTACACAAGGGATGTAAGTGAGCTATTACAGAACAAGATCCAATTTGGCGCCCGTGCGAGCGCAGCTCGCAAAGGGCGCTAATGGATCGAGTGCACCCGAGATATTTAGACGCACGAGCGAGCGAAGCGAGCGAGGGCGAATATAGTTCGAGGGTGTAATAGCTACTTACAACCGAGGTAAGCATACTATTTTACATCATTCATGCGAGGTAAATTTAATAAAAATAAAATAAAAATAAAAACAAAAATAAAAAAAATACAAAAACATTAAAACAAAAATAAAACGTTAAAGGGTTATTTCATTGAAAACTCGTAGGGTTGATCAGACAATTAAACTGAACAACTTTCATTATGGGACCAACCTCGAAATCACGAAAAAAATCAGCTGTTTTTGCATTGCAGAATTTTGCATACCTAGCTTCAACTGAAATGAAATGCCGCCATTTTCATTGTTTTTTTTTCAGCCAAAAGTTTCGTCAGTTTATAATAAAAGAAATGAGATTGGTTCACTAAGGAGTTTTAAATGCTTGAATTGTAAAGTAACTTTACAGTTAAAGCATTCACCATCCTTGAATTGTAAAGTGATTTGAAAATGGAACGTTCTATCTAAACAATGCACTGTGTTGCACATGCCAACTTACACAGACTCATACTATATAAGTAAATCCTAGTTACCCAGCAAGTATGATGTAAAGTTATTTTATAACATTGTTAAGTATAGCGAAGGTATGTTATAAAATAACTTTTTAATTTTTTTTCGTTATTGCGTGTATAAAGTTTGTCAATATAAATTCGTTTTGAAATTCATAATTCGAATTTACGATATGAGAGTAGATAAAAATATTTACTTACTAGGAATAACTTATCTTTAATACATAATACCTATTACCTATTGTGTTATACAAGGTGTTTGCTAATAGCCTTATAAAGCCGAATATGGTAGATATGGACAATCAAACTGAACAACCTTTACTATGGGACCAACTCTGAAATCACGAAAAAAAAATCAGCTGTTTCATACATTTTTATATTTTCGTAAAGTATTATTTTTTTATGAAACAGCTGATAATTTTTTTTTGCGATTTCAGAGTTGGTCCTTTAGTAAAAGTTGCTCAGTTTGATGGTCCCTATTTACCATATTCGGCTTCGTAAAGCCAAAAGTAATTACCAAAAACCTTGTATAATCTCCATTGAAGATTGATCTTTAAGGGGCCATAATAGGAAAACATGGTTTGCGCGGGCCATATTTTTATATAGAAAACGTAAAGTTGTAGCCACAAAAAAAAACATACGACAAGCTAAATGGATTATCTAGTTGCTACAAGTATTAAATTGTGTATAAACCTCACAGATGATTGTAAAAAAGAATCAGAATATCAGCAAAAGCGCTTGTCGCGGGCCATATTTTTGGCGTAAATAATAGCGATGTAGCGATGTAGAATTAAAACGTCTTGAATTCTACATTAAAATACACATAAATAAACATTAACATACTGTGCAGTTGCTCCAATAACTTTTTTTCAACAAAGAAATAATTGTGCTAAAGATAATGATGAAAAACCGACGAAAATCATCGAGGTTATTTTCCATACTCTTTACACGTAAAGAAAAAGATAGAGACAAATGAAGAGAGAGCGGAGCCTTAAAATTTTGTAAATCCCACTTCTAAACGCGATAAAAGTTCGTATGAAAGTCCGTCAGTTTCGAAATTAGGATCATCAAATTTTGTGTTTAGGCTGACGATTGAAAATAAATTTTCACGTGTCAGTTACGAAGATTAAATGTATGGGATGCCAATGCCACAAAGAAAAGAACATTGGTAAGGAACGTTCCTACCGACCTATTTACTACTATGGAACATTCGTACTTAATAAGATTTTTTTTATTTTACCGGTAAGTAGATCTTACCTATACGTATTTTGTTATTAGTAAACAGATTGACTTTGATCTACCTCTTAATAGGATTGTTGTTTGTTTTTGTAAAAAAATAGGTACTAATTGAAACTTGGTAGGAAGGATAAGCTCAAGTTTATTTGTAGGACATCGAAGGCACTCTAATTAGCGACCTTTTATTAGCTAAATTTTTAATAGCGCTTCTTTTTAGTAAGTAGGTACCTATCTTTATTTTACTTATATTTCTTTTAAATCACTACATATTAAGTATAAAACTAAGTCCATCGCCGCGTCTGTCTGTTCGCGATAAACTCAAAAACTACTAAACGGATTTTCACGCGGTTTTCATCAAATGATAGAGTGATTCCTGGGGAAGGTTTAAGTCTATATAATAAGTTGAAGTTTTATGTAAATTGGTAGAAATATGACGATAATTGTTGAAGATGTCGGCAAAAATTGAGCCGGCTGGGAGCTTGCATCGAAAACGCTGCATAAACCATTTGAGCTATAACAAAATAATGTAATAGTGGAATTGTTGCTCTTTTATAAGTCTACAAAAAAGTATGCGAGTAAGCTAGTCTTAAATAAAAGATAGATCTATCTTTTAAGAATAGCTTACTATACCCATTATAATCTTCTAAAATAGAAGAAAAAACCGGCCAAGTGCGTGTCGGGCCACGCGCCATAGGGTTCCGTAGTTACCTTATACCATACCATATTTAATACCACCTATCATTTTTCGTATGCAAAAATAACTTTGTTTTTCACAGTGTTGGTATGAATGACAAAGTTATATTTGCGGTTTTGGAAAATGTGCTATATCTCAAAAACTAATTACTATATCTCATTCAAACCAATTTTGGTTGAAAGTGTTTATTAAGATCTACAGCATATATTTTTTTTAGATTTTTCACTCTTTTATTTCAAAAGTTAAAGGGGGGGGGACACACATTTTACCACTTTGGCGATGTATATCTTTGAAACAGTTAACTTTGAAAAAAAGTTGTCTTAGGAACCTCAATGTCATTTTTAAAGACCTATCTATAGACACCCAACACGTGTTGGTTTGAAGAAAAAAAATTTTTTCAGTTTCAGTTCCATGTATAGGGAGCCCCCCCTTAATCTTTTATTTTTCTTATTTTTGAATTAAATTCGGTAAGCGGTTAACAGAATACATCTACGTACTAAGTTTCAACTGTGTAGTCTTAATACTTTTGGAATAAAGTGGCTGTGACATACGGACAGACAGACAGACAGACAGACAGACAGACAGACAGACAGACAGACATGACGAATCTATAAGGGTTCCGTTTTTTGCCATTTAGGCTACGGAACCCTAAAAATTGGTCTCATAGGTACAATGCGGAAATTTGGAAATGAATATCCTAGGAGTTATCATAAAAAATTAACGCATGCGAAAATAAATTTAAGCGTGTTTCTTACACTGATGTCGGGACGGAACTCGAACGGGACGGAAACATACTTTGGGAGCGAATGGTTGACGACTGTAAAATATCTGTTTTCTTTTCGGTGTTGTTGGAAGGTCGCATTTGGCAAAAAACGGAAGAAACCGAAGCGAAGCGAAGGCGGGTCGCTAGATTTACCTACCTTAGAAAATAAGTACCGGCTTAAGTACTCTAAGTACTGAAAAGCGAGATAAATCTAAAATATAGTCATCTCATTTAATGAATTACATAACCGTAATCAGTCCTCCGTTGACCTTTATCCTAGTTTAAATGTAATATCACAGCAGTAAAAATCGCATTAGTCGGACAAATGCGATAAAGCACGTAATTTAGATAGGGGAATGGATACAAATGTTAATAAATCTCCAGCGGCCATAAATAACGGTGACCATGGAAGGCAATCAATAGGACAGAACCCTCTCTATGGACATAAGAATAAATAAAACTATGGAACTGTTTTAGCAACATGGTCTTATTACAAGCGAGTTACATTCCTGACTGTCTCCTAAAATTACTGGTTTTTTCAACTTTGCATACATAGTACGTATCTATCTATAGGTACGTGCGATTAGGTGCTTTTATCTTTCAAGGTATTTACCTACCCTTTTTACCGACTTCAAAAGGAGGGAGGTACTCAATTCGACGCGTTTTTTTTTTGTATGTACACCGATTACTCGAAGACAACTGAACCGATTGAAATGATTCAAACGGTATTACATTAGGTAAAAATTCAAGTTGGTCCCATTTTTTAAAATTTTGAAATCGGTTCAGTACTTTTCAAGTAATCTTGAAAAAAGCACGAAAATAGTATGATTTTGTGTGAACTACCTCGATGATCGTCGTATAACTTCTTTGTTTATGAACTGAATAAGATAATTATTTTCAGGTCAGACTTTATTAAAATACCAACAGGCATTCCGCAGGGATCCCATTTGGGACCTTTATTCTACGATGCTTATGTCTACGATATATTTAACTGTTTTTCATTCACAAATCATTTAATGTATGCCGATGATAAAAAAATATTTTTCAAAATTCAAAGTGAAATAGACTGTTTTTTAAATTTGAGATTTTTGCATTTACAATGCTATTTTTAAACAATACTAAATAATATACTAGAAAAAATACGTGTGTAGTACCTAATGTACCTAATGTAGTACGGTGACTCGGTAGCTCAGCGGTCAGAGCATTGGACCGGATATCCAAAGGTCGCGGGTTCGATTCCCGTCTGAGTATTGATCTGGTGCGAGTCGTATTTTTTCTAGTATATTATTTAGTATTGAAATAGACTGTTCGAAAATGCAATTTGATTTAAACACTTTACACGATTATTACTCAGACAACAACATAACAGTGAATATTGACAAATGTGAATGTATTACCTTTACCAGAAAACCCAATCCCATTTTGTACCCATACAACTTTAATGGTATACCAATACGTAGAACATCGCTTGTTAGAGATCTTGGCGTATACTTTGACAGTAAAATGCTTTTACCTGAGCACATAGACAAAACAGTAGATAGAGCTTTTAAAAATTTAGGATTTGTCATTAGATCATGTAAGCCTTTTAAAAATATCAGCACCTTAAAAAATTTATATAATGCATATGTCCGTAGTGTCGTGGAATACGCGTGTCCAATCTGCCTTTCTATTGTCTAATTTAAAAATCTATCGCAATCGCTTTCAGGATGTAACACATTGAAGCTTATTTTTGGGACAAATAAAAACTTACCAAAGAAATGCAGCAACGTGTCACATCCATCTGTCAAACGAAAGCGATTGCGATATATTTTTTGAAAGACAATTAGCCCCCTGGTCCCCCCAATATGCCATTTACATTAACCGTTTGGAGCGCCTACAGAAAATATTTATTAAACATTTAAACTACCGAAATTTTGAATTAGCATTACCTACCTACTTCTTGAAGTCGGGTGGGGCTTTTAGAATAAAAATAAAGGAATTTGTACTCCAGCCCCACCCGACTTCAATAGACGTGTTTTTATTATTACGAATATTATTTCTTGCTTTTTAGAGGTAGGTTTTTAGAAGTCGGTTTTTTGTTTTTTAAAAAAAAAAATTCATAGACAGAAACAGTAGACAATAGACTTTTATGGTAAAGGAAATGAAAATTATTACTTAGGCAGGAGATTTATAAAGACGATAGGCATACTATTTTATAGATAATTAAGGTACTCTAAGAACGAAGTTCCTTCAATAAAAAAAAAATATTCGTGAATCTTGTTCATGCTCAAAAGGGTTCTATATAGATTTTATATTATGGTCAGTTAAGCTATGGATACTTATTAAGC
Organism: Agriphila geniculea; assembly: GCA_943789525.1. NCBI lineage: Eukaryota > Metazoa > Arthropoda > Insecta > Lepidoptera > Crambidae > Agriphila > Agriphila geniculea. The sequence continues at coordinate 19,591,346 of OX038871.1, forward strand.
GCAAACGAAACGAAACGTTACTTTTACTTATTTGGTAGAGCATTTTGCTCCTTCTGTTCCCGTAGCATGAACATCTAATATCGAAAGAAAAAAAATTGCGCGTAAAAAATTAGAGCAATTTATGGTAAACTAGCGGCCGCCCGCGACTTCGTCTGCGTGGACAGTTTTTTTGCTATCCCTCGGGAACTGTATGTTTTTTCTGGATGAAAGGTACCCTATGTCCTTTTCTGTACCCATGACAACGTGTATGCAAAATTTCATAATGATCGGTTCAGTAGTTAAGACGTGAAGGCGTAACAAACAAACAAACAAATAAACAAACAAACGGACTTTCGCATTTATAATATTAGTAAGGATTTGTACAGTGCCATCTACCGCCGAAAAGTAGGTACTTTATCGAGGAAAAAAACGCGCGTAACAGTATTCGATAGAGTAATTATCTATTATGGGTTTAATTTCTCTTTTCGGCGGTAAAAAAAACGCGCCCTAAATCAGTAGGTACTGATTTAGGGAGATACCTATGATCCCCATAGAATTCGGCGATTATGTTTTTTTTATACACAACGGGATAGTGCTTGGCCTTCATCTCACCTGATGTTAAGGCCGAAGGTGGAAGCGCACTACACCCGGAATACTGGCTATCTTACCTCTAACTGCCGGAACACAACAATTTTTAAATTGTTGTTATGGCGTCAGACTTAGGTAAGATGGTGGTAGCTAGCCAGGCGGACTTGAAATAAGCCCTACCACCAACCAAACCGAGTACAAATTGTACCCCCCCTGGGAATCGAACCCGGGACCTCTGCGTCTTACACGGGTGAGCGAACCACTAGACCACAGAGGCGGTTATGTTATGCAAATTAAAAACGGCGATAGCATAAACACACCCTACCAACTTAAGTATTTCAAATCAAAGCCGCAACTTGATCCACTGGCCGTTTCGATTCGGAAACAGCTGTGCTATGATCTTGTATACTTACAATTATTATAGTATATAATGATGAGACTTAAGGTATTTTTTTAGCTCGCCCACCCACGGTGGTCTTGCCATAAACAAGATTGCCCTTACTAAAGTAACATTATTATAATCTCAAATTAACAAAAGGGCTTGGCTATTATTTATGAGAAACCTGAGTAAAAGTAATTTATTATTGTAGATAAGCCGTTATATTCAGAGTGTAACATAAAATAAAATCTACACTCAATTTGACTCACGCTTTTCTCAGTGAGATTCAATTTTCTTATGGGTTATAAAATTATTACAATCACTCGATAGTATCCCCGCGCTATTATGTAAAATAAAAACTGATGTGGTAAGTTGGTGTGGCATATGTATAATACATATGTATGGATCGGTTACGGTCATTCCCGGTCGCCACCACCAGTTTCGCCACCACTGGGTACGAGTGGGACTTTTTGTTTAAAAAATTCCCGTTCGACACCAGTGGTGGCAAAGTAGTACTGGGATATTGGTTCATAGATGCTAAAAGAAGGGAGTCTCAAATATTTTCCTAATTATTTCATACGTACACATTTTTTTTAACAATATTTATTGAATTGGTACCTAAGAGTTATTATGACCTAGCATGCTTATTGTATGCAACAAAAAATGCTTTGATAATTAATTATGGACTTATAAAACCTGCAAGTAGGCATGGGCGTAATTTCAGGTTTTTAACTGGGGGGGCAAGACCTACCAAAAAACATTTACTTACTGCATTTTATCGTATACTAGCGGCCGCACGCGCTTTTAGTCAGTTTCATTCAGCAATCTTGTACTTTTGTCTGTCTAATGTAAAAAACGGCCGCGCAGCGGTTTTTGTCTGTTTAATCTGTCTATAGCAAAAACAAACAGCCGCGCAGCGCGAAATTTACTTAGTTTCATCCACTAATCTTGTACTTTTGCCTGTCTGCAGTAAAAACTAACAGCCGCGCAGCGCGATTTTTAGTCAGTTTCATCCACTAATCTTGTACTCTTGCCTGACTATAGTTAAAACAAACGGCCGCGCAACGCGATTTTTAGTCGGTTTCATCCACTAATCTTGTACTCTTGCCAGTCTGCAGTAAAAACTAACAGCCGCGCAGCGCGATTTTTAGACGATTTCATCCATTAATCTGGTACTCTTACCTGTCTATAGTAAAAACTAACAGCCGCGCAGCGCGATTTTTAGACAGTTTCATCCACTAATCTTGTACTCTTGCCTGTCTGCAGTAAAAACTAACAGCCGCGCAGTGCGATTTTTAGTCCGTTTTATCCACTTATCTTGTACGCTTGCCTGTCTACAGTAAAAAAAACTAACAGCCGCGCAGCGCGATTTTTTCTTGCTAAAGGTCGAGGCCCTAAGGCCTCATGCCTCATGCCCTACATGCGTGTTAATATACTTAATACCAGAAATATTTTTGTGGTAGAAGGGATTTTAGACTGGGCGACTTTAATAATAAAAAGTGTAAGTAATAGAAAAGAACGTAGGTAGCTAAAAAACTGATTTTACTGACCATTTTTTACAAAAACTGACTGACCGAAGTAAAAACTTTTACTGATTTTGATTTTACTAACCATTTTCGACCCCTGCTTTGTAATATTGCTCTACAGATTCAAAGGGAACCTTACTCCCTCCCCCAATTTTCCCCCTTGTTAACTCTGCTGCTCTAAATAGTAATAATAAACGTAGGAAGTGCTACGTTCTGGAGTCCCTAAGATTCTCGGGGGGCAAAATACTGGGTTGGACAAATCTGGGGGGGCAACTGCCGCCCCTTGCCCCCCCCAAATTAGGCCCATGCAAGTAGGTACTATTTTTTTCACTTTATTTACGGATTACTGAACTTAAAAATTCCTATGCGGATGCATATCAGATGCAATTCAGCAGCATTGACGAACTACAGTACCCACCGATTAGGAAAATGTTCTCCCATTTAATTAAAATTAAGGAGACAGGCACAATAAAACAAAATATTAAAAATCCAATAAGGATCATAATTTATTTATTAAAAGATATAATACACTTTACAAATTGACCGATCGCCAGATAATGTGACCGAAGCATTCAACTCTATTTGGAATCAAACACGAGATTTCATTAAAATCAAAATCTTTACAATAGTGCTTAATACAAAATTTAAAGCGCTACATTAAGTACACTTAAAATAAAAATATTATCATACAATCTATTCGGTCACATTATCGGCCGTTTTTTGCGATGCATCGCATCCTATCTACGAATACATTCTCATTGGTAATAATAACATATATTCTAATATGTACAGTGGATATTCACATATTTGAAATTCTCAATTTTACTGTCATTTTGTATACAAGGTCATTTTGTATTCACCATCCAAATTTTGAGGATGTGTTCAGTCCATGAAACTGAACAACTTTCTCTAAGGAACACATGGTCAAATATGTAAAATAATAATCGACTTTCCATACAAATCAAAGAGATCACGTGATCAATTTAGTATGGGATGACCAAAATTTTTTGGCGAAATTTGACACATGTTTCTTAGAGAAAGTTGTTCAGTTTCATGGACTGGACACATCCTTAAAATTTGGATGGTAAGTTCAAAATGATCCGATATATCGCGTCACGTAAAAAGAGCACTGAACAAGCAAATGGAGGAATCAATACTGACTTCCAAAGACATAAGGTACAATTTCGCTCACCGTTGAGGCACTTTTCAGCTATCTTTTTATATGACGCCTACTTATTATACACATGACTATGTATGTTCTATACTAAATCACCTTTGTCTCGTATTGCTTCATTTACATTTAGCACAATCCTCTGAACAAAATGACAAGAAAAACTGGTCCTTTGAGAACAGTAAAATATTTAAATTAACATTTTTGTGAGCAGATAAATGAAATTTAAAAATAAATGCTTTAAAACAAAAAAAAAACTTTATGTCAGGCCCTTGAACTTGAATCACATGGGTAACTGTCACAAATTGACGATACTATTAATTAAATATTAATTAAGATAAGCAGTGTTAAATTATTTGAGATCACCAAACAATCTGATATTTTATGCAAACGAGAAGATCTAATGAAAGGTGTTAGTAGAATATGACAAATCGAGGCATAAATTAAAATTACATAGGTACTTCTAAAAGACAGATATTGCAACATTGAATCTTAAAACCAATGGCAGCAAGTGCTCAATACAAAGTAACTGTACCTATTTTTTTAACCGCGAAAATGTGTTTTGTATGATGTTCCGGATGTACGCAAATTCAAATTTTGTTTGTGTTACTGCAAAATATGTTTTGGAAATTAACTTTGTTGAATAGTACTACAGTTGCAACGCAAAGTTATTAAGTATAGGTATCCTTTTTTTTTATGCGGCAGTCCATTTGGTTTAGAGATATGTAATATAGTGCAAACAAAATTAAATAGTTCCTATGTCAGCGGGGCAGCTTACTCAGCGCTTAAACTTTTATATTAGCCTATAGCTCGCGACTGACTCAGTCGAGCCAGCGCACGAGGGATGTCATGTGTCGGTTGAGGCCGAGCTACGCGACAGAAAGAGGTGCTTCGGAGGTACTTATAATAATAAGCACGCAGCGTTTTGTGCAATTTGAAATTGTACTTTATTGCCATGCAGCGAGAGCAGCTTATTAATTGGTTGTCCTCGCCCGAATGGGTTTCTACGTTTAGTACTATATTACACAAGATGTCCCATATCTTGCCACACGCAGGGACAGTACCTTAAATGTTGAAGATAGGAAATTTTACTAAAAAAAATTTCATTTTGTTTTTAAAAATAATGGGAACTACATTAAAGATATTTTTTAAATCGTATTCTATACTTTATAAATTGATACAATACGTATAAATTATAAATGTTAAATTTCATAGTCTTTCTTTTATTTATAATGATGTGTTACTCAAAAAAAACATAATGAGTAAGCCCTTTCGATCGGTATCGAAAAAATAAAAGATTGATTTTTTTCGTATTAGGTGGGTTCGATTACTGGTTAAAACAGGTGATCTTTGAATGTAGTTCCAATTTTTTTTTTTATTAATCAACGCCCGAGCGGTCGCCAGCGTCCGGACAACTATAGAAAATCTATTGTGTCTCGTTTTCCGGGAGTTCACGAGTTGAAATCAAAATGAAGTCTTCTATTAATAAAATTTCATTACTTCAATATTTAAGGTACTTTCCCTTCATGTGGCAAAGTTTTGGGACACCCTGTATACTGTGCCTGTGTATAACTATTCCGGATCTTATAGTGATTTGACTGGTATTGTTCGTTGCACACTGTGGTCCCTTTCTATATAAACTTCAAGAAGTGTGAGATTTTAAAATTCATAAATTAAAATTAATTATCAAATCACAATAAACTAGCCAATGTTTCATTTCATAACACTTCATAATTTTTCATTTACAATCATCAACAGCAAAATGCTGCGCGCCCACGATCGAATTTTTGAAGGTGGCTATCATTTAAGGCTATACTAGTCTCATCAACTTTGTGGCCGATTCCAGAATCGACCAAAAAGGCCCTAAGGCCGAATTATTATCATAGAGATCACGAACTTTTTTGGAACTATTCTCACTTATTTTTGGAATCTGTGAGGGTTACAGCCACTGACATGAAAAAAATTTTTTTTATTTAACTGGACTGGCTGTCTGTCTTTATGATTTGACAGCTAAGTTTTTGTGCCTATTTGAAACGCCACTAGCGTGCGTCTAAAGAACTAATTTTGACGTACAATATGAAAATGGTTGCCGTGATGGTCTCTCCAGACTTCAAACTTTAGTACCATGTCCCTCACGCTATGCCCACGCTACGTCCTACAGCGCCAAAATGGCGGAAATCAAATAGGCACAAAAACAGTTTGACATAAGCCTGTCCAGTGTAAATATATGCAGGTCAGTGGTTACAGCCGACGCGATCGACATCGAGTTGAGTAAACGTCAAAACGGTACTATGGAAACCGTTTTCAATGTACCAAAATAACAGAATTTTGACGTTTATTCGATCCTGATATGAACTTGATCCCGTCGAGAGTATGTTGCATTTTGCGCAAACAGATCATCTATTACTGACTGACATTATACATAATGAGCAGACAACTTTAGGCCGTATACAGAAAGCTGGTAGCCGACCGGCGCTTATCGGCGCTGGTCCGCGCCGGTAATAGTTAACATAAAGCAAGCAGATTGAAGCAGAATTTCGTTCTAAACGTAGTATAAGAATCAGGCGAAGATAAAGCAAACAACTTTTGATATTTCAAAGAAATATTTATATCTTGAAAGAGTTACATCAGTAACAATAATTTTAACAAGAACATCTATCTTCAATGACCGTCCAAACGTTACTGGCGACCGACCGCCATTTCGAAAAAAACCACACGTGGCGCCACGCATCAACCGGAAGTAAAACTATTGGTAAAAAGAATGTTCGTTTCACAACTTTTAACAAATTAAAATGAATTCTTTGTAAATTAAATTTTAGAAAATATATAGAATCTATACAGTTATCCAAAATAAACTCTTAATAGAATAAAATCTAACAGTAGTAAGCGCTGACCGGCGCGTGTCGGCGACATTCGGCGTCTATCGGCGCTTATCGGCGCTTGATCATATAAATGCCTGCGCCGGTTACCGGCGCGGACCAGCGCCGATAAGCGCCGGTAGATCGCTGACGGCTACCAGTTTTCGCTCTGTATACGGCCTTAGCCAGCAAGTAGTTTTAAGATACTCTTCCGTTTTTGGAAGCACGAAATTAATAGTTTGCTGTATGCACACAAAATTGCATGGTTAACTTTTTGGAAGCACGAAATTAATAGGTAGTTATTTGTCAATTGCATGGTTAACATAACGGTACAGTCGAGTTCATTAATACGTTGGCACTTTTGACAGTATGTTGACTTTGATTACAAAAGGTGCGTATATATTATTAAACTCGACTGTACATGATGTTGTTTTGTATCCATTCATAATATGGAAAATACAAGTAAAATCTGGTAATCAAACTAAAAACTATTTCGGTATTTATATTAAACTTAAATATTGCAGAAACTGACACATTTTCGCGGATATTCTTATAATTGCGACGCACATCACCAAATTGAGCTTGAAACGTTTCTATTACAACACAGTTCACACTTATCACTAGCTGTGGTTGTTCGTATTGCTGTAAAGAGAGTTCACCATTCTCTTCATACCCACTGAAGCACTGTTACCGTTTTTCTCTAGTCCTAGTAAGAAGTCCTCCAGTAGCTTTGCAAGAGCTTTTCTCTTGAACCTAAGCGATTCCCTTATCACTTCCCGTAACACTTCTTTTTTAGTATCCACACCACCTTGCAACTGTTTTAAATGTTCGAAAAGTTTCGTGTAGTCTGGAAAGAAAATAAAATTGTCATTCAAAACACGTTAATTCTATGTAAGATGAAACTTTATTACAAAAAAAAGGAAGTCTATTTTTGACCAAGCAAGCGCGAAGCGTCTCTGCTTTAACTAAAAATGCTTTCGTACGACGTATGATATATTTCGTATGATTTCCGTCCGACTATCAGTTTCTTCCTGTTCAAATACACTAAATCCGATATCGTCCGAATTTCGCTCGTACGTCATCGGCTGAGTTCGGCCGATCGAATCAAACGTATGTAAAAGATCGAGAGCGCATACACTACAACCGACATCGCCGACTACGCGCTCATTCATTTGTTTTGATCGGCCGATGATGGATTTGGTGTATCTGTAGCGTTCTCCTCTACAGGTTGCATTTCTCGGCCGATTCTCGTGAAATTTTGTGAGCAGGTTCGATAATCATATAGATTTTTTTGTCGAACCAGTTATCTATTTATTTATTTTTATTCAGTTGCATGCCGCGGCTAACCGGCTTACAGATTGACCAAAAAACGTAGTTCTAAATTAAAAAAGAAATACTTTTCAGCCATTTCGGAAAATGTTCAAAAATGTCACAAACGCGAGGTCTACAGCTCACAGAGCCACTAGTATGCAAAAGTAGTGAAATTACCTTTTCCCGGTCGTCGTATCGCTTTAAATACTTCAGAGCGCACATCGAGATTGTGTTTCTTGATGTCAGCGAGCTCTTTCCGCGAGGGAGGCGGTGGCAGTATCGGTGGCGGCACCGGAGGTTTTTCACTCTGGAAATGTTATCAGAAAATTGTTTAGGTAATCAATAGAAAGCATCTACCTTTAGCTAAAATGTAGGTACACGAGATAACAAAAAAATGCAATATGTACAGTGTACAAATCATACTGTACATATTGCATTTTTTGTATGAGTTAAGCAAGGGCTCATACATACAGTATGCGCAAAATAACTTGGAAGTTAACTGCAAGTGATATTTCGCGCAGGATACATGTCGAGTTCCATAGTTCCGAGTGCTTCCGCCCGAAACCGTCCCCGCGCACGCCTGTATTCGTCTACTGCGCAGCGTTCCGCACGAAGTTCAGAGCCGCCAAGTTATTTTGCGCATTCATTTAATTTCCATTATTTATCTACATACTTCATTTATTTACCAAAGTCGGAAGGTATGTACCGTTTCCTTACCGATGAGCGTTGTGCGTACGCGTAGACGTGCACGTGTACGTTCCACTGTGTTATATGGAACTATACGAGACACGGTAAGCCACTTACGTAAAGTATACGCAATGCATGTGCGTTATGCGATTTAACGTATCTCATACAGTTTCACAGCGCTGTACGCATCAGATTGGAAAGAGAACGCAGTATTTTCTACCTATTTGCGTTGATTTGAAGTTCTTGAGTCTCACGGGGGCGACATATTGCTGCTCATCGACGTATACGCATTCTACATTATAGTAGTAAACTAGTAACTTTTCGTTTCTCCTTAGGTGGTCTAGCGTGCAGGTTGTTCTCTGCTGCGATGCCCTGCAGTATGGCCACGGAATATATATTTAATAGTACTAAACGTACAGAACTCAATATGTGCGAGGACACGCAAATAATAAGCTGCAAGGCACTAAAGTACAATTTCAAATTGCACAGCGCTGCGTGCCTATTATTATAAGCACCTGCGAAGCGCTTCTCTTTCTGTCGCGTAGTTCTGTCTCAACCCACACATTGCATCCCTCGTGCGCAAGTTTGACTGAGTGAGCCGCGAGCAGTAGGCTACTGGCTATGGCAAATATAAAAGTGAGTGAGCCCTCCCTGGTATGGAGTTTATCTGTAAGTCTTGAGTCTTGCAATTAACTCCGGTTTTTGAAGAAGACCGCGGCATTTTGTATATGGATTTAAGTACCTTTAGTTTCTTCTTGGGCGGTCTAACGTCCAGGTTGTTCTCTGCCGCGATGCCTTGCAGTATGGCGTTGATCTGTAGTAAGAACTACAACTCGAGTGAGTCTTGCAACAGCGGCGACGGCGATATGTTCGGTTCGGGTTTTGAGGGAGACACAGCATTTTGTTACCTATCTTATCATCATCATCATATCAGCCGCACGACACCCACTACTGGGTACAGGCCTCCCCTAAGGATCTCCATGACGATCGGCCCTGCGCTGCCCGCATCCAGTGGCTTCCCGCGACCTTCACCAGATCGTCGGTCCACCTTGTCGGGGGCCTACCCTCGGAGCGTCGTCCGGTGCGCAGTCGCCATTCCAGAACCTTTCCGCCCCAACAGCCATCGGTTCTTCTCGCTATGTGTCCCGCCCATTGCCACTTCAGCTGAGCAATCCTTCGAGCGATGTCGGTTACTTTAGTTCTCCTGCGGATCTCCTCGTTTCTACCTATCTTATATAAATACAATATAAGTACCTTCCGTTTCTTCTTAGGTGGTCTAGCGTGCAGGTTGTTCTCTGCCGCGATGCCCTGCAGTATGGCGTTGATCTGCAGTTCCTGCGAGTCGTGCAGCGGCGGAGGCGGTACTATCGGCTCCGGGGGCGGTGAAGGAGACCGCGGCATTTTACTGCCCATCGTCGTATATGCATCTATTAAAAATAAACATAAAATAACGTTAAATACGCATTCAGTCCCACATTGTTTGTCGTAAGCATTGTATAGTTCGAGGGTGTGAAAGCACGATATTCAAAACGCCAAACAAAGTTTTTTTTTTTCATAGTAGTAAAGATATTTTACTTGAATACGCAAAAAATCGTGCGTACGCGACAGTGCCATGCGTAAAAGTGAGATTGCAATGAATCTCTATTGTGAATGGGTTTTACAATAGAGATTCTATTTTTTTGGAAAAAAATTTAATCCCCATTCTGTGAGTTTGTATTTTTCAAAAGTGCTTTACTAGTAATGTGTAATCGCAAAGTATCATACATCGCACTGGAACATTACATAACATATTTCAAATTCCATACAAAAAAAGATTCTGTTACAATAACTCCCTCCCATACAAAAATCCAAGATGGCTCCCCGTCTTAAAATGATCTAAGGGTTCAGAAGGTTCACCTTGCCAAAGGATATCCCTCGATCAACAAACGCCGTATTTCTTACTGAACACACCCGACTATTATTCCAGTAAAAATATTCCCGTAGAAGTACATTACCTGGCATGTTGGTTGATTTTAAAAGAACGTCAAACACACCAGGTAAAGTTCTTCTAATATAATGTTTTTACTGGTATCATGTAAACCGCCTCTGTGGTCTGGTGATTCGCCCACCCGTGTAAAACACAGGGGTCCCGGGTTCGATTCCCAGGGGGGGTACAATTTGTACTCGGTTTAGTTGGTGGTAGGGCTTATTTCAAGTCCGCCTGGTTAGCTACCACCATCTTACCTAAGTCTGACGCCATAACAACAATAAATTTTTTTTTGTATTCCGGCAGTTAGAGGTAAGATAGCCAGTTCCTCAGTGATGAGGATTCCAGGTGTAGTGCGCTTCCACCTTCGGCCTTATCGTCACTTAACATCAGGTTAAGTGAATGCCAAGCACTATTAAAAAAAACAAGGTCTAAGAGTGGCAGAGCGATGCACCCGCGACCGAACATTCCATCTTCACCGTTACGTACATCGTTGCTGACCAATATAGATCCTGATATTATAGGAAAGTTACCTCCATTGAGAAAGGGCTTGATAACAGGCGGTAGATTAGTGGGCGCGACGACGGGGGGCGAAGGCGGAGGTGGCGCGGGGCCGCTGACCGGAACAACCGGCTCCACTGTCGGTGGCTCCTGGAAATAAAACGAAAAATTCAATCATAAACAATGACATTAATGTCGCTTTTCAATCCCAAAATAAGGAGGACTGGGCTCACCATTGACTACTTTATTATATTACTATAACGTAATAATTAGTAGGTGCTATTGATTCTGAGAGTAAAATCGACGCTAACTTTAGAGCGCTCGCTCGTATTTTATTTACTCTTTGCCATACATTCTCGAGTGAAGCGAAGAGATCTTGCAGCGGATCACTATCAATTGTCAATTTAATCGCATAGTACTTAGTATTACGCTATGATAATGACTATAATGTTTCACAGTAACATACCGATGTATTGATGATCTCGGGCGGACGGCCGGGCGGAAATTCCGGTGGGGCGGGCGCCAAAGGCGACGAGGGGCGGCGTAGGGCGGGCGGCAACGCAGCCACCGCCACGCCTCCGCCGCCGATCGGTAACTCGGTAACGGGCCATTAACTACAGTTTGTGTTACCTTGGCGTAATAATCGCTAGTAGATATTGTGGCAGTATCGACGCGTACTGGTTGCCGAGCGCCGCGTTTTTAGCAGTGGAAATGACATCTTTCTGTCACGCACAGCACCTCTTGTCGCTATATCAAGACGGTCATGTTAAGTGACCATTAGTGTAGCACAACACTTCATCAACATAGACGTGTAGGCGCCTAACTTAGTAGTTATTGCATGATAATATGACTATAATGTTTCTCAGTAACGTACCGTAACATTGGTGATCTCGGGCGGACGGCCGGGCGGCAAATCCGGCGGGGCGGGCGCCAAAGGCGACGAGGGGCGGCGTAGGGCGGGCGGCAACGCAGCCACCGCCACGCCTCCGCCTCCGCCTCCGCCGCCGGGCACGCCGCTAATCGGTGGCGACGCTGGTGGCGCGGGGGACGATGGCCGCCGCGCCACAACGTGCAGCGGTATTGGGCCCGCCTGGTAAACACATAGGTTACACGTGAGGTTTTGACCAATAGTCTTGTAAAGATAATTTTACAAAAAATTTCAAAGCAGCATTTACCAAAGTAAATGAGGCTTTTATACCGACCGGCCCCCTGTACCTTGATTACGTAAGTCTGTTGCTAACAATTCTCGATTGAAATCGATTGAAAGCGCAGTTACATTGCCGCTTTAAGTAAGATAGTTCTCACATTGGTTCTTACTAAAGCAGCAATGTTACTGCGATTTCTGTCAGAGTTGATTGCAACAAAGTTACAAAATCAGGGGGCGGGTATTTCTGATTCAGTTTTAATGGGGAATGACCGAAAAAAAACAAATTAGCTGAATATTTTATTATAGGTAGAAATAAGGTCCTTTAGTAATAGAAAAATGGCAAAGGTATAATCTCAATTAAGCTGTTACTTTCGTACACTTATGAAGTCGAAGAGACATTAATATTTTTTAAATTTTTTCACGCAACCGAAAATTGTAAAACGTTTTTTTATTACTAAGGCACAGAATACATAATAGTACAAGTACAGAAGATCCACTCCGCAAAGTCATTTAAATAAATAGCGACTATCCCATACACAATATAGTTTAATTCAGGTCGCACACCGCTCCCACCCTACAGTTATATTCACCTAGAAGTTGCCTCTCTTTCTATCGCGTAGTAGCTCTTATCTCTTCTAACGACTTTAGGGTTTGTTCTTTTAAATAATAATTAAATAATAGGTACTTAATGTACTTAAATACATTTCAAAAAAACCTAGGCTAGGTACAATCGACGCCCCATCAGACTATACATGCAGACTTTGAGGAAATTTGCTTTCTTACGAAATAACATTGTCATTAATAATTAACTTTATTTCGATAGTAGGTAAGTAAGTACCTACCTAATCTATAAATTATTATTTCAATAAATACCTAGTTGGGTGAAGGAAGATTGTTTAGCAAATAAGACAAGTACCTAAGAATAAACGGATACTAAATAATATCTAGGTAGAAGACAAGCACTTTTTACGTTTCGATGTCATTTTGAACTTTTGGAAGTGTGAAAAACGTGAGGTTCGGATCCTTTATATTAGTATTAAGATGAACGCGGCGAGTGAGTGACTATCGAAATCGAACTGCTAACAGCCAGCCAACGGCGGCAGCCCTCTGAAATTAGTCCGTCCGGACGGACCCGCTGCCTACTTGTAGCTTCGTACCTAAAGCGCGGAGTGCGCCTAGCCTGACTAAGGGACCTATAAAAAAATTTTCAGCCAGAATGTTTTTTTTTCGGACATGCCCTATTGACCGAGCGAGCACGAAGCGTCTCGTGCTTCAGCTTGGGCAAAAATGCTTTCACATGTCTGTCTTGTTCTCCTCTACATACTATTCTGTTTGCTATACAGTGATAAAGAGACGCATTAGTAGCCATTCAGAAAACTGTTAAGTTTAAGAGGTTGTATATATAGAATGTTTTTTTTTCGGACATGCCCTATTGACCGAGCGAGCACGAAGCGTCTCTGCTTCAGCTTGGGAAAAAATGCTTTCACATGTCTGTCTGTTTGTTCTCCTCTACATACTCTTCTGTTTGCTATACAGTGATAAAGAGACGCATTAGTAGCCATTCAGAAAACTGTTAAGTTTTAAACCTGGTAGCATTTCTCAACCAATTTTCGTGAAATTTTGTGAGCAGATTCGATAATAATATAGTTTTTTTCGAACAAGTTTTTCGAAATAAAAAACACATCCCAGCAATTTCGAAAAATGACCAAATATTACACAAATGTAAGGTCTACACCTCACAGAGCCACTAGTAAAATAATACATTTTCTCACACAAAAGTTTCAATTTCTAGTGCAAGATAGTCGATTATTTATGCCTAAACTTTAGTTTGGGAGTGAACCTTCTGTACTAAATACAAAGTATAGTTTATTCTAACGGATGTAGAAAGACCCTCAACGAAGCCGAAGTCCACGCATTTCGCCCATCATCATGATCATTTTTTATTTTTTAGACTATACCTGGAAACCCGCTACGAAGTTATTAAAGGTCAGTCATTTTTTTTATGCAATCTTATTTTATTCGTTATTTCCTAATTTTTTCCAAAGATTTCTATTTTTTATCAAAATTTGAAGTATTTCGTAACAAACAATGGGTTCAAAACGTAATCACTCAATGTATCTCATGAGCACGCACATAAACGCTGCCTTTCAACTCGGCCGCACGCAGCTGTGTAGCATACACTCGCAGGCGCGGTCTGTTGTACGCGTTACATTGCGTTTAATTAAAATCGTTTCCCAGCAATAATTTTAAACAGATTTCCGTTCAAAATTATTGCTGGGAAACGATGATGGGCAGAATACGTAGACCTCGGCTTCGTTGAGGGTCTTGTTACACCCAGTATTATTGTGTGTGTTAAATGCGAATAAACAATGAATTCATTGAGTAACTTTTAACTTTGTTAGTGGAGTGTCAACTGTCTGTCAAAGTAGATTAGGTACTCATTGTGACTATATAAAACCCAGTTACGAAAAAGTGGCTTAGGAACAGTGCGGGACTCATCCATCATTATTACCAAAGCTTCAGGGTAAGTAAGTACCTACCTACCTAACCAATAAAGACTGCACACGGTAGCCCTAAACTTGACGCACACAGTTACACGTGTACAAAAACGTGTAGCATCTGTGGTGAAAACGCCGCGGTTGTATAGTTTCCGGGGTGTGGTATGGTTTAAGGCCGTATACAGAAAGAACGCTGGTTGCCGACCGGCGCTTATCGGCGCTGGTCTGCACCGGTAACCGCTAACATAAAGCAAGCAGATTGAAGCAGGATTACGAAATCCTTAAATTAAATTATAATAATAAATTAATAAATGCTTGGACAATTTCACACGGCGCCATCTAGCCTCAAACTAAGCAAAGCTTGTAATATGGGTGCTAGACAACTGATATACTACTTATATACTTTTTTAAATATAAACTTATTATACATAGTAACACCCAGACCCGGCACAGAAATTAAAATTCATCATTTCAATTTCTGCCCGGCCGGGAATCGAACCCGGGACCTCTGCGTGGTAGACCGGCATGTTGACCACTGCACCACTCAGGTTGTCCACCACCACCTTAAACGTAGTCAGCGCTGACCGGCGTGTGTCAGCGCTTGTTCATACAAATGCCTTCGCTGGTTACCTGCGCGGACCAGCGCTGATAAGCGCCGGTCGGCAACTTGCGTTATCTCTGTATAATGCCTAAGTGTACATACCTTCCGCTTGGGCGGCGCGGGCAGCGCGCGGTCGCCGGGGCGCTTGCCGGGCGCCGCGCCCGCGCCGCCGCCGCGCACCGCCGCGCCCGCCACCTCCACGTCCGCCTCGTCCACCATCATGCGCTAAGGGAACAAACAATACATCAATCAGTACACTACACTACACACGTACACGATATTAACGCCTGTAGCACACCTCCGCCCGCGAAACACCGCAGTAGGTGTCACCATTAGCACAGAATAAGTACTACCGTACAGAAAGGACACTCTCCGCCCCGCCCCACAATCAATTACCTTACTCCACCCCGCGAGTTCGTGTGCCGAATCGTGTGCTCATTTAGTCGTGTTTGTCAACTGTCAACTTATTTTGATATTCAAAGCAATGCGTTGTTACTTTGTAGTCGTGTTTGTCAACTGTCAACCTATTTTGATTGATATTCAAAGCAATGCGTCGTAACTTTATTTACCAAAAAGTTCGAATTATGAATTGAGCCATACAATACAAACTGCACGGTAGCCCTAGACTTACACACTGTTGCGAGTGTACAAGAACGTCATCTGACGTCACCTGATTATTATGGCGCGGTTGTATGGAGTGTCCGGGGTGTGCCATGAGTTCGACAAGCGAAACAAATGCGAACAGCTAGACTTTTCACGCGCGGTTGACGACGCGACACACAAGCGGTGACACGGAATCAGTTATATATAATCAGAATAGATGTGTTCTTCATATATCGTCATCAATAGAAAACAACTCATAGCTGTGGCGGAACTACCGCGGTGCTTGGTACGGTTTCGCGGCGGATATGTGCTACAGGGGTCAATCAAATGTATCTCTTCCCGTTCCCAGAAACAGCGCTGGCGAGAGCATAGATACCGTTCAGCTACAACCGGCTCAACCAACCCGATGTCGAGTCCAAGAAGGCCGTGTGATGTTTATCGTTCTAGTTAACGATGCTTTTGAGTGACGAAAAGAGACAGGAACTTTAGAAAAATGCGGTGTCGCGTGGAAATGTGTAGGACTAAACTCTCTTAGTAGTAGAAAAAAAACCGGTCAAGAGCGAGTCGGACTCGCGCACCGAGGGTTCCGTACCATCATAATTGCACCATCAAACCCGCAGAGTAGGATAATAAAATTAGTATTGCAGTTTTAGGTCAGCGTCATCTCTTGACCGATAGTGGAACTAATGTTAATTTTTTTAGAAATTTGATAATTTCTAAAAAAGTGTGCAATATTGAGACATCGTTTATTTTTCCTTTAATCTTTATAGTTTATATAAAGATTAAAGGAAAAATAAAACGATGTCTCAATATAGCACACTTTTTTATAAATTATCAGAAAGAGATAGGAACTTTAGAAAAATGCGGTGTCGCGTGGAAATGTGTAGGACTAAACTCTCTTAGTAGTAGAAAAAAAACCGGTCAAGAGCGAGTCGGACTCGCGCACCGAGGGTTCCGTACCATCATAATTGCACCATCAAACCACACTGCAGAGTAGGATAATAAAATTAGTATTGCAGTTTTAGGTCAGCGTCATCTCTTGACCGATAGTGGAACTAATGTTAACTTTTTTAGAAATTTGATAATTTCTAAAAAAGTTTGCTATATTGAGACATCGTTTTATTTTTCCTTTAATCTTTATATAAACTGCTATAACATAGAATTATTTCAGATTTTTCACTGTGCAAACTTCGGAGATAAGGGGGGGACGGTAATTTTTTTACATTTTTCATCATAAGTTGAAAACTATGCGACCTAAAACAAAAACAAAAAATTATTGAAAACGTGCAAATCGCGCTCTTTCATATGATACCCCACATGCCTTAGGAGCCCCACTTCAAATTTTTAAGACCTCTTTTCAGTCCCTGTTGTAAAAAATATATTTATTTTTTTATTTATTCCTTATTTGCAAAATAGTAGGGCAAATGTCATCTTAAACTATTTCAAATTTCAAGTTGATACCATTAGTAGTTCTCGAGATATCCAGCTGTGACAGACAGACAGACTGAGTCACACCATAAGGGTTCCTTTTTACCATTTTGGTACGGAACCCTAAAAAGCTTCAAAATTTTCGGTTGAGTGATGAAAAATTAAAGTCAATTAGATATTAAACATTAAATTGCGTATAAACCTCACGGATGATTGTAAAAAAAATCAGAATATCATCAAAAGCGCTTGTCGCGGGCCATATTTTTGGCGTAAATAATAGCATAAACGTATTGAATTCTACATCAAAATACACTTTAACGTACTGTGCAGTTGCTCCAATAACTTTTTTTCAAGAAAGATAATTGTGCTAAAGATAATGATGAAAAAACAACGAAAAACATCGTAAAAGTGCAGAAGTGAGGTTATTTTCCATACTCTTTACACGCAAAGAAAAAGACAGAGACAAATGATTTCGCGTAACGGAGCCTTAATATAGCTGCCAAAATTAGTTCAGATTCCAGGTTTTGCTATCTAACATGTATAGAAAATAAGTAAGAAAGAGCAGAGTCTCCTGGCACAGGCATCTTTTTGCTTAAAAGGGGGCTTAATAATTATTGTTATTTAAGTCATAAGAAAGTGGTTTTTTTTTAACATACCTTGTCAATCTTGAAGGGGTTCCCGAACATATGTTGCCGGACAGGCTGCGACTCGATCTCGCGCAGTTGTGGCGTCATCCGTTTCAGATACTCCTGGTAGTTGCCCATCTGGGCCACTGGCATTGAATGCACACTGTCTTCGTCTACTAGGCGGGTATGAGCTAAAGAAGGTTGGAGGAAGTTCGCTCGCATTCGGACCACCTGAAATTGTCATAGTAATTTATTTACAAGTTCATGGTCCTTCGAACCGGATTTGCCCCCGTATCTATGTTTCTCCGAACCGGATTTACCTCCGTATCTTTAGACTAGTAACTAATAACTGGAGTAAAACTTGCAATTTTGAAATGCTATAATATTATATTCACATGTAATTTATAGTATAATTAATCTTTAATGCAGTTTTAGAGGAGTTTTGGTGCATTTAAGATAATTTTTTACTATAAATTGCATGTGACTATAATATTAGAAGCATTTAAAAATTGTAAGTTTTTACTCAAGTCATTAATTACTTACTCGTCTATAGATACGAGGGTTAGAGTTAGCTACCTTCAAAACGGGATTTTAATTTATAATATGAATCAAGCTGTTTTATCTCGATAATAAAAACTAAAGGTAGGACTCCACGCAAAGACATGCTTAATAAGCAAGCTACAAATAAATGTTTTTTCGATGACGCGCAATAAAGCCTTGTCACACATTTGAATTCGCTGTAAAAACGAGCATGTCTCTGTCTGAAGACCCACCAATGAAGTCTCACAGCTAACTTGTATTATGCAGGCTAATTTCCAAAACTAACCTGGTCCAACAAATCCCTCCTCTGTATATCGAAGGGGTTCCTATAAGTATGCGCCTGCGCTTTATGCCGCCCTCTCGAGAGCCCTACAACGAAGCCTCCGAACTCGTTCAACTGATCTCGCAACGCTGTGAACTTGTCCTGGAGGCAAGGATGCGTCGTTAAATCCTTCTTCAAGGGCGAACGGGGCATTACTCTGACGCTTTCCGCTATCTGAAAATATCAAAGCAAAATGTTTGATGGCCTCTCCAGACTTAAGAGCCCGTAGCGATTTTGCCGCTGACTGCCGCTCTCTCGCTCGCACATTTCATGTTTTCTCAATATTTCTTAAATCTGAGTGCGTATTTGAAAAATGTGTCTCGGCCACTTTTCGCAATATAAGATTACGGACATTTCAACATATATTTCAGTTTCGAGTTGCTGAAGCACAAAAGGTTGTCGTATTTGCCAGTTTCAATAACTGTTAGAAACGACAACTTTTTGTACTTTAGCAACATAAAAACTGATTTTTTTTTTAAATGTCTGTAATCTTATATATTGCGAAAAGTGGCCGAGACACATTCTTCAATTGCGCACTCAGTTTTAAGAAATCTTGAGAAAACATGAAATGTGCGAACGAGAGAGCTGCAGTCAGCGGCAAAATCGCTACGGGCTCTTAAGTTCAAATTGAAGTAAACAATTAACTAACAGGTCTCTAAAATTACCTTCTGAGTATTATTACTGGAAGCTTTATTGATGACGTCAGCGCACAGCTTTTCGAACTCGATCTTGGCTTGGTTTTTCAGTCTTTTCAAATAGTTTAGTACTGAGAAACTAAGCGAGTTATCTTGCATGTCCGGGATTAAACTTTGCAGCAGAGGCGCCGAAGCTCCCATCTTAGTTAACGCTCTGCGTAGAGGCTGAAATATAAACTTTAGAATTCAAATAGTTCTTCTTTATATTTACATTGAATGATATCTTCCTGTTAGAATTTTTCTTTACCCATTGGAATTTAAAACAGTATTATTGAAATAAAAATTTCGTTAACAAATTTAATATCGTCGACGATACTGCAAGCAAAGAATATGATAGGATAGGACAGCGCGGAGCGGTAATTTAAATTTCACTACTGTTCGCAGTTCCACGGTATCGCAAATAGTAGATCAGCGTTTTTGCAGTACCGTCGACGATATGTTCTCTATCATATTGTTCTATGATGAAATTCTACTTTCAATTTGTTTCTTTTCTCACCTAGAGCGTAAATCTATTATAAAATGAACCTTATTAATTTTGATTAGGATTTAAAATATTCAATCACATTGTGAAATTCTTATCATAGTTATGGAATGTTTTTATCTGCGGTTTCCGGTAGGAACCATGGCATAATTTATGAGTAAGTACTGTGTAATAGGGGGAAAACCTTTTATCTGCCAGAATAACTATTTCGTACTATCATAAAAACAAATAATAAAGGCCCTCTCAGGTATTACTGTTATACATAAAATCAAGCGATTCACTTTTTAAAGTAAAAACAGCCGCAAAAATGTTTCAGTGATCATGCTAGAGAAACACCGCGTTTCTCTAGCATGATCACTGAAACATTATATATATATCGCGTGATATAGCATATTATCGACACTCAACTGTCAAATTCCATTGCCTTTTGACAGTTAAACGTGATAAATCGCTATATCATATCGCGTTTCGGACAACCGAAACGCGATATGATATAGCGTGACAACATGCTAGGGGGGCAGATTTCTATACTTAGTACGTATCCAAATCCTTTCCACTATCCAAATACTAATAATTATACCACAAATATGTTAAGTTTTAGAGAATTAACACCATAAATACAACTTGGACAGCATAAGTAAGCTATTAATGATATTCATATTTTCATAAAACATGTAATAAAAAAGTACTTTTGATGTTAAGTATGGGCGGATTGTTTGTAGACATTCTTTCCATAAGTTTGCTGGAGCATAGTGGTCAATACTATTATCAAAATTCCTACTCACAGCAACATAATACGACGGCATCCTATCCAAGTACTGCTGGAAGGCCAACTTCCACTCCGGGGTTGGCTTGCACCTGTGGACCTTGAACAAATCGTCGAGCAGCGGCAGCAGCACCGGGTAGTTGTACGGAAGCACGAACAGATTCACACAAGTCAAGTTTGTAGACGCTTTTAGGTAGCCGAAGGGGTGATTGACTTCGGCGTTTTTACAACCACTGTTTGCGACGAACACCTGGAATGAATTTCGCTGATTATACAGGGTGGAATTTTTTAATGCCACCTGGAAGAAAAGTACTCTAAACAATGGAGATAGCACACTCAAAGGAAACATTTCTTTACTTTTGAAAAGAAAACTGCATTAATAGTTATTTATGCAACTGTACTATAACGAGGGGTATTAAAACACGAATGTGGGTTTATCACACGAGGCGAAGCCGAGTGTGATAATAGTATCACATGAGTGTTTTAATACCTAATTATGTACAGTTGCAAACAAGACTTTATCTACGCCCATTTTTTTTGTTATTTTTATTAGGGAAACAAACAATATTTTAATACATATGGATTAAAAACACCCATGACATTTATCTAAACCCATGATATGTATCCTCTATAAAGGTTTTGACTTTGACTTTGTCTTTGACTTTGACTTTCCTCTCCCTCCTCGTCATTATGTCTTCCGCAAGAGTGTTATAATGTTGTACTGAATTTCATAATGCGTTGCTCGCGCGAGGACGCGCGGCGCTGCAGGACCAGCTCTCGCTCGGGATATTGTAATGATGGCAGTAAGCTAACTGTTTCAGAACCCCTTACAGAGGATTTAAAGCATGGGTGTAGATAAAAGATTTTAAAAAATCCACTTCACACACCCAGGATTTTTTTTAATCTGCTTCCCACACCCAGGATTCGAACCAGCTAAAATTCAATAAAACATCACTCCATACTTTTATAATATCAATCGATAAGGTCAATCCTAAGGATCAAATCAAATCACTCTAACAAACATAGTAAATTAAATGACAAGACAAAACCACTAAAAACAAAACAATAAATTTATTTAGCCAATTTTGAACATAGTTTGATTATAGCTTACATTCTTTTCCCCATTCAATTAAAATAAGTTTAAATTCATGGTTTTTCTTTCATTTAATTGTGACAATACTAGTTTTATTTAAATGCCAATGATAATAAAAAAACGTAATACTAGACACATACCTGCCAGCAGATGGTTGGCTGTTTCCTAGCCAAGATGAACTGAGTTAGAGGACTAGGTTCCAGTTCATACTTGTCAAAGGGCAAATTGTCGATCACCATTGGCTCCTGGCTGGAGCATGTGAACTTCACCACGGGATGCGCTGACCGAGGCGGCTGGGAACATGAATAAAACACCATCAGCATTTTTAATGTCCTCACTGCTAGCCTTCGTTATCAATGAAAAAAACCGGCCAAGTGCGTGTCGGGCCATGCGCAGTAGGGTTCCTTAGTTACCATATACCTTATTTAATACCACTATCATTTTTCATCTGAAAAAATAACTTTGTTTTTCATAGTGTTTGTATAAATGTTTGTATTTGCGGTTTTGGTAAATGTGCTATATCTCTAAAACTATAGAATATATCTCCTTCAAACCAATTTTCGTTGAAAGTGTTTATTAAGATCTACAGCAATTTTTTTTTTTTAGGTTTACACTTTCTTATTTTAAAAGTTAAAGGGGGGCACCGTTTGATAAAAAAAAATTGTTTCAGTTGCATGTATCGGGAGCAACCCTCAATCTTTATTTTTGTATAAAAACCGCAAAGCGGTTCACATAATACCTTACCTACCAAGTTTCAACTGTGTAAACCTAATAGTTTCGAAATAAAGTAGCAGTGACACACGGAAGGACAGACAGACATGACGAATCTATAAGGGTTCCGTTTTTTGCCATTAGGCTACGGAACCCTAAAAAGGATGATAGGTCATCATAACACACCATGTGTGAAATAACTTTGGAGCCCATGTCATGATAAGATAAAGTTTTAAAATATAGGACTTAGTAGATAAGAAAACTAGTATTTCATTTGCTTCGTTTCTAGAACTAGACGATAATAATAAATTATAATATTAAGGATTCCATAGCAAAACGCAATTAAGCATGAAATGAGAAATCAGATATTCGAAAATGGTACAGTCAGTGCCAATATCTGAGCATTTGACGTACCTAGATCAACTTTATCTCAAGACACTACGGAGCACTTTAATTTGTTTATATGTTTTGGTATGTTTGAACGTTCAGATCTTTGTGGCGCTGACTGTACAATAACGAATAATATATAAGTGAACACTAAAAGTTCTGTGCTATAATAATTACCATTAAAAAAGCACTTACCAAAGTTGGTGCATTCGGATCGGGTCTGAAAGATTCTGGTATAGGCCAAAATCCAACAGCGAATCCCTTTTGGGCTACAGTTCGTGGCACATAGATAAGTCGCCTGCAGGAGTGCCAAGCCTGAGGTGCACTGGATCCTTGATTTGGGGGTATGCCTGTCTGAAAAGGACCACCGTTCCATCTCTGCAAACAAAGACATTACTTACTAATGAAATATGACACTAATTTAACATATCTTTGAATCATACTAATCACCACTGACTCCGTCAATTTTATAATCAAGGAAATGAAACAATTATAAAAGCATGAACCGCCTCTGTGGTCTACTGTTTCGCCCATGTAAGGGTCCCGGGTTCGATTCCCAGGGGGGGTACAATTTGTACTCGGTTTGGTTGGTAGTAGGGCTTATTTCAAGTCCGCCTGGTTAGCTACCACCATCTTACCGAAGCCTGACGCCATAACAATAACTTAAAAATTGTTGTGTACCGGCAGTTACAGGTTAGATAGCCAGTTCCTCAGTGATGAGGATTCCGGGAGTAATGCGCTTCCACCTTCGGCTTTATCGTCACTTAACATCAGGTGAGATGAAGGCCAAGCACTATCCCGTTGTTCATAAAAAAATATTAATAATAAAAACAAAACCTCCTTCAAAAACCTTGAAAAAAATCTAACAAAAAACAGCTTCAAAAATAAATTAATGGCTCTAAAAAGCAAGAAATAAAATATTGAAATCTGCATAATAACTAACTCGAAAGTTTGTATGCATATCTTACATTAAACAACGCCTTTTGAAGTCGGGTGGGGGGGGAAAAGAAGGATGTTTTTTATCTAAACGAATATATCTAAACTTTAATCATGGGTTTAAGGCCCCACCCGACTTCATAAGACGTTGTTTAATATAAGATATGCATACAAACTTTCGAGTTAGTTATTATGCAGATTTCAATATTTTATTTCTTGCTTTTTAGAGCTATTAATTTATTTTTGAAGCTGTTTTTTGTTAGATTATTTTCAAGGTTTTTGAAGGTTTTGTTTTTATTAAAAACTTTTTTTTTTTACTTTTTTGTGGTAAGTATATTTGGTGATGACATTATCTAAGTTACAATAGCCTTATGTCAATGGCTCATCACCTTTTACATAGTACTGCTTTTCCCGTCGCAGGGGCGTTTAATGTTGAGGAGTTATGCTGGTACTTCACTATCAGTTCCATTTCACCATATGAATTGTGATGAGCATAAATAGCCTAGCAACCATATTAAAGTAATCGTATCGTACCAGTGAACTACTTAGTATTGAATAGTTCCGATGATCATCTATGCTGGTCTTCATCATCAGTTCCACTTCACCGAAATGGTACTTTTCGAAAGCAAATGCACAAGTTACTTAAGAAAATACTAAAATCGCTATAGATGTGCCTATAATATTTGAAGAGTTCCCTCGATTTCTTCAGGATCCCATCATCAGATCCTAATTTCATGACAATGGGACCAACTTGAAAGTATATACTTTCAAACAAAAAAAGAATTTTTCAAATCGGTCCAGCTGTATTCAAGTAATCGAGTAACATACATAAAAAAAAAAGATCCCGATGAACTGAGAACCTCCTCCTTTTTTTGAAGTCAGTTAAAAAGAGCATCTTACCCCATTTCTATCGCTATCTCCTTCTATTTCTTTTTCGACATCATGTGTGATATCTTCTGGTTGATCAGTGCCGTCCCTGTTGTTCCCACCGTCTATGGGGGGCGGGTCGGGACCGATCTTCTCGAAGTTGATCACGACGCCGCTCTGTACCTTTTGTACCAAACTGTCGATACATTGCATCAACATACGATGTGACGTAATACAATATGACCGTCCTGTAACAAAAAGTTTACATTGTGAGTTTAGGTGTAGGCACGGACAATGTATATGTATTGTGTATAATAAATGGTCCAACAATATAAGTTTGGATTATAGGCAAAAATGATTTGACGACCTGAGTGGTGCAGAATAAGATCCCTAAGGCCTGGTTTACATTAGTCAAGTAGACGACCGAGTCGAGTAGCGAGTAGAAATACATTGCTTGGCATGTTCGTCGATTTTAAAAGAACGTCAAACACACCACGTAATGAACTTCTACTCTCCTAAAGCACTCTACTAAAGACTAAGATAATGTAAACCAGCCTTTACACCCAATTGCACTAAACTTAAGAATCGCCTAAGTCTTTTCTTAACTACAACTCGACCAAGTTAAATAGGCGAATGACAGCTACATGACCGCTAAGTTTGACACCGTTTTAATTTGGTCGTGTTGTAGTTAGGAACAGACTTAAGCGATCCTTAAGTTTAGTGCAATCGGGTGTGAGTATAATGCAGGCCATACACCATCCATTCGATCGTCCAATCGGCATGATACTGCCGATTGGATCCAATCGAATTGACCGTGTGTGGCCGTGGATCGGAAGGACGATCGAATTGACGGAAAAATCATTTGACTGGATCATGCCGATTGGATCCTGCCGATTGGACGGTGTGTGGCAGTGGGCGATCGATCGTATGATTTTCTTAACCGACTTCTAAAAAAGAGGTTCTTTTTTCAATGATATATATTTATTATATCATTGTTGGCGCGTATCTTCGATATTTACAAACTATATTTGATG
Source organism: Agriphila geniculea (assembly GCA_943789525.1). NCBI lineage: Eukaryota > Metazoa > Arthropoda > Insecta > Lepidoptera > Crambidae > Agriphila > Agriphila geniculea. Next base: position 19,617,047 of record OX038871.1, read on the forward strand.
ATTATTTTTTTCTATTTAACCGATTTCAAAAAAAGTAGGTGCTCAGTTTGACCTGTATCTGCGATTATCTCACGTTTGGCTGAACCAATTTTAATGCGGTTTTAAGAAAAGTATTTGGTGCATTTAGGAGATGGTTTTAGTATTTTAACCGACTTCAAAAAAGGAGGTTCTCAGTTTGACCTGTATAATATGTATATTTGTCCACGATTATTTCGCGTTTGGCTGAACTGATTTCGATGCGGTTACCAGAAAAGTATTTGTTACATTTAGGAGAAGGTTTTGGTATTTTAACCGACAGCAAAAAAGAAGGAGGTTCTCAATTTGATTGTATATTTTTTATCGTTTTTCATGCGTATTTTCGATATTTATGGACCGATTTTGAAGATTATTTTTTGTTTGATAGAATTTTCTTGCGAGATGGTCCCATTCTTTGAGCAGTTTTCAATTGAAGTAATCCTGAAAATACTATGATTATGGGTTAACTACCTTGATGACAATTTATGAACCGAATTAAGTGATTTTTTGTTGGGAAATGGATAGACAGCGTGAATTTGGAATTGAGTTATGGGAATTTTGAAAATATATAAAGATAAAAAATATTACACGCCTAGTTACGCACGACGGCACGAACAACTCTTATTACGTACGGCATAAAGGCGGTCTCAAGGTCAACATGTATAGTCTGACGTGCCGCTGACTGTACCATACCACAAAAAAATTGAAAATAAATAAGCTTTTAAAAAAAACCTCTTTAAAAACCTAAAAATAAAAACAAAAACAGCTTTAAAATTAAATAATAACGATAAAACAAATATATACAATCGAATTAAGAACCTCTTTCTTTTTTGAAGTCGGTTAAGAAACTCATACGATCGATCGTTCACTGCCGATTGGACGACCGAATTGATGGTGTGTGGTGTGTATGGACGAACTGCAGATTGGAACCAATCGGCAGTATCATGCCGATTGGACGATCGAATGGATGGTGTATGGCCTGCATAATAGAAAAAATTTTCAGTTGAGTGAAAAATAAAAAAAATAATAAAGTCACTTCGACTTCACAAATGTACGAAAGTAACAGCAGAATGGAGATTATACACTGACGTCCATTTTACAAAGTATGCTGGACAGACTAATGTCATGAAATGACAGCAATTTTTTGTGCCGATTTGAAAATCGCCATATTGGCGCTGAGAGCAGTAGATTCTATTATGGCAGTAGTGAGTGTACTTGGAACTAATTAGTTCCAAGTACACTCACTACTGCCAATACTGCCATAGTATTGAATCTACTGCTCTCATCGCCAATATGGCGATTTTCAAATCGGAACAAACGACTGGTGATGTTTGCCTGTCCAGCGTACTTGTATAATGGACGTCGGTGAGATTATACTTTTGGCACCACCTGTCACAACCACAACATAATATTAAAAAAAGTTTCAATACAAAATGTCAAAACTTGGTTGTGCTAGGTAGCAACAAAGGTATTCTGCTGTTACTTTCGTACATTTGTGAAGTTGAAGAGACTAACTTTTTTTTAATTTACGTAACCGAAAATTTAATTTTTTTCTATTACTAAGAGAGCTTTTTCCTACCTATAAAAAATATTAATCCAATTAAATTTTTTTCGGGCATTCCCCATCCATATTACAAGCTTTGCTTAGTTTGGCTAGATGGCGCTTTGTGAAATTGTCCAAGCATTTATTTACTATCAAAAATAGTATTCTTCTTTGGACTTATCTTCTTCTTCAAAACAGGCGATATAAAGTGGTTCAAAGTTGAATAAACTGAAATATATTTTTTTATAAAAATAAAAATTATAGCTCAAGAACTTACCACCAGTGACTTCACACATAGCGTCAATTGGTGATGAATCAGAGGGCACTAGGCCAGTGTCCCTTTCAACTGCAGGAGTACCGGCTAAACGAAGCACCAATGAGAATAGTCTTTGGTCCCAGCGGAATGGTTCTCGGGTCAATTCAGACCCAGGAATTGGGCAGTTCATAGGCAGATTAAACTGAAAAAAAAAGTGTTTTACACAGAGATTACGAAAGAAATTGTAACATTAAATCAATAACAATTTGATAAAGTTACTAACTTAACTGTTTACTAAATAAGACAAGTAAACGATAAACAGACTATAGTCCTTAGATGTAGAGTTACCATACATCTGTATTTCAATAAAATAATAATAAAATCCATATTTGGTCTATGGGCCACAAGTCTTGTTGTATTCCTTTCTCCTAGCTAGACTATTCATTAAGATGGAAAATTTTAATTAAATAGACACAAACATACAAATATATTCCATATTAAAAACCCAAAAAAAAATTTGTGTTTGGGTCAGAGTGTTGCTTTCTCATAACACAAAAGAAAACTGATATCAAGTCTTTTTCGATTATACTTTTTAATTTTTAAACCTACTTACTATTATTCTTAGAATAATAACACCTAGAACAATAGTTCTCTTCAAAGCGCACTGTTTATTATTATCAAAACATTACCAAACTAACAGATAGACATAAAGTTGAAAGTTTACCAAAATAGGTACAATGCAAAAAAATCCAAAATGCATTTGAAAAATATTTAATAAAAGTACTTACTTCTTCCTGAATGCCAGCATTACTTGATAACTTTCCTCCATCTGTTATAACCACTATAACAGATGGTTCTAAATAAAAGGGGCATCGTCCTTGTCCGTAAGTGTCGATGCCGGTCTGCATCCGGTTTATATTCAAAACGTCGAAGGCATGCTTCAACGCAGCACCCATGGTGGTCAAACCCAGACACTGTAAATTCTTCAATTCGTTGATGAATGTTGCTAAATTCTCCTTCCATCCTGCCTGTAAACCAAATTGTTGATTGAGAATACTTAAATATTTTTGTCATTTAGAGCATAAATATAGAACAAGGTTCAGAAATTTAGGCTTTGCAGTCTTCAACATAAGGACAGTTTAATCAAGAAATTATCTATGTGCCCAACTTTTTTATCTTTTCTGTAAATAAAAAATGAAGTGATCATTTACTTGTGTAATGCAGGGTTTATAGTTTTTAATGGTTTGGAGCTCTTGTATGTACTACTTATATAAAGATTGAAGTTCTTCTACTTCTACACTCTGATGTGATAATTAGACAAAAGTTTGTTGGAAACAAATTATTGTTGGTAGTTTTATCAATAGTTTAGTATGTTATCAAATAAATATTTAAGCTTGTAAATAAGTAATAAAGTGTATGTATCTATGATGAAAAATTACTATTCAAGGTTTCAATCAACTGCGCGGCGTTTTAAATTTCCCTCCCAATTCGCCATTTCGTTATGTGCTGGCGTGGCCAATGGGAATGCGATGAGAACGCAGTCGCGAGCGAGAGCGCTGTCGGAGGCGGACGGAAAGCAAAGCAGCAACGGCGGCGATTTGTCCTGTTTACGTCGTGCTATTTCAGTAAATTCGCACTTTCTCAGTATGTTATGTTCTGGTTTGTAGATTACAGTGATTCGTAGGTGGATGCCGTGAAACCAGCTGTCACATGCTTGCCGATAAACATAAACAACATGAGAAACCTTGATAACGTGTTCACTTCGTTTTACTAACCTTGATGTTCGCGGGTGGCTCTTCGAAAGTTAAAAGCATATACCTGTCGCCTCTGCTTTCAGGAGAGCGTTGACGAACCTAAACAACAAAATTGATCAGTTCAACACACGATAAACAAATCGATCACAAAAACGAGGCGGTTGACGAGTCGATGACACTGCACGTACCTTTACGAACGTTTCCACAGCGCCCTTGGCTACATCGAGCAATGTTGGGCGTCCGCCCAAATAAGCTCTTTGGTTCATAGAAGCTGATGTATCTATTAGAAAGACTATGATAGTCATCGTGAAAATTGCTAAAATATCCTTCTAAAGACATTAAATATGCGCACGCTAAAATGAACTAAGAACAAAAATGGCCGCTACATCGTACAGCGACTCGCTGACAGGCGACCGTCCGACAGCCGCTTCGACGAGCAGCTGAACAAGCTACGCCACGAAGACTCGAACTCGAATTTGTACCACGTGACCTCACTCACTCGGCAACTCTCGGGCTTCGGCAATATTCGTTCGGCTTCGGCCACAACTCGGGCATTGCCATTCGCCATGCATGATGCTCGTATCCTAGCAACGATGTTGCCATATTATGTAATTTTTTTCCACCAAATGAAACTTTCAAAAATGATAAAGAAATGTACGCTCGATAGATGGCGTTGATAAAAATGTATGTGTCAATGTAAATTACATTTTACTTTTAATAAGCTTCGAAGAGTACTCAGATGGGCAGGCAGATTTGTAACCCTAAAATGTTTCTGTTTGGGCACAACAAGTATTAAGAAAAAAAAGTTTAGACATTTCTTTTTTTTAATACCTACCGTGTTGTGGTTGTGGCCAAGGAGGTTTACATTGGGAGTGAGTACTCTACAAAAATTTTCACTTATCGTTTAAAAGAAATTCAACTTTATTGCATTTGTTGTAGAGTTGAAATTCTATCGACGACATTGATTGAAGGCACTACTGTGTGAATGAGACAACACCAGTAGGCTGATTGTCTAACTTTGTTGCAATCAACTTAGACAGATATCGCAGTGACATTGCTGCTTTAGTAAGAACCAATGTGACAACTATACTACCTTACTTAAAGGAGCAATGCAACTGCGATTTCAATCGAGAATTGTTAGCAAGAGAGATACGTAATCGGTAGGCAGGTGGAGGTCGGTGTCTCGTTCACACAATTGCCATTACTAAACAATAATACCACGATAGTAGGACAAAAAATATGTACGTTACCAATCAAGTAGTGTATCAAAATTAAGGATTCGGAGTGGGAAGTCGAATATTTACTATTTAAATATTAATTTAGAATGACATATAATAATTGTAATATAAAACAGAACTTACTCTTTTGATTTAATTAGATATCTACAATAATGCTAATCAGCTATCATCGGTGAGGTGGTAATAAATAGAAGTGTCAATCCTGGCAACTATGATTTTGAACTTGGCGCCGAATTTCAATGGGGAATGTCCGATAAAAATCAAATTAGCTGAATATTTTTTTTATATAGTCCGATCAACGGGGCTTATGCGACCCGAATAATTTTCCCGTCAATGAAATTTGGCATGTGATGACGTTAGGTGATACAGATTACAGATGCACAATAAGCCAATAATTTTTTTTACGAGAAGTTAGGTATTTTTACCTAAACATAAAAATCGCTTATATCTCTCTGTGAATATTTCCTCGGGCTGAAACACTTTCTGTTTACGTACTTATGTACTTGTTAGAATAAGTATGTAAAGGAATCCAATCTTTTTTCGACTTCAGAAATACCCCAAATTTAACTTTTAAATTTTTTCAATATATCTTCTATTGAAAAAATTGTCTGTTGATTATTCTTTTTTAATATGTTTTTATATCTTTAAATACATAGCTTTGTGCAGTAAGCCAATAAATTTTCTTCTTTAATCATATTTTTTTTATTTTTTGAATTTAAGTGGTTATTTACGTAATGTGTAAAAATACTCGGGCCATTTTTATACTTTTATTAGATCAATTATTTTATATTAAAACAGATTTTTCAATAATCCAAGAAATTTTCGAACGCGCATATATTTTTTATGATAATCGCCGATTTAGGATAGAGCGTAAGGGTTGACCTTTACTTGACTACTTGGAGCTGTTTAGCCACGCTCTTTTGGAGTAGTGTAAGCGAGTTCGATTGGTGGCCACCGTTATTAAAAATGATGTTTCAAGAGTTTAAAGGTAGTGGTAGATATTTCTGAATAAAACAATTAATAAGTGTGTTTATAAATACATATCGGATATCTAGATAGATAGATCACTCTCTAATTACGTCGTTATTGCATATTTTAGCCTTTTTCCCAATCGTGCATATTTTGTTTAGTAGCGGAAGCTACGTATAGGGAGCTAGTTAAGCTAGCCTCTATTTAAATCAAAAGAAATACTGGAAACAATGATTGAATGCCATTCCTCATTCCTTAGCCGAATGGTTGCATAAAAAATTAGACGCTATTTTGCGTAAAAAACCCGAGCCTTGAAGAAAACGAAGAACATTAATGCCTCCATCAACGCCACAGGTCGTACTTCGTACCCTGCGTAAAAGGTATCTCCAAATTTTAAATTTGTCCATTGACATCAGTTGATGTAGAGAGGTCGTTTTCGGCGTTCAAATTGATACTGGGTGATAAACGTTTTTTAGGGTTCCGTACCCAAACGGTAAAAACGGGACCCTATTACTAAGACTCCGCTGTCCGTCTGTCTGTCTGTATGTCTGTCACCAGGCTGTATCTCATGTATTCGTGATAGCTAGACAGTTGAAATTTTCACAGATGATGTATTTCTATTGCCGCTATAACAACAAATACTAAAAACAGAATAAAATTAATATTTAAGGGGGGCTCCCATACAATAAACGTGATTTTTTGCCGTTTTTTGCTTTATATTAATAACGACAACAGGTAGACAGTTGAAATTTTCACAGATGCCGTATTTTTACTGCCACTATAACAACAAATACTAAAAATAGAATAAAATAAATATTTAAGGGGGGCTCACATACAACAAATATGTTTTTTTTGCCGTTTTTTGGTACGAAACCCTTCGTGCGCGAGTCCGACTCGCACTTGGCCGGTTTTTACTATTTTGCATTGTGCATATTTTGGCCATATTAACAGTTTTTAGTGCGTATTTTGGACTTTTTAGTGCATTATTTGCATGCATATTATTTAGGCACTTTGTTAGTGCATACTTTGTCCGATGTCTAGTCTATTCAAAAAGATGAGTGTATTGTGTTCACGGTTCATGTATGTTTGTATGTATGTACAACAGATTTGGATGTGTAGGGTATCGTTAGAATCCTTACATTACGCTAACTAAGTGAACATGGCCTTTTTTGAAAAACCCCCTGATGCCAAATATAGTAGATAGGGACCATCAAACTGAACAACTTTTACTATGGGACCAACTCTGAAATTGAGAAGAAAATCAGCTGTTTCATACAAAAAATAATGACGAATAAAATCTGCATATAAACAATATTAACGAAATTGTCAAAATGTATCTAAGGCAGCCATTACAAATGCTCATGCAAGCATCAGTCAAATTCCATCAGTCATGTCAGTCACGGCTGTGACTGACGATTAACCTACCGTGTAATGGGATGACTGATGGTTGTATGAAGTTGATTTCTTCTTTCCATCAGTCAGTCAGTCAAACGTAATTCATGACTGATGGAATTTGACTGACGCGTGCATGAGCGTGTAATGGCTGCCTAACAGCTGTTTTTTTTTGTGGTTTCAGAGATGGTCCCATAGTAAAAGTTGTTCAGTTTGATGGTCCCTATCTATCAAATTCAGCATTAGGGTTTATTTTTTGATATCCCATTACTCTCGTATTCCGGAAAGTAGTGACACTCAACTCAATGTATGGCGAGGTCAAAATTTTGTCATTAGATGAATTCACATTTCACATGGCAATATTTAGGCAGTTCAGGTAAAACTGAGCTGATTTAACTCAGTAGCCATCTCCTTTAAACATGAACGAAGCCGACAAGCGTTAGAGAGCCATGCTCGGGGTTTCCTTGCGTGATCGAATCAGAAACGTGGAGATCCGCAGGAGAACTAAAGTAACCGACATCGCTCGAAGGATTGCTCAGCTGAAGTGGCAATGGGCAGGACACGTAGCGAGAAGAACTGATGGCCGTTGGGGCGGAAAGGTTCTGGAATGGCGACCGCAACAAGGTGGACCGACGATCTGGTGAAGGTCGCGGGAAGCCACTGGGTGCGGGCAGCGCAGGACCGCTCGTCGTGGAGATCCTTAGGGGAGGCCTATACCCAGCAGTGAGTGTCGGTCGTGCGGCTGATATGATGATGATGTTCTCATACTTTACTTTTGCAGCAGCATCAGTAGTCGCTGCTAGTTCTCCGGGTTTGATCATTTTACCTTCTAAAATTTGTTCAGCTCCGGGAATTGCTTTGCACACTGTTTCAAATATCTCCAGTGCCTGTAGTTGTTTCCGTTTAGGTGCACTATTTGCACCTTTGAGGCTTCCGCTACAGCCTTATTGGACCGTCAGCCAACTAGGGTTATTGGCAAGATAGCCATTAGTTTGATATTATCAAATATTGTCGTTTGCGTTGCGAAGTAGGAAACTTCTGGGAGATATGCCACTCTGAACTAACATAATGGCCTCCCATACAATGATCTCAGATTGCAAAAAATAATCGATCTCATATTGATATAAATCGTGAACAGGGTCGTAGGTGGCATTATTACAAACATGTTAGACATCGGCTTGGTTAGTTTTCAGGAAGCATGCGCGCGGCTCGGATAGAAACATAGAGAATTTTTTTCACAAAATTATCGACTAGGGTAGGTGCACCAGTGAATGAACCCTTAAGGCGATTCGAAACTTTAAAAATTACGAATACCTATTTTTGGATGAATTTGCTATGATAATGGCACTACATACTATTCAGAATTTATTAATGTTCAATATAATATCTTCAGTATATCTGAAACGCTTATAGTTATTTAGATAATCCGAATTTTACACAAAAGTACCCCAAATCACCAGTGAATGAACGGCAAAATCCAGTTAACGAACGGTTGAAATCCAATAAATGAACTACTAGTTTCATATGGTGGATGTTAACAGAAATCGTTAATTCATGTCTGTACACGATATTTTATAGCATAACAAACTGGTAAAAAATATAAAATTTCAAAAGAAACCTAAATTCTAAATGGCGCACGATACCCAACCCACTGCTGGGCATAGGCCTCTCCCGAAGCTTGCCTATTTTCCTTCCTGGAATCCTCCGGATGCTCCTGGAGCTCTGTATGACCTGTATCCTCATTTCACGTCTCTGTTTCATGAGTTGAAGAGTCAGGTCGAAGAGTTTCTTTAATTTAGGACAGCCAATATTAAAAAAATTACACCTAAGTATTTACCACCATGTTGCTTTGATAGTTCACATCAGCTATGTTATTCTAATTATTTTAGAAGTGGTCTTAAATTAAAAACAAAAAATAATTAATGTAAATATTAAGAAATATATAGTTTATTTACTAGTTTTTAATAATCAGTAAATGAACTAGGCATTTACTAAAGAAGAATCTTAAAATTTAAAAAACTAATGAATGAAAACCCTAGTTTGAAGACTGGTCCAAAGATTGACAATGATTTACTATAGCTATCCCCTTAATATGAACAAACTCCTTTAAAAGTAATATACAAAATAAACCTTAACCAAAAAATCAAAGATTTCTATGCAAAAAATACGTTAGATCCTATGAATGAACACCTGGTTCATTAACTAGATATTTCTCAATTTTTTGATCCAGTACTCGAACACCCCTATATTTAGTTTAAAATAATGAAATTCTTTACAATCTGCATTCTATTAGACGAAATAATCATTATTACATCTAAGAAACTAATTTTCTTTTTAGAAATGATATATCATCTTAAAAGCTATTAATTATCAAAATATGTTGTCGCACCATAGTCCTTAGTACAGGTCCATAGAAAAAGGAACACTACACAACGTGTCTACTTTGAGCAATCGCCATTTAGAAACTACGGAACACACATAGACGTCTGTGCAACCAGTTAAGGTAATAAAGTATGAGTTTTCACTAAAAAAATGATGTTACGAGTAGAGAACAAAAGATTGCTTATTTTATAGAAAAATAACACATTTCTTCATTCACTGGGGAGTGTTCATTCACTGGTGCTCCTTACATATTGCCATGTTATGACATTCAGGTAAGGGGTGGGGCAGGTCCCAGGTGTATATGAAACCATAGTCTTATGTCGCTTTCAGAAAGCGTCTAAGAGGTCAGGGCAGGTAAGTACATTTCACATATATGCTCTTGTGATCCTTGTTCCTTATTCGATCGATATGAAAACACAAAAATACTTCAGGTAATGATGCCGCCCACAAACTTGTTCACCATTTATATAAATATGCGATCAAAATATTTTTAGCGATAGGTGACCATGTTAATGGTGGCATATCTCCCAGAAGCTTCCTACTTCGCAACCCAGACGATGATATTTGATAACATCAAGCTAATGGCTATCTTTCCAATGTGGTCTGGTCCATTGGGACTATCGCATATTGATGCGATAGATCGAGAAAATGACCCTAGTTGGCCGACCGACCGTCCATATCCATCTCGGAAAAACTTTTGTAGCACTTTCTTTTTTTTAAATTGAACATTTTGCACACTTCCAATTTTACTTTGTTACCATATTAAATGGGGAAGGCAACTGTCACAATGGCGCTGCGTACGCTTGTTCCACGAGAGCTATGAAAACAAAGGACTTTTCTTAAACAAAAAAAAATAGTTTTTTAGCTTTAAAATGATTAAATTCTGTGTAATAGGCTTTAAGAATGTTGGCACTTACAAATTTCCGAAAAATCTGGATATCGAAAAAATGGATAACTTCTGTAAGAATAAAAACGTCTTAATTTGGCTTTCAATTCCGGCATTTGCATTGTAAAATAGTCTTTTAAATCCATTTTGGACCAATGGGTATTTTTCAGTAAAAAATACCACATAATAAATACCTATTTTCCCATACATTTTGTTCTAAACGTCTACTGTCTTAGGAACAAGCGTACGCAGCGACATCTACAATTAGCTTTGCGTTGCCAACCCCATTGTACGTTAAGTTAGGTATTAGCTATAAGAAAACAGTAGTTCTTTTATAATCCAAAAATATATTGACATTAAAACAAGAGACAAATTAAAAACATTATCAACAGTCTATTGCTAAGTAACAGAAGCCATAGTGAACTCAAGCTGTCACACCAACATAAATAGGTACCCCAAAAAATGCCATGCCCGGTAGTGGAAGTTTTGGCGCGAACAAGAAGTGATCGCTGATTGGATGATTTTAGCCAATGGACGGCATTGTTGTTCACGAATTTAGGCCGGAAGTCAAGTATAATACTATAATGTGTATTATTAGGCTTCGAATAAGGTAAGTATATTTAATAACCGTTTTATTTTTAGGTGAAACGATACTATTCATTTGGCTTGGCCGGTTTTTCTTTGAATCAGCTGTATATTAAATGTCTCAAAAATGGATTCCTCATCCGTGATTTATCATGATATGATACCACACTCGAGGTGGTAGGTATATTGAAGGAGAATATGATTTTTGAAGTGATAACTTCTTTAGCGGCGTTGTACGCTTTTTGTAATGGGGAATGCTAAACTCGCGTCAGTAAGAATCACGTGACCCTGATCGAAAATTCGTAAGACGGATGTGACGGATGGAGAGTAGACAGCTGGTGGCGGAAGTATCCCCCTCTCTTTCTACGGGGCGCGGTGAAAATGGCAGCGCGTCATTTCAAGACGTAAACACTTGTGTCACCATAGCAACGTGCTAATTTTTTAATTCAATGTCAAAACTCTAGATTTTCTGTCAAGCTATGGATAAGACTTTCGTACAATACTGTTCTGTATTCGTAAATTCAAATGCAGAGTAAATTCGTAAGACGGCAATTCGTGCAAAATTATTCTCTAACCATTCCAAAATATCAAAATGCACAACGTTAATATTCAAGTTTTCACTTCTGCCGGCACTCCCGGAGTGCAACCCGATTTTTTTTTTTTCTGAAGTGCGGTGGCGGCGTGAAACTATGAATGCCACCCCTTTACCTGCCAAGGGGGGGCAGATGGCTACTGAATTAAATCAGCTCAGTTTTACCTGAACTGCCTAAATATTGCCATGTGAAATTTGAATTCATCTAATGACAAAATTTTGACCTCGCCATACATTGAGTTGAGTGTCACTACTTTCCGGAATACGAGAGTAATGGGATATCAAAAAATAAACCCTAATGTACTATTCAAACAGACCGGCCGGAATCGGGCCGCGCCGGAACGGATGCGTGCGTTGGCAGCCGAACGCAGCCGTCGGCATGCGTACGGATCCGTCCGCATCCGTCGGCACGCGTTCACATTCGTCAGTACGTTCTTATAGGAGGAGCACATTGCAGTCTGTAAGTCAGTGTCTGCTTGCCCGCGTTGACGTCATTTTAATATTATACGAGTAAAATGGTAGATAAAATAATTTAATGAAAGAAAGAAAAAGAAAAATGAGAAATTGGGTTGATAAAGGTTCGATGCCTTTTTTAAAGTGTTGTAATGCCAAATTTAAAAAAGTAACAGAGTTGTACGATTTTGCCATGACAATCTATATCTACTACTACTATACATATAATAAATCTGAAGAATAGTTGTGTCTGTAGAAAGGAAAATATTTTGCAAAAAGTGGTATGTTTACAAATCGAATCCATTTTAACATTTTCTTTCTCTTTATCTGTTTGTTTGTTAATCTTTATTTCATCGCAATCAGTTTACTCCAACAAAAGATATAGGAATTTTAAGTTTAAAAGAAGAGTTTACCATAGCTATATGGATGGCATTGGTATGGTATTGCGAGTCACATACGAACGTACGAGAGGGCGGACCGTCAGACTAACAGCTGCTAAAATGAGACATACTAATACCACAGCATAAAGATTTTTTCCTTACAGTAGGCCGACGCCTTTGTTGTTGGGCGATACCGCCGCCTGTAGAGTATTTACGCAAATACGGAAGGGTTGTCACAAATTTACAATTTGGAAGGTGGATTTCTTTTACGACCCCCGGGTACATAAAAGCATTGCGAAATTATATAAAATAATGAATTAGGGGTGACATATTATTAAATAAAGGTTTTATAACATAAAGGTTTCAAACGGTTTTCTTTATACCACGAGTGAGTGCGGCAGCCTGCCAATGCTGCCGCACTCGCTCGTAGTTTCACGAAACTTACTTGATGGCCACTGTCACACGCAGGGTTCGGAAACCAGATTAATATTATAAAAAATCCAAGATGGTGGCCAACTTTTTTTTTTTTTGCCGATTTTTTGTACTATTTTGACAAGAATAAAGCAACGCAATTTTAAAAATATACAAAATTCAAAATGGCGGCCAACTTTTTTGTTTGTGGGTCGATTTCGATAAAACTCGGTTTTTAGTACTATTTTGACAAGAAAACACCAACGCATTGTTAAAAATATGAAAAATCTAAGATGGCGGCCAACTTTTTTCAACTGAGTTACATCTAAATCAACCTAAAAACAAAGTCGGCAGCGATCTTGACTATTGTCGTTTTTTTACAATTTATAACTGTTTTCTTGTCAAAATAGTGCCACAAACCAAGTTTCATTGAAATCGGCCCACAAACAAAAAAGTTGGCCGCCATTTTGGATTTTTGACATTTTTAACATTGCGTTGCTGTTTTTCTGTTAAAATAGTACCAAAAACCGAGTTTCAATGAAATCGGCCCACAAATAAAAAAGTTGGCCGCCATCTTGGATTTTTGACATTTTTAATATTGTTTTGCTGTTTTTTTGTCGAAATAGTATAAAAAGCCGAGTTTCAATGAAATCGGCCCACAAATAAAAAAGCTGGCCGTCATGTTGGATTTTTGTCATTTTTAAAATTGCGTAGCTGTTTTCTTGTCAAAATAGTACCAAAAACCGAGTTTCATCGAAATCGACCCACAAACAAAAAAGTTGGCCGCCATCTTGGATTTTTTATATTTTTAACATTGCGTTGCTGTTGTCAAAATAGAACAAAAAACCGAGATTCATCGAAATCGAATTATTAATTTAATAGGAAATCAAAACGGTAAAGACGCGATAGCCCTAGAAGACGTGTCCCGAGCTACATAGAACGGCGAAGTATGCAGCTCGGGCTCGTCCGACTCACCTCTCCCCCCTCACGCCCCGCACGATTGCCCTGTCTAGACGTCTCCGTCGGCCTACTGTAAGAAATTCTTTATGCTGTGCTAATACTACTGAACTAATGATGATGACATTTCAATAGATGGTGTGACATGTATTATAAATCACGTTGTGTTGTTGGGCATTAAAGGTGTATTTGACAAAAAATATAAAGTTTAGTTGTTAGATGCTGTACTCTATATCTGCGTTTTAATGTCAAAATGCCAATCACTGTGAGGGTGCCAATATAAGTAAAGCTTACCCTATTAATCACGTTGTGTTGTTGGGCATTAAAGGTGTATTTGACAAAAAAATATAAAGTTTAGTTGTTAGATGCTGTACTCTATATCTGCGTTTAAATGTCAAAGTGCCAATCACTGTGAGGGTGCCAATATAAGTTAAGCTTACCCTATTACGAAAAAAATAGTACCTACATCAAGCGAAGCGATTTAGTCTAACCTCAGAATAGATATAAGTAAGTAATATGTGTTTAAGAGTTGACAGAACAAGTTTCTAAGAAAAGTCACAAGGAAAGTCACGAGAAAATAACTATTTTTGCCTTACACTTTTCTCGCTGGTAGAGGTGAGAAGTTGTATGTTTCGCATGAGAGTAAATGAAATAACTTTGTTAATGTGTTGCACAAATAAAAATTAAATAGGTTAAGTAATTTAAATACCTCTACGTTTGTCCCTTAAAAAATCAGCTACAAATATAAAAAATAAACAGGTACGCGACAAAGTATGCACTAACAAAGTGCCAAAATATGCATGCAAATAATGCACTAAAAAGGCCAAAATATGCACTAAAAACTGTTAATATGTCCAAAATATGCACAATGCAAAATAAAAAAAAACGTTTATCACCCAGTATCAATTTGAACGCCGAAAACGACCTCTGTATATCAACTGATGTCATTGGCCAAATTTAAAATTTGGGCGTCATTTCTGGAGATACCTTTCACGCAGGGTACGAAGTACGACCTGTGGCGTTCTACTCTAAACTACTACGCGCACTACTCTAAAAGTGCGTGGCCAAGCAGCTCCAAGTAGTCAAGTAAAGGTCAACTCTTACGCTCTATCCTAAATCGGCGATTATCATAAAAAATATATGCGCGTTCGAAAATTTCTTGGATTATTGATAAATCTGTTTTAATATAAAATAATTGATCTAATAAAAGTATAAAAATGGCCCGAGTATTTTTACACATTACGTAAATAACCACTTAAGTTCAAAAAATAAAAAAAATATGATTAAAGAAGAAAATTTATTGGCTTACTGCACAAAGCTATGTATTTAAGGATATAAAAACATTTTAAAAAAGAATAATCAACAGACAATTTTTTCAATAGAAGATATATTGAAAAAATTTAAAAGTTAAATTTGGGGTATTTCTGAAGTCGAAAAAAGATTGGATTCCTTTACATACTTATTCTAACAAGTACATAAGTACGTACACAGAAAGTGTTTCAGCCCGAGGAAATATTCACAGAGAGATATAAGCGATTTTTATGTTTAGGTAAAAATACCTAACTTCTCGTAAAAAAAATTATTGGCTTATTGTGCATCTGTAATCTGTATTAGCTTACGTCATCACATGCCAAATTTCATTGACGGGAGAATTATTCGGTAGTCTCCATACAACAAATATGCTCATTAATTGGACTAATAGGTAGGAATAAGCTCCCTTAGTAATAGGAAAAAGTTTCAGAATTTTCGGTTCCGTAAAAAAATTTTAAAAAATGAAAGTCTCTTCGACTTCTCAAATGTACGAAAGTAACAGCAGAATGGAATTTATACCTTTTCCTCCACCTGCCACAACCACAACACGGTATTAAAAAAAAGAAATGTCTAAAATACTTGTTGTGGTTGTGACACATGGAAATAGTACTATAAACCGGAATGAGCGCTTCGCCCCAAAACGAGCCGACAGAGAGGTCAAGTAGATGTATGTGTCCTTTTCTTCATTAGGGTGACCAAACCGTATGGTTGGCCGGAGACATACATAATACTTTAAACTGTTTAATATAAACTTAAATACCTAGGTAGTTCTTTATTTATAATTAACACTTTTTACCGCGTTTTTATGAGGTTGCTTGCTCTTTTGTTTGTTTGAGCACAAATTTTGCAAACGATTTTATACTAAATTCCCGATGAGCTAGAGACTTGAAACTTTGAACACAGGTCAGAAATGGAAGGAAATGCAATATTACAGTGTCATTGAGGTGATCTGATGATGGAGCCGGAAGAACGCCACAGGAACTCTATTATGAATGAAACTATCCTCTGTGGTGGCAGTCAATCATAATATGATCGCTGTCAAAATTAGTGCTGAGCCTTGTCAGCAGACATAATATGTCTGCTGACAAGGCTCATTTTTGTCTACGTTTCTAACCTAAAAATTTTATACCATGTGTTGGGAGCCGGGTTAGAGAGAGTGTGACAAAACACTATAAGATAAACAAGGATAGAAATAAAACTGACAGTTGTTTGCATTCCGTAGAAAAATATTACAGAATGGCGTCCTAGGAGCGAGTGAACATAATATGTCTGCTCTGCCACCTCGGGGCTGTTTCCGTATTTTGATCGTATTTTTATTTGTTAGCAGCTCATATCTGCTTATTTTCTATTTAATATTGTTAGTAAATGTATTTTAAATAAATAATAAACAAAAACATCGCTAGAAAATTACATAAAATAGCTTTTATGACAAATAACCTAAAAATAATAATAATAATAATATTTTTTAGCTAAAAATTAAATAAAACAAAATGGTCTCAATTTTAAATATTATGTAACAATCAGTTAGCTTATTTCATTACGAACACGTAGACCTACGGTAATGTATATTTCCTTCCTAACTTCTGAGAAATGACTCATAATGTAACCCGACACCCAACACTTGACCACCCGCGGGGGGCCCCGCGCCACTGGGCGCCATATTGGATTTTCAAGTGGATGCCACCAGAGAGGCTATACAACCCCATCGTGTTTGGGTCTTGACAAGTACTCTGACGGGAGACGAGGTTCAGGGTCGGATGATGAAGTCTGGATTCCATGCCATAGGAACTCAATATTGAAATCATGCAACCCCATTGAGTTTGGGCTCGTTTGAATCGTCTTGACGAGTGCTCTGTTGGGTAATAGTATCCAAGAGTCTGATGATGGAGCCGGAAGAAGGCCACAGGAACTCTGCAATAAAACTTTTCAACCCCATCGAGTTTGGACTCGTTTGAATGGTCTTGACGAGTACTCTGATAGGCGGTGGTATATTTTTAGTTTAGCTCGTTAACTAAAGAAAGAAAATTAATATTTATTTAAAAAAAAATATTTTTTAAGAACAAATTATTTATCACGTTTTTATTAAGTTGCTTTTTTGTTTTTATTTTTTAAATATGGTAATTCAACCAATTAAAATCTAGTTAATTCAATTCAATTAAATTTCAAGTGTAAATAATTACGCAACTTTAAAGTTTATTCCAATTTTTAATAAAAATGCAATGTGCGTGAACTTCGGAAAAATAAATAAATGTTGGAAAAATAAGTAAAAGTAGGAAAACATTGTCTAGTGATCTGTATCATCTGTAGTTAAAAAAAGATGCAAACGATTTTCGACTTTATTGACGTTTGAAATTCGATTGCTTTTTCCCATAATTATACTTTGTACATTTACTTTGCTGTTTCATTAAAAACTGTTATTTTGGTAAAGATGTCAATAAGGTCTAAAATACTTGCACCAATTTCTTTACTTGTGAAGTTAATAAAATGGGTGCAAGAGATTTACGACGACACAATGTTTAAAATATAAAAAAAACCAAAATGGCGGCCAACTATATTATTCGTGGGCTGATTTTATGAAACTCGATTTTGTTAATATTTTGATAAAAATATAACAAAGAAATGTTAAAAATATAAAAATATATGGCAGCCAACTCTTTTATTTGTGGGCTGATTTGAATGAAACTCGGTTTTAAGTACTAATTTGACAAGAAAATAATAACACAATATGTATTGAAAAAATTAAAAAATCCAAGATGGCAGCCAACTTGTTTGTTTTTGGGCCGATTTCGATGAAACTCGGTTTTTGGCAATATTTTGACAAGAAAATAACAACGCAATTTTTTAAATACTAAAAATCTAAGATGGTGGCCAACTTTTTTGTTTTTTGGGCCGATTTCGATGAAACTCGCTTTTTGGTACTAATTAGACAAGAAAATAACAACTCAATGTAAACTGATGGAAAAACCAAAAAAGATCAAAATGGCTGCTAATTTGTTTTTGGGTTGATTTTGATGTGACTCGGTTGAAATCGGGGGGTTGAATCGGAATTCCGAACGTAATTTCGACAATGCATGAAGATTCCGTACGGAAAAAACACGCTTGTGTGTGGCAGCCCATAGATTTTGTATGCAGCTGCTGCGTTCGGAATCACGTACGTACGGAATTCCGTAACGAGATTCCGTCTGTGTGTGGATGGCCTAACTCGGCCCTGTCCTTAAAAAAAACTACCTAGAGCCGCGCGGTAATCTAACGCGCAATAGGGCCGCCCGGCTAGAGTCTGTCTAAAAAGTCTGTTTACATGGGTAATTTCAAAGGTAATTTTATTACCCACCTAAATCCCCAACCACCCCACCAGTCCAATACCCATCTAAATAAAATTGAGTAAAGGTGCCCAAAAATGAGAAAGACAAATGTCCCCATTTGTCTGACGCCACGTGTTAACACGCCGTATTTATATGGACGTGTTATAAGACAAGTGCGATCCTAGTGCATACATTCACTATGAAAACCGATGTCATCTGACGGCGTGTTAACACGTGTTAACGCGTGGCGTCAGACAAATATGTCCGCACCTTTAAGCTATGTTTACAATTAGAATTTTGACAGGAGTTTTTGGCGCCATTTAGTCAAGTTCGGTTCGGTGACTATTTTAATCACAGAACATAGAAGTAGTTAGAAGTAGTATGAGCTCAATTTAGTATGAAAACCAGTGTAACCAAACTAACACATTAAAAATCGAAGCCAAGCCCCCCATTTAATAGTTACATGCTACGCACACATACTTTGTGAACACGTAATTGGATAAAAATTAAAAATGTATAATATCCAAAAAGTCATAAATCACAAAGCTTATTTATTTAGATTCAATCGTATTACCATAGCACTTGGTACCAAATTAAATAATATGTATATTTATAACGCTGCTACTCAGCTGCTAGATGGCGCAAGCAAATTTTAATAATGCGATTTACCACCTTATTTGTTATGACATAAAGTACTTTAAGAAAATTTAACGAGATAAGGGAGGCCAGGTTGGTTGACATTTTTCACTTAACTTTTCCTAATAGTTTCAGATCAAATATTCGTTAAACTGTTTTTCATAATTCGGTGAAACCCTGACATTTCTTAGTGTTACTAGGCAACAAATATATGAAATTCAAAATTTAGAATTCCAAATAAAATAAATGTATCGGATATCGATTAATAAGTTCAAAATGAAAATTCTAATGTCGCATATTTATTTATGGAAAAGGTACACCAACAGTATATATATTTAACATTGTTGATATCAGTTATACAATAGAGCACAATACTTATTTATAAACCTATTATAGGCGTTTACAACACTTAAAACATTAATTGTGTCAAGTACATGCTAAAATAAATTAAAAAAATAAATAATTAAAATGAAAAAAAAATTGAAAGCTATTAATTTACACTATTATTATTGATTATTAGATTCTAATCATTTAAAGATATTGGACTTAAATTTAGGCAATGAGTCGCTAAAAACATCGATATCATCAGAGATCTCTCTTTTGAGATTATTATACTGAGCACAACAGCGAAGCAAAGGGGCGTTTCGTCCAAGATTGGTCTTAAAAGTAGGTAGCGCAAAAGTTTTCTTTATTGGCTGTCGAGGAAGACGATATGGAACACTGATTACGATGTTGTTCACGAGCTCATTAGATTGCAAAGATCCATTGAGAAGTCTGTGCAGAAACGCTAGATCTTGGACAGTTCGCCGACATCACACGGGTGGCGGACGCCGCGTATAACTTATCGGTTATTGGTTTGAGAAAGCCTACAACGAGTTTGGAATTCTAAATCTTATGTGTATCTTAGGTGTATATCTAAAACAATATAATTAAAGTCTAAAATAGCTATTTCGCAGTATTTTGAGTGAATAAAGTTTCAAAGAACAATGGCGACCCGCCATACATGACATGAATTTATTTGATTTAAAATTTTAGCGTTTATAAATGAAAAACTGCCTAAACGATCCAGAATTCATTTTTAAGGAACTTAGCATCAACATTCTTAGTAGGAAATTTCATTTTGTATTTTGAATCGGTCGTAGCATGAAAGTTGAATTAAATAACTTCTTCTGAGCTCGGATATAATCCGTTCGAGTTAAACTGAATGGTGATGCCCATTCAGTACCTACTAAAAATAGACTCTTACACCTTACTGGGTTATACTTGGAAGTCATTTTGGCTATGACTGTCATAGACCAAAAATATAGTGATTATTATATTTTATATTCTCTTTGATATGACAGTTGATTTCTCTGTGGTTGATTGATACATACTTATTTGGCATAAAAGGTAGGCTTATAATAACTGAATTGGTCATTTAAGTTTTTAAACATTTATTATTTTTATACAGATTTTCTTGTCTTCAGTTAAAGTCCTGATAAATTCTTAAAATATGATTTTACTCAGACTTTTGAAAATCATTTTTCTACACGCTAAACGTTTTAATAGGTATATTTTCGCTGTTGTTCTTTTTGCGCTTCCGGCAGCGAGTATTGTCAGTTTTTGCCGCGGGTTTGAGATGACATGACTCGTTGGCCAGACTTAATACTTTTCAACTCTTCTTAGTCACAACTTTTCTCGGTCTCCCCTATTGAGTAACATCTCCGCTAGTCTATATTTTAATGTTCATGAAACTTCAAAAATATGTCAAATAGCGCATTGGAATATGGATCATAAGTGTATACCGCATAAAGGTGGATATTTATTGTCTTGAAATTTAAAATGAAAAACTCAATTGAATTTTTACATAAAATCAAAATAAATTAAATAAAGCTTCCCTCTGATATTTTATGCACCCGTTTGCTAAATGATATATGTGGATATTGTTTTTGATCTTTTATATAATGCAACTCGGCATTTTTATATGTTTTTTGAAGATGTTTTTGCTTGGCGTTCGCTCACACGACTGACGTAGCAAAATTCAGAAGTATGCGGAGCTACGCTTACTTGAGGTTACACGGGTCCCGCCTACTTGCGACTTCTACTGGGGGGGAAAAATTTTTCTTTGTTCTGTGATTTTAATTATTTGCAAATTGATTCATAGAGTCGTGTCATTGGATATTTTTTGAAACTTTGGGATGGCAACATTATTTAGCGTAACCGCTCACGGGCGACTTTTTGTAGCTGCGATAATCGCGGCGCATGCGAAATGACACGACAAAGATTTTACTTAGCCAGCGACAAAAAAGCGCCGCAATTTATCGCCGCGATTAACGCCGCGTTTATCGTAGCTACAAAAAGTAGCTCGTGGGTGTTTAGGTATTAGAACTCCGTATGTTCTATTCTCAGCGACAAAAAAATCGCTTAGCGATTAATCGCCCGTCAGCGGGGACGCTAAATCTGTCAAGAAGCTCGTCACAGTTTCTGTTTACAACCTCGCAGCGTTTTATTTTATTGTAATTTTGCCTCTACAATCAGGGTTGCCGGAGTTTTTGGCGCCATTTGTCAAGTTCGGTTCGGTGTCTATTTTAATTATTTGCAAATTGATTCATAGTGGATATTGTGTCTTAAAATTGGTGCAGTTTTGTGGTACAAGTGTCTACGCAACTGAACAATATGTGGGATAATTGAAATAGGCACGATCTTGGTTGTGTGAAGCCGAGATTTTTACTGTAGTGGTGGCTACCTCGGCAGAACTTACCAAGTAAACTGTCTTGATATACTTGGTGCCAAATGCTCCAAGCACAAGCAGCATTGGAATGCGATGCGATGCACACGCATTTTAATGTAAACTGAAACAATCTATCACTGAAATATTCAACACTTGACACTGGCAAAAATTACTTTCAAGAGGAAAGTAGATTGCCAAAATAAAAATAAGAAAAAGAGAAGAATCAGGGTTGCCACCCATCCCGATTTTGCTGGGACAGTCCCGATTTCGATTATATTGGCCCGCGTCCCGAGTTCCCGACGATCCATTAGTTTTGTCCCGATTTTTGATGATAACACGCGATCAAAATCAAAGTGTTGATAAAAAATGTGCCCAAATGTTTAAAAGAATAAAGGACAACAAGTTAAATGCCTTATTTTGCGTTGTATCCCTTCAAATGCTTATGTTGAGCGAGTATTTTCCTATGGCCACTCACATGATTGGCGGTCAATTTTTTCCAAAACGAAATGATCCAGACGTGATTCACGGATATAATTCATCCAAAACGACAGACCGTCAAAAAAGTGTTGTCTCGTTTTAACGCATTAAACTGTGCGCCTATTTTAATGTTCCTGCCTCTTTCTTACTGTCCGACGGTCATTTCATTCATATATCACTCCTTTGTGCAGCCGTTCCCATACGAGCTACTGACAGTCGAAAGTGGAACTTATTGACAACTAGGAACGTACACTTTTGCTCAACAGTTATTTGCTTATTCGGTGTTATTTACCGTGTTAAGAAATACCTTTTGTACTCGTCAATTTAATAAATAAACATACTGCGGGCGGGTGATAAAATTTTGAGAAAATATAAACATTTACATGGTTTTTTCAGCTATTAAAATCGAAGTGCCCGTCTGTGCCCCACTGGCCACGTCTCAAAAGTAGTTTTGTTCGTAGTTTATGGACAATAAACTATAGGAAATATCGATTTAAATGTTGTTTTGTTATCTTAAGAAACCATACGAAGCATAAAATCTGCCAAATTGCGGACGATTTTTAAATGATTGCAGTTTCAAAAGTGAGCGAGGTTCGAATTGTAATGGTCGGATAAATTTATACCAGGTGTCAAGGTGGGTTTTTCATAAGGGTAAGTTGTCTCACGGATCACGGGAAGCGATTTGTTTTGTATAGAAGTATAGTAGATATCGTGTTTTTTTTTATTCGCAATTTGTAACAGGCTGATTTTGAAGAGATAAAATTTGCTAAATGGCGGATGTATGTATGAATTTCGGTGCTAACTTCAAAATAATCACTTTTTTTAATTATTTTGAATACTTTATGATTCGCTAGAAATGTAAAAGAACAAAATGATTTTTAAATAATGAACGTTTCTGAAATTACTTACTCATTTTTGTTTTCAGTCAAATAGGGCAAGCAAGACTCGTTACAAACGGTATTAAAAATTTAAGACCCTTAAAAAATCCCTTATTGATCCTCGTTTAAAAAATATCCGAAAATATGAAATTGACTTTCGGAGAAGATTTATCCGAGAGTGGAGAGGGTTTAGAATTTTATAATATTTTACACTATAATCCTTATATTTAAGGTTCATAATCGTATGAAATAGCTTGCTTAGATAGTATTCTTAACAAAAGCATACATAACCAGACATCCAAACATACAAACAACACTGGTAAAAACGAAATGAAGTATGACTAGGCACATTGTAAAAAATTGGTGCTCGTTTCCAGATCATATTTTAAAGTGCTATTTAACTTAAGTGTTAAATCTCATGTCAGAACATTCATAATATAGTCTAGTTTTAGTGTAAAGGCCTATTTTTGTTATAAAATAGAAACAGTAAACATAGTAAGCGATAAAAACAAAACTTTAGCTAGATTTTTTTAAAGAATTCTCGAACAATTTTCAATTGACGATATTTTTTGTTTTTGCTATGGAGCAATGTTTAAATAACCTTTTAATAATATTAGGCAACTATTTTTCATTCTAAAAAGCTGAAAATATCCATATGTTCCGATTTAGATTTCGTAATAATCTAAATATTCTGAACAAAGATGTAAAAACTTCCCATGCCTACGGTTTGAACGCTCAAAACAAAGAAACTATCGTATTTATTAAGGGTCCATATTCGGTTCCATAAAACAGAAAGGCATATTTTTGCACTGCATAACGTTTTTTGGCATACTCATCATTTCGCATAACGTTCATACAGAATAAATCATAACGCATACTTTTTTTCCGCATAACCTCTATTATAATAATAATATATCGGCACATTTCTTTTTTGCATAAATATTTTTGCTATACCAATTACTAATCATACCATTTATTGGCATACTTATCAATCTTTATCATAAATATTCCAAGTCATATTTATCAAATATCAATGTTAACGGGCAGAAATTATACTAACAAATTAGTAACACCGTAAATAAAATTTATTTATGTTTTATAGTTTAGAAACTTTGCTATAATTGAAGCATAGGCGTATAGAGTTGACCATGACCATCAGGCATGCAACATGCAAGCAAGCATGCAGCATGCAAGCAAGCATGCAGCAAGCAAGCAAGCATGCAGCATGCAAACAAGCATGCAGCATGCAAGCAAGCATGCAGCATGCATGCAAACATGCAACATGCATGCAAGCATTGTGGAGCTCCGCTCGCTTCGCTCGCTCCGCTGCGAGTGGTCAAAACACTAACCTAACCTAACCTACCTAGTGCATTAAATTTTTTTCTTTATAGCGGGGGGCCTCAGGCCCTCCGACCCCCCCGAGCAGGGGGGCCAGCCCCCCTGCACCCCCCGGCAAGCGTTTTGCAAGCAAGCACCCAACATGCAAGCATGCATGCAAGCATTATTAAGCTCCACCCGCTTCACGCGCACCGCTACGAGTGGTCAAAACACTAACCTAACCTAACCCACCAATGTCAAAGTCAAAGTTAAAGTCAAAATAAAAATACCTTTATTCAAATAAACTTAGTAACTAAGCGTTTTTACGTTTCCTTTCGTTTCAGACTTTTTTAACTGACAAGAAGGTAGCATTAAAAGTTTTTCTTCATTAATAATAATTACTTAAATTGGTTATGCTTTTTTATATTATGCTTTAAAACATTAGTACCTACCTACTTATGTACATTTTTAATTACATAGTTAAGCAAAATTATATTAACCATAAAAAAGATAATTATTTACAATGTTACGTTACGTATTTACCTTATATTTTTTAAGTAATCTGAATTAAAATGATTCTTCCAAAAATCGTTTCTCACTTGAATATTTATGGTTAAATCCATTATGCACTACGTATTTTATGGTAAATGACCTTTAGACGTATAATAATTATGCCCTTTCCTTTTATGGTAAATAAAATTATGTTAAAGGAGATTAGAGTAATTAAGAATTATGCCGATAAAACCTTTTGCGTTCATAAAACTCTGCTTATTATAAATTATGCGAAAAGACTTTATGCCAAAACTGTTATGCCAAACGACATTATAACTAAAAAGATTATGCGACCGAAATGGCAGCCATTTATTAACACGCACCGAATAGAAAAACATTCTTGTGAATAGGCTTAGAACTTATTAGAACAGTCGGAACATAAATAAACATTCCACGGTGGTGAAAAAAGTGCTCAAATCTAACCTGAAGCAAAGCGCGCGCTCGCGGCGCAGAGGCGGATCAGATGACCATCCCCGGATATTTTTTACAGAACAGGCGAGTGGACTGTCAGAAATCGTTGCTCTGTAGATTAAATGAAAGCAGAATTGCAAAAGACATGCCTTGTTTGGAACTCGTAAGTTTTAAAAATAACGCGGAATTAATGAGAGAGGCCCGTAGCAATACAAATTATGCATGGAAACATAGTCAAAATTATTCACCTTGTCCCGACTTTTATGTTCCTAAAGGTGGCAACCCTGTCTAAAAAAACAGAACAGCAAAACCTATTAAAAACAGTGTTCGAAGCATGTTGTTTACCATGCTTAATAATCGTAATCGGATAAAACGTGATTCAGACCAAATACACATTTCAACTTTGTCTAGGGATACACGTGTTATTTTCATACAAACGAAGTAACATTGAAGCCTTGGTTTCCTGCCAGGGATGTACTATGCTGTGATCTGATGACGGCTATCCAGAGATTCAGATCGCTATACACACCCAACTGACCTGACAAGCATTTTCAAAACGTAAAGGACATGTTTAAAAAACCGCGAAAATAACATGAAAATTTATGGAAATCCTCAAACTGAGAACTCCAACCCATTAATCTTTTAGAATGCTGATCAGATCAGTTGAGTGAGTATTACGATCTGAATAACCTCCATTCACTCCCTGGATAGCCGTCATCAGATTACAGCACAGTACATCCCTGGCAGGAAACCAAGGCTTCAAAGTTACCTCGTTTGTATGAAAATAACACCTGTATCCCTAGACAAAGTTGATGTATACATACACACTAAAGGAAAAACAAAGGATTTCTGATGAAATCGTTTCAATAGCAAGTACGCGATTGATAACATTGATACTTTGCATTGCACCCGACTTTACATTATTTTTCAAAATTTCCGTAATATTACTTACAGCCGTTTGCACTAAACTCAAGTTAGGCGTGTCCTAGTTAAGATATTACTTAGCTTAGGAACAGCCTAAAAATGCCAAGGTAAAAAACATTGATTCATTCGTGAGTTAAAAGGAGACGAAAGATAAGGCGTTAGTTTATTTTATTTGGTAGCGTGATCGAAAAAGTTATGTCATCGACTGTCAATTTAGAAAATGGAAATCAAATCGCGGCAGTGTTGCCAATGGTACGGTAATTGCCGTATTATACGGTAATTGGGGTCAAAAATTAACCTTGACACGGCAGCCTATTGCAGTTTACATACAAGTACGGTTATTTCATACGTTCTTATTCTTTTATAAGTGCAGTAATTGTATTGAAATACTGCAATTTTTGCGATTTTCCACCGAGTCGTTTAGTAATTCAATTATTTCAATGAATGTTCCATGAATCTTCCATTTTTCAGCAAATATTTCTGTTTTTGTCACAATTGACGGCCACAGGCTATAACCACAGATTTACAATTCATAACATAGGAATTTCTTAAGCCTTGGGCGCTCGATATTGGGCCCGTAAGTTAAGAATAGCCTAAAGTGCATTTAGGAACGTCCTTAGGTTAGTGCAAACCAATTTTTTTCTAAGAATGTCTTAAGTTAGTTAGGAAAAGACTCAGGCGATTTTTAAGTTTAGTGCAAATGGGTGTTAGTTTTTAACGTTCCTTTATTTGTTTCTAGACCGCTGGAATGATAATGATGAACTTGGAAAATATATGATAAAAAAACTTAAGTGGATACAGCTTCAAAATTTTCAAATTTGCCGCGGTTTAGAGATGACATGACTCACTGGCCAGACTCTAGTGGATATTGTCGCGACGGCAGCACCAGTCGCGATGTTCGAGGTGGCAACACTTATCCAGTGCCGCCATAATTCTATTGTCAATGTGCGCTTTTATAATTCCCAACGGCCCGGCACGGCACCGCCGGCAGCCGTCCAACGGCACAACAGACAGGGAAGTGAAATGTATGGAATCATATGGAGAAGCTTTTATATTTCCTCAACGGCACCGGCAAACCGTGCCGGCCACATCCTACGCTGCCGTCGAACTTTTACGATGTAGTGCGTAGCTACAAGGATTCATATGTGTGAGTGTGAGTCCAGAGCAAAGAATATACAGCGTGTATAAAGGGCACAACCAGAATATTGGCATAATATCGTTAATGTGTTGTTGTTGGTATGCTATTTACCTATGTATGATTGTGGAAACAAACAAGTTCAAAATTCAACAAATAGGTAGGTAATATTCCGACAAACAGTAATTTCGATACAGGGGCCGATATATTCGAAATAGGGCTCCTGATCGGAAAGGTACTTATACGTTAGCGGTGGGAACATGGTTAATAGGGAACTTACCAAAGTTAAATATTGTTACCTATCTCAACAAATAATTACCTAGATATTACTTAAGTAGGTAGTTACCTACCTACTTAATTAAATAATGTGTTGTGTAGATACCTGCCTATCTTGGTAAGTAGGTACGTAATGAAAACCAGCCACATATATTATATTCTTTGATTTTTTAAATATTTATTTATCATTTAAGTAAGTTTATAATTTAACCTACTACTACCTACCTACATTGTAACATAATCATTACAGAATTTACAATCAATTTGTACATAAACGCACATTACTGTAGAAAAACTACCAATTGTCAATATACAACGTGTAACAGAAAGGGGGTATCAACCCGAAAGGAGGTCAATGTACTCGTGAAACTTCCAACAGAAAAAAAAATCAAATAAAAAAAATTTTTGAATGTCCCTTCCCTAAACAACATGTTGGCGGCAAATTCAAATTTTCTATGGAGAGTCCAACATTTTATTTTCGTTTTGAATTTTTTTTCTATTGGAAGGTGTTCAGATCAAGGAGGTTCATATAGGGAGTGAGTACTATACAAAAAATTTCACTATTCGTTTAAAAGAAATTCAACTGTATTGTCTTTGTCATAGAGTTGAAATTCTATCGATGACATTGACTGAAGACTCTACTGTGTGAATGAAACAACACTAGGTGGAGGTCGGTGTCTCGTTCGCACAATTGCCATTACAAAACAATAATACCACGCTAGTAGGAAAAAAAAATGTACGTTACCAATCACGTAGTGTGTCAAAGTTAAGGATTCGGAGTGGAATATTGTAAATATACTACTTAAATATTAATTTAGAATAACACATAGTAATTGTAAAATAAAACTGAACTTACTCTTTTGATTTCTACAATAATGCTAATCAGCATTATTGTAGTTGTATAAATTCAAGTGTCAATCCTGGCAACTCCGATCCGATTTTGACTTTGGCGCCAAATTTCAATTTTAGAATTTCAATATTCGGGAAATATTCCTTTACAAAACTAGGGTGACCATAAATACTACACCATTTCTGATTTCCCAAAAACGAAATTGTTCTATCAATGGAAATAACTGGAAGTCGCAGGCGAGGGGTAAAGTTTATATTAATAATCAAATTCATGTTTATGCGCCGATTTCGATGAAACTCGGTTTTGGCACTATTTTGATAAGAAAATAACAACGCATTTTTTAAATATTAAAAAATTCAAGATGGCGGCCAACTTTTTTGTTTATGGGCCGATTTCGATGAAACTCGGTTTTTGGCACTATTTTGATAAGAAAATAACAAAGCATTTTTTAAATATGAAAAAATTCAAGATGGCGGCCAACTTTTTTGTTTATTTTTTGCCGATTTCGATGAAACTCGGTTTTTGGCACTATTTTGATAAGAAAATAACAAAGCATTTTTAAAGTATTAAAAATTCAAGATGGCGGCCAACTTTTTTGTTTTTGGGCCGATTTTGATGAAACTCTGGGCCGAATTTGTAGAAACTCGGTTTTTGGCACTATTTTGATAAGAAAATAACAAAGCATTTTTAAAATATTAAAAATTCAAGATGGCGGCCAACTTTTTTGTTTATGGTCCGATTTCGATGAAACTCGGTTATTGGCACTATTTTGACAAGAAAATAACAAAACATTTTTAAAATATTAAAAATTCAAGATGGCGGCCAACTTTTTTGTTTATGGTCCGATTTCGATGAAACTCGGTTTTTGGCACTATTTTGATAAGAAAATAACAACGCATTTTTAAAATATAACAAATCCAAGATGGCGGCCAACTTTTTTGTTTTTGGGCCGATTTTGATGAAACTCGGTTTTTGGCACTATTTTGATAAGAAAATAACAAAGCATTTTTTAAATATTAAAAATTCAAGATGGCGGCCAACTTTTTTGTGTTTGGGCCGATTTTGATGAAACTCGGTTTTTGGCACTATTTTGACAAGAAAATAACAACGCAATGTTGAAAACTTACAAAATTCAAGATGATGGCCAACTTTTTTGTTCTTGGGCCGATTTCAATGAAACGTGGTTTTTGGTACCATTTTGACAAGAAAACAACAATGCAATTTTATAAATACAAAAAATCCAAGATGGCAGCCAAGTTATTTATTTGTTTTTTCAACCGAGTAACATCAAAATCAACCCAAAACCAAATTAGCAGCAATTTTGATCTTTTTTGATTTTTCCATCAGTTTACATTGAGTTGTTATTTTCTTGTCTAATTAGTACCAAAAACCGAGTTTCATCGAAATCGGCCCAAAAAACAAAAAAGTTGGCCGCCATATTAGATTTTTAGTATTTTAAAAATTTCGTTGTTATTTTCTTGTCAAAATATTACCAAAA
This sequence comes from Agriphila geniculea, assembly GCA_943789525.1. Lineage (NCBI taxonomy): Eukaryota > Metazoa > Arthropoda > Insecta > Lepidoptera > Crambidae > Agriphila > Agriphila geniculea. Next base: position 19,647,137 of record OX038871.1, read on the forward strand.
ACCGAATTTCATCGAAATCGGCCCAAAAACAAACAAGTTGGCTGCCATCTTGGATTTTTTAATTTTTTCAATACATATTGGGTTATTATTTTCTTGTCAAATTAGTACTAAAAACCGAGTTTCATTCAAATCAGCCCACAAATAAAAGAGTTGGCTGCCATATTTTTTAATATTTTTAAGATTTCTTTGTTATATTTTTGTCAAAATAGTAACAAAATCGAGTTTCATAAAATCGGCCGACGAACAATATAGTTGGCCGCCATTTTGTTTTTTTTTTATATTTAAACATTGTGTCGTCGTAAATCTCTTGCACCCATTTTATTAACTTCACAAGTAAAGAAATTGGTGCAAGTATTTTAGACCTTATTGACATCTTTACCAAAATAACAGTTTTTAATGAAACAGCAAAGTAAATGTACAAGTATAATTATGGGAAAAAGCAATCGAATTTCAAACGTCAATAAAGTCGAAAATCGCTTGCATCTTTTTTTAACTACAGATCACTAGACAATGTTTTCCTACTTTTACTTATTTTTCCAACATTTATTTGTTTTTCCGAAGTTCACGCACATTGCATTTTTATTAAAAGTTGGAATAAACTTTAAAGTTGCGTAATTATTTACACTTGAAATTAAATTGGATTGAATAAACTAGATTTTAATTGGTTGAATTACCATATTTAAAAAATAAAAACGAAAAAGCAACTTAATAAAAACGTGATAAATAATTTGTTCTTAATAAATATTAATTTTCTTTTTTTTAGTTAACGAGCTAAACTAAAAATATACCACCGCCTATCAGAGAACTCGTCAAGACCATTCAAACTAGTCCAAACTCGATGGGGTTGAAAGGTTTTATTGCAGAGTTCCTGTGGCCTTCTTCCGGCTCCATCATCAGACTCTTGGATACTATTACCCAACAGAGCACTCGTCAAGACGATTCAAACGAGCCCAATCTCGATGGGGTTGCATGATTTCAATATTGAGTTTCTATGGCATGGAATCCAGACTTCATCATCCGACCCTGAACCTCGTCTCCCGTCAGAGTACTTGTCAAGACAATTCTAATAAGCCCAAACACGATGGGGTTGTATAGTTTCATTCATCATAGAGTTCCTGTGGCGTTCTTCCGGCTCCATCATCAGATCACCTCAATGACACTGTAATATTGCATTTCCTTCCATTTCTGACCTGTGTTCAAAGTTTCAAGTCTCTAGCTCATCGGGAATTTAGTATAAAATCGTTTGCCAAATTTGTGCTCAAACAAACAAAAGAGCAAGCAACCTAATAAAAACGCGGTAAAAAGTGTTAATTATAAATAAAGAACTACCTAGGTATTGAAGTTTATATTAAACAGTTTAAAGTATTATGTATGTCTCCGGCCAACCATACGGTTTGGTCACCCTAATGAAGAAAAGGACACATACATCTACTTGACCTCTCTGTCGGCTCGTTTTGGGGCGAAGCACTCAATCCGGTTTATAGTACTATTTCCATGGTTCAGATTCACGAGTACATTGACCTCCTTTCGAGTTGATACCACCTTTCTGTTACACGTTGTATAATTGGTAAACTATTATTTTATGAAATAATTAAAATGAAAACAAATATCTAGAGAGAGGAGGTCAACTTTATTTTTTTATATTATTCTAAAGTAAAAAGTACGTACCACGACACTACTGTACAATGTACAAATGGTAACTTCTTCGCTATGAGTGTTGTAACGGCAGCAATTATAAAAGCATGTTTCGGCGTCGCCGCTGCCGTGCCGAGCCGTGCCGTGCGTGCGTGCCGGGCCGTCGGGAATTATAAAAGCGCACAATGTCAAGTAAGCCGCCTTTTATTTCTTTCATGTATAGTTGTGCTATAATTTTTGTCATATTATCATACAAATGTAATGTAGAACTATAGAACTACCGAGGTATTTAAGTTTATATTAAACAGTTTTAAGTATTATGTATGTCTCCAACCATTTTATATGGTTTGGACACCTTAATAAAGAAAAGGATACGTTCATCTACTTGACCTCTCTGTCAGCTCGTTTTGGGGCCAAGCGCACAATCCGGTTTAATGTACTAAATTCATGGTCGAAGTCGAGGGGTGTCAAATCAAACTGTCAAAGTCAAAAAACTAATGTCAAAGAAAAACCGACGAAGCGGTTGTTTGTCTTTTATCTTCTAAAAAAATTGGCAAATTTAATAAAGTAGGAAACTAGGAAGTAAAACTAGTACATTCAAGAGCAGAGTAGCTTTTTGCTCATATAACTATATTAAGTGAATTTAATAATTTATAAGATGGAGGAAGTCATAGAGAAAATGGAGACTGCATTAGTAAGTTTGGAACCTAAAGGCGGCAGAGCCAGCTCTTTCGAGGGACTCTATAAGAACTGGGGTAAAAATGATAGCCAAGAAGAGAGAAGAAAAGAACTATTGGAAATACAAAAAAGGTAAGGTGTTATGTGCTGAAATTGTAGTCGAGACTTTCTGGACACTATTTAGGACCCTGGGTAGGAAAAGTCCACTCTAAATATGTGTAGGGTTCTAGGGTAAAAGGCGTGCGTCCACTGCATCGGAATCAGAGCGTATGGCGCGGACTGAACGTCGGAATTTTTTACTTTGTATGGATTTCTATGGCGCAGAAATGCCAATGCAGTGCACGCAGTGCCATAGAAATCTATGCAAAGCAACAAATCCATCTGCTCCGTCCGCTCCGATTCCGATGCAGTGGACGCACACCTTTAATGGAACACTACAGAGGAAACAGCCACCCACGTAATCCTGGAGTGCGTGGGTTTGGCCACACACTGGGCAGAAATCCTCAAAGATGTGAGGTCGCTCCTAGAAGCCTGTGAACGCCCAGGAGGCTTCTGCGCTTCTGGAAGGAGTTGGGATGGCTTGACTAGCCACACCATGCTGTGTTCACGCATAACGGACTAAATGGGAGTCTAAATGCGGAGAAAAGAGCCCATCACCAATACCAATACCAATGGAACACTATGATGTCTCAAAGCGTTGTTCAAAAGTAATCAGGGAGCTTATTAGTAAACAACTTAGTAGGTATGAACCTCTATACAAAAAAAAGTTGGGAGTTACAAGTCGTGATAAAGTTTGGCCACATGATAGAAACTGATCTGTAAGCTGTTTCTAACTAATATTGAGCTGGGCCAAACTATCCTTACATACAGCGGCGGGTTGAATAGCGCACTTTTCTCTGCTTCATTCTAAAAACTATAACAATTCAGGTTTAGCTAATAGGTCAAATGTGGTATCATTTTCGGATAAATCTATAACATAGAAGTTATTTCTGATATTAAAAAAATGAATTTATTAAACAGTTTCTGAAAAATTACACAATAATCAACATTTTTAAACTTCATTTTTTTAGTTTAGGTATTGGCACTTGTTTCAGTATTTAAAAAAAAACTACTTTAAACAAGCGTTTTTCAGGTTAATTTGTTATATGCTTTTGTTATGTTAACTATATTTTATACAATTTGCGCCTAACCCAAGTAGTTGAGGTCCATTGTTTGTGGAGACACAGCTAGTCAAAAATATGCATTTTTTCACGAAATAAAAAGGGTTTCTGTCTCGTTCGGAAGCATTTCTCAGGTTTTTTGTTTATATTTCTGTAAATTTAATTAAATTTCCTACAATTTGAGCCTGATTTGAGTAGTCTAGGTTTACTAGTTGCAAAGACACAGCTAGTCAAAGATAAGATTTTTTCAATTAATTTCAATATAAAGCCCATTTTTAACCAGCTATGTCTCTGCAACCAATAGACCTAGACTACTCAAATTAAGCTCAAATTGTAGAAAATTTAATTAACTTTACAGAAAAATTAACAAAAAAACTGAGAAATGCTTCCGAACGAAACGGAAACCCCTTTTATTTCGTGAAAAAATGCATATTTTTGACTAGCTGTGTCTCCGCAAACAATGGACCTCAACTACTTGGGTTAGGCGCAAATTGTATAAAATATAGTTAACATAACAAAAGCATATTACAAATTAACCTGAAAAACGCTTGTTTAAAGTAGTTTTTTTGAAAATACTGAAACAAGTGCCAATACCTAAACTAAAAAAATGAAGTTTAAAAATGTTGGTTATTGTGTAATATTTCAGAAACTGCTTAATAAATTGTTTTTTTTTATATCAGAAGTAAGTTCTACGTTATTGATTTATCCGAAAATGATACCACATTTGACCTATTAGCTAAACCTGAATTGTTATAGTTTTTAGAATGAAGCCGGGAAAAGTACGCTATTCAACCCGCCGCCGTATGGACCTGTATGTAAGGATAGTTTGGCCCAGCTCAATATTAGTTAGAAACAGCCTACTGATCAGTTTCTATCATGTGGCCAAACTTTATCACGACTTGTAACTCCCAACTTTTTTTTGTATAGAGGTTCATACCTACTAACTGGAATACTCTTTTCTCCTGTTTCCCCTAAGCTAAGCAAAAGTAAAATAAAAATTCTTAATATGGCAAAGTGAGTTTTTGTCCTTAACTTTTTCATTTCTTGAAATTGAAACACATTGTTCTACATAAGGTAGGTAATAAAAGGAGTGTTTTGTATAAGTACCTGGTAACATTAAATGGTTTTGTATTGTTTATTAATATTTTTGTCTTACTGGTTTGATTACAGCAACAGAAACAATAAATTTGATATTTATAGAGGCATATTAGATCTAATAAATTCTGTTGAAGAAAGTAATAAAATATTCCATTCAAATAGAAAAGTAAGTATGACTATCATAATAAGTAATGTTTTTATTAAATACCAAAATACTTTTTTCTTATTATGTTATACTTTTAGGTTCCTTACAGACCCAATATATATGTATCAGGATTCAACAAAGCGTCTTCAACTTATAGAAACATTCTTATGATGTCAGAGTGGATGATAGAAAAGCCATCAGATTTATCTGAGAATTGGTATATTACACCATGCCCAAAAGGGTCGAGAGTGCTTGTTATTGCTAATCGAGTAAGTAATATAATATGTTTTTTATATTTATATTCTTGCGAGGCCTTTAAAGGTCCGGGACGTCCGAGACCCAATTAGCTGGACAACATCAAACGGTGGACTGGACTTGGCTATCGTCAGTTACAAGATGCTACATGGGATCGCAAAAACTATTATCTACCGACCGCCAAACTTCAGTATGAAGATAGCACAAGATGATGATTTAAGTTTTGATCAGGATTTTGTGTGATAATTACTTATTTATGATTTAATCTATTTTAATAAGATTACTCTTATTAAAATAATAAAATCATGTGTCAGTAAAAATAAGGTACATACCTGAGCTCATGTAAACAAACTAAAAATCTTAGTTTGTTGGCTCATGTGAAAGTAATATTATTGTGTTATAATTACTTAGTAGACAGTTCTGCAGAAAAAATACATAATAATAATAATTTAAATAATAATTTCAGGGTAAAACAAAGTGCTACTCAAAATATGGATGTTTTAAATTTGAAAAGCACTCAGCCTTGCCTGGAGGAAATAATATCTATTATAATAAGGATGCATGTTGTGTATTAGATTGCTTTTATCAGGAAAAAAACGACACTATGTATGTTTTGGATTTTTTGGCATGGAATAATCAACCTATGACTGAATGTGAGGTAAGTAAACCAAGCTATTGTTTTTTTTTATGTACACTCTTTATTGCATTTAAAACATGGTTACATAGATAATTACAATTTTATTATTGTGAGCAAAGGTAAGCTTATCTCTAAAAGAGATCTCTTCCAGCCAACCTAGAACGTTTGAGAGATTTCGTTTTGTATTTACTAAAACCATTTTTTTGGCTGCTATTCTAAATTTGTATAAGATATTTTAAGTTATTTTGTATTACAGACAGAATTCCGCAACTATTGGCTACAGTCACAGTTTTCTGAAAATCAAGATATAGGAGTTGTCAATAAGAAAAACAAAATTAAATTTTCATTACTACCTAAGGTTCCCTGTACACCTGAAGAATTGAATAAGTAAGTTCAAAGTCTTGCCTTAATTTTGAAAGTGTGACTTCCAATTTAATTTTGACGTTTCATTTTTTTTGTGAACTATAAACTTCAGGCACTATTTAGCACAATGCATTGATTCTCTCCGAGTACCTATTTGCATTGCAGTGTTTTTTGACTCATATATTCATTAGAATAAGGAGTGATGCTTGGTGAAGAAATATCATTCGCGGCTTGCTGTGTTTAAGTGTTTTTCTAATAAGTTTATTTTAAAAGACAGTCATAAATGTTTCTTTTGCATACACACAACAAAAGTCGGCTACATCAGTACATGGTAAAGTTAATATAACTTGTGTTTGTACGCTACAAGTGTACAAAGCTATACCTAGTCTAGTCATAAGTTTTGTTACATATGGAAAGTGAAATAAATGACACAATAGGTTACGCACTACAACCGTTTATATATCAAAGAAAAGGGTATAAAACGCAGATTTAAACCATATTAAAATTATTCAAAATGTCCTCCTTTTGCTTGGATTGGACCCTTCAAACTGCGAGGCCAGTCATCAATCGAATCACGTACGAAGTTTCATGGAAATATCGGCGACTGCTTTAATCAGGGATGCTTTAAGTGACGCCAAGTTGCGATGGGGTTTAGAGCAGACCTTCTCTAAATACTGCCATATTTTGTAATCCAAGGGATTCGAGTCTGGACTGGAGGAGGGCCAATCCTCATGCCTGATAAAGTCGATTCCATGGATCCTGAGCCAGTTTTGGGTATTTTTCGCCTTATGAGTCGGCGCAGAATCCTACTGGAAAACCCAGTGCCTGTTTTTGAACCTTGTTTGTGAAAGTGGTTCCACAATGTTGTATTTTGATATACGAGGGCACCGGTTTTCATTCCTTTTTCACAAAAAAACACCTCTTTTGGACCCAAATAGGAGACCCTAAGCCAAACCATGAATACTGCAGGGTGATGATTACTCTGAAGTCTGAACACGTGGCTTGCGTCTGCTCGCTTCTTTACTAGAGTGTGAATACACTTTATAATTTTTTTTGGTTGAAACTCTCCTCAACATTAAAAATTTTTTCGTCCTAAAAAAGAATTTCGCGTTTTTTTTTCCGCGTACCACCTTAACAAAACCCGGCATCTTTCAAATATGTTTTTCTTCAGCCGTGCGTTAAGAAGATGTGCTGATTTTTTCTATAAGCATGCAGTTCTAGGTCTTCATTCAACACCCTTTTAACAGTGATTTTGCTTAGTCCCATATGCAGAGCCAACATTTTTTGCTTGCGGACAGGATTTCGTTGGATTCGCGCCTTCACTGCTTTGATGACCGCTAGAGTCCGAACAATACGAGGTCGACCGCTCCTCTGTTTATCTTCTAATCTTGAAGCTTCCCTGAATCGTTTGATAGTACGATAAATAAATCTCAGTGAAATTTTAAAATTTTTCAGCAGTTTGAAAATCTCAGTTGGCTCAAGACCGCAACGATGCAATGCAATTACTGCGACTTTGTCTTCTTTACGCGTCCACTCCATTTTAGAAAATGAAAAAAAATCCAGAAAGTATTTGTTCTTATTTTCTTTAAATGTTCATATTTCGAATGCTCATAATATTTTTTTCAGCTTGCATTCTAAATTCGAAATTTTACCTTTGTAACAGTACTTATGGCTAGACTAAGTATTTAAGCTATGCATGTAAGAAAATATAATAAATAATAAAAAATGTTGTTTATGTTACAGGTTCATGATGACATATCCACATTTTGAGAAAAACTCTCCTGAGTTGGACGGACTACTGTTTTATCACAAGCAAGCACATTATGTATCTGGTGAGACACCCCTTGTTGGCTGGCTGTTCCCTTACATGGTGCCAGAAGTTTTGGGAGCAGGTTAGTTCTAATGTACTAGCATAAGACAAAGCACCCAATAGCTCTAAATATGTTAAGTTTTGGGAGCAGGTTAGTTCTAATGTACTAGCATAAAACAAAGCACCCAATAGCTCTAAATATGTTAAGTTTTGGGAGCGGGTTAGTTCTAATACTTCTAATGTACTAGCATAAGACAAAACACTCAATACCTCTAAATATGTTAAGTTTTGGGAGCAGGTTAGTTCTAATGTACTAGCATAAGCACCCAATAGCTCTAAATATGTTAAGTTTTGGGAGCAGGTTAGTTCTAATGTACTAGCATAAGACAAAGCACCCAATAGCTCTAAATATGTTAAGTTTTGGGAGCAGGTTAGTTCTAATGTACTAGTATAAGACAAAGCACCCAATAGCTCTAAATATGTTAAGTTTTGGGAGCAGGTTAGTTCTAATGTACTAGCATAAGATTTGTCTTATGCTAGTACATTAGAACTAACCTGCTCCCAAAACTTGACATATTTAGAGGTATTGAGTGTTTTGTCTTTGTCAAAAACCGGGTGCTTTGGCACCCAATAGCTTTAAATATGTTAAGTTTTGGGAGCAGGTTAGTTCTAATGTACTAGCATAAGACAAAGCACCCAATAGTTCTAAATATGTTAAGTTTTGGGAGCAGGTTAGTTCTAATGTACTAGCATAAGACAAAGCGCCCAATACCTAAATATGCGTGGTCCAAACAAGAGAGCAAATCTCATATATTTTAATGCGTATAGCACAGCTACTAGAATACAGCACATGTTCTAATATAAAACTAAAAAATAAATACTATAATCATTATTTAAACTTGTTTCAGATATTACAGTGCACGAACATTATATGTTACAAAAGCCTGTTGGATATGTCAACCAGGTTGATTTTATACAAAAATTTGAAGAAAAACATACAAAGAAGAAGAGTAGAAGTAGGAATACAAGCAGAAGTTCTATGGATTCAACAGATATTGTTAAAAATGAGGTATGTATGATACACTCGCGAGCATAAATATGGAATCACATGCCTATTTTCATACAAACGAGGTAACTTTGAAGCCTTGGTTCTCCGCCAGGGATTGATCAAGCTCTGATCTGATGATGGCCATCCAGGGAGTGAATAGAGGAGATCCAGATCACTATACACACCCAACTGATCTGATCAGCATTCTAAGAGTTGTAAGGATCAGAGTTCTCAGTTTCAGGATTTCCATACATTTAGATGCAATTTTCATGTTTTTTTTTAAATATCCATATAGCTCTTAGAATGCTGATCAGATCAGTTGGGTGTGTATAGTGATCTGGGGCCGTACCGGCTAACGAATCGATTATCGAAAAATCTGAATTGGTTTCAACTTAGAACTGAAAAATCAAAGTAAGGAATTTCGTCTTGTACTTTCTGTTGACGTAATTTGGAAGATAACGATGTTCGTGTGACATCATGAAATGGGGTTCGCCATTTTCGCCCAATTGGGGCTCGATTTATCTGTTTTAATTTGAAACCCAGCAGAGTTTTCGATAATCGATTCGTTAGCCGGTACGGCCCCTGGATTTCCTGCATTCACTCCCTGGATGGCCATCATCAGATCAAAGCTAGGTCAATCCCTGGCGGATAACCAAAGCTTCAAAGTTACCTCGTTTGTATGAAAAAAGACCTGTGATTCCATATTTTTGCTCGCGAGTGTATATTACATACATAGTATTATAGCAAGTTGGAAAATTTCGAACTCAAGAATATTTTTACACATTTCTTATGAAATAAAGAAGCAAACATTGTTATTCATTAATTAATAAAAATATTCATTATATTTACAGATGGAAGCAGAAGATGGTGCTTCACTAGAAGTAAAGCCTACCACAATGGAAGCGGAAGAATCTTCAGAAGTTACCAAAGACAAAAGTGCTTCACAAGATTCCCTAGAAATGAAACCTACCACCATGGAAGCGGAAGAATCTTCGGAAGTGACCAAAGACAAAAGTGCTTCACAAGATTCCCTAGAAGTGAAGCCTACCACCATGGAAGCGGAAGAATCTTCAGAAGTGATCATAGACAAAAATGCTCCACAAGATTCACTAGATGTGAAGCCTTCTATCATGGAAGCGGAAGAATCTTCGGAAGTGACCAAAGACAAAAATGCTTCGCAAGATTCACTAGATGTGAAGCCTTCTATCATGGAAGCGGAAGAATCTTCGGAAGTGACCAAAGACAAAAATGCTTCGCAAGATTCACTAGATGTGAAGCCTTCTATCATGGAAGCGGAAGAATCTTCCGAAGTAACCAAAGACAATAAAGAAATTTCAAATAAGTGTCAAAAACTTAGTGAATGTGAGGCTACAACATAGAATATTTGTGGTTTTGTATTCTTATAGTTAGAGAGCTCACGACAAAACACTGCAAGAGCTTCCTCAAGGCCCATAATTCAATGCCTTAGAACAGAAGGTGTACAGCAGCCAGTCAGCACCCACTCGCGAGGTCAGGTTTTGGAACACTTAGTGTTAGCACACTTTGAAGTTATATAAGATTTAAACATACTCTACAAGTGTTTTCTCAAAATTGAAAATAGGCAGTAAACTATTAAAACAGTAAACAAAAAACCTGAGAAAGTGGTCAGACCGCATAGTTGTGGAACGCTGCGAGTCAGCCAGTACACCACCTAAGTTGTCGCCATAATAACGCCCCTAGTAAAAAATCATACCAAAGACTATATTGAAATTGAAGTACGTACTTATACACCATAACGCTTAGAGAAAGTTCATAAAAACTTATGCAGCTTATGAAGCGTGCTGACTTACCGTGTTCCACAACTATGCGGTCTGACCACTTTCTTAGGTTATTTGTACTATAATCTAGTTTACTGCCAATTTTCAACTTGAGAAAACACTTGTAGAGCAATTTTACATAGTTGACAGCGCGATGCTGCACCGCTAGGTATTCCACTTCCCGGCCTTGCGTGTAGGATAGTTCAAAAAACTTCGATAGATGGCGTTTTTTATGAAAGCCGAGCAGTAAAGTTTTTAATTACCGAAAATTTTGATCGCAAATGCTGTAGGTACAAGTACCCTTCCGCCTTGGAGAGTGATAAACGAGGTGAGGGAGTTAAAAAGCGATATACATATAAGCAACTTCACGGCTGTCATAAAACTCCATCTATCGAGATTTATTGAACTAATTTCTTTTTCTTTTTTTGTCTCTGAAAATCGCCCATTGTTTATCTTGATATACCTCTTGCAGTGTTTTGTCACGAGCGCTGTAACTATTATTTTTAACTTGATTTTCCAATTATTGGATCATTAGACATTAATAATAAGAAGAGATCTCCAAATATGTTTTTATTTGCTGCCCAGCAATGTTGGTTTTAAACCATATCTTTATGTATGATTACACTTAAAGGCGCGTATGGTAACCACGCTTGTTTACTATGGCGAGGCGATGTCTGCCTGCTGCGGCGACAAAAAGTTACTTATGTTTATGTACGAATGTGCAAAGTATACGGTCGTCACGTAGTACACTACGAAATGATTTTTTCGATAACCAATCTTCGCCAGCTACACTTATTGTTTTTTTAGATCGATATCCTTGTTAATGTTTCTTTGTTATCACATTAAAAACGTAATTTATGTATCGTTAATTTTACAAAAAAAAAATAAACATAATTTTTATTGTTAATGTGGATCACAAGGTCGAACTTTGGCAATGATTTTCACTTAATATTAGCCACATTTAATTGAAATAATTTATTAAATAAAAAGTTGTAACGTTAAGAGGAAACAGCACGGTCGAGAGAATTGAAAAATTCCTATACAAAGTTGACAAAATCAACGTTTCGTTGTCCCCTATTTCCTCCTCCAAAATCAGACCGATTTAAATACTACTTTCATTATAATTTAAAAGAATGCTTTGGCTGTGTTCCTATGTTTTGATTTTTTTATATAATCTCGTCAATTTTGATTGCTGGATGTCCAAACAATGGCAATTTATTAGGTTTTTTGAAGATTAATATCTCTTTTAATAATTAATTTATGAAAAAAAGAAAAACATAGGAACACATCCAAACTCTTTCTTTAAATTTGAATGAAAAAAGTATTTAAATTGGTCTGGTTTTGGAGGAGAAAACAGGGGACAACGACACGTTGATTTTGTCAACTTTGTATAGGAATTTTTCAATTCTCTCGACCGTGGTGTTTCCTCTTAAATGTGTAACATACCACAGCACAAGGAGACATTCAAAATTGTTGATTTTATCCCATTCATTTTAAACCTTTAAACGTTGATTGTTAAGTGCAAAATCATTTAAGTTTTTTATTTTAATTGCCGTGTACAATTTTGTTACTACTAAAGTAAGAGGCCATTTAATAAAAAGATTTGATTGGAAATATGTTCTTTCATTCCTCAAATATTGATAGAGACTATACAAAATGAATGCAATAAAATTTTCATGGTTATTTGCAAGTCGTAAATTGGATGACGTCCACGGATGTTATCCTTGGTTCGAAGTGCTGAATATTTATGGGAAAGTCATAAAATGTACCTATAATGTGTAGGTTATACACAGTTGTGATTGTTATGGAATAAAACTCGAGAGTAAACTATGTAGGCCTCCGTTTTTCCTCATGAACGTTATTGCCGATAATAATATCTTGGATAAGTATAGCAAATGTGTCAAAAACGGCCGCTTTTAGCAGTTTTGCTATCTACTTGCAGTGACTACGACGACGGAATGTCATGAAAATACTAGACTATGGGCCCTAAAAATTTTACGTAACTTTTTATTAAAATTGTGTATTAGAATTACAACATTGAATAAAATTCACCGCGGCGCCCCACTTTCGGTCAGGGTGCCACCTTAAAAAGTAAAAATCTAGCACGTAGGTATCCGCATCATGAGATGCGGATATTGTAACTTTGTTCAAACTACTTGTCGATAAAGGTTTTGTTGAATAGGTAGTTGCTGCAGACAGAATCCTGATCTGTCTTCACCGAGTCGCCTCAACTTGCGTCAAATCCCTGAGCGGTAGGTACCCGCTACCGGCTACCGCCGTGTGTAAGAACAGTAATACCGAGCAATATCCCGCCGGGTATTTGGTATGGCATTTTTGCAGCTGTCGTGGGTACGCGATACGTACCACATACGCATTGGGATATTGCTACCCGCAATGGTAGCGGAGGCTTAGTAGCAAAAGGACTTATTCGCAAAACGCCACACGGCCAAAAAAAGAACACGTTCTCGGAATGACTTGTTCTCGAAAGGACCTATTCGCATAATACCTCGTTCTCGAAAAGACACATTCGCATAAGGCCTTGTGTCCAATCTACTTTGACGCCTGTCAGGGTTGCATTTTATCGAGGGACACACTGTAATTCACTGTATACATGCATAGTTTCATTAACGAACACTTAAATAAAAATAAGGCATTATGAGAATAGGGCATTTTGAGATTAAGTCTTTCTGCGAATGAGTCCAAATGAGAATAGGGCATTTCGCGAATAGGGCATTTTGAGAATGAGGCATATTGCGAATAAGGCAATATGCGACTGCAGGGCATTTTGCGAATAGGTCCTTTTGCTACTAAGCCGTAGCGGATACCGCTCAGATTTGAATAGGCTTTAATATTACCTCCAAACCGTGACACCGTGAGCTTTCCTTTTCAACTTTCTGCCATACAAAAACGTATTTTTTTGAGAAGGGCATGCGCATTTGTTCCCAATGAGTTTCACCATCAAATGTCACACTGAGTCGTTGGGAATTTTTTATTAAAAAATTCCCAACGAGACGTCTCGATGGGAACTTTTTATTAGAACCCAACCAGTTGTTTCCTCCGTAACAGGTGTGACTTTTCCCAACCAGTCACAGTTGATGGTGTGACTCGTTGGGAACAAATGGGCATGCACTTTTGAATGCAATGAGGCATGCCTCTGTCACACAGGGTACCTAATGGTAGATTGTATTATAGTGGATGTTCTACGAGCTCAAAATCAATGGAATACCGCAAATCGATGTACAGTATAGCCGTTTGGTACATGTATACTTGAGATGAAAACAAAATTTTGGACCCGCAGTTCTTAAAAATTCTTCCCTTAGGAGGGGAGCTATGGTGTCATCTTTTTTTTTGTATGAGAAAAAATTTTTTTTGTTCTAAAACCTATCGTGTATGATATTGAATGAAAGGGCTTGCTGAGCCGGTTCTAAAAATATATCACATCGTTATATTCTAGCCACTTGTTTTAAATTAAACCAAAAAACATTTTCAAAACATACCAAGTTTGGGCTCCTACAGATACAATATGGTTGAATTATTTTTCATAATTATAATATACCTCAAATGATATGTAATGTTCTTATATCTAACCTTAAGAAAGCAATTTTGAAAATATGTATTGATATTGAGTATTTTTTTAAATTTTTTCATGATTACAAAGCTTTCACAAAGTGATTATATTTAATTAAAAAAAATGTTTGTTCTAAAACCTATCTTGTGTGATATCGAATGAAAGGGCTGTCTGAGCTGTTTCTAAAAATATATCACAATTACATTTCAGCACTTGTTTTAAATTAAACCAAAAATCAATTTCCAAAAATCCCATACAAACGTAAGTTTGGGCAAAAATTTGAAAAAAATACTAAATTTACATATTTTCAAAATTACTTTCTTGTGTTTTGATATGAGTATATTGGTAACCTATCATACTTTCGAAACTTTTCTGTTCGAATTTCGATCGTTTGAAAACGGTACGTCGACGTTTTAAATACCAGATTAGTTGTTTTACATAATTTTGTTAAAACATAGACTTATTTTACTAATGTTTCACTTTCCAGAAAAACGCTAACTCAATTATTGAATCACTTTTTTTTCTTTTTACAGATGTTTTATTAACCATAATTTTCTTTTCTAGAAATTATTAAAGATAGAAGTAACTTTTGATAGATTTTTTTTGACAGATGTTTTACTAGGTAACCTTTCATTATTTCGAAACTTTTCTGTTCGAATTTCAATTGTTCGAAAACAGTATGTCGAAGTTTTAAATATCAAATTGGTTGTTTTACATAATTTTGTTAAAACATAAACTTATTTCACGTATGTTTTATTTTCCAGAAAAACAGTTACTCAAATATCAAATCACTTATTTTTCTTTAGACAGATGTTTTTCTAACCATAATTTTCTTTACTAGAAATTACTAAAGATCGAAGTAACTTTTGATAGAATTTCGTGTTTCATAATATTAAATTGATTTAGAAAATTCGGGTGTATTTTTAACCCTAATATTATTGTCTTGCTATAAAGAAAAACTTTTAATGCAAAGACCATTAGGTTAGGTTAGGTTAGTGTTTTGATCACGCGCAGCGGAGCGAGCGAAGCGAGCGGAGCTCCATAATGCTTGCATGCATGTTGCATGCTTTCTTGCATGCTGCATGCTTGCATGCTGCATGCTTGCTTGCATTCTGCATGGCAAGCATTTGCTTGCATGCTGCATGCTTGCTTGCATGCTGCATGCTTGCATGCTGTAAACCTGCTTGCATACTACTTGCAAAATGCTTGCCGGGGGTGCAGGGGGGCTGGCCCCACTGCTCGGGGGGGTCGGGGGGCAAGAGGCCCCCCGCTATAGAGAAAAACTTTTAATGCAAAGACCATTAGGTTAGGTTAGTGTTTTGACCACGCGCAGCGGAGCGAGCGGAGCTCCATAATGCTTCCATGCATGTTGCATACTGTCTGAGATTATAATGTAACTATCTGAGATGCAATAATAATTTATTAGATGTTTATTACCTATTTCTTATTTTTAATTTCGAATTCAAGATAGGTATAAGATTCTTTGTCAGATAAAGTGTTGTATTTTAATAATATTGGAGACGTTTATCTGGATACTAAATCATCTAACAATAATAGTTTCGGCCAAATGTTGAGTGGGATGTCAAAACATATGGAATTTGAAAAACAATATAAGTGGAATTCGGAGTTTCAATAATTTGTCTATTGTATTTTCGGTAAAATGAAATTTATGGAAAACAAAAAAAAGAAAACCGATTTCGGTAAACTAACATTCGAACAGAGAAATTTCTAATTTTAGATACGTATAGGATTCTAATTATTTGTCAGATAAAGTGTTGTAATTTAATAATATTGGAGACGTTTTTCTGGATACTAAATCATCTATCAATAATAGTTTCGGCCAAACGTTGAGTGGGTTGTCATAACATATGGAATTTGAAAAAGAATATAAGTGAAATTCGGAGTTTCGATTATTTGTCAATAGTGTTTTCGGTAAAATGAAAATTATGGAAAATGAAAAAGAGTAAAACGATTTCGGCAAACCAAAATTCGCACAGAGAAATTTCGAATTTAAGATAGGTAACCGGTATATTATGTAACTCTTAAGGTGTATTTTACAAGAAATTATTCAACCAAATCGGATCTGAAGGAGCCCAAACTTGGTATGTTTTGAAAATGTTTTTTGGTTTAATTTAAGACAAGTGGCTGAAATATAATGATGTGATATATTTTTAGAACCGGCTCAGCAAGCCCTTTCATTCGATACCATGCATGATAGGTTTTAGGAAATTTTTTTTTTCCCATACAAAAAAAAGATGACACCATAACTCCTTTTCTAAGGGAAGAACTTTTAAGAACTGCGGGTCCAAAATTTTGTTTTTACCTCAAGTATACGTGTACCAAAGGGATTTGCTGTACATCGATTTGCGGTTTTTTTTTTGCGTACGCGTAGGACTATTAGGAGGGAGCAAAATAATATTTTTACGGCGAGGGCGCTACTTTGAATCCAGAGCGCAGTGAAGGATTTAATATACATCGCCCGAGGTGATAATCCCTGTTTCCACATTCGCCAAATTCCTTTTTCGCCAATTCCCGATTCGCCAACTCCTGATTCGCCAATTCCCGATTCGCCAACTCCTGCTGAGTGATTTACTCTACTTTTCATCCCCCGTCTATGAGAAAAAGAAATAGGAGGCGCTTGTTTCTAGATACAATTAAAGTAGGTAGGTATATAGGTTATATTATAATGTAAAAGAAAGTAACTACACAGAATAGATATAATTATAGTAACAGCTAAAAATTAATATTTTGTATAACTTTCATTGCATCTGTTTTATTGCTTGTAGAACTCATTTTTCGCACTTATTTGTAGTTTAAATTGCACTGCAAATATCACAAAAAGCTTATTTAAAAAAAACCTTCAAAAAATAAAAACAAAAACAGTTTCAAAATCAAATCACTCTAAAAAGCAAGAAATAATATTAAAACCACCAATACCCATATAAATTTTAATAAAAAATGTCTATTGAAGTCGGGTGGGGCTGGATCTAGATCAAGGGTGGCCAACCTTTTCGACACTTGGGCCAAAATTCGGAAGTAGAATTTTACCCCGGGCCGCACTACCAAATTTTATGTATAGTGCGCGCCAGATACCTATACCGACTTTAAAAAATGTGCTCGGCTCCGCGGGCCACAAGGTAACAGACGGCGGGCCGCGGGTTGGCCACCCTTGATCTAGCTAGATGGAGGACAACATAATTATTTTTATTTTAAAATCCCATTCGACTTCATTAGACATTTTTTATTAAAATTGATACATTATGGGTACTGGTGATTTTATTTTAATATTATTTCTTGCTTTTTAGAGTTATTTGATTTTGAAGCTGTTTTTTTATATTTTGAAGGAGACCCCTCATTTTTTTTAAAAGCTTTTTTATTTTCAACTTTTTTGTGGTAAGCGTGTGACATTTTGTAACTTTATATAAGTATTTTCAAAATGCCTATAACTCGATTTCCTACGCTGTTTGTTTTTAAGGAGTTGTTTGTTGTGCCTTCGTAGTCCAAGTCTTCTATTCCAGAACGTCGCAGGTCATAGTTCGGTTTGTTTTGGATTGTCATAATCCTACCAACAATCTCAATCCTATTTGAGTTTGAGGAGTTCCCTTGGATATCTTCAAAGTCCAAGGTTTAATGTAGTAATAAAATAAGTCTATGGTTAATCCCTTTTCCAACAAAAAAATCGTCTAATGCGGTTCATAAATAAAGTATATTTTTATCTCGATGAATAAAGTCGTCAAGGTAGTTTACACAAAATCATTGTATTTTCAGGATTAAAAAAATAAATGGGACCATCTCGCAAGAAAACTCAATCAAACAAAAAAGGAATCATCAAAATCGGTCCATAAATGTCGAAGATACGTGCGAACAACGATAAAAAAATTTACAATCGAATTGATTACCTCTTTTTGAAGTCGGTTAAAACATTGTTTACTCCAAAGGGTAATACCTACGTAGTTCGCGTTTTACATATTTTATTATTGTCTCCTATTGGCTCCGTGCACGCTTTCAGCGCTACCTATAGCGTGTTGCAACTTTGTTGGCTCTGACCTGACCGTTTTGACGTTTTGATATGTAATGGCGGCATTGTGACAAAATATTAAAAAATACTATACATATTGTGTTATTAATATAAATTTCAAAATTACTGTTAGTCCAATCAATAAAGGAGTTGTAGAATGCATGAGAGGGGACCTAAGCGATTTCTTCTGAAACTTGTTCAGGGTGCTTAGGAAGTGAACATACTAAAAGTCCTGACGTCTCGGAGGTGAGCCGGAGGGGGGAGGGGGGGGGGGGAGAAGGTACCGCTTTTGGGTTTTTCGCAAATATTTCAAAAACGGTGCATCATAAGAAAAAGAGTTCTTCTACTTAATTAAAGCTCATAAAATTGTCTACAACTTTGCTACTAATCATATTTGCCAAATTACCAACCGCTTCCAAGCTACACGCTCCGGAAAAGTGAACATTGAAAAAAAAAAACATATAATATATTTATTCGTTTATTTTAAAAATATCAACTTAAATTACAAAAATAGTTATCGCTATTTAAGTCTTTATCCTCTTAGGTCGTGGGGGTCCTGGCAAGGGTTCTTTTCCCTGGTTGATGGCATCCTCATTCTCGTGGTGACATCTTCATCTTCATTGTTGGCCACCTCATCTTTAGTGGAGGGAAGTTCATCCAGAAGGGCCCTATGTTCTCCTCGTCATCATCCTCGTCGACACTCACACAGTTGAGGCATTTAGGAACTGAAGACCTGAGCTGAGATGACCCTGACTCTGCCTTTGATGTGGATGCCTCCCTTACATCTTTTTAGGGTTCCGTACCCAAAGGGTAAAAACGGGACCCTATTACTAAGCCTCCGCTATCCGTCTGTCTATATGTCTGTCTGTCTGTCTGTCTGTCACCAGGCTGTATCTCATGAACCGTGATAGCTAGACAGCTAAAATTTTCACAGATGATGTATTTCTGTTGCCGCTACAACAACAAATACTAAAAACAGATTAAAATTAATATTTAAGGGGAGCTCCCATACAATAAAAGTGTTTTTTTTTGCCGTTTTATGCTCGATATTAATAACGACAACAGGTAGACAGTTGAAATTTTCACAGATGATGTATTTCTGATACCGCTATAATACTAAATACTAAAATCAGAATAAAATAAATATTTAAAGGGGGCTCCCATACAACAAACGTGATTTTTTTGCCTTTTTTTGGTACGGAACCCTTCGTGCGCGAGTCCGACTCGCACTTGGCCGGTTTTTAATTGTATCAGTTCGGTTCGGGTGTATTTTTTGTGAAATAAAAGGGATGTCAAATCATGGGAACTTTAGTACTTTTCGTCCTTTCGTTCCTTACTAGCTTTGATAAGACCCAGTATTCCTTTTTGTTTCAACTTAGTTACATCCTTACTCCCTTGAATGACTTCCTCATCACACACAGGACACTTACTAGCACTTATTGTTAGATTGCGTAATTATTAACGACTATTAGTAAAGAGTGTCTGTAGCTGCTCCCCTGCGTTAGCGAGTAGGAAAACACGAGTTAACAAGCCAAACAGATTGCAATCATAAACAACGACAGTAACATAAGCCCGAAGAGTTGCCAGTTAGATTACGTTTTTTACTTTCTATTGATGAAAAGTTGAAAAAGTGCTGTCAAACTATTACCGCCTTCGCGTTGAGGTACTTCCGGCTTATGCTATAAATAAAATAAATATATAAAGCTATCAAGCGAACTGCAGTCACCAGCCCGCCTGTCAAGCTTGGCTACGGCAGATCGCCCAATATGGCGATCCTTAAGGAGGCTTATGTCCAGCAGTGGACGTTATACGGCTGCAATGATGATGATGATGATGATAATGAATTGATAGTTTAGCTGATTTTCATGTCAGGCTCTGCCCATCATCACCCTTCACACAAATATTATAAATGCGAAAGTTTGTGAGTGTGTTACTTCTTCACGCTCAAACGGTTGGACAAATCTTAATCCTTACTAATATTATAAATGCGAAAGTCCGTTTGTTTGTTTGTTTGTTACGCCTTCACGTCTTAACTACTGAACCGATCATCATGAAATTTTGCATACACGTTGTCAGGGTTATAGAGAAGGACATAGACTACCTTTCATCCCGAGAAAAGGGATGGTTCCCGAGGGATAGGAAAAACTTTCCACGCAGACGAAGTCGCGGGCGGCCGCTAGTAACTAATAGTCGTTAATAATTACGCAATCTAACAATGAGTGCAAGTAAGTGTCCTGTGTGTGATGAGGAGGTCCTTCAAGGGAGTAGGGATGTAAATGTAACTGAGGTGAAAAAAAGAAATACTAGGTCTTATCAAAGCTAATAAGGAACGAAAGGAAGAAAAGTACCAAAGTTTAGACATCCCTTTTAATTTACACCTGAACTGATACAATTAAAAAGGATTTAAGGGAGGCATCCACATCAAAGGCAGAGTCAGGGCCAGCTCAGCTCAGGCCTTCAGTTCCTAAATGCCTCAACAGTATGAGTGTCGACGAGGAGAACAAAGGGCCACTTCTGTATGAACTTCCCTCCACTGAAGATGAGGTGGCCAACAATGAAGATGAAGATGTCACCACTGAGGATGAGGATGCCATCAACCAGGGAAAAGAACCCTTGGCAGGACCTTCACGGCCTAAGAGGATGAAGACAATAGCGATAACTATTTTCGTAATTTAAGTTGATCTTTTTATCATAAACGAATAGACATAATATGGGTTTTTTTTACAAGTTCACTTTTCCGGAGTGTTTGGCTCGGAAACGGTTGGAATTTCGGCAAACATGATTAGGAGCAAAGTTGTAGACAATATTATGAGCTTTAATTTAGTAGAGGAACTCTTTTTTATTAGACCCACCGTTTTTGAGATATTTGCGAAAAACCCAAAAGTGGTACCTTCTCCCCCCCCTCCCCCCTCCGGCTCACCTCCGAGACGTCAGGACTTTTAGTATGTTTACTTCCTAAGCACCCTGAACAAGTTTCAGAAGAAATCGCTTAGGTCCCCTCTCATGTACTCTACACCCCCTTTTGGATCACTTATTGACTGAACTATGTGATTTGGGTGGACAAAGTGTTGTGAAATCATTTTTGGTCATTAAATATAGCAAGTAAGATCTATTAAAAAAAAGTGTTTTATTTTGGTTATATTAGGGTTTGTTTACTTCTTTTTTAGTCGTAGATTTTGTAAAACAAGAGGATAAAGCTACTTCAATAATTTTATAAAGTGATAATAAACATTTAAAATTGTTCCTGTATCGCTAGTAATCAATTAAATATCGTTTTCAAACAGATTACAGGAGCCTTCATTATTTCTACTTTTTGCCACCATGAGCGCTGCGATCGATTATTATACCTTCGCACCCAGCGAATAATCGACCAGTGACTTTTTCATACAATATTTTCGTGCGATCTCTTTGGTCATCACGACGGAGCACTAAGGAAAGGAACGATGTTAATTTTCGAAATTCAAATCTCATTACTGCCCCGTGTAAAAATGTCTTGGTGAAAAGAATTTAAAACGCTGATTGATTCGCCTATAAGTGCAAGCAAAGTAAAGTCTTTTCTCCATGACACTTTACACGGGGCAGTATGTAATCCGGCCAACATGTGGATACTTTTTAGGGTTCCGTATCAAAATGGTAAAAAAATGGATAAATAAAATGGTTTCACAGCTGGATATCTCGAGAACTACTAATGTTATCAACTTGAAATTTGGAATAGCTTAAGATGACATTTGCCCAACTATTTTGCAAATAAGAAATAAATAAAAAAAAAATATCTTTTTTACAACAGGGACTGAAAAGGGGTCTTAAAAATTTGAAGTGGGGCTACTAGGGCATGTGGGGTATCATATGAAAGACCGCCGTTTGCATGTTTTCAATATATTTTTTTTTGTTTTAGGCCGCATAGTTTTCGACTTATGATGAAAAATTTAAAAAGCAATATCGTTCCCCCCCTTATCTCCGAAGTTTGCAAAGAGAAAAATCTGAAATAATTCTATGTGATAGCAGTTTATAAAAAGATTACCTACAGGAAAAATAAAACGATGTCTCAATATCGCACACTTTTTTAGAAATTATCAAATTTCTAAAAAGTTACTATTAGTTCCACTATCAGTCAAGAGATGGCGCTGACCTAAAACCGCAATACTATTTTATTATTCTACTCTGCAGTGTGGTTTGATGGTGCAATTTTGATGGTATGGAACCCTCGGTGCGCGAGTCCGACTTGCTCTTGACCGGTTTTATTTGAATAAGGCACCCGACAACGACTTTCTCGCCATAAAAGTAAGTACCTAACTCCATTTTGGAATTATTAGCCATGTATTAACAAAAGATGTGTCACCTCACACCTCAGTGATTTTAAACGATAATCATAACCGCTCACGGGCGACTTTTTGTAGCTGCGATAATCGCGCGCGTTTATAGCAGCTACAAAAGTAGCTCGTGGGCGTTTACGTATAGAACTCCGTATGTTCTATTCTCAGCGACAAAAAATCGCTCAGCAATTAATCGGCCGTCAGCGGGGACGCTAAATAGATATCTATCTGTGCTTGTCTAATTCATATTCTGTTTTGTTATTAGCTTTCATTTTCGAAATACATGGAGCTTGTCGTGGTAACGAGCTTTTAAAAATAACAGTCGATGACATCGAAAAGCACTCGGATCAGTTATTATTACTTAGTAAAATTGACAGACACAAAAACCAAGATTGAATAGGTCGTTCATCATCCGTGATGAGTACAAAAATATTGTGGACAAATACCAGGCCTTGCGTCCTTCTAACATAAAAAACGGGAAATGCTTTAACCAAGTTAATGGGAAAAATCAGATTTCTTACATACCGCAAGAAATCGCTAGTTATATGAAGCTGCCTGACACCAAAATGTATACAGGACATTTGCTTTCGGAGGACTTCTGCTACACTTTTAGCAGATTCTGGAGCGGACCTATCTGTTCTTAAGCGACACGGAGGTTGGAAATCTGGAACCTACAGTAGCAGAAGGATACATCGAAGACTTCATCGGAAATAAGGCAGAAATAAGCAGCCCGCTTAAAATAATAAATTTGAAGTTTCAGCTAATCCACCTATTTCGCCGCGCCCATCTACGTCAAACCAACGTGAGACCCCCTCGAAATTAACATATTTCTCCTCAGCCAGATTTTGAGACAATTTCAAACACCTAAACTATAAACAGGACTACAATCTCTGTCCCTAATAAAACTATGACTAAAGTCGCATTACTAATTTCCCAGCAAAAATGTAAACAAAGGTATTGCCAGAACAAAACAACACAAAAGGAAATAGTATATTGCTAAGTCAAGAAATATACACACTTATATGTTTTTTCATCTTAAACCTAATAAAAATAGAATAGATAAATATTCTGAATCATGAGTTTTGCGGAAAAAACAGTAATATAATTTAATATTTCATAGTAACAGTTTTATAGTAGAAAACATTTTATGATGCTGTGCACACATCAACTGCAAACCACACACATCAACCTTTGGTTCATTTCATTTCATAAAATTAAAAAATTCATAAAAATTAGTATTACGAGTAGTAGCTGTAGTAGTAACATTTGTCTTTTAGTATTGGGGGGAACTGGCGAAGTTGCAACGTATTTTTGATAGTTTACATACAGTTAATATCTAAGTAAAGTTTTCTTATCAGTTCGTTTCAAGAACTTTTAACATCAAAAATTATGATAGGTTAAAATAAAAGTTCTTATTATCATCCTAGTTTAAAATTACCCTGGATGGATATATTTATTATGACTCAAAATATAATAAACAAATTAAAAAGTTATAATAATGACCAAAGGTTTTGAATATCTGAAAATGTCACTATCAGGGTCAGTTTGTTAATTTGACAGTGACGTTTCTTTGTTTACATTTTTGCTGGGAAATTAGTAATGCGACTTTTAGGTACTGTGATGTAGTGACATCATATTCGGCCTTTTGGGTAGCTTTATGGTCAAAATTCATAAAGAAATAATAGTTTATGTTTCGAACGGCTCTTCGTTAGTACAGTACCTATAACATTTCAAAACATAGAAAAAAATTACTCTTAACAGAATTGCACAAATGTTTCAAATAAGTATAAATATTATTTTTCATTTCTCATATTCGGAGAGTGTTGTATATTTAAACTGAGGAGCGGGTCAAAAACTCTTCGTTCCACCCTAGGGTGTAAAAGAAATTTAAAAATAGAACTGAATTTGGTTACATAGTCAACAATAGAGTTATCTCATCGGTAATGGTTTAAAAAAATAGGTTAGGCGCATTTACGAACAACAATGAAACAAAACAGCCAGTGCAAAATTAAAAATATTGGGTGGAGCGGCCGGCGACGCAGCGTGTTCCAAATTTAAAATTAAGAAAAACTATAAATTGATATTAGTGCGATACCCGCGATACCTAACTCTGTGACTTTGAGCTGTGTGTGCCAAGTGTGTGCCGTATAAAAGTTTTGTGTTGATTTTGTATGTAGGTACTAAAAATGAGTTAAAAAATAAAACAAAAAGTTCAAACTTAATAAAAGAAACAATAAACCTATGCTCTAGTTCGCCTCAAACAACTACCTACTTCAGGAGAGTCTCTGCCATGGACTTCACCTTCTAATCAAAGACCTAAGAATATCTCCAACTTTTACATGCATTCAACAAAGTCAAATCCGTCATTATAAATATCAAACTGTAAATATTCCAAGCAAGAATTTAACTTTACCTAAATTTTTCTAATTTTTTAATTAAATTTAAATGGATAGGTAAGTTAATATAATAAATATAAGGTCTACCTATGTAGTTACTAAGTACATGTTTTTATTACTAAACATTTTGCAAAATCTAAGACTTTTGTTACTTTCCTTATATTCGAAATGAAAAGTAGAGTGTTAAAAACGGGTATAAAAGTCATCAATTCCTTTTGACCCTTATATAACAATCTACTATTTTTAGCTGTTACTTTATTATTTTTTACATTTTACAGGTACCTACTACAAATTTTCATAAATACATTCATTAGTTATATCCAAAAGCGCCACTTATTTATTTTTCTCTATCTATGAAGACGAGGATGAAAAGTAGAGTGCGTATCACTCGGCCGCAAAATTATTTTCATCTCGGGCGACGTATATTGAATCCCATACTGCCTTCAGGATTCTACTTTAGAATCCCTCGCTGCGTTCGTGATTCTACTCTAGAATCCTTCACTGTGCTCTGGATTCAAAATAGTGCCCTCGCCGTAAAAATATTATTTTGCTTGTACAATCTACTATTTTTGGGTTGAGGAGATAGTTATTTGTATCATTAAAGCAGTAAGGATTAATGCGTGTATTTTTACGTACCCTATTCTTGCGTCTCAGTCTCAGGTGTTTGTTGTCGAGATTCCATTTCTTGCTCGCAATTTCGCCGTTCATTTGCGGTAATAGAGGTAGGTAGGTACTTCCTATTGTAAGTTTTCTTACCCACAAAAATAAAATAAAATAAAATAAAAGAATTTTCTGCACCAAGGGTTTTATTTATTGAAATGAGTTATTTGCCATAATGTAAGTAGGTCTACATACTGGTTGACCTATTAGGTATCAATATCATATTACCTTACTTATTTAGGTAGCTTTTGTAGTTATTCCTTGTAAATCGGAATAAATAACTTCGCAAACTGCTATCAGGGAGCTTTTTATGGACTTTTACTGTTGAGAAAAACTTTTCATTTCAATTTAGCTAATTTACTTGTGTTTAGTTCTTTTCTAAATGGAAGATGTATCGTCATAAGTTGCTTGGTAAATAAAAGATGTTCGCCCATGGGAATTCGCCATGCCATGGTTGGTACATTATAAAGTAGAAGCATTATTCACGGCCCTTCGCGCGTTATTACCATAATAAAATCTGCGGAAATAAAAAGGGTAATTTGAAGCGAAAGCGTTTCGTGTTGCGTAGGTACTGGTACTTAACTATGTTATATGGTAACATTGAAAAAAACATAATTATTCTCTATCACTTTCAGTCAATCTACCTAAACAAATAATTAGATTCCAATTTTCCAATGTTAGCTAAATAGTAACAAAACATTTTTATTAATCGGTAAAGTAGCATATTCAAGTTAGCCTAAACTATCAAAAACCTCCTATTTATTTTAAAACTTAAACAAGTTATAATTTAAAATTTATTAAGTCCTCTATAATGGTAGTCCGCGTGCCGTCGTCAGTACGAATTGTACATATCTATTAAATATACTTACTTATACACTTCTCATACAAAGTTTTTAGCAAAAGAACATTCCAACCAACGAAAAACACCTTTTGTACAATACTTATTATTTTCGGGTATTTTTCGTCGGGTTCTTAAAAGTTATTTGCTTTTCTCCGAAGCCCATCCGTTTACACAAGTGACGACATTTTACTTTGCCCTCGGGCCACACTTTAATCCATTTTTTCCCCAAAAATGTTGGTAAACAGTAAAGCTTCGTTTATTTTTCTTATTCACAGATGTTTTGGCGTAAAATGGCGTCATCCTATTAGCAATATGCGCTCATAAAGGAATTGTAACATAAGTACATAATATCTGGGCGACCGAGCTTTGATCGGTTGTTATTATTTATTGTAATATGGTGGTGTTTAGGTGATAATCTACATTGTTATCTCAAACATTAACTACATTTTTTTAAACTTGTCTAAAAATTTTAAAAAAATATATAAACTGGAACATATATAAAAAACCGGACAAGTGCGAGTCGGGTTCGCCCACCGAGGGTTCCGTACAGACCTACATCTATACATAAAATAAAGCTATAGAAAAGTTGTGTCGGTACAAAGGAAATATTTTGAAAAAAAGTGGTTGGTAGTTATTAGTTTTTTATATGAAAACTGTACTACGGAGAGTTCAAGCTTTATCCCAGGTTCTACCTACCGGAATTATGTGAAAAATTGCTTAGTTTATAAGTTGGACTCCAAGCTACCAAACTGTAAAAAAATACCATCAAAATCCGTTCAGCAGACTGCTATATATAGATAGCCATTTGAAATCCTTTGTCGCCACGTAGAAAATAACCCTTCCAGGGATTACGACAAAGAATTGACCACGGGCGAAGTTTGAAATGGAATAGTACATTACTGCAGCGGCACTCAAGACAGGCATTGAAGAATATACGTTAGTCCATCAATGCCTAGTTGCGGCCAAGGCTTAACTTTTTAGTTTTAAAAGTTTTAAGCTTTTTATTTTAATTTTAAATTACTTACAGTAATTGAAAAAAGAAAATGGAAAGTGGAATGTGCACATAAAGGCCTTTCATTTGATACACATATTGAAAAAAAAATCCGGTTTTTTTCATTTATTTCCAGTTTTTCATTTTTTTTTCCAGTTTTTTGGAAAGTGCTCATCAAGGCCTTTCATTTGATACCCATATTGCAAAAAAAATTTTTTTTTTTCTGTTTTTTTGGAATGTGCTCATCAAGGCCTTTCATTTGATACCCATATTGCAAAAAAAAATTACCTTTCTTTTTTAATTTTTTTTTTAGTTTTTTGGAATATGCTCCTTGATGAGCATATTCCAAAAAACTTTTCAAAAAACTTTCATTTGATTCATTTGATTGTATTGAAAAAAAAATTTTTTTCGTTTTTATTTTTTTTTATCTTTTTGGAATGCGCTCATCAAGGCCTTTCATTTGATACCCATATTGCACCAAAACAGTATTTTTTCGTTTTTATTTTATTCTTTTTCAATTTTTTGGAATGTGCTCATCAAGGCCTTTCACATGATACCAGTATACCGAATATTAAAAAAAAATTTTTGGAATGTGCTCGCTCATCAAGGCGACATTTGATACCTATATGTGTGTTTAATTGAAAAGTTCGCTCCATTTCTGAATTACACGTGTGTAATGAGTTTTAATAGAAACATTGCTGGACAGACGCCGGCAATTTTGTATGAAAATCCATTATAACACGTTAGTAATGGATTCTCATACAAATATTGACGACGCGGTTTAGGTCTGTCCGTAAACTCTGATTTAGCACGAAGAAGGTTGTCAAAATAATGTTCGAATTTCCAAGCATTTTTGAGAAAAAATAAAATAATTACAAACCCACCGCACCTGTATAAAATACAAGTACTGTTGATTGTCAACAGATGGCGCTGTATATCAATAGTACACTGTATAATGTTCTGTGAAATGGTTTTATCTATCGCAATGTTATTAGAGAAAATGGGTGTATTCCAACAGGACCATTTGGTTGTGTGAAGCCGAGACTTTTATTGTAGTGGTGGCTACCTCGGCTGACCTTACCGAGTAAACTGTCTTGATTATACTTGGTGCCAAATGCTCCAAGCAACATTGGAATGCGATGCACCCGCATTTTAATGTAAACTGAAACAATCTACCACTGAACTATTCAACACTTGACACTGGCAAAAATTACTTCCAAGAAGAAAGTAGATTGCCAAAACAAAAATAAGAAGAAGAAGACCCCCTGTCATACAGCGTGACCATGGAAATAGTACTATAAACCGGAATGAGCGCTTCGCCTCAAAACGAGCCGACAGAGAGGTCAAGTAGATGTATGTGTCCTTTTCTTCATTAGGGTGACCAAACCGTATGATTGGCCGGAGACATACATAATACTTTAAACTGTTTAATATAAACTTAAATACCTAGGTAGTTCTTTAGTTATAATTAACACTTTTTACCGCGTTTTTATGAGGTTGCTTGCTCTTTTGTTTGTTTGAGCACAAATTTTGCAAACGATTTTATACTAAATTCCCGATGAGCTAGAGACTTGAAACTTTGAACACGGTCAGAAATGGAAGGAAATGCAATATTACAGTGTCATTGAGGTGATCTGATGATGGAGCCGGAAGAATGCCACAGGAACTCTATGATGAATGAAACTATACAACCTCATCGTGTTTGGGCTTATTAGAATTGTCTTGACAAGTACTCTGACGGGAGACGAGGTTCAGGGTCGGATGATGAAGTCTGGATTCCATGCCATAGGAACTCAATATTGAAATCATGCAACTCCATTGAGTTTGGGCTCGTTTGAATCGTCTTGACGAGTGCTCTGTTGGGTAATAGTATCCAAGAGTCTGATGATGGAGCCGGAAGAAGGCCACAGGAACTCTGCAATAAAACCTTTCAACCCCATCGAGTTCGGACTCGTTTGAATGGTCTTGACGAGTACTCTGATAGGCGGTGGTATATTTTTAGTTTAGCTCGTTAACTAAAAAAAAGAAAATTAATATTTATTTAAAAAAAAAAATTTTTTAAGAACAAATTATTTATTACGTTTTTATTAAGTTGCTTTTTTGTTTTTATTTTTTAAATATGGTAATTCAACCAATTAAAATCTAGTTTATTCAATTCAATTAAATTTCAAGTGTAAATAATTACGCAACTTTAAAGTTTATTCCAATTTTTAATAAAAATGCAATGTGCGTGAACTTCGGAAAAATAAATAAATGTTGGAAAAATAAGTAAAAGTAGGAAAACATTGTCTAGTGATCTGTAGTTAAAAAAAAATGCAAACGGTTTTCGACTTTATTGACGTTTGAAATTCGATTGCTTTTTCCCATAATTATACTTGTACATTTACTTTGCTGTTTCATTAAAAACTGTTATTTTGGTAAAGATGTCAATAAGGTCTAAAATACTTTCACCAATTTCTTTACTTGTAAAGTTAATAAAATGGGTGCAAGAGATTTACGACGAAACAATGTTTAAAATATAAAAAAAAAACAAAATGGCGGCCAACTATATTGTTCGTGGGCCGATTTTATGAAACTCGAATTTGTTACTATTTTGATAAAAATATAACAAAGAAATGTTAAAAATATAAAAAAATATGGCAGCCAACTCTTTTATTTGTGGGCTGCTTTGAATGAAACTCGGTTTTAAGTTCTAATTTGACAAGAAAATAATAACACAATATGTATTGAAAAAATTAAAAAATCTAAGATGGCAGCCAACTTGTTTGTTTTTGGGCCGATTTCGATGAAACTCTGTTTTTGGCAATATTTTGACAAGAAAATAACAACGCAATTTTTAAAATACTAAAAATCTAAGATGGTGGCCAACTTTTTTGTTTTTTGGGCCGATTTCGATGAAACTCGCTTTATGGTACTAAAATTAGACAAGAAAATAACAACTCAATGTAAACTGATGGAAAAACCAAAAAAGATCAAAATGGCTGCTAATTTGTTTTTGGGTTGATTTTGATGTGACTCGGTTGAAAAAACAAATAAATAATTTGGCTGCCATCTTAGATTTTTTTTATGACATTCCTTTTAGTAGGGCGGTAAAACAAGGTTTGAGGTTAGTTTTCGCACAAGTCATCACGGAAATACGAAAATGTAGTATCGATGCATTAAGTACGATGCCCTGATCACAAATATATAAGATGACAAGCGCGAAAATAGTGGGGGTAGAAACTGTGACGTCATAAAGTTTTCAGTACGAAGAAATTTTTTTTTCATACCATGTGGTATTTCAAATGAAAGGTCTTTGTGAGTAGATTGCGAATATATAACAAATTATAACATTCTCACTACTTGGTCTAACAAATTATTAGCAAACGTCGAAAAACTTCGCAATTCAGAGTCGCCATTGAACAGGTCTAGATTGAAAACGACTGAATCGATTTTTACAAAATATATAACAAATAACTCTGCACATACTCTTTTCGAATGTCTAAAGGTAGTTGACCAAAGATATTTAAAAATAAGAAAAGTACATCAGTTTCACTATCAGCATAATTTTCTGCTTTTTCTAAATTCTCAGGTTCCTTTAATAATTAATAAAAAAATAAATAAATAAACTTTCGTATGTTTATCCTTACCAGGACAAGTTAGGATAAACAGACGAAGGTTTAAATAACCAAATTTTGGCATTTTAGATACTTCTTTTAAACTTAATCACTATTTTAAAATATGTTGTCTTATTAAATCAAATATTATTAACAATTTACAATATTTTTGGTATTCTATGCGTGGTTAAACATTTGTTGTATTTTATGAATGATTATTTACACCCGCTAAGCCCCTTTTACACCCATTAGAAAGACTGTGATTTTTGTGTACTGTTTTGATTTATTGTAAATAACTTTTGCCTATTGAGTTTCGTCAGGTTATTTAGGTCTCCGAACAACTGTGTGTGTTTTCCATGTGTATTTGTCATTACTTTTAGTTATCCTTACTTGTCCTATTTGGTAAACAAACTTTACTCAATTCTTTTTTGAAAATCATGTATAAAATTCAACAAATGGTTTTCCACGCATTTAATACCAAAGAAATTTTTAACACATTTTTTAATAGTGATTTAAATTTAAAAGAAGCATGGAAACTGTCAAATACTGTTTACTAAATAGGACAAGTAAGGATAAACATATGAAAGTCTATTTATTTATTTTTTTATTAATTGTTAAAGGAATCCGAGAATTTAGAAAAAGCAGAAAATTATGCTGATAGTGAAACTGATGTACTTTTCTTATTTTTAAATATCTTTGGTCAATTACCTTTAGACAATCTAAAAGACTATGAGCAGAGTTATTTGTTATGTATTTTGTAGAAATATATTCAGTCGTTTTCAATCTAGACCAGTTCAATGGCGACTCTGAATTGCGAAATTTTTCGACGTTTGCTAATAATTTGTTAGACCAAGTAGTGAGAATGTTATAGTGTATTATATATTCGCAATCTACTCACAAAGCCCTTTCATTTGATATACCACATGGTATGAAAAAAAAATTTTTCGTACTGATAACTTTATGACGTCACAGTTTCTACCCCCACCACTTTCGCACTTGTCATCTTATATATTTGTGATCAGGAGATCGTACTGAATGCATCGATACCACCTTTTTATATTTCCGAGATGACTTGTACGAAAAGTGTTTTCTAAGCGTCTTTTTTGAGATTCCCGCATCTCTATTTGCTGTTTTCTTGTCAAAATAGTACCAAAACCCGAGTTTCATCAAAATCAGCCCACAAGCAAAACAGTTGGCCGCCATCTTGGATTTTTTGTATTTATAAAATTGCATTGTTATTTTCTTGTCAAAATAGTACTAAAAACCAAGTTTCATTGAAATCAGCCCAAGAACAAAAAGTTGGCCACCATCTTGAATTTTGTAAGTTTTCAACATTGCGTTGTTATTTTCTTGTCAAAATCGTACCAAAAACCGAGTTTCATCAAAATCGGCCCAAAAACAAAAAAGTTGGCCGCCATCTTGGATTTTTAATATTGTAAAAATGCATTGTTATTTTCTTATCAAAATAGTGCCAAAAACCGAGTTTTATTGAAATCGGCCCATAAACAAAAAAGTTGGCCGTCATCTTGAATTTTTTAATATTAAATAAATGCGTTGTTATTTTCTTATCAAAATAGTGCCAAAAACCGAGTTTCATCGAAATCGGCCCATAAACAAAAAAGTTGGCCGCCATCTTGAATTTTTTAATATTTAAAAAATGCGTTGTTATTTTCTTATCAAAATAGTGCCAAAAACCGAGTTTCATCGAAATCGGCCCATAAACAAAAAAGTTGGCCGCCATCTTGAATTTTTTAATATTTTAAAAATGCATTGTTATTTTCTTATCAAAATAGTGCCAAAAACCGAGTTTCATCGAAATCGGCCCATAAACAAAAAAGTTGGCCGCCATCTTGGATTTTTAATATTTTAAAAATGCATTGTTATTTTCTTATCAAAATAGTGCCAAAAACCGAGTTTTATTAAAATCGGCCCATAAACAAAAAAGTTGGCCGCCATCTTGAATTTTTTAATATTAAAAAAATGCGTTGTTATTTTCTTATCAAAATAGTGCCAAAAACCGAGTTTCATCGAAATCGGCCCATAAACAAAAAAGTTGGCCGCCATCTTGAATTTTTTAATATTTAAAAAATGCGTTGTTATTTTCTTATCAAAATAGTGCCAAAAACCGAGTTTCATCGAAATCGGCCCATAAACAAAAAAGTTGGCCGCCATCTTGAATTTTTTAATATTTAAAAAATGCGTTGTTATTTTCTTATCAAAATAGTGCCAAAAACCGAGTTTCATCGAAATCGGCGCATAAACATGAATTTGATTATTAATATAAACTTTACCCCTCGCCTGCGAATTCCAGTTATTTCCATTGATAGAACAATTTCGTTTTTGGGAAATCAGAAATGGTGTAGTATTTATGGTCACCCTAGTTTTGTAAAGGAATATTTCCCGAATATTGAAATTCTAAAATTGAAATTTGGCGCCAAAGTCAAAATCGGATCGGAGTTGCCAGGATTGACACTTGAATTTATACAACTACAATAATGCTGATTAGCATTATTGTAGAAATCTAATTAAATCAAAAGAGTAAGTTCAGTTTTATTTTACAATTACCATGTGTTATTCTAAATTAATATTTAAGTAGTATATTTTCAATATTCCACACCGAATCCTTAACTTTGACACACTACGTGATTGGTAACGTACATTTTTTTTCCTATTATCGTGGTATTATTGTTATGTAATGGCAATTGTGCGAACGAGACACCGACCTCCACCTAGTGTTGTTTCATTCACACAGTAGAGTCTTCAGTCAATGTCATCGATAGAATTTCAACTCTATGACAAAGGCAATACAGTTGAATTTCTTTTAAACGAATAGTGAAAATTTTTGTATAGTACTCACTCCCTATATGAACCTCCTTGAGCGTGACACACCGCCATGTTGCGAAAATATTTAGAGCCAAATTTATTACTTTTTAATTTTATTTTTAAAAGTAATTAACTATAACAATATTTGAAAGGATCTGAATAATTAATAATAATAAATATTGATATGTTTAAAAGAATTAGTGGCGCGATTAATCCAAAAGTAATTAGAAGTTAAACTATGACCGCGCAATGCCGCGCATACCGTTGTTTCACCAAGATGATTAATAATTACGTATTTTAATGACCATATTTTATTATGATTTAATTACAAATATACAGTTTTCAGATTTATTCCTGTAAGTGTAGTATAAGACGCTATTACCTGCCAAATTTCAGAGTTCTAGGTCAACGGGAAGTACCCTATGAATTTTGATTCCTTTGAGAGTATCGAAAATGCGTTTTTTGCGCCCTAAACGGCAGTTTTTTTTTTTTACGTTAATTTAGAAGTTTGATTTTTTTACAGCTTCAAGGGCCCGTAGACCTTAGTATATGGTTTAAATTTCAATTCGATACCTCCACGCGTTTCCGAGATAAAGGGTCTTGACAGACAGACGGACGGACGGACAGACAGACAGACGGACAACAAAGTGATCCTATAAGGGTTCCGTTTTTTCCTTTTGAGGTACGGAACCCTAAAAAAAACAAAAGTAAGTCGCCGAGCGGGATTCGAACCCGTAACACTCGTTTCTTGCCATCCGCGTCTTAACCCACTAGTGTTAAATGGAATGAATAATACCAAAACCGTCAAAGGTATAAAAATCTTGTAAGCAACTCTGATGCTATGAATTAAGTGTAAAGGGTATGTCCATTAATTTGCATTCATTTAGCTGCTCTAAAAGGTGCATAATAATTTTAGTTGCTCCACCTACATTACAGTTAGTAGAATATCTGCTTTGTTGGCTAGCTGCGAAGATGTTACATTGAGAAGTAGTCAGAATGAGAAATTGGCTATTTGATAAGTAGACGCCTGGCGTCGAAAGGAGTTACCTATATGTTGTGTAAGATATACTTACCAAGATCATAATTATCAGCACAGAATAAAATATTGGCAACAATATCAGTGTTATACAAGGTGTTATACCTTTGACGGATATTCATTTTTCTCATCATCATTTGGTGGCTCGTTGTTTTTACAAATTTTAACGTTACTTTAAGTACCTACCTACTCGTATCTTCTCTTGTGACAAATTCATCGTCTTTGTTATAAGGTAGGTACAGACACTTGATAAAGCGTAGGCAGCTGCCCACGATATAGCTGCATCTAGGGCC
This sequence comes from Agriphila geniculea, assembly GCA_943789525.1. Classification (NCBI taxonomy): domain Eukaryota; kingdom Metazoa; phylum Arthropoda; class Insecta; order Lepidoptera; family Crambidae; genus Agriphila; species Agriphila geniculea. The sequence continues at coordinate 19,682,297 of OX038871.1, forward strand.
GTATACAGAGAGAAAGCTGGTTGTCGACCGGCGCTTGTCGGCGCTGGTCCGCGCCGGTAACCGTTAACATAAAGCAAGCAGGTTGAAGCAGGATTTCGTACTAAACGTAGCCAACGTTGACCGGCGCGTGTCGGCGCTTGTCAGCGCTGGTCCGCGCAGGTAACAGAACATAAAGGAAGCAGGTTGAAGCAGAGCGAGCAAAATATCGTACTCGTCGGACGATGATTTGGTTTTGTTAGAAAATGTGTATTTTAAAATGCGGAAACAAGCTATACATCCAACGTTTCGGAGAATACCATCATTTATTTGTAAAACAACTGAAATTTGATGATCAAAAATTTTATAGATACTTATACAAGATACAAGAATGACTCAAGAAACATTTTATTACATTTTGAAGATAGTAAAAAATCATTTAATTAAGAATTGGTGTAATTGGCATAAACAACCAATCCTTTCAGAAGAAAGACTTGTTGTCACCATTCGGTAAGTACGAAAAAATATATTTATAAGTAGGTAGCTTAGTTATTAGAAGATAAAGTTATAAAAAGATTATTATAAAAAAAATGTTTTAAGAAAATGTTTATTTGTCCATTATTTAAACGTATATCGATGCAATATATTATATACGTTTTAAAAACTATAAGTACGATTTATATCGTCCACTCCTCCCCCGCTAGCCAGCGCTGACCGGCGCGTGTTAGCGCTTGTCGGCGCTTATCAGCGCTTGTTCATTCAAATGCCTTCGCTGGTTACCTGCGCGGACCAGCGCTGATAAGCGCCGGTCGGCAACCAGCGTCAACCAGCGTTCTCTCTGTATACGGCTGTATACAGCAGGGCACAGACTTATTGAGACCATGGGCCACTTGGGCAAATGATAAACTAATGGCGGGCCACCAACATAACATTTTTTTTTTCATATGAACGAGGAAATACTTTTGCTGGTTGGCCACTAGCATATTGCCGACGGGCCACATGTGGCCCGCGGGCCGCAGTCTGTTTTTCCCTGATCTAGGGCAATCAAGCGGGGATCGAGTCAGGCACGGCGGAGCCCTTTACGTCTTTATAGGCTGTTGATAACATTTAAAAAGTGTGCCATTTACACTCTATGGAATATAATAAGATTAAAAACGTGTTAAAAAGAAACTTTGTTTCAAGCGATTTGCAACGCGACAAGTAGGTACAACGACATTAGAGTGGAGTAAGTAGATACCTATTTAGGTATTCCAACTAGGTACCTACACCAATCACTTGCTTTCAGAAGTCTGATGTTTTTATTTTTATTAAAATAGGTACTCCTTATGGCTGCATAGCCAAAACATCGTTGTCTGTAAGAAGATAATGTTTAGAGATGTGATTGAGTTCGGTTTCCACTTTTCATAAATTATTTTAGCATCATCACTGAGATGTTGAGACCATCCAACTGTTTTAAGATCTCATTAGGGTTTAAATGTTCATTACATTCCATGCTCCATTCCATGGAAACAACAAAACAACAACATCCAATCTTGGCCGCAATCCATCCCAAGAGTTAATCTCAGGACTTTCTATTGGAGTCTCCGGGGCCCATATTAAAAACGTATCTAATGCTTCCCCCAATCTATTCTTGGCGCTGGAGTGAGGCGTGAATACTAATTACATAATGATCTTCAGTCGAGCGGCATCTGTCGGGATGTAATGAATGGCGTAATTTTCTTATGGGCGGACGCTTGAACACGGCTAGTGACGCACCGTGTTATTCTAATATTTCCAATAACTCTAATATTAATTTATTATGAACCGTGAATTTCCAATTCAGTTTATAAGCTTTACCGACAAATTATGTCAGAAATGGGGGAAGAAATAGGAAATAAATAGTTGCGATACTTCAGCTGATGGGTTTTAAATTCAGATACAGTCCCTAACAAGCAAATATTTGTCTCTAGAATATAATATAATATAAATTCAGTACATGAATTCTGTGCCAGCAATTAATCTATGCAGTAATCATCATCATCTAGGTATCCGAGCATGAGAAACTACCTACGTAGTTTATCGATTTTCATAAGATTTTCATAGAAATTCAATTCAACTCTGCGCATCGAACTGATTACACTCATGTTTTATCACAATAACGGGAAAAATCCAGTTCTTAAGACATTTTCCTTGAGTCTTTATTTCATAAATTCTTAAAAATGGAAAACATGTAAGAATCAACGTAAACTGTGCAGTGTCATAATATATCTACGTTATTTAATAAATAATTTGAGCATTTTACTACCTAAGTATATCTAAGTTTTACAGCGAGCTAATAATACAAAAGGATTATGTAAAACTATAATAAGTAGGTACTTATGTACTTACCTTATAGAAATACAAATAGAAATTTATTCGTTCGAAACACGGTACAAATTAATCTTAAAAAATATTTAAGGTACAAGTTCAGCGTGTTCCACCAATTACTGGTATACAAATAATTACAAAGTTACAATGAAATAAAATAATAAGTATTTAAAAATCTAATAATTAATTTTATATCTACGTCATTTCAAATTGAATTGTTATAATAATTTAAGTACATTAAAAATAATTTTATTGTAATGTCAATGGGTACATTTATAATTAAAGAATTCATTCAGATTGTAAAAACAATTTTCTTTGAGCCAGTGAAATAATTTAATTTTAAATTCTTTAATTTTTGATTCTCTTATCAATTTTGGTATTTTATTGAATATTTTTATTGCCATTATACTGCAGTTTTTTCGATAAAGGGCACTTTTACAAGCAGACATTTTCAACATTGTTGGGTCTCTACTGGGAAAACGTTTACATTTTGCTAATTTCTCAACTCGAATATATACTTAGGTACTCGAATATAGGCGCAATAAAATATGGATAAATGTTTTTGTACGCATCAATCATCTCTTGAACTTACGAGGGTTTTGTTAAGATCTGAAAAAGATTATAAGAATCCAATTTCAGCTGATTTTCAACCTTGAAGCTCGGTGGAAAATTTTATTTGTATTTTTTATTGCTTCACTTCGATTTTCTCTATTTTTGTCAGTTGTTTGCTTGGTTTATTTACGTTGTTGTGTAGTGAATGTTTTTTGCTTGTATAAAAAAGAGAGATTCCAATTTTTGCTGAAACTGTTCCGTTCAGTAAAATTAATTTTTAAAAAAGGATGGCCGTGACTTCTAGCTTTCTAGAACTTGTCAGATTATAACAGCTTGGGTTAAAAGTGTTCGGTCGGAAAATACTATGTGACGTTGCCGCGGGTGTGTATGAAAGTTTTCCGAGAAAATGAAAAGAAAAGCTCATGTGGCTTAGGAAGAAGCCCGCGACGAGTGCTCCTGGAAAAGATAGCTTAAATTATAGAATTATTTTTAAAGAAAATGTAATACTTTAGTTTCCACAAAGCTTGTATAAAACTTAAATAGATATGCTGCAGGAAAAATCACAGAAAAGAAAAAGCCGCTAACTACGCCGCCCTGGCGATTAGAAACACTGGCGTAAAACTTGGTTTATTTTGATTAAATAAATAGATTTTTGGTTGCTTTAGGTTAATTTGAATAGTGCTTGACTTAAATCCTACTAATATTATAAATGTGAAAGTTTGTGGGTTGGGATGTTTGTTACTCAATCACACAAAAAAGGCTGTACAGATTTGGATGAAATTTGACACACAGATCGTTTGTAGCCTGGATCAAAACATCGGATACTTTTTCCGCATTCACCCGGTCAAAGGTTCCCTATGGATTTTTCGAATGTCCACGCGGACGAAGTCACGTCAAACGGAAGCTAGTTTTTAATAAAGATCCAAAACCCGAAAAATAAGTATAGTCAGGTGGGGTAAGTGAAACAACGGGGCAAGTGAAACACCCAACCATATCTAAGAAACTATCGTAGTTTATTCTCGTAGCGATGTGTCGATAAAGCAGGAATGACGAATTACTTCCCTTAATACAACACAGATATCGCTGCGATCATTAAACTAGCTAGTAAACCAAAAAGAAATTCATTAGATGTCGGATCCCCCGGATTATGTTTTTTTGATAAATCTTTAAAACTGGACCTTATTTTATGAGAATTTGAAACATTTTGGATATTAACGGTTTATTAATCCTTTTGTCCTGTTTTTAATTAAATGGTCACAATATTTAAAGCTATTTTGGCCACTGTTTCACTTCCCCCTTGTCAGGGGTAAGTGAATCACTTCTTAGCCTTTATATTCTTTTCGTGATTTTGTTACTTAATGCAAGTCTTTAGATATTTATATTCATACAGTTAAAGGCTGATTTAATTAGGAGTACATTGCCTACACAGCTACTTTAATTGCGAGTTTTATAGCTTTACTAAACCTTGTTAAATAAAAATAAAGTATGTTTCACTTACCCCACCTGACTATATTTTATTTATCGAAAGTTTAGTGTTTTTGTAACCCGCGTGACCACGGCAGCTGCAAAGGAGCGTCTTGAAATGTAAAAATCTAATAAAAACTTTGATAAAGCTTTGAAAGAGCTTTAAAAAGCTTTCGTGTTTTCAAGATAATTATTTTTTATGTCATTCGAATTCCAGATTTATAATAAGCAGTTGATTACTACTATAAACGATAACGTTTTATTGGAATGAGAGTAGGATTTCTGAAATCCTTCAGCAATAAAACTAAGCATTCATTTGAGGGCGAAGGACGCTTGCAGCTCAATGAGAAGCGTCGTGTAATCCTGCAAATAAAAAAGTAAATCCATGCGCAACCGTCGAGTTTTTGTCATCAAATCCACTGTTTAACAAAACAGAGGAGATGTAAATTAGAACGAAAGACCCGTTTTTGCGCAGCGAGACCTTTTCAACTTGAGATATAAAAAAAATAGTATTCTTTACTCAAATCAATAAGTACCTACTTTGGCACCTACTTGTGTAAATAGTATTGTTTTTGAAAAACTTTATCTCGCCCTATCATCTGAAAATAAATTTTAATCACATAGGTAACTTACTAGAGATTATACACGGTTAATTTTTAAGTATATCTAAAAATGAAATGGGGATATCAGACCACGTAAATGAACAACTTTTACTATGGGGCCAACCTCGTAATCGCAAAAAAAAATCAGCTGTTCCATAGAAAAGTACAACATCGACTCGACTATAATGTATGGAACAGCTGATTGTTTTTTCGCGATTTCGAGGTTGGCCCCATAGTAAAAGTTGTTCATTGACGTGGTCTGATATCCCCATTTAATTTTTAGATATACTTAAAAATTCACCGGGTATATTCTGTGCTAGAGACTAGTATAGTTACAGAATATATAATAGTAGTATTATATTGTCTGTGCTTGAGATTAGGTATTCATAGAAAAGTCAATAGATACGTAGTGAGATTTTACCCTCATTCCGCTAGTCCACTACGATCCACCAGTCCAGTACCCTTAGCACGAACAGCTATCGAAAAAAATAACGCGCGTAAAATCATTCGATAGTGCAATTTTGTATTGGAAATTTGTACAACGCCATCTACCGCCGAATAGCGAAATTAAAATTTCCATAGATAATTCTCTATCGAGTAATTTTACGCGCGTTTTTTTTCTCGATAGTTTTTCGTGCTAAGCAAGCAGGCTCCACACCGGTGGATTTGAGAATATTTTTTCCGATCCACCGGTGGATCTTGATATTTTTTGACACATTTTTATTAGGTCGTTTGATTCGTCTTGACGAGTACTCTTTTAGAAAGCAGTTTCCAGGGTCTGATGAGGGAGCCGAAAGAAGGCCACAGGAACTCTGTATAATAAAACCGTACGGACCCATTCGAGTTTGGGCTCGTTTGATTCGTCTAGACGAGTTCTCTGATGGGAGATGGTGTCCAGGGACTGGTAATGAAGCCGGAAGAGGGCCACAGGATTACGAAGTTTTTTACTGAAGGGAGTTTCTAGACTTCCTAGCTCTCAAGCTTTCTAGCTCTACGAAAATATATAGTAAGTACCTACTAAATTAAGTGATTGAGGTGTGCAAGGAATACAGTAGGGTTGTTGGTAATAATCTTATTAGTCGAATATGGTAAATAGGGTACCATGCATACAACCCCAGAAAAAAACCACTACATTCTCTCCTTTTTTTCTTTTTATGATAAACTGACACTATAGAACGAAATTGTGTACTTATTGCGTATATTTGCATCTAGGGTTGTCACTTTTCAGTTAACTTAGATTTGGCACAACACAATTATTATTATTCAGGATTAAGTTGATCCATTGTCACACGCTACTGCCATTGTAATGTCAATTCGATACAGAGATCTAATGTTGGGATATGAACTGTAATGTAGGTACTTTCCAATTCATCATGATTATTGATATTGCTGCCGAGTCGCATAGGTAATTAATCATAGAATTAAATTATGATACAATGTTGTTGGTTAGTCTATACTTTTAACGTATTTCCCGTGTTTCTTGGATAAAGTATTTCACTTTAGACAGAAACCAACTAAAAATTTGGATTCTTCATTCAAGTTAAAACTTACAAGTTGCTTTACTTATGTATTTTCTTTTGATGCTATTCACTTGCACCGTGTTTAATCTTAGTTTCAAGGAAAGCAAACGGGCAAAACAGCCGAGTATTGTGATAACAATAGGCATTAAAGCTGCTTTAGTAACGCCTTGTCGAGGCGTTCGTTTCAGTGGGCCTATTACAAATAAAATAATTGCGTTAATCGAACGTTGTTCGTCCTACTCCGTGAGACTATTTACTCATACAGCCGTACAACGTGAAATTTTAATCATTTGGTTCCCGCAGTAGGGTGGTTCCACTCATGATAACAAACAACTTATACGGGGCCAACTCGATATCGCCATTACGGTATTGCACTTTTATATGGAACAGCAGATTTTTTTCGCGTTATCAGAGTTAGCCCCATAGTAAAAGTTGCTTGTAATCATGAATGGAACCACCCACTGCGGGAACCAAATGATTAAAATTTTAGCGTGTATATGTTCCCTTACCGGGAGCCTTCGCCTGTAATGTAACGTTTCAGATTCGATTTTGAGCATTTGCCATTCCTTTTTCAAACCAATTGGTAGTAACACGGGCAACAAAGGCAATAATAGTCATTACAAGTTGTACCTACACATTGATGTTAGAAGTTGTATTTTTACAGATTATATTGTGAGTGTATTAGATGTTGTATGAGAGGTTGCGCACTGTAATGCTCGGTTCTCCTTCGTCACTACAAGCACAGTCTTATTACCTACTAAAAGTAAACAATTTAATAGATCACATTTGACACTTAATCAAAATTCAACAACGCAACGCAACCTTTTAACAGCAGACACAAAATATTTATTTACAGGCGAATGCTTTCCGCGAGAGAGCACCGACTTCGTTCTTCCATCGTAGAATTATCGCAGTTATTTTTTTGTAATAAACCCTCAAAACTGCTTTCCAGCAATAAAATGCCGAGAAATGTAAATGTTGGCAGTAAGAGATCCCTTATTATTAATGTACTTTTTTCATACTCGATTTTTTTGTTTTACTTGTGCATTTTTGTAATTCTGCTCAAGGCTTTATAAACATAGTTTAAATGAGGATAGACAGCATACGACATGTAAAATTTCTTTATTCTTGATAAAATAAGCTAGAAAGCCCAAAAACAAATCAAGACACATCGAAGTATCGGAAGTTTTTGTGTAGGAGCTAGGTACCGCGCTTAGAAAAGATAAGATGATATTTTTAGATTTCAGCTTGTTTTTTAAACAAAAGACGTAGCAGTGGCGAAGGGTCATATTATTCGTCGACTCGTACGAAGTCACATACATCGGGGTCTATTATGAAAAGTTTAATGCGATACACGCAGCTGCGTCCGTGCTTCGTTTTGATTGTTTCCTATTAAAAATCACTTTTGTATGCGATATTTCGAAGTGATTGCGTGAGTTTGACAGTTTTTCTCTAACGTATCCGACATCGTTCGTTCAGTAGTCTATGGGCTACGATAGCCAAATTCAAAATGTTTGTTATAACTACAACCAACGAACTGCGGACGACTATCGTGGCCAAGTCACTGCGTTACGCAATTGCGTACGTTATTTTTGTAATAGGCCCTAGAATTGTTTTATGTACTGCTACGTAACGTACTACAAGCTTGACCACAAACGAAGATTAATGACCGTAGTTCAGACAGACATGTCTCTCGCGATAGATTTTTTTAGAAAAAAGAAATGATCGCATATAAAGCAAAACAAAAGAAAGTATTGACTGTACGGTCATTACATATTGTTGTTTGAAAATCAGTAATTTTCGAGTATATTTTCTATATTCAAAATTAAAATATAATAAATTTAAAAAATAAATTGTGATAACTGGTGGGTACAAAAACAATATCAGTTATTGGACCAAGGTGTTAGGTTCCATTCTTCATACATTTGACAAATAAAAATTAGTACCTTTCAAGAATTTAGAATTTTACATTAAATATTGCAAGAAAATAAACAAAATTATGTAAAAAAAATATTCTAAGTACATAATTATTTCATCGTACTGCGATGTGGGATGTTCGCGCAACGGATTTTGTATTATTACTGTATTTAAGAGTAGTAATGAGCCTTTATTTGAGGCATACAGCGTCTTATATATTAGGAGAAGGTAAGTGTGTGTGAGTACATGGTACACACACTAGAGTACAGTTCATACAAAATAAATTTACACATGTTTCAGCAACCCATTATGAAGTAATGTCTGTTGATGCACATTTTGTTAACCAGTCCACATCCACGTTATACAATTTACTTGTATTGAGAGTTCATTAAGAGTGGACCAGATGGATCCCGCTGTTGTCACCGCGCTAATTGCCGCACAATTTATTTAAAGCTCTTGCAACTTTTAAATGCACCGGAGCGAGTCAGGATTTAATGTAGCGGACCATTAAAACTTTTTGAAGAAGAAAGAATTTTAAAACGCTTTTCCTACCCACTGCCCGAATAAGAAAGGTAGGTTTTAAAATAGGCACCAATGTGGAAACTGGATCTCAAAATAATGAGAGCTTTTTAAAATGACAAAAACTGTAGGCTCGATAGATGGCGTTGGTAAAAATGTATGTGTTAATGTGATTTTTTTTACTAAGCTTCGAAGAGTACTCAGGTAGGCAGGCAGATGTAACCCTAAAATGTTTCTCTTTGGGCAGATGTCAGCCAGCGAGCGCTTACTTTCCTCTTTGGTACAGGCCGTTTATTTTTTAAAGCCAATTTTGATACTTCTCTTTCCATTTAGCGAGGCAAATAGTTACTATTTTTATTTTTTAAATGTCATTTTGAAAAGCCCTCATGGCAATCAATAAAAATATTTTAAAACTGCGCATGTAAGGTTGGTTGTAGGTTAATGCACACCCTCCTTTATTTTTGCCAACAGTATTTTTGGGTTGAACGGTCTCTTTCTGCGATATTAGAAACTGGGTTCAGCTACAGAACGGCTAACGACGTGGAACCAGGAAGGTATTTAGTGCAAATATAAAAACGTATTACACGATCCAATTGAGTAGATCGAGGTTGAGTTAAGCCAGTCTACGTGAGCCGAATGTAGCAAAGGTTACTACGAGCTGCTACGAGATTACTACGAGCTTCAAACCGACTACGGGACTACGAACTCGTAGGATATTGTAACGTCAATAGATTTCATGATTAGGGTTATCTTTACACGTTGGATTTTCCTTATATAAAAGGCCTGTGTCCTAGCAATGGACATTAAAATGGCTCATGATGATGGTGATTACACGATTGACACAAATAACTACAATTTCATTGGTTACTTATCACGATAGTTATTTTTTTGTTGTAAATTCGGGACAAAAAACACTTAACAAAAACAAATGCTATTTTGTGAAGGTACAAATTTAAAAAAAAAACTGTAATAGGGCCAATTTCCAACTTTGAATGATTCAACCTATTGTTCTGTAGTATTAAAGATTAATTGGCCTATCACAAATGGTTTCGGTAGGCTTTTTATACATTTTCAGAAAATATTTTCTCTTATTTCAGAGGCGTTGGTCTATGCATTGAAGAACTGATGCAATGAACTGTGTATGGATATTTTATTTAGCGAAGGTAAGCCCTCTCCTTTTTACATTTAGAGTGTTTCCACATGAGCTGTTTTTAGTACGGCAACATTTCGCTTTGGAGCGAGAATTTATTTTGACAAACAGCGTCTAGATATTTTTAGGTTAACGCAATGGAAAATGCTACAGTCAATATAGATGACAGTTTTGACAGTATACTTTGTGATGTGAATAAAATTAATTATTAAACATAATGAACGACTTTAATTATAAACGTCAGTGTAACAAATTTTTTTTCGACAGTTAACTAATTATTGTTTTTAGGGTTCCGTACCAAAACGGTAAAAAAGGAACCCTTTTGAAGTGACTCAGTCTGTCTGTCTGTCTGTCACAGCTGGATATCTCGAGAACTACTAATGGTATCAACTTGAAATTTGGAATAGTTTAAGATGATATTTGCCCAACTATTTTGCAAATATGAAATAAATAAAAAAATAAATATATTGTTCACCACAGGAACTGAAAAGGGGTCTTAAAAATTTGAAGTGGGGCTAGGGCATGTGGGGTATCATATGAAAGAGCGCCGTTTGCACGTGTTCAATCATTTTTTTTTGTTTAGGCCGCAAAGTTTTCGACTTATGATAAAAATGTAAAAAAAATACCGTCTCCCCCCTTATCTCCGAAGTTTGCAAAGAAAAAAATCTGAAATAATTCTAAGTGATAGCAGTTTATATAAAGATTACAGGAATAATAAAACGATGTCTCAATATATCACACTTTTTTAGATATTTTTTAATATTTTTTTATTGCCAAATGATCCTATTTCGTACTGTGATCAAAATGCTCTTTAAGGCCAACTGAAATTTGAGTACAGAAACTACAATAAGTGACAACACCGGCTTCACGCAAGCACAATCTTCTACAACATTAGATCTAAAAAAATCTGTTTCTGTACTCAAAATTCAGTTATCCTCAAAGAGCATTTTGATCACAGTAAGAAATAGGATCGTTTGGCAATAAAAAATATTTCGAGTTGATTTATCGTTTTTCAGTACAAAATGTATGGGAAAAGTTTTTGGCGACTTCTGTCGTTTCTAGTACTCATACCTTAAATGGTTCCATAGAGTCTTATGATCCCCACACGAAATAGGATCGATTGGCATAAAAAAAATGTTTTTGGTATTTTAGCATTTTTTTGCTAACGGTAATTTTTTTCCAAAATCTGTGAATGCAGTTCAGAATATCTTAAAAAGTCATGGATGATCTCTTAGGAACGTTTTCCTGTAACTATAATGGTTAAGGTACCTGCCCTTAATGTACCGTTTTAAAAATCCACTCTGTATAGTTATTCAGCCTGTCTATACACAGCCAAGTTCTGTTTACGTATTCGTGCTTTCAGCGGTTGCCTGTAATTGGAGCCACGTCGTCGGTCGTCCACGCTGAAGGACTGCGTTCTAGTAATTTTCTCGAGCAACATTCGTTTGTAGGTGGTCGTGAGCCACAGCGCAGACAACCATAGCACGCATTCGTCTGTTATTTTGTTTTCATTCAGTTGTTTTTCTATTTTAATAAATTTTAATATCAAGTTGATTTAGATGTACATAGTTCTTAAATTTTTGCGCGTTATTATTGAAATAAAATACAATTTTGCATCTTTTCGCTATTAACCTCCCATAAAAATATACTGCATCTTATAAATATAATCTAATAGATATTCTTTCTCTACTATACAATGTTTCGTGGATATTAACTGTTGCATTTAGCTTACCGTGTTCATTGGAGCCACTTAGGCAGCTAATTAAAAGCAATCGCTCTATTAATGGTTTAGGCAAATTTCAAGTTAATCAGTAAAATACTATGCTATGGTAAAGCTGCGTAATAATGGGAAGTGAACGAATGAACGGAGTTGGTGATAATATCAAAAGTTATTTTTAATTTAATATCCATTTCATATGTGTAAACCAAAAGCTGGGGTAAGTTTTTTCCGTTGCCCTACAATCATGTTTGCAGGAAGTAATATCTCACCTCACAGCACAAGTAGCTATTGGAAAAAATCCGAAAATAAATCCTACTAATATTATAAATGTGAATGTTTGTGAGTTTGGATGTTTGGATGTTTGTTCCTCAATCACGCAAAAACTACTGAACGGATTTGGTTGGAATTTGGAACACAGATTAAATATTATTAAAACATAGAATACTTTTTATCCCGATATTCCCAAGGGAACGGGAACCACGCGGGTGAAACCGCGGGCGGCCGCTAGTATTATAATAAGCAGAAACTTCGATGTGCGAATAAGACTCGAACTTGCCCAGATTTTTTGATTATAACTAGGCATATTAATTCAGAACTTTTTTCTGGTTTCAGAGCTTAATTTCGTATAGATTCGTTCTAATTAGTTCGCTGTCGTAAGTTTGAGAGAAAAACGTTCGAACTCTAAGGATTGTCGAGGGATCTCGATAGTAAATAGCAGTAACGTTTAATCAGGGCCATACTGCAATGTAATCAAGGGCAAACCTTCGATTGGGGTCAATTCCAGCAAATTGCTTGAATTAACAGCACCTAACCATTACACAAGCGCTTTATATCTGCTCCCATAGATCACCTATCTGGGTATTTAGATATTGCTACAGGTGTTTCGGTTTTATCAAAGTATTTTTTAAACGTTGAATGATGACGACCTTGAACTAAAATAATAAATTTTTAAAATTATGAATTTTTAAAGCAATTTGGAAGGCTCCCTAAACTGTTTATGGTGAAATTCGAAACACGTCTGAATTCCACGGAAAAGTTTACGAACAGTGATTGAATTCCAAAATGGCACGTCCAACTCAGTACCTTTATAATATTTGTTCATTGAAAAAATTTCTTTCAGTTTAGAGGGTTTAAGCATAATTATGACGATTGAATGCGTAACAATAAAGCATAATATCAGGGGACGCGTTTTCAAAAAGGCGCTCGATAATCTCTTTTTATTCAGGCTGTATCTTGGTTTCTTATCAATACCTAATTTATCATCTCTTTCCTGATGATTGATTGAAAAAACCTGTTCTACTCTGGCAGATATCCAGAAAAGATATCTCTAATTATAGTGAGTTAAATCGTTTAGTTCTATTATGTATTCTGTGATTAAAGTAAATGGTAGCTTAGCTCCACCATACAACGAAAATTTGAATAGTTAATAAAATTAAAAAATTAAACCTAACAGTTTGCCTATGATCTATTCAAAGATACAGTAGGTACTACATACATTTTAAGAATAACAAGGTAGGTACGGTTTGTCTGACTAAGGTAGGTAAATCTGTTTCTTCTACCAGTTAAAACAAAGATAGAAAAGGTAAACATATGAATTTCACTTTTTAAGGGCTTTATTTTTCATGGAGGCAGTTTTGATAACAAAATGTTTCAAGGAAAATTTATTTGAATATGTCGATTATTCTACCAAAACAGCCAAAACAAAATTCAAAACCAAATAAAAGTAATTCTTACTCGAGTAATTCCGTTTGCTTCCTAAAAATAACATAAATTTAAGCAAAAAAAACTCTGTTAGATTCGTGGGTGATAAAAAAAATGGTTCCTTTTAGGACACGATTCCAAATTATCGTACCATTTAATCATATTGATTACTTTTTAATGAGCTTTTGATGGAACCGTCTTTAATTATTGTTATTGGAAATCATAATGCTGCTCAACATTGGGACATATTAAGATAAAGAAGAGAAATATTGTTACGATTGTTTTATTAAAATACCTAAATAAAATAAAGCATCTTACGTTGAATCTATTTCCACTTGTATTCTGCCGCACACAAAGCAACACTATTAGACTTCTGACTACGTTCTCTGGAAAAGAGCCAAACCAGCTAGGAAGTTAACAAAAACGTAAAGTAAAAAAATATATGTTATACTACAACTAAACAACAATAAATAAAGTGGTGCCATCATTGGGCGCCAATAGTTTTAATAGTCGTCCTGACTGTATCACTTACACAAATTGTGTTTCCGTAAAATATTTTATATTTAATTGTGTACATCAGCATTTAGCATGTCCTCATTTTTTCCAAAGTTACAGCAAATCGTAGTTCAGGCGGCCGGAAGGTCGTTACTTTTGACACATGCTCCTAACGTGAACAACGCTCAAACTGATGGCGTGAGAGCGCTCAAAGACACCAACCCCGTTCTCAGAAAATAAAGACTGTATTTTAGGTAGGTCCGCTCTCGCTATAAACAAAAACGCTACCGTCATTTGTTTTGTTGTGCTAGGAACTCCTTGAGGACATAGCTAGCAGCATCATTTGTAGTCTGTGATAGCTACTCACTAGTGACTGATGCTAGTGAAACCAAACCCGCAGTCGTGGGTTGGCAGATATGGCACACTTTTGTCTTACTGCAGTTAGCTTGGGCAAAGTGCTTTCGTATGTCCAACTGTTGTCTTTATACAGATCGCATTTCTAAACCGATTATCGTGAAATTTTGTGAGCAGGTTCGATACTTATATCGATTTTTCAAAACTACTTCAACGTGACCTATTTTACAGTTTGGTTTAAAAAATAATAATTTTGAGTAGGTAAGCAACCTCCGGGGTGCGTGCCAGACAACCTCCTCGCGGTGCACCCTGGGCGCCACCACTATTGTGGTGGCGGCGAATAGTCTGGCGAGTTGGGGATGACGCCAGTTCTGTCCTGGCGTTGTCTGCTCGTAACCCCGTACGTGGTGCGGGAACGAGGGCCGCCATCCCAACGGATGGGGGCTGCGAGGAAGAAAACCTCTTTAAAAAATAACGGTTGGGGACCTAACGGTCCTGCCCGCTTCGGCGGGTAGTGTGGGCTCCGGGTCGGCGTCCCAGACGTACTCTGGGTAGCGGCGACGCGGTTCGGGCTCGGCTGGCGTCCCGGATAGTCCGGGTAGCGGCGGTGCGAGTGTGGGCGGTGGGTCCGTCGGTTGCGGTGGTCGTAACCGACGTACAGGCATTTATGCCAACCGCCGGCCAACCCGTTACCCTACAGTCATGTGTTGGAGGCCGGGGAGGCTGCCCTTAATTGGGTATCCTCGCGAGGAGACAACCTCAATAAAAAATCTCTAACCCCAAGCTTTTTGCTGTGCGGCGAGGGGGTGAGTGACTGGTGGATGACCAGCCATTACATGGCAACGGAGCAGGGGACCTGCGACCCCCTGCTTCGATAACTCTTGCTCACCCGGGTATGGGGCCTCTGCCCGGGTGGAAATATTGTCACCATTCTCGTGGGAACCAAAATGAATACAAAAAATACAAAACTTATAACTAATGACGATGTTAGGCGTAGCTCGGGCGGAAGAGAGCGAACAGTGGGGCCTAGCTCAGGCGGGGAAAAGGAGCAGTTGTGCCAAAGCAACACTGAAGAGGTGGGAGTGTCCTCATGCGGGGGAGATGTTAGCGGGAGTGTAACTCCAACATACTTTGACTCCTTTACTGACGGTGGGAATCGGAAGCGCTCGAAAAATAGGAATCCTCTATTTAACTCCAGCGATTCGGATGAAGATAACATCATGGATGTAGTGGAAGTGGCTTCAAAAGGTAGTCCGCAATACAAGAGAATGATTAATTTATCGGATTTGACAAAACCTGTGGGCCTTCATGCCGGCTTGACAACAGCAAAAGACTTACTGGGATACAGGAAGAAGAATGTAGAGTTGGAAAAGACTGAATACGAGGTTAATAGAGAATTAGAGAAGGAGAAGGAGAACAGCAGGGATAAGAGTAAGAGTCCCACTGATAGTAGACCGAAAAAGAAGAGGGTTAAAAGAAACACTAAGTCTCCTGATCAACCTCCAAGCACGATTGACGGCTCGTCTCTGACGGGGCCCAAGATGATTGAGGTGGCTCAAAGACGTTTAGCTGACTTGTATGAGGTTGTCAAGGACTCGGGGAATATGAAAAGGGAGCATAAGAATATTCTTATGTCTTCGCGGTCCGATTTGGCGGAGGTCGTTGCATGCATGTCTAACATGTCAGGAAATGAGGAGACACGTCGCCTAACAGCGGATAACGAGAGACTCAATAGGGAACTCAACAAAGTACGTGGGGAACTTGCAGCTCTCAAACGTGAGATAGCGGAAAGGTTTGAAAAACCAAAAAAGACCCAAGAACCGGTAGTGGCTCCGGTACAGCAGTCACTGACAAGCGCGTTGTCACCCGATCTGCTGGAGGAGTTAAAAGTGTTCCTATTGGAAACCGTAAGACCAATGGTGAACGCCCGCGTCGAGGGATTAGAAATGCGGCTTCCGCCTGCACCGGTGATGCTCCCGCAACTGGCGGCGGACAAAAAGAGAGAGGCAGCGGGTTCTGGCCTTCGCCAAACACCGGGGCAATCAGCTGATCCAGCACCCGCTACAAGCAGACAGCCGACGTTAGACAATGTGATGCCACCTCCGGCAAATCCATTTCCATGGAATGAGGTGGTTAGCAAAGGGGAGAGAAAAAGGAGACGAAAGGTGGCTACTGAAGCGGCTGCAGCTGCGCCAGCTTCAGCAAAGGGTCCGTCAGGGACAACAACCCCAGCGGCCCCAGTGACAGGCAGTTATCCTCAAAAGGCGAAAAAGCAAAAAAAACAAAAGTTAAATGTCCCCCGCTCCTCTGCGATTGTGGTGACAATTTCTAAAGAGGCAGAGGAGAAGGGCGTGACGTATACGCAGGCTATTGCTAAAGCCCGTGAAAATATTAAGGTGCAGGACATGGGCATCGAGAACATAAAGATGCGTCAGACGCAAACGGGTGCCAGAATCATCGAAATCCCAGGCGCCGGTAGTGGAGAAAAGGCTGACCTTCTGGCGGCCCAACTTCGAACGGCACTCGAAGGTATGGCCAGCATTCACAGGCCAATGAAGTCTGCAGATCTCCGCTTTTCGGGAATCGATGATTCAGTCTCAGAGGGAGACCTTAAGGCAGTCGGGGCAGAAAAGGGAGACTGTCCAGCCGACCAAGTAAAGGTTGGCGTAATCAGAGTCGGACCTAATGGCATGGGCACTGTAATTGTTAAATGCCCTCTCAGTGCAGCTAAAAAAGTAATGGACTCCGGTAGGTTTTTGATTGGGTGGAGCTCTCCACAAATAAAAGTGCTGGACCCCTTGCCCATGCGCTGTTTCAAATGCATGGTGCCAGGTCATATGAGGACGCTTTGCCCCTGCGCGGCAGACAGGAGCAATAGCTGTTTCCGTTGTGGCGAAGAGGGCCACAAGGCTGCAAGTTGTTCGGCTCAGCGGAAGTGTGCGGTCTGTGCGGAAGCAAAACTTCCAGCGGACCATATTATGGGGAGCAGACGGTGTTCTCCTCCGGCGAAGAAAGTTAATCCGGCTTCAAGCAGAGTCCCGGCGTTGAAAGAGGGGAGCAGTAATGCTCGGGAGGGTGTTGATATGGAACATTAATGTCCAGACGCCAATTCAACATCCTTCAAGGCAATTTAAACCACGCCGCCCGTTCTCAGGACATAATGTTCCAGCACGCGGCGGAGTGGAAAGTGGATTTGGTCGTTGTCGCGGAGCCATATTGTGCTCCTCAAAGGCCTAACTGGGCCAGTGATGTGGACGAGACAGTCGCCATAATGGTCCCTACTCATGCCGCTCACTCCCCCCCCCCTCTCGGTAAAAGAGAGGGGTCCGGGCTATGTAGCGGCGCTTTGGGGGGAAATAGCACTCCTAGGGGTGTACTTTTCTCCAAATAGGGACGTCACTGCGCTGGAGAGTTGGACCGACGTTCTGTGCGGTGTGGTCCAACGCTTGGCACCAAGGCAGGTCCTCGTCCTGGGCGATTTTAACGCCTGGCATCAAGCGTGGGGCTCTATCAGAACGGAACCCAAAGGGGTTGTCGTTCTGGAGTGGGCGACAGCTGCCGGAGTCGTCCTCCTAAATAGGGGCAACACTTTTACTTGTGTGAGAGGTAACGGGGGTTCCATTGTGGACCTCACATTTGCCACCCCGGCCCTAGCGTCACGTGTGTCCAATTGGAGAGTGCTTGTGGGTCCAGAAACCTTGTCGGACCACAGGTATATTAGATTTGCGGTCTCTCCCTCCAGCAATCCGGCTGTGGCAGATCTGCGAGGCCCCTCTGGCACCTTGTCAGTATTCCCAAGATGGGCGTTGACCAAGCTCAACAGGGAGCTAGCGGAAGAGGCATCGTTGCTGCAGGCTTGGAGGCTCGATGGAACCGGTCTGGGTAATGGCAGTCTGGACGAAAAGGTTAGTAGGCTGGTGGCCAGCTTAAAGACTATCTGTGGGGCCTCGATGCCCCGGGTAAATGGGATCCCCACCAAAGACCAAGTTTATTGGTGGACGGAGGAAATCTCGTCGCTCCGCGAAGTCTGCCAAGAGCACAGAAGAGCCCTTCAAAGACACAGACGCCGGCGGCGGCGAAGAGTCCTGCGACCTGAAGACGAATCCTCTCTTCGAGAAGCTTATTTACAGGCTAAGACGGCTCTCCAGATTGCCATTGGCAGCTCCAAAGACAGTGCTTGGAACGAATTCCTACAAGACCTTGACCGGGATCCGTGGGGAAGGCCGTACAAAATGGTCCGAAGCAAAATGAAAGGTCAGGCTCCCTCCACGGAAACCATGGACTCGGAGCTGCTAGAAAGGGTTATAGCAGGACTGTTCCCGGAAGAAGTTCCAGTTGTACCTCCTCTGACGTCACCGGAGGTGAGAAACCTGCCAGAGGTAAATAATGATTTCGTTCCAGTCACTGACGGTGAGCTAGAGGCCGCGATAGATCGCCTGAGGGGCAAAAAGAAAGCTCCAGGACCTGACGGCATCCCGGGCAAAATCCTGCCTATAGCCCTGAAGTACTTAGGGGAGCATCTCCGGGAAGTTTTCGACAGATGCCTGGCGTCAGGGGAGATTCCCAGAGCATGGAAGAGGGGGCGCCTCTGCCTACTAAGAAAAGTAGGGAGACCCGCAGATTCCCCAGAGGCCTTTAGACCAGTAGTGCTGCTGGACGAACTCGCTAAAATGTTGGAGAGGCTTATTGCGGATAGAGTTGTCCAGCACCTCGAAACAGCGGGCCCCAATCTCTCGGGGAATCAGTACGGGTTTCGTAGGCAGAGGTCCACAATGGATGCGGTGATGTCCTTGAGGGACCTTACGGAGAGGGCAATAGAGAGGGGGGAACAGGTGGTGGCTGTGTCGCTAGACATTAAAAATCCATTCAATTCCCTTCCCTACTCAGTGATCAAAGACGCCCTCAGTTATCACCGCATACCATTGTACCTGAGGCGAATCCTAGAAAACTATCTGGAAAATAGAGAGGTAGCATTCGTCAATGCGGAAGGACACCTGGTCACCCGGGGAATGACGCGGGGGGTTCCACAGGGGTCAGTGCTGGGACCACTCTTGTGGAACCTCGGGTTTGACTGGCTTCTCCGCGGAGTCCTCCTCCCAAAAATGAGCATCATCTGCTATGCGGATGATACTCTTATCACCGCCAGGGGGGAGGACTACTGGGATGCTAGGTGCCTGGCTGGAGTTGGAACCCAGCTCGTTATGGAACGAATCCAGCTAATGGGACTAGAAGTGGCGGTGAGGAAGACCGAAGCCATAATTTTTCATGGTCCAAGGAGAGGGCCGCCTGCGGGGGCAAACATAAATGTGGACGGGGTTCTGATCCCCATAAAGCCCCATATAAAATATTTGGGACTGGTGCTTGATGGGCGCTGGCGGTTTACTGAACATTTCCGGCAGCTGGACCCCAGAATAGAAAAGGCCGCAGCGGCCTTGGGACGACTCCTCCCAAATGTCGGAGGCCCAAATGCCAGCTGCCGACGTCTGTTTGCGGGAATAGTCAGGAGCATGGCCCTCTACGGGGCTCCGGTGTGGGCGGACTCCCTCAATGGGGAGAACCGCAGGCTGCTGAGGAGGCCGCAGCGCGTAATCGCCACCCGAATGATCCGCGGGTATAAGACGGTTTCCTTTACAGCGGCCTGTGCTTTAGCGGGCACACCCCCATGGGAGTTGGAGGCCCAAGTGCTCAAGAGGGTGTATCTTGAGAGGAAAGAGTCCCGTAGACGAGGGGACCGTCTGGCCCCAGAGGAGGTGACTGCGGTAAGGAGGAGGGCGGAAGAGGAGCTGTTGGTCGAGTGGCGACGACAGCTGGAGTCTCCGGAGGCGGGCGAAAGGACAGTGGAGGCGATACGCCCACTGCTCCAAGAATGGAGAGATAGGAGACATGGGGCGATGACATACCGCCTCACGCAGATCCTAACGAACCACGGGTGCTTCGGCAAATATCTGCACCGCATCCAACGTGAGGAAACTCCAAAGTGCCACCAGTGCGATGCTGACCTGGACACCGCGCAGCACACGCTCGAGGCGTGCCCTGCATGGTCGGAGAAGCGTCGGGACCTCGTGGCAATAATGGAAGGGGATCTCTCCCTGCCCAGCGTCATCAATGCGATGCTGGACAGCGAGAGATCATGGCAACCGGTAGTCTCCTTCTGTGAGGATGTCGTCCTCCAGAAGTAGACAGCGGAGAGAGAACGCGAAGAGGATGCTCAGGCGGCTCTTCTCCGCCGCAGACGGATGGGGGTAAGGAGGCGTCGCTACGCGAACCTCATTGCCCCCTAATCGAGGCCAAGCGGGCGATGGGGGGTGACCCATAGCCTGCCTTGCACGGCCTCAACTGTCTGGGGGGATGGCTAAACTTGCTCGGCCATCTCCCAACCGCGAGGGGGCCCGGGAAACCGGGCCGCCGCCGGGTCTAATGAGGCGACTCCCAAAGGGGACCCTCAGAGCCAACCGGCGGCGCGAGGGCAAGTGCCGTAGTTTTTTAGTGGGTATTCCCTCCTCCTGGGATTCCACCGAGCTTTGACTTGGTGGAATTACGGGAGGCAGTCGTGGAGGGAGCCGCAACGTTGAATGTTGCGGTCCCCTCCTGGCGAGTCCCACATGCCCCCTTCCCGATCACCAGCGGGAAGGGAAGCGCGTAAATGCGTTTTTCTGCGGCATATAAAAAAAAAAAAAAAAAGGTAAGCAACCTCCATTTTTAGGGTTCCGTAGCCAAAATGGCAAAAAACGGAACCCTTATAGATTCGTCATGTCTGTCTGTCTGTCTGTCTGTCTGTCTGTCTGTCTGTCTGTCCGTCCGTATGTCACAGCCACTTTATTCCAAAAGTATTAAGACTACATAGTTGAAACTTAGTAGGTAGGTGTATTCTGTGAACCGCTTTACGATTTTTATACAAAAATAAAAAAAATAAAAGATTAAGGGGGGCTCCCCATACATGGAACTGAAACTGAAAATATTTTTTTTCATCAAACCAATACTTGTGGGGTGTCTTTAGATAGGTCTTTAAAAATGACATTGAGGTTTTTAAGACTATTTTCAAAGCCAACCGTTTGAAAGATATATGCCGCCAAAGTGGTAAAATGTGTGTCCCCCCCCCCCTTTAACTTTTAAAGTAAGAGAGTGAAAAATCTAAAAAAATATATGCTATAGATCTTAGTAAACACTTTCAACGAAAATTGGTTTGAACGAGATACAGTAAAAAGTTTTCGAAATATAGTACATTTTCTAAAACCGCAAATATAACTTTGTCGTTCATACAAACACTGTGAAAAACAAAGTTATTTTTTCAGGTGAAAAATGATAGCGGTATTAAAATATGGTATGGTATAATGTAACTACGGAACCCTACTGCGCGTGGCCCGACACGCACTTGGCCGGTTTTTCTAATATGTAAAAAAAAACTTATATGATGTAGTTACTATTTTATGTTTAATGTAAACTAAGATCTATGTCCTATTCTCCAGCAATTTCAACTACGACAAGCGTAGCATGAAACCTTTAAATCACGGAGGCAGCGGCCGTAACAGCCATTCGGGCCGGCACTCAGCGCCGTCCGGTTACCGGATACGGCATGTATCAGTATCAATCACGGGCCTAAATTAATGAACGGCCGGCCCGTTTGATCACTTCATGTGATACCAGACGGGTCGTAATTAAGCTGTTTTGAGCAACACGAACATGTGTAAACAAATTATTATTTTGTTTTTTTTTCCTGTAGGCTCTAGGCAGCGTTACACAGATTACTTTTAAGTAGACACAAAAGTCGTGCCGTGTTGGAAGAATTAAAAATATTTTATGTCAGCCGATAAGTATTATCAATATACCAAGCTAACTCAAATCTACCTCATTGAAAAAATAGAAGTGAGTTTTACGCAATCCTGAATCCAAAATATCCGCACTCCAAACTAACTTGTCAGATAGTTTTGAAGGAAAACTAAACAGGCCGTGATGAGATTTATATTTCATTATTATATTATATCGGGTCATTTTGAACTTATCATCCAAATTTTGAGGATGTGTTCAGTTCATGAAACTGAACAACTTTCTCTAAGAAACATGTGTCAAATTTCGCCAAAAACGTGATCAATTTAGTTTGGTCATCCCATACTAAATTGATCACGTGATCTCTTTGATTTGTATGCAAAGTCGATTTTTATTTTTAATATTTGACCATGTGTTCCTTAGAAAAAGTTGTTCAGTTTCATGAACTGAACACATCCTCAAAATTTGGATGGTAAGTTCAAAATGACCCTGTATAGAAATGAATAGATTGTATAGTATCGTAAATAGAGATAAAAAAACGCAGTAATTGTAGTACTTGTGGCTCTGTGAGCTGTAAATCTCGAGTTTGTGACATTTTTTGTTCATATTTTAAAATGGCTTAAATATGATTTTTTTTATGTTTTCAACCCCCATATCTCGGCCAATTTGAAAAATTTCGAAAAACTGAATCGAGGAATGAATTATTTTACGATATAATGATCAATTCTGCTCACAAAATTTCACTAGAATCGGTTGAAGCGGTTGCGACCTGTAGAGAACAGCCGGACAGACATACTAAAGCATTTTTGCCCAAACCGAAACGGAGACGCTTTGCGCTCGCTCGGTCAATAAAATGTTTAGAAATGTTTTCGAAAAAATAGTCATTTCAGCATGCAAAAACTGAGTAAGTATAATAAAGGTAAAGATAAATTATTTGCATAAAATATGGTACATTAATTAAAAATAGGAAAATATGTACTCACCTATTAGAAATTAAAATATATTTGTGAGAGAAAATAAAAGAAAGGATGGCAATGTGAGATATTTATTAATTTATTTCAATATCGTGGTTATGACTAAGTTACCGAATAAGTTATTGATTCTAAATTTATCACATGTCTTAGATTTATTAGCTTTAACATTACATTAAATATTGTAATTTTATTACACTATTATTACTGTCATAAAAGGAGTAATACTTAACTACATTACCAGATAGTTCAGAGCACCGATCCGACAGAGTGCCGTGTCCGACAGTTGAACAACGTCTGAGCTATTGACACCTGCGCAAGCCGTTTTTATACACGTGCGCAAACAAGCTCGGTGGCGTGATGTGGCGTGATGGCGCAGTGGGGAGGCGTACGTGTACACAGTTGTTTTACGAGTCGTTTAGTGACTTTTATTTATAAATTACATTGAATAAACTAATTATTTGTAACAATTATATTAATTGTAATAAAAATCTACTATTTGCATTGTTTTTTATTTATTTACTAAGAAAAGACGTGCATTCTCCCACACGGCCATTCTGACGAGCAGCCACTTGGCTCGCGAACAAAACAATTTACACTTTATTTTTCACAAATCTTGAATCATTAAAATCTTTATTCGAAACTACATTATGTTTAGTAACTATATTTCCAATTTGTGGAATAGCAATAAAGCACCAATTGAATTGAAACTTCCAGTATAGGAAATGTAACGTTTCGTCAACGGATGAATAATTAAATTCACTGCCTTAATTTATCAGTCTACTTGCTTCAAGTAATATCAATCTGCATTTATATAAATATTCTAATATTGCATTATTTTTATTGTATTTATTGGATTAAAATTGTTTTAACTACTGAATCTACCAGCAGTTCGTAAAGGAGGCCTCTCGAGAAAGAACTGCCGAAAGAAAACTCTGAGAGGTTATGCCGACCTCCAATGACAATATTAAATAGATCAATCAAACAATATTATGTAAATTTTTTTTCAAACATAAATAAAAACATAGTTGATTAACTCTCAAATTAACAAACATGGATATTTGTTATCTGAAAAATAAATAATTATTATCAAATCACACAACATCATCATCATCAAATCGCCAAATTACATGACTCTAACGCTAAATAATATAGCAACTAATCATGGTCAAATTACATGACCGTAAAGCTAAATAACATAGCAACTAACTATGGTCAAATCACATTACCGTCAAGCTAAATCACATAGCTTCTAATTATGGTCAAATCACATGACCGTCAAACAAAATCACATAGCTTCTAATTATGGTCAAATCACATGACCGTCAAGCTAAATCACATAGCTTCTAATTATGGTCAAATCACATGACCCAATTCACTTTTATTACAGTGAAACCTTTAATGGGAGATAACCCTTTTTTATAAAAAAAAACTACATAACAATAATCTCCATTGGTAAACAAAACAACAAATTTTAAAAACCTTAAATGTATAGTAAGGACTTATTACAAATCACTCGTATTTATAATAAGAATCTTTGTAATCGTAGATGTTACATTGTGCTGGTGCAGACCAGTGTCCGAGACACGCAAACGCCTACAATTCAGGATCATCAGAGCTCCAGATATACGTCATCTGGATAATCATGGACATCAATCAGCAGACACTGTAACAATTGAACATTTTAAGAGTCTTATAAAAACATAAACTTTTATTTTTCAAATAGTGTGTGTAAGGGTGTGTTGTTGTATGTGAGTAAGTGCATGTGTCGTGTAGGTATTATAATATAAAATAGTAACAGAGCTTTGGTCATACTACCATGAATGCATGGATAACTTTCAATCCAATATTTTATATTGCTCAGATGTAATTGCCTCGGTAAAAATAAGCCACGAGGGCACGGCAAACTTGCAATATTTTTCATTGTACATAAATTATATAGTACTACCTCGGTAATAATATAAGCCACATGGGCACGGCGAACTTAAAAATATTATTTATTTTTTAGTAGTACCTAGGTAAAAAACCATTATAAAGTTCATATGGCACGGCATTCATTAGAATCTCGCGACCTCGGTAAAAATCGCCTCAATAGTGCCACGCACGGCAAACTGGTAATATTCTTTATTGCTCAGTATACAGTGAACATCTGGCCAGGAGTCAGTGTATAAAGAGAAATAAGATAACCAGGTTAAGGAGATCAGTCTGTCTCCAACGATTTTGTCACCTCGCCTTCTATTACAGGGGAGTGACCTAAAAATTATCACGAACCACAGTTCGCAACACATCCGACACATCCGATTATTATTATACGTTTATAGTTTATTCATAAAAATAAATATCATAGTGGTCTTTGAAGAGTGACGAAACATCAATTATAGTCAAAAACACTACTGCCACTAATGGGCATCATTCTCAAAACATTACAACATCTAAAACTCGTAGAAATAAGTGAAGACTAAGTTTGAGTAATTCGCAAACTAAAACATCCAACAACCCTCATCTGATGTAACCTGCATCTTTGTGTCAAATAATGACAAAACGGGTTGAGAAAAGATATTCAAGAATACCATTATCAATTTCATTTTATATTGATGTAATTATCACCTTTTTTGTACAACATAAAGACAACTAGTATTAACTTTAAGTTTATCTTGTTTACGAAAAACTAAAACATCAACGTGAAACTTAAATTAATCACGAAATCTTTAAGTATCATCACATTAGAAAATCATACTCACTTTTCTTTTTGGAATCAATCACCAGCTATTTGGTGAGATCTGCTGCCACAATAGTACAGTAAAGTACAATTGCACAGTAAAATTACAGTAAAGCACAATAACATATTAAAATCTTAATAATTTACTACTATGTATAATGAGAAGTGATTATGAATGTTGAGTTTTTTTTTTCACTTTAGTCTACCCACATTCTAAATCCACACCAGAGATAAAATTGTGTATATTGTTTACGATATGCTTGTACTAAATTGAGTGAATGAATCGAATTTCTTTTCAAAACTTATGTCTGCATCATAATATTCATAATTTAAATTAACTTTCTTTTGAATATTGAAAATAAATATAGGAAGACTGTTGTACAAGTTCTACTGTATATTGTATGTACACAGTTTACTGCAATAATTCTTTATTCTTTCTATTGAAAAATATCCCTATTAAAATAGTTTCTATCCACGAGGGATTAAAATAAATGCAGTGCAGTAAATAAGGCATCAAACAACAATGAACTAAAATAAATTCTTTAAAAGATCTAGTAAAATCTAGGGTTTGTAAGTGATCCTACCCTTGTTTGGATCTATTTAAGCACAGGATAATGCACCACAGCAGTCCCGATAAGAATAATTGCTGCACAAGAAGAGAACCTTTGTTTCCAAAGACCAAAAGAGTTCCTGTTTTACCGAGGAAAACTATTTCAATTAAAAGTGCCTATAAAAAGATTTTTCTTACTTAATCTACATAATGTTTAAGGCACAATTGACATCTGCAATAACTGCATGCACAAAAATTGTTTGAATGTTCAATCTATAGGTAACAATAACGTCAAGTTATCTCTGTTGTAAATGAATAATAAATATCAGTTGGTTATTTGTCAGATGTTTCATTTATTTTATTATAGGTTCTGTACACACGATTTTAACCAGAAAAGAAAGATTTATTCCCACTAGTTCTACTGGGCAGTACTACCAATGAAGTAATAAGACTTTTTCTCATTAGTGCTATGATTTGATACGAAGAATAAAATTGTAAACTGTAAAGGGCACAGCTTAATTCACATTAAAATATCTCTCAGCATATAAAATCATCTTTGAAACTTAAATAATTCACTGAAGTTACAGTTTGGCTTTAGCACTTACTGTGTTACATTTTCAATTTACAATGCTACTAGGTTGTGATGTCACAATATGTACATAATATCATAAAATTGTCCTTTCACTGATCAAAAAGGAAGGGAAAGGTCTCATTGGCTTATTTACTATATTTTAAGACCAAATTCAAGTTGAGCATTTTTTCTACGAAAAGCTAAAATTCTTTCTTATATCAGTAATGTTATGATTAATGCTACGTTTTGAATCTCAAAATTAAATACCATACTTCGAACATCAGCCAGCAGATATTTCATATAAGTAAGTAGTCACAGCTGTATAATCACGGCCACTTGGTGGCACACTCGTGCAAGGCACATGAAAAATTATATATTCTATTCTAGACAATTCACACCAATCATTTAGTTCCAGTTCCAAACTAAGCAAAGCTTGTACTGTGGATACCAAGTAACGGGTAAAAATATAGAAAGATTTAACAAGAATTAAAATATCTGTGACTAACTACTATACGCATAACAAAATTATGTATACCAGGATTCGAACCCGGGATCTTTGTATCAATCAACCTGCACGAAAGTACACTTATTTTACGAAACATATAGCACTCTTTGCGCAGCATTTGCGTCATCATTTTCTACGCCAAATACTACTTGATTTTTTATAATATCACAAGGAAACGTCATTATTTTTGACTTGATGACCAAATGATAACAATTTGGTAAAATCTACGGGTACCTTATAAAAATGTAATACCTTATCAGCAATTTGTCGGACAACCGGGAATTGATTCACTTTTTCAGGCTTAACTCCACTGTTCAGGTCTTTTCAAAACATCCGGGATTGATGACTCAGATCCATAATTGGTCACTCGACTTGATCTTCAACATCGAGTCTCCAACGTGGCGGATTCTACAGCAAGCATTTTGATATATTCCTGGAACATAAAAATTTGTAGGCGTAGTATTTGTAATCTAACTAGGTTAGATCTCACTTCTGATGTGAGAGAAAATAAAAGAAAGGATGGCAATGTGAGATATTTATTAATTTATTTCAATATCGTGGTTATGACTAAGTTACCGAATAAGTTATTGATTCTAAATTTATCACATGTCTTAGATTTATTAGCTTTAACATTACATTAAATATTGTAATTTTATTACACTATTATTACTGTCATAAAAGGAGTAATACTTAACTACATTACCAGATAGTTCAGAGCACCGATCCGACAGAGTGCCGTGTCCGACAGTTGAACAACGTCTGAGCTATCGACACCTGCGCAAGCCGTTTTTATACACGTGCGCAAACAAGCTCGGTGGCGTGATGTGGCGTGATGGCGCAGTGGGGAGGCGTACGTGTACACAGTTGTTTTACGAGTCGTTTAGTGACTTTTATTTATAAATTACATTGAATAAACTAATTATTTGTAACAATTATATTAATTGTAATAAAAATCTACTATTTGCATTGTTTTTTATTTATTTACTAAGAAAAGACGTGCATTCTCCCACATATTTGTAATATCGATGATCGGATAATACATTAAGGAATTAAATAATTGTATACGCTAAAAATAAATATTTCTACATAAGCAAATGTTACTTATAAAAAGATAATTACAGTAAATGGAAATAAACATTCTTATTTTTTTTCTTTAACTATTATAAAGTATGTATTGTATTTTGTATTTAGAGTAGACACCAGTTTAAAAAGATTACTAATCTGCTTTCCTCACGAAAAGTGGGTCCCTGAGGAAAATGTTGTTCTAAAATGCAATATCGTTAAAACGAATTACTGCGAGTAAATTCTACAGGCTGACCAGTATTTCCGCAGAAAGCTCGAAAATTTTCGATTAACCTGAATTGTGATAATATTTCAGGTAACCAGGTGTATTTTCAAGCAACTTTCAATAACATTTTATGATCTCATTCGTTACCGTGTTACTACTTTAAGACTTCAGATTTAGGTGTAGGCAAGAAACTTGTTAACGGTTTTCGTTACAAGACAGGAAAAAGAAAACAATATAACTTTTTTAAGCAAGGAAGAATACAACTATTTTTATATTATTGAAGTCTTGTAGTAATAAAATAATGAAGAATCAAGAAAAGTTTGTATTGAGGCCCATAATTACGCATATCTTACATTATCTAATTCGAGCGTCAATTTGATCATTGATGATTAAAATTTGTCTCATTAGTACGTACTTATATCTATTCTGTGTCATTAGGTATGGTGACAAAAGCTTGCAAAGCAAATTGCACAGGCTTTAGAATGTTGGTTTAAGATAACCTAAGATTAGATTAGATTAGAATTCTAAGGTTAGATTAAGTACCTATATAAGTCTGACGCCTTAACAAAAATTTAAAAATATTGCTGTGTTCTGGCAGTTAGAGGTAAGATGGCCAGTTCCTCAGTGACGAGATGAGGATTCCGGGTGTAGTGTGTAGTCGGCCTTATTGGTGATTCGAAGTAAAATGTATCGAAAGTTGTGCAGAAGTTTTGCTTTGTTCATCATAATCATTGTTCCCCGTAGGTGTGAAAGAGACGGCGATGGATAACAGTTTTCCCTCGGGTGCAAATTACCAACAATGACTCTATTTGTAGTTCCACTGTATAGTTACAAAAAATTACTTACTACTATTTTAATTTGTCATCTAGTTCGTAGTTTCATTCGATTTGGTGCCCTTGTTTTTTTATGAACACTGGGATAGCGCTTGGCCTTCATCTCACCTTAAGTGACGATAAGGCCGAACGTGGGAGCGCACTACTGCCGGAATCCGAATAAATATGATTACAATGCGATTGATCTTATGTTTAAACTAATCCAACATATTCTATCGAGTAGTTCGATGTGCAAATTATTAGTTATTACATTTCATAAGTTATTAATTAATTAATTTGAAATTCAGTCAATATTAAAACAATTTTATTAAACTAGTCATACCTTAATAATATATATTCTTCTCTTCGAGGAATTCTTTAACAGAATAGTACATTTTTTCTACTAAAAAAGTAAATAGCTTATTTTTAAATTTATATAATGTCAAAGTTTTATGTCATGTGGCAGTTTATTATAAATTCGTATAGCCATACAGTATGCTTTCTTTGAATAAACTTTTAATTTCTGATTCGGAATACGTAGATTGTTACATTTCCGACCTCTATATTCATAGTCTTTGTTCGTTTTAATCAGATTTTGGTGTTTTTTCACGAAAACTACCGTTTCATGAATATACAAGCAAGGAAGTGGCAAAACATTTAAAGCTTTAAACAGAGGCTTACAACTATCTAAATAACCTGCACCACAAACAGATCTTATACATTTCTTTTGCGCTCTAAATACTGTTATCGTATCCACGAAGTTTCCCCATAAAATGACACCGTATCTTAGTACCGACGCAACATATTCGTGGTAGGCTAGTAGAGCTGCCGTTTTAGATGCAATTTGTCTAATAATAATATTAAGTGCATAAACAAAGCGGTCTAATTTTATGACTATTTCTTCAATTTGTGCTTTCCAGTTTAAGTAGTTGTCAATTTGTATACCTAAAAATTTTGTTGCGCTAACATTTTCTATTGTCTTAGTCGTATTTTGGTAATTAATGTTAATTTTACTATCATGACTATTCATTGTTTTAAATTGTATGTATTTAGTTTTTTCCAAATTTATATTTAAATTGTTATCTTCTAATCATGTCATGATTTTATCAAAGTCTGTCTTGGCA
Organism: Agriphila geniculea; assembly: GCA_943789525.1. NCBI lineage: Eukaryota > Metazoa > Arthropoda > Insecta > Lepidoptera > Crambidae > Agriphila > Agriphila geniculea. The sequence continues at coordinate 19,712,917 of OX038871.1, forward strand.
GTTAATTGCATTTCAGTTTTAGTTTTACATTTAACTATCATCGTCCGCGAATAAAATACACTTTTGTTCAGTGACATTCGGAAGATCATTAATGTAAAGAAGAAATAGTAATGGCCCTAACAAATTCTGAGGTATAACAATTCCTTGAATTATTTTCGATTCTAGATATTTTAGCATGTCCCGTACAATGAGTATTTTTTAATTCTCTTATCTTTTTTGAAATAATATATTCATTTACAGGTCTGAGATAAATTGAATTCGGAGAAATTGGAATGTCATGTAATAAATTAGATTTGGTTTTAATGTCAAAATTATTTTAGTAAATAAATAGGTTTTACAAAGCCGACCTAGGTATATTATTATACCTTACCTTGTTATATTTCCGTAGATATACAAGTCCGAAGACATTATAAATTCTGAAATCGTAAATCACATGGAAAAAAATTTAGCGATCGAAATAAGTATTCTTGTTTCGTAACTTGTTCACAAACAATGAAAAGAAACCTTCTTTTGTAGCTGGTTACAAAACTCGGGTTCAATTCAAATACTAGAAAGCCTTTGCGTTAATATCAGATTACATTTTGGTACCTATATTGTTTTTTTTTTGTAGTATTAAGAAGATACCGTCACACCTTTCTCCGAGCTCATTGTCTTTTAGAATCACTTGTGAGTCTATTCACCAGCCAACACAAAGGACATCCATCTAATATTTCAATTAATCTTTTACATTTCTGCGAAACCTTCAGTTGTGATTGAAAAGTCGTAATTAAATAATGAACACCATTCTGAGTTTGTTCTTTAACGTTTTAGACCTTAGGAAATCTTTATTTAGTTACAGAGAATCACTAAATGTGCAAATGAAAGTACTAGTAGGTATATTGTTTGTGGGTGCCTTTAAATAAAAAGGCATTAAAAACTTCATTTTTACATTAAAAGCTCCAATGATAAGTTGTTTTATTACAAACCTTACTTCTAGCGATGTCTTAGACTATTTTTAATACGAGCTTCCTTTGGGTTTTTTGAAGTGAAAACTTCTTTAGCGGTGTTGTACGCTTTTTTGTAATGAGGAAAAAATGTTAAACTCGCGTCAGTCAGTCAGGATCACTTGACTCTGATCGAAAATTCGTAAGACAGATGTGACGGATGGAGAGTAGACAGCCGGTGGCGGAAGTATCCCCCTCTCTTTCTACGGGGCGCGGTGAAAATGGCGGCGCGTCATTTCAAGACATAAACACTTGTGTCACCATAGCAACGCGCTAAATTTTTAATTCAAAGTCAAAACTCTAGATTTTCTGTCAAGCTATGGATAAAATTTTCGTACAATACTGTTCTGTATTCGTAAATTCGTACGTAAGACGGCAATTCGTGCAAAATTATTCCCTAACCATTCCAAAATATCAAAAATGCACAACATTAATATTCAAGTTTTCACTTCTGCCGGCACTCCCGGAGTACAAACCGATTTTTTTTTATCTTAAATAACATTCAGGTATCTATTCCTTTATGTTTTCTTTTGATTGTAAGTACTTTCCTTCTTGTAAGTTTGTCTAAGATGCTTTCGTTTACTCGTTCAGTGAAGTAAGTAGGTAAGTCTAGTAAGATCTCTCAACTGTCGTCTCGGATGCCCACGTTACCACACGACAGGCTGCTTTGCAAGTCAATGGCATTAATCCGACCGGCCTCATACTATGCTCCTTGCTCGTTACCTAAACTACATTAGTAATTAATAAGGAAACATTTTTAATGTAGACTTATTCACAACCTTATAGTTGTCTAAGTAATTCAATATTACTGTGTGTTTTATACTTCTCTAAGTAGCTATATCATTTTTTTTCACAAACTACTATGTATGAAATTAAAAAAAAAAACCGGCCAAGTGCGAGTCGGACTCGCGCACGAAGGGTTCCGTACCAAAAAAGGCAATAAATACGTTTGTTGTATGGGAGCCCCCCTTAAATATTAATTTTATTCTGTTTTTAGTATTTGTTGTTGTAGCGGCAACAGAAATACATCATCTGTGAAGATTTCAACTTTCTAGCTATTACGGTTCGTGAGATACAGCCTGGTGACAGACAAAGAGACAGACAGACAGACAGACGGACAGCGGAGTCTTAGTAATAGGGTTCCGTTTTTACCCTTTGGGTACGGAACCCTAAAAATGAAAACGGAACAATTAATAAATAGGTAACATAGTGGTATACACGTTTTAAACACACGTATGTTTAGTTCGTCATTTGTTTAGAGAAAATTAAAAGTACATTACTGCCGCGGTCAATAATGACTGCGTTGCTGGCAGCGATGATGATGGCCGAGAGCGTAGCTTAGCGCAGGTCCAGGCCGTCACAGCGTGGTCAGCATTGCAGCCCTTGATGGACAAGCTAGAATAAAGGCTGAGACCGGAGGTCGAGGCCTTTATAGCGCGGACAGCAAGGGCTGCAATGATGACCAAGCTTGAAGGCCGAGAGCGCAGGTGGCCAGCAGTGCAGTCATTGTGGACCAAGTCTTGTATAGTGCTTTACTCAAAAATGTCAGATAAGTAATAAAAGTCAAAAATGTGAAAAATGTCAAAAAATGACAAAAATTACCAAAAATACCAAAATGATCATTTTTAACATTTTTACTTTTTTGTCATTTTTTGACGTTTGTGATTTTTGTCATTATTGTCATTTTTTGAATGTTTTGACATTTTTGAGCAAAGAACTATACAAGACTTCGTCCAAAATGACAAAAATGTTATAAATTATTAAAATGACAAAAAGTAAAAAGGCTAGAAAGTAAAAAAAGTAAAAAATATGAAAAAGGACAAATAGTAAAAAAGTTAAAAAAAGTACAAAAACATCATCTACAACAATACAACACCCGCGCAAATAAAGAATGGGATTGAAAATGCGGCTCACGGAGGCGGCGGCGCTTACCACAACGAGTGTGACTGAGAGAGCGATAGGTGCGGCGTTTAATGTGCGAGCGAGAAGTCAATATGAACGATTGCATTTTTAATCCCATTCTTTATCTGCGCGAGTTGTACAGTGTACTATTTTTACCTAACTATGTTTAAAACAAAACTCGACAAAAATGGATTCTCAAAGGAAATTGCTGGTGGCTAAAACTCGACAATAATGAAATCCCATACAACTTTGTTGCGTCACCATCGGAGGACACCGGCAAGCTCGACTTTGTTTAAAGAAGGTTATTAAAATAATGACCATATTACAAGCTTTTTTGAGTAAATTCGATTTGAAATGGTTTTCTTACTTTTAATAACTGATAAAGCAACAGTGGATACGAGAAATAACAGCCAAAAGTTTATACAACACACGACACGTCTCCCGCGGGGAAATCATTGCTAACGAATTTTTTTACGCCCTCAATGAATAGCGAATAAGCAGAGCACGTGAAATTTTCGTGACACAAATCCCCTCTCGTATCTGACTACACAATGCGGCTGCTTCGTTAAATCAGACTTGAGGGATATTATGCTATGCATGCGAATTTAACAAAAATGTTTATAATGCAGTTCAGTTTGCAAAATCTCAATTTATTTCATACTTACTTGGCTTCCACTGCGAATTTTAGTTAAAACAGTCATTTTACTAATTTATTATTAGTTAGTATTATAATTGAAAGCTTTTTTGAAATAGTATGAGTATAGTTGAGACGTTGAAAAATTCGACTGAATATGCTGGAAATATTATTATAACGACTTGTATGTACCATATTTAGTAAATAAATGAATTATGAATAGTTTCATAGATTTACTCCAAAAAACCTACGTTACACACTAAAACTTTTTAATTAGTGTATTTCGTGATAAGGATTGAAAATAAAAACCCGGTTATTATGGGAGTGAGAGAAGATTTGTTTGTGTAAAATTGTCCCTGTTCGAAGTTTAACTATGTTCAAGTACGAAGAATGCCAACGAAGTAAATAAATATTTAATCTGCAGACCTGCAGTAAAAGCACGGAGGTAGCTTCTAGGCACTAAATGAGAAAATAGCTCCAACGTTCACGCGAGAGATAATAACATACCTTGTGTTTGAAATTTGTAAGTCCTCGAAACAATTCACAATTACCAACGCAATTTCTGCATTAACAAGAATTATTCACAATTAAACGAAACGTGACCTCTGGCGATGGGTCAAATCATATATTTCTAATCGCAGTCAGGCGGTAGCGTTGAAGGGATGTCAGTCTAGATTCCTTAATATCCCCTCTGGGATTCCTCAAGGATCTCATTTAGGTCCTTATTTGTTCAACTTGTATTTAAACGATGTAGGCAGTTGTTTTGTTAACTCACATCATCTTCTTTATGCTCATGATACAAAAATATTCAAAATTATTAAATCCGTCAATGATTGTTATGAATTGCAGGACGATCTAGTTAGATTTCAGGAATACTGTTTAAATAATCAGCTTTTCTTAAACACAGAAAAATATCATACTATGTATCTCATTTACTCGTAAGCATCACCCAATTTTACAGAACTATAAAATATGTGGAGACACTATAAAAAGGGTTTCCACCATTCGTGATCTTGGTATAACTTTGGACTCCAAACTTCACTTCAATTGTCATATCGATAATATCGTTTCACGTGCTTTCAAAATGCTTGGTCTAATAAATCGTTTAGGAAAACCTTTCAAAAAAATAAATACATTGATTGTATTGTTCAACAGTTATGTCCGCAGTATTTTAGAATTCGGAAATGTTGTCTGGAGTCCTCGGTATGCGGTTCACATTGACCGTATAGAAAAAATTCAAAATAAGTTTTTAAAATCACTGAACTATCGCGCTGAAATCATTCACGATGACTACAAAACAAGTGCCACTCGGTTTAACATATCTCCTCTACGGATTAGATGCATTGTCCTTGATTCGACGCTGCTATTTAAAATCGTTAATAGCAAAATTGATTGCACTCCTCTTCTAGACAAAATTAACTTTAAGGTTCCACGTCCATCCTCACGTTCCAAAAGTACATTTTACATCCCTCTATCCTATACAAATTACACAAAAAAATCATTTTTAAGGCGCTCACTTGATTTTTATAATAACAAATTGACCAATATCGACATTTTTTCCATAAGTTTACCAAATTATAAAAGACTAGTTCACGAGGCGTTATCACTTTAAACTTTATAGATGTTATTGCTACACAAAACTATAATTTAAACTATAATTTAATTCAATTTATTGTTTAATATAGACAAGTTGTTATGTCAAATTAACTTCCTTATTGTAAGTCGTTGTAATTTATTAAAAGTAACATAGTTTCTTACGTACTCATTTATATAAAATCTTGTTTATAACTAAAGGCCGGATTTGCGGTGGCAGGAATACAAACTTGCTAGTGATTACCAAATTATCGTAAATGTTTTTATACATCGATGTTTTGAAAATATTTTTGAAGTGCAACTTCTTTGATCGCATCTGTGTTTATTTTTTGTATTTTACCAAGGAGGATGTATTTCTTAAAAAATTTACATTCTACTTCACTCACTTTGACTTTGCTATCTTTGCATCAAGAAAAACTGCAGTGAATTTTATTATTTATACATTTCACTATTTTCACTTTGCTTAATGTAGGTAGGTAATTTCTACTATTTCCGACAGTAAGTCTATATATCACGTTACATAATTATAATTTATTTATCGATAAATTACACAAATAGATAATCAAGTTGTCCACGCACTATTAAACGTCATTTTATTCGTGCTACCGCAAATCCGGGGTCTGTTTATAACATAATGGTACTGTAGGTCTATTTGTGTGTAATATTTGTTACTTTACTTGTTAAAGACTGTTTGTTACCTAAATAAATAAAAAAAAATAAAGAATTATTAACAAGAAATATTCTGAGAAACAATAACAAATGACTATTTGAAAATTTTAAAACCTCAGCATTTATGTTAGCACGAATGTTGTTCACAGGTGGTAACCATTGTCGTGATCCAGTTTCTAGGAGCTATTGCAATTTGCAATTTTCGATGAATGTAAAGGTTCATATATTTTTTGACTTAAGCAAACCAAGCAGGCTTTTACTATTCTGTATTCTGTGCCAGCAGTTTTAGTAACCCTTTTACGAGTTTAAAGCTCATGCTAGAACTGCGTGTAGTTGGGATACTGATACGCAGTGTATTGCACAATATGAACTACAAGGTCCGATGACACCGTGACTTGTGCTGTGCAAGTCCTCTTTCTAACCCTTGAAACACTGCAACACTTGAAATTCTAGGTCTGAGTTGTCTTATAAAATTTGTTCCTCTTGTTATGTGAGATTATTTGCACTTACAGGTGTTCAATTACGAGTGTAGCTAGATATGCATTGGAGTGCAATCTACTCTCATTTTTTACTTTGCCCCATTTCTTAACATATCAAAGGCAAAAGTTTCCCAAAAACCACCATTATGCAGTTGGAATAATCATGGAGCGAGGTAAAATTGAATGAATATAACCAAAGCAGAATTCGGGTTGCTATGCAAAGTTAGGACAAGCCCGCTTTGCAAGTCAATGAAATGTGATATAATTTATCTTCAAAGGAAAGACAGGCAGCGGTATCTATTTGTAGGGGGTAAAGATACCTAATATAAGTCATTGCTCATTGATAGAAAATTATTTATACATTGTATACGTACTAATCAATATGTAGAGTAGAATAGGCAGCGAAGCATGACAGCTCAAAGAGGCTTCTATTTTATTTAATCTCACTTATTTTTTTTTTTTTTTTTTAGATTTTTTGCATTCACAATGCTATTTTTATATTAAGATGATTAATATAATGAAAATATTAGAAAAAATCGGCTCACCCGTAGCAACTCAGACGGGACTCGAACCCGCACCCTTAGGATTCCGGCCCAATGCACTACCAGTTATGCTACCGAGCCACTAATGGACTTGGCGAAATTTTCTAATACTTTCTACGTTTCCGCTGAAGATCAGCGCCATCTCACCAATGTGAAGAGAATCACTTCGACATTCGAAAGCAGCTTCTTTGCAGATGCTAGACAATCAATTAAGGTGAAACAGTCATATAATTTTAACTTTTTAGATTTTTTGATCTTCAGCGGAAACGTAGAAAGTATTAGAAAATTTCGCCAAGTCCATTAGTGGCTCGGTAGCATAACTGGTAGTGCATTGGGCCGGAATCCTAAGGGTGCGGGTTCGAGTCCCGTCTGAGTTGCTACGGGTGAGCCGATTTTTTCTAATATTTTCATTATATCAATCATCTTAATATAAAAATAGCATTGTGAATGCAAAAAATCTAAAAAGTTAAAATTATATGACTGTTTCACCTTAATTGATTGTCTAGCATCTGCAAAGAAGCTGCTTTCGAATGTCGAAGTGATTCTCTTCACATTGGTGAGATGGCGCTGATCTTCAGCGGAAACGTAGAAAGTATTAGAAAATTTCGCCAAGTCCATTAGTGGCTCGGTAGCATAACTGGTAGTGCATTGGGCCGGAATCCTAAGGGTGCGGGTTCGAGTCCCGTCTGAGTGGCTACGGGTGAGCCGATTTTTTCTAATATTTTCATTATATTAATCATCTTAATATAAAAATAGCATTGTGAATGCAAAAAATCTAAAAAGTTAAAATTATATGACTGTTTCACCTTAATTGATTGTCTAGCATCTGCAAAGAAGCTGCTTTCGAATGTCGAAGTGATTCTCTTCACATTGGTGAGATGGCGCTGATCTTCAGCGGAAACGTAGAAAGTATTAGAAAATTTCGCCAAGTCCATTAGTGGCTCGGTAGCATAACTGGTAGTGCATTGGGCCGGAATCCTAAGGGTGCGGGTTCGAGTCCCGTCTGAGTTGCTACGGGTGAGCCGATTTTTTCTAATATTTTCATTATATTAATCATCTTAATCTCACTTAGTAACATCACTACATAGTATAAAACAAAGTCGCTTTCTCTGTCCCTATATCCCTATGTATGCTTAAATCTTTAAAACTACGCAACAGATTTTGATGCGGTTTTTTTTTAATAGATAGAGTGGTTCAAGAGGAAGGTTTATATTATGTATAATACATGGTGTCAAATTCCACACTACACCGAAGCGAAGCGAGGGCAGGTCGCTAGTTAGAAATAAAAAGGAGTGTATGTCATTGACGAGCAATAAGTGATCTCCATTGCTAAATATGTGTATTTTCTACTTTGCCTTTTTCTTATCAACTAACAGAAATTCTTGCTCCGTATTTTTGTATTATCCGATTCCAACACCTAAGCATTTGACGTCGGCGAATAGATGATACATTACAATTTATCTCAGTTCGTGCCGTTACAAAGTGGAACTTTCACGTTCTTTCTAAGGCCCTGAAAACTATTTGTCTTCATACAATGTTACAAAACGGCAGCGGCCGCTCGTTAATCAAACCACGCTCAGTTCAAATGTTTTCACGTAACGGCCGCCATGAGAAGCGGCGACGGGCGGCGCGGCGGCGGGCGCGACGAGCGAATTTCTGCTACATGGCGCGTGAATTTCCATGGGGTTGACAATGCTGTCATGAACCAACTAGCACTGCCATTAGATTTTTGATAACTCTTAATGCAGGTTTGTTTGTTTATTTGTACGCCTTCACGTCTTCTACTCAACCGATCATGATGAATTTTGCATACACGTTGTTAGGGGTACAGAGGAGGACAGAGGGTACCTTTTAGCCCGGAAAAAGTAAGTTCCCGAGGGATAGAGAAAACTGACTACGCAGATGAAGTCGCAGGCGGCGCGGCGGTCGTTGAAGAGGTGTCAAATAAACATTAGACGCATTTAACTGTTTCCTGTTTTAATTCTCTGGTATAAATGTCATCAAATTTAATTTTGGCTGTCTACGCGGTTCATTTCAGCCATATAATTGTGGTGCGTAAGCTTTTCGACCGCGAAATCGCGCCACCGCCGGTCGCGCCTTTACGTGGCCAAGCGGTAACGTGTTATTCGGCAAATAAATGTTCTTAACGGATTACGATGCGTAAAATATATCACAATCAGCTGCATGACCTAACAAATTCCCCTTTTTTATTATTTTGTAATTTGAAATGGGAATTTGATTGACCCACAGGAAAATAAGGGGAATGATTTATTAATTTAAATGAATGATTTTTTTTGTTATCTAGCCATAAAACATTGTTTGATTATACATACCTACACAATTTAGATAGTTAAAGGATATTCATCCTAAGCAGTGGGGACATCAAAAATGGCTGATGGACATGTCTTTTATTAAAAAGACATGTCCATCAGCCATTTTTGATGTCCCCACTGCTGGGGCACATGCCTTCCTTATGGGTGGAAAGGAGGAAGGGCCATAACCCACCACGCGGGCCCAATGCGGATTGGTGGGTATGCGTACACGTTAAGCCGTTGGTCCCGACTGCAAATGCAGCCGGGACCAACGGCTTAACGTGCCTTCCGATGCACGGAGGAGTTCGCGATAGTAAATTTTTGGTCACCCATCCCATGACCAACCCTTGCGAACGTTGCTTAACTTATGCAATCGCTGGGCCAGGCGCTAAACCACTACGCCACCGAGCTCCTCTAAAAAAGATATAGGAACCCAATAAAAGGTAAACGGTTAGTTACGAGTACTTACGTAAACTTTTCAGTTGCGGCTCATGTTCATCTTTTTGAAGCCAATAAAGTTAGAATTCGTACGTACTTATGATAAAACAAACGACAATCATGTAATAAGCCCTTATATAATGATAAAAAAGAATGAAGTACTGTCCATTTAGCAGAGAATTCGACATCGTATCTGAAATTATGGGTGACGGTCTCTCGGTCGGGGATCAAATTGGATGGACGCTGGCCCTAATAAAAATTGACATCCTCTGGGAAATCTCGATGATGTTTTCGCAACGGTGTTTGATTTTACATATCGATTTACCAATTCCGACATTCGGCCTAAGTGTCTCTATTCGATGTGGTCCGAATTCAAACTAGTGTTTACAACCGTTAGCAAACGATATGGCAAGCGTCGTAATGTTTTATGGATACAGTTCTACGGGAATATAAATGAATGTGTTCAAAAACTACGTAAAGCGTAAGTATTTTAACACATTGTAATAGAACTAAATACAACGGAACAGTCTACCAAAACGGAAAAAAAAGTTTTCTAATTATTTTTAACAAAAAATCCGTTTCAATTAGCTCATTGCCGGTATAAAATATCGTGAATAACATGTATATTACTCCTTTGTTATTAAAATGTTAATTTATTTAACGTATGGATTTGTATTAAAAATATTTTCTCGTTTGATGTTTTGTTCGCCTCCTCTCGTGCCACGTGAACAAAATAAAAAACAACTATTAATTGCCCACCGATGCGCAACGAAATTTAATAAAATCGCGAACTCCATCCGCGGTCGCGTTAATTGCGCACACTGCGGTCTGCATGATAAAAACTTTCAATAATTAAAGCTGAACTGTACATACGCAGATAATTAACATACTGCCAGCTGACTGAATACTATATAGACTTTCAATAGTTTCTGACTCAGTGGCAGCTTGTGGAATAGAGAGCGCCTTAGAGCATCGCGGCTTCGTCTCGAAGAAGCGCGTCTTACTCTAAGGAGAGCGCCTTACAACATCGCGGCCAGAAGCGCGTCTTACTCTGAGGAGAGCGCCATTTCTGCAAATATAAAACACTAGCTTTTGCCCGCGACTTCGTTCGCCTTGAAGTAGTTTTTATGGCATTTAGCCCGCGGGTTAAAATAATGACCAGTTTATTATTTATGTATTATTAACTGATTATTATTATTATTTATTATTCATGTCAGTAGGCCGCGTTGTTATAGTGGGAAATCATATTAAAGTATTTTTTTGTATCCATGGGGAACAGTATATTTTTTCTGGGTGAAAGGTCATATGTCACAGACATGTCTGTGTCCTATGTCCTTTTCTGTAACCCTGACAATGTGAATGCAAAATTTCATGATAATCGGTTAAGTAATTAGGACGTAAAGTGTAATAAATAAACAAACAAACTTACTTTCACATTTATAATAGGTATTAGTAAGGATTGTGCAGAGAGGTAGACGAACACTTATCAGTTTACATAAGGCTTCAAGACAGTGTAGGAAATGAAGCGATCTTTTGTATGGAGACCCTAACATCCTCAGTCGATGAAACTTTGCAGGGATGCCAGGGATGTAATAGCCTTGGCCAAATGTATTAGCCACTCTATATTTTTTTCCTACTTACTATTTTAAACGATGTTATTTCAAATTTAACCAAACCAATATGAAGCATTATCTTGCTGAAACTTTACGTCGTTGTAATTCGTGTCACCGAAAATATTCGAAATCGACGGTTCAAGAGCGGTTTCAAGAACATTGAAGTACTTTTGCGAGTTCATGCGACTTTCACCAATGAACATTTCGCCCACTCCATCTGCAGCCATGCATCCCCATACCATTATGCTGCCTCCTCCATGCTTGACTGTAGGCACCACGCACTCCGGCAAGAATTATTCACCCTTTCGACGCCTCACGTAGGTCGCAGCAGGGGTACCAAACACCTCAAAATTGGATTCATCAGACCAAAGCACATTGGACCAATCTTCCTCTCTGTAAAGTGTTGGTGAATAATAGCCCAGGACGATTCGTGCTTTCTTGTTTGGTTCTGATAGCCACGGCTTCTTCAGTTCACGGAAAGTATGATCTGCCAGTTTTATTTCAAAAATGCTAAAACATAGGCATGGCTAATACATTTGGCCAAGGCTGTATATAGTATGAACCAAAACATGTACAAATATCCAAAAACAAAAAAAAAGATTTGGATTATTTAAAAAATATGTTTCATTTATGATACTTTATCATACTGTAAAGTTTCGTCTACTGAGGATTTACAGTGGGGGTCCACTACCTTCCTTTGGAAGAACGTGGGTCACGAATGCATTCGTTACCCACGTTCTTTTTTTCGGCACGACATTCGAATGTCACGATAGCGTACTTACTTTACTTGGACGAAGTGGTTAATTCGTCCAAGCGTACTTACGATTCGTTTTCAGGATGTGTGCACATTCCCGAATACATTTTTTAGGGTTCCGTACCCAAAGGGTAGAAACGGGACCCTATTACTAAGACTCCGCTGTCCGTCTGTCTGTCACCAGGCTGTATCTCATGAACTAGCTGGACAGTTGAAATTTTCACAGATGATGTATTTCTGTTGCCGCTACAACAACAAATACTAAAAACAGAATTAAATAAGTATTCAAGGGGGGCTCCCATACAACAAACGTGATTTTTTTGGCGTTTTTTGGTACGGAACCCTTCGTGCGCGAGTCCGACTCGCACTTTGCCGGTTTTTGTATAATAATATAAAAATAGCTTCTAACTCTAGGCTCACTGGAGGACTATTTTATCTGCCGCGCTATGAAACCAAATAGCATTGAATTCATTTAGGGTTCCGTACCCAAAGGGTAAAAAACGGGACCCTATTACTAAGACTCCGCTGTCTGTCTGTCACCAGGCTGTATCTCATGAACCGTGATAGCTAGACAGTTAAAATTTTTACAGATGATGTATTTCTCTTGCCGCTATAACAAAAAATACTAAAAATAAAATAAAGTAAATATTTAAGGGGGGCTCCCATACAGCAAAAGTGATTTTTTTGCTGTTTTTTGCTAGATATTAATAACGACAACAGGTAGACAGTTAAAATTTTCACAGATGATGTATTTCTGTTGCCGCTATAACAACAAATACTAAAAATATAATAAAGTAAATATTTAAGGGGGGCTCCCATACAAGAAACGTGTATTTTTTGCCGTTTTTTGGTACGGAACCCTTCGTGTGCGAGTCCGACTCGCACTTGGCTGGTTTTTTCACCTATCGATTCTTTATAATACGATTATGGTAGCACAAAAGCGCCCTGATCTGAAGGTATATATTACGATCACCTAATATTTATTTACACGATAAAGAATAATAGCATCATAGTGTTATAGTATGACCATTATGTTTATGATAAGAATAATCATATCACTTTTCAAGATACGCTTGAGAGCAATGGAATCGGCTCAGCTAAAACCTTTTTCAGTAGACAAAATCAATTGATGTAAAATTGTTTTTACAGTACCCTTAGCATGAACAGCTATAGAGAAAAAAAAAACGCGCGTAAAATTACTCGATAGAGAATTATCTATGGAAATTTTAATTTCGCTATTTGGCGGTAGATGGCGCTGTACAAATTTCCAATACAAAATAGCACTATCGAATGATTTTACGCGCATTTTTTTCTCGATAGTTGTTCGTGCTAAGGGTACTGAATGAAAATTGGTGCCATTTTAAAGCTAATAGTTAATTGATCTATGGAAGGTAACAATTTTATTGAAATATCTCAACTCATTAAATGTCGGAAAGAACTTAAAAGAAACCTATTAGCTGAGTCGGTTTCTTTGCTCAAGTGTACTTAACTTATTTTTGAAAATGTTGGTGTTTGACTACAATTTAATTTTCAGGATTTCCTAGTTCAGGCAAACGTTCTATTTTGTTCATAGTATGTAAACCTTGTACAATAACATTGTATCTGCACTTATTTAAATTAAGTGTAACTTTCATCTGAATTCTTTATATTCTGTGTTTTTTTCCGCTGACACAGAATTTAGCTAGAATAAGATAATCTGTTTGTCTCAAACAGACAAATTCTCGGAACATGAAAGTCGCATAATTAGGCTTCAAGAGCGGACGTTACGGTCTGGTTACCGCTGCCTGTTATTTCATTAAGTCACTTTTATTCTTTCCTAAAGTGCGCTGTACACATTGGCCCAACGCGTTGGCCGAGCGCGTTGGGCCAACGTGTAAAGACCTACTTGGCGGTATGTTGGGAGTTGGCGCCAACGTGTAAACAGTGACATGCCCTGGCCGCGCGCGTTGGCCCAACGCGCGCGGCCAGGCGTTGGCCCAATGTGTACTTTGGGCTTAATGCGGGCTCCACATTCGCGCCGTGAACGCCCGTGAAAGGCGTGAAGCGCGAATGTGGATGGTTTTCGCGCCCGTTCACGAGCTTCGCGCCTGTTCACGCCTTGTTCCCCGTTCCGTGTCGGTATTTGCGCCCGCTCCTCCCGTGAACGCAAACGCATCCACACTCGCGCGTGAAAACAGTACCGTGCCTTGATGTTTTTTATTTATTTGCCGAGTACGGTGCGTCAAAATGAGCGTCACTTGGACGAACGAGCAGGAAATTGTGTTGATTGAGTGTTATCATGCCGAACCCATTTTATGGGATGCTAAATTCAAACATAGCAGTGCATAATTCGGCGTCCATTCTCGACGAGCGCGCGAACTAAACTGTGAACGATAGCGAGTGTGGAGGGTCATGCTTTTCACGGCGACTTCACGGCAAAATTACGGCGTGAATTCACGCCGTGAATCACGCAGGAGTCTGGAGCCCACATAACGAAAGAGCGAGGTCCGACAGAAAGCGATAGACGGTAATTGACTTGAAAAATTAAGGGTGATTGGAAATGTCAATCGGTTATTCGCTCCTTTTGATTAAGTTCGAGTGGGAGGTGGCTCAGCAAGCTGCGGGTGAGTTTAACGGGATTTACGTCTTATTATAATACTGAGGAATCCGCTGAGGGGGAGTTCCTCAATTGAATGAATATCCACCTTTCCCTATTATTGTGCTTTTGTTTCAGGTACAATGCAAGTGACAATTCATTCTACAACACTATAACGTCAGGCTGTCCACGATCTTACTTTTGATTTTGGATTGTATTAACTCGTGTTATATTCATAATAAGAAAGTATAAAATATTTTTTTTCACGTACCCACGTAAACAATGTCATCCGATAGTCATTGTTGTATTCTGATGAGCATAACATGAATGGATATGAACTTGTGAACGCTGCGACCTACAAAGAAGTATCAAATCAAGTTAGTGTTGTAAACTGAACAGCATTCAGGTTCAACTGCGCAGTTTCTACTCGGCCAGACATGGCGCGGGGAGGAAATGACACTACTAGGTGTACTCCGAACAATCGACATAACTAATGCATATCTATACTAGATGCTCTGTGAGCTGTAGTTGCGATCCGTCTTTGCATAGCTGAATTAAAACTGAATGATGTTCACCGCGCACAAATCCTTTAAACAAAAAGCTGATACATTGTGTTTTTTGACCGAGCGAGCACGAAGTGCGAGCGAAGCGTCTCTGCTTCAGCTTAGGCAAAAATTCTTTCGTATGTCCGGCTGTCTGTTCCATCCTACAGGTCGCATTTCTCAACCGATTCTTGTGAAATTTTGTGAGCAGGTTCGAAAATTATGTAGATTTTTTTTGTCAAGCCCGTTTTTTGAAATTTTTCAAAATGACGGAGTTATGTTAAAAAAACAGATTTCAGTCCGTTTTCCATCTCTGCCTGTTTTCCTTTACAGGTCGCATTTTTCAACCGATTCTAGTAAAATTTTGTAAGCAGGTTTAAAAATGATGTAGATTTTTTTGTCAAACCAGTTTTTTGAAATTTTTCAAAACATCCGTTATTTTATGTTAAAATAAATATAAGTTAAAATAACCACCTATTTCAGTCCGGTTTTCCAGCGCTGTATGTTCTCCTCTACAGGTCGCATTTCTCAACCGATTCTCTTGAAATTCTGTGAGCAGGTTCGAAAATTATATAAAAAATTTTTGTCACGCCAGTTTTTTGAAAATTTTCAAAATGACGGAGAAATGTTAAAAATACATATTTCAGTCCGGCTTTCCAGTGCTGTCTGTTTTCCTCTACAGGTCCCATTTCTCAACCGATTCTCGTGAAATTTTGTAAGCAGGTTTGAAAATTGTATAGATTTTTTTTGTCAAGCCAGTTTTTAATTTTTTTTTAAATGGCGGAGATAATGTAAAAAAATCATATTTCAGTCCGGATTTCCGGCGCTGTCTGTTCTCCTCTACAGGTCGCATTTCTCAACCGATTCTTTTGAAATTTTGTGAGCAGTTTCGAAAATAATATAGAATTTTTTTGTCATGCCAGTTTTTTGAAATTTTTCAAAATGACGGAGAAATGTTAAAAATACATTTTTCAGTCTGGCTTTCCAGTGCTGTCTGTTTTCCTCTACAGGTCCCATTTCTCAACGGATTCTCGTGAAATTTTGTAAGCAGGTTTGAAAATTGTATAGATTTTTTTTGTCAAGCCAGTTTTTATTTTTTTTTAAATGGCGAGGATAATGTAAAAAAATCATATTTCAGTCCGGATTTCCGGCGCTGTCTGTTTTCCTCTACAGGTCGCATTTCTCAACCGATCCCGGTGAAATTTTGTGAGCAGATTTGATAAATATATGGAATTTTTTGTCGAGGCAATTTTTCGAAATTTATTAAAATGACATACATTTTTCACTCTGGCTTTCCAGTGCTGTCTGTTTTCCTCTACAGGTCCCATTTCTCAACGGATTCTCGTGAAAATTGTTTTGGGTTTGAAAATTGTATAGATTTTTTTTGTCAAGCCAGTTTTTATTTTTTTTTTTAAATGGCGAGGATAATGTAAAAAAACATATTTCAGTCCAGCTTTCCGGCTGTTTGATCTCCTCTACAGGTCGCATTTCTCAACCGATTCTGGTGAAATTTTGTGAGTAGGTTCAATAATTATATATAACTGTTTAGTCAAGACAATTTTTCCAAATTTAAAAAAAAATCACCATTTTGAAAAATTATCAAAATTAGAAGCACCATCTAGCTGCGAATACTCACGTACCTACTGTGTGTTTTGAAAACTTCATGGCGACATTTTATTTTATTTTATCGCGAGGTCTACAGCTCACGGAGCCACTAGTTTATATTTTCAACCCCCTTTATTTTCTACGCCATTTCGGAATTTTTTGAAAAACTGAAACGATAAAATAATAAACTGCTCAAAAAATTCGACGAGAGTCGATTGAGAAACGCAACCTTTAGAGGAGAATAGGCGGACATCCTGAGTTCCGGACATACGAAAGCATTTTTGCCCAAGCTAAAACGGAGGCGTTTAGTTAGCGCTTCGCGCTCGCTCGGTCAGATAGTCAGCGCTTAACATCATATTGATTAATCACTGGACTTGCAATAGTCATGAGTATTAAATGTTTTTATTCAGGAAATCAACTAGGTACGAAATATAGGCATGAGTGAAATAAAATTCAATAACCCTTGGTTTTCAAGATTATTCATAAATCGAAAGTTTGATCGACATGAATTTATTTCTTTCAATACGTACGGTCACGAGCAATAAGATGTACACACTTCAACTCAACTCTCAGAGTGAAAATGTCATAGGTTATTCAATAGCTTAATATGACATTAGTTCTAAAGTGTGTACATCTTATTGCTCGTGACGTCGTGACTGTACATGGCGATCATCTTAGATATATTTAAAAGCAACTCAGCTTTGTTAATCGATCTCAATGTAATGTACACAATATTGTGCAAATAAATATTCTGATTTCTGATTTCTGATTTCTGAACAGCATTCAGGGTCAACAGCACAGTTTCCACTCGACCAGGCACGGTGCGGAAATGACACTACTTCGAACAATCGGCGATACGACGTGTGTCTCGACCCGTCACTAATGCAATATATTGAGCGCCCCGTATCATATTGACTTGGACAATATAGTCCTTACCTGCCGGCGAGTTTATTTTTCCAATATTGGAGTAGTGTGTGTTTAGTATGAAAACTAAATAGGTGATGTGAGTTTTATTGAAGTTTTTTGGACTAGTGGCGTTCTGTGACGAAGAAATTTGGACATAATTCCAATAATCTATCATTTCATGGAAGTATGTCAAGCAACAAGTGCCGAGCATCAGTGTAACCAGCAAGGAATTTTCCTGTTTTCTATACTTTCAAAAAAAAAAGATTTGGATTATTCAAAAAATATGTTTCACATTTGATACTTAATCATACTGTAAAGTTTCGTCTACTGAGGATTTACTGTGGAGGTCCACTAGCTTCCTTTCCTACACTAAGTGCCGGAAAAAAGAACGTGGGTCACGAATGTCACGATAGCGTACTTACGATTCGTTTTCAGGATGTGTGCACATTCCCGACCATATATCTACTAGTGGCTCCGTAAGCTGTAGACCTCGCGATAAAACAAAATAAAATGTCCTCATGAAGTTTTCAAAACACACAGTAGGTACGTGAGTATTCGCAGCTAGACGGTGCTTCTAATTTTGATAATTTTTCAAAATGGGTGAATATTTTTTTTTAAATTTAAAAAAATTGGCTTGACTAAATAATTATATATACATAATTATCGAACCTACTCACAAAATTGTAACAGTATTACAATGTGTTACATCCTGAAAGCGATTGCGATAGATTTTTAAATTAGACAATAGAAAGGCTGTTTGAACAAAGTAATTTCGTAATTCTTGGCCTAAATTTAGGGCTTCTTATAGCTACGATCCACTTTTTTCTCAACTGTTTATCTTTGAAAAACCTGTGTCCCGATGTTCTCGATGAGCACAAGGGCACAACACAACATTGAGGCATATTAATTTCACAATTTACACCCAAATTTACCCAATATTTACATAGAAACATAAAGAGTTTGACAGATAGCATGACCCTCAAACTCACTAGCGCCATCTGCTTTAAGCTTTTGAGATTAGCTGCCATAAATATAATTTTTAGGGTTCCGTACCCAAAGGGTAAAAACGGGACCCTATTACTAAGACTCCGCTGTCCGTCTGTCTGTCTGTGTGTCTGTCTATCTGTCTGTCACCAGGCTCTCTCTATCTCATGAACTAGCTGGACAGTTGAAATTTTCACAGATGATGTATTTCTGTTGCCGCTACAACAACAAATACTAAAAACAGAATTAAATAAGTATTCCAGGGGGGTTCCCATACAACAAACGTGATTTTTTTTGGCAATTTTTGGTACGGAACCCTTCGTGCGCGAGTCCGACTCGCACTTGGCTGGTTTTTTCACCTATCGATTCTTTATAATACGGTTATGGTAGCACAAAAGCGCCCTGATCTGAAGGTATCTATTACGATCACCCAATATTAATTTACACGATAAAGAATAATAGCATCATAGTGTTATGATATGACCATTATGTTTATGATAAGAATAATCGTATCACTTTTCAAGATACGCTTGAGAGCAATGGAATCGGCTTAGCTAAATTTCTTTCAACCTTTTTCAGTAGACAAAATCAATTGATGTAAAATTGTTTGTACAGTATAAAAATTGGTACCATTTTAAAGCTAGTTAATTGATTTATGGAATGTAGGTATCAATTTTATTGAATTATCTCAACTCATTCTATGTCGGAAAGAACTTAAAAGAAACCTATTAGCTGAGTCAGTTTCTTTGCTCAAATGTACATAATTTTGAAAATGTTGGTGTTAGACTACAATTTAATTTTCAGGATTTCCTAGTTCAGGCAAACGTTCTATAATGTTCATAGTATGTAAACCTTGTCCAAAAACATTGTATCTGCACTTATGGAATAGTACATTACTGCCGCGGTCACTAATGACTGCGTTGCTGGCAGCGATGATGATGGCCGAGAGCGGAGCTTAGCGCAGGTCCAGGCCGTCACAGCGCGGTCAGCATTGCACCCCGTGATGGACAAGCTAGAATAAGCGCGGACTTAAAGAATAAGGACTTAAAGAAGGTTGTCAAAATAATGACCATATTACAAGCTTTTTTGAGTAAAATAAATAATTTTACTCAAAAAAGCTTGTAATATGGTCATTATTTTGACAACCTTCTTTGAACAAAGTCGAGCTGGCCGGTGTCCTCCGATGGTGACGCAACAAAGTTATATGGGATTTCATTATTGTCGAGTTTTAGCCACCAGCAATTTCCTTTGAGAATCCATTATTGTCGAGTTTTCTTTCAAACATAGTTAGCTGAAAAATACACTGTACAACCCGCGCAGATAAAGAATGGGACTAGAAATGGCGTCGTTCATATTCACTATCGCTCTCTCAGTCACACTCGTTGTGGTAAGCGCGGTGAGCCGCCATTTTGAATCCTATCCTATATTTGCGCGGGTGTTGTATTGTTGTACCTAGATGATGTTTTTGTACTTTTATATAAAATTAGTATGGAAAAATATAAAAAACTCGCACTTGACCGTTTTTTGACCTTTCATTCAATACCCCTTATCTACTTCCTGAGTTACAAAGGGGATAAAAAAAAACATTATTTTTTGGCTCCGACGCACCGTTTCTGAGATATTTGCATTTTTGTATTTTTTCGAAATTAGGATATAAGTACCTACTATAGTAGGTATAGTAGCCAGTATTCGCATTTTTTGAGTAAAGTACTATACAAGCCTTGGTCCACAATGACTGCACTGCTGGCCACGTTATGATGGCCTCGAGCTAAGCTTAACTACGCTCTCGGCCTTCAAACTTGGTCATCATTGCAGCCCTTGCTGTCCGCGCTATAAAAGCCTCGACCTCTGGTCTCGGCCTTTATTCTAGCTTGTCCATCAAGGGCTGCAATGCTGAGTGACGGCCTGGACCTGCGTTAAGTTCCGCTCTCGGCCATCATCATCGCTGCCAGCAACGCAGTCATTATTGACCGCGGCAGTAATGTACTAATTCTAATTATTCTATTCTAATTTTGTATAAAGTGCAACTTTGATCTACATTCGTTATATTCTGTGATTTTTTTCCGCTGATACGGAATTTAGCTAGAATAAGATAATCTGTTTGTCTCAAACAGACAAATTCTCGGAACATGAAAGTCGCATAATTAGGCTTCAAGAGCGGACGTTACGGTCTGGTTACCGCTGCCTGTTATTTCATTAAGTCACTTTTATTCTTTCCTAACGAAAGAGCGAGGTCCGACAGAAAGCGATAGATGGTAATTGACTTGAAAAATTAAGGGTGATTGGAAATGTCAATCGGTTATTCGCTCCTTTTGATTAAGTTCGAGTGGGAGGTGGCTTAGCAAGCTGCGGGTGAGTTTAACGGGATTTACGTCTTATTATAATACTGAGGAATCCGCTGAAGGGGAATTACTCAGTTGAATGATTATCCCGCTTTACCTATTATTGTGCTTTCGTTTCAGGTAGAATGCAAGTGACAATTCATTCTACAACACTATAACGTCAGGCTGTCCATGATCTTACTTTTGGATTTTGGATTGTATTAACTCGTGTTATATTCATAATACGAAAGTATAAAATACATTTTTCACCTACCTACGTAAACAATGTTGTCCGATAGTCATTGTTGTATTCTGATGAGCATAACATGAATGGACATGAACTTGTGAACGCTGCGACCTACAAAGAAGTATCAAATCAAGTTAGTGTTGTAAACTGAACAGCATTCAGGTTCAACTGCGCAGTTTCTACTCGGCCAGACATGGCGCGGGGAGGAAATGACACTACTAGTATGTACTCCGAACAATCGACAAAACTAATGCATACTTGTACCTATAGTACTAGTGTAGTGGCTTTGTGAGCTATAGTCGCGATCCGTCTTTGCATAGCTTAATTAAACTGAATATTCACAGCGCACAAATCCTTACAACAAAAAGCTGGGAGACATTACGTTTTTTTTATGTTTTCAACTCTCTTTATTATCTCCGCCTTTTTGAAAAATTTCAATAAACTGAAACGATAAAATAATAAACTGCTCACAAAATTAGACGAGAGTCGATTGAGAAACCGAGAAACGCAACCTGTAGAGGAGAACAGGCTGACATCCTGAGTTCCGGACATGCGAAAGCATTTTTGCCCAAGCTGAAACGGAGGCGTTTAGTTAGCGCTTCGCGCTCGCTCGGTCAGATAGTCAGCGCTTAATATCATATTGATTAATCACTGGACTTGCAATAGTCATGAGTATTAAATGTTTTTATTCAGGAAATCAACTAGGTACGAAATATAGGCATGAGTGAAATAAAATTCAATAACCCTTGGTTTTCAAGATTATTCATAAATCGAAAGTTTGATCGACATGAATTTATTTCTTTCAATACGTACGGTCACGAGCAATAAGATGTACACACTTCAACTCAACTCTCAGAGTGAAAATGTCATAGGTTATTCAATAGCTTAATATGACATTAGTTCTAAAGTGTGTACATCTTATTGCTCGTGACGTCGTGACTGTACATGGCGATCATCTTAGATATATTTAAAAGCAACTCAGCTTTGTTAATCGATCTCAATGTAATGTACACAATATTGTGCAAATAAATATTCTGATTTCTGATTTCTGATTTCTGAACAGCATTCAGGGTCAACAGCACAGTTTCCACTCGACCAGGCACGGTGCGGAAATGACACTACTTCGAACAATCGGCGATACGACGTGTGTCTCGACCCGTCACTAATGCAATATATTGAGCGCCCCGTATCATATTGACTGGGACAATATAGTCCTTACCTGCCGGCGAGTTTATTTTTCCAATATTGGAGTAGTGTGTGTTTAGTATGAAAACTAAATAGGTGATGTGAGTTTTATTGAAGTTTTTTGGACTAGTGGCGTTCTGTGACGAAGAAATTTGGACATAATTCCAATAATCTATCATTTCATGGAAGTATGTCAAGCAACAAGTGCCGAGCATCAGTGTAACAAGCAAGGAATTTTCCTGTTTTCTATACTTTCGAAAAACAAGCAGTTGTCATGTCATTGTATGTACTTACCCGAATTTCAATAAAAAGGATTACCTAAATATCTCAAATCTAAGATTACAAAAGCTTTTCACTGCCATTATTGCAGCCGGTAGTTGAAAGTTTTCAAGCTGAAGCTTCAGCAATATAGCCTACACTATATAGCTCAGGCAGTTTTAGTAAATACAAACTCGAACAAACAAAGGGAACTAGATGTGTGCGATCCGTCTCTTATACAACATATTGAACGCCAGAAATAATATCATTTACGGACAATGAAGCGTTGTTTGTTTACCTTTCGTATCGTTTTGTACATAGGAACGGAGAATTTACCGTGAAGAAATACTGATACACAGTCTTTTGTTTCGTTATACCAGTGTTTTTTTTTTACTTTTTATAGTCACGTCACGGACCACTTAAAGAAAAGTTTAGAAAAAGAAAACAAGCCTTAAATTAAAATCACGGCTTAAGTGAGCTACTGCGAACACATGCTACAGACCCTGAAGGGATCCGTGTACCTCACTTTTAGAAACCTGGGTCATATCAAAGACTGCTAGACCGCTAATAATTTCTAAGTAAATAATTTGATTTTAATATGGGGTTTTGTATATGAGTTTTTTATGAAATAATTAACACTAGTTATCAATTTCATAAATACTTTCTTAGGGGATGACAAGTCATAGTATAATAACCATCTGTCTTAATTTTGGTCCAGCGGTTTGAGCTGTGCAATGATGGTCAGGACAGGACATACTTTGAAAATATTGTCTTTTTTTTAATATGGGTTAAGTGAATTAAATAATGTGGAACATAAATTTCTCTAAAATAAAAAGATTTGACATCAAAACCAGCAAGGACGGTGGAATTGAAAATTCAATTTCAAGTTTTAAAATATGCAAATGGAAATTGCCGTACTTACTCAGCATTTACTACCTATTTTTACTTTATGGGCAGTAGAAAGTCATATTTCCTCGGTTCCTTTAAAATGAACGATAGCTGGAGCATAATAACAATGACTAAAGTCAGCCCATCTTAGCTTCTAATTTTAATGTGATAATTGTTTAAAAGTAATTCACAAATTCTGTAAATTCTGCTTACAAGGTATGTCTACTCAAATGCTCATGCTGTCATTTCTATGCAGAAATATTTAAAAATATATTATAAACTAGCTGCCGCCCGCGACTTCGTCTGCGTGGAAAGGTTTTTTAGCTCTCCCTCGGGAACAATAATTTTTTTTCGGGATGAAAAGTACCCTATGTCCTTCTCTGTACCCCTGACAACGTGTATGCAAAATTTCATGATGATCGGCTCAGTAGTTAGGACGTGAAGGCGTAACAAACAAACAAACAAACAAACAAACAAACGGACTTTCGCATTTATAATATTAGTAAGGATTCAACCTTTAAAATAATTGGTCTACTTATCTACAATTATAATTAAGAATTTGGTTACCAGAAACCGCTCTTACGATTTAAATTAGATTTCAGGGCTTTGACATTGTGGCCTTAATTGACTAAAATTGGCAATAAGATTAAACTGGGATTAAAGGTGGTTCACAGATTCAAAGCGACAAATCTCTTTTGATTAGCATAATTATAATTATATTTCCATTTGACACAAATCTCGAAATTATTCCAAGCTTTTTACATAAATAAAAAAAACAATAGCAATAACTTCCATACAATATATGGTAAATCATGCAAGAAATCTGTGCACCACCCTACAAATAAATGGACATGCAAATACCTGCAGATACATAGACAACCGCCTTTAACCGTCTCTGTGGCACAGAATACATAATAGTACAAGTCTGTGGTTCGCAGGGGTCCGGGGTTCGATTCCCATTTGTACTCGGTTTTGTTGGTAGTAGGGCTTATTTCAAATCCGCCTAGCTAGCACCATCTTACCTAAGTTTGACGCCATAACAACAATTAAAAAAAATGTTGTGTTCCGGCAGTTAGAGGTAAATTAGCCAGTTCCTCAGTGATCCTCATCACATTCCGGGTGTAGTGCGTTTTCACCTTCGGCCTTATCGTCACTTAACATCAGGTGAGATGAAAGCCAAGCACTATACTGTTGGGTATAAAAAAAAACAACTACACACCTTGTAAAAAACTCAAATTCCAACTACTCTTTTTAGCCTAACCTACACTTACAACTAATTGATATAATTTATTACTGTATGTGAACTATGTGTTTTATAACACACATGTTCGATACGTATTACACCATGATAATAATACCTGTGCCAATTAATAGCTTACGACCTACGTGTAATTAAATCACTGGGATATGCCGAAATCCATGGGATGTAACAGAGATTTATGGAGGTAATAAAACAAATATTTGAATGTAATATTGATACTATCAGTAAATTATTATTGTTTGCTGTACTCCATAGATTTAGTACACTGATTTATGTAGGTACTTATACTTAATCATAACATAACAAATGTTATTATTAAGTCCAACGTTGAAATTGATCTATTAAAATAAAAGTTTGAATTTTTAAGTCGGCGACTGACCTGTAGCATTTCATCGTAACGTAACGATACGTTACGGCGAAATGTTATACAACGTGGATGGAGAGGACAATGCGAAAATGAATGATATCACTGTAGACCATAGACATAGAAAAATTTTCGCTGCGCTCAAGAAGACCAACAAAGCGTGGAAAAGAGAAGTTTACTTCATACGGACACGGTCTATGTAAAGAAGAGACAAAGGATCAAGTGACATGTGCCAACATTTTTTACAGTAAGAGCCCCTAGCGTCCCGCTTAGCAAATGAGCAATCACAGTTTGTTTAAAATATTTTTTGATCTTAATTAGAATTTAAAATAAAGGTATCGATGGAGTTATGGTGTCTTGTACTCTAAGTAATTGTGATGTGACAAAAAGAAACAAACCAAGTAATCACACTTTTCACAGGTAAATAAGATATTGCGACACATTTCTCTAAAACCAAATGTCGCTACATTTATTCGTTTTTCGACAAAGAAAACAGTATGGAATATAGTTTATTAATTTCCTTTGCTATAATATAGTCATATTTTATGAATCTAAGTCATATTTTACGTATCTCATATAAAATGTATTGATTCGTTTTCGGATCACCTGTTTATTGATTTTGTTGTTCTTTGACATTCTATTTCTATGCTGTAGACACTAGTTCATAGAAGTATTTTGAAACTATTAAATAATTCCTAGGAGCGAAATAAAAAAAAACTTGTCGGCAATAGCTTAGTAATAGATACAGCATGTAGATGTGCACCATGTGAATGTTAAAAATGAAAAAATATTTCCTGTGACTAAACTACTGGGTATTTTTAATTGATATTTTATAGGCAGACTGGTAGCGTTACTAGATATACGAAATTTAATTTATGGTCGCATTGTCCTCTCCACGTTGTATATGTCGTGGGCACAGAACAAATACAATATACTCAGGGGAGAAGAATTGTATCTCCATAGAAAAAAAATGGTACCATAGCTTTATATGTTTACAACTAGCGCGCCCAGGCCCCATGGAAATAGTACTATAAACCGGAATGAGTGCTTCGCCCCAAAACGAGCCGACAGAGAGGTCAAGTAGATGTATGTGTCCTTTTCTTCATTAGGGTGACCAAACCGTATGGTTGGCCGGAGACATACATAATACTTTAAACTGTTTAATATAAACTTAAATACCTAAGTAGTTCTTTATTTATAATTAACACTTTTTACCGCGTTTTTATTACGTTGCTTGCTCTTTTGTTTGTTTAAGCACAAATTTTGCAAACGATTTTATACCAAATTCTCGATGAGCTAGAGACTTGAAACTTTGAACACAGGTCAGAAATGGAAGGAAATGCAATATTACAGTGTCATTGAGGTGATCTGATAATGGAGCCGGAAGAACGCCACAGGAACTCTATGATGAATGAAACTATACAACCCCATCGTGTTTGGGCTTATTAGAATTGTCTTGACAAGTACTCTGACGGGAGACGAGGTTCAGGGTCGGATGATGAAGTCTGGATTCCATGCCATAGGAACTCAATATTGAAATCATGCAACCCCATCGAGTTTGGGCTCGTTTGAATCGTCTTGACGAGTGCTCTGTTGGGTAATAGTATCCAAGAGTCTGATGATGGAGCCGGAAGAAGGCCACAGGAACTCTGCAATAAAACCTTTCAACCCCATCGAGTTTGGACTCGTTTGAATGGTCTTAACGAGTACTCTGATAGGCGGTGGTATATTTTTAGTTTAGCTCGTTAACTAAAAAAAAGAAAATTAATATTTATTAAAAAATATTTTTTAAGAACAAATTATTCATCACGTTTTTATTAAGTTGCTTTTTTGTTTTTATTTTTTCAATATGGTAATTCAACCAATTACAATCTAGTTTATTCAATTAAATTTAATTTCAAGTGTAAATAATTACGCAACTTTAAAGTTTATTCCAATTTTTAATAAAAATGCAATGTGCGTGAACTTCGGAAAAACAAATAAATGTTGGAAAAACAAGTAAAAGTAGGAAAACATTGTCTAGTGATCTGTAGTTAAAAAAAGATGGAAACGATTTTCGACTTTATTGACGTTTGCAATTCGATTGCTTTTTCCCATAATTATACTTGTACATTTACTTTGCTGTTTCATTAAAAACTGTTATTTTGGTAAAGATGTCAATAAGGTCTAAAATACTTGCACCAATTTCTTTACTTGTGAAATTAATAAAATGGGTGCAAAAGATTTACGACGACACAATGTTAAAAATAAAAAAAAAACAAAATGGCGGCCAACTATATTGTTCGTTGGCCGATTTTATGAAACTCGATTTTGTTACTATTTTGATCAAAATATAACAAAGAAATGTTAAAAATATAAAAAAATATGGCAGCCAACTCTTTTATTTGTGGGCTGATTTGAATGAAACTCGGTTTCAGTACTAATTTGACAAGAAAATAATAACACAATATGTATAGAAAAAATTAAAAATCTAAGATGGCAGCCAACTTGTTTGTTTTTGGGCCGATTTCGATGAAACTAGGTTTTTGGTAATATTTTGACAAGAAAATAACAACGCAATTTTTAAAATACTAAAAATCTACGATGGCGGCCAACTTTTTTGTTTTTTTGGGCCGATTTCGATGAAACTCGGTTATTGGTTACTAATTAGACAAGAAAATAACAACTCAATGTAAACTGAAGGAAAAATCAAAAAAGATCAAAATGGCTGCTAATTTGTTTTTGAAATCGGCCCAAGAACAAAAAAGTTGGCCACCATCTTGAATTTTGTAAGTTTTCAACATTGCATTGTTATTTTCTTGTCGAAATCGTATCAAAAACCGAGTTTCATCAAAATCGGCCCAAAAACAAAAAAGTTGGCCGCCATCTTGGATTTTTAGTTTTTTAAAATTGCGTTGTTATTTTCTTCTCAAAATAGTTCCAAAAACCGAGTTTCATCTAAATCAGCCCAAAAACAGAAAAGTTGGCCGCCATCTTGGATTTTTTAAATTTTCAACATTGCGTTGTTATTTTCTTGTCAAAATCGTACCAAAAACCAAGTTTCATCAAAATCGGCCCAAAAACAAAAAAGTTGACCGCCATCTTGGATTTTTTTAATTTTTTAATTTTCAACATTGTGTTGTTATTTTCTTGTCAAAATCGTACCAAAAACCGAGTTTCATCAAAATCGGCCCAAAAACAAAAAAGTTGGCCGCCATCTTGGATTTTAAGTTTTGTAAAAATTGCGTTGTTATTTTCTTATCAAAATAGTTCCAAAAACCAAGTTTCATCGAAATCGGCCCAAAAACAAAAAAGTTGGCCGCCGTCTTGGATTTTTAGTTTTTTAAAAATTGCGTTATTTTCTTGTCAAAATAGTTCCGAAAACCAAGTTTCATCGAAATCGGCCCAAAAACTAAAAAAGTTGGCCGCCATCTTGGATTTTAAGTTTTGTAAAAATTGCGTTGTTATTTTCTTATCAAAATAGTTCCAAAAACCAAGTTTCATCGAAATCGGCCCAAAAACAAAAAAGTTGGCCGCCGTCTTGGATTTTTAGTTTTTTAAAAATTGCGTTATTTTCTTGTCAAAATAGTTCCGAAAACCAAGTTTCATCGAAATCGGCCCAAAAACTAAAAAAGTTGGCCGCCATCTTGAATTTTTTTATATTTAAAAAATGCTTTGTTATTTTCTTATCAAAATAGTTCCAAAAACAGAGTTTCATCGAAATCGGCCCACAAACAAAAAAGTTGGCCGCCATCTTGAATTTTTTAATATTTAAAAAATGCATTGTTATTTTCTTATCAATATAGTGCCAAAAACCGAGTTTCATCGAAATCGGCCCACAAACAAAAAGTTGGCCGCCATCTTGAATTTTTTAATATTTAAAAAATGCGTTGTTATTTTCTTAGCAAAATAGTGCCAAAAACCGAGTTTCATCGAAATCGGCCCATAAATAAAAAAGTTGGCCGCCATCTTGAATTTTTTAATATTTAAAAAATGCGTTGTTATTTTCTTCTCAAAATAGTACCAAAAACCGAAATTCATCGAAATCGGCCCACAAACAAAAAAGTTAGCCGCCATCTTGGATTTTTTAATATTTTAACATGGCGTTATTATTTTCTTATCAAAATAGTGCCAAAAACCGAGTTTCATCGAAATCGGCCCACAAACAAAAAGTTGGCAGCCATCTTGGATTTTTTATAATTTTAACATAGCGTTATTATTTTCTTATCAAAATAGTACCAAAAACCGAAATTCATTGAAATCGGCCCACAAACAAAAAAGTTGGCCGCCATCTTCAATTTTGTAATATTTAAAAAATGCGTTGTTATTTTCTTATCAAAATAGTGCCAAAAACCGAGTTTCATCGAAATCGGCCCACAAACAAAAAAGTTGGCAGCCATCTTGGATTTTTTTTATATTTAAAAAATGCTTTGTTATTTTCTTATCAAAATAGTACCAAAAACCGAGTTTCATTGAAATCGGCCTAAAAACAAAAAAGTTGGCCGCCATCTTCAATTTTTTAATATTTAAAAAATGCGTTGTTATTTTCTTATCAAAATAGTGCCAAAAACCGAGTTTCATCGAAATCGGCCCACAAACAAAAAAGTTGGCAGCCATCTTGGATTTTTGTATATTTAAAAAATGCTTTGTTATTTTCTTATCAAAATAGTACCAAAAACCGAGTTTCATTGAAATCGGCCTAAAAACAAAAAAGTTGGCCGCCATCTTGAATTTTTTAATATTTAAAAAATACATTGTTATTTTCTTATCAAAATAGTGCCAAAAACCGAGTTTCATCGAAATCGGCCCACAAACAAAAAAGTTGGCCGCCATCTTGAATTTTTTTAATATTTAAAAAATGCGTTATTATTTTCTTAGCAAAATAGTGCCAAAAACCGAGTTTCATCGAAATCGGCCCATAAATAAAAAAGTTAGCCGCCATCTTGAATTTTTTAATATTTAAAAAATGCGTTGTTATTTTCTTCTCAAAATAGTACCAAAAACCGAAATTCATCGAAATCGGCCCACAAACAAAAAAGTTAGCCGCCATCTTGGATTTTTTAATATTTTAATATGGCGTTATTATTTTCTTATCAAAATAGTACCATAAACCGAGTTTCATCGAAATCGGCGCATAAACATGAATTTGATTATTAATATTTACTTTACCCCTAGCCTGCGACTTCCAGTAATTTCAATTGATAGAACAATTTCGTTTTGGGGAAATCTGAAATGGTGTAGTATTTATGGTCACCCTAGTTTTGTAAAGGAATATTTCCTAAATATTGAAATTCTAAAATTGAAATTCGGCGCCAAAGTCAAAATCGGATCGGAGTTGCCAGGATTGACACTTTAATTTATACAACTACAATAATGCTGATTAGCATTATTGTAGAAATCTAATTAAATCAAAAGAGTAAGTTCAGTTTTGTTTTACAATTACTTTAAGTTATTCTAAATTAACATTTAAGTAGTATATTTTCAATATTCCACTCTGAATCCTTAACTTTGATACACTACGTGATTGGTAACGTACATTTTCTTTTTCCTACTATCGTGGTATTATTGTTTAGTAATGGCAATTGTGCGAACGAGACACCGACCTCCACCTGGTGTTGTTTCATTCACACAGTAGAGTCTTCAGTGAATGTCATCGATAGAATTTCAACTCTATGACAAAGGCAATAAAGTTGAATTTCTTTTAAACGAATAGTGAGAATTTTTGTATAGTACTCACTCCTTATATAAACCTCCTTGCCAGGCCCCTATTTCACAGACGTGACATTTGTAAATGACAATGACAATTCGGTGTCCATCGCGTCAGCCAAATTGAATTTAGAAAACATACTGCTCAAACTACTCACAGATACCGCAACGTACATCAAATTGTCATTGTAATATACAATTGTCACGTCTGTGAAATAGGGGCCTGGTGGATTGTCACCGAAAACTTCCAAGCGCGGGAATATTCAAACCCTTCTTTATTTCTAGGCCAAACTGAAATTGTTAGGATCTCTTTGTGAAGAGATGCTAATATAATAATAATAATAATAATAATAAAATGTTTTATTAGCCCCAAATAAACACAAAAAACAACAAAAAAATAAAGTAAAAATAACAAAAACTTAAACTAAAAAAGTACCTACAAAAAGTAACGAAATGGAGACTAATGGGTCCTGTCTCAGCGTGTGTAGCTGCGACGTTCAGAGAACGCCACAGCACGCTGTTATTCTAACAGGGCCTAGGGAGCTGTGGTCTTATAATATACTAAAAGTATCATAGAAGATATGAGAAATAAAAATAATATATACCTAAATACTATAAAAAATATATAAAGAAGACAGAATGTATACGATCCTTGGCTATATCGTTTGCTCTAGTCTATGACAAAGATACAAGTGTAGTGTCAAGTTGACATTGACATGACAGTGATAGGCGTGCGTGCTGGATAAATAAAAGAAAAATTATTTAGCGGGCGGAATTTTTTGTTCACTTTTAATGTGTTTGATTGCTATTTTCGATTCGATCGAGCGATTTCATAAGCGGAAGCGTTTTAGTGAGTTGTGCTGTGATAAACTGTGAGTACATTTGTGTCATTAACTTAGAATAATTACAAGAGAGTGCAATTTGGAAAATTTTACAAGTGTTTGCATGGACTTAGAATAATTTCTCCAAAAGTGAACATACGGGGAATCCACGCCAGTTTGCCGAGCCAAGTGCAAAACACTTAGAAAAATTTCGTAAAATTTACCATTGACTTAGAAAAAATTGTTGAAGTTTGCCATCGACTTAGAAAAATTTGTTGCAATTTCTCATACGTTGAATAGTTTGCTTGAATAACTATTGAGATGGATGCCTACGGTAAAATTCAAGAAGATATTAAGTCAAAAATTCAGAAAGGAAGGTCTAATTTCAGAAAGTCTCCGAAGGATAGGATTTCTCTGTCATACTTAGAAACACGTTTAGAAGCCTTGGAAAATCAATGGTCTTTATTTTATGAAACACATAAGAAAATTATAATGGAAGTTACTGGAGAAGTACTTGCAAGTTCTATTTATTTTAAAAATGATACATATGATCAGACCGAAGAACTGTACATAAATTACAAGTCGGAGTTAAAAGAAGTCATCCTTACGTTAAAGAAAGATGTTAATGTTAATGAATTTTATGATGCAAGTGCAACAACTAACAGCACCCAATCCTTTACTGTTAAGTTACCGAAAATAGAAATTCCAAATTTTAGTGGGAGATACATAGAATGGAGTAGTTTTCGTGATTTATTTTTGTCTTTAATTCACAACAATAAGGGATTGGATGACGTTCAAAAGCTGCATTATTTGAAAAGTCACTTGTCTGGCGAAGCCGAGCAAATGTTAAGACACATACCTATCACTGCATGTAATTATAAAACTTGTTGGGATCAGTTAGAGCATCGTTATAACAACAAAAGGTTTTTAGCCAATTGTGTATTAAAACGTTTTATGAACCAAAAAAATGTATTGTCGGAATCTTCAAGTGCGATAAAGGAATTACTCGACACAACTAATGAGTGTTTAAATGCTCTTATTAATTTAGGTATAAATGTAGATTCCTGGGATCTTATTGTAATTTATATAATTTCGTTGAAACTTGATACAGAATCCCGAAAGTTGTGGGAAGTTGAAGTTAGTAAATGTAATGATGAATTGCCTAAACTTATTGATTTTAAAAACTTTTTGGATCATCGTTTTAGATCTTTAGAATTTTTAGATAATAAAACCATTAAACAGAGTAATGTTCGTAATAGTGTTTCTAAAACAATGCACGCAATTTCTGCTGTTTCATGTATATTTTGTTCCGATGCTCACAAACTTTGCAATTGTAAAAAATTCGCTAAGGAAGATGTAAATGTACGTCGTACTTTTGCCCAAACCAACAAGTTATGTTTTAACTGTCTTGCTCCGAATCATTCGATTTACAATTGCCGTCAATCAACCAACTGTCGCATTTGTAAAAGGCGACATCACTCTTTACTGCACCCAAAGTCAGGTCCTAAAGATGATCAGGTAAACAATTCCGTAGTGGAAGGTGGCGCTCAGTCATCCAATGTAGAATCATCTCAAGGCGAGGCATCAAATATAGTTTCATGCTTTTCGAATGTAAATAGTCAAGTATTATTGGCCACTGCATTGGTCAACGTGGATACAAAAAATGGAACTTTTCATCTCAGAGCTCTTTTGGACCAAGGTTCACAAGCTTCATTTATAGCAGAATCTGTTGTACAAATGCTTGGTCTCAGAAGAGTTTCAAACATGAGTTACATTTCAGGGTTAGGTAGTGATCAAGGATCACCCTTGTAGTCTAAATGGACCGTTATGGTCAAAATTCAGTCACGCCATGACCCCAACTTTACAGTTGAAGTTAAGGCTCATGTTCTCAATAAGCTCACCTCTCTTTTACCTGAGAGAAAAATGTCCGTTTCGATGTTTTCTCCTCAAATTCCTGCTATAGAACTAGCAGACCCGAAGTTTAATACTCCGAGTAAAATTGATATTTTACTGGGGGCGGAAGTATATGGTCAAATTTTAATGGATGGAGTTGTCAAAGGTCCACCAGGTTCTCCAATTGCGCAAAATACCAAACTTGGTTGGATACTTTCGGGCCATATATTTTCTCTTCCAAGTCACGAACCATCACAGACGCGTAATGAAATAATTAGTATGCACACACAATTGAGTATGAACGATCTCCTGAAAAGTTTTTGGGAGCAAGAAGAATTGTCTTCAGCCGCGAAGAAATGTTTGTCTGAAGAAGAACAGCAATGTGAGGAGCTGTTTGCCAAAACTACTTCTAGAGACAATGAGGGTCGCTATGTCGTAAAATTGCCATTTAAAAAGGTGGATCCAAGTTGTCAATATGGGAATTCTTATGATATTGCGCAGAAACGGTTTTTTATGCTTGAAAAACGATTAATGAAGAATCAACTACTGCAGGTTCAATATTCCGAGGTTATGGAGGAATATTTAAATTTAAAACACATGGAAGTAGTGCCGGAAGTGGAAAGAAGTAATCCCAAGGCTGTTTATCTTCCCCATCACGCCGTCGTTCGGAATGACAAAAGCACCACTAAGGTTAGAGTCGTGTTTGATGCGTCGTGTTCACTTAATAATGGAACTTCGTTGAATGATGATCTCATGGTAGGTCCAACGCTTCAACCCGAACTCCGACACCTTATTTCACGTTGGCGCTGCTACCCTATAAGCCTGGTGGCGGATATTGTGAAGATGTACCGTCAAGTCAAGGTAGCCGCTGAGGATGTTGATTTTCAACGACTATTATGGCGTAGCGATGTTAATTCAGAACTTCAGCATCTTCGACATTTACGTGTAACATTTGGTACATCATCGGCACCTTACTTGGCGGTCAGATCTTTACAACAACTTGCACGTGATGAGGGAGATAAATATCCTTTGGCAGCTAGCAGAGTCCTTAGGGAATTTTATATGGATGACCTTATGACAGGCTGCGAAAACATAAACGAGGGAGCACAGATTTATCAACAAATGAACGAATTACTTAAACTTGGCGGTTTCCAGCTTCAGAAATGGAGTAGTAGCAATAGCGAGTTGCTGTCAAAGTGGGATAGAGAAAGTAAAAATTCAAAGGAAACTTTAGAGCTAAAATTAGATTCAGTTATGAAAATTTTAGGTCTCACTTGGAATAGACACCAAGATGAATTTCAATACACTGTCCAACTTACATCACTGGAACCACCCGTAACTAAGAGGAAAATGATTTCTGAAATAGCAAAACTGTTTGATCCCCTCGGTTGGCTAGCTCCTGTGGTCACAACTGCTAAACTCTTTATTCAAAGAGTCTGGCTGTCAGGGATACAGTGGGATGAAGAATTGCCTT
The DNA here is from genome assembly GCA_943789525.1 of Agriphila geniculea. Lineage (NCBI taxonomy): Eukaryota > Metazoa > Arthropoda > Insecta > Lepidoptera > Crambidae > Agriphila > Agriphila geniculea. The sequence continues at coordinate 19,747,845 of OX038871.1, forward strand.
GTGATATTTTGAAGGCATGGCTTGATTTTCGAGAAGAACTTACACATCTCGCTCAATTTAAGATTCCAAGGTGGATTGGCACTAGCTCCAACGATGTTACCAGAGAACTTCAAGGATTCTGCGATGCTTCAAACGCAGCATACGCAGCTGTAGTCTATATGAGAATCGTTGATAGTAAGGGTGATGTACATGTCCGATTACTTACCGCAAAGACTAAAGTTGCTCCGGTGAAGCAAGTCTCGATTCCTCGGTTGGAATTATGCGGAGCGGTATTGTTAGCCAATCTGCTTCATGAAATTGCAGAAGTTTTAGAGATTCCCAAGGAGTGTGTGTATGCCTGGACAGACTCAAGTGTAGTCCTTTCATGGCTAAGCAGTCATCCCAGCAGGTGGAAAACCTATGTAGCGAATCGAGTCTCTGAAATATTAACGCTTATGAATAATACTCAGTGGTCCCATGTCAAGTCCGAATCTAACCCTGCAGATTGTGCGTCGCGAGGCATAAATCCGAGCAAACTATCAGACTTGGAAATCTGGAGAAAGGGTCCAGAATGGCTGCAAGAAAAAGTTATTAATTATTCAAAGGGACATTTTAAATTAACAGATTTAGAAAAGAAAAGGGAGCCAATTTCGTGTCACACTATTCAGTCAGAGCCAGAATCTATAATATGTCGTTATTCATCATTGAATAAATTATTGAGAGTTGTTGCATACATACGTAGATTCCTTAAATTAAAGAAAGAAAAATTTACACCTTACATATCTAGAATAGAAATAAAAGAATCATTACTTACCTGTGTCCGGTTGTGTCAAAGGGAAAGTTTCCTGGAAGAAATAACATGTTTACAAACTTTGGGAAAGATAAAGAAAAATAGTAAACTTACCTCACTGTGTCCGTTTCTTGATGCTGATGGTATACTCAGGGTGGGCGGTCGCATACAAAACGCTGAAATAGACGAAAATATGAAGCATCCAATATTGCTGCCGTGTCAGTCGCACTTCACAGATTTGATTGTGGATGATGCCCATAATCGCACTCTTCACGGTGGTCCACAATTAATGATAAACTTTTTGAGAACGCAGTATTGGATAATTAATGCTAAAAATATTGTTCGCAAGGTCTTTCGGAACTGTGTTGTATGTCGTCGCCATTCTGCACAAACAAGTCAACAAATGATGGGACAGCTACCTACGGAACGTGTCACAGTCTGTCGTCCTTTCTATCAGAGTGGGGTTGACTATGCGGGACCCATAGCTATAAGACCGTATAAAGGGCGTGGTTATCGAGCCGTTAAGGGATATATAGCCTTGTTTGTATGCATGACCACTCGTGCAATACACCTCGAAGTCGTTAGTGACATGACATCTGAGGCATTTTTAGCAGCTTTTAAGCGTTTTGTTGCACGGCGAGGTCACTGCGCAGATTTATGGAGTGATAACGGCACGACCTTTGTGGGGGCCAATAGGGAGTTAAAGCATTTATTCCAAACGGAAAAATCTGAAGTCGCTAAGGATATTGCTGAGTGGTTGGCAACAAATGGTACCAACTGGCATTTCATTCCACCTCACTCTCCGAACTTTGGAGGGCTGTGGGAGGCTGGAGTGAAGTCCACAAAACACCATCTTAAAAGGGTAATTGGCAACAGTACCTTGACATTTGAAGAAATGTCGACGCTTCTGTACCAAATAGAAGCTTGCCTTAACTCGCGTCCACTTTCCCAAATTAGCAATAATCCAGATGATCCGTATCCATTAACTCCCGGCCATTTTCTAGTCGGTGAGCCGTTGCTACTTATACCCGATGCAAACTTTGAGCAGAGTAACGTGAGTACTCTTAAAAGATGGCAGTTTGTACAGAGACTCCTGCAAGATTTTTGGAGACGATGTTCATATGAATACTTGACTCAATTACAGCATAGATATAAATGGTCCCATATTGCTCCTGAACCTTCTGTAGGCGATGTAGTTTTAGTAAAAGAGGATGATCTCCCACCGTCCAGATGGTTGTATGGCATAATTAAGGAAAAACATGTTGGTGCGGACAATCTTACGAGAGTAGTAACCTTGCGATGCAAGGGTTCTCTAGTAAAAAGACCTGTATCTAAACTTATAATTTTACCTGTCACAAAATAAAAGTAAATACCATGTTTCTTATACTTAAGTTTTTTTTTTGTATTTTAATTAAGTCAAGTAAGTTTAGTGTTGTTTTGTATACCTACAACTTTGTTGTTATTGTTAGTTTGATTGTGTTGTTTCTGATGGACGTTCCGTCCATGGTGGGCGGAATGTTAAGTCGTTTGTATTAACATATTTAGTTATCACTAATGTCGATAGATGGCGTTGTACCGAACGCACGTAATGCTGAATCGCGGTGTCTCGATTTTTTGTTGGTTTATATAGTCTTGTCGATGCACCCAATAAATTATCCTCGACCTATACACTGGTTTTATTTACGTTAGTGAATATCAGTATTTTGGACCTAATTGGGATTGTACAGTAATTTTAAATATACATTGAAATTGAAATTATCATTATTGTGCCACGACTGGCTATCACAAAAAAGGTTAGGTTCCCGTGGCTGTCACTCTTCGAATAAAGCACTTCCACAGTGTCTTTAGGATGCTATTGGGACTGTCTCTCACTCTGCGGATTAGGGAAGTGGTCTTTTTACGTAAGATGGCTTCGAAGCCATCAGTTTGGTACTCCGCAAACATGCCGGATGCACTGCAAAAATGAGGCAGACCCAACATCATCCTAAAGACATTATTATAAAGGACTCGCAGAGTGTACTGTAGACATGGGTTGTAACAGGGCAAATTGCCTACCTGTTACAACTGTTCCTGTTACACTAAAATAACAATTCCAACATCCTGTTACAAAAATAACAGTCGTAACAATTTGCTTCCATTGTTCCTCCTGTTCCGTCCGTGGAACAAGCGCTTCTTTATTCTAACCTTAGGACTACTAACATAAAGAAAAGAGACGAAGCTTGTTATTTTTATCTATTATGATCATAAACTGTTATTTTTTTCTGTTAAGCAAGACTAAACTTTATTACAATTACGTAAAATCTAATATTATCAAAAATGATTTCCATTACGGCAGTTACGGCACACATGCGACATCTTGTTTGTATTGGGTGAACCATCATATCACCTAATGAAGTTGCTTGCTGTATTACTTTCATTAAGCTTTTTACTGAAATTGCGATAGATGGCAGTAATTATCATAAATTTGCTAAATAAGTTCAAATAATAAAAATAAAAATAGATTGTTGTTAAAAACAGGTGCAAGCGATTTTCGAGCATATTGAAGTTTGAAAGTCAGTAAAGTCGAATATCGCTTGCACCCGTTTTTTAACTAATGATCACTAGTCAAATGTTTTCCTACCTTTCTCTACATTATTTTGTTCTTCCGGTCATTGCCTGTGCCCCAGCAGTGGAAACATAAATGGTGATGATGAAATACCAGGTGAACTAAGTCTACTGAAAGAAAATTTTCAAGGAAATTTTTACTGCAAAAAACCCCCAATCTGGGAACCATGATCTTTTCCTTAACTCCCTGGCAGCACTAGATGTCCGATTTCCTAACCCGCATATCCTAATTTGCTTATAAATGCATCCATTCCACGTATATAATAAAGTGCTTAAACATCCTTAAAATCTCAATAAAATTAAAATAGTTTTATTTAATTCAGCCTGTTTACCTACCTTATAACATAACATTAGCAAAACAGCCAAACTCTATTGCCACAAAAAACAAAAAAGGCCATAAACAAACACAGGAACAGATAACACGACTAATTTACAAAGTCGAATGTATTTTTGATATGGTCGGTTTATATAACAGATAAAAATAACAAGCTTTGTCTCTTTTCTTTTCATATGTTAGAGTAAGAAAGCGCTTGTTCCACGTAACAGGCGGAACAATGGCAACAGGTTGTTACTCTGATAACAGCGTGGTACAGGGAACAGTGAAGACGGCGAGAACAGTCTGTTTCGCCTGTTCCTTTGAACAACAGTTATTTCATAGCGCTCGTAACAGGGCGAAACAGTTACATTTAATTATCTGTTATTTTTAACTGTTACAATAAATACGCCTCACGTCTAGTGTACGGGCAAAATTTGTTTTTTACTAATATCCTCATTCTGGAAACAAAATTAAGAACTTTTTAAGAAATCAAACAAAAGTCATTATTCACACAGCAGCCTATAATATTTTCTTATAGATATAGGTACAGCACACTGCAAATTCCAAAAACATTGACATATTTAGCTCTATACAGAATATGTTCTCAAAAAGTGTATATTTACCTGCAATTCAGCTGCAATGTTTACAGAAGTTTGCTGGGTATTTAACATCTCACTTGTAGAAGGTACAAGTTGAACAGGACTGATATTTTCAATTGATGCCAACGGCACTCTTTCAGACTGTTTACTTTTAACACAAGTTATCTCATGCTCATTCTGAAAATAATTGTAAAAATAATGAATAACTAGTCGTTTTACGTTCGTTTCGATAAACAATCTTTATTAGAATTATTTTTTAAATAAAAATTTACAAACGGAAGATGGTTTTCCATATGAACAATATGTCAAAAACGGATCTTATAAGGCCGTATACAGAGAGAAAGCAGGTTGACGCAGTTTGAGGCAGTTTGCTATATTAAAATGGACCTTATCCCCGCGCATTATATTATATTTTCGCTATACTAAGCGCTTGTAAGCGCTTATATGCGCCGGTCCATTTTAGTATAGCGAAAATATAATATAATGCGCGGGGATAAGGTCCATTTTAGTATAGTAACCTGCCTCAAACTGCGTCAACCTGCTTTCTCTCTGTATATGGCCTAATAGTCTTTTAATAGCAATGTTGCCATAGTATTGCAACCACAGAGTGTTGGAAAATACAGCCCGTTTAGAAGCACTTTTATATAATAAACAATCATGCATGACACATCTGGTATTGACAAAATTTTAAATTATACGTACAGCATTATATATGTTTTCTCGTTGATTCAATACTTCATCAACTTCACTTGAATAAGGAACAGCAAATCTACTAAGTTTTTGTCTTTTATTATCGTAAAATTGCGAATCACTAAAATGTCTTCCACATAGAACTTTGCTGGAATTATGCAGTGAAACTAAAGATTCAATTACAGATGTCCAGTCTTCATTAGGCCAACAATATTTAGCCCAAGCACACGTCCTGAAATTAAAGATTAGATCATTTATGTAAGTTTCTAAGGGGTATAAAATAGAAAGAATAATTTGATAAAGTATAGATGCTTACTTGGTGAAATTACTGGTTCCTGGATCTGGGAACCTGTGATATGTCACACTCATGTCTTCAGCACGAGTTTTCCCGCACTTAGAACATTTGCGATGATTGTTTTTTGCAGACATTTTGCTGCGATAATATCAAAAACAGTTTACACTACAAAACTTAACCTATAACGTCCTTTTTCGTACACTAAAACTATCTTAACAGCTATTAACGTCTATGCGTAAGTATGTCACAACACTCCAAAAATGCTAAAAGCGAAGAATTTGGATAATATTACAACAAATGTGGAGAGAATTAGTAAGAACGACCAATCTCGATCAACACAAATTTGTAATAACAACAAATATGGCGGAAGTGTGACCAGTAGAAAATCACATTGTAAATGACGGATGTTTTTTTTATCTGGTATACTTTGTCCCAACACACATGCAAACTTTTGTGTATGTGTGACATAATTCATTACTGACTTTAAAAAATTGACATTAAATGTATTTAAATGTAGATTATATCAGTGGCTAAATCAACATAATTTTTATGACATAAAACAATTATTAGATTTCAAGAACTGACATACTTGTAAAATTTGCATGCCTCTTTAATAAGGGCAAAACATGTGTACTTTAATATTATTGTAAGAACATTTTCACCGTGTTTTACGCAAATAAAGAATTATGAATTATGAATTATGATCGAGATCTGCCTGGCCAGATCACGATGTGCCGGCATTTCATGATCTGGCCAATAATTTCATGATGTGCCCAATCAAAAATTAGGCAGATCGATAAAAGCAACCTATTCTTCGATTTGCCCTACTAATACTTAGCCACATCGAGATATGGCTGGGCGCATCGTAATATACTTCCGTTTCTCGACGCTTGTGGCGCTGTAACGCTGTTTGCGCTCTGTCAGATGTGTTTACGTGCGAGCAAGATGGCGGCGTCACAAGAAATCGAAAATTGTGATAATAAAAACAATACGTTTTAAAGCGACTTTTGTATAATGAACCACGTGTTAAGATGATAATAATGAGAATGTTAAGATGAGAATGATGATTTATAATAAACAAAATTAAAAAAATAAGTAATATACCGAATTTTTTTTCATTTTACTAATACTTTGGTCACTCTACAGACTATTTATCCCAGCATGGCTGGTTTTATCTTTATTAGTAAAATAATTATTTTCTAAACTTCATTTTATTTGCTTGTACTTTGGCCACCCCACAGAATCGATTTGCCCAAGCATGGCCGAGCAAATCGTCAAACGTTATGCTTTGAACGATATGGCGGGTTTTGAAAAGGCAAATCAAGAAATGCCGGCGTATCGTGATCTGCCCAGGCAGATCTCGATCGGCCCAACTCAACGATTGGCCCACGACATATATATAGGTAAGTACAGCGAGCCGAGCCGCTCGCTGCGAGCGCCGCCGCTTGCTCCTCCAACATTTTGGTGAATCCCTTTTAGTGTTACGTTAAAGGTATGATTCCGATCTCAGCAGCAAGCAGCAGTGCTGCTTGCTGCTGAGATCGGAATCATACCTTTAGCCTTAATTTTAGGTCAGTGCAACACCAAGCGTCTGTCGTCGCGAGCGTATGTGTAAATTAGGCACGTCATTTAGTTTCGAATTGTCATCATTAACGATGAACCAACCGTCGCTTCTGATTTTGTGCAAGTTTCTTTTTTTTTGAGTAAGCGCTATCGCACACGGGCAACTTAGTCGCCGTGCAACTGTTTTGTCTCTCACATCAAGTCCACGGGTTTATATGGAAGCGCGCACACGAAGCGACACGGTCGTCAGCAACTTTTCATACCAACCTGAAATCATGTGAGAGACAAAACAGTTGCTGGGCGACTAAGTTGCCCGTGTGCGATAGCGCTAAGGAATTACTTAGTATAATAATAGAACCCAGAAATACGACTTCGTTATCCAACATTTCGATTCTGACTATGCTCCGATGCGGAGCACAGTCGAGCGCAGTGCTTGCCACGAGCAAGGGTACAGGCTCGGATTCGAATGTTACATTACGGCAAAATGCTCAGGTCAGTGTAGTCGCCACCTTTAGATTTTAGGCAATCACAATGCTATTTTTATATTAAGACTAGCTGACCCGACAGACGTTGCCCTGTCTTAGTTATGAATATTGAATTGGAATTGGTATGATTAATGAAAAGTTGGGTGCAGAGATTGAGAATTGAGAAAGTAGGTCCCATTCCCGTTCCCCTTTCCTGTCCCGTTCCCGTTCCCCTTCCCCTTTCCTGTCCCGTTCCCGTTCCAATTCCCGTTCCCGTTTATAACCCAACAGCTTTATAACCAAGTAGATATCACTTGTTATGTTAGTAACGTGTATGTTAGTAACGTGTATGTTAGTCCAAACTTACCAATTTAATATTAGGCGTGATGGCTCTGAACTAACCGTGATGAGCACTAAGAAATTCAGTTTTCTTAGATCCTTTTTGTAAGAAATAATAAATTTATTATTTTACATGTATTTCCTCAGGAAGGATAAAATTAACTCCGACCGAATGAAGCATCTGTTTTATTACATCCTCTTTGACGATATTTGCAGCACGCAAGGTTACATTTAAAAAAGTTTAGATTGTCCAAAATTATTATTAATATTCTTATATTTTTTAAAGTCATAAGGTTACATTAAAAAAGGTTTTATGTACAATATAATTTCATATGGTGGTTAAGTATTCTAAAATTTTCTAATTTTCCGCGCAAATTAATTCTTAATTTTTTCTTTCATAAGAACCATCTCCTGATAATAACAAACACAACAAAAAAAGAATAAGCGAAATCGGTCCAACCGTTCACGCATGATGGCTTGACCACGCGAAATTGGATTAATTTTTAGGGTTCCGTACCAAAATGGTAAAAAACCGGCCAAGTGCGTGTCGGGCCACGCGCAGTAGGGTTCCGTAGGTACATTACCATACCATATTTTAATACCGCTATCATTTTTCGTCTGAAAAAATAACTTTGTTTTTCACAGTGTTTGTATGAATGACAAAGTTATATTTGCAGTTTTGGAAAATGTACTATATCTCGAAAACTAATTACTGTATCTCGTTCAAAACAATTTTCGTTGAAAGTGTTTATTGAGATCTATAGTTTATATTTTTTTTTAGATTTTTCACCCTCTTACTTTAAAAGTTAAAGGGGGGGGGACACACATTTTACCACTTTGGCGGCATATATTTTTCAAACGGTTGACTTTAAAAAAAAATAGTCTTAGAAACCTCAACGTCATTTTTAAAGACCTATCTATAGATACCCCACAAGTATTGGTTTGATGAAAAAAAAAATTTTCAGTTTCAGTTCCATGTATGGGGAGCCCCTCCTTAATCTTTTATTTTTTTTATTTTTGTATAAAAATCGTAAAGCGGTTCACAGAATACACCTGCCTACTAAGTTTCAACTATGTAGTCCTAATACTTTTGGAATAAAGTGGCTGTGACATACGGACGGACAGACAGACAGACAGACAGACAGACAGACAGACAGACAGACAGACAGACAGACATGACGAATCTATAAGGGTTCCGTTTTTTGCCATTTTGGCTACGGAACCCTAAAAAGGAACCCTTATGGTGTGACTCAGTCTGTCTGTCTGTCTGTCACAGCTGGATATCTCGAGAACTACTAATGGTATCAACTTGAAATTTGGAATAGTTTTAGATGACATTTGCCCAACTATTTTGCAAATAAGAAAGAAATAATAAAATTAATATTTTTTTTACAACAGGGACTGAAAAGGGGTCTTAAAAATTTTAAGTGAGGTGATTAGGGCATGTGGGATATCATATGAAAGAGCGCTGTTTGCACAATTTAAAACCATTTTTTCTTTTTTCTTAGGCCGCATAGTTTTCGACTTATGATGAAAAATGTAAAAAAAAATACCGTTCCCCCCCCCTTATCTCCGAAGTTTGCAAAGAGAAAAATCTGAAATAATTCTAAGTGATAGTAGTTTATGTACAGATTACAGGAAAAATAAAACGATGTCTCAATATAACACACTTTTTTAGAAATTCAAAAAACAAACAAATTTTTTTTAGTTTCACTACCAGTCAACAGATGGCGCTGTCCTAAGCATGCTAACCTAAGGGCAAAAAGTAGTTCCACTATAGGTCAAGAGATGGCGCAACCTAACACAACAATAATAAATTGGTGGCTGGTTCAAATATAATTACCTACTATTTGCCGTACGAATAAACGAAGAATAAGTTCATACTTTACTAAGTAATTATATATATTACTATATAGTAATATAATAATAACGAGGAGCTCGGTGGCGCAGTGGTTTAGCGCCTGGACCAGCGATTGCGGATGTTAAGCAACGTTCGCAAGGTTCGGTCATGGGATGGGTGACCAAAAATTTATTATCTCGAGCTCCTCCGTGCTTCGGAAGGCACGTTAAGCCGTTGGTCCCGGCTGCATTTGCAGTCGTTAACACCCACCAATCCGCATTGGGCCCGCGTGGTGGGTTATGGCCCGTCCTCCTTATCCACCCATAAGGAAGGCCTGTGCCCCAGCAGTGGGGACATTAAAATGGCTGATGGACTAGTAATATAAACATTTTGCAATATGGAGTGGCTAAAACGTTTTTCAGTCACCATAAGAAGCATTTGTAAATTAACTGTCCGCCTGTTCGCCCTTCCACCTGTCTGCCGTTTATCCTACTTTTTTAAAGACTGTCCTAAAATAACATATCCAAATATATTTATGATTGTACGGAACCCTCGGTGCGCGAGTCCGACTCGCTCTTGACCGGTTTTTTTATATATACAGGGTTATTTGTAAAACACCAACAATCTCACAGGAGTAGATTACCAATATCATAAACAACAACGTTTGTTCTACGACTTTTATCATAACTCAATACATTTACTAAAAATGAATTTTCAAGTTTTTATTGTACTGTTCGACACTTTTTACTTCTATGGATGGCGACGGGGCAGGCGGGTGTGGCGGGCGATACGCGCGCACTAGGCGCTCCACGCGCCGCGCGTAGAGCTATGAACATACGAACGGTAAATTAAAATGATATTTTTTGTATGAAAGTAAAATCTAACGAATTATCAAAAGTCGTAGAACAAATGTTCTTGTTTATGATGTTGGTAATCTTCTCCTGCGAGGTTGTTGTTGTTTTACAAATAACCCTGTATAGATAATTAATTTATTAGAAAAATAATAATTGGTTAGTGTATTGGGCCGGAATATAATATTTTTTTCTAATAAATAATTCCCTCTTCCGTTCCTTAAGGTAATCAGAAAACTTGCTACTGGTTATGTCAATACATTCTACTATGTTCTACGATCGATCCTTTTCGGTACAGGCTGTCCGTCTATGGAATGCTTTGCCGGTAACAATAAGGACTGCTCAAACTCAGCACACTTTTAAAAAGCTAGTCAAAGAGCACTATCTTGCTTTATAAGTTGTTTTTTCCTGGTCTTACAACTGGATTTAACTTCAATAATTTTGCATTGTAACTTGTAACTTCGCATTGTAGGATAATGTAGTTTATGTAGGTTTATTATATTTTGGTATGTATATAGTATTCAGTTACATTATATCATATATTTGTGTAGGTATTCGAGTTTAGTAGGATTATTATTATTACTTCATTGAATTTGCACACGTCTAACTACCCCATCACATTTATCTGAATTCTTGTCCGTCCCAAGGTTGCCTGGAAGAAATCGCTTTTTAGGAATAAGACCGCCATTTGCATGTCTCTTTTATGTTTGTATTGTTACTTGTTTGTTCTGTGTGTATATCTCAGATCAAATAAAAAAGTAAGATGGAGCGTTGCGAGCTTGTTGCGAACATTGAAGTGAGGCCGGTTTTTGATGGTACATGTGTGCGTACAAGGGGCCGGGCGGCAGGGTTTTATATGGAAAGCCAAGGCGTAGTTTCGTTACACGTGTGTGCGTGAACTGTGTATGTACACAGCCAAGGCGTTGTTTTACAGGCCTCACCGCTTTGTTCGGAAGACATCGTCTTACTTTTTTTATTTGGTCTGAGGTGTATACAATAAAGAGTATATAAATAAATAAATAATTTATTTTAATTTCTAAAATGCTTTCTTTTTTCAAGGCTAGTGCTTTGGAAAATGTTGTTCAGTTTTAGCAATTTTTTCGGATGTGTCCCTCTTACATCTTGAATATATTTTTTTATTTGCGGTGTGACGCTTACATAGTATTTGAATGAGCGTAAAGTTTGCAGCATAAAAATGTAGTCGAATTTAAAAACCTTATACATTTCTGAAGTCAGTTAAAAACAGATATTATACAGAAGAATATCTAGTACTAAAATGTGAATTAGGATGGTTTTGGTGTTTTTTTTGTAAGTTCAAAATACCAAAACATAAGTTCTCTGATCAGTGATAATATTTGGAAGAGTAAGAACTAGATTAATAGCAATTGACTCATTTATAACAATCCAGAGAACACATCCGTTTATCAACAAAAAGCGAATAACGTGAATCAGTTTTGTAGTTATTGTATTGGGAGAGTTAATTTGATTTTGTAAACTTTAGGAAGCTATTACAATAATTCTCGTCGATTAATTTCAATGCTTTAATAAAATCGGAGCTATCTCTTTCTTTCCATAATAATAGTACAATTAGTTGACAATACGTCACGACAAATAATGAAGCATTGAAATCAATTGACGTCTCTGAGTGTGCCTGTTTAAGTTGTAATAAAATAAAGGTAACAATCCTAAATCGGAAACAAATCAGCAGTAGGTAAGCAATACAAAGAAATGAACTAAATACGTGGTAAATTACCTTTTTTACGACTTCTTTCTGTCGAAACTAGATGCCGTTATTTCCTTAAATAAAGACGTCAAGTACCTCCTGAACTTTTTATAGTGGCTATAACATTACCTGCAGAGACCAGCAAATACAATGAGCTGTGAATCGAGGGTCCAGGGGCTAAGTGATAAAGAAAATATATTATGTGAAGCGGCCAGGAGGCCTACTCCCTACTACTCTCGTACGTACATTTTGGACCGTCAAAATGATATTATCGGGCTAATCATTACTATAGGTAGGTACAGAATAAATAATAATATACTAGCGTCTATCGGACTAATGGATGGTAAAACTAAGACAATAATGATTTACGGAGGAAATATGTAATGGTACTTTAGAAACCAGTGAAATCTATCATTTTTCTACACAAAGATATTCGAATTTTTTAAAACACCGTTCGTCCACAATTCCCCGTTCGTCTAGCTAGTCGGCCTCAGGGGCCGTACCGGCTAACTTACATGGCTATCGTAATCGCTTTCATTTGACAGATGGATGTGATACATTGCTACTTTTCTTTGGTAAGTTTTTATTTATTCCCAATAGAAGTAGCAATGTGTCACATCCATCTGTCAAATGAAAGCGATTACGATACCCATGCAAGTGAGCCGGTACGGCTTCTGTTCGTTCATTTCCCAGTTTGTCAATATCCTTGTTTGTCTGTTTCCCCGTTCGTTTGTTTCCCTGTTCATCTATTTCCTCGTATAAAATTCGTTCTACGGATGAGGTCCATAAAGAGTAATTAACGAAACTAAAGAAAAGCGCAGTTGGGAGTAGGCCCCCAGTTACGAAATGCTTGGAGTTACGGCACGCACCTTTTTCTAAGAGGTTTAAATAGCAAACAGAGAGGGTTGGTCACGAAATAACGCTTAGCCTTCGATTAGGGTAAACAATACTTTATTTTCTTCACAACACCTTCGCTTCTACAATGTGCCTTGTTTATTACACAGTTAGATAGACCTATATATCGGTATTTCTGACAAAGCTGATAAGTTTCTTGCGCCCATTCTCTTGTCAGCTAAAAAAGTCTCGAATGGGTAGTATGAACATATAGGCAATTCAAAAGCACTTAATATCTAAGTATAATTGAAAAAAAAATGTTCATTCATTCATTAAAACATTTATTCATTCATTCGTCTACTTGTCGGGGAAGTTATTCATATACAGGGTTATTTGTAAAACAAAACACCAACAACCTCGCAGGAGTATATTACTATCATCATAAACAACATTAATTTGTTCTACGACTTTTCCGAAAACAGACAAAACAAATTCGACTCTCCATAATATATATATGTCCGAACAGCTGATCGAGTTTTGTAAGAAAAGTCGATTTCTTTTTGCCTGTTTTTTGGGGAAAGTTGTAAAATAAAATATGTTGTTGTATATGAGGTTACTAATCTACTCTTGCGACGATGTTGGTGTTTTACAAATAACCCTGTATATTAGGTATGGATGACTATTTTCAATATTGCCAAGAGTACAAAAAAACCCGGCCAAGTGCGAGTCGAACTCGCGCACGTAGGGTTCCGTACCAAAATCTGGAAAAAAATATGTTTGTTGTATGGGAGCCCCCCTTAAATATTAATTTTATTCTGTTTTTAGTATTTGTTGTTATAGCGGTAACAAAAATGCATAATCTATAAAAATTTCAACTGTCTGCCTGTTGTCGTTATTAATAACAAGCAAAAAACGGCAAAAAATCACGTTTGTTGTATGGGAGCCCCCCTTAAATATTAATTTTATTTTGTTTTTAGTATTTGTTGTTATAGCACCAACAGAAATACATCATCTGTGAAAATTTCAACTTTCTAGCTATCACGGTTCATGAGATACAGCCTGGTGACAGACAGACAGACAGACGGACAGCGAAGTCTTAGTAATAGGGTCCCGTTTTTCCCATTGGGTACGGAACCCTAAGAATGAAATAAAAAAAACCGGCCAAGTGCGAGTCGGACTCGCGCACGAAGGGTTACGTACCAAAAAACGGCAAAAAATTACGTTTATTGTATGGGAGCCCCCCTTAAATATTAATTTTATTCTGTTTTTAGTATTTGTTGTTATAGCGGCAACAAAAATACATCATCTGTAAAAATTGCAACTGTCTACCTGTTGTTGTTATTAATATCGAGCAAAAAACGGCAGAAAATTCACGTTTGGTGTTTGGGAGCCCCCTTTAAATATTTATTTTATTCTGTTTTTGAAATACATCATCTTTGAAAATTTCAACTGTCTAGCTATCACGGTTCATGAGATACAGCCTGGTGACAGACAGACAGACAGACAGACAGACAGACGGACAGCGGAGTCTAAGTAATAGGGTCCCGTTTTTACCCTTTGAGTACGGAACCCTAATAAAAATGACTCGATATGAACTATTGTGTCAATAAATAGTTTTATTTACCTAAAGAGTCGGACTTATCCATGTATCTTTACAGTAATTTCCTTCCCACAATGAAGTACCTATCAATATATTTGATTAATTAATTACTCCTGATAGGTAAAAATCAAGAGCATAAATAATCGTCATTCTCATAACATTATTATTTTTCTACATTATTACTACAAGAAAATAAATTACAAATGTCGTGATTGATCATCCAGTTTTTCCTCTAATTAAAGAAAGCTGTACAAATGGTTCTACCATTGCGATTAGAAAGGATAAATTATGTTATAAGATAAGAAGATTAAAGATTATATAAATCAACTTCTTATTTGGGATAATCAAGAAAGCTGTGTCAAGTTGGAGCTTTCCTTATCTAATAATAATATATATTGGAACTTTATTTAAGTATTATGATTTATGTGAATATAATTATATTTATCTACACCCATGCTTTAAATCATCTATAAAAGTTTCTGAAACAGCTTGCCAACATTAACAACCAGTGTGATATTAACCATTTTATAATTAGGATAATATTATGAAAAGAAGTACTACTTAAGTATTACACTCGTTAAGACGAGTGTTATAATTTTCTACTTTTGATTATAATTTCATATTTTCATACACAATGTGTTACAAAAATACTCATAATGCCGAATATGGTAGATAGGGATCATCAAATTGAACAACTTTTACTATGGGACCAACTCTGAAATCGCATCTGTTTCATACGAATATTAATAACAAAAATATTAACATGTATGAAACAGCAGAATTTTTTCTCGCGATCTCAGAGTTGGTCCCATAAGTAAAAGTTGTTCAGTTTGATGGTCCCTCTACCATATTCGGCATTATTTTAGGTGTTCTTTTGTAACACGTTGTATAATTTCATAATGCAACTTCTTCGCTTTATCCTATCCTTTCCGCGCAAAGGGGTTTACTCATCATACAGCCACATTCTCATTACTCAATTCGTCGTATATCTTTATGAATTTCAAAAATAATAATGTCATGCACGCGCGTTTCTCTACCACAGCGCCGTAGTGGTGAATATAAATATTCCGAGTACATAAAGATCTGCCAACATTCAACAAGGTGCAAATAAGTATTCAAGTGTACTTATTTCAATAATTGTACGATACAAAATGTAAATAATTATTACAATAAATAATTATATTGTTATAGTTGGTTTGTATTTAGACCAAACCAAGATCAACCGCCTCTGTGGTCTAGTGGTTCGCCCACCCGGGTAAGACGTAGGGGTCCCGGGTTCAATTCCTAGGGGGTATAATTGTGCTACAACCCTGTTTCTAGTTTTCATTGATGACCTCTGCAGGCTTAGCATTCCAAATGGGAAGGTTGTTTCATTTGCGGACGATACTGCAATCTCTTTTTTTGCTAAGTCCTGGGCAGATATGGCACAGACTGGTTTTAGTTTGGCATTTGACTGGCATTCTGCCCACTCTTTAACCCTTAATACTACCAAAACTCACTTCATCACATTCTCAATTAGTAGTGTCTCACAGCCTAATACTCCCATCAATCTTCAAGTCCACACCTGTCGACAAACAGACTATACCTGTCACTGGTCCATGCTTAATCCTACTGATAAAATTAAGTATTTAGGTATAATATTAGACGACATTTTTTAGACCGACAACTGATCTACACGCTACTTGCAAAGTCCTTACCGTGCGTTACAACTTTTCATTCTGAGTGCTATTCTTAAACAACATCACGTTACGCTACATTAAAAATAAGTAAACGTCGAAAAGACAACATTTGCCCTGTTCCACAAACAAATTTTACATTCACATCTGGCTCCACTTCTTTATAATAAAATAAACGCTGAACTACATTTTAATGGCGATTCAGCAACCGTTCTCCTACGACCGATTTGCTATTGGACTGTTCGTCGACAGGACGATTCATTTATTTCCATTTTCCCAACAGAGTCTTTCACCTACGGACTGTTCGCCGACAGGACCTTTGGTATATGACACTTTTGACGACACGCCGTTCCACCTACTGAATGTTTTACCGATACGACGATAAACCTATAACTCTTTTAACTACAACCCTTTCCATCTACGGAGGATTCGCCGTCAATATTAAGGCAAGCAATATTACAAAGAATGTACTGTGTGTGTGTTATTTTATTAAAACTATATTTAGTTGAGGGGAATGACATACATAGTTTTAATCCCCGAAACACCCCTTGAGGGGGTAAAAAGAGGAGTGGAAGTTTGAAGTTAATCTCAAAAATATTTTAATTTATGGTGATGATGTGGAAATCATTACCACCACAAACTCTTCTTTATAGTGATGGTGATTAATAGTAAACTAAAACAAATATTTATTTATATTTATAATTATGTATTTATTTATTACAAGTATGTATTTACAAAAAAGTAAGTATGTTTATAAGTAATCTAGTACCCATAGCACAAGTTGACTTAATTTGGGATTAGATGGCTCTGTGTGGCCCTGAGTGGTGCGGCCTGACCTGAAATATTTATTTATTATTCTTTGTTATATCGCTTGCCTTAATATTGACGGCAAATCCTCCGTAGATGGAAATGGTTGTAGTTAAAAGAGTAATAGTTTTATAGTCGTGTCGGTGAAACATTCAGTAGGTGGAACGGCGTGTCGTCAAAAGTGACATATACTAAAGGTCCTGTCGGCGAACAGTCCGTAGGTGAAAGACTCTTTTGGGGAAATGGAAATAAATGAATCGTCCTGTCGACGAACAGTCCAATAGCAAATAGGTCGTAGGAGAACGGTTGCTGAATCTTTAATGGCTTATCCAAATTTGAGTGTAAGAATTATGTGCAAAATTATTTTCTTTACAAAAATTATCCAGAAACTGAACAATTCGTAATGCCATATGTATCTTAATATTATATTTACCTCTCACACATACCCACATATAACACACTCACACTTTTACGCATACAGACACATGTACACACATAACATTAATACCAACCATTAATATAAAAAAAAGTTAAACGGACAACTTGTAATTTGTAATAAGTGCTATTATGTAGTAACACTAGTTAAAAAAAAACTTACATTTGTCTCTCTCCAACTACTTTTAGTCTCTTTTGTAAACTTGTCTGGACGTCCTTCATACAAGTCGTTTTATTGCCCCAGTAAGGACAACAGCATAACCAATTAATAACATTTTGTTAAACCATATTTTTAGTGTCCCTAATTTGTAAGTTTTTTTGTATTCTTTTTATGAAATAAATTTATTTTATTATTATTATTATTATAACTTCTTCTTAGCGGGTTTACTACTATAACTTGTACTCCGTTTGCTTGGTGGTAGGACTTATTTCAAGTCCGCCTGGCTAGCTACCACCATCTTACAATTTAAAAATTGTTGTGTTCCGGCAGTTAGAGATAAGATAGCCCGTTCCTCAGTGATAAAGATTCCAGGAGTACTGCACTTCCACCTTCGGCCTTATCGTCACTTAACATCAGGTGAGATGAAGGCCACTGGCCAAGCACTATCCCGTTGTGAATAAAAAAAAGATACTCAGCAAATACACTTTTCATTAAATTTTCATAGAGTTCTTACAGCACTGTACAACACCCTACGGTTTAAGAACCTTTTATAGAGGATTCATATTCACACTACAATGAGCTAAGTAATGAATGGTTAAATACCTTTTAGTAAATATTACATTTTCTACTTTATTTGTGTTAAAAGAGATAGGTCGATAATAGACGACCCTAGGAGCTGAAGACTGCATGGATTGGTAAAAATAGTTCCGCAAAATAAATACAAAATAACTTGCATATCTGCATATAAATCGAACTGACGTTCATAATTAAGTAATGTGCCACCTTCTCAAGTGCCGGTCGACCCAATCAAAATGTAAATGTGCTCGACAATATCCGGGTGGCTTTGTTAGTTGCATTTTTGTTTAGTTTTTTTTTTCTTTTCCAATCAAACCTTTAATGCATGTTTAAAATATAAACATCCACACTCTGACGACCGATAAATGCTGACAAGATATTTATGTTTTCAAAACAAACCGTTCGAAGTAGAACTGTTAAGATGGATTCGTTATTATTAATTATTACGAAAAATTAACAGATCTAGAATACGAAAACTCCCCTAGGTACTTATGTAAGAATTGGAGTTGAGATTTCAGTAATATTTTAATAGAGATTAATTTATTTATCCTGAACCTAAGATACGACATTCGGTCACGATGACGTTTACAGTTCGAATCACGAAAGATGACCACAAATGGCGCCCATCTTCACATCATAACTCACGAGAAAAGGACTAAGACAAAATATTATTTCATATATTTAAATGAAATATGACATATTATTTTGTTTTAAGTCTTTTCTTCATGAGTTATGATGCGAAGATGGGCGCCAGTTGTGGTCAACTTTCGTGATTCGAACTATACCTGGGTACCAATTCTAATATCACTGTGGGTACCCACTTAGGTTAGCGAACCTCCGCGCTCCGCGAACCAACAGTGCGCCATAGAGTGTCGTGTTCGCATACGTACACAATATGGCCCAGTAATAGTGGCGCACTTTTGCAGGTTCGCAGATCACGTTTGAGAACCTAAGTGGGTACCCAGCTTTACACTAGACTAGTAGAGTCTAGTGAGTCACCGACTTAAGACAAAATATTATTTCATATATTTAAATGAAATATATATACCTATCTCTATGAATATGACATATTATTTTGTTTTAAGTCTTTTCTTCATGAGTTATGATGCGAAGATGGGCGCCATTTGTGGTCAACTTTCGTGATTCGAACTATACCTGGGTACCAATTCTAATATCATTGTGGGTACCCACTTAGGTTAGCGAACCTCCGCGCTCCGCGAACCAACAGTGCGCCATAGATTGTCGTGTTCGCATACGTACACAATATGGCCCAGTAATAGTGGCCCACTTTTGCAGGTTCGCAGATCACGTTTGAGAACCTAAGTGGCTAGACTAGTAGAGTCTAGTGAGTCGCCGCCGCCGTTGAGTCGAGTGTAACATCATCGTTTTCGCCTTTCTATGGTCTAGTACTCTAGTCACTAGCTAGACCATAAAAAGTCTTCGCTAGTCGTAGTTTGAAGGTAAGATTCTGATTGTTAATAATGTATTCATTCAATAAATCAACACTAGTAATATATTGCTAATAATAATCGAATAATGATGTTGATATCTTAATTTTTTTTATCTACACCCATGCTTTAAATCCTCTGTAAGAGGTTCTGAAACAGCTTACTGCCATCATTACAATATCCCGACCGAGAGCTGGTACTGCAACGCCGCGCGCCCACGCGCGAGCGTTACATTATGAAATTCAGTACAACATTATAACACTCTTGCGTTGCGGAAGACATAATGACGAGGAGGGAGAGGAAAGTCAAAGTCAAAGACAAAGTCAAAACCTTTATAGAGGATACATATTATGGGTTTAGATAAATATCATGGGTGTTTTTAATCTATATGTATTAAAATATTGTTTGTTTCCCTAATAAAAATAGGAAAAAAAATTGGTGTAGACAAAGTCTTGTATCCAACTGTACATAATTAGGTATTAAAACACTCATGTGATACTATTATCACACTCGGCTTCGCCTTGTGTGATAAACCCACATTCGTGTTTTAATACCCTTCGTTATAGTACAGTTGCATAAATAACTATTATGATAAGCGGAAATGAGACTATAAAACCGTTCGTCTTCCTGTGTTTTGTGTTTTGACTGGCAACCTTCTGGCAACTAATAAGTATTGGTCAATGTTAACTATTTATTTACATATATACTGAAAGGATAGGAATAATAAAGCAAAGGTAAACCAATATAATTGGTGTTATTAAAACGAACGTGATTTATCGTCAACCTTATCTTGTACGGAAAACTCGAGAACGTGGCCACTGCAAGATAAAGGCCTAAACGCAAAAGCTACGTCTCAATTTTACAATAAACCTTATTGCATTCGATTTAAACCTAATTTTACGAATCAATGTTTACAATTACTTGTGACCGAGAGTACAAACTTTCCGTGTAACTTTTAAATGAATGTTTCAGCAAAACTGATTGTGTTCCGACTTCACCAATGCCTAAAATATCCTGATCTGGTTTTTAGCCTTTAATTTCTGAGTTGTATGATTAGTTCCAAACTTTTCATCAGTATAATCAGCGAGTTTAATGTCCTCTCCGTTACGGCATTAATGGCATTAGTGTTCTTTATGGCTACGTACGCACTGACAGGTGGTTTGTTTAGCTTAGCGCTTCGAGCCTTTAGAGCGAATCACCTTCTAGCGAAGGCGCCAAGCGCGCAGTGCAGCCGGTTGCGAACATATAGAACGTTCCTTTCACTTCGCTAAACGCTAGGTGACTCGTTAGGCTCCCTTTCACACAAAACCTACCAAGAGATTCAATTCGGATTAGTGGGTGTATAAGAAAACGACGCGTGAGGGAGCGAGACCAATTCGGAAAATTGGGCGAAAAATCATGATATCAATTCGTAGGTACCTACCTACCTAAATAACCTAAAGAGAAATGCTTTTACACGATTCTGAATAATTACTTTGACTTGAATACCTAACGTCATTTCTATTGTATTTACGAAAAATTAAAATGTATCGAGCCAAAATCATTGAATCGTGTTTCTGGTTCAATACTTGTCTGGATAAAGATATAAAGAAATATAGTTATTTCAGCGACCTATGGCATTAAATAAAATGTGTTAATTTTCTTTAAAGGTCGCCATAGTTCGGGCACATTTGTCTGACAGATGACATCGGTTTTCATAGGTGTATGCACTAGGAGCACATTTATCTTATAACTTACTAGCGGCCGCCCGCGACTTCGTCTGCGTGGAAAGATTTTTTGCTATCCCTCGGGAACTATACTTTTTTTTCGGGATGAAAGGTACCCTATGTCCTTCTCTGTACCCCTGACAACTTGTATGCAAAATTTCATGATGATCGGTTCAGTAGTTAAGACGTGAAGGCGTAACAAACAAACAAACAACAAACGGACTTTTGCATTTATAATATTAGTAAGGATAACACATCCATATAATATGGCGTGTTAGCACGTGGCGTCAGACAAATCTCAAGATTCTCCCGCATCTTAAGATAGCAGGTTTTCGGTAGGGTTGGTCACATTCGATGGGCAACCCTACCGAAAGTTAGTTAACCGCTGTAACCGAATGTGCTAAGCTGCATCCGCAATCAAGCTTTTCATATTTTTAGGCCTAGGTACATCAATTATTTTAAACGTAAATAAACGTTGTTCGTTTATTTGGATCATTAATGTAATTCCTCCTTTTATCGACTCCGAAATGATGTTTCATTGATACGAATAAAATAATATCAACTTCGTTTATTGAAGTTTATTTAGACTCAAATGGAAATATCTAAGTACGTATTGCGAAAATAAACACCGAATCGATAGCAAAGAAAATATATTGGAACTTGAAGTAAATAATCATATATTTTGTGATGATTCTTGGAATTTTTTACCATACTCACTGCTGAGCATGTAATATTTCCATTATAATATTTTATTATTCTTAATTTTAATTAAGTAAGTAATCGATTTGAACCTTTAGATTTTTAAATAAACTAACATAATTTTAAAGTCTGTACTAACAATATAAATGGATCTTCGTTATCTGAATAAAAATAAATTATTACAATAGCAATTATTATTATATACTTTTTATTTTTATACCAATTATTGATATACAGGGTTACTTGTAAGACACCAACAACTTCGCAGGAGTAGATTAATATCATCAATATCATCATAAACAACAACATTTGTTCTACGATTTTTCTGAAAACAGACAAAAAAATTCGACTCCCCCATACAAATGTCCGAACAGCTGATCGAGTTTTGTATGAAAAGTAGTTTTTCTGTGTTTAGAAAAGTCGTAGAACAAATGTTGTATATGATGTTACTATCATACTAATCTACTCCTGCGAGGTTGTTGGTGTTTTACAAATAACCCTGAATATTATAATATAATGTTATACCAATTTCTGTCAAAGGAAAAAAAGTAATGCAAACAAAATTAGGTATGTATGATTTGTCGCGCGACTTTTGTAAAATGAGAAAAGTTTTATGCAATTTGTTCGATTTGTATGCAAAACTCAACGAACTCGTATACCACGAAAAACAAATAATCGTTTTGTTTGTTACGTCAAATATAATATTGAACATTTTTGACATTTTTGAACACAATCATAGCGTTACGATTGAATTAATCGACGTTCTTGACAATCGCTTTCTTCCTATTCGTGATTCTACACAATATGGATTCCGCACAAGTACTTATGAAATATTGAATGAAAGTCATAAAACGAGATTACCTATACACGGTTATTTTTAAGGTATATCTATAAATGAAATGGGGATTTCAGACTACATAAATAAACAATTTTTACTATAGGACCAACCACAAAATCGCGAAAAAAAAAATCAGCTGTTCCATACATTATAGTCGAGTCGATGTTGTACTTTTCTATGGAACAGCAGATTTTTTTTCCGATTTCGTGGTTGGTCCCATAGTAAAAGTTGTTCATTAATGTGGTCTGAACACCCCTTTTAATTTTTAGATATACTTTAAAAATAGCGGTGTATATAATCCAGTAGTAATTATATAAGTTTTGGTTTAGATATAGGTAGTAAGATGTAAATTTAATTTATCCTTACTATCCTTACTTAATATTATAAATGCGAAAGTCCGTTTGTTTGTTTGTAACGCCTTCACGTCTTAACTACTCAACCAATCTTCACAAAATTTTGCATACACATTGTCAGAGGTACAGAGAAGGACAGAGTACCTACATTTCATCCCGAAATAAAGTAAGTTCGTTTTGCACCTTATCACAGCCTAGATGTACGAGTAAGTTTGCGTTTGTTGGTTTTGTACCTACCCTAAAATTGGGACAAAGGTTATACTTACTTACGTTCAAAGATATACATTTTTAATGCTTCTTAGCAACTTAGTTGCTGGCTTTAAAACTTGTAAGGCGTAAGTTATGTATTCAAGCTTTGGTTTAAAGGCAAATTGTTCAAATCTTAGAACCAAAATGTAATATTTCCATCATAATGATTTTTAGAAAATTGTTTTAAAAACAGCAAAAAACCGACTTCAAAACCCCACTCTACCTCTAAAAAGCAATAAATAATATTCAAATCACTAGATACGCATTATCATTGTAATAAAACACGTCTATTGAATTCGGGTGGGGCGCTGGAGGACAACTTTTTTTATTCTAACTGCCCCACCCGAATTCAATAGACGTGTTTTATTACAATGATAATACGTATCTAGTGATTTGAATATTATTTATTGCTTTTTAGAAGTAGAGTGGGGTTTTGAAGTCGGTTTTTTGTTTTTTAAAACAATTTTTTAAATTTTTTCTTTTTAGTGTAAGTACCTTCTGTGTTAGATATATTATCTAGGTAATAAAATTGGTTTGGCCAAATGTGAGATAAACGTGGACAAACATGCATACGGGTCAAACTGAGAAGAGAACCTCTTTTTTTGAAGTCGGTTAAAATACCAAAACTTCCTAAGTGTAACAAATACTTTTCTGAAAACCGCATCAAAATTGGTTCAGCTAAACGCGAGATAATCGCGGACAAACATACATACATACGAGTCAAACTCAGAACCTTCTTTTTTTGAAGTCGGTTAAAACACTAAAACCTTCTCCTAAGTATAACAAATACTTTTCTGAAAACCGTATCAAAATAGGTTCAGCCAAACGCGAGATAATCGCGGACAAACATACATACATACATACAGGTCAAACTGAGAACCTCCTTTTTTGTTTTTTGAAGTCGGTTAAAAATGGCATAACTTTAATTTGTAAGTAGTAGTGTAGTGTAGTAAGTAAATGTTACGTTTTGGTGCAAAACTTGATTTTCTTTTATTGCAATCTATTGTATTTTATGGAATGATTTTAATCTTTTTTGCCCAATTTCGTTCATATTTTTACTTGAAGTGGTAATGTAACCATTTGGTGTGGACCTCCACAAATGTTTTATTCGGGAATATTGTATGTCACCTTGCAATAGAAAATTAAAACTTATGTCATATTCTATATGACATATCCACAGTACACATACACAATCAAATACTTTCATGTACGGTTAACGGCACGCTGGGCTTCCACGACAGCGTAATGATATTCTATCAATTTTATACTTAAATGCAAAGCTATTAAGGTTCAAAATAAATTACAGATTTTTGACAGTTTTGTGTAACCTCGTGTGCTGTACCTATCTGTGTCCCTTTGGCAGACAAAAGGCAAGTAATTTGTTTCAAGTTAAAGACGTTGATTATTTAATAATACATACACGAATATCTTTATCCGAATCATAGACTTATTATATTACTTTGATTCGACTACTCTAATTTTATACTATACAATAAAAGATTACATAATTATTTTGAATGTTAGTACTAGCTATAACTTAAACTGACTGGAAATCTCAAAGTGACCCCATTTAGGGTTTACCTCTCTTAGTTCGAGGTTGAAGGGCGTTTGTTTGCATAGAAAAAACTGCCTCCGTAGTGTTTATTTAGGTCGGCAATTAAAACGTACAAATTAAAGAAGCACAGTCTCAATTTAATATACTGATGATAAAACAAAAAATATCAGCGAAATTTTTATTCTGTTTCAGTGCGGTTGATCGGTTCTTTTATACCTATCGGTCTCTTTAAGCATAATTACTGTATGATTATAATGAAGTGACGATCACTAATTTTCAAATAAATACATTTCAACATCGAATCCGTCTCTTTAACCATAATCACTATATGATCATAATGAAGTGATTATCACTAATTTTCAAATGAATAGATTTTAATATCGATATTATTTTATGCTTTTATCACTTTGATCATTTGTATCACCATAGAACTACCGATATTTTGGCACCCTTTCCAGTGCTGCAAGAAGGCCTGAAGCGCTAAAAGGTGAGTACTTATTTTGAGAATCTGTTATTATAAAAATCTCATTTTTCGCGAAACGACTATTTTGCGTTTCTGATATTATACGCCTAAAGGGTAGTTGACATTTGTACGACAATTTTAAGTTAAGTTACTGCTAGAGGAACTGTGGCAAATTGCATACAAAATTGCTTACTACAATCGCTATCAAGTTTAGTAAACGTAACTATGCAAGCTCAAAATAATACAGACACAATTGAAGAAGCTAAAATTCATATATTGAATTTTAATCTACTTGGCCCAGTTTCACAAGTTTTGTATATTATGTTTCAGATACTATTTTATCCAAATAATCCACTAAATTTGACAGATTTTATTTTATTAAAATTCTGTTCCACTTTTAAGTTAAGCCAGAAGATAGGTGCTATTGGGAACCTGTGGAACAGCCCCATTAGGGGTCATCCATTAATTACTCGAAAAGGGGGGAGGGGATTTGTAAAAAATCTCGAAATATTACAAGGGCAAGGGTAGTCACGTTCACGTGTAAGTATTTATTTTTTCGTTGAACGCGCTGAAAGACAAAAAGTCCAAAATTAAATTTGATTATAACTGTATTATATAAAAAAATTACACGATTTTGGGGGGCCGAAAATCCCCCCGGTGCCAATCACGTAATTAATGGAGGACCCCTTACTCTTAAACCAAAAAAACAATTATAATCCAAAGACAACATGAAACCATGTTCGATTTCTTGAATTCGATAGTCTTTTATTTCAATCATTACCGCACTATGACTCAATATCGCGCTGGTGACGCAAATCAAGAGTAAAAAGTTACACTTCCAATGTCGATCAATCGAAATTGATTTCAAGAGTAAGCACATAGGCCCTAGAATTTCCTATATTATCACAAATATTTTTCAATACAAGTGTGATTATCGGGGTGTATTCTGTGGAGTGTGGACCGTCGACTCGTAGCCGTAGCACGGTAGCAGTCGTAGCCGTAGCCGGCAGTGAGCGCTTGCGGTCCGTAGCCGGTGGCCGCGCGCCGCGTCTCATCGTCTTCCTCTATACTATGATCGCGCGTTACGACTATATTTTTAAGTGACAGTTGCCAAACTCGTGCACTAATAAGGCAAGTATTTTTTTTATTTTGCGTGCGTGCTATGAAATGTAAAATAACACAAAAGGTGTAATCATGATTAGTAACGTCATGGATGCATGTGATACATGCGTTTTTTATAAATGATGTTTTGCAAAGGTTCTTCGTTTTTTCTAACAGATATTTTTATTAACAGTTAAAAAAAGTCTTCATAAGTCTTGGAAGGAAGCTATGTTATATTCCAAAATTTACGCAAGAGATATAACTAGGTACACATATGGGAGATGTGCCATCTGGCCGTCTTTTACAAAACAGTTCTTTAGCCTCATTCATATTCATAAATTCCGGCATACAGACGTGCAGATTTTTAAGAGCTTTTCTCTTTGCTAAAATTAATTTCTTTTACGTATTTAACTAATGAAGATTTGCTTTTGAATTAATTAAAAATAAAACCTATATCTTTTAAATGAATGTTATAAACTTTTTTTGAATAGTGGAGATGTTTTAATATTCAATGTTCGTTTTGTTTATTGAAATAAATTCATTGCATTATCATTTTTAGGGTTCCGTACCAAAATGGAAAAAAAGGAACCCTTATGGTGTGACTCAGTCTGTCTGTCTGTCACAGCTGGATATCTCGAGAACTACTAATGGTATCAACTTGAAATTTGGAATAGTTTAAGATGACATTTGTCCAACTATTTTGCAAATAAGAAATAAATAAAAAATGAATAGGTACCTTTTTTACAACAGGGACTGAAAAGGGGTTTTAAAAATTTGAAAAGGGGCTACTAGGGCATGTGGGGTATCATATGAAAGATGGCCGTTTGCACGTTTTCAATATATTTTTCTTTTTGTTTTAGGCTACATAATTTTCGACGTATGATGAAAAATATAAAAAAACCCCCTTATCTCTGAAGTTTGCAAAGAGAAAAATCTGAAATAATTCTATGTGACAGCAGTTTATATAAAGATTACAGGAAAAATAAAACGATGTCTCAATATACCACTATCGGTTAAGAGATGGCGCTGACCTAAAACTGCAATACTAATTTTATTATTCTACTCTGCAGTGTGGTTTTAGGGTACAATTATGATGGTACGGAACCCTCGGTGCGCGAGTCCGACTCGCTCTTGACCGGTTTTTTTCATATTCAATCGTTACGTAAACTAAGTAGGTAATAGTTTAAAGACAATATGATTAAAAACCAATAATCCAGTGGTCAGGTAGGTATGTTTTACAGTACACTATACCTAAAAATATTTTTTAAGGAGTTTTAATTTCTTGTGGGTCAGGTAGCCCTGAGAGCTGTTAATCATACATTAAATTTGCAACCTCGAAAATCGAAAATGTGATCGAACCCTTGAACTTTTGATAATACCTGAACTTTGATAAATTCTCAAAAAGCGAAATAAATTAGGAAAGCAAAGGGGAATTTGCAACAATTTATTATACATTTTGATACAATCTGTAATTAAAGAGTGACAATATAATAAACATGTGTAATGTACAAACATCGGTAACACTTACTAATGTTGACTGTGTTGTCACTCTTTAATTATAGATTGTATCAAAATGTTGCATTATAATAAGTTGTTGCAAAAGTCCCCTTTGCTGTCCTAACAGTTATTGTACTTTTTGAGATATTTTTTTTCGAAGTTCAGAATTTTATCAAGATTACATACATTGTTATTCTATTCTACTAGCGTAAATTTTAGTAGAAGACGGCCATTTGAGTAGGGGAGCTGTTTGTCTAACTTCACTATGTCACAAACGTTATCATTAAATGCACGCCGCCGATTCCTCTCGTGAGGATTATCGGCATAAAGCGAAGACACTAGTCCAAATTAATTAATGCATCAAAGGCCTAATAGGACGGATTGTGACGTCATATCACATACTATCACCCACAAACCCGCATTGGGCCCTCGTGGTGAGAAATGGCTATTCGCATTAAGTAGTTCTTGTAAATAAAGAATTCCTGTACCAAAACTTCTACTTTTTGACCGAGCGAGCGCGAAAAGTCTCTGTTTCAGCAAGGTTTCAGCTTGTCCATCTGTTCTCCTCTACAGCTATTTCTCTACCGATTCTCGTGAATTTTTGTGAGCAGGTTCGAAAATAGATTTTTTGTTGATTCAGTTTTCTAAATTAAAATTAAAAACATATTTCAGACATTTCAAAAAATGTTAAATTAGTAGAAAAATGAACACTATAATGTGTAAATTTTAATCACAGTTTAACATTTAATAAAAGAATATCAGAGGGACTACAAAAAGAATTACGATAGTTTGACGATGTTCGTTGATCGATTTACTTGATTTTGAACATTATACCTTGGCACTGTTCACGGTAATAACGCCAATTTCGAATCTCGAATGCTTTCAAATAAAAAACAGAACATTCATTTTTCAAAAACGGAAAGTAACAAAGATTTACATTAACCGCCTCTGTGGTCTAGTGGTTCGCCCACCCGTGTAAGACGCAGAGGTCCTGGGTTCGATTCCCAGGGGGGGTACAATTTGTACTCGGTTTGGTTGGTGGTAGGGCTTATTTCAAGTCCACCTTGCTAGCTACCACCATCTTACCTAAGTCTGACGCCATAATAACAATTTAAAAAATTGTTGTGTTCCGGCAGTTAGAGGTAAGATAGCCAGTATTCCGGGTGTAGTGCGCTTCCACCTTCGGCCTTATCGTCACTTAACATTAGATGAGATTTATTTAATCGTATGATAATAATGAGATAGGCGAAGGGGAAATATACGTGTCAAATTGTGTAATTATAAATCAATGTCCAGGTCGCGGAGCCAATTGATGAAGACAGGTGGTAGCTCATTCATGTCGCTAGTAGGTCCTGGATACGCACGAATAGGGCATCGCTGCACGATGTGTTCCATAGTCTGAGCTTCCTCACCGCAGTCGCAGATTGGGCTATCTGACCATCCCCACTTGTGCCGACAGGCGTTGCAACGACCGTGCCCTGTTTTTAATCGGTTGAGACGGCACCACAGTTTACGCGGCAGGTTAAAGCCCTTGGGTTTAGATGTGGGGTCAATTGTCTGGCCATGAGTGTCATCCGTCACTGCCTCGCTCCACTCTCTTTTCCAGACGTCGTTGGTTTTGAAGTGTCTAAGCGATTTGGCAGTTGCATATGGAGGATGCCTTGATTTTAGTCTGTGTGATGGTGGGCAGACAAATTCCTTATGGACCGGTAGTGCAACCCGGGATTCGATCTTATCGAACTCTCTCTTTAGGGCATGCATTCGTCGCAAACGCGGTGGGGCTATGTGGCTGAGGGCTGGGAGCCAATGCAACGGTGTAGATTTTACTGTTCCGGAAACACAACGCATCGTCTCGTTCAACTTGGTGTCCACTTTATCTGTGTGCGCACTATTAAGCCAGACCGGGCAGCAGTACTCCGCAGCCGAGTACACCAGGGCCAAACCGGTCGTACGGAGACAGTCGGCGGAGGCTCCCCAAGTTGTACCGCATAGTTTGTGAAGTATGTTGTTGCGAGTTGATAGTTTTTGGCCCAGCTCAGTAAGATGTTCCTTGTATGTAAGCGATCTATCTAAAGTTACCCCAAGATACGTAGGAAATGGGTTGTACCGGAGTATTTCACCGTTGAACTGTATTGCGGGTTGGTAACTAGCGAGGCCGTTGTTAAGGTGAAAGCATGATACCTCGGTTTTGCTAGTACTGGGGATTAGACGCCAGGAATCGAAGTACTTAGAGAGCTTAGCAAGGTCAGTGGTAAGTATCTCCTCGGCAATTTTCATAGATTCGCTTTGGGCCACGAGTGCGATGTCATCCGCATATATGAATTTAGTAGCTGAGGTTTCAGGTAGATCGTGGATGTAAAGGTTAAACAGCTTTGGAGCTAGCACAGACCCTTGGGGTAATCCGTTATTCAATTTTCGTCTGCGACTTTTAGCGTTGCCAAGATAAACCTCGAATTCCCTCTCGCTCAGCATACTTGTTATGAGATCGACGATTTCCTTACTGGGGATTATGGACAGCAGTTTTTTGACAAGGCCATGCTTCCACACAGTGTCATACGCCGCAGTCAGATCTATGAAAACCGCTGTCGATTTCAGGTTTTTCTGATATCCAGTTTCGATGTAGGTGGAAAGAGCTAGGACCTGATCAGTACAGTTTCTGCCTTGTCGGAAGCCCGCCTGCTCGACAGGAGTCGCTGAATCTATGAGTGGCTCTATTCGGGTAAGTAGCATTCGTTCTAGTAGCTTGAAGGTACAGCTCAAAAGTGCTATCGGACGATAGTTTTCAGGTTGATGTTCGGATTTACCTGGCTTTAGAATAGCTATCACTTTGGCTAATTTGAACTGTCTTGGAAGTCTGTTGTGCATGAGGATGTAATTAAAGCACGTTGTAAGCCACACCACCGCTAGCGGACCCATATGCCGGAGGAACTCATTGTAGATGTTATCCGGGCCTGCAGCTTTGTTATTTTTTTGTGATTTTATAGCCACTAATGTTTCCCCGACAGTAAAGGGCCTAGACAGTTCTTGACCTGTTGGACAGTCTCGCTTTAGCGTGGTGAGTTCCTTTTTGACTTGCTTTGTGAACGATGTATTTCTTTTGGTTCTTGTTAACTCTACCATTCGATTTGCAATGGCGTCCGGTTTCACAGCAGTTGTTTGTTTTGGAGGGTGTTGTTTTCCAGTAAGTCCATTCAGCACGCGCCATGCCTTACGACTCGATCTTTTAAAATCCATATCTTCAACTGTGGTTTCCCATTTTGCTTTTCTATGAGTATCTAAAGACTTCAGGAGTTCAGCCCCGACAGTGTGATTTTCAGTTTGCTGGAATTTATTGAAAAGTTCTTCACACTCGGCTGACCAACATGGTATATACTCCTTTCTGTATCCTCTTGGCATGTTTCGTTTTGCTGCCTTAATTACGAGTTCCACGAAAGAGTCATAGTTGGAAGCGTTGGGTTCTAAGTTCACTGATGCAAGGTCTGAGTCTAGGTCTTTGGAGAAGCCTTCCCAGTCACTTTTATTGAAATTCCATCTAGGTAATGGGATCGAGTTTGCCAATGGGATTTTGAGACCTACTTCCAAAAGGATAGGACGATGTTGACTGTTCGGAAAGTCTGACAGTACAGTCTTTCTAGTAGGCAAAGGCTGACTTAGGTGATCGAGGGAGACAAATGTAAGGTCGGGGTTATAATCCTTGCACCATCTTGCCGAACGGAAGGACCCTTTATCTTTTGCGTCGGAGACCAGTTGTAAATCGCAAATTTCCATCCACTGTACCAGTGCACTTCCGTTGTTGTCGGTACTGCGATAACGCCATAAAGATGGTGGCTGTTGAAATCGCCGGTGTAAATGCTGGGGTGGGCGTGTTGTGGCAGGACGCTTTGAGGCCACTGGACCTTTGGGGGTTTGTAAATGTTCATGATGATAGTATCATTTACTTGTATTGGTTATCGTGTAGATCTGGTCCCTATCACACCAATCAAGAAACCGCACGCCGGTTAGTCTCGTCCTCGTATAAGTTGCGATGCCGTATTTCGGATGATGAACTGCTTTTATAAGAGTGTAGCCAGGTAATGTGCATCTTCGGTTGAGGTCGTCTTCATTTTTGGTATGCGTTTCCTGGACATTGATGACGTCAATTTTGTTTAACTGCGATAGTTTGAGCAGGTAGTCGCTTTTGGCCTTACTGATGCCTTCAACGTTGAGTTGTAGGATTCGGACTGAAGGTCCGATATCTTTAGTCTTCAAGCCCTGAAAAGGGCCGTTTGTGTGACTTTGTGGGGATCTTGTGGTATTCATTTTTAATATTATTACGCCTATTTCTATCGACAGCTTTGAGCTCGTTTAGCACCACCCAGGGGACACGTGCAGGGTTATGGTAGGTAACTCCTGCGGACGCGAGCTATGATCGTCCCCCGAAGAATTAGATGAGATGAAGGCCAAGCACTATCCCGTTGTGTATAAAAAAAGTCATTTCGCTTAATTTTTTTTTATTAATCAGTCTCGTAGTGATTATAGCACATGAGAATATAGGCTCAGACAGACTATTTTGTGACTCAGTGTTATAAACATTAAATTTTAATTGATTTCTTAGATTTCAAGAAAAGACCACTAGTGTAGCAGCATATTAAAACCCTTTGTAGGTCATATCACAAAATATAGAGGGTGTGGTAAGGTTAAAATACGTTATCAGTATTTATGGTAAGAAATAGTTCATATTTTTAATCGTATGTTTCCATCTAAGCCCTCACGCTTGATCGCGCGATCCGCCTACACTTTGCCCTTCCGAGTTCCACATTCAGAATAACGATAAGTTTAGCAAACTAGAAATTGCTTAACAAACAAGTAAAACGTAGGATATTATGAAACATGTAAAAATACGCTAAAAATTAAAACATTCGAAAAACAAGCAAGGTTTATATAGATATAGATTGAATTATGGCGGAGCTAGAATCGCACCTTTTAATTGTATGATTCAGGGCACAATTCAGCTTATAATCAGAAAGAAATTAAATACACAAAACAGGCTTGTAGCTAAATCTTGGCTCAGCCTCAAGTTTGAGTTTGTTTTTATTCGCTTGTATTATTTGAGTTCTGTCGCACTTTTCGTCGACGTCCCAAGTTTGTCGATGGAGGTGCATCCGGGGATGAGTTGGGTAAAATTTGAGTCGTTTAGAGTTTTTTTTATTAATTTGTATGTAACAATCGCTTGAACATAATTATAATTAGACATACTTCAGTGATAAATGGGTACTAGTAAATAGTTATTTAAATAACTATATTAAAATGAATGCTATTCCATTACTTGTTTAACATCAGGCACCTAGCATAAAAATAGCTCATTATAATACATTTAGTGCATTAAAAAGCTACTTATCTAGAAACTACTTAAGAAAACATCGATATACTTAAATGTTTATGCTTATTTGAATTTATTTTGGTTTGACCAAGTAATGGCGCGAAGTCACTTAGCAAATCGTCCAGAAGTTGACTACATGAGTTATTTATATATACAAAAGAGTTCACTAGCCTAGTAACCCTCGAACTATGGCCAGCCCTACACATTTTTCTGTGCGAATGCCATTAAAGTCTTTTGCGGTATAATAGAGCTATAAACGTAGGAAAGCAATGCGTTAAGTGTTATAGAGCCTTTTAGATGTAACCTGAAAACGAGAATTTATTGAAACTTTACAGTTTTTAGAATTTGCTAAATAGCTCTCTTGTTTTTTGGGCCCAAACTAATTAAGATCAGCGATCAGGTACAAAAATTAAACTTGTTAAGGTCGTTAGGTTCTGAAGTAACAAATTAATTTGATTATTATTTTAGTGGTATAGGTAATTTTGGCGAAACTATCTCACGGCTCGACATGTTATATGAATACGAAGCTGTAATCTTCAGAAATGAAGTGCTCGCAGTGTATGCTTCAAAATCTAGGTAATTTTGGTAGTGGGTAGACTATACAAACAAGTATAGTAAGTAAGATTGGATACTCAGCGGCAAATATTTAATACTAGCGGCCGCCCGCGTCTTCGTCTGCGTGAACAGTTTATTTGCTATCCCTCGGGAACTGTACGTTTTTTCTGGATGAAAGGTATATGTCCTTTTCTGTACCCCTGACAACGTGTATGCAAAATTTCATGATGATCGGTTCAGTAGTTAAGACGTGAAGACGTAACAAACAAACAAACAAATAAACGGACTTTCGCATTTATAATACTTATTAATAAGGATTCTATCGCGCTTTCATTTGAGTCTGTTCATCAATAACTCAAACTTACCGGAGAGTTTCATAGATGTTAACAACGATATGTTTCAAAATAAATAATGTTTTTGTAAATAGACATGATTATTTAACAAACGTTATACCAACACCAATTAATCAGATACATATAGGTACAGAATTATATTAAAGTTAAAATATATGAGCCGAACGAATCAGAAAATGATAAGCTTATTTATTTTGTTTGTGTACAGACAGAAGGGTCAAAGTTACCATTTACATCTAAGCACCAATATCAATACCTTCATCACAATAATTTGGACGGTTCGATTATAATAGTCTCAAACATGAGTTTGAGACTACCGCACTATCAGATTACCATAAGTTTTGAACACTTTCATTATTCAGAATAATGTGGCAACACCAGTTACTAGTTTAAAACTATTCGTTATACCGATACTCGTGAAACCACGGGCTGGAGAAATCATCGCCAGGTGTGTAGCTTTGTTGTGAGTTCAAATTTTTGTGGTTTCTAACTTTCAATGTCAAAGACGAAACCCCTACTGCCCTGTCGAGTCTAAATATGTTTGTTTATCATTAATGTGTGTTAAATGTTTAGTTTTGCCCCAAAATCGTTTTACAGTATATCTATATTGGTTGATATTGGCGTGTACTTATGAATTTTTCCTTTATTTACTATTTTAAGAAACGGGACAAATCACAATGTTAAAAATCACATTTTTAAACCACACGTTTGTTTGTTGCGATTTCATGTAAGTTATTTTTGTATTATTTGTGTGCTGTATATTATTTACGTCAAAGGTAAACAAAACATCAACAGAAACGACACGAATAGTTTGAGCTAGCAACGTGTTATGAAGGCGATTATCACTAATGGCTATGATAATCACTGAATATTTACCCTATGTCGTAAAATGTAAGCGCCTTCAGCCGAAACGATTGACATTTCAATACGCTATCTACCTTTTTGTAAACTCCCACCTTCTATAAATATACGGTTCAACGTCAATCATTAAGTTCCAAAAAGTTAATTTTATTTTTAAGCTTTCGTCCTATTTATTAAATAAAACCGGTCAAGAGCGAGTCGGACTCGCGCACCGAGGGTTCCGTACCATCATGGTTGCACCATTAAACCACACTGCAGAGTAGAATAATAAAAATCGTATTGCAGTTTTAGGTCAGCGCCATCTCTTGACCGATAGTGGAACTAAGGTTAACTTTTTTAGAAATTTGATAATTTCTAAAAAAGTGTGCTATATTGAGACATCGTTTTATTTTTCCTGTAATTTTTATATAAACTGCTATCACATAGAATTATTTCAGATTTTTCTCTTTGCAAACTTCGGAGATAAGGGGGGTCTTTTTTTACATTTTTCATTATAAATCGAAAACCATGCAACCTAAAACAAATAGAAAAAATTATTGAAAATGTGCAGACGGCATTCTTTCATATGATACTCCACATGCCCTAGTAGCTCCACTTAAAATTTTTAAGACCCCTTTTCAGTCCCTGTTGTAAAAAAGATATTTATTTTTTTATTTATTTCTTATTTGCAAAATAGTTGGGCAAATGTCATCTCAAACTATTCTAAATTTCAAGTTGATACCATTAGTAGTTCTCGAGATACCCAGCTGTGACAGACAGACAGACAGACTGAGTCACACCATAAGGGTTCCTTTTTTACCGTTTTGGTACGGAACCCTAAAAAAACTACTTCAATTATAAAATTTCCCCACGAGAATCAAGTTTTGAATTTTTTCATGAGTTGAAAAACAAGGTGTTTGGAAATAGCCTTATAAAGCTAAATATGGTAGATAGAGACAATCAAACTGAACAACTTTTACTATGGGACCAACTCTGAAATCGCGAAATAAAAATAGCTGGTTCAAACATTTTGATATTATCGTTATTAATTTTTGTATGAAACAGCTGATATTTTATTCGCGATTTCAGCGCGAAATAAAAATATCTAGTTTAAACATTTTCATATTTTCTTTATTAATTTTTGTATGGAACAGCTGATATTTTATTCGCGATTTCAGCGTGAAATAAAAATATCTGGTTCAACCATTTTGATATTTTCGTTATTAATTTTTGTATGAAACAGCTGATATTTTATTTGCGATTTCAGAGTTGGTCCGCTAGTAAAAGTTTTCCAGTTTGATAGTCTCTATCTGCCATATTCGACTTTATAAGGTTATTTCCAAACACCTTGTATAATAAAAGACGAAAATCACACAAATAACACTTCTTTTAAAGTGAAACTCATCTATTTTACATATTGTTATGCTATTTTATATTACTGCTTGACGAGAGTATCAATCTGCTTAAGCAAGAATAACAAAATCACTTAAGTGCTTGCTGCCTCGCTCAAGTCGCTCGACTGTCTCTGAACTGCCTATAATTACACTTTTTATATGTATAAACAAACATATTTGTGTCCCGATAGCTAAAGGTAAATCAGCTTGAGGTAGGTCAGTTCCTCAGAAGTTGATTCTCAGGCAAGATGTTAGCCAAACTCAAATCCATCGTTAAAATCGTTAAAAAAATATTTTTATGGATAAAAAGCGTGTTTATTACCTCTGGTACTAAAATTAGTAAGTAGGTGCTTCTGAAATATTTCTTGACTTACAGTTTGGTTCCGTTTTAAGAGTCTATAGTCACGAGAATGGTATTGTTTGGATGTTGTTAGAAATTATAAGTACTTCATAAATCTACTTCTCAAACTTCCGCTCAAATGTTCTCTGAAATTTGTAAAACGCGTATTTGTTATACAACATGTTTGTTAACATGTTTATTATAATTAAAGCCTCTCGCTAGACTTGAAAGTCTGTAAGTTTTTA
Source organism: Agriphila geniculea (assembly GCA_943789525.1). Classification (NCBI taxonomy): domain Eukaryota; kingdom Metazoa; phylum Arthropoda; class Insecta; order Lepidoptera; family Crambidae; genus Agriphila; species Agriphila geniculea. The sequence continues at coordinate 19,784,981 of OX038871.1, forward strand.
TTTTATTAAACAACTTTAAAATAGTTGGTATTTTGTTTTGATCTATGTTCGGTCGTGATTATCTCAGACTCTATAGATCTGATTTCTAAGACATAATTTTGGTAAGTACTTATTGAATTTTTAGTAATCCATGCTAATATTATAAATGTGAAAGTAACTCTGTCCATCAGGCTATTTTCACGCTTGCTGGTCCAATTTTGACAAAATTTGGTACGGATATAGACTTTGGGGAAGAACATAGGCTACTTTTTATCGCACTGATCCCACGGTATAACCTGTAGTCCACGCGGATGAAGCTGCGTGTGGAAAGCTAGTCATTTATGTATTTTTAGCAATAGTTTTTTTGTCATATTGTACTATAGCTGTACTCACACCAGCGAACTAAAATCTATGGAACAAACATGCCGCTCAAAAAAAATAGCACCACACAAAAATTAATACCAAGTGGCCGGGGCTATGCAGCGCAAAGCGACTGAACACTGGTTGCATAATAGCGACCATAATCTGAATACTCATAAATATTTTCTATAGGTACTTTTATAGTACGTTATTTCTGCATCTTTTTGCCTTATTTGCGTCTTTTACACCATTTGCCTACACTGTAAACGTATGTACGTACTTTCTAATTATCTCCCTCTTTTTTAATATAAAAACTGTAATTACTATAAAGAATGCTAACGTCTGTCACCGGGCGTATGGCTGGCCCAACTAAATGCTGTGCGGATTGTAATTTTTTATCCCTTTGGTGCTATTTTTTCAGTAATATATGATTGAACTTAATTACACTTCACTAGATTTTAGTTCGCTGACTGCACATGTGAAAGGCCGCGTTTCCTTTTACAGCGAATCTGTATTCATGGTTCGCGCGGAGACATTTGACTGTCTCGCTCCATCTCGGTTAAGCTTTGACATTAGAGAAGCCTCCAAGCAATGTGACTCATAAATATTGTGACGAAACACCAGAACTTGCCATAGTATACGACGATCAAGTTGGATGTTTATGAAATGCCGTTCGTTCTATAACTACGTCTTACATTCTATAGAGGTAGCAGAATGAGGTTTTTAAATTTGAGATGTTTGCATTCACAATGCTATTTTTATATAGGTACAATACTAGCTGACCCGACAGACGTTATCCTGCCTTAGTTATGAATATTGAATTCGAATTGGTATAATTAATGAAAAGTTGGGTTCCCGTTGCCCCTTAAACGGGAACGGGAAATTCCCGTTCCCGTTTAGTTTATAACCCAACAGCTTTATAACCAAGTAAATATATATCACTTGTTATGTTAGTAACGTGTATGTTAGTAACGTGTATGTTAGTCCAAACTTACCAATTTAATATTAGGCGTGATGGCTCTGAACTAACCGTGATGAGCACTAAGAAATTCAGTTTTCTTTGATCCTTTTTGTAAGAAATAATAAATCAATTATTTTACATGTATTTCATCAATAAAATAACTCCGACCAAAGCATCTGTTTTAAACTTAGAGGTTTTAAACCACATTCAGTTTGGTTTTACATCCTCTTTGACGATATCTGCAGCTCGCTTTCTTTCAATTCTATGTCAAACGTCATAAGGTTACATTCAAAAAGTTTATATTTAGACTAGGAGGCCATAACAAATTTGGTAACGATTGCGTAAGTGGCTGACTCTGAGTTTACAGGATGGAGAGGCACTCTCTAATGCTAAATATGTCAGTCTGTTTGCGTGAAGTGGTTGCGTTCTTTTTATATGCAGGCTGAAAAAAGGCTATAATTTTTATTTAAATAAATTATAGCCCATGTTACTCGCTGATAATGTAGCTTTCTATAGGTGAAAAAATTTTCAAAATCGGATCCGTACTTTTTGAGTTTATACATTACAAACAAACAAAAAGTTAATCGCTACAACTAGTACTTACTTGCTGTACTATTGTCAGTCATTTACCTTATCGTTTTTTTTTCTGGTAACGATAACACATTTTTCACCCTGCATATAAAAAGAACGCAACCACTTCACGCAAACAGACTGACATATTTAGCACTAGAGAGTGCCTCTCCATCCTGTGAACCCAGAGTCAGATATACGCGATCGTTACCAAATTTGTTATGACCTCCTAATATAATTGTTCAAAATAATTATTATTATTCTTAAATTGGTTAAAGTCCTAACATAAGGTTACATTAAAAAAGTTTTTATGTCCAAAATAATTTTATATGGTGAATGTGTTCTTAAATTTTCTAATTTTCTGCACAAATTTCTTAATTTTTTCTTTCATAAGAACCATTTCCTGATAATAACAAACACAACAAAAAAAGAATTAACGAAATCGGTCGAGCTGTTCACGCGTGATGTCTTGACCACGCGAAATTGGATTCATTTTAACACGTTTACATATATATATATATATATATATATATATATATATATACTAGAAAAAATACGACTCGCATTGAACCGGACATCCAAAGGTCGCGGGTTCGATTCCCGTCCGAGAATATAGATCTGGTATGAGTCGATTTTTTTCTAGTATATTATTTAATAAAGTAGAATGATGTGTCCTATTGAAAATAATTTGACAAGACTAGTAAATTTTCAAACGTATGTACTTACGATATGCTGAAACAGGTTTTTTTTATCAATAACGACGGTTAGTAGATTTATTAAGTTCCTCTAACTCTATAGTATCTTATTGTGTGATTCTTTTAAAAGCGCGTAGTCTGCACACTATGGCCGCCATTGGAAAGTACATAGTACTAATTAGATGAAGACGAAATTGTGAAATGTCAATTTTTAGCAAAAAATACTCCATTAAACTAAACGACAGGCTAGAAAATTTAAGCGATAAAAAAGTGCCACAAAACTTCTTCGGAGTTCACTACAGTGAGATAATTCACAATTTCGTCTTTATTTAAGCACTATGTTTTTTTTCAGTGGCGGCGCTAGTGTGCAGCCTACGCGCTCCAACAAGTTATGAAACTGTAACCCCTAATGCCGAATATGGTAACTGAACAACTTTTACCATGGGGCCAACTCTGAAATTACGAAAAAAATTCTGCTGTTCATACAAAAATAAATAACAAAAATATCAAAATGTATGGAACATCTGATTTTTTTCGCGATTCGAAGAATTGGTCCCATAGTAAAAGTAGTTTAATTTGATTGTCCCTATCTAACATATTCGGCATTAGGAGTTATTTTGTAACACGTTATATAGGTACATACTTACAAAACAATCGGAATAAAAGGACACACACATTACTCATAACTATTCATTCAATGGTTAAGAACCATGAGCTGTAAATAAGGCTTTACAGTGTAGAGCTTTTAAGGGGCTACTCGGGAGTTATAAAAACATCCCGCTATAAACTCACTGGCTACGTTGTCGTGGAAATGACAAACAGTGTCAGTAAGTAGCTTAGTGACACCACAGAGTAATGACACCAAACGGACCCTGTTAGGTAGCTCGTAAATCTAAAGGGTAAAACGGAAGTAAACAGTATGACAATCTAACAGTGGGGTCACGAAATACTTGTTCTGCACATTTTTGACTTATCTTAATGACCATAGTTAATCATGACCTTAGAGTAAGACGCACTTCTATGATCATGACAATTTAATGATGAATTAAGTTTTAACTCTTTGTAATAGGAATAGGTATTGAAAAGATTTGAATAGCGATTTATCCAAATATTTTAATATTAAATAAAAATCTGTAGGTAATGCATGACGTGTAAAAGTTACTGCAAAAGGCAGCAGGGCAGCAATTAATGTAGATATTATACAAAGATCCTACTAATATTATAAATGTGAAAGTTTGTGGGTTTGGACGTTGGAACCACGCGGGTGAAACCGCGGGCGGCCGCTAGTCCAGTCCATCAGCCATTTTAATGTCCCCACTGCTGGGGCACAGGCCTTCCTTATGGGTGGATAAGGAGGACGGGCCATAACCCACCACGCGGGCCCAATGCGGATTGGTGGGTGTTAACGACTGCAAATGCAGCCGGGACCAACGGCTTAACGTGCCTTCCGAAGCACGGAGGAGCTCGAGATAATACATTTTTGGTCACCCATCCCATGACCGAACCTTGCGAACGTTGCTTAACCTCCGCAATCGCTGGTCCAGGCGCTAAACCACTGCGCCACCGAGCTCCTATATTATAATAATTGAATTTAAAACTATAAGTGACTATAGGGTTGATTGGATAGATGGAGTCTTGAGCGAAGGCCTATATACTGAATGATGGCGGGGAAGAGAACGTGAACATTATAAGGTGTTTCTTCATATAATCGCTTTCCCGATCCCTTTCACTTTCATCTGACGCATCTCTCAAAGCATTCAAAAGCGCATGCCCTATCTTCTCAAAAAAGTTGTATGGTAAAAAGTTTAACGTAAAAGCTCACGGTTTGGAGGCAATCAATATTGAATACGTTTGATGCAAGTTGGCTTGAAAGTTGAATTAAAAGTTGAAGCGACTCCGTGAACAGAGAATAATACAAGATTCTAACAAAAGAGATTCGAAAGTTTCACTGAACGATAAAAGTTTCAGTAGTCAAGGAATTGAAAGAAAATCCGAAAATTCCGAAATCAACACATGAAAATATTCAAAACCGGATACGTAATCTGTACAATTACATAAAACATTCTATTCTGCGTCCGTCGGAACGCTGTGAAATAGCGAAAATGTTTTATTTGTTTAGATTTGAGTAGCCAATTAAAAAAGTAAATTTGTAAACAGTGATTAAACGTGATCGTGGATTTGGTTTATTGAAACATATCTCCGGTAGATTTTATTGCTTTTGGCACCATTCTGAATACGGACATAAATTATCTTGATTACTCTATCCTTGTGGTAAAAATATTTTGAAATGTTTCATTCGTCTTTGAGGCGCATTTTTATGTCATTATTTATTTGCTAAAACGGATCTATATTCTCTGTTATGTAAGCTACTCTTCGTAGATTGAAAACGAATTCAAATGCCAAATATTTTGGATTTGTTAAATGACTTTCCCGTAAGCAGCTCTGGATATCAAATTCGTTTTACGTTACTAATTATCATTATTGAAATGTATTTGAAATAGTATTTATTTCCAAATACTTAGTTCGTCCAAATAATCCTGTTGACAGGTACCTTTACTTGGAATCAATTTGATTTCGAGGCAAAAACCTTGAAAATTTCGGACTTTTTTCATGTTGTAGCGGCGCAATCATATCATACTTATGCAATCGAAGAATGACGAAGAAATCGAGGATCAGTGAAAAGTACAATACCCCTGCAAGTTTCTACAATCTTCGAGGTTAAAAACTCATTCCACATCCCAACACCATCCCCAAACAATATCCCAAAATTTCATTAAATTGTATATTTTTATATGTACCTGCTCTTGACTGAACTAAAATTCACAACTTACGATGAAGTCTTATTCTTGGTTGAAGGATGAAGAGATACATAATGTTATGATTGTCGTACGAAAATAGTATATCAGGAGTTTCGAGGGATCTCAAGAGACATCACAAAATCATAAAAGTTGTTGCATATTCTGATCTGGTATTCCGATGCTACTGAAAATGTTGAGCGATATGTCAAAATAATTGTAGTAAAGTTTTAATACATGTTTACTCTACTGTAAACTATAACAACCTGGTTAAAAAGTCACAACTTAGAAATAAACTATTCAAAAACAAAAATATTGCAATTCCGACCTTATTGTAAAGTCCCCTTAAACATAAATACTAAATTCGAAAATAACGAAATAGAATCAGTTGATACATTTAAACTTCTTGGTATAGTAATAGATTCTCACCTGAATTGGAAAAGTCACATACAACACATTAAATCTAAACTATCTAAATTCAGCTACGCTCTTTTTGAATTAGTACATAGCACGAATACAGAAGCAGCACTATCCGCTTATTACGCATATGCTTATTCACAATTAAAGTATGGAATAATGTTGTGGGGAAACAGCACAAACGTAAATGATCTCTTTATTATGCAAAAAAAATGTGTTAGAATAATAGCTCAAATAGATAATACTCAATCGTGTAGACCATACTTTATTAAATTTAATCTACTCACACTTCCATCTCTCTATATATATGACATATGTATATTTACCTATAAAAATATAGAAACGTTTACCAAAGTAAAAGATACTCACAACATTAATACGAGACACAAAAACAGATTATACTTACCACAATCCAGAATAAAAATGCTTAATACCAGTCCTTATCACATGTCAGTTAAAGTCTTCAATAAACTACCAACTTTTATTAAAAATGAACCAAACCTCAAATTATTCTCTAAGTCATTGAAATCTTACTTAATTCTAAAATGTTACTACTCTGTAAAAGAGTTTATAAATGCATAAAATGTATTAAAAATATTAGGATCTGCCTTAAAATACATATTTTTTATTTTTATTGGTTTAAGTGCCTATTTGTAAATGTTAATTAATAGTACCATAATAGTACTGTCAAAAATTTGCTATACCTAAATGGTCACTAAGTCATGCACTTCATTATTGTAACACCACTGTACACTTAGTTCCAAATAAAAATTTGATTTGATTTGATTTGATTTGTATTTTTAAATTGTATAGTACTCCACAGTACCTAATACTGAGTAGCAAAATGAAATAAATTTAAGTAAGATAATTTTTGTTTCTTGCGTTAAAATATAACATAACGAACGAGGATGGTTTCTCACAGAAAATGTTCGTATGAAAAATGCAACCTACAAGTTTACAAACTACCTACTTGTGAAATGGTACTTCATGTATAGTATGGACCTAAATAATATACATTCAACAGTAAAACCGAAGATATGCATTTTCTACAGTAGGTATACCAAATATCATAAAATAGCTTAGAATATATACTTATGCAAGCAAAATCTACTCCAGAATATTATTTGAAGCGGAATCACCTTTCCAAATCCAGTAAGCCAGTGAACAAACTGACGACGTTAGTAACTTTTCTGTACAGTTGACGTAAATCTCAAGTGACCCCGCTTTTCCGACCCTTCAGTAATATTGGAAAACTGCGAAACAAATTGAGATGTTTTTGTTTACGCCACCAGCAGTTAAGAACTTTTCATCATATTGACTGAGTGAAAATTGTTTATTTATAAGGTGTTTATTTAATAAATTATAGTGGCGTTATTTTTCTTGATTTTAACTAAACAGTATAACTTTGCTTAAGCTTACATAACGTTTCAATAAGAGATCCTTCCTAAACAATTACTTACTTTAATTTTTCAAATCGGTAAAAAATGAATGTGCAAAATAAAGCTTTAGAATGTCGTTTTTAAACTTAAAATAAAGCACGCATAATAGTGTAGAAAGAACATAAAGTTAACGTTCAGGCAGTTACCTTCCTGGTCACGCGGCCTAAAAGGCAAAAAGACTATGAGGGCAAAAGGGACAAAATGACGAAAATGCAGAATGACTAGAATGCAAAATGATTTAAATGGAGAATGACTAAATAACTTATTTTCAGAATGCCGTACACAATAAGTTCAAAAGGAAAATAATTGTTTGATTAAAAATCTATGAACATCGTACGTATTTCAAACAGACAAAGATGTTCACGCTAGGATAATTTGTGACTTAGACGTTTTGCAATTAAGACCTTTATAATCATTAGGCAAAATATTCTTTAGTCATTCTGAGTTTTATACAATTTATTTTGCTATTTAGACATGAATTTTAGGCATCTTGCTTCGTAGACATTTTGATTTTTAAGCAGTGTGATCAGGAAGGGGCAGTTACGGCTCTTTTAATTAACATTATCTTTGTTAGTATAGGTTAGGTACATAAGTTTTATCGAAAATACTATAGTGAAAGCCTTGTTGATTTATTAATCCTGATTAAGAATCAACAAACAAATCATTTTCCGTAATGGGGCCGTGGCCTCACAAGTTAATATTTTGAGCTACTTTTCATAAAAGTCCAAATCAAAAGTAGTTCAAATACGTTCCTAATTAACACGAAGTTTATTTATATCATCATCATATCAGCCGCACGACACCCACTGCTGGGTATAATTTATATTAGGTACTTTTACTGTTTTTAGATAATTGTTTTATGTGAATATTAATCGAGTTAAAGGACAAAGGTTATTGAAAGCTTCTCCGTCGAAGGATAAAGAAAGAGTGTGAATGAAATTGGACAAGAAGCGTCTTCCTGCTGGCGACATATGTTGCCGAAGTTTCCGGGTAAAACCAATAAAAACGGATCTAGCACTGGTTGGTTATTAATATTTGGGTAGGTATTATGCTCTTGAGTTATGATTATGAATGATGTTATTGAAAACACTCAAAAATTTTAGAAACAAAAATAAAATAGGTGTTGCCGATACCGGCTTTATTATTTTGATATTTTGTTGTTTTCTCGCTTGTGTCAGTGTCATAGAAGTAAAATATTGTGTTTTTCAACTCAACCTTGATTTTATTTCCTAACATTAGGTACCTATGTAAAATAATACTTAACTACAAAAAGATCTCTTTACAACTTTATAGATTAAATATACTTAGATAAATATAAACCTATTTTAATCCTACAAAATAAAGTCAGATAAACATTGTATCAACACGATAAAGCAAACTATCAAAAAGACAGAACACTAAAAAAGATTTATATAAATAAACATTTTTGGTTCTTTTCCAATAGAGCTTTTCACAAAGAGGCGTCGGCTCAGTACTGTAAACAATTGTCAAGATAACACAAAGAGAGGCGTCCTGTCTTTCATCACTCGCCTCGCAACACCAACACCAAAATAATTGTCAAAGAAACTCGTAATATTACATTATAACAGGATCTCAAAGAGAAATGACGTGGCTGTTTAGCTTTAGAAAACCTCAATTTAAGGAAAAGAGGCAGTAGAGGTGATTTAGGGCGATTTCCTTTACAATATTATTTCTACGTGTTGATTTCTTTATGCAGAGGGTAAAAAAAGGTCAAAGGAATTGAGGTGGTATTTTTGATGACGTTCAACAGAAGGTAAATTCCTTTTCTAATTAAACCCTTGAAATGTGGTTTCGAATATTATGGCAAGCATGTTCAACCCCAGAAAATTGACACCGCCTAAGTTTGGATAGAGACACTTGTGTGTTCGAGATTAATGTTGAAGTCTGCGCGAATTTAAGTAGGGTATTAATGCTGTAGAGTCGTCAGAAACTTTGAAAGCCCTCACTGTCGGGAATTTAACGCTTGTTAATGGGTTCTAACAACAATGAGTCCCATTCGGGCAACTTAGTTTTTGTTCCCATTGAGTGGGTATAATGCCTACTTCGAATGGAGGTTTCTGTGGCGTGGTGTTTACAATCGTTAATATCTTTTGTCAATCGAACTTTAAAAGAGTAGTGTTTATCACGTTTTACCCAAAGTAAAGCGCTCATGGCGGAGCTTGACAGTCTGATCGTACTCGATCACGTTTGTTAAGCAATGCACTTGGCCGGACAGGTGTCGGATGGGTGACCGTTAAGTGGCATTACGACTGAGCGCTTCCGTGGTTCGGAGGGCACTTTAAACCGTCTGTCCCGGCTATTGTCATCTGATAAGAGTCGTTAAGCCAAGTTGGAGGCCTTACAGGCGGCTTGATAAACTCTAACACCAGAGGTGGCCACTATTCCTCATACGATAAGAAGAAGACCCAAAGTGTGTGTGTGTGTGTGTGTGTGTGTGTGTGTGTGTGTGTGTGTGTGTGTGTGTGTGTGTGTGTGTGTGTGTGTGTATAACTGATCATAAGAATTGAAGTTAAGGGTTTTTAATGAATACCTACATTACCTACTGTAAACTTGGTTCAGCTCTTGGTCCTTCACATAAAGTTGATGCCTTCAATACTTTTCTTTTGCTTTTGAAATGATTTGCCTTGATTTAGTATTTGGTGTTTTGTGAAAGTAACCTCTATGCACATTTTAATTAAACATTTTCATAATAAAAATACCTACATTTTCATAAATGTTAAAAGAATGTTTAAAGAAAATGTTTAAAGAGGTAAGAAAAAGTTTAATTGAAATGTGTATAGCGGTTACTTTCTCAAAACACAAATACTAAATCAAGAAAGGTATTGAAGGGTACGTAAGTACTGTTGTATGGTCTGTGGTATCAACTTAATGTGAAGGACCATGAAGTTTATTGTATACTCGACATTTGCTGGGTAACTTAGTTATGTACCTAAACCTTAAATTAAAAGTCATAAGCACCAATGGCCCCTTCTGTACCAAACTTTAAATAATAAAACCTACTCGTACCTAGCCTTAAGGGTGTAGACGCGCATCACGTTCCATTTTTAAATTTTCAATACAAATGATCAAAACAACTCTGCGCGAGCCGTAATGAGGGCTAACTTTGAAAATTCCCATTAAATTATTAAAAAGATAGGTATAAGTATATACAAAACACGCAAAACATTAGACAAATACCTCATTATTCCTAAAAAAATAAAAAATACTTTAGTATCTGTAAATACCAGTAAAAAACATGTCAAAGTAAACCGATTTGAGCATATTTTAATATTTTATTTCTGTAGTGCACTCCTTAACAATACGAACAATAAGTGAAAAAATAAATATGAGTCGTATTCCCTTTGTACAACTGAAACGTTTGTGAAAAATACCTCTGACAAGCAAATTTGAAATTCCACTTGAACAGATGTCTTCGTTTTAAAATACCTGACAATTTATTATGTTTTTCTCTCTGCACGGCACTAATTTAAGAATTTTGCTTCCTAAAACTAAAGTATCCTTTCATTCTTTAGATAACTTCTCTGGAAAAACGATATTTTTTTTGAAATGCGGATCTACAGTCTTAAGACATGTAGGTATTATTGGTGATGTCTAATGTGTGTGCCGATGGTTTTCCATTAGTAAATGGACTATGATTACACCTACGACGGTGTTATGCGGGTCACCGCCTTCAGTTAATTAAAACTCTTTCTGTAAAACTTAATTGATTTACTGGCACCAAGTGATTATGGACTCTGTGTATGTCGTGCTTACTGGTATGAAGTAAAACGAAAGTTTATTAAAGTTGAAATCAAAAAACATGACAAATAATTTATTTCTTGCTTTAAAATCAACTAGCAAGATGCTGGTGATGAACGTTGGTCTTATCTTTATGGAACTAATTAAAATGGTTGGCTCTTGTACTCGACAATGCAGTCTTTAAAGAGTTAAGTGAATTAAGTGCAACGGTTCTTTCACTTAAAGAAACACTATGCCAAATAACTGAGATTTTTTACTTATCTTAATAAGTATCTTTACCTTTTTTAATTCGTAAATTTACCCGGTTTTAATAAAAAAATATGTTTTGTTTGGTTTTTATTAGATTTTTCCAACGGCATCTTTGCAGCTGCTGAGGTAATAAAACTTATTCATAAAATTATTTTACTTCAAAGTATAGTAAGCGCGTTAATCTCAGTAATAGTTATGGTCTTTTAAAATAACTTTCAGAGTCAAATAGAATAATAAACTAGAATTCCATTTTAAAACTTTAATTAGTACGATGTCGAGGAAAATATATTTTTCTCAAACATGCTTGGAAATATGACCATTATTTATTTGAATTTTAATAGCATTTTAAATTTGATGAAAACAGCTAAATTGTATGTCAGTACTTTAAAATAATAATAGACGTTACACGTGTAGGTAAGTGCAAAAAAATTAGTGATTGTGATTCAACATTTTGGTACCTATTACATTTTGCGTATTGTACATTATGCGACGAAGGGTTTCATTTGACGAAATCAGTTAGCGAGGAAAATAAGAGTGATGAAAATATTTTGATTTCGAAAAAATATTTTGAAAAAAGTACAATTTATGTCAAAACTGAGGAGATAAAACAATATGAAGCCAATCGCGGTGCCAGCTGACGACACTTTTGAAAATTATTTTTTGAAATAGTGTTTTACCTACTATATTTAAGTACGGCATACTTCCCAAAATATTCCTGAATTTGGTTACCGAGGGCGAGAAAAAAATAACTTTTTGAAGATTTTTTTTTTTATTTCATGTTATTTCAGCGTGTTTTTAAGTACAGCCACGGAATTAGTACTACGTACAGCTACAAAAAATACAAGAATAATTGTAACATGGTAATAGTGTTAATAGACTGTGACTTAACTATAAAAAACTTTTACTATGGGACCAACTCTAATATCGCGAAAAAATCTGCTGCTTCATACATTTTGATATTTTCGTTATTAATTTTTGTATGAAACAGCTGATTTTTTTTCGCTATGTCAGAGTTGGTCCTATAATAAAAGTTGTTCAGTTTGATGGTCCCTATCTACCATATTCTGCTTTTAACAAACATCTTGCATATTTTTGAGTAATGGACATTTTCTACTTACATTGTGAGCATCAATTTAAAATAGGAAACAATGGGCGTTCTTAATAATACTGTTGCAAATAGTTATACTTTATGCAACTGTACTATTCTTGCTAATATTATAACTGCGAAAGTCAGTTTGTTTGTTATTCCTTCACGTCTTATCTTAACTACTGAACCGATATTCATGAAATTTTGCACACACGTTAGGGGTATAGAAAAGGACATAGAGTACAATTTATTCGTACGTAAAAGTACCTTTAGCAAAATGACGCCTAAGGACCTAATACGAGAGGTAATGAACAGCTAGTTAGCTCCTCAGAGATGAGATGTGATACGGCGCTGCGACAGTTCTTACTGAGTAATGAAGTTCAGGTAGCCCCCAGGGAAATCTCACATAGTCTTGGTACGCGCAAATTTAATAAAGATCAAATATATCGAAGGCCGTGTATGAAAATAATAAACGTATCTCAAACACGTTCGATATAAGAGTGTGAGATATTAGGCGATAGCTGTTTTGTACAATCACCTACAAAGATGAGTAAATATTAAATTGGACGACTTCTATAGCAAGTTTGCACGCCGAATCTGGGGTTCATAATATTTGAGGCTTCCCGGACGACTTAATTCCAAAAATAAAACTTTTTACACGAATGCCCAAAAAGGAGTGTATGTGTTCAGGGTTCATGTATGTTTGTGGATATGTGAGTTTCATAACTTCTAAATGGCTCAACGGGTTTGGATGTATATGGTATCGTTAGAATCCTTACATCATATCATTCCGAATGACACTGGCTATATTTTTTTTTTGAAAAGTCACTATGGCGTCGTACCGTCGCCATTTTCAAATGAGAAAAAAAAAATTTTTTTCTTCAATTATTACAATATGGGCATAAATGAAAGGCCTTAACGAGCACATTTCAAAACTATATAATATGTCACTAAAAGGTGTGAAATAAAAATAAATACATTAAAAAAATATTAAAAACACGACTACCCTGCCAAAAACGAACTAAAAAGTTAAATAACAAGTGTCTCTGCAGTCGGGGGACCTCTTTGATTAAAAATTGTTCCACAAAATAGTCCCCCAACTGCAAAGACACTTGTTATTTAACTTTTTAGTTCGTTTTTGGCAGGGCAGTCGTGTTTTTTATATTTTTTATATTTTGTTTCGAATCTGAGGTTGTAGGTAGTGCCAACTAAGCAAAAGTGTTTGAGTTAGCAATGTTTGACATATAATAATAATAATAATAAAATGCATTAATTTTCCATCACACAATAGTTTTTTACACAAGGTACGTGTAATAAAATAAAGTGCTTTACCAGTATAATCTACAAATATGTTTGTAATTTTAAACTCCAGGCAGAATTTTATCGAGAGGTGTACATTCGTTGCGCATAAGTAACAGCTGACTTTTTATTCCCGCGTTTGCGATTGGTTGCAGTTGAGCATTTATTGGAAAAGTTCGGAAAACTACACCTCATACGATAAATGACTGAGTAAAACGAGAAGACTGTTACATCTGATGTATGGATGGATGAAATAACAAATACTTAGCAATAAAATACGAAACTCATTTGTAGGGAAGAAACGATAGTTATAATTTAATCAGGAAAAGGTAAGGCCGTGCGCACTTTGGATGGGTTTTCGTACGAATTTGACTCGTACGAACATACCAACCTTCCAAGTACTATGGGAGTGCGCACACTGTGTGCGAGCGCGCTCCTATAGTAAAAATCCCATACGAAAACGCATCCAAAGTGCGCACGGCCTAATTCGTACCTATACTGGTTTACTTTCTTTACATTTTTGATGGTGATTGTACCCTTAAAAGTAAAGTAAGCGGTAATGTTTTTATGAGTCAGCGTTCATCACTCGCCACAGTTTTGTACGAAGTGTCAGTAAATCACAAATATTAGATAAACCTCGTGTAGTGGTTTCGTTTACCGAGTAGATTATACAGATCTATTTTTGGCAGACTCGCCACAAAGAATGGTTCATTGTTTGTTTCGCTTTGTGTAACGTTAGCTATGTTACCGGGACTGTTGTTCCATATCGTTTTATTTTCCTGAAATATTTGCAAAGATTCATTTCTCTTCTTTTTACTAATCACCGATTCGCTCTGAAAAGTAATTATTTATATTTCTTTAGAAGCTTTGTAGTTACGGGGCAATAAACTTACACAGTTATTGTTCTCGTATGTCAAAGCGTTATTTTTTTATTTGTCATAAACTAGCGGCCGCCCGCGACTTCGTCTGCGTGGAAAGTTTTTTGCTATCCCTCAGGAATGATACTTTTTTTCGGGATGAAAGGGTACCCTATGTCTTAATCTGTACTCTTGACAACGTGTATGTACAATTTCATAATGATCGATTCAGTAGTTCAGACGTGAAGGCGTAACAAACAAACAAATGGACTTTCGTATTTATAAAATTAGTAAGGATACTTACTTACAAAAAGATTAAAAACAGTAACAAAAGAAAAAAATCTACAGCTCTCACTCACACTACGCGCAACTATCAAAGGCATTGAAAATGTAATTTAGAAATTAAGCACAGGGCGCTGTTATTATCAATGCCGCATCAGTTCCATACATAGTTAATAGCAATTCATTCTTTATCCTGTAGATGATAAAGTGAACGGAGCGCAGACTGACCTGCTACAGTCTACAGTTTTAGTCCACCCGCCTCCTAAAATGGCTCAAACCGAGATTTAATTTTTGTTCCTTGAACAGCGAGCTCAAAAAAAGTTATTGGGACCTCCTTTACATTCATGCTAGCCTGGTACTTTTCAATAGACTATTGCCCTGTTAAATCTGGTCTCCAGTAGTTAGGACTCCTGCGTTGAGAGCTGTGGACCGCTGACCGGATCTGATGAACAGGTACGAGTACTTTGATTAGCTCCTTTACATTCATGCTAGCCTGATACTTTTCGTTTTAGTCATAGTTCAAGGTTCGCTGTTATCAACGCCGCATACATAGATTTTTTATCGTTAATTGAACGGAGCGCTGTCAGCGCAGGCTGACCTCGCGCAGGAAGGGACACTACAGCCTATACTATTTTTTGTTCGCCCACCTCCTTATATGGCTCAAACTGTAGCTTAATTCCATTCCAAGAAACATTTTTTCCGTTTCTTGAATAAAGAGCCCAAAAAAATTTCAGAAACTCTCGATCCAAAACGGCGAAAAAATTTTGAAATTTTGTCAAATTTTTGAAAAATCTCTAAAAGTTACAAACCGATTTTAGGAATTCAAATTGCTTTTTGAAGTCCTCCGGTAGACGCATATTTTGACATAGGATTCATCCGCGTACCTTTCATATCTGCGAAACTACAGGCAAACACAACTTTATAAATCGGGGCACTATACTCGATCACGAAAACATATTTAAATGTTAAAAAACAATCAAACAAAATATTTGTCCCCTCTCCTGTCTAGACCATCAAAGCAACAAATATCGTATTGAGTTGTAAATAAAACGTTTAACATTATTCCAAAGAGAACGAATTTATCATCCGGCATGAATCATGCTCGTTTCTACCGAGACATGGGAATATTATTACCCTTTACCACCCACATCCCTAATGCATTTCTGTACCGGGGAATTGAAAGTCGGATAAGTGTAATGGTGCCACCTCGAGTGGAACTCTCAAATGTGACTCGTTTCTGTGACATATTCCAAGAAAGCTCAATTGTGTAAGCATTTTTCTCCTTTGAACCACTTTTTTGAGCATTGATTTAGGACTTTATACAAAGTGTTACAAAAAACCCCTAATGCCGAATATGGCCATGTATACAACCCTGGAAAAATATTATATGCCCTGAAACCGTCACTTTTTTGAAAAAAAAATCTGTTTATAATTAGAAATAACACCATAGCACATGCTGTTTCTTCTTGCATGTATTTTTATTCCAAATTCAATATTCAAAGTATAAAAACAAAGCAACCTTGCTTGGGACAGATAAATACTTGATAATAACCCTCTCTTTACGCAGTTTTGGGGAGGAACACAACCAAAAATTGCCCTTTTATATTCTGAATAATTCATATAATTAAAGCCTTATGGGAATGGGTTAGTAGATTGAGAGTTTTAACAACGCTGAAGGTAATCCAGCAAAGATATAAATGGCGAGAGCCTAGCAACGTGTTTTTACCCGACTGCAAGAGGGTTATGTTTTTATGGGAGGGGACTATTCTGCTCGAAGTTGCGCCCTTTTCATCGCGCCTTAACGATGTGTGTCGTGAATGTAAGGTTATGAATATGCTAAGAGAAAAATTGCTCCTCCCTAATCCAAAAGAACTAGGTATTATGGAAAGGAATTTAGGTCTCTACCTACTACCATACCATGACCGTGCTAGGAACGTGTCAGGCAAAAAAAATATTCTTTGTATTGAAAAGTATGACTCTATTCCCACTAGACCGTTCCGGCCATGCACGTAGCGTGCCATGCACGGAGCGTCAACTATTTAGCCGGTAATGCTGACACACTGTGCATGACACGCGACGTTACCGAGCCGTTGAAATTACAGGTTGTAACCGCGTATGATGACCGTTAAGTATAAAAGCAAAATGAAACGGATTTCTTTCGGTTTTGGATGTTGCATACCGGCACCATACGGGTTGCATACAGGCACTATATGGGTTGCTTACGTTACGGACATCATACGGACACGGAACGCCGTTGTCGATCCGTTTCAGTGGGCATATAGTAGAGTATCGTGTTGCTTATCGTGTTTGATACGTTCCTATCACGGTTATGGTATGGCACGGTTATGATACGTAGGTAGTGGGTAGAGACCTTTAGTTTAAATGTTACACTGTAGATTTTCATTAGTTACACGCAATCTGGCAAAACAAATGGAAGTAGTGCTATTAATGCTCGGTATCACGTTTCTCTCCACCAGATAACTTATGGTTTCCGATACAGGGAACTGTACTTAAGATTGAAAAACTTCCGGCCCGGTTTTATCTGTTCTCGAGTTTCAAGCGACCTCGAACCCAAAAGTGTTGGCATAAAATTATCGGATAGATCTAGTCTGTGAAAAACGTCAACCCAAATGTTATAGGATATTACGACACATTATATATTTAGCAACTTTTCTTAGATGTCCTTTCCCTTCTGCTGGGATATATTTGAACCATAGACATAGAAAAATTTTCGCTGCGCTCAAGAAGACCAACAAAGCGTGGAAAAGAGAAGTTAACATCATACGGACACGGTCTATGTAAAAAAGAGACAAAGGATCAAGTGACATGTGCCAACATTTTTTACAGTAAGAGCCCCTAGCGTCCCGCCTAGCAAATGAGCAATCACAGTTCGTTTAAAATATTTGTTAATCTTAATTATAATTTAAAATAAAGGTATCGTGGAGCCATGGTGTCTTGTGCTCTAAGTAATTGTGATGTGACACAAAGAAATAATCCAAGTGATCACACTTTTCACAGGTAAATAAGATATTGCCACACATTTCTCTAAAACCAAATTTCTCTACATTTATTCGTTTATCGATGAAGAAAACAGTATGAAAGATAGTTTATTAATTTCCTCAGCCGTATATAGTCATATTTTATGAATCTAAGTCATATTTTACGTATCTCATATAAAATGTATGCATTCGTTTTCGGATCACCTGTTTATTGACATTGTTGTTCTTTGACATTCTATTTCTATGATTTAAACCCTAAATTGCATATTTAAATTGGATACAATATACAACGTGTTATAAAACAACCTCTAATGTCGATTATGGATGGGGACCATCAAACTGAACAACTTTTACTATGGGACCAAATCTGAAATCGCGAAAAAAAAAACAGCTGTTTCATTCATTTTGATATTTTTTACACGACTGCCCAAAGAAAAAAGAGTGTATATGTGTTCAGGGTTCATGTATGTTTGTGGGTATGTGAGTTTCTTTATTCCACCAACTGATCTGATTTGGATAAATGGGGTATCGTTAGAGTCGTTACAGCATCCCGAGTGACACTAGCTATATTTTTTTTTAGAAAAAATCAATATGGAGACTGTACGAGGCCATTTTCAAATGTGAAAAAAAATTTTTTTTCTTCTATTATTACAATATGGGCATCAAATGAAAGGCCTTGATGAGCACATTCCAAAACTATATAATATGTCACTAAAATATGTGAAATAGAAATAAATTAATTTAAAAAATATTAAAAAAAAAAAAAAAAAAAAAAAAAAAAACACGACTGCCCTGCCAAAAACGAACTAAAAAGTTAAACAACAAGTGTCATTGCAGTCGGGGTATCTCTTTGATCAAAAATTGTTCCTTAAGGTGGTACCCTGAGCGAAAGTGGCGCCGCGGTGAATTTTATTTAATATTATAATTCTAATACACAATTTTAAAAATGTTTATCGTGGAGATTTTAGAGCCTACAGTCTAGTATTTTTAGACGGTATCGTTACATTCCCTAGTAGTCACTGCTAGAAGTAGATAGAAAAACTGCTAAAAGTGGCCGTTTTTGACACATTTGCTATCTACTTCTACGAATGACTACGAGGGCATGTACTGATACCTTTTAAAAATACTAGACCATGGGCCCTAAAATCTCCACGATAAACATTATTAAAATCTTTTTCTATTAACAACTTATTAAATAAAACCTCTGAGGGCGCCACTTTCGGTCATACAACCGCCTTAATAAGGTCCCCCGGAGCTCGGTGGCGGGAGCTCGGTGGCGCAGTGGTTTAGCGCCTGGCCCAGCGATTGCGGAGGTTAAGCAACGTTCGCAAGGGTCGGTCATGGGATGGGTGACCAAAAATTTATCATCTCGAACTCCTCCGTGCTTCGGAAGGCACGTTAAGCCGTTGGTCCCGGCTGCATTTGCAGTCGTTAACACCCACCAATCCGCATTGGGCCCGCGTGGTGGGTTAATGGCCCGTCCTCCTTATCCACCCATAAGGAAGGCCTGTGCCCCAGCAGTGGGGACATTAAAATGGCTGTGATGATGATGATGAAGGTCCCCCGACTGCAATGACACTTGTTGTTTAACTTTTTAGTTCGTTTTTGGCAGGGCAGTCGTGTTTTTTTGTTATTAATTTTTGTATGAAACAGTAGATATTTTTTTCGCGATTTCAAAGTTGGTGCCAATAGTAAAAGTTATTCAGTTTGATGGTCCCTATCTACCATATTCGGCATTAGGGGTTATTTTGTAACACGTTGTATAGAAAGAAACCGGTAATTATATAAGTAGGATTATAATAAGTTTTAATTTAACAGAATACAAAGCCAAAACTAATAGTAGGCACTTTAATACAAAGCAAATAAGTACCTTTTTATTTTCTTCTACAAACAATTAAGTAACAAAGTAAATACTTCGGTACTTATTAAAATCAAATCAAATATGTCTCGTTGGTTTAATTATTTGCAAATATTTAGAATGAATACTGTTTTGAATGAATACAAATAAATATTAAGTATTTGGTTACTTTTTTATTGCCATAATTTGAAAAGATAGCCGTAAATAATGTTTTCCTCTAGTAAAATGCCATTTTTGAACTCGTAAAAATAATAAGGTTTAAAATATTAAACCCAGTGTCATAGCAGAGTTATATTCGAAATAATTAAGCCCAAAATCCGTACGGTACGCCATGAAAATGTGCGAGAATTTAAGGTTGATAATTAATTTTCAGTCATATCGCTCGGTTAAAGCTAAAGCCACGAAATTTCACCCACTCAATAAGATCTCTCTAGCACTGCGATAGTTTTAAAATTTAAAGTGAGATGAAATTCGTCTTTAACGACATGTATGCCGATCTTTTATTTCTTATTTATTATCAAAATTATTACACTTCGTTAAAATGACAGGAATTAAACGAGTGCAACTATGATAGGTATCTTCACACCTACCTATTTTCCCGACGTTTTGACCGAGTTGCATGAGCGGTGGTCATGGGCTGATTGTGTGGTGTGAAAATACCTATCACAGTTGCACGCGTTTAATTCCTGTCAATTAAAAAATGTACAATGTAATACGAAAGTTCAAAAGTGTACCTATAAAATGATTACATCACGAATTTAAGTTATCACTATTGCTAGTATTTTATCGCGTACCGTAACTGGGTCACATCTATGGTATAAAAACCGGCCAAGTGCGAGTCGGACTCGCGCACGAAGGGTTCCGTACCAAAAACGGCAAAAAAAAAAATACGTTTGTTGTATGGGAGCCCCCCTTAAATATTAATTTTAAATTGTTTTTAGTATTTTTTGTTATAGCGGCAACAAAAATACATCATATGTGAAAATTTCAACTGTCTACCTGTTGTCGTTATTAATATCGAGCAAAAAACGGCAAAAAAATCACGTTTGTTGTATGGGAGCCCCTCTTAAGTATTAATGTTATTCTGTTTTCAGTATTTGTTGTTATAGCGGCAACAGAAATACATCATCTGTGAAAATTTCAACTTTCTAGCTATATCACGGTTCATGAGATACAGCCTGGTGACAGACAGACAGACAGACAGACGGACAGCGGAGTCTTAGTAATAGGGTCCCGTTTTTACCCTTTGGGTACGGAACCCTAAAAATCATGCAGCAATATAGCAAATAATGTAAGTTCCACTGGTAATATCGTAGCGCAGCTCTGCAGGACTTTTTTAAAGAATTTAGAAACCTTTGTTTCAAGGAGAAGATAACAATTTGTTTCAAGGAGAAGGTAAAATGCTATCACATTTTCCACCAAAAACTTCCTTAATATTTATTTCGAAACCAAACTTCGTTACTCTGAAATTTAATCCGACATATTTCAACGTTAATCTCGTATCGTAAAAGGAAATAGTGGAATTATCGATAAATGACCAGAGCGAAACTTAAAGGCTCGTTAACTTTATCGTGAATAATATCAGTTTACTCAAATAGTTTCCAATATCTAGATAGATAAGGCATAATCGTTACGGTCGGCTGAATCGATCATTTGGAGCCATTACTCAGGCGAGCGCGCCATCTAGCGGTGTGGTGACGCGCATCCTGATGGCGCTGACAACCACGCTTCAGTAAGCTCGGCTAAGCTAAGGGTTATGCAGCATCAGCGGAGTTTACATACGGCTTGTTGTGCACGATGGATTACTTTGCGACTCTGCACATTTTTACATTTTCGGTCGATCCGGTTGAAAATTGGCGCCGCAGTCGTCTGTTCTGCAGCACTTTGTCGAAATAAAACGTAACTTTTTATTTTTCTTAGCAATTTTTATGTTGCTATATTTCGAAAAGTACTTACATGTTCATTGTACTTAATGCATTAATCTGACAAACCATAATGATTTTGTCAATGAAGTTCTACACAACCTTCAAGACTTAATGGTGGGTATGACGTCGTTAAAGTTATCATTTATTGTACCTAATATCATTGCATTGTTATTTCTTAATGTGACAACTTATATATTTTTAAGTTTAATTGCAGAAATCATTAAACAAAAATCCAAGATCTTGCAAGTCAAAATTTCCCCAAGTCCGAGGACGGTCTCCAGTAGAAGGCAATTACACTAATAACAATGTAGACCCACACCACACCTGCTCTTTATCTTATTTAGATGGTTGATCTTGGTTAGCCAAGTAAAAAGCATCTTAATATATTTCAAGACAAATTTTCTTTGCCGCATTGAGAATATCCATATTCAACTTCCGGTAACCGAAGCCGTATATAATTTATTGCTGTGAAATTTAGGTTACTTCCTAAACACTGTTTTTCTTTCTCCCATATATCAAAGCCTTCTTATTTCTGATGGACTGCACAGATATTAATCTGTTGTTTCGCATGGTTTATAATAAATAAACAAGTAAATAGCGTTCATAATTCACGTCAAGGTGACTCGTGGGTTTTAATCAGTGGCGAACTTCGGGAGCTTCTTAATCTGGTAATGTTGGGATAAGAAGCTTTCCAAGAGTTTCCTACATAGAATCCTCTGCGTAAACACTCTATTTATCCATAAACTTTTAGAGGGGCTAATGTGTTAGCTGTACTAACTAAGTATTCAAAGATTAGCAACAAAAAGGAACAAGATACAGAATCAAATTATTGGTTGTTGTGTGATCTAAAAGAAAGTATGAGAAAAGGTAGTTAGTTCTAACAAAGAGGTTAATTCTGAGATGACTTATTTAATGATGATCTCAAAATTATTTTGGCATTAGTAGAGAAGGATTACGGGTTAAATTATAGGGTGTTGAAAAACTGTTAACAATAACCATTTTCACGCATAGTCAGAGGCAATACTTTAGAGTCATCAATTTGGTGATGAAAAGCGAGCGCGTGAGTGCCTCGTCTCGTTAAGTAAGAACGGGCGGAAAATTAAGCTCCGAGCCGAGATGCGAGCGGTGGCACCATCATTGCCCATTAACCTCATAATAGGTTAAATATGCTAAAGAGCTCGCATTCGCGAATAATAGTGCCTCAAAGTTTGTTTAAACGGGATGTATGCAGGTGTGTTCCATACAAGCCGATGTATCAGAAACAATATTTAGAACATAATAGAAGTATTTACATCAAAATGTTTGGCGACAGCGTCATTTGATGAAATAAATATAAGTTGCCTATTTTATTCTGAAGCAACATCACAGAATAGATTAAGTACTATCGTACAGAAAGGAAACTCTCCGCCCCGCCCCGCAATCAATTACCTCACCGCGCTCCGCGAGTTCGTAGGCCAGTTCGTATGCTCATTCAATAGCACGCAACGCACACAGTTGCGCGCGTGAGTGCCCGGGGTGTGGCAACATGCAACACCTACACTTCTAAAGATGTTTTGTTTATATGTGTTCATCCCAAACTACCAAATTACTCGTACTCCAAAAAGAACAAAATCGTATATACATGACCAATGAACAAATAAAAATACTAATTTATTCTAAACTTGACAAAATATTTTATTTGATTAATTAATCCTATGGAGTAATAGCTTCACGATAGAACAGCGTGTCTATTTTAATGATGCTTCTAAATTGAGCTTCAAAAGCGATTATAAAGCAGTTACAAACTAATGTGCGATGATTATTAGAATAAAAGTCTGGATATTATAAAGGTCCTACAAGTTTATAGAAAAAGATTTTTTTTATAATTTTCTACTTTCAACCAAAACTAAAGGATTCGATTTGATTGTTGTTAAGATAATTGCAAAGATAATAGATCCATTAAAAATATTTGGAATCATGTTTTATTTTTGATTAAAGAAATAAATAGTATTAAGTTGAGAAGAAAAAAAACCGGCCAAGTGCGGGTCGGACTCGCGCACGAAGGGTTCCGTACCAAAAAACGGCAAAAAAAATCACATTTGTTGTATGGGAGCCCCCTTAAATATTTATTTTATTCTGCTTTTAAAATTTGTTATTATAGCGGCAACGGAAATACATCATCTGTAAAAATTTCAACTGTCTAGCTATCACAGTTCATGAGATACAGCCTGGTGACAGACAGACAGACAGACGGACAGCGGAGTCTTAGTAACAGGGTTTTTACACTTTGGGTACGGAAACTTAAAAACGATCAGAAGGTATAATACAGAAAATAAACACAATAGTCGGACCCAATTCGTTGTTCAATTTACTTGATATTGAACCTTATTCGTGAGTCTATAGTGCCACAGAGTGGGACGAACATCGTACTGTTATATATTAGATTTCATCATCATCATCATCATATCAGCCGCACGACACCCACTGCTGGGTATATACCCAGCAGTGGTTTGTCGTGGAGATCCTTATGGGAGGCCTATGCCTCCCATAAGGATCTCCACGACGATCGGTCCTGCGCTGCCCGCATCCAGTGGCTTTCCGCGACCTTCACCAGATCGTCGGTCCACATTGTCGGGGGCCTACCCACGGAGCGTCGTCCGGTGCGCGGTCGCCATTCGAGAACCTTTCCGCCCCAACGGCCATCAGTTCTTCTCGCTATGTGTCCTTCCCATTGCCACTTCAGCTGAGCAATCCTTCGAGCGATGTTGGTTACTTTAGTTCTCCTGCGGATCTCCTCGTTTCTGATTCGATCACGCAAGGAAACGCCGAGCATAGTTCTCTCCTATATTCTCTCCATATATTAGATTTATGTATGTAATAATGCTGAAGGGTGGCTTCAGGTGGGCTGACTAAGCAGTCTGGCTCCACATCCGTGGGCAGTTTAGGTTGGTTAGTCAGTCGCGTCTCAGCCACCATTTGACTCAGTCAAGTCCAATTCAATATTTTCTAAATCAATTTTCAATTTCAAATTAAATCATTCTTCCAAAATAAATTCTTTTTTTTCAAACGCTAAATCCGAGAGCCCGCCTAACAGTACGCTTACCGCGATGCTTTTTAGGGTTCCGTATCAAAATGGTAAAAAAGGGACCCTTATGGTGTGACTCAGTCTGTCTGTCTGTCTGTCACAGCTGGATATCTCGAGAACTACTAATGATATCAACTTGAAATTTGGAATAGTTTAAGATGACATTTGCCCAACTATTTTTCAAATAAGAAAGAATTAAATAAATAAATATATTTTTAATACCAGGGTCTGAAAAAAGGTCTTAAAATTTTGAAGTGAGACTACTAAGGCATGTGGGGTATCAAATAAAAACCGGCCAAGTGCGTGTCGGGCCACGCGCAGTAGGGTTCCGTAGGTACATTATATACCATACCATATTTTAATACCGCTATCATTTTTCGTCTAAAAAAATAACTTTGTTTTTCACAGTGTTTGTATGAATGACAAAGTTATATTTGCGGTTTTGGAAAATGTACTATATCTCAAAAACTAATTACTGTATCTCGTTCAAACCAATTTTCGTTGAAAGTGTTTATTAAGATCTATAGCATATATTTTTTTTAGATGTTTCACCCTCTTACTTTAAAAGTTAAAGGGGGGGGACACACATTTTACCACTTTGGCGGCAGATATCTTTCAAACGGTTGACTTTGAAAAAAAATAGTCTTAGGAACTTCAATGTCATTTTTAAAGACCTATCTATAGACATCCCACAAGTATTGGTTTGATGAAAAAAAATATTTTCAGTTTCAGTTCCATGTATGGGGAGCCCCCCCTTAATCTTTTATTTTATTTATTTTTGTGTAAAAATCGTAAAGCGGTTCACAGAATACACCTACTTACCAAGTTTCAACTATGTAGTCTTAATACTTTTGGAATAAAGTGGCTGTGACATACGGACGGACAGACAGACAGACAGACAGACAGACAGACAGACATGACGAATCTATAAGGGTTCCGTTTTTTGCCATTTTGGCTACGGAACCCTAAAAAGGTGTTAAAAGAAAAATGTGTTCCTTTTATTTTATACTGGAAATCGACATGACCTATCTTACTGACTCGATCTAAATTATGGGTCGTTGGTATTGTTCGGGAACGTCGAAAGATATTCCGATAGGTAATACACAATGTGGCTTTTGAACGAATATGGAAAAGGCCTACAGTAAAATAAAATTATTATTCTGTTTTCCTCCCTAAAAGATATTCAATATACGAGACTTCGTATAAACCGTGAAAGTTTCAAATTAACTCAGATAAATTACAATTTACGTGAAAGGTACAAAAACGGTGTTCTGGACTGTCCCTCGGCGGTGCTTAACAACCCCGAGAACTGTCATTTGCTAGAAATTCCCCTTACACAGGTAAATTACCTCCAGATCACGTGCCGTTTCTCGTTTTCGAGCCATCCGTGTCACGAGGCGTCCTGCGGCTCGCCCTTAATGCAGAATAAATTCAACAAAACTCTACGGGTGACCATAACAACAGATGATATGATGATACAATAAACTCGACAAGATTAAACGCATTAGGTACTGCCCTTGGTACTGCCACTACGCTCGTGTTTGCTGAAGTGATATTATTGTTTGACCCACTTTAAAGAATCGGCTTATAGATTAAAGTTGATCCGACGTAAGATTTGACGTAAGATGCAATTTGTTCAGCATCGTAAGCAATTGAATTTGATCTTAAAAATTAAACTGTTTGCGACTTAGCTAAAATAATATCTGATATTTATTCAAATTCAAATTCAGTACTTTTACAGCTAAAAAGATTCAAAAAATCTTCACAAGTCCGGTGTCACCATTTTGGAGATCTTGAGTTCGTTTTTATCATGGAATATCCTCTGTCTGCCGTTGTACCTATCCTGTTTTCTATCAAGATCGTCCGTGACTCCGTGAAGGCACTGCAAATTATCTTACGTCATCAAGTATTCGAATAATGTCACTTAGGGAAGTAAGATTATTTGCTTTGCCCTCATGAATCATGTGGTTTCTATATCAGGAACAGCATTGTTTAACATAGTCCGATAATTAATAGTATATTTTTATGTTCCTAATTAATTATTTACAAGTAACTAAATAGATAGCAGCGACTCACAGATCTTTAAGCCTAGATTCTTGAGGATTGTATACACGCTGAAATTTTAATCATTTGGTTCCCGCCGTGGGGTGGTTCCACTCATGATTACAAGCAACTTTTACTATGGGGGGGTATGGAATAGCTGAATTTTTTTTGCGAGCAGGAGAGTTGACCCCATAGTAAAAGTTGCTTGCAATAATGAGTGGAACAACCCCACAGCGGGAACCAAATGATTAAAATTTCAGAGTGTATATGTCCCGAATATCAAACCGGGTAAAAAAAAAATAAGGGTAAAAATATTAATGAATCATTACCTACTCAAACTTAAATATAATTTAAAACAAGTCTGGCGATATAATACCTGAAAATTGTAACCGACGACCTAACTACAATGAATCTAGATGATCACGGCCTATGCAAGAGACTAAAACCTAAGTGGAAACCTAATAACCTACAGGACAGGAGGATAATCAAAATCCGCTTACTACTTACCGTTGATTATAACTAAACTATTGAACCTAAATTTTACTGGATTAAATAACCTCCAAAATACAATTTACTAAGTTTGCTTTATCCAACCTTAACTAACCTACAAAGAACCTTACTAACGAGCTTTGTGTGATCTGAGAGGGCCTGTGAAAGTCTAATGGAGGAACCCTGGATGTGATAATTAGTGAACCCAAATTCTTTTAAAAGTGTGATTAGTATTGATTTTCATTTTCCAATAGAAGTATTCGCTTTCATTACTAGGTCTTAATTATTCCTGCTATTACATTTATTTCTAAAAGAAAATACCACTAAATGAAAGATATTGCTCTATTGATATAACCAGAAAAATAGAAATTAAGTCTGTATTTTTCTTAAGTGAGTTTACTTTACTTTCATATTAATTCTTAATAATTGTCATACTACCAAGGGAAATCCCATAGTTCTTTAGTGTCAAAAATGGGAATACTATAAATAAAAAGGAAAGCGTTCCCAATTACGTTCCGTAGATGAAGTAAGTATGAGCGAAATAAACCTACGTTGATAGGAAATGATCAAAGTGAATTTATGAGTTAAATGGAGTATTGTTATAAGGTAAAAGAGGGTATGTTCAACCATAATAAACTGCAAGGTAAAAAGATGTAAGTCGGGTTATAGAGAAAAGTTAAATTTGAGCAATTCTCTTCCGCTGCCAAGTGTCAAATTATATGCCATGTATGACGTTATTCTATTGTCAACTTAGTTCATTAAAATAAGAGAGATTATTTCAGGTAAGTTAAGAAGTTTTAGTCGCCTGAGATCAAAGTATAATAAAATTTTCAGCGCTATTAAATAAGAATTCTTTTACTTTCTGAAGTTATTGTACAAGTAATGAATATGCAATTGTGTTTTTGCCAGCTAAGGTATGGGCCCGCTCCCCGCCCGATACAATGAGTCTCGTCTCCGTACTTGGTCAACTCCCTTCTGGCCAGCCATATTCTTTCATGACAAATTTAATTAATGAATATTTTTAAGTTATAGTACTTAGTCTTTGTCAGTCAGTTTTAATAAAAGAGGGCAAGCAGAGTGCTTTCAAGCGAACTACCAGTTTCTCACAATGAAGAATTCTCCTTCAATTGCGATGGCTGAATTACGAATTTAAATTTAGAATAATTAAATAATTAGTTCTAGTATGACTGTTTAACATTATAACAGATGGACACAACATTACTATCCATATACTTGGGACACTGATAGTTCTCAAACTCTGAAGGAAAGACAATTCTAAACAAGGTAAAATTCTATGACGGGATTTCCATACTTCAATCTCAACTAAATTATAAATATACAACCATAAACTGAATT
The DNA here is from genome assembly GCA_943789525.1 of Agriphila geniculea. NCBI lineage: Eukaryota > Metazoa > Arthropoda > Insecta > Lepidoptera > Crambidae > Agriphila > Agriphila geniculea. The sequence continues at coordinate 19,813,464 of OX038871.1, forward strand.
GACTTCAGGTCATTTACTAAAGGTTAAAGCAGTATTTCGATTTAATATTGAGTAGACTTGGCAATATTTGTTCTCAATTGTAAACTAGATTCTATTTCTAACATCTTTCAATTGAGTTGGCTGGTGGAACGTAGTTTAAATATTTGAACTCAGATAAAAGATATGTTGTCATTATTATTTGTGAATTTTATATATTCACTAAATAATATGATACTTTCATAGTTGGTAGATACTTTTCAAAGTATTATTTCTCGGTTATTCATAAACATCATTCTGTTAATTTGAAAGGTTTACTCAAAGCATTGATCTAGTGACCTAGAAGTTGTGAATCGACCTTAACTTACTAGAGACACGAGCTTATTCCATACACTCAGATCTTGTTTCAGCACTCCTCTCAAAATTACCAAAATAGTTTATTCTATCTATAAACAATCGGTTCAACCATAGCTCCCTTCAACCAATCCAATTCAAAGATAAATAATCTATTCTTTATTTATGATTCTACTCCATCTATTAAATCATTATTCAATATTAACTGTAAAGGATATCTAAATTAAATTAAGAGTAAATTAATTTGTGGGTACTTACTGAAGCTTGCAAAGTCTACACAATTTAGCACACTGTAGTAATCATTCACAACACTGATTCTATGGAAGATTGATACTATCCTATTGGATTATAACCAGTAATTCCACATAAACTTTCGTCCATTATATTGTACACTTCCGCATTCACCATGTTCCATTCCTAAGTCATCCTACCTCTTCACCGCCTATATAAATTCGAATGTTCCACTTGGTGACCCACGGCGGCCATTTTGTCGACCCGATTCTCAACACCGCCTACCTAAATTTCGAATCACTACCTATTGACCTTGGCGGCCATCTTGACGACGCCTACCTATTTGCGGCCTACCTAAATCCGATACACTACGAAGTGATCTACCTCTCCACCGCCTACCTAAAAGCTCCTAGCTTGTCTACCGTTCCTGCTGTTACCTTGCTGACAACACGACCTTCTTGAGGATGTCTAACCTTTTACCAGCATCCAAGTTTCCCTCCCGCCTTGAGATGCTAACCTAAGCTACTGTTCCTACGCGCCTAACAATGAATTTATAAACCTAATGAATTTACCTGCCTACCAACGACTAAATTCCGATTTCCTATGCAATATTTGGGATGCTTACCATCATCCCCGACGCCCCGATCCTGTACAGCGTGAGCAAGCATGACTCCCCTAAACTCCCCTAACAGCTTGGACGTGGCCATATTTGATTGGGATGGAACAAATAGGCACCTACAAAGAGGATTAACATTACCAAGCCATATCCTCCACGTTCAAACGGGATTACATCCACACACCGTTCGGACCGTTGGTTGATGAGCGAGTTGGCTAGCTTGGTAACCTTAAGTGACTAAACTAGGTATCTTTCAACAGAAACCCGCATTGCACGCCACAGAGCAATGCTATTTTACCTACCCCTTTGAGGATTGACCGAACGCCCAATAAAGACACAAAACTAAAGAGAAATCTACCCCCCCTTTATTTCCCCCTGATTGCTTAAACAAATTTCGAACAACCTTAAACCATGAAAATTCTTGAAACTATTGGGAAATTTACTTTACTTCATGAAAATTCGCAAGCAAAATCTACATACTTTAATTTCAAGCTTACTTATACCATATAAGCCCTAATTAAAGCATATAAGCAAAAGACTCGCACCCGGTTGCGGACCTATACGTCAAAACCTCAATTAAAAACACTATCTTCCTGACTTCTTGATGTTTCTTGCGTTAAAATAAAATACTACTTGATTGAAGTTTCTTACAGAGAGGGTATCGACGGCTTCTTCTGAGTTCCACTTGATGCTTCGCTGAGGTCGGAGAAAGTAAAGAGAGCGATTTCCCCCCAACTTCGCCTTTTATAATCCCCCAGAATCATTCACTCTCTGCAGGAAACTCACCCCACACGATCTAAGCATCTTTTTTTTCTACCTTCATTTCCCTACTTTACATAAATTATTCCTAAAATTTTCCCTTCTCCTTCAAAAATGGGGAGAATTCAGTTTTGTCTTACTCAACTTATAAATATAATATTTAAGTTACTAATCTTACAAAATGAACCCCTATACTAATCAATAATTTCAACGTACAATTCAACTAACCAATAACCTCCTATGTTCAAGATTCTCTATACTCAAGCGCACAATGCCACTCAATTTGTAACCAAATTAAAATTAATCTGTTACCTAAATATTTCTCTATACTGACATTTCAGCTACATTTGATTTAAGTAATTCATACAATTGTATGAAACAACGTTTCAATCATAAATAAATCAACAAGTTTTCCCCCTTACATCATTTCTAACAAAACTAACAACTTTGAATAATATTCAGCATATTTATCCAGAATCATATGAAATTATTGTACTATAATCATAGAACTCTGATTAATACGAATTTTATATTCACAACAAATTGAACCTCCCATATGCTACAATTTGAATCCAACCTTTTTTTCAATCTTTTTATCTCGCCTTCCCCAAAATATCATAACCTCTAGAATCAATTTGCTAAAATACGTACTACAACATTTTCCATTAAATATTCGGTCCAATTAAACCTAAAATTCCCGATCAATTTAGCATCACAATGTTGGTACTTTAAAAACCCTAACTGGCAACACCCATCGGACTACTTTTACATTTTTAGGGTTCCGTACCAAAATGGTAAAAAAGGAACCCTTATGGTGTGACTCAGTCTGTCTGTCTGTCTGTCACAGCTGGATATCTCGAGAACTACTAATGGTATCAACTTGAAATTTGGAATAGTTTAAGATGACATTTGGCCAACTATTTTGCAAATAAGAAATAAATAAAAAAAAAATATCTTTTTTACAGCAGGGCCTGAAAAGGGGTCTTAAAAATTTTAAGTGCGGCTACTAAGGCATGTGGGGTATCATATGAAAGAGCGCCGTTTGCACGTTTTTAATCATTTTTTATTTTTTTTCTAGACCGCATAGTTTTCGACTTATGATGAAAAATGTAAAAAAAATGACCGTTCCCCCCCCCTTATCTCCGAAGTTTGCAAAGAGAAAAATCTGAAATAATTCTATGTGATAGCAGTTTATATAAAGATTACAGGAAAAATAAAATGATATCTCAATATAGCACACTTTTTTAGAAATTATCAAATTTCTAAAAAAGTTAACATTAGTTCCACTATCGGTCAAGAGATGGCGCTGACCTAAAACTGCAATACTAATTTTATTATTCTACTCTGCAGTGTGGTTCAATTGTGCAATTATGATGGTACGGAACCCTCGGTGCGCGAGTCCGACTCGCTCTTGACCGGTTTTTTTTTTAAATGCCTACCCTCATTTGAGTTATAAACCTGCAGCATAAAATCTCGCTTTCGAAGAAACTTCATATCAATCTTTCTTCGTACTTTAGCTAAAACACATCACGTGGTGTGACACTACTGACAACTTACAGAAATAATTAACACCGAATTCAATTCTTTTTTAAGTAATCTTCTAAAATAAATTATTATAATAATATTCGAGAGGCTCTAATAAAATTTGATAAATAAACAATAATAAATATAAATAAATTTTAAGCCTATTAGCGTCGTTACCTACACAGAGACTAATATTTGAATTTTAGCGCCGTGAAAGATTAAAAGAACTTCCTACATTATTGCTAACTCAAAACCTGAACTACTCTTTATTATAATAACTTGTTCGATAGTTAAATAATATTATGCTCAGTATGAAACAAAATTCGAAAAATATTTGAGATAAAATAGCATGTTCAGTTTTGAACCGTTACAGCTCGACCCCAAAATCCTGCACAGGTGACAAGACTACGTATTGGATCCGGAGTAGGATTTTCCTTCTCAATTCTCAAATATTTATTCCGCCTCTACTCTTAATCCTCAATCTTTACTCATACATCCCTTTTGTATAATAAAAAAAAAACCCTTCCCCTTAATAACCCTAACCATTATTATTTCTCCAAGATCAAAGAATTGTTGGGTGAAACCTAATGTAAATGAGATTTAGATTGTAGAGTGTATTTAAACCAAGACAATATTGAAAAGTTATCAAGCGAGTTTTAAGTTTTATGTGACTTTTGCCAATTCCGTCTTATGCATATTCAACACCAGAGTCGTACAAGATCACAGTAAGGTGTGGGTTGTGAATCCACAACTTCTAGCAAGTCTACATGCGACAAATAAGTCTTTTTCTAACCTTATGAAAAAGTTTGCGTATGACGCTACATATTTGTGCATTGAACCCTTCCACAATCAAGTATTACTCCTTTCTTGCCAACAGGGCCTACTCCGTCGGTTCGAAGTGAGCCTATACAATGACCCTATATTTCCAAAAGCTTACTTAAGACTCTAGAACAACCCTAATATCGCCTTGGAGAGTGTGCAGTTGTCGAGTTCATATTCATAGCTCTTAGCTTCTTGTGTAGTATGAATTTCAGACAGTTGTTCACACCAGGACAATTTACAAACGTCAATAGTGTTTGTTTTCTCTCTTTTTTTTTCTCTAACCTAACACCAAAAGTCCTACTGTACAAAATTCAAGTTTGTCAACCCTAAACGCCGGTCCGGCCGCAAGCACAAACCAAACGCTAGAGCAGTGTGGTGGTCCTATCTCTTGGAAAAATAATAAGTCTGCATTCAGGTTTCACATATGTTATAATCCAAAGCCCTCCATATAGAATCTATATTTTAATTCCAATTCCTAATCCACATTAACTCTCATTCTATGCAATCTTTTAAATTAACATCCCATTCATACTCATAAACTAGATTAGATTCTCATTCTATTCATCTGTTCTCTTCATGCAGCATTCACTGTCTTCATTCACTAGCCTACATTCACGCCACCTAAGATTATATCATAGCTACACCCTGAATGCAAATATAAATAACTAAATTGGGTAGAGATTAATCATACAATGTTAGGATTCAATACGCCGATTGTCACCAAACATAATTATATGCAAAATTTACAATAAAGTATTATCTCAAATTCGTTACGAAAAATTAATCTTATGTTACGCACTTTCTACACTACGCGACACACTATAATAATACACGCCTCACACGTTAAACGAGAGTGAATTTTACACGATATGTTAAAGTTAAACAACCCTTTTAAATATGAAATTATTTCAAGTTAACTGACTCATTATCAATTTAAGTTAACGGTGTACTTAATTGTATATGCCTTTTCCTCTTCATAACCCTGCCTAAACACAGTCGGATATTCTACCGATTACCTAGATCTACATCAACTTAACGTCTACCTAGACCTATATCTAAACAGAAAAATTTCCCCCCCGGAAAGAAAAGCCACCGACACACCCCTCTATCTGACCTTACAATTTCAACCAACTCGAACAACGAAATATGTTTTAATTAACTTGGACAATTAACTAATTTTTGTCCAACCCGTAACGTACCAAGTGAATAACACTCCATCAGAGAATTATAATTTTTTTTTTTAATTAGACTTTGACCTTTCTCCTTTTTTTTTCATCAGACTAACAATCGAGTTGTTAAAATTTTGTAAGCTCAGACAGGCTTTTCCCTTGCCCAACAAACTCTATACAAAGTTACCCCTTTTACCATTTATTAGTCAACTTAAGAAAAAAAAACAATTGATATTTGATACTTATACAAGATACTATCTATTATTTACAAAGCTTATTTATAATACCTAGACAAATGTATAGTGTTAAACCTTCCTCGTTCCTTGCCAGACTTAGGGTCTACAAGTAAATACACATTCTTAAACGGATTAGCGCCAACCACATACGGACCCTCATACAATGGTTCGAACTTTTTCGTAATTTTTAATTTAGCATCAGACTTATTTAATTTCCTTATCTTAACCAAATCACCTATTTGATATTGAATGATACGATATTTCTCATTAAATTTGTTCTGTCGTAATTGCCCTGCCTTCCTTAAATTCTCACGAGCTTTCTCCCTAATTTCGTCTACAGGTAGAGATACCACACCATTCGGCAAATTGTCATCAAAAGATAGTCTCGTAGGTTCACTATATAAAATCTCGCAAGGAGTAAAACCCGTACTTTCATGGTAAGTATTATTATATAGAACTTCTAATTTGGGCAATATATCAACCCAACCTTTATGATTTGTCCTACAATAAGTTCGGAATAATCGTCCTAACTCCTTATTTACTCTTTCCGTAGTATTAGGCCTAGGATTTCTAACTGTGGTATAAATAACTCTCACCCCTTCTTCTTTCATAACTTCCTTCCACATCCTACTAGCAAATTGCGACCCATTATCCGTCATTATAGCTCTGGGTTTGATTATGCGAAAGAATTTTCTCACCTTAGTTAGTACCGAAATTGCAGTTGCTTTTCTAAGATCATAAAATTTCACAAACTTACTAAAGGAGTCTTGCACAACCAAAATATAATTCATACCGAACTTCCCCGACGGAAGTGGACCATACAAATCTGCCATAACGATATCTCCTACATTCTCAGTTATGATTGAGCGACAAGGACCTACATACTTAGCTGTATCGCTCTTAGTTATCTGACAATCGTGACACCCCTTTAATAGACGTTTGACCTGTTTAGTTAATCCTTTCCAAAAAAATCTATCCTTAATGTACTTAATGATTTTGTAAGCCCCTTGATGTCCCATTTCGAAATGTACCTGCCAAATAACTTCCTCTCTAATTGATTCCGGTAAGAATAACACCTTTCTACTTCCCTCGCCAGGTAAATAATATAATATTCCATCACCTAATACACACCTTTTAGAAATTTGACTTACTCTACCATTTATTCCAACCCCACTGATTAAAATTCTAATTATTTCTCCTATCTCCACATCTTCCCGTTGTAGCCTAGCTAAATCCTTTAATTTTTCAAGTAACTCTTTATTAATTCCTCTCTCAGTGTAAAATATTCTAGGCGAATTAGTTTTATCCTCCTGTAATAAATCCCCTTCTGGTTGATATCTTGATAACACATCAGCTACTACATTATCTCTACCTTTTACATGTTGAACTACATATTGAAACTGTTCTAAATAATTTATCCATCTAGTTACTCGCGCATTGTATAATTTACTATTCTTTACAAATGTTAATGCTTTATGGTCCGTTCGTATTATTACTTTAGCCCCTCTTAAATAAGTCTCAAATTTTTCCAAACAACAAATTATCGAATAGAGCTCTTGTTCAGTAACTGTCCAATTTAGTTGTGCTCCTCTTAGTAATTTACTATGAAACCCTAAAATTTTTATCTCCCCTAGATTATCCTTTTGATACAAAAACCCCGCTAGCCCTATTCCCGAACTATCTGTCTGTAAATAATACGGCTTAGTAAAATCTGGATGATTCAATTCGACAGTGTTAATAAAGAGTGACTTTATTTTATCAAAGGCTTCCTGCTCCGATTCTCCCCATTTCCATTTCTTTTCCTTTTTTAGAAGTTCACATAAAGGTCCCGTATGAAAACTATAATTAGGTATAAATTTGCGATAAAAATTACAAAGTCCTAAAAATGCCCTCACCTGTTTCAACTTTTTTGGTGTAGGAAATAATTGAATTGCCCTAACTTTTTCGGGATCTGTACGAATTCCGTCAGTTGAAATAATATAGCCTAGCATCTTTACTTCAGTACTCAAAAATTCACACTTTTCTAGATTACAAGTTAACCCTGCCTGTGATAATTTCCCTAATACTATATCTATGTGTTCTAAATGCTGAGATAGTGTTCCCGTTGTTATGATCGCTAAATCGTCAAGATAGTTTATACAGAAATCTCTAACCTCGTGACCTAGTATAATTATCCTTAAGATCTAAACCTATTGGTATCCTAACACCGGTTTTATTTCTTCCTAAAGATTCACCTGGACAACAATTCATTCTAACCATCATATTATAATTTGGGTCCCCTGTGGCTGAAGCTGATCCGAGGACTAAAGACTCAACTTCCACTAGTTTAACATTTCACTATCTACTACATTTGACTTATCATTTAAATTAATTGCTTGTACTTCAGCCTCCTTCGGTCTCTTCCACTGCCTATAATTCTGTTGGTATCCCCTTTTCTTCTTCTCCCATTCTTTAAAATTCTTAGACGTAGATGTGCCCGGTACTTCCTGCTTCTGGATATTGTCCATACTCCTTAGAAATTCGGCCGCTTCTATTATGGTTTCTATTTTATTTGTCACAAATACTTGTTGGATGAATTTTGGATAATGACGTATAATATCGCCAATCAATTGTTTTTCCGGAATTTTATAGCTTAACATTTGAGCTCTACCTGTCAACTTCAAAAAATGCTCCACCATGGTGGGAGTCTCTGCTCTATTCCAAACTCCATGTACTATTTTCCTTCTCAATTCGTTTTGTTCATTTTCTCCCCAATATGCTTTCAGAAAATCTACTTTAAAGTCAGCTAAACCTGTCCATCTCCCCTTATAGATCCGGGACCAATCCTTTACACTTCCAGTTAAACATTCTCGTATTAAATCTAGTTCATTGCCCGATGTTCCTAACTTCTTCAAATAGGTCTCTAAATCTTCTATAAAATCAACCGGATGAATCGACGATTCTCCGAATTTTGGTCTATCTAAGTTTATGTTCTTGACATTACACATCACGTACTTATGAATATCTGCGCCCGGACTAGTTTCTTTAATTACATTCCCACGCACCTCATCACAATCCATTCCTTCATTATTCAATGACGTTACCTCAACTATTGGCGATTCCTTTTCCCCTCCGGTAGTTTCCTGGATAGTTCGCTGCGTTTTCTTAATTTCCCCACTCAGAACATTTACTCTTCTAGTAAGCACCCCTATGGTACGACTCAACATACGCTGTATGGTCACCAATTCCCGTGAACGTGTCGACTTCGGTCGCCTTATAGTTCTAACTATCGGATGAGGTTCATCAAGCACTCTAGAATCTCTAACTTCCACCTCTTCCGGTTGAACAGGCCGATTAGAGTCACTATTGATTTCTTCTAAGTTTCCTAATTCGTCATCTGGCTCATATCGTTTGGGCACTCGTCGAACACGAGATGGTTTTCCCATTTTGATATTTAATCTCTACAATAGCTTTTGAAACTCTCCTTGTTTTTTTTTTTTTTGTTGTAAGGTCAGATCTTCAAATAATTAAAATATAGTACCCGTACTAATTTGGTTTTAAAAAATCCACCGCTTTGGATTCCACAAAACCACGCTCCCTAATATTCGACTAATGTAAATGTTGAAACTAATCATTTCGAATTAAATATCTAATTCTCAGAAAAACGTCAATCACATTCTTTGCTACCATTACTATTCTACCTATACATGATTTAAATATTTTAAACTTTCCTTTTATCATTAAATCCCAACACATTATACCTCCCTAGCCAACTTCCTCAACGTTGTTTCCACAACTAAAACGTCTTAGTAACTAGTTCTACAACGACCCCCAGTTAGATAATTTTCGAAAGTCTCGACGATTAGTTACAAAATTAATTCACCTCGGATAAATATTTCAAAATGATAATCTATAAATGACTAACTCAAATCTTAAACGATCATGATCCCTTCAATAGCACAATCTCAAAGGTAGGTTACTAAGTTAAACTAAAATCTAATCACCACATACTAAGTTTTCTAGTTTCAATTTAAAAGTTTATTAAAATATTTCACGACCCCATCATTTTATGCTGCTAATATCCCTCTAACTTCACTATTACTATTCAGAAATTAGCGAAAACACACAAACTCTAAAACTATTTATTACATTATACGCTAATATTTTTTTTGTAACTTTGTAAGTTGAATCTAGAATTATCTTACAACACTCACTAACCCTGAATTCATCCACGACTTCAGTATTACTAAACGTTACTGCCGTTCCTATTATCTAACGCATCAATCGTATAATATTAAGTTAACCACAAACGTGATAAAGGCAACGACAGAATTCATCTCTCAACCTGCCAATGACAAAACGTCAATCCTTCTTAAATGATTAGAGTTAATCGTTTATCGTATACCTATAAAGTAATTATGGACAAAACTTTCTGCATGTCCTTATCATTTTCACTGTTAATTAACGCTGAAATCTTACAAAATATAATTTAACCTTATTGGCATAAACAAAAACTTATTATATATGTCATTAAAATCAAGGAATAGGAATCTGTCAAGTTGACGTTTCGTTCGGAAATCGATAACATGTAATTTCTTTGGCCGCGTTCCTGACCTTATTCACATTCAGCCATTCACGTAACAACACACTATTACTAAAAGTTACACAGACAATGTTACGCACACGTGCGTATACATTTAATAAAATTACTACAAATCTCGTGTCCTATCAACCACAATTTTGAACAATTAATTCGATTTTACGAATGATAAAAAATAAATAAAAGAGTGCACACGTGTGACCATACATTTTTTTTCTTTAAGAATCATAGCTTTGACACAACAAAGCACCTATGATTTCGCTATAGCCGTAAATTCAATTGACAGTCCACCTATCACCGTCATCCTACTTCGCAATCATCAAATTAACAAGACTAGAATTTTATAATCGTACATATCCTATGATCTGCTTTATTTCTTAGGTATAAACAATAGAAGAACAAAAGTTTTTTTTTTTTATTATAACGTGTCTTTAAAAATAACGTTGAAGTTTCTTATTTTACTTTCCCTCAAGGTCAATAGTTGGGAAGTATTGATCCCAAAGTGACTTATGCTATTATTTTGTCAAATCTCTTTGACACCGCACGACAATATTAATGCGTATTGACATATGATTGATAAAAAAAAACACCAGGCACTCGTTGTCATTAGTTATACATTTAAAATCGTATATGTGGTTACCTATAAAAATGTCCTTTTTTTTTTCTAACTTAATCATATCAGTGAATAAAATCCAAGTCAGAATTCAATTTTTAAATTGGTCTCGGTCCATGGCCGAAAAGTGGATTCGGTCGGACCTTGATGCGGACCTTTGAACAGAGTAAAATAAATTTGACTTGAGTAGATAAACCGGAACTGGGAAAATAATTATATCGATTATCGATAGTGTATATCAATAAAAACTATCGCGATACGATTTGCTTAACTACGCAATTTACCTTAAACGAGACTATACTGTATGAACAAGTAATAATTTAACCGCATAATTGTATCATTGTAACCAAACGTAGTGTGTAAAATGACTATAGAACCAAATGCAATACAGTTAACCTAAGTGTCGATAATTTACGTAAATATCGATAAAGTATCAGAGACGTCGATAGTCTTGGCAGCACTATAATGACAATGAAAACATTAAATGTATCGAAAATACTTTACAAGATTTGTCCTAAAACAGTGGTTATTTGTATATTTGTTTTCAGAGATATTTAACTAAGATCTTACAAATGATTCGCAAAACGAAAGTTTCAAGGACCAGCCAAAGTGACAAGTTAAACGCCATAACTCGTACCAGAATGATAACTTAACAACCATTGGAAAAGAAAATCAGTGTTTCAACATATCAAACCTTTATACCCACTTCACCGCAACAAAATGTGACTGTCACAATCTCACTTGTTAACAGTCACTCACTCCCAAACCACACAAAACCTGAAGATTCGCAATAATAATATGAAATCCTGGTCACGGTATCAACGAAAATGTAACCGACGACCTAACTACAATGAATCTAGATGATCACGGCCTATGCAAGAGACTAAAACCTAAGTGGAAACCTAATAACCTACAGGACAGGAGGATAATCAAAATCCGCTTACTACTTACCGTTGATTATAACTAAACTATTGAACCTAAATTTTACTGGATTAAATAACCTCCAAAATACAATTTACTAAGTTTGCTTTATCCAACCTTAACTAACCTACAAAGAACCTTACTAACGAGCTTTGTGTGATCTGAGAGGGCCTGTGAAAGTCTAATGGAGGAACCCTGGATGTGATAATTAGTGAACCCAAATTCTTTTAAAAGTGTGATTAGTATTGATTTTCATTTTCCAATAGAAGTATTCGCTTTCATTACTAGGTCTTAATTATTCCTGCTATTACATTTATTTCTAAAAGAAAATACCACTAAATGAAAGATATTGCTTTATTGATATAACCAGAAAAATAGAAATTAAGTCTGTATTTTTCTTAAGTGAGTTTACTTTACTTTCATATTAATTCTTAATAATTGTCATACTACCAAGGGAAATCCCATAGTTCTTTAGTGTCAAAAATGGGAATACTATAAATAAAAAGGAAAGCGTTCCCAATTACGTTCCGTAGATGAAGTAAGTATGAGCGAAATAAACCTACGTTGATAGGAAATGATCAAAGTGAATTTATGAGTTAAATGGAGTATTGTTATAAGGTAAAAGAGGGTATGTTCAACCATAATAAACTGCAAGGTAAAAAGATGTAAGTCGGGTTATAGAGAAAAGTTAAATTTGAGCAATTCTCTTCCGCTGCCAAGTGTCAAATTATATGCCATGTATGACGTTATTCTATTGTCAACTTAGTTCATTAAAATAAGAGAGATTATTTCAGGTAAGTTAAGAAGTTTTAGTCGCCTGAGATCAAAGTATAATAAAATTTTCAGCGCTATTAAATAAGAATTCTTTTACTTTCTGAAGTTATTGTACAAGTAATGAATATGCAATTGTGTTTTTGCCAGCTAAGGTATGGGCCCGCTCCCCGCCCGATACAATGAGTCTCGTCTCCGTACTTGGTCAACTCCCTTCTGGCCAGCCATATTCTTTCATGACAAATTTAATTAATGAATATTTTTAAGTTATAGTACTTAGTCTTTGTCAGTCAGTTTTAATAAAAGAGGGCAAGCAGAGTGCTTTCAAGCGAACTACCAGTTTCTCACAATGAAGAATTCTCCTTCAATTGCGATGGCTGAATTACGAATTTAAATTTAGAATAATTAAATAATTAGTTCTAGTATGACTGTTTAACATTATAACAGATGGACACAACATTACTATCCATATACTTGGGACACTGATAGTTCTCAAACTCTGAAGGAAAGACAATTCTAAACAAGGTAAAATTCTATGACGGGATTTCCATACTTCAATCTCAACTAAATTATAAATATACAACCATAAACTGAATTGACTTCAGGTCATTTACTAAAGGTTAAAGCAGTATTTCGATTTAATATTGAGTAGACTTGGCAATATTTGTTCTCAATTGTAAACTAGATTCTATTTCTAACATCTTTCAATTGAGTTGGCTGGTGGAACGTAGTTTAAATATTTGAACTCAGATAAAAGATATGTTGTCATTATTATTTGTGAATTTTATATATTCACTAAATAATATGATACTTTCATAGTTGGTAGATACTTTTCAAAGTATTATTTCTCGGTTATTCATAAACATCATTCTGTTAATTTGAAAGGTTTACTCAAAGCATTGATCTAGTGACCTAGAAGTTGTGAATCGACCTTAACTTACTAGAGACACGAGCTTATTCCATACACTCAGATCTTGTTTCAGCACTCCTCTCAAAATTACCAAAATAGTTTATTCTATCTATAAACAATCGGTTCAACCATAGCTCCCTTCAACCAATCCAATTCAAAGATAAATAATCTATTCTTTATTTATGATTCTACTCCATCTATTAAATCATTATTCAATATTAACTGTAAAGGATATCTAAATTAAATTAAGAGTAAATTAATTTGTGGGTACTTACTGAAGCTTGCAAAGTCTACACAATTTAGCACACTGTAGTAATCATTCACAACACTGATTCTATGGAAGATTGATACTATCCTATTGGATTATAACCAGTAATTCCACATAAACTTTCGTCCATTATATTGTACACTTCCGCATTCACCATGTTCCATTCCTAAGTCATCCTACCTCTTCACCGCCTATATAAATTCGAATGTTCCACTTGGTGACCCACGGCGGCCATTTTGTCGACCCGATTCTCAACACCGCCTACCTAAATTTCGAATCACTACCTATTGACCTTGGCGGCCATCTTGACGACGCCTACCTATTTGCGGCCTACCTAAATCCGATACACTACGAAGTGATCTACCTCTCCACCGCCTACCTAAAAGCTCCTAGCTTGTCTACCGTTCCTGCTGTTACCTTGCTGACAACACGACCTTCTTGAGGATGTCTAACCTTTTACCAGCATCCAAGTTTCCCTCCCGCCTTGAGATGCTAACCTAAGCTACTGTTCCTACGCGCCTAACAATGAATTTATAAACCTAATGAATTTACCTGCCTACCAACGACTAAATTCCGATTTCCTATGCAATATTTGGGATGCTTACCATCATCCCCGACGCCCCGATCCTGTACAGCGTGAGCAAGCATGACTCCCCTAAACTCCCCTAACAGCTTGGACGTGGCCATATTTGATTGGGATGGAACAAATAGGCACCTACAAAGAGGATTAACATTACCAAGCCATATCCTCCACGTTCAAACGGGATTACATCCACACACCGTTCGGACCGTTGGTTGATGAGCGAGTTGGCTAGCTTGGTAACCTTAAGTGACTAAACTAGGTATCTTTCAACAGAAACCCGCATTGCACGCCACAGAGCAATGCTATTTTACCTACCCCTTTGAGGATTGACCGAACGCCCAATAAAGACACAAAACTAAAGAGAAATCTACCCCCCCTTTATTTCCCCCTGATTGCTTAAACAAATTTCGAACAACCTTAAACCATGAAAATTCTTGAAACTATTGGGAAATTTACTTTACTTCATGAAAATTCGCAAGCAAAATCTACATACTTTAATTTCAAGCTTACTTATACCATATAAGCCCTAATTAAAGCATATAAGCAAAAGACTCGCACCCGGTTGCGGACCTATACGTCAAAACCTCAATTAAAAACACTATCTTCCTGACTTCTTGATGTTTCTTGCGTTAAAATAAAATACTACTTGATTGAAGTTTCTTACAGAGAGGGTATCGACGGCTTCTTCTGAGTTCCACTTGATGCTTCGCTGAGGTCGGAGAAAGTAAAGAGAGCGATTTCCCCCCAACTTCGCCTTTTATAATCCCCCAGAATCATTCACTCTCTGCAGGAAACTCACCCCACACGATCTAAGCATCTTTTTTTTCTACCTTCATTTCCCTACTTTACATAAATTATTCCTAAAATTTTCCCTTCTCCTTCAAAAATGGGGAGAATTCAGTTTTGTCTTACTCAACTTATAAATATAATATTTAAGTTACTAATCTTACAAAATGAACCCCTATACTAATCAATAATTTCAACGTACAATTCAACTAACCAATAACCTCCTATGTTCAAGATTCTCTATACTCAAGCGCACAATGCCACTCAATTTGTAACCAAATTAAAATTAATCTGTTACCTAAATATTTCTCTATACTGACATTTCAGCTACATTTGATTTAAGTAATTCATACAATTGTATGAAACAACGTTTCAATCATAAATAAATCAACAAGTTTTCCCCCTTACATCATTTCTAACAAAACTAACAACTTTGAATAATATTCAGCATATTTATCCAGAATCATATGAAATTATTGTACTATAATCATAGAACTCTGATTAATACGAATTTTATATTCACAACAAATTGAACCTCCCATATGCTACAATTTGAATCCAACCTTTTTTTCAATCTTTTTATCTCGCCTTCCCCAAAATATCATAACCTCTAGAATCAATTTGCTAAAATACGTACTACAACATTTTCCATTAAATATTCGGTCCAATTAAACCTAAAATTCCCGATCAATTTAGCATCACAATGTTGGTACTTTAAAAACCCTAACTGGCAACACCCATCGGACTACTTTTACATTTTTAGGGTTCCGTACCAAAATGGTAAAAAAGGAACCCTTATGGTGTGACTCAGTCTGTCTGTCTGTCTGTCACAGCTGGATATCTCGAGAACTACTAATGGTATCAACTTGAAATTTGGAATAGTTTAAGATGACATTTGGCCAACTATTTTGCAAATAAGAAATAAATAAAAAAAAAATATCTTTTTTACAGCAGGGCCTGAAAAGGGGTCTTAAAAATTTTAAGTGCGGCTACTAAGGCATGTGGGGTATCATATGAAAGAGCGCCGTTTGCACGTTTTTAATCATTTTTTATTTTTTTTCTAGACCGCATAGTTTTCGACTTATGATGAAAAATGTAAAAAAAATGACCGTTCCCCCCCCCTTATCTCCGAAGTTTGCAAAGAGAAAAATCTGAAATAATTCTATGTGATAGCAGTTTATATAAAGATTACAGGAAAAATAAAATGATATCTCAATATAGCACACTTTTTTAGAAATTATCAAATTTCTAAAAAAGTTAACATTAGTTCCACTATCGGTCAAGAGATGGCGCTGACCTAAAACTGCAATACTAATTTTATTATTCTACTCTGCAGTGTGGTTCAATTGTGCAATTATGATGGTACGGAACCCTCGGTGCGCGAGTCCGACTCGCTCTTGACCGGTTTTTTTTTTAAATGCCTACCCTCATTTGAGTTATAAACCTGCAGCATAAAATCTCGCTTTCGAAGAAACTTCATATCAATCTTTCTTCGTACTTTAGCTAAAACACATCACGTGGTGTGACACTACTGACAACTTACAGAAATAATTAACACCGAATTCAATTCTTTTTTAAGTAATCTTCTAAAATAAATTATTATAATAATATTCGAGAGGCTCTAATAAAATTTGATAAATAAACAATAATAAATATAAATAAATTTTAAGCCTATTAGCGTCGTTACCTACACAGAGACTAATATTTGAATTTTAGCGCCGTGAAAGATTAAAAGAACTTCCTACATTATTGCTAACTCAAAACCTGAACTACTCTTTATTATAATAACTTGTTCGATAGTTAAATAATATTATGCTCAGTATGAAACAAAATTCGAAAAATATTTGAGATAAAATAGCATGTTCAGTTTTGAACCGTTACAAAATATGCAAATTAAAAAGACTGATTGTTTGGCCTGAGTCCTTCATTCGACATTCCACCTACTAGGCTGGTTCGGCTTTGCCAAGCAATAAGTTAATAAACAGGAAGTTTGCTCGGAATCCAACCATCTTTATTTTATCCGGTCCCGTAGGGCTGTTGACCGGTATCTGGGCTTGACAACCGATCACGACCATCGTACGCCCTACTTTTATCTTAATCCAACCCGCGTTAGGTGTGTTCCATTTCCAAAGCATTTTGTTTTTCATCCTAACAATTTGACCGTGAATGTTTTTTAGTTAACGTAGTTGATTAAAGACCATTAGTGGGTAGACCTCTGCTGGGCTTTCATCGCACTGAGTTGGTACGTACTCAGCGGCAAAGGGTGAAATTATGGCAAAGGTGAGTCGTTTTACAAAAATTTTAAGATCTGCATAGTGGATCGGTGGACTGGGGTTAGGATTTCTAAAAGGTAAGCCGATGGGAATCGGCTCGTATGGACCCGTTCGCCATACGTACATATTTGGCATGGTTTAAGTGGCGATAAATATTGGTCGTTATGCTTTTTGTCATTATTCAATTTAAATTCGACATAATATTTTAACTTTGCATCTAATAATATGTAATAAGAATAAGAAAGATTTTACATATCTATCACTAATGAATTAGCATGCTTCTAAATGGTTAAGAAATGTCTTTCCGTCTCTAATTATTGATTCTCTAATTATTCTGTTCAATATTTTTAAAAGTTGTATAGATACTTCTACTAAATTGTAGTTACAACTTTACAATTTCACCTTTACATCTCGGTCTATTGCGGTACGTTTCGGTGAAGTAAGGCAAGTGCTATCGTCAGGTTGTCACGTGTTGGCGCGTGCCTAATTCCCGACGACCCCCGGCAAGTAACGAGCTTGCAGCGGTACCCCGACACTGCTGGATGCAAATTCGTCCTCTGATATAGTACTGAGAAGCTACTAAGACCTAAGTATGCCTGCACGACGTGATGCCAAAGGATACCAACGACTGTATTGCACCCAGCGCAACGAGCTAGCTTTTTTTACATACAAATGAACTCCTTGATTTGATCAAATCATTTGAGCCACGTTAAAGTGAACGTAATGAAAGTTGAGGTAAGCAATAAATGCAAAGGAATCCGTTATTACTTGCGACGGTCAGTAAAAATTTCCGAAAGAAAATTTGGTTTTCAGCTTGCTTCAGCTGTACCTTTGGCTTCGGTCTGTCTAATCTCTAATTCAGAGATATATGTACTTATGATCATTTCTTAAGGACATCTCTTTCGGTTTAGCAATAGATAGATACATGCAGTATATAACTAAATCATACTTGTGACTAG
Organism: Agriphila geniculea; assembly: GCA_943789525.1. Classification (NCBI taxonomy): domain Eukaryota; kingdom Metazoa; phylum Arthropoda; class Insecta; order Lepidoptera; family Crambidae; genus Agriphila; species Agriphila geniculea. The sequence goes on from OX038871.1 coordinate 19,831,814, forward strand.
TATAAACTTATTTTTGACAGAAAATTTAAAATTAGAAAACTCAAACTGATAAATAATTATTTTTCTTTTTCTTACAGTAACTTCTGTGTTTGCTTTATGTTATCGTACTGTTTATATCAAACACTTTTTTTAAATTTTACAAAATAAAACAAAAATGTTCATCAAAGAATATCATGCTATGCTAGTAGCTAGCAACGTCCTTTTTAGGGTTCCGTATCCAAAGGGTAAAAACGGGGCCCTATTACTAAGACTCCGCTGTCCGTCTGTCTGTCTATCTGTCTGTCACCAAGCTGTATCTTATGAACCGTGATAGCTAGACAGGTGAAATTTTTACAACAAACGTGATTTTTTTGCCGTTTTTTGCTCGCTATTAATAACGACGACTGCAGGTAGACAGTTGAAATTTTCACAGATAATGTATTTCTATTGCGGCTATAACAACAAATACTAAAAACAGAAAAAAAAATTAAGTGGGGCTCCCAGAACGTGATTTTTGCTGTTTTTTGGTACGGAACCCTTCGTGCGCGAGTCCGACTCGCACTTGGCCGGTTTTTTATAGATAGCGCATTGCAGAAAAGTGATAGAAAAAGCTACGTTGCAATTCTTTCACCATAAAAGTAGACTTTAATTTTGTTGTATTTACCACGTACCATTACCACGGATGTTGTATTTACAACTACTGGTGAATATGTTATAAAACTTATGTTAAGTATAATATATGTGATCATTATCATAACTATGGTTATTATATTATATAGTATGTTAGGAACAACTATGTTTATTTAGGATTTATATCATATCATAACCATAACATTAGTTTTAACGTGTACGTTAAGTGTCATTTCGATGTCAGTATGTGGACTTGAAAGGATGTCAAAAGGCTGATCACCCCAACTCGTTAATTTCTATTTCCAGGCGGTTATGGCATTTACCATATTATCAAGGATTCCTATAGGGTATCTTAACATAGGTAAGGTCGAAAATAGGTTGAATGCGAAATGTATTTTTGGCTTATTATACCTATTTCCAAACATTGAGCCGAAATGCCGAAACCCTCGCGAGTGCGATGGGATCACTAGAAGATATTTCTGTGTCTCGTTTGAGCTCGAAGCCTTTGAGAGCTGATAATCTAAACCTTAGCTTATATGCCTACTTAGATGATGGAGATTTCGTGGCCTCCAAATAATTTGGACATTGAAGAAAGAAACGTATGTGCATGGACATAATATTGAAAAAATGTCTCAAGTTGCAGAGTTGGTATTTGTAATTAAATAATACTGATAACGCAAAGTTGTAACGTTGTTAGCATTAGTACGTTAGTACTATTATATATTCTGTGGCATTATATACAATTTTATACAGGTCAAATCCTGTATATACAGTATCTGTGGTCTTGAGCGATAAGTGTGACCACGGGTCGGTCGAGTAATATACAGGCATAAAATACACCTAATTTTATTTACAAAAACACCGGTACATGTTGGGGTCTTTTAAATACACGACTAATTGAAAACATAGTCATTTAATCCAGTGACAGTCCGATGACAAATCCAAAACAACACCAAAAAGTTTATGGTATGAAAAAGGCTTAGAGTAAGATGCGCTTCTGTCCCATGCTCTAAGGAAAAAGGTATATAGCAGGGTCCATCTCCTCTCCTGAGTGATTTTAAATTGATTTTTTATTTTAGATGGCCCTGCCGAAAAGTATTAATTTCTCCGGTTTTAGAAGTCCTACAGTTATAAAAAAATACAATTCAAGAGCTAATAATACCACTTATCAAGTAAAAAAATCTTTGTGTAAATTTTCAAAGTATGTGGTTATTTCTACTCTGATGATGATTTTAAACAACAAAGCAATATATGTAAAACGATTTTTGTTTCAGATCCGATAAAGTGGAGAGCGAAGATGTTAATTATTAAAATGTTACTTCAATAAATAAAATAATTATATTAAGGTAATCTAGTCATCCATTAAAGAACACCAGATATAATATTTGTGCCTCTAGGAGTATAAATTTAAATAGCAATTCAAAGAAAGCTCATTAGATTATTAGAGTGATAGAGGCCTAAAAGCTTTAGTTAATGTTCATTAGTAACTTTGAAGAAGCTTAATAATTAGAAGGAAAAGTTTGTATTTGTTTATAGTGAAAAGTTAGTAAAAGTGAATTAAAAGTTAAGTGCAAGTGATAAGTGGAAAACGTAAGTGACGTCAGTGAAAATGCTGCCGGTTCCTCAGGATCGTTTGTCCGGGAGAAGGAGCAGCTCGATTGTCAGCCGGACGCTGCTCGGACGGCGAGCGTCCGTGTACGTCACCGGACAGCAACAAGACCCCGCTAAGGTAGAGTTTTTTTAATAGCTCTGGAGGAATTTGTGAGGTGTAATGTATTCGATATTTTAGACTAATAAGTAAATCTTAGTCTTATGAGTTTAGACTTAAGATGCACACTATCATGAGACGATTCAAATACATTTATAACTAATTTACTGGGCGTCTCAGAGGATAAAGTTTAAAAAACGGGTAATTCAATGTTTTTTTTTCTCTATCTTTCAAAGTAAAGTATAAGTAGAAAGTGCAACGGATATCTCCCATCAATTTTTTACGTCAATAATTTATTTAATTTACAAACTAGCTTGTTATCAATACTTCTGTTCCTACTTGATTTTTTTTTATTATTTACACTTCAATCTGTTTACAAGCCTAATTTTGTTTGAAAAGTTTGCGAAATCTATAAGTACGATTTACCGAACAGACAAATTCTAGACATTAAATACAATAAAAATGTGATTTGTATTCGTAACTAATATTTTTTTTAATAGAATAATTATCTTTATTAAAGTATTTATGTAGAATAAGTTAATTTACAGTTTGCCTTAAATTTTCTTCTATTCGAAAAACAAACATGATTTTTTCTTCGCTTCAATCGGAGCTTTTCCGCCTGTCTCACTATTTTAAAATATTTTCTTTGGAGAAATTCTTTATCAATTTTTAATGAAACTCTGCCAAATCGTATCCAATAAATAACAAGGGATATTATTAACTAGGCCGACTGAAAAATATACTGGCGTCCAGCGGTGAATTATGTTTGCGACAAAATAACTTAACGGGCGATAAATTGTGAATTATAAAAAATATACGTAAACGAGTATCTATATGTAATAAATATGAAGTTAACAGTGAAAATTCTAAATGTAAAAATACTGAATGGGTGAGAGCTAATACAATAAGGTAAGTTAAAACAATAGCACTTTTCAAATATAATATAGGTAATAAAAAATCGTGTGCCGTAAAGTTATCACTAAGATAGAAAATTGATCGCTTAATAACTATTGTACAGTGGCCCTACCATGAGTTGATGCAAACTGTTTACGTTACAGTAAACTATCGGATATACTGCTCACAGTGAATGTGTGTGATAGAGAGAAAACGTCAGTTTACGGTAACGTAAACAGTTTGCAACAACTCATGGTAGGGCTACAGATCGTTTTGAATAACTAGTACTGAACTCAGATTTGTATTTCAAAGTCGCCCATTTTCTATATTTGTAGTCGCCCTCAGTCTGTCGCCCACTTATTATTTCAGTAAGTTGTATTCAATATTTTTCGTACCTTGAATTTGAATTTATTATCGCTTGGTAATAATATATGTAGCTTGTACATATAGTGTAGGAATGGAGGGTAGTGGACACCCAAAGTAAATCCTCAGTAGACGAAACTTTACAGTATGAAAAAGTATTTTAAATAAAACATTTTTTAAATTATCCAAATTGTTTTTTTTTTATATTTGTACATAGGTTTTGGATCATACTTTATTACATCCCTGCAAAGTTCAATCGACTGAGGATTTACTGTTGGGGTCTCCATACAAAAGATCGCTTTATTTCCTACACTAATAAGAGATGAATCTCGCCGGATCTATCAAGACGTCATGCACAGAAGTAGTTAGTATGAAGATGACACCAAAAAAGATTAGATCAATTTGTGAAATGAGATGTTAGCAAGAATTGTCACAGTATAGGAGTAAACCGCTGACACAAATTGTGGTGTTGCCTCACTGTGTCAATTAGCTTGGACGCTTATCAATTTAGATTACAAGCGTGTCCTAATGGAAGCGTGTGAATCCGTAATGAGCCAGTTTGTCACTCTGTCACGCGCATTAATTTCAGATTATATTCACGGCATTTGTCGTTAAAGTCTTTGTGCCAGATTTCCAAAGTGGATGTTGATTCTGGGGAGATAATTAACTTAATTAGGGATACTCCAGTAACTTATTTACATTAATGTGATAGGCCAGGTAGGTACTGTTTTGTCTGCTAAAGTGCTAAGTTTAAGTAGTAACAAATCATGGAAACGTTGCGCATTTTTTTTAACTGACTATATTATTCCGTTCGCTTACAAAATTAGTTTTAAACTACATTTTCTGCTACAACAATCTGCCGTTAACCAAAAATGGGTTAATTTACAACTTCTTCTCGAGGCAATCAGTAAATATTTTCCATTCAAATCAAAATAAAACTTAAAACAGTTTCATAAAATGTACTTAAGTAAATTAGGTGACAAAATCAACCAAGATGGATTTTTTCATCTTGATAAGCAGCTAACTTGAGAAAGTATGGAAATTCCGGTTTTGTTCTTGTCATAATATTTCGTATGCGAGGTATTTCTGCAATTTGTTTTACTCGAGGGTCGGCCTTTTTTATTTCACATTCTTTGTTTTAATAACTTTTCATATTTGAGACAAAATTAACTACATAAACCTAATTCAGTCGGTACCTACATAATATTATACACCATATTATGAATGAAGTATTATATTTTTTTTATTTCCACACTCTACCTTTATAAATCGTTTGCCACGTCGAGTGTATATTATAGTGATGACGGAGTTTTCGACGGAAACATAGCCGAAACTATCGATGACGTAATTTTAACGACATTTTGATTGAAATATTTTGTATGAAAGTAAAATAATAAAAACATAAAGGCTTCACAATGCGTGAAATATTAGGCTAAGTATATGTTGCTGCGTACATTACTGTGGCAGCATTATTCTCGTTCATCCACGAACAATGTCTTATTTCGGTACATGCTGAATTAAAAGCCAGCGCATGTTTTGTCCGTTTGACAAATGTTCTCAGGATTAATACCATGTTATTTTCCCCTAAAGCATATTATGAAATTTTGGTGCAGAGTGCTGTGTATTTAAATTCTCAGAAAGATATACTTCATAATATTGAGAGCCAATGAAAACAAGCTTTCTTCAAGGATATTAAATATTGAATCGCAGTATTTCAACCCTTGCAATTTGAAATCTGTGTAAAGGAAATTTGGATATTTATTTCATCATAAAATTTTATTACGCATGTACGCGTATTTTAATCCAAAAATTTCAATAGGTTGTTTAACTTAATTTTCAATAGGTTGAAAGTAGGTATTGACATAAACTGTTTCTTGTTAATTGATGATATAAATTAAAATATTATACTTTATAAAATCAACAATGAAAATCCCATATTTGCATGCTATCTCATATGGCTAAATAGGTTTTAAGCACTTAACAAATGACGACCAACATTATTGTAAAATACTTACCATATTTACTGCAAATAAATAATTCTATTCTATTCTAAAAGGACAAGCCCCCTACTCAAATGGCCAATATATTCTATGCGTTTTAACGCTACGCTTACTGTCAAAGGTTTAAAATAAGCAGTAGACTATAAAATTACGTGCCGAAGTCACTTCCATACTATATCAAAGTCTGTGATTTACATAAGTTTGCGTTCATACTTAAGCTTTGATAGTTAGCATAGCGTTCAAACGGATAGAATGTTGGCCATTTGAGAAGGACTATAGATAGAACGGTCCAGATTCTTCTTCCAGAACCTTCTCTGTCCAGATCTATTTTTCAAATCAACAATAATCGTATCTATATAATTTTCTAGTCCTTTAGTTGAAGAATAGAAACTTTAGTTGAAGCCACTACTTACTTTGTGGTTGAAACGAGTACTTTCGCTAAGTATACGTCGTACACTGCAGCATCATTTGCGCAATAGAATGAGATAGCTGCATAAGCATAATACCGTATCTTTACGTATGATGAGTTTGGATACTAAATCTATATATATAAAAGCGTAAATCACTCACTGACTCATCACGAAATCTCAGAAACTACAAGTGCTAGGAGTCTCAAATTTTGCATGGGGGTCCCTTTTAGGGTGTAGGTGCTCACTAAGACGGGATTTTGCGAAATTCAATCCCTAAGAGGGTGAAACAGGGTGGCAAAGTTTGTATGGGAGAACGCGATTCCTTGGCCCGATTGACTTGAAATTTGGCATAGACATTCTTTTACAAAATTAATTGAACACATGTTTCGTATTTTTTTGAAATGTGGATACATAACAGGGTTGAAAAGGGGTAGAAAGCTATTTTTAGGGTGGTTGACTTCGATATCGGAATCAAAACTTCTTAGTGCATTTGAATGATTAAGAAAAATAAATGTCAGTTGTCACTGCACGGGCTGACGTTTAATCTCTAATTTTCCCGATTTTCAAGACAAGCTTTGATTCTTATAATGTTGTATAAGATTTTATCCCTATTTTCACTACTTTACGAAATATTAGTCAAATAAAACGGCAACATCTGGCAAATATCAGATAACGTAACAAGGAATGTGGTATTTAAAGAAGTGTTTCGATGGAGAGCCTGATAATAATGCACAATATTAGTTGCACCCGGCATAAATCTTTGCCCGGCATGCGTTGCAATGTCACGTTTTTTTTTAGCCAGAAACCTTTTCAGTAGTAAGCAGAACAATTCACCAAACATTCACCAAAGTTTCATCATAATCGGATGTGGATGAATGGTTTAGGAGTGCAAAGGAAACAAATACACATACATCGATTTTTATTTATAAAGAAGATAACTATTAAGCAAAGATATTAGAATTTTTAACTATAAGGTAAGTATTAAATGTAACATAATATTATTATACTTATTTTGTTAAATAACCGCTAATAAATTTTATTAAGTACCTAACTAATTCTTCTTCGATTCTGTAACCAAACTCGAACCCCACTTCGAATCTCACTTCACTGCACGGGAATTTTAAATCATAAATAAGATAATGATAAGAAAATGCAATCAGTAAAATAGCTCATTTAGTAAATAAATGTCTAATAACAAATTCACGCGAAGTGAAATGAGATGCGAGTTTGGTTACAGAATCGACTGACTGCGCGGGTAAAACCGCGGGGTGCAGTGCAGCTATTACCTATATAATCACAAAATTGTATAAATGTGAAAGTTTTGATGTTTGGATGTTGTTCTGATAGGTACCTACATACCTACTCAATCATATCATACTCAATCACGTCTGAACGGGTGAACGGATTTAGGAGAAATTTGGCACAGATATAGATTAAGTCTGGAATACTTAACACAGGCTTCTTTTCATCCCGATCATTGGTTTCCAAGGGAAGACTTACAACGATTACCGACTCCCACTCGGGCGGAGCCACGGGCAAAAGCTATACATAGTATAAGACAAAGTCGCTTCCCGCCGTCTATACGCTTCTCTTAAACTATGCATAAAAACCTCATTAAAATCGATCCATAAGTTTGGGAGCTAGGTTGGTTGCCTCAGGCAGACAGACACACACACGTCAATTATATTATAACACCCCTTGCGTACGTGGTATAGGTATATGTCGTCCTCCTAGGTATATGTATCCTGTAGTATAATCTAATAACTTTACACTGACACCACATTAGCACAGTTTTACATTTAGTAACTACATTGCACCCGTGCGAAGCCGGGGCGTGCCGCTAGTATCTTATAATGCTTTGATTCCCATCTCGGGCAATATGCAGACGGAAATGATAGCTCTCCGACTTTTTGAAAAGGGTACGGTACCAAATTGGTACAGCTTGTGAAATATTGTCAAACGTGTTGCACGGCTTTATAATACCTAATTCCTGAACAAATATTTTGTCAAAATGTGATTAATCTGGAACTCTACCATTTTGAAAAGGTGTGAAATTACAATAATGCTGAGAAACCATTCTGATCAGAAAGCCTAACTTGCGTTTACAATGCTTAATGACTAAAATGCAGATACATAACTTGCAAAATGTCTTTAAAGCAATACGATATCCTGGATGCTCAAATGAGACAAATGTGTGTATTGTAGTCAGTTTTGCCTTATTATTGGAATATTGTGTCCTATTAATGGAAATGCCCTGAATTTTTTCCTCAAAGTTTGAAAATAATCAGTAATGAAATGAGTATCTAAAACCCACATAACAAACAGTCATGTCATTTGAAATCTAATTACAAACTCCCATGTCTTCGACACTCGCACGATTGAAGATTATATTGCCATTGATATATTTAGTTACTATCATAGAAAGTTATAACGCCAAATCAGGTAGCTAGCTAGCATTTATCTAAAGTAGTGTAGGTACCATAGATAAATGCTAGCTAGCTGCCGGAAAGTACTTTAAATTGCCATAGTAAGTATACACATCAACTTTGTCTCGGGCTATACAGGTGTTATTTTCATACAAACGAGGTAAATTTGAAGCCTTGGTTTTCTGCCAGGGATGTACCGTGCTGTGATCTGTGCCCTTAGCACGAACAGCTATCGAGAAAAATAACGCGCGTAAAATCATTCGATAGTGCAATTTTGTATTGGAAATTTGTACAACGCCATCTACCGCCGAATAGCGAAATTAAAATTTCCATAGATAATTCTCTATCGAGTAATTTTACGCGCGTTTTTTTCTCGATAGCTGTTCGTGCTAAGGGTACAGATGATAGCCATCCAGGGACTGAATGGAGGAGATTCAGATCGTTATATACACCCAACTGATCTGATCAGCATTCTAAAAGATTAATGGGTCAAACTGAGTTTGAGGATTTCCATACATTTTCATGCTATTTTCGCGGTTTTTTAAACATGTCCTTTACGTTTTAAAAATGTTGGGTGTGTATAGCGATCTGAATCTCCTCAATTCACTCCCTGGATAGCCGTCATCAGATCACAGTACAGTACATTCCTGGCAGGAAACCAAGGCTCCAAAGTTACCTCGTTTGTATGAAAATAACACCAGTATCCCTAGACAAAGTTGATGACGTGTGTATTACGTCTGTTACACGCGCAATTCGCGTAAGATTTATCGTATTCTATGGTTATTTAATGTTACAATCGTCTTGAGAATGCAGTCAACTATGGTAAGCATGTTATAGTTAGATATCTAATTCGTGGCACAAATAAGCACGCATCTGAAGCAAGACTGATTTTTTTTCTAACAGTGCGCATGTTAGAAGTTCGATTTCGTTTGTATTAGGCATCGGAATAGAGTTGATCGAAAACACGAATGTTTGTACCCTAATATATTTTAGGGTCATGATATATGATTTCAGCATTTCTATCGTGGAACCGTTTTGCATGGCCATTTGTAAAGTCGAGGGATTCCAATCAAGCGGGTGTCGGAGCTATTTGAAAAATCCATCATTTGGGTAACGACAAGGTGATTTAGATAAATGTCGGCTTTGCGACAGGGGCTTAGCCATCGAGTGAATTTACGCAAAACGGGAATCATTGACGTAGTCATATATCGGTATCTAATGTTCATAATGGAATTTAAATGATATAGGCAGCGAAAAAATTAAGTACATATCTACCTAGGTGCCTACTTAACTTCATGTATTGAAAACACAGACCATGCGAATTGGTATAAAACTAATTTTAATTATATGCATAACGTATAGAGAGAGCCAAGTTTGCGGAATTGGGTATTATTTGGGATTATTTGACAGCCACTTCGAAAGATTTAACATTAGAGAGATGATAAACGGTTATATTTTTCTGTCTTTATTCTTTTTGGCCGTATTCGTAACAAAGGTTTATTTACATAACTCCTGGATGATATTATGAATGTTTATGACCAATATCAACATAAGGATAAAACGTCCAAGCTATTTACATTCCCAATATTGTCTAAGTAGAATTCACGTAACGTATATCGAAGTTTCGTAGTAGAGGAGTTAGTTTAAGATTTCAGACGTAGGCTGACTGGCGTTTAGTTAAATTGGGGATGAGTGGAAACATTCTTGAATACGGTGACACGAGATCACTCGAATTTCTCCATTGACTCAAGGTGGTAAGGTTTCTTATAACTATTCGATTGTGTCACCTGATTGTGTCTATTTTGGTAGTCGGCGTCAAATAAACTATGACTAGCCGCAAGTTAAGCATTATTATTGCCAATCTATATCGTAACAAGCTGTATTGAATGTCTTTAAGGTATATAACATGATCCCTAACCAATGTAGGGTTGGACCTATAAAACTCTGATCAGAAAGCTACGCGTATGGCTAGTATTAAAAAAATACTTAATTATTGTTAAGTTTTGCATGTTAATCCTTATTAACTGAATAGCGATTGTAATTTAAGCATGGGATTTCACATTTTGTTTACTTTTCTTTGCAAATAAATACTTTGAGTTTTACTTTGACTTTGAAATATAAGTAATATACCTAGTTTCTACGTCTTTGAAGCATAGCATATAGCAGGCTTTACTTATTGTTACAAACAATAATAATGAGTACAAATTCTTTGTATATGTTTCCTTGTCCTTACTAATACTATAAATGCGAAAGTCCGTTTGTTTGTTTGTTTATTTGTTTGTTTGTTACGCCTTCACGTCTTAACTACTGAACCGATCATCATGAAATTTTGCATTCTCATTCTCAGGGGTACAGAGTAGGACATAGGGTACTTTTCATCCCGAAAAAAGTATTGTTTCCGAGGGATAGCAAAAAAACCTTTTCACGCAGACGAAGTCGCAGGCGGCAGCTAATTTATATAATAAACTGAGAATATAATGCAAGGTTTACAAAAAAATTCATAGATCAACAAAATAATAAGAAGAAGTTTATGATAATAAAATGTTATCAGATTCAATTGTTTAATGATTCGTTAACAAAACGTGCTATAATTTATCACTACCTTGGATAATTTAGAGGCTAACATCTGGTATAATATTTTTCTTTCATGAAAATGTTTGTTGGACTTTTGTCTAAACAACCACAAGAATAAAGTTTATGAAAATAGAATTGCTGAACTGTGTAAATGGAAGACAAAAGACTTGACCGAAAGTTTAAGTGGAACCATTATTCTTGAGTTCATTGAGTTCTTAAAGTAATACAAGAGTTTTAAATAACAAACAATTTATAATTTTCTCATGTACCTACGTTTTGTTTACTTTTGTCTAAGTAATATTATTGATATTTCATTCATATCTTGATTAAAATTCTTGGTACGATTACTAGGATTTAAGCACGCTATTAGTACAAAATAATTAATACATGAAATCCTATTCAAATATAGATCATAATATTTTATTTCTTTGAATATTAAACACGTAAACAATTTATTTAAAAGCCTTCAATCGGGCATATTGTTGAAACACTGGAAATAATTCTGTTCATTGAGTCTACTTTTGTCCTGCAATAAAACAAATACGATTATATCTGCTGAGCAACTAAGATTATTTACCATAGCCTTCCATTTAATTTGCGAAATGAATATTTTGATGGCATTGAGTTTTTAACATTTCACTATTATTGTCATAAAAAACATACTTAGTAGTCCAATTAGGGGATGTGCGTAGATCGTAGTTACTAGAGGTAGACCAGAATCTCATGAAACGGAAGTGAAATTATTTTTACTAAAAACACGTGGTTGTTGCATACAGTCTGTCAAGAAAGTCATAAAATTACTTTCTTTGCAATTAGTGTTATTGTATGACATCAGCTAGCTAGCTACTTTTGTAATGAAACAACCACGTGTTTTTAGTAATAGTACATTATGATATAAGTGCGGTAATTATCAAAGCGCACGTATGTCATACGACGTTTTATAACATATTTGCGAGGAAATAAATAGAACTCGGACTTTGCACCTTTGCTTGTTTTCCATATGATTAAATTTTGATACGCTTGTAAGTATCTTATCGGTCAATTTTTCGGGCAAGAGGCTTAGAGTAGCCTTTTTCGCTGCCTCTGGGACTTCTGGCGTTGTTGAATTAATAAATTCATCACTACTTGACGACATTTTCAAATAAAAACAATACAGCAAAAAAAAAATTAATTAGCAATGCGCGCGCATCAGCGCTTTTTTTAAGGCAAAGGCATAAAAAACAGCCAGTATTACTAATAAAGTAAATTAATATTTTTGTGTTTTTGTTACAGATAAATGGTTGTAATTTATTGTCAACATTAATTAAATTAAATAATTAAATATTTATTTATTATATTTTGTCTCCCAAAGTTAATTTTATTAATAAAATGTTGACCTCTTTTCTGACGTAAAAACTCTTTGCTCAGATTTAAAAAAGTACCGTTCGTTTTAGACGAAGCATCTAGATAAACCGTGCGGTAATGTAAAGTAAAACGCACGGTTTATCAAGGAAACCTTGCGTTTTACTTTACATTACCGCACAAGTTCGTAATGAGATACAATACGATATTGAAATTGGTGTAATAAGAGACCCTTTACGAGCAAATATGTTATAAAAATAATTTCACTTCCGTTTCATGAGATTCGTGTCTACCTCTACTTTTGTTATAGTTTCAATACCCCATTTGGCATCTATAAGTAAATGAAGTTGAGGATCTAAGCGCACGATTAGAAATAGCAATGCTGTTGTAATGTAAACACACCAAATAAAAAAAAATGTTTTAGTCACTCCATTATTTGTAAAAGTCTATTATCTTTGGTTTTATCATTACGTTGTAACAACCAAATCGTGTCCAATCGTTATCTGCTATTACCACACGATATAATATTACGACATCACTTTATTTACGACAGATAATGTTCTGTCGTTCGCCCATTGATATTACGCGTAAACAATGTGACGTGGCGTGGCTCCCGAAAAGGAGGCCAAATGCTAAGCTCAAAATTATTAGTACAGTAGCCCGTAAAACATTTAAACAACGAAAAAGGTTACCGTTTGCCGTTGTGATATAGTTATTTATTACTTTAACCCAAGTTTTACAGATTGCAACCCGCCGTAACCTATATTTGTATATCTCCAAAATTGATATTTTTTTTATTTTTCGAGGTTTACCACATAGTTTAGCTATTGTCGTGTTCTACAGCTTGGTTTGATTGCCACAGATAAAATTATGATTATAAAAAGTAGCCATACACAGATTTAAGACCTGATGAAAATGGTTGGACTTTATCTGGTCTTAAATCTGTGTATGATCACTTTCCATAGTCTTACTATTATCAGTGGCAATCAAACAAAGCTGTAGAACACGACAATAGCTAAACCATGTGGTAAACCTTGAAAAAAAAAAGTATATTTTTGGAGATATACAAATATAGGTTACGGCGGGTTGCGATCTGTAAAACTTGGGTTATAGTATCTGTAATTTCGTAATAAATAACTATATCACAACGGCAAACGGTAACCTTTTTTGGTAATTTAACTGTTCTACGGGCTACTGTACTATATCTATCGTTTAAAAAATTTAGTATTTAGGTATATATGTATTTCTCGACGGTTTAAAAAGTACAAACCCGCACTTAAGTAGTATTTTAGCATCGATAAAGGTACTTCTATTAAATTGATCACTCAAGCGTCTAGTACCTACTCTAGTCGCAAATGTGTCGCAATATTTTACTAGAGATTATTGATAACCTGTAGTTTCTGCTAAAATACGATTGGTTGATCGTGATTACAATAACATTATCATGATTACAATAGGTATGTACCAGTGGCGAGGGGTGAAGTTGTGGCGAAGGTAGGCCGCTCTACAAAAATGATAAAAAATGTTGTGATCTGCATAGTGAAACTTAGGGCTGGGATTTCCAAAGGTAAGCCGATGGGAATCGGCTTGTATGGACCCTTCACCACTGGTATGTACCTACATAACCTATCCTTATGTAAGGGTCTGGGGTAGTGTGTATCGTGATGGTGTACTGTAGCCCACTGTTAAGGTGAAGTCATGTCTTCAGATAGGAGATCACGATATTCGGCATTCTTTTGGATAGTGGCCAAACTTCATAGTCATGGTCTTGTCATAAACCATCTACCTTTGAGATGATTTATAGTTTTACGATATTTCAAAGCATAGAAATAAGCTGTAAAAGCCGGTTTTCTGTGCTCTACATCATGGATCAAAAAACCTTGTTAGATCCTGAAACAAGTAATAGTGTTGCTTAAGCTGAACAACTTTCTCCATGGAACAGAGGTCGAAAACGAAAAAAAAAAATCATTTTCCCATACAAAATGTATTGATCAGCTGACCGACTTACGGAAAGGCGAAACAAAAATCGTTTTTAGACCAACGTCACTTGGAGAAAGTGGAAAAACTTGGAAAAACCTGGTTTAGGATCTGACAGGGTTTTTTGATGCATGAGATAGAGATAGAGACATATATTTTTTTTATCCTACTAATATTATTAATGTGAAAGTTTGTGGGTTTGGATGTTTGTTCCTCAATCACGCAAAAACTACTGAACGGATTTGGTTGAAATTTGGCACAAAGATAGAAGATAGCCTAGATTAAAACATAAAATACTTTTTATCCTGATATTCTTACGGGACAGGGAACCACGCGGGTGAAACCGCGGGCGGCCGCTAGTACTTACATAAAATTCACAGTTAAAAACACGTTTATATTGAATTGCATTTATCTTTAGACTAGCGACCGCCCGCGACTTCGTCTGCGTGGTCAGTTTTTTCTCTATCCCTCGGGAACTATACTTTTTCGGGATAAAAAGTACCCTTTGTCCTTCCCTGTACCCCTGACAACGTGTATGCAAAATTTCATGATGATCTGTTGAGTATTTAAGACGTGAAGGCGTAACAAACAAACAAACAAACAAGCGGACTTTCGCATTTATAATATTAACTAGCTGCCGCCCGCGACTTCGTCTGCGTGGAAAGTTTTTTTGCTATCCCTCGGAAACAATACTTTTTTTTCGGGATGAAAAATATCCTATGTCCTTCTCTGTACCCCTGACAACGTGTATGTAAAAGTTTTATGATGATCGGTTCAGTAGTTAAGATGTGAAGGCATAACAAACAAATAAACAAACAAACGGACTTTCGCATTTATAATATTAGTAAGGATTAAGTAAGGATAATAGGTACCTGCCTTTAAAATTCCACGTTGATGCTAAAAGTATCGTGTCGTGTCTACTGTGGCCCTTAGTGAAAAAAATAACATATTTAGAAGGCATAAAAAACTCGGCCTTGGATTAGTCAATGGGCTTTTCATTAGTCGGCCTGACATTGCATCCACGGATCGTTCAATACACCAATATGAGCCCAACAAGCACAGGACTCGGCTAATTGAGATTTATTTGCCAACGACGTCACATGTAGCCGGCCGCAGGATTAGCCGACCCTCCGATATGGATTTAGGCGGATTACATCACAACTATTTTGCGTATCTTAGTCAAACATAAACATTTTGCGTGCCCTAATCCTAATATGTATAGGTCTGAATCCTTTATTATACTGCAGGCCTTTATAACAATAATTATTGATATTGAAATAATAATAATAGGACATTTAGGCACGATATTATGTTAAAGCTGCGTCAAGTAGATTGTTACATCACTTTAGCGCTTCTTTTAACTTTTAAAGACGCTGTTACACAAGGAAAGTTTCTTGCACGCAAGTGGCAATTTTTTTTGTGGCAATAATTGTGTTGCCTAGTGTAAACAGATGCTTTAAGCCTCGCTTCTTGAATACAACTTAAAATTTCCTAAACCGCGTGACTAAGCGTGTAAGCAAACCATACAAGTTTTTGTCATAATGTTAACACCCGCAGGCGAGAATTGAAAGGCGAGTTTTGCCATGCGATAATCGCATTCAATTTTTTGCCACTTGCGTTTGAGAAACTTTCCTTGTGTAACAGCGTCTTTAGATTAATGAGCAAGACGGGCTAGTAGTTTCATGAAACATTGATTTGGCACTAACTTAAATAAAACCGGTCAAGAGCGAGTTGGACTCTCGCACCGAGGGTTCCGTACCATCTTAATTGCACCATTAAACCACACTGCATAGTAGAATAATAAAATTATTATTGCAGTTTTAGGCCAGCGTCATCTTTTGACCGATAGTGGAACTAATTTTAACTTTTTAGAAATTTGATAATTTCAAAAAAGTATGCTATATTGAGACATCGTTTTAATTTTCCTGTAATCTTTATATAAACTAATTTTTTTTACATTTTTCATCATAAGTCGAAAACTATGCGGCCTAAAAAAAAAAGATTAAAAACGTGCAAACGGCGCTCTTTCATATGATACCCTACATGCCCTAGTAGCTCCACTTCAAAATTTTAAGACCCCTTTTCAGTCCCTGTTGTAAAAAAGATATTTATTTTTTTATTTATTTCTTATTTGCAAAATAGTTGGGCAAATGTCATCTTAAACTATTCCAAATTTCAAGTTGATACCATTAGTAGTTTTCGAGATATCCAGCTGTGACAGACAGACAGACAGACTGAGTCACACCATAAGGGTTCCTTTTTACCATTTTGGTACGGAACCCTAAAAAGAAAGTACCTATAGGTATGAAAATAAAGTCATTCAGACTACGACTATTATGTGATGTAACGTTTTGTTAAACATTCGCGTGTCACAAGTGCGTTTCATTTAGACAGGGTCCAAGAGACAAGCTACTCAAACGAGTAGCTTAGAGTCACTAAACTTGACTGATACTAGTAAACAGATGTATTTTATTTACTATCGCAGTTTGCAAATGACGAGTGACCACACAAGTTGGTGTGGCCTTCTATAGTTGTAAAACAGCGGTTGTTATCGGATAGTTATCTAAAGCAGCCGATAATATCGTATAGACAGCGGCTGACAACCGGCTGCTTATCCGACTCAATACCAATACCAAAATCCGTCGATGCGATGCGGCCCGGCCCGTCACAGTGTGCTATAGGAGCATTTTGCGATGCGCTGCGGCCCGGCCCGCCCCGTTGCGACCCGCCTAAATGTGCGTTAACCTAAAGGTGCGCCAGTCGTGGCTGCGCCGTACGTAATCCCGCCCGCGCTCACGCACGCTTCACGCCGCTGTGCTGCCGCTCGTAATAATTTGAACGTTTACCTACCTACAGTACATACCATGCTTTCCAAAGATATTATTGCAATAAAGATTTGTAAGAATGAGGATATATTTTACATTAACTTTAAATTATAAGGCATTTCGTACTTGTCGAAACAGACGAAATTTTTTTTTATGTCAATTGTGTAATTTTGTTAAAAAAGTCACAAATTCCTACAGGAAAAGGTAATTTTAATGCCTATTATTTAAGGTTATGGAAAGTATTCAATTTTAGAATTTAAAGATTATTATTTTGAGAAGTGTAGGTAAATAAAAAAAAAACAGTTAATAGTGTAAAAAATATTTTTTAATAATATGAAATAAAATACTTTTTACGGATACTAGCGCGGTTTTATTGAATGTACTTTGGTATTTAGTTGGTATTTGGTTTGATTTTTGTTTTTTATAATATATTTTTTATTTGAATAAATACATTATTTTTAGTAAAGCCACGTTTTAAATAAAACCTATTTCGACCATAAGTTTTCAAATCACATAACATGACGTATGCAATGAAAAATTGTAGTCAATTCCTGAAAACAGTTAGGTTAATGTAAACTGTAATTTGACAGATAGATGTGATATGTGATACATTGCTACTTTTCGTTAGTAAGTTTTTATTGGTGTCAAAACGAAAGTGCCAATGTATCACATACATCAGTCAAATTACAATTAACATTAACTTCATTATTTTAGTCGATCGATAGACGCGCTGGTCTACCTACAAAAAAATATTAAAAAAAAACTTTGTATTATAGATCCCTGATGCTAACCCTACAAGGAAAAAACATTTTGTATAGAGATTGACTATGCATTTTTTGACGACTGAATAAACTAGCGATGTGACAGCCCTTCGTGTTTAACACGTTGAGCGCCACGCGGGGCACCATGTGGGCCAACCTAGGCCTGTTCGTTGGAGCCATCGGAAATTCGCATAAACCACAAATTTTCACAATGTTGGATTATAGTTATTATCAATTAGAAATGTAATAATTAGCGCTATAAACTAAAAACTCTGGTGTTTTTCTTTCTAAAACTGAAGAAATTTTAAGTTGGCACACGGGTATCCCCCATGGCCTCTGCGGAAGGAATTCCGCTTTTTCTTCCGCGGGGGCCACGGGGATCACAGTTTGGCCCACCCCACATAACTACTCCGCATGCTCATATTCGGGGGTGTGACGTCAAGGGGTGTGACGTCAGGGGGTGTGACGTCATCGGCTTCATTATTGTCGTGTGGTTCTTCTAATAGTAAGCGTGATAATTTCGTAATGGGTCGCTTCGCTGAGCCATTCTTTGTTTTCAGTGTCACAACGCGTACGCGGCCGTCTGTGCCTGCGTGCGTTTCTGTTACTCTGGCCATGGGCCATCTAGCGGGCGCAGTTTGATCGTCCCTCATGAGTACCAAGTCACCAACTTCCAGGTTTTTTGTAGGGTAGTGCCATTTGCTACGTGTTTGTAATGTAGTCAAATATTCATTGGACCAGGCTTTCCAGAAATCCTTGTACATTTTCTCTGTAAGCTGCCACCTTGTATGTATGTTTCTGTGTTCCAGGTATGGCGACAATGGTGGGGCTAGAACTGGGCCTCCAACCAAAAAGTGTCCTGGAGTTAGACAGTCCAGGTCGTCTACGTCGTCTGTCACAGCGATTAAAGGTCTGGAGTTGAGACAGGCCTCTATCTGTGCTAACAATGTTATGAACTCTTCGAAAGTCAGCTTTTGTTCACCGAGGACCCTTCTTAGGTGGTGCTTCATGCTTTTTACAGCAGATTCCCATAGCCCTCCAGCTGTTGGCCACGCTGGAGCATTGAAGTGCCATTCGATTCCAAGGTCGGTTGCTGATTTGACGAGATCAATGTTGATGTAGTACTGTAAGGCTTCTTTATACTCTCGATTCAATGTTTTGGCGGCTCCCACGAAATTTGTTCCGTTGTCGCTATAAATATGTTTCGGGGTTCCTCTTCGAGCACATAGTCGCTTCAAGGCTGCCAAAAAAGATGGTGTTGTCAGGTCAGAAACCAATTCCAAATGAACTGCTTTTGTAGCTAAGCAGACAAAAATGGCAATGTAGCCTTTCGTGGTTTTAATTCCACGACCCTTGTTGGCCTTGACTTCGATTTGCCCCGTGAAGTCAACCCCGCAATGTGTATATGCTCGTGATGGCGTTACACGGGGTTTAGGTAGCTCTGCCATAAGTTGGTTGTTTGTAGTAGCTCTGAAGCGGCGACAGCGGACACACTTCATAATGTATTCTTTGACAGTTCTAATGCCTCTCAAAATCCAATATCTGTTGCGTAGATGTGTTAATGTCAATCTCATTCCACCATGGAGAGTAATCTTATGTGCTTCATCAATAAGTAAACTTGTTAAATTGCTTCTGTTTGGCAAAATCATTGGGTGTTTCTTCATATCGGTTAAGTCGGATTGTTGTAGCCGACCTCCCACTCTAATGATGCCACGTGAGTCCAAAAATGGATATAAATTCAAAATTCTACTCTTTGAATTTATCTTCATGTTTTTTCTTAATTGTTCCATCTCATCAGAAAAATGTTTCATTTGCTCATGTTTCATCAAAATGTGTTTAGCATTTTCCAATTCATCCAATTGCAAGTAAGTCATTACACTTGCATTGTTATTACGGCGAGCTCGGTTAATGAAACGTGATATCCATGCAATTACACGTACGATTCGACCCATAGAGCTATGTCTGTTTAGAAGTATTTCAATAAAATTATCTGTCTGCTCAGATGTCTGGATCACATAAGTCTGTTTTTTCTTTGTTTCTTCGGTTGTAGTCTCGTATGTTCGTTTTTGAGGTGGTGGTATTGTTTCTTTTAACCATGCAGGTCCTTCCCATCACAGTTTGTGTGATTTCAGCTGAGATGGAAGTAGACCTCTGGACGCACAGTCAGCAGCGTTGTCGTCGGATCGAACATGTTTCCAACAGGAAGCTGGCATCACTTCAATCACCTTGTTGACTCTGTTAGCCACGAACGGTTTCCATCTTGAGACTTCTCCTTGTAGCCAACCAAGAACTACGGTCGAATCCGTCCACCCGTGTATTGTGACTGTCTGTAATCTTAATGACTCTATGACACATTTCATAAGTCGTGATAAGAGCGCCGCGCCGCACATCTCAAGGCGTGGTAAACTTATTATTTTCTTCAGGGGGGCAAGTTTGGTTTTGCCGGCTAATAGTCTTATGTGTATGTACCCCTGACCATCTGTGGTTTTACAGTAGATGACGCAAGCGTAACCTCGCTCCGACGCGTCGCAAAATCCATGTAATTCTATCGGTTTTTGTGTATTTCCGATCCAGCGTGGTATTGTCACTTCATTTATAGCTGTGATATCGTTTTTAAATGATTTCCACTGCGCTTGTATATGTTGTGGTAATACGTCATCCCAGCTGATTTCGAGCGCCCATACTTGTTGAAATATGAGCTTTCCTTTCATTGTTACAGGTGACAACCAGCCCAGTGGGTCATATAACTTTGATAAGTCCGATAGTAATGACCTTTTGGTGATGACGTCATCTTTGTTTGTAGTGGCGACGATATTTTTTGTATGTATTGCAAAATCGTCAGTGTGCGGATTCCACGTTATTCCAAGTGTTTTGTTGCTTTGTGCACACTTGAAATCTAGCATGTTTTGGCTTATCTGATCTTGTGACAAATTTTGTAATAATCTGTCGTCGTTACTGGCCCATTTTCTAAGCTTCTCCAACGTAAAATCATGGTCATCAAATCTTGTTGTAGGTTTGGTCCGCTGAACATAAGCTCGTTAAGGCTGTAACCAGACTTTGTTTTTTGTGAGCCATTGAAAACTGCTCGTAATTTTGTTGTTGTCGAGTCAGGTTTCACAACACCATGGTGTGGTAAGAAAAAGCTTGGTTCATGTGATGTTGTGCATTTCTTCATGTGTTCAAGTTGTATGTACTCTTGAATAAAACTTTTGTAAGCTTCGGATAAGATGTCATCTTTCTCAAAGCGTTTTTCTAGTTGGCGAAACTGTGCTACAGCTTGTGGTTTTGAAGGACCGAGAAGCTCTTCGAAGCCCGGTTTCATGGGGATTTTCACTTCATATCGCCCATCTGAACCTCTTCTTGTGGTGTTTTTGTACAGTGTCTCGCAGTATTCATCTTCAGATGACAATGTTTGACAGTCGTCCATAATTTCTTCTGCTTCCCAGAATTGAGAGATTTCATCTACGTTGTTCAGTACAACGTGGCAATTGTAGGTTTTCACATTGCCAAGAAGGACCCAACCCAACTTTGTTTGCTGGGCGATTGGAGCAAGATTGTTAGGGCTGCGTAGCAATCCATCCATTACTATTTCTGTGTATACGCCGGCGTCCAAAAGTATGTCTACCGGTCTAGATATGTTGTAGCTAGGGTCCGCTAAATGTATGTTCTGTAAGTGTGGCCAATCTTGTTTGTCAAACGTATAATTAGGTAAGTTGTTCAACATTTTCGTCATAATTTTGGCCTCAGCTATAAATTTGTAGTCACTATACAAAGACTGGCATACTAGTTGTATAGTGCCCTTGCATTTGTTTGACGAAATCCCAATTCCCGATATGGTTGCGTCCTGTTTGCGTCTTCGTAGCCCAAGTCGTTGCGCAGCTGACTCCGTGATCAGGTTGACTTGCGATCCTTGATCTAGAAGACATCTTAATTGAATGTAGGTTCCATCCGCAGCTTTGACTTTTAGTTCAATTGTAGCTAAAAGTATTTCGTCAAAATCACCCGACACATGACTTGCTGTAGGTTGCGAAATCGCCGGGGCGGACTTTGATTGTTTGTTTGAATTTTGATGATTCGCAAGTAACTCGTGTAATGTCGTATGATGTGACTTATTACACAACTTGCATGTTTTGTTCGAATTGCATTTCTGTGCATTGTGACAATAGAGGCAATTTTTGCATATGTTTAGGTCGGTCATTGACCGCAGTTTTTGTTCCGATGACAACTTCTGATATTCTGGGCAGTAAATCAAAATGTGGTTTGATTTACACAAAGGGCAAGTTCTTGGCGTATTTTTGAATGCATGATATGTTCTTAGGGATGACTTGTTGTTGTTGTTGTAGTTGTTAGTTTTCAGATGGTTTGATCTTGACGCGTCCCTTGTATTTCCACTAGATTCCTGTTTTGTTGTTCCAGGTGATTTGTTTTTGCGGTTGACTGGTTCCAAAGCCGTAAACTTGCTCTCCAGAAATGTAATCAGCTCATCAAAGGACGGCAGGTTGCGTGGTTCCTTTCTCGATTCCATGTAGGATGCATAAGTATCAGGGTCCATCTTCTCAGTCAGGATATGCACCAGGATCGGATCCCATGTAGCTGTCTCTACACCAAGGTTGTGGATGGCGTGAATTGTCTCCAAGCTGGTGTCGTGCAAGCGCTTCAGTTCGTATGACGTCACTTTCACGATTGGTGGTTGCCCCATAAAAACTTGTATTTGTTTTGTAAATAAAAGTTGTAAATTGTTGTAACGATGGTTCAGGAGCTCCCAGCAAGTATCGTAGTTGTCAGCAGATATGTTGAGATGTTGTACGATGCGCTCCGCTTCTCCTCGAAGTTTTCCCTTCAAATGTTGCATTTTCTGGGCCTTACTCAGCATGTTGTTTTTGTGTATGGCTTGAGAGTATAAGTCCATAAAAGTGGGCCACTGTGTATAGTTCCCGGAAAATGTAGGAATCTCGATAGCAGGAGTAGCTTGATTTTGGCTTGTAGTTGAGTTTAACTTGCGGTTAAGATCTCGTTTACAGTCTTCGTACATCTGTTCATATTTTGTAAAATCTTGTTCGTAGTTTAAATCAGATCCAATTAACAGGTTGTCAATTTCCCAATGTACCTGGTCAATTATGTTCCATCGCGACTGCAAAGCTTGTAGCTTGTCCAATATTTCCCATTTTTCGGTAATATTTTCCATGTCAATATTGCGTACAACTCTTAAAAAAGCACGAAAATTGGTTTGCTGTTGTTTAATCAACTCGTCACTTTTCGAAAATCCACCCCTTTCTTCTGTTTTAGATGAGGTTGACTCCGCCGAATACGGTGTTATGTTACGCAATAATGTAAGTGTCTTCTCATACAAGTTTTTAGTTAAACTGTACGCGTTAGATGTAAAGTAGTCTGCAGTCTTGTCTTCAAACTTAAGGATTTGTATGTGATTTTCCTCAAATTCCTTGATGTAAACGTCAATCAGCTCCAGTCGTTTCTCAACGTATTCAGATGTTTTTCTAGACGCAGAATCCTTTTTGATGTTTGTCTCCATCTTGCTAATACAATCAGCAATCAGTTCTTGTCGGCGCAAAAGCGATGACATGTCACCTTTCGAAGCCATAATGATGTAGTTATTGGAATGTTTCACAAAAAATATGTTATTCAACAGTTGAAACTGTATTTCAGCGTAGGCTGTGGTTCAGTGCGAATGCTTACATACTCCACGATATGTGCGTGTCCCTCCTCAATCTACCTGGTGAGACCCGCTGGTGGGAGGCCAGGAGACCGGTTCGCTACCGTAGAATACTTCACAAACACACTTCACTTCACTGTAGAGGCCGAAGGACCAATATTGGGGCTCGTGCCCAATATGATTGTTAATGTAGGATGTAGGGATTTGTATGTTTCCCGGGATGCAATACTCAGGGTGAAGTAGGTCAATGTAAAAGTACCGTTCGCTCTGAAGGTGTTTATTGCACTAAAATATATAATGTAAAATCGTAACGTTACCGCGCGACAATGACCGCGTGGTCAGCAACTTATTTAGGTTAGTAAGTAAAGTACCTAATGTACTGCTCGTACAGTGAAATTTGTCCGAATTACCCGTGATTGTGTTATTAGACTGTTTTAATAGTAGGGGAAGGTGGGATCAGCGTTACAAAAAATATATAAACCCTCGTTGTAATCAAAATATTTATTGTATGGACCTTTTGAATTCCTTTGGGGGTGCTATTAACACGAAGGGCATGTATAATAAAACTGCAAAACTTTTGTAGAAAATCATTTTATTATGTCAAAATTCACATAATATTCTAAAAAACGGACTAAATTATTACAAAAAATCAGACTAAAACATTAAAACGGACTAGTAAACACAAACTAAAAAGTAAAAAATAAATTCTTCTGTAAATACCTACAGAAATTTTAAACCTATAAACGTGGGGCGCATTTTGTAAAATTTATCATTCATATTATTTTTAGCATGCGCCCCACGTTTTTAGGTTTAAAATTTCTGTAGGTAAAATTATCTTGAGTACTCGTCAAGACGATTCTAACGATCCCAAACACAATGGGGTTGTATGGTTTCATCATAGAGTTCCTGTGGCCTGCTTCCGGCTTCATCATCAAATCAGCTCAATGGCACCATATTATTGCATTACCTTCCAATTCTAACCTATGTTCAAAGTTTCAAGTCTCTAGCTCATCGGGAAGCTAGTATAAAATCGTTCGCAAACTTTGTGGAGAAACAAACAAACACACAAACGAGAAAGCAAACTAATAAAAACGTGTTAATAAAATCATAAAATTTTTGAAAAAAGGTATGAATAAACTTGGTTTTTTAAGTTCTACGATCATATACATAATATAATGAAGTCCTGTGTTCTTAATTCTATGGCGTTTATAATAATTTTTTCATCGATAAATCCAATCGCAGTCTTCCTCTTTCTATTCAGCACCATTTCTTCGTATAAAAATCAATTTTTCAAAAGAGGCACACTATAATAATAATAGTAGCCAGTTACACTGTACCAAAACAAACATGCAAAAAATTATAGGTTATTATTTCAGGCAGTATATCTAGTAGGTACCTAACCTATTAAAAAGTGTATATAAAAATATCAGTATAATATAAAATAAACGTACTCACCAAACTGCAATAATTTAGATTAAAATACAAAATACTATAGCGATGTTAGAATTCTAGAATACCGAAAATATAATATTTGTTTATTTTGACATACTGCAGAAACAATGGCCAAAATTTATAACTGGCATGTGATAGCGACAGGTGCGTTTGATAATAGAGCTAAGAAACGCTATTGAAATATTAGTAAGCGACAGAGAGCCACTGTTAAGACTATACCCCTTGTTACACTATTCCCCAATTTCCCCTACTCATTAAAAAAAAAATGAAATCATTTTACGTATTTTTGTTCTTTTTATTGATTTATTGTATTATCTCAAGAAGACAATCACTTTATTTAAGTTTAAAATATTTCATTTAGTGACACTCGAAAAAACCCTTACAAGCATAGAAAATCGTAAATAATTTCTAAGTCTTTTGTGAAAAATAAGAACCATGCTGACTGAATGTTCTACAGGGCCGCGCGGCCCATTTTCATTACTTTGTTGTATGATACCGATGCTCCGTGGCTTGTAAATTAAGTTTGAATAGAAGCATTGCGATGGCCCGTCGATAACCCCCGTGGCCTGAACGGATTATTTGGGTTTGGCACACATGTGTCCCCAGTGGCTCAAATGAACAGTCTCACGTTTTCTTGTGGCGTTCAACGTGTTAAGCTGTATCGCTCGCTCGAGGCTCGAGTTGGCCTACTTATTTGGTTCTACTATGCTATACGGGTTGTAACCGCGTATGATGACCGAAAATCAAAATGAATGTTGTATACGGGCACCATATGGGTTTCATACGGGCACCATACCATACGGGTTTCATACGGGCATCATACGGGTTGTATACGAGCACCATACGGGTTTCATACGGGCACCATACGGGTTGTATACGGGCACCATACGGGTTTCATACGGGCACCATACGGGTTGTATACGGGCACCATATGGGTTGTATACGGGCACCATACGGGTTTCATACGGGCACCATACGGGTTTCATACGGGCACCATACGGGTTGTATACGGGCACCATACTGGTTGTATACGGGCACCATACGGGTTGTATACGGGCACCATACGGGTTTCATACGGGCACCATACGGGTTGTATACGGGCACCATACGGGTTGTATACGGGCACCATACGGGTTTCATACGGGCACCATACGGGTTGTATACGGGCACCATACGGGTTTCATACGGGCACCATACGAGTTTCATACGGGCACCATACGGGTTTCATACGGGCACCATACGAGTTTCATACGGGCACCATACGGGTTTCATACCGGCACCATACGGGTTTCATACGGGTTGTATACGGGCACCATACGGGTTGTATACGGGCACCATACGGGTTTCATACGGACACCATACGGGTTGTATACGGGCACCATACGGGTTGTATACGGGCACCATACGGGTTGTATACGGGCACCTTACGGGTTTCATACGGGCACCATACGGGCACCATACGGGTTGTATACGGGCACCATATGGGTTGTATACGGGCACCATACGGGTTTCATACGGGCACCATACGGGTTTCATACGGGCACCATACGGGTTGTATACGGGCACCATACGGGTTTCATACGGGCACCATATGGGTTGTATACGGGCACCATACGGGTTTTGTATACGGGCACCATACGGGTTTCATACCGACAGCATACGGGTTGTATACGGTCACCATACAGGTTTCATACGGGTTGTATACGGGCACCATACGGGTTTCATACGGACACCATACGGGTTGTATACGGGCACCATACAGGTTGTATACGGGCACCATACGGGTTGTATACGGGCACCTTACGGGTTTCATACGGGTTGTATACGGGCACCATACGGGTTTCATACGGGCACCATATGGGTTGTATACGGGCACCATACTGGTTGTATACGGGCACCATACGGGTTGTATACGGGCACCATACGGGCACCATACGAGTTTCATACGGGCACCATACGGGTTGTATACGGGCACCTACGGGCACCATACGGGTTGTATACGGGCACCTTACGGGTTTCATACGGGTTGTATACGGGCACCATACGGGTTGTATACGGGCACCATACGGGCACCATACGGGTTGTATACGGGCACCATACGGGTTTCATACGGGTTGTATACGGGCACCATACGGGTTGTATACGGGCACCATACGGGTTGTATACGGGCACCATACGGGTTTCATACGGGCACCATACGGGTTGTATACGGGCATCATACGGGTTTCATACGGACACCATACGGGTTGTATACGGGCACCATACGGGTTGTATACGGGCACCATACGGGTTTCATACGGGTTGTATACGGGCACCATACGGGTTTCATACGGGTTGTATACAACCCGTATGGGTAACCCGTATACGGGCACCATACGGGTTTCATACGGGTTGTATACGGGCACCATACGGGTTGTATACGGGCACCATATGGGTAGTATACGGGCACCATACGGGTTTTATACGGGCATCATACGGGTTGTATACGGGCACAATACGGGTTTCATACGTGCACCATACGGGTTTCATACGGGCACCATACGGTTTGTATACGGGCACCATACGGGTTGTATACGGGCACCATACGGGTTTCATACGGGCACCATACGGGTTGTATACGGGCACCATACGGGTTTCATACGGGCACCATACGGGTTGTATACGGGCATCATACGGGTTTCATAAGGGCATACGGGCGGGTTCGATCCGTTTCAGTGGGCATAGTGGGCATATTTCAGGGCGTATCGTGTTGATCCTGCCTGATACGTTCCTAGCACGGTCATGGTATGGCACAGTGTAGTGGGTAGAGACCTTTATGCTATAATTAGCGGCCGCCCGCGGTTTCACCCATGTGGTTCCCGATCCCGTGGGAATATCGGGATAAAAAGTATCCTATTTTTTAATCTAGACTATCTACTATCTGTGTGCCAAATTCCAACCAAATCCGTTCAGTAATTTTTACGTGATTGAGGAACAAATATCCAAACCCACAAACTTTCACATTTATAATATTATGTTTTTTACATTTAATACATATACAATGTCATTTTGTATTCACCATCCAAATTTTGAGGATGTGTTCAGTCCATGAAACTGAACAACTTTTTCTAAGAAACACATGGTCATATAAGTAAAATAAAAATCGACTTTCCATAGAAATCAAAGAGATCACGTGATGATAGATAGATTAAACGTTTTATTCACTACGACACACACACATACATTCATCAATACAAAATACAAAAATGTCTGAAAAAGAACGATAAAAAAATACATTTGTGATAAGTATGAGAGAAAGAAAAAACAAAAAAAGATGACAAAAACAGTGAGAAGATGGAATGCACGTGTGTGCAGCAGCAAGGTTTAGGCTCGGTGTATCACAGGCAAATGCCTGATAGCAAAACACCGATTTTCAGCCGTCACCTATAGATGAAACGCGGAAACCTACTGGTTTCTACTGCGCTGAGGTTAACGCACATTTAGGCGGGCCGCAGCGGGGCGGGCCGCATCGCAAAAATCCGCTCAAATCACTCCCATACATTTTATATGAGCTATCGCACACTATGCCGGGGCGGAGCGGGCCGCATAATCCGTCGCGCATTTTGTTGCGATGCGATGCGGCCCGCCCCGCCCCGCTGCGCCCCGACTCAGTGTGCTATAGCAAGCGGATTTATCGATCGGGAGTCATCTGAAATTACCCCAAAACTTTTATGTCGTATAAAAGATAGAGAAAAAGATATAGATATCTTTTTCTCTATCTTTTATATTTATATCTATAGATATCCAATATAATTTTGTAAAAATACCCTTAATTAAAATTCCTTACTTGTTTTTTTCCTTTAGAAATAAAAAATACTTATGAATATTATTATGGCACATAACAATGAAAGTATCCTCTGCACTGATGTCCTTGTATAATGGACGTCGTCAGTGATCCTCTGCATCACTATATTTTTACCGACTTCAAAAGGAGGGAGGTACTCAATTCGACCCGTTTTTTTGTTTTTTGTATGTACATCGATTACTCGAAGACGGCTGAACCGATTGAAATGATTCAAACGTTATATATATATAACGGCGAAGGGGACGAGCTGGGTGTCGTCAGGATAAGGTTATGCACCGCCGAGCATGAAATAATAGTCTCTTTACAATGCACAACCTCTATCCTTACAATCAAAATCAAGTTAGCACAAAATAACGGACGATCGAACAGATTCACACGGATTCAAGTCGGTAAACGCGGCAAGTTCGACACAGCGAGGCGAATTCAATTCCACGACCGTTCACTACGGCTGCCGGTAACAGAATGTCCCACAGACCATCCAGAGATCGCGCTCTTCCCATTTTCCCGCCTCCGGAAACGTCAAGACTGTCAACTGTCAAACTGACAAACATCAAATCTGTCAACTGTCACACGTCAAACTGTCAAACTGTGTCATTGACAAAGACATCGCTTGCTGCACAGATCACACACTCGCCGTATCGACCTTACCCAAGTGAGCCACTTGACGTTTCCGACTTGATAGTTACGACTACACTTAATAGATGGCGCTAGGGGATCCAATAATCTTGAGCAGTACGGTGCTCGCTCACGCTCCGACACGGCCATCTTGACATTTCACACGTCCTCGTGTGAGGTTGCTGGTGAAGATCCTGCAAAGAGAGATAATACCTGAACAGTAAAATGTTCAATCGCTCGGCCTTCCTGACCAAAAGGGTCAGGCCTTGTAATACCATAATTTGTGAATCACAACTTTATTCAAAATAACAACATTGCTTACTCAAAATCCATAGGTACTAATGAAATAACAGTGATGAAAGTAAACAAATCAAAATAACTATTCACTTAAAATTCAACAAAACTCATCAACCCAATCTTTCCAAATCAAACTAAATAGATTGTGTAATCAGTGTAGTATGCAATACTCTACAATTCAGATGCTCCCATCCAGCAATGACAACCTCTATCCGGTCATCACCCAAAACAAGGGCTACCTCCATCCGGTACCCTTAACAACACAGCGCCTCTATCCGGCGACTCAACAGCGATCGCTTACATCTTTGAGCTAAACGCACGCCACTCACAAGCGTGGCCGCAATGCGACGGGAAATCAGGCCCGATTTACGCCTACGACTACGAATGCTCGAAAGATGTAACCAATCTGAGCAACTTGCATACTATTGAATAAACAATCACAAAAAATGAGTATTGTTTAAACTAATTAAAACTAGTTGAAGGTCCAGCCTCTTCGCTTACTATCATCACTATCATCATCATCACCACCATCATCACCATTATCATTATCATCATCATCATCACCATATTTCCCATCATCACCATAATAACTAATAATAACTTTTTACAGAATTTACAGCCAAATATGCTGGAGGGCCAAGTACCCAATTGTTTTTTTTTTTATTTTTTTTTTATTTTCAAACAACTGAATTATCAATTTACTGTGTACCACTTTAGTCCGGCTATCCCTGTAGCTCATAAATTAAGTCATCCCTGTGACTTCTCAGAACCATCCCTGTGGCTCTTACACATTTGATCATCCCTGTGATCTCACACATAAGATCATCCCTGTGATCTTTAGTCCGGCTATCCCTGTAGCTCATAAATGAAGTCATCCCTGTGACTTCTCAGAACCATCCCTGTGGCTCTTACACATTTGATCATCCCTGTGATCTCACACATAAGATCATCCCTGTGATCTTACACAACAAAAATGACTTAAGAGGACACAATAAAATAATCAGTTAAGACTCAAAATTTTCAGAACACTCCGAATCACTGATGTCATCAGGTACTTGTCCCTCAGGCATCTTTCTTAACCTATCATGTGCGTACTTGTAAGTACGCTTTGAGTTTAGGGCTTTTAAAACATAACGATCGTTATCAAGTATTTCTAGAATTTAAACGGCCCCCTGAACTTGGGTCTAACTTTGTTAAATCAGGAACTAATTAATTTCATGATTACGAACACTAGTGACTAAACTGAATTCATATTCCTACCTAGCAACAGCTGCTTACTCAAATTCACCACACTATGACTAAAAGTGTACTGACAGTGTACTAACGGTGTACTAACAGTGTACTAACAGTGTACTAACAGTGTACTAACAGTGTACTAACAGTGTACTATCAGTTTACTAATAGTGTACATGCAGTATACTAACAATGTACTAACAGCGTACTATCAGTTTACCAAGTGTACTAGCAGTGTACTAACAATGTACAACAGTGTACTAAAAGTGCATTAACAGTGTACTAACAGTGTACTAACAGTGTACTAACAGTGTACTAACACTACCAACAGTGCACTTACAGTGTACTAACACTGTACTAACACTGTACTAACACTGTACTAAAACTGTACTAACACTGTACTAACACTACACCAATAGTAAACATATTCAGAAACATTGATGCATCTACCAACTGTTAGCAGTGAATTCGAACAGAAAAGTGGTTACATTACAACAGAAAAGCATTACATTACCACAGAATATGACGTTACTACAGAAAGATTTTATTCTATTTCCTTATTTTTGCTCTAAATTCCAATATCAATTCTGGTGAATGATGTCACCAACAACAAATTACTTAGCTCATTTAATTTTAGTTAAATTAACTCCCTTGAATACATTTGAAACAGATTGAGACACAGAATACATAATAGTACAAGTACAGAAGATCCACTCCGCAAAGTCATTTAAATAAATAGCGACTCTATCCCATACACAATAAAGTGCAATTCAGGTCGCACATCGCTCCCACCCTACAGTTATATTCACCTAGAAGTTGCCTCTCTTTCTATCGCGTAGCTCTTATCTCTTCTAACGACTTTAGGGTTTGTTCTTTTAAATAATAATTAAATAATAGGTACTTAATGTACTTAAATACGTTTCAAAAAAACCTAGACTAGGTACAATCGACGCCCCATCAGACTATATATGCTGACTTTGAAGAAATTTGCTTTTTTACGAAATAACATTGTCATTAATAATTAACTTTATTTCGAAAGTAGGTAAGTAAGTACCTACCTAATCTATAAATTATTATTTCAATAAATACCTAGTGGGGTGAAGATTGTTTAGCAAATAAGACAAGTAAGTACCTAGGAATAAACGGATACTAAATATTATCTAGGTAGTAGACAAGCACTTTTTACGTTTCGATGTCATTTTGAACTTTTGGAAGTGTGAAAAACGTGAGGTTCGGATCCTGTATATTAGTATTAAGATGAACGCGGCGAGTGAGTGACTATCGAAATCGAACTTCTAACAGCGAGCCAACGGCGGCAGCCCTCTGAAATTAGTCCGTCCGGACGGACCCGCTGCCTACTTGTAGCTTCGTACCTAAAGCGCGGAGTGCGCCTAGCCTGATTGAGACTCAATATGGACCGTTTTCTTGGTAATTTTTCTATTTCTACGCCAATCAATTCTTTTTTGTCATAATCATAACCAACAGAATTACTTAGTGACTTTTCAGTTGTAAAACAAAATCCAAATAAAATTGTTACGACTGACCCTTATAAAATGACCTTGTAGATTCGCCACGCTGGCTGCACCCACCAATGCGTCGCCATCGTACTGCCACCGTTGCCTCGCTGCCGCCATTCCATCACCTTGCCTGCGCTGATTTGCTTTGCTCAGCTCCACAACTGTTGCCACTGCAGTTGCATTGCACAACTGTTGTCTGGTGAAGCACCTGAAGCAGATAAACACAGGCGCATTTGGTTGTTGTTTGACATGAGAATAAGCACTAGAAAAAGTAGAACGATCACATGACCTGTTATCCTTGAAATCAGTCGATGCTGCGCTGTCCTGCTATGCGTCACCTTTGCATTAACAGCTCCTTGAAATCGCTCCATGTCGGGGTCAAAATCAGGAACGAACATCGGCACTCGAAATAAACGCACGCATAACTTGTTCCAAAGCCATAAAATTGCGATTTTACTGCTCCATAATAGACACCATTTTTCGTCAATCACATTGATTTTCTGTTGCACGTGTCTCGTTATCACACCTCATATCATTTGATTCACTTTTTTCACCACGTGGGACATTTGGATTGCATCCCAACTTCTGGTAACGGCGAAGGGGACGAGCTGGGTGTCGTCAGGATAAGGTTATGCACCGCCGAGCATGAAATAATAGTCTCTTTACAATGCACAACCTCTATCCTTACAATCAAAATCAAGTTAGCACAAAATAACGGACGATCGAACAGATTCACACGGATT
Source organism: Agriphila geniculea (assembly GCA_943789525.1). Lineage (NCBI taxonomy): Eukaryota > Metazoa > Arthropoda > Insecta > Lepidoptera > Crambidae > Agriphila > Agriphila geniculea. Next base: position 19,865,074 of record OX038871.1, read on the forward strand.
CAAGTCGGTAAACGCGGCAAGTTCGACACAGCGAGGCGAATTCAATTCCACGACCGTTCACTACGGCTGCCGGTAACAGAATGTCCCACAGACCATCCAGAGATCGCGCTCTTCCCATTTTCCCGCCTCCGGAAACGTCAAGACTGTCAACTGTCAAACTGACAAACATCAAATCTGTCAACTGTCACACGTCAAACTGTCAAACTGTGTCATTGACAAAGACATCGCTTGCTGCACAGATCACACACTCGCCGTATCGACCTTACCCAAGTGAGCCACTTGACGTTTCCGACTTGATAGTTACGACTACACTTAATAGATGGCGCTAGGGGATCCAATAATCTTGAGCAGTACGGTGCTCGCTCACGCTCCGACATATACATTAGGTAAACGGCCAAGTTGGTCCCATTTTTTAAAATTTTGATATCGGTTCAGTACTTTTCAAGTAATCTTGAAAAAAAGCACGAAAATAGTATGCTTTTGTGTGAACTACCTCGATGATTAGTCGTATAACTTCTTTGTTTATAAACTGAATAAGATAATTATTTTATTGTTGGAAAAAGGATATCTTTAGTGTAGTTCTTTAACCGACTTAAAAAAGGAGGTTCTCAGTATGACCCGCATGTATGTATGTTTCTCCGCGATTAACTCACGTTTGGCTGAGCCAATTTTTCTACCTAAATAATATACCTACATTACCTAATACAAAAGGTATACCTACACTAAAAATAAAAAAAAATAAAAATTGTTTAAAAAAAAAAAAACCGACTTCAAAAAACCTACCTCTAAAAAGCAAGAAATAATATTCGTAATAATAAAAACACGTCTATTGAAGTCGGGTGTGGCTTTTAGAATAAAAAAAAAGGAATTTGTACTCCAGCCCCATAGAGGAAATAATCACTATGTTTTATCCAGCTCCAGCAGTATTTTGAAGTCGGTTTTTTGTTTTTTTTTAAACAATTTTTTTTTGCTATACATTTATTAGAAGTGGCACTCGCCATAGAAAAAATACTTAACTTGTATACAATTAAATTAAATTTGGTCTTAAAATAAAGCCACTATTTTCCTTTTTTCAAATTAAAAAACGCAGTGTTTATTTGACTTCTGATTTGGCATTGATCTGTCATTTGGTTGACAGATACTACAGACAGAAATAAAAACCGGCCAAGTGCGTGTCGGGCCACGCGCAGTAGGGTTCCGTGGTTACCATATACCATACCTTATTTAATACCACTATCATTTTTCATCTGCAAAAATAACTTATAGGAGTACAAACTTTTTCATAGTGTTTTAATCATTTGGTTCCCGCCGTGTGGTGGTTCCATTCATGATTACAAGCAACTTTTACTATGGGGCCAACTCTCCTGCTCGCAAAAAAAATCAGCTGTTCCATACATTAAGGTCGAGTAAGTACAGTGGAGCGTCGATTATCCGAACGTCGCTCAACCGAACGACCGCTTATCCGAACGTAGTAACGCGCGGGTCAATGCTAACCTCCCACCACGCGGGTCTCGCGCGCGCCGCCCGCGCTTCAGTTTTCGCCCACTTGTCGCGACTTGTTCACTTGTTACTGTACTCGTATGTCACTTAAGATGTGCACGCGTCATTAAAGATATTCATAAATGTAAATAAAATGGGTTTCATTTACCTGTACGTAAATTTGTATGGCTGAATCAATATATGTACATACATACATATATTAGTTCGATTATCCGAAAATACCGGTTTTCCGAACACCCATGTCCCCCAATTAGTTCGGATAATCGACGCTCTACTGTACTGCACTTTTGTATGGAACAGCTGATTTTTTTTTGCGAGCAGGAGATTTGGCCCCATAGTAAAAGTTGCTTGTAATCATGAGTGGAACCACCACACGGCGGGAACCAAATGATTTAAATTTCAGCGTGTATATGTCATTGAAACCAATTTTCGTTAAAAGTGTTTATTAAGTTCTACAGCATATATTATTTTTTAGATTTTTCACTCTCTTATTTTAAAAGTTAGAGGGGGGAGACACACATTTGACCACTTTTGAAGTGTATATCTTTCAAACGGTTGACTTTGAGAAAAAATGGTGTGAGGAACCTCAATGTCATTTTTAAAGAATCTATCTATAGACACCCCGCACGTATAGGTTTGATGAAAAACATTTTTTTTTTCAGTTTCAGTTCCATGTATGGGTTAATCTTTTTAGGGTTCCGTACCCAAAGGGTAAAAACAGTACCCTATTACTAAGACTCCGCTGTCCGTCTGTCTGTCTGTCACCAGCTGTATCTCATGAACCGTGATAGCTAGACAGTTGAAATTTTCACATATGATGTATTTCTGTTGCCGCTATAACAACAAATACTAAAAACAGAATAAAATAAATATTTAAGGGGGCTCTCATACAACAAACTTGATTTTTAGTCGTTTTTTGGTACGGAACCCTTCGTGCAAGAGTCCCACTCGCACTTGGCCGGTTTTTTTTATTTTTGTCTAAAAATCGTAAAGCGGTTTTCAGAATACATCTACCTACCAAGTTTCAACTGTGTTATCCTAATACTTTTAGAATAAAGTGGCTGTGACATACGGACGGACAGACAAACAGACATGACGATTCTATAAGGGCTCCGTTTTTTGCTATTGGGCTACGTAACCCTAAAAAGTACAGCAGATTATGAATCACAGATTAAAGATTTGAAAAGGTATACAACTTTAGCATTAAAGGCGGGGTCTCGTTTGTCAACCATTGTTTTTGAAAGAGTAAAGTTAACACAAGAGATACAGTAGGAAAATCTATACCCTAATAATTATTAGGGTAATTACCCTGCCAGATAATTTTTACCCTAAATCTAGGGTAAATTACCCTAAGCTGGCACTACTGTACTCAAAATCCGTTGATGCGATGCGGCCCGGCCCGTCACAGTGTGTGCTATAGGAGCATTTTGCGATGCGCTGCGGCCCGGCCCGCCCCGTTGCGACCCGCCTAAATGTGCGTTAACCTTTACTGTAACGTTTATAGTAAGTAGGTAGTATGTAGATAGACAAAAATAATCACTTAGGACATAAAACGGCTTTAATAAAACATAGACATGTTTCAACTGTAGCCAGCCGCGGTTTATGGGTGATCACCGTAGTCAGCGAAAAAAGCGGCTGGTCAGCGGCTGGCTGACTAAGATAACAACCGCCTTCACATCTATACCTTACCCTAACGACGCGTAGTGAATGAAACGGCCCGGAGTGGATTTGCTCCATAATTCAGCGCGTTCGTGTCACACACGAGCTGTACATTATTGAGCATCCGGCGCAAGCTGACGCTAAACAATTCATGGCCGATACACGAATTAATAATATTGTGATTTCATCAAGTTGTTTATTGAAATCAATTTTGCGGCGTTAGAATTGTTTATAGTTTGAGCCAAGTCGCTGTATGTAATCAATTTACGGTAAGTATAGTCGAGTACGAAGATATGTATACATTTGAAAGTTACAAAAATATGTATCCATTGATGATGTTAACATTGTTTTTTACAAATACTTGTAAACATAATATATGCCAGTTTTATGTTTCATGTAAATGTACCAAATTTATGTATACAGTTAAAATTACACCGTTATGTGTTCTGAAACGAATTAATGTGTTCGTCTTTGGTTACAAAGATATGTATACAGGTCTGATATTCTATTTTCAAATTTTAGAATAGTGCAGGAGTACTTGTTTTCTCCTCCATTTCGTGCATGACGTCATTGGCGTGTCATTTGTTTGTTAAAGCTTTTTGCCACTTATTTCCATTATTTTTCAGCCGACGACTCGTAAGGGCGATCGCGCACTCACTCGGTTTCGGTTCGAATTCGGTACGTGAAAAGATGGCCACAAAAGAACAATGACCACTATCCCAAACAACCCGCGTAGATGAATTGGGATTAGAAATGTCGTCGTTCATATTCACTTCTCGCTCGCATACTGAACGGCACACATATCGATCTCTCACTCACTCTCGTTGTGGTAAGTGCGGTAAGTAGGTGCACAGAATATATAATCTGGTGAGGCGCCATTTTCAATCCCATTCTTTATCTGCGCAGGTTGGAAGTGGTCATAGTTCTTTTGTGGCCATCCTTTCACTTATCGGATTCGAACCAAACCCGAGTGAGTGCGCGATTGCCCTAAAAAAAGGAGTTCTCTCATAAAAGAAAAAAAACCTATATTATACAATCCAAAGAGTTTTCAATGGTTATTTATGACAGAATTTCTGAAATTTGAAATTAGGATGACGGCTTGTATGCATATTTTTGTAACAAAGTCTGAATACCTTAATTTGTCCCAGAGCGTACACATTACAGTGTCCATCTTGCTGTATACATTAATTTGGCAAATTAAATGAATACATATATCCGTCATAAATTATGTGCACAATAATTTGTAACGAATTATGTACGCTTATTTAAATGGGTATATGTATTTGTAACACTAGGGAGTATACATCTCTTTGTACTCGACTGTACCTGCGTATATCTTTTTCTTTAAACTTTTCGCTGTAGTTATTATAACTTTAATTATTATAAGTTGAGAGCGGCACATAACAAGTATACAAAGTAGGTTCTAAGAAGTAAATACAAAATTCAAATTCAAAATAATTTATTTAGTCTAGGCTGTTACATACACTTGTGAATGTCAGAAGCTATGCCATCGCGATTCGCTACCAACACTCTGTCACAGTTTCTAATGTTATTCTAACTTTACTTTGCTTCTTCAAGCTCTTTGTTAATTCTAGGACTATTTACTTTTTTATTGACTAATGGGTGCTAATATTATAGTTTTTGTTACTTTTTATTATCTAAAATGTCACTAATTTCCATTATTCATTGGACACAAGTTAATGTTAATTTACTAATTCATCTGAAATTTATGCGTTGTTTAATTAGAAAGTTCGCTGGGAAACGGGTCTATTTATCAGTACACGTTGACGTCAGCCGGCTAACAGGAGCTCTAAGGGCCCTCTCTCACTAGGACACTGTTGCGGCACCACCAGTTGTGGGTGTTTCGTTTGCCGTCAACACATTATTAGCGCAACCAACCAGACCGCACACCAGAGCCTGTAGCCAATGTCATATTTGCAAATTTTCACTATCGCTTCGCTCCGAAAAATGTATGGAATTGACGTTAACGAAACCTTATGTCAATCCCATACATGTTTCGAAAGCGAAGCGATAACTAAGATTTTCAAACGTTATTTTGGCTACGGGGTCAGGGGCCCAATCGCGCTAATTCTGAACGGTAAAACTAAAGCATTAGGCTGCCCGTCCATTGACGCGGAGTGAGGCGGCGGAGCGGAGAAACGAGGAAATATCAACCAATTGGATTGCATAAAATCTCCGCTCCACGATCCTATTGGTTAATATTTCCCCGTTTCTTCGCTCCACCGCCTCACTCCACGTCAATGGACAGCCTTACGTTCTCATTTAGGTTATATTTACCTAAATCTTTGGTTTAGCTTTAGAATTCAAACTGTCCAAGATATATTCTAGGCTCCCTAGGCAAAGCATATAAGCTTTCAACAATTTTAACAAAACTAAAGCGAGTATTTTTGTAAACGTAACTAAAAAGGTAACAATTTAGTTTTGGTTTTATCGTTAAAAATTTGTGTGATTGGGCCCAAGCCAGGTGATGTACCCTCCATACATCTGTACTTAAACATTTTATTGGTAGCGTAAATGGTTGCGTCGCCACTGGTGTTCCAGTGAGATATAGGCCTAATGGCCTAGGGGATTGCGCTTTGAGTTAGTACGTCATCAAATACTTAAAACACTCTTGATGACGTAGGTGTTAAGATAACATGTACTAACATATCCTGCAGAACATAGTTGATAGGGATCTCGTGAGTTTAGAGAAATATCGATAAAAGGATAGAGTGTGAGAGAGAATAGTAAGAATAAGTTCTATTCGTACAGTATCAAGAAAATAAATTATCCTAATCAGAAATTAGATTTACGCTACCTACAGCGTGTGTTGCAATAACTGCGTTTTTACCATTAGGTCCAAGAAAGTCACTATTTCGGGGATTCCAAGAGGCAAAATAAAGTTACGTAGTCACTAACCCGGCTGTGACTAGTTCCTTTCCTGCTTAGAGCAAAATAGAAGAGAAACTCTCTATTACATTCCAGCATTTTTCAGGCACATGAAAAATAATTTCACACAATAAGTGAAGTACTATTACATTCGTAATACCTACTTACAAAATTTTCTCTATATTATTTTGAGTGAACATCTACTTATGTAGGGTAGATAGGAATCTATACATAATGTACAGGTATGATCAAAGTACTTATACCAAACTGCAGACCTTATTGCGGGGTCTAATACAAATAGTAGAATAATTTTATAAGGAACCAATTTCCTATTCGTATATAATAAACCGATATGCTTGCAAATTTCACTGTGCTCTCGTTTCGATATTTCTACCAAATTGAATAGTTCAATTTTCCGTAAGAAAATTTGTGACTGTGTATACCTACAGCAAGTGCAATTTCTACTGAAAGAATAATGTTTAATCGCAAACTACTAATAATAACTTTTAAGAAGCAAACTTCTAAAAGTATTTTTATTCATATAGCTAAATCGTTAATAAAAGTTACACTCTAATAAAAATATTGCAGAGCTTTCATAAACGGTCTCCCGCGCGTTATGCATTTTCGAAGTATGTTATTGTTTTAAGACCTTAGTAGGTATTTTTTATTCTTTTAGTAAATACTTAATAGCCCTTCGTAGCATAATGTACAATACGCAAAGTGTACAATACGCAAAACGTACATACTCGAAATGTACAATAGTATGTAGTAATAGTGACGGCATTTCTTACAAATATACCTTGAAAAAGCTCACAGGGTCAGTTTCATTCGCAGAGCCTTAAAGCAACATAAAATAGGAAGAAAACATTTTACAATCATTAGGTCTCGTTGAGATGAATGAGAATCGATAAATTATAAACGGTTTTTGCTGTATCGAGTCTCGTGGCGACGTGTAAGTTTATGGATGTAGCGCACGGTGGCATTGTGTTTGAATATGATGTCTCTCGTGTTGTGCTAGCTCACCTACGTAACTCAAGAGACTCTCTGTGGGCTCCTACGCTAAGTTCAAAGTATAGTTGAGAGACACTGCTAGTGTACGATATCTTATAGCCACAATCAGTTGTCACGGGATCTGTTATATTTTGGGATAACATTACATGATTAGGTTTAAGTATTTCTATTAAAATTGGGATGATGACTAATGAATAAAATAACGAAATACTAATAAAAATTGTAAACATATTAAACTTTTAGAGTAGTTTATATACCTCTTAGTTTTATATATTGAATATTATTTGTTTTATGACCCTTCAAAGTTGGGTGGACAAGTCCATTTAAAAAGTATAAAATTTATTAAAATAAATAAATTTTATTTATATGTATCTTTTCGGATTTTAGTTGTATTTCACAGTTATTTATTGAAAGAGGGCACCTCCAATGGTCATCCAAGCCAGTTTTGAAGACGTGACCCCTCGTAAATCTCCAACTTATGAATTGAAAAACTAGGCTGTTGTTGTTTTCGAAAACAATAAGTTAATCCCTAAAGACCCTTGGACCTACTACTATTAAAAATACCTGGTCTTACAACGCGGCTATGGAAATGTTGCTAATTATTGGCAATGAAAGAGCGTTTATGAGTGTTGAAATAGATTTCAAAAACAGTTTTCTTTCTTCTTCTTCTAATGACCTATATCATTTATACAAAAGCTTTCAAGAGAACTGCATTCGACTTTGATTAATTGGTTGGATACCCTGGAGGGACCCTAAAACTTCGGCGAACAAGCTACATTCGAAAATCCTTGGCCTCATTGTATAAACGTTAACATAAATGCTAAGCACATAAATATTTTCTCGCGGCTTATCCCAAAAACGGGACCTAAGTTCACTGACATTTCCATAGAATTATAAACGAGCTCCCGCATAAAAGATGTTTATTTATTTCTGATCGGGGTTTGACGGTCGTACGCGGCTGCCCTTTTACGCTTTTGAAGACGATCGTATCTCAGTACTGCTATAAATAAACTGATTCGCCGTATAACCATTCATATAAAAATCCTACTTTTTATGAGCTCAGATGCTTGAGATTTTATTTCATTTTATACAACGTGTTACAAAAATATCCCTAATGCCGTATATGGTAGATAGGGACCATCAAACTGAACAACTTTTACTATGGGACCAACTCTGAAACCACGAAAAAAATAAGCTGTTTCATACAAAAATTAATAAAGAAAATATTAAAATGTACTACCATATTCGGCATTAGGGGATATTTTGTAACACGTTGTTTTTGTACTATTATTTACTCTTACCAATAAAATAAAGCCTATACGGATGTATCTGGTGTTGATCTGGTGTGATGACCCTTTGTCAAACGATTCAAGTTTGACATAATAAAATAGAAATAGACCAAATGAGGCTGTGGATATTGCATGACAATGTCATTTGTGGGACACCTCAAACCAAGAACCTTATATAGAATATGAATATAAGGTTCTTGCCTCAAACTCGCCCAAAACCATAGACATAAAAAAAAATTTCGCTGCGCAGCCCACTATGAAAGTCTCCCTGACGTATCATACAACTTGACATTTAGTGTTGCGTGATTTGTCAAACGGCAAGTGTCACATTTCAGCTTTGTTATTGTATGATGTGCTATATAGGTATCACAGAGTGCGTTTTTATAAATACACAATAAATAAACTCCACTTTGTCGTTTCATTTAATTTTCAACGCTTATTCAAGTGTGAGCGATAAACTCATTCCTTTTTTGGAACGAATGCAATAAAAGGTAGCAGTCGTTTCAGACGATTATTACGGAAGTTGGTAATATGGCAGCAATTTTTTTGAATTGAATACCTACCTAAACGGAGTGGTTGCATACTCTTTGTACCTTTCATACTCTTTTAGGGCCGCGGAATACACTGAAAAATGCTAAAACACAAAAAGCTAGCAAAAACGTCTTCAGATCAATCCAATGTAGAGCAAAACATTGCAATAAAGGCTTTATTTTCATTATTATTTCACTTACTAACTTCCGCAGTTATGCAGATTAACTACTACTTTAAGAAAAATCTCACTTTAACGGATCATACCTGGTAATTTGCAAATTGACTAGTTGATTCGCACATTAACGTACTCCGTACTTTAGCGGTAACATATTTCATATTTATAGACGTACCTACTGAGTACCTATGGTAGGTATACCTCTAGATAAAACTCGAACGTCTACTCTATCAAGATTCAAGAGCAATCAATTATTACACTAATTTATATTTATAAGAAATTAAATTTATAACTTAATAACGCGACCTATTTCAGCATGAACTCAAAGCTTTGAGAAGTTTTATTTATTCTTATGCTTTGAGCACTCAACTTTATTTAATCACGTTAATATGGACATGGGTTGAGTTCTTAAAATGGTCTGGCGGTAAGCCAAATAAAAACATAATTTTAACTTAAAAACTTCAAATATCTGATATTTGAAGTACCTAATACCTTAAGGCGGTTGGATGACCGAAAGTGAAGCCCTCAGAGGTTTTTATTTAATAAGTTATTAATAGAAAAAGATTTAAATAATGTTTTACGTGGAGATTTTAGTGCTCATGGTCTAGTATTTTTGAAGGTATCACTACATGCTTTCATAGTCATTCGTACAAGTAGATAGCAAATGTGTCAAAAACGGCCACTTTTAGCAGTTTTGCTATCTACTTCTAGCAGTGACTATGAGGGAATGTAACGATACCGTCTAAAAATACTAGACCTAAAAATTCCACGTAAAACATTATTAAAATTATGTATTAGAAACATAATATTAAATAAAATTCACCGCGGCGCCACTTTCGCTCAGGGTGCCATAGAAGAAATAATCACTACGTTTTACAGGGTGCCACCTTAACCAAATTCAAAAATATTACATTTAGACTCAGTTGCACCAGCTTACTTTAACAATAACAAGCTTGTTAAAGTACCGGTTAAGCACAAGTTAGCCAAAAAAAGAGGTTGCCAGCCAGCATGATGTCCTTTGACCAGTTTGACGTGACAAATAGGTATAGCATTATCATTTGACGATAACTTTAACAGCGTTTTGGTGCAACTCACAATTAGAATGTTGTTATGTAACACTAATATATGAAAAACAAGTTAAAACACAGATTATAGTTATGGGTATTCCACTTATCTATTATTATTCTAAACGTATCGAGAGGCAATAAGTCATAACACTGTTGGCGTGATGGAATATCCTTCGACATCCTGAATAAGTCGTATTCTGTATCGTTTACCGCCCTTGACCCGCCAGTGTTTACCTTACATTGTTATTCCTCTTCGCTACCCCGAGGCAATCGTGTTTATGCTCAACGTATTTTTTATATAAAGTCGGAGACGCGAGAGATGCAAGATATAGCTGTGATCGTCGTTAAGCTTTCCGCTCGGGTGGTTCTTCTCGTTTGTAGATTCAGTCTTATCAATAAAATACCTGCTAATATGTTCATAGATTCACTAGAAATAACTCTTTTATGCTATTGATGATCAGTAACTATTTTTGTTTAGTGGCTTATCAGAAAGCTTAGGCCACCACATGATTAACTGTGAAGAAATTTTCACGATATCTTTTAAATCTGACTTAGAATAATAACACCTAGAAACCGTGTCCTCGTATGCAAAGTGAGGCAACTAATACCAAGCCAGAATGACTTAGTATTCAGATTTATATCCTTCATACGTTACCTAATTAATTTAAGTAAAAAATTAAAACCCAATAATATAGTAACTAATCTAATTAATAAAGGAAAATTGAAACTGTTTTGTACTTATTCCGTATGATTAGGTAATAATGGCGAATAAAAATAAGAAAACGGGGCCATTTTGGCTGTTTTAGTTGCCTCACTTTTGACAGGCACTTTGTAGAGAATTATCGTTCTAGGTGTTATTATTCTAAGAAATCTAAGAAGTTAACGAAATGCCAATCTCAATGCAATATATGCTTTAGCACGTACGCCATAAGGTTCGCGTACATCGCGGATGACGTCATAAGGACCCCCAAAATAACCGCTCTAGCTCGTTTAAACCAATAATATTAATTATATAATAATTATATAACTTTTTCACTAGGCTTCATATTTATTAAAATATTTTTATATTATTTTAACAAAACTTTAGGATTCAAACCTGTTACTGATCCGGTCTTGCCAAAGGTAATAACATATTACCTAAGCTCGATCGTAGTCTTTGTTAGTGTTAAAGACTTACTAATAAACAAAAAACAAGAGACTTAAACGGTTTCAAACATCGCTTCGTAACTGAGGTCAGAACACTGGTATGTGGAAAGTTTGAAGCAGAAGGACAGCTAGAGTTAAGTCGTCGAACTTGTAGACGCCACTGTCCGCCTTTGAAAGGCCGTTTCAATAGGAGTGTTGGAACTTACGCCCACAGCGCGCGCCTTCCGAGAAATTAAGCCCAAATGCCCAGACAGATTAGAAAAGTTTCCTATTGGTGCCTTATACTGGTATGTTGGTGCGGACAAAACTTATATATTTACCTTTTATATTTGTTTATGATTAATATCTCTAATACTCTTTATGAGTAGGTACCATTCTCAGTCTGAAGACCTCTGATTCATATTTTTTTTCACGAAATGAAATACTTATTAATTACCTATATTTAAAGGATTGTAAAAATCTGATAAAATTATAATTATTTCTGCTGTTTTCATTTAATTTACTCAATTGTTTTTAGTATAAATTAATAATAACTGTAAATATTCAACAAAATGCCTAAATGTAAAGTAGTTTCATAAATTTGCTCACCTATGTGTTAAAGTTACAAACTCAACACTAACATACAATTGTGTATGCCATTTATACCTCAGTAATAATTTTCATCTAAAATAATTAGATACCTACTGTACATAAATTGAAAATCAAAACATATTTTACAAATCCGGGTACAATGTTACAAGTTAGACAAGACATTCGTCATGCGGACACTACCCAGCTTCCAAGGAATTTCTTTTGCCAAGACAGATTGCGAAACTTGTATAGCGGATGTAATTTTTTCCGCCGCCCAAGCTAAATAATCTGGAACATGAAATTGTGATTCCAACAGTAACTAAAGTTATGCAATTCTTTTGCAATAATAATGTTTTATTTAAAAGAGTTTTTAGTAAAGCACAGTAATAAAACTTAAGTAAGTATATTTTTAAAAAAAATGTTAAAAAAAAAACAAAAAACACGTCTATTGAAGTCGGGTGGGGCTGGAGTACAAATCCCTTTTTTTATTCTAAAAGCCCCACCCGACTTCAAAAGACGTGTTTTATTATTACGAATATTATTTCTTGCTTTTTAGAGGTAGGTTTTTTGAAGTCGGTTTTTTGTTTTTTTAAATAATTTTTATTTTTTTTATTTTTAGTGTAGGTACCTTTTGTATTAGGTGGTGTAGGTATATTATTTAGGTAGAAATTAAAATCGGCTCAGCCAAACGTGAGTTAATCGCGGAGATACATACATACATGCGGGTCAAACTGAGAACCTCCTTTTTTAAGTCGGTTAAAGAACTACACTTAAGATATCCCTTTTCCAACAAAAAAAATAATTATCTTATTCAGTTCATAAACAAAGAAGTTATACGACTGATCATCGAGGTAGTTCACACAAAATCATACTATTTTCGTGCTTTTTTCAAGACTCCTTGAAAAGTACTACACCAATTTCAAAATTTTAAAAAATGGGACCAACTTGGGAGTTTACCTAATGTAATAACGTTTGAATCATTTCAATCGGTCCAGCCGTCTTCGAGTAATCGGTGTACATACAAAAAACAAAAAAAAACAAAAAAAACGGGTCGAATTGAGTACCTCCCTCCTTTTGAAGTCGGTAAAAAAATACGAAGAATTCTTAATTAAAGATTTCACTTATCACGGTGAAAACAATAAAGTCGATATTGACGGCACAGAATGCAGCACATCCTACGAAGCTATGTGAAGAAATCATTTGCCCAAAAAATATTTTCCATTCTCGAGTATAAAGGCCCCTTCGAAGTGATCAGGCGTAGTGTAATTGTACATGATGTTAAAGTGAAGAGCGAGCGCTTTTCAGCCGAAATACAAATTCAATGAAGCTTGAGTCAAATCTCGTGAACGAAACGAGATTTTTCGTAACACGTATTGAGAGAAAAAGGTTTACTTCGTATCCTATCTGGCTGGTTAGCTCCCGTGGCTTCGCTCGCGTTAAATCGATTGTTGAGGAAACAACTCATTTTTTTAATGTAGCTTGGATGTTCTAGGTCCTCAATCATACCATTCATAATATTATGTCATGCATTTCGAGGCCTGAAGGAATGTTGTGAAACACGATAAATATTTTTTCTTGCTTCAATAGGAAATTACATGCAGATGCGAAATGATACGAAACACTCGATACCCTCTCACACTCACACAGACTCACTAGATTGTCACCTGACTTCCTAATAGGCATGACGAAAATTTTTTTATTATTTTCTGTTACATAAATTATCTCTCAAAAAAAATAAACATTGGTAAAATTATTATTTCGTTAGCATGAAAACTGCCCGAGATATCACAGTATGAAATGCACACAAATTGGACTCACCCAAAAACGCTCCATACTAACGGCTACCTAGTTATGAGGTCACGCCTAAGTAGTTTGTACGCAACGCGTAGGAAATTTGCTCGGCAGCTATATTAAATATTGTGTTTATCAAAATGGTTTCTTAGACAAATTTGCTATACATTTTACGGACTAATTAAAGGTCGAAAGGACTTGTCCACCCATATTTGAAGGGTCATAAAACAAATAATACGCAATAAAACGAGGTATACGAGCTACTCTAAAAGTTTAATATGTTTACTATTTTTATTAGTATTTCGTTATTTTATACATTAGTCGTCATCCCTATTCCAGCTGCATCTTAAACTTACCAAGCATCTCTGGCAGTAGGTACAGTCATTAAGTACTGAGATAAGACGTACCTTATCCTCTCAGCCGCTAATGGCGAAGTCGCAAAGCTCAGGGTCACTTAATAACACCCGTTGAATTTGTCTTGCAGCGAGTTCCGCCCAACAGTTGTACCAACAAATTAAACTGTCGCAATCCACAAATCAAGCGAGTTGTCACGAACGGCTTTGTCTTTCGTTTGGTGCAAAGTTTTTGAAATTATTGTGTGTGACATGAAGGTTTGATAATCAAAGATAATTAGGGAGCCAACTACACCAAATTTCAGTAAAAATATTTAAACTAAAAATCCTCGGATGTGTGACCTAAAACGCATGCTCCTCAGTGTATTGAAAGGAATACCTTTGGTCTTGGCTATACATTTGCATTAAAGTAAGACCCAACACCCGCAGTATGGCCCATCCTCCTTGTCCATTTATAATGTGGTATTTACACGAGTCGACTTGACAATTTGACATTCAACTTGGCCGGCGAATTTAGTCTTTTAGCGCTTTTTATCGACAACCACTTCTAAAACCTAATCGCCACCGCATTGAATGGTTTCCGATTAGATTTTACAAGCGATTGTCTATAAAAAGCGCTAATAATGACTAAAATCGACTGCCAAGTCGTTCTATGTAAATAGTCCATAAGCCTGGTCTTACGTACCGCAGCAGTGTGAACATTAAAAAAATCGGTTGGCACTCCGGGAGTGCCGGCAGAAGTGAAAACTTGAATATTAACGTTGTGCATTTTTGATATTTTGAAATTAGCGGCAAAGGATTAAAATTATTTCTTTCCTATTACTATACAGTCACACAATTCAATCAGTTTGTAATTAGAAAAAATTCTAAAGATTTCGCGCCAGTGGCCTTTTTAATTTCTACATGCTCGCATTCTACGATTTAAACTTATAGTCACAGAGTATAAATAAGTCGATGATTTCACCGAAGAGATCGCTGCTGTTAGTTCCATTTTCAAAATTAGCGCGTTGCTGGTGACACAAGTGTTTACGTCTTAAAATGACGCGCCGCCATTTTCAACGCGCCCCGTAAAAAGAGAGGGGGATATTTCCGCCGCCGGCTGTCTTCTCTCCATCCGTCACATCCGTTTTACGCATTTTCGATCAGGCACGTGATTCCTGACGCGAGTTTAGCATTTTTCCCCATACAAAAAGCGCACAACGCAGCTAAAGAAGTTTTCACTTCAAAAATCTGTTGACGATGGTGACACATTATTATCTTGATGAATATAATGACAATCAATAAGCAGCAGGATTATCAATCAGTTAGTGCTTTTCTCATTTGGTATACCTAGCTTGTTGACTGTCCAGCAGAAGCTCGCTCGGTGTTAGCTAAATCTACAAATTAAGCGAGATGTCACGAACAGCTTCACAGGCGTAAAACCGTCTTAAACTGGAGGCTGTTTTGTTTCTGTAGGGCGAATATTCGCAAAACCTGAACTAACTACTACGAAAATCTTTGGATGTAATAAAATAATCCTGAAATTTTTCACGAAATTATTTAATCCTTAACTTTTTTTACGAAGCTCACACTGCAACGTCTGAATGACTGCACTGTCATTGTTAAAGATGATTGCTTAAAAAAACATTGTATGTATTTTATTTATTCTTACTCCATGGTAAACCGCTCACCGCAGCGGTAGAGGGTTAGTTTTAATCGCCTTCAAATATCGGACTGCGCTAGATAATTATTAACGGGAATTAATTAATTTGGTGACTGGAAATAATTAAAGGCGACTGTTAATGGGATACTTAAATACTAAACCGGGCAGCAATTTATTTTTTGGGTGACAAAATAATTAAACGGACGACAAACAGTGGATTACAATAATACTTAAAACGGGCGACTACATGTGGGTGACAAATAATCTAAATGGGTGACTAAAATACTGAGTGGGCAACTATTATTACAAGTAGGTACCTAACTGATTTAAGCTACCCAACATAGTATTTTAACACGTTTTAATTAGGTTGCTTTCTTGTTTGTTTGTTTGTTTGTTTTTTGTCATCTCGATTAGGATAATAGTCACCTTTTTTATAAATAAAATATATGCCAAATTTTAAATGTTTTGTGTGTCCTAAGATTGTCGCCCAAATAGTAATTTGGTCGCCCGTTCTGAATAACTAGTTTACTCAATTTTTATGTTAAAGTCACCCATTTTCAATATCTATAATCGCCCTTGCTTCGTCGCCCACTTAGTATTTCAGTACGCTGTATTCAGTATTTTTGATACCCAAAATGGGAATTTATTGTTACCCGATTAGATACTACCCATTATTAAAAACATGATTAACGCAAATCTGATTAACTAATGTCTAGTTAAAACCTAATCATTTGATAATGATGGACACTACTCAGTTATGTATTTAGCTGAACAGCATAATTTGATAATTTTAAAATGTCAATTAGTGAATCATTGATTTGTACTACTTAGGCTATTTGCGTGTTCGCTGCTAATTGCATAATATGTAGCGATATGACTGGGTTGCTTTGCTACAGTGAGTACCTCATAAATAATGTTAACTATGTTAACTCAAGCTATAAAACAGTTCTAACATAGGCCATGAGCTAAATTTTGTGCCCAATCCAATTAAGTAGGTATTTTTTTATTTATTCGGTAGGTGGATATTGACCTAGCTAGATCTTAATAAAATTTACAGCACCGTGTGTTTTCCATAATAGGTCTGATTTTTCAAATTCAAGTAGGTAAAGGCGAACTTGAAAATAAAGGTTGTCTATGAAAAAAATTGCATACACTTTAGGAATTTCAAATACTTTGTGGCTTATTTTAAAATAAGTATAGTTGTAACAAGAAAAGTTTTTCACTTCCATATTAAACGTACAGCTTGACCATAAAGAGTTGCCAAAAATTTAGGGCACCACTTTGTATGTAAACACGTCAAAATCCCGAATAATTTGACAACACTGACAAAATTTTGTACTGAAAAATTTTAGTTCCATTTTATTTAATTTCAACTCTTTATGGCCAAGCTGTACCTACTCACTTTCTCTGTAAGGCCTTATACAGAGAGAAAGCTGGTAGCCGGCGCTGGTTTATTTCGCTATACTAAAATGGACCTTATCCCGGCGAGTTATATTCTATTTTCGCTATACTAAAATGGACCGACGCTTATCGGCGCCGTTAAGCGCCATATCCTTACTAATATTATAAATGCGAAATTCCGTTTGTTTGTTTGTTTTTTTGTTTGTTTGTTTGTTTGTTTGTTTGTTTGTTTGTTTGTTTGTTTGTTTGTTTGTTTGTTTGTTTGTTTGTTTGTTTGTTTGTTTGTTTGTTTGTTTGTTTGTTTGTTTGTTTGTTTGTTTGTTTGTTTGTTTGTTTGTTTGTTTGTTTGTTTGTTTGTTTGTTTGTTACGCCTTCACGTTCTAACTACTGAACCGATCATCATGAAATTTTGCAAACACGTTGTCAGGGGTACAGAGAAGGACATGGGGTACATTTCATCCCAAAAAAAAGTATAGTTCCAAAACCTTTCCACGCAGATGAAGTCGCGGGCGGCCGCTAGTAATTTAATACGCCGGGATAAGTTCCATTTTAGTAAAAAATTGTAGAAATAAACCAGCGCCGGCTACCAGCTTTCCTCTGTGTACGACCTAAGCGACTGTCATACTCGAAACATAAATGTTGTTCTAGTTTACTTGTTTCGCTTTACTGACTGCGCACTAAACGAAATCGCGGATGTGCAAGCCATTTCGGAGTCCCGCCAACTCTCAAACGTTTAACTTTTTCTTTTTCAACGAGTGTACCTACAAGATAAAAGACATTGAAAGCCTTCAAAGAGCAAGCGAAGCCGCGAGCATGATGCCGAAGTCTTCTGATGCACGTATGCCTTTTTGCACTGAAAAATAATTTTTATGATTATACTAATATCGCACAATAATCGAACATCTATCGTTATTAATTCCAAATTTTAAAAAGTAAAAAATTAAAATAGCTGTTTTACTTTGGGTCATTTTTATGTTTTGTCCTTTAACAATAACTTGATAAAAGTAATTAGGTAATTTAACAATAAACATTGTACTGCCTTTAACCCTAGATCACTAACCATTCGTCAAAATTACGACGCGCACCTTACGCATTTGTGTTTCGGTAAGATCCCAACTTCCGCCACGCCAGCCGTTTCTAATACCTTCCTGATTAGCATTGCTAGTGACCTTTAATCAGTCATTGTGGAATTTCGCTTATTGGATCTGGAGATATAAAATAATTGAACGCATTTTAAACAAAAGGCTGATGTGTTTCCTGGAAAACTCACAAGTATTGTCACCAGGACAATACGGTTTCAGAACAGGGAAATCAACGGCTGACGCGGTACATGAGCTCACTGATGAAATCGCCAAGAACTTGGATAGGGGACGAAAGTGTGTGTCCATCTATTTAGACCTGGCCAAGGCCTTCGACACCGTGTCAGTCCCTATTCTACTGAGCAAACTTGAGAGACTAGGAATCAGAGGTAATCAACTGGCACTGTTTCGTAGTTACCTCTCAGACCGCACCCAGTGTGTCATGGTTAATAACACCAAAAGTTGTGATCGTCCTGTTGAGTGTGGGGTTCCTCAGGGAAGTATTCTTGGGCCTTCCCTTTTCCTAGTTTTTATAAACGGACTGGCTTCTTTAAAAATTCCACACTGTAAGATTATAGCTTACGCCGATGACACTGCGTTATTATTTTCCGGCGCGAATTGGCAAGAAGCCTTCTCACATGCACAACACGGTCTTGATATCGTATCCACCTGGCTTCGCGTGAATATTCTCTCCCTCAACACTCAAAAGACTCACTTTATCGCCTCATCCATTCGGAACACCCCTTCTGACATCCTCAATAATTTTACGCTTACCGCTCACTCCCATCCCAATGACCCCAATTACCCCTGTACTTGTCCTCCTTTAAATATGGTTGAATTGGTTAAATACTTAGGCATCATTATTGACAACAGACTTACCTTCCATCGTCATGTTGAACAAACTGCAAACAGACTCCGCAAATTAATGTTCATATTTAAGAACATTCGCCATGTTGCCGACCCTTACCTGGTAAAGACTGTCTATAAATCTCTCTGTGAGTCGGTGCTAGTGTACTGCATTACCTCATGGGAAGGTGCCTCCAAAACAGTCGCGATTAAACTGGAAAGGGCTCAGCGAGCCGTGCTGAAGGTATGTACTAATAAGCCCATGTCATACCCTACTTATGACTTATATCAATTTTGCCAAGTCCTCTCAGTCCGTCAACTTTTTGTTCTTCATACTATTCTCAAACAGCATGGCGCCATTGATGTCAACGCCTTAGCAGCACGACGCAACCATCTTGTAGCTCCTACACCTTCTACTAGAACTTCATTTTCCCACCGATTCTTTCATTATCTAGGCCCTTTGCTTTACAATAAACTCCATAAAATATTAGATCTCGCCCCTTTGCATAAACTTAACTGTAAAATAAAAATCTTATCCCATTTGGAAAACTTAAACTATCAAGAAACGGAGGATTTATTCTGTCACGCTCAATAAATTAATGGCATAACGTGCACTCACACACACACACACACACACACACACACACACACACACACACACACATACACAGAAACACAGCCACACACGCGCGCACACACACACATATACACACACACACACACACACACACACACACACACACACACACACACACACACACACACGCACACGCAACACTATACACTTATACCCTTTACACTTCACACACACTTTGCATGTTTAAATAGCTTTTTAGAATCCATAATTAAGTACTAGTTTTAAAATATTACTTTTTCTTTTATCTCTTATGGTTTATTATATAGATGCAATGATTATTATTGATGCTTCTCCGCTTGTATAATGCTTCTAATAAAACTACTTTTCGTTGCTTACTGCTTGCTACGTCTAGTGGGGAGGGAACTGGTGCACTGAACCACAGGCCTATGGCTTAGCTCAGGTGCCAGTCTCTCGCAATCTTTATCCTTAATTATCTTTAGATGTAACTAATAATTTAAAATGTATCACTTAAGATTGTTGGAGAAAACAATAAACAATTATTATTATTATTATTATTATTATATCGGTTAATAACTACGTAAATTTTTTTTTCAAAGTTGCCCATTTAATAATTTTTCTCTTATTAGTAAAAAACGTATTATTTTTGTTATTATAATGGTTTATTAATTACGGTAATTATAGTAGACTAGCGGCCCGCCCCAGCTTCGCACGGGTGCAATGTAGTTACTAAATGTAAAACTGTGCTAATGTGGTGTCAGTGTAAAGTTATTAGATTATACTACAGGATACATATACCTAGGAGGACGACATATACCTATACGACGTACGCAAGGGGTGTGTTATAATGACGTGTGTGTGTGTCTGTCTGTCTGAGGCAACCAACCTAGCTTCCAAACTTATGGATCGATTTTAATGAGGTTTTTATGCATAGTTTAAGAGAAGCGTATAGACGGCGGGAAGCGACTTTGTTTTATACTATGTATAGCTTTTGCCCGTGGCTCCGCCCGCGTGGCAGTCGGTAATTGTTGTAAGTCTTCCCTTGGAAACCAATGATCGGGATGAAAAGAAGCCTGTGTTAAGTATTCCAGACTTAATCTATATCTATGCCAAATTTCTCCTAAATCCGTTCACCCGTTCAGACGTGATTGAGTATGATATGATTGAGTAGGTACCTAACAGAACAACATCCAAACATCAAAACTTTCACATTTATACAATTTTGTGATTATATAGGTAATAGCTGCACCCCGCGGTTTTACCCGCGCAGTCTGTCGATTCTGTAACCAAACTCGCATCTCACTTCACTTCACGTGAATTTGTTATTAGACATTTGTTTACTAAATGAGCTATTTTACTGATTGCAAAAAATTTAGGTAGCCTGCGTAGCTATCTAAAATCTTTTGTGATAAAAAAAAATTCTTATCATTATCTTATTTATGATTCAAAATTCCCGTGCAGTGAAGTGAGATTCGAAGTGGGGTTCGAGTTTGGTTACAGAATCGACGCCCTGTTACATTTAATACTTACCTTATAGTTAAAAATTCTAATATCTTTGCATAATAGTTATCTTCTTAATAAATAAAAATCGATGTATGTGTATTTGTTTCCTTTGCACTCCTAAACCATTCATCCACATCCCATTATGATGAAACTTTGGTGAATGTTTGGTGAATTGTTCTGCTTACTACTGAAAAGGTTTCTGGCTAAAAAAACGTGACATTGCAACGCATGCCGGGCAAAGATTTATGCCGGGTGCAACTAATGTTGTGCATTATTATAACTATAAGGCTCTCCATCGAAACACTTCTCTAAATACCACATTCCTTGTCACGTTATCTGATATTTGCCAGAGGTTGCCGTTTTATTTGACTAATATTTCGTAAAGTAGTGAAAATAGGGATAAAATCTAATACAACATTATAAGAATCAAAGCTTGTTTTGAAAATCGGGAAAATTAGAGATTAAACGTCAGCCCGTGCAGTGACAACTGACATTTATTTTTCTTAATCATTCAAATGCACTAAGAAGTTTTGATTCCGATATCGAAGTCAACCACCCTAAAAATAGATTTCTACCCCTTTTCAACCCTGTTAAGGGATACATTTCAAAAAAATACGAAACACGTATTCAATCAATTTTGTAAAAGAATGTCTATGCCAAATTTCAAGTCAATCGGGCCAAGGAATCGCGTTCTCCCATACAAACTTTGCCACCCTGTTTCACCCACTTAGGGATTGAATTTCGCAAAATCCCGTCTTAGTGAGCACCTACACCCTAAAAGGGACCCCCATGCAATATTTGAGACTCCTAGCACTTGTAGTTTCTGAGATTTCGTGATGAGTCAGTGAGTGATTTACGCTTTTATATATACAGGGTGGAATTTCTTAATACCACCTGGAGGGAAAGTACTCTAAACAATGTAGATAGCTAATTTCACTCAAAGGAAACATTCCTTTATTTTTAAAAAGAAATAAAACTGCATTCAAAGTTTTTTAAAATACGCTTCCCACACCCAGGAATCGAACCGGCTAAAATTAAAAAAAACAATACCCTGTACTTTTATGATATCAATCGTTAGGGTCAAACATAAGGATCAAATCTCTCTAACAAATATGGTATATTAAATGAAAGGAAAACCATGAAAGACAAGATAAAGCACTTTTACTTAAGGCTCCATTATGTTAGTTAGTTCACAATAAATTATCTGTGTAGAACTATTTCGATAAGATGTTCATAATGCAGACTATTACGCATCCAGTGCATGCAAATGAGTTCCTTAAAATAATAAATTTATGTATCCAGCAACATGGGGCCAATTTTGAACAACTAATTAGTTAAGCTTTTTTCTCGTTCAATTAAAATAAGTTTAGATTTAATGATTTTCCTTTCATTTAATTTACCATGTTTGTTAGAGAGATTTGAACTTTATGTTTGACCCTAACGATTGATAACATAAAAGCACAGGGTGTTGTTTTTTCGAATTTTAGCTTGTTCGATTCCTCGGTGTGGGAAGCATATATTTAAAAATCTTTGAATGCAGTTTGTTTTGTTTTCAAAAATAAAGGAATGTTTCCTTTGAAAGAAATTTGCTATCTCTATTATTTAGAGTACTTTCCCTCCAGGTGGCATTAAAAAATTCCACCCTGTATAGATAACAATTAAACAACTATATTGGAATAACATTAGCAACTTTTTTATAGTTTGTTGTTTTTATAGATTTGCATTCATAAGACTAACCGATGATGGGTACTGTGCTTATTCTATCCTATCCCTTCCTTACCCAATCCAAGGGGTTAAACGTACCGTGCCGAGGGATGCGTGGCCAAGGGGGTGCTTGGTCACAAACGGTGTCTCTTCAGTGAGATGGCAATCCTGAAGTAGTAATTTGGCCTTACCCGAGCAAGCGGGGCTCTGCTCGGGTGGACTTGTTATTTCCCTTGCTACTCGTGGGAACCGCATGGAACCAAAAAAAGTAAAAAAAATTGAAATGTCTCCGGACGAATTTAGACGTCCGGAACCATCTAGCAGTCCAACTGCTTCTATTCCCGATTTGTCGGAATTACTTCTAGAATCCGGGTCGGATTCAGAAGCTGCCTGTCACGGGCCGGCTCCTAAGGACGATGGCGTGAGGCCGATTAAAGCGGACTTATTAACGTCATCGAACTCAGGAGAGACGAACCGGAAGGGGCAACAGCTCTCTGGAGCTGTCTCTCCCGGGACGACTCCTGACGAGGATGACGCGAGGCCGATTAAAACGAACTCAAAAACGCCATCGACCGTAGAAGCAACGAACCGTAAGGGGCAACAATCCTCTGGAGATGCCTCTCCCGGGACGACTCCTGATGGCGACGACACGGGGCCGAATAACGCGGACTCGAAAACGCCGTCGACATCAGAGAATACGAACCGGAAGAGAAAAAATCTCTCTGGGAGTGCGCGGAAAACCCTTAAGCGGCTCAAGGAAGGAGGTATGGACCCTAGCGAGGCCTACAAGCTCGTCCTTGAGCGGGTTAAGGTAAACGCGGCTTTAAGTGGTGCTATTGCTGCTTCATCTTCGGACCGCAAGGCGTGCAAACGCTTTCGGTCCGAGGATGAATCACCAAAGGACCATGTCAAAAAGACTTCGCGGGTGGACGTGGACTCGAAATCAAGGACGACTCAACCGTCCTTTGTCGAGCCCTCCGTTGCTCCGATGTCAGTGGACGAACCGTCGACCTCGACATCGGAACCCGTAAAGTCTTTCAAAGACGCCCTTACGAACGTCCGCGTGGGAATCTGTAACAGGGAACCCATGTCGGACGAGCAAGCAGGTCTAGTGAGGCGTGCCATCATCCAAGCTGTCATCAACAAAGGCAGGGATGAGACATGCCCAGGCCTCGTAGGGTGCTCATACAAATCCGGCTGGCTGCAGATCATCCTCAAGGATGAAAGCAGCCGAGCGTGGCTGGAAAAGAAAATGAGCGGCATCAAACCCTGGCCGGAGGCAGAACTCTCACTCATGAGTGAGAGCGAACTCCCCAAAGCTAGGACTGGTGTCGTCTTTATTCCGAAGTCGGAAGTTGAGTCTCCTAAGGACGCAATGGCGCTTCTTGAGACACAAAACGGCCTGAGAACGGACTTGTGGAGGATTCTGCACGTCAATCCAGGAAAGGACGGATTCACACTCGCCCTTTCGATTGACGGTGCATCCATTGAATCCTTGCGCAAGCTGAATTTCAGGCCACAATTTGGGTTTAAAAGCGTTCACATCCGCATCAAAGGGGAAAATACCCCCGCGGGTGCGGATGAGAAGGCTAAAGCAGGGCCTACTCCCTCTGGAGGAAAGAACTTGACTAAGGCAGGATCTGGCTCCACTGAAGCGAACGAACTGCCTAAGGCAGGGCCTGTCTCCAATGGAGCAAAGAACCTGCCGCCCAAATCGGCCCCTAAGGCGGGACCGAAAGCAGTGAACACCCGTGCCTTAGCGAAGCAAAAGCCCGGGAACGCTACTGCGAGGAACCGCCCTCAAGGGATCACACCGCCTAAAGGAGCCCATGGCCCCCAACGGTCGGTAGGTGGAAGGCGCCCCAGTGCTGAAGTGGCCAAATCTAATGCCCCTAAGCCTGGGACGAAAGCCACCTAAAACCATATCATCCACCACACATACACATACACATTCGCGCACACAAACACACACACAACGACACAAACACAAAAAAACACACACAACACACAAGTGGTCCAGATCAATCTGCACCACGCTAGAGCTGCCACGGCAGTTCTAGAAAAACTCTTCAAAGAAGAAAACCTTCACATCGCTCTAATCCAGGAGCCGTGGCTGGGCAACAACAACACGGTATCTGGACTCGGCCCTGCAGGCAAGTTAGTTTGCCATACCGATGGGATCAAACCGAGAGCATGTATCTTATTCAATAAAAATGTTGATTTTCTATGTATTCCAGGACTTTGTACCGATGACCTGGTTGCAGCATTTGTTAATGTCAAGAGCGGAAGTGGACGCCTCATAGTGTGCTCTGCATACCTTGATGGCGATAGGAACGACCCGTCTAAGGAGCTGGCAAAAGTGGTCGAATATGCTAACGAACACAATGCCGAGCTACTGATCGGGTGTGACGCCAACGCCCATCACACCAACTGGGGCAGCACTGACATTAACGACAGGGGTGAGTTATTACATGAATTTATCCTCGCAAACTGCTTGCAGATAGTTAATAAAGGGTGCAAACCGACATTTGTAACTAAATCCAGGCAGGAGGTCCTTGATGTAACTTTTTCCACTAACAACCTAGCCAAAAAGGTTAGTGGCTGGCACGTTAGTGACGAACCATCTATGTCAGATCATAGACTTATTAGATTCGCACTAAACACAACCAATATGTGTGAAACAGTCACTTTTAGGGATGCAAAAGCCGCAGACTGGAGTTTGTACAGACAAAAACTACAGGAAAGGCTTCAGGACCTTCCTAAAAGTATACGTTCCCTTGAGATACTGGAATATGCTGTTGACCAAGTCACTGAAGCCATTACAACCTCTTACGAGGAGAGCTGTCCTCTTAAGACCTTGAGGAACAGCAGCATACCATGGTGGAACAAACAGCTCAGTGGACTAAGGGAAGATGCACGTAGGCTGTTCAACAAGGCTAAATCGACCGGTAATTGGGATCGGTATGCAAAAGCCTTGACAGACTACAACAGGGAAATACGAAAGGCGAGGCGACTCTCGTGGAGAAAGTTCTGTGAGGGCATCATTGGTGCACCCCAAGGAGCCAGAATCCACAAAGTCTTGGCCAAATCGCCTTCGAAACAACTGGGACTATTAAAGAAACCAGATGGGACTTTCACTGAAACAGCGAAAGAAACCATAGAACTCTTGGCGTCAACGCACTTTCCTGGGTCAGTGCCAGACGCCGATGGGATGAATGTTCCTCAAAACCGCCTCGCCAGGCCTAACAATGAGGACTGGAGAAGAGCAGCAAGGAACTTCAGACCAAACAAAGTCGAATGGGCCATTGACTCGTTCAAGCCATTCAAATCAGCTGGGGAGGATGATATTTTTCCAGCTCTCTTACAGCAGGGAAAGGAAATCCTCATCCCCATCTTAGTAAAAATCTTCAGGGCAAGTTATGCCTGGGGATATATACCAAGCAAATGGACTTCAGTAAAAGTCCGCTTTATTCCAAAGGCTGGAAAGAAGGACTTTTCACAGCCAAAATCCTTCAGACCCATAAGCCTCACCTCGTTCCTACTCAAGAGTATGGAAAAGGTCATTGACGTGTATTTAAGGGACGAGCCACTGCGTGAACGCCCCCTACATACAAAGCAACACGCTTATCGTAAAGGAAAGTCCACAGAAACTGCTCTGCTAGAACTAACAGACAGGATCGAAAGGGCCCTAGAAGATAAACAGATAGCTTTATGCGCTTTTCTCGATATTGAAGGAGCCTTCGATAACGTCACTATCGAAACCCTTTCTAGGGGAATGAGTGACAAGAACATTGACAGCACAACCATCCGCTGGATCGAAAGCATGCTCCTTCATAGAACTGTAAACGTTAGTTTACACGGAACTACTAGAGGCTTCAAGATAACTAGGGGATGCCCACAGGGAGGCGTATTATCGCCCCTTTTGTGGTCACTTGTTGTCGATCAATTACTGATTGAAGCCTCTAAAAAGGACCTGGACATACAGGGCTATGCTGACGATGTGGTAGCCTGTGTAATAGGCCCCTGTCAGAGCACTGTATCATCCATACTCCAAAGGTCTCTCAATGTCATCAATAAGTGGTGCACTGAGAACAGTTTGTCGGTAAACCCGAACAAAACAACAATAGTACCTTTTACTAGGAAGCGTAAGTTGGACAAACTTAAAGCGCCTACTATAAAGGGGACTCCCATTCCATTTTCTACGGAAGCCAAATACTTGGGCGTTACAATCGACCAAAAGCTGACGTGGAATACACACATAGATAATGTGATCCAAAAGGCCAAAATTGCCTTAGGAACCTGCTGTCGTTTAGCGGGTGCAAGGTGGGGCCTTAACCCCAAAATTGCCCTGTGGATGTATACTGCCATAGTCAGGCCGATGATAACGTATGCCTGTGTAGTATGGTGGAAAAAAGCAACTCAAACGACAGTCATAAACAAGCTAACTAGCTTGCAAAGATTAGCGTGCCTTATGGCAACGGGGGCCATGTCTACAACACCAGGAGCAGCACTAAATGCTCTGCTTAACCTACCGCCACTTCACCTGTTTATTGTGAAGGAGGCGAAAGCAGGGATCTATAGAGTGGGCAACACCGGTAAAGTAGGTTGGCACTCTCAAGCAGTGAGATCTTTACATGAATCAGTGCTTGAACTCAAACCACTTGCAATGACATCTGATGTCATGCTTCCACTCTGTAATTTCACTAGAAATTACTCTGTGGAACTACCTAGCAGAGAGATGTGGTCTGATGACCAAAGCTCCTGTAAGGCTGGAAGCTTAGTCTGGTTCACGGACGGCTCCAAAATGGGTCTTGATGTAGGATGTGGTATACATGGCGTGAGACCAAGAGTCAACCTCAGTGTTAACCTTGGTAAGTACGCCACAATTTTCCAGGCAGAAGTCTATGCCATCATAGAATGTGCAGAAATTAACCGCCAACGAAACTACACAAATCAGACCATCTATATCTTTTCAGATAGCCAAGCAGCACTTAAAGCCATAAACTCGAACGTAATACGATCGAAACTGGTAAAAGACTGCGTAGACAAACTGAATGAACTGGGACAAAAGAATAAAATTATTCTGAAATGGGTACCAGGGCATTCAGGCATAATCGGCAATGAAAAAGCCGACGAGCTTGCTAAAACTGGGGCGCGAGACCAACAGATCGGCCCAGAACCTTTCTGTGGTATTTCAAAAAACCAGGCTATGCAACTTCTTAAAGATAACCTTTTGGACGAGTCAAATAAATTCTGGCTAAAACAGCCAGGATTGAGACATGCCAAATCTTTGGTGGAAGGCTACTCGCAAAGACGGACGAATGAACTTATACAGTTCAGTAGATCGAACGCCAGCGCGACTGTTAGAGCTTTAACCGGACACTGCAAACTAAACAGACACCTATTTCATATGAAATTGAGTGATACTGACGTCTGCAGATATTGTAATGAGGAGCAGGAAACGCCCAAGCACCTCTTATGTGACTGTGGACCCCTAATCCACAAGCGTAGTATCCATCTGGGGCGACACGTAATCGACCCGGAGGAAATAAAAACTCTGAAAACCAGGAAGATACTAGACTTCTTGGAAGCCGCTGGGCTTAAAGAGTTACTATAAATAGGTGGCGAGTTACAATAGATCTTTTAGGTCGCAGTGACTACAGCTTTATCTGAGCTGCATAGCCCCTAACAATCAAATAATAATAATACTGTGCTTATTATACGACATTCTAAGTCTTTCCACAGTGAATGTTTATGTTATTCTCGCACCTAAAGGTATTCGAAATGGGAAAAAGAAGGTCTTTTGGATTAGAAATAGCAGACAAATAATTAAAGATATGAAACTATATCTTTGACTCGTAATTTGAACTTTGAATCATTCCGAAAATCTTGGATATCGATAATCCGCAAGCAGGCCCTAATCAAGATATTAGTAAAACTTGAAAAATCTGTAGCTATTGTCATTTCAAAAACGTCAAAAGACTACGATCTTCTGTAACGTCTGTAAAAAGGCGATTTGCAAAAGCATATACCATTTCTATGAGCGATTTTTTTTACCATAGATTATAAAAAAAAATTGATTAAGAGAAGACTAAGACAGTAAGTAAAGTAGGTTACTTGCAAAAAAAAAATAAGTAAATTAATAAAATATTGATTTTTTAATTAGTCGTAAAATGTACGAATGGTTAGTAATAACGTTAGGTACTCAAAATTAAGGTTAGTGATCTAGGGTTAATCAGTGCTTCATTTTAAATGAAGAAAAATTTTAAAAAAACTTTTTTCAAACTGATATTATAAGTATAGTGCGAATCACGAAAGATGACCACAAATGCCACTCATCTTCGCAACATAACTTATGAAGAAAAGATTTAAGACAAAATAATATTTCATATACATATAGATATAAATATAAATATATATATATATTTATCCCGCAAACAAATGGCCGTCCCCTGAAGGCGAAAGTGCATTTAAACTGGCGTCCACCTGCTTTTGGCGTCCGCATACCGGACGCCACTTTATTAGCCGGTGGCACTTAGGT
Source organism: Agriphila geniculea (assembly GCA_943789525.1). Classification (NCBI taxonomy): domain Eukaryota; kingdom Metazoa; phylum Arthropoda; class Insecta; order Lepidoptera; family Crambidae; genus Agriphila; species Agriphila geniculea. The sequence continues at coordinate 19,894,366 of OX038871.1, forward strand.
CCTATTGGTCCTAGCTCGCCGTAGGACGAATATCGACGGAAGTCAAAAGTCGTTTAAAATGGCTGCAATAAAATATTGAAAAGTTCCCGAAAAAATCTCAGCGCAGGTGAGGCGCTGCTGCAGCGCGTATATCTCACACTGTATATCGAGAGAAATTTCTGACCACGAGTTCGCGTATTTGGCGTCCACCATTGCGACGTTGCCAGCTTTCTCACGATATCTGTGACAATAGCTCAAATAATATCTACCGCAATTAAATCAATATATATCGTCTTCGGTCACGTACGCGTTGCGTAATATTCGGCGCCCGATTTAAGTTTTATTTATATTTAATACAAGCGACCCGCCCTCGCTTCGCTTCGGTTTCTTCCTTTTTTTGACAAAAGCTATCTTCCAACAACACCAAAAAAAAAAGAAATACCTTACAGTCGTCACCCATTCGCTCCAAAAGTCTGTTTCAGTCCCGTTCGAGTCCCGTCTCATCATCGGTGTAAGAAACGCTCTTGAATTTAATTTCGCACGCGTTATTTTTTTGCGATAACTCATTAGATATTCATTTAAAAGTTATGGTGTAAGAGGATAAAATAATGTGCATACAATGGTTAAGGTAAACTATACGTTAGTTATCTTTGAAAGTTGATAAGGATTAAAATACTATATCCTTCTAAATAGTTTTCCAAATTACTGCATAGCATGTGACCATTTTTGTAGAAGATATAATGGGTATAATAGGCTATTCATAAAAGATGGGTATATATGTTATCGCAGACTTTTTTGTAGTCCTATAAAAGAGGAACAATTCCATCTGACATTATTTTGTAATACGGGTAGATCAAATGGTTTATGTAGCGTTTTCGATGCATGCTCCCAGTCGGCTTAATTTTTGCCGACATCATCAACATTTATGGCCATATGCCAATTTACATAAAACCCCAACTTATTATACACTTAACCTTCCTCAAGAATCACTCTATCATTTCTTAAAAAGTGCAAGAAAATCCGTTCAGTAATTTTTGAGTTTATCGCGAACAGACTGACAGACCGATGCGGCAAGAGACTTTGTTTTATAATGTGTAGTGATATTATATCAGTGAAACTTACAAATAAACTCACGTGCAGTTATTGAACATTGGATTTTAAATAACATAGGATACTTTTGTCCCCAAAATCATCTCCTAAAGGGGTAAATAGCAGGGTAGAAGTTTGTATAGGGAATATATCCGCTTAACCGATTTAAATGAAATTTGGTATGAGGATAGTCTGACATAGGATAGTTTTTATCCACGAAATCATCCTCTAAGGGGGTAAAAAGGGGTGGAAGTTTGTATAACCTTCCACCCCTTTTTTTCTTTCATTATCGACTGTGATGATATATTCAGTATTGGTATCGGTGTTGATATTTGTTATTTGGTATCAACAAACCGACGTAAAGATTTGTACTTTGTACGGACGCCCAATTGGCATTTACGGACGCCCAATAGCTGTATACGGACGCCCAATAGCCATATACGGACGCCCAATAGCTGTATACGGACGCCCAATAGCGATATACGGACGCCCAATAGCTGTATACGGACGCCCAATAGCTGTATACGGACGCCCAATAGCCATATACGGACGCCCAATAGCCATTATACGGACGCCCAATAGCTGTATACGGCAGGCGTGGTCCGAGGGAGGGGATCACAAGGGACATGACCGCTCCCAAAATCGTACATGTCACATAGAAAAAGCATCTAAAAATTTACAAAAAAGCAATTGTATTATTATTAGTGACCCCTCCAAAATTTCAGGCTGCGGCGGCGTCTGATATACGGACACCCAATAGCCATATACGGACGTCCAATAGCTGTATACGGACGCCCAATAGCCATATACGGACGCCCAATAGCTGTATACGGACGCCCAATAGCCATATACGGACGCCCAATAGCTGTATACGAACGCCCAATAGCCATATACGGATGCCCAATAGCTGTATACGGACGCCTAATTGCTATACACGGACGCCCAATAGCTGTAAACGGTCGTCTAACATATACACGATTTAAATCAAGTGATTTTTTGAATAAAAATCACTGATTAAATCAAATTGCTTTTATTCTTTCATATTTGCGTAAAAAAAAAATTCTTAATTTTATATCGTGGATGAACACATACAAATGAATGTTAACGGTAACTTTGTTTGAAAATTACTACATAACATTTACAGTTTTTTCCTAAAAATCAGCTAAATCGGATGATTATAATATATATAAAAATATCTTATGATAAGATAAGATATTTTTAACTATTTTATTGGTCTTTACTAGTGTTTTTCCGAATCAAAGAGTGAAATAAGTAAAACAAACGTGTATTGTAGTTTCACGCACTATTTTAGTTCGATTTTAAAGGTTCAAACAAAAATTCGAAAATATTGGATTTTTCCGTTTTTTTTTTGCAAAAAATCAGTGATTTTGTTTTTTCGCAAAAACCATATTTTTTCCAACCTGGGCCTAGCCGTTTCATTGAACGTCGCTGTTTCATCAGGGGCCTTAAATGACATATGGGGCATCCGTATATGTATAGACCTTACGAATATTGGAACAAATTAAATGTTGAAACTGTGTACTACAGCCAAGCGATAGGAAAAGAAAGAGATAATAAACTCAAAGCTGGCAACGTCGCACTCTCAAATACCGTCCATCCTACGAGGACGTTAAATAATCGATGCCATAGGTAAATTGGGATCAATATATCAAGGATGCCTTTAATGTATCACAATGGTTAGGGGTTCAAAAATGTTCGTGCATGACTGCAAGAAGAATATCGCGAAAAATAAAATTATCGGAAATTGACGTATCCCACGGAGTTGGAAATCAAAAAACTAAGCAATATTCATTAAGACTTATTAAAAAAAGTAAGGGGAACTGGGGGACGTCGTAATGATGCACGACGTGCATGACGCCAAAAAGATTGTAGGATGTAAATATATATCATATAATATCATGATATTTATAGTATTATGGGCGCCATTTGTGGTCATCTTTCGTGATTCGCACTATAGTAGGTAGGTAGGTATGTTAAAAGTGCTCATACATGTTCATGACAGCTGCAAACCGATGTCAGTATATTGAGAATACAATTTAAGCCTTAACTACACAAGTTGGCAATCTCGTACCGTTCAGGTCATAATTACTCTACTATTTCCAGAGCAATAAATATACTGAAGCGGTGTTACAACGTACTTCCGCGATATGTAGGGCAATAAATTAGGGCACAATTAAAGTGCCCCACGGACACTGACTGATATACAGCCTCTCGCAATGTTGCCGACATATTATGCTTCCGACCACCGGCACCGACCGGAAAAAATGAGCACCGTGGCGTGGACACGTCTTCTTGCGGGATTTATCGGTCCAATCAAACAAAATTAGCTTTTATAATGAGAATTCCAATGGTAAGATGTCGTGCTAAAGTTATGTATGGCACATTTAATATTAGGCTTAAAACCTAAAGGTTTGTTCTCTTGATTAATATAAAAAAGAGTTGTAAATAGTATATTTCATTACGAGTGCGGAAAGCCTGTCATTACAAAGAGTTCCGAAAAATGTCTACCCGAGCCGAGGCGCAGCCGAAGGTGAGGGTTGACAGTCGGAACAAGTTGCAATGACGGTTCCGCACGTGTACTGAACAACTATTTTTAATACAGTTGCGAAAAAATGAAGCAATAAAAACACAATAAACTCAACTAAATAATCATTTATTTCTTATAAAAGTTTTAACCGTCTGATTGTCGTTTTAAGAAAGCATTTAGTTTTGGGTATTCACTTATATCCACGTTGTTCCTTATTTTCAGCATACTTTTTATAATCGAAAACCTCGATCATAACGTAGAAGGTTTTAATTTTGCTGAGAGTTCGGAGAAGTATGCCAACATAATATTTTCTGAAAAACTATTTGCTTTTTTCTCTTCTCTCCACGCAATAAATTCGTCGTATGTAGATATGTACCGACTTTTTGACTTTTCCGGTAAAATGTTCCTGAAGCATTTTGTGCAGTTATATTGAGTTCCGGTGGTGTTAATTCAAATAAAATATCGTCGAAATTACTCATTTTGTGCAACAAACAACAAAACTCGCAACTTCAAAAAAATTTTTGGAAAATGGCGCCAAACCGTAAAAGAAAATAAGCAGAGATTTTTTTGTTTTCTTCACCCATTCTGGGTAGGCAAAGGAAACTTTGCCCATACAGCCAAGTATTCAGTAGATTTTTTTTATAGAAAATTAAGAAATAAGGTCCGTCTTTTTCTTTTCACTTACCAGCGCAAACTCCTATAAGCAGAGACAATGGCAGTGCACGTCATACAGCCAACTTTTTTATATTTATAAATTTAATTTGGCCGATACTAATATTAATTTAATGTTTAAATTTTAATTAAAATTACTTTTAAATCTGATATTGAAACAAATTAGTAGCTTCTTTTTAGAAATATTTGCATGAATCATAAAAACTTCTATGATTTTCTTTAAGTAAAAACTTCGTGGTTGGTTTTTTCTTTTTAATAGACATTATTTTGACAGTTGGGAAAGAAAACGCACGAGTTCGGAAAAGGTAAAGAAAAAGCTCGAGTGTGTAATCCAGCCCACATCCCGAACGCTATTGGGAGGGTGCGAAGGTATAATAATCGATCGCAGCGCTCATGGTGGCAAAAAGTAGAAATAATGAAAGCTCTGTAATCTGTTTGAAAACGATATTTAATTTATTACTAGCGATACAGGAATAATTATATATGTTTATTATCACTTAGTAAAATTATTAAAGTAGCTTTATCCTTATGTTTTACAAAATTTACAACTAAAAAAGAAGTAAACAAACCTGATATAACCAAAATAAAACACTCATTTTGTATAGATCTTACTTGCCATATTTAATTTAAATGACCAAAAATGATTTCACAACACGTTGTCCACCCAAATCACAGTAATTTTGAAATTTACATTAATAACACAATATGTATAGTATTTTTTAACATTTTGTCACAATGCCGCCTTTCCATATCAAAACGTCAAAACGGTCAGGTCAGAGCCAACAAAGTTGCAACACGCTGGGTGGCGCTAAAAGCATGCACGGAGCCAATACGTCCCTGCAATACGCCACTTTTTGAGCAACTGTATTAAAAAGTAATTTTCGTTTTACCTTTAAATTATGAGATCCCATTTGTGAGGTAAAAATTTGAAATGAGCTTCCGTTATGGTATTCTGCTTTGCTTCGTCTCGCAGTATGTATTCTACTTGCACTGCAAAATTCAATGTGCGCCTACACCGAGTGCGCCGATGTGGTCGCATATTGAATTCACCGACTAAAACAATGTTAGCTCATTCAACATTGTTCCTTTTGTTTGACTACAACCGTTCTGATACGCTTATTCTTTGCTTTACTCATATAAGTTATGTATTTTTTTATAGTTTTTTTTTATATTTCAGTTACATTGCATTGCGCAAGGACTTTGTTTTACTAATACAAAGATGTCTTGAAGAGTTATTTAAATATTTGGCTTGGCATGCATAGCAAATACTAACCATGATTAATAAAAAAAACCGGTCAAGAGCGAGTCGGACTCGCGCACCGAGGGTTCCGTACAATCATAAATATATTTGGATATGTTACTTAAGTACAGTTTTTAAAAAAGTAGGTTAAAAAAAATAGGATAAAGCGGACAGGTGGAAGGGCGAACAGGCGGACAGTTAATTTACTTAACCACAGCTGCTTACGGTGACTAAAAAACGTTTCAGCCACTCCACATTGCAAACTGTTTAAAGTCTGTTCATTCTTACTTGTCTTATTTAGTAAACAGTTTTTGACTGTTGTCATACGTCTTTTAAACTTAAATCATTATTTAAAAATATGTTAGTAAGTTTATGAAATTTTTGTTAATTTATTAACAATTTATTTCGTAATCTATGTGTGGAAAACCATTTGTTTTATTTTATAAATGATTATTTCAATAAAGAGTTGGGTGAAGATTGTTTACCATATAAAGACAAGTAAGGATGGACAGACTTTATATAAGGAACTTATTCTTCGTTTATTCAATATTAGAACCAGCCCCCAATTATTATTGTAGTATTAGGTCAGCGCCATCTCTTGACCAATAGTGGAACTAATTTTTTTTCTTAGGTCAGCACCACTTCTTTGCCGATAGTGGAACTAATTTAATCAGTGCCATCTGTTGACTGGTAGTGGAACTGATGATATTATGTTTGTTTTTTGAATTTTGTGTTATATTGAGACATCATTTTATTTTTCCTTTAATCTTTACATAAACTACTATCACATAGAATTATTTCTGATTTTTCCCTTTGCAAACTTATAGACAGATAAGAGGGGGGGGGGGGGGGACGGTATTTTTTTACATTTTTCATCATAAGTCGAAAACTATACGGCCTAAAAAAAGAAAATGATGTTTTAAAATGTGCAAACAGCGTTCTTTCATATGATACCCCACATGCCCTAGTCACCCCACTTCAAATTTTAAGACCCCTTTTTAGTCCCTGTTGTAAAAAAGATATTTATTTTTTTATTTCTTCCTTATTTGCAAAATAGTTGGACAAACATCATCTTTAATCATTCCAAATTTCAAGTTGATACCATTAGTAGTTTTCGAGATATCCAGCTGTGACAGACAGACAGACAGACTGAGTCACACCATAAGGGTTCCTTTTTTCCATTTTGGTACGGAACCCTAAAAATATACATACTATACTTCTGCGCGCACTTCAAAACTTTTTCAGATAAAATATTGTCCACGCACGGTACGCCCCAAATAAATTAGGCTGAAACGGCTGAAACATCAGAAATAGTAAAACAAACTAAAAAAATCCTAGTCGCATTTAATTTTAGCAATAATAATAAGTATGGGAAAACCTACGTCAAAATAAATATTGCCATTCATCAAAAACTAGTACCATTACCTACTTACTTACTTTATTTAATTGAAACCACTTCTATCTCAACTAGATTGCAGTATTTTAATCGGATTTAATTAATTACGTAGATGCACATTTCTGCAGTCTATTAGTGACTTACTAACTAAAAGAAGAAAGAAAGAAAAGAAAATATTCCCAGACTTAGTATTTCTAAGAATATATACTAAGTTGAATTCCTTTCCTGCCCCCCTACTCTAAGGGCCAAATTTCTATTCGTTTGAACGCTACGCTTACTTTTAAAGCTTCGTACAGACTGAGGTGAGCGAATCGCGCGCGTCGCTCATTTTGACAGATTTTGATCGCGTAACTCAAAGCAATAGCCATAGCCATAGCCATTGCCATAGCAATTTCTTTGACAATGGCTATGGCTATGGCTATCGCTTTGAGTTACGTGGTCGCACTCGCGAATTTCGCGCGGAATTCGCCTCAGTCTGTACGAAGCTTTAAGCTTAAATATGAGCAATAGATGATTAAGTCACATGTCGCAAACTTATGTAGGTAAATCACAGACTTCCATGTATTGTATGGAATTGTCAAGCTTACGGCACGTAATTTTGTAGTTTACTGCTTATTTTAAAGGTTTAATAGTAAGCGTAGCGTTAAAACGAATAGAATGTTGCCATTTGAGTAGGGGGGCTGAGCGTAAAGACATCGCCTATTTTCTAAGGACAGAACATTCCGCTGTTAATATTTTTCTGCCCTAGTGATTGTGATTAGGTAACTGAAGATGTCTTGTCCATCAGCCATTTTAATGTCCCCACTGCTGGGGCTCAGGCCTTCCTTATAGGTGGATAAGGAGGACGGGCCATAACCCATCACGCGGGCCCCCTGCGGATTGGTGGGTGTTAACGACTGCAAATGCAGCCGGGACCAACGGCTTAACGTGCCTTCCGAAGCACGGAGGAGCTCGAGATAATAAATTTTTGGTCACCCATCCCATGACCGACCCTTGCGAACGTTGTTTAACCTGCGCAATTGCTGGGCCAGGCGCTAGACCACTGCGCCACCGAGCTCATTGATTAATGCCTCATGAAAATGCCCTAATTAAGCTATAATCAGTAACAAGTATTTATTTTCATTTCCTGGTATTACTTATAAGTAATGGTAATATAGGTAAATTACACAGAAAATGTAATTTACCTATAGGTAAATTACATTTTCTGTAGTGTGTTTTGATCTTTTGATACTAAATAATATGAAGAACTTTAACTGAGATAAGTCAAATCAATCAGCTACTCAATAAAACTGTGTTCAATCTCAGGAAACGAAATATAGTTTCAAATATATAGTTACGAATGGTAAATAACACAATGTTACTGGATTTTATTTTTTTTAGGCCATATTGAGGCACAGTTTCTAAAAAGGTGGTATCATTAGTGGTCATTGACCTTTGTGCCAACAACTTACTATAGTCTAGCTAGAATAAGATTAATTCGTTACATTTTGTACGCTTATGTAATAATGTTGGGATGCGTTTTACCAAAAAGAGAGATATATTTTTAAAGATAAAATATATAGCACAGTTTATAAAGTCTGTAGTAAAAATTTAGCTAGCATCAAAATGATGAAAAATTTATCTTACAAAATGTACATTTATAATAAGTAGATTAACACGAGCACATTGCAACATAAACAAAAGGATTACACAGTGCATCCACTGGGACTATATTATGCATTAGTGATGAATGAAGTTAAGCTGTTTATGTCAAACAAAGTTTTCATGTAGGATTATCTGGAATGAGCTTTGCTAGCAGTTCTCAGAACTCTGTTTGGATTTATATAGAAAATATTAAACCATAAGAACCTTTTTTCAAATATAAGTGATTGACGGAAAGAAACGTTAAATGTAATAATTACAAAGTTTTTAATTGCAACAATGCTCTATCTAAACAGCGCTTACAATTTTGAGTTTTATAACACATTAATAAGCTCCGTTATATTTTGTCGTTGCAACTGCACACGCCTCGCCCTCGACCCGAACTCAACTCAAACTCAACCCGAACTCAACTCAAACTCAACCCGAACTCACCTCAAACTCACCTGAACATTACACAAGAGCTTATTAGTATGTCATAAGACTCAAAATTGTAAGCGATGTATTTCAAGGTGGGCTGCGGTTGAGGTGAGTTTGAGTTGAGTTCAGGTTGAGGTCGGGTCGTGTGTTATCGTTTGAACGCAGCCTTAGGAAGGCCTGTGTGTGCCCCAGCAGTGGGGACATTAAAGTGGCTGATGACGATGTTGATGAGTGAACGCCCGCGACTTCGTCTGCGTGGACAGTTATTTATCCATGCCTCGGGAACAGTTCATTTTTCGGGATGAAAGCTACCCTATGTCCTTCTATATATTATATGTAAGTATGTCAGGTGCAGACAGACCCCTGGTGTACTAGTGGCCACCCGCGACTTCGTCTTCATGGAAAGATTTTTTGCTATCCCTTGGGAACAATACTTTTTTTCGGGATGAAAGGTACCCTATTTCCATCTCTGTACCCCTGGCAACGTGTATGTAAAATTTCATGATGGTCGGTTCAGTAGGGTTCAAGGTGTTCAAACAAACAAACGGATTTTCGCATTTATAATATTGTAAGGACAGTAATAAAGAAAGTTTGTATTCAATTTTAAAAAAGGGTCCTTACATTCCGTGAAAATGTTCCACGAAAAAAAGATCAGAAATACAAAGCATTCTAAACTTTTTTAACCTTACGTCGTTCCGCCCGGCTGCGTCGGGGCGCAACATAAAACTACGTGGGCTCCCAAAGACAAAAATACAAAGGTAAAATATATCGGAACTTCGATATCGGAACACAAAAGAATTGAAACTCAATCAAGAAGTTCAGAAAATCCAATTTTGGTGAAACGGTTGCAAGTTCGTAGATTGAGGAAACTCGCATTGATTTCACAAGTAAATTAGGAATTCTACCTAGCAAGTTATGGAATTAATTATAAAAAAATGAAAACTGACAAGTTAAACATAACATTACATATTATGTAGGAACAGTAGACGGCACGCTGGGCTCCCACCAAGTGTTAAATTTTCTCAATCAATTTGAAACTTAAAAACAAGCTCACTAACTAAGGTTCAAAATTCATTGGAGATTTTCGACAGTGTTGTATAGCTTGATATGCTGCTGACCATACAATCAGCGTCAAATATATGGAGACAAACCAACCATTACGAACCCCTGTTACGTAACATACATAAATAATATAGAGAAGATCCAGAAAAAATTTACTCGGTTCCTAAATTTCAAATTCAAAATTCCTAAGACATCTTATGAAGACCGTTGTACTAAATTTCACTTGTTACCACTTTCTGTTAGACGTAATATTGCAGATGTCACACTTCTACTTAAGTTGATTAGAGGTTCAGTGGATTGTCCGGAACTACTTCATAAAATTCGTTTTAAAATACCTACAAGAACACCCCGCAACAGTTTCCTTATTAGAGCTTGTTCCGCCATTAATAACGCCGACGCCAATATTGATTTATTTTTCAACAGCATTAAGACTGTTATTAAGTTACTGTTTAAAATTTAGTTTAATGTTACTATACTGTTACGCACCTGACCCTTTTGGGCTACAATTACTTTATGATCAATTTCTTTTGAATTCTACATGTGGTAGCTTGTCAATAGCTTTTAGTTATACATATTTGTTATTATCTGTATGTATATAAGCTGTTAGCTGTCCAAAAACGATAAATAAAAATAAAAAAAAAAAAAAAAATACACTTTCATAGTCGTTCTGACGCTCTCAAAAATCTCAACATTTTGGTTTGGATGCAACGATATTTCTATTACGATACCGATGCGAAAAATGAATAGGTACATTAGCAATTACGAGAATAAGGGCTTTTCAAAGTAACATTAAAAAAATATATTAACTATTTGCCTCACTAGATGGCGTTGACGGTCAAGTGTCAAAATTTGATATGAAAATAAACGGCCTGTGCTTAAAAAAAGTTTTCTTACGTTTTCTACAGTTGACACTTACCTATTTATCAACGCAATCTATCGAGCCTACAGTTTTATTTTATTTTGAAAAGCCATCATTATCGTTGCATCTCTATGAGGGCTTTTCAAATGACAAAAAACTGTAGACTCGATAGATGGCATTGATAAACAGGCAAGTCTCAACTGTAGAAAACGAAGGAAAAAGAAAACAAAATTAACATAAAAACACCGAAAACACCGCTAACAACCAACGAACACCAAGAAATGAAAACTACATCCTTACTTATATTATAAACTAGCGGCCGCCCGCGACTTCGTCTGCGTGGAAAGGTTTTTTTACTATCCCTCGGGAACAACACTTTTTTACGGGATGAAAGATACCCTATGTCCTTCTCTGTAGCCCTGACAACGTGTATACAAAATTTCATGATGATCGGTTTAGTAGTTACGACGTGAAGGCGTAACAAACAAACAAATAAACAAACAAACGGACTTTCGCATTTATCCTTACTAATATCATAAATGCGAAAGTCCGTTTGTTTGTTTGTTTGTTACGCCTTCACGTCTTAACTACTGAACCGATCATCATGAAATTTTGTATACACGTTGTCAGGGGTACAGAGAAGGACATAGGGTACCATTTATCCCGAAAAAATATATTGTTCCCGAGGGATAGCAAAAAAACCTTTCCACGCAGACGAAGTCGCGGGCGGCAGCTAGTTAATTTTTAAAGTACAGGCCGTTTATTTTTTTATTTTTCAAAGTTAGTTTTGACGCTCCCTTTGGGCAAGTGCATCAACGCCATCTAGTGAGACAAATAGTTACTATTTTTTGTTTTTCAATGTCACTTTGAAAAGCTCTCATTGCTACTGTGTATCAATGACTTTATACTGGATAATTTCATAGGTACTATTTGACGCTGGCTGACTGTTACAAGCACCAAATTCTTTGTTCTGTGGTAACAAGGATGTGAATTCAAAGTAGGACAATATAGCTGGTCGTGCATTATATGTAAATGTGAGTCTTAACCAGCCGCAATTTAAATAATGGGACTCGACTCTTAGGAATAACTGTCTCGAAACCGGAAAACTAGAGAATCTTTATCCCTTAGGGTTTACGGGCTCACGGCAGTCTGGAGAGGTAATGGAAAGGCACCGGAGATATCAAAGGATAAAGGATAATGCGTTAATTCAGCCATACAAACATTTAATAGAAAATATTTAAAAAACTGAAAGAGTAACCATAACCGCTGAAGAGCTTCTAAAACCTCAGGAAATGCTAAATTAAAACTATTCAATATACAACTTCAATTAGGTACTTAAATATTTTAATAGTACACGCGGAGGTCTGGAATAAAACAAAATAAAAATAGAATAAACAACTGTCTTCGAATGATGAAAAATTAAATACGTTACAAAAAAAGAAAATTATACTCCAAGAATATTGGCTCCGTGCGCGCTTTTAGCGCCACCTAGCGTGATGCAACTTTGTTGGCTCTGACCTGGGGCCGTACCGGCTAACGCATCGATTATCGAAAAGTCTGCCGGGTTTCAAATTAAAACAGATAAATCGAGCCCCAATTGGGCCAAAATGGCGAACCCCAATTCATGATGTCACACGAACATCGATACCATCCAAATTACGTCAACAGAAAGTAAAAAACGAAATTACTTTGATTTTTCTGTTTTAAGTTGAAACTCGGCAAACTTTTCGATAATCGATGCGTTAGCCGGTACGGCTCCTGACCGTTTTGACGTTTTGATATGTAATGGCGGCATTGTGACAAAATGTTAAAAAATACTATACATATTGTGTTATTAATGTAAAAGGCATCGAACCTTTGGCATACCTAATGTTGCAAGTACCTAAAATGTCATATTTTGTTGTACACCTATGAAACATACGCCAATCGACGGAGAAGATGATTAGAAACAACAAATACTCTTTAAAAAAATGTCGTAAATGATATACTTTCTGAGATATTTCAGTTTGAATATGTAAAATATAATAAATTTTTTTCATCAAAAAATATATTTTCAATGATCAATATTATGCACATTATTTAAAATATGATCATAATAACATAAACCAAAACAGCAGAAAGAAGAAAAGGCAAGCAAAATCAAACAAATCAGTTACTTAGTTTAAAAAAAAATTAAATTAACGCTCGTCGTTGGCCTTATTTACATTTTTATTTTATTACAATTTACATTGCCTAGCAATTATTGAATGAAGAAATGCCGCTGGCGGCAACGGGGGTGTTTCTTGGTGCTGAGCCCACGACATGAACCACACCACGCTCATTACGTGGGAACAGCAACCAAGTGTTCTATTACCCGCTATGCAATGCAAGAGCAGCAGTAGTGCCCTTTTATTTGTTTCCTGCTTTCTCGGGTATTATTCATTAATATATAAACACAAGGTAAATTCGTTGCCCAGGGTGCTGGGAACAGATCTTTGCTGTTTTAGCGCGCGGACACATCACCATGGTGCGGTGCCGGCGCCGCTGTGCTGGCAAACGGCGCGGCGCACAGCTCGGTAGTTTGTGTTGTATTTTGCAGAATACATCTTTCGTGGTCCATAATCGATCAAGAATATCCTAGATAACGGTTCACGAACTAAAACAGCACGCAAAAAAGGCACCTCTAAATAGCGTCCCACTTACAAACTGGGCGCTTACTTTGTACCTAATCACATCTAAAGCTTCGTACAGACTGAGGGGAATTCCGCGCGCGATGCGGCATTTTGATCACCTAACTCAATGCTGAGCATTGCTTTGGCTATGGCTATGGCTAAAATGCCGCATGGCGTGGCGAATTCGCGTCAGTCTGTACGAAGCTTTAATTTGTACAAAATCACATCTTATATCACTTATTTTAAACAAAATAAGCTTATTGTGTACAAAATCAGATCTTTTATGACTTTGTCGAAAATAACTTGTAACAGTAGGGCTCAGTTTGTAAGTGGGGCGCTATTTTGAGGTGCCATTTTTGAGACTGACCGGACAAAATATCGACTTTTCACACAAAACTCGATCAGCTGTTCGGGACATTTGTAGGTATGGAGAATTGGAGAGTCGATTTTTTTTGTTGGTTTTCGGAAAACTCGTAGAACAAAATGTTATTGTTTATGGTGTTAGTAATCTACTCCTGCGAGAGGTTGTTGGTGTTTTATTTTATTAATAAATAATACCTGAGAAAGCAGGAGCCAAATTAAAAGACACTACTGCTCTTGCGTTGCATAGCGGGTAATAGGACACTTGGTTGCTGTTCCCACGTCTGAGCGTGGTGTGGTTCATGTCGTGGGTTCAGCACCAAGAATCACCGCCGTTGCTGCCAGCGGCATTTCTGCATTCAATAATTGTTAGGCATGATGTTGTAAATGAGGCCAACAACGAACGTTAATTTTTTTTTTTTTAAACTAAGTAGGTAACTGATTTGTTTGATTTTGCTTGCCTTTTTTCTCTCTGATGTTTTGGTTTATGTTATTATGATCAGATTTTAAATAATGTACATAATATTGATCATTGAAAATATATTTTTTGATGAAAAAAAATTATTATATTTTACATCTTCAAACTGAAATATCTAAGAAAGTATATCATTTACGACATTTTGTCAAAGAGTATTTGTTGTTTCTAATCATCTTCTCTGTCGATTGGTATATGTTTTATAGGTGTACACCAAAATATGTCATTTTAGGTACTTGCAAATTTAGGTATGCCAGGCTCCATACAAAAAGGTTCAATGTCTTTTCAAAATTACTGTGATTTGGGTGGACAAAGTGTTGTGACATCATTTTTGATCATTTAAATTAAATATGGCAAGTAAGATCTATTCAAAAAGAGTGTTTTATTTTGGTTATATCAGGGTTTGTTTACTTCTTTTTTAGTTGTACATTTTGTAAAACAAGAGGATAAAGCTACTTTAATAATTTTATTAAGTGATAATAAACATATATAATTGGTCCTGTATCGCTACTAATAAATTAAATATCGTTTTCAAACAGATTAAAGAGCCTTCATTATTTCTACTTTTTGCCACCATGAGCGCTGCGTTCGATTATTATATCTTCGCACCCAGCGAATACCTAATTCTGGTTTTCAATGTCACACTTTTCGGTAGTAATCGAATTTTGAGTAGAGGTACCTACCCTATTCTGAATAAAAAAAATACATGAGAGGCTGTATATTTACAACGTGACCATTCATTCATTTTAGTATTACACTTCCAATTCCTACAGTCACAACTATTTTAATCTCCTTTATTGTTCCCAAGAGCAACATATAATCTTTGAGCTTCCCACAACGCGGTTTTTATAGAGGCCTTTAATGCAAACTGCTTTGCCTCCGGCTATTACTTTGCATTTAATGTCATCTAAATAAAATTGTTTTTTGTTCAAATAACACCAACCATACTTCAGATGTGAAAATAAATGGATGCAATATTACGTGTAATTTTTGTTTAATGCACTGAAACACCACACAACAACAGCTGATTTTGTGTGTTTTGTCTGTTTTAATAATTTATATGGCATTTAACAGAAGTAGGAAGTGATAATATATAAAAGTTTTCAGTGGTTTCAGTGACTAGTAGCGCCACCTGTTGTAAGATATAAATGCTATGAAAATGTTGAGGGAAATGCCTGTTTTCCTCTTGCCTACTGTGTTTGCTCTTGACGTAAGGCTAGAAAATAGCTCCGAGCTTTCCCGCTAGATGTAGCTGACACAATCTAGTGTACAAAAGAGGCAATTCTGTTTTTTTTACTAACAAACGTATGAAAATTAGTTATAACGCCATACACTTTATTATAAATTGTCGTTTTATAACGTAACTAGTCCAAATAAAACAACGACTGCATTTTACAACTTCATATAATTCAACATAGTATTATGTAAAGAAAGATTATGGAATGTTATAACGACAAGTATTAAAATATCACTGAAAATTCTCTGAAGAATAACAGCTGTCGAATAGAATAAATTTAGTTTCAATAAAAAAAAAAATATTGCTAACAAGATCGACTTGAGTTCATAAAAAACTCTTACGTTAAAAAAATGCATAATTTACAGCAATTTTCAAAAAACTTTGGACCAGATTTTAACTTCGCACCGACCGTTTGTGGTTCCGAGTACATTTACTTACATTTAACACGAATAAGTATTGATTACATTTTCTGTGGCGATTAGCACGCGAACATAAAGCTTTTAAGTAAAGGTACTAAATATTTATCATAGCAATAAATATGTAGGTACCTATTATGGTTTATTTTTACCTCCTTAGTCTATTTAGGACCTATGGTTAAAACGTCAACGGTGGTTTAGCACTATTTTTATCAACCGAGTCGGGGTGTACTCATTCATATCTTTTTTATAAGTCTAAAATGAAGTATCCGGTCCCCACCTATGAATTTGGCATTTTTTTCTTACATATAGGTGAACCTAGTCACTTCTATGATTAAAAAACCGGTCAAGAGCGAGTCGGACTCGCGCACCGAGGGTTCCGTACAATCATAAATATATTTGGATATGTTATTTTAGGACAGTCTTTAAAAAAGTAGGATAAACGGCAGACAGGTGGAAGGGCGAACAGGCGGACAGTTAATTTACAAATGCTGCTTATGGTGACTGAAAAACGTTTCAGCCACTCCACATTGCAAAATGTTTATATTACTAGTCCATCAGCCATTTTAATGTCCCCACTGCTGGGGCACAGGCCTTCCTTATGGGTGGATAAGGAGGACGGGCCATAACCCACCACGCGGGCCCAATGCGGATTGGTGGGTGTTAACGACTGCAAATGCAGCTGGGACTTACGGCTTAACGTGCCTTCCGAAGCACGGAGGAGCTCGAGATAATAAATATTTGGTCACCCATCCCATGACCGAACCTTGCGAAAGTTGCTTAACATCCGCAATCGCTGGTCCAGGCGCTAAACCACTGCGCCACCGAGCTCCTCGTTATTATTATATTACTATATAGTAATATATATAATTACTTAGTAAAGTATGAACTTATTCTTCGTTTATTCGTACGGCAAATAGTAGGTAATTATATTTAACCAGCCACCAATTTATTATTGTAGTGTTAGGTTGCGCCATCTCTTGACCCATAGTGGAACTACTTTTTGCCCTTAGGTTAGCATGCTTAGGACAGCGCCATCTGTTGACTGGTAGTGAAACTAAAAAAAATATGTTTGTTTTTTGAATTTCTAAAAAAGTGTGTTATATTGAGACATCGTTTTATTTTACCTGTAATCTTTACATAAACTACTATCACATAGAATTATTTCAGATTTTTCTCTTTGCAAACTTCGGAGATAAGGGGGGGGGGGAACGGTATTTTTTTTTACATTTTTCATCATAAGTCGAAAACAATGCGGCCTAAGAAAAAAGAAAAAATTGTTTTGAAATGTGCAAACAGCGTTCTTTCATATGATACCCCACATGCCCTAATCACCTCACTTAAAATTTTTAAGACCCCTTTTCAGTCCCTGTTGTAAAAAAAATATTAATTTTATTATTTCTTTCTTATTTGCAAAATAGTTGGGCAAATGTCATCTAAAACTATTCCAAATTTCAAGTTGATACCATTAGTAGTTCTCGAGATATCTAGCTGTGACAGACAGACAGACTGAGTCACACCATAAGGGTTCCTTTTTTACCATTTTGGTACGGAACCCTAAAAATATTCATCGATTGCTTGATATTATATCGAATAATTACCATCACAGATAATTATCACTAGTAAAAATCCTTATTATAGTTTTCTAAACATAAAAATTAGCTAAAACTATTTTTTTTCGCTTAATCTAAGTGGCGTCATTAGTGCATAAAATTTGAAACGTTAGCGTTCATGGTTGTTAAATAAATTACGAAAATGTTGTTATTGTAAGTATTGTAAATACGACTTCTTTAAAAATTTCCATACAAAATGCCAATGTCATTGGTGGAGACCTAGTATAATATATTTATGTACAATATACTACATTTGTCAACGTTAATGATGTCTTCCTACAAAGTAAAATTACTTTCTCCCAACTCCCGACCCTCCAAATTATCTTTTATTTAGGCTTATCAATGATATTTAGTTGGTTAATTGCTGTTTTGCAAGCACGAAGAATGTTTTACTTGTCCATGAAAAAGTATTATTCAGTTGGTTTCTGAAAATTTTCTTTGTTAAAAAGTCCCATAAAAATTGTCTGAAAGTGCTTTCTTAAAATTGTTGATTCCATTTCTTTAATAGCGTGTTTGAAAAGTTAATAAGAGCAGGGAAGGAAGAAAGATAACGGGTCTGAAAAGAAAGTAAGTAGCACAAAGAATTTCCATGACCAATGAAATATTATATCGCTGATATTATGTGACATATTTATGTTTTACCACAGAATACATAACAGTGGTTTTACACAATGTTTATCCAAGGACCGGAACCGCTTACCGTTAAAGGGGTTTTTGATTGGGTATTTCATATACTTGTTTTCAAAAACCCTATCAATACAGTAACCCCATCGAAAGGGTAACCCAAGTAAGGACTTACCGAATACGAAAACCCTATCGAGGCAAACCCTATGAAGGCTTTGTGAAGGGGTTTTAAAACGTGTTCAAGCAATTTATACCTAGTTCCACCTGGGCCGAAGGACCAGAACCGCTTACCGTTAAAGGGGTTTTCATTGGGTATTTCATGAACCGCTAACCGTTAAAAGGGTTTTTGATTGGGTATTTCATAGACTTATTTTCAAAAACCCTATCAATACGTCGACTAACCCTAACGAAAGGGAAACCCTATCATTTGGTAAGCTTTTTAATAGGGTTTCCCTATCAATTGGGTTAACCAAAAAAAGGGGTTTTCCGGACACTGTGTTTATCTTTTAAGATACCTTTAAAGCAAATCGCTACTTAAAAAAAATGATTTCAAAACTATGTTCCAGTGTGTGTGGCGTAATAAAAGAGTAGGTTTACATTTGCGTTGTAATTTCGTAACAAAATAAGTATGCCTGAACTATTGAGCATTCCTAATTTGTTACATGGCTAACCTAAAACGTAGTGATTATTTCCTCTGTGGGCTAACCCATAAAATTAAGTCAACAAACGTTACGTTTCTTCTTCGTTTCTTGAACTTTTTCTAACAGAAGAATATCGATCTGACTTCCAAGCGGGATTCGCTGATTTCATATTTCTATACTTTAGTAAAAAGTACGATACTTAAGTGTTGTATTTTTAAATAAAATTATTATTTGTTTTTTTATTTGACTTCTAAGGTGGTTACATTAAGAATTTAATTCACTACTGGGGATATATTAATTAAAAAAGATGTATGTAATTGTATACAGGATGCATTTGTAATCACTCTCCAAATTTTAAGGATGTGTTCAGTCCATGAAACTGAACAACTTTCTCCATGAAACTTGTGTCGAAATACGCCAAAAAATTTTGGTCATCCCATACTTTACTGATCACGTGATCTCTTTATTTGTATGAAAAGTCATTTTTTTTTTACATATTTGACCCTATGTTTCTTAGAGAAAGTTGTTCAGGTTCATGGACTGAACACATCCTTAAAATTTGGAGAGTGATTTCAAATGCACCCTGTATATACGTAAATGAAATTACAAACAAATTATTCTGCATACAGTCTGATATTACAACACGATGTCTATACTGGTTCGTTATGATTTCGTAAAAGTTCCTTACTGTGATGGATCAAGAAAATGAGATTTTCTTTGAAACATTAAGCCTACTACATATTGTTCCTTTACCATGTATCATATTACCGCTCAGAATTTAATTTGTAAAAGAGCGCCTATAAAAGAGCTCTCTTATTTGAAGCTACTTACTTTGTCACTAACTTGTTTATATAAAATAAATGTTTAAACCTTTTCTAGTCATACTTCTTTATGGTAAAAAAAACAAAACAAAGCTACCTACTTTAACTGATATAGAAATGCTCTATCAAACTATAAGTTGTTCCGAAACTAAAAGAAAACCAGCCAAGTGCGAGTCGGACACGCGCACGACGGGTTCCGTACCAAAAAACGGCAAAAAAACACGTTTGTTGTATGGGCTCCCATACAACAAACGTGTTTTTTTACCCGACTGGAAGAGGGTTATGTTTTTCGCGCGTATCTTGTAAGTAAGTATGTAAGTTTGTATGTAATATTCTTTATTACCTCATATCTTTCAAACGGCTGAACGGATTTCCATGATTTACATATCGTTAGATTTGTCTCGTCAGCCCAAGTGTTCTTAAGAAGGTGGCGTTATAAAAAAACCAACATGGCGGCTGTACGGTGCTATTATACGTAGTGGGGAAAAAAATTTTTTTTTAGAATAATGCAATATGGGTGTCAAATTAAAGGGCTTATTATAAGGATTTCAAAAAGGTATATCATATAAATAATAACTAAAAAGAAATAAATAAAAAATTAAATTTAAAAAAATTAAAAACCCGCCTGCATAAAAAGACAAGTCAACTGAAAAGATGGAAACAAGATTAAATATTATAGGCAACATTATAACATGCAGTCGGAGGCATATAACTCAAATCATTCATAATGTCACTTTCTTTATGCATGCCTCCGACTGCATGTTATAATGTTGCCTATAATATTTAATCTTGTTTCCATCTTTTCAGTTGACTTGTCTTTTTATGCAGGCGGGTTTTTAATTTTTTTAAATTTTTGCCGTTTTTTTTGCCTTAAATACTTATTTTATTCTGTTTTTAGTAAGTATTTGTTGTTATAGCGGCAACAGAAATACATGATCTGTGAAAATTTCTACTGTCTAGCTATCACGATTCATGAGATACAGCCTGGTGACAGACAGACAGACAGACGGACAGCTGTGTCTTAGAATTAGGGTCCCGTTTTTACCGACTTCAAAAGGTGGGAGGTACTCAATTCGACCCGTTTTTTTTTGTTTTTTGTATGTACATCGATTACTCGAAGACGGCTGAACCGATTGAAATGATTCAAAGTTATTACATTAGGTAAACTCCCAAGTTGGTCCCATTTTTTAAAATTTTGAAATCGGTACAGTACTTTTCAAGTAATCTTGAAAAAAGCACGAAAATAGTATGCTTTTGTGTGAACTACCTCGATGATCAGTCGTGTAACTTCTTTGTTTATGAACTGAATAAGATAATTATTTTTTTGCTGGAAAAGGGATATCTTTAGTGTAGTTCTTTAACCGACTTAAAAAGGAGGTTCTCAGTTTGACCCGCATGTATGTATGTTCTCCGCGATTAACTCACGTTTGGCTGAGCCGATTTTTCTACCTAAATAATATACCTACCCTACCTAATACAAAAGGTACCTACACTAAAAATTAAAAAAATTAAAAATTGTTTAAAAAAACGAAAAACCGACTTCAAAAAACATACCTCTAAAAAGCAAGAAATAATATTGGTAATAATAAAAACACGTCTATTGAAGTCGGGTGTGGCTTTTATTTAGAATAAAGAAAAGGAATTTGTACTCCAGCCCCACCCGACTTCAATAGACGTGTTTTTATTATTACGAATATTATTTTTTGTACTGTAATATGGGAATAACTTTAATATACTTACCAAAAAAAACATTATGTTCTCCAAAATTACTAAATGATCACCAAATCCTAAACCGCGCAGTGATTTGGTGATCATTACTAATTCTGGTGGTTAGGTTAGGTTAGTATGGTGTATGGTGATCATTTAAACATAAGTCCTGAAATATTGTGGTCAATATACTTTTCCGAACTGAAATGAAAACCCCAACAAACTCATCTCACATTATACTCATTTCACATCTTACTCATTTCAAAAGGTGCCAGACCGAATATGGCTACATTTCCCATAGGCGCAGTCAATGGTTATACGTTTGCGAATCCCTACTCACCAATACCATACCAAATTAATTGCTGACACGCACAACTTTATCAGGTTCGGGACTAAACGGGCACAAAGGCAGTGATACACAAAATATAATTAAAAGTTTTTCCTGATTGTGAACGAACATCTGTAATAACTGACCCAGTTTATTACTTAATTCAGAGTGAAATTGTATACCTTTAACTTATTTCATTTCTACCTATAAATCGTAGTATTTAACTACGCTTTTTAGAGCTCCGTACTTCAAAAGGAAAAAACGGAACCCTTATAAGATCACTTTGTTGTCCGTCTGTCTGTCTGTTTGTTCGTCTGTCCGTCTGGCCTGACCGTCTGTCAAGACCCTTTATCTCGGGAACGCGTGGAGGTACAGTACGAGACATATAACTTGAAAATTTTTCGACGGAGTGGGGATAAGTTCGCGCAGTTGCTCCTGTGAGCGACCAATAGCGTGCGCCCCTCTCCCGCCGCCCGCGCCCCTCACCGCGTTCCGCGCAATCCCCACCCGATTTCAAAATATATGCCTCGTTTTGTATCGAGTTGAAATTAAATCATATGCTCAAGTCTATAGTCCCTTGAAGCTGTGAAAAAAAACAAACTTTTAAGTTCACGTAATAAAAAGATACGACTATTTATGCCATATTTCGACACTCTCAAAGTACAGGGAAAAATCTGAAAAACAATCAAATGTAATTAAAACATTTAAAAAAGCCTTTATTTAAGTACCAACAAATTTGTACGGAATCCAGTGGGCGAGTCCGACTCGCGCTCGCCCATTTTTTTCAACTTTGAATAATCTTTTTTTTACTATATTAGCCGTGATGAGATGAGAGAGTGTTAAGTTTAATTATTAAAAAAAATGTTTTTCATAAAGAAAAAGATAGCATCAGTTTTAAACCATGTCTTAATTTAGACTACGTTTCAGATTATGGACATGAAGTTAAGTGCTAAGTTTTTTCCTAAACTATGTATTACAATTGTACCTTTTAACAAAGATTGCAACTTAGCGCTATCGCACACGGGCAACTTAGTCTCCCAGCAACTGTTTTGTCTCTCACATCAAGTCCACGGGTTTATATGGAAGCGCGCACACGAAGCAACACGGTCGTCTGCAACTTTTCATACAAATCACGTGAGAGACAAAAAAGTTGCGAAGACAAAAGTTTCCCGTGTGCGATAGCGCTTAGTAGTAGGTACTTAGGTACATTGTTATCGTCAAATTTTATTACTCCTCACTGAAATTAAGTCACCTACTTTTCTAACGGTTAACACTTAAAATGTATTTAAAATGTAAACCCCTCAAGAAAATGTAGCAAACAATCTAACACCAGTTACGAAATGTTGGATCTTCCTTAATCGCATTTGTGTCGTACTTGGAGCCTTTTTATTGCTTTCACTCCATAGAATGAGCGATTATTGTATGACGTTATTGCCTTCTTCGTTTCTTATCTTTTATTATCGTCAATGCAATTCTCTTTGTTGGGGGATGAAAAGATTTTATTTGACTCTCGTGACCACAGTCTGCAGACATTTTACGATCAATTTCTCCGCATTATAACAGTTTGATATTAGTTTAGGAGTTTTAGATGGCGTTCTTAAATCCACAATTTTTGGAATCGTTGAGATCTTAGATTGGATAATATCTAGAATTATGTCACTGTCTTTTTTTCATTTAAATGGTTTTGAATTCTAGTGAGTAATAAAACAAATACTTAATAAACAGATGATAATAGAGTAAATAATAAATGAAATCTTTACAATCTACATTATAACTCTTTATCTATTCAATTATGCGAATGAAGAAAGCACGAATCTGATGGTTTTCGAAAGGAGTTTGAAAATTTTTGTATGGAGCGTGGCACAGTCCTCGTCCAAAATTTTGGAAACTAGCGTCGCACTATGGAACTTTATATTTTGTATTCAGACATATAGATAGACAAACAAAAAAAAATACATAAGGGTCTAAAACGTCACGCTTTACATATACATTATGTACGAAAAGAGCGTGACCGGCAAATTCCAATGACAACCTTAGGAATATCGAAAACGGTAAATTTATAATCGATTTGGTCTTTTATTGCTGTTGGATGCTTTAATATTAATACGGTGCCCAATCTCCATTACTGTCAATAATCGCTTGGCAACTTTGCGTCAAACTTTCCACCAAGTTTTCAGTAAAGACGTCTATTCCAGTGAATTCCAGTTCACGAGTAATGTCAGCGACGACGGTTACTGCATTCGTTGCCCTTACTTTAGGCTTTACCCACGCCCAAAAATTTTCAGCACATCAATACCACGTTCCGCTTTCCAAGAAGTGCAGAGCCGACTATGGTATTTAATGTCATTATCCTCTTGCAGAATCCAGAAATCATAGGAAAACTAATATTTTTTTTACAAAGCATTTTAGGAAAATGATTGTTCTATTCAGCCTAATATTTATTTTTAAAACTGCATTCTAAAATTCAAAAATATGCCGGTCACGTTCTTGTCGGACACATTGTATTTGGATACAGGTTTATATTGCGAAGTGAGTTTTTAAAATTTCGGAGGAGAATTTCTATGTCATAAACTTTCAAATCCCTTCGTAAATTGCTCAGTTTTCAGCAGAAAGGTTGACAAAAAATAATGTTCGAAGTTTTTATTAATGTAAATCAACTCATTGAGTAAAACCTTCTGCCAAAAAGTCCCCTCTCCTGAGGCACATGCCTAATTTATGAGTGGATAAGAAGGACGGGCCATAACCCACTACACGGGCCCAATGCGGATTGGTGGGTGTTTACCACTGTAAATGCAGCTGGAACCAACGGCTTAACCGGCCTTTCGAAGCACGGAAGAGTACAAGATAATACATTTTTGGTCACCCATCACATGACCAACTAGGTAATCGCAGACCGATGCGCTTGCCCACAGCGCCATCCAGCTCCTCATAATGTAACATTTTAGAAGCAATATTGAATAATGCTGTAAATTGACAAAGGCTGAATAAATCAGTGTGATCGCTTCGTAGCTAAACCGAGCGACACAAAGCGTTCATGGCTCGGCTCCCTTTCTCGCTGCTTCACCCATTTTTATCTCTTATCTGCGACATAAGCTCTTCCATTCTCTGGCATAATGCACTGCCTATCAAGAATATCGCCGGTGAATAAAAATCTAGGATGTTTCTATTAACGTTGATTTGTAAGAAAACATAATATATTCCGATACTTCGCGGTTTAATTTGTATCATGATCTTATTAATTTTCAGTTTAGGTTCAGCTTTGCTTATGTCTCAAAACCGAAAGTTTACTTTCTGTAAGTTATTGTAACAAAAATTATATTTGCTGTAAGTACAATTTTTGTTGGATATTAAAATAAATTTATTTACTTTAAAAATCTGTTATATTCATATTCGTCGTTGAATAATATAGGCTTGAACGCAATTTGTGTTTATGAAACTAATATAAAATCAGCATTTTACGAGTGAGTTTTATGATAACTTGTTTCAAGCGTTCACTCCTCACAGATAATAAAATTGTATTTTGACTGCGAATCTCCACCCTATTTGAATTAATTTTTAACAGTGCAGCTATAATAAATTAATAATAAGGCAGTTATTTCATACCTGATTCATTTGGTTTGCTATGTGGGTGGACTGGATACAAAACGAACTTAATGAGTGAGAGCTCACAGTTCAATGATTAAATTATGAATCGGGATCGGCGGCGGCATTGTTTGATTGTGCCGACCTGCAGCTCTGCACCTCTTTTCGCATCGGTGCCTCACCATACACAATTTACGAGCACAGCTCTAAATACGAAGTCTGTATGTTCTAGCTAGACTAGGAGTGTGTTATTCAATTGCTTACCTTTTTTCTTTCGGCTGAATAGTATGATTTGTAGTATTTTAAAATTAAAGAAAAAAAACCTTACTTCTTATTTAAATAATGCGGGTTACCTGCCTCCGTCCCAGAATGGCGTTATGCAATGTTGCTGATGATAAATAGTTCAGCCCCAATGAGAATTGAACCAGGGATCGTATTATGACCTCTTATTTCCTGGCAGTTTTCTGACTGGTTATCAATCTATCTTTTTTATTTGCTATACAGCGAGAAAGAGATGTAACTATAGCAATTCATAAACCTGGCAAGTTTTAAGAGGTTGTAATACCCCCCAGTATTGAAAACAATCCCGTGTTGATTATACAAGGCAGAGCTCACATTACATTGTAATGATCAAGCGGAAGCGATGCAAATGCTATAGTTATACTTTTAAGTAAACAAAGTGTTACAAAAACCCCCTAAAGCCGGATATGGTATAGAGCACCATGCATACAACCTCGGAAAACTATTATAAACCCTGAAAACCGCCACTGAAAAAAAAATATTTTCATGATAAACTGCATAGTGGCAACCCTAGACCTAAATTTTGTTTAGCTTTTACCTATTACGGATTGATTATCGAAAACAATAGTCTATTTGCGTCTAACTTTGCAGTTTTCCATACAAATAGACACAAAAATGTTACGGTTATTAGGTTATGAAACACACCTCGTAAATTGGATACAGTTTCTATAACAATCTAAATCATTTAAGTAACTTTTTGTCAATCAGGATTAAAGTAAATTTTCTTTCATAATGTCATATTACACCGATGGATATGGGTACTTCACTGCTTTGAAGCAAATGTCATCAAAGAATGCAGTTGCTTATTCGAGCGCGAAGGATGCACAAGTGGATTGCCATGCCAGTACCAATTCACATGCGGTGCGGCCAGCTGAGTGCATTGGTGAGCCCGCGGGAACGCATCCACCTACTAAAGGATAGCAAAGCAATCAGATAGCTCAGTAAATATATAGCTTAAGCAGTAGGTATCTCAATTAAGCCCATTTTTTGATAAAATAACCAAACCTCCGTTGGAGCGTGAAATTGAACTAGATTTTAACATAAATAAACAATATAATATCACTTGTGGACGGTTCATTTTTGCAAGATATCGCAAGTGCTGGGCGGGCGGCGCGTACGATTTAGTAGTTCAATGTAGGGTACCGTAGTGTCGAGACTCTTTTGACGTACTAAACAAAACAGGCCAACTTTTTGAGGTTGGTGTGCATTATTGCGCCCAAAGAGTATTGAAATAAAAGCTATGGCCGGGTCACACTACTGACAATGTGTGCGTGCTTTGGTCACCCAACTGTTGGGTGATATTTTTTTAGACGCTTTCGTTGCTTCGACTGTCTATATTGACATATAAATAAACTAAGGGTGTCATTGAGCTGATCTGATGATAGATCCGGAAGAAGGCCATAGGATCTCTATGATGAAACCATACAACCCCATCGTGTTTGGGCTCGTTACAATCGACTTGATAAGTACTCTAATGGGAGATGAGATCCAGGGTCTGATGATGAAGCTGAAAGGCCATGCCAAAGGAACTCAATATTAAAACCGTGCAACCCCATCAAATTTGGGCTTGTTTGAATCGTCTTGACGAGTTCTTTGTTGGAAAATAGTTTCCAGGGTCTGATGATGGAGCCGGAAGAAGAACACAGGAACTCTTTAATAAAACCACGCCACCCCATCGAGATTGGGCTCGTTTGAATCGTCTAGACGAGTACTTTGTTGGGAAATAGTGTCCAGGGTCTGATGATGGAGCCCGAAGAAGGCCATTGGAACTCGGTAATAAAACCATGCAACCCCATCAAATTTGGGCTTGTTTGAATCGTCTTGACGAGTTCTTTGTTGGAAAATAGTTTCCAGGGTCTGATGATGGAGCCGGAAGAAGAACACAGGAACTCTTTAATAAAACCACGCCACCCCATCGAGTTTGGGCTCGTTTGACTCGTTTTCACTACTTGTTTTTTTACTACTTTTTACTATGTGTTAGCGTTATTTGGAAAATATCGATGTTCGTGTGACATCATGAATTGGGGTTCGCCATATTGGTCCAATTGGGACTCGATTTATTTATTTTAGTCTGAAACCCGGCAGACTTTTCGAAGATCGATGCGTGAGCCGGTACGGCCCCAGACCAAAAGGGCGAACCCCGGCGACCGCGAATGGTGTCACGCGAACTTCGATATCTTCCAAATATCTTCTGCATAGTACAATACGAAATTCCTTTCTTCGATTTATCTGTTTTAAGCTGAAGCTCGGCAGACACGTCGAAGTTCGAAAAGTTAGCCGGTAATGTACCTACACTAAGCAAGAACGTTTCTTAGAAGTAGGTATTATTGTTTGACTTGTTGTGGTGCCTTTTTAATATCTATGATATTCTATTATAATATTGTTTACTTTGTCTGTTTACTGTACAGCTACATTATCTTCTCGAGTTTGTTATCTTTTAATATATTTTATTTACCTTACTCTGATACTACTCGAAAGTACACAGCGGAGAAATTGTATATTTTCTAATAACCATCATTTGTATTCTACTATCAACTTACAGTTCAATCTGACTCTATTGACAGCGGATACAATACACGAGAGATACGGCCGCCATTGGTTGGCCTACAATTCACGCCTCAGCCGTAGCTTTCGCGGCTTCACCCAATAGTAATTATAGGTATTGTTGAAGCTAGTCACGTAGCTGGTTGCGACGGTTTTCAGTGCTGTAATAGGTCTCGGGTGCCGGGGATTGTAATTAGCTCACTGGATCGGTACTCTCTTGTATACCTATCGGCACTATATCGGAAAATATATCGCAAAAACAGTAACGTAACATAGAACCATCTGTAACAACTCACTCACACAGACACTCGTCGCTAGGGAATCTAAGCGAGCATCGCTATGCAGCTAGTCGAAACTCAAGACTCCAATAGCGAGTTCCAATAGCCTTATTAGGGCTCCATCATCGGACCCTGGACACTATTCCCCAACAAAGTACTCGTCTAGACGATTCAATTCAAATGAGCCCAATCTCGATGGGGTGGCGTGGTTTTATTAAAGAGTTCCTGTGTCCTTCTTCCGGCTCCATCATCAGACCCTGGAAACTATTTTCCAACAAAGAACTCGTCAAGACGATTCAAACAAGCCCAAATTTGATGGGGTTGCACGGTTTCAATATTGAGTTCCCATGGCATGGCCTTTCAGCTTCATCATCAGACCCTGGATCTCGTCTCCCATTAGAGTACTCGTCAAGACGATTGTAACGAGCCCAAATACGATGGGGTTGTATGGTTTCATCATAGAGATCCTATGGCCTTCTTCCGGATCCATCATCAGATCAGCTCAATGACACCAGAATATTGCATTGCTTTCCAGTTCTGACCTATGTTCAAAGTTTCAAGTTTCTAGCTCATTGGGAAGCTAGTACAAAATCGTTTACAAACTTTGCGGAGAAACAAACGAACACACAAACAAACAAACAAACAAACGAGAAAGCAACCTAATAAAAACGTGTTAAAAAAATCACTTTCAGTAACGATTCCCTTTACTTGCAGTCACGACAAAATTAGCTATGTAAAGTTAACGAATTCGGTCGATAAGTCATACGGAACAATTGTTTAACGATATTCGGTAGTCTCTACCATCATTGCATTTCTCAACCGATTCTCGTGAAATTTTGTGAGCATTTTCGATAATTATATGAAACTAGCGGCCGTCTGCGACTTTGTCTGCGTGGAAAGATTTTTTGCTGTCCCTCGGGAACAGTAGATTTTTTCGGTAAAAAATGAAAGGTACCCTCTGTCCTTCTCTGTACCTCTAAAAACGTGTATGCAAAATTTCATGATGATCGGTTCAGTAGTTAAGACGTGAAGGCATAACAAACAAACGGACTTTCGGATTTATAATTTTAGTAAGGACTAGCAGCCGTCTGCGACTTTGTCTGCGTGGAAAATTTTTTTGCTCTCTCTGGGGTACAGTATTTTTTTTATGGATAAAAGGTACTCTATGTCCTTCTGTGTACCATTGATAACGAATACAAAATTTCATGATGATCGGTTAAAGTAGTTAAGACTTGAAGTGAAGGTGTAAAAAACCAAACAAACTTTCTTCCGCATTTAATTTTATAATATTTGTAAGGTTTTTTGTCATTCATTATTAGATTTTTTAAAATGACATAGATATGGCGATTTTTAAATGAGTGTGTATGTGTGGGGTTGAAAACGTAAAAAAACCTAATTTATCCATTTTGAAATATGTATGATAATGTCACAAACGCAAGGTCTACAGCTCACAAACCCAGTAAAATAAACTTTAGATTAACTTTCATAATTTTGAAAGTAAGGGCGAAAACTATGTGTATGCGTTATGTATGTTAAAACTAAAGCGTCGTAGCAGTTATTACGTGCATAGGTAAAGTTTCAGTTACTGTCGCGTTTCGATCAGTTTTCCATTAAACAACTTACGAAGCGCAGGTACTAACTCGACAAATAGCAAACTTCAGCTATAATGTTTCTATCGAAAGACAAAAGTGAATTCTACAAAATGTCGATGAAATATCTTTAGTGGATAATATTTAATAAAAACTTTATTTAAAAAAAAATCTTTTATAGAATTTTTTATAAAGAATGACGAGATGCGTCTAAAGGTACAACAAGGCTTTGGTAAAGTATTTTTGTTTACAAGGTGTTTTCTAATTTATTTGCTTGGTCCTGTGAGGCTTAAAGTATTTACAAGTAATGTTTCATCTTAGTAAGAATCAAATCTGAATCACGAAACAACAAATAACTCATCCGTAAAAAAGCGTACCTACCTACCTACATACATAAATTGATTTTTAGGGTTCCATACCTCAAAACGAAACCCTCATAGAATCGCTTGTTGTCCGTCTGTCTGTCTGTCAAGACCCTTTATCTCTGAAACATGTGAAAGTATCGAGTTGAAATTAAATTAAACCATATACCTACTCAGATCTACAGTCCTTGAAGCTGTGAATAAACAAACTTCTAAGTTTACGTAAAAAAGATATGCGGTTTCTCACTCAAGGGAATCAAAATTCATAGGGTACCTCCCGTTGACCTAGAACTATGAAAGGACATCATCCATTTTGGTCCAAATGCGAAAGTGCCGGCCAGAAAGCAAAAGTCCTTTATTCTGATAGATTTTATCCACCTATGCATTTCCTATTATGACACCGAAGCTCTGCTGTAGCACCGCTGTACTTGATTTTAATTGAGTTCAAAAAGTCAGTTTTTTCATACATTTTGGCACAAACGTATAAAATCGGACAAAAGGAAATTCTGATAGATTTTGTCATAGCGTTTCTTATTATTGCACCAAAGCTGAAGCACCGCTACAAATTTTAATTGAGTTCAAAAAATCTGTCTTTTCATACATTTTGACACAAATGTGAAGCGGTGCTATAGCTTCGGTGCCATAACAAAATCTAAAAGAATAAATCAGTTTTGTCTTTTGGCCGGCACTTTCATATTTCTACTCATGTGCTTTTATATTTGGACCAAAAATATATGAAACATGGATGA
This sequence comes from Agriphila geniculea, assembly GCA_943789525.1. Classification (NCBI taxonomy): domain Eukaryota; kingdom Metazoa; phylum Arthropoda; class Insecta; order Lepidoptera; family Crambidae; genus Agriphila; species Agriphila geniculea. The sequence continues at coordinate 19,925,546 of OX038871.1, forward strand.
TGTCCTTTGGCAAGTATTTCGTCTTACACTACAAGTACAGGGAAAAATCTGAAAACTATAAATTTTTAATTAAATCATAAAAATATAGTCTTTATTTAAACTACATAGTAGTGGTATATGGTAGCAGTGGGCGAGTCCAACTCACCTTGTCCATTTTTAGGGTTCCGTACCCAAAGGGTAAAAACGGGACCCTATTACTAAGACTCCGCTGTCCGTCTGTCTGTCTGACTGTCTGTCTGTCTATCTGTCTGTCTGTCTGTCTGTCACCAGGCTGTATCATATAAACCGTGATAGCTAAAAAATTGAAATTTTCACAGATGATGTATTGCTGTTGCCGCTATAACAACAATTACTAAAAACAGAATAAAATTAATATTTAAGGGGGGCTCCCATACAACAAACGTGATTTTTTTGCCGTTTTTTGCTCGATATTAATAACGTTAACAGGTAGACAGTTGAAATTTTCACAGATGATGTATTTTTATTGCCGCTATAACAACAAATACTAAAAACGGAATAAAATTAATATTTAAGAGGGGCTCCCATACAACAAACGTAATTTTTTTTGCCGTTTTTCGGTACGGAACCCTTCGTGCGCGAGTCCGACTCGCACTAGGCCGTTTTATTTTTTTAATTGCGATGCACTCGATGTTGGTCCAAAACTCAACTAGACAGATCGACGATCTGCCCCTGTAACATGTTCTACAATAGCTGACTTTCTCAAGTTCGATTTGAGAGTTTGTCTAACAGGTAGATAGATACATAATTCAGCACAACGTGTAAACAACACCAATGGATAATCTTACAATAATGTTTCCGTCCGACATAATATCTACAGATGTAACTTGAGCACGTTCTCAATAAAGCTACTATTTGCATAGTATACAAAATTATTGAGTATGTTCCATGGAAATAATGAATTGAATGAAAACTGTAATTTAAGTTAATGTAGCCGTCAATATAGGTATTTTTCTAAGACAATCCATTCTGGAAGTTAATTTCATTCAGTCGCCATTAGCTTGACCGTGAATGAATAACTAAACATTTACAATTCATGTGATAAAAAGCTGAAAGAAAACAGGAGTCTATTTTCTTTGACTCTCACTGTCTATAATTTTAGGGTTCCGTACCCAAAAAAGAAAAAACGGAACCCTATTGGATCACTTTGTTGTCCGTCTGTCTGTCAGCGGCAACAAACGCATATTTCGATATTCTCACTCAAGGGAACCAAATTCATAGAGTAGATACTCACCGTTGACCTAGAACTATGAAATTTGGCAAGTAATATCGTCTTATACTACAAGTACAAGGAAAAGTCTGAAAACTGTAGTTTTTTTATTTCATCTCATTTGTATGGCACATTTCTTACATTCCTACGGTCCTCATACACTGGATTCCATTTTTCATGTCTAATAACAATTTCCAATAATGTATCAAACTTACTGATCGACGGCGAAGTGCCAATACCTCCTTACTGTTAAATTCCACTTAAACTAGGAGATTTTACAAAAACATTGGCGGCATACATATCTAATACGTTATCGAACAAATAAAGCTTTATCTGGGCATTGAAAAATCAGCCCTAAGAAAATAAATTTCTCAAAAAAGTGTCAGTTAGGAGGTATTGGTACTTCGCCGTAGTGATGTGATGTGATTATAAGAAAGTAAGATTAATTGTAGTCTTTGTTACCTTTTCCTCCTTTGTATTATTATACTGTACCTACTCGGCAAGTATTGCTATTACACAGAAGCATTACTTTTTATGCATAAATGTTTTTGGGCCATGGGAAATAATTGGGCTACAAACCTGTACTAATATTTTATTTCTTATTTGTAAAGATCTGCTCTGTTTATTATTTTTTAAGTTGTCACATTTGAATTTTCAATATTAATTACTTACGTTTGCTTTAAAAAAAACTGGTCTATCTAAAAGTTCCCATACTGTTCCAACTTTAAGTTCATCTAGCAACAGTCACGGGATCTCGACTTGTTAAATGAAACCATTTGGCGGAACGATAAACATTTGCTCAACAACGGAGTCTATTAAGTCTACTCCTAATTAATTTGAAACTCATTGAATTTATTAAGTCGGGGTGGTTTGTAGTGCAATTTGATTCAACTAACTGAGACGTTAAAAGCAACTGGAATGAAACAAAAACAACTTGCGTAACAAGATTTTCATCTTGCGGATTTCAAAAAAGTTTCTGAATAATAGTGCAATTTGTTCAGCAAATAAGCAAGCAAGGACACTCAAAAGTCTCTAAAAGTTTCATCGCTCTTTCATATTTATAACTTGCATATTTTACGAAGTAACATATTATTGATATATAAAATTATTATATCAAAGGTACGTATAATATTGTGTTATTTCATTATAAAAATGATTTATTATGAATTTTCGTATTAACTCGTGTTATTATGACTTCAATTAGGGTAAAACCGGGATAGATGCCCTACTTTTTGAAATGGCCTCCTAATTTTAAAAAATATTTATTAATATGAATAATTTCTATGAATGTAGGCTAGCTTAATCATTTATGTTAAATCATAATTATTTATATTTGATCAATCAATTACAGATTTTACAGAATTAACTTTTCGTGGAACCCTTTTTTGAGGATAGATGCATATGGATAGTTGCCCCACCATGAAAATACTAAGAAGGATAGATGCCCTTAGTGCGGGATAGTAGAAACGAAAACCCAACCAAATTTTATGAGGTCGTTCTACTCCTAAAACAGCAATATAAATGTAAATACATAAAATATAACAGAACAATAAAAATAATTTTAAAATATACACTGACACCATATATGCTTATATATGGTGTATGGAAAGATAGATGCTCTTAAGGGCACCTATACCTAGAAGCTACAATCAGTAAAGAGTCCAAATATAAATATATGTAAATACATAAAAAAAATATAACAAACAGAAAAAATATTATAAATATATACTGACACCCTATATGGGCATATATGACGTATGAAGGGATAAATGCCCCTAGGGGCACCTATATCTAAAGAAATCAGGGCCACTATGCTTTGTGATAAGAATAGATGCCCAAGTAGTTTTTAAATAAATTAAAAACAAAAGAGCAATTATTTGCACCCAGGTGCACACTTAATGAACCAGTGACTGACGTAATAAAAAATAAAACGGAATTTATTAGTACTTATAAAGTTATACAACGGCAAATACTAATATTTCAAACTTTGACGTTTTTTGTGAAGTTCGTCGCAGAGTTGATTGCACACACGAGCGAAACGCCGTACAACAGCCCGTGGACAATTAGGTGCGGGGTGACTGCGGCTCCCACTTATACTATTAATTCTTAGTTGCGACTTTGGGAAGTTGGGTATTTGAAAATGGGGCACCTATCCCACTGCAGCATCTATCCCGGTTTTACCCTACATAAGCACCTACGAAGCATGCTATACAAATACAAAGCAGGATTTAGAGTCTATTAGTAGCAGCCATATCCCAATTGACAAGATTTCAAAATTTTTAGGTACATGTTTTTATGGATATAATGAAAATTTATCGTTTTTTAGGCAACACGTATTTTTTCTTTTCCATTTATTTTCATACATTACTGAGATATTAATTAATAAAAAACGGTTTATTCTAAAAGGACGTAAGTACAAGATATAGGTAAAATATAAGCGATGCCTTTGCCTTGCCTCTTAAAACGTCAATTAAAAAAAAAACTGTCTTTGATGCGAATTGTGATGTCTATAGAGATGTAGGCACGCTAGTATTTTATATCGATAATAATGGTATTTTTGTTTCATGTTTCATAATAAATAAGAAACATAATAACAACTATAGTAACCCCAATAACAACTATGTAAATTATCGTAGTACCTTTTAAGGGGTATGAGTAATTTTCTAAGAAGAGGTGGGTCATTTTTCTTTTAATGTCGCTTTCTAAAAACAGTTTTAACTAAAAGCCCCCATACAAAGACTTTCAAAAGTAATATCGAAGCGATGTTGTGAACTCACCGATTAAATGATAATATCTATTGATTATTTTCTTATGTTCCTGTGTGTGATTTACAGCCCTCAATCACACAAAACATAATGGCACAGGTAACGCTTAAGTATCACAAACGATGCTACGACTTTCTTTTGATTTTCTTACAAGAATACTTTAAAAATATCTAAATTTTACTGAAAATAGAAATACACTCGAAAGACATTCAGTCATTATTATGACATTTATGACAATTGATTTTTTCAGTGTTGCCAGATCAGATTTTCACACTACCCTAGGCTGGGTCTTAATTTACCCTAGATCACAGAATACCTAGATATAATATAAATAAATAATAATTAATAAGTACTACCGTACAGAAAGGACACTCTCCGCCCCACCTTACATGTACATGGAAGAATTGTTTGTTATTTATAAAGAAAGAAATAGGTAGTGGAACGAAATATTTTTCTGGTATTTAATTATACTAATCGGGTAATTGGGTATGCTGTAATTTCAATTTCGGGATTTAAAATTACTCGAACGGGCTATGTGTCGTCTCTTAGTGCCGGATATTTTTAACCCTAAATCTAGGGTAAATTACCCTAAGCTGGCACCACTGTTTTCTTTTTAAATAGAAGGCAAAGAGACTCAACTCAAACTCCCTATATGGACTAGATTTCAGATTTTTTTAATTTACGTACAAAATACTGATCTAAAAATTCTGAAAAAAAAATATATGAGCCTAGAACACTAAAATCTCGAAATGGTTTTCTAATTTTAGCACTTTCTCAAAATGAAATGTTGTCAATTATAACTTGACATAAATTGGAATAGCTATAGTTTATGCATTCTGGTAATATGATTTTGTTTTAGCATATTGTTGATATGTAACCAGGGATTGAAATAACGTTATAAATACCGTTAAAATATTTTATCGGTAAATTTACCGGTAAAAATAACGTTAAAAATATTTTACCGGTAAAATTAACGTTAAATATAGCGTTAAATTTAGTACCGGTAAAATTATCGGTAAAAAATTAACGTTATTAATTGGAATAACGTTAATTTTAAAGTAACGGTAAAAAAAGAAAGAAATAACGTTAAAATTAACGTTATTGCAGTAAATAACGTTAAATTTAACGTTATTTCTCAAAATAACGTCTAAATTAACGTTATTTATTGACATACCGTTAATGTTAAAATTAACGGTAAAAAAAGTAAGAAATAACGTTATATTCAAAAATAACGTTAACATTCCCTGTATGTAACTTGCTGAAGTGTGTGCAACGGAGCCGGCGAGATAAAGGAAATGGCGATTTCAGCAACAGGCTAGGTAGTTTCGGTTATATTTAGCCATTTGCTAAATAGACTAATACCGTCCTAGACTTAATAAATATGATATTTAGGCAAAACGCGACTTAGTCTGTCTACGCATTAGGTACACCGACCTTAAAGGTTTCAGTCTACCAATAACTGCAAAATTAAAGTTCCTAGGTCTAGCAGTTTATACTGTGCGTTGATATCAGTCATTCAGTCAGAACTTTGAATTTTATATATAATATAGATAATTTTAGATTTGGAAAAATCTTCGACATAAAAACACAAATGCTATTCAGGTTTGTGTGTTACACTATTTCATCAGAAACAGAATGTCATTACTTATTCGTTAAAAGTTTTATGACAACAAAATAAGGCGTTACATGATTGTAAATATACGTTTCATAGCATTAGCTTCGTAAATCAACCAGTATTCGTTCCTCTAATATATGGAGGAAGGCTTCGAGATGTAAAATTAGTCTGACAAGAAAATTGAACGTAATCACATGACAGAAAGACTTCTGATTTCCGTTTGTGTGCGGTTGGAATAAGTAAACGAAAATTGTATCATACGCTTTCTTGGTATCTACATCAACGCATTCCCTGGTTTTATATTCCCACATAATAATATTATAAGTAACATATAAAACCAAATACCTAGTAACTGTATAAAATCTTGCATAATACTGTGTATAATTATACAAGCCATTCGTGAACCCCTACCTTTACCTACGGTTTAGAACAGCGGTTCCCAAATGGTGTTCAGCGGAACCCTGGGGTTCCGTAAGAGGCTCTCAGGGGTTCCGCGAAAAATCAAGAGTTAAGTAAATATCTTTTTGTTCTACTAAATAAATATTTATCTTACAAAATGTGAACACCAAGCGAAAAAGAATCAGTATTGTGTGATTTCACGTAAAAACTGTTACAGTTAGTTTACTTCTTACTTGAGCTAGGGTTCCACCCAAAAACGGTGAACCAAAAAGGGTTCCGTAGCTTAGAAGATACAATTTAGAAAATAACGTAAAAGCGTATTCATGTAAGGTACTGGCAAAAATAAACAAAAATGTAGGCACCTGTTTATTGATTGATACTTGAGTAACAACCCTTTCCCCAAAGCGTGAGTCACGTTACTTTACGGTAACATATCACAATTCTCAGTAGAAACAAATATTCTTCTACCACTGTCTCCAAAAAAACCATGTCCTTTTGAAGTCTCAAGTGAATTGTATACCATTAATCACAACGTCGTAGGCTTACCGTTTAACCCAGCAAATCTATCTAGCTAATAGCCCAACTTCACTCAATGCCTATTAGAATTCTTCGGAACCACTTAATTTTAATAGGACTTAACTAAACTTCTATTTGACTAAAGACTATGACTTAAGTAGATTATGACCATGTGGCGAGACGAAATTATGTTAAGGGTTTTTGGTGTCTATTTGGCTTCGTTCCAGACTCGTATAACTAATGACTAACGATTCTGCGGCAGCTGACATTTTGACAAGTTCGTGATCGTGGCTAGAGGCATATCGCGATAACCAACATGCTATTCAGGGGTATTTTTCACATAGTTTAAGTATAACTAATACTTTGTGAAAATACGTGAACGTGAATCATGTAAAAAGACCGCCATAAATTATGGTCATTATGCATGTTATAGTTTTGAAAATATTTGTAATAATTTTTATTCGTTGAATGATTTTTCTACTAAAGTGAGCTTGAATTTGTTTTACAGACGTCCGGGGCTTGTCTTGACTTAACAAACTTAATTATAAAATAAAAACAGAAGAGAACTCAACTCTTCTGAAATTATTTATTCTGTTGTACTTTTCATAATCGTTAAAAATAACTTTCAACCGTTAACGATCTGGAACCCAAAAGTTTTGTAACGAAAAACGCCTGCGTAAAATAAAAAGAGGTACAAAGTTTTTAATAAATGCAAACGTAGCTTTGATTATATTAATTTCTAAGTAAATGTTTTTTCGAAAAAACTAAAATATTTACGTTTTTTGATTCCGATAAGAGATAGGTACGTAGATTTTGTTTCAACATAAAATAAGTAACATCAAATTCCTTACCTTATTTGTCCCATTTGAAAAGAATTATTGAATAGTGACATGTGCAGACTGGCTATTTCGTGCTGATGTGCTACGCTGCAATTAAAACAGTAGTGCATCACAAATTAACCACGAATAAACAGTCATAGTTGTTTAACGTAACTATATACTTCAAGAGTATAGTTGCTAACTCTAAGGAAACTAAAATTTCCCTCGAGATCACTTCACTTTATTCTGAAACTACGCTTCTTCTACCATAAGGCCCAAGATATATGGTCACAAACTATAACTTATAACAATAGCGATAAAACCGCGTCATACAGTATTTATCTACACAAATTGCTTTTTAGCTTTACTCAGGGCTGATTTTTCAATAACAGATATCAGTCAGTATTTTTTTTCCAAATATAATAAATCATTCAAAAAGACAAACATATGACAAACATTTTCAATTTCACAGTATATAATAATAATAATAATACGTTATAGTATCAAACGGTTTAATATTTAACTGTGCATTGAAAAACCAGCCCTAGAGTTAATGGTTAAGGATAATTATGTTCATACAAATCCTGTTCTTGTGAATCATTTGCCAAAATTCATAAACTTCGTAAATCCAACCGTTCTGAAATATTGTCTAACAGGGCAGAGTGTAAAAAAACTCTTAAAACTTTTCACAATTAAAAAGTAGATTTTCAAGTAATGAGATTTTTTCAAGCCCAGCTATTGTGCAACTGATTTTAATTGCACTTTCAATTAATATCGACCTAGTCGAGTCTTTAAAACAGCCCGAGTAATATTATCTTTCTAAATACACAAAAAGGCCGTATTAATGTCTTTCTGGACCCTAATAACATAATAATAACACATGAACGTCGTGAAGAAGTAAAAACATTTATGATTAAAAAATATGTTTTTTTATGCGTAGGTATGTCACTAATTAGCTAAAGTTATCATCATGGTTAATGTTACAATCAGTGGGGTCTTGTTTTTCATCTTGAACAAAATATTAAAAATGCTTAATTTTAAGTGTTATGAAAAAAAACAATCCAAGTCGACAGTCGCAAGTAAATCATATTATAGTTAAAGTGGATTGGATGTACCTTACTGCTCCTACTTTATTTTTCTTGTCAGCATTTTATTACCTTTAAATGTATTTTTTTTATTCATCCAAATAACATTACATTTTATTTTAACAGTTGCTTTACGCTTATAAACCTACGAGGTTTGTCCAAGCGTTGCACATTCGACTCGGACTATAATATTGTAATAATTATAAAATAATAACAATGCTGCGACCAGCGACATGCGTCGGCCGCACGCACACATTAAATATTATAATACAAATAAGTTGCATTGATGCGCATGAGTGAAATAGTTTCGTGTGCGTTTAGGAATTAGTAAGGTGTTTAGTGGGTAGTGCCCCGGCGAGTCCCACATACCTTCGAGATGCGTAAAAGCATTCCCCTTACTATATAAAAAAAATAAAAATAAAAAAAATATTTCTGGTTTACGCGCCATAGGATGTTCGGAGAAAACTGATTGAACATTAGTTTAATAAAATTGTTGTTTTTATTATTATTTTTTTAATATATATAGTATAAAATAACTTATACTATAAAAAAACAATATAGTACTAGCTTCCGCCGGCGACTTCGTTCGCGAGGACATTTGGAAAATTCCCAGGGAACCATTGACTATCTGTGGGCCATTTCAAATCCGTCGTTTTTGCGTGATTGAATAAAAAACATCTAAACATTCAAACGTTCACACTTATTATATCGGTAGGATATCCACATTCCATTTCTGTTTATCCCCGTTTCCGTACCCGTTCCTGTTCCTGGTCCCTTTTTCGTATTCTCCATTTCTCTTTAGGAGTTAAATCATTTCCACTTCAAAACAAATGCCACTTTCGCTATCAATATCTCATAAAAACTCAATAACGACATCCATATCGATTTTAGTTTTATTTACCTCATTTACACTTTAAGGGTATAATTTCCGGAAATTCACGAAATATGTATTTGCTTATTTGTTTATAAGAAGTAGGTACTCCTACGAAGTTTCAAGTCAAAATGTCTATTTTATATGTTTTCTATACAAAATTTGAACTCTGCATTTACCCCTTTAGAGGATGAATTATGTCTAACATGTTGGACTTCAAAATAAATGCTATTTTTGCAATCAATATCCCATAAAACCGCAATAACGACATCCATATTGATTTTTTCGGTTCATTTACCCCATTTATCTCCCAAGGGGTTGAGTTTTGGAAAACCACGAAACATGTGTTTACTTATTTGCAAAGCTGGGCATTAACTCGTTAATCCGTTAATCGTAAATTAACGAAGTTAAGAATGCGAAAATAGCATGAAAATGTATGGATATCCTGAAACAAAGAACTCTGACCCATTAATATTTTAGAATGCTGATCAGATCAGTTGGGTGTGTCTCTGAATCTCCTTTATTCACTCCCTGGATGGCCATCATCAGATCACAGCACGGTACATCCCTGGCAGAAAACCAAGGCTTCAAAGTTACCTCGTTTGTATGAAAATAATACCAGTATCCCTAGACAAAGTTGATGAGTATATAACACGGCTATACCGTTAAGTGCGACAGTTGAAAGACTTTTCTCAACAGGAAAAGACATTTTAAGAGCAAAATGATCCTCGCTCTCCGACTACAATTTTAATATGCTGATGTTCTTAAAAGGGAACATGCACCTACCTAATCTAAATAATACTTAATTCATAACTTTACTGTTGATTTAAGGCTGACTGCGCGCCCATAATATTCTTTTAATTTCATGTAGAGGTAAAAGATTAAATAAATGCTTACAACTATTACTCATTTTACTTACTTGTATAGCAAAATTGTTGAAAAATACAAAAAACCGACTTCAAAAAACCTACCTCTAAAAAGCAAGAAATAATATTCGTAATAATAAAAACACGTCTATTGAAGTCGGGTGGGGCTGAAGTATGTACTAGTTACTATATAATATAATATATAATTGAAGTAGATTGTTATATAAGGGTCAAAAGGAAGCAATACCCATACGAGATATTTAGACGCCCGAGCATAGTGAGGGCGGCTATAGTTCGAGGATGGAATTGATGACTTTTACCCGTGTTTAACACTCTACTTTTCATTTCGAATATAAGGAAAGTAAAAAAAGTCTTAGATTTTCCAAAATGTTTATTAATAAAAAGATGTTGGTACTAATTCACTACATAGGGAGACCTTATATTTATTTTACTAACTTACCTTTTTAAATTTAATTAAAAAATTAGAACAATTAGTAAAACTTAAAGTTTTATTCTTGCTTTTAATATATACACAGCTTGATATATTATGATGACAGATTTGACTTTGTTGGATAACTGTAAAAGTTAGAGATATTCTTTGGTCTTTGATTAGACGTTGAAGTCCATGGTAGAGATTCTCCTGCAGTAGTTGTTTGAGGCGAATTAGAGCGTAGGTTTATTGTTTCTTATATTTAGTTTGAACTTTTTGTTTTATTTTTAAACTCATTTTTAGTAGGTACATACAAAATCAACACAAAACTTTAAAGGTATGATTCCGATGTCAGCAGCACTGCTGCGCGACACTGCTGCGCGACACTGCTGCGCGACACTGCTGCGCGACAGTGCTGCGCAGCACTGCTGCCGAGCTCGGAATGTAGTCTCATATAAACCTATAGAGAATGTATGGGGACCAGTGGTGTCGCGCAGCAGTGTTGCGCAGCAGTGTCGCGTCGCTTCTCCGCTCACATCAAATTGAGCCTTTCAAACGTTACATTAGGGTTCAATTTGGAGTACACTGCTGCTTCTGCCTAGATCGGAATCATACCTTAATACGGCACACACAGCTCAAAGTCACAGAGCTAGGTATCGCGCTAATATTAATTTATAGTTTTTCTTAATTTAAATTTGGAACACGCTGCGTCGCCGGCCGCTCCGCCCAATATTTTTAATTTTGCACTGGCTGTTTATACCATGTTTCATTGTTGTTCGTGTATGCGCCCTATCTATTTTTTTAAACCATTACCGATGAGGTAACTCTATGGTTGACTATGTAAATGTAACCAAATTCAGTTCTATTTTTAAATTTCTTTTACTCCCTAGGGTGGAACGAAGAGTTTTGGACCCGCTGCTCAGTTTAAATATACATCACTTTCCGAATATGAGAAATGAAAATTCCTTTTTTTTTATTCTAAAAGTCACACCCGACTTCAATAGACGTGTTTTTATTATTACGAATATTATTTCTTGCTTTTTAGAGGTAGGTTTTTTGAAGTCGGTTTTTTGTTTTTTTAAACATTTTTTTTAATTTTTAGTGTAGGTACCTCTTGTATTAGGTAGTGTAGGTATATTATTTAGGTAGAAAACTCGGGTCAGCCAAACGTGAGTTAATCGCGGAGAAACATACATACATGCGGGTCAAACTGAGACCTCCTTTTTTTAGGTCGGTTAAAGAACTACACATAAGATATCCCTTTTCCAACAAAAAAATAATTATCTTATTCAGTTCATAAACAAAGAAGTTATACGACTGATCATCGAGGTAGTTCACACAAAATTCAATGCTGTTTGGAGCATTTGGCAGCAAGTATATCAAGACAGTTTACTCGGTAAGTTTTGCCGAGGTAGCGACCACTACAATAAAAGTCTCAGCTTCACTCAACCAAGATCGCGCCTATTTCCATTATCCCACATATTGTTCAGTTGCGTAGACACTTGTACCACAAAACTGCACCAATTTTAAGACACAATATCCACTATGAATCAATTTGCGAATAATTAAAATAGTCACCGAACTGAACTCGACAAAATCCCGCCAAAAACTCACTGTCACACTCACACACAGCACAGATAAAAAACCATAGATAATTTAGTACTTTTTTTTCTTTTATCCCACCAAACACAACATGTCAAAGGATACTTTTATGTTTATAGGTCGACCGGAATCTCATCTTTTATCTAGTTAGTTTATTTAATTTTAATGTCGTGCTCCTTCTCTAAAGTTTATTTATGTTTATTTTAATCCGCTTCTTCCTTCTTTTACTGTGTTACCGCACCATTTCGTCCTGGGAGCTGTCTGAAAACCAGCGCTCTTGCGGCATTCTGCGCAATGCCGCAAAAGCATAGCTGAGCCAGCTACCCTTTGGCCACACCCGTAGCATTTATTTTTTAGTAATCTCTGTCTGTTATTTCTGTTTGTTTTTCTTCTTCTAACTATGTAAATTATTTTTTAGGCCAATAAATGTTTCTTTATCTTTATCTTTATCTAAAATTATACTATTTTCGTGCCTTTTTCAAGATTACTTGAAAAGTACTGAACCGATTTCATAATTTTAAAAAATGGGACCAACTTGAATTTTTACCTAATGTGAATCATTTCAATCGGTTCAGGCGTCTTCGAGTAATCGGTGTACATACAAAAAAAAAACGTGTCGAATTGAGTACCTCCCTCCTTTTGAAATCGGTAAAAACCAAGTCCCTTCAATTGTTAGTAACAATTGAGTAAAACCATGAACTTGTTAACTTTAACGAATAACTTTTAACTTACGTTATATTTTTTATACATTTAACGCTTCAACGTTTAACGAAATTAACTTTTTTAGTAACGGATTAGCGATTAACGAAGTTAAATATTTGATTAACGGTGCCCAGCTTTGCTTATTTGTTTTTAGAAATACTCCTATGAAGTTTCAAGTCAATATAATTATTAACACGTTTTTATTAGGTTGCTTACTCGTTTGTGTGTTCGTTCGTCCGTTTGTTTCTCCGCAAAGTTTGTGAACGATTTTGTACTAGCTTTCCGATGAGCTAGAAACTTGAAACTTTGAACATAGATCAGAACTGGAAGGCAATGCAATATTATTGTGTCATTGAGCTGATCTGATGATGGATCCGGAAGAAGACCATAGGATCTCTATGATGAAACCATACAACCCCGTTTTGTTTGGGCTCGTTACAATCGTCTTGAAGAGTTCTTTAATAGGAGACGAGATCCAGGGTCTGATGATAAAGCTGAAAGGCCATGCCATAGGAACTCAATTTTAAAACCGTGCATCCTCATCAAATTTGGGCTTGTTTGGATTGTCTTGACGAGTTCTATGTTGGGAAATAATTTCCAGGGTCTGATGATGGAGCCGGAAGAAGAACACCGGAACTCTTTAATAAAACCACGCCACCTCATCGAGATTGTGGGCTCGTTTGAATCGTCTTCACGAGTACTTTGTTGGGAAATAGTGTACAGGGACTGATGATGGAGCCCGAAGAAGGCCATTAGAACTCGGTAATAGAACCATGCAACCCCATCGAGTTTGGGCTCGTTTGAATCATCTTGACGAGTACTTTAATAATAGTGTCCGAGGATCTGATGATGAAGCCGGAAGAAGGCCATAGAAACTCTATAATAAAACCATGCAACCCCATCAAGTTTGGACTCATTACAATCGTCTTGACGAGTACTTTGTTGGGAAATAGTTTCCAGGGTCTGATGATGGAGCCGGAAGAAGGCCACTGGGACTCTGTAATAAAACCATCCAACCCGATCGAGTTTGGGCTCGTTTGAATCGTCTTGACGATTGCGAGTGCGAGTGCGAGAGTAGGAAATGGTATAATTTAGTCTTAGCTCGTTAACTAAAAAGCAGAAAATAATAATTTACTAAAAAAAAACTTTTTTAAAAACACGTTTTTAAAACGGACTAAATTAAGTACTTATTACAAAAAAAAATCGGACTAAATCATTAAAACAGAGTAGTAAAAACAAACTACAAAGTAAAAAATAAATTAATCTGTAAATATTTATTACCCTAATACCCTATACCTACAGAAATTTTAAACCTAAAAATTTTAAACCTAAAAACGTGGGGCGCGTTTTGTAAAATTTATCATCCATATTACAAATAGCATAGCATGCGCCCCACGTTTTTAGGTTTCAAATTTTAAGGGTTAAAATTTCTGTAGGTATAGGGTAATAAATATTTACAGAAGAATTTAGTTTTTACTTTGTAGTTTGTTTTTACTACTCCGTTTTAATGATTTAGTCCGATTTTTTTTTGTAATAATTTATTTTATTTCCGTACAAACTTTGAATCCCCATTTCGCCTGTTTAGGGGTATAATTTCTATAAATCCTTTCTTAGTGCATCCACTACACAGACACGACAGATATACGAAAGCATTTTTTTCCCAAGCTGAAGCAGAGACGCTTCGCTGGTGCTTCGTGCTCGCACCGTTAATAATAACGGTTAACATGCCTGTCGCGCCGATTACGGATATTATTTTAACTTGTTAGCCTTTCTTTAGCAACAACAATAATTATTTATTAACTACAAATACAACTTTCACAGGGTATCAACGTTGCCAACCCCATTAAAGTTTTGAATACCTGGTAACAAGTAGCTTCAAAAGCAAACCACATTAATTATTCTAGCACAATGTAACCTTCATCTGCGTAAAATTAGATTTCCGAATGAATTCGTAAGCTGGTCTATTGACGCAAAATTGAAGATAGGGACTGCCAATCCATTTAAATCACAATGGTGACCTAAAAAGTTTTTCACGAATTATTTATCTACGCTGAATAGCTTTGAAGGTTTTTTGCAATTTCGCTAAAGAAAATTTATTATAAGTATATTTTGAATTGACGTCAATTGCCTGTTTCTGTTTGATCTTTAAAACAGGAAATTACTGAATATATTTTGTTAAACCGTTCTTATTTCAAACTGGATGATTTTAAAGAAAGCTTATCCAACAACAAATAACAATACTATTCCGTTAATTTTTGTATGAAAACGCAAACATACTCAATTATGCAATAAAATGAACTGTTTCTTACCGAGTGCTAAATATATTTTTATTACAAAATACCACTTTAAGATAGATTTCTGTTTACTCCAAAGCTTACTAAATAAGGCACACATTTTGTACTATTTTATATCTTTTGATGATCAAAAGAATAAAATAATAATAAATAGGTCTCCAATTCTCACCTTAGTAAACTTTAATTTTACTAAAATTATGATATAATCTGCATTTTTAGGGTTTCGTACCAAAATGGTAAAAAAGGAACCCTTATTATTTTAAGATCCTTTTCAGTCCCTGTTGAAAAAAAAAATCTTTCTTATTTGCAAAATAGTTGGGCAAATGGCATCTTAAACTATTCCAAATTTCAAGTTGATACCATTAGTAGTTCTCGAAATATCCAGCTGTGACAGACAGACAGACAGACAGACAGACTGAGTCACACCATAAGGGTTCCTTTTTTACCATTTTGGTATGGAACCCTAAAAACAAGGAGACAACATTGTTTGTTCGGAATTACTCCGCAAACTGACTACAGCCGGTCACGATACTCGCGATATCGACACGTGACCCTCAACAGGTAGTCTATTAGACGTTATAGCGTTATGTGGCCGCTGCGGGCGCAGGTAAGAGGTTTGCAATTACGCCATCACTCGATTTGTGACGATCTTTTGTTTTGTGTTGTTTATGCTTATTATTCTTTATAAGTATGATATTGTAAACTGACTACAGCCGCTCACGATATCGAGACACGTGACTCTCAACAGGTAGTCTATTAGACGCCATGGCGTTATGTGGCCGCTGCGGGCACCGGTAACAGGGTTGCAATTACGCCATCACTCGATTTGTAACGATCATTTGTTTTGTGTTTTATGCCTTTTTATTCTTTTTATTATATTGTAAACTACTACTACAGCCACTCACGATAACCAAACGCGTGACCCTCAACAGGTAGTCTATTAGATGTCATGGCGTCACTTGCGGGCACAGGTTGCGAACCGGCACCGACATTCGATATGCAACACTTATATAAAAAAAATGTCTAACATTTGTCATTGATTCTTTGTATTAAAGTAAATATTAGTATTAAAATTCATATTTTACTTAATATGTATAAACTGACTACAGCCACCCACGATATCGAAACATAAATCCTCAACACTCAACAGCCCCCCTACTCAAATGGCCACTTTTCTATTCGTTCGCTAACTTAAAGCTTAAAAATAAGCAATTAAACGATCAAGTCACACGTCGCAAGTTTATGTAAATCACAGACATTGTTGTATTGTATGGAATTGAGAAGCCTACAACACGTAATTTTGGAGTTTATGGCTTATTTTTAATTTTTAAGTTAGCGAACGAATAGAAAAGTGGCCATTTGAGTAGCCCCCCAGGTATACAGTCTTTCTATAAGTCGCCGAAAATAACTGTACTTTGATTTTAATACACAAATAAAGTCTGCTCGTGAGTCATTTATCTCTATCACAATTTAACAAATAAGATTATATCATCATCTAGATGCAAACAAAAGTCTATTTTCAATAGAAATTAAATTACTAGTCTTTCCAATCTATCTTGAGTATTGTTTCATGTCAGAATCAGACTTAATCTATCCACCTCCTACATAAAATCATTAATATAACGTCCCTGCGATTCAATTACTTTTGTTTCGTGACCTTATGGCCAATGGCATGCCGATATAACAGGGTTATAAATATTCAAACAGCTTAAACACGACCTAGCGTATAAATCTTTTCATAATATTTATTGGAACAATATAGAAAATCATTAAAAACAAAGGAGAATGGAAATCATAATTTTAATAGAACGCAACGTAACGAGCGCGTGAGAATTAACCCCTGAATGTCAACGAGATGTTCGCTGATAAATGGTGCGGCGGGTCGTCGCTTACAATTTTTGTTTCCGCAAAAACTGAGGTCGGACAAATTTGCTGACCCACATTTCTGTTTCCCTAATGTTATAAGGACATTTATACATTTATAAATTGTATAGCTATCATCTGTTCATTTTTTTGCAATCGAGGCTTTATTCTCTCTAGAACTATGTAAAAGCTGTATCAACTTAATCATCTTTAAAGACATAACCTTTTCAGACATTCCCCATTGACTAAGCACAAATTCAAATTTTTGGTTGATGCTATAGAATAGGCTTTACAAAGTGACATTTAAAAAATTAAAATAATAACTATTTGCCTCGCTAGAGGGCGTTAATGGAAAGAGAAGTGTCAAAATTGGCTTTTAAAAATAAATAGCCTGTACCAAAGAGGCAAGTATATTTTAAGAATGTCTTTCAAATATTGTGCTATAGCTGTTTACGATAGATCTACTCTGTTAAGAAAACACAGGTGAAGTATTTTATCAATCATTAAGGCACATTGCGCGGTACGCGGTGAGGCTCCTCTGCGGCAGTTGAACGGTGGCGGCTGAACGCAGGGCCGCATCGCCAGCCGCTACGCCGCGAGCACGATCGTAGCTACGGACTACGATCGCTACGTACATACGCTACGAAACTAGCTCAGTGCTACGATTTATTCAGCACCGTAGTAAATTAAATAGTAAAAAGTTTTGATTTTATTTATTTCAAAAAAGTTTAAATAATACTATTTCGTTTTAAAAAATCTTTTTGAAGTGCGTGCTCTTGAGGCTCGTCATAACACGACATAACATTTCTTAAATTAAGATCGCATAAATTTTTACTGTGTAATTACGTGGTAATTACTAATTTAAACACTATTTTAATAACATGCAATTCGTTTGATTTGAAACAAAATAACGAAACAATATGTCGTTATCAAAAATAAAATTATGTTTTATTAAACATATAATTGAAAAACAAATACGTAACTTAATTATCACATTAACTTTCAGACATGCATGCAGTAAAATTAACCGAAAAGTTTCAGTAAATTCTATATTTTATTTATGTCAATAGAAGTTAAAACTGCTCAATCCAACATTCCATTTTACACATCACAAAACTATTTTTTCTATTGTAAGCATTTCCATAACCGCATTATATGAAAAGGGACGCCTTTCGAGCATTATGAATTATCCTAACATCCCTACATCCCTCGAAAAAGGTATGAGCTATTTCATCACATTAAATTCTTATGCTGAAATCAAATATTACCAGAAAATAATATGAGGGTTTGGGGCCCACAATCTTTAATCTTTTCAATACGGTTTCCTTGACTACTGTTTTAATAATACTAGATTTCGCCCGCGATTTCGTTCGTGTGGATATTTGATAAAATCCTTGGGAAATATTTAACCTGGATAATAAGTATTCTCCGTTTTAATTTCATCAAAATCCGACCAGCCGTTTTTACGTGATTAATCGGTTGTATCACGTAAGCGGGTCCCCATCAAACACGCTGTCTCGCGAGGCAGGTCGTGTGGTGACCCTTAGGTTCAGCGGTTTGGCCTGTGCGTTTATATACTCGTAAACAAAGATATTAGACTTTTTTACTCGTAAATATATCAGTCAGTCAGTCAAGACTTTGAATTATATCTGTGCATTTTTTTAGGTAATTTATTTTCTATTCATTGTAATAAGCCGTAATTAAATGTATTTTTTACGGTTCGCCATTTTGTAAGTCGGAAAATGAGCTCCATCCAATTTGTGAATAAACAATATTTATCTTAATAAATTGAAAACATCAAAGCCATTACAAATTTATCTGTATGTAAAACGAATGTTAACATAAACATATTAATTGTGATTGCCTTATTGTAAACCTTTAACATTTACTAGTTGATTGGGATACTCTTTGTGTGACAAACTAAAATAAAATCTACGT
Organism: Agriphila geniculea; assembly: GCA_943789525.1. Taxonomy (NCBI): domain Eukaryota; kingdom Metazoa; phylum Arthropoda; class Insecta; order Lepidoptera; family Crambidae; genus Agriphila; species Agriphila geniculea. The sequence goes on from OX038871.1 coordinate 19,944,538, forward strand.
CGCGTAACTTCGGCATAGGTTGTCTAGACACTAAGCCTATCTCACTCTTGAACTGAAACTCAATGAACCTTAGTCTCACTAAGCCTATCTCGCTTTTGAACTAAAACTCAATGAACCTTAGTCTCACTAAGCCTATCTCGCTATTGAACTAAAACGTGTCACAATACGCCCACATCTCGTTTGGTCTAGACATAACGCGACTTAAGCACACTGCATTATAGGTAGTCAGCGATCAAAGGTTTGCTTTGGCATATTTTTTTTGTTTTCTAGAATATTCGTTTACTGTATAATAGTAGAAACTAATAATAATAATAGTAGTAATAGTAATAGTAACTTGTATACATCACTTTATTACACTTCAGACACAATGACACCTGTTATTTAAATATATTATTGATATTTTACTTACCTTTGATATTACCTTACCTTTGATATTTTATTTTTATATTTTTTAACGTGCATGATCATAAATTAGTTTTATTGTTGATTTTCTCATAAAACGTAAAAAGGCGACGTCGGTCGTAAACAAGCCAATGAGCTGTATGTTACGTTTTATTCGAAATAATGATTATTAAGCTTGCTTTTTACATATCGTTATTAAAAATGAATGTTCTTTTTGTTTTTTATATATTACAGTAGATAATGTCACCCCGGTGAATGCACCAGTAGCTCAGTTATTTATTTAGGACACTCGCTAGAATTGCGAAAGGAAGTGAATACAAATCTCCAATTTAAGTAATAGTTTTTTCCGGTAATCACTTTTCCAGGCTCTTTTTTATATCATTATAACCCCCTTAAATTTCAGTTAACTGTCTAGTTCAGTTACCAGAAAGAATTCATAAAATGCTGTTTTTTTTCCGGTACTCAAAAATTTTTTTTTCATGTTATTACAGATAACCGACGGATGATTTAATAATTCGGTAGTAGGTTGCATTTTCAATGGCTGTAATTTTTCTATTTTACTATCTATAACTCAGTGAAAAAGGAACAAAATCCTTGAAACTAGGAGCCGTATTACAGAACGATACTCAAGCACTCTTTAAACTTTACTAATCACCTGATCTCTACTTAATTATGAATTTGGTCTCAAGCACCCTGTTGATTCCTAGACAATGCTCGAGTATTACTTAGCCGATCTCTACTTAAATAGAGACTTGCGTCTAAGAGTCTGTTTTCTATTTAACTTATTTTGGCAGTATGAGTGTAATTTTATGCATTATTACACAGAATTGGACAAAGTAAATGTTGCATCGCAATTAATAAATAAGATCATGTGCTAAGAATTATAGCAATATTGAAAAGATTAAAATAGGTGATTTTTGTCATTGCAGTAAGTTTTTTATAAAACGGAATGTGATGATATCAAACTGATTAATTCAACAAACTTAACTCAGATCGTGCTAATTTTCGAACGATGTCTGATTAAAAAGAACTAAAATCACTGCTTATTCATAGTAAGGATTTGATATCTGTTTACGTAAGTATGGTTGAGACCACTCTCTACCATACTTACGTAAACTGAGATCAAATCAAGTAAATATGAACCTAAACCTCTAAGAATAAGATTTGGGCTCATATTTACATTAGTCAAGATCGAATTTAAGGGAGGGGAAGGTTGGGGGAGCCTCCATGCTACCCACCAAAGCATTTCAATTTTTTTAAATCAATTTTAAAAAATTGCTTAATCTAACCCTAAATGTATGAAAAAACGAATTTAAGGGGGGCGAGCGAGGGAGGGAGGGACAAAAGAGGGCTTTTGTCCCCCTTAAATAACTTTTTTTCATACAGGTAAGGTTAAGTATATTTTCAAAATTCAATTAAATAAAAACTATGCATCTCCGCACAAAATGCTTTGGTGCGGGGGGTCCCCTCTCTCCCTCCCATCCACCCTCCCCCCTAAACTCAACCTAAAGTAATGAAAATTAGAACTATGGCAATACTAATGAAAACATAAACTACGCAGTCAAGCATCGTTCTAAAAGTACTCAAGCATCGTTTTAAAATTAGCATGATCGGAGTTGAGTTTAGTTTAATGACTCTCTGCTCAAGCACCGTTCTAAAATATTAATTTTACTTAAAACTAGCTTGTTCTGTAATACGAGCCTAAGACTGTTAATGTATTATTAACTCCACAATGTTGAGCAGACTCTCGTAGTCGTTGAATAAAATTATTCGGTCTTACTTAATAAAATTTCAAAATGCGGCTTCGAGCCATTAACTTGGATATGAAGGGTTGGGATCCACGCGGAGGGAAAAACGAGGCCTTTAAAACAAAACGTAAAAAATATAAAAAATGAACTTTACAACTTTCAACATTTTTCATTTTCATAGCTTTCGTAGATAGATTGTGTTAGGCAAATTAATCATCAGAAACTTTAAAGAGCAAAGTTGATGCAAAGTGTTCATTGGAATGAGCTGTAATTAGTCAGAGCCATTCTCTGCAAAAACTATTTAGGATGTTTTTTTCAAAGGGTAGAGGGCCTATTCCAAAAAAGCATCGAGAGAAGCGTACGATGTTCGTCCCACTCCGTGACATCATTAACTCATTTAAAAGGTTCAAAATAAAGTAAATCGATCAACGCACATCGTCCGACTATCGTGATTATTTTCGTAAAGGTTTCGATATTCAACGAGGGCTTTTCAATGTGACATTAAAAAAATAAAAATAGTAACTATTTGCCTCACTAGATGGCGTTGATGGAAAGAGAGGTGTCAAAATTGGCTTTTAAAAATAAACGGCCTTTACCAAAGAGGATAGTAAGCGCTCGCTGGCTGACATCTGCCCAAAGAGAAACATTTTTAGCGACTTCAAAAGGAGGGAGGTACTCAATTCAACCCGTTTTTTTTTTTGTTTTTTGTATGTACACCGATTACTCGAAGACGGCTGAACCGATTGAAATGATTCAAACGTTATTAGATTAGGTAAACTTTCAAATTGGTCCCATTTTTTAAAATTTTGAAATCGGTTCAGTACTTTTCAAGTAATCTTGAAAAAAGCACGAAAATAGTATGATTTTTGTGTGAACTACCTCGATGATCAGTCGTATAACTTCTTTGTTTATGAACTGAATAAGATAATTATTTTTTGTTAAAAAGGGATATCTTAAGTGTAGTTCTTTAACCGACTTAAAAAAGGATGTTCGTAGTTTGACCCGCATGTATATATGTTTCTCCACGATTAACTCACGTTTGGCTGAGCCGATTTTTCTACCTAAATAATATACCTACACTACCTAATACAAAAGGTACCTACACTAAAAATTAAAAAATAAAAAATTGAAATAAAACAATTTTTAACGGATACTAGCGCGGTTTTATTGAAAGCACTTTGGTAATTAGTTGGTATTTTGGCAAAGTTGCCGAAACGTCGGGAAAACCAAAAATCAAACCAAATACCAACTAATTACCAAAGTGCTTTCAATAAAACCGCGCTAGTATCCGTTAAAAAATGTTTTATTTCATGTCTAGTGAGCGCGTAAGCTTGAGAAGTGAATAAATAAAAAATTGTTTAAAAAAACAAAAAATCGACTTCAAAAAACCTACCTCTTAAAAGCAAGAAATAATATTCGTAATAATAAAAACACGTCTATTGAAGCCGGGTGGGGCTTTTAGAATAAAAAAAAAGGAATTTGTACTCACCCGACTTCAATAGACGTGTTTTTATTATTACGAATATTATTTCTTGCTTTTTAGAGGTAGGTTTTTTGAAGTCGGTTTTTTGTTTTTTTAAACAATTTTTAGGGTTACATCTGCCTGTCTACCCGAGTAGGTACTCTTTAAAATTACATTGACACATACATTTTTATCAACGCCATCTATCGAGCCTACAATTTTTTGTCATTCTGAAAAGCCCTCATTCAATTTTTCATCGATTACCACATAATTACAGCATTAATAGCAAATAACAAAAACAGAAATCTAAGCTTAACGGTAATAATGAGGTTTTATTATATATTATAAATCTATGTGCGCAATGCCCAAGTTCCGGCCTCGCACTGTATCAGCCTGTTTACCTCCGCAGCAGCCCCAATTAGGAGACGGCCCGGTCATTAGAACCTTCTGTATTTTTAATGAGACTGAATGTCATACAACCAACCACCTACACCGGCTGAAATATAGGTACTCGGCTCATGTCCATGTGTAGGTTTCAGGAAGGCAATTCTCTGCAATTGCAGTCAATCTTATGTTATTCATCGAGCTTCTGATAGATTTCATACTAGCCAAAATCTCATTAGGTTTAGACTAAGTTAGCAGTTGCTAGCAGTCAGAAAATCATAGCTGATAGCAGCATTTATGCTGACAAAGTTCGAAGTTTAAAAAATTTTGTGGTCCATGGGTCTGACGCAGTCAGAAGAACTTAACTTTTATTTGCGATGTAGATACTACAAGTACTCTCACTGGAGCTACGAGAGCTAAAGAACTCGTGAAAGTAGCCAACTTTAACTGGTTAGTTGATTTGTTATAAAGTGAACTAACATTCTGACTTCTCCAACATTTCAGCTCAGTATAGGGAACTCTGTATAAAAATGAAACATAATTTAAAATGAAATATGTAGAAGTTATTTGTTGTATATGTATATTTTGCGTATGGTAGCAACTTCATATATGTAAAATACATACCTACACACGCAAAAATAAAACCAACTATCCATTATAAAACAAAAAGGTGATCGATCAATCAACTCAAATTCAAATAAAATCCGTTCAGCTCCATTACAAACGCTTAATAAATACCTCTCAGAGGAAGCCCATAAACAACAGGTAAATTGATATTCCATTTCCATACACCCACTCAAATTCAAATTGCAGCATTTGAACATTTTAGTACTCTCCGTTACTTTTTTATTAAAGTTTATTTAGATCAGTTAAAAGGATTAATAAAATATTGGAGCACATACATTGCTCTGACTCCAAAGTATATACTTACTTTAGCAACTGCTAAAGCACTTGTGTAATGGAAATCAAAGACAACGGTGGTACTTAGAGTAAGACGCGCTTCTGTGGTATTACAAACACGCAGACCTGAGTCAATATAGAAAAGTTCTGTTTTCTGAATTGACCCAGCTGGGGATTGAACCCGGAACCTCAGAGATGGAGTGTACAAGCTACTCGACCACGGTGGTCGTCACTTGTTACTACTTACTTACTATGTACTTATTTTATCAAGAGCTATCGATCAGCAAGAGTAACGGTTATTTATACGATAGGAAAAATGATAAATGGTGCAGCTCTTTTAATTTACAAGATCAAGTAAAAAGCAGTGAAAGAGTCCAAATGTTGGCCTTCTCTGTAGCAATGTCCACATTTTCATCGTTCTGACGGAAGTTCAAGAACGACAGACAAAAAAAAATAAAAAAATCAAAAAAATCAAAAATCTTTATTTACTTTAAAATACAAAAACATAACAATTAGTAGCTGGAGTCCCCTTTTAAGCATGACAATGCCTGTACCAGAGGGCCCCGCTCCTCCTTAAGGACGTTAAAGATTTTTGTAGGTACTTAAACTTACTTACGTGCTAATAATTTTAACAATAATAGTTCTTAGTGTTATTTAAATACTTATTTTATAACTAATTACATAATTTTACTTATTTATTTTAAGTACATGTGAGCACGCGTGCGCGCGTGCGTGTGTGTGTGTGTGTGTGCGTGTGCGAGAGAGTGTTAGTGTGTGTATTTTATCCGTGATATGTATGGAAATTCACCTGTTGTGAGTTGAGTTAAGGTAACAGACAAAAGTTTCCTTCGTCAGCTTTGAGGAATAAACAAAACGAGTGTTAATCCAAAAACGTTGAAACATTAGTAGTTAGCTCTCTTTCTTCATCAAAATATTCCTTAAGGATAAAAACTGAACTGGTACTGATAAGTGTAAGGCGTAGTCTTAGATTATTTAGATGTCTAGATAGAGTCTTAGGCTTTTGACGTATTAAACAAAACAGGCCAACTTTTTTAAGGTGGTGTGCATTTTTAGCATCATCGCGTCCAAAGAGTATTGTAATAAAAACTATGGCCGGCTCACACTACTGACAATGTGTGCGTGTTTTGGTCACCCAACTGTTGGGTGATATTTTTTTCGACGCTGTCGTAGCTTCGACTGTCTATCTTGACATATAAATAATCTAAGGGCGTAGTCTTAACTCCAAATCTGGTGTCTTTTATCGTCCAAGCTTTAAAGGTATCACTATCTTGTTATCTTTCTAGTCCTCTATCCGCACTATATTAATTGAAAATTCCTCCCATTTCATGTCTTCTATCGACTTGTCTTAAACTAATCACTTTACTGAATACTAGAAGATCCGAGAATAATTTATAACTAACTATTTTAAGCAATAAACCAAACCTTTAAAAATTAATCACCATAAGTATAATGTTTACTTCTTTTATTACACATTATACCAATTCACTTAGAAACTATTAAAAAACGGCACTTACATTGGAAACAACTTCCAAATAACCTCTAATAACAGGCTCATCGTAAATAAAAATATAAAAACAGAAAACAAAGAAAACAATAAACGAAAGCTGTTCGCAAAATATTAAATAACATTAATAAAATTGCAAAAACAATTTCAACGCTGGATAGTATAGAGTTACAGTATTTATAATCTTACGGCCCGGCCACAGCAGCCGCGGCGAGCGGCGCGACAAGCGAATTCAATAATCAATGCGCGCTATCTTGATGGCGGCCTCTCAGCTCGTCGTCACGACCGCGCAGTGATTACCGAATTAGCTTGCCGCGGCGGCGCGGCGGGTTGTGGCCGGGACGCGTTAATACAAAGGCGGATGCAACACAGACACCCATAGTCTGTGCGAGTGCGAGTTTGTAGTGCAGTCGCATTTGTTTCTACAAGGCAATGAATAGACATAAAAGGGGGTAAACACAAAAGCGGGAGGAAGGGGGGGGGGGAGGGGGCGGTGCCCAGACCCCGCCATGGAAAAAGTCTTAATGAGTTCATTAGGTTACATTAGTATTGTGACTTGTGACCAAAAACGCGCGAGCCGAGCAAGCGGAGCGAGCGCGCCTTTGTATATACGCGGCCGGACCGTTATACTAGGTAGAGGTTATATATTAGAAATTGAATCAGTGATAAAATATAAGTCAAAATCTAGTTGCCACATAAACTGAAAATAAAGACTACTCGTCTCTGTGAGCTCAAATCATGAGACAAAGGAGTATTCCACAAACAAAACTAACCTAAATATCACTGTCTGTTTGCCGAATGAATCACATTACCAGTCAAGCTTAATAATATTATTATGTGAATAGCACGATATTCGTCCAGTTAATTCGTAGCTAGATTAGTGTTGGGCGAGTGCCTTTCGTCCGCAGTCGGCAGTATATATCAATGCTGCTCGCATTGTGTTTGACGGTGTATTTAACTGGTAGCTGTTAGCCTTTCAGATACAGGAATAACGATGCTAGACTAAATTGGACTTTATTTCGGTTCAAGTAAGAGCAAATTTTGATGATTTCACCTAGCAAATGAGCCGAGAAAGCATGCGTTGAGGAAATTTTGGAGTTTATTGCACACGCTTTTGTAGAGAGCTGCTTTTTGAATGCAGACTTTTGAAAATAAAAGAGCAAATGAACACAAGACTTCAAATAAAGAGCTTATTCAAAGTCGGTACGTTTGCTATTTCCCAGTGCGATCAAACACTAAACAATTTTCCCTGTTTTTTTCTGTGACTGCTCCCTTGATGGGACAGTGGAAGATTAATTTTAATTTTAAACGCTCTACCCTTTGCCGTGAAACCCGGCAAAGGGTAGAGAGTTCATGAATTTAAAAATTATTTTATAACATCTTATAAATTATAAGCGACGTGTTGCTAGCTACCAAAAATTAACTAATGATAAACTGATCCTATTCAATGTTCATATGCATAAAAGTTTCCTCTAGTGTAACTTTAACGAGCCAATAAGTGTCTTCCTTTGCCCTCAAAGCCAAACTGAATTTCTGAAAGCTTCTGTGCATCAGACACGCATCAAACACAGGCATGACAATATCTACATCTAACTGTGATAGATCTGTCTTCATGTACGTGCCTCAATCATATTCCATTGAAATAACAACATTCCAATTTTATACAAACAGACACAGACACGTGAAAACACAGTGTGTTTTATTTTTCAAGTTCGCAGATAGGTATGCACTTAGTTAAATTGCACTTTGTTATCTTCTTATGATTAGTACTATTACTGTTCTAGAATAAAAATTTGCAAATAGTGAAGCTTGTAAGAATATTTATGAAGCTATTTGTATTTCTCACTATGAACGTGGTATAAAATTAATATTTTTCTCAAACAATACATGCTTAGTAAATATTATTTTGACAACCTTCTTCGTGCTAAGTAGGAGGACAGCTATAAAATACAACTGCATGAAATTTACCATGTTTACTCTTACGTTGTTATTGCTTTCTCTGTGTATGTTACTATCACAGACCATACAACAACAATATTTTGAAGGTGTGAATTTACTAATTTTAAATCACCTTTAAAATACTATTTTTTCAGCATTTACCGCGTCTGTGTCATAAAACCTAAGATTTACCGAGTATAAATGGTGGTATAAGCTCGAAATGAACGATGATCATAGAACAGTTCGAATTTTTACCAATGAGAGTTGGTAAACCTTAGGTTTTACTGGAAAATCTTAGGATTTACATAAGTTAGGGGTTTTACAGTAACATATACACTATACAGGGTTATTTGTAAAACATCAACAACCTCGCAGGAGTAGATTACTAACATAATAAACAACAACATTTGTTCTACGACTTTTCCGAAAACCGTCAAATAAAATTTGCCTCTCCATGTCCCGAACAGCTGATCGAGTTTTGTATGAAAGGTCGATATTTTTTTGTCTGTTTTCGGAAAAATCGCAGAACAAATGTTGTTATTTAAGATATTGGTAATCTACTCCTGCGAGGTTGCTGGTGTTTTACCAATAACCCTGTATAATATTTAAAAATAATATCTTTATGATGGATAATGTCAATATGCATAACGATTAAAAAAACATAAAAATTAACACATAATTTTAAAACTCATAAAAATTAAAACCCAAACCCTTAATATAAATAATGTGAATTTATGTTGTACGCGCGCCTCGCCAGAAGCTCGCCAGCCATCGCTGCTACGGTACGCTCGCTCCGCTCGGCTCGCACGTTTTGATCGCAGTAACCTAACCTAATGAACTGTTTAAAACTTTTTTATGGCGAGCTTTTCTGTCTGCACACCCAATTTTACAATTTACCATCACTTCAGATTGATTCATGACGACCTACCGTGGTCTAGTGGTTTGCACGCCGTTTTCATCTATTGATGTCCCGGGTTCGATCCCGGCTGGATCAATGTAGAAAATGAACTTTTGTATATTGTCTCAGGTCTGGGTGTTTGCGATACCACCGTTGTCGCTGATTTCCATAACACAAGTGCTTTAGCTACTTTGGAATCGGATTAATGTATGTAATGTTGTCAAATATTTATTATTATTTATATCTATTCAACTAAAATCTTTTAACGCTATGTATTTTAAAAATATGGATTTTTTATAGTTATGGCTTTTCATGTTATGAATTTTTAAAATTATAGATTTTATAATTATGGATTTTTAAATTATGGTTTTTTATTGTTATGTTAAATAATGGTATACCTATATTTTTAAATTATTCATTCTTATTGTTATGCGAATTAAGGTTATGGCAAGTCTGTTATGGATTTTCACAATAGTATTATTAATGTTATGGAATTTAAGGGACCCCCGTGTAACATCATATGATGTAGACCGGTGGCATGAAACGTCACACGTTAAAGTAAAAAAACAAAATCTTAGCGTTTTCACGTTCGTCCATCAATCCCCGTGTTGCATTGCATGCCGCTGCAGTAATTTACTATCGCTTTTAAAACGTTTCATTGACAGTTTTTATTCCGAACGGTCTCATTTTTACGTTCATTAATTAAAACATTATAAAATAGTTCGATAGCAGTGGTTCTTAATTCTGAGTTCGGTGCTGAAATGATTTGTCGCTGCAAAAGGTGATTAAAAGAGCGATAATGAATTGGAGAATGGAAAAAAGAATTGTGTAGCAAATGAAGACGAGATGGCGGGCACTATCCGACATCTCTCCACCTACCACCATGACCCAGAACAATCTGCTACTTCGGTAAGTCATGAATTAAGCCTATTAGGTTATTCTAAATCATAGACTTATTATATTATTCTAAATTCATTTGTATGATCGTTCAATCAACTTTCTTTTGAATGGTTCATTTGTCGCTGTTGAATTCAACAACTTAAGAATAATCATTGGCTCGAGTTACATTTTTGTTTATGCTACTAAATTTTGCAAATACACTTTATATTGGACCAATAGCGAATTGGACTAACCGCGAATTGTACTAACTGCGAATTGGACCAACGTCGAATTGGACCAACTGCAAATTGGACCAACTGCAAATTGGACCAACTGCAAATTGGACCAACTGCAAATTGGACCAATTGCAAATTGGACCAACTGCGGATTTGAACCAACTGCGAATTGGACCAACCGCGAATAATGTGAATTGGACCAATCGCGAATTGGACCAAATACGCCTAATAAAGGTCCGAACCACGGCAAATCTGCCGGGCTTCAAATCAAAACAGATAAATCGAGCCCCAATTAGGCCACGTGGCGAACCTCAATTCATGATGTTACACGAACATCGCTATCTTCCAAATAACTTCGGCAAATTCCTTGCTTCGATTATCTGTGTTAAGTTGAAGCCTGGCAGACCTGCCGAAATTCGAAAGGTTAGCCGGTAGGGTCCCAGGCTAAAATGACCACCGTAACTCTTACCTATAAGTTTGGCTTACCCAGAATTATAATACTTACCTATTTTTTTTAAACAAACGTCAACTCAAGCATATGAATTTAATTGGCAAGGAAACATAGTGCACATGCCCGATTTACCTGATCTGAACATTCCAAGAAGCTGCGCGCTTGTGCGTCTGCAACAGTCTACATTCGTTTCACATGACTGCAGCGGCAGCGCAGCGAAGGACGGTGTCTATCGTTGTTGCAACAGCGCAACGCAACACGATGTTATTATTGCGTCGTATTTTCTCGTTATACTCTCGTAGAAAGTGCAACTTCCGATCGAATAGGTCTCGGCTATACAATCGAGATCTATTCATGGACTTCTAAGGCGTGAAATACACAGTAGCGACGCGGCGCGGATACGGCGGCGATACGGTGCAGATGTGAGACTTTCGGATGCTTTCGGCCAATCAAATACACGTATCGCCGGCATCGCCGCCGTATCTGCGCCTTATCTCCGCCGCATCTCTTCTGTGTATTTCACGCCTAAGACGTAATAGGCACACAGGATCTTGTAAACCGACTTTTTTCATTGACCTATATTTGCGATCGGCCTTAGCTTAAAGAAATGCAATGTAAATAACTTGCTTCTAAGAAAGGAAACACCATTCTAAGATAGAAGTCGATTTAGGTAACTTCATTTTTACGTAAATCGACTGATATTTAGAGTCGTGACAATTAACTAAGCTATGATTAATTGACGGAATTTTTACACGACTGCCCATTAAAGAAGAGTGTATTGTGTTCAGGGTTCATGTATGTTTGTATGTGAGTTTCTTTATTCCACCATAACTTCTAAACGCCAGAATAGATTTGGATGTGTGAGATATCGTTTGAATCCTTACATCACCCCGAATGCCTTAAAAAAAAGTCAATGTTTCGGCTGCTTGACGCCATTTTGTAATGTGAAAAAAACTTATTATTCTTTTATTATTACAATATGGGTATCAGTATCAAATGAAAAGCCTTAATGAGCACATCCTAAAACTATACGTGTAACAAAAAAAAAAATTAATTAATTAAATATTAAAAACACGACTGCCGTTCCAAAAACGAACTAAAAAGTTAAATAACAAGTGTCGGATCCCCCGACTACAATGATACTTGTTATTTAACTTTTTAGTTCGTTTCTGGCGAGGCAGTCGTGTTTTTAATTATTTTTTTTAAATATATATTTTTATTTCACACATTTAGTCTCAAATAATATAGTTTTTGAATGTGCTCATCAAGGCCTTTCATTTGATGCCCATATTGTAATAATAAAAGAAAAAAAAATTTACCTCATTTGAAAGTGGCGTCGTACAGTCGCCATATTGTTTTTTTTATATAACCAGTGTCACTTGGGATGATGTAAGGATTCTAACGATAACCCATACATCCAAATCCGTTAAGGCATTTAGAAGTTATAAAGAAAAGAAGTGGAATAAAGAAACTCACATACCCACAAACATACATGAACCCTAAACACATATATGTATATATACCTACACTCCTTTTTGGGCAGTCGTGTAAAAACCCCGAAACCCAAATATTGTATGCATACAACCCCGGATATTATTATAAACCCTGAAAACAGTCACTTAGTTTGATATTTTTTCTTTTTCTGATAAACTGCATTATGTTATTATGAAACACCATCTTTAATTTGATAATTAAATGAATGAAATAAATTAATAATAATAATAAAAATATTAAAAACATGATGCCCTGCCAAAAACAAACTTAAAAGTTAAATAGGTAAATACAAGTACGAGTATATTTTTATTTATTTTCAATAAAATACCTATCTGAAGTTTTTCTTTAAAAAACCTTCCATACGTTTATTGTTCTGTTTGCGAAGTTGGAATGTGCACGCACACCATAATCACAGTTTAACATTTAGTCTACTACCTACTTATTATGTACACGAGCAACTACTAGGTCAGAATGGCGAAATGGTCGAAGCGCATCAAAGCGTCAATATGTATTGTGTGTATGTATCTACAAAACATTGTGACTTTTCATCATAAAATAGACCTCACATAAATCAGGGATACAATCAAAGTTTGGAGGTTGACAAAATATCGATGACCAAAAAAAATCACATTAAAGAATTTCAATTCCGAGAAACCCTTTCGTAAAGTTATTAGTAGGTAAGGAAACTTGAAAGTTTCCTCTCGAAGATTATGACTCTGCGTTTTGCTTAGATATTGTTCACGGGAAAGCAAAAGCATGATAGCAATATAATAAAAAAACCGGCCAAGTGCGTGTCGGGCCACGCGCAGTAGGGTTCCGTAGTTACATTATACCATACCATATTTTAATACCGCTATCATTTTTCACCTGAAAAAATAACTTTGTTTTTCACAGTGTTTGTATGAACGACAAAGTTATATTTGCGGTTTTAGAAAATGTACTAATTTCGAAAACTTTTTACTGTATGTCGTTCAAACCAATTTTCGTTGAAAGTGTTCACTAAGATCTATAGCATATTTTTTTTTTATTTTTCACTCTCTTACTTTAAAAGTTAAAGGGGGGGACACACATTTACCACTTTGGCAGTATATATCTTTCAAACGGTTGACTTTGTGAAAAAATTGTCTTAGGAACCTCAATGTCATTTTTAAAGACCTATCTATAGACACCCCGCAAGTATTGGTTTGATGAAAATAAATCTTGTTTCAGATCCATGTATGGGGAGCCCCCCTTAATCTTTTATTTTTTTTATTTTTGTGAGGAAATCTTAAAGCGGTTTACAGAATACATCTACCTACCAAGTTTCAACTATGTAGTCCTAAAAATTTTGGAGTGAAGTGGCTGTGACATACGGACGGACAGACAGACAGACAGACAGACGGACAGACAGACAGACATGACGAATCTATAAGGGTTCCGTTTTTTGCCATTTAGGCTACGGAACCCTAAAAAACTGTCATTGCTTGCGAACAGTAAAATTGAAGGTCTCTATTACTAGCCCCCCTATCATGACCACCGAAACGCGATATGATACGATTTATCACGTTCAACTGTCAAAAGACAATTAATTTTGACAGTTGAGTGTCGATAAAAAGCTATATTACGCGACATATATCGTGTTTCGGTGGTCATAGCCCAAGCGAAGTACTTACTGGTTCCATACATCTGTATGCATTTGTGGTATAGTTTACAGTAACATCGATCGGATCCTTTGAAAATAGGACAAAAGTGAAAGTTTTCTAATGGAAATTTAATTTGTTATAAAAAAAATAACCTATTATACGAGTAATATCGCATGTCTGATTTAAATTTCCATAAAACGATGAATTTGTGTTATTAGTGAACAAAATAAATAGTAGTACAATTACTGAATATGAAATATCGATATTATGTCGGCTGCTATCAGTAAAACAATCCTACTAAAAAGCTGTACTTATTAATAAAGATTTCTGTTGGATTTATACTTAGAATTAGAGCAACTTGTAATAGTACATTATGAGACAAGTTAGCTTAGGTTGGTCATTGCACACAAGGCTGTGGGTTGCAGCCCGAGCCGCAGGCGAGGGCGTAACTCAGCCGAGTGTGCAATGAGTAAAAGCTCACGAGTTTCATATGACGTTTTTCAACACATTTGCGAGGAAAATACAAAGTAATTTACCACACAGCAACAAATACGACAAAAACAAAATATATGACAATTATGGGAAAAGGCGCGTAAGTTTTTTTTTGTTTTTTTCACACGCCCAATGCAAGAATATTTTGCGAACAAAGGGATGAGTGAGCGTACAGCCTACTTCAAAACTATAATTTTAAGTGATAAAATGCAAATATTTTAATATTTTATAACAAAATATTATGAATTGTGAATAATTTTATAATAATAAATATTTGTTTGACTTAATTAAAGACTTACACATTTATTTATTTCAAAAATGAATATGAACTTTCAGCGGCATAAAACCCCTTTGTTGTTACTAAAAAAAATAACTGTATAACCCAGTTAAATTGGGTATGCTCTGTTTACTCGCATAGAACTTGCAGTAAAGTACTAATTTAACTTTGTAGGGATAATTCTATAACAACCTAGTGTTTTATATATTATTGCACGCGTTTGTTATAGCTCGGTTTATGGCCCTAAAAGCGATGTATTAGGGCTCACTTTACGAGCAAGTGTGTTGAAAATACCTTAAATTACCCACCTTGTAGAGGAAATAAAGTTGATAAAACTTAATAGGTAGAAGTTTTATGTAGGCAAATACTTACTTAATTCCTAGAAATTGTATGTTCTCGCTCAGCTTCAACAATAATATATGATGAAAGGCGTAACTAAAATTAGCCATAACTAAAGGGGTTTTGGTCAAGGATGTGTTGATGTAACCACGGGTCGTGATAAATTCCTCGTAGTCACACCGGTGTGACCACGGGTAAAAAAGAATCCCCGTAGTCACACCGGTGTGGTAAAACGGTGTGACCACGGGTCGGTCGGGACTATTTCATATTTTAAGAACTTACAATAAATAAGCTGAACTCTGTCAATAGGTATTTTATTACGCATTCCATTTCATTATTAAAATAGAATTACAATCAATTTCGAAAATAACCAACAGCTGTACACATACATTAATACCTGCAAATTAATTACAGAACCCATATCGGAAACATTTATTAATTACCGTCGCGATATAACAAGTATATGGCATCCTTTCGGAACCCAGTGAAAGCCTACTGACAACTTGCCTCGTAATACCAAACTAATATATTTCTTCCCTGATTTACAAGGTATCCTTTTGGAAATGAAATATGAATAAAATTAAGTGTAGCTACACCACAGAATAGATATTTGGCTACACTTCAATTTGTGGTTAGTTGTTCCACTTCATGATTTTTCAGCTTTCACTATTAAGCTAAGATTTTTTTTTGAATCTGTATGTTTTAATATATACATATATTGTTTAAGTATATATGATAACTCTAGTCAAATACATACATTACTTATAACTAGTTGTAGTTATAAGTAATGTATGTATTTGACTATGTATTGGACGAAGTTGCGGCCGCCTGCAACTTCGTCCGAGTCCATATATGAACTTTATTCCCCTATTTTACTGCCTGCGATATTTATTATACTTCAGTGATTCGCCCTCGAGATTACATTTCTTTACTCGTAGTAGCACGGATATGTGCTGCCATCATACACTATTTGAGAGAAAACACCAGACAATACCATAGATAAAAAAGAAAAAATGCTAATTTATACTTTTTGAGCTGGCAACTCTCATACACGTTTTGTGTCGCGGCCATCGTACATCTAAAAATTATCTCCTGTAAGTAAAAAGTGAGTTTTTTTATTGAAATACACTGTGAATTGCATAAATCTATTGTGCAATAATGGGAAAACGTAAATACGAAGAAATAGAACGTAAGTTGAAACGTTTAAAACGAAAATTAAAATCAAGAAAGCGTCACCGCCGCCATGACGCCCATGACTTGTTAACATCTAGCGATAGCGACGAATTCTCAGACAGGGAATCCCAGGAAATGTCTGAAAAAGAGAACTTATGCACTAACAATCTGTTTGGTGAAGACATGGACCAAGGATGTGGAAATAATGATGATGTAATCATTTCTTCCTCGCCAGAGCAACAAGAAATGGGTAAGTACCTACCTACCGAACCAAATTGTTTCATTCAGGGTCAATGAATACTGATCGAGAATCTGTATCTTTGATTATTGTTGCAAAGAAGTATTATGACGAGCTCGAGTGTAATTTGTAAGATTACATCTGCCGAAATTTTACTTCATTTTGACAAGTTGAAACATTATTTGGTACCCTACAATGGAGAATTATTGGCATCCAATATCAAGAGTATGATTCGTGAAATTATACCGAGATATAATTATTTTAAAAAAAAAAAAAGCCTATTAATAATATTCTTAATCAATAATGACCTCAATATCCATGTGTTCAGTATGATCTGCAAGGTTATACCTACCATAACATACTTCAAATCAATCTGGAAGGTTGATTGTTGTATAATAGGTACACAAAGTATTTTATGGTTATAAAAGTATAAAACGTTAAGAAATAATATATCTTTTAAAAACCATTTCACGTAACTTATTGAGTTATATCACTAAGCATGTATTTATTTCAGATGCGCCAATTCAGAACCCCATTCAGATTACAACTGAATCTGGTATTCCTGGTAATAGTGAATTAACAGAACCAGAGTTAACGACTGAAATTCTAAATATTTTGGGGGACGAGCCCGCCAAGACGGAAATACTCGGACCCATTATCCATAAAGAAATATCTAACAGATGGTCACACATTTTAACCAACGGTCTCAAAGACGATATCAAAAATGAAATATTAAAAACATCAAGTTTCTCTATTCCCGAAAACTTAATATTGGCCCAACCACCCGAACTTAACCTTGAGATTAAGGCTGCAGTGAATGAAAATATTGTAAAACGGGATGGAATCCTAAAGGATAAACAAAAAATAATATCAGCTGTGATATCTAGCATTGCATACCTGACTTCAAACAAAATATCTCAAGATGAGAACAAAGATATATTGAAAAATCTTAGTGACATAGGGCGTTTACTATGCCATTTTCATTACACAGAAACAGTGACAAGACAAAATTTTCTACTGGCCAGTCTAAATAAGGAAATGAAGGATAATTTGAAGGAAGCTAAGCGAGACCGATTCCTTTTTGGTACAGATCTTCAAGAAAAGTTAAAAAGCATAAAAGCCATCTCCAAGACTGGAGCAGAGCTGAGAGCATCAATACCAAAAAAGAAATTTACAAAGGGCAAACAGGCCGAACCATCCACGTCGAGATCTTTAAACTGGAGGGGCCCGCCACCGCCGCCTGCGCCAGCTCGCCGCCCCGCAGCGGCAGCGAGGCCGAACTCGACGGCTGGTGGGCGCAAGCAGCAGCAGCAGACGTCGCGACGGGCTCCAGCTCCACCGCCGGAGAGGCGCAGCACGCGCGCGCCCGCTCGCTCCCGCCGCTACTAGAGGATGCCGCCAGCTCGACTCAACTTACAGATCATCAGGCTGGTAAACTTATCTATTTTTACAATTCATGGTTGTACATCACCGATGACCCTGTGATATTATCCTGGGTTTCTGGTCTTCGAATTCCAGTGCCTGATAATATTGTACAACACAATATACCTCATAATATACCTAATAATTATCAATATAAATTAGAGATGTGCGAGGAAATTGACAAGCTCATAAAAATAGGGGCAGTTAAACAGTGTGTTTCCCGCTGTGACCAATTTCTATCAAGTATTTTCCTTATCAAGAAAAGTAATGGAGAAAATAGGTTTATACTCAATCTAAAAATATTAAATAAATATATACCAGCGCCTCATTTTAAATTGGAGGACTATAGAACGGTTATGAGACTCTTATCTAAAGGGTCTTATATGTGTTCTATTGATTTAAGAAATGCATACTTCGCCTTAAGTGTACACAGCGATTCCAGAAAGTATTTACGATTTCAGTGGTTAAACAAAATATTTGAATTCCAAGTTCTTCCCTTTGGTCTTAATATAGCACCTTATGTGTTTACAAAATTGATGCGTCCTGTGATGCAGTACTTAAGAAATAAGGGTTTTATCTCTATTCTGTATTTAGATGATATTTTACTTTTAGGGGACTCGTATGCTGATTGTAAACATAATTATAAGGTAACAATGCAATTGTTACAATCACTGGGATTTACAATTAATTTTGACAAAAGTAATAATATACCTAGTCAAACCACAACATATTTAGGATTCATTTTTAACTCTGTAAACTTCACCATTAGTTTGCCGGAAGAAAAGAAACAAAGAATAAAAAATGAACTTTCACACTATCGTAATTTAAAACAATGTAAACTTCGTGACTTCGCACACCTTATTGGACTACTTGTTTCCAGTTGTCCTGCTATTCAGTTTGGCTGGTTATACACCAAAAGTTTCGAAAGAGTAAAATATCTCGCTCTTAAACAAAAAGATGATTATAATCAATATATTACCTTGCCTTCATTTTTAAAACCTGATTTTGATTGGTGGTTGATTAACATTGATAAGTCAGTCAGTCCCATTCGAATAGGCAACTACAAACTAGAGATTTTTAGTGATGCATCTCGCACTGGCTGGGGTGCTAGCTGTTCAAAACATACAGCAAGCGGTCAATGGTCTAGTCAAGAACAAACGGAACATATAAATGCACTTGAATTAAAAGCAGCATTCTTTGGTCTAAAAATATTTGCGCAAGATTTAAATAACTGTGAAATTTTACTTAGAATTGACAATTCCACGGCTATTGCCTACATAAACCGAATGGGAGGCATACGTTTTCCCCACTTGACCGCTATCAGTCGCGATATTTGGCAGTGGTGCGAACAGCGGGGCCTGTATGTGTTTGCATCGTACATTAGCTCGAGTGACAACTATGTCGCCGATGCGGAATCACGACGCACACACGCTGACGTTGAGTGGGAGTTGGCGGATTATGCCTACCATTCGATCTGCGAGAGCTTTAAACAGCCACAAATTGATTTGTTTGCCAGCCGCTTAAATAAAAAATGTTCCAAGTTCATATCTTGGCATAGAGACCCTGAAGCTTATGCGATAGATGCTTTTACTTTGCCATGGACTGAATATTATTTCTATGCATTTCCACCATTTTGTTTAATTTTAAAAGTCTTACAAAAAGTTATCAATGATAAAGCAAAAGGAATTATTGTAGTGCCTAAGTGGCCGACGCAACCCTGGTACCCACTATTCAAAAAGCTTTTAGTTTCCCAGGTTATAGAATTTAAGCCTAATCCAAATTTGTTATCATCCTGTTACAGTGCCGAACACAAATTACATCGGTCCCTTTCCCTGGAAGCCGGCATTGTATCAGGACAGCATTCATCAGGAATGGCAGTCCCCCAGAGGCTGCAGACGTAATGCTGGCTTCACTCACGGATAGTACTCTTAATCAATATAACTCCTGTTTAAAAAAGTGGTATTTATATTGTAAGGTAAATAATTACGATTTTTATTCAACATCGGTCAATGGTGTGCTCAATTTTTTAGTTTCTCTATATAAAGAGGGCAACAAATATGGTACAATTAATTCCACTAAAGCGGCTCTGTCACTGATACTAGGATCAGAAGTTATAAATGACAATAGAATAACACGATTTATGAAAGGTATATTTAAATTACGCACACCTTTACCTAAGTATAGCATCACTTGGGACCCGGCAATAGTTTTAAATTATCTAAGTAACCTATATCCTAACGAAGAACTACCTTTTGATATTTTATCAAAAAAGTTGTGTACACTCTTGGCTTTAGTGTCTGCTCACAGAGTACAAACTTTATCATTGATAAGAATCAATAACATTATACATATCCCAGGGGAAAAGTTTGTTATTCACATCTCAGATAACATTAAAACATCAAACATTAATAGAATACAACCTACTTTGTGTCTGCCTTATTTTAATGAAAGACCTGCCATTTGTCCGGCAAGCACTCTAGAGTACTATTTAACAGCGTCAAAATCTATGCGGTCCAATGATTGTAATATTCTGTTTATTAGTAATAAAAAACCACATAAGAAGGTTGGCTCACAAACATTAAGTCGATGGATTAAGAACACACTCGAAGAGAGCGGAATCGATACTACGATTTTCAGTGGCCACAGTACTAGACACGCGGCGACATCTGCCGCCAGCCGCGCAGGAGTGAACATTGATATTATTAAAAAGACCGCCGGTTGGACGGCTACTTCTCAAACGTTTGCTCGATTTTATAACAGACAAATCGTCCCAGATTCGGCTGTCATTTTCGCACGCTCTCTGTGTAGTGTGGTCTCAAGCCATAATCATTAAGCATAAGTTTAGCAGATTAATAAACTTGGCAATAATAATGATTAAGCTTTACGATAATAATACAAAATATCTATTTTGTTATGGAATGTGGTAGATCTAGACGATTAATAATATAAAGTGGTGATTATATTTTGAACGTTTTATTTAATAACTCACTTAAGCTATTTTGCATTCTCTGAACATCTACGAGTAAAGAAATGTAATCTCGAGGGCGAATCACTGAAGTATAATAGAAAGTCAAACGAACTTACCTGTAAGTGAAGTTCGATGACTATTATACGATGTGATTCGCCCGAAGAGATTACATTCCCTCCCGGACCCTAATCTTCAAATACTTTTTTATTTTTTGAAGACCTTCCCTTAATATCCAAAATAGCTGACGATAGACCACGTTATTTTCAAAAGTGTATGAGAGTTGCCAGCTCAAAAAGTATAAATTAGCATTTTTTCTTTTTTATCTATGGTATTGTCTGGTGTTTTCTCTCAAATAGTGTATGATGGCAGCACATATCCGTGCTACTACGAGTAAAGAAATGTAATCTCTTCGGGCGAATCACATCGTATAATAGTCATCGAACTTCACTTACAGGTAAGTTCGTTTGACTTTCTATTTTCGTGCCAAAAGTAGGCTATGTCCTTCCCCATCAGTCCAATCTATATCTGTACTTTGATTATGTTGTATATTAGCTGTGGTGGTTTCGCTCAGGGAGTTGATATGAGATGGAATAAAAAGAGTTTTTTTTTTTATTGAAACAATTGTTACGGAATTGAAAGGAAAGTACGGGGTTGCAGATGACTTAACGCAATCGTTTATTTTCAAACTGCTTTACATGAGCGCGTAGATTTTATTTTAGTTTGAGAGGCCTATTAATTCACTACATTTTGTTGTAAAAAAACACACTAACATTTTAGAAGATACAGATGTTTTTCTGGATCAAGTCGTGATTAGGGCAAAACTCACTTTAACAAAAATAAGTCAAAAACTATCCTATTTCGCGGAAATAGGGGGAAATAGATGGGTATTACTGACCCTTATCAGAAAGCCCCTGGTACACATTTACTGGGACACTCTGTATATTGATTACTGTATGGATGATACAATTAAGCGTATAATATCGTAACTTTGCGATCTTAGTGTTTTTATGATTGTTTTGTCTGAAAAATTGTATTCTATTTACTTTACAATTATTTCATTCATTAATTTCATGCTAATGCTAATGTTTTAGTATACGCTTCTTTTCGTAGTAATTGTTTCTTAATATCTACAAGGTTGTTTTTAGTATATACGAAACCTGAAAACTGTTTCTTCAGAATCAGTAATAGAATCGATTGTTTTTATATCATGTTATATTTGTCCCCTACTAAAATGTCTCGCGCGCACAACACAAGAAGCTTGTAACTTCGTGAGTTTTTAAGGTATCATTATCATTTTTTTATACAGATTTTGAAAATGAAATTAATATGTAACCCGTGTTTCGGCTTTCGTATATACAAAAAATAATGTTGTTATAATTAGCTATCCATGATCTTGATTTGTACTATTGGGCTTAGATGCATTAATCAAGTTATTTTAAAGATAAATAAGGTACTTGATAAATTAAGGCCTACCTAATTTGAAACATTTTTAATTCAATAAATATGAAAGGTTACTAATAAAAACTTTGTATCAAAATCAAAATGTAATGTCTGAGAAAATCAACTGTAATATTAAAACTTTTCTCTTGCGTTTTTTTCTCGTGATATAGTGACTTGTAGGAATCTAAGAGAAAATGTAATCAATCCAAGAAAAAATTATGAAATAAAAAGGTGTTTTAATATGGCCTACACAATTTTATGAGACTGAATGAGAACTTATTTTTTTAAAGAATTTATAATAGTTTCATTGTCCCCGTTCTCTGCTATATATTTAACTTCTCGCTTGACACCGGCACTTTTCCTAGTTACTGGCGCCAAGCCGTAGTAATTCCTATCCCTAAAACCTCTAATCCTTCTCTCTTCACTCTCATTTCAGGCATAGGCCTGGACTTTCGAAAGAAATGGGAGAATAGAAATAGCTGTATTCTCCCATTTCTTTCGAAAGTCCTCGAGCGTCTTGTGCTTCATCAAATCAACGCATTTATCAACTCTGTAAATCTTCTCAGTCCCTTCCAATCTGGTTTCCGCCCTGGGCATGGCCCAGTCACTGCTCTGACCAAGGTAACTGACGACGTTCGAGAGGGTATGTCTAAACAACAGATTACAACTTTAGTTCTTTTAGATTTCAGCAACGCTTTTAACACTGTTGATTTTGACATACTCTTGGCAATGCTTAAAACTGTCCTCGTTTCGGATGTTGTGGTCGAGTGGTTTCGTTGTTATCTCGTTAATCGTCTGCAATGTGTTCGAGTTGATGACAAAATGTCTGCTCCCTGTGACGTTATGGCGGGTAACTGACGTCCCAGGGTGGCGTCCTATCCCCTCTCCTTTTTTCAATTTTATTAATTTTCTTATCTTCTTTCTTGCCAGTATCACCTCTATGCTGACGACCTCCAAATCTACTCTCAATCTTCCATCAATGATTTAAACCATCTTATATCCAACCTTAATGCTGACCTTGCCACCATCCACGAGTGGAGCCTGTCCTATGGCCTAAAAGTAAATCTCCACAAATCACAAGCCATTATTATTGGAGGTTCAAAGCAGATTGCCAAACTGCAACATGTCAATGTCCCACCTCTCCTCTTCGACTCTACTCCCCTGCCCTTCAGCAATGTTGTGAAAAACCTAGGTGTCCTCTTTGACAGTACTCTTTCATGGTCACCTCACATTGCTGAAGTGAAAAGGAAGGTGTACGCTGCGGCTGGCTCTTTGCGTAAGTGGAAAAACTTGCTCCCTGTGAGGACCAAGATCGAACTCTCGCAATCGCTCCTCTTGTCAATTATTGACTACGCAGATGTTTCTAACGTTGATCTCAATGAAGACCTTTTGGACAAACTGCAACGTCTACAAAATCTGTGCATAAGATTCATTTTCGGATTGCGAAAGTTCGATCATGTGTCGGCATACAAAAAGGAACTTGGGTGGCTTCCTATGAGGTTGCGTCGGGAGGAGCATGTTCTCACACTACTCTTTAAAATCCTTTATGATCCTAGATCTCCTCCCTATCTTAAAGAGCGTTTCCAGCCTCTCGGCGTGGATCATAACCGGGAACTTCGGAGCAAAACCGACAATCTCCTTAGAAATCCTCTGCCCGGCTCTGGTTATTACAGGGAGTCGTTTACGGTTACGGCGACTAGCCTATGGAATAACCTCCCATCTGAGCTTCGACACTCACAATCCCTTGCTGTATTCAAGACTAAATTGCGCGCTTACCTTTTAGCAAAATCCTAGTTTGCAACACATATTTATATATTTATCTATTTAGGTTTATGTAGTTTATTTTTTTTTGTAATAGTATAATAGTATGTAAGTTTATTAATTTGATTTAGATTATTTAGGTATCGGATTTTCATTTTTATATGTAGCACTGCCCTTCAAATCTCTTCTCAGCTTCCTATCCTAAATCAAAGGTTGTCTGGAAGAGATCGCTTCCAGCGATAAGGCCGCCTTTGCCCACCATAGATTTAAGTTTTAGTTTGTAAATTGTTCTTTTATAATGTGTGTGTGCAATAAAGTGTTCATCTATCTATCTATCTATCTAATAGTTATATTTACATTTTTATAATAAATATTTAATTTTATTGATAATGTATGTATTTATTTAATTTTGTTTCATATTTAACTTCAATTTAAAGGTATTTTTTTTACTTTGAATTTGTATAGGCCATAATAAATATAGCCGATTCATTAAGGCCAAAATCTATGTCTGCAGAATTCCATTATTTTGCTTAGATTTATCCAGGAACTGTTAATTTTTTTCTTAGATTCCTACAATTAAAGAATGGAAGCAGCTAATTAAACATGGCTTTATTAGTAAACTTTAATATTTATTGAATTATATGCATTTCAAATTAGGTAGGCCTTATTTGTATCAAATACCTTATTGTAGCAGTAAAATTCGCATTATATTAAAGTAATATTGGTCGACTATGTCGAACGTAATAAAATACTTTTCCAAAACACTTGACGTAAACAAGCAGTGCGGAGTTAATAAAACTCGAGAACCAGGGTCTCGTGCTCCTATAAGTATTGCACTTCCGTCACGGAATATATTAGTAGTACGTACTTGTTTCCGTGTTTGAGCGCGTTATTGGACTGTACTTCACAAACTCACGTGTGGTCTTACAAAGTTGTGTACGGATTTTTGTGATGTGAGGGTTTGATTTCATTCCGAAGTACTGTCAACTCAATTGTTTGGGTAAATTCATGGAAATGGTCATGGTACTTAATTTTTCCAACTTTTTGCTCTTAATTAAGTGTATGCGAGGACCTTTATTCACACGTGCACAGTCCCTTAGGACCTAAGGGACTATGTACGTGTGAATAAAGTTTAGTTCACCTAAGGTTTAGGTGTACCTACTCAGCCACAGTTTGTAAAAAATGGCTCTGTATTTTAAGGCTCAAACACAGACGTCAAAAGGTGCATTGAAAACAACATTGAAGCTACATTATAATGATTTTGTGACTTTTTAGTTCTCTTGTTCTTCAACAATAATATTAAATACTTAGGTGTGGGTCCCTACAAGCTGTATTTTATATAATATAAAGCTTTTTAGTCAATGTGATCAAGAATATACTTAAATAAATAAATACGACCGCATTAACTTGTGCCGCATATTAATGAATCAATAACCCTATTGACCAAGAATCATGAAATGCAAGAAACAAGGTCATACAACACAAATTAAGAAAACTATCTGAAATTCAAATGTTTTTGTTAAATTACAGGGGTTATTTTGTTAAGTGTCACTCGGAATGATGTAAGGATTCTAACGATACCCCATACACACAAATCCATTGAGCCATTTAGATGTTATGATGGAATAAAGAAACTCACATACCCACAAACGTACATGAACCTTAAACTCATAGTATACACTCCTTTTTGGGCAGTCGTGTAAAAAAATAGGACTGATACTGAAAAAAAACCGGACAAGTGCGAGTCGGGCTCGCCCACCGAGGGTTCCGTACACACCTACATCTATACATAAAATAAAGCTATAGAAAAGTTGTGTCGGTACAAAGGAAATATTTTGAAAAAAAGTGGTTGTTAGTTATTAGTTTTTTATATGAAAACTGTACTACGGAGAGTTCAAGCTTTACCCCAGGTTCTACCTACCGGAATTATGTGAAAAATTGCTAAGATTATAAGTTGGACTCCAAGCTACCAAACTGTAAAAAAATACCATCAAAATCCGTTCAGCAGACTGCTATATATAGATAACCATTTGAAATCCTTTGTCGCCACGTAGAAAATAACCCTTTCAGGGATTACGACAAAGAATTGACCACGGGCGAAGGTTTGAAATGGAATAGTACATTACTGCAGCGGCACACAAGAGCATTTGAACATACGTGAGTCCATCAATGCCTAGATGTGGCCAAGGCTTGTGTAGTACTTTTAAACTTTTAACTTTTTAGTTTTAAAAGTTTTAAGCTTTTTTTAATTTTAAATTACTTACAGTAATTGAAAAAAGAAAATGGAAAGTGGAATGTGCACATAAAGGCCTTTCATTTGATACACATATTGAAAAAAAAATCCTTTTTTTTGTCATTTATTTCCAGTTTTTAATTTTTTTTTTCCAGTTTTTTGGAAAGTGCTCATCAAGGCCTTTCATTTGATACCCATATTGCAAAAAAAATATTATTTTTTAGTTTTTTATTTTTTTCAGTTTTTTGGAATGTGCTCGTCAAGGCCTTTCATTTGATACCCATATTGCAAAAAAAAATACCTTTCCTTTTTATTTTTTTTTTTCAGTTTTTCCTTGATGAGCATATTCCAAAAAACTTTTCAAAAAACTTTCATTTGATACCCATGATAGGTATTGAAAAAAAAATTTTTTTTCGTTTTTCATTTTTTTTATCTTTTTGGAATGCGCTCATCAAGGCCTTTCATTTGATACCCATATTGCACCAAAACAGTTTTTTTTCCTTTTTAATTTTTTTTTTCAATTTTTTGGAATGTGCTCATCAAGGCCTTTCACGTGATTACCAGTATACCTAATATTAAAAAAAAATGTTTGGAATGTGCTCGCTCATCAAGGCGACATTTGATACCTATATTAATTGTGTTTCATTGAAAAGTTCGCTCCATTTCTGAATAGGCATGTTGACTATTTTTTTATTTTATGTTACATAAATTACCGCTAAAAAAAAGAAACATTTGTATAAGAATTATTACGCTAGCATGAAAACTGCCCGAGATATCACAGTTTGAAATGCACTAAATTGGACTCACCCGAAAACGCTCCATAACTAACGGCTACCAAGTTATGACGTCACGCCTTCCTACATTGTATGCAACGCGTAGGAAATTTGTTCGCCAGCTATATTAAATATTGTGTTTATCAAAATGGTTTCTTTGACAAATTTTCTATAAATTTTACGGACTAATTAAATGTATTATTTATTTTAACAAATTTTATACTTTTTAAATGGACTTGTCCACCCAACTTTGAAGGGTCATAAAACAAATAATACGCAATATATAAAACCAAGAGGTATACAAGCTACTCCAAAAGTTTGATATGTTTACGATTTTTATTAGTATTTCGTTATTTTATTCATAAGTCAACATCCCTATTACACGTGTGTAATGAGTTTTAATAGAAACATTGCTGGATAGACGCCGGCAATTTTTGTATGAAAATCCATTAATACACGTTAGTAATGGATTCTCATACAAATATTGACTGAACAATATGTGGGATAATGGAAATAGGCGAGATTTTGGTTGTGTGAAGCCGAGACTTTTATTGTAGTGGTGGCTACCTCGGCTGACCTTACCGAGTAAACTGTCTTGATTATACTTGGTGCCAAATGCTCCAAGCAACATTGGAATGCGATGCACCCGCATTTTAATGTAAACTGAAACAATCTTCCACTGAACTATTCAACACTTGACACTGGCAAAAATTACTTCCAAAAAGAAAGTAGGTTGCCAAAACAAAAATAAGAAGAAGAAGACCCCCTGTCATACAACGTGACATACCGCCATGTTGCGAAAATATTTAGAGCCAAATTTATTACTTTTTAATTTTATTTTTAAAAGTAATTAACTATAACAATATTTGAAAGGATCTGAATAATTAATAACAATAAATATTGATATTTTAAAAAGAATTAGTGGCGCGGTTAATCCAAAAGTAATTAGAAGTTAAACTATGACCGCGCATATCGTTGTTTCACTATGTAGTCCTAAAAATTTTGGAGTGAAGTGGCTGTGACATACGGACGGACAGACAGACAGACAGACAGACAGACAGACATGACGAATCTATAAGGGTTCCGTTTTTTGCCATTTAGGCTACGGAACCCTAAAAAACTGTCATTGCTTGCGAACAGTAAAATTGAAGGTCTCTATTACTAGCCCCCCTATCATGACCACCGAAACGCGATATGATACGATTTATCACGTTCAACTGTCAAAAGACAATTAATTTTGACAGTTGAGTGTCGATAAAAAGCTATATTACGCGACATATATCGTGTTTCGGTGGTCATAGCCCAAGCGAAGTACTTACTGGTTCCATACATCTGTATGCATTTGTGGTATAGTTTACAGTAACATCGATCGGATCCTTTGAAAATAGGACAAAAGTGAAAGTTTTCTAATGGAAATTTAATTTGTTATAAAAAAAATAACCTATTATACGAGTAATATCGCATGTCTGATTTAAATTTCCATAAAACGATGAATTTGTGTTATTAGTGAACAAAATAAATAGAAGTTCAATTACTGAATATGAAATATCGATATTATGTCGGCTGCTATCAGTAAAACAATCCTACTAAAAAACTGTACTTATTAATAAAGATTTCTGTTGGATTTATACTTAGAATTTGAGCAACTTGTAAATACCTTAAATTACCCACCTTGTAGAGGACATAAAGTTGATAAAACTTAATAGGTAGAAGTTTTATGTAGGCAAATACTTACTTAATTCCTAGAAATTGTTTGTTCTCGCTCAGCTTCAACAATAATATATGATGAAAGGCGTAACTAAAATTAGCCATAACTAAAGGGGTTTTGGTCAAGGATGTGTTGGTGTAACCACGGGTCGTGATAAATTCCTCGTAGTCACACCGGTGTGACCACGGGTAAAAAAGAATCCCCGTAGTCACACCGGTGTGGTAAAACGGTGTGACCACGGGTCGGTCGGGACTATTTCATATTTTAAGAACTTACAATAAATAAGCTGAACTCTGTCAATAGGTATTTTATTACGCATTCCATTTCATTGTTAAAATAGAATTACAATCAATTTCGAAAATAACCAACAGCTGTACACATACATTAATACCTGCAAATTAATTACAGAACCCATATCGGAAACATTTATTAATTACCGTCGCGATATAACAAGTATATGGCATCCTTTCGGAACCCAGTAAAAGCCTACTGACAACTTGCTCGTAATACCAAACTAATATATTTCTTCCCTGATTTACAAGGTATCCTTTTAGAAATGAAATATGAATAAAATTAAGATTAAATATGAATAAACACCACAGAATAGATATTTGGCTACACTTCAATTTGTGGTTAGTTGTTTTCATGATTTTTCAGCTTTCACTATTAAGCTAAGATTTTTTTTGAATCTGTATGTTTTAATATATACATATATTGTTTAAGTATATATGATAACTCTAGTCAAATACATACATTACTTATAACTAGTTGTAGTTATAAGTAATGTATGTATTTGACTATGTATTGGACGAAGTTGCGGCCGCATGCAACTTCGAGTCCATATATGAACTTTATTCCCCTATTTTACTGCCTGCGATATTTATTTTCGTGCCAAAAGTAGGCTATGTCCTTCCCCATCAGTTCAATCTATATCTGTACTTTGATTATGTTTTATATTAGCTGTGGTGGTTTCGCTCAGGGAGTTGATTTGAGATGGAATAAAAAGAGTTTTTTTTTTATTGAAACAATTGTTACGGAATTGAAAGGAAAGTACGGGGTTGCAGATGACTTAACGCAATCGTTTATTTTCAAACTGCGTTACATGAGCGCGTAGATTTTATTTTAGTTTGAGAGGCCTATTAATGCACTACATTTTGTTGTAAAAAAACACACTAACATTTTAGAAGATACAGATGTTTTTCTGGATCAAGTCGTGATTAGGGCAAAACTCACTTTAACAAAAATAAGTCAAAAACTATCCTATTTCGCGGAAATAGGGGAAAATAGATGGGTATTACTGACCCTTATCAGAAAGCCCCTGGTACACATTTACTGGGACACCCTGTATATTGATTACTGTATGGATGATACAATTAAGCGTATAATATGGTAACTTTGCGATCTTAGTGTTTTTATGATTGTTTTGTCTGAAAAATTGTATTCTATTTACTTTACAATTATTTCATTCATTAATTTCATGCTAATGCTAATGTTTTAGTATACGCTTCTTTTCGTAGTAATTGTTTCTTAATATCTACAAGGTTGTTTTTAGTATATACGAAACCTGAAAACTGTTTCTTCAGAATCAGTAATAGAATCGATTGTTTTTATATCATGTTATATTTGTCCCCTACTAAAATGTCTCGCGCGCACAACACAAGAAGCTTGTAACTTCGTGAGTTTTTAAGGTATCATTATCATTTTTTTATACAGATTTTGAAAATGAAATTAATATGTAACCCGTGTTTCGGCTTTCGTATATATGTCACGGCTAATACCCGAAGTGCGGCTAAACCTAGTTTTAGCCGGCTAAAACTAGGTGTAGCCGATAGCTGTTGGCTAAAACTAGGTGAAACGATTTGCTTTACCCCTGTAGGTCCCGAATATAGGTTAGAAATTTAAATTAAATTTCGAGGTTATTTTTTTTTAACAAACAACAGAAATAACTTTTTTAAGAGTAAATCGGCTACACCTAGTTTTAGCCAACAGCTATCGGCTACACCTAGCTTTAGCCGGCTAAAACTAGGTTTAGCCGCACTTCGGGTATTAGCCGTAACATATACAAAAAATAATGTTGTTATAATTAGCTATCCATGATCTTGATTTGTACTATTGGGCTTAGATGCATTAATCAAGTTATTTTAAAGATAAATAAGGTACTTGATAAATTAAGGCCTACCTAATTTGAAACATTTTTAATTCAATAAATATGAAAGGTTACTAATAAAAACTTTGTATCAAAATCAAAATATAATGTCTGAGAAAATCAACTGTAATATTAAAACTTTTCTCTTGCGTTTTTTTCTCGTGATATAGTGACTTGTAGGAATCTAAGAGAAACTGTAATCAATCCAAGAAAAAATTATGAAATAAAAAGGTGTTTTAATATGGCCTACACAATTTTATGAGACTGAATGAGAACTTATTTTTTTAAAGAATTTATAATAGTTTCATTGTCCCCGTTCTCTGCTATATATTTAACTTCTCGCTTGACACCGGCACTTTTCCTAGTTGCTGGCGCCAAGCCGTAGTAATTCCTATCCCTAAAACCTCTAATCCTTCTCTCTTCACTCTCATTTCAGGCCTATCTCTATTCTCCCATTTCTTTCGAAAGTCCTCGAGCGTCTTGTGCTTCATCAAATCAACGCATTTATCAACTCTGTAAATCTTCTCAGTCCCTTCCAATCTGGTTTCCGCCCTGGGCATGGCACAGTCACTGCTCTGACCAAGGTAACTGACGACGTTCGAGAGGGTATGTCTAAACAACAGATTACAACTTTAGTTCTTTTAGATTTCAGCAACGCTTTTAACACTGTTGATTTTGACATACTCTTGGCAATGCTTAAAACTGTCCTCGTTTCGGATGTTGTGGTCGAGTGGTTTCGTTGTTATCTCGTTAATCGTCTGCAATATGTTCGGGTTGATGACAAAATGTCTGCTCCCTGTGACGTTATGGCGGGTGTACCCCAGGGTGGCGTCCTATCCCCTCTCCTTTTTTCTATTTTTATTAATTTTCTTACACCTCTTCTTTCTTGCCAGTATCACCTCTATGCTGACGACCTCCAAATCTACTCTCAATCTTCCATCAATGATTTAAACCATCTTATATCCAACCTTAATGCTGACCTTGCCACCATCCACGAGTGGAGCCTGTCCTATGGCCTAAAAGTAAATCCCCACAAATCACAAGCCATTATTATTGGAGGTTCAAAGCAGATTGCCAAACTGCAACATGTCAATGTCCCACCTCTCCTCTTCGACTCTACTCCCCTGCCCTTCAGTAATGTTGTGAAAAACCTAGGTGTCCTCTTTGACAGTACTCTTTCATGGTCACCTCACATTGCTGAAGTGAAAAGGAAGGTGTACGCTGCGGCTGGCTCTTTGCGTAAGTGGAAAAACTTGGTCCCTGTGAGGACCAAGATCGAACTCTCGCAATCGCTCCTCTTGTCAATTATTGACTACGCAGATGTTTCTAACGTTGATCTCAATGAAGACCTTTTGGACAAACTGCAGCGTCTACAAAATCTGTGCATAAGATTCATTTTCGGATTGCGAAAGTTCGATCATGTGTCGGCATACAGAAAGGAACTTGGGTGGCTTCCTATGAGGTTGCGTCGGGAGGAACATGTTCTCACACTACTCTTTAAAATCCTTTATGATCCTAGATCTCCTCCCTATCTTAAAGAGCGTTTCCAGCCTCTCGGCGTGGATCATAACCGGGAACTTCGGAGCAAAACCGACAATCTCCTTAGAAATCCTCTGCCCGGCTCTGGTTATTACAGGGAGTCGTTTACGGTTACGGCGACTAGCCTATGGAATAACCTCCCATCTGAGCTTCGACACTCACAATCCCTTGCTGTATTCAAGACTAAATTGCGCGCTTACCTTTTAGCAAAATCCTAGTTTGCAACACATATTTATATATTTATCTATTTAGGTTTATGTAGTTTATTTTTTTTGTAATAGTATAATAGTATGTAAGTTTATTAATTTGATTTAGATTATTTAGGTATCGGATTTTCATTTTTTATATGTAGCACTGCCCTTCAAATCTCTTCTCAGCTTCCTATCCTAAATCAAAGGTTGTCTGGAAGAGATCGCTTCCAGCGATAAGGCCGCCTTTGCCCACCATAGATTTAAGTTTTAGTTTGTAAATTGTTCTTTTATAATGTGTGTGTGCAATAAAGTGTTCATCTATCTATCTATCTATCTAATAGTTATATTTACTTTTTTATAATAAATATTTAATTTTATTGATAATGTATGTATTTATTTAATTTTGTTTCATATTTAACTTCAATTTAAAGGTATTTTTTTTACTTTGAATTTGTATAGGCCATAATAAATATAGCCGATTCATTAAGGCCAAAATTTATGTCTGCAGAATTCCATTATTTTGCTTAGATTTATCCAGGAACTGTTTATTTTTTTCTTAGATTCCTACAATTAAAGAATGGAAGCAGCTAATTAAACATGGCTTTATTAGTAAACTTTAATATTTATTGAATTATAAGCATTTCAAATTAGGTAGGCCTTATTTGTATCAAATACCTTATATTTGTAGCAGTAAAATTCGCATTATATTAAAGTAATATTGGTCGACTATGTCGAACGTAATAAAATACTTTTCCAAAACACTTGACGTAAACAAGCAGTGCGGAGTTAATAAAACTCGAGAACCAGGGTCTCGTGCTCCTATAAGTATTGCACTTCCGTCACGGAATATATTAGTAGTACGTACTTGTTTCCGTGTTTGAGCGCGTTATTGGACTGTACTTCACAAACTCACGTGTGGTCTTACAAAGTTGTGTACGGATTTTTGTGATGTGAGGGTTTGATTTCATTCCGAAATACTGTCAACTCAATTGTTTGGGTAAATTCATGGAAATGGTCATGGTACTTAATTTTTCCAACTTTTTGCTCTTAATTAAGTGTATGCGAGGACCTTTATTCACACGTGCACAGTCCCTTAGGACCTAAGGGACTATGTACTATGGGCAACAGCGTCGCTTAACCAGTTTGCAACAAAATTCGTGTGTGCGCGTATCGCCCCTGCACGAACTAAACGTATGTGACAGCGGGCGCGGTGTGCAAGCGATTTTAACCTTAGCAGTGGTTAAGCGACGCTGTTGCCCATGGTACGTGTGAATAAAGTTTAGTTCACCTAAGGTTTAGGTGTACCTACTCAGCCACAGTTTGTAAAAAATGGCTCTGTATTTTAAGGCTCAAACACAGACGTCAAAAGGTGCATTGAAAACAACATTGAAGCTACATTATAATGATTTTGTGACTTTTCAGTTCTCTTGTTCTTCAACAATAATATTAAATACTTAGGTGTGGGTCCCTACAAGCTGTATTTTATATAATAAAGCTTTTTAGTCAATGTGATCAAGAATATACTTAAATAAATAAATACGACCGCATTTACCTGTGCCGCATATTAATGAATCAATAACCCTATTGACCAAGAATCATGAAATGCAAGAAACAAGGTCATACAACACAAATTAAGAAAACTATCTGAAATTCTAATGTTTTTGTTAAATTACAGGTGTTGTTTTGTTAAGTGTCACTCGGAATGATGTAAGGATTCTAACGATACCCCATACACCCAAATCCATTGAGCCATTTAGATGTTATGGTGGAATAAAGAAACTCAAATACCCACAAACGTACATGAACCTTAAACTCATAGTATACACTCCTTTTTGGGCAGTCGTGTAAAAAAATAGGACTGATACTGAAAAAAAACAGTGCCTACTCGTATGTAAAAAAATCACATTGAATTAAAGTTATATTTTGATATAAATGATTTTTATTTTTTAACTTTTTATGTTATTTTTAAGATATTATATTTTCATCAGATAGGATTCTATTTTATAGCGTACAGCCGAATACTGAAATCACTGAAAAGTCATCATGATGATGATGATGATGATGAGATTCCAAATATCAACGCAATAGTCACCAAAAAAGTGAAGTTATCTATGAACAAAGGAAGTTATTGAGAATAGGACTGAGTGAGAGAGCTATACACGGATATTTTTTAAGTATATCTAAAAATGAAATGGGGATTTCAGACCACGTAAATGAACAACTTTTACTATGGGGCCAACCACGAAATCGTGAAAAATCAGCTGTTCCATACATTATAGTCGAGTCGATGTTGTACTTTTCTAAGGAACAGCTGATTCTTTTTTCGCGATTTCGTGGTTGGCCCCATAGTAAAATTTGTTCATTTACGTGGTCTGAAATCCCCATTTCATTTTTAGATATACTTAAAAATTAACCGCTTTTAGCGCCACCTAGCGTGTTGCAACTTTGTTGGCTCTGACCTGACCGTTTTGACGTTTTGTTAAGTAATGGCGGCATTGTGACAAAATGTTAAAAAATACTATACATATTGTGTTATTAATGTAAATTTCAAAATTACTGTGATTTGGGTGGCCAAAGTGTAGTGAAATCATTTTTGGTCATTTAAATTTAATATGGCAAGTAAGATATATTCAAAAAGAGTGTTTTATTTTGGTTATATCAGGGTTTGTTTACTTCTTCTTTAGTTGTATATTTTGTAAAACAAGAGGCTTCTTTAATAATTTTACTAAGTGGTAATAAACATATATAATTATTCCTGTATCGCTAATAATAAATTAAATATCGTTTTCAAACAGATTACAGAGCCTTCATTATTTTTACTTTTTGCCACCATGAGCGCTGCGATCGATTATTATACCTTCGCACCCTCCCAATAGGCTTGGTGATATCACAGACAACTATTAATACTCTACTAGTAGTGATATGGTGAACGAGAAAGAAGTGAACATGTACGAGTCCGATGCAATTTTCAATCCAGTTGGTTAGTTATCCAGCTCTACCTACTCTACTTACCCGATACCCGGATGTCAAATATAAGTAGATTCATTTTACATTATATGTAACTATAAAATAAATATTCTTTTAACTTGCCTCAAAGGTTGTAGGTATTGCTTGCATATTTAGAGAGATGTTTGGTTTAGAGAGAGCACAGAACATTTCGGTTTAACTGTTCCTAAGTTTAAACGAAGTTAGTACATACTATAGGTACCTACTCAATATTAACTTTAGTAAGCCTCGTAGGAGCCGTCAGAATGTACCTTCATTTTCCAAGCAGACGTTGTTTCTGGCAGTAAAACAATGCAGATCAGCCAAAGCGCGTAAAATTAAAATTCAAACAGGTTGTTCATAACCGCGCGAGCTATCCATTACCTTGCCACTATGCAATTCCCTTTCGGCGGAGTGCTCGACGTGCAATAGGCTGAATTTTAATCAAGTTACAACTCCGGCCAGCACTTATAAATAAAATATGCACGGCCAATAGTCCTACCGCCAACTTGTTTGCTTACACTTTATTAGCTCACAAACAGCCACTATACAGTGAACCAACTAAAGTTAACGAAGGAGTTTTTAAAAGAGCTTTAACCTCTTTTGGCCTCTTTTATCCGTTAAATTGTTTCTTTTATTCTGAAAACTTATTTAGTAACATGATTATGTTGCTTGTATAACTAAGTAGTTTAGGCTGGTTACACAGTAAAATTTTCCTATATTAATAAATCAATCAATGATTTGATATTAACCAACTCTTACTAAATCACTTACTCAATAAGTATCTAATTCACCAAACGTCATGTACAGTAAAACGGCAACTTGAATTCACTGAAGCCACGGTAATGATAAGTCACGCGCTGATGACCAGTGTTTCCCAAAAAGTGCGTTGCATTGCATTTGCATGTGATACTGAGTAGACAGCATCACATGCAAATGCAGAGTGTGTCAGGCATCAATCAATAAAACTACACCGGCACTTAATTATTGGCGCCTAGACTCAGCCCGCACAGTAGTCCACGCAAACTACTTATATCGAAAATTACCAAACATAGTCCTCAACCAACTCAAGCAGACTATGATTTGCGACCGAATTTCTACACCGCGATATGATTGGCATTAGCAATTAGCAAGATCACGTAGATCAGGGGGCTAGTTGATAACCAATGTAGCTCAACCTGTCCCCCTATACTAATGGCGAACTGTATATTCGTTCCATAACTTAAAACTTATAAATAAGCAATTAAAATATAAAATTACGTGCCTAATGCTTGTAAATTCTATACAAAACAACAATATCTTAAATTAACATAATATTAAGCTTTGAAATAAAATACTTTATAATGGATTCTAGCTTCTTGCGCGTCCTTGAAGAACTTTTTGAAGAACTTTACAAATATCAAAGTGAAATAATTAATGCAGTCGCGCATAGGTACCTACCTACACTAGTAACTTAATACCCTGTCACAACTCACACATGATTTAGTGATTATGGACGCATTGAACAAGGGCAAAATTGTACACTACATTGGTACTAAAAAGTTAAAATATCTACTTCTGAGACTAATCGTACTACATAATAAAAAAGAAAATCCTCCCGAAAAGGTAAAACATTTGTATTACACCGCCGGCAAATCCCAAAAACCGCGTATAAAAATGTGATGGATTAGTTTTGTAACCCTCGTGCTTTGTGAAGCAAATTAGCTGGGTTGGTTCCCCTTTTTAGCGGAATAACAAGCTCACTACGGGATTGTTACATTGTTTTTTTTTCGGTACCGATGTTAAAAAAGTAAGTTTATTTTAAAACTAAATGGCAGGATAATTTTGCTGATTCGCAATTTCGAACACCAGTTGGCGCACTACCACTAACTTGGCGCTAGTGTAGACCTGTCACTTTGTTGTTTTCTATATCGGGTCATTTTGAACTTACCATCCAAATTTTGAGGATGTGTCCAGTCCATGAAACTAAACAATTTTCTCTAAGAAACATGTGTCAAATTTCGCCAAAAAATTTTGGTCACCCCATACTAAATTGATCTCTTTGATTTGTATGGAACGTCGATTTTTATTTAACATATTTGACCATGTGTTCCTTAGAGCAGGGTTGGCCAACAAGTCGATCGCGATCGACAGTCGATCTCTGGTTGATCTCTGGAGACAGTGCAGTCGATCGCGAGAGATATAGCAAAAAGTGCTTTGCTTGTGGTAGCAAAGCAAGTAGCAACAGAACGGTGCAACGGTGCGGGAGGCGGGCATGGCAGTGTTGTAGTGAAAAATACCCCATAAATGAAAATGCTTCGATCTCAATAGGCCAAGAATTTTTAAAGTAGATCGCAGCCCTAGTTGTCAACTTGTGTTGGCCACCCCTGCCTTAGAGAAAGTTGTTCAGTTTCATGGACTGAACACATCTTCAAAATTTGGATGGTGAATACAAAATGGCCCTGTATAATGTTTGCTATCAAATTTTGGATGTTGGAAGTTATTTTTCGTAAATATCAATTTTTCATTTTACACATTTTGGTTTTCTTCAATCTTTAATTCGTTTACTGTCTGACTTCCATAATAATTATTTAATAGTATCACCTATTTTTAGATATAATTTAACATAAATGGGAAAATCGGGGGGAAATGCCCGTACAAAGGTCTCCAGCACTGCCCTGCTAATTGCACTTGCAGTAATCGACACTTTAGGGATTTTCACTTTTTTGCAAAAATAACATCTCATGGGCTTAAACTATATATAAAAATATATTTTTCATGTTTTCTTTTATTATAACTATGTTTTTTATTTAACGCAAAACACAGTACCTGCACAAAAGTATTCAGCATGTACTAAAAGATTGTGCAGTACTTGATACGTTTACTGTAGCTTCATTTATGCACCTTTTGAAGTACGTTCTCTTACAATGGATGTATCCAAAGTCTATGTTTTCGTTTTCTTTTTGTTAACAAGTAAAGACATGTTATTTCTTCAACGTTCATTTTGAAAATAAGCCTGGGCAGACACAGTCGCGCACTCAGTCGCCGCAAAGCTAGCTGTTAGCGGCCGGCGCCGGCGGTCGCGCGCGACTAGCCGCGTAGCGTAGTGGAAATAAGCTGATAAAAGATAAAAGATCTTCGGAACACACCAACGGACAACTAACGCACAACGCAACAAACCACATACTCATATCAACAAACGATGTTAAGAGTCCGCTTGCAAAATTTTTACGTGCGTTCGCTGCCCCCCACCCACTTATTTTACTCGCAACTGTCTCGCTTCCGCACTCTATCGCGCGGCCGAGCGCTTTGTGTCCATCGTTCTGGCAGCGCCCCGGTTTCCGATTTTTATAGTGCAAAATTTTCAACTGATTTAAAAAATATATATTATATGATTTTTATGTATCTCTTTGCCTGCAAACAAGGCTTGATCTGTTCTGAGAACACTCATTAGAATTATAATGGTACGTATAAAAGTAAGTAATATAACTATAGATAAGTATTTATATTTTTATGGCAAGCTTACATAGCTTAATAAGAAAGAAAGAAAATTAAAGAAAATGCTTTTTACTATTCCCCATTCAGTATATTCACATATAAATTAGTTAGGTACTAAGAAGAAAGAAAGAAAGAAAGAAAAAATATTTATTGACCGTAAAACATTATAGACAGTAAGGTAATTAAAAATAAAAGTTATAAAGCAAAACAAAAAAGAAAACAATGTACCTACACGAACTTAGAACTAATTTGTGTGCGGCCAACTAGGCCCCAACCTCAGCAATGCAACGCTAGTATTCTGGAGGAGCCTACTTGGTGACGACAACCAACAGACAAACAAAAAAAAACAATTCTACTTCCTATAAAATACAGAAAAGACAATTTCAACGAAATAATACCTACATAATAATAATACCAACGCGATAATGCGATATCAGTGGCTGAGTTCTGGTCCTCAAAATTCAGCACTGTTTCTCTTCCGGTGACTGAAATACAATACTTTTAGTTTTCGATATTCCTTAAGAATTCGCTGTAAAAAGTAACCGTATTATATGAATGAAACCAGGACAAATAGTTTTTTTTATTTACTTTGACATCATACGTTAGGTTAGGTAGGCCTTTATAGCGCGGACAGCAAGGGCTGCAATGATGACTAAGCTTGAAGGCCGAGAGCGTAGTTAAGCTTAGCTCGAGGCCATCATACATAACGTGGCCAGCAGTGCAGTCATTGTGGACCAAGGCTTGTATAGTGCTTTACTCAAAAATGCGAGTACTACCTACTATACTATCATCATCATCATATCAGCCGCACGACACCCACTGCTGGGTATAGGCCTCCCCTAAGGATCTCCACGATGATCGGTCCTGCGCTGTCCGCATCCAGTGGTTTCCCGCGACCTTCACCAGATCGTCGGTCCACCTTGTCGGGGGCCTACCCACGGAGCGTCGTCCGGTGCGCGGTCGCCATTCCAGAACCTTCCCGCCCCAACGGCCATCAGTTCTTCTCGCTATGTGTCCTGCCCATTGCCACTTCAGCTGAGCAATCCTTCGAGCGATGTCGGTTACTTTAGTTCTCCTGCGGATCTCCTCGTTTCTGATTCGATCACGCAGGGAAACGCCGAGCATGGCTCTCTCCATTGCACGCTGGCTGACCTTGAGCCTCCCTATGAGACCCATAGTTAGCGACCACGTTTCACTGCCATAAGTCATCACTGGCAACACACACTGTTCATAGACTTTCGTTTTGAGACACTGAGGTAAGTCGGACTATACTATAATAGGTACTTATTATAATAACCTAATTTGAAAAAAATATACAAAAATGCAAATATCTCGGAAACGGTGCATCGGAGCCAAAAAATAAGGTTTTTTTCGACCCCCCTACGAGGGCAGTTTGATATGTCCGTGACTTTAAGGTTGAATACAATATTTTTTCATAATTCAATTTTCCTTTGCTGAGCTTATGCTGTTGCATTTTTTTAAATTGGCGCGAAATTAAAAAAAATGGAAGGATTTATGCAAGTGAGGTCGGGATATTCTTTTATAACGGAGAAAAACGAATTTTGCGTATTGATAAAATACTACTTTTTACGTGGTAAAACCATTAAGCAGACGGAGGATAAACTGAAAAAATATTATGGGGACTCTGCTCCATCTCATGGAATGGTTCATAAGTGGTTTACTGAATTTCGTTGTGGTCGTACCACCACAACTGTCGCCGACGGCCCAGGAAGGCCGATTGAGGTCACCACTGAAGATATTGTTAGCAAATCCACGACATTGTTATGGCAGACCGTCAAGTGAAGATACGCGAGATAGCTGATGCTATTCACATCTCTACCGAACGAATTTTTCATATTTTGCTCGATATTCTCGGCATGAAAAACCTTTTTGCAAGATGGGTGCCGCGTTTGCTGACAGTCGGCCAAAAACAAACTCGTGTAACAACTTCTAAACAATGCTAGGTTTGTATAACCGCAATCCAAGTGATTTTTTTCGTCGGTACGTAACACTTGACGAAACGTGGGTCCACCATATACGCCAAAGACGAAGCAACAATCAAAACAGCGGACTTCTACCGGTAAACGTGCCACGGAGAAGGCAAAAACTGTTTGTTCGGCTGGTAAAGAGACGGCCACTGTCTTTTAGGACAGCAAAGGTGTTATTTTCATCGATTTTTTGGAGAAAGGCAAGACAATTACCGGAGCTTACCATGTTGCTTTGTTGGATAGATTCCGTGTGACTTTTTCCTCTTCCCAAACATGAAGAAATGGCTTGGTGGACAAAGATTTTCATCCAATGAAGAAGTGATAGCTAAAACAGGAGCCTATTTTTCAGGGTTTGATAAAAACTATTTTTTGGATGGGTTGAAGAAGTTGGAACATCGTTGGTCGAAGTGTATAGAGCTGAAAGGAGATTATGTAGAAAAATAAAACAAAATATTCTTTAAAAAATTTTTTCTTCTTCACAAAGTCACGGACTTATCAAACCACCTTCGTATGATACCCCGGAAGTAGATAAGAAGTATTTATTGAAAGGTCAAAAAACGGTCAAGTGCGAGTTTTTTATACAGGGTCATTTTTTTAACACCATCCAAATTTTTTCTAGACATTAGGTATCATTAAAACTCTTCAATTTTGAAAAAAAAAATAGGTAGGTAATTTTTTGCAAAAAAATATTTTGTCCGAGTGAATTATGACAACAGCATGGTTACTAGTCAAATACTATCGTCCTACATGTTTTGAATGAGAGGCAACAAGGAGAGGTTCGCGGGGCGGTGGTGCCAAGAGCTGTACGGCAACTGACGAGCAACCCGACTGTCTCGTTCTCGCAGACGTGCGGTGCTTTTTTAACTGACAAGAAGAACAGGCGCAAGAAACTTATCAGCTTTAATAGCAATAAGTAACGATATTTACAAACTTAAATATATCGTTACCAGATAATTACAACAGGG
Organism: Agriphila geniculea; assembly: GCA_943789525.1. Lineage (NCBI taxonomy): Eukaryota > Metazoa > Arthropoda > Insecta > Lepidoptera > Crambidae > Agriphila > Agriphila geniculea. The sequence goes on from OX038871.1 coordinate 19,986,592, forward strand.
TGACAGGATTATTGGCAACAAACATAGACTTATTATATTACTATCATTGGCAACAAAGTACTTATAGTAGTTATGTGTTACATCATTTCCACGCATTTTGATCTTTAAGATAATCGTCTACTTTATAATAACCTTTACCCATGAGCGTTTTTTTAACATGGTTTTTAAATTCATGCAAAGGAAGATCAATAACTTGTTGTGGAACTTTATTAATAAAGGATATGCCTTTCCCCGAAAATGAACCTCTAGTTTTTGCAAGCCTAAATCTTGGAACGGCAAGTTTATCTTTATTTCTTGTATTAAACTGGTGATTATTGCTGTTCTTAGCAAATGAATCATAGTGTTTTCTTACATAAACTAAATTTTCATACATGTATTGGCCTGCCAAAGTTAAAATATTTATTTCTTTAAACAGTTCTCTCAAGGTATCTCTCCGTCGAAGATTGTATATGGCGCAAACAGCTCTTTTTTGCAGTACATAAATATTTTCAATACTGGCAGCTGAGCCCCACAATAGCAGTCCATAAGACATTACACTATGAAAATAACTAAAATATACTAACCTTGCCGTTTCAATATCAGTTAAAAAAGCCTTATTTTCTTAACAGCGAATTCCGCTGAACTAAGTCTACTTGACAAGGCTTCGATATGTGGATCCCATTGCAGTCGAGAATCTAGTGCAATACCTAGAAATTTTGTACTTTCAATAAACTCGACTTCATCGTCATTCAAATTAATATTTAATTCTGTCTGCTCAACATTAGGCAATGAAAATTTTACACATTTAGTTTTTTTGGGGTTAAGTGCTAAATTATTACTATTAAACCAGTATGAAACTTTAGAGAGGGCACTATTTACTTTGTCCGAACAGTTATTATCTCTGTTAACTTTGAAAACTAAAGAAGTATCATCCGCAAATAGTACTGTCTCACATAAATTATTCGCGTAGTTGGGAAGGTCATTTATATAAATTAGAAACAGCAATGGGCCCAATATTGATCCCTGCGGCACTCCCATATTGATGGGGGCTCCAGTAGATTTAGTTCAATCCCATTCTTTATCTGCGCGGATTGTACAATGTACTATTTTTCACCTATGTTTGAAAGAAAACTCAAAGGAAATTGCTGGTAGCTAAAACTCGACAATAGTGAAATCCCATACAACTTTGTAGCGTCACCATTGAAAGACCGCGGCAACCTCGACTTTGCTCAAAGAAGGTTGTCAAAATATGACCATATTATAAGCGTTTTAAGTAAATAAATATTATTGTAGGTAGGTAAGTTAGATATTAATTTTCAGGTACCCCTTGCAAAATGTGGTCACCCTTTACAGCGAATCCTTAAGGATCTTGAGCGAAAAAACACTCACAACGCGTTCTGGTCACTGTAAAAATGCCACAACGTGAAATCCGTGTCATGGCTCTTATAAAAGCGCACAGAATGCGTTGTGGTAATCATAGAAATACCACAAAGCGAAATTCGCGTCGTGGTCAACATACCAAACGACCACATCGCGTTGTGGAAACGAAAAAAGCCATATATAACAGAAATTTTTGCTAAATGTAAGCGTATCTGGTTTTGATTCCATTGTTATCTGAGGTAGGTACAGTAAGTAAGTTGTTTATATGCAAAACGTCAGCATTGAGGAGCCATACAAATTGCGTTCTCCAGCACTACTGAGCTAAAAATTTAAAAAAATTAGCAAGTACTTTACACATTTGCTGCTAAACGATGCATTAATTTTCTAAAGTATTCAACTGGTACTTAGCGAGTTCCAGAGTGGCTCCTCAAACCTGATGTTTAGACTGAGGAGCCACCTTTTCATTGATACCTCTCGTGGTATATTATGATGCTAACTTCAGGATTTGTGCTACAAAATAATCTACTTTGCTGCTAAATAATGGTGTGACGTGGTTCCTCAAACCTAATAATGGACATATACGTACATCTTCGGATGTACCTCTTCCAGTGGGGGGCTCCCGACTGGCAAAAAATTGACATTCGTGGTGTATTTAATTCACGCAAATCGGAAACCGTGGCGCTGCCAGAACGATGAACACGCGCGCTTTGCTGTTTGTTACCCATACCACAGTTATACAATCTTTATCATAAAAATTTGAGGGAAACCGCCCTAGCCCTCGCGAAATCTCCTCCGTTGCTCTGCGCAAGTACATACGTTAAACAACTGTATAGATAGATTGCAAAGCAATGCTCGTACTGATAAAAAATTCGATGCGCGAGCGACACACGTCCTACCTCGACGGCGCACTGCGCAGTACTAACGAAGGCGGCGCCCGCAGCACGCTGGTATTTAATCTCTTTTTTGGTAATAACAATAGTAATAATTAATATATACGATTTTTGTGCCGTCAGTCACTGGAACACGTAATTTGCTTTTGATTTACATAAATTTTGTTTAGAAACGATGTATAATTAAAGAGATATTTCAAAAATTCCCCTAAAAAGGACATGTTTTCAGAATAAAAAACTATCGAGCCAAACTCAATAATTTCTGAAATCCTGCCGTCATCCACTAAATGAAGGTCCATAAAAGCATATATCTGAATTTGACATTCATTGAGATTATACAGACGTCACTATTTGAGTTCAAATATTGCCAAATTCTGGGTGCCTCCTCTTAAAGAAGTAATATTATTACCTTTCATCCTTTGCCTTTTTCTTGAAATCCTACCTACTTAGTTGAACAACGACATCTAGTTCTTTTTTATATACTATTTTTTTTTTCTTAAACTGCCTTTTGAAAACCGATCATTAAATTAGAAGTCACAAACTTATGTAAATCACAGACTTTGATGTATTGTATTGTAAGGCATCGACAAGCTTACGGCACGTAATTTTAAATATAGCTTTAATAGCAAGCGTAGGGTTCAAATGCATGAATGTTGGCCATTTGAGTAGGAGGGCTGGTCGTTGTGATCGCAGTGCTATCACAATTAACGTCATGCTATCATGACGTTAATTGGAAATCTGAGTCGCCTGGCGCACCAGTGGTCTACGTACTACGTTCAAATTGATTTACTTTGACATCAAAAATTTTTTTTTTATTCTATGTGTTGGCTTGGCACCTCATTGTCATCTAAGGTTGAGAGCCAAACGTGCAACATTCTTAGGGTTAAACATAACGTGGTTTCCCAGGATTTTAACTTTTACACAATATATTTTAGCGTGTTCCGACAACCAACGGCAATCGATTACTATGAACTGTTATCAAAGCAAAATTATCTCTTTAAATGCAATGTTTGTAGTAAGTATTTGTCTAATACAACTTTAGTTGTGTACAAATAAGTGTATATGTACATACTAAAGTTGTATTCGCCAAATACTACAAACATGGAACACGCTAAAATATATTGTGTTAAAGCTAAAAAAATCCTGGGAAACCACGTTTTGTGCCTCCAATAGAGAGTCACATGCTAATGTTTACCCTTAAAAGCGCTTTTACATACAGGGTGCATTTGAAATCACTATCCAAATTTTAAGGATGTGTTCAGTCCATGAAACTGAACAACTTTCTCTAAAAAACATAGGGTCAAATATGTAAAAAAAAAAAAATTTCATACAAAACAAAGAGATCACGTGATCAGTTTAGTATGGGATGACCAAAATTTTTTGGCGTATTTCGACACATGTTTCATGGAGAAAGTTGTTCAGTTCCATGGACTGAACACATCCTTAAAATTTGGAGAGTGATTACAAATGCACCCTGTATAGTCGTTTTAGTCGCGCTCGCGGCGTAAGCTTGGCGTAAGCCTGTGGCGTAAGCCGTGCGTCTGTCATATCCATCCATATAACGGGTGTAACAAGACCTTCAACGAAGCCAAAGTCCACGTATTCCGCCTATCATCAGAATCATTTTTGTCTTAGACTATACCTGGGAAACCAATAGCTACGAAGTTATTGAAGGTCAATGTCAAAAAAATTTTTCAATTTTTTTATGAAATCTTATTTTATTAGTTATTGCCTACTTTTTGTCCAATGAAACATTATCAAAATTTTAAGTATTTCGTTACAAACAATGGCTTCAAAACGTCGTCACTCGGTGTATCTCATGAGCACGCACATGAACGCTGCCTTTCAACTCGGCCGCACGCAACTGTGTAGCAAACACTCGCAGGCGCGCTTTGTTGTACGCGTTACATTGCATGGTAAAGTATGCAATGCTTTTTTAACACCAAAAATGAAAATAGTTTCCCAGCAATAATTTTGAACAGAAATGGTCTTGATCATGGGCAGAATACGTAGACCTCGGCTTCGTTGAAGGTCTTGTTACACCCGGTATATGACAGACGCACTGCTTACGCCGCGACTAAAACGCCTATATGAAAGCGCTCTATGCTATGACAATCAAAAAACTCAGCAACACAATAATCAACCGAGTACCTAACATCCACAAAAAACCTTTTCAATATTCATTTGAAAATGTTGGATAGCCGAGATCACAATACAGGTAAACAGCAGAACCGACTTATTTATTTATTTTCAGTAGGTGCCTTCCGCAGTAATAACGGACGGGTAACAATACACCCGCGGCGTAATGAGCGCGCGATAGGTGCACATCACGCAATCATTACTAAATAACCGCTACCAACCGACATGAGAGCGGTATTTGTTTTTACGAGTATGTCCCAGTGTCCTAGACCATCAGCCATTTTAATGTCCCCACTGCTGGGGCACAAGCCTTCCTTACGGGTGGATAAGGAGAATGGGACATAACCCACCACGCAGGCCGAATGTGGATTGGTGGGTGTTAACGACTGCAAATGCACCCGGGACCAATGGGAGCCGGACCAAGATACAAAATTTTTGGTCACCCATCCCATGACCGACCCTTGCGAAAGTTACTTAACCTCCGCTATCGCTGAGCAAAGCACTAAACCACTGCGCTATTGAGCTCCTCAATCCAAATGCTTTATCACAAATTTTAAAGTCCGTGTCATCTAGCACGATATGACGGCTTTTCTTTATTTGTTGACTTTACTAATTCATGAAAAAACGACCTCGATCTCCATGCTGTGCAGGAACAACAAAACTACAGAAGTACATTATTTTCATTCAAGAGTACATTAAAGTACATATTTTTTCAAATTATATAGTACAGTTAAAAAATAATGAAAAGTACACACTGGTGGTGCCGGAAAGCATCACACGTGTTCTAGACAGAAGCGACGCTGACCGTATGTATTCGAAAACACTTCCGTTTTTTTCACTTGTTTTCTTCAAGAGATGCTACAGTACTAGTTAATTATAGTCTGGTTTGCCCTAAGATTTTCTGGGGCTTTCTTTTCGCTAATTTTCAACGATAAAACCAAAACTAAATCGTTACCGTTCCAGTTTCGGTTGCAGAAAAATATTCGCTTTAGTTTATTTAAATTGTTGAAAGCTATACCTAGGGAGCCTGGGATGCCAGTCTTGGACAATTTAAATGAGAATTCGAAAGCTAAACCGAAGATTTTTACCTAAATGACAACGGAACGGATTTGGTTTGTTTAACGGTCAGAATTAGCGCGACTTTTGTCTACGTAATAAAAACTGCGATTTTCGATAGGAGCCTTCCGCATTTATTCCAGGGGCTCTTCTTATTTTGAATTTAACGTTCTTTTTTGTGGTAAATTAACAAAGGCAAACTATTTTCATTTATTAAGGTTGAGATTTTAACGAAACTTTTTCAAATAAATTTGGTGTTTTTTCTGCTATAATGAAGCCCGTGAGTGTAAAAATATATAAAATGGCAATTTTACTTGAGATGTTTATACATTATTGTATGAGTACATTTCTTACTCAATAACTCTTTGTGATAGGAGTCTGCTAGCACAAAGCCTTATCGAGCTAAGCTTGCGAACTGATGATACCTAATCAGCTTACCTATATTGAATAGAATAAGCGAAGTTAATGATTAGTACTCGATGCATCGAAATACATTTTGCATTAGCAGGATTGTGTACAAATAATTTGAATCTTTTTAAAAAAACAAACATTAAAAAATTTCAAAAATATTTTTTGTCAAGCCAGTTTTTCCATCTTTTTTAATGGCGGAGATATGTAAATAAAACATATTTCAGTCCGGCTTTCCAGCTGTTTGTTTTCCTGTACAGGTCACATTTCTCAACCGATTCTGTTGAAATTTTGTGAACAGGTTCGATAATTATACAGGGTCATTTTGTATTCACCATCCAAATTTTCAGGATGTGTTCAGTCCATGAAACTGAACAACTTTCTCTAAGGAACACATGGTCAAATATGTAAAATAAAAATCGACTTTCCATACACATCAAAGAGATCACGTGATCAATTTAGCATGGGATGACCAAAATTTTTTGGTGAAATTTGACACATGTTTCTTAGAGAAAGTTGTTTAGTTTCATGGACTGGACACATCCTTAAAATTTGGATGGTAAGTTCAAAATTACCCGATATATAACTGTTTGTCCAAAATTATTAAAAAAACACCCATTTCGAAAAATTATCAAAATTAGAAGCACCGTCTAGCTGCGAATTCTCGCGTACTGTGTGCTTTGAAAACTCCATGGCGACATTTTATTTTTGTACAATTTGAGCCTCTTTTTATCGTGAGGTCTATAGCTCACGGAGCCACTAGTTATTCATCATATAAAACGTTTTAATGTCTTCATGAAATTCTTAAAAAATACGTAAAGAATCTATACGCACAGGAAAACACTTGACTAACGCATTGAGCGATAAAAACTAATAATTTATGCCTGCAGAATTTCTAAAAGTTATACTGCGGTAGAACACGCCACACATAGCTCTTACCCGCAGGTCGACCACCTATCTCAAAGCGATAGCTATGCTTTATCCATCCTTGTCATATCATAACACGATGACAAGGACGGACAGTGCACTGACGTCATAAACTTTAGCAATTTGATAGGCCTGCCGATTAGGTAGTAAGTTACATACAACCACAGAATACTTAATAGTACAAGTATACAACCCACATTAATAAATTACATTAAAGTATTGGGTTCCAAGTAAAAAGTATGAGAAAACGTCTCTACTAACACAGAATACATAATAGTACAACTACTAGTGATACCGAAATAAAGCTAAACTAAAACATCCGCAATATAATCTAGCCTGCATTTTTTTTACTTTGTAATGTTATTACTTTTAGGAGGTCCTTTGCAAACGTTCCCAAGAACGTAAACTGAAGGAAACTCTAAAACCATATGTATAAATAAGATAAATAGGTAATCTAGTGTTAATAAAGCTAAGAAACGGTGTGAGGAAGAATATGTACCTTAAAGGGTATACATAGGAACGGCCCATTGTAGGGCCGTGAGATTTTTCCCATGCATTTTGTATTTTGCATTTTGTATTCTTATGTCGGTTGGAATCGTATTTAACACAATTTTTATTCTTTGCTGAGAAAATTATTTATTTGTAAACATATGTCTGTCACTATAATTGCCATAGCAACGCGCTAATTTTTTAATTCAATGTCAAAGCCATAGATTTCCAGCTTGTCTTCAGCCTATCTATAGATAAGAACCTTTGTACAATATTGTTCTGTGTTCTCATATTTGAATGTAGAGTAGAATTTTAAAAAAATAAATACCGACGGTATAAAAGCGCGGTCGGCAGCTCAGGTGAGTCAGTCTTTCCACGAGCTTGTCCAGTTATTTTTATTATAGCTGCCGTTCCATAACTGTAAAAAATATACGTCCTATTATTCTATAATTGTAAATAGCGGCTTCTTCGGGGCACGGTCCTCGATCTTCGACCTTCGGCACGAACAACTTCAATAAATCCCGGACGAGTCCTCGACCCACCTGGACGTCGTGCACCTTCCCGCCTGACCTGCAGAGGGAGCTCCCCCCTGGGCCCTTGCACTATCCGCGCCACCATCGACGTCGGTCTACGCGGACACGCGCCCGGGCCCACCAGCGCGTCCCGCTGGTACTACGCTACGGTGCTACGTCGGGGGGTCTGACTGCGTGCCACCCCTGCGCCGTCCCGCTGAACCACATCCGTGCTGAACCACGTGCCCTCCTGTGCTCCGCCGGGACTCCATATCTGCCTGCCTGCTTCGTGCCTGCTTCCTGTTACCTCTGCTACCTGGATCCACGTCTCTGCGTGCCTGTCCTGTTCCCGTCTACGTCCCACCCTAGTCATACTTTGTTAGTCCTACCTAGTTTTTAAATTATCCAAATTTCTGTGCTAGGACGTGTCATTATAAAATAAACTCTTGAACTTCAACTTTATTTTTTTATTTAGCTTTCTTCCAAATTCTGCTCCGTTACCTTCCGTAACGCGACAACTTCTCGTTGTAATATCGAAAATGTCTGCAATGCTGCGAGCTTCCCACTATGACAGATCCGGCTGGTCTCTGGGGAATGTAAAGTGCTATCACAAGTTTCATTTTTTTCTAATAAAACAGCTACCAATATCGCTTTTCGGTCTCATTTTTTTAACAATTTACTCAACTATTTTAATAGCCGAGTAAATTCTTTAGAAAGCCATACTTATAACACGATTTGTACAAAATCAACTTATCATAAATGACTGAACTGAAATCGAAGTCGTTTATCAAAGTTATTTCCGTAACTATTTAGATTTTAGATGAAGGATTTGAATCACCGTTTCGTGCTGAATTTCATTATAACAGGCGAGTAGTTTAGATCGCTTTAAAGATAGGCCTATTTTGTAGCACGATAATACCGAAAAAGATATCAATTTCACTTCAAAGTTATAAGAGCTTCGTTAAGCTCTCTCCAATCACTTCCGTCGCGGATCAGTTTCACGTATTTGTTCTGAATTTGAGCAATGAAATTAATGGAAATGGAATCCATTGTTCAGTTAAGCGCTTTGCGAAACTACATGTGAATACTGTTCGTAGAATAGAATAGTTTATCTTTTTGAAATGGAATTCAAATTCAAATTTTATTAATTTGGAAGGGTGTATTCCTTCCTGATCACACTGCTTAAAAAGCAAATAGACTAAGAGGGCAAAATGACCAAAACGCAGAATGACTAACTTACAGGGGCCGTACCGGCTAACGAATCGAGCTTCGGAAAATTTGCCGAATTTCAAATTAAAAAAAGTTAAATTGAAGTATGGAATTTCGTATTGTACTATTTGTTTAAGTTATTTGGAAGATATGGATGTTTGTGTGACCTCATCATAATGGCGAACCCTACGGTTCGCCATTTTGGCCCAATTGGGGCTCGATTTATCTGTTTTAATTTGAAACCCGGCAGACTTTTCGAAGCTCGATTCGTTAGCCGGTACGGCCCCAGAATGACTAAACCGCAAAATGTCTAAAATGCAGAATGACTAACTTGCAGAATGACTAAAACGCAAAATGTCTAAAATGCAGAATGACTAACTTGCGAGCGGGATTGTGTGTAAAATAGCAATACGGCCTTATAAATCTTAGTAAGGTACGTAGGTACCAGCATAATATCGCCGTACAGGAACCCAAGTAACAAAATTTGGTACTATAAAAGTCCTGAGAACGCTTTAGGAAGTGCTAATTAGTTTCATGATAAGTACTATAATGGTATTGTAAACCTTTACAGAACCCCAAATAGGCGCTAGTTTTATCACTGATTAATTCTATAAACATTACATTAAGCCTCTCACGGTAATAAATCAGCTCTATACTTGAAAAACCAAAACATGTTTATAGTGTTATTTTGATCTTTTTATCAGACTATTATTGTTCGCCATTTTGTTCGTGCTGTGCTCATGTCATCGTGAGTGTTCCCTAAGAAAACAAAATGTCATTTGTAATACAAAGGACATTCTACAAAACATCACCTTTGATCGACCATTGACCGTAACTCCACCGTGACTTGCACTTGCGAAAATAATTGTATCGACAATATCACTATGCTGATTTCAAATTTTACAATGGGCCCTCATAATTTTCGTGATTTAACTAAATTTAAATTAATAAAATTTAGAAAAATTAAAAACCCTCCAGCATAAAAAATTAAAAACCCGCCTGTATAAAAAGACAAGTCAACTGAAAAGATGGAAACAAGAGAAAATTTTCAAGGCAACATTATAACATGCAGTCGGAGGCATGCATAAAGAAAGTGACATTATGAATGATTTGAGTTATATGCCTGCGACTGCATGTTATAATGTTGCCTTGAATATTTAATCTTGTTTCCATCTTTTCAGTTGACTTGTCTTTTTATGCAGGCGAGTTTTTAATTTTTTTAAATTTATTTTTTATTTATTTCTTTTTAGTTATTATTTATATGATATACCTTTTTGAAATCCTTATAATAAGCCCTTTAATTCGACACCCAATATTGCAGTATTCTAAAAAAAATGTTTTTTCCACTACGTATAGCACCGTACAGCCGCCATGTTGGTTTTTTATAACGCCACCTTCTTAAGAACACTTGGGCTGACGAGACAAATCTAACGATATGTCAATCATGGAAATCCGTTCAGCCGTTTGAAAGATATGAGGTAATAAAGAATATTATATACAAACTTACATACAAGATACGCGCGAAAAACATAACCCTCTTGCAGTCGGGTAAAAATAAGGACTCGTCCCGACTATGGCTGCTATAGTACACATTGGCTCCAGCCGTGCTACTAATGTGCTATCATGGCATAAACAGCAGCCATATTTTCACCGAAAACGGTTTAGTCCATTAATTATTCATTTTAGTGCTTTTATCTCACACTTTTGTCAGGTAGCAGTGACACAAAAAGTTTAAGTTATTTAGCAACTGCACCAGAAGTCGCTATGATACTATTTAGTACCATAGAAGAGTTTTCATGACTTTTACAGAACTAGCCCCATAGCGATGTTGAGGGAGCATTTAAGAAGCTAAACCGTGGCATAATGGTTGTGCAAGGTACTTTTATAGTGCAGATTAATTCTGTAATAGTGTTTTCGATACTGCTACAATACTAGTACTGTAAAAGTTATTTTGACGCAATATTAGTGCAAAATAGATATATAAAAGTAACAGTTAAGTCGTCTATAGTACTAAATAGTACTATAATCGCTTTTTTCATATCTATTACAGTGCAACACTTTAAAGATTCTTTTGTATGTCCTGTAAGTGTTCTAAGAGCTGCACCATAGAACTTAAATGCTCTTTAATATTATTCAGTATTCAGTATTTTATTGCATACCATAAAGTAAATACATAGGTGGTAATTTTATAGAAAGAGGACATTATGGACTCTGTGGAAAATCTTTATAGCACAAGCAGTCACAACGGTTACCATTTAAGGCCTACTATATCACTGTTTGGTGATAAAACCCCTTGGTTATAAAACCCCTTGGTTATAAAAACTTTTGTTACTTGGGAATACATAAAATTGTTTTGTATAAACAATTATTAAATAAATCAGATTTTTTTATAAACAATATTCTTTAATATGTTATTTTAAATAAACAATTTGGTTTGTAAGTGAACACATAAGGTACTAGCGGCCGCCCACGACTTCGTCTGCGTGGAAAGGTTTTATGCTATCCCTCGGGAACTATACTCTTTTTCGAGAGGAAAGGTACCCTATGTCCTTCTCTGTACCCCTGACAACGTGTATGCAAAATTTCATAATGATCAGTTCAGTAGTAAGGACGTCGGCGTAACAAACAAACAAACGGACTTTCGCATTTATAATATTAATAATATTAATATTGCCCATCCGTTGCCAAGTTAATTTATTTTTATTTCCTATTTATATTATCTGGCTTTAAAATTATTAGCCGATACACACGAGCCCTATTATGACAAAACCAATCTAAACTTAATGAGCTTACAGGTCAGTATCATTGATGAATTCCGTATATCCTTCACAGATGAAACCGCAGCGTACCGAAAGCCCCTCTATCATCCAATATTGGCGTCATTACATTTTTTCAGTCGATTACAACGTTCACGAAATTGATTACGTTCATAGTGTAGCGTAACTGAACCGGTGATGACCTTTGTGTCTAATGCAAGGTTTAGGTGATTTATTTATTATTGGAGACGCTATTATTTGGGCTTCAGTAACAGTCACAGCGCTGACAGGTTTCGTAACGATTGTCTACGTAACAGTTGTTAGGGATTTCTCCAATAAGTGTAAACAACGCATCTCTTTTTAAATGAACGCAATATGAATTAAATTAGAAATATAACATTTTCTACCAAAGGTAGGAACTGTGAAAGAGGACCTAAATCTAACGGAATCCGGCCCAATGCCTTTTATAGGAAGGTCGCCGGTTCGAATCCCGCCTGACAAACTAGCTGTTAACGAGTTGATTTTTGAAGTAAAAACTTCTTTAACGGCGTTGTACGCTTCTTTGTAATGGGGAAAAAATGCTAAACTCGCGTTAGTAAGAATCACGTGGCTGATCGAAAATGCGTAAGACGGATGTGACGGATGGAGAGTAGACAGCTGGCGGCGGAAGCATCCCCCTCTCTTTCCACGGGGCGCATTGAAAATGGCGGCGCGTCATTTTAAGACGTATACACTTGTGTCACCAGCAACGCGCTAATTTAGCAGCGATCTCTTCGGTGAAATCATAGACTTATTTTTTTATACTCTGTGCCTATAAGTTTAAATCGTAGAATGCGTGCATGTAGAAATTAAAAAGGCCACTTGCGCGAAATCTTTAGAATTTTTCTCTAATTACAAACTGATTGAATTGTGTGACTGTATAGTAATAGCAAAGAAATAATTTTAATCCTTTGCCGCTAATTTCAAAATATTAAAAAGGCACAACGTTCATATTCAAGTTTTCACTTCTGCCGGTACTCCCGGACTGCAAACCGATTTTTTTAGATATAATTATTATTTAACATTATAAAAAAAGGATTGTGAATGCTAAATTCAAAAACTTAATAATTAAATTTAAATGGCCACGTTATGAAAAATTCATGATATTTTGTTGACAAACAATAAACTTGAATATCAAATAAAAATGCGTCAACAAAAGCTGTTTATCCTGGAAAAATACGGGCAACCGTCTGCTTTCAGATAGTCTATTTCGTATTTAGACAAAGGTATCTCAAAAAATATTGAAGTATTATGAGAGATTGGATGTCGCAAAAACGAGAACAAACAATAGAAGGTCAGCTTTCAATTTCTCAAACCAATGAAACGAGCGGCTGCATTTTCATCGATTGTCAGGTTTTTCATTAATCCACCTGTTATGGATCAACACCCTTGATGGAATTGGATATATCACATCAGCATATTGCAAGTTACCTACTTATTAGTTTGTTTACATCCAATTGTTACATTTATTAGGACCATTTTTTTAATGAACAATTTCAGAATATGAGTAGATATCCCAAATTTATGTGAAAATAAGGTGCTTTTATCGGAAAGAAGTTTAAAATAAGAACAAAATCGATTTTGTTTTTTATAACAGACTAGCTTTCGTCCGCTTCTTTTAGGAAAATCCCTAGGGAACCTTTGTCCGGGATAAAAAGTATCCTATGTTTTAATCCAAGCTGTAAACTATTTGTCTACCAAACCGTTCCGCCATTTTGCGTGATTGAGTAACAAACAAGAAACTTCCAAACTTTCACATTTTTATAGAATTAGGATATTATTAGAATATTCATACTCCGTTCCTGTTCGTTTCCGTTCCCGCCCCGTTCTCGTTCCCGTACTCGTTCTTGTTCCCGTTCCCGTATTATTGTTCCATACAAAATCTGGTCTCCCATTTCACTCTTTTAGATATTGAATCGTCTCCACCGTGTTAGATTCTAAAATATAAGCTATTTTCGGAATCAATATTCCATAAAACCTCAATAACGATATCTATATCGATTTTTCCGGTTCATTTCCCCCATTTATTCCCTAAGGGGTTGAGTTTCAGAAAACCACGAAATACATATTTGTTTATTTGTTTAAAAGTACCTACTTCTACGAATATTCAAGTCGAAATGTCTATTAAATTATTATTTTTCATACAAATATTGAATAGGGGGGCGCGACGAGCGGCTCAGCTCTTTTTTAACTCGCTCGTTGTAAAACCGCTCGTGTGAACTGGGGCGTAGCATACAGTTGGGTGGGGCACAGGGTAAAAGGTTGAGAACACCTGCACTAGTTTTGGCCAACCAAAAAACGTTCCATTTCTTTGTTACAGTTGATAACGGAGATCAACGTCCAACTGGCATTGTTCCGCGACCTGCTGATCCACATCGGGCAGCCACACGACTCCCCGGAGCTGCGCGAGCGCGTGCGACGCCTGCGCCGCGCCTGCGTCGAGGCCACCAAGCAGACCAGCTCGCTCGTCCTGCCTAATTGTAAAAAGTAAATGAATTTCTTACCTTGCCCCTTCTATAAGCTTTCTATAAAACGCACGCGCCGCGCAAGCATCGAGTTTGCCAAGAAAATTCGGGTCATGCTGCTAGAAAAAATTTCTGAACTCTCGGATCTCACCATGAAAACCAGCGCGCTCGTTCTAATTGTAAAAAGTAATTTTCCTCACCTGAATCCTCGACTGCGTGTCTGCTGGTCCTATTTATAGAGACACAATGCATTTTTTCATAATTATTAGACAGAATTTCTCCAAAACGATTTAAACAAATCTAACGAACTTAATGCAATGCTTGGTTACATCTAGCAAACTGAATGTCACGATACCTTTACTGCATTAAAATAAAACAACATTATTTTTTCTTTATAAAAACAAAGCCACCTAACGGCAAAACAATATCATCAACAAAAACTTAAGTGTTTTATTTTATAGACGCACAGATTTTGAAAACCATAGCGTATTTTTCCCACCGCAGTTATCACTATTCTGCGTAGTGCGAACTAAGCCTACTACCTTATTCAACACAGCATAGTTGACTCATGTAAATGAGAGATTTATTCAGTACAAAGCGTCATTTTCGTCTCGTCATATCAAGTGTTTGCATAGCCACTCACAAAAGCAACTCATCGGAACAGATGTTGGTTGTATAAATAGTCAATGATCAAAGGACTCTGTTGTCCCTTGGGAGATATTCAAGAACCTGTAGCAATAAATATTTTAGTGGAAAACAGTCGTTGCAATCGGTCTGCTACAAACAATGGCAGGACAGCCCTGGGATCTATCGCGATACCCTTGGGTAAAGGAGGTGTCCATCCATAGACCTAAATATATGGGAAGAAAATCACGTGCCTTAAGCATAGCAGGAATGAACTGTGATAGACATGCTAAAATATTTTATTTTGAATTCGTTATCAGTATATCTAATCACTTGATTTCTATTATGTCAGCCGATTGTATTATAAAAGTATCACTAAAAAACTTGTACAAATATATTCAAGTCTATGGACCGGACTTAGATAAACGCTCGCTCTCAACTGACAAATGATTCTCCATTTGGTACAAAAAACATGCAGAATTGAGCATGTGGCTTTTTTACTGAATGATTAAAAGAAAAGAATTTATTTAAAACTAGCGGCCGCCTGCGAATTCGTCTGCGTAGAAACAAACAAACGGACTTTCGCATTTATAATATTAGTAAGGATGCAATGTTTTAGATTACCTACTTACATCATAAATCATTTTATTTAGCTATAATAACACCAATGAATGAATGAAGTAAATCTTACCGGGGGCCCTACCGCTTAACTCAAAGCTTTAGCCAGAGCGATAGCAATGCTCTGTCCGTCCTTGTCATATTATAACATGATGACAAGGACGGACAGTGCACTGACGTCATAAACCAAAGCCAGAGTCAAAGCGATAGAGTTAGGCGGTCCCGCAGCGGGTCAGGGTGAGGCCTATGCAAAGCAACCGTTTCAAAATCAGTCCAGTCGTTCCCGAGATAAATGGCAATAGACACACATCTACGTAACTACCCTAAAGAACCATACTGCGCGTGACTCGACACGCACTTGGCCGGCTTTTTATATTATAATTAGCGTCATTCTATCTGTATTATTTGCATGCCAGGTTTATCACATGAGCACAAGCCATTTTATTTTACAACTTTTTATACTGTGAATGCTTGCAGAATAAAATATTTTTATTCTTATACCGTTAGGCGGTGGTCTGCAACAAACGCCGTAGGTCGCGTCCGGCGTAACGCTGTACGCGGCCTACGAATGCTCACTATGGAAACGTACAGATACCGGCATATATATTGGCAAGAGAAAGAAAGGGACAAAAGATGCGCAGTAGCCATAAACACTAAGTTTATGGCTACTGCGCATCCTTTGTCTCTTTCATTCTCTTGCCAATATATATGCCGGGCAGTATACTAGAGTGGTCTCTCTCACACGCCTGATATGACGCGGCGCACGGCGTCCGTCCGCTTACGCAGTTAATTCGGAGCATTCTGGCGTAAACGGACGCCGCGTTTTTGTCGCGCGTCACTCTGGAAATGGTGAAATTTAGGAAATTTAGATAGGAACAAGACGGAGTACTATTAGAATTAGTTAAATGAAACATAGTTTCATATTATTATGATGCCAACAATAAAAACAATGTGTTGAAACACAAACGTTGGGAAGAAATAAGCTTGGTTGTTGGTCAACCAGGTGAGAATCCGTTTTATTCACTTGCGTAGGTACCTACCTATTTTGTTTTTGTATTTTGTGGGTACCGTGGTACTATGTTTTAAGGTTTTGTATTTATTTAACTTGCGTAGTACTATGCGATAAAAATAAATTAATATTTAAGTACCTACTGACATTCATGACTATCTTCACTTTGGTAAGTACCTAAAGTCGGTATTATGCAGGTCATCCATATTTTAATCGCTCACGTCCGTTCACTGATTACTAATCGTCCGTTTACATTGAGCTCATGCGAGAAACTGAAAACAGTTCCGAGCGACCATCGCAGTGACGCTGGAACTGGAAGCCGCGTCCGGCGTCTGGGACGCTGGACGCAGCTTCCAGCGTCTCTACCGGCGTTCGTTGCAGACCACCGCCTTAAAGGCACATGCTTTTTTTATTAACAGCTATTTTATTTAATATTTATTTAATTTAAAGTTCTATAACTTTACAAAACCTCTCTTTGAATAAATAAAAATAAAGTATGTTTCACTTGTAACCTTGACATAACATAAAGATAACAAAACGTTATTACCCCAGCTCCCAATGAAACAATCACTGAATGTCGGACGAATTGAACAAATTTATAGACCACTTCCATGTAAAGTCGGTGTACCCGCACCCAATTATTTGCATTTCAAAAGGCAAACCAGACCGCTTGGAAGTGAAATCCGAAAGAGAACTAATTACGCCGACAAACTTCCACCTTTTCAGTCTGTCCCGTCAAACAGATGTGAATCTGCGAAACTAATAAAACATTGTTTGAGAATTTGGGTTTTACGGGATCGATTTCGCCTTTTGTTCTAATTGCGTGAGGCACGCTTCGGGCCCGCATGGCCCATTTAAGTATATTATGTAAACGTAGTAATAATGTATGTACATATTTAAAGCTTTGACGAATAGGTAAACCGTGGGTCATGAAACCCGATTGTTTTGTTTGTCCACTTGCCTCGAAAAGAGTGTTACGGACAGCTTCAATCGCGTGAAACTAGTGAAAAAAGTGATTAAAATGTGTATAGCAAAAAGACTGTTTAATGGACCGCTAAGTGCGTTACTAGTGATAGAATCTGTGTTTGTGATTATTTCATGTAAGTACTTTGATTTGTAAACAGTAGCTTGTTATAACTGATTGAGTCATTTAGTTTGTGTTTTTAATTACTTTGAAGTTTATTAATATGTAACGTTCTATTTGGTTTTAAATTGTTGCATATAAAAAGTTCTGTAAAATGAGATATTTAGCGTAGCTGTAAGTTTTATAGTTTGTGAAATATTTAAGTTTTAGTAATTCAAATAGGTATTGTTTAGGCATTTAGGTATCCTATGGATTAAATGATATGAATGCTTGTGTTTTTACTTATACTACCTGGTAAAGGTTTTGAGGTAATGGGCTAGGTAATATAGGTCTAGGAGGTGGTAGTTTCGACCTGAAATGTGTCTAGGTCATACGCCAACCTTTGTCCTATAAGCCCTAAAGGTTTTGATATGGTACTAAGAGGTAAGATTATATAAATAAAGGCCTCTTGTATAGGTCTCTGATAAAGGTAATGAGAAACCTAAATACCTAAACCTCGTATTGAAAGGTAGCCAAATAATAAATTAGGTAGGTAATCTCGTAAAGAGCCAGGAGTGGGGGTTTGCTATCCCCACCACCGCTAACAATTTATGGTAACGTAGGGTAGTAATGATTTGAGTTTTGTAAACTACCTAAGTTAAGTAGAAAATGTAAGTTTTTGTATTAGTGGATATTTGCTATCGTACAAAATGTTACCTTAGGGACGTGTGATCGTAGGAAATGTTGTAAGCTCGCACGGCCCAATTCGTTATAACCACAATATATGGGCATATAAGAAGAAAGTGTTTCATTCTGTTCCTGCTTGGCGAATCATCCTATGGTGCAGTGTTGAGGTTACCGACATCGGTAACAGTACTGCGTGGTCCTTCAGAGCAGCGGATAAGAAGATTCTGCGCGTCAAGCGAGAAGAAAGAAGCGAAGCATCACATTAACATATATACGTCCAACGATTATTGAAGAAAAGAAGCATCACAGTAAACATAATACGTTCACTGAAGACTGAAGAAAAGAAGCATCACAGTAAACATAATACGTTCACTGAAGAAAGAAGAATCACAGTAACTAGTTTCACTACGCGGGTGGACCGCGGCTCACACTGCCACACCCTAACGGTGCCAAGTGTGGTTAGTGTGAGTAACGCCATTCAAGGCGGTGCAGTCTGACGGACACGGCTGCCAGCCGCCTTTTTCAAGGCAGCTGAAATTGTCCGGCTACGCCGGTAAGGGTTGTGTCGCACTGAGGGCCGGTCTGTAGGCACTGCTGACGCTGCCGGGCGTTCCTCCCGGTAGCCGAGCACCTCGGAGTTGCACACCCCCTCTGCCGGGTAGTTCCTCCCTTCCACTCCTGCTACAACCTCCATCCTCACCTGGGCTCCCCTCGCTAGTGTGCCCGGGTGAGATTGTTAGGAGTAGACATCAAGAAAGAAAAAGATGCCAGTCACGAGAAGCCAATCTGGAGGGAAGAAGAGGGAGGCAATCACATATGATGAGCCACCGGCGTCACCGTCGACGATCGCGCCACAGCCACCGCCACCACCACCGTTATTGACTACAGTCGCGATGCAAGAGGCCACAGAAAGTGGTACAGAGAGATCGTTACCGCCGCCGCCCACCAAGGAAGTTGACGATGGCAACGCCGCCGCCGCCGCCGCCACCGACACTGGGGCTTTGAGACGTAACCCGCCGTCAGTGTGTTCGTCGAGTGTAGCGGCGCGCGTCCGGCAGGCGCAACTTCGGGCCGCGGAACAGTTGGCCGAGATTAAGAGACGAGAAATGGAATTAGAACGTGAATTAATTCAACAAAGGTTACAAGTTGAAATGGATACTATTATGGAAGAAGAAACCCGTGCGAGCTTACCCGCCGAGAGCGTCCCAGAGAGGCTGAAAGAATGGTTGGATACCACAGCCGATCCTCGGTGTCGGGTAGACGAAAATTTAGAGAAAGACAGAGATATCGTTCCCGTCGTTTCACAAGAAAGAGACAGAGATATCGCTCCCGCTATCGTGCAAGACAGAGACAGGGATATGAAGCGCAATGAGGCGCGCGCCTTAGAAACAGATAGAAACCGAACGTTTAGTATAAATCCAATGGAGGCTGACGCGAGGCCCGTAATCGATACGAAAAAGGGCTACGGGGTGGAAAACCTCGCTGAAACATTGGACAGGGTTCTAACTAGACGACCGATGCCGCGGTACGCGCAAGAGCTGCCCGTGTTTAGTGGCTCACCGACGGAATGGTTGTTATTCAAGGCCGCAGTGCGTGATTCCACACGATTATATAAGTTCACTGCAGAGGAAAATCTAGCAAGATTACGCGTGAGCTTAAAAGGGGAGGCGAGAGAGAGTGTGTCGGCGCTATTATGGAGTGCGACCGACCCCGATCGTATTATGACCACACTAGAACAATGCTACGGCCGCCCCGAAGTGCTTATAGACAGAGCGCTCGAAGATATGAAAAGTTTACCGCGTTCCGGTACGAGTGCTACAGAATTAAATACCCTCGCTGTGAAATTGCAAAATATAGTTTGCGTTATTCAAGCGGTTGATGACCGAGGGTACTTACGAAATCCGCTATTGGTTCGAGAAGTAGTCAAGAAACTCAGCCCACATTTGTTATCGAACTGGGTCGCCTACGCCGAAAAGAATGAATCGAGCGAGCCTGAAATAATTATTTTATCTCGATTCCTTATGAAAGAGGCCGACTGCGCGCTGCGTTTTGCATACGTACCGACTACGTCACAGCAAAGAGAAAACGTCGCTGTAAAAAACCGTAGCGAGAAACGCACCGATAAAAAGAAAAATGTAGCAAGAATATACACTTTGGGCCAGAAAGAGACGCCGCCAGCGCCGTGTTTACTATGTGGAAACGATCATGAAGTACCCCACTGTAACAAATACAAAGCCATGACGGTAGATGAAAGATGGCAGTGGGCAAGAAATAATGGAGTGTGCTTTCGGTGTGTAAACAATAAGCACCGGAGGTTCCGCTGTACACACAAACTATGCGGGGTGAACAACTGTAATGCCGCCAGTAATGAAGAGACGTTGGTGCGAGAGTCGCAGACTGAGACGATCGCCACGATTAATAGGGCCAACGTCGCGGCGAATGTCATGTTAAAGGTGTGTCCAGTGACAGTTAAGGGACCCGGCGGCGCCGTACAGACATACGCGCTGCTGGACGAGGGATCGACAATAACGATCATTGATCAAGTCCTGGCGGACGAAATAGGTGCGAAAGGGCCTGTAAGCGACTTGCGTATATGTAGTATAAACGCGCAAGGGAGCGTAGCGAACAGTGAAGACGTAAGCCTAGTGTTAGTAGCAAGAGATGAAAGCACCCATCATGTTCGCGCCAAAACGATGACAAGTTTGACGCTCAATCATCAAACAGTTAGTGAAGATTGCTTACAGTACGCACACTTAAGAAAATTAACGGCTAGTGACGTGTGTTATGACAGAGTGAAACCACGTTTACTGATCGGGGCCGATAATTGGCATTTGATTGTGTCACGAAAGTTGTTAATGGGCAATCAGAGACAACCGGTAGCGTCGCTTACGAAGCTAGGGTGGGTCATACATGGAACGGCGCCTCGAATTACGGCGCTAGAGGGCGCGTCTAACGTATACAAGACGGAGCTCATCGCACCCGAGGTTGAATTGCACGACATGGTGAAACGTTACTTTGAAATAGACGCACTCGGTATCGCTAGGAGGGAACGCGAAAACCCAATGGAAGTGAGAGCAATTAAAGCGTTCAATGAGAGTATTAAACGAGTCGGCGGCCAGTGCGAAGTACGACTACCGTGGAAGAGAGACGACGTCACGCTACCACCCAGTTATTATAACGCTGTAAAACGCTTGAAGTCTATAGAACGCAAGATGGACCGGTCAAGCGACTTTGAAAAAGCTTATACAGCACAGATAGAAAATTTATTCACGAAAGGCTACGCGGAGCAGTGCAGTGGGAAAGAGACAGACGATCCACGATCATGGTACCTGCCTCACTTCGCGGTTACTAACGTGAACAAGCCGGGGAAGTTAAGATTGGTTTTCGATGCGGCGGCAAAAGCCGATGATGTTTGCCTCAATGATGAGCTTTTAGAGGGGCCCGATTTATTACAAGATTTAAATGGGTTGCTTTTGCGGTTCCGTGAGAAAAGGATAGCAATAACAGCCGACATTCAAGAGATGTTTTTACAAGTGAAAATCGCACCTATAGACCAACCGGCACAGATGTTTCTATGGAGAGGCGGCGATAGAGATGGACCGCCACGAAAATATAAAATGACGTCGATGATATTTGGGGCAAAGAGTTCGCCATTCTTAGCACATAGTGTGCGTGACTGGAACGCGAGAGAGAGCGCCGACGAGTACCCGCTAGCATTTCAAGCGATAACTAGCAATCATTATATGGACGACTGGGTGGACAGTTTTGATGATAAGGAACGGGCAATTACTACGATGAAACAAGTGATTGAAGTGCACAGGCGAGCAGGATTCAAGCTGACAGGCTTCAACTCAAACGAAGCTAGAGTCTTAGCTGAGCTGCCATTAGAGGGCCGTGCTACGTCATCGCCCAAGCAACTGGGGTCCAACCTAGACGATTGTGGTCGCACGCTGGGGTTACTATGGGATGCGGTGACCGACACACTGGGGTTCAACACGACGCTTGCGAGGGTACCGGCTGAAGTGAAGACGTTAGCGAGGCCGCCGACAAAGAGAGAAGCGCTAAGCGCCGTGATGTCGGTTTTCGATCCGTTGGGCTTACTAAGCTACTACACCATTCGAGCGAAGATTGTATTACAAAACATTTGGAAACTAAACGTAGAGTGGGACGAGGCTTTACCAGGGCCGGAGGCCGAAGAGATAATCCAATGGCTTAGAGACATAGAAAAGCTACGAACACTAAGATTACCGCGCCTCTACGCTCAAACGGGGGGAGAGCCGAGCCGAGAACTACATATATTTTGTGATGCAAGTGAAGTTGCTTACGCGACCGCGGCTTACTGGCGCGTCAAGAATGAAAATGGTGAAATAGAAGTGACATTAGCGGCCGCTAAAGCACGGGTAGCGCCAATGAAACATCTTAGCGTACCAAGACTCGAATTACAAGCGGCTCTGATTGGGACGCGTCTGGCAAGCTCTATCAAGAGACAGCAAGGCTGGGAACCCGAGAAAACTGTATATTGGACGGATTCGCGTACCGTGTGGCATTGGATACGGAATGATAGCGTGCGTTACTCACCATACGTAGCGCACCGCTTAGGAGAGATAGCCGAGACTACGGACGCTAGCCAATGGAGATGGGTTCCGACAGCGCTGAATGTGGCGGACGACGCAACGCGCCCTAATGTAGAGATGAAGACGTGTAATGACAGATGGTTTAAAGGACCCAAATTTTTATATGAAGATGAGGCTTTATGGCCCACGTGTGATATCGTAACGGAAGAGGACACGGTAGAGATAGTGCTCACGACAATGGGAGAAGCAAACGATAGTGTGCCCCGAGCCGAGCGTTTTTCCTCATATGAACGCTTGGTGAGAGCGATGGCGAGAGTATTACTATTCGTACGCAAATGTCGTGACCGTGCCGCTACGATGAATGTAGAACTTTTAGAAGAGGCTGAGATGAGACTGCAACGAGCTTCGCAGCGCCAATGTTTCGCTGAAGAGATAGAACGCATCACCGCAAAGCGAAACCTCAGAGCAGGAAGCCGGCTACGAAAGCTAGATCCGTATTTGGACGAACAAGGTGTGCTGCGTGCCAGGGGACGGATAGGGGCAGCGGGTGTGTCTGCCCCCGCTACTCACCCCGTAGTACTGGACGGCAGGCACCCGTATGCGCGGTTGCTACTATATCGTGAGCACCGTCGCGCCCACCACGCACACAATGAGCGCGTTGTGAATGACGTCAGAGCCAAATACTGGATACTACGACTGAGACCGACGATACGTACAGTCGCTAGCAAATGCGTGTTTTGTCGCGTACGAAAGGCACGTCCTGTGGTTCCAGTGCACGGAGATTTACCTAAGGCAAGATTACAGCCATTCACGAGGGCCTTCACATACTGCGGGGCCGACTATTTTGGACCTCTAACGGTGACGGTGGGACGGCGGCACGAAAAACGGTGGGGCGCACTATTTACGTGTCTCACGACGAGAGCGATACATATAGAATTGGTGGCGTCGCTATCCACAGACTCGGCAATCATGGCTCTAAGAAGAATGGGCGCGCGCCGCGGGTGGCCGCGCGTGATGTACTCAGATAATGCAACAAACTTCAGAGGCGCCGACGTAGAGTTGCGTCGTGCGGTAGAAGAATGGGAACCGGCGCTACGTGATTACGCACTAACAGAGCGTATGGAGTGGCGCTACATCGCTCCGGGCGCGCCACATCAGGGAGGCGCGTGGGAGAGGCTCGTGCGCTCGGTCAAAAGCGCGCTACGAGTCACACTGAACGAGAAGTCGCCGCGAGAAGAGGTACTAGCTACGCTGTTGGCGGAGGTAGAGCACACCATAAACGCTCGCCCGCTAACCCTCGTACCAGTCAGCGAAGAAGATCCAGAGGCGCTCACCCCAAATCACTTTCTGTTGGGGGGTTCGCGCGGCCTGCCACTTACTGGGCCGTGCGAGCCAGCTTCGCGCAAGGCATGGCGTGCTGCGCAGGCGCTGGCCGACGAGTACTGGCGCCGCTGGGTGCGCGAGTACCTGCCCGAGCTCATTCCGCGCGGGGGTGCGCGTGACGTCACGGGCCGCTCACTTAAGCCCGGTGACGTCGTCATCATCGTCGACTCCAGCCTGCCTCGCAATGTGTGGCCGCGAGGCGTCGTGACGGCGGTGTATCCGGGACCAGACGGCGAGATTCGCAACGCTGATGTCAAGACAAGAGGAGGAGTTTTTCGTCGCCCGACAGCGAGATTGGCTGTCCTCCCTACTGAAGAAGAAGGTGCCGCGAGTGCTGCACCGGGGGGAGACTGTTACGGACAGCTTCAATCGCGTGAAACTAGTGAAAAAAGTGATTAAAATGTGTATAGCAAAAAGACTGTTTAATGGACCGCTAAGTGCGTTACTAGTGATAGAATCTGTGTTTGTGATTATTTCATGTAAGTACTTTGATTTGTAAACAGTAGCTTGTTATAACTGATTGAGTCATTTAGTTTGTGTTTTTAATTACTTTGAAGTTTATTAATATGTAACGTTCTATTTGGTTTTAAATTGTTGCATATAAAAAGTTCTGTAAAATGAGATATTTAGCGTAGCTGTAAGTTTTATAGTTTGTGAAATATTTAAGTTTTAGTAATTCAAATAGGTATTGTTTAGGCATTTAGGTATCCTATGGATTAAATGATATGAATGCTTGTGTTTTTACTTATACTACCTGGTAAAGGTTTTGAGGTAATGGGCTAGGTAATATAGGTCTAGGAGGTGGTAGTTTCGACCTGAAATGTGTCTAGGTCATACGCCAACCTTTGTCCTATAAGCCCTAAAGGTTTTGATATGGTACTAAGAGGTAAGATTATATAAATAAAGGCCTCTTGTATAGGTCTCTGATAAAGGTAATGAGAAACCTAAATACCTAAACCTCGTATTGAAAGGTAGCCAAATAATAAATTAGGTAGGTAATCTCGTAAAGAGCCAGGAGTGGGGGTTTGCTATCCCCACCACCGCTAACAATTTATGGTAACGTAGGGTAGTAATGATTTGAGTTTTGTAAACTACCTAAGTTAAGTAGAAAATGTAAGTTTTTGTATTAGTGGATATTTGCTATCGTACAAAATGTTACCTTAGGGACGTGTGATCGTAGGAAATGTTGTAAGCTCGCACGGCCCAATTCGTTATAACCACAATATATGGGCATATAAGAAGAAAGTGTTTCATTCTGTTCCTGCTTGGCGAATCATCCTATGGTGCAGTGTTGAGGTTACCGACATCGGTAACAAAGAGGATAGTGATCCTGTCGATATTAAAACAAACAAACATTTTGATGTGGAGATTTTTAGACGAATATAATGATATAGAAACTTAACTAGATTTAGATATTTCAAATTGACATTATTAGGTATATTGTGTAACAAAATCTAATTCAAAGGCCATCGAAGAAGTCAAGACTTTTTATATCAATAAGTTTTATACCTACCTCAACTGAAAACTGAATAGATAGAGATGTTTTTAAATAATTTTGCACGTTTAGTTACTAGGATTTTTAAAGGATATTTACTGTTTCATCCAAGAAATCTGGAAAATAAAAAATAAGATTCACTTAAGTATAGATTTTTTGTAAACACCAGTAGTTTTTGTAATTTTTTTATTATTTAACACTCAGAATGTTTTCTATCCCAAAATAATAGAAAACGGAATCGAGTCAGAGTTATCTTTTATTTTAATTTTTGTGCCTTTTATTTTAATTTTTGTGCCTTATATAGTATCTACTTTTGGTAAAAAAAATACTTACATTAAATTATCTCAACAACTACCTATTAACTTTTTTAGAAAAAGTTATTTAACAAAATATGGATCATATTTCCATTAACACTGTATAGGACCGATATTATACAAATAAACAAGAACATACACAGTGTACGTTATTATACGTACCGATATCTTCAATTAAAGTACATTTTGTAGGTAACGCAATCTTATATATTCAAAATTTCAATCCCAAGCTGGTGAGAATGTCTTATTAAACATTTACGAGCTACCGAGGAGCTACCATCCTCCGATCCCCTGTGAGCTCGACCTGCTCCATGCAATCAGACAACTTGGGTGTACGAACATTACTAACTAATAAAAACTTCCTTTACCTAGGCACTCGCAGATTTGGTTGGCATACAAGAATAATCTGCACTTGTAGGTTAGCCTAGTAAATACACATGCGACTCCATAACGATTTTACTAAACTCCTTGATAAGACTGAATAAAGATTTACTAAATGCCACAAAAGAATTTTTTCACCTCTAAAACCTGTACAGTTGACACACAAAGTGCAAAACATCACGTGTATTATTTTACATTGTAGTTTTTTTACGTAATTAAATACCAAATTAATAATATTGAGTAGTAAAATACTATTTATCATGATACCTATAGCATGAAAATCTTCTCTGCAAGGAAAACCACAGAAAATTTGAACATAATTTAAAATTAATGGCGCGTATGCGTGACTCTACAATAATTAGGCGACATGTCAGCAATTTTTCCTAACATGCGTTGGAAAATTTAATTGATATACTGCCTATATATAGGCGATTTACAACCAATATTATGAACACGGCTACCTCTGGTAATAAAACTTTTAAAAATATTATATCATTTAATTTAATTATGATTGCCTTTATTTCAATTTCAGTTAACTAACTGAAATTATGGTAACTGATATAACTAACTGATATAACTATATCAGTTAACAAAAAGCAAGCGTCCTACTTGTATTGTACCTATCTCGTTTCATTATCTTTGATATGATAATTAAAAGCTATCCCAAATAGAATTTAAATTTTGTAGTCAAACCTCGGTTTTGCTACTATTCTGAAATTGCTTTGCTTTTTGATAAGGATACGATCGTCAAAATCTCTTAATATTTTGCGTAGGTAAATTTGATATTTTGCTTGTCAAGAACGCTCTAAGAATCTTTTTATCACTAATGATCTGTATCTATTTTATTATCCACTAAAGACGCTGAAAATTTATCAAACAAACAATCCTTATACCTCTAGGAAGGTAATATACAATGAATACAAAATATAATAACATATAACGTTAGGATTTGCTACAGTCTGTTTGAATTAATGATGATAATTACTTATAGGTATTTATTTGCATTAATTTTGAGTAACTAGATAAATGGAGTCCGTCAAAATCTACTTATATGATATGATAACCTTAGATTATTTATATGTCAAGATAGACAGTCGAAGCTACGACAGCGTCGAAAAAAATATCACCCAACAGTAGGGTGACCAAAACACGCACACATTGTCAGTAGTGTGAGCCGGCCATAGTTTTTATTACAATACTCTTTGGACGCGATGATGCTAAAAATGCACACCACCTTAAAAAAGTTGGCCTGTTTTGTTTAGTACGTCAAAAGTCTAAGACTCTATCTAGACATATAAATAATTTAAGATGATAACATATGATATATGAGCATGCAAAAATTTTAAATTACTTACATTTGTACATTAATAATTATAGAATTTCATCTTGAAGCCATTATACATGACAAAATCGAAGAAATTATATCCATATTATCTATTTTTTGTTTTTTTAGTAAAAGCAGTTCTGTTTTAATGATATATTCATGCAGCTTTCTTTTGAAAATTACTACTGTCTGTCTTAAATGATCAGGAAGAGTATAAAATAATTTTAGTTGGTCTTTGGCGAAGGGCCTTAAACTTGGAAACTTGTTTTAGAGAAAACTGCTTTATGTTATCTTTAATGTACGTGTGTATAGTGCGAATCACGAAAGATGACCACAAATGGCGCTCATCTTCGCATCATAACTCATGAAGAAAAGACTTAAGACAAAATAATATTTCTTAAACATAAAGATATATTTATTATTTAATATTATATGTATTTTTCCAATATTTACTGTCAAATTGTTATGTTTTTATCCATTTAATAATATTGTATCGTAAGACCCCTATAAAGCCGCATATGGTAGAAAGGGTACCATGCATACAACCCCGGAAAAACACTTAAAACTACAACATGGCTGAGAAATTACATTTTTTTATTAAGTAGTTTGGAAAACTGCAAAGTGACAACCCTAGGCGCAAATAGACAATTGTTTTTGGTAATGAGCAAAATTTGAAGAAGTAAAATTGTACTGTTATGTATTCTGTGGCAAAACACAATTTGGTTCTAGGGTTGCCACTCTGCTGATTATCATAAAGAGAAAATAAAAACATTTTCAAACAAGTGGTGGTATTCAAGGTTTATAATATTTTTTCGGGGTTGTATGCATGACACTGTATCCATATTCGGCTTAAGGACTTAAGGGTATTACCAAACACCCTGTATATTTTCTTGTAGTTAGCTGATCTAAATAAATAAGGAAATCGATATGTCGCAGGCAAATCGTATTATTCCGCGTTTTACAAACGGCGTCGTTCGTTTACAAACGGTCGCTGTTTTGCAAAATGCCGAAGACAAATTGTAAATTGCCTTGTCATTATATAAAATGCCATAATTTTATAGAAACTTTGATAGAAAATTCAATAACCATTTACAAAATGACGCGGCAAATTGAAGTATTTAGTTCTTTTTCTTACTACGCGCGGCGCTGTTAATCAGAGCAATAAAAATGGCGCCTAGTAGTGGTTTTATGACACAGAAAAATATTGAAAGCAGTGCAAATTCTACGTGTTCAAATGACATTTTACAAAAAAAGCATTGTTTTAAAGACATTTGTTAAAGTGAATTAAGAAAATTTTACGATTCACAAGTAAGAGCAGTAAAAAAGCCGTGGACAAATGACAAGATTTTTGAGGTTAATCGGCACGAAAAAAAAGCTAAGGTGTCTATGGAATCTGGTACTCGTAGGACTCGGATTTGCCTTCGGCGTTTTGCGAAACAGCGAGCGTTTGTAAACGGACGCCGCCGTTTGTAAAACGCGGAATCATACAATTTGCCTGCGACATATACATCACGATTTCTTTAACATAGGCCATGGTCACGGGAAGACTAAACTACTTTTTGCTATCTATTAAGTAGCTTCTATATCTGCATCCACCAATCCGCATTGGCGCGCGTGATGCGTAATGGCTCATCCTTCTTGAAGGCTTGTGCATTGGATAGGTTAAGGCTCCTGAAGATATTCAGCAGACGGTTATTTATTGGTTGTCCAGGTCGAGCGAAGGCTGCCCGGAACAGCCTCAACTTGTGCTCCTGTACTTCATGGCTCAGCTGCTGCTCCGAGAACTCGCCAAGTGCCATCGGCTGGTACAACTAGTCCCCATGGACATGACGTCATATTATGGTAAATATTAAGACATTTTTTTATTTAAACATTTATTTCAGGTACTTTAAGTCGGGCTTATTAACCCGTTGATTGCCAAGTGGCTGACAAAGAAAACTTTCTATAGCGTTTGGCTCAGTATGTTTTTCCAAGCATGAGTATGTCATATTTATTTTATGTATCAATAATTTATTTTGTTTTAAAAAACGTTGAGAGCGAAAAATTTTTAGTCTATGGTTGAGACATACACGTCACACTGTTTCCTCTAATAATATTTTAAAAATAATGAGTTTTGATTGACTTGATTACACCCTTGGAATGTTAATTTGGGTCAATTACATATTTATTTTTTCATAAACCAAGGCGTATTATATTCCACATAATCCACAAATTCCACGCCGATCTCCCAAGATTTCTGAATAAGATATGCCTACACATTTACAATAGATAATATCATTCTCGGAAATTGCACTTTTTACTGCTTATGAGTTCAGAACAGCGAACTAAAATCCTAGTTCAGAAGGATACCAAAACGATAACCGCTTACTTACAAATACAACTTTAATAAGAGTCGATTGTTTGTTGAACTATTTTGAGAAACAGTGGTTTTCATAATAGTGACAATCAACGGTAAAGTGTTAGTGTATGTCATCCATTTTCACTTTGTAATAGCCTAGGTTAAAAGAAAAGTAACATCGTAATTTGTGTTAAGATGTAAAAAACTTTTGAGATAAGGTAAAACCTTTTTAACATTGTTTATAATTGTTTAGTAAAAGTACTGAAACTTATTTTATGCAAAACCATATTATTTCAACAACTTCGAAATTAAAACATTCCCTAAGATATATTATGAATGAGAAATTATTATTAGCACTTCCTCCGGACGTTTCAAGAATTTCCTCATAAACAATAATTTATACAACTTTCTCTTTTTACCCGACTGCAAGAGGGTTATGTTTTTCGCGCGTATCTTGTATGTAAGTAAGTATGTTTGTATGTAATATTCTTTATTACCTCATATCTTTCAAACGGCTGAACGGATTTCCATGATTTACATATCGTTAGATTTGTCTCGTCAGCCCAAGTGTTCTTAAGAAGGTGGCGTTATAATTTATGTTGTTTCTTGAACTTCTTAAATAGCAGCAAAGCCTAGGAAGCCCTTTTGCATAACCTGATCGATGAAAAATTAATTATGTTACGGTCAAGTTAGATCAATATCACCCAAGATTAATTAATTCACCGTCACAGCATAAATTTAAGTTTAATATTATTCAGTTTCGCTCGCCTAACTCGATCCTAATTGTTTTCCTAATTTGTCAAGTTGAGGGGAAGCAGGGCTGCTTCAGACACTTTCAAAATAGGGAAGGATACTTACCGTGTCCTTTACATTGAATAATTCAGAGATATTTTGTAGGGCTGTTAGTTGCACCAGCATACTGTCAAACACAAATCCAAGACAATGAAATAATTACCGTGTACTTTGTTGATTGTGATGAGCTAACATAATGGAACCGCTTTGATTAAGTGAATGTCACTTAGGCCCGCTACGATGAACAAAGTCTTTATTTGAAACATTGCTTGGTAATTTATTGTTAAAGAGCTGTTTGAGATTTTAAATTAGGGTGTCCTTACTGTGCTTAATGAAAATGTAATTAAGATAATGTTTGCATTAAACTAATATTTATTGTTTCTCGAGAGATTTTTGAGGTCATTTTATTTTTACAGTAACAATAACATTCTCAAACAGTAATATAAAGTACCTACCTATGGAAAGTGCGACTTCGTCTATTTCTAAAATAATTAAAAAGTTAAAATAAGTTATCAACTAAAATGTAATTAGTACATTAACATGCACATTTCTGTACAGAAAACCGCGCCGGTCCCTCCAACTTCGGGAATGTGATTAGCCAAATTCTGCTGTGCAAGCAGATCACTCCAGATTTCAACCAAGAGGAGCTCTGCAGCATCGTCAAGGATACGCAAGAGATCACTCGGATAGTCAACGATATTCAAGAGTACCTTCCACAGCATGAAAACCTTAATCACCTAGGTAAGATAGCATTCGCTACAAAATTTAAAATCTATGCACTTCTCTAACATTCTCTTCGAAAACAGAAAATCTCTTATTGGAAACACAAACGCCATCCCCTATTCCTTAAAATTCTGTTACTTTAGTAAACTGTATCTACGTTCCATAATAAATGAAAATGCAAACAATAAAACATTTACAGAATATCTTTCTTGCATTCGGAAAATCCTCTCCATTGCCTCTTTGTAACCTAAAAAAGCAATGGACTAAAGTATACTCTACTATAGTATAGTATAGAGTACACATTAGCCCTACTTTTAATAGTCTTAAAAGCATCTAAGGTTCTCAATTTTATCAGATTCCTTTTAAATGTAATAGGGTCTGTTGAGCTTTCTCGAATCTACTATCTTGAGCTTCACGCATCAATCCACTTCACGTCTTGTCAATGTCCCTGTTTATTCCATTTAAATGAAGTTACATTTTGCCTTCGCCCTTGAGTAGTCTGCAAGCTATATATGTACATGTGGAAATTTTCAGTAACCACTGTGGTTACGTCTCTCATTATCTCGGTTTCCTTCCCCATTTTGATACACGTAAAGGGGAAATTCGTGTCCTTCTTAAACATGACTTAATTAACAACTTTGTAATTATCAATAGCACTGCGTAAAACCCTAACAAACGTATGAATGTGACCCATTTACATAAAAGGATTAAGGGCTCTGCACGTCTTTGCAGGCGACGAAGAAAAAATGCTCTTTTAACTGACACTCCTGTCAAGGCAATGTGCCTTTTTTAAATGTTATTCCTTCGTGTTACGTAAAATATTTACAGTACCGCCATTTGCGTTATGGTATACAAGCATTAGAAGCTCCTTTTTTACTTTCACCACGTCAAGCTGTTATGTATAAAGGAGGGTCATGTCTGTTCACAATGTTAATTATGAAAAATAGTGGCAACAAATATTCAAGACTAAAAACACGTATCAGGATAAATCTTTCTGCGCAATGTACTGCTATACGATTCCGTTTGAACTTTAGACTGATTACTAATGGTAGGGTTTTGGTCTAACCGCGATGCCAATTTAGATAGAGCTATTTGATGCGATTTGTAGCAAATCGTGCGCTACTCTACTACTGTACCTTAATAAATAAATCTACCTTTATTTTCACAAAAACGCAAATTTCGCTGCAATAGTTAAAATAGCAACATAATAATCGTGGTGTATAAAATGCTGATACGCTGTTTAACTGACTGATACCTACATCACTATAATACCCCCCCCCTACCTACTCAAGTGGCTAACATTCTGTACGTTTGAACGCTACTTCTTCTATTAAAACTTAAATACTTATGAGCAATAGACGCTTAAATCACGTGTCGCAAACTTATGTAAATCAAAGTCTTTGGTGTATTGTATGGAATTGATTACCTGACGGCACGTAATTTAAAAGTTTACTTCTTATTTTAAAGCTGAAATCAAATGCATAGAATGTTGGCCATTTGAGTGGGAGGCAGATCACTCATACTTTCATACATTTTGCAGAGACCAACGTTGCGCTGAAAGGTGACGAAATGAACGGGCTGTGGCGCGGCAAGCGGCGTGGCTCCATGTACAAGGGCATGGGCGTGCTTTGTTGCGTCTCCAGGCCCAACTACCTCTGAGGGTGACGCGTCTCGCCCAGCCGGCGGGCCGCACTCGAGTGATCCACAACCCAGACTGATAATCACTCCAACCAAGTGTTCAGTGGACGCAACAGTGAATGCAAGTGACTCAAACGTTCTTTTGTTTCAGTTAAAAAGTGGGCAGTTCCTTATTCAAATGCAAATAATGTTGCCAGTCTAAATATTTTCAAAAGTGGTAGAATCGTCACCTTCTCAATAAAGTACCTACTGGTGCTCTTAAAATTTACGAAAAAGTTCAAACGTTTCTTTTTAATTTCCTAAAAACAGGTTTAGTAGGTAAACCTAATTAATTGGACTTATCATTCAGTAATATTGAATACTCACCACTAAGATAATTCATAGTCGCATCTAATTAAGGAAGATACAAAACTTCAAAGGAGCAAAGTACACCATTAAATTAAGCTTTCGAAACTGCTAACGATATCTTAGATTGTTGATTGCTCGAAAACTATTGCAATTATAAATAATAATTATAAGAATTAAATTGAAAAGATTATAAATAATTATAAGAATGAAATTGAAAAGTTCATGTTTAAAAGCTCATACATTTTAAAGTGATACTAAAGTGGACGTATGAATAGTATTCTTGTACGTTGGTACGGAATAGAAAATGAAAGGGTCCATTGTTTAAATTAGAAGTGTAAATGAAATCGGTTGAATTGAGTATATCGATATTGATATAGCAAATCAATTGTATAGTTCAATTATGTATTTATATTAAATATATCGTTGAGTATACCTAAATTAATAAATTATTGCTATAATTAGTAGATGGATTTATTGTGAAAAGCCTGGAACGGGATCAATTGCGTTTAAGTAGAGTAAATGAGAATTTTTAAAACTTTTTTGCACCATGTCATTTATAGGCATATTTTTACGCATTTTTGTTATTTCAAATAAGTACCTATTTAAGATTTTGCATTCAATAGAGTCAACACGCACCACTTTTAAATTACAATGTATTAAAAATCGTACTTGCTTTAATGTAGAGAAAGATGATTTGGGTAGCTTACTCGTAAGTATCGTATAAGAAAAATCTGATTTAACTCTTAGGGCATGGGAAGACTCTGAGAAAATTATTTCCTTTGCATTAATACAAAAGTAATGAATCATATCTTTTATCAGACCAGCTAATTCCATGAGTTAATAATCAGTAGACTGAAAGCCTAAAAACCATTATTTTTTTCATTAACTAATTAAAAAAGTAAAAATAATAATGTTAAAATGCAGTCAATTATTATGGTGTTGCAAAATTGATTGATTACACTGTTATTTTATCTATTGATTTTGAAGAATATTACAATATTTTGAATGCAACCACATTATAACTTTGTTATATCGTAATAAATTCCAAATAAAGCATTAAAAGAAAGAGAGAAAGAAAACACAAAAGGCGCAATATTAAGTGACTGAAGCATTTATCAAAAAAGAACTCAAAAAATTCAAGTATTACCTATTTACGACTTACATATTGCACGTTGTTCATTCTTACTGCGCTTTCAATTATGCCAATCATATTTCAGTACGTTTATTACAAGTCGTAGAAAACTAATTATAAAGAGTATTAGACGAAATCATAGCCTAACAACTTAGAATAGATAATAACACCTAGAAGCCTTGTCCTCGTATACAAAGTGAGGCAACTAATACTGAGCCAAAATGGCTTAGTTTTCAGCTTTATATCCTTCATACGTTACCTAATCATAACTAAAATCCAATAGTATAGTAACTAATCTCTCATAGGTAGGGAAATTGAAACTGTTTTGTACTTATCAGGTATGATTATGTAATAATGGACAATAAAAAACTGAAAACGGCGGCATCACGGCTGTTTTAGTTGCCTCTCTTTTGACAGTGCGCTTTGTAGGGAATTATCGTTCTAGGTGTTATTATTCTAAGCCTAACAATTATTATAAACATAGAATAATGTACTTTGAAGCATTAAATTAATTTATTAATGGAAGTAAAATCCGACTCTAATGTCTCTATGTATTGAATACAAGGTAAGTAATACAAGGTAGCTTAATTTTTAAGTAATTAAAACTCCATCACCATATCAATGGCATGCCATTACACAGTTAAATACTGATTTAGTTTTATCGCGACGTTCATAGTGTCAGTTTTTTTATGGTTGCATATTTTCACTACATATAGCAACGTAAAAATAGTTAAATTAAAAAAAAGGTTGAATTTAAAAAAGAACTGTATTTTTGTGTTTATGGACTTTTTTACTTTTAGCTAGTCACCATAATCACAAGAAGTACAAGTAGTCATGTTGTCGACTGTACTTAAACCATGTCAAAAAAAAACTTTGTTCTGTGATGCCATTCATGTACCTACTAAAAAGGCCTAGTCAGAATTGTCATAGATATTGATTTATTCTAGTCAATTATATAAATACACTATACATATATTAATTTTATTACTGGATAAATTATACTCAAATAGATGAAATAGGTTTAATTCTGCTGAATTAAATATTGTCGGTCAAAATTTGGGAAAGCGAAACGCAATTCGTTTCGCTAGTTACAGAGGAAAATTAAATATTTCTCTGTGAATAACTCTGTCTTTAGAATAAATGAAACACAATCTCAAGTTATAGAGAGAACAAATAAACGGGGACTGCTGTTTGTTGATAAAGTAGGATACTGAAATAATACTTGTAAATAAGTATTAATGATATCACGGATAATATACATGAAAATAATATGGTCATTCATATGGGTCTTTCATGGCCATCCATTTTGCTGACTCTGAAATAATTATCTCAAAGTTATTCATTAATCTTGATAAAGTTACTTGAACAAACTTACGGCACATAGGTAGGTAATAAAATCATATATATTTTATTCTGTGAGTTGAGTATACTTATTACTTACACCAATTAAAATTACTAGGTATACTGGTATACTGCTATCACAGTAAAAAAACATGAACTCGGAAAAATTGGGGCCAACCAAAAGCAGTCGTTTACATAAAATTGTGCCCTTCTGAGGCAGAAACATAATGTGTATAATCCTAATACCACTGACATAAAAAATATTTTTTTTGTGCCTTATACCCAGTTCCGAAGTAACTCGAAGAAAAGGCGTCTTGCATTACATTGCACGCTAGTTACGAGCTTTGTCGGAAAAACGTGCAATATGAACAGCAATGTACACAAAATCTCAATTTGCACCGAACTCGCTCGTTCTGGAAAAAGTCTTACGTTCCTAAGTAACTTCTTCCAACTTTATCTAACTCACATTTCCCTACCGGTGACGCGAAATAAGCTTTCTCAATCAAACTTATAAATTGACTTAGTTACTTTGATACTTCATAAAGTAAATTATTACCAATTTTATTTCTGCAATACGCTTTTGACAATTAATGTGTTTTTTCTTCGTGTAATTGCTATTTTATGATGATTTAATCTTAATATATTTATAGAAGATACTCATTTAGTTATGTTTTTACTTATAACAACAACATTAATTTTCAACAAGACTTGCGAAAGGCTGATCACGAAAAGTCTAGTTTTTGAATAGTAGTCCAGTCAATCAAGGACTTTAGGACTTGCAGAGTGCGCGAACTGGTAACTAGATAGTTCCTCAGTGAAGAGGATTCCGGTTGTAGTGCGTTTCCACCTTTGGCCTTATCGTCACTTAACATCAGGTGAGGTTTACTTCACCTGATGTTGTTAGTGTTAGTGCTTGGCCTTCAGGCACTAACCCGTTGTGCATAAAAAAACTGAGCGATCCCTTCAGAAACTTGTTTAGGGTGCTTAGGGAATGAACATACTAAAATTCCTCTCATCTAGGACGTAAGCAGGAGTGGGGAGGTGGGTGAAAGATCTCACTTTTGGGTTTTTCGCTAACATGTCCAAAAACCGGCCAAGTGCGTGTCGGGCCACGCGCCATAGGGTTCCGTAGTTACCTTATACCATACCATATTTAATACCACCTATCATTTTTCGTATGCAAAAATAACTTTGTTTTTAACAGTGTTGGTATGAATGACAAAGTTATATTTGCGGTTTTGGAAAATGTGCTATATCTCAAAAACTAATTACTATATCTCATTCAAACCAATTTTGGTTGAAAGTGTTTATTAAGATCTACAGCTTATATTTTTTTTAGATTTTTCACTCTCTTATTTCAAAAGTTAAAGGGGGGGGGACACACATTTTACCACTTTGGCGATGTATATCTTTGAAAAGGTTAACTTTGAGAAAAAGTTGTCTTAGGAACCTCAATGTCATCTTTAAAGACCTATCTATAGACACCCAACACGTGTTGGTTTGAAGAAAAAAATTTTTTTCAGTTTCAGTTCCATGTATGGGGAGCCCCCCCTTAATCTTTTATTTTTCTTATTTTTGTATTAAATTCGGTAAGCGGTTAACAGAATACATCTACGTACCAAGTTTCAACTGTGTAGTCTTAATACTTTCGGAATAAAGTGGCTGTGACATACGGACAGACAGACAGACAGACAGACAGACAGACAGACAGACAGACAGACATGACGAATCTATAAGGGTTCCGTTTTTTGCCGTTTAGGCTACGGAACCCTAAAAAGGTGCGTCCGTCGTAGAGAAAATTGTTGTTTGTCTATCTACCGATTGACTTTCTTTCTACCGAAAAATTAAATAAGTTACTCTACAACTTTCATTCCATACATTTTGTTTAAATTCCCAACCGTTTATGAGCAACTCGCTCAAGAAATGTGAAAAGAATGATGGGCAACGTCCAAGACAGTTGGTCTACACATCCTCTAGCAACGTCATTAGAAAGGCCTTTTTTTAACAAATATTTACTGAAAACATACTTACCAACCAACCTGAACGACCAATTCCCCTCAATTTTGCCCAACATGCAAATATTCACATTTTCCAAGCGAATACCTAGCTAATAAAAGTTGTAGAGAATTTTATAAGCTTTTGTGCGGAAAAAGAAACTTTAAACGTTCCCTACTCCCTCCCCTCCGGCTCACCTAGACGTGAGGACTTTTAGTATGTTCACCCACTTTTGAGCCATTCGTTGACCGACTAGTAAACTCTTTTTAGGGTTCCGTACCCAAAGGGTAAAAACGGGACCCTATTACTAAGACTCCGCTGTCCGTCTGTCTGTCTGCCTGTCTGTCACCAGGCTGTATCTCATGAACTGTGATAGCTAGAAAGTTGAAATTTTCACAGATGATGTATTTCTGTTGCCGCTATAACAACAAATACTAAAAACAGAATAAAATAAATATTTAAGGGGGGCTCCCATACAACAAACGTGATTTTTTTGCCGTTTTTTGCTCGATATTAATAACGACAACAGGTAGACAGTTGAAATTTTCAAAGATGATGTATTTTTGTTGCCGCTATAACAACAACAGGTAGACAGTTGAAATTTTCAAAGAAGATGTATTTTTGTTGCCGCTATAACAACAAATACTAAAACATAATAAAATTAATATTTAAGGGGGGCTCCCATAAAACAAACGTAATTTTTTTGCCATTTTTTGGTACGGAACCCTTCGTGCGCGAGTCCGACTCGCACTTGGCCGGTTTTTTTAATTTAAGATCCACTCAAACACAGACCTACAATGCGTAAAATTGTTGTTTTTCATTCTCTTTATACTCGTATACTTACAAAGAACAATCCTGCGATAAAACGAAACAAAAAGATCGAAAATGGGTAACCCTAATGTGATTTCGGTCACATATATGTATAGCTATGCAAACATAGCTTAATTCCATTAATAAATTACTATTTTACAAAATTTATCAATATTTAATGCACGCCCGTCAATATTATATTGTATAATTAGTTTCAGAATTTTATCATGTAGAAAAACATAAGTTTTCCTACATCCGATTTCAGTATTGTCACTAATATCCTAAGTATTAATTAATGTACTAGTCAATAGATTTTTAAGTAATAAATCAACTATAATAATGCACTAAAGAGATGACTGTGATATACTCGTAATATAAATAATTATTATTATAGAAATAGAAAAATAATAAATAAGCATTAGTAAAAGTATAATCATAAATATGTTGTTTTAATTCTTTAACCCGATCAAAATTTATACTTGATTCCTTTGTTGTGCCAGTCCTTACCTGATATTCTTCTGATATAATTCCTGTTTTCTCGTGGTCCCAGGATTTTCTACCATTAATAAGACTACGAGGGAGAATTATTTCTGGTGGTCCCAGTGTCCCAATACTATATTTCTACGTCCTGTATTGTGAGCGTGTGAGAAAAATATTATTTATTCTGCACTATTGCTCTTGCTCGCTCATAATCCTGACTATGGGTGAACCTATGGAAATCAAGCGAATGCAGAATACAAAATCATTCATCAGAATCTGATTGAGTCGATATTGACCTGTCGCGACTGCATCATGCTGAATATCACTCATAATTAAACTTAATTAAAAGAATAG
This sequence comes from Agriphila geniculea, assembly GCA_943789525.1. Classification (NCBI taxonomy): domain Eukaryota; kingdom Metazoa; phylum Arthropoda; class Insecta; order Lepidoptera; family Crambidae; genus Agriphila; species Agriphila geniculea. The sequence continues at coordinate 20,026,264 of OX038871.1, forward strand.
TAAATAAATGATAAGTATAATTTGTATTTTACTTTGCTAGATAAATATTTTTTACTATACTATTGATTGTAGAATCCTATAAATGTAGATACACAAATCAAAAATGACAAAAGTGAATTAAGCATAAGTAGTTACTAATATTTCTACAAGTCTTTACCTATAGAAATAGTAACTTCTTATGCTTAATTTACAAAAACATGAATTTTGTGAACATAAATAATTCTCGTATTAAGCCGGCCATACACGCTAGGTTATGCATGATGGTTATGCCTGTAAGGTCAAAACCTAGCGCGCGTTCAGGCAAGCCGCTCATACAAGACGCTCGGTTATGCCTGTGGTCAAAACCGTCATTCATTACCTAGCGTATGGGTGATATATACATCCACCAGAAAGAGGTGCTTAGAATCATGCGAAATCTTGATGTGAACAAAGCAAGTGGACCTGATGGTATTCCAGCAATTGTCCTGCGTCCAACTGCGCGCCGAGTTGTCCCCAATATGAACTCGCTTGTTTCACCTCTCACTTGAGACTAAAGAAGTTCATAAGTCATGGAAGCTTGCCAACGTGCAGCCGGTGCTCAAAAAGGGCAGTCGTGCTGACCCATCTAACTATAGGCCTATTTCGATCACCTCCGTACTCTGCAAGATTATGGAACGTGTACTCATTAGCCGGATATTGACATACCTCGAAGAAAACAGTCTCCTAAGTGACCGCCAATTTGGCTTCAGACGAGGTCGTTCAACTGCTGATCTTCTTGCGTATGCCACCCACCTTTAGAGTGAGGCCATCGAGAACCACGGTAAAGCCCACGCCGTCTCTTTAGACATCTCCAAAGCCTTCGATAGGGTCTGGCATGATAGCCTTTTAAGTAAGCTTCCAGCATCCATATGCTGGAAGCTTACTGCGTCCAAATGCAAAGGTCCTCAGAGATTCCATAATCTCTGAGGACCTTTGCATTTGGACCTCTGATTTCCTTAAGGAACGATCTATTCGTGTCTTGTTAGAAGGGTGCACGTCCGATCAGCAGGCGATTAGCGCCGGTGTTCCTCAAGGATCAGTTCTGTCCTCAACATTCTTCTTGCTACATCACATAAACGACCTGCTAACGCCCGAAACCTTTGGGCATGCAGACGACAGCACAATAACAGACAGATACCTTGCACTTGAAAGGTATCTGTCTGTTATTGTGCTGTCGTCTGCAGAGAAGCCAACAGAGAAGAAATAGAGTCTTGTCGAGAAGATTTAGTCGAACGTTTGAACCTGGCACTTCAGGATGTCTCAGATTGGAGCGATGCCAATCTTGTTAGGATCATTGCGACAAAAACACAAATGTGTCTCTTCTCTGCAAAACGGAGTGCGTTCCATCATTCTCCGGCTTTCCATGGTGCATCCGTACCAGTGACCGATCAGCTACAACTCCTTGGCATGACAATCTCATCTATAGAGCTGGAACCGCTGCAATAAAGCTTGGAATCCTCTCAAGGGTTAAGCGTTACTTCTCCCCGCAACAGCTGCTTCTACTTTACAAAGCGCAAATGGAAGCGAATTATGGATTACTGCTGTCATTTTTGGGACGGATCAGCCAAATACCAGCTTGCCGTTCTGGACTCAGTCGAAAAACGGGCTAAGCGACTTATTGGAGACCCCGAACTTACAAATACCAAACTAAGTAGCCTCGACCACAGCCGTAGAGCTTGTTTGTAGGTATTTTACAAGATGCACTTCGGAGAGTGTTGACGGCAGAACGATTGTAAATATGTAAATATAGTTAAGATAGTTTAAATTTTGATATTTTGAAGAATTACTTTGTTTTATCACATTATTTTCTTATTTGAACACTTAATTATGTTTTTCTAGTATATTTTGCATGTAGAAATTAAGATAGGAATTAAGACCTTTGATTTGTTATTTATCTTTCTTGTATAGATACTATTAGCGATTTTGTTTGCACCGTTAGAAAGAGATAGCACTATAATGTTGGAAAGAGACAGGAAAGATTGGTGCCGTGTGCAAAAATTAGTGCCGTGTGCAAACTGTATGCGTTGTAAATGGCTAATAGCTATATTGTAGAAAACTAACTAGCCACTAAGTGCGAGTAAACATTTTGTACTTAAATAAGGCTGTTTTGTATGAAAATTGTTCAGTTCAATATATACCTACTATGGTTTGAAAATACAAATAGTAAAAAAGCTGGAGTTTTAATTCTTCTACCCGACGTCGCTGAACCCCTGCACCTGCTAAGCTTACAAGTGGTCCTTCGAGCCGGATACGCCGGGGACTTAGAAGATTTCGCTGCCAGCACCCAGGACTTAGAAAATTTGAAGAAAAATTCCCAAGACTTAGAATATTTTTGGATCATTCAGTCTGGGACTTGAAGAATTCCTGGGATATTTGAAGAAGCAACCATGTCGTACCCGACGAGGAGCAAGGCAAAGGAGAGAGGCGGAACGTCAACGGCCCAGAGCGATCCTGCACATACGGAACCCGCAGACTCCGGGGTAGCTACGTTCGTCCACCCACTCCGATCGCCGTCGACGGTTAACCAAGGGATACCTGGTGAAATATACATCCCAGAGATTCCGTCTTCCGGCATTGGTGGAAGAGTGGTGGATTTCACGACCAGAGATCCAGATCATGAAGCAACGCCGACCGTGAGCACCGTACGAGCGCCCCGAAAAGCTCCAAGTGTCACGTCGTCCCGTTCCAGTCACGCACATAGAGAAGCGACACGAAAGAGAATCGAATACGAAGCAGAACTTGAAATGTGCGCAGCACAACAGCGTCTCGCCGAGAAAAAGAAGGCAATGCAACTGGCGGAACTAGACGCAGAGGAGGAAGAAGAGGAAGAGGCCTTAGCGAGAATAGAACCACCTAAAGAAGATCGCATCCAGGAGTGGATCCAGAAGTCACCTTTTGAGCCCGCTCGTGAGAAGACCCAGCACTCTGGCCGAGATGGACGTGATTCATCAAGGGGACGTCGACAACCCGGGAAGGCGATTGAAGAGTTGGCCGAAACCCTACGAGACATGGCCAAACCACGCCCTATGCCACGAGCTTTCTACGAGTTGCCTAACTTCAGTGGGGATCCAGCTGACTGGCTTGCCTTTAAGAAGAAATATGAAGATTCCACTGCCCAGTACGAGTTCCGGCCATCAGAAAACCTTGCGAGACTACAATCAGCAATACATGGCAAGGCGAAGCAACTGGTTGAAGACCTTCTCCGCACCAGCTCCGATCCTGGCGAGATCCTGAGATGCTTAGAGCGCACCTACGGGGATCCAAACCTCCTATTGAAGAGCGCTATCGGGAAGATTCGAGCACTACCCAAGACCGCCGACAATGACAGCGATGGCCTTCGTGTCTTCAGTGCCACCGTCCGCTCCTGCATCTCCACACTCAGAAACATCAAGGCGGACGGCTTCATCAACAACCCACAACTTGTGAGTGAGCTGCTGGAGAAACTAACACCGACCCAGCGCCACGAGTACTCCAAGTTTGCACGGAGTCAAGCCATCGCCGGTGGAGTCGATCTGCGTGTGTCACCAACCCTCATCATATTCGTGGACTTCTTGGAGGAGCTCGCCGACACCGCAGCTTTCGTGCTTCCTGCCGACATCATCGGGAGCAGACCTGCGGCTGCGCAAAGGCAGGTGACACCACGGAATCAAACTGTGAGTAACCGTGCCAGTGTGAAAAATGTGCATAAAGTAAACGTGCATAACAACAGTGAAATAAAGTGCGTGCTATGTGAAAATGATCATCGGTTAGCTTCGTGTGACAGTTTTCGTGACAAAAGTGTAAATGAACGTTGGGACTTTGTTAAAGACAATAAGTTATGTTTTAAGTGTCTAAGTGGCAATCATAGTCGATTAAGGTGTAAATATAGGAAATGTGCTAAGTGTAATTATGGCCATCACACGCTCCTGCACGTGGATAAACCAGGTAACCAACCTTTTGATATTTCTACTCAGACTGAGCGTGTCACTAACCTCGGGGACAGACGTTGTGTGAAGTCACTCCTGAAGGTAGTGCCTGTACAAGTGAAAAACGGGGGTCGTCTGATTGACACTTACGCTCTGCTTGACGACGGTGCCACTATTTCGTTGATAGACGAGACTCTTGCCACGGAATTGCGAGGTCCGAGATCACCGATCCAGATCCTCAGTGCCGGCGGACACTCGATTGAAGATGACTCATCAAGGTTAGTAAGTGTGACTTTATGGGGACCAAATGAAGAACCCCGCATTCTGAAGATGAGGACCATCAGGGAGATGAACCTGCCGCCGCAGACTGTGCCAAAGAGTGTGATCGAAAATAGTGATCATTTGAAAGGATTGGGAATTGAAGAAATGAGAGACGCTGTCCCACTAGTCCTCATAGGACAAGACAATTGGGAAACAATAGTGGGCGGCGACATAAGGCGAGGGAAATCGGGAAGACCGGTGGCCTCCCTGACCAAGCTAGGTTGGGTAATTCATGGCCCGGTAAGTACAAAGAGCGACGAGCCCGACACCGTAAACTGCATGGCGGAGCTGAACGATCTCGTCAAACAGCAGTTTGACATTGAAAATATGGGGATCGTCGCCAAAAAGAGAGTGAACTTTGAAGAACAGAGAGCTGAGACCATACTCAATGAGACTGCGCGCCTTACCAATGAAGGTTGGGAGGTGGGACTACTCTGGAGAAAAGATAACGTCCAGCTGCCAGATAATTTTAACGACGCTGAGAAACGCCTAAGAGGAATCGAGCGCAAAATGGACAGAAACCCGGACTTCGCGATTGCCTACTGCGCCCAGATAAGCAGGTTAATTGAAAAAGGATACGCGAAACGTGTGGAAGAACCGATACCTTCCGAACACACTTGGTTTCTCCCGCATTTTGGCGTGACAAACGTCAATAAACCAGGAAAGTTGCGCTTGGTGTTCGATGCAGCTGCGACATATAAAGGGACGTCATTGAATGACCAGCTATTGAGCGGCCCAGATTTACTGAACTCCCTTTTAGGAATACTATTTAAGTTTCGCCAGAAGCCGATCGCAATCACCGCGGACATCGAGGATATGTTCCTTAGAGTAAAGATAAGGAAAGAAGACCAAGGAGCACAGCTGTTTCTGTGGAGAGGTGCGAACAAACATGAAGACCCTGAGATATATGTAATGGAATCGATGATATTTGGAGCAACATCTTCTCCAACATCGGCAATCTTCGTGCTAAACAGAAACGCTGAGAGGTTTAGAGAAGAGTTCCCAGAAGCGGTCGAGGCTATTAAGAAACGACACTATATGGACGATTACATAGATAGTGTAGAAAATGTGGAAGATGCCATCAAGATGATTAAAGAAATAAGTGACATTCACGCTCAAGGGAACTTCAACATCAGGGGGTGGACGACCAACCATCCTGAGTTGCGTGAAAAGCTCCCGTACGTGGCACCGCAAAGCGTGAATTTGTCAAAGCTTGGTGGAGAAACAGAACGAACGTTGGGTCTGGTATGGCAAACGAGTGATGACACCCTGAGTTTCGACGTGTCATTCAAGAAAATCAAGAAAGAAGTTGCGAGTGGCGAGGAAGTGCCCACAAAGAGAGAGTTCCTCAAACTCATAATGAGTCTGTTTGATCCACTAGGCTTGATATGCCCAGTGACAATCAGCTCAAGGATCTTAATGCAACGGATATGGAAGACCGGCGTCAAATGGGACGAGAAAATAAACGAAGAATGTCATGAAGAATGGAAAGAATGGATAAGAAGTCTTCATGTGCTTAGAGAACTGAAAATACCGAGACATTATGGGATCGAGGAAGAAGAAGTTGAACTTCATATCTTCGGCGATGCGAGCGAGCAAGCTTATGCCACCGTCGCGTACTTCGTTGACCAGAAAAGGGAAGTGGCGCTCGTCTCAGGAAAAGCCAAAGTGACACCCATGAAGATGGTCTCGATGCCACGGCTTGAACTGCAAGCAGCCGTGCTAGCCTGCCGCCTGGCAAACATGGTGGAGAAAGAACATAGCTTCAAGATAAAAAGAAGAGTATTTTGGACAGACTCCAAAACAGTTTTGCACTGGATTAGATCGGACCCGAGGGATTTCAAGCCGTTCGTGGCACATCGCTTAGCTGAAATAGATGAGAGATCCAGAAGCGATGAATGGAGATGGGTTCCGACAGTACAAAACCCAGCTGACGAAGCGACCAGAAAGGGATGGACCCGAGAAAAGTCGATATGGTTCTCTGGTCCAGACTTCCTTATGAAAAATGAAGATGAGTGGCCGAAAGAAGACCAAACGAATGCCACCGATGAAGAGACCAGTGAACTACGCCCAAATCGAGTTCATACCATCACGGAAGCCCCGCCCACTATACTGGAAGTCCAGCGTTTTTCATCCTGGATTCGGGCGGTGAGAACAATGGCTCGTGTGCTGGCCTTCATCAAGCGCCTAAGGCTGAAAGAATGGCCCGAGGTCACTGGAGACTTGATCCGAGAAGCTGAGAAGATATTGATCCTTCAGTCTCAGAAAACTGCGTTCGAAATAGACATAGAAAATATGAAAGCAGGCAAGGATTTACCGAAACAAAGTCGTCTGAAAGCTCTCGATCCAATGATAATGGAGGATGGACTTTTGAGAGTGAGAGGAAGGATCCAGACAGCTGATGTACCTTTTGAAGAACGACATCCTATTATCCTGGATGCAAAGGAACGCGTGGAAGAACCTGGAAATCCATCAGCTGGAAGATGCAGCCACCACACTTGGAATCAAATGGAAATTCATCTCGCCCGCCTCGCCACACATGGGAGGATGTTGGGAGCGGTTAGTACGCTCCACGAAAACCGCATTGAAAGTAACCCTGAATGCGAGAGCGCCGAAAGAAGAAGTGTTACTAACGCTGCTGGCTGAGGTGGAAGCTACGATCAATAGCAGACCACTGACCCACGTCTCTGTGGATCCGAACGACCCAGTAACGTTAACTCCGAACCATCTACTCTTGGGTACCGCGTCAACGACCACCAGACTTGGACATTTTTCGGAAGAAGACCTGACAACGAAGAAACAATGGAAAGCTGCACAAGCATTGGCCGACATATTTTGGCGCCGCTGGGTGTCAGAGTATTTGCCGACACTTCAAAAGCGATCGAAGTGGACGAAGGATGTGGCACCGTTGAAAGTTGGGGACTTAGTGTTAATCGTCGACCCCATTCTGCCCAGAAACGTCTGGCCCCGAGGTGTGATAGTAAAGGTTTACCCTGGAGCGGATGGCCAAGTTAGGATAGTAGACATAAGGACTTGCCGTGGGACATTACGCCGCCCTGCAGTTAAAGTGGTAGTTCTGCCTACAGAGGCATAATGGTTGGAAGTAAATCCGCAACCAGGGGGTGGAATGTTGACGGCAGAACGATTGTAAATATGTAAATATAGTTAAGATAGTTTAAATTTTGATATTTTGAAGAATTACTTTGTTTTATCACATTATTTTCTTATTTGAACACTTAATTATGTTTTTCTAGTATATTTTGCATGTAGAAATTAAGATAGGAATTAAGACCTTTGATTTGTTATTTATCTTTCTTGTATAGATACTATTAGCGATTTTGTTTGCACCGTTAGAAAGAGATAGCACTATAATGTTGGAAAGAGACAGGAAAGATTGGTGCCGTGTGCAAAAATTAGTGCCGTGTGCAAACTGTATGCGTTGTAAATGGCTAATAGCTATATTGTAGAAAACTAACTAGCCACTAAGTGCGAGTAAACATTTTGTACTTAAATAAGGCTGTTTTGTATGAAAATTGTTCAGTTCAATATATACCTACTATGGTTTGAAAATACAAATAGTAAAAAAGCTGGAGTTTTAATTCTTCTACCCGACGTCGCTGAACCCCTGCACCTGCTAAGCTTACAGAGAGTGTGCGAAGGAATTACACGAATTAATTCCTCCAGCCCCATTCCACCATCGAAGCACTAGACGCAGATTAGCGTACCACCCTTATGTTGTTGATATTCCAACTATCCGCACAAAGCAATTTTCTAATACTTTTATAATGCGAACAGCAAAAGAGTGGAACAGGCTGCCTGCCGATGTGTTTCCCAATAGTTTTAACTTGGGCCTTTTCAAGGCTTAGAGTACCTAAATAGACTTTATCTAGGTGAGTATGCTCCATCGTAGTCCGCATCATCACTTAACACCAGGTGTGATTGTGGACAAATGCTTACTTATTTTCAATAAAAAAAAATCGTGTATGCGACAAAACTGTGCAGTTATTCATGCCTGTTCATGCAACTTTGCCGCTCGGTTATGCCTGTGGTCAAAACCGTCATGCATAACGATGTGTGTCATCTATTTGAGCTCGGTTTTGCATGAAGGTTTTGCAGCTCGGTTAAAACCGTCATGCATAATCTATTGTGTATGACCTGCTTTAGGCTTTTATAAAATCACTTGATCGAAGAAAAATTACAAAAAAGCTTGAACATAACCAAGAACCTTATATTCATATAGTCATTTATAAGGTTCTTGAACATAACACACTCATCTTTTATCAAAGACTTTTATCATTTAGATTCCTTAAAGAAAAAATAAAATAAGGTTTTATACTAAAACTTATATTCCGTCACCACTAGTGGTCTCTTTCATAAATGTCACCACGATTCCTGATATAAGGTATGGCCGTCCGCCCGCCAGCGCCGCCGAGGCCGCCACTTCCTCGTTCGCTCCGACCTCTCTTCGGTTTGTAATCATCATCGCCAGAAGCATACACTGTAGTAAGAAAGGAAAGCAGTAACATTAAGCAAGTGGGTACAGTGTGAACGCACTACACTTGTAATTTTGGCGTGTCAGATCACCGTGTCTTTATCTTACATCGTCTCTTTTGATTCAGTATTACCATAGTAGAACCAAATAAGTAAGTCATCTTACTCATTATACGCACGAACGCGGTTTGTATGTGAGCGCGCCCGTACGTATGCGTCGTCGCACGCACACACTGACAAAATTTAAAGGTGATAAAGGTGCGCCAGTAGGCATGTCGATTCATGAAAAAAATAATCGATTTTTGGATCGATTCGAATCGAATGCATTAGAATCGATCTTCGATTAAATCGACCGTCGTGGAATCGATTTTCGATTAATCGATTTTTTTTAACGTACCTAGTAAAGACGATAATAAGTAATAATAACAGTACCTAGCGATAGCTTGACACTATTTGGTAGGTCCGGCAACAAACTCAACTTAAAAATATTAGTTATTATTTACAATAGGAAAGTTTTATGGTACACATAGCTGCACTTACAAAACTGTGTATTTTTTCCATTTGAATTGCAACTTCAACATAAGTTAGTTTTAAGTTCAAATCGATTGAATAAGTCTGATTTGCTGCTTGCTGTCCATTATAATATGATATGCTAAAAAATATGCTATGTACTAAACGACAAAATAATATGCTAGACAAAAAAAAATCTGCCTTTAGCATATAATATGCTACCTAAATTGGCAACACTGATGTTTAATCTTTTTTTTATTCTCCTGTCATAAAGACAGACAAAATAATTTAAATCCGTACAACCAGATTTTTAGTATTGTTGTCTTCTTCGGTTTGAAAACCGGTAAACATCACCAATTTCTAGATCTTTAACATTAAAGGTGTGAATCGGTTCGATTCCGGAGATTCTTGGATCGATTCATAGAATCGATTCAGTGTTTCGGATCGATTAAAAAAATCGATTTTAGGACCTTAAAAAATCGATTCTTCGATTAATCGATTTAAAATCGACATGCCTATGCGCCAGTCGTGGCTGCGCCGTACGTAATCCCGCCCGCGCTCACGCACGCTTCACGCCGCTGTGCTGCCGCTCGTAATAATTTGAACGTGTACCTACCTACAGTACATACCATGCTTTCCAAAGATATTATTGCAAAAAAGATTTGTAAGAATGAGGATATAATTTACATTAACTTTAAATAATAAAGCATTTCGTACTTGTCGAAACAGAAGATTTTTTTTTATGTCAATTGTGTAATTTCGTTAAAAAATCACAAATTCCTACAGGAAAAGGTATTTTAAATGCCTATTATTTAAGGTTATGGAAAGTATTCAATTTCAGAATTTAAAGATTATTATTTTGAGAAGTGTAGGTAAATAAAAAAGAAAAAAAACAGTTAATAGTGTAAAAAATATTTTTTAATAATACGAAATAAAACACTTTTTAACGGATACTAGCGCGGTTTTATTGAATGTATTTTGGTATTTAGTTGGTATTTGGTTTGATTTTTGTTTTTTTTTTTTATAATATTTTTTGTTATTTGAATGAATACATTATTTAGTAAAGCCACGTTTGAATGAATCCTATTTCGACCGTAAGTTTTCAAATCACATAACATGACGTACGCAATGAAAAATTGTAGTCAATTCCTGAAAACAGTTAGGTTAATGTAAACTGTAATTTGACAGATAGATGTGATACATTGCTACTTTTCTTTAGTAAGTTTTTATTGGTGTCAAAACGAAAGTGCCAATGTATCACGTACATCAGTCAAATTACAATTAACATTAACTTCATTATTTTAGTCGATAGACGCGCTGGTCTACCTACAAAAAAAATATTTAAAAAAACTTTGTATTATAGATCCCGGATGCTAACCCTACAAGGAAAAAATATTTTGTATAGAGATTGACTATGCATTTTTTGACGACCGAATAAACTAGCGATGTGACAGCCCTTCGTGTTTAAGCTGTATCGCTCGCTCGAGGCTCGAGTTGGCCTACTTATTTGGTTCTACTATGGTATTACCACAGCGCACGCCCAAACAATCTAGCGATGTATATGACGTAGGGATATGAGAAAACCAGGAATTTCACAAAATCCTTAGGGATACCACGAAATCACGGTAGATATCGAATCGTACGCCAGCCAGATCGGTATACGGCGATGAAAGTGCTTCGTGCTGCCTACTAACGTTAAACTGCGTATTCACATAGTAGACTCGATACGTTTACGTTACGAATACTTTAAATGTTCGTGCTTGGGGTACTGGAACTACGCCGGCGCTGCAGCGGCACGCTCACTTTGCTCGCTCCTCGGCTAGTGTATTACGGTCACAGTAGAAGAGTCCTTGCTCGCTTCCCTCACTCGTTGTCGCACCTAGTTTTTGGTTTAGTAATATGTCATATCACTAAACATTTGATTTTAGTTAGATGACGTAAAAAACAAGAAAATTCGACATCTGCCGTAAATTCGTAGTAGGTATGCCTGGTATCTACATTTTATTATCCCCGTCAAATGGTAATGCGCGTGGCGGCCATGTTGATGACGTCAAAATGACGTAGTGAAATCGAACACTCAGTACCGTTAACAAAACTGGCTGGTGGGCGAGTAGGGATGATAATCGATTATTTGATATTAGATTATTTCAAATGTGTAAAGTCCGATTATCATTTCTTAGAAAAAAGGTAAACAATGGTGTTATCAGAACAAAACAACACAAAATGAAGTAGTATATTGCTATGTCAAGAAAAAAAAACAAACCTAATATAAATATTAATTAGATAAATATTATGATTATGAATCATCCGATTCGGAATCCGGATCCGCTTAACGCAGCGGACGCTCTTTATACGTAGACTAGCGGCCGCCCGCGACATCGTATGCGTGGAGAGTTATTTTTCTATCCCTCAGGAGTCAGGAGTCGGAATCTGTTGGTCACACTTCTGATTATCTATGACCACTCGAAGTATCTCGGTTGACTTTGTGTTTCCACCTGCTTGTAAAAATGTCCAACCTCAAAAGGCTTTATTAATCAATACAGAAGCTTTTACTTTATTAATAGCACACAAAACAGAATCAGTTCCTATTTTTTTTGGACGAAAGGTACCCTATGTCCTTTTCTGTACCTGTGACAACGTGTATGCAAATTTTCATGATGATTGGTTGAGTAGTTAAGGGTCCATGATAGGAAAACATGGTTACGCGGGCCATTTTTTTTATATAGAAAACGTAAAGTTGCAGCCACAAAAAAAATATACGACAAGCTAAAGTGCTTTTTTTCGGGTTGAAAGGTACCCTATGTCTTTTTTTGTACCTCAAACAGTACCTCAGACAACGTGTATGTAAAATTTCATGATGATCGGTTCAGTAGTTAAGACGTGAAGGCGTAACAAACAAACAAAGAAACGGGCTTTCGCATTCATAATATTAATAAGGATGAATAAGGAATAATGATAGACCTATTATTTTGGTTGAATAGCTTACGTGAATATATTGGCAATATTCGAATTGCACACCGGAAAATCCCCGTTAGGTTTATGTCATAGACATAGAAAATTTTTCGCTACGCTCAAGTAGACGGACTATGGTGCGAGTGAGAAACCGATTCTTACGGCTTATGCGATGTGCGAGAAAGAGTTAAAAGAAAATGACAGCAGAACCTAGTTTGACTTCATTTATCATCTTTTATCATCTTGGGGAAAAGCGTCCGTTCGATTATTATGTGATTTTGATCGCGATCGGGTCGATTTGGCTCTTATAAATACATAAATCTATAATGGTGTCGTGGTCTGTGTTAAATTGTAATGTTATTTACAACAAAAACCCAAAAAAACACTCATTTCACAGGTAAATAAGATTGTACAAGTACTATTTTCATATTTCATATTTTAGTTGAATATATTCCCAAACACACTAAGTAATACACTAATATCATGCTATTAACCGCCTATTTTCTAAATAAAGGCTGATTTGTAAACATTATGACTATTGTGTTAGATAAAAAGATATTATGTCCGTGAACTTGACAAAATAAGGCGTAGAGATTGATCAAAAATTATTGATATCGATACTCATGTCGTTGATTTCCAATATAACTTTGTTTGTCTTTGTGAACACTGATAGTTTTATCTAAAGCTACTTTTAACCAACAGTTTTCAAATGGTAAATTATACCTACTTAAGTACTAATTTAACAATATTTCCAGGTTTCCTGTAAATCCAGTGATTAAGTTACTGGATAAATGTCATAAATAGAATAGACTGGGAGCCCTTAAAGGAGACTTTAAGATTTTTTTTAAATAAAATTGTTCAAAATTTTGTTTGTGTTTTACTTATTAGAGCAATAATACATTAAGGTTATCGACAACCTAAAATGGACTTCAAGGCATCTCTAAAATTCACGCACACGTTTACAATTTTCACACACTGGCTCATGTCACTTTTGGTGTTGCAGCCAAGCGAAGCGAACTCTGTTCGTCTATTCCAGTGGAATATTATGTTTATGGTTTATGTTTGTTCCAAGGAGGTTTATAATAAGGAGTGAGTACTCTCCAAAAATTTTCACCTATCGTTTAAAAGAAATTCAACTTTATTGCATTTCTCATAGAGTTGAAATTCTATCGACGACATTGACTGAAGGCACTACTGTGTGAATGAGACAACACCAGGTGGAGGTCGGTGTCTCGTTCGCACAATTGCCATTACTAAACAATAATACCACGATAGTAGGACTAAATATGTACGTTACCAATCAAGTAGTGTATCAAAATTAAGGATTCGGAATGGGAAGTCGAATATATACTATTTAAATATTAATTTAGAATGACACATAATAATTGTAATATAAAACAGAACTTACTTTTTGATTTAATTAAATATCTAAAATAATGCTAATCAGCTAACATCGGTGAGGTGGTAATAAATAGAAGTGTCAATCTTGGCAACTCCGATTTTGACCTTGGCGCCGAATTTCAATTTAAGAATTTCAATCTATAGGAAATGTTACTTTACAAAACTAGTGTGACCATAAATACTGCACCATTTCAGATTTCCAAAAAAACGAAATTGTTCTATTGAAATGGCTAGAGGTCGCAGGTGAGACGGTAAAATTAATAATAATAATCAAATTCATGTTTGTGCGCCTATTTCGATGAAACTCGGTTTTTGGTACTATTTCAACATGAAAATAACAACGCAATGTTGAAAATTTAAAATATCCAAGATGGCGGCCAACTTTTTGTTTTTGGGCCGATTTCGATGAAACTCGGTTTTCGGAACTATCTTGACAAGAAAATAACAACGCAATTTTTAAAAAACTAAAAATCCAAGATGGCGGCCAACTTTTTTTGTTTTTGGGCCAATTTCGATGAAACTTGGTTTTTGGAACTATTTTGACAAGAAAATAACAACGCAATGTTAAAAATTTAAAAAATCCAAGATGGCGGCCAACTTTTTTGTTTTTGGGCCGATTTCGATGAAACTCGGTTTTTGGAACTATTTTGACAAGAAAGTAACAAAGCAATTTTTAAAAAACTAAAAATCCAAGATGGCGGCCAACTTTTTTGTTTTTGGGCCAATTTTGATGAAACTTGGTTTTTGGAACTATTTTGACAAGAAAATAACAACGCAATTTTAAAAAAACTAAAAATCCAAGATGGCGGCCAACTTTTTTGTTTTTGGGCCGATTTTGATGAAACTTGGTTTTTGGAACTATTTTGACAAGAAAATAACAACGCAATTTTAAAAAAACTAAAAATCCAAGATGGCGGCCAACTTTTTTGTTTTTGGGCCGATTTTGATGAAACTCGGTTTTTGGTACGATTTTGACAAGAAAATAACAACGCAATGTTGAAAACTTACAAAATTCAAGATGGTGGCCAACTTTTTTGTTCTTGGGCCGATTTCAAAAAGAAATTAGCAGCCATTTTGATCTTTTTTGATTTTTCCTTCAGTTTACATTGAGTTGTTATTTTCTTGTTTAGTAGCCAAAAACCGAGTTACATCGAAATCGGCCCAAAAAAACAAAAAAGTTGGCCGCCATCTTAGATTTTTAGTATTTTAAAAATTGCGTTGTCATTTTCTTTTCAAAATATTACCAAAAACCGAGTTTCATCGAAATCGGCCCAAAAACAAACAAGTTGGCTGCCATCTTAGATTTTTTAATTTTTTCAATACATATTGTGTTATTATTTTCTTGTCAAATTAGTACTAAAAACCGAGTTTCATTCAAATCAGCCCACAAATAAAAGAGTTGGCTGCCATATTTTTTTATATTTTTAACATTTTTTTGTTATATTTTGATCAAAATAGTAACAAAATCGAGTTTCATAAAATCGGCCCACGAACAATATAGTTGGCCGCCATTTAATTTTTTTTTTATATTTTTAACATTGTGTCGTCGTAAATCTCTTGCATCATTTAATAATTTTACAAGTAAAGAAATTGGTGCAAGTATTTTAGACCTTATTGACATCTTTACCAAAATAACAGTTTTTAATGAAACAGCAAAGTAAATGTACAAGTGTAATTATAGGAAAAAAACAATCGAATTTCAAACGTCAATAAAGTCGAAAATCGTTTCCATTTTTTTTTAACTACAGATCACTAGACAATGTTTTCCTACTTTTACTTGTTTTTCCAACATTTATTTGTTTTCCCGAAGTTCACGCACATTGCATTTTTATTAAAAATTGGAATAAACTTTAAAGTTGCGTAATTATTTACACTTGAAATTAAATTGAATTGAATAAACTAGATTTTAATTGGTTGAATTACCATATTTAAAAAATAAAAACAAAAAAGCAACTTAATAAAAACGTGATAAATAATTTGTTCTTAAAAATATTTTTTTTAAATAAATATTAATTTCCTTTTTTTTAGTTAACGAGCTAAACTAAAAATATACCACCGCCTATCAGAGCACTCGTCAAGACCATTCAAACGAGTCCAAACTCGATGGGGTTGAAAGGTTTTATTGCAGAGTTCCTGTGGCCTTCTTCCGGCTCCATCATCAGACTCTTGGATACTATTACCCAACAGAGCACTCGTCAAGACGATTCAAACGAGCCCAAACTCGATGGGGTTGCATGATTTCAATATTGAGTTCCTATGGCATGGAATCCAGACTTCATCATCCGACCCTGAACCTCGTCTCCCGTCAGAGTACTTGTCAAGACAATTCTAATAAGCCCAAACACGATGGGGTTGTATAGTTTCATTCATCATAGAGTTCCTGTGGCGTTCTTCCGGCTCCATTATCAGATCACCTCAATGACACTGTAATATTCCATTTCCTTCCATTTCTGACCTGTGTTCAAAGTTTCAAGTCTCTAGCTCATCGGGAATTTGGTATAAAATCGTTTGCAAAATTTGTGCTCAAACAGACAAAAGATCAAGCAACCTAATAAAAACGCGGTAAAAAGTGTTAATTATAAATAAAGAACTACCTAGGTATTTAAGTTTATATTAAGAGTTTCAAGTATTATGTATGTCTCCGGCCAACCATACGGTTTGGTCACCCTAATGAAGAAAAGGACACATACATCTACTTGACCTCTCTGTCGGCTCGTTTTGGGTCGAAGCACTCATTCCGGTTTATAGTACTATTTCCATGGTTTGTTCAAATGCAGTTAGGGATACGCAAAATGTCAAAAGTATCGATACCAAAAAATTTCGGAACAAAACTATCGATATCTGAAGGTATCGAGTACTTATAATACATTTATAGAAACCTGCCTTTCTATTGTCTAATATCAAAATCTATCGCAATCGCTTTCAAGATATAATACATTGATCCTTCAGTTTGGCATATTTAAAAACTTACCAAAGAAATGCAGCAATGTGTCACGATCATTTGTCAAATGAAAGCGATTGCGATAGATTTTGAAATTAGACAATTAGCCCCCTGAATGGAGTGTTGTTTTTATTGCCCTAGCAACAACTTATTTATTTCGCAAAATAATCTAGCAGTAACGTGTCTCACAAATTTAGAAACATTTAATTAGCTAGTAGATTCTTTTCTGAAAAAAATCGGCGTAAAATTAGCAATTAGATCGATCGTTTTAATTCTTAGATTAATCGACCAATTCGCAATAAGTTAGCAAGGATTAATCGTTTAATCGAATCAATTTCGAACATCGCTATCACCGAGTTGACAGACATTCAAGAGCGGATATTTCGAAAACTATACAAGTTATCGAAAAACTTGTCAGAATAAAACTTGTAGCAAATTTAATCAGCTTTTATTTTGTACGTAGTCTTCTTATCTTATGTCGCTTGAACGCATAGTTTCTGAGATATATGTAGAAAACCGAAAAATGGGGTCTTCAAACCTCCCCCCTCCGCCCTGGCATAGGGGCTACTGGCGGCGAATTTTGATATGTTCACCTCCTAACAGGTCCAAATAAAGTTACGAAGTCAAAAATTATGTTCCAAGCATTTCCCTCTATACATTTTTTAGAGCTTTCTTTGCCTGAACTATTATTTAAATAAAGAATATTTCATTTTCATTTCTTCTGAAAATATCCATACAATTATTATATTTTCACTTAACCCTATCTTATTGACAATAATAATCATTAAATCAAATTAATTATTATTTACTTCAACTTTTTTTGCTAGCTGTAGCGGGTGACGTCACGATTAGGTTAATTTGACAAGGTTCCAGCGCATTACCATTTGACGGGGATAATACTACGACATAATATATAAAGACACGGTGATCTAACTCACCAAAATGTTACAAGTATGACATCAGATATTCGGAAGGCCTATCTTGCGAAGCACATGGTAAAGAAAAATCTTCTCTGCCTTCTATCAAAAATGTGTGGCTGATAGCACATGATATTAAAATATTAGGGGTATAAGTTTGAAATTGCCGATTTGTATGGAGAATTTTAGATTTTAGAGAAGTGGTCATTTCTGCTACTGACAAACGGAGTAACTTTAAGATACTTGTTTTAACATTCAGGAAAGAAAATCAGAAATATTTTTATTGCCGATAGTGGGTCATCATGATCAAAATTCGAAATAATAAAAAGTAACTGAAGCATCTTTACCATCATAGAAGAATTATGAGATTAGATTTTTTCTCACACCTCTGTGTGTGAGAAAAAATCTTCAGTTTCGTACATACTTTACTTTAACCCCTATTTAAAAAATGTCATAGGTAAGTACATAAATCACTGACGTTTAACGTATACAAATAAAAAATGTGTTAGGTACCTAGTAGGTATTCTAACGATTAGAATTCGAATCGCATAATTTTGTGTTTGTAGAGTAGTAATTAGTAAAAGTAATTTCCTAAGTTATTCTCGTGACAGTTTTAATCATTGAAACACCAAGCTCATGGCGTCAAATTGTAAACAAGTTAATGTACTCACCCTCTCTATCAACTGCGTCATGTCTAGCCCGTCTTGAGAGTTTTACTGGAAATCCCTTGTACCGAGAAGAATCCTTATATTTTTTATTCGTCCCTGTTTCCGATGGCGATACTGGTGATGATGTTAATGACAATATTCTCGAAAGCCTAAATAATAAGTACTTAATTAATAACTTATTAATAAACTTCTAAATAATGCCATTGGATAACAAAAAATAAACTCACAGCTTGTTCAGATTTTTTTTGTTACTGCTCTTCTCGATTGCTTGGGGATTCAAAATAATATAAACTTTTGAATATTCGTCTGCACCATCATCATCATTTCTACCATTGTTAAATTGAACGGACCCCGCATTACTAAGTGATGCAGGACGGGGCTTCAAATTGTTATACTTTTTTACATTCTTGGATAGCAGTTCCTCCAGAGCCTGTTCGTTATACCGACTGCTCTTATAGCGTTCATCGTTATCATAAAATTCATTATCTGCCACATTGTCAAGTGCGTTTTTATCATAATCTTTGCTTTTATCATAATAATGACCGAATGTCACTTTAACGTTTTTATTATTTCTATTTTTGTGTTTACCGGTCAACTCGCTTAATAGCTCCTCTGCATCCCTGTACTCTCGCTTATCAATCGGTGCATCATTGATCACTTTATCTGCTGTAGCTTTCTGCACCAAATCTGCTATCTCTTGGCTTTTAAGTGACCCGAAAATTTCTCTATCTTTTCTCTCTGGTTTATTTTCACGCTCTTGTGCATATTGTAAAATATTTTCCAAATCTATTTGTTGAATAGGTGTACTATATACTTCAGTGTTTATCGAAATTGCTGCGAATAATAAAAACAATCTTTTTCAAGATAATCTAGAACAACGTTGTTGGTTGTACCAGTAAATACAATTTAGCTTGCGTTCGTTGGAGTCAGTCATCTAGAATTATATTTATCATGATCATTCGCTATTTAACTACCTACCTTCACACAAACACGTAGAACGTAATTTAGAATTACCCTAGTTGAGGAAATTATAACTACGTACGTAGTTATTAATCAGGATGTAGGATCACATGTCAATCAATAAAATCTGATTAATCACTAAATTATAGGTATATAAATAATCTAAGGTATTGAATTAGCTCTACATAGCAGGTTAATGAAAAAAAATGTATGGTACAAAAACACATTATGGTCTGATGCCAAAGTTAGATGACTTTTTGAATAACAATGTTATATTTGTAGGTATACATATTATTTACTAAACATAATTAAAGTAATACTATATTTAGTTCTTAATTTTTAAATTTGCAGTCAAGAACTAAATACCTAGTTCGTACAAAAAGAATAAAGAGAAAGATAAAGAGCTTTTTGAATTGTGACAGGAGTAGGTAAATTATTTAATAGGTTTTAAAAGAAACCCTTAGAGCAATACGGCTTTCATTCCGGGAAGCCGCGTTGCTGTAAGAAGAAACCAAATCAGAAAAAATATACCTACAATAAAAAAATAGGCACTGTTAATCTTATTTTTAAATTTCTTACCGGCAAAAAATACCGCTAGGCTCAACATTATCATTGGTTTCTAAGAAACCTATAAAGAAATAAGTTGGAAACTGCTATCGCGGTGCCAAACGGTAGGTATGGAAATTTACACGCTTATTTTCAATTTTCATTTTCGCTTATCGCTTCAGGGCATCTTATTTTATACATACTATTGTGCCGCCTTTACACGCAATACACACTTACACGAAAGCACGAATTCAAACAATGATATCATAACCTTCGCATAACCTTAATAAAAACAGGGTTGTTTTTAAATCCACTCTGTCAAAATTCTTGTCTAACTGAAAAAAATCCAAATAAATAACCTTCAATCAAACAAACTTTCATAGTAAATATATATTTAATCATTTTTTAATCGTGCAGTAGTACTCGTTTCTATTTCAATTCGACTAGTTAGTTATTATAATCCTCCATCTTTATCAAATTATTTATATTGTTGGTTTCGTGATAAATAAGTAGGTAAGTAGATACAAATATATTAAAAACAAATACAAACAAAAATAACATGACTTAAATGGCAAAACAGAAGATACTGTATTATTAAATTCAATCATAAACATTGTACCCTAGGTACCTATATGAGTGTGTTTATTATTATTTGAGTGTCATATAAGTGTGTTATTATGAGAAATCAAAAATAAATTATATAAGTTAGACTCACTACATGCACTTGTGAGTCCATCATCGTACGTAAAACAAATTTAATCTGTTCACTAACGTAACTTGGATAAATTTTCTATGTGTATTTTTAATCCACCTTTCAGGATCAATAAAGTAATTAATAATTGACGTTGTTGCACGATTTTCCTATTAAATAAACATTCAGAAACTTTTTGCTACTTTGGTAAACAGGGAAACAGGGTAAAAAGTCTAAATTTTCACTCGTCAAATGTCGTGTTTCCATATTAATTAACGTCTCGTCGACTATTTTATCTAAATTTATATCAGCCTTTCGTTCGTCCGTCCTTGGACATAGGCTTCCTCCAAAGCCTTCTATGATCTTCTATCTTGCGCTACCTGGAGCCAGTTGTTGTTGGGTCGTTGGCCCACCTTTCAGGTGGATGGATGACCGCGTAGTTTGTCTTTGCTTCCATTCCAGTGCCTCCCTAGTGCACCTCTCGGTGCTCATGCGGTCCTGCTCATCTCCATTTACGGCGTTGGATGGTATCCATAACGTCGATGACCATCGTGTTACGCCTCATCATCATCATATCAGCCGCACGACACCCACTGCTGGGTATTGGCCTCCCCTAAGGATCTCCACGACGATCGGTTCTGCGCTGCCCGCATCCAGTGGCTTTCCGCTTTTAGTGGCGTTGAAAATCTTTGCTACCAGCACCCTGATTATCTAAAAAGAAACTATTTAGCGACCGGTTTCATTCCACATACATTTCTACTTTTCTTTGGTATGTTTTTTTTTGTTCATCTATGAACTGCAACCGGTCGCTAGGTGGTTTCTAATTAGATAATCAGCCCGCGGGGTGGCGTTGAAGTACCAGAATGGTGGCGAATTTTTACTTCTGCGCTATCGTGGCGTTGAGAAAACCACTTATATCTCTAAATAACGTACAATTTGAGTTTCTATATTTGAGATTGAGTTTATAGCTCCAAAAACATGGCTTCACTTTTACTTACTAGTCCAATAAAACTAGCTTTATCGGGACATAATAAGATAACTGAAGTTTTCTTTTTCTTTGTCATAAATTAGTGTTAGTTATAGTTAAAATAAAAGGAATTAAACATTTAGAAACTTTGCATAAAATTAAAAAAATAATAAAATGTCTAAAATGTCTAAAAAGACGCATCATAGCTTAATAAGATACAAACATCATAGTTACCATTTTGGCTTATCTAGATATTGAGATCAGATGAATACTGTGAAAAAAACGAACATGCGAATTTGGATTCAGTTTAATTTTGCTATTGATAGCATTTTTATGCACCATAATATTATACTAACAAGGTATTTGGTTAACTATTTTGCTTTTAGGAAAAAGCTAGGTAATGTACGAAATCTCATGATTTTTATATGAAATGGTTACCACCCCGGATTTCTTACATCACATATCTAATTAATATTTGACACTTAAGAGGGGGCTCCCAGAATTTCTCAATATTTGAACTCAAATAGTGACGTCTCTACAATCTCAATGAATGTCAAATTCAGATATATGCTTTTATGGACCTTCATTAAGTGGATGACGGCAGGATTTCAGAAATTATTGAGTTTGGCTCGATACTTTTATTTTCTGAAAACATGTCCTTTTTAGGGGAATTTTTGAAATATCTCTTTAATTATACATCGTTTCTGAGCAAAATTAATGTAAATCATTAGCAAATTACATATTCCAGTGACTGACGGCACCAAAATCGTATATAATAATTATTACTTTTGTTATTACCAAAAAAAGATTATAATACCAGCGCGCTACGGGAGCTGCCTTCGTTAGTACCGCGCAGTGCGCTGTCGAGGAAGGACGTGTGCCGCTCGCGCATCGAATTTTGGCACAGTTTTACAATCCATACAGTTGTTAAACGAATGTACTTGCGCAGAACAACGCAGGGGATCTCGCGAAGGGTAGGTAGGTAGGGGTCAAATTTTTATGATTAAGATTGTTTATCCAAATGCAAATACATTACATAATTAAAAATGATAGAAAACTAAAAAAACCCAAAAATAAAGTGACACGTAACATCTGGCAGTGCAACACAAGTACATGTAATTAGGCACATAGGTACTTGTAAATAAATTATGTATTATATAATCATAAAATTTATCCCGCGGCGTCGGCCGTCATGTCATCAAAGGCGTTCAACAACTGTATGGATTGTAAAACTTGGTATGGGTAACAAACAGCAAAGCGCGCGTGTCCATCATTCTGGCAGCGCCACGGTCTCCGATTTTTGCTTTTATGTATTTTGTTCATTGGTTATAACAAAAATATGTGAAACGATCTTTAATTATTCTAAACAATAGATCTTTTGGCAATAGTTATCTCGAGAATAATTGGAATAGGTTTAGTTATTATGATATGTAACTATAAAATTACCTACGTGTAGATTCTTTCCATAAATGTTTATACTTGGAACCTGAACACACTGTATAAATTGTATTGCTCATATGCACATAACATAAGTAGGTAATTGCGTAATAATTTTTGTGTTTAAACACTTGTATTTATGGTTGTTAAATAAATTATGAAAATGTTAGTATGAAAAATGCAACTTCTTTAATATCCTCCATATAAAACGGCAACCGTAATATTTTTTTTTACTTTTTGTCCATCTACTATATTTTTACAAGTAATAATCTTAACAATACTATATTCTATGCAAAAAAAGTTGGCAACCTTAGGATAGACAGACTTTAGGAGGTATATGTAGCTAAGTAGGTAGTAAGTACTTGTCATTTTCAACACTAATCTGAACTAGGTTTATTGATGTAGGTACTAGTAAGTGCGTGAATTGGCGAATAACTCATCTAAGATCATACCTAACATCAATTTAAAAAAAAATACCAACAGATGACAACTGTCCAACTTAAAAGCAATATCTCGAAAAGTAATCATCCTAGACTAGTGGTGTCTTTGAAGAAATTAAGGGTCTTGGTGAGATCTTCATTTTAGGTGACAGCTGTCAAATTTAAGTTTGACATTTAAAATGAAGATCTCACTAAGACCCATCATTTCTTCAAGGTCACCATCAATCTTAGGATGAGTACTTTCCGAGATATTGCCGTTTTAAATTAGACAACTGGCAAAAAATACATACAAAATGCGGCCGCCATTTTGAATTCCAAAACTAACATCAAAATTGTGCTTAGAACACTTTAAGCCCCTGTCATGGTAACAAAATCAAAATATAATTTTCAAGTAGATACCCAATTATGTATGTATCTTTATTTTTTTGAAATTCAAAAAGCAAATCCCGTAAAGCGCGTTCACTTAGATAGTGTCGCCCTTTAATCGCGCCGCCTTTGCACGTGCCGCTTCTTGTCAAAGGATGCCACCGCATAAACAAAGGATACCGCGTGCGGCGTACACCCGCAAGTCAATTTGTATTTTGGCAGTTTGCATCGAAGCGCCGCCGTAGTGAAAGCTTGTGTTTGTTGACTCTGCTACGTATACTGAAAATATTTTTTCATCCTTGGGAGGACAGTTAAGTGCCTCAAGATGAAACTTTAAGTGAACCCACAAAAAATACGGGTGTTTTGTAAAACATGTGTATTTTTAGGGTTCGATATGGAACGCCCAATGACGAACGAAAGCCAAGGCGTAGTTTCGTTACATATGTGTATGTTATTTGTATAACGTTACCAAAAACTTACCGGTATTCCTGTCTCTAAACACAAGTGCTTGCGGGTGTACCGACACTATCTCAGCCCTTACATTTTTAGTCGTTGCGCCAACAGCTGTCTAGACGAACGGTGGCTTTTATTTTGCCAACATAAAAATCGGACACTACCTTCCTGAATGCAATTACACTTCTCTGAATTTAGGAGTGACTTCATATCGTATTCGATATTTAGGATGATCTAATGAGCTCTTTAGAGAAATGAGAGTATTACAGATAATTAGTTCATAGCAGTGAACTAAAATCGATGGGGCCGGAAAAGTACAACCCGCTCAGCTTTAGTCGGGCCAGCCACGCACCCGGTGACTGACGATAGTGTTCTTTTCAATAAATTACAGTTTATATTGTAGAGAAAAGATAGAAAGGGAGAGTTTATTAGAAATGACGTCCTTTATAGTCAAATGGTGTAAAAGATGCAAAGAAGGCAGTAAAAGGATGCAGAAATAACGTATCTTATTTTTTCGTTTATGTACAAAATAGATCTGTAAGTATACAAATTATGGTCGCTAATAAGCAAACAGTATACACGACGCTTTATTTTTTTTAAAAAGGCGTTTAGCCTGGAACCAAGTTCATGAAAACATAGCACTTTATGAGTTGTATATAAATATACCAATAGCGAAATTTGTTCAACTTATATAGTTTTTAAGATATTTAAGATTTTGCAGTGTAACGTTGTGGGATTGCCCATATCTCGAAAACGGTTTGTTGCAAAAGTTTGAAAAAAATACCAGTTATAGGCCGTAATTTGTTTAAATTTGTTCAAACATACGTATTTCGATTCATCAACAAATATTGATATAATTAATTGTTTTTCAAAACTGGAAAAACCTAAAGCAGTACATTTGAAAACAAATAAAAAACAAATATACCCATGATATACCTTTTTAAGGTGTACAAATTTGGATTAACAATCTTTGAAAACAGAAATGTGGAAATCTCATGTTGGACGCCGTGAAGTGACGTGTGATACTTAAATATTTATTAGCAAAACATAATGAATGTAATAGATATAGTAAAAATGAGACTATAGAAAATAATGTAATGTCATAGTTACAATTATTGATGTAAAGTTTATTATTTGTTTGTAAGTTTATGTAATACTTAAATCATTATTTGTTACTAAGTTTATTAAAATTATTTGATTTGATTACTTGATCCATGACGATCTGCTTCCGTTTCCTGTTATTTGATTATTTGTTGCTTAATTGTTATAAAAAGGAATTGATTTGATTACTTGATTCATGTCCGTTTGCTACAGTTTCCTTTTATTCAATGATCATTTTAAAATAAGTATAAAATAGATATCTTTATTATTAATTCAATGATAAATAATGTTAATAATATTATATTTTAATTGTCACAGGTTGTTTATTAAATTAATAGTTATTTGTATAAAAGTATTGATTTGATCGTTTGGCGCCATTTTGGCAGACTTGTTTTCTGTAATGCTGAATGCTGATTGGTTGTTTAAAAATGGCGGGATGTTTCTTGCTCTTGCCGAGCATAGCATATTTTTGGACACATTCTACTGTAGTAAGTCAAGTGAAAAGGTTGTGGAACAGAAAGTTAAGTATTATTCTAACATGTTTTATTTCTGCTGTTTAGACTATTCTATGCCATTCAATCATCATTATTGCTTGTGTTATTCATTTGATCTGGTCGATAGTTGTTGCATAATGAACGTTCCTATTAAATTAATTGTGTTACTTATTTTAAGTGGTTGATAGAATTGTTGCTTAATGAACGTTCTTTTTATTGTAAATGTGTTACATATTCGATTTGGTTTATAGTTGTTGCTTAATGAACTATCCTATTGTGTTAATTATTTAAAATAATAAATTATTAATTGTTGAAGGACTTCTTACGTTTTATTAAATGGTATTTCCCCTTAGTTTTCCTACATTCAGTTAGTCTAATTCAGTTGAATAGTCTACATTCAGTTAAATATTCCACATTCAGTATTAATAGTCTACATTCAGTTCAATAGTTTACATTAATTACAATTTAAACTTAAGAGATATAATAGACAATAGATTAGTTTTAGACTAAACATTGCTCTATCTTCCAAAATCTATCAAATGCGAAAATTTCAAATTATAAATATTTATTATTATTTTAATAATTTTACTTAATGTACTTAATTTTACAAAAGTACTCGTTCAACGCATTCATCCCTAATACTATTAGATAGGTTGAACCATGATTCTTTTTAGTACTGATCTAAAAATCTGGTAGCAATTAGGTATTGCTAAAAACGAATTTAGTCGAAAATAGCTAAAGTAATAATTTCACACTAGATAATGTAACTTATACTTAAAACATTTCAGATTTTGACTACATTAATATTTTTCTGCTTGACTGTACTATATATATATATCGGTTATTAGGCTGCTAATTTGAGTTCTGTTGAGATTCTACTCAAATTAGCAGCCTAATAACCGATATATAGAACACCCGCAAGTATGGCGCGATCGCTTTTTCGTAGCCTCCGTAATTTAGTCGGTTTATAGGAGAGTTTCTGGCACTTTATTGTCTTTTGAAAAACTTTTAATCCATCTGAGATTTAAAGCTGAAACTTTTAGGGATGTTTTTTTAACAAAATGAACAAATTTGTTCACTATAGTTTATTGTTTTCCATTCAGAAGGAGCTGCGTATTCGATCGCCAAAGTGGAAAATTTGACAAGAAGCTTGAAATTTGAATGAAAATCTCTTTATATCTTCATATCGCGTAAAGTTTGTTAATCCAGATTTGTACACCTTAAAAGGGTATATCATAGTATATTTAATTGTTTTTATTTGTTTTTAAATGCACTAGTTTAGGAGTAAATAGTTTTTTTCCAGTTTTATAAAAAACAATTAATTATATCGACATTTGTCGATTAATCGAAATACTCATATTTGAACAAATTTAAACAAATTAAGGCCTATAACTGGTATTTTTTTCAAACTTCTGCGACAAACAGTTTTCGAGATATGGGAAATCCCAAAACATTACCCCAGCAAAATCTTGAATATCTCAAAAACTATAAGTTGAACAAATTTTGCTATTGGTATTCATTTACAACTCATCAAAAGCTATCTTTCTATGTACTTGGTTCCAGGCTAAACGCCTTTTTTAAAAAAAATCTCAGATCTCGTGCCTTTCACGACCTTCTGGTACATTGAAAATGAATTTAATTAATTACCTAAACCAAAATTTATTCGTAAACATTTTTTATTATTATTAAATATACCTATGTACATACTATAACTAAAACATCTTAGAATTTCGACAAAAAAATACCTAATAAAAAGTTCTAATCAAAATCAAATGCAGTCTCGCGCTGACTTCATCATCATTTGAATAATAATGTGCGATAACAATGTTTATCTAGGCATCATCTTCACATTCTCATTTAGAGACCGTTGTAAAAATTGATTTGGAATCGTAGCGTACTAAGAAAAACATGAGACATGCGCTATCGAGTAATTTTAAATCTCGAAATTGAAATAACAGCAACCCACGAATATACAGCAATATCTTTAACATTAACATAGGTAACTATTTATTTCCTTTTTACACGTTATTAATACGGTAGTTTATCTTAAAAATTCTAACCAATTAGTGCAAATGCTTTTCTGTATCTACTCCTAAGTATGGAGGCTCAAACTACAAACTCTCCTCTATTCAACATTCGCTCAAGATTCGTTTATTCGTTTGCCTATACAAAAAAGTGCCGTGTATCATGAAATCCCACGGTGCAGGCAATGGTCAGGAAATATAGACAAAACAATAGAAACAGATGCGCCGAAATAGTTTTTTTCGATGCTCACGTGCAATTGCAAGGCAAAGCCCGGCCTTTTGCATAAGTATAGAAACGCGTTATTAACCAAAATAGGGTTAATAAATAAATGATATCTTATTCTTCGTATGGGTAATACTAATGGTGTTTATTTAACTTAGTTTTACGTAAGATTTGACACCTAACCATTAAAAAGTCATAAATAAATAATTATTAAAAAATTACATTAACAAAACTTAATACAAACATAAACTCATTTAATCTAATTTTACTTTATTTAAGAATTTTACAGAAGTATCAATAAATAAAAAATATATTTTTGTTTTGCTTTTAAAAACACTTTCATTAGGTACCTGTCCGATTTTTTATAAAAAGAAAATAACATTTTATTACATTTACAACTCAAAATATAACTATAACATACATTTGTCTTTCAGACCATTAGCGTTGATACGACTGGTACGTACTAGTACACTACTGCGCTCAGCGCTCACTCACACGCTTCGCGCAAACTTTACTTCATAAAGGTTAAGCTACAGAATTATCCTTTTGTGTTATTTACCTCAAATATTTTTTTTAAAGTAGACCAATGTCATAACTGGAGGTGTTTTTAAATCGACCCGATTTCGCGTTTTGTTTACGAGATATGATTTTTTTCTCGCCGAAACTGGGCGAAAATCGACCACATTTTTCACATTTTTGCGATTTAAATAAAAAGATTTTGAGATTTTTGAAAAAATTTTGCTTTAATATCTACGACACCAGGGTGATATCGCACTTTGGCTGAAAATCGGGCCTATACAGATGCGTCAAAAAAAATTTTTTTCAATGTTAAAACATTTTGCCGGGGAAACGGTACCTTAGCAAAATCAGTTTTTCTCGAATAACTTCGAAAATACAACTTGAAAAAATTTTGCTATACTTGAACAAATTGCATCTAACTATGAACTATTATCTGTAATACTCTCATTTCTCTAAGACGCAACATTTTGCTGGGGTTACGCGTATGCGTAAGCGTAATGGGGAATAGTAAAAAGCATTTTCTTTAATTTCTTTCTTTCTTCTTTATAACCTACATAGCTTACCACAAAAATATAAATACTTATCTATAATTATTAGCTTTATAATTCTAATGAGTGTTTTTAGAATAGATCAAGCCTTGTTTGCTTGGCAAAATCTTAAAGAAACAAAACAATCATATAAAATATATATTTTTTAAATCGATTGAAAATTTTTGCACGTTAAAATCAGAAACCGGAGCGCTGCCAGAACGATGGACACAAAGCGCTCGCGCTGATAGCCGCGCGATAGCGTGCGGGAGCGAGACAGTTGCGAGTAAAATAAGCGGGCGAAGGGCAGCGAACGCACGTAAAATTTTTACAAGCGCCCTCTTAATATCAATATCCGATAAACTAATAAAAACAACGAGTTTATTAATTATGTCCAGATAAAGCTAGTTTTATTGGGCTATACATGGTGCACTGATAGTTTTTAATGTAAGAGTTAAACTTATTTTTTATACACAAAAATCCTCTCTCGAAAAAAGTGTGTCCAAAATGCGGGTCTGACGTTCACATAATCTACTGTCAAAAATATGTCCGTACCTAGTGATTATTTCCTCTATGATGTCCGCCTTAGAATAATAACTAAGATATCCGCCGTCGAGCGTCCATAGATAATAGAAACTCAGTGTTGCCACCATCCGATTTAAACCTTATTGCTGGGAAACGATTTTAATTTTTGGGTTAAAAAAAAACATTGCATACATTACCACGCAATGTAACGCGTACAAAAGACCACGCCTGCGAGTAAATGCTTGTACTATTAGTTATTCTGTGACGCGGCCGACTTGAAAGGCAACGTTTATGTGCGTGCTCATGAAATACATTGAGTGATGACGTTTTGAAGCCATTGTTTGTTACGAAATACAAAAAAATTTGATAATGTTTCTGTAGACAAAAATTAGGAAATAACGGATAAAATAAGTTTTCATAAAAAATTAGAAAAAAAAATGATTTTGACCTTCAATAACTTCGTAGCTATTCGTTTGCCAGGTATAGTCAAAAAAACAAAAATGATCCTGATGATGGGCGGAATGCGTGGGCTTCGGCTTCGTTGAGGGTCTTGTTACACCCGTTATTTTTAGTTGATTATCTGAAGTGGAACAATTATAATGTGTGATACTCTGCCGCGGAGCCACCTCTTTAGAAATCGATCATTTATATCTTAAAATAATGTATGTTAAACGTACAATACGTACGTATGCCGTTTATAGATGTACGTGCATTATGTAATAATAAAATAAACATTGTTTGTGGCTCCGCTGCGGAGCATACTCTCTAGCGGAGCCACTAAGAACATGTACACCGGAAAGATAAACGCTACTGTTTTTTGATGAAAACTGATGTACGAATCGTGTTTATTGCGTACGTGTCGAAAAATATCATTTAAAGACAGTGGTTTTATTTATTTTAACTTGACTAGAATTTTCATAGAAAGCGCCTGGTTATTTTTTGTCAGCAAAATGTTCTGTAGCCGTTAATAAACACGTTTTTATTAGGTTGCTTTCTCGTTTGTGTGTTCCTTCGTTCGTTTGTTTGTTTCTTCGCGAAATGTTTGTGAACGATTTTGTACTAGCTTCCCGATGAGCTAAAAACTTGAAACTTTGAACATAGGTCAGAACTGGACCATAATATTTCATTGAATATTATGGTGTCATTGAACTGATCTGATGATGGATCCGGAAGAAGTCCATAGGATCTCTATGATGAAACCATACAACCCCATCGTTTTTGGGCTCTTTACGATCCAGGGTCTGATCATGAAACTGAAAGGCCATGCCATAGGAACTCAATATTGAAACCATGCAACCCCATCAAATTTGGGCTTGTTTGAATCGTCTTGACGAGTTCTTTGTTGGGAAATAGTTTCCGGGGTCTGATGATAGAGCCGAAAGAAGGACACAGGAACTCTTTAATAAAACCATGCTACTCCATCGAGATTGGTCTCGTTTGAATCGTCTCGACGAGTACTTTGTTGGGAAATAGTGTCCGAGGATCTGATGATAGAGCCGGAGGAAGGCCACAGGAACTCTATGATAAAACCATGCAACCCCATCGAGTTTGGGCTTGTTTGAATCGTCTTGACGAGTTCTTTGTTGGGAAACAGTTTTCAGGATTTGATGATGGAACTGGAAGAAGGACACAGGAATTCTTTAATAAAACCATGTTACCCCATCGAGTTTGGACTCATTTGAATTGTCTTGACGAGTACTTTGTTGGGAAATAGTTTCCAGGGTCTGAAGATGGAGCCGGAAGAAGGCCACTGGGACTCTGTAATAAAACCATGCAACCCCATCGAGTTTGGGCTCGTTTGAATCGTCTTGATGAGTGCGAGTACGAGAGTAGGAGATGGTATATTTTTTTAGTCTTAGCTCGTTAACTAAAAAGCAGAAAATAATAATTTACTGAAAAAAGAACTTTTTTAAAACA
This sequence comes from Agriphila geniculea, assembly GCA_943789525.1. Classification (NCBI taxonomy): domain Eukaryota; kingdom Metazoa; phylum Arthropoda; class Insecta; order Lepidoptera; family Crambidae; genus Agriphila; species Agriphila geniculea. Next base: position 20,057,578 of record OX038871.1, read on the forward strand.
CGTTTTAAAACGGACTAAATTATTACAAAAAAACGGACTAAAAACATTAAAACGGACTAGTATAAACAGACTAAAAAGTAAAAAATTAATTCTTCTGTAAATATTTATAACCTTATACCTACAGAAATTTTAAACCTAAAATCTGGAGCGCATGCTAAAGACAATATGGATGATAAATTTTACAAAATGCGCCCCACGTTTTTAGGTTCAAAATTTCTGTAGTTATACCTACAGAAATTTTAAACCTAAAAACGTTATAAATATTTACAGTATAAATATTTACAGAAGAATTTATTTTTAATTTTTAGTCTGTTTTTACTAGTCCGTTTTCATGTTTTTAGTCCGATTTTTGTTGTGTTTTTAAAAACAGATTTTTTTTATGATTAAGTGCATAAATATAAATATTATTACTGAAGAAAATTAGCGTTCTTTTTAACTATGCTATTCATTATTTATTTTGTTAAATATAAAGGAAAGTGTCCATGGATCGAAACAAACAATAAATCAATCACTAGTTTTCACATCAAGCAACGTTTTATTGTATAAACACAATGTTGGTATCTCACTATACAAGTTTTACTTTTAAATAAAAGCTTTATTCTATGAACACACTTTGGGTAATAGTATTACACACTATTAATTACTTCAATAAAGGGGTGTTTTATTTATTACAAAGGTGTTTCACTTAAAAACAAAAACTAAGTAGGTAAAAAAAATATACATACAGTGGAGCGTCGATTATACGAACGTCGCTCAACCGAACGACCGCTTATCCGAACGTAGTAACGCGCGGGTCATGTTCCCAGCTCCCACCACGCGAGTCTAGCGCGCGCCACCCGCGCTTCAGTTTTCGCCCACTTGTCGCGACTTGTTCACTTGTTACTGTACTCGTATGTCACTTAAGATGTGCACGCGTAATTAAAGAAATTCATAAATGTAAATAATATGGTTTTCATTTACCTGTACGTGCTGGCGACGAGATCGTGTACCAGCCGGGAGTCAAGATACAACCGCAAGCATTGTCTTGTGCTGAGCCTCCGTAATGTGTTTAGAACTGTTGATAACAGCGACCATAACGCGTAAGAGGAATATGGGACAGTTGAGTCCTTCAGACTTTATGTGCAAAAGTCGGCCAACTAAAGGGACTGCTATAATGCACTGAAGGCCACAACTCTCTATTGTATTTGTCAAACATCTAGAACATCATGATGGGAGGATTATAATGGTAGACTATTCTTCTGGCTGCAGGAATCACCTAGGACCAAAGGGATTGCCTAAAACACCAGAGAAATATGTGACAGTTGAGTCCTTCAGACTTTATGTGCAAAAGTCGGCCAACTAAAGGGACTGCTATAATGCACTGAAGGCCACAACTCTCTATTGTATTTGTCAAACATCTAGAACATTATGATGGGAGGATTATAATGGTAGTCTATTCTTCTGGCTGCAGGAATCACCTAGGACCAAAGGGATTGCCTAAAGCACCAGAGAAATATGTGACAGTTGAGTCCTTCAGACTTTATGTGCAAAAGTCGCCTAGGACCAAAGGGACTGCAATAATGCATTGAAGGTCACAACTGTCTTAACTGCCTATTACTATTTCTCAAACATCTAGAGCATCATGATGGGAGGATTCTAACGGTAGTCTATTCTTCTGGTTGCAGGAATCACCTAGGACCAAAGGGATTGCCTAAAGCACCAGAGGAATATGTGACAGTTGAGTCCTTCAGACTTTATGTGCAAAAGTCACCTAGGACCAAAGGGACTGCAATAATGCACTGAAGGTCACAACTGTCTTAACTGTCTATTAGTATTTCTCAACATCACGATGGGCCGAGGCACATAGAATACGTTATAAAAATTACCATTTCATAAATAGAAGTGTTTCTTATGTCCCAGATTGAAAACCATCAATTAGGGGATAAAGCGTCCGCGGAAGTGCCTGGGGCAGGCACACTGCAGGATGGCCGTGCTGGCGACGAGATCGTGTACCAGCCGGGAGTCAAGATACAACCGCAAGCATTGTCTTGTGCTGAGCCTCCGTAATATGTTTAGAACTGTTGATAACAGCGACCATAACGCGTAGAGTTTCAATGAGCTAGCTACATTTTGTTTATATTAACATAATTACGTCCCGCGTGTGGCTTGTGATATTATTTATTTGAGTTTAGCCGAATTGTAACTTGAATTCACTTTGAGGAACTGCGACAGTCGTTTCTATGGGAGTTTTTATGGGAACTGGGCAGTTGAATAAGAACCGTCGTAGCGTGCGCGCTCCGGTGCCCTGTTCAATGTATTATTGGTATTATTCGATGTGTTATTTGTGATTAATGAGTTATAATATTGTGTGGTGAAGTAAATAGTTGGTGTAAATTGAGACTTTTATTAATAACTTAAAGTAACTCTTACATTTGAAGTTCACTATTAGCATATTAATTTATTTAAGAGTGAGCTTATGCTGGCGACGAGATCGTGTACCAGCCGGGAGTCAAGATACAACCGCAAGCATTGTCTTGTGCTGAGCCTCCGTAATGTGTTTAGAACTGTTGATAACAGCGACCATAACGCGTAGAGTTTCAATGAGCTAGCTACATTTTGTTTATATTAACATAATTACGTCCCGCGTGTGGCTTGTGATATTATTTATTTGAGTTTAGCCGAATTGTAACTTGAATTCACTTTGAGGAACTGCGACAGTCGTTTCTATGGGAGTTTTTATGGGAACTGGGCAGTTGAATAAGAACCGTCGTAGCGTGCGCGCTCCGGTGCCCTGTTCAATGTATTATTGGTATTATTCGATGTGTTATTTGTGATTAATGAGTTATAATATTGTGTGGTGAAGTAAATAGTTGGTGTAAATTGAGACTTTTATTAATAACTTAAAGTAACTCTTACATTTGAAGTTCACTATTAGCATATTAATTTATTTAAGAGTGAGCTTACATACGTAAATTTGTATGGCTGAATCAATATATGTACAAACATACATACATTTGTTCGATTATCCGAAAATACCGGTTTTCCGAACACCCACGTCCCCCAATTAGTTCGGATAATCGACGCTCTACTGTACTGTTTAATTCTTGCATTCTTGTTTAATTACAACCTAGATCAGAATAAAGGGTAAAGTAGACTGCAATGTTTAACTTAACTTATGTTCAGTTAATCATTCACGAGTAGAACCACAGAATATACAGGGTGTTTGGTAATAGCCTTATAATGCTGAAAATGGTAGATAGAGACCACCAAACTGAAACTACTTTTACTATGGGACCAACTCTGAAATCGCGAAAAAGCTGTTTCATACATTTTGATATTTGCGTCATAAATTTTTGTATGAAACAGCTGGTTTTATTCGCAATTTGAGAGTTGGTCCCATAGTAAAAGTTATATACCTATATATTTATAAGTCTATTACCAAACACTCCGTATAATAGTACTAACGTAGAACTAGAGAACTTCAACAAACCTAAAACAATTTGTTTCTATCCCAAGACAGCAAGTATTACGCCATAAAAGTTAGACATGTACCATGGGCAACAGCGTCGCTTAACCACTGCTAAGGTTAAAATCGCTTGCACGCCGCGCCCGCTGTCACATACGTTTAGTTCGTGCAGGGGCGATACGCGCGCACACGAATTTTGTTGCAAACTGATTAAGCGACGCTATTGCCCATAGTACCTGTACGCTATTGCATCAATACACTAAAAATGTGTTTACACATTTGTTATTTAACATAACTGACAAAAAACAAATACATGAATTATCTCTTTATTTTGAACACTTTCCAAACTATTAAGTAGTTACCTCGTTTAAATTTGGCTAAAGTCAGTGCTCTATATTTAGACACGCTTAATTCAAAACAAGCAGTTGGACTGAAACGAAGTGATTGAAAATATTACTTCTTCATATTAACTAAAATGTGGCATTTGTTGAAGTCGGCATTTGAAGACGGTGGCATTTGTAGAATGTGGCATTTGCAGAAGTTGACATTTGTAGAATGTGGTATTTGTAGAATAAGAGATAGTTAAATAACCCGCTAATTTTCTTCGGTAATAATACCTATTTATAGTTCTTCGCCTAATCTTAAAATAAGGTAACGGCTACAGAAAATTTTGCTTACATTAAATAACCAGGCGCTTTTTATGAAAATTTTATTCTAGTTAAATTTAATAAAACCACTGTCTTTTAATGATATTTTTCGACACGTACGCAATAAACACGATTCGTACATCAGTTTTCATCAAAAAACAGTAGCGTTTATCTTTCCGGTGTACATGTTCTTAGTGACTCCGCTAGAGAGTATGCTCCGCAGCGGAGCCACAAACAATGTTTATTTTATTATTACATAATGCACGTACATCTATAAACGGCATACGTACGTATTGTACGTTTAACATACATTATTTTAAGATATAAATGATCGATTTCTAAAGAGGTGGCTCCGCGGCAGAGTATCACACTATAATGTGTGATACTCTGCCGCGGAGCCACCTCTTTAGAAAGAGGTGGCTCCGCGGCAGAGTATCACACTATAATGTGTGATACTCTGCCGCGGAGCCACCTCTTTAGAAATCGATCATTTATATCTTAAAATAATGTATGTTAAACGTACAATACGTACGTATGCCGTTTATAGATGTACGTGCATTATGTAATAATAAAATAAACATTGTTTGTGGCTCCGCTGCGGAGCATACTCTCTAGCGGAGCCACTAAGAACATGTACACCGGAAAGATAAACGCTACTGTTTTTTGATGAAAACTGATGTACGAATCGTGTTTATTGCGTACGTGTCGAAAAATATCATTTAAAGACAGTGGTTTTATTTATTTTAACTTGACTAGAATTTTCATAGAAAGCGCCTGGTTATTTTTTGTCAGCAAAATGTTCTGTAGCCGTTAATAAACACGTTTTTATTAGGTTGCTTTCTCGTTTGTGTGTTCCTTCGTTCGTTTGTTTGTTTCTTCGCGAAATGTTTGTGAACGATTTTGTACTAGCTTCCCGATGAGCTAAAAACTTGAAACTTTGAACATAGGTCAGAACTGGACCATAATATTTCATTGAATATTATGGTGTCATTGAACTGATCTGATGATGGATCCGGAAGAAGTCCATAGGATCTCTATGATGAAACCATACAACCCCATCGTTTTTGGGCTCTTTACGATCCAGGGTCTGATCATGAAACTGAAAGGCCATGCCATAGGAACTCAATATTGAAACCATGCAACCCCATCAAATTTGGGCTTGTTTGAATCGTCTTGACGAGTTCTTTGTTGGGAAATAGTTTCCGGGGTCTGATGATAGAGCCGAAAGAAGGACACAGGAACTCTTTAATAAAACCATGCTACTCCATCGAGATTGGTCTCGTTTGAATCGTCTCGACGAGTACTTTGTTGGGAAATAGTGTCCGAGGATCTGATGATAGAGCCGGAGGAAGGCCACAGGAACTCTATGATAAAACCATGCAACCCCATCGAGTTTGGGCTTGTTTGAATCGTCTTGACGAGTTCTTTGTTGGGAAACAGTTTTCAGGATTTGATGATGGAACTGGAAGAAGGACACAGGAATTCTTTAATAAAACCATGTTACCCCATCGAGTTTGGACTCATTTGAATTGTCTTGACGAGTACTTTGTTGGGAAATAGTTTCCAGGGTCTGAAGATGGAGCCGGAAGAAGGCCACTGGGACTCTGTAATAAAACCATGCAACCCCATCGAGTTTGGGCTCGTTTGAATCGTCTTGATGAGTGCGAGTACGAGAGTAGGAGATGGTATATTTTTTTAGTCTTAGCTCGTTAACTAAAAAGCAGAAAATAATAATTTACTGAAAAAAGAACTTTTTTAAAACACGTTTTAAAACGGACTAAATTATTACAAAAAAACGGACTAAAAACATTAAAACGGACTAGTATAAACAGACTAAAAAGTAAAAAATTAATTCTTCTGTAAATATTTATAACCTTATACCTACAGAAATTTTAAACCTAAAATCTGGAGCGCATGCTAAAGACAATATGGATGATAAATTTTACAAAATGCGCCCCACGTTTTTAGGTTCAAAATTTCTGTAGTTATACCTACAGAAATTTTAAACCTAAAAACGTTATAAATATTTACAGTATAAATATTTACAGAAGAATTTATTTTTAATTTTTAGTCTGTTTTTACTAGTCCGTTTTCATGTTTTTAGTCCGATTTTTGTTGTGTTTTTAAAAACAGATTTTTTTTATGATTAAGTGCATAAATATAAATATTATTACTGAAGAAAATTAGCGTTCTTTTTAACTATGCTATTCATTATTTATTTTGTTAAATATAAAGGAAAGTGTCCATGGATCGAAACAAACAATAAATCAATCACTAGTTTTCACATCAAGCAACGTTTTATTGTATAAACACAATGTTGGTATCTCACTATACAAGTTTTACTTTTAAATAAAAGCTTTATTCTATGAACACACTTTGGGTAATAGTATTACACACTATTAATTACTTCAATAAAGGGGTGTTTTATTTATTACAAAGGTGTTTCACTTAAAAACAAAAACTAAGTAGGTAAAAAAAATATACATACAGTGGAGCGTCGATTATACGAACGTCGCTCAACCGAACGACCGCTTATCCGAACGTAGTAACGCGCGGGTCATGTTCCCAGCTCCCACCACGCGAGTCTAGCGCGCGCCACCCGCGCTTCAGTTTTCGCCCACTTGTCGCGACTTGTTCACTTGTTACTGTACTCGTATGTCACTTAAGATGTGCACGCGTAATTAAAGAAATTCATAAATGTAAATAATATGGTTTTCATTTACCTGTACGTGCTGGCGACGAGATCGTGTACCAGCCGGGAGTCAAGATACAACCGCAAGCATTGTCTTGTGCTGAGCCTCCGTAATGTGTTTAGAACTGTTGATAACAGCGACCATAACGCGTAAGAGGAATATGGGACAGTTGAGTCCTTCAGACTTTATGTGCAAAAGTCGGCCAACTAAAGGGACTGCTATAATGCACTGAAGGCCACAACTCTCTATTGTATTTGTCAAACATCTAGAACATCATGATGGGAGGATTATAATGGTAGACTATTCTTCTGGCTGCAGGAATCACCTAGGACCAAAGGGATTGCCTAAAACACCAGAGAAATATGTGACAGTTGAGTCCTTCAGACTTTATGTGCAAAAGTCGGCCAACTAAAGGGACTGCTATAATGCACTGAAGGCCACAACTCTCTATTGTATTTGTCAAACATCTAGAACATTATGATGGGAGGATTATAATGGTAGTCTATTCTTCTGGCTGCAGGAATCACCTAGGACCAAAGGGATTGCCTAAAGCACCAGAGAAATATGTGACAGTTGAGTCCTTCAGACTTTATGTGCAAAAGTCGCCTAGGACCAAAGGGACTGCAATAATGCATTGAAGGTCACAACTGTCTTAACTGCCTATTACTATTTCTCAAACATCTAGAGCATCATGATGGGAGGATTCTAACGGTAGTCTATTCTTCTGGTTGCAGGAATCACCTAGGACCAAAGGGATTGCCTAAAGCACCAGAGGAATATGTGACAGTTGAGTCCTTCAGACTTTATGTGCAAAAGTCACCTAGGACCAAAGGGACTGCAATAATGCACTGAAGGTCACAACTGTCTTAACTGTCTATTAGTATTTCTCAACATCACGATGGGCCGAGGCACATAGAATACGTTATAAAAATTACCATTTCATAAATAGAAGTGTTTCTTATGTCCCAGATTGAAAACCATCAATTAGGGGATAAAGCGTCCGCGGAAGTGCCTGGGGCAGGCACACTGCAGGATGGCCGTGCTGGCGACGAGATCGTGTACCAGCCGGGAGTCAAGATACAACCGCAAGCATTGTCTTGTGCTGAGCCTCCGTAATATGTTTAGAACTGTTGATAACAGCGACCATAACGCGTAGAGTTTCAATGAGCTAGCTACATTTTGTTTATATTAACATAATTACGTCCCGCGTGTGGCTTGTGATATTATTTATTTGAGTTTAGCCGAATTGTAACTTGAATTCACTTTGAGGAACTGCGACAGTCGTTTCTATGGGAGTTTTTATGGGAACTGGGCAGTTGAATAAGAACCGTCGTAGCGTGCGCGCTCCGGTGCCCTGTTCAATGTATTATTGGTATTATTCGATGTGTTATTTGTGATTAATGAGTTATAATATTGTGTGGTGAAGTAAATAGTTGGTGTAAATTGAGACTTTTATTAATAACTTAAAGTAACTCTTACATTTGAAGTTCACTATTAGCATATTAATTTATTTAAGAGTGAGCTTATGCTGGCGACGAGATCGTGTACCAGCCGGGAGTCAAGATACAACCGCAAGCATTGTCTTGTGCTGAGCCTCCGTAATGTGTTTAGAACTGTTGATAACAGCGACCATAACGCGTAGAGTTTCAATGAGCTAGCTACATTTTGTTTATATTAACATAATTACGTCCCGCGTGTGGCTTGTGATATTATTTATTTGAGTTTAGCCGAATTGTAACTTGAATTCACTTTGAGGAACTGCGACAGTCGTTTCTATGGGAGTTTTTATGGGAACTGGGCAGTTGAATAAGAACCGTCGTAGCGTGCGCGCTCCGGTGCCCTGTTCAATGTATTATTGGTATTATTCGATGTGTTATTTGTGATTAATGAGTTATAATATTGTGTGGTGAAGTAAATAGTTGGTGTAAATTGAGACTTTTATTAATAACTTAAAGTAACTCTTACATTTGAAGTTCACTATTAGCATATTAATTTATTTAAGAGTGAGCTTACATACGTAAATTTGTATGGCTGAATCAATATATGTACAAACATACATACATTTGTTCGATTATCCGAAAATACCGGTTTTCCGAACACCCACGTCCCCCAATTAGTTCGGATAATCGACGCTCTACTGTACTGTTTAATTCTTGCATTCTTGTTTAATTACAACCTAGATCAGAATAAAGGGTAAAGTAGACTGCAATGTTTAACTTAACTTATGTTCAGTTAATCATTCACGAGTAGAACCACAGAATATACAGGGTGTTTGGTAATAGCCTTATAATGCTGAAAATGGTAGATAGAGACCACCAAACTGAAACTACTTTTACTATGGGACCAACTCTGAAATCGCGAAAAAGCTGTTTCATACATTTTGATATTTGCGTCATAAATTTTTGTATGAAACAGCTGGTTTTATTCGCAATTTGAGAGTTGGTCCCATAGTAAAAGTTATATACCTATATATTTATAAGTCTATTACCAAACACTCCGTATAATAGTACTAACGTAGAACTAGAGAACTTCAACAAACCTAAAACAATTTGTTTCTATCCCAAGACAGCAAGTATTACGCCATAAAAGTTAGACATGTACCATGGGCAACAGCGTCGCTTAACCACTGCTAAGGTTAAAATCGCTTGCACGCCGCGCCCGCTGTCACATACGTTTAGTTCGTGCAGGGGCGATACGCGCGCACACGAATTTTGTTGCAAACTGATTAAGCGACGCTATTGCCCATAGTACCTGTACGCTATTGCATCAATACACTAAAAATGTGTTTACACATTTGTTATTTAACATAACTGACAAAAAACAAATACATGAATTATCTCTTTATTTTGAACACTTTCCAAACTATTAAGTAGTTACCTCGTTTAAATTTGGCTAAAGTCAGTGCTCTATATTTAGACACGCTTAATTCAAAACAAGCAGTTGGACTGAAACGAAGTGATTGAAAATATTACTTCTTCATATTAACTAAAATGTGGCATTTGTTGAAGTCGGCATTTGAAGACGGTGGCATTTGTAGAATGTGGCATTTGCAGAAGTTGACATTTGTAGAATGTGGTATTTGTAGAATAAGAGATAGTTAAATAACCCGCTAATTTTCTTCGGTAATAATACCTATTTATAGTTCTTCGCCTAATCTTAAAATAAGGTAACGGCTACAGAAAATTTTGCTTACATTAAATAACCAGGCGCTTTTTATGAAAATTTTATTCTAGTTAAATTTAATAAAACCACTGTCTTTTAATGATATTTTTCGACACGTACGCAATAAACACGATTCGTACATCAGTTTTCATCAAAAAACAGTAGCGTTTATCTTTCCGGTGTACATGTTCTTAGTGACTCCGCTAGAGAGTATGCTCCGCAGCGGAGCCACAAACAATGTTTATTTTATTATTACATAATGCACGTACATCTATAAACGGCATACGTACGTATTGTACGTTTAACATACATTATTTTAAGATATAAATGATCGATTTCTAAAGAGGTGGCTCCGCGGCAGAGTATCACACATTATAATGCCCACTTTAGCCACTTTGTTGCTTTATCCGATGCCTTTATCGAAAATTAGATAAGTATCATACTTTTCAAAATACTGACCATGGAGAAAAAAGTTCGCGAAATCAGAAAAATGGCGGTCTCACCCTTTTTTGCTAAGTCGATCTCCTTGATAAAGTACCCTTGATAAAGTTCATCACTGGTAGAACCATAGAAATAGAATGTCAAAGAACAACAAAGTCAATAAACAGGTGATCCGAAAACGAATCAATACATTTTATATGAGATACGTAAAATATGACTTAGATTCATAAAATATGATTATATTATGGCAAAGGAAGTTAATAAACTATGTTCCATACTGTTTTCTTTGTCGATAAACGAATAAATGTAGCGAAATTTGGTTTTAGAGAAATGTGTGGCAATATCTTATTTACCTTTGAAAAGTGTGATTACTTGGATTGTTTCTTTTTGTCACATCACAATTACTTAGAGCAGAAGACACCATAACTCTACGATACCTTTATTTTAAATTGTAATTAAGATTAAAAAATATTTTAAACAAACTGTGATTGCTCATTTGCTAGGCGGGACGCTAGGGGCTCTTACTGTAAAAAATGTTGGCACATGTCACTTGATCCTTTGTCTCTTTTTTACATATACCGTGTCCGTATGATGTTAACTTCTCTTTTCCACGCTTTGTTGGTCTTCTTGAGCGCAGCGAAAATTTTTCTATGTCTATGGGTAGAACAAATTAGTTGTAGGCCCTAGTTTTAAGGTACCTACTGCGGTATTTTTCTTGAGCCTAGAATGTACTTGTTTATGTGCTAGTACCATATGCAGCACAAACCTGTGCAATTCGGCAATCCACTTCAGCGGTTTGCCTCGCATTACCAAGTGTGATCGCGTGGTTTGCCACAGTGATCCATCCCTTCAAAAGGCAACTGCAGATTAATTGCATCAGTAATGTCAGTCATGATTTTTGTCCTCGACCTATTAACTACTAGGCCTCCCCTCTGAGGTTCGGTTTGAAGGTGGTTGTCGATTATTAATACTAACCTATTAGATTCATTAAATTAATTATAACACTAATTTACGCGACATGAACATCTGCGTCTGGGTAAATAAATGACAATATGATGACAATGAAGGAATGAAAACCTGGTAGGATATCAATATTAAATATAGCTACTTAGCCCTTGTTTATTTTTCATTTCGTTATGCTCAACTGGCGCTTGTTATTGTTAGGCATCACAACACAACTCAATACATCTGATCAGTAAAGTCTGTTCTGAATCCTTACTTTAGACATGAGGCGTATTTATTGTAACAGTTAAAAATAACAGATAATTAAGTGTAACTGTTTCGCCCTGTTACGAGCGCTATGAAATAACTGTTGTTCAAAGGAACAGGCGAAACAGACTGTTCTCGCCGTCTTCACTGTTCCCTGTACCGAGCTGTTATCAGAGTAACAACCTGTTGCCATTGTTCCGCCTGTTACGTGGAACAAGCGCTTTCTTACTCTAACATATATGGAAAGAAAAGAGACAAAGCTTGTTATTTTTATCTGTTATATAAACCGACCATATCAAAAATACATTCGACTTTGTAAATTAGTCGTGTTATCTGTTCCTGTGTTTGTTTATGGCCTTTTTTGTTTTTTTGTGGCAATAGAGTGGCTGTTTTGCCAATGTTATAAGGTAGGTAAACAGGCTGAATTAAATAAAACTTTTTTATTTTTATTTCGATTCTAGCACTTTATTATTTACGTGGAATGGATGCATTTATAAGCAAATTAGGATGTGCGGGTAGGAAATGGGATATCTAGTGCTGCCAGGGAGTTATGGAAAAGATCATGGTTCCCAGATTGGGGGTTTTTTGTAGTAAAAATTTCCTTGAAAATTTTCTTTCAGCAGACTTAATTCACCTGGTATTTCATCATCACCATTTATGTCTCCACTGCTGGGGCACAGGCAATGACCGGAAGAACAAAATGATGTAGAGAATGTAGGAAAACATTTCACTAGTGATCATTCGTTAAAAAACGGGTGTAAGCGATTTTCGACCTTACTGACTTTCAAACTTCAATATGCTCGAAAATCGCTTGCTCCTGTTTTTAACAACAATCTATTTTTATTTTTATTATTTGAACTTATTTAGTAAATTTATGATAATTACTGCCATCTATCGCAATTTAAGTAAAAAGCTTAATGAAAGTAATACTGCAAGCAACTTCATTAGGTGACATGATGGTTCACCCAATACAAACAAGATGTCGCATGTGTGCCGTAACTGCCGTAATGGAAAACATATTTTATAATATTAGATTTTACTTAATTGTAATAAAGTTTACTCTTGCTTAACAGAAAAAATAACAGTTTATGATCGTTATAGATAAAAATAACAAGCTTCGTCTCCTTTCTTTATGTAAGTAGTCTTAAGGTTAGAGTAAAGAAGCGCTTGTTCCACGGACGGAACAGGAGGAACAATGGAAGCAAATTGTTACGACTGTTATTTTTGTAACAGGGTGTTGGAGTTGTTATTTTAATGTAACAGGAACAGTTGTAACAGGTAGGCATTTTACCCTGTTACAACCCATGTCTACCTTACTTGTCTTATTTAGAAAACAGTTTTTGACAGTTGTCATACGTCTTTTAAACTTAAATCGTTATTTAAAAATATGTTAGTAAGTTTATGAAATTATTGTTAATTTATTAACAATTTATTTCGTAATCTATGTGTGGAAAACCATTTGTTTTATTTTATAAATGATTATTTTAATAAAGAGTGGGGTAAAGATTGTTTACCATATAAGACGAGTAAGGATGGACAGACTTTAGGTTCCTACATCCTGCCTACTAATTGATTGTGATGTGCATTATTCAACTACATTGTTGAAATTGAAAAAATATTTATTCAAATAAACTTTGAAACTAAGAGCTGACAAGAAGAATGGGAGCAAGAAACTTATTAGCTTTTTAAGGAATCAGAAGTAACGATTTTTACAAAGAAATTATATCGAAGTTATTGCAAACTGTAAAAGTAAAATTGTTATTAATTATGTTACATCTATGCATTGCAGTCTTTTATGAACAATAATCTAGTTACCTTTGCTCATGAGCGTTTTTTAACACGTTAGTGAGTATTTTAAAAACGTGCAAAAAGGCAGTACAATTACTTATTGTGAAATTTTATTCAAAACTGTAAGACATACTTTGTAATTATTCTAAGCTTTAAAACATGGCTGTCATTAATGATAGGCTTACATCGAGTCAGTAATCGTACCACGATAAATCCTCGTGAGTAGGTACTACAGTGGAACTTGTAAGGCTCTGTGTATTGTGAGGAATCCTTTAATATTTATCCCCATCTGGCGGCTATCAATATAATATTAGCCCCAAAATGAATATCCCTGTGTATAATTAATCCCAGTCAAGTTTTCCGTGCGAAAGGGCCGTTAGGCCAATTCGCTAAAACCCATTAACGCGTACACGCAACTCTGTATGCTTTTACCTTCCCTTTGTTTCGATTTGCATACGAAAGTGTAACACTAGAACAATCACCTACAATATGTACGATCCCTTTAGTAGATCTGCTGATCGTACAACGGAGATTACGGAGTATAAAGCAAACTGACATGCCAATGGAAATTTTAGAACAATAGTGGCAAAATGTTTACCAACAATATGCCAACCTGCAAGATATTTCAATCCATCGTAAGTGCGACGGAAGGTTCAAGACAACGTACGGCTGTAAATTATTTTAATACTGCTATTTCTCAGTGTTAAGATTACATCGTGCACATATTATGTATCAAAGAGGACAGTATTTCATAGGCTGCGTATGTATAACTCATTTGCCTTTTAAAAAAGTTAAGCGGCCATAAATTACTTTGGCGCATAATTTTTGTTGTAAACGTAAAGTAAAATGATTGATATTCTTGGATTGACTATTATCGAAATATCACTTGAATTTTCTTCATGGATTGACGAAAAATAACTAAAGAATTAAAATTAAAAAAACTACTTATGAAAAAATTATATAACTAATGACGAGGCTGTATGGTGTATGACCTTAGCTTGTTCTACGGAACGAAAAAAAGTAAAATGATTGAATTAGTTAATATATTTTTCACAGACGCTAACAATCACTGCTAACAATTAAACCAATAAGGCTGGTTTACATTATCTTAGTATTTAGTAGAGTGCTTAGTAGCATGCGAGTGTTTTAGTAGTTTTGGTGCCTTTCCAATGACCGTTTACACGCTTCCAGTAGAGTGTCATTTTCGCCATACCTAATACCTATTATTTAATTCAATTACACGTCACGCGTTCACCGGCAAATGCACTCTACTAAAGACGCTACTAAAATGTCGATTTACATGCTTCCAGTGCGAGTGCGAGTAAAATATCGCGCGGGGGGTGAGCGGGCGCGCAGGGGGTGCTACTGGAAAGCGAGTAGAAAGGCTACTAGAACGTTGCTCTCTTTAGTCATAAGACGACCGTTTACATGTTTCCACTAAAGCACTCTCCTAAAGCACTCTAATAAAGACTAAGATAATGTAAACCAGTAATGTAATTATTTTTACGAACTATTCGAGCAAATCACACTGTTCAGCTAGTCCACGACTAACTTTGTGTAAATAATTATTTCTACGAGTTTAAAAGTATGAATTAAAATTAAATGCTGTTCGTTAGTAAGATCGCTTGAGAACTGCTGAACGAATTTGGCTTTTATTTGTTTATAATGTCCGTTATAACCTGAATTTATTTTAGCAAGATTTTTCCGGAAAATCATTTGTACCGGAAAAACGTTCTGAAATATTTTTTGTATGAACTCACGATTTAAATAATATTATGCGTTATTCTTTATACTTCTGGCCATATAATAGTTATCAAAATTATCACAAAAACCGGCCAAGTGCGAGTCGGACTTGCTCACGCAGGGAAGTGCAACAAACGTGATTTTTTTCCGTAAAAAAAATCACGTTCGTTGTATGGGAGCCCCTCTTAAATATTTAATAAATATTTATTTTATTCTGTTTTTAGTATTTGTTGCTATATCGGCAACAAAAATTCAACTGTCTAGCTATCATGGTTCAAGAGAGAAGCCTGGTGACAGAGCGACAGACAGACAGACAGCGGAGTCTTAGTAATAGGGTCCCGTTTTTACCGTTTGGGTACGGAACTCTAAAAATAGGAATACTTCGGGAAGAAAAGTAATTAGATATTTTAAACTAGCAATTTCTACAACCATTAATAGCTAATTTATCTTCGGTTAGGCATGGGAAATGCATATATTCGCAATCACCCCGAAATAGTAATCATAACGTTGCTGATATTATAGATTTGGAGCAATTAAAGAAGCCGACGTTGGGTCCCAGCTGTATATTGCTTCCTCAGATTAACACTCGGCTTCCCGTTCATTTCCTGTGTTCAATTACTGAACGCGCCGTCTACGAAACATCCCGCCAAATAGCTAATATATCACCACAGAAAAGATATAACTCCTTTCTGTACAGCTGCCGTACACTACACACTACAGACCCAGATCGACATACCGTCCCGGTAACCGCTCCTTTAGGATCCACGGACCACAGTGTGGTGAAATCAGTCTCCGTTTATACCCCACACGATCGAGATCCTATTGGAACAAGACGCGTATGGCGATACAAGTCAGCGGACTGGGACGAAATGCGGCATTTTTTTGCATCCTTTCCCTGGAGGCAGGTTTGCTTTTCTTCAGAAGATCCGTCGAGCTGTGCTGTTGCTGTAACCGAAACCATACGTCAGGGCATGGAGTATTTTATTCCTTACTCAGACGCTCCGACGCACAGTAAAACCCGGCCATGGTTCAGCAGTGACTGCCAGCGATCAGAAGCGTTAAAGCAAACAGCTTACCAAGCTTGGGTTGCTGCTCGATCTCGAAAAGCTCCGGAAACGCAAAAACTCAAGAAGGCCTTTAACCAAGCCGCCAAGTCTTGCAAGACAACGTTACGCAGGGCCCGTTTTAATGATGATAGCCCATGATAGCCTTTTAAGTAAGCTTCCAGCATATGCAATCTCTGAGGACCTTTGCATTTGGATCTCTAATTTCCTTAAGGAACGATCTATCCGTGTCGTGTTAGAAGGGTGCACGTCCGATCAACAGGCGATTGACGCCGGTGTTCCTCAAGGATCCGTTCTGTCCTCAGCACTTTTCTTGCTACATATAAACGACCTGCTAACGTCCGGAACCTTTGGCTATGCAGACGATAGCACAATAACGGACAGATACCTTTCAAATGCAAGGGACAACAGAGAAGAAATAGAGTCTTGTCGAGAGGATTTAGTCAGACGGTTGAACCTAGCACTTCAGGATGTCTCGGATTGGAGCGTGCCAATCTTGTTAGGATCAATGCGACAAAAACACAAGCGTGTCTCTTCTCTGCAAAACGGAGTGCATTCCATCATTCTCCGACTTTCCGTGGTGCATCTGTACCAGTGACCGATCAGCTACAACTCCTTGGCATGACAATATCATCTAATTTGAACTTCGGCGAATATATAGAATCCATAGCTGGAACCGCTGCGAAAAAGCTTGGAATCCTCTCAAAGGTTAAGCGTTACTTCACCCCGCATCAGCTTCTTCAACTTTACAAAGCGCAAATCAGACCGGTCATGGAGTATTGCAGTCACCTTTGGGACGGATCAGCCAAATACCAGTTTGCCGCTCTGGACTCGGTCGAAAAACGGGCTAAGCGACTTATTGGAGATCCCGAACTCACGAATGCCAAACTAAGTAGCCTCGACCACCGCCGTAGAATAGCTTGTTTGTCGGTATTTTACAAGATGCACTTCGGAGAGTGTGCGAAGGAATTACACGAATTAATTCCTCCAGCCCCATTCCACCATCGAAGCACTAGACGCAGATTAGCGTACCACCCTTATGTTGTTGATATTCCAACCATCCGCACAAAGCATTTTGCTAACACTTTTATAATGCGAACAGCTAAGGAGTGGAACAGCCTGCCTACCGATGTGTTTCCTAATAGTTATAACTTGGGCCTTTTCAAGGCTAGAGTAAATAGGCTTTATCTAAGTGAGCATGCTCCATCGTAGTCCGCATCATCACTTAACATCAAGTGTGATGGTGGACAAATGCTCACTTATTTGCAATAAAAAAAAAAACACTCTCCGCCCCGCCCCAGAATCAATTACCTCACCCCACCCCGCGAGTTCGTGTGCCGAATCGTGTGCTCATTTAGTCGTGTTTGTCAACGTCAACTTATTTTCAAAGCAATACGTTCTAACTTTATTTACCACCAAAAAGTTCGAATTATGAATTGAACGCCGCTCATACAGTACAAACTGCACGGTAGCAGAAGAATAAATAAAACGGTAGCTCTAGACTTACACACACAGTTGCGCGTCTAAAAAACCGTCATCAGCTGACGTCATCTGTTTATAATGGCGCGGTTGTATGGAGTGTCCGGGGTGTGATATCACTTTTTATTTCATTTGCGTTAAGCTGGAGGTACATGGGTGGACATACTTACTATTATATCTTCAATAATGTAGACAACCTTAGTTTTTTTCTATCGCATTATTTGACCGAGCATCTCTGCTTCAGCTTGGGCAAAAATTCTCTTGTATGTCCTTCCTTCCGTGGTCCAGCTTTCTGTTTGTTCTCCTCTAGGTCGCATTTCCCAACCGATTCTCGTGAAATTTTATGGGTAGGTTCGATGATATACACATGATAATTATATAGGGTCATTTTGTATTCACCATCCAAATGTTGGGAATGTGTTCAGTCCATGAAACTGAACAACTTTCTCCAAGGAACACATGGCCAAATATGTAAAAAAACGACTATAAATCACACATTTCGAGAAATGTTCAAAATTAGAATATACCAAATTCTAGCTGCGCATATACCAAATACTACCTAAGTATACCAAACAGCACGTACCCCGCAGACATAATAAACCCCACTATGTCTTTGAAAACATCGTAGCGATGGCGACATCTATTAACTTTTAAACCTACAATTTGAGTTAACTTTTTAACGCAGGTCTACAGCTCACGGATCCACTAGTTTAAAGAAGTTCCACTACCAATGTACTAATACCACAGAATAGATAATAGCTTAAAATAAAAAATGTGCTATAATGTATAGAATAACTAAATGGAAGCTTAACCATTCCATACAAGTGTAGGTAATTTTTTAAGTTTAAAACAGTAAAATAAAAATAAATGGTGTTATCTTTCTAATAATATTGTCAAAAAAGTGACAGCATCACATTTAAACAGTTTCTTAGTTAAACAGGTGTTTAAAAATTTTTTGCGTTAGCGGTTAAACTAGTACAAAGTTGGCCATTTGAATAAAATCAGTTTTCACAAGATTCAAAAAATATTTAAAAACATAAAAAAATAGAGCTGCACTCCGGGAGTGCCGGCAGAAGTGAAAACTTGAATTTTAACGTTGTGCATTTTTGATATTTTGAAATTAGCGGCAAAGGATTAAAATTATTTCTTTCCTATTACTATACAATCACACAATTCAATCAGTTTGTAATTAGAGAAAAATTCTAAAGATTTCGCGCCAGTGGCATTTTTAATTTCTACATGCACGCATTCTACGATTTAAACTTATAGTCACTGTGTATAAATAAGTCTATGATTTCACCGAAGAGATCGCTGCTATTAGTTCCATTTTCAAAATTAGAGCGTTGCTGGTGACACAAGTGTTTACGTCTTAAAATGACGCGCCGCCATTTTCAAAGCTAACAAACGCACGGTACGTGCAGCTGGGTATCAAAAGTAAATATTTTAGCTTCATCCTTAAGTAATTAATTGTATAGATACTGTCTTCGGACAGAATTGGGTAGGTAGTTATTCTGTTGATTAATGCGGCAAGTTAAATTATTATCAGGTGCATGACTGCGAGGGAAATCCTGGCCGAGACGTGGCCGCTCCTTAATAGCATCTTAATGACGACACTGGTTGTATTTATACAAGTCAAGGTACTAATAAATATCTGCGGCATTATCATGAAATCTCTAAAGTACCTAAAGTTGTTAACTTTTGCCCTCGACTTCGTCAAAATGCGTCATGTATTTTTGAGGGCAGAGGTACTAACATTAAAAATTACAAATTGTTCGTTTTAAGTATGGGAAATGACACTGAAGCTAACAGTCTAAATGCCCTCTATTACATTATTTCACTAAAATTTCCTATCTTCAATATTTAAGGTTCTTTCCCTCCATGTGGCAAAGTTTTGGTACACCCTTTTTAGCGTGCATCGCACATGCGATGTTCTAGCTCGCGTTAGCGTAGGTAGTAGGTAGTACGCTCGGTGTAAGTAAACTGTGGTGTTATGTTATCTACTGCAAGTTGGGACCAATAATGGAATTACACAGAAAATATACATTTTCCTGATATTTACATAAAAAAAATTGATCAATCTTCCATTATTATACGAATCAATCAAATATTAGCACAATCAGATATAAACCTAGATACTATTCATACATAATAATTTAAGTAAACATGTGAACTAGTTTATTGTCGACTTGGTAAATTAATATATTTATTTTAGGTAAGTAGGTATGTAATATCGGGGGTATCTATCTTTCTGGTGCAAACAACTCATCATTAAGGTGGTTGTGGACACCTCCACATTGCTCACAGATAATCATGAAGTTCTGAAAAAGAAAATAAAAAATATCAGAGATCTAAAAAAACATAAACACGTTGAAGTCAAAATATATTTTTTTATATAATAGTTTGAACTTTTAAATACTTTAATAAATTTAATTGACTATGACGTAAGCTGAGTATAATATGTTTTGCTACTGTTCCAACTAGGGTTGCCACCTCTCCCAGATTTCCGGGAGTCTCCCGGAATCGTGCCCTGAAAACGAAAATCTCTCGTCTTCCGGAATTATTTCAAGATAATATTATCCCGGAATTCCAAATTTGTCAATATTCTAATGGAATGTACAGTTCTTTCGATTTGTGAGTTCCTTTCGAGCGCTAGTTAATCTGCAGATTCACTGATTTCCGCACTTTAACGGTGACATAATATGGACAAATGAAAGAAAACGTTTGAATTAAGAACATCTCAAGGCAGAAGTCCAGACATTCGTCAATTTTCAAATGGAATGTACCTAGAGAGTTTTTCCGATTTGTGAGTTCTAAACCAGAAATTTGGAAATCTGTACGTTCAAATGAAAAATGAAAATTCAAAAAATTATAAAATGTGATGTGATGATGTGATGAAGAAAACGAGTAATTTTTTACTCGTTTTCTTTCGAAGTTTTCTATCTCCCGGATTTAAACGGCCAAGAGGTGGCAACCCTAGTTCCAACTTGTGGCATCCACCTTTGTTTGTTGATTCGATTCACGGAAGAAATATTAATTTACCGAAAATCTTCTCTTGAATTCATTACCTTCTACAGAAATTCGGGAATAATCTTGAAAGTAAGAAACATAATATTCAAATTGAATATTAACATTATTATGCTTAATGTATATGAAAGTCAATTTAAAGTCTTAGAAAAGGGAATAACATGAACGATCTAAAAGCACTAGTTACTATTTTATAAATAGGTACACCTTTTTGAATTAGTAAAGATTGTTATTTCTTCAAATTATTCATTTGAAAGTTTTTAAAGTAGAAATAATTTGGTAGCTACAATGCGATTAAATTGACCTGAAGTGATTAACTTTAGAGACACAAAATTCAGAGATATAATATACATTGTTTTTTTTCTTGCGGTACAAAACAACGTATTTTTTCTTTTTTCCATACATGAAAACGTAGTGAATTACTTGCTCAGTGGAGTGAAGTTGCAACGGATCACTGTCTTAAGTCAATTTTACCGCATTGTATATTATGGAGAACACACTGACTACTATCAGACATTTGCCGATAAGTATTTCATATTAAGTACTCACCATATTGTACAATAGACGTAGCCATTCCATCACTCTAAAAAAGTTGTATTTGGTGGGATAGTCGGCTGAATAATTCTCCTTTGCCTTAGCAATTGTGAAGGCCTGTGATTCTAACTCCTTCAGACTTTTCGGCTCCAGCGGTCGAGTTAGTTCGACTAAATTATGCAGTCTAGACCGAAAGGGCCTAAAAGCAGCCCGGCCTATTCTCCTTCCCAAAAAAATTCTCTGCTGCTGTTCCCCTAGATCTGGTATTTTCACCATGGTAGCTTAAGACGTCCTGTCTTTAAATATATATAACTTCCTATCCAAAATTAGTATTTATATAAATCCATGAACTTACACCGCACTAATTGATCTTATTAGTTAATACCCATTGTAAGAAATGGTTTTCGTAAACTAATTTCCTACTTCACTGCGCAAATAAACACTTAGCTCGGTCGTTACTTAGGAAATTGTGATTTGTCTAATGGCGAATCAATGGAGGGTTGGAAAACAACACGTGACATTTAGACGGGTAGAATGAGAAAACAGGAAATTAAGCTGCAAATACTAAAATTGCTTGTAAAGAAAAATAATGCGTTGGCAATCCTTGGACAATTCAAGGATTACTATCTAAAAAAGCAATTAACGGGAACCACTTTCAAGCGCACCTAATGAAGCGCAGCGCATCTAAACTATTCCACGATGCGCACCAAAATAGATGCGCTATCAAAACAAATTACCTATTTAGGTGCGCATCGAGGAATAGTTTAGATGCGCTTCAGTAGGTGCGCTTGAAAATGGGTGCGCTTCGAGAAATGCCTCGAACCATTTGCTCGCGGCACCGCTGCACGTACTATTTATACCACAACTGCTCTGCCCTGTGAGGCGCATTCCGTGTAACTTTTTGCATCATGTTTTGAGAAAAACGCGTTTAAACGTAAAAATCGTTTATTCGTTCTTATTTCTTAACTATTTTTAAATTTAAGTAGTAAAAATTTTGTGTTTTTTTTTAGAATATGTTATTTAAATAATTGTTAACAGCGATTTGAAATTATAGCTAAATTAATATTCCATACAAATCGTGTTACGCGAGGGCGTGTATCTAAGTTACACGCGATCCGTGCAATAAGTTGTATGTCTACTGAAACAAATCTATCAGTTGTAATTGGAGTTACACGGTGTAGGCAAAATAGAAATGGTATTTAAAAATATATGAAATCTTAAAGAAAACACAATATTTAAGTAATAAAAAGATGCAACTTTTATTATTATAATAGAAAATTTATTATTTATTATAATTAGATAATTTACTGGGCTTCACTTTTACTTCTTTATTGGGCTGGGTGGACTTTTATAAAAATCAAAACACTTTGAATTGTTTTATTTATATTTTTTTATAAAACATCACAACATAAATAGAAATACTAAAACCAACAATAAAACAATACAAATAGTAATATTAAAATAATAGTAACATTTAAAATTAATTATTTATTATCTTTTCTAAATATTTAGTTAAATAAAACAATTCTTAGTTTTTTAATTTTCATAAGGTCCACCCAGCCTAGTAAAAAAGTAATATTACTTATTTATATTTAAAAAAATATATATTACTTCGGCCGCCTGCGACTTCGTCTGCGTGGAATTTTTTTTTGGTAACCCTCAGGAACAATACTTTTTTCGGAATAAATGGTACCATAATGTCCTTCTCTGTATCCCTGCAATCTGTATCTAAAATTTCATAATGATCGTTTCAGTAGTTACGACGTGACGTGCGTAACAAACAAAAAGACAAACAAACGGACTTTTGCATTTGTAATATTATTAGTAAGGATATTTTCAAAATATATACTTAAATAAAACAATCCAAAGTAAGTAAGTCTAGGAAAAGGAAAGGCCCAGTAAAGTTTCTAAAAATATAAATAAAACATTACCAAGTTTTATAATGTTTATATTAACGTAAGTTGAAACTAGGTATTACAGTTAATCGTCATCCTAGAAAATATAATAAATATAAAATTTAAATAGTAATATTTATAATTTTCTAAAAATAAAAATAAAACAAACCTTTATAAAAGTATTTTTATAAAAGTTCATGTACAGAGTACACCCAAATATTTATACACGTTCAAACGTTGTGATTGTGACAAAATATTCTTTCGCACCCAAGTCACAGAATACATAATAGTACAAGTCTGCAGCGCCGCGCCGCCGATATTTGGCCGCGTCGATCCGCGCCGCGTCGATCCGCGCCGCGCCGCGCCGCTCCGCTCCGCTGTAGTGCGGTTTGACCTTTACCCAAACTGAAGCGAGATGCTTTGCTTGCGCTTCGTGCTCGCTTGGTAAAAAATACATTTTTGCTAAGAAATTGTTTTTTCCTTGCATTTCTTGAGAAAAGCACTATAACTACAAATCTTGTGCGGAAAGCAACTTCCAGCTCTCGCCTGTAGGTACTGTAATGTACTATTTCATGCCTACTGAAAAATTGGAAACATAACGTGACGGAACTAGGGGTATAATGTTAAGTTTTCCGGCGACAAAATGACAAAGATGGATTTTACCTCAAAGAGGCGGCATTACGCCGGCTCGCCGCATAATCCGGATGAAGCTGCCAATTAAAATACTTATCCCGCCGGAATTTCATTCCGCGCCGAAATCTAAGCAGAATTGCTTGCCTTGTGAATAAAGATGATCATGTTCCTATCGTGTTCATTATTTTTTAAATATTCCCTTTTGATGAAACAATATCATGAAATGTTATAATTACTTACTGTCAATGAAAATTTTAATACAATATTGTCTGACAATCTTTAATATTTAGAGACAAAGCTATGAAATTTCAGTCAGGAGCAAAAGCTTGAGTGTCGAAATAAGATTTCTTTCACTTACTATGCCTACCTATGTAAAGATATAGGAAGGTAGGTACTAACTAAGTTACTTCTACCAAAATTCGAAGGACCCCAACAAGCAAAAACGTCATATAAGTTCTGACTTGTACGACTTTAAGTCGGATAGCAGTCTCACATAGTAATGAGATGACTGCTAGGTCATATAGACGTCTTAAATCTAACTTTTTAGTCGTGCGACAAATATGTCATAATAAACTGGTCATAGTAACGTCGGCACGACCTAAACTATACGACGTTATATTAAAGTTTTAGCCAAAACGTCTGTACGGCTTGTAGTCGCATTGGAGTCAAGTTTCAACTTTAAAACGACGTTTAACAAAATGGCGGCTTAACTTGGTCTTCAAATAACCTTAAAATGACTTTTTGTCTTTAAAACGTCATATAGAGATTAGTGTGCGACAAAACTAACATGGCTGACATTTAAAGAAAAAAACAAAATTTTATTAATAAAAAAAATATGTTTCAAACGCAAAACTACGAAGGGGCATGAAAATATGAATTGTATTTACATAGGTATATTATCATAAATCTTTAATTCCCAGACGAACTAAACGGTATAAGAGACAGACACAGTTAGCAAGATATGAAAGTTATGTAATACTCACCTTTTATTTCCTAATAATAGATTTATTTTGCACTCAGATCTCGAAACATAATCACAAACACGAGTCACTGACAAACATTAAAAATTAGTCGTACAAGTGTTGTTACTTGACTATGAGTCAAAATGTGGTTGAATAGTGCAAAAAAGTGGACATTAATGTCCTAGTTTTTGAGAAATGTAATAAAAACTCAAAAAAATCGCACAAATTTCGTATAAAATTTTATTTCAGTAATTTTTTATGACGTATTTAAACCAAAAATTTAAACATTTTATTTTTAAATTACTAGGTGATATTATTAGCTTTCAAACAATATTTTTGTTATAACTGTAGGACTTCTAAATCCGGAGAAATTAATATTTTTCTGCAGGGTCATCTAAAATAAAAAGTGAAATTTAAAATGGCGGCCATTCCAACAGGAGTGGGGATAGACCCCAAGATGTGGGTGTTTTTGTCGATAAAATTAGGTGTATTACACGCCTTTAAATTATCGCTAGTTCAAGACCAAAGGCACTGTATATTTAATGTAATTTAATATTTCAATAATTATTTCATAAATCCATTCAAAAACTCAATTAAATAATTCTAAAAAAAATTCAAGCTTTAGTATGTCAAATAAAATCTCAAATCATAATAATGTCATAGTAATTACCTGCCAGTACTATACAAAATATAAATTACTGCCATTTTATGTTCTAGGAATTCGTTAACTGAGTAGTAACATTTCTCTAAGAGGATGTCAAATAATTTATATTTAAATTTGTTGGTAGGCAATTCCTTTATTTCAACTGGCAACAGTTTTTTTTATGTTTCCCGCGGGAACTTCGGGAATAAAGGTACCCACACTACGTACTCTATGTTCTTTTTCTGGACGACCTTTATGGTCGAGTGGTTGTACTCCGGATCTCATGGTTGCCACCTTTGAGGTCCCGGGTGTTTAATTGTTACTATAAGAAGTGTTTTAGATACTTTGGAATCGGAGCAATATTATATGATACTAGCTTTTGCCCGCGACTTCGTCCGCGTTGACACTCGGAAAATCGCTATGAAACCTTTGACCGAGATAAAAATATCCATGTTTTATCACTGATTTGTGTGCTATTCCAAATCCGTTCAGCTGGTTTCACGTGATTGAGTATCAAACATTCAAACCTTCACATTTATAATATTATTAGTCCCAATCCTGTTCCAGTTCCCGAATTATATTTCCATTAAAAATTTGAACCCCCGTTTCAGTTCTTAGGTGTTGAATAATGTCCACCGTGTCGTGTTGGACCCTAAAATAAATGCCAATGAATCAATAATCATCCCATAAAACCTCAATAACGACATCCATATTATCGAGTTTGGGCTTTTTACCCCATTTACCCCTTAAGGGGTTGATTTTCAGAAAAATACTAAATACATGTTTGATCATTTGTTTATAGAAGTACTCCTAGGAAGTTTTAAGTCGTAATGTCTATTTTAGATTTTTTCCATACAAAGTTTGAACCACATTTGACCCCTTTAGGTGTTGAATAATGTCTACCACTTAAAAATAAATGCCATTTGATTGTGAAATCAACATCCCATAAAACTTCGATAACGACACCCATATCGATGTTGGGCTTTTTTATCCCATTTACCCCCTAAAAGGTTGAGTTTCGGAAAACCACGAAACACGTGTTTGCTTATTTGTATTTAGAAGTACTCCTACGAAGTTTCAAGTTGAAATGTCTATTTAATATTTTTTTTCCATACAAACTTTATACCCCTTTTTCAACCCTTTAGGGGTAAAATTTCCAAAAATCCCTTCTTAGTAGGTGTTTACACTAAATAAAATATCTATGTATAAAATTTCAAGTCTCTAGGTTCAGTGGTTTGGGCTGGGCAATAGTCTGTCAGTCACCCCTTTACTTTTATATAAGAGATTGTCAAATTTTTAAGGTTAAAAATTGGACAATGCAAAATTGGACAATCATCAAAATTGACCTAGCAGTTTTAAGAAGGCTGTATGACTGAAAGTGGCGCCCGCAGTGATTTTTATTTCATAAGGTAATTCTAATTCACAATTTTAATAAAACTTTACATGTAATTTTTAGGGCACATGGTCTAGTATTTTTAAACGGTATCATTACATTCCCTCGTAGTCACTGCTAAAAGTGGCCGTTTTTGACACATTTGCTATCTACTTCTACGAACGACTACGAGAGAGAGGATATCTTCTAAAAATACTAGACCATGGGCCCTAAAAATTCCACGTAAAGTTTTATTAAAATTTATTATTTATTAACAACTTGTTAAACAAAAACCTCTGAGGGCTACCTTAAGGCGGAAAAACGTAAACAGAGTTACGTGGAGTTACTTTCGCATTGGTTTTCGGTAAGTTTTCTTCCTTATTACTTAATTACTTCTGATGATTAACCAATTTTCAAAATACGAATTGTAAATTCGTGACATCATAATGTTTTGATTGAATACCTACTTAAAACTCTTTACCTATAATAGTTAAATTTCTAAATCGTTTATTATTACTTACATATTCGGAAAACCCTAGGGATACCTAGGGAACCTTTGACCGGGATAAAAAGTGTCCCATGTTTTAATCCAGGCTATCTGTGTATGTGTGTGTTTTTCATCCAAATCTGTTCATCTGTTTTGCGTGATTGAGGAATAAACATCTAAACCCACAAACTTTCACATTTATCATATTAGTAGGATTTCCGTCCGACTTAATTCCTACTCTTATTCATTTTCGATGCGAAAATTATATTTAAGTTGTTGTTTCATACAATTAATAATATAATCTTAATGTCTCCCATCTGTTTTTCACTTCACCGAGGCCCGTGACTTGAATATTTTCATGCAAAGTCACACGTATGCGACGTTAGTCATGGACTAATATAAAAATAATCTGAAAAGTTCGACAGTAGAAGCTCCAAACGATAACAAAGAAAAATTATTGATTTCGGAATGACATTGCTGCTTTATAGATCTTTTTATGGATGTTATGGCTTGTGGTGATCCTTTGAATTTTTTTTTTGTTACTAGCGGCGAGTTTAGACTTCATTTACTCAGATTTTTTTATGATCGTTAATAAGCCTTTGAAACAGAAATGTATCCAAAAAGCTAGACAAATGATTCCACTAGTCTTATCAGACGGCATGACGTAAAAAGGTCACATGAAATTAATTTCATAATGCAGTATCTATCTCGGTGACTCGAGAGTTTGATTCTATGGGATTAAATGCAATTATTTATAAATAAATAAAATAAAAATCATTTATTTCAGGCTTCACACCCATAGATCAATTTAAAATAGACACATTAATAACAATAAATAAATTATGCCGTAGCTACAAAAGGTAAGTACATCACATAATTATCACTATATTAAAGGTCTACTCTACATATCTCCGAAGAGTTTTCACGAACGAACGTTTTTATTCAGTCTGTTTTTATCAGTTTAAGATTATTTTGTGCTTTAAACTTAAACGCTTTTCTTTATTCAGTCTGTTTTCATCAGTTCAAGATTATTTTGTGCCTTAAACTTAAACGCTTCAAGATTATTTTGGTATATAAATACCTACTACAAACCAACTATCTAATTCTAAATTATCTAACGGCAGGCTGCGTTAATCACCATCATCGCTGTCAACGAGGTGGGATAGTTACGTGCGAGCCCAATCGACCTAATCTGTTTGACCGGCAGTTGGTCACAGACATCGGCCCAAGTAAAATATTGACGGTGCTGGAAGTTTGCTGGAGCGCCGATACTCCGATAAGCTAATGAAACTACACTTCAGTAACTTACTTACCTGGGGCCCAATCGCGCTAATTTACAACGATAAAACCAAAACCAAATCGTTACCGCTTGAGTTTTGTTTACAGAAAAATACTCGCTTTAATTATGTTAAAATTGTACAAAGCTGTGCCTAAGGAGCCTAGAATGACAATCTCGGACAATTTAAATGAAAATTCTTAAGCTAAACCAAAGATTTTTAGGTAAATATAACCTCAATGACAACGTAACGGTTTTGGTTTTATCGTTCAGAATTAGTGCGATTGGGCCCCTGGTGGTAATGAACAAAGTTGTTCACATAATCAAACTCGCCGCCGAACTATTTGCTAATGACACGGTCAAAACTATGGATGATCAAATTTAGTAAATACGTAAATTATCGAATCACCTTAGGCTGTAGTCCACAGCATAGCACCATTTTTAGGGTTCCGTAGCCTAAATGGCAAAAAACGGAACCCTTATAGATTCGTCATGTCTGTCTGTCTGTCTGTCTGTCCGTATGTCACAGCCACTTTATTCCGAAAGTATTAAGACTACACAGTTGAAACTTGATAGGTAGATGTATTCTGTTAACTGCTTACCGAATTTAATACAAAAATAAGAAAAATAAAAGATTAAGGGGGGGCTCCCCATACATGGAACTGAAACTGAAAAAAATTTTTTTCTTCAAACCAACACGTGTTGGGTGTCTATAGATAGGTCTTTAAAAATGACATTGAGGTTTCTAAGACAACTTTTTCTCAAAGTTAACCGTTTCAAAGATATACATCGCCAAAGTGGTAAAATGTGTGTCCCCCCCCCCTTTAACTTTTGAAATAAGAAAGTGAAAAATCTAAAAAAAATATATGCTGTAGATCTTAATAAACACTTTCAACCAAAATTGGTTTGAATGAGATATACTAATTAGTTTTTGAGATATAGCACATTTTCCAAAACCGCAAAATATATAACTTTGTCATTCATACCAACACTGTGAAAAACAAAGTTATTTTTGCATACGAAAAATGATAGGTGGTATTAAATATGGTATGGTATAAGGTGACTACGGAACCCTATGGTGCGTGGCCCGACACGCACTTGGCCGGTTTTTTCTCCGCTACGTAGGTACCTACTAGGTACCACAGTTTTACAATCATTGTAATACCCGGTTGGCATGATTAAAACAAGTTGTTTTAAAACACGTGTTTAAAACAATTTGAAATAAAACGATGTTTTTTATTAAGTGTTTAAAAACACAGTTTAATAAACCAAGTTTTAAACAATGTTAAAAACATTAAGAAAAAAATAAAGAAATTTAAAAAATATTAAAAACACGACTGACCTGCCAAAACGAACTAAAAAGTTAAATAACAAGTGTCATTGCAAACGGGGGACCGTTTTGTGGAATAATTTTTAATCAAAGAGCTCCCCCGACTGCAATGACACTTGTTATTTAACTTTTTAGTTCGTTTTGGCAGGTCAGTCGTGTTTTTACTATTTTTTAAATTTCTTTATTTTATTTCACACATTTTAGTGACAAATTATTTAGTTTTGAAATGTGGTCATAAGGGCCTTTCATTTGAGGCCCATATTGTAATAATTGAAGAAAAAAAATTTTTTTTCATTTGAAAATGGCGTCGTACATTCGCCATATTGGTTTTTTTTTCAAAAAAAAATATAGCCAGTTTTACTCGGAATGATGCAAAAATTCTAAGGATACCCCATACATCCAAATCCGTTGAGCCATTTAGAAGTTATGGTGGAATAAAGAAACTCACATACCCACAAACATACATGAACCCTGAACACATATACACTCCTTTTTGGACAGTCGTGTAAAAAAAAAGCAGGGTTTAAAACTTTTTTTAATTGAGAATTATAGGTGATTTTCGTAAATTAGTGTACTTTTTTCCCAAAGATATGTTTAAAAACTTCAGATTTCGCTGAAAATACATAGAATGACAGTATTAAAGTGTAATTTTATCGGATATGTTTTGCTAAGATTACAAATCTTAGCTAAGTATTAGCCTTTTTATCACCGATTGAAAAAATATCGAAGACCTGCCTACCGATTACGTATCTCTGTTGCTAACAATTCTCGATTGAAATCGCAGTTGCATTGCTGCTTTAAGTAAGATAGTTGTCACATTGGTTCTTACTAAAGCAGCAATGTCACTGCGATTTCTGTCAAAGTTGATTGCAACAAAGTTAGACAATCAGCCTTCAGGTTTCCCCTGTTATTACTGAACATCAGTAAACATAGGGTACCTATTTACAAGGAAGCGTTCAGTATGATAAGAGATAAAAAATAAATGTTTATCAACTAATCGATTTTTGTAAATATTTACTAAGGATTCTAAGGCGAATTTGAAAATAGTCTAGAAATTAAATATTATAGGTCTAACTGATTTGAAATTGATGGTTTAAAGTAATAATTAAAAAAACATTAAAAACAAAAAAAACACTTGTTTAAAACATTTTGAACTGTTTGTTTTATAAAATTGAAAAAAACTGGTATTTTTTTTCAACCCTGGTAATATCTAGATTGTTAAACTGTGGTAATACTGTGTGGGTAGGTACTACGTCAAGTTCGCGATTGTAAAAGCAAACATTTTACGAAGTCAATTTGAAGTAAGGCAATAAACAAGTAATTTCAATTTAGATGATTTGATAGTTAAATCTTGTAGTGAAACTTATCTTGAGGTATTTCATTTGCCAAAAGGTTATCGATGCCCAAAGCCATGATATTCAAATCTGTTTATGTTTACTTGAGTAACAAAATACTAAAACGTCTAAAACAACAAGCTTTCGATAAAGATATGATGATTTTCGATGTGGCGTCCCCCGAACCCTGATCTGCATAGATAATGTTATTTTCCCTTAAAATCTTAAACAAAGTCTTATTATTAGTTGCAGTATGATGTATTTAATATTAACCTTAGCTTGAAGACGAACGGGGTATTTGAGCTAATGCCCGCATAGCTAGGCCTTAATATAGGCCTGTAAGCGCGGAGCAAGCAAGTGACTCATCAATCAAGAGCTTCATCGCGTCCCGACCATCGTCTCCCACAATCTCTTTGGATCTTGACATTTATAACAAAGCCTTGCTTATAAATAAACGCGAGAGGCCTAACAAGTAAAGTTATTAAATCCTTATACTTGCCTAATTACAGTTAAAAACAATGTTATAATGGCTGTCCAATGTTAATATTACCTCCTTTGTAAAGTAACGTGTTGTCTCTCAGTTTTCTTTGGTAGGTAATGTAGGTATCAATTATAAATTACTAGCGGCCGCCCGCGACTTCGTCGGCGTGGAAAGGTTTTTCCTATCCCTCGCGGGAGATAAAAGGTACCCTACGTTCTTCTCTGTACCCCTAACAACGTGTATGCCAAATTTCATGATGATCGGTTCAGTAGTTAGGACGTGAAGGGCGTAACAAACAAACAAACGGATTTTCGCATTTATAATATTAGTTAAGCCGGCCATATACGCTAGGTTATGCATGATGGTTATGCCTGTGGTCAAAACCGTCATGCATAACCTAGCGTTATGCATGACGGTTTTGCATGAAGGTTTTGCATGAAGGTTTTGCATGAAGGTTTTGCATGAAGGTTTTGCATGAAGGTTTTGCATGAAGGTTTTGCATGAAGGTTTTGCATGAAGGTTTTGCATGAAGGTTTTGCATGATGGTTTTAAAGGTTTTAAAGCCTTAAATATTAAAGATGGGTAATTTTACTGAAAGAAGACTTCATTTTGTTTATAAAAATATATGGAACTGCATTCAATGATTTTTGGAAAATCGCCTGCCTTAACCAGGAATCGAACCCACCAAAAACGAAAACATTTTTGTATTTATTTTTACAACACCAATGATGAGCAAAGGGTTACTTATAAGGATTACTTTTTCTTAAGTGACACTGCATCTTAAACAAATGGAAGGCCATGAAATTTAACATTTAAAATTTAAGAATTACGGATTGCATCAATTCGTATCGAATCAGTCAATCAATTAAAAAAAAAATCTTTGAATGCAGTTCCATATATTTTTAAAAACAAAATGAAGTCTTTTTTCAGTAAAATTTCCTACCTTCAATATTTAAGGTACTTTCCCTTCGTGTGGCAAAGTTTTGGGACACCCTGTATAATATGCTTATTTCATCTAAATGAATTAATTCTGCTAGAAGTCATTCATCCCAAAAATATAAGTGAAGAAATCTGAGGGACAGGGCAAATACCGGGGGTGGGGGTACAGTTCTTTTTTAATTGCTCTAATGCCAACCACACCACACACGCTAGGTTATGCATGACGGTTTTGACCACAGGCATAACCGAGCGGCGTGCATGAGCGGCTTGCATGAAGGTTTTGCAGCTCGGTTAAAACTGTCATGCGTAACCTTACGTGTGTGCTCTCTATTGAACTCGGTTTTGCATGAAGGTTTTGCAGCTCGGTCAAAACCGTCATGCATAACCTAGCGTATATGGCCTGCTTAAGGATTTTTCTATTATCTTCTCATCTAGTCTAGCCTTGTTATCTGTGCAAAATGATTTTGGAAAATTAAAACTTTTTTTTCTTTTAAAATAATGTGCCTTGAAAAATGTTATCGAAACTAGAAGGCACGCCCGATGAAGTTTAATTCAATTGATGGTTACGAATTACAAATACCTACACACGACATATAAACATTTTGAAAAATCCTATAGACCGGTCTTGATTCCACAAAAAATTTGACAACTGAAAAAAATCTGCTCGCATATTGTCTTCAACTTGATTCATCAAATTCCGTGTGACCTCGGCCCATAAACTTTTGACTTGTTTTAATTAAACGTTCACGCTTCGCAAAATATTAAGCCGAGAGTTAGATTAAACTTTACATCGCCACTAAATTAGACTTTATTATAAAATTTTGTAGGTTTAAAGAAATAATGGGTTGCGTATTTATTAATTAATCAAAATAAGGTTGACTGTAGCACAGATAACGAGCCTTTTCAGGAAGAACACCGTAAGCGCCAAAATGCGCAAAAATGTGTTTTTATAGTAACCGCCATATCAGCTGAATTTGCACTTTATACACTGAATTTAGAGTTTACAGTAGAATATAATTCAATTTTATTAAATTTTAAAGTTTTTATCGTAAGTAACAACCCATTCAGTTTTTTGTTGTTAAAATATAATAATAGGTTTTAGGTGACATAGCAAAGTAAGCATCCTACTTGACGGTTGGCGCTTACGATAATAAATTATGCAACGTAAGTCAAGTACTTGTCGCTTGCGATAATTTTGAAAAATATTTTAAAAGCCTTCTCCTGCAAAATATGCAAAATGGCGGTTACGATGTTTTTCCTGAAAAGGATCGATAATATAATACTAGGTAGGTAATAGGTATATACTAGTAACTGTAGGTACTATGGGCAACAGCGTCGCTTAACCAGTTTGCAACAAAATTCGAGTGCGCGCGTATCGCCCCTGCACGAACTAAACGTATGTGACAGCGGGCGCGGCGTGCAAGCGATTTTAACCTTAGCAGTGGTTAAGCGACGCTGTTGCCCATGGTACTTTCAGTGTAGGTACTTCACTAACCAAGGCACCAACCGAACCGAGTCATTTGTTTCAAAAATAAAAACAGCTGGCGAGGAAAGCAACAACGCTCAATGAAAATTAAATGATTGAAACTCTTGGGAAAAGTTAAGGTGGACACTGACGGTCACTCCATCGCGCCAATATGGATGGACCTACCCACATCCAAAATTTGATCGTGAGTGTAGACTCTACAATCCAAATTTCCAATTACGGATTCCGTAAAACCACGGCCCACATCCAATCCAAACTAGTGTAGGAAATGAAGCTATCTTATGTATGGAGACCCCAACATTAAATCCTCTGTCGATTAACTTGACACGAGCGAGCGCGATGTGCGAGCGGTTTTGGCGCAGATCGTCACTTTCGCAAATGGTCATCGCGAAAAATTTGGTCACTTTCGCAAATGGTCACTTTCGCAAATCGTCACTTTCGCAAATGGTCACTTTCGCAAATTGTCACTTTCGCAAAAGGTCACTTTCGCAAATCGTCACTTTCGTAAATGGTCACTTTCGCAGAATGTCTTTGAAATGAAAAAAATGAAAAAAATCCGACCGGCTTTCCGGCGCTGGCTGTTCTCCTCGCATTTCTCAAACCAATTCTGGTGAAATTTAGTGAACAGCTTGTGAACAGGTTTGAAAATCATATAGAATTTTACGGTCGGGCCAGTTTTTCGAAAATTTTCGAAATTGTGGAGTTATTTTAAGAAAAGACATATTTCAACAGTTTCGAAAAATAATCAAAAATGTAACAAAACTTTTTTGATAGTTGCAAAGTAAATTAGGTGCAAAGTAAATTTTGTTTTTTATTTTTTTATTTTTAGAAGACTCTATAGTTCATCAATTAAAATCATTTATGGCCAATATTTGAAATTCTAAAATAAATAAGGTTGTGACTTTGTGACAGAACCTATAGCGTAGCGTATAAATATTATTTGCTTAATATAGATAGATACTTATTAGTTAGAAAACTAATATTATTTTCTATTCTGTTTTATTTGTTTTAAAAAACATGCAATATGAGCTACTTTTTAACGCGAGGTCTACAGCTCACTGAGCCACTAGTATAGTATGAACCAAAACCTATGTATAAGTAAATATCCAACAACAAAAAAAAACGATTTGGATAATTTAAAAAATCTGTTTCATTTATGACACTTTATCATACTGTAAAGTTTCGTACTGAGGATTTACTGTGGGAGTCCACTACCCTCCTTTCGTACACTAAACGTTTTGACTCTGAGTGTGCATACTTACGCCAATCACTAATAAGACTGAAATTAAAATTACATAATGGGGAATGCATGGGAAATATCCTAAAAAAATCAAATCGGCTGAATATTTTTTTATAGGTAGGAATAAGGTTTCTTAGTAAAATAATAGCTTCAGAATTTTCGGCTCGTGAAAAAATTTAAAAAAATTAAAGTCCCTTCGACTTCAAAAATGTGCGAATGGAGATATACCTTTGCTATTTTTTTTACTAAATTTCACTATGTAATATAATATCACGGATAACCTCATAGTTAATTTTATTATGATTGTGCTGTTGTTGGCCTAAATAAATAAAATAAAATAAAAAATAAAAAGTGCCACTAACTGCCACAACCACAACAAGTATTAAAAAATTTTTTTTGACATTTTTGTATTGAAACTTTTTTTAATACCATGTGGTTGCGGCAGGTGTGGGGTAGCAAAGGTATAATCTCCATTCTGCTGTTACTTTTGTACATTTGTGACGTCGAAGAGACTTTTATTTTTTTATTTTTTTTTACGCAACCGAAAATTCTGAAACCTTTTTCTATGACTATGGCAGCCATTACATGGTCATGCAAGCGTCAGTCAAATTCCATCAGTCATGAATTACGTTTGACTGATCAGTCAGATGGAAAGATCATGCAACCATCAGTCACTACATTACACGGTAGGTTAATCGTCAGTCACAGCGCGTGACTGTGGTTAAACTGACAGCAAAACCTACCGTGTAATGGGTGCCTAAGGGAGCTTATTCTTATAAAAAAATATTCAGCCAATTTGTTTTTTTCGGACATTCCCTATTGATATAAAACTAAGCACCTAAGCATAGTAGAAACCTAAGCCAAGCACGAACGAAAACGTACGAGTTAAGTAAGTACTTACTATTTAATGTCATGTCATTTGACGTTGTTTTACTTATATAAATAGTTACTTACTACAGCAATTTCAGTTAAAAATTTAAATATTTGAAGTGTTTTAAGAGGATTTCTTACTAATTAACACAATTACACAATACAAAATCACAAAATAAAAAAGTTATGATTGAAAACCTTTTTTGTCAATATTCGTAGTAGGCATAGAAATAGAATGTCAAAGAACAACAATGTCAATAAACAGGTGATCCGAAAACGAATGCATACATTTTATATGAGATACGAAAAAAATTACTTAGATTCATAAAATATGACTATATATGGCAAAGGAAATTAATAAACTATGTTCCATACTGTTTTCTTTGTCGATAAACGAATAAATGTAGAGAAATTTGGTTTTAGAGAAATTTGTGGCAATATCTTATTTACCTGTGAAAAGTGTGATTACTCGGATTGTTTCTTTTTGTTACATCACAATTACTTAGAGCATAAGACACCATGGCTCCACGATACCTTTATTTTAAATTCTAATTAAGATTAACAAATATTTTAAACAAAATGTGATTGCTCATTTGCTAGGCGGGACGCTAGGGGCTCTTACTGTACAAAATGTTGGCACATGTCACTTGATCCTTTGTCTCTTTTTTACATAGACCGTGTCCGTATGATGTTAACTTCTCTTTTCCACGCTTTGTTGGTCTTCTTGAGCGCAGCGAAAATTTTTCTATGTCTATGGTAGTAGGTAAGTACTAGGACCAACGAATATTGAAAAAACCGGCCAAGTGCGAGTCGGACTCGCGCACGAAGGGTTCCGTAACAAAAAACGGCAAAAATAAAACACGTTTGTTGTATGGGAGCCCCCCTTAAATATTTATTTTATTCTGTTTTTAGTATTTGTTGTTATAGAGGCAACAAAAATACATCATCTGTGAAAATTTCAACTGTCTAGCTATCACGGTTCATGAGATACAGCCTGGTGACAGACAGACGGACAGCGGAGTGTTAGTAATAGGGTCTCGTTTTTACCCTTTGTGTACGGAACCCTAAAAACATGAAAAACTACGAGCATCCGGTAAGATTGAAGTAAAGATCATTTGTCTGTACTTTTTTGCCAAACAACCATTGTGTGACCATTGTATTAAGTTTGACAAAAGTCATCGATATCAAACCGCTGTATAATTTAAGGTCTTTTTTGGAGGGGTACG
Source organism: Agriphila geniculea (assembly GCA_943789525.1). Taxonomy (NCBI): domain Eukaryota; kingdom Metazoa; phylum Arthropoda; class Insecta; order Lepidoptera; family Crambidae; genus Agriphila; species Agriphila geniculea. The sequence continues at coordinate 20,094,981 of OX038871.1, forward strand.
TAGAAAAAACTAATTGGGAACCACTGGTCTACTTGGTTTACTATTATATTTTTGTCACTTTAATCTCATAAATTTAACATCTTAGTAACAAAAATACTTACTTACGTAAAAGCTAAGGAAACCCTAACTTGGTAGGTATTTACCTAAGGAAAATTTTATTTCTTTCTCTTAATTTCATCGCGCTCATAACTTCCAACCATTCACTACGCCATTTTAGTTAAAATCACTCGAGCACAACCCGTAAACTACTCCATAAAAATTAGAGACATCCAGACTGAACAAATTAATAGGATCGTGTTGTGCCTACCTACCTATTATTTTATGGCTGCTGTAAAACATTTTAATAAAAGCCAACCGAAAAAACGATTCGCAAAGCAAACATAGTAAAGTATAATAAATAGGGGATACCCTATGACTGATAAGTCATACCCAGTTTTTACCGACTTCAAAAGGAGCGAGGTACTCAATTCGACCCGTTTTTTTTTTTTGTTTTTGTATGTACATCGATTACTCGAAGACGGCTGAACCGATCGAAATGATTCAAACGTTATTACACTAGGTAAACTTCCAAGTTGGTCCCATTTTTTTAAATTTTGAAATCGGTTCAGTACTTTTCAATTAATCTTGAAAAAAAGCACGAAAATAGTATGCTTTTGGACTTAGGGTACACTTGGGCCGTGGGCCGCGGCCCAAATTGCAATCATCTCAATAGGTAGTGGACAAATGGTCCGAGCATGCGGCCGAAATGGATACTTAAAAATATTTTAAGGTAAATTCGGCCGCAGGCGATTCTTAGCAATAGTATTTTTTTCTATACAGTTTTTAGTTCCATCGTAGGTATACATAAGTATTTATTACTTAGGTATATGGTATGTTTTTTTTCTTTACTGTATGTATGTCTGAGTCTGTATACTTAGCAATAGTATTTTTTTAAGATTTTTTTCTTTAAAGCTTTTAGTTCCATCGTAGGTGTACCTAAGTATTTAATACTTAGGTTTACGATATGTTTTTTTTTTCTATACATATAGAAAACATATACCTATACATTATACCTAAGTATTAAATACTTAGGTATACGATGGAACTAAAAACTATTTAGAAAAAAAAATACTAACGCTAAGTATACAGACTCACACATACATACAGAAAAGAAAAAAACATATACCTACGATGGAACTAAAAACTGTATAGAAAAAAAATACTAATGCTGAGTATTGCCTGCGGCCGAATTTACCTTAAAACATTTTTAAGTATCCATTTCGGCCGCATGCTCGGCCCATTTGTCCACTACCTATTGAGATGATTCCAATTTGGGCCGCGGCCCACGGCCCAAGTGTACCCTAAGTCTGCTTTTGTATGAACTACCTCGATGATCAGTCGTATAACTTCTTTGTTTATGAACTGAATAAGATAATTATTTTTTTTGTTGGAAAAGGGTTATCTTTAGTGTAGTTCTTTAACCGACTTAAAAAAGAGGTTCTCAGTTTGACCCGCATGTATGTATGTTTCTCCGCGATTAACTCACGTTTGGCTGAGCCGATTTTTCTACCTAAATAATATACCTACACTACCTAATACAAAAGGTACCTACACTAAAAATAAAAGAATAAAAAAATGTTTAAAAAAACAAAAAACCGACTTCAAAAAACCTACCTCTAAAAAGCAAGAAATAATATTCGAAATAATTAATGATTAAACGAACTTACCTGTAAGTGAAGTTCTATCATAATTATACGAAGGATTTTTCCGAAGATATTAGTACTATTAACACATGTAGTATCGCTTGCATGTATCACCACTTAGCACGTTATTTTAGAGTAATAACCTAAAAAACCTAAAAAGAGAAGGTATTTGATTTAGAATTGACAGATATTTTGACATTTCCGGCTCGAACTCTCCCCGCCGCTATTACGCGCCAACCCTTCATTTAGTTTAAAGTCCAAATCGTATGATATTTCCTCATTTTCTTCAGTGGGTGAACACTTATTGTAATTAACAATAAGCAGTAGGGAGGGTGGGACTCTATACTAATATCTTCGGAAGAATCCTTCGTATAATTATGATAGAACTTCACTTACAGGTAAGTTCGTTTAATCATTAATTATACTTCATGATTCTTCCTCAATATTAGTACTATTAACACATGTAGATGTTTAAAGCATTATAAAAGAAAATGGAAATATCATCACTTGTGTAATTAGTCTTTTAAATTTAAAAGAGAAAATCAGTCACATTTAACATAATTCTTAAAGTTTTGGAAGCAAAGATGGTACCTACAGATGGTTGGTACCAAAAAATAAATAAGCAAGATTCGTTAGGAAAACGAATCTTGTTCAGTTTAATTATCATTAATCGATGATATCTTGCAAAGATATTGAAATCTTCTACCATTCCGCCATGTTACGTGGAATTTCTATAATAAAAAATAAATGTTATGGCTATATAGCCATAACATACCTATATAGGTATCGGCGTACGTTGAGTACTAAAACTGTTTACCATGGACTTGAGTCTACTCCACTATCATTGAATTTTACATTTCAGTAATCCATTATCTATTCTACATATAAGAATTTTATTTCTTTTTTTTTTTTTAATATGTATTACTATTTTTATTTTATATTTATAAATAAAAAGAAGTGATTATGAAATGTTTATTATAATAATAATATGTAGCATTCTCGAAAAAGAAGGTAATTATAGATAACACAAACCATGTGTCAAAGTAAGAAGAATTCATGTTTCATACTTGAACTAAACAAATAATTAATTGATTATATTGTTTTCATTCTATGTGCAATAGGCAAGGTACCTCAATGAGTTAGAAAAGTTGGAAAAAAAAAACTAATTGGAAACCATTTAATAAATAGTAATAAGAAATCTAAGATATCCATTGTATTTAGAATAGAAGAATAGAATAGAATAAACTTAAATTCGATACCAAACCTTGAGATTAGCTCATATTGTGCAATCAATAATGAATCCAATATTAAATAATACTAATAATTGTGTTACACACTTCTGTGTTTATTATGAATTGTTATTTGGTGAATAATCGAACCATTTTTATAACCAAGCTCTGTACTTTCTGATTGTATCAGCAGACATACAAGCTTAAATAACATAGTAATATACCTGTAAAATAATATCACCTTGATAATGTTGTACAAACCAGTCTATTTGTGCGATGAATTTCCGTCCCTGGAATTGGAAGTTATAGGATGTTAGTACTTTAATAGACACTATATTACATGTAAACAATGGGTATCAAGGCTTAAAATTGTGACGATCATGATGGCAGAATTGTAACACTAAGAAACTGGTACAAAAGAATAAAAATAGTAGCTTGTCCGGTTGATTGTGACAGAATTGTTTTTGTAAATAAAATAGGCACTAAACAAAAATAGCGTTGTGAATGCTAAAATCTAAAATTAAAAAATAATCGTCTTTGGGATCCAAATGCTAGGAATCAAGAAAAATATTTCTACTATATTTTATTTCTACTACCTAATTCGACTTGCATTCGAATTTACTCATTTTCAATCCGAAAATACTAAAACTGGTGGTAATAATTTTTTGAATAAGTGAATCAAATAATAACGACTAGAATACTTTACACCGAATACAATAATAAAAAAGGCAATGAAAATATAATAAGTTACATGTTCTAGCTAGATAATTTATAAGCAATTATTTTACAATGTTTTGATTCCTGGCCACAAGTGTCTCCCAGTCTACCCCGTTGTTGAGAGGTACCATAGAAAAATATTCCACAACTATTTCTTCTCTAATTCGGTGTAAGTATCGATGACATTCAACTATGTAAAGTAAAATATAATATTATACCGGTATCTACAGGTTTAATCCATTCATAAAATAGACATAATTTATTTTGCAGTTTTGTGAATGTTTTTCTTGTAAAAGACCGTAATGTAAAGTTGTGAAGGTAGCTGTATAAAAAAAATGTGTTTATATCTCAATTCTTTAAAAAATGTTCTGAGACACATTGTTAGAGTAAATATTATGTCCAATATAACAGGGAGATAATGCTGTTTAAGATGTCGTAGCCGGCGGCAGTAATTTTGTAAAAATATGGGCACTACAATACCCAAAAGTTAAGAATTTAAATTCGTATATTTCTATTAATTTTCCAATATTAAAACCATAAAGTTGATGGGATTTCTAAAATGCAAAGACTTCAATGTTGTATCCTTGTTTTCTTACAAACAATAACCATTTTTTATTTTTAATATAGGTTAACTTTTATACTGTTTATAATAATGCGACTTCTGGGATTTCTAGAATGTGTTTTGTTATAAACAATAACCATTTTTTGTTGTTATTATAGGATAACATTTTTACAGTTTATAATAATATGACTTCTGTTAAATTTTTTCTAAACCTGATATGACAACCTGATAAAACATTTTTTCTCGAACAGAGATGTTGAACCTTCAACTTAATGTGTAGTTGACAAATTATTGTCTGTGACTAAAATACAGTGTATGATGTGGCTGTTATATATTTCGCCCGAATTTTAGTCAAATTAATGTTAGAATTTAATATATATCTCTGGAGATGGCACAAGTGAGTACGAGTGAGTATAAAAGAAAATAATAATAATCTTGGTGCCCTCCTAGCGCAGTGAAAATAGTATTTTCACACATGTCGAATTTAGACCAAACAACTATGTAGACGCCTATGTGCCTATAGTTGGCGACCACTGCCTGTATTCGCTGAATACAGATAAATGCTGCACCAGATCCTTACGAGTATCCTTACCCCGCGTACGATGATCGAATGTGAATGTTGACGAATGTATCCTCGGCAACTGTTTCGATGGACCGTAACGGCCGCCTGCGGGTCTGCTGCTATCGACGAAAGAAATTGTTGATGGGGCTTCGTCGCCGCGTCTCGATATTCGTTTGCCGTCGGAATTAAGCATATGGTATACCTGGCTGCATGTTTCGTTTGTTGTTTTCAAGTTTAAATTGTTTTAAAACAAAATGTACCAGCAAATAAATATATAAATCAGTTTTAAAATTTATGTTTTATTTAAGTACTGCGCCTGGTTTACTTACAGTTTTTTCGTTGATCAATATCGTTAACCTCAGGCCTGTGGCCAATGCATCATTCATATTCGACTCAACTGTTGTTGGCCTTTTAAGTGGACAGCATCAATTACACTTGAGTTGACCCTATACCTTCTGTTTATAATAAAATGTATGTTGTGCACAACAAATGAATGTTGCAATGCCCCATTGTATAATGTAGAAAGTGCAAAACACTGTCTTAAATTACTGTCAAAAAAGGTGTTCTATATTGGAAAGCTGCTCCTTAAGCTTCATTATTACTATAATATATCTACTTGGCTAATGATTTCTGCACATCAGAATCATTATCATTAAGATCGATCAATTTATGTTTTACACACACAAATTCAATTTGAAAATTAATAGACAGATAATTTTTACATTTTACAAGGGCATAGCTTAGAAATAAACATACTAATTGGTTAGTGATTAAACATAAATAATAAGCCTGAAACATAGGATCTCCTAGTTAAGGCAAATGTTTAAAGTTTTTACTTATTAAAACTGATACACAGTAATAAACACTTACTGCATTTATGGATAACAAAATGTATGGATTCTATTATTCAATTTCTTATTGAAATTTCTATCAGCAGGCTCATGTTAGGCGTACCCATATTAATAGAAGCTATTTCACATAAAAATTGTGAAATATCAGGTATCAGCTAGTTGCTGTATAACTTATTATCTGGTACCATGAAGTTGATAAATTTTAGCATTTATTTATAGCTCTGCTTATGAACGTTATACTGGCAGTTTTGCGTTACAGTTGTAACAATGTGTATAATAAAATCATACATAATTATATTATATGAATTTTTCAAGCCAGAAATTTATCTCAGTACCGATGGTACTCTATTATTCCGTTGGGATCAACGCAACACCAAGGATATCTATGATATCAAAATTCATACCTGATGAACTAAGCTGTTGTCAGGGCTGCTGTTGCAGCTCCAGCAGAGCAGCCGCCTGGCTGGAAGGCGGATGGCGGCGAATTCGGCGGACGGCGGAGTCACCCGATTGGTGCTCGGCAACGGTTCCAACATGGTTACCTTTGAGGGCAGCTTGCTTTTTACACTGTCGCGTCATCAGGGGCACTTTGAGTTGCTGCACTTGTTGCAGTTGCGTTGTCTGACCTATCTATGCGGTGAAATAGTCCAGTGTGAATATTTCGAGTGCAATAGATATTTGGTTCATGCCTTATTAGACACATGCCTTATGACAGAAAGTACCCAGTATGGTAAGTTCGTGTCAGACAAAATTAAATAATTAAATGGTAAAAGCCCAGTGTAGCAGTTACGCATTTTTAAATCTCAGCAAACAATGTTGTCTGGGAGGGAATGCTATTAGCATTAAGTCCGCTCTTTTTGTACTCATGTACATTAAAGTAAAATAAATATATATGGTAAAAGCCCAGTATGGCAGTTACGCATTCATAAAGGTAAGCAAACAATTATGCAGTTAAGCTAAGTAAACGGTAAAAGCCCAGTCTGGCAGTTACGCGTTCAAGTCAAGTAAACGGTAAATGCCCAAAATGGCAGTTACGCATTTTATAGTGTTTCTCCATCTTGTATTCTTCTTCTTGTCCTCTTCCGTCTTGAAAACTTTTTTCCTTTCTGCACGTAGCATTTTAACTAAGTATAATTAAATTTTCACTGTATAAAATATAATTCTAAAGAATTCTCACTTTGAGATTGTATGCGTGCGTCCGTGGCGAAGCACGAAAAGCGAATGAAGGGTTGGCGCGTAATAGCGGCGGGGAGAGTTCGAGCCGGAAATGTCAAAATATCTGTCAATTCTAAATCAAATACCTTCTCTTTTTAGGTTTTTTAGGTTATTACTCTAAAATAACGTGCTAAGTGGTGATACATGCAAGCGATACTACATGTGTTAATAGTACTAATATTGAGGAAGAATCATGAAGTATAATAAAAACACGTCTATTGAAGTCGGGTGTGGCTTTTAGAATAAAAAAAAAGGAATTTGTACTCCAGCCCCACCCGACTTCAATAGACGTGTTTTTATTATTTCGAATATTATTTCTTGCTTTTTAGAGGTAGGTTTTTTTAAGTCGGTTTTTTGTTTTTTATACAATACTATTTCGTATCTATTCTGTGATTTCGTTACGTGATGAAAGTTGAAACATAACGAAACAGTAAGTGGATTAAAACCTAAAAATGTTTTAGAAGAAGGAACGTACATTTTTGTTCAAAATTTAATTTAATTTCCATACTAAATATTTATTTACTTTATTTATACAAACCCAGGAATAGGTAAGTACTTACCCAGAAAAAAAAATATTTTTGTATCTACTAACTAGACTAAAATAACGATTTAAAACTAAAGAAAAACTCATATTTTAGCGATATCATCTTTAAACGTAAGAAATATTTAACAGTACCTAAGCAACCCTGGCAACACGCTTGGACGACAGCGGGGCGTAGCGACGTGAAGGGGGAAATTGTTATATAAATGGTCCGTTCTAGTAAGTATTATTTATTCTTATGCCTATAGCGCAGAATAGATATAATTACTACCGCTATATCTAAGAAATTGTATTTTAGTCCGGCTTTCTGGGGCGCTGGATGTTCTCGTCTACAGGTCGCATTTCTCAACCGATTCTGGTGAAATTTTGTGAGCAGGTTCGAAAATTATATAGAATTTTTCAGACGGGCCAGTTTTTCGAAATTTTTCGAAATGGCGGATATATGTAAAAAAAGACATACAGTTTCGAAAAATTATAAAAAATGTAACATAACTTTTTTGTTAGCAGTGCAAAGTAAATTTTGTTTTTTACCGACTTCAAAAGGAGGGAGGTACTCAATTCGGCCCGTTTTTTTTTTTTGTTTTTTGTATGTACACCGATTACTCGAAGACGGCTGGACCGATTGAAATGATTCAAACGTTATTACATTAGGTAAACTCCCAAGTTGGTCCCATTTTTTAACATTTTGAAATCGGTTCAGTACTTTTCAAGTAATCTTGAAAAAAACACGAAAATAGTATGATTTTGTGTGAACTACCTCGATGATCAGTCGTATAACTTCTTTGTTTATGAAGTGAATAAGATAATTATTTTTTTGTTGGAAAAGGGATATCTTAAGTGTAGTTCCTTAACCGACTTAAAAAAGGAGGTTCTCAGTTTGACCCGCATGTATGTATGTTTCTCCGCGATTAACTCATGTTTGGCTGAGCCGATTTTAATTTCTACCTAAATAATATACCTACACTACCTAATACAAAAGCTACCTACACTAAAAATAAAAAAATAAAAAATTGTTTAAAAAAACAAAAAACCGACTTCAAAAAACCTATACCTCTAAAAAGCAAGAAATAATATTCGTAATAATAAAACACGTCTATTGAAGTCGGGTGGGGCTTTTAGAATAAAAAAAGGGATTTGTACTCCAGCCCCACCCGACTTCAATAGACGTGTTTTATTATTACGAATATTATTTCTTGCTTTTTAGAGGTAGGTTTTTTGAAGTCGGTTTTTTGTTTTTTTAAACAATTTTTTATTTATTTTTAGAAAATGCAAAAGTTCATCAATCAAAACATTGCTGGGACACAGGTTTTCCTTATGGGTGGATAAGGAGGATGGGCCATACATAAGGTGGGTGTTAATCATAAAGTTAATATACCTGTTAACTTTATGGTGTTAATGTAAATAAAAAAGGTTGTGACTTTGTGACAGAACATAAGACTGCGTATATTATTTGCACAGTATAGATACATATTAGTTGGAAAAACTAATATCTATTCTGTGTTATTTAAAAAAACATAAAATTTTTGCTACTTTTTAACGTGAGGTCTACATGGTCTACAGGTCTCGGAGCCATTAGATCTTTCAAAGATCATTTTCATTACCCATTTATGACTACAGTCATTCAAAATTGAGTATATTTTGATCACCATTATGGAAATAACTTCACACAGAAAATGTATTACTTTTGTTTGGGTTACATTTGTTTGTGTAACAATAACACAAAATGTTGCTGATTGATAGTTTTGGCAGCCTCGCCTTTGAAGAAAGGAATGCGGTAGGTTTCAAATTTAAGTGGTGTTCTGGTTCATCACGTATCATCAACTGCGGGAATTAATTTCAATGAAGCGCGCTACTAAAAGCCCTGCATGCTGCCCCCGGACCGTCTAACTCTCTCGCTTTGACTCTGGCTTTGGTTTATGACGTCAGTGCACTGTCCGTCCTTGTCATCGTGTTATGATATAACAAGGATGGATATAGTCTAGCTATCGCTCTGGCTAAAGCTTTGAGTTAGGCGGTAGGGCCCCTGGGGCCCTATTTTTGAATCACTCGATTGGCGTCGAGCGCTTTGTTTCTACTGATTTTCGTTCGACATTTGACTTTCCATATTTTTGAATCGCTCGACCGCAACGAGTGGGTGAGGGCACTCGTTTGCAGTCGAGCGATATGGCACGGCGAGCGATATTCTTTTCTACTAAATATAAAGATATTTATGTAACAGCCAATAAAACATGGATATAACGTTTCGTTTTCATTGCGGTAATTACTAGTTTTTTCTAGATTCTGCGTGGAACGGATAAAATCCAACATTTCGTTTATATTGGCAGCACCGGAAACGAACGATTCAAAAATACGGAAAATCGGCGTCATGCGACTTGGAAGACGAGTGTGACTTAAGTCGCATGCGACAAAACTAAGTCATACGAGCGATTCAAAAATAGGGCCCCTGCCCCCGGACCGCCTAACTCTCTCGCTTTGACTCTGGCTTTGGTTTATGACGTCAGTGCACTGTCCGTCCTTGTCATCATGTTATGATATGACAAGGATAGATATAGTCTAGCTATCTATAGACTATAGTCTAGCTATCTAGCTCTAGCTATCATAAACCAAAGCCAGAGTCAAAGCGAGAGAGTTAGGCGGTCCGGGGGCTGCGGGTCTATCGGCTAAAACCATTGAAGTTCATGTTAACTGTAATTTGACTGGAGATGAGTGAGATGGATGTGATACATTGCTACTTTTCTTTGGTAAATTTTTATTTGTGCCAAAATGTCAAATTACAGTTAACATGAACTTCAATGGTTTTACAGCTCGCGCAACATAACTTGACCCAAGATGGCGCCGATCTGCGCAGGTACAGACGCTCACAAAATTTTTAAAAAGCAAATATATTTTTTGTTTTTGTTACATACATAAATGTTTTATCAATCACATAGGTAATAAGAAGTTGTTGTTGAAATAAAAGTTAGTGGAATGAAATAAAGAAAATAATTTTTTTGACGGTCGAAATAGAGGTTTTTGTAACTTTAGCTGTTTTAATTTGAATCTGGCCTTCATTTAATCCACTATAATTCTTTTTGATAAAACAATAAACGTTATAAGCCATTTGTGTCGTTTGTCGCTTTAGAACTGTATTGCTCAAACGACTTTGCGGCGGCATTTTAACGTTTGAAAAACCACACATTAAACTTAGCACTCGACTGTCCTTGAAGACGCTAGCGGGTGGTGTGCGGGCGCGCAGCGCGCGACACCTCCGTCACCATGGTTACGCGGGGAGCAGCCGCCCGCGCTTCATACCCCCTACCCAGTTGCGCCTAAAATGCGTACGACGCGCAGGTTCAAGTTATGTTGCGCGAGCTGTACCCGATAAACCCGCTGGTCTGATATTGGACCTTGCTTCTTCTTCTTCTTATTTTTCTTTTGGCAATCTACATTCCTCTTGGAAGTAATTTTTGCCAGTGTCAAGTGTTGAATCAGTGGTAGGTAGATTGTTTCAGTTTACACTTAGTTTACATTAGAATACGGATGCATTGCATTCCAATGCTGCTTGGATCATTTGGCACCAAGTATATCAAGACAATTTACTCGGTAAGTTCTGCCGAGGTAGCCACCACTAGTACCACTATAGTAAAAGTCTCGGCTTCACACAAACAAGATCGCGCCATTTCAATTATCCCACATATTGTTCAGTTGCGAAGACACTTGTACCACAAAACTGCACCAATTTTAAAACATAATATCCACTATGAATCAATTTGCAAATAATTAAAATAGTCACCGAACCGAACTCGAGTAAATGGCGCCAAAAACTCCTGGACCGTGCTTGCAGTGCCACTGCATGCAGGGCTTTGTGTAGCCATGCAGAGCCGATACTTATTATTAGGGCCCGAATTAATAATCACCACGCAGCGCAGTTGCTAATCACCCCAGTTTACCGGTACTTACTTTTTTAATCTGTGTGAGTTCTCTATTTGCAATCTGGGCTGTCAGTCGGCTGTCTGCTCTGTCGCTGTCAAACGTGTGTCAAAGTCAAACAGTTAAAACAACGACCGTAGTAATCTGTGGCGACGCGAAGACAGCTCATCGGTTTTTATTTTCATTTCGATTTTCGACAGTAATAATAAATTCCGTTGATCTAGACATCTAAAAGTGTAAATCAATTGAATACAACTATGTGGGATCCTACTCACGTTCAGGTGACTATCCAAAGGGCTCGTGGACTTTTGATTAAGGGTAAAAACGGTACCAATAACTGTTTTGTGACCATCGCCCTAGGTAAGGATAAATTCCAAACTTCCGTCAAACACAAAGCAACAGAGAACGTTGAATGGCTAGAAGAATGTGAACTTAGTATACCTTCGCAAGGAAATACTGCCGAGATTGTTCTAAAAGTGTTTGATGAAGATTTTGTAAAGGATCACTTACTAGGTCAAGTATCGATTCCGTTAAAAGACCTCGATGTTTATGAGCGACCAAGAAACCGTTGGTACACTTTGCAAGGGAAACCAGGTAAAGAGAGCGACAAGAAAAGAGGTGAGTTAGAAGTCAAAATTGGTTTCACAGTCAAAGAAGGCAGTCTCAATGACCTCAGTAAGAAAGACAAGCATAGATCGTCTTTATCGAGCATCGCACATAATGTTGGTGGAAGTCTCATGAGCATTGGAAGTATCGAGAAGAGAAAGGGGCTTAAAAAGTTTGCCAAAAACCTTGGTTCAAAAATGAACTTGAGTAAAAAAGACAAAAAGAGTGATTCCTCATCACTCAGTGGTAGCATAGGAAACTTGAAAAGCTCTGCATTGTCAACTCCTGAACATTCCACTCCAAAGCACCTGCCGACAGGTGAGGCTGATCCAGGGGTCATTAGTGAAGATGAGGATGAATTTGCATTTGATGATTTGTCTCATAAAAGTTCAGGCAGTTCTCTCAATGTCAACACATTGCCTCGAGGGCATAAGTATACTCCATCTCCAATGAATGCTTCCCTTGAAAATCTTGGTGGTGGCGAGATTCTGAGAAGGTCTACCAGTAGCAACTTGGCAAATTTGGATAAATCAGCTCCACACAAGCCTGTACGCTTGAGTCTGAACTTGTTCTCACCTCCTCAATTGCCTTCTCAGGTAGTAAATAAAGATGATGAATGGTCTCAAAAACTGTACTCGAAGCCAAAATCAAGCAGTCAAACTACTATAGACAGGGAAAAGTCATCAAGCCTTGAAAGAAACAATAAACTTGACAGTCCTAGCTCTTTCAAAGAGAAACCAAGTCCCAAGTTCTTTAAAAAATTTGGAAACAATAACAAACCTAAAAAGTTATTAGAAGAGCGCATCATTGTAGGAGAAGAGAACATTGTTGAAGAAGATTCTGTAAACCTAGCATATAATAACATCCCAAGAACAGTGGTAGAGCAGTTTGATGGGAAATCAAGAGAAGATCTTATTGTCATGATTTACAATTTACAAAAAGATGCTGAATTAGAAAAGAAAAAAAATAAAGATTTAGAAAACTATTTGGATGAACTATTGCTCAGAGTGATGGAGACAACTCCAAGAATTCTACAAAACCCATATACGAGAAACAACAGCATGCACATAAGAAATAAATAATTGCTTGCTGAGTTATACAGGATAGGGATATATTTTTTCCTGCAATATTAATCATCATTTCCTCAAATGGTTTGTATTAATAGCACTTTCTGTTTAATTGTATCATCTAACTGTTATATAATAATTTGAGAATGGTTACATTAATATGCTTAACTTTCACTGTATGTGCAATTATTGTAAAGAAATCTTGTCATGTCTTAACTTTGTGCCTTAAACAATAAATTAGTCTGTGATAAATTGGATTAAACAAAAGAAATCACATTTAACTGCAGAGTTAGATGATTTTGAGCTTTTTAAAAGATATTATGAACTTACACAAACACAACATGTTATACAATTTTAAACTTTATTTATAACTTGTTATTATAGATTATCAATTGTCATCATATTTTATCAAAATGTAAGTTTTGGATTCTACCAACTATTATTTATGGAGCAATCAGTGCCAAATTTATTGCTTGAAAGTTTTAATAAACTAATTATCATTCAATTCTTATGTGCTGTCGATGTAAATAATATTTTAGTCAATTGCATGGGTAACATTTATTAATAATAAGTTAAACATGCAATTGCAAAAATGCATGATTTAGTAAGCATCATTTCAAACTGAGCACAATATTTTTTACTCCATTGTGTGAAGATCCTATCCTCCTAACCCCTGATGGGTTATGTATAGGACATCATCATTTTTTTTTGTGAAAACGAATATATTTTTTAACTTTCTTGGAAAACCTATGTACCTTAACAGTTTTAATATTTTTCGTATGTTTTCTCATAATGTATGTAAGTACTTGCTTTTCATTAGATTCAGAAACATTAAATACTTACCTCCAGGGGTTAGGATTGGGAGGCTATGTAGGTATGTAATAATCAATAATAACCAGAATCATGTGTATAAATGCCTTACTGTAACATTTCCTAAGTAATATTGCAATAATCATAATCTCATGACTCAGTTCAGTACACAATGAATGACTCATTCTTGAGATTAATACTTGTGTGTCACAGATAAGTACTCTAATGTATCCTAAGAAATAAAATCCATCCAAAAGTGAGTGAGAAGAAACTTTTCTACTTTTGTTTTTGTATATCTACTTGATACTTGGTCTGAACATTTTTGTTTAGTAGGTATTAAAAAAAGAGTGAAAAATTTTGCAATTATTGTAATCAGACCAAATAAAAATATTTGATCTGAGTTATTGTAATGCTGATTATGGTATTGGTATCTGTCCATCTACAATAATGATAAATTTTATATCAACCAATTATTTATCTAATTAAGTTGGTAAGATACTTTATAAAGAAGCTTTTATCATACAGTGCAATAAAATCAGCAGTATGTAGACAAAAATATTCCACTAGAATGATAAGTATCTTTTTATAGAATTTAGTAATTTAATTAAAAAATTTAGGCACTTAGACACAAATAGAAGAGGATCTGATTGTCTAAAAGAGATTTTGAGTGTCATAATGTTTCAAATAGTATAAATAAATAAATGCCAAGTATTAGAAATATTAAAAATTTTCATCACATACTCTAGGTCTAGAGTATGTAATGATAAGGCCTAGAGTCTAGCACAGTGTTTCTCAACCAGTGAGACGCAGTTTTCAGGGGAGGCGCGAAGCATTTGATAATTTACAAAAATAAAATACTAGACTCATAAAATAGACTGAACTAGAGATCTAAGTCACCTAAATTTTATTAGGGGAGGCGTGAAGATTTTCGCAAGTCGTTAGGGAGGCGCGACTTCAAAAAGGTTTGGAGAAACCCTGGTCTAGCTCTTCTAGGCCTCATAATTAAATAAAGGTATAATTAATTAAATAGCATGTTAATTACTTTAATGTTCAAAGTCTAATTGCAGAACAAAGTAGGTTGTATAGAATTATTATTAAAAATATTAATTAGGTATTATTTTACATTAACATGTGTGAATCTACGTTTTGAGTAATTGCTTCCAGTGGGTGTAGGCTGCGCCAAGGGACACCACTCTCGGCTTGATCATATTCATTCACTAATAATACAGTACGAGGCAAACATCTTGACACTTTTTCGAAGGAGAGGGGATAAGTTCGCGTATGTGCACTTGTGTGCTAATAGCGCGCGCCCCTCTCCCGCCGCCGCCCGCGTACCTCACCGCTACGCATACCCAAAATATGCGTTCTGATCACCCGATTTCAATGTGTTTGCCTCATACTGTACAAGTCATAAACTAGATAATCGTCATGTACTACATAAAAATACAAACATACCGACTGTATTTATCTGATCAAGTCTCAAAGCCTCAGGTCACCAAGTATCGCCCCACTAAGTACTGGTAGCAGTTGTGCAAAATTACTTCCCAGTTTGAGTTTAAAAATAAAGTCTTTTATTTTATATTATAGCATACTAGTTTAGAGTTACTATTACTAATGCAAGATTGGTTTACTTACCTAAGTACTATAGTTATTTAAATTAAATAATTTATTTTTATAAATATAAACTACTTCCTCTTTGTATTGTTTAGATAAGAAAGAAATCCAAGAAATAAGAGAAAGGTTATGTTTATTATATTTTTTGTGATGAGTGAATATACAAACTATGTAAAACCCATAATTATGTTTATTAAATATTAACCTATTGAACATCTAAGCACTTTTATTTTTTAATGCCACCTGAATCCATCAAGAAACAGTAATCAAAGGTACTTAGTGGTACTGTTGACTAATAATTTAATGTTTTTCTGTGATTGTGATATTCCATTCTTACCCAACTGCCAAAAAGGGTAAAGTTTTACACAGCTTTATTATTCTAAAGTTTTACAGTTGGATGTAATAACTACGAATTGAAATACAGAAATTTCAGTTGATTTTTAATAGAGACGAATCTTTAAAAAAATTATTAAGTAGGTACATTTTATTTGTGACGGCGGGTTTTGACCGGTGCAACTACTGGTGCTACAGTAGCATACGTTTTTTGTGACAGTCGATTCATGTAGTAGATAGTTATCACCGAGAATATCAAGCTGCAACAAAAACAATAATTTCTCTTGTAATTCGATTTTTGGTAAAAGTAAAAATACAAAGTCATTCAAACAGTACCCTTATAAAAAGATTATTTCGACAGTTAAGAACTAAATGTAGTTAGTTGCTATCACCAGCAACATAAAGTGTTCGTTTCAATTATTGAACTTAGCAGTTATTGGTTTATCTTGATAATGTTAAAAGTAATGCGTTATCAATGTTTTATGTCTTTGACAACTGAATTTTGTTAGTAGACCTAAACAAAAAACCAATTATCGGAAAAAAGTAGATAGCAGTATTTGGTTCTTAAGTGTCAAATTGTATTTTCAATCACACACACCAAATCATATTTTGTACATTAATCTCAGATTCTATACAATTAGCTTCAGTTATAGTTTCAAGGAACTATCTACACTAAGTTAAACCAGCTACTAATCCATCATTAAATGCAATTAGACCATAATTATTGTTCATAAATAAGTGTGTACTCTGCCCATCCATATGAACAACTTACCATGTGGTAAAACAAATTCTGTGCACCATACCAGCGGCAACTAGAGAGACAGCCATAGACAGCACTATTTCAGGCAACTTCAACTGGAAATTTTTCCCAAATAGAGTGGCCTCTAAGTTACCAATGGCCTGTGAAGTTAGTGTTAAGGAAATAGCCAATTTAAATAGTATGTAATCAGCGTCGTAGCTAGGGGCTGGCAAGGGAGCGGTCAGGGTGCAATCCTCAGGGAGGGTGCATTTTACTGACCCATAGCTAGAAAAAGTCTTGGGGTGCAAAATTCAAATCTTGCCAGGGGCGCTCCTGACCCTAGCTCAGGCGAACCTTTATGTATCAACATGCCATTTTTCTAAATTTTAATGTTTCATGAGATCATAGACGTGCCATCAAATTGTCACATAATGAATTTTGTGATAGATGATGTGCCCAAAACGTTGTGTTGCGTACCATTGGTTCGCCATCCCTGCCCTAGCTCTAACGCTGTATGTATTAGTTAAACAAAAAAGTGATCCAGACATCTACTCAATAAATTATATGGACATAGTTTTAGCTGGTTAATTTTTTAATGTCCCCACTGCTGGGGCACAGCACAGGCCTTCCTTATGGGTGGATAAGGAGGTTATCGTTAAATTCGTCGCATTATTAAATTAATAGGCCTTAAATTATTTACACAGTTATTATCAACATGTCATGAGCTGCAACTGTTATATTCATTAACCCCTGCTGAAGATGGTATAGGTTACAACTTTATTATATAATTATTTTGAAAAGGATACTGTAACAAAGAACATAAACATCAGAGACCCAAGATATCCTCCAAATATAATAGTAATTGGAGACTTCACCAAAAGAGGTTTATACATCTGCATCCCAGAGAAGATAAGAAGGGCCAAAATAGATGATAAAATAAAAGATGTAGCACTGTTTACCGCTGCAAATAATGAAACAAATTTATTCGTTAGATAATTCAAAATACACGTATACAATTTTATTATTGTTTATAATAGGTTATGATGTACTTACCCATTGTATCTTTTAGTAGGTATATCACACTAGATAACTCTTTTTTGAATCTCAACTTTAATCGTAACTATTTATATTAATTAAATGCGAAGAAAATTATTTAACCGGTAAAATAAAAATAACAAATCCCAACGTGATGACACCTCACCGACAAATGACAGTGACAGTTGACAGTGAGTGAGCCATTGACCTGCATATATTTACACTGGACAGGCTTATGTCAAACTGTTTTTGTGCCTATTTGATTACCGCCATGTTGGCGCTGTAGGACGTAGCGTGAGCATAGCGTGCGTACATGGTACTAAAGTTTGAAGTCTGGAGAGACCATCACGTCAACCATTTTCATATTGTACGTCAAAATTAGTTCTTTAGACGCACGCTAGTGGCGTTTCAAATAGGCACAAGAACTTTGCTGTCAAATCATACAGACAGCCTGTCCAGTTAAATAAAAATTTTTTTTTAAATGTCAGTGGCAAGAGCGCTCTCCTACACTAAATTTTTTTCACCGATTTTGGGGGGAGACGAGGTACACACGCACAGCACACAACTTCATATTCACGCACACTTTTGAAGATTAAAGTCATATTGTTACACACGCACACAAAAACAGAATGACCACAAAGTTATATTGGCAGGTGGTCAAATTCGGAACTAACCATCTTAGTACAAATTCTGACAGATCACGTAGACGGCAGCGCCAAACTTACCGACATAAATAAGTTTGCCCTTGCGTTAAGGTTAGTGATGGGACATAAAAAGACCGATGAAATTGAATGATAAGAAGCTTTGATTTGAAGATGAGTGATTGATTTGAAAAAAAAGTCTTCATTTGATTTTGTGATTTGCACCAACAATCACTAAAATAGCTTACAAATAAATGTTTAATAACATACATAAAACATCGTTCTGCACTTTTATCCTCAAATAATGTATAGAAATAAAATTCCGATAGTGAGTTGGCGCAAGATGCAAATGTAAAGGTTGTCAAAAAAGAAAATAAATTTGATTAATAATGTAATCATTTATTTATAAGTATCTGTGTACAGTACTGTGAGCAGCACATCAAGCTATACAAATCTGTCAAAAATCTCCAATGAATTTTGAACCTTAAATTGCTTGTTAGGGTTCCGTAGCCTAAATGGCAAAAATCTAAACCCTTATAGATTGGTTATGTCTGTATGTCTGTCCGTTCGTCCGTCCGTCCGTATGTCACAGCCACTTTATTCCGATAGTATTAGGACTACACATTTGAAATTTGATATAAGTAAGTAGATGTATTCTGTAAACCACCTTACGAATTACGATTTTTAATGTAATCAGTTGTTTGAGATATAGTACATTTTCCAAAACCATAATTCATACAAACACTGTGAAAAACAAAGTTATTATTGCAGACGAAAAATAGTGGTATTCAAATTTAAGGGAGGCTCCCATGCAACAAACGCGGTTTTTTGCCGTTTTTTGGTACGGAACCCTCGCACTTGGCCGGTTTTTTTCTTTAGAGTATGGAAAAAACCTCACTTCTGCACTTTTTAGATGTTTTTTCATCATTTTCTTTTGCACAATTATCTTTCTTGAAAAAAGTTATTGGAGCTACTTTACAGTACGTTAAAGTGTATTTGGATGTAGAATTTAAAACGTTTCCGCTATTATTAACACCAAAAATATGACCCTACAAGCAAGCGCTTTTGATGATATACTTTTTTTACAATCATCTGTGAGGTTTATACGCAATTTAAAACTTGTAGCTACTAGAGAATCTTTTTAGCTTGCCGTATGTTTTTGTGGCAACAACTTTACGTTTTCTATATAAAAGTATGACCCGCGCAAACCATGTTTTCCTATCATGGACCCTTAACGGCAAACTACATTTTATACAAACTTTGAAGTCCTTATTTTTCGAAATGAATGAACCGATTTTAATGAAACTTCATACACTTAGGCAGAATATATCGGTCCAAATAGTTGAAATTCTTAAAGGATAGTACAAATAAACCCTATTAAATTCCAAATCGTGGTTTTTAGAGAAGTTAGCGGAGATGCAAACAGTCGAAAAAGAGTCCTTTATACTAGAGTTTGGTTAACGAAAGATGAGAGTCTGTTGGAAAAACTAATTTTGCACCACATTTTAGGGGTCAATTTCCAGTAACTTAACCTCCAAATGTTAAAACATAGTGGCGCCGCCATTTCAGTCACATCTTTCGTTGACCAGACTATGTAAGTATAGATTTTGCAAGAAAAGTATACAATTATTACATAAAATTTATTATAAAAAACTAATCATTGATAATATAGGTCCTGATCAAATCACATCAAAATAATAGTTAAAAAACATTTGATCTTTCATTCGTTCAAAGCGAACGCGAGGACACACATTTGTTCACACTGTCACAGCTCTAGACTTGTACCATGATGTTTGTTTCATAGATTAGTATTATGTTTGGTATCGTTTTGCTATCGCAATATCTGTCGTTAGCTTACTTAACAAATTGCGTTTTCTTCGTGATTATATCACAGTTTGTTAATAAAATTAGTTTAGGTGTGATAGGAAATACCATCTTTAGTAAAATTTGAACTTTTGGATCGTCTTTTGCACAAAATCACTGCATAATACATCATTTTAGCGGAGATCTGTAGTATTACAAAATGGCGAGTGTTCGTGACCAACTAGTTTTTATAAACAGACATGACCAAATTGGTCATGTACTTTGGTGAAAGGGGGCGCGTGTTTTGCTTTCTCCCGTTCTGTATGCTCTAAGAAGCGCGCTCACATTTTATTCTAACCTACAATACAAGATGGAATGATCGCTAGAAACTATTTTTGCTCTCTAAAGCGATGATAATGATGAAAAACGTTTGATTATTGAGTAGTGTGCATCCAACATCTTTTTTCCAACTATTTACATCAGCCATCTTTTTTAATAAGTTCAAAAATAATAGGTATTATCAAAATACTAACCAATAAAATGCTCTATCCTTTTGTTGTGAAGTGAGGAAAAGCTCCTCCTGTAACGAACCGTATAATTATAGTCCAATCAACGGGGCTAATGCAACCCGAATAATTCTCCCGTCTATGAAATTTGGCATGTGATGAAGTTAGGCAATACAGATTACAGATGAACAATAATCCAATAAATTTTGTTACGAGAAAGTTAGTTATTTTTACCTAAACATGAAAATCGCTTATAACTCTCTGTGAATATTTCCTCGGGCTAAAATACTTTCTGTATACGTATTTATGTATTAGTTAGAATAAGTATGTAAAAGAATCCAATATTTTTTCGATTTCAGAGATACCCCAAATTTTAATGTTAATATTTTTTAATATATCTTCTGTTGGAAAAATTATCTGCTGATTACTATTTTTTAATATGTTTTTATACCCTTAATATATAGCTTTGTTCAGTAAGCCAATAAATTTTATTCTTTAATCATATTTATACATAAATGATAAAAATGGACCGACTATTTTTCACATTACCTCTTAAGACCAAAAAATAAAAAAATATGATTAAAGAAGAAAATTTATTGGCTTACTGAACAAATCTATATATTTAAGGATATAAAAACATGTTAAAAATAATGATCAGCAGATATTTTTATCAATAGAAGATATATTGAAAAATGTTAAAATTAAAAATTGGGGTATCTCTGAAACCCAAAAAATATTGGATTCCTTTACATACTTATTCTAACTAGTACATAAGTACGTATACAGAAAGTATTTTAGCCCGAGGAAATATTCACAGAGAGATATAAGCGATTTTCATGTTTAGGTATAAATACCTAACTTCTCGTAACAAAATTTATTGGATTATTGTTCATCTGTAATTTGTATTACCTAACTTCATCACATGCCAAATTTCATAGACGGGAGAATTATTCGGAAGTCTCCATACAACAAATATGCTCATTGATTGGACTAATTAATTAATTATTTGATTGTTTGACCAAAAAATTTCTGACACATGGTCGCTGTAAGCCCAAGATGGCACTGGTGATGAGTGACGTCATGGTAGATATTGTAAGCGCGCTAACGTGCATGCGGACCGGCTGTAATCGCGATAATATCGATATTATAGCTATGCGGACTGCAGCCAGAGCTAGCGCTAGCAGGAGAGCGTAGCGAAATTTTTCTATGTCTATGGCAGGATAGGACTCATATCTGTCGTAGGATAATTGTACAAACAGGATTTTTACAAAAAATCTGATTGCTCTGCTCTGATTGGCTATTTGTTATTGTTGTGATTATTGTCAAATATTTCTCTAGTGTTTTGTATGAATTTCACGTTTTTTATTTTAAAATAACTGAGTGCTCACATTAATCAAGAGACATTGAAGTGAGTGGATTGGATGTTATACAAGTGCCAGGCTCGATCAGTGCAGACAATTTAGAGGTCATATCTTAAAAATAACATTTCTATACAGAGCTAAGAAAGTTCTATAGCACTTGTCAATATTGTTGTGCAAAACCTAAATGGACTTTCGAGTTAAGTAATTAATGCTCTTAAAACTTCAATTGAAGAATTAAATTCGGCAAAATTACGAAATAACCCCAAAACCCAACAGCAATATGTTCTGACCAATCCGACTGAAGTTGTTTTAACCGTCTCTTAGATTATCCAATCAGCATTCAAGTTCACGATTTTCCTAAACATACTAGGATTTTTACAAAGATCCTAAAAATTACTCGGACGATTGTGAAAATTCATCTTAGATTTCAATTATCCGGTTCTTTATTACAATCGTCCTAGGATTTTTGTAAAGATCCGGTTTATACGATTATCCTACGACATATCTATGGATAGATTAGCGTATAGTTGGCAGCCTCACCATGGAACTAGAAGGTTTTGACTAGGTCAAAAAATTGTTAATAAATAGTGAACTATAGCATTTAAATAGTGATACTATGGTTCAAAAGATATTTGAGTATCTTGGTGAGGCTGCTAACTTGACGTCAAGCTGGCAGACACCTTAAGAAATACAGTTCGTATCAATGTGATTTATATGCCAAAAAATTGTTAGAAAATAGTGAATCGTATACGCAAAATTTCAATAATATTGCTTCAATACAAGCCGAGATATCACGGTCTCAAAGTGGGCTGCTAACTTGACGTTTCTGGCGATGGCGATTCCAGAGAAACTGGTACAAGTTAAAAACAAATAAATATAACAAAAAATTGTTAGTGAAATTGTGATTCTTACGATATAAATAAAAAAAACATTCTTCATTGCTATTTTCTAAAAATCGAATGTAAACTTCTACATAATACTCTGAATATAGGCTGTCGATCAATATTGAACTTGCTCCACAGTAATAAGGTTTAAACTTGATTGCAATCATGAGGTGAGGACTATCAAGCAAAAAAGTGAAATTTATATTTTTGACTGTGTCAATAGTCATATCCTCGGTTAAATGCTATTGATTTGGTATAAGTAAACAAATATTTTTCTACCTACTTTTTTTTATTATATCTCATCAAAAAAATTTTGATTATGTCTCTCAGTTCATTTATTTTGTTATTTATTCGGGAAAATCTATTAATATTTTCTACTTATATCATCTACTTCCTACCTACTTACCTACCTACTGGTTACTATTTTTATTATAAATATCATCAAATAGGTATCGAACGTTAAAATTTCAGTTACTAAAAAAAATACAAAATATTTATTTTCAAAAAATTACAGGTTAGGGTATATTTCATTGGACTCCTCCCTTTAAGTTATAGTTTTAACGTTAGGTACCTAATTGGTAGTTAAATATTAGTAGTTTTTCCCAAATAAATAACTAAATAAATGAACTGAGAGAAGAGTATTACACAATCAAAATTTTTTTGATGAGATTTAATTAAAAAATTTTTGATTGTGTCAAAACTCAAAAAATGAATAAAAGTGGGTAGAAAAATATTTGTTTATACCAAATCAATAGCATTGAACCGAGGATATGACTATTGACACAGTCAAAAAATATAAATTTCACTTTTTTGCTTGAAAGTACTCACCTCATGATTGCAATCAAGTTTAAACCTTATTACTGTGGAGCAAAGTTCAATATTGATCGACGGCCTATATTCAGAGTATTATGTAGAAGTTCACATTCGATTTTTAGAAAATAGCAATGAAGAATGCTTTTTTTATTTATATCGTAAGAATCACAATTTCACTAACAATTTTTTGATATATTTATTTGTTTATAACTTGTATCCGTTTCTCTGGAATCGCCATCGCCAGAAACGTCAAGTTAGCAGCCCACTTCATAATATCTCGGCTTGTATTAAAGCAATATTTTTGAAATTTTGCGTATACGATTCACTATTTTCTAACAATTTTTTGGCATATAAATCACATTGATACGAACTGTATTTCTTAAGGTGTCTGCCAGCTTGACGTCAAGTTAGCAGCCTCACCAAGATACTCAAATATCTTTTGAACCATAGTATCACTATTTATATTCTATAGCAGCGGTTCCCGAATAGGGTTCCGCGGAACCCTAGGGTTCCGTGAGAGGCTCTCAGGGGTTCCGCGAAAATTCAAGAGTTTAGGTATATAGACAGTCCCGATTTCGATGATATTGTCCCGCGTCCCCACGATCCATTAGTTTTGTCCAAATTTCTAATGATAACACGCGATCAAAATCAAAGTGTTCTTATCAACGTCAAAGTGTTCGTTATGACAACAAGTTATATGCCTTATTTTGCGTTGTACCTCTTAACTTAAATTTTCTGTCAGATCGTTGCTCTGTAGATTTAGCGCTATCGCACACTGGCAACTTAGTCTCCCAGCAACTGTTTTGTCTCTCACATCAAGTCCACGGGTTTATATGGAAGCGCGCACACGAAGCGACACGGTCGTCTGCAACTTTTCATACAAATCACGTGAGAGACAAAAAAGTTGCGAAGACAAAAGTTGCCCGTGTGCGATAGCGCTTAATGAAAGCAGAATGCAAAAAACGGAATTCGTAAGTAAATATAAAAATGACGCAAAAATAATGAGAGAGGCCCGTAGTAATAGAAAATATGCATGGAAACAGAGTCCTAAAACAGCGTCCAAAAATACCTAAAACATTAAATCAAAAGTCTTTTTTTTAGGTAGTTCTCCTTTTTTTATTTTACTCTTACTTTGCTCACCCGCCCGTTTGTTTCCATTGATTTTGAGTATTTTAATTATACAAACATTCACATACATTCATCATCCTTTACCAGTTACCAGACTCTACAGTAGTTTTACTACGTACATTTAGTTAGAAAATAGACCCTAAAATTTTTCGCGGCTCGCGTTTCGCGCTCGCCTCGCAACCGTGTCCTGGATTTTCTGTTTCAGAATGTGGCAACCCTGGTTAGTTTACTTCTTACACATGAGTAAAAAAACGTAAAGTGCTTCTTACTTAAGCTAGGGTTCCGCCCAAAAATGGTGAACCAAAAAGGGTTCCGTAGCCAAAAGAATTCGGGAACCGCTGTTCTATAGTTCACTATTTATCACTATTTATTAACAATTTTTTGACCTAGTCAAAACCTTCTAATTCCATGGTGAGGCTGCCAACTATACGCTAATTGAGATTTGTACAGACTTTTGTTTGTGCAACATCTTGCACAGCGTAAGTTGGTGTCGTGTGGACCCAGCTTTAGCGTGTGTAATCAATCAACGAGTCATGTGTTTGGGATTTGATCGCGAGGCAGTGGCAACACTGATTGCAGTGCTGCCAACTTAGGGTAATTTACCCTAGATTTAGGGTAATAAATATCCAGCAGGGTAAATTTAAGGGTAGGTATAGATTTTCTTAGGGTATTTCTTAGGGTTATAAATTTTCTTAGGGTATTTCTTAGGGTAAATCTTGTGTTCACTTTACTCCTAAAAAAAATGTTAGACAGAATGATGACCATTTCTGTCCTTTCAAAATGTTGATTTTATCCATTATCGTGTAAGTACACGATAATGGATCAACAATTTTACTTTTGACTTTTTACTCTCTATAAGTATAGATAAAGCTTAATAATTTCTCTATACACGATAATTGCTATATATTAAATATTATGTTAATTTACTTGGCTCATAAACATTTTTAATGTTCTTTATAAATTGCTAACTAAAATAAAAATTGGCAATGTAGATAAAGTTAATAAACTAGAACATAATGATTGATTAAAACATTAAATATTTTTGTAATTGTCAAATTAAAATTAAATAAAACACTAATATGTTCTATGGTCATAGCAATTATTCAAATTTATTTTTATTGCTATAATCATGTACAATATGTAACAAAAACCATGTCAGATCTGAAACAGGTGATAGTGTTGCTAAAACTGAACAACATTATCGATGGAACATGATGATGGGTCTAAATGAAAATAAAATTCATACTCCTATACAAAACATATTGTTCTGTTCAGCTGACCGACTTACTATGTGTTTAGGCTTCCCATCCTATTGTCCTACTTATTTCACCTCCATTTCAAAACACCTAGCGCCATCTCTGACGCCAATACGTAAACCTGGCTGCGCGACATTAGCGCCCTCAAAGGAAGACTAGAAGAACTCTCTCTTCGAAACACCGCGTGCACGCGCCGGGTCACCGCCCGCTGAAAATCCTTAAATTACTGTGAAAAACGGTGTAAAAGACGGAGCCGGCTCCATTGATCGATCAAGGAACCTAACAGAAGTGAGTGCCAGTGTGGTGCAAGTGTCAACAACCACCAGCATCTTCATTTGGAGTCGTCACTGCCGCTGGCTAAGCAGTGGCCAGCCATACATGTAAGTCCTTTTCCTTCCGCCTGCTGCCTATCCACATAAACCTCTTGTGTAGGTACTTGTTCGGAAAATTAATTAAAATAAATTGCGAAACCAAGCGGTTTCATTTCATTTTTTGGTCCATACGAGCACAGATGCTTATGGTTACTGGTTTTTAACCAGCTTAAATTCCATTTACAGTCCAATTTTACAACATATAAAGCAAAATTTTAATCAAAACAATCGTTAACGTTGCATTCCTAGCGTAAATTATAAGTACCTATTTATTCAACTCAAGCGCTGTGTGTTCGCCGAACGCCGGCCATTTTTTTGTTTACCGATCATTTAAGAAAAAAGTGAATCTCATTAAATCCCATTCATAATTACGTATTTTTACATAAAATTACATGTTAGTTAACGAATTTTATCGTTAAAATTGGTTCATATATAGATTTTTACTTTTAGGTATTTTGTGTTAGGTACTTATAGAAAATGCCTGAAGATGCACAGCCCGCTAGTGATAATGCAAATAGTTCATTAATGAATGAAAGAAAATTAAAAGTGGTTCAAACGCAGCGAGAATATGCGTTTCGTGATATGCAAATTTTGATGGATTTATCTAATAATATTCACTCTGATCAATCAGCATTAACTAAATTCAAAGCTAGGTTCAAACGGATTGAGAAATTACGTAGCGAATTCTTCGAGTACACTACTCAGATAAATGAATTGAAGTTAATCTTAAAACCAAGTGAAAAAATTGATTTAAGAGTTGTCCAAGCATTTGACGATTTATACTATAGTGTGATAGCCGTCGCGGATAGTATTTTTCCGAGCGAAAGCGAAGGTAGTACCGACACGGCTCACGCCGCTCGCGTCTCGACAAAAGTCGGCGCGTGTGATAGTTGTCATACCGCGAAACCATTCTCGCAAGTGCGTTTACCTTGTCTTGAGTTGCAAAAATTTGATGGCAACATTGAACTTTGGCAAACATTCTTTGACACATTCTCGTCACTTGTGCATAACAATAATAGCATAAGTTCGATTGAGAAGTTCCATTATTTGTTATCATGTCTTTCCGGTCAGGCTTTGTCGCTTGTCAAGGGCATTCCGGTTACGAGTGAAAATTATCCAATTGTTTTCGATACTCTTATTGATAGATTTGAAAATAAACGCGTTTTGGCTTATAATTATTTGGAAAAAAATAGTAATTTTTCACCTTTAAAAAATAGTAATTTTTCCGATCTTAGGAATTTAACTAACATTTTAAACGAAACAGTTAACGCCCTTCGGGCTATGAAAATAAAACAATTGGATGAGTTTATACTTTTTTATTTAGCTTCGCGCGTTCTAGATAGCGATACTCGTAAACGTTTTGAAATTCAGAATAAGGAACAAATACCTACTTTTTCGGATTTGTTAACCTTTCTACAAAGTTATGTCAAAGTATTGGAGGTCAGTCAATCCGGCACGATATCCGGTTCTGGTACTCAATTAAATAAAATAACTAAACGCCCCTTAGAGGTTCGAAACAAAAACAATTATAAATCTAATTCGTTGCCGTCCAGTGCCGGCGCCGTCAATGCTTCGATACCTAATCAGCATTCGGTGACCTGTATGTACTGCGGTGAACAACATAATATTTTCAAATGTTCTAAGTTTCAATCACTTAACATTCCTGAAAAGAATAAAGTCGTGTTTAAACATAAGTTATGTAAAAATTGTTTACGTCCGAATCATAATGTTGATCAGTGTTTTTCTAAATCTTCTTGCTCGGTATGTAACAAGCGTCATCACAGTTTGTTGCATGACGGTGGCGGGACCACTGTCGCGGTACCTGGTATTTCAACCGAAGTGACTGACGGTTCAAATGGGTT
Organism: Agriphila geniculea; assembly: GCA_943789525.1. NCBI lineage: Eukaryota > Metazoa > Arthropoda > Insecta > Lepidoptera > Crambidae > Agriphila > Agriphila geniculea. The sequence goes on from OX038871.1 coordinate 20,123,078, forward strand.
TAGCGTGATCGAACCGCCTATCGTAAACGAAACGTCGGTAACTACTAGTACACACCTAGGACATAGTCGCGCTTTGGTTCTACTCGGTACTTGTACGGTGCGCGTATGCGATCCGGCGGGCTCCGCTCCGCCTGTTTTGGCTCGCGCGCTCATAGATAGCGGTGCGCAGGACTGCTTCATTACGTCATCGCTCGCGCAACGTATGCGCTTGCCTATGCGCCGTTGCAAATTAACCGTCGCAGGTCTAGGTAAAAGCGTAGTGCATCAGATAAAAGGGGAGACATCCTGTACGGTACAGCCTCGCGATTCGGATAATCCAAAATTTAATCTTAATGTCATTGTTATGGACACAATTACTAGTAAAATGCCTACAGTTCCAATACCGCCGGTTGTACGTAACAACTTTAAACATTTAGTACTTGCTGATACGCAATTTGACAAACCGACAGATATCGACTTATTATTAGGCGCGGAGCAGTTCCACGCTATTTATGACGGCCAACGCCTCGATTTGGGCAACGGTCTACCGGTTGCTTTACACAGCGTGTTCGGGTGGGTTCTCACGGGCAGGGTCGACCCCGTTAGCCGTCCCCCATCCACAATCTCTTCCCTCGTGGCTTCCACTCGTGCATTAGATGACGTGGTCAAGCGTTTCTGGGAGGTCGAAGAGCCACCAAAAACGGAATTAGTGAACCCGGAAGACGTTAAGTGTGAGGAGCTATTTACCAGTCTAGTTTCCCGCAACCCTGACGGGCGATACGTGGTGCCGTTACTGTTAAAAGATTCGTGCGAATCTTTAGGCGATTCTTTAAATAACGCAAAGTCGCGCTTAAGTAAGCTCGAAAAACGACTCGAACGGAATTCCGAGTTAAACAAAGATTATGGCGATTTTATGGCTGAGTATCAGAACTTAGGTCATATGCAACCTTCAAGTTTAGGCTCAGGTAAATTCGTCATTCCACATCATTGTGTAGTCCGCCCAGATAGTGCGACCACAAAGCTCCGGGTTGTTTTTGACGCCAGCTCAAAAACAACAAATGGAAAATCGTTAAACGACATTGTTTATACTGGACCTAAGCTCCAGAATGATATCGTAGACATACTTACCAAATTTCGTTTGCAACCTATAGTGTTCACAGCCGATATAACAAAAATGTATCGTAACATTGATTTGCGCCCTGAAGATAGGGTGTGGCAACACGTACTCTGGCGATCGTCACCTTCTGATAATGTCTCGGAGTACGAGCTAAAAACAGTTACTTACGGCGTGACTAGTTCACCATATTTGGCAATTCGTACATTGCATCAGCTAGCAGCCGATCACGGCGCTGACTATCCTAAAGCTGCTGAAGTGGTTCGTCAGGACACATTTATGGACGACATAACGGCGGGGGCACCTACTGTAGCCCAAGCACTTCAGTTAAAAGACCAACTTGTAAACCTTTTGGCTTGTGCTCAGTTTGAACTCCGCAAGTGGAGTAGCAATTCACCTGAATTTAATGCATCTCTTCCTGTTGAACACTGTCAGGTTCCAAAATCATTTTGTGATGAAAATCATCAACATATTATCAAAATCTTAGGCGTCCAGTGGGACCCCCTTAAAGACTTTTTTACTTATTCAATTTCAGCATTGAATTCAAGTTTCACTAAGCGTGCTATTTTGTCATGCATCGCTCGAATTTACGATCCCGTTGGATGGCTTGCACCCGTTGTTTTGATAGCAAAATTTCTCTTGCAAGACCTTTGGCGTCTTAATTTAGGCTGGGACGACACTGTTCCCACAGATATCGCTGAGAAATGGCGTAACTTCCTCATTGAACTAGAATATGTTAAAAACATTACTGTTCCTCGTAAAGTTACAGCTGATGATGCTGTTCAACATCAATTAATAGGATTTTGTGATGGGTCCTCAAAAGCATATGGATGCTGTGTCTATTTGCGCAGTGTCGGTCCTGAAGAATGTCAAGTGCATCTATTGATTGCCAAGTCTAAACTGGCTCCCATAAAGCCATTAACAGTAAACCGCCTTGAACTCTGTGGCGCTGTTTTACTTGCACGCGTCCTTAAACATATGCATAATTTATTAAAAATTAAAATCCCAATAAATCAAATCATTGCGTTCACTGACAGTAGCACTGTGCTTGCCTGGCTTCACATCGAACCCCATAAGCTGAAGACGTTCGTTGCACATCGAGTTGTTAAAATAACAGAAGATGTTCCCCTCGAGCACTGGCAACACGTCTCCACTCATGACAACCCTGCGGACCACTGCAGTCGAGGCTTAAGCTCGATAAAACTCACGGAATGTTCCTCCTGGTGGGTGGGTCCAGACTGGTTGGCGAAAGATACTTCCTATTGGCCAGGTAATCCGCGTTTGGATTGCTCCAATGATATTCCAGAACTGCGTCCCAACGCGTGTTTAGCTCAAGCAACAACTGCACAAGATAAGTCTGGTCTCGTATCTACATTATTAGAACGCTATTCTTCTTTAACGCGTGTGCAGCGCATTCTTGCTTGGTGTTTGCGATTTATATCGGCGTGTTCACGCCATTCCGAAAACAGTAAAACGCTTATCGTTAAAGAATTGAACTATTCGCTTCAGTGTTTGATTAAACATGAACAGCAGTCATATCTTACTGATGACGTGCAGAGTTCTAAGACTATCCAGAAACTCCGTCCATTTGTAGACGATCTGGGTCTCCTCCGAGTGGGGGGACGACTAAAACATTCTAACTTACCTGTATCCGCTAAACATCCAGTTTTATTGTCTAAAGGTTCACGTCTATCCTTACTCATAGTAGATTATTTCCATATAACTTACTTGCATTGTGGGCCTCGTACCCTGCAATCGATTATTCAACGTCAATTTTGGATACTTGGGATTCGTAATTTGATTCGTTCCAGACTCTCAAAATGCGTTCGATGTTTTAAAGCGAAACCTTTTCCGTGCCAACCTCTTATGGGAGATCTTCCATCTTCCCGAGTCCAACAAACGCGTTGCTTCCAAAAAGTTGGAATCGACCTAGCTGGGCCCTTCCTAGTTAAAGAAAGCCATAGACGAAAGGCGCCAACTTATAAGGCTTACGTATGCGTTTTTGTATGCCTGGCCGTAAAGGCAATTCACATTGAAGTAGTCACTGAACTATCCACTCCTGCGTTTATTGCGGCTTTAGACCGATTTGTTTCCCGTCGTGGGCTTTGTACTTTTATAGTTACCGACAACGGTACCAATTTTATCGGCGCGAAACGCTATCTTAACGAATTATATAAACTCATATGGGAAAATCGCGATCCCATCTCATCTAATCTCGCAGATCGTGGAATCATCTGGCAATTTAACCCTCCAACCGGTAGTCACTTTGGTGGAATTTTCGAAAGTGGAATTAAATCCATGAAATACCACTTAAAACGGGTAATTGGATCGCAGATTTTAACTCTTGAAGAGTTGATAACTGTACTTGCTAAGGTCGAAGCGGTACTGAACTCGCGACCGTTGTGCAACATATCCTCGGATCCGGACGAAGTAGATATTCTAACACCGGGGCATTTCTTAGTTAATAGTCCTCTAGTAGCGTTACCTGAACCTGAACTGACGGATCAATTCGTGTCCCCTCGAGAGCGTTGGCAGATGCTACAAAAACTTACCCAATCATTCTGGCGTATCTGGCAGCGTGACTACCTCCATACGTTACAACAGCGTGCGAAGTGGTTTCACGGTCAAACTAACGTGCAGTGCGGTGATATTGTAATGCTCGTTGATAACAATTTGCCTTCATTAGATTGGCGTTCAGGGCAAGTGATAGCCTTACACCCTGGCGATGACGGTGTGGTCCGTGTCGTTACAGTCCGTACTACGCGTGGCCTCCTTCGGAGACCAGTCACTAAACTTTGTCCGTTGCCTATAGAACATTAAGTGTATCGGTTTTCATCGGTACATTTTCTTAGTTTTAAGTTCTCAATTTGATAATTCCTCAATCTTAATTGCAAAACCAAATTCATTATTAAATTTTAAACTATTGGTAGGAAGGAATGCAACTTTAACTATTAGTTCGTCATTGACTTCTTACCTTTTGTACTTTTGAAATCGAGACGATTTCAAGTGGGGGGATTATGTTTAGGCTTCCCATCCTATTGTCCTACTTATTTCACCTCCATTTCAAAACACCTAGCGCCATCTCTGACGCCAATACGTAAACCTGGCTGCGCGACATTAGCGCCCTCAAAGGAAGACTAGAAGAACTCTCTCTTCGAAACACCGCGTGCACGCGCCGGGTCACCGCCCGCTGAAAATCCTTAAATTACTGTGAAAAACGGTGTAAAAGACGGAGCCGGCTCCATTGATCGATCAAGGAACCTAACAGAAGTGAGTGCCAGTGTGGTGCAAGTGTCAACAACCACCAGCATCTTCATTTGGAGTCGTCACTGCCGCTGGCTAAGCAGTGGCCAGCCATACATGTAAGTCCTTTTCCTTCCGCCTGCTGCCTATCCACATAAACCTCTTGTGTAGGTACTTGTTCGGAAAATTAATTAAAATAAATTGCGAAACCAAGCGGTTTCATTTCACTATGGGAAAAGCGAAAAAAATCGTTTTTCGACCTATGTTCCTTGAATAATGTTGTTCAATTTTAGCAACAATACGACCTGTTTAACTATCTAACAGGGTTTTGTTACATAATACACATCAGCTTTAAAAACACTATTTTACGTAAGTCAACGTTTATATGGAATGTGGTCATTGTTCTATTAATAATATATAATATTTATTGTTGTTTTATTTGTAAAGGTAAAAACTTTATGATGGAATTTTTATTTAGGGTAATTTTTCAAAATTATACAGAATCTAGGGTAAATCGAGACCAACCCTAGGGTAATGTAAAAATCTGACCTGGCAACACTGACTGATTGTGTCTATTTTCAAAAACAAAATTTGGTCGGTACCCAACGTATCACACGGAGTTTTTGGCGGGATTTTGTCGAGTTCAGTTCTAGTATATTTATCTGTGGTTCAGTTCGGTGACTTTTTAATTATTCGTAAATTGATTCATAGTGGATATTGTGTCTTAAAATTGGTGCAGTTTTGTGGTACAAGTGTCTACGCAACTGAACAATATGTGGGATAATGGAAATAGGCGCGATCTTGGTTGTGTGAAGCTGAGACTTTTATTGTAGTGGTCGCTACCTCGGTAAAACTTACCGAGTAAACTGTCTTGATATACTTGCTGCCAAATGCTCCAAGCAGCATTGGAATGTGATGCACCCTCATTTTAATGTAAACTGAAACAATCTACTAGAAAATCTAGAAATACTGAACTATTCAAAACATGACACTGGCAATAATTACTTCCAAGAAGAAAGTAGATTGCCATAACAAAAATAAGAAGAAGAAGAACGTATCACACTATCCTTGTTCTCTATTACGTCTGTGGTTTTATCTATGTTTGTTAGCTTGCCACAAATTAGTAATCTGTGATGTTTGTGTGTGCTGTGTGGACTGGAGTGAAGTCAAGGAGGTTTATAATAGGGAGTGAGTACTCCACAAAAATTTTCACCTATCGTTTAAAAGAAATTCAACTTTATGAAATTGTTTATAGAGTTGAAATTCTATCGACGACATTGACTGAAGGCACTACTGTGTGAATGAGACGACACCAGGTGGAGGTCGGTGTCTCGTTCGCACAATTGCCATTACTAAACAATAATACCACGATAGTAGGACTAAAAATATGTACGTTACCAATCAAGTAGTGTATCAAAATTAAGGATTCGGAATGGGAAGTCGAATATATACCATTTAAATATTAATTTAGAATGACACATAATAATTGTAATATAAAACAGAACTTACTCTTTTGATTTAATTAAATATCTAAAATAATGCTAATCAGGGGCCCCACCGCCCAAGTGTCGTCGACTTCGCCGTCGGCTTCATTTGACAGAAGGATGAGATACATTGCTACTTCTTTTTAGTAATAAAATAATATAATAAAAACATACCAAAGAAAAGTAGCAATGTATTACAACCATATGTCAAATAAAGCCGACGGCGAAGTCGACGCTACTTGGGCGGGGCGGTAGCCCCACAGCTATCATCGGTGAGGTGGTAATAAATAGAAGTGTCAATCTTGGCAACTCCGATTTTGACCTTGGCGCCGAATTTCAATTTAAGAATTTCAATCTATAGGAAATGTTACTTTACAAAACTAGTGTGACCATAAATACTGCACCATTTCAGATTTCCAAAAAAACGAAATTGTTCTATTGAAATGGCTAGAGGTCGCAGGCGAGACGGTAAAATTAATAATAATAATCAAATTCATGTTTGTGTGCCTATTTCGATGAAACTCGGTTTTTGGTACTATTTCAACATGAAAATAACAACGCAATGTTGAAAATTTAAAAAATCCAAGATGGCGGCCAACTTTTTTGTTTTTGGGCCGATTTCGATGAAACTCGGTTTTTGGAACTGTTTTGACACGAAAATACCAACGCAATTTTTAAAAAACTAAAACTGATTGGGCTGATTTAGATGAAACTCGGTTATGGGTACTATTTCGGCAACAAAACAGCAATGCAATGTTAAAAATATAAAAAAATCCAAGATGGCGGCCAACTTTTTTGTTTGTGGGCCGATTTCGATGAAACTCGGTTTTGTGTACTATTTCGAAAGCAAAACAGCAATGCAATGTTGAAAATATTAAAAAATCCAAGATGGCGGCCAACTTTTTCGTTTGTGGGTCGATTTAGATGAAACTCGGTTATGGGTACTATTTCGACAACAAAACAGCAATGCAATGTTGAAAATATAAAAAAATCCAAGATGGCGGCCAACTTCTTTGTTTGTGGGCCGATTTCGATGAAACTCGGTTTTGTGTACTATTTCGACAACAAAACAGCAATGCAATGTTGAAAATATAAAAAAATCCAAGATGGCGGCCAACTTCTTTGTTTGTGGGCCGATTTAGATGAAACTCGGTTTTGGGTACTGTTTCGAAAGCAAAACAGCAATGCAATGTTGAAAATATAAAAAAAATCCAAGATGGCGGCCAACTTCTTTGTTTGTGGGCCGATTTAGATGAAACTTGGTTTTGGGTACTATTTCGAAAGCAAAACAGCAATGCAATGTTGAAAATATAAAAAAATCCAAGATGGCGGCAAACTTTATTGCTTGTGGGACGATTTAGATGAAACTCGGTTATGGGTACTATTTCGGCAACAAAACAGCAATGCAATGTTAAAAATATAAAAAAATCCAAGATGGCGGCCAACTTTTTTGTTTGTGGGCCGATTTCGATGAAACTCGGTTTTGTGTACTATTTCGAAAGCAAAACAGCAATGCAATGTTAAAAATATAAAAAAATCCAAGATGGCGGCCAACTTTTTTGTTTGTTGGCCGATTTAGATGAAACTCGGTTTTGGGTACTATTTCGACAACAAAACAGCAATGCAATGTTAAAAATATAAAAAAATCCAAGATGGCGGCAAACTTTTTTACTTGTGGGCCGATTTAGATGAAACTTGGTTTTGGGTACTATTTCGAAAGCAAAACAGCAATGCAATGTTGAAAATATAAAAAATCCAAGATGGCGGCAAACTTTTTTGCTTGTGGGCCGATTTAGATGAAACTCGGTTATGGGTACTATTTCGACAACAAAACAGCAATGCAATGTTGAAAATATAAAAAAATCCAAGATGGCGGCCAACTTTTTTGTTTGTTGGCCGATTTAGATGAAACTCGGTTTTGGGTACTATTTCGACAACAAAACAGCAATGCAATGTTAAAAATATAAAAAAATCCAAGATGGCGGCAAACTTTTTTACTTGTGGGCCGATTTAGATGAAACTTGGTTTTGGGTACTATTTCGAAAGCAAAACAGCAATGCAATGTTGAAAATATAAAAAATCCAAGATGGCGGCAAACTTTTTTGCTTGTGGGCCGATTTAGATGAAACTCGGTTATGGGTACTATTTCGGCAACAAAACAGCAATGCAATGTTAAAAATATAAAAAAATTCAAGATGGCGGCAAACTTTTTTGTTTGTGGGCCGATTTCGATGAAACTCGGTTTTTGGAACTATTTTGACAAGAAAATAACAATGCAATTTTTAAAAAACTAAAAATCTAAGATGGCGGCCAACTTTTTTGTTTTTGGGCCGATTTAGATGAAACTCGGTTTTTGGAACTATTTTGACAAGAAAATAACAACGCAATTTTTAAAAAACTTTTTTGTTTTTGGGCTGATTTCGATGAAACTCGGTTTTTGGAACTATTTTGACAAAAAATAACAACGCAATTTTTAAAAAACTAAAAATCCAAGATGGCGGCTAACTTTTTTGTTACTGGGCCGATTTCGATGAAACTTGGTTTTTGGAAATATTTTGACAAGAAAATAACAACGCAATTTTAAAAAAAACTAAAAATCCAAGATGGCGGCCAACTTTTTTGTTTTTGGGCCGATTTCGATGAAACTCGGTTTTTGGAACTAAAAATCCAAGATGGCGGCCAACTTTTTTGTTTTTGGGCCGATTTCGATGAAACTCGGTTTTTGGAACTATTTTGACCAAAAATAACAACGCACTCGCAATGGAGTTTCATCAAAATCGGCCCACGAACAATATAGTTGGCCGCCATCTTGGTTTTTTATATTTTTAACATTGTGTCGTCGTAAATCTCTTGCACCCATTTTATTATCTTGACAAGTAAAGAATTTGGTGCAAGTATTTTAAACCTTATTGCCATATTTACCAAAATAACAGTTTTTAATGAAACAGCAAAGTAAATGAACAAGTATAATTATGGGAAAAAGCAATCGAATTTCAATCGTCAATAAAGTTGAAAATCGTTTGCATCTTTTCTTAACTACAGTATTTAAGGTTATATTAAACAGTTTAAAGTATTATGTATGTCTCCGGCCAACCATACGGTTTGGTCACCCTAATGAAGAAAAGGACACATACATCTACTTGACCTCTCTGTCGGCTCGTTTTGGGGCGAAGCACTCAATCCGGTTTATAGTACTAAATTCATGAGTGAAGTAGCTTGCTACAAATTAGTAATCTGTGGAGTGAAGTGACAGCCGCTGATACGAGAAATTATTATGAAATTAAATTATTTTACATACATATTACATATGTATTTTTATCACTCAGAATGAAAAATAATAGATAACAGACAGATGAAAATTTATCAAAACAATCATGTAGTTTTACCTACTTCGTTTAAGATAAGGCTGAACTCGACTGAAGATAGGCTAAATTGACATTTAGTTTGTGTAGTTTTGTATCAAAGAAAGTTTGTTTTTATAAGTAGTTCAAACTCAATTTTACAAGATGAGTTTAAAAATAAAACATAGCTATCTTAATCATTTTCTGAAACGCAGTATCGTAAGTAAACATTATAAATATATTATGTTCAAAAAGTCATACTATAGGCTGCAAATGTATCAGCTGTTTCATTTTGGTTTCAGAGTTCTTCTCCTTCAAAAGTAAGAGTTTATGAAGTAGGACCTAGAGACGGACTTCAAAATGAATCCAAGTTTGTGCCAACGGAAATTAAGGTTGAATTGATCAATAAGCTAGTTGCTGCTGGCTTAAAGGACATTGAATCAGCCAGGTATTGTTATTTTTTTGACTAAATATTTTACTTTAAAACTGCATGAAAAAAATAATTGAAGTTAAGATACTGATCTGCCCCCCTAGCACGACCACCGAAACTCCATATGATAAAGTGATTTATCACGTTTAACCTCAGACCAAATAAAAAAGTAAAGACGGAGTCTTCCGACAAAGCGGTGAAGCCAGTAAAACTACGCCTTGGCTGTGTACATACACAGTTTTCGCACACATATCTAACGAAACTACGCCTTGGCTTTCGTTCGTCATTGGGCGAACCCTGCCGCCCGGCCCCTGCCCGCCCTCTAGTACGCACACATGTACCATAAAAAACCGGCTTCACTTAGTTGTTCGCTACCACTGCGTAACGCTCCATCTTCCTTTTTAGGGTTCCGTAGCCAAAATGGCAAAAAACGGAACCCTTATAGATTCGTCATGTCTGTCTGTCTGTCTGTCTGTCTGTCTGTCTGTCCGTCCGTATGTCACAGCCACTTTATTCCAAAAGTATTAGGACTACATAGTTGAAACTTGGTAAAGTCGCATTACTCATCTCCCAGCAAAAATGTAAACAAAGGTGTTGCCAGAACAAAACAACTCAAGAGGAAATAGTATATTGCTAAGTCAATAAATAAACACACCTACATGTTTTTTCATCACGAACCTAATAAAAATAGATTAGATAAATATTCTGAATCATGAGTTTTGCGGCAAAAACAGTAATATAATTTAATATTTCATAATAACAGTTTTATAACTTTTATAGTAGAAAATATATTCATGATGCTGTGCACACATCAACTGCAAACCGTGTACATCAACCTTTGGTTCATTTTATAAAATTTATTAAAAAATAGTAATAATAGTAGCTGTAGTAGTAACATTTGTCTTTTGGTTTGGGGGGGCGGGGGACGACGACGACGATGACAGGCGAAGATGCTAAGTCATTCTACCAGTTCTCGATTAAGAATGTATGTAAAAGATTATAATAATTGTCTTAAAATAAGTTCAGTTTAACTTAGATCCAACATTTTAATAAGAATACCTAAATAATCTTTACATTTATTTCTTATTCAAAATAGTTTAAAAAAAACCATAAACATTTAATTCGTAGGGGAGACATAGGAGGGTAGTGACATTTTTTTATTAACCGACATAAAACATGTGGTTTATAAGGGTATTACCAAACACTGTGAATAGATAACTAGTTATTCGTTGTAATTATTTTTTCTTGAGGCGGCGCTAGTGGATGCACGATGCACCTTTAAGTATTTGGTTACTAATTTTGTTGTAATTTATTTGCATTTGCGTAGGAAGGGGGGAGCGTGCGCACTCCATAACAGTGTGGTGCCACCCCAGACTAAAAACCTGAATAACCTGATATATTGCCCTTCTATACTGCAACGAGGCTCTAGCACGCACCCCCCTCCCCTATTAGTTTTACCTCCGAACTGGGGGCCAGCCCCCCCTCCCTGGAAAAATCTCTAGATAGGCCAATGTATATTTGGTAACGATATATTTAAGTTTGTAATATCGTTACTTATCCCTGTTAAAGCTGATAAGTTTCTTGCGCCCGTTCTTCTTGTCAGTTAAAAAGTCTGGAACGGGTGGTAGGAAAATATAGACGATTTTTTTGATTTCGACTTTGACTTTTATTGTAAACTAGCGGCCGCCCGCGACTTCGTCTGCGTGGAAAGATTTTTTGCTATCCCTCGGGAACAATACATTATTTCGGGATGAAAGGTATCCTATGTCCTTCTCGGTACCCCTAAGAACGTGTATGCAAAATTTCATGATGATTGGTTCAGAAGTTAAGACGTGAAGGCGTAACAAACAAACAAACAAACAAACAAACAAACGGACTTTCGCATTTATAATATTAGTAAGGATAAGGTTAGTTGAAACAATTATAATGGGGAGGGCAACTGTCAAAATGGCGCTGCATACGCTTGTTGCAGGAGAGCTATGAAAACAAAGGACTTTTACTTAAAAATATAGTTTTTTTTAGCTTTAAAATGATTAAATTCTGTGAAGTAAATCTGGATATAGAAAAAATGCATAAGTTCTGTAAGAATAAAAACGTCTTAATTTGGCTTTCAATACCGGCATCTCCATTTTCTTTCTTCCGTCTTTTATATCCATTTTGGGTCAATGGGTCTTTTTCGGTAAAAAATATACCACAAAATAAATAACTATTTTCCCATACATTTTGTTCTGAACGTCTACTGTCTGAGGAACAAGCGTACGCAGCGACATCTACAATTAGCTTTGCGTTGCCAACCCTGTTCTGTCCTGTTACCTACGTATTTTTGATAGTTTAGGTACATACAGTCAATATCTAAGTTTAGTTTTCTTATCAGTTCGTATCAAGAATTTTTAACATCAAAATGGTTATGATAGGTTTTAAAGATAAAATTTCTAATTACCATCATACTTTAAAATTACCCTGGATAACATTATATTTATAATGACTCAAAATATAAAAAACAAATTAGAAAGTTATAAAAGAGACCAAAGATTTTCAATATCTGAAAATGTCACTCTCAGGGTCAGTTTGTCAATTTGACAGTGACGTTTCTTTGTTTACATTTTTGCTGGGAGATGAGTAATGCGACTTTAGGTAGGTGTATTCTTGAACCGCTTTACGATTTTTATACAAAAATAAAAAAATAAAAGATTAAGGGGGGGCTCCCCATACATGGAACTGAAACTGAAAATATTTTTTTTCATCAAACCAATACTTTTGGGGTGTCTTTAGATAGGTCTTTAAAAATGACATTGAGGTTTCTAAGACTATTTTTTTTCAAAGTCAACTGTTTGAAAGCTATATGCCGCCAAAGTGGTAAAATGTGTGTCCCCCCCCCTTTAACTTTTAAAGTAAGAAGGTGAAAAATCTAAAAAAAATATAAGCTATAGATCTTAATAAACACTTTCAACGAAAATTAGTTTGAACGAGATACAGTAATTAGTTTTTGAGATATAGTACATTTTCCAAAACCGCAAATATAACTTTGTCATTCATACAAACACTGTGAAAAACAAAGTTATTTTTTCAGACGTAAAATGATAGCGGTATTAAAATATGGTATGGTATAATGTACCTACGGAACCCTACTGCGCGTGGCCCGACACGCACTTGGCCGGTTTTTTATTTGATCTGAGCGTTTAACTATCATTGACTGTTTTTAACTGTTGACGGCCATACCACAAAAGATTCTAAAACACTGTTCAACAGTGTTTAGCCTTGTATTCATTAGGCAACATTTGTCCATCACTGTTTATGACGAGTTTATAAACAAGTTTACCCTAAACACTGTTTCTGAAACTTGGCAGTCCACACTTGTCAGTTGTTGCTAGGGTGTCACCCGAGGAGGTTATCTATAAACTGTATTTGAGGCATCCCAAAGTATATTGTGCTGTTGATAAAGCTCTATAAGCATCGAAATCTGGCTGTTGGACGTTGGACCACACTACTTCCATGTTTAAAACTCGCGCAACACACGTCCACACCTGTTGACTTTTGTTTATAAACTAGAAGTTTCGTCTTGCTCTCCACTCAAAGTGGGGAGCACGGCAACATGTTTCATAAACAATGTTTCATCACATTTGTTTATAAACTGTTTACAGAGATGATGAAACATTGTGAAACACTGTTTATAAACAGTGTTTATAAACAAATGTTGCCTGAATACATAGCTATACACTGTTTATATGTGATGCTGTCACTTTTTTAACAATATTGTTTGGAAGAGACGACATCACATTTAAGAGTATATAAATGCAACTGTTTTAATTTTATTTTTAGTGGTAAGGCCGTGGGTGTCGATAAAATAATACCTACCACGCGATTGTGTTTCAGTGGTCATGCTAGAGGGACTGATAATTTCCTAGCAAATGAAAAAGGCACGTTTTGCTTCTATCCTAGTTTGAAGTTAAAGGACTAAAGTTGCTATTATTCCAGCAAGTCAGTTTTTAGGGTTCCATACCCAAAGGGTAAAAACGGGACCCTATTACTAAGACTCCGCTGTCCATCTGTCTGTCTGTCTGTCACCAGGCTGTATCTCATGAACCGTGATAGCTAGGAAGTTGAAATTGTCACAGATGATGTATTTCTGTTGCCGCTATAACAACAAATACTGAAAACAGAATTAAATTAATATATGAGGGGGGCTCCCATACAACAAACGTAATTTTTTTGCCGTTTTTTGCTCGATATTAATAACGACAACAGGTAGACAGTTGAAATCTTCACAGATGATGTATTTTTGTTGCTGCTATAGCAACAAATACTAAAAACAGAATAAAATTAATATTTAAGGGGGGCTCCCATACAACAAATGTAATTTTTTTGCCGTTTTTTGGTATGGAACCCTTCGTGCGCGAGTCCGACTCGCACTTGGCCGGTTTTTTGGGATCCAAAAAAAAAAACAAAAAGATGTTGAACTGTTTTAATTAGCAAAGGTTTAAATTCTGGTTTAAGTACCTACCTACCTTCATCCAACCCTGGCTATACTCTTGTCACCATCTAGTTAGCTTGAATAAAAAGTTACCAATTTAAGAATTAAATTTCAGTTTTGTCAGTCCTAAATGGGTTAAGCAAATGAGTGACGGTCAAGAAGTGATGAAAAATATCAGTAGAGTAGCCGGAGTCAACTACCCAGTCCTAGTACCAAACCTGAAGGGGTATGGAATTGCTGTAAGTAAAACTAAAACAAATATTATAAACATCATCATAGAATACCTGCATTACCTACCTAGTCATCTTCTGTGTACAGTCGAGTTCAATAATATTTACACACCTTTGACAGTTCATCCACCATTAAGGCCTGGGCACACCGGCTGCGTAGACACGCGCGTAGTGACGCGCAGCAAAGATACGTGCGTGTTCGGTGTGACGTCCAATAGGGAATGCCATTGAGTACAACGTCACAAGCTGCAATGCGTAAGTTTACGCATCAGTCAATGCGTTACGCAAGCGGTGTGCCATGTCTCATAAAGTTTCAGACATTACAACGTCATGGTACGTCTACGTGCACGCTTACGCATACGCTTACGCTTCCGGTGTGTTTCGCCTCTTATGCTTTTGGAATAAAAGATTACTCTGCCAAAAGTGCTTGCATATTTATGAACTCGACTGTATAGTCAAAGACACGCTGGGCTACCACAACAGGGTAGATTTCAATCAAAACTTAAATGCAAAGATGTTAAGGTAATAATTAACTTATTACTTTCTCGAAAAAAAAATTGTGTACGTTCATTGCGCCAAATTATTATTTATATGCATTTGTTATTCTTAATGAACTATAAACTTTCTTCAGTCACTTTGCAAACTAATTAATAGCTAGTTAAACATTGGTAAACTCGTTGTATCCTAAATTTGTGAAGGTATACAGGGTTATTTGTAAAACACCAACTACCTCGCAGGAGTAGATTACAAACATCATAAACAACAACATTTGTTCTACTTCTCCGAAAACAGGCAAAACAAATTCAACTTTCCAAACAGTCCAATATATAAATAATAATAAATAAATCTAAGTATAATGATATATTCTTTAAACAGCTTTACGTGCATTCCAAAGCACGGAGGAGCACAAGATAATATTTTTTGTTACCCATCCCATGACATGTGCGCTAATCCACTGCACCATTGATTTTATTTTTGTGGTATTTACACGAGTCGACATGGCAGGCAAGGTTGTGATTTTAATCAATAGGTAAATGGGTAACATAAATTGCGAGATTTTTGACAGTTATGTATTTAACTTGATGTGCTGTTGAATGTACAATCTTTTTTTTTAGGGTTCCGTACCCAAAGGGTAAAAACGGGACCCTATTATTTTAGTTCTATTTGTTAGAACAAATAGAACAAACAATATTAGAAAAGACTGTCCTTTAGCTTTTAGAATAGCTTACAATAACTTCAATAACCACCGACAATACAACATACAGGTACTTTTATTTTTCCACAGAACAAGATGTGACTTTTTCTGTGGGTCTGTCCGTCCGTATGTCACAGCCACTTTATTCCAAAAGTATTAGGACTACATAGTTGAAACTTGGTAAAGTCGCATTACTCATCTCCCAGCAAAAATGTAAACAAAGGTGTTGCCAGAACAAAACAACTCAAGAGGAAATAGTATATTGCTAAGTCAATAAATAAACACACCTACATGTTTTTTCATCACGAACCTAATAAAAATAGATTAGATAAATATTCTGAATCATGAGTTTTGCGGCAAAAACAGTAATATAATTTAATATTTCATAATAACAGTTTTATAACTTTTATAGTAGAAAATATATTCATGATGCTGTGCACACATCAACTGCAAACCGTGTACATCAACCTTTGGTTCATTTTATAAAATTTATTAAAAAATAGTAATAATAGTAGCTGTAGTAGTAACATTTGTCTTTTGGTTTGGGGGGGCGGGGGACGACGACGACGATGACAGGCGAAGATGCTAAGTCATTCTACCAGTTCTCGATTAAGAATGTATGTAAAAGATTATAATAATTGTCTTAAAATAAGTTCAGTTTAACTTAGATCCAACATTTTAATAAGAATACCTAAATAATCTTTACATTTATTTCTTATTCAAAATAGTTTAAAAAAAACCATAAACATTTAATTCGTAGGGGAGACATAGGAGGGTAGTGACATTTTTTTATTAACCGACATAAAACATGTGGTTTATAAGGGTATTACCAAACACTGTGAATAGATAACTAGTTATTCGTTGTAATTATTTTTTCTTGAGGCGGCGCTAGTGGATGCACGATGCACCTTTAAGTATTTGGTTACTAATTTTGTTGTAATTTATTTGCATTTGCGTAGGAAGGGGGGAGCGTGCGCACTCCATAACAGTGTGGTGCCACCCCAGACTAAAAACCTGAATAACCTGATATATTGCCCTTCTATACTGCAACGAGGCTCTAGCACGCACCCCCCTCCCCTATTAGTTTTACCTCCGAACTGGGGGCCAGCCCCCCCTCCCTGGAAAAATCTCTAGATAGGCCAATGTATATTTGGTAACGATATATTTAAGTTTGTAATATCGTTACTTATCCCTGTTAAAGCTGATAAGTTTCTTGCGCCCGTTCTTCTTGTCAGTTAAAAAGTCTGGAACGGGTGGTAGGAAAATATAGACGATTTTTTTGATTTCGACTTTGACTTTTATTGTAAACTAGCGGCCGCCCGCGACTTCGTCTGCGTGGAAAGATTTTTTGCTATCCCTCGGGAACAATACATTATTTCGGGATGAAAGGTATCCTATGTCCTTCTCGGTACCCCTAAGAACGTGTATGCAAAATTTCATGATGATTGGTTCAGAAGTTAAGACGTGAAGGCGTAACAAACAAACAAACAAACAAACAAACAAACGGACTTTCGCATTTATAATATTAGTAAGGATAAGGTTAGTTGAAACAATTATAATGGGGAGGGCAACTGTCAAAATGGCGCTGCATACGCTTGTTGCAGGAGAGCTATGAAAACAAAGGACTTTTACTTAAAAATATAGTTTTTTTTAGCTTTAAAATGATTAAATTCTGTGAAGTAAATCTGGATATAGAAAAAATGCATAAGTTCTGTAAGAATAAAAACGTCTTAATTTGGCTTTCAATACCGGCATCTCCATTTTCTTTCTTCCGTCTTTTATATCCATTTTGGGTCAATGGGTCTTTTTCGGTAAAAAATATACCACAAAATAAATAACTATTTTCCCATACATTTTGTTCTGAACGTCTACTGTCTGAGGAACAAGCGTACGCAGCGACATCTACAATTAGCTTTGCGTTGCCAACCCTGTTCTGTCCTGTTACCTACGTATTTTTGATAGTTTAGGTACATACAGTCAATATCTAAGTTTAGTTTTCTTATCAGTTCGTATCAAGAATTTTTAACATCAAAATGGTTATGATAGGTTTTAAAGATAAAATTTCTAATTACCATCATACTTTAAAATTACCCTGGATAACATTATATTTATAATGACTCAAAATATAAAAAACAAATTAGAAAGTTATAAAAGAGACCAAAGATTTTCAATATCTGAAAATGTCACTCTCAGGGTCAGTTTGTCAATTTGACAGTGACGTTTCTTTGTTTACATTTTTGCTGGGAGATGAGTAATGCGACTTTAGGTAGGTGTATTCTTGAACCGCTTTACGATTTTTATACAAAAATAAAAAAATAAAAGATTAAGGGGGGGCTCCCCATACATGGAACTGAAACTGAAAATATTTTTTTTCATCAAACCAATACTTTTGGGGTGTCTTTAGATAGGTCTTTAAAAATGACATTGAGGTTTCTAAGACTATTTTTTTTCAAAGTCAACTGTTTGAAAGCTATATGCCGCCAAAGTGGTAAAATGTGTGTCCCCCCCCCTTTAACTTTTAAAGTAAGAAGGTGAAAAATCTAAAAAAAATATAAGCTATAGATCTTAATAAACACTTTCAACGAAAATTAGTTTGAACGAGATACAGTAATTAGTTTTTGAGATATAGTACATTTTCCAAAACCGCAAATATAACTTTGTCATTCATACAAACACTGTGAAAAACAAAGTTATTTTTTCAGACGTAAAATGATAGCGGTATTAAAATATGGTATGGTATAATGTACCTACGGAACCCTACTGCGCGTGGCCCGACACGCACTTGGCCGGTTTTTTATTTGATCTGAGCGTTTAACTATCATTGACTGTTTTTAACTGTTGACGGCCATACCACAAAAGATTCTAAAACACTGTTCAACAGTGTTTAGCCTTGTATTCATTAGGCAACATTTGTCCATCACTGTTTATGACGAGTTTATAAACAAGTTTACCCTAAACACTGTTTCTGAAACTTGGCAGTCCACACTTGTCAGTTGTTGCTAGGGTGTCACCCGAGGAGGTTATCTATAAACTGTATTTGAGGCATCCCAAAGTATATTGTGCTGTTGATAAAGCTCTATAAGCATCGAAATCTGGCTGTTGGACGTTGGACCACACTACTTCCATGTTTAAAACTCGCGCAACACACGTCCACACCTGTTGACTTTTGTTTATAAACTAGAAGTTTCGTCTTGCTCTCCACTCAAAGTGGGGAGCACGGCAACATGTTTCATAAACAATGTTTCATCACATTTGTTTATAAACTGTTTACAGAGATGATGAAACATTGTGAAACACTGTTTATAAACAGTGTTTATAAACAAATGTTGCCTGAATACATAGCTATACACTGTTTATATGTGATGCTGTCACTTTTTTAACAATATTGTTTGGAAGAGACGACATCACATTTAAGAGTATATAAATGCAACTGTTTTAATTTTATTTTTAGTGGTAAGGCCGTGGGTGTCGATAAAATAATACCTACCACGCGATTGTGTTTCAGTGGTCATGCTAGAGGGACTGATAATTTCCTAGCAAATGAAAAAGGCACGTTTTGCTTCTATCCTAGTTTGAAGTTAAAGGACTAAAGTTGCTATTATTCCAGCAAGTCAGTTTTTAGGGTTCCATACCCAAAGGGTAAAAACGGGACCCTATTACTAAGACTCCGCTGTCCATCTGTCTGTCTGTCTGTCACCAGGCTGTATCTCATGAACCGTGATAGCTAGGAAGTTGAAATTGTCACAGATGATGTATTTCTGTTGCCGCTATAACAACAAATACTGAAAACAGAATTAAATTAATATATGAGGGGGGCTCCCATACAACAAACGTAATTTTTTTGCCGTTTTTTGCTCGATATTAATAACGACAACAGGTAGACAGTTGAAATCTTCACAGATGATGTATTTTTGTTGCTGCTATAGCAACAAATACTAAAAACAGAATAAAATTAATATTTAAGGGGGGCTCCCATACAACAAATGTAATTTTTTTGCCGTTTTTTGGTATGGAACCCTTCGTGCGCGAGTCCGACTCGCACTTGGCCGGTTTTTTGGGATCCAAAAAAAAAAACAAAAAGATGTTGAACTGTTTTAATTAGCAAAGGTTTAAATTCTGGTTTAAGTACCTACCTACCTTCATCCAACCCTGGCTATACTCTTGTCACCATCTAGTTAGCTTGAATAAAAAGTTACCAATTTAAGAATTAAATTTCAGTTTTGTCAGTCCTAAATGGGTTAAGCAAATGAGTGACGGTCAAGAAGTGATGAAAAATATCAGTAGAGTAGCCGGAGTCAACTACCCAGTCCTAGTACCAAACCTGAAGGGGTATGGAATTGCTGTAAGTAAAACTAAAACAAATATTATAAACATCATCATAGAATACCTGCATTACCTACCTAGTCATCTTCTGTGTACAGTCGAGTTCAATAATATTTACACACCTTTGACAGTTCATCCACCATTAAGGCCTGGGCACACCGGCTGCGTAGACACGCGCGTAGTGACGCGCAGCAAAGATACGTGCGTGTTCGGTGTGACGTCCAATAGGGAATGCCATTGAGTACAACGTCACAAGCTGCAATGCGTAAGTTTACGCATCAGTCAATGCGTTACGCAAGCGGTGTGCCATGTCTCATAAAGTTTCAGACATTACAACGTCATGGTACGTCTACGTGCACGCTTACGCATACGCTTACGCTTCCGGTGTGTTTCGCCTCTTATGCTTTTGGAATAAAAGATTACTCTGCCAAAAGTGCTTGCATATTTATGAACTCGACTGTATAGTCAAAGACACGCTGGGCTACCACAACAGGGTAGATTTCAATCAAAACTTAAATGCAAAGATGTTAAGGTAATAATTAACTTATTACTTTCTCGAAAAAAAAATTGTGTACGTTCATTGCGCCAAATTATTATTTATATGCATTTGTTATTCTTAATGAACTATAAACTTTCTTCAGTCACTTTGCAAACTAATTAATAGCTAGTTAAACATTGGTAAACTCGTTGTATCCTAAATTTGTGAAGGTATACAGGGTTATTTGTAAAACACCAACTACCTCGCAGGAGTAGATTACAAACATCATAAACAACAACATTTGTTCTACTTCTCCGAAAACAGGCAAAACAAATTCAACTTTCCAAACAGTCCAATATATAAATAATAATAAATAAATCTAAGTATAATGATATATTCTTTAAACAGCTTTACGTGCATTCCAAAGCACGGAGGAGCACAAGATAATATTTTTTGTTACCCATCCCATGACATGTGCGCTAATCCACTGCACCATTGATTTTATTTTTGTGGTATTTACACGAGTCGACATGGCAGGCAAGGTTGTGATTTTAATCAATAGGTAAATGGGTAACATAAATTGCGAGATTTTTGACAGTTATGTATTTAACTTGATGTGCTGTTGAATGTACAATCTTTTTTTTTAGGGTTCCGTACCCAAAGGGTAAAAACGGGACCCTATTATTTTAGTTCTATTTGTTAGAACAAATAGAACAAACAATATTACAAAAGACTGTCCTTTAGCTTTTAGAATAGCTTACAATAACTTCAATAACCACCGACAATACAACATACAGGTACTTTTATTTTTCCACAGAACAAGATGTGACTTTTTCTGTGGGTAAAGCTTATAACAGTAAATTATTATTACTATGTGGTCATTCTTTTAAACTAAAAGTAATAATATTATTGTTCTAGAAACAATGTAATGTTGAGGAAGTAGCCATATTTCCTGCTGGGTCTGAGGGCTTTTCACAGAAGAATTTAAATTGCTCTGTGGCAGAAGGTTTAAGAAGGTTCAAGGAAGTAGCTGATCAGGCTATCCAGGATGGCAAGAGAGTGCGAGGATATATCTCCTGTGTAGTGGGTTGTCCGTATGATGGACCCATCAGTCCAAAGGTTATTGCTAAGGTAAAATTATTATTTTGCCATTATTATGGCAAATCTATTTTTTTTATTCTAATCCTGATATTTCAACACAATATGGCAACTCTAGCCTTATGGTGCTAACCATAAAATTAAGTTTGATTTGATCTAATTTTAAATCATTGGCTTGTCATGTAAAATTACTAGTTTCCTGTCTTGTCTCTTCTCTTATGTTATAATGGCCAATAAAAAACAGACAGTCACAGGCACTGGCAAAAAGATGTACTATCTAATCTCCATTAAAAACCGCAAATCCTGACACACACTACTGCAATTCAACAGAGTTATTTTTTTATCCACTACTTAGTTTTCTAAATTTACAAGCCTGGAATTTGATTAAACCTCGGAAATGGAAAATTCTCTGTATTATGACTGCTCGACTATATACAGGTTTATGGGTAATGCAATTTGTCATCTCGATATCCCTGGCTCAAGAGCGTAGCGAGGGGAGGGGGAGAGGGGGCGGGGATTTGGGGGTTCAACCGATCCCCCCAAAAAACTGACCTCAACCCCCTCTGAAAGACTGGCCTGGCTACGCCTACGCCAAATTTTAGCCCTAGCTTTTATTTGCAATCTTAATTTCAACGAAATTATGGACATCTAATTTTGACAGATAACAGAAGATTTGTTGGCCATGGGTTGCTATGAAGTGTCCCTGGGCGACACGATAGGGGTGGGCACTGCGGGCTCGGTCCGAAAGCTGCTGCGCGAGGTGCTCACAGTGGCGACACCTGCCAAGCTCGCCCTGCACTTCCACGACACCTACGGACAGGGCTTGGCTAACCTGCTTGCTGGACTGGAGGTTAGCAAATAAAATTGCTGGATATCATTAATTTATCATCCATATTTTGTTAGTTTCACAGGTCTCAGATACCTATATCACCTATCTTTTGATTAGGTTTAAAAATAGAACAGAATAAGGAATTCGGACTTTATCGAACTTATGGAAAGGGACCTTAAGTTTTCGATAGAATCGGGTTTTAATCAGTCAATTTAACCATACGTCCGAGTACCTTTCACTGTGGTTCTCAGCGCAAGTAGGTACAGTCAACCTCAGAAGGAGTTGACCACTTGGTCACACTCACTCATCTATCAACGCACAGCCTAAACCACTGGACGTAGAGACTTGAAATTTTGTACATAGATACTTTATAAAGTGTGTAGGTTAAATAGGGGATGAAAGATTGTATGCAAATCCATCAGTTTCGAAGTTAGGATCTTCAAATTTTGTGTTTAGGTTGACGATTGAAAATAAATATTGACGTGTCACAGCGTTTTTGATAATTCCACCCCTGAAGGAGTGACAAGAGGGATGAAGTTGTGTGTAAAATCCTTCATTTTCAAAGTATTACTTAATTTATTATTTAGGTTATGGACTAAGAGCATAGAAGGTATAGAATTTATTTACAGAGCTACGAAATCCCTCTAGTTAAGTGTGCCACACTATCGTTATTAATAGATCCGCGGGCTGATTATCTAATTAGAAACCACCTAGCGACCGGTCTCATTTGACAGATGAATGTGATAGATTGCTACTTCTTTTTGGGGTGAAAAAAACATACCAAAGAAAAGTAGCAATGTATATCAAATGAAACCAGTCGCTAAATAGTTTATATTTAGATAATCAAGGTGCCGGGCGCCTGGCAGCTTTTCATTGGTGGGGGTGGGAGTGGTTGGGCAACAAAGGGGCTGAAAAACCGATTGAAGTTATACAATTTACAGAGCTCTGGATTTGGTGTGGTATTATAGCCAGCCAATCATGTATCTAATTCGAATATAACATTGCCAGGCGTTTTGGTTGGTGGAAAATCAGTGCCAGGCGGCATGCGGGAAAAAGTGGTAAAGTCATCTCATTTACAGAGCTCTGGATTTGATATAAAGAAGTTTCTTTGGTGTTTCATAAATTATAGATTAAGTTCAACGGTATTATTGCAGTCATAGAAAATAAGTCGACCCAAAGTGTTGAAGCCACAGACATATTATATCTGTGGTTGAAGCCGTTTTCGTGGCAAATTTCTTCTTTTTAGGGTTCCGTATCTCAAAAGGAAAAAACGGAACCCTTATAGGATCACTTTGTTGTCCGTCTGTCTGTCTGTCTGTCAAGACCCTTTATCTCGGTAACGCGTGTAGGTATCGAGTTGAAATTAAAACCATATACTCACTAAGGTCTACAGTCCCTTGATTTGATTTTATAAATCTAGTGACCATGCAAAAATATGGAAATCAAGCACTAAGTATTGCATAAGAAGCGAAAATATTCCACCTACTTACTGTTTTGTTCTATTCTCATACCAAAATAAGTATAATTCTTTATAACTTAGGTAAATCTTTCATGTTTATTTTGCATGATAAAAAATAAGCTGTATATTTCCTTAGTCAGTCAAAAAAGTTAAAAAGTCTTTGTGAGTTAAAAAAGTCTGGAACGGGTGGTAGAAAAATATAGACGATACAAATGTGCTTAATTATTAAGTTTATTCGAATAAAGACATTTTGACTTGGACTTAGTAAAAACCTGCTTTCTTAGTAAAATATCGTAGTTATCTTAGTCGCGTTAGTGTATATGTTACGGCTAATACCCGAAGTGCGGCTAAACCTAGTTTTAGCCGGCTTAAACTAGGTGTAGCCGATAGCTGTTGGCTAAAACTAGGTGTAGCCGATTTGCTCGCGGCTAATACTAGGTGTAGCCGGCTAAAACTAGGTGTAGCATGGGGCATTAAGAAAATTATTTCCGTTGTCTGTTAAAAAAAATAACCTCGAAATTTAAGGCTCACGCTACGCTTCCTTCGCGCTCGCCTTGAATTTCTAACCTATATTCGGGACCTACAGGAATAAAGCAGGGGGCTAATTGTCTTATTAAAAAAATCTATCACAATCGCTTTCGTTTGACAGATGGATGTGACACATTGCTGCATTTCTTTGGTGAGTTTTTATTTGTGCCAAAAAGAAGCTTCAATGTGTTACATCCTGAAAGCGATTGCGATAGATTTTGAAATTAGACAATAGAAAGGCAGATCGGTTCACCTAGTTTTAGCCAACAGCTATCGGCTACACCTAGTTATAGCCGGCTAAAACTAGGTGTAGCCGCACTTCGGGTATTAGCCGTAACATATATTTTCTTTGTCGTAGTATCGTAGTAGTGGTAATTTATTTATAAATACTCTTAGATAGATATTCGTTTTTACATTTGTAATTAACAAAACTTGTTTTTGCAGTTTGGCATCACAACTGTGGATTCTTCCATCTCGGGGCTGGGTGGATGCCCGTACGCGCGGGGGGCGAGCGGCAACCTCGCCACAGAGGACCTAGTCTACTTCCTGTACGGTCTCGGTGTCAACACTGACTTAGACCTCGTGAAGCTCGTTGAAGCCGGCCGATACATCTCCAACTTCCTTGGAAAGCCAACTGAATCCAAAGTAAACAGAGCGATTGGCGATAGGTTCAAAAACCATAAAGATGTGATACAAATGGCTTCATGTGCCATATAAATCTGTCAATACATAAATACGTGCATTTACTTCATAAAACCGTACGATAATTAAACTCGGTTGTGTTAATATTATATTGTAGGCGTCTTTGTAATTTATTATTGAATAAATTATTTTGTTCCGATGCTGTTTTACTTATTTAGTATGCATGAGTGAGAAAGAGACCGCATGTGTTGATCACAAACGTGGTGCGGCAAACGGGTTTTTTATCAATTATCATGCGAAGTGGCCGCAGCGAGGCGGGCGCGGCACACTAGAGTGGCGCGCGCGCACCGGGCAGCCCGCTTTTATATTGAATTGACCTTATTTACTCAAACTGATCTTGAACGAGAGGTCGATAACCCTCGCGTTACATCGACATTCCCTTTACGGCGCTCGATTCACACCGGTGGTGTTAGTTTTTACTTTATTTCTATGGAATACATGCAACATCTGTGAACATGGTGGAAGTTAAAATAACCGAAGATATCAAAATTGGCGGCAACAATCCGTGTTTTATAATCGCGGAAGTTGGACAGAACCACCAAGGTGACATTGAAATCGCGAAAAAATTGATAAAAGCAGCTAAGGTAAGTGCTATTCAAAACATTTTAGTAAAATTCGCCAACAGGAAACATAACAATGAAGTCAATTTTATTCTCTATTGACCTTAGTCGTTCCTAGACCGGTAAACTTCCTTACTAACTTTTTAAAGCAAATAAACAAAAGACTTTTGTTTCAAATTGAGTATGTACTCAAATATTATTATGTATGCACATCGATGCCTTAACTACCCGTCTCACATGAATCACATTATCTACTCAGATTGTAAATAAATATTTACCAAGCACTTTATATAATTATGTCATTCTTTATCTTTATTATTTTAATATGTTCTGAACTGAAAGTTCAGTTAATCTTTTGTTTTCTTTATCTGCGTTATAATAACAAACCAATACTTTTTACATTATCCTCGACAATGTATGTTAAATGCCTCATTCTAACTAAACTGTCAAACACCTACCTTAATTTTATTACTTAATGCATAGTGATTTATGTTTATGAGTCACGACTTATTCGCGTTTTTTACGATTTCAGGATGCCGGTGCCAACTGTGTGAAATTTCAAAAAACTTGTCTCAAAGAAAAATTCACAAAAAAATACCTAGAAAGGCCTTATGAGAACCCAAACTCTTGGGGGAAAACGTATGGCGACCACAAAAGACATTTAGAGTTCACAGAAAGCCAGTTTAGAGAACTATTGAAGTATGCCAGAGAGGTTGGAATCCCTCTGGCCGCGTCTGCTATGGACATGGTAAGATTTTCAAATTTCAAATTTTTCAAATGTTTTCGATAAAAATGCGCACTTTGTTTTAACTTCCTAATCAGTTCGTAAAATTCGATTAGGTATTAAATGAACTTTACAATACTGATCAATACATTTTAAAAAAATGTGAAGATTTATTCAATATGTAGTCATTGTATTTATTTTGGTAAAAATAAATGATGAGACACTTTTTTATTGACCCATTTCAAAATTTATAAAATTAAAATCTGTAAGTAGATGTAAACCCCAGCTCAAGAGAAAGCTTTTGTGAGAGTTAAAAGATTATTAGAAATATTACTCTTATGCTTAGAATAATAACACCTAGAGGCGATCGTATAAAAGTGAGGCAACTAAAACTGAGCCATAATGGCTCAGTTTTTAGATGTATATCCTTCATACGTTACCTAATAGTAACTAAAATCCAATAAAATAGTTACTAATCCTCTAAAGGAATATGAAACTATTTCGTACTTAACAATGAAGAGTGAAGGATAAAAATCGCCTTAGTTTTAGTTGCCTAGCCGTACTTTTGAGTTTTGACAGTGCGCTTTGTGGGGAACTATCGTTCTAGGTGTTATTATTCTATGCTTTCATGTTATAACAGCAGATTAAAGCAGCAAACTTGTTTTTCTCAAAACCAAACAATTATTTACAGGTTTCATTCGACTTTCTGGTCAATAACAAGGCACCATTCATCAAAATTGGATCAGGGGACTCAAATAATCCCTTATTTCTGAAATACGCCGCATCGAAGAACGTCCCACTTATCATATCCACAGGAATGGTAGACAAAAAGGCTGTCAAATCCATATACGACATACTATCGACCAACCACAAACAGTTCTGCATCCTGCACTGCGTATCTGCGTACCCAGTGCCTTACGAAGACTGCAATTTAAATGTACTGCAAGACTATAGGGATTCGTTTGATATTCCCATTGGGTATTCTGGTCACGAAGTTGGCACCGCTGTAGGTCTCGCTGCAGTAGCTTTGGGAGCAAAGGTAAATTAAACCTTATTTTCTAATCATCAATAGTATCTTCTTACTAATAATCGTACTCGTAAATATACACATCAACTTTGACTAGGGATACAGGTGTTATTTTCATACAAACGAGGTAACTTTGAAGCCTTGGTTTTCTGCCAGGGATGTACCGTGCTGTAATCTGATGATGGCTATCCAGGGACTGAATGGATGAGATTCAGATCGTTATACACAGTCATGCTATTTTCGCGGTTTTTTTAATCATGTCCTTTACGATTTAAGAATGCTGGTCAGATTAGTTGGGTGTGTATAGCGATCTGAATCTCCTCCATTCACTTCCTGGATAGCCGTCATCAGATCACAGCACAGTACATTCCTGGCAGGAAACCAAGGCTTCAAAGTTACCTCGTTTGTATGAAAATAACACCAGTAATACCAGTATCCCTAGACAAAGTTGATGTGTGTACGAAAATTTGTATGTTTCTTCACACTAAAACTACTTGACTGGTTTTGCTGGTAATAACTAGTCAGTAATATTAAGAATGCGAGAGTAAATCTGTCTTTTACGTTTTCCATTTTTTACGTTTTCAAGCGGTCATGAGCTCCTACGGGAATGCGCACGCGCATACATTACATAATTATTATGATATTTTGACTCAAAATCCCAATGTGTGGCAAATGTTTTCTATTATTGTCTCGGTGTTGGAAAAATGGTGGCGCTACACTAGTTAGTGATTTATTGAACACAAGTGTTTTGGTTGCTTACCTAAGTAGGATTATTGAGTTCTTTTTGAGCTACTTTTACTTGAGTCTAACTTTTACCACAGATAACATGATAGTCTTAATATTTTGCTTTTGTTCTGTAAATGCATAGTCATTTTATATGGCTTCCAAAGTTCTCGCGGTGTTTTACCAATATGAAGAAGTTAGTTATAGTCAATTCGGAAACATCATGCCAATCTCGTTTACATAAATTCTTACTAACTTTTATTGCCTTTATCATTTGTAGCAATATTAGATAGGACGTAGGTAGTAGGTACTTATGTATCGACGCTGTCTGTCATTCAAAATGAAGTCTTTATCACGAAGAGTCACGGCCATTTCCATTGGTTCACCAATTTATCATTCGATATACGTTACTTTATTGTTATTATTTACCGACCCAACTGTACCATGTTCTAACGGTTGTCAGCTGTTGACGCTGTTGTCTTGTGTTTTATTATTAACTAACTTCCGCCCGCGACTTCGTCAGCGTGGACATTCGGAAGATCCCTAGGGAACCTTTGACCGGGATAAAAAGTATCCTATGTTTTAATCCAGGCTATAAACTATCTGTGTTTCAAATTTCATCCAAATCTGTTCTGCCGTTTTTGCGTGATTAAGGAAAAAACATCCAAACCCACAAACTTTTACATTTATAATATTAGTAGGATTATACCTACCTACTGGTACCATCTGTGTTTTGAAATCAATTTGCGTATAGAGATTATCTATAAAAAAAAACCGGCCAAGTGCGAGTCGGATTCGCGCACGAAGGGTTCCGTACCAAAAACGGCAAATAAAATCACGTTTGTTGTATGGGAACACCCCTTAAATATTTTTTTTTCTGTTTTTAGTATTTGTTGTTATAGCGGCAACAGAAATACATAATCTATGAAAATTTCAACTGTATAGCTGTTGTCGTTATTAATATAAAGCAAAAAACGGCAAATAAAACACGTTTGTTGTATGGGAGCCCCCCTTATATATTTATTTTATTATACTTTTAGTATTTGTTGTTATAGCGGCAACAGAAATACATCATCTGTGAAAATTTCAACTGTCTAGCTATCACGGTTCATGAGATACAGCCTGGTGACAGACAGACAGACAGACAGACGGACTGCGGAGTCTTAGTAATACTAAAAACAGAATAAAATTAATATTTAAGGGGGGCTCCCATACAACAAACTTGATTTTTTTGCCGTGTTTTGCTCGATATTAATAACGGTAACAGGTAGACAGTTGAAATTTTCACAGATGATGTATTTTTGTTGCAGTTATAACAACAAATACTAAAAACAGAATAAAATTAATAATTAAGGGGGGCTCCCATACACCAAAGGTAATTTTTTGCCGTTTTTTGGTACGGAACCCTTCGTGCGCGAGCTCGACTCGCACTTGGCCGGTTTTTAATTTTTGATGGGTATTTCGGATATCACTAGGTATAGCGGCGCACGATGAAACCTGTGTACATCAATAGGGGATTTATGGACGACCAAAAATTGTCTTAAAATATTAAGTCCTAAAGCGCTACGTTTTCAAGATAATATGGGGGGAATAGGAATAGGTTTGAATTTTTATACAGGATCTTTAAAATGGATTATCTCAGAAAAATTGCGCTTTAGGATTTTATATTATTTAACAGTTTTTGTTCATCTACAGATCCTCTATCGATATCATGGGTGGTGGGTTTTATCGTGCGCCGCTATATTTCCGAGATCCCCGTTAAAATAAAAAATTACCTATGGTTACCACCATACCAAAATGTTCTAATCCCTTTGAAACCAAACTTAATAGCTATAGTTTTCTTTTTTATTATTAATTGAAACAAGAACTTTTCTTAATTATACTTAGTATTTTTATCCGATGTTTTGGTCGTAATTATCTTTGTTGGTAATTAAATTTACGAACTATGACTGCGAAACCTTTCAAGGATTAAAATGATCCAATTCGTTCCGCAAAGTATTAGCATAGGTAATATGATTATGTTTTATGTTTCCTAGTATTAAGACATAAGTCTTAACATGTTTGTTAGGTATTAATTTAGTTGAATATCATCATGGACCATTAAACATATTTTTATCTTTTAACGCCCCTGATTTCGTGCGCGGACACAACACAAATTGTATTGTAAACTTAAATTCTAAAGATAAGGCTGATTTTTGTCAAACGATTAGGTATTTTGGTAGGTTTGAATGCTCAGATCATGTTAGCGCTGATTGTACCATGGGCAACAGCGTCGCTTAACCACTGCTAAGGTTAAAATCGCTTACACGCCGCGCCGTCACAACCATACGTTTAGTTCGTGCAGGGACGATACGCGCGCACGCGAATTTTGTTGGAAACTGGTTAAGCGACGCTGTTGCCCATAGTACTTAGTGACTCAATAAGTGATAAAATAATTTGAATGGTAAAGAGATACAATAAATGATTCTTGCAACATTTAGTTAAGTCTTCCCATATATTCTCCAGATATTTATAGAGTTTTGGTTACAGGTGTTAGAGAAGCATATAACCCTGGACAGGAGCATGAAAGGCACCGACCACGTGTGCTCTCTCACACCGCCCGAGTTTCAGGCGCTGGTCCGCGACGTACGCATCATAGAGACCGCCCTCGGCACTCCGATCAAGAAAGTCGTCACATCAGGTAAACACTTAGGCCGCCTACGCACCGACAGGTGCCTAGATAAGTTCCTAGAGCCTAGATATGTAACCAAGCAAAACTAACGTTGACGAATGTTCGCAACCGGCCGCACGGCGCGCTAGGTGCCTCGATGCGTGTTTACTAAATGTACCTTGCGAGGACGCCGATGACGTCACAGGTCTGGTCGACATCGGGTATAGTTAAGAGATGAATCAAATCAAGTGAGCACTACTAAATATACCCGATTTCGATCACAACAACTCTTACACGCGGCAAAAATCAGGTATAGGTAGATAGCAGTAATTTCTACTCATATTTGACTATGACTATTGATGAGTCTACCCATACCATCCGTTTGCGAATATTCAGTTTTAAAGTTCAAAATTTTGTTAACTGCAGAGGGCTTTTTTCCACTCTTCCCAATTTTTTCCACTCACAAGTAGGGAAGAGAGGGGAAAAAATCCATGTATCCCAACTGATTGGGTTAGCCAGTTGGGATATATGGAATAGCCCACTGCAGAACCCTATACTGCGCGTGGCCCGACACGCACTTGTTGTTAATAAACACTCCAATGTCTGATTTATTTGGCTGTTAAATTTAATATTGGATCGCTATATTATTTGTGGTATTAACGCCATTACTTTATCGTTACGATTTATATTTAGTATTTCGAAAATTATGATAGCATCGTCCAAACCATACTCGACCACAACCCTATGGGTCGCCACCATGACGTACGTTCTGTAGACACGCAAATCAGTCAGTCGGCGCTCTGTCCAGATATATTTAGTAGTAAGTAATAACAAAACGTTAGCTCCTAAATATACCCGATTAGGACATCCCAAATCAGGTATGTTTAGTAGTCAGGTTTTATTTTAAGCTATACCCGATCAAAACCCTATGGGGTGCCGACTCAAGGTACATTTAGTAAAGACGCTGCCTCGATACATCCAGGCGACTACTTGAATGTAACGTAGGCGCCAGGCTTACAACCAAAGATTATGAGACCAAGGCGACTATCCTAGCGACTCACCTACCAATGCGGTACCAAGTAACCTGGATATATCTAGGCACCTGTCGATGCGTTCGCAGCCTTACTTTGTTGCTAAGATATCTTCCATCCTACAGAGACACGAGTTAATAAATCGCGATGTTCCTTTCACGCATACATAGACAACACGAACGAGCAATCTCTGGCCTTACCAGCTAACCAAAATATATGGAAGTATAATTCAAACAAATATTGCTTTGTGATGCATAACTAAATGCTAGCATTTTTAGCCCCGCCCACTTGGTGTCATTTTGTGTGGTGCTATTTTTTAAGCGGAATGCTTGTTCCACAGATTTTAGTTCACTGGGTCAAACTGAACTATAGCCAGTAGGCCAGTAGGTATTGTAGCAGCTCCCAAACAAGCAGAAAAGGTCGAGAAATCATGCACTATCTTGAAGTTTTATGGCACGCACGGGCGACTCGCTGAGTCTTCGCCGTTGACGCCTGTAGCACACCTCCGCCGCGAAATCGTACCAGTGGCACCGAGGTAGTTCCGCTTTAGTTCCGCTATGAGTTGTCTTTTATTGACGACGATATATGAGGATCACATCTACGTAGCGGTTTCGCGTCATTGCTTTCGCGTGTGTCAACGGTCGGAGCCGATCGGGTGGAATCGCGCGTGTAAAATCTATGCATTACAATATTACAAACATAGAAAAGTGTTTGATTACAACAGGCTGTTTGCATTTGTTTCGCTTGTCGAACTCATGGCGGGACCTACTGCGGTGTTTTGCGGGCGAAGGTGTGCTACAGGCGTCGGTCTTTTTTTGTGACCTCTCTTTTTATACACTTTATTTATTATTTGTTGTAATTCACTACTTCTTTGCCAACGCGCATATTACGAGTACTACGTAATGTCAGCGCCCGTAATCAAAAATGGTCTCTCTGATAGGCCACAGAATTGCTATAAGTACTACAACTGTCCAGAAAGGACATTCCGCCCAGCCCCAGAATCAATTACCTCCTGCGAGTTCGTTTTCCGAATCATATGCTCATTTAGTCGTGTTTGTCAACTGTCAACTTATTTTTATATTCAAAGCAATGCGTCGTAACTTTATTTACCAAAATGTTAGAATTATGAATTGAACGCCGCTCATAAATTCAAACTGCACGGTAGCCCTAGACTTACACACACAGTTGCGCGTGTACAAAAACGTCATCTGACGTCATTTGTTTATAATGGCGCGGTTGTATGGAGTGTCCGGGGTGTGGATAGGCGCCCTCTAAAAATTATAAACTTAGGTTCATTAAGAAGTTAGCTTCTTTGTTGTTTAAAACAACATAGAATGCGTTGAAGATGATTCCTGAACATGTTACTTAACACATATCTGCACTGTTTCTTGAAATTGGAATTATTAATTTAAATAGCAGTAAACGAAAAAATTGCCATTTTTTATAGTTTTGGTAAAGTTATTATTTTTTCAACAGAAATCCCCTGCATCGACAAATTGCAAAAGTCGTTAGTGATGGGCAGCACAAAGAACAAGGGTGAGATCCTCTACCCTGGGGACGTGAAGATCAAAGTTGCCGAGCCCAAGGGTCTGAACGCGCTGCACTTCGAGGAGGTCATATACAAGACCCTCATTTACGACAAGAAAGAGGACGAGCCGCTACACGAGGGGGATTTCTGCTAACTCACAATACAGCGTGAATTTTAATCATTTGGTTCCCGCAGTGGGGTGGTTCCACTCATGATTACAAGCAACTTTTACTATGGGGCCAACTCTGATATCGCGAAAAAAAATCAAATGTTCCATACATTTAGGTTGAGTAGGTATTGTGCTTTTGTATGGAACAGCTGGTTTTTTTTCGCGATTTCAGAGTTGGCCCCATAGTAAAAGTTGCTTGTAATCATGAGTAGAACCATCCCCTTGCGGGCCCCAAATGACTAAAATTTCAGCGTGTATTACATACACCAATAATGTACCGTTGATCTTAGAAGTAGCCAAAAATTTTAGTACTTTGCCACACCAACTAAAGTATTGTCAAATCAGAAAATCCTACTAGGTATATGAACGCAATAGGTGGCGCGACATAGTGCTAAAGTAGGTATGCAGTTGCTTCTAAGGGTGACCGTACACGTGTACCTAAATTGTATTGTATTTTTAACTTTAACAAAATATTTTTGATACTCTTTTCTTTACTCTGTGCTATAAAAGTGATAATGAATGTATAATTATTGAAACTTATTATATTATACGTTATTATATCTAAAATTTTATTACCTACGCCTTTGTTTATGTATAGACAACAATAATTTCTTAAGTTATATGACGAACAATGAGCATAACAATAATGAATTGCTATAAATTAATAATGATTAATGCTAAATATGAGTTATTTTTATTTAACATCAAGCTCGACAAAAATACCCAGTAGGTTTGAATTCGCGTCTGCCAGATTATGACAACATTCTAAAAATTGAATTATATTTAGGTAAGTAGGTATTTATTATTTTTGCGTACGCACATTGACGTCAACGCTCATTCATAAAGCTGATGACGGGCCAATTTTATATTCGGACTGGAAGGCATTCCGCGGCGAAGTCACTGCGTGCGCATTGCGCACAAAAATGTTTCTGAAGTAAACAACTACTATACTAATTTTCTCCTCTTGCACTATTTAGAAAAATATTGCAACCGCCCCAACGCGCATGTTGCTCCCAGCGTAGCGCGCAATAAACGACGTCACGTTAGTCGCAATTACTCATTGGTCGCACCCGCGCAAGTAGGGTGCTATCCATGTTTTATTAGCGACTCTGTTTTATTTTTATTGACGGTCAGGAGGCGAGCGGTGGTGAGCGGCATGTGGTGTAATAGAGCATAAGTGGCACAGCGGGCACGCGGCGAGTGTTGGCTCGCTGCCCGCGCCGTGCCAGTCCCCGGAGCGCCGGCCCGCTCGCCGCCTGCGCCGCGAGACCATCCCGCGCCCACCCGTCCGCCTCTACCGCATCCAGCATCCGTATGCTTCTTCACTGTTTAACTCAACGCGCTCATACTGTTCACGAAAAGCGTCGCAATCGCTCTCGCATAAGCTAGCATTCACAAAGTCTAAGAAATGGTCAGTGGCACGTTGCGAGCTGCCGATTTAGGTCGCCGGGTTCAGTGCTAGCGTTGGGATATTTTTATTACAGTATTAGGTGCAGACGCACAAACGCTACGAGCGCGCCACTACTTAAATTAGTTAAATCTGTAGAGAAATCGTAAAGCTCATTCCATAAACATTGCGTTTGTTCATTGATCCTGCTCCCATATTCCTTTCTATCACACTTGGATAGTGAAAGTTGTCGATGTACAGTGATAGAAATAGCTGGTGTGATGGCTGTACAATCAGGAAGTGCTATTGAATTATCGAAACGTTTAGTTATCAGTGGAACATCAAGGATTGTACAATGAATTGTGATTAGGTGTAAAGAAAAAGGATTGTGATGAGTTAGGTAAATCTGTGGCATTTAGTTAACGTAGACATTTGTGAAAGTGCATTTGTGGTAGTACAGTAACTGTGAGGATGCATCACCTGTACCCTTTGGCGAAGGGTGACCCGCTGTGCCCGCTGGGGTTCCACCCGCAGGTGCGCTGGCCCACGCGCTGTAAGCGCTGCTTCCGTGACTACAAGGAGCACGGCGGCAGTGGACGCAAGAAGGAAGACGATTTCGCCGCGTCCACTCCTAGTCTCTCTTCTTGGAACGCGCCTGCATCACGGTTGGTTCTATCCACAGATTACACAGATAAATTCTAAGGGCTGGTTTACATTATCTTAGTCTTTAGTAGAGTGTTTTAGGAGAGTAGAAGTTCATTACGTGGTGTGTTTGACGTTCTTTTAAAATCGACGAACATGCCAAGCAATGTATTTCTACTCGCTACTCTACTCGGTCGTCTACTTGCCTAATGTAAACCAGGCCTAACACTCACAAAGAGGTCGGCTGCCCTACGCAGAAGTCAAGTAAGTAACTCGGTTTCCAAAAAGAAAAAAAAAACATTTTCTGTTTAAGCAAAGCAAATCGCATCTACCATTTTTTTATTTTAGTAAAATTCGGAAAATATAGCCAATTATTTGTCTCAACTCAAGTATCTTTTTCCGTTTGCAAAATTTTCGCTAAAACAAAGTATATTTCCCGTTTCTGACTTAAAAACAAGCAAGTTCTTATCAAGATAGGTACTTGTATTCAAAATTGCTTAGCAGATTCTTGATTTCTATGTATTTATTTTATAGTTGTACGTAAAATATTCTATGGCTCTATGCAAAGCTGAAAACAAGTACCTATCTACGAAAATACTACTAAAGAACAATAGAGAATCTCAAGTTGCTTGTTTATAGCGTAGAATATTATTGACAAATCAATAAATATTTCTACGCAAAACACTATTTTCGTTCGTCAAAATGTAGGTAGGTATTAGAACTTATTTTTTTTTACAGATACATGTTTTTAATTTAAATACCAATGATATTTTATCATTTTAGTGTTCAGAATTTAACTTTTTTAGGGTTCCGTACCAAAATGGTAAAAATGGAACCCTTATGGTGTGACTCAGTCTGTCTGTCTGTCACAGCTGGATATCTCGAGAACTACTAATGGTATCAACTTGAAATATGGAATAGTTTAAGATGACATTTGCCCAACTATTTTGCAAAAAAGAAATTAATAAAAAAATAAATATCTTTTTTACAACAGGGACTGAAAAGGGGTCTTAAAAATTTTAAGTGGGGCTACTAGGGCATGTGGGGTATCATGTGAAAGAGCGCCGTTTTTAATCATTTTTTCTTTTTGTTTTAGGCCGCATAGTTTTCGATTTATGATGAAAAATGTAAAAAAAATGACCGTCCCCCCCCCCTTATCTCCGAACTTTGCAAAGAGAAAAATCTGAAATTATTCTATGTGATAGCAGTTTATATAAAGATTACAGGAAAAATAAAACGATGTCTCAATATAGCACACTTTTTCAGAAATTATCAAATTCCTAAAAATGTTAACATTAGTTCCACTATCGGTCAAGAGATGGCGCTGACATAAAACTGCAATACTAATTTTATTATTTTACTCTGCAGTGGGGTTTGATGGTGCAATTATGATGGTACGGAACCCTCGGTGCGCGAGTTAGACTCGCTCTTGACCGGTTTAATTTTTTCAATCAAAACACTAAATAACGTTTTTAAGCTCTCATGTAAAATTTGTCTGGAATGAGATACTTTAATTTGGTTTAGGGCAGCCGAGGTTTACTTACTCAAATCCTTAGAGCATTTAACCACTAAGCTCAAATCAATCTGAAGTAGCTACGCTACTTGATGTTAGTAATACCTGAGTAAGCTAGTGTGATGAAATGACAAATCAATAAATATTTCTACGCAAAACACTATTTTCGTTCGTCAAAATGTAGGTAGGTATTAGAACTTATTTTTTTTTTACAGATACATGTTAGAGCATTTAACCACTAAGCTCAAATCAATCTGAAGTAGCTACGCTACTTGATGTTAGTAATACCTGAGTAAGCTAGTGTGATGAAAACTACAGTAATAACGGTGAACTACATTTACTCTCTTCACAGGAACACACCATGATATTATTAACTAGGTTATAGCAACAATACTTTAGCAGTTTTCCCTAACAATACTTCTCTTCTTGACGGTTGGAAAGTGACTGAGCCCGCAACTGACTTTCGTTGACCGTTCTGCCACCTATCCCCACCGCTTACCTTCCCACCATTCCACTGCAAATGGCGGGAAACGGCGGAGCCAAGCGTCGGTGTTGCCAAGCTATTAAACTAAAATACTACTATTATTCTTTCAATTTTGATTCGAAATCATAACAATAAAATGGATTAATTACTATCAAACTACAAAACGTCACATTCGTCCATCCTGACCTCGTGCATGTCCTCGTGCACGATCAACTCAATACTATAATAATAACGTCACATTCGGCCGGTTGTATGTTAACTTATATCGCATTCTATTAAATAAATTTAATTGGTTTAACTTTTTGTTATAATTTAATTGCGGATTAATTAATGCTAAAAAGAGAGAATCTACTGAATCTACCACCATTTCACAAAATGGGAGGCCACTCCAAGAAAGAAATGGTGAACGAAAACTTGGAGAGGGTTGTCGACCTCCGTCTTTTATATTTGATAATTTATTTAGAAGAGGAACTAACTGTTGTATCTTATCGCACCCAGTATGATCATCAGATCAAAAAGCTTTGAAATTTTTAAAAGCCAATAATATTGTGACACAAATATTAACTAAAACATCTTCAAAAAATATTACCATTTTTTCCACAATAAAAAATCTAATAATTTATGCAAGTACAACATTTCTCATTAGTTCTTTCTACTAAATTATCAATTTTATTATAATATTTAACAAGAGATAAGTACAAAAAGTAAATATAACAGTCGAAGTCACGCCGCCGGAGTACCACGAAAGGGTAAACAAATTTAATCACAAATTGTAAACTTTTGACAGATGATTGACTGAAGACCCGACGCACGTGCTGTGACTACCTAACTGAAATTATCAATGATGTCAACTTATTAAACTCACATAAGTCCTACAGTTTCTTACGGTATACAATTTCAATTTGCTAGACCTACTAGGTATGCAAAATGCAAGGTAATCGTATAATGATTAAAGTTGTGTTGCAACAATCATTATATGTATTATTTTTATTTATTTCACAATTCATAGCATGAGCTAGGTACTTATTATATTTAATTTAGCTTAACTAGAACTACCAACTTTAACAGGTTCTGAATAAGATTTAAATATAAGTACTTGATAAATCAATGCATAGGAATTCTGGTCAGTATCTATGTTCAACCAGATAACTGCAGCTGAAACCTTATTAGCCGTCACAGCCTGTCGTCATCGTGTCAAAAAACCTAAGATCAACCAATAACGGAACCGTCGTTTCTACCATCCAGCCCCGCGTCGCACACCGCGCCACCATCACCTTAGTGCAGTGCGGTGCGCGCTCGGAAACGGACGCGCTCAATTGCATTAGTGCGAATTATTTATTCACGCTTCGCGCGGCATTAGCCGCTGCGCGTTTTGTCACTATGAGCTCCCAGCAACTCATAGTGAATGAAGTCTTGGCTTTCATCCAGAACGCCATCGACACCATGGATGAGGTCAGCATCGTCCAGATCTGCAAGTCGAACTTCAAAGAAGATGAGATTTGCAGTGGAAAGGCGCTGCTGTTCCGAAGCATCGGTAAAGCCGATGAGATGCCATCTCGACGAAGGGATGGAGGTGCGAAGAGTCTCCAGGACATCATCACCTGTTTAAAGGGGACCGACCCAGACGACGTGCCGTCATTCGTGGCTAAGGAGCTGCACAAGCTGCCCCCCGTCACATTCGACCACGTCGACGTCACCAGGCTGTTGAAGGACATCACCTCCCTGAAAACAAGCTTGGCCGAAGTTATGTGTAAATTAGAGGCA
Organism: Agriphila geniculea; assembly: GCA_943789525.1. NCBI lineage: Eukaryota > Metazoa > Arthropoda > Insecta > Lepidoptera > Crambidae > Agriphila > Agriphila geniculea. The sequence goes on from OX038871.1 coordinate 20,162,184, forward strand.
TCAGATAACACCATAAGTGAGTTGCGAGCCCAAGTCGTGTTGTTAAGCAACACCGCTGTGGCAAGTAGGTCACCCGATGCCTCCAACAACGTGAACACTCGTCGCGGGGCGCAAAATGCATCCATCGGCAGTTTCGAGTCGGCGCATACGGATGCGTCACCGATCGCTGCCGCCACAGTGCGCGATGCACCGCGCCCCGCCGCCCGCTCCTCCGCCCCGGCGGATACGTCACGCTTATGTACGTCAACCCCTCAACGTGCATATTCTGCGGTCACCGCTACGAATCGACCCGCTACATCACAACTCAAGCGGCCTACAAAGGAGGGAGAAAATGTTCTCGGCCCTGTCACTAAGGATTCAGAACCACGGAGACAGGATGATGGGTGTGACGAGGACGGTTTTAAAAAGGTGGAGAAGAAGAAGAAACCCGCCCGCCGTAACCTATGTGGCACCGCCCCGACTGGACACAATCACCTGCTGCGCCCGGCTATTCCGACGACGCTGGTGTACGTGTCCCGCCTGCATTACTCCACTAAACCAGAAGATCTCGTGGAGTACATCCGTATCAAGTCCAAATATACTCTGAGGGTCCAACGGTTGGAAGCTCGCCACAATGTGAACTTCAACTCATTTGTGGTGAGGGCACCAACCGAACATCTGAAGACCTTCATGAATGAAGATTTTTGGCCGAAGGGTGTCCTGTTCCGACGATTCCGCGGCCGGCTACCGGACACTACGTTGCGCAACACGTCGCCGCCAATACGTGATAAAGTGTAATTTATAAGATTGTTTTTATTATGTATGTATGTTAGTCTATAAGGTATTTATTGTATGGGCCATTGATGCCTGAAATAAATGGTTAAATAAAAAAAAAAAAAAAAAATTAGCTAAGTATACCGCATGGGCATCTTGTCAGATGCAATTATGTTTCTGAAATATATAAAACAATCGACAGTAACCATGCTTAAATCATAGGACAAACGTCTACAAAATAAAACACCAGGGTCAAAAGGAAAAATATTATAATCTACTCATGAAAACTGTTTCATTATGAGATGAGAAAAACTTATTATGTGAAATACAAATTCACGTTTATAACAAACAATATATATAGTTGCATTGTTATTAAAATATTATCATGATAATTTATTTATTTTATTCCACAATTTGTGGTTCTCTTGCATTTTATTATGTAATGTGCTCAGTTAAAGTAATTGTTAATGTCGATACTCGCAGGGCTACCGTTTGCCACTATGTGGACACGGCCTGTCAAGACATATTCAGGGCTACCGTTTGCCACAGTGTGAACACGGCCTGCCAAAACATATATTCAAGCCAAAGCTATCAACCAAGGACACACATGGCCCATACAATACGACACACTTGGCCACGTAACCAGTATATTTAGGATACACACGGCCCATAGACGCGACACACTTGGCCGCTTACTGAGTACCACACTTAAGGACACACTTGGCCCATAGACGCAATATACCTAGTCGCCTAAACACTGCACTTGAGGACAAATGGTTCATATAATAGTAGCTTACACACTGCTTACCTAACATTTTTAAGACTTTATTTTCTCAAACAAATATAATGTATTCAAATTAACTATAATTACATTAGCATCGGATTGCAATATTAAAAACTAAGAGATAACCAAGTAAAAGAAGAAAAAGAAGTTGTGGCTCGCAGACTTCATAAAGTCTACTTATTGTTTGACAGATTTTCGTACATGTGTAATTGAGTACTGATTATTTGTGTACCCCAATATATTTACTTAAGGGCCTGTGCACTAATCTAAACAACAACTTAAATAATCGTTGCAGATGACGATTCGAGTATGAAATTAGTAAAATTGCATAATGTAGTCACATAAGCAAGTAATATAAGTATATGACAACCTAGCCTTGTAAACCGCTGGCGCTTCTAGCCAAATTGTACTTGGTTTATCTTTTTTTTTTCGTTTGACATTTATTTTTAATTGGAATTGAATTGCTATTTATAGGTTAACGCACATTTAGGCGGGCCGCAGCGGGGCGGGCCGCATCGCAAAAATCCGCTCAAATCGCTCCCATACATTTTATATGAACTATCGCACACTATGCCGGGGCGGAGCGGGCCGCATAATCCGTCGCGTATTTTGTTGCGATGCGATGCGGCCCGCCCCACCCCGCTGCGCCCCGACTCAGTGTGCTATAGCAAGCGGATTTATCGATCGGGAGTCATCCAAAAATACCCCAAAACTTTTTTGTCGTATAAAAGATTGAGAAAAAGATATATCTTTTTCTCAATCTTTTATATTGATATCTATAGATATCCTATATAATTTTGTAAAAATACCCTTAATTAAAATTCCTTACTTGTTTTTTCCTTTAGAAATAAAAAACATACTTATGTTCAATATTATTATGGCACATAACAATGAAAGTATCCTCTGCACTGACGTGACGTCCTTGACGTCCTATAATGGACGTCGTCAGTGATCCTCTGCATCACTATATTTTTTGTTATACATTTATTAGAAGTGGCACTCGCCATAGAAAAAATACTTAACTTGTATACAATTAAATTAAATTTGGTCTTAAAATAAAGCCACTATTTTCCTTTTTTGAAATTAAAAAACGCAGTGTTTATTTGACTTCTGATTTGGCATTGATCTGTCATTTGGTTGACAGATACCACAGCCAGAAATAAAAAAACCGGCCAAGTGCGTGTCGGGCCACGCGCAGTAGGGTTCCGTGGTTACCATTTACCATACCTTATTTAATACCACTATCATTTTTCATCTGCAAAAATAACTTCTTATAGAAGTACAAACTTTTTCATAGTGTTTGTATAAATGTCAAAAGATATATTTGCGGTTTTGGAAAACTTGCTATATCTCTAAAACTACTAAATATATATGTCATTGAAACCAATTTTCGTGAAAAGTGTTTATTAAGTTCTACAGCATATATTATTTTTTTGATTTTTCACTCTCTTATTTTAAAAGTAAGAGGGGGGGAGACACACATTTGACCACTTTTGAAGTGTATATCTTTCAAACGGTTGACTTTGAGAAAAAATGGTTTGAGGATCCTCAATATCATTTTTAAAGACCTATCTATAGACACCCCGCACGTATAGGTTTGATGAAAAACATTTTTTTTTCGTTTCAGTTTCATGTATGGGTTAATCTTTTTAGGGTTCCGTACCCAAAGGGTAAAAACAGGACCCTATTACTAAGACTCCGCTGTCCGTCTGTCTGTCTGTCTGTCACCAGCTGTATCTCATGAACCGTGGTAACTAGACAGTTAAAATTTTCACATACGATGTATTTCTGTTGCCGCTATAACAACAAATACTAAAAACAGAATAAAATAAATATTAAATGGGGGCTCCCATCCCATACAACAAGCTTGATTTTTTTAGCCGTTTTTTGGTACGGAACCCTTCGTGCATGAGTCCGACTCGCACTTGGCCGGTTTTTTTTTATTTTTGTCTAAAAATCGTAAAGCGGTTCACAGAATACATCTACCTACCAAGTTTCAACTGTTATCCTAATACTTTTATAATAAAGTGGCTGTGACATACGGACGGACAGACAGACAGACATGACGATTCTATAAGGGTTCCGTTTTTTGCCATTGGGCTACGTGACCCTAAAAAGTACAGCAGATTATGAATCACAGATTAAAGATTTTAAAAGGTATACAACTTTAGCATTAAAGGCCGGGTCTCTTTTGTCAAACATTGTTTTTGTAAGAGTAAAGTTAACACGAGATACAGTAGGAAAATCTATACCCTAATAATTATTAGCGTTATTACCCTGCCGGATATTTTTTACCCTAAATCTAGGGTAAATTACCCTAAGCTGGCACCACTGTACTCAAAATCCGTCGATGCGATGCGACCCGGCCCGTCACAGTGTGCTATAGGAGCATTTTGCGATGCGCTGCGGCCCGGCCCGCCCCGTTGCGACCCGCCTAAATGTGCGTTAACCTTATTAAGTAATTATTCATTAATGTACCTAATGTAGAATGTATGGAATAAATAAATTGTATTGTATTGTATTGCAAACCGCAGGCGCATCTAGCCAAATCTCAGGCGCATCTAGCCCAAATCTCAGGCGCATCTAGCCAAATCTCAGGCGCATCTAGCCAAATCTCAGGCGCATCTAGCCAAATCTCAGGCGCATCTAGCCAAATCTCAGGCGCATCTAGCCAAATCTCAGGCGCATCTAGCCAAATCTCAGGCGCATCTAGCCAAATCTCAGGCGCATCTAGCCAAATCTCAGGCGCATCTAGCCAAATCTCAGGCGCATCTAGCCAAATCTCAGGCGCATCTAGCCGAATCTCAGGCGCATCTAGCCGAATCTCAGGCGCATCTAGCCAAATCTCAGGCGCATCTAGCCAAATAAAAGGCGCATCTTGCCAAATAAAAGGCGTATCTAGCCAAATAAAAGGCGCATCTAGCCAAATAAAAGGCGCATCTAGCCTTGCAAACTGATGGCGCTACTAGCCAAACTGGATTTGCATCTAAATACAATACAAACCAATCATTTATTTCCCAGAAAATGGAAGTATACATTGATGACATTATAATATAACAAAATCTGCATATTCTGACTTTGTTAGGCGCATCTAGCCAAACTGAAGGCACATCTTGCCATACTCAAGGCGCATATAGCCTTATAAGCCGCAGGCGCATCTAGCCAAACTGAAGGCACATCTTGCCATACTCAAGGCGCATATAGCCTTATAAGCCGCAGGCGCATCTAGCCAAACTGAAGGCACATCTTGCCATACTCAAGGCGCATATAGCCTTATAAGCCGCAGGCGCATCTAGCCTAACCGCAGGCTCATCTTACCATATAAAATGAAGGCGCATCTAACATTATAAAATGACGGCGCATCTGAACTTATAAAATGAAGGCGCATCTAACCTTATAAAATGAAGGCGCATCTAACACTATAAAATGAAGGCGAATCTAACCCTATCAAATGAAGCACATTAAAACTTAAAATATTCATTCATATAAATCTCAAATCTCTTTACCAATCTGGTATCAAAAGTTGCACTTTATAAGTCGAAGGCGCGTTTAGCCTTCAAGCTGAACGTGTCTAGCTTCGAAAGTAAAAGTTGGAAATTTTCATCTATATTAATATTTATTATAATAAAAAACCAACAGTTAATAAAATTAAGGCGCATTCAACCTTGTAAAATAAAGGCGCATCTAACCTTATAAAATGAAGGCACGTCTAACCTTAAAAAAAACTTTCCCCGTATAAATTCTCAAACCTCTTCATCATTCTAGTATAAAAACAAACAAAAGTTAGAGGTACCTTAATTAGGTCGAAGGCGCGTTTAGCCTTGTCCTAGCCTTACAAACTGAATGTGCATCTAGCCTCGAAAGTCAATGGTATAATAAATTTTCATTAATATAAATATCTAGTATAATTACTTAGGGTTGGGTGAAATATTTAGAATAGTTTCATTTTAGTAATTTTCACTGCATCATCCCTATGTACATAGAAAACCAAAAGTTAACCCTAATTGTAAGCCAAAGACGCATTTAGCCTTGTAAACCGTAGACGCCTAAGGGCGTAGGCCTTGTAAACCAAAGGTGCGTCTATCCTTGTAAACCGAAAGCGCGTCTAGCCTAGTCTCAAAAGTATTAGTAGAAATACCTAAGAGCCGGCTCACTTCAAATAAAATTTTAAAGTAGCAAAATATTTTCTACCAACTACGATTAATTTTAAAAGCGTTATATTTCTTACAAAACTAAGAAATTACGCCAAATAAGTGTACTTCAAAGTAAACTTACTTCATTCATTTAGGAACACAAAAATGAAATCAAAATTATAATCGTAAACATACCACATATCGAAACCATGTACACCAGATAATTATCTTTCGTATTATTTTATTCATAAAGATAAGTATGTACAGTTTTTAACTGTAAGATCACTTCTGTAAAATCACGTTAATTAATGAAATCGACAATTCTTTATGAACGGCCTCTTAATAGAATAAGAATTAACTTCTTGAACTAAAATAGGAAAACATGGTTTGTGGGGTCATATTTTTATATAAAAAACGTAAAGTTACCACAAAACAACAACACACGACAAGCTGAAGAGATTCTCTAGTAGCTACTAGTATTAAATTGCATATAAACCTCACAGATGATTGCAAGAAAAATAAGAATATTATCATAAAGGCTTGGGTAGGTTAATATTTTTGGCATAAATAATAGCGGAAACGTATAATAATATCAAAAATACGTACTGTGAAGTAGCTTCAATAAGTTTTATTCATGAAAGAGGATTGTGATAAATAAAATGATGATAAAACGCCGAAAAACATCGAAAATGTGCAGAAGTGAGGTTATTTTCCATACTCTTTCCACGTAAAGTAAAAGACAGACAAATGTGTTCGTAAAACCTAGCCTTAAGCTACGACTATAGCGTCATGGTACTACTAAAACCCTTTTGAAGGTCAACGTAACCTGGTACCAATTCTACAGTAAGTATCACGTTATCCGTCTTATTCTCCGTATCCGTTCATCCCCAGGGTACAGTGTCAAGGTCGACTACTAACGACAATTAGAATGCACTTAGAATGGTATGAAATATAAAAAAAAATAAACTTAATAACCTCTGCGGAACACATTGTCCAAGATAAAAGTTCCTATTTTCATAATTCATTATGTAATGCATTTCCAGAGTTTAAATCACGAAAGTTACAGTTGGGCAGTAAAGATAAAAAAAAACATTCATTTCATGACCTCTCTTTATACAATCATGAAAATTACAATTCCAATATCAACGCACTATTTCCATCATGGTGACGACTGAGTGTAGTTTTGTGTGCAGTGTATGCACGGCCGAAGAGTCGCCTCGGCCACGTGCAATGATTGTGAAGTGTTTATGCACTGTCGAAGAGTTGCCTCGACCACGTGCAATGTTTGTGAATAATGGTGTGAATGCACGGCCGAAGAGTCGCCTCGGCCACGTGCAATGATTGTGAAGTGTTTATGCACTGTCGAAGAGTTGCCTCGACCACGTGCAATGTTTGTGAATAATGGTGTGTACGCACGGCCGAAGAGTCGCCTCGGCCACGTGCAATGATTGTGAAGTGTATATGCACTGTCGAAGAGTTGCCTCGACCATGTGCAATGTTTGTGAATAATGGTGTGTATGCACGGCCGAAGAGTCGCCTCGGCCACATGCAATGACTGTGAAGTGTTTATGCACTATCGAAGAGTTGCCTCGACCACGTGCAATGTTAGTGAATAATGGTGTGTATGCACGGCCGAAGAGTAGCCTCGGCCACGTGCAATGAAAAATAGTCATAAATCTCTCGAGTGTATTAAAACTTGAAACTACCCAACTTAATTTCGTAATTTTAGCTCGGTTTAAAACGTTAGAAAAGTAAGAAATTCGTGAGCGTACATACTTTGGTTCTTCCACTGCTGATTTGTGATGAAAACTACAGTAATAACGGTGAACTACATTTACTCTCTTCACAGGAACACACCATGATATAGGTTATAGCAACAATATTTTAGCAGTTTTCCCTAACAATACTTCTCTTCTTGACGGTTGGAAAGTGACTGAGCCCGCAACTGACTTTCGTTGACCGTTCTGCCACCTATCCCCACCGCTTACCTTCCCACCATTCCACTGCAAATGGCGGGAAACGGCGGAGCCAAGCGTCGGTGTTGCCAAGCTATTAAACTAAAATACTACTATTATTCTTTCAATTTTGATTCGAAATCATAACAATAAAATGGATTAATTACTATCAAACTACAAAACGTCCCACTAGTAAAGGTTTGTCAAAATAAATCATGTCAAATGTATAAAGGATCATTATAGTCTTCAACTTCCACTCGCACGCAGGTTGCGTGCAATGGGGAATGTCCGAAAAAAATAAAAATGGCTGAATATTTTTTTATAGGTAGGAATATGCTCCCTTAGTTTTAGAAAAAAGTTTCAGAATTTTCGGTTGCGTCAATTTTTTTTAATAAATTAAAGTCTCTTCGACGTCACAAATGTACGAAAGTAACAGCACAGCAGAATGGCGATTATACCTTTGCCGCCACCTGCCACAACCACAGCAAGTATTAAAAAAAAAAGTTTTGACATTTTGTGTTGAAACTTTTTTTTTAATAGCATGTTGTGGTTATGACAGGTGATGGCAAAGGTATAATCTCCATTCTGCTGTTACTTTCGTATATTTGTGAAATCGACCGTGACTTTATTTTTTATTTTTATTTATACGCAACCGAAAATTCTGAAACTTTTTTCTATTACTAAGGGAGCTTATTCCTACCTATAAAAAAATATTCAGCCAAATTGATTCTTTTCAGACATTCCCCATTAGAAGTTGATGACAAATGATTAATCCTTATAAGATTTAAGCAGTTTTAGAAAAGGTTATCTTTAGAAAAAGGTATTTAAAGGGTATTATTTTGTGGTGTTTTAGTGCACCATTGACGCCATTGACTTTTTCTCAGGAAGGCTAAGGTCAAACCACAGTATAATAAAGCACGAACTAAGCTAATACGTATTCTTGATTTATTCATTAGGTACTTGTTTCCGCCCGCGACTTCGTTCGCATGGACATTCGAAAAAAGGTGCCTTAGGGCACCATTTATCCAGGATATAAATTATTATTTGTTTTAATTTCATCAAAATTTGAGCAGTCGTTTTACCTACGTGATTACTTAGGCGGGTCCCCACGTGCCGAGGCAGATTTGTCGCCTCGCTCGCACGAGGCTCCTCGCTTGGTAGACCCGTTTTACTAGGATCCCGGACCAGTTTTTTATTTACCCCATTTACTCCCTAAAGAGTGGATTTTCAGAAATATACGAAACTAGCGGGCGCCCGCGGTTTCACCCGCGTGGTTCTCGTTCCTGTGGGAATATCGGGATAAAAAGTATTCTATGTTTTAATCTAGGCTATCTACTATCTGTGTGCCAAATTTCAACCAAATCCGTTCAGTAGTTTTTGCGTGATTGAGGAACAAACATCCAGACCCACAAACTTTCACATTTATAATATTAGTAGGATACCTATGTGTTTGCTTATTTGTTTTTTAATTTCCAACCATAAGCATCAATAATTAATTTAGTGATTTTTACTTTTAAGAGGAATGGCTTTCCACACACAACTTCATCCCCCTTTTCACCCCTTCGGGGTGGAATTTTCAAACGCTGAGACACGTAAATATTAATTTTCAATCATCAGCCTAAACACAAAATTTGAAAATCCTAACTTCGAAACTGACGGACTTTCATACAAACTTTTATCCCCATATTTTACTCCCTTAGGGGGGAATTTCCAAAAATCCTTAGTGGATGCTTACACTGTATAAGGTCTATGTGCAAAATATCAAATCTCTTAGTTCAGCGGCTTGGGCTCTGTACGTTGATATTAATATCAGTCAGTCAGGCAGGACTTCGAATTTTATATACAGCATGTCCCAAAACTTTGCCACACGGAGGGAAAGTAGGTATATTAGATATTGAACATGGGACTGAAAGAAGACTACTTTGTTTTAAAAATAATTGGAAATACATTATAACATTTTAAGAAAAATCGCATACAATACAATACAATGGTTTACTCGACAAATGCCAACTTAGTTTAAAACGCCAGATTCTACAAATGTCCAATTCTACAAATGCCAACTTCTTCTACAAATGCCCACTTCCACAAATGCCAACTTCTACAAATGCCAACATTTAGTTGTAATATTTTCAATCGGTTTTTGATGTATACTTTTGCGTATAAATAGTGTATTTTCAATCAATTTTAGAATTTTGTTTTTTTTTGTTTTTTTTTTTTTCTTTCCTTCGTAATAAAAACGTCTCCCAAAGTACTAGAATCACATAATTATGGAGAAATTTTCAATAACTTTTTTGTTTATTTTTTATATTATCGGTTTCGAAGAAATTTTTTTCTTTTCTTCGTAATAAAAATTGTCTCCAAAGTACCAGGTTCACATAATAAATTATGGAGAACGATTTTTAATTACTATTTATTTATTTTTTTATTATTTTTTATATGGTACTTTGGAGTCTTTTTTATATATTTTTTATTGGAAAGTAATTGAAAATAAAATATATAAAATAAACAAAAACTAAACACCTTTTTTATATCACAGAAGTTAACCTTCTCCATATTTATGTGATCCTGTTACTTTGGAGACGTTTTACGACGGAAAGAAAAAAACAAAAAAAATTAATTTCAAAATTGATTGAAAATACACTACATCGACGCAAAAATATAATATCAAAAAGTGATTGAAAAAATTACAACTAAATGTTGGCATTTGTAGAATTTGGCATTTGTAGAAGTGGGCAATTGTATAGAAGTTGGCATTTTTGCAGCAGTTGACATTTGTCGACTGAACCACAATGGTTACAATATGTAATAGGTACTTACCTACATAATTTAATGTTAAAATTTATGGTCTTCCTTTTGTTTGTTCCTTATTTTGGGACACCCTCATAAGAATAAATAAAACTTCTTATGACACCCTGTAGAGTGTAGTGTATAAATAATCACAGGTATTCAGCTGTCGAGACACAAACGTTATGTTGTTTCAATTTGTATGACGTTGTTGTATATAATAGCATAGCTGGTTGGTTACGAAGCGAAGGCGACCAACTGCATCGCGGAGACGCGACATACAAACAATTACTAATTCGCACGGAATTTGGAATGTTGCCACATTATTTTTGTCTATGGCGTTGATGGAAATAAAAAATAGTACTTATCTAAGGTACAACGTAGTGGTTAATCACTACATAGTATAAAACAAAGTCGCTTACCGCTGTCTGTCCCTATGAAAGGTGGGTCCACACTTGTAACATTTTGGCGTATTAGAACACTGTGTTGTTATAAAAGATTTTTAAACACTGTTTAACTAAACACCTGTTTAAATGTGATGCTGTCACTTTTTTGACAATATTGTTTGAAAAAGACAACATCACATTTAAACAGGTGTGATGTCATAAGAGACTTCTTTCCTAAGTCTTAAGAAAAGATGGTGGTAGCTAAGCTAGCCAGGCGGACTTGAAATGAGCCCTACCACCAACCAAACCGGGTACAAATTGTACTCCCCTCCTGGGAATCGAACCCGGGACCCCTGTGTCTTACACGTGTGGGCGAGTCCCACCCGGGACAGTTTCTGTCCCACCCGGGACAGTTTCTGTCCCACCCGGGACACTCCATACCATAGTTGTATGGTCTGTAGGTATACTATAAAACCGCCGCGATGTAACTAAACACAGATAACGTTTCTAATTTCTTTATTTAAGTATAACTAAATATTAAGCCTGTATTTTGTTTGTTGTGTGTAGCCTATGAATTGCCGATATTTTGTCACATACAGATAAAATAATAACTTCTAAGATTTAAAATATCCTTAGGTACTTAATATTATAAATGCGAAAGTCCGTTTGTTTGTTTGTTGGTTGTTTGACGCTTTCACGTCTTAACTACTACTGATCCGATCATCATAAAATTTTGCATACACGTTGTCAGGGTTACAGAGAAGGACATAATTAGGGTAACTTTCTTCCCGTAGAAAAGTACTGTTCAATATTTTGATAACCATGAATCAGTAAAAATAAAGTCCTTATTTTAACTTTCTTAACATTAAAAAAAGATCTTGAAAGTGACTTTTTTGTTAGCAAACAGGGTGACGGAGGGATTGTAAGTGACATAACCAAATTTTTTTTCGCTTAGGTTCCCGCTCACACTTTTCTACAACTACTTATTGATTGGCCTATTATGCGAAAAAAGGGATTCTAGCTGTCACGGTTCATGAGATACACCCTGGCGACAGACAGACAGACAAACAATAAAGTCGTAGTACCTAATAAGGTCCCGTTTTTACGATATGGGCACGAAAACCGAAAAAGATATTTTTCATCTTTAAATTGGGTACTTTATAGCCAGCTAACAAGATTATTTTTAGGGTTCTGTACAAGGGTGGATCACTCAATGTATAAAAAATTTTTTTTTCTCTTCAATCCTTTTCGGCTACTATGGGAAAGTTGTTACACCTACTTCATATTCATAATATAAAATATGAAAGAGATACATTCATATAGTACTGCCCCAAGCTAACGGAACTTTTACAAAAAAGTCTTATTTGGCATGATTTCTGTTGCCCCCAATATTTAATGCGATTCAGTTATTTATTAATCAATTGTTGATTAATCAATTGTTGATTAATCATTCAATTATACCGTGGTCTATCACTACGAACGAACCTCTCCCCCACCCACGCTGCTTATTAGTTGCGTGCGCCATAACTATTGTTCCAAGTGGTCGATTATTGCAAAAATTATGTCCTTGTTACGAAGTGACGTAGTGTGTCCTGTGTTGTCCTGAGCTGCCATGCCCGGGGGAACTTGTCGAAGACTCAAGAAGGAAGGTTGTGTTAGAAGAACACATAATTTGCTTAAAGAACCTGGTTTTGAGTACATGGGTCACATGGCTTTGCGAAGCGGAAAAACTACATGTGAGCAAGAAACTGCATAAGTTCTTGGACCAGAAAGAAATTGATGGTTGTAAGCTTGTTGTGATTGGTTGTGATGGGACTACAGTAAACACAGGAAGCAATGGTGGTATTGTCAGATGTATGAAGTTAAAACTAGGAAGGCCGTTGCAATGGTTTATTTGCCAACTACACGAAAATGAGACAAATTTGCGTCATTTATTTGAGATCCTTGATGGCACTACGACTGGAACTCGCAGCTTTTCAGGAGATATAAGTAAAGCGTTAAAAGACTGTGAGACATTTCCACTGAATCCCTACAGGCAATCAAGTGTCCTTTTCCTTAAATCCTTACTAATATTATAAATGCGAAAGTCCGTTTGTTTGTTTGTTACGCCTTCACGTCTTAACTTCTGAACCAATCATCATGAAATTTTGCATACACGTTCTCAGGGGTACAGAGAAGGACATAGGGTACTTTTCATCCCGAAAAACAGTATTGTTCCCGAGGGATAGCAAAAAATCTTTCCACGCAGACGAAGTCGCGGGCGGCCGCTAGTTACAAATAAAAGTGATTTTATCACGGATCATCTTATGCTATCAGTTTTGGATCTTGTAGTGTAAGTCTAGCTAAGAAAAACCTAGGCAATTTGTGCTAACTGGTAAATTTCATAATTAAAGTCTATGCCCCTATGTGGTTTTCTATTAAAACTGGACCACTGCATTCACAGAGCCAATTATTTACATAAGACAATGATTCTATCGCGAAACCTTCCCCAGCAGATGAAAGTCATCGTGGACCCTGTTTTCTTATTGAATGGCTATTTTGGGTACCCCGAAAATATTTTATTGGCCTTGTCAGCTGATGACGAGAGAGAAAGAAATGCAAGTTTTAGCTTTAAAAAATATTACAAAAGCACGACATTGGGTCACAACATCTCCCCGAGTTTTCGTGCTGCCAAAATTTAATTTTGAAGCTGAAAACTATACCGAAATGATAAATTGGAACCAAGTTACTTTGACAGAATCAAAAATATTAGCAAAGATATGATTCTTGATTGCATTAAAAACCTACAGTTAGTCGAAACAAAATTTTTGCCTCGTATTAAAAACTATCCCTGCCACACTCAAGCCATAGAAAGGTGCCTCAAAATAGTCACTAAGGCAGCTGCAGTAGTTTGTGGGCCATTCAGAAGGGATGGATTCATCAAAACGAGGTGTGAATCTAGAATTAAAAATTATGTCATTTGTCAACTCTAAAAAAGATTTTATAATAGAGTAAAAACCTAAATTTAACGTTTTTCACGAGTTTTTTTTTATTACGGACTATTATAAGTATATGTTTTTTTTAAATTTCATATAGTCTCTGTAATCCTTAACAACAATTAAAGCATAATAAACAGTGATTTCCTGCTTTTAATTTACCGACAAGTTCAGTTTACCAGTGGCGGTTTTTTTTTTAGAAAACTTTGATAACCTATAATAGTACATTACTGCCGCGGTCACTAGTGATGGGCAGTGGATAAATATCCTAAAGGTAAAAAACTCGGATATTTATCAAAAATAGATAAATATCCGTTTTTAGCCATTTTTAGCGGATTTTTATCCAAAAATGCCGGATAAATATATTCAGGCCTGAATATACACAATAGATTTGCTTCTTGTTAACTACATTTTTGACGAAAACAGTATTTTGTGCTCGAAACAATGTTTTCTTAATTTTATTATCTGTATAGCGTTGTACGTAGTGATGGGCAGTGGATGAAAACTCAAAAGGTAAAAAACTCGGATATTTACCATTAATGGCGGATAAATATATTAAGACCTGTTTCTATACACTAGTTTTGGTCCCACGTGAGGCCCCGCCCCCGCTACTAACCCAACCACGATGACAACTGTACCTGGCAACATATAACATCTTCCTGCACCCTGGTTGACTGACGAGTTACGTAAATTAATGGCTAGGAAAAACAGGGCAAAAGCCAAGTTCAAGTTCGATTCCTCGGAGCAAAATGAACGCAAATACAATCGTGTTAGAAACCGCTGCAACACGGCATTAAGGGACGCCCAAAGACGCCACACTCACAGTTCCATACAAAATGAAGAAGATCCTGCCAAAGTTTGGAAATTCTTAAAAACCCTTGGAGTAGGCAAATCTCAAAATGTCAACAGTCCCAATAATAATCTCGATTTAAATCAGCTTAATATGCACTTCTCCTCATCTGTGCCTATTGATGGCAACTCTAAAGCCAATACCTTATCCCATCTTTCAACTCTGCCAACCCAAGATTCACTCTTTACTCTTCGTCAATTTGCGGACTGTGATGTTAAGAGAACTATCCTGTCCATCAACTCAAATGCTGTGGGTGCTGATTCCATTAGTCGTAAAATGATCCTTCCCATAATAGATATCATTACTCCAGTCATTACCAAAATCCTAAACACTTCCATTTCAACTGGTATTTTTCCTACATCCTGGAAAGATGCTAATGTTATCCCGCTTCCTAAAAAACGTAACCCTACTATGTTATCTGATTATCGTCCCATATCTATCCTACCGTTCCTCTCCAAAGTCCTTGAAAAACTTGTCTATGGTCAGCTGACTGCCTATCTCAACCTCAATAAACTTTTTAATCCTTTGCAATCTGGTTTCCGTAGGGGCCACAGCACCTCCACAGCTTTGGTTAAGATCACAGACGACATACGCCAGGGCATGGAGAATCGCCAGCTAACACTGATGACGTTACTGGATTTCAGTAATGCTTTCAGTTCAGTTGACTTCGATATTCTCCTGGGCGTTTTACAGTCTCTTAACATATCTCCAGCCGCTATTGATTGGTTTCGAAGTTACCTGCTAGGGCGACGGCAACGCATTCGCCTAGGAGATTTGTCCTCTGGGTGGTGTGGTATCAATGCCGGAGTTCCTCAGGGTGGCGTTTTATCTCCTCTTCTCTTCTCTATTTTTATAAACTCAATTACTCACTCGCTTTCAAGTTCCTACCACCTTTATGCCGATGATCTTCAGATTTACACACAGGCTCCTCAATCTGAACTCTCTAGTGCCATAGCTACCACTAATTCTGATCTTGCACGTATCTATAACTGGAGTAAGTCTTATGGTCTTACTGTTAACCCATCTAAGACTCAGTCCATCATTATCGGTAGTCCGTATTTTGTTTCGAGGATCGACTTCGAGCGGTTACCTCCTGTGAAATTTGACAGCACTGTTATTCCTTACTCTAAAACCGTCAAAAATCTCGGTGTAGTCTTTGATGAACGTTTCTCATGGAGACCTCAGGTTGAGGCAGTTAGAAAGAAGGTTTTTGCTGCGTACGGCTCACTTAATCGCTTGCGGAACTTTTTACCAACCAGTACTAAAATCACTCTGGCTCAGTCACTTCTCCTATCCATCTTGGACTACGCTAACGTTTGTTACACGGATCTTTCCGAGGAATTGCTTGACAAATTAGAACGTCTGCAGAATATGTGCATCAAGTTCATTTTCAATTTACGTAAATTCGACCACGTATCTCACTTTCGCCAAAAGCTTAATTGGCTCCCTATTCGTCGGCGCAGGGACTTACACACTCTTACGCTCCTGTACTCTATCCTTTTTCTTCCAACTTCCCCACTTTATCTTAAAGAATCTTTCGACTTTCGATCCTCTTCCTCACTACCTACTCTGCGTTCTTCTTCTAATCTCACCCTCGATATGCCCTGTCATTCCACTGATTTCCTTTCTTATTCATTCTCTGTACATGCTGTCCGTTTGTGGAACGCACTTCCAGAGGACATCCGTAAAGCTCGTACCTTAAGATCTTTCAAGGATCAAGTTAGAAGACATTTCCTTTCTCCCACCTAATACCACCTTTTTCTCATATTTCCCTTTCAACTTTCATTTTATATACTTACACATTTTTCGCTCTCTTTTTTATTTATGTACATCTATATCTGTTGTCCTTCTAGTACTTTTGCACCCACTCCCCATCTGTCCTCTTCCCTTTAATATTTTTCTACTCAAGGTTGCCTGGAAGAGACTGCTACATAGCAGTAAGGCCGCCTTTTGTGTACTTGTCTATGTTTATTGTTTTCTTCTTTGTAATGTCTTTTTCTAGTGTGCAATAAAGCGTTTTATTATTATTATTATTATTAACAAGCGTACATTGAGGACTGGTCCCTAGGCTAAATGGTGTCGTTTCATCGCCCACAAGTCCCTTGTCAACGACGTAATTACCATCGCAATTGTGTTGACCAGGGTATGCTGGCCGATTTATGGAGAGGGAGAACCTATTTACGATGAACTGTTTTTTCAGGAAGAGATAATACCAACGCATAATCCAAGATAGCGGCCAGCTTTTTTGTTTTTGGGCCGATTTCGATAAAACTTTGTTTAGGGCACAATTTTTAAAAGAAAACAGCAGAGCAATATTGAAAATGTGAAAATTCAAGATGGCGGTCATCTTTTTTGTTTATGGGCCCACTTCGATGAAACTCTGTTTTTTGTACTAGGTATTTTCACAAGAAAACAGCGCAACGCAATGTTAAAAATGATAAAAATGCAAGATGGCGGCAAACTTTTTTGTTTGTGGGCTGATTTCGATGATACTCGGTTTATGTACTATTTTGACAAGAAAACAGCAACGCAATGTTAAAAATATGAAAAATCAAAGATGGCAGCCAACTTTCTTGTTTTTGGGCCGATTTCGATGAAACTCGGTTTTTTGTACTATTTTGACAAGAAAACAGCAAAGTTATATTAAAAATGACAAAAATCTAAGATGGCGGCCAAACTTTTTGTTTGTGAGCCGATTTCGATGAAACTCGGTTTTTGGTATTATTTAGACAAGAAAACAGCTACGCTATGTTATAATTATAAAAAATCAACGAGTGCGGCCAACTTTTTTTTGGGCCGATTTCGATGAAACTTTATTTGGGGCACTATATTTAAAAGAAAACAGCAACGCAATATTAAAAATCTTAAAATCTAACATGGCGATTGGCGGCCAACCTTTTTGTTTGTGAGCGGATTTCGATGAAACTCGGTTTTTAGTACTATTTTGACAAGAAAACAGCAAAGCAATATTAAAAATGACAAAAATCTAAGATGGCGGCCAAACTTTTTGTTTGTGAGCCGATTTCGATGAAACTCGGTTTTTGGTACTATTTAGACAAGAAAACAGCAACGCAATGTTATAAATATGAAAAATCAACGATGGCGGCCAACTTTTTTTTGGGCCGATTTCGATGAAACTTTGTTTGGGGCACTATTTTTAAAAGAAAACAGCAACGCAATATTAATAATGTCAAAATCTAACATGGCGGCCAACCTTTTTGTTTGTGAGCGGATTTCGATGAAACTCGGTTTTTGGTACTGTTTTGACAAGAAAACAGCATCGCAATGTTAAAAATATCAAAATCCAAGATTGCGGCCAACTTTTTTGTTTTTGGGCCATTTCGATGAAACTCGGTTCTTTTGTACTATTTTGACAAGAAAACAGCAACGCTATTTCAAAAATTTCCAAAAATCAAAGATGGCGGCCAACCTTTTTGTTTGTGAGCCGATTTCGATGAAACTCGGTTTTCTGTACTTTTTGACAAGAAAACAGCAACGCAATGTTAAAAATATGAAAAATCAAAGATGGCGGCCATCTTTTTTGTTTGTGGGTTCATTTCGATGAAACTCAGTTTTTTGTACTATTTTGACAAGAAAACAGCGCAACGCAATGTTAAAAATGATAAAAATGCAAGATGGCGGCAAACTTTTTTGTTTGTGGGCTGATTTCGATTTAACTCGGTTTTATGTACTATTATGACAATAAAACAGCGACGCAACGTTAAAAATATGAAAAATCAAAGATGGCGGCCAACTTTCTTGTTTTTGGGGCGATTTCGATGAAACTCAATTTTTTGTACTATTTTGACAAGAAAACAGTAACGCAATATTAAAAATGACAAAAATTTAGGAGGGCGGCCAACCTTTTTGTTTGTGAGCCGATTTCGATGAAACTCGTTTTTTTGTACTATTTTGACAAGAAAACAGCAACGCAATGGTTAAAATTAAAAAAAGCCAACATGGCACCCAATTTTTTATTTGTATGTCGATTTAGATGAAACACGGTTTTGGTACTATTTTAACAATAAAACAGCAACGCAATGTTAAAAATATAAAAAAATCCACGACGGCAGCTAACTTTTTTGTTTGTGAGCCGATTTCGATGAAACACGGTTTTTGGTACTATTTTCACAAAAAAACGGCAACGCAATGTTAAAAACATAAAAATGTGAAATGGCGGCCAACTTTTTGGTTTGTAAGCCGTTTTCGATGAATCATCGAAATCAGCCTACATACAACAAAGTTGGCCACTATCTTGGTTGGATTTTAACATTATTAACATTGTGTTGTTGTTTTCTTGTCAAAATAGTATCAAAAACCAAGTTTCATCAAAATCGGCCTACAAACAAAAAAGTTAGCCGCAATCTTAGATTTTTGATATTTTTAATATTGCATTGCTGTTTTCTTTTGAAAATAGTGTCCCGAACCGATTTTCATCGAAATCAGCTCGAAAACAAAAAGTTTGGCCGCTATCTTGGATTTTAATATTTTTAACATTGCGTTGCTTTTTTCTTGTAAAAATAGTACAAAAATGGAGTTTCGTCGAAATCAGCCCACAAACAAAAAAGTTTGCCGCCATCTTGGATTTTTGACATTTTTAATATTGCGTTGCTGTTTTCTTTTAAAAATAGTGCCCCAAACAAAGTTTCATCGAAATCGGCGAAGCAATGGTGGTATTGTCAGATGTATGAAGTTAAAACTAGGAAGGCCGTTGCAATGGTTTATTTGCCAACTACACGAAAATGAGACAAATTTGCGTCATTTATTTGAGATCCTTGATGGCACTACGACTGGAACTCGCAGCTTTTCAGGAGATATAAGTAAAGCGTTAAAAGACTGTGAGACATTTCCACTGAATCCCTACAGGCAATCAAGTGTCCTTTTCCTTAAATCCTTACTAATATTATAAATGCGAAAGTCCGTTTGTTTGTTTGTTACGCCTTCACGTCTTAACTTCTGAACCAATCATCATGAAATTTTGCATACACGTTCTCAGGGGTACAGAGAAGGACATAGGGTACTTTTCATCCCGAAAAACAGTATTGTTCCCGAGGGATAGCAAAAAATCTTTCCACGCAGACGAAGTCGCGGGCGGCCGCTAGTTACAAATAAAAGTGATTTTATCACGGATCATCTTATGCTATCAGTTTTGGATCTTGTAGTGTAAGTCTAGCTAAGAAAAACCTAGGCAATTTGTGCTAACTGGTAAATTTCATAATTAAAGTCTATGCCCCTATGTGGTTTTCTATTAAAACTGGACCACTGCATTCACAGAGCCAATTATTTACATAAGACAATGATTCTATCGCGAAACCTTCCCCAGCAGATGAAAGTCATCGTGGACCCTGTTTTCTTATTGAATGGCTATTTTGGGTACCCCGAAAATATTTTATTGGCCTTGTCAGCTGATGACGAGAGAGAAAGAAATGCAAGTTTTAGCTTTAAAAAATATTACAAAAGCACGACATTGGGTCACAACATCTCCCCGAGTTTTCGTGCTGCCAAAATTTAATTTTGAAGCTGAAAACTATACCGAAATGATAAATTGGAACCAAGTTACTTTGACAGAATCAAAAATATTAGCAAAGATATGATTCTTGATTGCATTAAAAACCTACAGTTAGTCGAAACAAAATTTTTGCCTCGTATTAAAAACTATCCCTGCCACACTCAAGCCATAGAAAGGTGCCTCAAAATAGTCACTAAGGCAGCTGCAGTAGTTTGTGGGCCATTCAGAAGGGATGGATTCATCAAAACGAGGTGTGAATCTAGAATTAAAAATTATGTCATTTGTCAACTCTAAAAAAGATTTTATAATAGAGTAAAAACCTAAATTTAACGTTTTTCACGAGTTTTTTTTTATTACGGACTATTATAAGTATATGTTTTTTTTAAATTTCATATAGTCTCTGTAATCCTTAACAACAATTAAAGCATAATAAACAGTGATTTCCTGCTTTTAATTTACCGACAAGTTCAGTTTACCAGTGGCGGTTTTTTTTTTAGAAAACTTTGATAACCTATAATAGTACATTACTGCCGCGGTCACTAGTGATGGGCAGTGGATAAATATCCTAAAGGTAAAAAACTCGGATATTTATCAAAAATAGATAAATATCCGTTTTTAGCCATTTTTAGCGGATTTTTATCCAAAAATGCCGGATAAATATATTCAGGCCTGAATATACACAATAGATTTGCTTCTTGTTAACTACATTTTTGACGAAAACAGTATTTTGTGCTCGAAACAATGTTTTCTTAATTTTATTATCTGTATAGCGTTGTACGTAGTGATGGGCAGTGGATGAAAACTCAAAAGGTAAAAAACTCGGATATTTACCATTAATGGCGGATAAATATATTAAGACCTGTTTCTATACACTAGTTTTGGTCCCACGTGAGGCCCCGCCCCCGCTACTAACCCAACCACGATGACAACTGTACCTGGCAACATATAACATCTTCCTGCACCCTGGTTGACTGACGAGTTACGTAAATTAATGGCTAGGAAAAACAGGGCAAAAGCCAAGTTCAAGTTCGATTCCTCGGAGCAAAATGAACGCAAATACAATCGTGTTAGAAACCGCTGCAACACGGCATTAAGGGACGCCCAAAGACGCCACACTCACAGTTCCATACAAAATGAAGAAGATCCTGCCAAAGTTTGGAAATTCTTAAAAACCCTTGGAGTAGGCAAATCTCAAAATGTCAACAGTCCCAATAATAATCTCGATTTAAATCAGCTTAATATGCACTTCTCCTCATCTGTGCCTATTGATGGCAACTCTAAAGCCAATACCTTATCCCATCTTTCAACTCTGCCAACCCAAGATTCACTCTTTACTCTTCGTCAATTTGCGGACTGTGATGTTAAGAGAACTATCCTGTCCATCAACTCAAATGCTGTGGGTGCTGATTCCATTAGTCGTAAAATGATCCTTCCCATAATAGATATCATTACTCCAGTCATTACCAAAATCCTAAACACTTCCATTTCAACTGGTATTTTTCCTACATCCTGGAAAGATGCTAATGTTATCCCGCTTCCTAAAAAACGTAACCCTACTATGTTATCTGATTATCGTCCCATATCTATCCTACCGTTCCTCTCCAAAGTCCTTGAAAAACTTGTCTATGGTCAGCTGACTGCCTATCTCAACCTCAATAAACTTTTTAATCCTTTGCAATCTGGTTTCCGTAGGGGCCACAGCACCTCCACAGCTTTGGTTAAGATCACAGACGACATACGCCAGGGCATGGAGAATCGCCAGCTAACACTGATGACGTTACTGGATTTCAGTAATGCTTTCAGTTCAGTTGACTTCGATATTCTCCTGGGCGTTTTACAGTCTCTTAACATATCTCCAGCCGCTATTGATTGGTTTCGAAGTTACCTGCTAGGGCGACGGCAACGCATTCGCCTAGGAGATTTGTCCTCTGGGTGGTGTGGTATCAATGCCGGAGTTCCTCAGGGTGGCGTTTTATCTCCTCTTCTCTTCTCTATTTTTATAAACTCAATTACTCACTCGCTTTCAAGTTCCTACCACCTTTATGCCGATGATCTTCAGATTTACACACAGGCTCCTCAATCTGAACTCTCTAGTGCCATAGCTACCACTAATTCTGATCTTGCACGTATCTATAACTGGAGTAAGTCTTATGGTCTTACTGTTAACCCATCTAAGACTCAGTCCATCATTATCGGTAGTCCGTATTTTGTTTCGAGGATCGACTTCGAGCGGTTACCTCCTGTGAAATTTGACAGCACTGTTATTCCTTACTCTAAAACCGTCAAAAATCTCGGTGTAGTCTTTGATGAACGTTTCTCATGGAGACCTCAGGTTGAGGCAGTTAGAAAGAAGGTTTTTGCTGCGTACGGCTCACTTAATCGCTTGCGGAACTTTTTACCAACCAGTACTAAAATCACTCTGGCTCAGTCACTTCTCCTATCCATCTTGGACTACGCTAACGTTTGTTACACGGATCTTTCCGAGGAATTGCTTGACAAATTAGAACGTCTGCAGAATATGTGCATCAAGTTCATTTTCAATTTACGTAAATTCGACCACGTATCTCACTTTCGCCAAAAGCTTAATTGGCTCCCTATTCGTCGGCGCAGGGACTTACACACTCTTACGCTCCTGTACTCTATCCTTTTTCTTCCAACTTCCCCACTTTATCTTAAAGAATCTTTCGACTTTCGATCCTCTTCCTCACTACCTACTCTGCGTTCTTCTTCTAATCTCACCCTCGATATGCCCTGTCATTCCACTGATTTCCTTTCTTATTCATTCTCTGTACATGCTGTCCGTTTGTGGAACGCACTTCCAGAGGACATCCGTAAAGCTCGTACCTTAAGATCTTTCAAGGATCAAGTTAGAAGACATTTCCTTTCTCCCACCTAATACCACCTTTTTCTCATATTTCCCTTTCAACTTTCATTTTATATACTTACACATTTTTCGCTCTCTTTTTTATTTATGTACATCTATATCTGTTGTCCTTCTAGTACTTTTGCACCCACTCCCCATCTGTCCTCTTCCCTTTAATATTTTTCTACTCAAGGTTGCCTGGAAGAGACTGCTACATAGCAGTAAGGCCGCCTTTTGTGTACTTGTCTATGTTTATTGTTTTCTTCTTTGTAATGTCTTTTTCTAGTGTGCAATAAAGCGTTTTATTATTATTATTATTATTAACAAGCGTACATTGAGGACTGGTCCCTAGGCTAAATGGTGTCGTTTCATCGCCCACAAGTCCCTTGTCAACGACGTAATTACCATCGCAATTGTGTTGACCAGGGTATGCTGGCCGATTTATGGAGAGGGAGAACCTATTTACGATGAACTGTTTTTTCAGGAAGAGATAATACCAACGCATAATCCAAGATAGCGGCCAGCTTTTTTGTTTTTGGGCCGATTTCGATAAAACTTTGTTTAGGGCACAATTTTTAAAAGAAAACAGCAGAGCAATATTGAAAATGTGAAAATTCAAGATGGCGGTCATCTTTTTTGTTTATGGGCCCACTTCGATGAAACTCTGTTTTTTGTACTAGGTATTTTCACAAGAAAACAGCGCAACGCAATGTTAAAAATGATAAAAATGCAAGATGGCGGCAAACTTTTTTGTTTGTGGGCTGATTTCGATGATACTCGGTTTATGTACTATTTTGACAAGAAAACAGCAACGCAATGTTAAAAATATGAAAAATCAAAGATGGCAGCCAACTTTCTTGTTTTTGGGCCGATTTCGATGAAACTCGGTTTTTTGTACTATTTTGACAAGAAAACAGCAAAGTTATATTAAAAATGACAAAAATCTAAGATGGCGGCCAAACTTTTTGTTTGTGAGCCGATTTCGATGAAACTCGGTTTTTGGTATTATTTAGACAAGAAAACAGCTACGCTATGTTATAATTATAAAAAATCAACGAGTGCGGCCAACTTTTTTTTGGGCCGATTTCGATGAAACTTTATTTGGGGCACTATATTTAAAAGAAAACAGCAACGCAATATTAAAAATCTTAAAATCTAACATGGCGATTGGCGGCCAACCTTTTTGTTTGTGAGCGGATTTCGATGAAACTCGGTTTTTAGTACTATTTTGACAAGAAAACAGCAAAGCAATATTAAAAATGACAAAAATCTAAGATGGCGGCCAAACTTTTTGTTTGTGAGCCGATTTCGATGAAACTCGGTTTTTGGTACTATTTAGACAAGAAAACAGCAACGCAATGTTATAAATATGAAAAATCAACGATGGCGGCCAACTTTTTTTTGGGCCGATTTCGATGAAACTTTGTTTGGGGCACTATTTTTAAAAGAAAACAGCAACGCAATATTAATAATGTCAAAATCTAACATGGCGGCCAACCTTTTTGTTTGTGAGCGGATTTCGATGAAACTCGGTTTTTGGTACTGTTTTGACAAGAAAACAGCATCGCAATGTTAAAAATATCAAAATCCAAGATTGCGGCCAACTTTTTTGTTTTTGGGCCATTTCGATGAAACTCGGTTCTTTTGTACTATTTTGACAAGAAAACAGCAACGCTATTTCAAAAATTTCCAAAAATCAAAGATGGCGGCCAACCTTTTTGTTTGTGAGCCGATTTCGATGAAACTCGGTTTTCTGTACTTTTTGACAAGAAAACAGCAACGCAATGTTAAAAATATGAAAAATCAAAGATGGCGGCCATCTTTTTTGTTTGTGGGTTCATTTCGATGAAACTCAGTTTTTTGTACTATTTTGACAAGAAAACAGCGCAACGCAATGTTAAAAATGATAAAAATGCAAGATGGCGGCAAACTTTTTTGTTTGTGGGCTGATTTCGATTTAACTCGGTTTTATGTACTATTATGACAATAAAACAGCGACGCAACGTTAAAAATATGAAAAATCAAAGATGGCGGCCAACTTTCTTGTTTTTGGGGCGATTTCGATGAAACTCAATTTTTTGTACTATTTTGACAAGAAAACAGTAACGCAATATTAAAAATGACAAAAATTTAGGAGGGCGGCCAACCTTTTTGTTTGTGAGCCGATTTCGATGAAACTCGTTTTTTTGTACTATTTTGACAAGAAAACAGCAACGCAATGGTTAAAATTAAAAAAAGCCAACATGGCACCCAATTTTTTATTTGTATGTCGATTTAGATGAAACACGGTTTTGGTACTATTTTAACAATAAAACAGCAACGCAATGTTAAAAATATAAAAAAATCCACGACGGCAGCTAACTTTTTTGTTTGTGAGCCGATTTCGATGAAACACGGTTTTTGGTACTATTTTCACAAAAAAACGGCAACGCAATGTTAAAAACATAAAAATGTGAAATGGCGGCCAACTTTTTGGTTTGTAAGCCGTTTTCGATGAATCATCGAAATCAGCCTACATACAACAAAGTTGGCCACTATCTTGGTTGGATTTTAACATTATTAACATTGTGTTGTTGTTTTCTTGTCAAAATAGTATCAAAAACCAAGTTTCATCAAAATCGGCCTACAAACAAAAAAGTTAGCCGCAATCTTAGATTTTTGATATTTTTAATATTGCATTGCTGTTTTCTTTTGAAAATAGTGTCCCGAACCGATTTTCATCGAAATCAGCTCGAAAACAAAAAGTTTGGCCGCTATCTTGGATTTTAATATTTTTAACATTGCGTTGCTTTTTTCTTGTAAAAATAGTACAAAAATGGAGTTTCGTCGAAATCAGCCCACAAACAAAAAAGTTTGCCGCCATCTTGGATTTTTGACATTTTTAATATTGCGTTGCTGTTTTCTTTTAAAAATAGTGCCCCAAACAAAGTTTCATCGAAATCGGCCCAAAAAAAAGTTGGCCGCCATCGTTGATTTTTCATATTTTTAACATTGCGTTGCTGTTTTCTTGTCAAAATAGTACAAAAATCGAGTTTCGTCGAAATCAGCCCACAAACAAAAAAGTTTGCCGCCATCTTGGATTTTGGACATTTTTAATATTGTGTTGCTGTTTTCTTTTAAAAACAGTGCCCCAAACAAAGTTTCATCGAAATCGGCCCAAAAAAAAGTTGGCCGCCATCGTTGATTTTTCATATTTTTAACATTACGTTGCTGTTTTCTTGTCAAAATAGTACAAAAATTGAGTTTCATCCAAATCAGCCCACAAACAAAACAGTTTGCCGCCATCTTGCATTTTTAACATTTAATATTGCATTGCTGTTTTCTTTTAAAAATGGTGTCCCAAACCAATTTTCATCTAAATCGGCCCAAAAACAAAAAAGCTGGCCGGCATCTTGGATTTTTCATATTTATAACATTGCGTTGCTGTTTGCTTGTCAAAATAGTGCCAAAAACCGAGTTTCATCGAAATGAGCCCAAAAACAAAAAAGATGACCGCCATTTTGGATTTTTGACATTTTTAACATTGCGTTGCTGTTTTCTTTTAAAAATAGTGCCCCAAACAAAGTTTCATCAAAGTCGGCCCATAAACTAAAAAGTTGGCCGCCATCTTAGATTTTTGATATTTTTAATATTGCATTGCTGTTTTCTTTTAAAAATGGTGTCCCAAACCAATTTTCATCTAAATCGGCCCAAAAACAAAAAAGCTGGCCGGCATCTTGGATTTTTCATATTTATAACATTGCGTTGCTGTTTTCTTGTCAAAATAGTACAAAAAACCGACTTTCATCGAAATCGGCCCAAATACAAAAAAATTGGCCGCTATCTTGGATTTTTCATATTTTTAACATTGCGTTGCTGTTTTCTTGTCAAAATAGTACAAAAAAAAAGAGTTTCATCGAAATCGGCCCACAAACAAATAAGTTAGCCGCTATCTTGGACTTTTGATACACTAAACATTGCGTTGCTGTTTTCTTGTCAAAATAGTACCAAAAACCAAGTTTCATCGAAATCGGCCCATAAACAAAAAAGTTGGCCGCCATCGTACATTTTCGACATTTTTAATATTGCTTTACTGTTTTTTTTTTTAAATAGTGCCCAAACCGAGTTTCATCGAATTCGGCCCAATAACAAAATAGTTCGCTGCCATCATGGTATTTTTTTACAATATTAACTGGTTTCCGAACCCTGCGTGTCAAGTAAATTTTGTGACAACCCTTCCGTTTTTGCGTAAAACTACGTGCTACGTACGTTGGGGGCTGGGGGTGCTAGAGTCATCGAACGAATTCATTCATAATTCTGAAGTAGTTTGAGAATTCTCAGGATGTAGTTTTCATTCTTCTATTGCATTTTTTGGATTTCTTAATTATAATGCACTTCAATAGCATTTATTTTGTTTAAAATTATTAACTACCTTTATTTTAATTTCAAAATTTACGTGACATATCAAGAAAAGGGTTTTAAAATAAATATTTTATTAGGACGGATAAATATCCGTCCTTTTGGATAAAAACTCGGCTAAAAACGGATCTTTATTGAGTTTTTATCCATTTTGAGTTTTTATCCGGTCAAAAACCCATCACTAGCGGTCACTAATGACTGCGTTGCTGGCAGCGATGATGATGGCCGAGAGCGGAGCTTAGCGCAGGTCCAGGCCGTCACAGCGCGGTCAGCATTGCAGCCCTTGATGGACAAGCTAGAATAAAGGCCGAGACCGGAGGTCGAGGCCTTTATAGCGCGGACAGCAAGGGCTGCAATGATGACCAAGCTTGAAGGCCGAGAGCGTAGGTAAGCTTAGCTCAAGGCCATCATAACGTGGCCAGCAGTGCAGTCATTGTGGACCAAGGCTTGTATAGTACTTTACTCAAAAAATGCGAATACTGCCTACTATACCTACTATAGTAGGTACCTATAACCTAATTTCGAAAAAATACAAAAATGCAAATATCTCAGAAACGGTGCGTCGGAGCCAAAAAATAAGGTTTTTTTTGATCCCCTTTGTAACCCCCGGAAGTAGATAAGAGGTATTGAATGAAAGGTCAAAAAACGGTCAAGTGCGAGTTTTTTATATTTTTCCATACTAATCTATATATATAAAAGCGTAAATCACTCACTGACTCATCACGAAATCTCAGAAACTACAAGTGCTAGGAGTCTCAAATTTTGCATGGGGGTCCCTTTTAGGGTGTAGGTGCTCACTAAGACGGGATTTTGCGAAATTCAATCCCTAAGAGGGTGAAACAGGGTGGCAAAGTTTGTATGGGAGAACGCGATTCCTTGGCCCGATTGACTTGAAATTTGGCATAGACATTCTTTTACAAAATTAATTGAACACGTGTTTCGTATTTTTTTGAAATGTATTCCTTAACAGGGTTGAAAAGGGGTAGAAAGCTATTTTTAGGGTGGTTGACTTCGATATCGGAATCAAAACTTCTTAGTGCATTTGAATGATTAAGAAAAATAAATGTCAGTTGTCACTGCACGGGCTGACGTTTAATCTCTAATTTTCCCGATTTTCAAGACAAGCTTTGATTCTTATAATGTTGTATAAGATTTTATCCCTATTGTTACTACTTTACGAAATATTAGTCAAATAAAACGGCAACATCTGGCAAATATCAGATAACGTGACAAGGAATGTGGTATTTAGAGAAGTGTTTCGATGGAGAGCCTGATAATAATGCACAACATTAGTTGCACCCGGCATAAATCTTTGCCCGGCATGCGTTGCAATGTCACGTTTTTTTTTAGCCAGAAACCTTTTCAGTAGTAAGCAGAACAATTCACCAAACATTCACCAAAGTTTCATCATAATCGGATGTGGATGAATGGTTTAGGAGTGCAAAGGAAACAAATACATCGATTTTTATTTATAAAGAAGATAACTATTAAGCAAGGATATTAGAATTTTTAACTATAAGGTAAGTATTAAATGTAACATAATATTATTATACTTATTTTGTTAAATTACCGCTTATAAATTTTATTAAGTACCTACCTAACTTATACAGAATCGTTAACAGGGCGTCGATTCTGTAACCAAACTCGAACCCCACTTCGAATCTCACTTCACTGCACGGGAATTTTAAATCATAAATAAGATAATGATAAGAAATTTTTTTTATCACAAAAGATTTTAGATAGCTACGCAGGCTACCTAATTTTATTGCAATCAGTAAAATAGCTCATTTAGTAAACAAATGTCTAATAACAAATTCACGCGAAGTGAAGTGAGATGCGAGTTTGGTTACAGAATCGACAGACTGCGCGGGTAAAACCGCGGGGTGCAGCTATTACCTATATAATCACAAAATTGTATAAATGTGAAAGTTTTGATGTTTGGATGTTGTTCTGTTAGGTACCTACTCAATCATATCATACTCAATCACGTCTGAACGGGTGAACGGATTTAGGAGAAATTTGGCACAGATATAGATTAAGTCTGGAATACTTAACACAGGCTTTTCATCCCGATCATTGGTTTCCAGGGAAGACTTACAACGATTACCGACTGCCACGCGGGCGGAGCCACGGGCAAAAGCTATACATAGTATAAAACAAAGTCGCTTCCCGCCGTCAAAAATTAAAATCGATCCATAAGTTTGGGAGCTAGGTTGGTTGCCTCAGACAGACAGACACACACACGTCAATTATATTATAACACTCCTTGCGTATGTACGTGGTATAGGTATATGTCGTCCTCCTAGGTATATGTATCCTGTAGTATAATCTAATAACTTTACACTGACACCACATTAGCACAGTTTTACATTTAGTAACTACATTGCACCCGTGCGAAGCCGGGGCGGGCCGCTAGTTTTATTTATATAAAAGTACAAAAACATCATCTAGGTACAACAATACAACACCCGCACAGATATAGAATGGGATTCAAAATGGCGGCTCCCCGCGCTTACCACAACGAGTGTGACTGAGAGCCATTTCTAATCCCATTCTTTATCTGCGCGGGTTGTACAGTGTATTTTTCACCTATGTTTGAAAGAAAACTCGACAATAATGGATTCTCAAAGGAAATTGCTGGTGGCTAAAACTCGACAATAATGAAATCCCATACAACTTTGTTGCGTCACCATCGGAGAACACCGGCAAGCTCGACTTTGTTCAAAGAAGGTTGTCAAAATAATGACCATATTACAAGCTTTTTTGAGTAAAGTATAAAACATTTGAATAAATTAATTTTTACACATCTGATATCATGTTAGTGGGTAACTGGGTAGCAAGTTTCTCGTGGTAGCCAAAAACAAAATACAAAAAGAACTTTTTTGATTCACCCTACTACACATCCGCATCCATATTATACTCAAAACCTTCTTTGCAGCATAATATGATTAATAGTTTGTTATGCTTGGTAAAACATTGATAAAACATGGTCAACCCCCCTAACATGACCATTAAAACGCGATATGATATAATATAGCAATTTGTCACGTTTAACTGTCAAAATACAATGGATTTTGACAGTTGAATGTCGATAAAACGCACTATCACACGATGTACATGTCGTGGGCCAATCGTTGAACTGGGCCGATCGAGATCTGCCTGGGCAGATCACGATACGCCGGCATTTCTTGATTTGCCTTTTCAAAACCCGCCCGCCATATCGTTCAAAGCATAACGTTTGACTTTTTGCCCGGCCATGCTTGGCCAAAGTACAAGCAAATAAAATGAAGTTTAGATACTAATAATTATTCTACTAGATAACAAAAATATAACCAGCCATGCTGTGATAAATAGTCTGTAGGGTGACCAAAGTATTAGTAAAACTTTTTTCTTCAACTAACTCAATGTTATTGTTTTTATTGTCATAATTTTAACTCTAACTCGCTCTAAGGTTCGGGACGATCAAGAACTTTAAATGTCATTAATAGTACAAAGTCTTCGTTTTCCATTGGAATACGAATAATTTAAACTTTCCTTTATTCTAAATTAAATAAAAACTGATTTTTGAGAAGCTACCATGTACTATTTGAAACTTAGACACAAAAACATCAAAATACAAAATAATGTCAAATGACATTGACGTTTTTTTCTAAGGACAAATGTCAGAGCGTTTTTCAACCACCGATTTTGATGGTTAAAAAGTTGCAACGCTCTGTCGTTAGGAACGGGAAAGTTGTGTCAACCGAACGTCACGCTCTAATGTTTGGAACGCCATGAGAGCGTTCTCGGATTACTCGGAGCGAAGGTTCTGAACGCAACCCAGCTGACAGAGCGCAAAAAGCGTTACAGCGCCACAAGCGCCGCGAAACGGAAGTATATTACGATGCGCCCAGCCATATCTCGATGTGGCCAAGTACTAGTAAGGCAAATCGACAAATAGGATGCTTTTATCGATCTGCCTAATTTTTGATTGGGCACATCATGAAATTATTGGCCAGATTATGAAATGCCGGCACATCGTGATCTGCCCAGGCAGATCTCGATCGGCCCAGTTCAACGATTAGCCCACGACATACACATCGTGTTTCCGTGGTCATGCTAGAGAACCAGACATAGGTAGACCGTGCACAGACTAAGTATGTAATACCAATTACGATTCAAAGAAAATGTTTTTCTCTGTCACAGAAATCGTGATGAAAATGGTGCCGAAGTGGACAAGACTGGGCGAGGTTGGGCTTCCAGCACAAACCTCTCCATCGATCCTTCGAAGAAAGACGCCTTCTCCACCGGTAAATCTCCCTATGTTGATATCTTAAAAACTTAAATAGAACCTCTCAGCCATAAAGGAATGGCGGAATGATAGAAAATTTATACCGCTTGGTGGCGCGGTAAATATTTGTTCTGGTGGCCCTAGTGCATAGGGTCCGGATTTTGTTCTTATTTAAAAAGAGATAAATTTGATTTAAGCTCCGGATTTAAGATTAAAGATCCTA
Organism: Agriphila geniculea; assembly: GCA_943789525.1. Taxonomy (NCBI): domain Eukaryota; kingdom Metazoa; phylum Arthropoda; class Insecta; order Lepidoptera; family Crambidae; genus Agriphila; species Agriphila geniculea. The sequence goes on from OX038871.1 coordinate 20,194,067, forward strand.
AAAAGCTCCGGATATCCTACTATTATTATAAATACGAAACTTTGTGTGTGTGTCTGTTTGTTACCTCTTCACGCCTAAACAGCTGGATGGACTTGGTTATATGAAATATTTGATAGAACGACTGCCTTGTCATATAATTTCATTAAAAATCTGTTCCATTTTAAATGAAGCTGTAAGATAGATTGCTATCCATAACCTGTGATGCGTTTCACAGGTTATGGATAGCAATCTATCTAAAAGTTGAACCAATTTATTTTACCGCCATCCTCACCCGCTAGTTACGGTGGGTCACAGTCACAGTCATGCAGGCCACGTACGCACTGACAGGTGACTTGATTTGCGCCTCTAGACCCTAGCGAGTCACCTAGCGTGTGAAAATTGAAATTAACGTTCTATTATATTCGCAACCGGCAGCACTGCGCGCTTGGCGCCTCCGCTAGTCGCTAGCTAGGTGACTCGCTAGACTCGAGGCGCTAGTGTTCCATGGGCGTCCGCGGCGACCTTAGCTAGTTAGCTAGCACACGTCAAGTAGATAGAGATTTGGGAAGATATTGAGTTATCAATATCAGTGGAAAATAACATTAAATTTACTATTTCACGTCACGACAGAATTTCCGATTATTAAATTGTTGGTGACTAGTTGATCGAGCGAGCACGGAGAGCGAGCGAAGCGTCTCTGTTTCAGCTTGGGCAAAAATGCTTTCGTCCGGCTGTCCGACTGTTCCTCTCTAAGGCGTGAAATACACAGAAGCGACGCGGCGCGGATACGGCGGCGATACGGTGCAGATGTGAGACTTCGTATCGCCGGCATCGCCGCCCTATCTGCGCCTTATCTCCGCCGCATCTCTTCTGTGTATTTCACGCCTAAAGGTCGCATTTCTCAACCAATTTTCGTGAAAATTTGTGAGAGGTATAATTATAAAGCTTTTTGTTGATTATGTTTTTCAAACAAAGAAATACAATCTCAGCCATTTCGAAAAAAGTCACAAACGCTAGGTCTAGCTCACAGAGCTATTAGTATTTACATAAATACTTAGAAGTATAAGACGAGATGAGGGAAGTAGTAGTAGACTACTACTTGCTACAAAGAACGGGTAGTAGAGCCAAGCGGGCGTAACGAGCTTACCGCGCTTTGATTGATGATCCTCTTTGCACACTCTGATCCAAAAATACCACTAACGCTATGGCAAAGTGCACTATAACGCATAACAATAAATGCACACACAGGGTTCAGCAGACCCAGCGCAGCGTGGACATCGACGCCGGACCTGGGGGCCAACGAGCCCGACGCCGCGACCGCCGTCACCGTCAGCCTCAAGCTGCCCAAGCGGAGGCTCACCGGTCCGCTGCCTTCGCTCGACACCGGCCAGGCCCACAACAATACTAGTAAGTTTTACTACCTTTACCTTCACTTTTTAAGTCTAATCTAACCTCGAGATACTTTAGTCCTGCGGGTTATCTTCTAATGCTAACCATCGGCGCTGATAAACCAGCCATTATTAATGTTTAATTTTATTTATTTTATTGGATAAGGGAAATGTCCCCACTAGTGAATATTAAGGACTGCAAATCAAGATTTAAATCGTTAGATATGCCTTGGTACTGAAAATATGTTATATTATATATTGCATTATTTCAATTTTGTTAAATCGGCGTACGCATGCGCGATACATTATTTGCGTCCATCGGAAGATGATAAACCGAGTCTTTAGTAAACCAGCGGGTGTATATAAATTATATTGGAATAGTGTTGCCTCTTTTTGTGTTATATAGTAGAAGCCTGGACTTTCTTTGTGTGCAACGGAAGGAAAATAAATTTCGATAATCAATGAAATCTAAATGCTTATATGTGAAATGTTACACCATTTGCTTTATTTGTATTTTAAAATTGTTGGTGCACAGATGAAAGGCACAAGACGGCATTTTGAAACAGTTTTGTCGTAGTTTTCCAGCAATAACTGACACTGTGTTCAAATGAGCACTAATAGCAAAGAAGTGAGGCTCACTCATTTGAATGTTGACACATTTTGGTGCGGTCATACTATGGTAAGGGCGTATCTAACGATTTAAATCTTTGCTGCAAATGCAGCCAACGGCTTGACGTACCATCGGGAGCACGGAGGAGCTCGAGATACTAAAATGTTTGGTTACCCATTCCAATCGCAGGGCGAATGCGCTAATCCGCTTTACCATCGTAAAAAATCAGTACCTATTAATTGTGTTAGTATGAAGCGTTTCTTAATAACGATAACCATACTCAGCGCCAACGTTGCATACAAAATGATCTAGCACCAGAGGAGAAAAGAAAACCAGCCTTATCACATTTGTGAAAGACGCCACCACCGCTTAAATTAGGCTTCTGTTTTAAGATTTCGTGGCAAAGCACCTGAACAAATTCTGCCTGTTTTATTACGCAAAAAATCACATACCTACCCATAAACATACATGAACCCTGAACACAATGCACTCTCTGTTTTTTGGGCAGTCGTGTAAAAACAAAGCACACGAAGCGGTCATGTTTGCAACGCTAAACACTCGTGCGTGCGCGTGCGTTGCTAACCCTGACCCAATTGTCATGTGGTCGGCTCCCGTGAATCTTTTGAAGCTTTTTAAACATCATTAGGAGAAATGATTTATTACTTCATTCGTTTGTAAGTATTAAAAATTATAAAATATTATTATGAGTAGTGTCTTTCTGTTGGGGGACACAATATTGTTCAGGTTGTGGCAGAATACTAGAGGCTGTTGGTTTCCCTCCTGCGGTCACTGAGTCATAAACCTTTTTGTCAAATTGTTAAAATATTTAATCATTGCATGTATATTATTGATTTGAGACAAATAAATGATTTTATTATTTATGTGGTGAAGAATTTTTTCTCCTGGATTCTTACTCTTTTAAAGGAGAAACGACTCTCGAATTCTGATATCAATCTCTTGCAGATATCTGCTCAATACAAGATCTAATCAAAATTCTAAAAGCTATCGTGTTATGCTATCCGACAGTAGGAGTATATAGCTTCCATTTAAATGTTTATGGGTATACATGAAAGACAAGACATGATGGCAAGCACTCTCCGTATTATTTGGCTTCCTAATCGAATATTTGGGAATTGGCTCTGTGTCAATAAAAGTACTAAGCTCAAGCGATTGTTGATTATATTGCCATCGTACGCGTGTTTCGGAAATTAAAATTATTATTCCACAGTATTCATAGGGAATCACGAATTTTAACAGATTTTTACTAGACTAAGTACTAATTTCTTCTTAGACTACACGCCACTTTTGACAAAGCTTCAAAAATCCTCATATATCAATATATATGAGGATTTTTTTAATAATATACAATTATATTCTAGATCTATTCGTCACGAGTCTTAACCATATCTCCCGTTGGTGGTAGATTCGAGTACCCGCCCTCCACTAATCTACTAGAATTCTAAGAATCTGTAACTTACTTTTCATTGTCACTCATTTGTATGAATAGGTAAGTTTTCCCATGGAAATTTAAAAACTCTTTATTAAAATAAACAGAAATTAAGTGCTTTTGAATTGTCTATATTTTCCTACCACCCAATCGAGACTTATTTAACTGACCAGAAAGTCTTAACTTAAGGTGTTCCTTAATTACGGTATCCTTTATAATCCTGTTGATTATACTATTTATACGCTTTATAGAAGATTCAACGATCAACCGATACCTCGCACTCGTCAAGCCATCTGATTATAGTTACATATAAGAGGCTTCTTTAACCGATTGGCTCGCCGATAAGACACGTTAAATTGATTGACATTATTGTGTACGTGAAGAGTCTAAAGTACCTAAATAATAATGGTAATCGTTTCAGCGACGGACACGGTGACGCTGCGACGGCCCTCCCCGTCGCCGCCGCCGACCGCCGCCGCCGCGAACATCACCATATCCAAGAATGATTCACTAGCGGAGCGCGTGCGCAAGGTAAACAACATACATACGCACTCGACCAGAGAACTAAAATCTATGGAAGTGTAATTGCAAACAAATATTCCTTAAGAAATGGCACCACGGGGCCGCTTTAGTTAGGCTAGCCACGCACCCGGTGACTGACGTTAGCGTTCTTTAAAATAATTGCAGTTTATATTGTAGAGAAAAGAGAGAAAGAGAAAGTTTATTAGAAATGACGTCCTGTGTAGTCAAATGGTCTAAAAGACGCAAAGAAGACAGTAAAAATATGCAGCAATAACGTATCACATTTATTCGTTTAAGTATAGAAAATATCTATGAGGATACAAATTATGGTCGCTAATAAGCAACCAGTGCTCAGACGCTTTGTGCTGCATAATTAAATACATACTAGCATTTTTAGCTCCATCCACTTAGTTGTACTTTTCGTGTGATGCCATTTTTTGAGCTCAATGCTTGTTCCATAGATTTTAGTTCGCTGCACTCGACTATTTTTACTATCGCCATTAATGTATCTGACGTTGACTGCTTGTGATTTATTGATCCGTTTTATCAGTATAGGTACTAGTGATAACTGTAAAGTTAGGTCTCTAGTCTAGGCTAGGGTATTGTTAATGACTATCGATTGGCCAACACTTCGTCCGCGTGAAATTTGTTCTAAGTAGCCTATAACCTTTCCCATTGTCTAATCTATATCTCTGAAATACATCAACAATTTTTATACATAATCTTTTTTGAAAATAATGTATGAAGAAATCTTAACGCTGTACAGTCACGAGGAATGAATAGTTAACAATGAATATTATGTGAAATTGCAATTTCGTTTATATGAGGATCCTTACGAATAAAAGTGCAGGATAGTTCTTATTTTCGCAGTGCTAAGAAATAAATATTAATCTACTAATATACAGTTACTAATTCAAATGTTCTAACAATCTGTGATGAAAACTGTTCTAAATACCATGTGCCTCTAACTGCTGTCAAAACATCGCATATTTCAAAACTGCCTAAAGAAAACAACGTACTTCTAAAATAGAATCTGTGGCTGTGTGTAGCAACAGTACAATATTAACCAAACCTGATCTACATATAGGTCACTTTAGTTTAGTGTATAGAAATGTTATACTGGAATGCGATTCTACCATTGTAAATGACTAGTCTAACCAACTAGATTGATTTAAAAATATCAAGATTACGTTGATGTAATGTACTATATAATCTATATATTTATAATTGTAAACCTTCCAACATCATCATTCTACACATTTATTGTTTTGGAATAATGTGCCTATATTTTAATAGAATTATCTTACATTATCATTATGTGTAAAGTCAGTCTACGCCTTCATTCTCGGCAATCTGTCTTCGAGCGCTTCGTACGTAAAAAAAGTTTCACGCGAAAGTTATAAATAACCAAGGGCCTGACAACAGGATGGATATACTAAAGACGGCTTCACCTTGAAAGTTGTGAAAAATGAGTTAAATTATAAGTGGGTCAGGCCGATAGAACTGTCTGCGAGGAGTTGCACTGGGAGTGCTCGCCGTGCTCGAAATAAACTTAAAAGGTCGCCATCAAACGGAACCTGGCAGACGGCAGTGCGCGCTGTTATAATTAATTGAGGAAATGACCTACTCCTTTCATTGCTTAGTGCAACGCTCTTTATGTAAATGTTAGTTTAAGTACTTAAAGGGAAGTATCTATTTATACTTCAAACGCGCACTTACAGTACGCGTCAATCGAAAAGGTATACGCTCGCTTGTTATGGTTCTAAATTAAAAATATATCCACAACAAAACTTGAAATATAAAATGAAAGCTATGTAATCGCGTTTAAGAACTACTATTAAATCAATCTTTACCTAATTTATCTCTTTAGCTTATGTCCGCGACTACGCCGGCGAGAACTTATTTTTCACAAAATTTGAAAATAATCGTAGCCTATGACTAAAGATAGCCTAAGATAACCTAGACCAAAATTAAACAAAATTGGGTCAGCGTTTTATTCATTTACTTTTTGGATAAAAGACGGTCATTTACACAACTAGTTGTATTGTATAATAATTATATTACCATACTTAGAATAGAACAAACAGACCGGCGCAGACCGAGTTATTACATTATCGGTATGGATAGTACAATAATTGCAATAAACGCATTTGGCCCAGGTCATTGATTAATATGGAAATATGAGATGTTTTTTTGCGATTTTCAAGAAAAGTAGCTAAGCTTTATTTAGGTGTAATAAATAGGTACCTAATAGAGTATCAAGTTAAATTAACTAAACTGTTAATAAATTTATTAATGGTAGGTTACAGTTCAAAATAATTATTTAGGTGTAATAAATAGGTACCTAATAGAGTATCAAGTTAAATTAACTAAACTGTTAATAAATTTATTAATGGTAGGTTACAGTTCAAAATAATTAACGTAATACATATTTGTTTTTGCAGATGAACCTTATAAAAAGTCAGAACAGTTTCGAAAAAGAGTCCAGTTTGGAGAAAGAAAGAGAAAAAAGAAGTTCTTCCAGAAGCAAAGAAGAAAAAAGTAGTAGTATAACCAAAGAGAAATCGCCGAAACCTAAAGAAGACCGGTCAACTAAGGAAGATATCAATTTCATGATGCAGGTATTTTCATTGTATCAGATATTTCAGCTTCTTTTGTTCTCTAATTAAACGGAGTTTAATGGTAACGAAATCCAGTTACTTAGAGTTCTTGATTGAAACAATAATAGTTTACGGTTTTTTTTTGTGTACCATATACCTTACCTACCCAGTTTACCTAGACATATTTAGTCAAGTCCCTCTAAATCATATTTGTAAAAGCGATAACGAACTTAGAAACCGAAAGATATACTTAGTTTGACAGCTTTATAAAATATCAAATTATTATGAATGATTTGATATTTTATAAAGCTGTCAAACTAGCGAAAACTTATGTCAATCCCATCCTTATTTCTTTCGCGCTGTCGTTAATTCGTTATCGCTACTACAAATGTGACTTTGTTAACAGCGCCAACAGGCGTAGCATGACGAAACCGAAAACTATCTTCGCCGAAATTTTTGATAGATAAACAAAAGTTTTGTTTCGAATGTCATTCTTTAAATTTAATATAGACAAAAACCTGTGAAGCTAATCATGCTCGTGAACGGGTGCTGCCAGTGGGAATGTGTCTGCTTCTGAGTACCTATCTTAACGCATATTAAATTGTAAGAATTGCGTTTTTGGTTTTTTATATCTTGTATCAAGTGTATTTGGTAAATATTGCATACTTAGGTGCACTTTCGAGTACCAAACAGTACATAGTGATTTCTCAACTAGTTGAAAGTTATTTACTCTCACAATTACCTATTCGTTATGTAGTAGGTAATTAATTTCAACCTACCCATTGCGTGTAAACCCATTGTGATGGAAAATGACCTCACTTTATACAATGGAGGTCATTTTTCAATGTTGACGACTCTGTATGAAATATACAGGGAGAAAAAAGCAGCCTTTGACGAGTTTCTTGCCGGTTCTTCTCGTTACAAGATCTCCCGCTTAAGGTTCGCGAACCAATGGCGTAGTTTCTACGACATTCAGAAGTGTTCGTAACAGCTTAATAAATTATTTTGAATTTTGAATGCTAACGAAATAATATATTATTTTTGCTAGGTGAAAAGTTCACGGAACGCATCTTCAAATTCCAAGCCTCCGGCGAGAGGGGGCCCGCCCAAAGACAAGGAGGAGTCGGACGACGACGCCAGCACGGCCGGCACGCTCACCACCGAGGCCACGCTCGTCGACGCCAACGTCAGGGACTATCAGGTCAGTATGACGTCTGCCATTTTTGGGCCGCCGCATATTGAAAGAAAAGGCATGTAACGTTTTAGTATAGAGTCTGGAATACCTATTCGAATCGGAAATTCATCGCAATTGACGAAACTAAATATGAATTATTGATTGTCAAATTGTCTTTAAATGTATACTTTCAGAGATATTGGGACTTAAAAAAAATCGGGTTGCACTCCGGGAGTGCCGGCAATAGTGAAAACTTGAATATTAACGTTGTGCATTTTCGATATTTTGGAATGGTTAGGGAATAATCTTGCACGAATTGCCGTCTTACGAATTTACTCTGCATTTGAATTTACGAATACAGAACAGTATTGTACGAAGGTCTTATCTATAGCTTGACAGAAAATCTAGAATTTTGACATTGAATTAAAAAATTTGCGCGTTGCTATGGTATAGAACTATGCTATAACACAAGTGTTTAAGTCTTGAAATAACGCGCCGCCATTTTCGCCGCGCCCCGTAGAAAGAGAGGGGCATACTTCCGTCGCCGGCTGTCTACTCTCCATCCGTCACATCCGTATTATGAATTTTCGATCAGGGTCACGTGACCGTGACTAACGCGAGTTTAACATTTTTCCCCATTACAAAAAAGTGTGCAACGCCGCTTAAGAAGTTTTCACTTTAAAATCATCGTGATAGAATGAAAGAAACACTTCAATTTCCTCTTCTTTATATATCTCCGAAAGTAGACATTTTACTACAATATGACCATCAATAATTTGTGTTTATTTTGACATTTCCTATCGATTGACACATAGTTTTATCAATGGGGTTGGCAACGCAAAGCTAATTGTAGATGTCGCTGCGTACGCTTGTTCCTAAGACAGTAGACGTTCAGAACAAAATGTATGAGAAAATAGGTATTTATTTTGTGTTTTTTTTTACCTAAAAAGACTCATTGACCCAAAATGGATATAAAACACTATTCTACAATGCAAATGCCGGAATTTAAAGCCAAATCAAGACGTCTTTATTCTTACAGAATTTATCAATTTTTTCTGTATCCAGATTTTTCCGAAATTTGTAAGTGCCAACATTTTTAAAAACATCACAGAATTTAATCATTTTAAAGCTTAAGATAACGTTTTTTAATTTAAAAGTTCTTGGGTTTCATAGTTCTCGTGGAACAAGCGTACGCAGCGCCATTTTGACAGTTGCCTTCCCCATTGCGAAGAATTTCCGATTTTTTCTTAATGGTGGTAAGCCAAAAACGTTACATGGTCTTTCTGACAGAAAAAATCTGACGCTCGCCGGACGCATCACGCATAGGTACTATCAGAAATCGGCAACTTCTGAGCCCACTCGTGTGTCATACACACATTATTGAACAACACGTTATTGCTCTTAGCAATATTTTTTTTGTTTAAATAAAAAAGCTCTATCCTAAAAAAACTCTTACTACTTACTACTAAAACTTAAAATATCAAATTTTGATCATTTTCATCATCAACATTCCCCTCAGACACGCGTGCAGCGAGCGGCGGCATGAACTGACGCGAATATCTGATAATGAACGGGGCCTAGTACCAAATGTATAGCAAGCACGCCTTCCGCCATGTCCATCGGAAAAAATCTAACGTGCGGCTGATGTATTTTCCGTCGTGCATCAGAAGCGGACGATCGGTTACAGTGTGCGGGACCTAAAACTTTGTCCAGACTAGTAAAATTTGAGTGTATCAGATCTCCGTCGCGTATCATCGACGTGTATCATTTGGCTAGTTTGGACGCAAAACGATACGCGACCATGCCACGCACCGTAGCTGATACACCCCGATCCGTATGTAAAAAAAACCGGCCAAGTGCGTGTCGGCACCTTATACCATACCATATTTAATACCACCTATCATTTTTCGTCTGCAAAAATAACTTAGTTTTTCACAGTGTTGGTATGAATGACAAAGTTATATTTGCGGTTTTGGAAAATGTGCTATATCTCAAAAACTGATAACTATATCTCGTTCAAACCAATTTTGGTTGAAAGTGTTTATTAAGATCTACAGCATTTATTTTTTTTAGATTTTTCACTCTCTTATTTCAAAAGTTAAAGGGGGGGGGGGGGGGACACACATTTTACCACTTTGGCGCTGAATATCTTTCAAACGGTTGATTTTGAGAAAAAGTTGTCTTAGAAACCTCAATGTCATTTTTAAAGACCTATCTATAGATACCCAACACGTGTTGGTTTGAAGAAAAAAATTTTTATCAGTTTCAGTTCCATGTATGGGGAGCCCCCCTTAATCTTTTATTTTTCTTATTTTTGTATTAAATTCGTTAAGCGGATAACAGAATACATCTACCTACCAAGTTTCAACTGTGTAGTCTTAATACTTTCGGAATAAAGTGGCTGTGACATACGGACAGACAGACAGACAGACAGACAGGCAGACATGACGAATCTATAAAGGTTCCGTTTTTTGCCATTTAGGCTACGGAACCCTAAAAAATGCCGTGTTTCGATATAATTACTGCACTCCTAAAAGAATTAGAGCATATTAAATTACCGTGTTTGTATGAAAAGTTCTGCCATAGAAAGCCGTAGCAAGGTTTATTATTGAGCCCGATTGCCGTATAACACGGTAATTACCGTGGCATTGGCAACACTGGCTCGAATTGACTTGATTGAATTGACTCGAGGGAAAGATACGAGAAAAATGTACGATTGTACGCGTCCACATTCATGACACGCGTTGTTGATACGCTGACAAGATACAGCATCCTAACTGTGGACGTGGTTATTAAGCCCATTTTGGGCTAATAGAGATAGTGATACGATGCAGGCGAAATGAGCGTCCATACTTAGGATACGAATACTCGATACGATACGGCTGATTTTGATCGTCAAGATGATACAAGTCTGGACAAAGCTTAATACAAAATGTATCCACCGAGTGCCTTCCGGCGACCGTCAGAATTTTTCTGACAGAAATTTCTTACAATATGCGGCTGCCCTTTAATGTCCCCTGCTGGGGCACAGTCCTTCTTTATGCGAAGATAAGGAGGACGAGCCATAACCCACCACGGCCTATTCCTATTGTCCGTTGTCTTCGCAAAGGGCACTCAGGCTTTCTTCTTCTTCTTCTTCTTGTCGGTGCAGGCGGTTTCCGCAACTCGACGTCTATTGCGCCTATTTTGCGTCGGAGGATGTATGGCCGGATCATTCCAGCCAGCCCAGCTCAGCCAGGAACGCTCCAAGGGCTTCCACGTTCGTGATCGCTTCCTGGACGCTGCCCGGCGAGCCGAGGTACCTCGCCCGGTAAGGGGCCACCCCTCTGCATTCCAGCAGGACGTGGGCGGCTGTTTCTTCTTCCTCCATGCATCCTCTGCATAGGGGACTGTCCGTGACACCTAAGTTGAAAAGATGTCTGTTAAATTGTCCATGACCAGTAATAGCACCTGTTACCAGGCGAAGTTGCGGTCTGCACAGTTGTATCAGGGACCTGGATAGACGAGCGTCCACGCGCGGCAGTGCGAGTTTCGCCTGTCTACACGAGTCCAGCGAGCTCCAGTTCTGTTGGTGTAGTTCTATGGTGCGTTCACGGATCTTACTTGCAAACCAGCTGGTCGGGATAGGCACGATCGGCTCTGGGCCACCAGGCGTCGAACCAGATGCGCGTCTGGCCAGTTCGTCGGCTGCATCGTTACCCCGTGATCCACTGTGACCTTTGATCCATTGGATAGTAATAGTATTAAGTGCACCTACTGTATTTAGGGCGTGGTGACACTCAAGTAAAAGGCTCGATGTGATGCGACTGCCCTGGAGAGCCTGTAGAACGGATTTGCTGTCAGAGAGAATTAAGATGTCGCGGTCTTTTACCTCCCTTGTTTCGATTGCCCGAGCCGCCATTATTATGCCCACGCACTCGGCCTGAAAGACCGTGTTGTATGAGCTGAACGGGGATGCAATTTGTATGTTGAGGTCCTCTGAGAAAACACCCGACCCTGTGCCCGATGAGGTCTTGGAGCCGTCAGTGTAAATCAGGAGAGCCTTGTGTCTTTTCTTGGGGCTGATGTCGTCTATCAGGTGTATTCTGTATTTTTTGTCAAAAATGAAGGTTGGCTTAACTTTGTCGCATGGAGCTTCAATGAGAGGTGTGTGCAGCCAGTCCTCCAGTAGTCCACTGAGATGTTTTACCCTCTCGAATTTTAGTGATCCCAGTTGTTTTAGTCTTAAAGCTGTTTTGGCTGCCTCCTGTTGAATGTGGAGGTGCAGTGGTGTTAGGTTCAGCATTACCTCTAGAGCAGCTGTGGGAGCTGTACTCATGCATCCAGTAAGGGCGCAGCAGGCCTGACGTTGTAGTCCCTGAAGCTTTTTGGCTCCAGTGGTTTGGGCGGCTTTTGGCCACCATACTACAGATCCATAGCTTACCAGGGGTTTTATGATCGTGTTGTATAGCCAGAGGAAAAGTTTGGGAGCTAGGCCCCAACGCTTACCAATCATCTTCCGGCACTGCCATAAAATGACGCTGGCGGACTGCGTTTTATATTCCAAGTGGCTATTCCAATTAAGTTTGTTGTCCAGGATACTTTACCTCGTTAGAGAGTTGTAGTGTAGTTCCAAACAGTTTCGGCAGACTGAAGTCGCCCACCTGGCGTTTGTTTGTAAACATTACCATTTCCGTTTTCGTAGGGTTGACGGTCAGGTCGTGTCTTTGGCACCATTCCTCAACCTTCTTCAGGGCTGCTTGCATGGTGTTACAGGTTATGCCAGCCTGGTTACCTATACTTAGTATGGTAATGTCGTCCGCATATCCTATAGTGTAAAAATAGTTAGAGTTAAGATGGGAGATCAGGTCGTTTACCACCAGGTTCCATAGAAGTGGAGAGAGCACACCTCCTTGGGGACATCCTCTCGCCACCAGGGCCCTTTGGCCGACGGCCCCTGACACCTGTACCGTTCTGTTGCGTAGCATATTCACGATCCAGTCTACGAGTTGTTTATCAACACCGTGTCTCACTAGTGCTGCCTCAATACTGGTGAATGTAGTTTTGTCGAAGGCGCCCTCTATATCGATGAAGGTGCCCACTCAGGCTTTAAATGTGTACTAAAGCACCTATTACTGATTACTACTTAGTTAAATCTGTCTTTACACCTTGAGTACCACCTGTCAGCTGGTAGTCGATTAATAACACCCGTCGATGATAATACATACTTGCTGATAATAAACATCATAAAATAATGTATATCGACAAATATTAATAAGTTTATAACTCATTTAAGGTTCTGTAGTGAATTAACAAAATACTTTCCTTCTCAGGACCAAATTGAAAGTTTAAAACATGAATTGGATATCCTAAAAAGACGTTGCGAACGGGTAGAGAAAGAGAAGAGCGACATTTTGTTGCGACGCCTGGCGAACATCGACAACGCCAACAAGTACACCTCCGGACGGTCCTCGGAGGTGCTCAAGTTGCAGCAGAAGGTCAATGAACTCACCGCCCTCAACGAAGACCTCAGGGACGAGAAGAAACATCTCACGCTGAAGGTCAAGGAAATGGAATGTGAACTAGAGGTAAGTTATTCAAATGGTCGTTTCGTTGAAGGACAACCGGGGTGGCTGGGGCGCGTTCAGAACCTTCGCTCCGAGTGCAACCAAACTCTCTAACGGCGTTCCAAACATTAGAGCGTGACGTTCGGACACAATTTTCCCGTTCCGAAAACGTCAAAGCGTTGCAACTTTTCAACCATCAAAATCGGTCGTTAAAAACGCTCTGACGTTTATCTATACAAAAAGTTGTCAATGTCATTTGACATTATTTTGTGTCTAATTTTTAAAAAAGTTCATGGTAGATTCTCAAAAACAGATTTTATTTGATTTATATAGAAAAATTTAAATTATTCGTATTCCAAATGGAAAACGAAGACTTTGTACTAATAATGACATTTAAAGTTTTTTGTCGTTCCGAACCTTAGAGTGATTTAAAAAAACAACCAATCAACCGCAATCTAAACCTCTGAACGCAACCCTGTCTAAGCAGGGGAGCTCACTCCGCCCTTTAACTTTTATATTAGCCTACTGCTCGCGGCTGACTCAGGCACGAGGGATGTCATGTGTCGGTTAAGACAGAAATACGCGACAGAAAGAGAAGCGTTTCGGACGCACTTATAATATTAGGCACGCAGCGCTGTATAGTTTGAAATTGTTTTATTGCCCTGCAGCGAGAGTAGGTTATTATTTAATTGTCCTCGCGCGGATGCTTTTCTGTACATTTAGTACTACTTATTATATATTCTGTGGTCTAAGTCGAAAATCTATCGCAACCGCTTTCAATTTTACTTTGATTGCTGCGGCATTTCAAGTCACCTTGACAACTGTCTTTGTGAGCCAATGATGGAATGAAAGCACAGAATTTGTCATATTGAAAACGATTTGAGTTGCAGTTGTATCTTCCAGAAGTTTTCTTGATGCGGCCTCGTCTAGAAAACTTCTGCAAGAAGTGTCCCACAGCCTGTCAGACAATAGCTTACAAGCGTTAACTATATAATAGCAAACTCTGCACGCAATGCACTGCCGACAGTTTGTAAAGCGTTTATAAGCTTTTGTGTGACACTTCTTGCAGAACTGTGAGGTTTAGGCCGGGTTTCCACCTGCACTGACAGCCTGTCACACAGTAGCTTGTGAACGCATGACAAACTGTCGCCAGTGCATTTGCTTATTAGTTAACACTTGTAAGCTACTGTCTGACAGGCTGACAGTGCAAGTTCTCGTAGAAGTTCTTGCAGGTGTATTCGCGGCCTTAGACTAGTAATAAAATTTGCAGAAGTTGACTTCTGCAAGCTGTTACCATTGTGTAAACAGGTCGAGCAAGCTAAATTCTGCTATCGTTGCTGCTTGCGGAACTTGCTCGCTCAAGAAAAAACTTGCTTGTCTAAACCACGCTTGGATGTCTTAGTTAGACCATTAAGCCCTTTATTGTCCTAATGTAATAAGAACAAAAAAGAACTCATTTCATTTGGGGTGAAGTCCTTATTTGCTGTTTGATTAACAGTTAAGTTGTTTCACATTTGTTTCGTTCATCTTTTCTCAAAATAAATTAATAAAAATACAGAATCGAATGCTTCTTCAATAAAATTTTCCATTTTATTTTATTATTTACCTGTCCAGGGCAGGCCGTCGGCGGAGGCGCAGGCGCGCCAAATCGAGCAGTTGCGGGCCAAGCTGTTGGCCGCGGAGACGCTCTGCGAGGAGCTCATGGACGAAAACGAGGACATGAAGAAGGAGCTGCGCGACCTGGAGGAGGAGATCGAGGAGATGCACGATAATTTCAGGTACCATCGACAACACTTCTGCTTTCCCAGTCTTAACCCCTTACCGCATACCAAGCCATATGTGTTTACAAAAGTTTATGATTTTTTTCTAGCCTAATGAAAAACCAGATCTTTAAAAAAATATTTAAATTAGAAGAAGCATTTTATAATGAAACGGATCGTATATAATTTGTCTATAGCCAATGACTTCTATTGACAATATTTGAGGTTTTTTGCACCCCGTGTTAATCGGTTGTTGTCAGAATAAAAGTGCATCTTTTCGGATTCAAAATAAAATACAAAAAGGTTAGTAAAATATATATAAAAAATATAACCGTATCCTTTATAACTTTTAAAATATGAATATAGTTTTTTTATTTCAATATCTAACTTTTTTCGTATGTTTTTTGTAGTTTTTTCCAATCTGTCGTATTTGGCTTCGTATGCGTCATAGTAAAAAATACTGATGTCATATGTGGCTTCATATGCAATTAGGGTTTTTTGCTTATTCCAGAAATTGATCATTCACGCTTCTACAAAGCCTCAAAGCACATTCATATTATTCCCGGTGATGGCAGCTTAATTTTTATCCCATATTGCAGACTAGTGCATTGATAATGCTTGGTCACTTTGACGCCGAATCAATTCAGACCAATACATGCCTTTGTTTGATTTCAAACTCGCAGTTTTTGAAAACTTGCAAAAAGCAAAAAGCTTCAAATCCAAAAAAGTGGTCATCTTTCTAGCCTTCTTGGCATACCAACATCGAGCTAAAGCGGTACACCCAATTTGCCTAATTCCCCAGTCCTTACAAAAAGAACCTAGAAAAACTTCTGCCAGTCATCAAGATTTTCTTCTGGGTACGCTCATATCAGTAAACTTCCCATTTGGAAGAAAAATATCCGATAGATACTGACGCCAATATTTGTTCAAAATATCGTACTTTCAGTAAATGTGAAAAATGTAATATTTATCGATGTTATCACGACAAACGCAATTGTTTTAAGTAGTTTCACATAATATATTTCATTTGTCTTTAATGCATACGAAGCCATTTCTGGATTAACACTATAAGTAAGACTAGACTGCATACGAAGCCATAAATGGCGTCGTAAAATATTTTCTAATATATGACTTAATAATTTTTAATTTCAATTTGATCTCATTATGTAAGCCTAATAAAACACTAGTTAGCAAAAAAAAATTTTTATTCCATCTCTTTAATAATTCATGCAGTAAGGGGCTAAGGTTAAAATCGCTTGCGCGCCGCGTCATCACCAACATACGTTTAGTTCGTTCTTGAGGGGTGATACGTGCGCACAAGATTTTTTCTCCAAAGTGGTAAAACACGTGAGTTATGTGTAAAGTCTGTTTTTTTAGAGAGACATAAACGACAGTTTTATCTGTCAAATATAATAGTAGTTTATGAAACTGACGTTTTTCCGTCGCAGCATCTAAAATATCGGGGAGTCTTTCTTCACACTCACTACTATCAGACATTTTTAAGCAAAAGTAAAAATTAAAATTTAAAAATGGCGCGTATGCTATTATTAGAAAAAAATAATGAAATGAGTGAATTCCAGCAGACTAATCGTTACACTAAGCCATCGATCACCATAGAGTACATTTTGATCATGGATAGTATATGCAAAGTATATGAGAATAAATATTTTTTTTTAATATCGCGGCACTGCCTTCTTCTTGGATTTGCCCTGTATCGTAATGAGAAAAAAAGTTATTTTATAGCATACTTTAGTATAGCGAAGGTATGTCATAAAATAACTTTTTAATTTTTTTTCGGTATTGCGTGTATAAAGTATGCCAATATAAATTCGTTTTGAAATTCATAATTCGAATTTTACGATATGAGAGTAGATAATACTAGTTTATGAAACTGATACATAAAGAGGGGTATTAAAACACGAGTGTATGTTTATAGTATCACACTAGTGCAGTAGTTATGTGCAGTTTCATTCACTACTTTATCTAGACTCATACAATTTGGGATTGAACCTACTACTTAAATAAAAGATAAAAGTTAAAAATATAAGGGATATAAGAGCAATTTCCGTGCTGCATCTAAAATGTCGGGCGGAGTCAATTTTTTGTCACATTCACTGCTATCAGATATTTTAAAGCCTGAATAAAAAATCTTACGAAATTCAGAACCTACAACAAAAAGTGAAAATTGAAACCATAACTTTTTTGTTTTGCGTTAAAAATGACGCACCCTGCACCACAGACCATAGATATTACAATAAGCCCATACGCGCCAATTAATTAAAAAGTAAAAGTGTGCTGTAAAAATTTAAAAAGTTATTGTGTCCTATTCGCCGTTATTCGAAGCCTTGGTAAACAGATTTGAGAATAGCGGAGCCTTTCCGTTTCCCGTTCAGCATCATTATTATAGGTCTATCTTACCAAATTACGTCACATCCGCATCCGTATGACGTCATACCTCACCCCACCATGTTCACCAGGCCGCCATTGCGGTTTCCCGCGCTCATTGGCGTCCTTTTTTCGCAACCGTTCACATCTAGTCAAACGCTGTTAGCGTTCGAAATTTAAAAATTTTCCTAAATAGGTCAAACGCTGTTAGCGTTCGAATTTTAAAGTGTTCTAAAGTAGATCAAACGCTGTTAGCGTTCGTGAAATTCTTAATTCAAATTAAGATTTTATGTGGCATTTTTTTTTTTCTTTTTATTTTTTTTTTCGGTTATTGAAAATGCGTGTGCGTAGAAATTTTAAAACCATACGTAAAATCAGTGTTAGTTGGGTCCGACTCTGTGTCGTCTCCGTTTTCGTCGTCATATTCGCGGAGTAGCAGAGAACGAGGGTGAGAGCATGGATCTACAGCAAATACGAGTACGACGCAGGATTTGAATTGAATTGAAGTAACGAGTCGCCATAAGGTCAGTGAAATTTTTCCATATTTTATAATGGTATGATTCTACCCACGATATGTTGAAAAATATTTTCTGTTAGTTCTTACATTCGTTAAACTGCCGTTCATGATTTTTATTCGCTTTTGGCCTATGATCTGCTAAAAAGGTTATAATTTTCACAAATTTAATGCTTATGAAAATTTTTACGTTACGAAAAACATGTTTCGTAAGATTCCTATTCATTGTTGGTAAAGCTATATTGTGTTAAATGTGAGCTGAGCACACAAATCCTTGTGTTCCTCAAAATATGAGAAAGTGTATGCTGCTTGGATCCTGGCGCCATCCTGGCGCTATCCGACATTTCGTTTGACTCATAATTTTACTTGACCAGTGATGAGATTAACCATTGCGCCCTGTTTTATTTAGAGATGTTGTTTAGCCGTAGTCGTTTGAACGAGCGTTCAAAATTTTTTTTTTTTTTTTTGACAAAAGCTACTGCTTTGTGAATCTGAATAGTGATACGTAACGAGGCGCTTTGAACAAGAATAAGTATTCAGTGGTTTTGCAAAAGAATGTTGCCTTTATATTGGTGTTTAATAAAAATATTTATACAGTCGGATATTGGCTTGATTGCGGAATATTACAACAATTGATGGCGTATTTGATGCAGCGACAGTAAACGATATCAATGCGCAAAATGACTCGGGTTCAATTCCCAGTAAAATGATCGTAGGTACTTTTCTTGTGTCATCATCATCATCATCATCATATCAGCCGCACGACACCCACTGCTGGGTATAGGCCTCCCCCAAGGATTTCCACGACGATCGGTCCTGCGCTTCCCACATCCAGTGGCTTCCGGCAACCTTCACCAGATCGTCGGTCCACCTTGTCGGGGGCCTACCCACGGAGCGTCGTCCGGTGCGCGGTCGCCATTCAAGAACCTTTCCGCCCCAACGGCCATCGGTTCTTCTCGCTATGTGTCCAGCCCACTGCCACTTTAGCTGAGCAATCCTTCGAGCGATGTCGGTTACTTTAGTTCGCCTGCGGATCTCCTCATTTCTGATTCGATCACGCAGGGAAACGCCGAGCATGGCTCTCTCCATTGCACGCTGGGTGACCTTGAGCCTCCTTATGAGACCCATAGTTAGCGACCACGTTTCACTGCCGTAAGTCATCACTGGCAACACACACTGGTCATAGACTTTCGTCTTGAGACACTGCGGTAAATCGGACACGAAGATTTTTCGGAGCTTCCCGAATGCTGCCCATCCGAGTTGGATTCGACGAGAGATCTCCTTCTCAAAGTTGGACCTACCTAACTGGACTGCCTGTCCTAGGTATACATAATGGTCAACAACTTCAAGTGTAGTGTTCCCAACATGAACTGGAGCGGGCACAACATGGGCATTCGACATGATTTTCGTCTTATCCATGTTCATTTTAAGACCCACTCTTTGGGAAGCACTACGGAGGTCTTCGAGCATTGTGTTCAGGTCCTCCAAGGTCTCAGCCATAAGAACTATATCATCGGCAAAACGAAGGTGTGTTAGGTACTGGCCATTAATGTTGATGCCGAGCCCTTTCCAGTCTAAGAGTTTAAAGATATCCTCCAACGCAGCTGTGAACAGTTTCGGAGAGATAACATCTCCCTGTCTCACACCTCGCTGCAGTTGGATAGGATTTGTTCTCTGGTTCTGTACTCGGACCGACATGGTGGCATTTTTGTATAAATACCTCAACACCTCGATATACCTGTAGTCCACTTGGCACCTTTGGAGGGACTGCAGCACCGCCCAGGTTTCAATCGAATCAAAGGCTTTCTCATAATCCACGAACGCCAAGCAAAGTGGCAGATTATACTCCTCGGTCTTCTGTATGACCTGCCGCAGCGTATGGATGTGGTCTATGGTGCTAAAGCCTTTTCGGAACCCGGCTTGTTCGGGAGGTTGGAAGTCGTCGAACTTGCGAGCGAGACGGTTCGTAAGGACTCTCGAAAACAGCTTATAGACATGACTCAGAAGCGAGATGGGTCTATAGTTCTTTAAGAGGGACTTGTCACCCTTTTTAAAGAACAAAATCACCTCACTTATGTTCCATGCCTTCGGCGTTCTGCCCTCGACGATGACGGAATTGAAAAGCTTCTGGAGGACTTTAAGTATCGGCTTACCGCCCGCTCTCAGAAGTTCTGTAGTGATTCCGTCGTCACCCGCCGCCTTGTTGTTTTTCAGCTGTTTGAGAGCCATACTAATCTCGTACATGCTGACGTCCGGGATATCTTGGGTATAGTGTCGGGTAAGCTTGGCTCTGGGGTCTTTAGCCTTGCTTTCAACAGGTGTCTGCGTGGAATATAACTGCCCATAGAAACTCTCGATCTCCCTCAGGATTTCAGGCTTCGCTGAGATGATGCGTCCGTCGTCAGTTTTCAGCTTCGTCATCTGGCTTTGCCCAATAGACAGATCTCTCGCGAACACTTTGGAGCCTTTGTTCCGCTCGATGGCCTCTTTAATACGATTCGTATTAAATTGGCGAAGGTCGCTCGTCAAAGACTTAGATATCTGTCTATTAAGCTGCCGATAACGATTAGCATCTACTGAACTCTGGAGCCTCATTTCACGTCTCTGATCCATGAGTAGGAGTGTGTGGTCGGAGAGTTTCTTTAGCTTGGGACGGCGGGTCTTGAAGAACTTGGACCCTACCGTACGGACAGTATCCACCACCATGTTGTTTAGATCGTCCACATCTATGCTGTTCTCAAGGGCTTCGAAACGGTTTTGGAGTTCGAGTTGAAAGCTCTCGGGGTTTTGAATATGGGCCGGCAATGGTCGGAGTGTTGATTTTATCAGTCGAGATCTTTCCAGCTTTATGTTGATATTCAATGTGCCACGTACCAATCGGTGATCGCTCCCCGTCTTAACGGCGTTGATCACAGTGACATCATTGAATATTTGCTTTTTCGTCGACATGATAAAATCTATCTCATTTCTGACTGTACCGTCCGGACTGACCCAAGTCCACTTCCGGCTTTCCGGCTTTCTGAAGAATGAGTTCATCATAAAGAGGTTCTCCTTCTCCATAAAGTCGGCTAGCATCTGGCCTCTGTCATTCCGTTGCCCAACTCCAAATTGCCCCACTCTCAGCTCATCACCGCATCGTTTCCCCAACTTTGCATTGAAGTCCCCCATCACAACGGTGTAGTGGGTTTTGTAGCTATGCATGGCTTTAGAGATCTCCTCATACATAGCCTCCACTTCGTCATCTTGGTGCGTCGAGGTCGGTGCGTAAACCTGTATGACATTCAACGAATACCGTTTGGATATTCTGAGTATAAGGTACGCCACCCTGGTCGACACACTTCCGATGGTAATCACGTTGTTGACAAGGGACTTGTGGACGATGAACCCGACACCACCTTGGGACTGTTGGTCGCCCTCCCGGTAGTACAGCAAGTTACCGGAATTAAGGATTATCGAGTCCTCTCCCTCTCGTCGGACTTCAGATAACCCAATGATGTCCCAGTGTAACTTGCTTATAACTTCTTCCAACTCGATTAACTTCGTGTCGGTCCTCAGTGTGCGCGTGTTATAGGTTGCCAGGTGCAATTTTCGTGATTGGTGGTAGCCGATCCGCACCCGGGGATTCTTAGCACCCCCTGCCCCGCCGTTACCATAGCCGCTACCGTAGCTAGGAATAGCGGGGCCGCCGGGGACTGGGGGCCAATTTATTTGTGTGTCCATCATTAGGGGGGTTTGCCATAATCGCCACGCTTGGCAGGCGGGTTGGCGATCGCAGTAGGCCAAGAATTTTGGAGACGCTGCTGCCCATCTCCTGATGGCTGTGTTCCCTTAGTCGCCTTTTACGACACCCACGGGATGAGAGGGGGTAGTGCTATTCTAAGCCGGCACATACACGGCACACTTTTCTTGTGTATAAATAAAAAATGAATGCTTTATATTTGCTTTCTATGCTTTCCAAAACCATTCATTTGATTGTGATGAAACTTGAAGGACCGATTGTCCTGGCCCAAAATGTTCGTGTTTTGTGTGTTCCTTAGATTAAATAAATGTGTGGTATATTAAGCTTGTCGAGTACAGCTAGTTATTAATAAAATAAATTGTAGTAATTGTTTTTAAATAACTTGAAATATATGTTTAATTGTTGACAATTCAAATGTTTATCATAGTAATAAGATACTTTCTATTATTATTATACCCCTCGGTTCCAGCTTGTTCCGCAACTGGACCGAGGAAGGTCTATCGGCTGCTCCTGGCACCGTTGACACAAGTTTATGAAAAGTTGTATCTACGTAAATTAAAACATGCTGTCTACTTCCTCTATGGTAGTAAGCTCCACATGTTGAGAGCTGTGTGAGTTGTAACAATATTTTTAATATGGATTCATGCGGTTGCTTCTGAGCTCCGTTGATTGATACTTTGATATGAACTCTGGCAGTCACTCCTGATAGATACCGTTTTGCTGTCTACTTCCTCTATGGTAGTAAGCTCCACATGTTGAGAGCTGTGTGAGTTGTAACAATATTTTTAATATGGATTCATCCGGTTGCTTCTGAGCTCCGTTGATTGATACTTTGATATGAACTCTGGCAGTCACTCCTGATAGATACCGTTGATTAAGTATCTTACCATTTAACATAAATTCGGTCGCCCTCTGATGGGCACCGTCATTATAGTTATGTAATGTCAATAAATATATTTACATTTGATAAACATTTATTATGGTTTTAACATAAATTCGGCCGGTCGCTCCGGAGCACCGTCGGTTGATGTTTTGACAAATTATTTCGGTTGTTTTTGATGAGCACCGTCCAGGCACAACTCCTTTTATCTTATTATTTTAGTTAATTATTATGTGTAAACACTTACCTTAATCCCTGAGGGAGAGTGACTAAAAGGGGATCATCCAAGATATTCCCGTACTTCTAGTGGGCACCATGAATGAATGAAATAAATCTTTATTTACATAAGCTTCATGTTTTTAACAACCACTAGTTGCTGCTTACAGAACAACCAGAAGGATTTGAAAGTTTCTTTGGGGAGTAAGTTATTAATATTAATTTTTATAACCGTGGGCCTGTGGCAACAAGTTATTTTGATTGAAATATTTCAATCAATATTTTTTTTTTCCTGTTATTTAAAATGTTTCTTTATTAAAAATATCGAACCGGCTGCAAAGTCCGGGTGTCGCAAAGGAGGTTCACCAACAGTTGCGTTCTGGTGCTTCACTGGCCGCTGCCGTGGCACACACTTTATTTTGCCGTTTTGAGATCAAAAGGTCACAGTTTTAATCTAATTTATTTATTGTGCCCCTTTTGGCTACACTGTAACCAAAATAACTGTAGCAGATATTTTGTTTTGTTTGAAAATTTTATATTCATTTGTATTCTTTGAAGACTGGTATTGTCTCATGAGTCCGATGACAGGTCAGATATCCTAGCTAGTTTTAGTTAAGTGGTCACTGCAATGGTTGTGCCTGTTTTACATTTTAAATTTTATGAAAATTTAAGTCTGATGATGTTGGCTTTATTACAAAGTGTATTAATAGTCGATTAATAGTTTTATTGTACTTTGACCAAGTAGTTATTTACATTAATAGATATGAATTTAAAAATTACTTTCACATGTTTATTTTTTGTGTTGTAAACCCTATTAAATTCGTGGGGGAATCTCGATTTTACTTGCGTTCTTTTTACTCATGTGCTCAGACCTCGATTGAACCATTCTATATTTTGATTATAATCATAGGTGTAGATAACAAGTTAACGTTTTGTTATACACCTACTTAAGTACTTGTTGAATATTTCAGTAGAATATGAAAACACTTCTATTTAGCTACCATAACATGAACCATATTCTGGAAATAACTTAAAAATAATACACTTAAGCACTTTGACATTAGTCAGTTGTTGTAAACACTGCCGCTCTGATGTTATATTGGTTGGTGTCTGCGAATATACTTTCCTAATCATGGGGAAGCACTGGCAACCTGCCTTTGTTTATTTATCCGGGTGATGATACTTGATTTGTTAGATAACAGAGGTAATTTTCTTGGTGGATGATTCCAAAGTATTTATGTAATTTTAGTGGAATAATTAAAAGCAAGTATATTAATTGTAATTAGTTATTATTACTATTATTGTTGATATGCAACATTTTTGCTATATTGTTAGAAATTCAAGTTTAAAACTAATATAAAGTTGATGCTGCGTGCAGCTTTTCCAAGGGCCATTGAAACCATGACATTTAGAAACTTGATTGTTTTAAATTTTCTTTAAATATTCATTTTATAGATTGATAAAAAGAAATTATTTTATTTACTTACCTTAACCTATAAAAACGAAACTTTGTCAACAGAAAGTAAAGACATGTTGAAATAATTAAAGTCATATTTCTTAACTAAATAATTATTTCTTTCTTTATGCAGTACTGTCATATTTGTTCTTTTAATACATCTTTTAATTTTATATATTTTAGTCTTTACCTAGTATTTTGATTCCCAATGTTAAGATGTTATTTAATTTTGCGATGAGAATCAAAAATGTTACAGTTAAGTGTAGTGGGTACTTACTTACCTAAATAAGTATCTACATACTTACCAATTTTTTTTTTTTGTTTTTGTTTTGGGCTAACACAGCTGCTGTGTGCTGACCAATCGAATACTAAATGTTTTATTAAGTGTAAAAATTCAAATGGCCTTATAAATGTTAGTTAACATTCGATAGCAATTTATATAACACTAACATCTGACATTAGATAGCAATTTATGTAACACTAACATCTGACATTAGTGCTTGTTCCGAAGTTTATGTTAGATGCAGACAAACACTCTAGCTAGCTAGTCGGCCTAAGTGTGTAACACCAAAGGTAAGCCTACCTTTGGCTTGAATACGTCGTATAACGTTTATTTTTGGGTAGGTATTAGTTGAGTTCAGTTCGCATAAAAGTAATAATTTTGTGACCGCGTTGACAAAGATTTATTTAATTATGATATCCAAATCCAGTTAGGGATTTTATAAAGATTTTTTTTGCAGAGCAAAAGCTCAAAGATTTAGTAAGGTTTGTATCTTGAAGTGAATTAATTGTGCAGCAATTGACATCACATTTGTAATAAAAGAATCTGCAAAGAAAACGTTGTTTTGTCCAAGGTTATTTTGAAGTAGGCGATCGACGCGATTTAAGCTGAGATACACTGTCAGCCAGCAGTCATATCAAACGATAACACGACTAAAATATTATTAGATAATTTATGTTAAATAATTACCTAAGTAAAAAATTAATGTGAATTTATTTAAAGCTGATCTGATTTGACAATGGACTTTATTTCAGTTTTAATTGTTTTTTTTGTATTATTATTATCATTATTTTCTTCCCTTTACTAATTTAAAGAAAGCTTTCTTTTGATCTAAATTAAAATAAATTTTAAGAGAAATAAACTATTTATGATTATTAGAGTGTCACATTGGCGTCCTGTCCCTGTTCACCAGGCGATAACAAACAATGTCTCAAATCTGTTTACCAAGGCTTCGAATAACGGCGAATAGGACACAATAGGAGCGTTTTACCTACCATTAAAACGCATATTGTGTCTGAAGCCTTATTCGAAGCCTACCTTCAAGGGCTGCCTGGTATGCATTTAATGCTCAATAGTTGTAAAGTATTTTTCAGATTTTGAGACTGCAATGAGCGCGGGAAACCGCAATGGCGGCCTGGTGAACATGGTGGGGTGAGGTATGACGTCATACGGATGCGGATGTGACGTAATTTGGTAAGATAGACCTATAATAATGATGCTGAACGGGAAACGGAAAGGCTCCGCTATTCTCAAATCTGTTTACCAAGGCTTCGAATAAGGCTTCAGACACAATATGCGTTTTAATGGTAGGTAAAACGCTCCTATTTTATGATGCAGTTGACTGCACTGTAATGAGTTTTTTTTTTATTTCAAAAATAAAGTACGTGTATATACTAGTAGTTTATGATACAAGGTTGGTAAGGAGGTTTTTAAAACGAGTTGACGTTTTATAAGCCCGAGCCGCAGGCGAGGGTTTATAATCGTCACGAGTTTTAAAAAACCTTAACAGCCGTGTGCCATACTACGTTTTTCAATACATTTGCGAGAAAACATTATAAGTACTACTGCAATTGTAATCTATACATATAATAAAACTGTAAATTCCAAATATTTGTGCGCTTATTACGCAAAAACCACTAAAAGAATTTTGATGGGATTTTCATAGTTTAGTAGATTAAGGTCCAACTTAAAATCTAAACTATGTTTCATCAAATTCAGGTGGGTGGAACCAGGGAAACAGCTTGAACTCTCCTTAGTACTAGCTTTCATACACTAAACATGTCATTTTAAACTGGTCACTATATTTTTCTACTGTTCACGCGGACGAAGTCGTGAGTGGAAGCTAATGGAAATTAAAAAAAACGTACGTAAACAAAAACGCACGGCGCGGGCGTGCGGTAAAATCAACTTACCGCACGCTGTACTAAACCGTAAACAAAAACGCACGGCGTGCGGTAAAATCAACTTACCGCACGCTGGCCTGTCAGCGTAAGCTCACATTTTCGAGCAACTGTATTGAAAAATCTTTTTTGAAATCATATTTGGAACATTACTTTGTGAGTGTAGATAGAAGATTTTTATTTAAGAATTAATGTTGTTATTAACAGACTTCAAAAAAAGGAGGAGGTTCTCAATTCGATTATACCTATATATATTTTTAGCGATGTTCGCGCTAAACTTCCACATTTATATACTTACCTATTTTGATTTCTTTTTTGTTAGAATGATTTTTCTTTCGAGATGATCCCATTTTTTAATCTTACTAATTTTCTAGGTTAGAATTGGCTTTGGTTAAAAAATAAAAGGTATTTTTTTATATTTTTTTACTACAGATTAGGCCAATTTAAGAAACTAATTTGAATATTTTAACATTTGATCCCGTATTTATTTTTTTATAAATATATTTGTCGAGCGGATATGGTCAACCGGAATGACGTCATTAGTGGCATGAAAGTTTAAGAAGGAAAACCTTTGCCATCTACTTATAGAAAAAGAGCGGCCAAGTGTCATTACCTGTCATAAAGACTTTATGGTTGTTTGTAAACAAATAAGTTATAGTTAATATTTCTTCTATTTTATTCATTTAATCCAGTTGTGACGGTTCTAACCTCCTACCTTCTTAATTTGCCGCAATAATTTTTGAGGTGGTAAAATTATAATAAAAATGCTTACCAGTGGAAACTCAGCTGAAAAACTTTGTAGAAACTGACACGCCCAATCTACCCAAATTGCGAAATGTATTGTATGTATTGTGTCTATTTTGGATGTAGGCTACATGGATGAAATTGTAACGATTGCTTGTGGACTGATAAATTTGCAGGATAACATAATAAACATTGTGAAAATATGTGCATACTTTATTTCTATTTACAAACATTTAATAGTAGGGATGTGGAAAAAATTACGAGATAAGTTCATCGATATACTCTGATATATCGATAGATGTTTTTACAATATTTTTTCTTAAAAATTTTTTTTGTAATTACGTATGGATTCTAATAGTCGACACTATTTTGTCACTGGAGCATTTTGATTTTTTCCTACTTCTTAAAAATCATCGTAAAATTCGTCAAATCGAGCCAAAATTTCGCGTAGGGGTTTATTTTGCTATTTTTTATGTTTTACAATACCTTAAAATTAGAATCCATTACTTAGTCATCATCCCATTTAAATTCATTTTTTTCTGAAAAATATTACCTATATCGATATTTTTTCACTTCCACCTTCCACCATCCCTAATGCCAAGTTCATTGTCAAAATTGTCTTTGCCCTTTTTTCTTTTTTTTTATTATGGCTGGGGGATCTGTATGTGATGACGTCATATGAAGGTCATTTGAAGGTTAAAGCTTTTTATTGAATATGATAAATATCTTTGAAAATATAGAATTATTTTTAAATTTAATTAGTAGACACTGTACCGAAAGCTTATTCCTCGAAATGGTTTTGAGATTTCCAGTCATGTTCAAAAAGTTATCAAAGCCAATTGCACGAGTTTTTACATTTCGGGCATAACTTTTAATGATTCTGGTTCAGATTAAACCAATTAACCAGAATAATTTTGCAAACTAACGAAATGTGTATTTACGTACGAAAATTTTAAAAATCATTTTTGTCTCTATTAAAAAGGCAGACAAAGTA
This sequence comes from Agriphila geniculea, assembly GCA_943789525.1. Lineage (NCBI taxonomy): Eukaryota > Metazoa > Arthropoda > Insecta > Lepidoptera > Crambidae > Agriphila > Agriphila geniculea. The sequence continues at coordinate 20,222,202 of OX038871.1, forward strand.
ACCATATGGTTAACAAAAAGTCGTCGTAGTTAGTTCAAATTCGTTATAACTTTCGCCAATGGCGGGATGTCACAAAAATTATGCCGCTTGGTGGCGCTACTACTGCTGGAGACCTTTGTATGGGCATTTACACCCAATTTTCCCATTTATTTTAAATTATATCTAAATATGGTTGATGCTAATAATTATTATTATGGAAGTTTGACAGTAAACGAATTAAAGATTGGAAAAAACCAAAATATGTGGGAAGAAAAATAGATATTACTGAAATTCGCCTTCGATCTTCGAAGAAATTAGCTTCCAACATCTGAAAATTGATGGCAAACACATAGCAAATAACAAAATGACAGGTCTACATCTACACTAGCGCCAAGTTAGGGGTAGTGCGCTGACTGCTGTAGGTTATTTGTGAATGAACCGAATTATCCTACCATTTTACATACTCTTGTGAGTATATGTGTTATTTTCTGACAGAGAAGACCAAGCGGACGAGTACTCATCTCTGCGAAGAGAACTGGAACAAACTATTAAGAATTGCCGAGTGCTGTCGTTCAAGCTGAAAAAGACTGAGAGGAGGGCGGAGCAGCTCGAGCAAGAAAAGGCTGATCAAGAAAAAAAACTTTTAGAGGTACGCAAGAGTACCTATTATAGTCCATGAGGACGTTCGTGGCACGCGAGGTCGTAAAATGTGCGATCGGAGTTCGGAGTAGCTATATTGCGCGCTCCCTTGCACTTACGGGCCTTTAGGGCGGGCTTGGACTCATTTCAATGGCACGCGCAACCTTAATGACTGACGTCGCTGACGCGTTTTACAGCCCCGCGTGCCACGAACATTCTCATGGACTATAGTACCTAGATACTGTGTCACAGTTTTACAATCCATTCCATACAGTTGGGCAACGCCTTTGATGTCGGAGTACACCGCCGCCCGTGTGGGTACTTACGGTATCAGTCGCAAATGTGCAAGGGTTGTCAAAAAATAAAAATAAATAAAATATGTGGCTATTATGTAATCATTTATTCACAAGTACCTATGTACCTAATTATATTTACATTTTTCTTGCACTGCCAGATGTTTATTTTTAGATGTTTTTAGTTTTCTTTTAATTATCCTATGTATTTTCATTCTAATGAACAGTCTTATCATAAAAGTTTGTGGGAAACATGAGAATGGCTGTAGTCTAAATTCTTTAATTTCTCTAAAATATTGTTTCCAACAAATGAGCAAAAATTCTGCCTAAAATAGTTTTCTAGTTCATTAATTCAATAAGCTCGTTGGCGTTTTACACAGTCGCGATCGCGACGGCCCTCAGCATTCGAGTGCGCAAACTAATCGTGTTTGGGGGCCGCGATCCGCGCCGCCTAACCCCGCCGCGAGAACCCCTCCGTTGCTCTACGCAAGTACATTCGTTTCCCAACTGTTCGGATTGTAAAACTGTGCTGTGACTATGTTACAATAAAGCGCTCTTTAATTGTAAATTGCTGGGTGCATTCCAGCAGACTAATCATTTAGTCATCGATAGAAAAGAATGGCGTCCGATTGCAAGCAAATCGCTGAAAGACATCGAATTTTTGGGTGCGTTCAGCAGATACTTCGCCATTGACGACTTATCGATAAGTCTGCTGGAATGAACCCAATTTTACAGTACCAGATGCAATTTTCGAAAGAAAAACCAGTGGGGCTACCGCCCAAGTAGCGTCGACTTCGCCGTCGGCTTCATTTGACATATGGTTGTAATACATTGCTACTTTTCTTTGGTATGTTTTTATTATATTATTTTATTACTAAAAAGAAGTAGCAATGTATCTCATCCTTCTGTCAAATGAAGCCGACGGCGAAGTCGACGACACTTGGGCGGTAGGGCCCCAGATCCGCAATCTCGCGACGCTTTTCTAACGGGAGAAAATGATGTTTTTTGCACAGATCGAGATAGAGGCTCGAATGATAACGATCCTTTGTGCGATAACGTAGATATTTAAGAAATCTTTTTTGGATATTTTCGATACGCAAAATGTATATATTATATCTGGGGTTCCAGATCTGCGAAGCAAACTCCAGATGGCTACAGACTAATGAACAGTAAAGATTTTTTATAGTCTTCGCATGAGTAAAGTCCTTTGAAGCACGCATTAGAAATCCAAGAGCCCTGGAAGCTTTAGACACTATGTTATCAATGTGGGTATCAAAAAGAAATTTACTATCGTGAGACACAACCAAATCTCTAACATTAGTTTCCTTGGAAACAAAATGCTTTGAATACTTTTCTATTGCCCCTCCCGTCCACACGTTATGACAGTTGGAAGCCACTGTTCAAAAGCGAGATAGATTGAGAGCGAATTAGACAGAGCGCCACTCTTAAGAAAAATAATAGTTTTCTTCAGAGTGGCGCCGCCTTCCGCGGATGTATTTACGTTTTGTTTCGATTTCAATCATTTCTGATAAACATTTTGCAATGGGATCTTGAGAGGTACTAAAGTCGCCTGTTTGATTGTCAACATTTGGTTATAAATAAAGTCTCATGTCTCGCCCATTTATGCCACTGGTTTCACTGTTTGTAGAGCTCACGGTTAGAGTTTTGCAACTGTAGCCTTCAGTACCACACTACAGTCTGGCAAAAAGGAATAGAAAATAATCGAAGATCACTTTCTTGTTCTTTAATGTTGTCGTATGATAACACTCGACTACATTTGTATGTGTAAACTACATGTTGCTAAAATAATAAAAACAATTATTTTAGTCAAGCAGTAGGTCACTGATAATGGGACATGTCCACAGATAGTGGGCGGGCAAGCAGGTTTATCCCGCGAGCAACGCATCAAGGACCTCGAGCAGGAGTTGTCGCGCGCGAACGAGGTGGCGCGCCGCCTGCAGCGCGACCTGGCCGACGCCACCGCGCGCCTCGCCGCGCCCGGTGCTGCGCCCAACACGCTCAAGGTCGCCGCGCCGCCCGCCGACGGGGTAACGTATAGGGCCGGCCACATACACTCTAACGAGGTGGCGCGCCGCCTGCAGCGCGACCTGGCCGACGCCACCGCGCGCCTCGCCGCGCCCGGTGCTGCGCCCAACACGCTCAAGGTCGCCGCGCCGCCCGCCGACGGGGTAACGTATAGGGCCGGCCACATACACTCTAACGTGGTGGCGCGCCGCCTGCAGCGCGACCTGGCCGAGCCACCGCGCGCCTCGCCGCGCCCGGTGCTGCGCCCAACACGCTCAAGGTCGCCGCGCCGCCCGCCGACGGGGTAACGTATAGGGCCGGCCACATACACTCTAACGAGGTGGCGCGCCGCCTGCAGCGCGACCTGGCCGACGCCACCGCGCGCCTCGCCGCGCCCGGTGCTGCGCCCAACACGCTCAAGGTCGCCGCGCCGCCCGCCGACGGGGTAACGTATAGGGCCGGCCACATACACTCTAACGTGGTGGCGCGCCGCCTGCAGCGCGACCTGGCCGAGCCACCGCGCGCCTCGCCGCGCCCGGTGCTGCGCCCAACACGCTCAAGGTCGCCGCGCCGCCCGCCGACGGGGTAACGTATAGGGCCGGCCACATACACTCTAACGTGGTGGCGCGCCGCCTGCAGCGCGACCTGGCCGAGCCACCGCGCGCCTCGCCGCGCCCGGTGCTGCGCCCAACACGCTCAAGGTCGCCGCGCCGCCCGCCGACGGGGTAACGTATAGGGCCGGCCACATACACTCTAACGTGGTGGCGCGCCGCCTGCAGCGCGACCTGGCCGAGCCACCGCGCGCCTCGCCGCGCCCGGTGCTGCGCCCAACACGCTCAAGGTCGCCGCGCCGCCCGCCGACGGGGTAACGTATAGGGCCGGCCACATACACTCTAACGAGGTGGCGCGCCGCTTGCAGCGCGACCTGGCCGAGCCACCGCGCGCCTTGCCGCGCCGTTTTCACAAGTCGGTGACTGAATGCGGGTTACAGCCACCAAATAATATAAACGCGTCATTAAACACCAACGGCACCGCAGTCACTTCGTGTGAAAACATCGATCCAAAAAACAACTCTCATGTAAAATAATAAATACATACTAACCGTTGCAAGATTTATACAGTTTTATCTAAAATGCTAACTTTGACTCTTTTTTTACCTTTTACATGAAATCTGTATTAAGTGACAATACTTTGTTTGTTTCTTGACACAGAAAATCTAGAAAGAACATAATCTTTGAAGTTGTGTCATGTTAACTTTCTCCCTTTTTTTTCAGCAAAAAGTATCTCGCTCGTCATTAACGCGCGGCGGCAGTCAAGAAGATCCCGCACAGTTGCTACGAGATCTACAGGACTCGCTCGAACGCGAGGCCGACTTGCGCGAACAGTTACGGAATGCCGAGGAAGAGGTATGTTAAATTACTAAACTATATCAGTCAGTATCGTATTATATTATTCTACCACGAAGACCGTTTTGCACATGCACATTATTTTAGTGTGCTTAATATGAGAGCGTGCAGACGCACACTAAAACAATGTGCATGTGCACGCCCAGCAAACTAAATTTTATGAAATCGCAAACATATATTGCTTAAAAAATGGCACCACGGGGCCGAAAAAGTACAACTCGCTCAGATTTAGTCGGGCCAGCCACGCACTGGGTGGTTATTCCTAGCGGAGACCGGTGACTGACGTTGGCGTTCTTTACAATAATTGCAGTTTGTATTGTAAAGAAAAGAGAGAAAGAGAAAGTTTATTAGAAATGACGTCCTGTGTAGTCAAATGGTGTAAAAGACGCAAAGAAGGCAGTAAAAATACAGGGTGCATTTGAAATCACTCTCCAAATTTTAAGGATGTGTTCAGTCCATGAAACTGAACAACTTTCTCTAAGAAACATAGGGTCAAATATGTAAAAAAAAAATTGACTTTTCATACAAATCAAAGAGATCACGTGATCAGTTTAGTATGGGATGACCAAAATTTATTGGCGTATTTCGACACATGTTTCATGGAGAAAGTTGTTCAGTTTCATGGACTGAACACATCCTTAAAATTTGGAGAGTGATTACAAATGCACCCTGTATGCAGAAATAACGTATCATATTCATTCGTTAAAGTATAGAAAATATCTATGAGTATAATACAAATTGTGGTCGCTAATAAGTAACCAGAGCTCAGACGCTTTGTGCTGCATAATTAAATGCCAGCATTTTTAGCTCCATCCACTTAGTTGTTGTTTTCGTGTGGTGTCATTTTTTTGAGCGCAATGCTTGTTCCATAGATTTTCGCTGTGCACGCCTAACACATCCATAGCAAAATGGTCTTCGTGAGATAGAAGAACTATACCATGAATGAATTACTTTTCAGAACCTTAGTTATGGACCCTTAAAATACTTTCCTATATATTTTTGGTATAAATCCGGCTGGAAAGACCCATCCTCTTATTATTTTAGTTGAGACGCATGGAACAGATATATTTATTTTTTGTTTACATCCTAATCTAGGCAGATTAGGATGTAAACACAACAACAGGCAAGTAGGCACTTATTGTCTAATTTTCAAAATCTATCGCAACCGCTTTCATTTGACAAATGGATGTGACACATTGCTGCATTTTTTTGGTAAGTATTTATTTGTGCCAAAAAGAAGCATCAATGTATCACATCCCGAAAGCGATTGCGATAGATTTTGAAATTAGACAATAGTCCCCGGATTAAACATAAAATAAACATCATCAAAGCCAATTATAAACTTTTCGGCGGCTCGCAACATTGCGTGAAACGATGTGCAGTACACAATTCATTATTGATAGTTATTAAACAGAAAGAGAATGCGTGTACAAATCAGTGATGTACAAGACTCGAGTCCTCCGAGTTCTTTTGTCTAGAGCTCGGAGTCGTTTTACAGGGCTCGCCTCGTTTGTTTGAAGCTCGACGACTTGGGAATCTTTTTCAGAGCTCGGACGATTTCGAGCCATTTTCACGGTTCGAGCCTTTTTGAGAGCTCGGTCGATCTCGAGGCTTTTTCACAGCTCGAGTCTTTTTCGGCGCATTAGTTGTGATAGGCTGCTGATGAATGAGGATAAGTTGAGCTAAAGCACAATAGATTAAGCATCTACGGTACTCTTTATAGCATAAGACATTCATCTTTTTGAGTTCTAATTTTGGAGACTTAAGTCAGACTTTCAGGGCTCTGTGTGCTCGATAGGCTCTAAACATAAACTCTAAGCTTTATGAGGCTTGCGTTCATTTTAAGACTCGAGCTTATTTGAAGGCTCGAGCTCTTTTGAAGGCTCGAACTCTTTTGAAGCGTTTTGAGCCGTTTTGGCTAGGCTCGGGATTACGAGCCTACCGAGCTCACCGAGTCCTGCCAATCCACCTCGAGTCTTCAAAAGTAGAACTCGACGACTCGAGTTTTGTACATCACTAGTACAAATGGGACAAGAACTCATGCGGAGCAACAATACCTAATCAAATAATCTCTAGCGCTTAGAACACTTACACCCGTATTCAACAACAATACTCAAACGACCCTTGCTTATGCGAACGCACTGCGTTGAAATAGAGCTCTGTGATTGGTTCGTTTCTTTTACGTATTACGTGTGACTGGTAGTTGGGACGCTGTGCGTCCGCGGGCACTGTGAGACCTCATAGTAACATTTGTGAATGCGGGTCTTACTATGGCATCTTATGTAAGTAAAGTAACTACTTTTAGACTTTGATTTTATTTTTAGTACATAATTAATATGTATACCATTGGCAATCCCACGAACTATAAAAGACACATTCTTGGAATTAGAAATACCTACTGGATTCCGTCCAATAGATTGAATCTAACTTTTCTTTTAAACATAACGCGATACTAAACAACAGCCACAACAACAGTTCACAAATTAAATTTTCATAAACATCTCTCGGTATCATAAATTAAACACATGGAAAAAAACTTTCTTCCGTCATTTATGTTGTTATTTAATAATTATATCAGTAAAAGTAAACCAAGACGGTTGGCACTTTGTCAGCGATTGTAATCCCGACTAGACGTTTATATTTGATGTTTCACCCCTTGGTAGTATTTTAGTTTCAAAACAAATATTTTTCACGCTAAGTATAAAACTTCAGTTTTGACGTTGTAAGGCAGATATTATTATGGCCAACCGTTAAAATCACGGGACAGACTTTGGTGATTAGTTTTCATGATTTGATTGAATATAGCAAATATCTACTCAATAAATAATAAATAAACTGAGAAAAAACCTATAAGTATTTCGTTTTATTAAAAGAAAGCATGGCTTGATAGTATAGTTATTTGCATTATTTGCATAATAACTCGACAATTACCTACGTAATGCCAGTAATGCCTCGCCTATTACTTCGATTATAAAATTTTACTAAAGAACAATTACATTACAGCACCTATACAGAAGAGCCAATGGCAGATTGCCAAAACACGGTGACTCAACTTTGCGACACAAATATACAAGTCGTAAATTATGATACTATACGTACTATACCTAACAGCATATTAATAGCATAAATGTTTATTTTATATTGAGTAACTATTGATAACTTAAGGATTTCTTTAATCGAAAACGTTCAAAGAATTATTATTTTGGAACAGGCAAGCCGATATCGGCAACGCTTCGGGGGCAGACGGATACCTCCACCGCCAAAACTTCCTCCATTACATCCCGATCTCATCCCTTCCCAAGTCTCTGCTCTTAAAAATGTGGACAAACACCTAGAAGAAAATACAACTCGGCGTATTTTAGAAATGCAGTTAGCGTTAGAAAAGAGTTTATCATCACTAGATGTGAGCGACATATTAGTCGGAGTCAATCAAGCCGCTCAATCACCCCAAGATCTGGTACTGAACTACTCCCAAGGGTCGCAAACTGATGTCGTAATGATACATGACGTTGCGACAGATACAAAGAGAGTAACATTAGATTCCACCATACAGTGCGACAATAATACATTGGAAATGTTCACTCAAACAGAAATTGCTTTTTCGAAAAACAAAAATGTGCAAACTGCTTTCATTCAATCCAATAACTTTTGCCAAACTGATAAGCCCAAATTCAGAAATGCTGTTGTACAGACGGCAAATAGGCTGTATAACAAATTTCAACAAACTAGTCAGTCTGCAGAGTATAATGATGCTTGCACCGAAACTGAAATTAAAATTGTCTATAATCAGGGTACAACGACCGATAATCTAGAGGTATATGAAATAAATAATATAAAACTAGTATCGGACGATGAAAACAAAACAAACTTCAAGTCAATTCAAAGCTCAAATGAGAAATCGGAGAGTCCACCTCTAACCCCTGACAAAGCAGCCGCTGGTCCCTCGACTCCATTCACTTTCCCGTTCTCATTATTCAACCCATTGGCAGTTAGATTACCAACTATAGGTACTTATGATTTACAGACAGTTATTTATGTTGTTTTATCCCAGTGTATCGTCCCGTAACAGAGTGTAAAATATTAGAAAAAAAATGTAAATCAATTAATCTTCAGTGTTCTTTAATGATAACTAACGGATATTTTCAGGCAAATAATTTACGTAAAACTGCGTCACGGGTCGAGGATGACAATGAGTCCTTGCTTCTACAGCTGAAGAAAATGGCTACCAAAGCCAGAAGTACGTCAAATTATGTTATAACGATCCACTTATTATTAGATTTTTATTCAAACCCCGAAGTGCCTATCCGTTTGTTTATTGAGTTTCATTTAACAAAATCCACAACCCCTAACCACCTATAATAGTTATTTGCTAGTATTTGTTTTTCTATGCCACTTTCGAAAACACTAACCCGCTTTTAAATTGCGACGCAGGACGTGTATCGATGGTAGCCATTTTCTCCAGTTTTTATATAAACCTTCATTCGTTTATTGTATATAATAAAATGAAATAAAATCCAAAAGCATTATGACTACACCATCATGGTACCTGACTGGTTAAAGTTACTATTTTCACTAAAACGATACTAATTTTTCCCTAACATGAACACTAATTGACATTATCCATTGTTTGTCTGTTTGTGTTATTTATGATTGTACTAAACTATTATTGTAATAACAGTAACACAGCCAATTGTTCCTTGAACAGGTCGGAAATTATCTCCTACACCGCCTACAAACAGACTCGCAATCGAAGCACCAAATGAAAAAGATGAAGGAATTTCTGATGAAGAAGACCCTGCTGAATTGCGACTTCTTCTCGAACTTAATGAACAGGTAACAAAAAATTCTAATACTAATAATAGTATATTTTACTAATAAAATACTAATAAAAAGTATATTAATATATATCTTTCCTAAAAATGGTACTGATACTAATGCATGTTCGTTTAAGGAAGCAGCAGTTCTACGACGAAAGGTAGAAGACCTGGAACAAGACCGGGAATCGTTGAAAAAACAAGTGAAAGAACTGACGGATAAAATAGCAGCAAATAACAAAACAGTCACTTCCTCTGTAACACTCAGGAAAAATCCAACAAAGAGTAATAACTTGGCAGAAGAAAAAGTGAAGGTGAACACAAATTGACTGAACAGAGCTTTAAGTTGAAGTAAATTTAATATTAAATAATATTACTCTTCATTACATTCCTTAGGTACTTGAAGATGAGATCGCCGAACTAAGGAAAAAGCTTATTGAAAAAGAACGAGATTGCGAAAGGTTGCACGCGGAGCTTAGCTTAACTCAAAAGAAGCCGAAAGGATCATTAATGAAAAGCAAGTAGGTATACTATAATACATATAGTTCAGTAAAATCATGGGAGCTAGTATGACGAAATAGAAATAATTTGCAATAGCGGTCTTTCTTATTTTGATCGTTAGATTAAATGGCTAGCTGTCATTTTGTAAATGAATCCAACTAATTTTCACTATTATTTTTTTACTTTACTAGACCAAAATATTATTTTATTTAATTGCTTTAGCAAAATTGCTAATTACATACTTTCTTTACTTTTTGCTTGATTTGGAACTATAATTTGATTGTGAATGTAAATCCAAAAAAAAAAGTAACAACTACGCTGTATTTTTTTGTATTCGTAAAGGATGTCACCAAAAATGGCCCAAATGATGTACCGAGGTACACTCTGCGGAAAAAAATACCCTATAATACCCTGAGTAATAATATACCAGTAATATTTTTTTCTGGTTATATACAGACGAGAAAAAAATATGAAAAATGCACTGGATATAGAACCTATTACACAGATTATAACATAACATTGAGCTCTTTGATACTTTAATAAACTGTCAAGTTGACAGTTGTCATTGTCAGTTGAAGTTGATTTTATTAAACTCGGAAGTCGGAATGACGTCTCTCGTGACGTTTTGTTTGACAGTTCTTTAAAGTAAATATCCAGTATTGCCATATAATTTAATTGTGTTACAAGTAGGTAGTTCACACTTTTAATGATATATTTCTAAGTTTTGAGTAAAGATTGATCTAAAATAACATTATTTTCGGAATCCTCGTATTTTTCCCTACATTTTGGTATACATGTACCTCAGGTACATAAAATGGGCTGAAATGTATGAGCGATTAGCGACCTCCTTTAGTTGGATTCGTAAATATTAGTGTTTAATAATCACATCAAAGTCAGATTGCAAAATTACAGCTTATTACCATTTAATGTTTTGCGAACCCGTAATTTTACTGAACTAATACTTATTTACCGAAATGTATTAATGTTTTTCTTATAATAAAATTTAACTATACCTAGGTCCTTGGACGGAGCGAGTGAACAACAAAATGTAGATCTAAAACGACAGCTACAGGTCATTGAACAAGAAGCTAGTGTCCTAAGGGCAAAAACTCAAAGTCTTGAAGCTGATAATGAAAAACTCCAAGCTGAAAATAAGAAATTACAGGTATTTATTTAAAAATTGATTTCTGACATAAGTAAGTTAATTGAGGATTGTTATTAAAAATAATTTTACTTTTAGTTGTTGAAGAATACTAAAACATTAAGATCGGATAAAGCAGTGGAATTGAATGAAAGAAAAATAATTCAACTCGAAAAAGAATTAAAAGAAGCAACGGCTAAAATAAAAGAGTTAGAAAATAATAAAGAAAAGGAAGAGAAAACAGAAAAAAAAGTAAGATTTGGTGGAGAAATGATAAAGAAAGATGCCGACGTACTCAAAGCGAAACAAGATGAGTTAGACAAATTAAAACTCAATTTTAGTAAGGTAAAATTGTCAAATCACAATAGCATTATACATCGATAAACTTCTTGAATCAATAACAATATTTTGATTTTTAGCTCGAGAAAGAAAACGCAAAACTTCAAGCAACATTGAAAGCACTGAAAGAAGACGCTATAAAATCATTTAAACCACGCACTCCCAAAAAACCAACTGATCTCACAACAAAACTACAAATGAAAAAGATGGTGGAAGATCTCGAAAGTGAAATAGGTTCATATATCAAGTTATGTTTATATGAGCTACTGTTTTAGTCCGTGTAATAATCTGATCCATATTTTTTACAGGTGAATTGTATGTCGTCATGAAAAATGCTGGTCTATCTTCGAATGAAATTAATGCGAAAGCTCAACTTGAAAAGGATATTGAGGAAATGAAATTAAAATTATCAAAGAACGAGTCTGAATTCACTAATGAAAAGAATCGATTACAAACTGAAATAGCCAAACTAAAGGATCTCAATACTAAGTTAGATAGTGAAAAATCAGAAGTAGTCAGTAAATGTAAAAGTTTAGAAACCGAGAAAGGAAAAATCATTAGTGAAATAAAATCTCATAAAGATAAAAATATTAATTTGGAGGCTCAAATTACTAAACTAAATAACGAAATAAGTCAGTATTTAAAATTAACGTCTGAATACTTTTCTAGTGATAATACATTACTAATGATTTCATGATTACATTCTTATTTTTAGATAACTCTATTTCTCAGCAAACGGCAATGGCTGATTGTATGAAGAAAATTGAGAACCTCAAAAAGGACATGGATGCGAAAGATAAAGAGATAGACAAATTAAAAAAACAAGTAGAAAATATAAACACGCTAGAACAGGATAAGAATAAATTGCTCAAAGAGGTAACAACCATTCATTACTTTGACAATTGCTATATTATTTGATGAGGAATGAAACTTGACCGTTTATACATAATAATTTAAATTAAAACTTATTTCAGGTTGGTGATAAGACGAAAAAAATTGGTGAGTTGGAAAAGAAGTTCAAGGAATCGGATGAGAAATGCAAGCGTATCGAAAAGCAACTCGCTACGCGCAAAGACCGCGTGACTAAATTAGAGAAAGAGGTACGTTATCATTTATATCTTCTTTAATTTTATTAATCATACATCACTTTGACTCCTGTTAATAACGGTACTTATTATTATTGACTATAAACTATAACAAAGGGAATATCTTTTCATCACGATCATGGTTACAATCACAACTTGTCTTGTCTAGTGACCAAGGCAACGGCTCTTAAATAATGATATCCATATGTAGTTTTAATAAGATAATTCCGTTTTATCATTTTTATACATATTTTGAAATAGCTTTCGGAAGAAAAGGAACAATCTGAAGCACTAGCCAGCTCCCACAGGCGATTGTCCATCGAATTTACAAGCGAAAAAGATGAAATACACGCAAAACTCATTAAATCTGAGAGTAAATTGATCACACTTGAAACTGAAATGAGAGAGATGAAGACTGATTACGAAAGTAAATTAATTCATTTGGAATCGACTGTAGCTGCAAAAGACATTCATATTAAGCAACTGGTACAAGCAAATTTAAAATAAACTTGCAAGCGCATGATAGCCCCCGCCAATCTTGTAGTACATTACTGAATGATCTGCAACCTACATGTTACGCATGAGCACCTAAAGTTAACCTTTATTTTATAAACATATTTTTATAATGTTTTCGCCACTTAGATTGCACCTAAGATAATCTCACATATTCCTAATGTAGGTACCCCTCCCGAATAGGTTAACATGTTATTTCTAGGTATTTAATTTTTTTGCTCTTACAGGAGGATGCATTAAGAGAGACCTCAAATCAAAAGTACGATGAAGCTATATCGTCTGTAGAAATGGCACAGATGAAAGATAAATTAGAGGCGACGCTAAGAAACCTCGAAGAAAAGGAAAGTGAACTTGCCACTGCTAAGCAAGAGCTCAATAAGACTGAAAAGGAATTAACCGCGTTGCAATCAGAAAAGTCGCAAATTAAGTCTGAAATGTCAAAGTTAGAAAATGAAAGAAGAGAAATTGAGAATAAATTACAAGCAGAGAAAAAAGAATCTGGATATTGGGAGAGCAAAGCCTCGGAGTTGGAAACAGATTTACAGGTAAGTTATTTATTGAAAACATTGATACAATAATTGATAAGTTTTTTGTGTAGATAATAATACAAAATTTCAGGCTGAGCGTAAGAAACTAGAGCGTATGCGTATTGCTCACGATAAAGACATCAAGAATAAGGAAGCTGAACTAGCAACACTGAAGGGCAAACTCAAAATTCTAGAACAAACTTCAGGTGCAGGTGTTAAGAGAATTGCTGATCTCAAACAGGAATATGAAGAAACTGTGAAAAGTGAGTTACCCATACCACTATCTTCCCTACATGCCAATAACAATTAAGTAAACTTTTTGGGTTATGACGAGAATAATGTGATTTCAGAGTTAGAACATTCGCTAGCTGTAGAAAAAGCTGAATATGATGAATTGACGGGTAAATACGAGATATTGGAAGAAGAGCACGTAGTAACGAAGGCGAGACTTACTGTAGAGAAGGAGCAGGCTCAAGGGTATGCAAATTGTTTTTCAGTATGATATGCATAATTTCACATATTATAAATAATATGTATAATTTGACGTTTAACACTAATTTATGCTTTCAGAGAATTGATTCATGTTCAAAAAGAACTAAATTCAGCACTAGCAGAAATAAAATCTTATCAAGCCGCGCATGAATCACAGTCTGCTGCTTGGCATAAAGAAAAAATTGAACTTCAGGTTTGCTGATTTTTTAATCTTATTGATATTTCTATTTAGTTATACCACACTACGGACAAAGTCAAAGTCACAAATAGCTTTATTCAAATAAACTTAATTATTAAGTACTTTTGAATCGTCTATATTTTCCTACCTGCCTGACACTCCAAACAACCGCTCCGTTATAACTACCTATTACACAGACACTACACAGACGACGTTTTGTACACGCGCAACTGTGTTTGTAAAGCTAGAACTACTACGAGAATCGTCTCGACTCACACACCCAAATAAACATATTGGTTTTTCACCATTTACAATAAATATGTATTTCTCGGTGATGATGAGAAATTAATGTTTCCAAAAGTGATATTAAATGTTTTGTTTTTTGCAACTTAAATTCACGCTACCGTGCACGAAAGTTGGCAGATGTTGACATTCACGACTAACGAGCACACGATTCGACACATCAACTTGCGGGGTGGGGTGAGGTATTTGATTATAGGGCGGGGCGGGGAGTGTCCTTCCTTTCTGTACGTAGTACTACATAATATCTATTCTGTGGTTATACTAAAGTTAAAATGAATGAAATGGTATTTTTTGGACCCCCTTATCAAATTATATTGAATGAATTATTGTGTACTTAATAAAGTATTGTATGTATGTAACAGAATGAGATATCGTCCCTGCAAGAGCGGCTGTGCGGCGGCGGGTGGGAGGTGGAGAAGGCGCGGCTGTCGGCGCGCCTCGAGCAGCGCGAGCGCGAACTGCGCTCCGCCACTGAGCGCCACGACGTGCTCTCGCATCACCACGAACAGGCCAAGAAAGAGGTCAGCACTTATAGAGCTGGTTCACATTGGGTCGGATCGACAAATTCACCGTTTGGCGAACTATCAGGCTTTGCTGTTCACACTATAAGCTGCCGGTCCGACCTAAACGGCGTTATACAAAGCAGAATGCCAATTTTATACCCGACCTACAAAACGTGGCTGATTGTTCAGTAAATGTGTGGTCGCCGACAGTTTTATCGAGGCGTGAACAACGCTATTGAAATACATATTATGCTAATGTGCATCCGACACCTTTGTCGTTCCGGTAAAACTGTCGGTCCGACCTAATGTGATCCCGTTCATAGTATACCTCCAATTACTTTAATGAATACTGTATACTACAATCAAAATTAGAAATACAAACATGTGTTAGAAATACAGCTGTACAATAGACCTTATGTGTCATCATTAATCATTATAATAATGTTTAAAAAAAGATAATTTTACGTCTTTTTACTGTTTTGATCATTATTATTACAATAAATATTTATTTTAGTTTTTATGTTAGAATACCAACAAAGATTGTTCACCTATCGAATTTATATATTGAAAACTTGTGCCTTAGTTGGAAGAAATAAAGCAGAAACTAGAAGATTACGAGAAAGTGTCCAAAATACAAAGGAATTTGACAGCAGAGAACGCTGAGCTAGAGCGCGAGGTGTCGGCTCTGAACGCGCGCCTGGAAAACGCGGAGAAGGCCAGGAAGACGGAGCTCGTCGATACCAAGATGAGATACGACGGACAGCTGAACACAATGCGCGATGAGCTCAAGTCTTTGCATAACCAGGTAAGTTCCGTCTCCTAATCACACCCCGGACACTGCATATTACCGCTCCATTAGAACTACCTATTACACAGACATTACACACGCGTTTTGAAAACGCGCAACCTTGTGTGTAAAGCTAGGGCTACTACGGGAATCGTGAACGGGAATCTACGGGAAGCGCCTCACACATAAATAAACATATTGGTTTTTCACCAATAGCTGTGACCTCACGGCACTATACGAGCACACGATTCGGCACATGAATTTGCGAAGGGGGTGAGGTAATTGATTCTAGGACGGGGCGGGGAGTGTCCTTTCTGTACGTAGTACTAAAATCTATTCTGTGTAACACAAGAAATAATTTCCAGTATTTTTGTTACTAGAAAAACTAGAACTGCAGTGCAAATGCCAGCTAATCGGATGACGATTAATGCAACACTCTCAACAGAATAACACTTTCAAAATTATTTTTTGTCAATTGCTAGGTGTCTCGATTCAGACGCGAAAGGGATAACTACAAGCAAATGCTGGATGCCGCCCAGCAAACGATGGCTGGAATGAAGAGTGCGGATAAATCGGCTAGGACTCCCAGACACTCAATTTCGAGCACAGATGAAGTAAGGCACAAAATGTTGTGTACAGTTTTTCCTAATAAATAATTGAAATAGTCAATATTGCTGATACGATTATTTTACGATTGTTCTTAACTTTCTATTAGGAGGAATACCGCAATAAACTATCAACGCTGGAGCAACAGAATGCTTGCCTTGAAGATGAATTATGTGAAGCACGATTGCTCGCGTCCAAACTTAAGACTGAGCTGGTTAGCGAGAAGTCTTCTTCCGAAGTTCGCATTGCTGAGATGCAGTCGCGACTTAACGAGGTATGTTACTTATTTCACACAAAATGAATGCGTGCTATACATACCACCCATCAGTAGGTACACTCATAATTTGTTTAGAAAAAGTAAAACACCAATTTGTGGTCGTTATGTTCAGTCCAAATCGAAAGGAACCATATCGTCAAAAAGTTGTTTGGACTCGGCACACTATTCAGGTTCATGACATGAGGATAGTCTCACTGCACCAGTATGAAATAAATTCCTAATTCGACAATGGATCCGTTTGAAAATTATTAGTTTTGCCACACCAGTACGAGGGTGGTTTGATAAGTCCGTGACTTTGTGAAGAAGAAAAAATTTTTTAAAGAATATTTTGTTTTATTTTTCTACATAATCTCCTTTCAGCTCTATACACTTTGACCAACGATGTTCCAACTTCTTCAACCCATCCAATAAATAGTTTTTATCAAACCCTGAAAAATAGGCTCCTGTTTTAGCTATCACTTCTTCATTGGATGAAAATCTTTATCCACCAAGCCATTTCTTCATGTTTGGGAAGAGGAAAAAGTCACACGGGGCCAAATCTGGTGAAAACGGGGGGTGTGGCAATAGGTCGTATCGCAATTCCACAAGTTTTGATGTTGCGGTTGCCGACGAGTAGGCCGGAGCATTGTCGTGATGAAATAAAACTTTTTTCTTTGCTAGATGCGGTCTTTTCTTCAGCAGCTCTATATTGAATCTATCCAACAAAGCAACATGGTAAGCTCCGGTAATTGTCATGCCTTTCTCCAAAAAATCGATGTAAATAACACCTTTGCTGTCCTAAAAGACAGTGGCCGTCTCTTTACCAGCCGAACAAACAGTTTTTGCCTTTTCCGTGGCACGTTCACCGGTAGAAGTCCACTGTTTTGACTGTTGCTTCGTCTTTGGCGTATATGGTGGACCCACGTTTCGTCAAGTGTTACGTACCGACGAAAAAAATCACTTGGATTGCGGTTATACAAACCTAGCATTGTTTAGAAGTTGTTACACGAGTTCGTTTTTGGCCGACTGTCAGCAAACGCGGCACCCATCTTGCAAAAAGGTTTTTCATGCCGAGAATATCGAGCAAAATATGAAAAATTCGTTCGGTAGAGATGTGAATAGCATCAGCTATCTGGCGTATCTTCACTTGACGGTCTGCCATAACAATGTCGTGGATTTGCTAACAATATCTTCAGTGGTGACCTCAATCGGCCTTCCTGGGCCGTCGGCGACAGTTGTGGTGGTACGACCACAACGAAATTCAGTAAACCACTTATGAACCATTCCATGAGATGGAACAGAGTCCCCATAATATTTTTTCAGTTTATCCTCCGTCTGCTTAATGGTTTTACCACGTAAAAAGTAGTATTTTATCAATACGCAAAATTCGTTTTTCTCCGTTATAAAAGAATATCCCGACCTCACTTGCATAAATCCTTCCATTTTTTTTAATTTCGCGCCAATTTAAAAAATGCAACAGCATAAGCTCAGCAAAGAGTTCTAAATTAAGACAGGAAAATTGAATTATGAAAAAATATTGTATTCAACCTTAAAGTCACGGACATATCAAACTGCCCTCGTAATTGTCACATTGGTATACTAGTATATTGTAATAACACTGCAGGGGCCGTAGCGGCTAAGGCATCGAACTTCGGCAAGTCTGCAGGGCTTCAAATTAAAAGAGATAAATCGAGCCCCAATCAGGCCGAAATGGATGAACATTTGTATAAGAATTATTACGCTAGCATGAAAACTGCCCGAGATATCACAGTTTGAAATGCACAAAATTGGACTCACCCGAAAACGTTCCATACTAACGGCTACCAAGTTATGACGTCACGCCTTCCTACGTTGTATGCAACGCGTAGGAAATTTGTTCAGCAGCTATATTAAATATTGTGTTTATCAAAATGGTTTTTTTGACAAATTTGCTATAAATTTTACGGACTAATTAAATGTATTATTTATTTTACCAAATTTTATACTTTTTAAATAGACTTGTCCACTCAACTTTGAAGGGTCATAAAACAAATAATACGCAATAATATAAAACCAAGAGCTATACAAGCTACTCCAAAAGTTTGATATGTGTACGATTTTTATTAGTATTTCGTTATTTTATTCATAAGTGAACATCCCTATTCATGATGTCACACAAACATTGATATCTTCCAAATAACTTCGGCAAATAGTACAATACCAGATTCCTTTTTTCGACTTATCTGTTTTAAGTTGAAGCTCGGCAGACTTGCTGAAATTCGAAAAAGTTAGCCGGTAGGGCCCCTGTTTGTTATTTGAATAAAAAAATTGATACAGAATGATATAAGCAAAAATTTATAAGTAAAATATTGTTCCCGTAGTATGAAGAGGAAAGACTGCTGTCGTCGGGTAGAGCTCGAGTCGCGGGGCTCGCCACCCGCATGGAGCTGGCGTGGCACAAGGAGCGCGACGAGCAGCAGCGGCTGTTGCAGGAGACCTCCACGCTCGCGCGCGACCTGCGGCAGACTCTGTACGAGGTAAGGTACAGGGGCTCACAGTGAAGTGAACATACTAGTAGGATAGAGCGCGAGTCGCGGGGCTCGCCACCCGCATGGAGCTGGCGTGGCACAAGGAGCGCGACGAGCAGCAGCGGCTGTTGCAGGAGACCTCCACGCTCGCGCGCGACCTGCGGCAGACTCTGTACGAGGTAAGGTACAGGGGCTCACAGTGAAGTGAACATACTAGTAGGATAGAGCGCGAGTCGCGGGGCTCGCCACCCGCATGGAGCTGGCGTGGCACAAGGAGCGCGACGAGCAGCAGCGGCTGTTGCAGGAGACCTCCACGCTCGCGCGCGACCTGCGGCAGACTCTGTACGAGGTAAGGTACAGGGGCTCACAGTGAAGTGAACATACTAGTAGGATAGAGCGCGAGTCGCGGGGCTCGCCACCCGCATGGAGCTGGCGTGGCACAAGGAGCGCGACGAGCAGCAGCGGCTGTTGCAGGAGACCTCCACGCTCGCGCGCGACCTGCGGCAGACTCTGTACGAGGTAAGGTACAGGGGCTCACAGTGAAGTGAACATACTAGTAGGATAGAGCGCGAGTCGCGGGGCTCGCCACCCGCATGGAGCTGGCGTGGCACAAGGAGCGCGACGAGCAGCAGCGGCTGTTGCAGGAGACCTCCACGCTCGCGCGCGACCTGCGGCAGACTCTGTACGAGGTAAGGTACAGGGGCTCACAGTGAAGTGAACATACTAGTAGGATAGAGCGCGAGTCGCGGGGCTCGCCACCCGCATGGAGCTGGCGTGGCACAAGGAGCGCGACGAGCAGCAGCGGCTGTTGCAGGAGACCTCCACGCTCGCGCGCGACCTGCGGCAGACTCTGTACGAGGTAAGGTACAGGGGCTCACAGTGAAGTGAACATACTAGTAGGATAGAGCGCGAGTCGCGGGGCTCGCCACCCGCATGGAGCTGGCGTGGCACAAGGAGCGCGACGAGCAGCAGCGACTGATGACGAGCAGCAGCGACTGTTGCGCGACCTGCGACAAGTCTGTCGCAGGTCGCGCAACAGTCGCTGCTGCTACAGAGACCTGTACGAGGTAAGGTTCAGGGGCTTCCAGTGAAGTGATTATGTTGGGCTCAAAGACTAAAATCGCTTAAAACGCGTTGTGGTCACTGTCAAAAATCCATAACACCAAATTCGTGCTTTGGCTTCGTGGTTCTTCTGTGATTACCAATATCATCACAACGCGTCATTGGCGTGTTGATTTTATAAGACCCATATCACGAATGTCGCGTTGTGGCTTTTTGACAGTGACCACAACGCTGTGAGACAAAATTTTGTCATAGTGCTAGGCCGGCATATCGTTGGGTAAAGCGCGGTTGACTGGTCCTTCGGCCCGTATGGAACTGGCATGGCAATAGGTACGCAGAGAGAAACAGCGACTACAGTATTATACTTTTAATCATTTTGTCATAATTCAGATACATGTCTGATTTAGATGACAATGAACTTGGCAATAAGCTCTTTCTTCAGTAATGAGACGGTGTCTTTCGCTTACGAAATAAGTGTATACTTAACCTTATCAATCCTGCTTCAGTTGGAGCGTGAAAGGGACAAGGAAAGGTTAGATATGAAGAGAAGAATAGACCAACTCAAGAGAACAACTGAAGAGGAGACGGAAGAAGCTAAGAAAAAGGTAAACTTGGACATACTTCATACGAAAAAAACACTTTCTCGGTTGATGTCTGTAAAAGTGATTTTTTTTCCCCCTTAGGTGACAGAGTTGCAATGCGATCTTCTGGAACTTCGGGACGCACACGCTAAACTGCGTACTGCGAACGAAAAGTTGCGTCGTGACAAAGAGCGCAACGATCGCGACCGCGACCAAAACAAATTGCTCGTCGGCTCGCTCAAGCGGGCGCAGCAAGAGGATGACAGAATAATAGCACAGCTATTGGAGACGATAGAAGACCTCATGAAGCAGAGTCCAGAGCTGTTCCGCAGCGAGCCGAGCGTCAAGCCAGAGAAGAGTTTACTCACACCGACGCCGCCCAGGAGAAATAGGGTAACGTAATAGTTGTAAATCTTACCTTTTGTCTGTCCAAATAACATACAAATAAACTATTTAAAATTTTAAGTATTTCTGTTGTCTTCAGATTTAATATTGATACTCAAGTCCATTTTTCCGTAGAGACTTATGTAAGTTCCTCTATAGTATATTTTGCCAAACAAACTACAGCTTGAATGGCAACATAAAGATGGTAATCGTTTGCAGTCGTCGAAGTCTCGGTCGCGGTCGGCGACGCCCGAGAGCGGCGCGACCGAGGCGGACGCGGCCGCGACGGCGGCGCGGCTGCGGCGGCTCACCGACGAGCTGCGCGCCTCGAGGATCGCCGAGCGCGCCCGACGGCACAACGCCTCCTCGGCCAGGCGGTACGTGTGTTGTACTATATCTGTACGGCGCGGCTGCGGCGGCTCACCGACGAGCTGCGCGCCTCGAGGATCGCCGAGCGCGCCCGACGGCACAACGCCTCCTCGGCCAGGCGGTACGTGTGTTGTACTATATCTGTACGGCGCGGCTGCGGCGGCTCACCGACGAGCTGCGCGCCTCGAGGATCGCCGAGCGCGCCCGACGGCACAACGCCTCCTCGGCCAGGCGGTACGTGTGTTGTACTATATCTGTACGGCGCGGCTGCGGCGGCTCACCGACGAGCTGCGCGCCTCGAGGATCGCCGAGCGCGCCCGACGGCACAACGCCTCCTCGGCCAGGCGGTACGTGTGTTGTACTATATCTGTACGGCGCGGCTGCGGCGGCTCACCGACGAGCTGCGCGCCTCGAGGATCGCCGAGCGCGCCCGACGGCACAACGCCGCCTCGGCCAGGCGGTACGTGTGTTGTACTATATCTGTACGGCGCGGCTGCGGCGGCTCACCGACGAGCTGCGCGCCTCGAGGATCGCCGAGCGCGCCCGACGGCACAACGCCTCCTCGGCCAGGCGGTACGTGTGTTGTACTATATCTGTACGGCGCGGCTGCGGCGGCTCACCGACGAGCTGCGCGCCTCGAGGATCGCCGAGCGCGCCCGACGGCACAACGCCTCCTCGGCCAGGCGGTACGTGTGTTGTACTATATCTGTACGGCGCGGCTGCGGCGGCTCACCGACGAGCTGCGCGCCTCGAGGATCGCCGAGCGCGCCCGACGGCACAACGCCTCCTCGGCCAGGCGGTACGTGTGTTGTACTATATCTGTACGGCGCGGCTGCGGCGGCTCACCGACGAGCTGCGCGCCTCGAGGATCGCCGAGCGCGCCCGACGGCACAACGCCTCCTCGGCCAGGCGGTACGTGTGTTGTACTATATCTGTACGGCGCGGCTGCGGCGGCTCACCGACGAGCTGCGCGCCTCGAGGATCGCCGAGCGCGCCCGACGGCACAACGCCTCCTCGGCCAGGCGGTACGTGTGTTGTACTATATCTGTACGGCGCGGCTGCGGCGGCTCACCGACGAGCTGCGCGCCTCGAGGATCGCCGAGCGCGCCCGACGGCACAACGCCTCCTCGGCCAGGCGGTACGTGTGTTGTACTATATCTGTACGGCGCGGCTGCGGCGGCTCACCGACGAGCTGCGCGCCTCGAGGATCGCCGAGCGCGCCCGACGGCACAACGCCTCCTCGGCCAGGCGGTACGTGTGTTGTACTATATCTGTACGGCGCGGCTGCGGCGGCTCACCGACGAGCTGCGCGCCTCGAGGATCGCCGAGCGCGCCCGACGGCACAACGCCTCCTCGGCCAGGCGGTACGTGTGTTGTACTATATCTGTACGGCGCGGCTGCGGCGGCTCACCGACGAGCTGCGCGCCTCGAGGATCGCCGAGCGCGCCCGACGGCACAACGCCTCCTCGGCCAGGCGGTACGTGTGTTGTACTATATCTGTACGGCGCGGCTGCGGCGGCTCACCGACGAGCTGCGCGCCTCGAGGATCGCCGAGCGCGCCCGACGGCACAACGCCTCCTCGGCCAGGCGGTACGTGTGTTGTACTATATCTGTACGGCGCGGCTGCGGCGGCTCACCGACGAGCTGCGCGCCTCGAGGATCGCCGAGCGCGCCCGACGGCACAACGCCTCCTCGGCCAGGCGGTACGTGTGTTGTACTATATCTGTACGGCGCGGCTACGGCGGCTCACCGACGAGCTGCGCGCCTCGAGGATCACCGGTGTAGTGCCCTTCCACCTTCGGCTTAATCATTACTTAACATCGGGTGAGTTGAAGGCCAAACACTATTGTGCAACAAGCAACAAGCAACCGTTGTGCATAAAAAAAATAAAAATACGCGAACATGAATAGCCGTGTGAAGTACCACCGTAACATATGAAAGTCCCCGAAGAGCTCCTCGAGAATCAAGATTTTTTGTTTCACTCATATTTTGCACCATTTGAAAAAGACATACTTTAAACAAGTGGTCCATTTACAGCGCCATGTCTACGGAACCTCGCGACACTCTGTCGGTAGCGCCCGCCGCGCGCACCCCCTCACGAGCGCCCTCGCTCAAGAAGCGATCCGTGTCTCTGGAGCAGACTACTAAGGAACACGTATGTTATAACTTCAAGCCTCGGCACGTATCATTAGCGGTGACAGTATTAACTGAATTAGCGCAGAAGTAATATTTGGGTCTCATTGGCGGGAGACGTGGTGTGGGTTCAGTTTTAAAATGTACACTTCCCAAAATTTACACCGGTTTAAAAAGGTATTTTTTATGTGTATTTTTTTTTATTTAAGAATATAAAAGTTTTATTTTTAATAATAGAAGTTAATCTTCTCTATTTTTATGTGATCCTGGTACTTTAAAATCAATTATTCCTATCTGTTCCGGGTCTCCTGTGCTAATTTTCTAATAAAACATGTTATCGAAACAAGTTATCTAAACACGTTTAGCATAACCGCCCGTCCGCTGCGTATTGTTTTTGTTTCAATAATGAGTTTTGTTCCGTTTTTTTTATTTTTATCTCTTGTGATCTTCCAACGTAACATCCCAAACCACCGGTCTTTCTCTAATGGGGTTGGCAACGCAAAGCTAATTGTAGATGTCGCTGCGTACGCTCGTTCCTAAGACAGTAGACGATCAGAACAAAATGTATGGGAAAATAGGTATTTATTTTGTGGTATTTTTTTACTGAAAAAGGCCCATTGACCAAAAATGGATATAAAAGACTATTCTACAATGCAAATGCCGGAATTGAAAGCCAAATTAAGACGTTTTTATTCTTACAGAATTTATAATTTTTTTCTATATCCAGATTTTTCGGAAATTTGTAAGTGCCAACATTTTTTAAGGTTATTACACAGAATTTAATCATTTTAAAGCTTTGTTTTCATTACTTTCGTGGAACAAGCGTATGCAGCGCTATTTTGGCAGTTGCCTTTCCCATTAGTTGTGTGAAAAAGATTTTTTTTTTGTTTTTATTGTATAAAAAAAACTTATTTATTCTTATTTATTTATTCCACTCTATCCCAAACAGAATTGACTCACACAATCTTGGAACGTTAATGACATCTTTCGTCTAGTGAGCGCGAACACAAAATGCATCACTTCCCCTCCCCGAAGGCGAACGCGGAGAATGGTATTCATTCGTCTCGGCAAACGTGTTACTGTGTTTTTGCTAACAAAACTGTTAAGCCACGCTCCTATTCGGTTAGCAAAACATGTTATTGTTTGCAAGCACCTCCAATTTCTCTCACCGCTAAAGATACGTACCGATGCATACACTATATATTATATTTAAGTTTTATTGGTTCCATTTTCTTTTCCAAACTTAATTTTGCAAAACTAAATAGGTAGTAAAAGCAGTTTTTTTTAACTATACTTAGGGCTGATTTTTCAATGCCTAGACAAGCTTTATCTGTTTGATACCGTTTTATGCCGCCAAATTGAATTTTTTTGTCAATTATTTGGCTACATTTTTAGAATGACTTATTATATTTGGTTAATATTTGGACTGACTAATAATGTTAACTGAGAATTGAAAAATCAGCCCTTAATGTACCTATGTTAGTAGCGTATTCTGCATTACGATTCTGCAAAACACTGGTATCGCAGAGTCGTATTGCAGAACACA
Organism: Agriphila geniculea; assembly: GCA_943789525.1. Taxonomy (NCBI): domain Eukaryota; kingdom Metazoa; phylum Arthropoda; class Insecta; order Lepidoptera; family Crambidae; genus Agriphila; species Agriphila geniculea. The sequence continues at coordinate 20,247,171 of OX038871.1, forward strand.
GCCGCCAAGTTTGCCCGAAACTACTTTTGGGCAATCTAAGCGGCTGTGAAGTTAGGCAAGCACGACGCTACGGCATACACAATTTAGAGTCGGGCATTAGGGTATGAAGGGGGGCGTTAGCGTAGGACTGGGGAAGAGCATTGGCATGGGACGGAAAATCCGATATATTTTTCTATTGCCCATCGAAACTTCAACGCGGGTCTAGCAAACCGAAACTGGGTTTCGAGGAGGATACGGCACCATAGACCACATCTTCACAATGCGGCAGATTATACAGAAGTCCGAAAAGTATAACCAGCATTTGTGCTTAGCATTTGTGGACTATGAGAAGGCATTTGATACTATCGAAACCTGGGCTATTTTAGAATCCCTGCAACGATGCCAAGTTGATTGGCGATACATTCAAGTGTTGAGATGTCTATACAATGCCGCAACCATGGCCGTCCAACTGCAGAACCAGCAGACTAAGCATATCCCCTTGCATCGAGGTGTGAGACAAGGGGATGTGATATCCCCCAAATTGTTCACAAATGCATTAGAGGATATGTTTAAAACGCTGGACTGGAAAGGACGCGGTATTAACATTAACGGCGAATACATATCACACTTGCGATTTGCGGACGACATCGTCATTGTGGCCAAAACGTTGCAGGATCTACAATGCATGCTGAACAGCCTAGCTGGTTCCTCTCTACGCATCGGTCTTCGGATGAACTTGGACAAAACCAAGATTATGTTCAACGAACATGTAATTCCAGGACCGATTGCAGTACAAGGTAGTCCTCTCGAAGTTGTTAAGAAATATGTCTACCTCGGGCAAACATTGCAATTGGGTAGAAAGAACTTCGAGGAAGAGGCCAACAGAAGGATACAGCTGGGCTGGGCAGCATATGGGAAACTTCGTCGAGTCTTTGAGTCGCCTATTCCACAGAGTCTAAAGACGAGTCTTTAACCAGTGTGTCCTGCCTGTCATGACATACGGAGCCGAAACGTGGACACTCACTGTAGGGCTGGTTCACAAATTTAAAGTCGCGCAGCGAGCTATGGAAAGGGCTATGCTCGAAGTTTCTCTGAGAGATCGGGTCCGGAACGAGGTGATCCGACAGAGAACTAAAGTAATCGACATAGCCCACCGGATTAGCAAGCTGAAGTGGCAGTGGGCCGGCCATATTAGCCGTAGAACCGATGGCCGCTGGGGCAGACGAGTTCTTGAGTGGAGACCGCGTATGGGCAAACGTAGTGTGGGACGCCCTCAGACAAGGTGGAGCGACGATCTTCGCAAGGTGGCTGGCATAAACTGGATGAGTATAGCAGCGGATCGTGCTCAGTGGCGTGCACTCGAAGAGGCCTATGTTCAGCAGTGGAGGATGATAGGCTGATGATGATGTTGATGACCTACAATTTTGTAATAGTGTATTATTTGATTGTTATATAGAGCATGATCTGGAAATCTGCGGAGGATAGCAGCGTTTCATCAATGCAGTCACTAGATGGCGATACGGACGCGCGTCTATTCACGATGCAACGGGACACTAGCATGGACAGGTGCATACACTCATTTTTAGGGTTCCGTAGCCAAAATGGCAAAAAACGGAACCCTTATAGATTCGTCATGTCTGTCTGTCTGTCTGTCTGTCTGTCTGTCTGTCCGTCCGTATGTCACAGCCACTTTATTCCAAAAGTATTAGGACTACATAGTTGAAACTTGGTAGGTAGGTGTATTCTGTGAACCGCTTTACGATTTTTACACAAAAATAAAAAAAATAAAAGATTAAGGGGGGGCTCCCCATACATGGAACTGAAACTGAAAATATTTTTTTTCATCAAACCAATACTTGTGGGGTGTCTATAGATAGGTCTTTAAAAATGACATTGAGGTTCCTAAGACTATTTTTTTTCAAAGTCAACGGTTTGAAAGATATATGCCGCCAAAGTGGTAAAATGTGTGTCCCCCCCCCCCTTTAACTTTTGAAGTAAGAGGGTGAAAAATCTAAAAAAAATATAAGCTATAGATCTTGATAAACACTTTCAACGAAAATTGGATTGAACGAGATATAGTAATTAGTTTTCAAGATATAGTACATTTTCCAAAACCGCAAATATAACTTTGTCATTCATACAAACACTGTGAAAAACAAAGTTATTTTCTCAGACGAAAAATGATAGCGGTATTAAAATATAGTATGGTATAATGTACCTACGGAACCCTACTGCGCGTGGCCCGACACGCACTTGGCCGGTTTTTTTATCTATCCTCTTTTTAAGTTTATTTGTTTGTAATACTTTTCGAAAGACTATACAAACCATGATGTGTAAACCCAAGGTCATATGATTTTTTTGTACACTATTTTTATTTCACAATGAATGGGAAATTTTAGAAAAAAAAAACTTATAGGCTGAATATTCTTTATAAGTAGGAATAAGCTTTTTCATTAATAGAAAGAAATATCAGAATTTTTGATGGCATGAAAAAAAAACACTTCGTCTTCGCAAACGCACCAAATATTAAAAAAGTCAACTAACAACTGCTCTTTTTGACATTTTTGCATAGCCATTTTATGTCAAAGTCAACTGACAAACTGACAACTGCTAGTCAGTTGATTTTAATTTAGGGTGATTAGGAAATAATCTCCATTCTGCTGTTACTTCCGTATATTTTAATATTTTTAAATTTTTTCACGTAATTAAAAATTCTGAAACGTTTTTCTATGAATAAGAGTTATCTTTAAAAAATATTCAGCCAATTATATTTTTTAGACATTCTCATTAACAAATAATACCATACGATTTCTTAATCACCCAATACAGATTTTTTTTTTTATTTATTTATTTTCGGACGACCAACAGCTATATTAAACAGATAAAATAACTTACATAGTAACAGAAAGCCAATTATAGGTCATCACAAATAGTAACAAACAGATTCTGATGTAAGGACAGACTGAACCATCCGACTCCCGTGATAGTTCAGGTGCCATGTTATTTTTTCTGGATCTACAATTCTTAATTCATTTCAGTCGTCTATCAGGAGGATCAACCCAAAGCGACGTACTCCCAGCTGACAAAAAGAAGAAAAAGAGTATCTTCGGTAAATTGAAGAAGTTGACAAAGTCGCGATCAATTGACGATCAAGTAGACCCAGAAGTCGTCGAGTTCAGACCTATTGGCACTATTTCACAGGTAGAGTAACCTTTTAAATGACAATATTATTTGGTAATATATTATTTATCAATAAATAACATTGATGTATTCATCAATGTTACAGGGTTCGGATTCAGATATGAGCGCCGCTGGCAGCAGAAGAGATTTGCGCGGACGACTATCTGATATGTTCAGTAGGAAGGGAGCGGCGTCTAGAGGCAATAGGTAATATATTATGCCATGCCAGCCAAATAAGAATAGTCAAAACGGCCATATTTGTTTGCGTTTCGCTTCCACTTCAGGGTATAGGATGTGCAAAAAAAGGAACAAAGATCAAGATTGCAGTTTGACAGTACTATTCTTATTTGATTCGCATAATACTTTTTTTTTTAATATAGACTGGGCAGGCATTTGACCACCACCTTGCTTGGTAAACAGGATGTGGTCTAAGGTGTAGCATGCATGTCCAGGAAATGCCTATTCACTCTTGCCTTGAAAAGACCAAGGTTGTAATTATCGGGGAACACATGAGCAGGTAGCGCATTCCATTCTTTAGCAGCTCGCATAAGGAATGTATTGGCAAAGCGCTTGGTACGGACCCTTGGAGTATCTACTTATAAGGGTGATATACTAATCTTCGTCTGGTATCCCGATGGTGGAAAGGGGCTGGAGGAACAAGGTTGTGCAGTTCCCTCGCACATTCTTCATAGTGTATTCTATAAAAAACTGATAAACTATCAACTTTGCGACGGTGACTGCGGCTATGAAGTTCTGCCGTGGCCAATGTTGAGTTGCCTATTAGCCTCCTGGCACGGTTTTCAATCGATTCAAGAAGATATTTAGCAGAACCATCCCACAGGTGAGAACAGTACTCCATGACCGGACGATTCTGCGCTTTGTATAACAGAAGCAGCTGGTTCGGTGAGAAGTAGCGCCTAGCCCGTGAGAGGACGCCAAGTTTCTTAGCAGCACACTGTGCAATCAAGTCGATGTACTCGCCAAAATTCAGGTTTGATGACAGATTCAGGCCAAGAATTTGCAGATGTTCCGCTATCGGTAAGGATGATTCACAAGGATGTTCACAAGCTCTGACTGCATCTCTTCAAATGTTGATACCACTGTACAATAGTTTACTGTGCCAGATATAGCATTCCGAGACAGAGGAAGTCACGTGGATCACACTAGCTGAGCTACTAGTTTTAATAGTTTAGGAATGTCTTCTATGCTCATGAATTTCAGAATAGTTGTACATGGCATTCCGGGACGGGACATTTGCTTACGTCACTATCCAGTTGCGTAACTACAAGCAAAGATGGAGGATTTTTTTCTGTCACACTCATTACAAAATTATTATTTCTTAGCAAACGAAACAGTTAAGTTAAAGATGAATCAACGTAGTTTTCAACGCCGATAGCAGCGATGAAGTAGTCAAAGTGAAATATTCTTTATTTAAATAAGCTCACATAATAAGCATTTTTAAATCGTCAATTCTTTTACCCTACCGCCCATTATGACGTCTTTTAGCTAACAAGAAAAATGGGCGCAAAAAAACTTGTCAGCTTTATCAAATGGAACGATATTTACAAATGTGTATATCGTTTCCAGAATTTATATTAACAAAGATTTACAAATAAAGAACATTATTTAATTAAATCATTACTTAATGAATTTCAAATTTCTTAATCAACTTACAGGGTTCAAGCTAAATTTTTAAGTTTGAAGTTATTATTCAGTCTAGGCTGTTACAAGAAAAAAAACATACAATTCCATATATGCGTTAAAATAGGTAGTCAGAAGCAGACCCATTCCTACTGACAGCACCCGTTCACGAGCATGACGCATAAACCAGCCACCGCTTCGCTCAGCCATATTTGAGAGAACGTAACGACCCGCCTCACACGACACCACCGCAGAAATGATTAAAGAGAGCATGACATACTAATGCTACCCATGTAGGCATCGAATTGAAATTAATATCCAAAAGCTTTTCATAGGCCTTTCACAAAACTACTGACTATAGAAAGTAAAAATATTGACATTAAATAAATCAAAAGGCAAGTGTCGCCCACATGACCCTTATTATGTCTAGGAATGCTATATCTGGCACAGTATATTATTGTGCCATGCCGCTTACAATGCGATTAAGGGGTCATTCACACCCATACACACAGCTCAGCCACGTCAACGGTCAGTCTCAATACAAGTTTTGACTTGGCGGTGAATGACGCGTCACGTGACTGTCAAAACTTGTCTGACTATGATCTATAAATTGACCATTGACAGCGATCCACTGCAACTTCACTCGAGAATGTATGGCAAAGAGTAAATTTTAGATAAAAATACGTTGTTTTGTACCGCAAGCACAGAATAGATATAAGTACTACCGTACAGAAAGGAAACTTTCCGCCCCGCCCCACAATCAATTGGCTTTGATAACTTTTTGAACATGACTGGAAATCTCAAAACCATTTCGAGGAATAAGCTTTCGGTACAGTGTCTACTAATTAAATTTAAAAATAAGTCTATATTTTTAAAGATATTTATAATATTCAATAAAAAGCTTTAACCTTCAAATGACCTTCATATGACGTCATCACATACAGATCCCCCAGCCATAATAAATAAAAAGAAAAAAGGGCAAAGACAATTTTGACAATGAACTTGGCATTAGGGATGGTGGAAGTTGGAAGTGAAAAAATATCGATATAGGTAATATCAAATATATTTAAATCGCTTTTTCAAGTGAAAGCCATGACGCCACAGCAGCCGTCAAAGGAATTCAGTGTTGAGACCGAAGTGTCCAGTGTGCCCGATCGAATCACAGCTAAAAATGTAGAAAAAGTAATAAAAGTAATGACTAGAGGGAAGTCACCAGGGCACGACGGTCTCAGCATTGAACATTTCCAGCATGCGGGTAAGCACCTGCCGAGATTGTTAGGGTTGTTATATACCTTATGTATAAGGCATGGCTATTTGCCTGCGCAGTTGATGAAGACGATCATTGTGCCAATAGTTAAAGATAAAACAGGGGATGTATCCGATAAATCTAACTACCGACCAATCTCCTTGGCGACAATTACTGCCAAAGTGCTTGACGGGTTGCTTCAGAGACAACTAGACTGCTATGTGAAGCTACATGACGCGCAGTTCGGATTTAGATCAGGACTATCCACGGAATGTGCAATCCTGTCACTGAAGCACACCGTCCGGTACTACACTCAAAGGAACACCCCTGTATATGCTGCTTTCCTAGATCTGTCGAAGGCATTTGATCTGGTTAGTTATGACATACTATGGAACAAACTACGCGACACTGGGGTGCCAGTGGAGCTGACACGAATCCTTAAGTACTGGTATGGTCATCAGACTAACCAGGTCAGGTGGCTTGGGTCCTTTTCCGAGGAGTATAGGTTGGAATGCGGGGTTAGGCAGGGGGGATTGACCTCGCCCACGCTTTTCAACCTGTACATAGATAGGCTGATCGTCGAGCTCGCCAAAACCAATATCGGATGCTCCATAGAGGGAAACATTGTGAACAGTATTAGCTATGCGGATGATATGGTTTTGCTAACTCCGTCAATAAGAGCTATGAAGCAGCTGATTTCTGTATGTGAAATGTATGCTGAGTCACATGGCCTAAGATACAATGTAAAAAAAAGTGAATTGTTGGTGTTTACTACTAAAAACAAAAAGTTGAAAGATATTCCCCCAATCACACTTAATGGTAACATTCTTCAGAGGGTAAATAGCTTTAAGTATCTAGGTCATGTGGTTACAGAGAACCTGAAAGATGACGAGGACATGGAGAGGGAAAGGAGAGCGGTGGCAGTCCGATGCAATATGTTGGCCCGCAGATTTGCACGCTGTAGTACAGAAGTAAAGATAACATTGTTTAAGGCCTTTTGTCAGAACTTGTATACGTGCAGTCTGTGGGTTGATTATACGCAGAGGGCTTTCAACGCTCTCCGAGTACAGTATAACAACGCTTTCAGGGTGATGTTGGGGCTGCCACGATACTGCAGCGCCTCGACTATGTTTGCTCAGGCTCATACTAACGACTTTTATGCGGTATTGCGTGGGCGGGTCGCTTCTTTAATACGCAGGGTGCGTGGTAGCTCCAACCTCATTCTGGGCGTGGTCAGGGAGAAACCCGACTGTGCTATCTGGAGGCACTGGGTGCATCTACATGTGGCTGTGCCCGGTGGTGCTAGTGGGCTAGGCGGGTATTTTCTAAATTAGAATTAAAAACACGAAATAGAATAGGTTTACTAACATAGCTCATAAGGTGTTTTATTTCTTCTTTTTATTTTTTACTAATCTTATATGGATGTACCTAAATCGGAAATAAAATTATTTTATTTTATTTTATTTATTTTATTTATTTAATATTTCTCAGAAAAAAAAAAGGGATGAAATGGGATGATGACTAAGTAATGGATTCTAATTTTTAAGGTATTGTAAAACATAAAAAATAGCAAAATAAACCCCTACGCGAAATTTTGGCTCGATTTGACGAATTTTACGATGATTTTTAAGACTCAAAAGTTGGAAAAAAACAAAATGCTCCAGTGACAAAATAGTGTCGACTATTAGAAACCATACGTAATTACAAAAAAATGTTTTGGAAAAATTATTGTAAAAACAACTATCGATATATCAGAGTATTTAATATCGCCCGAAAAATATCGATGAACTTATCTCGTAATTTTTTCCACATCCCTACTATTAAATGTTTGTAAATAGAAATAAAGTATGCACATATTTTCACAATGTTTATTATGTTATCCTGCAAATTTATCAGTCCACAAGCAATCGTTACAATTTTATTCATGTAGCCTACATCCAAAATAGACACAATACATACAATACATTTCGCAATTTGGGTAAATTGGGCGTGTCAGTTTTTACAAAGTTTTTCAGCTGAGTTTCCACTGGTAAGCATTTTTATTATAATTTTACCACCTCAAAAATTATTGCGGCAAATTAAGAAGGTAGGTTAGAACCGTCACAACTGGATTAAATGAATAAAATAGAAGAAATATTAACTATAACTTATTTGTTTACAAACAACCATAAAGTCATTATGACAGGTAATGACACTTGGCCGTTCTTTTTCTATAAGTAGATGGCAAAGGTTTTCCTTCTTAAACTTTCATGCCACTAATGACGTCATTCCGGTTGACCATATCCGCTCGGCAAATATATTTATAAAAAAATAAATACGGGACCAAATGTTAAAATATTCAAATTAGTTTCTTAAATTGGCCTAATCTGTAGAAAAAAAATATAAAAAAAATACATTTTATTTTTTAACCAAAGCCAATTACCTCACCCCAGCGGCGCCCACCGCGCGAGTTCCGTGTGCCGATCCGTGTGCTCATTCTAGCTCGAACACAGTTGCGCGTGTGCAAAAACGTCACTGTGTAGCGTCTGTGTAATAGGTAGTTGAAACGCGACACTTGTATGAAGTGCCCGGGGTGTGCCGCGAGCGCTCTGACGTCGATCGCTTCAGTTGTACAGTCAACAAAATTAAGAAATTCACATTTTAAAAACAAATTCGCCAGCAAGGATGGCACTAAAATTTACTAGGTACTTAAATCTAGTGATTAGGATTCCGGGAGTAGTGCGCTTCCACCTTCGGCCTTATCGACACTTGACATCCAGGTGAGATGAAGGCCAAGCACTATACCGTTGTGCATAAAACAAAAGAAACCTGCCTTTTGTACGCTTGTTCCACGAGAGCTATGAAAACAAAGGGCTTTTACTTAACAAAATCGTTTTTTTTAGCTTTAAAATGATTAAATTTTGTGTAATAGGCTTTAAACATGTTGGCACTTACAAATTTCCGAAAAATCTGGATATAGAAAAAAATTATAAATTCTGTAAGAATAAAAACGTCTTAATTTGGCTTTCAATTCCGGCATTTGCATTGTAGAATAGTCTTTTATATCCATTTTGGGTCAATGAGTCTTTTTCGTTAAAAAAATACCAGAAAATAAATACCTATTTTCCCATACATTTTGTTCTGAACTTCTACTGTCTTAGGAACAAGCGTACGCAGCGACATCTACAATTAGCTTTGCGTTGCCAACCCCATTGTATATGGCTTTTGGGTAAATGCAAGACAATACAGACCGCTCTATCTAAAAATGAACCTTAAGATGTGCAGCCCATAAAATTGTTGACTGTACACATAGTTAAATTAATCGCATTGTACCAACAAGAGTGAATATTGTTCCAGCAAAGAGAAGAGTCCCGAGCGTCCGGCGAGCGCGATGGCCGGCGTGGGCTCCCCGTCGATGCTGCGCAACGCCAGCTCCGCCACCCTCCCGCGCCCCGCCTCCGCCACTCCGGTTACTATTGCCATAGGAATAAATAAAACTGGATAGATAGAACTCTTGACAGAGTACCAAACGACGCCATTTATATACCTACTTCCCCCTTCACGTCGTTACGCCCCGCTGTCGTCCGGGCGTGGGCGTGTTGCCAGGGTTGCTTACTGTGAAATATTGCTTACGTCGAAAGATAATATTGCTAAAATATGTTTTTCTTTACTTTGAAATCATTCTTTTTTCTTACAAAATATGAGATCAACGACCGATGGCGGGGCTATTGAAGATTTGATGACAAGTAAAAAAATACTGTAGGCACCTACTTTAACTTAATTTAACTATTGGGTGAAACAATTGGCTACACAAAAAGAACTGTTCGTGTCCTTTTGATTAATTAGGTACGAAAACGAAATAATATTAAGAAAATATTACTTACCTCTCATCATCTATGGGCAAACTAAAAAAACTTAAGTGTGGCATCGTTTTTGAGTTGTTTACACACCACAATATTTGACGCCATTGTAATTTGTTTCCAAGATCGTACGGAACGTATAAACAGCGCGTGCGGCGACGCCGGTTGTGCCAACCCAACTGGGTATCCCGTTTAACGTGTAGGCTAATAATCGTGAACTTGAGCCCGTCCAGAACGGGAGTGTCCGTTCTACCCAGTTTTATTTATTCTTATGCTACTGCATTCATCTTCGTTCCAGCGTTTTAGACCGCCTTATTGATATTTTAATATCACTTAAACCAAGTATGAAATTAACCTTTTGTATGGAGAATTTTCATTTGCCATACTAACATTGTCCTCAATTAATTCAACAACATGAACGCTAATAACTTAAATTAAATTAAATCGTTAAACACTCGGCTAACTAATGCCAATGTATTGTGTTAAGTGTAAGTAAAAAAATAAGTATCGGCTAAGCTAGAACGATATAAGTTTTCGTTTCTTCTAACGAATAAAGGAGTCACTTTTAAGATACTTTTTTTAACGTTCAGGAAAGAGAATCAGAAATATTTATTGCCGATAGTTGGCCGTCATGATCATAATTCGAAATAATAACAAGTAACTGAGCATCTTTATCATCATAGAAGATATGAGAGCCTCTGTGTGAGCAAAATTCGGCAATTTCATACTTTACATTTAACATTTCTCATTTTAAAATATGATAATAAATGCCAAATATGATTTGTCCACAGAACCAAACGCCGAACTCCAGAGCGGCGAGCGCTACTCCAGCCGCGAAGAGGAAAGGGAAATAAATAATAATTACGTGTTTCGCTTCATTATAGTGTATTCATCCATTCTCCTAAGAATTTTCCACATAGCATGTAATATCACAATACATATCAATTCTGTATAACTATCGACGACGCAATACATTTCACAACACTTTGTTTCGGACAACACGTTTGATGATTTGCAATAGTCGTACATAGTAAATTTTGGAGAATAAAATAAAATTTGTTACAACAGGTAATCAATAAAAGTAAATGTACGATTCCAATAACCTACATTATCATATAAAGAGAGCTAATGCGAAGATCATAATCTATGAGTGGATAAATCGTATATGTATATACAGTTGATCCTTGTCAAAATGTAATTAATCCTATCTATGCACTCTAATGGCACATTTACATTAAGTCGTCCACCCGAATTGCATAATATGGGACTCGGGCTAACGACTATTATAAATAAGTGAAGTTCGCTCGATTTCTAACAAATTCAACCGGCTTCATGCTCATCATCATGAAAACTCGAATTCGGGTTTACCAAAGTCAATAAACCCGATCCTAGCTTGCCCCTTTCGGCACAAAATAGAGAGACTAACAGAAGTTTAGCTTAGTACTACGAGCGCTCGAGCATCGCACACACACAAAGACATCTCTCGCCGCTGCGTCACGTACTCGAACTGTTTTGAGAGTGGTATGAGATTGCAGTTATACAGTGTCGGTGAGAGATGTGTGCGTTGCTCGAGCGGGCAAGTGCTAAGCTCAACTACTGTACTCTCTCTATATTGTGCTTTCGGATACCAGACTGTAGGTAATCCAATATAATTCGCGCTATAGTGAAATAGATAAACAACACAATAACAATGGTAAACACAGGTTATTGGAATCGGCTAACAAAAGATAAGTCGATAGTTATTCAAGGCTAGTTTTTTTTTACATTAGTCACAATATAATTTGTACAGTGACGACCTAAGTATCTCTAACTCCTATTTCCTTTCCTTAATAAACATCGCTCGGATTCCAACGTGTCTCGACACGCCAGCGAGTTCAAAAGCAATGTTTGTAGTTACGTACTTTTAATCTTTTTAATAAAACGTTTATAGAAAACCGACCATTTTATTTAAAAATAAATGTGAGTGATATAAAAAACAATAAATTAGAACTGAGATAAGGAGGTAAACAATCTGTTATAGTTTGACCGCAAGCGCTGTACCGCGCCGTGGGTGTTGAAAACGGGGAGAAAGAAAGCGGCGATAGACGTACGTGCGGGAGGGAGAGAGAGGAGGCTGCTCTGCCCCCGCTCTCATCGCGCCCTCACCATACTGCTCTTTCGGTCAGACTATAGTATAAAATGTAACAATAAGAGAAAGCAAATAGTATTGTGAACCCCTTGTAAATGCGAGTGGAGAGCGGTCGGGCGGCGGCTAGCTCTGGTCCATGAGGTTGGCGTCCACGCCGCCGCCGCCGCTCGAGTCCTTCAGGATCGACTCGAAGATCGGCTGCAGGTCCGGGAACGACTTAATTTGGGTCACGAAGTCCATTAGGTGAGGGTTCTTTTCTGTGTGATAAAAGACAACATGAAGCTTTATTATAAAGACAAAATCATGAATTGAAATAAACAATGACTTATTTATAGCACAGAATTGATTAGTACTAGCGTATAGAAGTTGCACTCCGCAAAATCATTTGAATAAATAGCCACTCTTGCTCCGACACAATAAAGAGTAATTCAGGTCGCACAGCGCTCCCTTCCCTTATATTCAGGTGAAATCCGATTATCCGATCTCTAGTTATTAACACTACATACTAGGTAGTATGTAGTGTTAATGACTAGAGATCGGATAATCGGATGCTATTTAACTAATGTCAATAATTGTTTGTTATCATAATTATTATGAAAGCAGCTCCTTAAAATATTTGAAATTCTTTAAATACCATGAGATTAAAATAGGCCTTGTTACAAAGTAATAAGATTGTTTTTGCTTCTTCAAAAATCACTAACAATGAAAGCAAAAAAGGGAAAAGCAACCAATTACGTCTGTAACAGGACAACTGGAATTTGTGTCAAATCGGGTTTATTTATTACATCTCAAGGAGTTACACTACAATTGGAATCCCAAAATCCTTCGATATTTTCAAAATCTTTACATTTTGTCGATAAAAAAGTCCTTTCCATAATACCCAACTAGGTAATTTATCTACCTTATGCATCCGAACTGAAAATCAGATATTATAGCGCATTGACATTATTATTTTCAACCCTTTTTATTGCGACCGCTGTGGCAATCCAACAAATAATAAATGTACAAAATAAGCGCCAAGTTTGTAAGTGGGACGCTGTTTGAGGTGCCATTTTTGCGTACTGTTAAGTTCATGTAGCGTTATCAGGATATTCTTGATCGAAGGCTTTCTCTTTATAATCTTTTTAGATGGTTCATAGTAGAAAAAAAGCATGCGAGCTACGACCGAACTCAGATCAATTACAGAAATAAATATGTAGTCGTATTTTTCAGATAGATATGTTCTAAGCGTGTATGTACGTACCCGCTTCTGGTATCTGCAATAGCGCTGCAGCGGCGCGCAGGGCGGATCGTTTTAGCTCATCCTGCTTTTCGTATTCTTGCTTTACAGAGTTGGCCTTCACTTTCATCGTACACGTTGCCCGAAGTGGTTCCACCAAACTTTCTAGCCCTGTGAATTGAAACGTGTATTATTAAATTAACAGTATTAGGTTATTGATTACTCTCAATAAAATGTATAAGATCCTCGTACCAAATTCGCTATCAACAGCAGCTACTAATAGATTAGGAGGTCATAACAAATTTGGTAACGATCGCGTAAGTGGCTGACTCTGGGTTCACAGAATGGAGAGGTATTCTCTGACTTTGTAACCTTAATCACTTATACCTTCGAAACACCACCGAATTTTGTTCAGTCTTTCCGTAATTCAAGTGAGTACAACTAGTACTTATTTGCTGTACTATTGTCAGCCATTTACCTTATTGTTTTTTTTTGGTAACGATAACACATTTTATCTACTCTCATATCGTAAAATTCGAATTATGAATTTCAAAACGAATTTATATTGGCATACTTTATACACGCAATACCGAAAAAAAATTAAAAAGTTATTTTATAACATACCTTCGCTATACTAAAGTATGCTATAAAATAACTTTTTTTTCTCATTACGATACAGGGCCAATCCAAGAAGAGCAGGTGCCGCGATATTAAAAAAAAAACAATGATATTCCCATATACTTTCCATGATTAAAATGTACTCTATGGTGATCGATGACTTAGCGTAACGATTCGTCTGCTGGAATCTTAGAGCATACAGAACGGGAGTAGGCATATACAGGCACCCCCTTTCACCAAAGTACATGACCAATTTGGTCGTGTCAGTTTATAAAAACTAGTTGGTCGCGAACACTCGCCATTTTGAAAGACTACATATCGCCGAACGCAGCTCCGCGAAAATGGTGAATTGTGCGGTGATATTGTGCAAAAGGCGATCTGAAACTTTAAATTTTAATAAGGACGGGATTTCCTTTCACACGTAAGTATAATTTTATTAACAAACTATAATATAATCACGAAGAAAACCCAGTTTGTTTAGTAAAGCCAACGACAGAGATTGCGATAGCAAAACGATACCAAACACCATGGTAGAAGTCTTAGTGCTGTGACAAAGTTAAAGAAGACGAATGAACGAAGTCAAAAAGAATGAATGTGATCTGATCAGTACATAAATTTTTCAATCATTAGTTTCTCTGATGTTGTCTTGATTTCAAAAACACAAGTGATTTATTGGCATTTTTAGATTTTAGGCATTAACAAATCACAATGCTATTTTTATATTAAGATAATTAATAGAAGAAACACTAGAAAAAATACGGGTGTCTATTTTTCTCTAGTGTTTTTTCTATTAAATTGAAACTTGTGCCATGGTATATTTATGGGTACGTATCAGAATGTCTAAACTTAAAATGGCAAAGTTCAAAATGTCAAAAATTTGAATGTCTAACGATTAAAATGTAAAAAGTTCAAAATGTCAAACGGTCAGATAGTCAAAAATTAAAATGTCTAACTTAAAATGTCTAATAGTCCAAATACATATAATGACGAATAGAATTTACTCATTTTCTTTCATTTAGGTATCTTATTAATAAGGTTAAATAACTGTGTGTTAACCTCTGTGCCTCCGCCGCACATCAACATAGCCGCGCCACTCCCTGATTCGGTAGCCGGTGCCAGTCACTGATTCAGTAGCCGGCGAACAAAATCCACCAATTGACTTTGAAATAGATTTTTTTGGGTTCATGTCAACCTAACATGCTCGTCGCTACGCTCCTCGCACCTATCTCGTGACCTGCGGTCTACGGTTTCTAAGTTCCAGTAGACTAGTTTAGACTCGTTTCCGGCAGCTAAATTTGCTATAACGCATTTTAGGCGCAGCCCAAAGACACCTCCACAGACTCAATCAACCTCAAAGAAGATGATTCGTTTTAAGATTCAACCCAATTCAAATAAATCATTGTGAACTTAGACTTAATGACCATTGATGTTTTAACTTTCAAGTATTTGATACGTTTGATACTTTGAATTTTGCTATTTTGAAGTTAGACATAATGATTTTCGACATTTTAAACCATTTGAATTTTAATTTTTGACATTTTGAACTTTGTCATTTTAATTTTAGACATTCTGATACGTACCCACTTATAATACATAAAAAATACCAAGACAAACAGACATGTTGTTGCACACAAATGTTTGTCTTGTCTTCATCTTATCCAATGCGTCAACCGGGTTGTTTTTAGGGTTCTTTTATCTTTATTTTGATATTGTTTACCTTTCCTTTCTTGATGCCGCCTGATATCTAACAGTAGGCAACTTTTAAATTCCCTATATACGAAGAATAACAATAGTTTAAAAGCTGATTTAAAGTTAGAGGGGGGGGGACACATTTTACAACTTTGGCAGTGTATATTATCGTTCAAACGGTTGACTTTGAGAAAAAATAGTCTTAGGAACCTCAATGACATTTTTGAAGACCTATCTATAAACTTTTATTTAGATGTTTTTTTTTCAGTTTCAGTTCCATGTATGAGGAGCCCCCTTTAATCTTTTGTTTTTTTTATTTTTGTGTAAATATCGTAAGGCGGTTTACAGAATACATCTACTTATCAAGTTTCAACTGTGTAGTCCTAATACTTTCGGAGTAAAGTGGTTGTGACATACGGACGGACGGACGGACAGACAAACATAACGAATCTATTAGGGTTTAGTTTTTTGCCATTTAGGCTACGTAACCCTAACAAGCAATTTAAGGTTCAAAATTCATTGGAGATTTTTGACAGTTTTGTATAGCTTGATGTGCTGCTGACTGTACATAGATACTTGTAAATAAATGATTACATTATTAATCACATTTATTTTCTTTTTTGACAACCTACACACCTTTATACTTGCATCTTGCGCCAACACTCACTATCGGAATTTCATTTCTGTACATTATTTTAGGATAAAAGGGCAGAACGATGTTTTAAGAATGTTATTAAACAATTATTTGTAAGCGTATTTTAGTGATTGTTGGTGCAAATCACAAAATCAAAATGAAGACATTAATTTTTTTTTGGTCGTAATCATAATCACTCATCTTCAAATCAAAGCTTCTAATCATTCAATTTCATCGGTCTTTTTATGTCCCATCACTAACCTTAACGCAAGGGCAAACTTATTTATGTCGGTAAGTTTGGCGCTGCCGTCTACGTGATCTGTCAGAATTTGTACTAAGATGGTTAGTTCCGAATTTGACCACCTGCCAATATAACTTTGTGGTCATTCTGTTTTTGTGTGCGTGTGTAACAATATGACTTTAAGCTTCAAAAGTGTGCGTGAATATGAAGTTGTGTGCTGTGCGTGTGTACCTCGTCTCCCCCCAAAATCGGTGAACAAAATCTAGTGTAGGAGAGCGCTCTTGCTTACTCCCGTTCTGTATGCTCTAAGGCTGGAATTCACTCATATCATTATTTTTTTTCTAATAGAATACGCGCCATTTTTTATTTTAATTTTTATTTCGCTTAAAAATTTCTGATAGTAGGTAGAGAGTGTGAAAAAAGACTCCCCGATATTTTAGATGCGGCGACGGAAAAACGTCTTACTTTACCTAGGTAAGTAACCTACCTACCTACCTAAATCAAAGTCGAGAAACTACTTACTCTTTTTACTATTGATATTTTATTTTGTAGGTTCAATCACAAATTGTATGAGAGTAGATAAAGTAGTGTATGAAACTGTACATAACTAGGTATTAAAACACTCGTGTGATACTATTAAAAACCTCGCCTACGGCTCGGTTTTTAAACACACACTCATGTTTTAATACCCCTCATTATGCATCAGTTTCATAAACTACTATTTCGGCCTACATATAAAGAGAACGCAACCACTTCACGCGAACAGACCGACATATCTAGCATCAGAGAGTGCCTCACCATCCTGTGAACCCAGAGTCACCACTTACACGATCGTTACCAAAGGAGATCGCCCATTTTCTAAGAGCACAACATCTCACTCTAAATATTTTTGTGCCCTAATAATTTTAATTGATTTTGGTAGCTGATAGATTCCTTAATTAAAATCAGTAATTAGTTTTTGATATCTTACCCAAGTATAATTTATATTACAAGTTTTCTATAACCTTTTTAGGTTGTTTTTTTGTAAACGTCTTGTTTTGGGAATAAAATGTAAGTAACAAGTTCAGGGGAGGAGTTCGATGACACAGCTGGTTAGCGCCGCGGGGCATACTGGTTTGCAAGGGTTGGTTACAGGATGGGTGACCCAAAAATACTTTTTTTTTCTCCTCCTCTGTGCTTTAGAATCAGAAGGCACGTTAAACCGTTGGTCCTAGCTTAACTTGGTAAATTGTCACAACAGAAATAACAGAATACTACGTGTCCAGGGGCCCAATCGCACTAATTCTGAACGATAAAACCAAAACCGTTACGTTGTCATTGAGGTTATATTTACCTAAAAATCTTTGGTTTAGCTTAAGAATTTTCATTTAAATTGTCCGAGATTGTCATTCTAGGCTCCTTAGGCACAGCTTTGTACAATTTTAACATAATTAAAGCGAGTATTTTTCTGTAAACAAAACTCAAGCGGTAACGATTTGGTTTTGGTTTTATCGTTGTAAATTAGCGCGATTGGGCCCCAGTTCACTCTCACATAAAAGCTCAACTCGGAAATTGCACAGAAAACAAACGATCATGTCAAATCATTACGTACGATGACAATAACATACACCGCCGTCTCTTGACAAGATAGACAGTAGTGTTTTTTTAAAAGCTTTTAAAAGAGCTTATTAAAAAAATCAAAACATCCTTTACATCCTTCTTCTTAATGAATGGCTTGCTCTGTGGTCTAAGCACAATTCCGCCAACCTTAAAACGTTTCCTTCTGTCACCGTCAATGTGACTGTAATGATGGTATTATATTAAAATCGATTATTTGGGTTTGTTTTTTTTTTTATTTTTCTTAAGAAGTTAGCGCGAGGAAAGCATTCAAATACAATCATATGAATCAAAAATGTAATTCAACATGACCATGAAACTATTTTCACATACTCAACTATCAACAAAAGAATCGGATTCGGTATACTCAGAAATCGATTCTTATTTTAGATCTGTACTTTAATTCTGTGGCAACATTTTCAATAAAGACAAGATGGATGGACCGTTGAAAGTTTTAAATGCTTTAACTACTAATAAAAACTGTCTTCAGTCCCAGGCTTAGACTAATAGTTTTGTAAACATTTTTGGGAATAAAAAAACGCAAATATTTTTATGGTTTTTGTTTTGTTAAGGCACAAAAGCCCAAAAGGCGAGATGTTTTATAGGCGTTTTCCTTTGTTATGATATGACCTCCTAGTATAGAATGCGAACTATTTTAACATCTAACTTATACATAAATAAAGCACCGCTTTCGTACAGCAGAAATAGTACATTGTACGTCAAGAGGAGAAAGTGAGCGACGAGGGTATAATTTGAGGCCCGAGGCGAAGCCAAGGGCCTTAATATACACAAGTTAGGCTAGGCATCACATTTTCTTCCGAGTGAGTGATACAAAACTTTACACGAAAAATAAGACAAAATGTAAAGTTAATATTAAAATTCAAACTCCACTGTCGTCGTATCTAAAGCGCATTCACTTAGATAGTGTCGCCCTTTTATCGCGCCGCCTTTGCACGTGCCGCTTCTTGTCAAAGGATGCCGCCGCATAAACAAAGGATACCGCGTGCGGCGTACACCCCCGCAAGACAATTTGGATTTTGGCAGTTTACATCGAAGCGCCGCCGTAGTGAAAGTTTGTATTTGTTGACTCTGCTACGTATACTGAAAATATTTTTTCATCCTAGGAAGGACAGTTAAACGCCTCAAGATGAAACTTTAAGTTAACCAACAAAAAAATACGGGTGTTTTATAAAACATGTAAACAACTTATAATCAATGTCCATCGGCATTGCGTTGAAGTTGAAATCAGTATAGTATGTCTGCACCTATCACAGATACTTCAAAAATAGTGGGGATACCAAGAACTAGCGTCGGAATAATATTAACACCAAAAAACGTAAAAACGGAAGAATCCCACTATCGAAAACGGACGACTTTGAATGTGATGTAGTACGTCCGAACAGTATACAGATTTTATGCTAATTAAAACTTCCGACACTAGACACGATTCTGGAAATTTTACAAGCTAATAATACGGACTTTCCGTATAAACGTACGACTGCGAAATGTCAATACATTTCTAAAACTTGGATTTAAGTATAAAACACTTAATAAGCTAAAACTATTGCTAGAATCATCACTATTTTTTACCGTTATCTGTAACGTTATTTGTATAACGTTACCAAAAACATACCGGTATTCCTGTCTCTGAACACAAGTGCTTGCAGGTGTACCGACACTATCTAAATGAATGGACTTTACAATGCAGTGTAATGTGATAGTATCGATAACATCTATAGATTATTATCGATGTTATGACTGATTTAGGGCCCTTCGATAATATACCGATACTATCAATAGACGTTGAGGCAACACTCAGACTCACTCTGCAGCACTTGTGCGGGGCACAGCTGGGCGAGGCGCGCGCACATGAGGTACGTGAGCATCTTGATGTCGTAGTGGTCGCGCAGGCCGTCCTCCACGTGGCGCAGGAACTCGCACACATCGAGGCGGTCCAGGCACGTGCCCAGTAGCGTGTACATGCACTCAAACGCCGCCTTGCGCAGGTCCAGCCCGTCGTCTACAGAGTGCTTGAACGGACCCATCTCCACTTCGCGGATCAGCTCTTTCTGCGATAACATAAATGGATAAGAGACTTCTACAGATTTCAATGATTATCAGAGTGAAAAAAGAACAGTACAGCTATTTTTAATTTCGTAATAATTGAAAAGTAAATTGAGGTATTAGGATTTTATGGTGTCTCGTGTGTAAACGACAGAGCAGGCAATCGACAAAGCTTATAATTGGCCCTGTAAATTATTGAATGAACGGTACTTCATTGTGCGTCTAATTTCTAAATCGTCAAAGCACACGGCGCATTAATAAATAATGGTTATTTGATGACTTTCAGACACAATTTTGAGCGCCATAAAGTTTCAGGTAGATGCTATCAGTACACATTTAACACCATAATATACCTTGACTTTGGTCTCGCTGTAGATGGTGGACAGCACTTGCGGCAGCAGCTCGCGCACCAGTGACGGCTTGTTGTGGGCGGCGGAGTTGAACGCCACAGACACTACACTAGAGCCGGTCGTCACCTTGACTTTGGTCTCGCTGTAGATGGTGGGCAGCACTTGCGGCAGCAGCTCGCGCACCAGCGACGGCTTGTTGTGGGCGGCGGAGTTGAACGCCACAGACACTACACTAGAGCCGGTCGTCACCTTGACTTTGGTCTCGCTGTAGATGGTGGGCAGCACTTGCGGCAGCAGCTCGCGCACCAGCGACGGCTTGTTGTGGGCGGCGGAGTTGAACGCCACAGACACTACACTAGAGCCGGTCGTCACCTTGACTTTGGTCTCGCTGTAGATGGTGGGCAGCACTTGCGGCAGCAGCTCGCGCACCAGCGACGGCTTGTTGTGGGCGGCGGAGTTGAACGCCACAGACACTACACTAGAGCCGGTCGTCACCTTGACTTTGGTCTCGCTGTAGATGGTGGGCAGCACTTGCGGCAGCAGCTCGCGCACCAGCGACGGCTTGTTGTGGGCGGCGGAGTTGAACGCCACAGACACTACACTAGAGCCGGTCGTCACCTTGACTTTGGTCTCGCTGTAGATGGTGGGCAGCACTTGCGGCAGCAGCTCGCGCACCAGCGACGGCTTGTTGTGGGCGGCGGAGTTGAACGCCACAGACACTACACTAGAGCCGGTCGTCACCTTGACTTTGGTCTCGCTGTAGATGGTGGGCAGCACTTGCGGCAGCAGCTCGCGCACCAGCGACGGCTTGTTGTGGGCGGCGGAGTTGAACGCCACAGACACTACACTAGAGCCGGTCGTCACCTTGACTTTGGTCTCGCTGTAGATGGTGGGCAGCACTTGCGGCAGCAGCTCGCGCACCAGCGACGGCTTGTTGTGGGCGGCGGAGTTGAACGCCACAGACACTACACTAGAGCCGGTCGTCACCTTGACTTTGGTCTCGCTGTAGATGGTGGGCAGCACTTGCGGCAGCAGCTCGCGCACCAGCGACGGCTTGTTGTGGGCGGCGGAGTTGAACGCCACAGACACTACACTAGAGCCGGTCGTCACCTTGACTTTGGTCTCGCTGTAGATGGTGGGCAGCACTTGCGGCAGCAGCTCGCGCACCAGCGACGGCTTGTTGTGGGCGGCGGAGTTGAACGCCACAGACACTACACTAGAGCCGGTCGTCACCTTGACTTTGGTCTCGCTGTAGATGGTGGGCAGCACTTGCGGCAGCAGCTCGCGCACCAGCGACGGCTTGTTGTGGGCGGCGGAGTTGAACGCCACAGACACTACACTAGAGCCGGTCGTCACCTTGACTTTGGTCTCGCTGTAGATGGTGGGCAGCACTTGCGGCAGCAGCTCGCGCACCAGCGACGGCTTGTTGTGGGCGGCGGAGTTGAACGCCACAGACACTACACTAGAGCCGGTCGTCACCTTGACTTTGGTCTCGCTGTAGATGGTGGGCAGCACTTGCGGCAGCAGCTCGCGCACCAGCGACGGCTTGTTGTGGGCGGCGGAGTTGAACGCCACAGACACTACACTAGAGCCGGTCGTCACCTTGACTTTGGTCTCGCTGTAGATGGTGGGCAGCACTTGCGGCAGCAGCTCGCGCACCAGCGACGGCTTGTTGTGGGCGGCGGAGTTGAACGCCACAGACACTACACTAGAGCCGGTCGTCACCTTGACTTTGGTCTCGCTGTAGATGGTGGGCAGCACTTGCGGCAGCAGCTCGCGCACCAGCGACGGCTTGTTGTGGGCGGCGGAGTTGAACGCCACAGACACTACACTAGAGCCGGTCGTCACCTTGACTTTGGTCTCGCTGTAGATGGTGGGCAGCACTTGCGGCAGCAGCTCGCGCACCAGCGACGGCTTGTTGTGGGCGGCGGAGTTGAACGCCACAGACACTACACTAGAGCCGGTCGTCACCTTGACTTTGGTCTCGCTGTAGATGGTGGGCAGCACTTGCGGCAGCAGCTCGCGCACCAGCGACGGCTTGTTGTGGGCGGCGGAGTTGAACGCCACAGACACTACACTAGAGCCGGTCGTCACCTTGACTTTGGTCTCGCTGTAGATGGTGGGCAGCACTTGCGGCAGCAGCTCGCGCACCAGCGACGGCTTGTTGTGGGCGGCGGAGTTGAACGCCACAGACACTACACTAGAGCCGGTCGTCACCTTGACTTTGGTCTCGCTGTAGATGGTGGGCAGCACTTGCGGCAGCAGCTCGCGCACCAGCGACGGCTTGTTGTGGGCGGCGGAGTTGAACGCCACAGACACTACACTAGAGCCGGTCGTCACCTTGACTTTGGTCTCGCTGTAGATGGTGGGCAGCACTTGCGGCAGCAGCTCGCGCACCAGCGACGGCTTGTTGTGGGCGGCGGAGTTGAACGCCACAGACACTACACTAGAGCCGGTCGTCACCTTGACTTTGGTCTCGCTGTAGATGGTGGGCAGCACTTGCGGCAGCAGCTCGCGCACCAGCGACGGCTTGTTGTGGGCGGCGGAGTTGAACGCCACAGACACTACACTAGAGCCGGTCGTCACCTTGACTTTGGTCTCGCTGTAGATGGTGGGCAGCACTTGCGGCAGCAGCTCGCGCACCAGCGACGGCTTGTTGTGGGCGGCGGAGTTGAACGCCACAGACACTACACTAGAGCCGGTCGTCACCTTGACTTTGGTCTCGCTGTAGATGGTGGGCAGCACTTGCGGCAGCAGCTCGCGCACCAGCGACGGCTTGTTGTGGGCGGCGGAGTTGAACGCCACAGACACTACACTAGAGCCGGTCGTCACCTTGACTTTGGTCTCGCTGTAGATGGTGGGCAGCACTTGCGGCAGCAGCTCGCGCACCAGCGACGGCTTGTTGTGGGCGGCGGAGTTGAACGCCACAGACACTACACTAGAGCCGGTCGTCACCTTGACTTTGGTCTCGCTGTAGATGGTGGGCAGCACTTGCGGCAGCAGCTCGCGCACCAGCGACGGCTTGTTGTGGGCGGCGGAGTTGAACGCCACAGACACTACACTAGAGCCGGTCGTCACCTTGACTTTGGTCTCGCTGTAGATGGTGGGCAGCACTTGCGGCAGCAGCTCGCGCACCAGCGACGGCTTGTTGTGGGCGGCGGAGTTGAACGCCACCAGCGCCACGCGGCGCACGCCCAGCTCGGGGTCTTGCAGCGGCACCAGCAAGTCTGACATACACGCGCGCAGGAGGGGGTCGATGGCTTGCGGCTGGAATTTAACAACACCTATCTAATAAACTGGCACCTGTATTCAAGTACATGAGATAAGATGAAGTGGATTGTGGTAACATGTTGTATTGACCGAGGTTACAATACAAGAGCGCGTTTATAGCTTATTACAATTTATTTAACTAAACTAATTAGTAGGTCATCAGCGACATACGTCATGTTGCAGAGCGTAACGGTAAGTTACGGTGCAACTGTGAATACGGCTACTACATACAATTCTCGAGCGACCCTCGCCTATGCGAAAGAACTGCGTTGAAATAGAAATCCGTGATGGATTATTTGATTTATTTGTTTTACGTATTACGTGTGATTGGTAGTTGGGACGCTGTGCGCCCTCATAGCAATGTTTGTGAATACATACAGGGTGATCAGAGTTAAATTTCATACCTTACTTCACTTTACAATAAGAATAACCAAACCAAGGCAATTTTTAAATAAATATGTGTACTTTGAATATGCTTACAGTTTTTACCAATGACATTTTGCCCTCCGTATTCAAATTTCTTCTAATTTAGCTGACAAGAAGAATAAAAACTATGAAATTATCAGCTTTCATGGGAGTGCACAACCCATACAAAATTGTAAAGAAATCGTTGGGAAACGAAATATACTTATTTGTATTTTTGATTACAAATAAATAAATTTGGATTTTTAACAAAAGAACAAACCTGATCAGATATAGTGAATTTAACAGCAGTCACTGCAGTTGTTCGCGTCAATGGTTCAGGAGATTTGAGGAACTCTTTCAAATGCGGCAACAAGTCCTTCGGTTCTAACAGACACAATTTTCCTAAACATTCAGCAACCTATGAACAAAGCAAACATTACAATAATTAACGGATGTGTTTGATCTAAAATCTGATAAATAATTCATAAAATTAATACTAACGACGTTCCTAGATCCCTCCTCTGCACATTGACAGTGCTTCGAGAGCTGGACCCATATTTCGGGTATAAAAGGTCTCAAAGCTTCTACGCCTTCTGGTGTACACGATTCACACGTAATTATCTAGAACAAACACAGGGCTGTTAAACGAATAATCATATTTGATGGTAATAACATAACATGCACTAAAGACTGAAGTCGACCGCCAAATTGAGGATCACACAGACCACTCCCTGCGATAATCCCGCCGTTGGCATTTTTCATGAAATTATTTTAGGCAAGCGCTTGATCGCTATCACACCTGGTGGTAGTAAGCGGTGGTGGGATCTACGATAAACCCGCTTGCCTAGAAGTAACAATTCACTCGCGACTTGAAGGCCCCTAGATTGTACCTATCAGGAAACAGACTCAGGCAAGGAGTTCCACTTTCTAGCGGTACGTATGATATGATAATGATAGGTTATAACCTAGTTTTGCTTCTAAGCAAAACTAGTCTTTGGAATATCCACCAAAAAACGGTGGCGCAGATTCGTACGTCTGGTTGTCTGATGGAAGAAGGGAGATGGCGGAATTAGGCTGTGCAACTCCGTTGCACTCTTTCCGAAATGTGTCCAATAAGCTTGCAATCGCAAGTACCATCTCGTTTGACACCTGTATCCTGTATGTATTGTAAAACAGTGGGTGCATTCTAGCAGACTAACCGCTGAGTCTCCGATCGCCGTGAGTACATAGAGTACATTTTAACCATGGAAAGTAATAAAGTTGAACATTAAAACAAATTACTTTCCATTGTTAAAATGTATGCTGTGGTGATCGATGACTTAGCGATTGGTCTGCTGGAATACAACCAGTGACAACGCTGACCTCTCTTAGCGAGTGCAGCAGCAGGTACTGCCGCTTGGGCTGCGCCTCGATCTCGCGCAGGATGAAGGGCAGGAACTCGGGCAGGTTCCCGACGGCCACCGAGCCGAGCGCGTAGCTCGCCGCCGACTTCACCTCCTCCGACGAGGGAGTGAACGAGTTCAACAGCACCTCCTTCAAGTTAGGAATCGAACTCAAATCCCTGGAATAAAATGAAGCCTTTATCGCTTCGTATAACACATTTATATCAACTGACTTTTATACAGGGTGTAAGGGGAGCACTTCTGAAAAAATAAGGCAGGTGGTAGAGTTGTGCTAAAGGAATATAAGTAGAAGTTTTTTTCTTTTTTGCCTTTGCATAATAAGTCGGTCAGCTGACCAATACATTTTGTATGGGAGTACGAATTTCTTTTTTCGTTTTTCAAAAGTTGTTCAGTTTTAGCAATTCCACCACCTACCTTTTTTTGTGTTTCACTTACGAAGAAACTGGAAGTCTCGACGTTACCCACTTCTAAGTTTTTATTCGTTTATTATAAAAGAATATAACGTCTTTCATCTTTTTTTCGCTCAATAGTAATATAATAAAAATATAATATGCAAGTTTTCATTGAGAATCTAACTCGCATGATTTATAAGCTGCTAGTGAGATGTGTTGCACTTAATACATAGGATAAAGTGTGGAGAGACATCGATGTTTCAGTAAAAAACATCGATTTTTGCCATCGATGTTTACTATTGCAGAACATCGATGTATCGATGTCATTTTATACGATGTTTTGCCTGCAATATATTTGAAACGTTTGGTACTTTTAGCAGAACTTGACCAGAGTCAACAGTTGCTGCTGTTAAATGTAATTTTATTTTCCTACTCTACACTTTCCTTATTCTTAGGCCTTCCTATTCAATAGACAATATTGTTATAGATAATATACAATTTTACTATTTAATAGATCATTAACAAAAATAAAAAAAACATTGATGTTTATGGGCGAAATTTTTTGTACATCGATGTTCTCGCTTTCGATATTAGCATCCCTATAGTCCGGCAATCTCGTGCGCGACCGTCCCGCGGGGTGACAGACGGTGACGGGGACGATGTATCCAAGATGTCAGCGGGTAGCGGGTGGGCGGGCGGCAAGAGAAACTCGTGCCCCCCCCGCGGGACGGTCGCGCACGAGATTGCCGGACTGCATATAAGCAAAATCTAACTCTCGAGTTTTGACGGTGATCTCTGATTGGTCAAGTTTTCAGTAGTTAGATTTTGCTCGCAAACTCTAACTCCCCAGTTTCGCGCTAGTTTCGGTAGTGATCTCTGATTGGTCAAAAAACTCAATAGTTAGGTTTTGACCAATGAGCGCGCTTCAAAATTCAATTGTCAGTTGTCTTTGAACACGACTGTGGTAGCGTATTTTATTTTTGAAAAATTACTTCAAATATTCCAAGATTTTGCGAATATAATCCAGTAATTACCCAGACCTGAACGAATTTTTTTTTCTGCTTAACTAAATATTCCTTACATATGAAATTGACGTTTTCTATGGAGAATTTTTAACAAGTAACCTAACTATTGAATTTTTTGACCAATGAGAGATCACTACCGAAACTAGCTCGAAACTGGGGAGTTAGAGTTCGCGAGCAAAATCTAACTACTGAGTTTCTTGACCAATCAAAGATCGCCATCAAAACTCGAGAGTTAGATTTTGCTTATATGCTGCCGGACTATAGCGAGGTGGTGCGTCACTCACAGGTGCCGGCCGATCTCGGCGAGCGCGAGCAGCGAGAACATGTGGGTGGCGTCGTTGGGCGGCGCGGCGGCGTCGCGCAGGAACCCGCGCACCACGTCCAGCGCGTCCGACCCGCCCGCCACCACCACCGCCGCCACGCACTTCGCCAGCGAGTGGAACGCCTACACAATTTAACATGTTAATCTGGTTCTACAGAAATATTAGACAACATCACAAACACTGCTCCAATTCCAAAGTAGCTAAAACACTTGTATTATGGAAATCAGGGGTGCGATTGCGTAAGGTAATCGTATTCATTTGACAGTTCATATCGTATTCTATCGGCTGCAATTTGTATGGGATAATATTTATTATGATACAATATGAATCGAATACGATTGACTTTACGCAATCACCTTGCTGATTCAACAGTGACACTACCATAGACATAGAAAAATTTTCGCTGCGCTCAAGAAGACCAACAAAGCGTGGAAAAGACAAGTTAACATCATACGGACACGGTCTATGTAAAAAACCGGCCAAGTGCGTGTCGGGCCACGCGCCGTAGGGTTCCGTAGTTAACTTATACCATACCATATTTAATACCACCTATCATTTTTCGTCTGCAAAAATAACTCAGTTTTTCACAGTGTTGGTATAAATGACAAAGTTATATTTGCGGTTTTGGAAAATATGATATATCTCGAAAACTAATTACTATATCTCGTTCAAACCAATTTTGGTTGAAATTGTTTATTAATATCTACAGCATATATTTTTTTTAGATTTCACACTCTCTTATTTCAAAAGTTAAAGGGGGGGACACACATTTTACCGCTTTGGCGGTGTATATCTTTCAAACGGTTGACTTTGAGAAAAAATTGTCTTAGAAACCTCAATGTCATTTTTAAAGACCTATCTATAGACACCCAACACGTGTAGGTTTGAAGAAAAAAAATTTTTTCAGATACAGTTCCATGTATGGGGAGCCCTCCTTAATCTTTTATTTTTCTTATTTTTGTATTAAATTCGTGAAGCAGTTAACAGAATACATCTAACTACCAAGTTTCAACTGTGTAGTCTTAATACTTTCGGAATAAAGTGGCTGTGACATACGGACAGACAGACAGACAGACAGACGGACAGACAGACAGACATGACGAATCTATAAGGGTTCCGTTTTTTGCCATTTAGGCTACGGAACCCTAAAAAGAGACAAAGGATCAATTGACATGTGCCAACATTTTTTACCGACTTCAAAAGGAGGGAGGTACTCAATTCGACCCGTTTTTTTTTTTTTTTTTTTTGTTTTTTGTATGTACATCGATTACTCGAAGACGGCTGGACCGATCGAAATGATTCAAACGTTATTACATTAGGTAAACTTCCAAGTTGGTCCCATTTTTTAAAATATTGAAATCGGTTCAGTACTTTTCAAGTAATCTTGAAAAAAAGCACGAAAATAGTATGCTTTTGTGTGAACTACCTCGATGATCAGTCGTATAACTTCTTTGTTTATGAACTGAATAAGATAATTATTTTTTTGTTGGAAAAGGGATATCTTTAGTGTAGTTCTTTGACCGACTTAAAAAAGGAGGTTCTCAGTTTGACCCGCATGTACATATATTTTTCAGAGATTAACTCACGTTTGGCTGAGCCGATTTTTCTTCCTAAATAATATACCTACACTACCTAATACAAAAGGTACCTACACTAAAAATTAAAAAAAAAAAAATTGTTTAAAAAAACAAAAAACCGACTTCAAAAAACCTACCTCTAAAAAGCAAGAAATAATATTCGTAATAATAAAAACACGTCTATTGAAGGCGGGTGGGGCTTTTAGAATAAAAAAAATGAATTTGTACTCCAGCCTCACCCGACTTCAATAGACGTGTTTTTATTATTACGAATATTATTTCTTGCTTTTTAGAGGTAGGTTTTTTGAAGTCGGTTTTTTGTTTTTTTTTTACAGTAAAAGCCCCTAGCGTCCCGCCTAGCAAATGAGCAATCACAGTTTGTTTAAAATATTTGTTAATCTTAATTATAATTTAAAATAAAGGTATCGTGGAGCCATGGTGTATTGTGCTCTAAGTAATTGTGATGTGACAAAAAGAAATAATCCAAGTAATCACACTTTTCACAGGTAAATAGAATATTGCCACACATTTCTCTAAAACCAAATTTCTCTACATTTATTCGTTTATCGACGAAGAAAACAATATGGAACAAAATACCTAAGCTCATAATATATAATAGTTGAAATGCATAATGTGCGGTTTACCTAAAGTCGATTCAGGATAATACATCCCTTATGCCTGTGGCCTAAACTTTAGAAATTCTAAAACATAAACATTTAATATGAGTAGAGTAGGTATGTTAATAAAATCTTGACATCATGCCTAGAATCTACTTTACCAAAATGGGGAACAATGCTATGAAAAAACAGTAATAGTGAACCAAAACCGGTAATGTGTAACTGTGTAGGTGTCGGCCATTTTGGTCTCACGTTAATCTCTACGTTTGAACATCAATGGGTAATATTTTCGTCACGCCACCTAAAATTTACTCAACGAGCATTAGTTTTCAAAAAGACTGAGTACAGTGTGACTGTGCTCGAAAAACAGCATTAGAGAACGATCAACGCAAGCGAACTTTGGGAAGTCTGTTTACGAAGGCAAGATGTTATTTTTATGGTTTTAATAAAACTAGTAATAGATCAAATTCATAACGTTTTAAGATTACCTACTTATTTGTAATTAAATTTAGTAATGTCGGAAAAATTAAGGGGGGGGGGGGGGGCTGGAATTTGGTGGGTTATTTTCCATAAATTCCTTTAATCAGCCGCACGCTGATATATGATGGTATTTAACTTTCGTTTAACAAATTAAATTCATCTAAATTTGCTCGTCTTAAGGTTGTAATTTGTAGTGCTATTAACCTAGAATTACTAATCCTGCACCCAATGGCCTAAATACAGTCAGGTAAATAATGTGCAATTCCTAAGATATTTGTCCTGCAAATGAGGAACTTATATTAGAAATATATTTTGTAATATAAGTAACATTTTGTACGTCATCGTACATGCTCCCGAGGGGAAAACATAAAAATCTACCTATACATAAGAGTAAAAAATTAAATTAATATGACAAAAATGTCTAGAGAAAAAAGGAAAGTTAGTAATAAGATATAAAAATCTAAGTAAAATATAAAAACACATATAAGCAAAAAGTTATAAAAACACATAGGTATGAGCAAAACGTTATACAATATTAAAACTTAATTAAAATCAAAAGTTATCTTCGAAGTCGAACTATGAGATTGCTGCGCGGGCGCAGTGTTCATTTCTTGTAGCTCTATCTCTGGTGGCTGGTTGGTCACCTCTTGCTGCACGGATGCTGTCTTCGCCTGTCTTAAATAGCCGCGTCTTCTTTTTGTATTGCACATCCCTCTTGCAATGCAATAAGTCCCGTTCCCGTTATCGCAGCTGATGTAACTTGATCACTGCATATAATCCATAACAGGTGTTTGTCGCAGCACGTGAATAACCATATGTTACTTATATGAAGTTTGACCCATATATCACTGCACGCGATTTCATTAATGGTGCATGACAATGACCTTTGCTGATTGAACACTTTTATTTCACATGGTGCGTCTTGATTGTTTAGTTTGTAAATAGGTTGTTGTAAACTGCAAATATAATTATCTTTGTTATATAAAGTGCACGATTGCAGTTCTTGTTCTTGAAGGTTCAAATAATTCTTCGCGAAGTTTATAGCAATGTATGACGTAATAGTTGCTATTAAATGCCAGTGTTCTTCCCTTTTGAATGGTACGGGAATCACTCGATAGATGTTGTATTTTTCATCGCTGACTCAGTTTTTCGTTGTTTTATTCCAGCTTAACTTGAGTTTTCACCTGAAGTAGCAGTTTTCGCTTCTATAGGCAATCTTGCAAGCTTTGTGATTGGGCGTTTCAGGCTGGCGTTTTTTGTTTTCAGGGTGACGACTCGAACATAACCGTCGGCTCCGGGGTGCAGTTCAGTGACTCGTCCGAGCGCCCATTTTCCGGGAGGTAAGTGATTTTCTTTCAGTAATACTATGTCTCCAGTTTCAAGATTTTTTGATGGTGTTTGCCACTTGCTGCGTATTTGTAGTTGTTGCAAGTACTCGTGTGACCAGCGTTTCCACAAATGTAGATTCATTTGGTCGACCAGTTTCCAGCGGTTGCGTAAGTCTAAGTTTCCATCATGAACATCACTGCCGTATGGTATTGACAGGATCGGTCTGCCGGTTAGAAAGTGCCCTGGCGTGAGATAATCAAGAACTTCAATATCTTCGGTTAAATCGCACAGTGGGCGTGAGTTCATACACGCTTCAACTTGAGTAAGTAAAGTTGAGAACTGCTCGTACGTCAGTTTCTGTTCTCCGATTACTCTGCGTAAGTGATACTTCATTGATTTCACTGCAGCCTCCCATAATCCACCCGCAGTTGGCCACAGTGGCGCGTTGAAGTGCCATTCAATATCTAGTTCATTTACAGCATCATAAAATTCTTGAGATGAAAAAGTCTTGTGGTATTTAAAATCTTCTTTCAGTACTTTGGCAGCCCCCACAAAGTTTGTACCGTTGTCAGAGTACATGTTTTTAGGTCGGCCACGCCTAGAACACATGCGTTTCAATGCTGCCAGGAAAGCTTCGGTGCTGAGGTCAGAGACCAACTCTAAGTGCACGGCCTTTGTCACCATGCAAATAAATATGGCTATGTAGCCCTTACAAGTTCGAACGCCCTTTCCTTTATTAATTTTCAGTTCCACGTAGCCAGTGTAATCTGTGGCGGTGTTCGTAAATGCCCTTGACGGTGTTATCCTTGCTTTCGGTAGTTCGCCCATGATTTGTTGATTTTGATGTGACTTGAATCGAGCACACCGAACACAAAGTCGAAGTTGCTTTTTGACAGTCTTGTTGCCACCCACGATCCAATATTTTTCTCTGATAAGCGCCAACGCTAGGCGAGGTCCACCATGAAGTGTCAGTTTGTGATAATAATCTATTATCAGTTCAGTCAGTTTACTTGGCGGCAAAATAAGTGGATGTTTAGTTTCATATGGAAGCGTAGAGTTTTGCAGCCGTCCTCCCACTCTCAGTAAACCAGTTTCATCAAGTATCGGACTCAGTTTCAACAGAGGACCCTTTTTTATAATTTCAGTTTTCTTTAGTAGTTCTATCTCTTGTTGATAATATTGCTCTTGAACGTTTTTCACAATCAATAGCGTAGCAGCGGATGTCTCATGTTTCGATAAATAACTTGTGCAATTAAATAATTTATTTCGTGTCGCTGCTACGAAACGAAGTATCCAGCTGACGATTCGAATTACACGGGTCAAAGAACTACATTTCATAAGTAGTGCATTAAATAATGTATTATTGTCTTGATTATTTTTAGTTGCAAAACAACAGTTACTTATCATTCCAATCTCTGTGCAGAATGATTGTTTTTTATCTGGCGATTCAGAGCCTTTGTATGTTTTAAGCCATAGGGGTCCTTCCCACCACAAGTTGAAGGTCATAAGTTTGGACGGCAGGAGGCCTCTGGTGGCACAGTCGGCTGAATTTTCTTCGCTTTTCACGTAATTCCATTGTGTTACAGGAATAATTGCGCGTATTTGTTTCACGCGGTTGGCGATGTATCGCTCTGACTTAT
The DNA here is from genome assembly GCA_943789525.1 of Agriphila geniculea. Classification (NCBI taxonomy): domain Eukaryota; kingdom Metazoa; phylum Arthropoda; class Insecta; order Lepidoptera; family Crambidae; genus Agriphila; species Agriphila geniculea. The sequence continues at coordinate 20,280,056 of OX038871.1, forward strand.
TGACGTCACGCTGTAGCCACGCTAATACTACTTTCGAGTCAGTCCAACAGTGATAAGTTATTTGTTTTTCTTTAAAAGTATTATTGAGCTTTTCTAATAGCTTAGCCAATAACAGAGATCCACATAATTCTAGCTGTGGTAAACTTATCTTTGTTTTTATAGGCGCCACTTTAGTTTTAGCGGCGACTAATGTTATTTTTATATCGTTCTTATTTTGAGCTCGGCAGTACACCACGGCCGCGTAAGCCTTTTCGCTGGCATCGCAGAATCCGTGAAGCTCAATTTCGTCACCACTTATCGAAAGCCATCGGTTCAGTTTCAATTTTTGAATGTTTTCAAGGTCTTTTCTTATCTTTTCCCACTCTTTATAGATTTCTTCGGGCACAGTTTCATCCCATGAATAGTTTTCAAGCCATATGATAACCGGTGACAGCCATCCAAGGGGGTCGTAAAGGCAACTTATCTCTGATAACAACGTGCGCTTTGTATGTTTTTGAGAAGGCGGTTGCTTGAAGTCAAAATAGAAATAGTCGTCTTGTGGGTTCCAATTTAAGCCGAGAGTTTTTGTTTTTTCAGAGTTTTCATGATTGAAGTTTAAAACAGTTTTCTTAGATTTCTGCTCTTCAGTAAGGTTTTGTAAGATAAGAGGCTCATTGGTTGTCCATTTTCTCAAGTTAAGTCCCCCGCCTTTCGCTAGTAGTATAAGGTCTTGAATTAAGTTTTTTTGCTGACTCTATCGTATTGCATCCATAGAGTAAATCATCCATGTAACAGTAAGATAAAAGCACTTTTGCAGCTTCTGGGTACTTATGTCCGTCATCTTGTGCGAGTTGTTGTAGAGTTCGCATGGCGAGGTATGGTGATGCCTTGATTCCATAGGTTACGCTGCATAATTGCATCTCACGCAACTTCTCTTTAGGTGTGTCACGCCATATGATTTTTTGAAGTGGCTGTTGATCTTCATGGAGCAAGATGTTTCTGTACATTTTTTCCATGTCAGCTGTAAATGCATATTGGTGGAGCCGCCACTGTGATACTAGCGACATTATATCTTTCTGTAAGTTAGGGCCAGTATACATTAGATCGTTTAAGCTGTAGTTATTTTTAGCTTTCTGGGAGCCGTTGAAAACTACTCGCAACTTAGTGGTCGTAGAATCGTTTCTCAGCACGCCATGATGAGGAAGATAAGCTTGTGGTTGATTTTCAGTTTTTGTAGTTACAGGTTTCATATGTCCCATTTCTTTGTATTCTTTCATAAAAAGTTTGTACTGGGCTGCAAAATGTGTCTGTCTCTGCATTTTTCTTTCCAGTTGAAAAAATTGTGACATAGCTTGCGGCTTCGAGTCTCCCAAGTATTTTTCAAAATCAGGTTTCATTGGCATTCTGACAATATATTTTCCATCGTTTTGTCTTTCAGTGGTGCTCGTATAGTATTTTTCACAGTATTCTTCTTCATTCAGTTCTGCGCAGCGGTTGTTTTGGTTGATATCTTCAGTTTCCCAAAAACGTGTAATGTTTTCAAGTTCATTTAAAGTAATAAAACAGTTAAAAGTCTGGACGTTCCCGCAGAGAATCCATCCTAATTTAGTTTGCTGAGCGATAGGAAGGTTCTTTTCACTCTTCATGACTCCATCCATTATCAGTTCTGAGTACACATCAGCTCCAAGAAGTAAGTTTACCGGTCCCGAAATATTAAATTCAGGGTCGGCCAGTTTGATGTTATCGAGATAGTTCCAGTTATCAATAGAAAATGATGTTGTGGGAAGTTTCTTCGTCAGCTTATTCATGATTAAAGTTTCAGTTTTAAAAGTGTAATTAGAATGTGTTGATTTACATTCTAATTGTAATAAGCCTTTGCTGTTTCCACTGATGCTTCCAACTCCAGATACAACAGCGCTCATTTTTTGTCGTGGAAGTTGAAGTAATTGCGCGGAATCTTCCGTAATGAGACTAACTTGAGATCCCTGGTCCAGGAGCGCTCGCAAGGTGACGTAGTTTCCATGTACATTTTTCACCTTCAGTTGTACAGTCGTTAGCAAAATCTCTCTATTCTCATCTGTGATGCTATTCACGGCAGGTAGTTTAGTTTGAGATGTCGAAGTTTCAGAGTTATTTTCATGTAATAATGTGTGATGAGCCTTATTACATAATTTGCATCGTTTATCAGAGTTACATGCTTTATTATTGTGACTGTATAAGCAGTTTTTGCAGAATTGCAGTTTTGCGACCGCGCTACGCCGTGCGTCATTAGTCATATTTAAAAATTTGTCACATTGCATTAAAACGTGTCCATTGTGTTTGCATAGCGGGCATCGTTGAAGTGAGAAAGTAAAGTTATAAGTTTTATGCGCTTTTTCAGATTTGTTATAAAAAGTTGACTTCTTCTGACTGTCGTATTTTCTAATCGGTAGTTGATTGGATGCTGCTGACGGTCTAGGATTCTGACCATTTTGCAAAGTCTCGAGTGCAATAAACTTGGATTCCAAAAAGTTTATAAGCTCTTCTAAGTTTGGTAACTCTCTTGGCGCCTTAAGTCCCTTCACATACTCGGCATAGATCTCGCTATCAAGTTTCTTGCAAATTAAATGCGCGAGAATCGAATGCGAACCCGATAAGTCCAATCCAAGGTTAGTGAGACCGTTTAAGCACTCCACAGTGGTGTCATGTAACTTTTTGATGGAATAAGCATTATTGTTTTGTATTGTTGATTGGTTGAGCATCGTATTCATGTAAGATGTAAACAAAAGTCGTTGATTGTCATAGCGATGAGTTAAGATGTCCCAGCACGCATCATAATTTTCCGCGCTGACGTTCAGATGCTGCACAAGTTTTTCAGCTTCTCCTTTCAGTTTGGATTTCAGATGCTGCATCTTCTGAGTCTTGGCCAGCAAGGGATTGGAGTGAATGCTTTCGACGAAAAGGTCTTTAAATGATGACCACTGGGTATAATTTCCATAGAAGTCTGGAATTTCTATTCTTGGAGTTGCTTTTTCATAATGGACGTTATTCCATATTTTATGGTTAAGTTGTTTTTTGATATCATCGTATGACTTTTCTAGCTCACTGTACTCGTGTTCGTAAAAGTAATCTGTTTCAGGTGACAAATAATCCAGTTCGAAGTGAGTTTTTTCAATACTTTGCCATTTTGACTTAATGTCACCCAAGGCATCTTCTAATTCCCATTTTTCAGTTATGGTGACAGTTTCGTATTTAGATAACGCGCGTCGCAGCATCTTGAAGTTACACTGCTGATAACGTAAAAGTTCGTTGCGTTTGTGACTCACAGATGAAATAGCAGTTTCTTTCGATTCCCGTTGTTCAGAAATTCTTTGAACTCCCTGAGATCCAGAAGGAGTTTTAAATGACATAACAATCTCATTTTGCAAGTTCAAAATTTCGTTTTCAGTTTCTTCACAAAGAGCTTTAGTACGCTCAAAAATATTATCATTAAAGTAATCAATATTCTTATCTTCTAATTGCAAAAGTACCTCATGATTCCTCTGGAATTCCTGCCATTGCAATTTCAAGTCACTAAGTCTTCTTTCCAAATATTCTAAAGTTTTTCTTGATGCACTATCTTTCTTAAAGTTGGTGCAGATTTGCTTGATTTTCAGGAAGCTGTCTTGCTGACGCAGAATGAGTTCTTGAGTTTCAGTAGACATGATAAGTTCTTGGTAAGTTCACCAAAAAAAAACCTTTTCCAATAGGTGATGGTTCTTTACGGCCACAGATTACGTGGACGTAAATTATAGGTACCTACAACCGTTCCTTTTGCACGATATGTGCGCCAGTCTCAATTTGCCTGGTGAGACCCGCTTGTGGGAGGCCAGACAAACCGATTCGCTACCGAACAAAATTCACTATATAAGTACCTGTTAAACCTCGAAGGACCACGAAGAGATGTATGGGTCTTGAAGAGTGTTGAGTAGAAAGTAGATAAGTAGTAAATAGATAGATAATTCAGTTAGAAGTTGAAACACTGAGTTTAAAGTTATTTTAGTTTATTAGATAAGTACATACAAGTTAACAGTTATGAGTTAAGTATAGAACTAATTATTATTTCATAAATATGTAAACAGTCGAGCGGCCGGCGGCGCGCCAAAGTAGGTTGCGTAGTCAGCAAATCAGACATACATTTTTGTACGTCATCGTACAGGCACTACAAAAACTCAGACCTGAGCCAATATAGAAAAGTTCGTTTTCTAGATTGACCCAGCCGGGGATCAAACCCGGGACCTAAGAGATGGCGACACCTTGAAATTTGGCATACGAACATCTCGACCACGAACGTCGTTAAAGTTCTGCGTTAATTAATTCTTGGAAAACCAACGACACATTATTTAAATACAGGTACGAGGATGTAGAAAAAGTATGTCTTATGTAGTTTTAATAGTGCTCAAAAATAGAAAAAACCCATTCACAGGAAAAATAGTCTAGGCTTTGCCCGTTCCTATATGAGCCCTAATACTGCATGTTTATGAGTTTGTTTGTTTCAAGTTGTGAACTAAACGATAAAAAAAGTCGACCCTAAGCGCAGTCAACACTTCGTACTATATATACAATGCAGTGTGCTCAACGTGCATTCGCTGCAGTCACCGCTGCTAACCAACCCGCTGTTCAACAACTCGAGCGGGGTACCAATGAGGGAGACAAACAACGCCGACCGGTCTCCAAGCCTATGCATTCACGAAGACGGTAATTCCGTCTCCGTGGATCGTCCGTCAGTAGCGTGGACCGTCAGTATTGTACGAAAGTCTTATCCATAGCTTGACAAAAAATTTAGAGTTTTGACATTGAATTAAAAAAATAAGCGCGTTGCTATGGTGACACTAATGTTTACGTCTTGAAATGACGCGCCGCCATTTTCGCCGCGCCCCGTCGAAAGCGAGGGGGATACTTCCGCCGCCGGCTTTCTACTCTCCATCCGTCACATCCGGCTTACGAATTTTCGATCAGGGTCATGTGATCCTGACTGACGCGAGTTTACCACTTTTTCCCCATTACAAAAAAAGCGTACAACGGCGCTAAAGAAGTTTTCACTTCAAAAATAAATAAAAAATTACCTGTTTGATATGATGCGCGGAGTTGGCGTGGTCGGCGGCGCGGTGCACGGGCGCCACGAGCAGCGCCAGCAGCTCGCGCCGCGAGCACCCCGCCACGTCCGCCGCCACCAGCGCGCTCAGCACGCTCAACATCGCCTTCAGCGCGCCGCCTGCACAATAATCATACTCGTACTATAAGGTAAACTGGTTAAATGAGCCCTCGCCCGCGGAGCACAGAGGCGAAATTGAACCTTTGTCACAGAATATAATTATAATAGAACTAGACGTACAGAAGCCCATTCGCACGAGGACAGTCAAATAATAAAGCTCAAGCCACACAGTGGGCGTGGCGCGACGGGGCGCAGCGTGACGGGACGGCCGGCGCGATGGTAGAGTTCACACTGCGGGCGTGATCTCGCCTACGTTCCGCCCCGCTGCGCTTTCGATCTGTATTCACGCTCGGCGCGACGGCGGCGTGGCGCGACGGGACGTGACACGTCGCGCCACGCTGGCCTGTGTGACGTCGTTCATAGTATCTAGTACATTACAACTGCTCAGCGTCGCGTCGTCGTCCCGTCCCGTCACGCCCGCTGTGTGGCTTGGCATTCAGCTACTCTCGCTGTACGGCAATAAATTACAATTTCAAATTACACAGCATTGCGTGCCTATTATTATAAGCACCTCCAAAGCTCTTCTTTTTCTGTCGCGTAGCCCTGCCTCAACTGACACATGACATCTCTCGTGCACTGGCTCGACTGAGTCAGTCGCGAGCATTAGGCTGATAATATAAAAGTTTAAGCGCGGAGTAAGATCCCCTGCCTTGGTTGATGAAAGGATGTTGTTATAGATTCACACACTATTGTTGTCACAATGATGCCTATTTGGAAGATGGAATAGTTTATGACTTAATGGATTAAATCTGTTGCCCCTGCGCCCCGTGGCTCGCGAGTGAGGACTCATCTAACCGGTCGAACTATAATCGTAAGGCGATCAAGAATAAATTGACACGATGAAACGGTCACTTCAGTAAATAAGTAACTTTTTAATAACGAAACACGGATAGGTCCAGATAATATCTAAGCTATTATGCAGTCAAGTTGTGAAGTAGAACCAAATTTAGAAAATTTTTGGGATACGTTGTTGGTGGGTGTGGCATTATCACTAGAACTGTGTACGTATGTCATCATCATCATCATTTACGCGCCGCGCAGTTACCTTGCAGCAGCGGGGACTTGGCGAGCGCGAGTATGTTGGGCGTGAGCGCGTGGCGCGCGTCGGCGGTGAGCGCGGCGGGGCAGCGCAGGCAGGCGCCGCGCACCAGCGCCAGCGCTGTCTGCGCGCAGTGCAAGTCCGACTCGCACACCAGCGGCGGTACCTCCATCAACACCTACCGACACACACTTTCATTACATTGCCAGAAGCCAATGATTCGATGTCCCCACAGATGGGGCAGAGCAAAAACTCTCCTTACGAATGGGTAAAGACTCAAAGAGGGGTCGATGCGGAATAGGTTGTTAACGACTGCAAAAGGGACCTACAATTTCGCCTGGTAACAGGTACTATTACTGGACAGACATCTTTTTAACTTAGGTGTCACGGACAGTCCCCTATGCAAAGGATGCATGGAGGAAGAAGAAACAGCCGCCCACGTACTGCTGGAATGCAGAGGGGTGGCCCCTTACCGGGCAAGGTACCTCGGCTCGCCGGGCAACGTCCAGGAAGCGATCACGAATGTGAAAGCCCTTGGAGCGTTCCTCGCTGAACTGGGCTGGCTAGAGTGATCCGGCCGCACATCCTCCACACGCAAAAGAGGCGCATAGACGTCGAGTTACGGAAACCGCCTGCACCGACAAGAAGGGACCAACAGTTTAACGATGTGCCTTCTGAAGCCAAGCTCTAAAACTCCTGACATAACGCATATTCAGTCACACCTTCCATGGCCGACGGTAGCGATAGTTGCATAGCCGAATAATCGCTGGCCGAACACACCAAGTCACTGCACCATCGAGTCTCGTGAGCACTCTAGACTACGCAACAGCGGTCACGTGCGTTGTCTATCTTCACTGCCGAGCTGGCTCCTGATGGCTGCTGGTTTGAATTCCTCCAAATCTTTTTCTTTTGAAATTTTAATTCCATTTCTAAGTGTGTAATTATGAAAACGTGTAAACTATGAATATTTCATTAAATTAAATAATCAACTAACCTTACTAAGAAGTTCTATGCTGATAGAATTGCTGTAATTTTGGACAAGTGTATCCAAAAGCACCAGAGTCGAGAGCTTGAGAGCCCTCTGATTTTTACGTAAAAATGATCCCAGAATAGGCACTACGTCAGACTGAAAAGATAATTTGGTTTTAGAATCGTTTTAAGTACAAAAAAGCATAGCTCTAATAAATACAAAAAAATATATATCTTACTAAAATGGGTCTCAAATCGATCCTAAGTGGAGAAGAAGCTATTTTAGTTAACGCTTTGACGGTGGTCAATCGAGTTATTTCGTTGCGAAGACGTTCTAAGAATATTGGCAGACACACAGGGAGTTCATTCTGTAACAAACAACATAATTTTATATTGTTTTGCGGCAAAAAAAACATATCATAAGGCTTATAATGAAAGTGTTAGAGCGTTTTCACAGATAGGCGTTTCAGTCGCGCGCCAGCAGTTCAACTTAGTAGCAATGCTGAGCATCCATACATGCAGGACCGTGGTGCAGCGCTGCTGTAGCGCGACTAAAACGCCTTTATGTGAAAGGGCAAGGATGAGCACTCCACCAGTGCTGAGCTAAGCTGCATTACGAAGAATGTGTAAGAACCAATAGAATCACTTCATTTACGAAGCCTCGTTCCACGCAGTTAAATAAAGTGATTCTATTCTATTTACCCTTAAGCACAGAATAGATATAAGTACTACCGTACAGAAAGGAAACTCTCCGCCCCGCCCCACAATCAATTACCTCACCCCACCGGCGCCCACCACGCGAATTCCGTGTACCGATCCGTGTGCTCATTCTAGCTCGAACACAGTTGCATGTGTGCAAAAACGTCACTGTGTAGCGTCTGTGTAATAGGTAGTTGAAACGCGACGCTTGTATGGAGTGCCCGGGGTGTGCCTTAAGCTAAATTTCATTACCGGCTCTGCATTTTTCCATATACTTTACGCCACTTATAACATCGTTCGCTAAAGTGAGAATATGCCGCACTGTAGCATGACGAAGTCAAGAGCGGTTTTATCTTCGTTGAAATGCTAAGAATGACATCTCGACGCAGACAAGCCTTTTGTTTTTCCATCAAAAATGACATACATGTAAACAAACGATGATAGATTCCGTGTGACTAAAAACGAAAGATCTATGGAATAATGCGGTGCCATACGACACACACAACACAGCTTGACTCAAAGACATAATAAGGCGTTTTAGTTCGGCCCTTTTAATTATTTATTGTAATGTGTAATGATATGTCATTGGTGATTTTTTGCAATAAATAAATAGACTCTTACCTGCAAGTAATCACCGAAGTGGCAAATGAGTTGTCCGCAAGTGGCGATAGCGCGCTCCTTGACCTCCTGGTCCATGTCGGTGGCGCGCAGGCGCACCAGCGTGCATTCGTACATCGCGGGGATGAACTGCTGCAGGTCTTCAGGAGGCGGCTCCACCACCACTTCATCTAAGTTCTCACTATTTTCCAGGTTATCTGTATAAATGAAGAGGCAAGTGTGAAATGACATGAGCCATTTATAATGTGCCCACTGCTGAGGCCTTCCCTATAGGTGGACAAGGAGGATGGCCCACAACCTACCACGCGGGCCCTATGTGGATTGGTGGGTGTTAACGATTGCAAATTCAGCCGGGACCAACGGCTTAACGTGCCTTTCGAAGCACGGAGGAACTCGAGATAATAAATTTTTGGTCATCCATCCCATACCAACCCTTGCGAGAGTTGCTTCCGCAATCGCAGGGCCAGGCGCTAAACCACTGCGCCACAGAGCTCCTCATGAGCGCCTCGTGAAATAGTCTTGCGACAGAAACATATCTCGAAGCAGCCCCTGTATTTTGAACTCTAAAGGGATTTCTCATCTATGACAAAATGTCTAAATTTTTTTGTAGATTGTTGAAGATTAATCTTAGTAAAACCAGAGAATAGATAATAGTACTAACGAACAGAAGTTGCACTCCGCAAAATCGTTTAAATAAATTGCGACTCTTGCTCCAACACAATAAAGTGTAATTCAGGTCGCACAGCGCTCCCTTCGCGCCAAAACATGCACTTAATAGTTGCCTCTATTTCTATCGCGTAGGTCTTATTATCTTTTCTGATGTATAAAATTTGTCCTCTCAGAGGACGCCGAGCATTTCATACTCGCGTGGGGAGTGACAAGAGCCCTGGTAAAACTAGTCGACGATGTACCGAGCGGCCATTCACTAGCGCCTTGTTTGTGGGCAAACTCACCGAGGGGGCGCATGACCTTGACGAGCGTCTGCAGCACGCGGAGCGCCTCGGCGGTGACCTTGTAGAAGGGGTCGTGCACGCACGACAGCACGGCGGGCATGAGCGCGGCCACGTGCGGCCGCATCGCGCCCGCCGCGTGCCCGCGCAGCAGGCACACCACGAACACTAGCGTCTCGATCTTCATCGACGATGCCGTAGTCTTGTCACTGTTAATAACACCACTGTTACAGTACGAGGCGAACATCTTGAAACTTTTTCGACGGAGTGGGGATCAGTTCGCGCATGTGCACTTGCGAGGGACCAATAGCGCGCGCCCCTCTCACCTCACCTCTACCTCACCGCTACGTATGCCCAATCCCGATTTCAAGATGTTTGCCTCGTACTGTGTATTTTGTACATCAAAACACTATAGTGTAATTAGAAAAGATTTTTAAACACCTAATCAACTTAGACACTGATTAAATGTGATGCTGTCGATTTTTTGACAATATTGTTTGTAAGAAACAGCATTACATATAACAGTGTCTAAGTTAAACAGGTGTTTAATTTTATGATAACACCGTCTAATTTGGGCAGTTGTGTAACAAATCTACATGGTTTGTAAATCAATTTTCATACAAAATTGATGATGCATTAGTCGCATTATGAGAACATGGCCTAGCCACACAAACATACATTTTTAACCATAAATCGTTTGAGCTATCATGACAATGTTTACTGCGAAATGGACATTCTGCAAAATGGACCAACTGAATCAAATGCGAAGTGAACCAAATGCACCTAAACGAAACTGCAACACAAAACCTGTGGTTGTTCTATTCTTTATTTATATAATTATTTTTTTATAATTTTTATTTTGTCAATTGATCATATTACTATGCTTCAATATTATTAACAAAATTAATTTAATACACTGTGACCTCAGAGTTTCCTAACTTTATATTACATTTATATGTTACGGCTAATACCCGAAGTGCGGCTTAACCTAGCTTTAGTCGGCTAAAACTAGGTGTAGCCGATAGCTGTTGGTTAAAACTAGGTGAACCGATCTGCTTTACCCCTGTAGGTCCCGAATATAGGTTAGAGGTTATTTTTTTTAACAGACAACAGAAATAACTTTTTTAATACCCCATGCTACACCTAGTTTTAGCCGGCTACACCTAGTATTAGCCGCGAGTAAATCGGCTACACCTAGTTTTAGCCAAAAACTATCGGTTACACCTAGTTTTAGCCGGCTAAAACTAGGTTTAGCCGCACTTCGGGTATTAGCCGTAACATATACACAAATTAGGTATTTCATTAAATAACAATAACAAAAGGTATCACATTACAAGTATGATGATTTACATTCACATTTTTGCTAGTAAATACTGAGTTAAAAATAATAAAATAAAAAATAAAAGACATTTATTTCATCACACACAATAACAACATAACAAACAACATAAACATTATAAACTGCTTGGAGTGTGTGATCTGGAGCCTAAACTAGGTCGACCCTGTATTTCAGGTCTCCAGGTCCTCACCCGCGGATCACCTAAGTATATTTGATTAGTATAGTAGGAGGAAAATAGGAACCAAGATACATACGTGAGCGCCGGCGTGAGTGCGCGGAGCACGCGCGCGGCGTGGTCGGCCAGGCAGCCGGGCGCGGCGGCCAGCAGCTCGCGCAGCAGCGCCAGCGCGCAGCCGCGCGCGCGCACGCTGCGCCCGCGGATCACGCGCAGCGCCCCGCGCACCACCCCAGGCACCTACCAAATTATATTCGCTTGTACGCCATTATCATCAATTGATTTTAATTGATAAACTGTTAAATAGCTTGCGATTTGAACCGTCTGATGTCAGGGGGGGTATTACAACCTCTTAAAACTTGCCAGGTTTATGAATTGCTATAGTTACATATCTTTCTCGCTGTATAGCAATTAAAAGAGATTGATAGATAAAACAGCCCCAGGGGCTGTATCACAGAACAAAGAAATTTTTTTTCCCCCCAGTAGAAGTCGCAAGTAGGCGGGACCCGTGTAACCTCAAGTGAGCGTAGCTCCGCATACTTCTGAATTTTGCTACGTCAGTCGTGTGAGCGAACGCCAAGCAAAAACATCTTCAAAAAACATATAAAAATGCCGAATTGCATTATATAAAAGATCAAAAACAATATCCACATATATCATTTAGCAAACGGGTGCATAAAATATCAGAGGGAAGCTTTAATTAATTTATTTTGATTAAAATTAAAAATTCAACTGAGTTTTTCCTTTTAAATTTCAAAACAATAAATATCCACCTTTATGCGGTATACACTTATGATCCATATTCCAATGCGCTATTTGACATATTCTTGAAGTTTCATAAACATTAAAATATAGACTAGCAGAAATGTTACTCAATAGGGGAGACCGAGAAAAGTTGTGACTGTGAAGAGTTGAAAAGTATTAGAGTCTGGCCAACGAGTCGTGTCATCTCAAACCCGCGGCAAAAACTGACTATACTCGCCGCCTGTAATGAATAATACGAATTTACCAACTAAACCTTGGCTTTATTCAATTTAAAATTTGACATGACTGTTTTCTTTGATAATGACAATAGACACTGAGAAGAGAGTACACTACATTCACCCCCTCTAGCTTCTTTATCTATAACACAAAATCTTTGAGATAATTTGGTGTCTTCTTGTCTCGAGTTGAGCGACGTACTCCCGTACCATTCTCTAAGTCTGTAGAGGTGGAAGGCGTTAATGAAGAGTCCCCAGTGTCTCTATTCATGTCGGTAGAAACTTCATCATTTTCAGAAAAGGTCTTCGATTTAATGGCCACAGGAGTAATATTACCAGCAAGGTTTGAAAAAATTGTTGCGGGTGGCACAGAAGCCTGCATCACATTGCATATATGAAGTGGTTCTCTGTCTCCTCCAAATGCAAATTCTAAAGAACTATGATGTTTTAAAATATCGTGACCTATGATGACATCAGACATGACCAAAGAATGACGTCATTTTGACGTACACTACCGACCAATATAGTAATTGGTTCTAAACTGACCAAATAATGACGTCATTTTGACGTTCACTTCCGACCAACACAGTACTGACCCTAAATTGACCTTAAAATAACGTACTTTTTCAACCTCGACGTCATTTTGCTACCTTGGTTTACGTTAGATTTGACACCTAACCATTAAAAAGTCATAAATAAAAAATTATTAAAAAATCGCATTAACAAAATTTAATACAAACATAATCTCATATAAACACCTAAGATAAAATTGATATTATGTAGTATTTTCAGTGAATAAAGTTTTGAAATATTAAATAAGTTATAATTAGGAAATATAGCAAGCCAAGTTGTTGATTCGAAAACATAACTGAGTTGAGTGTTGAGTTGAGATCGGTAATATTTTAGAATTCTAAACTCGTTGTAGGCTTTCTCAAACCTTTAACCGATAAGTTATACGCGGCGTCCGCCACCCGTGTGATGTCGGCGAACTGTCCAAGATCTAGTGTTTCTGCACAGACTTCTCAATGGATCTTTGCAATCTAATGAGCTCGTGAACAACATCGCAATCAATGTTCTATATCGTCTTCCTCGACAGCCAATAAAGAAAACTTTTGCGCTACCTACTTTTAATACTAATCTTAGACGAAACGCCCCTTTGCTTCGCTGTTGTGCTCAGTATAATAATCTCAAAAGAAATATCTCTGATGATATCGATATTTTTCGCGACTCATTGCCTGAATTTAAGTCCAGTATCTTTAAATTATTAGAATCTAATAGTCAATAATAATAGTGTAAATTAATAGCTTTCAATTTTTTTTTCTTTCATTTTAATTATTTATATTTTTAAATTTATTTTAGCATGTACTTGACACAATTAATGTTTTAAGTGTTGTAAACGCCTATAATAGGTATATAAATAAGTATTGTGCTCTATTGTATAACTGATATCAACAATGTTAAATATATATACTGTTGGTGTACCTTATCTATAAGTAAATATGCGAAATTCGAATTTTCATTTTTGAACATATTAATCGATATCCGATACATTTATTTTATTTGGAATTCTAAATTTTGAATTTCATATATTTGTTGCCTAGTAACACTAAGAAATGTCAGGATTTCACCGAATTATGAAAAAGAGTTTAACGAATATTTGATCTGAAACTATTAGTATAAGTTAAGTAAAAAATGTCAACCAACCTGGTCTCCCTTATCTCGTTAAATTTTCTTAAAGTACTTTATGTCATAACAAATAAGGTGGTAAATCGCATTATTAAAATTTGCTTGCGCCATCTAGCGGCTGAGTAGCAGCGTTATAAATAGACGTATTATTTAATTTGGTACCAAGTGCTATGGTAATACGATTGAATCTAAATAAATAAACTTTGTGATTTATGACCTTTTGGATATTATACATTTTTAATTTTTATCCAATTACGTGTTCACAAAGTATGTGTGCGTAGCATGTAACTATTAAATGGGGGGCTTGGCTTTTATTTTTAATGTGTTAGTTTGGTTACACTGGTTTTCATACTAAATTTAGCTCATACTACTTCTAACTACTTCTATGTTCTGTGGGCTGTATTATGACCTCTTATTTCCAGTCAGTTTTCTGACTGGCTATCAATCTATCTCTTTTATTTGCTATACAGCGAGAAAGAGATGTCACTACAGCAATTTATAAACCTGGCAGGATTTAAGAGCTTGTAATACGGCCTCTGATCCGACTTACGCCCGGTTTCTGAGGTGCTTTTTCGGAACTTTATCGGAGACCCCTAACCTAACCTCCGATAAAGTTAAACTTTCAATAAAATACCTCAGAAAGCAGGGGTTACGGCGTATTCCGTAGGAAACTGGCAGCCGGGATAAGCGCCGATCAACGTCAATCTGGGGGTTTACAACCTATTAAAACTTGCCAGGTTTATGAATTCCTATAGTTAGGTATATCTATTTCTCGCTATATAGCAAATAAAAGGGACCATTGATAGCCCTGCAGAAAACTGGCAAGTTTCAAGAGATTGTAATGCGGGGGGTTGTAACCAAAAAGTGGTTAAAAAAGGAGGCATACACTTTTTAGTTTTATTTTCCGCTGAATTTTTAAAGGACCAACGTATTTAATAGTTATTTGTTCAAAAAGTGAGTAATTTTTTTTAATTTGCTCTTTGCTTGTATATTAATAGAATTTTTCTTCATCAATACTTACCCTCTGCAGCAACAAAGCTTGTGGAGAGTCAGCGGGCGCAACTGACATTTGCAGCGCCGGCGGGGGCCTTGTCGCACGCAATAGCGCTGTGTACGCGCTAAGAATATCACACTTGACGTTTTCTTCGCGTTCTGGACATAATAAGTAAAACATAGCTTAGTAATGTAAACTTAAATATTAAACAATAATTTGTAGTGTATGATTAAAACCATACGTAAAAAACAGAATGTAATTGAAAATGGCCTTTAGTCGGCAATAACATTAGTGATCAATGTTGAATCGTCGACCCATCACAATCAGAGTAAATTGCGCCAATTACTAATTGCTGTATGTGTGATTATTTTGTCTTATCTACTACATAAGTTATAAATACCTTTGAATCTCGCAATTAAAGCAGGGGAGACAGTTTGGTACATTTCCGCTAATAATTCGTGGCGAGTGGAGATAACTGATTCCAAACATTTCGCGGCAGCACGTCTCACCTATATTACAAGTCAGAAATATAAACTTGTAAAAAACAATCCATAATAATTAAATAAAAAATTGCCCATGTTATTTGAATTGCATAATTATTTAACAGAAATCAATGCATACAAAATTCCAATTTAACATTGAAAACTCCCATATTAAAAATGTTTACCTTCCAAGACATGTCATCATCATCGGAATACTCTTCAGAATCTGACTCTGGATCACCTTCTGGGGCAAATGATTCATCTTCCATTTCTTCATCTTCACCACCACCATCTTCTTCTTCATCTTCATAATTGTAGTTAGGGTCGTATGTAATCATTTTGAGACAAAGATCAATGATCTAAAACAAAATTATATTTAATATTAAATTGTATTATGAGTTTACACTTACAATACTTGATAGTGACTGTAGTTAACATTTGTATGACAATTTTAGTTTAATGTAGTTACCGCCAGAGGCGCTGTGTCAAATTGCATACAAAATTGCTAACTACAGTCCATATCGAGTATAGCAAACGTAACTGTGCAAACTCATCATAATACAAGCACAGATCATTTTCTCAGGCATTATCTATCTAAAAAAAAATTTTTAGATAAACCATTGCAAACAACAAACTAATTGGTTGTTTACAAAGATACTTACTGTGGGAATATGAGGTTGCACTTCCTTTGGGCATTTGAGGACAAATGCTTCCAAAGCCTGGAGACAATGCTCACGCAATTCCTCATCAGCATCAGTGGAATGCTCCAGAACTTGAGGTGCAACACGCCACAACTGTTCACCAAATCTGCCAGCTTGGCGACTGACATAGAAAATATATAGATTTCAATAATGTTAACAGTTTACATGAACTCATGCTGAGGTTGCAATGGATTTTAAGTACAGTCAGCAGCACGTCAGATTATACTAATCTGTCAAAATCTGCAATTAATTTTGAACCTTAATATCTCACATTTAAGTATAAAATTGATTGAATATGAACCTTGTTGTGGAAGCCCAGCATACTGTTGACTGTACATTATGTATATTATAATCAACAGAAATTAAATCGAAAATGAAACGGGAATAAAATATTTAGATAACTCACCAAACAGATGCAATGCACTGAATATGAGTACGACTGACACTTGAAGAAGTTGATGTTCCAAGGCCCTCCAAAAGATGGTCAATTAGTTTGTTGTAGAGGGCGGCATTACATGACATAACTAAGTGAGACAGTGCTACAATAGTGCGTTTGCGCACCGCCTAAAAATAAAAAAAATTGTTAAGTAGCTGACCCGACAGTTCAGCTATTATCGAATAATGGATTTCTTATGCATGAAGTTCCTCAACTGTCAATTTTTTTTATTTTTTGTTCCATAAGAACCTTCTAGTAGTTATATCGTAGAAAACATTAAAAAAATATTAATAAAATCAGTTAAGTCGTTCTCAAGATATGGCGTAACCAAGGGGAATAGGGATTAATTTTTATTAGATAATACCTGTCATAGTTCTATTTCAACGGGTCCCAAGAACAAAGTTGCATTATAGTTCTTGCAACTCACAAATGCGCGTAGGCTATAAATGTTGTTAGGCGTGCACATACAAATTGTTTTAGTGTGCGTGATAGGAAAACGTGCAGACGCACACTAAAACAATGTGCACGTGCACGCCTAACAACATTCATAGCCGACGCGCATTCGTGAGTTGCAAGAACTATACTTGAATTGTAGTTGCCAGAACTCAGCTTTTTTGTTACGTGCAATTGACAACATTTCAAAATTTTTAGGTATATGTTTTTATGGATATAATGAAAATTTATCGTTTTTTAGGCAACACGTATTTTTTCTTTTCCATTTATTTTCATACATTACTGAGATATTAATTAATAAAAAACGGTTTATTCTAAAAGGACGTAAGTACAAGATATAGGTAAAATATAAGCGATGCCTTTGCCTTGCCTCTTAAAACGTCGATTAAAAAAAAAACTGTCTTTGATGCGAATTGTGATGTCTATAGAGATGTAGGCACGCTAGTATTTTATATCGATAATAATGGTATTTTGGTTTCATGTTTCATAATAAATAAGAAACATAATAACAACTATAGTAACCCCAATAACAACTATATAAATTATCGTAGTACCTTTTAAGGGGTATGAGTAAATTTCTAAGAAGAGGTGGGTCATTTTTCTTTCAATGTCGCTTTCTAAAAACAGTTTCAACTAAAAGCCCCCATACAAAGACTTTCAAAAGTAATATTGAAGCGATGTTGTGATTGAAAAGTGCGCTATACGCAATGTATAGCTCTGTCTCTATAACAAAACAACATCACTTTGAGTTTGCTATAGGAGCTCAGAGTACGACCTCTGGTAACTGCCCCCCTAGTCAAATGGCCAACATTCTATTCGTTTGAACGCTACACTTACTATTAAAACTTTAAAATAAGCAGTAAACTATAAAATTACGTGCCGTAAGCTTGACAGTTCCATACAATACATCGAAGTTTGTGATTTACATAAGTTTGCGACATGTGATTTAATCATCTATTACTCATATTTAAGCTTTAAAACTAAGCGTAGCGTTCAAACGAATAGAAAGTTGGCCATTTGAGAATAAGGGCTGGTATCCCTAAGAACTTTCTCGAATTGTCCATGCAGACAAGACAAGGAAATAAAAGAACAGGTAATAAAAATGACAGTGTTTATTATTTGAAGACTTTTTTATCTCTTTTTAGTTGTCGCTGCAAACTAGTAATCATTGCTTCATGTCGTCGACATCACGCAGGCTCATTACATTTTTGTGGTATGTTGGATATCGGCTCCTAAAATAAAGAAGTTGAGCTTGTAGTAATAAGTATCTACATACAGAACATTAAGTTATAACTGATTTGAGTTAAATTGAATTAAATAACTTGATTATCATTTATTAAGAAAGATGTTGAGAAGTTGATGATCATGCCAGGCTAGCCAAGCCATGTGATGGTTTTCTACTTTTTGTTACCATCAAATATAAAGTACCGAAGAAAGTACAATAAAACATATCGATATAGAAAAATGCACATCACTATGCGAAAAACACACCTCAATAAACAGATCTGATATTTGCAAAAATCGACAAATAACTGGACACAAACGACTATTTGCACAAATTATTAGTATATTATAATAGTTTCAGGTTATTTACATAACATAAAAAAATGAAAACAATATGAACTCACCGATTAAATGATAATATCTATTGATTATTTTCTTATGTTCCTGTGTGTGATTTACAGCCCTCAATCACACAAAACATAATGTCACAGGTAACGCTTAAGTATCACAAACGATGCTACGACTTTCTTTTGATTTTCTTACAAGAATACTTTAAAAATATCTTAATTTTACTGAAAATAGAAATACACTCCGAAAGACATTCAGTCATTATTATTATGTTATGACATTTATGACAATTGATTTTTTCAGTGTTGCCAGATCAGATTTTCACACTACCCTAGGCTGGGTCTTAATTTACCCTAGATCACAAAATAGATATAATATAAATAAATAATAATTAATAAGTACTACCGTACAGAAAGGACACTCTCCGCCCCACCTTACATGTACTATGGGCAACAGCGTCGCTTAACCAGTTTGCAACAAAATTCGTGTGCGCGCGTATCGTCCCTGCACGAACTAAACGTATGTGACAGCGGGCGCGGCGTGCAAGCAATTTTAACCTTAGCAGTGGTTAAGCGACGCTGTTGCCTATGGTACATGGAAGAATTGTTTGTTGATTTATAAAGAAAGAAATGGTAGTGGAACGAAATATTTTTCTTGTATTTAATTATACTAATCGGGTAATTGGGTATGCTGTAATTTCAATTTCGGGATTTAAAATTACTCGAACGGGCTATGTGTCGTCTCTTAGTGCCGTATATTTTTAACCCTAAATCTAGGGTAAATTACCCTAAGCTGGCACCACTGTTTTTTTTTAAATAGAAGGCAAAGAGACTCAACTCAAACTCCCTATATGGACTAGATTTCAGATTTTTTTAATTTACGTACAAAATACTGATCTAAAAATTCTGAAAAAAAATATATGAGCCTAGAACACTAAAATCTCGAAATGGTTTTCTAATTTTAGTACTTTCTCAAAATGAAATGTTGTCAATTAGAATCATCAGCTACTTAGTTAGAAAAAAATATTTAGTGGGTCAATCAACTTTTAATTGTCCTATGAGTTATTATTTATGTTATAGGTTGTCCAGTGGACATTTCATCAATTTCATACAAATAAAGGGGACATCGACATCTCTCTCGACAACCGTTAAAATACGAACAAATATGTAAACAACATATTTATTTCTATCACCAAAATGATAATTAAAGTATTAAATTTAACCCAAACCATAATTTTTAAGTTCGTTGATAAATATCAAAAATAAATATTTTCAAGGAATTATATACTTGTTTGTGGATAGGAAAATTCATAGTACAATTAAAACTTGATTGACCCTAGTACATTCCTTTAGGTACAGCTAATGTGATAAGTTGATAACAAATACATTAATTATTTATTAAATGTCTTATATTTCCATACGATTTTGGTCTTGGGACTTGTCAATTTAATGAATAGTGATGATATCTTATAAATACTTTTAACAAAATGAAATTTATAATTACCTGTCGTGGAGATGCAAGTTGAGGCAACAATGAATTTAGTAGTAGTGGATGGAAAGATATGAGTAGACCACCAAATCTACTCAACAGATCTGCCAAAATATCTAAAGCCTCAAGTTGTACAGAGACATCTTCTTGCTACAACACATTATACAGAAAAAAATATAAACAATAATAATAAATTAAACTAGTTGCGGATAAAATTTAGTATGTGGATCATTGAGTTGGATAACTGTAGGAAGATCCAAGGCTCGTATTATAGAATCAAACTCAAATCTCTGCTTCAGATTTGAGTTTGAAAAAACTATTAGGCTCCCTTGCATCTCTCCTTCCCTCCTTCATTCCCACAACTCTTAATTTGGTGGTCCATATACTAATTTTTTACCGTTGTTGCTATAAAATGTAATGTAGCCAATTATAAAGTAATGACATTATGTTACAGCAGTTGAATTTGTTTACACCATATATTTTATCTACAACAGATTATATAAACACAAACTGTATTTTCGAAATTAAAAAAAAAACATGAAAGTGCAGTCAACTGCAAAATATCTTTTAAATAAAATAACTTTCTAATTTTATATTTATTGAAATTAATCTTATTTATGTCAACATAAAGTCGCATTACTCATTTCCCAGCAAAAATGTAAACAAAGAAATGTCACTGTCAAATTGACAAACTGACCCTGATAGTGACATTTTCAGATATTGAAAACCTTTGGTCACTTTTATAACTTTTTAATTTGTTTATTATATTTTGAGTCATAATAAATATAATGCCATCCAGGGTAATTTTAAAGGAGGATAGTAGTTAGAAATCTTATCTTTATAACCTATCATAATTTTTGATGTTAAAAGTTCTTGAAACGAACTGATAAGAAAACTTTGCTTAGATATTGTAAACTATCAAAAATATGAAGCAACTTCGCCTTTCCCCCCCCCCCCCCCCCCAATACCAAAAGACAAAAATGTTACTACTACAGCTACTACTTGTAATAATTTTTTTTATGAAATTTTATAAAATGACCAAAGGTTGATGTGTACTGTGTGCAGTTGATGTGTGCACAGCATCATAAAAATGTTTTCTACTATAAAACTGTTATTATGAAATATTAAACAATATTACTGTTTTTGCCGCAAAACTCATGATTCAGAATATTTATCTAATCTATTTTTATTAGGTTTGTGATGAAAAAACATGTAAGTGTGTTTATTTCTTCACTTAGCAATATACTATTTCTTTTTGTGTTGTTTAGTTCTGGCAACACCTTTGTTTACATGTTTGCTGGAAAATGAGTAATGCGACTATAGTACAGTAATATCAGCAAAGTCTCTCTCTCTTTTTTGACTTTGATCTTTTATTAAAGTAGTAGGTTCAATCCAAAATTGTATGAGTGTAGATAAAGTAGTGTATGAATTATGCACATAACTAGGTATTAAAACACTCATGTGATACTATTAAAAACCTCGCCTATGACTTGGTTTTTAAACACACACTCGTGTTTTAATACTCCTCTTTATGTATCAGTTTCATAAACTACTATTATACATTGACATAACTTACCTTTTCAATAGCACTGCTCAATCGCCCAGTGATCTTTTTACAAACATTTGCAGCTAAAGTGTTAGAGCCTAATGGAAGCTCCGATATTACAGTTTTCAAGCCAATACTACTGATATCTCGCAGTTGTTCTGTGTCAGAGAGCATATTTGCACAAAGTGTCTCTACTATGCTCTCCACTTGATATTCTTTTACTTTATTTACCAACGGACCAAGACTGTAAGGGAAAATCAATCAATAATGAATGCTGTGTCAATGGTCAGACCAGCGGGTCTACTGTCTAAAGCACTGAAGTTCAGGGGCCCTACCGCCTAACTCAAAGCTTTAGCCAGAGCGATAGCAATGCTCTGTCCGTCCTTGTCATATCATAACACGATGACAAGGACGGACAGTGCACTGACGTCACGAACCAAAGCCAGAGTCAAAGTGATAGTTAGGCGGTACGGGGGCAGGTAAGCTTTCATTTGACAGTTGGATGTAATATTACGGCTCGTCTTTCCTTTAGTTGACGTGGAGTTAAGAGTTCATATATTTTTTTTTTCATGTTAGGAGCACATGAACCCAGCGCGCAAGCCGAGGGAGCGAAGCGAGCGTGCCGCGGCAGCGGCCGGCGAAGCGCCAGAATCGACTTTTTTTACGTGCAAAATCTTGTACATATGTCCCCTCCCCTCTCCCCACCTCTTTTTAGCCTCCCCTGCTTTATTCCCATATTTTTTGTTTTGAGGTTATGTTTACACAAAAAAATATTTCTTGACAACTACGCATCGCCGCAGATGGGGATTGGAGGAGGTTGTTGTTTCAACTTGTTTCCCTTCCCCTCCCCCTCCGCTCCTTTAATTGCCGAAAAATAACAGTAATTTGGCTGTTATCATTACTTTTTAGTGCGAGATTTAAAATTCATTTAAAAAAAAGTATACATTTCCGCACTCCCAAATTTTAAGGGGGGGTTAGGGAGGACCCCCCCTCCCCCCTCCCGCCCCTCCCACCCTTAAATTCCACGTCAAGTAATGGAAAGTCGTACCAATATTACAAATTGCTACTTCTTTTGGGCACAAATAAAAACATACCAAAGCCCCGGAGCGGAGAGCCCTATTGAATAAGTAAAATGGGACAATACTAACCATTTCACTGCTAAATTTTGAACTTCACCATTCTTGTCTTCAAGTAAGCGAAGCAACATCTTAACCACCTTCCTTTCAGAATCATCGTCAAGTTTAATGCTATCTTTTTGCAATTCAGTCATCAAATCATTTGTAGCCATGAATCTGAAGTCCTTGTCGTTAGATGTCATCTGTAGAAGTAGATGATGATTTTCTTGAATTAATTTAAATTCAAACCCAAAAGCCTATTAACAAATATGCTAAAGAATGCCGGCTTACCTTCTCGAGAAGATTCGCGATTTGATACGAAACACTAGCCATTTTGTCGAGTCTTTGTTGTATCAAATCAAACTACGATATACGATCTTCTCACAGGACTACACAATTTTTATTAAACACTGATGTTTGAAGAACATCTGAATGAATAAAGAAATTATTCAAGCAACAACAGCCACCAGCACCGAAAAATATCCCTCATTTCGCCAAATGACATGACAAGACAATTGACATCCAAAGACAAAGAGTAATCCAAAGCAAAGAGTATATAAAATCACTCCTCCGTGCCGTCCGTATTTAGGCGACAACTACACGCAGTGCTACGCGCGTGGCGTGTGGGTGGCTGATTCTTTGAAAAATGTTATTTTTGATAGAAAATTGTATTTTTCTAAAAATCGTGTCAGTACTTCTATTTTATGCTAAAAATATATCTAGGGCAAAGATATGCTATTTAATGCTAAAAGCACTCAAAATAGTATTTTTGAAAATTGTGTTCTTCTTCTTCTTCTTCTTTTTATGCTTTGGATTTCCCTTGTGGATTTCCCCAGTGTCGAGTATTTTGCTTAGTGGTTTATTTTGCCCAAGAAGATTATAGGTAAAGTATGGAGTTCAAACTCTAAATACCTATTTAAGGCAAATACCTACTTATCGCTATCTCACTCATATCTTTCTTTTCACTTACTCTCTGGTGACTCTGGGGATAACAGCATGAAACAAAATGTACCCACAAATTGATATTGATAGGAAATAAAATGTACACCCGATTGCACTAAACTTAAGGATCGCCTAAGTCTGTTCCTAACTACAACACGACCAAATTAAAACGGTGTCAAACTTAGTGGTCATGTAGCTGTCATTCGCCTAGTTATTTTGTTCGATTTGTAGTTAAGAAAAGACGCGATTCTTAATGTTAGTGCAATTGGGTGGTAGACCTTCTTTTACCTATAGTCCATTTCAATCCGAATTTATTAAGTTACAGGTTACAGGACAGTCATACATAACTTTTTAGCCCCGTTCCCGTTCCATTTAATATAAATCAAACGCCTTGTTCAAACAAAATAAATCAAAGATCGGCATTTTGTCATCAGTCCAAAATTTGAAATTCAGTGCGGAGAATTAATTTCAATACAATGTAATTAAATTGATAATAGACAGCGTTTTACAGAATAAAATAATTCATTTTACAAAATGACATATTTTATTCTGTAAAATGTTGGCAATTTTGTGGCAAAAAAAATACCTACTCCAAAGATCAAAACCGCTTGTCAATCATTTACATTGCATCGGCTTGTCAATCACATCTTGATTGTTTAGGAGCGATGCTTGACAAGCACGTAGGGGTTTGCCGCAATGAGGGATTTTCACAATGACAAAAAACTGTAGGCTTGGTAGATGGCGTTGATAAAAATGTGTGTCGATGTGATTTTTTTACTAGGCTTCGAAGAGTATCAACACCATCTAGTGAGACGAATAGTTACTATTTTTATTTTTTAAATGTCACTTTGAAAAGCCCTCATTAAGGCGGGTCCATAGCTCGTGTTTGCTCTACACAATCAACAAAAACATCTACACAAAACATTGTTTCGCGAAATATTTTTGTGTAGAGAATCACACCCGATTGCACTAAACTTAAGGATCGCCTAAGTCTGTTCCTAACTACAACACGACCAAATTAAAACGGTGTCAAACTTAGTGGTCATGTAGCTGTCATTCGCCTAGTTATTTTGGTCGAGTTGTAGTTAAGAAAAGACTTAGGCGATTCTTAATGTTAGTGCAATTGGGTGTCAATGTTTTTGCTTTCCATGCCCGGTGGAAAACACGCACACAAAACATTTTGCGCGGGTCGAGGGGCAGGGTATTGTCATAGTCTGTGGTCATATTGGGCGCATTCTGCCAGACAAGCCGCTAGGTCATCGATCACCTGACTGAATATTTTAATCGATGCATTATGTGGAATACGTTTTTTGGGGTGTTTTTTTAAGTCGGTGGCGTACATTGCCACTTTTGTAACAAATGTGTCAAAGAGGACCTTACCAAAAACATCAACTAACTATAACGAGGTTGGCGAACGTTTGGAGGCGGTATTACAATCCGATTACTAATCTCCTAGCAAAAATGGAAACAAAAAAATGTCGCTCTCAAACTGAGCTTGATAGTTACATTTTCAGATATACCTAAACCTTTGGTCACTTATAAAATTTCATACATTTTCGAGTCATGATCATTTTATTTAATTTCTTTATGGCCAAGCTGTACTTACAGCTTGGCATAAAGAAATAAAATAAAATAAAAAAAATATTAAAAACACGACTGCCCTGCCAAAAACGAACTAAAAAGTTAAATAACAAGTGTCTTTGCAGTCAGGGGACCGTTTTGTGGTACAATTTTTAATCAAAGAGGTCCCCCGACTGCCAAGACACTTGTTATTTAACTTTTTACGTCGTTTTTGGCAGGGCAGTCGTGTTTTTAATATTTTTTAAATTCATTATTTTTATTTTACACATTTTAGTGACAAATTATATAGTTTTGAAATGAACTCATTCAGGCCTTTCATTTGATGCCCATCTTGTAATAATTGAAGAAAAAAATGTTTTTTCACGTTTGAAAATGGCGTGGTACAGTCGCTATAGTGACTTTTTTTTAAAAAAATATAGCCAGTGTCACTTATAATGATGTAAATATTCTAACGATATACTATACATCCAAATCCTAATGGATTTAGAAGTTACGGTGGAATAAATAAACTCACATACCCACAAACATACATGAACCCTAAACACATATACACTCTTTTTTGGGCAGTCGTGAAAATACACTCCTTTTTGGGCCGTCGTGTAAAAATGGAACTAAATTTTATCAGTACAAAATATAGTCAGTCTTGCCAAATTATTCGTAGTTTTGACGTGTTTACATACAAAGTGGTGCCCTAAATTTTTGTCAACTCTTTATGGTCAAGCTGTTATAGGCTAACATAAAATGCTAAATTGGCAACACTGAAGTTTTGTCTACACAAGCCACGCAATCGCTGTGGACAGCGTGTGTAGAGAAACATGTTTCGCAAACGATGTTTTGTGTAGACGTTTTTGTTGATTGTGTAGAGCAAAACATGTGCTATGGACCCGCCCTTACCAAACATCAACCACAATCACCCAACACAAACAGGTGTCCTGAAGCTTGGCGAACGTGCTAGTTTATTCCGGATTGGCAAATATGGCGGTCGAGAACAAGGAACGAAAAAACCGTAAAAAAAAAAAATTTTAATTAATTATATTTAATAATTCATTTTTTACAGTAATTAAATTAAAGTCTTCATAGGCGTAACTAATAATTTATTAATGATTTTAATTAATAATAACTGATGGCTTACCAAGCGTGTGGAGATTTCACAAAATGTTTGCCTGAATGCCGGGTCCATAGCGCGTGTTTTACTCTTCAAAATCAACAAAAACATCTCAACATTCAACAAAAAAACAAAACATGAGGATTTTGTTGAATGCTGAGATGTTTTGTTGATTGTGTAGGGCAAAACATGCGCTATGGACCCGGCTTAATATTCTATGGCTTAACACTGGCCAACAAAAACAGGCAAACATAAACACCTATCCACATTTTCGCGTTTGTTGTTTGCTGTTTACCATTGTTTGGCTAGCGTGTGGAGGCGGCTTCACTTGATTATCGTGGCCTATCAAAGGTAAGCCAGGCCCACAAATAATAGTTGTGGTGGTAATGCAATGTAAATGATTGACAAGCCATGCTTGACCGTTTAGAGTGTACAGTAGAACTCATCAGCAAGCGTTTTTTTTCGAAACTTTGTGGCATAGTCATACAGCAAATATTGAAATTGATTCAGGTTACCAGAACCAGTCGGTCATATGAATCAATTTAAAAATTACATTTTTACTAAGAAAATTTTATTTCCTCACACAAATAAACAGACTTAAAATCAAACATAAACAATAACAATGGGAACTGGTAAAATCCTAGTACTTAAGTAAACATAATATGCGATTATTAAATAAATAATCACAGCGGCGGTCAGTCAGTCAATACGTACCTATGATGAGGCTATATGCGTAAACGCTCATGATCACGGGCGACTTTTTGTAGCTGCGATAATTCAGAGATGTTTCACAAAACTGGGGTGCAAGACTGTTCTAACAATACCTGGTTTATTGCTTGTAAACCAATCACAATGCACCTTTTAATCCTTAAACGGTGAGACCAAACGTTAAACTGTCACTCTGAATACGATTTGCGCTAAAATGGCGTTAGTCCGCAGTCTCTAACGCCATGTTAACTTTGGCCCTAGTTTAACGAACGCACCCTGAATAAGACAGTTATAGAAAATACCCACTTCTAGGGTAATAATAAGTATAATAACGCGGCAACACTGAGTCTTGCTTATTGTTTGTTTACATGTCGACTCGTGATTTTAAGTGTGATTTTAAGAAAATTGTATGAGGAAAACAATAAAAATGATTGATAAATGTGTTGTTCGTGGTTGCGGAAGTACATGGTATCCAGGATTCTACGTATCCTTTCACCTGTAAGTGTTAAACGACGATTTCCCATTATTTCGGTTTTATGAGGTTTTCATCGAAATTCGTTACTAAATCTTAATTAAAAGAAGCTAACAGTGCCTTTTATCAAATAAATGATAGTTTTTTGTGCTAATTACATTACGTTTTTGTTAAATTCACTCGATTTTTAATACCATTGAAACTGTACTGATGTGACCACGAATTTTGTTTTCCGTAGGATTTTCTCACATAATAGTAGACAATACTAAGTTAGATTAAAAAAATTGTTTGTGGAACATAGTGATTTGTTTTGGTGCCTGATAATAATTGAATGTTATTTTTATTGCACATTACCTACATATTTTGTTTGATTCCGTTACATATTTTGTTGAGGACTACATATAACTGATTGTTACATGCTTAGCTTAGCTTAAAGTTGAATGGTTTACATAAATCATTAATATTGTCCAACTAGACAAATATACAATAAATTAATTTTTCGTACAGTGATATTGCCTAGAAACTTGTAAATTTTTAGTTTTACCAAGTGAAATTCTCAGAGTGTTTCTAAAGTATTCAATTGCATTGAAGTTTTTTTATGTTTGTAAGTCATATTAAATGCAAAATTATATAAAAGTTAGGCTGGCATAACAATAGAGTGATTCTGTAATAAAACAAAGCAACATCATTGAGCTAAAGCTTATTTGATTTATCTTTACAAGTATGAGAGAAATTAAAAGATGACTAATTGTTTATTGACCGATTTTACGGGAGTGACATAGGCTATAATTTTTTTCAATATGGCGCCTGCGTTTAAAAAGAGGGATGAGAGGGCGAAGTTTATCTATAGATAAAATATAAGTAGAAGCTTCTAGTGCTTGTCTAGTGTAAATGTAGGAGAGATATTGATACTGAAATCATATACAAATTTATTTTCAGATGGAACAATCAATGACAGCATTAGATGCGCCACCAGTTAATCTTCCGATAGTCGTCGTTGTCTTGCACCGATTCTATCTTTGTCATATGGTGGTCCATCATCATCTCCTGCAATGGTTGTATTCATTTTATCATAAATAAAAATACGATTATAAAAGAAAGTGTAAAAAATGTGCGTACAGCTTAAACTCAAAAACGAGTCTCGGTACGATCAAAGGAACTATATGGTGTGGTATGGTCCCTCCAAAAGACGTGTTTTCAAGGTATATGGGCTGGAAAATTTGGTCTCTAGCAACAACAACATTAAAAATGTTGTTTCTAAACAATGATTGCAATGTGATAAGTAGTCAGAATAATAATTTCAATTAAAAAAAAATATCTACCTCTGATGTTTTTATTCCAACTACCTACCTACGTGGTATATCTCACATAGTAAGTCATCATCATTATCATCAATCATTTAATGTCCTCATCACTGCAGAGCCAGAGACGAAGAGTTAAGTAAGTCCAAAATATAAGCAATATTCCTCTTTATAAATTAATAAAGTTTGACTTTTAATTGAGAAGTAAGAAAAAATAGGTGTAACGGTTCGGCCACAGCCCGCCGTGGTGGGCGGCACGGCTCATCACTAATGTTGAGCTCATCGTCACGACCGCTCAGCGAATGCAATATTCCCTGCACGCTATCTCAGTGCCGGTCTCAGCCGCGAGGCCGACATCGAGATAGCGCATAATGAATATCGAATTCGCTTGTAATTGCTATAATTTAGTGCTATAATTTAACTTTACAAATATAAGAAAGTAACAGCAGAATGGAGATTATACATTTGCCACCACCTGCCATGGTATTAAAAAACCACAACCACAACATGGTATTAAAAAAAGTTTCAATACAAAATGTCAAAACTTTTTTTTAATACGTGTTGTGTTGTGGTTGTGGCAGTTAGCAGCAAAGGTATAATCTCCATTCTGCTTTTACTTTCGCACATTTGTGAAGTGGAAGGGACTTTAATGTTTTTAAATTTTTTCACGCAACCGAAAATTCTGAAACTTTTTTCTTTTACTATGAGACCTTATTCCTACCTATAAAAAAATATTCAACCGATTTGATTTTTTTCGGATGTTCCCCATTCGAATCCTCCTTTCTTAGGAAAACAATAGTTTTCCGATCTTCCTTAGGAAAACAAAATATACGGTCACCCTATATAGAAAGAGAGGAGGGGGTCTCCAGTAGAGGGAGAAAACGATAAAAACGATATGTAGGTTTTTGCCTTAAGTAGGTATTCAGAGTTTGAACTCCATACTTTACCTACAAACTTCTTGATTTTGCCCTACAGACTCTGCTCTGTTATTTCAAGGCGTATTGTGAAGTACAACGCCGATTTATAGAGGTGGTTGAAATTAGATTTGAGACTGCAGAACCCACTGTTGAGCTATCTGAAATAGAGACAAACACAACGGACACATTTAACACCTATGTTAGTAATGAACGAACAGATACATTAAAGTCTTATATTATATGTGGTTCTAAAACACACAGCGTTGGTTATGAAGAAGCGTCTATCGATCTCACCATTAATTTAAGTAAATAAGTTTACTCACCCAGTTAGTCCTGATAAATTTCTTTCTTTCACTCACCCAGTAGGCTGTATGATACAAATTCCCATGCAGCATCTCAGTGATTGACAGATGACAGTCGCTTGTCACTTTTAGTGTCATAGCGTTTTTTGATTTTGCCGACACCGCGTGCAAAATGTTTTGTACTAACTAAAAAATAGTTAAAAGTGCGGTTTTTCTTGAATCTAAA
The DNA here is from genome assembly GCA_943789525.1 of Agriphila geniculea. Taxonomy (NCBI): domain Eukaryota; kingdom Metazoa; phylum Arthropoda; class Insecta; order Lepidoptera; family Crambidae; genus Agriphila; species Agriphila geniculea. The sequence continues at coordinate 20,310,064 of OX038871.1, forward strand.
AGTGAATTCAAGAATCCTAACTACAAAACTGAGCGTTTCGTAAGTTTTTGTTACATTAGGGTGGGTACTCACTTAGGTTCGCGAACCTCCGCGCTCCGCGAACATGCACCGAAAAAATCGTTTATCCTCTGTTGGAACAGGGCGCCCAGGTGTGTACGAGAGCGAACACGTATGCGAACTTGGTTCGCACAGGTACACACTGTAGCCAAAGTAAAAATATTTGTTTTTGCTATGGATCACTGTTCGAGGTTCGCGGAGCGCGGAGGTTCGCGAACCTAAGTGGGTACCCACCCTTACGTAACGAGATGGTGGTGATTTCGAGTGTTCGAAGTACAGACGCTGCTTCAGACGAAGAGCAAGCAGTAATCTTGTAAATACATTGGTGAATTAGTGTCGGTCGGAGATGTTTCATCAGCGGATGATGGACACTAACTCTAAACTCTCTCTCTTAACCGAGAAAGCAGTACCGAACCGATCACCCACGCATCTTACTCGTGCGATGTTTTCATGACTTCAAGTTTTTAGAAAGTGTTCTGATCAATTTAAAAAGTATTAACTCTTCGGTTGTTTCGACCGTTTCGACTGGTTCCATGGCTAAAACGGCGCCCAGCTGCCATGAGTCTAAACTCTTGTCACACTTTTAATAAAATAAACTTTGTAATTGGACTATTTGTTTTGAAATGTTAATCTGCTACAGTCAGAGTTAAACTGCCTTTGTTCAGTAAATTTAAAGAGTAGGTAATTGGCATGACTAGTCTCGCAAGTGTAAGTGTATAGCACCGAGACCTGAGATACCTACGTAATCACTCGGAACTTATCACATTGGGCTGCAACTCAGTCAAGTAAGTTTTTTTTTTTTAATCTTTCTTACTAATAGAACAAGTTGACTATCACCGTGTACTGGCTTACTTTTGAAGGACTGCTATTATAAGATTACAGAGAAGAATAAGTGAGTGAATAGAAATAAGTAAGTTGAAAACTCAGTACTTACCTAAAGAATTTATCTAGGCGCTGAGTATCTATCTAGTCAATAAAAAAGTTGTTGCTTTTTTTTCAAACTGAGACACAGGTTATTTAAGACCTATGCCACATACTTACTCAGGAGTTAAGTAAAGTTAGATAGATAGACAAGATATGATATAAAAAGTTTTAACCTAATGTTAAAAAGTAAGCTTTCATTATGTTAGTGAAAGTTGTGAAAGAAGAAAATATTTTTTTTTTTTCTTAATGATGGACCATCATATTGTGATCATGTTTGGAACTACACGATTAGCCGTTTCCAACATGCATGATTATTTAAATAAACAAATACCTACTTGTACACCGTTTCCAACATGCATGATTATTTAAATAAACAAATACCTACTTAAATAATAATATTAAATAATAAGAAGATATTCGACGATGCCACTAGTGACTCGGTAGCTTAGCGGTCAGAGCATTGGACCGTATATCCAAAGGTCACGGGTTCGATTTCCGTCCGAGAATTGATCTGGTGCGAGTCGTATTTTTTCAAGTATATTGTGTGGTATTGTATAAAAATAACATTGTAAATGCAAAAGTTACAAATTTAAAAAATAACTACTTTTTATCCTGAAGATAGAGTAAGTAAAAGGAAAATAATTGTTGTACATTAATTTGAGTAAGTCATTGTGATGACAAATAATACTTTGTTGTGTATGTTACACAGTACCTATGTTACTTTTTTAAGTGTGTTAATCCCGTTTGGACTAGTAAATTCATGATTGAATTATGTGTGTTAGCATATTAGTGAATTGATAATAGCAGAGGCTTTTAGTTATTTGAATAACTAATATTAGAATGTTTCACTGCACAGTGCTACTTGAGTTTTGCTAGTAAATACCAGAATTAAAATAAATCTTGAGATAAATAAATACTCATAAAATAATTTGAGTTAGATTATCCAAGGGGAGAACACCTCTGAGTTTAGCAAGGAAACTAGACAGATGAATAGAGTTAACCTTAGACTTAGAGGGGGTCTGACGGTAAAGTAAAAACCAAATTCTACTTTTATACTATCTGTCAGATATATTCGTTCTGTGTACATGGAGAAATGAGACTTCTAATCTACCTTGAAAACTATTTGCTGGTAAATCAATATTGAGATTGGGTAACTAGCCAAACTCCAGCAGTGTTTATGATTCTTGAAAATATGGTTTAGTAATTAATTTATGGGAGTCAATCCTAGAACAAAGATTATCTGTGTATCTTGCAGAACAGTCAAAGTTACATTAATATGGCATTAGTGCCATTTGGTACTTTGGTACCAAAATATTAATGAATATTAGTGCACTGTACTATCAGAATTTCTCAGAGTGAGCGCAGCCTTGTGCGAAATGTTAAGTGTGTTCTATTGAACTATATATATAGACAAGCCCGAAAGAGGTTTACACTGTCGATTTAGGTACAATATTTTCGATTACTTAACTGACAGAATTTTGCCTCACAAATTCACTATGAGCTAGTTGTTGGCTTAAAATCATATAACATATTCCCCAGGCCTCGGAGGCTCTACTCTAAAAAGGGGTCGTACCACAAACAGAGACTTGGTAGCCTTGGGACATAGGCCTTGGTTAAGGATGACAGTCCTTAAGTACAGTTACTTTTATTATTATTTTTATTGTTGCGGTACCTGCATACGTTACTATTACATAACCGTTTTGGTGGTTAAGGTGATTACGTCTCAGCATTAAGCTAATCTAAAATAAGATCCACAAGAGACATTGTCAGTATTGACACTCAGATGTTCCTAAGTGCAGATGTCTGCAGTATGTGCCAGTTTATCCTTAAAGTGCCTATTAAGAGCAGGGAGCGGATCCCGGTCTCAGAGTATGTACATACTCGTCCAGTAAGACAACATAATCTTGTTGATGCACCTCAGGAATGATATAATAGTAATATGACCTAGTTGGCCAGTTGGACAACAGAACTGTGATTGATATAACTCCGCTACCATTGTTGTAGGTATGCGTTTGATTGACACATACACCTCCACTACCAGGTTTGTAGGTATGCTTTTGCTCTATACACTTCCGCTACCAGGGTGGTAAGTATGGGAGCAATTACTTTACTCGAAGGGACGGTAGGGCTGCAGGATAGCCTAGTGACTTACCATCACGCTTTCGGCGGCGTACCTCTCGGGGGGGTACAATGGCTCTGCCGACCGCCAAGTTTGAGACGACGGTGCTAGAGTGGCCTCGTACTCGTTGCCCCAGGCCTCGGAGGCTTTACACTTAAATGGGGTGTCCCAAGCGGTGACTTGGTAACCTTGGATAAGGTACTTCACCTGGGACTCAAATCATGGCTATGCAATACTTGACAACCCTTCAACCATACCGTCCTTGGCAGTTCAAATGCTGTCTGTAAAATGCACAATCGAGCTCAAGATTCCGAGACATCTAAATTCATCTCATTAGGTAACCTTAGTTCCTAATTTTTTTTGGCTTGCGGACCTCCAAGCCTTTGCAGAACCTTAAGTAATTATACTTAGATTACCATATCAAATTTTACAAGGGACAAGAACCCACCTCAAATGGATAATCTACCGTACCGTACCGTTATATGATTACAAAATTGGGGGGGAGGACAGATCAGTTAGCTCACACTGGTTGCTGCTAAAAGCTATGTTAGTATGAGCTAACGTGATTCAACATTAACTCATAAAACTCCTTGCTTAAGGTGGTTCACATGTAAAGTAAACATAGAGTAACATCTACAGAGTGAATATCTACAGAGTAGATTGAGATAGAGATATTCTTGCAATAAATATTACAGAATAATTATGCAAATTATACTATTCTTATACCTACATAAAATTTGAGTACAAAAAATCTTATCTACTGGGTAAAATATATTGTAATTCCTCAGAGATTAGTGTCAAAGTTCATGTCTTTGGCAAGACCACACCCTATTAAATCACTGATTTGGGTCACAAGTACTCTTTAGAATACACAGTTCTCAGAAAGACTGTAAGTTATAGCAACAATTCTGATTTGATTGCTAGCTTGTAATGGCTATGCATTTCCATTACTTTAATTATCTACCATATATAGGTAGCGATAAAACAGTGTTGTGGTCTAATTTTTTGATTAATAAATATACCTTAGGTAAATTTCAAGGTACTAGGGTTAATAATGTTTATTAAAATTACACCTTGATGTTCAATATGTACATTTCGGTATATTATAGCAAAAAATTGCTATAATGAACAATAGTTCAGAGTAGGTACACCTATGATAGGTATGTTTCAAGTTAGATAATTCAAACAAGTTTAATTCTTTTAATTGATTGGCACTGGCCACGAGAACAGAATCTAAAGAAACTAGAGTCAAACTGTTAGTATGTAGTAAAAAAATGCTACTTTTTATAGATCTAGTGCAGGAGTGCGCAGAGAAGATAAATATAGATGGTAATTAAGTACCTCTATAGATTAATTTAATTTGATATTTTATTTCAAGATAATTTCATTGATCTCAAGTATTTGAAATTCCAGAGAATTATATTACCTACACATTTTTTTTTAAATAAATATTACAGATTTTATTCAATTGCAGGTAATTTTAAATATTAAAACAATTATTTAATATTATCTGCTACATTATATTTATTATAATAAATATTATTTTAGATTGTTGAATAATTGAGAATTCACATAGCGTTTGTCTTTCTTTCACCAGCAGATATCAAACAGGTCTTCATAACCAACGCTGTGTGTTTTAGAACCACATATAATAAAACTGTTTTGCATTCCAACAAAACAGTTATTATGTGTGAGAGAAAACACACAGCGTTGCTTAAGTTCTTGCAGGTGAAGACTACTATGACACTAAAAGTGACAAGCGACTGTCATCTGTCAATCACTGAGATGCTGCATGGGAATTTGTATCATACAGCCTACTGGGTGAGTGAAAGAAAGAAATTTATCAGGACTAACTGGGTGAGTAAACTTATTTACTTAAATTAATGGTGAGATCGATAGACGCTTCTTCATAACCAACGCTGTGTGTTTTCTCTCACACATAATAACTGTTTTGTTGGAATGCAAAACAGTTTTATTATTATTTGATATATAATCACATAGAACATCAATACACAGGGATTTTACATGGCTAAGGACACATTTAAAGTTAGTAGGTTTGGGGATACATGGGGGAAGGATATCCTGCAAGGAAGTGTTATACTTAGGGCAACAAAAATAGATGTGATCGGCTGTTCCTTCGTCCAGCCCACATTCACAGAGTGATGAGTCCCTAACCCTTATTTATTTTGGCAAGATGAACAGGAGTACATGAGTGACCCAACCTTAAGCGACATATAGTAGAGATACATGATCTTGATGCCTTTTTATACTTGAAAAACCATGGTTTGTCATGTAAAACGTGTTGGACATCAGCATAGTGCTTTCCTTTCACTCTGCTAGTTTTTTGCCACTGAGTTTCCCAAGTGTGTCTCATACTTTGATTTGCCAGTGGGGATAGGGCGTGGAAGAAAGCCTTATCATGGTCAGGAATTCCATTGTTTATGGCCTCTTTTGCAATGAGATCAACAGTCTCATTACCAACTATACCCGAGTGACTTGGTATCCAAACTAATGTGACTTTAATTCCGAGCTGGAAACACCTGTAAAGTACATCTCTGATTTTAAGAAGAAATTGGATTTGCAGCGAAAAGGGTTGGATAAAATTGCCTGCAGGCAGCTTTTGGAGTCTGTAAGAATGATGGTTTTATCCAGTTTATGAGACTCCACGTAGAGGAAAGCCTCAAGGATAGCAGTGGCCTCACCAGTAAAGACAGATGCAACAGGGGGGCATTTAAAGTTGAGAATTATTTTATATTTGGGAATCCAGACCGCTGCTCCATCACACTCGTCATCCGACATTTTGGAGGCATCGGTGTACATCACGAGCCAGTCTTTCCAGTTTTTGTTAATGTTTTCTTGGAGTTCAGCTTCTGCATTTGGAGAGTTTTTACTAATGCCCAGGTCGAGACATATGTCAGGTTGAAATGTTTGAGAGCGGTGTGGGTTCCCAAATATAGGTTTCAGGTGACATTGATAAACTGGGCAAGGTAGACGGATCAATTTAATAAAGCTTTTAAACAAGCATGGGGTATCTTTATGTTTCCAGAATTTGTCAAACGAGATATGTTCTGACAGCTGATGCAATTTAGTAATAACACAGCGGCGTCACTCCCTGTATGTGTGAGCTTGGCGCCAGCTTGGCGGCGGCTACGTCACGTGCGTCACGACTTGTGATAGGGTTGGCTATTAGCATCATTACCATAGACATAGAAAAATTTTGGCTGCGCTTCTATTTCTATGATCATTACTAACGCAACGAAATAATAAAACGAAAGTTTGATGAAATAAATTTGTATTGATTTTATATTAATATACTAATACATTACAATTATCTAAATGGATCATCCTTACATATGATAAAACAGTAAAAAAAGTGTGTCTGTACTTCACATATATTTAAAAAAGAAATATGTAGGGTGATGGAGACATAGTAATAGAGTAAGAATAAAAAAAATGTGTCTGTTTGTCTGTTTGTTTGTTTGTTTGTCTGTTTAAACACGCTAATCTCCAGAAATACTGAACGAATTCGAATGAAACTTTTTTTTGTTATATAGCTGTTAAGCCTGGGCATAGTTTCGGGTATAATTGATTTTGGAAAATGGAACACCTGATGCAGAACCATAATGGTCCAGCTAAACTACAAGGAATATAAATATGACGCTTTAACAAAAGCTGTTTAACCTGATGAGCATTTTTTGTTGTGGTATAAAAATCTAAGTTCTGGAGCACCTGATGCAGAACCATAATGGTCCAGCTAAACTATACAAAATATAAAAATGACACCTTAGCAAAAGTTGTTTACCCTGATGAGCATTTTTGACCCTATACCCATATACCTAATATATCCTACTAATATTATAAATGTGAAAGTTTGTGGGTTTGGATGTTTGTTCCTCAATGTTGGCACACAGATAGTAGATAGCCTGGATTAAAACATAGAATACTTTTTATCCCGATATTGCTACGGGAACGGGAACTACGCGGGTGAAACCGCGGGCAGTCGCTAGTATAATATAAAAAAAATTTTTTGGAATGTCCTCGCTCATCAAGGCTTTTCATTCGATACCCATATTCGTGTTGCATTGAAAAGTTCGCTCCATTTCTAAATTACCTACAGGTATGTAATGAGTTTTAATAGAAACTTTTACGGTCAGACGCCGGCAATTTTTGTATGAAATCCATTATTACACGTTAGTAATGGATTCTCATACAAAAATTGCCGGAGCGGATTAGGTCTGTCCAGTAACTCCGATTTAGCACGAAGAAGGTTGTAAAATAATGTTCGAATTTCCAAGCATGTTTAGGAAAAGTGCAATTATCACATCACCCCTCAATGTACAATATACTATTAATTTCCTAGCATTTCTTGATAAAAGCAATGATTTGCCTTGTATTGTATTGTACGGAAAGCAAATTACATTGCCTGAATGATTAAAGCCCTCGCATGTGGCTCGACACATATCACTTTAGTTTGTCGTACTTGCCTGTAATGTTTGTACTATTGTGCGGTGCGAGCGAACTAGGCAAACCTGATAGCGCGTGCCTCCGCGGAAGAGATTCCTCGCCCCGATGGCGTCGCGGCACCCCCGCGCTCGCCCGGCGCACTCACACATAGCCGCGAGCACTTTTACAGCACCCATGCGCAGGTGTCGCTTCTTTTCGCGTCAGTGTATATTTTCTTTGGTAATAAGTGGATGGGATGAGTTTTGAACAATTTTGAAAAATAATTTATCGGCTAAATATTGTCTTCTAAAGGATAAGGGGGGGTCCACACACTCTACCTGAAGGGCATTGATAGGGGAGGGAAAATTGTGTTGCCAATAATGACGATTTGTGACATTAATGACGTAATTGTAGTAAATAAAGACATAGTGGTTGCTGAAATGATGTATAATTGAGATTAGAATAGAAATAGATCATCATGATATTATAATTAATGGTATTACATATTATTATATAGTAAAGCTTCAATCAAGAATACACTAGATAACGCTCCACTAACTTAAACAGCACACAAAAATGGCACCTCGATATAACACCCCTCTTACAAACTGGGCGCTTATTTTGTACAAAATCAAATCTTTTATTACTTATTTTGCATAAAATAAACTTGTTTTTTACAAAGTCACATCTTTTAATATTTATTTTGTACCAAATAAGCGTCCAGTTTGTAAGCGTGGCGTTATTTCAAGGTGCCATTTTTGCGTTCTGTTTTAGTTCGTGAAACATTATCTAGGATATTCTTGATCAATGTGCTAAAGATAGTGATAGACATCTACCTTTTGGATTCCACCTTTTGGAAACAAAAAGCAATGATATATTAAGTACCTACTTCTTTTTTTATTTTATTTCATTACTTTTGACACAAGGTAATATTTATGGACGAGCAGGAGCGTTGCTTAGCCGCTAAATGTCATTTCAAATGTGTTTCGTTTTACCACTATGTTAAACACAAACTTGATTGCCGTTAATGACGATTATTTATTAAACACTAGCTGCCGCCCGCGACTTCGTCTGCGTGGAAAGGTTTTTTTGCTATCCCTCGGGAAAACACTTTTTTTCGGGATGAAAGGTAACCTATGTCCTTCTCTGTACCCCTGACAACGTGTATACGAAATTTCATGATCATCGGTTTAGTAGTTAAGACGTGAAGGCGTAACAAACAAACAAACAAACAAACAAACGGACTTTCGCATTTATGATATTAGTAAGGATTTTTTGGCACAGTATTTCAGTGAGCTATTTAATATTATTTTATATAAATTACAAGTATATTAACCAATAAAAAATATGTATGCTCAAAATTAAAAAATACCTTTATAACATTTTATTTTACGTCATATCTTAAAAAGCATGCCTAAGTGACACACCAAATAACGAGATTTTTCGTGCAAATCGATATCGATTGCTTTTTCCTTGTTAATTTAGTTAGTAGAATCAATATATCTGGTTCTAAAATTCCTTATTGTTTAGGAGCATTATGATGAGACATAAATTTTGGGCGTCTCAAATATTCACCCGGTGGTAATTGGTAAATAAATACTGTATCAGGGGTCTATTTCATGAAAGAATGAAAAAGTGCAGTATTTTAACATAGTAGTAGTTTATTGGGGTAGAATTGTTTTATATTAATTATTAATAAGAAACATAATTCTACCCCAATAACAACGATAGTAAATTATTGTAGTAAATAAAACTAATATTTTATGAAATAGACCCCTGATTAAATCCTTTTTAACATGCGTGTAGCCGTTGCCTTAGGGAGATGATACACTAGGCTGCCGCTCACCGGCCGCGGCTGCCCGCCAGTCCATTCCATCTGACTGACCAACTCTGTGGCGTGAATGAATTCTTGATTACAAAGACTTCTATGTGTATGTTACCGGCAATGTGTATAATCCGGCATTGTATACAATGCCTAGGCATTGTATACAATGCCTGAAACGATCAGGCAATGTATGAAATATAATTCATTTTATACTTTGCCTAGGCATTGTATACAATGCCTGCTGGTCCACCGGCAATGTGTAAAATAAGTATATTTCGTATGTCTGTTATAAAAAAAACCTCGAAATTTAAGGATCTCGCTCCACTGCGCTTCGCGCTCGCCTTAAATTTCTAACCTATACGCGGGACCTACAGGAGTGAAGCAGGTTCGATTACAAACTCAAATTTCTGTTGTCTGTTATAAAAAAATAACCTCGAAACTTCTCTTCTAACCTATACGCGGGACCTACAGGAATGAAGCAGGTTCGATTACAAACTCAAATTTCTGTTGTCTGTTATAAAAAAATATACGCGGGACCTACAGGAGTGAAGCAGGTTCGATTACAAACTCAAATTTCTGTTGTCTGTTATAAAAAAATAACCTCGAAACTTCTCTTCTAACCTATACGCGGGACCTACAGAAATGAAGCAGGTTCGATTACAAACTCAAATTTCTGTTGTCTGTTATAAAAAAATAACCTCGAAATTTAAGGCTCACGCTCCGCTGCGCTCCGCGCTCGCCTTAAATTTCTAACCTATACGCGGGACCTACAGAAGTAAAACAGGTTCGATTCCAAAGAGCCCCCCTCGAGCCCCCCTCGAGCCCCCCATCGAACCCTCCTCGAGCTTTCCCCGAGCCCCCCCCCCTCGAGCTTTCCTCAAGCCCCCCCCCCCCTCGAGCTTTCCCCAAGCCCCCCTCGATCCCCCCTCGAATCTATTCTCGAAAATCTTTTTATTATACACATTGCCGGTGGACCAGCAGGCATTCTATACAATGCCTAGTCATTGTATACACTGCCTAGGTAATGTGTGAAATAGATATCAATATTCATTATATTTCATACATTGCCTAAAAGGGCCAGGCATTGTATACAATGCCTGCATTTCATACATTGCCGGTAACATGTATACTACACACACATAGAAATCTTTGCTTGATTATGATCCATGATACAGGGCTGCCATTTGTACGCTTTAAATTATCGATTTAAGCAATAAAAAAACCCATTGAAAATATAAATCTTGATGGCGATGGCGAAGTGGGTTAGCACATTGGCCTGCGATAAAGGTTCAGCAATTTTCGCAAGGGTCGGACATGGGTGGTTTATCTTGAGCTCCTCCGTGCTCCGGCACGCGTAGCATGAGCAAACGGGACTCTCTCTTGTCTACGAAGACTTGTCGTCTCGACCTTCTCGATTGCTGAGCACAGTTTGACAGACAGGTGGGACTCGTTCTCAGAATTTCGAAACCTTTTAATGTCTTTTAATAAAAAAAGTGAATTTTAAAGGTAATCTTTTTATTTCAACACCAATAAACGTCAAAATTATCTAAAATGATCCGAAATAATTTAGTTTAAACATGATTCTTATTTTTTTATTGGTTCTAAGATAAAGAGGCACTCAAGAAAGCGTTCTCTTCCGTAGACAAGCTCTCTCGAGCTCGAGAAGAATAATATTGCCAGTAGAAAATAATTACTTTATTTCTCATAAAGCACCGTTCCTTTCTATAGATTTCACAACGCTAAACTCTTAAAGATCTTACACCCCATCATTCACAAGCTAAAGCCCCTCACACGCACTGTAAGATCTAATGATACGGTTAGTTCATTTGCAAATAAATAAATTAATACAAAAGACGGAGGTCGGCTTCCTCTCCAAGTTTTCTTTCGCCATTTCTTTCTTGGAGGGGCCTCCCAATTTTATGAAATGGTGGTAGTTTCAGTAGATTCTCTCTCTTTTTAGCATTAAATAATTCATAAAATTAAATTATAAATCAACATAAAATAATTAAAAAATTTTGTTAAATTTTAATTTCTGAACGTCTAAAAAAATTCATCGCTTGAGGGTAGGCTCACGGGTAGCTTCAGTCCCCCGTGACCACGGCAGCTGCAAAGGTGCCGAAACGTCGGGAAAACCAAAAATCAAACCAAATACCAACCAAATACCAAAGTACATTCAATAAAACCGCGCTAGTATCCGTTAAAAAGTGTTTTATTTCATGTCTAGTGAGCGCGTAAGCTTGAGAAGTGAATATACTAACGAAATTGTTAATTTAGTAGTCTGTGTAAAATGACGAGAATCTTCTTATTAGTCTGTGAACTCTCTCTCGACCTTCTCGACTACTCAAAGGGTGGTGTACAAGTTTCTCTGATTCAACTGTCCAATTAATGTCAGTTGAAGAGAAAAGCTCGTGTTTGTCGACTTTTGACATTGTGCGCTTTTATAATTCTCAACGGCCCGGCACGGCACCGCCCGGCAGCCGTCCAACGGCACAACAGGGAAGTGAAATGTATGGAATCATATGGAGACGCTTTTATATTTCCTCAACGGCACCGGCAAACCGTGCCGTGCCGGGCCGTGCAGGCCAAATCCTACGCTGCCGTCGAACTTTTACGATGTAGTGCGTAGCTACAAGGATTCATATGTGTGAGTGTGAGTCCAGAGCAAAGAATATACAGCGTGTATAAAGGGCACAACCAGTATATTAGCGTAATATCGTTAATGTGTTGTTGTTGGTATGCCATGTACCTATGTATGATTGTGGAAACAAACAACATCAAAATCAACAAATAGGTAATATTCCGACAAACAGTTATTTCGATACTGATCGGAAAGATACCTAGGTACTTACAGCGGTGGAAACACCGTTAATAGGGGACTTACCAAAGTTAAATATTGTTACCTATCTCAACAAATAATTACCTAGATATTACTTAAGTAGGTAGTTACCTACTTAATTAAATAATGTGTTGTGTAGATGCCTACCTATCTTGGTAAGTAGGTACGTAATGAAAACCAGCTACATATAATATATTCTTTGATTTTTAAAAGATTTATTTATCATTTAAGTAAGTACCTACTACCTACCTACATTGTAATATAATCATTAAACAACGTGTAACAAAAAGGGGGTATCAACCCGAGAGGAGGTCAATGTACTCGTGAAACTTCCAACAGAAAAAAAAAATTTAAATGTCCCTCCCTATATAAAATGTTGGCGGCAAATTAAAATTTTCTATGGAGAGTCCAAAATTGTATTTTCGATTTAAAATCTTTTTCTGTTGGAAGTGTTCAGATTCACGAGTACATTGACTTCCTTTCGAGTTGATACCTCGAAATAATTATAAAGATAACAAATATATAGAGAGAGAAGGTCAACTTTTATTCTTTATATTATTCTAAAGTAAAAAGTAGGTACCATGACACTACTGTACAATGTACAAATAGTAACTTCTTCGCTATGAGTGTTCTGTGTTGAACATCCAACGGCCGGCAATGGCAGAAATTATAAAAGCGTCTTTCGGCGTCGCCGCTGCCGTGCCGAGCCGTGCCGTGCCGGGCCGTGCCGTGCCGGGCCGTCGAGAATTATAAAAGCGCACATTAGGCCACGACAAAGAACAATACGAGTCTACTAGTTGTTAAATGCGAGCATGAGTATCTCGATCTCAACCCGACAAAAGTGACATTTCGGTGTAGACAAGCCATTGTTCTGTGAGTCGAATCTTATCTCGATGTTGGTCATGCTACGCGTGCAGCACGCGTAGCATGAGCAAACGAGACTCTTGTCTACGAAGACTTGTCGTCTCGACCTTCTCGGTTGCTGAGCACAGTTTGACAGACAGGTGGGACTCGTTCTCAGAATTTCGAAACCTTTTAATGTCTTTTAATAAAAAAAGTGAATTTTAAAGGTAATCTTTTTATTTCAACACCAATAAACGTCAAAATTATCTAATTTGATCCGAAATAATTTAGTTTAAACATGATTCTCATTTTTTTTATAAGTTCTAAGATAAAGAGGCACTCAAGAAAGCGTTCTCTTCCGTAGACAAGCTCTCTCGAGTTCGAGAAGAATAATATTGCCAATAGAAAATAATTACTTTATTTCTCATAAAGCACCGTTCCTTTCTATAGATTTCACAACGCTAAACTCTTAAAACTAATTAAATATAGCTGTATGGATATAAATTCGTTTGCCTTTCTTTTATTGAGAGTATTTTGAAAAGATAACACAGACTACTAACGAAATTGTTAATTTAGTAATCTGTGTAAAATGACGAGAAAATTACGAAATATTAAAATCAACGTATGAAAATAATTTTAATTTAAGTTTTTAAGGAATAAAATATAAGCACGGATAATTTAGATTTATTTTTATTGCGAAATTTAGATTCATATAAAATAAAATACGTAGAAAACTATTTCGAATCTTCTTATTAGTCTGTCACCCATTTGCACTAAACTTAAGAATCGCCTAAGTCTTTTCCTAACTAACTTAAGACATTTTTAGCAAAAAATTGGTTTGCACTAACCTTAGGACGTTCCTAAATGCACTTTAGGCTATTCTTAACTTACGCGCCCAATATCGAGCGCCCAAGGCTTAAGAAATTCCTATGTTATGAATTGTAAATCTGTGGTTATAGCCTGTGGCCGTCAATTGTGACAAAAACAGAAATATTTGCTGAAAAATGGAAGATTCATGGAACATTCATTTAAATAATTGAATTACTAAACGACTCGGTGGAAAATCGCAAAAATTGCAGTATTCCAATACAATTACTGCACTTATAAAATAATAAGAACGTATAAAATAACTGTACTTGTATGTAAACTTCTGCATTAAGCTGCCGTGTCAAGGTTAATTTTTGACCCCAATTACCGTATAATACGGCAATTACCGTACCGTTGGCAACACTACCGCGATTTGATTTGCATTTTCTAAATTGACAGTTGATGACATAACTTTTTCGATCACCCTACCAAATAAAATAAACCAACGCCTTATCTTTCGTCTCCTTTTAACTCACGAATGAATCATTGTGATGTTATAACCAAAAAAGTACTCTATGACCTATATTACTTCGCCGGCTTAAAAATCCATAAACAATTAATATTTACATTCGTTCATTCTTTCTCTTAGCAAGGCGATGCCCAAGTTACGACGTAGTCTGTTAGTGCAAACAAAAATTTCAGCTCGGCATTTTTAGGCTGTTCCTAAGCTAAGAAATAACTTAACTAGGACACGCCTAACTTGAGTTTAGTGCAAACGGCTGTGTGATTCTTATCTCGATGTTGGTCATGCTACGCGTGCAGCACGCGTAGCATGACCAACATCGAGATAAGATTCGACTCACAGAACAATGGCTTGTCTACACCGAAATGTCACTTTTGTCGGGTTGAGATCGAGATACTCATGCTCGCATTTACAACTAGTAGACTCGTATTGTTCTTTGTCGTGGCCTAATGTCAAAAGTCGACAAACACGAGCTTTTCTCTTCAACTGACATTAATTTGACAGTTGAATCAGAGATACTTGTCTACCACCGTTTGAGTTGTCAAGAAGGTCGAGAGAGAGTTCACAGACTAATAAGAAGATTCGAAATAGTTTTCTACATATTTTATTTTATATGAATCTAAATTTCGCAATAAAAATAAATCTAAATTGTCCGTGCTTATATTTTATTCCTTAAAAACTTAAATTAAAATTATTTTCATACGTTGATTTCAATATTTCGTAATTTTCTCGTCATTTTACACAGATTACTAAATTAACAATTTCGTTAGTAGTCTGTGTTATCTTTTCAAAATAGTCTCAATAAAAGAAAGGCAAACGAATTTATATCCATACAGCTATATTTAATTAGTTTTAGAGTTTAGCGTTGTGAAATCTATAAAAAGGAACGGTGCTTTATGAGAAATAAAGTAATTATTTTCTATTGGCAATATTATTCTTCTCGAGCTCGAGAGAGCTTTTCTACGGAAGAGAACGCTTTCTTGAGTGCCTCTTTATTTTAGAACTTATAAAAAAATGAGAATCATGTTTAAACTAAATTATTTCGGATCATTTTAGATAATTTTGACGTTTTTTGGTGTTGAAATAAAAAGATTACCTTTAAAATTCACTTTTTTTATTAAAAGACTACTAATACAAATATTTTTTTTCAATATTTATTGAATTGTTACTTACTCATAAGAGTTATTTATGTAGCAACGTGGGCCCAATGAAATGAAACCCAGAAGACTTGTGAAGTGGCTTTATTCACACATGACTAAGTTAAACACTTGCTTATTGTACATGACGACCTATCTCTATAACGGTGAAATATGAAGTGTGTCAATGCATGACACTCCTGTCACATGTAGCCACTGACGTCCATTATACAAATACGCTGGACATGCGAACGTCACCTGTCGTTTGTTTCAATTTGAAAATCGCCATATTGGCGCTCAGAGCAGTAGATTATACTATGGCAGTAGTGAGTGTACTTGGAGCTAATTAGTTCCAAGTACACTCACTACTGAGTATAGAATCTACTGCTCTCAGCTCAGCGCCAATATGGCGATTTTTAAATCGGCACAAAAAATTGCCGTCATTTCATGACATTATCCAGCGTATTTTGTATAATGGACGTCAGTGCATGTAGCAGATTGATCAAAGCTCAAACTTCGAACGTAGCATAGATCACAAACCACGGAGGCCGATAGCCTTCCTCAACACACCCCCTCAATCTGCTGCCAGTGATGGGTTTTTGACCGGATAAAAACTCAAAATGGATAAAAACTCAATAAAGATCCATTTTTAGCCGAGTTTTTATCCAAAAGGACGGATATTTATCCGTCCTAATAAAATATTTATTTTAAAACCCTTTTCTTGATATGTAACGTAAATTTTGAAATTAAAATAAAGGTAGTTAATAATTTTAAACAATATAAGTGCTATTGAAGTGCATTATAATTAAGAAATCCAAAAAATGCAATAGAAGAATGAAAACTACATCCTGAGAATTCTCAAACTACTTCAGAATTATGAATGAATTCGTTCGATGACTCTAGCACCCCCAGCCCCCAACGTACGTAGCACGTAGTTTTAAAAAAACAGTAAAGCAATATTAAAAATGTCGAAAATGTACGATGGCGGCCAACTTTTTTGTTTATGGGCCGATTACGATGAAACTTGGTTTTTGGTACTATTTTGACAAGAAAACAGCAACGCAATGTTTAAAAATATGAAAAATCCAAGATAGCGGCCAATTCTTTTGTATTTGGGCCGATTTCGATGAAAGTCGGTTTTTTGTACTATTTTGACAAGAAAACAGCAACGCAATGTTATAAATATGAAAAATCCAAGATGGCGGCCAGCTTTTTTGTTTTTGGGCCGATTTAGATGAAAATTGGTTTGGGACACCATTTTTAAAAGAAAACAGCAATGCAATATCAAAAATATCAAAAATCTAAGATGGCGGCCAACTTTTTAGTTTGTGGGCCGACTTTGATGAAACTTTGTTTGGGGCACTATTTTTAAAAGAAAACAGCAACGCAATGTTAAAAATGTCAAAAATCCAAGATGGCGGTCATCTTTTTTGTTTTTGGGCTCATTTCGATGAAACTCGGTTTTTGGCACTATTTTGACAAGAAAACAGCAACGCAATGTTAAAAATGCAAGATGGCGGCAAACTGTTTTGTTTAAGGGCTGATTTCGATGAAACTCAATTTTTGTACTATTTTGACAAGAAAACAGCAACGTAATGTTAAAAATATGAAAAATCAACGATGGCGGCCAACTTTTTTTTGGGCCGATTTCGATGAAACTTTGTTTGGGGCACTGTTTTTAAAAGAAAACAGCAACGCAATATTAAAAATGTCAAAAATCCAAGATGGCGGCAAACTTTTTTGTTTGTGGGCTGATTTCGATGAAACTCGATTTTTGTACTATTTTGACAAGAAAACAGCAACGCAATGTTAAAAATATGAATAATCAACGATGGCGGCCAACTTTTTTTTGGGCCGATTTCGATGAAACTTTGTTTGGGGCACTATTTTTAAAAGAAAACAGCAACGCAATATTAAAAATGTCATAAATCCAAGATGGCGGCAAACTTTTTTGTTTGTGGGCTGATTTCGACGAAACTCCATTTTTGTACTATTTTGACAAGAAAACAGCAACGCAATGTTAAAAATATGAAAAATCCAAGATGGCGGCCAAATTTTTTGTTTTCGAGCTGATTTCGATGAAAATCGGTTTGGGACACTATTTTCAAAAGAAAACAGCAATGCAATATTAAAAATATCAAAAATGTAAGATTGCGGCTAACTTTTTTGTTTGTGGGCCGATTTTGATGAAACTTGGTTTTTGATACTATTTTGACAAGAAAACAACAACGCAATGTTAATAATGTTAAAATCCAACCAAGATAGTGGCCAACTTTGTTGTATGTAGGCTGATTTCGATGATTCATCGAAAACGGCTTACCAACCAAAAAGTTGGCCGCCATTTCACATTTTTATGTTTTTAACATTGCGTTGCCGTTTTTTTGTGAAAATAGTACCAAAAACCGAGTTTCATCGAAATCGGCTCACAAACAAAAAAGTTAGCCGCCGTCGTGGATTTTTTTATATTTTTAACATTGCGTTGCTGTTTTATTGTTAAAATAGTACCAAAACCGTGTTTCATCTAAATCGACATACAAATAAAAAATTGGGTGCCATGTTGGCTTTTTCTAATTTTAACCATTGCGTTGCTGTTTTCTTGTCAAAATAGTACAAAAAAACGAGTTTCATCGAAATCGGCTCACAAACAAAAAGGTTGGCCGCCCTCCTAAATTTTTGTCATTTTTAATATTGCGTTGCTGTTTTCTTATCAAAATAGTACAAAAAATTGAGTTTCATCGAAATCGCCCCAAAAACAAGAAGTTGGCCGCCATCTTTGATTTTTCATATTTTTAACGTTGCGTTGCTGTTTTATTGTCATAATAGTACATGAAACCGAGTTTAATCGAAATCAGCCCACAAACAAAAAAGTTTGCCGCCATCTTGCATTTTTATCATTTTTAACATTGCGTTGCGCTGTTTTCTTGTCAAAATAGTACAAAAAACTGAGTTTCATCGAAATGAACCCACAAACAAAAAAGATGGTCGCCATCTTTGATTTTTCATATTTTAACATTGCGTTGCTGTTTTCTTGTCAAAAAGTACAGAAAACCGAGTTTCATCGAAATCGGCTCACAAACAAAAAGGTTGGCCGCCATCTTCGATTTTTGGACATTTTTAAAATAGCGTTGCTGTTTTCTTGTCAAAATAGTACAAAAAACTGAGTTTCATCGAAATGAACCCACAAACAAAAAAGATGGTCGCCATCTTTGATTTTTCATATTTTTAACATTGCGTTGCTGTTTTCTTGTCAAAAAGTACAGAAAACCGAGTTTCATCGAAATCGGCTCACAAACAAAAAGGTTGGCCGCCATCTTCGATTTTTGGACATTTTTAAAATAGCGTTGCTGTTTTCTTGTCAAAATAGTACAAAAGAACCGAGTTCATCGAAATGGCCCAAAAACAAAAAAGTTGGGCCGCTATCTTGGATTTTGATATTTTTAACATTGCGATGCTGTTTTTCTTGTCAAAACAGTACCAAAAACCGAGTTTCATCGAAATCCGCTCACAAACAAAAAGGTTGGCCGCCATGTTAGATTTTGACATTATTAATATTGCGTTGCTGTTTTCTTTTAAAAATAGTGCCCCAAACAAAGTTTCATCGAAATCGGCCCAAAAAAAAAGTTGGCCGCCATCGTTGATTTTTCATATTTATAACATTGCGTTGCTGTTTTCTTGTCTAAATAGTACCAAAAACCGAGTTTCATCGAAATCGGCTCACAAACAAAAAGTTTGGCCGCCATCTTAGATTTTTGTCATTTTTAATATTGCTTTGCTGTTTTCTTGTCAAAATAGTACTAAAAACCGAGTTTCATCGAAATCCGCTCACAAACAAAAAGGTTGGCCGCCAATCGCCATGTTAGATTTTAAGATTTTTAATATTGCGTTGCTGTTTTCTTTTAAAATTAGTGGCCCCAAACAAAGTTTCATCGAAATCGGCCCAAAAAAAAGTTGGCCGCACTCGTTGATTTTTCATAATTATAACATTGCGTAGCTGTTTTCTTGTCTAAATAATACCAAAAACCGAGTTTCATCGAAATCGGCTCACAAACAAAAAGGTTTGGCCGCCATCTTAGATTTTTGTCATTTTTAATATAACTTTGCTGTTTTCTTGTCAAAATAGTACAAAAAACCGAGTTTCATCGAAATCGGCCCAAAAACAAGAAAGTTGGCTGCCATATTTGATTTTTCATATTTTTAACATTGCGTTGCTGTTTTCTTGTCAAAATAGTACATAAACCGAGTATCATCGAAATCAGCCCACAAACAAAAAAGTTTGCCGCCATCATGCATTTTTATCATTTTTAACATTGCGTTGCGCTGTTTTCTTGTGAAAATAGTACAAAAAACAGAGTTTTATCGAAGTAAGCCCATAACAAAAAAGATGACCGCCATCTTGAATTTCACAATTTCAATATTGCTCTGCTGTTTTCTTTAAAAATTGTGCCCTAAACAAAGTTTCATCGAAATCGGCCCAAAAACAAAAAAGCTGGCCGCTATCTTGGATTATGCGTTGGTATTATCTCTTCCTGAAAAAACAGTTCATCGTAAATAGGTTCTCCCTTCTCCATAAGTCGGCCAGCATACCCTGGTCAACACAATTGCGATGGTAATCACGTCGTTGACAAGGGACTTGTGGGCGATGAAACGACACCATTTAGCCTAGGGACCAGTCTCAATGTGCGCTTGTTATATGTTGCCAGGTACAGTTGTCATCGTGGTTGGGTTAGTAGCGGGGGCGGGGCCTCACGTGGGACAAAAACTAGTGTATAGAAACAGGTCTTAATATATTTATCCGCCATTTATGGTAAATATCCGAGTTTTTTACCTTTTGAGTTTTTATCCACTGCTCATCACTACGTACAACGCTATACAGATAATAAAATTAAGAAAACATTGTTTCGAGCACAAAATACTGTTTTCGTCAAAAATGTAGTTAACAAGAAGCAAATCTATTGTGTATATTCAGGCCTGAATATATTTATCCGGCATTTTTGGATAAAAATCCGCTAAAAATGGCTAAAAACGGATATTTATCTATTTTTGATAAATATCCGAGTTTTTTACCTTTAGGATATTTATCCACTGCCCATCACTATCTGCTGCACATCATTGACCTGCATATATTTACACTGGACAGGCTTATGTCAAACTGTTTTTGTGCCTATTTGATTACCGCCATGTCGGCGCTATAGGACGTAGCGTGAGCATAGCGTGCGTACATAGTACTAAAGTTTGAAGTCTGGAGAGACCATCACGTCATCCATTTTCATATTGTACGTCAAAATTAGTTCTTTAGACGCACGCTAGTGGCGTTTCAAATAGGCACAAGAACTTTGCTGTCAAATCATACAGACAGCCTGTCCAGTTAAATAAAAAAAAAATTTTTCATGTCAGTGGCTGCACATGCTGAACTAGACAGTTCTAACTATCCTCTAATACAGTATCCTCCAGTACAACACTAGACAGTTCTAACTATCCTCTAAAGTATCCTCAGTACAACACTATTCTCTAATATTTAATCTAGCTCTCTTTAAAAAATTGAGTTGGCGACACTGCTGGTAACCCTAGCCCAGCGTTGCCAGAAGGTTACTTTAGTAACCATTTAGGTGATTTTAGAATCTGTCTGGTTACTTCTAGGTTACACAACTCAAAAGGTAACTTTTAGGTAATTTTTCAGAAGTTCAAAATTAATTCTTATTTTTTAAAACTAACGTGAAATGGAGTGCTCTTTATGTTTTTTTTTCATGTCGTGTCGCCCGCCCCCCGCCAACACTTGTCATTGTCAATGTCAGTTCAGTGAGTCGCAGGTCGCAGCGCAGCAGGGTTGCCAGATGTCTAAGTCGGTAAATCGCAAAAAAACGGACAGAAATGGATTTGCGGGATTTTGGGCTACCTGAGGGGTAGCCCAAAATCCCGGAAATCCGTTTCTGATTTAAGTAGCCCAAAATCGCAAACATTTTTATCTAAGTAGCCCAAAAATAGACCAGTCATGATCAAAATATCGATTTTAATCTCACTCATTTACTAGGAATATTTTGAAATTCCAAGAAAATAAAACAAAAATATTTCAATAAGTATTTTTTTTTTATTTGAAATATGGGTTGCCATTTCCATGAGTATTTTTTTATTTGAAACATGGGCTGCCGTACTGAAGAAATAAAACTACCATAATATTTCAACAATAAAAAAAATATAATATGGCCTAATATGAGGAATTTTCGTGGTTTTTGCACTCACGTTTTCTTAATTGGATGTTGCCATTGCCAGCGAAGTGAAGTAGCCCAAAAATCACGCAAAAAATGTGTGAAGTAGCCCAATTTGAGACAGTCGCAAAATATGAAAAACCAGTCGCAATTTCGGTCGTGAGGTAGCCCAAATCGCGACATATCGCTCAATATGGCAACCCTGAGTCGCAGACAGATTTAACATAGGTAGTAATTTTGTTTGAATTGTTTGGTAGTTACCTATCCTGTTGTAATTCTATTTTATAGTATTTTGTTTTGTGTGAAAAGAAAGAGCTATAAAAGAAAATTACCAATTTGTATGGGCAAGTGGTGCATTTGTTTTTTTTTTTACGGCAGTCGATAATATTCTTGTATATTGTAGAAAGCAAAATATATAATGACACCAAATCTGTCACTTCAGTCCGAACCGAATTATATCATTTCAAAGATAACAAAAAAAATGTTTTTGCAAATTCTGAAAATGTTTATTTTTTATATTTTGTCTTTGTAAGTTAATACAATTAACATCTAATCAACTTTTAATACATTTTCACAAAAAAAATATATGAAAGGTAATTTTTTTCACTAAAAGCTAAAAGGTTACTTTTTTATATATTTTAGGTAATTTTTGACAATACCTTGCTGGCAACACTGCCCTAGCCACTAGCTCAGTGTGACCATATGTGGCAGGATCCTGCCTTTTCGGCAGGTTTAGCCCTTTATTTTACTCTCTGGCATATTTGTTTGACGTTTTAGAAATCTGGCAGTATTTGGCAGTTTATAGCAATATAAGCTTTTTAGGGTTCCGTACCTCAAAAGGAAAAAACGGAACCCTTATAGGATCACTTTGTTGTCCGTCTGTCTGTCCGTCCGTCCGTCTGTCTGTCAAGACCCTTTATCTCGGGAACGCGTGGAGGTATCGAGTTGAAATTTAAACTATATACTTAGGTCTACGGTCCCTTGAAGCTGTAAAAAAATCAAACTTCTAAATTAACGTGAAAAAAAGATACTGCCGTTTAGGGCGCAAAAAACGCATTTTCGATACTCTCAAAGGAATCAAAATTCATAGGGTACTTCCCGTTGACCTAGAACTATGAAATTTGGCAAGTAATAGCGTCATAAACAACACTTACAGGAAAAAATCTGAAAACTGTACATTTGTAATTAAATCATAAAAAATATAGTCATTAAAATACGTAATTTTATCATCGAGTAAAACAACGGTATGCGCGGTCATAGTTTAACTTCTTATTGACTTTTGTGATTATAGCGCCACTAATAATTTTTAAAATATCAATATTTATTATTTTTAATTAATTAGACCCATCCAAATATTGTTACAGTTACTTACTTTTAAAAATAATTAAAATAGAATAAAATTGGCTCTAAATATTTCCGCAACATGGCGGTATGTCACGCCGCGTGACAGGGGCTCAAAGAGTAAAACAAGCACAGAGTGCATTCCAGCAGACCAATCGTTAATCGATCACCTAAGAGTAAATTTTAACCATCAGTGCGTTTCTCACACCGATGACGGGATTCGAACGGGATGGAAACAGACTTTCGTACCAAGGGAGGTGATGATTGGAAGGCATTTTTTTTTCTCGTGTTGTTGGAAGGTCGAAATTGGCAAAAAAGGGAAGGAACCGAAGCGAAGCGAAAGCGGTGCGCTAGTAATAAATAAAACTCTAAATTGATTGATTGATTGGTAATTGAATGGAGATTGATTGGTGATTGATTGTTGGAATATGCCTAGAGCTCTAACGGCTGAAATTAAAGACACCGGAGGGTAGATACCTTTCATGGTGTAGGTGAGCACTAAGAAAGGATTTTGGAAATTTCACCTCCTAAGGGGATGAAATAAGGGATGAAAGTTTGTATGGAAGTCTCTTAATTTCAAAGGTAGGATGTTCAAATTTTGTGTTTAGGCTGACGATGACGATTAAAAATTATAAGGGGAAAGGGGAGGGGAGGAGGGACTGGGACGGAGGATGGCGATGTATAGATAAATAAAAAGATTCACGGTTACGGTGACAGTACCTAAGTGTAAGTGGACGAGGAAGCGGAAGTTGAAGTGGAAGCGAAAGTCAAATGTACCATGGGCAATAGCGTCTCTTAACCACTGCTAAGGTTAAAATCACTTGCACGCCACGCCCGCTGTCACATACGTTTAGTTCGTGCAGGGGTTATACGCGCCCACACGAATTTTGTTGCAAACTGGTTAAGCGACGCTGTTGCCCATAGTACATCAATGAATATAAAACAGTTTGCAATGTGGAGTGTCAGCCACTTGTTTTTCAGTCACCACAAACAGCTGTGGTTAAGATTTGTAAATTAACTGTCCGCCTATTGGCCCTTCCACCTGTCCGCCTGGTCGCCCATCCACCTTTTTGCCTGTCCCCCGTCTATCCTACTTTTGAAAGACTGTTCTACAGCAACATATCCAAATATTTATATTTATGATGGTACGGAACCCTCGGTGCGCGAGTTCGACTCGCTCTTGACCGTTTTTTTTATTTTGAAATACATCCTTTTAAATGAGTAGGGTGCAGATTTATCAATAAACATGTCGCCTCTATTTTGCATGTAAAACAGGGCATTAAAAGAATATGGTGACTGCGTTTCATCCAACTAAAGATATGATTAAAAATATGACAAAAGCGATGTATAAAGAAATTGATCAAGAAGAATACGAGGCTAATATGAATGTAGAGTTTTGTCAACGAAAGATGAGACTCGGTTGGTAATGGAACTATTTTTGCCCCTTATTTTAAGGTTTAGTTTCTAATAACTTTATCTCTAAACGTTAATTTAACAGAGAAAGTGGCGCTTCCATTTCCGATTCATCTTTCGTTGACCTGCCTTTCTATTGGCTAATTTCAAAATCTATCGCAATCGCTTTCAGGATGTAACACATTGATGCTTCTTTTTGGCACTAATAAAAACTTACCAAAGATATGCAGCAATGTCTCCAGTCCAGACTCTATAACTATTTAAAATAAAAATATAACTATTTATTTTAAAATTGTATTGGCATTATTTCGGCATTTTGTGCATAAAATTTTGGCAGGATTTGTCAGTTTTTTTGCCTAAGCGGGGCAGGATCTATAATTTAAGGTTGGTCACACTGCACTAGCTAGCCACATGTGAATGTGATAAATAAATTAAAAATCTTTAATTCAATTGAAACAAAAGTAGCAATTTAACTGTTAGCCAAATACATTTTAAAGCTGTAAAAAATTCTTACTGATAGATGCTATGGATCTATTTGTAATCAACAGGTTGGTTATTATTTACAGATTATTTTTCTAAAAGTTGTTTTGTACATTTCCTATTTAACTTCAAAGATGTAAATCGTTTATCTTACTTAGGTATAGAGAAACCACTGATGAATTAGATGAGGAAAATCGTGAAACTATACACCTAGAAAAATTAAAGAAAGAAATTGAAGAACGAAAGAGGACTAGTAAGAAGTTAAATGATAATCTGAAACCAGTTAAAAATGCTCGTGAGGATCTTAACCCAACAGATGAAACTGAATCAAACTGTGATAAAATTATCCCTACAGTTTGTGATAACGATAAGCGAAATATAAAGTCCCAAGAAGAAGATATAGTGCGTCAGGAGTTTAAAGTTTTGGGTGGAAATGAATTTGAAAAAAAACTGAAGGTAGGTAATCATTTTCATTGCCTAGTCAGTAAGACGCTATTCCCCATAGTCAAAGTAACATTTTCAAATCTTCGTTATCACTTCGCTTGTGAAGCATGACGTGTGGGATTGACATATGTTTTCATTGACAATAAATTTTGTAAACATCAAATCCATGTAATATTACTTTGGCTTACTTTTGGGCCTTCTATATACAGTAATTTGAATACCATTCATTCAAGATTTTCTATAATGCTACAGCTCCACCTGTGTTAATGTTAACATTAGTGATAATTTCCAACTATGCTTTAATTAAAGCGTTAAAAATGTGTGTTGGCTACATTAAGGTTTTAACACCGCTAAAGTTAATTTCTAGTGAAGTAACTTTTAGTGACATTTGCAATGTCGTTTGTAAATTAACAATGTTAAGTCTTGGCCACATCTGCATCACGCCTAGATTAAAGCTTTAAGCTATGCGTTAAGACGCAGGTGGAGCCGTAGCATAATGAAGCTATAATTCCATAATGTCTTTTTAGGTACAAAGGATACTTCCATATTGGCTATCACATCCTAGTAGTGTGTCGAGAAACTTACAAAGCCAAACTTTTCCAATAAAGGAACAAAGCTGGTTACACAATTCTATCAGATCAGTATTAATTACTGATGGGATAACACACTTGTTCCCTGTACAGGCACAAGTAATCCCTTTCATTCTTCAAGAACATGCTCTTCCAGATTGTTTATGGCGTCATGACATATGTGTATCTGCACCTACCGGCAGTGGCAAAACATTAGCTTTTGTTATTCCCATAATACAAGTTAGTACACATTGTGATATTATAAAATAGAAATTGATATGATCAAATACATCAAAAAATGTACACATTGTTTTCAGTTGTTGATGAAAGAAACAGCTCATCATATAAGAGCCATGGTGGTTTTACCTGTTCAAGAATTGGCAACTCAGATTGCAAAGGTGTTTAAAAAGTATTGTGCTCATAGCAGTCTAAAAGTGGCATTGTTAAGTGGATCTACTCCCCTGCATCAGGAACAGCAACAAATTGTTCAGTATAGTATGTAAACACAAATTCTTCTTATCAAATGAGGATTAGTGGCCACCTCTGGTGTTAGAATTTATCAAGCCGCCTAAGGCCTCTAACTTGGCTTAACAATTGTTATCTGACCCCGAATTACGTAAAGCTGTTGCTAACAATTCTCGATTGAAATCGCAGTTGCATTGCTGCTTTAAGTAAGATAGTTGTCACATTGGTTCTTACTAAAGCAGCAATGTCACTGCGATTTCTGTCAAAGTTGATTGCAACAAAGTTAGACAATCAGCCGGGACCAACCCTCCGATTCCGAAACACGGAAGAGCTCAGTTGTAATGTCACTTTAACTGTCACCCATCCGACACCTGACCGGACCGAGTGTTGCTTAACAAACATGATCGAGTACGATCAGTCTGTCAAGTTCCACCATGAGCACTTGAATTGAAACACAAATTGAAATTGTTTCTCCTTTAAAGGATGTCACTAAATTGACTAAAGTGTATTTATTTATTCATTTGCAGCTCAATCGCTAGGATGGGTTAGTCAAGTGGACATAATTGTGTGTACTGCTGGCAGATTGGTGGAACATATTCAGAATACTGAAGGGTTTTCTTTAAAATATTTAAAGTTTCTGGTTATTGATGAAGCTGACAGAATCATGGATCACATTCAAAATGATTGGCTGTATCATATGGATAGACATATTAAAATGGAAAATGAACTTATTACAGGCAAGGTTTCCAATTTAAATTGGAATAATTTGAGCTGTCAAAAATCTCCACCACACAAGTTACTTTTTTCAGCAACTTTGTCTCAGGATCCAGAAAAATTAGAACAGTGGGGTTTATTTCAACCGAAATTATTTTCTTCAGCACCTATAGATAAATTTGAAAATGATGATCACATTAGAAAGTACACCACTCCCGATGAACTTCGGGAACAATTTGTTACATGCAGTGCAGAACACAAACCTCAAGTGCTGTATCATTTCTTGGTGGACCAGAAGTGGGATAAGGTCTTATGTTTTACTAATTCAGCACAGGCTGCTCATAGACTAACAATTCTTCTCAATAATTGGGGAAAGGGAGCAATCAAAGTAGCTGAGCTCTCAGCAGCTCTAGACAGAGCGAAAAGAGATACAGTTCTAAAAAAATTTACTCAATCAGAAGTCAATGTGTAAGTTTTTCTGTCTAGCTTAAAATTTTATACTTGACTGTTCTGAGTATAGAAAGCAAACATCGCCTTGTGTGATAATTTATTGATGCAAGTTTGTGTTTAATCAACATATAATTTAACTAGTTCGAATTCAATTTTTTTTTCAGACTCATTGGTACTGATGCTTTGGCCAGGGGAATAGACATACCTGATTGCAACTATGTGATTTCTTATGATCCTCCAAGGAATATAAAGACCTATATACACAGGGTTGGCCGAACAGGTCGGGCAGGCCGTATAGGACATGCTATTACCATTTTACAACAAAACCAATTAAATTTATTCATGGTAAGTGATCTAAGATAGTGGATGAACTATTTTTTAAATATTTAACAAAAATATCTTTAAGAAAATACAGTTAGGCCGTTTGTCCACCTCGGCGGTGGTGACCGAGAACAGATGATGGTGTCAGCCAACGTAGCAATACATACATTATCTAGGGGACCGCCTGTCCCGGCCCCTTCTCGATCTTTTGAGATCGTTAGGGGGCGGGGCAGGGATGAGAACCGCCCGGCCCTGACACGAAGCCTAGCAGGCTTGGTGGGAGGATCGGGTGCGGCGAGGGACATGCTCGGATCCCCCGAGTATGACCGAGTCCAATACGCCGTTTGGTATGCGTAAAGATTGCATTCTCCTCTTGATACAACAAAAAAAAGGGGGACCGCCTGTCCACTGCATGCCCCGACGGCGGCGGCGGGCGGTGGACAAACTGTCCTGTTCTAAGGCCCGTATTTATAAACCGCTCTCAACTTTGAGAGCTATCTTGAGATTATACTCGAGATGCTGTTCTAATTAATATATAATACTTAAGTACAGGTTTAAGTTCGTGGTATCAACTGAGATCACTCATATTAATAAACAAAACTCTGCACTTGAGATCGCTCTTGAGATGATGATTGAGAGCGTGTTCGCCAAGTGCTGCAAAACCGTGACTTGAGAGCGTGCGCGCGCGGGAAAGTTATTTTATTTTGAACTGCTACGTATGTTTTTGTACCTATGTAAGTGGATAAAATTATATAGTTTCAAAATCTAATAAACGGAGTTAATTATTATGATGATATTGATTACGATATTACATAAATTACGAAATGTACTAGTGATAATAACGATTACAATATCCCGCCAATTTTTTCCGTTTTTTAAATCATGGAACAGAAAAGGCAAAGGCACATTTGCATCATACAGCCACGAAATACATAATCCAAGACTTCAGTCTTCTTGAACTGACGTAGTAATATAAATTGATATTTTATTTATGTGTAAATAAAGTAATATAAATAAATATTTAATTTTACCACTTGTCTAAAATGTTTTGCACTAATTTATGAGAGTACAATAATTGTAAAACTTTTATTTTTTGTTATTTGAGCTAACTATTCTGCACAGCTTAAACGAAACGTTAATCATTCAATCTTAATTCAAAAGTGTCATGTTACTGTATAAAAACCACCGTGAACTTAAGATCCTGCTCTTAGCTGAGATCGATCTCATTTGATACGCTCTTGATATCTGACTATTAATTAATATCCAACTTAAGATGCTGCTCACATCTTGAGAGCGTATCAGCTGAGATCGATCTTGAGATCGGTATTGAGAGCGGTTTATAAATACGGGCCTTAGACACAATTTCAAAGTTAAATACGATGGTTGACCGGCCATTCTGACGTTCACTCTATCTCGACCCGCGCGTGTGTCCCGTTTAACGCTAAAGCGAACAAAGTTTATTCATTCGGATTACACTATAAGAACACAATTTCATCTTTATTTAAGCACTATGATTCTCTTTCCATTGGCGGCGGCGCTAGGTGTGCTACACAAACCCTCTGATCGTTCCCGGATCGAAAGTGGCGCCGCTTTAAATTTAATTTAATATATAATTATAAAACATAATTTTAATAAAACTTTACATGGAACTTTTAAGGCCCATAGTCTAGTATTTTAGAAGTTTGTATTGTATGTATTATAGTTAGAAAGTGAGTTATCACAACATTCGCTCGTCGTAGTCATTCGTAGAAGTAGATAGCAAATGTTTGTGTCAAAAACGGCTACTTTTAGCAGTGTTGCTATCTACTTCTAGTAATGACTATGAGTGAATATTATGATCTTCTAAACATACTAGTAGCCTAGACTATGGGCCTTAAAATTCCACGTAAAGTTTTATTAGAATCATTTTCTATTAACAACTTATTAAATAAATACTTCACTTTCGGTATTGGATGCACCTTAAGAACCGACAATGTTTATTTTCAGGAATTAATTCAATCTGGTGGTAAGAAAAAAATACCTCAAATCAATATAGATCCTGAAATTATCAATAAAATAACAGAAAGCTACAATCAAGCTCTACAGGAAACAAAAACACATATTCATGCTGAAATTAATTCAAAGGTGAACAAGTCCATCGAGTTGAAACGTGGATTCAAACCTGTTAAAAGAAAACATGAGTAAATGGTTTTGTTATTTTAATTACATATGTTTTTAATTTGTGCTATCCTATCTACGTATCTTTATTTTTAGCCCCCGATTTGCCAAAGAACAGACAGACACAGTACCATACCGTCACTGATACCGAAACCGATACTCGAATTTTCTTTTTCTCGAATTGTCTCGATTAGTCTCGAAGTTCTTTGGCATCATCTCGCATAGAGGTAGACACATGATTGGTCTGGCACCAGTTCATTCCTCCATCAGCATCAGTCTGGTTATTAAGGTGGATTCCTACGGTGCTCGATTCTGCAAGAGCACCGCGTTCTTTAAATTAAAATTATCATAATTAAAATAACTAGATTTCTATTTTAATTTCTGAATTTGGCGTCATTGTTCACACGATAGGTGCAGATGAAGGTGCACTTTCGTTTGTTCTCTGAAATTTGGAATAGTTTAAGATGACATTTGCCCAACTATTTTGCAAATAAATAAATAAAAAAATAAATATCTTTTTTACAGCAGGGCCTAAAAGGGGTCTTAAAAATTTGAAGTGGGGCTACTAGGGCGTGTGGGGTATCATATAAAAGAGCGCCGTTTGCACGTTTTCAATCATTTTTTCTTTTTTTTCTAGACCGCATAGTTTTTGACTTATGATGAAAAATGTAAAAAAAAATACCGCCCCGCCCCCCCCCCCTAATCGCCGAAGTTTGCAAAGAGAAATATCTGAGAAAATTCTATGTGATAGCAGTTTTTATAAAGATTACAGGAAACATAAAATGATGTCTCAATACAGGGTGGATTTTTAAGACGGTACATTAAGGGCAGGTACCTTCTCCGATATAGTTACAGGAAAACGTTTTTTTATGCCAATCGATCCTATTTCGTGTGGGTATCAAAATACTCTATGGGACCATTTAAGGTATGAGTACTACCTAGTCTGGCCATAAGTTCTGTTACTTAGGTAAAATTTCAAAATTAGAATGCAAGCCGAAAAAAATATTGTGGGCATTCGAAATTTGAACATTGAAAGAAAATAAAAACATTTAGTTTCTGGAATTTTCTTCATTTTCTAAAATGGAGGGGACGCTCAAAGAAGACAAAGTCGAAGTAATTTCATTGCATCGTTGCGGTCTAGCGCCAACTGAGATTTTCAAACCGCTGAAAAGTTTGAAAATTCCACTGCGATTTATTTATCGTACTATCAAACGATTCAGAGAAGATTCAAGATTAGAAGATAATCAGAAGAGCGGTCAACCTCATTCTGTTCGGACTCCAGCGGTCATCAAAGCAGTGAAAGCGCAAATCTAACGAAATCCTGTCCGTTAGCAAAAAATTTCGGCTCTGCAGATGGGACTAAGCAAAATCACTATTAAAAGGGTGTTGAATGAAGACCTAGGACTGCATGCTTACAGAAAAAAACAGCACATCTTCTTAACGCATGGCTGAAGAAAATCATATTCGAAAGATGCCAGGTTTTGTTAATGTGGTACGCGGGAAAAAAAAATCGTGAAATTAATTTTTTGGGCGAAAAATATTTCAATGTTTTGGAGAGTTTCAACAAACTAAATGATAAAGTGTATACACACTCTAGTGAAGATGCAAGCACACATGTGTCACGTGTTCAGCGTGGTCATCATCCCTTCAGAATTCATGGTTTGGTTTGGGGTCTCCTATTTGGGTCCAACGGAGGTGTTTTTTTGTGAAAAAGGAATGAAAACCAGTGCCCTCATATACCAAAACACAATCCTAACAAACATTGTGGAACCTCTTTCACAAACAAGGTTCGAAAACGGACACTGGGTTTTCCAGCAAGATTCTGCGCTCGCTCATAAGACGAAAAGTGCCCAAAACTGGCTCACGACTCGTGAAATCGACTTTATCAGGCATGAGGATTGGCCCTCCTCCAGTCCAGACTTGAATCCCTTGGATTACAAAATATGGCAGTACTTAGAGGAGAAGATCTGCGCTAAACCCCATCGCAACTTGGCATCGCTTAAAACATCCCTGATTAAAGCAGTCGCCGCTATTGACATGGACGTCGTGCGTGTTTCAATTGATGACTGGCCTCGCAGATTTAAGGCTTGTATCCAAGCAAGAGGAGGACATTTCGAATAATTTTAATGTGGTTTAAATTTGTATTTTATACCCTTTCATTTGATACATATATGGTTGTAGTGCGTAACTCACTGTGTGACTTATTTAACTTTCCATATGTAACAAAATTGATGGCCAGACTAGGTAGAAACGACTGAAATCACCAAAAACTTTTCGCATACATTTTGTACTGAAAAACGAGAAATCAACTCGAAATATTTTTTTATTGCCAAATGATCCTATTTCTTACTGTAATCAAAATGCTATTTCTTACTGTAATCAAAATGCTCTTTAAGGCCAACTGAAATTTGAGTACAGAAACTACATTAAGTCTCAACACCGGCACAGAATACATAATAGTACAAAGTACAGAAAATTCACTCCGCATGACACCGGCTTCACACGCAGGCACAAACTTCTACAACATTTATAGATCTAAAAAAGAACAGTTTCTGTACTCAAATTCCAGTTATCCTTAAAGAGTATTTTGATCACAGTAAGAAATAGGATCGTTTGGCAATAAAAAATATTTCGAGTTGATTTATCGTTTTTCAGTACAAAATGTATGGGAAACGTTTTTAGCCATTTCTGTCGTTTCTAGTACTCATACCTTAAATGGTCCCATAGAGTATTTTGATCCCCACACAAAATAGGATTGATTGGCATAAAAAAAAGGTTTTTGGTATTTTAGTTATTTTTTTGCTAACCGTAGTTTTTTTCTAAAATTTGTGAATGTAGTTCATAATATCTTAAAAAGTTATGGATGATCTCCTAGGAACGTTTTCCTGTAATTATGACGGTTAAGGTACCTGCCCTTAATGTACCGTCTCAAAAATCCACCCTGTATAGCACACTTTTTTAGAAATACCAAATTTCTAAAAAAGTTAACATTAGTTCCACTATCGGTCAAGAGATGGCGCTGACCTAAAACTGCAACAATACTAAGTTTATTATTGTACTCTGCAGTGTGGTTTAATGGTGCAATTATGATGGTACGGAACCCTCGGTGCGCGAGTCCGAGTCGCTCTTGACTAGGGTTACCATCTGACCGGATAAATCCGGTCTAGACAGGATTTAAGGGCTCAGACCGGACTCCGCCCGAATTTCATTCGAGACCGGCACCCTGATTATCTAAAAAGAAACTATTTAGCGACCGGTTGCATTCCACATACATTGCTACTTTTCTTTAGTATGTTTTTTTTAAATCCAAAAAGAAGTAGCAATGGATCACTATCATCTGTGAACTGCAACCGGTCGCTAGGTGGTTTCTAATTAGATAATCAGCCCGCCGATTTTTCGAAATCAAAATCATTACCTACACCATAATTTTGTGTAACTAAACCACTATCGCCGGACAGCTCGGAGCGCGCGGCGCGTTCTGCACGCCGCAACTAGACTCTATTACTGGGTGGTTTCCTGAAAGATGCACGTAATTTTCTTTAAGGAACCACCCGGGTAAATCTACGGGCGGGCGGGCGTTTTGAACGCCGACATTGTCCTTGACATAAAATTGTCGTGATAGGTTGCAAAAACAACAATTATATTATAACTTATGCTACTAAAACTCGACTGGGACCTATTCAGTGTTTCTTTCGGGGCGGTGCCCCCCGGAGCAGTCTTAGTGCCCCCCGGAGAAAAAAGAATTGTGTGTAGGTAGACGGGCAAACTAGTGCAGTGTTCGACGGAAGAGCTCCCCCGAATCTCTTAATTGCCCCCCCGGAGAATTTTGTCTAAAAGAAACACTGGACCTATTCTCGTCACTGCACACTAGGGCAGCATTTTCTTACTCTAAAATTATGAAAAACTGTGTTGAAGAGAATAACGGCGTTCAAAACGCCCGTAGATTTACCCACCCATTTGTGTCAAATTTTCCAAAAAAATATAAGTAAGCAGCAGCTGATAATATTTTAAGTTGTACCTAATGTAAGTGGCCTACTGTTTTTTTTTTAAATTTTTGTCAAAGACCGGGCTTTTGTCCAACAATCAGGATTTTCAACCTCTTGCGACCGGATTTCCGAATTTCGGTCCTGGTAACCCTACAAACGGGCAACTTAGTCGCCCAGCAACTGTTTTGTCTCTCACATCAAGTCCACGGCAGGGCTGAAAACCGGTTTCTAATTAACCAGTAGGCTGATTGTCTAATTTTGTTGCAATCAACTTTGACAGAAATCGCAGTGACATTGCTGCTTTAGTTAGAACTAATGTGACAACTATCTTACTTATAGCAGCAATGTAACTGCGATTTCAATCGAGAATTGTTAGCAACAGAGATACGTAATCGGTGGGCAGGTTAATTTCGATCTCAAACAGGTTTTTTCGTAAGTGTTCACTCGAAGCGGAATCGATTCGCGAGCGATATTGCTTCTGGGATAAACAGTAGGCTGATTGTCTAACTTTGTTGCAGTCAACTTTGACAGAAATCGCAGTGACATTGCTGCTTTAGTAAGAACCAATGCTACAACTATCTTCTTAGGTACTCTTAAAACAGCAATGCAACTGCGATTTCAATCGAGAATTGTTAGCAACAGAGATACGTAATCGGTGGGCTGGTGGTGGAGGTCGGTGTCTCGTTTGCACAATTGCCATTACTAAACAATAGTACCACGATAGTACGACAAAAAAAAATTACGTTACCAATCAAGTAGTATATCAAAATTAAGGATTCGGAGTGGGATGTCGAATATATACTATTTAAATAGGTATTAATTTAGAATAACACATAATAATTGTAATATAAAACAAAACTTTCTCTTTTGATTTGATTAGATTTCTACAATAATGCTAATCAGCTATCATCGGTGAGGTGGTAATAAATAGAAGTGTCAATCCTGGCAACTCCGATTTTGACCTTGGCGCCGAATTTCAATTAAAGAATTTCAATCTATAGGAAATATTACTTTACAAAACTAGTGTGACCACAAATACTGCACCATTTCAGAAAAACGAAACTCCTATTCGTATTGTGAGTTTCCTAAAAACGAAATTGTTCTACTGAAATGGCTAGAGGTCGCAGGCGAGACGGTAAAATTAATATTAATAATCAAATTCATGTTTGTGCGCCTATTTCGATGAAACTCGGTTTTTGGTACTATTTCAACATGAAAATAACAACGCAATGTTGAAAAATAAAAAAAATCCAAGATGGCGGCCAACTTTTTTGTTTCTGGGCCAAATTTGATGCAACTCGATTTTTGGTACTATTTTGACAAGAAAATAACAAAGCAATTTTTAAAATACTAAAAATCCAAGATAACGGCCAACTTTTTTGTTTCTGGGCCGATTTCGATGAATCTCGGTTTTTGGTACTATTTCAACATAAAAATAACAACGCAATTTTTTAAATACTAAAAATCCAAGATGGCTGCCAACTTTTTTGTTTTTAGGCCGATTTCGATGAAATTCGGTTTTTGGTATTATTTTGACAAGAAAATAACGCAATATTGAAAATATAAAAAATTCAAGATGGCGGCCAACTCTTTTGTTTGTGGGCCGATTTCGATGAAACTCGGTTTTTGGTATTATTTTGACAAGAAAATAGCAACGCAATATTGAAATTAGTAAAATTTCAAGATGGCAGCCAACTTTTTGTTTGTGAGCTAATTTCGATGAAACTCGGTTTTTGGTATTATTTTGACAAGAAAATAACAACGCAATATTGAAATTTGTAAAAATTTCAAGATGGCGGCCAACTTTTTTGTTAGTGAGCTGATTTCGATGAAACTCTGTTTTTGGTACTATTTCAACATAAAAATAACAACGCAATTTTTAAAATACTAAAAATCCAAGATTGGTACGATTTGACAAGAAAATAACAACAATGCAATGTTGAAAATTTTAAAAAATCCAAGATGGCAGCCAACTTTTTTCTTTGTGGGCCTATTTCGATAAAATCTGTGAAAATTTCAACTGTCTACCTGTTGTCGTTATTAATATAGAGCAAAAAACGGCAAAAAAAATCACGTTTGTTGTATGGGAGCCCCCCTTAAATATTAATTTTATGATGTATTTCTGTTGCCGCTATAACAACAAATGTTATAGCGGCAACAGAAATACATCATCTGTGAAAATTTCAACTTTCTAGCTATCACGGTTCATGAGATACAGCCTGGTGACAGACAGACAGACGGACAGCGGAGTCTTAGTAATAGGGTCCCGTTTTTACCCTTTGGGTACGGAACCCTAATAAAAACAGAATAAAATTAATATTATGGGAGCCCCCTCCCATACAGCAAACGTAATTTTTTTGCCGTTTTTTTTGGTACGGAACCCTTCGTGCGCGAGTCCAACTCGCACTTGGCCGGTTTTTTTATATTTTTAACATTGTGTCGTTTTAAATCTCTTGCACCCATTTTTTTAACTTCATTAGTTAAAATATTGGTGCAAGTATTTTAGACCATAAGGTCTAAAATACTTTCTATAATGTCTAAAATACTTTCTATAATTTCTATACTGTCAATAATGACATATTTACCAAAATAACGCTTTTTAATGGAACAACAAAGTTAACGAACGAGAATAATTTATGGGAAAAAGCAACTGAATTTCTAACGTCAATAAAGTCGAAAATGGTTTGCATATTTTTTTGTAACTACAGATCACTAAGGCTGAGTTGCACCATCTTACTTTAACCATAACAAGCTTGTTATAGTACCGGTTAAGCATAGGTTAGCCAAAAAAAGAGGTTGCCAGCCTGCATAATGTCCTTTGACAAGTTTGACGTGACAAATAGGTAGCATTATCATTTGACGATAACTATAACGTTGACAGCGTTTTGGTGCAACTCACACTAAGACAATATAATATTTTCCTACCTTCACTTGTTTTCCAACATTCATTTGTTTTTCCGAAGTTCACGCACATTGTATTTTTATTAAAATTGGAATAAACTGTACAGTTGTGTAATTATTTACACGTGAACTTAAATTGAATAAACTAGATTTTTTAGATATTGGTTGATTTAACATATTTACAAATAAAAACAAAAAAGCAACCTATTAAAAACGTGATAAATAACTTGTTTAAAATCAAATTTTTTTTTTCGTAAATAATTATTTTCTGCTTTTTAGTTAACGAGCTAAACCAAAAATATACCACCTCCTATCAGAGCACTCGTCAAGACGAATCAGACGAGCCCAAACTCGATGAGGTTGCATGGTTTTATTACAGAGTTCCAGTGGCCTCCTTCCAGCTCCATCATCAGACCCTGGACACTATTACCTAACAGAGCACTTGTCAAGAAAATGAGCCCAAACTCGATGGGGTTGCATGGTTTCAATATTGAGTTCCATGGCATTGCCTTCATCATCCGACCCTGAACCTCGTCTCCCGTCAGAGTACTTGTCAAGACAATTCTAACAAGCCCAAACACGATGGGGTTGTATAGTTTGCAAAATTTGTGCTCAAACAAA
Organism: Agriphila geniculea; assembly: GCA_943789525.1. NCBI lineage: Eukaryota > Metazoa > Arthropoda > Insecta > Lepidoptera > Crambidae > Agriphila > Agriphila geniculea. Next base: position 20,347,642 of record OX038871.1, read on the forward strand.
CAAACGAACAAGCAAAAGGTCTTAGGAGCATGTGTGAAAGTGGATTATACCACATAGTAGAATCAAATTCTACTATGATTATACGTTAATAAGAACACGTATAGATAGTCTGCACATTAGTATAGGTATTTATAACTATTCTGTGACCGCTCGCGGCGCCGCGCCGCCATTGGAAAAAATCATAATGCTTAGAAATAAAGACGAAATTGTGAATTATACTCCGAACAAGTTTTGTGGTACTTTATATCACTTAAACAATATTTTCTAGCCTGTAAAAGTGGCCACATTTGTTTCTGCATTCTTAGTGCGATAAATGAGTTCTATGCGGACGAAATCGCGAACAAAAGCTAGTTAATACAAATAAAATAAATACTGTTTAGATAGGTAACAAATAAATAGATAAAAAACTTATCTCAACGTCACTAAAATACTAACATTTCTTCAGGTGGTATTCCCATGCGAAATGATGTATTCTTCTTTTTAATTGTTTCACATAAATTGTAATGGGGAATGTCCGATAAAAATCAAATTGGCTGAATATTTTTTTATAAGTAGGAATAAGCTCCCTTAGTAATAGAAAAAAGTTTCAGAGTTTTCGGTTCCGTAAAAAAAATTTAAGAAATTTAAGTCTCTTCGACTTCACAAATGTACGAAAGTAACAGCAGAATGGAATTTATACCTTTGCCACCACCTGCCACAACCAAGGAGGTTTATAACAGGGAGTGAGTACTCTACCAAAATTTTCACCTATCGTTTAAAAGAAATTCAACTTTATTACATTGCACATAGAGTTGAAATTCTATCGACGACATTGACTGAAGGCACTACTGTGTGAATGAGACAACACCAGGTGGAGGTCGGTGTCTCGTTCGCACAATTGCCATTACTAAACAATAATACCACGATAGTAGATTTGCGTATAGTTGGCAGCCTCACCATGGAATTAGAAGGTTTTGACTAGGTCAAAAAATTGTTAGTAAATAGTGAACTATCGCATATAAATAGTGATACTATGGTTCAAAAGATATTTGAGTATCTCGGTGAGGCTGCTATCTTGACGTCAAGCTAGCAGACACTTTAAGAAATACAGTTCGTTTCAATGTGATTTATATGCCAAAAAATTGTTAGGAAATAGTGAATCGTACACGCAAAATTTCAATAATATTGCTTCAGTACAAGCCGAGATATTACGATCTCAAAGTGGGCTGCTAACTTGACGTTTCTGGCAATGGCGATTCCAGAGAAACGAGTACAAGTTATAAACAAATAAATATATCAAAAAATTGTTAGTGAAATTGTGATTCTTACGATATAAATAAAAAAAGAATTCTTCATTGCTATTTTCTAAAAATCGAATGTTAACTTCTACATAGCACTCTGAATATAGGCTGTCGATCAATATTGAACTTTGCTCTACGGTAATAAGGTTTAAACTTGATTGCAACATGAGGTGAGTACTATCAAGCAAAAAAGTGAAATTTATATTTTTAGATTGTGTCAATAGTCATATCCTCGGTTCAAGGCTATTGATTTGGTATAAGTAAACAAATATTTTTCTACCCACTTTTTTATTTTTTAGAGTATTGACACAATCAAAAATTTTTTGATTAAATCTCATCAAAAAAAATTTGGTCGTTTAATACTCTACTCTCAGTTCATTTATTTAGTTTAGGAAAAACTACTAATATTTTAATACCAATTAGGTACCTAACGTTAAAACTATTACTTAAAGGGAGGAGTCTAATGAAAATACCCTAACCTGTAATTTTTTGAAAATGAATATTTTGTATTTTTTTTTTAGTAACTGAAACTTTAACGTTAGGTACCTATTTGGTGAGATTTATAATGAAATTAGTAATCAGTAGGTAGGTAAGTAGGTAGGAAGTAGATGATATAAGTAGAAAATATTTCTAGTTTTTCCCGAATAAATAACTAAATAAATGAACTGAGAGTAGTATTACCACAGCCGAGAGATAGTCTTCATACAGTCGGCCATCGGAGGCGTCTAGACAGAGCAATCGTGCGGGGTGGTGCGGTATAGAAGGGGGGTGGGAGGGCCCGATAGCCCATACTTTGGCAATGTATGCATCTCGGGCCCTATCCCGTCAGGGCTTACACTTCTGATTGGGTTATATTATATTATATTGAAAGTAGTGTTTGCAATTTTTTGATGTTGATGTCATGAAAAAGTGTTTTTGGGACGATTTTGATATTAGATTTGGAATTCAAAATGGCGGCCGCACATTGATGTATTTGTTGATATTTGTGTATTTTTGTTTGATTATTGGGCCGATTTCGATGAAACTCGGTTTTTGGTAGTATTTTGACAAGAAAACAGCAACTCAATGTTAAAAATGTAAAAAATTCAAGATGGCGGCCAACTTTTTTGTTTGCGGACCGATTTCGATGAAACTCGGTTTTTGGTAGTATTTTGGCAAGAAAACAGCAACGCAATCTTAAAAAAATAAAAATTCAAGATGGCGGCCCACTTTTTTGTTTGCGGGCCGATTTCGATGAAACTCAGTTTTTGGTAGTATTTTGGCAAGAAAACAGCAACGCAATGTTAAAAATGAAAAAAATTCAAGATGGCGGCCAACTTTTTTGTTTGCGGACCGATTTCGATGAAACTCGGTTTTTGGTAGTATTTTGGCGAGAAAACAGCAACGCAATCTTAAAAAAAATAAAAATTCAAGATGGCGGCCTACTTTTATGTTTGCAGGCCGATTTCGATGAAACTCGGTTTTTGGTAGTATTTTGACAAGAAAACAGCAACTCAATGTTAAAAATGTAAAAAATTCAAGATGGCGGCCAACTTTTATGTTTGCGGGCCGATTTCGATGAAACTCGGTTTTTGGTAGCATTTTGACAAGAAAACAGCAACGCAATCTTAAAAAAAAATTCAAGATGGCGGCCCACTTTTTTGTTTGCGGGCCGATTTCGATGAAACGCAGTTTTTGGTAGTATTTTGACAAGAAAACAGCAACGCAATGTTAAAAATGAAAAAAATTCAAGATGGCGGCCAACTTTTTTGTTTTCAGGCCGATTTCAAATGTTAAAAATGTAATTTTGCTTTTTTTACATTTTTAACATTGCGTTGCTGTTTTCTTGCCAAAATACTAACAAAAACCGAGTTTCATCGAAAACGGTCCGCAAACAAAAAAGTTGGCCGCCATCTTGAATTTTTTACATTTTTAACATTGAGTTGCTGTCTTCTTGTCAAAATACTACCAAAAACTGAGTTTCATCGAAATTGGCCCACAAACAAAAAAATTGGCCGCCATCTTGAATTTTAATTTTTTTTAACACTGCGTTACTGTTTTCTTGCCAAAATACTACCAAAAAATGAGTTTCATCGAAATCAGTCCGCAAACAAAAAGTTGGCCGCCATCTTGAATTTTTTACATTTTTAACATTGCGTTGCTGTTTTCTTGCCAAAATACTACGAAAAACCGAGTTTCATCGAAATCGGCCCGCAAACAAAAAAGTTGGCCACCATCTTGAATTTTTTTTCATTTTTAACATTGCGTTGCTGTTTTCTTGCCAAAATACTACGAAAAACCGAGTTTCATCGAAATCGGCCCGCAAACAAAAAAGTTGGCCGCCATCTTGAATTTTTTTTTACTTTTTAACATTGCGTTGCTGTTTTCTTGTCAAAATACTACCAAAAACCGTGTTTCATCAAAATCGGTCCGCAAACAAAAAAGTTGGCCGCCATCTTGAATTTTTATTTTTTTTAACATTGCTTTGCTGTATTTTGTCACAATACTTCCAAAAACCGAGTTTCATCGAAATCGGCCCGCAAACAAAAAAGTTGGCCGCCATCTTGAATTTTTTAATATTTTCAACATTGCGTTGTTATTTTTGTGTCAAAATGGTACCAAAAACCGAGTTTCATCGAAATCGGCCCATAAACAAAAAAGTTGTCAGCCGCCATCTTGGAACTTATTTTTTCATTATGATTTCCTAATTGAGTACTAATTTAAGATTTATTTTATACTTATTTAGCCCTAAACTAGTAATGATTTACAATTGAAATTATGATTATCATACATCCTTTCCATATCCTTTCCATAATTCCTATAATTCCTCGCACTTATGATGCAAGAAGAAAAAAAAGAGAAAATACTAAGAAAAACTTTTTCTTTTACTTATTTTAAGAGCATTAAAAGAAGGAAAAGAAACAAATATGAAAAAAATATTCTTACCTTCTAGAAAAAATGACAATAAATAATTCAAAGAATAAAACAAGAATTTTGAAGTGTCTATCTTATTTTTCCTATATATTTTTAAAATTCGAAAAGGCAAATTACATCGTGCCAACCCTTACACTTTTAGTCGTTGCGTCAACTGTCTAGACGAACGGCGGCTTTTGCGCCAACACAAAGGGCGATGTCCGACTGTAAGAAGAATACTCTCTAGGCTGTGGTATTACCGATGATTAGAGTAGTAGTATTAATTATTATTAGAGTAGTATTACACAATCAAATTTTTTTTGATGAGATTTAATAAAAAATAAATTAAAAAAGTAAGTAGAAAAATATTTGTTTACTTATACCAAATCAATAGCCTTGAACCGAGGATATGACTATTGACACAGTCAAAAAATATAAATTTCACTTTTTTGCTTGATAGTACTCACCTCATGTTGCAATCAAGTTTCAACCTTATTACTGTAGAGCAAAGTTCAATATTGATCGACAGCCTATATGCAGAGTACTATGTAGAAGTTAACATTCGATTTTTAGAAAATAGCAATGAAGAATTCTTTTTTTATTTATATCGTAAGAATCACAATTTCACTAACAATTTTTTGATATATTTATTTGTTTATAACTTGTACCCGTTTCTCTGGAATCGCCATTGCCAGAAACGTCAAGTTAGCAGCCCACTTTGAGACCGTAATATCTCGGCTTGTACTGAAGCAATATTATTGAAATTTTGCGTATACGATTCACTATTTCCTAACAATTTTTTGGCATATAAATCACATTGATACGAACTGTATTTCTTAAGGTGTCTTTGCTTGATAGTACTCACCTCATGATTGCAATCAAGTTTAAACCTTATTACTGTGGAGCAAAGTTCAATATTGATCGACAGCCTATATTCAGAGTACTATGTAGAAGTTAACATTCGATTTTTAGAAAATAGCAATGAAGAATTCTTTTTTTATTTATATCGTAAGAATCACAATTTCACTAACAATTTTTTGATATATTTATTTGTTTATAACTTGTACCCGTTTCTCTGGAATCTCCATTGCCAGAAACGTCAAGTTAGCAGCCCACTTTGAGATCGTAATATCTCGGCTTGTACTGAAGCAATATTATTGAAATTTTGCGTATACGATTCACTATTTCCTAACAATTTTTTGGCATATAAATCACATTGATACGAACTGTATTTCTTAAGGTGTCTGCCAGCTTGACGTCAAGATAGCAGCCTCACCAAGATACTCAAATATCTTTTGAACCATAGTATCACTATTTATATGCTATAGTTCACTATTTATCACTATTTACTAACAATTTTGTGGCGGGCGCGGCGGGCAGACGACGACGAAAGCACTTGGGATATCGTCCACACTAAACCACACACGTCACAAATAATAATATCACTTCATAACTCTCAGTTAGTGGACTGTAAACACTAAAATAGGCACTTAAAAACACTTCATAGGTTGATCGCCAGCTGGACGAGGAAGGCGGTTGAACACTTGGTCAGAAAACACTATTACGGAACACACAATCAGTCACAGAGTTCATAAGTTAATGTTATTTCACTTCACAGTTGTTCGTATCACTCACTATTAACTTTATAAAATGTCACACCAACGTACAACACAAATACTTGTTCAATTTAACACTTATAATTCACTATTCACCACTGTTTCATAGTCGGCGCACAGTCAATGTTCGTAGCACGACTCGTAGCTTCGTAGCAAACTCGTAGTCCGTAGCACTTGACACTATCTCACAATCCGAACATAGTCTCAGTTACTAATTTGCCACACGAAAGCACTCAAACACTTATTCGAACACTAAAACATTAACTTTGCCGCGCTTTCTGTCAGAACACACTAACTTGGACACTAACTATTCACTTTGACTTTATAACTAACTTTACTGGAACCTTTTCTTTATAATGAAACCACCATTTACTGTTTCTTCTTTTATTTCTTCCTTTTTCTTCTTTTACAAAGGTATCTTCATTATCAGAAAACTATATCAGAAAACTATATCAGAAAACTATGCGCTTACTTCGACCTCTCCGATTTATATATTGATCGATAATTAATACTAGAAAATTCGGAACCAATCAAATTACTTGGAATTTTCTTGAAAATCAATCTAGAACTTTCTACTCTTTCTAGAACTCGGACCTCTCTGTCTTACAATATGTCTGTCTTGTTCACGCGCAACTGTCTTTGTCTAATTCTAAACAAAACTATCTCTATCTCTTTCTAACATCGAAATAAGCGCTTGTTTTTACAAATCTTTGATAAGACTAACATAATCTTAATTTCTAAAGATAGAACTATGAAAATATAATCGAATACTAACTATTTTATAACAAAACTTCAATTATTTCACAAGATATTTACCAAAAGCTTTCGGGAGCTTTCTATGTGGTATTGCCCCTTCGGTATGCCTAATTTACAAAATTGGGGCTTTGTCTACAAGGTATTGCCCTATCGGTATACCCTAACTTTTACCCAAACATTTGCTAAAACCTTATCTATTTACTATAAAAACAATGAAAAATTACTTAAGATATTGCTTAAAACACAAATCCTACTTATTAGATAACAACAAACAGAACTTACATGATATAAGAACGTAAGAAATTATACAAAGTCTTAACTACCTATCTTAGATAACAATATTTTTTAAAATATGAATCTATCTCAAACATATTAAAATACGAATCTTAAAATATCAATGTCACTATTTACAAACACTGATCACTTTCACTTTGTTTTCACATCGTGTCTTTAGCACTTAATCACTTTCATATCATATTGTGTCACTATCACTTATCACTTTACATTGCGTCGCTAACAATCTCCCCCCGCAGTGCGAAGCACTTCATCCATTTGGGGGCGACGCCGCTGCCGGGACCAGAACGATGACTCGTCGCGTCGGTCGTCGAAGTATACCTCCTGGAGTTCGCACGTCCAATATCCTCACTCTTCCATCGGGCCCTGGGTATACTCGTTGCACTTGACCGCGAGGCCACGTGTTTCTGGGTAACGTGGCGTCCATGATGACTACAATGTCTCCGACACGTGGATCTTCAGTTTCCCTTCCAGTTATCTTTCGCGGCATCAGCGTTGGTAGATACTCCGCCACCCATCGCTTCCAAAAATGGTCTGCCAGTCGCTGTGCTGTTCGCCAGGTAGCCTTTCCGACGAGATCGCTGTCTTCGAATTCCCCTGGAGATAGGGCCCCACATGACCTTCCCAATAAGAAGTGGTTAGGTGTGAGGCTTTCTTCATCTTCGGGATCTGCGCTGACATCGGTAAGTGGGCGGGAGTTGACGACGTGTTCCATCTCAGTGAGCAGCGTGTGGAGCACCTCTTCTGGCGGGTTTTTGGTGTGCAGGACGGCCATCAATGCGGTCTTCACTGATCTTACCATCCTCTCCCAGGCGCCACCCATGTTTGGGCACCCTGGTGGTATAAACTTCCAGGTGATACCTTCTTGGTCCGCCGCTTCCTGTAGCTCTCGATTTGCACCCACGAAGTTAGTCCCGTTATCGCTAAATATGGTCTTCGGGGTCCCTCTGCGAGCAGCCATCCTCCTTAGTGCCATGATCATGGAGCTGGTGCTCAGTGAGCTTGCTAATTCGAGGTGCACCGCTCGCGTGGTGAGACAGGTGAACAGCACTCCCCAGCGCTTCTCCACTCTTCTCCCTATGGTGACCTGCATCGGGCCGAAGTAGTCAACGGCTGTGCTGGTGAAGGGGTACTGATGGTGACTCAGGCGCTCCGATGGTAAGTCTCCAGGCGGGGGTACTTGCGGGTTACTCTTCTTGACCTTGCACCACTGGCACTGGTAAATTTCCTTTCTGACGCTGGAACGCAGGCCCAAGATCCAATACTTCTGCCTTATCTCGTTGACTACCGTCGCGGTGTTGCCATGAAGAAACTTCTCGTGGTAATATCTTATGATAAGGCGACTGATGCCGTGCTTGCCGTCTAGTATCACGGGATTTGTTTCTCTATCCTTGATCTGGATCTTCTTTGTCCGACTTCTAAGTTTGATGATGCCTTCCTTACTTAGGTACACGTCGAGCTTTCGTAGACAGCTTGAATTTTCTAATTTCTTATCTTCTTGAAGACACTTGATTTCTTCCCCAAAGCTATCCTTCTGGCTTTGCTTGACGAGTTCTTCTTCAGCCCTCTTCAGCTGAGAGGCTTCAATTGGGATGAGGTTCATCTTCTTAACTTCAGGAAGTGGATTTATGGTCATCTTCTTCTTGGTGGTGCGCTTCTGAGGCTTCCAGTCTTCATCGTTCTTGGTAGCGGTGACGGTTTCTTTCTTCTGGCTCGTACGTTTCTTGAGTTCTTCGATGAATTGAAGTACGCGAGCTGTACACCGTACCAGGCGCTTCCAGCTGGAGAACCTTTCATGACGAGGTAAGTATGGTTCGACGGTCTTCACTGCAGCGACGACTTGCGTTTTCTTCTCCTTACCGGTTTCCTGGATGTCCGAGGCTCCAAAATGTCTAGTTGGCCACGATTCTTCATCTTCATATAGGAAGCGTGGACCTCGAAACCATCGCGCGGTGTGGTCGAATTCGTTCGGTGTTCCCCTGGTAGCGTCGTCTGCTGGATTTTCCTTCGTCGGTACCCAACGCCAGTCTTGCGGTCTTGTCAATTCCTCAATCTCGGCGAGCCTATGTGCGACGAAAGCCTTGAATTTTCGAGGGTCGGATTTGAGCCATTGAAGTACTGTGCTAGAGTCCGTCCAGAACACTTTCTTCTCGATCTTCAGGGTTGTCTCGTTCTCTACGGTGGTCGCTAATCTGCTTGACAACAGCGCCGCTTGTAGCTCCAGACGTGGAATTGATACTGGCTTCGTAGGTGTCACCCGGGCCTTTCCTGCGATCAGGGTGATGTGGACTCTTCCGTCGGGTTCGACCGTCCTCCAATAAGCTGTCGCGGCGTAAGCTTCTTCACTCGCATCGCTGAATATGTGAAGCTGGCCTTGATCTTGACTCGGCGACAGACACCTCGGAATCCTCAGTTCTTTTAAGATGGCCACCTCCTGTAGATACTTGGTCCAGGTCGTCATCTGTTCGTCGTTGATTTCTTCATCCCATTCAACCCTAGTCCGCCAAATGTCTTGTATGAGCTTCTTTCCTTGTATCAAGACTGGCGTGGCGAATCCCATAGAGTCGAAAGTTGACATGACGGCGCTGGTGACTTCCCTTTTTGTTGGTTTCCTTCTTGCTTCTAGCACTTCTGATGGGGTGTTACGAAGGCCGACGTTGAAGGCTAGCTTATCTTCATTTATCAGCCATCTAAGTCCGAGGGTCTTCTCTTCTTCGGCCAATTCTACGACCTTTTCTTCTAATAATTCTTGGATTCCCTCAAGTACTTCTGGTTCGTTGCTTCCCCATCCTCTTAGGTTGAAACCAGCTTTAGCATGTATTTCCTTAACTTCTTTAGCCAGTTTCCGTGCTTCTTCTATTGTCCCGAAGCTTTGTAGATAATCATCCATGTAGTGGTTCCTTTCAATGGCCTTGACTGCTGCAGGGTATTGCTCCTTGAAGTCTTCGGCATTCTTGTTCATGACGTAGATTGCTGTGGCTGGTGACGACGTAGCTCCGAACACTACTGATGCCATGCGATATTCTTCAGGCTTGCCTTGTCTTCTATTTCCGCGCCACAGGAACCTTAGGCTGTCTCTATCTTCTTTCTTCATTTTAATCCGAAGGAACATTTCTTTGATATCAGCGATGACAGCCACTGGTCTTTCTCTGAATCTTATAAGCACACCGAAAAGTGACTGTAGGAAATCTGGTCCTGGTAATAGCGCGTCGTTCAGACTTTTTCCGTTGAACTTGGCGGCAGCGTCGAGGACTATTCTTGGTTTCTTCTTGACTGGATGGATGACGGCGAAGTGTGGCAGGTAGAACGTTCTTCCTTCGGTCGAGCTTGATGGGGCTTTCTCCGCGTACCCGTTGACAATTAGTTGGTTCATCTGTTCTTCATAAGCCTTCTTCAGATCTTCATCTTTGTCCAGCTTCTTTTCAGTGTTGATGAGTCTTCTATAGGCTTGATTGTAGTTATTGGGCAGCGTTTCCTCTTCACTCTTCCATAGCAACCCTGACTCGAACCTGCCGTCTTGCGTCCTCTTCGTCGTCTTCTCCAAAACGTCGAGCGCCCTCTTGTCTGCGTCGTTGCTTGGACGTCGCGGCTGAACTCCCAGTGATTCTATTTCAAAGTGTTTCCTTACCAAGACTTCAGTTTCATCTTCACTGGAGCTCACGTGGTTTACGAACTTCACCGGAACCGTGTCTCTTCCATCGCACCCACCCTAGGCTGGTGAGCGACGCGACTGGTTCGGAGGCCTTACCCTTCTTTATTCTTCTTGTGATAATAAGCCCCCAGTTATCTTGCCCTATGATCAGCCGCGGTTCTTCTTTTGCATAGATAAGTTGGCTTCCGATTTTCTTCAAATGTGAGCATTTTTCAACTAATGCGTCGCTTACTTCTTGTTTAGAGAGCTTCAGTCCATCGATGGTCCTAACTTCTATCTTCTTCTTATCTCGTCGATAAACCACTTTGATGTGGAGGGAGACCCTTTGGGAATTTTCTTTCTTCATGTTTCTTCCCCCGACCACTTCTATTGACAGAGCTTCCGTCTTTCCTTTGGCACCTATCTTCTCAGCGATGGCGGAGTCCAGTAGCGTGACCGTGGATCCTTCATCCAGCAGAGCTAAGACCTTAATAGAGCCCCCTGGACCATAAAGCATCACCGGAGCCATCTTCAAATATGCCTTCCCGTCGCTGGCGTTATTACTTGTATGCACGGAGGTGACGACTTCTTCGACTGGATCTTCTTCCTTCTGGACAGCGTTGCATCTTGGCTTGTCTTCTTGCTTTACAGGAGGAGCATCGGAGTGCAGAATTGTATGATGCCACCTGGAACACTTCTTGCATACTGGTGCTCTGCAGTTCTGTCGGGCGTGTCTGAAGCGAAGGCACTTGAAGCATATCTTCCTCTTCTTAGCTATCTCCCACCTTCCGTTCACGTCGGCTTCCTTAAGCTTGCGGCACTCGATGAGCCAATGTTGCCCGTTACACTCAGGACATTCCACTTTGGTGTGAGTGTCTTCTCTATCTTGCACGGCGTGGACGGGTCTCTTCATAGTATTCTTCCATGGCGCCTCTTGGGGTGCGTATTGCGGACGGGTCCTCTTCATCTCCCAAGACACTTCAGGTGGAGCGAAGTCACCGCACATATCCGCTTCCAATTCCAGAAACTCGCTGACAGTGATGAGCTCCGGCTGTTCCTCTTCACGCTTGGTTCGGTGGAAGATGTACCACCTGTACTTCATCGAAGCAGGCATCTTTTCAATCAGCACCTTCATAGTCTCTGGTGAACTTAAGTAGCTTGTCTTCCCCAGTGCCTTGATGGTAGCCACGGAGTTCCTTACTTGGCTGGCGAAGGTGCACACTTCAGTAGGGTTTTCGGCGACGCGCGGCAGGCTCTTCAGTTTCTCCAGTTCAGATAACGCCAACGCGCCCGGTCTCCCGAACCTTGCCTCCAGCCCCTTCATGACTTCGGCAGGATCTTGCGCGGTGAACAGCAGGCTCTTGACTGCGTCTCTTGCTCTTCCTTGCAGCGTTCGTCGTAGACGAGCCAAATTCTGAGTCGGCGTGAAGGCGTGGGCGGTATCGTTGTATGACCGCCTGAAGGCCAACCACTCCTCGCTTGCACCGTTGAAGAAAGGAAGCTCGATAATTTGCTTCGACAACGTAGTTTCCGACGCCTTCTGTGAGAGACTCGTGATAGCTTGAGCCAAAACTTCGATATCCGACTTCTTACTTTCTTGACTCTGTTGCGGCGGTGCTGGCGGCGGCTGCGGATTTGATCGGTTGAACCAATCTTCAATGTTCTGCTCCCGGTATACCTCCTCTTCTTCTTCTTCCATCTCGGAGTCCGCTTGAATCATTTCCAGTTCCGCCTGGGCTATCTTCGACCTGGCAACGGCCACTTCCAACTCTCGCTTGGCGATCTGCATCTTGGCTTCGGCCTCGGCGCGCCTCCTCGACGACCTTACTGAGCGCGTGTCTGGCTTCTTCATTACTTCCCTCGGTGCGTGCTGTACTCGTCTCTTGTCGACTGGTGCAGGAGAGACGAAATAAGCATCTTCTTCAAGTCTAGCTTGCCGTTTCCTTTCGATCTCTGCGATGCATGCCATCACTTCATCATGCATCTGATCCGTAGTAGGAAGAGTAGTGGGGTCCCTTTGTTGAATAGTTTCACCGGCGGCGGCGCGCGTATCCCTTCTTCCCGTCGGCGTGGCGGTGATGTCTCCCGGTAGGCGAGCGGGTGACGTACCTCCTTGGGCTCGAGCGGCTGGTCTAGCGACGTCCCCTTCAAGGCGTGAAGGTGACTCGACTCCAGTAGGGGGGCGCTGCGGTGACATCCTCTTGGTGTGCGCTGACCTCGTTGTTACCGTAGATGCAGTGGCAGTTTCCGATGGTGTGTTCAAACTCCAATCTGAGACGGATGGTTCCGCAGTTTTCTCTGTTGCTTTACTTTTCGCTTTTTCCGACCTGGTATTAGGCATCTTCCTCGATTCTCACTATCCGGCTCGAAGGACCAGCAATTGTGGCGGGCGCGGCGGGCAGACGACGACGAAAGCACTTGGGATATCGTCCACACTAAACCACACACGTCACAAATAATAATATCACTTGATAACTCTCAGTTAGTGGACTGTAAACACTAAAATAGGCACTTAAAAACACTTCATAGGTTGATCGCCAGCTGGACGAGGAAGGCGGTTGAACACTTGGTCAGAAAACACTATTACGGAACACACAATCAGTCACAGAGTTCATAAGTTAATGTTATTTCACTTCACAGTTGTTCGTATCACTCACTATTAACTTTATAAAATGTCACACCAACGTACAACACAAATACTTGTTCAATTTAACACTTATAATTCACTATTCACCACTTGTAGGGGCTGCTCCGATAAATGATACGATTTGGTGATGGTAAAAATGGTATATTGGAACAACCCTTAAAAATAACTATTAACTAATGATTTATGGTAGTGAGTACGCGCGACTTGGTAGCTTGGTAAATGCGAACTGATTTATGCAATACAATTTCGTGCAATAGAGTAATTGAGGTCAACATAAAAGTGATGATGCGGGGAAAAGTGCATTGTACGACGCTTGCTCGTACACCACTATTTCATAGTCGGCGCACAGTCAATGTTCGTAGCACGACTCGTAGCTTCGTAGCAAACTCGTAGTCCGTAGCACTTGACACTATCTCACAATCCGAACATAGTCTCAGTTACTAATTTGCCACACGAAAGCACTCAAACACTTATTCGAACACTAAAACATTAACTTTGCCGCGCTTTCTGTCAGAACACACTAACTTGGACACTAACTATTCACTTTGACTTTATAACTAACTTTACTGGAACCTTTTCTTTATAATGAAACCACCATTTACTGTTTCTTCTTTTATTTCTTCCTTTTTCTTCTTTTACAAAGGTATCTTCATTATCAGAAAACTATATCAGAAAACTATGCGCTTACTTCGACCTCTCCGATTTATATATTGATCGATAATTAATACTAGAAAATTCGGAACCAATCAAATTACTTGGAATTTTCTTGAAAATCAATCTAGAACTTTCTACTCTTTCTAGAACTCGGACCTCTCTGTCTTACAATATGTCTGTCTTGTTCACGCGCAACTGTCTTTGTCTAATTCTAAACAAAACTATCTCTATCTCTTTCTAACATCGAAATAAGCGCTTGTTTTTACAAATCTTTGATAAGACTAACATAATCTTAATTTCTAAAGATAGAACTATGAAAATATAATCGAATACTAACTATTTTATAACAAAACTTCAATTATTTCACAAGATATTTACCAAAAGCTTTCGGGAGCTTTCTATGTGGTATTGCCCCTTCGGTATGCCTAATTTACAAAATTGGGGCTTTGTCTACAAGGTATTGCCCTATCGGTATACCCTAACTTTTACCCAAACATTTGCTAAAACCTTATCTATTTACTATAAAAACAATGAAAAATTACTTAAGATATTGCTTAAAACACAAATCCTACTTATTAGATAACAACAAACAGAACTTACATGATATAAGAACGTAAGAAATTATACAAAGTCTTAACTACCTATCTTAGATAACAATATTTTTTAAAATATGAATCTATCTCAAACATATTAAAATACGAATCTTAAAATATCAATGTCACTATTTACAAACACTGATCACTTTCACTTTGTTTTCACATCGTGTCTTTAGCACTTAATCACTTTCATATCATATTGTGTCACTATCACTTATCACTTTACATTGCGTCGCTAACAAATTTTTTGACCTAGTCAAAACCTTCTAATTCCATGGTGAGGCTGCCAACTATACGCTAATCGATAGTAGGACTAAAAATATGTACGTTACCAATCAAGTAGTGTATCGATGTCGAATATATACTATTTAAATATTAATTTAGAATGACACATAATAATTGTAATATAAAACAGAACTTACTCTTTTGATTTAATTAAATACCTATCTAAAATAATGCTAATCAGCTATCATCGCTGAGGTGGTAATGAATAGAAGTGTCAATCTTGGCAACTCCGATTTTGACCTTGGCGCCGAATTTCAATTTAAGAATTTCAATCTATAGGAAATGTTACTTTACAAAACTAGTGTGACCATAAATACTGCACCATTTCAGATTTCCAAAAAAACGAAATTGTTCTATTGAAATGGCTAGAGGTCGCAGGCGAGACGGTAAAATTAATAATAATAATCAAATTCATGTTTGTGCGCCTATTTCGATGAAACTCGGTTTTTGGTACTATTTCAACATGAAAATAACAACGCAATGTTGAAAATTTAAAAAATCTCTCAAAAAATAACTCAATGTAAACTGATGGAAAAATAAAAAAGATCAAAATGGCTGCTAATTTTGTTTTTGGGTTGATTTTGATGTGACTCGGTTGACAAAACAAATAAATAATTTGGCTGCCATCTTAGATTTTTTTATAACATTCCGTTGCTGTTTTCTTGTCAAAATAGTACCAACACCCGAGTTTTATCGAAATCGGCCCAAAAACAAAAAAATTGGCCGCCATCTTGAATTTTTTTAATTTTCAACATTGTGTTCTTATTTTCTTGTCAAAATCGTACCAAAAACCGAATTTCATCAAAATCGGCCCAAAAACAAAAAAGTTGGCCGCAATCTTGGATTTCTAGTTTTTTTAAAATTGCGTTGTTATTTTCTTGTCAAAATAGTTCGAAAAACCGAGTTTCATCGAAATCGGCCCAAAAACAAAAAAGTTGGCCGCCATCTTGGATTTTTAAAATTTTCAACATTGCGTTGTTATTTTCTTGTCAAAATAGTTCGAAAAACCGAGTTTCATCGAAATCGGCCCAAGAACAAAAAAGTTGGCCGCCATCTTGGATTTTTAGTTTCATAAAAATTGCATTGTTATTTTCTTGTCAAAATAGTTCCAAAAACCGAGTTTCATCAAAATCGGCCCAAAAACAAAAAAGTTGGCCGCCATCTTGGATTTTTAGTTTCATAAAAATTGCATTGTTATTCTCTTGTCAAAATAGTTCCAAAAACCGAGTTTCATCTAAATCGGCCCAAAAACAAAAAAGTTGGCCGCCATCTTGGATTTTTAGTTTTATAAAAATTGCTTTGTTATTTTCTTGTCAAAATAGTTCCAAAAACCGAGTTTCATCGAATTCGGCCTAAAAACAAAAAAGTTGGCCGCTATCTTGGATTTTTAGTTTTTTAAAAATTTCGTTGTTATTTTCTTGTCAAAATCGTACCAAAAACCGAGTTTCATCAAAATCGGCCCAAAAACAAAAAAGTTGGCCACCATCTTGGATTTTTAGTTTTTTAAAAGTTGCGTTGTTATTTTCTTGTCAAAATAGTTCCAAAAACCGAGTTTCATCTAAATCGGCCCAAAAACAAAAAAGTTGGCCGCCATCTTGGATTTTTTAAATTTTCAACATTGCTTTGTTATTTTCATGTTGAAATAGTACCAAAAACCGAGTTTCATCGAAATAGGCGCACAAACATGAATTTGATTATTATTATTAATTTTACCGTCTCGCCTGCGACCTCTAGCCATTTCAATAGAACAATTTCGTTTTTTTGGAAATCTGAAATGGTGCAGTATTTATGGTCACACTAGTTTTGTAAAGTAACATTTCCTATAGATTGAAATTCTTAAATTGAAATTCGGCGCCAAGGTCAAAATCGGAGTTGCCAAGATTGACACTTCTATTTATTACTACCTCACCGATGATAGCTGATTAGCATTATTGTAGATATCTAATTAAATCAAAAGAGTAAGTTCTGTTTTATATTACAATTATTATGTGTCATTCTAAATTAATATTTAAATAGTATATATTCGACTTCCCACTCAGAATCCTTAATTTTGATACACTACTTGATTGGTAACGTACATATTTTGGTATTGTTACCGGCAATGTATGAAATGCAGGCATTGTATACAATGCCTAGGCATTGTATACAATGCCTGGCCCTTTTAGGCAATGTATGAAATATAATGAATATTGATATCTATTTCACACATTACCTAGGCAGT
This sequence comes from Agriphila geniculea, assembly GCA_943789525.1. NCBI lineage: Eukaryota > Metazoa > Arthropoda > Insecta > Lepidoptera > Crambidae > Agriphila > Agriphila geniculea. The sequence continues at coordinate 20,364,514 of OX038871.1, forward strand.
GTATACAATGACTAGGCATTGTATAGAATGCCTGCTGGTCCACCGGCAATGTGTATAATAAAAAGATTTTCGAGAATAGATTCGAGGGGGGATCGAGGGGGGCTTGGGGAAAGCTCGAGGGGGGGGGCTTGAGGAAAGCTCGAGGGGGGGGGCTCGGGGAAAGCTCGAGGAGGGTTCGATGGGGGGCTCGAGGGGGGCTCGAGGGGGCTCGAGGGAGGCTCGAGGGGGGCTCGAGGGGGCTCGAGGGGGGCTCGAGGGGGCTCGAGGGGGCTCGAGGGGGGCTCGAGGGGGCTCGAGGGGGGCTCGAGGGGGGCTCGAGGGGGGGCTCGAGAGAGCTCGAGGGGGGCTCGAGGGGGGCTCGAGGGGGCTCGAGGGGGGCTCGAGGGGGCTCGAGGGGGCTCGAGGGGGGCTCGAGGGGGGCTCTTTGGAATCGAACCTGTTTTACTCCTGTAGGTCCCGCGTATAGGTTAGAAATTTAAGGCGAGCGCGGAGCGCAGCGGAGCGTGAGCCTTAAATTTCGAGGTTATTTTTTTATAACAGACAACAGAAATTTGAGTTTGTAATCGAACCGCAGTGGAGCGAGATCCTTAAATTTCGAGGTTTTTTTATAACAGACATACGAAATATACATACATTGCCGGTGGACCAGCAGGCATTGTATACAATGCCTAGGCAAAGTATAAAATGAATTATATTTCATACATTGCCTGATCGTTTCAGGCATTGTATACAATGCCTAGGCATTGTATACAATGCCGGATTATACACATTGCCGGTAACAGTATTATTGTTTAGTAATGGCAATTGTGCGAACGAGACACCGACCTCCACCTGGTGTTGTCTCATTCACACAGTAGTGCCTTCAGTCAATGTCGTCGATAGAATTTCAACTCTATGTCAAATGCAATAAAGTTGAATTTATTTTAAACGATAAGTGAAAATTTTTTGCATAGTACTCACTCCCTATATAAACCTCCTTGGGTTTATAGTACTAAATTCATGACCACAACACGGTATTAAAAAAAAGAAATGTCAAAACCTTTTTCTTAATACTTGTTGTTGTTGTGGCACATGGAAATAGTACTATAAACCGGAATGAGCGCTTCGCCCCAAAACGAGCCGACAGAGAGGTCAAGTGAAATTTTTTGTAGAGTACTCACTCCCTATTTTAAACCTCCTTGCTGTGGCAGGTGGTGGCAAAGGTATAATTTCCATTCTGCTGTTACTTTCGTACATTTGTGAAGTCGAAGAGACTTTCATTTTTTTTAATTTTTTCACGGAAGCGAAAATTCTGAAACTTTTTTCTATTACTGAGGGAGCTTATTCCTACCTATAGAAAAATATTCAGCTAATTTGATTTTTTTCGGACATTCCCCATTGAATGTCTCTTGCTTGGGTCATTCGAAAATAAATCAAGAATTGTTTATAGTTCATTTTTAGTTTTTCAACTAAAGTAGGTATTGTAAGATCCCTCTAAATACCTAACTTTAATATGTGGATCAACCCAAAAATTTACTTTTCTACGTTCTAGATATTTTCTTCTTAAATGTAACAGGTAAAGCAAATAAATAGTACGACGATTTGACGAGGACATTTTTAAGTCTTGTAAAATTGACGTGCGTGACTGTATTGAGCATGTATTGAGCGTAGCCCGTGCCGGCCGGCGCGCCGTCCAGTGGAAAGACAGAGCACCGGCACCCTGATTATCTAAAAAGAAACTATTTAGCGACCGGTTTCATTCCACATACATTGCTACTTTTCTTTGGTATGTTTTTTTTTAAGTCCAAAAAGAAGTAGCAATGGATCACTATCATCTGTGAACTGCAACCGGTCGCTAGGTGGTTTCTAATTAGATAATCAGCCCGCGGCACGGCCCGGCAAGGCGCCGAGCCGTCGCCGTCGCCGTGCCGGCGTATGGAAAACCGCCCAATGGCGATATAATTCCATCAGTCACCAACAGTCAAACGTAATTCATGACTGATGGAATTTGACTGACGCTTGCATGACCATGAATGGCTGCCATAGATTAATATTAGGCTAGCCATACACACGCAATATTATTGGCAAACTAAAATTGACAATATTATTGTTCAATATAAGGCCCCGCATACTGCAAAATATTATTGCCAATAACTACTAACAAAAACAGGCTCAATCCCGTAGAGATCCTCGACTCGCGTGGAAGAGTTGTGAGACTTGTGAGAAATGGATAAAAAGAAAAAAGCTGGATTATTGTTTATTTATCGTACTAAGTTTGTAAGCGGCTACGCTCTCAGGCAATAATATTGTGAATGTAAAATTAACAATAATGCTAATCAATATATGGTTCCGCACACTACACAATATTTATGTAATTTTTTTTGGTTGTTTACCCGATTCGTGTACACGCTTTAAACAATGTGTAACAAATAGCCTTAACCAGAATATTATGGAAGGGGACCATCAAACTAAACAACTTCTATGGGACCAACTCTGGGGTGCGTTCGTAAACGAGGCTCGAAATTGGACCTTCACTCCAAGGCGTGCGACGTTCGTCATCCGACGTTTACGAACGACACTGCATAGCTGTCACTGTCCTATTAGATTCGTCGATTTTGATATTAATGAAGCGCGAAATGCAACAAACAATAAAATGAAAATTAATGTTTATAAACAAAGAAGACGTGTCAACTGTCAAATAAAACGTCAGAGCAAATTTCACCCACCTATTTCGTGGTATATACGAACGGCTATACCTAGTGATCGTCGGGCGATCGCCTCGGTGGTTTTAGAACGCGTACATTACATGTCATCGAGCGTCGTCCAGCGAACTTTACGAACGCACCCCTGAAATCGCGAACAAAAATCAGCTGTTTCATTTTCATAATATTATTGCATAAAACAGCAGATATTGCAAAAAATTTTTCAGTTTGATGGTCCTAATCTACCATATTCTGGTAATCTGGTTAAGCTTTTATTTCTTTATGTCCATTATACACTTTCAAATAATGGACAGAAAGAAAACATTCGTTGCATTCGTTATTGCGCTAACTTTATCTTTCTTCTTTTATTTAAAAAATGAAAACAAGAGAGAAACGTTGGATTATAGACTGGGTGGGTGAGGAAAATAAGCGGAGTCAAATCATTTAATCTAATAAATGAACTCCGAAGTCCGACTTACGAACGTACGCATGCCTTGAAATCTTTTTCTCAACTCAAATATTGCATTGCAGCTCATCCGCACACGACAATTATTATTGGCAATACCCCTGCCTCCCCCCGATATTATCGTAAATATTTCAGAATTTCTGGAAATCTGCAATAATATTGAACAATACCGAAATATAGGCCATACACATAGGTACAATATTATTGTCAATATATACTTTGACAATATTATTGCGTGTAAGGCTAGCCTTAGTGCATTGTTTTGACTTTTGCAGTTTGCAGAGGGTCGTTCCGAACCTACGCTCCGAGTGCAACCGAACGCTCTAAGGCCGGCCACACACAGACGTAATCACGCAACGGAATCTCGCAACGGAATCACGCAACGTGATTCCGTACGTACCACCACACACAGACGTTTTTTTTCGTTCGGAATCACGGCTCAGTCAGGCGCCAGACTTTGATGAGTGAACATTGAGCGAAGATGAATTATTTTGACTTTTAATGAATAATTGAAGATGAATAATTATAGACTATTTATTATTAATATTACGATTAGGTCAATTCAATTGTTTTCTGTTTTTTTTTTGGTAAAATAGAACTAATAACTTAAGCCGGGTCCATAGCTCGTGTTTTGCTCTACACAATCAACAAAAAGATCTACACAAAACATCGTTTCGCGAAACATTTTTGTGTAGAGAAACAATGTTTCTGCTTTCCATGCCTGGTGGAAAACACGTACACAAAACTTTTTGCGCGGGTCGAGGGGCAGGGTATTGTCATAGGCCAGCCGCACACACGCAATAATATTGGCCACAATAATTTTGAATAATATGATTTAACACTGAGGCTAACCGCAAAAAAAAATTGCGATTAGCCTCAGTGTTATTAAAAATTTTATCTTTAAAAATCATTTAAAAAATTTCAATTGAACCAGGTTTTTCAAAATTTTTCGAAAAGGCAAGGAAAAGAGATATAACAGTTATAACAGTTACGAAAAATGATCAAAATGTAACAATTTTTTTTTGTTACCGATGCAAAGTGAATGTTGTTTTTTTATTTTTAGAAGACTTAAAAATTCACCATTCAAAACTTTTTTTGAAAATTATTAAGGTTGTGACTTTGATAGAACCTAGGACTGTGTATAACTATTTGCACAGAAGATACTTATTAGTTAAAAAAACCGGCCAAGTGCGAGTCGGACTCACGCATGAAGGGTTCCATACCAAAAAACGGAAAAAATACGTTTGTTGTATGGGAGCCCCCTTTAAATATTTATTTATTCTGTTTTTAGTATCTCTTTGGGGTGTTTTTTAAAGCCGGTGGCGTACATTGCCAGTTTTGTAACAAATATGTCAAAGAGGACCTTTCCAAAAACATCAACGAACTATAACGTTTGGAGGCGGTATTACAGTTCGATTATTAATCTCAATGGAAACAAAAAAATGACACTCTCAAACTGACCTTGATAGTTACATTTTCAGATATACCTAAAACTTTGGTCACTTTTAAAATTTCATACATTTTCGAGTCATGATAAGTAATAGGCTAACATAAAATGCTAAATTGGCAACACTGAAGTTTTGTCTACTCAAGCCACGCAATCGCTGTGGACGGCGTGTGTAGAGAAACATGTTTCGCGAAACAATGTTTTGTGTAGATGTTTTTGTTGATTGTGTAGAGCAAAACATGCGCTATGGACCCGCTCTTAGCAAAATAATTGAAAAGTAGGCCAAAAGTCTGGTATCCAGAGCTGTAATAAAAAAGTTAGCATTCCGTACGTACGGAATAACGGTTGTGTGTGGCGACCAAGAACCTTATATATGACTCTGGACATTGCGTCACCTTTTGGGGCTTGAAGAACGAAAAAATAACCTTGAATGACGTCAACGATATTTTCCATCTCTTTCATTAGGGTGACAACAATGTTGTCCATTCGTAGGACAGTCACTACAAATAGGAGGTTATCTGTGATAGGTACTTACTACAGACTATCAACTTATGCCTACGGCGTAAGTTTTTTGGACGACCAATCCAAACATTCAAAAGTGTTTAGATTCTAAACATTTGAATGTTTAGAATAGTTTAGATGTTAGTTAGTGCCAAAGTTTGTATGTTTGGGTATCTCTAAACGTACAAACATTCGCATTTAGAATATTACTGCATTTATAGGATTATTACTACTCCGATTCCTATTAGGATTCTTCCTACTATTATTACGACCAACCATATTATAACCTTTCTATATATTCATTCAAACCCCCCTTTTGGCCAGCGGCGGCGCGCAACACAAAATATTTACTTAATGATTATTTTCGGTTGGCTCCTCTCCGGATGGACGATACTGTTTTGGAATGGTGGTCACACTGGGGGTCAAGTCTGCTATTGTTAACATCATATAATCGTGTTTCAATGGTGTTTGAACGGTAATGCTTTTTAACACAGTTCTTGATTCTTAAACCCAAAACTGAAACACAGTGTCTAACGGGTTTGGATTTTTAGGAAAAACAATGTGTTTCAATTTTGGGTTTACAAAAACAAGAATTGTGTCAAAAAGCATTACCATCCAAACACCATTGAAACACGATTACGGCGTTAGTCACGATAATAGCAAACTTGACCCCTTGGTCCTGTACGGTCCGGCTGGTTAAAAGTCAAAACTTGGAGATACGTGGTGAGGTTTAAGACTTAGGTACAGATGCCGGCATATATATTGGCAAGAAAATGAAAGAGACAAAAGATGCGCAGTAGCCATAAACACTAAGTTTATGGCTACTGCGCATCTTTTGTCCCTTTCTTTCTCTTGCCAATATATATGCCGGGCAGTTTTTTTTTTTATACACACCTGCCCTTCCACCCTAAAGTCACGTGTATTTTTATTTTGTACAATGAGGAATGTCCAAAAAAACAAATTGGCTGAATATTTTTATAGGCAGGAATAAGCGCCCTTAGTAATATAGAAAAAGGTTTTAGAATTTTCGGTTGTGTGAAAAAAAAAATAAGTCTCATTATTAGTTGCAATATAAAATGTCAAAACTGCATTATTTTGGCCGTTGAAAATAATTTCCCTCTAACGGTAATTGGGATATACTATAAATGTTTCTTTTCCTCATCGTTTCGGAATCTGAAAAATAAAATAAGATGAATTTTTATTTTGTTACTACGAATAAACAATGGGTGTCAAAGACCATAATAACTAGTATAGTAGTAAGTTAGGTAGGTCCGATTCTTAGCTGAAACTGATCTAAATTGTTTAACTCAACTACGTAAGATAATATTTTAGTTTACATTACATTTTTTCTCTCAAGAATACAAAATAATTCCGCTCTCAAAGTTAAATGTGGCATAAAAACATAAAATATAATGTTAGGTAGGATAAACGTAAATTTTTCATCCAAATCTTTCTTTCTTATTCAAAAGTTCTGCTGTGATTATGGTCACCCTGCGATATGCAGATAATATTTCTAAAGCTTCTTATGTGTCGAAAATGAATACAGATTTGTACATATTATATTTATTATATTGAAATAAAAAATACGTAATTAAGGTGGAATTATAATTAACTTCTATAATATTTCCGAATTAGATCGGAAACAATCTTTGAAATCTGCTAAAATTCAGATTTCTGAGAAGGAAAAAATTGAATGCTGAAAATACTTTAAAAAACACTTACTTGTGAAATATAATGTTAGAATTTGGTTTTGAAACACTTTTGCAATTTTGCACAATGCAACACATGCTTTGTAACGCGAATTTTATTTAAATAATTTTATATTTTTGTACATAAACGTGAGATGCGGTGGAAAATCATTGACATTAGTGACATGTCAAATCAAAGACAATTCCATCAGTGATGCCACCTTATTTTTATTTGGTAACTTATGAAATATGGAGAAATTACTGTTAAACGTAAAATATTGTAATAACAAAATGGACTCATCTGTCCTCTAAATAATTACTTTGGCATGTACTAATAAATTTTAACATCATGTAACTAATTTAAAGTGTGCCGATATTTACATTTATATAGAAAATCTAATTAATTGTTGTACATGACCTGGGTAAATTGACTATGGATTGGGATATTTTGTACTTAGCATGGCAATTTCAGTCACAGTGTGAGAGGGATAAAAGAAATCTGCAAAGGTGAATGACCTCATCCCCAACCATCCTTCAGTAGTAGAATGTCCAGTGTCATAGAATATGAATATAAGGTTCTTGGTGGCGACCAATACAAAGTCTATGGGAGGCTTGCGTTCGGAATGACTTTTTTCCGTGCGTGATTCCGAATGCACGAGCCCTCATCTGGAATTCCGCACGGAAAAAAATTACGTACGGAACGTTGACGTCTGTGTGTGGCAGACATCGATTTTGTATGCAATCGCTGCGTTCGGAATTCCGAATCGGGATTCCGTTGCGAGATTCCGTTACGTGATTACGTCTGTGTGTGGCCGGCCTAACGCCGTTCCAAACATTAGAGCGTGACGTTCGGTTGTAACAACTTTCCCGTTCCAAACGTCAGAGCGTTGCAACCAAACAACCATCAAAATTGATGGTTGTAAAACGCTCTGACGTTTGTCTATAGAAAAACTGTCAATGTCATTTGACATTATTTTGTATTTTGATGTTTTTGTGCCTAATTTTCAAATAAATCATGGTAGCTTCGCAAAAAAAACAGTTTTTATTTGATTTTGAATAAAGGAAAGTTTAAATTATTCCTATTTCAAGTGGAAAATGAAGACTTTGTATTGAAATTGACATTTAAAGTTCTTGGTCGTTCCTAACCTTAGAGTGAGTTAAAAAACAACCGTTTGGTTGTTTTTTAACTGCACTCTAAGCCTCTAAACGCAACCCAGTTTTGCTATTTATTATTTGCCGAAGTAAAAAATATTTGATGTCCGTTTCGTTCAATTCCCTGTTTAAGAGCCATACAATATAAATATATCTTTATTTTGAGAAGAAAAGAAACTTATCACATCAACCATTAACCATGTCGGATTCAGAAGATGACACTTTTGAGGTGAATAATTTCAAAGAAATTCAGGATGAGATTGAAAGATGTAAGAGGAATCCAGAAACATCTGGAATGTTTGTATCAGGGTGGGATGATGCTGACCAAGATGTAGATGTTGTCAAAAATCCGAAAGGTGGGTTTCTAAAAGCAGTGTGTCGCAAAAGGCGAGGCGCGTAGGTATCTATTGTATTGTACTTCGATCATGTAATTTTAGTAGGTTTAGGATTTTATACGATAGGTATCATATTAGGTGTTGGCAAACACCACAAAATCGTACTAGGCCCTCAGGCTTCAGGGTGTTACAGAATATAATAATAGTATGTGTTTCATACCACACATCTCTATACCTTTACAATAAAGCTTATAATATATTAAATTAGTGAAAAGTAAATAAAATACCTAGCAAATTCGGCACTATTGAGCATAAAAATTCCTCTGGCAACTTACCCTAGTGATGAGCCGAGTCAGGTATTTTTGGTATTCTCTATTCAAGTACTACGCTATGTGTATCCAAAATTCCAAATAGTGTACTTTTGGTACTTGAGTATGCGAGTACCAAGAATGTATTCAAGTCGGTCTGACTTGGTCTGTCACTAAACTTACCTAGTTGATAAAAAATCATTTACTTAGGTACGGTTTAGTCGACAAATGTCAACTTCTACAAATGACAACCTAGTTTAAAACCAGGCATCCGTCACTCGCCCATACCTACCGCGATAAGTACCTACAGCGCGCGACAACTCGGAGTTGCAAAATCAGTCAGGGTTGCCGCCGCGCTTGTGAGTACACGCGTGCGTTATTCTGTGCCTCTATGACGGTCAATCGATCATTATTTATTGCTCCCAGCACTGTACCGTACACTATTATCCTTACTAATATTATAAATGCGAAAGTCCGTTTGTTTGTTTGTTACGCCTTCACGTCCTAACTACGGAACCGATCATCATGAAATTTTGCATACACGTTGTCAGGGGTACAGAGAAGGACATAGGGTACCTTTCATCTCGAAAAAAAGTATTGTTCCCGAGGGATAGGAAAAAACCTTTCCTCGCAGACGAAGTCGCAGGCGGCCGCTAGTAATTTATAAATAACTAGCGGCCGCCCGCGACTGCGTGGAAATATTTTTTGCCATCCCTCGGGAATCATATTTTTTCGGGATGAAAGGTATCCTATGTCCTCTGTACCCCTAAGAACGTGTATGCAAAATTTCATGATGATCGGTTCAGTAGTTAAGACGTGAAGGCGTAACAAACAAACAAACAAACGGACTTTCGCATTTATAATACTAGCGGCCGGCCGCGACTTCGTCTGCGTGGAAAGGTTTTTTGCTATCCCTCGAGAACAATACTTTTTTTCGGGATGAAAGGTACACTATGTCCGTCTCTGTACCCCTGACAACGTGTATGCAAAATTTCATGATGATCGGTTCAGTAGTTAGGACGTGAAGGCGTAACAAACAAACAAACAAACAAACGGACTTTCGCATTTATAATATTAGTAAGGATTAGTAAGGATGGAGAATCGTAATACTAATATTGCGTGGACGGCTGTCGCAATAAACAGAAGGATTCAAAGTTTTCATTTTTAGGGTTCCGTACCAAAATGGTAAAAAAGGAACCCTTATGGTGTGACTCGGTCTGTCTGTCACAGCTGGATATATCGAGAACTACTAATGGTATCAACTTGAAATTCGGAATAGTTTTAGATGACATTCGCCCAACTATTTTGTAAATAAGAAATTAATAAAAAAAATAATATCTTTTTTGGACTGAAAAAGGGTCTGAAAAATTTGAAGTGGGTTCTACTAGGGCATGTGGAATATCATATGATAGAACGCCGTTTGCACCTTGTTAATCATTTTTTCTTTTTGTTTTAGGCCACATAGTTTTCAACTTATGATGAAAAATATACAAAAAATTACCGTTTCCCCCTCCCCTCTTATCTCCGAAGTTTGCAAAGAGAAAAAAAACCGACTTCAAAAAACCTACCTCTAAAAAGCAAGAAATAATATTCCTAATAATTAAACACGTCTATTGAAGTCGGTTGGGGCTGGAGTACAAATCCCTTTTTTTTATTCCAAAAGGGTGGGGCTTTTGGAATAAAAAAAAGGGATTTGTACTCCAGCCCCAACCGACTTCAATAGACGTGTTTAATTATTAGGAATATTATTTCTTGCTTTTTAGAGGTAGGTTTTTTGAAGTCGGTTTTTTGTTTTTTTAAACAATTTTTATTTTTTTATTTTTAGTGTAGGTACCTTTTGTATTAGGTAGTGTAGGTAAATTATTTAGGTAGAAATTAAAATCGGCTCAGCCAAACGTGAGTTAATCGTGGAGAAACATACATACATGCGGGTCAAACTGAGAACCTCCTTTTTTAAGTCGGTTAAAGAACTACACTTAAGATTTTTTACAACAAAAAAATAATTATCTTATTCAGTTCATAAACAAAGAAGTTATACGACTGATCATCGAGGTAGTTCACACAAAAAAATCATACTATTTTCGTGCTTTTTTCAAGATTACTTGAAAAGTACTGAACCGATTTCAAAATTTTAAAAAATGGGACCAACTTGGGAGTTTACCTAATGTAATACCGTTTGAATCATTTCAATCGGTCCAGCCGTCTTTGAGTAATCGGTGTACATACAAAAAACAAAAAAAAAAAAACGGGTCGAATTGAGTACCTCCCTCCTTTTGAAGTCGGTAAAAATTAGAAATCATTCTATGTGATAGCAGTTTATATAAAGATTACAGGAAAAATAAAACAATGTCTCAATATAGGTAGCACACTTTTTTAGAAATTATCAAATTTCTAAAAAAGTTAACATTAGTTCCACTATCGGTCAAGAGATGGCGCTGACCTAAAGCTGCAATACTAATTTGATTATTCTACTCTGCAGTGTGGTTTGATGGTGCAATTATGATGGTACGGAACCCTCGGTGCGCGAGTCCGACTCGATCTTGACCGGTTTATTCGCTTTACCGAAAGATTCTAAAATGTATAAGAAAAATTTATATTTTGTTTATTTATCTCGTAATTTTTATGAGTAGGTACCAGTGGCGAAGGGTCCATACAAGCCGATTCCCATCGGCTTACCTTTTGGAAATCCCTGCCCGCCCACTGATCCACTATGCAGATCACTACATTTTTGTAGAGCGGCTTACCTTCGCCATAATTTCACCCCTCGCCACTGGTAGGTACATACCTATTTTTGATAAGTAGGTGTAACCTATACTATAGGTAGGAAAGCGTGTAGTTATAGGTACTTATATTCAGAGGCGGGTCGTGACTATTTTTCTCGATCAAATTTCCTAAGGTACCCACCTACCTAAATTTTTTTTTGTGCGAATTATACCTACTTAACTAAATACCTACATTTCTGGATTTAAGGATTCCGTAACCGGCAACAGTATGATGGCGGTGGCATAAAGACTGCCTCAAATTTAACACATAGTCTAATGTGGCGTTAACTGTACATCTAGCCTAGGTTTATTTGAAACGTAATTTTTTCACATTTAAGTAGGTAGGTACACATTATAAACACAAAACTTGTAATAAAGTATTTAATCCTTCAAGCACAGAAAATGAGACAATAGATTTTCCATTGTTGTGTTGTGCGGCCCGATGGGGCCGCTCGAGCGTTGAAGGATTAGAACTTAGAATAATTACACCTAGAACGATAGTTTCCTAGAAAGCGGTCTGGCAAAAGTGAGGCACAAATGAAATTTATGTGTGCGTAAGGTGCTTGTGTTTACGCTTGACGAAACGCACACAGCAAAAAAATAATGTTACCAATACAATTTTCTTTTCCCTCAAAAGTAGGGAAGTTGAAACCATCGTCTTACTTATAGTTGCGATTGTGTAAATTTCACCATTTAACTGTAACTAGAGTTTGCTTGTCAAAACTAGAGATGGGCAAGGGTTTAAGTCCAAGCAAAGTATATAATATGAAATATTTTTTAAATAAGATGTGAGTGTACAATGTTAAAAATGACAAAAATTAAAGATGGTGGCCAACTTTTTTTGTTTGTGGGCGGATCTTGATGAAACTCAATTTCGGGCACTATTTTAAGAAGAAAACAGCAACGCAATGTTAAAAATATAAAAAATCCAAGATGGCGGCCAACTTTTTTTTTGTGGGCCGATTTCGATGAAACTTGGTTCGGGGTACTATTTTAACAAGAAAAACGCAACACAATGTTAAAAATATAAAAAATCCAAGATGGCGGCCAACTTTTTTGTTTGTGGGCCGATTTCGATGAAACTTGGTTCGGGGTATTATTTCAACAAGAAAAACAGCGACGCAATGTTAAAAATATAAAAAAAATCCAAGATGGCGGCCAACTTTTTTGTTTGTGGGCCGATTTCGATGAAACTCGGTTCGGGGTACTATTTTAACAAGAAAACAACGCAATGTTAAAAATATAAAAAATCCTAGATGGTGGCCAACTTTTTTGTTTGTGGGCCGATTTCGATGAAACTCGGTTCGGAGTAGTATTATAACAAGAAAACAGCAACGCAATGTTAAAAATAAAACAAAATCAAAGATGGCGGCCAACTTTTTTGTTTGTGGGCCGATTTCGATGCATATTTTTAGCACTGCGTTGCTGTTTTCTTGTTATAATAGTACCCCTGACCGAGTTGCATCGAAATCGGCCCACAAACAAAAAAGTTGGCCGCCATCTTGAATTTTTTATATTTTTAACATTGCGTTGCTGTTTTCTTGTTATAATAGTACTCCGAACCGAGTTTCATCGAAATCGGCCCACAAACAAAAAAGTTGGCCGCCATCTTGGATTTTTTATATTTTTAACATTGCGTTGCTGTTTTCTTGTTAAAATAGTACCCCGAACCGAGTTTTATCGAAATCGGCCCACAAACAAAAAAGTTGGCTGCCATCTTGGATTTTTAAAATTTTAACATTGCGTTGCTGTTTTATTGTTAAAATAATATCCCGAACCGAGTATCATCGAAATCGGCCCATTAACAAAAAAGTTGGCCGACATCTTGGATTTTTTTATATTTTTAACATTGCGTTGCTGTTTTCTTGTTAAAATAGTATCCCGAACCGAGTTTCATCGAAATCAGCCCACAAACAAAAAAGTTGGCCGCCATCTTGAATTTTTTAATATTTTTAACATTGCGTTGCTCTTTTCTTGTTAAAATAGTATCCCGAACCGAGTTTCATCGAAATCGGCCCATAAACAAAAAAGTTGGCCGCCATCTTGGATTTTTTATATTTTTAACATTGCGTTGCTCTTTTCTTGTTAAAATAGTATCCCGAACCGAGTTTCATCGAAATCGGCCCACAAACAAAAAAGTTGGCCGCCATCTTGGATTATTTACATTTTTAACATTGCGTTCCTGTTTTTTTTTTATTAAAATAGTACCCCGAACCGAGTTTCATCGAAATCAGGTCACAAACAAAAAAGTTGGCCGCCATCCGCTACCGCTATGGTCCCGGCCTTCTAAGTAAATGCGGGAGATTTTTTCCCCGTACTGGCAACATTTTCATAAAATGTGAAGTGACAAGATAAGGTTAATTTTGTTGAATGTTTTACGTAAAAAAATAAGTTCAAACGCATTAATAATACGTGAAATGTAATCTACAATCTTTCTTGTATTTTTCCGATGTAATGTGACCTGATTGTGACATCCGTTCATTGCGCAAACCCTCATTTTTAATGAAATTCTCGGGAGTTGTTTTCGACACGAATATCACTTCAGCACTAACGGGCCGAATAGTCATACCAAGCCATTCTGGCTTGGTTTGAGTTGCCTCACCATACGGATGCGGACTCGCCTTCTAGGTGTAATTATTCTAAGGATTAGAAGAAGACAACCCTAAAGTTGTTAGAAGAGCTAAGAGCTACGCGATAGAAAGAGAGGCAACCTGTAGGTGAATATAACTGTACGCAAGGAAGCGGTGTGCGACCTGAATTGCACTTTATTGTGTCTGAGCAAGAGTTGCTATTTATTTAAATGACCATGCGGAGTGAATGTTCTGTACTATGTACTATTATGTATTCTGTGTTAAAACGCCAAATTCTACAAATGTCCAATTCTACAAATGCCAACTTCTACAAATGCCCACTTCTACAAATGCCAAATTCTACAAATGTCAACTTCTACAAATGCCAACTTCTACAAATGCCCACTTCTACAAATGCCAAATTCTACAAATGCCAACTTCTACAAATGCCCACTTCTATAAATGCCAAATTCTACAAATGTCAACTTCTACAAATGCCAACTTCTACAAATGCCAACATTTAGTTGGAATATTTTTAATCACTTTTTGATTTTTGATGTTATATTTTTTTGCGTTTTTATAGTGTATTTTCAATTATTTTTGGATTTTGGATATGTTTTGGTTTGTTTATAGTGTATTTTTTTTCAATCATATTTGGAATTTGTTTTTCTTTTCATCAATTCGTTAAATAAAAACGTCTCCAAAGTACTAGGATCATATAAATATGGAGAAGGTTAAGTTCAATAACTTTTGATATCTTTTTTGTTTTTTTTTGTATCATCTTATTTATTACATTCGAAATTTTTTTTGTTTGTTTTTCTTTTCTTCGTAATAAAAATGACTCAAAGTACCGGGTTACATAATAATGGAGGAGCTTAACTTCAATAATTTTCAATAACTTTTTTTTTATATTGATTACTTTAAAAAAATACTATTTTTGCTTCGTAATAAAAACGTCACCAAAGTACCAGGATCACATTAATATGGAGAAGGTTAAGTTCCATAGATTTTTTTTATTTTTTTAAATTGAATTAATATAAAAAAGGCTTTATTTTAATCAAAGAAGTTAACCTTTTCCATATTTATGTGATCCTGGTACTTTGGATACGTTTTTATTACGAAAAAAAAGAAATTTTTCGAATGTGATGATAATACAAAAAATAAAACAAAAAAGTTATCAAACATTATTGAACTTAACCTTGGCCATATTTATATGATCCTGGTACTTTGGAGACGTTTTTATTAATTGATGAAAAATAACCAAATTCCAAATACTTATGATTGGAAAAAATACACTAAACAAACCAAAACATATCCAAAATCCAAAAATAATTGAAAATACACTACACAATACACAAAAACACTACACAATACCCAGTCCTTGAACACCTTCAAAAGCCAAGTAAAAGAGCACTACCTGTCACTGTGATTTTGTCTAATAAATTATTACTTACTTCTCCTAAACTGCAAATAAGTTGTTTTTTCCTTATATTTTTAAGTGTATGTATGTTTATGTAAGTTTATCATGTCATATTATTTTATGTATGTTTATGACTTTAACTTTTTAATTAATTACTTTGTTCCGTCCAAGCCATTTTACACCCCCCTCTTTATTCATCTTCTGTCAATATCTCCATGTCTCTGGTTGCCTGGAAGAAATCGCTTTTAGCGGTAAGGCCGCCATATTTAGCACTCTAAGTTTTATTGTAATTTTTTAATATGTATGTTTCTCTTGGTGTTAAAATAAAGTATTATCTAATCTAATCTAATCTAATCTAAAAACGCAAAAAAAATATAACTTCAAAAATCAAAAAGTGATTAAAATATTCCAACTAAATGTTGGCATTTGTAGAAGTTGGCATTTGTAGAAGTTGACATTTGTAGAATTCGGAATTTGTAGAAGTGGGCATTTGTAGAAGTTGGCATTTGTAGAATTGGACATTTGTAGAATTTGGCGTTTTAAACTAGGTTGTCATTTGTAGAAGTTGACATTTGTCGACTAAACCTTAGGTACATACATACTTAGTTATTTTTATTTTCTTATATTCGTAATATGTTTCAGCCAATCCCATTGATCACATATTATGGGCTGCTGAAAATGGAGATGTTGAAACTCTCAAAGAATTATTGACAAATCAACCAGGCCTTGTCCATGCTCGAGATTCTGATGGTTACACACCACTTCACCGTGCTGCTTATAGCAACCATACTTCTGCAATATCTTTGTTACTGAGTCTCGGAGCTAATATTCATAGTAAAACAGAACTTGGCTGGACTCCGTTGCACTCTGCTTGTAATTGGAATCATTATGGAGCTGCAGCAAGACTATTGGCCGCAGGGGCCGACCTAAAGGCAGTATCAGATGGAGGTGCGTTTTAAGAAAAGAATGAACAGTAAATTGTGTGACACCACGTGTTAACACGCCGTATTTCTATGGACGTGTTTTAAGATAAGTGTGATCCTAGTGCATATGTTACCGGCAATGTATGAAATGCAGGCATTGAATACAATTTTAGGCAATGTATGAAATAGCTTGAGGGCTTGAGGGGGGCTTAGGGAAAGCTCGAGGGGGGCTCGGGGAAAGCTCAAGGAGGGCTCGAGGGGGCTCTTTGAGTTTGGAATCGAACCTGTTTTACTCCTGTAGGTCCCGCGTATAGGTTAGAAATTTAAGGCGAGCGCGGAGCGCAGCGGAGCGTGAGCCTTAAATTTCGAGGTAATTTTTTTATAACAGACAACAGAAATTTGAGTTTGGAATCGAACCTGCTTCACTCCTGTAGGTCCCGCGTATAGGTTAGAAATTTAAGGCGAGCGCGCAGCGGAGCGTGAGCAAAAGATGCGCAGTAGCCATAAACTCAGTGTTTATGGCTACTGTGCAACTTTTGTCTCATCTTTCTCTTGCCAATTTATATGCCGGCACCTGTAACAGTGTGCTTCGATGCGAATTTTTATTCTTATCTAGTAATACTTGTTAGTAAAGGGTTCATATTAATTATTAATTCATATTTCTGTTAGAGGAGTTACCTAACACTGTTGATTAAATAAAATAAAATAAAAAAGCTTTTTATTCCATATCTAGTATCTATGTAAGTACTTAACAATTTATTTATGTTATATTGTTAATAAACATATGCTAATTATTAGTATTTGTTAGTATAGTTTCAGACATGGATCCCGTCTGGGTATAAGCCTCCTCCATTGCTTTCCACTTCTTTTCCCTCTTTTTCAGCCAGCCCTTGCCTGCCACGGACACAATATCGTCGGACCATCGTTTTCTGGGTCTGCCTACTTTCCTTTTGCCTTTAGATCCTGTCCATCCAGTGGACTTGAGGTTACTTAATGAATATTTTTTCACACTCAGGTGATGAAGAAGAAGAATAATATAAACCTTTTACTAAGTGTTACTAGATGAGAATAAAAATTCGCATTGAGTCACACCATACATAAACCAGTCACAGTGTGACACGACACGATTCAGTGACTTGTTGAGAATATAGAGAATTTTGTTGCTAACTCGTTAAGTGACACTGTTGTCCATAGTACCTACCTAATCAGATTTAATTTTCTTTCAGAACAAACGCCGATGCATTTAGCCGCAGCTATTAGTCATTGTAAATCAACACTACTTGTCTTGCTTCTTCGAGAAGACGTGGTTGAAATTGTAGACAAACCAAACAATTCTGGAGAGAGCCCTAAGCAACTTGCCCTCGGGCACGGCATTTATGGGCCAATATTTGAGATGGTTTTGCCTGCCGCATCATTTATCCGCTCTTTAGCTTTTACGTGTAATCCATATTTTAGAGCCCAAGTTGTTAAATAAAGTTTTATAATAACAAATCGTTGTTTCATTTCATTAGTTAGCTGTTAGATGATATCCTTTTATATTCGAAACAAGAAAATGAATAAATCGAATCGAGTTTCTGAACTTTCTGAGGCTTCCTACTAATATACATAGGTACATTGTAGACTGTAGTACAGTAAATTAATTTTGAAATTAAAAGCAGACAACAAATTGGAGATTTTTGACAGTTAAGCCCGATTTACACATACTTAAGTAAGTTCAACTAACCTTCTACTTAACTACTTAATCGGAAAATGGACAGTTGCGTTTAGGAGACCGACAAACTCTGGTATTTGTGCGACAAATTCCGACAAATTAACGGCTGCACACCCGAGTAATCAGATTTTCGCTACGACCTTCCGTTTTCAAGATCTGGGGCCCTATTTTTGAATCGCTCGGCAGGCGTCGAGCGCTCGTTTCTACTGATTTTCGTTCGACATCTCATTGTTATGTATGAGTCATATGTCGAACGAAAATCTGTCGAAAAGAGCGCTCGACGCTTGCCGAGCGATTCAAAAATAGGGCCCCTGTGTGGCTCAGCTGTAAAGACGTCTCTACAGCTGCGCCACACGTATCTCCTAAACGCAAGCCCGACAATTTCTGGTTTTTGCCGACAAATTCCGACAAACTATCGTCTTCTTTTTTTGTGGACCAGCTGTAGTCCGGCATGTGGCGGACGCGACGTTGCCGCACCGTGGACACAGATTTGATTGTTTCTATGCAAGCAATCGGCAATTGACGATAGAGTGCGTATGACGTGCGGTTTACGTGGACAGTACGCCTAAATGTATTCTATGTGACCAACTGCAGAGAGCACTTGAGCGCAAAAAACTACGCGTATTTTAATCTACTTATAAAATTTTCTCCGCCGTACATGCTCGAGTGAAGTTGCAGCGGATCACTGTGTCCTCAAGTTACTGTCCACCAGCTATGGAACACGTGCCGGACTACAGCTGGGCCACAAAAAAAAGTTGTAAATCTGACTTTTTGACTATGCCATGATGAAGACGATAGTTTGTCGGAATTTGTCGCCAAAAACCAGAATTTGTCGGGCTTGCGTTTAGGAGATATGTGAGGATTCGCTTACGACCTTTCGTTCTCGAGATCCAGGTAAAAAGGTCTCCACAGCGTATCCTCACTTATCTCCTAAACGCAAGATCGACAAACTCTGATTCTTGGTGGCAAATTCCGACAAACTAACGGCTACACACTCGAGTTATTAGATTTTCGCTACGACCTTCCTTTCTCAAGATCCAGGTAGAAAAGTCTCCACAGCGTATCCTCACATATCTCCTAAACGCAAGACCGACAAAATCGGGTTTTTGTGTGACAAATTCCGACAAATTAACGGCTGCACACACGAGTAATCAGATTTTCGCTACGACCTTCCGTTTTCGAGAGCTGTGTGGCTCAGCTGTAGAGACGTCTCTACAGCTGCGCCACACAGATCTCCTAAACGCAAGACCGACAAATTCTGGTTTTTGTGCGACAAATTAACGGCTGCACACACGAGTAATCAGATTTTCGCAACAACCTTCCGTTTTCGAGATCTGTGTGGCTCAGCTGTAGAGACGTCTCTACAGCTGCGCCACACGTATCTCCTAAACGCAAGCCCGACAAATTCTGGTTTTTGGCGACAAATTCCGACAAACTATCGTCTTCATCATGGCATAGTCAAAAGGTCAGAATTCCAACTTTTTTTTTGTGGCCCAGCTGTAGTCCAGTACGTCTATGGAACATTATTTACTGGAGCGGTATCGGAGGGGAAATAATCAGATGTATTGAAAAAATACAATAAGTGTAAAAAATTTATGCTCCTTAATATTTTTATTAATTTAGTTTGTTAAATATAATATGTATAATCAGATCTCTATGAGCAAACAATAACTCTTTTTTACCCTAATTACGTTACATATACTTACAGTAAACAGCTAGGACAACATCGCAAGACCAATACCTTAAGTTTGTAAACCTTATATGAAATAAAAATATTATTATTATTATATCCAAAAACCAAAAATACCTGATTTGATGCAACCATTACCCCCTTCCCTTTTCATGTCTAATTTTACTGGGTTAAAGAGGAAGGTTTATTTTTAAGTACATATATCTAAAAATGAAATGGGGATTTCAGACCACGTAAAAGAACAACTTTTACTATGGGGCCAACCACGAAATCGCGAAAGCAGCAGTGAAGAGCTGATTTTTTTTCCGCGATTTCGTGGTTGGCCCCATAGTAAAAGTTGTTTATTTACGTGGTCTGAAATCCCCATTACATTTTTAGATATACTTAAAAATTAACCGTGTATGATATTGATAATAATACATGGTGTCAAATTCCACATTCCACCGAAGCGGAGCGAGGGCGGGTCGCTAGTTAAAAATAAAAGGTGGAACCAATTTATGTAATGTAACAATACCGAAACAGGTGATATGTTGCTTAATTAAACTGAACAACTTTCTCAAGGCACATAGGTCGAAAAACGAAAAAAAAAACATTTGGTCAGCCGACCGACTTGGAAAGGTGAAAAAGTTGGAGAAAGATGTTCATTTAAACAACACTATCACCTGTTTCAGTATTGTTAAATAATTTGGTTCCACCATAAATTAATACATTCTGTGTATGTTAGTTGAAGCTCCTGATTGACCTACTTGTAAGATCTTCATTTGTACCCTATTAAAAATAATTTGTATTTGTAAAATAGGTAGGTAGGTAAGTACCTATATATTTTAAACTAAAGTATGATTATAAAATAAGAACCACAGAATATAAAATTATAATAGTTGGTAGAACTAATTATCTTTGACCTTTAAACGACATATTTTCAATGACATGCATAGCTCCAGAAATAAGATATGTCTCCGCTTGTAAGTTTTTAAGGCTAGCTATTAAATTTCGTTTATCAATTTTTTTTATTTCATTTAATGATTGCCTAGTTTGGAATGTCATATAGGGCAGTACCAAGCAACCTACTCCAAAACATCTACATCTCACACAATTTTTCCAGATTTCGACCAAGTCTTCATCCTTTATAACAGGGCATACTGGTAGTAAATTTATGGCATTAATGCATTTCACTTTTTGCCGTTCTGTAATAGGGTGATCTGCATGCTGGAATGGAGTCACAATAACTGCACGCCATGCAGTATAGATGAATTCATTAGGAGGTGCAGCCATTTTCAATAATAAAGGTGTCATTTCTTCATGTAAACCAGCTCGTAATAATAAAGGTATAAGATCTCGGACTATTTTGACGCTACCATATTTCCGGCCTAATTCTGCTGCAATTTTTAACCCTTCTATATTTGTACTGACTTGCAGTAGTTGTTCGATTGCTCGGCATTTATCCTGTAAAAATGTCGCTACAACCCATGGCAAGTCAATGTTTTCTAGATTTACAATATGTATTAATTCCACAAGTGAACTCCATAATGCTTCCCGTTCACGATTTGTAACTTTAACAGCAGTATCTGTTTCTACGACACTCATAAGACATTGTAAAGCACGTAACTTTTTGCATTTATTGTGATCGCTTTCATCATCAAAAGCTATTCTGGACAAATAAATTGCTCCCATTTTAGGGCACGTCGCTTTCAGTATATACTTGGCTGTTTTTAGTTCCTTATTGTTTAATCCAGTCATTTTTTTCTCACGAGTATTTTCTCTGTAATTTTTTTCGAGAATATTTTCTAATATTTGGATTCTAATAGAGCTTACGTTTATCCCATTTTTATCAGCGATTTCGTTAGCAGCGCGGTTTATATCATGGCGGGACATTTTATCGGCAAAAGAAGGATGAAGATATAACGCACGAATTAACTGTGCCGGTTCAGATGACAGACGTACAAATTCTTCACACGCCCAATCAATTTTATGTAAAGCATGTCGTGTTGATAGAGAAGAATGCAAATGCTCCATTTTACGCACTGCACGATTTCCAGGCTGAACTGCAGCCCACCGTTGGGCAAACTGATAGCACAACTGTGCTGCGGATACTTGGTCGGCTCCACGAGCGCAGCCCTGCAGCACGTAGAACAAGCAAGCTCCCGCCCACTCCATGTTGGCAATATGTCTTACACATTTATGGGCGGCTCGCAGTAAAGGTTCTTCCTTGCTTATCAAACGCCATGGCTCTGTCAATTCATCTTCATTGCTTTCAAGGCGCTTCCGAGATGTCATAGTTTGCTTGAGTGCATTACTGCATATCATATCTGTCGCGGTTTGTGAATCTGCATCCAGAGAAAGCAATCCTCCAATGGGCAACCAGTGTTCGTAAGACTCTAGCGTAATCTCAGACTTAAGGTTAGACCACATGTCATCTCTCATGAAAAGGTGGAATGGCAGACGATAATATCCGATCTCTGGGAAAATGCCTTTCACAGAAAACAGTTCAAATTCGTATTGTTTGGGACTGCTTATTCTTCTGTAATTTTTTAAAAAGTTTAACAATAAAAATTCTTTCATATGTCTTACCTCTCCAAAAGAACTGTAAAGCAAACTATATATACATAGGTATACTTCATAATAATAAGGATTAATAGAAACAGAGCGACCATGCAATGATACCTCTCCATTTTTCCAAAAATCATTTAAAATGTCTCTTATTAGATCCTTACGTTCAATATTTTCCCAAATGATCGAGCATTTATACAGAAGATTCTTTTCATCATTTTCAAAATGTATTTGACGGCAGTTTAAATCATCATTAATCAATTTATATTTGAGATCCCAAGAAGATAGTAGTGATATCAATTGCAATGTAAGGCCATCGTTTATAGCAATGTTAAGAGTACGACATAATTCTACAAGGCGTTCGAAATCAGTATTTGGATACTGTTTTAGGACACAAAATAAAACGACTTTAACATCCCAAGTTTCCTCATTATTATCAGGAAGGGCAAAATCTGCCAAATTTATATTAAATTTATTTTTAAGTATATTTTGTGGAGGATAAGGCACTGTGGATCCTGATAGCTCATCATCAAACCCAAATATTTGACGCAATAGTGGTGTACAGAGATAACACTTTATTGGTTGAGGAATTACTTCGCTTTGCCCTCTTATAATGTCTAATAACCATGGACGATTTTTCTCATTCCCTTCGTATCTACTAAGAATTACTAATAAACATGTCAATAAAAGTTCATCAAGCTCGTGACATGAAATAACTTTCAACAATATTTTTCTTACCACTTTATCTCGTATTGCATGGAAATCTTCCTTCAAAATATCACCTCTAGTCACAGAAGCATTGAATATGTTTGAAATAATTTTAATTGGAATAAAATCATACCCATCTACAAGATTATAACTATCCGTGACGGAAGGTTTGGGCGAAAGTATTATTTCAAAGAAATTTATTAAATTGTTCAAGCCTGTTATAGACGACATAGGTAAATAAATATACTGAAACTTCCATGCTACAGATAAATGTTTGAACATCACATTACAATTTAACAAAGCATTCAAAATAGACAAATATCCAACTAATGTATGTAAATATTCTTCATCACATTTAAAAACAAGATTAATTAGTATGTTAAGAGAATCTATGAGAAGTTTTGAATTACGACCATCTTTAAAACACGACAAAGGGGGTAAATATGGTTGTAATTTTTTTTGTGACGGCACTAATACCAGGCTTTCTAAAAAAATGCGAATCGAGTCCGACGCTGGAGTTTGACGAAACATATTTTGTAGATCAGAACTGTAGCTATTATTTCTATGCAGAAGCTTAGTCACACATTCTTTTTGAATAGAACTGGCAGAGTTAGAATTTTCTTTCATCCAGTCTTCAACTTTATTATGACAAAAATCTTCTTTATAAAGTTCGTTTACTGTAATTGTGATTTTATACGAATTTTTAAGATGGTAAAGACTTTCAATGTCTGTTATTTCATGATCTGTCAATAGTATGGTACCCTTAAGGAAATCTAGGTAATTCCTTTCGAGTGTGGTATCGCTTGAATCAGAATTGATAATCTGTTCAAATTTGCTCAATGTACTCTTTAGAAGAATATTTTTATCCATTTTGGATAAATCATTAAAGTAATTCAATGCTGTTTTAATTTCACAATCCCTCAGGCATCTATCAATGTAGAGTATATTCCCATAGTTTCTAATATTCGTCACATTACAGATGACGTTCAAGTCATTTAAGTCTACAGTTGTAGCACTCATTACTTTATTTAGAACCAACATGTAATCAGTGCAATTCAGTGGAAAATTGTACTTCTTCAAAATTACTTTAATCTTAGCATAGTTAAGTTCATTTTGTATTTCCAATGCTAAAGTGCGATCAGTATCAGTGACTGTAAAGTCTTTAGAAGCTGATGCAGCAGCTGTAACCGCGAGATTTAGGACATTCGAGTTCCACGGTACATCCAATACCTTTAAAACTTGTAAAAGGCATTCCAGTTTATGTGTTGTTGAACGAAACGCATTAAGTAAGATTTTAAGACGAAATCCATCTACTCCTCCACCGCTAACTGCTGCGTCACTTTCTACATAAGCACGGAGCGTATCATCAAGTTCAAATAAATGTCTGGCGGCATATGATGGCAAATAATCTTGCAAATAATTCTCCAAGTCTTCAGTATAGCAACGGCGAAGCATTATAAGGGCCACTTCGTTCGGGACGTGAGAACTCAGTTCACTCAATAACATATTAATCTTAAAGTTTTCTTTTAATTCCATGACATAGTTAATGTGATCCTTGAGAGAATCCAACTCATCCATCGAAATAGGTCGAATTGCAACAATTTTTAGCGAAATTTCTAAAACAGCTATAATTTCTTCTATGAATTTTAATCCTATTTTAGGCCAATATCCAGATTGCTCAAGTTTAAATACTCTATCGACAGTCCACCTAACAAAATGGTCAATAAAAAATGGATTTTCTTCAAGCAGTGGTGGTACAAATTTTTTCAACCACATTATTAGACTGCTCATTTTTATATTATATGGTATAGCATTTAAAATATTTGTTACATCATCGGCATCAATTACTAACTTGATTTCAGTATACTTTAACCAGGAAATAGAAGCTAAATCTAAATCAGAATGAGATAAAAAAGCAATACATAATTCAACAAAGTTTTTTTCATAAAGACTGATACTTTCATAATTCTTGTTACCTTTGAAAATAATATATTCTAATAAATCTACTTTGATAATAAGATCCGTTAAAATATATAGCAAATCCTTATCACCTAATTGAAAGATCTTATTCTGAAGTGCAAACAAAATTGATTTATAAATAAGACTATGTTGGACAAGCTTTGAAGCTGACTTAATAAGAAACATATAATCTTCAATCTTTTCAAAATAAGATTGCAATTGTACATTTACCTGTGTAGGATTGTTTTCTAGTAGAGCCATTTCTATCTGTGTTTCTAGCTGCAACTTAAGAGTGTCTTGAGAAGATGAGTCTGCACTGGATATTTCTGAATAATCTTCACATTCTAGTTTTTCTTTCATAGAAGTTGCACTCCAAGCACAGCAAATGTGAATCTGCAATTTTATTGCAACAATAACTAATTTATTTTGAAACTAGCGGCCGCCCGCGACTTCGTCTGCGTGGACAGTTATTTTTATATGCCTTGGGTATAGTAGGTACTTTTTTTAAATTAGCAAACAATGTTTCATGATTTCGGGGGTTCAATGAGTTCTAAATTATATACCCCCTTACTAATAAAGATTGAATAGCAGATGTTTAGTTACACAATGGTTACTCTCTGTCAAACTATTTGAATTTGACACTAAAAAGAAAGTGACAAAACACTGTGTAACTATGCAGCTGCTATACAATCTTTATTAGTAAGGGGGATAGTAGTTAATTTAATAAAATGATTAGTAGTTTTGTAGTAAATGCTTGATCCCGACATCTTGATGCGTCAATATAACGAGATCAGTATGGACCCAGAGCCGGATTTAGAGGTGTGGAGGCCCTGGTGCAACAAGGGAGAGGATTTTTCAAATAGGTTGAATAATATTTTTCTTGCAAGCAAGTCCGCCGCTAGCTGTCTGAACGCCCGTATGCAATAGGTAGCGATTATGCCGCCCCTATAACTAGGACTACTTACACTGAGCGTGTGATACTTCCTGGCAGGACCCAGTCAGATTTGATGAATTTGATTAATGGAATAAAATGTTTAAAATGAGTTTTGTAACAAAGTTTTAAAATTTGTTTATATTGTAGTTTAATTATAATTAATCATTTTATTGGGTCCTGCCAGGAAGCATACTCTCCAGCAGGACCCATTTTGTTTTACCACTTTTCAAAGATATTATGATATCAAAATAAAGAGTGTAAATTGTTTATCACAATAATAACATCTAACTTGCAGTTTTCACTCAGGAAATGCAGATATTTTACAAAACAAATTAAAAACATAATTGTATCTGTAACGCCGGGCCGGGTGTAATTAAAAACATAGTTGTATTTGTAATGTAAAACAAAATGGGCCCTGCTGGAGAGTATGCTTCCTGGCAGAACTCAATAAAATGATTAATTATAATTAAACTACAATATAAACAAATCTTAAAACTTTGTTATTCTCATTTGAAACATTTTATTCCATAAATCAAATTCATCAAATCTGACTGGGTCCTGCCAGGAAGTATCACACCACTGAGCTTGTCAGAAAGAAAATATTTCTTTTGAGAGCTTAAAATTTTAACTCTTCCCTGAGCTTAGTTTTTGTAAAATTCTAACCAAGTGGGTGTTTTTTTTTTTATTTTTGTACCTACTTCTCGTGTAGAAATCTAGTCACAGCGTCTTTGTAAATAATAATGTAGTCAGCGCGTTGAAAATAATAATTCAATAATTAATATATTAGATTACCAATTAGAATTTACTTGTTTCATGACATTTTTAGTTGCGGATCACGTTAACATGGATGTTAATGTGACAAGGTTCCAGCGCATTACCAATTGACGGGGATAATATAGTAGGCAAACATACTATATTTTTCAAGAAAAAAATAAATAAAATAAGGCATATCATAGCAGCAAAAATATGATTATTTAAAGGTTTTCAGTACGAAATTGCCTATTTTTTTTCTCACACACAGAGACCCTTATAGAAATTTATTCTATGGTGTTTTAAGTTTCAGTTGGTTGTTTTGTTATTATTTCACAATGTGGCATTAAAACATTTGTGTGCATAAAAATTTTAGAACAATATTAGATTTCATGGTTGTTAAATAAATTAGGATTTGAGTAGGTAAGGTAAGTACTAATTTTAAATGCAACTTCAAAATTCTCGATACCTGAAAAAATGGCAATTTCATACTGAAACTTCCAATTATTTTAAACCTACTATATTTTTTGAACTTTTTCGCCATCTACTATACCATCTATCTACGGATAAGCGGTCGTTCGGTTGAGCGACGTTCGGATAATCGACGCTCCACTGTAATCCACATCTCATATTCCCATGACCACCTCAATCATATAATTATTAGCAATTTAGCATTTTGTCAACATGTTACTGTCAAAAAATTTTATTTAAATATTATCTAAACTCAAATTTTTCAAAAATCACAGGAAAGCCCCCAATCTCACAACTCTTCTGCACTAGCAAACAAAAGTGAGTGGGGCCCTGCCGCAGAAGGTCACTGTAAGTCTGTTCCGATCCATTGGATTGAATGACTTCATGCCAATCATTTTAAAACGAGAGGGGAAAAGTCCCATAACTTCGGCGTTATTTGAAAAATTAATTACTGGATTTCAAGCAAACTTTATGATGTTTTGTGAAGAAATTTAAAAAAAAAACTGGTTAGGGTGTAGCAAAGGGGGTGCAGGAAAAAACACTTAGAATAATTTTGAGATGTTTTCGTTTTATGATATTCTGTACGTTTTATGATTGATTCGGTTAGATAGAACAAACCTTAAGAACTTTTACTCATGACTTTTTTTTGTAAACATTATAGTTTGTTAGAAACTTGAAGATTTCACTGTAAAAAAGAGATAGTCGTAATTTGGAGCGGTTTATATTTTATGATATTGTGTACTTTTTATGATTTTGTCGATTAGATTAGACAAAATTAAGGAACTTTTACTCATGACTTTTTTTTCGTAAACATTATAGTTTCTTAAAAACTTGAAGATTTCACTGTAAAAAAGAGATAGTCGTAATTTCGAGAGGTTTACATTTTATGATATTGTGTACTTTTATGATTTTGTCGATTAGATTAGACAAAACTAAGGAACTTTTACTCATGACTTTTTTTTCGTAAAGAATATAGTTTCTTAGAAAATTGAAGATTTCACTGTAAAAAAGAGATAGTCGTAATTTCGAGAGGTTTTTATTTCATGATATTGTGCACTTTTTATGATTTTGTCGGTAAGATTAGACAAAACTACAGAACTTTTACTCATGACCTTTTTTTCGTAAACATTGTAATTTCTTAGAAAAAACTCGTTTAAAGTTAATAGATAATTTTAATACGAGTAATACGACCTTGTGACAGAAACACTAGTGTATATATAAATTAACGCGCGAAGGCGAGCGCAGCGTGCCGCGGCAGCGGCCGCCGAGCGCCAGAGGTACTAGTCGCTGCGCTTCGCGATCGCCGTGACAGAACCGAATTAGTCAACCTCGACCCCACGTGGTACTGGTCTGCCCTACCCCTAGAGTGTATATAAAAGCCCGGAGGCGCGGAGGGAGAGCAGCCCTCGCCCGCTGCAACAAACCGCAGGCACCATGTGAGCCGAAGCGGCTGAGGCTGGTCGCCGAAGGCGACCAAAAAGCCGAAGCTGCGTAGGCGAGCATGAAGTGCCTGCGATTTGTTGCGCAAGGGCGGAGGGGCTGCACTTCCCGCAGCGCCGGAGACGTTCAGAAGTCTTTACTTTGCCATGCCTATGTGCTTCCTATATAAACAAATTCCAAGATAAAAAATTTTTGGTCACCCATCCTGTGACTGACCCTTGCGAAAGTTGCTTAACCTAAACAATCGCAATATATACCTACACATAAATTCGGAGAAAATAATTTTTTGGTTACCCATCCCATGACTAACCTTTGCGAAAGTTGCTTAACCTCAACGATTGTGATCGTTGAAAATATATGTACCTGACGGAGTGCCGAGCTGACCATTTAGTTCAGCCATATCCATGGGCGTTGGAGAAAGCGTAAGAGGTATGCAGAATTGCGAGCGTACGTACAGCGCCACGGCTCACGATCGAATGTGTCCCAGTGCGAGCGCCGCCTGCTTATAAAGGCCGGCCGGTCGCCCCACTAGTCACGCCACCACTCACGCCACGCGGCGCCACAACATGCAAAACTAGTTCGGGCGCTGACGTCACTCGCAAGCCCGCACGGACGTTAGTCCCCTCTTTGATAATTTAACTTGATTTTATGACTTAACAATGTTTTACCATTGTTTTATTGTTTTAAATTGTAATAATTATTGATTAGCAAACAAAAACAACATGAAATTACAAAAAATGCGTAAAACAACATAAACGCGCCGTCACGGCCGTCCTGCGCCTTCACACGTCCTCGTGTGTCTCGTTATCAGACTTGTCCTAAAAAAACAAAATATGCTGAGTTGTATATTCGAGCTCGGCCATTCTGGCCCCTAAAAAAAAGAACAATTATCTTACTGATTACAACAATTTCACACAGACAGATCGTCACACAGACGAATCTTCACACAGACGGATCGACACACAGATGGATCGACACACAGATGTGTGACCCATCGTCGATGTGTGACACATCGACGATGGGTCACACAGTCCGACTGCAAAGAATACGTGACCATCAGCCATTTACTCAGAATACATAGTAGTACCGATTGTCACACAGACTTTGGTCACACAGACTTGTCACACAGACTTTTGTCACACAGACTTGTCACACAGCGATCACTACATGAAGTAGCATATTTCACTGGGCGGCAAAGTGATCACTACATTGAGTAGCATATTTCACTGGATGGATCACTACATAGAGTAGCATATTTCCTCCATTAATAACGAATACTTCATACGAATATTTACTTTTGCCGTCATCGGCACATCCAGAAATCTATGACCATCGAAGGCCAAAAGACATTGCACCGTAAATAAATAAGTAACAATAATAAACAATAATAGTAGGTAAGTTCTAAAATTTTTAATTTTTGAACTCACGTTCTTATAGGTTACTGGGATTCACACGTTTCATCTAAATTACAAAGTTAGCAAAGTACATTTATTAGTATTTTTGTGATCAGAAAAATGTATCCAGCCACTATTTCTAAATTAATAACAATGAATGTCAAAGAGAAATTAAAAGTTTTTATTTTATTTTTTTTGTTTATGTTTTTTTTGTAAAGAAAACTAAGTGATATATGCTGAGGATTATGTAATTAACGAAACAAATGCAGTGGACGGTGAACAAGTGACATTATTATTTCAAATTAAAGAACTTCAGTTTGCAGTCAGTTTGGATAAGTAAGTATAAAAACTATATATAAAACTGTATAAAATCAAAAGAGGTTTTCCAACAGTAACGTTATAAAATTTTTGTATTCAGAAAAAATCGTTTTGTTCAGCTAAAAAAAACATAGAATACAATAAGCTCAAAACTGCGAAAACTTTTAAAGCCAACACAGTTGATGGTATATCTGTAAAATGATCCAATTTGCAAAAGGTAGTTATAAAATAAGATTAAGCTATTTAGGCACATTCTAAACTTTACCTTCTCCGTATTAAAGTTCATGTTTCAGAAAAAAAAAGTGTTTTTTTACATGGTACCCGGTAGATTTAGGTGAATCATAGATTGTTATTTTCACATCACTTTAGACTCGATTCACACTTGTAACGATGCTACATCCCTAAACCCAAAATCTACCCTCATATCATTTTTATCCATGATCCTATGGGGGTAAACCAATATCTAGTCGCGTCGGCCATATTTAGACACTTCCGATCCAGCCTGCCTGCGTGCCAGAGCATTTAGTCGAGTTTTCGTGCTCCTCATTATTGCGCTCAAGTTTGAATACCTACAAGGTGATCGCCGCGAGTTATCCGAAGACTATTGTGATTACCCAAATAATAATCAACGTCGGAGATTCTAAGAAGAAGTGAGACGCGCGTCCACCACAGCCAGCACGCGGGAGCAACGATCGAACCAGGTTTGCCCACTCAATTCCTTCTCCTGTAATCTTTCTGTGTAGGACCATATTATATCGATAATGTTTTAAGTTCAATTACTAGTATTTTAGTTAATTTTAACTTTATTCTAAATATAATATCAAGGTTTATGAAGGATCCAATGACAGACAGTCGCAAACCTTC
The DNA here is from genome assembly GCA_943789525.1 of Agriphila geniculea. Classification (NCBI taxonomy): domain Eukaryota; kingdom Metazoa; phylum Arthropoda; class Insecta; order Lepidoptera; family Crambidae; genus Agriphila; species Agriphila geniculea. The sequence continues at coordinate 20,395,553 of OX038871.1, forward strand.
CAAAGTTGACTTCATGATGCTGCTGAAGCTCTTCTGTTTAAAAAGAATCTGTGTTCATAACGTTTGAATCAGTTTAACAAAATACAAAAAGCAACACCGCACCGTATAAGTGTAGTCTTTGGCACATAAAAAAGTTTGTTTGAGCCATAGACATAGAAAAATCCTCGGCGCGCCCAAGAAGACCAACAAAGCGTGGAAAAGAGAAGCCAACATCACACGGACACGGTCCATGCAAAAAAAGAGACAAAGGACCAAGTGACATGTGCCAACATTTTCCACAGTAAGAGCCCCCAGCGTCCCGCCCAGCAAATGAGCAATCACAGTTTGTTCAAAATATTTTTTAATCCCAATTAGAATCCAAAACAAAGGCATCGCGGAGCCACGGCGTCTCCCGCTCCAAGCAACTGTGATGCGACAAAAAGAAACAATCCAATCAACCACACTTTTCAAAGGTAAATAAGATATTGCCACACATTTCTGTAAAACCAAATTTCGCTACATTTATTCGTTTATCGACAAAGAAAACAGTATGGAACTTAGTTTATTAACTTCCTTTGCCATAATGTAGTCATATTTTATGAATCTAAGTCATATTTTACGTATCTCATATAAAATGTATTGATTCGTTTTCGGATCACCTGTTTATTGACTTAGTTGTTCTTTGAGATTCTATTTCTATGGTTTGAGCATTTCGTCACAGTATTAAAATTTTTGCAGACAGGAACTACAAAATCAAATTAGCGGTAAAAATAGTTCGAGGCAAAAATAGCGAGAATAAAGAAAAAGTACAACTTAAAACAAAACATAAACAAAAAAACGTCATTAGCGTCCATAGATTAGGTTGATAGGGTGATGGCAAAGTATATTTTCCAATTCTTGTGGGCCAAGAAGGTATGTCCGCCAGAATTCCTGTTTACTGCACTTACGCTCTCCTAGAATGAATCAGTTTTCAAACAAATTTTTAGGATGGAACAAAAATGGTCAAAATAAAACTTTAGAAAATTAAGTGTCTCTTGTTTTCATACGGGTAAAAAAATTTTTGAGTAATTAAATAATGGCAGTATAGTTTTGTTTCATAAATTCGCAATTTACTTTTTATTATGCAACTTATCAGAAAAACTTTTGATAGAAATGATTCCACTAACCAATTCTAAATATCGCCGAGCAATCAATCATTCCGCTGCATGATTTATAATTACTGAAAAAAAAAATTAAGTTCTTCAGGTTTATAATCGCCAAAATCCGAAATTTACGTGGTTTTTTCGATTTTTGACATAGTTGCGTTCGGCTTTCGAGGTCACAAACTTGGATTATTTATTCGGCCAACATCATAAACAAGTCTGCAAAAAAAATCAGAACTACCCGATTTGACACAAGGTACCCCGTACTTTCAGGCGACAATTTTACTGGACTATAAGATTATTCGTAGACAAGGAGTTGTGGGACCTCATAAAATAATAATTCAGCTGAATAATTCTAAAAAGTAACAATCAAAATAATTTGAGTATTGCATCGTAGGCTTAATTTTCCTATCCCTTAAAGTGAAGCTGAAACATAATATTTCTCTTCTCTGTAAAACGTCTCATTTGTTAATGAGCATTCAGGGACCGAAATGAAAACAAAATGAAAACTTTTCACCAATATTGTAGAGGTGGTCCACCGCTGGTGTGACAGTCCTAAGCTAACCTTTCGCTCAGCCGTGGATTAGGTTTGTAGAGCGTGGACCAGCGTGTCTAGGTGTCCACATGTCCCCTTCACTTCATCACTCGGGCAGCCCGAAAAAACCCTGTATAAGGTAGCAGCAGGAGCTTCGATGGCATCAATCGTACAATGCAACCTTGGAACGGCTGCTGTGCACCAACCATGCAGCTTTTTAACCTCAGGGAGCCTTACTAAGGAGCATAACCAACTGGCTTCCGCTTGAAGGGTTCTCTCCTAAACATATGTCTACTGCATCACACCACGCTCGCGCATCCGCCCCCTGAAGACTAAATTCTGGAAAAATAAGTTTGGTCATCACCGTACCCATCACGCCACGATGCTGGGACTTCAAGAGATTTCTTCATCGGTTTTGTAGGACTGGCGCTCCCATAGTATGTTTTCCGCTTTCTGGTCCATCCCCACTCCTGATGACGGAGTGCCGAGCTGACCATTTAGTTCAGCCATATCCATGGGCGTTGGAGAAAGCGTAAGAGGTATGCAGAATTGCGAGCGTACGTACAGCGCCACGGCTCACGATCGAATGTGTCCCAGTGCGAGCGCCGCCTGCTTATAAAGGCCGGCCGGTCGCCCCACTAGTCACGCCACCACTCACGCCACGCGGCGCCACAACATGCAAAACTAGTTCGGGCGCTGACGTCACTCGCAAGCCCGCACGGACGTTAGTCCCCTCTTTGATAATTTAACTTGATTTTATGACTTAACAATGTTTTACCATTGTTTTATTGTTTTAAATTGTAATAATTATTGATTAGCAAACAAAAACAACATGAAATTACAAAAAATGCGTAAAACAACATAAACGCGCCGTCATACCTATATAAATTCCGATATCATAAAATTTTAGTCACCCATCCCGTTACTGACCCTTGCGAAAGATGCTTGACCTTAACGATCGCAGGATATACCTAGGTACCTATTTTGTATATCAGCATTTTTTTTAAAAATCATGGTAAAAAAATGAAAAATTTTACAAGTCCCAGCTCCATACAAAATCAGCCGAAATTTTTCTGAGTCTTGTGCCCCCTTTGCTACACAAGGTGGGAAAAAGTGAAAAATTTTGCAAGTCCCAGCTCCATACAAAATTACTCAAAATTTTTCATCTATTTCTTTTTGATAACAGTGTTTTTCGTCATTTTGTAAAAAAAAAGTTAGAGTGCATTTTTGGTGCGCCCCCTTTGCGACACCCGGACCAAAAAACTTATTGGAAATTTTATATTATGAATGGTCATTTTGTTCTCATCACTTTTGTGAATTTAAAATTCCTATACATAAAATAAACAAACTAGCTTTTTCTGAAAAAAGTAAAAATAATGCAACTTACTTCTTTTTCATGCCATGTTATGTAGTAAAGAGTCTTGTTATGCACATCAACTGGATGGTAGTTCATGCCATTATTGGGAAACAGGAACAGCTGGTTACCATCTTTTGGACTAATTATCCACATACTATACTTATCAGCAAATACAATGTTATCACTCCAAGGCAACATGTATTGTATAGATTTATCCAGTGATATGAATCCATCTATGTCGGTAACAGGACATTTTAATACAATACTTTCTTTCTCATTGAAAATGTGAAGTCCTTTCCAATCGCTTTTAGCCTTCCCAGCATCATGACAGACCGGTGCTTTTAAGAATGATGTTGTAATATTGGTCACTCCATCATGAAATTTTTTATTGATATCTTCTTCAGTTAAGGGGCACATTGAGAATTCTCCACTTTCACTTATAAAAACCAACTTGTTATCACTTTCCATAAGTTTTTGAATTTTATAATTATCAACAGTCACATGAATTTTGGAGTTCTCCCCAAGATGTATTAAAACTATTTCTCCAGATTCCAAAAGCAGCCACAATATATGGTTCTGTTCTTCTCTGCCAACTATTACATCATTAAATGTAAACATACATAGATTTCTACTGGAGTCTTCTTCATTTTTGTTCTTGATATTCCAAAGATAAACTGTGTTTTTGTTTATAATTATGGCAATTTTGGGATAGTATATGTTTGCATCAATATATGCCAGGTCACTAGTCACTGATAATTGATTTAGCGGAGAAAAAACGACAGCCATGTTAATAAAACATAGAATTACCAAACCAATAAATTAAGTACAAATACTAGGTATGAAGACCACTCTTTTTCCTCGATAGGTCAGGGTTTGCTTTGCCTGGTCAGCTGGCCGTTCCACAACGGTTGGCTTTGCCGACTAAGTATAAGTACGGCGGAACGTCTACAATAAAATAACACTAGATTAATAAACAGACAGAATACCAAAGAAAAGAAATATACAGTACATATACAGGTAGATTTAATTTAAAAGTTCAAACCGTGATTGATTGCTGAAGGCGTGAAAAAAGCGGTTGGGTTAAATTTTAAACATTTGGCAGTCAGCCAGACTGACTGACTTGAGACTGACAGTGACAGCAATGACAGCATGTGGTAAGTGTAGTTCAAAAATCTGTAAATCGATTTATCGATTTAATTTTTTCAATAAATCGATATATCCAGTATCGAAAACGTATTAAAAACGATATAAACAAAAAAATTTTTAATACTAGTTAATTTCAATATTTGACTAACTTTCATAGTAAAAATCGATGTCTTGACTAAAATTTCGAGTATTTGGGTATAGAACATTTCTTCTTCCTTCAACACTTCCTTCTCAAGTGGTTTGGCTCATATTTCTTCTTCTTCTTATTTTTGTTTTGGCAATCTACTTTCGGGTGCGGGTGCATCGCATTCTAATGCTGCTTGGAGCTTTTGGCACCAAGTATATCAAGACAGTTTACTTGGTAAGTTCTGCCGAGGTAGCCACCACTACAGTAAAAGTCTCGGCTTCGCACAACCAAGATCGCGCCTATTTCAATTATCCCACATATTGTTTAGTTGCGTAGACACTTGTACCACAAAACTGCACCAATTTTAAGACACAATATCCACTATGAATCAATTTGCAAATAATTAAAATAGCCACCGAACCGAACATGACAAATGGCGCCAAAAAACTCGGCTCATATTTAAATGACATGCCTTCAAAAGTAGTCTGTTCTCAATCTCAACGGCTACCACGTGACTGAGCTGTGTGAATACAGGGGTTGGAAACTTGGCTGGCTGGAAAGTCCGTTTGTTTGTTTGTTACGCCTTCACGTCCTAACTACTGAACCGATCATCATGAAATTTTGCTTACCTTTCATCCCGAAAAAAGTAAAGTTCCCGAGGGACAGCAAAAATCCTTTCCACGCAGACGAAGTCGCGGGTGGCAGCTAGTTTACTATGAAATGTGTATACTATGTATTTCTGTTGCCGCTATAACAACAAATACTAAAAACAGAATTAAATAAATATTTAAGGGGGGCTCCCATACAACAAACGTGATTTTTTGGCGTTTATTGGTACGGATAAAAAATAGATAAGGCAGTAAATGAACCGTAGAAATCAGGCGGCAGCCCCGGCCGGACAATGGCAATACCCTTACCATAAGTGTGGGGATTCACCCACTATCTATATTATATAATTATTTTGTAATTCACAAAATATTATATAATATATATTAACACACAATCTATATTTAATATAAAACTTTAAATATATTTATTTACATATGTACAAAATATTATTTACATAACTTTTATATTTATTACATTGATCACAAATCACAAGCACAATACATTCACAAATATAATTTATTATGTCATCCGTCATTCATACGACATTTATCCGTCACGTATCGGCTGGCCGCCCGGTAGAATGGAAATGTGCAATCGAGTAGCGGCTCATTGTTCTCGAAACCGGTGTGCACGCGCAGCCAGCGTGCCGCCGCGCATTGTTCCCACACCAGTCGGAATCTAAGCTCGACGCGAGACGCACGACAATTTGCTCCGCCTTTTGTTTACGATTCGCGCCAATACCTAGCCTGTTGTTTATGTTGCTTGTGCTATACTTTCCTGTGCTTGTTACCTTCTCTGCTGTGCTCTGTTCTCCTTCTGTTTCTTCTGTGCTCGTGTACCCAATAAACTGTGATCTGTACATATGCTATTGGATTATTTACGCCGGCTACCTACTGCAGCCCTACAGCTAAGTACCAGTACAGACTATTTAATTTGGCGGAGTTCGCAACCACACCACCTCCGCTAAACTGGTGACCTCCTTGTAGTGCAGTATTTAGTGGCATCATTTGTATGGGGACCTTGCAAATCGTCAACAAAGGAAGCCGCTTGGCACAGGCGTACTTTGTGGTCATCTGAGCTGATTTAGCCCTGTACCCACGTGGTACCACCATGGTGGTAGCCAGGGGTGGGGTGGAAGGGTGCCTTCTACCACGCTGCACTTTCACATCCATATCTCCATAAGTTTAGCAAATAGGTCGTGTTTGGTATCGTTTTCATATAATTCAAGGACCAGGAATTCATTTCTGGAACAACTTTTACACTCGTTCATATAAAAAATAAAAGTTCTGCGCAAAAACAGAAAAATAAGAAAACAAAAATCTTACAAAATCTATGCCTACAAATAAACCACGAGATTGTGCTTTATAAAAAAAATATGATTAAACAGCCCTGTTTATATAGAATATATAAACATCAACTTTCTTATACAAATTATATTTATAAATGTGTCAAAAAAAACATTTGCGTCGCGCGGCGGTATTTGGGCGCAGTATATTTGGATAGGATTTATCACTTATTGTTTAATAATAACACAAATTGGTCGTGTTTGGTATCGTTTCCGTATAATTCAAAGACGGGAAATTCATTTCTACTACAACATATTTACTCGTTCATAGAAAAAAAATATTCAGTGCAAAAAAAAGAAAAATAAGAAAAAAAACTTACAAAATCTAAGCCTACAACTAAACCACGAGATTATGCTTTATAAAAAAAAATGTTTAAACAGCCTTATTTATCTTAAATATATACACATAAAACTTTTCTATAAAAATTTTATTTATAAATGTGTCAAAAAATTCAGTTGCGACGCGCGGCGGTATTTTGGTGAAGTATTTTTTGATTTGGATTTATCAGTTATTGTTTAATAATGACACGGATTAGTATTGGTAGGCCAATAATTTTACTTTTAATGAGAGTTAATGTTATAATTATTTTATTTACTTAGTTTAGTTATAACAAATTTTACTGGCAGTTTCCGTTGCATCCACATAGTTCGGTGCACTTTATTTTTCTTTTTAAACAATTGCACCTTCCTACGCATTTTTGCTTACACTTACACCTTATTTAATCCATGCAAGCTGTGGCTGCTAGTAGAAGGGTGGTTCACATAGGCTCCCATAAGCTATTATTTTTGGCCCGACCCCAATCTGCAGGCAATGGCAGGTTTTGGATTGGTTTTAAAAGTTGATCCCAAACATTCCTCCCTGATAAATCGCTCGCAAAATTTGGTTGCACAGCAGGTCTCTGGTTGGTGGAGATTCTCCAGCTGCCTGTCCTTTTTCGTGAATACCACTTTTCTGCATTGATTAATATCAAGGAGATGCGTTCCAACATTTCCAACAATAACTTAAATCACAAAAGCCAATCACCACGTAACTTACTTGTCATACAAAGCAATAATATTTTTTTCTAAACTTATTGGCAAAGCCTGCTCCACATTTCCTTCTTTAGCGTATTTAAATACTTCCGTTGCAATCGGATAAGCGCCCCAAACTTCAAAAGCGCTTTTTTCCCTTTACCAGCAAAAGTCGATACGGTATCCACACCCGGAAAAGGAGTGGAACAGTGGCAATACTTCTGCTTTTTCCGGTCTTTTGCTGGTAAAAGGGAAAAAGCGCTTTCAAAGCTTGGGGCGCTTATCCAATAGCAACGGAAGGATTTAAATACCCTAAAGAAGGAAATGTGAAACAGGCTTTGCCAATAAGTATTAGAAACAATTGTCATTGCTTTGTATGACAAGTAAGTTACTGGTGATTGATTTTTGTGATTTAAATTATTGTTGCAAATGTTGGAATGCATCTCCTTGATATTAATCAATGCAGAAAAGTGCTATTCACGAAAAAGGACAGGCAGCTGGAAAATCTCCACTAACCAGAGACGCTCTGTGCAACCAAATTTTGCGAGCGATTTATCTGGGAGGAATGTATGGGGACAACTTTTAAAACCAATCCAAAACCTGCCATGTTCTACAGACTGGGGATGGGCTAAAAATAATGGCTTATGGGAGCCTATGTGGACCGCCCTTTCGCCAGCAGCCACAGCTTGCATGGAGTAAATAAGGTGTAAGTAAGTGTAAGCAAAAATTCGCAGGAAGGTGCAATTGTTTAAAAAGATAAATAAAGTGCACCGAACTATGTGCACAGATGTGGATATAGCGGAAACTGCCAATAAAGTTTGTTATAAATGGATATAATTTTTCTTTTTATGAAATATTACTACAACTGTATACTACTGTGTATTTATATGTATAAGGTCCTTCTTAAATAGTGGGCAAAATTTTAAGGGGTCAATGTACTCATGCATACAGATAACTTTTACTATGGTACCAACATTGAAATCGCGAAAAAAAAATCAGCTGTTCCATATAACATTTAAAACCGAATAGATCAAAATGTATGGAACAGCTGATTTTGTTTTCGCGATTTCAATGTTGGTACCATAGTAAAAGTTGTTTGATGCATGAGTACATTGACCCCTTAAAATTATGTGCACTATTTAAGAAGGACCTTACATTTAAGATAAATAAGGCTGCTTAAACATATTTTTTTTATAAAGCATAATCTCGTGGTTTAATTGTAGGCATAGATTTTGTAAGTTTTTTTCTTATTTTTCTTTTTTTGCACTGAACTTAATTTTTTTCTATGAACGAGTAAAAATGTTGTTTCAGAAATGAATTTTCCGTCCTTGAATCATATGGAAACGATACCAAACACGACCAATTTGTGTCATTATTAAACAATAAGTGATCAATCCTATTCAAATATACTGCGCCCAAATACCGCCGCGCGTCGCAAATGTTTTTTTTAACACATTTATAAAATATAATTTGTATGAGAAAGTTGATGTTTATATATTTTATATAAACAGGGCTGTTTAATCATATTTTTTTTACAAAGCACAATTTCGTGGTTTATTTGTAGGCATAGATTTTGTAAGATTTTTGTTTTCTTATTTTTCTGTTTTTGCGCAGAACTTTTATTTTTTATATGAACGAGTGTAAAAGTTGTTCCAGAAATGAATTCCTCGTCCTTGAATTATATGAAAACGATACCAAACACGACCTATTTGCTAAACTTATGGAGATATGGATGTGAAAGTGCAGCGTGGTAGAAGGCACCTCTCCCCCCCACCCCTGGCTACCACCATGGTGGTACCACGTGGGTACAGGGCTAAATCAGCTCAGATGACCACAAAGTACGCCTGTGCCAAGCGGCTTCTTTTGTTGACGATCTGCAAGGTTGATGCCACTAAATACTGCACTATTGAACATCAATAATGAGTGACAGCAGTGATTCGGCGAAAACCGTTCAGTTGAACGAAGGCGCAAACGAGAACGTCACTACCCGCCGCAAAACAAAAAAGCGCGTTTCCACTGTCTCACGTCACGACTCATCCGGCTTTAAACCGTACACCATGAAGGTTCCGTCATTTTCACCGGACGACCCAGAGATTTGGTTCGCGCTTTTGGAAGGGCAATTTGACAGTTTTGGCATTACAGAGGATGCTGTCAAATTTACCAACGTCATCACAAACCTGGATATGACACATGCTAAGGCCGTGAAAGATATAATTATGAACCCTCCGGCTCAAAACCGCTACGAGACGATCAAGAGTGAGCTGATCAAGCGCCTCACCGCCTCCCACGAAAGGAAGGTCAAGCAGTTGCTAACCCATGAAGAGCTGGGAGACCGCTAGGCGTCGCAGTTTCTTCGACACCTGCAAGATCTGGCTGGGCCAAATGTTCCGAAGGAATTTATTCAGTCCATCTGGACCTGTCGCCTGCCACAGAACATCCAGACGGTACTGGCGTCTCAGCCCTCACATTCTCTGCAGCAGCTGGCAGACCTGGCCGACCGCATTCAGGAGATAACAGCACCTGGACAAGTCGCAGCTACCTCTTCGCCTGGCATAGCACCTGCCGGCCATGGCACGTCGAGCGAGATGAGCGAGCTCCGTCGGATGGTGGAGAGCCTCTCCATGAAACTCGACCAGTACACACGTTCGTCGCGCAGTCCCAATCGTTCGAGACCTCTTCAGCGACGTCGTGAATCATCGCGCTCTCGGTCGAGATCGGCCTCCAGCTACCGACGACACCCTCTCTGCTGGTACCACTTCAAGTTTGGCTCGAACGCGAAGAGATGCCAAACTCCATGCGATTTCAAGGCGGGAAACGCCACAGGCAGTCGGTAATGGCGACAGACGATTGCCTCACCTCTCCAGGTCGCCTCTTCGTAACCGACCGCACCACGAAGACTCAGTTTTTGGTCGACACTGGCAGCGACCTCTGCGTCTTCCCTCGCAGCCAACTTCGAGAGCGCCGCGCAGCAACGGACTACCAACTCTCCGCAGCCAATGGGACTTCCATCTCCACCTATGGCTATGCGCATTTTAACCTGGACTTAGGACTACGCCGTACCTATCCATGGCGTTTTGTAGTGGCAGACGTCACTAAACCAATTATAGGTGTAGATTTTTTGTGTTTCTACAATTTAATAGTGGACTGTAAAAATAGAAAGCTAACTGATAATTTAACTACTGTTTCCACCCCAGCTTCACTGGCTTTTAATTGTAATAATGTTCTTTCAGTTAAGGTTCTGACTGGTGAGTCGCGTTATCATCATTTACTGTCACGTGAATTTCCAGAAATCACGCGACCAGCTGGTACCCAACGCACTATACCACACAACACACAGCACCACATACGCACTACACCAGGTCCTCCAGTTTCGTCTGCACCTAGGCGTTTAGCTCCTGACAAGCTAAAAATAGCGAAGGCCGAGTTCGATGCTATGCTCGCAAATGGCACAGCTAGGCCTTCTGAAAGCTCCTGGTCCTCTCCGCTACACCTGGCGCCGAAGAAGGACAACGGTTGGCGCCCCTGTGGCGATTACAGGCAGCTCAATGCACGGACCATCCCAGACAGGTACCCAATACGTCATATCCATGACTTCACCCACAACATCTCGGGTTGCAAGGTCTTTAGCACCATCGACCTTGAAAAGGCGTACCAACAGATACCTGTCTGCGCGGAGGACATACCGAAGACCGCCATAACCACTCCCTTCGGTATGTTCGAATTTCCATACATGACGTTTGGTCTGCGTAATGCTGGCCAAACTTTTCAGCGTTTTGTTGACGAGGTGACGCGCGGGCTGGACTTCGTGTTCACTTACTTGGACGATTTTTTAATATTCAGCAGGAACCACCAGGAACACGAAGACCACCTGAGGCAAATTTTCACCAGGCTTCGGGATTACGGCATGGTTAACGTGTCCAAGTGCGTTTTCGGGGCTCCCGAGGTAACCTTTTTGGGTTATCGTATTTCGGAGAGCGGAACCAAACCACTGGACCTAAAAGTCCAAGCCATCCGCGATTTCCCCCCTCCAAAGGACGTCAGGTCGCTCAGACGGTTTTTGGGCATGGCCAATTTTTATAGGCGATTCTTGCCTAACGCCGCCCAAACCCAAGCGCCTTTAAACGCCTTACTCATGGGGGCAGTAAAAGGGTCCACACCTATCACCCTAGCCGGCGATGCTCTAAAGGCTTTCTCAGAGACCAAAGAAAGCCTCTCTAATGCAGCTCTTTTGGCACATCCAGATTGCCGAGCCAAGCTAGCGTTGGTTACAGACGCATCAGACCTGGCTCTAGGGGCCGTCCTGCAGCAGTTAAAGGACGACGTGTGGGAACCCCTAGCGTTTTTCTCCCGCAAACTCAGCCCGTCGCAACAAAAGTACTCACCGTACGATCGCGAGCTCCTCGCGATCTACGAATCCATAAAGTACTTTCGACACATGCTTGAGGCGAGACATTTTACGGTCTACACGGACCATAAGCCGATTAGTTATGCCTTCCACGAACGGAAGCATAACTGCTCGCCAAGACAGTTCCGACATCTGGACTACATATCTCAGTTCACGACCGACATAAGGCATATCTCCGGCAAGAACAACGTCGTGGCCGACACCTTATCTCGCGTCGATGAACTGAGCGCTCCAGCTTGTCTCATCAACCTCGCTCAAGCCCAAGAGTCGGATACAGAACTAGCCCAGTATATGTCTGAGGGCTCATCTCTCCGGCTTAAAAAAATCGAATACCCTGGAAGTCCGTCACCCCTGTACTGCGATGTCAGCACACCGACTCCCAGGCCATTCGTCACAAAAGACTTGCGTAAACAGGCATTCCAAAGCCTCCATTCGCTTAGCCACCCCGGTGCCACAGCTACCGCACAACTCGTTGCTGAACGGTTTGTTTGGCCCGGAGTCAGAAAGGACTGCCGCGAATGGGCTCGAACTTGCATACCGTGCCAACGCACCAAGGTAAGTCGACATGTATCCGCACCTTTAGGTACTTTCGACTTGCCTCGTGCGCGGTTTAAGTACGTCCATATCGACCTTATTGGAGCCTTACCTGTTTGCCAAGGCTACAAATATTGCCTGACAGCCATAGACCGGTTTACACGGTGGCCGGAAGTCATACCGCTACCGGATATAACCGCCGAAACGGTTGCAAAGGCGTTGATTTCAGGTTGGATCTCCCGTTACGGTTGCCCAACAGATATTGTAACAGATCGCGGGGCACAGTTTGAGTCCGCGCTGTTCCAATATCTGGCAAAGACCATCGGGTTCATCCACAAACGCACAACCGCCTACCACCCGGCGTGCAACGGCCTAGTGGAGCGCTTTCACCGACAACTAAAAGCCTCCATCACCTGTCATGCGCAACAAAATTGGATTGAGGTGTTACCTTTTGTGCTGCTTGGCATCCGCAGCGCTTTCAAAGAAGACCTGCAGTCTTCTTCGGCAGAATTGCTGTACGGCGAGCCATTAAGGCTCCCCGGCGAATTTTTCCATCCGAGCACACCCTGTACATCTGACTTGTCAGACTTCACAGCGCGCTTACGCTCGTTCGCCGAGAAACTAAAGCCAGTCCCAGCTTCTCGCCATAGTAATCACAAGGTGTTTGTTTTTAAAGAGTTAGCCACAACCGAACACGTCTTCCTCCGTGAAGACGCTTCGCACGTGACCTTTCAGCCAGCCTATTCTGGACCTCACAAGGTGTTAGAGAGAAGTGACAAGGTCTTTAAAATCCTGGTCAAGGGCAAACCTGTCACGGTTAGTATCGACCGCCTAAAACCTGCATTCGTGCTCACAGACGAGGAAGACCTGCTACATAACACACACACTCACACACCCCCAAACACCACAGACATACACACTAACACACCTCCAAACACAACTGACACACCTGCATCACTTCAACCTCATAAAATCACACGCTCCGGAAGACACGTCCGGTTCCCGGATTATTATCGACCCTAACCAGGTCTCTGGGGGGGAGTGATGTGGGGATTCACCCACTATCTATATTATATAATTATTTTGTAATTCACAAAATATTATATAATATATATTAACACACAATCTATATTTAATATAAAACTTTAAATATATTTATTTACATATGTACAAAATATTATTTACATAACTTTTATATTTATTACATTGATCACAAATCACAAGCACAATACATTCACAAATATAATTTATTATGTCATCCGTCATTCATACGACATTTATCCGTCACGTATCGGCTGGCCGCCCGGTAGAATGGAAATGTGCAATCGAGTAGCGGCTCATTGTTCTCGAAACCGGTGTGCACGCGCAGCCAGCGTGCCGCCGCGCATTGTTCCCACACCAGTCGGAATCTAAGCTCGACGCGAGACGCACGACAATTTGCTCCGCCTTTTGTTTACGATTCGCGCCAATACCTAGCCTGTTGTTTATGTTGCTTGTGCTATACTTTCCTGTGCTTGTTACCTTCTCTGCTGTGCTCTGTTCTCCTTCTGTTTCTTCTGTGCTCGTGTACCCAATAAACTGTGATCTGTACATATGCTATTGGATTATTTACGCCGGCTACCTACTACAGCCCTACAGCTAAGTACCAGTACAGACTATTTAATTTGGCGGAGTTCGCAACCACACCACCTCCGCTAAATAAGTTCTGCAAAACATAATATTGCATAAGTCATTCGAATAAAGTTATAGAACGATTGCATTAGGAAATTGTAGTTAATCAATATTGGCTTTTGGTTTGGACTCTATCCCTTTATATGTTAAGTAAGAAACATTTTGGTTTGCCTCCAAAAAGGACTTTGGACAATGCTTGACAAGCTTAATGTATACACCCCCTAAACGGTCACACACATAAATTACAATCACATTTTGATCGTCTAGGTAGGCGCGAAGCTTGACATCAAGCATGTAGGTATCTCGTGATTACCGTGGCCAATCAAACGTAGGCCACGCCCCCAAATGGTAGTAGTGGTGGTAATTATATGTACTTACGTGCTTCACACGCCGTGCTTGATCGTCTAAGGCGGCCATTACATGCTCATACAAGTGTCAGTCAAATTCCATCAGTTATGAATTACGTTTGACTGACTGACTGATGGAAAGAAGAAGGGTCCCCCCAGATCTACCGGTTTCGTTTCTTTGCTTTGCTGTTCTACTTGCTGTTTAGACCGCCGGCCAACCAGGGTCATTTTCAATCTATCGCATATTTGGACCAGACCAAATTGGCAAGATAGCCATTAGCTTGGTGTTATCAAATATCATGTTGTCTGGGTTGCGAAGTAGGAAGCTTCTGGGAGATATGCCACCCTGAACATTGTCTCCGATTGCTAAAAATAAATCAATCGCATATTTATATAAATTGTGAACAGGGTTGTGGGTGTCATCATTACCTATCTGAACAATTTTTTTGTGTTTTCATAACGATCGTTTAAGGAACAAAGCTCACAAGAACATTCTTATATGTGAAATGTACTTAGATTGAAAATATGCGATAGATTGAAAATGAGCCTCTTGACCGGCGGTCCATTGCCGAACAGCAAAGCAAAGAACGGAAACCGGTAGGTCTGGGGGGACCCGAAATCAACTTCATTCAACCATCAGTCAACCCGCTATAGTATGCGCAAAATAACTTGGAAGTTCGCGCGGGGACGGGGCGCGGGCGGAAGAAGTCGGAACTATGGACCCTGCGCAAAATATCACTTGCGGCTAACTTCCAAGCCGCCAAGTTATTATGCGCGTGTTATACACGGTAGGTTAATCGTCAGTCACAGTCGCCGTGACGGTGGTTAAACTGACCAGCAAAACCTACCGTGCAATGGATGCCTAAGTATATAAATGATCAAGCATGGCTTGTCAAGCACGTAAATGCAATGTAAATGATTGATAAGCAGTTTTTATCGTTTAGGGGGTGCATTTGGGTGCATTGCTACTGTCGCTGTCAGCATGCTATGGCCTTGTTTACATTAGTGAAGTAGACGACCGAGTCGAGTAGCGAGTAGAAGTACATTGCCTGGCTTTTGGCATGTTTGTCGATTTTAAAAGAACGTCAAACACACCACGTTGTGTACCTCTACTGGAATGCTTTTACTGGAATAATGTAAACGGGGTCTATTCGCCTCGCCACTTGCGCGAATCATGTGTGATTGGAGGCTATTGTAGTAGAACAGCAAAGAAACGTAGGTCTGTGGCCAGCCTTATCAAAGCTTGCTTTTATGCTTTCTTTGACCAAAACATATTTTTTTAGTGTTGCCACACTGACAAGCGGCCATGTTTAGAATTTGGAAATAATTTCAACATGGCGCCCGGTGGTATAAAGTATGTGTGTGTGAAAGTGCAGTGAAATTATGTTAATATCTAGTGTTTTTAGTGATAATTTTAGTTAATAAGTGATAAGTGAATGCTTTGATGCAGTGGTTTCCCTATCATGGCATTGGATTTACGCCTGCATTCTCCTGCAGGCGCGGAACCTGTTGTTTATACATGGCCTCTTACTTCAGGTCATGGTTCGGTAAGGAAATCTCTTATTACCTACAATCTACACGCTTTATTGCTCTGAATATCAATTCATATAGGTTAAACTTATTGTGTTAAACTAATTTGTACGCAGCAACTCATTTTTTTCCATTATTATAAGTGGGAGTAACAATTTCTAGTCATAGCATTACATTACATCAATAGAATGCAAATCGATGGTTGAATTGTGGAAAAACAATGGGATGCTTTCATGATATTATAAAATTTTCTCATCTATAACTTCACAGAACGAGATAAACATTAAATCAAAACTATGCCTTTTTATGTTTGGTAATAGATTAACGTCATATCACATGGATAACGTTGTTGAGTGTATTGACCTCGTGTTTTGTCAAGGTGTCTGCTTTTTTTAGACTTTATGTTCATACTATTGCGTAGTTTTCATTTGAGACAGCAGTCATCTTCCAAATAGGATCAAAACATTACGAGTTTTTTAGCATATATTTATTTTAGCTATAATTAAAAGCTAAATAATTTATTAGAGAATTATTTTAATTTGACAAAAACGTTTTTGAACACAAAATATGCTAGAGACTTTAATTCTCTTAACTCTCTCTAATGAAAAAAATCATAATGTCAAAATTCATTAGACCCAAAACATAATTTATTTACTTCAAAGACTTCTTAGTACCTATGTAATTTACTAACTTATATACTTATTTTAGTAGAAAGTTGTCCACAATCAATACTGACAAAGTGATAAAGCATGTTAAAACTATTTTGTCTTTCTTCCTGAAAATGCAATCAACTTCAACTGTTTGTAAACTAATCTCCCATACTAAATTAACCCAAAAAGTTTAATTTTTCCCCATTCTATAATCAAGTCAAACATTTACTTAAACAAATTTGTTTACAAACATTCTTAGCTGAAGTATAGTAACAGATTTTGATAGTTAACATGTCTCTATTTAATTGTCATAATAAATGCTGTCATGACTCATGATAGGTCAATATTGTCTTTAATTAATAAAAATTCACAAAATATTAATGTGAAAATAAGTTTTAAATTATATTTATTTACAATAAAAGGAGAAACTGATTGACTGTCAAC
Source organism: Agriphila geniculea (assembly GCA_943789525.1). NCBI lineage: Eukaryota > Metazoa > Arthropoda > Insecta > Lepidoptera > Crambidae > Agriphila > Agriphila geniculea. Next base: position 20,412,385 of record OX038871.1, read on the forward strand.
AGCACATCCTATCCTACTAATATTAATGTGAAAGTTTGGATGTTTGTTACTCAATCACACAAAAAGGCCTAAACAGATTAAGATGAAATTTGGCACACAGATAGTCTATAGCCTGGATTAAATAAAACAGCATATTTTTTATCCTGGTCAAAGGTTCACTAGGTATTTATTTTCCGAATGTCATGGATGGAAGCTAGTATCCTATAAAACTATTGGGGCTAGGGACTTAAAATTTGCACAAAAATGTATTTATATAGTGGAGGCATGGCTAGCACTGTAAAAAGATTTGCTTTTATTATATCAATAAAGATATATTTTTATTTATTCACAACACAACATGTAAACGTGTAAATCATACTCCAGCTAACTTACGGAAAGAATGTGCGTAAACAAACTGCCCATGTGCCCATACTTAACCTCAAAAATACTTTTATTACATGTTTTATAGTATTAAAAATATGTGAATATTATTGGCAGCTCTACATATGCTGTCCAAGTTGAATACATTATTATATGCTGTTGGTTCACTGAAACTTCAAGTATTTGTGGAACAATTACGAAAAATTGGCAAAGTTTTGTTTACAAACATTCAAGTTGGCTGGAGTAGAGGGTAAAGCTTGTTTACCAAATTGGAGAGTAATACAGTTTTATTAAAGTAATAGTTATGACATTAATGTACATAATGAATAATAATATTCCAAATCACTAATAAACCCAGAAGTCGGGTGACCCAGTGCTAACAGTCCTATATTTAATTTTAACAATAAGGCTTTCACAATGTATTTTTATTTTAGGCAAACAATTTAGCAGTTTCAAAATGGCACACAATTTCAGCAACTGCTCAGTAATTTGATGTTGTAGAACCTATTTGATACTTCATACCAGGGATTGAAATAACATAAAAAAAAATAACGATACAAAAAAACTAACGTTAAAAATACCGTTTAAACATTTTACGGTAAATTTACCGGTGAAAATAACATTAAAAATATTGTACCAGTAAAATTACCGTTAAATATAGTGTTTATATTTTAGTACCGATAAAATTATTGGTAAAAAATTAACCTTACTAATTGGAATATCGTTAATTTTAAAGTAACGGTAACAAAAGTATGCTACGCTGCTATGCTATGCTGTATGAAGCAGCACTCGGCAAAGTCATTTAAATAAATAGCTACTTTATCTCCGACACTATAAAGTGCAATTCAGGTCGCGCAGTTCACCTAGTAGTGGCCTCTCTTTCTATCGCGTGCTCTTACCTTTTCTGACGATGCAACGTTAGGGTTGACTTCTTTTAAATGAACTGCGTAGCATATATCATAATGTGATAAACAACAATTGTTTATTGGTTTTTTGATTTTGATATCCGTACACGGCACAGTAATGTTGATACGACATTGTTACTATTATAAAGAAGCAATATCTACGCAGGGAATAAGATGCCGCGAGACTACGCAGGCGGGCGTGTGGCGGCCCGCTGCTCACTTGTTCGTTCGAACGAACGGCTAGCGATAGGTGCTTACCGCGCGACCTTAAGCGAGAGAAGGAGGCCTGCTATAACGTTAAAATTATCGTCATTTACTGAAATAACGTTAATTTCAGTTAATTAAGGTTAAAATTAACGTTATTTATTGACATAACGATAATAATAAAATTAACGGTAAAAAAGTAAGAAATAAGGTTACATTTAAAAATAACATTATCATTCCCTGCTTCATACTTTTTATTGTAGGTTCGATAATGAAAATGAAGAAAAATAGTTCTGTTTTTGAAGTACGTTACTATGTACTTGTTTTGATTGATTATAGGGTCATTCCATGTAACGGGCGTAACAGGTCGTACACCTTCAACTGATGATTCAATTATGTTTTTTAAGGGAAGCATATTAATTTTATAACTTAATTAATAGCCTTTTAGCCTATATTAATTTAATATTAATTAAAATTTCTCAAAAGTTTTATAGCTTTTGAATAAGATCAGCCGCAAGTACTGTAACGGGCGTAACTTGATTTTGGGTCTCATTTACGGATGGCACAACATTTTTGCAAAACTCTGTGAATTGCTCTTGTTTTATGAATAAAAGTTAATGCTAAGCTGTAGCCAAATTAATAATCCACCATCTACAACATTTATTAAAGAAAAACCGGCGATAATTTAAAATTTACGTAAATATTTGTGCGTAACGGGCGTAACAGGCTTTTGTAACGGGCGTAACCCGTACGAATGAAAAACAAAATTTTATGAATAACCTTTAATTTCAAAAGCATTTTAAAACACAAAACACACTTGATGTTGTAGGAACTCAGTAGTGTAATTAAATATTCAATTTAATGTACCTACAGCAAAATATAAGCCACTTTTAAAACTCGTTACACCCGTTACGTAACGGGCGTAACGAAATTTAATTTAAAGTTGAGTATAATATCTAAATCATTGGCCATAAATATAAGATAATATTTAAACCATCCAACACACAAACAATCTTGAATAATAGCAACTAAAAATTGTGTTCTCCATAAATGGTCTTAAATGAAAAAAAAAGCTAAAGTATACTACGAAATGTTACTAAAACCGAGTTTACTAACATTATCATTTTAAAAATAACCAATTCACTCTTTAAAATCACTCGTAAAGCCTTGCACCAAAATAGTGTTATGCCCGTTATGTAACGGGCGTAACGTAATTTGTATTTAATTTAAATCATAATTAACAAGGTTCAGTTTGGAATCTAAGACATTAACAATTTGCTTGCAAACATACCCTTACTTTCCCAAAGTTGTGAAGGTTTTAGTGTAATAAGTAAGCTACAGACTAAACTTTTCCCTTATTTTCGTAACGGGCGTAACATGCGATGTACCTTATAAAAAGGTACTATAAACTAAATCAAACTTACTGATTTACAGAAAATTTTATGTCTACCAAACAGTTTATGTATCACTAGTCAATATGACCTGAAGTTAGCTTTGACAATAACGTTATATTTAATTTTACAGTGTCTCCATGTTTAGCTCCAAAATCTGTAACCCTAGGCGAATATTTTCTCATACTTCACACAAGAAACAATGGTAAAAATAATATTTTGTTGGAATTTTCAGTAAATTCATTTGATTCAATATAATAAGGCTTACTTAAGCAGCTATTTAGGGTTGGCTTTAGAAATGCGTCGGTAGATTTTGGAATTGAAATATATCGCATTTTGTAGAGTTTCGAAAGGCCTTTCAAATGATACTATACTCACGGCGAGGAAATTTTTATTTTTATTATTATTCTAGTGTTTGTGAAAAAACTAAAGTTTTGTATGACGAAATGTCAATATTGCGTATGTTGTTGCGATGGTGACCAAGTGATAGGTGCGAGGAGCGTAGCGACGAGCATGTTAGGTTGACATGAACCCAGCGCGCGAGCCGAGCGAGCGAAGCGAGCGTGCCGCGGCAGCGGCCAGCGAAGCGCCAGAAACGACTTTTTTTACGTGCGAAATTCTGTACGTACGTCCCCTAAAGTCGTGCCCCCCGACACCACGTGGTACTAATCTGCCCTACCCCAAGAGTGTTTTTAGGAGCCGCGGAGGCGCGGAGCGACGACAGGACCGCGGACCCGTGACAGAAAGAACTTAGCTAAGAAAAGTTGCGTTTTGAGGTTAGGATTTTTAAAATCATCTATCTCAGTAATTATTAATTTCCTCGCGGCGGGAGTGGTACTGGGGGGTTTCCCTCACCCCCCCTCACCCCTCCTATCTATCTCAATCCTCATTTCAATCGGCCCATTTCTAAAGATTACCCGCTATTTATGTAAAATAAGAGTACTTTAAAAAAAATGCCATGGTAGCGTATGACATGGAATGACCCTATAGCAACCGTCTTACATGCTTACATTTTAGGAATAAACCAGCCTATCTATTGTCTAATTTCAAAATCTATCACACATTGATGCTTCTTTTTGGCACAAATAAAAATTTACCACAGAAAATCCATCTGTCAAATGAAGGCGATTGCGATAGATATTGAAAATTAGACAAAAAGTATGCAAATCCCATAGTTGAGGTGAAAGCCTTCTTTCTTACATAGTGTTTTGTTTAATTTTAATACACAGATATACAATAATATCTGGGCGACACTATTTATTGTAATATGGTGGTGTTTGGGTGATAATCTACATTGTTATCTCAAACATTAACTACATTTTTTTAAACTTGTCTAAAAACAATTAAAATGAAAAAAAAAAATATAAAAACGTGAACATATAAAAAAACAAAAGTAAGTCACCGAGCGGAATTCGAACCCGTACGTTTCTTGCCGTCTGCGTCTTAACCCGCCGGACCAGACGGACAGTGGCCGGCAGGACAAAATTAGCGACCATATTCTGCATCGAAAGAAAAACGTAAATGTAGATCGATTGTTTACCCCTGAAAACCCCCATATACCAAATTTCAGCTATATCGTTAGAGCCGTTTCCGAGATCACAGAAATATACATATGGGTCATTCCAAAGTGACGGGTGGGACATTCTAACTCCTTATTGCTCAAACTCCAAGTAATATCTCTTTAAATATTGTTGCAATCTGTATTGAAATAATTATAGTACAAAGCCAGATTGTAGTGTTAAAAGAAACCATTAAAATAAAATCTTAATTTACATAATTCACTCAGAAAATCGTCTTTTTCTAAGTGTGACGGGTGGGACACGCACGACACCCGCTTGTCTGAGTGGAAGGCTTTGCTTCCCAAATTAAGCCAAACCATCAATATTTTGTTAAACAGTTTTTTGATATGTTGCAACTAAAACATAAAGGTCTCATTTTGTATGTAAATTACATTGATTATGTTAACAATTATTCAAAATAATGCCTTGTATAGAGTGTGACGGGTGGGACACCAATTTGTGACGGGTGGGAAAAGTAACTTTAGACCCCATATTATTATTATTTGATTGTGAGGGGCTATGCAGCTCAGATAAAGCTGTAGTCACTGCGACCTAAAAGATCTGTTGTAACTCGCCACCTATTTATAGCAACTCTTTAAGCCCAGCGGCTTCCAAGAAGTCTAATATCTTCCTGGTTTTCAGAGTTTTTTATTTCCTCCGGGTCGATTACGTGTCGCCCCAGATGGATACTACGCTTGTGGATTAAGGGTCCACAGTCACATAAGAGGTGCTTGGGTGTTTCTTGCTCCTCATTACAATATCTGCAGACGTCAGTATCACTCAATTTCATATGAAATAGGTGTCTGTTTAGTTTGCAGTGTCCGGTTAAGGCTCTAACAGTCGCGCTGACGTTCGATCTGCTGAACTGTATAAGTTCATTCGTCCGTCTTTGTGAGTAGCCTTCCACCAAGGATTTGGCATGTCTTAATCCTGGCTGTTTTAGCCAGAATTTTCTCGACTCGTCCAAAAGCTTATCTTTAAGGAGTTGCATAGCCTGGTTTTTTGAGATGCCGCAGAAAGGTTCTGGGCCGATCTGTTGGTCTCGCGCCCCAGTTTTAGCAAGGTCGTCGGCTTTTTCATTGCCGATGATGCCTGAATGCCCTGGTACCCATTTCAGAATAATTTTATTCTTTTGTCCCAGTTCATTCAGTTTGTCTACGCAGTCTTTTACCAGTTTCGATCGTATCACGTTCGAGTTTATGGCTTTAAGTGCTGCTTGGCTGTCTGAAAAGATATAGATGGTCTGATTTGTGTAGTTTCGTTGGCGGTTAATTTCTGCACATTTTATAATGGCATAGACTTCTGCCTGGGCCCTATTTCACCAAGTCGACATTTGTCAGTGACATTTGTCGGTTAATTTTACAATTGTCATTACTTTAATTAGGGACAAGTATGTTGTGAAACAGCGATATTTTTTACATGTCGACATATTTGTAGATTTGTCAGTAATTCTTGATATGACATTGGAGCTGAGTCAAGTTTGCGTGACAATTGTCGACTAGTAAAAAATATCCCCTGTTTCACAACACAAATTGTTCCGTATTAAAATAATGAAAGTACTGTAAAAATTGCCGACATATGTCACTGACAAATGTCAATTTGGTGAAATAGGGGCCTGGAATATTGTGGCGTACTTACCAAGGTTAACACTGAGGTTGACTCTTGGTCTCACGCCATGTATACCACACCCTACGTCAAGACCCATTTTGGAGCCGTCTGTGTACCAGACTAGGCTTCCAGCCTTACAGGAGCTTTGGTCATCGGACCACATCTCTCTGCTAGGTAGTTCCACAGAGTAATTTCTAGTGAAATTACAGAGTGGAAGCATGACATCAGATGTCATTGCAAGTGGTTTGAGTTCAAGCACTGATTCATGTAAAGATCTCAGTGCTTGAGAGTGCCAACCTACTTTACCGGTGTTGCCCACTCTATAGATCCCTGCTTTCGCCTCCTTCACAATGAACAGGTGAAGTGGTGGTAAGTTAAGCAGAGCATTTAGTGCTGCTCCTGGTGTTGTAGACATGGCCCCCGTTGCCATAAGGCACGCTAGTCTTTGCAGGCTAGTTAGCTTATTTATGACTGTCGTTTGAGTAGCTTTTTTCCACCATACTACACAGGCATACGTTATCATCGGCCTGACTATGGCTGTATACGTCCACAGAGCAATTTTGGGGTTTAGGCCCCACCTTGCACCTGCTAAACGACAGCAAATTCCTAAGGCAATTTTGGCCTTTTGGATCACATTATCTATGTGTGTATTCCACGTCAGCTTTTGGTCGATTGTAACGCCCAGATATTTGGCTTCCGTAGAAAATGGTACGGGAGTCCCCTTTATGGTAGGCGCTTTAAGTTTGTCCAACTTACGCTTCCTAGTAAAAGGTACTATTGTTGTTTTGTTCGGGTTTACCGACAAATTGTTCTCAGTGCACCACTTATTGATGACATTGAGAGACCTTTGAAGTATGGATGATACAGTGCTCTGACACGGGCCTATCACACAGGCTACCACATCGTCAGCATAGCCCTGTATATCCAGGTTCTTTTTAGAGGCTTCAATCAGTAATTGATCGACAACAAGTGACCACAAAAGGGGCGATAGTACGCCTCCCTGTGGGCATCCCCTAGTTATCTTGAAACCTCTAGTAGTTCCGTGTAAACTAATGTTTACAGTTCTATGAAGAAGCATGCTTTCGATCCAGCGGATGGTTGTGCTGTCAATGTTCTTGTCACTCATTCCCCTGGAAAGGGTTTCGATAGTGACGTTATCGAAGGCTCCTTCAATATCGAGAAAAGCACATAAGGCTATCTGTTTATCTTCTAGGGCCCTTTCGATCCTGTCTGTTAGTTCTAGCAGAGCAGTTTCTGTGGACTTTCCTTTACGATAAGCGTGTTGCTTTGTATGTAGGGGGCGTTCACGCAGTGGCTCGTCCCTTAAATACACGTCAATGACCTTTTCCATACTCTTGAGTAGGAACGAGGTGAGGCTTATGGGTCTGAAGGATTTTGGTTGTGAAAAATCCTTCTTTCCAGCCTTTGGAATAAAGCGGACTTTTATTGTAGTCCATTTGCTTGGTATATATCCCCAGGCATAACTTGCCCTGAAGATTAGACCCCATAATAGTTCTTGAATAAAATGCATGTAACTGTTTGAACATGCAATTTATAACATTATTATGAAAAAAGTATGAAATAAAGTAAATAAAATATACTAAAGTAAATAAAATATATAAAAATATACGAAAATATTCAATCAAAATATTATAAAGATTAAATTTTACTTAAAATATATAAAATAAAATAGATAATATACAAAAAATATATAAATATAAACATAACTGTTTAAACATGCAATTTATTAAATTTTTTAATGAAAAAGGTATTAAAAAAAGTTAATTAAATATATTAAGGTATAAAATATATAAAATATTCTGAAATATTAAGTTAAATATTATAAAGATTAAATATACTAAAAATATATAATAAAATAGATAATACATATATAAATAAATATATAAAGATAAAAATGAAATATATGAAAATATAAATTAAAAAATATTAAAATTAAAAGTAATAAAATAAATTAAAATATTTTAAAATAAATTAATACGTAAACCAAAATAAGTCCCATAAAAATACTGGCAAATTAATAATAAACATTAAAGCTAAATAAAACACAACAATACAAGACTTTGTTGAAAAATCCATTTACAAATGTAATAAATAAATAAATAAACAAAGTATAACGCTGTTAAATCAAGAATCCATAAAAACTTTACTTGGTCCCACCCGTCACAGTGACGGGTGGGACATCCTTTCAAATCTCAATATTTCCATACATATTCACTTGTTCAATGTCCTTTCAAGCCAAAATCATTACCCGTGGCATAATTGTTACTTTTGCAAAGCCGAAAAACAGTAAGTTATATATTTTTACGTAAGGATAAAAAAGAACATGTTTTGCAGTGACGGGTGGGACATGAGGTAAGCGTTTCGTCAAACTCTTACAACTTTTCCTGATAAATATTCTCATGCAGTAACTTACCACCATTTTATACTCCTTGAGTTGTATTTTCTTTCAAGATAACCGCTTTTTAAAATGACTTAATAAATAGTGGAGAAAAGTATTGGCAACTTTAAGAAAAAATGTGCTACCAAACACAACCACACTATGGCCACAGCATAAAGAATTTCTTACAGTAGGCCGACGGAGACGTCTAGACAGGGCAATCGTGCGGGGCTTGAGGGGGGAGAGGTGAGTCGGACGAGCCCGAGCTGCATACTTCACAGTTCTATGTAGCTCGGGACACGTCTTCTAGGGCTATCGCGTCGTTACCGTTTTAATTTCCTATTAAATAAATAATGCGATTTCGATGAATCTCGGTTTCTTCTTCTATTTTGAGAAGAAAACAGCAACGCAATGTTAAACATATCAAAAATCCAAGATGGCGGCCAACTTTTTTGTTTGTGGGCATATTTCGATGAAACTTGGTTTTTGCTACTATTTTGACAAAAAAACAGTAACGCAATGTTAAATATGTAAAAAATCCAAGATGGCGGCCAAATTTTTTGTTCGTGGACCGATTTCGATAAAACTTAGTTTTTGCTACTATTTTGACAAGAAAACAGCAACGCAATGTTAAAAATGTCAAAAATCCAAGATGGCGGCCAACATTTTTGTTTGTGGGGCGATTTCGATGAAACTCGGTTTTTGGTACTATTTTGACAAGAGAACAGCAAAGCAATGTTAAAAATGTAAAAAATCCAAGATGGCGGCCAACTTTTTTATTTGTGAGCCGATTTGGATAAATCTCGGTTTTTGGTACTATTTTTACAAGAAAACAGCTACGCAATTTTAAAAATGTTAAAAATCCAAGATGGCGGCCAACTTTTTTGTTTGTTGGCCGATTTCATTGAAACTTGGTTTTTGGTACTATTTTGACAAAAAAACAGCAGAACAATGTTAAAAATGTAAAAAATCCAAGATGGCGGCCAACTTTTTTGTTTGTAGGCCGATTTCTAACAAACTTTATTTTTGGAACTATTTTGACAGAAAAACAGCAACGCAACGTTAAAAATGTCAAAAATCCAAGATGGCTGCCAACTTTTTTGTTTGTGGGCCGATTTCAATGAAACTCGGTTTTTGCTACTTTTTTGACAAGAGAATAGCAACGCAATGTTAAAAATGTCAAAAATCCAAGATGGCGGCCAACCTTTTTGTTTGTGGGCCGATTTCATTGAAACTTTATTTTTGGTACTATTTTGACAGAAAAACAGCAACGCAACGTTAAAAATGTCAAAAATCCAAGATGGCGGCCAACTATTTTGTTTGTGGGCCAATTTCGATGAAACTCGGTTTTCGCTACTATTTTGACAAGAAAACAGCAACACAATGTTAAAAAAAGTCAAAAATTCAAGACGGCGGTCAACATTTTTGTTTGTGGAACGATTTCAATGAAACTCGGCTTTTGGTACAATTTTAACAAGAAAACAGTTACGCAATGTCAAACGACAAGAGTCAAAATGGCTGCCGACTTTGTTTTTAGGTTGATTTCGATATAACTCAGTTGAAAAAAGGAAGAACAAATAAAAAAGTTGGCCGCCATCTTCCATTTTTCATATTTTTAACATTGCGTTGGTGTTTTCTTGTTAAAATAGTACTAAAACCGAGTTTCATCGTAATCAGCCCAGAAACAAGAAAGTTGGCCGCCAGTTTGAATTTTTCATATTTTTTAACATTGATGCTGCCGCACTCACTCGTGATATAAAGAAAACCGTTTGAAACCTTTATTTAAAAATATGCCACCCCTAATTCATTATTTTATACCAAATTCGTTATTTTATATAATTTCGCAATGCTTTTAATTATGTACCCGGGGGTCGTAAAAGAAATCCACCTTCCAAATTGTAAATTTGTGACAACCCTTCCGTATTTGCGTAAATACCCTACAGGCGGCGGTATCGCCCAACAATAAAGGCGTCGGCCTACTGTAAGAAAAAAATCTTTATGCTGTGCTATGGCTGTGTTCACAAACAATAAAAATTACGAAAATCGTAAAAATATAAAAATAAATGGTTGATTCCTGTTGAATTAGTTCATTGGCTTTACTTTAGTCACAGATTCAAGCATAAAATATGTCATTTATTTTTTTGACCCTAGGTGTCATCTTCGCTGGAATGACCCATATATAAATAAATAAATATACAAGAATTGCTTGTTTAAAGGTATAAGATTATATACCCCAGTCATCTTAAACATTCTATTCTAGGTCACAAAAAATTGCAAGGTTCTGCGTTTTTAGGATGTTGTTAAGATACCAGTAGTGTAAATCCAAATTTGCAACCCTGAAAGTTACCTGTGCTAACTTCGTAGTGCTCGAAAAACCTCGACTTTTTCAGTTTTTGGCTTACAATGATGACACTTTTAAAGAAGATAAAATTACCAACAATTTGAATCTACTTTCAGCTCTAAGTGTCATATACAGGGTCACTGGAAATATGACGTATTCCCGTTATAGATAAGGTCAAAACAAATATTTTTTGTCTTATAACTTTTTCTCAAAAAATTATTAGTTTTTGAGTTAATTGAAATTAAGTATTTTTTTACCAAAAGTATGTTTTCAGACACAAAATTTTTAAATAAAAGATAACTACTCATTTGATTCCCGATTTTTTATTATTTTGGGATATAAAACAATCTGAGTATTGATAATGAATAAAAAAATTTTCATAAAATACTGGTGTTTATAAAAAATTCAACCCTTAAATGCATTTATTTTATTTATTTACAGATTTTTTAGAAATAGCTTCAAATATCTTTAAATAAATCCTAGTAACTAAGCGTGCATAATATTTTAAAAACATCACCATCTATTCAGCTTTTGGTTGAGGTATAAAATTTAATAATAACTTAAATAAAAAATGAGAAATTAAGACTTAACGAAATAGCAGTCCCATTTCATGTAGCAAAAATTTCCTACTTCAAGCGCTTCGGAGGTGGCATAAATGTGAAAATTTGCTTGTTTGGATGATTGTTAATCAATTACGCAAATCGGCTGAATGGATTTGGATGAAATTTGGCACACAGATAGTTTATAAAGCCGGATTAAAACATAGGAGGATACTATTATCTTGGTTAAAGGTTCTCTAGGGATTTTCTCGAATTTAAATACGGATGAAGTCGCGGGCGGAAGCTAGTTTGCCATAAATGATCGTGTTTACTAAAAATACTTTTGTCCGAGTGAGTTTGAAACAGGATTAATTTTTCCGCCGATGAGTCAAAATTTTATACAGACAGCATCAAAAATAACCATGCATATCTGCCATTTTTAATGACCCGCTGCTGGGGAACAGGCCTTCCTTTCCTTTTGGGATAAAGCGGACGAGCGATAACCCATCACGTGGGCCCAATGCGGCTTGGTCGGTGTTAACTCAATGTACCTTACATTGAGCCCTTGGTTCTGGCTGCATTTACAGTCGTTAACACTGACCAATCCACATTGAGCCCACGTGGTGGGTATGGCCCGTCCGTTTTATCCATCCACAAGCCAAAAGGAAGGCCAGTTCCCCTACCAAATTATACCAAAGTATATGTCACTTTTGACGACACGCCGTTCCAACTACTGAATGTTTCACCGACACGACGATAAACCTATAACTCTTAACTACAACCCTTTCCATCTACGGAGGATTCGCCGTCAATATTAAGGCAAGCGATATTACAAAGAATAATAAATAAATATTTCAGGTCAGGCCGCACCACTCAGGGCCACACAGAGCCATCTAATCCCAAATTAAGTCAACTTGTGCTATGAGTACTAGATTACTTATAATCATACTTATTTTTTTTTGTAAATACATACTTGTAATAAATAAATACATAATTATAAATATAAATTGTAGTTTTAATTACTTACATGTTATTCTATTCTTTGAAAATAATATATATATCACGCTTATACCTAAGTATTAGATTAAATAAGATAAGTCGGAGATGCACTTCACCAAAAAGCAAGTAAAGAAAAATGTTTGACGATATAAAATTACCCGCGTTTTTTTTTAGTTTATCTGTAGTCGATGCCTGCTTTAACTTTTTGAAATTTGTTACTTCTAACACGTATTTGTTCCTAGTATGCAAAATAAATGAGTTTTAATAAAATATTTATATAAACCATTTCCGGTGTAATAGATAATAAATAACAATGAAGCAACTGCAATACTTGGGTATAATAATAATAATAATAACAATAATAATAAGCCTTTTATTTCTGAACTACACTTTGGTTTTTACATAGTATATTAGTATTTAAATAACATCTCTCCGCTCAGTGTGCCTATTGGCAAAGGCCTCCTCCAACCCCCTCCAGTACTGCCTATCAGCAGCCACTCTTGTCCAGAATGGTCCTAGGGCCAACTTTAGGTTGTCTTCCCATCTTCTTATGGGTCGACCTTTGCTTCGGTGCCCATCCCTTGGGTACCACAGCGTCACTCATTTGCTCCATTTGTCTTTATTGCAACGAAGCATGTGGCCAGTCCATCTCCATTTTAGTTGGTCTATGCGTGTTAAAATGTCAGGAAGTTTTGACATGTGCCTGATGTGAGTGTTCAGGCCTATCCTGTAGTTTCACGCCCAACACGCTTAGCTCCATAGCTCTTTGACATTTAGCTAATTTGTCTCTGTGGGCTTTTGTCAGCGCCCAAGTTTCACAGCCATATGTTATGCAGGGTAAAATGCAGGTGTTAAAAACGGTTTTCTTTAATTTTATACTGAAATCTTTACTCTTCATTATTTCCTTCATGGACCAGTATTTGTTCCACCCATATGTAATTCTTTTGTCTATTTCCTTGGTCATGAGGTCTTCGGGTGATATTATTTGCCCAAGATACACATACTCCTTAACATATTCAAGCTTCCGTCCGCTGACTGTTATTTCTATTTCTTCTGCATTAGTCATCACTTTGGTTTTGTTGGGATTCATTTCCAGACCAACTTCACCACTTCTGTCTGCTAGATTTTGGATCATGTGTTCCAGTAGTTTTGGGTCCTCCTCCAGTACTACAAGATCGTCTGCGAATCGAAGGTGGTTAAGGCGAGCTCCATTTATATTTAGGCCAAGGTGGTCCCAATCGAGGTTTCTCATAATTTCTTCCAGTACTGCTGAAAACAGCTTTGGCGAGAGCGGATCATCCTGTCTAACTCCTCTGTTTATTCGAAATGGTTCGCCTACTGATTCTAGTTTGATTCTCGCTATACTTTCTTTGTAGATATTTCGTATGGTGTTTATATACACTTTGTGAATTCCTTGTTCTGCAAGACTGTGCCAGATATGCTCGTGGTTCAGGCTGTCGAAGGCTTTGGAGTAATCTATAAATGCTAAATAAATGGTCTTGTTATATTCGTTGTATTTTTGGATAAGCTGTTTGATGGTGTGTATGTGATCTATAGTACTGTAGTTTTTCCTGAACCCGGCTTGTTCGATTGGTTGATTTTCATCAAGTTTCCCAGATATTCTTTCCAGTATGACTTTTACAAAGACTTTAAATATGTTTGAAATCAGTGAAATAGGCCTATAGTTTCCTATGTCTTCCTTTGGGCCTTTCTTATGTAGGAGTATTATGTGTGACTCTGCCCATTGTTTAGGTATAATACCCGTGCGTAGTATTTCGTTGAAGACTTTGGCCAGTATTGGTCCCATCTCTTCTGCAGTACCTCTTAAAAGTTCGTTGGGAATTCGGTCAGGTCCAGGGGCTTTTTCCAGCTTTTGACTATTAATGGCTTTCACCACTTCAGAAACCAGTATCTCAGTTACATCCTCACTTTCGTTGTCTTCCTGTCCAGTATTAGGCATCAGCAAGTCCTGTTTTGAGTAAAGCTGGCGGTAATATCCCGTAGCAACTCGCTGAATTTCTTTGCGATTAGAGGAAGTAGTGTTGTTCTTATTTCTCACTTTTAAGTATCCACTCCTTTCCTTTTTCATTGAGTTCCTTCAGTGCTTTCCTAAGACCTCCTGTTTTTCTAATGTGTGTTTCTATCGTGTTCATTCTTGTAGCTTTCCTGTCTTTCCTCATGCTCTCTCTTATCTTCTTGCTAAGGTTTGAAATGTCGTTGTGATTTACTTTTCTTTGCCTTTCCGATATTAGCCTTTTTCTTTTCTCTAAAAGTTCTAACGTTTCTTCACTCATGTCGCTTTGTTTGCTTTTATTAGTGTGGGTATTGAGTATTTCTTTCAATTGGCTTTCGAGTTTGTTGTATTTATTAGTAGTTTTAAGTTCAGAGCTAACAATTTGTTTCATTTCTTTAATTACATGCTTTGTGTTGGTCTCGTTAGTGTTGTTCCAAGATGGGAGGTTTAATTGAGATGTTTTTGGCCTAGGCTTTTTGCTCTCGTATATTCTTAGGCAACTGCGCACCATACGGTGATTAGTGTTGAAGTTCAAGTTTTGTATTACGCCTGTATCAGTAAAATGTTTAGGTTTGTTTGAAATCATGTAATCAATTTCGTTTTTGACCTTGCCATCTGGGGACATCCAAGTCCATTTAGATTTAGGTTTTTTGCGGAATATGGAGTTTAGTAAATTCAGATTGTTTTCCAACAGGAACTCCACCAGTTTATGACCAATATTGCTTCTTTTACCTTCTCTTGCTTGGCTTTTCTTTTACTTGGGTATAAGCGTGATATATATTTTATTTTCAAAGAATAGAATAACATGTAAGTAATTAAAACTACAATTTATATTTATAATTGATACGCTCAAGTCAAAAACAGACCAAGTAGCAATTTTGGCGAAATAGAGTTAATGATGCAGATCGGTAGTATTTTATGAAATCTTCAGGCCTAATATATAAAACCGACCAAATAATCACTATAAACGGTCAAAATCAGGTCAAAATACATGACCGAAAATTCGATTAAAGTCAAAAACAGACCATGTATCGGTTAGATGGGCGGTTTTCGTCTTGAATTCTATTGAAGAATAAATCCCGGTGACCTACCTTAATCCGGAAAAAACAGATTAATATATATTAATCGATTAAATGTGCGTATGAAAGAAGAGAAACTTAATGATAAAAAAGCTCTAACTATATTTTTTTGAAAATGTCTTTTTTTATTTTAATTAAATAAATATGAGACCTGATGATACTGAAAATATTTCCGAGTCTGATGAAAATGATGGGAATGAGACTGGCTATGAATAAATATAAAATTTTGTACATTTGTATCATTTTACTAAGCCAAACTAAACCTCAAATCAAAAACAGACCAAATAAATAATTTTGTCTTAATTTTTAAAAATATAAAGAGACTAGCTTCTGCCCGCGACTTCGTCCGCGTGGATGTTAGAGAAAATCCTTAGAGAACCTTCAACCAGGATCTGACCAGTCATTTTTACGTTTCCGGTTCCGGTTTCCGTTCTATTCCCGTCCGTTCCCGTCTCTTTCCTGTCCCGTTCTCGTACCGCTTCCGATGCCATTCCCGTTCCCGTCCCGTTACCATCCCGTTCTCGTTCCCGTTCCCGTACCGTTCTCGTCCCGTTCCGTTCCCGTTTCTTTTCCCGTTTCATTCCCGTTCCGTTTCCGTTCCGTTCCCATTCCGTCCCGTTCCGTTCTTATTCCCGTTCCGTACCCGTCCCGTACCCCTTCCGGTTCCCGTTCCTGTTCCCGTTCCCATCCCCGTCCCGTTCCGTTCCGTTTCCGTCCCCGTCTCGTCCCGTTCCCGTCCCCGTCTCGTCCCGTTCCCGTTCCCGTCCGGTTCCCGTTCCCGTTCCATTCCCATTCCCGTTCCCGTTACCGTCCCGTTCTCGTCCCATTTCGTTCCCATTCCGTTCCCGATCCTTTCCCCTCCGTTCCCGTGCCGTTCCTTTACCGTTTCCGTCCCGTTTTCGTTCCCGTTCCGTTCCTGTATCGTTCCCGTTTCGTTCCCGTTCCATTTCCATTCCGTTCCGTCCCTTTCCGTTCCCGTTTCGTTCCCGTTCGCGTCCCATTCCTGTCCCGTACTCCTTACTCTTCCGTTCCTTTTCCCGGTACCGTTCCCGTCCCGTTCCTGTCCCTTTCTCTGTCCCTATCCATTCCCGTTTCTTTTCCGTTTAGTTCCCGTTCTCATTCCGTTCCTTTTCCGTTCCCGTTTCATTCCCGTTCCCTTCCCGTTCCGTTTCCGTTCCGGCCCGTTCCGTTCTCGTCCCGTTCTCGTCCTGTTTCCGTTCCCGTTCCTGTTCCTGTGCCCGTGCCCGTGCCCGTGGCCGTGCCTGTTCTCGTTCCCGTTACCTGGATGTGCATATCCAGGTACAGGTCCATGATGTGTCATGTCCACCGTGTTGGACTTCAAAATAAATGTCATTTTCGCAATCACCATCCCATGAAACTTCAAGAACGACATCCACATCGATTTTCATGTTTACTTACCCCATTTATACCCTAAGGGACGATTTTCAAAATAACAAAATATGTGATTGCCTATTTATTTTTAGACATGCTCCTACAAATTTTAAAGTTGTAATGTCTATTTTATATTCTTTTTCCATACATTTGAACCTCATTTTCACCCCTTTAGGGGTTAAATCATGTCCACCGTGTTGGACTTCAAAATAAATCTCATTTTCGTAATCACCATCCCATAAAACCTCAAGAACGACCTCCACATCGATTTTTATGTTTACTCACCCCATTTACCCTCTAAGGGGTTGATTTTCAAAATTACAAAATATATGTTTGCTTATTTATTTTTAGACGTGCTCCTACGAAGTTTAAAGTTGTAATGTCCATTTAACTTTATTTTTCCATACAAAATTCGAACCCCATTTTCGCCCCTTGAGGGGTCAAATCATGTCCACCGTGTTGGACTTCAAAATAAATGTCATTTTTGCAATCGTCATCCCAGAAAACCCCAATAACGACATCCGTATCTATTTTTAGGTTTACTCACCCCATTTACCCCTAAGGGGTTTACTTTCAAAATCACAAAATATGTTTGCTTATTTATTTTTAGACGTGCTCCTACGAAGTTTAAAGTTGTAATGTCCATTTAATATTATTTTTCCATACAACATTTGAACCCCATTTTCACCCCTTGAGGGGTCAAATCATGTCCACCGTTTTGGACTTCAAAATAAATGTCATTTTTGCAATCGTCATCCCAGAAAACCCCAATAACGACATCCATATCTATTTTTAGGTTTATTTACCCCTTTTCACCCCCATTTCATCCCCGTAGGGGTTGAAATACTAACAATAACAATATACGTTGCGTTAGATTTCCATCCATAAGCATAAAATATATATTTAGCAATTTTGACTTCGAAAATAAAGGATTTTCTTCATTACACAACTTCATCCCCCTTTTGACCCCTTCGGGGGTAGAATTTTGAAAAACGCTGAGACCCGTATTTATTAATTTTCAATCATCAGCCTAAACACAAAATTTAACGATCCTAGCTTCAAAACTGAGGGACTTTCATACAAACTTTCATCCCTTATTTCATCCCCTTAGGGATAGAATTATCAAAAATCCTTCCTTAGTGGATGCCTACACTGTATAAGGTATCTGTGTGCAAAATTTCAAGTCTCTAGGTCCAGCGGTTTGGGCTGTGCGTTGATAGATCAGTCAGTCAGTCAGTCAGTCAGTCAGTCAGTCATTCAGTCATTCAGTTTACGATTTTATATATTAAGATTATCTTTATTAATTTTCATAACATAAAAGTGTGGCTAAAGAATGAAATTACTTTATTATATTTTTTATTTCCGATGTTTAGTACAATTTTTTTAAACGTGATATTTCCAGTGACCCTGTATATATTAGTTTATATATATCTCGAGATACACACTTCAAAAACAGTCCATTTTTGACAAAAAGTTATAAATTTGTAGTAAAGCTAGTCTTTCGAACAAAACAACATCTAAAATACTCATTCTACGAGGAAAAGCATAAGAAATAAAGTTGCAGACCAGCTATTTAGTTTTAATTCAAGATTAAGAAAAACTCTTAATAGTCCGTGAGCCCGCAACAGTATTGCCTACGTTAGGCAATACTGTCGGTGAGTTAGGGCGCGTAGAGTTAGGAGCTTAGCTCTACATGAGGTCTGATAACTTTTTGACAGTTCGAGGTCTTGGCAACATTATTCATGAAAATGTTTTTGGTGGGTTACTTTTATTTGGATTCTTATTTCTTGCAGGTAGAGCATGACGATCGAATATGTCTACATCTAAATAAATGTAATCGAAACAAGAGCCCTAAAATAAATTAATAATTTAAAGAAAAATATTCAGTAGTGACATGACACCCCTTTTTTAAATGTGTTCATGTTTACCACATCAAAGGCGTTACCCTACTGTTGTTCTTTAAACTGAGGTTAAACTGTGAATTCTCTTTGTTGTTGCAGGACAAACACGATGGGGCCCTGGAGATAGTAGAAACAATAAAGTGAGTATACATATATTACTACTTATTCACATCTGGGTTATTAGGTATTTTGTGATCTGACCCCGAATTACGTAAGTCTGTTGCTAACAATTCTCGATTGAAAGCGCAGTTACATTGCTGCTTTAAGTAAGATAGTTGTCACATCGGTTCTTACTAAAGCAGCAATGTCACTGTGATTTCTGTCATAGTTGATTGCAACAAAGTTAGATAATCAGCCCCCTGGGGCTCTGCAATGCCTACAATCGCTATCGAGTTCTGAGTCTGTAGGTAGACTAGTGACTAGACATACATAACATATACACTGGGCACAGAACAAAATTTGTGACTCTTTTTTAAAAAACGTTTAAAAAAGTTAACTTGGTAAACAAACGCCGGTGTTTGTTTCGGGCCACGCTGCAGGTTCGGTCGCTGGGCTGCGCTGTCTTGTCAACTAGGATAAACAGATCAACCACCGCGTTGCCATAACTTTTGCGGACCAATACGGGACATCGAAAGCACCACCTGGGAAATAAAAAGAGTTATTGGCGCCGGCCGATGACGTGACAATAATTACGTGGACATGACACCGGCCGGCTCCCTGATCTTGTAACTTTGTTGCGGTCAGCTCTAACTGAAATCGCAGTAACATTGCTGGTTTAGTAAGAACCAATATGACAACTATCTTACTTAAAGCAGCAATGTAACTGCGGTTATTAATCGATTTCAAACGAGAATTGTTAGCAACAGAGTTACGTCATCAGGGGGCTGATTTTATGAACCAATAGAAAAAAAAAGTTGACTAAAATATTAGTTAGTATTTATAAAACAACGATTCTTTAAGGTATGATATGAAATTATATGATCCAGATCCAGATAGATAAAATTTAAGCAAGCCGGAAGTGTGAAAATGTTTTTTTTAGATGAACATTCATGTTCTTATGCGAATTCCTGGAACCTATCAGGATATTACTTGATGACTGCACCTCTGAAATCTTCAATAATTTGCACAACTGTCTCGGTACAATTGCTCGCAAGTATGCTTTGGTCTTGTAAAGGCTCTTGGATCATGTATGAGTCCCGGATTTTTTAGAGAATGTCGGCGTTTCATGTCTCTTTCATCATTATTAGACCGATGTTTTATATTATTGACATTGACACTCACTATATTCAGATTGCATTTTTTTATATCAATGTCTGAAGCTTTATCTGACTTCTTTTTCCGACTTCAGCTCTCTTAGCACGTGAAGCACGTCCAATATTTTATACGGATGGTTTGTCAATAAAATGTTTTGGA
Organism: Agriphila geniculea; assembly: GCA_943789525.1. Classification (NCBI taxonomy): domain Eukaryota; kingdom Metazoa; phylum Arthropoda; class Insecta; order Lepidoptera; family Crambidae; genus Agriphila; species Agriphila geniculea. The sequence goes on from OX038871.1 coordinate 20,432,488, forward strand.
GATATTAGCACATACATACACTCACGCCTGTTTCCCATGGGGGTAGGCAGAGACTATGGACCGCCACCTGCTACGATACTTGCACACTTCTTTTGATTCATTCACATCCATCAATCTTTTCATACATGCTCTGCGATTTTTGTCACTGCCTACAACAGCCTATTTAGGGTTCCGTACCAAAATGGTAAAAAAGGAACCCTTATGATGTGACTCAGTCTGTCTGTCTGTCAAAGCTGGATATCTCGAGAACTACTAATGGTATCAACTTGAAATTTGGAATAGTTTAAGATGACATTTGCCCAACTATTTTGCAAATAAGAAAGAAATAAAAAAATATATATTTTTTTACAACAGGGACTGAAAAGGGGTCTTAAAAATTTGAAGTGAGGTGACTAGGGCATGTGGGGTATCATATGAAAGAGCGCTGTTTGCACATTTTAAAACATTTTTTTCTTTTTTCTTAGGCCGCATAGTTTTCGACTTATGATGAAAAATGTAAAAAAAATACCGTTCCCCCCTCTTATCTCCGAAGTTTCCAAAGAGAAAAATGTGAAATAATTCTATGTGATAGTAGTTTATGTAAAGATTACAGGAAAAACAAAACGATGTCTCAATATAAGACACTTTTTTAGAAATTCAAATACAAACAAAAATTCTTTAGTTTCACTACCAGTCAACAGATGGCGCTGTCCTAAGAATGCTGACCTAAGAAAACAAATAGTTCCACTGTCGGTCAAGAGATGCCGCAACCTAATACTACAATAATAATTGGTGGCTGGTTCTAATATTATTACTATTTGCCGTACGAATAAACGAAGAATAAGTTCCTACTTAGTAATATAAACAGTTTGCAATGTGGAGTGGCTGAAACGTTTTTCAGTCACCATAAGCAGCTGTGGTTAAGATTTGTAAATTAACTGTCCGCCTGTTCGCCCTTCCACCTGTCTGCCGTTTATCCTACTTTTTTAAAGACTGTACTAAAGTAACATATCCAAATATATTTATGACTAGCGGCCGCCCGCGACTTCGTCTGCGTGGAAAGTTTTTTGGCTATCCCTCGGGAACAATAGTTTTTTTCGGGATGAAAGGTACCCTATGTCCTTCTTTGTGTATGTAACGTGTATGCAAAATTTCATGATGATCGGTTCAGTAGTTAAGACGTGAAGGCGGAACAAACAAACAAACGGACTTTCGCATTTATAATATTATTAAGTAAGGATTGTACGGAACCCTCGGTGCGCGAGTCCGACTCGCTCTTGACCGGTTTTTTTATTTTTATTAAAACCCCTATTTGGTCTGCGTAGGTTTTTCTAGGACGCCCTTGCGCAATCGTTCCTTCCACATTCGTACAATATATCTCTTTCGTGATTCGCCTTTCATTCATCCTCTCAATTCCTCTCTAAGTGACCAAACCACCGGAGCATTCTTTTCTCAATTCTTGTCACTATATCATCTTTCAGGCCACACCTTTCGCGAATCACATCATTGCTCACTCTATCACTCAATTTGACTTCACATATTTTCTCTATCCTCATCGATCGCATCTCTACCGCATTTATTCTGCTTTCATTCTTTTTCTGCCATACCCAAGATTCACTTCCATACATCAGTGTCGGTACTAGCACTCCGTTATGAATAGCCATTCGCGCCTTTGCTGATACGATTTGGCTACTCATAATCGAGTGTATCACTGCATTTCCTTTCTTCATTCGTCTTTCTATGTTATATTATTTAAAGTCTGTCTACGAAAAAATGTGGTCGCTGTATTTGCTTAAAAATAAATATAAATAAAAGACTGTAAATCTGTCTCCTTGACAGTAAGACATACGGACAGTGAAAGCTTTCTTTTGGTACTGTTTGTAATTTTGTGAATTAATAATTTCATTAAAATGTCCTCTGGCCAACTAGATACACGTAAAAAAGCGGGTTGCACTCCGGGAGTGCCAGCAGAACTGAAAAATTGAATATTAACGTTGTGCATTTTTGATATTTTGGAATGGTTAGGGAATAATTTTGCACGAATTGCCGTCTTACGAATTTACTCTGCATTTGAATTTACGAATACAGAGCAGTATTGTACGAAAGTCTTATCCATAGCTTGATAGAAAATCTAGAGTTTTGACATTTAATTAAAAAATTAGCGCGTTGCTATGGTGACACAAGTGTTTACGTCTTGAAATGACGCGCCGCCATTTTCACCGCGCCCCGTAGTAAGAGAGGGGGATACTTCCGCCGCCGGCTGTCTATGTCTACTCTCCATCCGTCACATCCGTCTTACGAATTTTCGATCAGGGTCACGTGATTCTTACTGACGCGAGTTTAGCATTTTTTATTTTTGTTTTAGGCAAGCGGCCTAGAACAAAAATAAAAAAATATTGAAAACGTGCAAACGGCGCTCTTTCATATGATACCTCACATGCCCTAGTAGCTCCACTTCAAATTTTTAAGACCCCCTTTTAGTACCTGTTGTAAAAAAGATATTTTTTTTTATTTATTGATATTTGCAAAATAGTTGGGCAAATGTCATCTCAAACTATTCTAAATTTCATGTTGAGTTCCATTAGTAGCTCTCGAGATATCCAGCTGTGACAGACAGACAGACTGAGTCACACCATAAGGGCTCCTTTTTTACCATTTTGGTACGGAACCCTAAAAAGCGTACAACGCCGCTAAAGAAGTTTTCACTTCAAAAATCTTGTACACCTACAACTCAAATATTGGTATATCGCAACTAAAGTTAAATTATTAGGAGTTCCAAAATCTACCGTCCGTAAAACGTATTGGCTAAATTATAAATCGAGGTTGTCTGTTGCAAGAAAGACAGGTTCCGGTAGAAAATACGGTCCAGTTGATAAGAGCAAGGCGAATAAAGACATCGAGCACTTTAAGAAAAATCCAAGCCTTTCCGTCCGCGATGTCGCCAAAAAATGTGAGGCATCGAAATCAAACAGTATGCAGGTTTACGATCATACAAGGCATATACAGTTCCTAAAATATGTAAAACCCGTGCCCGAAAATTTTATACGGATTATTTAACAAAGTTTGGTTGCATTTTGATGGACGACGAAACCTACGTGAAAAGCGGACTTTTTTTTTATGCGGCGGTTTACAGTTTTATGTTTCAAATCAACGAGGGAACGTCGATGATCAATTTAAGACCAAAAAGCTTGATAAATTTGCAAAAAAAATCTTGTTTGGCAAGCCCTTTGTTCATGTGGTCAAAAAAGCAAATCATTTGTGACTACTGGCACCGTTAACCAAGTCATGTACATGAAGGAGTGTCTAGAAAAACGTTTATTGCCATTTATACGAAACCACAACGAATCTCATATTCTGGCCTGATTTAGCCACTTCCTATTATGCTAAATCTGTTATGGATTTTTATTCTGAAAACAACATCTCTTTTGTACCGAAATCTGCAAATCCGCTGTCCTGATCTCCGTCCTGTACAGAAGTACTGGGCAATAATGAAGAGCAAATTAAAGAAAAGCGGTAGATTAGCCACAAATATGCAAAAATTTAAACGAATGTGGGATACCATGAGTAAAACGGTGACCAATGCTGATGTACAGAGATTAATGGAAGGCATCAAAAGTCAGAGCATTTTACCAGTCAAATTTTTTTTAAACTATCTGAGTATTTTATTTTCAAGAATATTAATAAAAATGTAATGTTATTACAAAGTTAAGTTGTTTTTGTCATTTTCTTGTCTAGTTTGTCATCAAAGTGTTGGCCACATTTTTTCGTGGACAGGCTTTATATTAGCACAGAATAGATTAATATAAGCGAAAAACACAAGTGAGAACTTAAAACCCTCCCCCACTGCCGTCCACCTAGACGAGAAGACTTTTAGTATGTTCACATCCTAAAGTACTATTATACCTATATATAAACTGCCCTAAGCACTAACCAAGTTTCAAAAAATCGCTTAGGTAGGCTTGCACACTCTACTTCCTCTTTAGAGCAATTTGAGCCATTCGTTGACTGGATACTAGTGTAATGTTTTATTAAGTTATAAACACCTTTTGCCTAGATTAGATCTAGTACTATCATATACATAGAAAAATTTTCGCTGCGCATACTATTAAGTTATCTGTGCCTAGAGTTCCAAATCGATGGGCCTTTTAATTAATTTACATGCACCTACGTTATTGAAGCGTTCTTTTATTTTAGTGATTTTTGTACACTCTTTGTACCTACAGTTTAGAATTTAGCAACCTTTTTAACCTCACTTAATAATATTATAAATGCGAAAGTCCGTTTGTTTGTTTGTTTGTTACGCCTTCACGTCTTAACTACTGAACCGATCATCATGAAATTTCGCATACACGTTGTCAGGGGTACAGAGAAGGACATAATACCTTTTATCCAGAAAAACGTATAGTTAAGTTACCGAGAAATATCAATAAAACTCCACGCAGACGAAATCGCGGGCGGCCGCTAGTGAGTGAATAAAGAAGTAAATGAGATTGTTTTAACTTCGTAGTGTTGGGCTAATCGGGCAGTAGGACGACCTCATAAGTGCACGCCAGCGCGCGCGAAATTGCCTCGGTCATTGCCCCCAACGTCCTTCACACTATTACATTAGGCATGTAATGATAACATCGTATGTCAGAACAGAGGTGTTCGGTAACATATTACAATTAATTCCGTAAGGGTGTTTAAGTAGATAGGTACTCTAGTGAATAACTTTCACTGTGAATGTAGAAACTCCTGAATAGTTCAGATAAGAGTTTGTGCCACCATAGTAACCTTCTCTCAATGATAATGTATTATAAACTACTGTTTCTCTCTCCTACTCTTTTTTTTATACACTAACATTGCCTACTCTGAAAAAGTGAAAACTGATTTTCTTTTCAGTTTGAACAATACGTAGGTAGTAATGAGTATGAAATAGCTGATTGTTTTACGCGATTTCTTTCCCCGGTAAGTTGGTTATTTAAATTTTTTATAGGAAGCCATAAACTCTTTTTGGGATTTGTGTTCCTGTCCAGTCCTGACGACACGGACCTATCCAGAAGTTTTGACCTCTAACAGGGAAACGGCTAAAGTTATGTTTTAAAGATTACTATATTTCTTTAATGCTGAAAAAGGTATAGGTAGGATAGGATTGGGAATAGTTAAAATTCTGTTGTTATAGCGGCAACAGAAATCTGTGAAAATTTCAATCGTCTAGCTATCACGGTTCATAACATGCAGCCTGCTGACAGACAGAGAGACGGACAGTGGAGTCTTAGTAATAAGGTCCCGTTTTTATCCTTTGGGTACGGAACCCTTAAAATCATTTAAAGTATGATTGGACAAGTTTTGTGCGAAATGCAGAATTTCTGTCTATGACAGACCATTCAGGTCGGTCGGACTCAATGACGAAGGAATAAGATGGACCTGCCATACCTACGAAAAAAGCCTGCATACCTACTTCATTGTTCTCCATTCAAACGCAACTAAACATGGCGGCTTAGCTTAGTGTACATACACTTTATGTAAACAGCATAGAGTCGAAATTGTAACATGTAAACGCAACACAATATGGCGGACACGGCACGCGCCTGACGTCACGAATGCTTTGTATTTTGTCGGTTTTGCAGTTTATGTCAGCTCCATTAGTTTTTCTTTCTCTGAGGTCGGACCAGTCAGGCGCGGTGGTCTAGTGATAATTAAAGCGGCTAAAGGCGTGTTTGACATGGTAAAGTACGTCGTGGCCCTGAGGGGTGTTCCGTACTGTATGTATAGTTAATTAAAGCTTAGATGCTGCAAATCACAGTCGGCCAGAAGAATATGCACGTTCTGAAATGAGGCACCCATGTTATCAAAATTTTACTGTTCCTGTTTGCGAATTACTGATATTTTAATGAGTTGTCTATATAATTATTGTGTTGTGATGTTGATGTGACTTACGTTTACGTTACGAATACACGTATACGTGTACAAAATGTCGGAACCCTAAGTCAACTGGAGCTCACCTGTTCTGACGGAAATAAAATCAAAAACCAGTTTGACTGGTTAGGTCTTGGGTTTGTCCCCAAACGGTCGGGAACGCGCGCGGGAATCGACATTGACGTCGCGACCTCTTGTCCGGACGCACTCACCCTTTGTGGCCTTGAAAATGTTCTCGATAACGCTAATCCATTTTACAACTCCTTTGTTTGCAGTATATTATGTACCTACACACAACGACACATCAGATTATACATGATAACCATGATTGAGAGTTCGAGACCGTCTTTATTTATACCCTAAACGTAATAAAGCTGTTATCGCAATTTAACTAATTCATTTGAAGTGCTGTCGTGTGTACATACATACTGTAATGTTATGTTAAATAATGGATCCGAGATTGTCGTGTTTGCGACGACTAGAAATATCGTGCATATAAAATGTGTTAAAAAGTAGAGGTCTTTTTCCCGATGGAAAGGCGAAGTCATCGTTGTTTTGTTTGTGTGCATACGATATCACCTGTCACTGCGCTCATAGCAAAAATTGTGGTCTTTCAACGGTGTCTCATTCATTCATATCAGCTGTTATTTTTTTTCTCAGATAGCCATAAAAATATTCATGTTTTTTAAAAATGCGAGTGCGAGGCGCGAGATCCGTGCTTACAATTTAGCGATTTTCCCGAAATAGCATGTTGGATTATTAAGTTTTGTTGATCATTAAGGCATTGCAATTAAAAATATTATGTTTGGATTGCTTATATTATATTATTTTTCACCTCTTCAGCACGAAAAGGGAGCTTTTGGCGCGTAAAAACTGAGCGAGAGCGTGAGGAAAAGTGATTTTTTAGTTTCTAACACCACCTTTTGAAATAATAATGAAAAAATAAATACAGTGGAAAGGATGAGAGTTTTAAAATTGATATATGTGAGAAAGGAGAGGTGAAAAGTTGTATGTTTAACACGAGACCAAATTTTTGTTGTCTCGTGCCTTTATATCACTCACTTTGCTCAGTAGTCTATAATAGAGTTAATACACTCGAGAGCAGAAAAACGGAACCACAAGCCCACTTTCATACAAACGAGGTAACTTTGAAGCCTCTGTTCTCCGTCAGGGATTAAACGGGGTGTAATTTGATGATGACCATCCAAAGAGTAAATGTAGGAGGCTCAGATCGCTGTAGAAACCCAACGTATCATAAACGTCGTTTACACAAGAGCCTGTATGGAGTTTTTAGTGTTACATTTTACATACTTTTAGTTTTAATGTTATTTTAGCTTGTATTTTATTTAAGTTTAACCCTGAGCTAAACGACTCATCGAATCCGTTAGGTTTCTTTAGCGTTATAAGCTTCCACCATTCATTTTTAGGGTTCCGTACCAAAATGGTAAAAAAGGAACCCTTATGGTGTGACTCAGTCTGTCTGTCTGTCTGTCACAGCTGGATATCTCGAGAACTACTAATGGTATCAACTTGAAATTTGGAATAGTTTAAGATGACATTTGCCCAACTATTTTGCAAATAAGAAATAAATAAAAAAATAAATATCTTTTTTACAGCAGGGCCTGAAAAGGGGTCTTAAAAATTTGAAGTGAGGCTACTAAGGCATGTGGGGTATCATATAAAAGAGCGCCGTTTGCACGTTTTCAATCATTTTTTCTTTTTTTTCTAGACCGTATAGTTTTCGACTTATGATGAAAAATGTAAAAAAAATGACCGTTCCCCCCCCTTATCTCCGAAGTTTGCAAAGAGAAAAATCTGAAATAATTCTATGTGATAGCAGTTTATATAAAGATTACAGGAAAAATAAAACGATGTCTCAATATAGCACACTTTTTTAGAAATTATGAAATTTCTAAAAAGTTAACATTAGTTCCACTATCGGTCAAGAGATGGCGCTGACCTAAAACTGCAATACTAATTTTATTATTCTACTCTTCAGTGTGGTTTAATGGTGCAATTATGATGGTACGGAACCCTCGGTGCGCGAGTCCGACTCGCTCTTGACCGGTTTTATTTAATTTGCCATCATCAGATCGCAGCCCGTTTAATCCTGGGCGGAGAACTAGAGCTTCAAAGTTACCTCGTTTGTATGAAAACAGGCCTTTGGCTCCATTTTTCTGCTCTGGAGTGTATATTACTAAATTCAATTCTAGACTACTTCGTTAGTTCGTGATTTAAAGTCTGCACTCGCAGCACAAATTGACTTTGGTCTCTAGTATAGTAAATAATTATTATTGATTTTATCTCTTAGGTCTCGGCCTGACTGACTGACCTGACAGGACGTGTTGGCTGAAATAATTGTTCTATGAGATAGATATCATCAAGGACTAATGTTTATAATGCGGTTGGAATATTTTTTTAATATAATGAATATAATGACAGTAACATACATACAATATTATTGTACTGTACCCTACTCAGCACTACCTATGATCGCATAATCTCAGACCGGTCGTTTAAATATTCATCACCCTTGTTATTATAAAAAATATTAAGATCGAGTTCAGATGAGATTGTTGATTCATCGTATCCCAGTTCATAATATGTATAAAAAACACATACCCGCAAACATACATGAACCCTGGACACATTACGACGCTTAAGAACCAAGACCATCTATCTACATCTTTGGCGATTTTTACTTTTTAATGCAATTATTTTTATGGTTAACTTACGCATTGCTTCCTTTAATCAGTTACCTCAAATTCGCATTAAATAAGGAGTTATGAGAAAATACCCATACCACCTAAGTAACAAATTTTATCTAATACCAGCTATCTACAGTAATTTTAAAACTAATGAAGCTCTCTTGAAATACATGTAAACACCTAATTTCAACTTTTTTTTTCATGCCAATCCTGTAAATGTTCAGACATAATTATAATGAAATTGTTTGAAAAATAAAGAAAACCATTTTTAGTCTCCTGTGAAGTCGACTTTTTGTAGATAGATGGTCTTGGTTCTTAAGCGTCGATTACACTCTCTGTTTTTTTTTGGGCAGACGTGTAATAAATAAATAAGCTAATCCTTATTAACATTATTAATGCGAAAGTCTGTTTGTTTGTTTGTTACGTCTTCACGTTTTAACTACTGAACCGATCATCATAAAATTTTGCATACACGTTGTCAGGGGTAAGAAGGACAGGGTACCTTTTATCCCCAAAAGAGTATTGTTCCCGAGGGATATCAAAACAACTTTTCGCGCAGATGAAGTCGCGGGCGGCTGCCCTCTAATAACATTGATGATTTTAATGATATTTGTGTGTGGCAGGTGGGTATGCGACGACCTACCGGAGATGAAGGCTGCGCTGGAGAACAACATCCTGTGCGACTACGACACGCACTCGTACGACAGCATGCGGGGTCTCTGCGACAGATTCAACCGCGCCATCGATTCCGTCGTTGCCTTGGTGAGTAACGCTTCTTTTAAATCATTTTTAACCGACTTCAAAAAAGGGGGAGGTTCTCAGTTCGTCGGAATCTTTTTTTTTTTTATGTATGTTACTCGATTACTCGAAGACGGCTGGACCGATTTGAATAATTCTTTTTTTGTTTGAGAATATATACTTCCAAGTTGGTCCCATTGTCATGAAGTCAGGATCTGATGATGGAATCCTGGAGAAATCGAGGGAACTCTTCAAATATTATAGGCACATCTATAGCGATTTTAGTATTTTCTTAAGTAACTTGTGTATTTGCTTTTGAAAAGTACCATTTCGGTGAATTGGAACTGATGATGAAGACCAGCATAGAAGATCATCGGAACAATTCAATACTAAGTATTTCACTGGTACGATACGATTACTTTAATATGGTTGCTAGGCTATTTATGCTCATCATAATTCATATGGTGAAGTGGAGCTGATAGTGAAGTACCAGGAGAACTCCTCAACAATTAACGCCCCTGCGTCGAAAAAAGCAGTACTATGTAAAAGGTGATGAGCCGTTGACATAAGGCTATTGTAAGATTGTAACCTTGGACGAATTAACCACTGGACGCGAAATGACAGCCATATTCGCCTTTACCCCTCTGCCACTTACTGTGACCGATAGCCTCAGTAAACGATATCGCGTTGTCAGTGTGATGCTAGAGCTCGTGGCGAAACATTGGTACAAAAATGGGCAAAATGCTTCGTATTGTTCAGCAAAAAAAGTAGCGGGCAATCAAGAAATGTTTCTTTTCACGCGTAAGCACAATTTCAACCTATTATAGTAGCTATTTTTCGCAAAATAAATAAAATTTGGTATGTAACCAAAGTAGGGTGACTTAGCCGGTTTGCCGGCCCCCTTTGGTTTTCGGCCATTACGGAAAATGTAAGAATGTATGAAAAAAATTTTTCGTGAAATTTCTTTTTCGAGGTGTTATTAAAAGTTGCCAATACACTTATTTATTACGTATACAAAATATAATTAGAAACAAATCACGAGACGTACTGCCCCCAGGAGCTGACGTTTTCGAAAAACTTTCTAAATATTAATATTTTCATAATATAATTTTAAACAAAATATATCACATTTTTTTTAATAGTTAATATTATTAAGAGATACTTATACACAAAAGCCAATAATAATCAACAAAAAGCAACATTGTCTTACAAAACGTTTTCAACATCATGTTTGACTTCCGAAAATTTTCGTCTTGCTTTCACGATAGGGAAGACACTTAATAATTTTGAATGTCTTCCAGTCAAATCATTTATTGCCGTACGCTATTGTTTGCACAGATATAACGAAGAGCCGTGATGATTTAAGTACAGACCAACTATATATTTTAAAAATGTGTCCAGCAATCAGCGTGCCTCTCAAAGTCACGGAGGAGCTTGAGGTAATTTTTGGCCACCCATCCCATGACCAAACCTTGGAAAAGTTGCTTAACTGTCGCAATCACTGGGTGATGCGCTTACTTACTGCGCTATCTAGCTGGTCCGTCGTGATTATTACCTAATATTTTTTGAAAATATACCTTTAGCCACGTAAAATATTAACGCCTGAAAAAAAAAATTGCAGTTTTTTTTATGTTATTCACCGATCACAGAGGTCCCATATTTTTTTTGTTATACACATAAAAGGTACTTAAACCTGAGATAGATTCAATTTGCGCCGGGGCTCGGCTAATTTTGTATGTAGCCTGCGCATTCACCTTTGATGGCCTGGTAACTAAATGCGTTTTTGGTAGGTCATTTGCTTTTCGGCCGCCTGGCCGAAAACTAATGTATGAGTTTCACAATCCATAATATTTGGCCGGCAATTATGGCCGAAAACCGGCTACATCACCCTATAACATTGACATTATTTGACAAGTGTAATCCCCCCTCACCCCGCAAAAATTGGTTGATCGTGATTTCATACATTTTTCTTACGTTACGTATCCAGTGGTTAATTCATCCAAGATTGTAACTTAGATAACATCGTCACCAAACATACTTACCACAAAAAAGTTTAAAATAAAAAAGTAACCTCCTTCAAAAAACTTGAAAATAACCTAACAAAAACAGCTTCAAAAATAAATTAATGGCTCTAAAAAGCAAGAAATAAAATATTGAAATCTGCATAATAACTAACTCGAAAGTTTGTACGCATATCTTATATTAAACAACGTCTTATGAAGGCGAGTGGGGTTTAAACCCATGATTAAAGTTTAGATAAAAAATATCCTTCGTCCTCCCCCCCATCCGACTTCAAAAGGCGTTGTTTAATATAAGATATGCGTACAAACTTTCCAGTTAGTTTTTATGCAGATTTCAATATCTTATTTCTTGCTTTTTAGAGCCATTAATTTATTTTTTAATATTAGTAATCACAGGTATGATATGAAAATATGATACATTTCTTTGGTAATACATCTGACCCAGTGGTGGACAGATGACTGAAGTGACTAGATACACTATGCCGAAATTACGCGACCGAAGTTCGGCATAATTACGCCTGCAATGCTATTTGAATGACATTTATGGCCGAAATTACGTAGCGTTTTTTTCATAATAAAGCGTTATCGCCGAACTTCGGTCGCGTAACTTCGGCATAGTGTGTGTGTCTAGACACTTCGGTTTTAGATTTTTATTTATTTTATCTTATTTATTTTAGGAAGGTTTACAGCTTTATAGGTATATAAAAACATTATTAATTAGTCGAAACCAATTACAAACCTCCACATTTAAAATTGTTGATTGATTACATTTTGACCGTATTTCATTAAGTGAAGAAAGATGTAGCTCTCTATTCCAAGCATAGACACATTATTATGCGGTTAGTAAATACACAAAGTCATTATCTTTGTCAGTCACCTACCATGTGGACTTTCTAGAATAGATCTGTGTTCTGGGATGTGATGAGATGGTCAAATAGAAGGATGGTGCGGCTAACAACGAACGAAAGGGAAAAGTTTGCCACCAACTGGGGCAGCGCAAGTTGAACACTGCAAAATGCACAATGTAGAGAGCATGACCTCGTTACACGAATGTGTTCCTCTGCTTTATTAAACTTTATCATGCTGCTGAGCTAAACGATTTCTCAGGAAGTTAGTCTGGAATGCTGTTTACCATCAAACTATTAAACACAATAATATAATTGTTCTATCTAATCTAAACGAGACTTTGACAAAATAAGAGGAATGTTCCATAATACAATAGAATATTATAACACAGTTGAACAGGAGTTTGTAGTGCAGATAGCAGTCTGTAGAAATTTATTTTAAGTTTTGTATCTTCATAGTTCTATTTATTTTTGTGAAAACAACTGCTGTTAACGTGTTTATAATGTGGACGACAACAGGTACTTAATGGTATATGTCATAAAGCCGGTACTGGACTGGCTACCGGGGGCTACGCCCTCGTTGCGCGATCAATATTGTGTGTACTATTATAAGCCGAGGCAGAGGCAGGCAGTGGCATGCGAACGACTAGTGCACCGGGCGCTGCCTGCCGTGCCCGCGCGCCGGGCGGGCAAAGTGCGACGACGGGGCCGTACCGGCTAACGAATCGAGCTTCGGAAAATTTGCCGAGTTTCAAATTAAAAAAGAGAAATTGAAGTAAGGAATTTCGTATTGTACTATTTGTTGAAGTTATTTGGAAGATATGGATGTTTGTGTGACCTCATGAATTAGGGTTCGCCATTTTGGCCCACTTGGAGCTCGATTTATCTGTTTTAATTTGAAACCCGGCAGACTTTTCGAAGCTTATCGATTATCGAAAAGTCTGCTAGGTTTCAACTTAAAACAGAAGAATCAAAGTAAGGAATTTCGTCTTGTACTTTCTGTTGACGTAATTTGGAAGATAACGATGTTCGTGTGACATCATGAATTGGGGTTCGCCATTTTCGCCCAATTAGGGCTCGATTTATCTGTTTTAATTTGAAACCCAGCAGACTTTTCGATAATCGATTCGTTAGCCGGTACGGCCCCAGACCGCACGCCCCGCACGTTGCTTCAGCGACCTGCTGTCTTGTCCCGTCTATGTTTACCATGTAAAAGGTTAATCCACAGTCGCCTTAACCTTCATTCACTTCAGTGGAAGTCTGCCTTAATTCCTAAAAACGTATTTAATATTTTATTTATAAAGTCTTGCTTGTATCATTTAGGGTTACCATCCGTCCGGATTTGTCTGGACATGTCTGGACTTTGTCCGGCTTTTTAGATTGGGCATTGTAATATTAGTTCTAAAACATACATAGCAGTAGTATTCGAAAGAGATATCCCATAATGTATGGAGTCTGGGCCACGTCCAGGTACAAAAATTAGGAAACACGATTTAAACAGTTTCTAATCATCCAAACTTTCTAAAATTACTTTGTTTTTTGGAAGGAACATAATTTTATATTGTGCTTTAAAAACCAACAAAAATACATCATGGCGGAAGATATCATTTTTCAGTCGGTTCTTTTTGAAAAAAAAATGTCCGGACTTTTATTGAAATGTTCGGCTTCTTGTCAGGACTTTCAAATTTTTTAAATGGTAATCCTTTGTATCCAGTATCCCTCACCATTCTTTAAACTTGCTCTTTCACCAATCTTTTGAAAATAATTTAGTTCATAGCAATAAAGGTAATAAAAGATATTTTAAAATAAGTTGTAAATAGTAACATGAAAACGAACTGTTGTTTTCAATTCAACTAACGTTAGAGCCGACATAGGGGTGTCCATACTTTTTCTTAAGGGGCCATAATAGGAAAATATGGTTTGCGCAGGCCATATTTTTATAAATAAAACGTAAAGTTGTAGCCACAAAAAAAACATAAAACAAGCTAAAGAGATTATCTAGTAGCTACAAGTATTAAATTGCGTATAAACCTCACAGGTGATTGTAAAAAAAATCAGAATATCATCAATAACGCTTGTCGCGGGCCATATTTTTGGCGTAAATAATAGCGGAAACGTATTGAATTCTACATCAAAATACACTTTAATGTACTGTGCAGTTGCTCCAATAACTTTTTTCAAGAAAGATAACTGTGCTAAAGATAATGATGAAAAAACAACGAAAAACATTGAAAAAGTGCAGAAGTGAGGATATTTTCCATACTCTTTACACGTAAAGAAAAAGACAGACAAATGATTTCGCATAACGGAGCCTTAAGGAGATCGACCTATATAGCAAAAATTTATGTCTGAGAGATCGACATTTTGTCCGTTTAACCCACCAAATATTTATTACTCATAATTTTAACTATCCTTGGCGATCGACCGTACCTCTGATTTATACACTATCGTAGTGATTACAATTTGGATAACCGTGATGCCACCTTGACTGAATATTTGACATTTTAGTTGTATCATTTTACAGAAGCTCAATGATTATTGCGGGCGCGCAACTAAACTTGGCATACTTTACACTTTGCGGAAACGTCACCTTCAACTATATCTATTTATACCTTCTAGATTTCCTGTATATTCTCTCTGAAAGTACTTATTAACAGAAAAGACTCTGCAAACAGTTTTAAATCTTTGATTGTGTTTAGCGCCTTAGCAATATTATTTTTTGCTTAAGATATACTCAGCTTAAAATATTTTTCAAAAAGATGAAAAGATGATCAATATTTCCAACCTAGTTTCCATAAATTACCATTCTTAATTTATTTCCTTACATTATAAAATTGTATTCAATGCATTAGTTAGAGAGCTGAATATTGATAAGATAAAGTGGCTTGTTAATTTATTATTAGCATCCATACTTCCTGGTTCTTATTCCGTAATTCCATAGAACTTTGCTTCTATACTCATGGTTGTATAATGTATGCCAGGCGGACAAAACGATTGCATAGTGAGTTATTTTGAAATCGACATGATACCACTTTTACGTTAAATAATAAAAATCTGATGAAAAACTTTTTGGAATATAGATTAAGTACATATTTAGTTGGATTGGATCGTTTCTGGGTGGTTCTTCTGCCGCTAACATTGTGCAAATGCGAAACGGTGCGGTGAATGTGGGGCAGTGAGGGGCAAGCGCGGGGAGTGGGGCTCGAGCAGGAGGAGGGAGACACGAGGGCCAAGATGGCGGCGAGGACGCAACGATCGATGTCCACAGACGCCACGCGAGGCTAACTCTATTTATACACATTGCATGCTGCTTCTCAACGTAACACGCGACGGGAACCAGATAAATGCGTCTTCGAGTGTCTATGTATATGAGTATATACAGTTCTCGAAAGCAAATCACTTCCTCGTGCTTCCTCTTTGTATTCATATCATGAAATCTATTGTCTTAGTTGTTAGTTACGTACGTCATATCGCATAACTCTACATTACATACAAATGGTGCCACATGGTGTGGTGTGGCATACACCACACTTGTGTAATAGTTTAAGGGTAGATTATGGTAGGTAGGTTCTAGTTTATACATCAGTATCAAAAAACCCTGTCAGATCCTGAAACAGGTGATAGTGTTGCTGAAACTGAACAACATTCTCCATGGAACATAAGTCGAAATCCGAAAAAAAAATTTCATACTCTCATACAAAATGTATTGGTCAGCTGACCCACTTACTATGGATAGGTGAAAAATAATTCCTTTTTCGACCTATCTTCCTTGGAAAAAGTTGTTCAGTTTTAGCAACACTATCACCTGTTTCAGGATCTGACAGGGTTTTTTGATACATGATGTATATGCAAGCATAGACACAAATTTCATATTATTATTTCATTAGGCATATTATCTGAAAGTTAAATACATTGCCAAATCTATAGACCTAACGACTTAAGCAAGCAGAACACCGAACAACATTTTGCTATTTATATTTATTGGTTCGGGAAGACTCCACCTTCTAAATGATTTGTGGAGTAAAGGTCGCTGGATATGTGCCGAGAAAATACCTCGGACGGCAAGGGGACGTGGTGCTCCATACATTTTCCCCCGTTCCGTCCACGTCCCGTTCCGTCCGTGATCTCGTCGCGTATATACATATATGCAACGATGTCAAAAAATCGTCCCGTTGTCCTGTCCCCGTTTCGTCCGGGACGTAAAAAAAACACGTTACGTATACAGCGACCTTAACTGGGTAAGGGTTTAGCTTTATTCCCGCTACACACCTTTTGTTGCTTTTGCTATGCACCTGTCCTATTATGTGGCTATGCGAAGATGCCAGTCAAACAACTCAATCCAATTTTGGAGCAGGTACCTACGATATTTAGCAAGTCAGTTAAAATCATAAGTGAGAAGCTAAATATAAAATTAAATAATGATTTGGCGAATATTATTAATAAGTTGATGTTTGTGTTTAATCAACTTCAGAATACATAATAAATCAGAACCCGCGTATGGTCATAAAAAAAAGGGAGGCAAGTTTTACTTGTATGAAACTAGGTTCTGTCTATTTTGGAGTGTTTTGTCGTTTTGGCATATCTATTCTGTGGTTTTGATCCTTAATCCTTCATGCAGGTGGTTTTCATTTGTGGATAAACAAGCAGTAGTTCTTTCTGATTTGCCTACCCCAAAAAGTTTTAAAATCCTACTTTGAGTTAGCAGTATTACAGCGAAAAGATGCAGGGGCATCAGGGGTTTTGGACACTGCGCGCGTCATACTATTCTCAATGTATACGCGGCTTCCTGGTTTGTTCTGTATTCTATTCTGATCTGATTTACTGAGTTATCAACTATTGGCCTCTATCAGAAAAAGCATTTTCTGGCAAACTAGACTAGTTAGCGGGCGGCGGTAGCTGTATGTACCTACTACCTATAAATATTAAAACGGGTACTAAGGTAAATAATTTATCACTTCATTCCAATTTAATTTAATACAAGTCACCTGCAGTACGTTTTTAAAAACCTACACTACTGGAATAAAAAAATGATTTAAAAACGACCCACAAATAATGTATGTACAATAGGTGCTTGTGGTTACATACATCCGTTACGTACTAATTGGCCATGGATGGTTTGTACAAGTTATAACGTCA
Source organism: Agriphila geniculea (assembly GCA_943789525.1). Lineage (NCBI taxonomy): Eukaryota > Metazoa > Arthropoda > Insecta > Lepidoptera > Crambidae > Agriphila > Agriphila geniculea. The sequence goes on from OX038871.1 coordinate 20,449,813, forward strand.
GCAGTTCACGATTGTTGCTTAGCATTGATGATTATGTAATCTATACACTCTGGCGTAGGTACAGTACTAAACGAGTTATAATAAATAAATAACTAATAAAATTAGCACCTGCTGCATCCTTTACATTACACGGATAAATAGCATTTTTTTGTACTGCTTATAAGCATATTCATCATAATTTATGCTCACATCAAATTCTATCACTATGGGGATATTCTGAAAAAAAAAATCAAATTGGCAGATTTTGTTATAGGTAGGAGCATATTCATCATAATTTATGCTCACATCAAATTCTATCACTATGGGGATTGTCTGAAAAAATTTGTTATTGGTAGGAATAAGCTAAGTGTCAGAATTTTTAGTTGCGTGAAAAATAACAATAAAAAAATCAAATATAATCTTCTCAAAAGTACGGGAGTAATAACGGACTGGATATTATTCCTTAGCCACCACCTGCCACACACAACACTTATCTAATTAGATGGCTAGATAGCATTTAGGCCGCTGATTGAAAGGCTAGGCCGTTAATAAATGGAACGACTGATTAAGCTAGTTGGCTGCGGTTTGTCTATAATATAATGTAATGCAGTGTGTGTGTGACTGACTATTAGGTACTTATCAGTGATTTGTGATTGTAGGTACAAGGTTTGATTGTGAGTACTGAGTACTTATGTTAGATTATTGAAGATTGTACCACAACTAGGGAATCTAATACCGCATCAGAATTACGATCCCGCAAACTTGCGGGATTGAGGTCAGGATTTGCACGATTGAGATTTTTTAAGTTTATGAAGTCTTTTCAAAAGAAAATAAAACAAAGACAAGTAAATTACAAATAAAAAATAAAATTCTGATACAAGATAAAGAAACACAAAATAGAAATATAAAATTCATTTAGTTGTCTGTCAGTTTAAAACTGATAACGAAATTATTTTCCATACAATACATACAAAAGTCACGAACTAAACGGGAAAGTTCATGAATTAAACGGGAAATCACTTATTAATATTGGCAGTGCGATCTTTAAATAATCCAGTTATTTTTTTCAATCCCGCTAACGTGCGGGATCCCGCATGAGTAATCCTGCATTTCTGTTCCAGCAAAAGGTGCGGGATCCCGCTTTTGCGGGATTGGATTCCCTAATCACAACGAGCAACTGATTGGAATGGGTTAAGAAGCGTAGCATATAGATATATAATCAATTAATAAATTATTAAATTAATCTCATTTCAACTACCATGCATGCATATGGCTGCTGATGTATAATCTTATCTAACTATAATATTTTGATTGGTTTGCCGAATTCCTAACACACAAATAAACTTGTTTGTGAATAGTTTCCATAAATCTATGTAGGTGTTTAAATAATCTTTGGTGTTGGTGAACCGAGAGCGAGCAATGGTTCGGGCCGCGTGTGGGGGCGATGACCGCAATATTGAGCGAACGCGAATGTCTCACGTAGTGTTAATGACCTTTTTTTGGCTGCGCCAGCGCTGATTCGTTCACGAACAACGTGAACTTTTAAAAGATACCTACCTAACTTGAGGAATATCTAATTACTTCGGTTTTCAGTTCTATTAGTCAGTTTTTATGTGAAGATAATTATGAACCTGTTTTTCTTTGGCGATTGGGATGTATATTATAGGTACTATTTAGTACTTAAAAATAATAATTATTATGAAGTCCACATCAATTTACGTACCTACCTTGATCATTTAGTTATTTTTAATTTTATATCAATACTTTAAAGTCCCATGACCATTAAACCTACAGACTGATTAGAAGGGTCGGGAAAAGGACAAGGAAGTTAATAAGTTAAATAGCTTTTTATAATAGTTTATTAAATAATTTGCTATATTGTAGTCAGTTTTGTTTGTTAAGATTAATCGAGGTTCCCATGAAATTGCTCTCAATGTACTTACTGAATACTTACACTAAACCATAACCCTCAACACTGTCTTGCATAATAAAAGGTTTTTAAGATTATTATAAGCTTCGCTTTATGATGCTTCATGTGAAGGGAGAGACAGTCGCTTTCTAATTTTCATCGGAAAGGTACTAAATGAGCCAACGCCAGCGCGCATGCTACTACGTCAAAAGCCGCTGAACCGCGCCGTATGAGCTATTTAGGCAACACCGCCGCGGCCCTATGAAAGTCGATTGCATCACTCAATTTTACCGTTCAACGATGTACGTACATACGGTACGTCTTTTACACTCTGAATTAAACAAAAAATAATTACATAATATGTTATTAATAATCGAATATATTATATTGTTTATGTTTCCATGATTATTAACGTTATTAGAATAAATTATGTCGGGGTTCAAAAGTTCTTCCGTGATCAGGGCGCATGAAACTACGCCGAAATATCGGAGTCTCAAAAATAATCACGTACCTACCTACATGGTGTAAATCCCGACCTGAAATAGTTTATTCTTATAAAAAATAATTATATTTACATACATAGAAGTACCTAAGTTACAAATTAAGTCTGAGCAGAAACGGCCAGTTTTAAAGGATAAGTTCCCAGTAACAAATTGAACAGATAATTTCATAATGTTCAAAACGTTAAAATTGTAAATTGCTGTGACATTTTGGTGTACATTGCGCCGTCAGCCAATTTGAAACTAGAAAATAAACTGATCTAATTACTCAAAAGCACTAAATTGTCATTATAATTTCTAATGGTCACCAGTGCTATACAGAACTTGTGAAACAATTACTATAAAACAGCATGTTTTGTAACAACAACGACAACTGAGGCATGTTTGTAATAGCAACAACAGATCCTTAAATTACAGAGGGAACTTCACTTGGTTGGAAGGTATTGATTTTTCGTCACGTCACGCAGCTTCCCCTAACCCAGTTTCGCGTATTATATTGTTGTGGATGAAGAGAGGGTCCGCCCGCACTGACATAATTTTACTTTCTGTTGGTTTTCATGAACAGACGTTAACGAATATAATAAACACTTATAAACTTTATTCTTAATGATTCAGATTAAACTATTATGTATTCATCATACAACATAGAAGTCTTTGGTATTTATATAAAATATCGTTAGTTGGTTACAAAAATCAATAACTAACAATAAGACGAAATTATATTTTATTGATTGTAATAGTGTACGATTTAGTACTCAATTTGGCTCTCTTACCTTGATTTGATACTCAGTTGTCATACTGAGTCTTTTACTATTCCTTTGTCCTTTTCTGCACCCCTGACAATATTTATGCAAAATTTCACGACGGTCGGTTGAGTAGTTCAGACGAGAAGGCGTAACAAACAAACAAAACAAACTGACTTTCGCATTTATAATATTAGTAAGGATGCGAGAAAATTTATAAGCTAGGTACATGATATTATTCGTTTTTACAATAAGCTGTGTTGTGTCGCTGTGTGTGCCATTGCCTAAATTTTACATAAGCAGTAATTATTTAGAGCAAGATGCATGCATTACTCTTTAAAGAAGACTAATGTACTGAATGAAATTCCGGAGGAACGTAAACAAACAAATGTACCGCGAGGCCGCATCCACCACCCCCCTCGGGAAGGAGGTGGGCCATCAGTTCGCGCGTGCCGCAATCGCTCGCCTGCTTATAGAGGTCGTTATTGATTTTCCACTCCCTGCTAAATATAGAAGCTATACACATCTAACCTTGCTACGTACAGGTTGCCTGGTAATAGCCATGTGAATATAATTGTAAGAAATGGCTGGTTAAGACGTTGATTTCTGAAGTAATAAGTTATCTATAGACTTTATACTAATAGTGTGTTTATAATTTTATGAAATATCATACATTGTTTTAGATTTACTATTAATACTACCGGTTCTGTTAGGTATTTTTAAGACACTTTGTTATTTTACTAAATAAGTTAAGGGTAATTAATTAGTAAATAAATTAATTAGGGATAACAATAAATTTAATTAAGTATTCTGTGAGTTTAAAAAAAGTTGTTAGTTCTTAATAAAATTTACTTGATTAATCGTCATGAATTATTAGCGTTTCTAATCTTTATTAGTAATGTGATTTTCGTAGCGAATAGCGTTCATTTTGTTCGTCGCTAGTTGCCATTATTTTAATTAATAACAGAATTATAATTAATGCAGTTTTCCGTTTTCGCTTGGCAACTGTAACAACTACTTCATTATCACTATTATCTGCTAAATGCTGAGTTTTACTTTACCACAAGTACATTGTAATTCTAACCTAGCCGCTGGTTGCCCTATGCGTTGGAGCACGTGCTCACTTCACATGTGTTCCTCGCATTTCTATGAATAGCCAAGCTAATGACCGCTTGTCTACTTTATATTATATTGTGCCAATCATATTAATCATCACTTATTTCGTTCGATACATATAAAAGCTCGAATCGTGGTCGGATTCAAGGCCGTCGACATTGCTCTCAAATGACGCAAAGCCTGTATCGATCGGACGTATCTCTACATTGGCAATGTCAAGGCTAACTACCGAAACATGCAGGCAGGGTTTCAATAAAAAACTGCCTGAATTTCTTATTTTTAAATAAAGCGAGTATTGTTTTCATTTATTTAGTTGTTTTTCTTTTTTATTTTTACTGAACTTTTCCTCACAATCTTTGTAGGTATCTCAAAACGTTAATTTGTACATTAACGTTTTTACCTACCTAGTAATGTTTTTTTTGTAAGAAGTTTCGTGAAGACAAAGTTCAAGCATTTTTAATGTTGTTGAAAAAAATATTTTGAAAAATTCAACTCATTTCATTACTCTGAAAATCTATTGCAGTAAACGTTAAAGCGACTCCATTCAGGCCATGTATTCGAGTGTAATAAATTAAATTCGTAATTAGTGACAGACTGCATATCCCCAAATAGAACAAACATGTTATTTCCACAGGAACTTTGTAGTACTTCATCAAAATAATGTAACTTTATCATCTTTACAGGAAAAAGGAACATCACTGCCAGCCCAACGCTTAAACAAATATCCATCAAGAGGCTTACTGAAACATATTTTACAACAGACATACAATCAAGCAGTTGCCGATCCTGATAAACTCAACCAATATGAGCCATTCTCTCCTGAGGTTTGTTGTTCATTTATTAGTGTAGGAAATGAAGCAATATTTTGTATGGAGACCCCACCATCAAATCCTCAGTCGATGAAACTTTGCAGGGATGTAATCTATATATATAAAAATGAATCCCTATTACCGTGGTCAAGCCATCACGCGTGAATGGCTGGACACAACAAAAAAATTGATTTGGATAATTCAAAAAATATGTTTCATTTAAGATACTTTATCATACTGTAAAGTTTCGTCTACTGAGGATTTACTGTGGGTCCAGTGCCTTCCTTTCCTACACTATATGACGACCATTTGTGACGAACTACAATACTAAGTCATCGACGTTTACGCTTTTTATTTATTTTATTAACTCTACCAAAACACACTGATTAAAACTACTTTGAACGGAACTGCTTACATACACACACACACACAACCACACTCATTAATAAAAATTGACGCGACTCTAGTTCAAAGTAGTTTTATTATTGATACATGAAAATTAATATATTTTACCGGCTTTAGGTGTATGGTGAGACATCGTACGAACTGGTATGCCAAATGATAGACCAAATTGACATAACGGCAGAAGATGTTTTCGTGGACCTGGGATCTGGGGTGGGCCAAGTGGTTTTACAGATGGCAGCAGCGACACCATGTCGCATTTGCTTTGGCGTAGAAAAAGCTGAAGTTCCTAGCAAATACGCTGAAGTACGTTGTTTTTTATTTTTTAACTAGAATAAAAGTCGGTTACTTACGTTCCAAAATATAAAAACCCGGTTCCAACTAATGAAACAATTTCTCTTTACAGAATATGGATTCAAATTTTCGCATGTGGATGCGGTGGTACGGGAAGAAATACGGAGAGTATAAATTGATAAAGGGCGATTTCCTGATGGATGAACATAGAGAAAAAATTAATGCAGCCACAATAGTTTTTGTAAATAACTTTGCATTTGGCCCTAATGTCGACCATCAACTGAAGGAGAGATTTGCTGATTTGAAAGACGGAGCAAAGATAGTGTCGTCGAAAAGCTTTTGTCCTCTAAACTTCCGGATCACTGATAGAAATTTGAGTGACATTGGAACCATCATGCACGTTAGCGAGATGTCGCCACTGAAAGGATCTGTCTCGTGGACGGGGAAGCCAGTATCTTACTATTTACATATTATAGATAGGACCAAATTGGAGAGATACTTCCAAAGACTGAAAAATCCGAAAATCAAGGTCAGCAAAAGGGTCTGTTTCCAATCACGTCATCTTTCTATATTAAGTTTAAGTATTATATTAAGTAATTAAATGAATATTTATGTAATGTATAATTATAGACTAATGACTATGTTAATAAATGCTATCTTCATATTACTGGTAAATATCTATATCTATAACTTATTATCACTTTGACTATTTTCCAGTCATCCACCAGTAAATAGAATTTATTATTAACATAAGATTTATTATATTTTATCATTATTTATTATTATACATTATTTAAGTACAATATCAAAATTATTTACTTTATCTCTAGTCAGGAATATATATTAATATGGGTTACATGATATGAATTTACATATCTTAGGGAAAATGTTTGTGTTGAAAGACACAAACCATCTTACAGTCTGTGTAAATTCATGACATTAAAAAGTTGCAAACACTATAATATAGTGTTGTCTCGTTTCGACCATTATGTTGGTTTGAAGGACGACACTACAGTGTTGCTACTTTTTAATGTCATGACTTTGACAGATTTTATTTAATGGTTATGCATGTGTGAAATAAAAATACAATAATTGGAGTGTTTTTACGTAGGGTACTCATGGTTGCGAGGAAGGCGAGAGCAGCAAGAGGAACGTGAGCGCGCCGCCTACGAGGCAGTCCACCCCGGACCTCCTTAACGGGAACAGTAACCATAGCACTGGTTCTCTGCCAGAGCGCAGGAGGAAAGTCGCTCGCGCGCGGCCTGTTAGGTAAACATAAAGTCGGTTCATTCTTACTTGTCCTATTTAGTAACTTTTGACAGTTGTCATACATCTTTAAAACATAAATCGTTATTGCCTTATAATCAAATTGTTACGAATAATTAGTACATTACGAGGCATATAAATCTTGTTTTTTTTTTTCGACGGAGTGGGAATAAGTTCGCGCATGTGGACTTCCGAGCGACCAATAGCGCAGCCCCTCTCCCGCCTCCTGCGTACCTCACCGCTACGCATACCCAAAATACGCGTTCCGTGCAATCCCCATCCGATTTCAAGATATTTGCCTCGTACTGTACTTTCTTTCGTAATCTACGTGTGGAAAACCATTTGTTATATTTTATAATAGATTTATTCAATAAAATGTTGGGTGAAGATTGTTTACCAAATAAGAAAAGGATAAAGAGACTATACAAATACTTACCTAAATATTTTGGCGTTATTTTGGGAACATGAAATGGTTTGCTGGAGCTCAGGGTGTCGATTTTGCTAATGTCAACGTCATAATCGTGTTTGAATTGTGTTTCAGTTTTGGGTTTATGAAATAAGAACTATGTGTAAAAAAATGACAATTCAAACACAACGACTCACACCATCAACTGTCACACTGTGACTAGTTGAGAAGATTTTATAAAAAAATTCGAAATTAAACAATCGAGCTGCATTTGGCAAGGGTTCGGTGAGCTGTTATATGTGTGTTATGTATGTTGCTATGTATACTAACATAGTCTTTAGTTATTTTATTTTATTTTAAATGATATATTGATGACATACAGGGGCGAGAACGGTAGGACACGAGCGCGCGCGGGAGCGGCCAAGCGGCGCGCGGCGCGACAGTCCACGGAGGACGAGGAGAGCGAGGAGGAGTCGAGCGGCACCGACGACGCGCCGCCCGGGCCCGAGCCGGCGCCGCGCGAGTGGGGCGCGCCCTGGGCCTCCTCCTCAGACTCCAGTCAGTATATCTTACAACTGTTATAGATTCCGACAAATATATTGACGCTCTTTCGACGCAGTGGGGATAAGTTCGCACATGTGCACTTGCGAGCGACCAATAGCTCGCTCCCGCCGTCCCCGTACCTCACAGCTGCGCATACCCAAAATACGCGTTCTGCGCAATCCCCATCCGATTTCAAGATGTTTGCCGGCTACTATACAACTTTAAAAATATGCCGCGAAACCACTATGAAGATGTGATTATCAATTATACCATCGTCGACAGAAGACAAGTTACTGTGCGGTTTTTCTGGTATTTTTCGCGTCGGAGGTGTGCTACTGGCATTTATCACTCAGTTTTAGACTACCTTTACCTTGAGATAATTATTATATTATAAAAAATCAACTCACCTGTAGCAGCTCAGACGGGATACCTTTACCTATTGGTTTGGTTCAGTTGATGTGACTTTAGCAGGGTGACTGACGGCTTTGGTGCAAGGTAGCTTTTCAAATCATCATTTACTTTATGTATATCGTATCAAAAGCATTTAGGAATCGTATTTCGAAGCTAACCAGGCCGTAATATTCTTATTATAAAGTTGCCGACCTAACATCGAAATTATTGAAATATCGAAATGCCTGGCCCCTATTTCACAGACGTGACTATTGTATATTACAATGACAATTTGAAGTACGTTGCGGTATCTGTGAGTAGTTTGGAGCAGTATGTTTCCTAAATTCAATTTGGCTGACGCGATGGACACCGAATTGTCATTGTCATTTACAAATGTCACGTCTGTGAAATAGGGGCCTGGTAGTTTGTGTTAGAATGTGCGGGGACGAATGTCGTTTATTCCCATCTGCTACCATCGAGCCACCTATTACTGCCAACCACCACCCCGGTGTCAAAGCTCGAAGGGGGCAGATGGAAATAATCCCCTCATGTCGTGGCGATTGTAGATCGCAGCCGTCGTTCGACGAGCAAGCGCAGCGCGAGCGCGGGCGGCGTGCGGCGGAGGGCCGCGCGCGCCAAGCGGCGCCGCGCCGCGCCCGCCGCCATCGCCGGCCTCGACCTGCTGCACTCCACCACGCTGGCCTCCACCGCAAGGAACGGCGCCGTGAGTACCCGACATTTGCGCGTGCACAAGTGCCTCGCGATCGTTTTCCTATGTAAATATTTAACAGGTATGTTTTTCCGTGCCGAATCTGTTTTTTGCTCAAGGGCCCGGAAAACCCCTATTTTGGTTAACCCAATTGTTAGGGAAACCCTATTAAAAAGCTTACCAAATGATAGGGTTTCCCTTTCGATAGGGATAGTTGACGTCATGCTTACTTACCGTATTGATAGGGTTTTTGAAAACAAGTCTATGAAATACTCAATCAAAAACGTTTTAAAACCCCTTCATAAAGCCTCCATAGGGTTTCCCCGATAGGGTTTTCGTATTCGGTAAGTGCTTAAGTAAGCACTTATCGAAAGGGTAACCCAAGTGGGTTACCCTTTCGATAGGGTTACCGTATTGATAAGGTTTTTGAAAACAACTCTATGAAATACCCCTTTATCTGTAAGCGGTTCCGGTCCTTGTTTTTACCTGCGTATAAATAATAACGTGGGCGTTCGTTAGGTGACGGCGCCGCCGCCCGGGTGCGTGGAGCAGCGGCTGTCGGCGCTGGGCGTGCAGCTGCAGCCGGCCGACAGGCTGCACTCGGAGCTGGACATCCCGCGCACGCCGCAGACGCCCTACAGCCTGCAGCTGCTGCTCGACATGTTCAGAGACCAGTACCTCGCTTTTATACATCGCATGAACACTCCCGAGTATGCACTGGGCATACGCCACCAGATCGACAAGGAGAAGGTGGGTGATCACCTCTATGGACTTAAGGAATTTTTTGTTGCTAAATGTGATTGTTGTTGAGTTATGATAATTCTTTTTTTTTACTTTTTGAACAATTTACGTTTTTAATTGCAGGAAAGGAATCAAAAACTGAAATCCCGGGCTTCACAGCTAGATAAACAGATTAACGTGTTAATTAATGACAGTGTCGCTTTACTAAAAGCACGAATGAGTGAATTGGGCATACACGCCAATAACACGGTTGACTTACTCGCCAGAGCTAAAGAAATTGTAGGGAGGCATAAGGAACTACAAAGTAAAGCGAGTAAACTGCAAGCACAGGTGAATTTAAAATTCTTTTTTTTAGAGTTCCTAGGCTCATTGTGAATTGAATCCACCACGTCGGTTGGTGCTGTATAAAATGTATGACATTTCTCTTTTGTTTTTCTCAGGTAAATAATATAGAAGCCGAACAAGCTATGCTAGTGAAACAGAGGACTTTTGAAATAACTGAAAAATACAGGCAGTTGGGTCATATACCACCCGACGTAGAGATCACGCAAAGTTTAGCCCACGATTGCATATTAAAAGAGATATCTGCTACTCTAGCACACAGGAAAAGATTGCACGCTCAAGTCGGTCACTTACAAAACGAGATCGTGCAAATGGAGAGGGCGAGCGAACAGCAAAAGGTGGTCCCGACCGGAGTTCCCGTCGCGACCGTGAAGCCGCACACTGTCAACTCGAAGCCGAGGAAATCGAGGGAGCACCGATCACGGTCGCAAGAGTGGCCCGACGTGCCCGACGTCGGGAAAATAGAGGAGCAAAACCCGGAGATCCTAGCCCAGAAGATCCTGGAGACCGGGCGTCAGATCGAGGCGGGGAAGATATCGAAACCGAACGTCATAGTGAACGGCTACGTGCGCGACGAGCACAGGCCGAAAGCGGCTCCGGTGCACCGCACGCCGCCGCAGCCGCAGCCGCGCGGCCCGCAGCCCCCGCCGCTGGCGCACCGCCACTCGCCCGTCAAGCTGCAGAAGCCCCTGAACGTCGTGTCCAAAGTGCAGGAGTCCCCGAAGGTCATCAACTTCGAGGACCGCTTGAAGAGTATCATAACGTCGGTGTTGAACGAGGATCAGGAGCAGCGGAAGGCGGCGCGGCAGACGACCCCGGCGCACCCGTACACGCACACGAACGGCTACGTGCGGCCGGCGTCGGCGGCGGCCGCATACCAGCGGGGCGGCGGCGGCGGCGGCGCGGGCCCGGCGCAGGCGCACGCGGCGTACGGGCGCGTGGCCGGCGCCGGCGCCGCGCGCGAGTTCCGGCGCGACCGCTACCCGTACGAGCGGCGCGACCCGCCGCGCCTGCCCGCGCACGCGCACCTCGACCGCCCCGACCTGAGGCACCACCACGCTAACCAGCCCGACTACACACAGGTTTGTCTTACTGTGTATTTTAGCCCCTCCGCACACGGCATCGTAGCGTAAGCGTATCGTAATACGCGCGTCGAACGAGAGCAAAACGAGCGAGTACATGTTCAAAGAAGTCCGCACACGGCGTCGTCGTAGCGAAGTGTATCGTATGAGATTTTACTGTCGATACGATAGTCTTAGCGTACTGGCGTAAAAAAAGCAAGCGTCGAAAATACTTTCTATATGTTTGGTGATGAATTTCTGTCAACGTGAAGCTCTAGTTTATATTCTGGAACAATATCTACGCCTACACTAAAATTTGTGTGTAGAACTCGTATCGTACTCGTTGTGTCTTGAAGATACGCTGACGAGCAATGTGCAGGGCGTGCCTAAAACGCAATTTTAACCTTCATTGCACAAGTTGGTAGGACAAATAACATAGGACAATTTAGGAACCGTTTACTCGTATGGACGTTTGTAAGCCAGTTTTTTTAATGATCGTCCTAATATTGCTGAAATATAATTTGCTAAATACAAATGTAATGCTGTAAATGTAAATAAAATGCATGTAAATCTTATAATAATAATAAAACAAAAAATCATTGATGTCTCGAAACTAATATTCCACAAAGACGTATGATAATGACCAAGCGAGCGGGCGCTCGGCAGGTATCCCCGGCTAAACTGGCGCTGCGTCGGCATCTATCGCAGGAGCGGCTGTCGGCGCCGGCGCGCACCATCGGCGACCTCGTCAACGGCGAGATCGAGCGCACGCTCGAGATCTCCAACCAGAGCATCATCAACGCCACCGTCAACATGAGCGCGCGCTACCACGAGCCCGCGCCCTCGCATCAGCCGCTCGAAGGTAATGCCACAGAATAGATATACGTACTACCATAGCCTTCTCTATTTGCAAGCCATGAACATAAATTTGGCAACGTCTGTTACTGTGAGTTCGTGGTCATGCCGTCAGTCAGTCTCCATACTAAATGTTGATAATAAATAATTTTATTTCGTAGTAATTGTGTGTGGTTGTAGATATGAAAATAATTTAGTTCTTTTATTGAAATGCTTTATATAATAAACAATAAGAAAAATATCAATGTTAACCAGGAAAAAATGACTGCCAAAGATATAATCTTTTTTGTTGATTTTATTCAGCAGGGAGTTGATTGACACGCCCTCTAGCAATAAATGATATATCATTAGAAAGGTCTTTTAGAGACAAATATTTGCTGTTAACATACTTTATATTAATTGTTAATACTTTTGGAGTTACAGGTTATTAAAGTATAAAACTGGTAAATTGTCTATGGGTATTGATCTACCCCACCTCTAGCAATGAATGATATATCATTAGAAAGTTTTTTAAAATACAAATATTTGCTGCAAACATTATTTCTATTAATTGTTAGTTTTTTCGGAGTTTTAGGTAATTAATATTACAAAGGTTGAGTTCAGAGCCTTATCATTCTCAAAGTACTAATAGTTGACGTTTGCTGTCATACAATAAAGTGTTTCAAATTTAAAGACCTTTCCAATGATGTAAGATTCATTGCTAGAGGAGGCCTAGTTCAAAATACTCATTATACTAAAGGACCCCCGTGAAGGTCAATTTGGCCCAAACCTTATGTCCTAATGAATAAATAATTTTATCTACTCTCATATCGTAAAATTCGAATTATGAATTTCAAAGCGAATTTATATTGACATACTTTATACACGCAATACCGAAAAAACATTAAAAAGTTATTTTATAACATACCTTTGCTAACTGAAGTATGCTATAAAATAACTTTTTTTCTCATTACGATACAGGGCAAATCCAAGAAGAAGGCAGTGCCGCGATATTAAAAAAGAACAATGATATTTCCACATACTTTCCATGATAAAAATGTACTCTATGGTAATCGATGACTTAGCGTAACGATTAGTCTGCTGGAATGCACTACCTCATTATTATTTTTTCTAATAGAATACGCGCCATGTTTTGATTTTAATTTTTACTTTTGCTTAAATATGTCTGATATTAGTGAGTGTGGACTCCACCCGATATTTTAGATGCGGCGACGGAAAAACGTCTTACCTAACCTAGGTAAGTACCTAAATACTACCTACCAAGTCGTAGCAAATCGAGAAACTACTCACTTACCCTTTTTATCATTAATAATTTATTTTGTAGGTTCAATCACAAATTGTATGAGAGTAGATAAAGTAGTGTATGAAACTGTACATAACTAGGTATTAAAACACTCGTGTGATACTATTAAAAACCTCGCCTACGGCTCGGTTTTTAAACACACACTCATGTTTTAATACCCCTCATTATGCATCAGTTTCATAAACTACTAATAATAAATATAAAATCTTTATTGAAATAATCTGACATCAAAATTTACAACTAGTTTAAACATAGATAATATGGGAAAAATAAATAATAAATAATAATCATAATATTATTACACCATGTGCTTGACCACATGCGATGTTGCCGTTCTGCTCACTTCAGAGCTTGAAATTAAAGAAGGCTATGGCACTACCGTACAGAAAGGAAACTCTCCGCCCCGCCCCGCAATCAATTACCTCACCGCGCCCCACGAGTTCGTAGATCAGTTCGTATGCTCATTCAATAGCCCTAGACTACACGCACACAGTCACGCGTGTGCAAAAACGACATTTTGTAGCGTCTGTCTAATAGGTACTTTGAAACGCGGAGTGCCCGGGGTGTGGTAATGCCTCGAGCCTTCAGCTTTTTAACCAGCTTCCTTTTGAAGTTTAGAGCCCGTACACACTTTGCCGCTGACTGCCGTTCTCTCGCTCGCACATTTCATATTTTCTCAAGATTTATTGAGTGCGTAATTGAACGGCCACTTTTCGCAATATAAGGTTACGGACATTTTAAAATATATTTCAGTTTTTTGTTGCTAAAGTACAAAAAGTTGTCGTTTCTAACAGTTATTTGAACTGGCAAAAACGATAACTTTTTGTACTTCAGCAACTCGAAACTGAAATATATGTTGAAATGTCCGTAATCTTATATTGCGAAAAGTGGCCGAGACACATTTTCAAGTATGCACTCAGATTTAAGAAATCTTGAGAAAGCATGAAATGTGCGAGCGGCAGTCAGCGGAAAAATGTGTACGGACTCTAAACAACCTTTTAATTTTCAAGAGTTAGCAGCAATAATCGAAATCAGAATTTACAAATCATTTTTGCCAGTATAACAGACTTGAATGATAGTATTTTTTTTTTTTTACATTTCAACTAATAAAATAGTTGCGTTGGACGGAGAGTAAGGCCCGTATTTATAAACCGCTCCTAATTTTGGGAGCTATCTTGAGACTGTACTTGAGATGCTCTTCTTATAGGAACAGCATCTCAGGTATGATCTCAAGATAGCTCTCAATGTTGAGAGCGGTTTATAAATACGGGCCTAAGAGCTTTTACTAATTTGCCGGCGCAGCATCGGTACGACATCAGCATGCTCGGTACACGCGGTACCGGAAGCTTACTGGACGCCTATATTTCAATAGAGCGTTACTCATTTGTCGGCGTGGTACGCCGTGCTGTGTTTTGCCGCTGCTGCGCCGACAAATGAGCAACGTTCTATTGAGATACAGGCTCGTATCACTGACGTCCATTATACAAGTACGTATAATAACGTACTTTGTATAATGGACGTCAGTGGCTCGTATAGAGAGCATGCTGATGTCGTACCGATGCTACGCCTACAAATGAGTAAACGGCCTAAGTGGTAAACGTCACGATACAGTGAGTTATCGCTTTGACTTTGAAACACATATTCCTAACCTTCGAACAGGCGTTAAGTTAAGGCTGTATATCCGCATTTCAAAGAAATTAGCGTTTTCCAATGAAGTTATCTAAAGAATGAAAGCATTACTATTGATGTAAACTTTAGTTTTAGGAAGCAAAATTCTTAAATTACTGCCGTATAGAGAGAAAAACATAATAAATTATCAGGTATTTTAAAACGAAGATAATCTGTTCAAGTGGAATTTCAAAATTGCTTGTCAGAGATATTTTTCACAAATGTGTCAAGGAGAGAAATATTCTATAGAGAGAAAATTTAAAAAAATGTTTTTAATCACAGAAATAAAATATTAATAAATGCTCAAATCGGTACACGTTGACATGTTTTTTTACTGGTATTTACAAATTTAAAGTATTTTTTTATTTTTATTAGGAATTATGAGGTATTTGTCTAATGTGTTGCGTGTTTTGTATATCGACGGCGAAGTGTAATTAATGACCTCCTATCTAAAAAAATACGATTTTACAGGAAACGAAAAAAACGTTTTCACCTCTCCAGCACGAAAAGGGTGCTTTTGGCGCGTAAAATCGACTTTTGCTGCGAGCGTGAGGCAAAGTGCTTTTTTAATTTCTAACACCTTTTCTCGCTGGTAGAGGTGAAAAGTTGTATGTTTAACACGAGAGCAAATTTTTTGATGTCTCGTACCTTTAAATCACTCACTGTGCTCAGTAGTCTATATTAGAATCACTCGCTACGCTCGTGATTCAATTCTAGACTACTTCGCTAGTTCGTGATTTAAAAGTCAGCACTCGCAGCAAAAAATGACTTTGCTCTCTTGTATAACAAATAACTATTAATTAACATCAAAATTTACGTAAATAAACTTAGGAGCTATTTACATTTTTTATTATCTGATCAAAAATTCCGAAATACAGTTTGTTGGTCTTACTAGGATATGCGAAATCGTATTTTAAACCCATATACATAAGAATCACAAAAATGACAAAATGTCATTTAGGAGGTCATTACACTTCATCGTCGATATACTTATATCTATTTGATAATTTAACAGGAATTTTCAAAGTTCGCCCTCATTACGGCTCGCGCAGAGCTGTTTTGGTCATTTGTATTGAAAATTTAAAAATGGAATGTGATGCGCGTCTACACCCTTAAATGTTAAATTTTTATTTTAGGAGTGTTTAGTTGAAGGTCGATTCGACTTCGCAGGTTTAGCAGCGTGCCTGCAGGCGCGCGTGCTCGCGTCGGAGTACTGGCGCGGGCGCGGCGGCGAGGACGAGGCGCGCCGCCGCACGCCGCCGCTCGACCCGCACTCCAACACCTCCACGCCGCTCGTCGACGAGCTGCCCGACGGCGCGCGCCCCAACCCCGGTAACTACGTGTTAATGAATTAACGCAAAATGAGAAAACCGTTTCTTCGGACCATCAAACTGAACAACTTTTACTATGAGACCAATTCTGAAATCGCGTAAAAAAAATCAGCTGCTTTATACATTTTATGTTTTCGTTATTAATTTTTGTATGAAACAGCTGTTTTTTTTTCGCGATTTCAGAGTTAGTCCCATAGTAAAAGTTTCAGTTTGATGTTCCGATGAAACGGTTTTCTTATTTTGCGTTAATTCATTAACACGTTGTATACGACAAAACATATTCATAACGAGAGGAAAGATGTGATGGAGACTGACCTGTATTTATAAACCGCTTGCAACGAACTATCTTGAGATGCTGTTCTTATAAAAATAGCATCTCTAGTATGATCACGAGATAGTATAATTTCCAATTGGGGCGGTGAGTCGAAATGAGACAGGTTATGATAGATTTTTCTGGCAGGTTATGAAAAGGTGGGTCCGGCACAATAGTTTTACTTTTAAATTCTTAAAAATCTAATATTCGTAACAGAAACTATCGGAAACTAACGGATAATCCAAAATAATAACATGTCCATAACCGTATACGAAATCGGGTTTAATATTATTTCTATAATAGTATCCAGATCCGCATACCTGTAACATCCCTGTTCGCTATATCCTTTGGGGAAACCGATTAGATAATTTATGATCGTCGCAGATGGCGAAGGCGCAGAGGAAGTGGACGAAAGCAAATGGCAGGACCGGATAGCTTTTCGGTTCGACCAAATAATATCGTTCGCGTCGACCGCCATGGAGGACAAGCGCAGGAGGTCAGACGAGGCGTGCAACACTTCGCCGGATTCCGGTATCGGGCACGGGGAGGCCGGCAGGAGGAACGGGCCCGTGGAGGGCGGCGCGGGCGTCGGAGGGGGCGGCGCGGCGGCGGGAGGGGGCGCGGGCGCGGGCGCGGGCGGGGGCGCGGCCGGCCGGCCCGACACGCGGTCGCCGTCGCCGCTGCCGGCGCACCACTTCAAGAAGCGATTCTTCCGGCGCGAGCGCTGGGGCGCGTGGAGCGGCGCGCCGCCTCCCGCCGCGGTGGACTGGGAGCGGCCGGCGATGTGACGCCCGCGCACCTAGCGCTGCGACGTGTGCCGCTTCGCGCACCAGCGCTGCCCGTAGACGCGCCCGCCGGAGCGCGGCTGCGTTTTTAGCGTAATTATTCGGAACACTGCCGAAGCTAGAGAACGTGCGACCGTTCGCTGATCTATGTAAATAGAGACAGGCCTCGCGGTGTCGAGACGCGGCCGCCGCTTTCGACCGCTCCTCGGATGCCGCCTGTCGTTTTTTTTGTTATTTTTTTTCGAATATATAATGTAATTATGTATATTATTGAGTTTATTTTACGTTTAAGAATGTAATTATTTAACACTAGGTTTATGTCGCCGCACCGCCCGGCGCGGCGCCCCGGCCGAGCGCGCGCCGCGGCGGTTTGTATTTCATGTGTTCATTTAGGTCATAGAGTTTGAAATACATGATTCGGTGATGATACAGTGGATCGCTCTTATGCCGATCGTTTGATGAATGTTTGTTGTTTTATGTGTTTTTTGTTCTAGATATTGCGGAAGCTCAGTCTGAATAATGTTAATCATTTCTTTGAGAAATCTTTTAATTTATAAATAGCTCTTAAATAATCTATAGTGAATGTAAAATACGGGAACTTCTGTGCTGAATGATGGATGTGTTGTTCATCGAGTGAGTGCTGCAATTCCGACATGTTGTTATCTCATCAGAGATATTGTTACTGCCAAAAAAATGTTTTTATTCAAGTAGAACTAAAGAGGCGAATTTAAATAAGTAGAGTTATAACCTTAAGTCTTTCCAATGACCACTTTTAGAATGATGGGAGTTTTATTGAATGGACTTTATGGAGTTATTAAGACGCGTGCGTTATTTTATTTCTAAGATCTTTTTATGGTTTTAAATAATGTTTGGTAAACTTTTAAAATGTTAATACAATACAGTACAGTACTATAATAAAATTACATTTGCCAAAATTACTGACACGGTCTGATTGTTTATGTTAACTAACATTTTATTTTTTCCGCGTGTATTAGTAATAATACACTATGGATCTATTTCTTTGCAAAATCTTGCTTTATCCCATTTATTACTAATTTAGGTGTCGTTTCAGAATTATTTAGTTCAGATTTATTGTTTTTTTTAATTCTCGACGTTTCGGCACCTTTCCATGGGTAGTCTCGGGTCAATGAGTGAGTCCTTTTTGTTGTAACTTGAGTTTGGTCAACGAAAGATGAGACTCGGTTGGAAATTGAGTTAATTTTGTGTCCTATTTTAAGGTTCAGTTTCCAATAACTTAACCTCTAAACGTTAATTTAACAGGGAAAGTGGCGCCGCCATTTCAATCTCATCTTTCATTAACCAGACTCTAGCCGTAATTATTTTATTATTTCTCGTTTTTTTATATCTGTTTGAAGAATTATGGTTGAATTTTACAAGTGTGTCTCGGAAATTTTATTATCATTTTTGAACGGTTTATTGAATATTTAACATTTATAATTCGAACTCTATCAAGTTTTAGTTGTTACGGTTATGTAATAAAAGGGAATTAAATAAAACGTTTAACATTGGAAGATATTTATTTGCTAAATATAAATGAAGTTCTTTTTTTTATTTTTTATGCAAACCTTACTTCTTAATATTTAAGATAAATGTGATTAGGCGATACATCAAAATAATAGTTTGAAGTAAAGAACTCAAGATGTACTTCAATGCATATTTAATAAAGACTGCTCAATCGAAAATTTAATTCTAATTTGACAAAAAGAGTCACATCACAAACTTAGCATAGAAATTATTTTATTAAAACTTTATGCAAATATAATGTTTTATATTTTCTATAGAACTACGAAGTAAAAGATATTGATAAGTAAGGTAGTGTAAAAAATGAAGAAACTTTTTATATTTCTCAGATGAATATCATTTATTTCGAGATTGTTAAAATGACGGGACCTCAAACTTTAATAACGATATTATCAGACACTATCGTGCTATTGCACATGAATACTACAGAGAAAAACAATTATAACATAAAGAAAACACGCAAACGGCGGTCTTTATTGCTAAATACTCGTAGCAGTTCCAGTCCACATTTGTTTTTTTAAGGTGCCTCAATTATGAAATACGCCAAATTAGGGATCATTCACACAGCCCAGTCACAGTAACGGTCAGTGAAACAATACAAGTTTTGACTTGCCGGTAATTGACGCGTCACGTGACCGTTGACGTGACTGAGCTGTGTGAATGAGCCGTTAAGGCTAAACATTAACACGTGACCTATTGTAGGCACATAACGTGGTATCCCATTATTTCAGCTTTTACACAATATATTTTAGCGTGTTCTGACGACAAACGGCAATTGTTCACTATTGACTATGTTATCAAAGCAAAATTATCTCATTAATGCAATATATTTGTAGTATTTGCCGAATACACTGTAGTGTGTAGAAATAAGTGCACACTAAAGTTAATACTACAAACATATTGCATTTAATGAGCTAATTTTGCTTTGATAACATAGTCAACAATTGCTGTCAGTTGTCGGAACACGCTAAAATATATTGTGCTAAAATCCTGGGAAACCACGTTATCGTCGGCGAAGAGTTAAAACGTCGTAAATCTCATTTTTGTCTAGAACATTTTTTTGCAGTCTTCGACAGAAAACCTCTTATCTCACGACTCTATCTCACTCATATTCCATTCAAACGCGTACAACGCTATCTATCGCATTTTATGAAAACCTCGTCAATGACAGAAGCTGGTCACGAGTGACGAAAAACTCGGCAAAAGTGTTTTAGACAAGAAAGAGGATTTACAAGGTTTTCACTCTTCGCCGACGATAGCGAGTCACGTGCCAATGTTCACCCTTAAGGTCGAGTAAACCTCGACACTCGCAACACTTTAGCAATAGATTGCAATAGCATCGACACCAACAGCTACTGAATGTTTGTTTCGTTCGACTGCAGCTGCTGTGATACAGCTATATTTTTTTTCTGTCACAATGTCTAAAAGCATTCCTTCTTTAGTTGTTACTATTGATTGTATCTCCTTTAAAGTCATTATAATAAAATTGTCCTTTTTAATTTCTGACTGGTATTTGTTTACTGATTGTAGAGAGCTGGTGTTATGTGCAGTCACCATTACATAATAACAACAATACCAGAAGCTCAAACAAGCTAGTATGTGTCTAAAATAACAACAACAACTAAAATTTTTGTCATGATTGTGATGCGCATATTGAAAACTTAGTATAAACTACTTTCGCTCACCAAGATTATCCGCCTTTTAGGTATATAAGACTTACCAAAAATAAGAAATTCTTTATGAGTTTTCTAAGATATGTAGTTGTTATATTCAGAGTACTTAGCTATTGTTATTACATGAAGCAATACATTTCGTGCTACCAAATTAGGACTTTTTCTTTGAGCGACCGAATCTTGATGTAACTCTTTAATGATTAATAAACATAGTATAATGCTTTGTGAATTTTACAAATATGTTGGTATTTGACTGGTATTTTTAACAATTTTATCCATATTAATTGTGCGGTAAATTTATTTTAACTATTTATTTATTATAAAAACTCTAGTTTCGAGCACAATAAATGTAATTCGTATTTTGTACAACATCATACTCCATTTTTTTGCTGATCGTCGATCTAGAAAGCAACACACACTCACGCTCCGAAGCTTTTTAGACGGGTGTTTTAATTCAATATGGGGCCTTATTATGGAAGTATATTTTATAATCGTTGTTCAACGTCCAGTTATGATATCCATTAGTATATCATCTCATCACTGTATAGAACAATGATCAGGAACTCTTGAGACAACATGGGTCATCATAATAAACCGGTATATTTTAATATGTCGCAGCCGAGACGCGTAACTGATAACTTTTAATAGCAGCGTCACCTCACAATTTATTAAAATCAGCGTATTGAAAAATACATTGTCTATGTAATATACATTATTGTAAGTATGTACATACAAACTTGCGCGCAACGTGGCTAAAACGGTAAACTCTAAATCCGTTCTGGCCCCTACTCAAATGGCCATTCTACTAAAATTAACGCTATTAGAATAGAATTACAATGTAGGTATGGGAATGACAAGCTAACGCTTAGTTCCTGTCAATCCCATGCATTGCATTGTCATTCTATCCTACTAGCGTTAATGTTAGTAGAATGGCCATTTGAGTAGACCCTCAGTTGTACATTTTAACGAAAACAACTGCTTTTTAATTGCACGTATCACGGCTGCGGCAGACTATGCATGATAAAGTTTGAAACAAATGCAGATTTGTGTCCTCAGAACAATAACTAAAGATTAGTTTGTTTTAGAATGCTGTAGTTATTGTTTCGAGAATATCTCGAAATTTTACTGTTGATACATTAATTTCAGTGATTTTAAACTTAACTTTTATTATGTATTTAGACTTGGAGCTAGAGAAATTGGTTAATTATGCATGTAGACGTATTTTTGAAGAAAGAATCATAGGATAAGTTATGAATTTAGATTGGGTTAGGGCAATCGATTGTAAGTCGTATTTTAAATAGTAACGATATAGTTACATCAATGTAATATCTTCAGCCTGATCAGATTTGATATTTCGGCGTAACACATCAATTAATTTTTATATAACATTATGATTTTAATAAATTATGCACTATTGTTGTAGATAAGTAGGGGAAGTCCGGGAGAGTTGAACCGCTTTTTGTTTAAAGTATCGCATTTTTTTATAAATGAGGCTTAGTGATTCGATTATAATAATAAACAGTAGCTTATTTATTTAGGTTTACTTTTGCATAATTACTTTTTCGATAATATAGTACTGAAATATGTTATATATATTTGAATGAAAAATGGGGTATGAGTCAACTCTCCCCACCCTTAGGGACACTTGAACAGGGGTCTAGGGAGAGTTGAACATTGCTTTTTAAAGGAGAAAATAATAAAATTTTGCAGCTTAAATCACAGATATATTAAAGAAAACATCATAAAATGAAATTAAATAATAAAACAACACAGTTATTGCTCTTCTTACAAAGAAAAAAAAATCAACATATTCTTAAACATAGTACAGTCAACATAATTATTAAACATTTATGGTTTTATTACAAAATATTTTTAAATACCTGTTTCACTTATACACTGTTTAAATGTGATGCTGTCACTTTTTTGACAATATCGTTTGAAAGAGATAGCATTTAAATAGTGTCTATGTTAAACAGATGTTTAAAGTCTTTTGTAATAACACCGTTAACGTTTCTTTAATCAAACTTGTTGGTCTTTCTTAACCTTTTGTTTAAATTATATACATATTCTAGTCATTTGGTATCATCAATCAGCCTTAATAATTACTTTCAGTCAGCTGGTAGTCTAAAAATCTAATTCTGGTCACATTCATGACAAATGAAATCATCAATATCTTGTGTAAGTCCTACACATATCTCATGGACATATCTGCGGCATAAACGACATAGACGCATGGTCATAATTTCTTCTGTTTGGCAAACAAAACAATACCAACGATCATTTACATCAGGATTTTCTGCAAAATCACTATTACTGGAACTATCAGCGTACGAAACATCTTCTTCTTCACACTCTGTTTCACTATCATCATTAACAATTTTATTTTTTTTGCCTTTTCCAGTATTTTTTCTTTGGGCTTTTTGTTTTGAACCTTGTTTAGTTTTCAATGTTTTCCTTCCTTTAGTTCTTCCTGGAACGTTATTTTTTTTGTCATCTTTTAGTTTAGGATTTTGTTTGGTTTTTATTATTTTTTTTACTTTCTTATTATTAGTGTCTTTTTGAACCTTATCATTAGTTTTATTAGTATCATTTTTATTTTCTGATTCAGTGTCGCTATTTTCAAAAACTCTTTTCTTAATATTCATCTTTCGTTTTTTTATTTCATCATTCTTCGTAACATTGGATTGAGTTTCTTGTAGCTTCCTTTTTGGACGTTTGGAGTCATCAAATATGTCGTTATTAGGGATAAAACTGTTGTTTAAAGTTTCTGACTGACATTCATTGTTATTTTCCTTCTCGGGGGTCATTGTCAATATTTTGGTCTTGCCAGGCTGACGGCCTCGTCGAGCCATCTTTCTTGGAGGTGCTTTCGGAAACGGTCGCACCATTTCTGGAGTCACTATTTTAACATTTGAAAAAAATGGTATTGGTGATGAATTAGTGCACCGATTAAGTATAGCTTGGTCTCTTGATCCCATAGAAGCTAAAGAAGAGAATTGTAAATCAATAGCTGGTTTGTTCCGAATCGGTGACTCGGCATTAGATGGCTCCTGAGACAAATATCCATGTGGCGGAGCAGAAGATGGTCGCTTACCCAAGAAATGTTCTGGTAAAGGTGATATAGCAACTTGAAATCTGTTGATCTTTAATGGCTCTGAACTAGCACGAATGAATTTGACGTCTTTAACAGATTCTTCTGATTTCATGATGTTTACGTTTTCAGCAGTATCTAGAACGTTCTGCGGAGAGTTCTCATGCATTTCTAAAATAGAAGGAGATTCCAGTTCACGAGTGGATAAGTTATTAATAGCCAAATTTTCGTTTGATGTTGATATAATGACATTACTCGGTTCCTCGGCACATTCTTGACATTGTTCCAAATCAGAAACATGACCATAACCGCCAATATTATGATCATTTTCGGACTCTTGAAGGGAAACAGTCGGGTTTGTCATATTATTCTGTTCAAGATGAGATGATTCCTGGAATCGGGTGGAGAACACAAGCTGACTTTCTAAAGAGACAGGTGCGTTTGTTGATGCTTGTTCTTGAGATAATTCTCTATCCGTAACGGCAGAACACAAAAAATCGACGTCAGTAAAAATTTCTGGATTGAATGGATGGATTCCTGCTTTTTCGAATCCACTTAATATGTTGCTTTGACTGAATGCTTGAGACATAATTGTTTTAATGAATCCAGGAATATTATATATCGTAATTGTTTTGCCTGGATTTGATAACATCCAGTTGTTCATGGTTGTGTTATATCGGGATTTAAATGAGGAATAAACTGCAATATCAAGGGGCTGTAATTTATTACTGCAGTGTGGCGGAAGAGTTAACAACGTGATACCATTACTTCTGGCAAAATTGATAGCATCAACGCTTACATGGCTCTCATGATTATCTAGTATCAAGAGCACGCGGTTATTCTCAGAGGCATGAGAGTATTTTGCAAAATGTTGAAGGAATTTTACAAAACTTTTTGTGGTCATCCAACCACTTGGATAAGCGTCTCCAGATGATCCTTCCGGTCCTTCCGATACAAAATGTTCTTGATATCTAACCCTTGGAAAAATAAAGAAGGGAGGTATCACGTTTCCAATCGAATTAACGGCGAAACAAATTGTTACGGTGGTTCCTCTATCTGCTGATGTCACTTGTCCGACTTGTTTCGACTTCTTACTGGCTATCACTTTTGGACATGCTTGAACAGTCGTACATCCAGTTTCGTCGCAATTGTATATATTTTGAGCTTCGAAATTGTATTTTTCACGCACCATCTTTAAATTTGTAAAGAAGTCGTTAACATTTTTTTTATTAAAACTCGTAGCGCGGGACAAGCTAGTGGCTTCAGGTGTTCTTAAACTCACTTCTGGATTTCTGGAAAGAAAACCACGAAACCAATCTTTTCCAGCAGCATTGTTTGTTGCCCAGCTACCAGGATACTTTTTTGAATTCGCCTCCGCGAATTCAAAAGCCAATTGCAATGCTTGCTTTCTAGTCAAACCATAATGCATTTTACTGCATGATAGTAAATATTCAACCAGGAGTTTTTCTTCAGAAACAGTAAATATTTGTGACTCTTTATACTGACTGTTTTTTTCTTCAAATTTATGTAATTTTTGTTCGTTCAACTTATAACGTCTTAGTGTACTTCTATCGATTCCATACTTAATAGATGTTTTTCTTAAAGATGCACCTTCTTTTACCTCACGTATAGCGTTTTCTAATTCTGTGATAGTATGTTTTTTTCTTTTGCGTGTTGTTTCAGAAGGCTTATATCGAAATGGCATTTTTCATGCAATTAACCTGTGAAAGAAAATAAGATAACTTAAACATAATAAGTAAAAAATTACACTCTTTTTGCTTTGGGCAGTCGTGTGAAAAGACAAATATGACGCGTAATTCCGAACATTTTTTAAAATTTAGTCAAAAAGTTTTAAATTTCTACATCTATAAAATAAACCTACAAATATCCTCACATAAACACTATAGAGGGAGACATGAACCACTGAGCATATCTCCCGCACCCGCCATGGTGCAAGTCTCCCGCATGTACTACTTTGAAATTAAATTTTACTCACAGAAAAAACAATCAATCTTAGCGAAAAAACACTGAGCACACGTCAAACTACAATAATTAGGCAGAACAATAGTAACAACACACAATACGTACCTTTATAAACACGGCCGCAATCACAAAACTACAAAAAACAATAAAATTTACTCCGCCGTGACAAAAACACCTTTTCGATCCTGAGAGCCAAACAAACCGGCCATTGTGAAAAATGGCGGCGTGCTGGTTATTGGCCTCCCGCGCTCTACCAATCACCGTCTTGACGTTTCGTTAGCGCGAAATTTAAGTTGAGTTTTAAAAGGCGGTTCAACTCTCCCACCTGAGCAAGTCTCCCGGACTTCCCCTACACGGAATAATAATGTGATTGTGAAATAGCATATAACTTAAAGCAATGGTGTTATTCTAGATCGATTGCTGTTGCGTCGTCGCATGGATGAATATTGTAAGATATTATGATGTTTTTAATACATTCACGATTCTGGTAACTTGTAAATCAATCTAGAAAGGGTAGAAAAAAGTAAAGAAACCCGATAAACATCTCCACCGAATCGTTCATGTATTTTAAATATTGGAGTGCACTGGTTTGATTGTGCCTGAAATAAAAACATCAATGCCGCTCCAAACCTCAAAATTGTGTATGTATTTGTATCATAAATTATTAAGTATCCTAATCATAAAACGAGATACTGCTGTATCTGTAGTTTAGTAAAAATATAACCGATAACAGCATGTAATTTTGCATTACAAACAGATTAACTCGAAGAGTGATAACATTATTCAGTTACGTTTTTATTTTTGGGGAAATGAGCTAAACTGTGTGACGTTATAGTGTCTAAAATAGTACAAATGAGAAGACTTATTGTCATATAAGCCTCGGACTATTCAACATTGCAAATGCTAGGTTTGAGATGTATCCCTGTGTACTAGTTTTATTTTGTACTAAAAGTTAAAAATAAATGAGTAATTATGTATTATTATTTTTCATTCAATGCCATTTATCCACTTTTTAATTTTTAATGTTAATAACGGCAGGCAGGAAATCAGATAGTCGTGAATAACCTACAGGAGGAGGCGAGGCGATCCATAATTTCTCGCAAAGGATGACGAGCGTTAGTCTAGCTCTAGGCCTCCTCTAGCTATGGCAACGAGTAAACGTAGACGGAGTCGTACGTTTCCGGTGATTCCATTTGTATGACAGCAAGTATCAATTTTTAGTATTTTAGGTGTATTATTGTACGTTAGTAGGTACTATTAATTTTCTGTGGTATGGTCAAGCTCCCCAGAACCAAGTGTATATTTTCTTTGCCAGAAAAGTGGCCCATTGGCATATCTAGAGATATTTTTATATTTGCCGCGTTTCAGTTATCAGGCTTTTTTCTGGGGTGGGACGCGCTTGTCAGGCGTCGAACGCGCGTTGCCGCGGCTGCCCTGGTTCATTTTAAGTTATACATTAGTCGAAGATTGAATGGACATAGAAACAGTTTTAACGGTGATTTATATGGTAATTCGATATAGATTCGATAATTCGGTATTAAAAGCTTCCGTTTCCATTTCGGACGATTTCTGGATGAACTGAGCGAACCCTAAAATACGTCTATCCGCGTCAAAAACGCACGCTCATCTGAACGGACGGTAACGTAGGAAACCAATGATCTTAAAGCGCGCGTAATTTGGGTCCGAATTGCCTTAACTTGGGATACAAAATTATGTACTGGCTTTCAGTCAATCTGCATGAAAAAATTGGGTGGACCCAATCTCCATCTTCTGTCGCCGCGTTTCTGCCGTCGGTATAAAATCACAGTAAAAACGGTTTCTACGTCCATCTTCGTTCGACAAATGTAAAACTCAAACTGACTGCGCCGGCAGCGGCAAAGCGCGTTCAACGCCTGACAAGCGCGCACCATGTGAACACTGCAAAAATTTAACGCACGTCCAACGCGCGTTGAGCGCTTGTCATCTAAACGTACCCTAACCCCGTTAACGTACACCGACGCATTCGCATGCGGCGACGAATCTCTGTCTCTGCGAAACCAATGCGGTAGCGAAACCTTTGCGAAACGCTAGTACACTGCAGTTTTTTCGCAAAGAGGTGTCATTGTAGATTTCGTCCATCCGAATAGACATAGGGCAGACATAGCGGCGTTTAATGGTAGAATACAAATTGTAAACTATTTTATGGAAAATTAAAACAAAAATAAGTAATAATCAGTAAGCAATAAAATCTACCCCCGTGTTTGCTTGAAATTTTTTCCATGCCACTTCTTTTTCGAAGACATTTTTGTAATCCTGATGTCCAACTGCATATATTTCGGGATAATTTCGAATAAAATTTAACATTAAATCTATATTTTCGGCATCCATGGTGCGAAAATCTGTCCTCCCGGACAGAACGCTTGCATTCGCATTGCGAAACGAAACACCACTTGCGAAAGGTCTGCGTCTGTGTAACGAGCATTTCGCAGTAATCTGCGGAACAGGAACGACAAGGACGCGACTATCTCATATCGCTAATAGTAGAGTGAGACATAAGCATATGCGAAACGCTGCCCACAACTTACAATTTTGTCGTTGTTTCGTCGCCGCATGCGAATGCGTCGGTGTACTAACCGCGACAGGAAACCAAGGATCTCAAACCGCGCGTCAACGCGCGCCGACAACAGACAAGCGCTAGCGCAGCGTTCAACGCGCGTTTTACCAAAACGCGCGTTAGGAAGTGTATGGTCTGAACAAAATGTATGTACATGTCAACGCGCTTTATCAAAACGCGTGTTAGCATGTGTACGGCTTGAATAAAATGTATGTAATTGTAAAGGCGCGTTTTCTTAACGCGCGTTAAGGCTCGGGTTATGCAAAATCATTTATCTCTGTCTTTTTCTTTACGTGTAAAGAGTATGGAAAATAACTTCACTTCTGCACTTTTTCGATGCTTTTGGTTGTTTTTTCTTCATCATTATCATTATAGCGCAATGATCTTTCTTGAAAAAAAAATTATTGGAGCAACTGCACAGTACGTTAAATTATATTTTGATGTAGAATTTAATCCGTTTCCGCTATTATTTACGCCAAAAATATGGCCCGCGACAAGCGCTTTTAATGATGTTCTGATTTTTAACCGGCTACAAAAAACACAAAAAAAGGAGGTTCTCAGTTTGACCTGTGTATGCATGTATATTTGTCCGCTATTATCTCGAGTTTGGCTGAACCGATTTTGATGCGGTTTTCAGAAAAGTATTTGTTACACTTAGGAAAAGGTTTTAGTATTTTAACCGAATTCAAAAAAAAGAAGGTTCTGAGTTTGACTTGTATGTATGTATGTTTGTCCGCGATTATCTCGCGTTTCGCTTAACCAATTTTGATGCAGTTTTCAGAAAAGTATTTGTTACACTAAGGACAAGGTTTTGGTATTTTAACCGACTTCAAAAAAGGAGGTTCTCTTCTCAGTTTGACCCGTATGCATGGTTGTCCGCGATTATCTCACATTTGGCCAAACTGATTTTTCTACCTAGATAATAGGGCAGGAGCCCCGGTTTTGGCCACTAACCCGGTTTTGGCCACTTGCAACTTTAGCGGCCAATAAATAAGGCATAGAATACGTAGTTGCTTCATAGTTGTGTGTAGTTTTATCCAAAATTTCTGGTACTATCTTAAGGAAAACCTTAAGAGGCACTATTAAAGTAATCAATAAATATCTCAGTTTTTTTTACTTTTTAATTTGAATTTGATTGAATCCTAGTAACAGAATGTCTAGCAACATG
Source organism: Agriphila geniculea (assembly GCA_943789525.1). Lineage (NCBI taxonomy): Eukaryota > Metazoa > Arthropoda > Insecta > Lepidoptera > Crambidae > Agriphila > Agriphila geniculea. The sequence continues at coordinate 20,479,328 of OX038871.1, forward strand.
GTTTTGAGGTTGTTTTGTTACTCGTTAAATTCTTTGTGTTGGAAAAAGGGGGTGGCCTCAACTTATACACTAATTTGTACTTTGCTTGGGTTTTGGCCATGCTTGTGGCCAGAACTGACCCATACAACATCAGTGTTGGCCACTTTGTTTTTACTTTGTGTTTGTTGCTTGACAATATACTAACTGGTTTGACATTACAAGTTTTTATTTCTTTTGTACTTAGGTTGGGTAAAAAGGCTTCAAAAAATAATAAAAAAAAAGCAAAATGATAATGCCAAGAAGAAGCTTTTTCCTTATTTGCTTTCCAAAATATTGGGAATTTGTTTTTGTGTTTGCCACAACTGGTGCAATGGTATGGCCAGAACTGGGGGAAAAGTGGCCAGAACTGGTGAAATCATACCTTTTATATTTAAAACCATATAAAAAATATATACTACCTCGAATCAAACATCGCTTAAAAACTTTAAAAGATGAACGTATAGCTTGACCATAAAGAGTTGACATAAATTGAGGGCGCCACTTTCTATGTAAATACGTCAAAATCACGAATAATTTGGCAACACTGACTACATTTAGTACTGAAAATTTTTAGTTCCATTTTACATATTTAATTTCAACTCTTTATGGTCAAGCTGTATGCCCTTCATTTTGGTTATTTCAAACCGTCTCATTACTCATTCTTGTAATAGTAGCAAATTTTTGAACACAGAAATTCTCTTAAAGTGGCCAACACCGGGGCTCTTGCCCTATATCTAATACAGAATACAGAAGATACTTACACTAGAAAGAAAAAATAAAAAAATGTTTAAAAAAACAAAAAACCGACTTCAAAACCCCGCTCTACCTCTAAAAAAGATACTTACAGTAGAAAGAAAAAAATAAAAAATTGTTTTAAAAAAACAAAAAACCGACTTCAAAACCCCGCTGGAGGACAGTTTTTTTTTTATTCTGAGAGCCCCACCCGACTTCAATAGACGTGTGATTTCAATATTATTTCTTGGTTTTTAGAAGTAGAGTGGGGTTTTGAAGTCGGGTTTTTGTTTTTTAAAACATTTTTTTTTCTTTACAATCATCTGTGAGGTTTACCTATACTCAAATTAATACTTGTAGCAACTAGATAATCTCTTTAGCTTGTATCACTGAAATGTTATTACTACGTATGGAATCGACCTCGCAGCCCCGATTTTTGCTCCATGAGTTGAGGCCAACTGGCCTCAACTCATTTAGTCACTCGCCAACGCTCACCGCGAACGCACGGTGCAATAGTGGTGATAAAAATGCCGATCTGTGTATTGAAGACGTGTAAAAATTGTTCCACTTCGAAGCAAAAAAATAGTGGAGTGACTTATCATCGGTATGTAAACAAAACATCAACATAAACCAACCAAAACTATTTTTTATACATTATTTCTACTGACCCGACATTTTGTATGAAAATCATAGATTATGTAAAGTGAACCATACAGATTGTATACGTAGGTACTAAACTAGGATAGGTGAACTAATAGCACAGTTTTACATATTGTACCTTTATTATTCTATACCGTTAAGAAGCGCCTATGATGTAGGACGACACCGCCGCCACCTTGTAGGTACTTAACTTACGCTGTCATGTCAGTCGAAAAATATGTTTAGGAGTTTGTCAAAAAAGAAATAAATTAAAAGTGATTATTAATCTTAAGTCCCTGCTATATTTTACTGTCGAGGCACATCGGTGCGTACACGGAACAACTGTGCTCCATTGCCGCAATTACTCAATACTCATCCCGCTCAAGTGGCGAGGCAGGCGAGGCTAATAGCGAGTTTGAATGTGTATGTCACGGCTAATACCCGAAGTGCGGCTAAACCTAGTTTTAGCCGGCTAAAGCTAGTTGTAGCCGATAGCTGTTGGCTAAAACTAGGTGAAACGATTTGCTTTACCCCTGTAGGTCCCGAATATAGGTTAGAAATTTAAGGCGAGCGCGAAGCGCAGCGTAGCGTGAGCCTTAAATTTCGAGGTTATTTTTTTTAACAAACAACAGAAATAACTTTTTTAAGAGTAAATCGGCTACACCTAGTTTTAGCCAACAGCTATCGGCTACACCTAGCTTTAGCCGGCTAAAACTAGGTTTAGCCGCACTTCGGGCATTAGCCGTAACATGTACATTACACTTAGCACGAATATCTATCTAGAAAAAAAAAACGCGCGTAGAAGTGCTCGATAGAGTATGAGAAAGGAGAGTGGGAAAATTTGTATGGGAAGTGGTCTATGAACCAATAGCGACACTGTTGTTGTATTTATGTAGGCATACCTCAACTACACCCTTGTGCAAAGCGGCATCAAAATCTGACTTGGCAGTTTGGAAAAAAAAATTTCAACACATGTTTTTGTTACATTTTTTGTTTGAGAAATACTTAATTCGGCTATTTTAGCACAGCGCTATGACTGTATTATACCTACATCAGTAGTAAGTTTTGGCATCGTCGTCAGTGGCAGGGTTGGAAAAAAACACGATTTTTTTTGCAAAAAAAAACGTTAGATAGTGCCTTATCTTCTCTTTTGAATTTCAATTTTATAAGATTAAATTGCAATTATGGATTTTTATTTCAATTCATTTTTTTTTTTGCTATGACAGAGTAATTATTATAAGCAGCAGATATAGCAAAGTATTGTATAAAATCGTATTTATAATTATGATATCAACTAGAAGTAGCACTTGTGAGCTTCCCGCGATTTCCGGACAAAGATCTGGGTCAGTAAATATTTTTCCATGTTTCCATAGTAATATTTTTTCTTATAAAAAAATCTTTTCGACGATACCTAATGATTGTTATTACTGCGGGTACTAAATGCCCACCCTCCTTTTTTATTTTTCGGGTAAGTATTAACATGCACCTATTACCTAATTGAATTGCGTTTTTATTATAATTTTATGCAATATTATTAAACAAGTAGGTATATCCTTATCATTATGTAGAATGTGTCACATCTGTGTGCATGCTACTTTTTCTTTGACAACTCGCGCTTGCGCTGTGCGTGCGTGGCCGCCATCTTTGCAATCGCTGCGAGAATTTGTGCCGTAGATCTGTCGCTTCTATACGTAGTAATAACATTTCAGTGCTACAAAACTACTATATTTTTTCAAGTGAAAAATTAAACAAAAGCAGCATACAAAATATTACACATAATTAATTGTGCACCAATAATTTTTGTGTTCAAACTCTTGTGTTTATGGTTGTTGAATAAATTATAAAAATGTTTTTAAGTATGAAAAATGCAACTTCTTTAAAATCCTCCTACAAAACGTCAACCTACTATATTTTTTTTGGACTTTTTCGCCATCTACTATATTTTTCACGTAATAATCTTGAAACTAATATATTTATGATCTTCACCTCGTATGTGCCTTACTTCTTCTGGCTTGTGAGCTATAAAAACCTTCAGTGACGGATAAACAATTTCTTATTTTGGTATTTAAAACAAACGTGACGCAAGCGTTCATGAATGATTGACGTCTGAACATGGCACAGACGAGATGACGCTGAAGGTTATGTATGCTGGAAATAACAAAAACTAGCAAACGAAAGTCAAATTTTACTTCCTAGATGCTCAGTGACGCAAAAATAAATAAGATTTAACACTCGAACATCATACAAAACAGAACAGATCTCATAAAATTGTTGTTTAAACAAGGCACATACAGAACCGTCTGTACTAGTTTTCATTTGTCAAAATATCGACAACTAAACCGTTTGGAGCCAAACGAAGCAGTCTAGCAGCGTCACGTTTGATAAGTGACAGTATATAACACTTCAAATCCGTTCGCGTAACGACACATCAATAGAAAAAGCGAAAACAATATTTCGACCCGTCACACTGTCTGGCCCATACTTAAAACTGTCACGTTACGTGAATTTTGCCTCACGCATGTTGTAAAGCAATTAATATTAAAAAGAATTTCCGTCACTGAGGATCTAGCTTTATCTGAAACCAATCACTGCAGTATTTACGATGCAATTCGAGGTTAAAATTTGTATGAAAATAAACTAGGGTGACCATGATGTATTATTTTTGCGGACATCGTATTGAAGTTTACTGAGATTGTTTGTAGGGTATCGTAGCACATTACTTTTAGGTTTTTACATGACTGCTCAAAAAAGGAGTGTATATGTGTTCAGGGTTCATGTATGTTTGTAGGTATGTGAGTTTCTTTATTCCACCATAACTTCTAAATGGCTTAACGGATTTAGATGTATGGGGTATCGTTAGAATCCTTACATCATTCCGAGTGACACTGGCTATATTTTTTTAAAGTCAATATGGCGACTGTACGACGCCACTTTTAAATGAGAAAAATAATTTTTTTTCTTCATTTATTACAATATGGGCATCAAATGAAAGGCGCACATTCCAAAACTATTTCATTTGTCCCTAAAATGTGTAAAATAAATTAAATAAATTTAAAAAATATTAAAAATACGACTGCCCTGCCAAAAACGAACTAAAAAGTTAATTAAATAACAAGTGTCATTGCAGTTGGGGGACCTCTTTGATTAAAAATTGTTTCACAAAACGGTCCCCTGACTGCAATGACACTTGTTTTTTAATTAACTTTTTAGTTCGTTTTTGGCAGGGCAATAGTGTTTTTAATATTTTTATTTTTCTTAGCAAATAAAACTTCAGGAAATCAATTCAACAAGTTGTGATTTATTAACGCTTAAGGTGTAACACTAAAAAGTTATTTTGATAACAATAATAATATCAAATATCACAGTTCAATCACAATAATGTGCATATTAATGACTTGTTGAAAAACAGACTAGTACCATAGATAATAATATAATACTATACTAATATAAGTAATTCTACTTACTAGGTATTCTAAAATGTTATAGTGTTAAACATCACAGGTTAATCCTTTTATCCATACATATAAGTAATAAAACTGTAAAAAAAAACCAGTCAAGAGCGAGTCGGACTCGCGCACCGAGGGTTCCGTACTATCATAATAAATACACAGCAGAGTAGAATAATAAAATTATTATTGCAGTTTTAGGTCAGCGCCATCTCTTGACCTATAGTGGAACTAATGTTAACTTTTTAGAAATTGGATAATTTCAAAAAAATTTTACTATATTGAGAAATCGTTTTATTTTTCCTGTAATCTTTATATAAACTGCTATTACATAGAATTATTTCATATTTTTCTCTTTGCAGATAAGGGGGGAACGGTAATTTTTTTACTTTTTTCATCATAAGTCGAAAACTATGCGGCCTAAAAAAAAGAAAAAATGATTAAAAACGTGCAAACGGCGCTCTTTCATATGATACCCCACATGCCCTAGTCACCTCACTTCAAATTTTTAAAACCCCTTTTCAGTCCCCGTTGTAAAAAAGATATTATTTTTTTCTTTCTTATTTGCAAAATAGTTGGGCAAATGTCATTTTAAACTGTTCCAAATTTGTAGTGATATCATTAGTAGTTCTCGAGATAGCCAGCTGTGACAGACAGACAGACAGACTGAGTCACACCATAAGGGTTCCTTTTTTACCATTTTGGTACGGAACCCTAAAAAGTATCTGTACATTGAATATATTTGGAAAAAAAAATGTTCGGGGCGATGGAGACATAGTAATAGAGTAAGAATTAAAAAAAAGTGTATCTGTTTGTTTGTCAGTTTGAACACGTTATCTCTGGAAATACTGTACGGATTCGAATGAAACTTTTTTTGTTACATAGCTGTTAAGCCTGGGCATAGTTTAGGGCAGCGGTTCCCAAATATTGTTCAGTGGAACCATGGGGTTCCATAAAAGGCTCTCAGGGGTTCCGAAAAATTCAAGAGTTAAGTAAATTTATATCTTTTTCTCTAACTAAATAAATATTAATATCTTAAAAACTTTTTCTTTTAAAGTCAAATTAGACTTACAAGAAACCTCTAACTATAAGACCGGTAGCAGACAAAGATTGGAAGCTTCTTAGTGCGCAGAATGATCAACTGCGTAGATGGCACGAGCATTTCGCAGAGGTTTTCCTTGCGGTAGTTGGCGAGGAGGATGATCTGGATCACAATGATGCGGAGATAGCTTGTGAAGTTCTGGATGTTAGAGTCTTAGAGCATACAAGGTTAAGGTCGATTCTCAAGATAAGGCTGAAATCTGTGCCGCCATAAAAAGCCTAAAGAGCAGCAAAACACCAGGCAACGATGGCATTCCTATTGATGCGCTTAAGGCCAATGCCGATGCCACAGCTGATATGCTGCTGCCGCTGATGACATTTATTTGGGAAACAGAACAGGCACCCGAAAGCTGGAAAGAAGGCATCATCATTAAGCTACCGAAGAAAGGAGACTTGACTCAGTGTTCCAATTGGCGAGGGATCAACTTGCTGCCTGTTTGCTCAAAGGTTCTGTGCAAAATTTTGTTGAACCGGTTAACAAGGGCGGCGATTGCACCCGTTCGTTAAACTAGGGCCAAAGTTAACATGGCGTTAGACTGCGGACTAACGCCATTTTAGCGCAAATCGTATTCAGAGTGACAGTTTAACGTTTAGTCCCACCGTTTAAGGATTAAAAGGTGCATTGTGACTGGTTTAAAAGCATTAAACCGGGTTTTGTTAGAACAGTCTTGCACCCCAGTTTTGTGAAACATCTCTGAATAACACAGTAAGAGAAGAACAGAGTGGTTTTAGAGCGGGTCGATCTTGCACAGACCAGATCAACGTTTTGCGTATGATTTTGGAGCAATATAACGAAATGCAGCAACACTTTGTTCGTAAAATAAAGAATAAATATATATAATTTTTATGTAGAGGCAATTTTTCGAAATTTATTAAAATGACGGAGATATGTAAAAAAATATATTTCAGTCCAGCTTTCCGGCTGTTTGATCTCCTCTACAGGTCGCATTTCTCAACCGATTCTGATGAAATTTTGTGGGCAGGTTCGATAATATTGTATAATTTTTTAAACTATCCATTTTTTCGAAATTTACCAAAAATCACTTATTTCAAAAAATGATTAGAATTAGAAGCCCCATCTAGCAGTGAATATACCTACCAAATAATATACCAAACAGCACGTACATACCTACTATGTGCTTTGAAAAGCTCGTGGTGTGTGGGGAAAAAGGGGTGGCGACATCTTTTAGATTATTTTTTAAACAACATACAATTTGAGCTACTTTTTAACGCGAGGTCTACAGCTCACGGAGCCACTAGTTATAATAGTGCACACTTGTTCCGTATACGGATGTGCCTCGACGGCGACATACAACAAGGACTTAAAATTTCATAGATTTCCCCGTGACGCGAGGTAAGTTTATTTATTCCTATAAGTAATTCCGTATTACTTACCTACTTAACCAATCATCATCTCGTGCTGTTAGGTAGGTACTTATTTTGTATAATAATACCTGTGGTGTGCTGTGCAGTTTTATAGTAAAATTTAATTGTAGCTAAAGAATAACTTCAAGTAGATTTGTGAAATAAATAATGATTATATATTTGGAAGGTATGTAGGAACTAGGTACATAAGCATATCGTGCGTGATGCTATGATCACAAAATAGTTGGGTACCTACGACCTTGTGTGAACCAGAGATTTACGTATTACACTGGTGGTACCTACCTACATAGGTACCTTGATTCGTCCAAGATAGGTACCTACTAATTTATTTTCTGTGCTACTAAATACTCGAACACTATTAATTAGTTAATGACACCGCGGCCGTTCTGTTAAAGTAACTACTTAAAAGCAAGCTAGGTACCACTTTTTAAGTATATTTGATATAGGTACCTACCGACTTACCTACATACCTACGCTTTGCGCACGGGCTATAGGCACTTGAACACTGATCGCGTAATGTTACATTATTTATATCCTTGTTCTACTAATCACTAATCCTATTTTCTACTAATAACTATTATAAATGCGAAAATTCGTGTGTATGTGTGTTGTTAATAAATAATTACTTATTAATCGCATTTATTTTCTATTTTGACAACCCTTGCACATCTGCGGCTGATTGCGTAAGTACCTACACGGGCGGCGGCACGCGGCGGCGTCGTCCAACATCAAAGGCGTTTAACAACTGTATGGAGTTAAACTGTGGTAATAGTCTTGGATGATGTGATGCGCCGAGTAACTGACAAGGCAAAGCGAGGATTACCTTGGGTTGATGGGAATAGCCTTGAGGATATCGATTTCGCGGATGACCTGTGTTTACTAGCAACATCACGAGATCATCTTCAGTCCAAGACCGACGACCTCGCTCACGCTGCTGCTAAAGAGGGCCTGCGCATAAACCGCAAGAAAACAAAAGGCATGCGCCTAAACACCTCAGATGTAACGCCCATACACGTTAATAGCGAGGCCGTCGAACAAGTAGAGCGTTTCAGGTATTACGGAAACGTGATGGACCGCCTGGGAGGCGCAGAATCGGATGCAGATGTAGAAGCTCGCATAAAGGCCCGAGCCGCCTACGTGCAGCTTAAACTAGGGGCCGTACCAGCTAACGCATCGAACTTCGATAAGTCTGCCGAGCTTCAACTTAAAACAGAAAAATCGAAATAAGGAATTTCGTATTGTACTATTTGCCGAAGTTATTTAGAAGATATCGATGTTCTTGTGGCATCATGAATTGGGGTTCACCATTTTGGTCTGATTGAGGCTTGATTTATCTGTTTTAATTTGAAGCCGTGCAGACTTATCGAAGTTCGATGCGTTAGCCGGTACGGACCCTGTGTGGACGTCCTCAATAATAACACGCCGCACGAAAATAAAAATATTTAACTCCAACGACAAATCGGTTCTTCTTTATTGATGCGATACCTGGCTTGTCAAAAATGAAGTTACCGCTAGGCTACAGGTATTAGTCAACAAATGTCTTAGGCGGATACTGGGAATCTGGTGGCCACGAACCATCTCCAATGCAAGGCTGTGGGAGTTAACTGACCAGCGGGGCTACCGGCTAAAAACAATGAAGTTCATTTTAACTGTAATTTGACAGATAGATGTAATACATTGCTGCTTTTCTTTGGTAGGTTTTTATTTGTCCCAAAACGAAGCAGCAATGTATCACATACATCTGTCAAATTACAGTTAACATTAACTTCATTGTTTTTAGCCGGTAGCCCCGCAGATGCCGATCGACAAGGTGGTTCTTTTAAGGAAGTGGCGTTGGATTGGTCATGTGTTACGGAGGCCTGACAACGACATCCCGAAACAGGGTCTAAAGTGGCAAGCGCATGGCAGGAGAAAACCCGGCCGCCCTCGTACCACCTGGAGGCGCTCAGTTGAAAAAAGGCTACTTCAATCAGTCAAGGCTGGACAGATCTTGAGGTGGCCGCACAAGACCGGAAGAAGTGGAGGTCCCTTCTGAGAGCCCTATGTAGGGATAAGAGGACATCATCATCATGATACTTACAAGATGCAAACACCAAGCCAAAAAGCCTCAGTTTGGTGTGATTTTACTTTTATTTTTTTTATTTAGTTATTTATATTCAGGAAACGATGGCCCATAGATATATACCTTAAAACTAAAGATATATAATTTATAAAACAATGTTGTTAGTACATAACTTAAAAATATGTTGATAAAAAAAATTATCAATTTGACACTTTGTTTGTCGAATCGGAGACACAAGGCAGCGTTCCTCTGAAGCGCCTGTATACCATACCCTGCGGCCAGAAGTGCTCATTTATGAAAAGCCTCGCTGTCGGGATGCGCACCACAAACTGGTATTATGGCGTGTCTCCAGTGGCTGAACTCTCAAACATAAGTTGGATTTCTTATTTATGTACTCGATCACGTCCTACGCTGTGGTGGTATGGTGCAGGCGGGACAAGTACACGGCCGTGGTCGGTAAAGCAGCTCGCAGCAGGAAGTTGGGCCCTGTCGGTGCGGTGCCAAGGTGGTTCTTGCTCTCTCACTGACGACGTCGCTTTTTGTTCCAAACCTCAGGGAAACCGTCTTCAACTTGGCCCTCTACGACAGTAAAAAGCTACAGTTAGTTTACTTATTCTTACTTGAGATAGGGTTCCGCCTAAAAACAGTGAACCAAAAAGGGTTCCGTAGCCAAAAGAATTCGGGAATCGCTGGTTTAGGGAATAATTTATTTTGGAAAATTGAACACCTGACTGATGCAGATGCGGAATCATAAGGGTCCAACTAAACTATAACGAATATAAAAATGATACCTCGACAAAAGCTGTTCAGCTTGATGAGCATTTTCTGTTGATGTATAAAAATTGAAGATCTGGAACACCTGATGCAGAACCATAATGGTTCAGGTAAACTATAAGAAATATAAAAATGACACCTTAGCTAAAGTTGTTCAACCTGATGAGCATTTTTTGTTGAGGTATACAAATTGAAGATCTGGAACACATGATGCGGAATATATGAATACGCCGGAGTCATTTTTATTTTTATTTCAATCCACGCATACGAAGTCGCGGGCATCAGCTAGTGTACAAATAAACCTAAAAAAAAAAATTGTTAACAATAAGATTGTCATAAAGATATCACAGTTTAATCACAATATGTACAATAATTATTAATTTTAAGATTATTAATACAATTGAAAAATATTAGAAAAAATCGACTTAGCCATAGCAGCTCAGACGGGACTCGAACCCGCACCCTTAGGATTCCGGCCCAATGCACTAACCAATTATGCTACCGAGTCGCTAGCAGGATTGACGAAATTTTCTAAAGGAGCGTTCCCACGGCCTGCCTGTGGACGGGCCGCGCCGAGCCGAGCCCGTCTGTCTACCCGCAGGTCGTGGGAACCGACAACGTCTGGCGCGCCGGGGCGCGCCGGGGCTCGCCGGGGCCTGTGCGGAGCGTTCCCACGGCGCGCAGGCGCCTGCCGCGGCGCGCGCCCTGCGCGGCGTCACAGTTTAATAAAATAGTGAAATACAGTAGGTTTAGGTATGATAAAAGTCAAGTTTTAAATGGCGGCCATTCCAACATAGACATAGACACCCCAACATGTGGGTGTTTTTGTCGATAAAATTAGATGTATTTCACGCCTTTGAATTGTCGCTACTTCGAGACCAAAGGCACTGTACATTCAGAAGGAATCGAAGCTAATTTGTTTCTTCTTTTAATATGTGTAGGTAGGTTTTTCGCATTTTTTTGGTTTTTTGTTTTCATCGTTAGTTTTAATTTTTTAAAAGGTATTTGATTGCTTAGAAATTGATTTCGCGGTGAAGATAGACCGTATAATAATATGGATTCTAAAATATTACGATACACGACAGCACTTCAATCAAGTTATACAATTAAACTGCGAAAACAACATTTATTACTCAGGGCATAAAGGCGGTCTCAAGGTCAACATAGACCAAAAAAGAACGGCCTGAGGTGCCTCATGTGTACAGTGAACTGCACGTCAGACTATACATGTTGACCTTGACATGACATTTAATTAACAAATTAACTAATCCACAGATAAAAAAAATACCTGCCTGGAAAGTCCGAAAAAAAGATTAAGTACTAGTAGGTACCTTAAATATTTTTTATACAGTTCCTTTGGTCTTGAATTGGCGATGGTTTGAAGGCGTGAAATACACCTCATTTTAATATTCTTAGTTATTTTTCTATAATTCGAATGCACAAGGATGTTATCTACAAAACGAATCTAAAATTTCATTGCTGTGTTGTATATTTCGAGAGTTGTTGTTGTTTGAATATGACCCTAAGCACTAAATGTTAATTTTCGAAAATTAATAAAAAACAAAACTCATAAAAATTGGATTTAATCGTTTGATGAGATTTGTATTCATTCATATTTGTCCATTTTCAAAAATAATAATTTTTGGTTAGGTACGTAAGATGGTAAGGGTCATATTCAAACAACAATAACTCTCGAAATATGAACCGACTTATGGTGTAATTAGGTATTTCAAGGACGGCCGAGTTACAGTACTGATAGATATCATTACTGTGACGCACGGCAGATGCCGACGGGCGGCAGGCGCCGGCGGGCCACGCTCCGCGCCGCGCCGCGCCGATCCTTTGAAGTTACCGACACCCTTCGAGCAACAAAGGCTTCGTTTCGTCACGAAGGGAGAAGCCTTAGCGATTATTACTCTATTCAAATTATTCTGGCATTTTTTGCGGGGGGGGGGAAATGCGCACAAGTGCAGTTCCGCATACCCACATACAAAAAAAACACTGTAATGACAACACTCACACATAAAAAATAAAACAAAACAGCAAAAATTTGTGTACGGATTAGTCACACATCAAAATATGACACGTTTTTGACATAAAGGGCAGGGCTCAACTGTCGATGCAGCAATATCGATACGGAAAAAGGAATAAAGGTTACAAACTCAATCATTTTACGATGGGGTGAATAACAACAAAAAGGTCATTTTTATACGCTTGAGCTTTATACAAAAAGCTCGAGAGTGTAGGTGATTGGGTTGGAATTAATGTCGACCCAGGGAAGTTGGACTCAGGCTGCTGACACTGAACATCGCTCCATGACAGTACTGCCATCTGCACACCCAACAATTTGAATTTTGAAAGGTACCGACCGACTGTTGAATAAAAAAATAGCAAACTGATTTTGATAATGTCGTCAATATAGTAAAATATATCATTATTTTTCTAAGAAACTGTACATTCAATGTCTCAAAAATGGCTTCATCATCCCTGATTTACCATAATATGATACCTCATTCGAGGTGGTTGGTAGGTATATTGAAGGAGATATGATTTTTTTCTGAAGTACGGCGGCGCGAATCTTTGAATGCCACCCTCCCTTACCTGCCAAGGGGGGGTACCTACCATCCATCTCTCTCTTAATATGGTTGTTTTATGTCATTGGACAACTTCTAATTTCACGCATGGGTCGGTCATGGGATGGGTGACTAAAAATATATTATCTCGAGCTCCTCCGTCAAGTCAATGGTAAAAAGTAGAGTACACAACTCGTGAAAAAAAATTCATCTCGGTTCTTTGGATTCCTTTGAACTAAATTCCCTTTTTATTCACTTGTTGTATAATCTACTATTTCGACATTTATTTTGCGATATCTGTCGCGTCGCGCTCACATCAGTGCAGAGCAAATCATGCAAAAATCTCGCAAATGAATCTGACGCATAATCAGGGCCAGATTGACCAACACTTTATCGACAAACATTATTTAACGGTAACATCACTAAGTTGCCCATCGGCGAGAATTCGGATTTATCTAGCGACAGATCTGAAATTTGTACGGACGAGCCATGGACTAGCAGACCCGATGTCACTGAACAAATTTGACAACTAATCAAGAATAAAATATAAGAATTTAATGTTTAAATGTAAACAAATAGCAATAATACGATAAAAATTTACTTTTATGTGAAATGTAACACCGTCTTTTTGTATACTTGATGTTCAAGACTTCTTTTAACAGTAAAAAACTCATAAATTCGACATTTTAAACACAGCAGCGTTCACATGCGCGACTGGACTCGGTCTAGAAAGAAATCCGGGCGCAACTGGTTTTACTAATGGGTATGCCCATTTGGGCTTGTACTTCGGCAGAGGGGAACGCTTCGTATGGCTTCTCTTTCTGTAAGAAGCCCGTCTTACTCTAAGCCGACACCCGATGAATCGGGCAGACGACGGCGCGCCGCGGCAGACGTCAACGGACGCATCGGTTCCCACGACGTGCTGGCTCGGCCTGATCTGTGACACCACGGGTCGTAGGAACGCTCCATAATACTTTCCACGTCTCCACTGTAGGCCAGCGCCATCTCATCAATGTGAAGTGAATTACTTCGACATTTGAAAGCAACACCCTTGCAGGTGCTAGACAAATCAATTAAGATGAAATAGCCATATAATTTTTAAACTAAAATTATTAATTTGTTAAAAACAGACTAGTACCACAACCTATACTGGCTTATTCAGTGTGCGTTCGTTAAACTAGGGCCAAAGTTAACATGGCGTTAAACAGAGGACTAACGCCATTTTAGCGCAAATCTTATTCAGAGTGACAGTTTAACGTTTAGTCCCACCCGTTTAAGGATTAAAAGGTTGGTTTACAAACATTAAACCAGGTTTTGTTAGAACTGTCTTGCACCCCAGTTTTGTGAAACATCTCTGAATAACTTAGAAAGAGTTTTAGTTATTATTATTGATAGAGTATTTAGTTTATACATTCAGCCATCACCTGTTGTATTGGCGAAAAAGCCGCCGCGCGACGTTCGTCTAGAATCTAGATAGATAGTTGGCGCAACGACTAAAAGTGTAAGGGCTGTCACTGAAGGGATGCTGACCTCTTTTGTCAATTCAATTACAAAATTCAGCAGCTCTATCACGTAAAAAATCCAAGCCCAATTGGTTTGAGTTTTGACATTTGATGACAGGTTACTTGAACTTGTCGCATCGCGTAATTACCTTAACTTAATATTTTTGACGAAGCTAAAGAGTGAATGATTAGCTTCATTTTTCCTATACGATTTGACATTTCTCGGTATCGCGTAAAAATTAAAAAAGAAAAGTCAACCGTGATAGCCCGAATGTAATGTCAAATGAAGCCAAGAGTAAATTAGTCCCTGGCTTCGATTATTTTATCAAGATTTGTGCTTAATATTCGTTACTATTAAGTGCATTTAATAATTAACCGATTATTTTTTACTAACAAGCAATCTGCCGTGCTGTGGCAGAAGAGAGACGCCTTAAACAGATTTTAAAGTGAAGATCTTCGTACTCCACTTCTGCCTTGTTTCTACCAAGAAGTTGAAGGTTTACAGCCGTGTGTGCCCTGAGATTAATTAAGGTAATTCATGCGTTAGTTGTTTGGTATTGTGGCGGGCGCGGCGGGCAGACGACGACGAAAGCACTTGGGATATCGTCCACACTAAACCACACACGTCACAAATAATAATATCACTTGATAACTCTCAGTTAGTGGACTGTAAACACTAAAATAGGCACTTAAAAACACTTCATAGGTTGATCGCCAGCTGGACGAGGAAGGCGGTTGAACACTTGGTCAGAAAACACTATTACGGAACACACAATCAATCACAGAGTTCATAAGTTAATGTTATTTCACTTCACAGTTGTTCGTATCACTCACTATTAACTTTATAAAATGTCACACCAACGTACAACAGAAATACTTGTTCAATTTAACACTTATAATTCACTATTCACCACTGTTTCATAGTCGGCGCACAGTCAATGTTCGTAGCACGACTCGTAGCTTCGTAGCAAACTCGTAGTCCGTAGCACTTGACACTATCTCATAATCCGAACATAGTCACAGATACTAATTTGCCACACGAAAGCACTCAAACACTTATTCGAACACTAAAACATTAACTTGCCGCGCTTTTTGTCAGAACACACTAACTTGGACACTAACTATTCACTTTGACTAACTTTTACTGGAACCTTTTCTTTATAATGAAACCACTATTTACTGTTTCTTCTTTTATTTCTTCCTTTTTCTTCTTTTACAAAGGTATCTTCATTATCAGAAAACTATATCAGAAAACTATGCGCTTACTTCGACCTCTCCGATTTATATATCGATCGATAATTAATACTAGAAAATTCGGAACCAATCAAATTACTTGGAATTTTCTTGAAAATCAATCTAGAACTTTCTACTCTTTCTAGAACTCGGACCTCTCTGTCTTACAATATGTCTGTCCTGTTCACGCGCAACTGTCTTTGTCTAATTCTAAACAAAACTATCTCTATCTCTTTCTAACATCGAAATAAGCGCTTGTTTTTACAAATCTTTGACAAGACTAACATAATCTTAATTTCTAAAGATAGAACTATGAAAATATAATCGAATACTAACTATTTTATAACAAAGCTTCAATTATTTCAAAAGATATTTACCAAAAACTTTCGGGGGCTTTCTATGTGGTATTGCCCCTTTGGTATGCCTAATTTACAAAATTGGGGCTTTGTCTACAAGGTATTGCCCTATCGGTATACCCTAACTTTTACCTAAACATTTGCTAAAACCTTATCTATTTACTATAAAAACAATGAAAAATTACTTAAGATATTGCTTAAAACACAAATCCTACTTATTAGATAACAACAAACAGAACTTACATGATATAAGAACGTAAGAAATTATACAAAGTCTTAACTACCTATCTTAGATAACAATATTTTTAAAATATGAATCTATCTCAAACATATTAAAATACGAATCTTAAAATATCAATGTCACTATTTACAAACACTGATCACTTTCACTTTGTTTTCACATCGTGTTTTTAGCACTTAATCACTTTCATATCATATTGTGTCACTATCACTTATCACTTTACATTGCGTCGCTAACAATCTCCCCCCGCAGTGCGAAGCACTTCATCCATTTGGGGGCGACGCCGCTGCCGGGACCAGAACGATGACTCGTCGCGTCGGTCGTCGAAGTATACCTCCTGGAGTTCGCACGTCCAATATCCTCACTCTTCCATCGGGCCCTGGGTATACTTGTTGCACTTGACCGCGAGGCCACGTGTTTCTGGGTAACGTGGCGTCCATGATGACTACGACGTCATCGAGTTTTGGATCTTCTCTCTTCCGGACCTTATACCATTGGAATTGGTGGATTGTGTCTTCTGTGAATTCCACTGTCTTGAAGCTTCTTAAATAGTGATCCATGTAGTGGTTTCTTTCGATAACCTTTACTGCTGCAGGGTATTGCTCCTTGAAGTCTTCAGCATTCTTGTTCATGACGTAGATTGCTGTGGCTGGTGACGACGTGGCTCCGAACACTACTGATGCCATGCGATATTCTTCAGGCTTGCCTTGTCTTCTATTTCCGCGCCACAGGAACCTTAGGCTGTCTCTATCTTCTTTCTTCATTTTAATCCGAAGGAACATTTCTTTGATATCAGCGATGACAGCCACTGGTCTTTCTCTGAATCTTATAAGTACACCGAAAAGTGACTGTAGCAAATCTGGTCCTGGTAATAGCGCGTCGTTCAGACTTTTTCCGTTGAACTTGGCGGCAGCATCGAGGACTATTCTTGGTTTCTTCTTGACTGGATGGATGACGGCGAAGTGTGGCAGGTAGAACGTTCTTCCTTCGGTCGAGCTTGATGGGGCTTTCTCCGCGTACCCGTTGACAATCAGTTGGTTCATCTGTTCTTCATAAGCCTTCTTCAAATCTTCATCTTTGTCCAGCTTCTTTTCAGTGTTGATGAGTCTTCTATAGGCTTGATTGTAGTTATTGGGCAGCGTTTCCTCTTCACTCTTCCATAGCAACCCTGACTCGAACCTGCCGTCTTGCGTCCTCTTCGTTGTCTTCTCCAAGACGTCGAGCGCCTTCTTGTCTGCGTCGTTGCTTGGACGTCGCGGCTGAACTCCCAGTGATTCTATTTCAAAGTGTTTCCTTACCAAGACTTCAGTTTCATCTTCACTGGAGCTCACGTGGTTTACGAACTTCACCGGAACCGTGTCTCTTCCATCGCACCCATGCAGTACCCACCCCAGGCTGGTGAGCGACGCGACTGGTTCGGAGGCCTTACCCTTCTTTATTCTTCTTGTGATAATAAGCCCCCAGTTATCTTGCCCTATGAGCAGCCGCGGTTCTTCTTTTGCATAGATAAGTTGGCTTCCGATTTTCTTCAAATGTGAGCATTTTTTAACTAATGCGTCGCTTACTTCTTGTTTAGAGAGCTTCAGTCCATCGATGGTCCTCACTTCTATCTTCTTCTTATCTCGTCGATGAACCCCTTTGATGTGGAGGGAGACCCTTTGGGAATTTTCTTTCTTCATGTTTCTTCCCCCGACCACTTCTATTGACAGAGCTTCCGTCTTTCCTTTGGCACCTATCTTCTCAGCGATGGCGGAGTCCAGAAGCGTGACCGTGGATCCTTCATCCAGCAGGGCTAAGACCTTAATAGAGCCCCCTGGACCATAAAGCATTACCGGAGCCATCTTCAAATATGCCTTCCCGTCGCTGGCGTTATTACTTGTATGCACGGAGGTGACGACTTCTTCGACTGGATCTTCTTCCTTCTGGACAGCGTTGCATCTTGGCTTGTCTTCTTGCTTTACAGGAGGAGCGTCGGAGTGCAGAATTGTATGATGCCACCTGGAACACTTCTTGCATACTGGTGCTCTGCAGTTCTGTCGGGCGTGTCTGAAGCGAAGGCACTTGAAGCATATCTTCCTCTTCTTAGCTATCTCCCACCTTCCGTTCACGTCGGCTTCCTTAAGTTTGCGGCACTCGATGAGCCAATGTTGCCCGTTGCACTCAGGACATTCCACTTTGGTGTGAGTGTCTTCTCTATCTTGCACGGCGTGGACGGGTCTCTTCATAGTATTCTTCCATGGCGCCTCTTGGGGTGCGTATTGCGGACGGGTCCTCTTCATCTCCCAAGACACTTCAGGTGGAGCGAAGTCACCGCACATGTCCGCTTCCAATTCCAGAAATTCGCTGACAGTGATGAGCTCCGGCTGTTCCTCTTCACGCTTAGTTCGGTGGAAGATGTACCACCTGTACTTCATCGAAGCAGGCATCTTTTCAATCAGCACCTTCATAGTCTCTGGTGAACTTAAGTAGCTTGTCTTCCCCAGTGCCTTGATGGTAGCCACGGAGTTCCTTACTTGGCTGGCGAAGGTGCACACTTCAGTAGGGTTTTCGGCGACGCGCGGCAGGCTCTTCAGTTTCTCTAGTTCAGATAACGCCAACGCGCCCGGTCTCCCGAACCTTGCCTCCAGCCCCTTCATGACTTCGGCAGGATCTTCCGCGGTGAACAGCAGGCTCTTGACTGCGTCTCTTGCTCTTCCTTGCAGCGTTCGTCGTAGACGAGCCAAATTCTGAGTCGGCGTGAAGGCGTGGGCGGTATCGTTGTATGACCGCCTGAAGGCCAACCACTCCTCGCTTGCACCGTTGAAGAAAGGAAGCTCGATGATTTGCTTCGACAACGTAGTTTCCGACGCCTTCTGTGAGAGACTCGTGATAGCTTGAGCCAAAACTTCGATATCCGACTTCTTACTTTCTTGACTCTGTTGCGGCGGTGCTGGCGGCGGCTGCGGATTTGATCGGTTGAACCAATCTTCAATGTTCTGCTCCCGGTATACCTCCTCTTCTTCTTCTTCCATCTCGGAGTCCGCTTGAATCATTTCCAGTTCCGCCTGGGCTATCTTCGACCTGGCAACGGCCACTTCCAACTCTCGCTTGGCGATCTGCATCTTGGCTTCGGCCTCGGCGCGCCTCCTCGATGACCTTACTGAGCGCGTGTCTGGCTTCTTCATTACTTCCCTTGGTGCGTGCTGTACTCGTCTCTTGTCGACTGGTGCAGGAGAGACGAAATAAGCATCTTCTTCAAGTCTAGCTTGCCGTTTCCTTTCGATCTCTGCGATGCATGCCATCACTTCATCATGCATCTGATCCGTAGTAGGAAGAGTAGTGGGGTCCCTTTGTTGAATAGTTTCACCGGCGGCGGCGCGCGTATCCCTTCTTCCCGTCGGCGTGGCGGTGATGTCTCCCGGTAGGCGAGCGGGTGACGTACCTCCTTGGGCTCGAGCGGCTGGTCTGGCGACGTCCCCTTCAAGGCGTGAAGGTGACTCGACTCCAGTAGGGGGGCGCTGCGGTGACATCCTCTTGGTGTGCGCTGACCTCGTTGTTACCGTAGATGCAGTGGCAGTTTCCGATGGTGTGTTCAAACTCCAATCTGAGACGGATGGTTCCGCAGTTTTCTCTGTTGCTTTACTTTTCGCTTTTTCCGACCTGGTATTAGGCATCTTCCTCGATTCTCACGATCCGGCTCGAAGGACCAGCAATTGTGGCGGGCGCGGCGGGCAGACGACGACGAAAGCACTTGGGATATCGTCCACACTAAACCACACACGTCACAAATAATAATATCACTTGATAACTCTCAGTTAGTGGACTGTAAACACTAAAATAGGCACTTAAAAACACTTCATAGGTTGATCGCCAGCTGGACGAGGAAGGCGGTTGAACACTTGGTCAGAAAACACTATTACGGAACACACAATCAATCACAGAGTTCATAAGTTAATGTTATTTCACTTCACAGTTGTTCGTATCACTCACTATTAACTTTATAAAATGTCACACCAACGTACAACAGAAATACTTGTTCAATTTAACACTTATAATTCACTATTCACCACTGTTTCATAGTCGGCGCACAGTCAATGTTCGTAGCACGACTCGTAGCTTCGTAGCAAACTCGTAGTCCGTAGCACTTGACACTATCTCATAATCCGAACATAGTCACAGATACTAATTTGCCACACGAAAGCACTCAAACACTTATTCGAACACTAAAACATTAACTTGCCGCGCTTTTTGTCAGAACACACTAACTTGGACACTAACTATTCACTTTGACTAACTTTTACTGGAACCTTTTCTTTATAATGAAACCACTATTTACTGTTTCTTCTTTTATTTCTTCCTTTTTCTTCTTTTACAAAGGTATCTTCATTATCAGAAAACTATATCAGAAAACTATGCGCTTACTTCGACCTCTCCGATTTATATATCGATCGATAATTAATACTAGAAAATTCGGAACCAATCAAATTACTTGGAATTTTCTTGAAAATCAATCTAGAACTTTCTACTCTTTCTAGAACTCGGACCTCTCTGTCTTACAATATGTCTGTCCTGTTCACGCGCAACTGTCTTTGTCTAATTCTAAACAAAACTATCTCTATCTCTTTCTAACATCGAAATAAGCGCTTGTTTTTACAAATCTTTGACAAGACTAACATAATCTTAATTTCTAAAGATAGAACTATGAAAATATAATCGAATACTAACTATTTTATAACAAAGCTTCAATTATTTCAAAAGATATTTACCAAAAACTTTCGGGGGCTTTCTATGTGGTATTGCCCCTTTGGTATGCCTAATTTACAAAATTGGGGCTTTGTCTACAAGGTATTGCCCTATCGGTATACCCTAACTTTTACCTAAACATTTGCTAAAACCTTATCTATTTACTATAAAAACAATGAAAAATTACTTAAGATATTGCTTAAAACACAAATCCTACTTATTAGATAACAACAAACAGAACTTACATGATATAAGAACGTAAGAAATTATACAAAGTCTTAACTACCTATCTTAGATAACAATATTTTTAAAATATGAATCTATCTCAAACATATTAAAATACGAATCTTAAAATATCAATGTCACTATTTACAAACACTGATCACTTTCACTTTGTTTTCACATCGTGTTTTTAGCACTTAATCACTTTCATATCATATTGTGTCACTATCACTTATCACTTTACATTGCGTCGCTAACAGGTATTGTAAATACTTAGAAGTTCACCTCAAGACGACTAAAGATTATTTGTTATTTTTCAGATTTTGCTGCATTTCATTTAAATCTCATCATCATCATATTATCAGCCGCACATCACCCACTGCTGGGTATAGGCCGGGAAGCCTAAGGATTTCATCATTTAAATCTAAGTGATAGTTACCAAACCAACAAAACGTTTAGTGCAAGGATCCTTGGCCTTTCGCAGACTACAATGTCTGAGTGTGTCAGATATCTATGAAAATATGTTTTCCAAGATCACAAGCAACACAAAGGTATATAATACACATTCGTTATTTGATATGATACAGTTCAATTATGACCCCAAACCTGACTCTCCGACCAAAGAAAGAATAACATTATATTGGCACACACACATACAGAAAATAAAAAAGAAAAGTACCAGGATTAGTTACTTAGTGTGATTTTTTATTAATAATAAGTAATACTACAAAACAAAATATGATTTCTCAATTATTGATGTTGTATTGACCCTGGAGTTTCATTGAGGGCACATAATTAGAGTAATCGAAAGCGCTGCCATTTTTCGCATGTGTTGGTTGTTAGGATACCAAGACTAAAATTTTATTTTTAATTACCTTAATCTAATTTGTAAATAATAATGTAATAATTTTTAGGTACCTATGACGCAGATCTACATATTCTACACCTATTGATGTGGCATTTGGTGGTGTGATTCATGAACACTGTGCATGTATGGAATATGTATCCAGCTGGAAGGGGAGAGACAGTGACAGTGGCTTCATGAAGAAGGCCACCGCTTTTGGCTTTCAGGTAGCCTATAAAATTATTTTTTCCTTACCTATATACTTACATCTCATAGATAGAATTTATGTGACCATAACTTAGGAATATTTTTTATTATGATAGAATTTTTAATCATTTATTTTATGTCAATGTAGTGAAATAGTTACACATAAATACTAATATTAATGGTGATTTGTTTACAAATAAATTGACTCATCATCATCATCATCATTGCCCACAGCATCTTCGTAGATGATTGATTCGTCATACTGCTGTTCTTCTATATTTCATGTCAAATATTAGATACATAATATAATAATATTTATTTTTGCAGCCTGTCGATCTCTGCAAATCCATGTGCAGAAAAATTTGAGAGGTGGAGAGGTCTTTCGACGGATGAAGAGATAAAGGATGCTGTGAATGACCATTGTGATGCCCAAGACAATACATTTTTTTTAATGGGAATATGTCATTAATGATAAATGTATTTAAGTTGCAAGGGACTCATCCTTCTGTGTTTTCTTTCAAACTTAGGTAGATTAACTTTCCTTCCAGTCGCTCCTCGTATCTATAGGTATTGTGAATGTCAAAACCATGGGATCAAGACACTAATTTCATCATTTAAATTCTTCGTGTATGTACAACAATCAATAAGAACCTTTACTTCATTACAATTATATTCAGTGCTTTTATTTAGGTACTTAAAATATTCGGCCAGCAAGCTGATTATCTAATTAAAAACCACCTAGCAACCGGTCTCATTTGACAGATCAATGTGATACATTACTACTTCTTTTTGGGGTAAAAAAAGATACCAAAGAAAAGTAGCAATGTATCACATTCATATCTGTGAACTAGAACCGGTTGCTAGGTGGTTTTTAATTAGATAATCAGCCTGCTGGTAAGTCAGTCGCTAGACACTGACTCACAGCAATGTATTGTATTATTTTGGGCTAAAATAATTACGTTTATTATACTAAGAGGTAAATGCCAAGTAATATTGCTGTTTAGCCGGGTTGTAAACTTATTCTTCGTTTAATAGTTTAAAAAGGCAGTCAGGGTTTACATACCTACTGTATTTCAGGAGGAGATGTAGGAAGGAAAGCCTATTTTAATAAAGAGATTTTTTATATCAATAATTTTTTTACTTTTTTCAGTTCCTACCTATACAGGGTTATTAGTAAAACACCAACAACCTCGCAGACTACTTGTAAGTAAATGATGTTACTATCTAAAAAGATAGTAGATGTTACTATCTAATCTAAAAAGATTAGTAACACCATTTACTCACAACAACATTTGTTCTACGACTTTTCCAAAAACAGACAAAAAAATCTACTTTTCATACAAAACTCATTTGTATGGAGAATAGATTTTTTTGTCTTTTTTGGTAAAAGTCTTATAAAAATGTTGTTTTATATGATGTTACTAATCTACTACTGCTAGGTTGTTGGTGTTTTACAAATAACCCTTGTTATAAAGGTATTCACATAAGTAGGTAGTTAAACAACAATTTCAAAAACATACAAGTATATTTCCTTTATAAAACTACTACAATTATTAGGTACATAGACTTATTATATTGGTACAGTATACTATCATTAAACATAACAGTCTTTGTTACTAGAGTTTAATAGTTATATTCACACATCAATATTTAGCACAACACTAACGTTACAAGTGTTATAAGAAATAAACAACTGATATATCTATAGTTATTAGGTACATAGCACATAGAACAGCCTTCACTAAAGCATAAATAAGAAAGATATTTCAATTCCAATTTAAAAACTTTTTAAGATCCGTTTTAATAGGGCGCAGTTTGCACACTAGCGCCGCCATTGAAACGAGAATCATAGTGCTTAAATAAACACAAAATTGTGAATTATCTCTCTGTAGTGCACTCCGAACAAGCATTGTGGTACTTTTTATCACTACAATATTTTCTAGCGTGCCATTTAATTGACTTTTATAGCTAAAAGTGGCCACTTTGTCGTGGATTCACAATTTCGTTTTATTTAAGCACTATGATTCTCGTTTCAATAGCGGTGCTAGTGTTCAGACTGCGCCCTCATTAAATTAACAATAGACAGTGATCCGCTGCAACTTCACTCGAGAATGTATGGAAAAAAGAAAATTTTTGAGATTAAAATATGTCATTTTGTACTGCGAGCGCTTTGAAATCAGTCACTTCAGTTGTACATTGTCAATTTAATAATAAACATAAAAATAAATTAACTACATTCACTTTTTAATATGTTGGCTGTCATGCAAGTATACTCGTAGTAATATACTATGAGTATACTCGTAGGTTGGCAGTCAATGTGTTAAAGTACTACCTATAATATAATAAATTATGCATAAAGCTCAGTCTTTACTTCAGTAGCTTTTTTAGCTCATTCTTTAGCAGCCACACTTGTCTTATTGGTAGCTTTTTTCTGCCCGAGTGGCAGGTAGCAATTTGTTCCGCAGCACCCATCAATCTCTCTTCTACGGTGGAAGCCTTCTTTTAGAACAGTATAGGTAGGAGCGCCGCTGGAGATGATGAATCTAAAAGCAGATTAAAGTCAGTCATTGAGTAAAATAAGTACTGCTTTTATAGAAACTGCTAGTAAAATAGAAATATTATTCATTTGCTTGATAATTTATTGTGCTCTAGTAATGTCATATTTGGCTACTTTCGTACATATGTATATAGGTACCTACCTATTTATATCTTTAGGGTTGGTTGTGTTAAAACTTACAAGCTTTCGAAAAATATGTAAACCGGAGGTGTTTGACGAAAAGGCGGATTAAAAACTTTACCTTGAGAGCGGTGGGTTGTCGCCTGCGTTGGGGCGGGCGCCCCGTGGAATGTAAGGTGGAAGGGCCCGCTCGCGGGCAATTGGGACATTGTTTACAATTTTGTGCGCAGGCAAGGCATTCTGAAACATATGCAATGAAAGCACTGTTTACGTACTAAGTCAATAGACATTTGCGACAACTAATACAGTTGGTAACGTACAATTTTGATCAGTCTCAGTATCCCTTGTTATATTGTTAGTGTTACACGAGCAACATTCGCAATATAACGAGAGATGCGAACTAAAATTTGTAAATCATAGGATAGGTACATTTCGAAAATGTTTTTCTATAACGTATTCCCGTTGTTGAATCATTTCCACATAATTGCCTTGGGAAATAACAAAAAGTAACTAAAGGTCATTGAATTTAAGCTAATGAAAAGCATGAATACTTACAATTTGCGCTTACTTTTCAATTTCATAAAAATTTCACGTAAACATACATTATAACCTCAAACAACAACAATGGGTACATACATTCCAGCAAGCTAATCGCTGAGTGATCGATTGCCAATAAATAGAGTAGATTTTGAACCATGGTTAGTTAAAATAAATCCTTACTAATATTATAAATGCGAAAGTCCGTTTGTTTGTTACGCCTTCACGTCTTAACTACTGAACCGATCGTCACAAAATTTTAAAATCCCCGCAAATTGGCAATTTGATGGAACCTTGTCACATTAACATACACGTTAACGTCACCCGCAAATAAAAATGACATGTAACAATAAAATTCTAATCGGCAAATTAATATATTAAATGTTAAAATATTATTTTCAATAAAATAGGGTCTAGGTATACAAAAAAATTACAATCGTTTTTCGTTTTTGACGTTAAAACATGGCCGCCAGGTTCATTACCAATTTGTGGGGATAGTCAAAGTTGACAGGATAACGTTAATACACGTTGTCAGTAGTACAATAAAGGACATAGGATACCTTTTATCCTGTAAACCGTGTTGTTCCCGAGGGATAGCTAAAAAAACTTTCCAAGCAGACGAAGTCGCGGGCGGCTGCTAGTAACACACTACACTTTAAACAAATTACTTTCCATGGTTAAAATGCAATGATCGTCATCTCGTATGTGCCTTACTCCTTCTGGCTTGTGAGCTATAAAATCCTTCAGTGACGGATAAACAATTTCTTATTTTGGTATTCAGAACAAACGTAACGCAAGACTTTATGAATGATTGACGTCTGAACATGGCACTCACGAGATGACACTGAAGATTATGGATGCTGGAAATAACAAAAACTAGCTAATGAAAGTCCAGTTTTACTCCTTAGATGCTCAGTGACGCAAAAATAAATAAGATTTAACACTCGAACATCATACAAAACAGAACAGATCTCATAAAATCGTTGTTTAAACGTGGCACACACGGAACCGTGTGTACCAGTTTTCATTTGTCAAAATATCGTCAACTAAACCGTTTGGAGGCAAATGAAGCAGTCTAGCAGCGTTACGTTTGATAAGTGACAGCATATAACACTTCAAATCAGTTCGCGTAACAACACATCAATAGAAAAAGCAAAAACAATATTTCGACCCATCAGACTGTGTGGCCCACAATTAATACTGTCACGTTACGTGAATTTTGCGTTTCTTAAGTTGTATAGCAGTTAATAGTAATAAGAATTTCCGGTACTAAGGATCTAGCTTTATTTGGAACCAATCCCTGCAGTAGTTACAATATAATCAATGTTAAAATTAGCATGAGATTTTTAAAATAGGGTGACAACAATGTACGTACATTGATGGACAGAAAGGCTATAATCGCCCTGTTGGTTAGCTTTACCACGGACTAGATAGTTGTTTTACGGCTTTGCATTCTAGTGACTTTAGTTACCTAGATATTTATGTAATGCATGTTTAATTTAAAAAAATATGCCATTTTGACACGATTTTCGATATTAGATATAATTTTGCATTGATATATCGAATGAAAATATTTTATCGGCTAAAAATATGGATATATCGAATTAAAAATATCGATATATCGGTATTTTTTCAACGAACCTAAGCCTATGTTTACATTACGCTAAGTAGACGACCGAGTCAAGTAGCGAGTAGAAGTGCATTGCCTGGCATATTCGTCGATTTTAAAAGAACGTCAAACACACCACGTAATGTACTTCCACTGGAATGTTTGCTGGGCTGAGCTGCTGGCGTAATGTAAACATAGCTTAAACATCTTTGCCAGCTCGGTCTCGGCCGAGACTGCTTTTTATTCTCGGTCTCGGTTCTCGGCAGAAAAGTGGGTTCGGTCGGTCCCTACTGTTTATCATACAAACTTTAGTTAAGTTATTAAGTTAAGTTTGAGCATAGTCGGGATTTGTGAGACAGACCCTGAATCCTTACTAATATTATAAATGCGAAAGTCCGTTTGTTTGTTTGTTTGTTACTCCTTCACGTCCTAACTACTGAACCGATCATCATGAAATTTTGCGTACACGTTGTCAGGGGTACAGAGAAGGACATAGGGTACCTTTTATCCCGAAAAAATGTATAGTTCCCGAGGGATAGGAAAAAACCTTTCCCACGCAGATGAAGTCGCGGGCGGCTGCTAGTATTTAATATAAATAAATATAAAAACAAGATACATAGATACACTTATAATAATATATTAAATAGTTGAATATAATGCATGTCGTGGCAGCTTGTAAAAAAGACAACACTGTAGCATGTAAGTCCATCGAATGGGTTATGAGCACAGTGCCTGAAATGCAACATGCCACCGTTGCAATAATACCTAACACGTAAATTGACTAAGAAGCAGATTGCCTAACCGTCAATGCCTAGACATTGTAATTGCTTAAATGTTATTTCGTCTACAAATCGAAATGTCTAAACAGCACTATGTCTCTCCAATGCGTAAGACGCAAGTTCGATCGAATAATGGGCTCGAAAGATTTGTCATCTTTATTAAATTATTATGGAAGATTAAATAAGAGTAAATATCCGAGAATTGATCTGGTGCGAGTCGTATTTTTTTTTGTATATTATTTAGTATTGTATAGGAACTTATTATGTTGAACGAACAAACAATGACTCCATTAGAATTACTTAAACGTACTTATACATAAAATTAAATGGCAAATTATAAGCATCACATGGAAGCAAATTTTAATGGCATTGTCATTTGTTTTTTATTTTATGTAAGGAGAGTTTATAGGTATTTTTATTTTTATTTTTAAGGAATATATTTTATTTATTTTAAAAATAAAATAAGCATTTTAATTTAAAGATTATAAATTGAAAGTGGCTGACCAACATTGTATGCAGTTTGCTTCTTAGTCAATTATCGTTTTAGGTATTATTGCAGTAGTGGCATCTTTAATTTTAGGCAATCTGCTTCTTAGTCAATTGACCGTATTAGGCATTGTGCCAGCGATGGCATGTTGCATTTTAGGCACTGTGCTCAAAATTGCTTCAAATGTATCATTGCCTTATCTTTGGTGTATGTTCTTGTTAGCTGTTCTAAAACCGCGATAACATATTAGTCATAGGTCTTATGATTAAAAAGCTGCAAATCATAAAGAAAGCATGCCGCTTTGCACAGTGATAGAGGGGGCAAATATAAGCAATTTTGCCCGCAGCAGCAAAACTTTCACCCCTTAGGATAAGAGATGGCGCCACTTCAAAAAATATTTTCAGATTTTTTTTTAAAGCTCAACGGGTGCACTGATTTCAATGATTGAGGTGTCAAACGATTCGTCTTTTTATTTTTTATTATAAAAAAAGATAAAACGTAAAATTTTTGCAGAAAATAGACAAAAAAATATGAAAATTGTAAAAAAAAAAAATAATTAAGGGAAATTATTGCTTTTATTCAAAAACGATAAATAGATTATATTTATTATGTTTTTTATTATAAACAAATCAATTCTAAATCCAAATATGAAAACCGCAACGAAATCAGTCAAGTAGTTTTTGAGTTAAATGCCGATTACTTTTATTTTATTTATGTAAATTTTATATTTTTTATATAAAATCCATTATTATCATAAATTACTAATTTTTAATTAGAGAAAAAACCTATTATTCTTCTTCTCAAAGACATCTAGCGTACTAAAAAAAAGAAAAACCGGTCAAGTGCGAGTCGGACTAGCGCACGAAGGGTCCGTACCAAAAAACGGCAAAAAAACACATTTCTTGTATGGGAGCCCCCCTTAAATATTTATTTTATTCTGTTTTTAGTATTTGTTGTTATAGCGGCAACATAAATACATTATCTGTGAAAATTTCAATTGTGTAGGGACAGCGGAGTCTTAGTAATGGGGTCCCGTTTTTGCCCTTTGGGTATGGAACTCTAAAAAACAGTCAAGGCAAGATGAATGTTGCAATTAATATTATTTATAAGTTATAACATCATAAAATATTGCATTAATTTATGACTTACGTTTCATTCCTACAGTTACCAATCGGGCCATATATGGGAATATGTATTGAATTTAGTTTTGTCAGTCTCATACCCATCTTTTTGAGGATGGAAGAAAGCCTCCCAAGGCATATGAACCCCAAAATGGACAGACGTGACGGCGATTTGGTCACAATTAAATGAACAAGACCAATTTATCTATCTATCTTTAGCAGCCTTTCGTTCGTCTTTCTTCGGACATAGGCCTCCTCTAAGCCTTCCACGATCTTCTGTCTTGCACCACCTGGAGCCAGTTGTTACTCGCATAACTCCTTAGGTGTCGTTGAAGTGAACCATCTTTAAAGTGGACGACCTTTACCTCTCGTAGTTTCTGTTAGCTTTCTGATCCACCTCTCGGTATCTGTGTCGGGTCTGCCTCTCTGCAGTGCAAATTATGCATAGGCAGGTGTAGGAATGAAACGTAAGTCATAAATTAATGCAATATTTTATGATGTTATAAATAATATTAATTGCAACATTCATCTTGACTTGACTGTTTTTTAGGTTTCCGTACCCAAAGGGCAAAAACGGGACCCAATTACTAAGACTCCGCTGTCCGTCTGTCTGTCTGTCTTATCACCAGGCTGTATCTCATAAACCGTAATAGCTAGACAGTTGAAATTTTCACAGATGATGTATTTCTGTTGCCGCTATAACAACAAATACTAAAAACAGAATAAAATAAATATTTAAGGGGGGCTCCCATACAAGAAATGTGTTTTTTTGCCGTTTTTTGGTACGGACCCTTCGTGCGCTAGTCCGACTCGCACTTGACCGGTTTTTCTTTTTTTAGTACGCTAGATGTCTTTGAGAAGAAGAAGAATAGGTTTTTTCTCTAATTAAAAATTAATAATTTATGATAATAATGGATTTTATATAAAAAATATAAAATTTACATAAATAAAATAAAAGTAATCGGCATTTAACTCAAAAACTACTTGACTGATTTCGTTGCGATTTTCGTATTTGGATTTAGAATTAATTTGTTTATAATAAAAAACATAATAAATATAATATATTTATCGTTATTGAATAAAAGCAATAATTTCTCTTAATTATACATTTTTTTTAAATTTTCATATTTTTTTGTCTATTTTCTGCAAAAATGTTACGTTTTATATTTTTTTATAATAAAAAATAAAAAACGAATCGTTTGACACCTCAATCATTGAAATCAGTGCACCCGTTGAGCTTTAAAAAAATTCTGAAAATATTTTTTTGAAGTGGCGGCATCTCTTATCCTAAGGGGTGAAAGTTTTGCTGCTGCGGGCAAAATTGCTTATATTTGCCCCCTCTATCACTGTGCAAAGCGGCATGCTTTCTTTATGATTTGCAGCTTTTCGACAAAAAGTGTCCATAAAACCTATGACTATATTGCGATCTAGCATCCTTGTTAGGAACCAATTTAGAGTTAAAAGTCCTAAAACTAATGTGCTACGATACGCACAGTCATATAGTCTCAGTAAACTTCAATACGATGTCCGCAAAAAATATACTTCATGGTCACCCTAGCTTATTTACATACTAATTTTAACCTCAAATTACATCGTAAGTACTGCAGTGATTGGTTCCAAATAAAGCTAGATCCTTAGTACCGGAAATTCTTATTACTATTAACTGCTTTACAAAATAAGTAACGCAAAATTCACGTAACGTGACAGTATTAATTGTGGGCCACACAGTCTGATGGGTCGAAATATTGTTTTTGCTTTTTCTATTGATGTGTTGTTACGCGAACTGATTTGAAGTGTTATATGCTGTCACTTATCAAACGTAACGCTGCTAGACTGCTTCATTTGGCTCCGAACGGATTGGTTGTCGATATTTTGACGAATGAAAACTGGCACACACGGTTCCGTGTGTGCCACGTTTAAACTTCGATTTTATGAGATCTGTTCTGTTTTGTATGATGTTCGAGTGTTAAATCTTATTTATTTTTGCGTCACTGAGCATCTAAGGAGTAAAACTGGACTTTCGTTAGCTAGTTTTTGTTATTTCCAGCATCCATAATCTTCAGTGTCATCTCGTGAGTGCCACGTTCAGACGTCAATCATTCATAAAGTCTTGCGTTACGTTTGTTCTGAATACCAAAATAAGAAATTGTTTATCCGTCACTGAAGGATTTTATAGCTCACAAGCCAGAAGGAGTAAGGCACATACGAGATGACGATCATAAAATGCATGCTGTCTCGACGAATCAATGACTTAGTGGTTTGTCTGCTGGAATGCTTTCAATATCGCCACAGATCTATATCAAATCTATGCTTACGAGACTTTAAGGTAAAAATATGATCAATAAACATAGTTTTAATAGATTTTTGATTGAAATAATGCAATCTGAAGCCAAAGTTGTACTTAAAAGCTAAAATTGATAAAAAAGAAACATGCAAAAAAACACACTCATAACATCATTCACTCTTCAATATAGTTATCTGTATTTGAAGTCAATTGGGCTTCAAGTCCAAGATGAATTTTACGCGATACCAAAAATTTGAAGGCAAGACCAATACATTGGCTTGACTGAAGTCAGGTTACCCTAAGTTAAGAGTAATTACGCGATAGACCCGGTCTTGGTAAGATATTTATTTTAGGTGACAGATGTCAAATTTAAATTTGTCAAACTTAAATTTGACAGTTGTCATCTAAAATGAAGATCTCATCAAGACCTTTAATTTCTAAGATAATATAGTTGAAACTTGGTAGTTAGATGTATTCTGTTAACCGCTTAACGAATTTTACACAAAAAAAATATTTTAGGAGGGGCTCCCCATTAGGGCTTGGTATTCGAATATCCGAATATTCGTATTATCCGAATATTCGCCTCATTTATTATTCGAATATTATTGAGAGTAGTATTCGAATTTTCCGAACTTTTCGAATACTGATAATATCAGTATATCAGTCTGATATACAGTGTGTTACAAGCCTCGGCATGTAACTTTAGCACTGCCATTTTGTGCTCAGAAGTATTTTTTTGGGTCTCATTAGTGGGAGACGTGGTGCGGGACTTCTGCAAGCATGCGCCGTAATCCCCTCCAATTTCTCTCACCGCTAAACTTACGTGCCGCGGCCAATAAAAACAACCCTACCCCTAATGTTGAATATGGTAGATAGGGACCATTTTTACTACATGACCAACTCTGAAATCGTGGAATAATAAACAGGTGTTTCATACAAAAATTAATAACGAAAATATCAAAATGTATGCAACAGCACAGCAGATTTTTTGCGATTTCAGAGTTGGTATGTCCCATTGTAAAAGTTGTTCAGTTTGATGGTTCTTATCTACTATGTTCGACATTAGGGGTATTTTTGTAATACGTATGTATACTTCACAATAAAAATAAACTATGACAAAAGAAAGTTATTAGTTTTATTTCTGTTAATAATGGAAAACTGTCAATGAGAAGCTGATTTAATTTGTTTTTGTTAATTATAAGAGCAGTACTATATTTTATTATACGCTGTGGCTGGTTGTGCAAAAGACCGAGGAGTATAATCTGCCACTTTGCTTGGAGTTTGTGGAATACCAGAAAGCCTTTGATTCTATCCAGACCTGAACAATCACTCCAGAATCTCCAGATGTATCAAGTTGATTATACGAAAAAGCCAGACGTGGGTTGCGAAACTGTGCAAAATTGCGTTAGAAGACACCTTTAAACTCCTAAACTGGAAAGGACTCGGCAACATTAACAGCCAGTACCTAGCATACACCTTTGTTTTGCCGATGATGAAGTTCTTATGGCCAAGACCTTGGAAAACCTGAACACAATGCTCGAAGATCTTTTACGATGAACATGGATAAGACGCAAATCGAGTCGGATCCCCGCTCCAGTTGTTGATGTTGGCAACATAACACTCGAAGCTGTTGATCATTAGTTAAATGTTCATAAAAACGTAGTTTTTCTTTTTAAGTTAGTAAAAATCTATTTTTATTGTATGACCTTTATAAAATCTATGAATTATACGATATTATATTCAAGTCAAAAGGACATTTTGTTCACTAGATAAAAAGTATTCGAAAAATTCGTAATATTCGGATAATTCGGATATTCATTTTGGAACAATTCGAAATATTCGAATAGTAAAAATGGACGAATATTGCAAGCCCTACTCCCCATACATGGAACTAAAACTGAAAAAAAATGTTTTCTTCAAACCAATACGTGTGGGGTGTCTGTAGATAGGTCTTTAAAAATGACATTGAGATTCTTAAGTCATTTTTTTCTCAAAGTCAACTGTTTGAAAGATATACACCGCCAAAGTGGTAAAATGTGTGTTCGTCCCCCCCCCCCTTTAACTTTTGAAATAAGATAGTGAAAAATAAAAAAAAATTATGCTGTGGATTTTAATAAAAGCTTTCAACGAAAATTAGGATGAGCGAGATATAGTCATTAGTTTTTGAGATATAGTACATTTTCCAAAACCGCAAATATAACTTTGTCATTGATACCAACACTGTGAAAAACAAAGTTATTTTTGCAGACGATAATTATGGTATTAAATATGGTCTGGTATAAGGTAACTACGGAATCCTACGGCGCGTGGCCCGACACGCACTTGGCCGATTTTTTTGTATGTTCTATCTGGCAACGATGTTTAAGCTTGCTGCAAAAATATCGATATATCAATATGTTTAATTCGATATATCTATATTTTTAGCCAATAAAATATTTTCATCCGATATATCTATACAAAATTATATCCAATATAAAAAATCGTGTAAAAACGATGTATTTTTTTAATCAATCTCATCAATATCTAGGTAACTAAAGTCGCTAGAATGCAAACTCCGTGGTAAAACTAACTAACAGCACAAAATAGATAATAGTGCTAACAGGACAGTTTCATTATATTATTAGCCTTTCTGTCCATCAACGTACGTACATTGTTGTCACCCTATCTTAAAAATCTCATACAAATTTTAACCTCGAATTGCATCGTAAGTACTGCAGTGATTGGTTTCAGATAAAGCTAGATCCTCAGTGACGGAAATTCTTTTTAATATTAATTGCTTTACAACATGCGTGAGGCAAAATTCACGTAACGTGACAGTTTTAAGTATGGGCCAGACAGTGTGACGGGTCGAAATATTGTTTTCGCTTTTTCTATTGATGTGTCGTTCCGCGAACGGATTTGAAGTGTTATATACTGTCACTTATCAAACGTGACGCTGCTAGACTGCTTCGTTTGGCTCCAAACGGTTTAGTTGTCGATATTTTGACAAATGAAAACTGGTACAGACGGTTCTGTATGTGCCTTGTTTAAACAACAATTTTATGAGATCTGTTCTGTTTTGTATGATGTTCGAGTGTTAAATCTTATTTATTTTTGCGTCACTGAGCATCTAGGAAGTAAAATTTGACTTTCGTTTGCTAGTTTTTGTTATTTCCAGCATACATAACCTTCAGCGTCATCTCGTCTGTGCCATGTTCAGACGTCAATCATTCATAAACCCTTGCGTCACGTTTGTTCTGAATACCAAAATAAGAAATTGTTTATCCGTCACTGAAGGTTTTTATAGCTCACAAGCCAAAAGGAGTAAGGCACATACGAGGTGACGATCATATATATTTGATGGAAAAAAGTTGGCAACCCTAATTCCAACAGACAAATCTCTGAGTCATCAATCACCACAGTATACATTTTAACCATGGAAAGTGGTGAGCATGCGACTCTCCGTGCCACTGAATAATTCCATTCTAAAACTACCTAGAAGTAATGTACCGATGATATACGTTCTTATTTCAGATATCAAATCGATTGTACCGGCTTCCCGGCAGAATGATTGACAAAAGCATGTGGCACGGAGATTCGCATGCTTTGAGGTTATGTTTTTTGTTAAATCGTCGAATTCCAGATCAATCGGAGCCTGTAC
This sequence comes from Agriphila geniculea, assembly GCA_943789525.1. NCBI lineage: Eukaryota > Metazoa > Arthropoda > Insecta > Lepidoptera > Crambidae > Agriphila > Agriphila geniculea. The sequence continues at coordinate 20,514,520 of OX038871.1, forward strand.
CGGTGGGTTGATGTATTTGTAGCCGTTACATATTCATTGTAACAGCTACAAACACATTTGTTGCTCATGTAACGCAACAGGGACAAAGATATGGCGATCTAAAGTTTTAAAAGCATGCGACTCTCCGGCCCACACGCTTAAGTCTAAAATACTGGTGAAAATCGTATTAAGATTAAAAATAAGCAAGTTTACGTAACCGTTTGATCACGATAAACGGCCCGAAAACATATTTTCACTATATCTTCATTCGTTTTAGAGAAATAAGTAAATTTATTTACTATGATTTATTATGAATAATCAGTGTGTAGGGTGACCATATCGTCGGTCCGTAGGAATCATTAGGCTGTTTCTAATAAAATTCAAGTTGAACTACATAATGTTGAGGGTTGATTTGCCTACATACTCGTACGTATCGTACCTACTATCATACTGTTACTGACTATGCAATATTGCAATATTTTTTAGGGGACGTAAAAAGGTGACTTTTATCCTAATCGAGATGACAAAATACAAACAAACAAATGAGAAAGTAGGTAACCTTATAAAAACGTGTTAAAAATGTGAACGTCATAATTGGTATAATAATTGCCCACTCAGTACCAGTCACCCATCATCATCAGTATCAGTCACCCATTAATTTAGGTCTCGGTTGAATGCAACCGAACTGAGAACTTCCTTCGTTTTTTGAAGTATTAGTCTTTCAAAATAGGTATCTAAAAACACTTCAACTTGCATTTTAGACCGATCGGGATAAGTTTTTAGCTTTTAAAAATATTAAAGTTTGTTTTTTTCGTATATAGTTTCTGCACCATTCACTTAGCCTAATACGTGAAATTGTGTCATTTTGGTTTGATGCATAAGTAACAATTTAGGTTTTTGTCTTTTTTAACGCTATCGGACGAAAAGAAAATTAAAGTTGAAAATTTTACTTTCATGATGATTATGAAGTTGTAACCGATGTACTTGAGCTTTTTGTGTTATCTTTGTCCACGGGAATACTGTTATTTGACTATTACCTAAAGCGTTACCTTAGTAACTCCAAAAGAATATTACAATTGGTTAAATAAGTGTTAAATGTTTTAGATCAATAGTATCTGTTGTACATAATGTTTTGTGCTAAATTCATCAATGGAATTTTCAGCTTTTTATTTTTTTCTTTTCAACACCCTGTAAAAGTCACAAAAGAAAATGGGGGGGGGGGGGGGCGGGTGGGAGCCGGGGCACCGCTGTTTGCTGCGTACTTCGAGCACCGCTGCTACTTTGCCGTTCGAGCGACTTTGGGTAAAAGAATTTGTAAAAAGTAGCCTCTATTTCGTATTGAGCCAGCACAATATCCCACTTCAAATTAATTCGCCTAATTTAAAGTAAGTAACGCCTAAGCATAGGTACTGAAGTTCGGTGACACATTTGAAGTAACGAGTAGGTAGGTAGGTAAGAAGTATACGAACGAATATAAATACATTTGATGATACTGTGGCCGCGTTCCGAATCACGCTCACAGCGCTGTTAGCGCGTATCCGACCAAATTAAATAGTCACAAAATATTACACAGATAGGGTATTTGTGTACCTACTTCATTTAATGGATTATAGGCTAACAGTGCTGTTGGCGTGATTTGGAAGTAGGCATGTGTTATTATTGTCAATTACAGTCTCATTGATGAGATGACATCATTAACATTCTTGTACTCTACCTCTTGCAAAGTTTAAAAAGAAAGGATTACCTACCTACTGTAACAAAATATTTTTTGAGGGTAAGGAAATAAAAACCGGTCAAGTGCGAGTCGGACTCGCACACAAAGGGTTCCGTACCAAAAAACGGCTAAAAAATCACGTTTGTTGTATGGGAGCCCCCTCAAATATTTATTTTACTAGCTGACCCGACAGACGTTGTCCTGTCTTAGTTATAAATATTAAATTCGAATTGGTATAAATTATTGAAAAGTTTAGTTCAGAGATTAGTAGGTAAGTACCGTTCCCGTTTCCGTTTTCGTTCTCGTTCCCGTTCCCATTTACTTTAAAACCCAACAGCTTTATAAATAACCAAGTACCTATACATCACTTGTTATGTTAGTAACGTGTATGTTAGTCTATCCAAACTTACTAATAAGGCGTGATGGCTCTGAACTAACCGTGATGAGCACTAAGAAATTCAGTTTTCTTATAACCTCTTTGTAAGAAAAAAAAATATATTTTACATGTATTTTATTAATAAAATAACTCCGAACGAAGCATCTGTTTTATTACATCCTTGATTGTATGTTTTTTTTATCGTTGTTCGCGCGTATCTTCGACATTTATGGACCGATTTTGATGATTATTTTTTTGTTCGATTCAATTTTTTTGCGAAATGGTCCCATTTATTTTTTTTTCAAATCGGTTCAGTAGTTTTCAAGGTATCCTGAAAACACTATGATTTTGCATCAACTAACTTGACTATTTTGTTATTTATGAACCGAATAAGATGATTCTTTTTGTTGGGTAAGAGGTACTTTTAGTCTTTTTAACCGACTTCAAAAAAAAGAAGGTTCTCTTTCAGTTTGACCTGTATGAATGTATGTTTCTCCGCGAATATCTCACGTTTGACTGAGCCGATTTTTCTACCAAATAATATACTTACACTACACTACCTAATAGAGAAGGTACTTACACTAAAAACAAAAAAATAAAAATTGTTTTAAAAATAAAAAAAAATGTTTCAAAAAACAAAAAACCAACTTCAAATAACCTGCCTCTAAAAAGCAAGAAATAATATTCAAATCATTAGATATGCATTATCATTGTTATATAATAACAACACGTATATTGAAGTCGGGTAGGGCTTTTAGAATAAAAAAACGAAGTTGTACTCCAGCCCCACCCGACTTCAATAGACGTGTTGTTATTATATAACAATGATAATGCATATCTAATGATTTGAATATTATTTCTTGCTTTTTAGAGGCAGGTTTTTTGAAGTCGGTTTTTAGTTTTTTTTAAAAGGTAAGTAAATACTAAAGTTTAATTTTTCAAGTTTTGACTTATGTAGTAAGCATAAATTACTTTACAACCATTGAAACTTGTCCCAAGTAACAATACAAAAACTCACATACATACAAACGTAGAGCAGTGTGGAACAATGCAACACCAAAAGCTCTGAGTCTCATATTTCTCTCATTTTTAAAGATATGAATTCCGTTTTTAGAGGAACGGAATCTACTTAATTAGGTATAAAATGGCAGTTATAGTTTCATTAATAAATAGATACATAAACCAATAAGAAGACTTTTAAAAGAAAATGGGAATTGTTTCATTGTGTCCACCTAGGTGTACACAATGAAACATCCTCTGTCCAACAATGAAACACTGTTATTAATTTTGACATTTTCATATTTAGTGGAACAAGTAAATGACAAAATCTGTTGAATTCCAACCGATAAAGGTTTTCTCAAGGTATTGCACAATTATTCAGACTTTAAAAGTACCTATAGGTTTATCTCAGGTACAATGATTTGTGTGTGACTTAAAGATAAATGAGTCTAATTTTTTTTAAATCGTAGTTATGTACCTTTTATAGGCAATAACGATTTAAAATCAACAATTACTTATAATAGGCATTAATCTCTCAGGTAAAATTCTACATACTAAAAGATTAATGAGTCTGAAAATCACAAATATTAGGTAGTAGTAGTGGAAACACTGTTACATTGTGTCCACCCTTGAGCTGTGACATTCTTGGACACCTGGGGTATTTTAGAATAACATAAAAAAATAATCTACCAAAATCGAACAATTTATTAGGTAGTATCATAGTTATTCTGTGGTAATGTAGTCCACGTGAATCTATGATACATGTACAAATATATTGATTAAAAAACACATTCGATGAGAAAGGCAACTGTCAAAAAAGCATTTTTTTTAAAAGCCCACGACTTAGGACAATTATTCTTAATGAAGGCTTTACAAAGTGACATTTTAAAAAAATAGTTACTATTTGCCTCTAGATGGCGTTGATGGAAAGAGAAGTGTAAAAATTGGCTTTTAAAAATAAACGGCCTGTACCAAAGAGGCAAATAAGCGTTCGCTGGCTGACATCTGGCCAAAGAGAAACATTTTAGGGTAACATCAGATTTGCCTGCCTACCTGAGTACTCTTCGAAGCTGAGTAAAAAAATCACATTTACACATACATTTTTATCAACGCCATCTTATCTATCGAGCATACAGTTTTTTGTCATTTTGAAAAACCCTAATTGAAAAACAGTTTGGTTAATATTTTTACAAAAATCCTCCGACTAAAAGTAATGAACATACTCTGTCTGTCAGCTTCATCATCAGACCCTGGACTTCGTCTCCCATTAGAGTACTCGTCAAAACAATAGGGATGACGACTACTGAATAAAATAACAAAATACCAATAAAAACCGTAAACATATTGAACTTTTAGAGTAGCTTGTATACCTCTTGGTTTTATATATTGCGTATTATTTGTTTTATTACCCTTCAAAGTTGGGCGGACAAGTCCATTTAAAAAGTTCAAAATATATTAAAATAAATAATACATTTAATTAATCCATAAAATTTATAGCAAATTTGTATAAGAAACAATTTTGATAAACACAATATTTAATATAGCTGCCAAACTTTCCTACGCGTTGCATACAAACACCTAGGCGTGACGTCATAACTAGGGTAGCCGTTAGTATGGAGCGTTTTCGGGTGAGTCCAATTTGTGTGCATTTTAAACTGTGATATCTCGGGCAGTTTTCACGCTAGCGAAATAATTATTTTACCAATGTTTCTTTTTTTGAGAGGTAATTTATGTAACATAAAATAAAAAAAAATTTCGTCATGCCTATTCTAACGAGCCCAAACACGATGGGGTTGTAGGTTTTATCATAGAATTCCTGTGGGCTTCTTCCGGCTTCATCATCAGATCAGCTCAATGACACCATAATATTGCATTGCCTTCCAGTTCTGACCTATTTTCAAAGTTTCAAGTCTCTAGGTCATCGGAAAGCTAGGATAAAATCGTTCGCAATATATATCTATAAATATTAGGTCTTTACTTATGAACTTGCCGATATTTTGTCACATACAGAGAAAATAATAACTTCTATGTTTTAAAACATTTAACAATATCTTGATTTACGTATGTCGAATTATGACCATGATAGTCAACTATCAGTAAAAATAAAGTCCTTTTTTTAAGCTTTCATAGCATTAAAAAAAGATCTTGAAAGTTACTCTTTTTTTTGTGAGCCAAAAAAGGGTGACCGGAGGGGTTGTAACTTAGCCAAAACTTATTTTTTTCGCTTATCGTAAATGGAATAGGTTAGCATAGTGTTCAAACATTAGTACATAAAAGTTTTGTTACAAGAGTGTTAACGGTTGTTAAATGAACAAAGAAAATGCTAGTATGAAAAATGCAACTTCTTGAAAATTCTCCATACAAATCGGCAATTTCATAGGTAAAGACCTATTATATACGGTTACGAAAACTTGCTTATTTTTAATCATAATACAATTTTCACCAATATTTTAGACTTAAGCGTGTGGGCCGGAGAGTCGCATGCTTTTAAAACTTTAGGTCGCTATTGCGTTACATGAGCAACGAATGTGTTTGTAGCTGTTACAATAAATATGTAACGGCTACAAATACATCAACCCACCGCTACAGGCTCCGATTGATCTGGAATTCGGCGATTTAACAAAAAACATAACCTCAAAGCATGCGACTCTCCGGCCCACATGTTTTTGTCAATCATTCTGCCGGGAAGCCGGTACAATCAATTTGATATCTGAAATAAGAATGTATATCGTCGGTACATTACTTCTAGGTTGTTTTAGAATGGAAACAGAACAGATATGTATGTACTATGGGCAACAGCTTCGCTTAAAAAGTTGGCAAAAAAATTGTGTGCGCACGTATCCCCCTGCACGAACTAAATATATTATGTTATGACGGCGGCGGCGCGGCGTGCAACCGATTTTAACCTTAAGAGTTGTGGTTAAGTGACGTTGTTGTCCATAGTACATCTGTATGAATTTCTAAAACAGGAGATGTAATTATATAGAGTACCTACTTAACCAAACGAAAGGTGCGTGTTCGTTCGTATCGTGACGTGAGACTTATAGGTATGTACGTATTTAGTATCCAACCGAAACGGACGAGCTTCGTCGTCCCTCGCCACGCGCCCGCGCCTACTCGCTTCGACCGCAAACTTTTTGAATACCTACCTACCTAGGTATTATTCATGCATGAAAATGACACAAATTCATTCTGTCCATCACTCATGTATTTAAGATATTAAATATGTTAATTCTAATAATACTAATATTTTTTATAAGCATCAATGGCTCGGACAAACAAAAAAATTGAAAATATCAAAAGTCCATGCCTTAATTTGGCACAAATTTATTTCATAGGGATTTTTAAGTGATCTGAGGTATATGGTACTTGTTTTTCAAATTGTAATATTTTTTTGACGGTGTTATTAATGTACGGGTCTGTTTCCATGGACGAAAATGACACAAATTAGGTTTGTACACTACGCAGGCTATCTTAAATACAATACTATTGTTTCTTTTTACTTTAAAACAATTTTGACAGTTTAGACGGTTCTCACACTGGTGACGCGCGCGGTCGCGGCGCACCCACGCGCGTCTTTTACGTTGTATGCAAGTACATTAATTTGTACAGAAAACCGCCTCGTCCAACACACCAAGGCGCGCCACGGCGCGTGACCGCGCACCGCCGCGTGCCGCCGGCGATCCGCGAGCAGTTTGCGCCAGCAGGCGCGTTACCGCGGGGTACAACACACTGCGACGCGCCCCGCGGCTGGTTTTCGATGATCGTTTCGTTACGATGGCGGGATTTCCTCTGGTTTTCAAATGTTTCGTGGCTTGGATATACGCCCATTTTAGTGCCATTTGGTAGGTACATTATGCAGCACATGAGGTTATACAAAACTGTAAAAAATCTGTTATTTATTTGATTGAATATCATTACGCTGTCGTGGAAGCCCAGCGTGCCGTTGACCGTACCTACCTACTCGTATGTTATTAAAATTCCGTCATTAATATCGAGATGGCAAATCTTAATTATTTGTCTGGACGTTTTAATCTCATGAGTGATTTTATATGTGTTCAGTTTTTTTTCCTTTTGAGGTACGGAACCCTAAAAACCTGGAAATTAAAACAAAACAACTTCAAAATTTAATGCCTCTAAAAAACAAGCGGCGGGGACGCGTCAGACGCCGAATGGCGCGGGGGCGCGAAGAAAACCGCCCGAACAGGCGTTGCGCTGCGCCGTCACCGCGCGCGTGAAACGCCAAACCGCGCCCCGCGACGACGGCGCGCGTTGGCAGTGGGAGAATCGCCTTAGAGTCCAATTATTTATAACCACCACAAATAATCGAATTTCTCAAGATGCATCGGCTAGATGTGACACAAAACGCAAAAATAAACTAATTATATGCCAATGTATCGACAGGCAAGAATTCATAAACTTTAGAATTCTTGAAGGTTATACCCTCAAAATAACGTATTCCGATCGGTCTATTTTCTAGAAACAGCCTAATGATTCTGACCGACCGACGATATGGTAACCCTACACTGTGATTGTTCATAGTAAATAAATTTGCAAATTTCTCTAAAACAAGTAAAGATATTCTGAAAATATGTTTTCGGGTCGTTTATCGTGATCAAACGATTACAAAAACCTGCTTATTTTTAATCTTAATGCAATTTTCATCAATATTTTAGACTTAAGTGTGTGGGCCGGAGAGTCGCATGCTTTTAAAACTTTAGATCGCGATATCTTTGACCCTGTTGCGTTACATGACCAACGAAAGTGTTTGTAGCTGTTACAATGAATATGTAACGGCTACAAATACATCAAACCACCGGTACAGACTCAGATTGATCTGGAATTCGACGATTTAACAAAAAACATAACCTCAAAGCATGCGAATCTCCGTGCCACATGCTTTTGTCAATCATTCTGCCGGGAAGCCGGTACAATCGATTTGATATCTGAAATAAGAACGTATATCATCGGTACATTACTTCTAGGTAGTTTTAGAATGGAATTATTCAGTGGCACGGAGAGTCGCATGCTCACTAACTTGTGAGCATGCGAATCTCCGTGCCACTGAATAATTCCATTCTAAAACTACCTAGAAGTAATGTACCGATGATATACGTTCTTATTTCAGATATCAAATCGATTGTACCGGCTTCCCGGCAGAATGATTGACAAAAGCATGTGGCACAGAGAGTCGCATGCTTTGAGGTTATGTTTTTTGTTAAATCGTCGAATTCCAGATCAATCTGAGTCTGTACCGGTGGTTTGATGTATTTGTAGCGGTTACATATTCATTGTAACAGCTACAAACACTTTCGTTGCTCATGTAACGCAACAGGGTCAAAGATATCGCGATCTAAAGTTTTAAAAGCATGCGACTCTCCGGCCCACACACTTAAGTCTAAAATATTGATGAAAATTGCATTAAGATTAAAAATAAGCAGGTTTTTGTAATCGTTTGATCACGATAAACGACCCGAAAACATATTTTCAGAATATCTTTACTCGTTTTAGAGAAATTTGCAAATTTATTTACTATGAACAATCACAGTGTAGGGTTACCATATCGTCGGTCGGTCAGAATCATTAGGCTGTTTCTAGAAAATAGACCGATCGGAATACGTTATTTTGAGGGTATAACCTTCAAGAATTCTAAAGTTTATGAATTCTTGCCTGTCGATACATTGGCATATAATTAGTTTATTTTTGCGTTTTGTGTCACATCTAGCCGATGCATCTTGAGAAATTCGATTATTTGTGGTGGTTATAAATAATTGGACTCTAAGGCGATTCTCCCACTGCCAACGCGCGCCGTCGTCGCGGGGCGCGGTTTGGCGTTTCACGCGCGCGGTGACGGCGCAGCGCAACGCCTGTTCGGGCGGTTTTCTCCGCGCCCCCGCGCCATTCGGCGTCTGACGCGTCCCCGCCGCTTGTTTTTTAGAGGCATTAAATTTTGAAGTTGTTTTGTTTTAATTTCCAGGTTTTTAGGGTTCCGTACCTCAAAAGGAAAAAAAACTGAACACATATAAAATCACTCATGAGATTAAAACGTCCAGACAAATAATTTAGATTTGCCATCTCGATATTAATGACGGAATTTTAATAACATACGAGTAGGTAGGTACGGTCAACGGCACGCTGGGCTTCCACGACAGCGTAATGATATTCAATCAAATAAATAACAGATTTTTTACAGTTTTGTATAACCTCATGTGCTGCATAATGTACCTACCAAATGGCACTAAAATGGGCGTATATCCAAGCCACGAAACATTTGAAAACCAGAGGAAATCCCGCCATCGTAACGAAACGATCATCGAAAACCAGCCGCGGGGCGCGTCGCAGTGTGTTGTACCCCGCGGTAACGCGCCTGCTGGCGCAAACTGCTCGCGGATCGCCGGCGGCACGCGGCGGTGCGCGCTCACGCGCCGTGGCGCGCCTTGGTGTGTTGGACGAGGCGGTTTTCTGTACAAATTAATGTACTTGCATACAACGTAAAAGACGCGCGTGGGTGCGCCGCGACCGCGCGCGTCGCCAGTGTGAGAACCGTCTAAACTGTCAAATTTGTTTTAAAGTAAAAAGAAACAATAGTATTGTATTTAAGATAGCCTGCGTAGTGTACAAACCTAATTTGTGTCATTTTCGTCCATGGAAACAGACGTGGGACCCGTACATTAATAACACCGTCAAAAAAATATTACAATTTGAAAAACAAGTACCATATACCTCAGATCACTTAAAAATCCCTATGAAATAAATTTGTGCCAAATTAAGGCATGGACTTTTAATATTTTCAATTTTTTTGTTTGTCCGAGCCATTGATGCTTATAAAAAATATTAGTATTATTAGAGTTTACATATTTAATATCTTAAATACATGAGTGATGGACAGAATGAATTTGTGTCATTTTCATGCATGGATAATACCTATGTAGGTAGGTATTCAAAAAGTTTGCGGTCGAAGCGAGTAGGCGCGGGCGCGTGGCGAGGGACGACGAAGCTCGTCCGTTTCGGTTGGATACTAAGTACGTACATACCTATAAGTCTCACGTCACGATACGAACGAACACGCACCTTTCGTTTGGTTAAGTAGGTACTCTATAGAATTACATCTCCTGTTTTAGAAATTCATACAGATGTACTATGGACAACAACGTCACTTAACCACAACTCTTAAGGTTAAAATCGGTTGCACGCCGCGCCGCCGCCGTCATAACATAATATATTTAGTTCGTGCAGGGGGATACATGCGCACACAATTTTTTTGCTAACTTTTTAAGCGAAGCTGTTGCCCATAGTACATACATATCTGTTCTGTTTCCATTCTAAAACAACCTAGAAGTAATGTACCGACGATATACATTCTTATTTCAGATATCAAATCGATTGTACCGGCTTCCCGGCAGAATGATTGACAAAAACATGTGGGCCGGAGAGTCGCATGCTTTGAGGTTATGTTTTTTGTTAAATCGTCGAATTCCAGATCAATCGGAGCCTGTAGCGGTGGGTTGATGTATTTGTAGCCGTTACATATTTAAGCATGTTCCAGACGGATTAAATCACGCCTCCCAACAGAGGTGACCTTGCTTGATTTAATCCATCTAGACGGCAGATTGAATCCAAATTTCTCCAACCAATCCAAATGACCTTCAACGTCCTTGGTGGAAGGGCGCGAGTTCCAACACAGGCACGGTAATGATATTTATCAGTACTCCAACTTCATATACTGCCCGGCATTTTATTGGCAAGATAAAAACGAGACAAAAGATGTGCAGCGCCACAAATTTTAGTGTTTGTGGCTATTGCGCATCTTTTGTCTCATCTTTCTCTTGCCAATTTATATGCAAGTGTCATCTGTACAAATAGTCGAAAAGCGAGTCGTACCTACGCGCCTCGGCCCTCGAGCTCAGTCTGCAGTCTGCACTCGGTACACAAACAGTCGCGAATGCGCCGCAGTGATGAACGAAAGATGTACGTAGGTCAGGTACTATTGAGGTAATAAATATAATAGAAAAAATACTATAAAATATCGACTCAGCCCTCGCAGTTCAGACGGGCTCAAATGGCTCGGCTGCTACGGGTTACGGGTGAGTCAATTTTTTCTAGTATTTTTAGGGTTCCGTAGCCTAAATGGCAAAAAACGGAACCCTTATAGATTCGTCATGTCTGTCTGTCTATCTGTCCTTCTGTCACAGCCATTTTATTCCAAAAGTATTAATATTACACAATTGAACCTTGGTTGGTAGATGTATTCTGTTAACCGCTTAACGATTTTAACACAAAAATAACAAAAATAAAGATTAAGGGGGGGCTCTCCATACATGGAACTGAAACTGCGAACGTGTGAGGTGTCAATAGATAGGTCTTTAAAATTGACATTGAGGTTTTTAAGACATTTTTTTCTCAAAGTCTAAGGTTTGAAAGATATACTCCTCCAAAGTGGTAAAATGTTTATCCTCCCCCCCCTTTAACTTTTGAAATAAGAAAGTGAAAAATCTAAAAAACATATATGCTGCATGTAGGTCTTAATAATTACTTTCAATAAAAATTGGTTTAAATGAGATATAGTAATTAGTTTTTCAGATATAGCACATTTTCCATAACCGCAAATATAACTTTGTCATTCATAACAACACTGAAAAACAAAGTTATTTTTGCAGACGAAAAATTATAATGGTATTAAATATGGTGTGGTATAAGGTATCTGCGGAACCGTACGGCGTGTTGCCCAAAACGCACTTGGCCGGGTTTTTTTCTATTATATTTATTACCTTAATATAGAAATAACATTCTGAATGCCAAAAGTCTAAAAATTCAATAGGTACTATTGATTGAAATATAAGTTCTTACTATTGCAAAGTGCAGATTGTGCTGTTTTTATTATAAATATAATTAACCAATAATCCAGAGATACCTTACATTTTTAAATACCTGGAAAGTCCGAAAGCTAAGATTAAGTATACTTAAAATATTATATAATACGTAGGTATTGTACTAAGGATTATTAAATAATTTGTTTCTCCCATCAATAATGTATTTTTTTTTATTTTTATTTTACCATTAGTTTTGTTAATCTAGTTATATTATTGCCTTAAAATTAATTGATTGAACCAGCGCGGATTTATTTAGGTAATTATTTCAAGGACAGGGCCGAGTTACAGTACTGATAGATATCTTTACCGTGGAATGGGAAAGAGTGTCGGCGCTAGGGTTGCCAACATGTCTAAGGCGAAATACAGTATTTTTCAAATAAGGCTAAAAAAATTAGTACACTTTAAAATAATATAGTAGTTTATGTAAAAGGCAAAAATTAGGCAAATATATTATTATATTTTACTTTTTATAAAAACTATATTTTTTGAACTTTTTGCATTTTTGAACAATGTTTTGGTCAAAATCATAAACCATAAATAAAACAATCATGAATCAAAATAAAAGTCTCATATTATTTTCTACCATCAATATTAATTAAATATAAGTAAATTAAAAACTCGTTTTTAACTTACTTACGATTGTATCAGTATTACTGATTAAGTTAAGACATGAAAGAAATTCGTCCATGGTTAAGATTAAGATATATTTCGTCCATGGATTAAGATTTAATTAAGTTGTCAATTTTATATTGACAAGTTTGGAACGCAATAAGACAGATAGATACGTTCAGAATTCAGATACAATACACTATACACATAGTATTTGTTATATGGTGTGACTATACACTACACGCTATAGAATCAGTCAAAATTCACGATCACAAATTAAAAAAAAAGAAACATTTGTTTCTTAGCGATCGATGTTGAAAATATAGTATTTTTGCGTACTATATATGTTCGCGAGAACACCTTCGATAGCACTCACGAGCAGTAAAAGGTCACTGATCCATTGTTTCTAACGGTAAAGCTCAAGCATAGTAATTCCTCATTAAGGGATGAACCACTTACCCTTTGACGCCGACAGCTTTGAGTTGAAACAGGAACCCCATCCAAATGCCACCACGTGCTCCGCTATCAACGTCCACCGCACTACAATCTCACAAGTCTCACTCCAATTGTCTTTCTTGCATGAGAATAACACCAAAAACTTATAATTTGAGGAAATTCCGTATTCCAAAATTGATATCGATCCGAAAACTGCACGAGTCGCCGGCCGCCGAGAGGTGAGTGCTGCGGGCGGCTGCTCTTCGCCGCCGGGTCGCGGGTTTCGCGGTTTACCCACATAAAAAGAAATAAACTATGCCTGAACATCCCCCCCCCCCTAACCAAGGTCCGCCTTGGTTCCTAAGAATCAGCGACAGGCAACCGACATAATTTGGAAATAGGCCGAAGCAAAGTACCGTTTTGCGTTCGAACCTCCGCGACCCTAACGATTCCATCTTTACCGGGAAGAAGTTTAACTAACCGACCGCGCTTCCATTGAAGAGGATTAGTATTATCTTCTTTGATCAAAACTAATTCGTCTAATTTAGGAGGTTCCGTAACCGTATTCCATTTATACCGCTGTTGCAAAGTGTGTAAATATTCCGTTTTCCACCGAGACCAGAAATGTTGAGACATTTTTTGAATCTGTTGATAGCGAGACAACCGATACAACTTAACTTCCTCATACGGATATTCGGGTACAGCCACCAGGGGTTGGCCGATTAAAAAATGACCGGGTGTTAATACTTCAAGATCCGCCGGATCCGTACTTAGAGGGCACAAAGGTCGTGAATTCATGACTGCCTCTACTTTATGAAAGAAAGTTGCCAGTTCTTCGAATGTCAACTTAGTCTCGCCCAACACGCGCCGAGCATGATTTTTTGCCGATTTTACCGCTGCCTCAAATAAACCGCCTTGATTTGGACTAGATGGAGGGTTAAATAACCATTTAATATTTTGTTGAACCAATTTTTGTTCCAATTCCGAACTATTATCCCGTAAAAATGTGTATAATTCCTTAAGATATCTATTTGCACCGGTATAGTTAGTACCGCAGTCCGATCTGATTAATGAAGGAAGTCCGCGCCGAGAAACAAATCTTGTCAAAGCCGCAATGAAAGCTTCAACCGACAGATCCGAAACAATTTCTAAATGAACCGCTTTCGTAGATAAGCATACAAAAACGCACAAGTAACATTTTTGAATTTTTGCATTCCGTAATGAATTAGATTTAATATAATATGGTCCCGCAAAATCCGTAGCAGCTCCTGCAAAAGCTCGCACGCTATTAACTCTATCCCGAGGTAAATCCGCCATAAATGGTTGTGTACACCGAACCTTAGACCGATAACATTGAATACACCGAAATGTGACGCTTCTAGTAACTCGTCGTGCCGAAATTATCCAGTAGTTTTGATAAAGAATAGCTGCTAAAGTGTTAGCTCCGACATGACAGTGAATGTTATGGAAGTGAGTGACTAACAATTCCGTAAAATGTCCATGACCAGGTAATAAAATCTGATGTCTTGCATTAAAAGACAAATCCGCAGCTCCGATCCGACCGCCGACACGTAAAATCCGATCTTTATCAATAAATAAATTGAGTCTAACCAATGATGATTTAATTTGTTTTTGATTTGACAAGGCCTCAATTTCGTCACTAAAATATTTATGTTGAACAGTCCGAATTAAAAATGAAATTGCATTTCTACGCTCACCGATGGAAATATTTCCGCTAAAACGTGATGATTTATTCTTACAATTATGAATGAACCTTCTAATATAAGCCGTAACATTAATTAATTTTTGAAATGAACTATATTTTTCAATTAACTCAAATTCCGATTTTAAAGTGCCTACATTAGCTACCTTAGCCTTAATTCCAGGTAACATTTCTTCGGGGAACTCTAAGTAATCCCGTGGCCAGGTAGATGGGGATTCACTCAACCACTGTGGCTGCCACCAAAGATGATGCTGCAACAAGTCTGACGCCAAAGTACCGCGTGATGCTACATCCGCGCAATTCATGTCACTTGGGACATGTCTCCACCGAATTACAACAGGTTGCGATGTTATTTGTGACACCCGATTAGCTTCATATACCTGAAGGGTATGTACTGGTCGTCTGAGCCATGCCAAAACAATAGTACTGTCGCACCAACCAACGACATGATCAAATACAATGTGGTCTCTCATAGAGGAGACGACATGATTGATAAGTGTGGTGAGGAGCCGGGCACCTTCCAATTCCAATTTTGGGATCGTTAATTTTTTTCTCAGTGAAGCTACTCGCGATTTAGAAATAAGTAGTCGCACGAGAACATTTCCGTCCGATAACTCCGACCGAATATAAACCGCTGCTGCGTAGCCCAGCGAGCTGCCGTCACAAAACCCGTGTAGACTATATCGAGTAGGTCCGTTTCCGTCAGGCTTTAAACACCGAGGGATTCGTATGTTACGTAAATTAGGTAAGTCCGAAATAATCATATGCCATTGCCGTTTAATATCGTCCGAAACAGGTGCGTCCCAATCAATTTTATTAGAATTGTCACTAGTACCGAGTAATTGTTGTAAAAGAATTTTAATTTTGAAAATAACCGGACAGATCCATCCTTCGGGATCGTACAAACGAGCCGATAACGATAATATAGTACGACGCGTCACCGTTGACTCCGCAGTCAAATTAACATGATAAGTAAAACTATCCGAAATTGGATCCCATAAAATACCTAAAACTTTTATAAGTTCCGAATCGCTTGAGCCGTCGAAGCTTTTAGGTATCTCTAAATGAGTAGATGGCAAACCGTCCAAAAGCTCCGGGACATTGGAAGACCACTTCCGTAATTCATAACCAGCCGTATCCATAAGTTTTATTAACTCATCGCGAAGTGCAATTGCATCGGAGAATGTATCCGCACCGCCATTAAGATCATCCACGTAACTTTGTTTTAATAATAAATTCGCCGCCGATGGGAAATTCGCCTTTTCGTCCTGAGCAAGCTGATGCAAACACCGAATAGCTACGAAAGGACTAGACTTTAAACCGTAACTGTTAGTCGTCAACTCGAATATTTGTAAGGGTTCCGAAGGCGAAGATCGCCAGAAAATGAGCTGATATTTACGATCATCCGAATGTATCCAAGTTTGTCTAAACATCATTCGTACGTCAGTAGTAAACACTATGCGTGGCCACCGAAAATTTAATAATATCTCCGAAATGTCCTTTTGTAATTTTTCACCCGAATATAAACAATCATTTAAACACACGCCCGTACTACTAGAAACACTACCATCAAAAACAACCCGAATTTTATTTACATCACCCGATTTTTTAAATACCCCATGATGAGCCAAAAAATAATGTTCTTCTTCCGAATTAAAATTTGAAATCGTCATATGCCCTAATTTTATATATTCCGCCATAAATTCTATATATTTCAACCTAAACTCCGAGTCACGTTGCATACGTCTTTCAATCGACAAAAATCTTCTTAAAGCAGTCTGCCTAGAATCACCCAACCGCTGGTGATCCGGTATCAGCGGCAGGCGCACAGTATATTTCCCGTCTGCGCCGCGTGTAGTACTAGAACTGAACAAACGCTCGCATTCGATGTCCGCCGGACTAATAAATTTACATTGAGGTGGTTGTTCATAACGCCAAAACTTTTCTACCGCTTCCAATAACTGGATAGCCGAAACATTAGAAGCAAAGTTCATAGTATCCGAATTAATTTCTTGACTTGGCCCGAAAACAGCAAAATCAAAAATAGTACTTAAGGCATAAGGCCCACCTGCGCCTAAGTCAAGTTTCTCGCCGTTCAAGATTTGTCCTAAAATATCGCATCCGAAAATAATATCTATATGTCTCATGTGGGAAGAACCGTCATCCGAAATGTTTACATTTTTATTCGAAATATTTAATTTATGAACTAAATATGAAGTAGGTTTCTTTAAAACAACCGCCGTAACCGATAACAAAATATTCTTAGAATTAATTGGCCGAAAATGAATTTTAACAATATTATTACTTTCACTAGTGTGAATACCGCCTATACCTACAATAGGAACATTCGAGTAATGTCGCTTTAATCCCAAATTTGTCACCAAATCACTTTTAATTATAGATATTTGAGAACCGAGATCGAGTAAAGCCCGAACCTGTAGAAAAGAATTTTGAGATGATTTTACTTCAATTATAACCGTTGGCAAAATTACATTATCTATTAATTTAGGTTGTGAAGCGACATTACATAACTGTAATTGCTATTCCGAAGTAGTACGCTGATGTCGTGTGTCCCTCCTAGGACTCGCACTCCGTATGTCTTGCTGCCCGTGCCGTGACCGTCCGGCATCCGTCAATAAATTATTATTATCGCCATTATTGTTATCAATGCGCTGCGGCCGTTGATAACGCGAAGAAAATGAATCGTAAGTAGGACGCGCATGCATACGACTTAATTGTTCCCGCCTTTCGTGTGGACTGGCGCTCCGCATGCGTCGGCCCCGGCCGCGGTCCGCCGCCGTAAAGTTAGAAAACCGGTTCGATGATTGACAGTGATAACGCGCAGGAGATTCTGGACGCGAAATATGCATCGTGCAAATTAACTTATTGTGACCGATATTACCGCATTTATTGCATGGGACTTTACTGATACAAGACCCAGCATTATGTTGTCCGAAACATTTAAAACATAAACGCGAATCCCTAATGAAATCTTTACGCCCGATATTAGTTAACTTGTTAAATTTAAAACACTCAAGTATAGTGTGCCCCGTAAACTGACAATATAAACAACGCTTCGTTGCCACGACGTTATCACCATGAGTGACTAAGCCAGTACGTGGTACGCGTCTCCCGCGATCCGAATAGTTATTGTTATTTTTATTTAATGAATCCGAAGCCGCCGTGTCTAACAATCGACATTCATTTTGCAAGAAATCTATTAATTGATTGAAGTTAGGCAAAGTAGCCGTATTTCCGCCGTATTTATGTTCAAACCGTGACTTCATATCTAAAGGAAGTTTCGTGAGACTAATAAACAATAATAAATAACTCCACTCATTTATAGGAAAACCGAGATTATTCAATGCGCGTGTAGATTCTAATAAAGGGTTGAGTATTTTTGTCCTAAGACCCGAAATATTATTTAAACATGGCAAGTTTAAAATACGCGAAATATGAGAATCCGACAGTAATCTTTTATTTTCGTATCTACTTTTAAGAATATCCATAGCCGTGTCTAATGACTCATCAACCATTGGTAAATGTTTTATCAAATCGCGAGGTTCCTTTTGAACATTAGAAAATAAATAATGAAACTTTTCCGTTTTTGAAATATCTTTCCTACACATTACCAACGAATTAAACAAACTAATGAAACTAGTCCAACCGAATATATCTCCATCATACACACTTAAGTTTATCGCTGGCAAGCGAGCATTTTGCGCACTTTCGGTGGGTTGGTGTGTGCCGTCTAAGTTCGGGTAGGCAGATGAAATTGCCTCCAATTGATAATAAATTTCTTCCGCGTTTTTAAATTGAGTATCAAATAAAATAATTTGTTTTTCATCCGTTACCAAGTTCAATATTGCCTCGTATGCCTCGCTCAACAACTTATACCTTTCTTCAATTTTACGCAACCGAGCCGATATTACACCCGTTGTTTGACTTTTATTGATGATGATTTCGTTAGTATTTACGAACCAATCGCACTGTATTTTAAATTTACTTTCTACGGCCTTAGACGCCATTTTGAAATAGTGATACGGAACACGACGTGAATTTTACGAATTAAAATACCAAGTGATTAAACCGAAACAAAATAAATTACCGATATTTTATATTCTGAAGCTTACCGAAATTAATACGAAACAATGATCCGACGAGAGGGACCAAAATAATTATGTTCGCGAGAACACCTTCGATAGCACTCACGAGCAGTAAAAGGTCACTGATCCATTGTTTCTAACGGTAAAGCTCAAGCATAGTAATTCCTCATTAAGGGATGAACCACTTACCCTTTGACGCCGACAGCTTTGAGTTGAAACAGGAACCCCATCCAAATGCCACCACGTGCTCCGCTATCAACGTCCACCGCACTACAATCTCACAAGTCTCACTCCAATTGTCTTTCTTGCATGAGAATAACACCAAAAACTTATAATTTGAGGAAATTCCGTATTCCAAAATTGATATCGATCCGAAAACTGCACGAGTCGCCGGCCGCCGAGAGGTGAGTGCTGCGGGCGGCTGCTCTTCGCCGCCGGGTCGCGGGTTTCGCGGTTTACCCACATAAAAAGAAATAAACTATGCCTGAACAATATATTTCTTCAATAGTATATAGCACGCAGACCCGAAACATAGTATAATACGACATATTATTATAGTATGGTTGGCAGCCCTAGTTGGCGGCGCTTGGATGTAAACTCGTGTAGCCGCAACACAATCCACGGATGGAAACCACGCCCCCATCAAGCTTCCACCAAGGTGACCTTGGTTGGGAGGCGTGATTAAATCCGTCTGGAACGTGCTTTATTGTAACAGCTACAAACACATTCGTTGCTCATGTAACGCAATAGCGACCTAAAGTTTTAAAAGCATGCGACTCTCCGGCCCACACGCTTAAGTCTAAAATATTGGTGAAAATTGTATTATGATTAAAAATAAGCAGGTTTTCGTAACCGTATATAATAGGTCTTTACCTATGAAATTGCCGATTTGTATGGAGAATTTTCAAGAAGTTGCATTTTTCATACTAGCATTTTCTTTGTTCATTTAACAACCGTTAACACTCTTGTAACAAAACTTTTATGTACTAATGTTTGAACACTATGCTAACCTATTCCATTTACGATAAGCGAAAAAAATAAGTTTTGGCTAAGTTACAACCCCTCCGGTCACCCTTTTTTGGCTCACAAAAAAAAGAGTAACTTTCAAGATCTTTTTTTAATGCTATGAAAGCTTAAAAAAAGGACTTTATTTTTACTGATAGTTGACTATCATGGTCATAATTCGACATACGTAAATCAAGATATTGTTAAATGTTTTAAAACATAGAAGTTATTATTTTCTCTGTATGTGACAAAATATCGGCAAGTTCATAAGTAAAGACCTAATATTTATAGATATATATTGCGAACGATTTTATCCTAGCTTTCCGATGACCTAGAGACCTGAAACTTTGAAAATAGGTCAGAACTGGAAGGCAATGCAATATTATGGTGTCATTGAGCTGATCTGATGATGAAGCCGGAAGAAGCCCACAGGAATTCTATGATAAAACCTACAACCCCATCGTGTTTGGGCTCGTTAGAATAGGCATGACGAAATTTTTTTTTATTTTATGTTACATAAATTACCTCTCAAAAAAAGAAACATTGGTAAAATAATTATTTCGCTAGCGTGAAAACTGCCCGAGATATCACAGTTTAAAATGCACACAAATTGGACTCACCCGAAAACGCTCCATACTAACGGCTACCCTAGTTATGACGTCACGCCTAGGTGTTTGTATGCAACGCGTAGGAAAGTTTGGCAGCTATATTAAATATTGTGTTTATCAAAATTGTTTCTTATACAAATTTGCTATAAATTTTATGGATTAATTAAATGTATTATTTATTTTAATATATTTTGAACTTTTTAAATGGACTTGTCCGCCCAACTTTGAAGGGTAATAAAACAAATAATACGCAATATATAAAACCAAGAGGTATACAAGCTACTCTAAAAGTTCAATATGTTTACGGTTTTTATTGGTATTTTGTTATTTTATTCAGTAGTCGTCATCCCTATTGTTTTGACGAGTACTCTAATGGGAGACGAAGTCCAGGGTCTGATGATGAAGCTGACAGACAGAGTATGTTCATTACTTTTAGTCGGAGGATTTTTGTAAAAATATTAACCAAACTGTTTTTCAATTAGGGTTTTTCAAAATGACAAAAAACTGTATGCTCGATAGATAAGATGGCGTTGATAAAAATGTATGTGTAAATGTGATTTTTTTACTCAGCTTCGAAGAGTACTCAGGTAGGCAGGCAAATCTGATGTTACCCTAAAATGTTTCTCTTTGGCCAGATGTCAGCCAGCGAACGCTTATTTGCCTCTTTGGTACAGGCCGTTTATTTTTAAAAGCCAATTTTTACACTTCTCTTTCCATCAACGCCATCTAGAGGCAAATAGTTACTATTTTTTTAAAATGTCACTTTGTAAAGCCTTCATTAAGAATAATTGTCCTAAGTCGTGGGCTTTTAAAAAAAATGCTTTTTTGACAGTTGCCTTTCTCATCGAATGTGTTTTTTAATCAATATATTTGTACATGTATCATAGATTCACGTGGACTACATTACCACAGAATAACTATGATACTACCTAATAAATTGTTCGATTTTGGTAGATTATTTTTTTATGTTATTCTAAAATACCCCAGGTGTCCAAGAATGTCACAGCTCAAGGGTGGACACAATGTAACAGTGTTTCCACTACTACTACCTAATATTTGTGATTTTCAGACTCATTAATCTTTTAGTATGTAGAATTTTACCTGAGAGATTAATGCCTATTATAAGTAATTGTTGATTTTAAATCGTTATTGCCTATAAAAGGTACATAACTACGATTTAAAAAAAATTAGACTCATTTATCTTTAAGTCACACACAAATCATTGTACCTGAGATAAACCTATAGGTACTTTTAAAGTCTGAATAATTATGCAATACCTTGAGAAAACCTTTATCGGTTGGAATTCAACAGATTTTGTCATTTACTTGTTCCACTAAATATGAAAATGTCAAAATTAATAACAGTGTTTCATTGTTGGACAGAGGATGTTTCATTGTGTACACCTAGGTGGACACAATGAAACAATTCCCATTTTCTTTTAAAAGTCTTCTTATTGGTTTATGTATCTATTTATTAATGAAACTATAACTGCCATTTTATATCTAATTAAGTAGATTCCGTTCCTCTAAAAACGGAATTCATATCTTTAAAAATGAGAGAAATATGAGACTCAGAGCTTTTGGTGTTGCATTGTTCCACACTGCTCTACGTTTGTATGTATGTGAGTTTTTGTATTGTTACTTGGGACAAGTTTCAATGGTTGTAAAGTAATTTATGCTTACTACATAAGTCAAAACTTGAAAAATTAAACTTTAGTATTTACTTACCTTTTAAAAAAAACTAAAAACCGACTTCAAAAAACCTGCCTCTAAAAAGCAAGAAATAATATTCAAATCATTAGATATGCATTATCATTGTTATATAATAACAACACGTCTATTGAAGTCGGGTGGGGCTGGAGTACAACTTCGTTTTTTTATTCTAAAAGCCCTACCTTACTTCAATATACGTGTTGTTATTATATAACAATGATAATGCATATCTAATGATTTGAATATTATTTCTTGCTTTTTAGAGGCAGGTTATTTGAAGTTGGTTTTTTGTTTTTTAAAACATTTTTTTTTATTTTTAAAACAATTTTTATTTTTTTGTTTTTAGTGTAAGTACCTTCTCTATTAGGTAGTGTAGTGTAAGTATATTATTTGGTAGAAAAATCGGCTCAGTCAAACGTGAGATATTCGCGGAGAAACATACATTCATACAGGTCAAACTGAAAGAGAACCTTCTTTTTTTTGAAGTCGGTTAAAAAGACTAAAAGTACCTCTTACCCAACAAAAAGAATCATCTTATTCGGTTCATAAATAACAAAATAGTCAAGTTAGTTGATGCAAAATCATAGTGTTTTCAGGATACCTTGAAAACTACTGAACCGATTTGAAAAAAAAATAAACGGGACCATTTCGCAAAAAAATTGAATCGAACAAAAAAAGAATCATCAAAATCGGTCCATAAATGTCGAAGATACGCGCGAACAACGATAAAAAAAAACATACAATTAAGGATGTAATAAAACAGATGCTTCGTTCGGAGTTATTTTATTAATAAAATACATGTAAAATAATTTATTTTTTTCTTACAAAGAGGTTATAAGAACACTGAATTTCTTAGTGCTCATCACGGTTAGTTCAGAGCCATCACGCCTTATTAGTAAGTTTGAATAGACTAACATACACGTTACTAACATAACAAGTGATGTATAGGTACTTGGTTATTTATAAAGCTGTTGGGTTTTAAAGTAAATGGGAACGGGAACGAGAACGAAAACGGAAACGGGAACGGTACTTACCTACTAATCTCTGAACTAAACTTTTCAATAATTTATACCAATTCGAATTTAATATTTATAACTAAGACAGGACAACGTCTGTCGGGTCAGCTAGTAAAATAAATATTTGAGGGGGCTCCCATACAACAAACGTGATTTTTTAGCCGTTTTTTGGTACGGAACCCTTTGTGTGCGAGTCCGACTCGCACTTGACCGGTTTTTATTTCCTTACCCTCAAAAAATATTTTGTTACAGTTGGTAGGTAATCCTTTCTTTTTAAACTTTGCCAGAGGTAGAGTACAAGAATGTTAATGATGTCATCTCATCAATGAGACTGTAATTGACAATAATAACACATGCCTACTTCCAAATCACGCCAACAGCACTGTTAGCCTATAATCCATTAAATGAAGTAGGTACACAAATACCCTATCTGTGTAATATTTTGTGACTATTTAATTTGGTCGGATACGCGCTAACAGCGCTGTGAGCGTGATTCGGAACGCGGCCACAGTATCATCAAATGTATTTATATTCGTTCGTATACTTCTTACCTACCTACCTACTCGTTACTTCAAATGTGTCACCGAACTTCAGTACCTATGCTTAGGCCAGGGATGGCGAACCTTTTTGTATCAACGTGCCATTTTTCTAAATCTTAACGTTTAATTAGGTCTTAGACGTGCCATCAAGTCGTCGCGTAATGAATTTCGTGACCGGTGACGTGCCCAAAACATTGCGCCGCGTGCCATCAATGGCACGCGTGCCGTTGGTTCGCCATCCCTGGCTTAGGCGTTACTTACTTTAAATTAGGCGAATTAATTTGAAGTGGGATATTGTGCTGGCTCAATACGAAATAGAGGCTACTTTTTACAAATTCTTTTACCCAAAGTCGCTCGAACGGCAAAGTAGCAGCGGTGCTCGAAGTACGCAGCAAACAGCGGTGCCCCGGCTCCCACCCGCCCCCCCCCCCCCCATTTTCTTTTGTGACTTTTACAGGGTGTTGAAAAGAAAAAAATAAAAAGCTGAAAATTCCATTGATGAATTTAGCACAAAACATTATGTACAACAGATACTATTGATCTAAAACATTTAACACTTATTTAACCAATTGTAATATTCTTTTGGAGTTACTAAGGTAACGCTTTAGGTAATAGTCAAATAACAGTATTCCCGTGGACAAAGATGACACAAAAAGCTCAAGTAAGTACATCGGTTACAACTTCATAATCATCATGAAAGTAAAATTTTCAACTTTAATTTTCTTTTCGTCCGATAGCGTTAAAAAAGACAAAAACCTAAATTGTTACTTATGCATGCATCAAACCAAAATGACACAATTTCATGTATTAGGCTAAGTGAATGGTGCAGAAACTATATACGAAAAAAACAAACTTTAATATTTTTAAAAGCTAAAAACTTATCCCGATCGGTCTAAAATGCAAGTTGAAGTGTTTTTAGATACCTATTTTGAAAGACTAATACTTCAAAAAACGAAGGAAGTT
Source organism: Agriphila geniculea (assembly GCA_943789525.1). Taxonomy (NCBI): domain Eukaryota; kingdom Metazoa; phylum Arthropoda; class Insecta; order Lepidoptera; family Crambidae; genus Agriphila; species Agriphila geniculea. The sequence goes on from OX038871.1 coordinate 20,539,174, forward strand.
CTCAGTTCGGTTGCATTCAACCGAGACCTAAATTAATGGGTGACTGATACTGATGATGATGGGTGACTGGTACTGAGTGGGCAATTATTATACCAATTATGACGTTCACATTTTTAACACGTTTTTATAAGGTTACCTACTTTCTCATTTGTTTGTTTGTATTTTGTCATCTCGATTAGGATAAAAGTCACCTTTTTACGTCCCCTAAAAAATATTGCAATATTGCATAGTCAGTAACAGTATGATAGTAGGTACGATACGTACGAGTATGTAGGCAAATCAACCCTCAACATTATGTAGTTCAACTTGAATTTTATTAGAAACAGCCTAATGATTCCTACGGACCGACGATATGGTCACCCTACACACTGATTATTCATAATAAATCATAGTAAATAAATTTACTTATTTCTCTAAAACGAATGAAGATATAGTGAAAATATGTTTTCGGGCCGTTTATCGTGATCAAACGGTTACGTAAACTTGCTTATTTTTAATCTTAATACAATTTTCACCAGTATTTTAGACTTAAGCGTGTGGGCCGGAGAGTCGCATGCTTTTAAAACTTTAGATCGCCATATCTTTGTCCCTGTTGCGTTACATGAGCAACAAATGTGTTTGTAGCTGTTACAATGAATATGTAACGGCTACAAATACATCAACCCAGCGGTACAGGCTCCGATTGATCTGGAATTCGACGATTTAACAAAAAACATAACCTCAAAGCATGCGAATCTCCGTGCCACATGCTTTTGTCAATCATTCTGCCGGGAAGCCGGTACAATCGATTTGATATCTGAAATAAGAACGTATATCATCGGTACATTACTTCTAGGTAGTTTTAGAATGGAATTATTCAGTGGCACGGAGATTCGCATGCTCACGGAAAGTGATGGAAAGTAATGGGGATGCATACTGGGGAACTAATGGCGCCACAAGCGTTTGTCCTAAAATCGTTTGATTGACCGTTTCAAATATCAAGTGTCATTTCTGACGTATTTTAACCAATCAAATCCATTGATAGCGGTTGCTTCGCCGCTAGCGCCCTCTAACTTAAGCTTTGCGTGGAGATCCCCATTAGTTATAAATAGTTTTACAGTTTAATTTTATTACTGTCCATGGTTAAAATGTACTCTATGGCAACTGATGTTACAGCGATTAGTGTGTTGGAATGCACCCATTCAATTAGTGTCATCTGTCATCATAGGACAGACGTCAGACAGACTAGCAAGCAGTAGCAGTGTGTCCAGTGGTCTCGAACCTACCGATTTTTCAGTATTTCTACCGATATGACACCAAACTTGACAAATCTCTCACTCTTGACAAAATGTAATTTTTTTTTCACGATTTTTGAGAAGATCTAAGAATATCAGGAAATTCTCCCGATTTTTTTTACTGAATTAAACTGATAACCCTTTTCGTTTCGTTTGTTTACAGGGGAATCCCCTATGACTCTGCAATTCGCTTGCCTACGTATTCGGAATATATTTTTTCATTTGTTTTCGATTTGTAAAAGATACTCTTTTCTTCATTTTACTTGAATTTTATATTGTTCGAAAGCTGTAATAGTGAACTTCCAGACTTTCTGTCGAATTTATTGTGTAATTTCTCATATTCGCCGTGTGTCAGTTGGAAAAAAAATGGAGTTTCATACAAAAATACTTCCCAATTCAGAACTTAGCTCTTTTGTATACATATACAGGGTTATTTGTAAAACACCAACAACCTCGCAAGAGTAGATTACCAACATCATAAACAACAACATGTCTTTTACGACTTTTGACAATTCGTTAGATTTTACTTTCATATAAAAAAATATCAGTTTAATTTACCGTTCATTTTTACTTTCATATAAAAATAATATCAGTTTAATTTACCGTTCGTATGTTCATAACTATACGCGCGGCGTGCGGAGCGCCTGTTGGGCGCGACTCGCTCGCCCCGCCCGCCTACCCCGCCGCCATCCATAGATGTAAAAGGTGTCGAACAGTACAATAAAAACTTGAAAATCCATTTTTGGTGAATGTATTGAAAGAGAATGTGTTAAAAGTCGTAGAACAAACGTTGTTGTTTATGATGTTGGTAATCTACTCCTGTGAGGTTGTTGGCGTTTTACAAATAACCCTGTATATAGGGTCGTTCTTAAAAAGTGCACGAAATTTTTAGGGTCAATGTACTCATATATACAAACAATTTTTACTTTGGTACCAACATTGAAATCGCGAAAAAAATCAACTATCCCATACATTTTGATCTATTCGATTTTAAATTTTCTATGGAACAGCAGATTTTTTTTGTAAAAGTTGTTTGGAAGCATGAGTACATTGACCCCTTAAAATTTCGTGCACTATTTAAGAAGGTCCTTATATAGGTATATTAATGGTAGCCCTTATTTTTTTTGAGTAGCAGTTACTATGGGTTTTTTCTCAATATGGGTCAGGCCGCCAATTTTTGTTGATATGGCGCAGAAGTAAATGAGATGGTGGCGTAGAAACTTCTACGCGTCGGTGGCGTTGAGTGGCGTATAGTAGCGAATAAATTTAAAGGTCCGCATACACATGCCATATTATTTTTATGAATGTTGTTTAAATATACTTTATACAGGTATACAGTTATTTATATCATCATCATCATACCAGCCGCACGACACCCACTGCTGGGTATAGGCCTCCCCCAAGGATTTCCACGACGATCGGTCCTGCGCTTCCCACATCCATGGCTTCCGCCAACCTTCACCAGATCGTCGGTCCACCTTGTCGGGGGCCTACCCGCGGAGCGTCGTCCGGTGCGCGGTCGCCATTCAAGAACCTTTCCGCCCCAACGGCCATCGGTTCTTCTCGCTGTGTCCAGCCCACTGCCACTTTAGCTGAGCAATCCTTCGAGCGATGTCGGTTACTTTAGTTCGCCTGCGGATCTCCTCATTTCTGATTCGATCACGCAGGGAAACGCCGAGCATGGCTCTCTCCATTGCACGCTGGGTGACCTTGAGCCTTCTTATGAGACCCATAGTTAGCGACCACGTTTCACTGCCGTAAGTCATCACTGGCAACACGTTATTTAAATAAATTATATAAATTCACAAGAAAACCCATTGGATGAGTAAAATCAACTTTATTTACTTCTTAGCTTTATATAGTGGCACACCATCACTCTTCGTTTCTTTGGTGACGTTGAATATCTGCGCTATCGGAGCCGTTGAAGTACCGAAATGGTGGTGTTGAAGTACCAGGGGCCCTATTTTTGAATCGCTTGGCTGGCGTCGAGCGCTCGTTTCTACTGATTTTCGTTCGACATATGACTTATCTCGAACATTTGAGTCATACGTCGAACGAAAATCAGAAGAAACGAGCGCTCGACGCCAGTCGAGTGATTCAAAAATAGGGCCCCTGAACGGTGGCGTATTTTTACTTCTGCGCCAATGTCGCATAGAGAAAGCAACTTATATCTCTGTTAATAACGTACAATTTGAGTTGCATTATAGCACCAAACATGGCTTTAACTTCTACTTACAACGTACACTGATAGTTTTTAGTTTAACAGTTAAACTATTAAAACACTTAATCCTCTATTCCACACCAAATAGGGCTGACTCAGCTTGGGTGCTGAGCCTGTGCAGTTACAATATATTGTCTTTGTTAATTTTACATATCTAATAATTATAGTTCATTTCTGTTATAACTAAATTTTTATTGTACACATTTGTCTGGATTGCAATTCAGTTAAGAACTTCAATGTAGTTGTTGATATTAATTTGTAATAATTGAAATCTGTGTTGTGTAATAAACAAATAAATAAATAAAAAAACTTACATTTTTATCGACGAAAATCTGTTTTCGAAAAAGCTGTGTACAGATTCCGCAGAACGTTTACAAGTCAACTGTCAAAAAAATGTGCACCCGTCGTCGAGCCGCTCTCCATACATTATATTCCGATTTAAAACCTCCCTGAACCCAATTTATAGAAGACATGGAAAATATTGGTGGCGTAGACAAGTGGCGCAGAAATATAGTTTTTGATGACATAACTGATTTCGAAGTTTTTTCAAAGCAAGTCTTAGGAAAGACGTTGTAAAATTAAAAGCATAGATAGCCATTTATATAAGGATCCTTAACATAATTATTAGCAGTGTCTCAAAGACTCTTATACTTTTTACTACACCGATGATTAAAGTGCACCTCTACCACAGCGGATGGAGGTTTTTGTGTAATTTTCCTCCCGTTTTTCAAGTTTCATTCGAAATATATTTTTAGTTGATTATCTGAAGTGAATTAATTATACTGGCAGGCAGCTTGAGCCCCTTTGTTGCTTAGTCCGATGCCGTTATTAAAAATTAAATAAATATCATACTTTTCAAAATACTGACTGCGGAGGACAAACTTTGCGGAATCAGCAAAAAATGGCGCCTCACCCATATACCGATTTTGGTTACAAATCTACCGATAATTGTTGGCAACTCTACCGATTTCGCATTTCGAGTCTTGACTCTCGAGACCACTGAGTGTGTTAATTAAAGTCTCGCCTATTTTTATTTATTATTTCTTCGTCATTGTTGAACTTCTTCTCGAATTACTATTTAACTGAATATCTGACCAGAAGATTATAATTACTATAAATTACAAATGAAATGTAATATAAAAGAACTGGCTCACTTGAGTGACCAGCCCTGTATTATTGAAGGAAGACTAAATTATAAGAAAATTACGAATGGAGCTTATCGGAATCAAACAGGTAGAAAAAGTTATTTTCAAGTATGAAACTTTTTGTAATGTATAGATAACTTCCGCCTTCGAATTCTTTCTCGTGGACATTCGGAAAATCCCGAGGGTAGGGAAACCTTTGCCCAGGATAAAAATATGTTTTAATGTTTTAATCCAGTAAACCATCTGTGTGCCAAATTTCATCCAAATCCGTTCAGCCGTTTTTGTGTGATTGAGTTACCATATAAACGTCCAAAAATCCAAACTTACATATTAATTATAATATTATTAGTAGGTTAATAAATAGTAGGATATCCACCTAATTTTAATAAAAATTTGTTTGTGCTGAATATTCAGGCGATTGCTCCATTATGTCTGTGTCATAATAGGAACTATATATAAAGTAAAAGTAATAAAACCACAGAACAATGAACAATAAACCAAATGAATTTAATGTGCTAAATTTGTGATTCTTTTTTAGTATTCAAAGAAAGATGGTTTCGGCTAATCAATAACTATTTATTTTATTTCAAAATAAGTGAAATGGGTAAATTTGATACGAAAAATCCTGCTGGATTGTTTGTAATGGAAAATTCATCTATACAAATGGAGCATGGGCAGAGCATACCCTTTTCATTTTCAATATCATTCATGTAAGTTGAGTAACATCATTATTATATTATCATACATTGTTACTGTTTATTCACTCTTACCAACTAGACTTTTATAATATTTTTCTTGGGAAATGTTCGGTTTCATAATTTTGAATTTTACAAATAAAAATGTTTAATTTCAGAGACGAACCTGAGAAAAGACATCTTTTTGCAGCTCGTGCTGAAGATAATGTAATACAATGGGTAATAAAGCTCAGAGAATGTTCATACGAATATTTGCGAAATCAATTACACACACTTCAATCAAAAATATATTCTATAACAGGAAAGGTATGTAAAAGTATTTTTCCAAAGTACACACATCAACTTTGTCTAGGGATACGGGTGCTATTTTCATACAAACGAGGTAACTTTGAAGCCTTGGTTTCCTGCCAGGGACGTACTGTGCTGTGATCTGATGACGGCTATCCAGGGAGTGAATGGAGGAGATTCAGATCGCTATACATACCCAACTGACCAGCATTCTAAAAACGTCATGGACATGTTTAAAAATACCGCGAAAATAGCATGAATATGTATGGAAATCCTCAAACTGAAAACTCTGACCCATTAATCTTTTAGAATGCTGATCAGATCAGTTGGGTGTGTATAGCGATCTGAATTTACTCCATTCACTCCCTGGATGGCCATCATCAGATTGCAGCACGGTACATCCCTGGCAGAAAACTAAGGCTTCAAAGTTACCTCGTTTGTATGAAAATAACACCTGTATCCCTAGACAAAGTTGATGTGTGTATCATAGTGACAGAATCCTATTCTACCAAATCATTAACAATATAATAATAAGCATTTAATAAGCCACTTTTTATCAGATTAAAATCACATGTATTAATTGTGTTTAAACTAAAACATAAGTGTTTAAACACCTACCTTTTCCCAAATTTCAACCAAGTTACATTGGCCGAGCTGACTGATTGGTTGACGAGTGATTTTAATCTTATAAAATGTAACACGAAAAGTATATATAGCAAACCATTTTTATTTCTTAGTATCCACTATCCTTTCATTTATATTGTGTTTATTGAAGCTAAACTTGACACTTTATTTCAGGACCCTCTTCTTTTAGTGCCCAGGAATGAAGGTGCATGTTTGTGGGCACCAGCGATACCGTTTTCTACAACACCGGCTTGTTCAGTAAATACTTCTACAAGTTCATTTAGTTGCCACCTACATACAAACAGTGCTTTTACTCTTGAAAGAAGCAAATCAGATGTACAAGCTCATCGCCATTTACATTCTGAGTACACCAAAAATACTACTTTCTATACTGATGATGTTAAAGTGACCAATGAAGTGAAAATTGAAAAATCAAATAATAAGTTGGAAAGAAGTAAGACTGCGGCATTATTATCTGGTAGTACTAATCCCATAGATGCGTCAATATTTGATAATAGACCAACTTTCTCAAGAACAGCCCCAAGTCCTCCAGTTCGAACAAAGCTTTCACCGTCAAGCAGACGAGCTGTAGTCAACAATGATGTACGGATATTCACAGAGCAAGGGAGACACCTTGGTGCCACTGGTATTTTAGATGAAGTTCCGATCCCACCGAGAAGGAAAGTATCTCCAAAAACATTAGATGTTCCTAGTAATTCTCAAATAGATGATGCAACTCAATCAAGTGAAGATCTTATCAAATTTTAATCAATGTATTTACCAATGATTTATATAATTTATATCCCACCAAGTTATGATTATGTGAGTTCTTGCCACAGCAATAAACCACTTAGAGCAAAGCTCTCATTTGTCGGCGCTCTGTCTGATGTCGTACCGATGCTGCGCCGACAAATGAGTAAAAGGCCTTAGTTTTGCTATAATAATGGTTCATTATATTCAGAAATGTTCAAGTATTTTTGTAAGACTTTTTGCTTTAATATCATCTTCAGTTCCTCAATTTTCTGCAAAAACTCTTTAAAATTAAATTATACTTAAAAACAAAGAAGATCTTTTCACCGTTTTGTAAATTTGACATTATTTGTTTTTATTGCGGTTGGTTTGATACCACAGGAAGTTCTTCTTTGTCACAGAGCTTTGTCAACTTTTGTATAATTGACAGGTTTGATAATAGATTTATAACCGAGAGACCAACTCAAAAGAGTTCTGTCATTTCATTAATTGGACAGTATTTAAATTAATTAATAGTGCAGTAACTGATAAAGTGTGTCTTCGCTTTCCCGTTCCTCTTGCGCTTTCAACAGAGGCATGCCTCATTGCATTCAATAGCGCATGCCCTATCTTCTCAAAAAACGTCAAATTTATATGGTAGAAAATTGAAAAGCGCACGGTTTGGAGGCAATATTGCACACGTCTGACGCAAGTTGAATTAAAAGATGAAGCGTCTCGGTGAAGACATACCATTTTGCAATCTTTGATTGTAATTGGAACTATGTTCCTGTTGGATAAGATGAAAAAAGTAAACTGATGCTTTATATTGTTGTTTAAATAGTGGTTTTATAGAAATCTCGTCTAATGGGAAATTACGAAAGAATGTATGCTATTTTGTGCTTTAGATTGTATATGCTTAGCAGTCGAAATGCGTCGCATTCGGATCTAGGAAATGGTACGATTTGATATTCTAACAGCACCATGTAATTAGAGTTTTGAAGGTTTAAAAATCGGCAATAAGAAAAGGGCTTAGTAGCAAAAGGACCTATTCGCAAAATGCCACACGGCCAAAAAAAGGCCACGTTCTCGGAATGACTTGTTCTCGAAAGGACCTATTCGCATAATACCTCATTCTCAAAAAGACACATTCGCATAATGCCTTATTCGCGTAATGACCTATTCTCAAAAGGACACATTTTTTTTAATACCTGCCAGCTTTAACGTTAACAGCAAATGATTGGTAATTATCATGTAAAATACATTTTTATTACATTTTAATCCGTCAGCTCCGCTATAGATATAATATTTGATAATAAATATAAAAAAATATTGACTAAATTAGAGACACAGGAAATTACTGTGGAACAATTCTTCAAACAAGTTATTTATTTGCAATTTTAAATGTAAAATTGCAATACATTTTTTTTGTAATACATCTACTTCTTACCTAATAATTATTGATATTACAAATGATAATGATAATAAAAAGAAAAATTCATACCTTTTCTTTAAGTATAGTAATCTGGCATACTCTTGTTGATTTTTAATAAAATGATAAGAAATGACGATTTATAAGTAAGTATTTTTTCATATTTATATGTATATGAATTATTTTACCTTTCTGAAATCCTCAATTTCTGGTTTTCTAAACAATACAGTGTGTCCAATCTACTTTAACCCCCTTTCAAGATTGCACTTTATCGAGGGACACATTGTATAGGCATAGTTTCACTAACAAACACTTAGAGAAAAATGTGGCATTTTGAGAATAGGTTATTCTGAGAATAAGTCTTTCTGCGAATAAGTCCAAAGGAGAATAGGGCATTCCACGAATAGGGCATTTTGAGAATGAGGCATATCGCGAATAAGGCAATATGCGACTGCAGGGCATTTTGCGAATAGGTCCTTTTGCTACTAAGCCAAGAAAAGTAAAATATTTTAGCTCTACCTATGTTTTTAATAAAAAGATTAGTAACCTTCCTTCAGTAGCTCACATAGAAATATGAAAAACCAAAGAATTGTGTTCAAAAGTTAATCTCTTAAGGCTGCGCAGTCTGCACACTAGCGCCGCCATTAGAAAAAAAATCATAGTGGTTAAATAAAGACAAATTTGTAAATTATCTCTGGAGTGCACTCCGAACAAGCTTTGCGGTACTTTTTATCACTTAAGCAATATTTTCTAGCCTGTCGTTTAGTTTAATTGACTTTTATTGTTAAAAGTGGCCACTTTTCGCTTTATTTAAGCACTATGATTTTATTTCCAATGGCGGCGCTACTGTGCAGACTGCACGCTCTTAATGGCACTGCCACACAATCGCCGAAGGCGCTTATTCCGTAAACCATTCGCTTCGCTAGGAATCGCTGATTACCTATGCCATTTATGCAGGGTAATTTTGGACCCCTTACGAAATTTTGTCAGGTCATTCTACATATAACAACAGTACAATAAAGTTAAGAAATAAAATATTTTATATTTTTGCCTCTAACTTTTCCCTACACAAATAGAAATTATTGTCACTGTTTGCGCATCGCACACATACATCGACCCGCACGAGCACTCCTTCACCAAATTCTACGCGCGCGCGCTGTGCGCCAGGGTGAGCGTGCTTAGATTTTTAGGATATAAAAAGTGCCTGCAATCTGAATTTAAAAAGAAATCTTTCATGATTCTCTCACATATTTTATTTTCACACTTTCTTTACCTCATACTCGTATTTAAGTTTGAAAGGGGTCGCAAAATTATCCTGTACAATCATGCTTGCTGTATTAATAGACTTTCATGGCGATTGTGTGAACGCGTCATAATACCTTGTGTCATGCGTCATACAAATAACCTATACATAAAGCGCAGCGTGAATGTTCTATCTTTTAAGTTTTTCATCTATTGCATTCAAATGAAAAGTTTTGATCTGTTTGTGAATGTCAATCCATCTCTATCTAATTTATTTAATCGAAATCTTCAAATCTTTTATAAAGATCACGGTAATAGGGACCTTGTCAATTTTTTCAGAACCAGCCAGATCGAGTTAGGCTCCCAGCAGAAATGCAACTTTTAGCATCGGCGATTAGCGTATGCATCGATTTTGTATTGCGTTGTTCGGTTTGTGGTATCAAAATTGATAGCTAAAAGTAGTCGTCACCCAGAGGGGAGGAGGGGGAGCCGCCCAGAAACAAAAACCTGATATTTTATCTATTCCCCTCAAAACTCCCCCTGGAAAATATTTCTACATCTCTAGATACGCCCCTGCCGTCACCGGTGTTCAGAAAGAACGGGCGCGAGGCAGGTATGTTCATAAGAATATTTTATTTATTCTTATGGTATGGTAGCGGCTAGTCGCTGTGTTGAGCAACTCTACTGCCGCGACCGTTGTTTTTACGTGTACGGTGTATTTGGTCGCTTCATCTAGTTTTCCAAAAGCAGCTAAGTCGTTGATCACTGATGCTAAAAGTATCGTGTCTGCTGTGGCCCTTAGACAATAGTATAGCATAGAAGCGCATGAGTAAAAAAAACTTTATTTACTCATGTGATAGAAGCGCACCTACGATAGATATGTGCTGCTACTTTCGTCCAGAATGTAAAACAACGTTTACCTAAATTTAAATAGGTACTTAATGTGCTAGACTCCGTTCCACGAATTGAACAAAGAAAAAATGAGAACAAAATACTCGCAGCTCATTGGGCAAGTGTGCGGCTAGATTATTAGACTATAGGCTAAAAATTTTTTAGACTTGAAGGTCACGCGCATTAATAAATGGGCGCACCCTTATCGATTTTATTTGGGAGCTCGTTTTGTGGAATGGACTTAAGATGTATTTTTAATTATATTTTAATATAAGCTCCTGTTAAGACAATAAATACTCATTTGCTTTGTAATCGTAGACTTGTATTGATGACGGTTTCATGAGAAAATGTTTTGTGTGTTCACGTTCTAATTTTTAGGTGTTACTTTTATGCTACTGCTCCACCTGCGTTAACGTTAGGGTGGATACTCACTTAGGTTCGCGAACCTCCGCGCTCCGCGAACCTAGAACAGTGATCCATAGCAAAAACAAATATTTTTACTTTGGCTACAGTGTGTGCCTGTGCGAACCAGCTTCGCATACGAGTTCCCTCACGTGCACACCTCGGCGCCCTGTTTCAGCAGAGGATAAACGATATTTTCGGTGCAGGTTCGCGGAGCGCGGAGGTTCGCGAACCTAAGTGGGTACCCACCCTTAGGTAATGTCAACTACGCTTAACTAAGGCGTTATGTAAATTTAGTACTGTCGTTTGTAAATTAACACGTTAAAGTCTTGGCCACACTCGCGTGACGCCTAGATAACACTAAGCTATGCGTTAAGACGCAGGTGGAGCCGTAGCATTACACAATATTGTAAACTTACTTACCATCACAACATCTATCACAATGAATAATGGCCTTATGTTGTATTTTATCTACACTGTGCATAACACCGTTGTTCTGCTTTGACCATTGTGTTTACTTACACCTGGTAACTGAAGTGTGAGCTTGACCCAAGTAACAAAATTTGGTACTATAAAAGTTCTGAGAACGCTTTGGGACGTGCTAATTAGTTTCATGATAAGCACTATAATGGTATTGTAAACCTTTACAGAACCCCCAATAGGCCCTAGTTATATCACTGATTGATTCTATAAACATTACATAAAGCCTCTCACGGTAATAAATCAGCTCTATAATTGAAAACCAAAACATGTTTATAGTGCTATTTTGAACTTTTTATCACACTATTGTTCGCCATTTTGTTCGTGCTGTGCTCATGTCATCGTGAGAGTTCTTTAAGAAAACAAAATGTCATTCGCTATTAAAATTTGTAATACAAAGGACATTCTACAAAACATCACCCTTGATCGACCATTGACGGTAACTCCACCGTAACTTGCACTTGCGAAAATAATTTTATCGATAAAATCACTATGCTGATTTCAAATTTGACAATGCGCCCTCATAATTTTCGTGATTTAATTAAATTTAAATTAATAAAATAAGGACTCGTCCCGACTATGGCTGCTATAGTACACATTGGCTCCAGCCGTGCTACTTATGTGCTATCATGGCATAAACAGCAGCCATATTTTCATCGAAAACAGATTAGTCCATTAATTATTCATTTTAGTGCTTTTATCTCACGTTTTAGTCAGGTAGCAGTAACACAAAAAGTTTAAGTTATTTAGCAACTGCACCAGAAGTCGCTATGATACTATTTAGTACCATAGAAGAGTTTTCATGACTTTTACAGAACTAGCCCCATAGCGATGTTGAGGGAGCATTTAAGAAGCTAAACCGTGACATAATGGGTGTGCTAGGTACTTTTATAGTGCAGATTGATTCTGTAATAGTGTTTTCGCTACTGCTACAATACTAGTACTGTAAAAGTTATTTTGACGCAATATTAGTGCAAAATAGATACATAAAAGTGACAGTAAAGTTGTCTACAGTACTAAATAGTACTATAATCGCTTTTTTCATATCTATTACAGTGCAACACTTTAAAGATTCTTTTGTATGTCCTGTAAGTGTTCTAAGAGCTGCACCATAGAACTTAAATGCTCTTTAATATTATAGAACCAAAACGCTCTGTGGAAAACCTTTATAGCACAAGCAGTCACAACGGTTACCATTTAAGGCCTACTATATCACTGTTTGGTGATAAAACCCCTTAGTTATAGAAACTTTTGTTACTTGGGGACCTCATGTATGTAGAGCCTATACAGGCTGGTAAGCCGATGGTAGATAGAGTACCATGCATACAGCTCGGAAAATTAGTATAACCACCACATGGCTGATAATCAATTGTTTTTTTATTTATTATATGGAAAACTACAAAGTGACAACCCCAGACGCTGATAGACTATTGTTTTCGATAATCAATCCCATTAATGGGCAAAAGCAAAACACAATTCAAGTAATTCTAGGTTTGCCACTGTACAATTTATCATAAAAAGAAAAAAAAAACAAAATTGTAGTTTTCAGGGTTTATAATAATTTTCCGGGGTTGTATGCATGGTACTGTATTTACCATATTTGGCATTATAATGGTATTACCAAACCCTGTATATTCATTTCACCCATTAAAAAATACATTATTTGTTAAAATGTTGATTCTTGCTTACCTACATGCTTTGTTTCAGTTTTTCATAATATTTTTGATTGCAAATTCTATCGCATTAGCCTTATTCTACCTTTATACCAGTGGTTCTTAACTGGTGCTCCGCGGACCATTGGTGGCCACGAAGCACCAGGAGTGGTCCCGATGCCACCCTAAAATAACAACCCTTAATTCATTTTAACTGTATTTTACCTACAATCTAAACAGTGGGTGATCCGTTGCAAGACAGAAATTTTGTCAAATGGTCCCTCATTACTAAAAGGTTAAGAACCACTGCTTTCTTCGTACGTATACGTAGCAAAGCGAGAATCGGCTTTACACTTCATTATATTAAAGATATGTCTAGTCAAAACAGTGACAAAATTTAACAAAAAGACATTTATAAAATATGTGATAATTATTAATTAATGTGTATTATGAAGAATTTTATGTATATTTTTATAATATAAATATACAATTTAACACTTATAAAAAGTTATATTTACGGGCGTAAACTAAAAGGCTTCCTAGCTAAAATCTTAAGTAAGGTCTCCTTAACTTTAAGGAAGCTGTCAGTTTCATAGTTTCTGTCAAATCTGACAACTTTTTTAATTAAGGGTGGACTTAAAGTTAAGATTCGTTTGATACGAGCTTATTTATATCACTAGAGCTTTCATATTATGTTAGACTCTAGTTTAAAGGTAGGATTCCGCGGGACGCGGCAGACGGCAGGCGGCAACAGCAGATGACGACGGCATGTGCCGCAACGGCAGACGGCACTACTTTGTAGTATTAATTTGTATGAGACCGATTCCGATATACGACTGCAACTGTGACGTTCTGTCGCGTGGCAGTTGCAGTTGTATGTCGGAATCGGTCTCATACAAATGAATACTACAAAGTAGTGCCGTCTGCCGTTGCGGCACATGCCGTCGTCATCTGCTGTTGCCGCCTGCCGTCTGCCGCGTCCCGCGGAATCCTACCTTAAGGGTGCCCGCATTACAATTACAGGTCGGTACCGGTCGGTACAGCAGACCTGTACTGACCGGTACCGACCTGTAACTTGCTTGGTTATGCAGGCACCCTAAGTTGGTACGTGTTTTATAAAAGGAACTAATTATGACAGTTGCTTACGCTTTATTATATTATGTGGGTCAGTTTCCATTATCATATTAATTTAACAGGGAAATTGGCGCCACTATTTGGATGCCAGCTTTCGTTAGACAGACTCTACCTGCTGCAGCATGCTGCCGGCATGCAGCTCCCCTAGATCTTAGAACACATTTACTTTTTTAAATTTCTTCTAATTCTACCCCCTAGACAAAGTAAAAAAGCGATATTAAACTTTGCCAAGATTCAAAGACGCTAAAATTATAAACGAAAGCTTATGTCAACAAAATGTTTTTGTCTTAGTAAATATTATCATGATTTTCACTAAGTAGGTAATTGAAAAAAAACAAACAAACATAAGCTGTAGTAATTACATAAGCTTATGTTTTTTTTTTCATTGTGGTTTATAACCACTCTTGAAAAGGAACGTTGTATTTTGTCTCGCTCTTTTAATATGATTGTATTTTGTCTCGCACTCATTTCGCATCATTTCACAACGGGCAACGATTTTCAAACCGGATTTACGTCATCTAGCGCTTTTTATCGACAATCGAATCGCCACCTCATTGAAATAAAATTAGGTTTGTGATTAGATTTTACAATCGATTCACGATTGTCGATAAAAACCGCTAATTGACTCAGATCGACCAGCAAAGTCGCCTGCTACCACACATGTAAATACCACATTATGCATGGTCGAGTGGCTTGTGTTGCAAAAGGTTATCTAATTAATTTGTGTGCTCACGAGAGATTTACCCCCCTAGACAAAGTCACATTAAATATTTTTTCCGGTAAAGTTCATTGTTGCGTTTACAAAAAGTAAGGTCTATTTATTGTACTAATCACGGGTCTAGGGGATTTGATTTTTGTTAAGCGGCCCCTAGATCTACAATAACGGTGTAAGTACAATACTTTCACTGCACAATAAGAATCCAAACGACTGTCAATATTTACCCTAAACGGTCAATAAAATTGTGCATTTCGTAATATTTTACAATGTTATTGTAGGTTAGGATAGGGACCGCCTTAGTAAACATCGAAGTTTTATTTTGTTTGTATGTATATTTTATAAATCGTACATTTGTATGTATACTTTACTTACCTACTACAATCCACAAGTTCTTATAAGTGTGACGATGTTTCTTCTCAGCTGAATTCAATGAGTTAATTTTTACAACCACTATAGTCTAACTCCTACCTAATACATTTTAAAATTAATGCATATTAAAATAATTATTCTGCGCCTGTATTAGGTGCAGTGAAACCTATGATTTTTAATGAATGTCTGTATTGGCACATTGTCACGAATCCAATTCTTCGATAATATTTTGTTAAGATTTTTTTACTTATAATGATTTTTATAATATTTAATTATAAAAAAATGAAAGTCCTTTTTTTTTCATTTCATAGCACCTATTCTCCTCTAATAGACGCTTACCTATTTATTTATGAAAAAATAATACAAAACAATTGGTAAAAATAAATTAAAAATCTTTCGATGAGAAAGTGTTAACTATACCTACCACCGCAAATTTATAACCATTTTTAGTTTTTAATTTGAAGGAAATCATGTGGAGAAGAAAGACCATTAACTTGTGTAGCCATAATCCATGGGGGTTTCTATTGCAATAGCAAGAAGGCATGTAACTGAAGCACGTAAATTTTATACGATAAATTTATTCGCAGATATCACAATTACATTAAGTATTGTTCATGCAAATGTTAAACTGACTTACGATATTTAAATAACTTATAACGTCACAGTTAACATAACTGCGGCGTTTAGGTCGAGGCACGAGTTGGAAATACAAAGCAAATTCAGTTCCAAGTTTGACAAATAAATGCATATTATTTTTCATTGTTAATGACGTCGCCTAACTTATGAAATAAGTTGCTTAACCCTAAATAATATCAAATCTGTATATAGGTAATAAAATTAATATGTAAGCTCTTCTCTTTTCCTTCAAAATCACATTATACATTTTAAGACTTAACTATGGAAGTGACCAATTATAGCTTCAGCGTTTTGCTTTTAAAATATATTTTACATTTACCTTTGACGTGGCTTAAACTATTTTTATCGAATTTAATACATGGATTGCAAACTGAATATAAAATAACACTTAAGAAATATCTAAGTACTTATTACTAATAAATAAAATAGAGACCAATTTAACATAGGTACTTGCTTATTGCTCCCAGTTTCACAGGTTTCGGATAGCACCTATCTTCTAGCTAAGTAGTTTAAAAATGGATCAGAATGCGAAATTCTCTCTCAAATAAGATATCTAGAATCTGGACTATCCACAACCTTTGAGACTGGGCCTCAGTCATTTATTTGGGTAGTACCTACCTGCTTTACAGCGAGACACGAGACCGTAAATCATATTTATGACACTATAATAATATAGGCAGGGATATACAAGGCCATTTGGTATCCACCATCCAAATTTTGAGGATGTGTTCAGTCCATTTAACTGAACAACTTTCTCTAAGGAACACATGGTCAAATATGTAAAATAAAAATCGACTTCCCATACAAATCAAAGAGATCACGTGATCAATTTAGTATGGGATCACCAAAATTTTTTGGCGAAATTTGACACATGTTTCTTAGAGAAAGTTGTTTAGTTTCATGGACTGAACACATTCTCGAAATTTGGATGGTAAGTTCAAAATGACCCGATATAGGTATTAATAATATAGGCAGAGATGCAATTTTTTCTATGTCTATTGCAGATCTTTGAAATCTTCAGGTTAATTTATAACCTGATGCAGCGTGGGTTTTGCGTGGCGGCGGGGGCTGCCCGTCCGTCACTGTACACCCGGGAATGAGGACCGTCCCCAAATTAAACTCAACAAATACATATTTCAAGTCACGCGTTTTTGTTCGACACTTTTTTACTAGAGATATCTGTGTTTTGCGTAATATTCTACTTACGTCTTCGAGTCAATACCAGCGTTGACGACGAGGTGACGTCAGTGGCTTTGCCCCTTTTGTACCGATTCGTTGCTATTGGTTGAGTTTTTAAGGTCGAGTTCAGAGACTATTATTATATTTGTCGTATGTCTTGTGGACGCTCTTGTGTTGTGGGTGTAGTCATCAGTGGCGGATTAAGTTTGAGGTGGAAATGAAAAGACCTTATGGAAAAGGTCATTCGTTCTTTCAGCCTTTGTAATGATGAGCCGTTCTGAAGCGACTGCGATGCGGAGCGTTAGTTGCCGCCGAAGTCGCGCAGCTCGCGGTTGCCGAGCGGCAGCGTGGGTCGGTAGTTGTGCAGAAGCTCCATCGCTTCTGCGCCGCACGACGCCTCGCCGCATCTCAGCTTCCTCATCAGTGCCAACTGGAAAAGATTAAAATAAGTTAAAGCAAAACAAAAAAACTATCGAGGCAAAATATGCGACCAGTAAGGTGTAAGTATGGTCCAAGGTGGGTTTTTGTTAAAGTAGAAATTCGAACCAATCAACTATAAAATAAAATAAACGATTACCGAGTCCGACAAATGCATCATACGTACTTTTTTACTTGTAGAGATTGGTAGGTGCTACACATACCTACCTATGTAGGTTTAACCTCATCTGAAACCGGTATTTTATTGCGACTGGTTTTACACAATACCTATCCTTGAATTTGGCGTTTACGTACTTAGGTTTTTGCAGTTTCTACTGTAAGTATCGTGTTTCTGTTTATTTAAATCGGTCGAGTTTGTAACACGCAACAACTTACAAAGCCTTTGTTTTTGATGGACTGTATGTTTTATAAAAATGCTAAAATAGCCTACCTACAATTAAAAAGCAATATGAAGAGCGGCTTTAGCTCTCCTACTACCTAAGTATATGCGGATATCAAATACTTATGTGAAGTGGTCATGCAAATACAAGAAAAGTAAACAAAAGGCATCTTTACCTACACCTAAAATCTGTGTCAGTTTACAATACCTCAACAAATAACCCCTGTCTTGAAGGAGTTCAAGAAAGGGGTTATTTGTTAAGGTACTTGTGGGAGTGGGACCACAAATAAATAGCAGAATTCGTCGATCCACAGGTGGGACCACGTGTCTGGTGGGAACTGTTTACCTGTTCAGCAGAGACAGTGACGGGCTCCTTGAAGAGTATCCAGGTGACGGACTCGGTGCAGGGCGGGGTGGTGAGCGAGCCGGGGTAGGTCCAGTAGGCGGTGCGCGGGGGCAGCAGCCGCGCCGGGTCCAGGGGCTCCGACAACGTCACCTTGTCGCCCTTGTGCTGCACGAACGGCAGGAGACGCATCACTTTGTCTAACTCCTTGTGTTTTGAACCGACCTGAAAATAATGATTTACATTCATCTGGTCTTTGCAAAAATACGTGTAAGTAACATAATAGAGAACATTCGCTGTTTCAGTTACATCGTGTATCAAAAAACACTGTCAGATCCTGAAAAAGGTGATATAGTGTTACTGAAAATGAACAACATTCTCCAAGGAACATAGGCCATTCTCCGAGGAACATAGGATTTTTTTTTTCGCCTTTCCATAGTAAGTCGGTCAGCTGACCAATACATTTTGTATGGACGTATGAAAATTTTTTTCGTTTTTCGACCTATGTTCCATGGAGAAAGTTCTTCAGATTCAGTAACACTATCACCCTTTCTCAGGATTTGACAGGGTTTTTGATACACGATGTATAGGTAGGTACGTAACTATACTTATCAAAGTTTCTGAACCCAACGGAAATACTTTAACTAAATACTACCTACCTAGGTAACTATATTTTTCTTAAACTTTTCAGCATCTTTACAGCTGTCATACCTACTTATGTACTGAATAAATCTGTCTTCGTTTTCTTACGTATTTTTATTTCTTACTTATTTATTCGCACTCATTTTTCGAAAACATAAAGGTATATTGGACAACATCACAGACAGATGGCTCCAACTACTTGCATATAAGTAGATAGATGTTCCAATTTAATTAAGTAAACGGAATACCTTTGTATCACAGTTTATAACGAAATAAACATATTTAGTATATTATTTCAATTTCCACAGACCTACCTAAATAGCTTAAGTCACTTTGTGTTAGATCATATCAATCAGAGACAACACGGTGGTAACATCAAACACCCCGACCTGAGCTAATATTACTACAGAAAAATTCATTTTCTAAGTTGATCCAGCCGCGAATCGAATCCGGGGAGCTCAGAGATGGTGGTGAGGTGAAACCATGAAAACGGCGTGTGCAAGCCACATCAAATCTTATGTAACTAACTAACAAAAAAGAGACATTGATATCGTGTTGCTTGCTTGTGTCTGCCTTATTGTTTATTTTATTTTTGTTTGCGATGACAAAAGGAAAACAAATTATTCAACCTAACAAGATAAGGCACACCAATTAATAATGTGTGGTGTAAATACTACTGAGGTCAATCACAATCAGAACTGAGTTAAATTATGTCGGTACCTACCTAGTCCTACCCACCCATACATAGGGTCAGTGCCTGCTTAAATGATCATATCACTATAATAATATGTAAGAGTAACTGTACCTATACTATACTGTAAGAATAACAAGTTAACAAAAAACCTACGAAAAAAATAAAAAAATAAAACTGGTTTTATCATAGACATAGAAAAATTTTCGCTGCGCTCAAGAAGACCAACAAAGCGTGGAAAAGAGAAGTTAACGTCATACGGACACGGTCTACGTAAAAAAGAGACAAAGGATCAAGTGACATGTGCCAATATTTTTTACAGTAAGAGCCCCTAGCGTCCCGCCTAGCAAATGAGCATTCACAGTTTGTTTAAAATATTTTTTAATCTTAAATAGAATTTAAAATAAAGGTATCGTGGAGCTATGGTGTCTTCTGCTCTAAGTAATTGTGATGTGACAAAAAGAAACAATCCAAGTAATCACACTTTTCAAAGGTAAATAAGATATTGCCACACATTTCTCTAAAACCAAATTTCGCTACATTTATTCGTTTATCGACAAAGAAAACAGTATGGAACATAGTTTATTAACTTCCTTTGCCATAATATAGTCATATTTTATGATTCTAAGTCATATTTTACGTATCTTATATAAAATGTATTGATTCGTTTTCGGATCACCTGTTTATTGACTCTGTTGTTCTTTGACATTCTATTTCTATGGGTTTTATCCTCTTTAATATTTAGTTAAGTAAGTACCTAACTACGAAATGAATATTTGTACGTAGGTACCTATTAATTTTATATTTTTTTTGGTTTTGTTTACATAAAACTATCGAGCTCCCTCTCTTTTGTGATGTTTTCGTATTCCTTATTTGTGACTAAAATAAGTTTTATGACGTAAGTGGGCGCTGGGCGCAGACGCGAAGGGCGCCTACCTAGTGGGCTAGAAAAATTGGCATCTGCCATCACCTTCATTATTTGAGCTATGCATGAATATTATTAGTGAACAATGAAACAATGAGCATTCATTAATATTGATTAATTATAACTTAAAATTGTTTAAGTACAGACCTACCTGATATTATTGCTATTAACTTAACTTACGTCCAAATACTCAAACGAATCTTAAAGTTAAGGTCACCTTAAATCCGAAAAAGTTGTCAAAGACTTAAACTCTATGAAACTGACAGCTTCCTTAAAGTTAAGGAGCCCTTACTTAAGGTGGGACCCTGAGCGAAAGTGGCGCCGCGGTGAATTTCATTTAATATTATAATTCTAATACACAATTTTAATAATGTTTATCGTGGAGATTTTAGAGCCTACAGTCTAGTACCTATTTTTAGACGGTATCGTTACATTCCCTAGTAGTCACTGCTAGAAGTACATAGAAAAAGTGCTAAAAGTGGCCGTTTTTGACACATTTGCTATCTACTTCTACGAATGACTACGAAGGCATGTAGTGATACCTTCTAAAAATACTAGACCATGGGCCCTAAAATCTCCACGATAAACATTATTAAAATCTTTATCTATTAATAACTTATTAAATAAAAACCTCTGAGGGCGCCACTTTCGGTCATACAACCGCCTTAAGATTTTAGCTAAGAAGCCTTGAGTATTCTGCCATAAGATCTACATTAAGTATACAGGGTGTTTTACAAAACAACCCGCAATGCCGGATATGGTACATATAAGGACCATCAACCTGAACAACTTTTACTATAAGACTAACTCTGAAATCGCAAAAAAAATCAGCTGTTCTATAATTTTCAAATTAATTTTGTATGAAACAGCTGATTTTTTCGGGATTTCAGAGTTGGTCCCATAGTAAAAGTTGTTCAGTTTGATGGTACCATATTCGGCATTGCAGGTTGTTTTTATGTAACACCCGGTACCTATAGCGCTTCGGTTTTTTATTTGTTCGTGTAGGTACGGACTTAGAGTAAGACGCGCTTCTGAAGCCGCGAAGCCGCGATGCTCTAAGGGTACGGAATATTATAAATAGAACTCTATACTCGTTTATTCTAGTAAATGCAATACCTAACTGCAAGTTAAAAGGATTACGTTCTACGGCTTCTCTCTCACCCGTTAAGCTATACCTACTTGCAACAAACTCTTGGATAACTTACATAAAATACCTAGCTGCCAGTGGCGGGGGATAAAATTATGGTATGGCGTTCTACAAAAAAGTTATGATCTGCGTAGTGGATCGGTGGATTGAGATTTTTAAAAGGTAACCCGATAGGAATTGGCTTGTATGGACCCTTCGCACACTGCTAGCTACCTACCCTATTACTATTTCTATTTTTTACATTTACATCAACTGTTTTAGGTGCTTAATGGACAGTAGGGTCAGTTATCTCCGTGAAAACCTGTGAAAAGATCCTCAAACGACAAAAGAAAACCGCTTAGTTCTTTCGATCTACCGGTTTTCATCATTTAACTAACATATTGCAGAGAGATCCAGCTTTCCATTAATTAAGTGGAAGTTTGTTAGTTATAGGAGAGAGGAAATGTATTGCTGGCTGATTAAATGCATGCAACAAGTGGAGAAAATAAGTAATAGATAGATCAAATTCAACCTATTAAGGAATTATAGTAAATTATAGCTCTACGTAATTTGATTTTAATTGTCCTCTGTTCTTGACTATAAAAGTCACTACCAATTCTAAGGCTTCAGCCACACAAAATATAAAGTACTAGCGGCCGCCCGCGACTTCGTCTGCGTGTTAAGTATTTTTGTTATCGAAAGGTACCCTATGTCCTTCTCTGTACCCCTGACAACGTGTATGTAAAATTTCATTATGATCGGTTCAGTAGTTAAGACGTGAAGGCGTAACAAACAAACAAACAAATAAACAAACAAACGGACTTTCGCATTTATAATATTAGTAAGGATAGTAAGGATACAGGGTGGTCCTAAAATATCGCCAAGAAAGTAGGCCATAAGTTGTCCTCCTATCTTCAATAAGATAGGAGGAAATTTTACTGAATGAAGACTTCTGTTTATTTTAAAAAATAACTGTAACTGCATTCAAAAATTTTTGAAAAAATCTCACACGATGCCGTACTATGTATGCGTAATAATTAAAATTTAAATATTATATTTCATGGACTTCCTTTTATTTAAGATGCTGTGTTAATCAAGAAAAAAAAAAACCCAATAAATAACCCTTTCGATCGGGATAGTAAAATATCGTAAAAATAAAAGATTGTTTTTTTCATTTTTGATGGGTTCGATTCCTGGTTAATTAATGCAGGCGATTTTTCAAAAATCCAATCCCAATTATTATTCAATCAAAATGAAGTCTTTTTTCAGAAACCTACCTTCATTTCCCTTATAGCCCTTATTGTGGCAAAGTTTTGGGGCACCTTGTTATATAGGTATAATAGCATAACAAATACCGAAACAAATTGCGTTGCCAAACCGGGCTATAGCATAGAACAAATATTACTGGCTAAACGTGAAAAACGCAAAAAAATCATGACGGACGGAAGTAATGTCAAATACAGGCTGCGCGGCGCTTCTCTCTAGCTAGATCTATCCATAAAGGGCTTTCTTTATATTTCATGCTTCTGATAACCAACCTATTGTGTTTTACAAAATTACAGTTCTGCATTATCATGGATACCTGCTCCATATTCGTAACTTTTACAACCGACCCGTGACGTGAACTGAGCGTATGCGATGAGTTTGATTGAGAATATCCGCCATCGTGAGCATCACTTGCAGTGCCGCCAGCACGTGCACCATGCAATGTGAGTACCAAAGGTTCAATGAATCATTTCATCAACATAATATTTGTTAGACCCTAGTTCATCAGCTCAGCTCACCCACTGTATGCAAATATATTACGCAGTTGGCGAGAAAAACTTTCTCTTGTCTATGCTTAGAGTGAGATATGATTCATTCGAATTTGTAAGCTTTTACCAGTTATTATGTATACTTTTCGTCTATATTCACGTACCTATTCATTTAGGTACCTAGCCTAGGTAAGTACTTACAAATTGAGCATTAACAAAATAAATGTAATCCGGATTCATACACATTCATTCATTCAACCAACAGTCTCTACATTCGGTTTACTGCGAGTTTTCCCAATTTCTACAAACGAGACGACGCAAAAATATTCGCGTGCATTTCACATTTTTTATTTTACTCTAACCTCCGCTGGCCCGACTGGACTTCCCTCTAAAACATGTGTGTATTATAAATTAAGCATACATATATGCTTAATGGGGAATGTCCGAAAAAAATAAAATTGGCTGAATATTTTTTTATAGGTAGGAATAAGCTCTATTAGTAATAGAAAAAAAAAATCGGAATTTTCATTTGCGTGAAAAAAATTAAAATCTCTTCGTCTTCACAAATATAGGAAAGTAACAGCAGAATGGAGATTATACCTTTGCCATCACCTGCCACAAACATGGTATTAAAAAAAATTTCAACACAAAATGTCAAAACTTTTTGTTTTTAATTCTTGTTGTCATAGTGGCAGGTGTTGGCAAAGGTATACTTTCCATTCTGCTGTTACTTTCCTACATTTGTGAAGTCGAAGAGACTTTAATTTTTTAAAATTTTTTCACGCACCCGAAAATTCTGAAAATTTTTTCTATTACTAAGGGAGCTTATTCCTATCTATAAAAAAATATTCAACCAATTTGATTTTTTTCGGACATTTCCCATTTATAATACACACTTGACAATACACACTTACCTACACATTACAAGTTAACAACTAATTTATCTTCCTATTTCTATCACATAAAACTGACTGATATAAGAGTCAGCGCACAGCCTAAATTATTGAAACAAGGACCTTGAGTTTTTGAAAATTTTCACAGGAAGCAGGTTTCGTTAAGACACTTACTGTGAGCAGTACTCCTAAAACCGCGAGTCCGTCCGGCTTGCCCGCCGCTTCGGTGAAGCTGTCGTACTTGGAGGTGTTCCAGTGCACGAGGTGCAGCTCGCCGGAGAAGGTGCGGCCGTCCACCGTGTGCTCGGAGCCCTCGCCGTCCTCGCGGCCCCAGTGGCAGTGCCACTGCTGCAGCATGTACACGTCCGACCCTAGAGGACCGCCGCGTAATTCTGGAACATTGATTTACTGCTCAAAAATTGCTCTAATATTTCTCGTTCCACATTTATTTAAAAAAATCTGTAATCTAAAAAATGTCCACACATGGTTTTTGACCGTAAAATTAGAACACTTGTCCACGTATGGGGCGGCGCTAAGGCGGCCATAGCGTAGTGCCGCCCTAGCCAAACCATGTGTGGACAAGCTTCTATAGTGCCACAGTGCCAGTTCCATAGACCACGGGCGGATAAACCGTAGATTTTTACGGTGAAAATCCGTACGTGGAAAATCGAGTATATCGAATGGTTTGCCTTAAAATGATCTCATAAGAGTTTTTAGAGGTAAGATAGCCAGTTCCTCAGTGATGAGGATTTCAGGTGTAGTGCGCAGAGTGCACTTCCACCTTACCTTATCGTTACTTAACATCAGGTGAGATGAAGGCCAAGCACTACCCCATTATGCATGAAAAAATGTACCTAAGTATGCCCAAATAGATGGATAAAACTTTTTCTAAAATAACATTGTATTGTATGTACTTAATACCGTAAAAATTATAAATTAGCAACCTAATTAAGTTTATCTACACCCATGCTTTAAATCCTCTGTAAGGGGTTCTGAAACAGTTAGCTTACTGCCATCATTACAATATCCCGAGCGAGAGCTGGTCCTGCAGCGCCGCGCGCCCACGCGCGAGCAACGCATTATGAAATTCAGCACAACATTATAACACTCTTGCGGAAGACATAATGACGAGGAGGGAGAGGAAAGTCAAAGTTAAAGACAAAGTCAAAGTCAAAATCTTCATAGAGGATACATATCATGGGTTTAGATAAATATCATGGGTGTTTTTAATCCATATGTATTAAAATATTGTTTGTATCCCTAATAAAAATAAGAAAAATAAAAAAATGGGTGTAGATAAAGTCTTGTATGCAACTGTACATAATTAGGTATTAAAACACTCATGTGATACTATTATCACATTCGTGTTTTAATACCCCTCGTTATAGTACAGTTGCATAATAACTATTAGAATTCAGGAGATAGCACTATGGTTCATTGCTGGGGGTAAAGTCTGCTTCCCTATTAGGTCATATGGGTAACAATATTGAAAAGGTTAGGAACCACTGATCTAACCATAGATATAGAAAAATTTTCGCTGTGCTTGGAATTTGCGAAATTATTCACAAACAATTTAGTGTGTGAACCTGATAAAGCAGTGAGTCATTGTGAGGGGACCAGTCGGGATCGATGGGAAGGCAAATTGCTCACGTGACTGCAAAGAGGAGTATAACGTACCTATAATGCGTACTGCTTCCGACTGTAATGTAGGTAGGTACTACAGTGCGTGTCGTGGGGAGACGACATATAAGAGAACGACTAAACTTTTAATTTATATCGTTATTACAATAGAACTGTTCAAAAACTAAGAGTTTATTGTGTTTAGTTTTCAAGTATTGTTTGTATGTATGTAAGTCTCTTTATTTCTTCATGTCTTCAAATGCCGTTATTAATATATATTTTTTGACATGAGGTTAATGTACTATCTTGTCTTAGAGCATATTTGTTCCGTTTCGTGTTTTGTTTTTCATTGTAATGTAGCTTTTGACGTAACAACCTAACAACTAACTCCAATGCGAGTGATGATTGATGGGTAATACTGCTTCTACTTTTTTAATACATCTTTGGCTTTTGGTGCAACAACTGACATCGAAATGTTAGAGAAGAGGAGTTTGACTAAGTTTCCTAATTGTTATTTTAAAATAAAATATTTCGTAAAAAAATGCTTGTTGCATCGATGTTGACGATCCGCTATTTTTTTTTCAGATTTCAAGCGGCACTTTCTCTGGAAACGATATTCCAATAAGACGAACGAAATCTCCGGAAAAAGATAGGTATAGGTATAAAAAAACTGCATCAAACGAACTTACCAGATTCATAGCCGTTCTCGTCTACGCGCCAGCAGTACCCAGGGTTGACGACAGAGCGGGTGTGATTGATGGAGTACTTCCAGCGGAGGGGTGCGCAGTCGCTGCTGCATGCCCGTGACGTCACTATGTCCACCGGGCTCTGTCGGGCGCCGCGCGCCTCTGGGAACTTCTCGATCCAGGTCGCTGGACCTGAAGAAATACGTAAAGTTAATTGATGTTGGATGCCTCAGCTCAAACTGGTCAGAATTGGCACGGACGAAGTTAAGAATGGCGTACCTATTGTCCGAGGAAAGATGCTGGTCTCTGCGCCAAAACAGTAAATAAAGTTGATTTCATTCATAGATATAATTAACTGACTTAAGTACCTACATCTCAACGAAATATTATAAATGGTTCCTGTAAGAGCTATGTTCGTATTTGTTACTCTTACTTAGCTCTTACCCATAGGATTTTTGTCCGATTTGTAAATTTTTGAGGTTCGAATTCAAAAATCGGGAAAATGGGGAAAAGAATTGAAAAAAACCTCTGTAATTCACTGGTACTTCGGTATATTCACAGCTATTTCGGTATTTCTAGGGCCCTATTTTTGAAATAAATGATAAAAGTAAAACAAATCACTTAGGTACCTACCTATTGGGACTTGCTTGTATTTCGTTGGCAACCTAGATAGAAATGTTTATCAAAATTGTGAAATTTTCACAATTTTTTTTTATTTCACATAGCTTTACGCAAAGGTTGAAAAGTATAATTTTAAACGTGTAGAGAGTTACAGACCTACCTACACGTAAGGTATCTTTCCAACTGACATCAGTGTTGTAACTGCACATCGCGAATGCAGAATCGAAATGGTAACAAAACACATGTGACTAACTCTGGACTTTTTACAATGGCACACGGTTGACCGGTGACATTGATTAAGTCACGGCCGCGCCAGAATTTAATTATACTGTCCGTTTTTTATAATGTTTATTTATATTTTTTACAATCGCGACTACAGGAAGTCTTTAGCTGAAGTTTGGTAAACCAATTACTACTAGTCAGTTAAGAATCTTTCTTTAATCATGCCGGTAAATCTAGAGTTGAATTGGATTGATGAATCTGATGAATGAAAAAGTGATCTGCATAACAAAATAATCTGAATTTAAAAGACTAAATAATATTCTTATAGAATATCAAGTAAATTCATCTTAGTGGCTTTTTAGTTATAGCATACTAACATTATGTAAGGAAGTATCAACAACAGTGAAGTAAAGCAGGAAAAGATAAGATTTCATTTTCATTAGAGCAGTAACCTCTTTATTCATACTTTAGTTTGTCTAATTAAAATGAAAGTGAAAACAAGTGACTACCTACTAAATTAGGTAGTTTTTTGTTTACAATTGCCAATGGCGCTCGCATTAATTTGCGTATGAATTAGGCGTGACGTGAACGTGACACATATTGGTTTCGACAGCAATGTCACATCGTCCTCAACTAATCTCAACACGTGCTCATAGGGACGTTGCTGATTTTTTAAGAAGTTTTTAAATGCTTTTCATATTTTTAGTCCGTCTTTTCTAAAATCATATTATTATTTTTGTTTTGTATCGGCATCAGGCAAATTTAAGCCGTTTTTGTTTAATGAAAGATGTATAGATAAATATAGCTTTTTATTTTTACAATAACTAATTAAGTCCTCGATTCATCAACAGGCAACACAATTGTAACACACCTCGGTTTTAATAAGTTATCTCTATACCCAGCTATCAAATTTGAACCTTATCTCGTCTTAGCGAGCGCGGGTGCAGACATACCTCGTCCTTCTTTAATCGTTTTTGTAGGTAATTTACATAAATTTCTTCAGTTTCACAGCTTCCGGGAAAACATTTTTCTTGATAAGATGAAGACTACCGACTGCAAAAATAATTATGATGATCTTTCTGTGCTAATCATTATCTTTAGAGTTTTGTAATTGGAATATAATTGTTAAAAAATATGTGGATGTAATAACGAATTATTTTAATTGTGCGGTTGTAATCTTTGAAAACGACAGATTGTTGTATGATCGTGTTGTGGATTACAAAGTATGTAGGTATATGGTAGAACAATGAATACGTGAATACTTAAATATTTATTATATTTTCTGTCTAGGGATTATATAAGAGTGACGCTGTAGACCACACCCAAATTACCTCTCAGTCATTTCATTGGCAAGCTTTTCAATAACACAAAAAGAATGTACTCAAGTATACTCACTCCATACTTTGGATATTGTTTGTTCATAAACTTATGATGGGGATTAATACTTAACTCGTAGAAGTTATTAGAATAATTAGGTACTATCGTTTTCGATTATATCTAATAATAATATATCGCGTATTGCGTGTTTGCTTTGCCCGGTAATTTTTCATCATCTTTCAAGTTTATAGCGTTACTTTCAATTTGTCTCTTAATCAGGACATCAAATATTATTGTTCAGACTCTTAAGGAGTGATATAAATTGTCCCATAAAAGACTAATGAATGTATGACGGTATAATTATTAAATCAGCTATTTACAGGCAGGCTTATTACATGCTTTACATACAATTGAAGTTAAGCAGTCAATTGTTTAAAATTCATAATGAGAACCAACGCAGGCAGAACCTTTAATGCCTCGTTAATTGGCGATTTATTGCTGGTTTGAAAATGATTTCATGATCTATGGGTGCCAACTTTAAATTGGCATTCAATTTTCCAATAAATATTGAGATATCATTGTTTGAGAACAATGATTTTCAAAAACACTGGGCAGAAAATTACCTATTAGAGATTGAGGTGATGTAATACAAATTAGAAAGATATAGGTTACTAGCTTTTGCCCGCGACTTCGCGTGATTAAGATAGTTGTGCATTAGTTTAAAAGTCACGGATTACCAATATACCTAGGCATTTATCAGTAGACCTCATTTCACACATTTAAATTTTCCCATAAAAATAAATGTACATACTGAATACCCTATAGCATCCTGTATAACGGGAATTTTCCAAAACGCTATCTTAGTGCTCACCCACACTATGAAAGGTATCTACCCTCCAAAAATGGTGTCTCTAACCTTCAGCCGTTAGGGCTCTAGCCGTATTCCAACAACCCATCAATCAATCAATTATTATATACTATACTTAGATTAAAAATGAGATAATTTCCCTTTCATTATCATTCATTCAATTCATCACCATCTAAAACAAGTAGTTATAAATTAATTTGTAAGAATCAAAAATTATAAAATTCAAGTTTATGTGTATTTTTTTATCACTTCGTGCAGCCTACTATTTACGAGTATACAGGGTGTCCTAAAACTTTGCCACACGGAGGGAAAGTACCTTAAATATTGAAGATAAGAAATTTTACTGAAAGAAGACTGAAGAAATCATTCAAAAATTTTCGAAAAATCGCATGCCTTAACCAGGAATCGTACCCACCAAATTAGAAAAAAAAACAATCTTTTTACGATACCGATCGAAAGGGTTACTCATTAGGATTATTTTTTGCTAAGTAACACAGCATCTTAAACAAAAGAAAGACTATGAAATTTTAATTTTAATTTTTACGGATTGTATCAACTTGTATCGAATCGTATGCGATTTAAAAAAAATCTTTGAATACAGTTTCGTTTCTTTTTAAAAACAAAATGAAGTTTCCTTTCAGTAAAATTTCCTATCTTCAATATTTAAGGTACTTTCCCTCCGTGTGGCAAAGTTTTAGGACAGCCTGTATATTGATTCATCGACGAACGTGGAAACTTTAGTTATAATATAATATTGTATTTGAAATTAGTAAACAAAAAAGTTAATTATTTGCCACCAAGTCTAATTTATTATGTGATTTTAAAGATTTTCTTCGGCTGTTGGTTTTCTTATCCGTTTCATAAGCCTTAAAGCGTTTCTTGTTATTTGCATTGAATAACAAAGCGGTTACCATTTGGCTACTCCAATTCCGACGTATGCTTATTTAAATTGTCTTCAAGACAATAGAATGGTCTGTGGATGAGTGGTCGACTATTCAAAGCTAAAATAAACCAAGTCATTACGTATGTAAAATTGTCATTGAAAAACGTCATTGAACGTTAAAATCTTTTAACTGAATTCTAAAAGAATATGATTCGTCTGTAGGGTCAAAAACATACGGCGTTTCGTGAACCAAAGATTTCTTTTGGCAGGATTGGCCCTTAGGGCTCAAGCACAGAATAAATATATGTACTACGTCCCAAGGTCGAAGTAGAGTCTCCAAGATTTTTGATGTAAGGTTTCTAAGGATAGGTACCAAGTTCGGTACCTATTTATTTATGGACTTTGAAAAAACTTTTTCACTCAGTATTTATTTTTGGATTTTTCCATTAACATTTTTCACAATAATTCCATAGTAATGCTCGATGTTCCCATTTATACTAACTGCACAAAAATTAATAAAATATGATTTTAAAATAAATCAATTTTTCACTTTTAATTTCACTAGTAAATAAAGTATACAAGATTGAACGGAAGTTTTAATTTTCTTCCCATAAATAAATATTGTGAAGATTATTTTATTAGTAAATTAAGATTGAAAAAGAAAAAAAACCTAAACAACAAAAGTTTGGAAGTTAGACCGAAATCTACCTTTGTTGGTTCTATTTTATAAATAAACTCAATTTTAATCAATTACTTAACGATTGGCGACGTATTGACGCTATTCGCACATTGACTCCCGCCAATAACAATATTGGTCCTAATACAAATAAAATGAGGTGACCATTCATCATGACCGTCGCAATCACAAGTCGCAAATAGCACGCCTAAGCACCCGTCGTAATCGTAATTCTGTCAATTGGTGACTTTGGGAGAAAGTACACACACTAATAAAATAAATAGGTGCGTATCCGGCTACAGGTATAAATACGACATTAGTTTTTGTATAAAACTAGCAAAATATACGTTTTGATAGGTAATAATTATTTGTACTTTAGTAATTAAATAAACTTCATAATATTTCTTGGGAAGGCAAGGTAAAACTTCTGTTCAATCTTGTATGTTAAAATGAAAATGAAAAATTGATTCGAAATATTTATTTATATTTTTTATGTGCAGTTAGTGTAACTGGGACCTTCGAGTATTACTATGGAATTATTGTGACTTATATGGAAATGTAGAATTGATAATTTTGAAATTATGACATCAAAAATTGAAGCATTAAAACTTTCGAAATCAAGTTTCAGGACTGAATAGCATTATGCATGCAGCTAAAATCTTAATAAAAAAAATTCAAGCCTGAATGAAGTTTTAGAAGGATGCAGTTAGCAAAATGCTACTTTGATATTCGACCAATCCAATGTGTGTCAAAATGATAAGAATATTGGGGATAGGAGGCGGCGACATCGAGTTGAGCGACAGCGGATGCGTTTGATATAGTACATTATGAGATAAGTTAGCTTAGGTTGCTCATTGCGCACGAGGCTGTGGGTTGCAGCCCGAGCCGCAGGCGAGGGCGTAACTCGGCCGAGTGTGCAATGAGCAAAAGCTCACGAGTTTCATACGACGTTTTTCAACACATTTGCGAGGAAAATACAAAGTAAATTACCACACAGCAACAAATACGACAAAAACAAAATATGAAAATTATGGGAAAAGGCGCGTAGGTTTTTTTAGTTTTTTTTTATACGCCCAATGTAAGAATATTTGCGAACAAAGGGGTGAGTGAGCATACAGCCTACTTCAAAATTATAATTTTAAGTGATAAAATGCAAATATTTTAATATTTTATTACAAAATATTATGAATTATGAATAATTTGATAATAATAAATATTTGTTTGACTTGTGCAATCTTTCCTTTGTACCTTTCGCCTTTCTTCAATGCCATGGCGATATTTTAAAACACTAATAAAGTAGTTAAATAATATTTTTTAGGGGTTCGTTCTACAATGTTGATTCGCAAAATCTCTTTATTATCGACAAGTAGTAGAGTAGCAGTTTACTGGTGTTCGTTTGTTTGGCGGCAGCAATTTCCGGCTAGCGGTAAACTTTAATTAACTAATAAGGCCGGCACACGCCCGCCTGTCTCCCGTCACCGTATATTTTGCGTAGATGGTGTAATTAAATGTAACGATTGGTTAAATGTAAGTTATCGGCGAGTGAGAGAGGTGCTGGCCGCCCGATGACGATGGCGTGAGCTGCCGACCTCGGCCTTGTTATCTCCGCGGATTCATTTATCCAGTTTCATGTGACGTGGTTTGCCCTCGTTTGTAGCGTCTCGTCGGCGAAACGATCGGCCGTTTTTTGCAGTTGAATGAAAGGCAAACGGTTTCTGGTTTTGTTGCCCACTTGCGATATCCTCAAAAGGCTTTCTGGCTACGTTCCTCGAGTGAAAAGTAGGTGGTTTCAGACACAGTTATTACTCGAGTCGAAAAATATGATATTGTCGCAACGATATCTATCTGTGATACATTCATAAATCAAACAATGAAAATTAAGCCGGCTCGGAATAAGTGAGTGAAAGTTCGGCACTTATACCTAGAAATGTCAGTCACAATAATTAATAGGTTGTGCCAATTGCACATTGAAAAATTCATGTAATATACGAGTATGTAGGTATGTAGTCTACATAGAATAGAGCTACTTTTATAGAGGTAACTTGCCTTATATTCGAAGTAAGAGCCGATGTACCAATTGGTTTAGAAAATAAAAAGCACACGTTTTGTTCTATACTTTAGAACAAAACAGAGTGACGTGCTTTTTTTAGGCATTCAGCGCATACTAAACCTTGTGACCAAAAAAACCCAGGCGCAGACATGCACTCGCGGCAAAGTTATAATAAAACCATTCTAAAAAAATAATTACAATCTAGAAGCTGTAAAAGTAAAGGTCATTATGAGGTAAAACCAATTAAGTGTACGTAAATCACAGAACAGAGCAAGAACACGTAAATTATCATTTGACTTATTCATTTTCATGTATTTTAATTACTTATCTCACGATATCAATTATTGTCATGTTATAGGTGTAGGTATAACACTGCATAAGATATACTTAACCTTAATATAAATATTCTAGGATATACCCAAGTGGAGGTAAATCACCGTTGATATTGTTGCGCGGCGTGTCGGGTGATTAAGTAACTTCCGAGCGCGACGTCGCCCGACCGCGGCCGAGGTCGCGGAAGCTGCGCCGGCGCACCCACGCACTTTTTATTAATCGACCATTGTTGTCATAAACATTTAAGTATTTTACAATAAACTTCCAAAATTACGTGACGCCGCTACACTACTGTTATTGCCAAACTCAAATTGTACACAAGTTTAAAACTAACATAGTTAGGAACTTACATCTTTTATGTCAATTCGTTAATTTATAAGTACGACTACAGTGCAAACTGTTTAATGCAAATCTTGACACTTTTCAACCTTTCAACATTATATTGTGAATTGAAAATAGATTCACCATACATTATGTTTTTTATTTTTATTAAATTTATATCCTTTAGATCGCCAGATTTATTTGTTGATTCTGACTGAGGTGATGTCATTCATGTACCTACCAAGTTTTTTTTAATTCGTTCTACTCTTCATGCATGGTTTATTATTAAACAAATTACACTACATACTTATAAATAAGAATTTAAATTTTCATATGAAAATCAAGGTGATAATTTATTTATAGGTACTAAAGTGTGGTTGGTAAATAAATACTGTGTAATACACTCGTTTATCGAACATTTCTTGAAATCCTTAAGTAACAGGAAAAATTGAAGTGTTCAAGTTGATTGTGGAAGAAGAGTTATATACGATAAGTTATTTAGACCTATCTCTTCGTTTAAGATAAAACATCTTCTATGTTTGGGTCGAATTAAATAATAAATTAAGGGTTTCAATAGGTTTTATCGAAATATACTGTTGATAGATTTTTACCAATGATACCGAGTTACCCAACTATATAAGGTCCTTCTTAAATAGTGCACGAAATTTTTAAGGGGTCAATGTACTCATACATACAAACAACTTTTACTATGGTACCAACATTGAAATCGCGAAAAAAAATCAGCTGTTCCATAGAAAATTTAAAATCGAATAAATTAAAATGTATGGGACAGCTGATTTTTTTTCGCGATTTCAATGTTGGTACCATAGTAAAAGTTGTTTGTATGCATGAGTACATTGACCCCTTAAAATTTCGTGCACTATTTAAGAAGGACCCTATAATGTAGTTTTAGAAGACATCTATCCACAAAGTACGAGTAACTTTATGGTGAATCTATAAGCTCTAAATAATAACACGAAGTAGCCTGTTTAGATACAAAAAGATGAATAGATGGGAAACAATGGGGATGGGAAATTATTACTTTAGTTAGTTAACGGATAAATTGTATGTGTTGTAATATGTAACATTATTTCTTTATTGTACCTATCGACTCTGTAGGCTCTAATAGCACTCACTATCAACCTCAGTGGTTTACGTTGTGCTTTTTAAATTTGTTTTTCTATGTATCTATGTTTAAACTGATAAATAAATAAAAAAAAAAACAATCGAAAATGGATTGGCCAATGTCGTGATTTTTTATGCCTGTTAATATCGACGCTTTTCGGTTTTGTTTCTCGTCAGCTGACAATGTTTTTGCGTAGCAGCCTTGTCATTGACATTACTGTTCGACCCTTTCAAAGGCGTTCAGGCCTAAAACCAATTGAACCCGTATGATTTTTTTACGCTCAAGTTGTTTATTAAGCACTTTTTGTTAAGAGAATGAAAATTGTAATTAACTTGATGTTTCTGAGGAAAACTGTGAATTTTTCTCAACAGTAATTTTATTCCCTCCAACATCCGACATAAACTATGCATTTATGGCAGATCTATGTACTATGTCGGTATTGTATCATTCATTACTGGCCAATAGGTAACTAGTATTCATCTCTAATAGGCTACTATTATCTACACGCGAGCTGAAACATCAGGAAATATGCCACAATAATTTAGTTCTATGTTTCTTTATGTGCTCTTTAAAGACAAAATATTATAGAAGATTACAATTGATTTTTATAACAATAAATGGAAATATCTGGTTTAGATTTTAGTGTGTCTGTCACAAATGCTAGTTACAGCTGAAACCAAAACAAAGTGCCAAAAAGTTACGTTATACTGGCACTATTAACTACCTTTAAATAAAGCAAATAAAAAAATAATAATTATGGAATAATAGTACCTACATTATGAGACAAGTTTAGGTTGGTCATTGCACACAAGGCTGTGGGTTGCAGCCCGAGCCGCAGGCGTAACTCAGCCGAGTGTGCAATGAGTAAAAGCTCATGAGTTTCATACGACGTTTTTCAACACATTTGCGAGGAAAATACAAAGTAATAAATACGACAAAAACAAAATATAACAATTATGGGAAAAGGCGCGTAGGTTTTTTTTTTGTTTTTTTCACACGCCCAATGCAAGAATATTTTGCAAACAAAGGGGTGAGGGAGCATACAGCCTACTTCAAAATTATAATTTTAATTGATAAAATGCAAATATTATTGCATTTTATAGCAAAATATTGTGAATTAGAAATAATTTGATAATAATAAATATTCGTTTAACTTAATTAAGGAATTACACATTTATTTATTTCAAAAATGAATATTAATTTTCAGCGGTATAAAACCTCTTTGTTGTTATTAAAAAAATAACTGCATTACCCAGTTAAATTCGGAATGCTCTGTTTACTCGCATAGAACTTGCAGTAAGGTACTAATTTAACTTTGTAGGGATAATTCTATAACAACCTAGTGTTTTATATATTATTGCACGCGTTTGTTATAGCTCGGTTTATGGCCCAAAAAGCGATGTATTAGGGCTCACTTTACGAGCAAGTGTGTTGAAAAAAAAATAACTGCATTACCCAGTTAAATTCGGAATGCTCTGTTTACTCGCATAGAACTTGCAGTAAGGTACGAATTTAACTTTGTAGGGATAATTCTATAACAACCTAGTGTTTTATATATTATTGCACGCGTTTGTATTATGATGTGTCCCCACTTAGGTTCGCGAACCTCCGCGCTCCGCGAACATGCACCGAAAAAATCGTTTATCCTCTGCTGGAACAGGGCGCCCAGGTGTGTACGTGAGCGAACACGTATGCGAACTTGGTTCGCACAGGTACACACTGTAGCCAAAGTAAAAATATTTGTTTTTGCTATGGATCACTGTTCGAGGTTCGCGGAGCGCGGAGGTTCGCGAACCTAAGTGGGTACCCACCCTTAGGGCTCACTTTACGAGCAAGTGTGTTGAAAAAGAATACAACGTGTTATTAAATAACCCCTAGTGCCGAATATGGTAGATATAGGGACAATCAAACTGAACATCTTATGGGACCAACTCTGAAATCGCGAAAAAAATAATCTGCTGTTTCATAAAATAACAAAATTGTTTAAAAAAACAAAAAACCGACTTCAAAAAACCTACCTCTAAAAAGCAAGAAATAATATTCGTAATAATAAAACACGTCTATTGAAGTCGGGTGGGGCTGGAGTACAAATCCCTTTTTTTTATTCTAAAAGCCCCACCCGACTTCAATAGACGTGTTTTATTATTACGAATATTATTTCTTGCTTTTAAGAGGTAGGTTTTTGTTTTTTTAAACAAATTTTTATTTTTTTATTTTTAGTGTAGGTTTTTACCTTTTGTATAAGGTAGTGTAGGTAATAGGTATATTATTTAGGTAGAAATTAAAATCGGCTCAGCCAAACGTGAGTTAATCGCGGAGAAACATACATACATGCGGGTCATACTGAGAACCTCCTTTTTTAAGTCGGTTAAAGAACTACACTTAGATATCCCTTTTCCAACAAAAAAATAATTATCTTATTCAGTTCATAAACAAAGAAGTTATACGACTGATCATCGAGCTAGTTCACACAAAATCATACTATTTTCGTGCTTTTTTCAAGATTACTTGAAAAGTACTGAACCGATTTCAAAATTTAAAAAAATGGGACCAACTTGAAAGTTTACCTAATGTAATAACGTTTGAATCATTTCAATCGGTCCAGCCGTCTTTGAATAATCGGTGTACATACAAAAAACAAAAAAAAAAAAAAACGGGTCGAATTGAGTACCTCCCTCCTTTTGAAGTCGGTAAAAATGTTTGAAACAGTCGATTTTTTTTTCGTGATTTCAGAGTTGGCCGATAGTAAAAGTTGTCCAGTTTGATGGTCCATAGCTACCATATTCGGCATTATGGGTTATATTGTAACACGTTGTATAGATAGGTCTATTTATAGGAACCAATTTCGAATTGTGTTTAGGATAGATCGCGAGGTAATGTGATGTTTTCACACACCTGATTGCGCGTTACTATTTAGAATAGAAATAGTAAACGGGGCATCTGTTTCCGATCAAGCACGAAACATCGAATCTCAGGAAAGCATGACATGATTCTTACAAAGACAACAATATTGCCGGCTATTAGTGACAATTGCTAGTTACCATTCAGACAAAGGTAGCAAATACCTACTGGTGTGTATATCTAGTATTCATGATAGCTCAAGGTTTTTGCAGTTTCAGGTGACTTCTATTAGTTCCACTCCGTTGTGCTCAAGAATTCTTGGCTTTTAGTTACAGATTTAACGGTGATTTTAAGGATTAACGCATGACATGACCAACTAATTTTTCGTTTCCATTAAACAAACTTTTGAGAATGAATTAATATGATGATGAAAATGAGAAAAATCAACTCAGTTTTTTCTATAGATGGATAGAACTAGCTCCCAAGGATTTAATACTGACATAATTGTCAATACCGCCCGCAAACACACAATATTATTGTCAATATTGCGTGTGTGCGGCTAACCGCACCTAAGCTAACCTTTAGCCACAGAATATATAGTTATCATGAAAATCAAATCTTCTACCACGATGTATTTTTATTGTATGCTTACATTTTAATGCACAAGATAAAATTTCCTTCCAAAAAAACAAAGCGATTTCGAATTGGATGATTAGAAACTGTTTATCGTGTATACTGTACACTTCTTACCTATTTTTGGAAGGTGCTGTATGTGGACGTGGCCCAAACCCGATACATTTTGAGACATCCCTTTCAAACACTACCACAGCTTAAAAACTGTGCTACTACTATGTATGTTTTATAACTAGTATTACCTCACCCAATTTTAAAAAGAAGAACAAAAGTTTAAAAGTACGTACATGTCCGGACAAATCTGGACGATTGGTAGCCCTACCACAGAATACATAATAGTACAAGTGCCCTACGCGTGAAACGCTCATGAAATAGAGGCTCGAGTCGTAGATGAGATGGACTGAAACGTGTACTTCGGATGCGTCATAATGTAAATAAATAAATGTTTTATTCATTTCATATTTTCGTCAATCGGATATTCGAATGATAAGCAAACACTTAGATTAGTAGGTAATTTATGTTTTGTTTTGGGACGAATTGATATATGTAAAAGTAATTTGTTTAACACGTGTATTCGTGACGATCTTCTTGGTATTTTTCGATACACAAAATAGCTTCAGCATATTGGTATATAAAATAGACTAAAAAAAAAATTATTGTATTTAGTCAAACCACTAAAAAGTGCTACTATTTGTTTAGTTAATAACAGAAATATGTACTTTCGTGAAAAAGAAATTTCTTATAAATAGTTACTTTAAAAAAATATCTACTTAAGTAACCTTAGTAATACTGTTGACAATGTAAATGTAGAAAACAAACAATAATTTATTTAGAAAATAATTAATCAGTTAGAATAACATCGTAACAACGTGTTAATAATAAAGAATAAATAATTATTCTTATAAAGGTTCGAAGTTTCTACACCTTTTCAGAGGCCATGGACATGGGATTTCATTTCAATAATCTCGTGAAAGAAAAATTTAAAGATATTTCGTTAAAAATGAATAATTATTTCTTGGTGTTGATGATTAACTAATGACAGAGTTTTAGTAGACCATTAGACACACTAACCAGTATAATATTAATCTATGGACACACGATTGGTTCACATTACCAGCTGATGAGGTGCTTAAGCTTAAGTGGTAGGTATTCTAAATTTTATCATTGTTCCTTATTCATACTAACTTATCGGTTTGCTTGGAAATTAAATGACTGGGCACGTACTTACGTATACTTGACTTTTGATTTGAATGTCTTTGAAGTTATGGGTTTGTGGAAATGTTAAGTTTTATTTTTTAAGTTCCATGAATTTATTAAATTTTATTAAAAAACAACAGTTGTAAGTAATAGTTATTAATCTATAACTGCCCCCCTACTCAAATGGCCAACTTTCTATCCGTTTGAACGCTACGCTTACTTATAAAGCTTAAAATATGAGCAATAGATGATCAAATCACAGTCGCAAACTTATCTAAATCATAGACTTCGATGTATTGTATGAAATTGTCAAGCTCACGGCACGTAATTTTATAGTTTACTGCTTATTTTAAAGTTTTAATATTAAGCGTAGCGTTCAAACGAATAGAATGTTGGCCATTTGAGTAGGGGGGCAGGTCCGCTTTGTATATGTTCATAAAATAATTGTATCAATTGCTGATAATTTTATAAAGATTTTCAAACTATTGTTAGAAGTTATAAGAGTAGTTGCGGTACTGGTATATTCAGTGACCAATTATTAAAAATCAAAATACCTATATACTTATCCGTTATACATAAAGCTATTTTAAGACTGAAATGTTTATTAGATTTGAACTTTGAATGGTCTATATTTTCCTGCCAAAAGATTACTAATCTAACTAAAGTTTGGATGAAAATATAAGATGGTACCAGACGATGTGATGATACTGAAACAGGTGATAGTGTTGTTTAAACTAAACCGCTTTCTCCATGGAACATAGAATGAAAAACGAAAAAAAAATCATACTTCTATACAAAATGTATTGGTCAGCTGACCGACTTAGTATGGCTGGCAAAAAAAAATTGTTTTTCAACCTATGTTCCTTGGAGAATACTGTTCAGCTTTAGCAACACTCACCTGTTTCAGTATCATCATCATTTGGTACCACCTTCAATAACGAAATCTGTAGTAGTCGTATTTTAAGATACATCACAACACATTTGTTTTAATAGCTCACTAAAATCTGAAACAATAAGTTACAAATTTGTGTGACATATTTACATTTTAACCAACAGGTGTATATGAATACAAGTACAATAGTGATAACAGACGCTATTTTACGAAAGAGTACTTAATTTTATGTAAATACGTCATTGAATGAAAATATATTTTTCTTACGTGTAAGTACATTTTTTTTATGTTAAACTAATGTTTCAAAAACATTGAGAATGACATGAAAATTCGTCACCTTACTTTAATTAGTTTCAAGAGAGTTTTATTTACACAGGCCATAATGTCACGTGCTTGGATGTAAACAAACCGGTATGTATCGGCGGTGCAGCGAGCAATTTATCAATCTCGCCTCCACCTAATCTAGAGGAGAGGACTTACCGTTTTCGCAGGAGTATCCCCAGTCGTCTGCCATTATCACCGGTGAACTGCTTTCACTGTTAAACGAAGTATTTGGTCGTCGAGCGCGTGGCCCGCGAGTGCACTGAGATAGTGGGTTCGTGACTGCGTGCGAGTAGTGGCGGTGGCTCTGCTTTATAGGAGGGTCAATACGATGCGTGCGAGGTAGAGCGGAGCGGGCGCGGGAGCGAGTGCGGTCGCGGGCGCGGGCAGAATGACTGTCGTTGCGGCCGCATGTGAGCTCGCCGCGGGGCCACTGCGCCC
This sequence comes from Agriphila geniculea, assembly GCA_943789525.1. NCBI lineage: Eukaryota > Metazoa > Arthropoda > Insecta > Lepidoptera > Crambidae > Agriphila > Agriphila geniculea. Next base: position 20,580,521 of record OX038871.1, read on the forward strand.
GCGACGCGCGCGCTCCTCTCCAAGCCCCTCTACTAATCGCTTTCTACGTTAATTACATTATTTACTCACATACATAATGACATGTGCGATTTTATTTACTGAACGTAAATAATTTTACTCGAAACTCGTAAATATTTTAAGAGTTTTGCAGAACGTTAGCGCATACTACAACTGGATACATTAAATAAATAAATAATTAATTGTCGATACGTATACATACTCGTATTTCTATAGAAGCTTTCGATTTTTTTAAACACACACACAATTAAATTTGTCTATCTCATTTAAAGTGTGTTTCCATTCATTTTCCGTTTCAAGATACTTGGTAACTTATCCATTTACAAATAGTTTCTCACCAACACAATTTTCATAATTGTATTTAGGATGTGTTTAATAAAATATCTAGGTATTTTTATAAGACCAATAAGTGTGTAATAAGAAATGTAATAAAAAAACGAACGCGTTGAAATCTTTTGTATGACCCATATTTCGACATTCGGGATAGTGCAATTTAGCTAAAATGTTTGTGAAATTTTCAAGAGTTTTGAAAGTTTCTGTAATGATCGAATTCTCACCTTATATTTCTTACAATTTATGAAAAACCCTTCATCGGTCGAGATACATATTTAACAATGAGAGTGAAGTAATAAGGGCATAATTACGCAAAACTGTGTTTTCTTCATTCATACTTATATAGGGCGCCTTCGAACGATTTGCTTTGTCGATATTTATAATTAGCAAGAAATTGAACTCAGTGTGATAACCCTAACTCCACATCACTATGTGCATAACTATGCAAAAACAATGCCCGCCAATATTAGAAGAGTCGTTTAAAATATTGGGTCCCCACCATTGACATGAAATTTTTTTTTTATATAGTGCATGTCAATGGTCCCCACCTATGAAATTGGCGTTTTTTTCACAAACAGAGAACTTCATTACTTTTATAATTTAAAATATTCATCAATCGCTTGACATTATATAGAATAATGACCGTCATAGGCAACTATCAATAGTACAAAAATCCTTATTTTAGTTTTCTAAACATAAAAAAATGCAGGTAGACCAGAATCTCATGAAACGGAAGTAGAATTATCTTTACTCAAACACGTGGTTGTTGAATTACAAAAGAAAGTAATTTTATTACTTTCTTGACAGACTGTATGCAACAACCACGTGTTTTTAGTAAAAATAATTTCATTTCCGCTTTATGAGATTCTGGTCTACCTCTACCTACCTAAAACATGACTCCTCTTTTTGCTAACAGAAATGACTACCTACTTTATTTGTTTTGACTTAGCCAAAATTTATTTTCTTCGCTTAGCTTAGTGGCATACGTTATCTTAGTGTTTAAACATCAGTGCATAAAAGATTCAAAACATTATAGCGTTGTTAAATAAATTAAGAAAATTTTAGTATAGAACGTTTGGCAAGTGAATGAATGAAATGTGAATGAAATCGCATCAAACAAACCTTAGTGGTTTAAAATTGTGATTATAAACATTGTTATATATCTTGTTTTTTAAAATAGTAAATAAAAGAAATAAATGTAATATCGTCTTATACTACAAGTACCTACAGTGAAAATCTGAAAACTATACATTTGTAATTAAAACATAAAAAATATAGTCTGTACCAACAAATTTGTACGGAACCCTCGGTGGGCGAGTCCGACTTGCACTTGTCCGGTTTTTAGGTAGTTATGCGAATAACAAATAAACCGAGGTGAATCAAGTTTTGAACATGAGGGGAATACCGGAGGATTTTTAATTAATGAATATGAAATCATATTATGTGAAGCTTTTAATCACAAATTAAACCCAGCTTTTTCCCCATAAAATATAGGATTTTAGTAATTCTTCGAATAAGATCATCTTCCTTCTTTAATGAAATTCTTCTTTCTTTATTATTGATATTGAATTAATTCAGCATTTCATTACAGTGTGCGACACGAACCCAATTCGTCTTTAGTTATCAAATTTTCAGGTACCACAATAGCTACACAAGGAGTTGTGTACAAACATTATGTCGTCACAAAAATATTTATACATGATTGTACTGTCTGCACAAAAAAGTCTTGAATAATTTTATCTATACTTACGCCATTTTAAAAATTACTCTCAGAATTCAGGTCGAATCGAGTTGATTGTTGGGTTGTAAAATATTTGATGGTGATTGCTGATATACCCTACCTACAACATACTCGTACATTATCTTTACATTATATTAGCGCGTGGGTTTGGTCCATTTGTTATAATCTTTTTATCCTATTCTGAGAATAAAAATGTATGTGTAAAAACAGCATAAAAAAACACAAAAAGACCTATACAGGATTATTTGCAAAACACCAACAACCTCGCGGGAGTAGATTACCTACTATAACATCATAAACCACAACATTTGTTCTACGACTTTTCCGAAAACAGGCAAAAAAATATCGACTTTTTATATAAACCTCGATCAGCTGTTCGGGACATTTGTATGGAGAGTCAAATTCTTTTTGTCGGTTTTCGGAAAAGTCGTAGAACAAAATGTTGTTGTTTATAATCTTAGTAATCTACTCCTGCGAGGTTGATGGTGTTTTACAAATAACTAGAGATGCGCCGAATGTTCGGCCGAATATTCGTATTCGACAAATTCGGCATATTTTTTCATGTTCGTATTCGGCCGAATATTCGGTTGATTTGCCGAATAATTACCGAATGTTTAAATTGTACCAATAATACCAATTATTTTGACAAAATAAAAAAGATTAAGAGGATTCTCTAGCAAACGGTCTCCATACAAACGGCGATAACGTTTCACACCCTCTCTAAACCTTAACCTACAGCAACAGATTATTTAATCCAGCGAACTAAAGCTATGGAATAAGCATTCCGCTCAAAAAATGGCACCACATGAAAAGTACAACTAAGTGGATAGAGCTAAAAATGCTGGCAGTTAGTTATGCAGCACAAAGCGTCTGATCACTGGTTGCTTATTAGCAACCATAATTTGTATACTTATAGATCTTTTCTGCACTTAAACGAAAAAATAAGATACGTTATTTCTGCATCTTTTTACTGCCTTCTTTGCATCTTTTACACCATTTGACTATAAAGGACGTCATTTCTAATAAACTCTCCCTTTCTATCTTTTCTCTACAATATAAACTGCAATTTATTGTAAAGAACACTAACGTTAGTCACCGGGTGTGTGGCTGGCCCGACTAAAGCTGTGCGGGTTGTAGTTTTTCGGCCCCGTGGTGCCATTTTTTAGCAATATTTGTTTGCAATTATACTTCCATAGATTTTAGTTCGCTGATTTAATCCTACAGCAATGAATTTTCGGTATGTCTTTGAAATGCCTAAAAATTAGGGCTGTATGTTTTGATTTTTTTAATATTGTAGATTTGAAAATATTGGCACTTTTTTGTTTTGGACGAAATCACTAAAATGCAAATGATAGATATTCAAAAAATCAAAACGTACAGGCTACAGCCCTCTTGTTTTTAGGCATTTCAAAAACATGCCTATTTTTTTAAACAAAAAAAACTGCTATCTTTATAAACCACCACTAGTATTAAAATGTATAATCAAATTATATTTTTTTAATAAATATCAATGTATGCCTCATCTTCAAAGACTTTCATCAACGTAATAATAAATTTCAAAGTATGCAGTTCCGAACTGCAATTATTTGTAACCGAAAGAGCGGTACATCGACTGAGCAGCCGTGCTAGAGAAGGAGTTGCTGTGGCAAACGCCCGCCCAACACGTGTAAAACCTGTTTACTGCGCAGAATTGAACCGAATGATTCGGCCGAATATTCGGTTCGGTACATTTTGGACCGAATATTCGGCCGAACATTCGTATTCGGTTAAACCTACATTCGGCGCATCACTACAAATAACCCTGTATAAAAAAATTAAAAATTAAAAGCCTATTGACGATAGCAGAAAATACATATTGTAGAGTCAGCAATGAAAGTCGCTTAACGTTTTGGCACTTTGTCATAGCAACTTTTTTCAACAGCTCACGGTTTGAAAAATTAGTCAAAAAAGTTACTATGACAATGTACTAAAAACAACTTTCGTTGCTGACCGTACGTAAGGATGTTTTTAGTCATACTTGGTGTTTTTCTCAAAAGTATATGAGTTATATGTACTATCCTATACATATTTTCCCTGAGTAACGGTTAAAAACTTGTTTCCGACGCAACGGGAAACCCTCTACCGGCCACGTAACAGGTAAATGCATAAATACGATTTAATGTAACTAATTTATTACATATCATTTAAGGAAAGCATAGCATAGGTAATTTTATATAATATAACATGACATCTTTTATCCTTATGTATTTTAGAAATCCTACTCAATTATTGCTCGGTTATCGAAATTAGAACATATCGTCTCGTCAACCATTTTTAATTAATTTGGAGTTAAGTAGGCACTAGTGCAAAAAAAAGTTCCGGATTCAATGCAGGACATAAAGTTGGTTGAAAGAAGTATTGTTTATTGTGACCTGTGTCTGGGCTATGTAATTGAGATTTGTGAGAATTTAGTTACAGTAAGGTCACGGTAAAGAAATGTATCAGTATTCTAACTTAGTACAAACGGTCGAAATGCGAGGCTGCGAGCCACACCTATGCGCCTAGAGTTCTATTCGGTCTGCACTCGGTTTACAAACAGTCGCGAATGCGCCGCAGTGACGAACGAAAGATTTACGTACTATTGGTTGAAATACAAGTAATTACTATAGCAAAGTTCAGATTCTGCTGTTTTTATTATATTTAATTAACCAATAAATCCAGGCATAACATTTTTAAATGCCCGGAAAGTCCGAAAAATAAGACTAAGATAATATTAAGATACCTACTTATTTTTTATTGTTATAATTATATTACACGCTGAAATTTTAATCATTTGGTTCCCGCCGTGGGGTGGTTCCACTCATGATTACAAGCAACTTTTACTGTGGGGCCAACTCTCCTGCTCGCAAAAAAAAAAAACATCTGTTCCATACATTAAGGTCGAGTAGGTACTGCACTTTTGTATGGAACAGCTGATTTTTTTTTGCGAGCAGGAGAGTTGGCCCCATAGTAAAAGTTGCTTGTAATCATGAGTGGAACCGCCCCACGGCGGGAACCAAATGATTAAAATTTCAGCGTGTATTGGTAGTATTACCAACTATGGCTAGAAGGATTTGAAACTAATTTGTTTCTCCCTTTAATAAGTAGGTATTTAGGTTTTTTTAGTTTTCTGTTTTCACAATATAGTTTTGTTAACCTAGGTATTTTATTGCTTAGAAATTGTTTTTTCGGCGAAGGCAAACTCTTTAATATGGATTCTAAAATATTACGTACGATCACAACTAGATGAAAATAAAATACTGTAGCCGGGCGGCCCTAGCCCGTGTTGATGTACCGCGCGGCTTTAGGTAGTTTTTTCAAGGACAGGGCCGAGTTAGAATACTGGTATATTTCTTTACCGTGGTAAGGTTATTTCTTTGTCCGATGAGTAAAAAAAAGGAATAATGTCATTTTCCAGTCTTTGAAGAATCTTATTCAGAATGCATAAATGCATTTTGTGCACTAATTGTTGTAGCGAGTAACGTGGCGTGACGATCAGGCCGATCGCCGCGTGGTAGAGCACTCCAAATGACGAACTGCGCGAAGTTTCAATAATTAAGTGGGTTAAGCGAAGCACCAAGATTGGCTCGCTTCCACCGTTCCGCCATCGCCGCGGGCTCCACAACTTTACAACAGCCCGTTTAATGACTGAGTAGTTTTTAGGGTTTCGTAACCAAAGGGTAAAAAAACCGGCCAAGTGCGTGTCGGGCCACGCGCAGTAGGGTTCCGTAGGTACATTATACCATACCATATTTTAATACCGCTATCATTTTTCGTCTGAAAAAATAACTTTGTTTTTCACAGTGTTTGTATGAATGACAAAGTTATATTTGCGGTTTTTGAAAATGTACTATATCTCGAAAACTAATTACTGTATCTCGTTCAAAACAATTTTCGTTGAAAGTGTTTATTAAGATCTATAGTTGATATTTTTTTTAGATTTTTCACCCTCTTACTTTAAAAGTTAAAGGGGGGGGGGGACGCACATTTTACCACTTTGGCGGCATATATCTTTCAAACGGTTGACTTAAAAAAAAAAAAAATCTTAGAAACCTCAATGTCATTTTTAAAGACCTATCTAAAGACACCCCACAAGTATTAGTTTGATGAAAAAAAATATTTTCAGTTTCAGTTCCATGTATGGGGAGCCCCCCTTAATCTTTTATTTTTTTTATTTTTGTCTAAAAATCGTAAAGCGGTTTACAGAATACACCTTACGTACTAAGTTTCAACTATGTAGTCTTGATACTTTTGGAATAAAGTGGCTGTGACATACGGACGGACAGACAGACAGACAGACAGACATGACGAATCTATAAGGGTTCCGTTTTTTGCCATTTTGGCTACGGAACCCTAAAAAGGGACCCTATTACTAAGACTCCGCTGTCTGTCGCTCTGTCACCAGGCTGTATCTCATGAACCGTGAGGCTGCGTTCAGACGATAACGTACGACCCGACCTCAACCCGAACTCAACTCAAACTCAACCCGAACACAACCCGAACTCAACTCAAACTCAACCCGAACTCACTTCAAACTCACCTGAACATTATACAGGGGCTTATTAATGTGTCATAAGACTCAAAATTGTAAGCGATGTATTTCAAGGTGGGCTGCGGCTGAGGTGAGTTTGAGTTGAGGTCGGGTCATGTGTTATCGTTTGAACGCAGCCTAATAGCTAGACAGTTGAAATTTTCACAGAATTTATTTCTACTGTTGCCGCTATAACAACAAATACTAAAAATAGAATAAAATAAACTTTTGGGGCTCCTATACAACAAACGTATTTTTTTCCGTTTTTTGCTCGATATTAGTAACGGCAACAGGTAGGTAGACAGTTGTAAGGATATTTATATGTATATTCACTTTAAAAAGAAATAATTAAATTAAAATAAAATAAATTAAGGGGGCTCCCATACAACAATATTGTATAGATAATGGTACGGAACCCTTCGCGTGCGAGTCCGACTAGCACCTGGCCGGTTTTTTTTTTATTAATCCACGACTATGCTTGGGTCACGAGACTGCGATATAATACATACTTTAAGGAAAAAGTCAAATTTTACTGTGATGAATTGGCGTAGTGACTGCTGCTAACAACTTTATTGACGTTCTATACAGCTTTATACTAGGTTCCGCCCTCGAGTTTGTCCGTGAAGCCGGTGAAGCCTATAGAATTTGATCATCTCACGGGAACATGCTGGGATAAAAAATATATTATAAGTTATATTAATCCAAGCTTTGAACCATCCATGTTGTACCAAGTTTCATCCAAATCTGTTCAGATGTTTTTATGTGACTGAGTAACATAAACAGTAAACACAATATTTAATATCTAAGTAAGTTGGATGATGCTGAGTCAACCTCAGAATTAAACCGAAACTCGTTATACTTACACCTTCATTTTGGCGTTCTAAAAGTCTCAAAAGTCTCATAAAATCTCGTGTCTGCGTCGGTCACAAATATTTTTTTAAAACCCATTATGTGGGCTAACAAATGAAAGGACTTCTTAAGCTGATGCTACATCTAACATTACATTTCAGAATACTTTTTTAAACAGAAAAACATTTTTCAAACATACGTAAAGCAACGGTTATGATAGGTCATCTGGTACTGTGACAACGAAAGTTGAGCAACTTAGCAAGGCCGATTATGAGATGGGTGAGCGTTTAGGACTATGATTAAGAATATTTTTTTGTAGTTTCTTGTCTTAAGGCTGTATATCGGCATTTCAAAGAAATTAGCGTTTTTCCAATGAAGTTATCTAATCTAATAGAACTAGTAATTCAAATTCGTAATTTCAAGTTCAACGGCATTTTGTGAGTCATTTTGGCAGAAGTAAAAAAGCCTGCTGAATTCGGTTCTGAATGTTGCCAAGCCCAATTTTGGCTCCTTTGCCCAAAATTCAAGATGGCGGCCAAAATCGAGCCTTATCTTATTAGAACTCAATTCTGGTCGTGTGAGGTGTCCTGGCATAGGTTTTGGGGGTCGCTGAACTCAATTTTGATAACCGGAAGTACAAAAAGTATGAGATGTGGCTGAAGGAGAGAAAATTCCGCCACCCAACACAAAATATTTTTTTAACACAGTTACTTGACAAAAATGTTTAACAAGTTTATTATTATAAATAGTGATATAACTGGACTATTTACCAGTATTTTTTTTCTGAGACAAATTTTCATAGTTTTAATTCTGTAGAGGATTTTCGAAAAAAAAATATTTGAGAAAATTCCGCCGTGTGACACATTTTTTTAACACAGTTACAGATGCCGGCATATAAATTGGCAAGAGAAAGTTGAGACAAAAGATGCGCAGTAACCATAAACACTAAGTTTATTGAGGGTTGGGACTCCATCATTCACAAGCTTAAGCCCCTCACACACACTATAAGATCTAATGATACGGTTAGTTCTTTTTGCAAATAAATAAATTAATAAAAAAAAGACGGAGGTCGGTTTTCCTCTCCAAGTTTTCTTTCGCCATTTCTTTCTTGGAGGGGCCTCCCAATTTTATGAAATGGTGGTTGTTTCAGTAGATTCTCTCTCTTTTTAGCACTAAATAATTCATATAATTAAATTATAAATCAACATAAAATAATTAAAAATTTTGTTAAATTTTAATTTCTTAACGTCTAAAAAAAAATCATCGCTTGAGGGTAGACTCACGGGTAGCTTCAGTCCCCCGTGACCACGGCAGCTGCAAAGTTGCCGGAATGTCGGGAAAACCAAAAATCAAACCAAATACCTACTAATTACCAAAGTACTTTCAATAAAACCGCGCTAGTATCCATTAAAAATTGTTTTATTTCATGTCTAGTGAGCGCGTAAGCTTGAGAAGTGAATTTAGAGTAAATTCCGCCGCGCGAATCAAAATATTTTTTTTAGGACAGTTATTAAATAAAAATGTTTAACTTTATCACTCTATATTGTGACATAACTGGGCTATTTACCAATATTTTTTTCCTGGGGCAAAGTCTCATAGTTTTAATACCGTACCGTTTCGGATCTCCTCCGTGCTTCGGATGGCAAGTTATATGCCATTGGTCCTGGCTGCATTTGCAGTCGTTAATACTCACCAATCCACATTGGGACCGCATGGTCTGTTAGGGCCCATCTTCTTTGCATTTCAGGCATTTATTAATGTCCTCACTGCTGGGGCATAGGTTTACCTTATGAGTGGATAAGAAGGCCGGGGTCATACTCACCAGGTGGGCCCAATGTGGATTGTTGGGTGTTAACGACTGCAAATGCAGTTGGGACCAACAGCATAAGGTGCCTTCCAAAGCACGTAGGAGCTTCATTCCATCCATAAGCCAGACTCTGTGCTCCATCATCCTTGTCCGTCCATATGCCAGACCTGTGCTTCAACGGTGGGGATATCAAAATGGCTGCTGATAGAAATAGTTCTCCATAGAGCCCCACCAGACAGACTGAATATACATAATACCCCGGGGAAATCTGAGGCCACTCGCATACTAGCAAACTTGGAAGGTTTTTGAGGAGTCAAAAGAAATTTGAACTTTAGTAGGGGTGAAGTAATTTCTAATTATTGTCTAATTTTTTAGACAATTAGACAAAATTAGGGGGGCTAATTTATTGTCTATCCAAGGCACTAGACCACAAATTAACCGAAAATTAAGCACGAAATGAGTTGACGAGTTTTTGTATGTTTGCCCGTTTTACTGACTTCTGTTGATAATTTGATATGAAGGCGTCAAAGCAGACAAATGAAATTTACAGAGCCGTTAGCTTATCAAACAAGAAAGTTTTTAGATGCTCACCAAAAAAATTTTTGGGAACTTTATTCTTACAGGAGGACTTTAAACTAACAGATTTTTTTCAAAATTATTAAGATGACTTAACGCAATCGTTTATTTTCAAACTGGTTAACGTGAGGAGTTAAATTGTATTTTAACTTAAGAGGCCTATTAATGCACTACGTTTTAGTATAAACATTGGGAGTCTGGTACCAATATTTTAGAAGATGGAGATGTTTTCCTGTATAAAGTCGCTAAATAGAGCAAAACACGCTCGAACAAAAATCAGAAGGGAGCCAAAATTCGGCTTGGCAACATTCAGAACCGAATTTAGCAGGCTTTTTTAAATCGGAAAAGTCACGTAGCTAAAATGGCTCACAAAATGCCGTTCAAACGGTAAAGGAAGCGGATATTTAAAATTTTCGTCTAGTCTAAGAATGAAAGCATTACTATTGATAAAGTTTAGTTTTAGGAAGCAAAATTCTTAAATTAGTGCCGTATAATAAATTATCAGGTATTTTAAAACGAAGACAATCTGTTCGAGAGGAATTTCATTTATTTATTTATTTTATTTATTTGGTTTACCAGCAATTGTTACATTGTTACATTAATGAGTATTATAGATCGTAGTTCTTAGCTAAATGCACAATTAATTTAAGGTAAACACCGCATGCAATGTTAATTGCTACCAGTAACATCTAAAACTAAAAACTAAATTATGTTCTTACTTATTTTTAAAGTTTTATATAAAGGATAACTAAAACAAATATGACAATACACTTACATTATACAAGGACTATGGTTTCCAGCACATTCCTACGAAATGTGTTAAGACATACAGCATGAATATCTGTAGACTTTCCAAAACAGTTCAGAAGTCTGCTTGCTCTGGGAACAAATGAGCTTGAGCCCAACACCGTGGTGCGAGAAGGTGGAACTAAAGGTTGAACTTTATACCTACTAGGTGTCTTACGAGGTACATTGAATCTAAACTTACTAAGCAAATTTGGACAGTCTAATTTATTATTGAATAATTTATACAAAAATGTGAGATCAAGTAATATTCGACGGTTTTCCAGGGAAGTATATTTGAAATGTTTTAGTCTGTTTTTGTATGAGAACCCTTTCCTACACTTGTTAGATGAGTAAGCCAGATGCCAAAGATATCTTTTCTGAACACGTTCCAACCTAAGAGAGTGACACGCATAGTGTGGTCTCCATACAACACTGCAGTATTCCAGAATGCTCAGGACAAGAGAATTGTACAGCAGCCTCTTTGTTTGCAACCTGCGGAATCCCTTGCCAATTCTAATAATAAATCCAAGCATGTTAGAAGCTCTTTTTATGACACTTTCTAATTGAGCACCAAATGTAAATTTTTTATCGATAATAACACCGAGGTCATTCATATGGTCAGCCTCTTGAATGTTTTTACCATTAATATAATAATTAGATCTAATATTGTTGTGCTTTCTGGTGAATTTAACGTAAAAGCATTTGTCTACATTTAATTGCATTCTATTTGAGTCACAACAATGATTCACGCTATTTAGATCTTCCTGTAGCAGTAAAGGGTCCTGTTCCGTCTTGATTATTTTCATTAACTTCAAATCATCAGCATATAAGTATGGAATAGAATGCGAGATATGATCAACAATATCATTAATAAAAATATTAAATAAAATAGGACCTAAGTTAGAACCTTGAGGTACTCCCGAATCAATTTCATATTCCCCCGAATTAAATCCATTTATTACAACAAAAAATTTACGATTATTCATATTTGCTTGTCAGAGGTATTTTTCACAAACGTTTCAGCTGTAACAAATAAGAATAAGACTAATATTTATTTTTTCCCTTATTGTTTGTATTGTCAAGGAGTTCCCTATAGTGAGAAAATTTAAAAAAATGATTTTAGTCACAGAGAAATAAATATTGAATAAAAAATGCTCAAATCAGTACACTTTGACATGTTTTTTTTACTGGTATTTATAGAATCTAAAGTCATTTTTATTTTTCTTAGGAATAATGAGGTATTGCGAGTTTTGTATATAATATCTATTTAATAGGAATTTTTTGAAGCTCGAGCAGAATTGTTTTTATCATTTGTATTGAAAATTTAAAAATAGAATATGATGCGCGTCTACACCCTTAAATATTTATCGTCGTATCGTATTTCTTTAAGCTTTATAAATGTGTTAATGTTTGCCATGTGGCTGTACTAATAATAATAAATAAATAAGCTAGCCATTAAGAAGATACTAAGTTATCGTTAAAACTAAAAACGTTTTTATTAGGTTGCTTTCTGGTTAGTGTGTTGTGTGTTTGTTTTGTTTCTCCCCAAAGTTTGCGAACGATTTTATACTAGCTTCCCGATGAGCTAGAGACTTGAAACTTTAAACATAGGTCAGAATTGGAAGGCAATGCAATATTATAGTGTAATTGAGCTGATCTGATGATGAAGCCGGAAGAAGGCCACAGAAACTCTATGATGAAACCCCATTGTGTTTGGGCTCGATAGAATCGTCTTGACAAGTACTCTAATAGGAGACGAGGTAATAATAAAGACGAGGTGATAATGAAGCTGAAAGGCCATGGCCTTTCAGCTTCATTATCAGACCCTGGACCTCGGACCTGGACCACGGTTTCAATATTGAGTTCCTATGGCATGCCATAGGAACTCAATATTGAAACCGTGCAACCCCCTCAAATTTGGGCTCGTTTGAATCGTCTTGACGAGTTCTTTGCTGGGAAATAGTTTCCAGGGTGGTCTGAAGATAGAGCCGGAATAAGGACACAGGAACTCTTTAATAAAACCACGCTACCCCATCGAGATTGGGCTCGTTTGAATCATCTTGACGAGTACTTTAATGGGAAATTGTGTCCGAGAATCTGATGATGGAGCCGGAGGAAGGCCATAGGAACTCTATAATAAAACAATGCAACCTCATCGGGTTTGGGCTCGTTTGAATCGTCTTGACGAATTCGTTGTTGGAAAATAGTTTCCAGGGTCTGATGATGGAGCCGGAAGAAGGACACAGGAACTCTTTAATAAAACCATGTTACTCCATCGAGTTTGGACTCATTTGAATCGTCTTGACGAGTACTTTATTGGGAAATAGTTTCCAGGGTCTGATGATGGAGCCGGAAGAAGGCCACAGGTAGTTTGTAATAAAACCATGCAAACTCATCGAGTTTGGGCTCGTTTGAATCGTCTTGACGAGTGCTCTGATAGGAGATGGTATTTTTTTTAGTCTTAGCTTGTTAACTAAAAAGCAGAAAATAATAATTTAAGTACAGAAAAAAAATATTTTACAAAACACGTTTTTAAAACGAACTAAATTATTACGAAAAAAATTTGACTAAAAATTAAAAAAATAAATTCTTGCATGCTAAAGACAATATGGATGAGAAATTTTACAAAATGCGCCCCACATTTTTAGGTTTAAAATTTCTGTAGGTAGGGTTATAAATATTGACAGAAGAATTTATTTTTTACTTTTTAGTCCGTTTTAATGTTTTTAGTCCAATTTTTTTTGTAATAATTTTTAGAATATTCTTACCTTTTTAAAATAACAAATGCGATTTATCTGAATTCTTTCGTCAAACAATTATAATAATATAACATATTCCCTGATATTTTGGCTGTATGGACTTTCTTCTTGCCTCTTCTAATAATGGAGGAATGTAAAAAAATGTAGTATGGTTGGTTAAGACGCATCACGCATGGCCTGGAAAACTGTCTCTAGTAAATATAATAAATTATACTTTTATGCATCTTTTAAATTTGAACAATATGAGTCAATATTTTTGATGAAAAAATTATAGAATTTCAATGTTTTGAAGGCTTAGATTGCTTAGTTTCAGCCTAAGGGCCAGACTAACTCCTCCATGAATCCCAAGGGCCAGGAACTAGCCAACCCATCGTACCAACATAGCTTCCGCGGGCCGGATCGTTGGTGCTCGCGGGCTGGAGCTGGCCCGCGGGCCGTAGTTTGGAGACCCCTGGCTTAGTGCAACGCATTGCACTACGTTTGTAGAATATTATTACAAAAAAAATATATCAAAAGTTAGATAGGTCTTCGTAATTCAAAATAGCCATAAAAAATATATAAACCGATAAGTTCACCTACAAACGCACAGACTTATTATTTGTTAGACTGGTATTTCAAGTTTTTAAATTAAAAGCAGCTTTTTTTCAAAAGCAGCAAGTTTTGAACTAATAACCTATTAAGTTTTCGCAGTTTTTTTGTTGTTGGTTGGGTTTTCTATAACGTACGAGATGCGTACGAGTTACAGAAAACATAAAAGGTTGTACCCAATTTGGTAGTTCTGTCAGCTGAAAGTCGAGTTTAAAACGTTTTATCCAAAGTAAAAAAGTTAAATAATTCGTCGAAATGTTTTTGTAATTATCATAACTTAAGCCCCGTCAGAGTAAATTCTTCGTAATACTACTACATGACAGCCCACTTAGCATGAGTAATTTGCACACTTTATACTGTTAGTTCAAATCAAATCACTATGATTTGATTTGAATGCAGTTTGAAAAGTGTGCACTTTTCTTGTGCACGAAGAATTAATCAAAAGGACGATATTATTATGACAAAAAACACAACTTTAACCTTTACTAACGTATTACCTATTATTGAGTACCTACCATTAATCAAAACTTTTTCAAGACGTCCTTACGAAATCTAAACTAAACGATTAGACCTAGGGTTGCGCTGTAGCAAGAATCTTATATTCATATTCCGCTGTAGATTCGTTTTCTGTATATTTTCGTGCTAAGGGTAGGTACACAGTATAAAAATCTTGTCCATAAAATAATTTTAGTGCCTAATAAAAATAATCAAAGATAATGTGGAGTAGGTTTACATATTGCATTCCGCTGTGGGGAGGTGCCACTAAATGTAAATTACTTGAACTTGAACGAGTTCAAAGATCACTCATAAAAATTATGTATTTTAAACCATATCGTTACCCTACCGGAGATCTGTATAGGCTCTGTGATCTGTTATCTGTAAGAAAACTGTATCTTCTGAACATAGCGCTTCTATTACATAAAACTTTACCCTTTGATCCTACAAGACTAGCCAGAAGAAGAAATGACATTGTAGCTAATCCACTTCCAACTCGCACAGCGTTTGCCAGACGTCAATATCCTAGTCAAAGTATTCACATCTATAACACTATAAATCGTAGAATGGAAGACAATATTTATCCAATGTTGACATACAAATGCAAAAAACTTTTGACGGAGTGGCTAAAGACCCTTGAGTATGAAGAAACTGAAATACACACCCCCAACACAAGTATTCCATTACTTTCTGGGGCGGTCTCACCTCATACTAAATTTTGTATTTTGGGAAATAAAAACTATTTTAATTTTTTTAAATTTTTTTTAGGTACCTTACCTTATACTGCCAACTTTCCCAAAACAAAATGGGGGTTAGACCTAAAAATCTGAAAATCAACCCCCGTAAAAAAACGCCAAACGCCATCTCGTTTTTTACTTGTTTTGGTGAATGATGGCTCCGTGCACGCTTTTAGCGCCACCTAGCGTGTTGCAACTTTGTTGGCTCTGACCTGATCGTTTTGACGTTTTGATGTGTAATGGCGGCATTGTGACAAAATGTTAAAAAAAACTATACATATTGTGTTATTAATGTAAATTTCAAAATGACTATGATTTGGCTGGACAAAGTGTTGTGAAATCATTTTTGGTAATTTAAATTAAATATGACAAGTAAGATCTATTCAAAAAGAGTGTTTTATTTTGGTTATATCAGGGTTTTTTTACTTCTTTTTTAGTTGGAGATTTTGTAAAACAAGAGGATAAAGTTACTTTAATAATTTTACTAAGTGATAATAAACATATATAATTATTCCTGTATCGCTAGTAATAAATTAAATATCGTTTTCAAGCAGATTACAGAGCCTTCTTTATTTCTACTTTTTGCCACCATGAGCGTTGCGATCGATTATTTTACCTTCGCACCCTCCGAATAAAGTAAAGTAACATTTGGCATGCAGGTAGATGTTATGACGTAGGCATCCGCTAAGAAAGGATTTTTCAAAATTCACCCCATAAGGGGGTAAAAAAGGGGATCAAAGTTTGTATGAAAGTCCCTCAGTTTCGAAGTTAGGATCTTAAAATTTTGTGTTTAGGCTGACGATTTAAAATTAATTTATACATATTTTTTGAAATTTATACCCCTGAAGGGGTTGAAAAGGGGGATGGAGTTGTGTATAGAAAATCCTTCATTTTCGAAGTAAAAATCGCTAAATTTATAATTTAGGCTTATGGACGGAAATCTAATGTAACGTAAATTGTTATTGGTAGTATTTTAACCCATTATGGGAATGAAATATGGGTGAAATGGAGTAAAAAAACCAAAAAGTAGATATGGATGTCGTTCATGATGGTTTTATGGGATGGTGATTGCGAAAATGACATTTATTTTGAAGTCCAACATCGTCGACATGATTTAACCCCTAAGGGGGCTAAAAATGGGGGTAAAATTTTGTATGGAAAAAGAATATAAAATAGACATTACAACTTTAAAATTCATTGGAGCATGTCTAAAAATAAATAGGCAAACACATATTTTGTTATTTTGAAAATCATCCTTTAGGGGGTAGGTAAATGGGGTAAGTAAAAATAAAACTCGACGCGGATGTCGTCGTTCTTGAGGTTTTATGGAATGGCGATTGCGAAAATGACATTTATTTTGAACTCCAACACAGTGGACTCTGCCCCAGGGGACGGGGACGGGGACGTCGTTCCCTAAGGATTTTCTCTAATATCCACGCGGACGAAGTCGCGGGCGGAAGCTAGTAAGAAATAAATTAAAAAATAAATACCTTTTTTACAAAAGGCGTCTTAAAAATTTGAAGTGTGGGCTACTAGGGCATGTGGGCTATCATATAAAAGAACGCTGTTTGCACATTTTGAATCATTATTTCTTTTTGTTTTAGGCTCCATAGTTCTCGACTTATGGTGAAAAATGTAAAAAAAACGTCCCCCCCCAACCAACATTTAGGCGCTAGTTTCCACCTTTCTTAACGTTTGTACTGGTTTAATGGGTGTATAAAAGCGTCCAGTAAAACTTTTGTTTGTTCAATGGTCATGACTATAACTAAATAACTCATCAAGATGAGTAACAGCAGCAAGAAGACATAATATGACTTAGGTAGGTATAAAAGAGAAAAGCTGAACCACAGTAACACTAGGTATTGTAACTTCAAGTAACAATAAGAACCTAAGGTAATAGTAAGGTTTCTAGTAAGTCTCACTATTTCCAAGTGTTCTTAAAGAGTGCTAAGTAAATGTTTTATACCACTTAACTAAATTAGGAAACGTAATATTACTTAAGGAGGTATAAACGGTATAGTCGGAACCATTATAGCACCTGCTTTTATAAATTCAAGTATCAGAAAATACTTAAAGTAATATTATAGTTTCTTATAACTCTTTCTACCGACAAGAGCTCTAGAAAGTAGTTAGAATTTTTTTTTATCACCTAAGTTGATATAAAAGTGTCAATCGCAACCTATTTACAGCTACTTAATTTAGTAATTAGAAACCCCTATATATGACAGCAATTGGTATTATGGAGTTACTTTTAGAGCCCTTATTGTTACAGCGGGGTTCAAATTTACTTTTATGCTATTCTAAGCAATATTAACATGCAATTTAACCATTGTAACTCTTATTTTCACTTGATATCATAAAACATATAAAATATTACTTTTATAGATGTATAATGTCTCTAACCTCTAAATGTTATCTTTTCTGATCTGATTACATGCAGATTACAGTGATACCTATAAGTAGTCAGAATTTAGTGATTTTTGCCATAAGTTCGTGGATAAAACGAAAGTGTCATTGTCAGTCAGTCAGTTAACAGAAACGAAAGACTAAAATACCACTACCTTTACATACAAGTTGAACCATAGTAAAACCAAACAACAGAAACTTGTACTCTTATTACCTTTAAAATCCTGTTCTGGTATTACAAGTGCAACGATAGTTCTAATTACAGGCCATCTAGCACTTTTTGTTCATTAACAGTAATAATAGGAACCTAGGGTAATAAGGAATAGACGCCATGCTAAATCAAACATAACCTAAAAATAATTCAGAAATAAAACTAGTTTAAAACCCATTTTTGTATAATTTTCTCATTTTAAAACACAATATTATTACTACAATACACAATAACTGTAAAAGACAGAGCCAATATCCTGTTTTTATATACATGTATATTATGTGTATGCCCCGCGTGACAAAATATAAATTATTTTTAATTCAAATATCACTTATTTTCAAGGCCCTTCAAAATTGAGATGCAAAACATATATTATTCTCCCAATAAAGTAGCCCTCGCAATAAATGTTAGCCATATGATGAAGAAATCAAACTTGACTGGTGAAGTTATTGACAATCTTAATTACACTTCCTTAGTTGGCCATCAATTTTTACACGATATCACACATCACACATCACCAGTAACACTTTAAGAACTAAAATAATGAAAACTAATAGAAGAAGAAAACGCGCTACAGCTCTGAGTTGCGAATCAGCACTGATCAAGATACATAAAGTAACTCCAAGAAAAAAATGAACCTAAAAAAGAACTAATATATTACTATAAAAGTTATACCAGCAGACTTTAGAACTTGTGTACCACCTATAGTTTTTATTATAACCACAATACACACTTTAAAGTGCTTGAGGTAGCAACATTTATATTATACCACCATTATAGATACGAAAAATTGTTTGCCATTAACGCCACTATATAACTGTAATGTAACTCTCAGTGTTAAAAGAGTGAGCATTATAACCATTCTATTACTTATAGCGCTAAAGACGTGGGCCCAAATAAGAGGTTGTAAGGGGTTAGAGCGTGCTCTAACACCAATTGCTAAAGCCTTTGTATAACTCTTGCTTGCCAAAATCACTTTTAAATAACTATTTTAACACCAATTCTTATTACCAAAATGCTAGCCCCCTTATTGCCAAGGTTTGCAAAGAGAACAATCTAAAATAATTCTATGTGATAGCAGTTTATATAAAGATTACAGGAAAAATAAAACGATGTCTCAATATAGCACACTTTTTTAGAAATTATCAAATTTCTAAAAAAGTTAACATTAGTTCCAGTATCGGTCAAGAGATGGCGCTGACCTAAAATTGAAATACTAATTTTATTATTCTACTATGCAGTGTGGTTTAATGGTGCAATTATGATGGTACGGAACCCTCGGTGCGCGAGTCCGACTCGCTCTTGATCGGTTTTATTTAAAAAGAGTAATTGCTACATATTATAGTACATTATGATATAAGTGCGGTACGTTGAAAATTACAGCCGAGGCGATATTGCTAGCCCGAGCCGTAGGCGAGGGCTACAAGAAAGCAGAGGCTGTAATTATCAAAGCGCACGTATGTCATACGACGTTTTATAACATATTTGCGAGGAAATAAATAAAACTCGGACTTTGCACCTTTGCTTGTTTTCCATATGATTAAATTTTGATACGCTTGTAAGTTTCAATTTTTCGGGCAAGAGGCTTAGAGTAGCCTTTTTCGCTGCCTCTGAGACTTCTGGCGGTGTTAAATTAATAAATTCATCAGTACTTGACGACATTTTCAAATAAAAACAATACAGCAAAAAAAATTAAATTAGCAATGCGCGCTCATCAGCGCTTTTTTTAAGGCAAAGGCATAAAAACAGCCAGTATTACTAATAAAGTAAATTAATATTTTTGTGTTTTTGTTACAGATAAATGGTTGTAATTTATTGTCAACATTAATTAAATTGAATAATTAAATGTTAATTTATTATGTTTTATCTCCCAAAGTTAATTTTATCCATAAAATGTTGACCTCTTTTCTGACATAAAAACTCTTTGCTAAGAATTAAAAAAGGACCGTTCGTTTTAGACGAAGTAAGATAAACCGTGCGGTAATGTAAAGTAAAACGCACGGTTTATCAAGGAAACCGTGCGTTTTACTTTACATTACCGCACAAGTTCGTAATGAGATACAATACGATATTGAAATTGGTGTAATAAGAGACCCTTTACGAGCAAATATGTTATAAAATATATTATACTAAACCCAAAACAATAGTTTTTGGATTTTTGTCTGTTTGTTTGTTTGTAAGTACTCGAATAACTTTAAAACTACTGCACCGATTTGAATAAAACTTTGTGTATTATGTTGGCAGTTACCTGTTCATTACGTTATGTCACAAAGGGGTTAGGCATAAACAGTTTCGTAACGAGGCCAATTTTGCACATCCAATATTTTTTTTTAAGTAATTGCTACATGATGGCTACATGTTAAAAACAGTCATTATACTGAACCCAAAACTAAGTATGTCCAACTCAAATAGATTTTATCCATTTGAAAATCCGAAAAAAAAAACTAAAAACCCCCGTCAAAAAAATATGACGCTTAAAAAGTTAAAAATAATATCATCAAACCTTAAAGATCTATGAAAAAAAAATCCCATCCGTTAGGTATCGTTATACATGTCATATTCAAACAACAATAACTCTTGAAATATGCAACTCAGAACATTAATTTTGATGTCGTTTTGTAGATAATATTCTTGTGTATTATAAAAAATTTGCACATTTTTGAGATCTGTGAGAATAACTAAAGCACTCTGACGTATAAAGTTAATACATAGTTTATATTTTTACTTGATAGGTGATATTATTGTGGAAATAGGTCGCATGTAATAAGCTTATTGCTTTAAGAAAAATTGTATGTCAAGAATATTCAAATGTGACTGTTGTTATGACTGTCACAAAAGGGCTCCTGTCCTGACAATACCTGAAGAAATGTTGTGCTAAAATCTAAAATAGTAAACGGTTGACGAAGAAAAGCCTATTTTTTTCTGTTCCACTGGAGCGCTGCTTACTGCCCCCTACAATTATTAGCTTTCGAAAAGTATTTTTATTATAACTGTACTGTAGAACTTTTAAATCCGGAGAAATTAATATTTTTCGGCAGGGCCATCTAAAATAAAAAGACAAATTTAAAATGCCGGTCATTCTATCAGGAGAGGGGATAGACCCCAACATGTGGTTTTGTCGATAAAATTGATCATAATTATCTGCCATTAAAAGCTCCAACATCGCTAACCCAACATATTGTATATACTGTGGTACGTGCGTGGCCTAAAAGTCCTAGGCCCGTATTTATAAACCGCTCTCAACGTTGAGAGCCATCTTGAGCTCATACTTGAGATGCTGTTCTTATTAATAGATCATACTTAAGTACATGTTTGAGTTCGTGGTATCAACTGAGAGTCACTCATATTAATAAACAAAACTCTGCACTTGAGATCGCTCTTGAGATAATGATTGAGAGCGTGTTCGCCAAGTGCTGCAAAACCGTGACTTGAGAGCGTGCGCGCGCGGGACAGTTATTTTATTTTGAACTGCTACGTATGTTTTTGTACCTATGTACGTGGACAAAATTATATAGTTTCAAAATCTAATAAACGGAGTTAATTATTATGATGATATTGACTACGATATTACATAAATTACGAAATAAATGTATTAGTCATAATAACAATTACAATTTCCCGCCAATTTTTTCCGTTTCTTTAATCATGAAACAGAAAAGGCAAAGGCACATTTGCATCATACAGCCACGAAATACATAATCCAAGACTTCAGTCTTCTTGAACAGACGTAGTAATATAAAGTGATATTTTATTTATTTGTAAATAAAGTAATATAAATAAATATTAAATTTTACCACTTGTCTAAAATGTTTTGCACTAATTTATGAGTGTACAATTTATAAAACTATTATTTTTTATAATTTGAGCTAACTATTCTACACAGGTTAAAAAAACGTTAATCATTAAATCTTAATTCAAAAGTGTCATTTTACTGTATAAAAACCACCGTGAACTTAAGATCCTGCTCTTATGATTGAACTTAAGAGCTGAGATCGATCTCATTTGATACGCTCTTGATATCTGACTATGTAGAATAGTTAGCTCAAAATACAAAAAGTAATAGTTTTATAAATTGTACTCTCATAAATTAGTGCAAAACATTTTAGACAAGTGGTAAAATTAAATATTTATTTATATTACTTTATTTAGACATAAATAAAATATCACTTTATATTAATACGTCAGTTCAAGAAGACTGAAGTCTTGGATTATGTATTTCGTGGCTGTATGATGCAAATGTGCCTTTGCCTTTTCTGTTTCATGATTAAAGAAACGGAAAAATTGGCGGGATATTGTAATTGTTATTATGACTAATACATTTCTTAATTTATGTAATATCGTAATCAAAATCATCATAATAATTAACTCCGTTTATTAGATTTTGAAACTATGTAATTTTATCCACATACATAGGTACAAAAACATACGTAGCAGTTCAAAATAAAATAACTATCCCGCGCGCGCACGCTCTCAAGTCACGGTTTTGCAGCACTCGGCGAACACGCTCTCAATCATCATCTCAAGAGCGATCTCAAGCGCAGAGTTTTGTTTATTAATATGAGTGCTCTCAGTTGATACCACAAACTCAAACATGTACTTAAGTATGATCTATTAATAAGAACAGCATCTCAAGTATAAGCTCAAGATGGCTCTCAACATTGAGAGCGGTTTATAAATACGGGCCTCAGTGTAGTTAACTTAATATGGCCGTCCCTGACATTGCCAAGTGCTCACTCACTACTTCATATTCTGATCACTCGTCATTAGAGTAATAATATACGTCTTTTGCTAAGAATGAACTATTGAATTCTATATCATATTTCACTCACAAGTCAGAGACGCCATTCATGATTTGAATCTGCAATGTTGAATTACATTCTTACCTAATATTTATTTATGTTATTTTAGTGCTATACATCCTAAACATTTTGATTGAGGCTCAAGCTGAGGTTGGAAGTATCCCGAAAGTAGTAGCCATGTATCTGTTACCACTAAAGTACGGAATCCGTTAATGTGCGAATTAACTAGTTAATCTGCACATTAACTGATCAAGTCAGTTAAAGTGCGAATTTTTTCTTAAAGTACCTACCTAACAGATTTCCGCACTTAAACTAGTTAATCTGCATATTAACGGATGCTACACCGTTAAAGTGCGGAAAACAGTGAGTGGAACGGCCAAGGTTTCAGGAAATTTAAACTAGTGGCTCCGTGAGCTGTAGACCTCGCGATAAAATAAAATAAAATGTCGCCATGAAGTTTTCAAAGCACACATTAGGTACGTGAGTATTCGCAGCTAGATGGTGCTTCTAATTTTGATCATTTTTCAAAATGGGTGAATATTTTTTTATAAATTTTTTTTAAAAACTGTCTCGACAAAAATATTCTATATATTTATCAAACCTGCTCACAAAATTTCACCCGGATCGGTTGAGAAATGCGACCTGTAGAGGAGAACAGACAGTGCCGGAAATCCGGACTGAAATATGTTTTTTTACACTATCTCCGCCATTTAAAAAACAATTGCAAAACTGGCTTGACAAAAAAATCTATACAATTTTCAAACCTGCTGACAAAATTTCACGAGAATCGGTTGAGAAATGCGACCTGTAGAGGAAAACAGACAGCATTGGAAATCCGGACTGAAATATGTATTTTTAACATTTCTCCGTCATTTTGAAAATTTCAAAAAACTGGCGTGACAAAAAAATATATATATTATTTTCGAACCTGCTCACAAAATTTCACGAGAATCGGTTGAGAAATGCGACCTGTAGAGGAGAACAGACAGCGCTGGAAAACCGGACTGAAATCTGTTTTATTTATCATTTCTCTGTCATTTTGAAAAATTTCAAAAAACTGAAATGACAAAAAAATAAGTATATCATTTTCAAACCAGCTTACAAATTTTCACGAGGATCAGTTGAAAAATGCGATCTGTAGAGGAAAACAGGCACAGCTGGAAAGCGGACTGAAATCTGTTTTTTTAACATTACTCCGCCATTTTGAAAAATTTCAAAAAACTGGCTCGACAAAAAGTCCAAAAATTTTTGAACCTGCTCACAAAATTTCACAAGATTCGGTTGAGACATGCGACCTCTAGGCTGGACTGGAACAGACAGCCGGACATACGAAAGAATTTTTGCCCAAGCTGAAGCAGAGACGCTTCGCTCGCACTTCGTGCTCGCTTAAGTAAGCTAACCTAAAACTCTGAGGCCCGTATTTATAAACCGCTCTCAATACCGATCTCAAGATCGATCTCAGCTGATACGCTCTCAAGATGTGAGCAGCATCTTAAGTTGGATATTAATTAATAGTCAGATATCAAGAGCGTATCAAATGAGATCGATCTCAGCTCTTAAGATCAATCTTAAGAGCAGAATCTTAAGTTCACGGTGGTTTTTATACAGTAAAATGACACTTTTGAGTTAAGATTGAATGATTAACGTTTTGTTTAAGCTGTGTAGAATAGTTAGCTCAAATTACAAAAAATAATAGTTTTATAATTGTACTCTCATAAATTAGTGCAAAACATTATAGACAAGTGGTAAAATTAAATATTTATTTATATTACTTTATTTAGACATAAATAAAATATCACTTTATATTACTACGTCAGTTCAAGAAGACTGAAGTCTTGGATTATGTATTTCGTGGCTGTATGATGCAAATGTGCCTTTGCCTTTTCTGTTTCATGATTAAAGAAACGGAAAAAATTGGTGGGATATTGTAATTGTTATTATGACTAATACATTTCTTAATTTATGTAATATCGTAATCAATATCATCATAATGATTGACTCCGTTTATTAGATTTTGAAACTATATAATTTTATCCACGTACATAGGTACAAAAACATACGTAGCAGTTCAAAATAAAATAACTATCCCGCGCGCGCACGCTCTCAAGTCACGGTTTTGCAGCACTTGGCGAACACGCTCTCAATCATCATCTCAAGAGTTATCTCAAGTGCAGAGTGTTGTTTATTAATATGAGTGATCTCAGTTGATACCACGAACTTAAACCTGTACTTAAGTATGATCTATTAATTAGAACAGCATCTCGAGTATGATCTCAAGATAGCTCTCAACGTTGAGAGCGGTTTATAAATACGGGCCTAAGATTTTTTTGCCCCCCCTTCCCCCCGCTTTTATGTCTACCCCTTTTTATGTTAATTGATTGCACTATTTTTCAAATAAAGAACCTCTTTTCTTACTTTAACTGATCCTTGTGGTCGTCAATCAGCAGATTACCTAGATAAAGTGCGAAATGAATCAATTTTTCGCACTTTAACTGACTCGATCATATAATCCGCAGGGTCCTCTGCCTTTTCCCCGAAAATACTTTGGCTGATTATCACTTTTCAACTAACGTTACGCAGAATATTATTTCGCCGAATAATCATTTGCCAACTTATCATATAATATTTTCTATTTCCCAACCTCACAGTTACCAACTGTACATTTGGTTTGTTTTTTATAATATCACTTTTCAAAATGACAACATTCAAGCTTAGCAGAATGTTTTAGTTAGCGTAAAGGTATGATTCCGATCTCGGCAGCAGCAGCAGTGTTGCCGCAGCAGTGCACTCCAAATTGAACCCTAATGTTACGTTTGAAAGGCTCAATTTGATGTGAGCGGAGAAGCGACGCGACACTGCTGCGCAACACTGCTGCGCGACACTGCTGTGCAGCAGTGCTGCGCGGCACTGCTGCCGCAACACCACTGGTCCTCATACATTCTCTATAGGTTTATATGAGACTACATTCCGAGCTCGGCAGCAGTGCTGCGCAGCACTGTCGCGCAGCAGTGTCGCGCAGCAGTGTCGCGCAGCAGTGCTGCTGACATCGGAATCATATTATTAAATAACTTAATAACTGTCAATGACATATTGGTTGTTTGTAAACAAATAAGTTAAAGTTAATATTCTTCTATTTTATTCATTTAATCCAGTTGTGACGGTTCTAACCTACCTTCTTAATTTTCCGCAATAATTTTTGAGGTGGTATTGGGAGGGTGCGAAGGTATAATAATCGATCGCAGCGCTCATGGTGGTAAAAAGTAGAAATAATGAAGGCTCTGTAATCTGTTTGAAAACGATATTTAATTTATTATTAGCGATACAGGAATAATTATATATGTTTATTATCACTTAGTAAAATTATTAAAGTAGCTTTATCCTCTTATTTTACAAAATCTACAACTAAAAAAGAAGTAAACAAACCCTGATATAACCAAAATAAAACACTCTTTTTGAATAGATCTTACTTGCCATATTTAATTTAAATGACCAAAAATGATTCCACAACATTCTGTCCACCCAAATCACAGTAATTTTGAAATTTACATTAATAACACAATATGTGTAGTATTTTTTAACATTTTGTCACAATGCCGCCATTACATATCAAAACGTCAGAACGGTCAGGTCAGAGCCAACAAAGTTGCGACACGCTAGGTGGCGCTAAAAGCGTGCACGGAGCCAATAGTTATAATAAAAATGCTTACCAGTGGAAACTCTGTTGAAAAACTTTGTAAAGGCTAACACGCGCAATCTACCCAAATTTTGCGAAATGAGTCTATTTTGGAGGTACTTGGATCAAATTGTAATGATTGCTTGTGGACTGATAAATTTGCAGGCTGACATAATAAAAATTGTGAAAATATGTGCATACTTTTATTTCTATTTACAAACATTTCATAGTAGGGATGTCGAAAAAAATACGATATTTTTTTGCGATAAGTAGGTACCACCTATATTTTTCGGGCGATATTTAATACTCTGATATATCGATAGATGTTTTTACAATAATGTTTCCATAACAATTTTTTTTTGTATTTCGTATGGATTCTAATAGTCGACACTATTTTGTCACTAGAGCATTTTGATTTTTTTATTTTTCCAATTTTAGAGTCTTAAAAATCATAGTAAAATTCGTAAAATTGAGCCAAAATTTCGCGTAGGGGTTTATTTTGCTTCTCTTTTTGCTTTTCTATACCTTAAAATTAGAAACCATTACCTAGTCATCATCCCAATTTTTCTCAAAAATATTACCTATTATATATTATACATCGATATTTTTTCACTTTCACCTTCCACCATCCCTAATGCCAAGTTCATTGTTAAAATTGTCTTTGCCCTTTTTTTCTTTTTTAGGGTTCCGTACCAAAATGGTAAAAAAGGAACCCTTATGGTGTGACTCAGTCTGTCTGTCTGTCACAGCTGGATATCTCGAGAACTACTAATGGTATCAACTTGTTTAGAATAGTTTGAAATGACATTTGCCCAACTATTTTGCAAATAAAAAATAAATATCTTTTTTACCACAAGGACTGAAAAGGGGTCTTAAAAATTTGAAGTGGAGCTACTAGGGCATGTGGCGTATCATATGAAAGAGCGCCGTTTGCACGTTTTTAATCATATTTGTTTTAGGCCGCATAGTTTTCGATTTATAATGAAAAATGATAAATAAAAAAATACCGTTCCCCCCCCCCCCCCCCCCCTTATCTCCGAAGTTTGCAAAGAGAAAAATCTGAAATAATTCTATGTGATAGCAGTTTATATAAAGATTACAGGAAAAATAAAACGATGTCTCAATATAGCACACTTTTTAGAAATTATCAAATTTAACATTAGTTCCACTATCGGTCAAGAGATGGCGCTGACCTAAAACTGCAATACTAATTTTATTATTCTACTCTGCAGTGTGGTTTAATGGTGCAATTATGATGGTACGGAACCCTCGGTGCGCGAGTCCGACTCGCTCTTGACCGGTTTTATTTTTATTATAGCTGGGGGATCTGCATGTGATGACGTCATAGAAAGGTCATTTGAAGGTTAAAGCTTTTTATTGAATATCTTTAAAAATATAGACTTATTTTAAAATCTAATTAGTAGACATTGTACAGAAAGCTTATTTCTCGAAGTGGTTTTGAGATTTCCGGTCATGTTCAAAAAGTTTTAACCTGACCAAATTCAGGTATTGAGGAAGAGATATGGCCAATCCTAAAGCATTGGTTCCTAACCTGGGGGTTATTACCCCCGCAGGGGTAAAACAGCTATTCTATGGGGGTAACAGAGGTGGTATCTTCAATAACACTATTTGCTGCTATGCTCTGTCAATGTGATAGGGCGGCAACACCCCCCCTCCCCACCCCAAGCCCACGCTGGGGGTAAAGTCTGTTTCACTACTAGGTGATATGGGTAACAATATTGAAAAGGCTAGGAACCACTGGTCGAAAGTCTTCAACGAAATACTACGCACGGTTATTATACCTAGACAATGGGCAGAGTCACACATAATACTCTTACAGATGAAGGATCAAAGAAGGACATAGGAAACTACAAGCCCATTTCACTGATTTCAAACATACACAAAGTCTTTGCAAATGTCATACTAGAAAGAATATCTGGTAATCTTGATGAAAATCAACCAAGCGAAAAGGCTGGGCTCAGAAAAAACTACAATACAATAGATCACATCACCATCAAACAACTCATCCAAAAATACAACGAATAAATATAATAAGCCAATTTACAAAGCTAATTTTAAGACCATTATCTGATGTCTTTACATTTATTTTAATGAAACAAAGAAGACCTAAAATTTTAAGTGATTTACTTAATAAAACAATTGTATCACCTTATTTAAAAGAAAATTAACTTTTTATTACCACACGTAACATGACTTAACTAATATTAAAGAATAGACTATCTAACACAATTAATATTAAATAAAGATTGCTAAAAACAGGGCTTTGTACACATAGCTTCTTAACTAGAGACATGCAATAAGACCCAATGTATAATTTTAAATAAATGGATAATTAGAAAATCAATTTAATTTTCATACAAATAAGGTAACTTTGATGCGTTGATCGTTTCGCTCGCAAGTTTGACGACTTCCAACTTCCCGAACAAGCCGGGTTCCAAAAAAGGCTTTAGCACCATAGAACACATCCATTATCTGCCACTATGCTTGGCGTTCGTGGACTATGAGAAAGCCTTTGATTTGATTGAAACCTGGGCGGTGCTGCAGTCTCTCCAAAGTGGACTACGGGTATATCGAGGTGATACTTATACGAAAATGCCACCATGTCGATCCGAGTACAGAATCAGAGCACAAATCACAAATGAATCCAATTTCGCGTGGTCAAACCATCACGCGTGAACGGCTGGACCGATTTCGCTTATTCTTTTTTTGTTGTGTTATTATCAGGAGATGGTTGTTATGAAAGAAAAAAATCCGGAAAATTGCACGGAAAATTAGAAAATTTAAGAATACTTAACCACCATAATTATAAAATTATTTTGACAATAAAAACTTTTTTAATGTAACCTTATGTTATGACTTTAAAAAAATTAATACGAATAATAATTTTGGACAATATAAACTTTTTTAATGTAACCTTATGACGTTTGACAGAATGGGCAACTGTCAAAATGGCGCTATGTACGCTTGTTCCACGAGAACTATGAAAACAAAGGATGAAGAATGATTAAATTCTGTGTGATTAAATGATTAAATAGGCTTAAAAAATGTTGGCACTTACTCGAAAAATCTGGATATAGAAAAAATATATAAATTCTGTATGAATAAAAACGTCTAAATTTGGCTTTCAATTCCGGCATTTGCATTGTAAAATAGTTTTTTAAATCCATTCTGGGTCAATGGGTCTTTTTCGGTAAAAAAATACTACTAAAAAATACCTATTATCCCATACATTTGTTCTGAACGTCTACTGTCTTAGGAACAAGCGTACGCAGCGACATCTACAATTAGCTTTGCGTTGCCAACCCCATTGAAAGAATGCGTGCGAATATCGTCAAAGAGGATGTAATAAAACAGATGCTTCCTTGATGCTTCGGTCGGAGTTATTTTATTGAGGAAATACATGTAAAATAATTAATTTATTATTTCTTACAAAAAGGATCTAAGAAAACCGAATTTCTTAGTGCTTATCACGGTTAGTTCAGAGCCATCACGCCAAATATTAAATGGGAACAATATTTTCTGTCACCTAAGTTTAGATGTGTCACTAATCTGCAATACCCTAATTATCCCCAAGAAATATATTAGTTATATTAAATTGGTAAGTTTGGATAGACTAACATACACGTTACTAAAATATCAAGTGATAATACTGGGTATAAAGCTTATAAAGTAAATGGGAATGGAAGGGGAACGGGAATGGGACCTATTAATATCTCTGAACCCAACTTTTCATTAATTATACCAATTCGAATTCAATATTCATAACTAAGACAGGACAACGTCTGTCAGGTCAGCTAGTTCTGTATAATTATCGAACCTGCTCGCAAAATTTCACGAGAATCGGTTGAGAAATGCGAATGCAGTTTGATAACTGTCGCTCGGAAAGTCGATATTGATAAATCTCGCGGTTAGATTCTTAAGTTTAAAAGATTGCCAATGATTTCGACTTCACCTGCCTAAAACTAAGTTTAAAATAAATTGCAGATTTTTGATAGTTTTGTATAACTTGATGTGCCGCTGCGCTGACAGTACATAATGAAGATTATGTTATGGTGGTTGATACATAGAAATAGTACTATAAACAGGATTGAGCGCTTCGTCCCAAAACCAGCCGACAGAGAGGTCAAGTAGATGTATGTGTCCTTTTCTTCATTAGGGTGACCAAACCGTATGGTTGGCCGGAGACATACATAATACTTTAAACTGTTTAATATAAACTTAAATACCTAGGTAGTTCTTTATTTATAATTAACACTTATTACCGCGTTTTTATTAGGTTGCTTGCTCTTTTGTTTGTTTGAGCACAAATTTTGCAAACGATTTTATACTAAATTCCCGATGAGCTAGAGACTTGAAACTTTGAACACAGGTCAGAAATGGAAGGAAATGCAATATTACAGTGTCATTGAGGTGATCTGATAATGGAGCCGGAAGAACGCCACAGGAACTCTATGATGAATGAAACTATACAACCCCATCATGTTTGGGCTTATTAGAATTGTCTTGACAAGTACTCTGACGGGAGACGAGGTTCAGGGTAGGATGATGAAGTCTGGATTCCATGCCATAGGAACTCAATATTGAAATCATGCAACCCCATCGAGTTTGGACTCGTTTGAATGGTCTTGACGAGTACTCTGATAGGCGGTGGTATATTTTTAGTTTAGCTCGTTAACTAAAAAAAAAGAAAATTAATATTTATTTAAAAAAAATATTTTTTAAGAACAAATTATTTATCATGTTTTTATTAAGTTGCTTTTTGGTTTTTATTTTTTAAATATGGTAATTCAACCAATTTAAATCTAGTTTATTCAATTCAATTTAATTTCAAGTGTAAATAATTACGCAACTTTAAAGTTTATTCCAATTTTTAATAAAAATGCAATGTGCGTGAACTTCGGAAAAACAAATAAATGTTGGAAAAACAAGTAAAAGTAGGAAAACATTGTCTAGTGATCTGTAGTTAAAAAAAGATGCAAACGATTTTCGACTTTATTGACGTTTGAAATTCGATTGCTTTTTCCCATAATTATACTTGTACATTTACTTTGCTGTTTCATTAAAAACTGTTATTTTGGTAAAGATGTCAATAAGGTCTAAAATACTTGCACCAATTTCTTTACTATAAAATGGGTGCAAGAGATTTACGACGACACAATGTTTAAAATATAAGAAAACCAAAATGGCGGCCAACTATATTGTTCGTGGGCCGATTTTATGAAACTCGATTTTGTAACTATTTCGATAAAAATATAACAAGGAAATGTTAAAAATGTAAAAAAATATGGTAGCCAACTCTTTTATTTGTGGGCTGATTTGAATGAAACTCGGTTTTTGGTAATATTTTGACAAGAAAATAACAACGCAATTTTCAAAATACTAAAAATCTAAGATGGCGGTCAACTTTTTTATTTTTTGGGCCGATTTCGATGAAACTCGGTTTTTGGTACTAATTAGACAAGAAAATAACAACTCAATGTAAACTGATGGAAAAATAAAAAAAAACCGGCCAAGTGCGTGTCGGGCCACGCGCCATAGGGTTCCGTAGTTACCTTATACCATACCATATTTAATACCACCTATCATTTTTCGTTTGCAAAAATAACTTTGTTTTTCACAGTGTTGGTATGAATGACAAAGTTATATTTGCGGTTTTGGAAAATGTGCTATATCTCAAAAACTAATTACTATATCTCGTTCAAACCAATTTTGGTTGAAAGTGTTTATTAAGATCTATAGCATATATTTTTTTTAGATTTTTCACTCTCTTATTTCAAAAGTTAAAGGGGGGGGGACACACATTTTACCACTTTGGCGGTGAATATCTTTCAAACGGTTGACTTTGAGAAAAAGTTATCTTAGGAACCTCAATGTCATTTTTAAAGACCTATCTATAGATACCCAACACGTGTTGGTATGAAGAAAAAAATTTTTTTCAGTTTCAGTTCCATGTATGGAGAGCCCCCCCTTAATCTTTTATTTTTCTTATTTTTGTATTAAATTCGTTAAGCGGTTAACAGAATACATCTACCTACCAAGTTTCAACTGTGTAGTCTTAATACTTTCGGAATAAAGTGGCTGTGACATACGGACAGACAGACAGACAGACAGACAGACAGACATGACGAATCTATAAGGGTTCCGTTTTTTGCCATTTAGGCTACGGAACCCTAAAAAAGATCAAAATGGCTGCTAATTTGTTTTTGGGTTGATTTTGATGTGACTCGGTTGAAAAAACAAATATATGTCGGAGCGTGGGCACTGGATCCCCTAGCGCCATCTATTGAGTGTAGTTGTAACTATCAAGTCGGAAACGTCAAGTGGCTCACTTGGGTAAGGTCGATACAGCGAGTGTGTGATCTGTGCAGCAAGCGATGTCTTTTTCAATGACACAGTTTGACAGTTTGACGTGTGACAGTTGACAGATTTGATGTT
Source organism: Agriphila geniculea (assembly GCA_943789525.1). Lineage (NCBI taxonomy): Eukaryota > Metazoa > Arthropoda > Insecta > Lepidoptera > Crambidae > Agriphila > Agriphila geniculea. The sequence goes on from OX038871.1 coordinate 20,613,304, forward strand.
TGTCAGTTTGACAGTTGACAGTCTTGACGTTTCCGGAGGCGGGAAAATGTGAAGAGCGTGATCTCTGGATGGTCTGTGGGACATTCTGTTACCGGCAGCCGTAGTGAACGGTTATTGATTTGAATTCGCCTCGCTGTGTCGAACTTGCCGCGTTTACCGACTTGAATCCGTGTGAATCCGTTCGATCATCCGTTATTTTGTGCTAACTTGATGTTGATTGTAAGAATAGAGGTTGTGCTTTGTAAAGAGACAATTATTTCATGCTCGGCGATGAATAATCTTCTCCTGACGACACCCAGCTCCTCCCCTTCGCCGTCATCAGAAGTTGGGATGCAATCCAAATGTCCCACGTGGTGAAAAAAGTGAATCAAATGATATGAGGTGTGATAACGAGACACGTGCAACAGAAAATCAATGTGATCGACGAAAAATGGCGTCTATTATTTATGGAGTAGTAAAATCGCAATTTTATGGCTTTGGAACAAGTTATGCGTGCGTTTACTTCGAGTGCCGATGTTCGTTCCTGATTTTGACCCCGACATGGAGCGATTTCAAGGAGCTGTTCATGCAAAGGTGACGCATAGCAGGACAGCGCAGCATCGACTGATTTCAAGGATAACAGGTCATGTGATCGTTCTAATTTTTCTAGTCCTTATTCTCATGTCAAACAACAACCAAATGCGCCTGTGTTTATCTGCTTCAGGTGCTTCACCAGACAACAGTTGTGCAATGCAACTGCAGTGGCAACAGTTGTGGAGCTGAGCAAAGCAAATCAGCGCAGGCAAGGTGATGGAATGGCGGCAGCGAGGCAACGGTGGCAGTACGATGGCGACGCATTGGTGGGTGCAGCCAGCGTAGCGAATCTACAAGGTCACTTTATAAGGGTCAGTCGTAACAATTTTATTTGGATTTTGTTTTACAACTGAAAAGTCACTAAGTAATTCTGTTGGTTATGATTATGACAAAAAATAATTGATTGGCGTAGAAATAGAAAAATTACCAAGAAAACGGTCCATATTGAGTCTCAATCTGTTTCAAAAGTATTCAAGGGAGTTAATTTAACTAAAATTAAAAGAGCTAAGTAATTTGTTGTTGGTTGGTGACATCATTCACCAGAATTGATATTGGAATTTAGAGCAAAAATAAGAAAATTGGATAAAATCTTTTCGTAGTAATGTCATATTCTGTGGTAATGTAATGTTAGTACTTTTCTGTTGTAATGTAACCACTTTTCTGTTCGAATTCACTGCTAACAGTTGGTAGATGCATCAATGTTTCTGAATATGTTTACTATTGGTGTAGTGTTACTGCAGTGTTGGTACAGTGTAGGTACAGTGTTGATACTGTGTTGGTACAGTGTAGGTACAGTGTTGATACTGTGTTGGTACTGTGTTGGTACAGTGTTGGTACAATGTCGGTACAGTGTAAGTACAGTGTAAGCACAGTGTTTGTACAGTGTTGGTACAGTGTTAGAACAGTGTTAGTACTGTGATAGTACAGTGTTAGTACAGTGTTAGTACAGTGTTAGTACAGTGTTAGTACAGTGTTAGTACAGTGTTGGTACTGTGTTAGTACAGTGTTAGTACAGTGTTAGTACAGTGTTAGTACAGTGTTAGTACACTGTAAGTGCACTGTTGGTACACTGTTTGTACACTGTCAATGCACTGTTAGTACACTGTTGTACATTGTTAGTACACTGCTAGTACACTTGGTAAACTGATAGTACGCTGTTAGTACACTGTTCGTACATTGTTAGTACACTGCATGCACACTATTAGTAAACTGATAGTACACTGTTAGTACACTGTTAGTACACCGTTAGTACACTGTCAGTACACTTTTAGTCATAGTGTGGTGAATTTGAGTAAGCAGCTGTTGCTATGTAGGAATATGAATTCAGTTTAGTCACTAGTGTTCGTAATCATGAAATTAATTAGTTCCTGATTTAACAAAGTTAGACCCAAGTTCAGGGGGCCGTTTAAAGTCATAGAAATACTTGATAACGATCGTTATGTTTTAAAAGCCCTAAACTCAAAGCATACTTACAAGTACGCATATGATAGGTTAAGAAAGATGCCTGAGGGACAAGTACCTGATGACATCAGTGATTCGCAGTGTTCTGAAAATTTTGAGTCTTAACTGATTATTTTATTGTGTCCTCTTAAGTCATTTTTGTTGTGTAAGATCACAGGGATGATCTTATGTGTGAGATCACAGGGATGATCAAATGTGTAAGAGCCACAGGGATGGTTCTGAGAAGTCACAGGGATGACTTCATTTATGAGCTACAGGGATAGCCGGACTAAAGATCACAGGGATGATCTTATGTGTGAGATCACAGGGATGATCAAATGTGTAAGAGCCACAGCACAGGGATGGTTCTGATAAGTCACAGGGATGACTTAATTTATGAGCTACAGGGATAGCCGGACTAAAGTGGTACACAGTAAATTGATAATTCAGTTGTTTGAAAATAAAAAAAAAAAAGGAAAAAAAAAACAATTGGGTACTTGGCCCTCCAGCATATTTGGCTGTAAATTCTGTACAAAGTTATCATTAGTTATTATGGTGATGATGGGGAATATGGTGATGATGATGATGATAATGATAATGGTGATGATGGTGGTGATGATGATGATAGTGATGATAGTAAGTGAAGAGGCTGGACCTTCAACTAGTTTTAATTAGTTCACACAATACTCATTTTTTGTGATTGTTTATTCAATAGTATGCAAGTCGCTCAGATTGGTTACATCTTTCGTGCATTCGTAGTCGTAGGCGTAAATCGGGCCTGATTTCCCGTCGCATTGCGGCCACGCTTGTGAGTGGCGTGCGTTTAGCTCAAAGATGTAAGCGATCGCTGTTGAGTCGCCGGATAGAGGCGCTGTGTTGTTAAGGGTACCGGATGGAGGTAGCCCTTGTTTTGGGTGATGACCGGATAGAGGTTGTCATCTGGATGGGAGCATCTGAATTGTAGAGTATTGCATACTACACTGATTACACAATCTATTTAGTTTGATTTGGAAAGATTGGGTTGATGAGTTTTGTTGAATTTTAAGTGAATAGTTATTTTGATTTGTTTACTTTCATCACTGTTATTTCATTAGTACCTATGGATTTTGAGTAAGCAATGTTGTAATTTTGAATAAAGAGTTGTGGTATACAAATTGTGGTGTTACAAGACCTGACCCTTTTGGTCAGGAAGGCCGAGCGATTGAACATTTTACTGTTCAGGTATTATCTCTCTTTGCAGGATTTTCACCAGCAACCTCACACGAGGACGTGTGAAATGTCAAGATGGCCGTGTCGGAGCGTGGGCACTGGATCCCCTAGCGCCATCTATTGAGTGTAGTTGTAACTATCAAGTCGGAAACGTCAAGTGGCTCACTTGGGTAAGGTCGATACAGCGAGTGTGTGATCTGTGCAGCAAGCGATGTCTTTTTCAATGACACAGTTTGACAGTTTGACGTGTGACAGTTGACAGATTTGATGTTTGTCAGTTTGACAGTTGACAGTCTTGACGTTTCCGGAGGCGGGAAAATGTGAAGAGCGTGATCTCTGGATGGTCTGTGGGACATTCTGTTACCGGCAGCCGTAGTGAACGGTTATTGATTTGAATTCGCCTCGCTGTGTCGAACTTGCCGCGTTTACCGACTTGAATCCGTGTGAATCCGTTCGATCATCCGTTATTTTGTGCTAACTTGATGTTGATTGTAAGAATAGAGGTTGTGCTTTGTAAAGAGACAATTATTTCATGCTCGGCGATGAATAATCTTCTCCTGACGACACCCAGCTCCTCCCCTTCGCCGTCATATATAATTTGGCTGCCATCTTAGATTTTTTTTATGACATTCCGTTGCTGTTTTCTTGTCAAAATAGTACCAAAACCCGAGTTTCATCAAAATCAGCCCACAAGCAAAACAGTTGGCCGCCATCTTGGATTTTTTGTATTTATAAAATTGCATCGTTATTTTCTTGTCAAAATCGTACCAAAAACCAAGTTTCATCGGAATCGGCCCAAAAACAAAAAAGTTGGCCGCCATCTTGGATTTTTTAAATTTTCAACATTGCGTTGTTATTTTCATGTTGAAATAGTACCAAAAACCGAGTTTCATCGAAATAGGCGCACAAACATGAATTTGATTATTATTATTAATTTTACCGTCTCGCCTGCCTGCGACCTCTAGCCATATCAATAGAACAATTTCGTTTATTTGGAAATCTGAAATGGTGCAGTATTTATGGTCACACTAGTTTTGTAAAGTAACATTGAAATTCTTAAATTGAAATTCGGCGCCAAGGTCAAAATCGGAGTTGCCAAGATTGACACTTCTATTTATTACCACCTCACCGATGATAGCTGATTAGCATTATTTTAGATATCTAATTAAATCAAAAGAGTAAGTTCTGTTTTATATTACAATTATTATTAGTACAGTAGCCCGTAGAACATTTAAATCACCAAAAAGGTTACCGTTTGCCGTTGTGATATTGTTATTTATTACGAAATTATAGATACTTTAACCCAAGTTTTACAGATCGCAACCCGCCGTAACTTATATTTCTATATCTCCAAAAATGCTATTTTTTTATTTTTCAAGGTTTACTACATGGTTTAGCTATTGTCGTGTTCTACAGCTTTGATTGCCATTGATAATAGTAAGACTATGGAAACTAATCATACACAGATTTAAGACCAGATAAAGTCCAACCATTTTCATCAGGTCTTAAATCTGTGTATGGCTACTTTTTATAGTCTTACTTTTATCCGTGGAAATCAAACCAAGCTGTAGAACACGACAATAGTTAAACTATGTGATAAACCTCGAAAAATAAAAAAATATCAATTTTGGAGATATACAAATAATACAAATATAGGTTACGGCGGGTTGCGATCTCTAAAACTTGGGTTAAAGTATCTATGATTTCGTAATAAAAACCTATATCACAACGGCAAACGGTAACCTTTTTCGTGATTTAAATGTTCTACGAGCTACTGTATATGTGTCATTCTAAATTAATATTTAAATAGTATATATTCGACTTACCATTCCGAATCCTTAATTTTGATACACTACTTGATTGGTAACGTACATATTTTTAGTCCTACTATCGTGGTATTATTGTTTAGTAATGGCAATTGTGCGAACGAGACACCGACCTCCACCTGGTGTTGTCTCATTCACACAGTAGTGCCTTCAGTCAATGTCGTCGATAGAATTTCAATTCTATCACAAATGTAATAAAGTTGAATTTCTTTTAAACGATAAGTGAAAATTTTTGTAGAGTACTCACTCCCTATTATAAACCTCCTTGGGTTGATACGATAGGTGTGGCCAGGGTTGGTAGGTTGGGGGTTTTTTTCGCATTTTTGGAGAAAAATAACGGTCTTGGCGAAATTTTGGGGAAATGAAATCTTTGGGGAAATGTTTGGGGAGAAAAATATACAAGAAAGAAGGAGGATGGAGTATAAATTTAACTCCAATTAATGTTTATCTGACCATGTTAAGCGAAGATGAAATTTCGGAAATTCTTAACGTTTTAGATTATTCAGTTTAGAACTTCCGATACTTCTTTATTTTCTTATATTTTCTTAATTAACTTAGTTTAATATCTATCAATTCGTTTTATTTCCTGTTTAACAAAAATGGGGATAAAAGTTGCCAAACGTATCATTTTGGGGAAAAGAATTCTTGAATATGGGGAAATTTCAAAATCTGGATCTACCAACCCTGGGTGTGGCCCCATCAAGGAGGTTTATAATACTATTTCCATGGGACCAGTCTACGCTCTACGCCTACGCTACGAGTAGTGAAGCCATGTGTTCGAACTTTACGAGGACACAAGTTTTTCACAATTGTACTTATTATTAGAGGTGCATCCGATAGTTCCGATACCGATACCGATATCAATATATCGGCGACACTTCGGGTTTTCCGATATATCGGCAATATTTTTAGTGTCGAAAACTTAGCTTAAACTTAGCTTAGCAAAGGCGCAGGTTTTTTTTGTCAATTTCATTGCAAACGAGATTCGAACCGAATTTCGGTTTGTCGAAAGCTGTTGGACAAAACTAGGTGTAGCCGGTAGCTGTTGGACAAAACTAGTTTTGCCGGTAGCTTTAGGTTAAACTAAGTTTGCCGGAAGCTGGTGGACAAAACTAGTTTTGCCGGTAGCTGCTAGACAAAACTAGTTTTGCCGGTAGCTACCGGCTACACCTAGTTTTGTCGAACAGCTTTCGACAAACCGAAATTCGGTTCGAATCTCGTTTGCAATGAAATTGACAAAAAAAACCTGCGCCTTTGCTAAGCTAAGTTTAAGCTAAGTTTTCGACACTAAAAATATTGCCAATATATCGGAAAACCCGAAGTGTCGCCGATATATTGATATCGGTATCGGTATCGGAACTATCGGATGCACCTCTAATAATAAGTACAATTGTGAAAAACTTGTGTCCTCGTAAAGTTCGAACACATGGCTTCACTACTCGTAGCGTAGGCGTAGAGCGTAGACTGGTCCCATGGAAATAGTACTATAAACCGGAATGAGCGCTTCGCCCCAAAACGAGCCGACAGAGAGGTCAAGTAGATGTATGTGTCCTTTTCTTCATTAGGGTGACCAAACCGTATGGTTGGCCGGAGACATACATAATACTTTAAACTGTTTAATATAAACTTAAATACCTAGGTAGTTCTTTATTTATAATTAACACTTTTTACCGCGATTTTATTAGGTTGCTTGCTCTTTTGTTTGTTTGAGCACAAATTTTGCAAACGATTTTATACTGAATTCCCGATGAGCTAGAGACTTGAAACTTTGAACACAGGTCAGAAATGGAAGGAAATGCAATATTACAATGTCATTGAGCTGATCTGATGATGGAGCTGGAAGAACGCCACAGGAACTCTATGATGAATGAAACTATACAACCCCATCGTGTTTGGGCTTGTTAGAATTGTCTTGACAAGTACTCTGATGGGAGACGAGGTTCAGGGTTGGATGATGAAGTCTGGAGGCCATGCCAATAGGAACTCAATATTGAAATCATGCAACCCCATCGAGTTTGTGCTCGTTTGAATCGTCTTAACGAGTGCTCTGTTGGGTAATAGTATCCAAGAGTCTGATGAAGGAAGCCGGAAGAAGGCCACAGGAACTTTGTAATAAAACCTTTCAACCCCATCGAGTTTGGACTCGTTTGAATGGTCTTGACGAGTACTCTGATAGGCGGTGGTATATTTTTAATTTAGCTCGTTAACTAAAAAACAGAAAATAATTATTTATTTAAAAAAAATTTGGAACAATTTATTTATCACGTTTTTATTAAATTGCTTTTTTGTTTTTATTTTTTAAATATGGTAATTCAACCAATACAAAATCTAGTTTATTCAATTCAATTTAAGTTCAAGTGTAAATAATTACGCAACTTTAAAGTTTATTCCATTTTTTTTTATAAAAATACAATGTGCGTGAACTTCGGAAAAACAAATGAATGTTGGAAAAACAAGTAAAAGTAGGAAAACATTGTCTAGTGATCTGTAGTCAAAAAAAGATGCAAACGATTTTCGACTTTATTGACCTTTGAAATTCGGTTGCTTTTTCCCATAATTATACTTGTTATTTTGGTAAATATGTCAATAAGGTCTAAAATTCTTGCACCAATTTCTTTACTTGTGAAGTTAATAAAATGGGTGCATGAGATTTACGACGACACAATGTTAAAAATATAAAAAGAAACCAAGATGGCGGCCAACTATATTGTTCGTGGGCCGATTTTGATGAAACTCGATTTTGCTACTATTTTGATAAAAAATAACAACGAAATGTTAAAAATATAAACAAATATGGCAACCAACTTTTTTATTTGCGATTGGGGCTGATTTTAATGAAACTCGGTTTTAGGACTAATTTGACAAGAAAATAATAACACAATATTGAAAAAAATAAAAATCCAAGATGGCAGCCAACTTTTTTGTTTTTGGGCCGATTTCGATGAAACTCGGTTTTTGGTAATATTTTGACAAAATAATAACAACACAATTTTTTAAAATATTAAATCTTAGGCGGCAGCCAACTTTTTTGTTTTTTGGGCCGATTTCGATGAAACTCGGTTTTTGGTACTATTTTGACAAGAAAAAACAACTCAATGTAAACTGATGGAAAAATAAAAAAAGATCAAAATGGCTGCTAATTTGTTTTTGAAATCGGCCCAAGAACAAAAAAGTTGGCCACCATCTTGAATTTTGTAAGTTTTCAACATTGCGTTGTTATTTTCTTGTCAAAATCGTACCAAAAACAGAGTTTCATCAAAATCGGCCCTAAAACAAAAAAGTTGGCCGCCATCTTGAATTTTTAGTTTTTTTAAAATTGCGTGGTTATTTTCTTGTCAAAATAGTTCCAAAAACCGAGTTCCATCAAAATCGGCCCAAAAACAAAAAAGTTGGCCGCCATCTTGGATTTTTAGTTTTTTTTAAATTGCGTTGTTATTTTCTTGTCAAAATAGTTCCAAAAACCGAGTTTTATTGAAATCGGCCCAAAAACGAAAAAGTTGGCCGCCATCTTGGATTTTTTAATTTACAAAATTGCGTTGTTATTTTCTTGTCAAAATAGTACCGAAAACCGAGTTTCATCGAAATCGGCCCATAAACAAAAAAGTTGGCCGCCATCTTGGATTTTTAGTTTTTTAAAAATTGCGTTGTTATTTTCTTGTCAAAATAGTTCCAAAAACCGAGTTTCATCGAAATCGGCCCAAAAACAAAAAAGTAGGCCGCCATCTTGGATTTTTAAAATTTTCAACATTGCGTTGTTATTTTCATGTTGAAATAGTACCAGAAACCGAGTTTCATCGAAATAGGCGCACAAACATGAATTTGATTATTATTATTAATTTCGGTTTGTCGAAAGCTGTTGGACAAAACTAGGTGTAGCCGGTAGCTGTAGGACAAAACTAGTTTTGCCGGTAGCTATAGGTTAAACTAAGTTTGCCGGAAGCTGGTGGACAAAACTAGTTTTGCCGGTATCTGCTAGACAAAACTAGTTTTGCCGGTAGCTGTTGGACAAAACTAGTTTTTCCGGTAGCTGCTAGACAAAACTAGTTTTGCCGGTAGCTGTAGGTCAGAACTAGGTTTGCCGGTAGCTGATGGACAAAATTAGTTTTGACGGCAGCGGTTGGACAAAACTAGTATTGCCTGTAGCTTTTGCACAAAACTAGTTTAGCCGGTACCTGTAGGTCAGAACTAGGTTTGCCCGTAGCTGACGGACAAAACTAGTTTTGACGGTAGCGGTTGGACAACACTAGTTTTGCCTGTAGCTATTGCACAAAACTAGTTTTGCCGGTAGCTGTAGGTCAGAACTAAGTTTGCCCGTAGCTGACGGACAAAACTAGTTTTGACGGCAGCGGTTGGACAAAACTAGTTTTGCCTGTAGCTATTGCACAAAACTAGTTTTGCCGGTAGCTGTTGGACAAAACTAGTTTTGTCGAAAGCTGTAGGACAAAACTAGGTGTAGCCGGTAGCTGTTGGACAAAACTAGTTTTGCCGGTAGCTTTAGGTTAAACTAAGTTTGCCGGAAGCTGATGGACAAAACTAGTTTTGCCTACTAGTAGGTCAGAACTAGGTTTGCACGTAGATGACGGACAAAACTAGTTTTGACGGCAGCGGTTGGACAAAACTAGTTTTGCCTGTAGCTATTGCACAAATGTAGTTTTGCCGGTAGCTGTTGGACAAGACTAGTTTTGCCGTTAGCTGTTGGACAAAACTAGTTTTGCCGGTAGCTGATGGACAAAACTAGTTTTGACGTCAGCGCTTGGACAAAACTAGTTTTGCCTGTAGCTGTTGGACAAAACTAGTTTTGATGGCAGCGGTTGGTCAAAACTAGTTTTGCCGGTAGTTGTTGGACAAAACTAGTTTTGCCAGTAGCTGTTGGACAAAACTAGTTTTGCCGGTAGCTGTAGGTCAGAACTAGGTATGCCGGTAGCTGATGGACAAAACTAGTTTTGACGGCAGCGGTTGGATAAACTAGTTTTGCCTGTAGCTATTGCACAAAACTAGTTTTGCCGGTAGCTGACGGACAAAACTAGTTTTGACGGCAGCGGTTGGACAAAACTAGTTTTGCCTGTAGCTATTGCACAAAACTAGTTTTGCCGGTAGCTGTTGGACAAGACTAGTTTTGCCGTTAGCTGTTGGACAAAACTAGTTTTGCCGGTAGCTGATTGACAAAACTAGTTTTGACGGCAGCGGTTGGACAAAACTAGTTTTGCCTGTAGCTGTTGGACAAAACTAGTTTTGATGGCAGCGGTTGGTCAAACCTAGTTTTGCCGGTAGTTGTTGGACAAAACTAGTTTTGACGGCAGCGTTTGGACAAAACTAGTTTTGCCTGTAGCTGTAGGTCAGAACTAGGTTTGCCGGTAGCTGATGGACAAAACTAGTTTTGACGGCCGCGGTTGGACAAACCTAGTTTTGCCTGTAGCTATTGCACAAAACTAGTTTTGACGGCAGCGGTTGGAAAAAACTAGTTTTGCCTGTAGCTATTGCGCAAAACTAGTTTTGCCGGTAGATGTTTGTCAAAACTAGGTTTGCCTATAGCTGTTGGACAAAACTAGTTTAGCCGGTAGCTGTAGGTCAGAACTAGGTTTGCCGGTAGCTGATGGACAAAACTAGTTTTGACGGCAGCGGTTGGACAAAACTAGTTTTGCCTGTAGCTATTGCAGAAAACTAGTTTTGCCGGTAGCTGTTGGACAAAACTAGTTTAACCGGTAGCTGTAGGTCAGAACTAGGTTTGCCGGTAGCTGACGGACAAAACTAGTTTTGACGGCATTGTAATATTGCATTTCCTTCCATTTCTGACCTGTGTTCAAAGTTTCAAGTAGCTCATCGGGAATTCAGTATAAAATCGTTTGCAAAATTTGTGCTCAAACAAACAAAAGAGCAAGCAACCTAATAAAAACGCGGTAAAAAGTGTTAATTATAAATAAAGAACTACCTAGGTATTTAAGTTTATATTAAACAGTTTAAAGTATTATGTATGTCTCCGGCCAACCATACGGTTTGGTCACCCTAATGAAGAAAAGGACACATCTACTTGACCTCTCTGTCGGCTCGTTTTGGGGCGAAGCGCTCATTCCGGTTTATAGTACTATTTCCATGGGCCCCATAAACCTGAACTATTTCAGGTAAGGTGCCAACTATGACCTTGTTCACCATTTATATCAACATGCGATCGGAGGCCATGTTCAAAATGGCATATCTCTCAGAAGATTCCTACTTCGCAACCCAGACGTTAATATTTGATAACACCAAACTAATGGCTATCTTGCCAATGTGGTCTGATCCCAATATGAGATAGATTGAAAATGAGCCTCTGGGCCGGCGGTATCTTAAAGCCGACCCCATTAACCTAGTATTATTTTCTTAGTTACCTACTTTAGTACTTTTTTTAACTACCTACTAGGTACCTATTAGGGCATGCAGAAACCGGGTTGTTTTTGAAAACCGGTTTTTCGGTTTTCCCAAAACAAAAACCGGGTAAACCGGTTTTTTCGGGTTTTTCGTTTTTTTTTTAATAAAAATGGTAAAAATAATAGAAATTATCTAATTTCTTTCGTAGGAAAGTATAAAGTATAAATTTATTCTAATTTAATTACAAATTTTAATTTATTCATAAAGGGACTTCTGTACGTAATGAATTTTATAATTAACAATTTTTTTAAGGCAATAGGTGTCAAGCTTAGAGCATACAGAGTGTCAAGTATCCCTAAAATAATAGAATTTCTATTATTTGAGAGGTCTGCAATCCCTCCGGCGCAGCGTGCAAAAGAATTATACCGACATACTCGTTCTTACTTACTCAAAAAGAATAGTCCATAATAAACGAACTGTTAAATATTTGGTACTTTTAGTCGAGTTCATCTCCATTTGACAATTCAGCTTTATGCTCTAGTATAATAAAAGTCGTATTATTATGTCTAAAGTATCAACATTTTATTGAACTCGAATGTAGGTAGATGCCACGGTGGAGTCAAACTGAGACAAATAATTTGGCATTTGAATATTATATGACCCCAGTCAACTCACTTTTAGTTATTTATGCAACTGTACTATAACGAGGGGTATTAAAACACGAATGTGGGTTTGGGAACATGAATAGTTTCACATGAGTGTTTTAATACCTAATTATGTACAGTCGCATACAAGACTTTATCTACACCCATTTTTTTATTTTTTCTTATTTTTATTAGGGAAATAAACAATATTTTAATACATATGGATTAAAACACCCATAATATTTATCTAAACCCATGATATGTATCCTCTATAAAGGTTTTAACTTTGACTTTGACTTTCCCTCCTCGTCATTATGTCTTCCGCAAGAGCGTTATAATGTTGTACTGAATTTCATAATGCAACGCTCGCGCGTGGGCGCGCGGCGCCCACGGCGCTGCAGGACCAGCTCTCGCTCGGGATATTGTAATGATGGCAGTAAGCTGTTTCAGAACCCCTTACAGAGGATTTAATGCATGGGTGTAGATAAACTCTTTTAAATACCTTGGACATCTAATACTAAATAATATACTAGAAAAAATACGACTCGCACCAGATCAATACTCAGACGGGAATCGAACCCGCGACCTTTGGATATCCGGTCCAATGCTCTGACCGCTGAGCTACCGAGCCACTGGTGACATCGTCGAATTTTTCCTAGTATATCCTAAACTCTTACGCTGTAAGCCAGCGTTATTTCACCAATGTGAGGAATTACCTCGACATTCAATTGAAATATCTTTCCAGATATTTTAACAATTGATTAAGATGAAATAGCTATATAATTTTTTAAATTTGAGATTTTTGCATTTACAATGCTATTTTTAAACAATACTAAATAATATACTAGAAAAAATACGACTCGCACCAGATCAATACTCAGACGGGAATCGAACCCGCGACCTTTGGATATCCGGTCCAATGCTCTGACCGCTGAGCTACCGAGCCACTGGTGACATCGTCGAATTTTTCCTAGTATATCCTAAACTCTTACGCTGTAAGCCAGCGTTATTTCACCAATGTGAGGAATTACCTCGACATTCAATTGAAATATCTTTCCAGATATTTTAACAATTGATTAAGATGAAATAGCTATATAATTTTTTAAATTTGAGATTTTTGCATTTACAATGCTATTTTTAAACAATACTAAATAATATACTAGAAAAAATACGACTCGCACCAGATCAATACTCAGACGGGAATCGAACCCGCGACCTTTGGATATCCGGTCCAATGCTCTGACCGCTGAGCTACCGAGCCACTGGTGACATCGTCGAATTTTTCCTAGTATATCCTAAACTCTTACGCTGTAAGATTCCCGTCTGAGTATTGATCTGGTGCGAGTCGTATTTTTTCTAGTATATTATTTAGTATTGTTTAAAAATAGCATTGTAAATGCAAAAATCTCAAATTTAAAAAACCTTGGACATCTGTTGAAGCACGACTGCCCGACCTCAAGGACAACAATGATAGAAACTGTCGTCAAAATTAGATGTGTGTTCACGTGAAGTTAAAATTACGCAGTGTTATTATAAGAGATTGTTAAACTCCTGTTTAACACAGTTTAAATGTGATGCTGTCTCTTTTAAGCAATATTGTCAAAAGAACGTGCAGCATGTAGTATAACTATTACTCAAATAGCTTCCTCCGATTTCAATATAAAAATGCCGTGTTTTTGGGGTTGTGTCGCTCCTGCAGGGCATCCAAGATGCTCGCCGAGGCCAGCTTTGAATGTTTCTACTCAACTATGCGCAAAAATGTGCTTATTCCCTGCCCTGGTGCGCAGGGTGCGGGGGAGCCCCAACAGCATCCTGGACATGATTGTTAATCGCTGCTGTAGAATATCGAGTGGCATGCATGGCTTAAGCATAAGTGATATCCCAAAACCGACTTTATATGCAACACTAGCGCCACTCCCGCAAAAAAACAACTACCGTGTATAAAATTTATTAAAATCTAAGCTATTTATTTCTTATCGTTAGTAGAAACAAAAACTTAATGACCGATAATTTATTATGGTTTTTCTCGGCGAAAAACAAAAAGTTGGCCGTTTTTAGCTTTTTTCACCACCAAAATTGCAAACAATTATTTGTCACTGCGTTTGTGTATTTATTATAAATAACAATGATCAGTAACCAGTTTGAATCCTAAAGTTCTGTTGAAATAATATAAAAATATTTTAATAGCTATGAACCCTAGTGAAAGATTTTTTTAAATCTGTTTAGAAATGTTGAGTTATAAGGGTTTAAACGAGCTAGAACACTGTTATTTTGGGGGTCCTTATGACGTCATCCGCGATGTACGCGAACCTTATGTCGTACGTGCTAAAGCATATATTGCATTGAGCTTGGCATTTCGTTAACTACTCAGATTTAAGAGATATCGTGAAAATTGCTTCACCGTTAATCATGTGGTGGCCTAGGCTTTCTGAACCACTGAGGCCACTAAACAAAAATCGTTCCTGATCCTCATTGATATTTTGTAACCACTACACGCTTAACGCTTTCCTTAAGTACCATAGACTATTAACTTGACTAAAATGTATTTTGTTGAACATATTTATGTTGCATATTCGAGTGAAGAAAAACGTTTTAATGTAAACTGTATGTTAAGTGAAATAACCGAAAAACCCGGTTTTATGACTAGAAAAAACCGAGTTCCTAACTCTGTCGGTTATCCGGTTTTTTCGGTTATCCGGTTAACCGGTTTGCATGCCCTAGTACCTATGTCTATTTTGTTATAGGGTTTGGGGTTACAAAAGTTTCACTAATCGCGTTTTTTATTGACGATAAAAATATGTGGATAAATCGTTCTTTTACAACTTTCTTATGTTAACAGAATTAATTATCTTTAAAAGGTTAAACATTAGCACGTGACTCGCTATTGTAGGCACATAACGTGATTTTCCAGGATTTTAACTTTTACGCAATATATTTTAGCGTGTCCCGACAACTAACGACAATTGTTTACTATGAACTATGTTATTAAAGCAAAATTATCTCATTAAATGTTTGTAGTATTTGGTGAATACAACTTTAGTGTGTTCATATACACCTCACTTAAGTTGTATTTGCCAAATAAGTACTACAAACAAACATATGCATTTAATGAGATAATATTTTGCTTTGATAGCATAACATAGTTCATAATGAACAATTGTCGTTAGTTGTCGGGACAAGCTTTAGCTTGTTCATTTTAATGTGTAAAAGCAGAAATTTTGAAAAACCACGTTATGTGCCTACAATAGCGAGTCACGTGCTAATGTTTAACCTTAATAAGTAACAGACTGAAAAAGCGTGTTGTTTATAGACACTTGTTTATATCACTCTTTCAAGTGCACCAGAATAACAGAGTGTTCTAAACAGCGAACTAAAATCTATGGAATAAGCATTGCACTCAAAAATGGCACCACACGAAAAGTACAACTAATTGGATGGAGCTAAAAATGCTGGCATTTAATTATGCAGCACAAAGCGTCTAAGCCCTCCCTGGTTGCTTATTAACGACCATAATTTGTATACTTACTCAGATATTTTCTATACTTAAACGAAAAAGTATGATACCATAATTTCTGCATTTTTTTACTGCCTTCTTTGCGTCTTTTACACCATTTGATGACCACACAGGACATCATTTCTAATAAACTTTCTCTTACTCTCTTTTCTCTACAATACAAACTGCAATTCTTGTAAAGAACGTTAACGCCATTCACCGGGTGCGTGGCTGGTCCGAAAAGGTTAACGCACATTTAGGCGGGTCGCAACGGGGCGGGCCGGGCCGCAGCGCATCGCAAAATGCTCCTATAGCACACTGTGACGGGCCGGGTCGCATCGCATCGACGGATTTTGAATACAGTGGTGCCAGCTTAGGGTAATTTACCCTAGATTTAGGGTAAAAATTATCCGGCAGGGTAATTATTAGGGTATAGATTTTCCTACTGTATCTCTTAGGCTAAATCTTGTGTTAACTTTACTCTTACAAAAACAATGTTTGACAAAAGAGACCCGGCCTTTAATGCTAAAGTTGTATACCTTTTAAAATCTTTAATCTGTGATCTGCTGTACTTTTTAGGGTTACGTAGCCCAATGGCAAAAAACGGAGCTCTTATAGAATCGTCATGTCTGTCTGTCTCTCCGTCCGTATGTCACAGCCACTTTATTCTAAAAGTATTAGGATTACACAGTTGAAACTTTGTAAGTAGATATATTCTGTGAACCGCTTAACGATTTTTAGACAAAAATAAAAAAACCGGCCAAGTGCGAGTCGGACTCACGCACGAAGGGTTCCGTACCAAAAAACGGCTAAAAATCAAGTTTGTTGTATGAAAGTCCCCCTTAAATATTAATTTTATTCTGTTTTTATTTGTTGCTATAGCGGCAACAGAAATACATCATATGTGAAAATTTCAACTGTCTAGCTATCACGGTTTATGAGATACAGCGGTGACAGACAGACAGACAGGCAGACAGATAGACAGATGGACAGCGAAGTCTTAGTAATAGGGTCCTGTTTTTACCCTTTGGGTACGGAACCCTAAAAAGATTAAGGGGGAATCCCCATACATGGAACTGAAACTGAAAAAAAAAAATGTTTTTCATCAAACCTATACGAGTGTCTATAGATAGGTCTTTAAAAATAACATTGAGGTTCCTCAAACCATTTTTTCTCAAAGTCAACCGTTTAAAAAATATACACTCCAAAAGTGGTCAAATGCGTGTCACGGAACCCTACTGCGCGTGGCCCGACACGCACTTGGCCAGTTTTTTATTTGTGGCTGTGGTATCTGTCAACCAAATAACAGATCAATGCCAAATCAGAAGTCAAATAAACACTGCGTTTTTTAATTTCAAAAAAGGAAAATAGTGGCTTTATTTTAAGACCAAATTTAATTTAATTGTAAACAAGTTAAGTATTTTTTCTACGGCGAGTGCCACTTCTAATAAATGTATAACAAAAAATACAGTAATGCAGAGGATCACTGACGACGTCCATTATACAAGGACGTCAGTGCAGAGGATACTTTCATTGTTATGTGCCATAATAATATTGAAAAATATTCATAAGTATTTTTTTATTTCTAAAAGAAAAAAACAAGTAAGGAATTTTAATTAAGAGTATTTTACAAAATTTTATAGGATATATCTATATCTTTTTCTCAATCTTTTATACGACAAAAAAGTTTTGGGGTAATTTCGGATGACTCCCGATTGTCCCGATCGATAAATCCGCTTGCTATAGCACACTGAGTCGGGGCGCAGCGGGGCGGGGCGGGCCGCATCGCATCGCAACAAAATGCGCGACGGATTATGCGGCCCGCTCCGCCCCGGCATAGTGTGCGATAGTTCATATAAAATGTATGGGAGCGATTTGAGCGGATTTTTGCGATGCGGCCCGCCCCGCTGCGGCCCGCCTAAATGTGCGTTAACCTTAAAGCTGAGCGGGTTGTACTTTTTCAGCCCCGTGCCGTGGTGCCATTTTTTAAGCAATATTTGTTTGCAATTGCAATTCCATAGATTTTAGTTCGCTGGTTCTAAAGATTACGAAGCATTAAAGTTTTATGTAGTTTTGAAATAGCATTGGCACCATTTGCGATATATCTCGTCTATAAAAACTGATTTTATTTGAGTTGAAATATAGGTTAGTAATGTACCTACAAAATAAGAATGCATCTTGACGACGTTCGGTTACGTTCTTATAACTTTTGTAAGTACTTACGAATACCTAAATATCTATGAAAAGAAATACGAACGTCGTTGCCATTATTTATCAAGTGTGTGATAAATGTGATAATTTTCACATCATGTATGCGGGGCACAGTCCTCCTCAATCACTTAACACAACTCTATGACAATACATTAGGAGAGGTACTGGGAAGCGTCACTTGTAGGTACGATCGGCAACGCACGTGCTTTACCACTTTGCAGAAAAAAATGTGTGGGCGCGTATCACGTATGTTGTGACTAGGGTTGCCAACTATTTTTTACCGACTTCAAAAGGAGGGAGGTACTCAATTCGACCCGTTTTTTTTTTTTTTTTTTTGTTTTTTTTTTTTTGTTTTTTGTATGTACACCGATTACTCGAAGACGGCTGGACCGATTGAAATGATTCAAACGTTATTACATTAGGTAAACTCCCAAGCTGGTCCCATTTTTTAAAATTTTGAAATCGGTTCAGTACTTTTCAAGTAATCTTGAAAAAAGCACGAAAATAGTATGATTCTGTGTGAACTACCTCGATGATCAGTCGTATAACTTCTTTGTTTACTTCTTTGTTTATGAACTGAATAAGATAATTATTTTTTGTTGGAAAAGGGATATCTTAAGTGTAGTTCTTTAACCGACTTAAAAAAGGAGGTTCTCAGTTTAACCCGCATGTATGTATGTTTCTCCGCGATTAACTCACGTTTGGCTGAGCCGATTTTAATTTCTACCTAAATAATATCCCTACACTACCCAATACAAAAGGTACTTACACTAAAAATAAAAAAATAAAAAATTGTTTAAAAAAACAAAAAACCGACTTCAAAAAACCTACCTCTAAAAAGCAAGAAATAATATTCGTAATAATAAAACACGTCTATTGAAGTCGGGTGGGGCTTTTAGAATAAAAAAAAGGGATTTGTACTCCAGCCCCACCCGACTTCAATAGACGTGTTTTATTATTACGAATATTATTTCTTGCTTTTTAGAGGTAGGTTTTTTGAAGTCGGTTTTTTGTTTTTTTAAACAATTTTTTGCATCAGATATAGTATTTTCAAGATTATTACATGTAAAAATATAGGTAGTAGATGGCGAAAAATTCCAAAAAATATAGTAGATTTAAAATAATTAGGGGTTTAAGTATGAATTTGCCGTTATATATGGAGAATTTTGAAGTAGTTGCATTTTCCATACTAACATTTTTTAAAAGATGCTTCAGTTGCTTGCTATAATTATGATCAGAGCGGTCAACTATCAGATTTGATTCAGATTTGATTTGATTGAATCAGATTATTATAAATGATCACGAATTTCGTTGTAACTTAGCTGATACTTAGCAGTAAAACATTTTTTTTTCATAAAAAATTTAGAACATGAGCTTTTATGGTTGTTAAATAAGTTAACACCATAGAAGTACTTATAAGGGTCTCTGTGTGTGAGATGACATGTGGGTCAGCGGCAATTTCATACAAACCCTTTAAATATAGTAGTCAACTGTCGAGCCCGTACACTATATTATAGTAGGGTTGGCAAACCTAGTTGTGACGGCAGGGCGTGAAAGCGATTTTGATCTCAGGCACAGAATAGATATAAGCATTTGTTCCCAACGAGTCAAACCATCAACTGTCACACTGTGGCTGGTTGGGAATTTTTTATTAAAAAATTCCCAACGAGCCACACTCACACCTGTTACTCGATGGGAACTTTTTATTAGAAATTTTCCAACCAGTCACACTGTTTCAGGCTATTTTCCACTGTAACAGTGTGACTGGTTGGGACATTTCTAATAAAAAATTCCCATCGAGTAACAGGTGTGACTCGTTGGGAATTTATTAATAAAAAAATCCCAACCAGTCACATTGAGACAGTTGATGGTGTGACTCGTTGAGAACAAATGGATATAAGTACTTCCATCCCTAGGAGTGGAAGTATTGTCGATAGTACACACAGCCTGATTCAAAAACTGTATTGCATTAGAATTTCAACCATGGCATTTTGGGTGTTTAGTTCAAATTGATTGTTGATATTATACATTTTGTACCTACCTATCTGATGTACGGTTAACAACGAAAGTAGTTTAACACTTTAGTACTTTTTCATAGCAACTTTTTTGATGAATGTTGCAAACTGTGACACTTTTGTCAAAGAAGCTGCTAAGACAGAGTAATAAAGTGTTAAGATACTTTCGTTGCTAACTGTACGTACCTACTGCTGCCACATAAGTAGGTACTAAAGATAGGTAACACCAGCTTCATAGGTGACACTTAACTTCGTATTGTTCACATAATAGTCGCATACAGCGTACTAATGATTTGTTATAATATGCCGATTAGTTCTCTCATTATTCTTCACCAACCATAACGAATAAAATTTATTATCCGACATGGTGTTGCCCACTGAATATTAATTAATAACGAATTTTACACAACGACTGGTCTCAAATTAAACAACCCATATTGTAATAGAAACTTTATTGATGTATAAAAGGCAATTGAAAAGACAAATATTGACGCAACTGTTACACTTGTAACTTATGTATCATCCAATCAGACTAGCATAATATAATTCTGTAACACATTATTACATTGATGTATGTAAGTGATCAACTCACTCACACGAAAAAGTATTTAAGTACGTCCTTTCGTCAAAATATATTTAAGTATAACATCTTTATAGTATCTACATGCCTTCTGAATTACTATTTTAATACATTAATTGTATGTATAACTTATATTTGAGACCTCACGTCACGCCATGAAATGTTATTTCAGTCAATACTTACTACACGCTAAATTCACTCTTCACGTAGAACATAAAATACTATTTATTCTTGTACCTAATAAACGTTACATAAAAACTTCTTACAATTCTACCTTAAATACACTTATCTACTAATACTGTAAATTACCTTAATTCTAATAAATGCAAATACTACTATCTATCTTTATTCTTAACAACTAAGATTTTTTATTATTTCAAAATACTTCAGTACATCTACTTTAATAGGCAGTTATTCCTAACGTATTTACTTAGTCCTATCGTATTTACTTATTTCTATCGTGGTTAAATTTGGCAAGATAAAAAAACGTTATTTACTTAAATTAGAGAATCTTCGTCAGCCGTGGTGAGAACGAACTGTTTGATTCGTTACGTTACGGTAACATTACCTTTAATCGTATTATTTATCACATTATATTAAAACAAGATTATATTTTGATGTAAACATCTAAAATATATTATATTATAAACATAATAAAATATGTTCTGCTATTTATTTCAACTAATGATTGTTGAAAGAGTAGTGTTTTCACTACTTGAGGGAAATTAAAATACAATTAAATCGTACTAATATTATAAATGTGAAGGTTTGAGTTTGAGAGTTCGTTCCTCAATTACCCAAAAACTACTGAACGGATTTGATTGAAATTTGGCACACAGATATTAGATATCCTAGATTAAAACATAGTATACTTTTTATTCCGATATTCCCACGGGAACGGGAACTACGCGGGTGAAAACGCGGGCGGCCGCTAGCATTTCTATAAGTTTTAACCTCGCTGTAAACATAGACATAGAAAAATTTTCGCTGTGTAAATAACTGAAAAGCTCATTTCTAAACAGAACTCATCTATAATATTCTTGTTGTATGTTGTATATATGTTTTAAACTCGAAGAGGAAGGCAATTTTTAAGGTCCGTCGGTATCATTTTGTTTGTTTGGTAGGTCCACATAGTCCATGACCTCCCAGTTGCCTTCGGGTTCTTCAGGCAGCTGCGGCGGGAAGGCGGAGCGGAGCAGCGGCACTCCATCGTCACTCAGAGTGAGGTAGTTCCTGAGGGCCTCTAAGGCAGCGTCGTCGGGTGGCAGGCCCTGGGCTCTCGCGTTGAAGGGTCCCCCGATGTCTTCGCTCGGGAGCTCCCACACGTGCGATTGTGTTGTCATCTTGAAGTTCTATAAAAATATTAAACATACAATAATTTAATTTCCTGAAGTAGTAGAGGTTGCTTGAACTGAGGGGAAGTAGCTGAAAATAATCGTTTTAAAAAAGTTTCTCAACTAGAAATAGAAAGACAAGCTGCCTTGAAACCTACATTAGTTTAACAAATGCATCCGTAATTTTTTTAGTTCATCCTGTTTTAAAAGTTTCAAGCGCCTGTGCCTGCCGAACACCAAACGACTTCGATTCAATGTCACATGAATACTTTCCAAGTATGGAGCTATAAAATTTAATTATTTATCTATTTCATCATAATTATAAAAAAGGGCTTAACTCTTAGCCAAATTCAAAAAGAAAGAAGAGGCCCAGGCGAAGATGAGCTAGATTGCCCAGAACAAGCCTTAGATTTACTAGATTAGTGACTATATATTCCATATGAATAAATAAAACTATAAACCTTTAATTTTCGTTCCTAATATTTTCCATAAGTAGATTTAAAATGTCACGTTTTGAATGTAAAAGGAAGTAAAACTAAAATATGAGCATTGTTTTTAGAACATTGTTTTTAATTTTTTTAATGGACTGAGGACGGAGGTATTACATGATAGCATGTTGTTATGTCGTTCGCGACCAGTATGAGAACCACCTATACCTATCACAACATCATCCTTCCTTATCAATTAACTAATAGGGAAAATACTGTCTAATAAACTAATTAACTACTTACTAATTATAAGTTTTAAGCGCGATATTTTGGGAAATCGCTAAGGCATTGTAGATTTTTATAACAGGTTTGTAGATTTTATTTTGAATGGTACAATGCCCATGACTAAATTTCTAAATTCACGCTTGTAGGTACCTTCGTAGTACAAGAACGTCTCAAAGCTCGGTTTGTTTTGGATTGATTTAAACCCACCAAAATCTCAATCACTATACATATTCTATTTGAGTTCCTTTGGGTATCTTTGAAGTCCAAAGTCCAATGACAATGAAATTTTACGTTTTTTTACTCATTTGGATAAGGTATCTCTTTTCCAACAAAAAATAATCATCGAAATCGGTTCATAAGCAAAAAAGGTACTCGCCCATATATCAATGTACATCAATGTTATTTATTACACTATTGTAACCGAAATAATAAGTACTATTTTCAGGATTACATGATAACTACTAAATCGATTTTTAAAAAAATGGGACCATCTCGCAAGAAAACTTAATTAAACAAAAATTATCATCAAAATTGGTCCATAAATGACGAAGTTACGCGCGAACAACGTTAAAAATTTTTTTTAAATTTGAGATTTTTGCATTTACAATGCTATTTTTAAACAATACTAAATAATATACTAGAAAAAATACGACTCGCACCAGATCAATACTCAGACGGGAATCGAACCCGCGACCTTTGGATATCCGGTCCAATGCTCTGACCGCTGAGCTACATTGGACCGGATATCCAAAGGTCGCGGGTTCGATTCCCGTCTGAGTATTGATCTGGTGCGAGTCGTATTTTTTCTAGTATATTATTTAGTATTGTTTAAAAATAGCATTGTAAATGCAAAAATCTCAAATTTAAAAATTATATAGCTATTTCATCTTAATCAATTGTTAAAATATCTGGAAAGATATTTCAATTGAATGTCGAGGTAATTCCTCACATTGGTGAAATAACGCTGGCTTACAGCGTAAGAGTTTAGGATATACTAGGAAAAATTCGACGTTGTCACTAGTGACTCGGTAGCTCAGCGGTCAGAGCATTGGACCGGATATCCAAAGATCGCGGGTTCGATTCCCGTCTGAGTATTGATCTGGTGCGAGTCGTATTTTTTCTAGTATATTATTTAGTATTGTTTAAAAATAGCATTGTAAATGCAAAAATCTCAAATTTAAAAATTATATAGCTATTTCATCTTAATCAATTGTTAAAATATCTGGAAAGATATTTCAATTGAATGTCGAGGTAATTCCTCACATTGGTGAAATAACGCTGGCTTACAGCGTAAGAGTTTAGGATATACTAGGAAAAATTCGACGATGTCACTAGTGACTCGGTAGCTCAGCGGTCAGAGCATTGGACCGGATATCCAAAGGTCGCGGGTTCGATTCCCGTCTGAGTATTGATCTGGTGCGAGTCGTATTTTTTCTAGTATATTATTTAGTAACGTTAAAAAATACAACCGAATTGAGAACCTCCTTCTTTTTTTAAGTCGGTTAAAAAGTATTGCATTGTTGTTCGGCCGCCTCAGTCTGCATACCAACATACATTTAAATCTTAGTTATACTGTATGGATTAGAGGAATATTTACTCGCACCTCTTATTGCATAAAGTTATAGCAATACAAGGTGTTTGGTAAAAGCCGAATATGGTAGATAGGGACCATCAAACTGAACAACTTTTACTGTGGGACTAACTTTGAAATCGCAAAAAAAATCAGCTGTTTCAAACGAAAATATCAAAATGTATGAAACTGCTGTTTTTTTTTCGTGATTTCAGAGCTGGTCCCATAGTAAAAGTTGTTCAGTTTGATGGTCTCTATCTACCATATTCGTTCGGCTTTATAAGGCTTTTACCAAACAACTTGTATACTCAGTAGAAAGAGTTAAAATTAGAATAGAATAAATTAATGTAGGTACTGCCAACGCACAATGCAATACAAATCGCTCTCATAACTACAAGACCTTAGGTAACCGCAAACATGATCCCTCGATGGCCTTGTCGGTTACTTCCTCCAGCAACTACCTATGTATATGAAACACTTATCAAGATGTAGATAACATGCAGATGACAATGATTTAACTATCAAATCAACATTTACAGAATCTAGCGGAGCAGTTTTAACTTTGTGGTAGTTCAGCAGTACCCTTCTGTCATTGCGATCCTAAAATTGCTACGTCGTTAATTGTGTTATACAGGGTTATTTGTAAAACACCAACAACCTCGCAGGAGTACATTACTAACATCATAAACAACAACATTTGTTCTACGACTTTTCCGAAAACCGACAAAAAAATTTGACTCTCCATACAAACGCCCCGAACAGTTGATTGATTGATTGATTTGATTGATTTATACTTTATTGTACACACAAAAGAACAAAAAGAAAATCACAAATACAAAGGAGACATACAATTGGCGGCCTTATCACTAAAGAGCGATTTCTTCCAGGCAACCTTAGGATGGACAGGAATAGAAAAATAAAATACGATAAGGTAGTTGAAAAAAAAGTCTGCGTACTATGAAGACAGTACTTAAATAAGATTCCTAAAACTTTAAAAATACACATATTACATATAGATAAATAAACAGACCTAACATATATATACTTATAGCTGATATATACTATATAATAAACTTACATAAATACTAATACATACCTACAATGTACACCTACAATGAAAGGAAGTGCTCTTTTACCAGTTTTTTAAAGACATGAATTGACTGTGCAGCCCTTATTGTGACAGGTAATGCATTCCACAGCTGAACAGCCTGGACTGAGAAGGATTGGCCGTAAAACGTTGTAGAATGGATTGGTATTTCCAATAGCAGATTTTCTGATGATCTTAAGAAGCGGGAATGGGAGTCTTTTACAAATCTGAAACGATCGAGTTGATCGAGTTTTATATGAAAAGTCGATATTTTTTTGTCTGTTTTCGGAAAAGTCGTAGAACATGTTATTGTTTATGATGATAGTAATCTACTGCTGCGAGGTTGTTGGTGTTTTACAAATAACCCTGTATATTGAGGAGCCTATGGACCATACAAGTATATAACACAAGATCCTCTGATGCACCATGGCGCAGCGAGGAGCTCGATGGTGCAGTGAGGAGCGCTGTCGGTTGCGCACTTACCCTGCTATTGTGGAAGTTAAGCAACCTTCGCAAGGGTCGGTCATGGGATGTGTGAACAAAAACTTATTATATCGAGCTCCTCCATGTTTCAGAAGGCACTTTAAGCTGCAAAGTCCCAGCTCGGCTGCATCTACAGTCATTAACACCCACCAATCCGCATCGAGCCCGCGTGGTGCGTTGCGTTGTGGCCCGTCCTCCTTTTCTAGCCACAAAGAGCCTGGGCCCAGCAGTGCAGACATAAAAAATGCCTGATTTATATAACGTTTTACAAAATAACCACTAATGCCCAATAAATGGTAGATAGGGACTATCAAGCTGAACAACTTTTACTGTGGAACCAACTCTGAAATCGTGAAAAAAAAGCTGTTTCATACATTTTGATATTATCGTTATTAATTTTTGTATAAAACAGCTGATTTTTTTTCGCGATATCAGAGTTGGTCCCATAGTAAAAGTTGTTCAGTTTGAGGAAAACACTACCCTATCAGTTTTTCGATTGTTAGTTTCTGTTCCCTATCGAAATTTTAGTTATCACAGTATAGGTTAATGAGATAAATAATGAATTGTATACCTAACTAATGTACATAACATAATTTATAAAAATTAAATGCATTGCGAATAGTCGCTATATAACTTTAACAAACCACTCTGTTTGCTATTTGTGTAGAGTTCTGCAATTAGCTTCCTGACGCAATTTTTAAGTATTCTGTTATTTTATAAATAAATAATTGTCACTAAATCTGAAGAACAGTGCTTCCCAGACTTCAAATTCTATTCTCCTACGTTCTACGTGCTACGTTTACTGAGATTCAAAAGCACAGTCGATTTTTATCGAGATAGTATTTTTGAATTATTATCCGATTAACTTGTTTTTTTTTATTTCAAAATGAAAACATACTCGATAAGACGACGGACATTTGTTTAATAATAACGTTATCAAAAATAATCAGAGACTTCACTCACACGCCAGATTTCGTCGAGAATAATTTATCAACGCTATATAAAATGTCCTGATAAATTATGACAAATTACCGTACGAATTATGGCCCATTGGAAACGTATCAGTACGGTTGACGCACTAACTCATTTTATAGTTGTTTGTTTGACGAATAGTTCACATTTTGGTAGTTTGCGTTAGGATTACGTCAAGTTCAGCTTCCATTCTGTAATCCTAAGTGGGCAGATTAATTTATGTACATAATGCATACTCATTCATTATTCATGTCTAATAATACCTATGTAGTGCATAATTATTATCACAGATGTAAAGAACTGACGTAAAACCAACGAAAGACCTTGGGTCTCGTGCAGCTGATGACAATGATGAAGGAACCGAGGCGGGCCCTAGACGACACAATAATATCACACGAGTCTACAAAGGGTTGAATATTGCGCAATATCATTGTGTCGTTTAGGGGCTGCCTTACAGGATTGCTTACCTGCACAAAGTTGCAGTCAAATGTTTGATATGGAGATACCTTGAACTTAGCCTCCTAACCTAACCCCCCCGGAGGTATGTAAATGTTTACGAATTCGATGAAGTATTTTTTTTTTTTTAAAAAGAAATATATGTAGCTTACTTCCGCAAACAATATATGCAAGATGCACCGCCCGCCCGCCCGCAAAAATATGCACATGCACACAACAAAATATCAGTGCACAAACCTGCATTTAGCAAGACAGCAACACACGGAGCATATCAGGAGTTAGATCGTGCGTAAACCAACACCGAAGTTGGTTTACGCACGATCTAACTCCTGACTAACGATGCTCCGGGTTGGGGCGAAACACGTGTAGAGTAGCCTAATTGGTGAAGGTGCAAGGTGTGTTGCTGTCTTGCTAAATGCAGGTTTGTGCACTGATATTTTGTTGTGTGCATGTGCATATTTTTGCGGGCGGGCGGGCGGTGCATCTTGCATATATTGTTTGCGGAAGTAAGCTACATATATTTCTTTTTTCAAAATGGTTTGGGACTTCCGCCAAGTCGTCACCTGATTCAATCAAATAATCGATGAAGTAAGTTTGAAAAGATACATAAAGACGGAATAACGATAAAAATATAAAAAAAAATCACTAGATATTTTTGTTGATGTTGATGTTTTGATGTCTTATGCATAGCATAACCCGAAGGGGTTAGGAGGTGGTTACTTATATTAATATCACTATAATAATGATAAGTCTCGAGAACAAAACCAAAAGTATTATATTATCTGTGACAAAACACATACAATCCAAGGGTGTAAGAGGAACGCTTCCGTATGAATCTCGCGCGTGTCAGTTATCAGCTGATTAGCTGATTTATTTGATTCATTACGTGTAGTTAGAAAAACAATATATTTTTAAGTAAGTATAAAAGCCATTGTAATAAATTTATTTCACACCGTTCACACCATTGCAGTTGAAAAAAGCGGTAGGTAGGTATGTACTTATAAAAAAATAAATCTAGAAAAACTAAACTTTTATTAATGATATCTTATCCAGAATCGATAACTCTACCACCTCAACCAGCTGACTTTTCAAAACGTTCCCCTTAAATCCATTGTGATATAAAATAAATAAATTCAAAATAAATTTTAAATATTAAAAACACGATAGATCTGCCAAAATCGAACTAAAAAGTTAAATAACGGGGGACCATTTTATGGAACTATTTTTAATTAATCAAAGAGATCCCCCGACTGCATTAACACTAGTAAATTAACTTTTTAGTTCTTTTTTGGCAGGGCAGTCGTGTTTTAAATATTTTTTTTAATTTATTTATTTTAATTTCACACATTTTAGTAACAAATAAAATAGTTTTGTGCTCATTAAGGTTTTTTATTTGATGCCCATATTGTAATAAAAGAAAATAAATATTTTTTCCAAAAAAATTTTTCAAATGTCACTCGGAGTCTTCGACGAGCAGCGACGGCTTCAGAAGCCCGTCTTACTCTAAGCTCGGAGTGATGTAAATGTAAGGACTCTAACGATACCCCAAACATCCAAATCCGTTAAGGCATTTTATGGTGGAATAAGGAAATTCACATACCCACAAATATACATGAACCCTGAACATATAACACTCTGTTTTTTGGGCAGTCGTGTAAAAAGAGAATATTCAATGCAACATTTTACTTATTATCCTGTCAGTTAGGTACCCAATTGGGAATGTGAAAACCAAATTTTGAAAACCTAAATTTCTGTAACTTTTTTATTCCTACCTATAAAAAATATTTAGACAATTTGATTTTTTCAGACATTCCTCATTGAAAATGGGGGAAGTACGAGTTGTGTTTTACGTACTTATAGTTTACTAGCGGCCGCCCGCGACTTCGTCTGCGTGGAAAGGTTTTTTGCCATCCCTCGGGAACTATACTTTTTTTCGGGATGAAAGGTACCCTATGTCCTTCTCTGTACCCTTGACAACGTGTATGCAAAATTTCATGAT
Source organism: Agriphila geniculea (assembly GCA_943789525.1). Taxonomy (NCBI): domain Eukaryota; kingdom Metazoa; phylum Arthropoda; class Insecta; order Lepidoptera; family Crambidae; genus Agriphila; species Agriphila geniculea. The sequence continues at coordinate 20,642,254 of OX038871.1, forward strand.
GATCGGTTCAGTATTTAGGACGTGAAGGCGTAACAAACAAACGGACTTTCGCATTTATAATATTAGTAAGGATTTTAGGACTTAATTATGACTTGTATTGGCAAAGTTTAATATCCTAAACATCCTTGATAGGTACTACAGGGCAACCATTTATTAATAATATCCTCGTAATGATGAAGAGGAAAAGTTCAACATCCGGACGTCTAGAGGATAATCTAGTATCGGTATATTTATTAATAATTAGCACGTAAATATTTATGCGACCATATATCACTTGAACGCTGGTCTCTACGCGCGCAGGCGGTGTGTATGTGTATGGCACATTATCTCGCAAGTTTTATATATTTTGATTGACTGAGCACGTGAGATGACGCAGTGTTGACAAACAATGGGCTTACACACTGATCTATCTGCGGCCGCTTTACGACTGCACGTGATTGATGCTGATGTGATGAGCCTAATCTAATTTCAATTTATTTAACACATGACGTAGATACTGGCGTTGATAAAAATATTAGTTTAACAATTATACTTGTGTAGAAATATAGTAAGAGATTACACAATCACGCAATAACATTGAATGCAGTTAGTTGTAATTTTTTTAAGTTGTTTGAGTTATTACAAGCATTTTTGTCTATTGAATTAATTTGCTAGTGCTAGGGGATTTTACATAATATTAATTTAAGTTAGGCCGAAAGTTTGAGTCTAACATATATATACTTAGTAATGACCTATTGATGCTTAGAGTAAGACGGGCTTCTAGAAACGAAGCCTTTGTTGCTCGAAGTATTGATGTAAATAAAATGCCTTTTTAAATATGTTGTCATCTGACAATTCTTTTAAGACAGCAGAAATCTTTGGGTTTCCGTAACATCTTGTCATAATAATTAGGTTCTGTAGTTTGTGTAATCATCAACACGAAAAGCGAACCATTTTGAAGATAAGACAATAAACAAAGTAAATATTCCACAGTTATAGTAAACGCGTTATTCTTCTTTTGCCTGATAAATCTGATAATTAAAACAGTATGTAAGTATAAGAGTGAAGGTATTTCATAATTTTTGTAGAGGATATTTGGTCGAAAATGTAACGCAGAATAACATATTTAATTTTGGAAAGACAAATTCCTTATTTAATATTTTCCCCGTAAATTAAGGAAAAAACAAACACCTATAGATAATATCCATTTAATGTAGGTACTTATTATGAAGTCATCAAATAATGATGTAGGTAGTTTTCGAAAATTGACTTATTTCGAAACGCGTTGAAGTCTTTTGAATGAAATCTTGAAAAATAGAATAACTATTGGTGGTTAATATTTTTTTTTTATTAAATTCGAAAAAAGAAACGTAGGTTTCGAAATGTACAAAAGAAAATATCAATATAACGTTAAGAATTGAGCTGAAATGAGCTGAATCTCGATTCAGGTGACAAGGTTACCTTCATGGTGACAAGATATTTTGTAATTGACTTTCCGCTGAGAAAGCTCATAACATGATAATCTGCGTATACATACTTACATTGCCTGTGTAAAGACGTTGCAAGGTGAAGAAGGTTATTGGCTTTCGGCAGGCAATCGTGTACATACATATGCTCCTGAGAACGCGCGATAGAGTCACTGTGAAAAGCCGGCTATTTTCTAGGGTGACGCCAAGAAGAAATTATAAGCGTCTCTAAATCGCTCTAATTTTTTATGTTGGTATGTTTTGTTGTGCTGTGTTGGCATACCTCAGGCAAACAGTGGTGCTGCATGCAGTAGTAGTCGTGTGCGCCGTCGTGGTGGCACCACGTGCCGTCCGGGAAGTACGGGTCGAGGCCGGCGTCGTTGAGCTCCACGCGCGGCGCGTAGTACCCGCCGCCCGACGCGCGCCGGCAGAACACCGCGCACCCCATCCACATGCGAGCTGAACCAGACAAAGCGGCAAATATTTGCATGAATTAGCACGGGCGTCGTTTGGCTGACATAATGATTTGTATGAACTCATAGATAGATAGGTTAGGTACAGTACTTTTAGAACGCCCGCGGGCAGTAACCAAATAAAAAAAATACTAAAAGGTATGCTTATTATAAAATAGTCATAGTCACCATGAGTATTACGAGTTTACGATGGATAAAATATGTCAAGTTAAGTAAGACCTGCAAAATTTTTTGCGAATTTTAGCTCAGCTTAAAACATTAACTAATCCAGTAGTGTTTGAGTAAAAGCAGACATTTCTTCGTTAACAATAAAAATGGTGAATTTTCAGGAAACACAATATTATTTTTGGTTTTGTAAAACATGGTAAGTAGTTCACAATATTATCCAAAGTGTGTTTTAGGAGCATGCAATCTTAACATGGGTGTTGTCCTACTATATTGCTACGACAAAAATAGCAGGTAACAAAGTAAGATAGCTAGAGAACCCCTCGGAACCGTATTTCTCGTGTGTATCCAAGGATAACGGAATTTTGTAGCTCCCCTGACGGGGGCGACAAATTTTTCCCATCGTTGTTGAAAAAATATTCTTCTAAATATTAATTTTGAAGAATTTATTCAAATTATTAATTTTTGGTACAGACCTGATAGTTTTTGGACATTGAACATTGGAAATTGCACACATGATGCTGAGGAGATACACCTACCCAACTCATTCGAAGTTCATTCGTCCTCATTATAAATAATATCAATATAAATTAATTAATTAATAATAAATAAATAAATGCTTGGACAATTTCACACAGCGCCATCTAGCCCCATACTAAGCAAAGCTTGTAATATGGGTGCTAGACAACTGATATACTACTGATATACTTTTTAAATATATACTTATTATACATAGTAACACCCAGACCCGTCACAGAAATTAAAATTCATAATTTCAATTTCTGCCCAGCCGGGAATCGAACCCAGGACCTCTAGCGTGGTAGGCGGCATGTTGACCACCACACCACTCAGGTCGTCGAATCTTTTAAGGGGCGGTAATAGGAAAACATGGTTTGCGCGGGCCATATCTTTATATAGAAAACGTAAACTTGTAGCCACCAAAAAATTATACGACAAGCTAAAGAGTTTACCTAGTTGCTACAAACATTAAATTGCGTATAAACCTCACAGATGATTGTAAAAAAAAATCAGAATATCATCAAAATCGCTTGTCGCGGGCTATATTTTTGGCGTAAATAATAGCGTAAACGTATTGAATTCTACATCAAAACACACTTTAACGTACTGAGCAGTTGCTCCAATAACTTTTTTTCAAGAAAGATAATCGTGCTAAAGATCAAGATGAAAAAACAACGAAAAACATCGAAAAAGTGCAGAAGTGAGGTTATTTTCCATACTCTTTACACGTAAAGAAAAAGACAGAGACAAATGATTTCGCGTAACGGAGCCTTAAGAGCGTATTAATTCTGTTCTATAGCATTCAGCGGGGATCAGTGGAAGAATGTGCTCAAACGGGAACAGATGCACTCACTGGGGTCGTGCGGCACCTGCAGGCCGCCGCCGCGCGCGTCCAGCTCGGGCAGCCGGCGCGCGTACTCGCTGCACTTGCGCGCTGCTAGCTCGTTCACACTCACACGTTTTTTCTTGCCGCACACCTACCGCAAAACAACACTATTATTTAACTTAAGTATTATTATGTCTAAAAGTCTAAGGATCGTTCTTTCTCCATAAAATGCTGGATCAAACCTCGGACAGGAATGCAATGCGGATATAAAGACATTTTCACATTAAAGGTTGTTCATAATTCATGTCACTTACAGTTTTAGGAAAATATTGCAACATAGATAAAAAGCAATCTTGACGCCAGTGGCCTTATAGTCCTTAGAGTCCTTATAGACTGCCGGCCCAAAGGCTCATTTTCAATCTATCGCATACCACATTGGCAAGATATAGCCATTAGCTTGGTGTTATCAAATACGGTCATCTGGGTTGCGAATTAGGAAGCTTTTGAGAAATATGCCACCCTGGCCTCCGATCGGAAAAATAAACTCTATAAATGGTGAAAGGGTCGTAGGTTTATTATCTGAACTATTTTTTTATGTTTTCATATCGATCGAATAAGGAACAGAGCGACCGGAGATCATAATATGAGAGCTAGGCCATATGTTCAGGTTGGTATATCTCCCAGAAGCTTAATACTTCGCAACCCAGAGGACGATATTTGATAACACCAAACTAAGGCTATCTTGCCACTGTTGTCTCGTTTTAAGATGCGATGATTGAAAATGAGCCCCTGGGCCGGCGGACTATTATGATTATCAACACCTGGCTCTATGAGTCAATTCTCGATTATAATGATTGTAATTTACTTTAGCATCGTTGCACAGCACCACGTCGTATGACGCGCCGCTGCAAGGGGAGGCGCCTGCGCACGTACGACGCCGCTCTCTGAACCCGCGCGATCGCAGCGTGCACCCTGATCGACACGATGCTTCTCGCCACGCACCTGAATAAAACACAATCACTCACTTATTTTATTGCTCATCAATGTTGCGACTTGGGCAAATCAATGAACTGCCCACCCCTGCTGTAAAGGGAAATTTTTCATCGTAAGCTTTTTTATTAACATACGTCTGAAAAGAACTCACTCCATCCATCGGTGCCCACGTCAGTACCCTCTCCTCCGCTGTGTCCATTCTCTTCTGCCTTCGCTGGTCCTTCCGTGCTGGTAGGGCCCGTACCCGCGGGCACGCATTCTCCACCCTGACACCACTGAAATTCAAACAGAAATCTGAAACATTGCAAACAAGGAATCTCCGCTACTTACTAGGGAATACTAAGACAGGATTGTTCATTCCACAGACGAAAAAAGAAGGGTTCTTTCAAACCGAAGGTGTAAACGGGGTGGGTGTTTTTATTAAGCTATAAGGGTGGGTGGGTACCTACCCACTTCGGTTCGCGAACCTCGTGCTCCGCGAATCTATGATGCAGGTGCGCGGAGCTCAATGTGAACGCTTTTGCGAACTTCTACTTGCTCACCCTTTGTGTTCGTTCGCATCGGATCGCAAAATGCGGATCGCGTACCGAGGTTTGCATTCGAGTGTGTTTACATGGGTAATTTCAAAGGTAATTTTATTACCCACCTAAATCCCCAACCACCCCACCCATACCCATCTAAGTAAAATTGAGTAAAGCTATGTTTACAATTTAGAATTTTGACAGCCCAACAGGGTTACCATAATTTAATAATTTCTCAAGTAAACAGACTTTTAGACAGACTCTACCTACACACTATCATGGCGCACTGTTGCAGGTTCGTAGAGTGCGGAGATTCGAGAACCTAAGTGGTTACCCATCATAGAAGGAGTTTATGTTTTCAAGGATTAAGATTTTTTGGGCGATGCGCTCACCATGTGTTCCCCGCAAGATGTTCCAGGCAGCGCGGGCCCGGCGTAGTAGAAGCCGACGCGGTGCGGCGACCGGCAGGCGAGCTGCGCGCACGGGCCCGCCGCGCCCGCGCCCGCGCTAGACCACGGCGCCGCGTCCACGTCGCGCAGCAGCACCTACACACAATTGTAATACTCCCCACGTTTTCTAAAAGAACTTCAATTATTTTTATCATCTTCACTCAATAGAGCGTGGAAGTGTGACGTCACATAATGGCGGACATATGGCGGAGTTTGACATTTTGGGTAAAACAAACATCATCTGAAGCAAGCAAGTTTCTCTTCTTGAGACATGGAATTACACTTGAGAGGGCATAATACTTATTCCTAACACCAAAATAACTCAATGATTTGTTTTTACCCAATTTTACGTCATCACTTCCAGGGTCTATATTTTAATTATGACTAATTTACCCGTCATTTACGGTTGGCATCTCTGAATTGGGAAACCCCACCGCGAAAGACAGCGATTGAAAGATTGTTGTATCCCGTCTGCCAGGTACTTTGTTAGAAGTAAAACCAGTAACTAGTAGGTATACTTCCTACTGCAAATACAGGTATACAAATACAGGTAAATACAGGTATACTATACCTGTATTTCTATACAGTATACAGGTATACAAATACAGTTAAAGAAGGAGTAGGAAGGATTAGAACTTGAGATGAGTTCAAAAAGCTCCTTCCTAAATTATGAAGTTCGCTACGATAGATGTATTTTTACCTCGCATTGTTTCTTGGCGCTCCAAATGGCACCAGGCGCTCCTCCAAATTTCTCATGCTGTAGCTCATTTGGATTATTTAAGTCACTTTCTCCATCCAGTAAACAAGTTGCCCATCTGAAATCAGCATGACAAGGAGACAGATATCAAAAGCAAAAACGCAAAAATTGACAGTTACAAAACTTCAGCTGCATTTGCTAAGTAACATCATAATAAAGGTAAGTGAAGAACCTACTGTAAATCGGCTACGACCCTCGCACTGCAGAAGGACCAAGAGGCCTCCCCGTTGGTGCCGCGTGAGGGCGACATGATGTAGCCGTCACGTGCGCAGGAGTTGCCGGTGCCGTCGTGGTGCATCCCCAGGCTGGAAGGAGCCCCGAGAGGCGGTTAAGGGCTAAGATAGCATTATTTTCAAATCACATCTGATTGTAGTTGTACTTATGTTCTTGCGTATACTGTAAACTTATGTTGGCTACTAGTAGACGACGATACTACTCTGCCGCAACACAGTTTTTAACTAGTGTGGAGGGTAGCTGTCATTATCTGCTACCGCTGTTACTATTCTATCTTCATTGTTAATGAAAATATCATTGTAAATGGCCAAATAAAGTTATTATTATATAATTATTACTATTTTTAAAGCAAGTAGGTAATCTGTACTCTTAGAACAGCTGCAAATATTTATTAGATTGCTTTGGGTGCAGTAGACTGGTTTTATAACGGGTGTAACAAGACCCTCAACGAAGCCGAAGTCCACGCATTCCGCCCATCATCAGGATCATTTTTGTCTTTTAGACTACACCTGGGAAACTAATAGCTACGAAGTTATTGAAGGCCAAAATATTTTTTTTTTTAATTATTATGAAATCCTATTTGATACGTTATTTCCTAATTTTTGTCCAAAGAAATATTATCAAAAATTTTAAGTATTTCGTAACAAACAATAAATTCGTAACAAAACGTCATCACTCAATGTATCTCATGAGCACGAACACAAATGCTGCCTTTCAACTCGGCCGCGTGCAGCCGCATAGCATACACTCGCAGAAAGAAATGGTCCTCCTGATGATGGGCAGAATACGTAGGCCTCAGCTTCGTTGAGGGTCTTGTTACACCCGGTATACCATTAATGGCCTTTGTTAAAAGATATCACACTTTCTTTAGTTAGAGCCTTACTGGCAGATTCCGAGCATTTTCAAAGAGAAGCGGCATAAAGCGGTTTTCATGAGGCTCAGTCTAACTTAACGAAGACGAAGCCAGCCACAGAAGTTTTGAAAAAACTTATAGATTTTGGTCAAGTAACAGTCTTAAAACGAGAAGACATGAATAATGTTATAACAGACTTATGCCCGATTTCGTGCGCCAGGATGTAGACGGAGGTGAAGCCGGCGGAGGGGTAGGGGCGGCCCATCAGGTCGGAGGTGCCAAACTCGGAGACCACGCACGCGTGCGCGGGCAGGCACACGCCGCCCACGGGCGCCAGGCCCATCGTCACACCGTTCCGTTGACCACCTTCCTCAGAGTAAAAGTCCAGACTGCAAAATTAAAAACAATTTCTCAAATTTTAACTCAGAACTCCAAACTTAAGAGACTGCAAAGGTCTCGTGCTTTTAGTGTAGGGAATAGAGACACACTGCAGTTATTTCGTTGTTCAAGGTTTCACTTCAATCTCAGTCAGGGTCCTCGGTATGTTACCAGTTAGCAGTTAAATCTGTAAAACCATGGCTATCTTTTTAAAATGTTTACTGGCTAGGTGACTGGATCACTTGTTAAACTAAGATTCTTCATGTAGGTATCTCTTACCCTGAGAGTAGCAATGCCATATCCCAATGTTGCGGATCGTCATCGTCCTCCACATTGAGCGACCGTTGGTACGCACAGAAGCTGTCCAGCAAGCGGCCCCGCTCGGCGTGCGCCGGCAGCGAGGGCGGCTGTGTACGCAGCAACGTCAGGCGGACCAGGGACAGCTGAATGCGGGTGCCCAAAGACGGGTGTTGATACAAAGCTTGCACCTGTAAGTGATTTCTACTTGTAAAGATAAAACAGAGGGCAACACATTGCATCTAGCATCATTATTTACTTTTCAAACAATCTTACTTACACCGTTTATGTAGGCAAGCAACATATCTCGTAAATTAGCTTCATTGTAGTTGAGGAAGGGGTGGAACAGCTTGTATCCAGCTTCATCCAAGAACAGGGCTATTTCGATGGTGTAGCTTGAGGGTGGGGTCTTGTGGCGCGGCGCGCGCGGCGTGCGGGAGCGGGGCCGCGGCCGCAGCGGGACGGCATCGTCGAGCGGCGGCGGCGGCGGCGGCGCTCGCCTGATCACGTGAGCTCTACGCCCCTCGCCGTTCTCTGCGCGTCCCGACCCAGCTCTCAGGGGCCGCACCTCATACGTCGAGTTGTCGACGACGATCAACCCATGCTGAAAATTAAATCACTACATCGTATAAAATAAAGTCGCTTCCTGCTGTCTTTCCCTATGTATGGTTAGATCTTTAAAACTACGCAATGGATTTTGATGCGGTTTTTTATTTTAGATAGAGTGATTCAAGAGGAAGGTTTATATGTGTAATACATGCATAGCATATTGCACCCGTGCGAAGCCGGGGTGGGTCGCTAGTAAATGCTTGGACAATTTCACACAACACCATCTAACCCCAAACTAAGCATAGCTTGTAATATGGGAGGTAGATATATGATTCATTCGATTACGAAAAATTGTCTCACGAAAATTATAGTGAACAAATTGTTATTTATTATAATATTCTTATTAAAAAAAATGTAACAAGGAATTGCACCTTCGCAATAAATTCACGACTAATTCCAAGTTACGTCATCAAAAGGAAGCAGATACTAGCAACGTGAAATATTAAGAAGCTCTTAAAAGTTTGTCAACTTATTATCCATTCGTCTGTAAATAAATTATGTCTAAGGATAAGAATTTGGTGAAGTTACAAAATCTGCTATGTTGCTAACATACTAAAGCTATCGATCCTCTATAAAGCATAAAAATTCCTAATAAAGCATAACCTAGGATCATTTCATTTCTCCGTAACAATACACAAACTCCGTTTACCCCTAGGTCTCCTGGCGCAAATTGAATCAATGGTGGAAATGGGTACATAAGGTAGATTCTAAGTTTTTAGTAAAATAACAAATGGTAGGGTGTACTTAGACCTAGCAAAGTCATAATATTCTTTTCAACGCACTTGCTCGCAAAGTGAGCCTAATATATTGCTTTTAGGGCCATAAACCGAGGTATAACAAACACCGTGCGTAATATACTTACACCGTTAATTTTTAAGTTTATTTAAAAATGAAATGGGGATTTCCGACCACGTGAATGAATAACTTTTACTATGGGGCCAACCACGGAATCATGAAAAAAAATTACCTGTGTACCTATAAAACACTAGTGCGTTATATTTATCCCTACAAAGTTAAATTAGTACCATACTGCTATATCTTAATATAAAAATAGCATTGTGAATGCCTAAAATAAAAAAAATAAAAAATTATATAGCTAATTCATCTTCATCGATTATCTGACATCTGTAAAGGCATTCGAATGTTGAAGTTATTCTTTACATTGATGAAATAAAGCTGGCTTACAGCGTGAACGTAAAAAGTACTAGAAAATTTCGCCGCTCCCACTGGCGACTCGGTAGCATAATTATTGGTCAGTGCATTGGGCCGAAATCCCAAGGGTGCGGTTCCCAAGGTTCAAGTCCCGTCTGAGCTGCTACGGGTGAGCCGATTTTTGCTAGTGTTTTTCTATTAAAATAATTATCTTAATATAAAAATAGCATTGTGAATGCCTAAAATCTAAAAATTCAAAAATTTAATTAATTTATTAATAAAGTATTAATTAAGCTAAACAAATATTTATTATTATTAAATTATTCACAATTCACAATATTTTATAATAAAATATTAAAATATTTGCATTTTATCACATAAAATTATTATTTTTGAAGTAGGCTGTATGCGCTCACTCACCCCTTTGTTAACAAAATATTCTTGCATTGGGTGTGTGAAAAAAAACCCGCGCTTAAGCTAACTTGTCTCTTATTGTACTATTATCGAACTTAGTTCATATCGTCAAGAAATGTATTTTCACCTCTCCAGCACGAAAAGGGCACTTTTGGCGCGTAAAAACTCGCAGCAAAATCGATTTTTGCTGCGAGCGTGAGGCAAAGTGCTTTTTTAATTTCTAATACCAACTTTTTAAATAATAAAGAAAAAAGAAATAAAGTGACAAGGATGAGACTTGTAAAATTTATATGTGAGAAAAGGATAGATAGAGTGCTTTATGGTGTCATATGGGTGTCATACATGGATTAAAAAGTAAAAAAAAAAAAAATGCACGAAGGACCAAGGAGTTTTAAATAAGGATAGTTAAAAAAGAAGGTTGATAATTCGAAATAAAGAGTATGGACGAAATGAGGTCGCATGTATGAAATAAATATAAAATAAGAAAAATTAATGCAATTTATTAACAAATTAGTGTTTTATGATTATAAATATATAAATTAATAAGATGGCTTAATGTATAAGTACAACGTAATAATGTAAAACAAAACGGCGGGAATCTACTTTATGATTATGAATAAAAAATTTCAGCATAGGTTTGATCGAACTATTTTTGTGATAAATTACAAAAAATGAGTGCGTCCAACGATGAAGATAGTTGTCTGACTCCAAAAGAATTGAGTGAAAAAGTTTCTAATGCTAAAATTTGAAAACTCACGTAAAAATTTTCTCGCTGGTTGAGGTGAAAAGTTATATGTTTTACACGAGACCAAAATTTTGTTCTGCCTCGTGACTTTAAATCACTCACTGTGCTCAGTAGTCTATATTAGAATCACTCGCTACGCTCGTGATTCAATTCTAGACTACTTCACTAGTTCGTGATTTAAAGTCGGCACTCGCAGCACAAACTGATTTTAGTCAGTTGTATAACAAATAACTATTATTGTCACAGCGAGCGGCCAAAGGGCTTTTATTTCACTTAACGCGGTCAAAAGCTAGTTTGATATAAAATAAGAACCGGCTAAAGTGAACGTACTTGATTTTACACTTTAATGTTTCCTAAAATGGCTTTATTCGTCAATGATATTTGGGATATAATAATAACATGACTGCTTCGAATTAAATACCTCTTTCGAATATTGCAATTTTATTCCCTAGCTAAAACCCACCAAGGCATGGTCTCTGCACGCAGACAGTGCAGCGACTGCGCCGGGCCCCGAGTGCAGGAAGTGGCAGGAGACGTCGGGGGCCCCGGGGGACTCCTGGCCCCGCTCCGACCACACGCTGAAGTTTGCTGACACCAGCCGCCGGTTCGGCACTAGTTGTAGCTCGAAACTTCTGCGAACAGTTGGCAAAAAAATTGTTAAAAAAAAAACAAAAAACCGACTTCAAAAAACCTACCTCTAAAAAGCAAGAAATAAAATTCGTAATAATAAAAACACGTCTATTGAAGTCGGGTGGGGCTGGAGTACAAATTCCTTTTTTTTTATTCTAAAAGCCACACCCGACTTCAATAGACGTGTTTTTATTATTACGAATTTTATTTCTTGCTTTTTAGAGGTAGGTTTTTTGAAGTCGGTTTTTTGTTTTTTTTTAACAATTTTAATTTTTTTTAATTTTTAGTGTAGGTACCTTTTGTATTAGGTAGTGTAGGTATATTATTTAGGTAGAAAACTCGGGTCAGCCAAACGTGAGTTAATCGCGGAGAAATATACATATACATGCGGGTCAAACTGAGAACCTCCTTTTTGTAAGTCGGTTAAAGAACTACACATAAGATATCCTTTTTCCAACAAAAAAATAATTATCTTATTCAGTTCATAAACAAAGAAGTTATACGACTGATCATCGAGGTAGTTCACACAAAATCATACTATTTTCGTGCTTTTTTTCAAGATTACTTGAAAAGTACTGAACCGATTTCAAAATTTTAAAAAATGGGACCAACTTGAATTTTTACCTAATGTTTGAATAACTTGAATTTTTACTTAATAACGTTTGAATCATTTCAATCGGTTCAGCCGCCTTCGAGTAATCGGTGTACATACAAAAAAAAAAGGGTCGAATTGAGTACCTCCCTCTTTTTGAAGTCGGTAAAAATTAGAACGCAACGGTCTATCGAAGCTTTCGTTCTAGTCAAGGATTGAAAAAAAAGTTGATCAATATTTCAATAATATATTTCAATTTTTTTATAAACACCATTTTATTGTAGGTTCGGGAACATCAGTAACTTAAAGCTCTAGATACTCGGTCTCGGTCTTAAAACCGTAGCACAGCCGTAGCCTAAAATTCGTAGGCCTATCTTGTTACAAATACCGTCTACGGTATTTTAATATTTGTGCATTCGCTCACTTATGTATCTATAGTGAGCGAATGCACAAATATTTTTAAAGGAAAAACAACTTTTATCAGTAGACCATTTAAGTTAAATATCTGTAGAGGTGACACGGTGACCTTGCGTCTACCAAGCAACGACTCTACGAGATTTCTATTCATTAAATTGAGTAAATTCGAAATTCCAAATCCTCCTTTTGTTCGTTTTTAATTAATAGTACAACTGTTAAATTTATTCATGGAATTAGGTAAGCAGTTTTTAAAGCACAAGTTGATTAAAAATACATTATTGAATGGTCTCTAAGTCTCTAAAATATAAGTACACCTAAGTATAAATTGAATTGGGATTATTTTTCTGTTTTACTCGAATGGCAAGGTGACTTTAGCTAAATGAGTATGCAATTGAAAACTTTGACTATGCAATTGAAAACTACATATATTTGATAGAAAAATTGCTAACCGAAATGGTTGGTCCGTTAGACTGTTTTGTTTGATCAAGATACCTATATGTTCCACAATCGGGGATGGGTCCTTATTTTAAAGCAAATCACATTTTTTTTGTGAAAAGCTGTGCTATCTTACCTCCCAAAGGCATCAAAACTGTACGGCAGGGGCACTTCGTCGTATGGTTTGTCAGCAGAGAGCTGGGCTTCCCTCGGCAGCAGCGCTGGCAGGTACACCACCTGGACGTCGGGGGACCCCCCATCGTACTGCCCCTCCCCACGCCCTCCACCCCACCACCCGTGTAGCGGAGATAGATCCTGGAATACCCAAGAACAGTGGGCTGATTATCTAACTCTGTTGCCAACAACTATTGATTGAAATTGACATAATGCAGTTACATTGTTGTTTTAGTAAGATATTTGTGACGTTGATTTTTAGTAAAGCAGCAATGTGAAGGACTAAAACATTATGTCAGTTTCGATCAAAAGTTGTTAAAAATAGTTAGTTACGTACAACCGCTAATCACTTTTTAAACCTCGATGCAAAGTAAAATACCTAGATGGCACAGAACAACCGTTTTTAACACGTTTTTATTAGGTTGCTTTCTCGTTTGTGTGTTCGTTGGTTCGTTTGTGTGTTTCTTCGCAAAGTTTGTGAACGATTTTGTACTAGCTTCCAGATGAGCTAGAAACTTGAAACTTTAAACGTAGGGCAGAACTGGAAGGTAATGCAATATTATGGTGTCATTGAGCTGATCTGATGATGGATCCGGAAGAAGGCCACAGGATCTCTTTGATGAAACCATACAACCCCATCGTGTTTGGGCTCGTTACATTCGTCTTGACAAGTACTCTAATGGGAAACGAGATCCAGGGTCTGATGATGAAGGTGAAAGGCCATGCCATAGGAACTCAATATTAAAACCGTGCAACCCCATCAAATTTTAAAGTACTCGTCAAGACGATTCTAACGAGCCCAAACACGATAGGGTTATATGGTTTCATCATAGAGATCCTGTGGCCTTCTTCCGGCTTCATCATCAAATCAGTACAGTGACACCATAATATTGCATTGCCTTCCAGTTCTGACCTATGTTCAAAGTTTCAAGTTTCTAGCTCATCGGGAAGCTAGTATAATATCATTCGCAAACTTTGTGGAGAAACAAACAATCAAACACACAAACAAGAAAGCAACCTAATAAAAACGTGTTAAAAAAGAGCTTCGAGAGAAGTAATTTTTCTGTGGTGACGGGTGAAGACTGCAATTCTATAATTCGACCAGAGTTGCAAAACATTTTCTTAAGTTTTTATTTATTTATTAATATAATTCCGCGAACTTTTTGACCTCACCTCGTAAATGAGATTAATACTCGTATACTTACTAAAAAAAATTGACTCAATGATGGATGACGCATTAGGAAAACCTCTAAATAAAATATTGGCACATTTTTTTTGCCCTCTGGACGACTTCGTCATTTTCTTAAACTTGACACTTTCCTAACTTGTAAGCCCTATTGGCGGTTATCATTCCTACACATTAGTTTTTTAAATGATAAAATTATATACAAAATCGTCATTAGCCCTTTAACTTCAAGTCGCATTACTAATTTACCAGCAAAAATGTAAACAAAGGTGTTGCCAGAACAAAACAACACAAAAAATAGTATATTGCTAAGTCAAGAAATACTTACATGTTTTTTAATCACAAACCTAATAAAAATATTAGATTAGATAAATATTCTGAATCATGAGATTTGCGGCAAAAACAGTAATATAATATTTCATAATAACAGTTTTATAGTAGAAAACACTTTTATGATGCTGTGCACAGTGCACATTGGTCATTTTATAAAATTTCATAAAAAAATTGTATTACGAATAGTAGTTGTAGTAGTAACATTTGTCTTTTGGTATTGGGGGGAACAGGCGAAGACGCTACGTATTTTTTGATAGTTTACACACAGTCAATATCTAAGTAAAGTTTTCTTATCAGTTCGTTTCAAGAACTTTTAATATCAAAAATTATGTAGGTTATAAAGATAAAATTTCTAATTAACATCCTACTTTAAAATTACCCTGGATAACAATATATTTATTATGACTCAAAATATAATAAACAAATTAAAAGTTATAAACGTGACCAAAGGTTTTCAACATCTGAAAATGTCACTATCAGGGTCAGTTTGTCAATTTGACAGTGACGTTTCTTTGTTTACATTTTTGCTGGGAAATTAGTAATGCGACTTTTTTTTTTTTATTTATTAGGAAACTCAACAGCTTCTTTGCTGCAATCATGCTTAAAATATAAACTTAAAAATTACACTTAGCCAATAACAGAGTTTCACCGCATGTTACAGTTATAAATTCCACAGGCAAACTCGACTTTAGATAGTTTGGCAGTTTTGATCATTTAACTCAGCGAACTTTAACACAACCCATTGGGGTGGAAAACCAAATTACCTGCTTGGATAAAATCTTATGTCAAGGAACCGTCTTAGTAGGAATTCCACGAATTGTCAAACTATATTAAATTAATCAGCTTATACTATTAGGACCAATACACTTTCTTTCTTCCAATGTCGAAACTTTTAAACTATCGAACTTAGGACTAAAATTTTGATTTCTGTTTGTTTTTATGAAATATGCTGTACTATTCCCAAAAATATGTCGTAGATTTGAAAAAAAAAAAACAAATATAAAACTTGTTTTGATTATTGAAACATTTTTTTGGAAAATGTTATACATCAATTTATTAGCCACTTTTTAAGTTATCAAATGGGAAATTTGTGTTTTTAGGATTTTTAGATAAGTAGATATTGCTACGACATTAACACATGCGGATATGCTTCGACAACATAAAAATTTTAAAAGCCTGCCATCATGATGGTTGGATAATAATCTCATATTGGAGAAGGGGGATATTTTGTCGATAAAATTGATTGTATTTTATACCATTAAAGGCTCGGACACTGGTGACCAAACAAACTGTATAAACTGTATTTAGTGTTTTATGTACGATTTGTATGTAGAATCGGCATTTTCTTAATTTATTACTAATGTTCTAAAACAAAATGTTTATAATAGTTTTAATCAATAAATGAAGAAAATATAAGTAAGTAATGCCACATGATTTACGGGAAAAAATAAGTATCGGCTAAGTTACATACAACAACGAATTAAGTGGTCACTTTTGCTAACCGAAAAATAACTTTTTATAAACTCTTTTAAAAAAAAAACACTCGTACTTATAACACTATTTGGAAGTTTTAAACCTAAAAACATGGGGCGCATTTTGTAAGATTGATCACAAATATTGTCTTTAGATGGTCTTTAGTATATTTTGTTTGTATTTAATGTTGTTCGAAAGCTCTGTAATAAGTAGTCAACCGGACTTTCCTGTCGAATTTACTCTATAATTATTCCTATTCACCGTGTGTCAGTTAGAATAAAAAGAAATAGTTTCTGGAATATATTTTTCAATTCTAACTGACACGGCGAATTGGAGAAATTGTACAGCAACCTCGTCAGTAAAATCGGTAAGTTGACTATTACAGCTTTTGAACAATATAAAACTCGAATAAAATCAGATTGAATATATCAGAAAAATACTACCTTACCTCACTTTCAGAACTTAGCTTTTTTGTCTGGAAAATCATTATGTTGGCCCCTATTTTCTTTTGAGCAGTACCTATGGGTAAATGTATATATTCACAAAAAAGTTGTATCTTTTTAGTGTCTTTTGTCTAGTCTTTTAAAATCTCTCCTTTCTGCTTACGATTATTTACGTTAATATTTAAATATTACTTTTAACCTTAATTTTAACTAGAACGCATTAGAAGACATTATATTCCTTTGTTTGCATAATGACAACGGGGCGCCCCGTATACTTAGGTACACCTACTTACGCTGCGTAACACGGATATTTCGTAAAACAGACATAATAATTCGTTACTTTTTATCGGTAAATTAAAACTTTTTCAAGTCGATCATCTCTTTTAGAACAAAAAAAATGTTCAAATTCATCTCGAAATAACAGGTTTCAAACAAAAGCTTAATAAAAATAACCACTAAGCAGAGGTAATACCTACATAAATCTACATCTTATAAAAGTGACCGGCAGATTTTTTTCAAATTGTAGATACTTAAAAACACTTCTTCCATGCTTACACTCAGAGCTTACACAGTTAGATCAAAAATTTTTTTCAGTTTACAAAAATGTAAATAGCGTGACGCATAAAATTTCTAATAATTAAGTAGACCTAGTTAGCTGCGGTTCCACCCACAAGGAGTGTGGCCGATTAAATAAACTCACTGCGGATTACTCAGCGTCGTGCTTGTGCCGATGAAATCGATCTAGGTATCAGGAACGCGATGAATGAATGTGATGTGATGAATGATTGGTAATTGGGGTCGCTCAGGGCGAGATTTCATCGCCATTCGCGCGCGACTCTTTAGCGCCACACTCACAAGCCGCTTAGTAGCGGGCTACACAACACAGTACATAATATTAGCTAACTATAGTATCTGTGTACACGACGCGACGCGATGCGTAGTTATTAAAACTAATAAAAGTAGCGTGGGAGCATTCAACGGTCACATTACTTTTTAGTGACGAGGACGACGTTACCTACGATACGACCAGTGTGTGTTGGGACTTATTCGAAAATATCAATAAATTGGCTCATTTAAGTTCAATCAAATTAGTCCTTAAAATTTGTAAGTACATAATTACAAAACGATCCTTTATTTATCAGGCATTATTTATTTAAGAAACTGGCTGTCTATATTCTACTGCCAATGAAGATGCGTTATTATTTATTTATGATTAAATAATATTATGTAGTCTTACTTTTATCTGTGGCAATCAAACAAAGCTGTAGGACATGACAATAGCTAAATCATGTGGTAAACTACGAAAAATAAAAAAAATAAAACATTTTTGGAGATATACAAATATAGGTTACGGCGGGTTGCGATCTCTAAAACTTGGGTTAAATTATCTATAATTTCATAATAAATATCCATATCACAACGGAAAATGGTAACCTTTTTAGTGATTTAAATGTTCTACGGACTACTGTACTATTATAGATAATGCACAAAGGCGCACGCGCTCCGTTAGGTAATTCTAATAGGGTGAAAGGCAAATAATTAGGTAGTCACTAACTAATTTTCCTTTCGTCTCTTGTGACTGCTTTTCAGTCCATTCAGTGAAGCGTCGATGTTAGATAATGATGACAAATATGACGTAAACAAAGCATTTCTTTTAATGTTCAATATCCGGAATCCCATTATGAACTAAGACCATTAGTTATTACTAAAGTTCTTTAAACTTCTTAGGTAATATTGTACTTATTACCATCACTTACCCATCGCCTGAGCAGAACTCACTATCGATGACTCCAACACGTTTCTTTTTCTAAGCGTATGATTGATGAGGCTCGTTCGACAAAGGCACTCAATGAAAATGTAAGTTATTTGTTGAGCTTATTGTAAATGCGTAGATACTAATGTACCACTTTCGACGAGTCAGTCAAACTGATGTTGACGAGTGAAACCGAAATTAACCGAAAATACAAAATGAGTCAGCTAAGTGTAGGCTCCGTATTAGCGGATGCGAGCGAAGTAAAGGGGAAAGTAATATTATTTGTTTTTCCTTTTCATAGACAAGACAACGCGTTGGATAAACTACTGGTACCTAGCTTACGTGCTTAGGTGATTTCAGACAATTTATTGTACTGAAACAATTGTCTTTAAAATATCAAGTTCAACGTTCTGCCGCTTCACACAGTGATTTGGTGATGTGATGATATGATATTCTACATCTAGGCCAAATTATCATTATATAGGTTACGATTGAAGAACGAAATGCAGCTGAAAATACAGTTTTGAAAAACTTTCGGGAAAGCAGTAATTAAAAGATCGGAGTTATCTATGGCCTACTTAATTATTTTTTAACTTCTGTAGATATCAAATTTTAGCTGTCACTAAACTTAAATAATCACTTATTTGATTTCATCGTTTTATGTAGATAATCCTTAAAAAATTCAATAGGTACTTAAATGACTTTTTGTTTTTCATTTGTTTGTGTTTACCTAAATCAATAAATAAAATAATTAAATTCTAAGGATTTCATAAATCAAAAAAAAAAGGAAATTATACCTATTTTCTAAAGTATTGTAGTTTTTCGGGAAAAGGAACAACTCTTATTTTCAATGTTATCTGTTTTCTTCTCGTACATGCCGTCCTCATTGAGTCTAACTAGTAGGTAATATAGTATTATGTTATCTGTGGGTACACATAATCACATAATTAATAATCAGGTAAACCCATGATAAAACCTACTTCACCAGTTTAAAGTTTAAACGATCAATTCTTGTATATTTATTTATTTATTTCTGTGATCTCGGAAACGGCTCTAACGATTTCGCTGAAATTTGTTATATGGACCCCCATATCCCCCCCCCCCGAATTGTTACCCCCGAAAACCCTTTTGGGGGTAACAATCGATCTAAATTAGTCTTACATTTGGGAAAACGCGTGTTTTCGAGTTTTCATTCGTTTTCATGCGTTTTTCTTTCGACGCAGAATATGGTCGCTAATTTCGTCTTACCGGCCACTGTCCGTCTGGTCCAGCGGGTTAAGACGCGGACGGCAAGAAACCAGTGTTACGGGTTTGAATCCCACTCGGTGACTTACTTTAATTTTTTTTATGTGTTCAAGTTTATATATTTATTTTTATTGTTTCTAGGCAAGTTTAAAAAATGTTGTTAATGTTTGAGATAACAATGTAGATTAGCACCTAAACACCACCATATTACAATAAATAGTAATAACAGATATTTTCAGTTAAGCTCAACTTGTCAGGAGTTCCGAGATAAAGTACCCTAATTAATACACATTTCAAAAAACATTTCTTTTAATTTTCATTGACTAGGTAGTCTAGGTACTTATCTGAATTCTTAATTGTTTGGGCTTATGGAAACCTGGGCCAAGGCCCAAGGATATGAATTCATAAAACCTTTGCAGTGAGGATTTTAACTTATCTGAAAATTTTTACTGTTTTACAGGTTGTAATTTACCTAGGAATGAACTGGCTTCTGATACACAAGTTTACTTATTTTAGAAGTCAGGGCTATATTTATCTGTAAATTTTGATTGTTGCATTTTTTTTTCATTTATTATTATTTTACCTGAAAAATAAGTGCCGCCGGCCGCCCGCCGCGCCGTAACATTCACGAGCCGGCGGCATTACGGCAGAGATGCTGTGTTGATACCGTGAATCATCAACAACCGATCTAAAAACTACGTGACACTTGCGGTTGTGCAACTCTGTACGTGATCCAGTGCGCGAGAGACTTTACTTAATTGCATTATGTAATATAATTGCAAATAAATTATACACCCAGATACGGACGCACCACAACTACAACTAGTGAAAGTGATTGGAATTTAGGTGCTCAATACTATTGTTATCATCTGACATAACAGAGTTTTTATCGTGAGTGCTTTATGAAGCTTTTATTATGTAGGTACGGTAACTATTATGTAGGTTTCGACTCCATAATTTTTAAAAGTATAGTTTCACATTTGTCACAATTCTAAAAACAGATACTTATACGTATTTAGGATTTATGAAAACGTGTAAAATAAATATGTAAGCTTTCTATAAATCGAAAAGAAATTAAAATATAATGTTTTGTTCAGATTTTGTTCATGCATTCAGTTTTGCTTTTAATCCTTTCAATAAAATTTTCTTTTTCAGCCTTAGCCAGCGTAGCCTACAGATATGGAGATACTTACAAGTACAACCAACAGTAATTTTCTATAATTTGTAATTCTTGTTCGTCCTATCGTAAGTTAAACTTTTAAGTACCTATATAATTTAATTTATTTATACTCACGTTATTCATTTATTCACGTTGTGAGATAAGATTTTACTATCACTTGAAGCGAACGAAAAACAGTTATCCTAAGGATTGGTTTTTCTTAAGGTGTCTGCTGGTGTAATGCTCTGATCACAGAAACAATCAACTGTGTTTGTTAAAGTTCAATACGCTGGTGTTAAAGTTCAAGTTCGATATTTTAACGAGTGCTATTAAAATATTAAATATTGTCATGTTTTCTCGGTTTGTGTGTCACACTCACACACTTTACTCACATTTCAGGACATTCTCGACGCGAATTGAAATTCAAATAAGTTAGAAACGAGAGGTTTGTATAATTAGTAACTGTCTAACTTCTAGTAACAAAATAAGTACCTACTAATATTTTATAGTATAAACAAGAGTCAGTAAAAAAAGTGGTGGGGTATGTATGGCTCCTTGTCCGCCCATAGGATGGCCTATAATGGGGAATGTCTGAAAAAAAAAAGAACAAATTGGCTGACATTTTTTTATAGGTATAGGAATAAGCTCCCTTGTTAATAAAAAAGTTTCAGAATTTTCAGGTGTGTAAAGAAAAGGTCATTTGTCTTTAAAAATGTACGGAAGTAACAGCTGAATGGAGATTTATACTTTGGCCATCACCGGCCCCAAACACAAAACGATAATTATTAATTATAATAAAAAGTTTCCTCTACACAAAATGTCAAACGTTTTTTTAAATTCGTTTTGTGGTTGTGGCCAGTGGTGGCTAATGTATAATATCTATCTGTTACTTCCGTATACATTTGTGAAGACTTTTTAGTTTTTTCTAAGATTGTGTAATTTTTTTTTATTTCATGCAACCGAAAATTTTGTAACTTTTTTCTATTACTGAGAGAGCTTATTGCCTTATTACCTTGCCTATAAAAATATAGCCATTTGATTTCTTTTTTCAGATATTCCCCATTATTATAATTTTCAACACACTTGCGTAATAGGGCCATAAACCGAGCTATAACAAACACCGTACGTAAAAATATTATACACTAGTGCGTTATAGAATTATCCGTACAAAGTTAAATTAGTACCTTACTGCAAGTTCTATGCGAGTAAACAGTAGAGCATTCCAAATTGAACCGGGTAATACCTACAGTTATTTTTTTAGTATGTAACAACAAAGCGGTTAATGCCGCTGAAAATTCATATATATTTTTGGAATAAATAAATGTGTAAGTCCTTAATTAAATAAAACAAATATTTATTATTATCAAATTATTCGTAATTTACAATATTTTGTTATAAAATATTAAAATATTTGCATTTTATCACTTTAATTTTGAAGTAGGCTGTATGCTCACTCTCCCCGTAAAACATTATTGCATTGGGCGTGTGAAAAAAACCTGCGCGCTTTTTCCCATAATTTTCATATTTAGTTTTTGTCGTATTTGTTGCTGTGTGGTAAATTACTTTGTTTTTTCCTCGCAAATGTGTTGAAAAACGTCGTATGAAACTCGTGAGCTCTTGCTTATTGCACACACATCTGAGTTACGCCCTCGCCTGGCTCGCCTACGGCTCGGGGTGCAACGTGCAACCCACAGCTTCGTGTGCAACGGCTAACTTGTCTCATAATTTACTTTTATATAGGTTATGCCGCAGACGTGGATACTGCCAGAGAAATTACTGATGAGAAAAGTTATTTTTTTATGAATTAAAAATTCAAGAGAGTAATGTCTTACTTCGATTAGTATACCTACTTCAATGTATAAGTACTAAATATGCCAAAAAAAAATTATCGTGGTAGTAGGACCTACCTAAATATTTAAAATATGTTAACATTTTGTTATATTCAAATACTAAAAACAACAATTTATTCTCAAATCTACAAACAATACTAAAGCTTTTATCAATATGTATTTGTATAGCATTCATAACGCTGAAAATTAATAGATTTACGTAGGGGAAGGTTGAGTTATTAAGGATAACAAAACTGAAACAAAGGCATTTGAATATCTATAAATCGATTATGTAAACCGAATTAGATTGTATTAATTAAATCTATGTGTGCGAATATAACATCACATCTTATTAATGTCTAAAGACATTAATAGAGGTGCAAGTCTGTGAAAGAAAATAGAATGCCTATTAGATTACAATAAAATAACAAACAAAAACAATAGGGTTCATAAGCGTAAAGCCTTTATACAATTATTGTAATGTATGTGGATGGATATATAAAAATATGTAAATATATATAAATAAAAACTGGTAAAAAATCATTAAAGAAAACCTGCTTTAAAATTATAAAACATCCTCTTTATTATAATGCTCACAAACACATTGAATTAATTCCATTATTCGTTATTTGTTTGCTAGCATTATTAATTTCACAACGGGCACATTAGAGAAAAATATGTTCTTAAAATTGATCACACCAAATAATAAGAATATTGAACACGTTACGTTGTCTGGGCGCCGCCCGCCCATCGTACTCACGGGGAATCGCGCAGGCGCGCCCGCCCGCAGCGCGAGCAGCAAGGCCACAGCTACAGTTTCAGCCCGCGGCATCTCTATGTCATCGCACCCCGGCTCCACCGAACAGCCGACCTCTACCACACCTAACGCTGTGCACCAACTTATAAACACTCACACGGAAGTCTCATGCAGGTGCTTTGAATATCGAAAACGCACGTTGCACATCCACAACAAACGAACCGCCTTTGACCGCCGATGCGATTAGAGCGCGTACACTTATGCGGCGCCAGCTACCGAATAAAGCATCGCGAGCCCCGAATGTACACCTTTCGCACCTCCAAGAGAAAGTCGAAGGAAAGTGCAGATTTTGGCTGTCAAACCGCCGCCCACACCACGCGTCCCGAGGAGCATTGTCACGAGTCATCCATCACCGGCTGCCGCCATCGGACGTTGATCAAAACAAATGAGCAACATCCATTCGGAATGAGCGCAGCCACCACGTGTTCCGCTGCTACTTTATAAATCATTAGAGGCACTCATTCAAAACTATAACTATACCTACTAAGAATTATGTATGACTAATCATACAACAGAAAATTGTAAATCTGTTCGGCGATAAATCATAATCGACTTGCAGTTTCCTAAAGCAATGTTTACGTGTACTGATAATTATTATTACGAGTATACCATTGAAATTTAAATAAATTAAATTAAATTACCTATATCCTTTATTTCAGAAATCACATATCCATAAATTAAACAATAAAATCTTATAAAAAGACGAGCTCCGTTTGCAACATATCCTTGAATTAATTTTATCCATACTCGTAACAATACCCATAAGGAAACCTATAAGGATATAGAGGTAAGATAGCCAGTTCCTCAGTGATGAGGATTCGGGTGTAGTGCGCTTCCACCTTCGGCCTTATTGACGTGAAGGCCAAGCACTATCCCATTGTGCATAAAAAAATAGATTTAAGAAAAATCTGTACAGAACCAACTTAAGAAAATTAAAAAGGAACAGTTATCTAAAGTCGTCATATAACTTAAGCACAATGTCAATGACACAAAAAATATCAGTGTTAGGTACTTGCATAGCCCGCATGCTCAGTAACACAGTTTAGTTACTTAAGTCATCGATATATGAGGACAGTCGTGAGTACACAACTTGTATGGACTCATGTCTTTTACTCAAACAAAAAAGTGTTTGCGATGACTTCGACGAATGAAACCAGACCGATGTTAAATCCGAATTAAATAACTACCAGAATTTACATTCGCACGATGACAAATTCAAAATGGAATTGGAATTATCATACTATTTCTCTTCTTAAACTCACTTAAGCTTTGTCCAGACTAGTCTATTTTGGCGTATCAGATCACCGTATCTTCAAAATACATCGCTAGTTTGGTTTGGTTGATATTACTTCAACGCACGCCCAACCAAACTGGCGATGTATGGTAAAGATACTGTGATCTGATACGCCAAAATGATACAAGTCTGGACAGAGCTTTAGATAGGATATTTTTAGAAAACCCTAGAGTATCAGTAGGTACTACATACATAACATAGCTCTATTCTGTAGAGGGCGATCATGAGCATGGGCCGTGACGTGGCTACTATTCCATCACGAGCAAAATTGAAGGATTATTTAATTAAACCACCTCGAGAAAACGTAGTTTCTTAACTCCATTCAGAAAATGTTAATGTTTCCCCTGTTTCCCTCTTCCTAAATCAAGCTGTAAAGAGACACTACAAACCATGGAGACACCTTGTACGATACGGTGCCCGCTGTGGATACGAAAAAAACCAACATAGCGGCTGTGAGGTGCTATTTGAAGTGAAAAAAAATAGATTTTTTTAGAATACTGCAAACTGAAATATGGGTATCAAGGGCTTATCAAAAGGATTTCAAAAATGTATGTCATGATGACCGTAATATAAAATAACTAAAAAGACATAAGTATCTAGATAGAAAAATTAAAAAACTATGTAACAAACCCGCCTGATCAAAAGACGAGTCAATTGAAAAGATGGAAACAAGAACATGCAGTCGGATAATTTATTAATCTTTCACTTGTCACCTTTTGTATGTCTCCGACTGCATGTTATTATGTTTTCAGTATGATCTTGTTTCCATCTTTTCAGTTGACTTGTCTTATAATGCAGGTGGTATTTTCATTTATTTTTCTTTTAATTTTTTTGAGTGTTCAATTCAGAAAAAAACTTTTAAATACGATAGTATACATACATACTGAATTACTGACCGAGTTTTCGGTCATGTTATAAAATATTTTAGATATGACACAGTCTAGTCTAATGATTGATGAGTTAAATTGTAAGATATTTTTTTAAGTCGATGCTTTTTAACGATATGTATGCGCAGATGAGAACCGTCTTCATATTGGATGGTAGTTTACATTCAATGTGGACTTTCCAATTAGCATGATGTATGCAAAATTCTTCGTTGATGAAAGGTAACCTTTCTCATGTATGAGAAATGCATTTGACTGCTTATCGGTCAGACAAAAGAATTTATAATTTTGTAAATAGGCAATAAGGTTTATTCGTAACGAATAAATAAATTAAAAGTTAAATAGAAAAACTTTCATCAAATTGTGGCTGACCACTGTGGCATTTTTACCCTGAGGTAAAAATATCAATGTGTATTTGAACGAATAAATATTATTCTTATAGGTAGGTACTATAAAATTTGATGAGATCATCGGAAAGATAAAAATAAACATACAGAAAAAAGAAAGAAAAGATACAATTAGCCGAGTTGATGTAAATTATAAATATAATGATGGGTGACCGCCGTGACCGGGTTTCCGCAAAATAAGTTATAGATAGGTGCACTGGCTAACAAAAGTGTTTGAATTGAAAATAAAACTGAAATGGGATGTTTATTGACTAGTGATTTTAAAATTAGACAAAATATGTTTTAATTCACAAAAATTTACAAATAAAAGACATCAACGCATGACCACACCAATTTTTTTTAAGTAAATCTTTTGATTTGGAATATTATTAACGTGTTCCACGAAATCTTTGAGCAAAAGGGGCAGGTGAAGTAGAATGTAAAGAAGGTTGGTGGTCATACCACATGAGTTAAAAAAACGTAACTCATACACCTCAAGCTCGCTTACATCATACTACCTACTATGACTAAGATAATAAGAATTTGTGATTGTGTTAGAAATGACGAATTGTTATAAAAAATAATTTGAATATAATTAGATATCATGTTTTTATCATTATAGAATATGTTTTATTAAAATAATTTGCACACTTATAGATTGGTAGAATACAATTAATTATTCTTAAGAAATACTAAGATCTTTAATCATGTCTGAATTCTTGTGAATAAAGATATTTATATGACTGGGTGTCCAGTTGGGTTGGGTTCAGTTATATATAGGTTGAATCGACCATTCAACCTTGCCCTACAGCGGAAATCTTTTTGATTTGTTGTGGGAGATAATACTCATTCATTATAGTAGCACCTACTTTGGGAATTAATTTTATGCTGTCCCACGTCATACGACCAATATGTTATTCCGTATTTTGTTTCCTCTAAAAATAATTTTGAATGGAAAATACTCGTACTTTGGTACATACCTTTCAGTAAGTCCTACACGATTGTTCTGTGGCTCGCAGACAGCAGCGGAATATTTACATTACAAACATTGACGTAGTATAGTTAGTTATTTCTTTGCATTGGCGACACCACACCACCGGTAGTAGCTAACGGGCGCTGAATAATAATGAGCATTAACAGCTAGACCCTTTATATTGTTTTTACGTGATTTTCGTTTGGTACCATCGTTTTGTTTTTTATAAATAAAACCAAACGTTAAAGTCTGCACATGAGATTCGACAATCGAAATAGTCTCATCGACTTTTAAATCGTATGATAGCAAAATATTATCTAAATTAATATACAGATAGAGTATAAACTGATTGAAAGTATAATGCTTTGTTGTGTGTACATTTATTTGCGCTCTCTCTTAAGCACATGTTTAGGTTTGGTGAATCATCACCAGTAAAGAAAAAAAACTAGCTGAGGGCGGACGGCCGGCGGCGGCGGGGCTTCGGGCCGCAGTCATTGCTCCCGCCGCGTCCCGGCCGCCGCCCGCCGCGACATGCCGCAGCCCGCGCTCGCGCCCGACCCTCTGCTCCCACCGCTCGCTCTCGCGGTATGCATCACATGCGTCGCAGGCACCGGACTCCTAGCTAACTTTTCGATAATCACAGCACTCTTCAAATCTTCCAGGAACGGTACGCACCTTACATACATTACAAAGTGATAATGTGACGCCCAATCACAACACAATCTAATTAAAATAAAATTGTTTTAGGTCTCACTTCCATTATCGGTCAACTCGCTGTAGCAGATATTCTCATACTGGTCATACTTTCCGGACCAGAATTATGGTTTTTTAATACGCGAACATGGCATTTCGGGAGTAATTGCTGCACAGCATTTCGAGGTCTAAGCGTGTTTGCGTCGACGGCTTCATCTTACCTGACGGCTACAATAGCACTTCATACAATCGCAACACTAAATCTCGAGGAGAAACTAATGGCAAGAAAAATCAAGAGATACAGAGAAGACGACGAAATAAGATCTTCACACCATAGCCTCGTGGCCAGTAGTGATTCTTCAACTCCACCTCGCACTATGAATTTGGAATACCGTCTCATCGAATCTTCAGTTAGAGTGACTCAACCGGCTTTGTTTGTATGGATATTATCAGCTTCCTTGAGTATCCCAGAATTTGTTTTGGCGACCACAATTAACATTAACGAAGGCGTCACACTGTGCACTGCGTTAGATTCACAGCACAAATTGAATACGAACTCGTGGTTGGCTACTTTTAATTTTATATTGCCAGGCACTTTAATGTGCATAGCTTGTGTTTTAGCCATCTTAAAACTTAAGTCGAAAAAGAAATTGTTTGTCACGGATAATAATAACACCGTAAACGCATTGAAGTTGTCTTTGTGTTTAATTGCATTATATTGGATACTTTGTGTGCCTCGATCCATTGTTATAGTGTATCGTTTGTACTCGCGATCATTTAGTGATAATCAAATTTCTTCATTTGAAACAGAACAGTTAAATGATACTATATCCATGATAAGTTTAGCCTTTAGTGGTGTATTTATGCTTGCGTCAGTGTTACGACCGATTATATCCATGTTAATGTTACCAAAAATTAGAAAAGTTTTAACATTTGGTTCTAAAAATATATCTAATGTATGAGCAAATTTATAATACTCGTAATAAATAGTAGTAAGTAGTCGTACTCGTAGCAAATTTATATTACTTTTCAACACATTTGCTAGTAAAGTAACCCTTATTACATCGGTTTTAGGGCCATAAACCGAGCTATAACAAACACGTGCATAATATAGGTATTATACAGTAGTGCGTAATAGAATTATCTCTACAAAGTTAAATTAGTACCTTACTGAAAGTTATAAGTGAGTAAACAGAGCATTCTCTATTTAACCAAGTAATACAGTTATTTTTTTAGTAATAACCAGAGGTCGGAATCGGTTATTCCAGCCCCTCTACTCAAATGGCCGCTTTTCTATTCGTTCGCTAACTAAAAATTAAAAATAAGCCATTAACTCTAAAATTTCGTGTCGTAGGCTTATCAATTCCATACAATACAACAATGTCTGTGATTTACATAAATTTGCGAAGTGTGACTTGATCGTTTTATTGCTTATTTTTAAGCTTTAAGTTAGCGAACGAATAGAAAAGTGGCCATTTGAGCAGGGGGGCAGGCCCGCATTGATTTTTGAAGTCAAAACTTCTTTAGCGGCGTTGTACACTTTTTTGTAATGGGTAAAAAATGTTACAACTCGCGTCAGTCAGGGTCACGTGACCCTGATCGAAAATTCGTAAGACGGATGTAGCATAGACAGCTGGCGGCGGAAGTCTCCCCATCTCTTTCTACGGGGCGCGGCGAAAATGGCGGCGCGTCATTTTGGCTTTCGGCGGGTTGATTTTTCTGAGAGATAAACTTTTTAATGTAATATAAATTGTCATGTTTGTGAACGATAGCGCAATAAATAAATATTGTATTCTACCTCATAAATGATAGTACTTTAATACTGATAATTAATGCAATTCGTGCAAAATTATTCACGAACCATTCAAAAAATATCAAAAATGCACATCGTTAATATTCAAGGTTTCACTTCTGCCGGAACTCCCGCAGTGCAACCCGATTTTTTTTTAATAATAATTTGTTTATTTGTGAACTGTCACGCCGAAAAGAAAGTAAATAGAGTCAAGTCAAAGTAGATTCATTAAAAATTCGCACCAAATACAGAACCTCCTCCTTTTTGCCATTGAAAATGGTTATCAGATGCAAATCGCCTGAGACATATTTTTTATAGCTCCAACCACAACATGGTATTTAAAAAAAAGTTTCAATACAAAATGTCAAAACTTTTTTTTTCAAATACTTGTTGTGGTTGTGGCAGGTGATGGCAAAGGTATAATTTCCATTCTGCTGTTACTTTCGTACATTGGTGAAGTCGAAGGGACTTTCATTTTTTTTAATTTTTTTACACAACCGAAAATTCTGAAACTTTTTTCTATTACTAAGGGAGCTTATTCCTACATATAGAAAAATATTCAGCTAATTTGATTTTTTTCGGACATTCCACATTGTAAAAATAAATAGGTACCTAGATATAGAGACCTTAGAAAAATAATAGGATTAAGCATTTAATTTGATTTTGTTTCTTTATTTAATTTTTTCGTAAATTTTTCTATTCATTTACATTGCTCCGATTCTTGCGGGGAATGCGAAATCTGGGCGAATTTTTTGAGGTCTATTATAAAGAGGGGCCGGCAGATTCAAGATTCAACGCCGCTGAAAATCCATTTACATTTTTGGAATAAATAAATGTGTACGTTTATGGTACGTTTATTATTTTCAAATTACCTATTCATAATTCACAATAATTTGTTATAAAATTTGATATAGGCTGTACTTGCGTGAAAAAAACCTGCGCTGCGCGCCTTTTCCCATAATTTTTGATATTTTGTTTTTGTCGTATGTGTCGCTGTGTGGTAAATTGTTTTGTTTTTTCCTCGCAAATGTGTTGAAAAACGTCGTATAAAACTCGTGAGCTGCTTATTACACACTCGGCTGAATTCCTCGCTCGCCTACGGCTCGGGCTGGCTGCAACCTGCAACCCACAGCCTCGTGTGCAATGAGCATCTATTATCATAATATAAGTAGGTACTATTACTGAACTAGGTACTTATGTACCTAAACTTATTGAACAAGCAAATTAAATTTGTCAAAAAGTAAGTAACTAATTTTTTCACTTTTTAACCGAATTCAAAATTGGAGGAGGTTCTCTGTTCGTCGTCTGTATGTTTTTTTGTGTAAGTATTATCTGCCGATTACTCAAAAACGGCTGGAACGATTAAAACTTGATTACAACAAATCAAGTTTAAATCCCAAGTTAGTCTCGAAATCGGTTCAGTAGTTTTCAAGTGTACCTACTTACACCTCTTACAGGTTTATGTAATGTAACTACACTTATGTATGTATCTACTTTAACTATGACTAGTTTTTTTACCATTTTGGAAAGAATATACTTACTGTGACATGAATAACAGTATTTTTTATGTAATCCTTATGTAATAAAT
This sequence comes from Agriphila geniculea, assembly GCA_943789525.1. Lineage (NCBI taxonomy): Eukaryota > Metazoa > Arthropoda > Insecta > Lepidoptera > Crambidae > Agriphila > Agriphila geniculea. The sequence goes on from OX038871.1 coordinate 20,673,180, forward strand.
ATATAAATAGCTGATGAAAAAAAACGATTCCACAAGCACTTGGTAAAATCAAACAAGTAGGAATCGAACCCGTAACCTCACAGACATCAACACTAGGTCTAGACTCCAATGTATACCTACTTATAGCACAGAATATTTAATAGTACCTACCTATTACAATGCGATTAAGAATTAAAATTAAAATGACAATAAACACCAGTGATCTACGGCAACTTCAGAGCGCTTGCCTTCCATAGCGTGAAATCTTTTTAACCGATATAAAAAAAACAAAAAAGTAGGTATATTGAAGTTGGGTGGGGCATTTAGAAAAAAAAGTTGTCCTCCAGGCAAATTTTTTCGTTTTCATACATACCTAATTGATGCGTAGTCATAATGTCATTTTGCGTGAGAAACCAACATGAATTTTACGGATAATGACATATCTATGTTTCAATTTTAATGGATACTACAGCTTGGCAGCTGCAAAGTTGCCGAAACGTCGGGAAAACCAAAAACTAATTACCAAAGTGCTTTTAATAAAACCGCGCTAGTATCCGTTAAAAATTGTTTTATTTCATGTCTAGTGAGCGCGTAAGCTTGAGAAGTGAATACTTATGAACAGTGTTCTTTTGTGTAGCCAATTGTTTCACCCAATAGTAAAATTTAGTTAAAGTAGGTAGGTACCTACCTCCTTTAGACGCATAATACCACATACGCAAAATACCACATTTACGCAATACGCCATAAACGCAAAATACCACTTACGCAAAAGACCAACTAAGCACAATACCAACTTTGATTTACGCAAAATACCAAATACGCATAACTCCAACCTTTTCATTGACTGATTGAAAAAAGCTACTTTCTCTACTTTGATTTGCTACCAGTAAAGACGAAGTCTCTAGCAGTTAGGACTCCCGTTGAGGGCTGTGGGGAATATGCTGACATTCATGCTAGCCTGGTACTTTTCAATAGACTGATTGCCCTGTTAGACCAACTCTCCGCAGTTAGGACTCCTGCGTTGCGACACAGAATATATAAGTTGAGAGCTGTGGGGAAAATGCTGACCGGATCTGATGAACAGGTACTTTTAATAGCTCCTTTACATTCATGCTAGCCTGGTACTTTTAGTTTTAATCATAGTCACAGAATTAAATAATAATCTAGTTAGGATAGCTAAGAAACCTTAGCGAAATAGACATAGAAAAATTTTCGCTGCGCTCAAGCTTTGGCCACTTCACTTCAGTACTTGTACCTACTATTAGTTATTCTGTGCTTCAGTGACAAAATAATTCTAAGTCCCAGCACAGAATAACTAATAGTACAAGTGTCCCAGGTGGTGTTTTGCGTTTATGGGATTATACGTAGTTGGTATTTTACGTATTTTTTTCTACAAATCCGCAAAACACCACAATCTCGAGTTGGTATTTTGCGTATATGTGCGTCTAAAGGACCTCCTACCACCTACAGTATAATATTTTTTTACTTATCGTCAAATCTTTTTCAATAGACCCGCCCGCCATGCGCCATCGGTCGGCGTTGATCTCATATTTTGTAAAACTAGAATAAAATAATGATTTCAAAGCAAAGAAAAACTTATATTTTAGCAATATTATCTTTAGACGCTTAGAATAATAACACCTAGAAGCCATGTCCTCGTTTGCAAAGTGAGGAAATTAATACTGAGCCAAAATGGCTTAGTCAATGATATTATCATTGGGCTTAGTTTTCAGATTTATATCCTTCATACGTTAGGTACCTAATTGTAACAAAAATCCAATAATATAGTAACTAATCTCCTAATGTAGGAAAATTGAAACTGTTTTGTTAACACGTTTTTATTAGGTTGCTTTCTCGTTTGTGTGTTTGTTTGTTTGTGTGTTCGTTCGTTCATTCGTTCGTTTGTTTGTGTCTCCGCAAAGTTTGTGAACGATTTTGTACTAGCTTCCCAATGAACTAGAAACTTGAAACTTTGAACATAGGTCAGAACTGGAAGGCAATGCAATAATATGGTGTCATTGAGCTGATCTGATGATCCGGATCCGGAAGAAGGCCACAGAATCTCTATGATGAAACGATACAACCCCATCGTGTTAAGGCTCGTTACAATCGTCTTGACGAGAACTCTAAAGGGAGACGAGATCCAGGGTCTGATGATGAAGCTGAAAGGCCATGCCATAGGTACTCAATATTGAAACCGAGCAACCCCATCAAATTTGGGCTTGTTTGAATTGTCTTGACGAGTTCTTTGTTGGGAAATAGTTTCCAGGTTCTAATGATGGAGCCGGAAGAAGGACACAGGAACTCTTTAATAAAACAGCGCCACCGCCATCTTTATGATGAAACTGTAGGGACACCAAAGGGACACATTGTAGAATGAATGTTGCGTGTCAGCGATTTCGTATAGGTGTGTGACGTATGTCTGAGAGTCGACGCAGTTACTGCGCACTGGCCGACTCGCGTGATTGTGTTTAGCATTTGGGGAATTTTTATTGGAAATAAATCTGTAATTTAAATTGGTAATTTCGGTTTTCATTGAGGTCAGTGGCAGTAACTCCCAGATAGTGTAGGACCCTCACACTAACAAATAGGGTAGCTTTTGGAGTCATAAAAGTAAATTCAGTAACAGAATCAGATTACATTTATTTAGAACATTATAGGAACACAACCATACAACGCCATCGAGATTGGGCTCGTTTGAATCGTCTTGACGAGTACTTTGTTGGGAAATAGTGTCCAGGGTCTGATGATGGAGCCCGAAGAAGGCCATTGGAACTCCGTAATAAGACCATGCAATCCCATCCAGTTTGGGCTCGTTTGAATCATCTTGACGAGTACTTTAATGGGAAATAGTGTCCGAGGATCTGATGATGGAGCCGAAGGAAAGCTATAGGAACTCTGTAATAAAACCATGCAACCCCATCGAGTTTGGGCTCGTTTGAATCGTCTTTTGACGAGTACTTTGTTGGGAAATAGTTTTCAGGATCTGATGATGGAGCCGGAAGAAGGACACAGGAACTCTTGAATAAAACCATGTTATGTTACCCCATCGAATTTAGACTCATTTGAATCGTCTTGACGAGTACTTTGTTGGGAAATAGTTTCCAGGGTCTGACGATGGATAGTTTAAAATTTCTGAAGGTATAGGGTATTAGGGTTATAAATATTTACAGAAGAATTTATTTTTTACTTTTTAGTTTGTTTTTACTACTCCGTTTTAATGTTTTTAGTCCGATTATTTTGGGTTTTTTAATTAAGGGTATTTTTACAAAATTATATAGGATATTTAAAGATATCAATATGAAAGATTGAGAAAAAGATATAGATATCTTTTTCTCAATCTTTTATACGACAAAAAAGTTTTGGGGTATTTTCGGATGACTCCCGATCCCGATCGATAAATCCGCTTGCTATAAGCACACTGAGTCGGGGCGCAGCGGGGCGGGGCGGGCCGCATCGCATCGCATTCGCAACAAAATGCGCGACGGATTATGCAGCCCGCTCCGCCCGCCCCGGCATAGTGTGCGATAGTTCATATAAAATGTATGGGAGCGATTTGAACGGATTTTTGCAATTTTTTAAATAAAAAGTTGATTATTTTATTTTAAATTAAAATAAATACAGATAATATTTTGCATTTCATAAATAAACAAATAAAATAAAAACTGATTATATTATTTTAAATGTAAATAAAAATAAGTTTTTGTTGGCATTTCATTTAAAATATAATAATATCGATTAACGTAATCAAATGTTTTGTGTCATGCATTGGAAAAAGTTGGCCATTTTGCTAATTAGTCCTTTTGAGAATCAGCCATTTCGCGAATTAGTCTTTTTAAGAATTACCCATTTCACGAATTAGTCCTTTTCAGAATTAGCCTTTTCGCGAATTAGTCTTTTTAAGAATTAGTCCTTTCCAGACTCGGGTGCCATTTCGCGAATTACGCATTATGCGACTAAACGAAATAGTTACAATGAAATAACTACTATGTTGAATACAATTCTGTAAAATACATAAGCTAGTATTAATTATAATAATTATAAACAACTTTTGTACCTTTGCGTTTTTTCCTGGTTTAAATGTGTTTGTGTAGTTACAATCTGGATTAACGGCTAAAGTGGCCACTTTAGGCGTTAATCCATATTGTGACTACACGAACAAATTTAGCTAAATAAGTATTAACTAGTTTTTATATTTTTCAGAATTTTATAAAACACTAGCGAACCGCCCTCGCTTCGCTTCGGTTCCTTCCTTTTTTTGCCAATTTCGACCTTCCAACAACACCCCAAAAGAAAACAAATACATACCTACCTCCAAATACTCGCCTCACCATATATAAGTTACTCTATGCTCCATTCGCTCCAAATTCGTCTGTTTCCGTCCCGCCATTGGTGTGAGAAACGCGCTGATGGTTAAAATTTACTGTTTGGTGACTATTTTAATTATTTGCAAATTGATTCATAGTGGATATTGTGTCTTAAAATTGGTGCAGTTTTGTGGTACAAGTGTCTACGCAACTGAACAATATATGGGATAACTGAAATAGGCACGATCTTGATTGTGTGAAGCCGAGACTTTTACTGTAGTGGTGGCTACCTGGGCAGAACTAACTGAGTAAACTGTCTTGATATACTTGGTGCCAAATGCTCCAAGCAGCATTGGAATGCAATGCACCTGCATTCTAATGTAAACTGAAACAATCTACCACTAAACTATTCAACACTTGACACTGGCAAAAATTACTTCCAAGAGGAATGTAGATTGCCAAAACAAAAATAAGAAGAAGAAGACCTGTCACGCAGCGTGACAATACCCCCGCTGTGTTATTCAGAGATGTTTCACAAAACTGGGGTGCAAGACTGTTCTAACAAAACCTGGTTTAATGCTTGTAAACCAATCACAATGCACCTTTTAATACTTAAACGGTGGGACTAAACGTTAAACTGTCACTCTGAATACGATTTGCGCTAAAATGGCGTTAGTCCGCAGTCTAACGCCATGTTAACTTTGGCCCTAGTTTAACGAACGCACTCTGAATAAGACAGCCGGAGTTTTTGGCGCCATTTTGTCAAGTTCGGTTCGGCGACTATTTTAATATTCGCAAAGTGCCAAATCCTCCAAGCAGCATTGGAATGCGATGCACCCGCACTTTAATGTAAACTGAAACAACCTACAACTGAACTATTCAACACTTGACACTGGCAAAAATTACTCCCTAAAGAGGAGAGTACATTGCCAAACTAAAAATAAGAAGAAGAAAATACCGCCATTAGAAGAATTTGATAAATTAATAATAATAAATATTGATATTTCAAAAATCATTATTGGCGCAATTATCACAAAGATAAATATTTCTGTTAAGCACCATGGCAGGTTTAAACTTAAAGAACTTCAGACAATATTATACTCATGACCAAAATTACTTTTTATTATAATTAGTGATGCGCCAAATGTTCGGCCGAATATTCGTATTCGGCAAATTCGGCATATTTTTTAATGTTCGTATTCGGCCGAATATTCGGTTGTTTTGCCGAATAATTACCGAATATTTAAATTGCACTAATACTACCAATTATTTATTTACAAAATAAAAAAGATTAAGAGGATTGTCAAGCAAACGGTCTCCATACAAACAGCGATAACGTTTCCCACCATCTCTAAACCTTAACCTACAGCACAGATTATTATAATCCTACAACAATAAATTTTTGGTATGTTTTTGAAATGCTTAGAAACTAGTGCTGTATGTTTTAATTTTTTTAAATATTGTAGATTTGAAAATTTTGGCACTTTTTTGTTTTGTATGAAAACATTAAAATGCAAATATTTCAAAACCTTTGATAGATATTCAAAAAATCAAAACGTACAGCCCTAGTTTTTAGGCATTTCAAAATCATACTTACCTATTTTTTTTACAATATAAAATTTGCTATCTTTAGGAACCAACATTAGTATTAAAATGTATAATCAATTTTTTTTATATATGTCAATGTATGCCCCATTTTCAAAGACTTTCATCAACGTAATAATAAAATTCAAAGTATGCAGTTTCGAACTGCAATTATTTGTAACCAAAAGAGCGGCACATTGACTGAGCGAGCCGTGCTAGATAAGGGGTTGTGCTGTGGCAAACGCCCGCCCGACACGTATAAACCCTGTTTACTGCGCAGAATTGAACCGAAAGATTCGGCCGAATATTCGGTTCGGTAAATTTTTGACCGAATATTCGGCCGAACATTCGTATTCGGTTAAATCTACATTCGGCGCATCTCTAATTATAATAAATCGTTTGGTAAATTAAATAATAATGTTCATTATGGAAAATAAAGTAATGCTAATGAGCGGTTTTCTGACAGCAGAGAATTTTAGTATTATTTTATGTCGATAGATGGCGCTCCTTCAAGTAGGTAATTTTTTAAAATATTATTTCCCACTAATGGTCATAGAAAAGTTCTTCGTAACACTCCAACGGACAACCAACGCACAATGCAACAAACCACACCACATACTCAACAAACGTATAATAAAAAAATACATTTCATAGTTTTCATAAAAAGCTACCTAAAGTCTGTTCATCCTTACTTGTCTTATTTCGTAAACAGTTTTTGACAGTTATCATACCTACGTCTTTTAAACTTAAATCGTTTTTTAAAAATATGTTACCTAACCTAGTAACTTTATGAAATTGTTGTTATTTTACTAACAATTTATTTCGTAATCTATGTGTGGAAAACCATTTAGTACAGTAGCCCGTAGAACATTTAAATCACCAAAAAGGTTACCGTTTGCTGTTGTGATATAGTTATTTATTACGAAATTATAGATACTTTAACCCAAGTTTTACAGATCGCAACCCGCCGTAACCTATATTTGTATATCTCCAAAATTGATATTTTTTATTTTTCGAGGTTTACCATATAGTTTCGCTATTGTCGTTTCTACAGCTTGGTTTGATTGCCACAGATAAAAGTATACACAGCGAGCCAACTGATCTGACCCCGAATTACGTAAAGCTGTTGCTAACAATTCTCGATTGAAATCGCAGTTGCATTGCTGCTTTAAGTAACATAGTTGTCACATTGGTTCTTACTAAAGCAGCAATGACAATGTCACTGCGATTTTGTCAAAGTTGATTGCAACAAAGTTAGACAATCAGCCTGCAGATCAACATTCTAAAAGATTAATGGGTTAGATTAGAGTTCTCAGTTGGAGGATTTTCATACTTTTTCATGCTATTTTCGCGGTTTTTTTAACATGTCCATTACGTTTTTAAAATGCTGGTCAGATCAGTTGGGTGTGTATAGCGATCTAAATCTCCACCATTCACTCCCTGGGTAGCCGTCATTAGATCACAGCACAGTACATCCGTGGCAGAAAACCAGTAGTGCGCCTTGGTAGTGTCGTGGGGAAGAAGGGAAAATAACACCTGGTATCCCTAGACAAAGTTGATGTGTGACCAATTTACACAAAGCCTTTCCTCATGAATGAATCACTCTTATCCACAGCGTATCCTCACATATCTCCTAAACGCAAGATCGACAAACTTTGATTCTTGGTGACAAATTCCGACAAACTAATGGCTACACACCATCGAAATATATTTCGATGCTACACACTCGAGTTATCAGATTTTCGCTAAGACCTTTCTTTCTCAAGATCCAGGTAGAAAAGTCTCCACAGCGTATCCTCACATATCTCCTAAACGCAAGCCCGACAAATTCTGGTTTTTGGCGACAAATTCCGACAAACTATCGTCTTCATCATGGCATAGTCAAAAAGTCAGATTTCCAACTTTTTTTTTGTGGCCCAGCTGTAGTCCGGCAGGCTGATTATCTAATTTAAAACCACCTAGCGACCGGTGATAATTACGAAATAGTCGCTGTCAAACTCGATTTCATACCACCGATCGAGTTTCTACGAGTGCTGCCTCCAACGGACAACTAAAGAACTAAAATATACGAGCACTTGCAAGGAAATGCTCCGAAATTCGTATTATCTAACTCAGAAACCGCGACGCGACCGCGACGATTTCGCGATTTCTTCTGTCAAACAGAAACCAGACAAAACGTAATTTCTGATTAGTTTTCGTTAAATTCTTAGCCTTACCTTTGACCAAAATTAAATAAAATTGCTATAATGTAAAACAAAAGGCCTGTCCTTCAATGCCTACACGGAATTTGCCATTTTGAAGACGAAAAAATGTAAACGAAATTCGAAGCGAAAACAAAAAGGTTATGTTCACAGAGCACATATAGTCAGACACATACACAGATACAGACTACTTTCGGTAAAAGGACTTTTCAGTCGCTGCCACCGGTTGCTAGTGGCGCTAGTTTCTATGGAGATCTTAACGAGCATAAACTGGAGCATAAACTAATCAGCGATCGCATACATAATACCAAATCAGTGACTCGGTCGCGCGACGATTTCGAAATAATTCAGGAATCGATTTCGGTCGCTCATTTTAGATAATCAGCCTGCGGCACGTTGATTGGCGGCGCTAGTGGAGGCTCGGTGTACTCTGCAAAATATTAGTTTTATTTCGGGCCAGGTAATGGCAGCCGCAACAGATTTTTCTTGCGTTTGTAATTAAATAGGTGGAATCACGTGCCGGACTACAGCTGGGCCACAAAAAAAAGTTGGAAATCTGACTTTTTGACTATGCCATGATGAAGACGATAGTTTGTCGGAATTTGTCGCACAAAAACCAAAATTTGTCGGGCTTGCGTTTAGGAGATACGTGTGGCGCGAGACGTCTCTACAGCTGAGCCACACAGATCTCGAAAACGGAAAGTCGTAGCGAAAATCTGATTACTCGTGTGTGCAGCCGTTAATTTGTCGCACAAAAACCAGAATTTGTCGGGCTTGCGTTTAGGAGATACGTGTGGCGCAGCTGTAAAGACGTCTCTACAGCTGAGCCACACAGATCTCGAAAACGGAAGGTCATAGCGAAAATCTGATTACTCGGTGTGTGCAGCCGTTAATTTGTCGGATTTTGTCACCAAGAACCAGATTTTGTCGGTCTTGCGTTTAGGAGATATGTGAGGATACGCTGTGGAGACTTTTCTACCTGGATCTTGAGAAAAGAAGGTCGTAGCGAAATTCTGATAACTCGAGTGTGTAGCCGTTAGTTTGTCGGAATTTGTCACCAAAAATTAGAGTTTGTCGATCTTGTGTTTAGGAGATATGTGAGAATGCGCTGTGGAGACCTTTTTACCTGGATCTCGAGAACGAAAGGTCGTAAGCGTATCCTCACATATCTCCTAAACGCAAGAGTGACAAAATCTGGTTCTTGGTGACAAAATCCGACAAACTACCGGCTACACATACGAGTAATTAGATTTTCACTACGACCTTCCTATCTCAAGATCCAGGTAGAAAAGACGTGACGGACTACAGCTGCGCCACAAAAAAAAAGTTGGAAATCTGACATTTTGACTATGACATGATGAAGTCTATAGTTTGCCGGAGTTTGTCGCCAAAAACCAGAGTTTGTCGGTCTTCCGTTTAGGAGATACATGTGGCTCAGCTGTAGAGACATCTCTACAGCTGCGCGACACAGATCTCGAAAACGGAAGGTCGTAGCGAAAATCTGATTACTTGTATGTATAGCCGTTAGTTTGTCGGAGTTTGTCGCACAAAAACCAGAGTTTGTCGGTCTTGCGTTTAGGAGATACGTGTGGCGCAGCTGTAGAGACGTCTCTACAGCTGAGCCACACAGATCTCGAAAACGGAAGGTCGTAACAGAAATCTGATTACTCGTGTGTGTAGCCGGTAGTTTGTCGGAGTGTCACCAAGAACAAGAGTTTGTCGGTCTTGCGTTTAGGAGATATGTGAGGATACCTGGATCTTGAGAACGGAAGGTCGTAGCAAAAATCTGATAACTCGAGTGTGTAGTCATTAGTTTGTCGGAGTTTGTCACCAAAAATCAGAGTTTGTCAATCTTACGTTTAGAAGATATGTGGGGATATGCTATAGAGATATTTCTACCTGGATCTCGAGAACGGAAGGGCGTAGCGAAAATCTCACATATCTTGATATCTCCTAGTCCGGCACGTTCTCTTCACGTGCCGGACTACAGCTGCGCCACAAAAAAAAGTTGGAAATCTGACTTTTTGACTATGCCATGATGAAGTCTATAGTTTGTCGGAGTTTGTCGCCAAAAACCAGAGTTTGTCGGTCTTCCGTTTAGGAGATACATGTGGCTCAGCTGTAAAGACGTCTCTACAGCTGCGCCACACAGATCTCGAAAACGGAAGGTCGTAGCGAAAATCTGATTACTTGTATGTATAGCCGTTAGTTTGTCGGAATTTGTCGCACAAAAACCAGGGTTTGTCGGTGTAGCGTTTAGGAGATACGTGTGGCGCAGCTGTAGAGACCGTCTCTACAGCTGAGCCACACAGATCTCAAAAACGGAAGGTCGTAACAGAAATCTGATTACTCGTGTGTGTAACCGGTAGTTTGTCGGAGTTAGTCACCAAGAACCAGAGTTTGTCGGTCTTGCGTTTAGGAGATATGTGAGGATACGCTGTGGAGACCTTTCTACCTGGATCTTGAGAACGGAAGGTCGTAGCAAAAATCTGATAACTCGAGTGTGTAGCCATTAGTTTGTCGGAGTTTGTCACCAAAAATCAGAGTTTGTCAATCTTACGTTTAGAAGATATGTGGGGATATGCTGTAGAGATATTTCTACCTGGATCTCGAGAACGGAAGGTCGTAGCGAAAATCTTACATATCTCCTAAACGCAAGACCGACAAACTCTGGTATTTGGCGACAAACTCGGTCGAACTACCGACTATAGATATGACTAATCAGATTATCGCTACGACCTTCCGTTCTCAAGATCCAGGTAGAAAGGTCTCCACAGCGTATCCTCACATATCTCCTAAACGCAAGACCGACAAACTCTGGTTCTTGGTGACAAACTCCGACAAACTACCGGCTACACACACGAGTAATCAGATTTCTGTTACGACCTTCCGTTTTTGAGATCTGTGTGGCTCAGCTGTAGAGACGTCTCTACAGCTGCGCCACACAGATATCCTAAACGCAAGACCGGGTTTTTGTGCGAAATGACCTATTCTCAAAATGACACATTTTTCTCTAAGTGTTTGTTAGTGAAACTATGCCTGTATACAATGTGTCCCTCGATAAAGTGCAATCCTTAAAGTAGATTGGACACACTGTATTGTTTATAAAACCAGAAATGAAGTATTTCAGAAAGGTAAAATAAATCATATACAAATAAATATGAAAAAATACTAACTTATAAATCGTCATTTCTTATCATTTTATTAAAAATCAACAAGAGTATGCCAGATTACTAAAGTTAAAGGAAAGATATGAATTTTTCTTTTTATAATCATTAATTATAAGGTAAGAAGTAGATGTATTATAAAAAAAAATATTGCAATTTTACAAGTTGCAAATAAATAATTTGTTTGAAGAATTGTTCCACAGTAATTTCCTGTGTCTCTAATTTAGTCAATATTTTTTTATATTTCTTATCAAATATTATATCTATAGCGGAGCTGACGGATAAAAATGTAATAAAAATGTATTTTACATGATAATTACCAATCATTTGCTGTTAACGTTGAAGCTGGCAGGTATTTAAAAAAACCGGCCAAGTGCGTGTCGGGCCACGCGCCATAGGGTTCCGTAGTTACCTTATACCATACCATATTTAATACCACCTATCATTTTTCGTATGCAAAAATAACTTTGTTTTTCACAGTGTTGGTATGAATGACAAAGTTATATTTGCGGTTTCGGAAAATGTGCTATATCTCAAAAACTAATTACTACATCTCGTTCAAACCAATTTTGGTTGAAAGTTTTTATTAAGATCTACAGCATATATTTTTTTTAGATTTTTCACTCTCTTATTTCAAAAGTTAAAGAGGGGGGACACACATTTTACCACTTTGGCGGTGTATATCTTTCAAACGGTTGACTTTGAGAAAAAGTTGTCTTAAAAACCTCAATGTCATTTTTAAAGACCTATCTATAGATACCCAATACGTTTTGGTTTGAAGAAACATTTTTTTTTCAGTTTCAGTTCCATGTATGGGGAGCCCCCCCTTAATCTTTTATTTTTCTTATTTTTGTATTAAATTCGGTAAGCGGTTAACAGAATACACCTACCTACCAAGTTTCAACTGTGTAGTCTTAATACTTTCGGAATAAAGTGGCTGTGACATACGGACAGACAGACAAACATGACGAATCTATAAGGGTTCCGTTTTTTGCCATTTAGGCTACGGAACCCTAAAAATGTGAATAGGTCATTACGCGAATAAGGCATTATGCGAATGTGTCTTTTTGAGAATGAGGTATTATGCGAATAGGTCCTTTCGAGAACAAGTCATTCCGAGGACGTGGCCTTTTTTGGCCGTGTGGCATTTTGCGAATAGGTCCTTTTGCTACTAAGCCGTCTCTACAGCTGAGCCACATGTATCTCCTAAACGGAAGACCGACAAACTCTGGTTTTTGGCGACAAACTCCGACAAACTATAGACTTCATCATGGCATAGTCAAAATGTCAGATTTCCAACTTTTTTTTTTGTGGCGCAGCTGTAGTCCGGCACGTGTTCTCTTCTCGCTTACTCACTCACACTTATTGTGGGAGAGCGCTGTGAACCACGTTTACAATCCTTTTTTGACTGCTGCAGTTAATAAAAATCTTTATCTTCTTTAAATTACTTTACCAAAGTACCAGGGGTAGCATAGATTTAGAGGAGGTTAACGCGAAGCTGAAGGAATTTTGTACAATGACCCATCTACACTTTGTCTGTTGCTCTTGCGCTATTTTTTATCTCAAATCTCAAAAAATGTATTTGTTAGTAGGTATTACGAAAAATGAGAAAAATAAAAAGATACTAAAAAAATAGAAGTTAAACCTTCTCCATATATTTATGTGATCCTAGTACTTTGATGGCGTATTGTTTTACGAACTTTGTTATTTTTCATATCAAGGGTGAGTTGGTAATTAGAAATATGAAAGTGGACAACCAGTCAGCTATTTGGCTTATGAAGAAAGGAATTATGAACAAAAGAAATAAACACATAGATGTCTTGATAAGATACTACTATCTAAAAGATCAGATTGATGCAACGTGCCGGACTACAGCTGCGCCACAAAAAAAAAAGTTGGAAATCTGACTTTTTGACTATGCCATGATGAAGTCGATAATTTGTCGCACAAAAACCAGAATTTGTCGGTCTTGCGTTTAGGAGATACGTGTGGCCCAGCTGTAGAGACGTCTCTACAGCTGCGCCACACAGATCTCGAAAACGGAAGGTCGTAGCGAAAATCTGATTACTCGTGTGTGTAGCCGTTAATTTGTCGGAATTTGTCGCACAAAAACCAGAGTTTGTCGGTCTTGCGTTTAGATCTGTGTGGCGCAGCTGTAGAGACGTCTCTACAGCTGAGTCACACAGATCTCGAAAACGGAAGGTCGTTGCGAAAATCTGATTACTCGTGTGTGCAGCCGTTAATTTGTCGGAATTTGTCGCATAAAAACCAGATTTTGTCGGTCTTGCGTTTAGAAGATATGTGAGGATACGCTGTGGAGACTTTTCTACCTAGATCTCGAGAAAGGAAGGTCGTAGCGAAAATCTGATAACTCGAGTGTGTAGCCGTTAGTTTGTCGGAATTTGTCACCAAGAATCAGAGTTTGTCGATCTTGCGTTTAGTATATATGTGAGGATACGCCTCCGACCTTTCGCTCTCGAGATCCAGGTAAAAAGGTCTCCACAGCGTATCCTCACATATCTCCTAAACGCAAGATCGACAAACTCTGATTCTTGGTGACAAATTCCGACAAACTAACGGCTACACACTCGAGTTATCAGATTTTTGCTACGACCTTCCTTTCTCAAGATCCAGGTAGAAAAGTCTCCACAGCATATCCTCACATATCTCTTTAACGCAAGACCGACAAAATCTGGTTTTTGTGCGACAAATTCCGACAAATTAACGGCTGCACACACGAGTAATCAGATTTTCGCTACGATTTTCCGTTTTCGAGATCTGTGTGGCGCAGCTGTAAAGACGTCTCTACAGCTGGGCCACACGTATCTCCTAAACGCAAGACTGACAAATTCTGGTTTTTGTGCGACAAATTCCGACAAATTATCGACTTCATCATGGCATAGTCAAAAAGTCAGATTTCCAACTTTTTTTTTGTGGCACAGCTGTAGTTCGGCACGTATTGATGCAAACAGAATAACGGGGGTAAAAAAAATCCCCGTAGTAAAACGGTGTAACCACGGGTTGGTCGTGATTCCACCACGTGCCGGACTACAGCTGGACCACAAAAAAAAAGTTGGAAATCTGACTGATGAAGACGATAGTTTGTCAGAATTTGTCGGGCTTGCGTTTAGGAGATACGTGTGGCGCAGCTGTAGAGACGTCTCTACAGCTGAGCAACACAGATCTCGAAAACGGAAGGTCGTAGCGAAAATCTGATTACTTGTGGGTGCAGCCGTTAATTTGTCGCACAAAAACCAGAATTTGTCGGGCTTGCGTTTAAGAGATACGTGTGGCGCAGCTGTAGAGACGTCTCTACAGCTGAGCCACACATCTCAAAAACGGAAGGTCGTAGCGACATGTACGCCGCCCTTTCTAATCCTATTCTTTAACTGCGCCGGTTGTATTATTATTATTACCTCCTTTTTTCGAAGTCAGTTAATAAAATGGTACAAGATTTTATAAAAATGGCGCGTTTCTGTCTGTACGCATGCGCAAGCTTCCTACTTATAAATATATAAATCACTTTTAGGGTTATAGAAGCATATTTGGTCAAGGGTGTGTTGGTGTGACCACGGGTCGGGATAAATTCCCCGTAGTCACACCACCGGTGTGACTACGGGGAATTTATCCACGTAGTCACACCGGTGACTGTTTTAATTTGTAAAAACATCAGTCACATCGTTGTGGTAAAACGGTGTGACCACGGGTCGGTCGTGAGATAAATATGTATGTATACTACATCACTTTTAGTTGAATTTTCGTAAAAAATGTGTGGATCTGGATCTTCTGAGAATGAAGGTTTTTATTAACACTAGTAGTATGTCATGCTGAGTGGGGAGAACAGTGCTCCACCTAGGTTCTCCACCTGGGTGAAGCACGGGATATTAAGAGCCTTATCACACTGGCGATTTGTTAGCGAGATTGAGGCGAAGCGAGCTTGCAGCGAACTCGCTGGTAAATCACCAGTGTTATAAGCTCTAACTAATAGGTGCTCGTGTCCGCACTTACAATTTTTTTTAAACATGCAAATGGCAAGCCACCAATACAAAACATTTTTGGGGTTATAGGTGGCGGTTTATTTCAATATCGATTCTAAAAACTAAAAATTGTATTTAATACAAAAGTTTATTGGTGAAAACATGAAAAATATAATAGATTAATGGCTGATAAAATGCAGCAGAAATGTTACAATATTAATTTGTCCATCACAAAAAAACTATTTTGCTAATAAATGCCTGAAAATCCAGAGCTATTCATAAATCAGTGAGGGCACAACAAAATGGTTAATGTCAATGTCAACAAATTAGTTTTCCTTTGGTATTAATGCATTTGATTTCAGAAGACATACAAAACGAGACGCTAACAAGTTTTTTGTGCCCTATGATATAGCCATTACAATATATGGGTTACTTTTTAAGAAATACTGTATTTCATTATTTGGGTCACGGGCGCACTTCAACAAAATTTTTAAGATACACCTAATTTCATAATTTAAAAAAAAACACCATCATGATCTCCATTTCACTGCGGACATGCGGCGAAAGGAATGTTTTATGGGGCCGACCAGGCTGTTGTACTAAATTTGAAAGGAAAACACTTTTAACTTAAGAAACCGTAATTTTAATAACTTAAGTTATAAATATTTATATTCATCAGGTCAGCTCGATATCTGTAATCCAGTGTAAATACAGAAATACAAAACCGTCAAAGATGACACATAACATTTAATTTTAGACGGAACGTGAAGGTCCGCTGCGAACGACATTTTTAACATTTTTTTTACAAGCGACGGCTCGCATCAGCGGCGGATGGCCCGCGCCGCGCGGCATTCTCGAATGTTACTCTTTTCTTATAAAACACCGATGAGAACAAATGCGTGTGCTGGGTGTGGGCGGCGCGCCTAGTTGTCGCCGCCCTCCGCGGGCTCGTCGCCGTCGCCCTGCGTGTCCGACGTCCACAGCGTCAGGTTGTCCCGCAGCAGCTGCATGATCAGCGTCGAGTCTTTGTACGAGTCCTCGTTCAATGTGTCTAATTCCGCGATTGCGTCATCGAAAGCCTGAAAACCATTTATGGTTTTTTAAGTAAATAAAATTACAAAAAACATTATGTCATGAACAAAAAAATATATACAAAAAGAATTTTAGTATAATCATAAGTGAAATATATTATGTACAGTACACTCCGATGCTGGCTGGATCAAGTTAAACAGGTTAATTGCTCATGATATTACCATGCTGGTTGGTATTAGTGTCAGAAATTTGTAAATTATGGCATCTATGGTTTGTCATGCACTATTGAGGACACTTCTCTCAACAGTTAGTGGGAACATTTTTGATTATTAAGACACACTGCAGACCAAGTGCACAAATTCTAAAATAAACCTGTTTAGCCAAGTGACACGCTCGCGCAGGGGAGTTGATAATCTCGTAATAAAAGACCGAAAAGTTGAGTGCTAAACCGAGCCGTATGGGATGGGTCGGTTGCATTTTCGCCTTAGCGATGTCGAACGCCTCCTGGTAGGCCTTCTGCGAGTCCTCCACGACGGCTGGGGACAAGCGACCATGTTAATACGAGCCTACAGATCGTCTACGCCGAGCCTACACCTAGTCTACGTTGTGCCAGCCAGCAGCAGAGTTACGCGTAACTGACGCTAATAATGACCTGCTTGGCGAGCTGACACGCCTTATCTGGTGAATTTAATATCTCATAATAGAAGACGGAGAAATTTAACGCCAGGCCCAGCCTGATTGGATGTGTGGGCTGCATTTTCGCCTTGCTGATTTCGAAAGCATCCTGGTATGCTTTCTGTGAGTCCTCTACGACAGCTGTAATGTAAAGGATTACATAATGACTAACCAAACGTAAATATATTCCAAAATCTTTATAATTAATTTCCAGAGAAATTTGCTTGAATTATTGTAATTTTCTAGAAATAACTCACAATTTCTGGTTTCTCCTGTGGCCACTTCTGCAAGGTACCTGTAGTAATCTCCCTTCATTTTTAGGTAAAATACTTTACTTTCTGGATTGCTAGCTTTAGGAATAAGGTGCTTGTCGAGTAAACCCTGAAAAAAAAAACGTTTAACTTAATAAATTATAGGTAAGTACTAACTTTACTGCTACCTATTTTAGAATTCGATCAATTAAGATGTTGTGAGTTAAAGGCCTATTATTACTACGCAAGAGTTGAAAATTCTTTTATAATATCACAATGATTTTAAAATGTATGAAAAACATTTAATTTTGAGATAGGGCAACGAACGTAAATGGGATAGGAGCGCGCGCAATGACGCGGCGCAATACGTCACGGCGCCGCGCCGCGCCGCCCGCCCTCTGGGTGAAAAGCCGCACCGCGCCCCTGCATGCTCTCACGTGTTACCTATAGCGTTATAACGCCCATCATTAATATAATCGCTCACCGCGAAGGCAATGAGCATGAGACAATTGGTGACGCTTGCATCACCCCTCGGACTGGCGGCATGCGAATGTTATGACGTCATCTGCGTGGGATGACAATAATATCTTACATACAAGTTTAAAAAACACGACGACTCATTTCAGGTAGATGAAGAGAGATATCGGCTACCTGTGTAATTGAGGGATTTAAAAAAGGCTCTAGTAAGATACTTACCAAAACGTCGTAGCAGATTTCTCTGAGTTCCTTTTCTACTTTAACCCTATATTCTTTTGCCATCTGTTGTTTTCTTTCCGAACCTTCGGTTTTCTGTTCAATAGATGAAATGACTCGCCATGACGACCGTCGTGCTCCAACTACGTTCTTATAGGCGACGGAGAGGAGATTCCTCTCTTCATTACTGAGTTCGACTCCGGTTTCCGTGACCTCTTTCATCGCGGCCGCCATGTCGTCATATCGTTCAGCCTGCTCCGCCAACTTGGCGCGTTGCACCAGTTCCTCCTTGTCGACGGACATCGTAGACGGTGAGAGAGGATTATTTCACTGATGCCCCTGCAATAAATGATAAACCGCGATAATATCACCGGAACAGATAATCATGAAGAACATTTAGTAGACGTTCTTTATCAGAAAGACTAATCTTAGGCGTCACTTTCACCAATGTGAATCCTCAAAAGGGATTTTTTCATCATGTAATTCACACCTTAGGAGGCTCGAGAGCGCACTGGCGCAATGTTAAGCCCAACGTAGCTCAAAGAGCGACCCTCACGCAAAACGCGACATCGACACGGCGTCCGCACGGATAGACAGCATCTCAGAGACTCGAGCCACCAGCGGCGACGGCGAGCGGGCACGCGCCGTGTCGCCGCGCCGCCCGCCGCTCGGCCACCGCCACTGCGCCACCGGTATTGATCCGCCGACGCGGGATAAACACTCCAGACGAAATACGACTAGCGCGACGCTTGCACACGCCCCTCACCCTCGCCACACACCCCGCGTGCACCGCGCCCGTCGGCTCGGCGCCTACCTACCGACCTTATGTTATCCCTATACCTACCTACTAAAACTTCAACTGTACGCTGTTGCTAAGATCATGAAAATCAGCTGAATATTTACATCTACCTACATCTTTTTAAACACGATTCTGCAAAATAGCGGCGGGACAATCGGAACATGGAAAAAATCTGGACTGGACTGGTCATCATTAGTTACAAAATTTCTTTAGTTTGCCCCATTCCGGGAGACCGACATCTACCAGACTACTACTAATTCCAGTCGACTGATTCCTTGGGTCCAATGTTATACTTGGACAAAGAAATTGGATGAATTCAACCAATACACGTCATAAGACACATCCAAATTGGCAAGAAATTGGCAAATTGAAAAACTACCCACCCTAAGATACAAACGAAAAAGCCTGCATAAAATATTAGGGCCTACTGCCTTGTACAGAAATCTGTTTTTATTCCTTATTCCAGAAGTAAATTAAGATATGGTAGATATTATTACAATAAATTACGAAAGGTAAAATACTAAGCAGTTTAATTCTTTGACACACAATTTCCAAGTTCAACTAATGCCACCTAATGCAGTGGAATTTGGCATAATATCAAAATTAATGTTCATATCCTTAAAAAAATTAACTGACGCGATGAATAGCAGGTAAAATCCATCTTAAATCATCATCAGACAGAGTGCAACATATCAGACTACCTTATGATCCATAACAAAATGACCTGATGAAACATTAATGTCAAAGGACAATTTGTTCAGACAGATGTGAAAACATTAAATTTTTTAAAATCCGCGAACCTCTCGAATTCCCCAATTTAAGCAAGTGTTATCATGACTTGCTTTGGTTTTCGCTCAAAGGTGTTAGTGCTCTTATATTTTAGCACATAGCAAACACCTGTCCTTGACAAACGTGATTTGATTAACGTTAAAAAGCAAAGAGCAACATGCTTCCAATATTTTCGTCAGCTCAGAATTCATTTTTCTCACTCAAGCAAATCCCTTACTGATTCTGTGGACGTCGCATGTCGGTCGGTAGCGAATTGAAAAAACAAAATTGGGATAAAATCGCTATCAATAATTTCGAATTATCTCTCGTTTTTTAAAACTGCTATAGTAATTAAATAAAGCTAAATATGGCTCCCATGCCCTTACTGAGTACTAATCTTATTTATAAATAGAGCATAATCGTCGGCTAATTTAAGTATTGTACTATCCCCGCAAATTGCCAATACGATGGAACCTTGTCACATTAACATCCACGTTGACGTCATCCGCAACTTAAAATTACATGTAACATTAAAATTCTAATAGGTAATTAATTATATAACTTAATTATTGAATTATTATTTTCAATAAGATAGGGTCTAGGTAGCTAGCTACATAAAAATATAATTGTTTTTCGTTTTTGAGGTTAAAAAAATGCCGCCAGGTCGTTTAGCAAGGGACAGTAGTCGTAATTGACCAACAAAATTATTAACTAATGGGCCCTCCACCCACACGCACAGGTCCGGCCTACAGGATCGTACGGAGGAGCGGCCTTCCGTCCGGCCAAATGACTGCGTGTAGGGGGGAAGCGCGGCCTCTTCAGTCCTGAGGGCCGCGGCCAAATCTACGTGTAACCGGTTAGACGGAGATTTGGCCGGAAGGCCGCGTCTCCGTACCATCCTGCAGGCCGGACCTGTGCATGTGGAGGGCCCATTAAATTGCAGTATTGAGCTGTATTATCCCAATTATAAATAAATAAGTCGGCTCCGTGTCACACAAATCATCGCTATCATACATTGCAGCATGTAGATACATGATTTTTTTAAAGTTTAACCTTATCCATATCTGAAATTCAATGGCTAAAGATCTAATGGAGAGTTACTTTCTTTTGTGCAAGAGAAATTTTGCGTCAGTGGTTGTTTTTATAGTTTGTAACTAATTCCTACTTCCAATATGCGTACGGCAAGTGATGCAGATGCAGCAAGGTGAGCAAAAGCTCGAGGAACAATGGAATTGAAAATTGAGTCACTTATAAGGACTGATAGTAACAGACAGGCTTGATTTAAGGATTTCGAAATATTTAAATCGAACAACGATTTCGCACTGTAGAAATAACGCGATTTTCAGAAAATAGGGATGCAACATATAAGAAATTAATACTATTATTCTTATTCGCCGAAAATTGGTTTTATACGATTATTCATATTCTACTATTTCTACTAAACTTTGCGCACCCTTTCATGTCACCATTTATTTTCATTTCTTGAACTTGTTGAGTGAAACAGAACGCAGCGTGTTGAATTGACACAGCGCATTTTCGCGCAAGATTTAGGGATGTCCAAAGTGGAAAAAATAATTGTGATCGATATATCCGAGATAAAATATAGATACAAACTTATATCGGATTTTTTAAAATAGAATATTGTCGTTTTAAATTACTCGTGTTTTAGCCCAACAATATCAGTCTAGTCTACATAAATTCCAATCCTAAATCAAAAACATTGATGATGTATGTTATTCAAATATGGAAACAATTCAATCAATAATTATATTTTTTTGACAATACAATCGTTTTTGATACTGAAAAACTTTATCGATATATCGAAATATTAAATATCGCCCAAAAATTACGATATACATCCCTAGTAAGATCTGGCGCAATTCTAGGCTCTTCACTTTAGCACCTTTTTCTCAAAACAAACACAGGACACTAAAGGTCTTTCAAAGCCCTTTTTTCATAATAAGAATATAACATGCCTGTTGATTTTAACTATAAAGAATATTAAAGTAATTCAAAAACCAAACATTTCTTAAAAGCAAGAAATTATATTAAAATCTGAATAATTCATATTAAGTAAGAATATCTAATATTAAAAAAATGTCTTCTAGTCTAGAGTAACTAAGAAAATAAAATTATACATTACTAATAATATTAATTTTTAGCATCATTGGGAATAATTTATGGGGCCACACTTGTCATATCAACCACCAAACGTACAATCCGCAACACATCATGTTATACGTACATTGTACTTATACGTACATTGTACAAACAAAACTTTTAAAAATCTCCATAAAACGTCATCTAGTCACTAGGAAAATAAAATTTAAACATTTACTAATAACTTTAATCTTTTAGCATCATTGGGAATAATTTATGGGACCACACCTGTCAAGTCAACCACCAAAACCCCCATTATGTACAGTCAGCAACACATCAAGTTATACATACAAACAAAACTGTCAAAATATCTCCATAAAAAAGTCTAGTCTAGAGTTACAAGGAAAATAAAATTTTAACAATTTAATAAAATAAAATTTATACATTTTATCTTTTAGCATATTAGGAATAATCATGGGGCCATATCTGTCATATCAACCACCAAAACTTCCATTATATACAATCAGCAACACATCAAGTAATATACAAAAGTTTCAAAAATCTCAATTTGTTTTAAACCTTGTCTACACGTCACATTTAAATAAAAATTGAATAAAATTGATAATCCTGTTGTGGTAGCCCAGCTTGCCATTGCTCTTTGTATGATTCAAATGTAAAACATATTAAATGTATTAATTGATAGATAATAACCTTTGATATAATTTTTTTTACTTGGCTTCCTAGAAGAGTAACATTTTTATCAACTACACAATGGTAGGTAATTTTTAGTTCAATAGACAATTTCAATTAGTAAAATCATTTTTTCTGTCAAGAGTTTTTTTAACAAGCTGACCGACCCCTTCAAAAAACTGGTTTTGATTCTTGACAATCTGTGTACGTCCATCGCTGGCTCACAAAGACAGGTTGTAATAGTGGTTGTATTGAATTGACACAATGGATATGCAATAAGTAGGTACATGACAAATAGAGAGTGATTGCTTTAAATATTGATTTAGACAATATTAGGTCCCTGGACAAATTACAGATTAGCAAGCATAACTCAGTTAAATTAAGTATATGAAATACTACCTTTAAAAATTAACCAAACTAGAATTTGTAATTTATTTAAGTTGAGAGACTTACTATACTTACTTTTTTTTATGAGAAGCAAAAAATCTACCTACCACCTACTGTAGAGTGTAGATAATAAAACTAAACTACTCTAAACTCTAAACATACTTTTATTTTATAAAACGTTGGCATACCCATTATTCTATAGTTTTTTTAATGCCCCTGATTCAATGTCACGCACGTGCCCATCAAGCAGTGTGACCATTTGTGGCAGATTTCTGCCATTTGGGCAGATTTAGGGCCTAAATTTTAGCTGTGGCAGAATAAGTTGACGATTCAAAAAAGTGGCAGAATTTGGCAGATTTCAAGGATTTTTTTTTATTTTAAATACACTTGTATATATTAGTATTTTTCTATATAAAATACTTCTAATTTTTGTCTTATTCACTAATTATTTACTTTATATTTTATTATGCATTTATTTGGCAGGACACTATTTACTGAGGTGTTAAAAAATGATAAAAAATCAGAAAAAAAATTGTTTGTTTTTTATAGCTTTTTTATTTCTCAATGAAAATAAACTAGGAGCCCTCTAAACACGACATATGTCGCGTGTTATAGCGTTTTATCGACACTCAACTGTCAAAATCCATTGTCATTTGACAGTTTGAAATGATAAATCGCAATTATTATAACGTTTTTTGTATGAGGCATTATTTTGGCATTTTCTGGAGACGGGTTTGGCAGATTTTGGCAGATTTTATGCCAGTGTCAGGCAGATTCGCCATTTTTGAGATGGTCACCCTGCCATCAAGTTGAAAGGCACTAAGCCAAGCAAAGGCCATGACACACCAACGCTAGAACGAAACTATTCAATACCTACGTATAACCACCGTATAACCCAGCCCACGAATATGACGAAATTGGTCGGAAGGAAGTGTGCACTCTGTCCACATATTCTAGTTTCTAACTAACTAAACGCAATGGGGAAGTTCATTAGGGCCAAAACCCGTAGCAACAAAATAAATTGACGTTATGATGTCGTTATCGACCAAGATAACGGCGTGACTACGCACGGCAAAGTACGACGCATTATGGTACTGAGAACACTGATCTAGAGGTTATTAGTAATCGTAGAACAAATTATCTACTCCAGACGATAAAACATTGATTAGTTTAACTTTGAATTACGATTTTGTCCGAGTGTGCTCCAAAAATATAATTGTGGGCATGTAGGCTACTAGGAAATAAGAAAAATCTACTTACTTTCAAAGATCTCGTAGCAATTATATCGTCAAGATTGTTAACAAATTCTACAGAATTATATAGAAAAAGTAATACATCTGATCTCGGGTACATAAAACTTGGATTACAAAATTTTCGAAAGACCTCTAAACGCACCGCGAAACCGTGTCGCCGGCACAGGCAAAATGGCTGCTTGAAGGGACGGACACTCCTATCTATGCGTCACAGTCACCAAGTCCAGTAATTTCAATTAATAACAACGACACTTCATTGATTACACATTAGATGAAACTCACTCGAAATAAATTTAAAACACTTACTTGTTGGAAGGGAAAAAAAGTAATAGAACCAGCAAATTGCTATATAAATTCAGTTTTTCTCTTGCGGTGAACGATACACTACACTGACGGCAGCGGGGCCAGAGGGGAAACAAAAAGCGGAAAAGGGTTCTCATGTCAAGACGGCCATTTTAAAGTAAGACTACATAGATTAAAATAATAATCATAACTGAGACTGCATCTCACCTAACATTGTGATAAAGAGAGAGACAACTATATGAAAAACGTTGTCTATTCCATGAAGAAATTTATGAGCGGAAGTACACACTTTAAGCGGGCATTTTAAAAAAGGTGACATTCACAATCAAATCATAGTTGAAACGCTTTTGAAACGCGCAGAAATGAACGGTAATGCCACAGAATATATAATTATATATTAATATATTCTGTGAAAGTAATTTTCTTTACTTTTTAGCCTTACTTTAATAGTACGAGAGCTCGCAAAAAATACTGCAAGAGTTATCTCAAGGTCCTTCTCTCAATATGATAGAGTGTTTAGGATGTACGTGAGTCTTCTTCTTCTTATTTTTGTTTTGGCAATCTACATTCCTCTTCTTGGAAGTAATTTTTGCCAGTGTCAAGTGTTGAATAGTTCAGTGGTAGATTGTTTTAGTTTACATTAGAATGCGGGTGCATTGCATTCCAATGCTGCTTGGAGTATTTGGCACCAAGTGTATCAAGACAGTTTACTTGGTAAGTTCTGCCGAGGTAGCCACCACTACAGTAAAAGTCTCGGCTTCACACAACCAAGATCGCGCCTATTTCAATTATCCCACATATTGTTCAGTTGCGTAGACACTTGTACCACAAAACTGCACCAATTTCAAGACACAATATCCACTATGAATCAATTTGCAAATAATTAAAATAGACACCAAACTGAACTTGACAAATGGCGCCAAATAACTCCGTACATGAGTCAGCACCTACTCCCAGCGCCAGGAAGTGGAACACCTGGCGTCAGCACGCTTCCAAACATGTAGCATTTCGACATGCTCTACAAGAGTTATCTCAAGGTTCAAATTTGGCAGAATGGTAGATAATAGCACAAAAAAAATAAGACGGCATTCAGACCGCAGTGTCATGGACGACATGCCGAGTCAGCACGCCACGTAAGTTGTATGAATTTAGAGGTCGGTACAAAAGCTATCTCAAGACTGAAAATTATTAAACTGCTTAATTATTATGCATAATTTATGAAAATAACAGTCAGACCACAGTGTCATGGAACATAGGCAGTCAGCAGACGCTCAAAGGGTGGAGTCCAGACAAACTGTTTGGAGCTACAACGCGTTACAAAACAGGATTACACAGTTGAAACTTGGTAAGAAGATGTATTCTGTAAACCGCTTTACGATTTTTACATAAAAATAAAAAAATAAAAAAAAATGATGGGGCGCCCCCATACACGGAACTGAAACAGAACTATTAATGCTATAATACCATACCATTGTTGATACCACTATCTATACTATACTATTTTATTTTATTTATTTTTATTTTTCGTTTTCAAAAATAATTTGTTTTTCATAGTGTTTGTATAAATGACAAAGTTATATTTACGGTTTTGGAAAATGTGCTATATCTCTGAAACTGCTAACTAAATCTCGTTCAAACCAATTTTCGTTGAAGGTGTTTTTAAGATCTACAGCATATATTTTTTTAAGATTTTTCACTTTCTTATTTTAAAAGTTAAATGGGGGGGAAACGCATTTTACCATTTTGGAAGTGTATTTCTTCCAAACGGTTTACTTTGAGAAAAAATAGTTTTAAAAACCTCAATGTCATTTTTGAAGAGCTATCTAAAGTAGAGGTGGTTAATATAGCATCTAGCGCCATATTATAGCGCGCTATCTGTACATAGCGCACATAGCGCGCTATGTAAGTAGACGCTATGGCGCTATGAATATCGCGCGTGGCAACAAGTAGCGTCGTCGTTGGCCGGACGGGGGCGCGGGCATTCGTTATAGTTAAAAAACATCGCGTGCGCGCTTTTGCTACCGGACGCGTTACGCGCGTTTCTCTCGCAACACGCTAGGTACAAGTATAATATCGCGCGCGACCTTATATTGTGTTAGTTCGGTTCGATTAGGACTTTTATGACACAACTAGTCAATTAGTTAGTATTATGTAAAAGTTATTTAGCTAAGCAAAGTTAGTTAAACGAGAAATATGGTAAAAACAACCGAATTTCAAAGGTCAATAAGGTCAAAAGTGCTTGCACCTGTTTCTTTAACTAGAAAACATTGTCTAGGTCTAGTGGTCACTAGTTAAAAAAATGAATGCAAGCGATTTTTGACCTTATTGCCATTAACCAAAATCACGGTTTTTAATGAAACATCAGAATTAGTAAACGAGAATACGGCAAAAAACAACCGAATAGCAAACGTCAATAAGGTCTAAAATCGCTTGCACCTGTGTTTTTTTAACTAGGAAACATTATCTAGTGATCAAAAGTTATAAAAATGAGTGCAAGCGATTTTCGACCTTATTACGAAACTTATTTTCGAACTTTAGACAGTTCTAAGCCCGGAAAGTATAAGATTTTACATTTTACATTACTGCTTTATTTTATTTAAGATTAAAATGTAACGTATTAATAAATAACGTTTTTGTAAATTGCGCGAACAATACGATTGATAGTCGATCGGTGGTCAAGCGTTTTTGGAGCCCCACACACGAGGGCGCCCAGTGCAGTCGCACCGCTTGCCCCTGGATTTTACAATGGCCAAATCTTAAACGGCACATGTAAGCGAGCGATGAAATTTCGCCGAGATATTGCCAAGTTGTTGTGATTATGTGTTGCCTTGCCACCATAACGATTTTGTCGCTAAAAGGGAATTTACGATAGTAAGTTAGACTCGCTCCATGAGCGTCATGAGCGAGTGTGTATAAAGGGGCGCCTGTGGCGCCCCCTCATATCCGGCGCCCCGGGCGGTCGCCCGTGCTCGCCCCCCCCTAACGTCGGTACTGTCCATGACACTGCGGTCTGACTGCCGTGTTATTTTTTTTGTGCTATTCTCTACCATTCTGCCAAATTTGAACCTTGAGATAACTCTTGTAGAGCATGTCGAAATGCTACATGTTTGGAAGCGTGCTGACGCCAGGTGTTCCACTTCCTGGCGCTGGGAGTAGGTGCTGACTCATGTACACCCTAAACACTCTATCATATTGAGACAAGGACCTTGAGATAACTCTTGCAGTATTTTTTGCGACCTCTTTCTCTATAAAGCCTACGAGTATTTTTATTAAATCGATATGAATAAAAACTTTTATTTTACGATACTGATCGAAAGATGAATAACACAGCATCTTAAACAAAAGGATATTCATGAAATGCATCATTTAAATAATTATTACGTATTGTATCGTATAGTATGAGGTTTTTAAAAAATCTTTCCAATTATTATTAAAAACAAAATGAAGTCTTCTTTCAGTATTTCATATCTTCAATATTTAAGCTACTTTTCTTCCGTGTGGCAAACTTTTGGAACAATTTTTTTTATTCAAATAATAGGTTCCGTCTACTGTGGCATCTTGACTACTTTTTTTCTTATTTATCAAATAACTATGATACCGATAGATTTTTTAAATACTTTATGATTTTTTTATCACTATAATACATTCATAATTGATTTTAACTATTAATTTCTTAAGTATATCTTGAAATTGGCGTTCTAGACAAAGAAATGTAACAGAGGTCAAATTGACATCACTTTGGCATCTTGACCTATACATCAGTTCTCCTAGATTATTGCATGTTATTTCCTATTTCAGGCCAATTTGCAATATTAAACGTGTTTTCAAACATGGTAATGGTAACCCTTTTCGAATTTCATAGAACCTTAAAACAGGCAATACTGGGTGATAGGGCAAGTTGCCATAGGATTCAAAACTATTTCCATACAAATCCCTCCTATTGAATAGGGCTGTCCCAAAACAAGTTTCAAAATACTATACATTACTTGAAAATGAAAACTAGGGTTTGCCTACAACTCCATCCGCGTCCTGAGGGAATAAAATGTTTTCTTAGGTTAAATAGCTACTTTTGGAGAGTATGGAGACAAGAGATCCCTGAGTTCAACCATCTCCGTGGGAAAAATCACGCTGCAATCGCTCCGTTGCGACGTAAAGAGCAGACAAACAAATAAACACACTTTCCCATTTATTACATTAAATTAGGAATTAGTTAATTTATTAACAACTATTTTTATGTTTAATATCGTGTCAACCATTTGTTTGTTTGCGTTAACCCCATAGAGCACATTATTATACTAGAGATAGAGTTATCAGTCAGACCTAATGATCAACGCCATCTAGCGAAATGTGACAAAATGTGTACCATATACTATAAAGGTACTAAGGGATGGTGCGTATTTACGCGACCAGGTTTTACGACCAGGTTTTTACTTCCAAGTATGAAAACCAGGTGCCAGCCCCAAATACTTGCAAGACGTTCAAAGTATTTTACTTGGACACACTCACCGCACTTGCAAAGGCAAAAACCTTTAAAGTACCTGAGCCCTTCAAAATATGAGTAGGAAATAAATATTTAGCTCGTTAGGAATAAGTAACATAATCGCCTAAAGTGAAAAAATACTTTGAAACCTTCAAAGTATTTTTTTTTTGCCAAAACCATTTTGAACCTTATTTATATAAGCTTTGTGACTAATCTTCAACAAAATACTTGAAAGTATTTTTACTCGTGGGTTAGTTCGACCGAGTCCGGCTGGCTCGGATAGTTGTGGTTGGGTTGGATATTGTTCGGACAGCATCGCGTACGATCGGCCATAAAAAAAGTCCATTACTTCAGCAGGGCAGGTTGTAGGATTTTAAAATGGTTGGGGAAAAAATATAAAACTGAATAAACCGATATCTCAATACATTAACTCAAACTGAAGAAACAAAATTTTCTCAAACATGCTTGGAAATTCGAACATTATGTTAACAATCTTTTTCGAGATAAATTGACGTTGTTGTTTTAGTTAGGAATAAGCTCCTTTATTCATAGAAAATCAAATAATACTTAAATACTTTTTTAATATCATGTTGTGGTTGTGGCAGATGTAGTAAGGTTTAAGTGTATTCCAAGCAATATTTGTTCTTTTGAAATGCAAACAATGGCCTTTATTTTATTTATAATGTTGATGATGACATCTTTTCCCAAGGCCTTTGGAACAGTCAGATTGTGTGCTTAATCTGAAGCTTTTATTTTGGCTCCGTTGCTGAGAGGACTAGTAATAATAAACTCTCTTATATCCCAATCTTTTTACTCTCATGCGACTTATTTCTAAAAGTTTAACCTACATAATATTACATTTACACATTTGACATTGTTATTAAATTATTGTCACAAAAGTGACTACTTTTGTCATTAAAAAGGTCACATGCCACACCCATAGAAGCTCTCCGTGCTTTGGAAGGCACGTTAAGCCGTTGGTCCCGGCTGCATTTGCAGTCGTTAACACCCTCCAATCCGCATTGGGCCCGCGTGGTAGGTTATGGCCCGTCCTCCTTATCCACCCATAAGGAAGGCCTGTGCCCCAGCAGTGGGGACATTAAAATGGCTGATGGACAAGAATGTCCAAGAAAGAATAAACTATGGTCGGGATTTTGTACATTAATTACGTAGGTCCTGTTGGATTAGCACACAGGAAGGTACAACTACCCATTTCTCAAAAAGAAATGCAGATTTTTTGTAAACAGATGTTTTACAGATGCGATGTACAAAAATCCCCAACTTTTATTATCAAAGATTGCCGGTAAATTCTTTATCTATTGTTTTGTTATATTGTGTTCATTATACTGGTGGTTGCTCGGCCGCCTGCCGCCCGTGTCCCGCATTATTGTTTTCTGTTTTATTGACTGTTTTGGGCTGACTTATTTGGTACCTGCTAGCCTAAAATGATAAGTGATTTTTATTCAAATTTGTCGGAATTGGAGCAAGTTGCTAGCGCACTAGTTTATAGGGATGGTGCGTATTTACGCGACCAGGTTTTACGACCAGGTTTTTGCTTCCAAGTATGAAAACCAGGTGCCAGCCCCAAATACTTGCAAGACGTTCAAAGTATTTTACTCGGACACACTCACCGCACTTGCAAAGGCAAAAACCTTTAAAGTACCTGAGCCCTTCAAAATATGAGTAGGAAATCAATATTTACCTCGTTAGGAATAAGTAACATAATCGCCTAAAGTAAAAAAATACTTTGAAACCATCAAAGTATTTTTTTTTGCCAAAACCATTTTGAACCTTATTTGTAAGATTTTAGTGATGAATTATCAACAAAATACTTTGATAGTATTTTACTCAGCTTAACTCGGACGAGTTGGGCTGGCTCGGTCAGGTTTGCACGCGATTATGTTCCTTATTAAATACAAATAAGGTCTATTTTTCCATGATGGTACAAAAATACTTGCAAGTATTTGCACCCTGGTTTTTCGCCCTGGTTTTTATTACCTTACGTACAAGGTAGCCCTGGTACTGGATTTTGCAAGTACGACTCATGCCTACTAGTTTAACAAAGCATTTCAAGTAGAAAAAAATCTAGTCTATAAAAACTTACATTAAATTATTAACTAAAAAATAATAATAAAACCATAATAACTGTAATTAATATTAAAAAAAATGCTCTTATCTAATCCTCTAATCAAAAATAGCTTCGTTCTGAAACCAATCATCTGGTTTTTAATAAAAAACGTGTAAGGTCTCTTTTCAAAACCTTCAAAGTATTTTTTTGGCAAAACCATTCTCATTCTTATTTGTATGACATTAGTGAGCAATCTTCAATAAAATACTTTGCAATTGTAAGTATTTTACTCGAGCCCCGAAACACTTGCAAGACTTTTAAGGTTTATTACTTGGACGCACTCATCTGGTATTTTAAACCCTTAAAATATGAATAGGATATTACAATTTATCTGGTCGGGTTAAGCAACATAATTGCTTGAAGAGAAAAAAACTTACAAACCTTCAAAGTATTTTTTTTTGCTGAAACGATTTTGATCCTTATTTGTAAGATTTTAGTGATGAATTATCAACAAAATACTTTGATAGTATTTTACTCAGCTTAACTCGGTCGAGTTGGGCTGGCTCGGTCAGGTTTGCACGCGATTATGTTCCTTATAAAATACATATAAGGTCTATTTTTCCATGATGGTACAAAAATACTTGCAAGTATTTCCACCCTGGTTTTTCGCCCTGGTTTTTATAACCTTACGTACAAGGTAGCCCTGGTACTGGATTTTGCAAGTACGACTCATGCCTAGACTAGTAGGTTTCTTTCTATAATTATCTTGACTTGTAATATTTTAGGGAGGTAATGGCTTTATTTGTCAATTTCTTGAAGGAAATATTAATTAATTTGATTTGAAGCAAATCAGCTTTGACTATATAATACTGTGAAATCCACACGATACCGCGATTCAGCACGGGATAGCGACATCTATCGACTGTTTGAGAAACGAAAAATGTACGCCATCTAGCAAATCGGGATGTAACTAAAATCTTAGGCCGCACTTCCTTAGTAGTAGTAGAAAAGCCCCTGGTTAACCCTAGGCATAGCATAGATCAAGATGCCAATATGCTGGCAATGGTGACATGACCTAACCAAAGAGAATGTAAAAAACTAGCGTTGACCCACTGACCTGCATATATTTACACTGGACAGGCTTATGTCAAACTGTTTTTGTGCCTATTTGATTACCGCCATGTTGGCGCTGTAGGACGTAGCGTGAGCATAGCGTGCGTACATGGTACTAAAGTTTGAAGTCTGGAGAGACCATCACGTCAACCATTTTCATATTGTACGTCAAAATTAGTTCTTTAGACGCACGCTAGTGGCGTTTCAAATAGGCACAAGAACTTTGCTGTCAAATCATACAGACAGCCTGTCCAGTTAAATAAAAAAAATATTTTTCATGTCAGTGCGTTGACCTAACCTCAACCACAGAATACATAATAGTAAGCCTCAACTAGCATGACCATGGCATGACCTAAGCAAATATCTCGGCAGACTGGACTGAAAACAGATATTTAACAACCTAAAATTAATCTGCAGGATTTACTTCATAACATATTACAATTTTACTCATCTGTGATCAATAGTTTTTGCTCCAAAAACCAAATTTTCACACACCAGCAAAATACGTTCACCATTCGACTTCGAATTAGAAATGTGTAAGTACTTTGAGTAATGCATTACGCGTAAAGCTTTGTCCACATTTGTATCATCTTGACGATCAAAATCAGCCGTATCGTATCAAGTATTCGTATCCTAAGTGTGGATTGAGCATCCACACTTAGGATACGAATACTTGATTCGACTGCATCATATCACTATCTCCATTAGCCCAAAACGGGCTTAGTAACAACGTGAATGTGGACGTGTACATTTTCCTCGTATCTTTCCCTTGTCAACAAAAAAACGCGAGCAACAAAAATGTATGTCATCAACCAGCGGAGGAGAGTGCGAAAATGTATATAAACACGTACATGTAAACTTGTCAAAATGGTGTAGCGGCGTTGGCCCTTGTTCAGACTACTAAAATTTGAGTGTATCAGATCACCGTCGCGTATCATCGACGTGTATCATTTGGTTAGTGTGGACGCAAAATCATACGCGATCATGCTACGCACCGTATCTGATACACCCCGATCCGTATGTAACCGCATATCAAACAAGGCTTTCCGCCTTGTTTACACTTGCGTATCGGAGTCCTGTATCATGATCGGCAGAATTACGTAGTGTAGACGCATTTTGATACTGTATCATGATACGACTATGTGATTTGATACGATGATACACCGCGATCCATCTCGAGGCGGTTTTTGCCCGATCATCAAAGGGAATAAGTACGCAATGCCGCTACACGATTTTGACAAGTTTGTACGTTGTTCATATACATTTTCGCACTCTCCTCCGCTGGTTGATGACATATATTTTTGTTGCTCGCGTTTTTTAAGTGAAAACTTCTTTAGTGGCATTGTACGCTTTTTTGTAATGGGGAAAAAATGCTAAACTCGCGTCAGTAAGCATCACGTGATCCTGATCGAAAATTCGTAAGACGGATGTGACGGGTGGAGAGTAGACAGCTGGCGGCGGAAGTATCCTCTCTTTCTACGGGGCGCGATGAAAATGGCGACGCGTCATTTCAAGACGTAAACACTTGTGTCACCATAGCAACGCGCTAATTTTTTAATTCAATGTCAAAACTCTAGATTTTCTGTCAAGCTGTCTATGGATAAGACTTTCGTAAAATACTGTTCTGTATTCGTAAATTCAAACGCAGAGTAAATTCGTAAGACAAATGCAAAATTATTCCTTAACCATTCCAAAATAAAAAAATGCACAACGTTAATATTCAAGTTTTCACTTCTGCCGGAACTCCCGGAGTGCAACCCGATTTTTTTTTTGTAAGTTTTTTTATAATGAGTTGGGACAATAAGAGCATTTATCTCATTAATTAAATTGATTATAAACGAAAAGAAATATTATGGGACCCGCTGAACAACAATTATTATAATCAGTGTCACCAATGTAAATTTTTTACTTGCCGTGTTTTGTCAGTGAAATTGCCGTAGATCGGCGGAAAATGGCAAAAAATGCCCTGTTTCGATAGAATTACTGCACTCCGAAAAGAATTGAATTAGAGCATATGAAATTACCGTGTTTGTATGAAAAGTTCTGCCATAGAAAGCCGTAGCAAGGTTCATTATTGAGCCCGATTGCCGTAGAACACGGTAATTTGCGTAGCATTGGCAACACTGGCTCGAATTGACTAGGGAAAGATACGAGGAAAATGAACGCGTCCACATTCACGACACGCGTTGTTGATACGCTGACATGATACAGTATCATAAGTGTACGTCCACACTGTGACGAAACAATGAGGAAAAAGTGAGCGCTCAGGCGCTAGCTTGCCCTAGTGGAAGGGATGATTCTTGGCGGGAATTGTCTATGTTGCAGGGAAAAAGGCGGGAATCCAGTGTTGCCAGACGACAAAACGTGTTAACACAAGAAAGTCGGCAATGGCTCTCTCACCATCTCCCCGGAAAAGGCGAGGAAGTAGAATGCGTCTACACTACGTAATTCTGCCGATCACGATACAAACTCCAATACGCAAGTGTAAAAAAGGCGGAAAGCCTTGTTTGATACGCGGTTACATACGGATCGGGGTGTATCAGATACGGTGCGTAGCATGATCGCGTATGATTTTGCGTCCACACTAGCCAAATGATACACGTCGATGATACGCGACGGTGATCTGATACACTCAAATTTTAATAGTCTGGACAAGGGCTAATATAACACGAACGACCGAGTACTGTAACAGTACCTATTACCGAGAAAATTTAGCAAGGCACATGACACTAAACATGGCGTGGCGCTAGCGGTTGAGGTCCATGAATATTGCAAGTCCTAAGCCAGAAGAAAACCGATGTCATCTGACGGCGGCGTGTGCCCGCACCGTTAAGTTTATTAATAAATAAAAAACATAATTCTACCCCAACAAATTAAGCAACTATGGTAAATATCTGTAGTTTTATATTCTTTTATGAAATAGGCCCCTGATTAAACACTGATGGATCACAATTCACATGCGTGTGGGTTCGCCAACTTTTCTGTTGCGACGGGACACGGCACAATAGTATCTTTTAAGAGCTTATTACACCTTCCTGAATAACGGATCCGGAATTCAGAGTCCGATTTAGGACGAGAAATTCAGTCGCCAATTAGACCATCCTGAATAACGTATCCGATATCACAGCTTTACAATCATACAGTCATACTCAAAGTGGATTGAGATTGTTTTGAGACATAAGTACATGAGTCGGGCGACTGTGTTACGATCATACAGTTATTAAACGTACTCAAAGTGGTTTGAGATTGTTTTGAGACATGAGTACATGAGTCGGACGACTGTGTAGTATTAAAGACTGTGCTACCACAGCCTAAAGAGTATTTAGTTCATACAGTCAGTACAAGTAAAAGTACTCATCCTAGACTAATGGTGACCTTGAAGAAATGATAGGTCTTAGTGAGATCTTCATTAATTTAGATGACAAACAGATTTGATAGCTGTCATCTAAAATGAAGATCTCACTAAGACCTATCATTTCTTAGCTAGGATGAGTACTTTCCAAGATATTGCAATTTTAAATTTAATATGTTTACGATTTTTATTAGTATTTCGTTATTTTATTCATTAGTCATCATCGCAATTACTTATCTTTATTGTTTTTGCAATTCAAAAAAGCAAATCACATAGTGACAGCCCTTACAATTTTAGTCGTTGCGCCAACTGTCTAGGCGAATGGCGGCTTTGTTTTCGCCAACATAAAAGGCGTTGACTGACTGTAGTACGAACTAAATACTGTGGTACTACTGTGTCGGAGCCGAGCGTCCTGTATGCGATTAAACTGTCCTAATTGCTTCCGATTTAGCATCCGTTACGTCGGAGACCATTTCTATCCTAACTAGGATCCTAAATCGGACACTACCTTCCTTAATGCAATTACACTTCTCTGAATTTACGACAGACTTCATATCGGATCCGATATTCAGGATGATCTAATAAGCTCTTTAGCTTTATTAGTCTGTATTTGTCATGGACATAGTTTTTGTAGGTTTGTCTTTCTTTTATCCTATTAAACAAAAGTACTCTGTGTCTCTTTCTCTTTCTCTGTAGTCTGTGCCGTGCACATGACGGATGTGAGTTTTTATTAGAAAATAAAACGTGTAAATCTTGTACAAAACAATTAATTTCTATAAAGAATTGTATTTTACGTTTCCTACATCAATATAATCGCGTAAATTTTGATAATGCCTAAGTCTAAAAGAGATAAAAAAGGTAAGTCAATACTCCTGTATACCTAACCTAAAAAAATGTTTACAATTTTATAGTCTTCATTCTACATTTAGTTATAATTAAAATTCTTTTTTTTAGTTTCTTTGACTAAAACAAATAAGAAGGGTCTTGTTTTGAAACAAAAAACTATTGAAGAAATTCGAAGTTCTCTAACGAAATATGAGCACATATTTCTTTTTACTGTGGACAACATGAGGAACACAAAACTAAAAGATTTACGGAGTGAATGGAAGGATTCTAGGTTCTTTTTTGGGAAAAATAAAATTATGGCTGTAGCGTTAGGGAGAACCAAGAGTGATGAGTTGGAAGACCAACTTAATTTGGTAAGTTTTTCCATTTTGAATAATCAAAGATAAAATCTTTCTTCTGCCTTTTGATTTGGATGAAGCAACCAAACTGAATCATATTAATGCACAAGTGAATCATTCAATGACAATTCCGTGTCTTTCAAGCAAAATGAATCAATTTGATTGAACCATTTTTGTCATAACCTGCATTATTTTATTGTAAAAGTTAGCTTTCTAGGTTATCTATGTATTTATTTGTAAATTATCATTTTGTAAAAATCATTGGTAAACTAATGTATGATTCAAAGAAATATGATTTTATTTTTTGTTTAGGTTTTGATAATTTCTATATAACCTAGTGTTTAATCAACATTTTGCAGCTCTCTAAGAGATTAAAAGGACAATGTGGCTTGCTTATGACAAACAGAGATGTAATAGATGTACTACAGTGGTTCAAAAATTATGGTGCTGCAGAACATGCCCGTTCTGGATTTGTAGCTACTGAAGATGTGATATTACCGGCTGGACCTATGAAAGATTTTTCACATACTATAGAACCACACCTTCGACGACTTGGTCTTCCAACATCTCTTGACAAAGGTGTTGTCAATCTAATTAAAGAATATCAGGTAAAATTACATATTGCATAGTATCAAAGAAGAAATACAAAATGCCCCATTTTTATTAGAATAATTTCGCTTCGAATAAGGCTCCAGACAAAATGTGCATTTTAATGGTAGGTAAAACGCTCCTATTTTTTCTGATCAAATGGTTACGCAGTGGCCAAAGCAAATATTATAGCCTGCTTCTTATTTTATTTATTAACTTATTTTAAAAGTGAGAGAGTACAGCCAGCCGGTGCTCAAAGGGACATTCCTTGATAAGCTTTTTTTGCACTCAACATAGGCCTACAAACATAGTACAGGAGGGCAGACTCATCTTCCTTTTGCTAAATAGATGTTCAGGAGGGCAGACTAGACTCATCTTCCTTTTTCTAAATAGATGTTCTGTTATACAGGGTCTTTGGAAACCTTAGGGACCTAAAACAGGGATAGAAAACTAAACAACTTTTACGAACTTTGAAATCGGGAAAAAAATCGGCTGTTTCATACATTTTAATATTTGCATTATTTATTTTTGTATGAAACGGCTGATTTTTGTTCTCGACTTATGAATTGGTCCCATAATAAAAGTTGTTAAGTTTGATGGTTCCTATTTACCAATTCAGCTTTATAAGGCTATTTCCAAACACCTTGTATACATACGATGTAAGTATTCAGACAATCTGATAGTTGGGAGTTTTGCTACATGGATATTTTGCTAATTAATTTTACTTTAGCATAAAAAAATATCCCAATTCTATGAGTGCATTTTTCAAAAATTTACTCATGCATAATTTTATTATCATTAGTAACATATGCGTTTAATTCCTGTTATTTTAAGCACTAATTTTCAATAATAATGTTTTTGTAACAGTGTTCATTATTATTCTTCATCTGTTTAACATCACAATATAACAATTTAGTCTACCTTCACTCATACATCACATTTTACCAATTTACTCTCTTATTGTGATCCTTCAGGTATGCAAGAAAGGTGCACCACTCACTCCAGAACAAGCAAATATATTGAAGCTATTAGATGTACAGATGGCTCAATTCAAATTAGTTATAAAATGCCATTGGACAAAGGGTAAAGGATTTCACAAGGATCTAGATATAGGAAGTGACAGTGAAAAGGAAGATGATGATGACAATGCTGAGGGTGAGGAGATGGAACAAGATGAAGCCTAAATATATTTAATGTGGTTGAATTATAGTGTTATTTGTTCAAATGCCCTGATTATTAATATACGAGTAAGTTTTATGTAATGAGGCCCGTTAAGTTTGTCATTTCTCACACAAAGGTTTTTGTGGAGATCCGTCAAAACGTCGTATTGTTTATTCATATGTCTACCAAGGAAATATTCAAAAATTGATAAAAACGGCGGCTACCATCTCCACATATTTTTTTTGCGACACAAGTTACATCTTTCGAGGTGTTGAACATAGACTAACTTACGTCATGGACGTGTAGACGGATCGCGGCGCCGGGTGTCCTCATAAAATACATTTTGCTAACACGCTCTGCCGACGTAAAAGCCTCTACACACCAAAAACCGCCGGCCCGTCGCCGGCTTGTTTTGCTACACAAAACACAACTTTGGCTGCGGTCCCCATAGCGATAATATCGATATTATCGCGATAACAGCCGGTCCGCATGCACGTTAGCGCGTTTACAATATCTAGCGTGACGTCACTCATGACGTCATTACCAGCGCCATCTTGGGCTCACAGCGACCATGCCTCGGTGCGTAATCACTGTGAACGTCCTGTCAAAAGTTATAAGTGACTGTCAAACGAAACAGGTGTCTGAATTTTATTTCGTCAAAAAATCAAAAAATGAGAGAGTTCGTTATAGAAGGATCTTTTCCTCACTTCACAACAAAAGGATAGAGCATTATATTGGTTAATATTTTGTTCATATTAATTTGGAGCTTATCCAAAAAGGTGGTTGATGTAAAAATTTGAAAAAAAAAGATGTTGGGTGCACACGACTCAATAACCAAACGTTTTTCATCATTATCATCGCTTTAGAGAGCAAAAATTGTATCTAGCAATTATTCCATCTTGTATTTGAGGTTAGAATAAAACGTTAGCGCGCTTACGAGCGGTTCGCATTCGCCAACTGTCATTTGTCGATTTTATCGATTTGAGCGCGATATCGAATGCGGACCTCGTGTAAGCGTTGTAAGCGCCGTAATCGATGTAATTGCCATGCGGACCGCAGCCTTTATAGCTTTTTGCGTCGCAAAACAAGCTGGCAGGTAAAGCCGACGGTGTGTAGAGGCCCTTAAACACCGCCCACAAACTATCAAAAACCCCCGACCACACATCGACGGCATTTTATGTTATTTATAAGATAAATCAATTCAACTAAAATTGTTTATTGGAATAAAACTAGATCATACATTCTAAAACATTTATTTAAATCACAGAAACCATAATAAATTATTATAAAAATATCAAATTAGACAAAACCAATTCATATTGTTTGGGAACTTTAATTAGGTACTTAAAGAAACAATATTTTGCTACATCATTATCCTAAAAATTTCATATAAAATATACATGACAAAGCTATCTATGTGAAGCTACGCCTTAACGTGAATGTGTGTGAATGTATATTTTAAACATAAATATTACTTATGTCGTACAAATATAGGTAATCACAGTATAAAAATAAAGCAATGTTTTTCAGTCGATGACATCACAGCTATGCAATCTGCAGAGCCAAAACTACAACCGCCAAAATAGTCTAATCAACGCCGCCATAGTTAAGTGCTAGCACAGTCCAAAGTAAAATAATTAAGTGAGTAGTAATAATGTAAAATATTAATGTGCAATTATGCACCCAAAGTAAAAATGAGTTATCTTAAAAGGAAATATGTACATACACAAATGGCTATACCATTGATACAGTAAATAATGAAAAAAGTTAATATAAGCAAGATATTGAAAATTTGTTACAGACCATTTTGTCACATTCCCGAACAATTTCTAACATAGATAATGTTTCAGTAATATTTCCACATATTTTATACCTGCAGAGTGGGAGCACCTTACACCAGCGATCACACAGATCACACTAGGCTTCGGTGCTATGCGACAGCAGAACAGTAATATAAATGTGGATTTGACTTTATTTTAGACATGACATTGCTCATAGATTAACCAAGAGAAGTTGATGTGACTTCACTGATATGATAGCAATTTCCAATATCATTAATATAGCAAAAATGCTTCAAATATTGGATACATTATAGAGGTTAGTTATTGAAGAGAGCTATCAATAGGGCACACATTATTCGGGATCCCGTTGCGTTTAATAATACACCACAATATTTCATCTGTGATCACTGTTATAATCCGCGCGCGATGAGAATGGGACGGAACCTTGTAAATTGACTAATTAGTTAATTTTAATTATTCAACTAATTGTTCACTTGTTATCTTACTTGATGTTGCTGCAGCAAAAGTTCCCTCTCCTCAGTAGCGTGAAACCTTGTTTTTGGATATGTGTATCTGTACTGTGGATATACGTGTTTTTGGCCGGCGTACCGAACGCATCTCAGTTTGACAAGGTTCCATCCCATTCTCATCGCACGCGGACTATATCATGTTAATAGTAATAGTAAGCATGTTAAAAGTAATATTTTACATTCAAAACTCAAGGTAATTGACGACAAGACGAAAGACAGCATAGTGTGGCTAAATCGCGCATAGACATGGATTTTATAGTTTGCAAATACATTCATTGTGCAAGTTTTAAGTACTAGCTAAATCTAATATTTGGTGTGACATTTCTATGTAAAAATAATCTTTATTGTTCAGCTACACATGGTATTATTAAAACTTAAGACAGGACAGATACGCCTTATCGATTTCTTCAAGTTTTTCTAACATTTCAGATTGAAAATACTGGTAAAGATCGCATTAGGTACAATAGTTAATTGGTACTTAACTCCTTAAAATTAATGTGTTCATCTTAACTTTTCACAGTAATGTGCACAGCTACAGATATAAATAGTATAGAATTGAGACTTAAGCGTACATACTTCCTTCATAATCAATTTCAGCATTGGATATTATGACAAAACTTCGATATTAATATTTTCTAGCTAAATTTTTCAGCTTAAGTAGTTTTTCTTTTCATTTCAAACATTTGCTATAGCGCATCAACGAATATTAAGCATCTTGGTCTTAATATTGAAATTAAACAGGAAAACAAGTCCGTGATTCACGCTTTGATCGTTCGCAGACAATCCCATATAGAATAGAGCTTCAATAAATAGCAAAAATATATCGTACTATAATCTTGCATACTCATTTCAGCTCTATTAAAAGCGGATAAGGCATGATCCAAGAAAACAAGGTCTGGCATTCCGGATGACACACTTGCTTACGTCATCTACAATATTATTATAATGCATTTGAATTGTGATTTGTTTCTCGTTACTAACGAAACAGTGTTAAAAAGATGAATGAACGTAATTTTCACTAAAATACTCATAGTTTTATAAAACTTTTAGGGAAATTACATGTTCAATTTGGCATCAGTCCATTCCATCAGTCTGGTAAATTTTTAATCATGAGTCTGGAAAAATATCAAAGTCTATACCGACTGTTGGAATGGACTGATGCTAGACTGAACATGGAATCTCCCTCACAGGTGATATATGGAAGTCAGGGTGTTTGATTTCATACGATTGGTAACACAGAAATAGGCAAAGACAAGAGTAGACCACGTAATCCTCGTCTCTCTGAATGCTATGCCTGGCGCAGTATATTATTGTACCATTACCATGGGATAAAGTAAATTTTTAAAAAGCGAGCATTTAATATTGCTGTCTGAGGTGACCCTTAGCTTTCGGTGACAGAATTATTCCACCCCACCAAACGCCCCACCGGTGCCCTAGTTCGCTTTAGGACAGATTCGCTTTAAGACAGACTAGCTTAACGGTAGATTCGCTCTATTCGATTTCACTTTTTAATACTTATATCACCAGTGGGGCGGCTCGGTGGGGCAAACTGGAATAATTCAAGATCGAAGGAACAGTTTCAATTTAAAAACGAGCATAACTAACGGTACCACGGTCAAACGATTAAGATTAGGTACCAGTGAGCGTATAATCAGTATACCGCCCGGCACGTAACTTGGCAAGATTAAAATGATGCGAAGTAGCTACAACTCTGCGCATGTTTTGTCTCATCTTTGTCTTGCCAAGTTATATGCCGGCACGTATACGTGTCGGTAGGTATATGAAGGGCCTCAGTTGTGGGTGGCGGGCGGCGGCGGCGCGGGCGGCAGGCTCAGCGCGGGCAGCGGCTCGCGCCAGTACACCGTCTGCGAGTACTCGTCGGACGGCTCGCACAGCGCCGGCGGGAACACCTGGTCCACCAGCACCGACATGTGCGAGTACCTGCGACAATACCACACGATGTTATTCTACTAGTATTATAAATGTCAAAGTTTTTATGTGTGTTTGTTACCTCTTCACGCCTAAACGGCTGGACGAATTTGAATGTTTGGTACACAGATAGTTTATAACTTATCCCGTTGTGTCCCCCACGTTTGTCCATCACTGGGAGATATCGGAAAAAGTTTCTATACATTTCTTCCCGATATCTCCCAGTGGTAGACCGGGAATAGACCGTCCATACTTTATTTCCCGATATCCACCAGTGGAAGACAAACAGTTTTGTCCCCCCTTGTTCTACAAAACAGTTATAGAACTCATCAAATCAATCAATCAAAAAAATATCTCATTAGTTCTACCGTAGATAGCTACGGTAGAACTAATGAGATATATTTTTTTCATTAGTTGTGATAGCACTAATGAGAAAAAAATCTCATTAATTCTACCGTAGATTCTACTGTTTAGCTAGCTAGTCTAGTAGAACAGATGGGAACAACAATATTTTTCTTCGAGTTCACAATTCACTTTAATCCAAAGTTGTAAATCTGTCTGAAGAATTAAATAAGTATCTTAACTACCTATATTCAACTATATTATTTATCTTAAGAAATAATGTGCTCCTGGAGATATATCAAAAAATCGAGGGAGTTAATGTAATAGGTACGATGCGTCTTCTTCTTCTTGTCGGTGCAGGCGGTTTCCGCAACTCGACGTCTATTGCGCCTATTTTGCGTCGGAGGATGTATGGCCGGATCATTCCAGCCAGCCCAGCTCAGCCAGGAACGCTCCAAGGGCTTTCACGTTCGTGATCGCTTCCTGGACGCTGCCCGGCGAGCCGAGGTACCTCGCCCGGTAAGGGGCCACCCCTCTGCATTCCAGCAGGACGTGGGCGGCTGTTTCTTCTTCCTCCATGCATCCTCTGCATAGGGGACTGTCCGTGACACCTAAGTTGAAAAGATGTCTGTTAAATTGTCCATGACCAGTAATAGCACCTGTTACCAGGCGAAGTTGCGGTCTGCACAGTTGTATCAGGGACCTGGATAGACGAGCGTCCACGCGCGGCAGTGCGAGTTTCGCCTGTCTACACGAGTCCAGCGAGCTCCAGTTCTGTTGGTGTAGTTCTATGGTGCGTTCACGGATCTTACTTGCAAACCAGCTGGTCGGGATAGGCACGATCGGCTCTGGGCCACCAGGCGTCGAACCAGATGCGCGTCTGGCCAGTTCGTCGGCTGCATCGTTACCCCGTGATCCACTGTGAGGGTACGATGCGTTTATTTACA
Organism: Agriphila geniculea; assembly: GCA_943789525.1. Classification (NCBI taxonomy): domain Eukaryota; kingdom Metazoa; phylum Arthropoda; class Insecta; order Lepidoptera; family Crambidae; genus Agriphila; species Agriphila geniculea. Next base: position 20,716,821 of record OX038871.1, read on the forward strand.
CGCATCTACCTACTTAACTTTCACAATTTTATTAATACTTCTTTAAAGATAAATTCGAGACATATCCCGATGGTTCATTGGGCAATTGGGCATAATATTTTATAGTTTTACACAACATTTTGATAATTAGGTAATGCTCATATATTTTTGTAATAAAAGATATTGTGCCTAATGCATTCTAAAGTCAGCTATTTTAAAATACTGTTCGTTAATAAGTTTTAGTAATTTCAATTCAACAAAAAAACCAGTTAAGGAAAAGTAATACGGAAGTTTCAACCATGTTAAAGTCATTCAATAGTAAAGGAAAATTAGTGGTTTAAAAGTTAGTACAGTTTAATGTATACTTAAGAAGCGAATTCATATAATAGCGATCGAACTTCACTTGGAAGTTCGTTTGATCATCTAATATCACTAAAACACTAGTTTTTAATTTACGTATTGGAATGCGCCAGGCGGCCAATTAAAATAATGGATTACCATCGGATTTTGAATGCTGAACTCTAGTTTCCCTCTAGGGAATCCATTTTATTTATTAATTCGATGTTTATTAATATCTAATTGTATGCAAGTAACACAGTACACATTATAATTTAACCTTATTTAACAAACACTGTGTTGGAACTAAATTAATCTAAAAAGAACTTTTATTAATTTCTACTGTGTTATTAAACTGCGGCACCCGATGTTTACGCTATCGCGATTTTTATAAAGTAAAAGAAACTAAGAAAATCCGACACCAAAAGTGAACTTAAAAACCATAGAGTACAGAACGAAGAGAAAGCTTAAACGCACACCCAACACAAGACAAAACAGATGACATGGCGATGATCGAACGTGTATGTTATAATGCCAGTTTAGGTTTAGCCAATGTTCATAAGTATCGTTTAGCGAAGTTATTTGATGAATGAGTGCGCGATCGTTCAAGAGGCCAAGCCTTACGTATCATGCCTCGGCTTACCGGCATTGTCGATTGTCCGCTAATCTCTCACTACAAGCTTACAATAATTTATTTTAACTTTGGACTAGCTTTTAACAGTTCTATCACGTTTGAGTAGCGGGAATAGATCATCGACCATGTTACTTTGCACGTGGTAACTGAAATAAAAATATATAATATGTACTCAATTAATATATAATATGCAGAAAGGCGTTAGTAACGGTACCACGACAGAGTGTAAAAGTTAAGATATGTGCGAATACTCACGTCGATTGGAATGTTTGAGTCAACTCGTGTTTCAATTCACCCTTGTAGTTGATCGTGAAAATTCTCACGATCGGAATGCCGACAGCTTGATATGCGCAAACATCCTGTAAAAGTGAAATGATACTCAGTTTCTCGTAGTGGTTCTGTGGTTTAGCGGAGATTTGGTAACTTTCGCAGGGGTCGATCACGGGATGGGTGACTTTAATCTCGAACTTATCCATGATTCATAAGGCACGTTAAGCTGTCGGTCCCGGCTGCATTAGCAGTCGTTAACACCCACCAATCCGACTTGGGCCCGCGTGGTGGGTTAAAGCCCATTCTCCTTATCCATCCATAAGGAAAGCCTGTGCTTCAGCAGTCAATGGATACAATAAAAATGGCTGATGGTCAGTTTCTAGATCTAGCACACGAAGATCAACTATTCGTTAAAAAATGTAGGTACAACATTTTTTCATTTGCATCAAAAATTTTTTTTACGTCAATGAAATAAAAAAAACATACGGCTCAAAGGACCAAACTCACATTAACTCTGTTCCCGTAGCCCGCGTAGAAGGGATTGGAGCCCTGCGGGAAGAGTGCCTTAATGTCGGCGAGGCACTGAATCTTGAACTCCTCCGGCTTCTTCTCGATGACCTCGCGGTGGAAGGCGCGCAGCAGCGACGTGGGGTTCAGCAGTAAGGGCCCGTCCGGGAGACACACCTCGCCTTGCCGGATTGAGCGGAGATACTCGCGTGTCACCTGCTCAAAATATACAACGTGAAATAAAACAATTTTTAACGGATACTAGCGCGGTTTTATTGAAATATACAACGTGTTTCAAAAACCCTCAAGCATAAATTACACAAGGAGAGTTTCTCGCACGCGAGCGGCGAAAAATCGTATGCGATTAACGCATGGCAAAACTCGCCATTCGATACTCGCCTGCGGTTGATTACATTTTGACAAAAACTCGTATCAATCAAGCGATTCTCGAATGCGAATATCATAGGTGAGACTTGCTTTTCTTCTACTGTTTACACTACGCGGGCTACTGAATAATAAAGTCGTGTTTTCGGAAGGCGAAACTCGGAAGAGAAACTCGTATAGTTTGTTTACACAAGAAGAGTTTAAGTAGCGATAATCGTATTCGTGTGGACGCTTAACAACATAGCCGACGCGCCATTTTGAGATAAAACATCTGTACCCCCCCAGCACTTCGATCAAGAATCCCTAGCATGACCACCGAAACAATATATATCGCGTGATATAGCGTCTTATCGACACTCAACCACAAAAAACCATTTTGTGACAGTTAAACGTGATAAATCGCTATATCATATCGCGTTTCGGTGGTCATGCTAGGGGGGCTAAAGCCGAATACGGCAGATAGGGTGCCATGCATTACGACCCCGAAAAAATATTATGAAGCCTGAAAACCGCCACTTTTTAAAGTGAACAAACATCTTTAAACTGCATAGTGGCAACCCTAGACCTAAGTCGTGTTTTTTTAAATGTCCACGCGGACGAAGTCGCTGGCGAAAGCTAATAGGTATAATAAAATTACCAAATAAAGGTTTACTGTACTCACCCTGGCCTGGCCGATCGCGCGAGCAGACAGGTACAACAACTGGTATCCGTTGTTCTTTATCTTAGTGAACAGTTGAGCCACCCCCGATTGCGCCCAGTCTTTCCCGACTAGCGGGAAAATGTGGCCTAAGACGTCTGACCTGCAAAATAATAATGATTAAGCATTTAAATTAAAAAGTGTTTGTAGTTTTTAAATAGAGTACAATTCGTAAAAAAAATAACTTAACACCATTCTTTGTCTTAGCAGAATCAGAAATCGATATCAGCCTGGTTTTGTCGCAGATCGTCACTTTCGCAAATGGTCATCGCGAAAAATTTGGTCACTTTCGCAAATCGTCACTTTCGCAAATGGTCACTTTCGCAAATCGTCACTTTCGCAAATCGTCACTTTCGCAGAATGTCTTTTATATTTTTTTTCTTTTTATTCTTATATATCCTTTGTACAGACGAGTGTGATTTTGGCATAAAAATATAGTCTGATGTGCTGTCTAATGTACATTAAAGGAAATTCTAACAACCAAATAGGGTAATAATAAGAAACAAATATTTATCATCAATAAAATCTAAAAAAATTACAAAAAACTCTTAAATCGCCAATCATTGACATTAACAAAATTAATGCGTAAATTTTTTTTTTGCAACTTTATAAATAAACGATTCATTCTGAATCTATGTTTAATATACAGTGCCTTTGGTCTTGAACTAGCGATAATTTAAAGGCGTGTAATACACCTAATTTTATCGACAAAAACACCCACATGTTGGGGTCTAACCCCACTCCTGTTGGAATGGCCGCCATTTTAAATTTGACTTTTTATTTTAGATGACCCTGCAGAAAAATATTAATTTCTCCGGATTTAGAAGTCCTACAGTTATAACAAAAATATTGTTTGAAAGCTAATAATATCACCTAGTAATTTAAAAATAAAATGTTTAAATTTTTGATTTAAATACGTCATAAAAAATTACGGAAATAAAATTTTATACGAAATTTGTGCGATTTTTTTGAGTTTTTATTACTGTTTTTATTTTTGTTTGAACTATGACCCTTACGTCACCAAAAAATGATTATTTTCGAAAATGGACATAATTACAAGCATTTTGAACATATTTTAAATTAGGTTGATAATATTATCTGAATACTAATTTCATCAAATGATAAAATCTAGTTTTTAGGAATTTTGATTTTTTTTATTTTCGAAAATAACCATTTAGTACTTGTAAGGGTCATATTCAAACATCAATAGCTCTCGAAATATGCAACAAAGAGCAATAAATTTTTAAGTCGTTCTGTAGATAATATCCCTGTGTATTTGAATAATGCAAAAAAAGTGAACATTCATGTCCTAGTTTTTGAGAAATGTAATAAAAAGTCAAAAAAATCGCACAAATTTCGTATAAAATTTTATTTCAGTATTTTTTTATGACGTATTTAAACCAAAAATTTTAACATTTTATTTTTTAAATTGATAGATGATATTATTAGCTTTTGAACAGTATTTTTGTTATAACTGTAAGACTTCTAAATCCGGAGAAATTAATATTTTTCTGCTGGGTCATCTAAAATAAAAAGTCAAATTTAAAATGGCGGCCATTCCAACAGGAGTGGGGATAGACCCCAACATGTGGGTGTTTTTATCGATAAAATTAGGTGTATTACATGCCTTTAAATTATCGCTAGTTCAAGATCAAAGGCACTGTATATTGAGATGATTATTGATCTTACTAAATACTGAATATTTGTGTTAAGTTGATTATATATTTTGTTAAAATTTAAAAAAAAAATAGTTTTTTCCTAATATATAAGGTCCTTCTTAAAAAGTGCACATAATTTTAAGCCGTCAATGTACTCATGCATACAAACAACTTTTAATATGGTACCAACATTGTAATCGCGTAAAAAAATCAGCTGTTCCATAGAAAATTTAAAATCGAATGATTTTTTTCGTGATTTCAATGTTGGTCCCATAGTAAAAGTTGTTTGTACGCATGAGTACATTGACCCCTTAAAATTTCGTGCACTATTTAAGAAGGACCCTATATATACTAAAAGTAGTATACCTAAACATAATAGTGCCACTACATACCGTAATAGTGCGGCGGTAATCTTAAAAAAGACGCCTAGAAAACACTTTTCGTACAAGTCATCACGGAAATATGAAAATTTGGTATCGATGCATTCAGTACGATGCCCTGATTACAAATATATAAGATGACAAGTGCGAAAGTGGTGGGGGTAGAAACTGTGACGTCATAAAGTTTTCAGTACAAAGAAAATTTTTTTTCATACCATGTGGTATATCAAATGAAAGGGCTCTGTGAGTAGATTGCGAATATATAACACACTATAACATTTTCACTACTTGGTCTAACAAATTATTAGCAAACGTCGAAAAATTTTGCAATTCAGAGTCGCCATTGAACCGGTCTAGATTGAAAACGACTGAATTGATTTTTACAAAATACATAACAAATAACTCTGCACATACTCTTTTCGAATGTCTAAAGGTAATTGACCAAAGATATTTAAAAATAAGAAAAGGACATCAGTTTTAATGACAGCATAATTTTCTGCTTTTTCTTAATTCTCAGATTCCTTTAATAATTAATAAAAAAACAAATAAATAAACTTTCGTGTGTTAATCATTTCTTGTCCTACTTAGTAAACAGTATTTGACAGTTTCCATGCTTCTTTTAAATTTAAATTACTATTAAAAATGTGTTAACAATTTCTTTGGTTTTCAATGCGTGGAAAACCATTTGTTGAATTTTATACATGATTATTTCAAAAAAGAATTGAGCAAAGTTTGTTTACCAAATAGGACAAGTAAGGATAACTAAAAGTAATGACAAATACACATGGAAAACACACACAGTGCTCGGAGACCTAAATAACCTGACGAAACTCAATAGGCAAAAGTTATTTAGAAAAAAACAAAACAATACACAAAAATCACAATCTTTTTAATTGGTGTAAAAGGGGCTTAACGGGTATAAATAATCATTCATAAAATACAACAAATGTTATACCACGCATAGAATACCAAAAATATTGTAAATTGTTAATAATATTTGATTTAATAAGACAACATATTTTAAAAATAGTGATTAGGTTTACAATAAGTATCTAAAGTGTCAAACTTTGGTTATTTAAACCTTCGTCTGTTTATCCTAACTTGTCCTAGTAAGGATAAACATACGAAAGTTTATTTATTAATTTTTTTATTAATTATTAAAGGAATCTGAGAATTTGGAAAAAGCAGAAAATTATGCTGTTATTAAAACTGATGTACTTTTCTTATTTTTAAATATCTTTAATCAATTACCTTTAGACATTCGAAAAGAGTATGTGCAGAGTTATTTGTTATGTATTTTGTAAAAATCAATTCAGCCGTTTTCAATCTAGACCTGTTCAATGGCGACTCTGAATTGCGAAATTTTTCGACGTTTGCTAATAATTTGTTAGACCAAGTAGTGAAAATGTTATAGTGTGTTATATATTCGCAATCTACTCACAAAGCCCTTTCATTTGATATACCACATGGTATCAAAAAGAAATTTCTTTGTACTGAAAACTTTATGACGTCACAGTTTCTACCCCCACCATTTTCGCGCTTGTCATCTTATATATTTGTGATCAAGGCATCGTACTGAATGCATCGATACCACATTTTCGTATTTCCGTGATGACTTGTGCGAAACTAACCTCAAACCTTGTTTTACCGCCCTACTATAATAAAGATTTGATTGATGATAAATATTTGTTTTTATTATTACCCTATTTGGTTGTTATTATGAGAGTCAAAATGGCTGTTACTATTTAGTACCATTCATTTAGAATTTCCTTTACTTTAATGTACAGTAGACAGCACATCAGACTATATTTTTATGCCAAAATCACACTCGTCTGTACAAAGAATATATAGGAGAAAAAAAAGAAAAAAAATGTAAAAGATTTTCTATGAATTTTTTTTTTATATACACAACGGGATAGTGCTTGGCCTTCATCTCACCTGATGTTAAATGACGATAAGGCCGAAGGTGGAAGCGCACTACACCCGGAATACTGGCTATCTTACCTCTAACTGCCGGAACACAACAATTTTCAAATTGTTGTTATGGCGTCAGACTTAGGTAAGATGGTGGTAGCTAGCCAGGCGGACTTGAAATAAGCCCTACCACCAACCAAACCGAGTACAAATTGTACCCCCCCTGGGAATCGAACCCGGGACCTCTGCGTCTTACACGGGTGGGCGAACCACTAGACCACAGAGGCGGTTAAAGTGTTAAAAGTGACCATTTGCGAAAGTGACGATTTGCGAAAGTGACCATTTGCGAAAGTGAAGATTTGCGAAAGTGACCATTTGCGAAAGTGACGATTTGCGAAAGTGACCATTTGCGAAAGTGACCAAATTTTTCGCGATGACCATTTGCGAAAGTGACGATCTGCGTCAAAACCATCAGCCTCACGCGATCGCGAGCCCAGCCCGTTGATTACGTAAGTCTGTTGCTAACAATTCTCGATTGAAATCGATTGAAAGCGCAGTTACATTGCTGCTTTAAGTAAGATAGTTGGCACATTGGTTCTTAACTAAAACAGCAATGTGACTGCGATTTCTGTCAGAGTTGATTGAAACAAAGTTACATAATTACCCCCCTGATTGGCTAGCTTTAGTTAGCGATTTATGCACTCTACCAATCACAGAATGTAGATGAAGTTAGTAGTTTTCCATACATTCTCGAGTGAAGTAGCAGCGGATTACTGTCTATTGTCAATTTTATCGCATTGTACTCGCTTACAGACAGACGTATGTTTGTGGATTGGGACGCGTCGCTCGTAACTCTAAAGTTTACAATCGGACGTATATATTAGAAGGTCATAACAAATTTGGTAACGATCGCGTAAGTGGCTGACTCTGGGTTCACAGGATGGAGAGGCACTCTCTGATGCTAAATATGTCAGTCTGTTTGCGTGAAGTGGTTGCGTTCTTTTTATATGCAGGGTGAAAAATGTGTTATCGTTACCAGCAAAAAAACGATAAGGTAAATGGCTGACAATAGTACAGCAAGTAAGTACTAGTTGTACTCACGTGAACTGTGTAAGGACTGACCAAAATTCGGTTGCGTTTCGTAGGTATAAGCGATTAACTTTTTGTTTGTTTGTAATGTATAAACTCAAAAAGTACTGATCCGATTTTGAAAGTTTTTTCACCTATAGAAAGCTACATTATCAGCGAGTAACATGGGCTATAATTTATTTTCAAAAATATTATAGCCTTTTTTTCAGCCTACATATAAAAAGAACGTAGCCACTTCACGCAAACACACTGACATATTTAGCATCAGAGAGTGCCTCTCCATCCAGTAAACCCAGAGTCAGCCACTTACGCGATCGTTACCAAATTTGTTATGGCCTCCTAATCTAGTAGGACGGATTAAGGAACACTATTTCGAATGAAACATAAATTTGTATTAATTGACGCAAGATTTCGCTAATCATAAACAATCAGAGCGTTTTGAAATGGCAATTTCATACACTTAGACTAAGTTCATATGACCGCGCGATACTAACCGCGGCGCAGTACAAGATTATTAACTAAATAAACTGTGTTGTGACGTTTACATTACCGCGCGGCGCGCCGTGAGCCACGCACAAGATCTTGCACCGCGCGGTTCAAGATTTACAAACCCGCATCGACCCATTCAGTTGAGCCGCGCATTTTGCGGAACAAACCACGTCAATGTTGATGCCAGACTGCCGCGCGTGCAAACCGCGTGAACAAAGTTGGTATCGTGCATACTTGGTGATGGTGCCGTCGATGTCGGAGATGACGACCTTGTCGTCGTAGCGCCAGCGGAACACGTTGCACTTGCAGCGGGTCGTGCCCTGGTAGGCCGTCGTCACGCTGAACACCATCTCGTTCATGCCCTCGCGGAGATTCAGCTCTTTCTAACGGACAGATAAAGCATTTTGAAAAAAGAAAAATATGTAGCTTACTTCCGCAAACAATATATGCAAGATGCACCGCCCGCCCGCCCGCAAAAATATGCACATGCACACCACAAAATATCAGTGCACAAACCTGCATTTAGCAAGACAGCAACACACCTTGCACCTTCACCAATTAGGCTACTCTACACGTGTTTCGCCCCAACCCGGAGCATCCTCAGGAGTTAGATCGTGCGTCTTGAATTTTGCGGGCGGGCGGGCGGTGCATCTTGCATATATTGTTTGCGGAAGTAAGCTACATATTTTTCTTTTTTCAAAATGGTTTGGGACTTCCGCCAAGTTACGCCTGATTCAATCAAATACGGACAGATAAAGGTAACAATTTATAAATAACACATCGTAGCTGCAGCCGCAAGCTGCAATATATGAAGATTCATTTCATATGACGCGCCACGAGACGCGCGCTCTGAGATGTCCGCTCACTCCGACGATAATATGCGCGCGGATCGGGCTGCGCCGCGCCCGTCGATTGCCGAGAGCTCGCGAGCGCCCTCCACCGAATTAGTTTTAGTTTATCGTTTAATTTTATACACTAGTTGTAAGTGCTCCTTTTGTAGGCTAAGTATTATCAAATATACACATTCGTTTTTACACCTACGGAGTTTTAATTTCAAGAATCAAGCTAAGCTCCTAATCTTCAAGTAACTGAGAGATCAACCAAGCTCATGTCAGCTAAAGTTAGCTAAAGTGTAAACATCATGTACTAAAATAATAGTAGAGCTATATTGGCCGTTTCAGAAACTGAAACTACAGTTAGCACTTCCTTCCTCTGGAATCACTAATGTCAACTGATTTAAATTTAATTTTGATTCGATCTTTTCCGGATAGGAAATATGTTTTATTCAGTTGACATATAAGTAACTTGATAAAATTGGCAACAACAAATATAAATAAAAAAACTACGATCTTCCGGACTAACTTACAATTTGTTCAGATGACAATCGCAACGTCTTCCGGAAGGAAGAGTGTCTTCGGGTGGGACCCCGCTTACCCCCCTCCTGATCGGAATCTGAGGAACTGTTATCTTGAGGATCATCTGAAATATAACATGAACATTACAATCTGAATACACACATAAACTATTAGATGATACTCTTATCATAGTGCTGGCACATTTGTCTAAGGTACGTGTTATGAGTGTGCTTCTAGTTCAAACATAATTATACCATGAAAACTGATGTCGTCTGACGGGCGTGTTAACACGTAATGTCAGATAAATATGCCATCACTATTAATGTTATCCGTACTATTATAGTACGAGGCAAACATTTTGACACTTTTTCAACGGAGTGGGGATAAATTCGCGCATGTGCACTTGTGAGCGACCAATAGCGCGCGCCCCTCTCCCGCCGCCCCGTATCTGGTGAGGTACAGGAAACGTGTACTTTAAAATACGCGTTCTGCGCAATCCACCCGATTTCAAGATGTTTGCCTGGTACTTATGATTGCGAAAGAAACTTTGTCTGTTTGCCATGTTTTTATGGTTAAACCACTGAAACAATTATAAAGGAATTTTAGAAAAGATAAAATAAGACCTTGAAGAACCGCTATTATTTCTGAAATTACTACAGAAAACGAGATTACGTGAGATCGATAACCCGAGAAAAATCGCGAGCAATTTTAACTATTTTTTCCATGAAAAAAAGTCATATTTTTTTACCTTTTTCTTGCACTTGATCAGGCTCCGGAGGTACAACTTCTTCGGCTTCAATAGTGACTTCAATATCGGGCAACGGCAGCGCCTCCTCCACAGGAGTGACGTCACTCACGTCCGCCATCACTTCGCCCGCACTCGGCGATTCCACTTTCAATTCTTCTACTGTATCTATTTGAGTCAGGTCTAATTTCTTATCAGGTTCATCTTTTGAAGACGACTCGGAGCTGCAAAAAAAAGTGATTTTGAAATGACGGATGCGGAATTTAACTACTTTTCTATTAAATAAATTAGGTCTTCTTTATTTCATCGAAGGTTCTTCTATAGGTAGACCGGTTAAATGAATCCTCTCCCGTGAGGCACAAAGGCGCGGGGGGAAGACGAGAACGGGGAGTGCGAGAGGTGCGAGTGGCAGGCGCATTCTTACCAAAACTCGCGGCTTGCGATCGCACGTTTGAAAGTTGCGGACGCTTTGTGAGATTGCATTCTCAAGATGCGTCGAAATATTTTCGCACATAAAATTAATAGTCAGTGAAAGCAAATGGATTTTAACCACAGATAATATAATACTATACTAGTAATTTTAACGTAGGTATACGAACATTTTAGAAAAAAAAACTGAATTCAAATCCTGCTGAAATGATTGATTTATAATTTTGATTAATCTTGCATATAATATATTGTCCATAAGTTTATTACCCAATATTTTATTATGTTATCCACACAGTCATAGTTGGTTTCATTCAAATTTTGTAGTAATCAATAAATTTTCTAATAAAAAAACTTGTTCACGTCACATATCTTAAGAACTGTCCAGTGCTCATTTCGCCTCTTGTGTATCACGCTACGAGCGCCCGATGCACGCACCCCTCGCGCTCCCCGTTGGTCTGTAAGTACCCTTCTCTAGAAAATGCTACAGTTGGCTACAATAGTTACCGCTTGGTCTCTGAGTTGGACCAGCGCCAGCTCCACCAGGAGTAGCCGCGCGGCTTGGCGGCGCCAGCCTCCTTGTCTGTACCCTTCTCTAGGATTTATTGCAGTTGGCTACAATAGTTACCGCTTGGTCTCGGAGTTGGACCGGCGCCAGCTCCACCAGGAGTAGCCGCGCGGCTTGGCGGCGCCAGCCTCCTTGTCTGTACCCTTCTCTAGGATATGTTACAGTTGGCTACAATAGTTACCGCTTGGTCTCGGAGTTGGACCGGCGCCAGCTCCACCAGGAGTAGCCGCGCGGCTTGGCGGCGCCAGCCTCCTTGTCTGTACCCTTCTCTAGGATATGTTACAGTTGGCTACAATAGTTACCGCTTGGTCTCGGAGTTGGACCGGCGCCAGCTCCACCAGGAGTAGCCGCGCGGCTTGGCGGCGCCAGCCTCCTTGTCTGTACCCTTCTCTAGGATATGTTACAGTTGGCTACAATAGTTTCCGCTTGGTCTCGGAGTTGGACCGGCGCCAGCTCCACCAGGAGTAGCCGCGCGGCTTGGCGGCGCCAGCCTCCTTGTCTGTACCGTTCTCTAGGATATGTTACAGTTGGCTACAATAGTTACCGCTTGGTCTCGGAGTTGGACCGGCGCCAGCTCCACCAGGAGTAGCCGCGCGGCTTGGCGGCGCCAGCCTCCTTGTCTGTACCCTTCTCTAGGATATGTTACAGTTGGCTACAATAGTTACCGCTTGGTCTCGGAGTTGGACCGGCGCCAGCTCCACCAGGAGTAGCCGCGCGGCTTGGCGGCGCCAGCCTCCTTGTCTGTACCCTTCTCTAGGATTTGTTACAGTTGGCTACAATAGTTACCGCTTGGTCTCGGTGTTGGACCGGCGCCAGCTCCACCAGGAGTAGTCGCGCGGCTTGGCGGCGCCAGCCTCCTTGTCTGTACCCTTCTCTAGGATATGTTACAGTTGGCTACAATAGTTACCGCTTGGTCTCGGAGTTGGACCGGCGCCAGCTCCACCAGGAGTAGCCGCGCGGCTTGGCGGCGCCAGCCTCCTTGTCTGTACCCTTCTCTAGGATATGTTACAGTTGGCTACAATAGTTACCGCTTGGTCTCGGAGTTGGACCGGCGCCAGCTCCACCAGGAGTAGCCGCGCGGCTTGGCGGCGCCAGCCTCCTTGTCTGTACCCTTCTCTAGGATATGTTACAGTTGGCTACAATAGTTACCGCTTGGTCTCGGAGTTGGACCGGCGCCAGCTCCACCAGGAGTAGCCGCGCGGCTTGGCGGCGCCAGCCTCCTTGTCTGTACCCTTCTCTAGGATATGTTACAGTTGGCTACAATAGTTACCGCTTGGTCTCGGAGTTGGACCGGCGCCAGCTCCACCAGGAGTAGCCGCGCGGCTTGGCGGCGCCGGCCTCCGCTGTCTGCACGCCCTCCTTGTCTGTACCCTTTTCTAGGGACTCCAGTACCCGCTGTCAAACAACAATATGTGATTAAAGTGTGAAACTGTCGCTAAAAACATGAACTTCAACATTGTCTCATCTGTTTAAAAATATTAATTCAGCTTATTACAGCAATTTTAGACCATTCTCATCGGGCAACTTCGGCTTATATTTTTTCTGGTTTCTTAAGTAGACACTACGTCTATATACGTATACGTACGGTGGGCAGCGGGCGGCGGTAGGCGAGCAGCGACAGCAGCAGCGGGCCGGCGCTGCGCCACGGCAGCCAGCGGTCGCCCAGCCGCACCAGACACTACGTCTATATACGTATACGTACGGTGGGCAGCGGGCGGCGGTAGGCGAGCAGCGACAGCAGCAGCGGGCCGGCACTGCGCCACGGCAGCCAGCGGTCGCCCAGCCGCACCAGCAGTTGGCCCTCGTGCGCGAGCGTCGCGCCGCGAGCGCAGAACTCCTCGAAGGACAGCGCGCGAGACACTACGTCTTCGCGAACGTACACTCCCACTTGGCCCCTACAACAATCAAATCAGCTTTCGAACGATTTTGCTTAGAACTCATTTACATGGTTTAAGTAAGGCATATAATTCTCAAAACATAATCGGATGATTTAATAATTTCTATCTTAAATTAGACCCTTTGGACCCTCCACTTTTGATACGCGACAGATCGCGACACGACACAACACAATAGTATGTTTCTAGCGGTAGTGGCCGCCGCGCTGAGAAGCCGGCTACTGTGCGCGAGATGCGAGCGACAAAGCGCGGCCACAAGTAGCGGGCGCAGACGACTCCCTCAGCTTGTGGCTCGAACGTGGCCACTCGAACGCTCAGTTTGCGCCGATAATATACAAAATGTATGAAAAAACTTGTCCGCAGCTTGTGGTCGCGACTAGTGGCTCAATGTGCGGGCGCTGCTCTTAATGGCATTTATGAATCTGAAAATTTTAATTTGACTTCGATTGTTGTAGTAATGTGTAAGGCATAATGTGAAAATGGTTTCGATGCTTACTTTATTTGTGGACTTTTATAAAAAAAATGCTTGTAAAGTCGGTTTATGGACGATAATTATTTTACGTGATAACGTCATAAGAAAACATTGGTATACACATTCAATATTCACTTCACTTTATAAACAACGCAAGCGCTCTCGCTTGCGGAACGTGACAATTTTTCGTGCATGCAGCCAGCGTTCATCGATTTAAAAGACGTTATCACGTCAAAATACTATTTCTCATTATAAGTGAGTGGATACATTTATTGTATTTATAACTGCAATCTAAAGACAGTACTCACTTGGCAAGTAGTTTCTCATCGTCATCGGAGTCGAGCACGGGCGGCTCGAGCGAGGCGGGCGACTGCGGCAGCGAGGGCCCGTTGCCGGACTCGTACTCCTCCTCGGTGGGGCCCGCCCGAGGGTGCGGCCCACTCGGCACTACACAACAACAACTAACTTTACCCACCATCCTTAACAAACACAATTTCAAAAGCATACAACATTTATTAAGATGACATTATAACGCCACTACCGCAAAAAAATATTACCGTGTAAATACATTTTTATTAAAAATCCAAGCTGATGGCAAAATCAATCAAACATCAATAGATATTTACAAAAATCAATAGTAAACACACAAATATAATGACAGATAATTTAATGTGATTTTCCTCGACGAAAAACAAAACGACGGCCGTTTTAAGCTTTTTTTCACCACCAATACTACAAACAATTGTCACTGAGTTTGTTTTGTTTGTTTATAAATAACAATTGATATCTTGCGAGGGAACCCTCAGGTTGGATTTTTAATAAATGTGTATTGACACGGTAATTATTTTTTGCGGGAGTGGCGCTAGTGTTGCATATAATGTCGCCTTAAGTTCCTTACCTGCGCGATAACGTTCCGTATGATGTGTCGTCAAATAGAGATCAGGGTCGACCTGCCCGCGGTCGAGATCATCGAGGTACACGCCTTCGGTGGCCACCTCGGAAGCTTCCCTCGTCGACATGAACCGGAACATGCCCGAGAGGACGCCTCGGCGAGCAGACCGCTCTTCGTCGGAGCTGAGGGGTTCAGTGGGTGAGGCGGGCGTGGCGGGGGAAGCGGGGGAGGGTGGCGAGTCGGACGACGCGGGGGGCTCCCCGCGCGGGGGCGGCTCGGGCAGCTCGCCCCACCGCCACGACTGGGACGATTTGTCCCCCGCCGCCGTGCGAGCCAACTCCACCTCTGTGTCCGACTGCACGGGCGTGCCGTTCCGAGATCCCCTGAAAATAATACGACTTTAGCTAACCCCTTCAAGTTCCCGGGTTATTATAGTATAGCTGAGCTGTATGTACGCTTTATACAAATATAAAGAAAACATAACTCAGGCTAGCTAGCCTTTGTTCAGGAGCATCTGACGTTGGCGGAAATTCTACGCTTTCTAATGTTTTGGTTATAGAATTTACATTTATAGAGTCATTTAAGGGCGCGCAGTCTGCACACTAGCGCCGCCATTGGAAATAAAATCACAGTGCTTAAATAAAAAAGAAATTGTCGTTTAGTTATATGGACTTTTATTGCGAAAAGTGGCCACTTTTAACAATAAAAGTCCATTAAACTAAACGACAGGCTAGAAAATATTGCTTAAGTGATAAAAAGTACCACAAAGCTTGTTCGGAGTGCACTCCGGAGAGATAATTTACAAATTCGTCTTTATTTAAGCACTAAGACTTTTTTTTTCCAATGGCGGCGCTAGTGTGCAGACTGCGCAGCCTTAATAGAGAAGCTAGTTTTGATAGAGATGATGCCTTTGGCTTATACCCATTTTATGTTCAGTTCTATTTACTGTTTTAAACTTTAAAGTTCAATGCAATAATTGCAGAAATATTTGTATAGCATATGTTTATATTTCTGTAAAAAGATACGATTAGATTCTTACATCTACTTCGACGAAAGAAAGGGGATCAAAGTCCCAACTATTGCGTCAACTGAATTACTGATGTTGTACGTCACTTTTTCTAGTATTTTTTTCAAATGTAACGTTGCCAAACAAGAGGTATATTACATTAAATAATATGACTGGCAGATCTCAAAAATAAAGAAAATTACTTAACTGTTTGTATCGCAATATTAAATTTGAACAAAGATTTATTATTTAACAAGCTTAAGCTTAGAAAAAAATATAGAGGTTTTAAGAGTTAGTTAATTATGATTACGGTAAGTGTGTGCACCTAATAATTTATATTTTGAGTATACTTACGCTACGCAATAAGAATTTTGCACCTTCAGCCATGCAAAATTATTATTACACAATAATTTATGTTTAAACAATTAAAACAAAATTTTTGCAAAGCCCGTCTTAATAAACTTTTCAGTTATAGTACTTACTTTTTTATGTTTTGACTCAGAAGACTAAACTAGGTAAGTAAATAACTATATTACAATTACCTTCTTTTTATGTCAATCAAAATTACATAATGTGTGTTATCTATTAGGCATTCAATTAGTTTCATAATCAACTGACGTTATTTTGATAAGAATCTGTACTGATACGGTGTTTATCAGATCTAATTAAAATTTTGTTTTGAACGCATTTACATGATTAGGTAACTTATATAAATAAATAAATAACTGCATGAAGCAATTCGCAATAGTGTTTTATCTACTGTTGTATACTTTACATATGTGAATGAAAGAATGTAACGGTTCATTCACACATCGGATTGTTTTTTGGGCATTGAAATATTTTTTAATATTTCAATGCCCAAAAAAATACTTACAGGTACCTACTGTAAAAAATGTAAATCCATGACCAGTTTTTAAAGACTGAAGAAATATTCATTTGAAGAATTTAATTTAGTAGCAATTATTGAATAAACCAAAACTTCTATTTGTATTTGAACAATAGTTAATAATAAATAACAAATCGTCAAGCCAGTGCATGTGTGAACGGACCGCAACGCATCGCGTAGTATTACTAAAATACATAGTTTACTGTACAGTACAAGCGTTAATGCGTTTATTCTAAAGTTATGATTATATTTCACTGTTAATACAGTCAAATAGGAAGACTAGCTTATGGTGACAGCAAGCGAAATACTGTGAACTGGTATTAATATTAGTTATTCGTTTACGCGTTTCTGGAGGCGGCGTGCACCTCAAACGCTGTGTCCGACAACGCCAGCGGGATGCGGGTCTCCCCGGTCAACTTCAGGTTGGACATCTCTTCGCTGCAACCAGGCAACTCGTTCACAAATGCCGCGTAAAACAGTATTATACTATCATTAACTCGTAAAAATGCAAAACGTCCAAATTACATCAATCTAATCTATTTCCGACAAGAGGAAATCGTCATCAACATGCTAATCATTCACTTAAATTGTAATGTATTCATTTTCTCACCTGAGAGCAGCAGCTGCAGCATTGATTTCACCGTCGCTGAAGAAGTTAACATCAGTGACGTTGGGTATAGACGCTGGCAGCGAGGCTCTCTGCTCGGAGCCCGCGCGGTCCGACTGGCTGGATATTGAACTCGAAGACGATTTTCTTTGATGCTTCTTTTTTGAACTCATTTTCCTAGTCTTCTTCTTTTTCTTCCCGTTACCATTTGGCTTAACCTCCTCCAGGTTCAAAGGAATAGCCTCTATAGGCCTAAAATCATTATTTGCACTAATTTTTTGCACCGTTTGACTAGCTTCGCTTCCTGTTCCACTGATTTGCGTCGCAGCGAATGTTTTAGGCGCCCGACCGTCGGTCCAGTCGGACGCTTCATCGAGACCTTCCATCTCGAACAATGCTTCATTTTCATTATTATTGTCGTTAGTAGGTTCTTCTTTGGTATTCTTTGTCAATTTACTTAAGTTAGGTTTCTGCATAGATTGCCCGTCCGCTGTGTATCTGCAAACATTTATTTAACTTTGTATTATCTGACGTAAGGAACATAGTACATGACAATGTGATTACGATAGAACTATCATGCGCACGATGGCGGCACTCACACATAAATAATGCAAATATTCTGAAATTTCGCTTTCGAATTACACGCAAGTTTTCACACTGCCACGTTGCGATATGAATTGAGCGTGAATTGAGCCCTCACTTTCCAACGTAATTATCTAGCATTCATAAAAACCATTTCAAAATATCAAGCGCTGTAAATGTAATGCCTTAGTAATTTATATGAGCATATTGTAAATGTGGTTAATGTGGTTGATTTCTGCCCCCCTAGCATGACCACCGAAACACGATATGATACAGCGATTTATCACGTTTAACTGTCAAAAGACAATGGATTTTGACAGTTGGGTGTCGATAAAACGCTATATCACGCGATATATATCGTGTTTCGTCGGTCATGCTAGGGGGGCTGGTAGTCTAAACAAAACATTTGACCGACATTTAATTTCGTCTTTCCTTAATTGCCAACTTGGATAATTTCTGGGATTTGAATGAAAAATGCAATGTTTATTGTGCTTTTGTTACACCTATTGGTAGAGTTGTTGAAACTCCACAGATTCGCAAGTATTGGCAATGGACTAAATCTAACATTGGCCAATTATGTATTCTGTGCCTTGGTTTAGTAGTTAGGAGCCTAACCATGGTCATTCCGCGGCGGCACACCTCATGAAGGTCGTCGTACTCGTACGACACAGAACATCCGTATTAAATTACGACTTCATAAGGATTCCTTAAGTGCTTAAAATTCTATTTCCTAAAGCAATTTGATTTATAAGCAACATAGCTTATTCACAGTCTAGCACTTCTCGATCAGCCTATCTATTGTTTAATTACAAAATCTAACGTAATCACTTTCAGAATGTAAACATTGATGCTTCTTTTTGGCACAAATAAAAACTTACCAAAGAAATGCAGCAATGTGTCACATCCATCTGTCGCTATAGATTTTGAAATTAGACAATTAGCCCCCAGGCTGCTGAAAAAGTGCCATACAATTTGCTGAATTTGACGTTCATGTCATGACTGTTTGATGATGATGAATTCCGTCCAAATGTTAATATGTGATTTTATAGAACTGTCAAGTGTTAGGTAAAAATCTAACCTTCTCTTAGTATAATCAGACGCTTGTCCATGATCGGGCTCGACGGCTGAGAGCGAGTTGCGCCGCCGCGGCTCGTAGAGTTCCTCGAACCGCGCGGCCGGTATGGGGGAGGTCGCGAGGTGCGCCGAGCACTCCGCCTCGTCCTCTCCGACCTCCTCCACGAAGAACGCCTCGCCCGACTCCCCTAGCTTCATGTGTATGTTTAAAGGCTCTCCATTCAGCTCCAAGTCCACCTGAAACGAAGTAAACAGATAAGAAAGAGGAATTGGTATACTACCACTTATTTGATTGGAATTTCCCATGTTTTATTTAGTAACTGGAAGAAAATTCAGATATTTTAATTGTCCATGGAAAAGGAGCTCTTCATTTCTTGGAATCGACGCTTTGATTATACATTTCATTCTCAGTGCTTGAAATAGGTAGCTCGATCTAACTGCTCCTGATGACGGTAGGGGCGAAACGTTTTGGTTACACAGTTGGTATAAGAGCAAAAAGGTGTGTTGCTGTCGTCGGTGTGTTTGCAGGTTTTTGCATGTGCATTTTTGTGGGCGGGCGGGGGTGCACATATTTCTTGCATATTTTCTATCGATTGTGTGGAAGTAATACTAAATATTGTTTTTGCATTCATTATAATAGACTTCCGCAAAGTAACGCTTAATTCTATTAAATAGTTATTATTTGACAAGCGACCGCCCGCGACTTCGTCTGCGTGGAAAGTTTTTTTACTATCCCTCGAGAACAGTATTTTTTTCTGGATGAAAGTTATCCCATGTCCTTCTCTGGAGCCCGGACAACGTGTAGGCAAAATTTCATAACGATCGGTTGAGTAGTTAAGACGTAAAGGCGTAACAAACAAACAAATAAACAAACAGACTTTCGCATTTATAATATTATAAGGAAGTAAGGATTATTTTGAAAATTATTATAATATATTTGAATAGATTGATATCATAATTATTATGATGTCCAGTTGGTGAATAACCCATGATATTTATATAAATTAATTATTAATATTATTATAATTAAAGCAGATAAGTACCTACATAATCATTGTAAAAGTATACTATAATGTTAAAAAATAAACAGGTGGCCGGATGAAGAAAATATGTGTGCCAAAATTTTACCACAATCTTATGTGGAACTTTATCCCACATTTGGCGTTATTCCAATTTTCACAATGAATCAGACGCAGATTCTTCGTCTTGTTTTGGCAATGTATCAGTCTATGATCATTCTAAAACTGAAAAGACACCTCCTTCCCAAATTATTTTGTGTCGTTATGGGAACAATGTCTGAGGGTGGGTACCCACTTAGGTTCGCGAACCTCCGCGCTCCGCGAACCTCGAACAGTGATCCATAGCAAAAACAAATATTTTTACTTTGGCTACAGTGTGTACCTGTGCGAACCAAGTTCGCATACGTGTTCGCTCACGTACACACCTGGGCGCCCTGTTCCAGCAGAGGATAAACGATTTTTTCGGTGCAGGTTCGCGGAGCGCGGAGGTTCGCGAACCTAAGTGAGTACCCACCCTGAGAAGATTCACGTGTGAAATGTTATGTCTTGCGAATAGATTTTGAATATCTATTTACGTCGGAGAGGTTGAATATTCTGTTCTCGTCAGCTTTCCGTTTCCAGATCATTCTGGTGAGTGAAGGACTCTCACTCGCGAGCATCAGACGCGCGATGGACGGTCCACACTGACTGATCTAATAACGAACAACTGCATCCACATTAAACTACGCATTGTATGATTTAGTGATGTCGATAGTGATGACTTGCACGTTGGATGTTGCACGTTAACTTTATCAACCAACATCATTATTTTGATCTCTCGAGAGTCAGAAAGCTCTCTTTACTTATGTAAGTCCAGCACATACCTACTTGCCCTGCGATGTAGATTAAACTAGACTCCGAATTTAGGCCACGTTAGTTTGTAGAGACCGAGAACGTACCTAGCCTATTTGATAGATATAAACTTTGATCTTTCAATTTGATTGGTTTCTTGCAACTCAATTATTAATTATTTAGCGAATTAATTAATAGTTGTGTCCAGGCTTTGTTTACACAATGCTATCTAATAGTCGTCAGCGTCACGATATTTGTAACAAAAAAAAATGTAAGTAAGTACTTACTTTGCTTACGCTTTGTGGCCAAATGTACTTAAAAAGCATCGAAAGATAAAGTCAAAAGGATCCGGCTTGACGATTACTTATACATGAGTCGAGTACCTACCTAATATCCTTCAATAATTTCATGTTGAGTCATGGTTGGTAATCTTTTGGTGATAATATAATATATAATTAATACAAGTAACCCCGTCGTAACATTCATTTGTCAGTTTAGTAAAAGTCAGTGACCGACGTGACCGTACGTTCAGTTGAAAAAAAATATACTTAGGTATGTAGGTATAATGATTTCGTAACGAATGAGGAGCCACAAAAAGTTTTGTACAAAACGTACACTGGTACAGCTACAGTACCTACGACTTTTTACAAATACAGATTTTATTATAAACTTGCGCTCCTAGTTAGGGTTGCCAGATCGGAAGTCCAAAATATCTGGAGAAAATTTGAAAATGTCGGGATTTTGCGGTTGTTGTCGGGAGAAATAAATATTTAAAATAAAAATGTAACTTAAATGCCTGTACATATATAAGTAGTAAGAAAACGGCCGCGCAGCGCGATTTTTAGTCGGTTTAATCCACTAATCTTGTAAGTTTTAATCTTGCCTGTCAATTCTAAAAAAAAAGGCCGCGCAGCGCGATTTTTACCGACTTCAAAAGGAGGGAGGTACTCAATTCGACCAGTTTTTTTAGTCGGTTTAATCCACTAATCTTGTAAGTTTTAATCTTGCCTGTCAATTCTAAAAAAAAACGGCCGCGCAGCGCGATTTACGGTCTGTTTCATCCACTAATATTGTACTCTTGCTTGTCTGTAGTAAAACAAAATGGCCGCGCAGCGCAATTTTTAGTCAATTTTATTCACTAATCTTGTACTCTGTGGTTTCATCCGTGACAATTATTGCTTTCTAGAGAACTTTCTGAACAGCTGATTTTTCGGGAGATTATTAGATTTTTCGGGAGTCGGGAGATCACTTGAAATTTCGGGAGAATCCCGGCGAATCCCGACCATCTGGCAACCCTACTCCTAGTATTTATTCAACGCATTCGACGGTCTTTCCTTAATTTATTAAAATCATATTTTATTTCAAATAAGTAAGCATTATAAATTGACTGCTTCCTTTAGAGTAGTTAAGTATACAAAAAAAAATTACCTACCTACTTATTACGAAACGCTACAAAATTTGATCAGCAAGAAGTAATGTAAATGTAGCAGTAATGTAAATGACATGTTTTAGATATAAAGGCGGCCTTTAAAGGTCAGGACCCCAAAATAGTTAAATGCCATGTTTATCCACACATCAACTAGTTACCTATCAATAGACTCGTTCGTTTAGTTACGTATTCACTAAGCAGAGGCGCGGCGTCTACGAATAAGGACAAGTTTCTTAAATGCCGATTTATCGGTTCGAATTTTAATATCGAAGGCTATTTAGCAGTGGCGAAGGCTCCATTCAAGCCGATTCCATCGGCTTACCTTTAGAAATCCCACCCTACCGATCCACTATGCAAATCATAACTATGACTTTTTTGTAGAACGAATTACCTACATCTAGACTTAATATGAACTTGATACAATAAAATAAAAACCAACTAGTGGCTCTGTGAGCTGTAGAGAGCTACATTTGTGTTGTGATATTGATGAAAATTTTTCGAAATGGCTGAATATTTTTTACGTTTAAGCAACAAATACCCCTGTATTTTTTTATTTAATTTAAGTATAGGTAGGTACCTACTTTTCTGTAAGTGATTTGTGTGTTACATTTTATTGCCCTAATCGCCCGATTGCAGTCGTAGTCATTACTCGTAACTCGTAGCACGTAAAAAAAACCGGTCAAGAGCGAGTCGGACTCGCGCACCGAGGGTTCCGTACCATCATAATTGCACCGTTAAACCACACTGCAGAGTAGAATAATAAAATTAGTATTGCCGTTTTAGGTCAGCGCCATCTCTTGACCGATAGTGGAACTAATGTTAACTTTTTTAGAAATTTGATAATTTCTAAAAAAGCGTGCTGTATTGAGACATCATTTTATTTTTCCTGTAATCTTTATATAAACTGCTATCACATAGAATTATTTCAGATTTTTCTCTTTGCAAACTTCGGAGATAAGGGGGGGAACAGTCATTTTTTTACATTTTTCATCATAAGTCGAAAACTATGCAGACTAGAAAAAAAATAAAAAATGATTAAAAACGTGCAAACGGCGCTCTTTTATATGATACCTCACATGCCCTAGTAGCCCCACTTCAAATTTTTAAAACCCCTTTTCAGGCCCTGCTGTAAAAAAGATATTTATTTTTTTATTTATTTCTTATTTGCAAAATAGTTGGGCAAATATCATCTTAAACTATTCCAAATTTCAAGTTGATACCATTAGTAGTTCTCGAGATATCCAGCTGTGACAGACAGACTGAGTCACACCATAAGGGTTTCTTTTTTACCATTTTGGTACGGAACCCTAAAAACGGAGACTACGTAAAGTTTGGGATAAAAAAGTGAGTGAGTACAAAAATTTACCGATTATAGTTGTAAATTAAATATTAAAGAAAATCTGTCCGGAGTAATACGGACTGGACATACGAACATTTGTTGAGTAAATTAGAGAGAATGGCATCAAGGGAACAGCCTTGAATTGGATACAAAGTTATTTATCTAATCTTCAACAGTGTGTTCAAATATTTAGAAACGAAAATAATTCAAGGAATTGTTATACCTCGAATTTCTTACTAACAAGTGCGGAGTTCCTCAAGGGAGTGTGTTAGGGCCATTACTATTTATTATTTACATTAATGATCTTCCGGATGTCACTGAACAAAAGTGTATTTTATTCGCGGTCTATATAAATATATAATCATTCAATGTAAAACACGCTAGTACTATTGTCTATTCTGTGATAAAACTAAAAACGAAATGCAGTTAACCGCCAAGACAGAATTTGAGAAAATCATGACATTGTTAGAAATTGTTATCAATTTATAGTATATAAATTTGGAAAAAACTAAATACATACAATTTAAAACAATAAATAGTTCTAATATAAAAATTTACATTAATTACCAAATTACGACGGTGACAATAGAAATAAATGTAAGCGCAACAAAATTTTTAGGTAAGTATACATATTGACAACTACTTAAACTGGAAAGCACAAATTGAAGAAATAGTAATAAAATTAGACCGCTTTGTTTATGCACTAAACAGAATAAGACAAATTTTATTGCATTAAAACGGCAGCTCTACTTAGCCTAATAGGTACATACCAACCACGGATATGTTGCGTCACAACTGAGATACGGTGTCATTTTATGGGGAAATTTCGTGGATACGATAAGAGTATTTAGAGCGCAAAAAAAATGTATAAGATCTGTTTGTGGTGGAGGTTATTTAGATAGTTGTAAGCCTCTGTTTAAAGCTTTAAATGTTTTGCCACTTCCTTGCTTGTATATTCATGAAATTGAAGTTTTCGTGAAAAGACACAAAAATATGTTTAAAACGAACAAAGACTATGAATATAGAGGTCGGAAAGGTAATAAACAACCTACGTATTTGATTCAGAGAATAAAAATTTATTTGAGGAACGCATACTGTATGGCTATACGAATTTATAATAAACTGCCACATGACATAAAAACTTTGACATTATACCTACAGTAGGGTGGGCCGATTTTAAACATTTTTCGAATTTTGCTTCACGAGACCCCTCAAAAGTTGCGTAATGCGACGTAGATTATAGGAAAAATAATATAAAAAAATAAAATAATCACTTTTAGCCCTCTACTAGCGTTTGAATTTTTATAAATTACCTGTATTTGGTGTAAATCAGACTTAAGAATTTTGCATTAAAAAACCCCTCAAAAGTTGCGTAATGCGACGTAGGTTCTAGGAAAAATAATTAAAAAAATAAGCTTATTACTTTGAAACAGGAACTTTATCAAAACCCGATTGGAAAAATCAAATTTTGTTTAATAATTTTTTACAAAATTCGGTCTATCTACTATTTTTTTATTATTTTTCCTAGAACCTATGTCGCATTACGCAACTTTTGAGGGGTCATTTAATGCAAAATTATTAAGTCTAATATACACGAAACACAGGTATTTTATAAAAATTCGAACGCTAGTAGAGGGCTAAAAGTGATAATCGTATTTTTTTATATTATTTTTTCTATAACCTACGTCGCATTACGCAACTTTTGAGGGGTCTCGTGAAGCAAAATTCGAAAAATGATCAAATTCGACCCACCCTAACCTACAGCTATAAATTTAAAATAAGCTATTTTTTTTTTATGGACAAAATGTAGGTACTGTTCTGTTAAAGAATTCCTCGAAGACAAGAATAATGTAGGTATAATATGACTAGTTTAATTAAATTGATTTAATATTGACTGAATTTCAAATTAATTAACTAATTAATAACTTGTGGCATGTAATAACTAATAATTTGCACATCGGACTAGGTACCTAATCGATAGAATATGTTAGTTTTAGTTAGTTTAAACATAAGACCGCATTGTACCCATATTCTAGCAAATTATTTAATTTGGTTGATTTGATTTGAACACGAACACGAGTCTTTCCTATAGACAAAATTATACTCTAGGTAGGTATGCTAGTCATTTTAACATCATTTGCATGATAGCATGACGTGATAGCATCTATCTTCAAATTTAATTTATAAAGAAAATCTAGTATATGAACTTATCTATTATATAAGTAAATTGAAACTTAACCGAAAATTGTGAAACAGCTCTTAATTAATATAATAACCATGATGATGTCAGTACAACAAATCAAATTCAAAATACCAAATGGAGAGTTTTGGGTTATTTAATAAACATCATGTAACAAAATTACAAAACAATACCTTAAAACACTATGATTATCAAAGAAGTAGTTGCTCTTTACAATAGAAACAGTCTCCAGCAGAAATTAATTAAAAAATTGAACAGTTAATTTCAGCTTTTCAATCAAATTTATTGCAACAGCTATGTAGTAGGTACGTTTAATTTTAATGCTGCTATCAGCCCTCTACGTGAGACAATTAGTCGCAATAAATGAAATAATCAGCCATTTAATAAACTAGATAGGATAAGTATGAGCCGATACATAACGTTTTTCAGATAAAAGTTAGATTAGCCCAGAGAGGTCATAAGTCTACATTGACGTAACGAGAAGCCACAAACCACACCACATCGACATACTTAATATAGGAAGTGACGTTAACGCGACACAAAGAAACAAAACAAAAATATCGCCATTTCATACGCTTTGTTTGATAGTAGGTTACTGGCATAGGTACTTAATTATTCATACTTACTTTGCTTAGCTGGGCATTAAAAGCTGCAATAACTAAAAACTGTGTCACTCAACGAAATTTAAATTAAACTTTTTAGTAGATTCGAAGAGTCATAAGAAGATTCGAAGATGAATAGTTATTCGATTATGACTAATGTTGTTTGTTATCTCTTCTAGAGTAAGTAAACATGTTTTTCTTTGTTAGATACAAAGATAGGTAGGCACATTACACCTACCTAGATATGCATGAGACGATTATTTATTATTATGGTAGCGTGCGACCGGTAGATGACTGTTGCAAAGAAAATGTAACTGCATTAATAACAGTTTTTACTATTCCTATTGACCTACCTGAGTAGGTACCTGTAGGTAGGTACCTACTGCAATTTATTTTTCAAACGAATGTCTCTGTGAGCTGTAGACCTTTGTGTGCATTTGTGAAATTTTTGATCATTTTTCGAAATATTTTTTTTTTATTTCAAAATACTTACTGAATCGACAAAAAAATATATAATTTTCGAATATGCTTACAAAATTTCACGAGAATCGGTTAATAAATGCGTGTACCTGTAGTGTAGAGGAGAAAAGACGGACAGCCGGACGGACATACCAAAGCATTTTTTTTTACCCAAGCTGAAACGGAGACGCTTCGCTCTCACTCCGTCAATAAGTAGAAAAGGCCTGTCGTCCAGTAGCGGCGACGACATTTAAATAGCTATAGCTTTACCAATGAGTTGATGCAAAGATGCTGTTTTCTCTATCGGAAACTATCGGATATAAGTACTAAGTATATACTGCTCACAGTAAATGCGTGTGAAAGAGAAAAAACGATTGTTTACGGCAAAGAAAACAGTTTGCATCAACTCAGGGCCACTGATAACGATATTTACCACTTTGAACCTGGAGCGGAGCACACCAAGTTTGCCGAAACGAACGTGGAAGGGCGAGCAAGTGAAACTGCCATCAGGTTGTTCCACCACCACCACATCGATGGCACCGGTCAGCGTCGCGCCATTTATCTCATTGTAGAACTCGCGGAAGTTCGCGATGAACTTGCCGATATAGTTCATAGAATACATGGCTCAAAGTTTATTTTACACCTCCTTTATAATCACACTATGAAAATAATCACTCGATACAGTTGCCCACACAGTCACACACAAACACTACCCCATCCTGACGAGGTCGTTCACTCAAACACGATTCCTGAAACAAAGAAAGGGGTAAAATTATTTCATATGTTAATATGAGTTATTTTATTACAATAGATAGACAAAGACGGTGTAAAATCAATGTTCATTAAATAAGTAAGTAAGTACTAACAAACAATGCATAATAGCACGGTAAAGAAGTACATTTCTTTACCGTGATAATAGTCTAGCGAGCGTACTAACTTATGAATAAAATCATTTTCTTCCTTTGATAATGGATATGTCGTGGCCATATCTTAGAATAGATCACTTCATGTTGTGAAATGTGATCACTAATTTTTGTCCATATCATGAAGTAGCCGTGCGTTTAGCTATTCATATTGTCAATCGCTGATTTATTCATTGATCTGGCCAGACCATTATCATGATGTGGGCAGCGAGTATTTTCCAATACAACCATTTCATGAAATGGTCGGCCACATCATGAAGTGATCAATTCTAAGATTTGGCCACGACTGAGATACAATTTGATAAGGATGAAATCTTTGGATGAACCGCAATGTTTTATTAAAACATTGCCATTTACTTGTACCTATCTGTGTTGAGGTCCAATGAAAACTAGTTTTAATGGTGACGAAGAAATTAATTTCTTCCTCAGATAACGTGCTTATAAATATTTTACAGATAGATAAGAATAGCCACTCGGTGATCACGAGTTCACGCTTATTTATATACGCAAGTTATCTGTTACCTATTTTTTTATAATAACGCTAACGTATCGCTAACCTACAGTACATAGATAGTCTGCGTAATTCGATATCACTTTTATTGTTTTTATTAAAATTAAGTGTATGTAACGGACCACATAATTTCACTCGCCATAGTAAATGCAGAGTATAAAGCACGAATAATTATAACTAAGAATGACTAAGATGCAATTCAACTAACAACAGCAAAATGAATGATAGGAGTGTGTATCAATCAAATTACTGGGTCACCGCACTGCCAGGCACCAGAGACAGGATGTTACTCAAAGAAATGTGCATTCTCGAGATATAAAAAATAACTAGTACAAACCTACGTTAAAAATAGATAATTGCTATTACTTATTAGGGGGGTAAGGCGCTCTAGACTAAAAAGCGATAAGAAACTTCGCAAAGCTAATATGCATAGAATTGACATGAGTTTTCACTAACCATTTCGCAATCCATACATTTTACTTGGGCAGGGGCAGAAGCATCGAAGCATGCCCAAATTGACCAACGCGATTCTGATTCAATTCAAACCGAGATGTCAGTTGGCGAGTTCTATCAGTGCTATAATAGGTGTGAGATAATTAGAGAGACACTATAAGAGGTTTGAAATAACATAAAGATTCATTCACCCCGCTGGCCTACGACGACCACATAGAAAGAAAGACACGTACAAAAACTGAACACGCGGGGAGGGCGTGCGTAACGAGTCTACTGGGGACTCTGTCCCCACCAGTGACTAATCCGCGAGAGCTATAAGCGTAATTTGTAACGGAACTGTTGCTTCATATTCTCAATAACCTTACAAAGGAGTGTTAAAACCTCGTACTCTAATTATGGACTGAATTTTGAAGTCCGTTGTAAGATTTGCAGAATGAGTTGCCTGTATATTTATCTTTCTCAACCATAAAAAAGTCCTCGACGACTGATCAAATTCGTTGTATATCTTTAAGTTAAATAAATAAGAGTAAGAACCTTTTACATCAGTAGTCTAGAAACGGCGTGTCCCAAAGCCAATAGCACAGATAGATAATCTTTTTATTTATCAGTGGTTATAAAACATGCCCAGATCACGACATTCACGACACAGAGCTATGTAAAATAGTTAATAAAAATAACTAGCTATATCCAGGTTGTGACAAGATAGTGTTTTGTACTAAGTCTTTTTTATTTCTGACAAAACTAAGATCATTTCGAAGTTATTACGTATTAATACTGTTTAATTAATGAAAGTACTATTTAGATATGGTTGCTTTTGCAACACGAGGCCCGCGGGCATCACCCATGACCAGATTAGATAACCAGATGATATACGCAACTGTTGGCGGGTCCGAAGAAAGGCTTTTGCAAGATCTTACAAAAAATCAGAAAGTCTTTATACAATCTGAGAAAGAAAACCCAGAAGATTCCAGCCCCTCTAGCATGACCACCGAAACGCTATATGATATAGCTTTTTATCACGTTTTACTGTCAAAAGACAATGTATTTTGACAGTTGGGTGTCGATAAAACTATATATATCATGTTTCGGTGGTCATGCTAGGGGGCCAGGTACCCTTAAAGCTATAAATGTTATCATAGTAATCGTAAAAATTTACTTCCGCATGACTAAACCTATTTTGATTCACAGTTTTTCAGTATATACTATAACCTACATTCTGTTGGATTGACGCCAGTTGCTAGACTTTGAATTCAGTGTGATTGACAAAATTATTAGAATTGTTTAAAATGTACAGTCGGAAAGGAGCCGCAGTCACGCTGCGCTTATTATAAAGTTTAGAGAACTT
This sequence comes from Agriphila geniculea, assembly GCA_943789525.1. Classification (NCBI taxonomy): domain Eukaryota; kingdom Metazoa; phylum Arthropoda; class Insecta; order Lepidoptera; family Crambidae; genus Agriphila; species Agriphila geniculea. Next base: position 20,746,777 of record OX038871.1, read on the forward strand.
TATAATAAGCACAACCGTTATTACTTACTTAACTAATGAATGAAACCTTATATCAGACGGAAACATTTCGTACACAACACGTTTCTTTTCACGTGGTTAGACAAACAACATATAAGTAGACAGGTACTACACAAATACGCTATACTGAAATACAGCGTTAATAAAAGACGATTCGCTAGGGAAATATTACAAAACGAATTTAATAAAATTGAAAATATGAAGTAAGTACAATACTGTAATTGTAGAAGATCCAACATTTATGATTTGGAATAATTGCCGAAATTATATTTTGTGCTTGTATTGGCCCTACCATATACATCTAAAATTCAATGAATAGCGCAAATTGCATCAAATTTATTAATGTTATTCCAGAACAAGGTTTTAGACCAAGGTGAATACGAAAAAGAACTGTAAGTACCAATGTAAGTATTATTACTTATGAAGCCGGCGAGAGATTTTTTAAAGGACTAGTTCTTTTAGGTGGTGTAGTAAATATCATAATCAGGCATTAAATGCTACATGTGCCTACGGTTACGATTCTTTAAACTTTAAAGTAAGATAGGCAGCTGCAACTGCTAGGTGCGCCGTGCGCCGTGAACTCGTTCAAGGTGAAGACCAACAATCGTCTAGATAAGTAACCAGTTAACAACCACAACTACTGAATAAACTGGATCCATATTTCATTAGAATAGCTCAGTTACGGCCGAATACTCAAAGGCTTGTTAGCTAAAATCGGAAGCTGTCAGTTTCATAGAGATTCAGTCAAATTTAACAACGTTTTTGAATTTAAGGTGGCCTTAACTTTAAGATTCGTTGGAGTATTTGGCCGTAACTCCTTCAATCAAAATATTCTATAGACAATGTTTTAACAGATCAAAACACTCGCGGTGTTATAACAAAAGATTTTTAAACACCTGTTTAACTTAGACACTGTTTAAATATGATGCTGTTACTTTTTTGACAACGGTCTAATTTTTTCTTAAAATAAGGAAATGTTCAAAAACGAAAGTTTTATTTAATTAAATTTTAAATTGCTGAATGGGTAATTTTATAAATCAAACCAAGACGGTTTGTTTTCAAAGATAATCTATAGTTGGTTGATTAATTAAATTACAAACAAAGAAGACCGCTGGAAGAACATAAACATCTTATTTTTCTTAAACATAAAGCCCGATCAGTTACGCACTCAACCGCATAAGAAAGTGAAAACACAATTATTATCAGGTAAAAGGAACTGTTGTGTAATTCTGTGAATTAGTCGCTTTTTTTTGTAAAATAGGAAACGGCATTGTAAATTGTATTCGAATTGCTGCGCTACATACACAATTTAGGGGAAAAACGTTTTATATTGAGTTTCCTTTGTGGAAGTGGAATCTACACCGATCCTACAGATACTGTAACTATGTTATTAAACATGACTGATATTTATTTAAACTATTTTTTATAACCTTTTAAATGTGCAGCAAAGTTATAAGCTCAAATACGTTTGAAGTGTCACAGACGAAAGGATGGATGAAATTATTTAATGAACAAGAATTGGCGGAAATTACCACTCGTCTAATTATTGTGAATTTCCTACCTTAACAAAAAGTTGATCGTACGGTTTGAACAAAAACTTCACTGAACTTCCAAATGTCTGTAACTTCCTGTTACAGTCTTTGTCAACAATACAGTAACAGCTGAAAAACGCGGATAAGAGCACTAAAGTAAGATTTCAACGCGTGTGTTCCGCGCCGACATTACCAATATACTGAGTTACTGAGTGGAGTGTGGTGGTTTGGTGGTGCAGCGAGCAGCGAATCTGACATTCTGACATGCCCTGACGTAGCGTGACGTCGTCATCATGTCGATGTGTGTATGTATATTGATACCTACAGTCGGTTCAACACAGCCACGTGCCTGCCCGGAGTGACTGTGAACAAATCGCGTGGTATGGCGTGATATCTTGTCGCACCACTTGCGAAAGTCTTTTTGCCTTCCATCTTCCACATCCACACAAAGTTACTTAAGTAAAGATAACCAAAAATGGATTTCGAAACTGCAATCGTAATATAGTGGGAGATTGTGGTTGCCTGCCGCTGAACTGCTTTTTAATGCCTGTTTGACCTGCATCTTATGGTAATAGATCAACAATTTTGAATTAAATTATGAATGAACAAAGAAATAAAATAATGTATAGAAGAAATCGCCGTCCAAAACGTCGTAAATACCTAAGATACCATTACGTGATATCTGGTAAAAATAGATAGATATGTAATTCTATGTAAAGTATGACATTTTAAACGTGTATCGATTGACTGGGAGATATGAAGCGGAACCAAACAAAAAAATAAATGTGAGGTCAAAGATTAGGATTTCTTTTCACTATTTGAAATTTTTTTCTATTTCTTTTAATGAAATCTTGATATTGTCATAAAATATAAAAAAAAAATGATTAATTAATAAGTACTTACCTAAAAGATAAACGAAAAAATAACTAAGTAAAATTAAATAGGTACAGTCGTAAAGACATTCCAAAATCTTCTTGGATAATTCTAGGATCCATGCTAACTAAAATACTGCTTCATTTTTTACATTTACCTAATCAATCACGCTACATAAGTAAATAATTATTCATCCTATCGAATCGAATATTATTCACTCTATTATTATTCATGCACTGGCCAAAAAGCAATACCCAATTTTATGTACAGCTCTTGTTAGATACTTTATAAATAAAACACAACTTGTTGTTTACGTTTTGCTCTGCCCGCTGTAAATAAACACAATTATAATTCTCAGTCGAGAGAGTGTCAAAATAGACGAGAATATTATAGTTTTTATAGTTTATGACAATAATAAATAAAACAAATACATTATAATACATTATACGTAACCTATAAATTAATAACAGCGAGGGCTTCACAATTTAGTATAACTTTGTTTGGTCAGATATTCTAATTTTTGTTAATAGTTTTAATTCTTGCCTTTTGAAATTCATATTTAGGTAAGTACTAGTAATACTACTACTTTCACCCCTAACCTAACAGTGAAACATGGATTACAAAAAAATCATAGCCATTTGTATAAATTCTCTGAGAGCCCATTCGGGGATTCCTTTTCAGATGTAAACGCTGAACTGATTTAGCTGAAATAACCCATGGAAATTCATTTGGCTACTAAATAAACTCATAAAGACAAGGAAATTACTAAAAGGAAAATAATATACAACGTGTTACAAAAAAAAATCCTTAAAGCCGAATATGGTAGATAGGGTATCATACATACAAACCCGGAAAATTATTACAAAACCCTGAAAACCGCCACCTTAAAAAAAATATTTTCATGACAAACTGCATAGTGGCAACACTGGCAACCCTAGATCAAATAATTGTGTTTTTATAAACAAATAAACTATAGTCTATTTGCGTCTAGGATTGTCACTTTGCAGTTTTCCAAACAAATGAAAAACATTTTTTATGGCTAGGTATATAAAAAAAAATCGGGTTGCACTCCGGGAGTGCCGGCAGAAGTGAAAACTTAAAATTATGTTATATGTAACGTTGTGCATTTTTACCCGACTGCAAGAGAGGTTTATGTTTTTCGCGCGTATCTTGTATGTATGTAATATTCTTTATTACCTCATATCTTTCAAACGGCTGAACGGATTTCTATGATTAAGATATCTTTAGATTTGTCTTGTCAGCCCAAGTGTTCTTAAGAAGGTGGCGTCATAAAAAAACCAACATGGCGGCTGTACGGTGCTATTATACGTAGCGGAAAACAATTTTTTTTTGAATACTGCAATATGGATGTCAAATTAAGGGGCTTATTATAAGGATTTCAAAAAAGTATATCTTAAAAAAGTATATATTCAAAAAGATATAAATTAAAAAATAAATTAAAATAATTAAAAAACCCGCCTGCATAAAAAGTCAAGTCAACTGAAAAGATGGAAACAAGATTAAATATAAAAGGCAACATAATAACATGCAGTCGGAGGCATGCATAAAGAAAAGTGACATTATGGATGATTTGAATTATATTTTGGTTCTCGATGATATGTTTGTACGTATAATTTCCCCAAAAAAGTAATATCGCTGCAGTTTGCGGAGAAATCGCATTTCGTGTGATTTAATCAACGTGTGTTGCCGTAACTGAAAGTAGTGACTAAAAGTAAATGTTACAATTTCTTTTTCTTTGTCTAAGTAAATTTTTGCAAAGTATTGCTGATTTTTCATCAGGCTAGGCATGTACCAAAATCGTTTAATTAATATTTTCAATTCAATTTTATTTAGGAAATCTCCATTCTAATATCTTTGATCTCCATTATGTAAAATAGATAAACTAAAAGCTAATTTCACAGATTTTAAATACGTTCCTTCCTGATAACAAATAGAATCATACATGGATATGGTTAAGTATATTCCTGATCTCCTGATCCTGATATCAAATCTGACAGACAATGTCATACAAATTCTTACTATTTTTAAATTAAGTCTAAAGACAGGATGCGATTAAAACAAGTTGTTTTAAAACAACAATTTGAAATAAATCAATGTTATTTATGGACTGTTTAAAAACACAAATTAAAACAAGTTTTAAACAATATTTAAAACATAAAAAACAGGGTTTAAAACTGCTTTTGGTTGAGAATGAATAGAGATTTTCGTAAATAAGTACACTTTTTCCCAAAATGTTTATGATTATGTTTATGAAAACTGCTGTCAGTTTTAAGTAAAACTTCAGATCTCGCTGAAACTACAGTATAAAGGTGTAATTGACTGAGCGAAGCGTCTCTGTTTTGCTTGGGCAAAAGTACTTTCGTATGTGCGTTCGGCTGTCCGTTTGTTCTCTATAGTATCGATTTTTTTTTATTTTACCGAGGATTTAAGGCGAATTTGAAAATAGTCTAGAAATTAATGAAATATTATATGTCTAATTGATTGGAAATGGGGGTTTAAAGTAAAAAGTAAAAAAAAACAAAAAAAACAATTGTTTAAAAATATTTTGAACTGTTTTAAAAATAAAAACTGTTTTTAACACGTTTTTATTAGGTTGATTTCTCGTTTGTTTGTTTCTCCGCAAAGTTTGCGAACGAATTTAAACTAACTTCCCGATGAGCTAGAGACTTGAAACATTGAACATAGGTCAGAACTGGAAGGCAATGCAATATTATGGTGTCATTGAGCTGGTCTAATGATGGAACTGGAAGAAGGCCACAGGAACTTAATGATGAAACCATACAACCCCATTCTGATAAGGCTTGTTGGAATCGTCTTGACAAGTACTCTAATGGGAGATAAGGTCTGATGATGGAGCAGGAAGAAGGGCACTGGGACTCTGTAATAAAACCATGCAACCTCAATCGAATTTGGGCTCGTTTGAATCGTGTTGACGAGTTCTTTGTTGGGAAATAGTTTCCAGGGTCTGATGATGGAGCCGGAAGAAGGGGACTGGGACTCTGTAATAATAACATGCAACCCCATCGAGTTTGGGCTCGTTTGAATCGTCTTGACGAGTGCTCCGATAGGAGACGGTATAATTTTAGTCTTAGCTCGTTAACTAAAAAGCAGAAAATAATAATTTACTGAAAAAAAATATTTTTTTTAAAACACGTTATTAAAACGGACTAAATTATTACAAAAAAAAAATCGGACTAAAAATATTAAAACAAAAAAAGTAAAAAATAAGTTCTTCTGTAAATATTTATAACCCATAACCTATACCTACAGAAATTTTAAACCTAAAAACGTGGAGCGCGTTTTGCAAAATTTATCATCCATATTATCTATAGCATGCGCCCCACGTTTTTAGGTTTAAAATTTCTGTAGGTATAGGTTATTAGGGTTATAAATATTTACAGAAGAATTTATTTTTTACTTTTTTTGTTTTAATATTTTTAGTCCGATTTTTTTGTAATAATTTAGTCCGTTTTAAAAACGTGTTTATAAAAAAATATTTATTTTCAGTAAATTTTTCCCTATCCTGATTGGCAGATATTTTCATGAAAATTCTGTGCCATTTTAAAAATAAACCTGCAACCATTCTGACATTTTGAAAATCTTTGGTGAGTGAACACTTATGTTAAACCCATACAACTTTCCATGGCGAAGTTCATTATCAGTCACTGACTTTGGGGGCTTGAGGGCTAAACATAGCACTATCTGGAACTGGAAACTATGTTCCAGTTCCAGTTCCAAATAGTGCTATGTTCCATTATAAAGGAAGTAGAGAGAAGTAGAATAAAGACCCTTAATCTAGATTCTAGGATAGGAGCTACGGGGTAAGGCTGAGATGCATGTTTATTGAGTCACTCTCGGCTATTATTTATTCAGTGCTCTCCGTTTAGGGCTCTGTAAACAAAAACAAGATGAAATAGTATCTGCAACCTTATTTGTGGGTGTGTCTCGTCGTCATTTATGTAAGCGTTACGTAGTATTTACGCCTCCGATGGCGACGCGACGCGAAAGAACCTGCGTAATATTTAACTAACAAGGTCAATCCTAGCTCCCGCAAAAAAAATCAGCAAACCATTTTCAATCATAATACTAAAGTGTCGAAGTACCAAAATTGAACACTGTCGGCTATGAAAGTTGTATGCGTGCGTTCATAAACAAGTGTTATCGTTCGAATGGCCTTGTATCGTGTCTTTAGCTAATGCGCATTGTTTAACTGAAAAACAAACATGTTTTTGAAAATGTCAAGTATTTTTTTATCAGATTTCAAATGTTGGCCATCAGTGAGGTGTTATGCAAGCTTTAAAATTTTAATACTTATCGACGGAATTCGCGGAATTTATTATTATCATTTGATTTAAATCTCCTTTTTTATATGTGGAATTTATAAAGTAAATAAACTACAGCAACATACCTAACATAAGTATAAGATACAGGGTGGATTTTTTTTTTAAGTGAACCGGGATGGAAATAAAGGAAATAGGAACATTCCTTTCTTTTAAAAAAAGCAAAACTGCATTCATGGATTTTTGAAATACATTTGCCATCTTTGGGAACTGAACTGACACTGATGATGATGCAAAATATTACATCCTGTCTGTACTGTCTGTAAAAAAAGGCCGAAATATGCACTAAAAACTGATAATATACCCAAAATATGCACAATGCAAAATAATATTAAAAACTTTTTTAATCTATATTTTAATTAAATTGACGACATGTGACAAAAACAGTGAAATATTCTTGAAATTATGCATTGTTTTTGTTACAATTGTACAATTTAAGTATTTTTCAAAATTTTTGAGCGCAAATTTGTGACGTTTGTCGGGTGAGAACTGGGTAGTTAGGTATCGATTTGTACGCCGAAAACAACCTCTCTGTTGACTGAAATAAGTCAAATCAATTAGCTACTCAATAAAACTATATCTTCAATCTCAGGAAACGAAAGATAGTTTGAAATTTATTGTTAAGAATGAAAAAAGAATAAAATATTATTGGATATTAGGACTTAAAAAAACAGTGCCGAAAATTGCATTGACAAAAAAGTTATGAGGACAATTTAGTGGACAGTGACTGAGTTAAGTCACAAGTAAATCATTTAGCTACACAAAAAACTGTTTTAAATCTCAGGAAACATTAGGTAGTTTTAAATTATATCATTAGGAATGAAAAAAGAATGCAATATTATTGGATTTTATTTTTTTGAGGCATAGGGTCTAAAAAGATGGCAGGTATCATTAGTGGTTATTGTCCTTCCTTTAACCTCAAAATATATGAAAAACAACATTATAGGAGGTTGCTGGAGAAGGGGGAGGAAGAAAGGGCGAGGGGAGTCAACACCACCACTGAATAAAATGCTGTATAAATAAAATCCTGCATAAATATGTTTTTTTTGGAGTTATGTCAATTGCAGTAGTTGTTACTGCTGCAACATATAACAGATAATAATAATTATGCTTCAACTAGATATGTCCATCAGCCATTTTAATGTCCCCACTGCTAGGGCACAGGCCTTCCTTATAGGTAAGGAGGACGGGCCATAACCCACCACGCGGGCCCAATGCGGTTTGGTGGGTGTTAACGACTGCAAATGCAGCCGGGACCAATGGCTTAACGTGCCTTCCAAAGCACGGAGGAGCTCGAGATAATAAATTTTTGGTCACCCATCCCATGACCGACCCTTGCGAACGTTGCTTAACTTGCGCAATCGCTGGGCCAGGCGCTAGACCACTGCGCCACCGAGCTCCTCTCGGCCACCGAGCTCCTCTCTCAACTAGATATAGATCAGCTTATTTGTCACTACTCCTCGTCTGTGCCTATTGATGGCAATTGCAACTGTAAAGCCAAAACTTTATCCTATCTTTCAACTTTACCAACTCCAGATTGAACTTTTACTCAATCCTTTTGCAGACTGTGATCTTAAGAGAACTGTCTTGTGTGTAATATTTTTTCATTTTTGTTTGTATGTCGGAATCTTGGCCACGCATCACTCCAACACTACTGAGTTAAAGTCCGATTTTTAAACTAATAGCAAAAATGTAAACAAAGGTGTTGCCAAAACCAAACAACAGAAAAGGAAATAGTATATTGCTAAGTCAAGAAATAAACACACTTACATGTTTTTTTACTACAAACCTAATAAAAATAGGGTGTGATTTTATCAATTACCTAATAAATGCATTTTCAGTGACCTAATAAATAATATTGTTCCTAAAATAGTAGATCTGTCACCTAAATTGAATCACCAAATAATATTAAAACGATTACTTAAATATGAATTAAGAATTACTTGAAAATAATATCAATTATCAAAATAATAAAAGTGTCACTAAAACTGAATCACCAAACAATATAAAAATGGTTACCTAAAAATGTATATCAATGACTAAAAATAATTTTTAGTCACTGGAAAATAATTTTGATGATAAACAATTAATTAAATAAAACTACCATTGGTTTTATAAATGTAGGTAGGTACTTTATTAAATCAAACATTGCACTGTAATGTAAAGAACTAAGTAATTGAAAGTAAATGTAAGTGAAAAAAGAATAGAAAAGATAAATTTTATCTTAGGTAAGTATATCTCGTGGACTGCGCGCCAGCCGGTTGGGTTACAGGGATCACGCGAGCCAGCGAGCAGTCAAGCTAATTGGTCAATTTACATAGCCCGCCAGTTAGACTCCGCCCCTATTAGGATTTTTTCTATTAATTAGGTAACAGATCTATAATTTTGATAATTGAACGAATTAAATTATGCTAATAGTTAGGTGATTAGATTTATAGTGACAGATTTACTATTTTTAGGTGTTGATGTATTATTCCTGCCCGTGACTTACTTTTTAGAGCATAGATCTTATAATCTGGCTATAGAAAAAAAGTGATCAAACTATAATTTAAGGTACAGATTTACATTAATCCGATGATGTATACTTAGAGACACTTTTAATAAATATGATAACTAATATATTTCTTGGGGATAGATATTATTATTAGGGTATTGCAAATTAGTGACACATCTAAACTTAGGTGACAGAAAATATTGTTCCCATAAAATATAGTAAATAAATATTCTGAATCATGAGGTTCGTGGAAAAAACAGTAATATACTTAAACATTTCATGATAACAGTTTTGGAGTAGAAAGCAGACTAAAAAGCTTTTTAAGCAAGGCAATAAAACTATTGTCTCAAATTATAGGCCAATCTCCAAGCTTTGCATTATTTTAAAAGTCGATGTGAAAAGTTAGAGTCTAAATGTTACAAAGGTTATCTGAACGGGGTAGAAAAATCAATAAAAGTAAACCCAAAAGTTTTCTGGTCTTTCATAAAAGGAAAACGCAAAGGGAATAGTTCATATCCCACGTCAATGAACACTGCAACTTGCACCGCTAATGGTGGCGAGGAGATATGTGATCTATTTGCTGACAACTTTGCTTCTGTCTACAATGTGTCAGATGGTAATAGTGGCGACAACACAAGTAAAGAAGAAATGCACAATAACAACCTGCATTCAATTCATATTGGATTAGACGAGGTTTTGCAGAAGTTGAAGATTTTAGATGCTAGCAAAAGTCACGGTCCAGATAAAATCCCGGTTATTTAGGTAAAAAAGTGTGCGAAAACCCTAGGTGAACCCTTATGTATCATTTATAATGAATCACTAAGGTCAGGGATATTCTCAGATGACTGGAAGCTGGCTAAAGTTGTACCGATACACAAAGGTGGAGACAAAACTTGTGTTGATGACTATCGACCAATCTCCTTACTTTGTGTATTTGCTAAAGAATTTGAATCTATAATTTGTCCTGTAGTTCGGAATCATTGCAAGCAAATCTTTACGGACAATCAGCATGGTTTTCTTGAAGCACGGTCTACCTGCACTAACCTGGTATGTTTTAAAAACTTGTTATCACAATTGATTCTAAGGGCAAATTGAATTTTAGGGAAATTAATTCATTGGGAATTATCGGGTCTTTATTAAACTGGATTAAATCTTACCTTACAAATACAATTTTTCATGTGGTGATTAATGGTTATCGTTCTAGTGATCGTGATATACTATCTGGCGTACCTCAGGGATCGCATTTCGGACCGACCGATCTTGTTTAATCTGTTAGTAAATGATTTGCCAAAATGCCTCAATTATGCCACTCCATTCTTTTACGCAGATGATTTGAAAATGGGACTACAAATAAGAACAGATGATGATGCTCTAAAGTTGCAAGATGACCTCAATAATCTTGTCGACTGGTGCACTGACAACGGTATGCTACTAAATCCAAAAAAATGCCGACAAGTTCATTTTACACAGAAAATAAACTTTACTGCTACTCAGTACTATCTTCAAGGTGTTGCACTTGAATCATCAGATATAGTCAAGGATCTTGGTATATACTTTGATCAAAAGTTATCCTTCGTTCCCCAAGTAGATAATGTAGTTAATAGAGCTTCAAAGATGCTAGGGTTTGTTATAAGAAATGCAAAAATCTTTAAAAATACGCAAACAAAAATCTTATTATACAACTCTTTAGTAAGGAGTATTTTGGAGTATGGCAGTGTCGTATGGTGCCCACACTTTGCTACTCATACTCTTCGCCTTGAAAGAATACAAAAAATATTTGTTTGGCATCTTGCGTATTCTAAAGGCTTACATAAAATAATCGAAAGTTATGAAGAGAGATTAAAATATTTTAAAATGATGTCACTCGAAAAAAAAAGGGACCAGTTGGATTTAATTTTTCTGAGTAATATCTTAACAAGTAGAATCAACTGCCAATCTATACAATTTAAATTATAATATACTATCACAATTTAAATTAAGAGCCTCGCGTAGGATGCCTCGAAATCCCATGACACCACTTTGTCCTCCTCTTAGATACACGGTTTTAGGTGCCAATTCTGCCATCCCCCGTCTATACAGAATTTTAAACAAATATTCCGATATGATTGACGTCTTTTATGACTCTGCCAATAGGATGCGCAAAATTATGTACCACAATATTATTGATGCAAGTTAAACGGTCACTTTTGTAATTATTTTTTTAGTATACCTAAGATATATAAAAATACTTTAGATAATAAGTAGTAATTAAGATAAATCTGTACTCTAGCATTTTAGAAGCAGGAGGTATCTACTTGTAAGTACTTTATGTACTTAGCTAAAATAAGATATTTAAGTATGAAATGATATAATTAGTGCATAAACTGTAAGTAGACCTAAATAAATAAAAATAAAAAAGTCCTTGAGAGAATCGTTTACGATCAAGTTTATGCTTGTCTGAGTCACTCATTCTGCCCGTTTCAACATGGTTTCCTAAAGAGACGCTCGACTGTTTCGAACCTGGCACTATTTAATAATTTTCTTACGAAGACGATGGACTCTGGGGGACAAGTAGATGTTATATATACCGACTACAGTAAAGCTTTTGACAGGATTAATCATAACACGCTAATTGCTAAGCTTTTGCGCGTCGGTATATGTGACGATCTACTGAGGTCGTTTTCCTCTTACATTGAGTTCAGATTGCAGGCGGTAGTAGTCAATAACTTCACATCTAGCTGGACTACTGTCCCCAGCGGTGTTCTGCAAGGTTCGCTGCTTGGGCCTTTGCTATTTCTCATTTTTATAGCTGACATCAATGTGTGCTTTAAACACTCGCATTTACTTTGTTTTGCAGACGATATGAAAATCTACGCTGATGTGAGATCCATAAGTGATGCAATCTGATTTAAATAGACTTGAGGCTTATTGTCGGGTGAACGATCTTGATTTAAACCCCTCTTAGTGTTGTTTGGTGACGTTTACACGCAAGCGAAATCTGATTTTGTTTAATTACACTCTCAAGGATGCCACTTTGGTAACTAAATCTACAGTGAAGGATTTGGGAGTTCTCCATGACTCAAAACACTGTTTGATGCCCACATCGATAGTATCGTATCTAAAGCTTCTAAGTCCTTGGGTTTCGTTATGCGTTGTGCGAAGGAGTTCTGCCTTGTTAAATCAAAACATTTAAAATTATTTTCTGTTCATTTGTTCGAAGCTCTTTTGAATACGCCAGTCAAATTTGGAATCCCCGCTACGATGTCTAGATTTCGTGAGTTGAAAATATACAAAAAAAGTTTATTCGCTTTCTTTGCTACTTTACCAAGAACTTCGAGCAACAAAGGCTTCGTTTCGTCACGAAGGGAGAAGCCTTAGCGATTATTACTCTATTCAAAATTATTCTGGCATTTTTTGCGGGGGAGGGAAATGCACACAAGTGCAGTTCCGCATACCCACATACAAAAACAACACTGTAATGACGACACTCACACATAAAAAATAAAACAAAACAGCAAAAATTTGTGTACGGATGAGTCACTCATCAAAATATGACATGTTTTTGACATAAAGGGCTGGGCTCAACTGTCGATGCTGATAGGGTTGGGTAAATTTCACGAAAAATTTCGGTCTGTGAAATATTTAGAATAAATTTCATTTTGGTTTGAAATATTTCAGTTTAGAGTGAAATTTATTTTTAAGTTTCATCTAACCTAAATAAAACAAAATTACATGCATTTTGTCAATATATCAACATAATTATAGACAAAACAATAAACAAATAAGTTGGCTTAAATTACGAATAGCTTTGGCTATTTTACAACTTTTAATAACAAAATATTCAATGTCTGTTTCGACTGTCGGCCACGATGGCGTAGAAGAAAAACGACTTCATCAACATTACGAAGGAATATGTAGAAAACTAACAATATAAGTCGCAAAGTAGGACCAATATTCAGAAAGTTTAACCATGACCGCGCGGTCGAAACCTGGAGGACCTCGCGGCCACGCAGTTCTCTCAATCGGAGCTTAGTAGAGGTTCCATTATTTTTGCTAATCGCAGATACGATTTCGTAGATAATGAAGACAGATAAGTAAAGCCCTAATGTTTGGACTTTACGACCACGTTTTTCTGTAGGTCGTGAAAACCAAACCTTGGCCGAGCAATCGAAACCCCTTTTTCCTCACTGCTCACGAGGTCTTTCAAAGCACACAGTAGATTAGATATATTATTTGGTTACGTGCTGTTCGGTATATTATTTGGTAGCTATGCGCAGCTAGATGGCGCTTCTAATTTTGAATACTTATTTTTAGAAATGGGTGATATTTTTGATAAATTTCAACTAGCTCGACTTAAAAATCTATAATATTATCGAATTGCTCGCAAAATTTCACGAGAGTCGGTTGAGAAATGGGACCTGTAGAGGAGAACAGACAGCTAGAAAGTCAGACTAAAATATGTTTATGTATATATCTCCGCCATTTTGAAGAATTAAAAAAACTGGCTTGACGGTAAAATTCTGTATAATTTTCGAACCTGTTCACAAAATTTGACGAGAATCAGTTGTGAAATGTGCCTGTAGAGAAGAACAAACAGTGCTGGAATGGCGGACTGATATGTTTCTTTTACATATCTCCGCCATGAAAATTTTCGAAAAACAGGCTCGACAATAAAATTCTATATAATTTTCGAACTTGCCCATAAAATTCCACGGGAATCGGTTGAGAAATATGACTTGTAGAGGAGAACAAACAGCGCCGGTAAACTGGACTGAAATGTATCTTTTGCATATCTCCACCATTTAGAAAAAAATCAAAAAACAGGCTACAAAAAAAATGTTTATGTTATAGGCAAACGCCGAAGCTCAGGCACTCCTAGGTTTGTCTAGTCAAACCTCAGGTTTGACAAGAAGCCTTAGTCAAAGCCCAAAATAAAATCGTGTATCGTCTTAAATTCCTAACCTATCACGTGTCCTATAGGAGTAACGCAGACTCTTTGACTAAACTTAACCTCAAGATTAAGAAAAACATCATTCATTTCCGATGTGAAATTTAGTCAAAGCTGCCTTACTCCTAAGTCACGTGATAGATTAGAAATTTAAGACAATCGCGAAGCGCAGCGGAGCGTTCATCTTAAATTTCGTGGTTATTTTCTTTTAAACAGACAACAGATATTTTTGTTTACAGGAAGATTGTTAATTTAGTTAAATTTTCACTCTACAGAATGCGTTTTTCATAGTTGTACAAACAAAATATCAAATTCTGTGCCTAATTTAAGCGTGACTGGTCAAACCTCGATTTGATCGTATTGAGTTTCGGCTTTCGACTGCCCAAGTTAGTCTCTCCTAGGTTTGGCCATAAATTCGTCAGTCAAAAGCCGAAATATGCCATTGGTTTTGGACTTTGACTAAGCCTTCTTGTTATACCTGAGGTTTGACTAGGCAAACCTAGGAGCGCCGGGACTTCGGGGTTTGACTATAACATTTATATAATTTTCGACCCTGCTCACAAATTTTAACAAGAATCGGTTGAGAAATGCGACCTGGGGGGGTATTACAACCTCTTAAAACTTGCCAGGTTTATGAATTGCTATAGTTACATCTCTTTCTCACTGTATAGCAATTAAAAGAGATAGATTGATAGCCAGTCAGAAAACTGCCACGAAATAAGCGGTCATAATACGGCCCCTGTACAGGAGAACAACAGCGCCGAAAAGCCGGACTGAAATATGCTCTTTTACACATCTCCGCCATTATGAAAAATTTCGAAAAACTGGCTCGACCATAAAATTCTATATAATTTTCGAACCCGTTCACAAAATTTTACGAGAATCGGTTGAGAAATGCGACCTGTAACCTATAGAGGAGAACAAACGGACAGCAGGAAGGACATACGAAAGAATTGTTGCCCAAGCTGAAGCAGAGACGCTTCGCTCGCGCTTCGCGCTCGCTCGGTCAATTACCTAAGCCTTTAAATTTCATTTAATACGTTAAAATAGTAAAATAATTCAGAAAATAAGGGATTTCTAGTACTGGAAATAAATTTCACTCAAAAGTGAAATATTTCAACCCGTTTTGAAAGATTTCATAAATTTCATATAAATTTAATTTTCATTTCATTGAAATTTTCACTGGACCCATCCCTACGATGCAGCAATATCGATACGGAAAAAGGAATAAAGCTCCGGACAAACCGACGCGAGCGAATCGCGCGCGTCGCTCATTTTGACAGATTTTGATCACGTAACTCAAAGCAATAGCCATAGCCATAGCCATTGCCATAGCAATTTCTTTGACAATGGCTATGGCTATGGCTATCGCTTTGAGTTACGTGATCGCACTCGCGAATTTCGCGCGGAATTCGCCTCAGTCTGTACGAAGCTTTAAGGTTACAAACTCAATCATTTTACGATGGGGTGAATAACAACAAAGAGGTCATTTTTATATGCTCGAGCTTTATTCAAAAAGCTCGAGAGTGTAGGTAATTGGGTTGGGATTAATGTCTACCCAGGGAAGTTGGGCTCAGGCTGCTGACACTGAACATCGCTCCATGACAGTACTGCCATCTGCATACCCAACAATTTGAATTTTGAAAGATACCGACCGACTGTTGAATAAAAAAATAGCAAACTGATTTTGATAATGTCGTCAATATAGTAAAATATATATAATTACTAGCTTCCGCCTGCGACTTCGTCCGCGTGGATATTAGAGAAAATCTTTAGGGAACCTTCAACCAGGATCCAACCAGCCGTTCTTATGCGATTAGGCGGGTTCCCACCAAGCGCGCTGCCTCGCGAGGCAAGACGTTTGCCGCGTGCCGCGGGCCTCGCACGAGTTTATTTTAATAATCAGGGGCCCTATTTTTGAATCGCTCGTCTCCAGTCGAGCGCTCGTTTCTACTGATTTTCGTTCGACATCTCATTGTTTTGAAATTCACATTTTCAAAATCACAAAACGTATGTTATCAATTTATTTTTAGACGTGCTCCTACGAAGTTTAAAGTTGTAATGCCTATTTTATATTATTTTTCCATACAAAATTTGAACCCCATTTTCACCCTTGTGTTGGACTTCAAAATAAATGTCATTTTCGCAATCGTCATCCCAGAAAACCCTAATTACGACATCCATATCTATTTGTAGGTTTATTTACCCCATCTCATCTCCATAGGGGTTGAAATACTACCAATAACAATATACGTTGCGTTAAATTTCCATCCAAAAGCCTAAATTATAAATTTAGCAATTTTTACTTCGAAAATGAAGGATTTTCTTCTAAACACAATTTCCTCCCTCTTTTCACCCTTCGGGGGTAGAATTTTGAAAAACGCTGAGACATGTATTTATTAATTTTCAATCATCAGCCTGAACACAAAATTTGAAGATCCTAGCTTCAAAACTGAGGGACTTTCATACAAACTTTTAAACCTTATTTCATCCCCTTAGGAATGGAATTTTCAAAAATCCTTTCTTAGCGGATGCCTACATCATAACATCTACCTGCATGCTAAATTTCAGCCCGATCCGTCCAGTGATTTGGGCTGTGCGTTGATAGATCACTATATCAGTTAGTTACCTTTGAGTTTTATATATTTAGATTTTTCTAAGAAACTGTACATTCAAAGTCTCAAAAATGGCTTCATCATCCCTGATTTATCATAATATGATACCTCATTTGGGGGCGCAAAACTTTGAATGCCCCCCCCCCCCCCCACCATCCATCTCTCTCTTAGCGTGGTTGTTTTATGTCATTGGAAAACTTCTAATTTGACGCATGGGTCGGTCATGGGATGGGTGACCAAAAATGTATTATCTCTAGCTCCTCCGTGCCTCGGAAGGCACGATAAGCCGTTAACGACGGCAAATGCAGCCGGGACCAACGGGCTGACAATCCACAACGGGTTGACAACGGAACAACAATCCGCATTGGGCCCGCGTGGTGGGTTATCGCCCATCCTCCCACCTATAAGGAAGGCCTGTGCCCCAGTAGTGGGGAGGGGACATTAAAAATGGCTGATGGTCAACTATAAATACTAAGTATAAAGTACTGCTAGGTACTTGTTTTCTCGCAGTCAATGGTAAAAAGTAGAGTACACAACTCGTGAAAAAAAAATTTCATCTCAGTTCTTTGTATCCCTCGAATTAAATTCCCTTTTTATTCACTTGTTGTATAATCTACTATTTCGACATTTATTTCGCGATATCTGTCGCGTCGCGCTCACATCAGTGCAGAGCAAATCATGCAAAAATCTCGCAAATGAATTTGACACATAATCAGGGCCAGATTGACCAACACTTTATCGACAAACATTATTTAACGGTAACATCACTAAGTTGCCCATCGGCGAGAACTCGGATTTATCTAGCGACAGATCTGAAATTTTTACGGACGAGCCATGGACTAGCAGACCCGATGTCACTGAACAAATTTGACAACTAATCAAGAATAAAATATACGAATTTAATGTTTAAATGTAAACAAATAGCAAATAGCTTTTATGTGAAATGTAACACCGTCTTTTTGTATACTTGATGTTCAAGACCTCTTTTAACAGCAAAAAAACTCATAAATTCGACATTTTAAACACAGCAGCGTTCACATGCGCGACTGGACTCGGTCTAGAAAGAAATCCGGGCGCAACTGGTTTTACTAATGCGTATGCCCATTTAGGCTTGTACTTCGGCAGAGGGGAACGCTTTGTATGGCTTCTCTTTCTGTAGAAGCCCGTCTTACTCTAAGACCAAGAATTACTACAATTCATCCAATTACTACGAGCTCTGTAGAATGCATCATCTATTACCACTTGCTCTGCGTCCTGACATCAATGACATTATATTTTTATTAAAAATTGCATCTAACGCGATTGACTGTCCTGAGCTATTGGCGCAGATTTCGCGGAGGGTACCCTCAAAGACCCTAAGAAATAATTCACTTTTATCCCTCCCCTCCCCCTAGCTCACACGAACTACAGGCAAAACGAATTTATATGGCGTGCCAGTGATAGCTTTAACCGATTGAGTATTGCTCTAGATCTCGATTTGTTTAATACTAGCTAGGCCTTGCAATTCGAATATTCGAATTATTCGAATATTCGCCTTATTTTGCTATTCGAATATTCAAGTCGGTGATATTCGAATATTCGAATATTTTCCACTTTTTTGGATTTAGGCAAAAGTCATTAATTAAATACCCGAATAGCTTTTGTGAGCATAGAATGAAGCTATCGTTAACGTTCACTTTCTCGTTGATTTATTTGTTTACCTGTGTTGTTTGTTTTTCCACAAATTGTAAACGATTTTAATCTAGCTTCCCAATGAGTCAAAGACTTGAAACTTAAAACAAAGGTCTGAACAGGAAGACAATGACATCTTATAGTGTCATTGAGCTGATCTGATGATGGAACCAAAAGGCCTCAGGAAATCTGTAATAAAACCATACAAACCCATCGACTTTGGGCCCGTTTGATTCGTCTTGACTAGTACTCTGTTCGGAAATAGTGTCCAGAGTCTGATGATGGAGCCGGACGAAAACCACAGGAACTCTTAAAAAAACCATACAAATCCATCGAGTTTGAGCTTGTTTGATTCGTCTTGGCAATCACATTGTTGAAAAATAGTGTCCATGGTCTGATGATGGAGCAGGAAGAAAATCACAGGAACTCTGTAATAAAACCATACATATCCATCGAGGGAGTGTTTGATTCGTCTCGACAAGTTCTCTGTTGGTAAAATAGTGTCCAGGGTCCGATAATGAAGCCGGAAGTAAACCACAAAAACTATGTAATAAAACCATACAACTCCATTTAGTATGGGCTCGTTTGATTTGTCTTGACTAGTTCTCTGTTGGGAAATAGTGTCCAGAGTCTGATGATGGAGCCGGAAGAAAACCACAGGAAATCTGTAATAAAACCATACAAATCCATCGAGTTTGAGCTTGTTTGATTCGTCTTGGCAATCACATTGTTGAAAAATAGTGTCCATGGTCAGATGATGGAGCCGGAAGAAAATCACAGGAACTCTGTAATAGAACCATACATATCCTCGATGGATATCGAGGGCTTGTTTGATTCGTCTCGACAAGTTCTCTGTTGGTAAAATAGTGTCCAGGGTCTGATAATGAAGCCGGAAGTAAACCACAAAAACTATGTAATAAAACCATGCAACTCCATTTAGTTTGGGCTTGTTTCATTCGTCTCGACTAGTACTCTGTTGGGAAATAGTGTCCAGAGTCTGATGATGGAGCCGGAAGAAAACCATAGGAACTCTGTAATAAAACCATACAAATCCATCGAATTTGGGCT
Organism: Agriphila geniculea; assembly: GCA_943789525.1. NCBI lineage: Eukaryota > Metazoa > Arthropoda > Insecta > Lepidoptera > Crambidae > Agriphila > Agriphila geniculea. Next base: position 20,766,336 of record OX038871.1, read on the forward strand.
CGTTTGATTCGTCTTGGCAATAACTCTGTTGAGAAATAGTGTTCAAGATCTGATGATGGAGCCGGAAGAAAATCACAGGAACTCTATAATAAAACAATATATATCCATCGAGGACTCGTTTGATTCGTCTCGACAAGTACTCTGTTGGGAAAATAGTGTCCAGTGTCTGATAATAAAGTCGGAAGAAAATCACGAAAAATATGTAATAAAACTATGCAGCTCCATTTATTTTGGGGTCGTTTGATTTGTTTTGACTAGTATTTTGACGGAAGATGTTTTCCAGGGTCTGGTGATTGAGTCGGAAGAAGGCTACAGGAACTCTCTAATAAAATCATAGAACTCCATAGAGTTTGGGCTCGTTTGATTTGTCTTGACAAGTAATCTGTTGGGAAACAGTATCCAAGATCTGGTGATGGAGCCGAAAGAAGGGTACAAGATCTCTATAATAATACCATACAACCCCATCAAGTTTGGGCTCGTTTGATTCGTTTTGACATGTATTCTAATGGGAGATAGTACTAGACCCTGGTCTAATAATGAAGCTGGAAAAAATCCCGAGAAAAAACACAGATACAAGACCAAAAAAAGAAAGAAAGAAAGATAATATATTTATTTGAGAATCACACACAGTACATAAAAAAGCTTAGGCTTTATTGTGCTTAGACAGTGTGGTTAGCCACGCTGTCTCAAACAAAAAATAAACATTAACTGACAATCAAACCAAAAAACATATGTTTTAAAAATAAACTTAAAAGTATCAAAATTGAACTCAAAACATGCCCTTAAAATTAACTAGAAAAACGGACTAATAAGTATAAAATAATTTCCCCTTTAAAGATTTATAATTCTACAAAGAAGTTTTTAAACTAAACACGTGGGGCGAAGGCAAAAAAAATCAATTGAGGATAATTTTTACACAATGCGTCCCATTAAACAAAGCATTTAACTTTGGTTTAACGTGAAAAAATAAGCAATATTTAATAATTACGACCATCTGTCTTTTGTAGAATTATTCGAATATATTCGAATACCTCCTTAAAAATTTTCGAATATTCGAATATTGGATTTCATCGAATATTTGCAAGCCCTAATACTAGCGTCAATGCGGCAAGGAATGGGTTAAGTAGACAGTTTTTTTAATGATCACTGTATCCATATTAGTTAAGACTTGTTACTGCAGTCTAGTTATTATTGGTTTGTTCTGTTTTTGTGAGTTAGTTTAAGTTTAATCTTCTGTAAGTTACAAGTAATTAATCGGTTCCTTTTCTATGATTCTTATAAGGTGTAGGTAATAATTTGATATTTTGTATCAACTATTTGGGGCCATCCATAAATTACGTCACACGTTAAGGGGAAGGGAGGGGGTCGACAAAGTGTGACATTGTGTGACAAGGGGGTGGGAGGGGTCCCAAATATTGTGACGTCACATTTGAAAATAATTTAAATTTAAATAAAATAAAATTCAGTACTGCTGTTTTAATACAATAATTATTTCTAGATGTAAAATTGAAATATGTGACGTCACACTAGGGAGGGGGGGTTCTCACAAATGTGACCAGCTGTGACAAGGACGGGGGAGGGGGTCAAAAATCTAAGTTTTCCTAAGAAAAATAAATAAAATAAAATAATAAAAACATTTATATGGTGCTGTTAGCGAACTAAAGCTATGGAAGTGTAATTGCAAACAAATATTGCTTAAAAAATGGCACCACGGGGCCGAAAAAGTACAACCGCTTTAGTCGAACAGCTTTAGTCACACACCCAGTGCCTAACTTTAGTGTTCTTTACAATAAATTGCAGTTTATATTGTAGAGAAAAGATAGAAAGGGAGAGTTTATTAAAAATGACGTCCTTTATAGTCAAATGTTGTAAAAGATACAAAGAAGGCAGTAAAAAGATGCAGAAATAATGTTTCTTATTTTTTCGTTTAAGTACAGAAAAGATGTATAAGTATACAAATTATAGTCGCTAATAAGCAATCAGTGTTCAGCCCCTTAGGGCTGCATAATTAAATGCCAGCATTTTAGCTCTATCCACTTAGTAGTACTTTTCGTGTGGTGCCATTTTTTTGAGCGGAGTGCTTATTCCATAGCTTTAGTTAGCTGGGTGCTGTGCACACATCAACTGCAAACTGTACATCTCTGGTTCATTTTATAAAATTTCAATAAACCCTTCTTCAGACTTTTTGATTCACATTAAAAGTTATTGTAATTAGCAGTTGTTTGTTAGTCTGTTTGCCCAGTGGCAAAGGCCTCCTCCATTTGACGCCATGATTTCCTTTCTAGGGCCACTCTGGTTTACGCTGATCCCGCTATGGCCCTTATCTCATCAATCCATCTTTTGTGTGGTCTTCCACGTTTCCTTTTGGCATTTCTTGGGTACCAGTACATCATTGTTTTGCTCTATTAATCTCTGCCTCTCACTGTATGTCCTGTCCACCGCCATTTCAGTACTTTTACTGTGTAGGTTATGTCTTTAATTTTTATTCAACTCTTGATATCATCTATTGATACTTTATCTGACAGTTTTATCCCCAACATGCTTCTTTTCATAGAGTTCTGACACACCAGAAGATTGGAAACTTGTCAGAACTCTCATTAATTAATATTAATCTTTAATACAAGTAGTAGAGTAGCTGTTAGTGATGGGTTTTTGACCGGATAAAAACTCAAAATGGATAAAAACTCAATAAAGATCCGTTTTTAGCCGAGTTTTTATCCAAAAGGACGGATATTTATCCGCCCTAATAAAATATTTATTTTAAAACCCTTTTCTTGATATGTCACGTAAATTTTGAAATTAAAATAAAGGTAGTTAATAATTTTAAACAAAATAAGTGCTATTGAAGTGCATTATAATTAAGAAATCCAAAAAATGCAATAGAAGAATGAAAACTACATCCTGAGAATTCTCAAACTACTTCAGAATTATGAATGAATTCGTTCGATGACTCTAGCACCCCCAGCCCCCAACGTACGTAGCACGTAGTTTTACGCAAAAACGGAAGGGTTGTCACAAAATTTACTTGACACGCAGGGTTCGGAAACCAGTTAATATTGTAAAAAAATACCATGATGGTAGCCAACTATTTTGTTATTGGGCCGAATTCGATGAAACTCGGTTTGGGCACTATTAAAAAAAAAACAGTAAAGCAATATTAAAAATGTCGAAAATGTACGATGGCGGCCAACTTTTTTGTTTATGGGCCGGTTTCGATGAAACTTGGTTTTTGGTACTATTTTGACAAGAAAACAGCAACGCAATGTTTAGTGTGTCAAAAGTCCAAGATAGCGGCTAACTTTTTTGTTTGTGGGCCGATTTCGATGAAACTCTTTTTTTTGTACTATTTTGACAAGAAAACAGCAACGCAATGTTAAAAATATGAAAAATCCAAGATAGCGGCCAATTTTTTTGTATTTGGGCCGATTTCGATGAAAGTCGGTTTTTTGTACTATTTTGACAAGAAAACAGCAACGCAATGTTATAAATATGAAAAATCCAAGATGGCGGCCAGCTTTTTTGTTTTTGGGCCGATTTAGATGAAAATTGGTTTGGGACACCATTTTTAAAAGAAAACAGCAATGCAATATTAAAAATATCAAAAATCTAAGATGGCGGCCAACTTTTTAGTTTGTGGGCCGACTTTGATGAAACTTTGTTTGGGGCACTATTTTTAAAAGAAAACAGCAACGCAATGTTAAAAATGTCAAAAATCCAAGATGGCGGTCATCTTTTTTGTTTTTGGGCTCATTTCGATGAAACTCGGTTTTTGGCACTATTTTGACAAGAAAACAGCAACGCAATGTTAAAAATGCAAGATGGCGGCAAACTGTTTTGTTTGTGGGCTGATTTCGATGAAACTCAATTTTTGTACTATTTTGACAAGAAAACAGCAACGTAATGTTAAAAATATGAAAAATCAACGATGGCGGCCAACTTTTTTTTGGGCCGATTTCGATGAAACTTTGTTTGGGGCACTGTTTTTAAAAGAAAACAGCAACGCAATATTAAAAATGTCAAAAATCCAAGATGGCGGCAAACTTTTTTGTTTGTGGGCTGATTTCGACGAAACTCGATTTTTGTACTATTTTGACAAGAAAACAGCAACGCAATGTTAAAAATATGAAAAATCAACGATGGCGGCCAACTTTTTTTTGGGCCGATTTCGATGAAACTTTGTTTGGGGCACTATTTTTAAAAGAAAACAGCAACGCAATATTAAAAATGTCAAAAATCCAAGATGGCGGCAAACTTTTTTGTTTGTGGGCTGATTTCGACGAAACTCCATTTTTGTACTATTTTGACAAGAAAACAGCAACGCAATGTTAAAAATATGAAAAATCCAAGATGGCGGCCAAATCTCAAATTTAAAAATTATATAGCTATTTCATCTTAATCAATTGTTAAAATATCTGGAAAGATATTTCAATTGAATGTCGAGGTAATTCCTCACATTGGTGAAATAACGCTGGCTTGCAGCGTAAGAGTTTAGGATATACTAGGAAAAATTCGACGATGTCACTAGTGACTCGGTAGCTCAGCGGTCAGAGCATTGGACCGGATATCCAAAGGTCGCGGGTTCGATTCCCGTCTGAGTATTGATCTGGTGCGAGTCGTATTTTTTCTAGTATATTATTTAGTATTGTTTAAAAATGGCATTGTAAATGCAAGAATCTCAAATTTAATTTTTTTTTGTTTTCGAGCTGATTTCGATGAAAATCGGTTTGGGACACTATTTTCAAAAGAAAACAGCAATGCAATATTAAAAATATCATAAATCTAAGATTGCGGCTAACTTTTTTGTTTGTGGGCCGATTTTGATGAAACTTGGTTTTTGATACTATTTTGACAAGAAAACAACAACGCAATGTTAATAATGTTAAAATCCAACCAAGATAGTGGCCAACTTTGTTGTATGTAGGCTGATTTCGATGATTCATCGAAAACGGCTTACAAACCAAAAAGTTGGCCGCCATTTCACATTTTTATGTTTTTAACATTGCGTTGCCGTTTTTTTGTGAAAATAGTACCAAAAACCGAGTTTCATCGAAATCGGCTCACAAACAAAAAAGTTAGCCGCCGTCGTGGATTTTTTTATATTTTTAACATTGCGTTGCTGTTTTATTGTTAAAATAGTACCAAAACCGTGTTTCATCTAAATCGACATACAAATAAAAAATTGGGTGCCATGTTGGCTTTTTCTAATTTTAACCATTGCGTTGCTGTTTTCTTGTCAAAATAGTACAAAAAAACGAGTTTCATCGAAATCGGCTCACAAACAAAAAGGTTGGCCGCCCTCCTAAATTTTTGTCATTTTTAATATTGCGTTGCTGTTTTCTTGTCAAAATAGTACAAAAAATTGAGTTTCATCGAAATCGCCCCAAAAACAAGAAAGTTGGCCGCCATCTTTGATTTTCCATATTTTTAACGTTGCGTTGCTGTTTTATTGTCATAATAGTACATAAAACCGAGTTAAATCGAAATCAGCCCACAAACAAAAAAGATGGCCGCCATCTTTGATTTTTCATATTTTTAACATTGCGTTGCTGTTTTCTTGTCAAAAAGTACAGAAAACCGAGTTTCATCGAAATCGGCTCACAAACAAAAGGTTGGCCGCCATCTTTGATTTTTGGACATTTTTAAAATAGCGTTGCTGTTTTCTTGTCAAAATAGTACAAAAGAACCGAGTTTCATCGAAATGGCCCAAAAACAAAAAAGTTGGCCGCTATCTTGGATTTTGATATTTTTAACATTGCGATGCTGTTTTCTTGTCAAAACAGTACCAAAAACCGAGTTTCATCGAAATCCGCTCACAAACAAAAAGGTTGGCCGCCATGTTAGATTTTGACATTATTAATATTGCGTTGCTGTTTTCTTTTAAAAATAGTGCCCCAAACAAAGTTTCATCGAAATCGGCCCAAAAAAAAGTTGGCCGCCATCGTTGATTTTTCATATTTATAACATTGCGTTGCTGTTTTCTTGTCTAAATAGTACCAAAAACCGAGTTTCATCGAAATCGGCTCACAAACAAAAAGTTTGGCCGCCATCTTAGATTTTTGTCATTTTTAATATTGCTTTGCTGTTTTCTTGTCAAAATAGTACTAAAAACCGAGTTTCATCGAAATCCGCTCACAAACAAAAAGGTTGGCCGCCAATCGCCATGTTAGATTTTAAGATTTTTAATATTGCGTTGCTGTTTTCTTTTAAAAATAGTGCCCCAAACAAAGTTTCATCGAAATCGGCCCAAAAAAAAGTTGGCCGCACTCGTTGATTTTTCATAATTATAACATTGCGTAGCTGTTTTCTTGTCTAAATAGTACCAAAAACCGAGTTTCATCGAAATCGGCTCACAAACAAAAAGTTTGGCCGCCATCTTAGATTTTTGTCATTTTTAATATAACTTTGCTGTTTTCTTGTCAAAATAGTACAAAAAACCGAGTTTCATCGAAATCGGCCCAAAAACAAGAAAGTTGGCTGCCATCTTTGATTTTTCATATTTTTAACATTGCGTTGCTGTTTTCTTGTCAAAATAGTACATAAACCGAGTATCATCGAAATCAGCCCACAAACAAAAAAGTTTGCCGCCATCTTGCATTTTTATCATTTTTAACATTGCGTTGCGCTGTTTTCTTGTGAAAATACCTAGTACAAAAAACAGAGTTTCATCGAAGTGGGCCCATAAACAAAAAATATGACCGCCATCTTGAATTTTCACATTTTCAATATTGCTCTGCTGTTTTCTTTTAAAAATTGTGCCCTAAACAAAGTTTAAACGAAATCGGCCCAAAAACAAAAAAGCTGGCCGCTATCTTGGATTATGCGTTGGTATTATCTCTTCCTGAAAAAACAGTTCATCGTAAATAGGTTCTCCCTCTCCATAAGTTGGCCAGCATACCCTGGTCTACACAATTGCGATGGTAATCACGTCGTTGACAAGGGACTTGTGGGCGATGAAACGACACCATTTAGCCTAGGGACCAGTCCTCAATGTGCGCTTGTTATATGTTGCCAGGTACAGTTGTCATCGTAGTTGGGTTAGTAGCGGGGGCGGGGCCTCACGTGGGACCAAAACTAGTGTATAGAAACAGGTCTTAATATATTTATCTGCCATTTATGGTAAATATCCGAGTTTTTTACCTTTTGAGTTTTTATCCACTGCCCATCACTACGTACAACGCTATACAGATAATAAAATTAAGAAAACATTGTTTTGAGCACAAAATACTGTTTTCGTCAAAAATGTAGTTAACAAGAAGCAAATCTATTGTGTATATTCAGGCCTGAATATATTTATCCGGCATTTTTGGATAAAAATCCGCTAAAAATGGCTAAAAACGGATATTTATCTATTTTTGATAAATATCCGAGTTTTTTACCTTTAGGATATTTATCCACTGCCCATCACTAGTAGCTGTAGTAGTAACATTCGTGTCTTGGTATTGGGAGGACAGGCGGAGATTTAAGTTAATGATTTTATAAATAATAAGTTTATGATTTTATTAATAATGAAATTGTTATGAGTTTTAAGTTATTGAGTCAACTTTTAATATAAAAAAATGGTTAGGTATGATAGGTAAGGTATCAATAAAGAACCAATGTCTCATAAATTATTATCCTACTTTAAAGTTTACTCTGTTCTTTTATGTCTCAAAATAAAATTTATACATATGAAACAAATTAAATAGGTAGATGTACAAGTGACCAAAGGTTTTCAATATCTGAAAACATCACAATAAAGTCAGTTTTACAATTTGGCAGTGTAATTTTTTTGTTTACATTTTTGCTATGAGATAAGTAATCAGACTTTAACCCAAATAAAACATGCCTTGATTTGAGTTCATACTATGAGATAAGACACTGAATACTTTTTATCCCAAAATTCAGCACGGTTCCCTTGGAAGAGGGAAGAGATGACAGTCAAAAGTATATTTATTATTTATTTATTAGGTACACCAATAAGTGTGTAAATAAATGTGTGTACATAGGTACTACTTAGTTTTAAATGTTGTAGATCATTCATGCATAGTCCGCGGGCTGATTATCTAATTAGAAACCACCTAGCGACCGGTTGCAGTTCACAGATGATAGTGATCCATTGCTACTTCTTTTTGGATTTAAAAAAAACATTGTACCAAAGAAAAGTAGCAATGTATGTGGAATGAAACCGGTCGCTAAATAGTTTCTTTTTAGATAATCAGGGTGCCGATTTCATTAATTCTTTTTTTGTTAGAAAGGAGGTACTTTAGATTGTCCCGTAAATATTCATATAATTAGGCACGAAACAGTAAAAGATTTTAGTCTAATATCAGTCGTTAGGATATGCACTTTCTTGACTCAAGAAACAGGGAAAGTCGTTTAAAAAAGTAACTTTATTTTGAACCTTTCATGATTTACCAAAAACAAAGCAATCTTTATGAATGTTATTATACCTACATTAAAATAAATAAACAAAATCGCGATACTCACGTTAAAGATGGCACAAATGAGGAGGATCTTTCACAACATTTATTTCATTAACTTATTCCTTAGGTTTTCTCGAATTTCTAAATTACAATACCTATTTCAGTCAGATGATTCTCACAATTTTTCACAAACAATCTGATTATTTGATCGATTTATTTTGATTTTGTCATTGTCAGATTTCGTGATGTCTCATCCATCTGTCAAAAAATTGCTACCATGGAAATAGTACTATAAACCGGAATGAGCGCTTCGCCCCAAAACGAGCCGACAGAGAGGTCAAGTAGATGTATGTGTCCTTTTCTTCATTAGGGTGACCAAACCGTATGGTTGGCCGGAGACATACATAATACTTTAAACTGTTTAATATAATTTTAAATACCTAGGTAGTTCTTTATTTATAATTAACACTTTTTACCGCGTTATTATTAGGTTGCTTGCTCTTTTGTTTGTTTGAGCACAAATTTTGCAAACGATTTTATACCAAATTCCCGATGAGCTAGAGACTTGAAACTTTGAACACAGGTCAGAAATGGAAGGAAATGCAATATTACAGTGTCATTGAGGTGATCTGATAATGGAGCCGGAAGAACGCCACAGGAACTCTATGATGAATAAAACTATACAACCCCATCGTGTTTGGGCTTATTAGAATAGTCTTGACAAGTACTCTGACGGGAGACAAGGTTCAGGGTCGGATGATGAAGTCTGGATTCCATGCCATAGGAACTCAATATTGAAATCATGCAACCCCATCGATTTTGGGCTCGTTTGAATCGTCTTGACGAGTGCTCTGTTGGGTAATAGTATCCAAGAGTCTGATGATGGAGCCGGAAGAAGGCCACAGGAACTCTGCAATAAAACCTTTCAACCCCATCGAGTTTGGACTCGTTTGAATGGTCTTGACGAGTACTCTGATAGGCGGTGGTATATTTTTAGTTTAGCTCGTTAATTAAAAAAAGAAAATTAATATTTATTTTAAAAAAATATTTTTTAAGAACAAATTATTTATCACGTTTTTATTAAGTTGCTTTTTTGTTTTTATTTTTTAAATATGGTAATTCAACCAACTAAAATCTAGTTTATTCAATCCAATTTAATTTCAAGTGTAAATAATTACGCAACTTTAAAGTTTATTCCAATTTTTAATAAAAATGCAATGTGCGTGAACTTCGGAAAACAAATAAATGTTGGAAAAACAAGTAAAAGTAGGAAAACATTGTCTAGTGATCTGTAGTTAAAAAAGATGGAAACGATTTTCGACTTTATTGACGTTTGAAATTCGATTGTATAATTCGATCCCATAATTATACTTGTACGTTTACTTTGCTGTTTCATTAAAAACTGTTATTTTGGTAAAGATGTCAATAAGGTCTAAAATACTTGCACCAATTTCTTTACTTGTGAAATTAATAAAATGGGTGCAAGAGATTTACGAAGACACAATGTTAAAAATATAAAAAAAAAACAAAATGGCGGCCAACTATATTGTTCGTGGGCCGATTTTATGAAACTCGATTTTGTTACTATTTTGATCAAAATATAACAAAGAAATGTTAAAAATATAAAAAAAATATGGCAGCCAACTCTTTTATTTGTGGGCTGATTTGAATGAAACTCGGTTTTTAGTACTAATTTGACAAGAAAATAATAACACAATTTGTATTGAGAAAATCAAAAAATCTAAGATGGCAGCCAACTTGTTTGTTTTTGGGCCGATTTCGATGAAACTCGGTTTTTGGCAATATTTTGACAAGAAAATAACAACGCAATTTTTAAAATACTAAAAATCTAAGATGGCGGCCAACTTTTTTGTTTTTTTTTGGGCCGATTTCGATGAAACTCGGTTTTTGGGTACGATTTTGACAAGAAAAACCAAGTTTCATCGAAATCAGCCCATAAACAAAAAAGTTGGTCGCCATCTTGAATTTTTTAATATTTAAAAAATGCGTTGTTATTTTCTTATCAAAATAGTGCCAAAAACCGAGTTTCATCGAAATCGGCGCATAAACATGAATTTGATTACTAATATAAACTTTACCCCTCGCCTGCGACTTCCAGTTATTTCCATTGATAGAACAATTTCGTTTTTGGGAAATCAGAAATGGTGTAGTATTTATGGTCACCCTAGTTTTGTAAAGGAATATTTCCCGAATATTGAAATTCTAAAATTGAAATTTGGCGCCAAAGTCAAAATCGGATCGGAGTTGCCAGGATTGACACTTGAATTTATACAACTTTAATAATGCTGATTAGCATTATTGTAGAAATCTAATTAAATCAAAAGAGTAAGTTTAGTTTTATTTTACAATTACTATGTGTTATTCTAAATTAATATTTAAGTAGTATATTTTCAATATTCCACTCCGAATCCTTAACTTTGACACACTACGTGATTGGTAACGTACATTTTTTTTTCCTACTATCGTGGTATCATAGTTTTGTAATGGCAATTGTGCGAACGAAACACCGACCTCCACCTAGTGTTGTTTCATTCACACAGTAGAGTCTTCAGTCAATGTCATCGATAGAATTTCAACTCTATGTTGAAGGCAATACAGTTGAATTTCTTTTAAACGAATTGTGAAAATTTTTGTATAGTACTCACTCCCTATATGAACCTCCTTGATTGCTACACTCAGCACAGATTAAAGAAATCACAGACACGAGTAAGCCCCTTCTAAGCCCCTTCTTAGGCCGGGTACATAGCACATGTTTTGCTCTACACAATCAACAAAAACATCTACACAAAACATTGTTTCCGAAACATTTTTGTGTAGAGAAACAATGTTTTTGCTTTGCAAAACACGTACACAAAACATTTTGCGCCGGTCGCGGGGCACGGTATTGTCGTAGTCTGTGGCAGGGTTGCCAGATGTCTTAATCGGTAAATCGCAGAAAATCAGCCAGTAAATCCATTTCTGATTGAAGTAGCCCAAAATCGTAAACATTGTTAACGACGCAACATATTTCGGAAACTTATAGGTGTGAGTCTGATTGCCAACTGCAACTAGAAACTGAGGTTTATTAACAAAAAAGAATTACGATAGTCGAACGATCTTATGTGGTAGATCTCTATGTGGTAAACCCAAGGTAAACCTCGAAAAATAAAAAAATATCAATTTTGGAGATACACAAATATAGGTTACGGCGTGTTGCGATCTGTAAAACTTGGGTTAAAGTACATATCTATAATTTCGTAATAAATAACTATATCACAACGGTAAACGGTAACCTTTTTGGTGAATTAAATGTTCTACGGGCTACTGTACTATATCAAATCAAATCAAATCAAATCATTATTTATTTCCAAAAGTATGGTACACATTAGGATGTTACATAGTATAATGTTCGGCATACTCTGCCCTCGTCGGCGTGGAAAATATTGTATGTATAGTATAATGTTTTTATATAACCAATGACTAATTATTATAGGCAATAGAATATGAATATAAGATTCTTGATTATAGGATTGTAAATAAGCAATTAAATTAAACAATGAGAAAATTAACACAAATGTCTCTTACAAATCTTACAATTTTTATCTTGTCAATTAAAAATGTCAAATAATAAAATGTCAAACAATAAAATGTCAAATAATAAAATGTCAAATAATAATGTCAAACAAGAATAATAAAAATTAGATTTACAAATATTAAAGTTTATGTCCTAAATAATCATTAATTGAGTAATAGCATTCATTTAACAAAAAAATAAATAATTTATGTTTGAATTTATTAAGTGGTAACTCCTTTAATTCAACAGGCAATTTATTATAGATTTTAATAGCATAGCAGAATGTACTGTTTCTGTATATTTTCAATTTTTGAGCAGGAATATGAAGATTATGCTTATATATATTTCTAGAATTAGTTTTTTTATGTACCGTGTCGTGTAAGGGAAATAGATGCAAATGATTCTTTACAAATATGCAAATATCTAATATGTAAAGACAGGGTAAAGGTAGGATCTCTAGTTCTTTAAATAGTGGCTTACAGTGATCAAGGTAATCAGCTCCGCAAATAGCCCTAATGCATTTTTTCTGCGTTTTAAATGCTCTGTCACTATCAACAGAGTTCCCCCAGATAATGAGGCCGTAACGCAACACGGACGAGACATAGCCATGATATGCCGCCAACGCAGTTTTTCGGTTTGTTACTATTCTTAAGCGCCGCAAAGCAAACACGAATCTGTCTAGTTTTTTACAAACTTTACTGACGTGCTCTTTCCAGTTCAGATTTTTATCCACAGTAATCCCTAGAAAAGTACTGAAGTCTACTTGAGGCACAGATGAGTCCCTATATTTTATATTAAATTCTTTTGTTGCACTATTATAAGAATGAAAATGGATTACACTACTTTTGTCGAGGTTCACTTCTAAGTAATTGTCTTCTAACCACTCAATAATTCTATTCAGTTCTATATTACAATCCTTTTCCAAATTATCTTTATTCTTACATTTAATTAATAGAGTAGTATCATCGGCAAACAAGATACAATCATGGCTTAAGTATTCTGGCAGGTCATTAACATATAATAGAAAGAGAAGTGGTCCTAAAACACTTCCCTGAGGAACACCTGTGTTATTTACTTTAAGTGAAGACTTAAATGTTTTTTTTTTTATTATTCACTATTCTTGAAACCTCCACGTATTGTTTTCTGTTAGCTAGGTACGATTTCAACCAATCATTGACTGTACCCCTAAGGCCATACTTTTCTATTTTATAGAGTAACCGACTATGGCAGACAAAATTGAAAGCTTTACTCATGTCTAAAAACAGTCCTAACACTGACGAACCACAATTAATAGTCTCAGTTATTTCTTTAATCAATGTGAAACAAGCTAGTGTGGTTGAGCTATATTTCCTGAAACCAAATTGTCTCGGAGTCAAAACGTTATTATTTTCAATGTAACCACGTATCCTAATTTCCATTGCCTTTTCAAAAATTTTTGAAAGAATAGGTATTAATGCGATAGGTCGGTAATTGCCCATATCAGTCGGATCACCTTTTTTATAAAGTGGTTTAACAACTGATGTTTTCAGTCGCGACGGAAATACCCCCTGTTCAAAGGACCTATTGATTATGTAACAAAGTGGAGCAGCAATGAATTTAGCACATTTTTTGATAATTTTGGTACTTAGCTCATCATATCCGGTAGAATTTGTGTCTTTTAAAGATTTAATAATTTGGATTATATCTGATTCACATATTGGGGTCAAAAACATACTATTAACTGCTTCTTTAATATGTCGTTTGCCAAGATTCCTCTTTTTGTCAATTTTTTCATTCTTATTAGTCAAATTTATAAAATAGTCATTAAATAATTCCACAATGTCATCGGTTTTATCGTAAGTTAAGTTGTCGGTCTTAATTTTATTTACATTTTTTGAATCGGTATTTAGGTCAAAATTATTTTTTATTACAGTCCAGGAAGCTTTACATTTATTTTTGGCATTTTTTATCATTTTAGAATTATTTAGTTGCTGTGATTGGTAAATACATCTTTTCAATATTTTATTATAAGTCAGATAATTTTTTCTATTATAATGTTTATCAGAGGATTGGTTATGATATTTAAAATACAACATTCTTTTTTTTACACAACACTTTTTTAGCCCTTTCGTCATCCATTTGTTTTTTATCCTCTTTTTTCCTATTTTAACCCATATAATAGGGAAACACAATTCGTAAAAAAGAAGAACTAGATCGTGAAACATATTAAAGGATTTTTCACAATCACTTTCCTGAAAAATTTCACTAAACGATAGAGCAGACAAGTAATAGCAAAACTTGTCAATATTGTCCTGACTAAAGTCACGACGCTTTTCAAACCAATATTCCACTGGCTTATCTTTGGTTATAATTTTTTGGGTTGTTTGAAAAGATATAGATTGGCCGGTTTCATGATCAGACAAACCCAAATGATGAATTTCAGGTTTTACTGTTGACGGTTCGATATTGGTAGCTATTTGGTCTAAGCAAGTACTCTTTCTTGTGGGTAAATTTATGTGAGTTGATAAATTAAAGTTCGCTAACAAAGACTTAAGTTCTCTTGACTTCCAATTATCTTCTAGCAGATTAACATTCCAATCTCCGCAAATTATGATACTTTTTTTATTATTACGTGTAATATTATTCAACAAGATTGTTAGTTTTTGGAAGAAAATGTTTAAATCTGCCTTTGGTATTCTATAGACACACATTACTATTAGATTATAGTTTGTTATTTCCACGCCACAACATTCGAATGTATAGGGACTAGCTAGTTCCGATGTAATTTGTAGCGGTGTGCAGTCAAAATCTGAGTCTCGTCTAATTAGTATGCATGAGCCGCCACGTCTTTCATTTTTTCTAGCGTACTGACAAATAAGTTTATAATCTGTAAATCTTATATTACGTTCTGTACCTTGTTTCACGAAGGTTTCCGTAAGGCAAATAAAATCTATTTGGCCTATCCTTTTGGAAAGTTCATCAATCGTTAGTTCGAGAATTTCACTTTTACTTAATATTCCAGCTATATTTTGGTGAAACAAGGTAAAGTTGCTTTTATTTAAAGTTAGGCTCGAATTCAAATTAGATACAGTTTTCTTATCGAAAAAAAGTATTATTCAATTTTAAGCTACTGCTTGGCGAAACGTCTTGATCTACTACATTTCCTTTTTTATGTTTCATGGCTCGAAAATAGTACGGAATGGTACCTCTTTTGGGTGATACACTTTTGCTGTTTAGCCTATTTGCTTTTATTATTTCTCTAAGTCCCTTAGACGACAGATACTTATTAGAATAATTGTGAGCATCTATTACAAAATTGATTCTATTGCTAATTGTGTACAATGAAGAATTATCACTTAAATTTATAAATTTGCAATTAGGTACTATTCTACATATGTTTTCCAAATTTCTGTTTAATTTCAGAGTATTTAGGTGGGTACTATTATTAACACTCAAAACTATTACATTAATGAATTGAAATCGTTTCAAAAATGACGCAGTTTCTACAAATACTTTTGTTGGGTTTGAATCATTTGAACCAGCTGAGAGAATTAAAAAGTTTTGACAAGAGTCCTCTATTTCACTGCAACTTTTGACAATTTCATCGGTGCTAGCAAATGGTTTGGTCACGGAGTACACCGAGTAAGTCCCATATTTGTTGTTGTATCTGGAGTGAACAAGTTGCGCCGCTAGACCGACGCACTGTTGGTCGCCAATAATGTAGATTTTTCCCGATTGTTGCATAGTATTAATTCTCTCGTTTTGATCTTTTTGGTATTTTTCTTGAGTAGTTTCATCTGTATTACACCCCAAATTATTATCTTTGAATTTCTCCGTTGCTTGCGTGAATAAAGTTTGTGAATAATCTCTTCCGCTAGTGCTGCCATCTTTTGGTACTGTTTGTGAACTGGGCGTTGTATGCTGAGAAATGTTATCAATAGTTCCGAAATTGTTTAGAGCGTCTTTTTCTGACGGAGGTGAATTAAATAATACAGGTTTATCGTATCGTATTGGCGATGATCTAGGTGTATTTCTTGTAATATGCATGATTCTCCTAGACACAGGGGTAAAAAACTTATTTTTTTGCCCAATATCAGTGGTAATCTTTTTCAGTAGTTCTATTTGTTTTATCTGTTCTTCTATAATTTTTTTCAGGCTATTATTTTCTAAATTTAAGTTGTCAATTTCTTGTTCTGCTTTTTGAAGTGTTAATTTTAATGTTTGAATTTCTTGACAATATTCTTCATAATTTGAATTTTCACATTGCATATTTTCGCTTTGTATGCTGAGCATAGTGGAGTCTAAAATCGTTGAATTTAGATCATTAAGGCCGGCTACGGATAGATTAATATCTGATTTTGATCTGGTCAATGGTTTGCGTATCGTAATATTTTCCATGGTTACTAATTATTTTGTAGTGAAACGGAACGTAAACAAACTTTAAACACGTTATGAAATTTCCGAACGCAAAACAGATGTCACTTGTTGTGTTTGTGTCAATATCAAATGCTCAAATGTCAATTGTCAGATGAAGTGTCAAATCAGCTGATTCGGAAGTGCGTAATTTTGGAGGAGGAGTTTTGAATCTGTTCTTATACAATTGGTAGGCAATAGGGAGGCTAAGATAGGTACCTATTTTGACAGTTTGATAAATCATCAACTTTATTGGGATTAACACCCATTTGCACTAAACTTAAGAATCGCCTTAGTCTTTTCCTAACTAACTTAAGACATTTTTAGCAAAAAATTGGTTTGCACTAACCTTAGGACGTTCCTAAATGCACTTTAGGCTATTCTTAACTTACGCGCCCAATATCGAGCGCCCAAGGCTTAAGAAATTCCTATGTTATGAATTGTAAATCTGTGGTTATAGCCTGTGGCCGTCAATTGTGACAAAAACAGAAATATTTGCTGAAAAATGGAAGATTCATGGAACATTCATTTAAATAATTGAATTGCTAAACGACTCGGTGGAAAATCGCAAAAATTGCAGTATTTCAATACAATTACTGCACTTCTATAATAATAAGAACGTATAAAATAACTGTACTTGTATGTAAACTTCTGCATTAAGCTGCCGTGTCAAGATTAATTTTTGACCCCAATTACCGTATAATACGGCAATTACCGTACCATTGGCAACACTACCGCGATTTGATTTCCATTTTCTAAATTGACAGTTGATGACATAACTTTTTCGATCACCCTACCAAATAAAATAAACCAACGCCTTATCTTTCGTCTCCTTTTAACTCACGAATGAATCATTGTGATGTTATAACCAAAAAAGTACTCTATGACCTATATTACTTCGCCTCGCCGGCTTAAAAATCCATAAACAATTAATATTTACATTCGTTCATTCTTTCTCTTAGCAAGGCGATGCCCAAGTTACGACGTAGTCTGTTAGTGCAAACAAAAATTACAGCTCGGCATTTTTAGGCTGTTCCTAAGCTAAGAAATAACTTAACTAGGACACGCCTAACTTGAGTTTAGTGCAAACGGCTGTAAGACTCTCTGTAGGAATCTCTGTAGGAAATGACGTTTTGTTTTAAAAGTACTTTTCCCTTTTTATTACATTTTCCTTATCTTCAATTCACTTTTTTTTTGTAGATTATTATAAGCACCAATATGATTTTTTTTACAAAAACTACATAAGTACGTGTAGTTACATTATTTTTGTAAAAAATTTCTACAGTTAAGTTGTTTTTGTAAAAGTACCAAAACTTTGGTGATTTTAAGGTGAATACGTAATATTTGTAAAAATGAATTTAGTAGCATGTAGTATTTTTTCTAAGGAATGGGGAATGTCCGAAAAAAATCAATTTGGCTGAATATTTTTTAATAGGTAGGAATAAGCTCCTTTAGTAATAGTAAAAAGTTTCAGAATTTTCGGTTGCGTATAAATAAAAATAAAAAATAAAGTCACTTCGACTTCACAAATATACAAAAGTAACAGCAGAATGGAGATTATACCTTTGCCACCACCTGTCATAACCAAGGAGGTTCATATAGGGAGTGAGTACTATACAAAAATTTTCACAATTCGTTTAAAAGAAATTCAACTGTATTGCCTTCGTCATAGAGTTGAAATTCTATCGATGACATTGACTGAAGACTCTACTGTGTGAATGAAACAACACTATGTGGAGGTCAGTGTCTCGTTCGCACAATTGCCATTACAAAACAATAATACCACGATAGTAGGAAAAAAAATGTACGTTACCAATCACGTAGTGTGTCAAAGTTAAGGATTCGGAGTGGAATATTGAAAATATATTACTTAAATATTAATTTAGAATAACACATAGTAATTGTAAAATAAAACTAAACTTACTCTTTTGATTTAATTAGATTTCTACAATAATGCTAATCAGCATTATTGTAGTTGTATAAATTCAAGTGTCAATCCTGGCAACTCCGATCCGATTTTGACTTTGGCGCCAAATTTCAATTTTAGAATTTCAATATTCGGGAAATATTCCTTTACAAAACTAGGGTGACCATAAATACTACACCATTTCTGATTTCCCAAAAACGAAATTGTTCTATCAATGGAAATAACTGGAAGTCGCAGGCGAGGGGTAAAGTTTATATTAATAATCAAATTCATGTTTATGCGCCGATTTCGATGAAACTCGGTTTTTGGCACTATTTTGATAAGAAAATAACAACGCATTTTTTAAATATTAAAAAATTCAAGATAGCGGCCAACTTTTTTGTTTATGGGCCGATTTCGATGAAACTCGGTTTTTGGCACTATTTTGATAAGAAAATAACAACGCATTTTTTAAATATTAAAAAATTCAAGATGGCGGCCAACTTTTTTGTTTATGGGCCGATTTCGATGAAACTTGGTTTTTGGCACTATTTTGATAAGAAAATAACAAAGCATTTTTAAAATATTAGAAATTCAAGATGGCGGCCAACTTTTTTGTTTATGGTCCGATTTCGATGAAACTCGGTTTTTGGCACTATTTTGATAATAAAATAACAAAGCATTTTTAAAATATTAGAAATTCAAGATGGCGGCCAACTTTTTTGTTTATGGTCCGATTTCGATGAAACTCGGTTTTTGGCACTATTTTGATAAGAAAATAACAACGCATTTTTAAAATATTAAAAAATTCAAGATGGCGGCCAACTTTTTTGTTTATGGGCCGATTTCGATGAAACTCGGTTTTTGGCACTATTTTGATAAAAAAATAACAACGCATTTTTAAAATATTAAAAAATTCAAGATGGCGGCCAACTTTTTTGTTTATGGGCCGATTTCGATGAAACTCGGTTTTTGGCACTATTTTGATAAGAAAATAACAAAGCATTTTTAAAATATTAAAAATTCAAGATGGCGGCCAACTTTTTTGTTTATGGTCCGATTTCGATGAAACTCGGTTTTTGGCACTATTTTGATAAGAAAATAACAACGCATTTTTAAAAGATTAAAAAATTCAAGATGGCGGCCAACTTTTTTGTTTATGGGCCGATTTCGATGAAACTCGGTTTTTGACACTATTTTGATAAGAAAATAACAAAGCATTTTTAAAATATTAAAAATTCAAGATAGCGGCCAACTTTTTTGTTTATGGTCTGATTTCGATGAAACTTGGTTTTAGGAACTAT
The DNA here is from genome assembly GCA_943789525.1 of Agriphila geniculea. Taxonomy (NCBI): domain Eukaryota; kingdom Metazoa; phylum Arthropoda; class Insecta; order Lepidoptera; family Crambidae; genus Agriphila; species Agriphila geniculea. The sequence goes on from OX038871.1 coordinate 20,785,914, forward strand.
TTTGACAAGAAAATAACAACGCAATTTTTAAAAAACTAAAAATCCAAGACGGCGGCCAACGTTTTTGTTTTTGGGCCGATTTCGATGAAACTTGGTTTTTGGAACTATTTTGACAAGAAAATAACAACGCAATTTTTAAAAAACTAAAAATCCAAGATGGCGGCCAACTTTTTTGTTTTTGGGCTGATTTTAATGAAACTCGGTTTTTGGTACGATTTTGACATGAAAATAACAACGCAATGTTGAAAATTTAAAAAATCCAAGATGGCGGTCAACTTTTTTGTTTTTGGGCCGATTTTGATGAAACTCGGTTTTTGGTACGATTTTGACAAGAAAATAACAACGCAATGTTGAAAATTTTAAAAATCCAAGATGGCGGTCAACTTTTTTGTTTTGGGCCGATTTCGATGAAACTTGGTTTTTCTTGTCAAAATCGTACCCAAAAACCGAGTTTCATCGAAATCGGCCCAAAAAAAACAAAAAAGTTGGCCGCCATCTTAGATTTTTAGTATTTTAAAAATTGCGTTGTTATTTTCTTGTCAAAATATTGCCAAAAACCGAGTTTCATCGAAATCGGCCCAAAAACAAACAAGTTGGCTGCCATCTTAGATTTTTTAAATTTTTGCAATACATATTGTGTTATTATTTTCTTTACAAATTAGTACTAAAAACCGAGTTTCATTCAAATCAGCCCACAAATAAAAGAGTTGGCTGCCATATTTTTTTTATATTTTTAACATTTCTTTGTTATATTTTGATCAAAATAGTAACAAAATCGAGTTTCATAAAATCGGCCCACGAACAATATAGTTGGCCGCCATTTTGTTTTTTTTTATATTTTTAACATTGTGTCTTCGTAAATCTCTTGCACCCATTTTATTAATTTCACAAGTAAAGAAATTGGTGCAAGTATTTTAGACCTTATTGACATCTTTACCAAAATAACAGTTTTTAATGAAACAGCAAAGTAAACGTACAAGTATAATTATGGGATCGAATTATACAATCGAATTTCAAACGTCAATAAAGTCGAAAATCGTTTCCATCTTTTTTAACTACAGATCACTAGACAATGTTTTCCTACTTTTACTTGTTTTTCCAACATTTATTTGTTTTCCGAAGTTCACGCACATTGCATTTTTATTAAAAATTGGAATAAACTTTAAAGTTGCGTAATTATTTACACTTGAAATTAAATTGGATTGAATAAACTAGATTTTAATTGGTTGAATTACCATATTTAAAAAATAAAAACAAAAAAGCAACTTAATAAAAACGTGATAAATAATTTGTTCTTAAAAAATATTTTTTTAAAATAAATATTAATTTTCTTTTTTTAATTAAAGAGCTAAACTAAAAATATACCACCGCCTATCAGAGTACTCGTCAAGACCATTCAAACGAGTCCAAACTCGATGGGGTTGAAAGGTTTTATTGCAGAGTTCCTGTGGCCTTCTTCCGGCTCCATCATCAGACTCTTGGATACTATTACCCAACAGAGCACTCGTCAAGACGATTCAAACGAGCCCAAAATCGATGGGGTTGCATGATTTCAATATTGAGTTCCTATGGCATGGAATCCAGACTTCATCATCCGACCCTGAACCTCGTCTCCCGTTAGAGTACTTGTCAAGACAATTCTAATAAGCCCAAACACGATGGGGTTGTATAGTTTTATTCATCATAGAGTTCCTGTGGCGTTCTTCCGGCTCCATTATCAGATCACCTCAATGACACTGTAATATTGCATTTCCTTCCATTTCTGACCTGTGTTCAAAGTTTCAAGTCTCTAGCTCATCGGGAATTTGGTATAAACACGTTTGCAAAATTTGTGCTAAAACAAACAAAAGAGCAAGCAACCTAATAAAAACGCGGTAAAAAGTGTTAATTACAAATAAAGAACTACCTAGGTATTTAAGTTTATATTAAACAGTTTAAAGTATTATGTATGTCTCCGGCCAACCATACGGTTTGGTCACCCTAATGAAGAAAAGGACACATACATCTACTTGACCTCTCTGTCGGCTCGTTTTGGGGCGAAGCGCTCATTCCGGTTTATAGTACTATTTCCATGGTCATAACCACAACACGCTATTAAAAAAAAATTTCAACACAAAATGTTGACAAAATGTCAAAACTTTTTTTTTAATACTTGCTGTTGTTGTGGCAGGTGATGGCAAAGGTATAATCGCCATTCTGCTCTTACTTTCGTACATTTGTGACGTCGAAGAGACTTTAATTTATTAAAAAAGTTTGACGCAACCGAAAATTCTGAAACTTTTTTCTAAAACTAAGGGAGCTTATTCCTACCTATAAAAAAATATTCAGCCATTTTAATTTTTTTCGGACATTTCCCGTTGGATACCATAAACACGAAATTGCAAAAAGTGTCAGTTACATAGTTTTTTGTAAAAAACCCTTCACATAGATTATCGGCTCGTAGCTCAAAAACTTTTCGAGTTAAAGCTTTGATAAATTTGGAGTCTAATGCTCTAATTCGGCTGAGAATTTTGAGGTATAATAATCGTAGCATAAATAATTACGAAAATACAGCTGTGCAAGCCAGTGACACGTGTCTCCAGCTCGCACACAGTTTTATGCTCGTAGTTTCAACAGTATTTGAGGGTGATGGTTAGTTTTTTTGGATCTCATTGCTGCAATTAGACTCTAAATTTCTGACTATAGTCTAAAACCCTAACCTCACTGGTTTGCCTTAACGTGATGTGTAAGCTGCAGACACGCGTGCCAGCTCACACACATAAAACAACTCATGGTAACGAACTTATGGTGGCTGCTATTATTTTGTCTGGAAGTTTGATTGCTGCGATTATGCTTTAAAATTTGGCATGCTTAAAATTTCTTTATAGCCTATAAGGAAGCTGGAGACCCACTCATGAAACAAAACGGTAAAAAAATCACGCAGTAAAAATTTTCGCGTTAAAAAAGTCGCTCATGCGTTGATTGCTTAATATTCAATTTTAAAAATGGTTAAAACATAGACATAGAAAATTTTTCGCTACGCTCAAGTAGACGGACTATGGTGCGAGTGAGAAACCGATTCTTACGGCTTATGCGATGTGTGAGAAAGAGTTAAAAGAAAATGACAGCAGAACCTAGTTTGACTTCATTTATCATCTTTTATCATCTTGGGGAAAAGCGTCCGTTCGATTATTATGTGATTTTGATCGCGATCGGGTCGATTTGGCTCTTAAAACTACATAAATCTATAATGGTGTCGTGTTCTGTGTTAAATTGTAATGTTATTTACAACAAAAACCCAAATAAACACTCATTTCACAGGTAAATAAGATTGTACAAGTACCATTTTCATATTTCATATTTTAGTTGAATATATTCCCAAACACACTAAGTAATACACTAATATCATGCTATTAACCGCCTATTTTCTAAATAAAGGCTGATTTGTAAACATTATGTGTTAGATAAAAAAATATTATGTCCGTGAACTTGACAAAATAAGGCGTAGAGATTGATCAAAAATTATTGATATCGATACTCATGTCGATGATTTCCAATATAACTTTGTTTGTCTTTGTGAACACTGATAGTTTTATCTAAAGCTGCTTTTAACCGACAGTTTTCAAATGGTAAATTATACCTACTTAAGTACTAATTTAACAATATTTCCAGGTTTCCTGTAAATCCAGTGATTAAGTTACTGGATAAATGTCATAAATAGAATAGACTGGGAGCCCTTAAAGGAGACTTTAAGATTTTTTTTAAATAAAATTGTTCAAAATTTTGTTTGTGTTTTATTTATTAGAGCAATAATACATTAAGGTTATCGACAACCTAAAATGGACTTCAAGGCATCTCTAAAATTCACGCACACGTTTACAATTTTCACACACTGGCTCATGTCACTTTTGGTGTTGCAGCCAAGCGAACTCTGTTCGTCTATTCCAGTGGAATATTATGTTTATGGGTTAAAAGTACTCTGACCGACCGACCTGAGTGACCGATGACTCAGCGATTAGTCTGGAAGAATGCAATGACAATTTGACATTGACGTTGACATAACTGCGTTGCTCTAGGAGTAATAGTGTTCTGTGGTTGCGCTACGTCGACGCCAGTGATCTCGAACCTACCGATTTTTCGGTATTTCCACCGATGTGGAGCCTCTCCTTCCGAAATACCGAAATGTAAAGATATTTTCACGATTTCTGAGAAGTTCTGAGAATATAAGGAAATTCTCCAGATTTTTTTACCGAATCGAACTAGCAACCCGTTTCAATTCGTTTGTTTACAGGGGAATCCTCTACGACTCTGCAAAGCGATAATGTATAAATAATAATAATCATTTATTACACACGAAACACAGGTACATTAAAAGTCAGATCTTATAACTAAATACAATTCCACTAGCTTCCACCTTTACAGGCGATAGGCAAAGAAAAAAAAGTCAAGTCAGAATATAAGGCATTACTCAAGTTCAAAAATTGAATTCTTGAATTCATGTTGTCAAAAATTAATACATCAATTTAAATTTAAAAAATTGAAAATAAATAATCTCAATAATATTAATAATGATAATAGCCCTAAATATACAAATCTGTTAACAATATAATATTATATTATATATAATTCAGATAATTCAGACTTTATTTTTCATTTGTTTTCGACTTGTACTTTTACAAGTGAGTACAGTACGAGGCATATATCTTGAAATCGGGTGGGGATTGTGCGAAACGCGTATTTTGGGCATGCGCGTGCGTAGCGGTGAGGGGCGCGGGCGGTGGGAGAGGGGCGCACGCTATTGGTCGCTCACAAGAGCACATGCGCGAACTTATTCCCACTACGTCGAAAAAATTTCAAGATACATGCCTCGTACTGTACACTTTTCTTCATTTAGGATTTGTTATCGACTTGTACTTTTACAAGTAAGTACACTTTTCTTCATTTCAGAACATTAAAGTGCTTAATAGTCAACTTGCGGATTTACTGTATAATTTCTCCTATTCGCCGTGTGTCAGTTGGAATAAAAAGGAATTAGATTTTCATACAAAAACACGCGAAATTTATCATTTCCCAATTCGGAACTTAGCTCGTTTGTATGGAAAACTATATTGTAGCTAGGGTTGCCAACTTTTATTGACGAAAAAAGCGTATAAAGTGGTTTTGATAGGAAAAAATGAAGTACCTATTAGGAAGAAAAAAAAAGTATTTTTCAAATTTTATGTTCTTATTGCTTTTAACACGTATTTTTATGTGCTATTAGCACATGCTAACAATTTTTTGTTGTCTTTAAATGTTACAAAGCTTGTTTGACAATCAACGTTTACTAGGACGAACCCTGTATCTCAGGAGTTGGTGAATTTTGTCGATAGTGAGACTAGCGAGAGACATCTATGACAAACGTCACAACTGACATCTGACATCTAATAGGCCTCTCCGATTCATGCCAACAGCGCTGTCAGCGCCAATAATCCATTCTGAATCAACCGTAAGCGCGCTGATGACAACGCTAACGCTGCCCATGGTCGCGAGCGTAATCACTGTTGGCGCTGTTGGCGTTAATCGGAAAGATAGGTAACATTTCGTTCAGCAATTATAAATCGTTAAGTACCCATGATGAGTATGTTTTACGCGTCACATTAAAGGTTGAAAATAAAGTATTTTTGCATACTTTATTTGTATGTAAAAGTATAAAGTATAATTACCAAAAATAAAGTAGGATACGTCGTTATTATAAAGTATGGTTGGCAAGCCTAATTGTAGCCCTAATTTTTTTTACTAGCAGAATGGTTTTTTCACAATATACCGATTTTGAGTATATGAATCTACCGAAATTTTTTGGCATTCTACCGATTTCGCATTTTGACGTTGGAGACGACTGGTCTACGCTACGACGACTGCGACTGCGAGCGAGTGCGATTTATTTATTGTCGTCATTGTTCAGAGATATTAATTTACAATTTATTTTTATGATAGTTTGTTCATGTCGTTTATTTATATGTTAAAATATGTAAGTTAAATATTAGCAATCTAAAAAAAATACAAAGCAATGGTAAGTCTGAAATGTTTTTGACAAGTTATTTTGACCAAGAGGACTCTTCTCATAACATTATTATTATATTATTATTCAATATTTCAGAGTTACCCAGATGAAACAAATTGCTACGTAGGGTCTTTTCCTAAGGATTTCAGCTATGGTCCATTCGAACAAAACGGAGACGGCGATAGCACGTCATTACAAGAAGATCATAAGCCTCGGATACTGCTCATGGGTCTTAGAAGGTTTACTTACTAACACTGTACATAATACTTATGTCTTATACCATATTTCAACATGAATACAAATAAATCGCATTTGGTTTTTCAGATCTGGGAAGTCATCTATCCAAAAAGTAGTATTTCATAAAATGTCACCAAATGAAACATTGTTTTTGGAATCTACAAATAAGATAGTCAAAGATGACATAAATAACAGCAGTTTTGTTCAGTTCCAAATTTGGGACTTCCCAGGACAGATTGACTTTTTTGATCCCACATTTGATTCTGATACAATTTTTGGTGGATGTGGTGCATTGGTGTTTGTCATAGATGCTCAGGTATTCTAAAAATATAAGTTTATCAGTTAGATCATATAAATCTGTTTTAATTTACACTTCTGTAGTTTATGAATTGTCTTACAGGACGACTATCAAGATGCATTGGATAAATTGCAACAAACTGTGACAAAAGCTTATAGAGTTAATAATAATATTAAGTTTGAAGTGTTCATACATAAGGTAAGGCAATTTCAGAATTATTATTATGCTTTCATGTCAGTTTGATAAACTTTAATCTGAGCATAATGGATTTGGGAACTTACAGGTAGATGGTCTGAATGATGATTACAAAATGGAGTCCCAGAGAGATATCCATCATCGAGCAAATGATGATCTTGCTGAGGCAGGCTTGGAACATGTGCATCTCTCTTTTCATTTAACATCAATTTATGATCACTCAATATTTGAGGCCTTTAGTAAAGTAGTGCAGAAATTAATACCACAGCTACCCACATTGGAGAATTTACTAAATATACTCATATCAGTAAGTATTTTTTACACTTTTTATGGAGATTTTAGCATTCACAATGATATTTTTACAAACATTAAATAATATACTATTACTTGACTATTTTTTACTTGCTATCGCCACCAGTATGACTGCGAGATTGTGTCAGGGGGTACGCGGAACAATGTCTTACTTAAGTAAGATAATATCTGGGCGAACAAGCTTTGCTTGGTTATTACTATTTATTGTAATATGGTGGTGTTATAAAACACCACCATATTACAATATTACATAGTAAAAGTAGTTGTAATTTATTTTTTATTTTCCAAAAACTAAAAAACTAATTGGTAATAGTCGGAGTATCGCCATCTATGAAGAAATGCTGTGTACATTTTATTCTGTGGTGCTACTTTACTATACAGCTTCTGCCGCATAGCATGCTAGCCAAGCATCTATTTCAAAAGTCTTTGCTAGATGGCGTTAGACTACACAAAAATATCCATATTCTGCGTCGAAAGAAAACACATGAAAAATGCATGAAAACTCGAAAACACGCGTTTTCCCAAACATAAGTCTAATCTAGATCGATTGTTTACCCCCAAAAAACTCCATATACCAAATTTCAGCAAAATCGTTAGAGCCGTTTCCGAGATCACAGAAATATATAAATAAATATACAAGAATTGCTTGTTTAAAGGTATAAGATTATATCAGTGACCTATTTTATATTGGGAACCACTGCTCTATCCAATTGACTCCGTAGCTCTATTACTAGCTAAAGGGCAGGCAACTCTCAAAACGGCAAAAGAACAGCATTATCTTTTATCAGTATTAATCGTATCCCAAAGGTTTCAGGTTGGAGTCCCGCCTGAGAACCATCCCGCTGGCTGGTGTTAATAATTAAACAACTTTTGGTCCAATTCCATCAAGCTGTAAGAATAGTATGTTGTATTATGATTCGTTTTTCTTTCAGAATTCTGGGATAGAAAAGGCATTCCTGTTTGATGTTGTGTCGAAAATTTATATAGCAACAGACAGCTCTCCAGTTGACATGCAGAGCTACGAGTTGTGCTGTGATATGATTGATGTTGTTATTGATATTTCATGCATATATGGGTGAGTACAAAGTCAGATAATGAAGTGGCCATGTCACATTGTGGCTAATAAACATGAGTCAAAGTAATTAAGATAATATAATTGAATAATTCACATATTTTCCACACTTATGTTTTAGAAAAACAAAACTGATACTGTATCATTCTCAAAATATAGTGGAATTAAAAGTTTTCCTTTAAAAAAGCTTAGAAACTCACTCATTTGCTCATTTTGGCGTACCCAGGGAAGGACAGGGAGGGGTAGCTGCCCCTCCCTGGATTTTGTTTACCTCTTCTTCCTTCACATTTTGGTTTTACTGTCCAACTTCCATAAGAATAATAATTATTATCAACCATTTTAGAAAAATAACAAGGAACATACATAACCCATATTCGTACATACAAAATGTCTCCATCACAGCAGCGCCACCAAGCCGGATTTTTCTGTTATTCTGCCATTGTAAGAAAATAAGTACTTATGTAGTAATATAATAGGTCTATGACTTATGTACGTACATAAAGAAAACTTCAAAAAAAAATTCAAAATAATTTATTCAGTCTAGGCTGTTACAAGCACTTGTGAATGTCATAGAAGCTACGCCATCGGTTCGCAAACCCTAAGCGGGAGACCTTGTAACGAGAAGAACCGGCAAGAAACTCGTCAAGGGCTGCTTTTTTCTCCCTGTATATTTCATACAGAGTCGTCAACATTGAAAAATGAACTCCACGATTAAAGTGAGGTCATTTTCCATCACAATAATTAACAAAACTTTGCACACAATGGGTAGGTAGGTAAAAATTAAATATATCTACTACATACAGATAGGTATATGTGAGAGTAAATAACTTTCAACTAGTTGAGAAATCACTCTGTCTGCTACTCGAACCAAAAAATACTTGATGCAAGACATAAAAAGTATAAACGCAATTCTTACAATTCAATAACTTTCGCAACTAGTTGCGAACGAAGAATAAATTTATTATGCATCGTCGCCGCTCGTCTCTTAACTACATGCATTTCAACTGCCACGGCTGCAGTGTTTCTTTCAGACAAAATTCTCCGGGGGGGCAATTAAGAGCCTCGGGGGAGCTCGTCCGTCGATCACTACACTAGTTGCTTCATCTACCTACTCACAACACATTTTTCTCCGGGGGGGCACTAAGGCAGCTCCGGGGGGGCACTGCCCACCGAAGTAGTACCTGAAAGAAACACTGCACGGCTGGCGGCCGGACGTTGCATTGCACTGCACATGTGTGAGGATGGTAAAAACAATATAAAATTGTATACTATTTCAGTTTGGTGGATGAAACTGTAGAAGTGAACACATTCAATAACCAAAGTTCAAGTCTTATCAAACTAAACAATGGAACTGTGCTTTACCTCCGTGAAGTAAATAAGTTCCTAGCACTTGTTTGTATTTTGCGGGAGGAAAATTTTCAAAAACAAGGTATGTAAATTATTTACCTTAATTTTTATCCTTTATATCAGGGGTGTCCAAATTTTTTCCAAGGAGATCGACCTAGCAACAATTTATGACTAAGAGATCGACATTTTGACCGTTTTTGAAAAAAATTGCATAAGTAAAACTACAGATGCCGGCATATAAATTGGCAAGAGAAAGATCGTTTTTATATTGCCAACTTACGTGCCAGGTAGTATACATTGGGTGCAAAGAGTGTCAAATCTGTTATCCTTGCGCGATCGACGTCGATCGAGATCGACCGTATGGGCATAGTAGAACCAAATAAGTAAGTCATCTTACTCATTATAGTACCGAGCGCGGTTTGTTTGTGAGCGCGCTCGTACGTATGCGTCGTCGCACGCACACACTGACAAAATTTAAAGGTGATAAAGGTGCGCCAGTCGTGGCTGCCGCCCGCGCTCACACGCACGCTCCGCGCCGCTGCGGTGCCGCTCCTAATAATTTGTACTTTGTACGTGTAGCTATATGTTAATATTCAATTTCCGAATTTAAAGATTATAATTTTATTTTTATAAGTGTAGTTAAATGAAAAAGTAAAAAGTAGTTAATAGTGTAAAACATACAATTTCATAATCATTTTATTTTATTTGAATAAATAAGAAGGTACTACATGATTTAGTAAAGCAACATTTTAATTAATCCTATTTCGACCGTAAGTTTTCAAATCACTTAACATACTTAAGTAATGAAAACATTGTAGGTAGTTAGTTCTTGCAGGGCTATCGGCTAAAAACAAGGAAGTAAATGTAAAGTGTAATTTGACAGATGGATGTAATACATTGCTACTTTTCTTTAGTAAGTTTTTATTGGTGTTATAACGAAAGTGGCAATGTATCACATACATCTGTCAAATTACAGTTAATATTCAATTATTTTTGCCGACCGACCCGCTGGTCTACTTACAAAAAAATATTAAAAAACTTTATATTATTGATTTCTGATGCTTACCCTACAAGGAAAAAAATTGATTTGTATAGAGATTGACTATGCATTTTTGACGATTGAATAAACTAGTGACAGCCCTCCGTGTTTAGGCTATTATCGCTCGCTCGAGGCTCGAGTTGGCCTACTTATTTGGTTCTACTATGGTATGGGCAACTCTGCTTTATATTATGCATAATTCATATTCATATTCCTTATTTGCGTTCTTGTTGTAATGTCGTAAAATAATCGTATAAACTGGATCTTTGCAAAAATCCTAAGTTATTAATTGTATAGGTCCCTGATAATTGGAATCTAAGATAGATTTTTGCAACCGTCTGAGCAATTTTAGGATCTTTTGTACTATTTTGTTAAATGTACACACGACAGCACGTCAGGTTATATAGTTAAACTGCAAAAATAGCTTTTATTACGTAGGGCATAAAGGCGGTCTCAAGGTCAACATGTATAGTCTGACCTGAGGCACAGAATAAATAATAGTACAAGTACAGAAGCAGCACGCCGCAAAGTCATTTAAATAAATGACGACTTTTGCACCGACACAATAAAATGCAATTCAGGTCGCGCAGCGCTAATGGGCTACAGTTATATTCACCTAGTAGTTGCCTCTCTTTCTATCACGTGCTCTTACCTTTTCTGACGACGCAACGTTAGGGTTGACTTATTTTTACCGACTTCAAAAGGAGGGAGGTACTCAATTCGACCAGTTTTTTTTTTTTTTTTTTTGTTTTTTGTATGTACACCGATTACTCGAAGACGGCTGGACCGATTGAAATGATTCAAACGTTATTACATTAGGTAAACTTCCAAGTTGGTCCCATTTTTCAAAATTTTGAAATCGGTTCAGTACTTTTCAAGTAATCTTGAAAAAACTGGCCAAGTGCGTGTCGGGCCACGCGCCATAGGGTTCCGTAGTTACCTTACACCATACCATATTTAATACCACCTATCATTTTTCGTTTGCAAAAATAACTTTGTTTTTCACAGTGTTGGTATTAATGACAAAGTTATATTTGCGGTTTTGGAAAATGTGCTATATCTCAAAAACTAATTACTATATCTCGTACAAACCAATTTTGGTTGAAAGTGTTTATTAAGATCTACAGCATATATTTTTTTTAGATTTTTCACTCTCTTATTTCAAAAGTTAAAGGGGGGGGACACACATTTTACCACTTTGGCGGTGAATATCTTTCAAACGGTTGACTTTGAGAAAAAGTTGTCTTAAAAACCTCAATGTCATTTTTAAAGACCTATCTATAAATACCCAACACGTGTTGGTTTAAAGAAAAAAAATTTTTTCACTTTCAGTTCCATGTATGGGGAGCCCCCCCTTAATCTTTTATTTTTCTTATTTTTATATTAAATTTGTTAAGCGGTTAACAGAATACATCTACCTACCAAGTTTCAACTGTGTAGTCTTAATACTTTCGGAATAAAGTGGCTGTGACATACGGACAGACAGACAGACAGACAGACATGACGAATCTATAAGGGTTCCGTTTTTTGCCATTTAGGCTACGGAACCCTAAAAAGCACGAAAATAGTATGATTTTGTGTGAACTACCTCGATGATCAGTCGTATAACTTCTTTGTTTATGAACTGAATAAGATAATTATTTTTTTGTTGGAAAAGGGATATCTTAAGTGTAGTTCTTTAACCGACTTAAAAAAGGAGGTTCTCAGTTTGACCCGCATGTATGTATGTTTCTCCGCGATTAACTCTCGTTTGGCTGAGCCGATTTTAATTTCTACCTAAATAATATACCTACACTATCTAATACAAAAAGTACCTACACTAAAAATAAAAAAATAAAAAATTGTTTAAAAAAACTAAAAACCGACTTCAAAAAACCTACCTCTAAAAAGCAAGAAATAATATTCGTAATAATAAAACACGTCTATTGAAGTCGGGTGGGGCTTTTAGAATAAAAAAAGGGATTTGTACTCCAGCCCCACCCGACTTCAATAGACGTGTTTTATTATTACGAATATTATTTCTTGCTTTTTAGAGGTAGGTTTTTTGAAGTCGGTTTTTTGTTTTTTTAAACAATTTTTTATTTTAAATGAACTGCGAAGCATATATCATAATGTGAAAAACGACAATTGTTTATTGGTTTTTTGATTTAGACATCCGTACACGGCACAGTAATGTCGATTCGACATTGTTACTATTATAAAGAGACAATACCTAACCTACGCAGGCAGTAAGATGCCGCGCGACTGCACAGGCGGGCGTGTGGCAGCCCGCTGCTCACTTGTGCCTCCGTAGGCACGGCTAGCGGTAGGTGCTTATCGCGCGACCTTGACCGAGTGAAGGAGGCCTGCCTGAGGTGCCGTCGTAACTACTTAGTTTAATAAATAGTTTAAAATAAATGGTACATTTATTAGTAAAGTGCACTACTCAATCAAAGCCCCGCCTCAGGGCCACTGCATGCAGGGCTTTGTGTAGGCAGGCATGCAGAGCCGATATTATAGATTATTATTTTTTATTTTAATCTATAATATCGGCCCTGCAGGCCTACCCCCACAGGGCCCCTGCTTTCAAGGCCACTGCATGCAGACCCCCTAGCATGACGACCGAAACGCGATATGATATAGCGATTTATCACGTCATCACGTTTAACTGTCAAAAGACAATGGATTTTGTTAGTGGAGTCACAATATAGAGAGAGTGCAGTAGTTGAGCTTAGCACTTGCGCGCTCGAGCAACGCACACATAGACATCTCTCACCGACACTGTATAACTGCAATCTCATACCACTTTCAAAACAGTTCGAGTACGTGACGCAGCGGCGAGAGCTGTCTTTGTGTATGTGTGATGCTCGAGCGCCCGTAGTACTAAGCTAAACTTCTGTTAGTCTCTCTATTTTGTGGTGGAGTGTCGATAAAACGCTGTATCACGCGATATATCGTGTTTCGTCGGTTGTGCTAGGGGGGCAGGACTTTGAGTAGTTCGCTTAAATAAACCATTTTTGACATTTACCCTGTCTTTGAGGTTTACCCTGAAACCCTGAGATTTACCGAGTGAATGATGGCAATAGTTCGAAATGAACGATGATCACAGGACAGTTGCCATTAAGAATTTAATCTTAGGTTTTACTGGAAAATCTTAAGATTCACGGTTCACCAGAGTTCGGGATTTTACAGTAACATACTAAAGTCGCATTACTAATTTCCCAGCAAAAATGTAAACAAAGAAACGTCCCTGTCAAATTGACAAACTGACCCTGATAGTGACATTTTGAGATATTGAAAACCTTTGGTAACTTTTATAACTTTTTAATTTGTTTATTATATTTTGAGTCATAATAAATATAATGTCATCCAGGGCAATTTTAAAGTAGGATGGTAATTAAAAATTGTATCTTTTTAACCTATCATAATTTTTGATGTTAAAAGTTCTTGAAACGAACTGATAAGAAAACTTTACTTGGATATTGACTGTATGTAAACTATCAAAAATACGTAGCATCTTCGCCTGTTCCCCCCAATACCAAAAAACAAATGTTACTACTACAGTATTACTCGTAATACAATTTTTTATGAAATTTTATAAAATGAACCAATGGGTGATGTGTACGGTTTGCAGTTGATGTGTGCACAGCATCATAAAAATGTTTTCTACTATGGAACTGTTATTATGAAATATCAAATTATATTACTGTTTTTGCCGCAAAACTCATGATTCAGAATATTTATCTAATCTATTTATATTAGGTTTGTGATGAAAAAACATGTTAGTGTGTTTATTTCTTGACTTAGCAATAACTACTTCTGTTCTTCTGTTCTGCTCTTTTGTTCTGGCAACACCTTTGTATACATTTTTGCTGGGAAATCAGTAATGCGACTATAGGGTGGTTTGATAAGTCCATGACTTTGTAAAGAAGAAACATCTTTTTAGGGTTCCGTACCAAAATGGTAAAAAAGGAACCCTTATGGTGTGACTCAGTCTGTCTGTCTGTCTGTCTGTCTGTCTGTCACAGCTGGATATCTCGAGAACTACTGATGGTATCAACTTGAAATTTGGAATAGTTTAAGATGACATTTGCCCAACTATTGTGCAAATAAGAAAGAAATAAAAAAAATAATATTTTTTTTTACAACAGGGACTGAAAAGGGGTCTTAAAAAAAGTGAGGTGACTAGGGCATGTGGGGTATCATATGAAAGAGCGCTGTTTGCACATTTTAAAACATTTTTTCCTTTTTTCTTAGGCCGCATAGTTTTCGACTTATGATGAAAAATGTAAAAAAAATACCGTTCCCCCCCCCTTATCTCCGAAGTTTGCAAAGAGAAAAATCAGAAATAATTCTATGTGATAGTAGTTTATGTAAAGATTACAGGAAAAATAAAATGATGTCTCAATATAACACACTTTTTTAGAAATTCAAAAAAACAAACAAATTCTTTAGTTTCACTACCAGTCAACAGATGGCGCTGTCCTAAGCATGCTAACCTAAGAAACATAAAATAGTTCCACTATCGGTCAAGAGATGGCGCGCCCTAATAATACTACAATAATAAATTGGTGGCTGGTTCTAATATAATTACCTACTATTTGCCGTACGAATAAACGAAGAATAAGTTCCTACTTAGTAATATAAACAGTTTGCAATGTTTTAACTTGGGCTAAATACCAATATAATGCTCTTAGTTCACAACTTTATAACAGAGTTCACAAGATAAAACGAATATACTCACTTACTAAGTACAAATTAAAAAAAACTGTGCATGAATATCTGTTATCTCTTAATTACGATGAGACCGAAAGTTTAATCAAATAACGCACTCATTACACCACACACACACACACACACACACACACGCGCACACACACACACACACACACACACACACACACACACACAAACACACACACACACACATTTAGTCTTGTTACCTAATAATACTTACGTTTTTTTAACGCTTTACCAGCGCTTTAAGAAGTTTTTATACTAACTCTGAAAAATCTTTATAATAGTGTAAAGTAAAAATGTAATTTATTTATTTTGGTTGAATAAATTATTATTATTAAAAAAAAAAAATGTGGAGTGGCTGAAACGTTTTTCAGTCACATAAGCAGCTGTGGCTAAGATTTGTAAATTAACTGTCCGCCTCTTCGCCCTTCCACCTGTCTGCCGTTTATCCTACTTTTACATATCTTAATATATAAAATCGTAAACTGAATGACTGAATGACTGACTGACTGACTGACTGATCTATCAACGCACAGCCCAAACCGCCGGACCTAGAGACTTGAAATTTTGCACACAGATACCTTATATAGTGTAGGCATCCACTAAGGAAGGATTTTTGAAAATTCTATCCCTAAGGGGATGAAATAAGGGATGAAAGTTTGTATGAAAGTCCCTCAGTTTTGAAGCTAGGATCGTCAAATTTTGTGTTTAGGCTGACGATTGAAAATTAATAAATACGGGTCTCAGCGTTTTTCAAAATTCTAGCCCCGAAGGGATCAAAAGGGGGATGAAGTTGTGTAATGAAGAAAATCCTTTATTTTCGAAGTCAAAATTGCTAAATATATAATTTAGGCTTATCGATGGAAATCTAACGCAACGTATATTGTTATTGTTAGTATTTCAACCCCTACGGGGATGAGATGGGGGTGAAAAGGGGTAAATAAACCTAAAAATAGATATGGATGTCGTTATTGGGGTTTTCTGGGATGACGATTGCAAAAATGACATTTATTTTGAAGTCCAACACGGTGGACATGATTTGACCCCTCAAGGGGTGAAAATGGGGTTCGAATTTTGTATGGAAAAATAATATTAAATGGACATTACAACTTTAAACTTCGTAGGAGCACGTCTAAAAATAAATAAGCAAACATGTATTTTGTGATTTTGAAAATAAACCCCTTAGGGGGTAAATGGGGTGAGTAAACCTAAAAATAGATACGGATGTCGTAATTGGGGTTTTCTGGGATGACGATTGCAAAAATGACATTTATTTTGCAAGTCCAACACGGTGGACATGATTTAATCCTCAAGGGGTGAAAATGGGGTTCAAATTTTGTATGGAAAAAAATATTAAATGGCCATTACAACTTTAAACTTCGTAGGAGCACGTCTAAAAATAAATAAGCAAACATATATTTTGTGATTTTGAAAATTAACCCCTTAAGGGGTAACCCATTTACCCCTGATGAGTAAACATAAAAATCGATGTGGATGTCGTTCTTGAGGTTTTATGGGATGGTGATTACGAAAATGAGATTTATTTTGAAGTCCAACACGGTGGACATGATTTAACCCCTAAAGGGATGAAAATGAGGTTCAAATGTATGGAAAAAGAATATAAAATAGACATTACAACTTTAAAATTCGTAGGAGCATATCTAAAAATAAATAGGCGAAAATGACATTTGTTTTGAAGTCCAACACGGTGGACATGACACATCATGGACCTGTACCTGGACATGCACATCCAGGTAACGGGAACGAGAACAGGCACGGGCACGGGAACAGGAGCGGGAACAGGACGAGAACGGGACGGGAACGGAACGGGCCGGAACGGAAACGGAACGGGAAGGGAACGGGAATGAAACGGGAACGAAAAGGGAAGGGAATGGGAACGGGAACAGAACGGGAACGAAACGTGAACGGAACCGGAATGGAACGGGAAAGAGAAAGGGACAGGAACGGGACGGGAACGGTACCGGGAAAAGGAACGGAAGGAGTACGGGACGGGAATGGGACGCGAACGGGAACGATTCGGGAACGGCATGGGAATGGAACGGGAACAAAACGGGAACGTAACGGAAACGATACAGGAACGGAACGGGAACGAAAACGGGACGGGAACGGTAGAGGAACGGCACGGGAACGGAGGGGAAAGGATCGGGAATGGAACGGGAACGGAACGGGAACCGGAATGGGACGGGGCCGGAACGGGATCGGGTACCGGACGGGAACGGGAACGGGACGGGGACGGGAACGGAATGGGACGGGAACGGGAACGGGAACCGGAAGGGGTACGGGATGGGTACGGAACGGGAACAAGAACGGAACGGGACAGAATGGGAACGGAACGGGAACGGGATGGGAACGGGAACGGAACGGGACGAGAACGGTACGGGAACGGGAACGGGAACGAGAACGGGACGGGAACGGGAATGGCAACGGAAGGGGTACGAGAACGGGACAGGAAAGGGATGGGAACGGACGGGAACAGAACGGGAACGGGAACCGGAAACGTAAAAATGACTGGTCAGATCTTGGTTGAAGGTTCTCTAAGGATTTTCTCTAACATCCACGCGGACGAAGTCGCGGGCAGAAGCTAGTCCAAATATATTTATGATTGTACGGAACCCTCGGTGCGCGAGTCCGACTCGCTCTTGACCGGTTTTTTCGCCATAGTTTGTTTTATTTCTCTACATAATATTTTTGTAGCTCTGCGTATTCAGTCCAACGAAGTTCCTACCTCTTTAACCCATTATTTTTTCTTTCATCGCCTGAAAACTGTGGTAACTGAAGTGTCATTTCAGACACCACCTTTTGGCTTGATGGAAATCTTTGCCCGCCAAGACATTTATTCATGTTTGGGGGCGTCCATTAATCACGCGATGTCTTTTTTTTGGCCAATTTTTAATCTTTTTTATTTTAAACTTTTTTGTGGTAGGTATATTTGGTGACAATATTATTTAAGTTACAATAGCCTTATGTCAACGGCTCATCACCTTTTACATAGTACTGCTTTTCCCGACGCAGGGGCATTAATTGTTGAGGAGTTCTCCTGGTACTTCACTATCAGCTCCACTTCACTATATGAATTATGATGAGCATAAATAGCCTAGCAACCATATTAAAGTAATTGTATCGTACCAGTGAAATACTTAGTATTGAATAGTTCCGATGATCATCTATGCTGGTTTTCATCATCAGTTCCACTTCACCGAAATGGTACTTTTCGAAAGCAAATGCACAAGTTACTTAAGAAAATACTAAAATCGCTATAGATGTGCCTATAATATTTGAAGAGTTCCCTCGATTTCTCCAGGATCCCATCATCAAATCCTGAGTTCATGACAATGGGACCAACTCGGAAGTATATACTTTCAAACAAAAAAAGCATTTTTGAAATTGGTCCAGCCGTCTTCGCGTAATCGAGTAGCATACATAAAAAAAAAATATTCCAACGAACTGAAAACCTCCTTCTTTTTTGAAGTCGGTTAAAAAAGTTTGATATTTTATATTGAAACCTTATTTTAATACCATGTTGTGGTTGTGGCAGGTGGTGGCAAAGGTATAATCTCCATTCTGCTATTACTTTCGTACATTTCCCATTACAATAAAGTTTTGAATGTTTCTGAATGTCTCACGATAAAGACGTATTTTGACTTAGTCCGTTGTTCTACCAAAATACCGCTGGATGTTACTTATTTCCATGTTATTTGCAGGTGTGATTGACTACAACTTCTTGTGCTTCCGCGATGCTATCACCCAAGTGTTTGAGCTCCGTAACAAATGTCAGAACGCCCTGTCAAGGACGAGGTCCGACTCTCCAGAAGCGCTCGCTAACGGCGCCGCCGACTCTGTGGAGAGCACCTCGGACAGGTCACAAGCACAACTTCCATAGCGTATGTAACCATATCTAACCCTATCTTAATAATCATACTAAAATGTAAATTTATATGCTCGTTTAAAATATAAAATTATAAATAAAGAATATTCTATGTTTTTAAATAAGTGTTTATTTTACTACAACAAAATGAAGATATAGCATGAGAATGAAGTGCACCGTTTAGTACTATTATATATTCTGTGGCACCGTAGTCTTTCGCGGTGCGCGGGGCTTCAGATTTTAACTTGTTTGAAAGTGTATGTAGAAAATTACCACACACTGAAAACGCGTCGCGCGCAGATTCTGCCACCAATCTGCGCACGGTAATGCGGGGGCGCGGAGCGGGGTATAGTATAATGAGACGCAGATCTGCGCCTCCCCGTCTCGCCGCGCGCGTTATCTACGACGACGATGGGGTGCAACTCGTAAAGTGAGTAAAACCTTTTTACTCAAAGTATACGAAAAATTAGACGTAATGATACTATGGACATTTTGATACTGTAGACGTAATGATACTATGGACGAAAAGATACTGTAGACGTAATGATACTATGGACCTTACGCACCGGAAGGCTCCAGTGGTGTGATAATAACCTTTATAGGGTTAGCATAAACCAAAGGAGTGGCGGAGAAGAGCATTAAGTGTTTACTAATTAAAAGTAGACCTTAGTAACATTATTATACGGTTCTACTTGCACGCAGTCGACGCGCAGTCGCAGAACCGTGTACAAGATAGGCAAAGTTGTATTTCGATTATTATAATAAATCACTCTCTTCGCTTCCACTCTATTGGTCTGCGCTGACCTTAATTAAATGATGGAAGCAATTCATTTACGGTTAATGTCCCATGCAGTGTGTTAATCGCCAAGATTTTTATTTATTTTGCTATATAACGCCCTATCAAATTGCCTATTTAGGACGCAGAACGTCATAATATCAATTAATTAAAAATAATGGATAATATTTACTGTATTTTAACCTATTATGGCAATTATTGGCATCTAAACTATTCCAATTTGACGGCTGCGTGTGCAGGATATAAGATTAGGGCAATCACGCCCCCAAATTTTTTGGACAAAAACATTTTATATTTAGTAGGAAGTAAATTTATTAATAAAAATGACAAGTATATCATAATAAATAACAATATTAATAAAATTACACAAGACGCGTATCATAGTACAAATTACTAGAAGATGGTTTCCTACATTTACAAACGTAATTCACCGACATGTCTGAGGCGGCGGTCCGGAACGGCGGTCGCATGGGGCGCGAGGCGGCGGCGGCGAGCCGGTCCACGCTCTCGCTGGGCGCATTGGGCCGCAGCCGCCGCTCGCGCTCCGCCCTCAACCGCTCCACGTGTTGCGCGTGCGCCACGCTGCTCTGAAGCCCCGCAATACTATCGGTGCGGGCGGGCAGACGTTCTAAATTGTTAGAAACCTCGCCCACTTCAGCCGTGTCGGTATCCACTATCTCCTTGTGGTCCAGTATCATCCCTAAATTTAGTTTCAGATTTGCTGAACCATCTCTAAATATCAAATACACAGTAGCTTGATCTAAAACTTTTAAAGAAAATTGTTCATTGATCTTCAGGGCTTTCATTTTGATTTGGAAAGGTTTGAATGTTTGTGTTAGCTTTTTGCTCTTTTCTTTTATGAAATTGTCAAACTCGATGGCGAGCATTTCCTCGTTATCTGCTCTGGGTTTATTATCGTCGGGTCTCCCCAGCTTCAATATAGTGGGATCTTTGTAAGGCATTTGTGTGTCAATCATGACTTGCTGAAGAACCGGTGGATCGTTTAAGGTGTGCCACTTCCAATGCGATACGGGACCTATTGACCGGTCTAAAACCACGCCTTCCGTTTGATTATATTTCAACCTATAAGTAGAAAACAAGCTTGCAAAACTCTAATAGAATTGAATATTAATCGTAATGGTGATTTATTGATGTTGTGTAGATACCTTATTTTTCCACCGTGATCAAAAACTACACCATTCCCAAGATAATCGAATGTGGCCAAAATCGTAAAAGGGCGGGAACGTCCACGTTCGTCCGGCTCACCACTGCTGTATATCACAAATCTTTGCTGAGCATTTGTTTCTGGAAAAAAGAAGATAGTATCTAGATAATCAGGTAAGTGAGGTCGAGGTTTTAAGTAGTTACATCCAAGGACCGGAACCGCTTACCGTTAAAGGGGTTTTTGATTGGGTATTTCATAGACTTATTTTCAAAACCCCTATCAATACGATAAGCATGACGTCGACTAACCCTAACGAAAGGGAAACCCTATCATTTGGTATGATTTTTAATAGTGTTTCCCTATCAATTGGGTTAACCAAAAAAAGGGGTTTTCCGGTCCCTGGTTATATCTTCTATTCTGTGAACCGAACCGAATGGAAAAGTTCTCATTAGAAGCTAGCTACTTTGAGAAAGTAACAAAAACAAAATATTATCTTAACCTTCGGCGTCGTAATAGTCGAGGGCAACTCTGCCGTTTTTATAAAACCAACGTCCGCGGCCCTTTTCATCAAATTCGGCCAATTTCTCCCCGGAGTCGTATTGCATTAGGCGTTTGCTCTTGTTGTGCTCGAACCAATCGAACTCGGGGTGGGCAGGACGCATGCGGTACACGTTCATCTAATAAAAAACATTACAAATGCAAGTCTGACTCACGCACCAAGGGTTTCGTACCGTGTTAACAGTATGTGTCATGTTGTCCAGTCAAATAGACATCAGAATAGGTAGTAAAGTGATCCTATATGAGTTCCGTTTTTCCGGATTCACAATAATAATAATTACGTGGATTTTTAGAGGCCATATAGTCTAGTATTTTAGACGGTATTATTACATTCCCTCGTAGTCGTAGTCATTGCTAGAAGTAGATAGCAAAACTGCTAAAAGTGGCAGTGCTGTTTTTGACACATTTGCTATCTACTTCTACGAGTAACTGAGGGAATGTAGTGATACCTTTTAAAAATACGAGACCATAAGCGCTAAAAATTACAAGTTCAAAGTTTAATTAAAATAATTTTCTATTAACAACTTATTAAATAAAAACCTCTGAGGGCGCCACTTTCGGTAGTACAGCCACCTTATTATTTTCCTAACAAACAGTATTATTTACCTTACAAACAAAATTAAAATCAGCGACTCGCCGTCAACCAGATAAACCCTGAGAGGTTTTCGTGGTGCGGCAATGTGTAAAAAAATATGTATCTAAAGTTTATTGAATAAATGATTGATTAATAATAATAAGCGATTATGATTTTCGCAAAGTAATAGAAAATATGGGATTGACTTAATTTTTTCAACCAACCACAGCTTTTAAAATGTTATCTTGTCTTGTCCAGTGGTGACCTGGTATTTTCTGATCCTTCTTCTAGTAATTCTAGTTCTACCTATAAAGAAGCTGAGGTAGCCGAGTTAGGTAGGTACCATTTATTTCTTAAAGCCGTCCGGATACCCGGATATTACTTACTTTGCGTACTACTTTCTCAGTGGGAAGCAATGTCCAGCCTTTGTCTATGAAGGAGCGATCGGACAGGGCGTAGCGTATGAGTCCTTTTGGAGGCTCTTGCTCGGCCTGTAATAAACCTAAATTAATTCAGCACGTTCAAATAAGTAGGTATGCTTATATTTACTTTTTAAATTTTAGAACGGTGGACTTGCGGGTAAACCCATTTACATTTTATTAAACAGTAACTCATATATTTTTTTTTATACACAACGGGATAGTGCTTGGCCTTCATCTCACCTAATGTTAAATGACGATAAGGCCGAAGGTGGAAGCGCACTACACCCGGAATACTGGCTATCTTACCTCTAACTGCCGGAACACAACAATTTTTAAATTGTTGTTATGGCGTCAGACTTAGGTAAGATGGTGGTAGCTAGCCAGGCGGACTTGAAATAAGACCTACCACCAACCAAACCGAGTACAAATTGTACCCCTCCTGGGAATCGAACCCGGGACCACTGCGTCTTACACGGGTGGGCGAACCACTAGACCACAGGGGAGGTTTACTAAACGAAATTTGATACAGTTTGAGTGGAAGTAGTGTATACCAACAACGTGTTCCAAAAAACTCCTAAAGCCGAATATGGTAGACTAGCTTCCGCCCGCGACTTCGTTCGCATGGATATTCGAGAAAATTCTTAAAGAACCTAAAAACCAGGATAGAAAGTATTTTGAGTACTTATTTTAATTTAATTACAAACTTCAACATACATTCAACATGTCCTTCATTTACCAGTTACCAGTCTCTAAGTCTCTACAGTAGTTTTACTGTCAGTTTTAATGATTTTAACGTTCATTTAGAAAATAAACCCAAAAATGTTTCGCGGCTCGCGCGTTCCGATTTTTGTGTTCTTGAGATGATAAATAACCCTGGGCCGCAAAGACCCTGCCGCCCGTAACCTCGCAATGGGTAAGGCCGCCACTGACTCAGGCTGAAATTGCACTCAAGTTGTTGGTAATTTTATCTTCTTTAAAAGTGCCATAGACGACTTTGCCGTAGAATGCATTTTTTACAAGTTGTAAACCAAAAACTGAAAATGTCGAGGTTTTTCGAGCACTACGAAGTTAGCACAGGTCTTTCAGGGTTGCAAATTTGGAATTACACTACTGGTATTTATCCTAACAACATCCCAAAAATGCAGACCCGTGCAATTATTTGCTACCTAACGCGATTTTTGTGTTTACGGTGACTGGCCTAATGGTTCAACCCCTAAAGAGCTCAAAATTGGGGATCCCGCGGGCTGATTATCTAATTAGAAACCACCTAGCGGCCGGTTGCAGTTCATAGATGATAGTGATCCATTGCTACTTCTTTTTGGATTAAAAAACAACATACCAAAGAAAAGTAGCAATGTATGTGGAATGAAACCGGTCGCTAAATAGTTTCGTTTTAGATAATCAATTGCTACTTTTCTTTGGTATGTTTTTTTTTAATCCAAAAAGAAGTAGCAATGGATCACTATCATCTATGAACTGCAACCGGTCGCTAGGTGGTTTCTAATTAGATAATCAGCCCGCCGGTCAATGGTTTCCAAGTAATTTTCCGAATGTCCACGCGGACGTAGTCGCGGGCTTTCGCCCTCGAGTAGTAGCCATATTCGGCTTTAGGCAAAGACTTCTTTGTTGGAGTTTTTTTAACACGTGATGTATAGTGGAAGATAAAACCATTGTTTCCATCACTTACGATATCAGCCTTTTTGCTCCTAGACATTTCTTATCAAAAAAATAAGTATATAAAATAAATTTCGTATCAACAAAAATAAAAACTAACAAGAATAATTAATAAATTAGTCCGAAATAAACGGTCGAAAACATCTATTTGGTGATATTTATAGACATTGTCAAAAGTTGGTGAAGAATTTTCTTGTCACATTTTATGTCAATTACTTACTTAACTTCTTATTTTTTTTCATGTGGCAAATTCCGGAAGAGGTTTGATATTAAAGACATACTAATTTTCCCTTATTGGTGTAGTCTGCACACTATTGCCTGTCTATGGACTTTTATTGCTAAAAGTGACCACTTTTCGCAGTAGTCCATTAAACTAAACGACGGGCTAGGAAATATTGTTTAAGTGATAAAAAGTCCCACAAAGCTTCTTCGGAGTGCACTACAGAGAGATAATTCACAATTTTGTCTTTATTTAAGCACTATGATTTTTTTATTCAATGGCAGCGCTAGTGTGCAGACTGCCAGACTGCGCCCAGGCCCGCCGCTAGCTGTTTGAGCGCCTGCGTGCAATACCGATTATTCCGCCCCCTACTACGTTACGACTACCTGCTTGTTTGAGAGCTAAACTTAATTTTAACTCTTCCCCGTGCTTAGTTTTTGTAAAATTCTTCTCCGTGCTTAGTTTTTGTAAAATTCTACACAAGTGGGTGGTTTCTTGAAGGATGTCTTTACCATTTACCCACTTCTTATGATGACGTCTAGTCGCGGCGCGCTCTCCGGGCCGTGTGGCAATTAGTTTGAACAAAATCATTACATTCAATTATGGTGCAATGATTTTGTTCAAGCGCAATTAAAAATAAGGTCTGGAATGGAATCCAGGCGGGTTCGGTTTAAACTCTTAAAATCCAGTCTAGATCCCTATCCCCGCTGCCAGAACACGATGTGAAGCGGTAGGTATCAAGAAAAAGAAATTATTCAGTACATGGGTAATTCTCGGCAGAGCCGCACAGAGGGAGCCAAAAAACTGCATTCGGTTCCCGAGCCGCGGTTAGCCGCTTCTTTACAAGTGGGTACAAGGATATAGGCATCTTTCAAGAAACCACCCACTTGTGTAGAATTTTACAAAATCTAAGCGGGGAAAAATTTAATTGAGTGAGGTGGGTATTAACAATGACTATGAATATTACGTAATGGATCTGCCGTCATAGGTAGGGGTTGGCAAGGGGGGTGGCCGCCAGGGGCGCAATCTTCAAGAGGGCGCACGCTGACCCGTAGCTAGAAAATAAGTCTAAGTCTTGGGACGCAAAAATCAAATCTTGCCAGGGGCGCTCATTATCCTAGAAATATGTATTGAGGCGCAAAGTCCAAATCTTGCAAGGAGCGCTCATAAGGGAAATTATAATTAGTAATATATTTATGTGGTAATCCGAATTATTCTAATGATTGTTATAATCGACTAATTCAGTTAGTAACATTCATAATCGCGCATCGCTACCCTGCTCTGCAGATTATCGACAGGGATGATATTATATTTTATTCTCCCCCCCCCCCCCCCTTCCTACGCCTATGCGTTTATGTGAGAAAAATAATGACTTACTGTTACTGTTTTAGGTCCCTTTGTTGTAACTTTAAATGACATGTGTGAATCTATTTTTTCCGAAATGCCTTGAAGGATTTCGTAGTCATTATTAGTTTCTACATTTTCTTCAACGGCCGCTTTAAAATCACTGATTTGTTGGTCCCTATTGTTGTCATTTACTGGTGCTGGTGCTTTATACTTAAAAAATTTTTCACCTATTATAATATTTGCAATTTCATCAATTTCTCTTTTGTTAACAATACTGTCTAATTCTAATTGAATATCAGAATCTGTACATATTTTACAGAACGTAGCTTTATTACTTCTGTGTCCTCTGTGTCGCGCCAGTATTTTTTTTAATTGGTTCTTATCATTTTCGACCATCAATTCTTTACGAGGCCCTGATTGATGCATTTGAACTAATTGTAACAGCAAATTGTCACCAGAAGGCTTTGCCATCTTAATTTTTTTTGAACTTAGATCTTTTGCCGTTGTTTCTTTGGATTTATGCTCGGGAGACGATGGAGGTGATTCTTTAATATTTGTTGCTTCGGTGATCTTTAAGGGTTTCTTTGGCCGAAGACTGTTTTTCTTAGCGCTTTCACCGAGTTTTTTCTCAGCATCCGCTTTAGCATTCTTTTTTTCTTCTTCTTGAATTAGTTTCTGTTTTCGATCTATTTCTTTTTGTTTTGCTTGTTCTACAAGAAGTTTATTAAATTCTGCAGCTGCCTTGTCATCCTTTCTCGGCTGCTCTTCTTTGAGTGCTGACTTTTTTTCTAGAGTATCTGCTTCTCTTTTATCTTTGGGTGCTAAGCTTGTTTTGGTTGTGGGCTCCGCATTTTTTACGTCTGTTTGCTTGTCTGTTGCATCTCTTCCTGATTTTGCCTTCGATGTATCCTTAGCGTTTTTTAAACTGTCGTCATGCTTTTGTTTGTCGATTTGACTTGGTGTTTCATCTGTCCTGCTTTTCTTACTTTCGCGTTTAGTGTCGTCATCGCCTTTGCTTCTCGAACTCTCATATTTATCTTCTTTCCTTATCCCTCCTTTATCTGGTTTTATTGTATTGTCATCGCCTTTGCTTTTCGAACTCTCATATTTATCTTCTTTCCTTGTCCCTCCCTTATCTGGTTTTATTGTATCATCATCTCCCTTGTTTCTCTTACTCTCAGATGTATCTTTTTTTTTGTTCATATCAGTATCATCATCTTTTTTAAATTTTTTTCTCTCCTTATCCTCTTTCTTTGTCTCAACTTTTTCTTTTCTTGTTGTATCGACTTTTTCCTTGCTTTTTTTACTAGAATATTCTTCATATTTCTTAGGTGTATGAGAATCTTTTTCTTTAAGATTTAATTTGCGTGCTTGTTTATGCTCAAGAGGATCTATGTTATCTTTTTGTTTTATCTTCTCTACTTTCTCCTTGCTTTGCTTTCCTCCTTTTTTCCTTCGTTGGAGTCTTCCGTCGCTTCAACTTCTACCTGTGCTATACTTTTACTTCGAGTCTTTTTTTCTTTTAAATGTGTTAACTTTTCTGAAGAACGTTCTTCGTCGTCAGAAGATAGTGCTCTAACTTGCTGTTGTTCTGCAATAATAATTACTTTCTTCTCTTCAGCAAACTTTTTGTCCTCTTCTCTACGTTTTCTTGCTTCTTCTTCCGCCAATAGTCGTTTTTTTTCTTCTTTTTTCTCCATCTTTTCGAGAATCTGTCTTTTCTTTTCTTCTTCTTTTCTAATCCGATCCTGTTCCTGTCTCATTTTTTCTTTTTCAGCTTTGTCTCTTAACATATTTTGAGTATTACTTATCAATTCAGAAGAACTAATAGTTTTAATTGGTTTTTTTAATTTTATATCTATATCTTTTGGAAAATAATATTCGAAATAAGAATATAGAGTATCGTCCTTAGTATTTAAAACTGCATTAAAAAGATCTTTTTCAGAATGATATCTCAAAGATAATTGATCCCTTTTGTCATTAGATTCTGCTTTTTTAATATGAGGCGTTGATTTACTTAAATTTCTTTCTTTGAGGTTTGGTATTGTTCGTTTTGTAACATTATCTACTTTACTTTTTTTATACCTAAAGTCTGGTACAAAACTTATTTTTCCAGTTTTGGAATAATTTTTATGTATGGAGCTATCGGATCCAAAATCAAAACGGCCTCTTTTTTCATAATCATTTCGGATAATAGCATCATCTGCTAATAATTTATTGTCATAGTATGTGAGATTTTCCAGAGATCGTGAATAGGAATGATCATTTTTTGACCCAACTACATCATTATTCACCGAATCAAAAAATAATGCTCTTTTTTTGCCTTTCGGTAAATCGGAGTGAACGGCAGTCGAATCAAAAGAAGCACGAGGCAATCTACTTCCCATTCCTTTTCTTTCGAATACATTTTCTATAACAGGTTCTTGAGTTGAGGTTGGTGAATTACGATGAATACTAAAAATTTCTCTATCCGATAATTCACGCCTTATGTCTTTGAATAATTTATTTTCACAAATCACATCACTCAACAAACGATGAATGTTAGACATATACGACTTAACACGTTTCTTTATATCTTTGCTTTCATCTCTTGTCGTAACATATCGTTTGACTACTTTATTGCATTCTATGCATGTAGCAAGTTTCTTACGACAGTGATCGCATATCCCCATTACATGATTACTTTTAACTTTTGGCACTATTTCAAGCATTCTTTTAGCATTTTTAATAATATATGCACAACGTGGACAACTTATTCCATACTTATCTGAAAGCAAGCAAATATTAAATACTTAAATTGTCAGATTTTATGTACGTAAGTAAGCAAATATTATTTCGCAGGCTAGCAAAAAAACGTTTAAGTAAGTACCCAAAGCTACCATGATGTCTGCGGACAATATGTCGGTGTTTTTGGTATTATGCAGTACAAACTTGTCATCTTTGTTATTGATTGTAGGTATTTCTTCACTTTCTTTTGTACCCTGATAAAAAGTACTTAGTTATTATTATTATTTAAGGCCTACTCAAACCGGAGCAGTATCCGCTACCGCCGTGGGCAACGGTGATACCCGAGTGATATCCCGCGCGGTAATTTGTATGGAATTTTTGCAGCTGTCGCGAAACCGGAACCGCCTACCGGATGGGTACGCAGTGCGTACCGCGTAGTCGGCGAAACTTTTACTCCCCTCCGCAGACGTACCCCGCGCCGTCCGCCCGCAGTGCACGCGTCACGCGCCATTCCACTTCCGCTACCGCCTCCGGTAGCGGTAAGTAAAGTTCCGCTATGGTTTGAACAGCGCGTTATCCGCATACATCGTTCCCCCCGGTACAGGATACCGCTCAGATTTGAGTAGACCTTTAATATGAAATAGGGAATATCTTTTGATTTCACTTGGTAACTATTTATTTAACTCTAGTTTCCGCTCGCGACTTCGCCCGAAATATCCTATGTTTTAATCCAGGCTATAAACTATGTGTGCCTTTCATCAGAATCCGTTCAGCCGTTTTTGCGTGATTGAGCAACAAACATCTAAAAATCCAACTTTCACATTATTATTAGTCAAAGAGTAGGGAGTAGGATAGGTAGGTACTTACATATTCTATTTGAGATGTATGACGATATATAACTAAGCCACTGTCCTTCCAATCCACGATTTTTTGGAACTCTTCCCGAAGATCATAACAAGGGCAGCGTAAGTTGTTTCTGCAAGTATTTGAAAGTAAGTTGGTAGAAGGTTGGTGGATAAAAATCTCAGCAATTATAGATATTAGAAACACTCGCCTGCTTTGCGGATCCATAACAACTTTCTTTAAAAATACAAAATATCCAGAAAGAAAATAAAAGACATGATTACAAAAGCACTACACAAAATAATAAACATTACAAAACGATTTGTAAAGTTAGTTTTATAGTTACGTCATATTGACAGATATATGATAAGATCGACAGAATTAAAATTTAATTACCTACCTATTTACTCACCGGCATATATAACTTGGCAAGAGAAAGATGAAACAAAAGATGCGCAGCAGCTACAAAAACTTTAAACTCGGTGCATCTTTTGTCTCATCTTTGTCTTGCCAAGTTTTGTGCCGGTATCTTGCCTACCTACCTAGTATCTAATTTTATATTATAGTATTCACAATGCTACACACACCACAATACATACTCAAAAAAAATAGGGGCCACCAAAAGATTTTGTATCATATCTATATAGAATACGGCGTGCGCGGCTGTGCGCCTAGATTTTAGGACATAAAAAGTGGCTGCAAACTGAATTTAAAAAGAAATCATACATAATTTACTCACCTAAGTATTTTTTATTACTTACTTTCTTTACATCGTACCTATTTAATTTTGAAAAGGGGTCGCAAAATTACCCTGTCCCAAAATAAGTCTATGCCCTCTACCCTCAAGTTTTGTATGCCTAGTTACTTACCAGAAAAACCACTTGTGTAGGTACCAACCATTTAAGTGGAACTCGTAAGCAATAACACCTTTTTCAATCCGGGCGAATGCTCGTCCCACAGACCATACAACAATACGAGCCACGTGGTTCGTCCTAAACTTACGAATGAACGATGCCTTATGGATTTGCTCCTTTGCGCCCCTGTAGCATGCATGACCACCGAAACACGATAGCGTGTAGCGATTTACTTCACTCAATTGTCAAAATACATTGTCTTTTTTCCATTAAAATAATTATCTGTCTTTTGACAGTCAAAAACTGATAATTCGCTAAATATTACATAAAACTATCATAAGATTGGTGTTTACTGGTGCGCTACGATCTCCGATGCTCTAATACACGCTCGATTGAACGAGCAATTGAGCGAAATCGGGGATCGAAAGTGTTTGTCCAGTCTCTTGGGAGAAGTCACTTGACGAAGTTGACTACGGCCAGTGGAGTCGTCGTAGCTTCGAAGCCAGAGGTTCTTTCGGAAATTGAAAACTTCAATTGCCAGTTGTACGCTTCGCATGCATCTCGACCTGATCCCGAAAATGAGGATACCCGAGCCACATTGACCCGCCACTTTACCGAAGACTTGCCAGAAATCAGCCTGTGTGAAATTGAGATGGCTCTTAGGCAGCTTAAAGACGGAAAAGCCCCTGGTGAGGACGGCGTTACATCTGAACTCCTCAAAGCAGGCGGAAAACCTGTATTAAAGGAGCTCCGAAACATCTTTAACGCCGTTCTCTTTGACGGGAGAACTCCAGGGGGGCGTGGAGTCGGAGTGTCGTCGTCTTGTTCTTCAAAAAAGGAGACAAGACCTTACTGAAGAACTATCGACCCATCTCGCTCCTAAGCCGCGTCTCCAAGCTGTTTTCAAGAGTCATCACAAACCGCCGTGCGCAAAGACTCGACGAATTTCAACCCCCGGAGCAGGCTGGGTTTCGAGGAGGATACGGCACCATAGACCACATCTTCACAATGCGGCAGATTCTTCAGAAGTCCGAAGAGTAAAATCAGCCTCTGTGCTTAGCATTTGTGGACTATGAGAAGGCATTTGATACTATCGAAACCTGGGCTGTTTTAGAATCCCTGCAACGATGCCAAGTCGATTGGCGATACATTCAACTGTTGAGATGTCCCTACAATGCCGCAACCATGGCCGTCCAACTGCAAAATCAGCAGACTAAGCATATCCCCTTGCATCGAGGTGTGAGACAAGGGGATGTGATATCCCCCAAATTGTTCACAAATGCATTAGAGGATATGTTTAAAACGCTGGACTGGAAAGGACGCGGGATTAACATTAACAGCGAATACATATCACACTTGCGATTTGCGGACGACATCGTCATTGTGGACAAAACGTTGCAGGATCTCCAATACATGCTGAACAGCCTAGCTGATTCCTCTCTACGCATCGGTCTTCGGATGAACTTGGACAAAACCAAGATTATGTTCAACGAACATGTACTTTCCATGTACGACCGATTGCAGTACAAGGTAGTCCTCTCGAAATGTCTACCTCGGGCAAACATTGCAATTGGGTAGAAACAATTTCGAGGGAGAGGCCAACAGAAGGATACAGCTGGGCTGGGCAGCATATGGGAATCTTCGTCGAGTCTTTGAGTCGCCTATTCCACAGAGTTTAAAGACGAAAGTCTTCAACCAGTGCGTCCTGCCTGTCATGACATACGGAGCCGATACGTGGACACTCACTGTAGGGCTGGTCCACAAATTCAAAGTCGCGCAGCGAGCTATAGGGCTACGCTTGGAGTTTCTCTGACAGATCGGATCCGGAACGAGGTGATCCGACAGAGAACTAAAGTCATCGACATAGCCCACCGGATTAGCAAACTAAAGTGGCAGTGGGCCGGCCATATTAGCCGTAGAACCGATGGCCGCTGGGGCAGACGAGTTCTTGAGTGGAGAGCGCGTATGGGCAAATGTAGTGTGGAACGCCCTCAGACAAGGTGGAGCGACGATCTTCGCAAGGTGGCTGGCATAAACTGGATGAGTATAGCCGCGGATCGTGCTGTGGCGTGCACTCGGAGAGGCCTATGTTCAGCAGTGGACGATGATAGGCTGATGATGATAATAAACATATCGCGTTTCGGTGTCGGTGGTCATTGCTAGGGGGGCTGAACTATAATAGTAGTTTATGAAACTGATGCATAATGAGGGGTATTAAAACATGAGTGTGTGTTTAAAAACCGAGCCGCAGGCGAGGTTTTTATAGGATACTATTAAAAACCTCGCCTGCGGCTCGGTTTTAAAAAAGTAAAAATTTAAATCTAAAAAATAGCGCGTTTTTTATTAAAAAAAATAAAGAGATGACTGCATTCCAGCAGAGTAATCGTTACGATAAGTCATCGATCACCATAGATAGAGTACATTTGAATCATGGAAAGTATGTGAGCATGCGAATCTCCGTGCCACTGAATAATTCCATTCTAAAACTACCTAGAAGTAATGTACCGATGATATACGTTCTTATTTCAGATATCAAATCGATTGTACCGGCTTCCCGGCAGAATGATTGACAAAAGCATGTGGCACGGAGATTCGCATGGTTTGAGGTTATGTTTTTTGTTAAATCGTCGAATTCCAGATCAATCTGAGTCTGTACCAGTGGTTTGATGTATTTGTAGCCGTTACATATTCATTGTAACAGCTACAAACACTTTCGTTGCTCATGTAACGCAACAGGGTCAAAGATATCGCGATCTAAAGTTTTAAAAGCATGCGACTCTCCGGCCCACACACTTAAGTCTAAAATATTGATGAAAATTGCATTAAGATTAAAAATAAGCAGGTTTTTGTAATCGTTTGATCACGATAAACGACCCGAAAACATATTTTCAGAAAATCTTTACTCGTTTTAGAGAAATTTGCAAATTTATTTACTATGAACAATCACAGTGTAGGGTTACCATATCGTCGGTCGGTCAGAATCATTAGGCTGTTTCTAGAAAATAGACCGATCGGAATACGTTATTTTGAGGGTATAACCTTCAAGAATTCTAAAGTTTATTAATTCTTGCCTGTCGATACTTTGGCATATAATTAGTTTATTTTTGCGTTTTGTGTCACATCTAGCCGATACATCTTGAAAAATTAGATTATTTGTGGTGGTTATAAATAATTGGACTCTAAGGCGATTCTCCCACTGCCAACGCGCGCCGTCGTCGCGGGGCGTGGTTTGGCGTTTCACGTGCGCGGTGACGGCGCAGCGCAACGCCTGTTCGGGCGGTTTTCTCCGCGCCCCCACGCCATTCGGCGTCTGACGCGTCCCCGCCGCTTGTTTTTTAGAGGCATTAAATTTTGAAGTTGTTTTGTTTTAATTTCCAGGTTTTTAGGGTTCCGTACCTCAAAAGGAAAAAAAACTGAACACATATAAAATCACTCATGAGATTAAAACGTCCAGACAAATAATTAAGATTTGCCATCTCGATATTAATGACGGAATTTTAATAACATACGAGTAGGTAGGTACGGTCAACGGCATGCTGGGCTTCCACGACAGCGTAATGATATTCAATCAAATGAATAACAGATTTTTTACAGTTTTGTATAACCTCATGTGCTGCATAATGTACCTACCAAATGGCACTAAAATGGGCGTATATCCAAGCCACGAAACATTTGAAAACCAGAGGAAATCCCGCCATCGTAACGAAACGATCATCGAAAACTAGCCGCGGGGCGCGTCGCAGTGTGTTGTACCCCGCGGTAACGCGCCTGCTGGCGCAAACTGCTCGCGGATCGCCGGCGGCACGCGGCGGTGCGCGCTCACGCGCCGTGGCGCGCCTTGGTGTGTTGGACGAGGCGGTTTTCTGTACAAATTAATGTACTTGCATACAACGTAAAAGACGCGCGTGGGTGCGCCGCGACCACGCGCGTCGCCAGTGTGAGAACCGTCTAAACTGTCAAAATTGTTTTAAAGTAAAAAGAAACAATAGTATTGTATTTAAGATAGCCTGCGTAGTGTACAAACCTAATTTGTGTCATTTTCGTCCATGGAAACAGACGTGGGACCCGTACATTAATAACACCGTCAAAAAAATATTACAATTTGAAAAACAAGTACCATATACCTCAGATCACTTAAAAATCCCTATGAAATAAATTTGTGTCAAATTAAGGCATGGACTTTTAATATTTTCAATTTTTTTGTTTGTCCGAGCCATTGATGCTTATAAAAAATATTAGTATTATTAGAGTTTACATATTTAATATCTTAAATACATGAGTGATGGACAGAATGAATTTGTGTCATTTTCATGCATGGATAATACCTAGGTAGGTAGGTATTCAAAAAGTTTGCGGTCGAAGCGAGTAGGCGCAGGCGCGTGGCGAGGGACGACAAAGCTCGTCCGTTTCGGTTGGATACTAAGTACGTACATACCTATAAGTCTCACGTCACGATACGAACGAACACGCACCTTTCGTTTGGTTAAGTAGGTACTCTATAGAATTACATCTCCTGTTTTAGAAATTCATACAGATGTACTATGGACAACAACGTCACTTAACCACAACTCTTAAGGTTAAAATCGGTTGCACGCCGCGCCGCCGCCGTCATAACATAATATATTTAGTTCGTGCAGGGGGATACGTGCGCACACAATTTATTTGCTAACTTTTTAAGCGAAGCTGTTGCCCATACTACATACATATCTGTTCTGTTTCCATTCTAAAACAACCTAGAAGTAATGTACCGACGATATACATTCTTATTTCAGATATCAAATCGATTGTACCGGCTTCCCGGCAGAATGATTGACAAAAACATGTGGGCCGGAGAGACGCATGCTTTGAGGTTATGTTTTTTGTTAAATCGTCGAATTCCAGATCAATCGGAGCCTGTAGCGGTGGGTTGATGTATTTGTAGCCGTTACATATTTATTGTAACAGCTACAAACACATTCGTTGCTCATGTAACGCAATAGCGACCTAAAGTTTTAAAAGCATGCGACTCTCCGGCCCACACGCTTAAGTCTAAAATATTGGTGAAAATTGTATTATGATTAAAAATAAGCAGGTTTTCGTAACCGTATATAATAGGTCTTTACCTATGAAATTGCCGATTTGTATGGAGAATTTTCAAGAAGTTGCATTTTTCATACTAGCATTTTCTTTGTTCATTTAACAACCGTTAACACTCTTGTAACAAAACTTTTATGTACTAATGTTTGAACACTATGCTAACCTATTCCATTTACGATAAGCGAAAAAAATAAGTTTTGGCTAAGTTACAACCCCTCCGGTCACCCTTTTTTGGCTCACAAAAAAAAGAGTAACTTTCAAGATCTTTTTTTAATGCTATGAAAGCTAAAAAAACCGGCCAAGTGCGAGTCGGGCCACGCGCCATAGGGTTCCGTAGTTACCTTATACCATACCATATTTAATACCACCTATAATTTTTCGTCTGCAAAAATAACTTTGTTTTTCACAGTGTTGGTATGAATGACAAAGTTATATTTGCGGTTTTGGAAAATGTGCTATATCTCAAAAACTAATTACTATATCTCATTCAAACCAATTTTGGTTGAAAGTGTTTATTAAGATCTACAGCATATATTTTTTTTAGATTTTTCACTCTCTTATTTCAAAAGTTAAAGGGGGGGGACACACATTTTACCACTTTGGCGGTGAATATCTTTCAAACGGTCGACTTTGAGAAAAAGTTGTCTTAGAAACCTCAATGTCATTTTTAAAGACCTATCTATAGACATCCAACACGTGTTGGTTTGAAGAAAAAATTTTTTTTCAGTTTCAGTTCCATGTATGGGGAGCCCCCCCTTAATCTTTTATTTTTCTTACTTTTGTATTAAATTCGTTAAGCGGTTAATAGAATACATCTACCTACCAAGTTTCAACTGTGTAGTCTTAATACTTTCGGAATAAAGTGGCTGTGACATACGGACAGACAGACAGACAGACAGACAGACAGACAGACAGACAGACAGACAGACATGACGAATCTATAAGGGTTCCGTTTTTTGCCATTTTGGCTACGGAACCCTAAAAAGGACTTTATTTTTACTGATAGTTGACTATCATGGTCATAATTCGACATACGTAAATCAAGATATTGTTAAATGTTTTAAAACATAGAAGTTATTATTTTCTCTGTATGTGACAAAATATCGGCAAGTTCATAAGTAAAGACCTAATATTTATAGATATATATTGCGAACGATTTTATCCTAGCTTTCCGATGACCTAGAGACTTGAAACTTTGAAAATAGGTCAGAACTGGAAGGCAATGCAATATTATGGTGTCATTGAGCTGATCTGATGATGAAGCCGGAAGAAGCCCACAGGAATTCTATGATAAAACCTACAACCCCATCGTGTTTGGGCTCGTTAGAATAGGCATGACGAAATTTTTTTTATTTTTTATGTTACATAAATTACCTCTCAAAAAAAGAAACATTGGTAAAATAATTATTTCGCTAGCGTGAAAACTGCCCGAGATATCACAGTTTAAAATGCACACAAATTGGACTCACCCGAAAACGCTCCATACTAACGGCTACCCTAGTTATGACGTCACGCCTAGGTGTTTGTATGCAACGCGTAGGAAAGTTTGGCAGCTATTGCCTGAATGGCTGAATAATTGTGCAATACCTTGAGAAAACCTTTATCGGTTGGAATTCAACAGATTTTGTCATTTACTTGTTCCACTAAATATGAAAATGTCAAAATTAATAACAGTGTTTCATTGTTGGACAGAGGATGTTTCATTGTGTACGCCTAGGTGGACACAATGAAACAATTCCCATTTTCTTTTAAAAGTCTTCTTATTGGTTAATGTATCTATTTATTAATGAAACTATAACTGCCATTTTATACCTAATTAAGTAGATTCCGTTCCTCTAAAAACGGAATTCATATCATTAAAAATGAGAGAAATATGAGACTCAGAGCTTTTGGTGTTGCATTGTTCCACACTGCTCTACGTTTGTATGTATGTGAGTTTTTGTATTGTTACTTGGGACAAGTTTCAATGGTTGTAATGTAATTTATACTTACTACATAAGTCAAAACTTGAAAAATTAAACTTTAGTATTTACTTACCTTTTAAAAAAAACAAAAAACCGACTTCAAAAAACCTGCCTCTAAAAAGCAAGAAATAATATTAAAATCATTAGATATGCATTATCATTGTTATATAATAACAACACGTCTATTGAAGTCGGGTGGGGCTGGAGTACAACTTCGTTTTTTTATTCTAAAAGCCCTACCCGACTTCAATATACGTGTTGTTATTATATAACAATGATAATGCATATCTAATGATTTGAATATTATTTCTTGCTTTTTAGAGGCAGGTTATTTGAAGTTAGTTTTTTGTTTTTTAAAACATTTTTTTTATTTTTAAAACAATTTTTATTTTTTTGTTTTTAGTGTAAGTACCTTCTGTATTAGGTAGTGTAGTGTAAGTATATTATTTGGTAGAAAAATCGGCTCAGTCAAACGTGAGATATTCGCGGAGAAACATACATTCATACAGGTCAAACTGAATGAGAACCTTCTTTTTTTTGAAGTCGGTTAAAAAGACTAAAAGTACTTCTTACCCAACAAAAAGAATCATCTTATTCGGTTCATAAATAACAAAATAGTCAAGTTAGTTGATGCAAAATCATAGTGTTTTCAGGATACCTTGAAAACTACTGAACCGATTTGAAAAAAAAATAAATGGGACCATTTCGCAAAAAAATTGAATCGAACAAAAAAAGAATCATCAAAATCGGTCCATAAATGTCGAAGATACGCGCGAACAACGATAAAAAAAACATACATTCAAGGATGTAATAAAACAGATGCTTCGTTCGGAGTTATTTTATTAATAAAATACATGTAAAATAATTATTTTTTTTTCTTACAAAGAGGTTATAAGAAAACTGAATTTCTTAGTGCTCATCACGGTTAGTTCAGAGCCATCACGCCTTATTAGTAAGTTTGGATAGACTAACATACACGTTACTAACATATTAAGTGATGTATAGGTACTTGGTTATTTATAAAGCTGTTGGGTTTTAAAGTAAATGGGAACGGGAACGAGAACGAAAACGGAAACGGGAACGGTACTTACCTACTAATCTCTGAACTAAACTTTTCAATAATTTATACCAATTCGAATTTAATATTTATAACTAAGACAGGACAACGTCTGTCGGGTCAGCTAGTAAAATAAATATTTGAGGGGGCTCCCATACAACAAACGTGATTTTTTAGCCGTTTTTTGGTACGGAACCCTTTGTGTGCGAGTCCGACTCACACTTGACCGGTTTTTATTTCCTTACCCTCAAAAAATATTTTGTTACAGTAGGTAGGTAATCCTTTCTTTTTAAACTTTGCAAGAGGTAGAGTACAAGAATGTTAATGATGTCATCTCATCAATGAGACTGTAATTGACAATAATAACAAATGCCTAGTTCCAAATCACGCCAACAGCACTGTTAGCCTATAATCCATTAAATGAAGTAGGTACACAAATACCCTATCTGTGTAATATTTTGTGACTATTTAATTTGGTCGGATACGCGCTAACAGCGCTGTGAGCGTGATTCGGAACGCGGCCACAGTATCATCAAATGTATTTATATTCGTTCGTATACTTCTTACCTACCTACCTACTCGTTACTTCAAATGTGTCACCGAACTTCAGTACCTATGCTTAGGCGTAAGTCACTTACTTACTTTAAATTAGGCGAATTAATTTGAACTGGGATATTGTGCTGGCTCAATACGAAATAGAGGCTACTTTTTACAAATTCTTTTACCCAAAGTCGCTCGAACGGCAAAGTACGTAGCAGCGGTGCTCGAAGTACGCAGCAAACAGCGGGGCCCCGGCTCCCCCCCCCCCCCCCATTTTCTTTTGTGACTTTTACAGGGTGTTGAAAAGAAAAAAATAAAAAGCTGAAAATTCCATTGATGAATTTAGCACAAAACATTATGTACAACAGATACTATTGATCTAAAACATTTAACACTTATTTAACCAATTGTAATATTCTTTTGGAGTTACTAAGGTAACGCTTTGGTAATAGTCAAATAACAGTATTCCCGTGGACAAAGATGACACAAAAAGCTCAAGTACATCGGTTACAACTTCATAATCATCATGAAAGTAAAATTTTCAACT
The DNA here is from genome assembly GCA_943789525.1 of Agriphila geniculea. Classification (NCBI taxonomy): domain Eukaryota; kingdom Metazoa; phylum Arthropoda; class Insecta; order Lepidoptera; family Crambidae; genus Agriphila; species Agriphila geniculea. Next base: position 20,825,402 of record OX038871.1, read on the forward strand.
TTAATTTTCTTTTCGTCCGATAGCGTTAAAAAAGACAAAAACCTAAATTGTTACTTATGCATCAAACCAAAATGACACAATTTCATGTATTAGGCTAAGTGAATGGTGCAGAAACTATATACGAAAAAAACAAACTTTAATATTTTTAAAAGCTAAAAACTTATCCCGATCGGTCTAAAATGCAAGTTGAAGTGTTTTTAGATACCTATTTTGAAAGACTAATACTTCAAAAAACGAAGGAAGTTCTCAGTTCGGTTGCATTCAACCGAGACCTAAATTAATGGGTGACTGATACTGATGATGATGGGTGACTGGTACTGAGTGGGCAATTATTATACCAATTATGACGTTCACATTTTTAACACGTTTTTATAAGGTTACCTACTTTCTCATTTGTTTGTTTGTATTTTACCATCTCGATTAGGATTAAAGTCACCTTTTTACGTCCCCTAAAAAATATTGCAATATTGCATAGTCAGTAACAGTATGATAGTAAGTACGATACGTACGAGTATGTAGGCAAATCAACCCTCAACATTATGTAGTTCAACTTGAATTTTATTAGAAACAGCCTAATGATTCCTACGGACCGACGATATGGTCACCCTACACACTGATTATTCATAATAAATCATAGTAAATAAATTTACTTATTTCTCTAAAACGAATGAAGATATAGTGAAAATATGTTTTCGGGCCGTTTATCGTGATCAAACGGTTACGTAAACTTGCTTATTTTTATTACCCGACTACGGCGAAGCCAAAACGGAGGGTATATGATTTTGACCTGTATGTATGTATGTATGTATGTATGTATGTTTGTAAATTCATCTGTTCCGTCATAACTTCTAAACTACTTGTTATAATTTGACAAATGAGGTATCGTTAGAAGCGTCTTAATCGTCCAATGAACATAGGCTATATGACGTCACATTAAATTGAATGTGGCGCCCTCTAGAGGAGTTAAAGACATGAACTAAAAAAAAATATTTTTTAATAATGCCGTGTTGGGTACCAAATGAAAGGGCTTAATGAGCACTTTTCAAATATGTATATATTGTTAGCTTTTGCCCGTGGCTTTGCTTGCTTTCACCCTTTTGACAACTCCAAAATATTTAAAATAAAAAAGAAGTTTTAAAACTAAAACCCGACTACGGAAAAATCGTGCTCTAAAAAGTAAGAAACAAGAAAATATTCGAGTCCAAAATTCAATAAAAAGGATAACCGTAGTCGCATGCCACTTCCAGCCTGTTGTTCATGTCGTGCGTGTCTAGGACAAAGTGGCATGCGACTACGGTTATCCTTTTTATTGAATTTTGGACTCGAATATTTTCTTGTTTCTTACTTTTTAGAGCACGATTTTTCCGTAGTCGGGTTTTAGTTTTAAAACTTCTTTTTACATCCTTTTTTTACATGAACGTTCAGAAATTTATAAAATGTAGCAAAAAATTTTACAGAATTACCTACCTACATTTAAAAAAGTATCTTAGTTGTTAACAATAGGTAGGTATATAACTATTAACTTTCACTATAGCCAAAGTCATTATAATATAATTAGTCTATGACTATAGCATAGCCTTAGCATAGCATTTGAAAGTTCAATCAAAGTGTCTTTTCTTCAGTTTAAAGTAAGTTATTCTCTGAAAATGACACTATTATTAGTTAAAGTTAGTTCATTTCAGTAAGACTGAGACTGTAAAAAATAATTTATTATTACATTTATAACATCAAGACGACATGCTTTCTTCTGTTTGGACATATTAAAGGCGCATGATATGTGTAACGACACGAACCAACTGCTCCAGTTGTTCTCGGAATTTACGAGCGCGTGGAACACGGCAAATACATTTTGTTAATAGAAGCATTAGCCGTCGAACGAGCTGCGCGCGCGCTTAATTGCCGACATATTGCCGCACTGGCGACGACGAGTGACGCTCCCTGCTTTGTTTGTATCCACTTGGTATTCACAAATGGTTTATTACACATTTTATTATTTAAGTAGAATTATGTTTTCTTTTTTGTTAGACGAATACAAAAGGTTACATCGATCTATCGAAAAATCGATGATGATGTCGCAAATAGCCACTCTAGTTCACCGGTCCGGCCTGAGTGACTGTTTGTTGTATTTTCTTTTGTATAGGTTAGTCCAACGAAATATAAGAAGGAAGAGTTCAAGATCTTTTGATAAGACGAGATGTCACGATAAAGTGCATGATTATTTTATTAACACCAAATTTTCAAATATAATTTTGCTAGATCTAAGTATTTTAATTTGACATCAACAAGGGCGTCGCCAGGGGTGGGCAGGGGGGGGGGCGCTGCCCCCCCCCCCCCTAGAGGTTAAAAAATGTAGTCAACTGCAAATAACCAAAGTCCTAAGGCCGTGCAATTGACTTGCTTTTCCGATAAATCCTGCCCCATCTCAAAACTAGAATAAATTCAGGTGCTCTTGACTGTACCTACAATTCAAATTTTTCTCATCCTCTTTAATATTAACTTGCCCCTGGGCCATGGGCTGGCGACGCCCTTGGACATCAATGTGAAGAACTACATCAACCAGTCTTTCGGGATTGACTAAAAACTTTACAATTGAGTTAAGTAATGTGTATTTGTGTAAACAAACTGACTACATTCTTCAGGTTTTTAGAGTCACATACAATACAATTCTAAAGTTTAAAATGTAATTTTAATGGACTTGGATGTGGTTAAAATGCACTTATATCCAACGATTAGTATCCACGTATCCAAGTTGTAAGATATGACGTTGTAAAGTAGATTTAGTTTTAGTTTTGGTATAAGTAGAATCCTATACAGGATGTAAATAAAACTGTAGTTGGAGAGAAAGTAAAGTACTTAAGTACCTAGGTAGGTACTTAAGTACTTTACTTTCTCTCCAACTACAGTTTTATTTACATCAATTTGCTATCATGATAGCAAATTTTACTGAAAGGAGAGAGGAAAAGAAAAGGATGTAGTTTTACTTCTTTTTATAAATAAAGGAATTTTTCCTTTTAGTATTTGGCATCATCAATATTTAGGGTACTTATTCCCCTCAACTACTTATACTTATGACAATAGTTATCTCTTGTCATTTAGAAAATACTAAAGAAATCTTTATTTTTATAAATATGTACCTTTGTATTCCTGTTGAGTAGAACCTACAGAGCTGCAGGGAATTCAGTCAGATTGTAGCAGTCTTCTTTTTATTTAAAAATGTAAAAAAAAAATTAATTAAAAAAAAATATTTAGAACACGACTGCCCTGCCAAAAACGAACTAAAAAGTTAAATAACAAATGTCTTTGCAGTCGGGGGACCGTTTTGTGGAACAATTTTTAATCAAAGAGGTCCCCCGACTGCAAAGACACTTGTTATTTGAGTTTTTAGTTCGGTTTCGGCAGGGCAGTCGTGTTTTAAATATTTTTTTTAAATATATTTATTTATTTTTATTTCACACATTTTCACACATATAGTTTTGAAATGTGCTCATTAAGGCCTTTCATTTGATGCCCATATTGTAATAATTGAAGAAAAAAAATGTTTTTCCCATTTGAAAATGGCGCCGTACAGTCGCCATAGTGACTTTTAAAAAAAAATATAGCCAGTGTCACTCGGAATGATGTAAGGATTCTAACGATACCATAGGCATAGTAGAACCAAATAAGTAGGCCAACTCGAGCCTCGAGCGAGCGATACAGCTTAAACACGAAGGGCTGTCACATCGCTAGTTTATTCGGTCGTCAAAAAATGTATAGTCAATCTCTATACAAAATATTTTTTCCTTGTAGGGTTAGCATCAGGGATCTATAATACAAAGTTTTTTTAAATATTTTTTTGTAGGTAGACCAGCGCGTCTATCGACTAAAATAATGAAGTTAATGTTAATTGTAATTTGACTGATGTATGTGATACATTGGCACTTTCGTTTTGACAGCAAAAAAAACTTACTAAAGAAAAGTAGCAATGTATCACATCTATCTGTCAAATTACAGTTTACATTAACCTTACTGTTTTCAGGAATTGACTATAATTTTTCATTGCGTACGTCATGTTATGTTATTTGAAAACTTACGGTTGAAATAGGATTAATTAAACATTCAATAAAACCGCGCTAGTATCCGTTAAAAAGTGTTTTATTTCATATTATTAAAAATATTTTTACACTATTAACTGTTTTTTTCTTTTTTATTTGCCTACACTTCTCAAAATAATAATCTTTAAATTCTGAAATTGAATACTTTCCATAACCTTAAATAATAGGCATTAAAAGTACCTTTTCCTGTAGGAGTTTGTGATTTTTTAACGAAATTACACAATTGACATAAAAAAAATTTCGTCTGTTACGACAAGCACGAAATGCCTTATTATTTAAAGTTAATATAAAATATATCCTCATTCTTACAAATCTTTTTTGCAATAATATCTTTGGAAAGCATTGGTATGTACTGTAGGTAGGTAAACGTTCAAATTATTACGAGCGGCAGCACAGCGGCGTGAAGCGTGCGTGAGCGCGGGCGGGATTACGTACGGCGCAGCCACGACTGTTGCACCTTTATCACCTTTAAATTTTGTCAGTGTGTGCGTGCGACGACGCATACGTACGGGCGCGCTCACATACAAACCGCGTACGTGCGTATAATGAGTAAGATGACTTACTTATTTGGTTCTACTATGCCATAGGGTATCATAGGGTTACGGATTTGGATGTATAGACAATAGACATCTAAATCCGTTGAGCCATTTAGAAGTTACGGTAGAATAAAGAAACTCACATACCCACAAACATACATGAATCCTAAACACATATACACTCCTTTTTGGGCAGTCGTGTAAAAATTATTGCGTATACGAAGTGTGCATTGACCTGCATATATTTACACTGGACAGGCTCGTCAAACTGTTTTTGTGCCTATTTGATTACCGCCATGTTGGCGCTGTAGGACGTAGCGTGAGCATAGCGTGCGTACATGGTACTAAAGTTTGAAGTCTGGAGAGACCATCACGTCAACCATTTTCATATTGTACGTCAAAACTAGTTCTTTAGACGCACGCTAGTGGCGTTTCAAATAGGCACAAGAACTTTGCTGTCAAATCATACAGACAGCCTATCCAGTTAAATAAAATTTTTTTTTTTCATGTCAGTGGAAGTGTGTATCTATGACATTTTTGTGTTTACAAATTCTAGCTTGGCTTCCGGACAAGTAAGTTTGTACTTTAAACATAGAAGAATAATAATTTTATTTTTATATGTTCTTTCTGCAAGAACCAAAGGCAACGTGTTAATACATGAGCGTGGGTTTTTACACCACATTTGTATGACTGCATATTAATGACTTTTGGTGACTAAGGTGATTTGGGTGTACCTCAGCATTTAGCAGAATAATATTATTTATGTTGGATGTTATCAAAATGAAAGGGCTTAATTAGCACATTTCATAACTGTATATTGTTAGCTATTGCTCGCGGCTTTGCTTTCCCTATAATTGGTATTAATGTCGTGGGCCAATCGTTGAATTGGGCCGATCGAGATCTGCCTGGGCAGATCACGATACGCCGGCATTTCTTGATTTGCCTTTTCAAAACCCGCCATATCGTTCAAAGCATAACGTTTGACGATTTGCCCGGCCATGCTTGGGCAAATCGATTCTGTGGGGTGGCCAAAGTACAAGCAAATAAAATGAAGTTTAGAAAATAATTATTTTACTAATAAAGATAAACCAGCCATGCTGGGATAAATAGTCTGTAGAGTGACCAAAGTATTAGTAAAATGAAAAAAAAATAGGTATATTACTTATTTTTTTAATTTTGTTTATTATAAATCTCATTATTATCATCTTAACACGTGGTTCGTTATACAAATGTCGCTTAAAAACGTACTGTTTTTATTCTCACAATTTTCGATTTCTTGTGACGCCGCCATCTTGCTCGCACGTAAACACATCTGACAGAGCGCAAACAGCGTTACAGCGCCACAAGCGTCGAGAAACGGAAGTATATTACGATGCGCCCAGCCATATCTCGATGTGGCTAAGTACTAGTAGGGCAAATCGAAGAATAGGTTGCTTTTATCGATCTGCCTAATTTTTGATTGGGCACATCATGAAATTATTGGCCAGATCATAAAATGCCGGCACATCGTGATCTGGCCAGGCAGATCTCGATCGGCCCAGTTCAACGATAAGCCCACGACATTAATAATGGGTAACCCCAAAAATAGTTTTATTAAAAGAAAATTAAAAAACCAACTACGGGAAAATTCAACATTATTATTAATTATATCATAGCATTCATATCCTAGCTACAATATTGTGATGTATGTTCGTATCGTTACCCATTACGAGAACGCTGTGTAGCTGTCACAATGCATTTGTTCTTTGCAAACATTTCCTCGCCGCGAGTGAAATGCCAATTCAATGTGTTGAACAATACGCTATGTGCAATTAGCATAATGGCAACGTGCGTTTGCATTGTTTTAGTTCCTTTTTCTCTTTATTTTTAATGGTGACTGCGACGCTAACGAGGTTCGAGAGGCGCGTGCGCGGCCCTCCGCCCTTTGTACCACCTGCACCCTCCCTTGTCACTCACTCCGTTTTACAAAATCCATTCAATATTGAGACGATATGTGCTCATACACTTTCAATTTTGTGACAGTAATTTGATATTAATGAATTTTCTGCACTTAACTTGCGCTACTATAACCTACTGTGCTATTCTTGCCCAAATACAGCTTTCATTAATAGAATGCTTTCTTATTCATTTGACCATTAAATATATCTTTGGTGTCTCATAGACTTAACGGACAAAGCTCAGTTCAACTAGATAGTTAGCACAATGAAAGACGTCGCAATGTCTGGCGAGCTCAATAAGTGAAGTGATTCGGTAGAGTGCACTCGATTGAGGTGGAGATAACAATGTTGCAATGGATACCTTTCATTGAGAGCCTCTGATCTAAGCAGGCAAGGATAGTCGACGAGTAGAGAGCTGCGACCACCGGCGTTGGCGGCGCCTTTGCAGCCGATGGAGCGTGTGTGGAGCGCCAGCGCGCAATCTTGGTAGCGCCTGCGTATGTGTACATTTAAATTTTCAACTCTGTTACTTACTCAGTGTTAGTACCTACTCGTTACGTTACGAGTGTGCCTAAAGGCCGGGTCCATAGCGCGTTTTGCAATCAACAAAACATTGTTTCGCAAAACAATTATGTGGCATTATTGTTATTATATAAATAAGGCTTAAATAAGGACATAGACTAGTTAGAATGGGGAATGTCCGGAAAAAATCAAATAGGCTGAATATTTTTTCATAGGTAGGAATAAGCTCCCTTAGTTATAGAAAAAAATTTCAGAAATTTCGGTAGCGTGAAAAAATTTAAAAAAATGAAAGCCTCTTCGACTTCACAAATGTAAGAAAGTAACAGCAGAATGGAGGTTATACCTTTGCCAACACCTGCCACTATGACAACAAGAATAAAAAAAAACAGTTTTGACAGACAGACAGACAGAGAGACAGACGGACAGACAGACAGACAGATATGACGAATCTATAAGGGTTCCGTTTTTTGTCATTTTGGCCACGGAACCCTAAAAATGTGTCAGTTACCCTATATACCATATACGGCTTTATAAGGTTATTCTTATTATAAATCACCCTGTATTATTTCGCTACAGCCGGGTGCGCCAAAAATTCTTATCGTGTTATATTTTGAAGTTTAGCAACTCACGTTCATTTACAAATAAAATTTGAGTAAATTAAGAAAAAACGCGGAAAAAAACTATATAGATGTAATATATTAGTATATCTCTCTAAATACCCTTATCTTAAATCGACAATGCAGCAAGTAGTGTATTGTCAAGCGTCCATTCAACGCTCTCCTATAGAATATCAATCAATACTTGTCTGAAGCTCTCTTGTTAACGCATACTTTAACAAACAACAAACAATATTGTAACTTTGCATCGCACCTCGGAAGCTTTTCCAGCAAACAATTGCTTGAAAATATACTCTATCCGTTTACAATAAAGTTATATTACGCAAAGCAAAATTAAAAGATAGGAGGCGGCATATCATAACACAAGACGATGTTATTCTTACTTAATCTTTTGTATAAGTTCAAGTTTTTATACTTATGGCCTTTTATTGAAATGTTTGGGTCTATGTTAGTAATTCGATAAAAGAGAATTCGACGTTCAATGTATTAACAATAGCTCCTCTTTTGAAGTCATAATCGAGTTTCTAAGCAGCGTATTTCTATTCACGTTAATCTTATTTCTTTTCCGAGTTATTTTCTGTATTAGTTTATTTGAAATTCGGTATTCTTATCGTTGTTTTTTCTACTGTATTTTTACCCGACTACGGCGAAGCCAAAACGGAGGGTATATGATTTTGACCTGTATGTATTCTTAATACAATTTTCACCAGTATTTTAGACTTAAGCGTGTGGGCCGGAGAGTCGCATGCTTTTAAAACTTTAGATCGCGATATCTTTGACCCTGTTGCGTTACATGAGCAACGAAAGTGTTTGTAGCTGTTACAATGAATATGTAACGGCTACAAATACATCAAACCACCGGTACAGACTCAGATTGATCTGGAATTCGACGATTTAACAAAAAACATAACCTCAAACCATGCGAATCTCCGTGCCACATGCTTTTGTCAATCATTCTGCCGGGAAGCCGGTACAATCGATTTGATATCTGAAATAAGAACGTATATCATCGGTACATTACTTCTAGGTAGTTTTAGAATGGAATTATTCAGTGGCACGGAGATTCGCATGCTCACGAAAGTATGTGAGAATTTCATTGTTTTTTTCAATATCGCGGCACTGCCATCCAGCCTGGCGCAACTCTCTCAGTAAAAAACGATCTATGAAACGGAAGCGAATTTTTAACCCGTCTAAGTTTGAAAGAACTAGTATTGGGTAATAACGGGTTTTTCGCATACCGAACCGAAACTATGTATTGGTTTTCGATAACGGTTTTCAAAACTATTTATTTTTGAAACTATTTATCGGGGGTATTGTACGGTATTGCCAATCCAGCCGTACCGAAATAACTAGTTTTTTGATACAATGTTGGTATTTTCTTGACAACTATGTTTTACGGAGATTATTTAAATAATTAGGTACTTATGTAAATTATGGAATATGAAATTCATAGATTTCATTTGGTGTTTTTTGTTTCCTTTTAACCTTTTTTATCAATATTTTTGTTTTAAATTAAGATTCTTAAAAATATATACGTATTTAGACTTGTATTAAAATAATTAATATAATTGAAAAAAAAATACTAGAATAAATCGACTCACCCGTAGCAGCTCAGACGGGATCCTACGGGTGAGTCGATTTTTTCCAGTATTTTTACTATTATATAAATTATCTTAATATAAAAATAGTTGTGAATGCCTAAAATCTGAAATTTCTGTATTTTACATATTTATGAAACAAAAAACACATCAACGATTATAATTTCGTGCTAGGTGGTTAGATGGCGCTATTTCCTTATTACAAAAGCACCCTGAATCGCACGAAACGAACACGGTACGGTTTTTAGAAACGTTAAGGTATTGTAATAAGGTCAGGTATTGAATATCAAAACATTTGGTTGCAATAACGTGTTTCTGTCGATAAATAGTTTCACCGCAGATCAATACATAGTTTTCGGTATTGCACCAATACATAGTTTCAATAACTATTTACGGTTTATAACGCCCATCTCTAGAAAGAACGTTGACAATCAACAAAGCAGTAGATAATTGATAACATTCGAATTTAGGCGTATTATACTTCGCCCCATCAAAGAGTATTCTTCATTTTTGACCGTTTTACGGCCAATGCCGTTTAACGTTTCTCTTTTGTTTGTTTTCGTTGAATTAGCTTCCGTTTTATACTCGCGCTTTTTGTATGACACTCCCGTCTCTTATAACGCTAGTTATTTTTACATTCTCTTTGCTGCCATCTTCTTGGATTTGCCCTGTATCGTAATGAGAAAAAAAGTTATATTATAGCATACTTTAGTTAACGAAGGTTTTATAAACAAGAAGCTTATACCTCCAATGGAGATTGCACCGGCTAGTGTCATAGTGAAGATAGAAAAATTACCTTGAGTGACGTTACGGCATATTGCTATCTCTTTCTTTAGCGTGACAATACGTTTTCGTTTCTCACGAAAGAACGAACGATGAATAACGAACACGTAATGTAACACTAAAGAAAGAGATAGCAATAAGCCGCACGTCACTCAATGACATTTTTTCTATCTTCAATATGACACTAGCCGTGCAATCTCCATTGGGGGTATAAGCTTCTTGGTTATAAAAAAACTTTTTTTTTTCGGTATTACGTGTATAAAGTAATATGTCAATATAAATTCGTTTTGAAATTCATAATTCGAATTTTAACATATGAGAGTAGATAATAGTTATTTACAGAACTAGTCAATTTCCTTGGTTTTAGGTCAGTCAGCGCCATCTCTTGACCGATAGTGGAACTAATGTAATTTTCGTTGATGATTTCTGAAAAAGTTTCATCAACATAACGATCGCGACCAAACACGCGGCCAAAACCATTCGCTTCAAACTCGTTGGCCGCCGCGGCCAGGTGCGCGCGCTCTATGGCGATTTCATTCTAATGTACCGATCTCGCTGGCCGCCGCCACCTGGCCGCAAGTGCGCTATTGCTCTTAGGTTAAGGTAACGTGCTTAGCTTCAATCGGTACATGTGAATTTTCGATATATTATGAACTAGCAAGCAATAAATTTTATATAAATAATGAGGGCGCCACTGTGAGGGCACTAATCGCCTTAACGATTTGTAAGACTGTCACAGTATAAAGAAGTACTACCAGTAAACCGACTCTTGTTGATAAACGCATGCCGCCACCGTGTAGGTATATGCACAGAAACTTCGTCAGGGGTCAGGGTTGTCACAACAAAAACTACTCAAATATATTACATAAAAGTTTCAATTTGTAATAACGAAAGAATAAAAATAGTCAAAAAGGCCTTTTCAAGAATAACATCGTGACACACAAAACAGAAACAGCAAACATGAAACTACTGATTGTTTTTCGCGATTTGAAAGTTTGTTCCATAGTAAAAGTTGTTCAGTTTGATGGTCCCTATCAAACTATGACGTGAATTTACAATTAAAAACAGAACAAATCCTGTAAACTATTATAACGTTTTGAAATTTCGTTACGCTTCGTTCTTAAAACGTACACCCCTTTAAGTTAAAGCGGCTGTACACATTGGGCCAACGCGCGCGGCCAGGGCATGTCACTGTTTACACGTTGGCGCCAACTCCCAACATACCGCCAAGTAGGTCTTTACACGTTGGCCCAACGCGCTGGGCCAATGTGTAAAGCGCACTTTAGAGAGCGCAAACTGGAGGAGATTGGGCTCGCCGACTCTGCCGCTCACTTCCCCGCGTACCCCCCATCGTTGCCCCGCGCAAGTACATGAGTCGGACAACTAGTAATATTAAAACTGTGACTTTGTCGTCAGTTCATCAGTCAGATCAGAATCATTATAGAAAACTAAAATCCGTTTTAGTTTCGCCAAAAATGCTTTCGTATGTCTGGCCGGAGTTGAGGCGATGCCGATCTCTTTCCGCGTTATTATCACGATGACGGAAGCTCTATCGAAGATCGACCGGTGCTCTACCGGAGGCCGTCTGGAGCTCCACCAAAGCTGGATTGAAGCCACACCATGCGGTTTTGTACCAGTGTAGGGTAGGGTCCTGAAGCAGTTTGCGGCGCCCCACAGCGGTCCTGACCCCCTAGCCAAAGTAACATTTGCAAATCTTCGTTATCGCTTCGCTTTCGAAACATGTATGGAATTGACATAAGGTTTCGTTAACTATCGAATTTCAGAACGTTAAATCTATACATTTTTTGGAGCGAAGCGATAGCGATAATTTGTACATGTGACATTGGCTACAGGCTCTGCTACGTTATCTACAAGAGCTCAACAGCTTCGGTGAAGCTCCATTCGACCTCACGTTGGAACAGTGCCGATATCTACATAAACTAGTAATATATACAGGGTGGAATTTTTTAATGCCACCTGGAGGGAAAGTACTCTAAATAATAGAGATAGCAAATTTCCTTCAAAGAAAACATTCCTTTATTTTTGAAAACAACACAAACTGCATTCAAAGATTTTTAAACATATGCTTCCCACACCCAGGAATCGAACCAGCTAAAATTCGAAAAAACAACACCCTGTGCTTTTATGTTATCAATCGTTAGGGTCAAACATAAGGTTCAAATCTCTCTAACAAACATGGTAAATTAAATGAAAGGAAAATCATTAAATCTAAACTTATTTTAATTGAACGAGAAAAAAGCATACCTAACTAATTAGTTGTTCGAAATTGGCCCCATGTTGCTGGATACATAAATTTATTATTTTAAGGAACTCATTTGCATGCAATGGATGCGTAATAGTCTGCATTATGAACATCTTATCGAAATAGTTCTACATAGATAATTTATTGTGAACTAACATAATGGAGCCTTAGGTAAAAGTGCTTTATCTTGTCTTTCATGGTTTTCCTTTCATTTAATATACCATGTTTGTTAGAGAGATTTGATCCTTATGTTTGATCCTAACGATTGATATCATAAAAGTACAGAGTATTGTTTTTTTGAATTTTAGCCGGTTCGTTTCCTGGGCGTGGGAAGCGTATTTTTAAAAAACTTTGAATGCAGTTTTGTTTCTTTTTAAAAATAAAGGAATGTTTCCTTTGAGTGAAATTAGTTATCTCCATTGTTTAGAGTACTTTCCCTCCAGGTGGCATTAAGAAATTCCACCCTGTATATGTAAAGTCAGTGACATAAACATTCCTTACCATGCATTTCCATTTCCACTGCATTGACTTGTTAAGTCAAAATTGCAACATTGTTAATTATAAACATCTTGACAGAGTTGTGCTCTCACTATTTGTCAGAATCTGTTTTAAAGTTAGTCAATTAACAATGTTATAAACATTGGTTTAAAACATTGTTAATTGACTAATGGAAACACATGGTAACAATGAATTTGGTGTAGTCACTGTTTTTCTTTAGAACATAAAGCATAAATTATTATACCAACGATCTGGCGTGCGTGTGGTTTGAGGGCCACTTCATCGAAAGTCAATAAAAATATACTGATGATTTAGTAAACATTATAAAAGAAATGTGCAACTTGGAATCGATTTTGTGAAAGTCATCTTCACCGAGTTATTAGCTGAAGAGTCGGGCCCTCAGTTCTCACATGGAGGATTGAGGGCCCAGCTGCTGCGAACAAACTATTAACATTATAGTAAAAGTTTTAATGCCAAAATCTAAGTTAATCCCGAATAAAAATTGTGGAAGTAAGATTTAATCGCAAAACGCTTTCCTACTTTATATAATCTTAGTTCAAAATGGGCCCTCAATTCTCCAACTTCCAAAATTTCATTACGCATTTTATTTTAAACTATGGATTTACGGCTGTTGTAAGTTGTCCAGTGGGGTACGTAATAAAATGTGAAAAAATGTGAAATAAGTAGCTGGCTTCAGCTCCACCTAGTTTTACAGTAATCACCTTCTGAATATTCGGGCCCTCAATCCTCCACATTTTCTTCTTCTTGATTTTTACGCACAAAGTATGGAATGTAAGATTAACATGAAGTTATCTGTTTATGTGAAAAAAAATGTGCAATAAGTTGATATCAAAGGGAAAATAAAAGACCCATTTATTAAGAAGAATATCAATTTTATTTTTATCCCATTAAAGTATGAAATAGGGTGACCACGTTTTTTATCCAATACTTATGAGGAATAGGGAAAACCCAGGCGCTTTCGAAATATATCCCTTTGTGCCTATTAATTTTTATTTAATTAAATAATTGAAAATTTTAGATTGGGCTTTTAAATCCTTTAAACCTTTAAACGAGCAATTCTTGTATATTTATTAATATGTATGTTTATAAATTTATTTCTGTGATCTCGGAAACGGCTCTAACGATTTCGCTAAAATTTGGTATATTGGGGTTTTCAGGTGTAAAAAATTGTTTTAAAAAACAAAAAACCGACTTCAAAAACCCCACTCTACCTCTAAAAAGCAATAAATAATATTGAAATCACTAGATACGCATTTTCATTGCAATAAAACACGTCTAGTCAAGTCGGGTGGGACTGGAGGAGAACTTTTTTTTATTCTAACAGCCCCACCCGACTTCAATAGACGTGTTTTATTGCAATGAAAATGCGTATCTAGTGATTTCAATATTATTTATTGCTTTTTAGAGTTAGAGTGGGGTTTTTGAAGTCCGTTTTTTGTTTTTTAAAACAATTGTTTCTTTTTTTTTTTTTAGTGTAAATATCTTTTGTATTAGATATATTATCTAGGTAGATAGAAAAATCGATTTGGCCAAACGTGAGATAATCGCGGGCAACCATGCATACGGGTCAAACTAAGAAGAGAACCTCCTTTTTTGAAGTCGGTTAAAATACCAAAACGTTGTCCTAAGTGTAACAAATACTTTTCTGAAATCCGCATCAAAATTGGTTCAGCTAAACGCGAGAGAATCGCGGACAAACATACATACATACGAGTCAAACTCATAACTTTCTTTTTTTGAAGTCGGTTAAAACACTAAAACCTTCTCCTAAGTATAACAAATACTTTTCTGAAAACCATATCAAAATCGGTTGAGCCAAACGCGAGATAATCGTGGACAAACATACCTACATATATACGAGTGAAACTCAGAACCTTCCTTTTTTTTTGAAGTCGGTTAAAATACTAAAACCTTCTCCTAAGTGTGACCAATACTTTTCTGAAAACCGCATCAAAATCGATTCGGCCAAACGCGAGATAATCGCGGACAAACATACATACATACATACAGGTCAAACTGAGAACCTCCATTTTGTTTTTTTGAAGTCGGTTAAAAATCGATCTAGATAAAGCTTATATTTGGGAAAACCAGTGTTTTCGAATTTTATTGCGTTTTTCTTTCGACGCAGAATATGGTCGCTAATTTCGTCCGGGCAGCCACTGTCCGTTTGGTCCAGCGGGATAAGACGCGGACGGCAAGAAACTAGTGTTACGGCTTCAAATCCCCCTCGGTGACTTTTGATTTTTTTATATGTTCAAGTTTATATATATTTTTAAAAAGTTTTATTGTCGTCAGACAAGTTTAAAAATAGGTCATCACAAATAGTGAATTAAAATATTTCTAAGAAAAAGGACCGCTTCGCTGGGAAAAGCTGCAATTTCCCTAGTAAAATCACAATAGATTTTCCGGATTTTCTTACAAACGTAAAATCAAATTTTCTCTTTGCGTTAAAGCAGGGATTCCCAAAGTGGTCGATATCGACCCCCTGGGGTCGAAATCGGTTTCTCAAGGGTCGACATAAACGAAAGCTAGTGTCCGGCCGAAACTGGAATTCCAGCCAAAACCGAACTTTCGGCCCCGAAACCAACAATTTGATGAAAAAAGAATTACGTTAAACTTACTTTTGCAAGTCAACTTTTTTATTAATCAACATTATTTAATGTACATAACAATAGTCGTATGATCAGTTATTTGTTGTGTTATAACGTACGTACTACCCGTCCATTGGCATAAAAACGGTCTCTTGTCTAAAATAGTTTGGGAGCCCCTGCGTTCATCTCGGGCACGGCATTTTTTTAAATCCTCTATGACACACACGACACGGCAGCGAGTACCACGCGTATCCCACAGTACAAGTTAGTAAAAGCTAATATATACTTACCTATACTGTGTGTGCTTACGTTGAGTAAATGTCATATTTGATCAGGCGACTTTCATGACATGTAATGTGGTGTGGCTGTGATCAGGACTTTATATTACTAGTGAGCTACGAAAATTTTGCAAACGGCAAGAACAGCCAGTTATTAAAACATCACACAACAAAAAGCAAGGGTCAAAAGAGAGCAATTTTCATGCGAGATATTTTTCTAGTACGGTTAGCAACGAAAGTAGCTTTACACTTTGTCAAAGCAATATTTTTGATTAATATTTCAAACTGTGGCATTCGTCAAAAAAGCGTGTCGAAAAAGTACTTCAATGTTAAACGACATTCGTTGCTGACTGTACATATCTCATTTATTTTAATTATTATTTTCCGCCCTAGGGTGTAAAGCAGTGATTTCCATCGACTTTCCGAGTATGAGAAATAAAAAAAATAATGGTTACCCTACGTACGTACAAGGTGAAAAAACTAGTCGATTTCGGTTTTTTTTTAATTTATACTTTTATTCCAATTCTTATTAATAATAAATAATACCAACTTGTTGCACATTTTTTTTCACATAAACAGATAACTTCATGTTAATTTTACATTCCATACTTTGTGCGTAATAAATCAAGAAGTAGAAAATGTGGAGGATTGAGGGCCCGAATATTCAGAAGGTAATAACTGTAAAACTAGGAGGAGTTGAAGCCAGCTATTTGTTTCACATTTTTTCACATTTTATTACGTACCCCACTGGACAACTTACAACAGCCGTAATCCCATAATTAAAAAAAAAATGCGTAATGAATTTTTGTAAGTTGGAGGATTGAGGGCCCATTTTGAACTAAGATTACACAAAGTAGAAAAGCGTTTTGCGATAAATCTTACTTCCACAATTTTTGTTCGGGATTAACTTAGACTTTGGCATTAAAACTTTTACTATAATGTTAATAGTTTGTTCGCAACAGCTGGGCCCTCAATCCTCCATGTGAGAACTGAGGGCCCGACTCTTCAGCTAATAACTCGGTGAAGATGACTTTCACAAAATCGATTCCAAGTTGCACATTTCTTTTATAATGTTTACTAAATCATCAGTATATTTTTATTGACTTTCGATGAAGTGGCCCTCAAACCACACGCACGCACGATCTGAGTGGTGCAGTGGTCAAAATGCCGCCCAAAGAGAATGTAAAAAACTAGCTTTTTAATGCCGCCTACCAAGTATATAAGTATTATCAGTTGTCTAGCACCCATGTTACAACCATTGCTTAGTTTGGAGCTAGATGGCGCTGTGTGAATTTGTCCAAGCATTTATTTATTATGAAGCAAATGCTTAAATATAGTTATGATTATGTATGACCATGGAAAAGATAAATGCTAGTAGAGAAAACACATCATTTCCAAAGATTTGCTTTAATCCTTTTTTCTCTTAAACAAATTTAATACTTTCTGTGTCAAAGAAAGAGGAGTACCAACTGGCTTAAGAACTAATTCTTTGGTACAAATGTTGTGCAGTGGTCCAAAGGCCAACGCCACTACTGTACATGCTAGACAAATTACATTATATGGCATACTAAAATCAGGAGTTGGTAAAGACACCATGGCACCATTTGTTCTAAATACAGCAGGATACCCTGAAACAAAATTTAAACACATTGATAAAAGATTCAAATATAGCTGTTAAAAAGATTATATCTTCGTATACATACATGATTGTGATGCATTAATTGTAGAGTAATAATTGATGCCAGTGATAGGGACTCCTGTGTAATTTTTGGCAGTGGGAAGATTTGCAGCAACAATAGCAGATCCAATGTAAAATCCATGATTGGCATCTGGGGGATATTCTTGCCATTTCAAGAAAACAAATTCAAAATCTATTGTGATTGTTGTTGTAGAGCGTGGAGGCAATCTAAGCAGCAGCTCTAGGTGGTAAGGCTTTTGTCGACTTCTGCCGGGTGAATAGTATTGAGATGTGACAAGTTTACTGTCAGCCTCCGAATTGATTCTTAGTGAACTTAATTGAATAGGAAGCCACCAAGGTCCATTTTCTAGTACAACAACATCTATAGCTGTCCAATAGTTATTGACTAATTCGGTAACTATGCCACCAAATTCTTTACCATAACCTAACACATAACGATTGAAGTGTAGGGGTGGTGGAATCATTACACTTAATTTTTCAGTGGTGTAATGCTTAGCACCAATGTTTATCATTTCTGCACTATCTTGTATATCATACACAGCTAGCTCAGTATCACTTCCCCCTCTTTGGGAAAAAACCACTTTATCAGGTAAAGGATATAATTGGAATGGATAGGTTACATTAGATGTTATATCGACATAAACAGTACTGGTTGTAGCAAGTGGACAAGCTCCTGGCAGGCCATGGCCAAAAAGTTTTCTGAATGACCAGTCATTGCTACCAATTATTTTAGAGTCATATACCAGGGCTACTGTTTGCTTTATCTCCAGTTTGGTTTCAGTGCAATCTTCAGATGCACAAACCTTTCTGACATGTACTCCAATTGAGTGGTAATTAGTATTATGTATCATTCTTGAATTCAATAATGCTGAAAATCCTCTATTTGATTCACAGGGAAGGAGCTTCT
The DNA here is from genome assembly GCA_943789525.1 of Agriphila geniculea. Classification (NCBI taxonomy): domain Eukaryota; kingdom Metazoa; phylum Arthropoda; class Insecta; order Lepidoptera; family Crambidae; genus Agriphila; species Agriphila geniculea. The sequence goes on from OX038871.1 coordinate 20,843,743, forward strand.
TCCAAGGTGTCAAATTTTCTGTACATACAATTTCTCTTGGGAGAGAAGCATATCTGAGTAACGAAGTTGTGTTTACATTTGACCTCACTGCGCCTGTAGGCCAGAGCGCCATTTGAGGTCTTATAGTGTTAAAACTATCTATGAAGTTAAGTGAAGCGCAAAATAATCCTGACAGTGTTGCGCTTAATTTTCTCCATTCTATGTCTATATCTTTGACAGCTGGGTCAAACCAAGCATATAGTTCTGCACCAGGGGCTGCATCTAGAACAGGATATCCCCACTGACTGTGTCTCCATTGCCCTTCAGTAAGAGTTAAGTGCAATTCCTCGACTTGAAAACGAGATATAACCTCTCCAATTGATCTTGGTGACAGGTTAGAATGAACAACTGAAATTAAAAACAAATTATAACTATTTTTTCAGAAAATTAAATTACATTGGTTTTATTGATTATACTACAATATTGTAATGAACTTACATGAATCATCTGTGTCAACTACAGTAACAAATTGAAAATAAGAATACAGATGTGTAGGAAGTAAAGGTTTGATAAAAATTTCCTCAATAAAATTGTCCCCATTCGCACCCAGCACTATTGTTATAAAGATTAGACACAACTTAAGGTAAGCCATTGCGGTTTAATAAGAATAATAAGTAAAATTTGACGTAAATCAACGAAGAAAGAATCTGTTGGCAAATCTTGCAAACATCATTTTTTATTTAAATTTTCGAATTTTCGATTATTTTTTTCTTTCCGATTTGATCTGACTTTTCTTTCATCCACACAAATGACAGATGGCAATATGGCAATGGTATGTCAGTCAGTGTGACAGATCACAGGTGACAATGGGTGCATTCCAACAGACTGATCGCTGGGTCATCGATCAACATAGAGTGTAAAGTAATAATTATTAATTTGTGAGCATGCGAATCTCCGTGCCACTGAATAATTCCATTCTAAAACTACCTAGAAGTAATGTACCGATGATATACGTTCTTATTTCAGATATCAAATCGATTGTACCGGCTTCCCGGCAGAATGATTGACAAAAGCATGTGGCACGGAGATTCGCATGGTTTGAGGTTATGTTTTTTGTTAAATCGTCGAATTCCAGATCAATCGGAGCCTGTACCGCTGGGTTGATGTATTTGTAGCCGTTACATATTCATTGTAACAGCTACAAACACATTTGTTGCTCATGTAACGCAACAGGGACAAAGATATCGCGATCTAAAGTTTTAAAAGCATGCGACTCTCCGGCCCACACACTTAAGTCTAAAATATTGATGAAAATTGCATTAAGATTAAAAATAAGCAGGTTTTTGTAATCGTTTGATCACGATAAACGACCCGAAAACATATTTTCAGAATATCTTTACTCGTTTTAGAGAAATTTGCAAATTTATTTACTATGAACAATCACAGTGTAGGGTTACCATATCGTCGGTCGGTCAGAATCATTAGGCTGTTTCTAGAAAATAGACCGATCGGAATACGTTATTTTGAGGGTATAACCTTCAAGAATTCTAAAGTTTATGAATTCTTGCCTGTCGATACATTGGCATATAATTAGTTTATTTTTGCGTTTTGTGTCACATCTAGCCGATGCATCTTGAGAAATTCGATTATTTGTGGTGGTTATAAATAATTGGACTCTAAGGCGATTCTCCCACTGCCAACGCGCGCCGTCGTCGCGGGGCGCGGTTTGGCGTTTCACGCGCGCGGTGACGGCGCAGCGCAACGCCTGTTTGGGCGGTTTTCTCCGCGCCCCCGCGCCATTCGGCGTCTGACGCGTCCCCGCCGCTTGTTTTTTAGAGGCATTAAATTTTGAAGTTGTTTTGTTTTAATTTCCAGGTTTTTAGGGTTCCGTACCTCAAAAGGAAAAAAACTGAACACATATAAAATCACTCATGAGATTAAAACGTCCAGACAAATAATTTAGATTTGCCATCTCGATATTAATGACGGAATTTTAATAACATACGAGTAGGTAGGTACGGTCAACGGCACGCTGGGCTTCCACGACAGCGTAATGATATTCAATCAAATAAATAACAGATTTTTTACAGTTTTGTATAACCTCATGTGCTGCATAATGTACCTACCAAATGGCACTAAAATGGGCGTATATCCAAGCCACGAAACATTTGAAAACCAGAGGAAATCCCGCCATCGTAACGAAACGATCATCGAAAACCAGCCGCGGGGCGCGTCGCAGTGTGTTGTACCCCGCGGTAACGCGCCTGCTGGCGCAAACTGCTCGCGGATCGCCGGCGGCACGCGGCGGTGCGTGCTCACGCGCCGTGGCGCGCCTTGGTATGTTGGACGAGGCGGTTTTCTGTACAAATTAATGTACTTGCATACAACGTAAAAGATGCGCGTGGGTGCGCCGCGACCGCGCGCGTCGCCAGTGTGAGAACCGTCTAAACTGTCAAAATTGTTTTAAAGTAAAAAGAAACAATAGTATTGTATTTAAGATAGCCTGCGTAGTGTACAAACCTAATTTGTGTCATTTTCGTCCATGGAAACAGACGTGGGACCCGTACATTAATAACACCGTCAAAAAAATATTACAATTTGAAAAACAAGTACCATATACCTCAGATCACTTAAAAATCCCTATGAAATAAATTTGTGCCAAATTAAGGCATGGACTTTTAATATTTTCAATTTTTTTGTTTGTCCGAGCCATTGATGCTTATAAAAAATATTAGTATTATTAGAGTTTACATATTTAATATCTTAAATACATGAGTGATGGACAGAATGAATTTGTGTCATTTTCATGCATGGATAATACCTAGGTAGGTAGGTATTCAAAAAGTTTGCGGTCGAAGCGAGTAGGCGCGGGCGCGTGGCGAGGGATGACGAAGCTCGTCCGTTTCGGTTGGATACTAAGTACGTACATACCTATAAGTCTCACGTCACGATACGAACGAACACGCACCTTTCGTTTGGTTAAGTAGGTACTCTATAGAATTACATCTCCTGTTTTAGAAATTCATACAGATGTACTATGGACAACAACGTCACTTAACCACAACTCTTAAGGTTAAAATCGGTTGCACGCCGCGCCGCCGCCGTCATAACATAATATATTTAGTTCGTGCAGGGGGATACATGCGCACACAACTTTTTAAGCGAAGCTGTTGCCCATAGTACATACATATCTGTTCTGTTTCCATTCTAAAACAACCTAGAAGTAATGTACCGACGATATACATTCTTATTTCAGATATCAAATCGATTGTACCGGCTTCCCGGCAGAATGATTGACAAAAACATGTGGGCCGGAGAGTCGCATGCTTTGAGGTTATGTTTTTTGTTAAATCGTCGAATTCCAGATCAATCGGAGCCTGTAGCGGTGGGTTGATGTATTTGTAGCCGTTACATATTTAAGCATGTTCCAGACGGATTAAATCACGCCTCCCAACAGAGGTGACCTTGCTTGATTTAATCCATCTAGACGGCAGATTTAATCCAAATTTCTCCAACCAATCCAAATGACCTTCAACGTCCTTGGTGGAAGGGCGCGAGTTCCAACACAGGCACGGTAATGATATTTATCAGTACTCCAACTTCATATACTGCCCGGCATTTTATTGGCAAGATAAAAACGAGACAAAAGATGTGCAGCGCCACAAATTTTAGTGTTTGTGGCTATTGCGCATCTTTTGTCTCATCTTTCTCTTGCCAATTTATATGCAAGTGTCATCTGTACAAATAGTCGAAAAGCGAGTCGTACCTACGCGCCTCGGCCCTCGAGTTCAGTCTGCAGTCTGCACTCGGTACACAAACAGTCGCGAATGCGCCGCAGTGATGAACGAAAGATGTACGAGGTAATAAATATAATAGAAACTCAGCCCTCGCAGTTCAGACGGGCTCAAATGGCTCGGCTGCTACGGGTTACGGGTGAGTCAATGTTTTCTAGTATTTTTAGGGTTCCGTAGCCTAAATGGCAAAAAACGGAACCCTTATAGATTCGTCATGTCTGTCTGTCTATCTGTCCTTCTGTCACAGCCATTTTATTCCAAAAGTATTAATATTACACAATTGAACCTTGGTTGGTAGATGTATTCTGTTAACCGCTTAACGATTTTAACACAAAAATAACAAAAATAAATATTAAGGGGGGGCTCTCCATACATGGAACTGCAACTGCGAACGTGTGAGGTGTCAATAGATAGGTCTTTAAAATTGACATTGAGGTTTTTAAGACATTTTTTTCTCAAAGTCTAAGGTTTGAAAGATATACTCCTCCAAAGTGGTAAAATGTTTATCCTCCTCCCCCCCTTTAACTTTTGAAATAAGAAAGTGAAAAATCTAAAAAACATATATGCTGCATGTAGGTCTTAATAATTACTTTCAATAAAAATTGGTTTAAATGAGATATAGTAATTAGTTTTTCAGATATAGCACATTTTCCATAACCGCAAATATAACTTTGTCATTCATAACAACACTGAAAAACAAAGTTATTTTTGCAGACGAAAAATTATAATGGTATTAAATATGGTGTGGTATAAGGTATCTACGGAACCGTACGGCGTGTTGCCCAAAACGCACTTGGCCGGGTTTTTTTCTATTATATTTATTACCTTAATATAGAAATAACATTCTGAATGCCAAAAGTCTAAAAATTCAATAGGTACTATTGATTGAAATATAAGTTCTTACTATTGCAAAGTGCAGATTGTGCTGTTTTTATTATAAATATAATTAACCAATAATCCAGAGATACCTTACATTTTTAAATACCTGGAAAGTCCGAAAGCTAAGATTAAGTATACTTAAAATATTATATAATACGTAGGTATTGTACTAAGGATTATTAAATAATTTGTTTCTCCCATCAATAATGTATTTTTTTTTTATTTTTATTTTACCATTAGTTTTGTTAATCTAGTTATATTATTGCCTTAAAATTAATTGATTGAACCAGCGCGGGTTTATTTAGGTAATTATTTCAAGGACAGGGCCGAGTTACAGTACTGATAGATATCTTTACCGTGGAATGGGAAAGAGTGTCGGCGCTAGGGTTGCCAACATGTCTAAGGCGAAATACAGTATTTTTCAAATAAGGCTAAAAAAATTAGTACACTTTAAAATAATATAGTAGTTTATGGAAAAGGCAAAAATTAGGCAAATATATTATTATATTTTACTTTTTATAAAAACTATATTTTTTGAACTTTTTGCATTTTTGAACAATGTTTTGGTCAAAATCATAAACCATAAATAAAACAATCATGAATCAAAATAAAAGTCTCATATTATTTTCTACCATCAATATTAATTAAATATAAGTAAATTAAAAACTCGTTTTTAGCTTACTTACGATTGTATCAGTATTACTGATTAAGTTAAGACATGAAAGAAATTCGTCCATGGTTAAGATTAAGATATATTTCGTCCATGGATTAAGATTTAATTAAGTTGTCAATTTTTTATTGACAAGTTTGGAACGCAATAAGACAGATAGATACGTTCAGAATTCAGATACAATACACTATACACATAGTATTTGTTATATGGTGTGACTATACACTACACGCTATAGAATCAGTCAAAATTCACGATCACAAATTAAAAAATAAGAAACATTTGTTTCTTAGCGATCGATGTTGAAAATATAGTATTTTTGCGTACTATATATTTCTTCAATAGTATATAGCACGCAGACCCGAAACATAGTATAATACGACATATTATTATAGTATGGTTGGCAGCCCTAGTTGGCGGCGCTTGGATGTAAACTCGTGTAGCCGCAACACAATCCACGGATGGAAACCACGCCCCCATCAAGCTTCCACCAAGGTGACCTTGGTTGGGAGGCGTGATTAAATCCGTCTGGAACGTGCTTTATTGTAACAGCTACAAACACATTCGTTGCTCATGTAACGCAATAGCGACCTAAAGTTTTAAAAGCATGCGACTCTCCGGCCCACACGCTTAAGTCTAAAATATTGGTGAAAATTGTATTATGATTAAAAATAAGCAGGTTTTCGTAACCGTATATAATAGGTCTTTACCTATGAAATCGCCGATTTGTATGGAGAATTTTCAAGAAGTTGCATTTTTCATACTAGCATTTTCTTTGTTCATTTAACAACCGTTAACACTCTTGTAACAAAACTTTTATGTACTAATGTTTGAACACTATGCTAACCTATTCCATTTACGATAGGCGAAAAAAATAAGTTTTGGCTAAGTTACAACCCCTCCGGTCACCCTTTTTTGGCTCACAAAAAAAGAGTAACTTTCAAGATCTTTTTTTAATGCTATGAAAGCTTAAAAAAAGGACTTTATTTTTACTGATAGTTGACTATCATGGTCATTTTCTCTGTATGTGACAAAATATCGGCAAGTTCATAAGTAAAGACCTAATATTTATAGATATATATTGCGAACGATTTTATCCTAGCTTTCCGATGACCTAGAGACTTGAAACTTTGAAAATAGGTCAGAACTGGAAGGCAATGCAATATTATGGTGTCATTGAGCTGATCTGATGATGAAGCCGGAAGAAGCCCACAGGAATTCTATGATAAAACCTACAACCCCATCGTGTTTGGGCTCGTTAGAATAGGCATGACGAAATTTTTTTTTATTTTATGTTACATAAATTACCTCTCAAAAAAAGAAACATTGGTAAAATAATTATTTCGCTAGCGTGAAAACTGCCCGAGATATCACAGTTTAAAATGCACACAAATTGGACTCACCCGAAAACGCTCCATACTAACGGCTACCCTAGTTATGACGTCACGCCTAGGTGTTTGTATGCAACGCGTAGGAAAGTTTGGCAGCTATATTAAATATTGTGTTTATCAAAATTGTTTCTTATACAAATTTGCTATAAATTTTATGGATTAATTAAATGTATTATTTATTTTAATATATTTTAAACTTTTTAAATGGACTTGTCCGCCCAACTTTGAAGGGTAATAAAACAAATAATACGCAATATATAAAACCAAGAGGTATACAAGCTACCCTAAAAGTTTAATATGTTTACGGTTTTTATTAGTATTTTGTTATTTTATTCAGTAGTCGTCATCCCTATTGTTTTGACGAGTACTCTAATGGGAGACGAAGTCCAGGGTCTGATGATGAAGCTGACAGACAGAGTATGTTCATTACTTTTAGTCGGAGGATTTTTGTAAAAATATTAACCAAACTGTTTTTCAATTAGGGTTTTTCAAAATGACAAAAAACTGTATGCTCGATAGATAAGATGGCGTTGATAAAAATGTATGTGTCAATGTGATTTTTTTACTCAGCTTCGAAGAGTACTCAGGTAGGCAGGCAAATCGGATGTTACCCTAAAATGTTTCTCTTTGGCCAGATGTCAGCCAGCGAACGCTTATTTGCCTCTTTGGTACAGGCCGTTTATTTTTAAAAGCCAATTTTTACACTTCTCTGTCCATCAACGCCATCTAGAGGCAAATAGTTACTATTTTTTTAAAATGTCACTTTGTAAAGCCTTCATTAAGAATAATTGTCCTAAGTCGTGGGCTTTTAAAAAAAATGCTTTTTTGACAGTTGCCTTTCTCACCGAATGTGTTTTTTAATCAATATATTTGTACATGTATCATAGATTCACGTGGACTACATTACCACAGAATAACTATGATACTACCTAATAAATTGTTCGATTTTGGTAGATTATTTTTTGATGTTATTCTAAAATACCCCAGGTGTCCAAGAATGTCACAGCTCAAGGGTGGACACAATGTAACAGTGTTTCCACTACTACTACCTAGGGAATGCAAAACCGAAGTGAAATGAAAACCGGTTTTTTTTTCGGTTTTGAGTCCAAAACCGGTCAAAACCGGTTTTTAACCGGTTTTAAAGAAAATTATTGGAACATGAGCAGTAATACATTTTTGTTGATTTGGTGAACATTTTTACAGTTTTAAGAGTATCCCCATTCACAGTTTATCAAAAAATGAACAGTTAGCAAGAAAATGGCCATTTTACACAATTTTTTGTGACGCCAATCGATCCTGATTCTAATAATGATCAAACACTTTTATGGTATGGGACCAACCCAGGTTTGAGAGAGACTAAAAATGTCAGAAATCTCAAAAAAAAACCTATACATTTCGTAGGAAGTCATCGCTGGTCAGGCTCTTAGGAAAGAATTTGTGAAACTGAAATACAAAAATTAAATAAATGACAAATCGATTAGTGGACTAAGGAAGATGATAAAGGTATGTAAAACATATGCTGTAAATCATGGTCTTACATACAATGAGCAAAAATCGGAATTTATGTTATTCAAAAGTGCAATCAAAGAACCAAAACAGGTCTCACCTATTTTCCTGAATGGGTCACCTTTTAAACGTGTAATATAATTTTAATATTTAGGTCATATTGTAAATGAAAATCTTAAAGATGATTTGGACGTTGAGTGTGAGCGCAGGGCTTTGGGTGTTCGTGGGAATATGTTGATCCATAGATGTTCACGTTGTTAACTCACACTTAATGTAAAGACCACGCTTTTTAGAGACTAACACCCAATTGGCTTTGGTTAAAAAATAAAAGGTATTTTTTTTACTACAGATTAGGCCAATTTAAGAAACTAATTTGAATATTTTAACATTTGGTCCCGTATTTATTTTTTTATAAATATATTTGTCGAGCGGATATGGTCAACCGGAATGACGTCATTAGTGGCATGAAAGTTTAAGAAGAAAACCTTTGCCATCTACTTATAGAAAAAGAAAGGCCAAGTGTCATTAACTGTCATAATGACTTTATGGTTGTTTGTAAACAAATAAGTTATAGTTAATATTTCTTCTATTTTATTCATTTAATCCAGTTGTGACGGTTCTAGCCTACCTTCTTAATTTGCCGCAATAATTTTTGAGGTGGTAAAATTATAATAAAAATGCTTACCAGTGGAAACTCTGCTGAAAAACTTTGTAAAAACTGACACGCCCAATCTACCCAAATTGCGAAATGTTTTGTATGTATTGTGTCTATTTTGGATGTAGGCTACATGGATGACATTGTAACGATTGCTTGTGGACTGATAAATTTGCAGGATAACATAATAAACATTGTGAAAATATGTGCATACTTTATTTCTATTTACAAACATTTAATAGTAGGGATGTGGAAAAAATTACGAGATAAGTTCATCGATATTTTTCGGGCAATATTAAATACTCTGATATATCGATAGATGTTTTTACAATAATTTTTCCAAAACATTTTTCTGGTAATTACGTATGGATTCTAATAGTCGACACTATTTTGTCACTGGAGCATTTTGATTTTTTCCAACTTTGAGTCTTAAAAATCATCGTAAAATTCGTCAAATCGAGCCATAATTTCGCGTAGGGGTTTATTTTGCTATTTTTTATGTTTTACAATACCTTAAAATTAGAATCCATTACTTAGTCATCGTCCCATTTCATCCCATTTTTTTCTGAGAAATATTACCTATATCGATATTTTTTCACTTCCACCTTCCACCATCCCTAATGCCAAGTTCATTGTCAAAATTGTCTTTGCACTTTTTTCTTTTTTTTATTATGGCTGGGAGATCTGTATGTGATGACGTCATATGAAGGTCATTTGAAGGTTAAAGCTTTTTATTAAATATTATAAATATCTTTAAATATATAGACTTATTTTTAAATTTAATTAGTAGACACTGTACCGAAAGCTTATTCCTCGAAATGGTTTTGAGATTTCCAGTCATGTTCAAAAAGTTATCAAAGCCAATTGCACTAAACTTAAGAATCACCTAAGTCTTTTCTTAACTACAACTCGACCAAGTTAAGTAGGCGAATGACAGCTACATGACCGCTAAGTTTTATACCGTTTTAATTTGGTCGTGTTGTAGTTAGGAACAGACTTAGGCGATCCTTAAGTTTAGTGCAATCGGGTGTTAGAGCTTTGTCAAAACGCTTAGAGTTCAATAAAATAACATCTTTAGGGCGCTGGTAGGAAAAGCGCTATTGTAGCGCATCGGGCATGATTGCGGATGCTAGTGTAGACGGTTTTTATACCATCATGCGAAAAAAGACTGCCTCGGTGATGCTGCGATTACACGGTAGTGCCAACAGTGTCCTAAGGATGATAGCAGAGAGGATGGACTCTGCGGTTCCCGATAGGTTTACTGATTTGCAAGTAATACGTTCATATCGATGAACCTATCGATGGTCAATTTTAGATACTTTTCTTATTAATGTTTATAAACTAACACAACAATAAGTACATTTGTTACTAACGAAAATGGACAAACTTTGGTCTGAAATAAATGATTTTTATTTTTATAAATGATCACGTAGACGTAATAAGCTTCTAGGTAACAAGTTTTAACGTTCTAAATTAGAGCTCATTTTTTTCTTATAAGTAAAACAAAAAAATATATTTCAAGTCTTCTATTATTGGCACTGACGTATTTTTTATTTACGTATTAAACATTTGGTCAAGGAGGTCTCTATAATCATCATTAATATCTTAAAAATTAATACCATACGCTTAATTTCTTTTGAAAATACTTGATATTTTCAGTATAATCCAGGGCCCTATATAATAAACGTGACAATTTGTCACCTGTCATGACATTTTTATATCCATCGCGTCAATCGATTTGAAAATAGAATAAACTACTCATAGCTACACCGCAATGTAAACCAAATTGTCGCGACAATTTACAAATTGTCACGTTATTAAATAGGGCACAGGGCTAACTTTTGTCAGTGTCAAGTGCTGAATAGTTCAGTGCTAAAAAAACAGTTAACTCGTTGAGTTCTGCCGAGGTAGCTACCACTACAATAAAAGTCTCATCTTCGCACGACCAAGATCGCGCCTATTTCAATTATACCACATATTGATCAGTTGCGTAGACACTTATCCCACAAAACTGCACCAATTTTAAGACACAATATCCACTATGAATCAATTTGCAAATAATTAAAATAGTTACCGAACATATTTCGACAAAATGGCACCAAAAACTACCTTTATATGTATTGCAGAGCATAAAACTTGAATCAAACAAAAAACCGAAAAAAACCGGTTTTGTCGTTTAAAAAAACGGTTTTATTTTGCTTGTGAAATCGACCGAAAAACCGGTTTTTTCGGTTTCGGTGAAACCGGTTTGCATTCCCTGCTACTACCTAATATTTGTGATTTTCAGACTCATTAATCTTTTAGTATGTAGAATTTTACCTGAGAGATTAATGCCTATTATAAGTAATTGTTGATTTTAAATCGTTATTGCCTATAAAAGGTACATAACTACGATTTAAAAAAAATTAGACTCATTTATCTTTAAGTCACACACAAATCATTGTACCTGAGATAAACCTATAGGTACTTTTAAAGTCTGAATAATTATGCAATACCTTGAGAAAACCTTTATCGGTTGGAATTCAACAGATTTTGTCATTTACTTGTTCCACTAAATATGAAAATGTCAAAATTAATAACAGTGTTTCATTGTTGGACAGAGGATGTTTCATTGTGTACACCTAGGTGGACACAATGAAACAATTCCCATTTTCTTTTAAAAGTCTTCTTATTGGTTTATGTATCTATTTATTAATGAAACTATAACTGCCATTTTATACCTAATTAAGTAGATTCCGTTCCTCTAAAAACGGAATTCATATCTTTAAAAATGAGAGAAATATGAGACTCAGAGCTTTTGGTGTTGCTTTGTTCCACACTGCTCTACGTTTGTATGTATGTGAGTTTTTGTATTGTTACTTGGGACAAGTTTCAATGGTTGTAAAGTAATTTATGCTTACTACATAAGTCAAAACTTGAAAAATTAAACTTTAGTATTTACTTACCTTTTAAAAAAAACTTAAAACCGACTTCAAAAAACCTGCCTCTAAAAAGCAAGAAATAATATTCAAATCATTAGATATGCATTATCATTGTTATATAATAACAACACGTCTATTGAAGTCGGGTGGGGCTGGAGTACAACTTCGTTTTTTTATTCTAAAAGCCCTACCCGACTTCAATATACGTGTTGTTATTATATAACAATGATAATGCATATCTAATGATTTGAATATTATTTCTTGCTTTTTAGAGGCAGGTTATTTGAAGTTGGTTTTTTTGTTTTTTAAAACATTTTTTTTTATTTTTAAAACAATTTTTATTTTTTTGTTTTTAGTGTAAGTACCTTCTCTATTAGGTAGTGTAGTGTAAGTATATTATTTGGTAGAAAAATCGGCTCAGTCAAACGTGAGATATTCGCGGAGAAACATACATTCATACAGGTCAAACTGAAAGAGAACCTTCTTTTTTTTGAAGTCGGTTAAAAAGACTAAAAGTACCTCTTACCCAACAAAAAGAATCATCTTATTCGGTTCATAAATAACAAAATAGTCAAGTTAGTTGATGCAAAATCATAGTGTTTTCAGGATACCTTGAAAACTACTGAACCGATTTGAAAAAAAAATAAATGGGACCATTTCGCAAAAAAATTGAATCGAACAAAAAAAGAATCATCAAAATCGGTCCAAAAAAAAACATACAATTAAGGATGTAATAAAACAGATGCTTCGTTCGGAGTTATTTTATTAATAAAATACATGTAAAATATTTTTTTTTTCTTACAAAGAGGTTATAAGAAAACTGAATTTCTTAGTGCTCATCACGGTTAGTTCAGAGCCATCACGCCTTATTAGTAAGTTTGAATAGACTAACATACACGTTACTAACATAACAAGTGATGTATAGGTACTTGGTTATTTATAAAGCTGTTGGGTTTTAAAGTAAATGGGAACGGGAACGAGAATGAAAACGGAAACGGGAACGGTACTTACCTACTAATCTCTGAACTAAACTTTTCAATAATTTATACCAATTCGAATTTAATATTTATAACTAAGACAGGACAACGTCTGTCGGGTCAGCTAGTAAAATAAATATTTGAGGGGGCTCCCATACAACAAACGTGATTTTTTAGCCGTTTTTTGGTACGGAACCCTTTGTGTGCGAGTCCGACTCGCACTTGACCGGTTTTTATTTCCTTACCCTCAAAAAATATTTTGTTCCAGTAGGTAGGTAATCCTTTCTTTTTAAACTTTGCAAGAGGTAGAGTACAAGAATGTTAATGATGTCATCTCATCAATGAGACTGTAATTGACAATAATAACACATGCCTACTTCCAAATCACGCCAACAGCACTGTTAGCCTATAATCCATTAAATGAAGTAGGTACACAAATACCCTATCTGTGTAATATTTTGTGACTATTTAATTTGGTCGGATACGCGCTAACAGCGCTGTGAGCGTGATTCGGAACGCGGCCACAGTATCATCAAATGTATTTATATTCGTTCGTATACTTCTTACCTACCTACCTACTCGTTACTTCAAATGTGTCACCGAACTTCAGTACCTATGCTTAGGCGTCACTTAAGTCACTTACTTACTTTAAATTAGGCGAATTAATTTGAAGTGGGATATTGTGCTGGCTCAATACGAAATAGAGGCTACTTTTTACAAATTCTTTTACCCAAAGTCGCTCGAACGGCAAAGTACGTAGCAGCGGTGCTCGAAGTACGCAGCAAACAGCGGTGCCCCGGCTCCCACCCCCCCACCCCCCCCCCATTTTCTTTTGTGACTTTTACAGGGTGTTGAAAAGAAAAAAATAAAAAGCTGAAAATTCCATTGATGAATTTAGCACAAAACATTATGTACAACAGATACTATTGATCTAAAACATTTAACACTTATTTAACCAATTGTAATATTCTTTTGGAGTTACTAAGGTAACGCTTTAGGTAATAGTCAAATAACAGTATTCCCGTGGACAAAGATGACACAAAAAGCTCAAGTAAGTACATCGGTTACAACTTCATAATCATCATGAAAGTAAAATTTTCAACTTTAATTTTCTTTTCGTCCGATAGCGTTAAAAAAGACAAAAACCTAAATTGTTACTTATGCATCAAACCAAAATGACACAATTTCATGTATTAGGCTAAGTGAATGGTGCAGAAACTATATACGAAAAAAACAAACTTTAATATTTTTAAAAGCTAAAAACTTATCCCGATCGGTCTAAAATGCAAGTTGAAGTGTTTTTAGATACCTATTTTGAAAGACTAATACTTCAAAAAACGAAGGAAGTTCTCAGTTCGGTTGCATTCAACCGAGACCTAAATTAATGGGTGACTGATACTGATGATGATGGGTGACTGGTACTGAGTGGGCAATTATTATACCAATTATGACGTTCACATTTTTAACACGTTTTTATAAGGTTACCTACTTTCTCATTTGTTTGTTTGTATTTTGTCATCTCGATTAGGATAAAAGTCACCTTTTTACGTCCCCTAAAAAATATTGCAATATTGCATAGTCAGTAACAGTATGATAGTAGGTACGATACGTACGAGTATGTAGGCAAATCAACCCTCAACATTATGTAGTTCAACTTGAATTTTATTAGAAACAGCCTAATGATTCCTACGGACCGACGATATGGTCACCCTACACACTGATTATTCATAATAAATCATAGTAAATAAATTTACTTATTTCTCTAAAACGAATGAAGATATAGTGAAAATATGTTTTCGGGCCGTTTATCGTGATCAAACGGTTACGTAAACTTGCTTATTTTTAATCTTAATACAATTTTCACCAGTATTTTAGACTTAAGCGTGTGGGCCGGAGAGTCGCATGCTTTTAAAACTTTAGATCGCCATATCTTTGTCCCTGTTGCGTTACATGAGCAACAAATGTGTTTGTAGCTGTTACAATGAATATGTAACGGCTACAAATACATCAACCCAGCGGTACAGGCTCCGATTGATCTGGAATTCGACGATTTAACAAAAAACATAACCTCAAACCATGCGAATCTCCGTGCCACATGCTTTTGTCAATCATTCTGCCGGGAAGCCGGTACAATCGATTTGATATCTGAAATAAGAACGTATATCATCGGTACATTACTTCTAGGTAGTTTTAGAATGGAATTATTCAGTGGCACGGAGATTCGCATGCTCACATTTATTTTTATCATAATTTCAAATTTATATAAGGTCCTTCTTAAATAGTACACATAATTTTAAGGGGTCAATGTACTCATGCATACAAACAACTTTTACTATGGTACCAACATTGAAATCGCGAAAAAAAATTCAGCTGTTCCATACATTTTGATCTATTCGATTTTAAATTTTCTATGGAACAAACAGCTGATTTATTTTTCGCGTTTTCAATGTTGGTACCATAGTAAAAGTTATTTGTATATTAGCGTATAGTTGGCAGCCTCACCATGGAATTAGAAGGTTTTGACTAGGTCAAAAAATTGTTAGTAAATAGTGATAAATAGTGAACTATAGCATATAAATAATGATACTATGGTTCAAAAGATATTTGAGTATCTTGGTGAGGCTGCTATCTTGACGTCAAGCTGGCAGACACCTTAAGAAATACAGTTCGTATCAATGTGATTTATATGCCAAAAAATTGTTAGGAAATAGTGAATCGTATACGCAAAATTTCAATAATATTGCTTCAGTACAAGCCGAGATATTACGATCTCAAAGTGGGCTGCTAACTTGACGTTTCTGGCAATGGCGATTCCAGAGAAACGGGGAGAAGTTATAAACAAATAAATATATCAAAAAATTGTTAGTGAAATTGTGATTCTTACGATATAAATAAAAAAAGAATTCTTCATTGCTATTTTCTAAAAATCGAATGTTAACTTCTACATAGTACTCTGAATATAGGCTGTCGATCAATATTGAACTTTGCTCCACAGTAATAAGGTTTAAACTTGATTGCAATCATGAGGTGAGTACTATCAAGCAAAGACACCTTAAGAAATACAGTTCGTAGCAATGTGATTTATATGCCAAAAAATTGTTAGGAAATAGTGAATCGTATACGCAAAATTTCAATAATATTGCTTCAGTACAAGCCGAGATATTACGGTCTCAAAGTGGGCTGCTAACTTGACGTTTCTGGCAATGGCGATTCCAGAGAAACGGGTACAAGTTATAAACAAATAAATATATCAAAAAATTGTTGGTGAAATTGTGATTCTTACGATATAAATAAAAAAAGAATTCTTCATTGCTATTTTTAAAATATCTTTGGATTTGCGGAGCACAATTAAAACAGGTCAGTCTCGGACAACGGTTTATTGAAGAAGGGGTTAAGTACCTTACAAAAGAAATTATGAAAATAATGGTAGCTACCTTCACACTACAATAATATTTATGATGTCGACTGTAATTACCAAAAACGAACTTAACAATGTTGTAATAAGGTTGAAAATAATTTCCTTACTACTAACTAAACATACATTACACCCTACCACTTATTTTACAGGTTTTCCTTAAACAAAAATAAATACACAAAAAAAATACAATTTTGAAATAAATTATTACAATGCCGGACATTCAATAAAGCACCGGATTGCCATATCTTTCCACGGGCTTCCTAACCCTAACAGAATACTTAGGAGCGCTCACTGGTGGTGCGGCGAGCGGCGGAACTGTTATTGTGCCCTCGCCTTCGCTACGATCAGCTGACTCCGAACTGGGGCACGAATTAATTGAAACCGATGATCGCTTTCGGATCTGGTCTACATGCCTCTTGATAAGTTGACCGTTTTCCCGAGCTACGCTAAAATTACGGGAGCCTAAATGTTTTTCAATCTTACCCTTAGCCCATCTATCCTCCCCTGTGCCAAATTCTCTAATCCATACCTCCTCACCTGGCTCAAAGTTACGCGGTATCCCTCCAGCATTCCTCACCTGACTTTCTTGCGCTTTTTGTACGTTAGCTACGGTATTGTCACTCTTTCCAGTACAGAGTAAATCTAATCTAGAACGTAAATTTCTATGCTGTAACAACATGGCAGGCGATTGGCCCGTCGAACTATGAACCGTGTTACGATATGTAAAAAGATAAGACTGGAGCGCCGCATCCAATTCGATTTTATCATGTAAAGCTTTCTTTAAGGCCCTTTTACAGAGCTTAACCGCGTTTTCGGCAGCACCATTCGAAGAAGGGTGGTATGCTGGGGTGAGCGTATGATTTATACCATTGTTTGTCATAAAATAAGCCAACTCCCTGCTAGTGAAAGGTGGGCCGTTATCAGATACAATCTCCTTCGGGAGGCCAAACCGAGCAAAAATTTCTCTTAATACCTTAATTACGTCGCCGGCTGACGTGCGAGACATTCTGTAGGCTTCAATCCATTTTGTGGTTGAATCCACTACTACAAAAAAGGTATTACCATAAAAAGGCCCCAAAAAATCGATGTGCAGCCTACTCCATGGTTCAGAATGATAAACCCACGGCTGCGGCGGCGCGTGCGGCGGGGCCGGAGCCTCCAATGCACACACGACGCACTCGCGGCAAGTTCGCTCGATATCCGCGTCGATACCGGGCCACCAAACGTAACTACGAGCTATACTTTTCATTTTAACTACACCCATGTGTCCCGTATGTAGTTCTTTTAAAATACAGGTACGTAACTCAGATGGTATAACCATACGATAACCCCACATGATACATCCCGAGTCCAAATATAATTCATTTCGTCTTAAAAAGTACGGTTCTATGTCCGGTGCTGGACACTTATTTGGCCACCCTGAACGTAAAAATATACAGAGTCCCGATAAGGTTTTACACTGTTTACTTTTTTCACTAACTAAATCCCTTGTTACAGGCAAAAAATCTTGAACAAAATTAACGTAAGTTTTTACCTCTCTTTCTATAGTACCGGTATCGACAGGTAACCTGGATAATGCGTCTGCGCTGTTTTTCAATGTCGGTACATACTCAATATCGAACTGGTACCCTGATAAAATAACCGCCCACCTCTGTAACCTGCTGGCCGCCATCGTCGGTATACCTGCCTTTTCTCCAAAAATACTAACTAGAGGTTTGTGGTCCGTCTTCAACAAAAACCTTCGACCATACAAATATTGATGAAACTTTGTAACACCAAATATAGCCAATGCTTCCCTTTGTATTTGCGAGTAGTTAACTTCTGCTGAACTAAGTGTGCGCGAGGCATATGCTATAGGTCGCTCGCGGCCGTCGCGCATCTTGTGAGAAATGACCGCGCCTACCCCGCTCGCGCTCGCGTCCGTGGTCAAGATAATCGGCAACTCCGGGTCATAATGAGCTAGCACCTCACTCGAAACTAGCAATTGGCTTTGGTTAAAAAATAAAAGGTATTTTTTTTATATTTTTTTACTACAGATTAGGCCAATTTAAGAAACTAATTTGAATATTTTAACATTTGGTCCCGTATTTATTATTAAATAAATATATTTGTCGAGCGGATATGGTCAACCGGAATGACGTCATTAGTGGCATCAAAATTTAAGAAGGAAAACCTTTGCCAACTACTTATAGAAAAAGAACGGCCAAGTGTCATTACCTGTCATAATGACTATATGGTTGTTTGTAAACAAATAAGTTATAGTTAATATTTCTTCTATTTTATTCATTTAATCCAGTTGTGACGGTTCTAACCTACCTTCTTAATTTGCCGCAATAATTTTTGAGGTGGTAAAATTATAATAAAAATGCTTACCAGTGGAAACTCAGCTGAAAAACATTGTAAAAACTGACACGCCCAATTTACCCAAATTGCGAAATGTGTTGTATGTATTGTGTCTATTTTGGATGTAGGCTACATGGATGAAATTGTAACGATTGCTTGTGGACTGATAAATTTGCAGGATAACATAATAAACATTGTGAAAATATGTGCATACTTTATTTCTATTTACAAACATTTAATAGTAGGGATGTGGAAAAAATTACGAGATAAGTTCATCGATATTTTTCGGGCGTTATTAAATACTCTGATATATCGATAGATGTTTTTACAATAATTTTTCCAAAACATTTTTTTGGTAATTACGTATGGATTCTAATAGTCGACACTATTTTGTCACTGGAGCATTTTGATTTTTTCCAACTTTGAGTCTTAAAAATCATCGTAAAATTCGTCAAATCGAGCCAAAATTTCGCGTAGGGGTTTATTTTGCTATTTTTTATGTTTTACAATACCTTAAAATTAGAATCCATTACTTAGTCATCGTCCCATTTCATCCCATTTTTTTCTGAGAAATATTACCTATATCGATATTTTTTCACTTCCACCTTTCACCATCCCTAATGCCAAGTTCATTGTCAAAATTGTCTTTGCACTTTTTTCTTTTTTTTATTATGGCTGGGAGATCTGTATGTGATGACGTCATATGAAGGTCATTTGAAGGTTAAAGCTTTTTATTGAATATTATAAATATCTTTAAAAATATAGACTTATTTTTAAATTTAATTAGTAGACACTGTACCGAAAGCTTATTCCTCGAAATGGTTTTGAGATTTCCAGTCATGTTCAAAAAGTTATCAAAGCCAATTGCTTAACCTTCATAAAGGCATCGGTACATTGATCTGTCCAAATAAACTTAGAATCTTTTTGTAGTAACTTATAACGGGTGGCGCAAAAGTACTGGCACTAAAGAAAATACTTTTATTTTTTTTATATGACATTTTCTGTCATTCTGTTGTTGAAAATTGTGTAGTGAACAAATATAAAATACACTGAAAATAAACATGGACCGTTTTACTCCCCAAGAACGTGGAATAATTGTGTCAATGTTCTTACGGAATAATTCATCAGTGATAAGAACACAACGTGAATTTCGTCGACGATTTCCCCACCGTCCGGCACCGATTGGTCGCACAATTCGACGCTTTGCCACACGCCTTGAAGCAACTGGCTCAACATTGGATAGACCTAAGTCTGGGAGACTCTCGCAGCTCTAAAAGAAAACATTCGTCAAGAAATAACGAACATATCGCAGGAAGTGTTACGGCAAGTTATGCAAAATGTCATAAATAGGGCTCAAATGTGTATCAACTCTGGAGGTCACCATTTAAAAGACATCATCTTTAAATCCTAATGGTACGAAATTTAATGGCACAAATATACATTTAAAAAAACCTAAATCTAGTTTTCTAATTTAGAAAAAATGTTATAGCTGAACCAAATAGGGTCTTTACTTTTGCGCCACCCGTTACAAAGGTGATAATAACATACTGATATTTTTCACAAATTTAGCGTAGTACATTACTAAGCCTAAAAATGAGCGTAACTCAGAAATATTTGTTGGAACTGGTGCTTTTTCCACCGCACTTAATTTTTGTGGACAAGTATGTACCCCTTCCTTACTAATTACATGCCCTAAATAAGTTACTGACTCTGCGAAAAAAGTACATTTCTCTTTTTTTACTTTTAATCCGAAACGTTGCAATCGCTCCAAAACCTTACTGAGCGTTTCCATATGTGAAATATCATCAACCCCAGTCAAAATGACGTCATCTAAAAATACGCCTACCCTAGGCAAGTCTGCAAACATTTGTTCTAACTTTCTCTGGAAAATACCCGGACTCGACGATAAACCATAAATTAATCTATTGTATTTAAAAAGACCCTTGTGAGTATTAATCACAGTGAACAACTTAGAGGGTTCATCGAGTTCAAATTGAGCGTACGCCTGTGACAAATCAATTTTTGAAAATTTTTCTCCCCCGTGTAATTTAGCCAGCAGATCCTCTACTTTCGGTAACGGAAAACGGTCTACTTCGAGGCATTTATTTAAAGTGATTTTATAGTCACCACAGATCCTTATAGTTCCGTCTTTTTTTATAACGGGAACGATCGGCGTGGCCCAGTCCGAAGTGTCGACCGGCGTGATGATGCCGTCGCGCTGCAGCTGATCGAGCGCGCGCTCCACAGGCTCGCGCAGCGCGTAGGCGAGCGGCCGCGCGCGCCGGAACACCGGGCGCGCGCCCTCCCTCACGTGCAGCCCCACCGTGCCACCAGTGAACCGACCCAACCCTTCTTCGAACACATCACTGAATCTGGAAATTAACGTATCGACATTAAATGACAAATTAGTTTTAACAAAATTACAATTTAAATCGGAAATATTTAATCCTAACTCATATATCCATTGGCGGCCCAACAATGGATTTTTACCTTGTTCGACAACAAACAGATCTAAGGAAATGCATTTATCCCTAAATTTAACATTCGGTCTAATTTTGCCTATAGGAACAATTTTCGTACCTGTATAAAAACAAAGGACTACATTGGTTCGCAATAATGGTAAATCATAAAATTGACTTTTATAAACATCGTAACTAATACAGGAAATAGCACTTCCGGTATCAATTTCCATAAGAATTTTTTTACTTTCTACTTCAACATATTTCATTATTGGTTTATAACAGTCATAGCTACTAGTACTACTCAAATTATTTATCTGTACCTGTAACGATTCCATAGTTCCTTCCGTGTCAGAATCTTCATTCACCTCCATAGTGTGCACCGACATCTTATTTATTATACGAGGACACACTTTCTTTAAATGTCCTTCTTTGTTACACACCTTGCAAGTGTACACCCGAAATTTACATCCATCTGTATCATGATTAGCTCCGCAAGCCCGGCAACGCCCGCGCTGTCTCGCTGCGCCTTGCGGTTGTGAGGATGAGGCTCCCGGCACCGCCTGCCTTGCCCGTGCGTCGTAACCTCGCCCGCCTCGCTGCCCCGCGCTCCACTGCAGCCCGGTATCGAAGCCCCGGCCGCGCGGCCTGCTCCCCGCGGTCACGTGATGCACCGTTGCCGGCCGGCCCGCTGGCTCGCCGCTGCTGGTGTGTGTGATGCTTTGCACTGCCGCCGCGTTCTGCTGAGCCGCCTCCATCGCTACGGCGACTCGAAATGCCTTTGATAATGATACCGCTTCCTCCGTGAACAACCGTTGTCTAATATTTTCGTCCCGCAGACCACACACGAACTGATCTCGTAGATTATTGTCTATTTCCAGGTGAAAATCACAGTACTTCGATAACTTTTTCAGCTCGGCTAAGTATTCAGCGATAGATTCTTTATCGTGTTGCAACCGTTGACGAAATTTAAATCGCTCGGCTAGTACACTCGGCTTCGGTTGGAGGTAATTTTGCATTAAAGTTACCAGTTCGACGAACGTTTTCTTTGCAGGTTTACTGGGAGTACACAACGTCACCAACAACTCGTAACTGCCGCTGCCCATCACCGTGATCAACGTTGGCACTTTATGCTCTTCTTTGACATTATTCACGATAAAATACTGCTCCAATCTTTCGATGTATAATGTCCAATTATCCTCTTGGTGGTTGAAAAGTTCTAATTTCCCCACTGACATCTTGAACATACACCGAGTTTGCACACGCGAGTTTTTTAATAATCGTCGCCAAATAAAATATCTTTGGATTTGCGGAGCACAATTAAAACAGGTCAGTCTCGGACAACGGTTTATTGAAGAAGGGGAAGGTTAAGAAGAACCTTACAAAAGAAATTATGAAAATAATGGTAGCTACCTTCACACTACAATAATATTTATGATGTCGACTGTAATTACCAAAAACGAACTTAACAATGTTGTAATAAGGTTGAAAATAATTTCCTTACTACTAACTAAACATACATTACAATTTTCTAAAAATCGAATGTTAATTTCTACATAGTACTCTGAATATAGGCTGTCGATCAATATTGAACTGTGCTCCACAGTAATAAGGTTTAAACTTGATTGCAATCATGAGGTGAGTACTATCAAGCAAAAAAGTGAAATTTATATTTTTTGACTGTGTCAATAGTCATATCCTCGGTTCAAGGCTATTGATTTGGTATAAGTAAACAAATATTTTTCTACTTACTTTTTTAATTTATTTTTTATTAAATCTCATCAAAAAAAATTTGATTATGTAATACTACCCTAATAATAATTAATACTACTACTCTAATCATCGGTAATACCACAGCCTAGAGAGTATTCTTCTTACAGTCGGACATCGCCCTTTGTGTTGGCGCAAAAGCCACCGTTCGTCTAGACCTGCGGTTCCCGAATGGGGTTCCGCGGAACCCTGGGGTTCCGTGAGAGGCTCTCAGGGGTTCCGCGAAAATTCAAGAGTTTAGGTATAAAGACAGTCCCGATTTCGATGATATTGTCCCGCGTCCCGACGATCCATTAGTTTTGTCCAAATTTCTGATGATAACACGCGATCAAAATCAAAGTGTTCATAACAACGACAAAGTGTTCGTTATGTATGACAACAAGTTAAATGCCTTATTTTGCGTTGTACCTCTTACCTTATGTTCTAATGTCAGATCGTTGCTCTGTAGATTTAACGAAAGCAAAATTGCAAAAACATGTCTTGTTCGGAATTCGTAAGTAAATATAAAAATGACGCAGAAATAATGAGAGAGGCCCGTAGTAATAGAAAATATGCATGGAAACAGAGTCCCAAAACAGCGTCCAAAAATACCTAAAACATTAAATCAAAAGTATTTTTTTTCCCTTCACTTAGGTAGTTCTCCTTTTTTTATTTTACTCTTACTTTACTCACCCGCCCGTTGATTTCCATTGATTTTGAGTATTTTAATTACAAACATTCACAATACATTCATCATCCTTCCTTTGCCAGTTACCAGACTCTACAGTGGTTTTACTGCCAGTTTTAATGATTTCAACATACATTTAGTTAGAAAATAGACCCAAAAATTTTTCGCGACTCGCGCTTCGCGCTCGCCACGCAACCGTGTCCTGAATTATCTGTTCCGGAATGTGACAACCCTGGTTAGTTTACTTCTTACTTGAGCTAGGGTTCCGCCCAAAAATGGTGAACCAAAAAGGGTTCCGTAGCCAAAAGAATTCGGGAACCGCTGTCTAGACAGTTGACGCAACGACTAAAAGTGTGATGCCGGCGTTACATATTCGCCGAGCATCAGCACAATTCATCGTGAGTTGCCGGTTTTGAAAGAACCTCATTGAAGCATTTGTTACAAAACCGGCAACGTACGATGAATTGTGCCGATGCCGGCATAAGGGTTGGCACGATGTAATTTGCCTTTTCGAATTTTAAAAATATATAGGAAAAATAAGATAAACACTTCAAAATTCTTGTTTTATTCTTTGTATTATTTATTGTAATTTTTTCTAGTAGGTAAGAATATTTTTTTCAAATTTGTCTCTTTTCCTTCTTTTAATGCTCTGAAAATAAGGAAAAGAAAAAGTTTTTCTTAGTATTTTCTCTTTTTTTTCTTCTTCTTGCATAATAAGTGCGAGGAATTATAGGAATTATGGAAAGGATATGGAAAGGATGTATGATGATAATCATAATTTTAATTGTAAATCATTACTAATTTCGGGCTAAATAAGTATAAAATAAATCTTAAATCAGTACTCAATTAGGAAATAATAATGAAAAAATAAGTTCCAAGATGGCGGCTGACAACTTTTTTGTTTATGGGCCGATTTCGATGAAACTCGGTTTTTGGTACCATTTTGACACCAAAATAACAACGCAATGTTGAAAATATTAAAAAATTCAAGATGGCGGCCAACTTTTTTGTTTGCGGGCCGATTTCGATGAAACTCGGTTTTTGGTAGTATTTTGACAAGAAAACAGCAACGCAATGTAAAATGTAAAAAAAATTCAAGATGGCGGCCAACTTTTTGTTTGCGGGCCGATTTCGATGAAACTCGGTTTTTGGTAGTATTTTGACAAGAAAACAGCAACGCAATGTTAAAAAAAATAAAAATTAAGATTGCGGCCAACTTTTTTGTTTGCGGACCGATTTCGATGAAACTCGGTTTTTGGTAGTATTTTGACAAGAAAACAGCAGTCAGCAACGCAATGTTAAAATGTAAAAAAATTCAAGACGGCGGCCAACTTTTTTGTTTGCGGGCCGATTTCGATGAAACTCGGTTTTTGGTAGTATTTTGGCAAGAAAACAGCAACGCAATGTTAAAAACTGGCCAAGTGCGAGTCGAACTCACGCACGAAGGGTTTCGTACCAAAAAACGGCAAAAAAAATACGTTTGTTGTATGAGAGCCCCCCTTAAATATTAATTTTATTCTGTTTTTAGTATTTTTTGTTTTAGCGGCAACAGAAATACATCATCTGTGAAAATTTCAACTTTCTAGCTATCACGGTTCATGAGATACAGCCTGGTGACAGACAGACAGACAGACAAACAGACAGACAGACGGAAAGCGGAGTCTAAGTAATAGGGTCCCGTATTTACCCTTTGGGTACGGAACCCTAAAAATGAAAAAAATTCAAGGTGGCGGCCAACTTTTTTGTTTGCGGACCGATTTCGATGAAACTCGGTTTTTGGTAGTATTTTGGCAAGAAAACAGCAACGCAATGTTAAAAAAAATAAAAATTCAAGATGGCGGCCAACTTTTTTGTTTGCGGGCCGATTTCGATGAAACTCGGTTTTTGGTAATATTTTGGCAAGAAAACAGCAACGCAATGTTAAAAATGAAAAAAATTTAAGGTGGCGGCCAACTTTTTTGTTTGCGGGCCGATTTCGATGAAACTCGGTTTTTCGTAGTATTTTGGTAAGAAAACAGCAACGTTATGTTAAAAATGAAAAAATTCAAGATGGCGGTCAACTTTTTTGTTTAAGGGCCGATTTCGATGAAACTCGGTTTTTCGCAGTATTTTGGCAAGAAAACAGCAACGCAATGTTAAAAATGTAAAAAAATTCAAGATGGTGGCCAACTTTTTTGTTTGCGGGCCGATTTCGATGAAACTCGGTTTTTGGTAGTATTTTGACCTTCAGTTACTTGATTGATTTTAATTGTGAAAAAACATAGATTTCTAGCTCATTTATATTTAACTCCTAACTACAATACAACTAGTGATATCAAAGCTTTTTCTCTTACTACGCGAGGTGATTAGGCAATTTGGACGGGTAAATCATACGGTAAAACATAACAAATAACTGATCATACGACTATTGTTAAACATTAAAAAATGTTGATCAATAAAAATTTGACTTACAAAAGTAAGTTTGACATGAGTATTGATTTCTTCCTTGGTTCAAATTGCTAATTTAACATAATAAAAAAATATATATATTTTCATTATTGTAACTTATTTATTTAATTAACACAGGTTTAGTGTATAATGCTATATACAGTGGAAAATAACGTCAATTTGATGTGTGAAAAAGTTTCAGTTTCAGCCGAAACTGGAACCAGGGCCGAAAGATTGATGGATGTGAATGAAGCGAAAGAAGTGTGCAAAGATCGTAGCAGGTGGCGATCCATAGTCTCTGCCTACCCCCATGGGAAACAGGCGTGAGTGTATGTATGTATGTATGTACTTATTAAATTTTTTTTTTGTGTCCGCAACTAATTTGTTGCTCTCCGACCGACGGGCTGATTATCTAATTAGAAACCACCTAGCGACCGGTCTCATTTGACAGATGATGTGATACATTGCTACTTCTTTTTGGGGTAAAAAAAACTTACCAAAGAAAAGTAGCAATGTATATCAAATGAAACCGGTCGCTAAATAGTTTCTATTTAGATAATCAGCCTGCGGTTTGTATGAAAGTCTGCCGGCTGCATAAAGTAAATATACCTATTAACTTTATGGCCCGCTGTCACGTCGCTACATGCGCGCGCTTTCATACAAACCTCAAACCGGTAATAAAAAATATAAATGTACTTGTGTAATGGTGATTGATGACTCAGCGATTAGCCTGCTGGAATGCACCCATAATATCCTCTTTGTTGAAAAATCAAAAACCTTCTTCTTGTTATGGCAATCTACTTTCCTCTTGGAAGTAATTTTTGCCAGTGTCATGTTTTGAGTAGTTCAGTATTTCTAGATTTTCTAGTAGATTGTTTCAGTTTACATTAAAATGCAGGTGCATCACATTCCAATGCTGCTTGGAGCATTTGGCAGCAAGTATATTAAGACAGTTTACTTGGTAAGTTTTGCCGAGGTAGCGACCACTACAATAAAAAAGTCTCAGCTTCACACAACCAAGATCGCGCCTATTTCCACTATCCCACATATTGTTCAGTTGCGTAGACACTTGTACCACAAAACTGCACCAATTTTAAGACACAATCACTCATTTGCACTAAACTTAAGAATCGCCTAAGTCTTTTCTTATCTATAACTCTACCAAGTTAACTAGGCGAATGACAGCTACATGACGGCTAAGTTTATGACACCGTTTTAATTTGGTCGTTTTGTAGTTAGGAAAAGACTTAGGCGATCCTTAAGTTTAGTGCAATCGGGCGAATATCCACTATGAATCAATTTGTGCGAATAATTAAAATAGTCACCGAACTGAACTCGACAAAATCCCGCCAAAAACTCTGTTGAAAAACCATAAACTATAAATAAATTTTCTCTGTGGTGTGGATGAAACTGACGTTACTTTACTGACGTAAAATGACAGTGACACTAAATAAAAAAACATTGAATATTCTCGTTCTCAGTCAGAGAAATAATGATTCAACAACTACAGTACAAGACGTGGTGTGGTGTGATTTAAAATGATATAAATAGGCAGTGAACAATTAAAAGTGCTCTACAAAAATGGATAACGAATTTGTTGATATATCAACAAGTTTGAAACTTCAGCTGGGTTATGGTATTGGCCATATATTAAATGATGTGTGTGCTAGTATGTGGTTCACATATTTCTTGGTATTCTTTCATTTGGTTCTGGAGTTTAGTGCTTCACAAGCTGGGAACTTGATGTTAATAGGTCAGATTGTAGACGCTGTATCTACACCATTTGTTGGTTACCATTCAGATCGTACAGACAATTCAATAAGTGCTAGATATGGCAAACGAAAATTATGGCATTTATTTGGTAAGTTTATGTAGAAACTCATTATTTAAATTCTTAAATACAAACTAAATAATTTAGATAGTTGTTATGTCTTGAATTGCCACAAAGACGACCCTAAAGTAAGTAAAGGATGAAGTTGGTTTAAAACTATTTTCCTTCTATCATAGTTTTGCATTAGTTAAGGAGACATCTTTTTCAGGTACTACATGTGTTATAGCATCATTTCCATTAATTTTCACTGAATGCATTGGTTGTTCAATGTCACACAAATGGGCTCAAATGTTTTACTTTGCTGCCTTTATTTTGATCTTCCAAATCGGTTGGGCAGCTGTACAAATATCCCACTTGAGCCTGATACCAGAGCTGGCAGAAGATGACCACACCAGAAGTCACTTAACAGCTGTAAGGTGTGTGTTTTTAACAGGATACCTTAAGGTCTGACTGGCCACAGACAATAGTAACAACTAGCAATCAAATATTGTCCTTAATACAGATGGTGTTTGCCCATTCACAGTTTTTGTGTGGTAAATGTTTCAGCTGTGCAATGCAGAAAGAATTTGCCCACATTTATGGCCAGTCTTTGATCCAGTTGGCTTTGGCCAGCCGATCAAGGACTGGAACTCATTTGCTCATTATGGATAGCACTAATTGCAGATTTCAAAACAGAAAAAAAAACATTTATGTCCTGGCTATTATTTTGCTAATAAGGTCTCTGCCCACTATATACCATGACTGTGCTAGGAATAGAAACTTATCAGGCAAAAAAATATAGAAGTATGACACTATTCCCACTAGACCGTTTCATCACAGGATTCACCGGTCATCAGGGTGCGAAAAAATCTGATTTTTATAATAAACGTAAAAAAAAACAATTTTTTATTTATCCGATATATATTGAATTATAATTCTTTTATTTGTGTGCAGAAAAAAGCTAATTACAATCCTTTTATTACCAAGATAATTTTTTAGGTATTATTTAAGTATTACATTTTGGTCAAATCTGGGGTAAGTAAGCTGGTAATTAAAAGATATTTTTAATAAAAAAATAAAATTGTATTTTTTTAAATAAATATTTATTAAATCAAAAGGACTTCGTGAATCACATCACATCACATCTTTATTATCAATGAATCTTGGTCATTACTCAGTCTAAATTATTTATTGAATTTTTTTTTGTGATTTTATGTTTTTTCCTAAAAATCTGGCAAAAACAAACACTGTTATGTAATAATTTTCAAGGCAAAGGGATCTAGCCCATTCAATACCCATACCTTAATAAAATAGGTCAGTTTTCAGCAAATAAAAAAATGGATATCAATGATTTTTATGAAAAAATCCATTGATATTATATTGCATTATGTCCACACCCTGCTGGTCAAGCTTTTTATACAAAGAATATTTTTTGCCCGACGTGTTTCTAGCATGGCTATGGTATGTATGGTACGGTGTAGTGGGCAGAGATATTTATTTTACAATAAAAAAAATATATGAAATATCCCACTGAATATTGAACTGTTAGTGAATAATTGTTCACTAACATTTTCTAAAGGTTTTTCTGAGGTTTAACATCGAGTTGTTTTTAAATTAGGTGTCTTTTTATGCAAGTAATACAGTAAAGAAATACTTATTTTCAGGTATGGTTTTACAGTTTTTTCAAACTTATTTGTGTATATCATAACATGGATTGTGTTACATGTCACAGGAGAATGTGATAAGCAAGTATGTTGATTAAATTGTTTTTTTTAATTTAATCATAGAAAAAAACCAATTTCCAGTTGACAATTCACTTTTTCTAGTACTTAAAATTATGACTTTTATATGAAAAAAATTAACGATTGTATATTTATGTAAGAGTTAACTATTTATATATTTGTTTAAAAACACTTTCAGCAAATTGGCCCAGGGGATGCTTGGAAGTTTAGACACATTGTTTACATTGTAATGAGTGTGGGAGTTGTGGCAACCATATTGTTCCATTTCTCAGTCAAGGAAAAGTATTCTTATAGACGACAGGACATACTGGTTGATGCTAATAATGAGTATAATAATGATGCTAATCCTCATAATGACTTTCTCAGGAGGCCATCATTATATCAGGTAATTTATTAATTGAACTCATTTAATTTTTTATTTTAGGAAAACTCAACTGTCCAAGCTGACTGAGCAGCCAAGTACTATTCACTGGGCCTTCCATGTGTAGTCTATTTTACGGCATAGCATGGATATCGACGCACAGAAGAGCTTAAGTAAGCAAAGTCACATTTGCAAAAGTGATAACAAACTTCTCTTTGGTCATTAACAAACTGCAGTTAGTGAAAACTTCGATAACAAAGTTTTGCAAATATGACTTTGGCTAGGACAGTGGTTCCCAATTAGTTTATTCTATGTACCACTTACCCCTCATTGCAATTGTTGTTTGCATACCTAATCGTTTTTTAGTTTTACTGACTTGTATACACGTTGTATAAGTTATGCTGCGCGTACCACTAATTGGGAAAGACTGGGCTAGGAGGGATTATTTAGGGTCCATAAACGCCATAATCACTGTGCACGACAATGAGCTTACATATTTCTGCAGTATTTTATACTTACTCTTAAGGCCGTCGTGAACAATCAATTGCGATTGTCAATTTTTACGTCAATTGTTGGAGGAATTGACAATCGCTAGAATTGCATATTTAAACAATCAATTTTCAGATCAATGAACGTCATTCGTCATCCATCATCCGGCGGCCTAAACTCTTTGAAAAGTTACAATGCTTTTGTATTCCCCTTTCAGGTTGCCGGTGTGTATATGAGCACGCGACTTGTAGTAAATGTATCGCAGGTGCTAATTCCTCTCTACCTTCACCGGACCCTGGGGCTAGCCGCACGCGCCCTAGCTGTTGTGCCGCTAGCTATTTATCTGGGAAGCTTAACGGCGGCCGGAGTAATGAGAATTGTTCCGAGATCTTTCACCAGAAAATTTAATTACTTAGTCGGATCAGGCTGTGCACTTGCTGGTTTCATATGGATATACATAGAATTTGACCATGTTTACAAAGTATATTTCATTTATATAGTGGCAGTGCTAATAGGTTTGTATTGTATGCTCTTTGTCTATTAGACGGTAGACCTAAATGTTTTATTTATTATTAACTAGTATCCGCCCGCGACTTCGTCTGCGTGGAAAGTTTTTTTGCTATCCCTCGGGAACATACATTTTTTTCGGGATGAATGGTACCCTATGTCCTCTGTACCCATGACAACGTGTATACAAAATTTCATGATGATCAGTTCAGTAGTTAAGATGTGAAGGCGTAACAAACAAACAAACGGATTTTCGCATTTATAATATTAGTAAATGGCTTCCATGATTCTTCTAATGAGGCCAGGGACACTTCGCACTATAAGTATGTGCCGAGTGTGGCCAGTTTAACCGGCCTACTTATTGTCTAATTTTCAAAATCTATTGCAACCGCTTTCATTTGACAGATGGATGTGACACATTGCTGAGTTCTTTGGTAACTTTTCATTTGTGCCAAAAAGAAGCATCAATGTATCATATCCTGAAAGCGATTGCGATAGATTTTTAAATTAGACAATTAGCCCCCAGGCTAAATGCCAACAGCGTCAGAAGAGATAAGAGCTACGCGATAGAGAGGTAACTTCTAGGTGAATATAGCTGTAGGAATTTAGCGCTGATGGCGTGGAAGCAAGAGTCGTTATTTATTTAAATAATCTTGCGGAGTGTCCCTTCTGTACTTATACTATTATGTATTCTGTGCTAATGATTAATTACACAATAAATTAAATTTCTAGGTTTTGGTGGTGCTGTGATGTTGGTAACCAGTCTCGCACTAACCGCGGATCTAATCGGGGCTACGACGGAGGCTTCTGCGTTTGTGTATGGCGTCATGAGCTTCACGGATAAGCTTGCCTGTGGTGTCGCAATAGCTGTTATACAAAGATAGTAAGTGTCGTGAAAGGTGTAAGTAACTCGCTATATACACTCGCGAGCAAAAGTATGGAATCATAGGCCTATTTTCATACAAACGAGGTGATTTTTGAAGCCTTGGTTCTCCGCTAAGGATTGACTTAGCTGTGATTTGATGATGGCCATCCAGGGAGTGAATGGAGGAGATTCAGATCGCTGTACACACCCAACTGATCTGATCAGCATTCTGAGAGATATAAGGATCAGAGTTCTCAGTTTCAGCATTTTCATACATTTTTTGCTAATTTCGCGGTTTTTTTAAACATATCCTAATATCTCACAGAATGCTGATCACATCAGTTGGGTTTGTATAGCGATTTTAATCTCCTCCATTCACTCCCTGGATGGCCATCATCATATCACAGCTAGGTCAATCCTTAGTGGAGAACCAAAGCTTCAAAGTTACCTCGTTTGTATGAAAATAGGCCCATGATTCCATACTTTTGCTCGCGAGTGTAGTACAAGGTGGAGAATATCACATGACAATCTTAATATATAAAATCGTAAACTGAATGACTGAATGACTGACTGACTGACTGACTGATCTATCAACGCACAGCCCAAACCGCCGGACCTAGAGACTTGAAATTTTGCACACAGATACCTTATATAGTGTAGGCATCCACTAAGGAAGGATTTTTGAAAATTCTATCCCTAAGGGGATGAAATAAGGGATGAAAGTTTGTATGAAAGTCCCTCAGTTTTGAAGCTAGGATCGTCAAATTTTGTGTTTAGGCTGACGATTGAAAATTAATAAATACGGGTCTCAGCGTTTTTCAAAATTCTAGCCCCGAAGGGATCAAAAGGGGGATGAAGTTGTGTAATGAAGAAAATCCTTTATTTTCGAAGTCAAAATTGCTAAATATATAATTTAGGCTTATCGATGGAAATCTAACGCAACGTATATTGTTATTGTTAGTATTTCAACCCCTACGGGGATGAGATGGGGGTGAAAAGGGGTAAATAAACCTAAAAATAGATATGGATGTCGTTATTGGGGTTTTCTGGGATGACGATTGCAAAAATGACATTTATTTTGAAGTCCAACACGGTGGACATGATTTGACCCCTCAAGGGGTGAAAATGGGGTTCGAATTTTGTATGGAAAAATAATATTAAATGGACATTACAACTTTAAACTTCGTAGGAGCACGTCTAAAAATAAATAAGCAAACATGTATTTTGTGATTTTGAAAATAAACCCCTTAGGGGGTAAATGGGGTGAGTAAACCTAAAAATAGATACGGATGTCGTAATTGGGGTTTTCTGGGATGACGATTGCAAAAATGACATTTATTTTGCAAGTCCAACACGGTGGACATGATTTAATCCTCAAGGGGTGAAAATGGGGTTCAAATTTTGTATGGAAAAAAATATTAAATGGCCATTACAACTTTAAACTTCGTAGGAGCACGTCTAAAAATAAATAAGCAAACATATATTTTGTGATTTTGAAAATTAACCCCTTAAGGGGTAACCCATTTACCCCTGATGAGTAAACATAAAAATCGATGTGGATGTCGTTCTTGAGGTTTTATGGGATGGTGATTACGAAAATGAGATTTATTTTGAAGTCCAACACGGTGGACATGATTTAACCCCTAAAGGGATGAAAATGAGGTTCAAATGTATGGAAAAAGAATATAAAATAGACATTACAACTTTAAAATTCGTAGGAGCATATCTAAAAATAAATAGGCGAAAATGACATTTGTTTTGAAGTCCAACACGGTGGACATGACACATCATGGACCTGTACCTGGACATGCACATCCAGGTAACGGGAACGAGAACAGGCACGGGCACGGGAACAGGAGCGGGAACAGGACGAGAACGGGACGGGAACGGAACGGGCCGGAACGGAAACGGAACGGGAAGGGAACGGGAATGAAACGGGAACGAAAAGGGAAGGGAATGGGAACGGGAACAGAACGGGAACGAAACGTGAACGGAACCGGAATGGAACGGGAAAGAGAAAGGGACAGGAACGGGACGGGAACGGTACCGGGAAAAGGAACGGAAGGAGTACGGGACGGGAATGGGACGCGAACGGGAACGATTCGGGAACGGCATGGGAATGGAACGGGAACAAAACGGGAACGTAACGGGAACGTAACGGAAACGATACAGGAACGGAACGGGAACGAAAACGGGACGGGAACGGTAGAGGAACGGCACGGGAACGGAGGGGAAAGGATCGGGAATGGAACGGGAACGGAACGGGACGGGAACCGGAATGGGACGGGGCCGGAACGGGATCGGGTACCGGACGGGAACGGGAACGGGACGGGGACGGGAACGGGAACGGGGACGGGAACGGGAACCGGAAGGGGTACGGGATGGGTACGGAACGGGAACAAGAACGGAACGGGACAGAATGGGAACGGAACGGGAACGGGATGGGAACGGGAACGGAACGGGACGAGAACGGTACGGGAACGGGAACGGGAACGAGAACGGGACGGGAACGGGAATGGCAACGGAAGGGGTACGAGAACGGGACAGGAAAGGGATGGGAACGGACGGGAACAGAACGGGAACGGGAACCGGAAACGTAAAAATGACTGGTCAGATCTTGGTTGAAGGTTCTCTAAGGATTTTCTCTAACATCCACGCGGACGAAGTCGCGGGCAGAAGCTAGTATATGATAAGTTTCCACTAGTCTATAGATTAACTTTTACTATGCCACTATGGGCACAGAATAAATAAAATCGAAAGCATGAAATAAATTAACACTTTGTTCTTTAAGTACTTACATTTCCAAGCCCTATTGTAATAGTTTATGTACGTATGTATTGTATATTGTATAATATACTTGTCTGCAATGATACATAATGCTCTTGCAAATATCGCTCATTTAGAAGAAACGTGAATAACATATTTTGTTTCGGGTCGCTAGATTTTGAGGAAAATAACAATCATTATGTTCAATCATGAGTAATTTCATACACGCGTCATTGTATGTTTTTATGAACGAAGTATTATAATAAAATACAATATAATGTATAATGTGTACCTATGTATAGGTAGTATATTATATCTGCTGGTTAAACAAAGTCCTAGTATGTCTGTGGCTCACACAATCACAGGTATGTGCATACAGTACTCATATTGTTACATTGTTATGATAAGTACTAGTGCAATGTTTGCCTATACATAATCATTTAATAGTTCTAGTTTTAATTAATGTTGTTGATATAAGTAAGTAACAATCAGGGCAAGGTACAGACTGTTTGCACTCCGACACATTAGTCACGCTTCTGTTATCGAGACAGTAATCATAATGTTCAAACGCTGAGTCAAATGATATATTACAACGAGTCAAATGACCCGTACGTAGGTACTAAATTAACTGAATCAAAAACATAGTGTAAGGGCCTATTTCAAAAGTTTCGGATTATACTAAGAGCTATCCCTTAACTAGAGGGATTTCGTTGCTCTGCAAACCTATTCGCGAGGCTAGCTCTTAGTCCAATAGCACCTATCATCTGGTTTATTATAGCCCTAACGGCCCGGCCACAGCCATCGCGGCAGGCGGCGTTCAATAATCACGCGGCCTCTCAGCTCGTCGTTACAGTACGAGGCATATGACTTGAAATCGGGTGGGGATTGCGCGAAACGCATATTTTGGGTATGCGTAGCGGTGAGGGGCGCGGACGGCGGGAGAGGGGCGCGCGCTATTGGTCGCTCACAAGAGCACATGCGCGAACTTATCCCCACTCCGTCGAAAAAATTTCAAGATACGTGCCTAGTACTGTACGACAGTGATTGATTACCGAATTCTCTTGCCGCGCCGCCTGCCGCAAGCCTTTTTTAGTAAAGGCTTGCATTTACATTATATTATTTTATAATATTGATTAGATTTTTCTGTTACCATGTTACCTATATTCGTAGGCATAATTTAATTTACAATACACAGCTTTACTTACAACTGACCTAAGAAATATTCGCCCGCGAATTTGTCTGCGTGAACCCTAGGGAACCTTTGACCAGGATAAAAAAGTTGCCTATATGTTAATCCAGGTCCTAATCTGACTACCAAACCCACCAAATTTCATCCAAATTCGTCCAGCCGTTTAGGCGTGAAGTAACAAACACACAAACTTTCGCATTTATAATATTAGTAAGATTTTACTCAGATAAGTAATGTACCTACTGAAAGAAAGCAACTACTGTATCCTGTGACGAAATCTATCTTGAGCACGCAGAATAGTTACTTACCTAATTATCACTTCTTTATCCTTGAACCACACATTAATGAATTAGTTTGTGATTGAGGAAAATAGGTACCTACTGTTGAATATATGTACTTAATAATGAATAATTTGGTTTCAGTGCGGACAATGCAGAGGCGACATACTACAAGGACGCCTTATCATGGGTCTGCGGCGGGGCCACGCTAGTAGGCGTAACACTGACTGTTTTACTACCAAAATTAGTTCCAAGCAATGCAGCCGTCATCATAAATGGTAATTTTAAACGCATGATAAAAACAGTTGTTTATACGGCTATGTTAACCTAATGTTTTTTTATCATATTCTTGTACTTCGCGTTCACTTCATGATTGCCGCTACCTCCCGGCCAGCTTCGTCATATCGCACCCCCATGCGTCGCCTTTCTAATACGCATAGGAACGCAAAGCTCATTTTTTGTTTCTGTTGATTTGTTAATTAGGTACGTTCGTTATTTTGTGTTGCTAATATGAGTAAAAGAGAAAAAGTGCTACATAATAGCGAAGTAATTTGTTATATGAAAAAAAAAACTAATTGATCCATTTTCTATTTACAGAGGCGTCGGTCAATACCACTGGAGAACCAGCGTCACTGTCCATGCCACAAAATATATGATCTGGTTTTACTGAATTGTATAGGCACTTAGCACAAATGTATTAGAATGTATTTTAAGTTAGGTAGGTACCTAAGCAAATGACATTCCTTAGTTAACCCAAATACTTATTTAATACTGTACTTATGTAAATACGTAATAAAATGTTTTAATTATTTATTTCTAATTTCCTACTCCTATCATAAGAGGGTTTATTCAGCGCAATTGAAATAAAAACAGTGCTCAAATAAAGACGAAATTATGAATTGTTTTCTTCTAGTGCACTCTGAAGCTTTGTGGTACTAAAACAATATTTTCTAGCCTGTCGGTTAGTTTAATGGAGATTTTTTTTGCGTAAATTAGTCAATTGCGCAAAGTAAAGTGCTTAAATAAAGAAAATTAGTCTCTTTTTATGCACTATAGTTTTTTTCCCAATGTCGGCGCTAGTGTGCTACAAATCATTTAGGCAAATGTCTGAGAAAAATACCAATATTTACTCTTTTGAATGATGATAATAATATGTATTGCCGCGGCCACTTTGGTGACCATACCTACCAGTGGTTAGCAGGGTTTGTGGTTCATATTGCGTCACAGCTTTGTTATAGTTTGTACAACTTTACTTCGAAGAATAAAAAATTGTAAGAAGCCTTCAAAACGCGTTACAAGTTTCTCGCCCATACGATCGATTTACTATCACACAATAGTCTCCAATATTGTCAAGGGTCGGGTCACCCAAGAACTCCAAGAAGCCAATCAAGTGTTACTTTTATTATGATTTAGTGGTTTACTTCTAATCTAGGCTCTCCAGTGCAACTCTGGCGGCATTAGTTAAGGCGTAACAAACAAACAAATACCTCCGTGAAGATAGCCACCCCATTTCGAGTGCCCAGGTTTTGAGGGTGCAGGTCGTTAGTTTAGCGTTAGTTTTGATTTGTTTTGGAAAAAAAATCGTTTGTTTAGATTTCCTTCATACTTTTTTTTTAAAAACAAAAGTGGGGTGGCTATCTTCACGCTAGCCACCCCATTGCACCAAATGGTTTTATTTAAAGCTTATTCGATAGATATTTGTTAGTTTCGTTTGTTTTGATTAAAATTTTCGTTTGTTTAGACTCCGTATTCCCTAGAAAAAAAGGCAAAACAAAATAAAAATTGCGCATTATGATTGCTTTTCGTTAGTTTTGATTTGTTTTGATAAAATTTTGTTTGTTTTGACAAACCGAAAAAAGTTATGATTTTTTTTATTTTTTTAGAATAATCTTGCCTGCACGCACTAACAACCTCAATAACTCGTTATATGGACTAGTTTATGTAAGGAATCATTGAATAATGCTAAATCTATGTGAGTAGATCAAAATGTACCGTTACTCATAGAAAAAATTGGGCTATAGATAGGTAGATAGCAGGTAATTAAAACGAACTGAAAGTTTTCTTCTGGTCTACACAGTTGTCTATTTCGAAACAAACGAAAAGATTTATGTAAGGCCATAGCTAACACTTGCATATTTCATTTGAACCTAGTCATTTGCGGGCGCTCCATCAAAACAAATACTTTTAGCAATTTAAAGTGAGCAGGTAATTATAACGAACTGAATGTTTACTCCTGGTCTACACAGTTGTCTATTTCGAAACAAACGAAAAGATTTATGTAGGGCCATAGCTAACACTTGCATCTTTCATTTGAACCTAGTCATTTGCGGGCGCTCCATCAAAACAATTTTAGCAATTTAAAGTGAGCAGGTAATTATAACGAACTGAATGTTTACTCCTGGTCTACACAGTTGTCTATTTCGAAACAAACGAAAAGATTTATGTAGGGCCATAGCTAACACTTGCATCTTTCATTTGAACCTAGTCATTTGCGGGCGCTCCATCAAAACAAATACTTTTAGCAATTTAAAGTGAGCAGGTAATTATAACGAACTGAATGTTTACTCCTGGTCAACACAGTTGTCTATTTCGAAACAAACGAAAATATTTATGTAGGGCCATAGCTAACACATGCATCTTTCATTTGAACCTAGTCATTTGCGGGCGCTCCATCAAAACAAATACTTTTAGCAATTTAAAGTGAGCAGGTAATTATAACGAACTGAATGTTTACTCCTGGTCTACACAGTTGTCTATTTCGAAACAAACGAAAAGACTTATGTAGGGCCATAGCTAAGACTTGCATCTTTTATTTGAACTTAGTCATTTGCGGGCGCTCTATCAAAACAAATACTTTTAGCAATTTAAAGTGAGCAGGTAATTAAAACGAACTGAAAGTTTTCTCCTGGTCTACACAGTTGTCTATTTCGAAACAAACGAAAAGATTTATGTAAGGCCATAGCTAACACTTGCATCTTTCATTTGAACATAGTCATTTGCGGGCGCTCCATCAAAACAAATACTTTTAGCAATTTAAAGTGAGCAGGTAATTATAACGAACTGAATGTTTACTCCTGGTCTACACAGTTGTCTATTTCGAAACAAACGAAAAGATTTATGTAGGGCCATAGCTAACACTTGCATCTTTCATTTGAACCTAGTCATTTGCGGGCGCTCCATCAAAACAAATACTTTTAGCAATTTAAAGTGAGCAGGTAATTATAACGAACTGAATGTTTACTCCTGGTCTACACAGTTGTCTTTTTCGAAACAAACGAAAAAACTTATGTAAGGCCATAGCTAAGACTTGCATCTTTTATTTGAACCTAGTCATTTGCGGGCGCTCTATCAAAACAAATACTTTTAGCAATTTAAAGTGAGCAGGTAATTAAAACGAACTGAAAGTTTTCTCCTGGTCTACACAGTTGTCTATTTCGAAACAAACGAAAAGATTTATGTAGGGCCATAGCTAACACTTGCATCTTTCATTTCAACCCAGTCATTTGCGGGCGCTCCATCAAAACAAATACTTTTAGCAATTTAAAGTGAGCAGGTAATTATAACGAACTGAATGTTTACTCCTGGTCTACACAGTTGTCTATTTCGAAACAAACGAAAAAACTTATGTAGGGCCATAACTAACACTTGATCTTTCATTTGAACCTAGTCATTTGCGGGC
The DNA here is from genome assembly GCA_943789525.1 of Agriphila geniculea. Classification (NCBI taxonomy): domain Eukaryota; kingdom Metazoa; phylum Arthropoda; class Insecta; order Lepidoptera; family Crambidae; genus Agriphila; species Agriphila geniculea. The sequence goes on from OX038871.1 coordinate 20,883,285, forward strand.
GCTCCATCAAAACAAATACTTTTAGCAATTTAAAGTGAGCAGGTAATTATAACGAACTGAATGTTTTCTCGGTCTACACAGTTGTCTATTTCGAAACAAACGAAAAGACTTATGTAGGGCATAGCTTAGACTTGCATCTTTCATTTGAACCTAGTCATTTGCGGGCGCTCCTTCAAAACAAATACTTTTAGCGGTTCGAAGTGAGTAGGTAATTATAACGAACTGAATGTTTACTCCTGGTCTACACAGTTGTCTATTTCGAAACAAACGAAAAGACCTATGTAAAGCCATAGCTAAGACTAGCATCATTTATTTGAACCCAGTCATTTGCGGGCGCTCCATCAAAACAAATACTTTTAGCAATTTAAAGTGAGCAGGTAATTAAAACGAACTGAAAGTTTTCTCCTGGTCTACACAGTTGTCTATTTCGAAACAAACGAAAAGATTTATGTAAGGCCATAGCTAACACTTGCATCTTTCATTTGAACCTAGTCATTTGCGGGCGCTCCATCAAAACAAATACTTTTAGCAATTTAAAGTGAGCAGGTAATTATAACGAACTGAATGTTTACTCCTGGTCTACACAGTTGTCTATTTCGAAACAAACGAAAAGATTTATGTAGGGCCATAGCTAACACTTGCATCTTTCATTTGAACCTAGTCATTTGCGGGCGCTCCATCAAAACAAATACTTTTAGCAATTTAAAGTGAGCAGGTAATTATAACGAACTGAATGTTTACTCCTGGTCTACACAGTTGTCTATTTCGAAACAAACGAAACAACTTATGTAGGGCCATAGCCAACACTTGCATCTTTCATTTGAACCTAGTCATTTGCGGGCGCTCCATCAAAACAAATACTTTTAGCAATTTAAAGTGAGCAGGTAATTATAACGAACTGAATGTTTACTCCTGGTCTACACAGTTGTCTATTTCGAAACAAACGAAAAAACTTATGTAAGGCCATAGCTAAGACTTGCATCTTTTATTTGAACCTAGTCATTTGCGGGCGCTCCATCAAAATAAATACTTTTAGCAATTTAAAGTGAGCAGGTAATTAAAACGAACTGAATGTTTACTCCTGGTCTACACAGTTGTCTATTTCGAAACAAACGAAACAACTTATGTAGGGCCATAGCTAACACTTGCATCTTTCATTTGAATCTAGTCATTTGCGGGCGCTCGATCAAAACAAATACTTTTAGCAATTTAAAGTGAGCAGGTAATTAAAACGAACTGAAAGTTTTCTCCTGGTCTACACAGTTGTCTATTTCGAAACAAACGAAAAGATTTATGTAAGGCCATAGCTAACACTTGCATCTTTCATTTGAACCTAGTCATTTGCGGGCGCTGCATCAAAACAAATACTTTTAGCAATTTAAAGTGAGCAGGTAATTAAAACGATCTGAATGTTTACTCCTGGTCTACACAGTTGTCTATTTCGAAACAAACGAAAAAACTTATGTAAGGCCATAGCTAAGACGTGCATCTTTTATTTGAACCTAGTCATTTGCGGGCGCTCTATCAAAACAAATACTTTTAGCAATTTAAAGTGAGCAGGTAATTAAAACGAACTGAAAGTTTTCTCCTGGTCTACACAGTTGTCTATTTCGAAACAAACGAAAAGATTTATGTAGGGCCATAGCTAACACTTGCATCTTTCATTTCAACCCAGTCATTTGCGGGCGCTCCATCAAAACAAATACTTTTAGCAATTTAAAGTGAGCAGGTAATTAAAACGAACTGAATGTTTACTCCTGGTCTACACAGTTGTCTATTTCGAAACAAACGAAAAAACTTATGTAAGGCCATAGCTAAGACGTGCATTTTTTATTTGAACCTAGTCATTTGCGGGCGCTCTATCAAAACAAATACTTTTAGCAATTTAAAGTGAGCAGGTAATTAAAACGAACTGAATGTTTACTCCTGGTCTACACAGTTGTTTATTTCGAAACAAACGAAACAACTTATGTAGGGCCATAGCCAACACTTGCATCTTTCATTTGAACCTAGTCATTTGCGGGCGCTCCATCAAAACAAATACTTTTAGCAATTTAAAGTGAGCAGGTAATTATAACGAACTGAATGTTTACTCCTGGTCTACACAGTTGTCTATTTCGAAACAAACGAAAAAACTTATGTAAGGCCATAGCTAAGACTTGCATCTTTTATTTGAACCTAGTCATTTGCGGGCGCTCCATCAAAACAAATACTTTTAGCAATTTAAAGTGAGCAGGTAATTAAAACGAACTGAATGTTTACTCCTGGTCTACACAGTTGTCTATTTCGAAACAAACGAAACAACTTATGTAGGGCCATAGCTAACACTTGCATCTTTCATTTGAACCTAGTCATTTGCGGGCGCTGCATCAAAACAAATACTTTTAGCAATTTAAAGTGAGCAGGTAATTAAAACGAACTGAATGTTTACTCCTGGTCTACACAGTTGTCTATTTCGAAACAAACGAAAAAACTTATGTAAGGCCATAGCTAAGACGTGCATCTTTTATTTGAACCTAGTCATTTGCGGGCGCTCTATCAAAACAAATACTTTTAGCAATTTAAAGTGAGCAGGTAATTAAAACGAACTGAATGTTTACTCCTGGTCTACACAGTTGTCTATTTCGAAACAAACGAAACAACTTATGTAGGGCCATAGCTAACACTTGCATCTTTCATTTGAACCTAGTCATTTGCGGGCGCTCGATCAAAACAAATACTTTTAGCAATTTAAAGTGAGCAGGTAATTAAAACGAACTGAAAATTTTCTCCTGGTCTACACAGTTGTCTATTTCGAAACAAACGAAAAGATTTATGTAAGGCCATAGCTAACACTTGCATCTTTCATTTGAACCTAGTCATTTGCGGGCGCTGCATCAAAACAAATACTTTTAGCAATTTAAAGTGAGCAGGTAATTAAAACGAACTGAATGTTTACTCCTGGTCTACACAGTTGTCTATTTCGAAACAAACGAAAAAACTTATGTAAGGCCATAGCTAAGACGTGCATCTTTTATTTGAACCTAGTCATTTGCGGGCGCTCTATCAAAACAAATACTTTTAGCAATTTAAAGTGAGCAGGTAATTAAAACGAACTGAAAGTTTTCTCCTGGTCTACACAGTTGTCTATTTCGAAACAAACGAAAAGATTTATTTAGGGCCATAGCTAACACTTGCATCTTTCATTTCAACCCAGTCATTTGCGGGCGCTCCATCAAAACAAATACTTTTAGCAATTTAAAGTGAGCAGGTAATTAAAACGAACTGAATGTTTACTCCTGGTCTACACAGTTGTCTATTTCGAAACAAACGAAAAAACTTATGTAAGGCCATAGCTAAGACGTGCATCTTTTATTTGAACCTAGTCATTTGCGGGCGCTCTATCAAAACAAATACTTTTAGCAATTTAAAGTGAGCAGGTAATTAAAACGAACTGAATGTTTACTCCTGGTCTACACAGTTGTCTATTTCGAAACAAACGAAACAACTTATGTAGGGCCATAGCCATCACTTGCATCTTTCATTTGAACCTAGTCATTTGCGGGCGCTCCATCAAAACAAATACTTTTAGCAATTTAAAGTGAGCAGGTAATTATAACGAACTGAATGTTTACTCCTGGTCTACACAGTTGTCTATTTCGAAACAAACGAAAAAACTTATGTAAGGCCATAGCTAAGACTTGCATCTTTTATTTGAACCTAGTCATTTGCGGGCGCTCCATCAAAACAAATACTTTTAGCAATTTAAAGTGAGCAGGTAATTAAAACGAACTGAATGTTTACTCCTGGTCTACACAGTTGTCTATTTCGAAACAAACGAAACAACTTATGTAGGGCCATAGCTAACACTTGCATCTTTCATTTGAACCTAGTCATTTGCGGGCGCTCGATCAAAACAAATACTTTTAGCAATTTAAAGTGAGCAGGTAATTAAAACGAACTGAAAGTTTTCTCCTGGTCTACACAGTTGTCTATTTCGAAACAAACGAAAAGATTTATGTAAGGCCATAGCTAACACTTGCATCTTTCATTTGAACCTAGTCATTTGCGGGCGCTGCATCAAAACAAATACTTTTAGCAATTTAAAGTGAGCAGGTAATTAAAACGAACTGAATGTTTACTCCTGGTCTACACAGTTGTCTATTTCGAAACAAACGAAAAAACTTATGTAAGGCCATAGCTAAGACGTGCATCTTTTATTTGAACCTAGTCATTTGCGGGCGCTCTATCAAAACAAATACTTTTAGCAATTTAAAGTGAGCAGGTAATTAAAACGAACTGAAAGTTTTCTCCTGGTCTACACATTTGTCTATTTCGAAACAAACGAAAAGATTTATGTAAGGCCATAGCTAACACTTGCATCTTTCATTTGAACCTAGTCATTTGCGGGCGCTCCATCAAAACAAATACTTTTAGCAATTTAAAGTGAGCAGGTAATTATAACGAACTGAATGTTTACTCCTGGTCTACACAGTTGTCTATTTCGAAACAAACGAAACAACTTATGTAGGGCCATAGCTAACACTTGCATCTTTCATTTGAACCTAGTCATTTGCGGGCGCTCGATCAAAACAAATACTTTTAGCAATTTAAAGTGAGCAGGTAATTAAAACGAACTGAAAGTTTTCTCCTGGTCTACACATTTGTCTATTTCGAAACAAACGAAAAGATTTATGTAAGGCCATAGCTAACACTTGCATCTTTCATTTGAACCTAGTCATTTGCGGGCGCTCCATCAAAACAAATACTTTTAGCAATTTAAAGTGAGCAGGTAATTATAACGAACTGAATGTTTACTCCTGGTCTACACAGTTGTCTATTTCGAAACAAACGAAAAGATTTATGTAGGGCCATAGCTAACACTTGCATCTTTCATTTGAACCTAGTCATTTGCGGGCGCTCCATCAAAACAAATACTTTTAGCAATTTAAAGTGAGCAGGTAATTATAACGAACTGAATGTTTACTCCTGGTCTACACAGTTGTCTATTTCGAAACAAACGAAAAGACTTATGTAGGGCCATAGCTAAGACGTGCATCTTTTATTTGAACCTAGTCATTTGCGGGCGCTCTATCAAAACAAATACTTTTAGCAATTTAAAGTGAGCAGGTAATTAAAACGAACTGAAAGTTTTCTCCTGGTCTACACAGTTGTCTATTTCGAAACAAACGAAAAGATTTATGTAGGGCCATAGCTAACACTTGCATCTTTCATTTCAACCCAGTCATTTGCGGGCGCTCCATCAAAACAAATACTTTTAGCAATTTAAAGTGAGCAGGTAATTAAAACGAACTGAATGTTTACTCCTGGTCTACACAGTTGTCTATTTCGAAACAAACGAAAAAACTTATGTAAGGCCATAGCTAAGACGTGCATCTTTTATTTGAACCTAGTCATTTGCGGGCGCTCTATCAAAACAAATACTTTTAGCAATTTAAAGTGAGCAGGTAATTAAAACGAACTGAATGTTTACTCCTGGTCTACACAGTTGTCTATTTTGAAACAAACGAAACAACTTATGTAGGGCCATAGCCAACACTTGCATCTTTCATTTGAACCTAGTCATTTGCGGGCGCTCCATCAAAACAAATACTTTTAGCAATTTAAAGTGAGCAGGTAATCATAACGAACTGAATGTTTACTCCTGGTCTACACAGTTGTCTATTTCGAAACAAACGAAAAAACTTATGTAAGGCCATAGCTAAGACTTGCATCTTTTATTTGAACCTAGTCATTTGCGGGCGCTCCATCAAAACAAATACTTTTAGCAATTTAAAGTGAGCAGGTAATTAAAACGAAATGAATGTTTACTCCTGGTCTACACAGTTGTCTATTTCGAAACAAACGAAACAACTTATGTAGGGCCATAGCTAAGACGTGCATCTTTTATTTGAACCTAGTCATTTGCGGGCGCTCTATCAAAACAAATACTTTTAGCAATTTAAAGTGAGCAGGTAATTAAAACGAACTGAATGTTTACTCCTGGTCTACACAGTTGTCTATTTCGAAACAAACGAAACAACTTATGTAGGGCCATAGCTAACACTTGCATCTTTCATTTGAACCTAGTCATTTGCGGGCGCTCGATCAAAACAAATACTTTTAGCAATTTAAAGTGAGCAGGTAATTAAAACGAACTGAAAATTTTCTCCTGGTCTACACAGTTGTCTATTTCGAAACAAACGAAAAGATTTATGTAAGGCCATAGCTAACACTTGCATCTTTCATTTGAACCTAGTCATTTGCGGGCGCTGCATCAAAACAAATACTTTTAGCAATTTAAAGTGAGCAGGTAATTAAAACGAACTGAATGTTTACTCCTGGTCTACACAGTTGTCTATTTCGAAACAAACGAAAAAACTTATGTAAGGCCATAGCTAAGACGTGCATCTTTTATTTGAACCTAGTCATTTGCGGGCGCTCTATCAAAACAAATACTTTTAGCAATTTAAAGTGAGCAGGTAATTAAAACGAACTGAAAGTTTTCTCCTGGTCTACACAGTTGTCTATTTCGAAACAAACGAAAAGATTTATTTAGGGCCATAGCTAACACTTGCATCTTTCATTTCAACCCAGTCATTTGCGGGCGCTCCATCAAAACAAATACTTTTAGCAATTTAAAGTGAGCAGGTAATTAAAACGAACTGAATGTTTACTCCTGGTCTACACAGTTGTCTATTTCGAAACAAACGAAAAAACTTATGTAAGGCCATAGCTAAGACGTGCATCTTTTATTTGAACCTAGTCATTTGCGGGCGCTCTATCAAAACAAATACTTTTAGCAATTTAAAGTGAGCAGGTAATTAAAACGAACTGAATGTTTACTCCTGGTCTACACAGTTGTCTATTTCGAAACAAACGAAACAACTTATGTAGGGCCATAGCCATCACTTGCATCTTTCATTTGAACCTAGTCATTTGCGGGCGCTCCATCAAAACAAATACTTTTAGCAATTTAAAGTGAGCAGGTAATTATAACGAACTGAATGTTTACTCCTGGTCTACACAGTTGTCTATTTCGAAACAAACGAAAAAACTTATGTAAGGCCATAGCTAAGACTTGCATCTTTTATTTGAACCTAGTCATTTGCGGGCGCTCCATCAAAACAAATACTTTTAGCAATTTAAAGTGAGCAGGTAATTAAAACGAACTGAATGTTTACTCCTGGTCTACACAGTTGTCTATTTCGAAACAAACGAAACAACTTATGTAGGGCCATAGCTAACACTTGCATCTTTCATTTGAACCTAGTCATTTGCGGGCGCTCGATCAAAACAAATACTTTTAGCAATTTAAAGTGAGCAGGTAATTAAAACGAACTGAAAGTTTTCTCCTGGTCTACACAGTTGTCTATTTCGAAACAAACGAAAAGATTTATGTAAGGCCATAGCTAACACTTGCATCTTTCATTTGAACCTAGTCATTTGCGGGCGCTGCATCAAAACAAATACTTTTAGCAATTTAAAGTGAGCAGGTAATTAAAACGAACTGAATGTTTACTCCTGGTCTACACAGTTGTCTATTTCGAAACAAACGAAAAAACTTATGTAAGGCCATAGCTAAGACGTGCATCTTTTATTTGAACCTAGTCATTTGCGGGCGCTCTATCAAAACAAATACTTTTAGCAATTTAAAGTGAGCAGGTAATTAAAACGAACTGAAAGTTTTCTCCTGGTCTACACATTTGTCTATTTCGAAACAAACGAAAAGATTTATGTAAGGCCATAGCTAACACTTGCATCTTTCATTTGAACCTAGTCATTTGCGGGCGCTCCATCAAAACAAATACTTTTAGCAATTTAAAGTGAGCAGGTAATTATAACGAACTGAATGTTTACTCCTGGTCTACACAGTTGTCTATTTCGAAACAAACGAAACAACTTATGTAGGGCCATAGCTAACACTTGCATCTTTCATTTGAACCTAGTCATTTGCGGGCGCTCGATCAAAACAAATACTTTTAGCAATTTAAAGTGAGCAGGTAATTAAAACGAACTGAAAGTTTTCTCCTGGTCTACACATTTGTCTATTTCGAAACAAACGAAAAGATTTATGTAAGGCCATAGCTAACACTTGCATCTTTCATTTGAACCTAGTCATTTGCGGGCGCTCCATCAAAACAAATACTTTTAGCAATTTAAAGTGAGCAGGTAATTATAACGAACTGAATGTTTACTCCTGGTCTACACAGTTGTCTATTTCGAAACAAACGAAAAGATTTATGTAGGGCCATAGCTAACACTTGCATCTTTCATTTGAACCTAGTCATTTGCGGGCGCTCCATCAAAACAAATACTTTTAGCAATTTAAAGTGAGCAGGTAATTATAACGAACTGAATGTTTACTCCTGGTCTACACAGTTGTCTATTTCGAAACAAACGAAAAGACTTATGTAGGGCCATAGCTAAGACGTGCATCTTTTATTTGAACCTAGTCATTTGCGGGCGCTCTATCAAAACAAATACTTTTAGCAATTTAAAGTGAGCAGGTAATTAAAACGAACTGAAAGTTTTCTCCTGGTCTACACAGTTGTCTATTTCGAAACAAACGAAAAGATTTATGTAGGGCCATAGCTAACACTTGCATCTTTCATTTCAACCCAGTCATTTGCGGGCGCTCCATCAAAACAAATACTTTTAGCAATTTAAAGTGAGCAGGTAATTAAAACGAACTGAATGTTTACTCCTGGTCTACACAGTTGTCTATTTCGAAACAAACGAAAAAACTTATGTAAGGCCATAGCTAAGACGTGCATCTTTTATTTGAACCTAGTCATTTGCGGGCGCTCTATCAAAACAAATACTTTTAGCAATTTAAAGTGAGCAGGTAATTAAAACGAACTGAATGTTTACTCCTGGTCTACACAGTTGTCTATTTTGAAACAAACGAAACAACTTATGTAGGGCCATAGCCAACACTTGCATCTTTCATTTGAACCTAGTCATTTGCGGGCGCTCCATCAAAACAAATACTTTTAGCAATTTAAAGTGAGCAGGTAATCATAACGAACTGAATGTTTACTCCTGGTCTACACAGTTGTCTATTTCGAAACAAACGAAAAAACTTATGTAAGGCCATAGCTAAGACTTGCATCTTTTATTTGAACCTAGTCATTTGCGGGCGCTCCATCAAAACAAATACTTTTAGCAATTTAAAGTGAGCAGGTAATTAAAACGAAATGAATGTTTACTCCTGGTCTACACAGTTGTCTATTTCGAAACAAACGAAACAACTTATGTAGGGCCATAGCTAACACTTGCATCTTTCATTTGAACCTAGTCATTTGCGGGCGCTCGATCAAAACAAATACTTTTAGCAATTTAAAGTGAGCAGGTAATTAAAACGAACTGAAAGTTTTCTCCTGGTCTACACAGTTGTCTATTTCGAAACAAACGAAAAGATTTATGTAAGGCCATAGCTAACACTTGCATCTTTCATTTGAACCTAGTCATTTGCGGGCGCTGCATCAAAACAAATACTTTTAGCAATTTAAAGTGAGCAGGTAATTAAAACGAACTGAATGTTTACTCCTGGTCTACACAGTTGTCTATTTCGAAACAAACGAAAAAACTTATGTAAGGCCATAGCTAAGACGTGCATCTTTTATTTGAACCTAGTCATTTGCGGGCGCTCTATCAAAACAAATACTTTTAGCAATTTAAAGTGAGCAGGTAATTAAAACGAACTGAAAGTTTTCTCCTGGTCTACACAGTTGTCTATTTCGAAACAAACGAAAAGATTTATGTAGGGCCATAGCTAACACTTGCATCTTTCATTTCAACCCAGTCATTTGCGGGCGCTCCATCAAAACAAATACTTTTAGCAATTTAAAGTGAGCAGGTAATTATAACGAACTGAATGTTTACTCCTGGTCTACACAGTTGTCTATTTCGAAACAAACGAAAAAACTTATGTAGGGCCATAACTAACACTTGATCTTTCATTTGAACCTAGTCATTTGCGGGCGCTCCATCAAAACAAATACTTTTAGCAATTTAAAGTGAGCAGGTAATTATAACGAACTGAATGTTTTCTCCTGGTCTACACAGTTGTCTATTTCGAAACAAACGAAAAGACTTATGTAGGGCATAGCTTAGACTTGCATCTTTCATTTGAACCTAGTCATTTGCGGGCGCTCCTTCAAAACAATACTTTTAGCGGTTCGAAGTGAGTAGGTAATTATAACGAACTGAATGTTTACTCCTGGTCTACACAGTTGTCTATTTCGAAACAAACGAAAAGACCTATGTAAAGCCATAGCTAAGACTAGCATCTTTTATTTGAACCCAGTCATTTGCGGGCGCTCCATCAAAACAAATACTTTTAGCAATTTAAAGTGAGCAGGTAATTAAAACGAACTGAAAGTTTTCTCCTGGTCTACACAGTTGTCTATTTCGAAACAAACGAAAAGATTTATGTAAGGCCATAGCTAACACTTGCATCTTTCATTTGAACCTAGTCATTTGCGGGCGCTCCATCAAAACAAATACTTTTAGCAATTTAAAGTGAGCAGGTAATTAAAACGAACTGAATGTTTACTCCTGGTCTACACAGTTGTCTATTTCGAAACAAACGAAAAAACTTATGTAAGGCCATAGCTAAGACGTGCATCTTTTATTTGAACCTAGTCATTTGCGGGCGCTCTATCAAAACAAATACTTTTAGCAATTTAAAGTGAGCAGGTAATTAAAACGAACTGAATGTTTACTCCTGGTCTACACAGTTGTCTATTTCGAAACAAACGAAACAACTTATGTAGGGCCATAGCCAACACTTGCATCTTTCATTTGAACCTAGTCATTTGCGGGCGCTCCATCAAAACAAATACTTTTAGCAATTTAAAGTGAGCAGGTAATTATAACGAACTGAATGTTTACTCCTGGTCTACACAGTTGTCTATTTCGAAACAAACGAAAAAAATTATGTAAGGCCATAGCTAAGACTTGCATCTTTTATTTGAACCTAGTCATTTGCGGGCGCTCCATCAAAACAAATACTTTTAGCAATTTAAAGTGAGCAGGTAATTAAAACGAACTGAATGTTTACTCCTGGTCTACACAGTTGTCTATTTCGAAACAAACGAAACAACTTATGTAGGGCCATAGCTAACACTTGCATCTTTCATTTGAACCTAGTCATTTGCGGGCGCTCGATCAAAACAAATACTTTTAGCAATTTAAAGTGAGCAGGTAATTAAAACGAACTGAAAGTTTTCTCCTGGTCTACACAGTTGTCTATTTCGAAACAAACGAAAAGATTTATGTAAGGCCATAGCTAACACTTGCATCTTTCATTTGAACCTAGTCATTTGCGGGCGCTGCATCAAAACAAATACTTTTAGCAATTTAAAGTGAGCAGGTAATTAAAACGAACTGAATGTTTACTCCTGGTCTACACAGTTGTCTATTTCGAAACAAACGAAAAAACTTATGTAAGGCCATAGCTAAGACGTGCATCTTTTATTTGAACCTAGTCATTTGCGGGCGCTCCATCAAAACAAATACTTTTAGCAATTTAAAGTGAGCAGGTAATTAAAACGAACTGAATGTTTACTCCTGGTCTACACAGTTGTCTATTTCGAAACAAACGAAAAAACTTATGTAAGGCCATAGCTAAGACGTGCATCTTTTATTTGAACCTAGTCATTTGCGGGCGCTCTATCAAAACAAATACTTTTAGCAATTTAAAGTGAGCAGGTAATTAAAACGAACTGAATGTTTACTCCTGGTCTACACAGTTGTCTATTTCGAAACAAACGAAAAAACTTATGTAGGGCCATAACTAACACTTGATCTTTCATTTGAACCTAGTCATTTGCGGGCGCTCCATCAAAACAAATACTTTTAGCAATTTAAAGTGAGCAGGTAATTATAACGAACTGAATGTTTTCTCCTGGTCTACACAGTTGTCTATTTCGAAACAAACGAAAAGACTTATGTAGGGCATAGCTTAGACTTGCATCTTTCATTTGAACCTAGTCATTTGCGGGCGCTCCTTCAAAACAATACTTTTAGCGGTTCGAAGTGAGTAGGTAATTATAACGAACTGAATGTTTACTCCTGGTCTACACAGTTGTCTATTTCGAAACAAACGAAAAGACCTATGTAAAGCCATAGCTAAGACTAGCATCTTTTATTTGAACCCAGTCATTTGCGGGCGCTCCATCAAAACAAATACTTTTAGCAATTTAAAGTGAGCAGGTAATTAAAACGAACTGAAAGTTTTCTCCTGGTCTACACAGTTGTCTATTTCGAAACAAACGAAAAGATTTATGTAAGGCCATAGCTAACACTTGCATCTTTCATTTGAACCTAGTCATTTGCGGGCGCTCCATCAAAACAAATACTTTTAGCAATTTAAAGTGAGCAGGTAATTAAAACGAACTGAATGTTTACTCCTGGTCTACACAGTTGTCTATTTCGAAACAAACGAAAAAACTTATGTAAGGCCATAGCTAAGACGTGCATCTTTTATTTGAACCTAGTCATTTGCGGGCGCTCTATCAAAACAAATACTTTTAGCAATTTAAAGTGAGCAGGTAATTAAAACGAACTGAATGTTTACTCCTGGTCTACACAGTTGTCTATTTCGAAACAAACGAAACAACTTATGTAGGGCCATAGCCAACACTTGCATCTTTCATTTGAACCTAGTCATTTGCGGGCGCTCCATCAAAACAAATACTTTTAGCAATTTAAAGTGAGCAGGTAATTATAACGAACTGAATGTTTACTCCTGGTCTACACAGTTGTCTATTTCGAAACAAACGAAAAAAATTATGTAAGGCCATAGCTAAGACTTGCATCTTTTATTTGAACCTAGTCATTTGCGGGCGCTCCATCAAAACAAATACTTTTAGCAATTTAAAGTGAGCAGGTAATTAAAACGAACTGAATGTTTACTCCTGGTCTACACAGTTGTCTATTTCGAAACAAACGAAAAGATTTATGTAGGGCCATAGCTAACACTTGCATCTTTCATTTGAACCTAGTCATTTGCGGGCGCTCGATCAAAACAAATACTTTTAGCAATTTAAAGTGAGCAGGTAATTAAAACGAACTGAAAGTTTTCTCCTGGTCTACACAGTTGTCTATTTCGAAACAAACGAAAAGATTTATGTAGGGCCATAGCTAACACTTGCATCTTTCATTTGAACCTAGTCATTTGCGGGCGCTCGATCAAAACAAATACTTTTAGCAATTTAAAGTGAGCAGGTAATTAAAACGAACTGAAAGTTTTCTCCTGGTCTACACATTTGTCTATTTCGAAACAAACGAAAAGATTTATGTAAGGCCATAGCTAACACTTGCATCTTTCATTTGAACCTAGTCATTTGCGGGCGCTCCATCAAAACAAATACTTTTAGCAATTTAAAGTGAGCAGGTAATTATAACGAACTGAATGTTTACTCCTGGTCTACACAGTTGTCTATTTCGAAACAAACGAAAAGATTTATGTAGGGCCATAGATAACACTTGCATCTTTCATTTGAACCTAGTCATTTGCGGGCGCTCCATCAAAACAAATACTTTTAGCAATTTAAAGTGAGCAGGTAATTATAACGAACTGAATGTTTACTCCTGGTCTACACAGTTGTCTATTTCGAAACAAACGAAAAGATTTATGTAGGGCCATAGCTAACACTTGCATCTTTCATTTGAACCTAGTCATTTGCGGGCGCTCCATCAAAACAAATACTTTTAGCAATTTAAAGTGAGCACGTAATTATAACGAACTGAATGTTTACTCCTGGTCAACACAGTTGTCTATTTCGAAACAAACGAAAATATTTATGTAGGGCCATAGCTAACACTTGCATCTTTCATTTGAACCTAGTCATTTGCGGGCGCTCCATCAAAACAAATACTTTTAGCAATTTAAAGTGAGCAGGTAATTATAACGAACTGAATGTTTACTCCTGGTCTACACAGTTGTCTATTTCGAAACAAACGAAAAGACTTATGTAGGGCTATAGCTAAGACTTGCATCTTTTATTTGAACCTAGTCATTTGCGGGCGCTCTATCAAAACAAATACTTTTAGCAATTTAAAGTGAGCAGGTAATTAAAACGAACTGAAAGTTTTCTCCTGGTCTACACAGTTGTCTATTTCGAAACAAACGAAAAGATTTATGTAAGGCCATAGCTAACACTTGCATCTTTCATTTGAACCTAGTCATTTGCGGGCGCTCCATCAAAACAAATACTTTTAGCAATTTAAAGTGAGCAGGTAATTATAACGAACTGAATGTTTACTCCTGGTCTACACAGTTGTCTATTTCGAAACAAACGAAAAGATTTATGTAGGGCCATAGCTAACACTTGCATCTTTCATTTGAACCTAGTCATTTGCGGGCGCTCCATCAAAACAAATACTTTTAGCAATTTAAAGTGAGCAGGTAATTATAACGAACTGAATGTTTACTCCTGGTCTACACAGTTGTCTATTTCGAAACAAACGAAAAAATTTATGTAGGGCCATAGCTAACACTTGCATCTTTCATTTGAACCTAGTCATTTGCGGGCGCTCCATCAAAACAAATACTTTTAGCAATTTAAAATGAGCAGGTAATTATAACGAACTGAATGTTTACTCCTGGTCTACACAGTTGTCTATTTCGAAACAAACGAAAAAACTTATGTAGGGCCATAGCAAACACTTGATCTTTCATTTGAACCTAGTCATTTGCGGGCGCTCCATCAAAACAAATACTTTTAGCAATTTAAAGTGAGCAGTTAATTAAAACGAACTGAAAGTTTTCTCCTGGTCTACACAGTTGTCTATTTCGAAACAAACGAAAAGATTTATGTAAGGCCATAGCTAACACTTGCATCTTTCATTTGAACCTAGTCATTTGCGGGCGCTGCATCAAAACAAATACTTTTAGCAATTTAAAGTGAGCAGGTAATTAAAACGAACTGAATGTTTACTCCTGGTCTACACAGTTGTCTATTTCGAAACAAACGAAAAAACTTATGTAAGGCCATAGCTAAGACGTGCATCTTTTATTTGAACCTAGTCATTTGCGGGCGCTCTATCAAAACAAATACTTTTAGCAATTTAAAGTGAGCAGGTAATTAAAACGAACTGAAAGTTTTCTCCTGGTCTACACAGTTGTCTATTTCGAAACAAACGAAAAGATTTATGTAGGGCCATAGCTAACACTTGCATCTTTCATTTCAACCCAGTCATTTGCGGGCGCTCCATCAAAACAAATACTTTTAGCAATTTAAAGTGAGCAGGTAATTAAAACGAACTGAATGTTTACTCCTGGTCTACACAGTTGTCTATTTCGAAACAAACGAAAAAACTTATGTAAGGCCATAGCTAAGACGTGCATCTTTTATTTGAACCTAGTCATTTGCGGGCGCTCTATCAAAACAAATACTTTTAGCAATTTAAAGTGAGCAGGTAATTTAAACGAACTGAATGTTTACTCCTGGTCTACACAGTTGTCTATTTCGAAACAAACGAAAAGATTTATGTAAGGCCATAGCTAAGGGTGGGTACTCACTTAGGTTCGCGAACCTCCGCGCTCCGCGAACCTAGAACAATGATCCATAGCAAAAACAAATATTTTTACTTTGGCTACAGTGTGTGCCTGTGCGAACCAGCTTCGCATACAAGTTCCCTCACGTACACACCTCGGCGCCCTATTCCAGCAGAGGATAAACGATATTTTCGGTGCAGGTTCGCGGAGCGCGGAGGTTCGCGAACCTAAGTGGGTACCCACCCTAACACTTGCATCTTTCATTTGAACCTAGTCATTTGCGGGCGCTGCATCAAAACAAATACTTTTAGCAATTTAAAGTGAGCAGGTAATTAAAACGAACTGAATGTTTACTCCTGGTCTACACAGTTGTCTATTTCGAAACAAACGAAAAAACTTATGTAAGGCCATAGCTAAGACGTGCATCTTTTATTTGAACCTAGTCATTTGCGGGCGCTCTATCAAAACAAATACTTTTAGCAATTTAAAGTGAGCAGGTAATTAAAACGAACTGAAAGTTTTCTCCTGGTCTACACAGTTGTCTATTTCGAAACAAACGAAAAGATTTATGTAGGGCCATAGCTAACACTTGCATCTTTCATTTCAACCCAGTCATTTGCGGGCGCTCCATCAAAACAAATACTTTTAGCAATTTAAAGTGAGCAGGTAATTAAAACGAACTGAATGTTTACTCCTGGTCTACACAGTTGTCTATTTCGAAACAAACGAAAAAACTTATGTAAGGCCATAGCTAAGACGTGCATCTTTTATTTGAACCTAGTCATTTGCGGGCGCTCTATCAAAACAAATACTTTTAGCAATTTAAAGTGAGCAGGTAATTAAAACGAACTGAATGTTTACTCCTGGTCTACACAGTTGTCTATTTCGAAACAAACGAAAAAACTTATGTAAGGCCATAGCTAAGACGTGCATCTTTTATTTGAACCTAGTCATTTGCGGGCGCTCTATCAAAACAAATACTTTTAGCAATTTAAAGTGAGCAGGTAATTAAAACGAACTGAAAGTTTTCTCCTGGTCTACACAGTTGTCTATTTCGAAACAAACGAAAAGATTTATGTAGGGCCATAGCTAACACTTGCATCTTTCATTTCAACCCAGTCATTTGCGGGCGCTCCATCAAAACAAATACTTTTAGCAATTTAAAGTGAGCAGGTAATTAAAACGAACTGAATGTTTACTCCTGGTCTACACAGTTGTCTATTTCGAAACAAACGAAAAAACTTATGTAAGGCCATAGCTAAGACGTGCATCTTTTATTTGAACCTAGTCATTTGCGGGCGCTCTATCAAAACAAATACTTTTAGCAATTTAAAGTGAGCAGGTAATTAAAACGAACTGAATGTTTACTCCTGGTCTACACAGTTGTCTATTTTGAAACAAACGAAACAACTTATGTAGGGCCATAGCCAACACTTGCATCTTTCATTTGAACCTAGTCATTTGCGGGCGCTCCATCAAAACAAATACTTTTAGCAATTTAAAGTGAGCAGGTAATCATAACGAACTGAATGTTTACTCCTGGTCTACACAGTTGTCTATTTCGAAACAAACGAAAAAACTTATGTAAGGCCATAGCTAAGACTTGCATCTTTTATTTGAACCTAGTCATTTGCGGGCGCTCCATCAAAACAAATACTTTTAGCAATTTAAAGTGAGCAGGTAATTAAAACGAACTGAATGTTTACTCCTGGTCTACACAGTTGTCTATTTCGAAACAAACGAAACAACTTATGTAGGGCCATAGCTAACACTTGCATCTTTCATTTGAACCTAGTCATTTGCGGGCGCTCGATCAAAACAAATACTTTTAGCAATTTAAAGTGAGCAGGTAATTAAAACGAACTGAAAGTTTTCTCCTGGTCTACACAGTTGTCTATTTCGAAACAAACAAAAAGATTTATGTAAGGCCATAGCTAACACTTGCATCTTTCATTTGAACCTAGTCATTTGCGGGCGCTGCATCAAAACAAATACTTTTAGCAATTTAAAGTGAGCAGGTAATTAAAACGAACTGAATGTTTACTCCTGGTCTACACAGTTGTCTATTTCGAAACAAACGAAAAAACTTATGTAAGGCCATAGCTAAGACGTGCATCTTTTATTTGAACCTAGTCATTTGCGGGCGCTCTATCAAAACAAATACTTTTAGCAATTTAAAGTGAGCAGGTAATTAAAACGAACTGAAAGTTTTCTCCTGGTCTACACAGTTGTCTATTTCGAAACAAACGAAAAGATTTATGTAGGGCCATAGCTAACACTTGCATCTTTCATTTCAACCCAGTCATTTGCGGGCGCTCCATCAAAACAAATACTTTTAGCAATTTAAAGTGAGCAGGTAATTATAACGAACTGAATGTTTACTCCTGGTCTACACAGTTGTCTATTTCGAAACAAACGAAAAGATTTATGTAGGGCCATAGCTAACACTTGCATCTTTCATTTGAACCTAGTCATTTGCGGGCGCTCCATCAAAACAAATACTTTTAGCAATTTAAAGTGAGCAGGTAATTATAACGAACTGAATGTTTACTCCTGGTCAACACAGTTGTCTATTTCGAAACAAACGAAAATATTTATGTAGGGCCATAGCTAAGACTTGCATCTTTCATTTGAACCTAGTCATTTGCGGGCGCTCCATCAAAACAAATACTTTTAGCAATTTAAAGTGAGCAGGTAATTATAACGAACTGAATGTTTACTCCTGGTCTACACAGTTGTCTATTTCGAAACAAACGAAAAGACTTATGTAGGGCCATAGCTAACACTTGCATCTTTCATTTCAACCTAGTCATTTGCGGGCGCTCCATCAAAACAAATACTTTTAGCAATTTAAAGTGAGCAGGTAATTATAACGAACTGAATGTTTACTCCTGGTCTACACAGTTGTCTATTTCGAAACAAACGAAAAGATTTATGTAGGGCCATAGCTAACACTTGCATCTTTCATTTGAACCTAGTCATTTGCGGGCGCTCCATCAAAACAAATACTTTTAGCAATTTAAAGTGAGCAGGTAATTATAACGAACTGAATGTTTACTCCTGGTCTACACAGTTGTCTATTTCGAAACAAACGAAAAGACTTATGTAGGGCCATAGCTAACACTTGCATCTTTCATTTGAACCTAGTCATTTGCGGGCGCTCCATCAAAACAAATACTTTTAGCAATTTAAAATGAGCAGGTAATTATAACGAACTGAATGTTTACTCCTGGTCTACACAGTTGTCTATTTCGAAACAAACGAAAAAACTTATGTAGGGCCATAGCTAACACTTGATCTTTCATTTGAACCTAGTCATTTGCGGGCGCTCCATCAAAACAAATACTTTTAGCAATTTAAAGTGAGCAGGTAATTAAAACGAACTGAAAGTTTTCTCCTGGTCTACACAGTTGTCTATTTCGAAACAAACGAAAAGATTTATGTAAGGCCATAGCTAACACTTGCATCTTTCATTTGAACCTAGTCATTTGCGGGCGCTGCATCAAAACAAATACTTTTAGCAATTTAAAGTGAGCAGGTAATTAAAACGAACTGAATGTTTACTCCTGGTCTACACAGTTGTCTATTTCGAAACAAACGAAAAAACTTATGTAAGGCCATAGCTAAGACGTGCATCTTTTATTTGAACCTAGTCATTTGCGGGCGCTCTATCAAAACAAATACTTTTAGCAATTTAAAGTGAGCAGGTAATTAAAACGAACTGAAAGTTTTCTCCTGGTCTACACAGTTGTCTATTTCGAAACAAACGAAAAGATTTATGTAGGGCCATAGCTAACACTTGCATCTTTCATTTCAACCCAGTCATTTGCGGGCGCTCCATCAAAACAAATACTTTTAGCAATTTAAAGTGAGCAGGTAATTAAAACGAACTGAATGTTTACTCCTGGTCTACACAGTTGTCTATTTCGAAACAAACGAAAAAACTTATGTAAGGCCATAGCTAAGACGTGCATCTTTTATTTGAACCTAGTCATTTGCGGGCGCTCTATCAAAACAAATACTTTTAGCAATTTAAAGTGAGCAGGTAATTTAAACGAACTGAATGTTTACTCCTGGTCTACACAGTTGTCTATTTTGAAACAAACGAAACAACTTATGTAGGGCCATAGCCAACACTTGCATCTTTCATTTGAACCTAGTCATTTGCGGGCGCTCCATCAAAACAAATACTTTTAGCAATTTAAAGTGAGCAGGTAATCATAACGAACTGAATGTTTACTCCTGGTCTACACAGTTGTCTATTTCGAAACAAACGAAAAAACTTATGTAAGGCCATAGCTAAGACTTGCATCTTTTATTTGAACCTAGTCATTTGCGGGCGCTCCATCAAAACAAATACTTTTAGCAATTTAAAGTGAGCAGGTAATTAAAACGAACTGAATGTTTACTCCTGGTCTACACAGTTGTCTATTTCGAAACAAACGAAACAACTTATGTAGGGCCATAGCTAACACTTGCATCTTTCATTTGAACCTAGTCATTTGCGGGCGCTCGATCAAAACAAATACTTTTAGCAATTTAAAGTGAGCAGGTAATTAAAACGAACTGAAAGTTTTCTCCTGGTCTACACAGTTGTCTATTTCGAAACAAACGAAAAGATTTATGTAAGGCCATAGCTAACACTTGCATCTTTCATTTGAACCTAGTCATTTGCGGGCGCTGCATCAAAACAAATACTTTTAGCAATTTAAAGTGAGCAGGTAATTAAAACGAACTGAATGTTTACTCCTGGTCTACACAGTTGTCTATTTCGAAACAAACGAAAAAACTTATGTAAGGCCATAGCTAAGACGTGCATCTTTTATTTGAACCTAGTCATTTGCGGGCGCTCTATCAAAACAAATACTTTTAGCAATTTAAAGTGAGCAGGTAATTAAAACGAACTGAAAGTTTTCTCCTGGTCTACACAGTTGTCTATTTCGAAACAAACGAAAAGATTTATGTAGGGCCATAGCTAACACTTGCATCTTTCATTTCAACCCAGTCATTTGCGGGCGCTCCATCAAAACAAATACTTTTAGCAATTTAAAGTGAGCAGGTAATTATAACGAACTGAATGTTTACTCCTGGTCTACACAGTTGTCTATTTCGAAACAAACGAAAAAACTTATGTAGGGCCATAACTAACACTTGATCTTTCATTTGAACCTAGTCATTTGCGGGCGCTCCATCAAAACAAATACTTTTAGCAATTTAAAGTGAGCAGGTAATTATAACGAACTGAATGTTTTCTCCTGGTCTACACAGTTGTCTATTTCGAAACAAACGAAAAGACTTATGTAGGGCATAGCTTAGACTTGCATCTTTCATTTGAACCTAGTCATTTGCGGGCGCTCCTTCAAAACAATACTTTTAGCGGTTCGAAGTGAGTAGGTAATTATAACGAACTGAATGTTTACTCCTGGTCTACACAGTTGTCTATTTCGAAACAAACGAAAAGACCTATGTAAAGCCATAGCTAAGACTAGCATCTTTTATTTGAACCCAGTCATTTGCGGGCGCTCCATCAAAACAAATACTTTTAGCAATTTAAAGTGAGCAGGTAATTAAAACGAACTGAAAGTTTTCTCCTGGTCTACACAGTTGTCTATTTCGAAACAAACGAAAAGATTTATGTAAGGCCATAGCTAACACTTGCATCTTTCATTTGAACCTAGTCATTTGCGGGCGCTCCATCAAAACAAATACTTTTAGCAATTTAAAGTGAGCAGGTAATTAAAACGAACTGAATGTTTACTCCTGGTCTACACAGTTGTCTATTTCGAAACAAACGAAAAAACTTATGTAAGGCCATAGCTAAGACGTGCATCTTTTATTTGAACCTAGTCATTTGCGGGCGCTCTATCAAAACAAATACTTTTAGCAATTTAAAGTGAGCAGGTAATTAAAACGAACTGAATGTTTACTCCTGGTCTACACAGTTGTCTATTTCGAAACAAAAGAAAAAACTTATGTAGGGCCATAGCTAACACTTGATCTTTCATTTGAACCTAGTCATTTGCGGGCGCTCCATCAAAACAAATAATTTTAGCAATTTAAAGTGAGCAGGTAATTATAACGAACTGAATGTTTACTCCTGGTCTACACAGTTGTCTATTTCGAAACAAACGAAAAAACTTATGTAAGGCCATAGCTAAGACTTGCATCTTTCATTTGAACCTAGTCATTTGCGGGCGCTCCATCAAAACAAATACTTTTAGCAATTTAAAGTGAGCAGGTAATTAAAACGAACTGAATGTTTACTCCTGGTCTACACAGTTGTCTATTTCGAAACAAACGAAACAACTTATGTAGGGCCATAGCTAACACTTGCATCTTTCATTTGAACCTAGTCATTTGCGGGCGCTCGATCAAAACAAATACTTTTAGCAATTTAAAGTGAGCAGGTAATTAAAACGAACTGAAAGTTTTCTCCTGGTCTACACAGTTGTCTATTTCGAAACAAACGAAAAGATTTATGTAAGGCCATAGCTAACACTTGCATCTTTCATTTGAACCTAGTCATTTGCGGGCGCTGCATCAAAACAAATACTTTTAGCAATTTAAAGTGAGCAGGTAATTAAAACGAACTGAATGTTTACTCCTGGTCTACACAGTTGTCTATTTCGAAACAAACGAAAAAACTTATGTAAGGCCATAGCTAAGACGTGCATCTTTTATTTGAACCTAGTCATTTGCGGGCGCTCCATCAAAACAAATACTTTTAGCAATTTAAAGTGAGCAGGTAATTAAAACGAACTGAATGTTTACTCCTGGTCTACACAGTTGTCTATTTCGAAACAAACGAAACAACTTATGTAGGGCCATAGCTAACACTTGCATCTTTCATTTGAACCTAGTCATTTGCGGGCGCTCGATCAAAACAAATACTTTTAGCAATTTAAAGTGAGCAGGTAATTAAAACGAACTGAAAGTTTTCTCCTGGTCTACACAGTTGTCTATTTCGAAACAAACGAAAAGATTTATGTAAGGCCATAGCTAACACTTGCATCTTTCATTTGAACCTAGTCATTTGCGGGCGCTGCATCAAAACAAATACTTTTAGCAATTTAAAGTGAGCAGGTAATTATAACGAACTGAATGTTTACTCCTGGTCTACACAGTTGTCTATTTCGAAACAAACGAAAAGATTTATGTAGGGCCATAGCTAACACTTGCATCTTTCATTTGAACCTAGTCATTTGCGGGCGCTCCATCAAAACAAATACTTTTAGCAATTTAAAGTGAGCAGGTAATTATAACGAACTGAATGTTTACTCCTGGTCTACACAGTTGTCTATTTCGAAACAAACGAAAAGATTTATGTAGGGCCATAGCTAACACTTGCATCTTTCATTTGAACCTAGTCATTTGCGGGCGCTCCGTCAAAACAAATACTTTTAGCAATTTAAAGTGAGCAGCCTTTCTATTGTCTAATTTAAAAATCTATCGCAATCGCTTTCAGGATGTAATACATTGAAGCTTTTTTTTGGGACAAATAAAAACTTACCAAAGAAATGTAGCAATATGAGACATCCATCTGTCAAACGAAAGCGATTGCGATAGATTTTTTGAATTAGACAATTAGCCCCCAGGTAATTATAACGAACTGAATGTTTACTCCTGGTCAACACAGTTGTCTATTTCGAAACAAACGAAAATATTTATGTAGGGCCATAGCTAACACTTGCATCTTTCATTTGAACCTAGTCATTTGCGGGCGCTCCATCAAAACAAATACTTTTAGCAATTTAAAGTGAGCAGGTAATTATAACGAACTGAATGTTTACTCCTGGTCTACACAGTTGTCTATTTCGAAACAAACGAAAAGACTTATGTAGGGCCATAGCTAAGACTTGCATCTTTTATTTGAACCTAGTCATTTGCGGGCGCTCTATCAAAACAAATACTTTTAGCAATTTAAAGTGAGCAGGTAATTAAAACGAACTGAAAGTTTTCTCCTGGTCTACACAGTTGTCTATTTCGAAACAAACGAAAAGATTTATGTAGGGCCATAGCTAACACTTGCATCTTTCATTTGAACCTAGTCATTTGCGGGCGCTCCATCAAAACAAATACTTTTAGCAATTTAAAGTGAGCAGGTAATTATAACGAACTGAATGTTTACTCCTGGTCTACACAGTTGTCTATTTCGAAACAAACGAAAAGATTTATGTAGGGCCATAGCTAACACTTGCATCTTTCATTTGAACCTAGTCATTTGCGGGCGCTCCATCAAAACAAATACTTTTAGCAATTTAAAGTGAGCAGGTAATTATAACGAACTGAATGTTTACTCCTGGTCTACACAGTTGTCTATTTCGAAACAAACGAAAAAATTTATGTAGGGCCATAGCTAACACTTGCATCTTTCATTTGAACCTAGTCATTTGCGGGCGCTCCATCAAAACAAATACTTTTAGCAATTTAAAATGAGCAGGTAATTATAACGAACTGAATGTTTACTCCTGGTCTACACAGTTGTCTATTTCGAAACAAACGAAAAAACTTATGTAGGGCCATAGCTAACACTTGATCTTTCATTTGAACCTAGTCATTTGCGGGCGCTCCATCAAAACAAATACTTTTAGCAATTTAAAGTGAGCAGGTAATTATAACGAACTGAATGTTTACTCCTGGTCTACACAGTTGTCTATTTCGAAACAAACGAAAAAATTTATGTAGGGCCATAGCTAACACTTGCATCTTTCATTTGAACCTAGTCATTTGCGGGCGCTCCATCAAAACAAATACTTTTAGCAATTTAAAGTGAGCAGGTAATTATAACGAACTGAATGTTTACTCCTGGTCTACACAGTTGTCTTTTTCGAAACAAACGAAAAAACTTATGTAAGGCCATAGCTAAGACTTGCTTCTTTTATTTGAACCTAGTCATTTGCGGGCGCTCTATCAAAACAAATACTTTTAGCAATTTAAAGTGAGCAGGTAATTAAAACGAACTGAAAGTTTTCTCCTGGTCTACACAGTTGTCTATTTCGAAACAAACGAAAAGATTTATGTAGGGCCATAGCTAACACTTGCATCTTTCATTTCAACCCAGTCATTTGCGGGCGCTCCATCAAAACAAATACTTTTAGCAATTTAAAGTGAGCAGGTAATTATAACGAACTGAATGTTTACTCCTGGTCTACACAGTTGTCTATTTCGAAACAAACGAAAAAACTTATGTAAGGCCATAGCTAACACTTGCATCTTTCATTTGAACCTAGTCATTTGCGGGCGCTCCTTTAAACGAATATTAGAATAGCGTTTTTACGCGTACTTACGGAATTCTACAATTTGAGTATTTTTCTTATGTGTATCTACCTATCTATAGCCCAATTTTTTCTATGAGTAACGGTACATTTTGATCTACTCACATAGATTTAGCATTATTCAATGATTCCTTACATAAACTAGTCCATATAACGAGTTATTGAGGTTGTTAGTGCGTGCAGGCAAGATTATTCTAAAAAAATAAAAAAAATCATAACTTTTTTCGGTTTGTCAAAACAAACAAAATTTTATCAAAACAAATCAAAACTAACGAAAAGCAATCATAATGCGCAATTTTTATTTTGTTTTGCCATATGGGGTGGCTATCTTCACGTGAAGATAGCCACCCCACTTTGCATTTTTTTCTAGGGAATACGGAGTCTAAACAAACGAAAATTTTAATCAAAACAAACGAAACTAACAAATATCTATCGAATAAGCTTTAAATAAAACCATTTGGTGCAATGGGGTGGCTAGCGTGAAGATAGCCACCCCACTTTTGTTTTTAAAAAAAAAGTATGAAGGAAATCTAAACAAACGATTTTTTTTCCAAAACAAATCAAAACTAACGCTAAACTAACGACCTGCACCCTCAAAACCTGGGCACTCGAAATGGGGTGGCTATCTTCACGGAGGTCAAACAAATGGACTTTCACAATTATACTATTAGTATTTTTAGTTGGCATAGAATTTTGGAAAACTACGAAATTGGAGGTCACTTTATGATTTTCTGACAATCAATTGAGTTCTACCTACTACATAATTTTTTTGGAAGCAATAAATCAAGTAATACTGTGTGAAATTGTTGCTCAAAAATGTGTATTTGACGTTGTACATACAGCCTTCAGGCCAAAATTACATGTGCTAACTACATAAAATGTTCAAAGAATTTTGTTTGCAGTGGCAGAGAGCGCCAACTATAGTATGAGGCATATAACTTGAAATCGGGCGGGGATTGCGCGAAACGCGTATTTTGGGTATGCGTAGCGGTGAGGGGTGCCGGCGGCGGGAGAGGGGCGCGCGCTATTGGCCGCTCACAAGAGCACATGCGCGAACTTATCCCACTCTGTCGAAAAAATTTCAAGATACATACCTAGTACTGTACCACGATTGTACATCACCTAGTTTTAACTCTTGGGTTGTATAGTGTGACCTATAGGCTATAATGCAAATGCATTTAAGAAACCAGTTACTCAGTGTGCAAAAGTATACACTTGTTATGGCTAATAATACAGTCAGCATCATGTGGAGACAGCCATTAATAATAAAGACAATTTTCTTTTAATTAATCCAGTCATAAAAGAATAAGGGTAATTAATGACTCCTTTAATCAAAAAATAAATACAGTTCTAGGCATAATAGTATCACAATTTGCTTACTAAGCAAAGCTTGCATTTTGGATGTCAAGTAATCAGAATAATAAGATTTTTTCTAGCACATTCAAAGCACTTAAGCTTCTTTACTTATAAAACTATGTTGAAGCTCTCAATAGTCATATATTGGTATAGTAATAATGTCTGCAGTGATGTTTATTGTTTTCCAAATCTAATCAGATGCAGCCAGTGCAATAACAGTAAAACGAACATCATCTGGGTCTCGAGCCATGAATTCCTTGCAAATTTTAGCCGCATCTTCCAAAATAGTATCGGCAGAAGTAGGTCCATGATTAATGGGAAAAGCTTTGCGACCATCTAGTTCATACAAAATACCATTTTTGTGAACAAAGGATATAAAATGGTGGTTCACAGGTTCTTCAGCACTTGGTGTATTAGTTTGGCCTTCCCGAGCTAATTCCTTATGAGCATCAATGATGCCTTGGGACTTCTCCAACAAAGTCCCACGAGAGGCAGCATCAAGGCATTTGGCTTCGTCTAAAAATTTTTTCAAATGCCCATCCTTTAATTGGATTTTTTCAGTGTTATTAGCAACACTGTGCACTAAGGCAACAGTTCCACAAGCATTACTGATATTCTGTTTCATATAGAAGATATCACTGGCCACTTCTTGACCTTTGGATAATATTTCGCTTTCTTCCTTTTGTTTATGTTCTTCATAAGCTTCAGAAATTGGGAAAAGCAACATCACAGAAAGAACAGGGCGAGGTACCCAAGAGAGCATCTCGGGGTCCAACCCCATCACGTCCACCACACTCCACTCACTTGGAACGCCTAACTTCTGAAGGAATTTATTCATCACTTCAGGATTAGATTCCAGTGGAATTAATGTTTCAGTCGCCATTTTAACTGGAAAGACAATGAATAATAATGGTAAATTAGGTTACCGGCATCGGCTAAGTCAGTTGATTTTTGTGGCAGTTGACTTACATACCTATTTTTAATGACGATGAATCGGTAGTGAAGAGTTGAACTATGTAGTATAGAGACAAGACAATTTAACAGTTTTTTTAGATTACAACAATTTTTAGCTGAAGCTGAGACGGTGACGCTGCAGTTTTTCAATTTGCTTTTTTTTCAGTTTAGATTTTCCATGATTCTATCCACACTAGGGATATCGAATCGATGCATCGAAAACATCGATGTTTGCAATGAAAAACATCGATTCAATCCGATTTTTTGAAAAGCTTTCTATATACTCGATGCATCGATGTTTTAAAAAAAAAACATCGAATGGGGAAGGCAACTGTCAAAATAGCGCTGCGTACGCTTGTTCCACGAGAGCTATGAAAACAAAGGACTTTTACTTTAAAAAAATCGTGTTTTTAGCTTTAAAATGATTAAATTCTGTGCTTTAAAAATGTAAACTTACAAATTTCCGAAAAATCTGGATATAGAAAAAATGGATAAATTCTGTAAGAATAAAAACGTCTTAATTTGGCTTTCAATTCCGGCATTTGCATTGTAGAATAGTTTTTTTATATCCATTTTGGGTCAATGGGTCTTTTTCGGTAAAAAAATACCACAAAATAAATACCTATTTTCCCATACATTTTGTTCTGAACGTCTACTGTCTTAGGAACAAGCGTAGGCAGCGACATCTACAATTAGCTTTGCGTTGCCAACCCCATTGGTGATAGACAAGTTTGACCACGTAGTGATTATATCCTCTTTGGTTTGACCACTAAAATTTTACTTATTACTACTATGAACGCATCATTTTTCCGAATTCTCTAATATGGACCCGATGCTGGCAGCACTGCGCAAGAGTCAGTGCATGCAGTGCCAATAAAAAGGAGTTTTTGGCGCCATTTTGTCGAGTTCTGTTCGGTGTCTATTTTCATTATTTGCAAATTATTTCATAGTGGATATTGTGTCTTAAATTGGTGTAGTTTTGTGGTACAAGTGTCTACGCAACTGAACAATATGTGGGATACCTAATTGAAATAGGCGCGATCTTGGTTGTGTGAAGCTGAGACTTTTATTGTAGTGGTTGCTGCCTCGGCAGAACTTATCGAGTAAGTAAACTGTCTTGATATAGGTACTTGATGGCAAAAAAAAATGTGAGGAAATTTATGTAACATTAATTTTAAAAAAAAAATAGTCATGCCAATTTGATTTTTTGTAAAATATAATAAAGATTTTTCTGATATACTATGCAGAGGTTTTACCTTCCAATAAAACCGCCATTGTGTGCTGAGCCTTGTCCGGGGAGAAGGTGAGAGAGCCATTGCCGATTTTCTTGTTTTAACACGTTTTTGTCGTCTGGCAACACTGGATTCCCGCCTTTTTCCCTGCAACATAGACAATTCCCGCCAAGAATCATCCCTTCCACTAGGGCAAGCAAGCGCTGAGCGCTCACTTTTTCCTCATTGTTTTCACCAGGGCGAGTAAAATGCCCCGGACAAGGCTCAGCACACAATGGCGGTTTTATTGGAAGGTAAAACCTCTGCATTGTGTTGCCTCGCCTTGTCCGGGGAGAAGGTGAGAAATGTTTGTTATTGCCCTGGTGAGGGATGATGAGAAAATAAATCAATAAGCCAATACGTTTAATGTGAGCTATAATTTATTTTCCGTGTAAGTACTTAAAACAATAATCTAAGTATTTACTCTTAATTTTATTTTCAATTATCAATGAGAATACATACATCATGTTTATGTTTTAGATCAAACGCAAAATAATTTATATTAAATTAAATTTACTCAATAGTTTTTCAGGTAGGTAGAACAGTGATTCCAGTTACCTTTTTAAAAATGTATGACAGTCAGACCATTGCAAAGCTATTCAATGAAGTTATTGCTGCTGATCTAATGATTTCGACTGTGTTCAATCAAATCCTGCAGACTTAAAAACTATTCTTACCCATTACCATTCTGGAAGCAAGCAGGTTTCGCTTTACACAGTGTTGTATAAAAAGTTGCTGAAGTGAGCTATTCTCCATTCAGATAGTTTTACTACTTAGAGCATACAGAACACTACTTTATGAATCCAATACGTTTATTTTATTTTGATCTCAATATTATTTTGATCCTCGCGAGTAATCAGCTTCCAACCTCATTGGTGGTGCCAAGTAGTGTCTTTACGAGTCAAAATTTGACTAAAGGAGAATGGTTAGGTAGGTACACTATCGACTTCAAGACGAGCACATACATACAAATACAACATGAAAAAAAAATTAACATGTCTATTGTCCAAAACGAATAATAATGTAGGTAGTTCCACAACAACGTTGATATAGTGTTTAGTGATAGACCGTGGAAGTGTGACGTCACGTCACATAATGGTGGATATATGGCAGAGTTCTTTCGCAGAGAAAGGAGCATCTATCCCATCAACAAGTTGTGGATCACAAATCGGGATCTGAATGTGAATGAATACCTGTTTCGCAAAATTATCTTCACTCAATTTCTTACTCACGTCACGTGTAGCTCAAACAGTTGTAACAACCAATTTGTGGAAGTGAATTGTAGCAGGTGCTAGCATTTTTAGATGTAGACACTAAGTTAGGTTCTTGCTTATGGGGATTGCTAACAGCAACGTTGGTCGTCTGCGCACCATTTTACCCAGCATTGGTTCCAGGCGGGTTCCTAATAGAATAAAAGACTTACGCCAGATCTTTAGTGGAAAAGCTTTTTCTACTACTTTCCGACATTGGTGGAGACACTTCCAGCTCCAATCAACACAATAAATAGTCTACTTTTGGGAGAGTGTGACCTGTGCTTTGTGCGACAGGTTTTGTAATTGAACTGGCCCGCTGAAGGCTCTGTCCTGAAGATCAGGTCTCCAGAACAATTTCAGTCATCGAGGCGCAATCACCACAAACAGACCGTCGCATCCACTCAGGAAAAGTAATACTTACCTACCCCTGGTATGTGGGACGAAGCTAAAAACACCCAAGTCAGGGCGTAATTCCACTGCCAGCTGAAGGCATTGTGGAAATCTACTCCCTCATACAGCGGGTTTAGCGATACGTAGTGCTGAACTACGTGAGCCTGAGCAGATGGGAACAGATCTATCCGTGGTAACCACACCGAATGCCCGAAACAGCCCCGAAGATGGCTCTGGTTAGAGATGTCACTCCAGGATCAGGAATCATATTCCAGAAAGGCATCTCCCAGTGCCAAGCGATCGGCGATCCCGTTGAAGCATCTAGGATAGGAAGGTGTTGGTATGTTACAACTATACTCAGGTCCTGGATAAAACGTCATACCTTGCGAGTCTGCTTCGTGAGCATAGAAGATCTCGTCTGGTTTGATTTCGCAGATAAGTCAATGCTTAGTGCATTGTGCGATTAAATCAGAAGATTGGCATGTCGGAGACGTGGCCTTTAACTGTTGCTGAGCTGCTGATGAAGCACCCATTATTCGGACAAGTTGTGTCGTATCCAAGGCACCGTAACTGATCAGATGCACCGCTGCAATGCATTCCCACCGGACGAAGTCAGTGTAACCTGTGGTAAATAAATAAGAGAAGATTCGCTCACCGACTGGTGCCACCATTGAAGTTCCATGATCATCTCTGGGGATAAGACGTGTTGCGGTTTCGTTTATCTTAGTCTTGGAATCTTCAAACTGTTGGCGGCTGTGAAAGAGACGGTGACAGTGTAAATGACCAATGGTCTACGAAATTTGTACAATTTAATATTTTTATAATCAATCAGCTTCAATGTGTCGTCGCCGGGAATATTGCCTTAGGGTCGGGAATATTCCCAATACTGCCGGAAATATTCCCAATATTACCGGGAATATTCACACATGGCACATTTTCTCAACGCGGTCAGTAGGAGTCTCTGAAACTCCTGACGACGTAGGTAGTTTTAAGATATTATATTCTGCTAGGAAGGTACTTTCGCTTTCCCCTAGTATATCATCGAATCCCCAGAAATTCTAAATAAATTCTGAGTCTGTAGTAAAATAATATAAATTTTACAAAGTTGATGACATAAACTCGAACTATGTTACAACCACCGAATTTAATTTCAGCGAGTAAGTAACGTCATCATAAAATCTAATTAAACAAAGAACTAGACTCATTCTAGTTTTTCGAAATTTCATGCCATTCCGTATGAAGACAATGACGTCAAGGTTTTGGATGAAAAGTTATCTTAAAAAGGATCGGTCTTTTAGCTGCTATACTCACGTAAAAGTACGCTTGAGATGTGTTCATCTTCGTCAACAGGACTAATCGCAAAGGAAGTTTGGGATTAAAAAAAAATGGAACGATAGTCTCAAGGTAACATTAAGTGTTTAGATTAGATTTGGTCAATATATCAATTACCTACCTGATATATTAGAATTTCGGAGGTAATCTTGAAAAAAAATCGAAAGTGTGATATGATAATAATATATTATCATCTTATGAATTAGTATGAAGTTTGTATGGCTTTCTATGCTTCGTTAAGAGGTTTCAAACGGCTAAAACGAATTCTAGTTAACTATATCGATCTAGGCATCACCACTATAACCTCGTTTATCTATTTATCTTTATTTTAGTACCATTACAAAATATGGTATAAAGGGGAAGGACCATCAGTCTACTTTAGGAAAAATACTAGACCACAATTTTGTTGCATTTTCTACCAATTTACATTATCAATTGTGGAATTATTAGAAATAGACCTAGGTCTATTTAAAAAGCGACAGAAAAAAAAAACACATTGCAATGCAAACTAATCAAACAATATATTCTCAATTAAAAATAGTTCTTACGATGATACTCTTCAAGAAGGTATCTTAAGTTTGTTTAAAACAGGAAATCTTGTGAATAAAATAATAATAATACAATAAAAATAACAATTTCTGTTTAACAGCTTACTTTCCACATTGTATAATCTGCTTAATATTATTTGAAATATTATTAGGTATCATTAGTTCTTTTATCCTCGCAAAATGTTTATTTAATTTTAGAACAGAATACCATATTAAACACAGATTGCATATCTTTTAATCAACATTAAAATGAACCCAAAGTAAGAATTTTGTTGAAATTATATTTAAGATAATACAGCCGTAGATAACATTATAATGTACGTTCACAATATGAGGGTAGAAAAAGATTGCAATCGTACTGCTTTAAATGATCGTTTGGAAAAACCGGACTAAAATAAAATCTGTTTTACGAGTTTCAGTAATACTTCTATTCAACCAGTCCGGATATTTAAATAATTGCAAAGAGTTAATAATACTATCAATCCGTCTTGCTAAAAGCCTAAAGTCTACGTAGTCAAAATTCAAAGTGCTTTGTAAAAATTCGTTACTTGGCATTGGTGAACCGTTGGGTGCATTATGAATTTGATTTAATCCGTCTTTACTGGAAAATATGATGTAACTAGATTTATGTTATTTTGGAACACGTTTTTCATAAACTCAGTTAACACCAGCATTCGGTTACGCAAAACACATAGCAAAGTATTAAAATGTTGATTCTTAGCTTTTTCAGCACGCAAATTATCTAGCAAAGTATTAAAATGTTGGTACTTAGCTTTTTTTTAGATGAACGTCGCACTGAACTACTTGAAATTCTCGCTGTAGAAGAGTTTGGTGGTGATCTCCAGCTTTTCTCCCGGCGCCTTCGCTGTCCCCTTCGCCTCCCAGTGCTACCAGACATTGAGGCGTCCATATTGTGAACTTTATTCGTATCAACAGGACTTCCTCAAATAAGTGTTATCGCTGCGAAGTTCAGCAACGCAATGGGGAAAAAGTGAGCGCTCAGCGCTTGCTTGCCCTAGTGGAAGGGATGATTCTTGGCGGGAATTGTCTATGTTGCAGGGAAAAAGGCGGGAATCCAGTGTTGCCAGACGACAAAAACGTGTTAAAACAAGAAAATCGGCAATTGCTCTCTCACCTTCTCCCCGGACAAGGCGAGGCAACACAATGGCTTTTACTTACTCATTATGGTAGGATAGGATTTAATTCTATTATTTTATGAAAGATCCATATTTAAACTATAATAAAATAATGGATTTAGCTCTTTTCATAAACTTCAATTGTATTTTTTTTTACTATGAAAAGGTGGCCTCTTTTGAGATGGGTCACTTTCCAGTTCCAACATTAGATGAGTTTTGTAATAAAACTTTAGAAAAAGTACTCGATGTATGAAAAACATCGATGTTTTCATCCGATACATCGACAGACATCAATGTATAGTTGCGATGTATCGAATAAAAAAAAACATCGATGTTTTTCAAAGTGGACACCCCTAATCCACACAGCAAGGCAGAAGACCAGTGTTGGAAAATGTAGGGTCTAGGGTGCGAAATTATGGTGCTGCCAAGCTAAAACTTTTGTATTTTGGGTCGAATTATTGTACATTTTTTGGCAATCGTTTTTAATATTTAGGCCGTTATAATGCGATTAATTTAACAATATACAACTGAACTGAAGTCCACTTGAAGCCACCCCACTTATTTAGCGCTTGCTCTTTTCTTTCTCTTAAATTCTCGAGTGAAGTTGAAGCGGATCATTCAATACTTCTTGCAATACACATATTAATCGCAAAAATCTAAATACAAGTTCAATTTTTTTTTGAATGATGATAAATAATTATATATTTTTTTCAATTACTTTTTTTTTATAAAATACTAATTAACTATTATAATTTTGAGTTTTAGATTAAAAAAAATATATTTTATATGATTCCACAAGGGAAGGCAAGATGAAAAACCTTGATAGTTAACTCCCAATGCCGATGTCGGCAAGCAAGAAATGAAGGCGAATTACCAACTTTACGGCATATAATAGAAACAAAAGAAGTGTGACGCTACAGAATAATAGTACCTACCTAGGTGATGAGTTTCATTATTAATTTTAGTGTCGCGTGCCATGATATTGTATCTATATTGTGTCAAATCAGAAAATATTGTATAAAAGCGTACAATAATGAGAAAAATATGTTTTATTGTACAATCTAACTAGATTCTTACAATAATTCGTGATACGTAACTACGTATCACGAATTATTGTAAGAATCCAGTAATTATTGTACGTTTCCCAACACTGCAGAAGACAGAGAGTACTATTATGAATTTCTGACAGAGTCCACTATGCCGGCATCTATTAATTGGCTGTTTATTTACACGCAAAAATTTAGTTAAAGCTGCGTTGACATGATCCAAGTATACTTGGACCAAGTAGTTTGGATGGCTACTTGGACGCTATTTGGATCGTGTAAACGAGTAATCCAAGTGGACTAGGATCAATATTCTAATCCAAGTAAACTTGGACCATGCTCTACTTTTATCCAAGTCTGCTTGGACCAAGTAGATTTGACGACTATTTGGACGCTACTTGGATCATGTAAACGAGCAATCCAAGTGCACTTTGACGTCGCCGTATTGAAAACGCTACTATGTCTAAGTTACTTGGTCCAAGTATACTTTGATCGTGTCAACAGGGACCGTACCGGCTCACTTACATGGCTATCGTAATCGCTTTCATTTGACAGTTAGGTGTGATACATTGCTACTTTTCTTTGGTAAGATTTTTTTGTACCAAAAAAGTAGCAATGTGTCACATCCATCTCTTGGGTATAAATATACATTGCTACTTCTTTTTGGTACAAAAAAGTCTTACCAAAGAGAAGTAGCAATGTATCACATCCATCTGTCAAATGAAAGCGATTACGATAGCCATGTAAGTTAGCCGATACGGCCCTTGGTATCCAAGTAAACTTTGATCCAAGCTACTTTGTCAAATGGGGAAAGTCCGAAAAAAAAACAAATTGGCTGAATATTTTTTTATAGATAGGAATAAGCTCCCTTAGTAATAAAAAAAAAATTCAAAATTTTCGGTTGCATGAAAAAATTTAAAAAAAATTAAAGTCTCTTCGACTTCACAAATGTAGGAAAGTAACAGCAGAATGGATATTATACCTTTGCCAACACCTGCCACTACATGAATTTAGTCCTTGTGCCACTATGACAACAAGAATTAAAAACAAAAAGTTTTGACATTTTGTATTGAAATTTTTTTAATACCATTTTGTGGTTGTGGCACAAGGAGGTTTATAACAGGGAGTGAGTACTCTACAAAAATTTTCACCTATCGTTTAAAAGAAATTCAACTTTATTGCATTGCTCATAGAGTTGAAATTCTATCGACGACATTGACTGAAGGCACTACTGTGTGAATGAGACAACACCATGTGGAGGTCGGTATCTCGTTCGCACAATTGACAACATTTCAAAATTTTTGTCCTGGTTTTTTATTTGTTATTTAGAAATTACTGATGAAAACAAGAGACACGTATTTTTTTCTTATCCAAAATTTTAATTTATATCGTCATAATATTAATTTGAAAACTTATTCATTCTAAAAGAGCGTAAGTGCAGTTTATAGGATTTCTGACGGTTTTTCTTTTGCCCATATGGATAAAAAATACACTTTGACGTCAACCTGTCAACCTAATCTATGGACGCTAATGACGTTTGTTTGTTTATGTTTTGATCGAGATTGTTTTCTTTTATTGTCGCTATTTTTACCTTATTTTCAACAATAATAGATAAAGATATTCGTAAATTAGATTCCATAATCTCATGTGTAGTTCCTGCCTGCAAAAATACTGAAACGAAACGTAAATAATATCTTTTTTTCCTAAAAATAAACGTTTCGCAGAAGACTTCAGCTTCAGCAGCATGATGATGTCTACTTTAGTGAGGTTGCGAGTGTTGCGACTGTCTGCTATTAAAAATTCTTCAGAAAACTTGATATTATATTTCGAGAGATGTTAAATATAACTAAAATACTAATTCAAGTAAATAATATTATTAAAACATTCAAAACAAAGCGAGCAAAAGTGAAAAATATTTTGATTCTTGACACAGACTTTGACATACATTGTAACCTTGACAGCGACAGTTGTCACTTCAACGACAATCACACAACTTTTTTACGCTAAGGAGTGTATTTTTTATTATTCCTATATCTCGATGCTACAGGGTTTTTTCCACATAATTCATTAAATAATTGATCAAAAACCCCGATAAAATATGTACGGTGTCTGAATTTTAAAAACCTCGAAATGGTTTTCGATTTTAGGTACCTTGTAGAAAATGAAAACATGTCAATTGCCATTACTAAGCAATAATACCACGATAGTAGGACTAAAAATATGTACGTTACCAATCAAGTAGTGTATCAAATTTATAGTACTATTTCCATGTTGTGGCAGGTGATGGCAAAGGTATAATCTCCATTCTGCTGTTCTAATAGATACTCATTAGTTCATTACTAAAAGAGCTTATTCCTACCTATAAAAAAATATTCAGCCTTTTTGATTTTTTTCGGACATTCCCCATTTATATTGGTCCAAGAATACTTTGATCATGTAAACGCGGCTTAAGTGACAACTTAATTTATTTTAACACTTGACCCGTGTAAGCGGCTCTTTACTCTTTGACATTTTACTCTTTGTTTGACTTTGACAGACAACGTCAAAAGTGCATGCGTCACGTCAAAAAGTGGTCAGTCAAATCAAAAAAGAAGGATGTTTTTTGTTGTGTTGTGATATTTTACTGATAAAATTAAATAACTTTAAGATTTATGAAAATGACTTTACTTTTAAGCCGTCAAATTATCTTAATACATTTTATTCCCGTATAACCTGTTTGTTAAATTTAAGCCACAGAAATGGCTGTGTGTGGTCTAAGAACACTGTTGTTGATAGTGTGCATACTAGAACTGGTGTGTAAATAAAAGCTTTAAAATTTCCTAAAGGACAACATATTTGATGTATTTACTTACGTTCTTTATTATGTTTTTACAGATTGTTACTATACAGCGACAAGTCTTTGATTTTTTGGGATATATGTGGCTTCCAATCATCGCAAATTTTGTGAATATATTGCTAATTATATTTGGTTCTTTTGGAGCTGTACAATACATAACCAATTATATTTTAGCTGTAAGTATTTCGACGATTTTATGTCTTATTCAATGTCTTTTAAAATAATTTATAAAATTTATTGTTAGGTCAGTGCTGAACTTTTGAAAAGTAGGTCAAAGCTCAGATCGAGTAAAAATACTGTTCGTATATAATATTGTGGCAACTTATCTTAGTCCTGCTATTGGGAAAAAGTGTTAATGTACCTAAGATGTTTTATTCGCTATAGACCATACCCATAACATGTTTTCATAGTGAAAAGTATTGGTGACATTAGTGTCTAATACTTGGATTGCTCGAGATGAATGCGTTGCTTTAAAGGTAAAATAACATGGTTTCCCAGGATTTTAGCTTATAGAGATAACTTTGCTTTGACAACATAGTTCATAGTGAACAATTGTTGTTAGTTGTCTGGAACACTAAATATACAAAAAAGCAAAAATTCTGGGAAACACATAATGTGCCTACAATAGCGAGACACATGCTACTGTTTAACCTTAACAGCTTTTTATCAGTTATTATAACAATGGAACATGCAATGTGTAGGCATCCAGGTTCTGTTTATTTCTGTTAAGAGCATTTATACAGCACACTAGCGCCGCCATTGGTAAAAAGATCATAGTGCGAAATTGTGTTCTTCTAGTGCACTCACAAGTGGCCACTTTGAGAAAAAAACTCCGTAAAACTAAACGACAGGCTAGAAACTAAGAGATAAAAAGTATCACAAAGCTTCTTTGGAGTGCACTAGAAAAACACTGTTCACAATATCGTCTTTATTTAAGCACTGATTTTTTTTTTCAATGGCGGTGCTAGTGTACTGCATAAACCCTCTTAAATAAATAACAAAATAATCTGAAGTATTATGAAACCTCACAATTCAAAACATTAAAAGATTATGGTACATAATAAACTTAATTTATTTACAGTATGCGATCTGGAGTTTTATGTGGTTAACATGGAATATATTTCTGATATGCTACTACTTGAATTTAGGATCTCTGAACAGGGTATGTCTTATTTGTAAAGTTCTATTTCTAATTTTAGAGCACTGAGGTAGTATTTTAAAATAACTTTTTATTATTTTATATCAGGAAAGTGGGTTGCTGTCATTAGGAACTGACAGTGTGAGCTGGTGGGAATGGAATGGTTGGGGATGTCAGCCAGTGTGGGGCGAAGCAGCCAAGCCTGGTACTTGGAGACCGAGCCGTGTGGACGGTTGCTTCATGGATTGGCATCATGTGGAGTTAGCACAATCTGGTCTAGCTGCTGCTCTAACCATAACGGCATTGCCATTGGCTATATTATTAGCTTTCAAGTCACTTAAGATACACAAACCAACATCAGGTATGATATTTTAGATAAATTAAATGAAATATGCAAATAAAAATAATCAAGAGGTACAACTAAGAAATTGTCTAGGCGCTCTGGTGCAACTATTATTCCTAAAATTTGTTTCAGATAAAGGAACATTGTCACGTCGCCCAGTATATACTATCGAGTTAAGCCCCACTGAAACGACAATAAGTGAAAGTTCACTCAAACCAATGACACCTCGCCGTGTCAAACGTCGTTCTGGTTCTCGTGGCGCAGGATCTTCAGTACGAAGATCACGGCGATCATACAGAAATAATGGTTACTTAGCATCTAATGCCTCACTGCCACGTGAGTCGAGACCTTCCCGCCCTACTTCAGCACATTCCTCTTATTCTAATTTTCACGCCGCTCGTCCGTCATCATACCACGCTCCTGAGCGAGATGGTGGTGGTTCACGCTCCCAAGAAGTATACGAGCCTCCACCTGCTACAGAATCTGTACCCATAATTACGAACAGATATGACACAATACGCCGGTTAAATAAAAACACTGGTTATGATGTCGCCGGCCCTTACAAAGAGCCCGATAGAAACTATGAACCCGAGCGAAATTATGAGGCCAATAGGAATCATGAGACTAATAGAAATTACGAGTCCAATAAGATTTACGATCAAAACATTCCGTCTTATGATAACGTGTCGCGCGGTTATGACGACGCGACGTCAAATTACGATAATAGAGTTGACACAGTGTCGCCTTGCGAGTCTTCTTATGGCACCAGTGGGTACGGCGCGATGGGCGGATATCACGGCGCGGAGGGCGGCTATCACGGCGTGGAGGGCGGCTATCACGGCGCGGAGGGCGCGTGGGAGGCGCCGCCGCCGCCAGCGCCGCCCTATAGCGCTCGGGCGACTCCGCAAGCGCCCGGCCCTCCCGCTTACCAAGCGACAAACGATCCTTATATGTCATAACAGAAGACTATTATTCTCAACTCTACATTTATTTGAGATATCAGTATTTGCAAATTGCTCTAATATGTTGAATTCCGAAGGAATCTAATTACGCCAGAAAAATTAACTTATCCAGCACAAGTGGTTATCTATCATAAAATTTATCTATCTATCATAAAGATAATACTGATTGAAAGTATGAATGATTGAAACATCTTAACATAATCAACTACTATGGTTTGTGCTCTGTTTTCGCTAAAGTGCCTTTAACCAGTGATAATGTCTTTAGACAAAAACATTGTTGATAAAATATTAAGAAATACAGTAATGTGTGACTTTTTATAAATTTAGACAATAGCTGCAAATATGAAGGGATTGTAGAAGCAGCTTAGTTATTTATTTTACACCACCTGCAATTAGTTATTATTATTGTATTAAAACTGTGTACACATTAGTTGACAAAACCTTATAAAGTC
This sequence comes from Agriphila geniculea, assembly GCA_943789525.1. Classification (NCBI taxonomy): domain Eukaryota; kingdom Metazoa; phylum Arthropoda; class Insecta; order Lepidoptera; family Crambidae; genus Agriphila; species Agriphila geniculea. The sequence goes on from OX038871.1 coordinate 20,923,064, forward strand.
ACGTTTCAAGAGTCATGAATGAGTCAAACTGTAAAGGACTATTCATAATTATCTATTTTGTAGATAACATATCCCCCAAGTAACCTGGGTTAGCTCCAACAAACATAAATCGTATTGGTCACGCGGCGCGCGGCACATATCAATTATTATTATAATGTTGTTACCTAAAATTTAGAAACATTTTTTTTGGTGGATGACTAATGTTAGAGTTGTACAGTCAACGGCACATCAAGTTACACAAAACTGACAAATGTATCCAATTGTCTTGCACACATATTATGTTGAAAAACATAATATGTGTGCAACATATTATGTTTTTCCGCAGTGGTAGCACGTGAGTTGCCGATAGTACATTAGATTTTACACTTCTACAAATAGAAGTCTCAATCACTCTATTATAGTTGTGACTACAATGGTTGAGTCATTGTAATGTGTACTCATTTAGCTAGTATTGTTCAACTTAAGTGTAGTATAAATAAACGTAAGAACCAAGTTAAGCTAATTATTTTTGAATAATTTCACAATATCAATCTACTAAAGAATATTAAGTCAATTATGTTATGTATGAAATACATTCCCTATTAGTTATAATGTTACTTTAGCTTTAACTTTTTCTATGTTATATTAATATTGTTTCTCTATTTTTGTAACTCTGTTTTCACTGTTGATCTGTTGTAAGTGTGTATAAAATTAATTACTGCACCACGTTTTTCAAAGTCATCTATTTTTTTAAATGGATTTCTAGATTAAATAAGCAACGAATCTCTTGCCATCGCTCTATATGTATGTACCTAGTTTTTAATGTTTCCGTCCATTAAGATTTGATTAAAATAAGCAAGGACCAGTGTATAACTTGAATGTTTTCACAAGAAACAGATATTATAGGGATTTGAAAGAATAAAAAATACTTTGTCCAAATAACTATCAAGCGTATATTTTTATTAGGTCAGTGCTTGTGACAGATCTTGACCAATGTAGTTAATAAAATATAAATAGAAAGTAACTGAAATGCGAGCTTTATTGTATAGATCTTAAGAGAACTCTTTTTTTATAGGTTGTATTTGTGTTTTACGATTTTTATACCAAATATACACCTACTAATAAGATTTTGTTTGTATTTAGATATTTTCCCTATACGAAAAAAACGTTTTTGATAAGTTAGGACTAATCTTTTATTGATAAATACACACAAAAAACAATATGTCCTGTCCTGATTCATCACCTTATCATCGCATATCTCAAAATAATGGTAAGCATCAGGCTAAAAGTTTCATAGCTAAGATATTATGCCGCCGTAAGCTCATCTAACTAAGAAATAAATCGAAATTGTTACGGGAAGTGAGTGAAGTCTCAAAGCTAGTGCCACAGAATACATTAGTGCATAGGTTACGAACGAGACACTTTTGGGATAGAAAAAGACAGTTTGAGCATTGAAATTATATTTGTAATAAAATAATATTGCATAGTAAATAAATAACTCACAACTTCACAATCATCAACAATTTTTTCGAACATATCTCACAAAGGGCGAATATTATTACATAAATATACTAAGATTAAAATAATAATGAAGTGATGATTAGAAATGCAAACAAAAAATTTTTAAGATTGTTAAGAAGGTTACTCTGTTGATAACGGATAATAAATTAGCCTTTAATGCGTAACTCTCACGTGAGTATCCGAAAGGCCAGTTTTACAGAAGCAATGTTAACCAGTTGATAAAAGGTGGTACTGGCCAATGGGTCCACATCTACACTAGAAAGTCTTTATTAGATTGCAGTTGGAAATGCTTGATAAATTGGATCCTTTAGCGCTCGAAGCAGAAACTGAATACGCTCGCGACTGCCGCAGTACCAAAGCTATAATAATTTGTGATAAGTCATCAAAGGTATTGAAATAAGATTAACACAATCACTTTAGCTTACAAAAATCCTTATCTTGGTATTCCGTTACAGCGGGTTTACCGGCTAAAAACAATGAAGTTAATGTTAACTGTAGTTTGACAGATGTATGTTTGATGCTTATTCGTTTTGGCACAAATAAAAACTTACCAAAGAAAAGTAACAATGTATCACATCCATCAGTCAAATCACAGTTAACATTAAAGACGCTGTTACACAAGGAAAGTTTCTCGCACGCAAGTGGCAAAAAATTGAATGCGATTATCGCATGGCAACTCGCCTTTCAATTCTCGCCTGCGCTGCGAGTGTTTATTATCCCCGTCAATTGGTGATGCGCTGGAAACCTTGTCACATTAACATCCACGTTGACGTGATCCGCTACTAAAAATGTCATGAAACAAGTAAATTCTAATACTTAATCTAATATATTAATTATTGAATTATTATTTTTAATAAGATAGGGTCTAGGTATATAAAACATTTACAATTGTTTTTCGTTTTTGAGGTTAAAATCATGGCCGCCAGGCGCATTACCAATTGACGGGGATAGTACATTATGACAAAAACTTATATGGTTTGTCTACACAGTCACGCGGTCTAGGAAAGTATCGTATTCAAGAGGCGAGGCTTGAAGCATCTGTTTACACTAGGCATCACAATTATTGCCAAGAAAAAATTGCCACTTGCGTGCAAGAAACTTTCCTTGTGTAACAGCGTCTTCACTATTTTTAGCCTGTAGACCCGCAGAAACGCCACTTGTTTCCTCGTGGTAGGGAGAAACGCGATCATATTGCGGGTAGTTGCCGCCTCTCGGCCGGCGTGAGGTGCGGGTGCCACACGTCCACGATGAGCACCAGGCGAGCGCCGGTGCCGTTGTGCCACACCTCGTGCTCGAAGCTGTCGTCGAACAGAAAGGTCTTGCCTTCTTGCCACTGTCTGGTAAAGACAAAAGGTACCTATTACACACATTGTTTTGTCACAGAATTAGAGGATTCGATCCCGGGATCCCGAAAACCGGGATCTTTTTCAGTCCCGAAATTTTCGGAATTAAGTTTTCACAATCCCGGGATTTTCGGGATTGGTATTATTTAAAAAAAAAACGTCGCAAAATATACTGCGTGAAGCAAAAAGATCAGTGCAAGTGCTCTTAATAGGATTGCTTGCCTATCATTTTTAATATAAAATACAACAAAACCTTCTGTATTTCATTCAAGCAGCATTCCAAGCAAGGAACACAAATTAACCCAGTGGGTTCGCGATAGTTTCTTGGAACAAAACTTTTGAACTAAATTGATTGACAAGCAACTCTTAGTGGGTTATGTGGTGATATTCTTTAGTTTTACTGCTACTGAACAAGAATGTATGAACATTCTTTAATCAAGATTAGTTTTCTTCATATATAAGAGAAATGAGACATTAGCCGTCTATTTGGTCGATTTTAAGAGAGGTTATTGCCAATTTTCGATAGTTTGTTAGATAAATATTTTTTCAATACATTGAAATTTATAGAGATCTTATTCATTCTTGAAAAATAATTACTTTAATATAAAGAGTGTCAAACTAACCAGACTTAAAATCTGGTAAGACTAGTTTTACTCTAAGTTTGATTCACTCTAGAATACTCTAGATTAGATTAGCTATAGGCCGGTTAACTCAGGTATAGGTCTGTGTAACGTAAAATAGGTTGGATAAGTATGTCGTCGACTTTTGACCCAATCTTGATTACGTTTATTTTTGTCTATTTTCATTTGTTGATTATAGAGGTTATGGAGCCAATTTTTGTAAGATTTCCTTATTTTTAATCTTCAATCCCGAAATAAACCCGGGATCCCGGGTTGGCCAAGTGGAATCCAGAGATCCCGGGATCAGAAATAAGGGCCGGGATCGAATTCCCTACCCAGAATAGATATAAGTACTACCGTACAGAAAGGAAACTTCGCCCCGCCCCGCAATCAATTACCTCACCGCTCCCCGCGAGTTCGTAGGCTCATTCAATAGCCCTAGACTTCATGCACACAGTTGCGCGTGTGCAAAAACGTCACTGTGTAGCATCTGTGTAATAGATAGTTGAAACGCGGCGTTTGTATGGAGTGCCCGGAGTGTGGTTTTGTCTATGGATCAAGGTATTTTTTCATACAAACGAGGCAACTTTGAAGCCTTAGTTTCCTGCCAGGGATGTACCGTACTGTGATCTGATGATGGATATCCAGGGAGTGAATGGAGGAGATTCAGATCGATATAGGGGAGGTCAGCTCAATGCGGCCATAGCAGGCAAAGCGGCCACGCCTCATTTTTCGGCAACTTATAACGATAGCACGATGTTGTGATATGCAGCAAGCCTTCCAGCCCACACCGAGCAACTATTTGGTTGTGGTCGGAGCGAGCGCATAGCCGCGATGAGACGCCAAAGGTTTTTGTTCATTTTGTTAAAAAAATCCAGGGCAAAATCAATCTGTTTTGATCAAACCTTTATAAAACTCAATGTTTTTATTACACATCTATAGTGACTTATCTATTTAGCTTTGCTTGTGTAATATTTGTTCCGACATGAGATAAATATTATAAGCTAATTTCGTTTTTGAAACAAAATGGTGGAAAAAGGCAAAGCGGTCAGGGCAAAGTGGCCAAGTGCTTTGCCGTAGCTGTTGGTTATTTTAATTTATTTCGAAGAACTGTTGGTTTATTAGTAAGAGAAAATTGTCGCGTACCTATAATATACCAAAAATATTTTTCATTTTATAAAAAATAAAGATAAATGTAGGATGTATTCGAAGATTCAAAGACTAAAGTGATTAACTATCTCATTTGAAACTTTTAATAGTTTTTTTATAAATTAAGTTTTTTTATCTAATTTAGGTCTTCTTGTTTTTTAAGCACCATGTTTTTCGACGAAAACTGCATTTTTTTTTGGAATGACCACTTTGCCCTTACCCCCTTGGCCGCTTTAGGCGCTCACTTGGGTAAAGCGGTTTTTTGACAAGTTTTTGTAATTTACAAATTTTAAAAAACCATTTGAGTTTTTGCAAAATGTGATTAAACTTTATAAAAAATCGATAAATTCTCTATCTATTCATATGAAATACCTTTCAAAAATCTGTTCTTTAGCGGTATTTTTTTTAAGTCAAAGTTAAGGTGGCCGCGCTGAGCTGACCTCCCCTACGCACTCAACTGATCTGATCAGCATTCTAAAATATAGAACGACCTGTTTAAAAAAACCGCGAAAATAGCAATGGAAATTACCCTGATCATGACCATTCTATCTTTTAGAATGCTGATCAGATCAGTTGGGTGTGTATAGCAATTTGAGTCTCCTCCATTCACTCCCTAAGCCATTATCAGATCATAGCACGATACATCCCTGGCAGGAAACCAAGGCTTCAAAGGTACCTCGTTTGTATGAAAAAATTATATCCCTAGACAAAGTTGATGAGTATGTAAATTAACCAATTTTGCCCCAATGAGCACAGATGAATAACACAGAAAGATATTAATCACTAATCACCTTATTTCCTGATCCACTCTTATGTAAGTATCTTTGGTATTGCTTAGGCCTAGATGCATTCTCAGCCGGCAGTTGGTAGGGCCGACATGCGCTCGCACGTGTGTCCCGGCCTCCATCGCACTAAACTTGACCTGTCCGCGGCGACACCCGGCCGCCGCCACCTCACTCTTCACTACAGAACACGTCACAGGAGCTCGCTCGCATCGCTTCGGAATTTCCCGACCCCGCACGAACAAATCTAACTGCGACCACTCCCCTTTCTCTTTCAAACCTTCTTTTTCTTTCTCGTACAACTCTTTAGCGGCCTCTGCTTCTTTCAGAATCTCCCTCCATGATTTCTCTAAGGCCTTAGCTAGTTTTATGTAAGGAGTGTCCTCTATTTTCCACCATGGTGAACTTTTTAACCGTGGGACGTTGTAGAGTGATCTTTGGGAGGGCGAGAGGAAATGTCCGAGTGCGGCGCCTCTTTTGTGCACTTCGTGTGCCTGGGCATGTCGGCCCAGAAGTAATAAAGAGTCGCCGTAGTGGTAGTAGAATCGAGGTTCGTTGGCGGGGCCCTTATCACCCTCTAGAGCTTTACGGAAAGCCTCGGCAGCTTCCTCGTAGCGATTATGTCTCGTCTTCAACACGAAGCCGTAGTGTGCGAGGGCCAAGCGATCGTTGGGCCATTGTGTAAGTGTCTCCTTTAAGACTTCTTCGGCTAAATCTGCCCTAGAAATAATAAAGTTATGATAAATTCAAGCTTTAAAAGATGTAACTACCTACTTATGTGTTGTTTTCAAGCATATTGTTATGTAATCGTTGAATTATTGTTTAAGTTTACATTTAACAGTATATAGTGGTGGCCAGATAATTAAGGACACCAGTCCATTTTCATAACAAACGAGCGAAGAAGACTTTGAAGGATTGGTTTACCGCCAAGGTTTGACCTAGCTGTGATCTGATGATGGCCAACAAGGGAGAAGCAAGAAGATTCAGATTGCTATACACACCCAACTGATCTGATCAACATTCTAAAATATATTCTGAGAGATATAATGAAATGTTAAAAAACCTCGAAATTAACATAATGGAATGGAAATCCTGAAACTGAAAAGTCTGATCCTTATCTCTTAGAATGCTGATCTGCCCCCGTATTATGACCTCTTATTTCCTGGCAGTTTTCTGACTGGTTATCAATCTATCTCTTTTATTTGCTATACAGCGAGAAAGAGATGTAACTATAGCAATTCATAAACCTTGCAAGTTTTAAGAGGTTGTAATACCCCCCCAGATCTGTTGGTTGTGTATTCACTCGCTCTCTGGATGGCCGTCATCAGATCACAGCTAGAGTCGATCCTTGGCGGAGCAGCAAGGCTTCTAAATTACCTCGTTTATATGTATGAAAATAGACTGGTGTCCTTAATTATTTGGCCACCATTATATAAGGTTTAATAAAACATTGGAACTAAAGTCTGTCCATCCTTACTTGTCTTAAATGGTAAACAATCTTCACCCAACTCTTTGTTGAAATAATCATTTATAAAATACAAAAAATGGTTTTCCACACATAGATTACGAAATAAATTGTTAATAAATTAACAACAATTTCATTAAGTTTATAACATATTTTAAAATAACGATTTAATTATAAAAGACGTATGACAACTGTCAAAAACTGTTTACTAAATAAGACAAGAAGGATGGAGAGACTTTACAAGCCTTGGCATGTAACTTTAGCGCTGCCATTGCGAAATTTTTCTATGTCTATGGCGCAGAAGTAATTTTTGGGGTCTCATTGGCGGGTGTCGTGGTGCGGGGGCTACTGCAAATATGCGCAGTAATCTCCTCCAATTTCTCTCACCGCTAAACTAACGTGCCGCGGCCTATTCTTAAATTGAAAGAGGTGAGTGTTGCTAAAACTGAACAACTTTCTTCAAGGAACATAGGTTCTTAGGAAAATAACATACTCCCATTCCCATACAAAGTGTATCAGCTGACTGATTTAATATGAAAAAACGAACGGTCTCCTAGGAACGTTTTCCTGTAACTATAACGGTTAAGATACCTGCCCTTAATGTACCGTCTCAAAAATCCACCCTGTATAATAATGAAGCCAATGATTGTATGTAATTAATGAAATGTTGACAAAACGTAAAAAATACACTTTATTAATTTTACTGAAGAAGTTTCGTACTAACCTATTGGCCATGAGAAATGAAATGGTCAAATTATTTCGGTAAGTCGGTTCATGTGGAAAACGACGTATGAGCAATCTGTAAACGGGTTCAGCGTTTAAGTAATTGCCTGAAACAATAAGCAAACATTTTGAGCATTTTCCAGATTGTTTAGCTAAAACTAAATTTCGCCAAACAACATTAGGGTATAAAATCTAAATTAGGGAAAACTCTTAGCTCATTTTAATATGTATTATAATTTCGTGAGACAGAGTGTCATCATTTATGAACCATAAAATTACCGTATACTGTATCCGGTCCAAGGTGCGCTCAACCATGGTGTAATAATATGTTTCACCAGGTTCCTATTCTCTTCCCTGCCATGGGAAAAGAAAACCTTGTTTTCTTGGATCATGCGCTCAACGTCTTGAGGCAGCATCTTATCGGGGAGTCGTTCGTTCATCATAAGCAGGTGTAAGTAGCGGCGATGGCTTGCTTGTTATCGCGAGGCGAGGTCTAGCGCGCACTCATGATTGTTCTTATCTAAATTGTTATTAAACGTTGTTAAACTGACCTCTTTACTGTATCCGGTCCAAGGTGCGCCCAGCGACTTGCAGCAGCTTCTTATCGGGGAGTCGTTCGTTCATCTTTAGCAGGTGTAGGTAGGCGGCGATGGCTTGCGACAGTAGCTTGTTATCGCGAGGCGAGGTCTAGCGCGCACTCATGATTGTTCTAATCTAAATAGAATAGTTGTTGAACTGACCTCTAAACTGTATCCGGTCCAAGGTGCGTTCGGCGACTTGTAGCAGCTTCTTATCGGGGAGTCGTTCGTTCATCTTAAGCAGGTGTAGGAAGGCGGCGATGGCTTGCGACAGTAGTTTGTTATCGCGCTGAGTCTCCGCGGCGACGTCGAGCGCCCGCGCTGCGATCCACCGCGCACGCGCGCAGTCAGGCGCGACCTTCGCCCGCTCCGCCGCCGCGCTCCACGCGCCCTCGTTAGTAAAACACGCTCAAGCAAGCATTCACACACGTGCACTCAGAACACCAATCTTCTATTTGCTCTGTTCACGCTAACATGTTCTTACAATAACTTTTGAAAGTAGCTTTAAAGGCTATTCTAATTTGTCACTTCCTGACAGTATTGATATTGTTCTCTTATAATAATGAAATGAAAACTAAAATTGGATGGACTATATTTAAACTATTCTAGGGGAAGAATCGTCAGAAGGTCCCCGGGAGGACGTGGCGCGGGGTGCGGGCGCCGCGCCCGGCCCGGGGCCCTGCTGAAGAGTCGGGGAAATGGCACAACGAGCAAAGTTAAATCATGAGAAAGTTAGATGCGGAAAACTAATTAGTCCAGCCATTCCTGGAAATCAGTTGAATCATATTATTTACACTCAGTTTTCAGCCTATTCCAACTTAATTACTATTGTTGTGATCAAACGTTCTGCACTTGGTATCGGTGTATTCGCAATGAATGAACAAACAAAACATGCCAAGCTACTAATTATGGAGGCTAGAGAGTTCAGCTGTAAATGCAATTCAATCTGTTCATGCTATTAAAAATGAAAATAAAACACAAAGTGACGCTTTTTAATTATTACACACGAAAACATTAATTTATTTTGCCGAATACACCGATATATTTATTGTAATAACTTTTCAGCTAAGTTGTTTGTGCAGAATAAATCCATTTCAATTGAGATTTTTCCCTTTGTCATTTTAAAGCTATCTATTTAATTAATTAATTGAGATTGTAACAAACATAAAATACTATAATGCTTTCGATTACCTATATCTGGATATTACAAAAGCAAGAAGACCGTATGCCTAAAATCCTCACAGCTAACTTTTCTCCTTCCTTACCATGATGTTTATGACAAACATGAAGCCGGATGAAAAGAGTTCAAAATATTTTTGGTGTAAGTAACACCGACAGCAAAGATATAAAAGAACGAAGGTTTAAGGATGACAATTTGTGATACCTGGAGGATATCTCTTTCCGCGGAGTCGAGTTGGCCGCGCCAGTAAGCGTCACTGGGTTCGCCGGGCCAGTTGTCCTCTATACTGTTGCCTCCGTCTTCTAAAACATAACAAATTGAGTAGGTTAATAAACACACAGGTAATTAAACATTACTCACTGGACTGGGAAATTTATCAGATATATCAAAAAACCTTTTTGTCAACTCTATCACGATAAAACGATGCCAGTAAGTTTAATATGTAATTTAAGAAAAGGTAATTTTAAAACATCGGATTACCAGTTGTTTGTCTAAAATGAATTATTTCTAGTAAATGAGAGGAAAATATTAACTTTAAAAGTATATTAATAATGTGTCTAAGTAAAAGAGAGAAAATACAAACAACTCCACTCACATTAGGTTAGTCAAGCCATTTGTTTAAGTTAATTTTGTTACTAGTGGAACATGCAGCTATACAAAGCGAGCACACGAGGGCGGTATAGTGTTTACTATAAAATTTTTGTCCGGGTCTCTCTGGTTCGGGAAGTCTTCCATATTTAGCTTCCAGCCGAGTCAACAGTTCTGCGTCGTCTACATCTGAGATATCTTCTTCATCTTCCTCTTCCAACTCTTCTTCGAGTTGTTCATCGTCTATTATTTCAACGTCATCCTCTTCAATGTCTTCTTCTGGTTCAGGTGCCTGCTCTGGTTTACTTTCAACAACATGAGCGCTCTTTTTTATAATTTGTTTGGGTTCTTCTACTACTTCCTCATCAATATCAGCTTCTTCTTCTTCGTCACTGTATAACTCTTTAGTATCCCCTGATGAAATTACGATCTCCTGCGCTTCCTGCAGATAAGATATAGTTTTTTTGAAGTAACATTTTAAAATAATGATTTCATAAAAATAATTAAGAATGAGACTCACTTCTTCATCAGAATACTTTTCTTCTTCTTCCTCCTCACTATCTTGCTTTCTCACTAATGTAGGCTTTATGATAGAAGCTGCACTTTCTACAATTTTATCGACACTGGGCCTTGATATTTCTTCAACCGGCTTTGTGACTGGAACTAATTAGGAATGTTCATAAAATAATCTCGATAACAACGTTAAATATATCGGTTCAAGAATTTTAAAAGCCTACCATGTCTGGCGTGTTCTTCAGGTATTAAGGTCAGTCGGCGATCAGATAAGGGGGTTTCCTCTCTACTAGCTGGCTCTTCGTCGTCTGGTTCATCTGTTGCATGATAACTATGACTTATAACTTGCAAACTATTAAGAAATGTTTATATTGAAGTCTAATCTTTACTTGGAAAATTGTATGTATCGACAAAAGTTTTTAAGAATGTTCAACAATGTAATAAATAGTGTTGTATTGTACGCACCGCGCGAGCGCGTGGCGCGTCGCATGACGGCGTGTGTGGCTGCTAGCAGCGCCCCGCCCACGGTCAGCTTCAGCCACACTGGAACACACGCGCCACGCTTAGAACACATGCACTGCACTAGCATAGCTCTGAATAGGCCGTGTATAGAATTTTTTCGACAGTTATAAAGTTATAACTTGGATTAAGTTTTGATAATTTTTGATTAAAATAAGTATGGGTTATCTGGGTAGTAATTATACCGGGTATAGTGGTTAGCTATAACTACGCCTATTTCATAAACATTACAATTTGTAATTTACTACGGTAATTCGGATACATTGCGGTGTCTGTAAGTAATGTATTTTCTAGTTGTAAATTGGCTGAGGCAATGAATACCAAACGATTGTTGTAATTTAGGGGCCATCCATAAATTACGTCACACGAATTTCTTGATTTTTGACCTCCTTCCCCGTCATTGTCACAGCTGGTCACATTTGTGAGACCCCCCTCCCTAGTGTGACGTCACATATTTTACAATTTTACATCTTAAAATAATTATTGAATTAAAACAGCAGTTCCAAAATTTGTTTAATTTCAATTTTAATGATTTTGAAATGTGACGTCACAAAATTTAGGATCCCACCCACCCCCTTGTCACAAAATGTCACACTTCGTCGACTCCCTCCCTCCCCCTTAACGTGTGACGTAATTTATGGATGGCCCCTTACTACGGTAATGTTTATGAAACAGGGCCCTGTAGTCATGATATGGACTCAAATAATTTATATAATCCACAACTTTGTTTTTGCAATAATGGATGAATCAAAATAATTCAAAGTGAACATATAAATAAATTAAAGTTATTTTGACCCGAATAGGCATGACAACAAGAAATGAGTAAACAGAAATAAAAGCAAGAGCGTACATTGACAACGTAGGAAAGCCATTTACAATTGACGCCATCGTATAGTAAAGTAAATGAGAAATCACAAAATTAGGTAATGTTAAGTTAGCCCAGAATGTATACTATTATTGAAACGATCTAATCAAAATATTATCATGAGTTATGGTTAAAAACTTTTGAGTCAATTAAATATTTAACTTTTTCTTGGTGTTCGTTTGTCACATTAACCTCAGCAATATTTTAATGGAAATGCAAAGTGAAAACACCCCGAGTTAGGTAATGGACGGTATGGGCGCTTTCCTGACCGAAAGTGGCGCCGCGATGAATTTTATTTAATATTGTATTATAATTTAATATTCTAATACACAATTATTAAAACTTCTCGTGAAATTTTTAGGGCCCATAGTCTAGTATTTTTAAACGGTATCATTACATTCCCTCGTAGTCACTCTTAGAAGTAGATATCAAAACCATAAATGCCAAAAGTGGCCATTTTTGACACATATTTATGCTATCTACTTCGACGGAATGTAGTGATACCTTCCAAATTCCACGTAAAGTTTTATTAAAATCCTTATCTTATTTACTACTTATTAAATAAAAAAAACCCTGAGGGCGCCACTTTCGGTCAGGTAATCGCCTTAACGGTAGGTACCCAAGATGGCATAAGTTGTCCATATTATTTTATCGAAATAAAAGTTACTGAATTAACTTTGGCTTTCGCTCGAGTAGTAGTATCAAAAGCGATCTATGACGATAGATTCCGCATTTATGAGAGGAACGATTGTAATAAATAATTTACAATTGGAATAATTTTTGATAGAATTTAAATTGGGCCACAGATGATGTTACTTATTAAAAAAAATTGTTTCAGTGACAGGAAAGGGTGTATAGTACCTAACATAAAAAAAGTTAAAAGCCGTCGTAAACAACGAAATCAAGAACAGTAAAAATTGTGTGCATATGAAAAACCTTTCGTATATGTAGTCGTGCAAAGCATTTGGTTGGGTATCCCCTTTTGTAGGTACACGGAACATGTTCTTAAAAATTACGTAGTACTGTACTTACCTTTATACCTATGTAATTAGGTATATTTTTGATCGAGAAAGGGTGTAAATGTGACTTACACAGGTGAAATAAAAGATTCTAATATTGTGAACATTTTATTTCCACAGACGTTATACGTAAGACTCGAATCAAATGAGACTACTTGTTAGTAAATATTAGTAAAAAATAGCCGCGCACTATAGTTAAGCGATATGGTTACAACTCACATGATATTTTATATTTTTAATATATTTACTGCCAGTTTCACAAGTTCCGGTCAGCACTAACTTTAAATATGTTAATAAAAATTTGAACTTAACCGGAATGAGGCCTGAATCAGTGCGACACGGATTCCGCGCGCAGACGTCCGCGGCGGACGGCAAAATGTATTATATTATAACGATGATATGTAAGAGCGTTGATTCGTCACGGCCTTTATACAAACTTTCAAGTAGGTATTTATTTTTCGAAATGGATGTACTGATGGGGAAAATGCCGGGCACTTTGGGCAGATTGGGAATATTCCCAATAAACGCCCATAAATTCCCGCCCTCTGGGCATTTATCTGGGCATTTATTTTTTGTTACAAAATTGATCTACAAAATTTATTTAAACGTTAAAATATAGTAAATTTTAATTAAATTAGTTAATATTATTGTTCATAAGCTTATATTTTCATGAATTTGGATGTCCTTATTAAAATATTGTCTGTGAATCGTAGACTAGACGTATATATTTGTCACAAAATCTTCGAAAGTAGTAAAAATTTTACTAAAGGAATATAATTATATGTAAATACAAGTAGAAAAAGACACTCCCGATTTAAACTCTCTTGGCCACCCTGCACCACTCGGTGAGGTTAATACTAGTAGGTTGCCAATCATCGTTTCTGCTGAGAGGCAAAACTTTTGTCAAACAACGGCATTGGCGAGATCGGCTCCCTACATTCCCGGTGTTCGCCGTTAGGCAAAACTTTTGGCGAATAGCGAGAGCGACGAGTTTATGCGAAATGACGGCATAAGCTTTGTCTATAAATCTGTATAATCTTATCATAAGTCGTCCAATAAACGAGTTGGTACAAATGGTTTATTAATCGAAGAAGTAAATTAATCATTTACTTTCATTGTAGGAACTATACCCGAAATTGAAAATACGAAAACATTGTTACATTAACATCCACGTTAACGTCATCCGCTTAATTATTTATTTATTATTTTCAATAAGATAGGATCTAGGAAATAAAAAATATAAGCAATACAATTGTTTTCAGTTTTTTAATTTAAAAAATGGTCGCCAGGTTTTTTGCAATTTACGGGGATACTAGGTACACTACACCTATAGAAGTATAGATTATTTATCTGACATTTTGCCGACATCCGTAATACAAGATACTACTATTCTACTACCTTACTACTATTCTTATTAGGTAGGTAGAAAAAAAGGGTATAATCGCAATAAAATTCTTAATGCTGAGTAGGTGCTAGGCATAAAATTTTACATTGCATATAATGTTATTTTAAATTATTATTATGCTATTATTATTATTATTTTGAACTAATGAAATCCCCATCCCAATCCCAAATACAACAACAAGTGTGTGTGTGTGTGTGTGTGTGTGTGTGTGTGTGTGTGTGTGTGTGTGTGTGTGTGTGTGTGTGTGTTATCTAAGAATTATTTGATTATTTATATGCATAATCAAAACGGTATTATATGATTTAAATTTAATTAAAAATTATATTTTTTAACTTATCCTTTCCAAAATTATTTCAGTTTCTGCATAATGCAAGGGTCTTTAGCCACTCCGTCAGAAGTTTTTTGCATTTGTATGTCAACATTGGGTAAATATTGTTTTCCGTTCTACGATACACATAGGGCTGCCATCTTTAAAACCTGCCGCTCAGGACCGGATGCGTAAAAACCCCGGACTTTGGAGCCTAGACCCCGGACATTTAATTTTTTATATTCACTTTTAGCTTGGTCAAGTTTAAAAGTTTAGGTAACTTTTACAATTTTAAGCCTTTTTTCCCAAAAAAACAAAACCTTAAAAAAATAACCAAAAAAAATAGCTTCAAATAAATGTTTTTAAAAGCTAAATAAAAAATCTGCATAATTACTAATTCATTGCAATGGAGAGAGCCATGCTCGGGGTTTCCCTGCGTGATCGAAACAGAAATAAGGAGATCCGCAGGCGAACTAAAGTAACCGACATCGCTCGAAGGATTGCTCAGCTAAAGTGGCAGTGGGCTGGACACATAGCGAGAAGAACCGATGGCCGTTGGGGCGGAAAGGTTATTGAATGGCGACCGTGCACCGGACGACGCTCCGTGGGTAGGCCCCGCCCCGACAAGGTGGACCGACGATCTGGTGAAGATTGGCGGAAGCCACTGGATGTGGGAAGCGCAGGACCGATCGTCGTGGAAATCCTTGGCGGAGGCCTATACCCAGCAGTGGGTGTCATGCGGCTGATATGATGAATTACTAATTCGGAAGTTTGTACGCATATCTAATATTAAACAACACCTTTTGAAGTCGGGTGGGGGGAGGAAAGATTTTATTTATCTAAACATCATCAATCATAGGTTTTAAACCAAACCCGACTTCATAAGACGTTGTTTAATATTAGATATTATGCGTACAAACTTTCGAATTAGTAATTATGCAGATTTGAATATTTTATTTCTAGCTTTTTAGAGCCATTTATTTTTAAAGCTATTTTTATTAAGTTATTTTTTTAAAGAGGTTTTGTTTTTTAAAAAAAACTTTTATTTTAAACTTTTTTTGTGGTAGGTATATTTAGTGACGATTTATATAAGTTACAACAGCCTCATGTCAACGTCTCATCACCTTTTACAACATACTGCTTTTCCCGACGCAGGGGCGTTAATTGTTGAGGAGTTCTTTTGGTACTTCACTATCAGCTCCAATTCACCATGTGCATTATGATGAGCATAAATAGCCTAGCAATCATGTAAAAGTAACCATATCGCACCAGTGAAATAGTATTGAATAATTTCGATGGTCATCTATGGTCTTCATCATCAGTTCCACTTCACCAAAATGATACTTTCTAAAAGCAAATGCATAAATTACTTAAGAAAATACCAAAATCGCTATAGGTGTGCCTATAATATTTGAAGAGTTCCCTTGATTTCTCCAGGATCCCATTATCAGAACCTGACCTCATGACACTGGAACCAACTTGGAAGTATATACTTTCAAACAAAAAAAAGAATTTTTCAAATCGGTCCGGCCGTCTTCGAGTAATCGAGTAACATACATAAAAAAACAAACATTCCGACGAACTGAGAACCTCCTCCTCCGCTCCCCGGACGCCCTCCAAACTAGGAGAAATCCGAGGAAACCCGCACGGATGGCAGCCCTACCGACACGGAATAGATAGAAGGCGAATATAAGCGAGTTTTTAAAAATGTTGATTCTATTTACCTTTGTTTGCTTAGACTAATCAGTAAAATATATACCCAAAAGACTTATTATTTGTTAAATAACTAATATTTCGTTTTGTTTCTTTAAAACATTTTCATTTATTCGTCGTTGAACAAAAGTTTTTTTTCTGCCCACAGATTGGGCATTTATTTGGGCATAAAAAATTTATGCCCAATGTGCCTGGGTTTTTTCCCAATTTTCCCGCCCGGGCAGAAACACTTTCCCATCTCTAAATGGATGAAAAGATTTTAATGAAACTTTCATACGCATAAGCAGTATACATAGTTCTAAAGAATTTGTTAAGGCAATTTTTGAAATGTCCTATTTTAAAAAAGATACCTAGTTGGCAATATCTGTTTGAAATTTTTAAATCGATCGAATTTAGCAGTATGTAACACTATTTATCAAAACTGATTTTTTTTAATTATAATGGATTTGCTCCTGACCTTAGTCTAGCCCGAAAGTATAGACAGGGTCTACGATGGAGCGAGCTTGCCCAGAAGGTGCCTATTCACTCTGGCCTTGAAAAGAGTCAGGTTGTATGCGCTCGGAAACACAGATGCCGGCAGGGAATTCCATTCCTTAGCTGTGTTTCTACTATGGCTGTGCGCATTATAAACGATGATGAATAGCGTTTGGTACGCATAAGAGGTATATCAACCAAGAACGGGTGGTAGCCTGCAGTGCCGATGATGTCCGATGGTAAAAAGGAGAAGGTGGAATGAGCGCATGCAGCTCTTGAGCACACTCGCCGAAGTACAATCTATAGAAGACCGATAGGTAAGCAACGTTTCGGCGGTGAGCCAAATCGTGAAGCTTAGCTGCTACCAGTTTTCCGTCGCCTATTTTGGCTCTGCGTTCTACCGAGTCCAGTGCAGCAAGTTGATATTTCGCCGAGTCGTCCCAAAGGTGGCTGCAGTACTCCTCAACTTTCAATTAACTTTTTAGACTAATGTATCCTGCTTATGTGCAAGTTTCATTAAAATAAGTTCATTCATTTCAAAAAAATAGGACTTGAAAGTTTGTATGAAATACCGTGACGAATCAACGCTCCTAAGGCTATCCAATACGATCGTTGCGACGACGCCGACGTGGAGCTCTCCGCGACGCGGATTCATACAATTCATCTACGGGTGGTCCGCGTCGCACTGAACGCCCCCTTATTGTCTTTTTTTTTTCAATCTCACTTTATTAGAGAATATCATCTAAGTTGTCTGCAAGAGCGTTAAAGGGTTTGGTAGTACAAAGAAAGCTGTCGAGATGCGAGTAGTGCTAGTAAATAAGCTCATGCAATAAATAAGACATAGGTAGTATACATACTGTGGGATGATTGTTCTTCTTCACGGCGAAGTTCTTCTTGGCGTTTCTCGTATTCTTCTTCCTCAGCCAGTGTGTCGGGTGGCTGTTCAGATGACTCATCTTCTTCCACCTAAAATAATTGCAAGGAAAATAATTCATCAATTAATTGACCGAGCGACCGCGAAGCGTGAGCTGAGCTTTGCTTGAGTCTTTGCTTCAGCTTGGGCAAAAATTATTTCATATGTCTCTGTCCGTTTGTTCTTCTCTACTGGGTCGCATTTCCCAATCGATTCTCGTGAAAGTGAGCAATTTCAATAATTATAAAGATTTTTTTGTCCAACCAATTTTTTGAATTAAAAAAATTACCCATTCTAAAAATCTTCAGAGTTAGAAGTGCCATGCCATATAGCTTCGAATACATATAATTAAATAATACATAACCTACCAAACAGCACACAGTACTGCTTTTTTAAAAGCAGTGGCGACATCTATTAGATTAATTTTTAAACAACATACAATTTGAGTGAGGTCTACCAGCTACTGATGGGGAAAATGCCGGGCACTTTGGGCAGATTGGGAATATTCCCAATAAACGCCCATAAATTCCCGCCCTCTGGGCATTTATCTGGGCATTTATTTTTTGTTACAAAATTGATCTACAAAATTTATTTAAACGTTAAAATATAGTAAATTTTAATTAAATTAGTTAATATTATTGTTCATAAGCTTATATTTTCATGAATTTGGATGTCCTTATTAAAATATTGTCTGTGAATCGTAGACTAGACGTATATATTTGTCACAAAATCTTCGAAAGTAGTAAAAATTTTACTAAAGGAATATAATTATATGTAAATACAAGTAGAAAAAGACACTCCCGATTTAAACTCTCTTGGCCACCCTGCACCACTCGGTGAGGTTAATACTAGTAGGTTGCCAATCATCGTTTCTGCTGAGAGGCAAAACTTTTGTCAAACAACGGCATTGGCGAGATCGGCTCCCTACATTCCCGGTGTTCGCCGTTAGGCAAAACTTTTGGCGAATAGCGAGAGCGACGAGTTTATGCGAAATGACGGCATAAGCTTTGTCTATAAATCTGTATAATCTTATCATAAGTCGTCCAATAAACGAGTTGGTACAAATGGTTTATTAATCGAAGAAGTAAATTAATCATTTACTTTCATTGTAGGAACTATACCCGAAATTGAAAATACGAAAACATTGTTACATTAACATCCACGTTAACGTCATCCGCTTAATTATTTATTTATTATTTTCAATAAGATAGGATCTAGGAAATAAAAAATATAAGCAATACAATTGTTTTCAGTTTTTTAATTTAAAAAATGGTCGCCAGGTTTTTTGCAATTTACGGGGATACTAGGTACACTACACCTATAGAAGTATAGATTATTTATCTGACATTTTGCCGACATCCGTAATACAAGATACTACTATTCTACTACCTTACTACTATTCTTATTAGGTAGGTAGAAAAAAAGGGTATAATCGCAATAAAATTCTTAATGCTGAGTAGGTGCTAGGCATAAAATTTTACATTGCATATAATGTTATTTTAAATTATTATTATGCTATTATTATTATTATTTTGAACTAATGAAATCCCCATCCCAATCCCAAATACAACAACAAGTGTGTGTGTGTGTGTGTGTGTGTGTGTGTGTGTGTGTGTGTGTGTGTGTGTGTGTGTGTGTGTGTTATCTAAGAATTATTTGATTATTTATATGCATAATCAAAACGGTATTATATGATTTAAATTTAATTAAAAATTATATTTTTTAACTTATCCTTTCCAAAATTATTTCAGTTTCTGCATAATGCAAGGGTCTTTAGCCACTCCGTCAGAAGTTTTTTGCATTTGTATGTCAACATTGGGTAAATATTGTTTTCCGTTCTACGATACACATAGGGCTGCCATCTTTAAAACCTGCCGCTCAGGACCGGATGCGTAAAAACCCCGGACTTTGGAGCCTAGACCCCGGACATTTAATTTTTTATATTCACTTTTAGCTTGGTCAAGTTTAAAAGTTTAGGTAACTTTTACAATTTTAAGCCTTTTTTCCCAAAAAAACAAAACCTTAAAAAAATAACCAAAAAAAATAGCTTCAAATAAATGTTTTTAAAAGCTAAATAAAAAATCTGCATAATTACTAATTCATTGCAATGGAGAGAGCCATGCTCGGGGTTTCCCTGCGTGATCGAAACAGAAATAAGGAGATCCGCAGGCGAACTAAAGTAACCGACATCGCTCGAAGGATTGCTCAGCTAAAGTGGCAGTGGGCTGGACACATAGCGAGAAGAACCGATGGCCGTTGGGGCGGAAAGGTTATTGAATGGCGACCGTGCACCGGACGACGCTCCGTGGGTAGGCCCCGCCCCGACAAGGTGGACCGACGATCTGGTGAAGATTGGCGGAAGCCACTGGATGTGGGAAGCGCAGGACCGATCGTCGTGGAAATCCTTGGCGGAGGCCTATACCCAGCAGTGGGTGTCATGCGGCTGATATGATGAATTACTAATTCGGAAGTTTGTACGCATATCTAATATTAAACAACACCTTTTGAAGTCGGGTGGGGGGAGGAAAGATTTTATTTATCTAAACATCATCAATCATAGGTTTTAAACCAAACCCGACTTCATAAGACGTTGTTTAATATTAGATATTATGCGTACAAACTTTCGAATTAGTAATTATGCAGATTTGAATATTTTATTTCTAGCTTTTTAGAGCCATTTATTTTTAAAGCTATTTTTATTAAGTTATTTTTTTAAAGAGGTTTTGTTTTTTAAAAAAAACTTTTATTTTAAACTTTTTTTGTGGTAGGTATATTTAGTGACGATTTATATAAGTTACAACAGCCTCATGTCAACGTCTCATCACCTTTTACAACATACTGCTTTTCCCGACGCAGGGGCGTTAATTGTTGAGGAGTTCTTTTGGTACTTCACTATCAGCTCCAATTCACCATGTGCATTATGATGAGCATAAATAGCCTAGCAATCATGTAAAAGTAACCATATCGCACCAGTGAAATAGTATTGAATAATTTCGATGGTCATCTATGGTCTTCATCATCAGTTCCACTTCACCAAAATGATACTTTCTAAAAGCAAATGCATAAATTACTTAAGAAAATACCAAAATCGCTATAGGTGTGCCTATAATATTTGAAGAGTTCCCTTGATTTCTCCAGGATCCCATTATCAGAACCTGACCTCATGACACTGGAACCAACTTGGAAGTATATACTTTCAAACAAAAAAAAGAATTTTTCAAATCGGTCCGGCCGTCTTCGAGTAATCGAGTAACATACATAAAAAAACAAACATTCCGACGAACTGAGAACCTCCTCCTCCGCTCCCCGGACGCCCTCCAAACTAGGAGAAATCCGAGGAAACCCGCACGGATGGCAGCCCTACCGACACGGAATAGATAGAAGGCGAATATAAGCGAGTTTTTAAAAATGTTGATTCTATTTACCTTTGTTTGCTTAGACTAATCAGTAAAATATATACCCAAAAGACTTATTATTTGTTAAATAACTAATATTTCGTTTTGTTTCTTTAAAACATTTTCATTTATTCGTCGTTGAACAAAAGTTTTTTTTCTGCCCACAGATTGGGCATTTATTTGGGCATAAAAAATTTATGCCCAATGTGCCTGGGTTTTTTCCCAATTTTCCCGCCCGGGCAGAAACACTTTCCCATCTCTACTACCAGCTCACCGAGCCACTGGTATATAACTTGTCAGCGCATCTTTTAGTTGAGTCTAAAAATATTAGCAGAACATCCATGAAATACAATTATCAGCTTTTTTAACAAGTTTTTTATATGTTGATTTTTGATATCGATTTATTGAGCCAATATGAGGGAGCGTCATTTAATGCTGATAGTAAGCAGACTAGGTGCCTTTACATTTCATTAGTATTATATTTTAGGAAAGTAAGGCCATGATTTCGGTCCAAAATAAATAATAAGTAAAACCAACCTCAACTAAAGGTTTCCCTGCTGGGGCAGTAATGCGCTCAACTTCGGGTTCATCAATATCATCATTTTCTAAAAATTCTTCATCATCGCCTTGATCCGATTCTCCTTCTGTCATATCAGCTGAAATAACATTATCAATATAAGCTTCAATATTTTTTACTCTGGAACTCTGCTCTAGAAAAAATAATATCGAAGTCTTATTTATTACCTTCTTCTTTGTCACTATGTTTATTGTCGTCGTCGTCATCATCATCATCATCTTTATTGAGATCATCATCTTCGGGCAGAGCTGGTAATTCGACGGATATAGGTTCTTCATCCGGTTCTTCCTTTTCAAGTTTCTCAACTTCTACATCATCTTCATCACTACCATCCTCATCATCATGTTCATCTTCATCCTATGATTTGAAAATGTTAATATTATATTGTTTAGGGTATATAAATAGAAAACTAGTTAAGTATAACAAATAATTTACTGACAGTGTTTAGTAGGCAATAATATTAAAATCTTAAGGTTTTTGTTTATATTCCAGAAAGTAAGTTTGGCCTAATTTGATGTTGCACAGTTAAAAAAAAAATAGTTTATGCTACAGAGCACATGCAGATTTATAAGCATCACACCTACAAACAGATATTAAAAGATTTTTTGAAATCCTATGTTATATTCTTCTTCATATATTAAAACATTATTAACGAAAAAAATATACAAATAAACACATGATGGCAAAGTAAAACAGAATAAATAAAGCCTTTTTAATTTGCATCACTCATCAACTGATCACAGAGGATATTATGAACACAATATTTTTTTTTTGTGTTTCTATGATCAAATTTATACAATATCTGCTACTAAAATAGTGAACACAGCTGTTAGTGCCAATCAAGAGAGGAATTTAATTTTCCGCTTTTCATTTAAAGCATCACACTTGTTAATCATTATCACATTATTGTTGAGAACCTCATTTTCTTTAGCATCTTCTAGGCTTTCTTCATTTTCAGCATCATCATCATCATTATTATTTGAAACACCATAGCCGTCTCTATCTTCGTCGATTTCATTGCTTTCGTCATTTCTTTCTTCGTTTTCGTCTACGTCGTATTGGTCGTAATACTTATTTTGATCTTCGTTCTGATCATCCTATTTTAAAGATGTAATACATATAATTAGTAAGTTTTAATCTTTGTTAAATGTATGTTTGAATATGAAGGTATATGGTTATTTCACCTCATCCTCTTGTTCGTTTTGCTCGTCACTTATGTCGTCTTCTCGTTCTTCATCTTCATTGTCATCAGCGAAGCGTGGTTCTTCATCATCTTCGTCACTATCCAATTCACGTTCGTCCTCATTTGAATCTTGCTGTTCATCATTATCCTCGTCATCATCCTCTCCTCGTCCAATATCTACATCTCTGTCCTCATCAAGATCTACATCTTCATCCTCATCATTTTCAGAAAGTTCCTCATCATCATCATCGTCCTGTTCTTCATCTTCGTCATCATCATCATCGTTTTCTTCATCTTCTTCATCATCATGTTCTTCATCTTCATCCTCATCGTGAGCTTCATCTTCGTCACCATGATCTTCATCTTCTAGTTGATTACTTTCTTGATGCTCATCATCATCCTATTACATTAACTTATAGTTGAAATTACCTACATGGAATGGCCAAATTCAAATACTTAACTAATTAACATAAAATTGCATAATTCAATAATGTACAGTTTACACATACAAAAGGATACTAAAATCATTATGACTCAACAATACATACCTTCGTACCCATAAACTTACCATCTTAACCATCTAACTTACCCATAAAAAACGTGATTTCTTTTTAATACTGATTATACTTAAAGATACCTAATATTCTGATAAAAAGGTGTAAAACAAGATTTTATGTTTCAAAGTACTTACGTGATGAGTGAGCTCTAATGTGTGTTCATCGTGATGGTCATCATCTGGTGCATCTTCGAGCCAGCCCTCTAGAACACCAGAGTAACGAGACTCCACTGCGTTTGCTTCTACTGCAAAAATTTAAGCATAAAATGAGTCTGGGAACAGTAATTACAAAGATCTATTATGACATCAAACAGTATCAAAAACTTACATTCGGATAGGCCTCTATTTTCCAATATTATTAGTCCAATTAACGTGATTAATATTGCTAGGAGAGAAAAGAAGATAATCTTCGCACACCAGTGCCCACCGGTCCCATGTTCATGCGGAGAGTGCATAAATACATCTCCTTCCCCTAACGCGGCCGCGGTACCACGAGGTTCTTCTATTCCCAAATCATCTGAAAAATATTCATAGCAAGTGGTGGAACATCCAAGCGGCATAATATAAAAAGTACCTATTAAATGGAATTCTTACCTTTTTTTCGTTTCTTGTCCTTTCGTTTCCTTGGTTGTACGTCGCCTGACATGGTTAGATTTAATCTGGCGCTTCACAAGCGACAGAGATCCACTTATTGTTTCATAACCGTGAGTAAACAATGCAATTTCAATACGATGAGGTTGCAAATAAAAAATCACGAGCCAGACAAGGATCCAAATGCGCAATTTTCATGAATAAAGGACAGTAACGCGGCACGTTTTAACCTATACAAAGTATGTACAGCTTTCATGAATTTATTTTAGATTTTAACCTAAAAATAACCACACAAGACAGCTGAGAAGGTGGCCGAAAGCCGAACTAGTGATGTTGCATTGCATTGTATTTAGTGACCGAACGTAGTTTCGGTTTCGCTAAAAAACTAGTTTTAGTCAGCCAGTTTCGGTTTCGGCCAATTTATACCAAACCATACCATCAACCATTATGTACCATGGGCAACAGCGTCGCTTAACCACTGCTAAGGTTAAAATCGCTTGCACGACGCGCCCGCTGTCACATACGTTTAGTTCGTGCAGGGGCGATACGCGCGCACACGAATTTTGTTGCAAACTGTGGGTCTATTGCCCAGGTGTCGTCGACTTCGCCGTCGGCTTCATTTGACAGATAGTTGTAATACATTGCTACGTTTCTTTGGTAAGTTTTTATTGGTACCAAAAAGAAGTAGCAATCTATCTCATCCATCTGTCAAATGAAGCCGACGGCGAAGTCGACGACACTTGGGCAATAGACCCACTGGTTAAGCGACGCTGTTGCCCATAGTACGTGTAAAAAAGGGGAATGTCCGAAAAAAATCAAATTGGCTAAATATTTTTTTATAGGGAGGAATAAGCTCCCTTAGTAACAGAAAAAAAAAATCCGAATTTTCGGTTGCGTGAAAAAATTTAAAAAAATTAAAGTCTGCTCGTCTTCACAAATATAGGAAAGTAACAGCAGAATGGAGATTATACCTTTGCCATCACATGCCACAACAAGGAGGTTCATATAGGGAGTGAGTACTATACAAAAATTTTCACTATTCGTTTAAAAGTAATTCAACTGTATTGCCTTTGTCATAGAGTTGAAATTCTATCGATGACATTGACTGAAGACTCTACTGTGTGAATGAAACAACACTAGGTGGAGGTCGGTGTCTCGTTCGCACAATTGCCATTACAAAACAATAATACCACGATAGTAGGAAAAAAAAATGTACGTTACCAATCACGTAGTGTGTCAAAGTTAAGGATTCGGAGTGGAATATTGAAAATATACTACTTAAATATTAATTTAGAATAACACATAGTAATCCTTACTAATATTATAAATGCGAAAGTCCGTTTGTTTGTTTGTTTTTTGTTTGTTACGCCTTCACGTCTTAACTACTGAACCGATCATCATGAAATTTTGCATACACGTTCTTAGGGGTACAGAGAAGGACATAGGATACCTTTCATCCCGAAATAATGTATTGTTCCCGAGGGATAGCAAAAAACCTTTCCACGCAGACGAAGTCGCGGGCGGCCGCTAGTTGTAAAATAAAACTGAACTTACTCTTTTGATTTAATTAGATTTCTACAATAATGCTAATCAGCATTATTGTAGTTGTATAAATTCAAGTGTCAATCCTGGCAACTCCGATCCGATTTTGACTTTGGCGCCAAATTTCAATTTTAGAATTTCAATATTCGGGAAATATTCCTTTACAAAACTAGGGTGACCATAAATACTAAACCATTTCTGATTTCCCAAAAACGAAATTGTTCTATCAATGGAAATAACTGGAAGTCGCAGGCGAGGGGTAAAGTTTATATTAATAATCAAATTCATGTTTATGCGCCGATTTCGATGAAACTCGGTTTTTGGCACTATTTTGATAAGAAAATAACAACGCATTTTTTAAATATTAAAAAATTCAAGATGGCGGCCAACTTTTTTGTTTATGGGCCGATTTCGATGAAACTCGGTTTTTGGCACTATTTTGATAAGAAAATAACAACGCATTTTTTTAATATTAAAAAATTCAAGATGGCGGCCAACTTTTTTGTTTATGGGCCGATTTCAATAAAACTCGGTTTTTGGCACTATTTTGATAAGAAAATAACAATGCATTTTTAAAATATTAAAAATCCAAGATGGCGGCCCACTTTTTTGTTTTTGGGCCGATTTTGATGAAACTCGGATGATGATGAATGCCATCTTGGATTTTTTAATTTTTTCAATACATATTGTGTTATTATTTTCTTGTCAAATTAGTACTTAAAACCGAGTTTCATTCAAATCAGCCCACAAATAAAAGAGTTGGCTGCCATATTTTTTTATATTTTTAACATTTCTTTGTTATATTTTTATCAAAATAGTAACAAAATCGAGTTTCATAAAATCGGCCCACGAACAATATAGTTGGCCGCCATTTTGTTTTTTTTTATATTTTAAACATTGTGTCGTCGTAAATCTCTTGCACCCATTTTATTAACTTCACAAGTAAAGAAATTGGTGCAAGTGTTTTAGACCTTATTGACATCTTTACCAAAATAACCGTTTTTAATGAAACAGCAAAGTAAATGTACAAGTATAATTATGGGAAAACGCAATCGAATTTCAAACGTCAATAAAGTCGAAAACCGTTTGCATCTTTTTTTAACTAAAGATCACTAGACAATGTTTTCCTACTTTTCCTTATTTTTCCAACATTTATTTATTTTTCCGAAGTTCACGCACATTGCATTTTTATTAAAAATTGGAATAAACCGTAATTATTTACACTTGAAATTTAATTGAATTGAATAAACTAGATTTTAATTGGTTGAATTACCATATTTAAAAAATAAAAACAAAAAAGCAACTTAATAAAAACATGATAAATAATTTGTTCTTAAAAAATATTTTTTTTTAATAAATATTAATTTTCTTTTTTTAGTTAACGAGCTAAACTAAAAATATACCACCGCCTATCAGAGTACTCGTCAAGACCATTCAAACGAGTCCAAACTCGATGGGGTTGAAAGGTTTTATTGCAGAGTTCCTGTGGCCTTCTTCCGGCTCCATCATCAGACTCTTGGATACTATTACCCAACAGAGCACTCGTCAAGACGATTCAAACGAGCCCAAACTCAATGGGGTTGCATGATTTCAATATTGAGTTCCTATGGCATGGAATCCAGACTTCATCATCCGACCCTGAACCTCGTCTCCCGTCAGAGTACTTGTCAAGACAATTCTAATAAGCCCAAACACGATGGGGTTGTATAGTTTCATTCATAATAGAGTTCCTGTGGCGTTCTTCCGGCTCCATCATCAGATCACCTCAATGACACTGTAATATTGCATTTCCTTCCATTTCTGACCTGTGTTCAAAGTTTCAAGTCTCTAGCTCATCGGGAATTTAGTATAAAATCGTTTGCAAAATTTGTGCTCAAACAAACAAAAGAGCAAGCAACCTAATAAAAACGCGGTAAAAAGTGTTAATTATAAATAAAGAACTACCTAGGTATTTAAGTTTATATTAAACAGTTTAAAGTGTTATGTATGTCTCCGGCCAACCATACGGTTTGGTCACCCTAATGAAGAAAAGGACACATACATCTACTTGACCTCTCTGTCGGCTCGTTTTGAGGCGAAGCGCTCATTCCGGTTTATAGTACTATTTCCATGTGCCACAACCACAAGTTGGTATTAAAAAAAATTTCAACACAAAATGTCAAAAGTTTTTGTTTTTAATTCTTTTTGTCATAGTGGCAAGTGTTGGCAAAGGTATAATCTCCATTCTGCTGTTACTTTCCTATATTTGTGAAGTCGAAGAGACTTTAATATTTTTAAATTTTTTCACGCAACCGAAAATTCTGATTTTTTTTCTGTTACTAAGGGAGCTTATTCCTACCTATGAAAAAATATTCAGCCAATTTGATTTTTTTCGGACATTCCCCATTCAATATGTGAAAATAAGTTTCGGTTATGGCCGAAACTGGAACCTAAGGCCGAAAGTTTGGTTTCGGTTTCGGCTGAAATTCTAGTTTCGGTCGAATGGGTTTACCATTACTGGCGGCGACGATCTACGTATTAACTACTAGCACGTAACTTGGCTTTATTTTTATTTTTATGCACAACGGGGTAGTGATTGGGCTTCATCTCACCTGAGATATTAAGTGAAGATAAGGCCGAAGATGGAAGCGCACTACACCCTGAATCCCCATCACTGAGGAACTGGCTATCTTACCTCTAACTGCCGGAACACAACAATTTTTAAATTGCTGTTATGGCGTCAGACTTAGGTAAGATGGTGGTAGCTAGCCAGGCGGACTTGAAATAAGCCCTACCACCAACCAAACCGAGTACAAATTATACCCCCCCCCCCTGGGAATCGAACCCGGGACCCCTGCGTCTTATACGGGTGGGCAAACCACTAGACCACAGAGGCGGTTAAAGAGTCTGTAACAGATTTATACGCAATTTAATACTTGTAGCTACTAGAGAATCTTTTAGCTTGTCGTATGTTTTTATGTGGCTGCAACTTTACGTTTTCTATATAAAAACATGACCCCCGCAAACCACGTTTTCCTATGATGGACCCTTAAAGCTTCTACGTAAGCATCGGTTTTGAAAACAGAAAAAATAAAAAAATTAATGTAGGTACAGATTCCGGCAAACATCTTGATGCTCTTTCGTCGGAGTGTGGATAAGTTGGCGCATGTACACTTGCGAGAGCGATCAATAGCGCGCACCCCTCTCTTTTTGACGCTCTTACGACGTAGTGGGGATAAGTTCGCACATGTGCACTTGTGAGAGCGATCAATAGAGCGCGCCCCTCTCTCGCCGACCCCGTACCTCACCGCGCTACTCATACCCAAAACACGCGCTCTGCGCAATCCCTATAGGTACAAAGTTTCTTCTTCTTCTTATTTTTGTTATGGCAATCTACTTTCCTCTTGGAAGTAATTTTCGCCAGTGTCATGTTTTGAATAGTTCAGTATTTCTAGATTTTCTAGTAGATTGTATTAGTTTACATTAAAATGCGGGTGCATCACATTTCAATGCTGCTTGGAGCATTTGGCAGCAAGTATATCAAGACAGTTTACTCGGTAAGTTTTGCCGAGGTAGCGACCACTACAATAAAAGTCTCAGCTTCACACAACCAAGATCGCGCCTATTTCCATTATCCCACATATTGTTCAGTTGCGTAGACACTTGTACCACAAAACTGCACCAATTTTAAGACACAATATCCACTATGAATCAATTTGCGAATAATTAAAATAGTCACCGAACTGAACTCGACAAAATCCCGCCAAAAACTCCGTACAAAGTTTCGTATGTCGCCTTCAGTGTCGTGAACGGTGAACATCACTATACTAAAAGCGAGAAAAAACTGTCAAATTGACATAGGCGATCAGCTGTTTATCAATTTGTCTGTGATAATGGTCGCCTGTCCTGTCATTTTTTTACTTTCCTTCCTCTCCTCTATGGTCGTTGCTATTGTATAAATCTATCCTTCTGCCAAGAAATCCAAAGGTATTTCTTTCTTTAATACTGTAAATCAAAAAGTACTTAAAATGAATGATATTTTTGTGTTGTTTAATGGATTTTCTGAAATGTCTGGTGACAACGAGATGTTAGCAAATTGCAGTTGCACCTTGATTCGAGGAAAACATAACATCATAGTGGACACTATGACTGCTTGGGATGCTGAGAAAATTGTTAAAGGTTAATACTGAAATGAGACTTAAAAGTTGTTGTTGTTATTATGGCTGGTTTACATTATCTTAAGTACATTGCCTGGAATGTTCATTGATTTTATAAGAATGTCAAACACAGCAGGCAATGAACGTATACTCTCTACTACTAACAGCCAAGATAATGTAAACCAGCCCAGCATCTAATTGTGATTCATAATCCAGACGAAATATTATGCTTGTTTTCAGCTCTGAAGGACCACAGTATAACACCTGAGATGATACATTATGTAGTATCAACACATGGTCACTCCGATCATATAGGAAACAATAATCTTTTCCTTCAAGCCAAACACATAGTTGGGTTCAGTATATCGTTCAAGGAAAAGTATTTTTTACACGGTTTTGATATAGGTACTAAATAAAACATTGTTTAGGTATGGTATTGTCCTAAGTTTAAATATTATTGATGCTCTGATTTAATTTTAGGAGAAAAATATACAATAAATGAGAGTGTGGAAATAATCCCTACTCCTGGACACACATTATCGGATGTCACAGTTATAGTAAAAACCAATGAAGGTGTTGTTGGTATAGCAGGTACAAAACTATCATTTATGAACTTATTTAACCAATAAGGTGCAACTGGCCAATGGATATTGGGCCTTTTCTCCGGACTTTTGATTTTTTCATCTGGTAACCCTAAACACGTATGGGTGACCTTACTCACCACTCCCAAAGGATGAGATTTAAGGTCTTAATATACATAACATTCAGAATTGCCTGTAGAATTTTTTGTACACAAAGTACAGTCAACAGCATGTCAAGTTATACGAAACTCAAAAATCTCCATTTGATTTAGAACTTAAAAGTGTTGACATTTAGGTTTAAAGTAATTGAGGTGGAATGTGTAGTAGTCCAGCATGCCGTTGACTGTATGTATTCACTCTGTGCTTTGTAACAATAATTATGTGCACCAACATTGAAAAAAATGTTTTTTGGCAGGTGATTTATTTGAAAAATTTGAGGACATACAGAACCCCACTATATGGATGTCAGCTGGCAGCGAAAACATACATTTACAAAGAAAGAACAGAATAGTTGTTGCCGATATGGCTGACTGGATTGTTCCCGGGCATGGCAAGAAGTTTAAAGTCACAGAGGAAATTAGGAACACGCTAAGGAATCAAGCAGGTGATACGGTCAACTATTGAGAGGCACAAATCAGTTTAACCTTTATTAAAATAACATTTTTTTGCAGTAAGAAGCAGCAGAAATAAACATTGTTTATAATGCTATTTTTTAAAAAAGCACACAATAAATTTCTAAACCCTGTAAACATATTTTTTTAATTAATAGGTTGGATGACGTTCTGCGTCAAAATCATATGCGTAAAATGACATAAAGTGTTTCCGATTTGGGCAGCAAAGCAACTGAAGACGGCAGTAACAACCGCAGCAGCTGAACTATTGATTGTGGTAATAACACATTATTTGGCTAAAAACCAATTTGAAATAATTATAGATTAGAACTACTTAGCTACAGCTGATCAGAAAAAAAAAAACCCAAATAATTGTCTGTAACAGGAATATTGAATTTTTAGTCCACCATACTATTGATAACTTTTATCAAATTATTATCAACTTAAAAGCTAACAAATAGAATTCAATTTAAAAAAAAATTGTCAATGGTACTTCTTTGCTGCTGTTGTTTCTTAAGCCTACAAACACAGTAACCATGCTAAAATAGTGCTTGCCCAGTTAGTCATAGTCATTATGAAAAGGAAACTGCATTTTGTGATGGAAGCAAGCCATTTTGCACAGTGATAGTGGGGGCCAAACAAAGCGATTTCATCCGAGGATAAACGAGATTCACCCCTTAGGAACAGAGATGGCGCCACTTGTTTAAAAAAATCTTTAAAAATTTCTAAAACCTAAACGGATGATCCGATTTTGATGATTAAGGTGTCTATCGACAGACAATCAGTTGTTTTACTATTTAAAAAATAATAAGGTAGCAGAAAATAATAATGAATACCAAAAAACCTTCATTATTGAAGAAAAAAAAATTTTTTTTTCAGTATTTATTTAATTTTATAAAAATAATGTATCAATATGGTACTCTTTTATTTATTCGTATTATTACCCATTTAGTTGCACGTTTAATAAAAAATACCGCATATCAATATCTTGTATAGTTCCAAAGTTATTGAAGAAAACACTACATGGTGCCGGTATATCCCTTAATTCGCTGAACAAAAAAATCTCAAAAGTGATATATTTTCTTTACATATGCTTTATTTATGATCTCTATGTATACAAAAAAATAAAATAAAAAATCTATAATATACCAATTTCGAGAAATTATATGTATAATTCGGCGAGTGATCTTTATTCTTGAGTTTCGAAGGTGCTGGTTGCCCTGAAAATAAAATAACAATGAAAAATATCATAATAATAAAAGACGCTAAATAACATTTTAACTAAATCTTTATTTTACTTACGTTTTATTTTCGCATTTGCCTTTACAGGTTTTGCACTGTAAAGTGCAAGGTAAGCCATCGCTTCGGCAGCCACAACGCATTGAGTCACAGTTCAATTTACATCCACAATGGTCAAGGAGGCTTAATTCTGGCCAAATTGCAGTAACCTTCGACCATCGTGGAGTCCATCTATCTTTGACATCTTTCCATCACCAAGAAGATGGACTTTGGATTGATTTATCCATAAGGCATTTCCCCATAATATATGTCGCCCTCTTAGACGCTGCACGCAGATCATGTTGTTCAAGGGCGGCTAAAGTAGGCGGAAGACTTGTCACCAGCCTGCTTTTAGTCGATGATTATAATTGATAGAGATCGCTGGGCATAGGCAACCCATATGTTAATGCGATCTTCGGACACAAATGTGTTGGTTCTGTTTATTTCGTACTAAGTACGAAATTTTAAAAGATGAAGGTCTGCAGGTAATGTCGATGTTGACGGGGACAGCTAACAAACGCCGTTACGTAGCAGTAGTGCAAAAATAGCTTTATACTTTAGGTCATGAAATGTCAACTGCGCTTCGAGGCTTTCATGCTTTCACAGGGTGTTATTTGAATAAAAAAGGTAAAACACTTGTTTTAAAACATGGGTTTCACCCCCTGAAGTAACTACTGCTTTTGCAAGTATGTCGAGTCCTATCCTATAGAAATTCCTCTGAAGAAATATTGGCTCATTTAGAAAGGTTTGTACCCATTGTTTTATTGTATATAGTGTAAGTGAACATAATTATTTCACTCGTTCTCAAATAAAGCTAATCTTACTTCCAGATGCACTTGCCAGCTGTACGATGCACAAACAGAGAACATTACTGTAATGGCGGTTCGGAAAGATTTGTTTTCGACTAAAAGCAGGCTAGTGACAAGTCTTACGCCTGCTTCAGCTGCCCTTGAACAACATGATCTGCGTGCATGGGGAAATGCCTTATGGATAAATCAATCCAAAGTCCATCTTCTTGGGGATGGAAAGATGTCAAAGATAGATGGACTCCACGATGGTCGAAGGTTACTGCAATTGGGCCAGAATTAAGCCTCCTTGACCATTGTGGATGTAAATTGAACTGTGACACAATGCGTTGTGGCTGCCGAGGCGTTGGCCTATCTTGCACTTTACAGTGCAAAACTTGCAAAGGAGAATGCGAAAATAAAACGTAAGTAAAATAAAGATTTAGTTCAAATGTTATTTAGCGTCTTTTATTAATATTTTATTATTATGATATTTTTCATTGCTATTTTATTTTCAGGGTAACCAGCACCTTCGAAACACAAGAATAAAGATCACTCGCCGAATTATACATATAATTTCTCGAAATTGGTATATGATAGATTTTTTATTTTATTTTTCTGTATACATAGAGATCATAAATAAAGCATATGTAAAGAAAAAAATATCAATTTTGGGATTTTTTTGTTCTAGTAGGTATGAACCTCTATACAAAAAAAAGTTGGGAGTTACAAGTCGTGATAAAGTTTGGCCACGTGATAGAAACTGATCTGTAGGCTGTTTCTAACTAATATTGAGCTGGGCCAAACTATCCTTACATACAGTTCCATACGGCGGCGGGTTGAATAGCGCACTTTTCCCGGCTCCATTCTAAAAACTATAACAATTCAGGTTTAACTAATAGGTCAAATGTGGTATCATTTTCGGATAAATCAATAACGTAAGAATTTATTTCTGGTATAAAAAAATGCAATTTATTACGCAGTTTCTGAAAAATTTCACAATAACCAACATTTTTAAACTTCATTTTTTTAGTTTAGGTATTGGCACTTGTTTCAGTATTTTCAAAAAAACTACTTCAAAGAAGCATTTTTCAGGTTAATTTGTAATATGCTTTTGTTATGTTAACTATATTTTATACGATTTACGCCTAACCCAAGTAGTTGAGGTCCATTGTTTGCGGAGACACAGCTAGTCAAAAATATGCATTTTTTCACGAAATAAAAGGGGTTTCCATTTCGTTCGGAAGCATTTCTCACTTTTTTTGTTTATATTTCTGTAAAGTTAATTAAATTTTCTACAATTGGAGCCTAATTTGATTAGTCTAGGTTTACTAGTTGCAAAGACACAGCTAGTGAAAGATAAGATTTTTTCAATTAATTTCAATAAAAAGCCCATTTTTAACCAGCTATGTCGCTGCAACCAATAGACCTAGACTATTCAAATTTAGCTCAAATTGTAGAAAATTTAATTAACTTTACAGAAATATAAACAAAAAACCTGAAAAATGTTTCTGAACGAAACGAAAACCATTTTTATTTCGTGAAAAAATGCATATTTTTGACGAGCTGTGTCTCCGCAAACAATAGACTTAAACTACTTGGGTTAGGCTCAAATTGTATAAAATATAGTTAGCATAACAAAAGCATATAACAAATTAACCTGAAAAACGCTTCTTTAAAGTAGTTTTTTTGAAAATACTGAAACAAGTGCCAATACCTAAACTAAAAAAAATGAAGTTTAAAAATGTTGGTTATTGTGTAATTTTTCAGAAACTGCGTAATAAATTGCATTTTTTTATACCAGGAATAAATTCTACGTTATTGATTTATCCGAAAATGATACAACATTTGACCTATTAGCTAAACCTGAATTGTTATAGTTTTTAGAATGAAGCCGGGAAAAGTGCGCTATTCAACCCGCCGCCGTATGGAACTGTATGTAAGGATAGTTTGGCCCAGCTCAATATTAGTTAGAAACAGCCTACAAATCAGTTTCTATCATGTGGCCAAACTTTATCACGACTTGTAACTCCCAACTTTTTTTAGTATAAAGGTTCATACCTACTATTCAGCGAATTAAGGGATATACCGGCACCATGTAGTGTTTTCTTCAATAACTTTGGAACTATACAAGATATCGATATGCGGTATTTTTTATTAAACGTGGAACTAAATGGGTAATAATACGAATAAATAAAAGAGGACCGTATTCATACATTATTTTTATAAAATTAAATAAATACTGAAAAAAAAAATTTTTTTCTTCAATAATGAAGGTATTTTGGTATTTATTATTATTTTCTACAACTTTATTATTTTTTAAATAGTAAAACAACTGATTGTCTGTCGATAGACACCTTAATCATCAAAATCGGATCATCCGTTTAGGTTCAAGAAATTTTTAAAGGTTTTTTTAAACAAGTGGCGCCATCTCTGTTCCTAAGGGGTGAATCTCGTTTATCCTCGGATGAAATCGCTTAGTTTGGCCCCCACTATCACTGTGCAAAGCGGCTTGCTTCCATCACAAAATGCAGCTTTAGGCCAAAAAGTGACCATAATGTCTATGACTAAGTACTACAGAAAGATCATAGCATTATTATATTATAGTATAGTCACCCAATGAGCATTTTTGGTCCATGGGTTTAACATTATGTAGAAAAATACAGACACAAAATTACAAACATTACACATATAAATAAATAATAATAGGTAGGTGTTAATAAAGTAGCCAAATACAATATTATTAAAATCAACACTTAGGAATCTGATTTATCAACTATACTTATTTGTAAATGAGAAAAGCTAGGGGAAATCTTTTCACATATGTATAATGAGAAATATAAGTTCCATAAAAATATGATTTCTAGGTATTGAGTTAAGCTATGTTAGCCCTCCCAACTCAGCATTTTTCCATAGCTATCCCTTTCTGTCAAACATCGATTACCAGTGAGAAAAGTAGTTACTCGGCCGTTGTCGCGCTCTTTCGGCATCGGCGTTCGGCTTGCCGGTAGCCGTCGAGCGGTATTCTTGCTCAAACGAATATGGGTCCAGAAAGGGAGTCCGTTACGCCAGCAAGAAAGTAGCTTCTAGAGGGAACCGAGTTTGATGAATAATTTGTGCGCAATTCGGTGTAAATGTGCGCCAAATAAAAAATTTGCGGGCCCTATAGTTTTGGAATAAAACGGGAAAAACGAATTCTGCTGGGGTAACGGTACTCCAGCAGGAAGATTCTAAACTAATGATCGGAGAGAAATAAAAGATATATGGGCGGGTAGCTTGATACTAGCAAGAAATGTGCGCCAAATATTTAATTTGTGGGCATTATAGTTTTGGAGATATTTGATTTCCTGCTGGTTACGTTTTGCCGGATCCCAGATCTCGGAAACTACTAAATGTGCGATCTTACAGTAAACATATATAAGTAGCCCCTAATTTGTGGTATTTGTGCGGTAGAAAACATTTCAAAAATATTCAGTTTTAATCCGGCTTATAAACTGTCTGTGTGCCAAATTTCATCTAAATCCGTTCAGCCGTTTTGCGTGATTGATTAACAATCATACAAACAAGCAAACTCTCACATTTATGGAATAAGTAGGATAATACGGCCACCTCCGAAGCGCTTGAAGTAGGAAATTTTTGCTTCATGAAATGGGACTGCTATTTAGTTAAGTCTTAATTTCTCATTTTTTATTTAAGTTATTATTAAATTTTATACCTCAACTGAAAGCTAAATAGATGGTGATGTTTTTAAAATATTATGCACGCTTAGTTACTAGGATTTTTTTAAAGATATTTGATGCTATTTCTAAAAAATCTGAAAAAAATTAAAAAGTAAATGCATTTAAGGATAGATTTTTTTATAAACGCTTGTATTTTATAAAAAAATGTTTATTCATTATCAACACTCAGATTGTTTTCTATCCCAAAATAGTAAAAAATCCGGAATCGAATCAGTAGTTATCTTTTATTTTAAATTTTTGTGTCTGAAAACGTACTTTTGGTAAAAATGTACTTAATTTCAATTAACTCAAAAACTATTAATTTTTTGAGAAAAAGTTATATGACAAAAAATATTTGTTTTGACCTCATCTATAACCCCTTAGCAGGAATACGTCATATTTCCAGTGACCCTGTATATTTTGCGGACGGCACTCTTCGAACACGTGACTGTGAAACCAGCTAAATTTCTTAGGTTACTAGAAGATTTGTTTACTTAAGAGGATAAAGCCACTTTCATAATTTTATTAAGTGATAATAAACATATATAATTGTTCCCGTATCGCTAGTAATCAATTAAATATCGTTTTCAAACAGATTACAGAGCCTTCATTATTTCTACTTTTTGTCACCATGAGCGCTGCGATCGATTATTATACCTTCGCACCCAGCGAATACAACTTGTATAATGGACGTCAGAGGGCCTAGTACGAGTTGTGTTTCTCACCTCACTTTACGAATAGTATCGAGTGAAAGAGAGGAAATCATGCGAGTGAGTGAACGAGTGACAGAGAGTTACACCAACTCGTTAAACCAACTCGTACTAGGCCCTCTGTGAAGAGACCTACATCCATGTAGAAGTTGCATGCAAGGGATCACTATCTATTGTCAATTTAATCGCATTGTAGGTACATCAAGTACCTAGTTAGATATGACAAAAAAAAAACCGAAATAAAATTACAAAACATCCTTTATTTTTTTACTAAAATAATGTTAAAATGGTTAAAATTCTTTCAATTCAAGTAAAAATGAAATGAAACAGAAATAACTTCATTCGTTATTTAAATAAAAGCACTCACTCAAATCACTTTTTCACTTAAATGTACGTAGACGTGACGTGTACAAACCTGTTTGACAACAAAGTTAAGGAGGTCATCAATATGTATGAACGCGTCGCTTTTTTGTGGTCTATCGAATTTGGTCGGTTAATCGGAATACTGACAGTTGTTTTGGATTTTAATTGATATTTCCTTTGATACGAAGAATTTGAAGCTGAAATTTTCAGAGCATATACTTCAGTAACCGCACAGATTATTCATTGGGCCAGGATCAAAATAATCTCTGATATTTTTATCCTGCTGACCGTTAAAGTCATGACATGGTCGGTCTCACCTTCATGTGG
The DNA here is from genome assembly GCA_943789525.1 of Agriphila geniculea. Lineage (NCBI taxonomy): Eukaryota > Metazoa > Arthropoda > Insecta > Lepidoptera > Crambidae > Agriphila > Agriphila geniculea. Next base: position 20,961,074 of record OX038871.1, read on the forward strand.
GTATTATTCAAAAACGTGTAAATGTGCGGTTTTCAAAATTTTTATGGGAATGAGAAATAATAAGAAGAATAGAACACCGTTTTTGGTTTCTTTATTTATGTGGTAGTTTAGGCGCTAGAATTTTTTTTCTGTTTTCAGAAAATGCCCGATTACTTCAAAATTTGTGAATATTTTTGAAATGTTTTCTACCGCACAAATAGCACAAATTTGGGGCTACTCATATATGTTTACTGTAAGATCGCACATTTAGTAGTTTCCGAGATCTGGGATCCGGCAAAACGTTACGCCAGCAGGAAATCAAATATCTCCAAAACTATAAGGCCCACAAATTATATATTTGGCGCACATTTCTTGCTAGTATCAAGCTACCCGCCCATATATCTTTTATTTCTCTCCGATCATTAGTTTAGAATCTTCCTGCTGGAGTACCGTTACCCCAGCAGAATTCGTTTTTCCCGTTTTATTCCAAAACTTATTTGGCGCACATTTACACCGAATTGCGCACAGATTATTCATCAAACTCGCTTCCCTCTAGAAGCTACTTTCTTGCTGGCGTAACGGACTCCCAGAAAGGCGGAAAGAAATAGAGCTACGAAGAAATGCGGAGACGGGTGACCCAATACCTACAATTTATCTCCTTACAGTGATAAGTGTGAGATATGAATATGATGCATTGTTTGATCCGAGATTATAATAAAAATTAACGAATTAAGTGTCAGTGAATGAACGTGGTGCCAGCTTTAAACTGACAACAAATGCAAATTTTACATTTTATTAATAAAAGTAACAGACACTGCAGTATCTTTGAACTTATACATATTTCTTTAATGACTGGTTTACATTATCTTAGCTGTTAGTAGAGATTATCTCTCCTTGATTTTAAAAGAACGTCAAACACAGCAGGTAATGTACGACTACTCTACTAACAGCTAGGATAATGTAAACCAGCCTTAAGAATCAGTCCAGAGTCCAGATGGTATGTACATGATACAAATAGTAGTTTAGCTAATATAGTTTTATAATTTAGTTAAACATCACTCACCAATAATAAGAAAGCTATAACGTAATACAAACTTCTAGGAATTTGTTCATTTGATGAACAATAATTTTAAAATAATTATTTACATAAGTACATTGGGTTCAAATTCGTGTACTTAACGCATTCTCGAATTGGTACATGATGAAACATAATAAATAATATATAGTAACTGTATTGTAAAGGTTTAATAGAATCGGGAATTACTGACTTTAAGAGACGGTTGACTGTAAGAGAATGCCTAATTGAATTAAGTTCGCTAATTACTGTATTTTTTGGCAATATATTTTAAATAATAAATAAAAAAATACATGGACTAAGTCAAAATTACATGCATGAGCTCTTATTGCGATATGCTGGCTGTACACTCTCGCCGAGATACCACGAGACAGGCCGAGTGCGAGTGTAGCTCTCGCAACTTCTAGGAGTGCCTCGCTGTCACTCGCTCGCTCTCGGCCCCGTGTCGGTTTTGCGCACGAGTTAAATGGTCTCGCTGTTTCTCGGTTCTCCTCTCACGAGGCCGAGCGAGTGCATCCCTGTACACTCTCACGTCTCTGCTTTAAACGCATTGTCTCGGCAGTTTTTTACGGCAAAATAATAGTATAGAACACGGAAAAATATAGAACACGGAAACAGAACTTAATTTATTAGAATAGTATCAAATAGAACCCAGTCTATTAACTGTAACATACAAGACAACAGCAGCTGCAAGGACTACTTTGTCGTCCATCTCCTTGGAGTTCATAACTGCGACTGCATAACTCGAGTGTATGTACAGGGCCGCTCTCACACCCAGGGCTCTCGTGCGAGACATTCGCGAGGATGGGCGAGAGTGTACAACCGGCTTACAAACTTTGAGATAAGTGGACACTTTTCGCAAAAAAACTCCATTAAACTAAACGATAAGCTATAAAATTTGTTTAAGCGATAACAAGTACCACAAAGGTTCTTCAGAGTGCACTAGAAAAACACAATTCACAATTTCTTGTGTCTTGTGTTGTCTTTATTTAAGCACTATGATTTTTTTTTAATGGCGGTGCTAGTGTGCTGTATGAGCCCTGTTAAGTAGTATTTTTTTAGAAGCAGCCACTTAAAATTCAAACTCAATGTGTAACAAACAGCCTTTAGCCATAAACCGTTATTATTGATCGTATTAACACACGACAGAAATTTGTCTACCAACACCTGGGGCCCTATTTTAGAATCGCTCGGCAGGCGTCGAGCGCTCGTTTCTACTGATTTTCGTTCGACATCTCATTGTTTTGAGTCATAGGTCGAACGAAAATCAGTCGAAAAGAGCGCTCGACGCCTGCCGAGCGATTCAAAAATAGGGCCCCTGTCCAGTCAAACCTCAATATATTTTGACCCTTAATACTAATAACTTAAAGTTTAAAATCAACTTGAGAAATTTGACAGTTTTGGATGACTTGATGTGGTGCTGGCGTATGAGTTTGGAATTATTCTGTTATAATTTGTCATGTAAGTAGATTTACTATGAATAAAATGTTTTTATACAAATAACATAAAATATTTACAATGTAGACTAGATATCTGATACTTTTGATAAAAAGGTATTTTTTTAAGCATATGACATACGTTATCATTATCAGCCAGTTATTATTATAAACCAAATAGAAAAAAATGTCAAATAAAAAGACGAATGATAAAATATTTTTTGTTTAGTAAAAGTATAATTTTTTTTAGAATAACATTGATAAGTTTTATCTCGGCTTTGAAAAATCAGCCCTAACTGTACAGTGGTTATTGTAATAAATAAAATTATAATAATAATACTTTGTCACAAAACAATAATATATCTACTCCCATTACAGGGCAAAGGAATCTTAGTCCATACAGCCAAGTCTTCAGTAATATTATTTTCTTCGGTTTACATTACAATGCGTGTTATCGCATGTTTGTTTCTTGAGAGTATTTGGCACCAGGTTTATCGGGTCAGCTTACTCGGTTAGTTTTGCGAGGTAGTCACCCACCTCTTCTTAGGGCTGATTTTTCAATCCTCAGGTAACAGATATCAGCCAGTTAAATTATAATCCGAATAACATAAGTCATTAAAAAAATTTGACTAACAAATATATGACAATCATTTTTAATTTGGCGGCATAATACGTTATTAAATGAATAAAGCTTTATCTGTGGCCCTACCATGAGTTGTTGCAAACTGTTTACGTTACAGTAAACTATCGTTTTCTCTCTTTCACTCGTATTGACTGTGAGCAGTATATCCGACAGTTTACTGTAACGTAAACAGTTTGCATCAACTCATGGTAGGGCCACTGGGCATTGAAATATCAGCCCTTAGTGGTATAAATATAGTTTTATTGTAGTGGTGACCACTACAATGAAACTGAGCTACAACCGAGATCGCGGATATTGTAGTGATTTCACATATTTTCCAGTCGCGTAGACAAAAATACAACAATTAAGTCACAATATCCATTATAGAACTTGAAATAGCCGCCGAACTGAACTCAACAAAATGGCGCCAAACTCACTCTCGTTACAAACCACAGAGTGATATTGATTTCTAACACATTCAGTGTACTTCGAGCTCATCTAACAAAATACATCTTTAGAAATTTGTACACTGATTATTAGAGATACATTGCTATTTAGCATGTCATGAGAGATATCACTTTAAAAAAATTGCTACCTAATCTAAAACCTCTGGAGATAACTAGCTTTAACGCTGTGCAGTAGTACCTAGCTATATTTTGTTCTCTTACATATTTTTTTTAAAAACATGTATAACGTAACGTGCAACGAAGGTATCATAAGTTTTTTTGGCTATTTAAAATGGCAATAAAACAAGCAAAATTAGTTTTTACATCATCAGACGACGGCTAGTTAAGATATCTCTGGTTAACGCCTGTAGCACACCTCCGCCGCGAAACCGCATGAGTAAAGAAAAGGACCAGAGACAAAGCTTCTTAAGAACGAGAAATTCAAACTTGCAACTAACAAAACAAATGCTGCCCTGAGATTGTCCACTGGCTGCAGTTGTCAAAAAAGGTTTTTTCCGGTTTTTCCGCGTACGCGACAAGCGGCCAGTGGACACGCACACATGCCCCGCGTGCTTGTAGTGGTGTAACCGATTCGCGCGGTTGTATGAAGCTTTGTCTCTGGTCCTTTTTTTTTACTCATGTGGCGAAACACCATAGTAGGTTCCGCCATGAGTTCCACAAGCGAAACAAATGCGAACAGCCCGTTCTAATGCATAGATTTTTCACGCGCGATTACCCGTCGGCTCCGACCTTTGACACACGCGAAAGTAATGATGCGAAACCGCTACGTAGATGTGATCCTCATAATATATCGTCATCGAGACCGGAACTATGGCGGAACTACCACGGTTTTCCTTGTACCTACTGCGCGGCGGAGGTGTGCTACAGGCGTAAATAATGTGGCACGCGTTTACAAAAAGTAGTTCTTTATACAAATCTATATATTACTGCCGGTGATACCTTCTACCGAGATCCGTGTGTCGACGACTCCAGGCCACAATTGCTGCGTGTAATAATTAAGAACAATATCTCTATTAATTAATCTACCTACGTGAATCATTTTTTTATCACAGCCCAAATTCACTATACCCTACTAAGCTCAAACATGCCCAAATCCGTTCCGAACATTAATTGATAGCTGCAACCAAAAGTAAAGACAAATATAATAGTTATAATGAAGACACAATACATATTTGGAAGATAAATAATATACGATAAAAAAATAAACATGAAATTTTTGTTGAAAAAATTTGCTACATAATTAAAGAACACAATCAAAACTAAATAAAAATCAATAGTCAATATTAAAAGTGCTGATTCTGATTAGTTTACCTGTGGGTCAATGCTAGTAGGAACAGGTTGTTGCTCGTCGATGCAGAGGTCGGAGTCCGAGTCGGTCCTTCGCAGGCCACTATCCTGCTAAACAATGATATTTGAGAATTGTTGCATTTGCATTGCATCAAACATGATCTATCGAGTATATAAAAGAGTTAAACTGCATCTCCTTTTATTCCATACATAATAATACAAGTACAGAAGGGATACTCCGCAATAGTACATTACTGCGATTACTGCAGTAATGTAAAATGACGTTTAATAGTGCGTGGACAACTTAATTATCTATTTGTGTAAAGTATCGATAAAGAAAAATAATTAAGTAACTTGAAAAACGAGATCGGAATGTGATTTTTTTCTGCAAGGCATTATGAACTGAATAAGTAAAAATCGTGAATGTAGAAATATGGTAGAAATAATAAAATGCACTGCAGTTTTTCTCGATGCAAAGATAGCAAAGTGAGTGAAGTACAATGTCAAATAAAAAAAAAATACATCCCCCTTGGTAAAATACAAAAGAAATATACAGACGCGATCAAAGTTCCACTTCAAAATTATTTTTAAAACTTAGATATGTACACATTTACGATAGTATGATAATCACTAGCAAGTTTGTATGCCTGCTACTGCAAATCCGGTCTTTAATAATGACTGCGTTGCTGGCAGCGATGATGATGGCCGAGAGCGGAGCTTAGCGCGCGTCCAGGCCATCACAGCACAGCGCGGTCAGTATTGGCTCCGTGCACGCTTTTAGCGCCACCTAGCGTGTTGCAACTTTGTTGGCTCTGACCTGACCGTTTTGACGTTTTGATATGTAATGGCGGCATTGTGACAAATTGTTAAAAAATATTATACATATTGTGTTATTAATGTAAATTTCAAAATTACTGTGATTTGGGTGGACAAAGTGTTGTGAAATCATTTTTGGTCATTTAAATTAAATATGGCAAGTAAGATCTATTCAAAAAGAGTGTTTTATTTTGTTTAATATCAGGGTTTGTTTACTTCTTTTTTAGTTGTAGATTTTGTAAAACAAGATGATAAAGCTACTTTAATAATTTTACTAAGTGATAATAAACATATATAATCATTCCTGTATCGCTAATAATAAATTAAATATCGTTTTCAAACAGATTACAGAGTCTTCATTATTTCTACTTTTTGCCACCATGAGCGCTGCGATCGATTATTATACCCTCGCACCCTCCCAATTGCAGCCATTGATGGACAAGCTGAAATGAAATAAAGGCCGAAAACGGAGGTCGAGTCCTTTACAGCGCGGACAGCAAGGGCTGCAATAATGACCAAACTTGATTGAAGGCCGAGAGCGTAGTTAAGCTTAGCTCGAGGGCATCATAACGTGGCCAGCAGTGCAGTCATGGACCAAGGCATGTATAGTGCTTTACTCAAACAATGCGAGTAATAGCTACTATACTATAGTAGGTAGGTACTTAGTTATAACTTAATTTCGAAAATTTTCTATTACAAAAATGCAAATATCTCAGAAAAACGGTGCATCGGAGCAAAAAAATAAGGTTTTTTTTGACCCTCTAAAGTAGATAAGAAGTATTTAATGAAAGCTTTCTTGCCTCTCACCTCATCAGTTTAATTGTACTTTTGTACTTTTAATTCTACATACTCCTTGAATGGTACCAACAATCGTGCCAAGGGCCTCATGAACGCAGGGACTCGGTGAGCGGTCTTGCGTGTGTATGCAGAGGTTTCAGAAGACGCGAGTCTATAGCGCCCCACAGGCCATCTCTCACTCGTGAAGACCAAATACCTATATTAATTACTTACTCCTTGCGTGTACTGGCGGGTGGTGGTCAGCAGTCGTGCGACGGGCCTCATGAACGCAGGCAGGGTCTCGGTGAGCGGCGGGCGCGCGTGTGTCAGCAGTGGCTTCAAGAGGCGCGAGTCTACCGCGCCCCACACGCGCGCTAGGCGAGCCTTCTCGCCGCTGCCGCCATCACCACTCGCCCTCTCCTATGCAGGTGATTATATTTACAAAATCCATACTTCAAATACTAAGCGTGCCGGCAGACTACAGGCCAAACTGACTTCCGATAGTTGGAATCAGTATGAAGAAGTATGCAAGTGCGTACACTACAACTATTTGGTATCGGCCGATTCTTCATACAGAACCAACTATCGGCCGACAGTTTGGTTTGTAATCTACAGGCACGCTAAGAACTAACAAACGAGAAATTACTCTATCCGCGCTCAAAATGGATAATAAATAATTAAGATTGTAAAGAATTTGCCATTCGGTGATGACGTAAGCTTGGCTTGGTTGGGCAGAGTAGCAATTTCAATACATAATCTATCTACACAATATAAATCATGCAATACTCAACAGTCTCAACACTTTAGTTAAGACTTATAGATGTTTTTTTATTATGCAACGTGTTACAAAAATACCCCTAATGCCGAATATGGTAAATAGGGATCATCAAACTAAACAACTTTTACTATGGGATCAACTCTGAAATCGCGAAAAAAAATCAGCTGTTTTTTTTTTTTTTTTTTATTTTCGTTATTAATTTTTGTTTAAAACAGCAAATTTTTTTTCGCGATTTCAAAGTTTGTCCCATAGTAAAAGTTGTTCAGGTTGATGGTCCTTATCTAACATATTCAGCATTAGGGGTATTTTTACAACACGTTGTATAACAAGTACGAATATATTATATTTTGAAATAACAACGCCATGCCTTAACTTCATCTATCATGTTCCATCAAATATCGTTTCAATCACTGTAAAATGAAATTAGACAAATCCTCAGATTTAGCAAACAAATGGTGACGTTAATATTGCCTGTTAATCTTTTTTTATACTAAGTAGCCAAATATAAGAAGGTAAAAAGAGTAATGTTAATATTTTATTAAACATATTGTTTGCCACTCCTCGAGTAATAATAGTAAAGAGAAAAAAAGTATGATACATACGTTAAAATAATCAAGTTGCCAAGGCATAGTGACTTGCTTCTCTCCATTTCCCCACTTAACTACCATGCGGCCAGCCTAGATACCAAGGAAACCAAAGAAACTAAAATAAAATACATGCAAACATGTTATAGTGCAACAGTTAAATTCTGTTAAAATAAATAAATATTATTTCAGTTATGTGTGTAATGCCATTTATTTTGTTGTCCTTAAATAAGTGTATTAAAGATATACGTGCACTATTAACAATTAAAGAAATATAAAGATTATTGCCATAATAAAATAAAATAATAAAAACCAGTATACGAGGAGTGATTTGAAATTATGTCACCGAAGTTAGTATTAAATCATAAAATGACGTGCAATGCAATTTAAGAGAGTACTTAATGCATAAATTAACGTGCACTTGTAAGTCAATCTTACTGTTGCCCTGTCATAACTGGATTGTTGTGTTGAGTCCAAATTTCGAAGACCGAAACCCATGTCTGCGGGCTGAACAACAAATGTTTGTTTATAATGCATGTATATTTGAAACTGGATGCATAGCGGTTACAAATACTTATTACAACACCAGCTAGAATAAGTAGGTGTATATGTCATAGGATATTCGTACAAATCTGATCTTTTTAATAATCCTAGTATGATTGTAATCATTATCATATCGAGGGGGGGTTTGCCATAATCGCCACGCTTGGCAGGCGGGTTGGCGATCGCAGTAGGCCAAGGTTTTTTGGAGACGCTGCTGCCAGTCTCTTGAAGGCTATGCTCCCTTAGTAGCCTTTTACGACACCCACGGGATGATAGAGGGTAGTGCTATTCTAGGCCGGCACATACACGGTATGATTGTAAAGGACCGGATTTTTCGGACGATTGCGAAGATCTATCGATTCCAATTCTCCGGTCCCTTACAATCGACCTAGAATTTTCCAAAGATCCGGTTTATTCGATTATTCTACAACATATATAAAATTAATTATTGATGTTTTAGAAAGTAGTTCTGACTTGAAAACATATTATGGCTTATTAGTATTATTACAATGAGTTATCACATGATGGAAACATTCGATGGATTTTGTAGTTAGGTCAGAATTCGTATAGTACTAATACCATAGAATACTGTACTGTACCTTATAGTATGAGTTTACCAAACTATATTCGCTATCGAAATCTATCGCTCTGCCTCTTTTCCAGGCAGTGGCTGTTTTACTCACAGACATATTTACTTAACGACATGAGAAGTATAGAATATTCGTAAGTTTTCGATTTCGTTGACAGTTTATGTAAACTCGTATTAAAAGCACACAGATTAGGGCTCTTTCTTGTGAAGCGGTGCGTTTTTCGCACTGCGCCCGACCGAACGTTTTTGATTTTTACAAAAGAAGTCGTGCGTTAAGCGGCTCACGTCTGTTAGCAAAATGTTACCTCTGCGTGCACCGGACTGCTAACGCACGACTTTTTTGAATGAAAAATCAAAAACATCCGGGCGCAGTGCGACAAACGCACCGCAGCGGTGCCGCAGCAGTGCGTTTCTAGCGGTCTAAATTGAAAAAGCCCTTAGACTTATTTCGAACCTTTAGTTTAGTAATGATGCGATGCGAAGCTGATAGTTACCAAAAGATGTAACTACAGAAGGTTTACCTCGCGCCAAAGCAAGTAAGAAAACCATACAAAGCTACCGGTGAAAACTCACTATTTTTATTGATAAGAATCTCCGCAAAACTTACTTCGATGTACACAAATATATAAATAGGTAGTGAAGTGTGAACTATATTTTAAGGTTAGATTTTTTGTTTTTTCCGTACTGAAACATTAAACAAGAAGTACCTTCTGTTCTCTTGTTTGCGATAAGCGTGTACATATACCCATCTGTATAATCTGGATAGGTGTCTGTGACAACATAGATATTAACCTATCTAGAATAGTACAGGTGGTTTTAAGCTGTTAGTGAAGTGCATCAGCAATCAGCAAAATACGTACCGGTTGGCTGGAGTCCGTGGCCTGGTATAGCTGCCACAACAATATTTTATTAATTACATGCCTGGCACGGCCCGCTTGTTCGGCTTATGTGTGCCTTAGTCACTGTGCAATGGATGTGCTAAACTGTTGCTGTTTTATACATGTGATTGTGACCAGCTCTAATTTTACAGTGCTATTACTACTCCCAAAAGTATTTTAATTACAAAATATTGTTGTAAAACGTAATTTAAACTTAACGTGCTAAAGTCGTGTCATTTAGCCTGAGATAAAAAAGTGCTATGAGTAGAATGACTAGATCTAATTATTGGTGGACATGATCTATCAACTAATCATTTTCAAATAAGGTTGTTTTTAATTTTCTACTTTTTTCAAATAACGCTAGGTAATGTGTGTTGACTTTAGAATGATTTCCGTTTGCCGAAGGTCTAACTAAAGTATTAACTAGTGTCAAATTCCTAAAGTGTATTCTATTAAAGTACACACAGCAGCATAATTATCAGGTTATTACAAAATGTAAACATTATTTAATCAATTCTGAACCTAACACCCAGTACAATAAGGTTTAAAATTAATATTAGAAACTAATGAGTTTGATATAACCTTATATTGTGCTTGCTGTTTGTACAAAAGCAGAAAAACAATAGCAACTCATCATAGCAAGGAGACGAGCGAAAAAGCACACACAAAATGTTAGCACTATTTTTAATTAAACGCAAAATATGTCAGATGTCGAAAATTTAAAATGAATTATTTAGATGTCTTAAGATTTCATAACTTAGCTACTTCTATGCTGGTGTGAAAAAATGTGCAGAAATTTAAAATACCTAATTATAGAAGTGAGATAAATTCGTCTGAAAGAATAATTGTAAAAATCAACTTACACTTCTCACGTCGCGGTAAGGAAGAGGTTCGTTTTCATCGTTTTGACCTTGTCTGTAAAAGAAAAAGCACATTTGTGTCGCAATTTGAAGTGTATTTACGCATCATTATTTTAAATGCCGCTGTTTGTAGACGAGTAAGATATCTAAAAAATTTGATAGGGCTTGTAAATGAACAAATTAATGTTTGTTCAAAACTCCGTAAAAAGTCAAAATAAACGTAAAAGATGCCTTGATAAAAGTGCTTCATTAATAAATATGAATAAAAATTATGTGTTAAGAAAATGTTGGTACCCGGTTGGTATACGTAGGTAGTCGAGCGCATGCGTGGCCGCGCCGCCCTGCAGCACCACCGTGGCGATGACGATCAGAGACGTGGTGGTGAGCATGGCCTGGCGAGCTTCTGACACGGTGTTCCTAATGGCCAGGGCGAACGACATCGCTCCGCGGAGCCCTGTCAGAGACATATATTATAATAACGGGTGCAACAAGACCCTCAACGAAGCCGAATTCCACGCATTCCGCCCATCATCAGGATCATTTTCGTCTTTTAGACTATAGCTGGGAAACCAATAGCTACGAAGTTATTGTAGGTAAAAGTAAACATTTTTTTATTTGTTATTTCCAAATTTTTGTCCAAAGAAACATTATCAAAATTTTAAGTATTTCGTAACAAACAATGGCTTCAAAACGTCATCACTCAATCTAATGAGCACGCATAGAAACGCTGCCTTTCAACTCGGCCGCACGCAGCTGTGTAGCATACACTCGCAGGCGCGGTCTGTTGAACTCGTTACATTGCGTGGTAATGTATGCAATGCTTTTTTAACACCAAAAATGAAAATCGTTTCCCAGCAATAATTTTGGACATAGAATTTTCAACAGAAATGGTCCTGATGATGGGCAGAATACGTAGATCTCGGCTTCGTTGAGGGTCTTGTTACACCCGCGGGCTGATTAACTAATTAGAAACCACCTAGCGACCGGTTGCAGTACACAGATGATAGTGATCCATTGCTACTTCTTTTTGGATAAAAAAAAACATACCAAAGAAAAGTAGCAATGTATGTGGAATGAAACCGGTCGCTAAATAGTTTCTTTTTAGATAATCAGGGTGCCGGTATATAAAATTGATGAGTTAAAGCCTGCGTAATTGTTGACACTAGAACTTGTGGGCAATCCCTAGAGAAGTGAATAGTAGTGTGCCGCTAAAGCCTGTAAACACAATATCCGCCCCCTAGACAAGGTCACATTTTGCAAATCCTTGCTATTGAAACACCGTAATTTTGTAGTCGTGTTAAGGCTCGGTTATGCTGGAACATTTGTCTCTGTCTTTTTCTTTACATGTAAGGGTGGGTATCCACTTAGGTTCGCGAACCTCTGCGCTCCGCGAACCGGATACAGAAGCCCGTATTTGCGAAAATACAATCGGGGTAAAAGAATCTGTGGTCTGAATTATCTTCATAAAACAACAGCTGTTTTAATTGTCTCCCGTAAAAAAATCTAAAACACGTATTTTATATGCTGGTAACCCTTAAATCAAATAGTGGCGGGTGGCAACCCCACCTATGTCCATCAGCCATTTTTGATGTCCCCACTGCTGGGGCACAGGCCTTCCTTATGGGTGGATAAGGAGGACGGGCCATAACCCACCACGCGGGCCCAATGCGGATTGGTGGGTATTAACGACTACAAATGCAGCCGGGACCAATGGCTTAACGTGCCTTCCGAAGCACGGAGGAGTTCGCGATAGTAAATTTTTGGTCACCCATCCCATGACCGACCCTTGCGAACGTTGCTTAACTTACGCAATCGCTGGGCCAGGCGCTAAACCACTGCGCCACCGAGCTCCTCACCCACCCCAACCCCACCTATGATGGACCCTTAATCCCCTTATGGGAGTGTTCTACCAATGAAACTAAACATTTTTGCCGAAGAAACAGGTCGAAAAACATTGTCTGAGAACAAACAAAAGCTCACCTTAAATGTTGAATGCTTAAGATCAATTTGGCGCTGACTGCATCACCACAAGCGATCTGGCCCCTATTTCACCAAATTGACATTTGTCAGTGTCGGCAATTTTTACAGTACTTTCCTTATTTTAATAGGGGACAATTTTTGTTGTTAAACAGGGGATATTTTTTACAAGTAGACAATTGTCACGCAAACTTGACTCCGCTCCAATCTCATACCAAGAATTACTGACAAATCTACAAATATGTCGACTTGTAAAAAATATCGCTGTTTCACAACATACTTGTCCCTAATTAAAGTAATGACAATTGTAAAATTAACCGACATATGTCACTAACAAATGTCGACTTGGTGAAATAGGGCCCTGAAGTTGGTTATTTTAGTGAACATTGTGAAATTAATCTCATTGTAAGTAGTATAACTTGCGTCTTTTCACTGATATTATACAATTTATTTTAAATAATAAAGGTACCAAAGAAAGAGTAAACAATATTTACCTGAGAAAAACAGCATGTGTTGAAAATTCATCGGTATTGGCGGCTTTCGACCCAGATTAAGAAGGAAAGATAGCGGGTAAATGTTCACAGCGCGTCCCAGAAATGAAGTAATCTGTCGTCTGATTTAAGGAGGATTGTATTGGCTAGTGTAGACTTATTATCAAAATCCCTTGATCCCTGCCGGCTCAGAATGAACTCACGTCAAAATTTTGACGACATTTTTCTTGCGTTAGTGTGACCCGCACCCTGATTATCTAAAAAGAAACTATTTAGCGACCGGTTTCATTCCACATACATTGCTACTTTTCTTTGGTATGTTTTTTTTTAATCCAAGAAGAAGTAGCAATGGATCACTATCATCTATGAACTGCAACCGGTCGCTAGGTGGTTTCTAATTAGATAATCAGCCCGCGGGAACTAACACAAAAAAAACCGCTCTTGTTATGCTTCAGGCGCAAGTATTTTTGTTAACAATAATACCAAATATCGATTAAAATATGAAATAATGTCTTACAACCATGTGTATTTCAATAATACGCATAAGAAAAAGTATTATTTTCATTATTAGCGATAAAATAATTTTTTTTTCTACAATTCATGTTGTTGCGAAAATAATAGAGTTTACTGTTTCTTAACTGCATACGTACACGCCTCATTATTGTAAAGAACGAAAATACATTTATGTCGCACATATTACTGCAAAAATATCATTTTGAATAAACAAATAAACAATTACAGCTTTTTTATGTGCACACATTTACTTTTTTTTATTTTAAATTGCCATAGAAAAACATGTTAAAAGTAGTTTTTTATGTTTCTCTATTTTAGTCACCGATCACAGAGATCCCACAATGTCCCACATATATTTTTGTTATACACATAAAAGATACTAAAACCTGAGATAGATTTCATTTGCGCCGGAGCTCGGACATTTTTGCGCATTCGCCTTTGAAATTTTGAAACTTTTCACTCAAAATACTGCGAAAGATCAATTTTATCATAACTACAAACACATTGCCAAAAGTACAAGCTAAAAAAATATGATGAAATTGTAAAATTGATATTTCGCAGTATTTTGAGTGTACGGCTTTGAGATGAGACGACTAGCTGGCCAGACTTTATCTGTCCCTCTCACATTGCATTGATGTGAGCAGGGGGTCAAGTCTGCTAATGTTTTCGTTAAAATCGAAGTTCAACGGTGTTCTAATGATAATACTTTTTGACACAGTTTTTGTTTCTTAAACCCAAAATCAAGACACAATATGTTTCCGTTTTGGGTTTAAGAAACGCAATGTGTTTCAGTTTTGGGGTTAAGAAACAAAAACTGTGTCAAAAAGCATTATCATTCAAACACCATTGAACTACGATTTTGACGAAAACATTAGCAGACACCCAACATTCACCCCCCGGACAGACACTGATATACAAATAGTCGCAGTAAGTATGATAGACCTGGGGTCGTACCGGCTAACGCATCGAACTTCGAAAAGTCTGCTGGGCTTCAAATTAAAACAGATAAATCGAGCCCCAGTTGGGCCAAAATGGCGAACCCCATTCATATGTCACACGAACGAACACCAAATAACTTCGGCAAACAGTACAATACTAAATTCCTTACTTCGATTTATCTGTTTTAATTGAAGCTCGGCAGACCCACCGAAGTTCGAAAAGTTAGACGGTAGGGCCCCTGCTGGTTTAGAAAATGTTATTAAAAAGGATACGAATCCAGCGATAATGAACCACGGATCGAAGTGGTGTTTCGGGAACGTGAACATGGACACTCCGATGTATGTAAATATGAAGTTCTCAGCTAAGAAGTTGAGTAGTTCAAACAGCTGTTTCGTTCGATTCCGAGAATCCGACGACAAATTGTTGTAGGTGTAATGCGCCTGGCATATCCCGCAGAAGAGAACGGCTACTACACCTGTAAGTATAAAATATGTAAGTAGTAGATAATATTAATCTCTTTATCCACGAAAATTTAGTATGTAATTTCTAAACAACTGAATCTTCATCATTAACAAACGGATTTTCAGAAACTGAAACTGGAAATTAACAGATATAATTTTTAATTGCTATTTTTCATTATTATGTTTTCGACTTATCGTACGGTCGAGAAATGTAATTACTTAGGTATACAAGATGTTTGGTAAAAGCCTTATAGAGTCGATATATAGAATTCCCTGCCGGCGTGTGTTTCCGAGCGCATACAACCTGACTCTTTTCAAGGCCAGAGTGAATAGGCACCTTCTGAGCAAGCTCGCCCTATCGTAGACACTGTCTATACTTTCGGGCTAGACTAGGGTCAAGAGCAAACCCATTATAATTAAACAAAAAATGGTAGATAGGGATCATCAAACTAAACAACTTTTACTATGGGACCAACTCTGAAATCACGAGAAAAAAATCAGCTGTTTCATACATTTTGATATTTTTGTCATTAATTTTTATATAAAACAGCTGATTTTTTTTGCGATTTCAAAGTTGGTCCCATAGTAAAAGTTGTTCAGTTTGATGGTCCCTATCTACCATATTCGGCTTTTTAAGGCTTTTACCAAACACCTTGTATAAGGTGGAACCAAAGTGGAACCAAATAATGTAGGTACTTAACAATACTGAAACAGGTGATAAGGTGGTTTAAACTGAACAACTTTCTCCAGGAATATAGGTCGAAAAATTAAGTCGGTCAGTTGACCAATAAATTTTGTATGGAAGTATGAAATATTTTTTTCAATTTACAGAAGGACCACTCCCGCCTTCCGCGAAAATTGTTACCTAAAGTTGCCGGACTCACTAGGGTTGCTACTATGTTGATTCTGAATGAGTGAGGGAGGCCCTTGGTATCTTAAAATGTAAAATAATTAAAATATTCGTTACTATTTTTTAAAACAAGAAAGTGTCTTTTAACACGTTTTAATTAGTTCGCTTTCTTGTTTGTTTCTTTATTTTTTTGTTCGCAAAAGCAAAAGATTTTATACTAGCTTCCCGATGAGCTAGAGACTTGAAATTTTGCACAAAGATCAGAACTGGGAAAATATATACTATTATGGTGTCATTGAGCTGATCTGATGATGGAACCGGAAGAAAGCCACAGCAACTCTAAAATAAAACCATACAACCCTATCGAGATTGGGCTCGTTAGAATCGTCTTGACAAGTACTCTGATCGGAAACGAGGTCAAGGGTCTGATAATGAAGCCGGAAGAAGGCCAAAGGAACTCGGTATTGAAACTATGCAACCCCATTGAGTTTGGGCTCGTTTGATTTGTCTTGACTAAGTACTCTGATGGGAGATAGTTTCCAGGGTCTGATGATGGAGACAGAAAAAGGCCACAGGAATTCTGTAATAAAACTATACAAACTCATCGAGTTTTGGGCTCGTTTAATTCGTCTTGACGAGTACTCTGATGGGAGACGTGGGGATTCCAGGGTCCCGAACTTGGCTGGCACCCTGCCATGCGTGTGTTAAAAAAACTTTAGTTAGGTACTGCAAGTATAATGTTATTTGGGCTTTAAATAATTATTTAATGACTGATGTCTCTAAAATGTAAGTAGGTAACCTAGTATTAGTATTTGACGCCGCCTGCACGCCGACAAAGAGAAATACTTAGACTACTGTAGGTACCTAACACTGGCGTTTTACACAAAGTAGGTACGTAGTTACCATTACCACTCACCGCCGCACCGTTACGTAGGTAGGTACTTTGTGCTTTTCCAGCGAACGATAAGTTAAAAAAACCAAATTAAGCCCATTTCTGCTGCTAAGTACCTACTTGTTGTTTGAATATGTAGGTAGGTACCTTATGAAATGAATGATTGGTCGGGTGATCATTTTCTACTCAGTAAGCCAGTGCTTTGGGGTGCTGGTCTGAGTCTCCGACGCCTCATGTGTCACTTAACACTTTATCTTCCTATATGTGTTCGAAAATCCACCCCAACGACCAATTGGTCGTTACTTACAACTTGCAAGCTAGTTCCAAAAAGTACCTACTGATGCTTACAAACTCAAGAAAACCAAGTTTGGAATTTTGAAGAACGAGTACCTAAGCCTGTTTTTAGGGTTCCGTAGCCAAAATGGCAAAAAACGGAACCCTTATAGATTCGTCATGTCTGTCTGTCTGTCTGTCTGTCTGTCTGTCTGTCTGTCCGTCCGTATGTCACAGCCACTTTATTCCAAAAGTATTAGGACTACATAGTTGAAACTCGGTAGGTAGGTGTATTCTGTGAACCGCTTTACGATTTTTATACAAAATAAAAAAAAATAAAAGATTAAGGGGGGGCTCCTCATACATGGAACTGAAACTGAAAATATTTTTTTTCATCAAACCAATACTTGTGGGGTGTCTATAGATAGGTCTTTAAAAATGACATTGAGGTTCCAAAAACTATTTTTTTTCAAAGTCAACCATTTGAAAGATATTTGCCGCCAAATTGGTAAAATGTGTGTCCCCCCCCCTTTAACTTTTAAAGTAAGAGGGTGAAAAATCTAAAAAAAATTTAAGCTATAGATCTTAATAAACACTTTCAACGAAAATTGGTTTGAACGAGATATAGTAATTAGTTTTCAAGATATAGTACATTTTCCAAAACCGCAAATATAACTTTGTCATTCATACAAACACTGTGAAAAACAAAGTTATTTTTTCAGACGAAAAATGATAGCGGTATTAAAATATGGTATGGTATAATGAACCTACGGAACCCTACTGCGCGTAGTCCGACACGCACTTGGCCGGTTTTTTGTTGTGTTTAAGCAACCAAACACACTGTAAGCATAATAACAACGATTATTCATTTGGTTAACACAAACACTTGACTACAAATTCGCTGCAACTTACGTAAATACGAGACAAACGCCCGCGCTAGCGCTCGCGACAGTCACGACTGAGCACTGTCTAAAACTGCCTGAGAATCTCTGTAAACTCGTGATGTCAATATGTGCGTGCGAAATGGCGCTTTGTTCTGAGTGGGCTCTCTGTCTGGCGGAGCGCCGCCACTACTTACTTTGTGCTGGGGGGGTATTACAACCTCTTAAAAATTCATAAATTGCTATAGCTACGTCTCTTTCTCGCTGTATAGCAAATAAAAGAGACGCACTGATAGCCATTCAGAAAACTGTCAGGTTTTAAGAGGTTGTGGGACTGTCAGGTTTAATACGGGGGCTGTTCCTTGAAGAAAGTTGTTCTGTTAAAGCAACACTATCACCTGTTTCAGTATTGTTACTTAATTCGGTTCAACCTTAAAACTATATGAAAATGTCTTACTTTCTTACGGTCGCTGGAAATAGAAAAAAGAAAAACAGTCTTGAATAGGGTATCATACCAGTCAGCTCGCACACTTCTGCGATGAGAAACGCGGCATAAGACATCAGCACGAACAGAGCAGACTCCAGGAGCGGCCATTCTCGCACGTGCGTGAACTTGGTCATGTGAATGATGTGGTTAAGGAAATAACAATAAAAGGCATCTCTCTGTGGCATCTCTGTTGCATACCGTGTGTGTCAATGTCAAGTTACTAGACTTTTTTATCCAGAACGAGATAGTGCTTGGCCTTTACCTCACCTGATGTTAAGTGACGGTAAGGCTGAAAGTGTAAGCACACTACACCTGGAATCCTTACCACTGAGGTACTGGCTATCTTACCTCTAACTGCCGGAACACAACAATTTGTAAATTGTTGTAATGGTGGTGTCCTCATTGTTTTAGAGTTTATCAAGTCGCCTGTAAGGTCTCTAACTTGGCTTAACGACTGTTATCAGATGACAACAGCCGGGATCGACGGTTTAACGTGCACTCCGAAGCACGGAAGCGCTCAGTTGTAATGCCACTTTAACGGTCATCCATCCGAAACCTGACCGCGGACCGAGCGTTGCTTAACAAACGTGATCGAGTACGATCAGTCTGTCAAGTTCCGCCATGAGCGTTTCAACCGATGGCGCTGATTTATCATATCATAGCGTGTTTCCCAGGATTATAGCTTTAGCACAATATATTTTAGCGTGTCCAACAACTAACCCCAATTCTTTACTAGTGTGGCAAAGTTTTGGGACATCGTGTATAGTCGCAATATACAGTACGAGGCATATAACTTGAAATCGGGTGGGGATTGCGCGAAACGCGTATTTTGGGTATGCGTAGCGGTGAGGGGCGCGGGCGGCGGGAGAGGGGCGCGCGCTATTGGTCGCTCACAAGAGCACATGCGCGAACTTATCCCCACTACGTCGAAAAAATTTCAAGATACGTGCCTAGTACTGTACACCGAATGCCCAATGTGGCCAGCGAGTTGCGCTTATGTGTTTGAGCATAATACCATAGTTTATTAAACTACGCAGCTTTACAGTTAAACTTTAACTGTAAAGCTGTGATAATACGCCGAGAATTTTACAATCGCGTAGGTATTTCCTGTTAGCCATGCTACTTATTTACTGCAAGTAGTTAGCATTTGAGTCATCTTGTTTTCTTTCTGTTTATGGGTACCGACAAAGACAAATTTAGATTCACAATCAGAACAGCAGCATATTAATAAAAATAGATAATATACTAATTTGCTAGCGAAAGACATGCATGTGTGTGTGTGTGTATTGCATCGTCGTTAAATTGCGGGTTTTGTAGACCACATGCTTAGAATAATAACACCTAGAGGCCGAGTCCTTGTATGTAAAGTAAGGCAAAAAAATAAGACAGAATGGTTCTGTTTTCAGATTTATATCCTCCATATTATGTTACCTAATCGTTACTGAAATCTAATGCAATAGTAACTTATCCCCTAAAGGTAGGGAAATTGAAACTTTTTCGTTCTTATAGGTATGATCTGAAAACTGAGCCATTTTGGCTAAGATTTATTTGCCTCATTTTTGACAGTGCGTTTTGTAAGGGAACTATCGTTCTAGGTTGTTATTATTCTAAGACTGCATGGAACATGAAACTCAAGTCAAAACTTCGGTCTTTTGTTAGGTAAATTGAAAAGGATATCAATGCAGTGAGACATCCTATAAAAGCACCAACAAGTAATGAAAGACTAAATATTCCAATGAAATCTCCAATGGCCCCAAGGAATGCAGTGATCTCAAAGCCACCATCATTAGAGTACCTCTTCTCATAGTTTTGTATAGCACTGAAAAAAAGATCACAATTAATTAAATTTTATTAGGGTTAGTAATCTTATCAAGAAATGTCTACAAATGACAGTAAAATGTCAACACTTAATTGCTATCATGTGCCTTAATATATTGTGTTATAAAGTAGTTAAATATAAGAATTACCCGCTAAGTACTAAAGCCACAGCATCATTGAGTACACTCTCTCCGAATATCATAGCATACAGGTTTACATCTACCTGTGATAAAAAGAATTTATTAAATGTTATGAATAACTTTAATTGGGATTAATCAAATCTATCAAGGATAAGTTCGCATTAGTTACATTATTATTAATGCTATATAACACAGAAAACAGCTGTATTTAAGATTTACTTTTTGTTTGTTGAACGATAACAATCAAGATAGAAAATGTTGAAACTTGAGGTGAGTAAATGAAATTCCATGGTTTATTAAAACCAAAGTTCAATGGCCATAATAATCATCAGAAATACGAAAAATCTGCTCTAAGTAAATGTAACATTTGTTCAACTTAACAGGGTGTCTACTATTAAAGTCCAAATAAATTCCCTGACTTTTCCCTGACCATTTTTTCAAATTTCCCTGACCATTTTTTTAAAGAGCTTCATAAATTTTTTATTAATAAATTATGGCATTATGCAGTGCAAAACAAATGCATTACATGATTCCGCTTTTAGATATGAAAGCATATTTTGTAACTCTGACAACTTTGTAAGTACATTAGAATATATCCAAAATATAGTTTTACGTTGATTCTTAAAGCGGCAATATCAAAACCAGTGCCGTAAATAGCCTTTTCTGCGCCCTGTGCGAGCTTCTATAACTGCGCCCTTGGTTGGTGCCCTAGAGCAGGGGTGTCCAGCACAATTTTGTGGAGGGCCAGATTTAGTACTTTTGTAAATTAAATCGTAGCCGGCCAAAATAAATGCCCAATAGCCAGGGGTGGCCCGAGGCAAGTCATACAGTAAAGAAAACGGCCACGCAGCGTGATTTTTAGTTAGTTTCATCCAGTAACCTTATAATCTTGTCTGCTTATAGTAAAAATAAATGGCCGCGCAGCGCGATTTTTAGTCAGTTTCATCCACGAATCTTGTAATCTTGCTTGTTTCTAGCAAACAAAACGGCCGCGCAGCACGATTTTTAGTCAATTTCATACACTAATCATGTAATCTTGCTTGTTTATAGTAAATAAAACAATAATCAAGAGTAATCAAATAATGATCAAAAGTATCTGATAATGAAATTCACTCCATAAAAAGGAAAAAAAAACAGTAATTTATTAATAAAAGCTGGAAAAAAATTCTACAATTGTATGGATAACAGCTCAGACTAGAGCATGAATGTCCCTCATTTTTTCCAATCACTGGGAAATTTTAGGTCGAAAATATAAAATCTCAAATTTTCCCTGACATTCCAGGTTGACCTTTAATTTCACTAACTTTCCCTGATCACCTTGAGCTTCCCTGACTTTTCCCTGACTATCCCTGACTTTCCAGAAAGTGTATACCCTGCTTAAAACACGTTTATGTTATCACAACATTTATATTCATAAAAACTCTATGTTATCAAATTATGACACATTTTGCTTTTCCCCATTTCAATTTTTTAGCTACCTACTTATCATAACTCTGTTCCTTTATTAGCGATTTTATTATCATAATATCATAAGCATTACAAAATAAATATTACTGGTTGCCTGAGTAATACTCAATGTACCTTTTCTGATTTTCCTTGAACATATTTCGTTATTAGGATTAATTCTGATTAAGTTTTAGGTATCATAAATAATATGTAATAATATTCTTACTTAATAACTTACCTTCAATTGTGAAAATATAGCTAAGATAGTTAAAGGATCCGTCGGCGAGATTAAAGCACCAAAGTAGAGGGTGTCCAGAAATGTAAAGCTTGAAGCTAATGAAGCCGGCATGAGCTGGACACACCCGTACATCAGAGATCCGATTATTAAGGCCGAGAGTGCTGTGCCCACCATAGCAAATGTTAATATCGCCCCCAAGTTTCGGAAGAAATATTTCTGTAATAAAATTAAAATCATTTTTGAAATTTCTGTTTATTTAACTTCTTTAATAATGACCAGAGGTAGGAATCTGCCGGTCAATCCAGGTCCGCATTGAAATAACATGATTGGAGCCCCTCTTAATAAATTGTATTGTGGCAGTGGGGGATATGGCTAAAATGTACTGACTTTGTGTTTAAATCTCAAAATAACAAGGAACTTATTATTATATTAGAACTTCTTGCAAATTACAGATTAAAAAGAATGTCCAAATCATATCACTTAAAGGCGGACCTGGAATGACCGGCAGATTCCAATGTCTGATAATGACAATTTAAAAGTGTGTAAAAAGTTAATTGGTTTCACTTTAATAAGAATTTATCAATATTTTCAGTAACTTTATAATTGTAAATAATGCTTATCACTTTACATAAACTTACCCTTTTCAGACAATAGCCGGCATGGAAAATTATGGGAGGGAGAATTATATTAAAAAATATTTCAGGATCAAATGTTGCTTTCAGATCTATCTCATTTTGTTCGATATTCACTATTTCACCTCTAAAGCTATACGCATATGTTTTGTTTGGTAGTGGTACATCTGTAAAAATAATATTTATGAGCAATGACTAATGACAAAAACACTGTTGTTTCAAGGAATAACACATCATCAAACTTAGACAATATAATTATATCACAGATCATGTTTTAATTTATAAGAGGTGAGTAATTTACCTCCACCAGATATATGTAATTTGTCAGGAAAATAGAATCGCAGCACATCAGGCGGGACAGACAAGTTGTATTTGGTGTCAGGGGCTGGATGTACATCAATGTGGGTGATATTGTTTGTGCTTCCTGCATATCGGATGATAGCGCCAACAATCAGGCCTGAAAAAATTAAACATATATCTTGTAATATGTTTCAGGAAGATTACCAAAATAATAGTAATTGTAACTCATTGCAAAATGCAGCAGGTGTTGTTATTATTAACTAAAACAAATGACTCTATTCTTATGTTACTAATTACTAAACAGTTTTAATAAAACTCAATAAAGTTGTGGAGTCAAACACATCTTAATAAAAATATTCCCATAAAATGCATATTTGGGTTAGGTTAAAAACAGTTCGTAATGGAACCTGACTCTCCGACCAATGATGCATAATAAAAGAAGACAGTTAAGTAAGTACTTAAGTCAAGGTCTTTATTATTAAAGCCAGGTCACATGTTTTCAAGCATTACAGCAGTTTATCAATAATTATGTACCCACTTCTTTTGAACGTACTTACCGTAAATTACAGCTAAGCCCGTTTCATTAAGCCAGCTAACTCGTCGATGTTTAAATACCCAAATGGTCAGGACAGTAAGAGTTAGAAGACAAGTGTAAATCAATAGATTTAAACTGTCGATGCGATGTAATAACGTCGCTTTTGCGTCTAAAGCAATATCTGTACCAGAAGCTTGACATGTTATGATTGCTTCTAAAGAGAGGCAGACGAAAATTATAAGTTTCATGGTTTTTTAGGGGAATTGAAATAATCCAAACAAAACACAAGTCACATCACACACTAATCGATAGGAAAATGGACCATTTGTCAGTTTGTCACCGACTTTCACAACGATAAGAGTTTAATATTATTATAGTATTTGAACAAAAATTTCGATTAGAATGGCTACGTAGATAACTAAAGTATTTATAATTATTATCGCGAATAATTATGCAAAAGGACACCAATGGAAATAGCTTTTTGACAAGTCAACAAATTCACGAAAAATCTTGCTAGATTCCAATTTTGACACTGGGTGCATTCCAGCAGACTGATCACTGAGTCATCGATTGCCATAGAGTACATTTTAACCATAGAAAGTACCTTAGAGCATACAGAACGGGAGTAAGCAAGAGCGCTCTCCTACACTAGATTTTGTTCACCGATTTTGGGGGGAGACGAGGTACACACGCACAGCACACAACTTCATATTCACGCACACTTTTGAAGCTTAAAGTCATATTGTTACACACGCACACAAAAACAGAATGACCACAAAGTTATATTGGCAGGTGGTCAAATTCGGAACTAACCATCTTAGTACAAATTCTGACAGATCACGAAGACGGCAGCGCCAAACTTACCGACATAAATAAGTTTGCCCTTGCGTTAAGGTTAGTGGTGGGACATAAAAAGACCGATGAAATTGAATGATTAGAAGCTTTGATTTGAAGATGAGTGATTATGATTACGACCAAAAAAAATTAATGTCTTCATTTTGATTTTGTGATTTGCACCAACAATCACTAAAATACGCTTACAAATAATTGTTTAATAACATACTTAAAACATCGTTCTGCCCTTTTATCCTAAAATAATGTACAGAAATGAAATTCCGATAGTGAGTGTTGGCGCAAGATGCAAGTATAAAGGTGTGTAGGTTGTCAAAAAAGAAAATAAATGTGATTAATAATGTAATCATTTATTTACAAGTATCTATGTACAGTCAGCAGCACATCAAGCTATACAAAACTGTCAAAAATCTCCAATGAATTTTGAACCTTAAATTGCTTGTTAGGGTTTTTTTTTTTTTTAATTTATTCATTTAACATATTACAAGACATATAACAGAATTACTTAAATAACACTAAAAAACCACAAAGATTTATCATAAGTGTTACTTGTTTTCACATCGAGATTTCATTGAAATGCCAACAGAAATAATAATATAAAATTATAAATTATATGGATAAAAAATATGCTTTTAGTTTTGATTTTATGTTTTGATCATTAATATTCTCGCGTAATTCGGGAGGTAGTTCGTTAATGAACCTAGGAACGAGGTAATCAGATGTTCGCTTGCCGTAGCAATTGTTTGCCCGTGTCGCACTCACACAGACCCGTTTCCGAGCGATAGCCCGCGTGTATACAGGGTGGCTTACCAGTTGTCTGTAACTGTCATTAAAAAAGTTTTCTTTTAATATTGCATATTTAAATTGCGTTTGTACAGGCAGAACATTACAATGCGTAAATAGTCCTTTGTCATCATTGTAAAATTGTTGTTTAATTTTAGGTGATACAAGTTTCCGAATTATTTTTCTTTGGAGATTGAAAATGTCATTGAGATAAGAATTGTAGGTACGTCCATAACTGCTAAGACCGTATTGGACATGCGATTCAGCTAGAGAGTGATACAGCATTAACTTGACCTTAAAAGGGACTCGATCTTTAATAATAGTAATATTCGCTAGAAATGCCCGAAGTTTATTACATACGTGTTCAATGTGATTACTCCAGTTAAATTTGCTGTCTACGGTTAAACCAAGGTAAGTATGGGAGTCAACTATTTCTATATTTGGGCAGCCACATTTTGCCAATGACGTGTGTATACAGCTGTGGTCGTGTGCTGTGATATTATTTATTACAGGTGAGGGTTTCATGTATGGTGATTTTATTACTACTAATTTTGTTTTATTAGAATTAAGGACTAGACCTACATCATGGCACCATTTTATCAAATTGTTAAAGTCTGATTGTAAAAGAGTCCAGGCGGTTGTTGGATTTTTATTGGACACGACTAGGCAGGTGTCATCCGCGAACTGGTAACAAGTACTGTGTTCGAGACAATTACTCATATCGTTGACGTATGACAGAAAGTGGAGGGGGCCCAAAATAGATCCTTGAGCCGTTCCTTCAGAAGCTGGTATGTGGTCACTGCATACGTCATCGATTTTTACAGAGAATTTTCTGTTGTGGAGGTAGTTTTCACACCACATTAGTAACGGTCCGCGTACTCCACAGTCCTTAAGCTTAGTAAGTAACTGCTTGTGATCCAAGGTGTCAAATGCACGCGAAAAATCTATAAATAGAGCTAACACGTGCTGTTTGTTATTGAGATGCCCATTTACCTCATTCGTGAACTTGGATAGGAGTTCTGTCGTGCTTTTACCAGATTGGAACCCGTATTGATTTTGGGAGATAATTTCATGTTTCTTATAAAATGTGTGTATTTGTTCACTTAAGCATTTCTCAACAATTTTATTTATGGTGGAAAGCAGAGTTATCGGCCGATAGTTGGTGTAGTTGTCTCTAGCGCCTTTCTTGAACACTGGTCTAACGCATCCAATTTTTAATTCATCCGGGTACATGCCCGTACGGACACTACGATCGACAAGGCAAGATAAAGCAGTGGATATTTCTTTACCTATGATTTTGACATCCGACACCCGAATACCGTCTGATCCAGGAGCCTTGTTAGATTTTAACTTATTAATTATTTTAAGAATTTTATCATTAGAAGGTTTTTGGTAACGGATGCTGGAATCTATTTGCTTTTTATACTTAGACGGATCAAGTAATTTAAAATTGCAATCAGGGATAATATCTTTCACGGATTTTTTGAAACCATGAGCAAAGTTATTTGCAATAGTTTTAGTGCTTAATCCTTGAGTATCAAATGCCCTGTGAATTGCTGTGTCAATAGATAATGTTACACGCCCCATCATTTGGTTTAAAATTCGGTAAACTTGTCTTATGTTTTTGAAATTATTATTAATTTGTCTTAAATAGTATTTATTTCTCTTATTTTCTATGATTTTATGTATTTTATTGCGAATTTTATTATATTTTAATCTTACTGCTGGATCATAGTTACTATTTTTCCAGGATTTAAACAATGCGTCTCGTTTTTTACAAAGACGGTCAACATTGTCATCAATCCATGGAACACTAAGTCTTTTGTTTTGTTTAAAATTGTGAATGTACTTTTGACTAGTAGCAACTTTTTAGAATTTCGAAATGTGTTACTTATATAATTATAAATTTCATTAGGACATTGCATTTGTTCAGTCTGACTCCAGTTTGCATTTTTTAATTCTTGGTAAAAAATATCATAATTAATTATTTGTCTAGTGCCACCCTGTATAAGTTTGGCCGGCTTATCATTAACGCACGTAAATATAATGGCTCGGTGATCGGCCAGTACAATATCTAATACCGCCGAGTACGGATGCATTGTGGGGAAGCGCGCAAAAATGTGATCGATGCATGTTTTAGTGATGACATTTTTTCTTGTTTCTATTCGGGTATAGTCTGTAATTCCACACATTAATCCGTGCTCGCTGAGTGTTTCTAAATAAATATCTTTGTGAGATGATATGCTTTTTTGGTCTATGTTCGTGTCACCAATCAACAGAAAGTTATTTTTGGAGTCGAACTTCGACAAGTGATTACCTAGCTCCCTTACAAAAAAGTTTTTATTAGTGTTTGGTGTTCTATAAATAGCACTCACAACTGCAGATTGTGTTGAGCTTAACTTTACTATACCAGTTAAACTTTCGAAGGTTTTGTGAATTGGAAGGTGTTGGATTGTGAAGTAAAGTAAATTTAATGTGGTCTTTTACGTATAATATTATACCACCACCGCGTTTGTAATTACGCAATTGGCTTTGGTTAAAAAATAAAAGGTATTTTTTTTTTATTTTTTTACTACAGATTAGGCCAATTTAAGAAACTAATTTGAATATTTTAACATTTGGTCCCGTATTTATTTTTTTATAAATATATTTGTCGAGCAGATATGGTCAACCGGAATGACGTCATTAGTGGCATGAAAGTTTAAGAAGGAAAACCTTTGCCATCTACTTATAGAAAAAGAACGGCCAAGTGTCATTACCTGTCATAATGACTTTATGGTTGTTTGTAAACAAATAAGTTATAGTTAATATTTCTTCTATTTTATTTATTTAATCCAGTTGTGACGGTTCTAACCTACCTTCTTAATTTGCCGCAATAACTTTTGAGGTGGTAAAATTATAATAAAAATGCTTACCAGTGGAAACTCAGCTGAAAAACTTTGTAAAAACTGACACGCCCAATTTACCCAAATTGCGAAATGTATTGTTTGTATTGTGTCTATTTTGGATGTAGGCTACATGGATGAAATTGTAACGATTGCTTGTGGACTGATAAATTTGCAGGATAACATAATAAACAAACATTGTGAAAATATGTGCATACTTTATTTCTATTTACAAACATTTAATAGTAGGGATGTGGAAAAAATTACGAGATAAGTTCATCGATATTTTTCGGGCGATATTAAATACTCTGATATATTGATAGATGTTTTTATAATAATTTTTCCAAAACATTTTTTTGTAATTACGTATGGATTCTAATAGTCGAAACTATTTTGTCACTGGAGCATTTTGATTTTTTCCAACTTTTGAGTCTTAAAAATCATCGTAAAATTCGTCAAATCGAGCCAAAATTTCGCGTAGGGGTTTATTTTGCTATTTTTTATGTTTTACAATACCTTAAAATTAGAATCCATTACTTAGTCATCATCCCATTTCATCCCATTTTTTTCTGAGAAATATTACCTATATCGATATTTTTTCACTTCCACCTTCCACCATCCCTAATGCCAAGTTCATTGTCAAAATTGTCTTTGCACTTTTTTCTTTTTTTTATTATGGCTGGGGGATTTGTATGTGATGACGTCATATGAAGGTCATTTGAAGGTTAAAGCTTTTTATTGAATATTATAAATATCTTTAAAAATATAGACTTATTTTTAAATTTAATTAGTAGACACTGTACCGAAAGCTTATTCCTCGAAATGGTTTTGAGATTTCGAGTCATGTTCAAAAAGTTATCAAAGCCAATTGTGTGTGCATGTTATAGCCAGCAATGTTATACAATGGAGAAATAAGGTCTGAAATATTAGCCTCGATAACGACAATAATATCTATGGGGAATTTACAACTATGGATGGTTTGTAGTAATTTAATATAATTCTTTTTCATTGTTCTTAAGTTTATATGAAAACAAGATATGGGTATGTTACTTTTAGGGGGTAGTTGTTGATAAAAATCGTTTATAGAATTACATTCGAATATTTCTTTTAGCTGGGTTTCCATTACTTTAATACAGATTAGTATAAGATAAGAGGAATAAAAACAAACACATAAATAGTAATAGGTTATAATGCCAAAGAGTAATTAATTAATTTTAGTTAATTGATCAATGTCTTTTAGTGAACGGATATAATAAATTTTGCTATTACTATTCTTCCTAGCGCATACCTGACCATCCTTGCACCATACATACTGGAAGGTTTTACTCAGATGCAATTTAGCATTGTAC
This sequence comes from Agriphila geniculea, assembly GCA_943789525.1. Classification (NCBI taxonomy): domain Eukaryota; kingdom Metazoa; phylum Arthropoda; class Insecta; order Lepidoptera; family Crambidae; genus Agriphila; species Agriphila geniculea. Next base: position 20,990,507 of record OX038871.1, read on the forward strand.
AGTATAGTTTTAACATGTTTTGTTAAGGCTTCTCTAATGTATACGCGATTTTCGACCTTCTCTTTAGGAGCATCAGGAAGCAGTAGTCCGATAGTTAGTTGTTTCTCTTTGGAGGCATCTATCCATTGTTTGCATGCTGTTTTGGACTTCATTTCCACAATAATAGGGCCCGGCTTATCCTTCGAACCTGAAGTACGTCGTGACAATAGTATTTCACTTTTATTCACGTCAAGCTGCGTTGCTATCGTATCCAGCATAACATTTATTTCTTTTGATGGAAGTTCAGGTAGTCCGGCTATCTCCAGGGAGTTTGACAAACGGTTTTGCTCGATTGCTTTAATTCCTTGTTCTAATATACCTACTCTAAGTTCCAGGTTTTTATTCTTATTCAACAGATCTTCGTTTCGATTTTCTAGGTTTTTTATGATATTATCTTGACGTTTCATGGATTGTTCTAAAGTATTTATTTGTTGACTCAGAAATTCCAAAGAGGTTGAAAGTTCGCCCATCTCTTCGCGGAACGTCTTCTTCAGCTCACGGCTAATATCCTGTACAAGTTTACGGGTATCAATTGCTTGGGCTGCCATCAGGGAACCAGCATCTGACTCGTCGTCATCACCATCGTCCTCAGGTGTCACAAATGAGGTTCTTCGCGAAGTGTTTTTAGCACACTCCTCGCAGCACCATTCAATCCCAGGCGAGTTTCGTAGTGTGTTAATCTGCTTGTTAGACAGCTTACTACATGCAGGGTCGGCATGCACTATTACTCCACACCTGCTGCATTCTAATCCAGGCATTTTTTTAGTGATATTCTTCTTGCACTTCATACATTTTTTGAGCACCATATTGAGGGTAGTTATTTACTATTATCTGTTGACTACTACACACAACCTTCACGTACAGCGTCTCGACGCGAATCGCTGTTCCGTAGCCTAAATGGCAAAAAACTAAACCCTAATAGATTCGTTATGTTTGTCTGTCCGTCCGTCCGTCCGTATGTCACAGCCACTTTACTCCGAAAGTATTAGGACTACACAGTTGAAACTTGATAAGTAGATGTATTCTGTAAACCGCCTTACGATATTTACACAAAAATAAAAATAAAACCGGCCAAGTGCGAGTCGGACTCGCGCACGAAGGGTTCCGTACCAAAAAACGGCAAAAAAATTATGTTTGTTGTATGGGAGCCCCCCTTAAATATTAATTTTATTCTGTTTTTAGTATTTGTTGTTATAGCGGCAACAGAAATACATCATCTGTGAAAATTTCAACTTTCTAGCTATCACGGTTCATGAGATACAGCCTGGTGACAGACAGACAGACAGACGGACAGCGGAGTCTTAGTAATAGGGTCCCGTTTTTACCCTTTGGGTACGGAACCCTAAAAACAAAAGATTAAAGGGGGTTCCCCATACATGGAACTGAAACTGAAAAAAAAGCATCTATATAAAAGTCTATAGATAGGTCTTCAAAAATGTCATTGAGGTTCCCAAGACTATTTTTTCTCAAAGTCAACCGTTTGAACGATAATATACACTGCCAAAGTAGTAAAATGTGTGCCCGCCCTCTAACTTTAAATCAGCTTTTAAACTATTGTTATTTTTCGTATATAGGGAATTTAAAAGTTGCCTACTGTTAGATATCAGGCGGCATCAAGAAAGGAAAGGTAAACAATATCAAAATAAAGATAAAAGAACCCTAAAAAAACCCGGTTGACGCATTGGATAAGATGAAGACGAGACAAACATTTGTGTGCAAGAACATGTCTGTTTGTCTTGGTATTTTCTATGTATTATAAGTGGGTACGTATCAGAATGTCTAAAGTTAGAATGTCTAAAGTTAAAATGACAAAGTTCAAAATATCAAAAATTAAAATTCAAATGGTTTAAAATGTCGAAAATCATTATGTCTAACTTCAAAATAGCAAAATTCAAAGTATCAAACGTATCAAATACTTGAAAGTTAAAATATCAATGGTCATTAAGTCTAAGTTCACAATGATTTATTTGAATTGGGTTGAATCTTAAAACGAATCATCTTCTTTGAGGTTGATTGAGTCTGTGGAGGTGTCTTTGCAAATTTAGCTGCCGGAAACGAGTCTAAACTAGTCTACTGGGACTTAGAAACCGTAGACCGCAGGTCACGAGATAGGTGCGAGGAGCGTAGCGACGAGCATGTTAGGTTGACATGAACCCAGCGCGCGAGCTGAACGAGCGAAGCGAGCGTGCCGTGGCAGCGGCCGGCGAAGCGCCAGAAAAAAATCTATTTCAAAGTCAATTGGTGGATTTTGTTCGCCGGCTACTGAATCAGTGACTGGCACCGGCTACCGAATCAGGGAGTGGCGCGGCTATGTTGATATGCGGCGGAGGCACAGAGGTTAACACACAGTTATTTAACCTAATTAATAAGATACCTAAATGAAAGAAAATGAGTAAATTCTATACGTCATAATATGTATTTGGACTATTAGACATTTTAAGTTTTAATCATTTGAACTTAGACATTTTAATTTTTGACTATCTGACCGTTTGACATTTTCGTTTTTGACATTTTGAACTTTTTACATTTTAATCGTTAGACATTCAAATTTTTGACATTTTTAACTTTGCCATTTTAAGTTTAGACATTCTGATACGTACCCATATAGATATACCATCGCACAAGTTTCAATTTAATAGAAAAAACACTAGAGAAAAATAGACACCCGTATTTTTTCTAGTGTTTCTTCTATTAATTATCTTAATATAAAACTAGCATTGTGATTTGTTAATGCCTGAAATTTGAAAATGCCAATAAATCACTTGTGTTTTTGAAATCAAGACAACATCAGAGAAACTAATGATTGAAAAATTTATGTACTGATCAGATCACATTCATTCTCTTTGACATCGTTCATTCGTCTTCTTCAACTTTGTCACAGCACTAAGACTTCTACCATGGTGTTTGATATCGTTTTGGCTATCACAATCTCTGTCGTTGGCTTTACTAAACAAACTGGGTTTTCTTCGTGATTATATTATAGTTTGTTAATAAAATTATACTTACGTGTGAAAGGAAATCCCGTCCTTATTAAAATTTGAAGTTTCAGATCGCCTTTTGCACAATATCACCGCACAATTCACCATTTTCGCGGAGCTGCGTTCGGCGATATGTAGTCTTTCAAAATGGCGAGTGTTCGCGACTAGTTTTTATAAACTGACACGACCAAATTGGTCATGTACTTTGGTGAAAGGGGGTGCCTGTATATGCCTACTCCCGTTCTGTATGCTCTAAGGAAAGTACTTACCATGGCTGCGGTCCGCATGGCGATTACATCGATTACGGCGTTTACAACGCTCACACGAGGTCCGCATTCGATATCGCGCTCAAATCGATAAAATCGACAAATGACAGTTGGCGAATGCGAACCGCTCGTAAGCGCGCCTACGTTTTATTCTAACCTCAAATACAAGATGGAATAATTGCTAAAACTATTTTTGCTCTCTAAATCTAAATCTCTCTAAATCGCATAGAACGCGTTCAGATTTGCTTTTAAGCCACCCCCCTCTCACCCGCACCCTTCACCGCGTGCTAATTAGCACGAAAAATAGACCGGCTTGCGATTAAGTAGCATGCTTAATCACAAGCATACTCTGTTCGAATACACGTGCTAATTGTATGCTACTAAGTAGCATTTGTTCGAAACTAGCATGCTTATGTGCTACTACGTAGCATGTGTATTCCAGCCTTAAAGCACAAAAAGGAGGGCGCGCGCGCAGGCGCGTGGCAGGCGCGACAGGACAGCCGAAGCCGACCTCAAAGCTGAACAGCCGACAGCCGAAGCCACAGCTAAAATTTAGGCCCTAAATCTGCCCAAATGGCAGAAATCTGCCACAAATGGTCACCCTGAGCACGAGCTACAGCTGTCGCCTGCCACTGAAGGCTTTTTTGAGGTCGGCTTCGGCTGTCCTGTCGCGCCTGCGCGCGCGCCCCCCTTTTTGTGCTTTAAGGCTGGAATACACATGCTACGTAGTAGCACATAAGCATGCTAGTTTCGAACTAATGCTACTTAGTAGCATACAATTAGCACGTGTATTCGAACAGAGTATGCTTGTGATTAAGCATGCTACTTAATCGCAAGCCGGTCTATTTTTCGTGCTAATTAGCACGCGGTGAAGGGTGCGGGTGAGAGGGGGGTGGCTTAAAAGCAAATCTGAACGCGTTCTATGCGAGCATGCTACTAGATTGTTTTGCTACTTGATTTGTTTGTAATGAAAAAACTTTAAATTTTATAGTTCTTTACCGAAATTATCAATCTTTTCATTCATCTATTGTTCTTTTCATTTAAAGTTTATTTGTTAAATATGTTGAAAGTGATAATATAACTGAATTTAATTCATTTTGCACACGATTCCGTAAAGAAACGTCCATTTTGAATGCACTAATGAGCATGTGTATCTCAGACGTGCTAGAAAGAAGTACCTATGCTCGTAATAAGTATGCTTCTTAGGTCTGTGCTTTCATGAGCAAATGTATACCTACACACTCGGAGAGCATGTTATAAATGAGCAAACTATTTAGTAGCAAAAAAGCGTGCTTTTTTAGTAGCATGTGTATTCCAGGCTTCAGATCTTGAATGCATGATTTCATTACCTAATATTATATGAGATGTAAGTAGTTTATTGGAGTTCGGTGGCGCAGTGGTTTAGCGCCTGGCTCAGCGATTGTGGAGGTTAAGCAACGTTCGCAAGGGTCGGCCATGGGATGGGTGACCAAAAATTTATTATCTCGAGCTCCTCCGTGCTTCGGAAGGCACGTTAAGCCGTTGGTCCCGGCTGCATTTGCAGTCGTTAACACCCACCAATCTGCATTGGGCCCGCGTGGTGGGTTATGATGGCCCGTCCTCCTTATCCACCCATAAGGAAGGCCTGTGCCCCAGCAGTGGGGACATTAAAATGGCTGATGGACAAAGTAGTTTATGTAACTATATTTATTTTATACTTAGGTATTGTAGGTATGGCATAATAATAAATAAAATATTCTTATGGGTATGGTTACAAATACGTGAGTCACCGTCACGACTTTGACGATTTTTAATTAATCGATGGTATCGCATACCTATTTATTTAAATATTTGCTGCATAGTTTATTAGATACGTGAATAACCTTGAATAGGTATTCATCTATTGCCAATAGCAAGGCTACTCTTGGTGAGGGAGGGCAATGTCATATTAGACAAATTGGCAGTGGAGACGTAAACAGTCCCGATTATCTTTTACTCTAACAACAGTTTGCTGTTTTTAAATTACAAACAAAACAAAATCCTCTAATGCCGGTTTCTGAGGTACTTAATCGGAGGTTATTGGAGGATAATGAGGGCTTTTCAAAGTGACATTAAAAAAACAAAAATAGTAACTATTTGCTTCACTAGATGGCGTTGATGGAAAGAGAAGTATCAAAATTGGCTTATAAAAATAAACGGCCTGCCTGTACCTACCAAAGAGACAAGTTAGTGCTCACTGGCTGACATCTGCCCAAAGACAAACATTTTAGGGTTCCATCTGCCTGCTTCTTAGAGCATTTATACTTGGTTAAATGCTCTAAGGCCTGCTTACCTGAGTACTCTTCGAAGCTTAGAAAAAAAATACTTTGATCGACATATACATTTTTATCAACGCCATTTGTCGAGTCTACAGTTATTTGTCATTGTGAAACCCTCATTAAAGAAAATAAAAACTTTAAAAACGGAAATTAATTAATTGGGTGACTGGAAATAATTAAAGGCGACTGTCAATGGGATACTTAAACACTAAACCTGGCAGCGGTTTATTTTTTGGGCGACAAAATAACTAAACGGGCGACTAACTGTGGATTACAAAAAATACGTATAACGGACGACTACATGGTGTGATATGGTAGGCAAATAATTAAAAAATATAGTTAGCAGTGAAAATTCTAAATGAGTGACAAAATTTACTGAAAAAGAAATATTTTTTTATAAATACGTTTTTATAACGTACTAAAAAGTACATTAGTATAAAATTCGGACTAAAAACATAAAAGCGGACTAGTAAAAACAGACTAAAAATCAAAAACAAACTGAAAAAAACAGTCTCAAAATCGATGATAATGAAATTTTGCAAACACGTGTGGAGCACAAGCGCGAACTTATCCCCACTCCGTCGCAAAAATTTCAAGATACCTATACTTATGCCTCGTACGTACTGTAAGATAAAAGTAAATACTTAATTAGTTGATTAATTAAATTAAAATTAATTTTATAAATCTACTACTTTTTTAATGAATTAGTCAATTTACGATTTACTTTGACAAGGTTCCATCTAGGCTTGGCATGATTAAATCACTTTGATAGAACACGATTTTAATCAAGTGACTTTTTGAATAAAAATCATTGATTCAATCAAAATGCTTTTTTCTTTCCTATCTGTATAATTTTTTTTTTTAATTTTAAATGATTGATATACAAACATACATACAAATGTATGTTAAAATTAACTTTGTGTTAGAATTACAGCACAATTCTGTTTTTTATTTAAAAAAAACTGCCAAATCATTTGTCCTTATATCTTCCACCAGACATTTTTATGTATTTTATTGATCTTCACTTGTGTTTCTTCCGAATTAAAGTGTCAAATAAGTAAAACAAAAGCGTGTTGTAGTTTTACATACTATTTTAAGTGAATTTTAAAGGTTCAAGCAATAAATCGAAAAAATCAAAATCTTTTCGATTTTTTGCAAAAAATCTGTGATTTTTGATTTTTTGCAAAAGATCATGATTTTTTTCCAACCCTGGTTCCATCCCATTCTCATCGCGCAGGTTTGTACTATTATCCACAAATAATATTGTGATGTACTTATGTTATTAATGTATTCCGCAATTATTTCCGCGTTACTGGTCGACCTTACGAAATACTCGAAATACTGGTTCGATATCTCATATAGGGGTAGGTAGGTACGTCAGTTACTAATTTGTGGTTACATTACTGTGGTGTCATTCTAGTGTTTAAATCAAGCCTAGCCTAGATAATAATATAATCAACAAAAGTTTTATGAGATAAAAATATTAACAGGTAAATCATTATTTTACCAGCTAATATTAGTAGATTGCGAATAAGTAATTAATGTTGCACTTTAAGGAAAATAAGAAGGGGAAAATGTATGACTAAGTTACGGTAGATTTAAACACCATACGGCCTATGGTAAAACCTCGAAAAGAAAATTCCCATACGTCATAGGTTGTTTTGTCAATAAGTGGAAGATTGAAATGTTCTTTCCTGGTTTTTCAATTGATCATTACGAATCACAGCCAAAGTAATAAAAATAATACAGGTAAATATAGCAGATATGTAGATCGCATGTCTGCAGTTTTATAAAGGGCAAATGAAATGATACGAGTACCTATGTTACATAATCTGCATTAACAAGAAAACAGTCACTGAAAAAACGAGGGAAAGTTTTAGAAGATTAAATAATAAAACTTGGTTTTATTATCCAAAACTAGATTCCGCAACAGGCAGTACTTAAGTGGATATACTTTTAATGTACTTTTCAATAAAATAAAAATAAAAAAATACTACCGATTCGACATAGAGGCACTGCTAAATATAGGGCTACCTACTTCTGAATACAGATGTCAAACTAATAATAATAAGATAATCTTAATAATCTAGATTTATTTATGCCACTGCCACGCTGTTTATAATATATATTACTTATATTTTTGAAATTTGTATCAATATGGCTTTCTTATCATATTTTTTTCAAGCCGATATCGGTACTCGTTAGAAATTTATCGTCACTGGAATTATTTTTTTGTAAAATACTAGATGGTCGGCATTTCAATTACGGCAATTCATTTTTTTGGATATAAAGGTGTTTTTTTATTTCTGAAAATGATTGGCCGTCCTTTATATATCCGAAAATGATACCCGATTTGCCATAGTAACTATAAATTATCAGTTATTACGCCCAACAGTACGCGTGGCGTTAGAAAATTTCACCCCTTCCCCCTCCCCCCAGCAGGGTGTCTCCCGCTATCTCCTGGACATTTTCCACTCTGGTCCACCTAAGGAACAGGTGGGCCCAGTCTCATTCTTTGATGCAAAAAATATCGGTGTTGTCCTATACGTTTCACACAGGGTGATTATTTCAAAAATATCGGAAGAAACTCAAACATATTTTTTTATATTTTTTTTTATAATTTATATCATGCAATCAGTCTCTTGGACTATGAGCAGATATTTTGTTGCTAAGAATGACATGTACAGTAAGGCGCTCCATCGAGAGCCCACTCATTCTTGAATTAGTCTTAGCCGAGTTTTACATATCTGGTAGTTTGCGCCTTTTCAGGCGTCTCATACAATCCGGCAATGTCAGCTGTTTTGCTAGTTCATTTGGGTGATTGTCTAGCCTATTTTCGTATTTGTCAAATATCCTCGAGATTTCATCCCTGACAGTGTTGATATGGAGTTGTTGGTGAACTTCTGAGTTGCGAATAAACCAAGGAGCATTTTGAGAGCTGTTTCAGGATATAATTCTGTGCTCTTTGAATTTTATTGACATTGGAATTACTAGCCGAACCTCACAATTGAAGTCCAAAGGTCCATATGGGTTTGAGGATGGCTTTATACAGGAGTAACTTATTCTCCACAGACAACTTTGAGTTTCTTCCGAGCAACCAGTACATTCCTCAGTACTTGAGGTTTATTTCGTCTCTTGTTTGAATGTGCTTGGCCAAGGTAAGACGACAATCTAAGTGAATACCCGGGTATTTGACTGATTCACTGGTTGGTAGAGGGTTGCAACCCAGTCTCACTTCAGGGCAGTTATCTTTTCGAAGTGTGAATGTTATGTGGATCGACTTTGATAGGCTTGCCTTGATTTTGCTTCCAAACATAATTTGAAAACTATAAGTGCTATCACCTTTATTAAAAAAATGACAAATATATTGTTTTTAGACAGTTTTGTTGTAGCTTTCACCATTTTTTATTAAAAAAATAATAACTGCAACTGGGGACCAAAACGCCCCCCCAGGGGGGGGAAACAATCACTTTACGACCTGTTTCTACTTCTATATTTTATTGTATACGTAAAAGCATTGCATGCCAAGTTTAATGCTTTCTGCTGGATGGGACCGTGTTTGGTTGAAAAGAGCCGTATATCTTATTTCTACAATGCAAGAAAACGCTCGGATTTATTTGTTTAAATTACCTATAGTCAACCCCTTTGAGGTCTGTCTGTCTCCACTGTGGGATGGGAGACAAAACACAATCATGATATTTTTATTGAAACATGTAGGAAGGAAACATTATTAAATTTTCAGGTTACCATTTGTTGGATTCGGCTGATTTCATTGTTTTTACTCATTCTTCGTAAATAGGATGCTCGACTTTTCACTTCATTTGCATATGAAGTATATGTAAATTATTCTGTCTTTGTCATGTTTCAATATAGTTATTTCAACTGTTTATTTAATTGCCTTTGAGATCGGTTATTCCTCCTCAATTTATTCAATACACAACTGTGTAACTAATGACAGTTTTAAATGGAGTTTCAAGTAAGTGATCGTTTCAATGTATTTACGTCAATACAGAATAAGTTCAATGTTTCATTGCGCACTTAGGTACTTACGTAGATTTATTTTGAACTGTCTTATATAAGTAAATATACTATTTTTATTTAATAATGTCAATGACAAATTTAATTAGATTTATTTAGGTCACGTTCGTGAACTAGTTTAGTTTTTTTTTATCTTGAATACATTGACTGGCTATATTTTGCGTGATTAACGAAATCGCAAGTTTCTGTATCTCGAGAGATAAAGTTTATAGTTATATATTATCTAGTATCCCTACCAGAGCAGCAGTTGGTTAAAATTATGTTTATCAACGGTTTATTCAAATATTTAATTTCTTTATAGTATTGCCCTAGAGACACTCTCTTGATTAATGCCTTGGTATGTCTGCTTGAGAATTAGCTATAAATTCATTACATAATAAATTTTTCAACATACTTGCTCGTAAAGTGAGCCCTAATACATCGCTTTTAGGGCAATAAACCGAGATATAACAAATACCGTGCAATAATATAAAACACTAGTACAAGCCTACAAAGTTAAATTAGTACCTTACTGCAAGTTCTATGCGGGAAACAGAGCATTCCCAATTTAACCGGGTAATAGAGTTGTTTTTTAGTAACAATTAAGAGGCTTTATGCCGCCGAAAATTCATATACATTTTTGGGATAAATAAATGTGTAAGTCCTTAATTAAGTCAAACAAATATTTATTATTATCAAATTATTCATAATACACAATATTTTGATAAAAATATTAAATTATTTGCATTTTATCACTTAAAATTATAATTTTGAAGTAAAATATTCTTGCATTGGGCGTGTGAAAAAAAACCTGTCCGCCTTTTCCCATAATTTTCATATTTTGTTTATGTCGTTTTTGTTGCTGTATGGTAAATTACTTTGTTTTTTCCTCGCAAAAGTGTTGAAAAACGTCGTATGAAACTTGTGAGCTCTTGCTTATTGCACACTCGGCTGAGTTACGCCCTTGCCTGCGGCTCGGGCTGCAACATACAGCCTCGTGTGCAATGAGCAACCTAAGCTAATTTGTCTCATAATGTACTATTATAATGTTACTGTAATCTCCGAATAAAGGCTATAAATAAATTAATTAAATGTCTGCTAGGGATTTATTTAGCAAGAAATTCATGAACTTCCACTTCCACTTTAGATCATGGAAAGGGGAAAAATGTGAGCTGCCTAGAACCTTATAATGATCAATGAGGTGTAAGGTGATAATGATTACAGCACTACTTCCTTATTCATAGGATCTTATAATGGTTGATTTTGATGATGAATATCATGAAACTATATTGCCTATCACATTATAGATTTTTGAATTATAATTAGGTATTTTTTAATTTTTGACCGCTACAATAGCCTGAAACTTGGAAAAAAGTAGTTTTTTCCAGGATAAACTACTTGAGAGTACACATGAAGTCCAATTTTCACCACTCGGTATCGAAAAACTGTCTAACTATTTAAAAAATAAAAGTTAGAAATGGCAGACAGCGCTTCAATTTTATACAAAGATGACAAGTAGGTATGGCGTGTTAGAACATACCAATTTTGCAATTTTTGCTTCGAACTTGACCGCTTTTTACATAGCATGTAAAGGATCTGTCTGTTATCAATGGAGTGTTGTCGTCATTAAGATCGTTGCAGTGTCGTCGGTCGCATAAAGTCGCATTCTCGCCGCACCGCTGATTGCTGGGTAGCTACAGTGCGCGGTTGAATGCCGTGCACGACACTCGCTCACAGAATCTGCGCTTGCGCCGACCTCCAACAAATAACTACGCTCAATGAACATTTCCTGACTACGAGTAGCCATGTGCAGAACTTTAGCGTAATTCAATTATTTCATAAATCTCAGTGATATTAAAAGTGATATATTTTTTGTAGTATTATAGTGTAAGTAATAAAATGGAGTACAAATGTTTAGTTTTCGTCGCAACTTTAATTTGCGGAGGGTGAGTGTTTTTATTATTATTATGAATCTTGAAAATAATATATGAGAATTTCTAATTCTGTTTAACACAATCAGCAGTTTATGTCAGACGTAGATTTTATTGTCTCTTTTACCTGAAAAATTAATAGGTTGGCACAATGCTCTAGGACTGTGAATTTGTCAACTTGATTTGTTCATCTACTATTTTTCGGGAAAAAGAGACAATAACCTCTACACCTAGAGCTAGGTGTAGAGGCAAGTGATAAAATAGGTAGTCATTTAATACCACCTTCATAGTTTATACAGTTTTAAAAAAGTTACATAAATTGAATATGGGTAATAAGGTATTAATTATCACTTGGTGAAAGTACAAAAAATATGAGATATATTATAACATGGCCCCCGCTGAATTCTGATAGGATTCAACCAAAAAAACTCACTAAGTCTAACGTAATAATATGTGATTCAGTATTTTTTTTGCTTTGAAAATTACTATTGAACTTTTTCGTAATGGTGCGATTAGCATCGTGAGCCAACTATTTCTTTATTTTCAACGATGTTTTCAAAGTTAAAGTGAATATTTTCAGTCACAGTAAAGTTAAATTTAAAACTTTTGATTTCAAGATTAGTGCGCTCCTGCCCTTTTTGCTAACATTAATTTATATTATTTTTCTCTCATAAAGGCTGGTTTACATTATCTTAGTCTTTAGTAGAGTGCTTTAGGAGAGTGCTTTAGTGGAAACATGTAAACGGTCATATTATGACTAAAGAGAGTAACGTTCTAGTAGCCTTTCTACTCGCTTTCCAGTAGCACCCCCTGCGCGCCCGCTTACCCCCCGCGCGATATTTTACTCGCACTCGCACTGGAAGCATGTAAATCGACATTTTAGTAGCGTCTTTAGTATAGTGCATTTGCCGGTGAACGCGTGACGTGTAATTGAATTAAATAATAGGTATTAGGTATGGCGAAAATGACACTCTACTGGAAGCGTGTAAACGGTCACTGGAAAGGCACCAAAACTACTAAAGCACTCGCATTCGAATCTACTTGCACGCTACTAAGCACTCTACTAAATACTAAGATAATGTAAACCAGCCTTAAGAGATCTGTATATTCTTCATTCCCAGAAAAGCTTTATTTTTCGGCTCACTAAAGAAATGTGGAAAAAATGAAGCGATTAGAAAAGTGATTTTTTTACATAGGTTACTTACATAAGAATTTTGCTTGATTTTCATATAATTAGGTCAATGGAATTGACGATCAAATTGCAGTAGATCACCACCCTAATAATTTTGATCACGGAATCCGAAAAAAATCTACCGAAATAGGATAGGTTTATTATCGAGGAATTGCAGTGACTGAACTACTTATATCAAATACTTCTTTTCAAATTCTGAAACTTGGCAGCCTCCTTCGTATTGATCGTATCCACCGAAGGAAGTCTCTCGAAAACGTTCCAAGATTTCAATTTTCCAAAAATGATACAAATACAAAATCAGATTTTGGATAAAAATGAGATTTGAATACTCGTTGATGTCTTTTATACTGAATTTTATTTATCTGTCTGAAATTGGAAGAGAAAAGAAGTTACCTTTATATCTCTATTCTAATTTCAAGCAGTCTATCTATAAGTTGACTAGCGGCCGCCCGCGACTTCGTCTGCGTGGAAAGGTTTTTTGCTAGCCCTCGGGAACAATACATTTTTTCGGGATGAAAAGTATCCTATGTCCTTCTCTGTACCCCTGACAACGTGTACGTAAAATTTCATGATGATCGGTTCAGTAGTTGAGACGTGAAGGCGTAACAAACAAACAAACAAATAAACAAACAAACGGACTTTCGCATTTATAATATTAGTAAGGATTGTTACACGGGAAAGAGATAGGTGTACCTATGTTGTAATACCTATGTCAACAAATCAATCAAGTGGCAATTAGAAAGTCATATTTGTAACTAATGTAACAATAATAGTGTCTAGCGCTCTACTTTGAAGATAATTATGTAAAAAGTAAAAGGTTATTACAAAGCGTCTGATTGCAGACGGTTAATTATTAATATAACATGTTGGAGACTGGAAGTCATTGTGGCTTAGAACCAGTTTTTTTATACGCTTTTTCACAGACTTTAAGTCATTTTTTTCTTGCCTCTAGAATTGCCGATTTAAAGTTAGCCAGTTTCTTAAAATAGGTATATGCATTTTTATTATTTTGGTGAGCATTTTTTTAGTGTGCGTTGTCTGCACCTGTATTGTAAAAAACATATAATATTGATAACGGCAACAGGTTTTAAAGAACCACAGCATGCTGTTAACCAATTTGGCATTGATTAATTGTTCAATAACAATACAATTGATTGAAAATGCCATTAAAAATATAAAATTCTTTGCCCTGGGGCGTTCGCTCATTGAGGTACCTAGTTACAATTGCAAAAGAAGATAGATTGTCCTTTTACGAATGTAATTTTACTATCAGGTCAACTTTGGACCCTCGTCACAGTAGTAAGGAGGCGTAAGCTTCACGTACGATATTACTGTCTCCAGTGACTGATAGCTACGATAAGCCCAAATCTGAAATTCTTAAATTGGTACGATTTGCAGTCCTGGGATCCCTAGACCTCAGTTTCAACGATGTTTAAAAGCATTTTTTTTTTAATTTAAGTTATACAAAACGGTAACGAACAAGTTTTGGTTTATGTTAAAAAACTAGAGCAATCGGGCCCCTCAGCTTGGTGAATTTTCAGTTGATATTTAATTGGATGTCGTAACAACTGTTAATAACTGGCACTAAAGCTGCAATTGCAATCAATATTTTAATAAATTAAATTCAAGTGCAACCGACCAATTAAATTAACTTATAATTTATTCAATGTGGCTACTTTTATAGGTTGTCTTTTACTATATTTCCGATTTCATAATAAGGATCAATTCTTGGAAGCGTGCAAATTGTTTGCTCTTGGTACTAGAATTATCGCCTGGCCAGGTAAAGTAAGTGCACCTTGCCGGTTAGGTATACATTTATGATTGTTGGCCTACTAGACTGTGTTGTCATTTATTGATTGTATACCAAATATTGTTACTGATTTGGATCTCGAATTCAAGCAAATTCTTGGTAAGCTAAATCAACTGCACCTTGCCAGTTAGGTATTCATTTGTGATTGTTTGCTTACTAGACTGATAAGCTACATGTTGTCATTTTATTGATTTAATAGCAAATATTGTTCTTTGTTGAAGATGTGAGAAAAAGCTAAAGAGCGATCCAGCTGCTAAATATACTTAAAAACTAACTCAAGTTATAAAAGTCGAATGTGGGTTTTGAGTTTGGGTATTATGGTGTCTAATGTGTATGTGACTGGGATTTATCGTACCTACAGTCTTCGAATAGTACACTCAAAGTTAGCTTATTAACTTCGCAATACTGAAAGCTCTGCTCATAGAATAATTTATTATTATCTGTATTGTAATGTGATTAAATATCTAATTACTTATAATTAAATGTTAACTTAAATCAAAATAGTTCGATAAAATACTTATCATAATTTATGTACTCAGGTATCTGGTAATTATATTTATTATTTGTTGTTATTATTTGTACTCTAGCCAGACTAACCTACTAATAAAAGACTAATAACAATAATTTTCATGCAAAGAAAAGCGAAATTTTCTTTGAATAGTTATTTATTTTATTTTAGATTTTTTGCATTTTACAATACTAGATAAATAAATACCTACTAGACTCACTTGTAGCACATCAGATGGGACTCGAACCGGCACCCTTGGGATTAAGGCCCAATGCACGAACCAATAATGCGACCGAGTCGCTCAATTAAAATATTTGATAAAAATAAACAAAAATTTACTTAGCTACCTTGTGATGGTGATAGAAGTATGATATTATAGGTATATTGCATTTTATTAACGAGAGTATGGTAAGGAAAACCGTAATCGAAGAAGAGAGAAGGTTTTAGAATGTTGGGCATCATGGTCCTGCCTGATTTAGATTCCGAAATAAAAGATAAAATGTTCTAAATAAAAAGTTCTCAACGATCTTAAAAGCTTTAAATCTTTTTGATTTTAAAAGCTCCGAGATTTTCGGAAATTAAAAACATGAATTTATTATTTACACCCACAGGCATTTTACAATAAAATTATGTTCTTACGTTTAAAAAACGCTATTAAATCTTTTTTAGGGTGAGTCTTTTGAAGGAAAAAAGTGCTCTTGCACTTGGTGACAGCTAATTTTGTGGCATTGCACATAGGGTCATCGCTCGAAAGGTAGGTAAGTATAGACTCAATAAAAGTTATAGAAATACGTTAAAAATATTAAAAAGGTTACGATTAAAACAGGTCAGCTACTGTATATATCTACATTTAAGTATCTTTTTATTAAATTGCATGTTGCCAAAATAGATTCGTATACCTACAGAATACATTTAAGCAATAAGCTATTAAATATTTAGTAACATTCACTTTGTAGTCAACATAAAACAGTTACATTCAGAACCTGCTATTGACAATTTAATTATTCAGAGCCTTGAGTACTGAATAACCATATTCCACGATTTGTAGAACATTTCCTATTAATTGCTTTGATTTAACCGATATCAAGAAATAAAACACTTTTTAACGGATACTAGCTGCCGTGGTCACGGGGGACGGGCGGTCAGTCCCCCGTGACCACGGCAGCTGCAAAGGTGCTGAAACGTCAGGAAAATAAAAAATCAAACCAAATACTAACTAATTACCAAAGTACTTTCAATAAAATCGCGCTAGTATCCGTTAAAAAGTGTTTTATTTCATGTCTAGTGAGCGCGTAAGCTTGAAAAGTGAACGGATATCAATAAACTTTAGCTAATTATTCAATAATTGCTGGCTCAAAAAAGAGACGAATGTGTTGTGTTTAAATTGTTCCACAATTTTCCGTACCAGACTGCCAAAAAAACTGTTTTAAAATGTTAATATCTGAAATTAATTTTGCATAAAGAGATGTGTTAACCGGTTTGGTGATGCGCTGCGCGCAAAAAATGTATACGTTAACACGTTTTTTCAATAACTTTTTTATTTATTTATTTTATCGATAAGAAAAGTCTAAAAAGTTTCAATTTAGCCTATAGATTTGTTAAAAACCTGTTACCACGAATACATTTTTAGGGTTCTGTATGCTCTAAAGGTTCCGTACCCGAAGGGGCCAAACGGCGTCCTATTGCTGTCACTCATGTGTCCGTCTATCTGTCCGTTGTTGGTCAAAAAGCTCTAATTTACAAATTATATCACAAATAATAGTTGTGTAATCAAGAATCACCGTATATGTTAACTAAGCAAGAAAGATGCTCATTTATTTTTTTGACAGGGTCTTTGCTTTTACGCAGGACGCACTTGAGATCCAAGGTCCATTACAAGGAAAAAATCTTCAAGTAGTAGTAGAAAAACGCATGTTATTCTATCTCAAATAGATTATAGGATTAATTTGCATTCTAATTTATTTGGACTTATGTAAAGAGTTTATTTTTTAATGTTATGGGTCGCAGGTATGAAAAATGTTGAAGTAGTTTCAAATAATCAATCATATAATCGCTTGCCAGTATAAAAAAAATAATAATTATTCAGACACCTTGACCAATCTCTATGTCGTTATTAAGCTAGTTAGTTTGAATTGCGCTCCTAAATACATTTACAAAGAAGTTTGATCATTAATGTAATTATGGAAACCAATCGCTATATCATTACTGTTTCATAACCTTGTACCTTTTATAGTTTCATTGAAAAATTGGTGACAATTATTGCAATACGCTATTATTGGATTTATAACTCACATTTTATTTTATGTTCCGCAAAACTGAATACGGTAGGAAATGAAGGTTTTCCTTGCGGAAATATTTCTCGTTACATATTGTGACAATGACACAGTTTCTCGACAAAGAATGCTTTGTATTACACATTTCCAATACAGTTTTACGATAAACTTGTTGGTTTACGTTACGCTATTGAAAAATTAACAGAGATCCACGACAGTATGATTTATTGCTGTATTTTGTAATTGACCGAGTGAGCGCGAAGTGCCTCCGTTTCAGATAGGGCAAAAATTATTTCGAATGTTCGTCTGTTTTCTTCTACAGGTCGCATTTCTTATCTGATTCTCGTGAAATTTTGTGAGCAGGTCCGTAATTATATAGTTTTTTTAGTTGAGTCAGTATTTTGAAATATTTCTAAAAATAAAAATCATTTCAGCCATTTCAAAAATGTGCAAAAATATTAAAGATGCGAGTTCTAAAAAAAAATTAAGTCTAATATTTTATTTATATATTTGATCAGAACTGCGATATTATTATTAGTTTTAGGAATGTGAGGACCCAAAATATATCTCTACAGTTGGTAAATAGGTACTACGAACAAACAAAGGCACTCTAAACTTTATCATTATCTGATTCTCTAGATTAAATAAGATACAGCTTTGAAGATGTTTGATATGATACGTGCTCTATAAAAATATCTGCATTTAAGAGATTATGGTCTTTTCTTTTTTCGGTAGCTTTTTTATTCAACTTGAATAAACATTGTAAATCAGAATGGGAAAGAAATGAAAACTGCCTTCCTATTGGACTATGATCTACTCAAAAAAGTTTGTAGGTAGGTAGTCCAGTTATCAGGTCAGGAAATATTGCCTGAATGAAAATTGTGTTAAAAAAATACAAAATTGTAATCGACCCCTTCTATTTTTGGTAAACCCACTTATCTTAAAAAAAAATTAAAAAAGAAAAATAAACGTTAGGCAAGCAAAGGGGACTTAATTTGCAACAAATATTATTCTACAACATTTTGACACAATGTGACAACACAATCAACATTAGTGTGTGTTACTGATGTTTGTACAATCACTCATATTTATTATGTTGTCACTCTTTAACAGTTATAGATTGTAACAAAATTGTATAGTTTAATAAATTGTTGCAAATTTTGTCCCCTTTGCTTACCTAACATTTATTTTTTCAAAGTTCAAAAGATCGAGAGCTCGATTATTTTTAAAAACTTTCACATAGTTATCCAGCCCTCAGTGCTATCTGCCGCACAAGAAATCAACTCCTTGAATTGTTTCAGTAAGAGTGGAGTATGAAAACGGGGCTATTTTGGTAAAATAAAATTATATAATGCAAATGGTTATTAACCAACCTAAAACAACATTTTATTATATGTCAAAACAAATGACAGATGTACGAGTATATTTTTTTTAATTCTACTTGGAAAAAAAAAAGTTTCGTTAGTTTATTTACGAAATCATTGTCGCTGGCGAATTTTACAAAGTGTACTTACAAGTAATTTGTCCTCTGCATCTTTTCTAAAGTCATCATCATCTACTCTACAACGCTGTTTTAAGTGGTAGGTATTATGTTTATCACAACATACTATAATGTCAACTTACAAATTCCTTGTAAGTTATATTGTGTTCATAAAAAAAATTGCGATAAGTTGTTGAATAAGATGCATTGTTAAGCAATTATGAAACCAATTATAGCAATATCAATCACGATTTTATTACTTAGTAACTTGATAAATTGCGGTATTAAAAATATATTGTTATGTACTTAATTATAGTCTTTAGAGGTTTAAATAATTATTTTGTTCAAATAGATCTGTATAGTTTAGTTTGGTAACGCTATTGAAGGTAAATAAAAAAAAAATAACCATTGGATAAGGTCACGGTGTTGTGTTAGGTTCAACAACATTGGAAGTTGGCTTATGATTATACCTATATGCCTATAGTTATTTGAATACATCGGTTAATAATTTTAAAGTTTACGTTGTATGTAGCAGTGGCGAAGGGTCCATACAAGCCGATTCCCATCGGCTTACCTTTTAAAATCCCATCCCCATCGATCCATTATAACATGTCATTACTTAATTTTTTTCGCCATTTCGGTAAGATTAATTAATAATGGCTACAATTATTTTTTATGAATTTCTAAGTAAATTGTCTACTCTAAAAACGCTCGCGCGCGCGCCGCGCCCCGCGTGCAAGGAATATCAAATCAATTTTCGTACAAAATCTCCTTGAGGCAAGCCGACGTCCTTTGGCTTCCTTTTTGCACTGTGTCTTGGCGCGGTTGCCACGGGCAACGGTTGATTGTTATTACTCTGTCTCTTTCTCACCAACGCACCACAGTCGCGTGCCTTTCGGTTGAAAATGGTGAAAGGCAAGCCGGCCGGCTGTGGCTTAAGTTTTCTCTCTCTTTCTATTTGAAGCGATGTTAACGTTTCTTTTCTCTTTCTGTTATAAAGAGACGAATAAGTTTTGAAATGCAAAATAAACAAAATAAGAACGATAGAAGAAAATACATCGCAACTTAGATATTTTTATTTAGAAGTATAATAGTACGTTTCTGCCATTATCATTATGTGAGTGTTTGGAACGTGATTAGTTTATATCAAAATAGTGAATTAGTGAGTGAGAATCGATACTTTTTCCCGGTTTTTGTTTATTTTAATGTGTTTATCTCATGTATTTGTTTATTGCGGTAAGTTTTATTTGCCATAATGGCTTTAATTAATATGGATTGTCGTTTAACTGACTGGCGCGGCGAAACATTGTTTTCCAAACTTAGTTACGAAGTTATGGTTACGTTAGCATGATGGGTTTTTTTTAAACATTTTCAATATAATATATCTTTCTACGATAAGGATGACAAGCAGTTACAAACTCAATAAAATGTTTTGTTTTCCATGATTATTATTTCTGATTCCAACTCAGTATAGAGTAGCGCGGGCTAGACTGTCACTATTTTATCAGTGCTTTTTTGCATGGTGAAATTGAGGCCCTAACTTCTGAAGAAACGCTTGAAGCTTGCATCACGCGGTGGTGTTTTTTGGTCCGGATTACCTTCGCCATATTTCGACCCCTCGCCACTGGTATGTAGTACCTACCATCTACAGATAGTCACAGTCTAATTCTTTGCTTCGACCTTAGCACAGTTATACGCATCGATGAGCAAGGGCATATAAGGGTAGAATGATATCTTGTTTTTAATTAAATAAATTTATCAGTCTCTAATTATACACATCAACTTTGTCTAGGGAATCAGGTGTTATTTTCATACAAAGGAGGTAACTTTGAAGCCTTGGTTTTCTGCCAGGGATGTACCGTGCTGTAATCTGATGATGGCCATCCAGGGAGTGAACTCCTTAATGGGTCAGAGTTCTCAGTTTGAGGATTCCCATACATTTTCATGCTATTTTTGAGGTTTTTTAAACATATCCATTACGTTTTTAGAATGCTGGTCAGATCAGTTGGGTGTGTATAGTGATCTGAATCTCCTCCATTCACTCCCTGGATAGCCATCATCAGATCACAGCACAGTACATCCCTGGCAGGAAATCGAGGCTTCAAAGTTACCTCGTTTGTATGAAAATAGCACTTTTATCCCTAGACAAATTTGATGTGTGTATATTAGTAAACTAATAAATTACTGCAAAAACTAAGTTAGTCGATCATCAAACAGTTTAACTAAGAAATGGCCAATCAACTTCATCGTTTTAAGAGGAAAAACACTTCAATGGTAACCATGACCGTTTATTTCTTGCATTAAATAATGAATTCATGAATAGCAAAAAATAAAACTCATGAATTTATCTTTCAAGTCCCCAGGCGGGTTTTTCCCAATTAAATATAAATAAAGTTTAAGCCCCTAAAACAATGAATAAAACTATAGTAAACGCACGTCTTTTTATGTCTTTAAGGCTGTATATCCGCATTTCAAAGAAATTACCGTTTTTCCGAAGAACTTATCTAAAGAATGAATTTCGTATAGAGAGAATAACATAATAAATTATCTGGGCCCTATTGCATAAGATTACTAATAATATTAGAAAATAATATAAGTTACAAGTTAAAAAATTACAAGTTGTTGTAATTTCTGTTGCATAATAATTTTCGTTTTTATTATTAGTATGTAAATATTGCGTTGCAGAAATTTCTAATAATATTATAAAATCTACAAGCTACTTTTACAAGTACTAGTATATTATGTTGCATAACATTCTTTTCCGAACTTGTAATAAGGGCGCTAATAATATTAGCAAAATATACAAAATACAAGTAACTTTCCTTGGCTGAATAGGTGAAACCTTTATCCGTCTTGATTTTTCAATAAAAATAATAATTTTGGCGATAATTTGAATATCAATCAAACTCAATTGGCATAAACATAAAAAAGACTGTTGGCGGGAATTAATGATCAATCAATAAGTATTTAATACTAAATCACAGTACCTATATTATATAGCTAGGATTTATACAATATACCTATAAACTGTGTAGCTAATTTCTTTTTCCACGATTTCAGAGTTGATACCATAGTGAAAGTTGTTCATATAGGCATGGGTAGAATATCCTGTTAAAATTTAGCTAAACATTTTATTAACCCCGTATATGTTCGATTTTTGTATGCTTTTTGGTTGCGCGTTATTTGAAATCCTTCATCTTCATCATCTGATGAATATAATAAAAAAAATTTTTAAGTTAAGGTTAACGGTGTTATATTATTCTAGGTCAACGATAAATGCAGAATGCAATTAATTTGACAATGTACCAGATATGTGACGTCATCCTACGAAACTAACGTTAGTTTCGTAGGATAGGATGATGTCACATCTCCGGTATATTGTTAGATTAATCACACTATAAGTACAACTAATAATTTGAAAATACGGTGCTCCTTAGATCAGTAAAAATAAATACAAGTTTTTACTAATAATTTGTATTTTCGGTTTGATATTGCAACAGAAGCTTGTAATATTAGCTAATTATATTAGTAATTTGGACTAATATTATTGGCACTTGTAGTTTATTACTCATACTTTATTATGCAACAGAAATCTACAAGTTACGGTTAAGTTACAGTTAAAATACTAATATTATTAGCTTGTCATCGACTTGTAATCGACTTGTAAATTTGTGACAAATACTTTATTATGCAACACAAAAGTACAAGTTACAACCAAAATCACTAATAATATTAGTTTGTAATTTGTTATGCAATAAGCCCCAGGTATTTTAAAACGAAGACAATCTGTTGAAGTGGAATTTCAAATTTGCTTGTCAGAGGTATCTTTCACAAACGTTTTAGCTGTAACTAATAAGAATACGACTCATATTTATTTTTTCACTTATTGTTTGTATTATCAAGGAGTGCCATATAGAGAGAAAATAAAAAAAATGTTTTTAATCGCAGAGATATAAAATATTAAAAAATGCTCAAATCGGTACACTTTGACATGTTTTTTTACTAATATTTACAGATTTTAAAGTCATTGTTTATTTTTTTAGGAATAATGAAGTATTTGTCTATATTACTTGTTTTGTATATACTTATATCTATTTAATAATTAAATAGGATTTTCAAGGTTTTAAAATGAGCATTGAATTAATATCTTTAAGAAAAAGTAATCCTTATAAGTAATCTTTTCGATTGGTATCGTAAAAAAATTTTTTTTTTCGTTTTTGGTGGGTTCGATTCCTGGTTGAGGCAGGCGACTTTTCAAAAATCTTTGAATGCAGATCCAATTATAAAAAAAAAATGAAGACATCTTTCAGTAAAATTTTCCATCTTCATTATTTAAGGTACTTCGTACCCTGTATATTCTTCTAGTTACCTAGGATATACATATATATCCACGTAGTAACTAGAAGAATGTTTACATTTAAATTGGTATCTGCTATACCTTTTACTAAACTATATTTGTTGTTTCAGAAACGCGGGTTTAGATTTAGCTGGAGGTCCAAAAAGTAACGAGACGTTCCCTAAAGACTTCTTGTTCGGGGTATCCACGGCAGCTGCGCAAATCGAAGGAGCCTGGAACGAAGATGGTAAGCCAGAAATATATATACTAAACTAGCGGCCGCCCGCGGTTTCACCCGCTTGGTTCCCGTTCCCGTGGGAATATCGGGATAAAAAGTATTTTATGTTTTAATCTAGGCTATCTACTATCTGTGTGCCATATTTCAACCAAATCCGTTCAGTAGTTTTTGCGTGATTGAGGAACAAACATCCAAACATCCAAACCCACAAACTTTCACATTTATAATATTAGTAGGATATGATTGATATGGCATCGGTGAGATTACGTTATGAAAATGAAAAACGAAAAAGAAAAATCTACCAAGGTTGATTTTAAAACAGCTTTCCAAACATCTTAAGAATACAACATTTGTTAGGGATTGATGGGTTGATGGAAGAATAAAACTTCGATTACAATTTTTTTCTGTTTTTACCCGAATTTCAAACTAGCCTTTTTTGATTTCTAAAGAAATTGTAGTTACTAATATTATACATATTTTTATTAGTAGTCTTTTATAAGTTAGTAAAAATTGACAAGGTTTTTATTTTTTTAATAAACTTTTCGGCCTCTTTTAATTTGAATGGAACATTATATTAAAATTAATTTTAAAAAGCTTTTTGGACACTTTCATTTCAACATGAAAAGGGAAGATTTTAGGAAAGAGTAAAGACAGCTTTCAGCGATTTGATATGGATCTTGTAATACTGTTGCTTATTTAAATCCTATATTTTCAATCAATTTTAATTCTGTTACAGGCAAATCAGAGAGTATATGGGATCACCTAGTACACACAAATAAAAGTTTTGTCAAAGATGGCTCCAACGCTGACGTTGCTTCAGATTCGTACCATCTATATAAAAGGGACGTTGAAATGGTCCGGGAACTGGGAGTTGACATCTACCGATTCTCCATATCCTGGCCGAGGGT
This sequence comes from Agriphila geniculea, assembly GCA_943789525.1. Classification (NCBI taxonomy): domain Eukaryota; kingdom Metazoa; phylum Arthropoda; class Insecta; order Lepidoptera; family Crambidae; genus Agriphila; species Agriphila geniculea. Next base: position 21,014,780 of record OX038871.1, read on the forward strand.
GCTGCCTTCCGGCCTTACAAATGTAATCAACCCTTTAGGCATCCAATATTATAGTAATTTAATTGACGAGTTATTACGATACAACATAACACCAATGGTCACGATATACCACTGGGATCTCCCGCAAAAACTACAAGACATCGGCGGATGGACAAACGCGCATATCGTGGATTATTACACCGATTATGCTAATGTTTTGTTCCAAAACTTTGCTAGCCGAGTGAAATATTGGGTCACCTTCAACGAACCAATGCAAACTTGTTTGGAAGGTTATGGAGGCACGTATAGAGCCCCAGCATTGAATAGACACGGAATAGCAGAATATCTTTGCACCCATAATCTCTTGAAAGCTCATGCGAGTGTCTATCATCTGTTTAATGACAAATATAGAAGCTTGAATGGAGGTAAAGTAATTTGATTTTCAATTGTTAACTTTATAATATATTTGTCCACTGTTAACTCATTCTAATCTTTCTCTATAACGACAGGAAAAATCGGTATGTCTATTGATTCTAATTGGGCAGAGCCTAAAACCAACTCTTCAAGAGACAAAGAGGCAGTTGATATATATTTAAAAACTCATGTAAGTATTCACTCATTAGATAATATGATATTTTAATTGCTTGTTGATTATATCATCGCGCACAATGAAAATTTTATAATTGCTATATAACTTAAGAAGGCTTCGACGGATTTAAATAACAAACAATGGAAATATTTACTTTGATAATACACGAGATTACGCGTTTTAAACAGAATATCTGTCTCTGTATGTTGAGTTGTTATCTCTTAACTGATAAAATAAGTATGTACCTTGTGCTTAAAGGTTATTTTATTATAAAAATAGATTCTCTGAATTGCTTGAATATAACAATAAAATAGAAACATTTTCTTATTTCTTTAACTAATATGGTCATGATATTTTCTTATCTTTGCCTTTCCAGATGGGTTGGTATGCACATCCAGTGTACTCCAGCGAAGGAAACTACCCACAAGAACTAATAAGGCTAGTAAATGAAAAAAGCCGTCAGCAGAACTATACTAGATCTCGCCTACCAATATTCAGTGCTGCCGAAGTAGAATACATTAAAGGAACAGCTGATTTCTTTGGACTCAATCATTACACAACTTACTTGCTAAGTATGGCTGATAAGGAAGTTGGGGATATACCTTCTCACGCAAATGACGTTGGAATCGTCAGAGTTCAAGACCCGAGCTGGCCTTCGAAGTCATCATCGTCTTGGTTGAAGGTAAAATAGCTTTTTATTTTGACGGTCGCATATCGCTCGTTTCTACGTGAGAGGATGAATGATGGATTGTCGGATCTTTAGTAAACATAATGTTTACTGATATTTGTAAGGCTGAAGTAGTGACGGCGCTAAAGTTTTCTTTATTTATAAATAGTGGAATAAGGTTTTTGTCAACATAAATATGATTAGGTTTTTAAAACTCTAATCCTAACAAATTAATTCGATTGAAATAGTAATGTCCTATTATATATTCTGTGGTAATGTAGTATTTATATTGATAACTTGAATAACAAAGAGATAATGATTTATATTGATAAACATATCTGTTTATTGCTTGTGCTGTTTAAACCTTAAAATAGGAAGTAGGAACCTATCTACCATTGGTTGGCAAACCAAGCAGAACTAATCATTTTAAGAACCAATTTTTATTATTTATTTGGAAAATAATGATAGTTTTACCTTTTTTCTTGTTCTGTGGTTGTACAACAGTTTTTATCAATTGATTAAATGCTGTTTGTAGTACTGCTGCTAGATATCTGATTTGTGTAGTTAAAATATTGACTGGTATTTAGTCAATTATAAACATAGGTACCTACGTAAAGGAACTACTGTAACGCCAACAATTCTCAAGTAGGTCAGTAGTATCTACCAAAACTAGTTTTCTAGTGAAATATATTAAAATCAAAATACATAGTTGCTATAAGAACAGCACGGAACTAGATTATGTATTCCGAAACTATTTATATATCTACTTTTCGTGAACAGTAAAGTTGTTGTCGTATTATGGTATAGTTGAGTTCATTATTATATTTACATTTTTGATAGTAGCTTACTTTTTTTATAATAATTTTATTTAAGTAATGTTCTTAGTACGCACATTTTTATTTTTTTATTTTTTTAACTACCTAATCGTATTTTATTTTTCTATTCCTGTCCATCCTAAGGTTGCCTGGAAGAAATCGCTTTTTAGTGATAAGGCCGCCAATTGTATGTCTCCTTTGTGTCTGTGATCTTCTGTTTGTTCTTTTGTGTGTACAATAAAGTATAAATCAATCAATCAATCAATCAATAATCTTTATTGAATGAGTTTGTTCACTGAGTGAACATGTCGCTAATGTTAATTTTGTTAAAACTAACTACATAGATTTTTTTTTATTATAATCGAAAAAATTTACACTTACTGATAAAGGCGACTGTCAACTTTTTACAATTCTGAGCATATTGGTAAGTAACTGTCTTAGAGTAAGACGGTGAAACGAAGCCTTTGTTGCTCGAAGGTAACTGTATTATTATTTAACTGGATGTTAAAGATTTTGGTGTTTTATTTCATATAATTTACGTAATTTCGGCTTCATGGAATTAAAAACATAGGTATATAAGTACCTACTTAATTAGGTAATTGAAATCATATTTAGAAACAAATTATCTTTTAACAATAAGAATTGAAAAGCTAGTATTGGCACTAACATTATTGAAATTTTGATAAAATTAAGATCTAACTTTACCTAGTTTCAGGTAATATTCTGAAATTGCAAAGTAAATATAAGCTTCCAAAGTTACTAAATATTCATATTTGAACGAAACAACATAAGCATAACTGCGTTCTCATTAACTCAAACTGCTGGTGTTTTACAATTTTCGTGGTTGCTCACAAATATAAGGTTTTTCCCGAGAAAGGAAATTGCGCTCGCTGGGTTTTCCCGAATAAGAATTATACTTACTAATACATAACATTGAAAAGAAGAATCGAATTATATTTGTTAATATTATGGGTGACTGCGTTAGCTAACATCAATTTATAAAATTAATAGAATAATGTACTAAAAGTCATTTTTATTTCTATTTATTAGTCGCGTAACTTTGATGTTTTTTTTTGTAAATAAAAGTGCTAGGGAACATGTGAAGGTTGCCATAATTTAAATATTTTTTAAACTTTTTGGTTTCCAAACAAAAGCAAAAAAAAAAAATCGGTCATGTGCGAGTCGGACTAGTCCACCGAGGGTTCCGTAGGTACAAATTTATAGGTACTTAAATATAGGCTATATTTTTTATGATTTAATTACAAATGTATAGTTTTCAGACTTTTCCCTGTATGTAGTATAAGATGATAATACTTGCCAAATTTCATAGTTCTAGGTCAACGGGAAGTAACCTATAAATTTTGATACCTTTGAGTGTCGAAATATTCGTTTGTGCAGCATAAACGGCCGTATCTTTTTTTTATTTTTATTTTTTATTTATTTATTTATAATCAGGCAACAATGGCCCATAGATACATACCTTAAAACTAAAACATATATGTAAAAACAATATTGTTAGTAAATATAACTTAATATTAGGTTAGTATAAAGTTAATTTGGCACTTTCTGTGTCAATTCGGTGGCACAAGGCAACGCTCCTCGGAAGCGCCTGTATACCACGCCCTGCGGCCAGAAGTCCTCCTTCATGAAAGTGTCCAGCCTGGCTGTCGGGATGCGCACCACAAACGACTTAAAATTCGTGTTATGGCGCGACTCCAGAGGCTGAACTCTCAAGCAAAAGTTAGCCTTCTTCTTTATGTACTCTATCACATCCTGCACGGTGGTGGTGTGGTGCAGGCGGGACAGGTACACGGCCGTAGTCGGTATGGCAGCTCGCAGCAGGAAGTTGGGCCCTGTCGGTGCGGTGCCATGGTGGTTCTTGCTCTCTTGCTGACGACGTCGCTTTTTGTTCCGAACCTCGAGGAATCCGACTTCATCTTGGCCCGGTCGGACGACATTCTGCGGATGAGCTTTTCCATCGACGAGAGATGGCTGCTGCAACTGCGGCCTTGAGTTGGCGGCAGCAACAGCAGCAAAATTCCGTTGACAGCTGACGGGCGCACGCGTCTCAGACGCGTGCGGCGCCAGCGCGGTAGGTGGCGGCGGCGGGGCGCGGGCGGAGGGCGCGCAGCTCGCGGGGTCGGCGCTCGCGGCCGGTGGCAGCGGCGGCGGCGCTCGGGCTTGATCGGGTCGTGGCGGAGACGGCGTCGAAACTGCTGACTTGCAACTCGACGTCATCGATGTATCGAGCCAGGCCCCACGTCGAATGTTGACATTTGACCTACTTACAGCGAGTGATTCACGTAAATCGTCAACTTCTTTACGCAATTCACTCACCGTATTTTCGGATGCCTGAAATTTCAGCATCACTTCGGCCAAACTCGCCTTAAGGGACACGATGTCCTTAAGGAGGCAGGTCACATCTACGTGATCGAAAGTGACGGGAGGCAGCTTGTTGAGGTCTCTCGCCACGAACTTCGGCACGTCATCGGGGTCGGTTTCCTTGAACAGGGTGATGATCTCCTGCAGGCTCTTCTGTGTCCCGTCACGTCTCCGGGACACCATCTGGTCGCTCTTGCCGAGAGACTCGTACAGCAGTTTCTTTGCCGTGGCCACATCGTCCTCGCTGAAGTTGGACTTGCAGATTTGCAGTGCGCTCACCTCATCCATGACGTCCAGCTTTTGTTGTAGGAACGCCAGGAGTTCATTTGCCACGAGTTTGTCACTCATGGTTGTATACGAACAGCGGCACTTGGCCGCGTTACGCGTTGTCTAATTTATTAGTATGCGTCTGCACCGATCCGCATCGCACGCACGACTCCTTTTAACGTTAACTTATAAGTTTGATTTTTTCCCCAGCTTTAATTGATTGTATAGTGGCGTGTGCTCAATAAAAAATACGGCGTTTGCTGATCGAGGGATATCCTTTGGTAGGGTGAACCTTCTGAACCCTTAGATCATTTTAAGAAGGAGAGCCATCTTGAATTTTTGTGTGGGAAGGAGATATAATACAATCTTTTTTTTTTGTACGGAATTTGAAAATTTTTATTTTCAAAACCCATCGTGTGGGATATCGGATGAAAGGGATTTTTGAGCTGATTCCAAATATATACAATATTATTAGATTGTAGCTACTGGTTTAAAAAAAAAATCGGAAAAACAGTTCTTAAACATACAAACTAGTATCTACAATGTGATAATATTGTATAAATTTGGAATTAGCTCAAAAATCCCTTTCATCCGAAATCCCACACGATGAGTTCTGAAAAAAATTTTTTTCAAATTCCATACAAAAAAAAGATAGTATTATATTTCCTTCCCATACAAAAATCCAAGATGGCTCCCCTTCTTAAAATGATCTAATGGTTCAAAAGGTTCACCCTGCCAAAGGATATCCCTCGATCACGAAACGCCGCCGTATATTGCACTTTTATGTCGTGTGGAAATGCAACTAGTAGACTTGAGTATATGGTTTTAACTTTAATTCGAAAGCTCCACGCGTTTCCGAGATAAAGGGTCTTGACAGACAATTCCGTTTTTTTTTGAAGTACGGAACCCTAAAAATGATCCGTTTTTTTATTTTCTAAAGATTTGTTGCGAATGATTGGGATAAAACATTATGTTTATGGCGTCAGATGATGAGTGCGCGATAGATACAGGTAAAAAAAGTAGGTATTTCATGAGATCTATAATATTTGTACACACATTTGCATTATAAAAACATAATAACCAGCTCTGCCGGGCAATGGCCGTCTGGCCACAGTCTTGTCCGCTGTTAGTCTGTGGCATCATTCGTCCTTCAAACGAAGGCTAGAAAAAAAGGTTTTTTTAGGTTTAATCTTTTGCTTTAGTATTATTATCCATTTACAAAACAACGTGATTACGTGACATTGTGTTGTGTTGTGTATAGGCATTTCTTTCTCCACTGTCAATCCCATATATATTTTGACTAGCTTTTGCCTAGCATGTGTATTATGTTTTGTAGATTTGGATGTTTGGATGTTTCTTACTCAATCACCTAAAAACGGCTGAACAGATTTGGAATGGCACACAGATAGCAATAGCCTGGGTTAAAGATAGGATACTTTTAATCCCGGTCAAAGGTTCCCTAGGGATTTTCCGAAAAAAGCTAGTGGAATTTCCAAAAATCTTTTCTTAGTTGGTGTTCACACTGTATAAAGTGGTTTGGGCTGTGCGTTGATTTTTCAATCGATTATGGGCTTTTTTTACCCCATATATCCCTAAGGTGTTGAGTTTCGGAAAACCACGAACTCCTCCTACGAAGTTTCAGTTAGTAGGTGAAATTTTGTACACAAAAGGAGTTCGCTAATCGCTCATACATTTCAGCCCATTTTATGTACCTGAGGTACATGTATAGGTATACCAAAATGTAGGGAAAAATTCGAGGATACCGAATATGATGTTATTTTAGCTCAATCTTTACTTAAAACTTAGAAATAAATCATTAAAAGTGTGAACTACTTGTAACACATTCAAATTATAATATGGCAATACTGGATATTCACTTTCAGTTTAATAACGCAAATGTTCACTTATATTAGTTAAACATGTTAAAAAATATCATTATTACACATCGGAATTAATAGGAAAAAATAATCTAACCTCTCAAATCAACACTGTGGGAACAGTTTTTATGCCTGCTGCAAGTAACAAAACGTCAGAAGAACTGTCAAACAAAACGTCATGAGAGAAACGTCATTCAGACTTCCGAGTTTAATAAAATCAACTTCAACTGACAATGACAACAGACAGCTGTCAACTTGACAGTTTTTTCAAGTATCAAGGAGCTGAATTTTATGATATAATCTGTGTAATAGGTTCTTATATTGAGAGCATTTTTAATTTTTTTTCCTCGTCTCCAAATTACTAGAAAAAAAATATTACTGGTATATTACTCAGGGTATTATAAGGTATTTTTTTCCGCAGAGTGTACCTCGGTACATCATTTGGGCCATTTTTGGTGACATCCTTTCAAGTCTTTAGGTCTAGTGGTTTGGGCTGGGCAATAGACTGTCAGTCACCCGTTTACTTTTATATAAGAGATTGATAGCGAAGATTTGCAAACGTGTAACATTGGCTATAGGGACAAAAGTGAAACAAACTTCCCCAGCAAACGCTCTAAAGCATTAAAATGCCCTGTTTATTTCATCTTGAAATGAAATAGACAAAATCTCTAATGAGCGTTATGCCTTATAATAACACTAGCCGTCCGCGGTTTCACCCGCGTGGTTCCCGTTCCTGTGGGAATATCGGGATAAAAAGTATTCTATGTTTTAAATCTAGGCTATCTACTATCTGTGAGCCAAATTTCAACCAAATCCGTTCAGTAGTTTTTGCGTGATTGAGGAACAAACATCCAAACATCTAAACATCCAAACCCACAAACTTTCACATTTATAATATTAGTAGGATTGTGATTTTATTGCTCTGTACCTAATTATGTGCTAGAAATATTTGTAAAAACTAAAGAAACAATACAAAAACTATCATTTTGTATAAATGTCTGAACGTGAAACATTATCGCGAAGAGGCTTTGAGCTGTACCTATTATAAATGACGTCAATTGACACAAGTAATCTTTAATGGACGTAATTAATTTTTTTAATTGCCAAATTATAAAGTTACCTTACTACAAGATATCGGTGTTGGTATCTTGTTCTATTTACGCAGTTTGTAAGAATAGAATAACAAATTAAATTGAGTTATTAAAAACAAGATTTAAACAGTAAGACAAATTTTCTTATTCGCAAAAAGGTGCTTACTTACCTACCTAGGTACTTGTTACCCGACTACGGCGAAGCCAAAACGGAGGGTATATGATTTTGACCTGTATGTATGTATGTATGTATGTATGTATGTTTGTAAATTCATCTGTTCCCTCATAACTTCCAAACTACTTGTTATAATTTGACAAATGAGGTATCGTTAGAAGCGTCTTAATCGTCCAATGAATATAGGCTACGTCACGTCACATTAAATTGAATGTGGCGCCCTCTAGAGGAGTTAAAGACATGAACTAAAAAAAAAATATTTTTGAATGTTGCCGTGTTGGGTACCAAATGAAAGGGCTTAATGAGCACTTTTCAAATATGTATATATTGTTAGCTTTTGCCCGTGGCTTTGCTTGCTTTTTTTCAATACAGTTTGATCTTGATAGTTTTTTACAATCGTTACACATACATAACTTAACTAACACGTACCTACATAACTATAGGTACTATAGTTGATACATATGAAAATGATATTATTTGCCATTGGAAGTTGCCTGTTTTGCGTTATTCTATCTTTATTGTAGTGATACTAACAAATGACAACTTCTATCATTGCAATACTAATACCTGCATATCACAAATAAATCATTCTATTCTATTTCTATTCGTCTGACTGAGAGATCACCCTTTTTATCTATGTTAGACGAGAAGTAATGACTTGAGTTTAACTTGCGATTTTCAAATGCTTATAATATTTTATTTACATGCAATTTGTAATAAATTTAACCTTAAATGCAATTTTAGTGCATTTAAGATTATTGTACACTATAAATTGCATGTGAATATAATAAAGCATTTGAAAATTGTAAGTTTTACTCAAGTCGACTATAGATACGGAGGTAAGTGTTTTTCTCCGAATAATAAAACTTTGTTCCTTTTGAAAACAAATAAAAAAAACCTTCCAAGTCCGAGTCGGACTCGCGCACGAAGGGTTCCGTACCAAAAAACGGCAAAAAATTACGTTTGTTGTATGGGAGCCCCCCTTTAATATTAATTTTATTCTGTTTCTAGTATTTGTTGTTATAGCGGCAACAAAAATACATAATCTGTGAAAAATTTCAACTGTTTACCTGTTGTCGTTATTAATATCGAGCAAAAAACGGCAAAAAATCACGTTTGTAGTATGGGAGCCCCCCTTAAATATTTATTTTATTCTGTTTTTAGTATTTGTTGTTATAGCGACAGCAAAAAGACATCATCTGTAAAAATTTCAACTTTCCAGCTATCGTACGGTTCATGAGATACAGCCTGGTGACAGACAGACAGACAAACAGACAGACAGACAGACGGACAGCGGAGTCTTAGTAATAGGGTCCCGTTTTTACCCTTGGGTACGGAACCCCAAAAAACATGTCGACTACCTGTCAACTACCAACTTATTTGCTAAAATAAAAACCGATAATGGGTCAAAGTCATGTCAAAGGCGTAATTTGACAAAAGAAAAAACGGAAATGGGGTAACAGGTCATGCTGTCGTCTCTACATTGATTTATTTGACCTGATTTAGGACTAAAGATCTGACGATTGTCCAATAGTGCATTACTCTTGAGGGGCGTTACGTTTCCGTTAAATAAAAACGAAAGACCTACAATATTATATTTTAATATACGAATTCCACCTATACTTGGAAATAGGTAGACGTTTTTCATTAAGAGGATTGTCAAGCAAACGGTCTCCATACAAACGGCGATAACGTTTCCCACTCTCTAAACCTTAACCCACAGCAATGATTTTTTGGTATAATTTTGAAATGCCTATAAACTAGGTTGATTTTTAAATATCTGTAATATATTTTGAAATATTTGCATTTTAGTGATTTCATACATAAAAAAAAAGTGCCAATATTTTCAAATCTACATCCACAGATTGGTAGATTATCTTAGGATTTTTGACTGTGCGTTATAATTTTCATAGCGTTATCGCTTATAACATAATAACTAGGGAAGATTGGTCCTCTACGGTTGTTAGTTCCATACTGGCTACACAATACTTCATTGTCATGTACAATCACCTCCAAAAGTCAGCCTCATCGGCACGTGCACGCGGCTTTGTCCGCGCGGCCTTGGCGACTGACATGACAGATTCCACTCGCTTCTACCTCTTATTATCTTTTTTATTGTCTATTATTGTGTCCTCCTTCAGTATTTAGTTAGGAAAAATATTAGTCACCACATTTTCTACGATATTTGGTTGCAAAAGATGCCTTAGTTTTTTTCTACGATATTTGGTTGCTAAACATACACACCGTTTTTAGTTCTTAGCATTTAAAAAAATTGCTAAGATTGCAAGGAGAAAAATTTGGGAAAAATGCATTCTAATTTATGGGTTAAATCAGTTCTGTGGCCGAATTATCCAAGTTCCTGACTCGACGAAGAGAAGCTTGTTTCGAATTCTGTAATAATGAATTTTGCAACATCTTTACATATTCAGGCGAATCAAAAACGAGCGGGAAATAAAAATGGTATGGGTGAGTATGCCCTCATATCATATTATCATAGCGTATTTCCCACTTTTGAATTGGAGTCGCCTGTGCATAGGGGAAATTCCTCTAGCTAGCGTGATGCAAGGAGACAACCTGTTTACGAATATGTTCTGCAAAAGCTCTATATTATCGCAATAAGGTTAGGTGCTCCAGACTTTTTTTTGCCATTTTTTGTATGGACTACAAGTATTTACAATCAAAATTCAAAATTCAAAATTCAAATTAATTTATTCAGTCTAGGCTGTTACAAGCACTTGTGAATGTCATAGAAGCTACGCCATCGGTTCGCAAACCCTAAGCGGGAGACCTTGTAACGAGAAGAACCGGCAAGAAACTCGTCAAGGGCTGCTTTTTTCTCCCTGTATATTTCATACAGAGTCGTCAAGATTGAAAAATGAGCTCCACATTTAAAGTGAGGTCATTTTCCATCACAATAGTTATCAAAAGGTTACACACAATGGGTAGTTAGGTTAAAATTAAATATCTACTATATTCAGTTAGATAATCGTGAGAGTAAATAACTTTCAACTAGTTTAGAAATCACTCTGTCTGCTACTCTAACAAAAAAAACACTTGATACAAGACATAAAAATAAAACGCAATTCTTACAATTCAATATGCGTTAAGATAGGTACTCAGAAGCAGACCCATTCCCACTGGCAGCACCCGTTCACGAGCATGACGCATGGACCAGCCATCGCTTCGCTCAACCATATTTGAGGGAACGTAACGACCCGCCCCACACGACACCACCGCAGAAATGATTAAAGAGAGCATGACATACTTAGGCTACCCATCCTAAGGCACCGAATTGAAAACTAATATCCAAAAGCTTTTCATAGGCCTTTACTTACAAAACTATAGACAAAAAAATACGAAAACATCGTGATAACGAAAGCCAAATAATCATTTTGGTCATTAGCAATAAAAAAGTGAGAAATCAAAACAAGGATTAGTTATTAATTCTATGTTTTGAGTAAGAAGTGCCATACTGATTGATAATATTAAACAGGAAAAAAAAAAATATGCGACGCCCTTAGTACAAGCAGACAGAAGCAGACCCATTCCCACTGGCAGCACCCGTTCACGAGCATGACGCATGAACCAGCCATCGTTTCGCTCAACCATATTTGAGGGAACGTAACGACCCGCCTCACACGACACCACCGCAGAAATGTTTAAAGTGAGCATGACATATTAAGGCGTCGAGTCAAAAAGCTTACAATACATTTTAAGTAGGTAGGACAATTCTCCCAATTTTCACATAGAATAGAAAAATCTACGACCAAGCTGTTTTATCAGTTAAGTAATCTTTAACGGTATAGTATCCTTTTTTAAGAAGACAATTCTTTACATGAGTCTTAAAGTTTTCAAATGGTAAATCCAAAATATTACTTGGAATTTTATTATAAAACTTTATACCAAGACCTATGAAAGAACCACGGATTTTTTCTAATCTATACTGAGGCATTACAAGTTTGTCTTTATTTCTGGTGTTCCGATTGTGCCAATCACTATTTTTTGTATATAAGTTAATATTGCGACGCACAAAAAGTATGCAGTTTAATATAAATTGTGATGCTGCTGTCAATATACCAATTTCTTTGAATCTATCCCTAAGAGATGTTCTAGAACTTAGTTGATAAATAGCTCTTATTGCTCGTTTTTGTAAAACAAAAATAGTATTTATATCGGCTGCTATCCCCCACAAAAGAATACAGTATGACATGATGCTATGAAAATAGCTGAAATACACTAATCTAGCAGTTTCTACATCTGTTAACTGTCTAACTTTTCTAATAGCATAGGCAGCAGAGCTGAGCTTGCCAGCCAGAGCTGCGATATGCATATTCCATTGAAGTTTACTGTCAAGAGTAACACCCAAGAAAACTGTTGAATCGAGCAAATCTAATTTCTCATTATTGATTACAATTTCAGTGGGATACGCCTGTACATTAGGTAAAGTGAATTTAACACATTTGGTTTTCTTAGCATTAAGCTGGAGATTATTTACATTAAACCAAGTAAGAACCTGCGAGAGTGCCTTGTTCACATCGTCAAAATCAGTTTTATTCCTGTCAACTTTGAATATTAAAGAAGTATCATCTGCGAACAAAACAATATCACAGAACCTCTCTGCAAAAAAGGGTAGATCATTTATATATATTAAAAATAAAAAAGGGCCCAAAATGGAGCCTTGCGGAACGCCCATTTTTACATGAGAACCTGATGAACTTACTCCATTGATATTAACTGTTTGAGTCCTTGAACTGAGATACGACAGTATTAATTTTTGGGCATTATTTTTTACACCGTAATGATTTAGCTTCAACAGCAGCGTCCAGTGGTCCACGCAATCAAAAGCCTTGGACAGGTCGCAGAAAATGCCAAGGGCATTCTGAGACCCCTCCCAAGCCTCAAAGACATGCTTCAAAAGCGCAACCCCAGCATCAGTTGTGGAACGACCTTTAGTAAAGCCAAATTGTTTATTGTGCAGAAGTTTATTTACATTAAAATGACCTAAAAATTGCTCAAGTATTATTTTTTCAAAAATCTTGCTTAGGGCAGGTAATATCGATATTGGTCTGTAATTGCTAGGGTCTTCTTTATCTCCTGATTTAAACAATGGTATTACCTTGCTAAACTTCATAAGATCAGGAAATATTCCTTGATCAATACACCGATTAAAAATGTCAGCAAGATAAGGGGCAATAGTATGCACAATATTATTAATAACCTTAACTGATATGCCCCATAAATCAGTGGAGCTTTTCATTTTTAGAGATTTGAAAGCTTTTATTATATCTAAAGCATTAATACATTTAAAATTAAACAATGAATCACTTTCAGCCACATGTCTCTTTAGCATAGATACAGCAGCCGCTGGTGAGGAATCCAAATTTGATGTAGTTTCTACTGGTATGTTTACAAAGAACTTATCAAAAATGTTAGCAATTTCTTTATCTGATTTTATTAATTCATTATTAATATTAAGCGTTAGGCTATTTTCCCGTGCTTTAGTTTTACCAGTTTCACGATTAATGATATCCCAGGTTGTTTTAGTTTTGTTACTCGAGTTTTTAATTTGCTTTTTAATGCAGTTAGACTTTGCAACTGCACATAGCATTTTGAAAGTCTTCGAGTATTTTTTAACATGTTCTAAAAAACCTGGGCTTTGGTTAGTTTCTCTAAGCTTGTAAAGTTCATAAAGTCTGTTTCTACTTTTATAAATACCTGTCGTAGCCCAATCGCAGAACCGTAATTTCTGAGTACATTTAATAGTTTTGATTTTAAATGATTTATCAAACTCATTAGTAACTAAATGAAAGAGGTTCCCGTACAAAACATCAGGATTATCTGAAATCCATGGCAATAAAGAAATTTGTTCATCAATGTTGTTTTTAAAATTGTCCAATCCCTTTTATGTGATAGGTCTGCATTCTACAGTCTTAGGTGTATCTATAACGTTCACAGCGTATGAAACTTTCAAACCGTAATGGTCGGATGAAATATTACTAAAAACGAATTTGTTTTCCGGATCACATTCTGAAAAAACATTATCTATGCAAGTGGCGGAGTGTTCAGTTACCCGAGTGGGTTCTAAAAATTTATTATGCAAATTAAAACTTTTAAATAATGCCAGAAAACGAGTGGTCGAAGAATTGCTCTCAAGAATATCAATATTAAAATCGCCACAAATTACTACTGGTTTATTTTTTAACTTTAACTTTTTTAGAACATCTTCCATGACAGATTCAAATATTTCATAGATACCCTTAGGGGGGCGGTATACAGACACAATAATCATGCTATCTAATTCTATACAAGACAACTCCACATGGCGCTCTGATGTAAGGTTCACAATATCCTTTCTTTCTTTATACTTTATATTATTATTCACAAAAATTACAGAACCGCCACGAATAGTTGTTTGCCTAACCATCGCACTTGCTAGTTGAAAATTATTTAGATTAAATGACATATCACCAGGCTTTAGCCAGTGTTCTGTAATGCAAATGATTTGAATATTATTACATTCAACAAATAATTCTAATTCTAGATCTTTGCCAGACAGGCCCTGAATATTTTGACTAATTATATTGATACAATTAGGCCTGGCTGTTGTCTTGTGCCTCAGTTTAAATCTGAGTTTGTCACTGTTTTATTTGAAACAATATGCCGAGTAGAAGTTGAAGTACTAATACTCGGTTTTATGGACTTAGTTACAGCTGTAACAGAGTCCTGTAAATTGTAAGCTAACAAATTAGCTATTTGCATCCTACATTTTTTCGGCAGATACATACTATCTGGAGTCAATGTAAAAGTGTTAATAAATTTATTAACGTCAAAGTATAAAATAACGTCACTGTGACGACTTATCAAATTATATATATATAAATTTAAATCAAAAATGCGCTTATTTTGATCCCAGTTAAAGTTACTTGCATAAGGGAAAGCGCTAATTATTATTTTACATCTTGTTACAGACTGTAATGTTAGTAAAATATTAATATTTTTAAGAATGTCCCTTTTTGTAATATGGGAACTGTCCCCACATAATATTACTACTGTTGTGGCTTCATCAATATGTGACTTATTAATATTTTGTACAATTTGGTTAAAAGATACACCAGGAGTACAAATATTAATAAGTTTTTTAGAGAGCTTATCTCTTAGAGCTAAACCTAATCCCTGACCTAGTTTGTCTGAAAACATAATTGTTTTTGCCTCCTTTGAGTTACATGATAATGCTGGTTTGAAAGTGCATTTACTATAGCTACTTTGCAATGTTTCTATGCAGGATGATGAATGGCAGGGGCTCTGTGTAGATTTGCTAATTTTATTTACATAAGAATCATTATTGTGAACAACTGAAGATTCAACAATAAGTTGACTATTTACTAATGAGTCATACCGGTCCGCATTGTAATTGCAGAGTTCCACTAACTCTGTGGCAGATTTGATGTGCTCATCAATTTGTTTCTGCGCAAGAGAGTACTTTTTTTGCACAAGTTCAAGTGACTCATGCAACTGTATGATTTTCAATTGCAATTTTTTAGTGTCCCGGTCATACATTTGCCTGCTTTCAGTTAATTTACTACTATAAATTTCCAAAGAATCCAAGAGGCTAATTCGTTCTTTTCTTAAAGCAATATTTTTAGAAAAACAATTATTTTTTCTAATTAGTTTTCCTGTTTTTTTAATTAATTTACGTATTCTAATATATTTCTTTAGTTTCTTAGCACCTAAAATTTGAGGTCGAGGTGAAAAGTCACTGTCTTTGGTTATTAACTGTTCTGCTGACTGTACAGCAGGTGAAGACATCATGAGCTCCTCAAAAAGACTCTGTGTATGGTCCACTTCTTGCAGTTGCTGCTGCTCCTTGAAGTCTAATATTTGCATGTTAGCATCGTTCAGCTCCCGTTCCAAATCAGTGATGCGGTTCAGGGCCCTCTCGTAAGTGCTGCACTGTTCATCAAAGCCGCTAACGGTGTTCTCGAGCTGGTCTCTTTGGCGTATTACTTCCATGTGCTCAGAATGCATCTGAGCCATCTCAATCTTCAGTTGAGAGTTGCGAGCAATAACTTTGCTGATTTCTTCTTCGCTGTCGTCTCGCTCACGTAGTAGCTGGCTGCAAGTATCCCTAGACTCCTTCAGTTCCTGCAGTGCCTGCCTCAACTTCATCTCGGTGCTTTGTGCTGCAGCCTTACGGGTCAGCATGATGAATTTATAAGTCCTGAAAGTTTACAAACAACAGTATCAGGAACTATTTAAAACAAATATTGATTATTTATTTATTATCAGAGAATATACTTGGAAGAAAACAAAATTAAAAACATAAGACAGTAGGCCACAATTGTTAAGTAATTGGGAATAATTTACTTATTTATACCTACTCCTTTTTTTAACTATGAGTAAGTGTATGTAAGTACCTATTTAAATTATAACATTAGTTTAGTCTTATACTTTTAGTGAAGTTTAATCATTATGTAGGTACACAAGAATGTTATAATAGTTATAAAAATAAAAGAATTAATCCAGATACTATTTGGTTATAGTTAGAGACACTATAGGTAGATGAGATGCTTAATTTAAATAATTATAGCAATAAAACATGGATGATGTTTAAGTCAAAACAAAAAAAAAAAATCAATAACACTAAACAGACAGACTGACTGACCCAAATAAATCAATAAGTAACAATAGTACTTTTACAATAGTATTCAAGTAGCAAAATGGTTACACAATGTTTTGATTGTTTTACTTATAGCTGTATTGTATTTATGAGTAGTGTAATGTTTGTAAAGTGTATACAGTTTAGTGAATGTCTGTGACAATAGTAGTCACCATCTCAACTTTACTTCCACTTCACGTCAAGTAAAGAGAAATTGACTCTGCCAATTCGTATTGAGTATTGACGTTACTCACTTTACGTGAATTTTGTACAAGTAGTAAAGAACAGTTGGGATAATTGAGAACCAAAATGCCACACAAGCCGTGAGTTTATATATAAATGTAGGTAGGTACCTACCTACGCTGTTGCTTTGAAAAATAAAAATGTTTAGAATCAGTCTGATTGGCTTAGTGATGTAGTATAAGTTGAAATAATATAAATAAAATTACGGAACAAAAGTACTTCCCCGGTTTAGTGCGTAGTATTCCACAGATTTCTCCTTTTCTATGAAATGTTCACCAAAACAACATTGGCGGGCGGTGGATAGGTGAAGCTCGGTCGTTTTGGTAGTTCGAAAATTAAACTACCCAATGGATTTGTCAGAAAACACTTCCTTATAATATTTAAGTTGTAATAAACACTTTAAAAACAATATTACTAAAGGAAAACAATATTATATTAGTTAAAATTAATTTTAAAATCAGCTGCTTAGATTTGACAGCTAGACCGGTCAGTGTTGCCAGCAAAAAAAAAAAAAAAAATTTGCTATTTGCAATTGACCTACAAGTTGCTGTACGTAGTTGACTGTAGGTACTGATCATCTACCTAATTTTTTTATTAAAAATATCTCTGCTGCGGTTTTCCTTTACTTGATTTATTAAAAGTAGGTACCTATCTTATTTAAAAACGAAAGACCGCAAAATAAATATACCACTCGAGTAATTACCTTTGACCAATACCTATGACGATATTGGAATTCAATTGCTTGAAATCTGTATATTAATATTGAACTGTTTCTCCATGCATAAGTTTTTGTCTTTAGGATCCATTTTTTACACGACTGCCCATAAAGGAGTGTATAAGTGTTTAAGGTTCATGTATGTTTGTGGGTATGTGAGTTTCTTTATTCCACCATAAAATGCCTGAACTGATTTGGATGTATGGGGTATCGTTAGAATCCTTACAGCACCCCGAGTGACACAGGTATTTTAAAAAAAATGCAATATGGCGATAGTACGACGCCACCGGCAGAAGTGAAAACTTGAATATTAACGTTGTGCATTTTTTATATTTTGGAATGGTTAGGGAATAATTTTGCACGAATTGCTTTAATTATTAGTACAAAAGTACTATCATTTATGAGGTAGAATACTACGCTAGTAATATAATAAGTCTATGAATACACTATTTATTTATTGCGCTATCGTACACAAACATGACAATTTATATTACATTAAAAAGTTTATCTCTCAGAAAAATCAACCCGCCGAACGCCTAAACGACGCGCCGCCATTTTCGCCATGCCCCGTAGAAAGAGAGAGGGATACTTCCACCGCCGGCTGTCTACGCTGAATTTTCGATCAGGGTCACGTGACCTTGACTGACGCGAGTTTAGCATTTTTTCCCCATTACAAAAATTAAAAACCCGCCGGCATAAAAAGACAAGTCCACTGAAAAGATGGAAACAAGATTAAATATTAAAGGCAACATTATAACATGCAGTCGGAGGCATGCATAAAGTGACATTATGAATGATTTGAGTTATATGCCTCCGACTGCATGTTATAATATTGCCTTTAATATTTAATCTTGTTTCCATCTTTTCAGTTGACTTGTCTTTTTATGCAGGCGGGTTTTTAATATTTTTAATTATTTTTTTATTTATTTCTTTTTAGTTATTATTTTTTACAATCATGATATATCTTTTTGAAATCCTTATAATGAGCCCTTTAATTTGACACCTATATTGCAGTATTCTAAAAAAAAATTTTTATCAACTATGTATAATAGCACCGTACAGCCGCCATGTTGGTTTTTTTATAACGCCACTTTCTTAAGAACACTTGGGCTGGCAAGACAAATCTCACGATATGTTAATCATGGAAATCCGTTCAGCCGTTTAAAAGATATGAGGTAATAAAGAATATTACATACAAACATACATACAAGATACGCGCGAAAAACATAACCCTCTTGCAGTCGGGTAAAAAAAGTGTACAACGCCGCTAAAGAAGTTTTCACTACAAAAAATGTTTTCTTCTATTATTACAATATGGGCATTAAATGAAAGGCCTTGATAAGCACATCACAAAACTATATAATTTGTCACTAAAATGTGTAAAATAAAAAAAAAAAAAATATTAAAAACATGACTGCCCTGCCAAAAACGAACTAAAAAGTTAAATAGCATGTGTCATTGCAGTCACCTCTTTGATCAAACATTGTCCCATAAAACCGTCCCCCGACTGTAATGACACTTGTCATTTAACTTTTTAGTTCGTTTTTGGCAGGACAGTCGTGTTTTTAATATTTTTTAAATTATTTATTAATGCTCATAATTAAACAAGGAGATAGGATTTTGTATCTGACTGTTAACTATTATCATTTCGAAATTCGGCATTAGAAGTTGTCTCTTATAAGAATCCCTTTCTTCCCTTCCAGGTGGTTCCCTTCGGCTTCCGTCGGCTGCTCCAGTACATAACGAAGACTTACGACAACGTGCCCATCATCGTTACTGAGAATGGGTACGCCGACTTCAGTGGCGAGGATGACCACGCAAGAGTTTCGTACTACAGCCATTACCTGAACGCGTTACTCCACGCCATCCACGTGGATCGCAGCAGCGTCCACGGTTACTTCGCCTGGAGTCTGATGGATAACTTTGAATGGGATGACGGTTATGTGTAAGTTGATAGTAATCAAATTATTAGAGCCGGTTTTAGAGGTTTTGAGATATCATCAAATTCAAGAAAATTTCTTACAAGTTTTGTTTATTTTTTATTTGAACCAGAATCATTATTTGTGAATGTCAAGATGGCGGGATACCGCCTGGTTTTTGAAATATTTCGTGGCTAGGATATAGTGCCATTTTGGTGCCATTTGGTGCCTATGTTAAAAAATTCTGCCATTAATAGTTTCAAAGATATTCAGCATAGCTGGTTGTCCCGCCATCTTGATATCAAAATGACGGGATAACGACCGGCAATCCATAGTCAGTGGTCGGGATATTTTAATAAACATACAATTTTAATGCGTTTTAGTGCCTTTACATTTAAATCATTACAATTAATTTTTAATTTCTTTTTATGAAATAACATGAGTTTATCAAACCAGTACGACCTGAAGCCTTGACAAACTATAGGAGCAATAAATTTTGTTTTATAAATTATATATGTTTAGTTTTAAGGTATATATCTATGGGCCATTGTTGCCTGAATTTAAATAAATATAATAATAATAAAGTTACATAATCAGCACATTGCTATGTTCTTTTATGCTGGAGCTTCCGAAGCTGTATTATAAACTCATGCTATTTCATAATTAGAAATTGGTTATCCCGCCATTTTGATATCAAGATGGCGGGACAACCAGCTATGCTGTATATCTTTGAAACTATTAATGGCAGATTTTTTTAACGTAGGCACCAAATGGCACCAAAATGACACTATATCCTAGCCACGGAATATTTCAAAAACCAGGCGGTATCCCGCCATCTCGACATTCACCATTATTTAGAACCTTTGAAACAGATCCATAGAGATATACGAGGGCGGTTTGATAAGACCATTACTTTGAAAAGAAGAAATATATACTTTTTCCATAACTTATTTTTGTACCTTAAAAATAAACTCCTTAGGAATCTTTACACAATTTTTTTTTTTCAAATTCGGCAAGAGATTATAACTTTTTGTTTCTAGCTCAAGCGACTTCTTCGTCATCGAATGAAGATGCGAATCCTTCCTATTCTCTAGATTTAGCTCACTGAGTTTTTTTTGTCCTACCAAACATGAATAAATGTCTTGGCGGACAAAAATTTCCATCAAGCCAAAAGGTGGGTCTGAAACGAGCTCTCATTTCAGTTACCTACCACAGTTTTCAGGCGATGAAAGAAAAAAATAATGGGTTAAAGAGGTATGAACTTTGGACTTGAATACGCAGAGCTACAAAAAGATTATGTAAGACAAAAAAAAAACAAAATATGGCGAAAACAGATGTTTCTTCTTTACAAAGTCATATCAAATCACTCTCGTACTTATATTGACACTTTCCAAAACGTAGACTTCAGTTGGACGGGTATACTGCCCGGCATATATATTGGCAAGAGAATGAAAGAGACAAAATATGCGCAGTAGCCATAAACTTAGTGTTTATGGCTACTGCGCATCTTTTGTCTCTTTCTTTCTCTTGCCAATATATATGCCGGCATCTGTACTTATCAGTGGCGAGGGGTGAAATTATGGCGAAGGTAAGCCGCACTAGAATAAATCTATGATCTGCATAGTGGATCAGTGGGGTGGGATTTCTAAAAGGTAAGCCGATGGGAATCGGCTTGTATGGACCCTTCGCCACTGGTACTTATTGTCTAATTTTCGTAATCTACCGCAATCGGTTTCATTTGACAGATTGATGTGACACATCGCTTCTTCTTTGGTAAGTTTTTATTTGTACCAAAAAGAAGTATCAATGTATCACATCCTGAAAGCGATTGCGTTCGATTTTTAAATTAGACAATCTGAGTAGGTACCCTGGGGCCCAATCGCGCTAATTCTGAACGATAATACCAAAACCGTTACGTTGCTATTTAGGACAGGTTATATTTACCTAAAAATCTTTGGTTTAGCTTAAGTGGAACCCTAGGCTCGATCCTTACCCTAGGCATGGCTTTCAACAATTTTAGTAAAAACCAAAGCAAGTATTTTTTTGTTAACAAAACTGAAACGGTAGCGATTTAGTTTTGGTTTTATCGTTGAAAATTAGAGCGATTGGGCCCCTGCTGTCTCTTTTGTGAAAAGCAGGAAAGAAATCAGTTTTTCACGGAATAAACGTTTATGTCGCATCCAACAAGCTTAATCGAACATTTGATTAACAATAGTAACGTAGATTTAACTGTTACTGTCTCAAATAGTGAATTTAAAATATTTGTGTGTATGCTTAAAGATTGTTTCAAAGAGAATGTAAAAATAACTAGCGTTATAGATTGTTTACTTAAAAATCAGCACTGGACTCGAAACTATAGGCCAAATAGATGGCGCTGATTTAAAAATAGCATAGTTACCCAGGATTACAGCTTTTACGCAATATATTTTAGCGTGTCCGACAAATAACGATAATTCTAGTCTTTGTCAGCTTTATAATGCTGTCAGCATAGATGGCGCTATAGACAATGTCAGTTGTATTCGCCAAATACTACAAACATATTGCATTTATTTAATGATAAGTTTGCTTTGATAAAATAGTTCATAGTAAATAATTGTCGTTAGTTGTCGGTCACGCTAAAATATATTGCGTAAAAGCTATAATCTTGAGAAACTACGCTATTTTTCAATCAGCACCATCTATTTGACCTATAGTTTCAAGTTTAGTGCTGATGTTTAACCTTCAATAAACAATAGCAAGCGCCCTAAATATCAGCCAGCCCGTCGATCAAATGTTAGATACAAAATGTATCATTATGTTTTGTATCTCAACCCCTCTAGCATGACCTAGCATATCACGTGATATAGAGTTTTATTGACACTCAACTGTTAAAATCCATTGTCTTTTATCAATTAAACGTGGTAAATCGCTATATCATATCGCGATTCGGTTGTCTTGCTAGGAAGGCAGATCTCTGAGCCTGTGATTGATCATTGAAGTAATTTATTGTGAAACAATACATCATAAATTATTTTAATAGAAATGTATAAATTGTTACTTCAGATTTTATTTTTAATTGCAATTAATTTTATTCTCCTCTTCGCTTTCTTATGCTATCATTAAATTGTTATTACATTTTCCCTAAAAGACGAAAAAAGGTTCCACAAACATTTATTGTAGTTCTTCAAGTCATGTCTTTGAGTGTAATTTTCTTAACGGATAACTATTTTAGATTGTTTCACTTGTTGTTACACTAAAGTTAAATAACACATTTTAGGCGACAAATCGTCCGCAAAATAATGGATTTAGAATAAAACGTCAAAGAGCCTCAGTCAAATCATTATAATTTCACTCATGTTTGTAAATGCATTTGCAGGTCCCGCTTCGGTCTTTACCTGGTTGATTTCAAGAGTCCGAACAAGACTAGAACGCCCAAGTACTCCGCGAAACTGTACTCGGGCGTCGTGGCCACACGCCGTTTGCCAGAGAACTACGACCCCGAGGATTTCACTGCCTTCTCCTCGGCAGCGAGCTTAGTCCCCACAATCCTCACCCCACTTCTGCTGAATACGATCCTACACTGACAGCCGTGTACTATCTTACAATACTTGTATATAAAACTGTACGTCTAACTAACATTAAAGTTTAAGTATCAATATCGTAAGTTTTCAACTTGATCCCTTAAATTAGAATTAGCTTAGCCTTAAATAGTGAGAAGGAATAAGTCGAGGGCTTAGTACTCGACTGTGGCGAGTTTCTTGGCGTTGTCGCGGGCGACCTCGCGTTTCAGATGGGCCTGGATGCAGGCGAAGGACTTGCCCTTCGTTTCGGGCAGCACCACCAGCATGAACACCAGACCCATCAGCGAGAAGGCCGAGAAGCCCCAAAATACTGTGTAAATTTCGTAGGCATCTTTCACTACCTGAAAAGGGACAAAGTATTTTGTGAGTTCTAAATTGTACTGAAATATTATTATATTGTTTTTTGGTGCATATGTTAAGAACAAAATTGAAAAGTAGGAATCAGAAAATTTCTTTGGATATAATACCATTATCTTGGCTTTTAGGATGCTTTTTTTATAGCAGTTGCCATTAATTACGAAGACATAAAATATGCAGTGAAATAAAATCCGTGGTACGGTTTAGTTTCAGGAAATATTAGCCAGATAATTTGAAAAATGCAAATGCGCTCACTCATCATTTTTGCCTCTGGTTTTAAATTCTCTACAGATATTTATTTATGTCCTCATTGCTACATCTGTATATATTTATAACACAATAGACAATGACAGTCAGTGTAATATTGAGTAATAAGGTGTTTTTAAGGTCACCTTTATAAGTAGGTAAAGATAATTCACAAGAAATTGTATCAAAATTATGACGAGAACGACAAGTAAAAATATTTTGTGCAAGAACTACTAACCTGGAAGAGTTTCTGAACAGCAAACATTGAGATGCCTGTGTAAATGTGTGCGATGCAGGAGGCGTACAGTTTCACGTTGGTCGGGAACATCTCGCCGATGATGACGTAGGGCACGGTGGAGAGCCCGATGGCGTAGCACACGATGTAGATCAGCAGCGCCACCAGCGGGAGCCAGCTGAGGTTCGCCACCGACCCCTTGTGCGTGATGTCGAAGAAGAAGTACGTCCCGATCGTTCCGTTCATAAGCCCTACCCCAAGAGCCGAGAGAAGTAAAAGAGGCTTTCTTCCTACTCGGTCTACCAGTATAACTGATAGCACACAAGTAGCCACTTGCACACAACCCAATATTATTGATTCTTGATAAGGTTCTATTGATGCTGACGACACTTCTTCAGTTGCATTCACAGCCTGTGCCCCTTGAGTTGTGCAGTTGAATATCACTTGGGCATACGCAACCACAGCGGCGCTTCCACACAGCTGTTGTATTGTAAAGATACCTAAACATATCCACATAGCTTTTCTATTTGTGGCTTCTGTAATTAGATCACTCCAAGTGCCTTTGTTTTTCATGTCTTCTTGAACATTGATCTCAATGTTTTTGAGTTCAATTCTAATATCACCAGAACGCAGGTTTCTTAATGATCGTTCAGCTCTTTCGCTGCGTTCAAACTTCAGGTAGTAATATGGCGACTCGGGTAGAAAGAGGAAGGTGATGATGAAAGAGATGGGCAGGATCAAGTTGATGGCCGCTAGGGTGCGCATCGAGACATAGGGTCCAATGCAGTACTGGGCAAGAATTCCGACCTGGAAAAATAGAGAGAGGCATTTGAGCATTATGTTCATATCTGTAAGTATTCTAGGTCTTAAAAAGGTAAATTACTAATAGCTATACCGATGTGTTGACTGACGCATTGAAGACAGTTAATCCACGGGTAATTTGATTAACAATCATGGCGGTGAATTCTTGTCGCTTGAAAGCACTATAACCCTAAAGATATTTTATTGGCTTTGCCATTGGAATTAAGTATTAGCTTTCTGGCAGTAATATATTGCAATAAACTCGATATCACTTTATAACTTAATAACACAATACAAATGCTGTAAAACAGCAACGTGACAGTTTTAAATACCTCTTTTTTGAAATGTTTTATATCTTTCGGAGACGTACCTATGCAATCAATTTTGGTATTATTTAAATTAAATATTTTAAAGAACTGAAAGATCTGAACTAAAAGTTAAAATAATGGTTTCGCATTCTCAAGAATTTGTGACTAAAGGTGAAGTGAATGGGGTCCACAACCAGAAACCATTGGACTTTAAAATACCTAGTTAATTTTAACATTGTATGAATGGGATACATAGACAATGTGTTTCTATGAAACAAACAACTGGTAAATTAGGAGGATCTATATGGGTTTAAGAGATTTTGAAATTATGCGTAGTAAGTAATTAAGGAAATGAGTCACGTATTGCGTGGCTGGCGTGAACTCCGCGTAATTGAACGCGTATAGAACAGACAAATTGTTTAATTATTGTATCATTACCAAGAAACGGTATTCAATAGTTGTTTTGTTCTTGATATGAACATGGTCCAACTAAAGTTTGACTTCATTGAATTCTTAAAATTAAATTATTATAATACATATTATCAAATATCTAATTATTTACTTTTGTTCATTAGTAACTGTAACCTTCTGATAGAAAGCGACTAATGATACGGTAGTTACATTTGAAATTAAGTGCTAAAAAACCTCTATATATGAATAAATTATGAAACTGCAGTCGAATAAATTAGGGCTAGTGTTTATATGCTACTTTTTAAATTTTCTATGGCTATGGCAAAAACACAGCACGCCGCCGTGCCTTTTTATAGGTAGTGAAAACCACTGAGACTAATGAAATATCCGGCGTGTGCCAGCATTATAGGTATGATTGTTTGAAAAATAATATGTTTATGTTTACGTCTCCAAAGTAAATATAGCAAATGACATAGATAAAATATGTAGTGTTGCAATTTTTGTAATGTACACACTTTAAAGCAAGTAATTAAGCTATTTTTTCGCATAGGTAGGTACCATGGGCAACAGCGTCGCTTAAACACTGCTAAGGTTAAAATCGCTTGCACGCCGCGCCCGCTGACACATAGGTACCGTTTAGTGTGCAGGGGCGATACGCGCGCACACGAATTTTGTTGCAAACTGGTTAAGCGACGCTGTTGCCCGTAGTACCTCGATGTTGGCGGTTTGTGTGTGTACCTACACCATTTTGCAGTTACATAAACTCGTGTAGGAACATACAATAGCCGTATGTAACAATATAAATACCTAGATGTCTACATTATAATATGTGTGCTATAGTTTCAATAGGTGTCATCTAACGACACGTGCACTATATTTTTATACTGAAGGTAATGAAGAGGAATTAGGGCACTATATTTTTGTTAAAGCAACAAAAACAAAAGCACAAATAAAACACGCTAGGTATACTCCGAAAATGCTAATACCTTGTTAGAATATACAGGTGTACCAAAACTATGCCACACGGAGGGAAAGTACCTTAAATATTAAAGATAGGAAATTTTGCTGAAAGAAGACTTCATTTTGTTTTTAAAAAGAAACGGAACTACAATTAAATCTTTTTTTTAAATCGCATACGATTCGATACAAATTGATGCAATTCGTAATAATAAAAATTTGAATATTAAATTTCATGGTCTTCCTTCTGTTTAAGATGCTGTGTCACTTAATAAAAAATTATTCTTATGATCCTTTTCGATTAGTATCGTAAAAATATTTTTTTTTCCTTATTGATGGGTTCGATTCCTGGTTAAGGCAGGCGATTTTTCAAAAATCTTTGAATGCAGTTCCAATTATTTTTAAAAACAAAATGAAGTTTTCAATTAGTAAAATTTTCCACATATTTTCCATATTTAAGGTACTTTCCCTCCGTGTGGCAAAGTTTTGGGACATCCTGTATATTAATACTCCAAATAATTTGCCAGCACAACTAAGTTTTCTAGACAAAGTCTAGTTGAGCTCATCATAATAATAAGATGGCTTTTTGCAATTCTTAATTTTCTTCACTTCTTTTTGTTTGCATTCCACAAGTGCTTTAGCTTTCTTCATAAAGAAATTAAGATTGTTTGATTCTAATTTATTTTAGTTTAATCAAAGTCTAAATATTAAGTAAAGATAAGGAGAGGGATATTCTTCGCCTTCTTTACTTTATATTCTTTACTACGCTATTTTTATAGGTAAGTATTTACTTAATCAATTTTGCCTTTACTCCTTTTTATGAATGAAATCCTTGAAAACTGTGCTACGTGAATTGCTCTTCAACCTAGTCAAACTTAGTTATTCATGGTGAAGTGATGGCTCTACAAATCGCTTTAGGCACTTTGAATATTTTAGCATTTGAGGTGAAATTTTTAAAACTAAGTTGTAGGAGAATACTTGATTTTTTTAAATATACTCACTTTATTCATTAACGTGATGAGAGTGGAGAGAGCACCCCGGACTTCGTTTGTGGCGATTTCTCCCGTATACATAGGGGCTACTGTATACACGATGCCGTAGCCAAGACCGGAGAACATCCTGGCGACGTACAGCAACGCCACCGACTTCGCTACGATGACAAGCACCCAGCCGAGGATGAACGGGATCGCTCCCAGGAGAAGTGTTGTTTTCCTCCCGAAGATGTCTGCGAGGTATGCGGCTGGTACTGGCGTGAGTGCTGAGCAGAGGATCATGATGGAGACGATCCATGATCCTTGGTCGGCGGAGGTGGGGATGGAGCTGTCTGGAGACTGGAGGTACGGGAGCGTCGGCGAGGGCCAGCCGTAGCAGGTACCCGCTGTCGCGGTGATGAGTGTTGCTGGAATTAGAAAAAAAAATTGTTAATAAACTTAAGTTAGGGTACAAGACAATAATGGAATACCTAGAGAAGTAGTGTAAAATTAGACATTTTTGGTATAAGTTAATAAGTGTACTAAAACGTTAAATTTTGAAGTGCACAATGAATAGAGCAAGGCTTGTAGAAACAAAACGGGATGAAGTTGTCATAATTTACCAATGGCAATTGTTGTTTATGTTATCTTTTAATAATTCAACATAATATTGTTAGTTCCGATTTTTTATGAAAATTAAGTAATTAAATAAAAACCGATACCGAAGAAAGGTTTTAGTGATAGATTCAGATTGAACGTCACAAACGAAGTTGTCTAACAATTCAGTAGAAAGTGTGCAAAGCGAATTGATGGTTGCAATTAACCAATTTAATGAATTGGTATCGTCTTTGAAATTAATAATAATTGTTATCTTTCCGGTTGAAGAAACTATATAATCTACATCGATTCTCATTTTGACAAAGAATAACAGTATCGTTACGGTAAATAAAATGACTAGGTTATACCTACCTTGTAAGTAAAACATGTAAGTACCTACACATTTACGTAACAATATGTGGAAAAATCGATGATAGTGCTCGTATTGAGAGTAAATAATTGGACCAATTTCAATGCGGTTTCAGCCATTAGTTAGATAGAAGTTCGAGCCTTGTCTATTTGAATTGAATGTTTGTTTCAATTTAACATATAAATGATGGGTGATGGATGGTCCTCTTTGAATCAATTACATAAAATATTGGACAGTATCAATATAATAATAACCACATAAGTAGGTCAATTATTTGCAAAATATTCTTACAAATAATATTTTCTATTTCTAGGAATCTCAACCGTATAATAATAAATAAGTCTGCTTAAACAACATTCATCAAATCACTTCAAAACAAGTCAAATTCTCAATAATTACTTTGATATTCGATCTAATATGTAAACAATACCAAATAGAACAGAACTGGTCAAAATGCGCTAACTCCAGATAGACACAAGTGCGTTGTACTTTACTTTGATATGTCGTATCTACTTGTGTCGTCTGTAAATGTTTACCTGATAAAAAGGATGATGCATTCGCCTCCTATTGGCTAATCCTGCTCGGCTCCAGTTCCGTGGAGCAAGTTAAGATAATTACCCCGGTAATTAATGAGGATCTTAGGGACGATTAATTCATTAACAGACTATTCATTCAAGTAACCTTGACCTACTTACGTTGGATTACAAGGGAGCAAACTGTTCACTGTCACCGTGTTTTTCCACGCCTAGCTTTAACGGTCATGGTGGAAAAACACAGGACAATATTTGTTTATGGTTATCGATATTTGAAAAGGGATATATATTTTTAAACATTTCTTATCAGCTTACCGGCTTCTTGTCGGTAAATTGATTGAGTTTATGAAAGGAATCAATTTATTTTTTACTCTATGATTTCTTTGGTGGGTACACATTGTAAGCAAACATGTTGGAAATTACAGTATATTGCTATCTATAGAACTGGAAAATTCTGACCACTCCAAAACATTCCACGTTTGTAATGCGTTTTTATAATTTCATATCCTTTTATACAATCAAGTAAGTAAAGCAGTCTAAGAAGTTAATTAATTAGTAAAGATTCGCAAAAGTTTCTAACATTATGTGCGAATTTAGTGCCGTTATTTTTTGATATATTACTTTAGTCGCGTCTGTGGATAAGCTTTACCGTAAGTAAGTTAATTTATATCATTCATTATACAAAATCTCTATTCATAAAAAAACAAACACGAATATATATAAATAGAATAATAAAATAAAATATAACAGCCCCTGAAAAAGGTCCTGAAATTATTATTTCACTGTAGTTATAATGTGTAGTATTTTAGTACCTACAATTTCGAATATATCATCATTCATAATGTATAAGACAATAATGGGCAAAGTGCTGATATACATATCATAGATTAAGCGCCATAGGACCACCCACCGTTAAGATTTATGAGGTTACCTAGCCATTAAGCGAGGATTATTCCAACGCATTATGTGTCCCACCAAGATAGCTTCTAACAGTAAACAATGTTCATGTGTATGATAATGATTTTTGGGACAGGAAATTGGATATCGGCACCTCTTTATTAGTAGAACCATTGTTATGGAAATTGCCCTACATATTGAGAGTTGTAAATAAATAAATGATTTTATTTAAATTTTGACTATCGCTTGGTGTAGTTTGGGACCTGGAATATTTACTTACGAATACCATCTAGACTTTTGCATGAGTCATGAGTGTCATGCACATGGGCGTATCTAGAGATATTTTCCAGGGGGGCCTGGCCTCCTGTTCCGAGGCAAATTTAGGATTGGGGGGTGCTAGAGCCGCGTTGGTCTTTTGAAGGACAATATAAAAATATATCAGGTTTTTTATGGGGTGGGCACCAGGCTCTTCTAGGATGGGCCCGGGCCCAACGGTTATGCATGACTCATTCCATTATAGAAAATATTTGTTACCCTTTGGTGTTAAATCCTATGCATTCTTGTATAGCTAGCTAAATCCACGACACGGACTAGTCGTCAAGTTATCATAAATATAGATATAATAATATGATTACATTGATTACCTATGCTTCTGCTTGAATATGCCACGTCCCACTAATTTATATTTAGCAATGTCAATAAAGATACAGAAATAACATGCTCTGTACTGCCAAATTGTAATTGGTATAAGTACAGCCACGCACGTACTCATTAAACTGCCTACCTGTGGTCATTACAATTACAACAATGCGAAAGGTCAACTGTAAACTTTGTTTACAATTTTACGTAATGTAACACAGTAGTAGGTAGTAGCGGTCTTCGGTCTATATGATATTAATAAGTAGGTTATTAGCATTTTAATGTTTCATGATTACAGAGACCAGACTGACAAAATTCGCTGTAAATATTAGGAGCTATCAAGAAGTATAAATGATTACGTCTTCCAAAAATATATGTTGTTGATAATACCTTTTACGAAGAAAGATTAGTAATATTAAATACTAAATTCAATCACGAATGTACAATTTTTTTTTCGATACGCCTTTTTAGCTTTTTTATTTTTAAGACTGGTAACTAACCCAATTATATCGAAAGTTATTCGACCAAAATAATATATTACTGTTTCTAAAAATAGGTTTTCGTGATATATAATTAGTGTGTTCATTTCTAAATTAAATGTGAGGTTTTAAAATCAAGTAAAACCTCCACTGACCGCGGGCAACGCGATGCGACGCGGTGTGGCCACCACGCTAGAGTACGGGCTGATTTGTACTTTAACCTTAAAGCTTTTAATTATTTAAGAAGAAATGCAGCAACATCTTTTAATTTGACATACTTATTGCTTTCTTTGAACTTCTATGAATACTACTATTATTAGATTAAATTAGAATACTACAGTTTTTCTGAATTGAAAATTTGTTGCTACAGATCAAATGAACTAACTTAAAAATGGTAGAAAAAGTAAATAAATCTCTTTATTCCACAATGGATGACAAGAGCTTTGATTTACACCAATATTACGGTCACACTTGGGGTAATAATTTTAATGAATTAGGGTCCTAAAATATTATTTTTCTTATTACCTACATACTTACTACATATTAACAATAGATAGAGGTTGTTGGTAAAAATATATAGAAAAAGTAATAATAGAAACATCAATTTTGTGTTGTTCGTAAAAAATGTCTTAGGAAATAAACTGAAAATTGACTGACAATTACAATAAGCTCTATAGTTACCGTTACCAATATTCATGAGGTCTATTATATTTTAAAATCAAGCCCTGAAAAGGCTTGATTTTGGCTGTTACGACAAACATCATAACAGCCAAAGTTCGCAAAAAAGTGTTTTTATAGTAACCGCCATATCACGGCATACGCCATACCAAGGCAGTTATCAGCTATTGCTAATTTTGCATTTTATTTTATATCTCTAACTTTAGGGTTCTCAGTAGAAAATAATTCAATTTTATCAAATTTTGAACTTTTAATCGTAAGCTGTTACAACCCATTCAGTTTTTTGCCGTAACCTCCATCGACTCATATGTTTTAAGTATATGTACCTGTTGCTTACGACAAAATGCTCGGTAGCTTACGATAAAGTATTAAGTTTTAGATTATATAGCAAGCATCGTACTTGGCGCTTACGATAATAAATTATGCAACATAAGTTAAGTTACTTCTTGCTTGCGATAATTTTGAAAAACATAAAAAACCTTCAGTGAAACGTGCAAAATGGCGGTTACGATGTTTTTCCTGAAAATACTCGATATATAATAATATATATGACTATAAGATTTAACACACGTGTACGTGTCTCAATTTCTACGGTTTGAGTTATCTATGCAAATCTCTTCGAATGCCAGTTGGCACATGACATTACACAGACTAATTTAGTGGTGAAAACTTCAAGTAGAATAGCAACTAATGTTGATGAGATAAGATTAAAATTAAATATTAATGTAATTAATAATCATGTCTGATTTTTATCTTCTATATTCTAGTAAGACAAGCACCTAATCTAACTATTGAAAAACACTTACTTAAACATGTATGCGTTATCTGATGATTTATTTACAGGTGATGATACTGATGATTAATACTTACAATCTTGTTACAATGCAAAAATAATTTCACGCGACAGTGTAGTGTTTCAAAGTGCTGATGTTGTGTGAGAGTGTGCGTGAACTCGCGTAGGTGTGTGTGTGTGATGTGTGTGTGTGTGTGATGTGTGTGTGTGTGTATTGCGGTGGCCGGTGGGTGTGTGTTGACATTAATGGCGATAGAATTGCAGGAATGTACTGGCTATAAAACAGTTATGGTAGTGAGATTATTTATTTTTCCTCTTAATATGCCTATTTGTATGGTATATGTTCTCTTTAAAAATGACAAAGGCTTTAGTTTTGAAAAATATAAATCTAGCAACTTTTATACATTGCATTTTCGGAAACATTTCGGAAAAAGAAAAATGGGTAATCATCACCGCGTGCCTATTTAGGATCGGGACATCAGTTTTGGGGGGTTTTTGGATTGAGTAAGTATAATTCTATGATTCTAGGTACTCAATTCAGAAATACCAATCCCAACTTATACGAAACTACAACAATTAAATGGAAATACTATACGATGGCGTCATAATATAATAATTATATGATGATTATAATGATGGCGATGAATTCACTGCACTGGCTATAATAATAAACAGGGATCTACGAATCAATTGATTTGATATTTTACACAACTGTTTCAATATGTATAAGAGATCTATGGAATAAACGCTGACAATGAATTTATAAGAGAAAAGAGGTCGTATAGTAACAAGTTTTAATATTATTTTAATGAATGGTGATGGTGATAATAAGGTTAGACTTTTTATATGATAATGCCGGTAAAAAACTGGCGCCCGTGACCACGTCGCCGCGACGCTGTATGATGGCGCAGAGGTATGTGTGTGTGTGTGGTGGCCACGAGGCCGGGCGCGGCGCGGCGGTGACGCAAGCTGCCACCAACCGCGAACCAAGTCTGTGTTCACATCAAGCCCAAAGACCAGCAAAAAATAACCAACTTCACCTATTCATAAGGTTCAATATCACAAAGTAATTTTTGAACAATACAATTTTGGCAATTTTAAGCGGGAAAGTATTCAGTTGGTGTACCTAGCAAACCCTTTGCAGCGAAGTATTTTATGTTCTTGAGTGTCAACTGATAACAACGCCCCCGTTTCCTTGTTTACTAACGTGGGTGTAATGTTGGCATTAAAATGTCTATGAAAAAGCTTGTGTTGCTTGATCTCCAGTATTACTCTGTCCACACATAATCATCAGTTTTCTTTTTTCAGAATTGGGCCAATATCTTGATGATACGGTGTCCTCAATCCATATTTTTAAAGGGCGTGACGGACGTATGATAGTCCTCAACAGTAAATATTGTTACTTCACATGAAATAAACAACTGCTTAAAATTTAATAAAAATAGATAATTTTACTTATAAGATACTTCTTAGATTCTCCGGTCCAAAATGTAATTTGATTTCAGAATTTTCTTTTCCGATAGAAGTCTTTGTTGTAATCTTTATTCAAATGGAATAAGATTCAATGGAACTGCTATTACGTATTAAGCAAGAACCTTTATTTTATAGAATTCCCACAATAGCAGTAATTACTTCGATTCCTATTATTTCGTTTTGCGCTACAGCGAACATCTTCAAATAAATAAAACGTGTCCCAGAAACTGTGTCGGATATTTCAGAATTCTTTGATCAATTGGACGACCGAGACAATTGTACCAATCAATAAGAATATACTTCAAAATTGTACCAATTACCGATACTGGAAACCGCTGTTGTTTTTCCACTTTAATAGAGTATCTTTATATATGTAGATTTTATTCAATAAAATTGTATTTAGAATGTTCTTAGCAAGCTGAGTATGAACTTTATGGCCTCTCATTGATTTCTGATTTGTCAGTGGAAATGTTGACGTCATAATATAATCAAGCTATTTCCAATATAAGCATAGTACGAAAGCGCTAATCACGTGCGTCGCCGGTCACCACGTGGGTATCGATCGATACTTCATGTAAATCGGTCGGTTTTATCATGCTTTACATTGTTAGTAACTATATTGTACTTATGAAATCCTATTCATAGTAAAATAAGTATATGACTTTACAAATTGGCGGTCACATAACAATATAAGATTGAGATGATTCATTACTCAGACTAAACATAGGTAAGTTTACTGTTTGAAAATTGATCATGAGTTGTAAAGTTGACATTACAATTTTCTCGGAACAAAGATACAATTCTGTATTTTTTTACTGTATATTTTGTTTGACTGATGTTTATCAGTGTTTCCTATTATGAGCTACATAGATAAAGTCTTTGTCATTATCTGATAAAAAGACGCCAGTAGTGATCATGATGGCAATGACACTAATCAAAACAAGACCTAACCTATATAGAGTTTAATGTCACATATTAGTCAAATATTGAGAAAAAGTTAAAATAGTAGTACCTAGTTAATAAAGTTGAAATCTTTAACTGATTTGTTTTTACGGAAAGTCTGATAGGTACTTCCCGTCACAGGGAGTTTATATTATCAGGATTAGAAAAAAAATATTGGATTAAGATCAGAATTGATAGGGTCATTGATGTCATTGAATACGGAAATCATTAGTAAAGAGAACAGCTTTCTCTAGGAGAAGTTATATTTTAAGATATTTCTTCAATAATTTAATTACTGATGTTTCTTATTTAATTTATTACATCATTGGCAAGTTGGCTATTATGAGTTTAAATGATCATAATGACAGTTGATATAAATTATCAAATATCAGGTATAGAAAAGCTAACCAAAAAATTGCAAGAAGTATTGACTTATTTCGTCATCCAGACTTAAAAAATGACTCAAGATTTGGACTGGTTAATAACGCTGTAATGTCGGTTATAAAGATATTGACCTTTTTAACTAAGCCCACAAAAAACACAGAATATAGTTCTCTTTGATATGACGCACATTCTTAAAACAGATAAAAATGGCGATGTAGATGACCTCACCCTAGTATCTACTCTGGTGTTACTGAATCTGAGTACCTACTATGTAAGTTTACTTAAAAAGTTATGACTGAATTTTTAATTGGCATGTAAGTGATAGATAACAAGTATCATCGATTGTAAACAGTATTCTGAATTCCAAAAGAAATTGATGTGCATTCATTGAGTTATAAAATTAAGTTAAATGTTCCTTATATTCTATTGTGTATGTAAGTAATTTCGTTTCAATTAAATAGGACTATAAAAAAATAAAAAGCTTTGCCCCAAATCTGTGCATGTCTTTGTTTTGGTCTCTGCTGTTCGCAATATGTGACAAAATCCAGGTATTCTACGTAGGTAGAGGTCTAGGTAACTTCTTTGCTGTGTTCCCCGAAGGCGAACGAGCAGCGACGTGGAATGACTGCGACTAGCCTTTGTTTATAAACAGATGTCGTCAAAGTGGACTGTATTCTTTCCAGACAGATTCGTAGCTAGGGTATTTTATAAAATACATATAAAATAAAAAGTTGATCTTCTATTTTTTTTTGTTTAAAAGTTGATCTTCTCTTATTTTTACAGAAGTGCCCTGTTTATCAAAACTTACAAGTCTTGTACTTATTATATACAAGCATTTTTCTCGCGAAAATCACTATTCCACATTAAACACAAATAAAACATACATCTTGTAAAAATTCATGGAAAATCCTGAGTATTTCTGAGGTTTTCCGGCGACTCTCCATTCCATCAGACAATTTTTACAAGTGTCTTACGTAAATTATTTAAAAAAAGACATAATTGACATGAACTTGTTTTTCTTCTAAAGTATACATGTAAACTTGTAAGCTTTGATAAACAGGGCAGTCAAAGACAAATAGATATCCACACATACTTTTACTGATGTGTGCAATATCAATTATCAATGATATACGAGTACTATTGTGTTTATTGTAAAGCAAAAAATTATGAATTT
Organism: Agriphila geniculea; assembly: GCA_943789525.1. Lineage (NCBI taxonomy): Eukaryota > Metazoa > Arthropoda > Insecta > Lepidoptera > Crambidae > Agriphila > Agriphila geniculea. The sequence goes on from OX038871.1 coordinate 21,050,960, forward strand.
GTTGCGGCGTGTCTACAATGATGGCCTTTGATGACCTTTCATTGTACAACAACAAATGTTACAGTTGCTGGAGGCTGATGATAAGGGTTGGAAAAAACTTTGCTTTAGAACTGTTTTGCAATTTGTGCCTGACTTATATTATCATAAGAAAAAAAACAGAGTTTTAATTATGAGGGCTTATTCTGCACACTAGCGTCGCTACGGGAAAAAAATTTAGTGCTAATACAATAACGAAATTGTAAATTATCTCTCTGTAGTGACTCCAGAAGCTTTGTGGTACTTTTTATCGCATAAATAATATTTTCTAACCTGTCGTTTAGTTTAATGGAGTTTTATTGTTATAAGTGGCCACTCTTCGGAGTGCCCTACAGAGAGAAAATTTACAATTTCGTTTTTATTTAAGCACTATGATTTTTTTCCAATGGCTGCAGTAGTATGCAGACTGCGAGCTCTTATTTTTTTTAAATCGACATTTTTTACTTTTAACAAGAAACATATTGCCAGACTTCATTGAGAATGGAGCATAATTCACATATATGTACTTAGCATACTGTTCAAATATTAACATAGCTCTAGCTGGAGCAAGGTCTCCTTGAATTTGCTCCAAATAATTCATCAATATTCATGTACATTTACGTGGTTCATGCTCGTTATCAAACGAGAGAGCAGCACAAGGAATGTTATGTTTTTGATGCATTGGGCTTTGATGTTCATGTTAGAGTCGTATCAAATTGCAATATATTATTTTGATGAGTCCTACATAAAACAAAAGTGGTGAAATAATGTAAATTTTAAAAGTTGTAATTATATTGTTATCACTTCAATAAGAGTATGAGTTTTATTATAAATTATAACACATATGGCGACTTATCATTTAAGCATTGCATGAAGGTTCTTATTTAAAAAAAATCGATAGAATAACAATAATTGAATGACGATTCACTATGTTACAATTATTCACGCATCGAAAGCGTGAAGGGACGTCATTGCGAGCGGTAACTCTGTCATGGAAAAAATCCGTTTCATTTTCATCATAATATTATTATTTATTGTATGAATACTTTTTAAAGATTAGAAGGTTATTCATATCACACTTAAAGGATCAGAGCAACCAGAGCGCCGAGCGATACGTTTCGCTTCCGTCTTTCAAACCATTTTTTATGTCCGAATTCCATTTTACATTTTTCTGAATGGCAAGGTGCGGCGCCTGTTACCTGCTTGTTGTATTTCCTGGAAAACATTTAGTAACAAGCACATATCCAATTGCCACAGCTTAAAAACAATCTTTAGGTATCACAATAGGGCTGTAGCCTTCAATATTTATTTTTATTATCTACTTAATAGATTTTTCAGTCTACTGATTCTGAAACTCGAGTCTCTACTGTCATCAAGCGGGTATTAGACTTTCCTGAATAACAGATCCGATATTCAGAGTCCGATTTAGCATCCGTCACGTCGGAGATCATTTCATACTGAAAACGGATGCTAAATCGGATCCTACCTTCCTAAATGCTATTAAACTTCTCTGAATTTAGAAGCGATTGAATATCAGATCCGTTATTCAGGAACGTCTAATAACATCTTTAGTTCTATGATTTTTCTATATTATTTAAATTTTGTTTTACAAATTAAATTGCTCCCTTGAAAGCTCTTCACTCATATCACGAGAAATCTAATTTAATGCTGTGTCTAGGTGAAGTAAGTGTATTTAGTTGTGATTTGATAAAATTCGATCTTGTATGGAACTTCCGAGAAAATAAATGATTAAATGTTGATACATACTTTGAAAGCGTTATCTTAAGACATGTATGTAGTAGTACATGATATAATAGTAAAGATAATTCTCATTATCATAAAATAAAAATAATCAATTACTATCAATAATTACTAATAAAATTAGTCAGTTAATATTATTTATTTATTAAGTGGCATTAAAATATTGTTTTCAATATGTTTATAACCAGACATTACTACCGTAAACTGGTTGGACGACACTATCGCGGTGAAAAAAGAGAAATTGTAGAGATAATTAAACTAGGTTTTGTTTCTGTAGATAGTTTTTTTTCTATGTACGATGTATGTAGTGTAGACAACAATATTATATGAAATTTCATTCTCTAAGTTCTTTTAACACATCCTTTATTGTATTTGTCCGATCGATCAAAATAATAATAATAGATATTGACTCCATTTTATATTAAAGATTATCGGGATAATGAGCTTATTCTCGTTATATCTTAAAAAAGTAAATATACAAAAAATATTTCAGTTAAACGTAAAGTTTCGAGGTGAGAAGTCTTTTCTTTGATAAAGCAAAAAATGCGCATGACTTCCTGTTTATTTCATTTGAGACTGCATATTATAATAAAAAAAAACTGAGAAGTTAGTATTAGTAGCTAAGGTTAACAGAAAAAACTGAGTAATGCTCTATGTTGTTTTCATTAAAATAAATTAGGTAAGTACAATGAAAACAATTTAGTTCGTTTGTTTTCGCAATAACCAAGTTTTCGCAACTCTATACTAAAGTCTTCATTTTCTTGAAAGTGTAGAGTAAACATTGTTGAGTATTATAGGTAGGTAGGTAGGTACCTACCTAGTTTAATATGTCTAACTGTCAACAAATAGATACGTCTGAACTTATGCGGTTCACCGGTTTGCCTGTAGTAGGATTGCCAACTTTTTTTTACATAAACTATACAATATACCTAACTATGTACTAGTACAAAAATTAGTAAATATTGAAAAAAAAACAAATAATAGATTTTAAATGGTTCGTTTTTTTGCTGCTCTGGTATGCATAAACATGTTTAATTTTTTGATATGAAAAATATAGTAGTTTTGCCTATCACAAAAATATAGTAGGCAAGCCCCGTAGTATACTGCAATACGATTATATAATAAGTAGGGCTGACAACCCTAGCCTGTAGCGTCATATATGCCTGATAACCTATTCCAACCTTCATTTAAATAAATGTAGTCAACATAAGATTGGAAGAATTGATTCCTGGATGTGCTCTATATATCATTTTAGCACCTAATGTAGCTATAGTTATATACCGACAAATTGTTTCGACGACTAAATTGAATTTTGTATAACCTTAAAATGCAAATGAGTGTAAATTCGTGATAAGCTTGCGTTTGCCTTCTCTATAATGTATTTATTCTAAGTAGATAAACTAATATAAAATATTCCGTGTAATGTAATAAACTAGGTACGTCGCTCTGGTTGGACACAACCTTAGAGCATCGCGGCTTTCGCGGCTTACAGAAGCGCGTCTTACTCTAAGGACACAACATAATAAAAATTTGAACTAAACTAAAAGTTCATTCTCCCGCCTTAATGATGGACGCGTGTTCCAAAAATAGGCGGGAAATACTAGACCGACACAACATTACAACAACTTTCATGTTTATAAAGACAAAGTGTAGTGTAATATTTTTTTTTGCAATCATTGACATATTTTTGCAATATCTACATGAGTTTTGGCAGCAAATTGATAAAAAAGCTTGTAAGATATGCGACATGAAATACATACAGCAGTCACATTAGAATCCAACAGAAACAGTGTATGTATGTATTGAAGTAATTTATGGATGAAATTATACTTTAACCTAATTCGATGGAATGAAAGCTTGCAGACATTTTTATGAAGAAGCATTTGAACTTTGGACTCTACATTTTTGAACTGTATAATATAAGTAAACTGTTGTGTCACATACAATATAAACTGTCATGTCAATACTATGCTACTAAATAGTTAAATATTAAAGTTTGTTTTAAATAAAACCTTTTTTAACCCAGCAAAAGAATCAACGCTTAGCGCAGCGAAACGTGGTTGATATGTTAACTACAACAAAACTATGTGTGTACACATTTTTCAACATGCAAGACAAATGTGAAGTTTTGGTATGAAAATTAAAACGGTTTTATCCATGAACTAACATGTTGTTGACACATATGGCTAGCAACATACTTCCATGCAATAAATATAGGTTAGGATATTAACTTACCACATAGCGCGGTTCCATATTCTTTCCAATGAGAACGAGTTTTCGCGGTCATTGCAGTAGATTTATTTAAATTTTTGGTTTAATATTAAGCTTACTGGGTTTTTGGAATGAGATTATCTTGAGCACTGCTTTATAATTTGAAATAATTAACTAAATTAAACGATTCAAAACCATATTGAATGGTATAAATAATAAAGATATATACTAAAACTAGCTAAATATCACAATAAACTATATTCGATTAAAAATTAAAAAGGATTTTGAAAGAAACGTTATAACTTATTAGGCTTCATTTTGGAAGGTTTATGTGTTGTTGGTTGGCTGATTCATAGCGAGAAGACGCGTGCAGTAAAGTAACGCGACGGCGACAGGCGAACGACTGAACTGAACGTTGCGGCGATCGAATCGAGGCGAACGATCTAATCGCGGAGCGGTAAGCGGGACGGAATGAAGCGAATCGGCGCGGGCGCATGCTTTTGCTCCGCGTTTATCGCGTGGCGAGTAGCTCTTGTTGAGATAACGAGAAGGTCGATAACGCATCGGTTGCCGCCGGCTGCGTGTCCCGCCTCGCCCGCTCCACTCCCGCGCACGTTGCAACCACCCTCACTCCCGATATCTGCCGAGACAATTATTTTTAGACATTATTTGCCAAAAATAACGTTGACAATCGTTTGAAGAACCGAACGTCACGAGACTAGACAAATAGCAGTACTATGCGACGCTCTAACATCTTTATGTTGTAACTGGTAGAGTTACCTATAGATGCAGTTAGTCGTTATTGAAAACTAAGATCGTGAAAGAGATGAATAACCGCTTGAAATTTTCTGTACTGGAATTACATATAATGTATTTTCAATTCGAACCGAGAGTTATGAAAAATACTTGAAAGATGTAGAGAAGTTTTTCAGTAAGTATGTACATAAATACTTTTACAAGGTAATTAATTTTATCGATATTTTAATTGGATTCCTATACCGCAATGGATGACATCACGTTTGCTGTATTATGTAAAATAGACAACAGATTGAAAGGCTATGTAAAAACGTTATTGAGACAAATGAATATCAGTGACAATAATTAAGGAGACTATAGCTACCATTTTCGCAAATAAAGTACCTACCAACAGCTTGTTATTAGATTCTTTTTAAAAACAAACGACTTACGACGCATCATTACCAAACTAAACTAATAACTATGTGAGTTACATATAAAACAAAGATAACGTGTCCAAATATGTTTTTACTAAAGTGGAAAAGTTATTGAATTTTCGTATTTTAATATTTCGCGAAAATTTATAAATTATTTTGTGTGCTTAATTTAACACTGTTTGAAACGCCTGCTTTGGCATGACTATTTCCACTTATTAAAATAACATTTAATGCGAAGGTTAATTTGAAAACGTAAACATTTGAATATATTCTTAGACGTAGTATAATTTGTCTTAATGACTAATAGACGTTTGGACAAATTTATTATACAATGTAACACCTTAAATGTGTTATATTTTATAGGCATTTACATTAATTAATTATGTATTTCAGATTTCAATTTCATAGTAAGTTTAGCTGATGATGCGTTCGAACAGCTGCATATAAACACAGTAGGCTATATATTATTTAACAATGTACTGTAATATCTTTCAGTCAGTGTAGCTAATATTAATAATATTCTGTACCACAGATTTTTTTTGTTCTGTGTTGTTTTGCAATTTGACGAAAAACTGTTGAAATACAAAACATAATAAATTGATAATAAATAATAAATTGTTTATATTATAGAGCATTACAAATTAATTAATACAATTTTCAAAAGCTGCAGTTGTAGCCAAGCGTGCGGCAGAACAACACGAACATTTCCGTGTGATTTAAATCTTTGCCTTCAAGCTCTCCTTCAAAATGTGCGGGTTGGCAGCATTCCACTATTAATTATATTACCTACATACTAGCGAATGCGCCTGATTTCGTTAATATTTAATTGGATTTGAGGTCGTAAAACTCGTTCAACATCGGGATTTCTTGTTTACACTTTTCTACCGATTGATAGTACCGATACCAAACGCTTGAAGAGTTTCGAAAGAAAGAAAAACACATACCTACGTATTAGTTTTAGAAAAACTAAGTGTGCTCTATTTCATGTCCGAGTTAAATAATTCATTTTACGGTATTTACGTACGGTGTGTGATCCGCTGTGGCCGGACCACATAATTTAAGTATAATCAACTCAGGTAGACCGCAGCACAGATAAACCCAATGTCGTATGGGTTGCCAGAACTTCAGGAGACAGAAGAAGGCTTCTGCTGATAGAGTGAACAAATCACTAGTAGTAGAAATGGTCATAACTAGGTATTTTATGAACTCTTCTCGGTAACTATGTAAATCTCTAAGCAAAAAATGGCGTCGCGTCGATTCAACTAGTGGATTTGTAGAACTGTAGATTTCGCGTTTGTTACATTTTTTGTCATTTTTACAAATGGCTAAAATAAGATTTTTCCCATATCTCCGCCATTTTGAATAATTTCGAAAAACTGAATCGATCAAATAATTCTATATAATTATAGAACCTGCTCACAGAATTTCATTAGAATCGGTTGAGATATGTGACCTGTAGAGGAGAACAAATGGACAGGCAGCCGCCGAACGGCCATACGAAAGCATGCCTGAGCCCTGAGCTGAAGCAGAGATGTTCGTTCACGCTTCGCGCTCGCTCAGTCATTAATTGTTTATCAAAAATATATCAGATTTCAACATCTGTGATGCATTAGGATAAGAATTTAATGAACCATTTTTTTAATTACAACAAGAGAGCAATAAATTCCCCTCATGTATATAACTTACCGCACAATTTCTTCGAAACAACATCAATCTTTTGGAGCACGTTACTAATGTTTTTCATCAATTTTCTAAGAAATGTTTTCATCTTTTTACTGTTTATTCTATTAGTTACATGTTAAGGAGTTTTTATGAATACTAAAAAATAATAAAAAGAAGTAAGAAACTTTTTCATTAATTTGCATTTACCAACGATTGGGCATCTTTAAGAAACTCTTGTTTGGTTTTTGTTCTCTCAATATATTGTAACTTCTTTTTAAGCTTGTCAACTGAACCCATGGTGGACGGAATTAAATGTTATTATCTAGTTGTTATAACACCGGCACATACCTACCTGTTGGCTATGATATTGTCATCATACCAGTAAGTATAGCTCGCCTGTTCTTTTATGTTACAGCGATATCCTGCACAAATAAGATAATATTTAATAAACATCTGACGTGCGAAGCAAAGGCTAATATGTACATTCTTGTGCTTCAACCCGCTTAGGTAGGTAGAGCATCATATTGCAACGCCTTTCAGACTAAAATATGACGTGTGCAATTCTCTAAGATCAAATATTGTAAAAGCCTTGAGTGCAGTGGCTGTGATAGCAGTAAACACTAGGCTTGGAATTCTTTAATAAGTTTTCTACGCTGTTCGATACTAGCGCTACATGGCTGTAGACAGCGTGATACAGGAATGTTTTTTGAATTTCAAGTATGACAATCTGAATTTTATAAGTAAGTAAAAGAGCGGTAACTTCGTTCTGCAGCTTCAACGCACGCATACAAATTGTTAATATCAAAATAAAAGTTTATATTGTGCGTAAGTACAAAGTGTTTTATTTTAAGTTATGAAGAAGATACCTTATCCAAAAACTGCGCTTTGAAAGGCGACGTAGTTTTTCCTTTGGTATTTCTATTTACTGAAATAATAAATAGAAATACCAAAGGAAAAACAATAAAATAAATATACATTTTGCTAGAGTAGGTACTATGAACACTTTGTATGGAAAAGCAGATTCTTCTTGCGATTTGACATGGATTCCTTTCCTACAATAAAAGTTGGTCGTATTGATAGTTAGATACTGTTTGAACATATTTTGTGAGACACCTTGTAGTGGTAGGCAATGCGAGCATGATTTCGAGAGAAAACCGCAAAGTGATGTACATGATAACCGTTTGGCACACGTATACTTAAGGTCAAAAGATTATTTTTGCCGCAATTCTTAAAAAAAAAGCCTTGGGTGAGGAGTAATGACGTCATCTTTTTTGTATGGAAAAAATGTTCTAAAGCCTATGTGTAATACCAAATTAAAGTGTTCCTGAGAATTTTCTAAAAAAAAATACCACACATTACCTTTCAGCCACTTGTTTTAAATTAAACCAAAAATCATTATCAAAACATACCAAGTTGGGGCCCAACTTTAATCTGGTAGTATTCTAAGTTCAGGACAGAGATCAGAGATCACTTTAACAGTTTTGGTTCGGTAGTGTGTTGCGTCAGGAGCATAATGTCTGTCTTAATTTTTAAAATTACTTGTATTATTTTTCAGTATCTTATAATATAAGCCACTATAAAAACAAGAAGCGTGGAAATAAAAAGATGGAAATGAGTTTTCAGAAAATATTTCCGCGATGTTTCCAGAAAATTTAAAATTCAAAGAAAAACACGATATCGAATGAAAATTAGTAGGAGTGGGACGAGTGTTTCAAAACAATACATAAAGTGCAAGGTGAAAGTTGCAACTGATAGTGCGTTGGTTAGGTTAGTTTTTCTCCAAACGAGGGGTGTAGGCTGTGGTATGTATAGTATTTTCCTGGAGTTTAATACACAGTTAGAGAAACAACCGACTTCTTATTAAAGCATTAGTTTCCCATCTTAAATCTTTATGGATTTCGATTTTAGTGATTAGATTATGGTAAACATAAAGACACTTTCACGATAAAATCGGCAATAGCATTTTTGCTGTAAAATTGCATCATTTGCAGGGTATAACTTTTATTTGGTACCTTCCAGTGCGCGAATTGGATTAAAAAATAGTCTCAGAATTTTATTATATTTAAAGGTTATTACAAAAATTTGGCGATATATTTATTGTTTATTTTTCCAAAAATATAGGATAGTTCCTGGGCTATTATATAGTAGAAAAAATGCATAACGCTGGGGAATTTAAAAATCCAAAGCTACGGATCGATTTGAAGTAAAAATGACAATAACAAAATTTCAGTGTACTTTTCCGCATACGTATTGTTCTAAAGAGATAACGTAGATATGTACCTAATTTTTTTGCAGATTTCCTGCTCACTTACGATTCTCAAAAGTATTTATCTGTTATTAATATTGTGTTTTGGTAAACAAAATAAAGTTATTCGTAATTTATCTTCAGCTTGACTAAGTATAAAATGATTCTACATTCATTCACGTTTTGACGTCGTGTACTTTCAATAAAAACTTTACGTGAACACGTCGTGTTCGCATGCAGATAGTATTCAGCGTCCGACTGCACCTTCGGATCCTTTCGTTTAAATTATGAAAAACCGATGACGAATGAAATTTTTATCTAAATGCCTGTTGTAGTAGTATAAAACACCAACAACCTTGCAGGAGTAGATTACTAACATCATAAACTACAACAACGTACAACATCTACGACTTCTCCGAAAACAGACAAAAAAAACCGGCCAAGTGCGAGTCGGACTCGCGCACGAGGGTTCCGTACCAAAGAACCGGCAAAAAAATACGTTTGTTGTATGGGAGCCCCCCTTAAATATTTATTTTATTTTTAGTATTTGTTGTTATAGCGGCAACAGAAATACATCATCTGTGAAAATTTCAACTTTCTAGCTATCACGGTTTATGAGATAGGGCCTGGTGACAGACAGACAGACAGACGGACAGCGGAGTCTTAGTAATAGGGTCCCGTTTTTACCCTTTGGGTACGGAACCCTAAAAACTACTTTCCAATCAAATTTCCTACCAGCTGATCGAGTTTTGTATGAAAAGTAGTTTTTTTTTGTCTGTTTTCGGAAAAATCGTGGAATATTTTTTGTTGATTATGATGTTAGTAATTTACTCCTGCAAGGTCGTTGGTGTTTTAAAAATAACCCTGTACATGTATAAGAAAAAAATTGTGAAAAGGAGAATCGGCAAATTGTTCACGTTGCGTAATATTGCCGGCTTCTCTCATGCTTATTTCATTGAAGCCACATTTCAAAACTTAAATCACCAAAAATCGGTACCCAAAACTGTGGGTCATTTCATATTTTAGTGATCATTGGCGGGCACCAGACCACAATTCCGTCCACAAAAAGATAGGTTGTCGACATACGAGGACAATGGAAGTCATAATTAAATCTTTATGGTATAAACGCACTAGACCATAGAGGTTATTCAGATCTGTGAATAGAAATTACCAAAAAGCTGATGTTAAAGGAAAACAAAATCATCCGTATGAATATAGGGCTTGTATTATAGGTATGTAATACATGTCATGTTAATGCCTAAAGGTATGATTCCGATCTCGGCAGCAGCAGCAGTGTTGCCGCAGCAGTGCACTCCAAATTGAACCCTAATGTTACGTTTGAAAGGCTCAATTTGATGTGAGCGGAGAAGCGACGCGACACTGCTGCGCAGCAGTGCTGCGCGGCACTGCTGCCGCAACACCACTGGTCCCCATACATTCTCTACAGGTTTATATGAGACTACATTCCGAGCTCGGCAGCAGTGCTGCGCAGCACTGTCGCGCAGCAGTGTCGCGCAGCAGTGTCGCGCAGCAGTGTCGCGCAGCAGTGTCGCGCAGCAGTGTCGCGCAGCAGTGTCGCGCAGCAGTGCTGCTGACATCGGAATCATACCTTAAAGGTATGATTCCGATCTCGGCAGCAGCAGCAGTGTTGCCGCAGCAGTGCACTCCAAGTTGAATCCTAATGTTACGTTTGAAAGGCTCAATTTGATGTGAGCGGAGAAGCGACGCGACACTGCTGCGCGACACTGCTGCCGCAACACCACTGGTCCCCATACATTTTCTATAGGTTTATATGAGACTACATTCCGAGCTCGGCAGCAGTGCTGCGCAGCACTGTCGCGCAGCAGTGTCGCGCTGCAGTGCTGCTGACATCGGAATCATACCTTTAATTAAAACATACAATATTTAAGGCATTGGAAGGAAAGTAACAGTTTATGTAAAATCATCATCCATCATCCTCTTGCCCTCATCCCATTGATTAAGTCAATACTTACTTATACAACGTATTACAAAATAACCCCTAATGCCGAATAGGGTAGATAGAGACCATTATACTGAACAACTTTTACTATGGGACCAACTCTGAAATGGCGACAAAAAATCAGCTGTTTCAAACATTAAGATATTTTCGTTATTATTTTTTGTATGAAACAGCTGTTTTTATTTCACGATTTCAGAGTAAAAGGTAAAAGATGTTCAGTATGATGGTCCCTATCTACCATATTCGGCGATAGGGGTTATTTTGTAACACGTTGTATATTGCTAGCGTACCTTATCTTTATTTGGGGTCGGCGCAGCACGTCCTTTTCTCCTATAGGTATATTATTATCTATCACTCGTCATCTTAAACTTCCTTTCCTTTCCAGCCATATCCTTTTTAATATAGTCCGTACATCGTTTATTTGGCCTTCCTCTACTACTATACCTTTACATACATATTTTCAATTTCCCTTTATCCGTCCGTTCTCATTTCTGATTTTGTCCTTTAGGCAAGCGCTTGACCGCTATCAAGCAATGATGCGATCTACGATATTCGTATGTCTGGTTATTAAATTGTGATTGATGCCTATGTTTAACATTGGCGTAAGAAGAAGGACCTCGTTGTTTAGTTCAAGCGACAAAATAAAAATAGTCCAAGGTAAACAATTACAGTGGAAAGAGTCAAATATACCTCACTGAAAATCAGTAGATGATTGTTTTTCCACTTACAAAATACCAAATAACTTGGACTTTAATAATTAAAAAAAAAGTATTTCTTTTGTGTACTTGATGTGACTAAATAACTGTTTATTTCCAATAAACTATTAATTAATGTTTTAATTATTGTAAGTAAGTAGATACCTAGGTACTGTAATTGAAAATATCAAAATAGATCAATAAATCTAAAATTACATGATAGAAACAATGTATCGGATTCAAGACTAAGAAAGACACAATAATCTGCTTATAGGTAGATAAGTAGGTACTCAAGATAAAAGAAAACACAGGAAAATAATAAAAGCCTTATAAGATGGTCGTGATACAAACGTGTTAAAAGAAAGAGGAACAATTAGTAAAATCTTATTGTTTTGTTTACTGGGTAAGTAATTGCAAATTTTCTTCAAATGTCATACCACAGACCATACAACAGTGTCATACCTACGAGTATTATATCAATCAAACATTCGTCAATCATCGGTTTTGAGACCTAAAAGTATCCAGTGATAGTTTTAGACGGGCTGTTGACTGATGGGGGCATGTAATTGGCATATTCTCAGGAGTATTGAAGAGTTCGGTCTAAATAAAATTATTAGAAAAGTCAACATGTAGTTCTAAAGTGCTATGATAATTTGACAATCATAATATTGTTAGAGTTTCTTATGTCGTTACGTCGTTATATTTTACTATTTATTTTCAGCATAATTTTCGAGAAACTGAGCCAGAGCACTTCCATGGGCTTGTATACTAAGATAAGTCCTTCGTTTGCCATGAAAGAAAGAAAAAAGAAAACATTGATTAGCCTCAGCGCCTTTAAACTAAAACACGAAATAAACACATAATAAAAAGTCGAAGAAAAAATAATAACAAAGAGATAGGCGTGAGAGTCCAACGGATAGCTGTCTCAGCTGCTATGAAGGTACGGTATCATTTTCTGTCAATTTCTCGTCCCAGGTGTATGCAGTGGATGGTCACAACATCTGCCGGAATGTGGCGGCGATCAGCCGACAGGCACGTGCGTGTCGACTCCGGCGCACACAAGCGTTGCGTGCCAAATGCCGCGCACATCATGGCAGTTGTTTCTGTGTGCGTGACTGTACTACGATACGGACACATGAGTAAAGAAAACTTTACTCATGTGCTACGGAGACAAGCTGGGGGGCTATAGTAAAAACGTGATATTCTTTTGTTTTTTTTTAAATAGAAGATAGGAGTTTGATTATAAAGAGAGGTGAAGAACAAGCTGCGGCAGCTAGGGACCTTCCACAAGTCCTTCCTTCTAAAGTGGAAAAGTCCTATGTAGGTACTAACTATGTTAATAAAGTATGCAACTTTTATTTTATTTTGAGCTACGCTTTAACGCTGGTATAGGCGTAGGTAGTTAGTACCTACTGGGAGAAAAATCCATTGATAGAAGCTAAGTTTGTCGGTGAGTAAAATGTAAATTAGTGAACCCCTCGTTTTGATGATTTCCAACGATTATTGCTTAGGGATTGATACACCTTGACCTATAATAATAATAATGATGATCAAGTGGGTTTTATACTATATCAAAATATAAGTGTTTCTTTGAGATTCGTTATCAATTCTTCACATAGCCGGGAAACACAGACCATACAACAAGTACTTACGTACCGGGAAACAAGCAAAAGTTATCTTTGTTTTTAAATAAACAAGTGACTATTCTATACTCTTTCGTTGTAAAATTTAAAAATAGGTACTTATTAATTTTCTACAATTTCTACTGATATGAGAATAAGCACCTTTGAAATCCCATTTACACTTACAAGTGTTTTACAGTTGTAAAGTTTAAAGAGAAATCTCTGTCTGTCTGTGTTTCTTTCATGCTAACATATAAGTAGATAGAAGGGCCGTTCGGAACCAGTCGCGGTTCCCCGTGCACGCACACATAAAGATATTACCTAATGCAATCTCAGCCCTAACCGGGCTATAGGCACAACAATACAGCCTTATAACTTCCCGACCGACCCGTGGTCACACCGTTTTACCACACCAGTGCGACTACATCCTACACCTTTGACATGAAAAATTACAAATAAAGCTATAGGTAGACCTTTTTTTGTAAAACAGTACGTCATCAAAGTACTGGATCACATAAATATGGAGAAGGTTTATCTTGTATATTTTTAGTAGCTTTTTATTTTTTCTCATTTTTCGTAATAGAATAAGTTACCAAAATACCTGGATCTTCGCATTACAAGAAAACAAGTAGGTATTTTAGAATACGGCCAGAGCAGCGCTTCTGGCTTGAACACACAGATTTTATATTTTGTGCTAGACTTGCTTGTACATACTATTATTTGTTCTGATGCTAACTGTGTGCATGTGTGTAAGTAAAGGCTTGTTTCAAGAGGCATGGTATGACGTATGTCGTTCTTTGAACACACCCACTATGATAACGATAAATTAAAGTTCATCAACGTTTTGTTATCGATAATTCTCCCGCATTCTTGACGCCAGTGGAATCGTTATAATTATTATGATTTATAATAATGATTGCGTGGTCTACATTTTGTGTCCGATGTGTTGGTCAGTCAGTATACCACCATCATTTTGTGGCAAAGAAACATGAGACGAAAAACGGCAAAACATTATAATTCTTCCATACTAACTAGACAGCTAAAACCTTGCTAAAACATTGTATTAGTATGGGAAAGTATCTTTTATTGTCGTTTTTCGACCCATGTTTCTTTGGCAAAAATGTTTAGTTCCATTGGTAGAATTAAAACGACTTATAATAACCCCGTCGGAGAGTTAATTCAATTTAACGATTGATTTCTTAAGGAAGTTTTATTTTTTTATGATTGCTAAATTAATTTTAAATAATTACATTCACATAACAGTGAAAATATTTTGATATTACTAAAAAGGCGTAGAAGTTTCAAATTAGAGACTTGGATTTTTCATGCAAAATACGGAATCTGTGACGTAACAAAGTTTTCTTTCATATTTTATTTTACAATTTTCGATTGTGGGACTTTACAATTACACTTTACAAAGTGTGAAGTGCTTTGAAAGTGAACTATTGAACATATAATAGGTATATATAACCTATATATATATATATATATATATATATATATATATATAACTTATATATTTTAAACATGTCCATTACGTTTTTAGAATGCTGGTCAGATCAGTTGGGTGTGTATAGCGATCTGAATATCCTCCATTCACTCCCTGGATAGCCGTCATCAGATCACAGCACAGTACATCCCTGGCAGGAAACCAAGGCTTCAAAGTTACCTCGTTTGTATGAAAATAGCACCTGTATCCCTAAACAAAGTTGATGTGTGTAACTTAGACATAATCTACAAACGCGAATAAACCGATAAGCACGTTGATATCAACGGAAGATTTCAGTCTACTTATGATATCAGAATTAACAGTCAATGGATAAATTGAATCTTAAGTTTAAAACTGTGCCTGTAAAATATGATAGTCGAATGTCCTAGATTGAAGTCCTTGATTTATTTCAGTTTATTTTATTTTTTATTTGCTAGATTTTTCTGGGTGACCTTTTATTTGCAGAACATTAATGCCGGAGAAGTGAAAATGAATTTTTGTCCTTCTCCAGCGCGAAAAGGGCGCTTTTGGCACGTTAAAACGTGTGAGGCTGAGTGCTTTTTTAATTTCTAGCATCACCTTTTGAAATAATAAAGAGAAAAAGAAATAGAGCGACAAGGATGACACTTGTAAAATTGATATGTGAGAAAAGGATAGATAGAATGCTTTATGTTGTCATAGATAGATTCACTAAAAATTTTTTTTCATGTCAGTGGATGGATTAAAAAGTATAAAAAATAAAATTCCCGGATATAACAAGGATTGTTGAAAAAAAAGGTAATAATTCGTTACAAAGAGTATGGACGAAATAAGGTCGCATTTATGAAATAAATATAAAATAAGAAAAATTTATGAATATTAACAAATTAGTGTTTTATGATTGTAAATAAATAAATCATTCACTCGTCGCTCAATCGTCCACTTGCCGCAAAAACGTCCACATCGCATTTGGTCCATTTCGTGGAACGTCCATTTTGCATTTGGTCCATTTTGCGGAACGTATTGAGAAGTAGATCAAATGCGCCTAAACGGTGAAAAGTTGCATGTTTAACACTCTATGTATGCGAAGCGCTCATGGCGGAATTTGACAGACTGATCATACTCGATCACGTTTGTTAAGCAACCTCGGTCCGGTCAGGTCTCGGATGGGTGACCGTCAAAGTGGCATTACAACTGAGCGCTTCCGTGCTTCGGAGGGCACGTTAAGCCGTCGGTCCCGGTTGTTGTCATCTGATGACAGTCGTTAAGGCAAGTTAGAGGCCTTACAGGCGGCTTGATAAACTCTAACACCAGAGGTGGCCACTAATCCTCATTCGATAAGAAGAAGAACACTCTATGTGTTAAACATGCAACTTTTCACCGTTTAACCGTGAAAAGATCTTAGAAAAATTTTCGCTGCGGTAACACGAGACCAAATTTTTGTCCTGCCTCGTGCCTTTAAATCACTCACTGTGTTCCTGTAGTCTATATTGAAATCACTCGCCACGCTTCTAGTTCGTAATTTAAAGTCGGCACTCGCAGCACAAATTGACTTTGGTCACTTGTTTGCTAAAAGTGTTTAGAAAAATAATTATTTTTTAAAATGTGGGGAACTTCGACTTCCGACACTCGCGGTGCTTCAAATACGAGTATTATATCGAAACGACATGAATTTTTTAAATGTAAATTAATTTGTATTGGTGGTATTTAATCGGGTAACAATAAACTCCCATTTTGGGTATCAAAAATACTGAATATAGCGTACTGAAATACTAAGTGGGCTACGGACTGACGGCGACTACAAATGTTGAAAATAGGTGACTTTAAAGTACAAATTGAGTAATTAGTTATTCAGAACGGGCGACCAAATTACTATTTGGGCGACAACCTTAGGGCATACACAACATTTAAAATTTAGCATATATTTTATTTAAAAAAGGTGACTATTATCTTATCGTGATGACAAAAATACCATGTTGGACAGCTTAAATCAGTTATATAATACCTACTTGGTATAATAGTTGCCTATACTCAGTATTTTCGTCACTCATTTAGAATTTTCACTACTAACTTAATTTATTCATCTCCCACATGTAGTAGCCTGTTTTACGTATTTTTGTAATCCACAACAAATAAACCACTGCCAGGTTTAGTATTTAAGTATCTCATTAGCATTCGTCTTTAATTATTTTCAGTCACCCAATTAATTAATTCCCATTTAATTTAAAAAATTAAGGAAAAATAAAGAAAACTCTATTCATCAAACATGCAAACGTAATTATGAAACATTATTTTATAAATGATGCGGAAAATAGCTGTTGTCCATAAAAACACGCAGAACTTACGTAAATAAAATGAATACATCAAAAGTTTAAAAGCATTTACTAGAAGTTAGGAATATTTTTGAATTAAATACACAAGGCTGGTAAATTTTTTTATATTTACTAAGTACATATTACATAAAGAGGTAACTATGAGAATAATTTTGTTTCGTTTGTACAATATCCAAAAATATTTTACATCCTATTTGCAGACTTCACCTAAAAGATAGTTCTGAGTTATTTGACTAACAATATATTAAAATCTGTGTAATCCGTTTATACTCGGCTTATCCTTGTTGCTATGTTGATAAAATTTAAGTGTGAAACATTTATTTCTTTGGTGAAGTAATTTATTGAAACACTCAACTACCGAAATCGGTGAAAAATCATCAAATTTACCATGGAGTTTACTTCATTATAGAAATCACATAATTATGTAGTAAAATAGCTACATAAGTTCAAAACACTAGATACTTACTCTATAACTTTAAACTTTAGCTTGTTAAACTTTGAGTTCAGAATTCACGACATTTTACATTTTGCTGTAATCGAACAAGCATATTTTCTATTTTGCTGAAACTGATGTTACTGTGCTACATATAGAAACTCACACTATTGATTGAAATTATCTATGTATATCATAAACTAAAACATAAAATCTTATCTTTATGATATTATTACAGCAATGGGGAATGTCCGAAAAAAATGAAATTGGCTGAATATTTTTTTATATGCAGAAATAATCCAAAAATTCTGAAACTATTTCTATAGCTAAGCGCTCCTACGCACTGTACGGTTAGCCGCGTTGCGGCTCTCCGTCCGGTGTACCGCAATAAAAAATTTGTTCGAAAAAATAGTTTTTATTCGCACTGTGATACGGCTGCCGCCCAACCTCACCGGTCGATCGCAGCGCTGCGGCCCGACTGTCGGCAAGCCGGACGGTCGCTGTATGCACTACGCGGATGCACTGCGGATTGCTAGTTTGCGGTTGCTCGCCATTGAAGGCGCAAATATACCTACGCTCGCGACAGATAACATAATTCTCGGCCATGGATTTCGATGGGGAAATTCTGAAATATATCTCATGTAAATCCAATAAACAGCTGTAACTTCTTCAGCGTCCATCTTGGAAATTAATCGATGAAACCGCAACGTTACACTATCCGCACTTTCCGGTTACGGTTACGGCTAGCCACTGCGCGGTTAACCGCAACTGTAGCCGCATCCTGCTGCGGCCAGCCGGACGGACAGCCGCAACGCGGCTAACCGGACAGTGCGTACGAGGCCTAAGGGACCATATTCCTACCTATAAAAAAATATTCAGCCAATTTGATTTTTTTCGTACATTCCCCATTGCATTTGTTGTTTGCTATAGTTATTTATTAAAGTAAGTATAATAATTCGTAAAACATTATACTTTCGAGAATTAGTTATGTATTAAAATATTTGTACTTTAATATACAAGATGGTAATCATTCAATAGAAGGCACTAAATATAGGCACATTTACATTGTATGTCTATAACATAAAATAACAATATTTTAGTTACAATTGCGCATTAAGTACTTATTAATCTATACAATCTATTTAGATTGATCTAATATCACGTTTTATAAGTACCAGTTGATTTGCCTGAGAATGTGAGATAATCTGTAATGATTTTTTTCACTAGATCTATATCAACAGAAACTTGATTCAAATTACTTAAATCTAAATACAATATTACACTTTAAAAAGTTTTATCGGCTACTCCTGAAATGTACCACAAAACCTTCCCTTTAATTAAAGGAACTATTTTTTGATAAAATACTGATAGCATAAATAATAGCTAGGTATCTACCTAGCTTAGATTTTGGAAAAAATATAATTACCCATTGTGTTTTTAAATCTTATAGAAAATTAAACATTTGTACATGCATTTTTATACGGATTTCATACTAGACAAAAAAAACGACTTTTCTCTTTTGGCTCAGGCGTTTCTCACATATATTTTATGTACTTAAAAATCATAAAATATATTATTCTGATGCTTGGTAGTGTATTTAGCATTAAGTACTAATATTTCAGCATTAAGTACTGTTATATTTTTATAAGTTAATACACTCAGTTCCAACGTTAAAGGATTTTATCTTCACATCCGAAATATTTTTAGAACCTGAGGGATTACCTACTCGATTGGAGAAACATGAACTAAGTAAACATTTGATCGGTTTAATTTTAATAACATTTTAAGTTTAACTAAATTTAGATGCATTGAATTGAGGACACAATTTTACTAAGCTACCATATAATATCGCTCGCGCAGCAAGTAGCTTTAGTTCTTTTCTCTAATTTTCCCATTGTATGTACTTACCTATGTTTTTTCTCTTACCTTTGCTTGAACTAAGATTATTTGTAAGTTAAAAATAATTTACGGTGGAAGAGCTATATTAGATTCTGGTGAAAAGTTAGTTACACGGTATAAAAGATCAATTTATTTTATCTTACTGTAAATATTTAAATTGATAGGTACTAATTAAACTTTCATGTACTTACGTAAAAAACAATATTTTATATATGAGAACTAATATGGTAGAAACCGTTTTTTATGATTCACGATGTATTAGTACTCAAATTTGTTATACTTAAATGCAAGATATTTAAATATAATGCTACTTGGTTATGTCAATATCACACATTTATAAGTTAGTTTAGTTTGACTTGATTTCAAACTTTTACAAGTATTACATAAAATATCAAATTCAATCAGTGAAAAACTCAGTATAAAATAGTAGGTATTTACATGTAGGTACATTGAATCAATTATTCTCGATGGATATACAATACAAATATTCAATCACAATAAGCTTCACTGGAAGGAATAAATCAAATATCAATTCTCACTGCACCCGTATGTCCATTGCGTTTCTCAAATACAACTTTTTCTTTTGGTGAATACAATCTTTCTTGAATTGCAGCAAACGACTGTCCTTTAGTTTCAGGCAGCAAAATTAGTATAAACACCACACCAGCCACCGATAGAGCCCCAAAACCCCAAAAAGCGACGTAGTCCCCCAAACTGTCCCTAACTACTTGAAACAATTTTGTAACTGCAAATGTCATTAGAGCCACGCAAATCTGTATCACACAAGTGGCCTTTGACTTAATATGGGTCGGAAATATCTCCGACGTTATAGCAAAAGGCACAGTAGCTAAACCTATAGTGTATGAAAATATAAATATTGGTATCACTACAATAGGAATGAATTTAAGACTCACTATGAACTCATTGTTCATGTCTTTCATGAAGAAATAGGCACCGATTATGACGTTTGCCAGACCGACGCCGCACGACGAGACCAGCAAAAGTGGTTTCCTTCCTAGTCTGTCGACTAATTGTGATGATATTGCAGAGGTAATTAATTGTACGGTGCCAAAGAGTATGCACGATACTTCTGCTCCCAGGCCGCCTTCAGCAGCTCCAAAAATTTGCTGTGCATACGATATTATAGCAGTGCTACCGCAAAACTGCTGTGTGAAGTAAATGCCTAGTAATATTAATAACCCTCTTCTGTTTCCGCCGACAGTGATCAAATCTTTCCATCGACCCTTTTCCTTCATATTTTCGTTAACTAATGCAGTCATGCTTTCCAGTTCTTCACGCATGAAGCCTTTGCCGCGCAGTTTCTTTAAGGAACCTTCGGCTTGGTCTACTCTTCCGGACTTGATGAAGTAGTATGGAGATTCTGGCATGTTACTGAACGTTACTACGAAGAGAATCGGTATGGCGATGTTAAAGCTCGCCAATCCCAGCATGGAGACGTAAGGTCCGATGCAATACTGCGATAAGATGCCAAACTGAAATCAAAACATTGCAGGATTAATAATAGTAGTTTGTTACACAAGGGATGTAAGTGAGCTATTACAGAACAAGATCCAATTTGGCGCCCGTGCGAGCGCAGCTCGCAAAGGGCGCTAATGGATCGAGTGCACCCGAGATATTTAGACGCACGAGCGAGCGAAGCGAGCGAGGGCGAATATAGTTCGAGGGTGTAATAGCTACTTACAACCGAGGTAAGCATACTATTTTACATCATTCATGCGAGGTAAATTTAATAAAAATAAAAACAAAAACATTAAAACAAAAATAAAACGTAAAGGGTTATTTCATTGAAAACTCGTAGGGTTGATCAGACCATTAAACTGAACAACTTTCATTATGGAACCAACCTCGAAATCACGAAAAAAAACAGCTGTTTTTGCATTGCAGAATTTTGCATACCTAGCTTCAACTGAAATGAAATGCCGCCATTTTCATTGTTTTTTTTTTCAGCCAAAAGTTTCGTCAGTTTATAATAAAAGAAATGAGATTGGTTCACTAAGGAGTTTTAAATGCTTGAATTGTAAAGTAACTTTACAGTTAAAGCATTCACCATCCTTGAATTGTAAAGTGATTTGAAAATGGAACGTTCTATCTAAACAATGCACTGTGTTGCATATGCCAACTTACACAGCCTCATCATACTATATAAGTAAATCCTAGTTACCGAGCAAGTATGATGTAAAGATATGTTACGGCATTTCTATGACGCAGCGAAAAGAAAATCGTGCATGCTACGTATTACAGATGATTTAGATGATTGCTGTAATTGTGTTTGAAAATAAAATGACTATAATAAACTAAGTAATAACAGGTAATGATCAACGTGCATTGCACATCGACATATTTAATGCGCAATAACTCCGGAAAATTCACACTAGTTCTACGGATTAATTATGTTAGGTAAATGTATTTACATCAGCGATTATGATGGTCTTAACGCCTGTTCCGGTGAAGTAAAATAATACATTGTACATAGGCATAATAAAACTGATCGAACGTCACATGTAAAAAGTACCATGCTTCCTTCAGTTAAGGAATATTTTAGCCCACACATAAAAACTAGTTACTAAATAATATACTGTGACTCGGTAGCTCAGTTGGAAGAGTATTGGACTGAACTTTCAAGGGTCTCAGGTTCGATTCCCGCCTGGGAATATGATCTAGTGCGAGTAAATTTTTTTTAGTACCTATATTGTTTAGTATTGAATAAAAATATTATCGTAAATGCTAAAATATCACTAGTTAAGTAAGTACATAATTTATCCGTATCTACCGATTGAAGTAAAGGCATAAGAATAAATAAAACTGTTTAGAACGGACTCTTCTTTGCCAGAGTCACAAATGTTGCCATTTATATACCTACTTCCCCCTTCACGTCGTTCCGCCCCACTGTCGTCCAGGCGTGATGCCAGGGTTGCTTACTGTTAAATATTGCTTACGTTTAAAGATATTTTTTTTCATGGAAGATTTACAGACAAATAACATCTTTTAATAGAACTTATAAGTAAATACTATGCTATTAACAAATCTTCACAATTGGCTTTGGTTAAAAAATAAAAGGTATTTTTTTTATATTTTTTTTTTACAGATTAGGCCAATTTAAGAAACTAATTTGAATATTTTAACATTTGGTCCCGTATTTATTTTTTTATAAATATATTTGTCGAGCGGATATGGTCAACCGGAATGACGTCATTAGTGGCATGAAAGTTTAAGAAGGAAAACCTTTGCCATCTTCTTATAGAAAAAGAACGGCCAAGTGTCATTACCTGTCATAATGACTTTATGGTTGTTTGTAAACAAATAAGTTATAGTTAATATTTCTTCTATTTTATTCATTTAATCCAGTTGTGACGGTTCTAACCTACCTTCTTAATTTGTCGCAATAATTTTTGAGGTGGTAAAATTATAATAAAAATGCTTACCAGTGGAAACTCAGCTGAAAAACTTTGTAAAAACTGACACGCCCAATTTACCCAAATTGCGAAATGATTGTATGTATTGTATCTATTTTGGATGTAGGCTACATGGATGAAATTGTAACGATTGCTTGTGGACTGATAAATTTGCAGGATAACATAATAAACATTGTGAAAATATGTGCATACTTTATTTCTATTTACAAACATTTACTAGTAGGGATGTGGAAAAAATTACGAGATAAGTTCATCGATATTTATCGGGCGATATTAATTACTCGATATATCGATAGATGTTTTTACAATAATTTTTCCAAAACATTTTTTTTGTAATTAGTGTAATTACGTATGGTTTCTAATAGTCGACACTATTTTGTCACTCGAGCATTTTGTTTTTTTCCAACTTTTGAGTCTTAAAAAACATCGTAAAATTCGTCAAATCGACCCAAAATTTCGCGTAGGGGTTTATTTTGCTATTTTTTATGTTTTACAATACCTTAAAATAAGAATCCATTACTTAGTCATCATCCCATTTTATCCCATTTTTTTCTGAGAAATATTACCTATATCGATATTTTTTCACCTCCACCTTCCACCATCCCTAATGCCAAGTTCATTGTCAAAATTGTCTTTGCCCTTTTTTCTTTTTTTTATTATGGCTGGGGGATCTGTATGTGATGACGTCATATGAAGGTCATTTGAAGGTTAAAGCTTTTTATTGAATATTATAAATATCTTTAAAAATATAGACTTATTTTTAAATTTAATTAGTAGACACTGTACCGAAAGCTTATTCCTCGAAATGGTTTTGAGATTTCCAGTCATGTTCAAAAAGTTATCAAAGCCAAATTGAGTGTACAATAGTGTTTTTTACCATAAGGGCGTAGTGGTGTTATTTAGATTTTAGAAAAAATATTTAAAACAAAGAGTTGCTAAGCTTATTATAACGGGTGGCGCAAAAGTAAAGACCCTATTTGGTTCAGCTATAACATTTTTTCTAAATTAGAAAACTAGATTTAGGTTTTTTTAAATGTATATTTGTGCCATTAAATTTCGTACCATTAGGATTTAAAGATGATGTCTTTTAAATGGTGACCTCCAGAGTTGATACACATTTGAGCCCTATTTATGACATTTTGCATAACTTGCCGTAACACTTCCTGCGATATGTTCGTTATTTCTTGACGAATGTTTTCTTTTAGAGCTGCGAGAGTCTGTGGCTTGTTCACATACACCCGAGATTTCAAAAAACCCCAAAGAAAGAAGTCTGGACTGGTCAGTCCTGCCGGACGGTGGGGAAATCGTCGACGAAATTCACGTTGTGTTCTTATCACTGATGAATTATTCCGTAAGAACATTGACACAATTATTCCACGTTCTTGGGGAGTAAAACGGTCCATGTTTATTTTCAGTGTATTTTATATTTGTTCACTACACAATTTTCAACAACAGAATGACAGAAAATGTCATATAAAAAAAATAAAAGTATTTTCTTTAGTGCCAGTACTTTTGCGCCACCCGTTATTTATCTAATATGTTGAAGTTTTAAACAGTAAAGAGGGAAAGTTTAAAAATATTGCTATAATAAACGATTTTTTTTCTTTGAAATCATTATTTTATTCGAGTTTTACAAAATATGTGATCAACGACCGATGGCAGGGCTATCGAAAGTAAAAAAAATACTGATGGTACCTACTTTAAATAAAACAATTGGATGAAACAAAAGAACTGTTCATGTCCTTTTGATTAATTAGGCACGTAAACGAAATAACATTTAGAAAGTATTACCTCTCATCTTTTTTGTGCAAACTAAAAAAACTTAAGCGTGGCATTGGTTTTTAAATTGTTTGTACAATCAAACACACCACATTAACTTGACGCCATTGTAATTTGTTTCCAAGAACGGTAGTACGGAACGCACAAACAGGCAAACGCCGCGGCTGTTGCAGCCCGACTGAGTTTCCCGTTTAACGTGTAGACTAATATCGTGACTTTGAGCCCGTCTGGAGCGGGACCGGGAGTGTCCATTCCACCCAGTTTTATTTATTATTTATTATCTTATTTACCATAGTAAAGGTTCAATCCACAGGTTCAGCGCCACATTAATTTATGTCCGATGGTTCAGTGACCCAAAAACTATGTTGCCTCGTCTTAAGTTGTAACCATCTATAGCAAAAGCTACTACAGGGTGGAAAAAGGCAGTAGTTGGAGGGAAAGTACCCCAAATACTGATGATGATATCTTTTTCCGAAAAGAAACATTACTTTATTTATAAAACTGCATTTAAAGATTTTTGATAGATCACTATTATCTCAGCCGAGAATCGAACGGGCTGAAATTCGAAAATATAACATCCTGTACTTTTATGATACCAATCGATAGAGCCAATGATAAGGGTCAATTTCTTCTATTTAACATCTTAAAGACAGACCCAACCCAAGAAAGATAACAAAATGTAATTTAGACCGTTCAATACCCATCTGAGACAAGCGATTTATCAAAACATCTTTGAATGCAGTTTAACTTATTTAAAAAAAATAAAGGAATGTTTTATTTCAGTAAAATTTGCTATCATCAATATTTAGGGTACTTTCCCTCGAATTAGTCTGTTTTCCCACACTATATAATTTTGAAATTTACCTTAGACATGACAGTAATAAGAGTTGCCATGGCTCCCCTAACTTTGTCAGAGGCGATCTCCCCAAGGTACATAGGAGCAGCAGTGTAAGCTATCCCGTAGCCCAGACCCGAGATGAGTCGGGACACGTAGATTGTGGGCACGTTGTTAGCCAGCATCACGAGGATCCAGCCAATTATGTAAGGGACTGACGCTAGCAGCAGTGTTTTCTTGGTACCAATTTTGTCTGCTAGGTATGACGCAGGGATGGGACTGGCAGCTGAAATAAAAAATAAAAAGAATTTAGAGACTTATTTACTTATTAAGCGCGACTTATTTACTTAGAACGCGACTTATTTATTATGTCTTATTTACTTAGAAGCGTATTACAGTCGATTAGCTTAATCGACTGTAATACGCTTAGCAGTGTAGCGGCATCTACCGTACCGCCGCACATAGCAACACACGGTTAAAACAAGATTCAACCACCATGTTACTAGATGGCGCTAGTGTCGAATGAACACAAAGATTGGTAAGGAATAACATCTCGTAGTATGGAGACCAATATGGTGAAACCTACATCTCGCTATCGGAGTATTCTCAGCCACCAAACTATATATACAACTTCCAACCATCATCGGTTGGACCGCGGTCCCCGGGCTAAGATCACCCAGCCCGGAGGAAGATCTTCCACTTTGGCCTTCCTACTAGTGGCTACCTACTTCTCTCCATACCATACTACCCTACTACATATCCTACAGCAGTAAGCAGGCAGGTTGGGATTTATTGGTATTTATTTATTTTTAATAAGTAAACAGTAACGCACCAAATTTTTTTCCTCGTTTCTTTATTATACAAACACATGTACAAATGTACACGCAGTCAATTTAATTTTTCGAAGATGTAGAAAATTTTATATCGCGTAACGTTATAAAATTTTCTATATCTTTTTATGGAGCGTAATCTCTTTTAAATAAAGAAATTAAGTTTCGTGAAAGATTAAAAAAAAAAATTCAAATAAGTACTTATGTGTTGAGATTATAATAGTACAGTAGCCCGTAGAACATTTAAATCACCAAAAAGGTTACCGTTTGCCGTTGTGATATAGTTAATTATTACGAAATTATAGATACTTTAACCCAAGTTTTACAGATCGCAACCTGCCGTAACCTATATTTGTATATCTCCAAAATTTATATTTTTTATTTTTCGAGGTTTACCACATAGTTTAGCTATTGTCGTGTTCTACAGCTTGGTTTGATTGCCACAGATAAAAGTAAGATTATAAAAAGTAGCCATATACAGATTTAAGACCTGATGAAAATGGTTGGATTTTATCTGGTCTTAAATCTGTGTATGATCACTTTCCATAGTCTTACTATTTATCAGTGGCAATTAAACAAAGCTGTAGAACACGACAATAGCTTAACCATGTGGTAAACCTTGAAAAATAAAAAAAATATCATTTTTAAAGATATACAAATATAGGTTACGGCGGGTTGCGATCTGTAAAACTTGGGTTAAAGTATCTATAATTTCGTAATAAATAACTATACCTATCACAACGGCAAACGGTAACCTTGTTGGTGATTTAAATGTTCTACGGGCTACTGTACTATAACATCTACGAAACTTTTGACTCATGATATCATTCTGACTGACATGTAATGGGGAATGTTTGAAAAAATTCAAACTGGCTGAATATTTTTATTATTATTTTTATTAAAAATATTCAGTATTCACATTTTATAATATTTTTATAGGTAATTAATAGTTATAAGCTCTCTTAGTAATAGAAAAAAGTTTCAGAATATATGGTTGTGTGAAAATTAAAATAAAAAATAAAGTCACTTCGTTTCGTCTTCATAAATGTACGGAAATAACAGCAGAATGTAAATTATGCCTAACCACCACTGGCCACAAGCACAACCACAAAACGTATTAAAAAATGTTATGACATTTTATGACGATTTTTTTTAAAGACCATGTTGTAGTTGTGGCAGTTATAATCTCCATTCTGCTGTTACTTCCGTACATTTGTGAAGACGAAGTGACTTTAATTTTATTTTTAATTTTTCACACAACACAACCGAATATTCTGAAACTTTTTTCTTTTAATAAGGGAGCTTATTCCTACCTATAAAAATGTTCAGCCAATTTGTTTTTTCAGACATTTCCCATTGTGTGTTTGTTCGGTGTGGTTCGCATGTCGCAAAATTATGATCTAACTTATTATTTATAACTTACGAGTACCATAAATGCGAAAATGAGTTTGTTAAGCTTTCGCGTCTTAACTACGCAACGATCATCATAGAATTGCATATACAGGGGTACAGATCTGGGGTGAGATTGAGTAAAGTCAATCGTATTCATTTGACAGTTCATATTGTATCCGATCGGCAGCCATTTGTATGGAATTTAACACTAATGACATCCTTACTTCCTTACTAATATTATAAATGCGAAAGTCCGTTTGTTTGTTTGTTTGTTTGTTTGTTACGCCTTCACGTCCCAACTACTGAACCGATCATCATGAAATTTTGCATACACGTTGTCAGGGGTACAGAGAAGGACATAGGGTACCTTTCATCCCGAAAAAAAGTATAGTTCCCGAGGGATAGCAAAAAACCTTTCCACGCAGACGAAGTCGCGGGCGGCCGCTAGTACAATATAAACTTTCAAATTAATACGATTACACAATCGACTTTCTTGATTGAAAGTATCTTTCAGCCAGATAAAATACTGTTTATGAGAAATAGAATAATAACAGCTGATCATGCAAAAGCAGTTGCAGGCGGCCGTAGTCTCATATACTAACTTCACTGTAGCACATAGATCTGCCGAAAGTCTTCACTGTGGGTGGTTTATCTATCTAAACGGTTAATATGCTATTGGTTACATCTAAGGCAATGCGAGCGCGTTCAGCCGAACTTTCAGCGCTGTACTTTCGGCAGGTGTGTTTTGTGTTCGAAACTTACCTGAGCACAAGATCATTAGGGACACGATCCAGGAGCTCTGGTCGTTGGAGGTCTTGATGGGCGAATCCGGCGCCAGCAACATTGGCAGCGTCGGCGACGTCCAGCCGACGGTGGTGCCCGCCGCCGCCGTGATCAGAGTCGCTGGAATTTGTTAAACATATGTTTATTTTCTTTAAAATTTTATAGAGGTAACAATAAAACTTTTACTTTGTTTGACAACTGATTTGCTTTTTTTATGTTAAGTAGCCGTTGACTTTGTGGCTTAGTGGGCTTTAGTGTTTACAATAACACAAAAGTGCATATTCTATCTTATGTCCGATGGAACTACGTTTTTCTTCAATTATTACAATAATAGGCTTTAAATGAAAGGCCTTGATGAGCACATTCAAAAATAATTTGTTAATAAAAAATATGAAATAAAAATAAATAAATTTAAAAATATTACTATTGCCCTGCCAAAAACGAACTAAAAAGTTAAATAACAATTTACCTACTGGCGGGGAACCTCTTTGATTAAAAATTGTTCCACAAAGTGGTCCCTCGACTGCAAGGATACTTTTTAGGGTTCCGTACCCAAAGGGTAAAAACGGGACCCTATTACTAAGACTCCGTTGTCCGTCTGTCTGTCTGTCAACAGGCTGTATATCATGAACCGTGATAGCTAGAAAGTTGAAATTTTCACAGATGATGTATTTCTGTTGCCACTATAACAAATACTAAAAACAGAATAAAATTAATATTTAAGGGGTCTCCCATACAACAAACGTGATTTTTTTGATGTTTTTTGCTCGATATTAATAATAACAACAGGTAGACGTTGAAATTTTCACAGATGATGTATTTTTGTTGCCGCTATAACAACAAATACTAGAAACAGAATAAAATTAATATTGATGGGGGGCTCCCATACAACAAACGTAATTTTTTTGGCGTTTTTTGGTACGGAACCCTTCGTGCGTGAGTCCAACTCGCACTTGGCCGGTTTTTTATTTAACTTTTTTGTTTGTTTTTGGCAGGGCAGTCGTGTTTTAATTTAATATTTAAATTTATTTTTGAATGTAAGTTTTATTGTCATTTTATGCATTTTATTTAAAACATAGTATTGTTAACACAACTTGCTATGATACCGTAGAAAACAAATATTATTACTCTTATCACTTCATTAGAATACATGACTGCCGGTTTTCACAATACCAATTATTCCGTTTGTCTATTATCATTAGTATCTATTCGTTGCAAATGAACCTAGAATGCTTATTATTTGCTGAATAATTAATATTATTTAACCTACATCTAAAATTTACATGTAAAGTTGAGGATAAACATACCTAAATATTGTGATATTTCCTAATATTATAATATGTAAAATTATGTAAAGGTGTTTTTCAGCTTACTGAATTTCATTGTAGTATGCATGAATAGCCAAGAAGTAATTTGTGTATACCTCTTTCTGTTAGCGCAAGTTATTTCTTGTTACTGTGTGAAAATATTTGTTTAGTAACTTCTACTTTTAGTATTAATAAAGGTTGTGAAAATTTCATAATATTAACACACAAAGCAAATACATAATATTATACATATATCACAGTTTTAGGTACAAAGTGCCTTTAGGCTCGGCTTTCCACAGATGTGCTACGTAGACATATGAGCAAGGTCAAAGATAACTACGGAACTAAGTTACCGTTTTCACAAATGCTGCTGTAGCCTTGGGCATTAAACCAATTTTAATGCTCTAGGGCTGTAGCGGAGCGGTGTAAGACTTTTTATTTTAAAACAAATGTGCCCGTACTACTAACATAGTTATTCAAGTGCATGTATACTAACAAATGGATGTATGGTCTGAAATAAAGCTATTATTATTATTTAGCTCCCATACGTAGCTCCAATCCATAGCACGCATCCTTCCATATTAAAAATCATGGCTTCATTGAACTCGTTTCCACCAGTGTGCAGTGTGTGCTAAGCTAAGATACGCTATGAAAATAAACGCTATTGGCGGATTTCATACACATCCTTGACATCCTCTTACACAGTTTAGCACATCTCTGTTGGAAAAGCAGCCTTAAGATGTCTACCTAGATGTTTAATGTCTTTAAGTTAATTTCCACACGGTAAATAGTAACAAGTTTGAGCAGCGGTAAAGATACTGCGGTAAGCGTAGAAAGTTTAAAACGGCTCCGTTGTAAATATTCTAGTCAAAAGTTGTAGCGAGTCAGAGTCGGAAAGTAACTTGCATGTTTCAGCTCCAACACCAAATACTGAAAGTGTTTATTTCAGGGACCGTGAATAGAGGCAAAACATTGTAGAAAAACTAAATAAAAAAATTCATTATTTATATCAATATCAGTTCTAATTGGTAAAATATACTGTTTTGTACATCATATAAAGAACGTTAATAACTAAAATAAAAATACCTAGTTAGAAAAAAAAGATATTAAATAAAATACAATATTAAAAATCAATATAAATGTCCAGCTTTTTCTCCATGACTACCCTCTGCCACCCATTCATGGTTGCAGTGATAGAAGGCCCTTGGTGTGAACTTGCAAGTAAAGGAGTTTGGTTGTGGTGGGTGGATTTGGATGGAAAAAAATGTGTGATGAAAGACTTCTATCCTTTTCTATCACATTGTACGACTTATACAACGTGTTAATGAATTAACGCAAAATGAAAAAACCGTTTCTTCCGACCATCAAACTGAACAACTTTTATTAAAGTACCAACTCTGAAATCACGAAAAAAAATTCTGCTGCTTCATACATTTTTATATTTTCGTTATTATTTTTTATATGAAACAGCAGATTTTTTTTCGCTATTTCAGAGTTTATCCCATAGTAAAAGTTTTTCAGTTTGATGGTCCGAAGAAACGGTTTCCCCATTTTGCGTTAATTCATTAACACGTTGTATAAGTTCGAGATTATGCTGAATGACGTAAAGTGCAAGCGTGAGTGACAATGTTGAGAACTTTTCTAAAATATATTAATTTTTTCCAGAATGTTTTAGAATATTCTAGATTTTTTAGAATGTTCTGGAATACGCTCGAAATTAAGCTGAATGACGTAAAGTGTAAGCGTGAGTGACAATGTTGAGAACTTTTCTAAAATGTATCAAATTTTTTCAGAATGTTCCAGAATATTCTAGGTTTTTCTAGAATGTTCTGGATACTCTAGCTAGGATATTTTTAATTATTGAAATGAACTACCTAAATGTGTCACTATGGTTGATCCAGAATACTGTAAGTAAATTGTTACGAATGATCTGAGAAATTCTATCATAAATTCAAACACTAATATTATTCTAAAAATTTCAAGATTGATCAAGAAACCTCTAAATTATATTAAAATGTTCAAAATTCTTTAAAAATGTTTTAGACAGTTTGGTAAAGAAAAAAAAACTAGAAACTATTCAGCCTGCGTGACCATTAATTGTGCCATGAGTTTTGACCCGGGCAACGCCGGGTTTGGCTACAAGTTTTCTTTAAAAGTAATTACGCCTTTGTGTCATCACGACATTAGCAATGAAGTAATAAAGAATATATTAGTTTTCTTAAAAATATGATATTCTACGTACCATAATTTTGTTAAGTAATAAACGTGTCGAGATAAGGTTTGAGAGTTGGAGAAATTTTTTAATCCAATACCAATCTGTCTAGATTGGTATTGTGGTATTGGATCCAATAATTTCTTGACATTGTATTATGAGAGAGTAACTTAACTTAGTTAGCTCTTTGGTAACTTAGTAGGTGTTGCTGAAGTAAAACTCGCTTTCACTTTGTACAGTTGAATAGTGAATAGATGACTGAAATAGGTATTTGAAAGTGTTTTTTTCTAAGCCTCACTCTTGTAAAGTTTGTTTTACGAAACACACTAGCACAACCGCAACCAAATTTTGGTGAGTATTGCAAAATGTTTGTTTGAAGTTTTGAAACTACTCCGTACCTACTTTATAAAAAAATAGTATTCTACCGTACTGTGTAATACCTTTCAAATATTTTTTTCTCAAAATAAAAAAAAACTTAAAAGAGAAAACATTTAGTATATCTACAAATCAATATGGTACATAAGTACCCTTAGAGCATTAAACCAATTAATGCTCTAAGTAAGTAGGTAAGTACCAATCAAAAAACTGTCTCATTTTAATATATTCTTCGGTTTCGTTTATCGATTCATTTAATTACAACTTATCGAATCACGGTATTAAGAAAAAGAAGATTGTATTTGTTCAAACACAATGTTATGTTTGATGACAACTAATGAAATTGCAATTAACTTCAATTAACTGATTGAACTCGATGTCCGTCGGTTGCTAGGTAGTACTATATTTTTTTCTAGACGTCAGACTCAGAACACTAATTAAAATCGAACGATAACAACGTGAACTAAATGATGTTTTTAAATTTTCCATTGTTTTCATTACCTGCTGAAATGGATTAAGGAATAATAATGAGATTTCAATGACACATTATTCCTATTTAGTCATGTCGTCAGTCTGTTGTCTTTTTTGGAGTAAACATGGAGGTATTCAAAATATTATTTGAATCTCTATCCATTCTGGATATTAACTGCCTAGAATCTAAATTATGAAACTCACAGGCAATTTTAATAAGCCCCAAAGGGTGGTCTTTAATGAATAAAAATATAACAAAAGGAAAGCGGTGATAAGCATCAGTGAATGGCGAGGGTCACTCTGATAGCCTTAATGAACCAGGATCGCGACAGTCAGCTTTTTCATGAAGGGACCATTATATTTTTGTGCGGTGACAACCCTAATAGCCTTTGTTGGGGGCATCTAGCGATAATAGACTCTGTCACAGCATTTTCTCTCTCGATAATTTATTAACAATTTGTTGGAAGATATTTACTTTACTGATAAAGAATGTCACTGAGACTTTGACTGGGGTTTTTAATGTTGGAATTTATTGGTGGCTTTTTGAGTTGACAAGACCATGCTGTAGGTATATCGACCTAACAAATAGGAGATATGTGATTGCTAACCCTTGATACCTTTAAATCGGTTCATTATTTTGTCAACTGATGTGACGAGGGTCAGTAAGAAAACCTTATTAAGTATATGACATTACATTTTATAAACTATAGAAACCTAATTATTATTTTGACGACGTGAGTGGTGCAGTGGTCTACATGCCGCCTACCACGCAAGAGGTCCCGGGTTCTATTCCCGGCCGGGCAGAAATTTAAATGATGAATTTTAATTTCTGTGACGGGTCTGGGTGTTACTATGTATAATAAGTATATATTTAAAAAGTATATAAGTAGTATATCAGTTTGTCTAGCACCCATATTACAAGCTTTGCTTAGTTTGGGGCTAGACGGCGCTGTGTGGAATTGTCCAAGCATTTTTTTATTTATATAAGCCCATAAAAATCTATCGAATTACATAATGTGTTTCTTATCGTGTCAATTCCGATTCGGCTATTAGCGATGGTAGAAAAAACAACACAAGGAAAGGAAGTATTATCTGTCGACAAGTGTGAGACGGCTTTAATGAAGCTCGCTGCTTCGAAGTCAGCTTTTTGTGATAATACCATTAGTCTATCTTTGCGTGCAATGATGACCCGAATAGATTTTATTGGCTATATACGTAAGCACAGAATATGACGTTAGTATAATTTTCTGCCCTTCCATCCACACTGCACTATCAATCCGCACTATCGGTAGTTTTATTTGGAATTTGACGAAAGCTGATAGCAGCACAATCAGCTTTCGTTGGGAAAATATTTCTTTTGCAATACTGTATAGTAGCAAAAGTAGGTTCATCTGGGCCTTAGTCTATAGGATAGACTAGACTAGGATTCTATTCTAGTGTGTACTTGTTATGTAGGTAGTGTCATACTTAACTATTTTTTAAAGTTTGGGTATACATCCGTTGGATGTGTTCCTACCTATGGCGCATCCGGTGCAAAATCGTGGCGAATAGATGAAATTAAATGTGTTCAAGGAACAAAATATGAAAGATTTGTGAAAAGTTAACATGACAGCTAAAATAACCGTGTTAGGAAAATGTAAGGTTTCATTTCACTCAAACATTACTTAATAAAAACGTAACTATAGGAAAATATACGAACATTAGTACTTAAGTACTTCATAATTGTATTGTTGTATAGAGAAAGTCTAATAAATAGCCTACAGTGACTAACTAAAAATTAAAGTTAACCTCTATTAATATTGAAAACTGTAGTCCCCTAGCTAGATTAACTAACAAAGCGAAACAACGTTGCGGTTGACGATAAGTGAGTCTGCGGTCATAAAGTTATTAATTTCAATGACATTTTATAAACAAAACAAAAACAAAACAATTTTGTAAACAATCCGATGAACTGCATTATTGCAAATTTAAAGTTAATAAGCTTGGTTAGCTAGGCTACGTACTCTTTTTTGACTAAAAAATATGACAAATTGATAAATGTTTATTGATAAATTTTTTTGAGTTCTGTACTTTTGAAAGTACCTACCTAGTACCGACCTTTACGTCTCAAGGAACTTTTTCTTTTTTTTTATACACAACGGGGTAGTGCTTGGCCTTCATCTCACCTGATGTTAAATGACGATAAGGCCGAAGGTGGAAGCGCACTACACCCGGAATACTGGCTATCTTACCTCTAACTGCCGGAACACAACAATTTTTAAATTGTTATTATGGCGTCAGACTTAGGTAAGATGGTGGTAGCTAGCCAGGCGGACTTGAAATAAGCCCTACCACCAACCAAACCGAGTACAAATTGTACCCCCCTGGGAATCGAACCCGGGACCTCTGCGTCTTACACGGGTGGGCGAACCACTAGACCACAGAGGCGGCTTTTCTCAGGAACTCGTTTTTTTATTATTGTGATTTTATAGTAATAAAACATTTAGAACTAGTGGCTCTGCGAGCTGTAGTCTTCGCTGTAATCTAACATATCACCGCTATTATGATCAAAATCGAAAAACTGATTCGACAAAAAAAGACTATATAAATAATATCAATCTTGCTCACAAATACGAGAATCGGCTGAGAAATGCACCCTTTAGAAGAGAACAGACGGACAGGACAGCCGCCGGACGGATATACTAAAACATTTTTGCTTAAGCTAAAAAAAGAGACGCTTCGCTCGTGCTTCGCGCTCGCTCGGTCAAATACTTGAAAGGAACCAACTGCATGTGTGCTAGTCAGATTCGTATGTGTCTGTTTTCTATTATTTAAACCACGGAGTATGTATACAATACTGTCTTTAGTAAATGCTAACTTTGATCCTATGATGAACGCAATTAGGTCATAATAGTTACGCATCGCTTGATTTTTAAGTAATGTGTTCATTGTTGTGAGTCATCATTTGTAAACAAGGAAAAATTACGGAATAATTGCACTATATGGGATACATAATTAGGAAAAGAAAGCTAACAGTTAAAACAAAGTTAATATGAATGACCAGATTTTTTTCTGTTAGTATAAATTATAGTGTAGTTTAAAAAAATAAAAAGCCAAGTTGCTTGGTTCGCTTTTTAAGAAGCTGAAATATAGCTTGTTTTTAATAATAAAGATTTTGGTAAATAATGCAAGCCTCAAACTGATATAAATGCAAATAGATTTAAAACATCTATTGATTTTATTTTCATTGAAGCAAAACCTTATCCTAAAGCATGTCCTTAATACATTTCTTTACGAATCATTGAACATAGTGGCTCCTCAAAAGAAGCATGCCCATTTCTGACCTGTCAATATCTTTATTTTATTAATTACTAACTTCCGTCCGCGACTTTGTTCGCATATAGATTAGCAATAATAATAATAATAATAATAATAATAATAATAATAAATACCAAATATTGAGAAAAAACAAAATAAGTTTAAAATAATAATAATAATAATAATAACGTTTATTCAATAGAAAGATGCATTACAATAACAAAATTAGGTATAATACATTACAAATTTTAAAATATAAATATAAACTGATTTACCTGAACTAGGTTATAATAATAACCTGTATTTCAGGCGATGGAAGTAGTAATAAATTAATCCTTAACTATATAAATTAACAGTAAATAAACCGTTAATAATAACAATTAGAACATTTATTGGTTGAAATGGAAAACCTTTCAACCAATAAAGCTTTTTTGATTGCCAAATTAAAAACCAATAAATCCAGTGTTCTACAATCATAGCGAATATTTAAATATATTACATTATCATTATACATCCACTTTAAAAAAGATATTTGACAGGTCAACACTTATATGGGAAGTGGTCATTGTTCTTTATCGTCTGATTTAGGTCGTCATGATTTAAAGGAGGCAACGACCGTCTTAGTTATCTGATACAGTTAAATGTCTTTTGTTATCTCCAATGAGGCATAGTACACTTCTTAATAGATAAAATACAATGTGTATGTGAATGTATTTTTATCGAGACACCACCTCCATTTGTGTAAAATCTTATTTATTGGGATTACAAGAGCAAACTCAAGGACTGATACTGATTGTGATTGAATGGATGCTCTTTATTAAATTTGATTTTAAAGACAACGAGATAAAACTAATTGCATATTTTCAATCTCTTTTATCCCTAGTACAACTTACGTTTGCATTTATTTCTTCTACGTATGAATTTGTAACAAAATAATATCACACTAGCATAAGAATAAGTTTTATTTATTCTTATGACACTAGTTGCTTAGATGCTTAGAATAATAACGCCTAGAAGCTGCGTCTGAACTAAAACATAAGAATAAACGGGTGCCATTTTCATTATGCTTGTGTGCGTAAGGTGTATGTATCTACGCTCTTCTAACGCTATGTATTAGAAGAGCGAAGATATATAAAACTTAGCCATATCTGGCTAAGTTTTATTTGTGCGTTTTTCGAGGTTGCAGCAGGTTTCTAGGCGTTATTTCAAAGTAAATATCACTACAGTAGGTGGCTAAAGCTATAAATTCAGAAGAAATCATAGACCACAAACATCAAGACCTAAGACATTTTAGAAAAAGATTTTCTACATTGCATCAAGCCATTTGTATATATTTTCAAGTTTTAAAACTTGATTGACCATATGATTTTATTTTATTTTATACAATTTAAAATGTATCCAATCAAATATCCTTCAGTTATTCTATCTGTTCTAAGAAGGTACATTTTGAGAAAGGTACATTTTGGGAAGGGTACATGCAAATGTAACTTTCCCAAAAAGTACCTTTCCCAGGTTCAAACCTGAAGGCACCCGACCACGGAGGTTGACATAATACCTATAATTGTATTAAAAAGCTAAGTTATAAGATTTTTGAAGAGTGAGGTATAAGATTTTCCCCCCATATTAAAATGGAAATTTGATAAAAATATTGAAAAAAATAATGCGTGTTTTTTTAAAATTGAATGGAATAAAGTGACTCACGCACTGGGCATCGAATGTATCAACTTCCTTACTACACACATAGAATAAATAATAGTGCCTACGTACAAAAGTATTATATATCCTGTATGTGGTGGTGAATCGCGTAATGGCAGTACGCCAAGGTGAAGGTCTGCATCACAGACCTATAATATAGACCTATAATACAGACCTATAATATAGGTCTGTGGTCTGCATGCACTTAAGGCTCCTATATACCTCAAAGTGGCGCCCTCATCTTAATTAAACTTATTGCTCGCTGAGTACATGAATGAACATATCGGAAATTCACGTATACAGATTGAAGCTCCTTAGCTTCTAAGTTTATTTACAAATGATAACCTCAGTAAAATATAGTTCGTAGTAGGAAAAAGTGCCTAAAGTGGCCAGTTTTTGCTCTTTTGTCTACTACTAAAGCTTCTATCCGTACATGTGAATTTTCGATAAACTATGTACTCAGCGAGCAATAAATTTAATTAAGATGAGGGTGCCACTTTGAGGTATAAAGGTACTGTTGCCGATGAAAGTTGAAAGTGAGAAACTAAACAACATTTTAGGTTTAGAGTCCCCCTTAGCCCTACCTTTTTTCAAGTCTCGTTGTAGGTAATCTGAAGTATCCAAGTTTGCGTACAATACTTTAATCCATCGTTTTGTTGAAAAAATTGCATTAGTGTTATTAATACAGGATTATTCTTATTTATTCCGTCAATCGTCGTTGATGTAATACAAATAGTGTACGAATCCGAGAAATCGCAATAACGATTTAGTATGGGTGGTCTAAAAAACTTTTTTACAAATTTTGATCACTTTACTTGAAAAGTTTCAAACAAATACCTAGCCAGTAGGTATTTACTCATATGTAAATTATAGAATAAATGTATTTCACGCCAATTCTCGAAAACAATAAAACAAAATACTATTAATATAACCGTGAAAAAGTCCCACAAAGTCAATTGCACGTAACCGTTCCCCTATTATTACTTGCATTGTTTCAGCATTCTTTTGTTTCAGTAAATAATACAACTATGTTTATATTATACAGCAGATGAATAGACGAATCAATTTGCTATGTTTAACGCTATTAACACGATTTGAAATGAAGTAGAAGATGAAAATATTATTAACGTAGGATTATTTACAGTATGACGATGTACATCGGTATTGCTCTAAACTGATTGTATGCAAATCCATGTTTAATTAGTCTGCCATATAGCTGCCTACCAATCAATTGTCGCCCTTGAATGTCATTGGCAATAAATTATACGATTCCTAGTACTTCAAATAACTTACACTTTACATTGTCGTTAACTAAATAGGTATTAGTTAACGACAATGTAAAAAAATATATAAGGCTATCGTAACAATTAGTACTATTATCTACATTGCTCCTGATCTCAAGATAAGTAGCAATAGCGCTAGTATTAAATGGCAACCTTTTTTAATATAAAATTAAACATTTTGTCTATTTAGACTAAAAGTAGTCAACGAGATATTTGCCTTCGAACGTTGAAACGGCCCAATCGCAATAATTTTCTATAGAACCAAAACTAAATAGTTACCGTTCAGTTTCATTTACAGAAAAATTCTAGCTTTATAGTTTTGTTAAAATTTTAAAGTTCTAAATTATTTACATTAATTTTTTTCAACAACTTGGCATTAGATTTTGTACACTGTTTCGTATCTTTTACTTGTTTTTTGGCAAATAGTGAAACTATTAGTCTGTAAGAATAATCTTGTTAATTAGTCAATGTTTATGAATGACTGTTTGTTTTCCAAATAAAAATAATAAAGAAATAAAAAATATTGAAAGCTATGCCTAGCCTATACCCAGCAGTGGGTGTCGTGCGGCTGATGTGGATGCCTAGGGAGCCCAGGATGCCAATCTTGATCAAATTTAAAATGAACATCCTATAACTAAACCATAGATTTTTAGGTAAATATAACCTAAATGATAACGTAATGGTTTTGATTTTAGCTTTCAGAATTAATGCGACAGGGAAATGCCCTAAGGACATCTCTACCAAAGTGAAAGTTTTCAGACGAAATTTAAACGCATGTCGAATATTTGACATTTTTACTCGTTTACTAAACACGTTTTAGTTAAGGTGAATAGATTTGATTTAAATTTTAGAAACTCCGTCATGTCAGGGTTCTAACTAACGTAATGGTTTTAAATTTTAGCTTTCAGAATTAATGCGACAGGGCAATGCCCTAAGGGCATCTCTACCAAAGTGAAAGTTTTCAGACAAAATTTAAACGCATGTCGAATATTTGACATTTTTACTCGTTAACTAAACACTTTTTAGTTAAGGTGAATAGATTTGATTTAAATTTTAGAAACTCCGTCATGTCAGGGTTTTAACTAACGTAATGGTTTTGATTTTAGCTTTCAGAATTAATGCGACAGGGCAATGCCCTAAGGGCATCTCTACCAAAGTGAAAGTTTTCAGACAAAATTTAAACGCATGTCGAATATTTGACATTTTTACTCGTTTACTAAACACTTTTTAGTAAAGGTGAATAGATTTGATTTAAATTTTAGTAACTCCGTCATGTCAGGGTTCTAACTGCTAACGGACATTTAGATCTCGAAGATTTTTCAAAAAACTCGAGGCGTACGGAAACTACAAAGTTATCGCTATCAAATAACAATGTCAAAGTTTCGTAAGTTATTCCCTCCTTGCTAACTTATGAAGCGAACGGGGCTAAACGGCTTGAGGAGTTTTCTTAAGCACGATCAGAGTACCACTTTTCAATAAGAAACTTTTGTAACTTTTTATATGTTTATGTGTTTTCGACATTATATTAGTTTGAGTCACCGTAAAAGCTGATAATATTATGTTCAATATTTCTGAGAAAACATGCACTGCAAATGTAGGTAATGAAAACTTTTCGATTCGACTTGCAATTTGTACATGGTACAAAGCATAAATAATTACAACCCATTTCTTTTGTTCTTCATGTTGTTGAAATTTATATGTTTAAAATTTTATGTTTTTCTTTTAACATAAAATAACAATGAAAATAGCCTTCTGAAATAAGATATTATATTATAATCACAAAAGCTAATGACGTCAGTGATAAACAAAAAAATTAAACTTTTCGTAACACATAACGCGTGTTAATAAAGTAGATAATATTATTACTAGGTAAGGGCTAGTTTCATAGGATAAGTTCGGATAAGTTTCAGACAAATGACTTGCTTGACAGATAGTTTCATAGAAATTATTTTCCATTGATAGAATATGCTATCCGGGAGTTTCGGAACCTGTGAAACTAACTAGTGTAGGATTTTTTAAACCATCGAAGTACTTATATCTATTTTGTGCCATAGACGAGTTCAACTTTATGACATCTTTTTAAGCAACTTCTATTATGTTAAAATTGAACTCAATGGCTTAGCTTCTGTTTCAAAAAAATACCTTGTAACATACTCAGCGCGCTCTTTGCTAAGTAAACGCACTGCGTTAAATGCGGTCAGCTAGTTCGGCGTCAGAGTTATTATGGACAACTTTGACTGACAATTTATAATTTTTAATTTTTGAAATTAAAAGAATATAATGTTATTTCTTAATCTTTCTTTCTATTCTGGTATTTTTTTACGTTACATCTACACTGTGTGTTGCTAATATACCTCCGCCTGCTTAATCAGCTCTTCGTTCCTTTTTTTGCAAAGCGTTGATTCTAAGTGTTGTTCATGAATAGGTTTATTGGTACCCTGTGCGACTGTACGGGCACTATGAGACCTCATAGTAATGTTTGTGAATAGTTAGTTCTAAAACTCTGAGATTAAATATGTTAATCTAAGCCGGCCATGGACTGTGGTGACACTATTCTAAGAAAGAAGTATCTTCATCACGCAAGAAATGAGTAGGTATATTTTACACTTTAAAAAAATCCTCTTCTGAAATAACTGCAGATTGAAATCGGAACTAACCTATCTGACTAACCCACTGCCAGCGAAGATCGCCATGACAGATCATTTAGCTATTTTTGGGACACAATTTTACAACATGTTTACTAATTTCATCAGCACAATGAATTGCGTAAATTTTACTGAAGACACGTAGTAATAAGTAATAATTTTGATATTTTGCCGGCTGTGCACGGTCATTATTTTTTATCCTCTGTTGTGCAAAAGATATGGAGTAGGTAACTGATATACCTATATTATATTTTATGACAATAAAAATTAGGTCAAAATCAAAATTTTAATCAGATGCGATTAGATTACTCGATACAAGAATGAGTAAAAAAAGAAGATTAATTACCGAGTAAATGAAAAATTTGTGGTGCTTCAACGACGCATGTTTTTCTTACTTTTGTTGTTGGACCATGTCATTATTTTTATAGTTTTGTTAAATAGGGTTTGTTTAATTTTTTATGTTTTGTTCAAGGTAATTTTCCGATTGCAGCTTTTGTTTATAGGTTACTGAAAACTATTATTATGCTCATATAATAATTTCTAATGAGACGGCTCCTAGACCTACAATAATAACATTCTACAATACTTTCATTGTACATAAGATTGAAATACATTTTGAACCCAAACGATCTTCAATATATTAACCCTAAACGGTCAATAAAGTTGTGAAATACGTTCGTACAATGTCATTGCAGCTCTAGGGGCCGCCTTAAAAAAGCACGCACTATGCTACTTAAGTTTAACCACATATATTAGACTAAAATGTACGTCTGCCTTTGCACGTCAGTAAGTAGCGATCTTTTGGTTACACACCCCAAACAAACATTTTAATGAGATATGTCATATTTCAGAAAACCACCTACGTTCATACTGTTTGTCATGGTAATTTATTTGTGCTTCATAATGAAATACGTTTCTACGTTTGTTTTTTAAATTTTTATAATTAAATTATAATTTAGAAGAAAACTTATTCATTTGATTTCCGGTAGCGTTTTATAACTGTTGTAAAAAATATATTTAGTGTCAATACGTTTAAATAGTGACCTTTTACATGCACACGTCGTAATTAACTACTTGTAACATATTCTATTAATTGATACATCTATCAATCTTTAATTATCTGAATAATACTAATATTAAGATTGAACTATCAATGAATACCAATTTGATAAGGTTGATAAACATTGGTAATTCTAAAAGAAGATTTCCTTTGCCAGGCCGAAACAAATCAATATTATTTTAACAACAACGGATATAAATAAATACATCAAAGACATAAAACAACTTAAAAACACTGTAATCAAATTGTTCAAATC
Source organism: Agriphila geniculea (assembly GCA_943789525.1). Classification (NCBI taxonomy): domain Eukaryota; kingdom Metazoa; phylum Arthropoda; class Insecta; order Lepidoptera; family Crambidae; genus Agriphila; species Agriphila geniculea. The sequence goes on from OX038871.1 coordinate 21,094,111, forward strand.
TTGAAAACTTTACGTAAAAGTACTTGCACAGAATATTTTGCAAAACGTTAACGGAAATTATGCTAACGGAATCAGATAATGTTTATTTCATCTTATGAATTAAAGTTTTAATTATTTTCCACAAAAATGTTAGTTAAATTATAAATAATAAAACCGGTCAAGAGCGAGTCGGACTCACGCACCGAGGGTTCCGTACCATCATAATTGCACCATCAAACCACACTGCAGAGTAGAATAATAAAATTAGTATTGCAGTTTTAGGTCAGCGCCATCTCTTGACCAATAGTGGAACTAATGTTAACTGTTTTAGAAATTTGATAATTTCTCAAAAAGGATGCTATATTGAGACATCTTTTTATTTTTCCTGTAATCTTTATATAAACTGCTATCACATAGAATTATTTCAGATTTTTCTCTCTGCAAACTTCGGAGATAAGGGGGGGGGGGGGGACGGTATGTTTTTTTCATTTTTCATCATAAGTCGAAAACTATGCCGTCTAGAAAAAAAATAAAAAATGATTAAAAACGTGCAAACGGCGCTCTTTCATATGATACCCACATGCCCTATTAGCTCCACTTCAAATTTTTAATACCCCTTTTCAGGCCCTGCTGTAAAAAAGATATTTATTTTTTTATTTATTTCTTATTTGCAAAATAGTTGGGCAAATGTCATCTTAAACTACTCCAAATTTCAAGTTGATACCATTAGTAGTACTTGAGATATCCAGCTGTGACAGACAGACAGACTGAGTCACACCATGAGGGTTCCTTTTTTTACCATTTTGGTACGGAACCCTAAAAATGGTCTGGACATGACAATACAAAACAACCTATCAGGACTGTCAGTTTACGAAGAACACACATGATATTTTAGCCCAATAGTACCTGTAAGTATATTGTTTTGACAATCTTTAGTTAATAATATACCTATACTTTTAAATGGAGTTTGCGAGATTGCTATTATTTTTAACGGGTGCTATTAAACTCAAATTAGTAGTTTAATAGTTCTTCTTATTGATACAATGGACCTGAAGCCTTGGTATCCTGCAAAGGCCATCATCGGCCAACAACCCAGAAAAAATGCAGTCAGAAAAAGCTTCAGCCGAGGTCGTTTTTTATCTTGGTTTTTGATATTTTGACATCCGTACGTAACATGTTACTTTATCATACACGACACGACCGACGCTTCTATTTGTCACAATGATGGTGTTGACATTAGAATACCTAGTACTCTTATAAGTACTAAGTAAAAACTTAACTTTCTGACTACAATATTATCCTAATGATTTATTCTATGTAAATCTATTTAGAACCTAATCTTTACTATCCTAATAAATAATGTCATACTTGTAAATGCGGAAGTGAGTTTGTTTGTTACGCCATCAATTTAGAATACAAGTTGTCAGGGGTACAGATAAGGAAATAGAGTACCATTTATCCAGAAATAAAGTACTGTTCCCGAGGTATAGATGCGCACCAGACGAAATCGGGCGGCCATAAGTAAAGTAATTCGGGACATCTTATAACATTAAATACTCTCAAATTAAGCAGAGCTCATTTCCGAGAGAATTTTTGAAGTGCAAACTTCTTTAGCGGCGTTGTACACTTTTTTTGTAATGAGTAAAAAATGTTAAACTCGCGTCAATCAGGGTCACGTGACCCTGATCGAAAATTCGTAAGACGGATGTAGCGTAGACAGCCGGCGGCGGAAGTATCCCCCTCTCTTTCTACGGCGCGGCGAAAATGGCGGCGCGTCATTTTGGCGCTAATAATAATAATAATCGCGTAATATAAATTGTCATGTTTGTGTACGATAGCGCAATAAATAAATATTGTATTCTACCTCATAAATGATAGTACTTATATACTGATAATGAAAGCAATTCGTGCAAAATTATTCTCTAACCATTCCAAAATATCAAAAATGCACAACATTAATATTCAAGTTTTCACTTCTGCCGGCACTTCCGGAGTGTAACCCGATTTTTTTTTCTTAAAAAATATATAAACTGCAGCGCTTTTAATAAATTCCTATTGTATAATCCATTGAAATACTTTAACTTTATCATACTTTCTCCTTACCTATATTCTTTGTTTTTAGGATCTTTACATTTTGAATCATAAAAGTATACAAAGTTATGTGGCAGTTAACTTAATAAGTACTCAAACAATGTGTAAACGGACAACTGCATTATCTCTGAAACTACAATTATTTATGCAAAAACACTTATTCTATTTTGTATACCATGTATTAATATGATTATGGAATAAATTTGAAACATTTTCGCTGGAAAAAAAATAGTTGAAGTTTTTCTTTCTAAGCTCTGGCCTCCGAACTTTGATTTTTACAGATGACCGTATCTGCCGTCGATTTATGCTTCTACCAGGATACGAACCCGGGTTCGACACAGCAGCACAAAATGAGGTCCTTTTGCTTCCGATTTGTAAAGGACATCAGGCAGAGTCCCATAGAAAAAAACCAAAGAATGTATAACGTTTCTGTTTTTTTCAGAATGGAGGCATGTAATTAATAAGTCATAGAAAATATTCAGATTTTTACGAAGATTTATGTTTAAAGAGTTATTTACGTTTGAAAGTTTTTTTTTTGGTAACCCCGACACTAAATAGCAACACCAGTTTCACGACAATACGTTTCGTTAGCTGCGTTAGTGATACAGAATAGCACCACAATGTACGAGTCGGAACCAGATCAAACGGAAAATCTGTGCATATGTCGCACGAAACAAAACGCTTTTGACAGTTGAGTTGACTGACATCCGGCAGACTTTTTTTTTAATGCGCAATCACTTGTGCCACAGAACAAATATACTCAGGGGAGACTTGTGAAATCGCTAACAAAGATGTCCGTTTTATTGATATGCTTTTGTTTTTTTCAATAATTAATTAAAGCTAAATGAAGGAGTTAAAAAATAATGTTGCTACTGTTTTATGATTCTAGTAACAAAAAGTGTTTATAGATAACAGAATTATGTTTATACACTTTTGGGTCTCATGTGCCTGATGTCCTTTAATTACTTTTTTCTTGCTCATTAACTAATCATCGTTGTCGGTTTTTAACGATACATTTATAAATACCTTCCTATTAATATTATGGGCGATAATGTTTTTTTATTTAAGTATGAATAAAAATTAAATACATTTATAAATACCTTCCTATTAATATTATGGGCGATAATGTTTTTTTTATTTAAGTATGAATAAAAATTAAGTCTTATGTACTTTTGAGGCACAGTCAGCGACGAAAGTTCTTGAACACTTGTAATACTTTGTTATTGGAATGTTTTTGAAAATGACAGTTTGAAACAGTACAAATTGTTCAGCGACTTTTATTGCTGACCGTACATACAATATTATGGGATATGAGATAGTGTTATCTGACAGTTTTAATAACATAGGTACCAATGTATTGGTGATTTGTAATCAATATTTCGGTAACTACTTATACGGCTATCTATACACGTATACAACGTACATAATTATAAAAAACTCCGAAAGCTGTCCATCATTGGTACAGCTCGCGCAACATAACGTGACCCAATTTTTAAAACCAACCACGTGACCTGCGCACTACAATTTTTGTACTGAAAATTACTACTGCGCAAGCTTGATTGTCTATGGTTTGGTTCAAGTGATGTTGCGCGAGACCCCGAAAAGGAAGGCACAAATAGATATGAACGTGAATGTTCTAAAACTCTTCTTGTTTCAAAAAAAATCTAATTTTTATGCACATTTAACACAGTAAGCTAGCTATGCCACATGTTGTGTTAAGTACTTAAGTGATAAATATAAGTATCGGCAAAGTTAAGTTACAACTAATTAAGTAATTAGTCATTTTTGCTAACAAAAATAGGAGTCAGCTAGAAAATCGTGCAATTCCATGCTCGGCGATTCCCTGCGTGATCGAATCAGAAACGAGGAGATCCGCAGGAGAACTAGAGTAACTGACATCGCTCGAAGGATAGCTCAGCTGAAGTGGCAATGGGCAGGACACATAGCGAAAATAACTGATGGCCGTTGTGGCGGAAAGGTTCTGGAATGGCGACCGCGCACCGGACGACGCTCCGTGGGTAGGCTTCCGACAAGGTGGACCGACGATCTGGTGAAGGTCGAGGGAAGCCACTGGATGCGGGCAGCGCAGGACCGATCGTCGTGGAGATCCTTAAGGGAGGCCTATACCCAGCAGTGGGTGTCTTGCGGCTGATATGATGAGTTAGAAAAAAACTTTTTTTAACATTAAGAAAAGAAAATCAGAAAATTTCAGAATATATAAAAAAATAATACAGATGAATTAAGACTGCCTATTATAGTATTCCTACTTAAACGTGAATTAGCCCAGGTGAATTAAGTCTACGACGGGCAATTACTTCTGTACCATCTTTTGTATGTGTCTAGGAAAAAATACTCGGAAATTTAATTTTTAAGGCAACTATATCCCTAAAGTGGCGTCCTTATCTTAATCAAATTTATTGCTCGCTAAGCAGGTACATAATGTATCGAAAATTTACATTAACATTCAGATTGAAGCTAAGGTTCTAAAGTTTATTTACAAACAATAACCTTAGTAAAATATAGTACGTTGTAGTAGTAGTGGGCAAAAGAGCAAAAAATAGCAACTTTTGCACAATTTTACACTCTTGATTCACCCCTTTTAAATTTTAGTTTTCGCAATACAAGGTTTTTTCTGTTGGATATTGTATCATAATAATATTGTATCTATCGGGACTCAGTCAAGGAGTTCCACTCTCTAGCGGTAGGGATGATTAAATTGGAGGCAAAACGCTTAGTGCTTGTCTTTGGAATATCCACGAGAAAACGCAGATTCGTATATGGTTGTCCGATGGAAGAAGGAGAAGGCGGAATTAGGTTGTGCAATTCCGCTGCATACTCACCGAAATAATATCCGAGTAATAAAAATCAGCGGTGCGTATAAAATTGGGGTTTACCCTTTATGGCAGAACTTTTTATGTCATAATTTTATTATGCATAACAACTAATGGCATAAACTTCATGTCGCAGAAAATCTTTTGGCATATACTCATTTATCATACACTTGAAACGCATAATTTTGTATGCCAGAATCATCTTTTGGCATACATTTCATATCCATAATAATTAAATAGTAGAACTATCATATCGCAGAAAGTTCACAGTCAGAACCATCATATCGCAGACAGTTTATAGTCAGAATCATCTTTTGGCATACATTTCATAATCTATAGTCATTAAAAGGCAGAACTATCATATCGCAGACAGTTTATAGTATCTTTTGGCATACATTTAATAGAAAATTCATATCTAGAATTATTTTGTACTAGCGGCCGCCCGCGACTTCGTCTGCGTGGAAAGGTTTTTTACTATCCCTCGGGAACAATACTTTTTTTCGGGATGAAAGGTACCCTATGTCCTTTTCTGTACTCCTGACAACGTGTATGCAAAATTTCATGATGATCGGTTCTTAGGTTAGGACGTGAAGGCGTAACAAACAAACAAACGGACTTTCGCATTTATAATATTAAGTAAGGATTTCTTACACGCATGTTTCATGCTGTATGCATCCTTACATGCAGGCAAATAAACATGCATGCAAGCAAGTAAACATGCAGCATGCAAGCAAGCACGCAGTATGCAATCAAGCATGCAGCATGCAAGCAAGCATGCAGCAAGCAAGCATGCAGCATGCAGGCAAGCATGCAGCATGCAAGCAAGCATGCAGCATGCAGGCAAGCATGCAGCATGCATGCAGGCATTGTGGAGCTCCGCTCGCTTCGCTCGCTCCGCTGCGAGTGGTCAAAACACTAACCTAACCTAACCTACTGGTAGGTGCATTAAAGATTTTCTTTATAGCGGGGGGCCTCAGGCCCCCCGACCCCCCCGAGCAGGGGGGCCAGCCCCCCTGCACCCCCCGGCAAGCATGCAAGCAGCATGCATGCAAACAAGCATTCAAGCATGCAAGCAAGCAGCATGCATGTCGGTTTTGCAGCGATTCGTTCTGTTGTTGACTTTTGTAGCACAACATTTACAAAAATTCAACATATTGACTTTTTAAGACAAAAATTTAATTCAATTTAAGGTTAAATGCAATTTTTTAGAAAATAACAATATGCCTAATGACATTATTCTTAATGAAATTCTGCCATATTCGTAGTATACCATGTGAAAATTATACCAAATAATTGTCGACTAAATAAACGTTATGCCAAACGAAATTCTGCGAATAAAAATTTTGCTAAAGGTATTTATGCCTAATGAAATTCTGCCATCTGAAAAGTATGCCATTGTAAATTCGGACATGCAAACATTCTGCCAAACAATAATTATATTAAACAATTTTTATGCCTTAAAAATATTCGTTTAAAGAAGATTCTGCCAAGTGTGTTCTGCCAAATAAATTTCGGAGCATCAAGTTTCTGCCAGATAGAGGTGACCCATAAAATTGTCATGACCTTTTATTTTCTCACTGTTCCGGTTTTTATATAGTTATGACCTTTTTTCAAGTAACCAAAAATAATATCTGGACTGTTTGTCAAAGGACATCGGCTGTAGATGATATAAAATAAGTTCAGTTTAATAATTATGATAATAAATAAGATGTCGAGTTATATTCACCTTTTCATTATCACAGGTTTTGTCAAGACAGAGTCAACAAGAATTTTCTATGAAGAACTTTAATTGTAATTTTTGTTAATATAATTATAAAATTACATAAATTTATATAGGTACGTACATACCTACCGCGTATTCGTTAGTATACCTACTGGAAATTATATGATAGGAAAGATAAAGATGAATATTTCATGAATCATTTATATTACCTATGCCATCGTAAAATACCACGTTTACGTCGATTGAAATATGATTTTAGTGAAAGATATTACAAACAAATATATAAACAGGTAGGTCTTATCAAATAAAAAATATGACATAAATTAACTTGAATGTTTGTACTTTTGATTCCTCGTACGAAAGCACGTGCATTATGTTTTTATGGAAACATCTGATTATACTTACACCTTACACCTTTTTGTTAGAACCAACCCAACGTAAACATTATTAAGGTTACTTGTAACTATTACAAAACAGACTTTGAAAATGCTTGAAAATGTTGACATTAACTACGTGTAACGTGGTATCACTGAGTTTCACAGTACTAGCATACATATTATTTTTTCCATGTTTGTTTAATTCTTTACGAAATAGTTTTCCAAAACAACATTTTATCAAGTAATTGTTGCGAAATAATACAAATTATTTCTTATTAAAACGGTGTTTACACCACGTAAAATATCAACAGTGTTGCCATGCACCAAATTCGATTACATCTTCGGAAAAAACATATCAGAAAAAAATATACAAACAAATGAACTAACCACTGAGTGCTGCCGCGTATTCCCTCCATTTTCCACTGCTGCTCATTTTTACACTCACTTGAAACTAACATTTATGATCTGTGGCGTTTGCGTTACTCTAGTCTAGTTCACAGTCTAGGAAAGCTTAAGTGATTCGATCGGTAGTAGTGTGTCATGCTGGCGGCGGTCGATCTAATATTAGTTGGCCACGTGTTGTCCGCGTTTCGCCGCTAGCGCGAGTGTTCAGTTGAACGCACTGTAGACAATAATGCTGCCGTTTTGTTGACAGTTTCAGCTGTCACTGTGGCATGGCGTCCGCGTCGTGGCGACGGTGACGCTAAACATGCCCGACTGTGTGTTGCTTGATAAAGCCACGCTCATAATTTTGTCATCGTTTTATCTTTGCATAAATTTAATGTTCTGCATTGCCAGACCGATAACGTCAACGCACAGCGCAGCTGGGATGAAGCGATTTCAGTCTTTGTTTGTACTGCCGTGTTCGTACTGGAGACTTTTAAACTTCTGCTGATTGAGCATCGCATCTCATATAATCTCATCTAATACTTAATTCTGTAACTGTTGTGCTGATGAATTTTCACTCTCTTCAGTGCACTTCACTGTTGTTTTTGTTTACTAATTGTACGCTGTCATCAGATTCAGGTGACATTGACAGTCGTCTGTAAAACAGCCTGTCTATTGTCTAATTTCAAATTCTATCGCAATCGTTTTCATGATGTAACACATTGAAGCTTCTTTTTGGCACAAATAAAAACTTACCAAAGAAATGCAGCAATGTGTCACATCCATTTGTCAAACGAAAGCGATTGCGATGGATTTTATAAATTAGACAATTAGCCCCCTGATTATGCTATGATTCTGTAGACTATTAAAGATAATTTACTGTTTCTTTGTCATCACTCATCAGCAAATAAAACAGACTATTACCACAGAATACATAATAGTACAAAGTATTACCACAGAATACAAAATAGTGCAAAGTACTATTACTTACTTGTGGTTCTGTGTCCTGCAGACGTCGCGTTTGTAAACGTTTTTCGAAATGGCTGAAATATGTTTTGTTTCGAAAACTTTCGGAAAACTAAGTCAGCAAAAAAATTATATATAATTATAGGACCTCCTCACAAAATTTCAGGAGAATCGGTTGAGAAATACGACGTAGAGGAGAACAAATGGACAGACATACGAAAGCATTTTCGCCCAAGCTGAAACGGAGACGCTTCGCTCGCGCTTCGCGCTCGCTCCTCGATCAAATACCTATGTATTTAATTTATAATAGTGTTCTCAACTGGCTAAATTGTTGACCATAGAGTAAAACTGTATTATATACGTTTAAATTATTACATTCTTTAATTAATTATTTTTCATGTTTTAATAAAAATGATTAAAGGGCCAAGAAACCCAAGTTATATTTTTCTAACTGGGTTTATAACTAAGCAAAGTGAATTGTAAGTTAAAAAGAAACAACTTACTTCACGAAAGTTTCTGCGACTCGTTTTTTGTCTTAAAAAAGTTGTAATAATTTACGAGGTGTTTTCTACTTTCCTCAAAGGGTTCTTTGAGTGACCCTTTAACACAAGGTTCCTTGACATGTTACAAAAAGAACTTTCCAGGAAAAACTTTTAAAATAAAATAGTTTATTATAATGGCTTCTAAGTAATATTTTCAGTAACAATTTTCTTTCTGATTTCTGTTTAGTATATAAAGATAGTGTTTTTTATTTTTATCAGTTATTTACGACGATACTTTGAAATTTAAATGCCATGAGACTGCCACCACCACTTATCATCGGGTGCAAAATCAAAAAAGGTGGAAGGCCATGCAATAAAACTAGCAAATTCTCTAGGTATTTAAAAGAGGGAATATGTAAGTCACCGATTTTGATAAATTTGAGTTTGATCGCTGCGGACACGTATAAGAACATGATGGAAAAGAAAAATTAACAAAATAATGTATTACTTTAGTTTTATCACACAACGAAATCAGGGGAAAATAACGATTTTTTTTTCATTTTCGGATATTATCACTTATCAGTCAGATAGAATGTCGAAAAAGAAATAATATTTTGTATGACACGTACTTACACGCAAAATTTAAATTCTTGGCTAACTCCATAGTAAACGCACCTGGAATCATGGTCCGCTCCGCGACTTCACAAAACATAACCGTTTTGTATAGAGCGTTTTCGGCGGGTGCTGCTGCGTGCTAACTTCAAGTAACTATATCACGAGAAAAAAACGCAAGAGAAAAGTTACAGTTAAATTACAGTTGATTTTCAAACGCATTATACTTTTGAATTAGATAAAAAATAAATTGATGCATATTCCCTATTGGTATGACACACTACTAATATTAAAAGAATTCTCGTCATGACATTTCCATCGGCGCGTTTTGGTCCTATGGCCAGGCTGGTTGTTGGAATTGGAAGCACAACAAACATCCTGCGCATGATCATCATCAAAAAATAAGTTGAATAAGTCACTGCAACCGCTCCGTATTCCAAGCGTGGTGATTATAGCAAACCGTCCCCACTCATTTGGGGAGACCTTTGCCCAGCAGTGATGGGTGTTGTCGTACGACTGTCAAAATCTTTGGTAGCTGTTTTATTTTATTTATTTGTTTATGAGGAACATTAAAAGACTAATAAACAAATTCAGCCATACACTGCGTATAGCATAAATTGTTAAGGCTATTAGTTCATAAACTGCAAGAACAAACTATTCTCAACACTTCATTCATTCGTGGTGGTATTATTTAAAAAATAAAGCATTTCAATCTATCCAAAAAAATACAGTACAGGTTTTTAAGGCCATTCGTTCATCAATTGCATTATTCTTAAGAACAAGTTAATAAATAAGGCCATTTTTTAGGGTTCCGTACCAAAATGGTAAAAAAGGAACACTTATGGTGTGACTCAGTCTGTCTGTCTGTCTGTCTGTCTGTTACAGCTGGATATCTCGAGAACTACTAATGGTATAAACTTGAAACTTGGAATAGTTTAAGATGACATTTGCCCAACTATTTTGCAAATAAGAAAGTAATAAAAAAATGAATATTTTTTTTACAACAGGGACTGAAAAGGGGTCTTAAAATTTTAAAGTGAGGTGACTAGAGCATGTGGGGTATCATATGAAAGAGCGCTGTTTGCACATTTAAAAAAAAAATCCTTTTTTCTTAGGCCGCATAGCTTTCGACTTATGATGAAAAATGTAAAAAAAATACCGTTCCCCCCTTATCTCCAAAGTTTGCAAAGAGAAAAATCTGAAATAATTCTATGTGATAGTAGTTTATGTAAAGATTACAGGAAAAATAAAACTATGTCTCAATATAACACACTTTTTTAGAAATTCAAAAAACAAACAAAAATTCATTAGTTTCACTACCAGTCAACAGATGACGCTGTCCTAAGCATGCTAACCTAAGAAAAGAAAAATAGTTCCACTATCGGTCAAGAGATGACGCAACCTAATACTACAATAATAAATTGGTGGCTGGTTCTAATATAATTACTACTATTTGCCGTACGAATAAACGAAGAATACGTTCCTACTAATATAAACAGTTTGCAATGTGGAGTGGCTGAAACGTTTTTCAGTCACCATAAGCAGCTGTGGTTATGATTTGTAAATTAACTGTCCGCCTGTTCGCCCTTCCACCTGTCTGCCGTTTATCCTACTTTTTTTAAAGACTGTACTTAAGTAACATATCCAAATATATTTATGATTGTACGGAACCCTCGGTGCGCGAGTCCGACTCGCTCTTGACCGGTTTTATATTCTTATTAACGAGCTATTCTCAACACGTCATTCACTCGTGGTATTATTAAAACATTACCATATCGATTAAACACGATAACATATCGCATTTCCGACAAAGTTAATTATTTTCCGTGTTATAGGCTTATAAGTTCCCGTCGTGCAAATCGACAAAATGTTTATGAGTTACATACATTACGTGAGAAGCTGTGATATTTTTATAGATCTTTGAATAAGTAAAAACAATAGTTTATTTTAAAAATTATCTTAAAAACTTATATTTAGAGTTGTGTGTGATTTTAAAAAATCTACTATCATACCTGCCGAAGATTTGTTTTAGTCCTAATATCAACCCATTATTTTTAGTCCTGCACTATTTGAAATATTATAGTAATTTAGTTACGACTACAAAACTTAATTTTAGGTCATTATCTTTAAAGTTGGCGATTTTTTTGGCACTTTTATGGTTTAAAATATTCAACAATTGCTTGATATTTTATCGAATAATGACCATCATAGACAAATATCGATATTAAAAAAAAACGTTTTTATAGTTTTCTTTTTTGAAACATAAAAAATAACTACCCTAAAAATAACTCTTTTTGTAAGCAGAAATGACCACTTTATTTATTTTAAATTAGCCAATTTTTCTTTTTTTCGCTTAACCTAAGTAACATATTATTATGATGTGTGAATAATAATTGAATTTATAGTAATGATGATCAATTGTATTCATTCGACACTTATAATTGTTGTATTTACAGGTATATAGCATAAGTTTAGTATCTAGAACAGTTTATTATTAATACGATGGTTGTTGCTTAAATAAACAAATAAATAAATATATGTTATTGTTAGTATTTAGAGGGCTCCACACTCGCGCCGCGAAAGCCCGCGAAGGCCACGAACCGCGAGTGTGGAGGGTTTCGCGGCTTCACGTATGGGCTTCGCGGCTTCGCGTTCGCGCTTCGCGGCGTTCCCCGTCCGGCGGTGGCGGTTTTTTGGTCCGCGTCAATAGAGGGCTCTACACTCGCGCCGCGAATCACGGGCGCGGTTTGCGCATGAAAACGGTGCGAAAAATATAGCCCTCCAGACTCGCGCGTGAACCGCGGCCACGAATCACGGCAACATTAGTTCGGCACACAAGTTCTTTGACGCGGACCAAAAAACCGCCACCGGACGGGGAACGCCGCGAAGCGCGAACGCGAAGCCGCGAAGCCCATACGCGAAGCTGCGAAACCCTCCACACTCGCGGTTCACGGCCTTCGCGGGCTTTCGCGGCGCGAGTGTGGAGCCCTCTAAAGAACTTGTGTGCCGAACTAATGTTGCCGTGATTCGCGGCCGCGGTTCACGCGCGAGTCTGGAGGGCTATATTTTTCGCACCGTTTTCATGCGCAAACCGCGCCCGTGATTCGCGGCCGCGGTTCGCGGCGCGAGTGTAGAGCCCTCTTTTAAACATTAGTGCATAATGTTTTATAGTTGTTAAATAAATTAAGAAAATGTTAGAATGGAAAATGTAACTACATTAATATTCTCCATACAAAACCATACTTAATATCATTGAAAATAAAAACTAAACTTGACTGTAACTTTGACAATTGCCTCATTTTACTCAAATTTAATAAGTAAGTAGTTCTTTTGAATAGTCTAACATTTAACCGCACCACTACCTATATAAACGGTAGTTGTAAGCAAATAAAATTATAAAGGAAAATATTAGTGATATTGCCGAATCCGTGCCCTGAGAACTTGCATTTTTTATTGTATCATCATCAGATTTAATCACAGCATCAAACCTAAATTTCGATTCTACTTATTAGTGATTTAATGCGAACGATATTGCGTTTAAGGAGAACGAAGGAATACCTACATATACATAATTAAATTGTAAAAAAAAACGGGTTGCACTCTGGGAGTGCCGGCAGAAGTGAAAACCTGAATATTAACGTTTTCCATTTTTGATATTTTGGAATGGTTAGGGAATAATTTTGCACGAATTGCCGTCTTACGAATTTACTCTGCATTTGAATTTACGAATACAGAAGAGTATTGTACGAAAGTCTTATCCATTGCTTGACAGAAAATCTAGAGTTTTGACATTGGATTAAAAAATTAGCGCGTTGCTCCATAGCAACGCATTTCAAGACGTAACACTTGTGTCACCATTGACATAAGTGTTTACGTCTTGAAATGACGCGCCGCCATTTTTACCGCGCCCCGTAGAAAGAGAGGGGGATACTTCCGCCGCCGGCTGTCTACTCTCCATCCGTCACATCCGTCTTACGAATTTTCGATCAAGGATTCTTACTGACGCGAGTTTAACATTTTTTCCCCATTACAAAAAAGCGTACAACGCCGCTAAAGAAGTTTTCACTTCAAAAATGAGGGTCTTCTTAAGAGCAAAAGCCAAAACTTTTTTTGGATGTCTCAAAAATTACTGCTCAAAATTGGATGCAATTTTAACAGTTGTACTGGTGGAAGTCCAATTTAAAATCTGGTGCATGGCATGATTCATTTTGAGACGCCCCGTCCCGCCTAGAAGTCGACCATTACAGGTGTAATATGCGAGCCAAATAAGAATAGTACAACATGGTACTGTCAAAACGGCCATATTTATTTGCGTTTCGCTTCCACTTCAGGGTGTAGGATGTGCAAGAAAAGGAACAAAGATCAAGATTGCCGTTTGACTGTACTACTCTAATTTGTACTTACACGCGGACGAAGTGGCAGGCCAGGATGCCGCTCTATAGGTTTATCAAGAAAACGCTAAAAGTGAATATACAACATATACAACTCAGGCGGTCACCACCAGTCTGTTATATAATTTCACAAGTGCGAAATGCGTCAGGTGGTTAACCGCCAGTCACTGTCAGGGTCGCAATCGTGTATCCTGACACTTGATCTTAACTTCAAGTGTAGGGTTATTTCCGGTAGAATATAATTCTTGTACTTGATAGCCTGCTGGTGAATAAGTTTATAATGAGCGTAATTTGGTACGGGTGTGAAATCCCACGCGGGTGAAGATTCGGGCGGAAGTTTGTTTGTGCCACGTCTTTTAAAGGTCGCTTTCTTGTTTATTTATTTGTTCATTTGTCTACTTTACAAACGATTAATTTCTTACAGATAAACATTGACTTTCTACTGCTATTTATTTAAAGTTAATTTATAAAAAATTGATAAGTTACTACATTTATTATTTTTGTAATGTTACTATATGTGTAAAAAGTAACACACAATATTTTATTAATGTTTTATTTTCTTTCTTCATGTTTGATATATCCCAATATTCCCCATGCATTGTTTGAATAACAACTCTTCCGTCATTCTGACATTTTGTCCAACTGTGTTTGATGCTGTTTATGTGTTTATGCCAGAGAGAATGTAAAAAAAAAACCGGCCAAGAGCGAGTCGGACTCGCGCACGAAGGGTTCCGTACCAAAAACGGCAAAAAAATCACGTTTGTTGTATGGGAGCCCACCTTAAATATTTATTTTATTCTGTTTTTAGTATTTGTTGTTATAGCGACAACAGAAATACATCATCTGTGAAAATTTCTACTATCTAGCTATCACGGTTCGTGAGATACAGCCTGGTGACAGACAGACAGACGGACAGACAGACAGACAGACGGACAGCGGAGTCTTAGTAATAGGGTCCCGTTTTTACCCTTTGGGTACGGAATCCTAAAAAATGGTTTATGCCGACATGTCGTCTTTATCCTTACGCATACTTATTTATATGTTATGTGCATTCTTTCCCTATATCACATATAAAGTAACGTACTTTTAGAGCACAGTCCTTTTCTTCCGTTTGATCATACTGTAGTTTTTGTTCTGTTGTCTTATATTGTATCCAAATTAATGAATTACTTTGACAATACATAATACTAATCATTTTTTGTTTAGCAATAGATCTTCAATGAACCAAGGCCGCAAAGACCTTAAGACGAAATGTCAATAAAAGGCCACACTCGGTGAATGCCCTGATTAGTAAAAAAATTAAAATAGGCACCTATTGTATATCAAAGGACGAGTTTAGATATTTTTTAACACACGAGCAGTGTCAACTTACAGAAAAACACCTTGATTGACGGTTCTCCGACGATTTTGGGAAATAATATTCAGCAGACATTCGATCCGTCAGGGTTTGAAAATTAACATTGTAGCTCCAAATATTGATGTAGACACGAATTTATTTTTTAAAATAGAAACGTACTTATATTTAATATTTTGTAAAGTATTTTTTATTGATACTTGTATGTTGCTTAAAATTGCTTAAAAACAGGTAACAAAGGACATCAGGCAAATGAGACCCAAAAGTGTATAAACATAATTCTGTTATCTATAAACACTTTATGTTACTAGAATCATAAAACAGTAGCAACATTATTTTTTAACTCCTTCATTTAGCTTTAATTAATTATTGAAAAAACAAAAGCATATCAATGAAACGGACATCTTTGTTAGCGATTTCTCAAGTCTCCCCTGAATATATTTGTACTGTGGCACAAGTGATTGCGCATTAAAAAAAAAAGTCTGCCGGATTTCAGTCAACTCAACTGTCAAAGCGTTTTGTTACGTGCGACATATGCACAGATTTTCCGTTTGATCGTTCCAACTCGTACATTGTGGTGCTAATCTGTATCACTAACGCAGCTAACGAAACGTATTGTCGTGAAACTGGTGTTGCTATTTAGTGTCGGGGTTACAAAAAAAAAAACTTTCAAACGTAAATAACTCTTAAAACATAAATCTTCGTAATCTGAATATTTTTTATGACTTACTAATTACATGCCTACATTTTGAAAAAAAACAGAAACGTTATACATTCTTTGGTTTTTTTCTATGGGACTCTGCCTGATGTCCTTTAAACACAATACAATGTTCACGATAAATTACATTAATATAGTCCATTTATTTAAAAGAGTCTTATTGTTAATTGATAGGACAGTTAAATAATAAATGATAAAACTGATAGAATTAAACTGTTGTATATTTAGAACAAAAACTATAAAATAATTATGAAATTACGGTAAATGAAATGAGTACGCGTGACTTGATACACTGCTAATTGGGAACTGAATTGTGTAAAATTAATTGCTAATATAAAGTAATTGGGTCATTAAAGAAATGATGCGTCGGCAATATACGAGGTTGCTCGTACATATTCCCGGGCGAGAAAGAATGAGATTAGCGTGAGGGATGAAAAAACCCGTGAATGGGGAATGTCCGAAAAAAATAAAATTGGCTGAATATTTTTTCATAGGTAGGAATAAGCTCCCTTAGTAATAGAAAAAAAAATCAGAATTTTCGGTTGTGTAATTTTTTTTTAATAAATTAAAGTCTCTTCGACTTCACAAATGTACGAAAGTAACAGCAGAATGGCGATTATACCTTTGCCACCACCTGCCACAACCACAGCAAGTATTTAAAAAAAAGTTTTGACATTTTGTGTTGAAAATTTTTTTTAACACCATGTTGTGGTTGTGACTGTGACAGGTGGTGGCAAAGGTATAATCTCCATTCTGCTGTTACTTTCGTATATTTGTGAAGTCGAAGAGACTTTATTTTTTATTTTTATTTTTACGCAACCGAAAATTCTGAAACTTTTTTCTATTACTAAGGGAACTTATTCCTACCTATAAAAAAACATTCAGCCAAATTGATTTTTTTCGGACATTCCCCATTACAAGGTGATATCATTTTAAATAGGCATTACTTAAATAATAATGAGAGTCCCAATAGTTAAATTATGATAATGAATAACAAGGTGATGATTTGCAAACCAATAACTCAACTCGTTTGAAATATTATAAAGTTAGGAGCTATTAATCTATTTTATTAATTTGTTTGAGTATAACACGCTCTTCTCCATTGTTACAAAAATTCTATTGACGCTATATATGTGTAACAAATAAGACTCTCCTGAATAATTGTACTTTACGTTATACTTGCACGCATTGAATAAAAATATATGCAAAAAATCAGGACAATTATCTAGTTTTTTAATTACCTATGTAGGTACTTAGGTTCTAATAGTTCATTTGAATCTTATGTAACAAACTTGTGGTCTGTCGTCAGTAAAGTCATCCAACAAGTGGTATAATTGTACATTGTTGACACAATTAAAAATTAAATATCGATACAGTTAAAGCTTTTGTGATATTAAAAGATACATAAAAAACGGTGTTTAATGGCTTCGCAATGTACCTACTAAAACGAGGAAGGATAATATGTTAAACAATAGTAGGCAGACTGTAATAAAACGCGTAATACATTGAAAATAAAGAAAAACTGAATGTGTTACTCGGGCAATTATTACACTACATAATAACAAATAAACCATTTCCAAAATCTTGTGTATTATATTTCTCGTTATTCGTTAGGATCGTATGCTTGTATGTGGGTGGATATGTGAGTTTCTTTATTCCACCTTGGGCCTTACTATGAACTCTTATAGCAGGACTTATATTGAACTGCCTTACTTTTTTCGTTTTTATGGGTAGGTATGTATATTATATAAATGTAAGCGACGATATTATATTTTTTTATTTCACACTTTCCCATGGTAATACCACTAATAAATCAATTTCCACTGTTAGTGCTCTTTGTTGTTAAGGAGTTCCGTTGCTCCTTCGCAGTTCAAGCCTAGTCCAAAACGTCCTTGACCATAGTAAGATACCTAATTTGTTTAAGATTGTCATTATCCTAGCCATATTTCAATCACTATACAGTTTCTATTTGATTGTGAGGAGTTCCCTTGTGTATCTTTAAAATCTAAGGTCCAATAACAATGAAATCAAAGTGATATCATTACTAAAGCTATTAAAAAAGATATGGTCGATCATCCGTATAAGTTCATAAAATGATAACGAAAACGACAGTATTTTCAGGTTTTCCTGAAAAATACTGAACTTACTGAACTGAACCGATTTCAAAATTTAAAAAAATGGGACCAACTTGGAAACAAACCTGATTTAATAACGTTTGAATTATTTCAATCGGTGTAACCGACTTTGAGTAATCGGTGGACATACATAAAAAAATACATACAGCCGAACAGAGAACCTCCTCCTTTTTAGAAGTCGGTTAAAAACTATAAAAGGTATTGTTTCTGATGAGAAGTGCCTGTCAGATAAAAGCTGGTGTGATAAAAAATATAAACATATGAAAAAAAAACGGCCAAGAGCGAGGCGGACTCGCGCACCGAGAATTTAGTACCATCATAATAAATACACTGCAGAGTAGAATAATAAAATTATTATTGCAGTTTTAGGTTAGCGCCATCTCTTGACTGCTAGTGGAACTAATCTATTTTCTTAAGTCAGCGCCATTTCTCGACCGATAGTGGAACTAATGTATTTTTTTCTTAGGGCAGCGCTATCTGTTGACCGGTAGTGGAACTAAGGTATTTATTGTTGATAAATTACATAAACTTAGAAACTCACATAGAATTATTTCAGATTTTTCTCTTTGCAAACTTTGGAGATAAAATACCGTTCCCCCCTTGGGAACGGTATTTTTAGGGTTCCGTACCTCAAAAGGAAAAAACGGAACCCTTATAGGATCACTTTGTTGTCCGTCTGTCTGTCTGTCCGTCCGTCTGTCTGTCAAGACCCTTTATCTCGGAAACGCGTGGAGGTATCGAATTGAAATTTAAACCATATACTAAGGTCTACGGGCCCTTGAAGCTGTAAAAAAATCAAACTTCTAAATTAACGTAAAAAAAAGATACTGCCGTTTAGGGCGCAAAAAACGCATTTTCGATACTCTCAAAGGAATCAAAATTCATAGGGTACTTACCGTTGACCTAGAACTATGAAATTTGGCAGGTAATAGCGTCTTATACTACACTTACAGGAATAAATCTGAAAACTGTATATTTGTAATTAAATCATAATAAAATATGGTCATTAAAATACGTAATTATTAATCATCTTGGTGAAACAACGGTATGCGCGGCATTGCGCGGTCATAGTTTAACTTCTAATTACTTTTGGATTAATCGCGCCACTAATTCTTTTAAAAATATCAATATTTATTATTATTAATTATTCAGATTCTTTCAAATATTGTTATAGTTAATTACTTTTAAAAATAAAATTAAAAAGTAATAAATTTGGCTCTAAATATTTTCGCAACATGGCGGTGTGTCACGCTGTATGACAGGGGGTCTTCTTCTTCTTATTTTTGTTTTGGCAATCTACTTTCTTCTTGGAAGTAATTTTTGCCAGTGTCAAGTGTTGAATAGTTCAGTGGTAGATTGTTTTAGTTTACATTAAAATGCGGGTGCATCGCATTCCAATGTTGCTTGGAGCATTTGGCACCAAGTATAATCAAGACAGTTTACTCGGTAAGGTCAGCCGAGGTAGCCACCACTACAATAAAAGTCTCGGCTTCACACAACCAAAGGGTCCTGTTGGAATACACCTATTTTCTCTAATAACATTGCGATAGATAAAACCATTTCACAGTACATTATACAGTGTACTATCGATATACAGCGCCATCTGTTGACAATCAACAGTACTTGTATTTTATACAGCGGTGGTTGGTGGCGGTGGGTTTGTAATTATTTTATTTTTTCTCAAAAATGCTTGGAAATTCGAACATTATTTTGACAACCTTCTTCGTGCTAAATCAGAGTTTACGGACAGACCTAAACCGCGCCGTCAATATTTGTATGAGAATCCATTACTAACGTGTAATAATGGATTTTCATACAAAATTGCCGGCGTCTGTCCAGCAATGTTTCTATTAAAACTCATTACACACGTGTAATTCAGAAATGGAGCGAACTTTTCAATGAAACACAAATATAGGTATCAAATGTCGCCTTGATGAGCGAGCACATTCCAAAATATTTTTTTTAATATTCAGTATACTGGTATCACGTGAAAGGCCTTGACGAGCACATTCCAAAAAAATTGAAAAAATAAAAAATAAAAACGAAAAAAAACTGTTTTGGTGCAATATGGGTATCAAATGAAAGGCCTTGATGAGCGCATTCCAAAAAGAAAAAAAAAATTTAGGACGAAAAAAAATTTTTTTTTCAATTATTGGAGCGCGGGCGGCGCGCTCGTGATTCTTCGGCGGCGGTCGGCGGTCGGGCCCAACAGCAGGGACCGGACGGCGGACGGCCCCCCACTTGGCCATCCACCTAGCGCGCGAGCGGGCGACCATAACGGCTTTCCATACATTTTTATTTATGTGCCAATATATATCAGTTTTATACAGTCCTCTGCTCTTTCATTTCCATAAAGGAACCAACATAAATTGATGGACCGACGAGACCAAGGTCACAGGTATCAACAATCACGTATCCACTAGTACACAGTCTTGCAATCTCACAATAGAGTCTTTATGCTGTGCGTACGTAACGGATATTCAGTGTCTTATTTTGCCTGAGATAACCAACGTTCTACCGTCTTCATTTATTAATATCAATCATGTCCCTATTCCATCAGGTCTTAAGCTCGCTGACCCGAATTTCAATATTCCGTCGGTCATTGACATCCTGGTAGGAGCCGAAGTATTCTGGAACGTCTTAGGTTCCAATGCTATAGAACTCGGTAAAAATCTTCCTCGTTTATGTGAAACCAAGCTTGGCTGGCTTATTTCTGGTAGCATTTCACATAATACTCAAAATTTTACCTCTTTACAGTTCTGTAACTTCACACATTCTTCTCCCGACCTTACAACATTTTGGGAACTCGATAATGTTCCATCTCATCATTCTTTGTCATTACAAGAAAAAGCTTGTGAAGAAAATTTTCGAAAAAATACCTTTCGCAACGACGATGGTCGTTTTGTAGTTACAATGCCTCTTAAAAATGACCCATGTGTCCTAGGGCATTCTTACGGCACTGCAAAAAACCGCTTTTTATCCCTAGAACGTCGTTTCCAACGGGAACCCCTTTTTAAATCAAGATATTTAGAGTTCATGCGTGAGTACGAACATCTAGGCCACATGTCAAAGGACACTATTCCTCTTACTAACTCCGATACCGACAACTCCCAAGTCAATTATTTTATTCCCCACCATGGTGTTGTTCGGGAATCAAGTTCAACCACCAAACTTAGGGTAGTGTTCGACGCTTCGGCCCCTACCAGTTCCGGTATTTCGCTGAACGACATTCAAATGACCGGACCTGTTGTTCAAGACGACCTTTTTTCCATTTTAATTCGTTTTCGTCAACACAGGTACGTCGTGTCAGCTGACATCGAAAAGATGTACAGGGCAATCGAAATTAATACGGTTCAAAGACCTCTTCAAAAAATTATTTTTCGATTTGATCCAAAAGACGCGCTTTCTACTTATACTTTAAATAGGCTTACCTATGGTATGACCTCAGCTCCATATCTAGCTACCAAATGTCTAAGTAGCTTAGCAGCTGAAGCTTCCGACGAAAACGTGAAGTCAGCTATATCACGTGACTTTTATGTCGACGATTACTTGGGTGGGGGAAGCTCTATTTCAGCTACAGTAGAGGTTGCAAAATCAGTACAATCTATACTTTCATCCGCCAAATTCAATTTGCGCAAATGGCGATCGAACAATACTGAAATATTAGCTCAAATCAGTAATTCAAACTGTAATGAAAGTAACACTTTAAATTTTTCAGAGCAGGGTCAAGTCAGTACAAAAACGTTAGGCCTTAATTGGGTCAGCGATACAGACTCCCTAACGTACACAATTAATTTAAAACAAAATAAAAAGGTTACTAAACGTGTAATCTTATCAGTGATCAGTCAAATATTCGATCCTCTTGGTCTCGTCGGTCCATGCGTCGTAGAGGCAAAAATAATCATGCAACGCTTATGGATCGAAAAGTATGACTGGGATCAAACTGTATCAGTCGAAATTAATAGTCTTTGGTCTACTTTTGAAAAAACTTTAATTTGTCTGAACTCTTTAAATATTCCTCGCTGGGTACTTTGTAATAATTCAATTTCTCATGAAATTCATGTTTTCACAGACGCATCCGAGAGGGCGTATGGAGCGTGTCTGTACATACGCTCTTTCAACGACTCGGGCGCAGCGCGCATACAGCTGTTGACCTCTAGGAACCGTGTGGCTCCGATCAAACCTACATCCACGCCGCGGCTTGAGCTTTGCGGGGCGCTTTTAGGTTCAAGACTGTGTACTAAGGTTCTAGAGTCGCTTAGTTTGCCTATTGATTCCTGTACTTTCTGGTGTGACTCGACCATCGTTTTGGGTTGGCTGTCTACTCCAACCGCTCAGTTACAACCTTTTGTACGCAACAGAGTACATGAAATACAAGAGAGTACCTGTGGTCATACCTGGAACTACGTACCGTCGAAGGACAACCCAGCGGATCTCGTTTCACGTGGTCTTAGAGCCGACATTATCGGCAACACTCCATTGTGGTGGACCGGCCCTTCATTTTTGTTACGTGATAAAAATGAATGGCCCAAAATGCCAAACAACGTGGAACGGGATACGACTGAAGTAGTGACGCTTCACAGTAGTGGCGATAGTGCTAGTAGCTGTAGCAAAAGTAGTACGCTTATTAACATAGTGCAAAATTTAGTAGATAGATATTCAAGTTTTTCATAATTACTAAGAGTAGTCGCTTTTATTAGACGATTTTTATTTAACCTAAGAAATAAATCAAACAAATTGTGTGGCAATCTCACAACTAAAGAATTACTAGATTCTCATAATTATATTTTACATTGTGCTCAACTTCAAATGTTTCCAGAGGAATATTCTTTATTAAAAAGTAATAAGAAATTGCCTCGCAAAAATAGGTTAATTTCTCTTTCACCCTTTTTAGACCAGGACGACCTCATCCGCGTGGGCGGGAGGCTTGAGAATTCCCCTTATGATTTTAATGCAAAACACCCAATCTTACTTTGTAGCAAGCATAGTCTAACTAAACTTATATTTCAAATGCAACATTTAAAATATTTACATGCTGGTCCTCGGCTACTCTTATCTTGTGTTCGTCAAAATTATTGGCCACTTAATGGCAGGAATTTATCGAAAGTAACTGTGCATAAATGTCAAATTTGTTTTAGACATCGAGCTCAAATCGTGCAGCCTATTATGGGGCAGTTACCTAGTTCAAGGACGTATCTTGAATTTCCATTCCAACATTCATTTGTTGATCTAGCTGGGCCAATTTTGATAGCTGATCGAAAGGGGCGGGGCTGTAAACTAATAAAATCATATTTGTGCATCTTTGTTTGTTCCGCAGTAAGGGCTGTCCATTTAGAGCTCGTCACGGACCTCACCTCAGAGTCTTACCTGGCCGCCTTAAACCGTTTCGTGGCACGTCGAGGCAAGCCTCGAAGTATCACGTCGGATAACGGCACTAACTTTGTCGGTGCGGCTAATGAACTGCGCAAGTTTCTGCAATCGTCAAATGTTGCATCTGAGATAGCTCAACAGGGCATCGAATTTAACTTTATACCTCCCTATGCTCCACATCTTAATTCTTTAGCCGAGGCAGCTGTCAAATCTTGTAAGCACCATTTAAAAAGGCTTTTACATCTTACTCATTTCACTTTCGAGGAAATGTCTACTTGTTTGTCCCAAATAGAGGCAGTACTAAATTCACGTCCTCTCACTCCTCTATCTTCTGACCCTAATGATTTTTCGGCTCTAACCCCTGCGCACTTCCTAATTGGACGATCGCTTTTATCTGTACCACACCCACAGGTGACCACCAGCAACATCACCCGCTTGGACCGATGGAAGAGGACGCAGTACATCGCGCAGCACTTCTGGAGGCGTTTTATTAATGAATATGTTTCTCTGCTGCAGACCAAATCGAAGTGGTTCTCATCCACAGGCGAGGTGAAGACAGGGTCTCTCGTCCTCATAAAAGACCGAACTGCACCACCGCTGCTGTGGCGTCTGGGGCGAGTCATGAAGACCTATCCTGGTGTGGACGGCGTCACGCGCGTGGCTGAAATTAAAACCAAGAGTGGTACCATTCGGCGGGCCTTCAACTGCATCTGCCCACTACCACTCAATTGAAGTCATCATCGCTTCCCACTTCAACCCGGGGAGCATTTTTTTTGGTCCTTCGAGCCGGATCGTGCAGCCTATTATGGGGCAGTTACCTAGTTCAAGGACGTATCTTGAATTTCCATTCCAACATTCATTTGTTGATCTAGCTGGGCCAATTTTGATAGCTGATCGAAAGGGGCGGGGCTGTAAACTAATTAATTAGGTTTATTGTTTTGTGCACCTGAGTAAAAGTTGTCTGAGCCCGACACTGAACCTGCGACCTCGGTGACCTTCATCAAGCTGCGTGCGAGTGCTGATAGCGAGTAGTACTGCGACTCGAACTCCTCACGCTCAGCGACCGCTGGCTGAGGGTCTTCCAACAAGATTTCGATTTCGGTCTGTAAAACATCATATTCGGAATATAAGCACTCAAATTTACTAAAGCGTTCTTCTAAGTCTAAACGTTGCAGCTGAGATAGGGGTGAAATATCTTTAA
The DNA here is from genome assembly GCA_943789525.1 of Agriphila geniculea. Taxonomy (NCBI): domain Eukaryota; kingdom Metazoa; phylum Arthropoda; class Insecta; order Lepidoptera; family Crambidae; genus Agriphila; species Agriphila geniculea. The sequence continues at coordinate 21,118,728 of OX038871.1, forward strand.
TTGACTTTAGGTATTTGTCAAAAATTGTAAGCTTAGATTTCATAGAACTGCGTTTCTTGTTTAAAATTTTAATATCAGCCATTTTGAAATGAAGATGTAATCGATGTGCAATGAATGCGAATAGATGTAGGTATTTAAGTAGCTGCGACAAAGGAATGCGCACAAAAAATATATGGGTCAACAGCTGAGTGCGATAAGCAGTTATTCTATTAATAGATCTTTTGTCAATCGATGCACAAAAGACATGGAATGTGGATCGGCTCAGTAGCAAGGTGCGTGCGCACGTGGCCGGTACTCGATTGCGGAAGTAGGTATATTTCGCGCTGTGCAATAAGCAGGAATGATGTGCAGTTATACGAATGAATTAAATGATTTTAGTGTTATTACACAAGAAATAGTGGCTACTAGGGAAAATAAAGACAGGTAGGTATGACAATGATTTTCGAAATCGGCAAAATTATGAAATATGGGGATAGAAAAAGGCTAATTGGAACAAACTCACTGTTTATCTGTACATATACTCCCAGAAAATAAGGTGACTTGGGCTCCCTCGATGATGATCGGTCGAAGTGGTGACGTTCCCACGTTGGCACGGTCGAAGTCCACTTGCGATCTCCGCGCTACTTGCAGGCAAACGACGTTTCGATCGCGGTTTTCCGGCGAGATTATTTAAAAGGACCAATTTATGTCGGTTCCTTTATGGAAATGAAAGAGCAGAGGACTGTATAAAACTGATATATATTGGCACATAAATAAAAATGTATGGAAAGCCGTTATGGTCGCCCGCTCGCGCGCTAGGTGGATGGCCAAGTGGGGGGCCGTCCGCCGTCCGGTCCCTGTTGTTGGGCCCGACCGCCGACCGCCGCCGAAGAATCACGAGCGCGCCGCCCGCGCTCCAACACAATACCTATGGGTATCAAATGAAAGTTTTTTGAAAAGTTTTTTGGAATATGCTCATCAAGGAGCATATTCCAAAAAACTAAAAAAATAAATTTAAAAGAAAGGTAATTTTTTTTTGCAATATGGGTATCAAACGAAAGGCCTTGATGAGCACATTCCAAAAAAACTGAAAAAAAACAAAAATTTTTTTTTTTTGCAATATGGGTATCAAATGAAAGGCCTTGATGAGCACTTTCCAAAAAACTGAAAACAAAATGAAAAACTGGAAATAAATGAAAAAAACCGGATTTTTTTTTTCAATATGTGTATCAAATGAAAGGCCTTTATGTGCACATTCCACTTTCCATTTTCTTTTTTCAATTACTGTAAGTAATTTAAAATTAAAATAAAAAGCTTAAAACTTTTAAAACTAAAAAGTTAATAGTTTAAAAGTACTACACAAGCCTTGGCCGCAACTAGGCATTGATGGACTAACGTATGTTCTTCAATGCCTGTCTTTTTCTCGCAAAGATTTAGAAATTAGCTTATTCTTAAATTCTGAAGATATTGATGTGTTATGTGTTACAGAGCATTGGCTGAAAAAGCACGAATTAATTTTAAGTTTGGATAATTATAAAGTTGCTAGCTCGTTTAATAGGAAATCTGCTATAAGAGGGGGTTCACTTATTATTCTACATAATAGTTTACATTGTAAAGAGCGCAAAGATGTAGTATCCCTCTCAATTGAACGAACCATTGAGTTGTCTTGTGTGGAACTTGATCAAATAATTATAGTATGTGTATATAGACCCCCCACCGCGAATTACTCTGAGTTTGAGTCCACTATGGAGGAAGTCTTAAAAATAATTTGTAGGAAGAATAAAAAAGTCGCGATTTGTGGAGATTTTAACGTCGACATCTTAGATCCTAAATTAGCCAAGCTAACGAGTAGGTTTATAAACCTATTCAAATCATTTAATTTACTACATACTTTTCATGAACCAACGCGAATCACACCAACATCGGCAACCTGCTTAGATAATATTTTCTGTAACTGTAATGTTCTTGAAAAAGCAATTTTGAATTGTATTAAATCCGACCACAGTGGACAATTAGCCTCTATTGAGCACCATCATGTTCCGCCTAAACGGGAAATAATGTGTAGACCAATAAAAAAACACTGTATTGAAAAATTCAGAACCAATGTCACAAGTAAAATTGAAACATTACCAGAACCAAATTTTGAAGCCAATAACCTATATAATCATTTATTTAGCATAGTTCAAACTGAATTTAGTGAAACTTTTAAACAAAAAGTGATCAAATGTAATGATAGTACGAAATTTAGTGACTGGGCCACACCCGGTATATATAAGAGCAGAAGGAAATTATACGAACTTTATGCAGAGAAAGCTACTTCTTGTGATCCTAACTTCATTGAATTTGTCAAGAAGTATTCACAAACATTCAGAGAAGTTTGTATCTTAGCAAAGTCCAAGTACTTTACAAATAAAATTAATTTAGCTGACAATAAAATTAAGGCTACTTGGAATATTATTAACAAAGAAACGGGCAAATCAAAATCCAATATAAATTCCTTCTGTTTAAAAACTGGTGATCAAACTTTTGAATCTGACAATGAGGTCGCTAAAGTTTTTGAAGATTTCTTTGCTAGAATACCTGTAGAAACTACCAGTACTCTTAGTGCTTGTCCCAACATCGCTGTCTCCCTTCTGGAGTCTAGTGTTGATAAGTGCTATGAAAGTTTTTCCTTTAAATATATAAATAGTGCAGATATCATTAAAGCTTTTAAAACAATTAATGTTAAAAAAACAGAAGATCTTTGGGGCATGTCAACAAGCATTATTAAATCAATAATTGATATACTAGCCCCTTACTTGGCTTTTATTTTTAACAAATGTATTGACGAAGGGGTCTTTCCTGATCTAATGAAAAATAGTAAATTGATTCCTCTTTTTAAATCTGGGGATAAAAGTGACCCAGCTAACTTTAGGCCAATATCTATACTACCAGCACTTAGTAAAATATTTGAAAAAAATATATATTCCCAATTATTAGATTACTTCACATACAATAATATACTTCATAAAAATCAGTTTGGATTTTCCAAGGGTAAAAGTACTACTGATGCTGGAATTGCACTTCTCAAACATATTCTTGACGCTTGGGAAGAAAAGCAAGATGTAATTGGCATTTTCTGTGACCTTTCTAAGGCATTCGATTGCGTTGATCACCAAACACTATTAAAGAAGCTAGAACATTATGGTGTCTCTGATAAATCAGTTAGCCTAATGAAATCGTATTTGTTCAATAGAACTCAGAAAGTAGTGATAAATAAAACTGAATCTACTGGAGCCCCCATCAATATGGGTGTGCCGCAGGGATCAATATTGGGCCCATTGCTGTTTCTAATTTATATAAATGACCTTCCCAACTACGCAAATAATTTATGTGAGACAGTACTATTTGCGGATGATACTTCTTTAGTTTTCAAAGTAAACAGAGGTAGTAACTGTTCGGACGAAGTAAATAGTGCCCTCTCTAAAGTTTCATACTGGTTTAATAGTAATAATTTAGCACTTAACCCCAAAAAAACTAAATGTGTAAAATTTTCATTGCCTAATGTTGAGCAGACAGAATTAAATATTAATTTGAATGACGATGAAGTCGAGTTTATTGAAAGTACAAAATTTCTAGGTATCACACTAGATTCTCGACTGCAATGGGATCCACATATCGAAGCCTTGTCAAGTAGACTTAGTTCAGCGGCATTCGCTGTTAAGAAAATAAGGCTTTTAACTGATATTGAAACGGCAAGGTTAGTATATTTTTGTTATTTTCATAGTGTAATGTCTTATGGACTGCTATTGTGGGGCTCAGCTGCCAGTATTGAAGATATTTTTGTACTCCAAAAAAGAGCTGTTCGCGGCATATACAATCTTCGGCGGAGAAATACCTTGAGAGAACTGTTTAAAGAAATAAATATTTTAACTTTGGCAGGCCAATACATATATGAAAATTTAGTTTATGTAAGAAAACACTATGATTCATTTGCTAAGAACAGCAATAATCACCAGTTTAATACAAGAAATAAAGATAAACTTGCCGTTCCAAGATTTAGGCTTGCAAAAACTAGAGGTTCATTTAGGGGGAAAGGCATAGCCTTTATTAATAAAGTTCCACAACAAGTAATTGATCTTCCTTTGCATGAATTTAAAAACCATGTTAAAAAAACGCTCATGGGTAAAGGTTATTATAAAGTAGACGATTATCTTAAAGATCAAAATGCGTGGAAATGATGTAACACATAACTACTGTAAGTACTTTGTTGCCAATGATAGTAATATAATAAGTCTATGTTTGTTGCCAATAATCCTGTCACCCTGTTGTAATTATCTGGTAACGATATATTTAAGTTTGTAAATATCGTTACTTATTGCTATTAAAGCTGATAAGTTTCTTGCGCCCGTTCTTCTTGTCAGTTAAAAAAGTCTTGAACGGGTGGTAGGAAAATATAGACGATTCAAAAGTACTTAATAATTAAGTTTATTTGAATAAAGCTAATTTTGACTTTGACTTTGACTTTGTCTTGAGTGCCGCTGCAGTAATGTACTATTCCATTTCAAACCTTCGCCCGTGGTCAATTCTTTGTCGTAATCCCTGGAAGGGTTATTTTCTACGTGGCGACAAAGGATTTCAAATGGTTATCTATATATAGCAGTCTGCTGAACGAATTTTGATGATATTTTTTTACAGTTTGGTAGCTTGGAGTCCAACTTATAAACTATACGGCCATATATACGGCCTAAAAGAAAGTAAAACGTAATCTTAAAATATTCCAAATTTCAAGTTGATACCATTAGTACACAGACCATACAACAAGTACTTAAGTTCTCGAGATATTCAGCTGTGACAGGCAGACAGACTGAGTCACACCATTTTTTTCCATTTTGGTACGGAACCCTAAAAACAATTTCCGATTCGATTTCGGTCATTTTAAGATTTTTTTTTTACTTTGTGCATGATACAGGGTCTAAAAATAATCTACTGTAGTTTTTTTTTTAAATCAAGTCATTATTCAAACGACTAGCGTTTTTTGCGATTTTGTTTCACGAGTTTCTTATCCTCAGTCAAACATTGTTATATGGTTTGAAATACCATGTCATCTTCCAAGATTTGAGTCAATAAAAAGTACCAAACGTGATAAACTATAAGTATAATATGCTTATTCTGCTCCGTGAGACCTCGCGCTCGTCAATTCCCAGTGTCACCTGCAGGTGACGGTGTTTGTAAATTTTTTTTCGACCACACCGCTGTTAAATTTTTGGATCCTACTATTTTTAATATAAAGATAATAAGTGGAAGTATCTAATATAAATTTCTGGCAGCACTAACTCTACGTAATCTATCAAAATTATCCAGTTGTTTCGCGAGTAACTTGAGTTTTCTTACATTTTGAAATTTCGAACATAATTACCTAAGATAAAAATGCCCTGACCGTAAGTATTATTTTTTATCTTATTGTATGTTATAAATGAACATGTAAGGTATAACATAAATGCATTTCACGACAAAAATAACTAATACCATGATTGCTACAACGGTCAAAACATGAGGTGTCACCTGCGGGTGACACTGGGCATTGGTATTACTTATTTCAATGTGCTATTCTAAGAGCAATGACTGAGTAATTGCACGACTTTTGTTTCCTGTTAGTCCTATGGCTGTGTGATGATGCGATTGTACAGCTTGTTTACGTTTACAGATTGACCTTAGATGAGATTGCCGAGGAGTTGGAGGCCAGTGAGGCATCTACCAGCACTTTAGGTGCCGGTTGGTACTGCACTTGGAGCACATTTTTAGAGTACGTTCGTGACGATGTCCACGGCCGTCACTGTCAGCAGTCGATTTCTGCTAACTTCACTTCGTTGGGCACTCCTATCTGCTGGAACCCCACGGGCGGAACCAGGAGTATGAAGCTTGCTTGTCATATAAGTGTATGGTGGCGACCTAGCGCCTTTTTTTCATGGATCACGATCATCAGGTCGTTAACTGATTGTCTTTTGATAAGAATAAATGCGAATTTTGACATGCAGCATCTGTACCAAACCCAAACAGAGGGAACCACCATTTCTTGCCACATAGACCCACTCCCATAAAGTCAACATTTGCATCACAACTGTTTATCAAAGGGCAATCAGCGAGTGACTGGACTTGCTGTGGTTTTCGAAGAGGTTTTGCTGCCAGCTGCTCACAGAAATATGGTGGAGCCTCGGACCCGTGATTCTGCTTGTGGGGTTATGGTGCAGATGGAATGCCTGGTGAGGTGGGATCCGCGAAAAGAGCCGGGGACCAAGTGGTGATAGACTGTTCGCAGCGACGTTATGGATGTTGCAAACAGCGTGCGCGAGGATTATGCGCTGGGTGTGGTGTCAGCCTGTGCCTAAAGTGTTGGTATTTATGTTCCACAATATATAAGTATTCAGTTTTCTACAATATTCCAACTATCTTACGTAAATAAATATTATTGGAAAAAACCCTTATGTTTGACTTCTATAGAGACAATGCCCAGTGTCACCTACAGGTGACACCCCTATAAAAAAATGTGGGGGTAGTAATATTTTTTATATAATTTTTTTTGGTGATTACCTAATATATGTGTACAATATATTAGGAGAGATGGTTGTTTTTATTCAAAACACAGTAATGGGAATTGAAGAGTTAAAAAGTAGCTCAAATTGTATATTTTTTACTTAGAGCATTTAAGGTTTTTTAAAAACAAATAACACAGAATAGATTATTAGTTTTTCCAACTAATAAGTAAGTACTTATCTATACTGTGCAAATAATATACGCAGTCATAGGTTCTGTCACAAAGTCACAACCTTATTTATTTTCAAATTTCAAATATTGGCCACAAATGTTGTGATTGGTGAACTTTTGAATCTTCTAAAAATAAAAACAAAATTTACTTTGCGACGCTAACAAAAAATTTTTGTTACATTTTTGATCATTTTTCGCAACTGTTGAAATATGACTTTTTTTACATATTTCCGCCAGTACGAAAAAATTCGAAAAATATAATTGTCAAAACTGCTCTCAAAATTTCACGAGAATCGGTTGAGAAATGCGACCTGTAGAGGAGAACAGCCAGCGCGAGAACAAACGGACAGCCGCCGGAAGGACCAAGAACCTTATATTCATATTCTGGAAGGACATACGAAAGAATTTTTGCCCAAGCTGAAGCAGAGACGCTTCGCTCGTACTTCGTGCTCGCTCGGTCAAAAAAACGAAAAACCGGCTAAGTGCATATCGGGCCATGCGCAGTTTCGTAAATCCTATCCCATATGGCTATAACCTTATAATATGTATTCCCTGTTTTATTTTATTCTACCACTTTTTCGGCGTATTACAGCTTTCTAGTACTTACGGCCTCTGAGCTAGGCCGCGGAAGGACGGACTGACGGACTTGGCGAATCTATAAGGGTTTCTTGTTGAAATGACTACAATACCCTAAAAATGACCAAAACCGATCAATTGACCACAATCAGGGTCGTCAACTAAGACAAAGGCGGTCAAGCTCGCGATGTTATTTATAGCATCAATTCATCGGTTTTATTTTTGCAATTCAGATGAAAAAAATCAAATTGACCAATGTGGAAAAATATACTACTGTTAATTAACTTTTAACTGGTGTTAATAAAAGTTTAACCGTTTTTTAAATTTTAAGACTATTATATTATGGATATTAATATATTTTAGGTACAGTCTGCCTCAGAAGTAGCTGTAGCACTGTAGTATTTTGTCCCACCAACTAGGCTTGTTTTGTAAGTCACAGCTGTAGCATTTAAGAACACAGTTTATGTGACATGGTATTGCCGGCTACTTCAGATGCCAACTGTACCAATTTATTTAACGCTATGACGTACTTAGTTAATTTACTTTCAAAGTATTTATTAATTAGCATTATTATAGCTAGAAGTAACCGACATCGCTCGAAGGATTGCACAGCTGAAGTGGCAGTGGGCGGGATATATAGCGAGAAGAACCGATGGCCGTTGGGGCGGAAAGGTTCTGGAATTTCGGTCAGGCACCGGACGGCGGTGGCGCTCCGTGGGTAGGCCACCGACAAGTTGAACCGACGATCTGGTAAAGGTTGCGGGAAGCCGCTGGATGCGGGCATCAGCGCAGGACTCATCGTTTGGAGATCCTTGAGGGAGACCTATCTATACCCAGCAGAGGGAGTCATGCGTCTGAATATGATGAAAGTTAAAAGTAGGACGGTACTTGTCGTAATTATAACATAATGATTTTATCAACTGTACTGCACCAACATTTTTCTGCTGAAGAATGACATGATAACAAATGTTAATGCGATAAACATACAGTTCTTGAAATCATATCCTACTACTGTTAACAGTTATTGCGATGTTAGACATCTGGATTTTTTATTAGATGATATTTGATATATCACGGTTTAAATGACATCATTATTATTTACTAGCGACCCGCTCTCGCTTTGCTTCGGTGTAGTGTGGAATTTGATACCATGTATTATACACATAAACCTTCCTCTTGAATTGCTCTATCTATTAAAAAACCGGCCAAGTGCGTGTCGGGCCACGCGTCATAGGATTCCGTAGTTACCTTATACCATACCATATTTAATACCACCTATCATTTTTCGTTTGCAAAAATAACTTTGTTTTTCACAGTGTTGGTATGAATGACAAAGTTATATTTGCGGTTTTGGAAAATATGCTACATCTCAAAAACTAATTACTAAATCTCGTTCAAACCAATTTTGGTTGAAAGTGTTTATTAAGATCTACAGCATATATTTTTTTTAGATTTTTCACTCTCTTATTTCAAAAGTTAAAGGGGGGGGGGGGGGGGGGGGGACCACACATTTTACCACTTTGGCGGTGAATATCTTTCAAGCGGTTAACTTTGAGAAAAAGTTGTCTTAGAAACCTCAATGTCATTTTTAAAGACCTATCTATAGACACCCAACACGTGTTGGTTTGAAGAAAATTTTTTTTTTCAGTTTCAGTTCCATGTATGGAGAGCCCCCCCTTAATCTTTTATTTTTCTTATTTTTGTATTTAATTCGTTAAGCGGTTAACAGAATACATCTACTTTCCAAGTTTCAACTGTGTAGTCTTAATACTTTCGGAATAAAGTGGCTGTGACATACGGACAGACAGACAGACAGACAGACAGACAGACTGACATGACGAATCCATAAGGGTTCCGTTTTTGTCATTTAGGCTACGGAACCCTAAAAAACAGCATCAAAATCCGTTGCGTAGTTTTAAAGATTTGAACATACATAGGGATAAAGGGACAGAGAAAGCGACTTTGTTTTATATATATATTTTTTTAATTTTCTTTATTATACACATAACAGAATACAGTCATGAAAGCAAATGATTACAAATTGTACAATGTCCATTGTCCAAGTACTAGACTGAACTCCAACAACATGCATCCTTTAATAAACAATATTATTCTGTGATTAAGAAAGAAACATAGGTACTTAAAATACGTAGGTACTAAGTTAGCTAAACTCTAATATAGTACTTAATAAGCATAAATCGTTATTGAATCGTATCAGTTTAACTAAAGTAGTAGGATCAATATTAACATTAAACAAACTACAGTACAATAGAGACAAAATTACTAATATAGGTAATGTGCAAAATAAAAAGTAAGTAAAATCGACTCATTTACTTAAGTAAGTATATTGTGTATACACCTCTTGAAGGCACTTGGATTATCGTTCATGACATCAATATTAGGGTGCTCCTGAGTCAGATCATTGTAAAGGCAACACATACGTACAACTGGGTTGTAATAAGATGTATTATTACGGAATACTTGCAGAGAAAAATATGATATAATAGAGATATAATAGAGAAATATATTTTATACTATGTAGTATACTGCCCGGCATATATATTGGCAAGAGAATGAAAGAGACAAAGGATGCGCAGTAGTCATAAATTAAGTGTTTATGGCTACTGCGCATATTTTGTCCCTTTCTTTCTCTTGCCAATATATATGCCGGCATCTGTAACAAGATATCGGCGTTCGCCTGAAAGATGAGTTATTGTTTTTATGGAGATTTGTAAATTGTACGCTCATTATTTTGCTTCACACATTTTACTTTTCTGTCTTTTTAGGGTTCCGTACCCAAAGGGTAAAAACGGGACCCTATTACTAAGACTCCGCTGTCCGTCTGTCTGTCTGTCTGTCTGTCACCAGGCTGTATCTCATGAACCGTGATAGCTAGAAAGTTGAAATTTTCACAGATGATGTATTTCTGTTACCGCTATAACAACAAATACTGAAAACAGAATTAAATTAATACATAAGGGGGGCTCCCATACAACAAACGTGTTTTTTTTTGCCGTTTTTGCTCGATATTAATAACGACAACAGGAAGACATATGAAATTTTCACAGATGATATATTTTTGTTGCCGCTATAACAACAAATAGTAAAAACAGAATAAAATTAATATTTAAGGGGGGCTTCCATACAACAAACGTAATTTTTTTTGCCGTTTTTTGGTACGGAACCCTTCGTGCGCGAGTCCGACTCGCACTTGGCCGGTTTTTTTATGTAGTAACTAAAAGGTTTTAGATTAAATTAACACAGCTGCTATTGGACGCAATAAAGTCTAATTTTTAATATTGGCAATAAAAACTTCATGTGTTTAGTTTTATAAATCGATAGAATTTAGATTTATATATTAGATAGAATTTAGATATTATATATCGAAATCGATAGAATTTCTATATAGAAATTAGATTAGAAAAGATTCTAATCCTAGTACTTTGTTTACAATTTGAGTTTATATTTTCTGAATATTTTATTTACGGCTTAAAGTAATAAAACAATACGATTGAATCTATGCAATTGAGGCAGGGGGCGAGCTTTATATCTGTTTCGTAACAATAAATTTTAAGTGGCTCAAATTTGGCGATTCATATAGTTTTATTGTCATTCCTATTGTTGAGCTTTTATGATCCATACCTAACATGTACATGTACATCAGCCATTTTAATGTCCCTACTGCTGGAGCACAGGCATTCCTCATTGGCGGATAGGGAGGACGGGCACCCACCACGTGGAACCCAATGCGGGGACCACCAACTTAACGTGCCTTCCGAAGCACGCAGGAGCTCGATATAATATAGTTTTGGTCACCCATCCCATGACCAACCCTTGCGAAAGTTGATTGCAAGGCGTTGCGCTCACTCACTGCGCTATCGAGCTTAAATCTTTACTAATATTATAAATCTGAAATTAAGTTTGATTGTTTGTTTGTCACATCTTAACTACTAAACGTATCATCGTGAAATTTTGCATACACTTGTTAGGAATGCAGAGAAGGACATAAGGTACATCTCATAGGGTAAGGTAGGTACATTTCATCCCGAAAAAAAGTCCCGGGGGATAGAGAAATAACTTACCACGCAGATGGAGTCTATAATAGTAAAAAAAATAATATCAAAAGTAATCGACGGTAAGTACTTTTGGATATTTATGAGACTCGAAAATAAAAGTAATCAGCTAGCAATCGATAGCCTACATATTTTGTCAAATTACTTAATTAACATTTAATTTTACGATCACTTTGTTTCCACGAACATCAGAACGGATGATAATTTTCCTTTCTATAAAGAAGTCGCAAAACTGTTTCAGTATAATATAGCAACAAATCTCCAAGGATTTCCAATATTTTCGTAATAGTGTTTGTACGTACATAAAGCGTGTGGGTGAGCTTTCGGTGAAAATGGAAAGAAAACAAATTCTTTGTATAAAACTTTTATACCCACGTGTTTTTGAATTGGAATTGTTGGAGGACGTGCAATCCCCCGAGGGAACCTGGGAACCGAGCTGGTTTGAATAGAAACACTTGTGCCTAGTTGAACCCTACTTTTCATTTCAGCAAAATCTGTATTCGTATCGGAAAATCAAATTGTTGTAAGCTCGGTCGCAATTTATTTTATGGTCCTGAACCTAGTAGAAGGCTGCTGAAAGCCTATATATTCATTTATTTTTTATGATCCTGCTTCATTTTGATAAGGAAAATTCTAAAACCGAAAAATTTTCTTTGTTCTTCTGCTGCGTATTATCACTTTGGGATACTTATAGTTTCTAATACAATAATTATTACAGAACTACTTCTTATGTTTATGTAGCAGTACCTACTCTAGAAAAATGATAAGTTGTGGCCAAGTGACATTCTGCATACAACTAGACTAATTTCATGCTAAGATTTCAGAACATCTCGGCTGGAGTTTGCGCCCCAGACGAAATGGCTTGAAATTCGTAAAGCACATTTGACTTCGCGTCGGTTCCTTCGTAGCCCACAAAACGGCGGCGAGCCCGTTGGGAATATGATGAAATTTATTTTCTTCTCGCAATTTGACCCCGTTTTGTGAGTTACTAGGGAATGTGTGATCTCGATAAACGTGGACGGCAATAACTATAGTATAAACTAACATTTACGACAATCAGGTTTAGGTTATTCTTATTTTCTGGGAAATATAACTCGGAACGCCGTTGGCCGTTGGGGCAGAAAGGTTTTTAAATGGCGTCCGCGCACCGGACGATGCTCCGTGGGTAGGCCTCCGACAAGGTGGACCGACGATCTGGTGAAGGTCGCGGGAAGCCGCTGGATGCGGGCAGCGAAGGACTGATTGTCGTGGAGATCTTTGGGGGAGGTCTATACCCAGCAGTGTGTGTCGTGCGGCTGATATGATGATGATAACTCGGAACAAATTTCGCCATTATTGTTAAGTTAAATATTTTTTTAATTAATAATGATTTAGGGGTTAACTTGGCTAGTTGAGTTTGTTTATTTGTGCATATCCAATCAAAAACAAAAACGGCGGCGTGTCACTGAGCTCCTAGAAAAGGGAATATTTTCAGTTCAATTTTGCAATTGTTTCCAGAACGTGCCTGCCTAGCATGACCGATTATATCGCGTGATATAGCATTTTATCGACACTCAACTGTCAGATTCCTTTGTATTTTTGACAGTTAAACGTGATAAAACGCTATATCACGCGATATAAATCGGTCTTGCTAGGCAAGCTAGTCTAGTTTTGAGTTTTTCCCGCAAAACCTAGAAAATTGTACCGCGCGATCTGGGCGCTTACCTAAGATTTACCGAGGGTAAAGCCTATAAAGCATGTTTTGTGATTCCCGGAGCCTGAATGCAGCTCGCAAAGCACTCGCCCGCTTGGGATGCATTAGAATTTATTTTCTTTCCTCGACTCAACGCCGTTTTGAATCATTATCATAGTTCAGGCTATGAATAGTGCCGTGGAAAAGATTTTGAGAATTTATTAGCCATGCTTCTACGAAGGTTTTGAAAAAAATATAATTCAAAATACGAGAGATTTAAGCAACAGCTTTAATGTCTATTAGTCTTTGCTAAAGTTAATTTTGAAGTTCGACGTTTGTTATTTTTGCACCATGTTATAGGCTATTGGGATCGTCTTGGTTTCGTTATATGTTGAAAAAACCATAAACGGTATATAAAACGTTATTTCAAAATATAATATTTATACTTATGTACAGAAAAAACCAATTGAATGTCTGCGACATATTTTAATAGCAGTCAAAAACATTTAAGAAACATACGAGTACGTTGCTTAATACATTTTCTAAAATAAGACGTCTTGTGTGTATGTACGTTGAAATTACATTTCATTTCACGTAATGCTTCAAAGAAACACATGAGGAAACGTTGTGCTGTCTAATCTTGTACAGTTGTTCACTAACTTGAAAATTTAAGGTGAATTTTCATGCCTTCCTCTCGAAGATTCACCAACCGCTGGTAATTCCAGCACACGTTTACGTTTAGCTCATGAAACTTAGTTCGTTTTTTATTACACCGGCTTTGTTTTACGTCTCACTCAACGTTTATTTGTCTCGTAACATCCTATTTCTTTGCTAGAAACTTGTCGTAGTTAAAGCACTAATAAAATAATAATAATTAGAATCTAAGACAGATTTTTGCAATCATCTCAGTAGTGTTTAAGATTATTACAGAAATCCAGCATATCTTAGATAAATCATGAATGACCATCAACTGATTGGCTGACGTGATTGTTATGGAGTGACAGATGCGATGATGGGCTAACGGCTAAATTTCTGTGTCCTTTGTTATTGTTGTGATTATTGTCAGTGTATTTTTAGTATTTTAATCCGAGTGTTGCAAAGGGGGTACACTAAAAGTTGGATTCTGGGCTTTATTTTGGTCATAGTCCTAGCCGCCTAACCGATTATCACCTTTACAGAGTCTTCTTTTTAAGAGTCATTTTCTGACCAATCAGACAGTGATGCTATTAAAGATTACCTAATCAGCATGCAAGTTTCCAATTGTCCGAAATTGTCCATACAGGGATTTTTACAATAGTCCTAAAAATAGCTCCGAGGATTACGAAGATCTATCTTAGATTCTAATTAGGTATCCGGTTCTTTACAATCAACCTAGGATTTTTGCAAATATCTGGTTTATTCAATTATCCTACAACTTATTATAATATTTTTTATAACTTGATTCATAACATCAATTTATCATTAAAATGTGATTCATATTTTTAAAAATCTGCTAAAACTAGAGTTTATTTATGCTAATCTAAAAATAATGTTAAACGAGATTTTTTGGAATCTGTTTGTCGATCTGTAAACCCAAATGAAATTAAATAAGTATTCTACAGTAAAAACGTCACCAAAATTGTTGGAAGCTTTTGAAACATTTTATCGAGCCAATAAATAGATGCTTTTCACTGGCTTTTTTAGTTTTCCCAGGAGAATCACACCATTTTGCCGGTGCAAAAACAATTTATGCTAATCCAGGATACGGGCCAATCTATATGTAAAATTTTATTCAGTAGAGGCGAATTCGTTTCGTATGTGTTAAATTTTTAATATCGATGGTTTAAAAATTATGAATAACGTTACACGATGTAATAGAGAAATGATTGTTTAGGAAATAGATGACACTGACTTTTGTAAGTATTTTTTTTTCAATATACTTTCATTTTGGATAGTTGACCGAGCGAGCGCGAAGCTTTTCGTTTCTGCTTGGGCAAAATTGCTTTCGTATGTCTGTCCGTCTGTTCTCCTCTACAGATCGCATTTCTCAACCGATTCTCGTGAAATTTTGTGAGCGGTTCGATAATTATATAGATTTTATTGTCGATTCCGTTATTCTAATCATTTCGACAAAAAACATATTTCTGCCATTTCGTAAAATGTTCAAAAATGTCACAAACGCGAGGTCTACAGCTCATAGAGCCAATAGTACCTAGTGTTTTATTCCAATATAGTGCGCGGAAAAGATACCGCAGCAACTTTAATTAAGAAAATAGAGCTGCTAGTTATATTTTTTTTTTCAATACAAAATACGAAGGTTTTAACATAATCATAATTATGTAGATGAACAGTATCTCGTTCATTGTTTTCAAAGTGACTATTTTCACATTAGGCTAGCATCTGTTGCCTTAGCTCCACAATTTACGATTTTTGCGCAGGCTGCTTTAATTAAAGTTCTAGCCTATTTGCGGACCATTTACCATTGTTCATTTCACAATGGACTACCCTAATTTGTACCTACTACATCTGATAACGTAGGAAAATTTTCGGAGTCTATGGAAGCTCAAAAGCCGAACAGTCGCAACCAAGAACTTTAAATTTTTGGAATGAGATGTCAGGAACTATAATTGACCGAGCGAGCACGAAGTGCGAGCGAAGCATCTCTGCTTCAGCTTCGGCAGAAATTCTTTCGTATGTCCTTGTCCTTGTTTCGATTTTTTTGGCGAGCCAGTTTTTTGAATTTTTTTAAAATGGTGGAGATATGTAAAAAAATACATATCTCGCTGTCTGTTCTCGCCTACAGGTTGCATTTCTCAACTGATCCCGGTGAAATTTTGTGAGCAGGTTTGATAAATATATAAAAAAAAATGTCGAGACAGTTTTTTGAAAATTATTCAAATGACGGAGATATGTAAATAAAACACATTTCAGCTCGACTTTCCGGGTGTTTGTTCTCCTCTACAGGTCGCATTTCCCAACCGATTCTGGTGAAATTATGTGAGCAGGTTCGATAATTATATATGACTGTTAAGTCAAGCCAGTTTTTCCAAATTTATCTAAAAATATTCACCCATTTCGAAAAATGATCAAAATTAGAAGCACCGTCTAGCTGCGAATAACTCACGTACTGTGTGCTTTGAAAACTTCATGGCGACATTTTAGTTTTGTACAATTTGAGCCACTTTCATCACTGATGACTAATTGACATCACTGTTGTGTACTTTCTAAAAAAAACTAGGTACTTTTTAGAATTATAATAATTATAACTCTTTTCGAAATTAACAAGAAATGAATATACCAGTTTAACCGATGCTTTAATGCATCATTGGAATGCGTTCCGACAATTTACGGACTGTCCGTTGTGTTATGGTTGCACCAACTAGTGCTTAGAACGCGTCATGGCTTTTACACATTTCCACAACGCGTTGTGGTCGTTTGGTATGTTGACCACGACGCGAATTTCGCTTTGTGGTATTTTGGCAGTGACCAGAATGCGTCGTGAGCGTTTTTTTCACTCAAAGACCGAAGTCGGTCTTTGAGCCTAACATATGCATTAATTGTAGCATAACAAAATGTTAGTAAAGCTTTCGGAAAATATGCAATACCATAAACAATACATTAATGATACTATATTGACAGTACTTACAGCATGTACGTTACACTGAGGAACTTTGTTTTATTTTTTATTTTATTGTAGAACAGCTGGTATCCGAGCCGAATATCATTGGGGAAATAAAAGCTGCCCGACTTCTCTGGCTGGGGCACATAGAGAGAATGGGTGAAGATCGAGCTGCCAACAGAGCGTGTCCTGGCCAACCATCTGGACGACGCCCAGTGGGTCATCCAAGATACCGCTGGAAAGATGAAGTTGTCAAATACCTGAAAGAGCTGGCAGTGCTCTACTGGTCACACTTGGCACAAAACAGGAAGGAATGGCGCACTTTAATGTCGGATGCCAAGATCCACTTCGGGTCGCTGAGCCAGCGTAGTAAACGTAAGTAAGTAAGTATTTTATTGTAGGAACTGTTTATTTTGTACCTGATTGAAGCTTATTTGATCCTGAAATACAGAATAGTATCTCAGAGAGAAGCTAAATAAGCAAAGGGTGACGTTCAAATTGCACAGCCGTCTTCAATTCTCATTATCACAAGCAAACGAAATAACAACTGGAACATCACAAAAGAGGAAATAACATTATACATAGCATGTGAACCCTTCTCCAGAATTTATGTTTTTTTGCGGACTTCGGTCACGAATTAAAGGGAGATTTTAATTAAAGTGCTAAACTGTCCTGCGGCGTGACCCAACACAATTTATTCTATTTCGGAGCACGTGACGGGCCTTAATTAGGATATTATTGTGTTCCTTTGTCTGAATGAAGCCTGATTACAAATGAATAGGAACTCATTTGCGTTCGAGAAAGAGCCTGTGGTGGCGATTTTCGCTGACTTTGGAGTTTGGATAGAAAATGTCTGTGTTCAAAAAATTTTTTACTACAAGCTCACCTTCAAATTAAATTGAAAATTAAAACTTCAAAAGAAATTGAAAATAAATTTCATCCGTTTGAGATATTTTATTATCCTAGTATAATGTACATTTTAAATTTTTTTTTGATACTATTTTATCATTGTACTAGGGGTATGTATGAGGTATTTTTTTTCTTTTTTTTATATTCGTTCCTTCGTTATGACAACGTTGAGGTTAAATACTTACTAAAAAAACTATTCGTGTTACTTTCAGAGGTAGTATGCAACAATCATGAAGTTACTTCCAATAAAAAATCATTGACATTCGCAATGTAGTGAAACATGTGCGTGACATTTTTCCTTAATGAATCATTTACTCAACACTAATGAATATTCATTTCCATTACGTCCTTTCTCTTAAACTCTTAAACCTAAAAGGCGTTACGTTACTTAATCTATGATAAAACGACAGAACTTAACTAATCCAGACTGAACGTAGCGAGTTTAGTGGGTGTTTGCTAGGGTTGCCAACTTTTTTTGCTTCAAGTATAGTATTTTCAAGATTACATTGTAATGTAGTAGATGGCGAAAAATTTCAAAAACATTATAGTAGGTTTAAAATAGATTTGTATTTATTTTAAAATAATCATTTTTTTTCTGCCTAATCTTGTTAATTTTTTTCACTTGAAAAAATAAAGTAGTCGTACCCTCGATATCGAAGGAAACTTATTTATATATCAGCAACCCTAGTATTTGCTGAGATCCGATGGATAACAGAGCTTAGGAAAGATTAATTAAGGCAAAAACTAATTGGCGTCTAAAGCATGAATGGCTATTTCAGTTAATGCCTCTACGTGAGGCGGAAAGAACAAGATTTCAGGTAAATATAATTTAATTATGTTAGTCAAGACTTCGTATAACAGCGCTATTAATATGAAGGTTATGGCGCTTTCATATCTGACTGATGAAGCATTGCGTCGGGCGTATCATCTGGTGTACTAACGCATTGTAACGCATACCGGATGCGTAAACGTAAGCGTGCACGTGCACGTAGATGTACCATGACGTTGTAATGTCTGGAACTTTATGAGACATGGCACACCGCTTGCGTGACGCACGTGTCTACGTGTCGGTCTAGTGAACGTGCTGCATACGACGCAGCCGGGTGTGCTCAGGCCTTAAAGGCCGGTGTGCTCAGGCTTTTAAGGCCTTAAGTGTGTGAGGTTTCATGTTTTATTATTATGTAACCGTCCATCCAAGGTACTTATTGTCTAATATTCAAAATCCATCGCAATCGCTTTCATTTGACAGACGAATGTGACACATTGCTATATTTCTTTGGTAAGTTTTTATTTGTGCCATAAAGAAGTATCAATGTATCACATTCATCTGTCAAATGAAAGCGATTATGATAGACTTTGAAATTACAAAATAAGTACCCTGGCGTTACGTGACCGATGATCCGCAGCGCATCTTCGGTCAGATATGAAAGCGCCCCTATTCGGAGATATTTTGATATAAGTCGGTTCTTTGAATATCTTATCATTGGACTTCTAATTAAAGATTAGTAAATGCTTTGCTTCTTTGTTATGAAATAGAACCATAATATCGTATTGATGATATTGACCTTGCGATTTTTATTTAAAGCACGATATTAACGTTTTGTTCCAGTTATTGCAGCAGTGCAATAACTGGTCGCCTTTTTTTAACAAACTTCTGCCTACTTTTCGTGATAATAATAATAATCATCATTTATTGCAAAAATATGGTACAACAAGATGTCAAACATAAAATATCGGCATATTTTACCATTGGAGGCATGCAATTTAAAAAGAATTTAACGCAGGTACAATCAAAAGTATTAGGTACAATATTTTTTAACATAACGAAAATAAAGAACACATGTCATTTAAAATTAATAGAAGAAATACAATTCATTAAATTAAAATCATTCCATACTTAAAAATGACAAAATTAATAAAAATAAAATAAATCACCTATACAACAAAATTAATCAAATTAATAATTTCAATAACATGTCAAATTTAATAGCAAAATCATTATATATTAAATTCATTAAATTAATCATTTTATAACATGTCACCCACTTTATAAAAAAATTTGTCCTTAAGCCAAGTCAATAATTTTGATTTGAATAGTTTACTGGGTAACTCCTTTATAGCATTTGGTAAGCATTAAAAAATATTACACACATACAACTGCACTGTTTTCGATAAAATGCTAATCTTGGCATACTATTATATATTAACCTATTAGGGTTACGCTCACTTTTATCGTTAAAATTATTTCGGGTTTTAAAAAGTTCTAAATTGTTCTTTACAAAATTTGCCACTTCAAATATCTATAAACATGGAAGGGGCAATATCCCCAGTGATTTAAATAGAGGCTTGCAAGACTCACGGGGTGATAGGCCACATATTGCCCTTACACATTTCTTTTGCGTTCTAAACAGCTTATCTATGTCTGTTGAGTTCCCCCAAATTAAAATACCATATCTCAGCACAGACGAAACATAGCCATGATATACTGCGAGAGTTGTTGAAATTGCACAAGTCTCTCTTAGCCTATTTAACACAAACACATAGCGGTTTAATTTATTTCTAATAAAATCTATATGCTGTTTCCAATCACAATTGTCATCTAGTAAAACACCCAAAAACTTTGTCTCACTTACTTCACTAATTGTCTTACCTTCATGTTGTTATTACATAATATTAAGTTGTAGCTTAGTTTGTCTATTTGTTCCAAATTGTATATATTTAGTTTTTTTGTAAATTTACAATCAAGTTATTAAATTTAAGCCATTTTATTATGTTGTCAATAGTTTCATTCACGTCATTTTCATAATATTCACGATTATTTTTATATGGTATGATCACTGACACGTCATCCGCAAATAATACGCACCTATGATTGGTTACCTCAGGGAGATCGTTAATATAAAGCAGAAATAATAACGGCCCTAGTACACTTCCCTGTGGCACACCGCATGTATTAACAATGAAATCTGATTTACAAGATGAGACTACTGAATCTTTATCCAAATCATCGATTTCTACTGCTTGTCTCCTGTTATTCAAGTAGGATTTTAGCCAGTCTAAGGCTGTGCCTCTAATTCCCAGATTATGTAGCTGGCGGAGAAGCAACTCATGGGAAACAAAATCAAAAGCGCGCTTCATGTCAAAAAATACTACTGTAGTCGGTATTTTTGCGTTAATGTTTTCAACTATATCTTGTACCAGATTAAAAATTGCTAATGTAGTTGATTTTTTACTCTGGAATCCAATATATATGAATATAATAGGAAAACAATAATTATTTCTCATTTGTTTTACGAGTACGAGAACGAGTATTCCGCAATCCGCTGTAACGACATAAAGTTTACTTATTGTGGTTTTATGATGATTGACACTATTACAAAAGTTTTGGGAATTAATGATAATAATGGTGTAACACCAAGTATGTTGATTTCATTGTTTGTGAGGTTCCTAACTAAAGGTTTGACTGTCTTTAATAACTTATGTTATTTTTCACCGTCATTTCGCTGTTAAGCTGACCCCCAAACAATAGAATTTCTATTGTATCTGGTGTGTTAATAAAAGTCTCTCTGATAGGTACTTGATGTTATCTTTTTTAATCGAGTGAAAGTTGTGACAAACGACGGTTTATTCTTGCTTTACCGAAATACGTATGAAGAAAACTTTATTTTCTTCTGTTACTGAAAGTGTTATTAATTTTTTATGATTTACCAAACAGCATAATTTATAGTTATACCTTTAAAGAAGCAACGTAACGAATGGAACGAGAAAGTGCTTTTATTGATATTATTTAAACCCCAAAAAAGAGAGATTAAGAGATAACTCTAAATCTCTCTTTTTAGAGAAGTCCAGAAACGTAAGCATCTTTGAGTTTGCCTAAACTTAGCTTCACATTAACTACAAGTAAAGACTTTTTCAAAGAAATAATTCCGAAATTAACTTAGTTAGCTTTTCTAAACACGATCATTTTTCGCTCTTTCTACGTAAGTTACATTTACCCGAAATGCATTCGGACGAAATTAAACGACAAAATCCCGGGCGCTCTGTGTTGTTGCCTTTTTTAAACAATAATGGCGCCTGAAAATTCAGCACAAAGAACAACGTGAAAGAGGTAAGTCTCGACGTGACACTTAATTTCGGTGCTGTTGTCTGAATACGGGGAAAATACGTATGCAATTTTCAAAAGCGAAGTCTCCATTGAGATGAATACCGAGTCTGGGGATGGAAGTTAAAAGAGATATCTTAGGTTTTAAAGAAATTTAAAATGAATGAAGTAACATGACGTCTTTGTGTTGGCGTGTTGTATATTATGTACTAGCGGCCGCCCGCGGTTTCACCTGCGTGGTTCCCGTTCCCGTGGAAATATCGGGATAAAAAGTATCCTATGTTTTAATCCAGGCTATCTTCTATCTGTGTGCCAAATTTCAACCAAATCCGTTCAGTAGTTTTTGCGTGATTGAGGAACAAACATCCAAACATCCAAACCCACAAACTTTCACATTTATAATATTAGTAGGATAGCAGAAATTCTTTCAGTAGTCAACTACTACTCAACTAGGCAATTCTTCGGTAATACAAAATTGCGTTGAGCCTTTTGCAAGGAAATATTTTGTTGTTTCTATCATATTAACCCTATTATTATTTCAGAATGACTTGTTGAGTGAAAATATTTACTTTTGTAAAAACGTAATACGTTTTTGCCATTTCGAGACTGCAGAGAAACAAAAATTAAGGTAATTTAACCTTTTTTTTACAGTTTTTTCAAAAAACTTTATAGTACAGTTTGAAATTTTGTAATAACCGCAACTTAATAAACTAAATTTTATTAAATATAGTTAATTACTTTGTCAACTGTAAAAATAAGTGTTAGTTAAGTAGTTAATTATAGTTAAACTGTAAATCAACTTCTACTAGAGCTAGTTCTAGATCGTAACAAACGGTCAATACTCATTTGTTTTACGTTATAAATCAATCCAAAAATGTTAACCGCCCGAACAGGGACTTGAACCCTGGACCCTTGGATTAAAAGTCCAATGCTCTACCGACTGAGCTATCCGGGCTATATTAATAACTACTTAAAATAGGTACTTACCAATTATTATAACATTTATTAATAAATTCACCATGAAATTTCTTTAATTTATTTGCTTAAAATTACAACAAAATAATTTTTTTGTAATTTTAAAATGGCTGGCGATATGCAAATAAGATGAGAAGGCAATACCTATTAATATTCCAGCTGGTTAAATAGTCAGTAAATTAGTTAATTAATTAGGTATAAGGTTTTGACCTTTGTAATTAGCACAAAGCGAGTAATTATTATAACTAATGGTAGTTTTAGTTAATACTTTTACAATATTAGCAGTCAAGTCCGTGTTTTCTAAAATATAAATCTTGTTTCAACGTTTGTAAGAGTCACATGGTTTTAAGAAATCGCATATTTTTAATACATCATAAAATGTATAAAAAAAGTAAGAATTATTGTAAAGGCTCGGTTACGTTGGAACATTTGTCTCTGTCTTTTTCTTTACATGTAAATGGGTAAGGAAAATAACCTTACTTCTGCACTTTTTCGACGTTTTTAGTTGTTTTTTCATTATTATCATTCATTTTCAATCATTTCATTATTATAATTGAAGCAAGTTCACAGTACCTACGTTAACGTGTATTTTGATGTGGAATTCATTACGTTTCCTCTATTATTTACGCCAAAAAGATGAACCTATGCAAACACTTTTGGTGTATTTTTGTTTTGTTTTTACAATCATCTGTGAGGTTTATACACAATTTAATATTTGTACTTAGCATATAGAAAAACTCTAGCTTTTTATGGGGTTTTATTTGTGGCTACAACTTTACGTTTTCTATATAAAATAGAGACTTCCCACACCATGTTTTCCTATTACGGACCCTTAAGGATAACGTTACATGACAGTAAATATTCGTAGGATAAATTTAATCAGCCAATGTACATTTTTACATGTTTAAATAAGTAACGTGACGTTATATGACACGATAACCTGTTAACATTCAAATTATTTTCGTCTTATCGATAGGTATTAATATTTTGAGGCCAGTATAAAAAAAATACCGGACAAGTGCGAGTTGGACTCGCCCACCGAGGGTTCCGTACAACTATATTTTTTATGATTTAAGTACAAATGTATAGTGTTTCAGATTTTTCCCTGTACTTTGAGAGTGTCAAAATATGAGATTTTGAGACAAAATGGCAGTATCTTTTTTTACGTAAACATAAAAAAAAAATTTGGTTTTACTTTCAACTCAATACCTTCACGCGTTCCTGAGATAAGGGGTTTTGAGCTTGACACACCGTCGGACAGACATACAGACAGTTAATGATCTAATTACAAATGTACAGTTTTCAAATTTTTCCTGTACTTGTAGTATAAGACGATAAAACTTGCCAAATTTCATAGTTCTAGGTCAACGGGAAGTACCGTATGAATTTTGGTTCCCTTCAGAGTGTCGAAATATGCGTTTTTTGCGTCATAAACGGCCGTATCTATTATTGACATAAACGTAGAAGTTTGATTTTTTCACTGCTTCAAGGGAATATAGATTTGAGAATATGGTTTTAATTTCAACTCGATACCTCCACGCGTTCCTGAGATAAAAGGTTTAGACACACCGACGGACAGGCATACAGACAGTTTATGGTTTAATTACAAATGTATGGTTATCAGATTTTTACCTGTATCTGTAGTATAAGAAAATATTACTTGCCAAGTTTTATAGTTCTAGGACTCTAGGTCAACGGGAAGTACCTTATGAGTTTTAATTCCCTTGTGAGTGTCATAAATATGTGTTTTTTGCGACATAAACGGCCGTATCTTTTTGTTACGTAAACTCAGAAGTTTGATTTTTTCACAGCTTTAAGGGTTAAATTTCAACTCGATACCTCCATGCGTTCTTAAGATAAAGGCCAAGCCACACAGCGGGCGTGGCGTGACGGGACGGGACGGCGACGCGACGCTGAGCAGTTGTAATGTACTAGATACTATGGACGACGTCACACAGGCCGGCGTGGCGCAACGTGTCGCGTCCCGTCACGCCACGCCGCTGTCGCGTCGAGTGAATACAGATCGGAAGCAGGGCGGGGCGGGACGGGACGGGGCGCGGCGCGACGGCGGATGGCGCGACGGGGCGCGACGGGACGGGACGTGATCACGCCTGCAGTATGAACTCAATTACAGTCAGTCATCGCCTTTTATGTTGGCGAAATTTGGCATTTGGATGCAATTTGGCACATAGATATTAAAACATAAGATTCTTTTTATCCTGGTTAAAGTTTTCCTAGGGTACACGTACACGCGGACGAAGTGGTGGGTGGACGGCGGGCGGCATTATAAGATAAACAACTAGCGAACGCCCCCGACTTCCTCTGCGTGGACAGCTATTTTTCTACCCCTCGGGAACCGCATTTTTTTTTCAAGATATACAGTACATAACTCCTTTTCTTTACCCCTGACAATGTGTATGCAAAATTTCACGATGATGGTTGAGTAGCTAAGACATGAAGGCGTAACAAACAAATGTACTTGTAAATTAATAATTACTCATTAATCACATTCGTTTGCACACACCCTTGCACATTCGGGACTGATTGCATAAGTACCTACACGGGCGGCGGCATCCTCTGACATCAAAGGCGTTTAACAACTGTATGGATTGTTAAACTGTGGCGATACGGTACGGTCGGCGCGGCGTGACGTGGCGCGGCGCGATGGGATGGGGCGCGACGGGACGGGGCGCGACGGGACGGGGCGTGATCACGCCCGCAGTGTGAACTCCCGTCACGCCCCGTCGCGCCCCGTCGCGCCGCGCCCCGTCACGTCGCGCCCCGTCACGCCCGCTGTGTGGCTTGACCTTAAAGGGTTTTGACAGACAGACAGACGCAGACAGACAGACGGACAAACAGGAAGACCATGAAATTTAACATTTAAATTATCATTATTACAAATTTGTATCAATTTGTATCGAAACGTAAGCGATTTTAAAAAATCTTTGAATGCAGTTCGGTTTCTTTTTAAAAACAAAATGGCAAGATGGCACTGTTAGATTAATCGTGCTATTGAGTAGTCGCAATGACCACATTTTGTTCAAATTAGTCAATCAAAACTGGAGTAGAATCGAAAAATGATTACATATTTTGTTTCATGATATTAATCCTTATCCAACTATATAATTTAATGATCAAGGTTGATTATTTACATGTCAAGTCTTATTTAAATTATTCTAATCGGACCTTTCGTTTGGAAGTTACTACGGGCATACGGGATCAGTTGTACTATTTAACTATTTAAAGTTTTATTCAAATTGACTTTCTTTGAGCTTAAGAAGTAGGTACATACGAGCGCTAATCTTATGGTGGTGACAAGGAATACACGCCATAAAGCTGTCTGTACCGACGACTGAGAGTTTTGAACGTCGCATTGCCCTCAGTCATGGTAATGGATAGATACCGTAACCGTGTCTCAGTTCAGTTACCAAAATGTTGGTACTTGATTTTTAGACAGTTTATGTGGTATAGATTTTATACTAATGTAGGTGTAATAATAATAAATTTGCGACAGAAAAAAACTAAACGAAATAACGTACTAACACGAAATATTGGTCGTTTACCTTAGTTTGCAATTATAATCCGACTAAGTAAAAAAACACTAGTTAGTGCGTGTATACCGAATGTAAGTGAATTTTGAATTTATGTTGGTTACTATCTTTTTACTTTCCACTATGGTTACTATTTATGTCAAATCGAAGATGTCAAATGTAATTTTCACGTTTTTATAATTATTTATTTTGTGTTTTCTTTGCGTATTTTGTTGTGCAATAGCTAGCTTGTTAAGATTGATAAGAATAAAATTAGAAGCAGTCGATTAGAGGAGTTTATGGAAAGGTGAAATAAAAGGTTGGTACTTGATACAAATCCTTGGACGATTCGTCCAAGTACAAATCATTAGAAAACTCAGATAAACCTAAATCCAACCAGGAAAATATATTTATGAAAGTTTTTATAAAACTTACGCTGTTTTAGTTTAAGCTTCTCTTAATAATTGTTTCTTAATATTTATGATTAGCTATCCATGACCTTGATTTGTTTTTACTATTGGCTATAGATGCATTTATTGCAATTTTTTAAAGACGACCTGCCTGCCCCCTTGCTCCAATGGCCAACCTTACTTTTAAAGCTTAAAATATGAGCAATAGACGATTAAATAACGTGTCGCAAGCTTATGTAAATCTCAGACTTTGATATTGTGTGACAAGCTTACGGCACGTAATAACGTAGCGTTCAAACGCATAGAATGTTGGCCATTTGAGTAGGGGGGACAGAGCGTGATTACGATAATAGCCTAGGTCTTATTTCAACACGGTAGAGCTTAATGAGAATCCCGCAACTTATACAACTTATGGTTTACTTATTTTATTACAGATAATGTGTGTATCACCCAACAATCGACTAAATATCCAATTTTCCTTCCAAATTAATAAAAACGTACAAATTGGACGAAATACAACCTGGCAGAGCGACATGCGGCAGATACCTACGTTTTTTTGTGCCTTATTCAAATATGATATTAAGTAAACAAATAAGGCCCAAAATGATACAAATCTATGAGTTAAAGTGAGATCTTTTTTTTTTAATATATTATAACATGAATCTTTACTTTGTTATAATAAATATTCAAATTTATTGATAAGATGTTTTTCTTTAATATGGTTTCATATTTAACCTCAAATTAACATATAAAAAGTTATAGGCCTTAATTTAATAAGTGTAATCGATTTATTACGGCCAAAGTCAAGTTTTCGAAAAATTACATTTAGTTAGAACTGTTTTCTTATATTCCTACTGTTAAATAATAATAATAATATTTAAAGACTTAAATAATCTTTAAATATTGTTATTATATTTTTATTTTTACTTTCCACTAATAATAGGCCTTATTTGTATCAAGTACTTATTACCTTGATATGGACGGAATTAACATATTTGCAACTAAGTAGATTATTATTTAGATTTAACACAATATTTTCTAATTTTGTAATATGCTTGATAGGAAAGTACTTAATTAAACTTTTTTATATTAGTTTCAAAGTGGAGGAATGCATTACGTTACGGCGTATTTGAATGGTGACCTTAGTAAGCCCACTGAATGGAAGGCCCACCTAGAAGGGCCACTATTCAGCGTTGGGCACAACCTGACCTACCCCCTGACTAGAGGATTTCTAACACGGGTTTTCATATTTATCGGTTTATAATTTGCCCTTGATTTCGTCGCATTATGCAGCTGTGGCGCACACATTTTATGCTAAATAAGCTCTGAAAGACATTATTTAGACTATTTTAGACACAAAAAATACTAAATTAAATTAAAATAGAAGTATTCACGCCAATGACTATGTTGTACCGCGGTTTGATTACATTCTCTTTTGTTGTACCTATTTTTTACATTCCTCTATGCCATAGAGGATAGTAAAAGGTATACTCATTGATCTCACGCCTCAAAACGCAAGTGAGTGAATTTACTACTATTGTCATGGTATTTCTCGATACCATCTGTCAATTAGTAACTCATGGTACCGAATTGCTATGAAAAAGGCCAAAACGTTACACGATGCTCGCTAGCGAGTATAGTAAACTATTGTAGTTTACTATACCAACTCATGGTAGAGCTACAAACACTGTGGAGCGTACATAAGCAGTGCGAGTGTATAAAAAATTCAAAAATCTGTTGCATCTCTCAAAAAAGGTAGGTAGGTACTCATAATTTCATACCTAGGGTCCAGGGTACAACTGCCAGTCCAGGCGTTAATTTTTTAAGATTGATAAATAATAATAAGGTTCTAGCATAGAATACTTTATGTTCTAGTATGCGATCATGAAAGTGTTGTGTTTTAGCTATCATTTGAGAACTTTTTTAAAATATGTTTATTTTACAGGTGAGAAAGTATACAAAATATTGTGAGAAAATATACAAAGTATTGTAATGTGAACATTACAACAATACATTACATTACAATACTTAGTTATTATTTTCAAAGATTTCGTTCGGTGAGAGTTACTTTTTCAAGTTGGTGTACGTCAAAAGGGGAATAAATCGGATTCAGGTCAAAATTAGATCAGTTTGCTCGAACACACCTATGAGGTACTTGAACTGTCTGCAAGTCATGCTCAATTTCAATTCAGAAATGTCGAGAACCAATATAAAAAGTATCATTATATCTCTCTATTGAGAGTGAAAGATTTGATTTCGAATTTCTATAAGTGTTAACAATATATCTGACTTAATTTGAGTGCCTAAGTTTTTATTTAGAGTTTATAAAATGGCTTTAACAAAGTGTATCGTTCCGCAGATCAAGAATCCTTTCATAGTTATATAGGTTGTAAGTAAAATTGGCCTAGTATTTAGAATTGCAAAGAATATAGCGACGCATTTGCTCATAAATATAATGTAGAGTCTTCCGGCGACTGCGCCCACTTTCAACTGGACCCATGGGCGCAGTCACCGGATTGAATTATTTTATTATTTTTCTTCCGTCAACTGCGCCCACTTTTGGACATCTATTGTTTACATCAAATTAGTACAGTTGGAAGAAAAAGGTTTGGATAAATAAAATCATTATTATCTCGAAATAGATACAAAAAAAAAACAATCTTCAATCATTATATTTTGTATATCTATCTGTAAGCATACTGCGTTTAAATATGACCATGATTATCAAATATTTACTAGATGATGAAAAAATCTTAAATACCTATATTATGTTGTAAAGTAAAAAATCAGTTAATCGGTGAATATCTTATGACTTTCAATAACCACAAGTTGTTTCTTTAGGTAACTAAAATAAACCGTAAAACATAGATTATTCTGAAACGATACGGTAAGAGAGTGATGTGCAAATCTGCTAAAATAATCCCAGGGAATGATGAGCTCTGCCTCAAATCAGTTGGTAGTTTAAAACAGTTTGCCGGCAGGTGGCGCCTTTGTTGTCGTATCAGATAATAACTGAACTATGTTCCAGATGACGCCGAAACTGTGCGAACTAACTCGCCACTGGCGGCGGGTTGCTTTCAACGTGCTCTGAATGTAGGCAAAGACAACACAGAGAAGTTGTGATTATTAATATAATTTGAGGAAAAATCCATCTCACACACCATTGTAATAATTTCCGACAAGTTTTATTTTTTGGTTTTTTGCTTCTGAATTTGTAAATGGAATTCTATATTAACGGCAAAATTACACAAATGAAAGGTGGCCTTTATGTGTATATTTATTCTTCTAGTACTAACTATTCTGGAAAAATAGCTTTTTGATATGGAATATGTTAGATAGAAGATATCCTACTAATATAATAAATGTGAAAGGTTGTGGGTTTGGATGTTTGGATATTTGTTCCTCAATCACGCAAAAACTACTAAACGGATTTGTTTGAAATTTGGTACACAGATAGTAGGTAGCTTGGATTAAAATATAGAATACTTTTTATCCCAATATTCCCACGGGAACAAGAAACACGTGGGTGAAACCGCGGGCGGCCGCTAGTATTGTTATAAAATAAAAAAGTTATTTGTACATCTTTTCCAAATAGGTTCTATAACATTTATGTACTCGTATGTTCATTATTTTAAAAACTACAAACCTCGTTTATAAAGCTTTTTGCAGGGGTATCTCGTTAATCTCTGCATGAGCATTGTTAATCTAAATAAATAAAAAATACATGAAATAAAACACTTTTTAACGGATACTAGCGCGGTTTTGTTGAATGTACTTTGGTATTTAGTTGGTATTTGGTTTGATTTTTGGTTTTCCATCCGCGAACATCGTTCCGAATCAGTAGTATTAAATCAACAAATAGATCGCTTATCCAATGATTTGAAAATAAAACTTGCCACGACGGACTTTAACCATTACATTCTGATACTTAATAAACGCGAAACAGCAGTATACAACGAATGTAAGCATAGACAAAGGAGGATGGGCAGATTGGTACAGGGTTCCAATAGATGAGCTTGTAGTGTCGTTTGAAAGGTCTCATCAAGACGAACAACTTTTACTATAAGCACCAGTCTCACATCTGGTTGCGTTCGGAGATATACACACATCAATATTACTACATATCTCTGTGGAAAATGAGTGCAGGTGTAACATTTTCTACATTTCTTTTCTTGCTTTTATTTTTAAAACAGTTAGCCAACGCCAAGCTCCACTCCCTTTAACTCATCTGGGCCCAAGGCTTTTGGCTTTACTTATTTTATCATTCTTCTGGTTATATTAATAGTTTGTAGTATATTTTCATGTACCTATAATACTTAGTAGAATTGCTGCTTTCAAAACGTGAATTAGAACTGGCCCCATAGCAGACATTTTCCTACACATAAACATCTTTTCAAATCTATATTGGTTATAGCTATTGGAGCTGGTACCACGATCCATATATTTTTGCCCATCCTCTTTTCTAAATATGAGAAGTTGTACAAACGTCATCATACATTTCCGTACGATACGAACCATAGAGTAGAAGATGACACCCGTCAATGTCAAACTCGTGCAGTTGTCAATTTATCAAAACAAATATTGGATGAACCGACTTTAAAAGTATTAAATAAGGGTCTGAATTTCGCGGTAACACCTCGCAGAATACCGTATGAGGATATTATTTGCAACGTAGAGGATTGTCTAGTTAAAAACCAATTCAAAAAAGAGGATAGTGAAGCTATACGTCAAGATATTTCATCCGTTTTACGACGTAGTAAACTACCCAAACACAATCTTCCATATGATGAACACGTCGCGTTGAAGAACTTACGCACTAGACCCGAATTAACTATCCTCCGAGCTGATAAAGGCAACGCAACGGTAGTTATGGATACGTCGGATTATAACACAAAAATACAAGAACTTTTAAGTGATGAGAAAACGTATAAACATGTAAATTGTGATCAAACCGCCAAGATCCTTAAGAAAACGAGTGAACTCATCAAAAAATATTCAGAACAGTTAGATCTTGATGTCGATTATCTTATTCCATCCTGCCCTACATCGCCGAAACTGTATGGGTTACCGAAAATACACAAAGACAATGCTCCGCTGCGTCCGATTGTAAGCCAAATTGACTCACCAACTTATAAATTGGCTAAACACGTAGCAAAAACACTTACACCACTGAGAGGTAACACATCAGCCTTTGTAAAGGATTCCTACCAGTTTGTCAGTGAGATACAATATCTACATCTCGCTGATGATGAAACTATGGTTAGTTTTGATGTTCAGTCCTTATTCACATGCTTACCAGTACAGGACTGCATTGATATCATCAGGAAAAAGCTAGTTGACAACAACATGCCAATTGAATATGCAGAACTACTAGAATTATGCCTAACATCTGGCTATCTGTTATGGAACGAGGAGTTCTACGTGCAAGTGGACAATGGTAGCAATGGGCTCTCCAGTATCCCCCATCGTTGCTGACATTTTCATGGATGAATTTGAGGAGAAAGCACTAGCCACAGCACCAGTGACTCCCCGGTTCTACAAACGGTACGTAGATGACACTTTCACAATACTACCTAGAGACAGTGTCCCTGCATTTCTTAACCATCTTAACTCCATAAACCCCAACATACAATTTACTATGGAGTTAGAGGCAGACAATAAACTAGCTTTCCTAGACATTCTCATTATCAGGAATCCGAACCAAACCTTGAGCCACACAGTGTATCGTAAAGCAACCCATACAGACAGATACCTTAATGGTGACTCTCACCATCATCCTATACAGTTAGCTACCGTAGGGAAATCTTTGTTTCAGAGAGAACAACACCTGACTGCTGAGCTTCAGCACGTCCAACAAGTACTGCGTAACAACAAGTTGCAAGTACCACACCTCAATCACAGAAAACGCGCCAAACCAGCCACAGTAGAGCGTCAACCTGCCATCCTACCACACTTGAAGGGTGTCACTGACAAGATTGGAAACATTCTGAAGCGAGCGTCAATCAAAACTTACTTCAAGCCGCCGAAGAAGATCAACCAATTCTTACGACCTGTCAAGTGTAATATCCCCTTTCAAGCTGCAGGCGTCTACAAACTAGATTGTGACTGTGGACTCTCCTACATCGGGCAAACAAAGAGAAGCATAGGGACCCGCGTCAAAGAGCATGTAGCTGACATGAAACATAGGCGCTATCGCGCCTGCAGTGAGTGAACACGCCTTTGAGGGGCCCAACCATTATATTAGATTTGACAAACCCTAAATCCTTGCTAGGGAACGTAGATTTATCCCTAGAATGCTCCGCGAGGCTATCGAAATAAATAAATATCCTAATTTCAATAGAGATGATGGTTGGAAAATTCCACCAGCTTGGGACCCCATCATTCACAAGCTAAAGCCCCTCACACGCACTGTAAGATCTAATGATACGGTTAGTTCCTTTTGCAAATAAATAAATTAATACAAAAGACGGAGGTCGGCTTCCTCTCCAAGTTTTCTTTCGCCATTTCTTTCTTGGAGGGGCCTCCCAATTTTATGAAATGGTGGTAGTTTCAGTAGATTCTCTCTCTTTTTAGCATTAAATAATTCATAAAATTAAATTATATTTCAACATAAAATAATTAAAATTTTTGTTAAATTTTAATTTCTGAACGTCCAAAAAAATTCATCGCTTGAGGGTAGGCTCACGGGTAGCTTCAGTTCCCCGTGACCACGGCAGCTGCAAAGGTGCCGAAACGTCGGGAAAACCAAAAATCAAACCAAATACCAACTAAATACCAAAGTACATTCAATAAAACCGCGCTAGTATCCGTTAAAAAGTGTTTTATTTCATGTCTAGTGAGCGCGTAAGCTTGAGAAGTGAATAAATAAAAAATACATTCCCCGAATTAAAGCATGGAAATTCTTACAATGGACCTTTCCAACAATAAGTCTATTTTTAGACATGTTTTTCTTACTCCATCTGCTAGGGGGGAAATTCCGCACGATCGGACACATTCGCCGTATTCAGAATCGAAGTGTCAATACGTCACTGGATATAAATCGAATAATTCCCAACAGATAGGAGTGGACGTTCCCGGACCCAAATGCGATGCATACCCGTCTGCCTTTTGTCAAGTCGGATTTAGGTAAATTCGAAAACGCAAATCAGTTCGATTGACTTATGAATTGACATTTCTGAAGAGTGGATTTTAAACATTGACCTGCATATATTTACACTGGACAGGCTTATGTCAAACTGTTTTTGTGCCTATTTGATTACCGCCATGTTGGCGCTGTAGGACGTAGCGTGAGCATAGCGTGCGTACATGGTACTAAAGTTTGAAGTCTGGAGAGACCATCACGTCAACCATTTTCATATTGTACGTCAAAATTAGTTCTTTAGACGCACGCTAGTGGCGTTTCAAATAGGCACAAGAACTTTGCTGTCAAATCATACAGACAGCCTGTCCAGTGAAATAAAAAAATTTTTTTTCTTGTCAGTGATTTTAAAAATCATTTTGAGTTTGAAAACAAAAAGTTATTTTTTTGTGAGTAAACATTCATATTTGTCAATTGGAACTAAGAATCGATAAATTCGAAAATGAGTAAAGTTACACATTTTAAATTTTACGGGAAGAGAAAAAACTAACTGTCATGTCATGTTAGTAATCATTAATTTTTATTTTATTTTTATTACATTCCCTGTATATTTATCAGCATTAACACACACTTTCTTTATCTTACGTGGTATTTCTTCATCAGAACCCATTACTCTTAACATTATCCAAATAAACAAACCTTACAGGTAACTTTTCAGAAAAGATATCTTTAATGAACTCACCAGCTCATTTCACATAACTACCGCGAAACATTCCGTTTAATTTGAAAACGACCAGCCGCCTTTGGTCTTTGGTCATTTTCTAAGTAAACAAAATATTCCGGGACTGCTTTCTCTACGTGGAATGGTCGTGCATTGGTTTTTTTCACACGATTCGAAGCGTTTAATATTGAAGAAATATTTTCAATTTAAAACGGTATTTCATAAAAATGATGACTTTGGTCGTTTTCAAATAGTATACTCAAGTGTTGAATATTTTTTTATTTTTTTATTTTATGTAAATTAAAAGTTTACATCCCCTAAACATTTAAACGTAGTATTTTACTTTTTATATAACGAGTTTATGGGTTGTCTAACTAAACCTTTAAACGTTATTCCAGACGGCATGATTTGCATAAAATTTAAAACGACTAAACGAATACATATCACTTCAAGATTTCAGCACTTTAGAGCATCGATCATTCGCATAAAATGTATATTTTTCCTATGATATCCTGCACGACGTTGATAGATTCTGGCGGCTCCAAAGGTCCTCGGTTAATCCGATCACGTATGCCAGTCAATGTGACCTGAACGTATTCCGAGTATCATTTTTCAACATGAGAAGTATACTTTAATAAATAAAATTGTTTTATTATATTTATAAGAATAGATCCACTTTATCAAATTACGATATCGAAGATTCTATATAAGTGATTAAATTTTTTTTTTGCTTTTGATAACAAACTAGTCGAGAGCTAAGGTGATTACGTGACCTATAATGGAACGAGCTCACACAGAAAATTATTACTACCAAGTATGGTACAAAAAACTTAGTTTATATAAGTCAGTTAAAAATATAAATATTATTAGTAGGATTCAGTGAATAAATAAATGTCATCTTCATTTTAATAGCTTCTGATACAATTTGGTACAATCAATTCTTAAAAATTATTTTGTATTTGAATGAAAATATTTTAATATTAAGTATTTATGTCTATGAATTGAAGCAACAATTTATATGTATATTCACTTCTCAAGCTTACGCGCTCACCTTTTAAATCACTTTTTAACGGATTTATTGAAAGTGCTTTGGTAATAAGTTGGTATTTGGTTTTATTTTTGATTGCAATTTTATACTTGTAATTTAAGTGAAATTGAGTTGTTATGCTATTTTTTATAACAGGATTCAGATTTTTTGCATTCACAATGATATTTTTATATTAAGATAAAATAATATATTAGAAAAATACTCGTAGAAAAGTACTCGATCATTTTATTTCGGTAAAAATATTTGCAAAGCTTCTTACTCCAACTGCGGTTTAAGCCGTACTACGTATAAATGCAATCATTTCAGTTTTCAATAGGAAATTGCACTAATATTGCATCGAAGTTAGACTATTTATCAAATAACTTTACTTCATATCAAAGCCTTTGAAGAGATTAAATCGTTTAGCCTTTGATGGAAAAGCAATGAGAGGTCTTACAACTTACGTCTTCGATAGACGATCGAAGGCTTACGTATAAGAATAAAATAAAAATGCATCTTCACCTAATAGTGTAGTTGAAATTGATTTCCATTATATTAATAATACTTTATTAAAATAGTTATTTGTTAAACTAGAGACCAAAGTCAATTTTTGCTGCGAGTGGCTGATTTAAAGTCACGAGACACAACAAAACTTTGGTCTCGTATTAAACATATAACGTTTAACCTCTACCAGCGAGAAAGGTGCTATAGGTAAGAATAGTTATTTCCCCTGGGCTTTCCTGGTGAAAAGCTAAATTCAGCATTAGAAACTCGTTCTCTCAACTCTTTAGGAGTTAGACAACTATATTCATCGCTGGACGTAAACTTTTTTTTGTAATATATCACAAATATTGGTCAATAAATTGTACTATGGATCAAAACTATGATAAAAAAATTGATTCATAGAATAAAGAGTTTAACGAAAAAAAAAACATTATAAAGTATCAGTTTTGCGGTACGCCCTCTTTTGGTTTTTATTGACGGAACTGTTACACAAAATAGTCAGTCACGTTCACTGACGTGAAAAAAATTTTTTTTTATTATCTGGACTGGCTGTTTGTATGATTTGACAGCTAAGTTTTTGTGCCTATTTGAAACGCCACTAGCGTGCGTCTAAAGAACTAATTTTGACGTACAATATGAAAATAGTTGCCGCGATGGTCTCTCCAGAGTTCAAACTTTAGTATCACGTACGCACGCTATGCTCACGCTACGTCCTACAGCGCCAAAATGGCGGAAATCAAATAGGCACAAAAACAGTTTGACATAAGCCTGTCCAGTGTAAATATATGCAGGTCAGTGGTCACGTTGCATTGTGGAAAAGTACTCAAATTACGTTGCATTGTAGAAAAACCATTTAACATTTGATTTGTGGATTTACATAACTTGAGATAGCTCCTATCCTCCTCCTTTCACTGTCCGTACCGTCACAAAATAGAGAGTGGTAAAATGGTAAGATTGTGGTACCTTACCGTACTCCATAAGTGTGAGATCCTAACATTTACTGAGTACCGTGGAGTACGACGATCGTGAACAGATGTTGAAATGTTTATAAATCCGAGAAACAAAGTCATTTTACGTCATAGAAGAAACTCGGTCGAAACTGAAGTCACCGCATATACGTACACTCGGTTTGAATTATAAAGTTAGGTAGCAGTAGATAGATTGATAAAGTTTGTTGCACGCCAACCACTATGTGAAATTAACAAACTTGAACCCCCTCGTCCTCTACTAGGTACTCCGAAGTTCAAACTAATATTGCTTGGATTGCATAGAAATTGTGCTACGTTCGTCCGTAAAATAAACCTCATATACACTTCGTACGGATCATGAATCATGCATGTCGTTTTCACTTGCGTTATAAAGCTATGGAGGTTTTTTTCACCGACGTACATAATATAAAATACCTACGCTCGTAAGTTTATCGATAAATATATTATGTTGTATAAAAATACATTTTTCATGTTATCGGTACTGTGATGCTTGATTGCATCTATTACAAACTTTTTAGTTGTTGCGCAAGTAGTAAGTCAAATAGAGAACAGTTGTTTCTTTATTATCTTTGAAAGCTCATTCTGCTTTTGTTCCGGAAAAACATGTCGGTTCAACGAAAAGTGTATTCGTGAAAAGATTGAAAAAATACAAACTATCACTAAAATCTGTGTTTAATTGAATATAGCTACGCCACCCATGCGTGACATGGTGGAGGCGCCGCGATAATGCAAAGAAGATTATTCTGAGTGCTCACCTGGAGGGGGCAGCGCTCTACTTCTACAAGAAGATTGTCTCGAGCTGTAGTTCCTACAAGGAGTTGCGGGACAAGATAACGGAGGAATTCGCTCCGACTACGAATCCACTAGCAGCTTTCTTTGAACGCTGTCAGGGCCCACATGAGGACCCACTTGATTATTATTATTCTTTAGATAGCTTAGCTTCAAAAACAGGGTCGGTCATAGACGACCAATGTTTTGTCCAACAATATTTAAGAAAAGCTAATTTTGTTACAAAGCAGAAGCTGGTTACACATATTTATTTCAGCAAGGATCACTTAAAACAAGTTTTGTGTCAGATGAAAAAACTATTGTCTGGAGAAAAGCCAGAAACTAAATTAATTCTGCCTGTCCAGTCGACTAGTGTAGGCGATACCGTGGCTGATACTGCACCAGCACCAGCTGTGCGCGCGTACTACGAGCCGGCGCGATCCCAATTCCTGTGCTCTACCCCAAATCCATCCCAACAAACCCCAACTTTTTCCAAAGATTCCTCACACATTTTAAATTTCAGACAAAGAAAACCAATAAAAAACGATTTGAAAACGGACAATATTAAGGCAATCGATGAACATGTTCAATCGCCGGAAACATCCGAAGAAGAACAGCATAAACGTGAGTTAGCTCCATGTATTCATGTAACTTGTCGCGATCACAAAATCATTTCTCTAATAGACACTGGTGCTTCTGTATCTGTCATTTCAAGTGAATTAGCAAAAAGGATTTCTAAAGAAATTGTGCCCTGTGACTTATTACTGAAAGCTATCAACGGTAATCGGTTAAATATTTTAGGTAAAGTTAATTTAAAATTGTTGATCGACAATGTTTTGTTTATTAATGATTTCCTGGTTGTTGAGAATATTGGCCAAAAAATGATAATAGGTCAAGATTTTCTCTTTGCCAATAATGCTATGATAGATTTTTGCAATCAACAATTTATAGTAAAGAACGTTAGATGCAGGTTATTGTCCAAAAGTGAAATAACTAGCATTAAGAATAGAATTGACATAGGGCAATGTCAATATTTAGATTCTTATGAAGTCAATGCCAATAAACATACGAGTGAAGCGAATGAGAATAAGAATATAGGAAAAGAGAAGAAAAATGAATTCAAACATAGCACTACAAAAGTTAGTGATAGCATTAATCATAGTTTCTTACAGAAGTATTTATGTAAATGTGATCGTCCTTCGCGAGGTAACCTTTCAGATTATAATTTACCTCACTTACATCTTGTTAAAAGTAATCGCAGCTGTGATAATCATAATTTGAATTCTAATCGTGTAGATAGGTTAGGGAAATATGCATTCCAAAGTACTGAAGAATCATTTTACTTTCATAATCCTAAGAAAAAAATATTTTTGACTAAACTATCTAAGTGTAATGTAAACAATTGATGTAGGTCAAGTGGTAATAGTTTTGTTGAGAAAAAGTGTATAGAGAAAGATTGTGGTTATTTTTATTTCATGTAAAATTAGTATAGGTAGATAAAAAGTTATGATATTTGAAAGATGTTTGAAAATAATGTTACTAATGCATTTTATGATTGTTTCATATTCCGGACGACGCTGCTGAGCAACGGCGGCGCTGTCGTGGAAATGAGGGAGCCTGGAACCGACCAAGTTTATTCATCCGGCAAATTTAGTTTAAGGTTGGTGAAATCGATGCAGTTCTTCAATGGACGAGGGGGAGGATCCCACATAGTTCCTTAAGAACCAGGTGATATTTCGTTGGCTGCGAAATTCCTCCAATTTTCTTCAGAACTCCATCGATCTCACATGATGTGGCCGGATCCGTTATCATTATTCAAATCGTCATAGAGTTTGTCTAATGCCATCGGTTCCATGACTCATCAATGACAATATGCCAAGTGTCAGAATTTTCGTGTCTTTGGCATGTGCTATCTTTGGTATGTGCCACAGCCTAAATACATTTCGTAGGGCAGTCGACATGTACTTTTTCTGGTAAACTTATGTTGTTGAATTTTTACTCTGTGGTGTTTGTTGACCATTATTTTCTTATTGTCTTGGTCTATGACAAGTTGACAAATCAGTGATTGTCTTTGGATAATTTGTCAATGTCTTTGAAAATAGTTTTGACTTTGAGGTTTATTTAAATTCTGACACTTATCTTTTGTGAATAGAGTAGGTTTAGCTTTGAAGTTTTGGTTCGAGCAAGTGGTTAAAGTTAAGGCTAGGGACGTGCTGTGTGTTTGGCTTTTTTGTGGGTTTTTGCCAACATAAAACCAACACACGGGTATGATGAAGGCTAGTGCCGACTAAAGGAATAGACAACGACCTGTGTGCAGGTTCGCCTGTAGTAAAGGCCAGCATAATTGTGAAATCCCACGCTAGGCAGGGCTGTCTCTTAGGTTTTAAGGATGAGCTTTGGGAAATTTATTTCTTTGCTTTACCGCAAATAAATAAATTTCAGAGGTACCGGCGGAGTGTGATGCTTGATTGCATCTATTACAAACTTTTTAGTTGTTGCGCAAGTAGTAAGTCAAATAGAGAACAGTTGTTTCTTTATTATCTTTGAAAGCTCATTCTGCTTTTGTTCCGGAAAAACATGTCGGTTCAACGAAAAGTGTATTCGTGAAAAGATTGAAAAAATACAAACTATCACTAAAATCTGTGTTTAATTGAATATAGCTACGCCACCCATGCGTGACAGTACATAGAGTCTGTCTAAAAAGTCAGTTTACATGGGTAATTTCAAGGTTAATTTTAATACCCACCCGAGCAATACAGCAAATAATAATATTATAGTTTATTAGTACAATCTTGATACTTTGGAATAAAAATATTTATATTATTATAAAAGATGATAAGTAAATAAAAAACATTTGATTATGTAGACTGTACATAATCAAATATTTTTTAAATACAGGATTACAGGAAAAGTCAACAAATAAAAAATATACTTCACAGCATTATGTACATACTTTTATCAACTTTTGCTTGCCTATACAAAAAAGCTAAGTCGACAAATAAGTCTATCAATGCTTTTCCTGTATTCATGTACTTAAAAAATATTTGATTATGTACACTGTACATAATCAACTGTTTTTTATTTACTTATCATCTTTTATATAAATATTTTTATTCCAAAGTATCAAGATTGTACAAATAAACTATATTATTATTTGCTGTGTAGCTAGGGTAGGTATTAAAATTACCCTTGAAATTACCCATGTAAACTGACTTTTTAGACAGACTATAATATATTTTAAGTAACATGCTTCAGTATTTTATAGAACGGCTAATCTATCTTCTTGAAAACTAAGTACAAATAAAACTGTAAATGATAAAAAAATAAATATGAAAAATATAATATTTTTTACCATCGCCACTCTAAAAAGTGCGTTTAATTCAACGATAAGAGTGAAAAATAAGCGATTTTATTCACCGAGTGAATAAAAATAATTTGAATTTGGAACAAGCGCTAGGTATTTGTTTTCTCGTTAAAAAGCTGGTATTTGTTTTCTCGCAGTCAATGGTAAAAAGTAGAGTACTTACACAACTCGTAAGTATTCTACTTTTGAATTCCTCGCTACGCTCGGGATTCAACTCTAGAATCCTTCGCTACTCTCGGGATCCAACTTAGTCCCTCGAACTAAATTCCCTTTTTATTCACTTGTTTTATAATCTACTATTGCAGTCAAAACCACAGAACAGAAAAATGTTTTAACTCTACCGACGAGGTCGAAACTATATTATGGTACAGTAAGTAGTCAAGTATATGGTCTGTGATGTCTAGGTTCCTACTTACCTTAAAAGCTCATTATTGGTTTTCGTGTTGGTATTTCATTTACATCAGAAAATAAAATTAATTCGCGTGCCGAAATCATAAAGCGTCTGTGATTTCTTTTTAGGGTTCCGTACCCAAAGGGTAAAAACGGGACCCTATTACTAGCCTCCGCTGTCCGTCTGTCTGTCTGTCCGTCTGTCTGTCTGCTGTCTGTCTGTCTGTCTGTCTGTCTGTCTGTCACCAGGCTGTATCTCATGAACCGTAATAGCTAGACAGCTGAAATTTTTACAGATGATGTATTTCTGTTGCCGCTACAACAACAAATACTAAAAACAGAATAAAATTAATATTTAAGGGGGGCTCCCATACAACAAACGTGATTTTTTTTGCCGTTTTTTGCTTGATATTAATAACGACAACAGGTAGACAGTTGAAATTTTCACAGATGATGTATTTTTGTTGCTGCTATAACAACAAATAATAAAAACAGAATAAAATTAATATTTAAGGGGGCTCCCATACAACTAGCGTATTTTTTTTTGCTGTTTTTTGGTACGGAACCCTTCGTGCGCGAGTCCGACTCGTACTTGGCCGGTTTTTTCATTTTCTACAAGGTAATAAATGGATAATTGGAACCTACATAGTAAAATACTTAGTATAATCTACTTTTTAGGGTTCCGTACCCAAAGGGTAAAAACGGGACCCTATTACTAAGACTCCGCTGTCCGTCTGTCTGTCTGTCTGTCTGTCACCAGGCTGTATTTCATGAACCGTGATAGCTAGGAAGTTGAAATTTTCACAGATGATGTATTTCTGTTACCGCTATAACAACAAATACTAAAAACAGACTAAAATTAATATTTAAGGGGGGCTCCCATACAACAAACGTGATTTTTTTGCTGTTTTTTTCTCGATATTAATAACAACAACAGGTAGACAGTTGAAATTTTCACAGATGATGTATTTTTGTTGCTGCTATAACAACAAATACTAAAAACAGAATAAAATTAATATTTAGGGGGGGCTCCCATACAACAAACGTATTTATTTTTGCTGTTTTTTGTACGGAACCCTTCGTGCGCG
Organism: Agriphila geniculea; assembly: GCA_943789525.1. Classification (NCBI taxonomy): domain Eukaryota; kingdom Metazoa; phylum Arthropoda; class Insecta; order Lepidoptera; family Crambidae; genus Agriphila; species Agriphila geniculea. The sequence continues at coordinate 21,161,225 of OX038871.1, forward strand.
AGTCCGACTCGCACTTGGCCGGTTTTTTTATTATCGCCACTCGAAAAAGTGCGTTTAATTCAACGATAAGAGTGAATAAAACGTGGTTTTATTCAGCGAGTGAATAAAAATATTTTAAATTTGGAACAAGCGCGTAATAGATATAGTGAAAATGAAACTATAGAAAATAATGTAATGTCATAGTTACAATGATTGATGTAAAGTTTATTATTTGTTTGTAAGTTTATGTAATATTTAAATCATTATTTGTTACTAAGTTTATTAAAATTACTTGATTTGATTACTTGATCCATGACGATTTGCTACCGTTTCCTGTTATTTGATTATTTGTTGCTAATTGTTATAAAAAGGAATTGATTTGATTACTTGATTCATGTCCGTTTGTTACAGTTTCCTTTTATTCAATGATCATTTTAAAATAAGTATAAAATAGATATCTTTATTATTAATTCAATGATAAATAATGTTAATAATATTACATTTTAATTGTCACAGGTTGTTTATTAAATTAATAGTTATTTGTATAAAAGTATTGATTTGATCGTTTGGCGCCATTGTGGCAGACTTGTTTTCTGTAATGCTAAATGCTCATTGGTTGTTTAAAAATGGCGGGATGTTTTCTTGCTCTTGCCGAGCATAGCATATTTTTAGACACATTCTGCAGTAGTGAGTCAAGTGAAAAGGTTGTGGAACAGAAAGTTAAGTATTATTCTAACATGTTTATTTCTGCTGTTAAGACTATTATATTCCATACAATCATCCATTATTGCTTGTGTTATTTATTTGATCTGGTCGATTAGTTGTTGAATAATGAACGTTCCTATTAAATTAATTGTGTTACTTATTTGAAGTGGTTGATAGAATTGTTGCTTAATGAACGTTCTTTTATGGTAAATGTGTTACTTATCTGAGTTGGTTTATAGAATTGTTGCTTAATGAATGTTCCGATTGTGTTAATTATTTAAAATAATAAATTATTTGAACAAATTGTTGAAGGACTTCTTACGTTTTATTAAATGGTATTTCCCCTTAGTTTTCCTACATTTAGTTAGTCTACATTCAGTTGAATAGTCTACCTACATTCAGTTAAATAGTTCAGTTCATTCAGTTAAATAGTCTAGACTCAATCCAATAGTTTACCTTAATTGCAATTTAAACTTAAGAGATATAATAGACGATAGGTTAGTTTTAGGTTAAATATTGCTCTATCTTTCAAAATCTATCATCAGAAGTGGGATAGTCTCTGTCCATTACAAAATATTAACACCGTTTCCTAATAATTTTCAGGGTGGATGCTGATGTGATCGGCCAGATGACTCCGCTCCGCTGCCGTTGTGTGGTCCTGATCCCGAAAACTGCATCGGCGGGGATACAAGCTGCTGACACAACAGTTTCGAGTACCTTGCTTCGAAAAGAAGAAAAACATCCGGACTCGTTCCCTGCTGCAAAGGCCGGTAAGGCCCTCGGTGGCTGTGTTTTTTTTACGATTTCTGTGATTTATTCATAAAACCTGCTATTCAGTTAGTTGAATTTAGCGAATTATTGTCGTAAAATTTGAAGAGAAAGATTAGTAATCGATATCATCTAAAGATATTTATAAAAAAAACTGATATGTGATGGTATTTGTGGTACACATTTATGTGGTGTCATCAGTGGCGTATAGTAGGATAATGAAATCAAAATGAGGTTAACAAAATATTTGTTCACTTAATATAGGTTCACAAGTAGGTAGGCAGATTTTACTAAGTATGTACAATGGTTGTATATAGGTATTGTACGTCCAAACTTTTTGAAGTGCATAGAAACTGGTGACCGTTTGGGTTAAGCAAATATATTTTTTTTGCAGCACGGCTTATTAACTACGTCACTAGGTAGTTATTATAATTCTATACTATGAAATAACTTGCTGAAGTAATATTATTTATGTATTTTGTGTAGATCATATTTTAAACATTATAGACGTTTTGGTTATCATTTGCAAAGTAATAATAAAATCATTTGACGAAAGCAGTAATATTCTAACCTTTATCGAAGTATTAGTATCAATGGTTTTTAGCCTTTTCATTCTTAATTTTTTTTTATTATTGCTGGTTACTATTACTACATAAATCTATACTTCTAATCATACGATAGGTTAGATTTATTGTTGTCATTACAAGGTTTACCGCATAGCGTTTGCGAATCGATGACGTAGATGCTATGAAATTAACAAATGCTTTTAACAGCCTCTAGGCTAGACTAATTATTGATTTAATCTATTAAATTAATAATTTTGAGTTGAGTTGAGTATAGTTGAGTTGTTATCTTTTTCCAATTTTAGGCCAGGCAGTTCACGAAATCTACTCTTTCTCTATCTCTGTACAATATGGTGGATCACTGCATAGCTTTATTTGTCACTTTGCCAGAAATTTGACAAAATTTAGTACCTTTTAATCGATTTCCTGAAATACTGGACCAAAAAAAAGTATACCCGGTATTGTGTACAGCAAAAAGTTATATTTAAAACTTTTTGTATAAAACATCATATCACTGTCTTTGAATACTACAAAATCTGACAAGTGGAACTTTATTCTTATGATGATATTTACGATTTTATTCTTGAGTTACGAAGCCATTTTCCAATATTCTGTTCGGTTAATGGGTTTTTTAGATTCTTTTGTTAGTAGATAGTATTTGTTTTGTGTAGAGGAATTTTAAATAATGTCCTCACACAGAAAACTAAAATATTAATCTTTTTGTCAGACCGTAAACTCGTCTAGCCTTAAGGCTCGGTTATGCGGAAACATTTGTCTCTGTCTTCTCTTTACGTGTAAAGGGTATGGAAAATAACTTTTCTTCTACACTTTTTCGATGTTTCACGTTGTTTTTTTTTCATCATTATGTTTAGCACAATTATCTTTCTTGAAAGATTTTTTGGAGATTGGACTGCACAGCACGTTATGTTTTGATGATATTCGGATTTTTTTTTACAATCATCAGTGAGGTTTATACGCAATTAAATTCTTATAGCTACTAGAGAATCTCTTTAGCTTGTCGTGTGTTTTTTTTTTTTTGTTTGCGGCTACAACTTTAAGTTTTCTATATAAAAATATGATCCCGGCACACCATGTTTTCCTATCATGGACCCTTAAATGAATCTATTAGCTGCTATTGTGCTACTATTATTCATAGGATATATATAGATAGTAGTACCTACTATTATTTATTTACTACTATATACTACTACTACTACTATTTATTAACTACCCCAATAAGTTTAAATCTATCAACTGATTAGATTAGACCATGTTTTTGGGTAATTTATTTCGTAATTGTGATATTTAAGTATCAACTACATATATTTAACTTTTTATAATTTATTTAAATGTTCCCGTTTTTCTTGAGATCTATATTATTATAGTTTTAATTGTTCACTTTCGAACTAGTCTACAAAAAACGTATTAAGTAAAGATACTTTTGGTGACCGGTTACCACTTGAAAGAAGAACGGCGTGATAAGATAAACACTATTTTTATTAAAACACAAGGTACTTGTACTATTACCTAATCTGTGACAAGGTTGATATTATGTATATTCAGTTATTAGTGTTATTTTTTTCATGTTATTGAATAATGTAAAAAACTTATCGGGAACATTTCTTTGACAACTTTCTTCGCGGGTGTGTAAGAAAAAAACTTAGGTCATACCCAAGAGTCTTATATTCATATTCTATGGTCATACCTACGAATTTTTTGAATATTTTTAGTTGTTCCAGGCAAAGAGTAACTATTGGTCTGATAACTATATTGTTAGACAAACTAAAAGCTTAGTTTCTATTACGAGATTCTGATAGAATTTATATTCTTGGAATTCTCATGTTGTAGGAATTAAATATATTATCGGATGCCTTGACTTCAAATCCTTTTTGGTAATGATGTAGGTATTGATTTAGGAGTCGATATAGGTATTGATGTTGGTATTGATGTTGGTATTGATGTTGGTATTGATGTTGGTATTGATGTTGGTATTGATGTTGGTATTGATGTTGGTATTGATGTTGGTATTGATGTTGGTATTGATGTTGGTATTGATGTTGGTATTGATGTTGGTATTGATGTTATGTTGGTATTGATGTTATGTTGGTATTGATGTTGGTATTGATGTTGGTATTGATGTTGGTATTGATGTTGGTATTGATGTTGGTATTGATGTTGGTATTGATGTTGGTATTGATGTTGGTATTGATGTTGGTATTGATGTTGGTATTGATGTTGGTATTGATGTTGGTATTGATGTTGGTATTGATGTTGGTATTGATGTTGGTATTGATGTTGGTATTGATGTTGGTATTGATGTTGGTATTGATGTTGGTATTGATGTTGGTATTGATGTTGGTATTGATGTTGGTATTGATGTTGGTATTGATGTTGGTATTGATGTTGGTATTGATGTTAGTATCGATGATGGTATTGATGCAGGGATTGATGCTGGTATTGATGCTGGTATTGATGCTGGTATTAACGCTGGCATTGATGCTGGCCTTGATGCTGGTCTTGATGCTAGTATTGACGTTGATGATGATGTTGATAATGGTAATGATTCATCATTATGATAATGATAATGCTTGTTTATTCGCAAACTGATGAAGCCACATGATATCGTACCACATTTTTGTTTTAATAGAATTCTTTTCTAATTATACATATTGATTTTAATTGTAAATATTAGTAATAAGTACCTACCTATAGTGCTTTAGTCTAGTGCTTTGACTGTTTTTAGGTGTGGAAATGTTGATTTGAACTATTTTTGCCCAGTCCAGGGTTTGACTTTGTCTGTTGTTGTGAATGGGTAGTGGTTTTGATTATAATATAGACACAAGACAGTCATATAACTGTTTTATTATGTTCTTTTAAGGACTATTTATATTTTATTATTATAATACCTAACCTAGGTACTATTGTTTAAAGTCAGATTGGCCAAACGGTTTGTGTAAAGTACAACAGAGCACTGTTCAAAAATCCACTGGTTTTAATACCTTTGCGATTGCTGATAGCGATAGAACCAAATTATACCCTTACCTGTATTCAAGTCTACGTGAATTCCACTTTGTAATAATATTTAAAACGCTGATAAGCCACATGCTTGGTACCGAATCATCTCACTGGCAGCGGGTGAATGTGATCGGTATGTCTATGTATGATTTGGCAGTTATATTTATTCCATTTTGTATAATATTTAAAACGCTGTTAAGCCACATGCTTGGTACCGAATCATCTCACTGGCAGCGGGTGAATGTGATCGGTATGTCTATGTATGATTTGGCGATGAATGTTATAGGTATACCAGGTACATGATATTCGCTGGTCGGCCTTATGCTTGGTACTGGTTGATCTCACTGGCAGCGAGTGAATGTGATCAGTATGTCTATGTATTTGGCAATCGTGGCCTCGGTACATGGTATTCGCTGGTCGGTCAGATGCTTGATGTCAGTTATTCTCACCAGCAGCGGGTGAATGTTATTGGCATGTCTAGGTGTCTGGCAATACCTACCTATAAGTTATGTTGATATTAAGAAACATGGTATTCGCTGGTCGGTCAGATGCTTGGTGTCAGTTATTCTCACCAGCAGCGAGTGAATGTTATTGGCATGTCTAGGTGTCTGGCAATACCTACTAAAAATGTTGTGTTGTAAAATAAAAATGGAATAAAATGTTTATTAATTAATAAAAAGGCAAAGTGGAGTAACGTATTTAATTGATAAAAGAAAGTGTCTCACGGATTCCGGTTAAGTTCCTGTTAAGTTTCTTAACAAATAATTTCATAGTTAATTTTATTTATTTTTTCTCTTTTTTAATTTTGTTTTCTTTAATTTTCTTAATTCTTAGATTCAAAGTGTTGGTATTATTACTAACCGGAAGTGGCCGGAACTCGTGAGATTTATCGAAGTACCAAATTACTTGACATTATGAAACAATGTTCAAAACATACTTAAATATGTGTATTTCAATAAGGTTATGAAGAATAAAACAAACATTGTATTTTTTTTCTTTTGTATATTTTAATATATATTTTAATGTCCTTCGAGGACGAAGTACTGTCAGTCTGGCCGTAATAGATATAGTGAAAATGAAACTATAGAAAATAATGTAATGTCATAGTTACAATGATTGATGTAAAGTTTATTATTTGTTTGTAAGTTTATGTAATATTTAAATCATTATTTGTTACTAAGTTTATTAAAATTACTTGATTTGATTACTTGATCCATGACGATTTGCTACCGTTTCCTGTTATTTGATTATTTGTTGCTAATTGTTATAAAAAGGAATTGATTTGATTACTTGATTCATGTCCGTTTGTTACAGTTTCCTTTTATTCAATGATCATTTTAAAATAAGTATAAAATAGATATCTTTATTATTAATTCAATGATAAATAATGTTAATAATATTACATTTTAATTGTCACAGGTTGTTTATTAAATTAATAGTTATTTGTATAAAAGTATTGATTTGATCGTTTGGCGCCATTGTGGCAGACTTGTTTTCTGTAATGCTAAATGCTCATTGGTTGTTTAAAAATGGCGGGATGTTTTCTTGCTCTTGCCGAGCATAGCATATTTTTAGACACATTCTGCAGTAGTGAGTCAAGTGAAAAGGTTGTGGAACAGAAAGTTAAGTATTATTCTAACATGTTTATTTCTGCTGTTAAGACTATTATATTCCATACAATCATCCATTATTGCTTGTGTTATTTATTTGATCTGGTCGATTAGTTGTTGAATAATGAACGTTCCTATTAAATTAATTGTGTTACTTATTTGAAGTGGTTGATAGAATTGTTGCTTAATGAACGTTCTTTTATGGTAAATGTGTTACTTATCTGAGTTGGTTTATAGAATTGTTGCTTAATGAATGTTCCGATTGTGTTAATTATTTAAAATAATAAATTATTTGAACAAATTGTTGAAGGACTTCTTACGTTTTATTAAATGGTATTTCCCCTTAGTTTTCCTACATTTAGTTAGTCTACATTCAGTTGAATAGTCTACCTACATTCAGTTAAATAGTTCAGTTCATTCAGTTAAATAGTCTAGACTCAATCCAATAGTTTACCTTAATTGCAATTTAAACTTAAGAGATATAATAGACGATAGGTTAGTTTTAGGTTAAATATTGCTCTATCTTTCAAAATCTATCACGCGCATCATATTATTATGTACAAGTAAAAAAAAATACGTGCTGAAAGTACCTAGAGTGCGTTTATCGGTTATTACCTATGGCGTTATGTTGGTACTTCGAAAATTTATTCAATTTTGAACCTTATTCCATCGCAATAAGAATAAATTTACGGGGTACCAACATGACGCTATAGGTAATAACCGATGAAACGCACTCTACTGGCTGCTAAAGACCAAGTACGGATTCCACAGAGCCATAGTTACACAATAAAAAAATAGGTTCTTTTTAGTGCCTTATCTTTGGGTTCTTTTCTATATTTTAGAGGGAGATTGGATGTTCAGTCTTGACTCAGTCCATTCCATCAGTCTGGTACGATCTTCAGTCTGAAAAATTCAAAGTCTACAAACTGATGAAATGGACTGATGCCAGACTGACCATGTAATTTCCCTCTTAGCGTGGTTCTTTTATGTCATCAGAAAACTTCTAGTTTCACTATTTTCTAATGTTTAAATATGATACCGATTACCTACCTACCTAAATAATAAAATGTGATAACTATAAATACTAAATAAGAACTGCTCTTTGTTTTCTCGCAGTCAGTGGTAAAAAGTAGAGTACACAAGTCGTGAAAAAAAAACTCGGTCCTTTGTATCCTTCGCTGCTCTCGGAATCCAACTTAGTTCCTTGAACTAAATTCCCTTTTTATTCACTTGTTGTATAATCTACTATTTAGAACAGTCGTTTTAATATGACCTTTTCAAAGTCTACAACGAAAATAAAGTCGACAGTAAGCCAATAATAGAAATCAAAAGTTTGCTATTTTAATTAAGCGCTGAGTACCGGAACAACTTTGAAATATTCTTATCGGAGAGTAGTGAGTCTACAAGTTGACTGGAAACGGGAGCCAAGTGGGCAGAGAGTTCTTAGCTGAGTGTTTGCTCAAACGAAGTTAGCCCAAAGCTACGGACAAAGAGTAAACGAAAATCTTCTGTGAGGACCAGAGAAAAAGCTCTATAGAGTGTTCCAAAGATGCTCTACGTGTCAGTTCGCACCCCAGCAGGCGCCAGTGGACCCCGCTGCGTGTTTAAAAGCTGTGCATGTAGTAGTGGGTACCGCGCTTTTCGTTTATTCTAAACTTTTATTCTGGTTGTTTCTTATTCCGTGGCTACGGGGTAGTGGAGCGGCGCGCCTTGCATTTATTCCAGCTATTGGATTCGGACCAAATCATTGCTATTTCCTACAACACGATTGAGAGCGGGTTGTGCCATAGCTTCGAATGGGATGGCTTTAACTTAATTTAAATAAACAAGCGCTATCAATGGAGGGTTAGTGATGTTGATATTCTTGCATTGTTTGATTGGGTTCTTTTTTGCTTTGACGTCGCTGCTTATTTTATAAGCTGGAAAAAATGTGACACTACAAAACTAAATAAAGACTGTGTTATTATACTCTAAAATACAGTACTCTACTCTAAAATAGTTATAATTATACTCTATTATTAATAGGTATAAAGAAAAATAACATCATCGAATTAACTTTGAAACTCTTACGTTCATACAGGTAGGTAGATACTTTGAGGTTGTTACCTAATAATTGCTGCTCAATGAATATAAACAGATTGATACCAACATGTAAAATAATAATCCTTTATTATAAAGCAAAATACGAACAACCAACCCGAAACCTGAAAATGTCTCACATGACTTTCACTTCGATAACAATGTATTCCATTTTAGAAACTATACGAAGGCCATATTCGCAGAAACCGTAATTCAACCCTTTTGATCAGACAATGGCGACTCATCTCCTATTATTTAATTACTTATACTGCCCTCATAAGCCAAAAAGCGTTAACTCAACAAAAGTGACTTCCGAGAAAATCAATGTTTTGTCTTTTTCATTTTCGCATCAACTTAGGAAAGTCTTTTATGGATTATTATAACTTTTTTATAAATATTTGAAGCCATATTTAGTATTGATACAATAAAATATTGGAAAACTCTATATTTTTGCTTTTTATATGAGATACCGTCATTTTCCTTCAAATTACTTTGCTTTCGAAAATGAGTTACTGTTGTTGGCTTTAGTGTTTGTATAGAAATTAGCATACAAATATTTTCATATACATTTTTGCCGAAAATCTAAAATAATAACAATAAAACTAAAAGTAAATGCATTTTTCAATAATTTTATTATATTTAGGACAAATCAAGCACAAAATTGTAAATGTTTGGTCTACGCAACTATATTTTATATCACTCAGAAAACACCTCCCTCAAAAAGAAAAATCGGTTTCTTGGCATTATATTTTGAAGGGATTTCAAAATATTACTCTTCTTGACCTGTGAAATAACATTAGAAATGATTTTCTTCTGAGGGGTAGAAGTACTTTTTTTGTTTGCAACAATGCTGGTGATTATAGACCTACTAGCTTCCGCTCGTGACTTTGTCCGCGTGGACATTCGAATGTCCTTAAGCTTTGACGGAGATAAAAAATATCCTATGTTATTATAACCCAGGCTATAAACTACCTGTGTACCAAATTTCATTCAAATCCGTTTAGCTGTTTTTGCGTCATTGAGTAACAAACATCCAAACACAGTAACTTTCCCATTTATAAATTTAGTAGGATAGTAGGTATATCCTTAGCAGTAGGAATAAATTATCAAACACTGCGCTAATAAAAAAACTACCCGTGTACGTAAATGTCGCCAAATGCCTTAGAAATATTTTTTTACGGCCATTCGCATTCAAAATTATGGTATACCCCTAAGTCTCTTAGTAATTTCATGTAGAATTGAGATATGCAATATATTCTAAATAGATTTTCTACATGTTTTAGAAGAGATAACGCTATTTGGCTTAGTCCATCAGATAGATAATTGATTAAGCTATCCGATACAACAAAAATCAGAAAATAGGATTTTTTTGAGATACCGCTTTTTGGCTTATGAGGGCAGTATAGGAAAATTTGCTTTGTTGTTATTTTATTATCTCAAGGTTATTTTTCACTTAATAAAATGATTGAAGTCTGAACTGTTTGTTTTGTTATACTAAGCACGGGTTTCTCCTATACTACTACATATATACCTACTCTCTTTCTTTTTCTCCTATATTAATAATACTATTTCGAAAATCAGTCTTGACATAACTTTAATTCCCATAACTTGTATAATTTAAAAATATATACCTTTATTTAGCTTAACAATTAAAATCCATAATTATGAAAGATTACAACTTTAAAATTGAATGAATGAATGAATGAATTAATACTTTTTTGTTTACCATAATAAATACATACAAGGAAAGTACAAAAGTGGAACAATTGGCGGCCTTATTACTAAAAAGCAATTTCATCCAGGCAACAAATTATTTACACAGAACAGAAAGAAAAATAAGGAATTGGCAGTTTATGGTGCTTTAAAAGTACGAACAAAAAACGTTCATTAATATATATAACATGAAAAGCCATAGCTATTAAAATCCATAACGTTTAGAGATGGTATTCTTTTTAAATATTAGGTATATATATTTTAAATTTCTGCATTTGGATGATTATGTGATGGGTGGAATGTATAGGCGCTTTCATTATGGGCATTTTCAATTATGGATTCAAACTTAGAGCCACTAAGCACACTTGATATTAAGTTCCTCGTGTTGATTCCGGTAGAGTAGAATATTATAGACCTTACAAAGTCAAAGTCAAAAATAGCTTTATTCAAATAAACTTGATTGTTAAGCACTTTTGAAACGTCCATATTTTCCTACCACCCGGTCTAGACTTCTTAGCTGACAAAAAGAACGGGCGCAAGAAACTTATCAGCTTTAACAGCCGTAAGTAACGATATTTACAAACTTAAATATTATCGTTACCAGGGGCCCAATCGCGCTAATTTACAACGATAAAACCAAAACCAAATCGTTACCGCTTGAGTTTTGTTTACAGAAAAATACTCGCTTTAATTATGTTAAAATTGTACAAAGCTGTGCCTAAGGAGCCTAGAATGACAATCTCGGACAATTTAAATGAAAATTCTTAAGCTAAACCAAAGATTTTTAGGTAAATATAACCTCAATGACAACGTAACGGTTTTGGTTTTATCGTTCAGAATTAGTGCGATTGGGCCCCAGATAATAACAACAGGGTGACAGGATTATTGGCAACAAAGTACTTATAGTAGTTATGTGTGTTACATTATTTCCACGCATTTTGATTTTTATTATAATCGTCTACTTTATAATAACCTTTTTTTTCTAACGGGGGTCAAATAAAAGTTCAAATAAAAGGCGTGTCATAATAACTTAGAGTAAGTAGTATTATTTAACACCTCCGTGTGCTAGAATAGGCAGTTTGCTGATGAAAAAAGTCCAACTGCGATCTCCATTCCTCTTAACATGCGTGTGGTCACTATAGGAATCCTTTCACGGGAAAAGTGTGTACGAGTACGCCCCGCAGTTGAATGTATAAAGCTGTTATGATGATGAGGATTTGTGCACCTCAGTAGGAGCACCCAGGGTGTACACGCCAAGAAAGAATAAAAAATGCTTTTTCGTAACAGGTTGTGAAACTCAGTTGCCACGGCGCCGGCGACCGAAAGACCAGGGGGTCAAGTCTGCTAATGTTTTCGCCAAAATCGTAGTTCAATGGTATTTGAATGGTAATGCTTTTTGACATAGTTCTTGTTTCTTAAACCCAAAGCGGAAACACATTGTGTCTTAATTTTGGGTTTAAGAAACAAGAGTTGTGTCAAAAAGCATTACCATTAGAACACCATTGAACTACGATTTTGACGAAAACATTAGCAGACTTGACCCCCTGTTCTCATCAAAAATTTGTGAATGTGGAAGAATTACAATTGTAATGTCTTCTACATAAAAAGAAAACAGAATAAGTTACAATGTAAGTATGTCTAAAATCATGTTTTTCGAAATACAATTTGTGTTAGAATAGTTATCAAGGGTTATCAAAGCAGCATTATGTAGTTCGCATTATTTAATAGGAAACTAGTCGCCGGAAAGCCTCTCGTAAATTTCACCCTTTATGAGCCATTATACTACCGATTATTTCTCGAAACCTGTATCCAACAGCTATTATTTAAAAGGTACAATAACCGATAATAATACTAACTTACTATTAGGTAACGTAATGCGTCTTTAAGTAAGTAAGTATTTTTTGAACTATAGAAAACAGTACGCAATGAAAATGTAGTCGGCATGAAACAATTTCGTATTGTTAAACAAATTGATATTAGAATAAAAAAAAACCGGACAAGTGCGAGTCGGGCTCGCCCACCGAGGGTTCCGTACAGACCTACATCTATACATAAAATAAAGCTATAGAAAAGTTGTGTCGATACAAAGGAAATATTTTGAAAAAAAAGTGGTTGGTAGTTATTAGTTTTTTATATGAAAACTGTACTACGGAGAGTTCAAGCTTTATCCCAGGTTCTACCTACCGGAATTATGTGAAAAATTGCTTAGTTTATAAGTTGGACTCCAAGCTACCAAACTGTAAAAAAATACCATCAAAATCCGTTCAGCAGACTGCTATATATAGATAACCATTTGAAATCCTTTGCCGCCACGTAGAAAATAACCCTTCCAGGGATTACGACAAAGAATTGACCACGGGCGAAGTTTGAAATGGAATAGTACATTACTGCAGCGGCACTCAAGACAGGCATTGAAGAACATACGTTAGTCCATCAATGCCTAGTTGCGGCCAAGGTTTGTGTAGTACTTTTAACTTTTAACTTTTTAGTTTTAAAAGTTTTAAGCTTTTTATTTTAATTTTAAATTACTTACAGTAATTGAAAAAAGAAAATGGAAAGTGGAATGTGCACATAAAGGGCTTTCATTTGATACACATATTGAAAAAAAAATCCAGTTTTTTTCATTTATTTCCAGTTTTTCATTTTTTTTCCAGTTTTTTGGAAAGTGCTCATCAAGGCCTTTCATTTGATACCCATATTGCAAAAAAAATTTTTTTTTTTGTTTTTTTTTTTTTTTTTTTCAGTTTTTTTGGAATGTGCTCATCAAGGCCTTTCATTTGATACCCATATTGCAAAAAAAAAAATACCTTTCTTTTTAATTTTTTTTTTAGTTTTTTGGAATATGCTCCTTGATGAGCATATTCCAAAAAACTTTTCAAAAAACTATCAGTTGATACCCATAGGTATTGAAAAAAAAATTTTTTTTCGTTTTTATTTTTTTTTATCTTTTTGGAATGCGCTCATCAAGGCCTTTCATTTGATACCCATATTGCACCAAAACAGTTTTTTTTCGTTTTATTTTTTTTTCAATTTTTTGGAATGTGCTCATCAAGGCCTTTCACGTGATACCAGTATACCGAATATTTAAAAAAATATTTTGGAATGTGCTCGCTCATCAAGGCGACATTTGATACCAAAAACAGGAATTGTACCAAAAATGTTGACAAAAATAGTGTTTTTTGTAGTTTTAAGCAATCTAGTATACTTGACTATTTCTCAATTGTAAAGAAGACTATGAAATGTAATACGGGTACAATTGACGAAAGTGATAGTGCTGACGGGACTTTTTTTCGATCCCAGCCCTAAAGGAAATACTATTGTAAGATTATTTCACCAAAATATGCAAGGCTTGCTAAATAAATTAAATTCATTAGAAATATGCATTGACGATTTTAAAGAACAAAGTAAAGAACTTCATGTGTTGTGCTTCTCTGAGACATTTGTACAAAGAGGTTCAGAAAGTAACATAAAACTAAAGAACTTTAAATTGGCTTCATCTTTCAGCAGAGCTAATGAAAAACGTGGAGGTGTCTGCATTATGGTTCGTAAAGAATTAACTTTTAAACCCATTGATATTTGCTTAAATCTATCTACAGAAAAAGTTTTCGAGTCTTGTGCTGTGGATATACCTGAACTAAATTGTATAGTAATTTGTATTTATAGAATCCCAGGCACATCACACTTGTCTAGATTTATGTCACTTTTGGATCTGCTATTACATAGATTAATAAGATACAGCAAACGGAATATTATTATAGCCGGTGATATGAATGTCAATATTCTTCAAAATGATTGTGCTTCGCAAAACTTTAAAATGCTGTTCAAAACGTATGATCTTGACTTGCATATAAATGTTCCTACGAGACAAAAGACATGTATTGATCACATTGCTAGTAATATCAAAGATGCTAAAGGTAATGTTCATAACCTGCACCTGTCTGATCATGATACGGGACAGACTTTAGAATTCTTAACCTCGAAAAAAATTAAAAATACGACATCGTGGTACAAAACTATTAGAGACGCAAGCAAATGCAACTTGGATACTTTAAGAAAATGCTTATCTTGTCTTAGCTGGAGTGATGTTTATGAAAATGAAAAAAGCTTAAATAAGGCATTCGATAGCTTTTATGAAGATGTTAGGCTATTTTATGATATCTGTATCCCAATAAAAAGAATTAAAATTAACGCAAATAATTGCAAACCCAAGTGGATTACTAAAGGCATAAAGAAATCTAGTAAAACAAAACGTTCACTAAGATACCATTACTATTTAAACAAATCACTGCCAAATAAGACTAGACTAAAGAAGTATACAAAACTGTTAAAAAATTGTGTAGATAAAGCCCAGTATATACAGAATACCAGATTTATCTCTAATGCTAAAAATAAATGCAAGGCAACTTGGGATTTAATTAAAGACAAACACGACAATACTTATGTACATAAAGAAATTGATAGAATTATTGTTAATGACGTAACCATAACCGATCCAAATGACATTGCCAAAATATTTAATGAACATTTCTTAAACTTTAACGATAAAATTGACAGTAAAAACGCTCCTACAAGACATGCTATAGATCCAATAAATAACTCCCTATTCTTAATGCCCTGCTCAGAACAGGAGACTAAAAGTATAATTGCTTCCTTAAATAACACCAAAGCCGTGGGAATCGACGAACTCCCTGTCTGGCTATTCAAACTATGTGCCGAGGAACTTGCGCCAGTATTGACTTTTCTTATAAATCTTTCATTCCAAGAAGGCAAATTTCCGGATGCTTTAAAGCTCTCTATAGTGAGACCAATACACAAAAAAAACTGCAAACAAGAAATTGGTAATTATCGTCCGATCACCTTGATATCAATTCTATCTAAGATATTTGAGAAGGCTATAGTGAAACGGATTATGGAATTCTTCGATAAGTACAATGTCATAGTTAAAGAGCAAAATGGATTCCAAAAAGGAAAGTCAACAACTCTTGCTGCTTTTACACTAATAAAAGCTGTTGCTGAGTTCATCGACTGTAAACTACCTACAATATCATTATTTTTCGACATGTCACGGGCTTTCGACCTCGTTGATCACCAGATACTTTTGCAAAAGTGTGAAAGATATGGCATTAGAGGACAAGCATTAAACTGGATAACAAGTTACCTCTTCAATAGAAATCAGTGTGTCGAAATTAACAGAATAAATAGTAAGAATGAAATTATTACGCATAGGTCTCCATTCATCCACAATAAGCGTGGTGTACCGCAAGGAAGTGTTATGGGTCCGATATTATTTCTGATATATATAAATGATTTACCCAGTGCTATAAATCATCAAACCATCTTATTTGCAGATGATATATCAGTTATAGTATCGGGAAAAAAGGAGAATGAGACCATTTCCTTCCAAGAAACCCTAAATACAGCCGTGGCATCCCAGCTAGCAAAAATGTGATAATAGGCCATATTTTATCACTAAGTAGTGATATTAATATCGTATATAAGTTACGCTTATCACTGCTAGTTGTATATCTGTGTTTGAAACACTTATTAGCTGTATAAGGATATACAGCTAAATTGTGTCGTATTAACCTATCACATAAACATTTACTCAGCTGCTTTATACAACATATATAACACAGCTACAAATTGATACTCCTTAACTTGAATATGGAGCAACTATGTTGTATAGTAGCATTTATGATGCTATTAAAACACTTGTGCTAAATAAATGATAAGGGGACCCTAATAGCACTCATAAGTTGTAATGTAGCTTTTTGCGAGCTCATATATCACCCAAATATAATTTATCGTAATGGCCGCCCGATGTTGTATATCGTCTGAGTAGCAGCAACACTAACACTAATTAATCATATATTGGTATCTTCACAAATAATTTGATAAATTAAATCAATTTTATTAATTAAATACTACGAATTCGAGGGGGGCACTAAAAAAACAATAATATTATGCTACTAATTCAACAATAGAATTGCAAGCGCATGTGGAATTGCACTAACACTAATCTTTTTACACACATAAATTGGATAATAAAAATGGAGCACACGATGGTGACATAAAAATATTACTTAACGAAATATACCTATGAATATTTTTCTTTCTGATAAAAATAACCAGTAACGTGTTCAATTATTCACGTTATTCAAACAGTGTTATTATAGAATCACAATCACTAATATATCACTAAATTGTGTTGCAACTGATTCGAGGTCACTGATATGTATCTGATTAGTCCTAAGTGGAGCTACAATAGATGTACTGTATCACTTTAAAGTGATAAAAGTGGGGCCTTTTTCCAATGATAGAAACGTTTCTGTAACACATATGCGACTGTTTATATCACCGATATACAGCTAAATTATGTGTCGTTTTGCTAGCTGGGATGTATCGATGAATGGTTGAACAGAAATGGTTTGAGTGCAAACATAGCAAAAAGCACGTTTATACAATTTTCAAATTACCAAGCTGCTCGCATTAGACCAGAAGTATCTCACAGAGGCGAAAAACTTAGTGAAGTTAGCGAAACGAAGTTCTTGGGTATAATACTCGATCAGCACCTCAACTGGAAAGCACATATTCAAAATGTGTGCTCAAGGATATGTAGATTTGTTTTTGCGCTCAGAAGGTTGAGACACACGGCCGGTGAAAGTGTAGCCTTGACTGCATATTATGGTCACGTATCTTCTTTACTAAGATACGGACTTATATTGTGGGGGAATTCTCCAGATATCTCCAAAGCATTTATTATGCAAAAAAGATGCATAAGAGCCATTTGTGGAGCTGGACCGATGGACTCATGTCGACCTGTATTTGTAAGATTAAAAGTACTTACCCTAACTGCAATGTACATCCTGGAAATAGGAATGTTTGTAAGACAACACTCCCAACTCTTTCAAAAAAATGACATATCGAACCCAAGACTGCGACCCAGGGACAATCATCGTCTCCAACGGCAAACTTGTAACAGCGCCCTTTATCAGAAGAACTGCTATAGTATGACTATCCAGGTTTATAATAATATTCCCGTTGAAATAAGACGCCAACCATTTAATCAGTTTGTCTCCAAATTGCGCAACTGGCTGATTGACTTATGTCCCTATGACCTAAATGAATATTTTAATTTTAAGTAAAATGACATAAGTTATATACTCTCTATTTAAGCAAAATACTCGTAGCACTGACCTGCATGTTAATAAGATATTTTTTTTTTATGTCTGTGACTCGTAGATTTAGTTTATTTAAGACGTATGACATATCCACATATTCTTATTGTTGACATTTTGACATCGAAATTTCCATTGACATTTATTTCTTAATTTTATAATTAATGATTTGATAATAATAATAACAATAATTAAAATTTATTAATTCTTCTAATTATTAAAGTTTCAATGTAATAAAATTTTGTACGCCAAACCTTGGTAAAACATGTTGATCGATTGCACTATAATGTACCACCTGTAATAGCCATGTTTTGAACAAATAAAAATTCTTATTCTTATTATTCTTATACCTATATTTGTTTCATTGAAAAGTTCGTTCCATTTCTGAATTACACGTGTGTAATGAGTTTTAATAGAAACATTGCTGGACAGACGCCGGCAATTTTGTATGAAAATCCATTATAACACGTTAGTAATGGATTCTCATACAAATATTGACGGCGCGGTTTAGGTCTGTCCGTAAACTCTGATTTAGCACGAAGAAGGTTGTCAAAATAATGTTCGAATTTCCAAGCATTTTTGAGAAAAAATAAAATAATTACAAACCCACCGCACCTGTATAAAATACAAGTACTGTTGATTGTCAACAGATGGCGCTGTATATCGATAGTACACTGTATAATGTTCTGTGAAATGGTTTTATCTATCGCAATGTTATTAGAGAAAATGCGTGTATTCCAACAGGACCCTTTGGTTGTGTGAAGCCGAGACTTTTATTGTAGTGGTGGCTACCTCGGCTGACCTTACCGAGTAAACTGTCTTGATTATACTTGGTGCCAAATGCTCCAAGCAACATTGGAATGCGATGCACCCGCATTTTAATGTAAACTGAAACAATCTACCACTGAACTATTCAACACTTGACACTGGCAAAAATTACTTCCAAGAAGAAAGTAGATTGCCAAAACAAAAATAAGAAGAAGAAGACCCCCTGTCATACAGCGTGACACACCGCCATGTTGCGAAAATATTTAGAGCCAAATTTATTACTTTTTAATTTTATTTTTAAAAGTAATTAACTATAACAATATTTGAAAGGATCTGAATAATTAATAATAATAAATATTGATATTTTTAAAAGAATTAGTGGCGCGATTAATCCAAAAGTAATTAAAAGTTAAACTATGACCGCGCAATGCCGCGCATACCGTTGTTTCACCAAGATGATTAATAATTACGTATTTTAATGACCATATTTTATTATGATTTAATTACAAATATACTGTTTTCAGATTTATTCCTGTAAGTGTAGTATAAGACGCTATTACCTGCCAAATTTCATAGTTCTAGGTCAACGGTAAGTACCCTATGAATTTTGATTCCTTTGAGAGTATCGAAAATGCGTTTTTTGCGCTCTAAACGGCAGTATCTTTTTTTTACGTTAATTTAGAAGTTTGATTTTTTTACAGCTTCAAGGGCCCGTAGACCTTAGTATATGGTTTAAATTTCAATTCGATACCTCCACGCGTTTCCGAGATAAAGGGTCTTGACAGACAGACGGACGGACAGACAGACAGACGGACAACAAAGTGATCCTATAAGGGTTCCGTTTTTTCCTTTTGAGGTACGGAACCCTAAAAATGCTTTGTGCATTTTGTATTCTCTTTTCGCTGTGTTAAGTTTTGAATAATTTTGATTATCTAGTATTTTTTATCAGAAAACTGTGGTCAACTATGCATAATTTTTGATTCTCTAGTAATTTTTAATCAGTGAACTGTAAGTGTTAAACAACGAATTTTTGTTGTATGTGAGATAAAAATCTTCGTATGTAGTCCCTTTCGAGATTTATATTTAATTTGGTACCTGTCAACATTATTATGTGGTATAATAGTACTTATAATATCCATTAGTCGACATCAAATTATTATATTTCGAAAGCATTAGAGCGAGCGTCAGTTACATGGAATGACTATTACACATGATATAATGTTCTAATATAAATAGTAACAACAAAAACATTGTATTTTCGTTGAGTAACTAGAAATTGTATAAATAATAAACATAATTATAGTATGGCGCTCTGTGAAGCTGGGTAGGATGAGATATTTACATATGAATTAGTTTCGAGATTTCTGCTTGCACGTGCAACACAATAGCAATATCCATTCGCCTGCATTAATTATTATATTACGGCCATCATAGTTTGTATGTTGTGTGTAAGTAACAGCTATACAATACACAGGTAAAATAAAAAAATGCACACAGTTTTAACACATTTTATTAAGATGCAGCTGCCCCCGCCACTTCGTCCGCATTTTTCCGCGAGTCATTCCACGTGAACATACAACTAAGATAATAATTTTATTCTATCTAACTATCTGTATACTAAGTTTCATTCAAATCAATTAAACCGTTTTTGCGTGATGAGTAACAAACATTTTATAAATAAACTTTCAGGGAAGTAAGGTATTCGTAATATGTCAAGTAGCGCTCAAACTTTAAAAATAAGAGTCAAGTTTATTAAAAAATGATTGACTTTGAAAAATAAAATATCTCCATTGTAACTACAGCGAACTCGCTACGCTGCAGTTATTATTAGCAAAAGTGAGTATTTAAAGTAACCCCATCAAACCCCAAAATTAAACGTTTTCAAAGAGCTCCAAGGCTAAATTTAGCATAGCTGAAAAAAATATTAAATTAAAACTTAAAAACAATAAGCAGATTAACATATTAAGCTATTTCCACGAAAAAAGTTCCTAGCATTTTCTTTTAGTATGATAAGTAGTTACGTGGAGTTATTGTAATAAACACGAAATAAGAAAAGCACCCAACGTTTTATATTTTGTGCCACAATATAACACAGTGTTTCATCTGGTGAATAATGAGTCAAGATACAGTGGGAGAAAATATTTTCCCGTAAAACAGAAAATAATTTTTCACCTTGTTTCCTGTTACTGGAATGTTGGGTAAAGGCGGCCATATCTGGACTGCTGAGTTGTTTAGGGAGTCACTTATGAAATGTACTGTGGTATATTTTATATCGACGTGTGCTAGAAAAATATAAGAATGTAAATATTTTATATTACATTGTTACAAATACTAAATAATATACTAGAAAAAATACGACTCACACCAGATCAATTCTCGGATGGGAATCGAACCCGTGAAATCATGTGAATGCAAATTATCTAATTGTTACAACTAAAATACTGTATTTATAAGTTTATAAAAGGTAAGAAAAAATAAAAATCCCAAACGACTCCATATTCAAAACTAAATTTTAATGGTACTTAACAATTTCAGTAGGATTCCAATAATATTTAGGCAGTTTTGATTCGTTATATTCGTTATACACAAGAATTAAATAAATAAGCTATAAAACATGCAATACATTTTTTTTAATATATTCATTTGTTAGCTTAGACACAGAATACAAAATGGTACAACTCTATACAAGTAGTAAGTAATTTAATACGCTGATACAATATTGAGTTTATATTCATTAAAGGATGTCTAGAACTCTCGAACACAGTTCTTACAGGAATAAAAAATACTGGCAATATTTATAATATTCAAAGAAACATCGCGCAATAAGTCGGTCTCGCAGCAGGCAGCCGGAATGGAATGGAATGGTAATGAGAAAACATTTGCGGGACAGGGCGATTACTTCTCTAAGATCCGATAATGCCCTCGTTTTTCTTCCATAATCCTGAAAAACTGATGCAGCCTCGCATTATTCGAATGGCAAAACCTGGCCTCAACTAATGTAAATAATCCGTGCTCTTTTTAATGGATTAACCACAGAATTTTGAATGATAATGAAACTTTGAGTCCCAATCAATTAGCAAATGTGCGATAACGTCACATAAAGACGCCTCATGTTTTGTCGTTTCACGAATTATTTTTCATAATAACATTTATGATAGATGTATTGCTTTCCTGAGCTGCTAATGGTTACCCTATATCAAATCATATTTTTCCTAGTCTATCAAAGACTTATCCGAGAGCGAAAGTAAGCTTTTTTTAGAAATGGAACATCGTATTCGTTCCTATTAACAATTTTTTTCTATAGTACGTATTCCTATTATCAATAAACTTATTAGAACATAAAATTAAATTAAAACAAATTATGTATGTATATTTGTAGGGTGTTTACGGCCCTTGAAAAAGAGCATAGGAGATATGTCGGAAATGCAAAATCTAACTAAAAACACATCTATGCTTGGCTTAATAATTTCCCTCAGACTACAAATTCTAAGAAAAAGTCATCAAGTATTATATAGAGAAAATGGCAAAACAAAGTTACACAGTGGCTTCGAGCGAACAACAATTTAGTACCGGGATATTGGATACTTCCTTATTCAATTTAAGAGCTCACCAAGATATTGCAACCCTTCTTCAGTATAAGTCGTTATAAGCATAAAGTTTCATACAAAAGTTCTGAAGAATGGTCTAGTACAACTTCTATATTGAGTTTCAAAGCCGTCTTTGTGTGAGTTAATTGACGATTTGGGTATTTTTCTTGTGTTTTTTAGGAAATAAAACCGAAGATACCTTTAAGTATAAACTTGGTAAACTGGCTGAAATGCTCGTACATTAGTTAGTAACGTAAACAACAATATTATGGTGGTTATAAGTTATAATAATAGGTCTTTACCTATGAAATTGCCGATTTGTATGGAGATTTTTCAAGAAGTTGCATTTTTCATAATAGCATTTTCTTTGTTCATTTAACAACCATGAACACTCATGTAACAAAACTTTTATGTACTAATGTTTGAACACTATGCTAACTTATTTCCATTTAAGATAAGCGAAAAAATAAGTTTTGGTTAAGTTACAACCCCTTCGGTCACCCTTTTTTTTGCTCACAAAAAAAGAGTCACATTCAAGATCTTTTTTTTAATGTCACGAAAGCTAAAATATGGACTTTATTTTTACTGATACCGAACTATCATGATCATAATTCGATGTAATATTCACGATTTTGTTAAAATTTTAAATTATAGAAGTTATTATTTTCTCTGTATGTGACAAAATATCGGCAATTTCATAGGTAAAGACCTAATATAACGTTGGGTGGTTGAAAGTGCAGTAGGTATTCGTTTATTTAAAAGAATCAATTAAAAACTGGCCAAGTGGGAGTCGGACTCGCGCACGGAGGGTTCCGTTTCCAAAAAACTACAAAAAAACATGTTTTTTTGTATGGGAGCCCCACTTATACATTTTTTTTTTTTAGTATTTGTTGTTATAGCGGCAACAGAAATAAATCATACGTGAAAATTTCAACTATCTAGCTATCACGGGTAATGGGATACAGCCTGGTGACAGACAGACAGACAAATAGACAGACACACACTGACAGTGGAGTCTTAGTAATAGGGTCCCGTTTTTTACACGGCTGCCCAAAAAGGAGTGTATATGTGTTTTGGGTTGATGTATGTTTGTGGGTATGTGAGTTTTTACTCTTTGTATATGGAACCCTAAAAGCATATTTTGTTTTTATTACACGACTGCCTAAAAAGGAGTGTATATGTGTTCAGGTTTCATGTATGTTTGTAGGTATGTGAGTTTCTTTATTCCACTCCACCATTACTTCTAAATGGCTAAATGGATTTGGATGTATGAGGTATCGTTAGAATCCTTACATCATTCCAAGTGACACTGGCTATATTTTTTTGAAAAAAGTCAATATGTCGACTGTACGACGGCACTTTCAAATCTTCGATTATTACAATATGGGCCTCAAATAAAAGGGTTTTATGAGCACTTTCCAAAACTCTATAATTTGTCACTAAAATGTGTGAAATAAAAATAAATAAATGAAAACATATTAAAAATAACGACAGCCCTGCCAAAACGAACTAAAAAGTTAAATAACAAGTCGGGTCATTGCAGTCGGGGGACTCTTTGATTAATAACTGATCCACAAAACGGTCCCCCGACTGCAATGACACTTGTTATTTAACTTTTTAGTTCCTTTTTGGCAGGACAGTCGTGTTTTAATATTTTTTTTTCATAAAGTATATTCGGTTCAAGTGACAGTGCGCACATATTTTTATTTTATTTTAGGTGTTGAACTTTTGAGTAGTTAATTTACCACTTGGACCACGAGCATTATGCATATTACGGCCCATGTGGTCTCTTAGTTACTGAAATCAGTTAACAGATTTCGCCAAATGTTTGGTTAATGCAGTTGTGTTATATTTCTTGCTTCAACAAATAAATCAGCATTATTTATATTTCTCTTTCCAGATATTCATTTACCAGTTGTTTTTTTTCGTCGAGACCGTATTCGAAATTATGCAACAGTTATATGTGAAGCTACTGCCATTATGACAGGACGTTGCGGTGATATAGAAATGCCAACTAAATGAATAACATTCAACTTAGGCACAGAAAATCAAACTTGTTAAAAAAAAGATAAACATGGAGATCTTTTCAGACGCAAGAAAGTTATAAGAGGTTTAAACATTACATTATTATTTACATACAAATAAAGAACTTAGGTACTTAATTCACACAGTGTGAGTATGAGAATTTTCGACTTTTCATCATATTCATGAAGGTATTTCGAAATCCGAAGAAGTGGTCTGTTCATGATAAATGGTAACACTTACTTACGTCATGTATTTTCTGCTCTCTTATCATTTGTAGAGACCTTACTTTGACGAGAGTCAGTATTATCAAGCACCAACAGTAGCCAAGGGCTAACTAACCGCTTTAAGTCATTTGGAACTATAATATATACACATCAACTTTGTCTAGGGATACAGTTGTTATTTTCATACAAACGAGGTAACTTTGAAGCCTTGGTTTTCTGCCAGGGATGTACCATGCTGTAATCTGATGATGGCCTTCCAGGGAGTGAATGGAGTAGATTCAGATCGCTATACACTCCCAACTGATCTGATCAGCATTCTAAAAGATTAATGGGTCAGAGTTCTCAGTTTGAGGATTTCCATACATTTTCATGCTATTTTCGCGGTTTTTTTAAACATGTCCATTACGTTTTTAGAATGCTGGTCAGATCAGTTGGGTATGTAGGGCGATCTGAATCTCCTCCATTCACTCCCTGGATAGCAGTCATCAGATCACAGCACAGTACATCCCTGGCAGGAAACCAAGGCTTCAAAGTTACCTCGTTTGTATGAAAATAGCACCTCCCAAGTAACAAAATTTGGTACTAAAAAAGTCCTGAGAACGCTTTAGGACGTGCTAATTAGTTTCATGATAAGCACTATAAAGGTATTGTAAACCTTTACAGAACCCCAAATAGGCCCTAGTTTTATCACTGATTAATTCTATAAACATTACATAATGCCTCTCACGGTAATAAATCAGCTCTATACTTGAAAACCAAAACATGTTTATAGTGCTATTTTGATCTTTTTATCACACTATTGTTCGTCATTTTGTTCGTGCTGTGCTCAAGTGTTCCCCAAGAAAACAAAATGTTATTCGCTATTACAATTTGTAATACAATGGACATTCTACAAAACATCACCTTTGATCGACCATTGACCGTAACTCCACCGTAACTTGCACTTGCGAAAATAATTGTATCGATAAAATCACTATGCTGATTTCAAATTTGACAATGCGCCTTCATAATTTTCGTGATTTAATTAAATTTAAATTAATAAAATAAGGACTCGTCCCGACTATGGCTGCTATAGTACACATTGGCTCCAGCCGTGCTACTTATGTGCTATCATGGCATAAACAGCGGCCATATTTTTTATCGAAAACCGATTAGTCCATTAATTATTCATTTTAGTGCTTTTATCTCACGCTTTAGTCAGGTAGCAGTAACACAAAAAGTTTAAGTTATTTAGCAACTGCACCAGAAGTCGCTATGATACTATTTAGTACTATAGAAGAGTTTTCATGACTTTTACAGAACTAGCCCCATAGCGATGTTGAGGGAGCATTTAAGAAGCTAAACCGTGACATAATGGTTGTGCAAGGTACTTTTATAGTGCAGATTGATTCTGTAATAGTGTTTTCGATACTGCTACAATACTAGTACTGTAAAAGTTATTTTGACGCAATATTAGTGCAAAATAGATACATAAAAGTGACAGTAAAGTCGTCTATAGTACTAAATAGTACTATAATCACTTTGTCCATATCTATTACAGTGCAACACTTTAAAGATTCTTTTGTATGTCCTGTAAGTGTTCTAAGAGCTGCACCATAGAACTTAAATGCTCTTTAATATTATAGAGCCAAAACGCTCTGTGGAAAACCTTTATAGCACAAGCAGTCACAACGGTTACCACTAAAGGCCTACTATATCACTGTTTGGTGATAAAACCCCTTGGTTATAGAAACTTTTGTTACTTGGGCTGTATCCCTAGACAAAGTTGATGTATACTGAATTCACGATATTCATTACCTTTCAGTTAGCAAAACCAACTTTACATAAATCAACAAATCCAAAACTACTAGATTTATTTATTATTTATTATGGTATACTTAACAGTTAAACATACACAACATTTTATTTATTATCATATTACATAAGGGCATGTATGTAAGCCACTTACAAGTATAAGTACACAGCATTCTTAGAAATGTAATATTAGAAACTATAATTATGGGAAACTAAAACAAATTATTATTGGAAGCTACATTACGTCTAGGAACTATGAGACAACCTACTGACCAAAACAAAAATTTATTTGTATAGGTAGTTGTTAAGAGGATCATCAAAATTAAATTCAAGCAATCTCAACTATATAATAATATCGACAAATTTAAACAAAACAGTAATGCCAATTTTACTTCAAACTTCATAAACTTATAGCAGAAACTACATTGTATACTTTATGCCAATTACGCTAATGCCGAACTGTGGAACATTTATCATGGACTACAATCAACTTGGATTTCAAGGGTTCATGTCCCTTTACAATATTTGTGCGACAAACAGAATTGTAATGTAATTGTAAAGGATATTCAATTTGTAGCGCACAATATACGCGACCCTCGGAGTACCCCTATACATGTTGTACGTAATGAATTGACAATGTAATTTTGTTATAAACGCCAACCGTCGCGTGCGGTCAGCCTAATGGCCGGCGTTACAGTAGAATGCTTACCGCAAACCGAATTCACTGGCACGTTAAATAAATTGTCAAACGTGTCCTTATTGGCTGTATTGACACTTCACGCACAACTAGGTCAGATATTTACCCGAATGTTAGTGGGGTAATGTTTTCCACTAAAGTTTTATGTATAGTATAGTTTTATTTTTATTTTTAAGTCGGTGATCAGTACCTACACGTTTTTCCATACACACATACTACATCAACAAATACTACATACACTACAATATATCGTTACTGCATTGATTTCTTCAAATCATTACAGTGGAGTTAGTAGTTAGGTACCTACAGTGTAATGTAAAAATAGTACATTATGAGACAAGTTAGCTTATGTTGGTCATTGCACACAAGGCTGTGGGTTGCAGCCCGAGCCGCAGGCGAGGGCGTAACTCAGCCGAGTGTGCAATGAGTAAAAGCTCACGAGTTTCATACGACGTTTTTCAACACATTTGCGAGGAAAATACAAAGTAATTTACCACACAGCAACAAATGCGACAAAAACAAAATATATGACAATTATGGGAAAAGGCGCGTAAGTTTTTTTTTGTTTTTTTCACACGCCCAATGCAAAAATATTTTGCGAACAAAGGGATGAGTGAGCGTACAGCCTACTTCAAAACTATAATTTTAAGTGATAAAATGCAAATATTTTAATATTTTATAACAAAATATTATGAATTGTGAATAATTTTATAATAATAAATATTTGTTTGACTTAATTAAAGACTTACACATTTATTTATTTCAAAAATGAATATGAACTTTCAGCGGCATAAAACCCCTTTGTTGTTACTAAAAAAAAATAACTGTGTAACCCAGTTAAATTGGGAATGCTCTGTTTACTCGCATAGAACTTGCAGTAAGGTACTAATTTAACTTTGTAGGGATAATTCTATAACAACCTAGTGTTTTATATATTATTGCACGCGTTTGTTATAGCTCGGTTTATGGCCCTAAAAGCGATGTATTAGGCCTCACTTTACGAGCAAGTGTGTTGAAAAATAAAATAAGGTATACGGTAGGTACACGTCGAAAATTAGTCTCTGAAGCTTTTGAAAATACAAAATATAACCTCCTCCTTTTCAAATTTTTGAAGTCGGTTAAAAACCGAGTTGACTTTCGAATTGCCTTCCTTTGTAAAATCAATTTGTTTACATTTCACCAACCTACTATTTTATTGTGTGAGGGTTTGTTCTATTTAAATATCAACGAAACAAAGGCGGAATAATGTACAAGTTTTTTAGTATGTTTTTACAGTACTGTACTGTGTTCAGGGTTCAATACGACTGCACAAAAAAAAGAAGAGTGTAATCTCAAAACCTGTTCAATTAGAATATACTAGCGCGACGTCAGCACTTCATCGCAAGTACGTAAGTAATATAAGTAAGTCACTACCGAGTTAACAGTAAACAAACACATCTAGTTGAGTAAATAAAGGCAGTGCATTTGCAACCCGCTGAAGAAGTCCTGAAAGATTAATGATTCGTTGCCCGAAACTAATCTAAACTTTACGGTTACTGTTCAAAGATGATTGTAACTTTTAATAGATGTTTCCTGCACGGTTGCGCGGATGCCTGCTTCCCAGTTAGAGCGTTATCTGCGAGCAATTTACTAGTTTAGGAATGTACAAATTACCTTTGAAACGTTACATTTCGTAGTCTTTAGTTGCGTTATTAGGAAATAATCTGTGTAACGTAACACCTTAGTTTTAATTAACACTTTTGTTAGTGTTTTTAGCCCCCGACGCAAAAAGAGGGATGTTATAAGTTTGACGTGTGTGTTAGGGTAAACTTAGGGTCGTCGTCGCCTCGTACCGCAAAAATACAAATATTTAGACAGGGTATATTACTTTTTATAGGTGTTGGGGTATAATTAAATATTTTTTATAAAAAAATAAGTGTGGAAATATCCATAATAATATTAATTATTTTTGCCATACTAACCAATATATATTTGAAACCGAAACCTTTCGCAACCCAAACCGAATGGATTCCAACCCAACCACAGCGGCTTTCAGGTTGTAAAGCATTTGTTCGGATTTTGCCATACTCCATGACTCTTCATAATATTATGTAATGTATATGTGGCTACAAAACCGCAATGGCAGCATCGTTCAAAATTTTATAGCATCCGGAAGCGCGGACACAGGAAGGAACGGTCGCCACGCCACTCGATTTATGATGAGTTTCCCGCACGGCCACCGTGTGGCCAGATACGAAACGGAATCAAGGTTTCACGAATTCAGTATTTAATAATTGCGTACATTATCGCTAGAAGGATTTGTATATTTTAATATTTAAAATTCATATTATATGTGTTGAAATTTTTTTATTATAGCGTCTGAAAGCGCAGGCTCAGCCATGGAAATAAAAATCTATTGCGCTTTGAAATTTTAAGCTCTAAGTTTAGAAACCGTATAGGACTCACGATTTGGTAAAAGTCGCAGGAAATCGCTGGGTGCGGACAGCGCAGGACCGATCGTTTTGCAGATCATTGGGGGAAGTCGGCAGTGGGTGTCGTGTGGCTAATATGATGATGATGAGTATAGAAAGTTCTTACATTTCTACTGGTTGAAACTTTAGTATGTTACTAAAATGTTATAAAACACCTGATAAATCTTAAGCCAAATGCAAAGCGGCGCGGCAGATAATTAAAAATATTGTGCTTCTGTCTGAATATTCTAAAAGACATTTCGACGAACTGAACTTTTGAACTCTGTTGCTGTCACTGCGATAAATAATTGCCCACATTCGTATAAAACATTGCGCAAGCAATGGCCACCCGCGGGCCACCCAGACTCGATTTATAGATAGATTTTCTGTACGGTCACTGATGACAAACCGATATTCGGTCGAACATTTTTTACATTTTAGCACCGTTCCATCAAATGGCAGCAAATGGAGATATAACATTGAACCACGATTGGCTCAAAGGGGTTGATAAAGACAGTCATGTTCACACAACACTATTATTTTGCAATTTTGTACTTGAGTTGAAAAATGAAAATAAAATATTATTTTATTAGGTACAGTTCTGTTTTTAGTGCTTCATTTATCGATTGATAAAGTTTATCACACACTTACCACTTTTAAACATTCCCGTTTCAGAAATTAATTAACGAATTGGGCAGAAATATTGAAATTAGAATATGTTTGAGACGCCTAACAATTTATTTCAACGATTATTGTGAGTGATGTATCACTGCATACAGTGGAATACGGGATATGTAAAATTAAAGCAGACATGACCATTTATCTTAGATTTCAATTTTCTAAGAGTAATGGATACTTGGCTCCGAGTGCCATTGTTGTTAGAGATATATTGTGTCTTGTTACATTTCACAAGCTCCATTTAAAGGGAATTTCATGAGATGCAATTTCACAAAGATATAAAGAAAATTGATAATTAAATGTGAAATATTATTCCCCATTGACAATAAAGTTAACTAAACTTTTGTAATTATTATCATACTCCTAATCAAACAATTCCATTTTCACAGGTTCAAATTAAGGAACCTGAGACTATTCATATGTATTTATCAGTGTAGAACATTTCATACTAATTCTGTTCCACTTTTTAATTAAATCTGAAGGTAGGCGCTATTTGAAACCTGTGAAAGCGACGAAATAATTTCGTTGCTCGTGAATTAAATTGACAAATATAATTTGTTCTTATATTTCAAAGTATTATTTGTTTTTTCCTCAATAAAATAAGCGGTGTTTTATACAAGCTATAATGCTGACAGAAATTATTTACAACAAATCGTAATAACCAAAGCTATGACTGATTAAAACGAATTTTGTTGATGTTTAATTTCCTTTCCTCGACCAATTCCGAGAAATTAGCACAGAGACAAAAATTCCGCATCTAATTAGGTAGGTAATACTTACCTAATTAGATGCGGAGAAAGCTGTATTAAAAGTGGAGCTAACAGCGAGCTCGTATAAAAACTCATGACGCTATGAAAGGCCAAAATATGTCAGAGAGTGGAGACCTTCTGCACAGTTCATATAGCTAAAAAGCAGTATCTCAACTTAGGCCGTTCTCTCGTTACGCCCGCCGGTACCACCGCGCGCCCAGCCGCCTGATGTCATCAGCGCTAATATGGTTGACATTTTCAGTGCGCGGAGCAAGTGTGACATATTCGTAGTTATAGTATGATCGACACGACACGAACGAACACGATTGGTTTGATTGCTGGCCTGCACTGCAAAACTTGCTTAGGTCTTGGTCTCCTATTTTATGCTATAGGTACGCGATGTTTGACGTCAGCGTAAACATTTCTACACCTTTATTGACCGAGCGAGCGCGACGCGTCTCTGCTTCAACTTGGACAAAATTTCTTTACGAATGCTTGTCCGTTTGTTCCTTTTGCATTTCATCCTCTGGCCACGTGGTTCGACTGCCTTTGTCCTACCGATCGGACCAAATCGATTCTCGTATTTTGTGAGGTTCGATAATTACTTATATATTTTTTTAAGTCGAGCCAGATTTTAGATTTTTTTCAAAATAGCGGAGATATGTAAAAGAATCATATTTCAGCCGTTTCAAAAATGGTCAAAAATGTATCAAGGCTTTTTTGTTAGCGGTACAAAGCAAATTTTTATTTTATTTTCATTTTTAGAAGACTCAAAAGTTCATAGTTCAGAATCAATCAAAACCTTTCTGGCTGCGTATATACGTATTATTTGTTTTTAAACAACATATTTGAGCTACTTGTCTACAGCCACAGATTATACAATAAAGCTCACGGAGCCACGAGCCACTGGTATTGGCTCCGTGCACGCTTTTAGCGCCACCTAGCGTGTTGCAACTTTGTTGGCTCTGACCTGACCGTTTTGACGTTTTGATATGTAATGGCGGCATTGTGACAAAATGTTAAAAAATACTATACATATTGTGTTATTAATGTAAATTTCAAAATTACTGTGATTTGGGTGGACAAAGTGTTGTGAAATCATTTTTGGTCATTTAAATTAAATATGGTAAGTAAGATCTATTCAAAATGAGTGTTTTATTTTGGTTATATCAGGGTTTGTTTACTTCTTTTTTAGTTGTAGATTTTGTAAAACAAGAGGATAAAGCTACTTTAATAATTTTACTAAGTGATAATAAACATATATAATTAGTCCTGTATCGCTAATAATAAATTAAATATCGTTTTCAAACAGATTACAGAGCCTTCATTATTTCTACTTTTTGCCACCATGAGCGCTGAGATCGATTATTATACCTTCGCACCCTCCCAATAGTAAGCAATGTGACGCTGACGCTCTAAGCGGCCGACGACGACGTAAAGAGGAGACCAAGGTAGTTATTCTGTGACCAAGGCCTAGATAAACCTCTCGTATCGTATTGTAGTGACGTGTCTTGTAAGTGCGCTGATTCGGATGTTTGTACGTAGTTTCGTTACTGCTTTACCTTTATTTATTCTGTGCCTTCCGTGTGTCACGGCAATGAATCACTTGAACGATAAATCCCACGTTATCATCGCATCCTCTCGTGGCTTCTGGGTGGACAGGGGTGGCTGGAAGTATTTCCAAGCTATTTTTTCTGTACCTGTAGTTAAGCATTTTATACATAATCATTGTAATCATACGATCTATCCTACTTAATATTATAAATGTGAAAGTTTGTGGGTTTGGATGTTTGTTCCTCAATCACGCAAAACAGAACAGGTGAACACACAGCAGAACAGTTTGGATGAAATTTGATACACATATAGTTTATAGCCAGCATTAAAACAGAGGATACTTGTTATCCCGGTCAAAGGTTCGATAGGGATTTTCCGAATGCCCACGTGAACGAAGTCGCGGGCAGAAGCAAGTTTATCATAATTTATATTCATTTCGATCATACGATGTGGGTCATTGCATACCCATACCCAGAATGAGAAAAAACCTTTGAAACAC
Source organism: Agriphila geniculea (assembly GCA_943789525.1). NCBI lineage: Eukaryota > Metazoa > Arthropoda > Insecta > Lepidoptera > Crambidae > Agriphila > Agriphila geniculea. Next base: position 21,193,860 of record OX038871.1, read on the forward strand.
CATTGAGACACTATTGTTACGTTAAGATTTGATACAAGGAAAGGAATTTACAAAATTATGCCGCTACGATGCAACAATTAATACATACTGTGATATAGCTTAAATTGAGTCTTATCGTAACAATACCGTAGGTAGCCAAAAAATCAAGCTTAGATGAATTAAAAAAAATATGACGAACAAATTACTGATTAAAGTTTTTGTAGGTTAGTAAGACCTTTTTCTATTTATTTTACACCCAAAGGTTGCCTGGAAGAGATTGCTGCTAAGCAATAAGGCCGCCTCTTGTATACTTTCTTCTTTGTATTTTTGTCCTCTTTTCTGTAAATTTTTTGTCTTGTGTGCAATAAAGCGTAATTTATTATTATTATTATTATTAAGATTGTTCTGGAGCAGGGATAAGGAAACTACGTCCCGTGGGCCACCTCAGGCCCATGAAGCATTGAAATCCGGCCCGCGACCATCAACCAAACATCAAGATATAGACTCTCTGATGTCGACTTTATTCACTGCTAAAAATTTCAGGATCACAAATGGAACCGGATTATGGAGAATGCAGAAACAAAAACAGTTCTACATATGTTACATGTTCCCACAAAGACCAGCGCTCCTCAACCTTCGACTTCGCAGCTAACTCAAAAGTTTATTTCAATAGCAATTTGCAATTTCCTTCTTATTTCAATAGTTATAAACTGGTTTGACGATTTTTACACTACACTTTAGAGTGTCTAGAGTCTAACTGTTAAAATCGTGAAACCAGTTTCAGTCATCGAGCTTCATGTGAATTTGAACTGAGTTAATTTTTTGTTCTGAACAAAGCATAATATGAAGAAAGTTGATGTTAGTTGGTGGATGAAAAAAAAATGCAATTAACTTTACGCAATAATAGTAATTTCATGTGCTTTATCAATGATTGCACTAGATTTAGAAACGCAGAAGATTTGTTTAATAAAATTGACGTAAAAGTTGGTGGAACTTGCCCTTTAAGGGAAGGGTTATAATAGCCCAAGACCGCGTTTTCCGAGCAATTTCGCTGAAGTGCCTACTCCTTATTTGGGTATTTCTGAAGATGACTCTGCCTATTTATTATAAAATTCACCATCGACCTTCCCAAAAGTGGGGCTAACTTTGTTTATGGATGATCGATGGACCGCGATGCGATGTTATCGTAAATTGACATCAAAGTTTGTTCGGCAAAAAAGCTTTTACGAAACATATTTCGTAATATTGACCAAAAAACATTCATTGCCTTTCGCTCTTCGGACATAAATCGTGGTGATAATGGTCGAGTCGAGAATATTCGACGTTTATTTGAAGTATATTAAGGGTTTGAATGTACCTCACTTTTTTATCAAAATTATATTTTCTACATTTGCAAGCCCTAAAGACAGAACAGAAGGCAGGTACTCGTATGTTTTTCTTCATACTAAAATCGATTTCATTTATTAATAAATAGTTTAACTCTTGAAATATAGTTTATAATAGGTAGGTATGATAGGTAGTAATTTGATATTTCAACCATCTTTGAAATATCAAAGTTTCAACTGAGAAATGTGAAGGGAAATCGGTCTCCAGATTTCGGCGCTCTCAAACTGCACTGCCTTTTAACAAACCAATGATTAAATTCGTTTCCCTTCCGCAGCGAGGGCCCTACAATTTAACGAGTTACTTCAAGCATCCAGAGAGCAATTATTACTATCCGTCTCCGACTCGCATAAGTGAATTCCCCAGTCTCAAGTTTTAATTGTTCTTTCTGAAACTGACCGTCCACTAATTGTTCACTGGCAAGTGTTCTGACAAATTTAATGCCGTTTGTCAGGTTTTGACACTAAAAAAATTCATCACTCGTTTCTTTTTGTTATTTTATTTAAATTTTTCTAAGTTTTAGATATTTTAGGCCTCGTATTTATTTGGCGTTTATTTTAAAACATGTTGCTGACACATGACGCAACGTTGTAATATGACAGCTTGTTAAAAAAGTAAAAAAAATTTTCATGTCAGTGTAAAAAAGTACACCTTTCACACGTTGCGCGTTGAGTGACATGTTGTGCGTCATGTTATGCGTCTGTTCCTAGCAAAGAATATAAAGATTCTTTCCTAGTGAATACAAGGCCTAAGTCATGTGTTGGTTTATAGATTACTTTTAACTTTTTAGCCGTTAAAATCAATGGAAATAATGAGCACTTATTAGTTTTAACCAACATGTATATTTAATAGAAAAAGCCGCTTTTTTATGCATAATTTCTGTCCAGAGCAGAGGTAACATTATAATATGACCATATATAAATAATATAACCTAACTAGGGCTATATTGTCTGTCCCGAAAGACGTAACACAAAATGATTTATTTTTTTGTTAAATAAAGAAATAAAAGAAAATAAAGCCTTTTATAAAAGTAAGAAACAAACTTCCACGGTTATTTTTATTTACTTATACAAAATATTATAATTCTTCAAGTTTCCCCTTCTCACAGGTAGCGGGCAAAGTTTGTAATAAAATTTCCTCACCGCTGGTAAAATATTCAAGCAGTTCGAAAACCAATGTAGCATCTTGTTCGGTGAAAATGTAGAATCAATAAGAACAGAAATAAAGTTTAAATCAAGTTTACTGGACTACCAAATATTTAATTCAACATGAGATAGATCAACAGCTATCGCGGTTAGAATTTTAAGTTACATGCACAGGTTATTTACAATGAAAATTTCTTTTGTCACATAAAAGTAAAAAAATAACGAAGCATTTTCGAGAGAAGTAAGCGGCTATGATAACGAAGATGTGACGACCGATGACTATTATTTTTTGCATGTCTTGAGGCTTCTTTAAGGCAACTGGCAGAGCCAGTCGCCGGTCACAAAACGGTGGAGACGATCCGCCCAGTTCTCAAGGAGTGGAAAGAACGAGCCCACGGGGCTCTTACATTTCGTCTGACACAGGTACTTTCCGGACACGGGTGTTTCGGGAGATACCTGTGTCGGATACAGAGGGAGGAGTCCCAGGTGTGTCACCATTGTGGCGCACTTCAAGACACTGTACGCCACACACTTGAGGAGTGTTCGGCGTGGGCGATGCAGCTCCAGGAGTTGGTCGCTGCGGTTGGGCCGGACCTCTCACTTCCTAATATCACTGTTGCGATGCTGTGAAGCGAGGGGGGATGGCAGGCCGTGGTCTCCTTCTGCGAGGACGTTATCTCTCAGAAGGAGGCCGCGGAGAGGGTTCGCGAGGCGGATGTCGCAGCGAGCCAACTCCAACGTGCGCGGCGGGGGAGAACGAGACGCCAACTTGCGCGTCTCGATCTCCCCTAGTCGCAAGGGGGGGGGGGGGGCGCAGTAAGGCCCTCTGCCCCCCATAGGGTGAACCCTAACGGGTCACTCTCCCCGGGTCAAGTGGAGCGTGCCACCGCGTACCCACAGACCCGGCGGAAAGGCGCAGGTCTTCAAAAAAAAGGGTGGTGTTGCTACGGTAGTTACATAGAGGCGTAATACACTACAGCCTCAACTTATCGAAAGACGTTTCCTGTGTTTCCGTCGATCATGTTAGAGAATGAACAAGTAGCACTTATTTCCTATTAGAAAACCCCTGGACGATAAAAAATAGGGTAAGTTTTTATTTCATTCTAAAAACACGACATAGAATAGGGAAGGTTTTTATTTCATTCTAGAAACAACGTAAATACAAAAATGTGAACTTTATAAATATTTAGTTACGTTGAAGCTCACATACGTGGAAAAGTCAATAAAATCATATAAATATACAGTGCCTTTGGTCCTGAACTAGCGATAACTTAAAGGCGTGAAATACACCTAATTTTAAAAGTCAAATTTAAAATGGCGGCCATTCCAACAGGAGTGGGGATAGACCCCAACATGTGGGTGTTTTTGTCGATAAAGTCTAGTCTAGTAGTCTAGTTTAAGACCAAAGGCACCGTATCATAAATATAAAATATAATATTTTTCTTAATAAAAATACACATTATACTTTCTAGTATCAAATAATTATATAAAACTGTAAATAATTTTACGCATACACGGCACGCACCCTTATTACTTTCCTTGTTAACTAAAACCATTCTGCTTTCCGAGGCGCCATTGAGAACACAAAGAAAATTTTCCTCTTTACTCATTTGATGGCTCCTTGCTCCCGGCCGTGTTTACTCACAATAGCGGTTCAATCCTTGTTCAATCAATTTGCATGTGGCCTACATACGAGTAGACGAGGATGACGACAAAGTTCCCAGGGCTACCCTTTTTATTCCGAGTTATGTGATTGGATTCATCGGTATTCCATCCCGGCCTTCTCAAGTTTTATCTTAATAAAACGTACGCGCGGGACAAATAATTCTGAGGTTATTTTGTTGTTGAGTTATGACTGTTATGTTAGAGATATATGGGAACGTTCTACCTTCGGCATTTCAACTTTCCAGGCCAGAGTATTTTTGGCCGAGGAAAGTCGTTTCTTAAAGCTGCAGTCAATATCGTTGTTAGGGTTCCGTACCCAAATGGTAAAAACGGAACCCTATTACTAGGACTCCGCTGTCCGTCCGTCTGTCTGTCTGTCACCAGGCTGTATTTCATGAACCGTGATAGCTAGATAGTTGTAATTTTGACAGATGATGTATTTCTAATACTAAAAACAGAATAAAATAGGTATTGAAAGGGGATTCCTATACAACAAACGTGATTTTTTTGTTGTTTTTTGCTCGATATTAATAACGACTATAGGTAGACAGTTGAAATTTTCACAGATGATGTATTTATGTTGCTGCTATAACAAAAAATATTAAAAACAGAATAAAATAAATATTAAGGGGGGCTCCCTTACAACAAACGTGATTTTTTTTTGCCGTTTTTTGGTACGGAACCCTTCGTGCGCGAGTCCGACTCGCACTTAGCTGGGTTTTTTTTATTTTTTTATTCTAGTTAAATATTCAATAATATTATAAAAGTTGACTAACATCCGTATTCACAAACATTACTATGTGCTCACGGACGGAGGCACAATGTCTCAACTACCAATCACACGTAAGACGTAAAACAAACGAACCAATCACAGAGCTGTATTTCAACGCAGTGCGTTCGCGTAAGCAATCCTTGCTTGCTTGTTTGAGATGGTTTGAGTATTGTTCTTGAATACGGGTCGCGTGTCTTGCACGACGTAAAGTAATATCGTTATGTGAAATGGTGTCAAACTTAAACTTGTCAAATGAAACAATAACCTAAACCTAAATTAATGCAAGTTAATCTCTTAATAAGCTTAAATAAAGTTTATAGTGCTTTGAATCCATTTATGTAGTTAAGTATAACTTTTGAATTTTTAGTAAAGCACTCTAGTTTCTCATTAATAAAATACATTTTAATCAGGCTTCTTTGAACAAGCTGCATAGAGTATTTTCACAAACTGGGATAATACTGGGATATTTTTTGGTCGTGTTTAATAAGCCTTTTTATTCAGAGGTCCGCATAATGAGCTGGCTGACTTTGAAAACAAAAGCTACTTTGCAAATGAGGGTCAAAGTTATAATTTATCTAAAAATTCATCTACGTTGACGTAAAAGCCCTGAATTTTTTTTATAACGCCATCTTTTTCGGTGTTTCTAATGCCATGATCGCCAGATAATATAAAATTTGCAGTAGTATTATAGTAGTAAAAACCGGACAAGTGCGAGTCGGACTCGCGCACGAAGGTTTCCGTACCAAAAAACGGCAAAAAATCACGTTTGTTTTATGGGAGCCCCCCTTAAATATTTATTTTACTCTGTTTTTAGTATTTGTTGTAAAGCCCACCGGTAACGATAAGAATAAGAGAATAAGAATAATGTTTATTGTTTTCTCCAACAATCTTAAGTGTTACATTTTATATTTTACATTTATGATATTATAAAGTATAAAGATTGCGAGAGACTGGCACCCGAGCTAAGCCATAGGCCTGTGGTTCAGTGCACCAGTTCCCTCCCCTCTCGACGTAGCAATTATGCAGTAAACAAAGAAAAGTATATTATGAACATATACAATCGGAGAAGCATCTACATTAAAAACAGTAACAGTTAAAAAAAGTAATATTAATACTATAGGTATAATTATGGATTATAGATTATAAAAAAAAAACTATTTAAATATAACAAAGTATGTGAAAGTAGTGAGTGTATAGTGTTGTGTGTGTGTGTGGTGTGTGGTGTGGTGTGTGGTGTGGTGTGTGTGTGTGTGTGTGTGTGTGTGTGTGTGTGTGTGTGTGTGTGTGTGTGTGTGTGTGTGTGGGTGTGTGTGTGTGTGTGTGTATTTTGTAAATTAGCAAATGTGACTCAATAGATCCTCCGTTTCTTGATAATTTAAGTTTTCCAAATAGCATGAGATTTTTGTTTTACAGTTAAATTTATGCAAAGGAGCGAGATCTAATATTTTGTGAAGTTTATTGTAAAGTAAGGGGCCAAGATAGTGAAAGAACCGGTGGGAAAACGAAGTTCTAGTGCAAGGTGAAGTAGCTACAAGATGGTTGCGTCGCGATGCTAATACGTTGACATCTATTGCTCCGTGTTGTTTGAGAACAGTGTGTAGAATGAAGAGCTGACGGACTGAGAGGACTTGGCAAAACTGATATAGGTCATAAGTAGGGTATAACATGGGCTTTTTTGTACACACCTTCAGCACGGCTCGCTGAGCCCTTTCAAGTTTAATCGCGACTGTTTTGGAGGCACCCCCCCATGAGGTAATGCAGTACACCAGCACAGACTCACAGAGAGATTTGTAGACAGTCTTTACGAGATAAGGGTCGGCAACATGACGAATGTTCTTAAATATGAACATTAATTTGCGAAGCCTACTCGCAGTTTGTTCAACATGACGTTGGAAGGTAAGTCTGTTGTCAATAATAATGCCCAAGTACTTGACCGACTCAACCATTTTTAAAGGAGAACAGGTACAGGGATAATTTGGGTCATTGGGGTGGGAGTGAGCGATAAGTGTAAAATTATTAAGGATGTCAGGAGGAGTATTCCGAATGGATAAGGCAATAACGTGAGTCTTTTGAGTATTGAGGGATAGAAGATTCACACGAAGCCAGGAGGATACGACATCAAGGCCATGTTGTGCATGTGAGAAGGCTTCTTGCCAAGTTGCACCAGAGAACAATAACGCAGCGTCATCGGCGTAAGCTATAATCTTACAGTGTGGAATTTTTAAAGAGGCCAGTCCATTTATAAAAACTAAGAAGAGGGAAGGCCCAAGAATACTTCCCTGAGGAACCCCATACTCAACAGGCCGTTCAAAACTCTTGGTGTTATTAACCAAGACACACTGTGTACGGTCTGAGAGGTAACTACGAAACAGAGCCAGTTGATTACCTCTGATTCCTATTCCCTCAAGTTTGTTCAGCAGAATAGGGACTGACACGGTATCAAAGGCCTTGGCCAGGTCTAAATAGATGGATACACACTTTCGTCCATCATCCAAGTTCTTGACGATGTCACCTGTGAGCTCATGAACCGCGTCAGCCGTTGATTTCCCTGTTCTAAATCCGTATTGTCCCGGTGACAATACTTGTGAGTTTTCCAGGAAGCACATCAGCCGTTTGTTTAAAATGCGTTCAATAATTTTCGACAGGGCAGAGAGAATAGAAATCGGACGGTAATTGTTTGGAAGGTGCTTATCTCCCGACTTGTGAATAGGAAGAATGATGGCCTTTTTAAAAGCAGAAGGAAAGCAACCTGTTTCAAAAATGAGGTTGCAAATGTAAGCGATCACTGGAGCTAGGATGACTTTATTCCGCTTAATAAATCCTGCAGGAATGTTGTCCCACCCCACTGCGCAGTCATCTCGGAGAGAGGTAATGGTTTTATCAACTTCGTCAATGGTAGTGTCAAAAAGGACAAAGGAGTGTGGGGAAGAATGGGTATCTTCCGAGAAGGAGGCGCTCTCATTAGAATACGCGGGAATACTTTCCGCAAGTGACCTACCAACGTCAGAGAGGAAAGAGTTAACATAGTTCACTGACTCTTCTGGGGTGCTCTTGCAATGAAGAAGATCTTGGGTAGCGCTATTTTTTTTGTTTAATTTAGCAACTTCGCGTATTGCACTCCATATTTTTTTATTGTTTTTACCAGCTTTTCCTATCAATTCTCTATCATAATTACTTTTGACTTTCTTTAATAAGGTGTTACAGAAATTACGGTACCTCAAGTAGGTAGTCTTTAAAATTTCATTTTCAGGTTCATTTCTCAAACGCTTGTGCATCCGGTCTCTGTTCCTGATGGATCTAAGAAGTCCGGGTGTAATCCAAGGCTTTATAATTTTGCGGCGAGACGAGAGTTTAATTATAGTCGTGTGAGAATCAATTAACCTCTGCAGTATTTCAATGAGTCGGTTGGTGGCTAAATTTGCGTCAGAAGCATTAAAAATTGAGGAAAAATCAATTTTGGCTAGAGACTGGCTCAGTTCAATATGGTTCAGTTGCCTTACAAGACGGGAAGAAGAGGAGTTAGTATTTTTGATATTAATAGAAATAAACACTGCGTCGTGATCTGTTACCGAAGAGTGAATAACAATTGTTTGCGCCAAGGATTGCGACTTAAGGAAAGCGTGATCAAGACAAGTTTGTTTTCGAGTGGGAAACGTATGAGCCGGTAAAAGACCCTGACACGCAAGAGAGTTAAGGTAGTCTTCGACATCTGCATCTAATGGATCTGCGATAATATTTATATTTATATCCCCAATTACCAAGATATTTTTAAAAGACTTGAGAGAATCCAAAGTGGATCTTAATGATTGAATGAAGTTATATGTATTACGAATGGCACAAGGCCGATATATAGCCAATATAGCAGTCTCATTGCTAATTTTCACCAGCAGGCAGCTAGCTTCTACTATATTAGTTTCCGTAACCGATACCCCCACGAGGGATGTACTGCAATAAACAACGACCCCGTCGTTTTGATTCAGTGGATTGGTAGAATAGTGTGATGAGTATCCGTTAAGGTTAGGAATTGGGGGGCCACAGAGCAGCCAACATTCAGTAAGCACAATGATATCGACGTCTGTGTTTAGCTGGCCCAATAGTACCTCAAAGCTGTCTATGTTTGCCGTTATGCTGCGGATATTTTGCGTAATTACTTTTATAGACTTGCAGTTAGGCAATACTGAGCCAACCTGATGCGGATCGCAAACAACCGAGTTGCTAACAGAAACATTATCGAGATTATTTATTAAGTCATTGTCAGCCGCGAATTTTGTAACTGATAAAACTTGCAAGTACAAAGCTCTAGTACAGGTATTAAATCATAAACCTTGCCGCTTCCGTGGAGCATACATGGTACAGAATTATAATTGAAGTAGCATAAGAGAACCGGAATTAAAATTGCAACAATCGAATGCCATTCAATCAAATAAATATTTATTTTTTGATCACTGTAATAATTAATGGTAAAAGCATAATTTATAAAGCGAAGTTGCCCATAGTTCCGCGGAGCAAAAGATGAATGTAAGTCAGAAGAAATGACAAGTTTGGAGTTATCTAGGAATATATGAGTTTGTGTGAGTGAGTTATGTTGAGTATATATTATATTAATAAGTGTGATGGCTTGTGCAAAATAATAGTTGTAGTAATATTGGTATTTGCTTAAATTCAAACCAAAATTAAAAATAGAAATTAAATAGTGTGTGTATAGTGTTGTTTTCATACTAATACTAAAAAATAATATTAAAAAATAATGATTAAGGATTAACAGCTTAATATTAATAGAATTACTTAGTTTTTTGACGAGAGTTCAGTGAATTGTGATTCGGAGGTCAGAACGATAAGCTTTCCATTATCTTCTTTGCGGAGTAGAACTCTTCCGTTTGCTGTCCAGCAATGCTTGAAATTGTGCGTCTTAGCATATTCACGTGCTAAGAAAAAAAGTCTTCGAGCTCGGGCAGTCAGGTTTTCAGCAATGTATATTAATTGGCGGGTATATTCGTTTCCCAGGAAAGAAGAATTAAGTTTGTTACTTGAATTAATACGGTTATGATCTTTAAATGATTTTAAAATATTGTTTTTCAAAATGACAGAATTCAGAGTGACCATTATGATTTTGTTATCAGATTTCCCAGGGAAGTAGCGAATGTCATATATGTCTGTTATTGCTACATTTACCTTTAATTCTTTAAAGGTTCGAATAGCAATGTTGGTAAGGACCTCCTGCGTAGGTTTGTTATTTATAGGAATGTTACGTATTTCTATGGAGCTACAACGGGAGTTGCGTTCCAGATCTTCATTTTTTTCCTCTATTTTTAACAAGCGCTCATCTGTGGCTTTATTCTTATTTTGAAAATCATTTAGCTGCCGACACAAATCGTCATATTGCGAGGACAGAAAAACAATAGATTTTTCAATTTCCGTATTAGTAGTAAGAAGCTCTTTGTTTTGCTTTTTTATGTCATTCATAGATGATTGGATGTTTGATAATTTAGAATCAGTCTCCTCTCTCCATAAGGAAAGTGTATTTATAAAAGTGTCGAGCTTTGTTTCATAGGTTGGTACACAGTCACAGCGACGTCTTTTACTGGAAGGCCTAATGAACTCGCTCTCATCAACGTTTGCGCTTGTCTTAGAGCTGCTCGAATGTAGATCAGGTGCAGAGCCGTGTTTGTCGGGCGGCGAGTGCGCCATCATTTTTATCGAAATAAGTATAAACTAGTAGGTACTTAGTGCAAGCGCAGCGCAGTAGGCTTAGATAAATCGAGCGGCTCGGCGCGGTCAGCTGTTGCTTTGTGTGCGTTGTGCGAGCTAAGTGACTCACTTGCGACAGAGGATAGACCCGCTCGCTTGCTCCTGCGGGCGCGGTGCGGTAACGGTCGGCGGCAGTGGTGTGCGTGGCGCGGCGAGTGGGGGATCCACGGCTTGGGTGTACGATAAGCTCTTCTGAGTCACTGCACTCCTGGTAGTTTAGATCACTTTTTGCGGATTTTTAATATTTCAAATATGATTTTTAAATTAATTACGGAGCTACACAGACACGTCTGCACTACTAGACATCCAGGGGGGAGAGCAAATGCGATCAATTGCGATTGTCAATTTTTCCGCAATGACGCCCATTGACGGAAAAATGGAGCGTTTACGCGTGCAATTGAAGCGATTGTCAATTGCTCCAACAATGGAATTGACGGAAAAATTGACAATCGCAATTGATCGTTACCGGCGGGCTTTATAGCGGCAACGGAAATACATCATCTGTGAAAATTTCAACTGTCTAGCTATCACGGTTCATAAGAGACAGCCTGGTGACAGACAGACAGCAGAGTCTTAGTAATAGGGTCCCGTTTTTACCCTTTGGGTACGGAACCCTAAAATAGGCACACTAAATGCGGCATATATAAATCAACAGCTCATGGTATATCGGGATATACAGGGTTATTTGTAAAATACCAACAACCTCTCAGGAGTAGATTACTATTTAACATCATAAACAACAAACTTTGTTCTACGATTTTTCCGAAAGAAAGAAGAAAAAACATGACTTTTCTTACAAAACTCCATCAGCTGTTCAGATATATTTTGTACGGAAAGTCGAATATTTTTTGTCAGTTTTCGGAGAAGTCGTAGAACAAATGTGGTTGTTTATGATGTTAGTAATTTACTCTTTCGAGGTTGTTGGTGTTTTACAAATAACCCTGTATAATTGATTGTTCATGGTGGCAAAATTGCTTACCATTCACCATTGGTACTTAATTACAAAAATACTATATCACTTTCCAAGCCCATTAATGAAGTTGTAAAATGTAAAATTAAGGACTCACTTTTAAATTGATATTAAGTTGATCTTCACGCTCGTTAAGCTTCAAACGAAATGATAAAATAAATATGTGAACGTTACAGCAGATGAATGCAAAGCGAGCCAATTTAAAGTTAATGCGAAGCTCATACTCAATATCGTCAGCGGACGTAAACCTTATGACCTCGTCATACGGTTGGTTATAAAGTGGAATTAATGGTAGCCCATGAAAAATGTGCTGACTCTTTTATACGCTACTGTATTAGCATCCTTGTTGCTTGCGTATACGGAATTAAGTACCTAAGTCGACTTTCCAGTTTATGTGACTGTGGTCAACTGCAGTATTTAAAGATCTTCAATAGATTCTTTTCTACTGTAGCAATTGCCATCGTTCTGCGTTCCTTGTTTTATTTTAGTGTCTCTTTTTTTTTGTGAATTGTTGTTTTCTTATCATTTAATGTGATGAATGCCAATACGTATTTATTATGTGGTAAAATACTTCTTTAAACCTGATATTTATCAGAACTTCGTCAATTTTGGTATTTTTAGTGATTCATAATACCCAAACAAAAAATAACTGTCCGCTCTTGTTGTTTATTATTCAGAGGAGAAATTCAGCATTGTGTTTTCGTGGTGCCGAGTCGTTTTGTAATTCATAATCCATAAAAACTTAATCAATCGGGTAATTATTTCTGATCTTCTTACTGATATCAAGATAAGTTTGAAGAGGCATGATTTTAAGACAAACAGAATCAAGCTTTCATTACAATAGTACCTAGTTTCGTATACGGCCAGTAGCTCAAATCAAAGTTTCAGATACTTACCGTTAAGTCAACCAACAACGTAACGTAGCTTGAATAATATTATGCTCGGATGTTTTCTGAAATCATTAAAAAGAACCAAGTAACAGAAATTCAATTTCCTTTCAATCTGAAAACTCGTACTGAATACGAAATTATTGCATTTGAGTAGAAATTGGCAGAATATTTTATTAATGACAAAGAGCTATGAATGGGGCACGTCCAAAAAATATTTTGCAGAAACAAGAACCTTTTGCGCGATCGTCATACGAACCGGGAGTAAAAGGAATTACATAGTAAAGCTATGCTTACTGCTTTACGGCGGAAAGATCGGGAAAATAAAGTTCTTTTTATTGCTCTCGGTTTTACAACTCTGGTAATGGTTGGATTCGTGAACTTTGGGGGCCTATTCGAGTGCACTCCTCCATAGTTTCGGACCGTACGAAATGTCTTAAAAACTTCAGGATAATCCTAACTCTTGATTACTTTCGGGCAGATGAACTAAGTTAGTAAACCAAAGATAAAACTCATATACAGAAGATACGTAATGTTGCTAAGTATAAATCTTGAATCTAGTAGTATATTGACCATTCTGTTATACTTAATTCATAAAAAATGTGTTGTACGGATGAATCCATCTATAAATAGGATCATCTCAAAAGTAGAAACGCTCGAAACTTTGCCCGAAACCAAAGAAAAGTGTAGTCGGTAGTAGGCCCCTTGTGCCGGGAAAGCGGGAAATTCCTGGAGTTAATACTGGAATACGGCGTAGCGGGCGGCGGACGTCCTTTTTTGTCGAGGGTCGAGGAAGCCATTGTACCTGCCTCAAATACGACACGCTACGTGACGTTGTCGGGTTTGTAGTCCGTAAGTATAGTAATGTTGTAGCCACAGGGAAATTAGTGTGCGGTTTTTGTTAAGCGCTCTTATTTTATGGTTGTTTTCCTTCCTGTATATGATAATAAACGTTAGCAAAAGTGTCCTCAATCTGTTCTCAGATAAATACTTACTTTATACTTACTTACTCAATCTTAAGTTGAGCACATTTGGTTGTTGGCCGTTGGTGAAAAATAGGTAAATTAGACTTGTTCAGAACATAAATGGTAATTTATTATTCCTACCCATTTCAGTTAATTAATTTATTGAAACCTGATACGTTATCAAATTAATAAAACACACAAATTGCTTAATCACTTAATTTTCCTTTATTAGAAAGTTGTATTTGATAATTTATTTTTTATTATTAAAGGTACAGTCAAACGCACGTCAGGTATAGGTACCTAATCCTGTGAAACTGGAAGTTGACGTGCCGGTGACTTTGCCTGTGACGTCACTTCATATGCAGCACACATCATAACTCTATAATTATTCTATAATTATATAGTAGGGTCAGTATCTCAATAACTTTGTTGCAATCATCAAAGCTTATCGTATCGTAGGTGGCTGGGGAATATCAACATAGATCAATATTTTTTCTCATTGATCACGAGAAGAATTTTACTTACTTACCGCGAAGACTTTGGTATCAAGGTTATTGAATACTTTATTTAAATAGGTATTTGTAGATAAAATACTTGTTTTGATATAACAATAAATTGAAGTTTAAATGGAATTAAAAAAATCTTAAAAGGAAGAAAAGTACCTAGGAAAAATTATAAATCAACAAAACAAATGTATTATGTTTACCTATACAGCTTGTTAAGTCTATAAAATAGACCTAGATTTAATAACTCCTCCTTATAAGACCTAGTAACTCTGACATTTTTTCCCTTTTTCTTACTTATTGAAATTTGTTAGTAGTTAGTCTAATTAAAAATGGCAGCGCTTTAAGCGTTTTCTTAATGAAAAAGTGTTCACAATGATTGCCAACTTTTATGAACTTCAATTAAGCTTGAAGGGCAGTGTCTGGAATAGTTCGTTGGCAATTAATTACTTATTCAATACGAAAAAAAGGATCTATCTACGTTTATGTTATTCTTGTTAAATTTATCGGATTCCTATTCCTACAAATGTTATAGGGAGGTATTACGTTAGAACTCATAATACAATAATAATTTTGAATTTGAATTTTAGGCATTCACAATGCTATTTTTATATTAAAATAATAATTTTTATTAGAAAAAATACTAGGAAAAATCGACTCACCCGTAGCAAAGCAGTCCCGTCTGAGCTGCTACGGGTGAGTCGATTTTTTCTAGTATTTTTTCTATTAAAATAATTATCTTACAGTAATAATACTTTCGCTATGGTTCATCAAAATCTGTTGTTTCATAAAAAAATGTTCTTAGATTATAAAGCATAGTTCGAAGTTTTAAATTAACACACTACTAATTTTTCTATTAATTATATCTCTCGTACATATAAAACTCTAGATTGATTCACTGATTGAGGGTTGGCATACGCGTAGAGCGTAGAGCCAATAACGGCTGAAAATAGATACACCATTTTTGGACGGTAGTAGTAATTCCCTGTTATACAGGTTGCAACATGATGTTCCAGTTGTATGAGCATTTCTATAAGAAAATTGAAAATTGAACACCATTCTTGAGGGTAGATACCTTTCATGGTGTAGGTGAGCATTAAGAAAGGGTATTTGGAAAATTTCCATTATACAGGGTGCTACAGGGTGTATATGAATTTGATGGGAAAATTTAAATGTGTGATGTTATGGGCAAGGCAAATAATTTTTAGGTACGTAGGTGGTCCTTATTGTAAGTCGCGGGCAAAAGCTAAACTGCCATAAAAACTATTTGCAAGCGAATGAAGTCGCGGGCCAAACCTAGTCATTTAATAATAGTCTGTTTGAAGAGTTTATTTATGAAGGTAAAAAGGGCATTTTTATGATTTATTAAAGAAGACTGTCGATTGCCATAACTTTGGCCTCCTGAGAGTTTTTCCTAAAATCATTATTCGATGGAGCATTCTTCAAATACTGATGATAATTTGTATTTCAGTTCAGGCGTAACCTATACTTAAATTTTGAATTTATTTCTTTAACATAATATTTTTATTTCATTATCTCATTTAAATCTGATCTTTATATTTGCAATTAATACTTAATACTCCATTATCGTAAATGGTACTAACTAACTCAACCATACCGGGTCTCTGTAGTACCTACCTA
This sequence comes from Agriphila geniculea, assembly GCA_943789525.1. Taxonomy (NCBI): domain Eukaryota; kingdom Metazoa; phylum Arthropoda; class Insecta; order Lepidoptera; family Crambidae; genus Agriphila; species Agriphila geniculea. Next base: position 21,209,518 of record OX038871.1, read on the forward strand.
CTTATAATTTCACGTATTATAGTTGGAGCTTCCTTTAAATTCAGATATATTTTATAGTGTTGGCCAAAATAAATAAATTAAATTACCTACCTAAGGAACGTTCAAAACACAAATTATTATCAATATTTGAAGAAAGCTCCATCAATAAATAATGATTCGAGGGAAAACTTTTAAGAGTTAGTTTACAAATTAAAGGCAAAGGTTTTAAAAATTAAACTCCTCAGCTATTCAATGCTCTAACAAAAATACATAAGGCGGGTCCAAACAGCCTGACCCTCCAATGTTTTCCACTTGATTTGACCAGAAAGGAAACTCGGGGCGACACGGCAAACATCGCCACTCTTTCGCAACGCTATTTCCAGATGGCTGCTTCTGTCGAATGCCTATCTCACGAATGTGACGTGAACACATATTTTTTTCCTCGTATCACCCTTCTTAGGTAGTTTCCAGAATAGTTGAGTTGGTAAGTATTAAAAACATCTAAAGGTTTCGCATTCTTAACAGGCTATGTTATTTGTTACACATAATTTTACTACCTCAATGTGCAAAAGTTAAAGCCCGTAAAAAGTAGACTAAGAAGTTGCTTAAATTTTTCATGAATATTGCAAACATTTTTTGAATTTAATAAGCAATTACGGCATTTGTATGAAATCAAAAGCAATTTATTATTAGTTCCCAACAAGAACATGATGCAAAAAAATTACCCCGTCCTCCCCGAACTCCTAGGAGTTCTGCCTAAAACAAGACAAAACACTCAAAATGGCGCCAGTACTTCATGATTTTTAAGAAAGGCGTTAATTTAAGATATCGTAATTTGGACTATTGAGATTTAAATTCAGTAATTTTGATGAAAAAGTGGTATTTCCCAATTGAAAAATTTCATCTTAATTTTTCCATATTGTAAAAATCTGACCTTTCAATTGTGTTTGACTAGTAGTTATTCATTAAAAGTTTAACAAAGTAAAAGCAAAATATAAAATAATTTTACTTTAACAGACTACAAAAGCTTACAATAGCCATAATTTGCCCGACAAAATCACCATCAAGCCATCAACACGTTTTGATTACCTATGGGATTATGGGACACAAATTAATCCTACTAATATTATAAATGTGAAAGTTTGTGGGTTTGGATGTTTGTTCCTCAATCACGCAATAACTACTGAACAAATTTGGTTGAAACTTGACACACAGATAGTAGATAGCCTAGATTAAAACAAAGGATTCTTTTTATCCCGATATTCCCACGGGAACGGAAACCTCGTGGGTGAAACCGCGGGCGGCATATGGCAGCTGGAAAATTATGAAAAGTGACTTGACGTTGCATATGTTAGCGTTACCCGCTTAATTTATTGTTACAAGTGATTATTTGTATTTTATTTTTAGATTATTTTTAGTGGCAATTATTTATTCGAATTTGGCAATACCGATGCGGCGGACGGGAAGGGTTGATGACTTGCGAACGTGTTGAGTGAAACGTTGGCAAGTGAAAAAACAAGAAATAAAAAGATTGGAAAGATGGAAGCTTAGAGTAAGACGCGCTTCTGAAGACGCGCTCGAGACGAAGCCGCGATGCTCTAATGATGGAAGAAATGGAAGTAGAACAGAATGATTAAATCATTTAATGAAAATAAACAAAAGTTGTGCCGCGAAGGTGAGTATGTAAACACATAGGTACTTCATTTCAGTGATACGCATATATAAGTATTTTGTAGCTCTGCACTCAATCGTCTCTGCATTTGAAAGTCCTAGCACAGTTCTAGTTACATTCGCATTTTGTTCCATCTGTCCTTATATACAAGTAGACGTTGGACCATTCACATGACTGGAAGAAAAGTGCTGGCGAGTTGCTTGCTTTTCAAATAAAACATACTACTCGTAGTTTCCGCCCGCGACTTCGTCTGCGTGGACTTTCGGGAAATCTCTAGGTATCTTTTAACCGGTATAAAAGGTTTCCTTTGGTTTAATTCAGGGGGCTAATTACCTAATTTTAAAATCTATCGCAATCGCTTTCAGGATGTGATACAATGATGCTTCTTTTTGGCACTAATTTTTTCAATAGCGAGTACCGGTTCTTCTTTTGTATATAAGTTATACTTACTATTACATAGTTTAACTAGCTACCCACCCTCGCTTCGCTTCGGTGTAGTGTGGAATTTGACACCATGTTATACATATAAATCTTCCTCTTGAATCACTCTATCTATTATAAAAATACGGCATCAAAATCCGTTGCGTAGTTTTAAAAATCTAAGCATACATAGGGACAGACAACGGGAAGCGACTTTGTTTATATGTATACTATGTGATAAGTTCTACACTTGCTTACTAAACCTAAACATGGGTTACTTAGCGCTGTCTTAGAGACATGTTGCGAAGACTTGTTTTGCATTATGAAACTACTCTCAAGTAGTTAGTCCTTTCCAACCCCTGTCACACTTTGTCACTCACTCACTCACATGATGTGAACTTGACACTTAAGGTAAAATTACATTCTGTTCTGTTACAGTTTTCTTAATGACTCAAATTGTTCTATAGATCTTAGATATGTACGGATTATTTTTCATGATTATTTGTTATTTTCCTATAATAATTGATTATTTTGGATTAATCCAATACTTAACACATAACTAAGTAGACACATAAGATTTTATTATTTAACATAATTGTACCTATCTTCAGTAGAAATGAAAGTGGTAAACAAAAAAAGCATGTGAGCCAAAACTTAGGAAAAGTCGAGTTGCACATAACGCTTAAAAGGGGTGGCCTGACTGCAAAAAGCGGGAAACTGCAATTTGTCCCACTTTCTATCCAATAAAAACTGTAAAAGTGTGTGTCACTGGAGTCGAGGGTCAAGTGACAAAAAATTGTCGAGAATGTTTTTTCTAACTTTATGGAGTTTGTTGAAAGTATAAGTATCTAACGTTTTCATGTGTCGTAAATGTTACCGCCCTTGCATATTTATTCTTTACATGTTAACCCACGACGATAAAATCATCATCATCATCATATCAGCCGCACAATACTCACTGCTGGGTATAGACCTCCCCCAAGGATCTCCACAACGATCGGTCCTGCGCTGCCCGCATTCAGCGGCTGCCTGCGACCTTCACTCTCACGTCGGTCCCACTTGTCGGGGGCTTACCTTGGACGGATTAACCACTGGACACGTAACGTAAGAAAGAAAGAAAGTAAGGGGCTTACCCACGGAGCGTCGTTCAGCGTGTGGTCGCCATTCTAGAACCTTTCCGCCCCAACGGCCATCGGTTCTTCTCGCTATGTGCCCAGTCCACTGCCATTTCAGCTGAGCAATCATTCAAGCGATGATGGTTACTTAAGTTCTCCTACCGTTCTCGGTTAAAATAGACGGTTTTATATAGTATTTTTTTTTACAAAAGTCCCCCTATTAAAAGTGATGTAGGCACTCTACATATTTATCCACATATTCATAAATTACAAACACAAGAAAAATCCGTTTAGGCTGACCCGAAATGAATTAAAATTTGGAATTGGGAAAGTACTTTTGGAATCAAAAATTTTAAAGAGTTTATAGTTGCTTTTTTTGAAAATTTTAATTGAAATAGAGCAGAGAGATGGAAATGGCAGCCTCCGACGGGTTTTTCTTGCGTTTGTAATTTATTAATAGGATAAATATAATGTATAGTACCTATATGTCATAGGTCATGGCCTGGCCACGCTGCCAAAAAGGCTATGGTTATGTCAGTATACGTACAGTATACTGACATGACCATAGCCTTTTTTTACGGTACGTACTTTACGGTACCCAAAAAGAAATACCACTGTATTTCACGAGTTATAGCACATTTTTTGTGGCCCGGCTACAACCCATGGGTCCTGGCTCGGCCACGCTTCTATCATCAATAATTGCTAACTTTATCACATTATTTATATGGGGGGTTACTGTACGTGTTGCGTACCACAGAAAAAACGTATTATTTCTAGAGATGAATCGGATAGCAGTTTGGCTGGATACCGGATATTCGGCCAACAATGTGGCCGGATAGCCGAATATCCGGCCGCCGTATATCCGGTGAAACTTAGCCGTTTGGTGCATCGCAGACACACACACACTTGCGTAAGTGGCGCGTGAACGATCGGGTGGAATCGGTTCGATTCGGAATTATATTTCTTAAGTGATACTAAGACTAACTAAATAACGCAAATAAATACTTAATAATATATTTATCCGGCCGAATAGTAGTTATCCGGTATTCGACCGGATAGTATTAAGGCCACCGGATAGGCCGGATACCGGATAGTTACCGGATATCCGTTTCATCTCTAATTATTTCCTTAAAAAACGTTAGTTAAATGAAGTTTAAACACAAATTTAACTTAACGAAAAAGCGCCTGGCAATTATTTCAGAGCAATAACGTAGCTTAACGTTTACGAGTTTATGTACAGGCACTATAGTCAAGTCAACAGGGATTGCTTTGAAATAATCGCTAGGCGCTTTCTCCTGAAGTTAAATTTTTGTTTAAACTGCATTTAACTTACTTTTTTTTAAAGAAATAATAAGTTTTTTCTGTGGTACGTAACTCGTACAGTAACCCCCCATATAAATAATGTCATAAAGTTAGCTATTATTGATGATAGACGCGTGGCCGGGCCAAGACCCATAGGTTGTAGCCGGCTCACAAAAAATGTGCTATAACTCGTGAAATACAGTAGTACTGGTTTTTCCTTATCGGTAAAATATCGTACGTACTCATATAAATTCGTACAGTATACTGACATAACCACAGCCTTTTTTGGTACTGTGGCCGGGCCACGACCTATGACGCAGTACCTACCTACATCACTTTTTGTCAAGAGATTTTCGTAAAAAATACTTAACTCTTTCTCAATTTTATTAAGAACTAGCTTCCGCCCGCGACTTCGTCTGCGTGGAAAGTTTTTTGCTATCCCTCGGGAACATAACTTTTTTTTCGGGACGAAAGGTACCCTATGTCCTTTTCTGTACCCCTGACAACATGTATGCAAAATTTCATGATCATTGGTTCAGTAGTTAAGACGTGAAGGCGTAACAAACTAACAAACAAACAAACAAACGAACTTTCGCATTTATAATATTAGTAAGGATAACTATTTTAACCATCGTTGGTTTTTCATCATCTTTTTGCCTTTTAAATCTTTTAAAGAATTTATACGTTGACTACCTTAAAAACCGCATCTAAATCGGTCAAACCGTTCTGGAGATAAATGGTGCTTTGTGATTTGTATCAATTAAAATTGACATTTTTGACACAGTATAGGTATACTTATTGCATTTTTATACTACAAGTTATACTACGTAGAAGGTACTACCTAACCTAACTCAGATAACGTTGTTTGTTTTTTGATCTTTGAATGGGTTTTTTTTTATTATATGAGTTAACTTCAAACTTTGAAAAGTTATGAATTCAATACTTATTTCTGTTCTAATTATACAGAATGGCGTATGCCAAGATGAGCAAAGTATCATTAAAACCCACGAAAGTTCTGCTTAAAAGCTCTAGCGGAAACTGACGTCATTAAAACGGAAATTAATTGTCACTCCGTTACCCGATGCAAGGATGTTTTGAAGTATTCTCTGCCAAATTTTATATTGATGACTTTTTTTGAATTGATTCATCAATCAAATCCTTGTGTATTAGAATAATGCAAAAAAATTTTTTTTGAGGTATGTAAGGAAAAGGTAAAACAGCACTCACATTTCTGATTAAAATTTACTTTAGTAATTTGTATGAACTATTGAAGTAGAAAGATTAGACAAAGTTTTTTTTACTTACCTTTCGAATAGTTTTTTTTTATATTGTAGGACTTCTAGATCCGGAGAAATTAATTTTTATTGGCAGGGCCAACTATTTTATAAAAAGTAAAATTTAAAATGGCGGTATTCCAAACGGAGAGGGGATGGACCCCAACATGTGGGTTTTGTCGATAAAATTAGGTATGTTTTACGCTCGTAAATTATCGCTAGTTCAAGAACAATATCATTGTATTGCTGTGGTATTGTATGATAATATTATTTAAATAGAAACAGTGCTTTTTGATAGCTACTTATATTATGCCGGAAACAGACGCGCCCACTTCTAATCTAAAAGACGCAGAAAGCTTTTCTTTTCATTCAAGTTTATAAAATACTAGGAATATTTATTTTATGAAGAGTCGTCTACTCTTCTTAAAATAAATATTCCTATTTGTTGCATTCAAAACTGAATTTCAATGGCAAGAGAAATCAAAAGACTTGTTACCTTTGGGTTCACTTTTACGATTCTTTTGTTCGCGAGCAAGCGGCTATGAGGGATTTTCCAGGCAACGTTCCTTTAAAATCACCTAGATGGCGCTGTCCAATTTCCATGGCATTAGTATGAAAGACTGACCAAAGTGTAGCGAGCGACCATCGAAAGAAAATAAAAAACTTATAATGTTGACAAGTGATTATTTCCTCTATGATTTTGACAGTTTGCTTTCTTTATGTTTCGCGGCAATTTTAAATGTTGTGATCTGCTTTTCAATAAGAATAAATAAATGTCGATAGGTATCTTATTTTGAAAATACCTTAAAATGAGGAGATGTCATTGTGTTGTGCCTGGGTGCAAAAATTGGGGGCATCATGCAATGCCGAAAGATAATAATCGGAGAAGTCTTTGGATTAATGCCATGAAGATAGAAAATCTGATTTCAGAGTTGAAACATCCTTTAGTTTGTACACTCAGGGGCGGATCCAGGATTCATGTTTGGGGGGGGGCCCTCGGAGCCTCGGGTCTAGGGTTACCTTACATAGATATCTATGTAAGTGAGGATGCCTTAGGATGCACAAAACGCCTGATTTTTCAGAAATGCTTGTCTATAGGAAATAAAACGGCCACGCAGCGCGATTTTTAGTCAGTTTTATCCACTAGTCTTGTACTCTTGCCTGTCTATAGTAAAAAAAAATGGCCGCGCAGCTCAATTTTTAGACAGTTTTATTCACTAACCTTATCTGTCTTTAGTAAAAAAACGGCCGCGCAGCGCCATTTTTAGTTAGTTTCATCCGTTATACTTATACTCTTGCCTGTCCGTAGTAAAAAAAAGCAGCCACGCAGCGCGATTTTTAGTCTGTTTTATCCACTAATCTTGTCTGTCTATTTATAGTAAAAGATACAGCAGCGCAGCTCCACTTTTAGTCAGTATCATCCAGCAATCTTGTTTGTATTTAGTAAAGAAACGGCCGCGCAGCACCATTTTTAGTCAGTTACATTACAACTGTTATACTTGTACTCTTGCTTGTATATAGTAAGAAAAGCAGCCACGCAGCGCGATTTTTAGTCAGTTTTATCCATTAATCTTGTCTGTATTTAGTAAAAAAAAAACAGTCGCGCAGCGCCATTTTTAGTCAGTTTCATCCGTTAATCTTGTACCTACTTTTGGTCGTCTTTAGTAAAAAACGGCCGCGCAGCGCGATTTTTAGTTAGTTTCATCAATTAATCTTGTCTGTTTTACAGTAAAAAACGGAGCCCGCGCTGCGCCATTTTTATCCACTAATCTTGCAATATGTGGTTTCATCCGGGCAGACGGGTAGCTTGCGCAGCAAGGTTTGCGTGATTGGAGCATGTACGCAAGATTTTACAGCGAGACTCACTAAACAAAAATGCCTGTCTCTGCTTTGCTCCAGCAGCAAGCCTTGAAACCGTAAAATGCTTGTCAAATGCGCCAAATGTCTGTCAGATAGTAACCTTACTCGGGCCACGTTTTATGATTCAAAAAAATAAAGATAGAGGCACTGACACTACCTACATAAAACAGTAAGACTTTAAAAAAAATTAAAAAGTTCAAAAAAGTTCAATGTTATCCGCAAAGGTAATCGGCTTCGTGGGGGGGGCATGGCCCCCTTGGCCCCCCCCCTGGATCCGCCAATGTGTACACTACATTTCAAGGATTCTGATTATATGGATGCAGAATATGCAGATATAAATGTTCTGAGTAAGTAACACGCTAACCCATTATTATTTACGTGTTAATTTAGAAACACGTATCAAGATTGATGCAACAACTATCTCTAAGAAACATGTGTCAAATTTCACCAGAAAATTTTGATCATCCCATACTAAATTGATCACGTGATCTCTTTGATTTGTATGGTAAGTCGATTTTTATTTTACATTTTTGACCATGTGTTCACATTTTCGAGCAACTGTAACTATTGAAAATCATGTGGAATATATTATGACTTGGCGTATTAACATTATGATAAATAAATAACATTTTGCAGTGTTTCGTGCTACATTTGTACTTGCCTTTGAACGAGAACAGCTTTTTTTCCGGTTCGCTTAGCATTGCGCTTCTCCAACTCTGCTTTTAGCGCTGCTAGTGTCCAACAACCGTAGTTTTTACTCATGACCGATGGTAATAGGAGCAATAAAAAAAGTAAGATGGACTTTACGCTCACAACGCGCAAACAGATTTCAAAGAAAACAAGCTATCAAATTATACATTATAGAAGTCTTTGGTCAAATCATATTTTTTTTACGATGGTACGGATGGTGGGTATTCTTTTTGGTCAGACCTTTATACTAATGCCATGGAAATTGGACAGCGCCATCTAGGTGATTTTAAAGGAACGTTGCCTGGAAAATCCCTCATTATGTTGTGGTGCGGTAATTTCTGGGTGGTTAGTCTAATATCGTCTTGTGCCCAATGGCACAGAATACATAATAATGCCAAGCTTAGAGTAAGACGCGCTTCTGTCTTAGAGTAAGACGCGCTTCTGTCCCAGAAAGAGAAGCCATACGAAGCGTTCCCCTCTGCCGAAGTACAAGCCCAAATGGGCATACGCGGTTAATAAAACCAGTTGCGCCCGGATTTCTTTCTAGACCGAGTCCAGTCGCGCAAGTGAACGCTGCAGTGTTTAAAATGCCGAATTGATGAGTTTTTTGCCGTTAAAAGAGGTCTGGAACATCAAGTTTACAAAAAGATGGTGTTACATTTCACATGAAAGTAATTTTTTGTCGTATTATTGCTATTTGTTTACATTCAAACATTAAATTCGTATATTTTATTTTTGATTAGTTGTCAAATTTGTTCAGTGACATCGGGTCTGCTCGTCCATGGCTCGTCCGTACAAATTTCAGATCTGTCGCTAGATAAATCCGAGTTCTCGCCGATGAGCAACTTAGTGATGTTACCGTATCACAATGTTTGTCGATAAAGGACATGGCCTGGTCCTGCTCAGCAGTCTCATAAATGTGATATACCTGAAATATTCCTTAAATATTTATTAATTCTTTTTAACTTCTGACAGACTCACACTCAATTGCAAGAAAGATTTTTATCTTTTTAATGCCACTTTAAACCCTCATGTTTCATTAAAGTATTGTAGGAAGGAAAATTAGATGCATTTTAAAGCTCCTTTAAAATTTAAATATGGAAATGTCAAATTTATCTAATGAAGTGTCAAACCGCCCATTTACCGGTATTTTGTATTGCACGAAGCAACTTTAGCGCATCAGAGCTCATTAAATTACATTTAAAGCACGTTCCAGACGGATTAAATCACGCCCCCCAACAGAGGTCACCTTGGTGGAAGCTTGATTGGGGCGTGGTTTCTATCCACGGATTGTGTTGCGGCTACACGAGTTTGCATCAAGCAAGGTCACCCCTGTTGGGAGGCGTGATTTAATCCGTCTGGAACATGCTTTAGAGGTAGAATTTTTAACGGGGCGATGACGGGCCATTAAAGCAATTTCACATCATGTTTACTTTGTATTTTCGCTGAATATGTCGTTGACTGACCAGCCTATCGTCATTGTCGGATCCAAAAGATGTTCCTTGTCGCCACCATATCCCAGACAGAATAAATTTATTTGAAAAACATGACGAAGAAAAATCCCGGGTGCACTACTGTTTTTCAAAGGAGGCAGCGCTCCTGCTTCGAGACCGCCTCAATCTGGAGCCACAAACTCTGAGGAGTAAGGCCATTTGTGGTCTTATCTAGCTTCTGATCTGTTTGCGGTTCTTCGCGACAGGCTCCTTCCAGATGGTACTTAATGATTAAACGAACTTACCTGTAAGTGAAGTTCTATCATAATTATACGAAGGATTCGTCCGAAGATATTAGTATATTAACACATGTAGTACCGCTTGCATGTATCACCACTTAGCACGTTATTTTAAAGCAATAACCTAAAAAACCTAAAAAGAGAAGGTTTTTGACTTAAAATTGACAGATATTTTGACATTTCCGGTCCAAGTTCGCCCTGTCACTGCCACACGCCAACCACTTCATTTAGTTTAAAGTCCAAATCCTATGATATTTCCTCATTTTCTTCAGTGGGTAAACAGTAATTGTAATTTACAATAATGAGTAGGGAGGGTGGGATTCTATAATAATATCTTCGGACGAATCCTTCGTATAATTATGATAGAACTTCACTTACAGGTAAGTTCGTTTAATCATTAATTATACTTCAGATTCGTCCTCGATATTAGTATATTAACACATGTAGATGTTAAAAGCATTATAATAAGAAAATTGAAATATCATTTCTTGCGTATTAGTCTTTTTTAAAAAAGAAAAAAAATACCATTTAACATCATTCTGAACATTTTACAAGATTACATATACTAAAAACGGTACCTATAGATGGCTGGTACAATATATATATACACGCACATATATACATATAAAATATACAAAGTTGGTTTGGAAAACTCAGTTTGATTATCGGTGATAATATGTTTTAATATTTTGCAAATATAGCGGAGTCATTGACCATTTCGCCATGTTACCTGGAATATCTATAGTAACATTTTTTGTTAGGGCTATAAAGGTATCGGCATACGTCGAGTACTAAAACTGGTTGGACACAACACAAGTCTACTTTATTTCATTAAATGTTTCATTTCAGCAATCTATTACTTACATTACATATAGAATTTAATTTCTTTCTAAATAAGAAGTGATTATGAACTGTTTATTTAATATAAATATGTATGATCAATTCTTGTTTTTTTTTTGTATTGTTTGCATTATTTGTGCAATAGGCAAGGTAATCAAAGTTAAACTTTTAAGATAAAAATGATGAAAAAAGAATAAAGTTGGAAAATATGTGATAAAATGTCTTAAGTAATCTAAGATATCCATTGTATTTGTACAATGAAGTCTACGCAAAGGCGTACTTAGTTAAATTCTTTACCAAACCTTGAGATTAGCTCAATTTTGTCCATTCAATAATGAACGCAATATTATGTAATACTGATAATTGTGTTATATTATACACATCTGTAAAAAAATTTGTTTATTATGTCTATATTAGTATTTGTTAAATAATCGAACCGTTTCTGTAACCAAACTCTGTACTTCCTGATAGTATTAACAGACAGCAGCTCCAATAATAACATAAATAATATACCTGTAAAATAATACCACCTTGATAATGTTATGAAAACCAATTTATTTGTGCGATTAATTTCCGTCCCTGAAATTAAAAGTTAAAGAATGTTAATACTTTATATTAGAATAAAACATACGAAGAAGTACCTTACATGTGAATAAGAGGTGCCAAACCGAGGCTCAAGATTGTGACGATTATGATGGCACAATCGTTACACCTTCGTTTAAAAAACTGGTGGAAAAGAATGAAAATAATAGGTATCTTAGTGTTCGAATAGTCTTTGTACAATACTAAACCAAAATAGCATTGTGAATGCTATAATCTCAAATTAGAAAATAAATATTTTTGAAATCAAATGTTAGAAATAGAGAAAAAGAAAATCTACTGCATTTTATCTCCACTGCTTAATTCGACTTGCATTGCATTTGAATTTACTCAATCTCAATCTGGAAAAAAAAACAAAACTGGTGATTAGTTTTTGAATTTATGAATTGAATAATTTCTATTTAGCATCAGAATAATAATATCTAGAATACTTAACACCCCGCATTGAATACAATAAGAAAAATTGCAATGAATGCATATTGAACTGCATGTTCTAGATAATTGATATGCAAATATTTTGCAATTTGTGATTCCTGATGTTACCACTAGTGTCTCCTAGTCCACCCCGTTGTTGAAAGGCCCAAAAGAAAATATGTCGTCTCTAATTTGACTTACGCGGAATTCTGTGTAAGTATCGATGACATTCAACTAAGTGATTTCTGCAGTTTTGTCTTGTAAAGATCATAATTGCTAATACATCTGTAATAGAATGGAAAGTTGCGACGGTAGCTGTATATGAAAAAAAAATTGTATTTAAAAAGAAGTACTTCATTTCTTTAAAAAATGTTCTGAGACCCTTATAAATAGTAAATATTGTCCAATAACAGGGAAATCATGCTATTTAAAAAACTTTACAGCCGGCGGCGGTAGTTATGTAATAAAAATATGGGCACTAAAATGCGCAAAATTTATGATTTGAAATTCGTATATTTCTATCACTTTCCTTATCAATATTAAAACCTTAAAGGTGATGGGATGTCTAGACTGTGTTTTTAAAAACAATAAGTTACATTTTTAATCGTGATAAAATTATTTTTAAGTACTTAGAGTACGTAATTTATTATAAAAGCTAAATTAAATTTTAAACAGTTCATAACTAAATCTGATATGACAACCTGTTTTTTTTTTTTTGTTTTTTTTTTTTTTTTTTTTTTTTTTTTGTTTACTCATGTCACCCTGTTGAACCTTCAACAAATTGTAACAAAACTCTTATTTATATGTATTATAACTGTTATGCATTCTGCTCGACTGGAGATGATATACTATAGTATATATATATATATATAATAGAAAAATATAATAATAATCTGGGTGACCTGTGTAGCGCGGCTAAATAGTATATTCACCCAGACGATTACCGGCGCAAACGATTAAGTGGACCTTTGCGCCTGTAGTGGGTGACCACTGGCTGTATTCAGCGAATACAGACAGATGTCACACCAGCACGCACCCTCACGAATACATTATCTTAACGGGTGTCCTTACCTCACGTATGATGATTGAAGGCAAAAATTGATGATGCATCATCGGCAACTATTTGGATGGGCCGTAATGCCCGTCTGCGAGTCTGCTGTGACTGACGAAACAAATAGCTGATGGGGCTTCCTCGCCGCGTCTCGCTGTTTGCTTGCCGTCGGAGATGAAGCATGTGACAAACCTGCCTACGTCTTTTGTTGTCGTTTTTAAGGCAAATAAATATATAAATCAGTTTTAAAGTTGTTTTATTGAGTACTGCGCCTGATTTACTCACAGTTTTTTTGTTGATGGATATCGTTCACATCAGGCCTGTGGCCAATGCATCATTCATATTCGACTAAACTGTCGGTGGCCTTTTAAGTGAGCAGCCTCAGCTACACTAGAGTTGATCGTGTACGGTATAATTGAACGTCGTAATGCCCCACATTATGTTAAAAATTCGAAATACTGTCACAAAAAAGGTGTATATAGTTTTGTATTGGAAAGCTGCCTAAAACTTCACTGACACTTGTAGCTAATAATTTTCCTACATCAGAAACATTATTTTGTACACACTCACACAAATTAAATTTGAAAAGTAATAGAGATAATTTGTACAAGGCCATAGCTTAGAAAGAAACATACTAAATAGTTAGTGATGAACAAGTTCAACATGTTAGGTCTACCCGCCTGAAATACAAGGTTTCCTAGTTAAGGCAAATAATTTTTTTTTTTTTTTTTTACTGTATTCCAAAAAACATAATTTGCATTTATGATTTACTAGCGGCCACCCGGGTTTTCACCCGTGTGGTTCCCGTTCCCGTCGGAATATCAGGATTAAAAGCATTCTATGGAATAATCTAGGCTACTTACCATATGTGTGCCATTTACGTCAAAAATCCTTTGTTATTTCAACCAAATCCGTTCAGTAGTTTTGGCGTGATTGAGGAAAAAACATCCAAACCCACAAACTTTCACATTTATAATATTAGTAGTATAATTGCATTGCAATTATGATTCATTTATAGATAATAAAATGTAAGGATTCTGTTATTCCATTTTTAGTTGAAATTTCTATCAGCATGCCAGCAGCAGCTAAGCTATTTCACATAATAGGTGTGTGAAATATCAGGTATGAGCTATTTGCTGTATAACTCAATATCTGGTTCCATTAAGTTATTAAGTTTTAGCATTTATAGCTAACTCTGTCAGTTTTGTAAACTATAAATTTATCTTAGTACCGATGGTACACTATAGTACCGTTGAGATTAACTCAACACCAAGGATATCATGATTTCAAAATTCATACCTGATGAGCAACGCTGTTGCCAGGGCTGCTCTTGCAGCTCCAGCACAGCAGCCGCCTGCCTGGAAGGTGGATGGCGGCGATTCAGCGGACGACGGAGTCACCCGATTGGTGCTCGGCAGCGGTTACAACAACGTGGCAACCTTTGAGGATAGTCTGCTTTTTTACAATGTCGCGTCGTCAACGGCACTTTGAGTTGCTGCAGTAGTGTTGTTTGACGTATCTATGCGGTAAAATAGTCCAGTATGACTATCTCGAGTGCAATAGATATTTAATTGTGTCTTAAACACAATGCTTTGACAGAAAGTACCCAGTATGGTAAGTTCGCATCAGATAAATAAAAAACTGACAGAAAGTACCCAGTATGGTAAGTTCGCATCAGATAAATAGCAGACAATTATGCTGTTTAACCAAGTAAACGGCGTTGAAAAGTGTTCCTCCGTCTTGACTTCTTCTTCTTGTCCTCTTCCGTCTTGAAAACTTTTTTCTTTCTTCACGAAGTAAATGCTTAACTATAATTTAATTTTCAATGTAAAAATATAATTCTAAAGAAGTCTCACTTTGAGACTGTATACGTGCGTCCGTGGCGAAGCACGAAAAGCGAATGAAGTGGTTGGCGTGTGGCAGTGACAGGGCGAACTTGGACCGGAAATGTCAAAATATCTGTCAATTTTAAGTCAAAAACCTTCTCTTTTTAGGTTTTTTAGGTTATTGCTTTAAAATAACGTGCTAAGTGGTGATACATGCAAGCGGTACTACATGTGTTAATATACTAATATCGAGGACGAATCTGAAGTATAATAGCTGATCTGGCGAACATAGACAGCTCTACCTACTGTCCCCTTACATTACATCACATCAAAATGAAACATCTGTTCGATCAGCCCTTGTAAACACAAGAGCACGCAAGAGTATATGAGACTAGACAATAAGACTGAGTGTTCTTGAGTCCGTATTAACTTGTTTAAGACTCATTTAAGAACAATGACAAGGTAAAAAATAATTATAAGAGCTCTGGGGCCCTATTTTTGAATCGCTCGGCTGGCGTCAAGCGCTCGTTTCTACTGATTTTCGTTCGACATCTCATTGTTTTTGGTCATATGTCGAACGAAAATCAGTCAAAAAAAGCGCTCGATGCCAGCCGAGGGATCAAAAATAGGGCCCCTGTAAGCCTACCACTCTAAAAACGTGCGCATCCTGAGACTTTTTTGCTTGTTGGGTCTTTGTTGTTATTCACCCCATGTAAAATATTTGAGTTTGTTACCTTTATTCCTTTTTCCGTATCGATATCGCTGCAACGACAGTTGAGCCCAGGCCTTTATGTCAAAAACGTGTCATATTTTGATGTGTGACTCATCCGTACACAAATTTTTGCTATTTTGTTTTATTTTTTATGTGTTGGTGTCGTCTTTACAGTGTTCTTTTTGTATGTGAGTATGCGGAACTGCACTTGTGTGCACTTTCCCCCCCCCCCCCCCCCCCCCCCGCAAAAAATGCCAGAATAATTTGAATAGAGTAATAATCGCTAAGGCTGCTCCCTTCCGCGATGCTCTAAGATGCCAAGGTATCTACAATTTACTGTGATTATTTTTGTAATATTATTGTTCACTTCTAAAGTTTACGCGCTCACTAGACATGAAATAAAACACTTTTTAACGGATACTAGCGCGATTTTATTGAAAGTTCTTTGGTTATTAATTGGTATTTGGTCTGATTTTTAGGGTTCCGTAGCCAAAATGGCAAAAAACGGAACCCTTATAGATTCGTCATGTCTGTCTGTCTGTCTGTCTGTCTGTCTGTCTGTCTGTCTGTCTGTCTGTCCGTCCGTATGTCACAGCCACTTTATTCCAAAAGTATTAGGACTACATAGTTAAAACTTGGTAGGTAGGTGTATTCTATGAACCGCTTTACGATTTTTACACAAAAATAAAAAAAATAAAAGATTAAGGGGGGGCTCCCCATACATGGAACTGAAACTGAAAATATTTTTTTTCATCAAACCAATACTTGTGGGGTGTCTATAGATAGGTCTTTAAAAATGACATTGAGGTTTCTAAGACAATTTTTTCACAAAGTCAACCGTTTGAAAGATATATGCCGCCAAAGTGGTAAAATGTGTGTCCCCCCCCCTTTAACTTTTAAAGTAAGAGGGTGAAAAATCTAAAAAAAATATAAACTATAGATCTTACCAAACACTTTCAACGAAAATTAGTTTGAACGATATATAGTAATTAGTTTTCAAGATATAGTACATTTTCCAAAACCGCAAATATAACTTTGTCATTCATACAAACACTGTGAAAAACAAAGTTATTTTTTCAGACGAAAAATGATAGCGGTATTAAAATATGATATGGTATAATGTACCTACGGAACCCTACTGCGCGTGGCCCGACACGCACTTGGCCGGTTTTTTATTTTCCCGACGTTTCGGCACCTTTCCGGACATCACCGGACGTCCCACAGTGGACCGTTTGACCAATTTAGACACCAAAAAGTCAAGTCATTAAGTGGGTAGGTGAATAATTAAATATGATTTCTAAACGTGTGAGGATTCCGAAAATGAATCCAGTAATCATTAACTACCCGTTATCATTAAGTAATGAGCACTCAAAGTGGAATTATGTGATTGGCATCAGAAATTATTTTCACTTGCATTTCAAGCTTGCACTCACTGCGATCAAAAGTTTGTAATTTTTTAAGTGTACAATTGTTTTGAAAAAAAAATGGAGAACATGTTGAAGGTATATGTACTAACATATATTTTTTACGTTTGTAAATTGTAATGTAGTCTTGTATTTGTGTTATGAAATTCCAAAGAAGGCATTTGTTTTTATTGAAAAAAAAAACAATTCGTGTATATGTTTTAGACAATCTAAGTATGAGTACCCCAAAGTACCCCTATAAATGATACCTCAAATGAAAGCTTAAATTGTTTACTTTAATATTCAGTAGTCAGTATATTTCGTACGACTTTGCATCATATTTATTTTTTTAATTTGAAATATCTGAAAATAAGTATTTGTTATTACTTTTTATTTGAATATATTAGTTTGAATTTATTTAATTAGTTCCCTATAATTTACCTTTCTACCAAAACAATTACAAAATGTACATTACCATAACCACATAATTAATCATGGTAATTAGCAAGTGATTCTGGCAACTAATATATTATTATTATCTCGTTATATTAGCTTGGCTTTGGTTAAAAAATAAAAGGTATTTTTTTTATATTTTTTTACTACAGATTAGGCCAATTTAAGAAACTAATTTGAATATTTTAACATTTGGTCCCGTATTTATTTTTTTATAAATATATTTGTCGAGCGGATATGGTCAACCGGAATGACGTCATTAGTGGCATGAAAGTTTAAGAAGAAAACCTTTGCCATCTACTTATAGAAAAAGAAAGGCCAAGTGTCATTAACTGTCATAATGACTTTATGGTTGTTTGTAAACAAATAAGTTATAGTTAATATTTCTTCTATTTTATTCATTTAGTCCAGTTGTGACGGTTCTAGCCTACCTTCTTAATTTGCCGCAATAATTTTTGAGGTGGTAAAATTATAATAAAAATGCTTACCAGTGGAAACTCTGCTGAAAAACTTTGTAAAAACTGACACGCCCAATCTACCCAAATTGCGAAATGTATTGTATATATTGTGTCTATTTTGGATGTAGGCTACATGGATGAAATTGTAACGATTGCTTGTGGACTGATAAATTTGCAGGATAACATAATAAACATTGTGAAAATATGTGCATACTTTATTTCTATTTACAAACATTTAATAGTAGGGATGTGGAAAAAATTACGAGATAAGTTCATCGATATTTTTCGGGCGATATTAAATACTCTGATATATCGATAGATGTTTTTACAATAATTTTTCCAAAACATTTTTTTGGTAATTACGTATGGATTCTAATAGTCGACACTATTTTGTCACTGGAGCATTTTGATTTTTTCCAACTTTGAGTCTTAAAAATCATCGTAAAATTCGTCAAATCGAGCCAAAATTTCGCGTAGGGGTTTATTTTGCAATTATTTATGTTTTACAATACCTTAAAATTAGAATCCATTACTTAGTCATCGTCCCATTTCATCCCATTTTTTTCTGAGAAATATTACCTATATCGATATTTTTTCACTTTCACCTTCCACCATCCCTAATGCCAAGTTCATTGTCAAAATTGTCTTTGCACTTTTTTCTTTTTTTTATTATGGCTGGGAGATCTGTATGTGATGACGTCATATGAAGGTCATTTGAAGGTTAAAGCTTTTTATTGAATATTATAAATATCTTTTAAAATATAGACTTATTTTAAAATTTAATTAGTAGACACTGTACCGAAAGCTTATTCCTCGAAATGGTTTTGAGATTTCCAGTCATGTTCAAAAAGTTATCAAAGCCAATTGACCGATTAGAATGACTTCATCACAGAAAATATTTTTGGTGTCTAAACTAGCCAAACGGTCCACTGGTACCCCGTGACCATGGCAGCTGCAAAGTAGTGGCGTGTGCGTTTGGTGATCGAGGGATATCGTTTGGCAGGGTGAACCTTCTGAACCCTTAGATCATTTTAAGAAGGGGAGCCATCTTGGATTTTTGTATGGGGATATAATACAATCTTTATTTTGTATGGAATTTGAAATTTTTTTTTTCAAAACCTATCGTGTTGGATATCGGATGAAGGGGAAAACTTAGTATATTCGGAAAAACATTTTCCAAACATACTAAGTAGGGTTTCTGCTCGATCTTTCTCGAACTCGAGAAAACTCGAGAAATTTGGCTTCATTTGAGACGAGAAAAAAATGCCCGGAACTCGAGAATTTTCGAGCTTCGAATCTGAATCGTGGCAGACGCGACGCGCGACTATTTTTCGCCGTTAAGCCGCTTATAGCCGTCCACTAGCACCGCCAATTCATTTATTTTTATTATACGTATAAACCCAGGTCAATATTTATAAAAAGGAAACAACCATGCCCTCTTAAATTGTCTCTAATATTTTGACTCTTCAACAGCTTTCATTCTTTCTGTAAGTTTTAAAATCCATCTAAAACAAAAGTGGCCACTATCGTTTCGATTTCTTTTTAAATCTAGTACAAAGAATGAAAATTATTAAAGAGTTATTCAAAAAATATTAGAGAGAATCTAAGAGGGCATCGTTGCTTCTTTTTTAGGGTTCCGTACCCATAGGGTAAAAACGGGACCCTATTACTAAGACTCCACTTTCCGTCTGTCTGTCTGTCACCAGGCTGTATCTCATGAACTGTGATAGCTAGACAGTTAAAATTTTCACAGATAATGTATTTCTGTTGCCGCTATAACAACAAATACTAAAAACATAATAAAATAATACGAACCTTTCGTGCGCGAGTCCGACTCTCACTTTTGGTTTACGAGTAATAAACCAAAAGTGGATGGATGGACGGCGCTAGTGGATGGCAATAAGCGCCTTAACACAGGAATAGTCAACTTCAGTCTTTATGACTATTGCTCCTATTAGTTAATTACTAAGTTATGATTATTAGTTAATAATACGTAAGATTTTAATTTTTGTCTCTTTCCTTGCCCAAATAAGAGGTACCGAAATATGAATATTGATTGTGGTGCAATGGAAGTATCTTAGATTAAAAAAATCCTGAATTTTTATTAAATTTTATTAGATTTCAACAGTTTCAATTACAAGACTCGAGACTCGAGAAAACTCGAGAATTTGGCATCGAGAATTCTCGAAACTCGAGAAAAAATAAAGGTCGAGAAATCAGAAACCCTAATACTAAGTTTGGGCTCTTGCAGGAAGAAAACCACTAAATGAGTTCTAATGAAACATACGCCAAACGACTTCTACGAGTAATATATGTACTCTTATCTAACGACCAAGCAATTTTTAAAAAAATAACATATTAAAATTTTGAAATATTTTGATCCCAGTATGGTATGAGTTAAAGTAGAATAAAAAAAAACTTATTGTTAGTTTTTTCAAAAATGCTTCCAGGATGTTAGATAAGAGTATATTACTAGTTTTTTGGTGTATGTTTCATAAGAATTCATTTAGTAAATATCGTTCGTAATAATCAAGCGTATATTTTCTGATTTCACTTTATAGACTTCTTATGTTTATTAGTGGCCGCCTGCGATGCGTATTGTGAATTTTGCAAGAGGTGCACATTTTGCATACTTACACATTTATAATTTTAGTATGGATGACACAATGAAAGAGTCTTTACCTTACTAATCCTTGCTCACAAAATAATATTATAAATGTGAAAGTCATTTTTTTTGTTTGTTTGCTACGTCTAAGTCTTAATATATACAACCCATCATCATGAAATTTTTCATACACGTTGTCAGGGGTACAGAAAATGACCTAAGGTAACTTTCATTAAAGAAAAGAAGTGTTCCCGAGGGATAAAAAAAACTGCCCACGTAGACGAAGTCGCGGGCGGTCGCTAGTTAATAATAAAAGATATATAGAGTCCACCCAATGACATAAAGAGTCATTGTGAATTTTATTGTAAAATAAATCTGAAAATAACACAAACGGTAAAAAACGTCACATTATCGCGCACAGTCTTGCTTTTAGCCTCAGAATATCTAAAAACGTTCGTGAATAACAAACAGTAGGTATCAAAGTCCAGTCCAGTACTATTAGACATATTCTTTAGCGCAGTTTTCGTATTACCTAATTATATTACGAGGGTGGTTTGATAAGTCCGTGACTTTGTGAAGAAGAAAATTTTTTTTAAATAATATTTTGTTTTATTTTTCTACATAATCTCCTTTCAGCTCTATACACTTCGACCAACGATGTTCCAACTTCTTCTACCCATCCAAAAAATAGTTTTTATCAGACCCTGAAAAATAGGCTCTTGTTTTAGCTATCACTTCTTCATTGGATGAAAATCTTTATCCACCAAGCCATTTCTTTATGTTTGGGAAGAAAAAGTCACACGGGGCCAAATCTGGTGAAAACGGGGGGTGTGGCAATAGGTCATATCGCAATTCCACAAGTTTTGATGTTGCGGTTGCCGACGAGTAGGCCAGAGCATTGTCGTGATGAAATAAAACTTTTTTCTTTGCTAGATGCGGTCTTTTCTTCAGCAGCTTTATATTGAATCTATCCAACAAAGCAACATGGTAAGCTCCGGTAATTGTCTTGCCTTTCTCCAAAAAATCGATGTAAATAACACCTTTGCTGTCCTAAAACACAGTGGCCGTCTCTTTACCAGCCGAACAAACAGTTTTTGCCTTCTCCGTGGCACGTTCACCGGTAGAAGTCCACTGTTTTGACTGTTGCTTCGTCTTTGGCGTATATGGTGGACCCACGTTTCGTCAAGTGTTACGTACCGACGAAAAAAATCACTTGGATTGCGGTTATACAAACCTAGCATTGTTTAGAAGTTGTTACACGAGTTCGTTTTTGGCCGACTGTCAGCAAACGCGGCACCCATCTTGCAAAAAGGTTTTTCATGCCGAGAATATCGAGCAAAATATGAAAAATTCGTTCGGTAGAGATGAGAATAGCATCAGCTATCTCGCGTATCTTCACTTGTCGGTCTGCCATAACAATGTCGTGGATTTGCTAACAATATCTTCAGTGGTGACCTTAATCGGCCTTCCTGGGCCGTCGGCGACAGTTGTGGTAGTACGACCACAACGAAATTCAGTAAACCACTTATGAACCATTCCATGAGATGGAGCAGAGTCCCCATAATATTTTTTCAGTTTATCCTCCGTCTGCTTAATGGTTTTACCACGTAAAAAGTAGTATTTTATCAATACGCAAAATTCGTTTTTCTCCGTTATAAAAGAATATCCCGACCTCACTTGCATAAATCCTTCCATTTTTTTTAATTTCGCGCCAATTTAAAAAATGCAACAGCATAAGCTCAGCAAAGAGTTCTAAATTAAGACAGGAAATTGAATTATGAAAAAATATTGTATTCAATGATTCAACCTTAAAGTCACGGACATATCAAACTGCCCTCGTATATTTTGACAAGTAATGTATTTTTTTCCTTAGATATAGACAAACCTTGCCACAGCATCCAAATAGTTATCTTGAAGCTTTTTTCTTTCTACCTTTTAAATTACTTTCACTTAGAAGAAGCACAAAGAAGGCTAAACCTAGTTTTAACCGAATACATACATATAAGGTCTTTCTGAAATAGTGCACAAAATTTTAAGGGGTACACTCATGCATACAAACAACTTTTACTATGGGACTAACATTGAAATTGCGAAAAAAAGAAAATCTGCTGTTCCATACATTTTGATTTATTCGATTTTAAATTTTCTATGGAACAGCTGATTTTTTTTTGCGATTTCAATGTTGGTCCCATAATAAAAGTTGTTTGTATGCATGAGTACATTGACCCCTCAAAATTTTGTGCGCTATTTCAGAAGAACCTTATATATGCTTTTATCTAGGTGTTAGGTTCCCTAGGAATTTTCCGAATGTCCACGCGGACGAAGTCGCGGGCGGAAGCTAGTCCACTAATCCAGTTTTTGTTGTTTTTATTTTAGAAATATCTGCCGTGAATTCCATTTTTGCATTCCCAATTGATGTATGCCGCATTCCAATCAATCTTCGCTTCACACGTGAATCAATAAAAAATGATCTACATATTTTACAGAATGTTTGGATTTTGAAATACAGGACAAATTAAACTCAACATATTTTTATGCTGTCATTACTTTATTATGACATTGGCAACGTTCATATTCTATTTTTACTTGGTCATATTCCTTACATTTAAATACTGGATAATAATATAATAAGTACACTATCCTACTTAATATTATAAATGTGAAAGTTTGTGAGTTTGGATGTTTGTTCCTCAATCGCGCAAAAACGGCTGAACAGATTTGGATGAAATTTAACACACATAGTTTATAGCCTGGATTAAAAAATAGGATACATTTGATCCCGATCAAAGCTTCCCTAGGGATTTTACAAATGTCCACGCGGACGAAGTCGCGGGCGAAAGCTATAATATAATACAGGTATTTATAGTACAGTCAGCAGCACATCAGACTATATACATGTTGACCTTGAGACCGCTTTTGTGCCGTACGTAATAAAAGCTGTTTTTGTAGTTCAACTGTTTAACCTAGCGTGCTGTCGTGCGTACCTATTTTTGGTCTTGACTATATTTTCGTATTCTACTTATAGAGTATTGTTAGAAACGAGACGTTTGCTTAATATATTTAAATCAGCACGGTATGGTAAAAAACTGAATAAATCCTGGGATTTACTGACATTTTGCAGACTTATCATAGGATTATGTTTCTCATTCAGTAGATTTGGGCGTAATTGACTTGTGATAAAAACGATTACAATAAGCTGAGCGATTTTTTACGATTGTGATGCTATCGTTAGTAATCGAATATTATATCTAAATTGCGATTTATAAATAGTTGAAGATACAATGTTTAATATTACTCTACATAAGATTGAAGCACGAGACATTTCCGAAAAAACTGAATAATGCTGAGTGAAAAATCCAATAAAGTTGTTACGTCTTACTCCCTGACTCGCAATTCGTTATGAATATTATTTCCTAGATTTTTTTATCACTTTTTCTTGTCAATGCCATTTTTCAAGAATTATTTTTTTATCCATTGACTGCCTGACCAATAGGTACTTGTTGATTTTATAAAGAATCTGGCCGTGAATGTTGCATACATTTTCGAGGTAAATACCCTTTTCAAATAATGTCTTCTTCTTCTGCTTATTTTTGTTTTGGCAATCTACTTTCATCTTGGAAGTAATATTTGCCAGTGTCAAGTATTGAATATTATAGTGATAGATTGTTTCAGTTTACATTAAAATGCGGGTGCATCGCATTTCAATGCTGCTTGGAGAATTTGGCACCAAGTATATCAAGACAGTTTACTTGGTAAATTTTGCCGAGGTAGACACCACTACAGTAAAAGTATCGGCTTCACACAACCAAGATCGCGCCTATTTCAATTATCCCACATATTGTTCAGTTGCGTAGACACTTGTACCACAAAGCTGCACCAATTTTAAGACACAATATCTAGAATCAATTTGCAAATAATTAAAATAGACACCGAACCGAACTTGACAAATGGCGCCAAAAAACTAAAATAATGTCAATCTGAGGATGGTAAATGAGTACCTATAAGTACCACACGAGTGCACGTGCTTATCTCGAATGAATTGCCTGTGTCTTATCAGGTAGTTCTACATATTATTTGGTCATACTTACTCACATTGATAACACAAGTAGTTTTATAGCGCATGAACTTGACATTGGTAACATTAATTCAAATTACAGATAAGCTTGTGGCTAATTTATTGCAGGTACGTATGAGTTTTTGTCTCAAATTAACTTCAAAAGTGCGTATTGTATGTATATGAAAGCAATAATTGAAAAGTTTTTCAAATTTTAAAATGTTTTTTAAGAAAAATTTTTTGCATTGTACTGGGAAAATTGAGACAGACTGAAAAATTAGAGAATGGTGTTTAATTCAATCAATTGCATATGTGTATTTTATAGCAATACGTAAATAATTAGTATTACTGGAAAAACAACAGTTATTTAAAACTAGCGGCCACCCACGACTTCGTCTGTTTTTTTCTACCCCTGGGAACCGTACTTTTTTTTGGATAAAAGGTAACTTGATGGCCTTTTTTGTACCCCTGACACTATGTATGCACATGATGATCGGAACAAATAAACAAACAAACAATCAAAATTACTTTCGCATTTATATAATATTAGTTAGAATTAGGATGCCCATATAACATGTAATTAATAAAGGTTTTTTTTTATTTTTATCTTGCGTACAACAATTCTTTGTCTAAAGTTTTACACGAAAAGAGGCGAACAAAGATTTGCTCCACTAATTCAGCTGATGGGTTACATGAATTTTCAGGGTCTTGACTCTTGCGTCCTATTCATGTATTATGCTGCCAGTTTGAATAGGTATCTCGGGTTGTTAGGGATGAGTTAGTTGAATGACTATCTCTGTTGGCCGATTGTCGCGTTATCTCGCGTTGCGTGGTTGTGCGTAACGACTGCGCCACGCCCCCTGGCGTCTTTCTACGACAGCCGTTGTTAAGATGCGCGCGCATTCCGATTACCCTATAAGGGTAAGATCACAAAGAATATTTTTTTGATTTACATTGTTTTATTGGATATAATGAGATTTAGTTGGTATACTTACTTTCCTAGTGTGTGAGTAGTATGATAAAGAACTGAAATTTTGTTAGTAAGTATAATTATTTTAACCTTAATAATAAAGATCATGAAAACAAAAGCTATTAACCTCACTAATTTATAAATGTGAAAGTCCGTTTGTTTGTTACGCCTTCACGTCTTAACTACTAAACCGATCATCATGAAATTTTGCATACACGTTCTCAGGGATACAGAGAAGGACATAGGGTACTTTCATTCAGAAAAAAGTACTGTTCCTGAGGTATAGCAAAAAAAAACTGTCCACGCAGACGAAGTCGCGGGCGGTCGCTAGTTTTTTATAATTTATAAAAATAATGTATATGGAGTAGTGCTTATAATCAAACTTAGTATAGTGCTTATGTTGCGTTGAATTTTATAGCTTTTTTTATTTCTAATATTTTTTTTATAATTTATGGGGACTTTTAATCGTAATGTTCAACGTAAAATTTTAGAGCAATCGTGTAATTTGAGTATAACGACGAAAAAGATAATAAAGTAACGTTATTTAAAGCCTATGCTATAACAATAACGGTACAGCTATTACTTTAACAGCCTCACAATGTGTCGGTCGTTCAACACAAATTGGCATGTGAGTGTCCCCTTAGGTTACGTCGTCCGTGCGATGCGTTGGAAAAATCTCTAGCTAGAATCAGCGTCGCAGCGCCGCGGTGCGGTCGCCGAAACTAAACGGACGTCACGCGTTATCGCCATCTAGCGGCGTAACAACAATACTCGCCGCTTCACACCTGCTGACCTCCCGTCTCGGCTCGTACGTACGACATTGCTCTGTCGCGCTCGCACTGGTGCACGTAAAAATAACCTCAAACCCTATCGCGGACAACTAAACATCAAAATATTAACCCCCCAGTGTATCTCTGAGTGACGTGCACCATCATTGTACATTTACAACAGTGTAAAAACGTGACATAACAATAAACACTCCCTGGATTTGAATACAGTGTAACACAGTGATTTTGACAAAATCGAAAGTTATTACGGGACGTTCTTTCGTTTTGGTGGGCTGTCCAATGACAGCCCCCAAATTTTGTGTCAGTATGTGGTGGTGTATATTTTTATGTGTTCTAAACATTAAATTGTTTGAGGTAACTGCTTCTGGTAGTAAATACCAGATTCGTGTATCTCCGTCATCTGATAGTAAGTATTGTGTTTCTTAGATAATATTTTTAGTGTAGTGTTTTTCATGTCAAAAAAGAAACATTCTTAACAATATGGCATTAAATATGATCATATTCTTTCGTATGTTTTCATTGTTAGCAAGATCTTTTTTTGCTACATTAATGTACTTATTTATGCAGAAACTGGTTTGTTACGTATGCCTCCGCTCGGAACTAAAAGTTACATGTGGATGTTGTTTACATTAACTGTACTCCTTTACAAATGATAAAAAACAGATTACGTGACTAACAGATCACGTTGATATTGAGAAGATAAAATATATATTACGAAAATTTTCAATTTTACATTTCAAAACAAAGGTACCTTGTATTCTCTTGAATCGTCAAGTCGTCTTAAGTGTATTTTGTTAACATTTTCTAGTTAGGTACCTACTTCGATTCACTTTAGTGTCTCTAAAGAACAATTTACCACTTCTCATACAAGTGTTGACCTTTGACAGGTTAACACTTGTATGAGAAATGGTTAAGTAGTTTTTTTAAAAACTACGTATAATGATAATAAAATTATATTTTAATGGTTGCCATGACTGTAGAAAACAAGTATTTATTGAATTTTAATTTGGCAATCAAAAAATTTGTGATGGTAAAATCAATATGTTCTAGTTGTAATTATTGCTACCTAATCTTTATTATTATATTCTCTATTTTGACATTGACGATTTTTATTTTAGTTAGTAATTTATCAATTGATAAATTACTAACAATAAAAATGTAGTTTTATGAGCTATATTACCTACTTCTCTACTTTAAAAAATATAATATTTAAAATGGTATTAAACGTAATAATTTTATTAAATGTAAATAGTAATATTTCAATGTCACAATCATCAATCCTATTTTGAAAAGAATAATGGAATTCTAAAAATTTCACAAAATTAGGCTTGGTGTATAATAAGTATAGCAAAGCACAAGAGATAGACAGATTCCACAAAATCCACAACAGAGTACAAATATACATAAATATTCCAAATTCCAAAGAAGTCACACAAATAATTTAAAGTTCCAAACACCAGGTTGTATAAAAACAATTTTACAGGAAAATTAATCTGTATTTTAACGTTATTAATTAATGCCTATAATGCTCTTATTCATATAAATAAAATGAATGGGAAATAACTTCTGTATATAATTGAAGGTCGTCAGTTAGTTTTACACCTAATGCGTACGTTTTCTTGTCGTAAGCAAATAATTTACGTCATTTGTCAGTAAAGGTACTATTGTTAGATTAGAAACACAGGTTTCAAACGCGTTTTTTTAACCAAACATAGGTGCTGAACATCTACCTTTTCCCGACGTTTAAAACCTGTGTTCCTAATCTAATAAAAATGCAACACGAAAGTTTAAAAGTGTATATCGGGTCATTTTGAACTTACCATTCAAATTTTAAGGATGTGTCCAGTCCATGAAACTAAACAACTTTCTCTAAGAAACATGTGTCAAATTTCGCCAGAAAATGTTGGTCATCCCATACTAAATTGATCACGTAATCTCTTTGATTTGTATGGAAAGTCGATTTTTATTTTACATATTTGACCATGTGTTCCTTAAAGAAAGTTGTTCAGTTTCATGAACTGAACACGTCCTCAAAATTTGGATGGTAAGTTCAAAATGACCCTGTATAGGTACTATTGCTTATAAATACTTGGTGCTTCACTTTCCCATCTCTATTGTATTTACCTACAACGGTTTATAAGTCGGAAGTATTTTCTTTTATGTAAAACTATTGAATGTGCACTGCCTTGAGCAACTTATGTCGTTGCTATAAGCCGCTTAACAATATTGAACTCAATGTATTGGCACAGAAATAGCGATAAATATAATTGGAAACAGAAGTAGGTAACTGATGCTTAGTGATAAGAAAAACAATTAATAATGACTACAAATACATGCTACATAACATACAAAAAATAAACCATAACAGATGTATTTTAACATTTAACATAAAAAACTATAAAAAATACAATTAATATAAAAAATACAATTTTAGCCAAAAACTGAAAACAATCAATAACAGTCTACGTCAAGAAATGTTACAATGGCAACAAAATAGATTCTTTAATCAGAAACATGATGGCATGAAACTGCATTGTACAAAATAATGCCTTATACAACGTGTTAATGAATTAACGCAAAATGAGAAAACCGTTTCTTCGGACCATCAAACTAAACAACTTTTACTATGGGACCAACTCTGAAATCGTGAAAAAAATCAGTTGTTTCATACAAAAACTAAATACGAAAATATAAAAATGTACGGTACGGTTAATGTACGGTTTTCTCATTTTGCGTTAATTTATTAACACGTTGCAAATACATAACCCTGAGTAGATATTGGTTCTAGTTCAAAGTAGGTTTCCATAGAATAAAAGAAAATATTTTGATAATAATATAAATAAAATTATTTATTTGCATAGTAGGTATACCTAGTGCATACAGGGGCTTATTGCATAACAAAATACAAGCTAATATCATTAGTGATTTTTCCATATTTTTTTTTCATGGAATATTATTAATTTGCATTTGCTTATGCGAGAGGCCCCGTGTCATAAACATAGTAGCATCACATTCTGTTTCAATGTGAAATATTAATGTCGTTAACGCTTCCAACTTGACGTATATTGGCAAAAAAATAACATTAAATTGGAAGCAAACTTCAAAGGAATGCGAAATAATGTTAATACGATACTCATTATAATGTTTGTGGCAGCATAAATACACTTTAGAGCAGGGATTTCCAAACTGTTTTGGGCAAGAAACCCCTTTTCCAAAATAAACTGATACCTCAGACCCCCCCTAACTAATAATACTCGTAATAATTATTCGTTTATTTCGACCCCTGGGAAACTGATTTCGATCCCAAGGGATCGATATCGACCACTTTGTGAATCTAGAGCAATAAAATCGACTCGGCAAAGTTTCTTTTAATTTTTTAGCACAGAATCAATGAAGTAAAGTATTAAAATTCCTTCGGACCACTTCGTAGCCAGATTTCGTAGCTGGCTTCAATTCGGAAATAAAATATCCCATTTCGAAGCCGGCTACGAAACGTATTGGAGAATAACTCAAACAAAATTCGATACTACATCAACGAAGCTGTTAGCAGCGTTGACACTTAAATAGACTCAAAAAAAAATCGAATCAGGAAGTACTTAATGAAAGTTTTGCGGAGGTTCGGTCCTATGTAGTCCCATTTCGAAACTGGCTTCTTACTGGGAGTAAAATTGTCCCATTTTGAAGCTGGCTTCTTACTGGAAGTATACGTAGTCCCATTTTGTAGCCGGCTTTGAAGTGAGATAATTTTACTCCCAGTCAGAAGCCAGCTTCAAAATGGGATTTCCTTTTTCCGTATTGAAGCCAGCTACAAAATCTGGCTACGAAGTGGTCCGAAAGGATTAAAATTGGTAACATTTTTAAGCTCGTTAAATTGGTCTTTGAAATGTATTAATTTCATCATTAATAGAATAGGCTTTATTTCGCATAAGGCTTAATTTTATTGAATTAGGTACCTCAATTAATGAAGAACTTAATAGAAATCTGGTTGAGTCGATTTCTTTGCTCTCAAATCTATATAACATACATTTGAGAGCAAAAATTCACAGATTTTACAGTCCCCGCAAGAATCGGAACATTGAAAATGAATACAAAAATTTACGAAAAACCTAAATTAAACCAAATGCAAAATTCTATTGTATTTTTAAAGTTACTTAGATAGTACCTATTTATTTTTACGAAAGCGCGCCCTGACTGCCTCGACGCGGCCGAAATATTATTAACCGATTTTTAAAATTCCGACAATTGCACTTCTCGTCTGCTTCTGCATCTTTTAACACTTTTACCATGACGATCGGTCAATAATCATAGAAGCTACATCACTTTTTATGTACGTAAACACCCGTTTTTCTACAATTCCAATTCTAAAGGGTCACAATTATTAACAAAGTTTCAAAAAAATTCACCTTTTTATAGCTAAACTAATACCCTATGCCTTAGGACCCAATTTTCATTTTTTCTTAAGTCGGTTTCATTTCAGATTATTTACAATTTAGTAAACGAACACCCCCCAAAAAACCCGAATTTTGCAAAATTCCAAAAAAAGTTACCCGTAGATTTTCAATATTCAAACGTTCACACGTGTCTCGATAAATTCCTCAATTTTTGGTACTATTCTCATCTCGATCCTCTTAAAATCCTCGGAGATATGGCCAAAAATACGTCTCAGGCGATTTGCATATGATAACCATTTTCAATGGTAAAAAATCGTGCTTGTCTCGTACATCTGTATGTCCCTTACATTAGAATATATGTAGTGTAAACTAAAGCACTGTAACTAATTAACAACTTATAATTGACTATAATAGCGTATTCATCGCCGAATTGAAAAAATGGGTCAATTTCTTATCTTATTTGTTTAAGGCATTATAATTCCAAACATTTACGAAACTCTGATGATAAAGTAAAATTTGATAAACGTGCAAAACCTAATCCATAATTTAAAGAATAGTACCTATCTACCTATTATAAAGTTCAATCTACCGGTAAAAAAATTAAAACAAATAAATGACTCGCTGCGCTGGGTCAATGAAGTAGCTAATTAAGCCTATAATTTATTTCAAATACTGAACTAGTTAATTAGCTTATAATTTTAAACCAAATACTGATGATCAGCAAAATAAGGTAAACAATAACAATAGGGAACATGCATAAGTCACCGATTTTGATAAATTTGAGCTTGATCGCTGCGGACACGTATAAAAACATGATGGAACAGAAAAATAAAAAATAAAATGTATTACTTTAGTTTTATCACACAAGGGAAAATAACGAATTTTTTTTTTCGTTTTCGGATATAATGCACTTAACAGTCGGATAGAACATCGAATAAGAAATAATATTTTGTATGACACATATGTACTTAAACGCAATATTTAGGGAGATATTTGAAAATTCTTGGCTAACTCCATACTAATGCACTGAAACGTGACATGAGTGATGTCACAAATGTTGACCTTTTTGTATAGAGCGTTTTCGGCGGGTGCTGTTGCGTGCCAACTTCAAGTAACTATACCACGAGACAAAAACACAAGAAAAAAGTTTTAATATTACAGTTGATTTTCTCACGCATTATACTTTTGATTTTGATACAAAAAAAAATTGATGCATGTTCCCTATTGAGTTTTATAACATCTACAACATGCATGATAATCGTACAGTTTTTAATGCCGATGTCAAATTATGTAATCTGCCAAAATCTACGAGTATTATCAAGTTTTAATATTAGTTAGTTAAATGTTGTTCTATTTCGCATTGCCATGTTATGTGTAATCTGTTCAAAAACTATGATCAAACATGAAACATGACTTTATAACATGTTGTCCTATTTCGCATTTAGCCGTGAAATGTTTAATCTGTCAGAAAGTATTATCAAGTTTGAATAAAGTTTAAAAAATGTTATCCTATTACGCATTTAGCCGTGAAATGTGTAATCTGCCAAAAACTATGATCAAGTTTGAATATAGTTTAAAAAATGTTATCCTAAATATTTTGTATTTAACGGTGTAATGTGTAATCTGGTAAAAACTATCATCAAGTTTCAATATAGTTTAAAAAATGTTATCCTATTTCTCATTTAGCGGTTTAATGTGTAATCTGCCAAAAACTATTTGCAAGTTTGAATATAGTTTAAAAACTATTTCGCATTTTTAGCCGTGTCGACGACACAATTGCAAGTCGTTAAAAAACCTAAGCTTATCTATTTTTTATGTCAAAGTTTTATGTCAAGTAAAAAAAGTGGTAGGCTACAAGTGGTAGGTAACAAATTATTATCAAAAAATGGAACATAATTGAGTAATGGGAAATCGGGTTTATTTTAGATATTTTTTTTTACAAATAAAAGCAATCAATCTTAATGAAAAATAAACATCTACCTCTCGGTCAATATTTAATAACTTAAATTAAGATTTGTACAACAAAATTAAATGTTAATTAAGATAAAATCATTTGCAAAATGTTTCGTTTTAATGTTATTAAATTTATCAAGTTCCTACAAAGTCAATTTCAAACGATGTTATATTTGCCAAGACAGAAATAGAATCATAAACAAGCCATAGTGTGCCATAGAAGCCAAACCAATGTATACCTAGCCCTTTAGTCACAGAATACATTGCTTTAGTACGAAGTTCGATATTTGTGGCGGAAAGCCAAAATATCTTCCGGTTATTCTTGCGCATCAATTCTAAAAAACAACGTATATTTATTTCAAGTTCATTTTAATGCAGTGGAAATTATTTCATCTTCTCCTCAAAACTCACATACATACATATCTATATAAGTACATGACACTTTGAACACATTACGTGTTCAGTCCTTTTTAGGAAGTCGTGTAAAAACGACGTCAATGATAAATTATGATGACGTTTGTTATTGTAACTAAAATATAATTTTCACAGAATGCGTCAACATTTCTGATCATCTCAAGAACTTTACAAGGGCTAAAAATGAAGATGTTGCTTCCAAATAAATTCATTATTAGATGCTAACTGATAATTTATCGTCTCAATTTGAATAATTCGAGATATCAATGTTAAAATAAAGTTAAATGTTTACTTAGATTTTAATAATAGAACGACTTTTGTTTCAGTCCAAAACTATATATCGTTAACTTCGGATTATAATTGCTCTATATTATTATCCAAAAGTAATCACAAATAATGGACATACCACATGAAGATAATAAAAAAAATTTCATAGCACATTGAACCAATAACCGTGTAATTTTTACAGTTAATGTGTGCTAACAAACGTTAGATGATCTCATTTGATTAATAATTCACTGTAAATTGTATTAAGTGTCTTATCTACATATTATATATTAAACTAGCGGCCGCCCGCGGTTTCACTCGCGTGGTTCCCGTTCCCGTGAGAATATCGGCATAAAAAGTATTCTATGTTTTAATCTATGCTGTTTACTATCTGTGTGCCAAATTTCAACCAAATCCGTTCTGTAGTTTTTGCGTGATTGAGAAACAAACATCCAAACCCACAAACTTTCACACTTATAATATTAGTAGGATTATAAGGGACCTTACAATATATCACCAGTAAACTAGCTAGGTAGCCTAGGTACCAATTCGATTCACTGGAGTGGCAATTTGATGCCACTTGCATATCATTGACATGACATGTAGTGCATGTAAGGAGAAACTATAGATGGATAGTATCAGACATCAAAGAGTTACGTAACTTTATGAACAATCAAATTATTCTTTTTATAATAAACTAGCTGCCGCCCGCGACTTCGTCTGCTTGGAAAGTTTTTTTGCCATCCCGGGAATCCCGGGAATATAACTTTTTTTCGGGATTAAAGGTACCCTATGTCCTTCTCTGTACCCCTGACAACGTGTATGCAAAATTTCATGATGATCGGTTCAGTAGTTAAGACGTGAAGGCGTAACAAACAAACAAACAAACAAACGGACTTTCACATTTATAATATTAGTAAGGATTATCAAGTGTAAAATTAAGGCGATTCCCTGACTTTTAACTCTATATCAAGCTCAGGTCCGATCGTGTATGGAGTATTGTTCTCACCTCTGGGATGGATCTACCAAATACCAGTTGGCTGCCTTGGACTCTATCGAGCGAGCAAAGAGGCTGATTGGTGACGATGATCTGGTCCACCGAAGGCTTCAAAGTTTAGAGCACCGACGAAGGGTAGCCTGCCTATCGGTCTTCTATAGGTTACATTTCGGGGAGTGTGCTCAGGAGTTACACAACCTCATACCTCCTTCCCCTTTTCATCTTCGGACTACCAGGCGCAGGGCGGCTTACCATCCCTATGTTGTTGACATTCCACATACCCGCACGAAACGCTTCGGTTCCAACTTTTTAATTCGAACAGCTAAGATGTGGAATGACCTCCCTGCGTCTGTATTCCCCGAACAATATAACTTGGGCGTCTTTAAAGCCAGAGTAAATAGGCATTTACTAACTGTGCGTGCTCCATCTTAGTCCTCCTTGTCACGTCCCATCAGGTGAAAGTGAGGACAAACGCGCAGACAGTCCATACATTAAAAAAAAAGTGGCACCCTCAGAGGTTTTTATTAAATAAGTTGTTAATAGAAAAAGATTTTAATAAAACTTCTCGTGGAATTTTTAGGGCTCATAATCTAGTATTTTTAGAAGGTATCACTACATTCCCTCGTAGTCATTCGTAGAAGTAGATGGCAAATGTGTCTAAAACGGCCACTTTTAGCAGTTTTGATATTTACTTCTAGCAGTGACGAGGGAATGTAATAATACCGTCTAAAAATACTAGACTATAGTTTTATTAAAATTGTGTTTTAGAATTACAATATTAATAAAAATTCACCGCGGTGCCACTTTCGCCTCATACAACCGCCTTAAGAGTGTGCACAATGTCACTTCTTTACTGACACACACACACACACACGCACACACAAGTTTCGTTCATTTCGTTATGTACGCAAAACGTGGCAGAGTTAAATTACAAACAGTGTATAATAAGAATGACATTTTATCCTTAACGCCAGGCTTCTGCGAATTTAAAAGCGATTAGGCCAACAATTTGCGTTTCTCATAATAACAAACTAAATGATGAGTTAATTGAAAGTGTATGTAGGTAGGTTGACATTGCTTTTTGTAGGGATGAGTGAGTAAGTTACCATGGCAGTTAATCGGCAGGATGATAAAAAAAATATCTCGCTTGGTGGCGCCTGCTGTAAATGGAGACTGCTGTGGAGGTTGTACGTGTGCTTAGAGGAAACAAAGCCTTTGTTGCTCGAAGTACGTGTGCATATGGGTTATGTAACCGGTTTTTTTATTATGTCTAATAATTGTTGATAATAATAAAAAGTTGGACAGTAAACGAATTGAAGATTGAACAACCAAACCAAAATGTGTTGGAAGAAAAGTTGACATTTACGAAAATTCGCTTCCAATAATAAAAAATTGATAGCAAACACAGCAAACAATGACAGGTCCACTACACTAGCGCCAATAGACATGTTGACTATTTTTTTATTTTATGTTACATAAATAAACCCTAAAAAAAAGAAACATTTGTGTAAGAATTATTACGCTAGCACGAAAACTGCCCGAGATATCACAGTTTGAAATGCACAAAATTGGACTTACCCGAAAACGCTCCATACTAACGGCTACCAAGTTATGACGTCACGCCTTCCTACGTTGTATGCAACGTGTAGGAAATTTGTTCGGCAGCTATATTAAATATTGTGTTTATCAAAATGGTTTCTTTAACAAATTTGCTATAAATTTTACGGACTAATTAAATGTATTATTTATTTTAACAAATTTTATACTTTTTAAATGGACTTGTCCACCCAACTTTGAAGGATCATAAAACAAATAATACGCAATATTTAAAACCAAGAGGTATACAAGCTACTCCAAAAGTTTGATTTGTTTATGATATTTATTAGTATTTCGTTATTTTATTCATAAGTCAACATCCCTATTAGCGGTAGTGCGCCAACTGGCGGACGATTAATGAATCAGAAAAAATTTCTTGCCATTACTGAGTCAAATCTCAAATATGTTTGATTACCAGAGCTATATTTCCACCGGAATGGAAAGGCAATGGTAAATACCATTTTGACGCAAACGATGTTGCGAAAGTCTAGTAAGTAATCCTTATTTGCGAGTCCTTTAAGGGGGATCTGGGCGATGCCAACATTGCCGGAGGACTTTTCCAGTAATGTGGTATTCACATGGGTAGAATTCTATATAATTCCTAGTTGTATATTTGAAATAACTGAATAGCCAGTTTAGTAGTCACTAGTACAAATTAATAAGTGTATCCTTTAGTAGGTACTAGTTAATACCAATGTGACAAAAATAAAAGCTTTTACCAATTTTTAAGCAAAATATAATTTGAAATAAAACACTTTTTAACGGATACTAGCGCGGTTTTATTGAATGTACTTTGGTATTTAGTTGGTATTTGGTTTGATTGTTGGTTTTCCCGACGTTTCGGCACCTTTGCAGCTGCCGTGGTCACGGGGGACTGAAGTTACCCGTGAGCCTACCCTCAAGCGATGAATTTTTTTTAGACGTTCAGAAATTAAAATTTAACAAAATTTTTAATTATTTTATGTTGATTTATGATTTAATTTTAATTTTATGAATTATTTAATGCTAAAAAGAGAGAGAATCTACTGAAACTACTACCATTTCATAAAATTGGGAGGCCCCTCCAAGAAAGAAATGGCGAAAGAAAACTTGGAGAGGAAGCCGACCTCCGTCTTTTGTATTAATTTATTTATTTGCAAAAGGAACTAAACGTATCATTAGATCTTACAGTGTGTGTGAGGGGCTTTAGCTTGTGAATGATGGGGTCCCAAGCTGGTGGAATTTTCCAACCATCATCTCTATTGAAATTAGGATATTAATTTATTTCGATAGCCTCGCGGAGCATTCTAGGGATAAATCTACGTTCCCTAGCAAGGATTTGGGGTTTGTCAAATCTAATATAATGGTTGGGCCCCTCAAAGGCGTGTTCACTCACTGCAGACTTGTTATCGTGCCTATGTTTCATGTCAGCTACATGCTCTTTGACGCGGGTCCCTAAGCTTCTCTTTGTTTGCCCGATGTAGGAGAGCCCACAGTCACAATCTAGTTTGTAGACGCCTGCAGCTTGAAGGGGGATATTACACTTGACAGGTCGTAAGAATTGGTTGATCTTCTGCGGCGGCTTAAAGTAAGTTTCGATTGACGCTCGCTTCAGAATGATTCCAATCTTGTCAGTGACACCCTTCAAGTATGGTAGTATCAACCAATTCTTACGACCTGTCAAGTGTAATATCCCCTTCAAGCTGCAGGCGTCTACAAACTAGATTGTGACTGTGGGCTATCCTACATCGGGCAAACAAAGAGAAGCTTAGGGACCCGCGTCAAAGAGCATGTAGCTGACATGAAACATAGGCGCGATAACAAGTCTGCAGTGAGTGAACACGCCTTTGAGGGGCCCAACCATTATATTAGATTTGACAAACCCCAAATCCTTGCTAGGGAACGTAGATTTATCCCTAGAATGCTCCGCGAGGCTATCGAAATAAATAAATATCCTAATTTCAATAGAGATGATGGTTGGAAAATTCCAACAGCTTGGGACCCCATCATTCACAAGCTAAAGCCCCTCAGACACACTGTAAGATCTAATGATACGGTGAGTTCCTTTTGCAAATAAATAAATTAATACAAAAGACGGAGGTCGGCTTACTCTCCAAGTTTTCTTTCGCCATTTCTTTCTTGGAGGGGCCTCCCAATTTTATGAAATGGTGGTAGTTTCAGTAGATTCTCTCTCTTTTTAGCATTAAATAATTCATAAAATTAAAATTAAATCATAAATCAACATAAAATAATTAAAATTTTTGTTAAATTTTAATTTCAGAACGTCTAAAAAAAATTCATCGCTTGAGGGTAGGCTCACGGGTAGCTTCAGTCCCCCGTGACCACGGCAGCTGCAAAGGTGCCGAAACGTCGGGAAAACTAAAAATCAAACCAAATACCAACTAAATACCAAAGTACATTCAATAAAACCGCGCTAGTATCCGTTGAAAAGTGTTTTATTTCATGTCTAGTGAGCGCGTAAACTTGAGAAGTGAAAATATAATTTAAAAAAATATTTGAAGTTAAAGGTGATGTAAGTTTTAACACTACTAATACTACCATTTTACATCTACAAGAACAATATTTTTCTTTATATTTAAATTTTATTTTATATTTTAATTTTAGTGACCAATCAGTAATGACCATAAAATTACGTTACGTCGGCTGTAGATACTCGTACTTGATTTTGGGCATGGATTATTTGAATTTCACTTAGGTGTTGTCTCGAGTGCTTATATGAAAAAGAGATAAATTATTCATTAAATATAAGTCTTACTATATAACAAGTGGTCGAGACCTTCTAAGTATTTAAAAACATTAGCGTCATAAAAAACTCTTCCTAACTTAATCTGTTACAATTACAATACAATTAAAAGATCAAATTTGTTTTATTATTATTATTACTAGCGGCCGCCCGCGGTTTCACCCGCGTGGTGCCCGTTCCCGTGGGAATATCCGGATAAAAAGTATCCTATGTTTTAATCTAGGCTATCTACTATCTGTGTGCCAAATTTCAACCAAATCCGTTCAGTAGTTTTTGCGTGATTGAGGAACAAACATCCAAACAGCCAAACCCACAAACTTTCACATTTATAATATTAGTAGGATTATTAATTAGTTTATTATGTTATGATCATGCAATGCATATCACAATTATTTATTTATATTTATATACGTGTCTAATGCAGCTTCTACTTTTTAACTATCATATTTTTAAAAGATTATTGAAATTATATAATGCTTAAAACACTACTACTACGTTCTGTTGAATCTGTTTATTTCTATATATTACTCATCCCAGATTACAATTAGTCTAAATACACATGTTCAATTTATGTAGTAATTAACTAGATTTCAATACAGATAAAATGTGTAGTAAGTTTTCATGACAAAGTCCGAATATCCAAAATAATAATATAGATAGTCCGTCCAAAATATAGTTTGATATGAAACAGTAGCACTGGCTGCAAAACTGCTTAGTTATAACTGTCTCAATTTTGGCGTTCCACAGCTGACGCGATGTCCATAAACGTTCGCCTGATGAAAGAGCACAATCCCATTGTGACGGACATAAAACGCTTTGTGCCCCAAGGCGTCATTATGTGAAAAATGAAAAACGAATAGCACTTGTCATATCCAGCCCGACTTTATTGGAGACACAGAAGGCTCTTTGTGAATTCATGCGATGCGATTGATCCGTACAATTTTTATCGACGCGTACACGGCTTGTTTGTGTCATTGAATGAAATTTCGATAATTTTGTGAGAGATATTTTCTTGCAAAGTTGCATATTGAGATAATAAATTATATTTTTTGAATGACTTTACCCTCGGTTTGTGCGGTACTTTATCGGAGGTTCAAATTAATCACAGGGGGCCACATTATCTGGTTTAGAGTAATGATATAACATTAAACTAGCTAATGTGGACCCTTGCGATAAAGTTAAAACACCGATAAGTACCTCAGAAACCTGACATAATTAGTTGTGAACATATTTTTTTTCGTTAAATGTTTAAGAAAACCCTAGTCATCCCATTTTGTGTGATTCGAAATTACGAAATGTTTCGACAACTTTTGTTCAAGCTCAAATAAAGTTATAAGTAATACCTCTGATGATATTTTTTTTTGTTATGCTCAACTTTTTTTTCTGTTGGCCTTCACCTCACCAGGCCGTAGGTAGAAGCGCACTACACCCGGAATCCTCATCACTGGGCTATCTTACCCCTAACTGCCAGAACACAACAATGTTTAAATTGTAGTTATGGCGTCCGACCTAAGTAAGATGGTGGTAACAAGGGGTGTCAAACATACGGCCGGTACGGCCCGCGACCAGAATCTATCCAGTGAGTATTTTAGACAGCATTCGATGCCACAACACTACGTATTGTAAGATAATTTGTATGAAAATTTACTTAATCTAAATAAATAAAGATTTTAATCTAGTATGTGTTTGAGTTCAATTTTAAGTCTAGCCCGCTAAAACACCCTAAATCTTATTAAAGGCCCTTTAGAAAAATCTGTTTGACACCCCTACATTAAATGATAGACACTAGTTTTGTGGACATCATTAATACACGTGGTACCTACACCTACATTTTAAATGTCGGTCCGCCTATTTGTATACATTTATTTAATTAAGTTCTGTAACAAAACAATGAGAGTATGCTAATGACAAATCTATTGGGAAACTGTCAAACAAATGAATATTCGTAAGTCGATTAATCCATTTGAGTAGGGCACTAATGAATAATTTAACCAACCTCAATATTTTACATCAACAAAGAAAAACATACTAAAAAAAATATTAAGTAAAGATTTCAGCCAACCAATTATTTTATTGACATTTGAAATGGTATAGTAAAGTTTGTGCAAAAGAACCC
The DNA here is from genome assembly GCA_943789525.1 of Agriphila geniculea. Lineage (NCBI taxonomy): Eukaryota > Metazoa > Arthropoda > Insecta > Lepidoptera > Crambidae > Agriphila > Agriphila geniculea. Next base: position 21,250,213 of record OX038871.1, read on the forward strand.
GCTGCAAATAATTCTGAAAAAGTCAACAGAAACTAGTATTGATCATTTTTCTGCAGTCATGTGTGTATAATAATAACTTTAAACTAAACCAAGCAGCTGATCTTTTTCAAATCGAGTTTCTTTTAAAAGCATATACAGCATGATTTAAATCGAACTTTGTTTTTAGGTTGCAAGATGTATCTTCTATTATCCTTTGCTTAGTTAACAAATCGAGAAGTTATAAGTAGTTTAAGGGATCATTTACACATCTCACGGCCGAATATTTAAAAACTTCTTAGCTAAAATCTTAAGTTAAGGTCTCCTTAACTTTAAGGTAGCTGTCAGTTTCATAGAGCTTCTGTCAAATCTGACAACTTTTTAGAATTTAAGGTGGCCTTAACTTTACGATTCGTTTATTTGACTGTCAGTCACGTCTCACATCTCAGTCACATCAAAGGTCAGTCAAATTTCAATACAAGTCTTGACTTGCCAGCTGTGACTGATGCGTCACGTGACTGTCAAAACTTGTATTGAAATTTGACTGACCGTTGATGTGACTGTGAGCTATGTAAATGATCCATAAAGCAAAGAAGTTATAATGAAAATTTACTAGGATAAAGTATTGAAAATATTTAAATCACCATTTAAATAATGAGATACTACTACTTGATTTCGAGACAGACCTACAAAGTCTTCAAATTTTATTAAACCTTTCCCGCGCAGGGTAAGTTGGAGAAAGTAATAACAAAAGAAAATGAAAAGCAAAAGTGACGAAGACAATTTGAAATAAAATATTTTCAACACGAAACATCGACACCAGCTGCGAATACTAGAGGACAATTGCAGATTAGATAGGGGACGACATCTGACTTTTGCGCTCATCTAATGAAGGGCGCAAACTTCGCAAGCGTTAGGTTAAAGAAAAAGAAAAAGAAAATAAACCTCCATTTTGAAAGCACATTAAACTACTCACCTTGGCACTTGATGTGTTTGCATAGGTAGCGAACGCAACCGAGTAGCGGAGGAGCAGTCTTCATTCTGTTTGAAGTCGTTCGTCTTCGCGTGAAAGAATTACTTTTTGAAGACTTCGCTATGTTCAATTTGTTTAGATACACTTTCGCTGAGAGCTGTTTATAAGAAATCGTTTCTTGGAACTGGATTAAAACTTCTTGTTTATGAGAAAAATCTGAGCCAGACGTAAATGAGTGAGATAAAAGATATAGTTAGACAAAAGTGAAGAGCATTATGTTTCCATGTAAAGTATACTTTTCCTTTGTACTAATATTAACTGACAGCCTAGACATAGCGATTCATTATTATGTGTGACGTACGATGAGGGTTCCCAAATTGCTCGTATTATTTACCTCAAAGTAATATTTTGGCGATTGACGATAAGTACAATGGCAGTGCCCATAGTTTCATTATTACGCCAATTAATATTGAGGATTTATAACCCTTTATAGGTTTATATAGTTTAGGTTTTATATAGCATGTAAACCCTTTAGGGTTTATATAGTACAGAGTTGTAAAGCGCGGGAGTGAGTACCCAAGCTGTTTCTTCAGATACTTGTTTAGGGTTCTTAGGATGTGAACGTACGGCAAGTCCTCTCGTCTAGGACGTGAGCCGGAGTAGTAGGGCCAGTGTTCATCTACCGAATAAAAGCATCATAAAATTCTCTACAACTTTTATTCTATGATTTTTTTCCTATTTCCCAATAGTTTTCGAGATACACGCTCCGTAAATGTGAAAATTTGGATGATGGGCAAGATCAAACTATGTAACAAATTATTATTATTGTCAAAAAGTGAATATTACAAAGTACTACTTATGTTGTTCAAAATCAATTTTGCTGCTGACCGTGCTGTTGGTTAAATTTTACTTACATACTTACATGACTGTATTCTATTAGTACTGTTATTCCTTTAATATTTCTGTGCAATTTTCATAGCAGAGTGGTAGAAATTCAACTTAGCTAGAATATGTTATGTTTTGCTGCTACAGAACTCGGTAAAGTCAGTTGGCAAATATTTAACATGACGAGAAGCAATATCTCCCCTCTTTACAGTGCATGTCGGACTTAATATTATTTTGCACGAAGTGGAATAAATATCGAGGCCGAAATTCGAGGAAGAGTTATTTGAACTAAAAGATAACTTGAAAAAAAGATATGTACTAATATTAATATTGGTAAATATTTTGATAAAACGGATTGTAGATATTATTATAAAAGATAGATGTAAAGGAGTCAAGATCATAAAGTTGTAGTTAAGGTATCTTCATAGAAATAATACAACAGTATCGCTATTGGTTCATAGACCATTTCCCATACTAATAAAATAATCACTTTGATTAGGATACGACAGCACAGAGAGTTCAAGTAATGATTGCATTTTAAACAGAATTGCTACCTATTCAATATATTATTTTCTCAACGTGGAAAACATAGGGTTTGTTTCCTCTAAATACTTCTTATTAGGTAATTGAATAGATGATGCAGACTGTTAGAACTTCGCGTTACCACTTTATACGAGATGATCAAGTTCCCAATTAATTGCAAGTTCTACGGGAAGTTTGTGGGTACGATGTGCGTACAGCCGCAACTCTCTCTGTCTCAAAGTTATTCTATTCAGTTCTCTCTTCTAGGTCTTGAATATTAATTTAGTGCTTGATGAAGTCTAAGTTGGTAATCCAACCAGTTCGGTAGTAAAAATATTAAATCACATTTACGAGTCTTTAATTAACAGATTATTTATTTTAGCATTAATGTGGAGCCACAATTTTCCATTGATGCATTTTGTGCATCAATTATATCACACTAAGTAAAATTAGCGTGATAAAAATGCCGTTTAGCTGTAGTGTGGCTCCAGCAAAAGTGAATATTACATTCCAAAACTATGATGCTAAATTGGCATAAAATAAGCATTTGGTGATAGGTATAATAATTACTAGTCGTAGTAGAAAAGATTAGATTAGAGCTCCTTCTTTTGTCACCATGTGTTCAGGTGCAACAAGCAACAAAATAATCAGTGAAGGTTCACTAGAAAGGGCAAACATTGCATTCGTAATGAGTAAGCTCACGTACCTCTATATTTCAGTCGAAGCTGGCTGAACTTCATTCTGTATGATAACCTCTCAATTAACGTTCGCTGCCAAGTCCACTCCGACACTTAACGGTGACCTCGATCCAGTATTGGACCGTTGTCATTAAGCGTTACTGCCCTATGCTATGGCGATACAGACGGACGGACGTACGTTTAATAAACGAGGGTTACGCGGCGACGATTTCAACCCAATTCAGAGGCCACAATCAATTTCAAGCCCTTGTCACTTCTGGATAAGATCTAATTTTGTTTATTTTATAACTAGAGGGGTATGATCTGCTATTCTGTTTCAGTTGGAATCGGATAACGCATATTAATTGTCATATTGTGTTATTGTTGAAGCTAGTTGCCTTCAAATAATTCAATCAAACCAATCGATCAAATCCAACGTATGCAAAAAATAGTTCAGGCAAAGAAAGCTCAAAAAAATGTATAGAGGGAAATGCTTGGAACACGCATTTCCCTTGCACAGCATACGCACAACACACGCAAGCATTTCCCTCTATACCTTTTCGTTTACTGGACTAGAATGAAATAAGTAAGTATGTAGACTTTTTTACTTTGTACATTCTTTGGTGGTTGAATAAAACTAAGTGTTGAATAAAGTTTTTTTGAAGTATTATTATTCTATGAACGAAGTCAATGTTTCTTAACTAAAAATTGATTTTGTTTTTTTGTTTACATTGCAATTTATCATTACAGGTGTTTAGGTAGTGTTGATATATATAATTTTATGTACATAGTTCTAACTTAACAATAATTATTTCTGTTAATAACTAATAATTAGTTAATCATTTGTGAGTCACCAATACCTACTGGGAATGTATGGGTAGGTTGTTTGTACCAATAAGTTGATATTTTAGAGATAACAGTAAGGCTATCCCCTATCTATTTAAAGGTTTGTTTCCGCCGCATTTTCTCACGTCCATGAAGAATGACTGATGTTCTAAGCGACAATGTTGTTTTTTCTGGAATTTGTATTGTTGGCTTTTGCTCAGTAGTTTTTAAAATTGGTAGTGTTAACCTACTTTAAATAATTTTTAATATAAACGCAATGGAGTACATTTTGAGAATAAAAACTGTCTAATCTCACAACCTTCTTTTGTTTTTTATAATATCATATTTTTATTGCTAAAATGAAAATAAAGTCATTAACTACATAATATGTACAATACAATACAATATACTTTTATAGTTAAATTGGAAGTCTGTTGCGAACCCCTACTGGCGAAAAAACCCCCTCCCCACATGAATCTCTTAGCAAGAAAATGCATTTTCGCATACCATGCATACAAAAAAAGCTATACTGAAAGACGTCAATTAATTTAAATAGTTAAAGTTGATGCTATCTATTAATTTGCCATAACAATAGATGACATTTCTGAAACTTTATACACCTTACAACATTTAATGGTTGTATTGCTGCTGTTCCCTATTAGCACAGAAGCCTAGCTCGGTGAAATAATTTTCCTTTTCGCAGAAATTATAGTGAAAAGGAAAGTCCTGCCTTTTCTTAACTTGAAAAACGTATTAACAATAAGCTTTTTTCAGTTCTAACATCCATTTTGTTCATACATCCACTAACGTAATTAAGTGTGTAGGTACTAAACCTACTCACTTAATTATGTTAGTAGTGCGGGCACAAAGTTAAATCTATGGATATTTGAATTGATATCTAAGTTATAGGTATCAATTCAAATATTTTTTAGATCTCTTCATAAGCTTTTGGATCTAGTGTGGCATGTCCTTTACAACTGTATGGAATAGATATAAAATGGAATTTGCATGAAGACTACGAGTTATTATGTTAAAGTTCAGAACTATTCCAGGTTCAGTCAGAAGTTACCTCCACTGCAAGTTGAGCGCCAGATAAACTTTAAATCTAGTTTCCACAAGAACTGAAATCCTTCACAAGAATGTGATGGCTTAGTTTGAAATATTAGAAAATAATGACCTAGGTACATGAAAATCGTGTCCGGAATTTCAACCGTGAAGTTAGTGACTGAAGTATCAATATGAGATGGAGTTTGTTAGCTAGGCCTACTTAGATCTAGCCCTACCTAAAGCTACACATGCACAGGCCCAGCCTGCAGGTTTGGAATGAAGGTCAAATCCTTAAGCCTGAAGGCCTCGCCTTCAGTCCGCACCTTATGCTACACTCGTGAGATTCGGCCGGAAGGATTTGGCCTTCAATCCAAACCTGCCGGCCGGGACATGGTGTGTCTTCATATTTCAGAGGACCTGAGTCTGACGCCGGTAGTCGGACCTCTAACATAAGTATTTTAAGCTTAACCGAAAAATAAAAAATAAATGTTCTTGTGGCGCCACATTTCCTTTTCATTATTCTTATGTTAGATTTAGGTCAGTTGCAGTACAAGAAAATAGTTTATTGGTCTTCCGCAACTTCGCAATTTTTTTCATTTCATTGGTCAGGTTTCACCTAAGCTTTCAACCTCCTTCCACCAAACTATTCCTTTAGTATAAAATATTCCAGATATTTGAAATTTCAGCTATAAGAATCCATCATTCATCAATTCAGCTATGCTTTAAAAATGCTGAATCATCAAATTGGTGGATGAATATGACGGAGGTTTAAGTGAAAACGATATTTTAGACGGCAGGAGCCCTCTTAGCCGAGTTTCGTAAAGTACGAGTAGGTATTATTAATTAATTTTAGACCTCTGCCATGACATGATTCAATTATATTTAAGTAATTTACTTTGATGCGCAAATTGTGTAACATAACTTAGTTAAGTTGGGTTTACATTTCGGTTGTTATTTCTAGATTATAAAGTATTATTCTAATTTTTTACATTTATAGAAAACGGCATACTCCAAGCATAAATTTTTAGTCAATGTTTACAGATATGTCAGTACAATTGGCAAGAAGTTATGCTACTCTTTGTAATTCAATTAATTTTACAATCATTAACAAATATTTTTCTATTTTAATTTTCAAAAGTAAATAGATAGTGTACCCTAGAGAATTGAAGATTAATATAGATTAATTATTATCAATCCCGAGATTCCCGCGCGAAACAGAATATTACGCTTACAAAGTCGCAACCAAACGCTACAACTTTATAAATATAGCCAAATCGGTAGTTCATTATCTATATGTCTTCATCTAAGTTCTCAGAACCGTTTGATCGTTCTAATTGTCTACAAAATCTTTGTGTGAGGTACCTACATACTTTGTACAAAGTCAATGGAGTTCTGGCATACAATGGAAAGGATTAACTCCGTTTGAGTTCCAATAAGTTGGAAGCTTTAATAACTTGGCGAGTAATTGAAATGTGAAAATTAATCCGTGCCTTCTACAATGTGTTGACTGAGATTGCCGTGTTTTTATCCGACTCCAAAATCGGAGGAGGTTATTTATACGTCGTGTATTTTTGAAGTGAAAACTTCTTAAGCGGCGTTGTACGCTTTTTTGTAATGGGGAAAAAATGCTTAACTCGCGTCAGTAAGAATCACGTGACCCTGATCGAAAATTCGTAAGACGGATGTGACGGATGGAGAGTAGACAGCCGGCGGCGGAAGTATCCCCCTCTCTTTCTACGGGGCGCGGTGAAAATGGCGGCGTGTCATTTCAAGACGTAAACATTTGTGTCACCATAGCAACGCGCTAATTTTTTAATTCAATGTCAAAACTCTAGATTTTCTGTCAAGCTATGGATAAGACTTTCGTACAATACCTACTGTTCTGTATTCGTAAACTCAAATGCAGAGTAAATTCGTAAGATGGCAATTCGTGCAAAATTATTCCCGAACCATTCCAAAACATCAAAAATGCACAACGTTAATATTCAAGTTTTGACTTCTGTCGGCACTCCCGGAGTGCAACTCGATTATTTTTTCTATTATGTTCCTTGATTACTCAAAGACGGCTAAACCGATTGAAATGATTTAAACGTCATTACAACTGGGGGTCAAGTCTGCTAATGTTAACGACAAAATCGTGTTTCAACGGTTTTTGAATGGTAATGCTTTTTGACATTGTTCTTGTTTCGGAAACCCAAAATCGAGACACAATGTGCGTCCGTTTTGGGTTTTAGAAACACAATGTTTTTCAGTTTTGGGCTTAAGAAACAAGAACCGTGTCAAAAAGCATTACCATTCAAACACCATCGAAACACGATATTGACGTTAACATTAGCAGACTTGACCCCCAGGTTTGTTTCCAAGTTGTTCTCTTTATTTTTTTTCTGTTTCGATTCATTTCGGCATTCAAAAAAGTCTACGCATAACCCAGTTACAAGTAGCTGATGACCTACCTGTAACTGGGTTTTTATGTAAAAGGATGTTAGAAAAGAAACATTACGTAGGCTGCGTACGAACGGAAAGGTGGTTGCTTAGCGACTAGCGCCTAGATATGTATTTAGTAATCGACTAGCCTAGATTATATTCAAAGTCAAAGTCAAAGTCAAATAAGCTTTATTCAAATAAACTTAATTATTAAGTACTTTTGAATCGTCTATATTTTCCTACCACCCGTTTCAGACTTTTAGCTGACAAGAAGAACGGGCGCAAGAAACTTATCAGCTGTAACCGCCATAAGTAACGATATTTACAAACTTTAAAATATCGTTAACAAATAATTACAAAAGGGTGACAGGATTATTGGCAACAACATATACTTATTATATTACTTCAATAAAGTACTTATAGTAGCAAGTATGTGTTACATCATTTCCACGCATTTTGATCTTTAAGATAATCGTCTACTTTATAATAACCTTTACTCATGAGCGAATTTTTAACATGGTTTTTAAATTCATGCAAAGGAAGATCAATCACTTGTTGTGGAGCTTTATTAATAAAGGCTATGCCTTTCCCCATAAATGAACCTCTAGTTTTTGCAATCCTAAATCTTGGAACGGCAAGTTTATCTTTAGTTCTTGTATTAAACTGGTGAATATTGCTGTTCTTAGCAAATGAATCATAGTGTTTCCTTTATTTAGTAGGCGATTAGCCTAGCAAGGCACCAAGCGCACTGTGTGGCCGGTTGCGTGAACGTTCCTTTTACTTCGATACATAATCTAGGCGCTAGGTACTAAGCCAGCCACAATCATGTCGGTGCGTGCGAAGCCGAACGTTCACGAATGTTCACATGTAACCGCACTGCGCGCTTGGCGCCTCGTTAGGCTTAGTAGCCTACTAAATATATAATAATAATATCTATGCGCTAGGCGCTAAGCAAGCCACCTGTCGGTGTGTACGCAGCCTAAAGCTACATTACGCATGTTATTTTATTTCCTCTCAATTAATGATTTTTGTTTGAAGATGTTAAACAATTATTGTTTTATTTTTAGTATGGAAATACAAAGTAAACTAATTAAATTGGGTACAATTTATTCCAGAGTGTTTATATTACCTCCACACTGCAATGTGGGAGTGCTTTCATTTACGAGCTCCGCCAACTCAATTTTCACTTCTTTTTTTAATTATCAGAGTCCTTTTTTAATTTTCAGAGTCTGAGTCAAAGAGTCAGGTCAATAGAAGTTAATTAATTAAAGTATTTAAATCATTTTTGGTATCTTAAACTAAATTATATTAAAGTTTCTCTTGGAAGAAAACGTCCAAGAGGTTCTACTACTTCTACTAGTAGAAACAACAGTAGAACCTCTTGGAACAAAGGAAACAGTGTACAGTTGGCCACGGAAGTGGCTAAACACTGTAGCGTTGGCACGCTTATTACAATTAATTAATCCATAGTAAAAAGAGTCAGCTACTTCTGAAGTCAATACATAATCGGCCGGTCTCCATTGACTTATCGGCCGGAGTAAAATCAATGAAACACTATGAAAATTCTTATTGGATTTTAAATACCGAAAATGCAGACGTCCCGAAAATGAGCAACTAACGAGAATAGTTAAACGGACCTGTAATTTGCATACAGATTGGCTTTCGGGGATAAACGCTCCATTTGTATTCAAACAAGGCACCCCGGCTCAGTGGCCGAAGAGCAGTTATCCAGTTTAGGATTTAAATCGACCACGGTATCATCTGCTTATCGATATTACCTCTGTAAGCACTACCATCGAATTCTGTCCGAGCGTGATTGGAATTCCTGCGAATCCAGAAATTATAGCAGTTTCATGGAAGCTAACCGCTATTAAATTGAAATATTTGAAATAGCACAGCATACGTTGAAATTGATTTTTAAATTTTAATAAATGAGCACGTTTCTAGTAATTAAATAATGAAATACAACTTTTTTTTGACATCAATGCATGTATTAACGCAAAATACAATCAAGTACATATTTTCATGTTCGTTTATTATAAAAAAGTTACATTTTCGTTCTTGATTGTGGAACTTGAAATTAGTGTGTAATATTTATTACTTATTGTTAAAAAATAGTTCTGCGGGAGGAACACTAAAAAGGTGAACGACATTTGCCAACTAACAAGAGGGGAGCGGTAAAATAGCACAAATTGATATAGCACGCAAACGCGTTTGTTGCAGACCTCGATTGTACGAGAAGCCCATTTATTTGGCGAGCGACCTATTTGCAGTGGCACTTTGATACTTGAGTCAAATGACTGGAATGAAATCTGTGAACAATGATGTGCAGTAGATAGTTTTGTACTAGATAGATAGATTAACTATTGCGCTGGCATTAACTTTAAAGTTATATGACATGTAAAGTAATATGATCTTTACGCTACTCGTGTTATCTAATAGACAAGTAAGTTTCTTTGATACATTTTATCTTACCTCGTCTATCCATTGATACTTCATCTTTCAAACAAAGCAGCTTAAATTACATAATAATTAAATGTCTCAAGTTTCACTAAAGGATAATTTGATTAGTCCCTGAGCAAATAATTAAGGATGCCTTCCTGGCCTAGTTTTTAATTAAAATATTTTAAGGACGTTTAAATTCTCCGCCTCCGTTGAAAATGTTGCTGGAACATATTTTCTGGAAGTTACAACATGGTTATACGTTATTTATGCCAATGAGTAAATACATAACCTTCAATATTTTCCCGTACATGATGATTCTATGGTGTATATGAATTGAAAAAAAATATATATTATCAATATATGTGGTTTATTCATGCTGGAAATTGTGTGGGCGTTCTCTTGATTGTATTGACAGTTGCTGTGTTCAACACGTGAAGTTGATTTGTATGCCAAATGGTGATTGCGTTTATCAGTAACTTATTAATTATTATGAAACAATTGAAAGCAGATCAAATCAATTTATTATAGAGGATTGAAGCACCCTGAATATATTAAGTAATCAGTACAGTATATGTCTGTGCCTCAAAATGTGTTTACTTACACAACTCAAAAACGAGAAAAAAGTTACGATAAAATCAATAAAGCGTAATCGAAATCTATTCGATTCAGCTTTATAGCCACCGATCGAGCTTGTGAAATGCAAATGTTTGTTTTCGGAACGTCTCTTCAAATCGGTTATCGGGAACGACGAAACGTCAACCCCCAAGTCAGACAGGATATTTGGGTCAAACGTAAACGTAGGTATGTAAGTACAGCTATATACAAATTTTGCGGGGGTTTCGAGCTCGGCCGATTTGGTTTCAATGAGACAGACATGAGGGTCCTCTATACAGATCGGATGTCGATCGGTCGCCTTTCAACAGCCGCCGCCCATTTTCACATCAAGCACCCTCCAGCTAATGGTCATACCTAATGAAATTAAATTAGTGTCCCTTTCAGTTCAACCACTTGACGTCGTGCTTGTATTTAATAGGCCTATTTTAAGAAAAGTATTAATATTATTACTTATTATTAAAGTTTATTGATATTTTTTTTGTAAACCGTTATAAAAATAACTATACAGGGTTATTTGTAAAACACCAATAACCTCGCAGGAGTAATTACTAACATCATAAACAACAACATTTGTTCTACAACTTTTCCAAAAACAGACAAAAAAATCGGGTTGCACTACGGGAGTGCCGGCAGAAGTGAAAACTTGAATGTTAACGTTGTGCATTTTTAATATTTTGAAATAAGCGGCAAAAGATTAAAATTATTTCTTTCCTATTACTATACAATCACACAATTCAATCAGTTTGTAATTAGAGAAAAATTCTAAAGATTTCGCGCCAGTAGCTTTTTTAATTTCTACATGCACGCATTCTACGATTTAAACTTATAGTCACAGAGTATAAATAAGTCTACGATTTCAACGAAGAGATCGCTGCTATTAGTTCCATTTTCAAAATTAGCGCGTTGCTGGTGACACAAGTGTTTACGTCTTAAAATGACGCGCCGCCATTTTCAACGCGCCCCGTAGAAAGAGAGGGAGATACTTCCGCCGCCAGTTGTCTACTCTCCATCCGTCACATCCGTCTTACGCATTTTCGATCAGCCACGTGATTCTTACTGACGCGAGTTTAGCATTCAAAAAAGCGTACAACGCCGCTAAAGAAGTTTTCATTTCAGAAAATCTGACGTTTCATATAAAACTCGATCAGCTGTTCAGACATTTGTATGGAAACTTGATTTTTTTTTGAAAGTTGTGGAACAAATGTTGTTGCTAATGATGTTAATAATCTACTCCTGCAAGGTTGTTGGTGCTTTACAAATAACCCTGTATATATGATGTAGTAGAAGATATAAAGTAAGCCAAACATAGAATAATTTTGCATATTATGTGAAAAACCTATCTTCTAAGTTATTATACATAAACACCAATATTCCAAATCGTAATTTTCGTCATTCCTATCATAAGAAGTGATTTTTACTACCCGACATTCCAGTACGGCCCCAGAAGGTCTCAAATACCTAAGAATGTAGAATTTGTGGTAGGAATAGTTTGAATATCCAGAGCTATGGTATTTGATGGTTATATTTTTTTGTTTATGATATAACCAGTCCTCGTTTACGCAGGTACGAGTATTTAGTAGGTAGTAGTAAATTCACATATTAATCTATTTTCTTCGGTCAACTATGGTAAAAAATAAACGGCTCTAAAAAGCAAGAAATAATATTTTTAAATTTGCATAATAACTAACTCGTAAGTACGCATTACGCATATCTAATATTGAAAAACGCCTTTTGAAGTCGGGTGGAATGGGGACCAAGGATATTTTTTTAAATTAAACTTTAATCATGGTTTTAAAACCTCACTCGACTTCATAAGATTTTAATATACTGCTTTTCACGACGCATGGATGTTATTTGTTGAGAAATTCTCCTGGTACTTCATATCATCACTCAATAATCCTTTGACCTTAGAACGATTTGGTCAATAGTGTCATATAGTGTCTGTGCCAAGCATGGCAACACTAGTTTTAAGAAAAAAGAACTGTCAATTTTGGTTGTCGGGATCTTACGAGTCCCATGTGTTTTTCGTGTGGAAAATAAAAAGTGCTAAATTCATATATGGTGTATTAATTAATTACACATGCAGGTAATATAGCTGAGCTCAAGATACTACAAATAGTGTAATAAATAATTTAAACATTGATATTCCTGACTTTGGTCAGTTGAACTTTTGGTCAAATGACCATTGTTATTTTAAACTTTGTTGTTTTGTTCGTTGTTCTTTAAAAATTTGCTCGACAAAGTTTTTATTTTCTAATATGTAATCAACAGTATACGGGGTTATTTGTAGAACACCAACAATCTCGCAGGAGTAGATTACTAAGAAAAACCGGTCAAGAGCGAGTCGGACTCGCGCACCGAGGGTTCCGTACAATCATAAATATATGTGGATATGTTACTTTAGTAGTTTTTAAAAAAAGTAGGATAAACGGCCGACATTGGACAGGTGGAAGGGTGAACAGGCGGACAATTAATTTACAAATTATAACCACAGCTGCTTACGGTGACTGAAAAACGTTTTAGCCACTCTACATTGCAAACTGTTTATATTACTAAGTAAAAATTTATTCTTCGTTTATTCATACGGAAAATAGTAGTTAATTATATTAGAACCAGCCACCAATTATTATAGTCGCGCCATCTTTCGACTGATAGTGGAACTAATTTAATCAGCGCCATCTGTTGATCGGTAGTGGGACTAATGATTTTTTGTTTGTTTTTTGAAATTCTAAAAAGTGTGTTATATTGAGACATCGTTTTATTTTTCCTGTAATCTTTACATAAACTACTATCACATAGAATTATTTCAGATTTTTCTCTTTGCAAACTTCGGAGATAAGGGGAGGGGGAACGGTATTTTTTTTTACATTTTTCATCATAAGTCGAAAACTATGCGGCCTAAAACAAAAATAAAAAAAAATGATTGAAAACGTGCAAACGGCGCTCTTTCATATGATACCCCACATGTCCTAGTAGCCCCACTAAAATTTTTTAAGTCCCCTTTTCAGTCCCTGTTGTAAAAAAGATATTTATTTTTTTATTTATTTCTTATTTGCAAAATAGTTGGACAAATGTCATCTTAAACTATTCCAAATTTCAAGTTGATACCATAAGTAGTTCTCGAAATATTCAGCTGTGACAGACAGACAGACAGACTGAGTCACACCATAAGGGTTCCTTTTTTACCATTTTGGTACGGAACCCTAATAAAAACAACATTTGAATCAAAGGCTACAAAATCCACTGAATAATATTTTGAGTTTGTTACGAACTCTATTTTTTAAACAGTAAATATTTTGTGTAGGATGTTACTACATTATGTAATGTGTTTACCTACATAAACTACGTCCAGATAGATTAATGAAACGCCATTTTAAAATAAGTGTTTTGATTTATGGAAAGAACACTTTGATAAAACTTAATTAGAAAAAGGTATTTGGTAAAACTATGCAATGTAAACCTACTCATGTACCCTGGTGCCTAAACGTAGATTTAAGTATAAATAATATTGTACTGCTGCGTAGACTTCGTTCTGGTCACTTTCCATCGAACAAGTTTGCTTTTCTTATGAAAAAGTCAGATACTCCAAACTGTGAGGTATGCAATAAACTTGATGGTGTACAAAATTTGTTGACGGAATGTGCAAAAAACCAACGCGAACGACAATTGCTGTCGATTCAATTAAACCTTAAAACTTGTGATGTAGGTGTATACCAAACTATTCTGTCAAATCCCACATCAAATGCAGCGAAACTGGTTTGTGAAATGGTGCTGGCTAGCCGCGCTAGTATTAGTTTTGTATTATAAGTAGTAGAAATAACATAGTTTAGGGTATGATTGGATTGACATTAGGTTAAAAGTACCTAAATAAATATATAAAAAAACGCCAATTTTAGTTAATTTTTGACATTGAGTGGATATTGCTGCTTTTGATATTATTATGATTCATTGGTTCTACGACTTTTCCGAAAAGAGACAAAAATAATCGACTTTCCATTCAAATGTCCAAACAGGCTGATCGAGTTTTGTATGAAAAGTCGGTGTTTTACAAATAACCCTGTATAAAGCGTACTCTTATTAAAATAACTAATAGCCTAAAATTGAAAGCTGTTAACGAAACACGTGAAACGTAAGGATATTTGTTAAAAAATAAATATCTTGATAATAATCGAAGTGTCAGTCTAGTTTTTCAATTGATTTATGATAGCTAAACTGAAACTGTAAAAATAAGTGATCGATTGATTTTTTTTATAAATAAACTGTTTATTTAGTATTCTAGTAAATAAACAGGTGTGTTCATTACTTTCGTACATTTCGATTGCTTATAAATCACAAACGGTTCTCCGCATTCGTTCCCCGTAATAGGTCTCCGAAAAATATTGGCACATAAATCAGAACGACTAGGATAGACTCAGCAATACCATTGCTCGTTTTGACTTCTGTCCATTACATAATAGACGCATAAAGGCTGCTTAGGATCATGGAAATGTGCTTTCGATCGCGTTCCTCTCTAATACAACCCGCTGAGTTATATGCCAAGTTTTGATAGGCTATTTCCCTCTATTGTATGTTTATCTCTCAAATGTGCTCTTTGGAATTTGGCCCTGATCTTTTCTTCGGACACACGATTGTGAACGCAATAAAGGGGATTTTAGCATTGAGAACATTATTAGGGTTTCTTTCGATATTTCCTCATTTGTATTTGTTACGGACGACACAATGTATGTAAAGGAACACGTTAATATTAATAGATCACAATTTCTAGGAAGGCCAGGATCGATTTTATTTGTAGGGCTGTCAGTGCGAGCTTTTGTGTATGACCAGGGGCCTAATCGCGCTAATTTTTAACGATAAAAACAAAACTAAATGGATACCTTTTCAGTTTCATTTACAAAAAAAATATCCTTTTAGTTTTTTTAATTTTTTTAAAAGCCATAGGGACTATTATAAGAATTCTAAAGGAAAACCAAAGTTTTTCAGGTAATGACAACGTACCGCTTTTGGTTATATCGTTCAGAACGTTCAGAATTAGCGTGATAGGGCCCCCTGAATATGTGTCATCGATATTTTCAATGCCACTTTACAAAAGTTCATAAAACTATAGATTACGGTTTCAATATACGATGTGACAATATTATTTTTATTTTTTTCCAGATGTTTGCTCTTCGAAACAGTTCAAGTGTACAAACGGGAAGTGTATACCACTTTCTTGGGTGTGCGAGGGAGAAGACGATTGCGGGGACAACTCGGATGAGCTTTTAGAGGAGTGCAAAAAAGGTAAATATGCATGCATTATCCATCATAATCCGTCTTATAACGCTACAGACAACATAGTCATATAAATACGTATATAGGACATAGCCGTGTGTATACAGGGTGTCTCTTAACCCGTATTTTTTTTTATTTGTATAAAAACTACAAAGTGACAACCCTAGACGCAAAAATACTATTGTCTTTGATAATCAATCCCATCAAGCAGCATCAGCTACTATCTTTTACTATTTAGAATGCTTTGTCGAAACGACATATCTAGAGTACCAAGACTACGAGACATGAAATGGCAAATGTCGATATTACATTTTTGCACCCCTTTACTATTGACTGCAAATTGCTAGTTCGAACTATGTTTTTGTCGATGTGATGTTAGCATAGTCTCTAGAAAAGTATTTACTCAGGCACTGCATTTACAACTGTGTTAATGTTAAAAGTGTTTTGTTTTTCATAGTTTGTTTAATCAAAGTTTTTATTATCAACATATTCATTTCTTAGATTTCCGCGCTATCTAATTAGTTGGATTTTAACATATTGAAGATTTTGGTAAAAGATTTCTAAAGAAGCCTGATTGTATATTTTTTTAGTTGAATAAGGTTTTCTTATAAAATTAAATTAATTAAACCAGTGAATTTTGAAAAACTTTTTATGGATTGCCATAATTTACGTAGCTGCAGAGTCGATAATATTAATATTATTTTCTTTGAAAAAAGTGGATTACTATGTACTTAATTATTACTACTTATACTTATGTATTAGTTCACGGTGGGAATCGAACACTCGAGAGACTCACCACTGCCTCATAAATCACGCTATCGGAATATTTTATCTATTAATCTCTGTCCTGCCAGGATCATCATAGAATTATTGGGTTTTTACTATAAATTATAATCTTGATCCACTTTAAATAATAGGGACTGGATTGTAAAATGTAAGTGCTTTCCTACTTTAAATTGTCTTTTAATTTCCTAACTAAAAATGAGATTGAAAACTATACAATAACGATATACTTGCGTACATTTTTTTGTTGGGATAGGTATTGTATCTTTAGAGTCAAGAAATTATTTTTGTTATATTAGTTGGAAACAAAGTAGGTAGGTAGTGTTTGATAGAAGCCAAGCGGTGACTACCATACTATCATCCACTACCTTGTAAATACCTTATTTTATATTAGTGACTGGCTGACCCGACAGATGTTGTCCTGTCTCAGTTATGAATATTGAATTCGAATTGGTATAAATAATAAAAAGTTGGGTTCAGAGATATTAGTAACGTTCCCGTTTACTTTATAACCCAACAGCTTTATAACGAAGTATATTGGTATGTTAATAAAGTGTATGTTAGTCTATCCAAACTTACCTTTTTATATTTTTACTTAGTGAGTCTTTAGGGGTAGGGGAGAGGCGGTTTGCACCCCCAAATCCGCTCCTCACTACACCCATGCTTTCGACACCTTTCAATTTTAAATTATTTCTAGAGGTGATAAAATAACTAGAGATGGGACGGGTACCCGGTGTGGATCAGGTACCCGGCGGATCCGGCACTTTTTCTGGATCCGGCCGGGTACCGGGTAATGGCGCCGGATACCCGGCACAGCCGGGTAGTTAGGTCTAGGATAAAATTTTAAAAAAGTTATTTCAAGAACGGACATTTATTTCAATTAAACATGAATCAGTAGAAGAATTAATATTTATAATTCAAAAGAGGTAAATTATGGTGAAGAAAAACAAGCTGTTCAGCACGATCTGGATTAAGTCTGTTGTGCTTTTTCTCATAGATATTACTAGTACCAGCCTCCGAAAAGAGGCGTTCACTATATTATACGGAACTGGCGGGAGTGGTTAAATATCTAATCGCGAGACTCTTTATAATAGGGTAGTGACCCATATTATCGGCCCACCACTTATGGGGATTTGTAGTGGAAGTGGAATGTATGTGTGTGTGTAATGTGTAGACTTTCATGCCGGGTAATTTTTCCGGGTACCCGACTACCCGGCATAAGCTTGCGCCGGGTATTCGTTTGCCGGGTATCCGGCAAAAGTAGGATCCGGTGCATCTCTAAAAATAACATAGCACTAAAAATAATATTTTGTTAACCTGTAAGCGTTCCCGATAATAGATAAACAAATAAATAGCAAATAAAAGTCGCGAAAACATTGCGACCTGATTTTCTCTTCTTAATGGTATTGTAGCTAAAATATTGTTTTTAAGCAATAATGACAAATGCTGCAAGTAAAGTTCCCGGGCCTCGAAGAATGTTCGAAATAAATTGTTTGTTGACAGCGAGATTTCATCCTTGAATGGCTATTGATCATAATGTTTTGACAGATAATATTATCATCAATACGTATTTGTAAGTTTTGCCTTGACCATAGACATAGAAAAATTTTCGCTGCGCTCAAGAAGACCAACAAAGCGTGGAAAAGAGAAGTTAACATCATACGGACACGGTCTATGTAAAAAAGAGACAAAGGATCAAGTGACATGTGCCAACATTTTTCACAGTAAGAGCCCCTAGCGTCCCGCCTAGCAAATGAACAATCACATTTTGTTTAAAATATTTGTTAATCTTAATTAGAATTTAAAATAAAGGTATCGTGGAGCCATGGTGTCTTGTGCTCTAAGTAATGTGATGTGACAAAAATAAACAATCCAAGTAATCACACTTTTCACAGGTAAATAAGATATTGCCACAAATTTCTCTAAAACCAAATTTCTCTACATTTATTCGTTTATCGACGAATAAAACAGTATGGAACATAGTTTATTAATTTCCTTTGCCATATATAGTCATATTTTATGAATCTAAGTAATTTTTTTCGTATCTCATATAAAATGTATGCATTCGTTTTCGGATCACCTGTTTATTGACATTGTTGTTCTTTGACATTCTATTTCTATGGCCTTGACTGTTCACGCTCAATTTTGAATCGCTTACGAAACCTTTTTGCATATGAGAATACCAACAAAAATCCTATGTAAGTTTTTCCAAGAATTATTTATTCAAAATCTGTGTCATAGAATCCTTACTTCCTTAGGTACTTACATTATAAATGCGAAAGTCAGATGTTTGTTATTTTAGTTTGTTACGTCTTCACGTCTTCACTACTCAACCAATCATCATACAATTTTGCATACACGTTGTCAGGGGTACAGAAACGGACATAATACCTTTCTTCTCGAAAAATAGAACCGTTCCTGAGGGATAGAAAAAAAACTCCCCACGCAGACGAAGTCGCCGGCGGTCGCTAATATGAATATAAAATTCTGAGTTTTTGTTTAGAAATATTACCTTCTTTTAGTAATAAAAAAACAAGTAGTTTAAGTTAAAATACCAAGAAAAGTGATCGTTGATTAATTCAATTGTTATATTCAGGCTTTCAATAAACTCGCGTGCAATATTTCCATAATCTTCTTATATAGAGTAAGTCAGCTTAGAACAAATTTTAAGAAAAAAGTTAGTAAAGTTTGCTTTTATGATAGGTAATAATTGCTTAGAGCTTACAAAGCATATTTTCTTCTAAAGCCTTTAGTAATTGCAATATCGTAAAACACATTCTTACATGTTGTATTAGAATTCCATTATGTGCAAAGTAAATTGATTTTCAGACGTCTGGAAAGTTGAGGGCCATGTTTAGAACGTTTCGGTATGGACCGATAAATAATCATGGGTTTAGAACGTTTAGGGTCCGTTAAACGGTTAATTTAATAGAAATATATTTCTCCTTCTTAGTCGTTCCTTCATGGTTGAGGATCGTGACTCCTTGCAAGGACGTCTCGCACAAGGTGTTTCCATCTGTTGCAGTCCTCGGCTTGATGCAGCGCGACGTTCACTGGCATATCCAGATTTTTGGACACCTGGTCTGACCATCGTTTTGGGCTTCTGCCTCTCGGTCTTTTTCCTTCTATCTTGCCTGTTACGATGAACCACTCTATGTTATCGGTATCTCTACGCACGATGTGGCTAAAATATCGTAGGATTAATTGCAGGCAGATAGAGGAAAGGCGGTTTTGACTTTCGAGTTTCAATTCTTTCAGGACAGATTTCAGAAATTGTACTAGTTCAATAATTGACAACATTTCAAAATTTTTAGGTGCATGTTTTTATGGATATAATGAAAATTTATCGTTTTTTAGGCAACACGTAATTTTTCTTTTCCATTTATTTTCATACATTACTGAGATATTAATTAATAAAAAACGGTTTATTCTAAAAGGACGTAAGTACAAGATATAGGTAAAATATAAGCGATGCCTTTGCCTTGCCTCTTAAAATGTCAATTAAAAAAAAAACTGTCTTTGATGCGAATTGTGATGTCCATAGAGATGTAGGCACGCTAGTATTTTATATCGATAATAATGGTATTTTTGTTTCATGTTTCATAATAAATAAGAAACATAATAACAACTATAACCCCAATAACAACTATGTAAATTATCGTAGTACCTTTTAAGGGGTATGAGTAATTTTTTTAGAAGAGGTGGGTCATTTTTCTTTCAATGTCGCTTTCTAAAAACACTTTCAACCAAAAGCCCCCATACAAAGACTTTCAAAAGTAATATCGAAGCGATGTTGTGATTGAAAAGTGCGCTATACGCAATGAATAGCTCTGTCTCTATAACAAAACAACATCACTTTGAGTTTGCTATAAGAGCTCAGAGTACGACCTCTGGTAACTGCCCCCCTAGTCAAATGGCCAACATTCTATTCGTTTGAGCGCTACGCTTACTATTAAAACTTTAAAATAATAAGTAAACTATAAAATTACGTGCCGTAAGCTTGACAGTTCCATACAATACATCGAAGTTTGTGATTTACATAAGTTTGCGACATGTGATTTAATCATCTATTGCTCATATTTAAGCTTTAAAAGTAAGCGTACCGTTCAAACGAATAGAAAGTTGGCCATTTGAGAAGGGGGGCTGGTATCCCTAAGAACTTTCTCGAATGTCCATGCAGACAAGACAAGGAAATAAAACAACAGGTAGTAAAAATGACAGTGTTTATTATTTGAAGACTTTTTTATCTCTTTTTAGTTGTCGCTGCAAACTAGTAATCATTGCTTCATGTCGTCGACATCACGCAGGCTCATTACATTTTTGTGGTATGTTGGATATCGGCTCCTAAAACAAAGAAATTGAGCTTGTAGTAATAAGTATCTACATACAGAACATTAAGTTATAACTGATTTGAGTTAAATTGAATTAAATAACTTGATTATTATCATTTATTAAGAAAGATTTGCCAGGCTAGCCAAGCCATGTGATGGTTTTCTACTTTTTGTTACCATCAAATAATATAAAGTACCGAAGAAAGTACAATAAAACATATCGATATAGAAAAATGCACATCACTATGCGAAAAAACACACCTCAATAAACAGATCTGATATTTGCAAAAATCGACAAAGAACTGGACACAAACGACTATTTGCACAAATTATTAGTATATTATAATAGTTTCAGGCTATTTACATAATATAAAAAAATGAAAACAATATGAACTCACCGATTAAATGATAATATCTATTGATTATTTTCTTATGTTCCTGTGTGTGATTTACAGCCCTCAATCACACAAAACATAATGTCACAGGTAACGCTTAAGTATCACAAACTATGCTACAACTTTCTTTTGATTTTCATACAAGAATACTTTAAAAATATCTAAATTTTACTGAAAATAGAAATACACTCGAAAGACATTCAGTCATTATTATGACATTTATGACAATAGATTTTTTCAGTGTTGCCAGATCAGATTTTCACACTACCCTAGGCTGGGTCTTAATTTACCCTAGATCACAGAATAAATATAATATATAATATAAATAAATAATAATTAATATGTACTACCGTACAGAAAGGACACTCTCTGCCCCACCTTACATGTACATGGAAGAATTGTTTGTTGATTTATAAAGAAAGAAACTACCTAAGTGGAACGAAATATTTTTCTTGTATTTAATTATACTAATCGGGTAATTGGGTATGCTATAATTTCAATTTCGGGATTTAAAATTACTCGAACGAGCTATGTCGTCTTTTAGTGCCGGATATTTTTAACCCTAAATCTAGGGTAAATTACCCTAAGCTGGCACCACTGTTTTTTTTTAATAGAAGGCAAAGAGACTCAACTCAAACTCCCTATATGGACTAGATTTCAGATTTTTTTAATTTACGTACAAAATACTAATCTAAAAATTCTGAAAAAAAATGTATGAGCCTAGAACACTAAAATCTCGAAATGGTTTTCTAATTTTAGTACTTTCTCAAAATGAAATGTTGTCAATTTATAAGAAGCTTATTAATGCTTATAGCCATACGATGCCCATAGCTGGGCATTAACAAGGGTTGGAAAAGTCTACAATAATGATTTTGCGCGCCAAAGGTTCTTTTCTAATCAACCTTTTTAATGTGACTCGAACTTATGCAGTGCTGAAGGTTCTTTTGTTAATAGTAAGTAGGTCGTATACTAGTTAATAGCTAGCAATAAAATAAAGGAGAGCTCCAGAGACCATCTTTGATTGGTATGGCTTCTTTATTGATGCGAGATGAGTGGACGCGTCGATGTGGCGCCGACCACAAGTAAATAATAGTACGGACAAGCGCATGCGTCATACATTAATTTACAAAGTAAGTATTGAAATTTTATGATTTTTAAAATTAAGTTACGTTTACTACTTCCAAGACACTGACATGAAAAACATTTTTTTTATTTAACTGGACAGGCTCTCTGTATGATTTGACAGCAAAGTTCTTGTGCCTATTTGAAACGCCACGTGCACTAGCGTGCGTCTAAAGAACTAATTTTGACGTACAATATGAAAATGGTTGACGTGATGGTCTCTCCAGACTTCAAACTTTAGTACCATGTACGCACGCTATGCTCACGCTACGTCCTACAGCGCCAACATGGCGGTAATCAAATAGGCACAAAAACAGTTTGACATAAGCCTGTCCAGTGTAAATAAATACAGGTCAATGTTCCAAGAATAACGTTGGACTATTGTGACTTCCGGTTTAACCCATCAAGGCCCGGAAAATGAGAAACAATATCTTTTCTAATGCTTGGTCATTGATGAATTAAATTTCCTTTTTTTTAACAACTACAAAAAAGAAAAGATATACTAACAGAAGTGTAAGATAGAGTTCATTTTCAATGAAGAAACCATATTATTATAAGTACTTATATATTATAGCGTAATCTGAAATTCGCTTAACAACAAGCAAAATTCTACAGATAAACTTTTAGAAACATTAAAAGCTGATTATAGTCTTCGTTGAAAGGTTACGAATTTGCGTTTTTAATACGGGCCTAGCGCTTACCGACCGAATTGAATGTTTTTAAACATATATACTAATAAGGTCGTATACAGTAGTTGCTATTCGTAACTCATAACATTTTAGAAGTTACGTTGCAATAATGCTGTGTTCAGTTTTGTTTTTTGATTCAGACAACATTATATTACATTAGGCACACAGGTTTTAAACGCGTTTTTAAACTAATAAACATAGGTGTTTAAAACCTGTGTTCCTAATCTAATAAACTGCAACGCGAAAGTTTAAAAGTGTATATCAGACAACATTTTCTGAAGTCCAAACATTATTGTAAATTGTCTGTAAAGGACAGCATTTAAACCTTATCCCTATAAATTGTATGTTTTACATTATAACCTTGGATTGGAGAGGTCTGAAGAATCAGCCTCTTTTGATTTCCCGACGCCCGCCCCTTTGAAAAGTAAACCCGGAAATGTTTCTAAGATGAATCTGAATTCACCTTTAGAAACTCTTGCTACAAAATAGAGAGGGTACAGTAGTTAAGCTTAACACTTGCGCGCTCGAGCAACGCACACCTAGACATCTCTCACCGACACTGTATAACCGCAATCTCAAACAAATCTCAAAACAGTTCGAGTACAAAATAGAGAGACTAACAGAAGTTTAGCTTAGTACTACAGGCGCTCGAGCATCGCACACACACAAAGACAGCTCTCGCCGCTGCGTCACGTACTCAAACTGTTTTGAGAGTGTTATGAGATTGCACTTATATAGTGTCGGTGAGAGATGTCTATGTGTGCGTTGCTCGAGCGCGCAAGTGCTAAGCTCAACTACTGTACTCTCTCTATATTGTGGTTCAAGTACATGACGCAGCGGTTAGAGCTGTCTTTGTGTGTGTGCGATGCTCGAGCGCCCGTAGTACTAAGCTTAACTTCTATTAGTCTCTCTATTTTGTGCTCTTACATAGAACTTGCGTGCACAGCTTCTAAGTTCCGCCGACCTGTCGATCCCTCGTTCCGTTCTCTCATTACGCGTGGCAATCCGGCATTTCGGGGAGTATTTGACGTCAGCAGATTTCCTTGAGGAGAAATTTTTGTGCATCTTCCCTTTTTAATAGCGCGCCATTGGATCAATAAAGCGGTTACTTTGATCAAAAAATTCAAAAAGGATTCGAACATAGTTATTTTACAGATAACGTTGTAAAATTTTACTTTTTAGGTCTTTTTTGCTCTTTATCTTAATCTTATAATAATAAGAACAATACTATATTGTCAAAACATAGTAGGTACCTCATTATCGTAGCGATTATAGACTACCAGCCATGCTAATCGAATGCAAAAATCATGTTTGGAAAAGAAATAATAAGTAAAGTGTAATCAAATCAAAGTACCTACATTATAGACCGGGCGGCCACCGCATGGTTACCTACCCCATCGAGTTACTGGATATTACCACCTTCCACGAAAAGTAGACCTTAAATAGGTAAGAAAAATGTTGGTCTGCCGGGGCTCAACCTGAAGGAACCTTGGCGGTGCAAAGCTGTGCTACCTATTTTTGACCATCATTTTACCTCATGTGGTTACTGAACAAAACCTTTTCGTTGCTTTTAGTCTCTATTAGTAGAGTCAAAATAATTATGTCTGCCGAGCGAATTCTTGGAGGGTTCCGCAGTCCAACCATTTTTAGGGGCCGCATGGGGGTGCTATTTTACCTCATCGAGTTACTGGATGAAACCAAGTTCTCCTGGTAGCTAAAATGGTCCCCTTTAAATATTAATTGGTCTGCCAGTTCGCAACCTGGCAGTTTTTGCAGTCCAACCAAATAACTACATAGCATAAAACAAAATCGCTTCCCGCTGTTTGTCCCTATGTATGCTTAGATCTTTAAAACTACGCAACGGATTTTAATGCGGTTTTTTTTAATAGATAGAGTGATTCAAGAGAAAGGTTTATATGTATAATACTTGCATAATATAGCAGAGCAACACTGATAATTTTAAAGGTTTCTAATGTGTGTCGTAAATAAACACTTTTTTGCGCTTACATTGCAAATGCTGGCTGAATCCTACGAGATAGATCAAAAAATGTACTACAGTATTATTTACCTTAAAAAGGTCCACATAAAACTTCTTGATGGTATATGTCTATCTCTTAGGGATAACCCACAATAACCAGTTTTATCCTTTCTTTTTATGAGAAACTAGCTGACCCGACAGACGTTGTCCTGTCTTAGTTATGAATATTGAATTCGAATTGGTATAATTAATGAAAAGTTGGGTTAGAGATATTATAGGTCCCGTTTCCGTTACCGTTCCCCTTCCCCTTTCCTGTCCCGTTCCCGTTTACTTTATAACCCAACAGCTTTATAACCAAGTATATATCACTTGTTATGTTAGTAACGTGTATGTTAGTCTATCCAAACTTACCAATTTAATATTTGGTGTGGTGGCTCTGAACTAACCGTGATGAGCACTAAGAAATTCAGTTTTCTTAGATCCTTTTTGTAAGAAATAATAAATTAATTATATTACATTTATTTCCTCAATAAAATAAGTCCGACCGAAGCATCTGTTTGTTTTATTACACCCTCTTTGACAATATTTGCAGCACGCATTCTTTTAATTCTATGTCAAACGTCATATTTAAAAAGTTTATTTTGTCCAAAATAATTATTCTTATTCTTAAATTTTTTAAAGTTTTTATGTCCAAAATAATTTTATATGGTGGTTAAGTGTTCTTAAATTTTCTAATTTTCCGTGCAATTTTCTTAATTTTTTCTTTCATAACAACCATTTCCTGATAATATTAAACACAACAAAAAAAAGAATTAGTGAAATCGGTCCAGCCGTTCACGCGTGATGGCTTGACCAGGCGAAACTGGATTCATACATATATATAATGGCTTTATTTACTAAGCGATTTTAAGCAATACAGCATTAATCCTTATCCAATTAAGTACCTTAAATATATTTTGCATGCATGTGATATAGATTATTATAGCCTTAGTATTAGCACTGCACCCATGCGAAGCCGGAGCGAGGCGCTATACTAGTTTAATATAGTTTGTAAGTTCTCCTAGTAGCTAAAATTATGCCCTTTAAATATTAATTGATTTTCCAGTTCGCAACCTGGCAGTTTTTGCAGTCCAACTAAATTTATTATAATTTTAATGTTACATTTTCAGTCTACAGACGATATTTTACTTGCTTGCTTGTTTCTTTGTATTGATTCATGAAGTATATTTATTTTCTCAAACATGCTTGGAAATTCGAACATTATTTTGACAACTTTCTTAGTGCTAAATCGGACTGGACAAACCTAAACCGCTCCGGCAATTTTTGTATGAGAATCCATTACTAACGTATAATAATGGCTTTTCATATAAATATTACAAGCCAGCCTTTCTGTTGTTTAACTTCAAAATCTATCGCAATCGCTTTCAGGATGTAATCCATTGAAGTTTCTTTTTGGCACAAAAAAAACTTAGCAAAGAAATGCAGCAATGTGTCACATCGGCACAGGTTATACAGAAGACCGAGGAGTATAATCTGCCACTTTGCTTGGCGTTCGTGGATTATGATTTGATTCGATTGACACCTGGGCGGTGCTGCAGTCTCTTAAAAGTGCCAAGTGGACTACAGGTATATCGAGGTGTTGAGGTATTTATACAAAAATGCCACCATGTCGGTCTGAGTACAGAACCAGAGCACAAATCCAATCCAACTGCAGCGTGGTGTGAGACAGGGAGATGTTATTTCTCCGAAACTGTTTACAGCCGCGTTGGAGGACATATTTAAACTCTTAGACTGGAAAGGACTCGGCATCAACATTAATGGCCAGTACCTAACACACCTTCGTTTTGCCGATGATATAAGTCTTATGGCTGAGACCTTGGAAGACCTGAACACAATGCTCGAAGATCTCCGAAGTGCTTCCCAAAGAGTGGGACTTAGGATGAACATGGATAAGACGAAAATCATGTCTAATGCCCATGTCGTGCCCGCTCCAGTTCATGTTGGGAACACTACACTTGAAGTTGTTGACCATTATGTATACCTAGGACAGGCAGTCCAGTTGGGTAAGTCCAACTTCAAGAAAGAGATCTCTCGTCGAATCCAACTCGGATGGGCAGCATTCGGGAAGCTCCGAAAAATCTTCGTGTCCGATTTACCTCAGTGTCTCAAGACAAAAGTCTATGAACAGTGCGTGTTGCTAGTGATGACTTACAGCAGCGAAACGTGGTCGCTAACTATGGGTCCCATTAGGAGGCTCAAGGTCACCCAGCGTGCAATGGAAAGAGCCATGCTCGGCGTTTCCCTGCGTGATTGAATCAGAAATGAGGAGATCCGCAGGCAAACTAAAGTAACCGACATCGCTCGAAGTATTGCTCAGTTAAAGTGGCAGTGGGCTGGACACATAGCGAGAAGAACCGATGGTCGTTGGGGCGGAAAGGTTCTTGAATGGCGACCACGCACCGGACGACGCTCCGTGGGTAGGCCCCCGATTAGGTGGACGAACGATCTGGTGAAGGTCGCGGGAAGCCACTGGATGCGGGCAGCGCAGGACCGATCGTCGTGGAGATCCTTGGGGGAGGCCTATACCCAGCAGTGGGTGTCATGCGGCTGATATGATGATGATGATATAAATATTGCCGGCGTTTGACCGTAAATGTTTTTATTTAAACTCATTACACACGTGTAATTCAAAATTAGAGCAAACTTTTCAATGAAACACGAATATGGGTGTCCAATAAAAAGCCTTGATGAGCGAGCACATTGCAAAAAAGCTTAAAAAAAATTTTTAGATATTATACTAGCTATCACGGTTCATGAGATACAGCCTGGTGACAGACAGACAGACAGACAGCGGAGTCTTAGTAATAGGGTCCCGTTTTTACCCTTTGGGCACGGAACATTAAAAACTAAAAAAAATATATGGGTATCAAATGAAAGGCCTTGATGATCACCTTCCAAAAAATTTAACAAAAAATTAATTTGCCAACTAAACCACAGCTTTCCTCAGGATAAAATGTTTGTCGCAGAGTCGAGCCGTTGCATATACGACTTGTCGCAGTAGCGTTATATCGGAGTAGGGTGCGCCGCAGTGGAGATCAGTCGCTATGAGGATGTGCGCAGAAGTCTTCTATCGCAATCACGTTAGCGGCAGTAACAAACTGTCGCGATCTTGTTATGCGCAGTTTTGTCTGTCGCAGTCATGTCGCAGTCATGAAATATACTCCTGACGGAGCAATATTACGCATACTTGATATCACATGGGTACCTAAAACATGCAAAATAAATAAAATAAATAAAATAAATAAAATAAATAAAATAAATAAAACAATAAAATAAACTAATTGTATTTAATATTTCAGTTTGAAAATAATAGGTAAATGGAAAGCAACCAAATAAATAAAAAATAAAATTTCGTCTATAGACAGAACATTTAATTTTCAAACTATATTAAACTAGCGACTCGCCCCGGCTTTGCAGGGGTACAATGCTGATACTAAGGCCATATTAATCTATATCACATTCATGCACAATGTATTTAAGGTACTTAATTGGATAAGGATTAATGCTGTATTGCTTAAAATCGCTTCGTAAATAAGCCATTATTTCTCATAAAAAGAAAGGATAAAACTGGTTATTGTGGGTTATCCCTAAGAGATAGACATATACCACCAAGAAGTTTTATGTGGGCCTTTTTAAGGTAAATAATACTGTAGTACATTTTTTGATCTATCTCGTAGGATTCAGCCAGCGTTTGCAATGTACGCGCAAAAAAAGTGTTTATTTACGACACACATTAGAAACCTTTAAAATTATCAGTGTTTCTCTGCTATATTATGCAAGTATTATACATATAAACCTTTCTCTTGAATCACTCTATCTATTAAAAAAAACCGCATTAAAATCCGTTGCGTAGTTTTAAAGATCTAAGCATACATAGGGACAAACAGCGGGAAGCGATTTTGTTTTATGCTATGTAGTTATTTGGTTGGACTGCAAAAACTGCCAGGTTGCGAACTGGCAGACCAATTAATATTTAAAGGGGACCATTTCGGCTACCAGGAGAACTTGGTTTCATCCAGTAACTCGATGAGGTAAAATAGCACCCCCATGCGGCCCCTAAAAATGGTTGGACTGCGGAACCCTCCAAGAATTCGCTCGGCAGACATAATTATTTTGACTCTACTAATAGAGACTAAAAGCAACGAAAAGGTTTTGTTCAGTAACCACATGAGGTAAAATGATGGTCAAAAGTAGGTAGCACAGCTTTGCACCGCCAAGGTTCCTCCAGGTTGAGCCCCGGCAGACCAACATTTTTCCTATCTATTTAAGGTCTACTTTTCGTGGAAGGTGGTAATATCCAGTAACTCGATGGGGTAGGTAACCGTGCGGTGGCCGCCCGGTCTATTACGCCTGTGTCCACCTCCGCCCACGGAACACCACAGTAGGTGTACGCGAAACCGCTACGTAGATGTGATACTTATACGTCATCGTCAATAGAAGACAACTCATAGCGGAACTATGGCGGAACTACCGCGGCGCCGCTGGTACGGTTTCGCGGCGGAGGTGTGCTACAGACGTTATAATTTTTAAATTAGAACCAAGAGTGGTTACTTTTTGGATGAATTTAAAATTCCTTACGTTTCGGTTTACTCTTGCGGTTTCGGCAGCTTTTGAAGGCTGTACTGTTAGTGTCACGGGTCAATAAATAAAAAAACAGACTTCCGTGCTGATTACAGTATTTTGATGTAAGTATAAAATATTTGTTTGACAGTTAAACAAATTATTTTCACTACATCAATCGAGTCCACATCATTCGTCTCTGTGATTCCCCAAAGTAATCTTCGAACTCGCCAAACAACTCGAAAACAAAGTAGCAACCCTGATTAAATTCAGAAAGTACTTTTCAACTGTTTCGTTATAAATTATTCTGTACGTATTTGAATAACGCAAGATCAACATTGACATGGCCGTGTACTTACTTGCGAGTGAAATTAAAATGTAGAACATGAATTTCAGATGACGCCAATGAAGAAAACCTACAAAATTACACCATGTTGAATTGAATACAAAAATATGTCATAAAAAGAAACGAAGAATTAAACCCAAGCTCTGCACTCCTTATTATACATTGACTGTTGGGTTTTCTAAATATTAACTCTTTAAATATAGTTTGTAAAATATTTGTGAAAGAACATTTTCTTGAAATATCACGAATTAAAGGAGAAAATTATGAATCTATTATACAACACTTTAATAAACATATTTTGGTATTAAATAAACTTCCTTAAATAAACTAGTGGTTCCGTGAGCTGTAGACCTAGAAAATTAGCTCAAATTGTATGTTTAAAAAAATTACTAAGAATAGATATTAGTTTTTTCAACTAATAAGTATCTATACTGTGCAAATAAAATAACGCAGTCTGTTCTGTCACAAAGTCACAACTTTCGAATATTGACCAGAAATGTTTTGATTGATGAACTTTTGAGTCTTCTAAAAATAAAAAAAACATAATTTACTTTGCATTGCTAACAAAAAAGTTTCGTTACATTTTGGTCATTTTTCGAAACTGTTGAAATGTTTTTTTTACATATCTTCGCCATTTCGAAAAATTTAACAAAACTGGCTAGACTAAAAATTAAATGTAATTATCAAACCTGCTCACAAATTTCACGAGAATCGGTTGAGAAATGTGACCTGCCCCTCTACTCAAATGGCCACTTTTCTATTAGTTCGCTACCTTTAAGCCTAAAAATAAGCAATTAAACGATCAAGTCACACGTCGCAAGTTTATGTAAATCACAGACAATTGTATGGAATTGATAAGCTTACGACAAGTTATTTTGGTGTTTATGGCTTATTTTTAATTTTTAAGTTAGCGAACGAATAGAAAAGTGGCCATTTGAGTAGCCCCCCTGAAGCCCTACTCAAATGGCCAACATTCTATTCGTTTGAACGCTACGCTCACTATTAAAGCTTTAAAATAAGCAGTAAACTATAAAATTACGGGCCGTAAGCTCGTCAATTCCATACAATACATCAAAGTCTGTGATTTATATAAGTTTGCGACATGTGATTTAATCGTCTATTGCTCATATTGAAGCTTTAAAAGTAAGCGTAGCGTTTAAACGAATAGAAAGTTGTCCATTTGAGTAGAGGGCTGTAGAGAAGAACAAACAGCGCCGGAAAGCCGGACTGAAATATGTTTTTACATATTATCTCCGCCATTTTGAAAAATTTCGAAAAACTGGATCGGCAGAAAATTCTATACCTATTATTTTCGAACCGCTTACTAAATTTCACGAGAACCAGTTGAGAAATGCGACCTGAGGTGAACAAACGGACAGCCGGAAGGACATACGAAAGAACTTTTGCCCAAGCTGAAGCAGAGACGCTTCGCTCGCGCTTCGCGCTCGGTCAGTCAATTATATATTTAAATGTTGGCAATGGCAAATGAAAACAAAGCAATGACCTAGCAACTTCATTATGTATTCAAGAAAACTGAACTAAATTAAGTCTTTAAAGTGATATTAAACAAATTCGGACTTAATGTTTTAATCATATCGCTTTATTTAAATAGCACTGAAGAAAACTGACGAGTTAACAATTAAATTGGATACTTAGCAAAACTTTTTGAAAATGGATCGAGAAATTTGAGTCATTATTTGGCCACTGAGGAGATAAATTTTCCAAGGGGCTTATTGTTAAAACTGTGGAATGGAAGCGTGATAAAAGTTTTTCTGACTTGGTCAGGGTGTTGCCATCAGCTCGTAAAATTACGTAATCTCTTTTTAAATCCACAGGGGGTATATAAACTTTAGGCCTTTTCAAACAATTTGAAACCATTTAACAAATTTTGTTACAGTATTCTCATAAATAGGTACACCGATGATATTAGAATTTTTATTAAAAGGTACACAGTTTGTAAAATATTATTCATTTTGAGTGGTACTCGACTTTAAAAACAAACTATTACAGATTTATTCTAATGTCTCATACAAAATATAAGAGTGCTCTTCCACCAAGAAAGTTTCTCTTGAAGAAAATGATTCAACGGAGCGCAGTTCTTGCATACTAACTGAGGCGAGGCATGTGAGCCAAGGATGCAAACTTGATGCGATCGAAGTATGCGCGCTCAAAATGCATGCGAGGGTTGTGAATGTTGCGAATAACGGACTGCACTTCATTACTTGGCTTGCATCGCGCATATTTCTCTATTACAATCCAGATTCATAACTATGTACTATAGGCAACGGCCAACAAAATTCGTATGCGCGCGTATCGCCCATGCACCACAGAATAACTAATAGTATAAGTCCTGCACGAACTAAACGAATGTTGTGACGGCGCGGCGTGCAAGCGATTTTAAGTGGTTAAGCGACGCTGTTGCCTATGGTACTTATTTGTAAGATTTGTGAATGGAGAAAGCCAATGGGTATGTAAAATAACTTGAAACTTTATGACAATACACCTGTTTTAGTTTCATTTAAATCAAGCAAGTAGTTTTCAAGTTATAAGGGTTTGATGGAAATGCTAAGCGCACTTAAATATGTGCATTATCACGTACGACTTAAGGTTCCTTACCCGCGTTATGACGTTCGTAACGTGAGTCAAAAAATAACAGTTTTCTAGATCATATAACTTTTTGTTTTAAAAGATATCGCGAAAACTTCTTCACAGTGGTCCTTTTTACCGACTTCAAAAAATACGGTACGGTAAGATACGTAAACGTACGTAAAAAACCTACCTCTAAAAAGCAAGAAATAATATTCGTAATAATAAAAACACGTCTATTGAAGTCAGGTGGGGCTTTTAAAATAAAAAAAAAGGAATTTGTACTCCAGCCCCCCACCCGACTTCAATAGACGTGTTTTTATTATTACGAATATTATTTCTTGCTTTTTAGAGGTAGGTTTTTTGAAGTCGGTTTTTTGTTTTTTTAATCAATTTTGTACCTTAAATACAAAGCTAATTGGATAAGTCACTAAACAAAAATCGATGGCTTTGTGAAAACCAATAGGTATTACGTCATAGGAACTAGTCAAATAATTGGTTCTTGTCCTACCACATCACTGGTGGAAGCCTAATATAAGTATTCCACCACACAAACCTATACCCTCACTAGGATTTGAGCGCGGGACAAGATTGCCACCGTTGCACTAAAAGGCTGTAATTATTGAATAGCATCCCAGTTTTTTTTATTTATAAAACTAATCTCATAAACAGGGCTTTTGTACAAAGTAAGGTAAAGAACATTTCTCACTCCTTCTATGAAAATGTTTTTCGTAAAGGTCGCTAAATAACTAAAACTTTCTCCATACTTTGTCAGAATTTGACGACGCTGTTAAACTCAATTAATTTATTTTGTGACGAAAAGGACAAGGATGAAAGCTGTGTCGGATTTTTCTGGAAAATTAATTAAAATAAAGAACTTACAAGGAATGGGACTGAGGAGGGTTGTGTAAAGTTGTGATAACGTTATATCTTTCTTTTGCTGATCTCCCTCTTATTTTAGTTCAGTATTTTACTAATCTTTTGCAAAATATCATCCAATCCCTAATGAGGCACTTTATTTAATCTGTAGGTACTTTGAAAAATGTGTATTTGAGGACGATAAATGAGCTTTAGCTTTTAAAAGTTCAGATTAATATTTTTAGATGCTCTATGAATAATTTACTCAGATCAATGATTTATTTTCTTTGTTTTTTCAAAGTAGATTTATAAAATAAAGTTTACTCTTATTTTTACACGACTGCCTAAAAAAGGAGTATTCATTCAAGATTTCGTGAAAACAGGATATCTTGCCCCTTGTGTACGATTCACACCAACCGGCGGCGGGTCTCGAAGCGCATATTACATCTTCCAAAGGAAATTAAAGCGTCTATGTCTAGACTAGACATGAACTTTCATGCTAAAGTTGTTTATTTTTTTAAATCTGTGATTCAATAATCTGCTGTACTTTTTCACTTATAAGTCTGTGGTATCTGTCAACCACATGACAGATCAATGCCAAATCGGAAATCAAATTGACATTTTGTTTTCTTAATTTCGAATAAAGGAAAATAATTATGGTTTATGCAGCCAAGCTTTAACATTTCCATAGTGACTTTTTTGCCTTTTGAAAATTGGATGTAGATAATGGAACGTTTTACAATGATTTGTTGTTACTGTAGTGTTCCCATATCGAAAAAATATCCATAATTAAATAACTTTTTTTCTACATGCGCCTAAAATAAAACATAACTTGATCAATATAGCAAATACTGTTGGGTGCTAGATTATGTGCGGGTATTATCAACCATACCACTGGACCACACCACTTGGGTGTCATTTACATTTTTTTAGGTAACCACACCACTACCGACTAGTAATGTGTAATATGTCATATCGTGTCCTTCCGAATGATAAATAATTAATAACGATAAATGCAAGTTCAGTATTAAAACTCCACTATGGTGGAGTAGTTCACAATAAGCGGCTATGTACAGTCAGCAGCACATGAGGTTATACAAAACTGTCAAAAATGTGTAATTTATTTTAAAATATTTAATAGCTTAATTTAATATCATTACGCTGTCGTGGAAGCCCAGCGTGGCATTGACCGTAAGAGTTGGTCTGAGATGCTAGTACGAAATGTCTATGTGTGCATGCACGAAAAACCGCGATTTGTTCAGAGTTATTTTGTGATATTATGGTGTATATTGGATGCAATATGTTGGTGTTCGGTCAGGGAATCCAGTCACGTTTCGGGGTGGTTTTTATGTTGTGCGTAGATATTTCTGAGAAATGTTTGCTGGGTTATTACATAGGTGTATATTCTTCTATTCAGAGAACGGAGGAAATATGCAGCAAACGTAGCCGATTTTTTTAGAAATAAGTAATCTATTAAACAAAAACAGAATTTTACCTCTCATAATATGAGCTTCTTCAGATCATAATAATACTATGTATTTATTTCAAAGTTATATAGCGTTATATATGAGAAGAAAAAGATGAAATGCAAAAACTAATAAAAAAATCAAGATTTTAAAGAGTTAATTTTTATTCTAGATATTAAATGGTTTTTTTGTTTGTTTTATTGGACCTGTAATCTAAGTAACGGGTCCATTGTTTTCAGATGACTTGTTTTTTCTAAATTATTGTTTATTTTTGATTAGTTTTGGCCTTCTGCTAATTTAATTTCATAAGCATGAAAATAAATACTTGAAACAAAGCTATACATACCTTAAAGAAATTCCAATAAATTGTACTACTGTTATCAGTTTTTACGACGTTTTGTTACGTTTGTGTGGTAAGAAGATAGCTGGGTTTGAGACAATGAGTCTTGTATTACGTTATCTTGTCTGCAGTTTCGCTTGTGCAGAAATGAATGGACTACGAACGAACACTTAATATTGTGAGAACAATAACGTTAGATTTCGTTTTATTATATTTATTAATGAGTAATGTGATCCTGATAAAAGCTGCGGCTCAAAAACAGTTCATTTATTTATTTTATTCATATCATATAGCATGAAAGAAAGAAAAAAATTGAGAGAACATGATGAGTGACTACTTTCCTATTAAAATGCAAAAGATTTTTGCATGGTCTCAATTTCTGTTTAAACCAAGTACCTACCTATAAGAAAAACAAAGTTTTGTTTTTTTCCCAAACAATAAGCGCTATCGCACACATGCAACTTAGTCTCCAAGCAACTGTTTTGTCTCTCACATCAAGTCCACGGGTTTATATGGAAGCGCGCACACGAAGCGACACGGTCGTCTGCAACTTTTCATACAAATCACGTGAGAGACAAAAAAGTTGCGGAGACAAAAGTTGCCCGTGTGCGATAGCGCTTAATGAACATCTTGCGCAGCTTTTTAAACTTATTTCCTTTTTAATCAACTTCAAAAAAAAAAGGCGGTTCGCAGTTCGTCGGGATATTTTAATTCATTGGGACTTCATTGGGTTCAACACTTGGATGAATTCGTCCAAGGTTCAACATAAAGGTGTTATTTTGCTATACAAGCATTTTTTCGTAGTACATCTATTTAAGAGACGCTTCGTTTCTGCGATAATAACCCCCTGTAAATATGAATATACTGGTTCAGGCTTACTGTGAATTTTATGCGCCATTAACTGTCGTTTGCGGCGACGACGTCAGCTTTATATAAAGTGACAACCCTTTCTGAAAGTAACCGCGTCCCCAACATTCTATATTGACTCTTCTGCTCTTTAATATACGAATGATTTTAGCGCAAACTACGAATTTTATAATATGAGTTGCGTGCTTTCGATACAGCTTTAGAAAAGGTGTAAGTAATGAGCCATAGAAAGATCACTTTTGTTGATGATGATACTCGGCAACTCACAATACTTGGCTCTTGGTAAAACGATGTAGGTTTGACGATTGTGAAATTGGCCTTATTCATCTAAATATATAAAAGGCTAAGTTTTTTATATTTATACGGGAAAATGTTTCTATAGACTGAGTGCTTATTAGGGTTTCGTATCAAAATGGTAAAAATTAAAAAATATTTAAATCACGACTGCCCTGCCAAAAAGGAACTAAAATATTAATTAAATAAAGTGTCATTGTGTCGGGGGACCGTTTTGTGGAACAATTTTTAATCAAAGAGGTCCCCCGGCTGCAATGACACTTTATTTAACTTTTTAGTTCGTTTTTGGCAGGGCAGTCGTGTTTTTAATATTTTTTAATTAATTTATTTTTATTTCACATATTTTTGTGACAAATTATATAGTTTTGGAAAGTGCTCATTAAGGCCTTTCATTTGATACCCATATTGTAATAATTGAAGAAAACATTTTTTTTCACATTTAAAGTGGCGTCGTACGGCCGCCATATTGACTTTAAAAAGAAATTGCTAGTGTCACTCGGAATTATCTAAGTATTCTAACGATACCCCATACATTCAAATCCGTTGAGCCATTTAGAAGTTATGGTGGAATAAAGAAACTCACATACCCACAAACAAACATGAACCCTGAACACAATATACACTCCTTTTTGGGCAGTCGTCTAAAAAGGAACCTTTAGGGTGCGACTCTGTCTGTCGGTTTGTCGCAGCTGGATATCTCAAGAACTGCTAATGCTATCAACTTGAAATTTGAAATAGTTTTAGATGATGTTTGACCAACTATTATGCAAATAAGAAAGATTTTTTCTGCAACAGAGATTAAAAGGGATCTTGAAATTTTGAATAGGCTATCATTAAAGAGCGCTGTTTGCACATTCTCAAATATTTTTTTAGGCCCCAAAGTTATCGTGAACATTAAAAATGTAAAAAATACTGTTCCTCTTATAAACACTCCCCTACAGGACAAATAAAACGAGCGATGTCTCTGAATAGCATACTTTTTAAGAAATCATCAACTAATAATACATTAGTTCCACTATCGGTCAAGAGATAGCGCTGACCTAAAAAATCTACAACGCAGTGTATTTATATACGATGGTACGGAACCCTCCTCGGTGCACGAGTTCGATTCGCCCTTGATCGGTTTTTTTAATCTTTCAGTTACTATATAATTATCTAGTAAATACGGGTAAGTTTATTATTATATTACTATATACTTATAGTACACTAATAATAGTTATTTATGCAACTGTACTATAACGAGGGGTATTAAAACACGAATGTGGGTTGTGTTTTAATACCTAATTATCTACAGTTGCATACAAGACTTTATCTACACCCATTTTTTTATTTTTTCTTATTTTTATTAGGGAAACAAACAATATTTTAATACTTAAGGATTAAAACACCCATGATATTTATCTAAACCCATGATAATGTATCCTCTATAAAGGTTTTGACTTTGACTTTGTCTTTGACTTTGACTTTCCTCTCCCTCCTCGTCATTATGTCTCGCTCGCGCGTGGGCGCGCGGCGCTGCAGGACCAGCTCTCGCTCGGGATATTGTAATGATGGCAGTAAGCTAACTGTTTCAGAACCCCTTACAGAGGATTTAAAGCATGGGTGTAGATAAAGAAGTAAAAATGCTACATATCGGACTATTCAAGCTTAAAGATCTGATACGTAACGTAGCATAATGCAATAAAAAATTTATAGAACAGACTTCAGATATTTTACATTATAAAAGCTTTACTTTTATAACTTGTGAAAGATCGGATCACAGACGCAACACTTTAAAAGGAATAGTAAACCGATTTTTCCGTACAACGATGAAACTGAATTTTAGCACCTATAAAACATTTCCAAAGAAAGAAAACGCAGAGATAACTTTAAAATTGCGTCTATAAAGAATCAAAGTAATGATTGCAATAACTGTTACTGAAAACCTATAAAACCAGAGGCAATCTTCCGTATTCTAAGATGAAGGGTAGTAATTGCTCCAATAAAGTGTGGTGTCGCCTGAACCGGGGTCCGGTATAAAATTTTAGTGCTCCGAAGTTTTGGCCTCAATTTCTATCGATTCCTTTGTCCTGTTCATTTATTTTTTAAATTCAATTTTCCAAAGTGCTTGGGGACTATTAAGGAGATTAACGGCGGTGTTTCTCAACGCTCCGAGATAATTTTTAACCTCTTTATTATAAATTTCTGGAGAAAATATTTCGCATCGTTACCAAAACGATTTCGTTTCAGATTTTTGTGTGCAAAATATTGTTGTTGTAATACTGCAATGATCAAACAAAATATGTACTTATAATATGGATTGTTGGATCGATAACCACTTTCATCTTTTGTATTCTTTGTAAAAGATTTGGCGATTTCAAGAG
This sequence comes from Agriphila geniculea, assembly GCA_943789525.1. Lineage (NCBI taxonomy): Eukaryota > Metazoa > Arthropoda > Insecta > Lepidoptera > Crambidae > Agriphila > Agriphila geniculea. The sequence continues at coordinate 21,288,908 of OX038871.1, forward strand.
GCCATATTTAAGGTGGACCCAAAATAAGTGCTTTGAATACTTTGGAAACCAACAGTTCAGTGGAATGGTCAAGTGTTTAGAACACATTGGGAAAGAAAAATAATTTTAAGCCTGGAATACACATGCTACTAAAAAAGCACGCTTGTTTGCTACTAGATAGTATGCTCATTTATAGCATGCTCTCCGAGTGTGTACATTTGCTCATGAAAATACAGACCTCAGAAGCATACTTGTGTACATTTGCTCATGAAAATACAGACCTCAGAAGCATACTTATTAAGAGCATACTTCTTTCGTAATATTTTAAATACCAAACCACATTTCTTAGATCTTAATAAATAAAAATTAATGTGTTTTTTGTCTTCTGTAAGTTCCTTAACCATTCATCATTACAACATGCAAAGTTCATCAAGAGTTTTTTATATTTTTCAAAATAAGCTCAACCCTTCCAAGCCATAACTAAAATAAAAACCTAAACTGTGCTTATCAAGTAGTACCTCGCCTTTAACACATGCTTGTGGTGCTATTGGACTAGCAAGCTTCGATACTCAGGTCACGTCTCCACACAGCTGCCCGAATCTCTAACACTGACCCATATATGAAACAAAATAAGTCTCGTATCGGTTTTCGGGAAAATAAAAGAAAAACAAAACATCGGTAGTGTTTTTTACTTTACAAAGCTTAACATCATTATAAGCCAACCAACTTATCTCTTATTATATCCTTTATTTCTTTTGATAAAGCTCCACAATAACAGCCTAAACTAGTTAATACCAAAAATAATATTATTTTGCGGTTGTATAAGAGTAACGAGTCGTCGTAGGTACGCTGGTCACGTCGTTTGACGCTGTTGCTACGCCAGGCTGTCGGATGAGCGGCAGCGGGTTTTATAAACCAATACTTTAGATAAAAATACTGAAAAATTTATTTTGTTTTAGCAGTAGAGCCGTGGAGGTAATGTAATAAGTTCTGTGAGGAGTTTAACAAACACTATGTATTCTTCTGGCATGGCAAAGTGACTATGCTTTTCTATTCACACTTACCGCAAACACACCACTCACCACATCGCAACCCCAAAAAAAAAATACAGACAGTATCACATGAGCATTTTAGTTGCAGATTCTTGCAATTGCATTGTGTAAGTACCCAATTTCGACCTGGTTGCGTTTAATGATAAAGTTAGCACTGAACAATTGTAACAATACTATATTAACGTAAAATATGTTGCAATAAAAGTTATGCAAGGAAAAAGTTGAATATAAATTATTTCCGCTTTTTTTAAAACAGATCGCGACGTTTGCCTCGACAATAGTACGGTACATTTACAATTTCAAGGAAGCAAAAGTAGCTCACTTCACCCAATTTACATGAAATTTCCGTCATGAAGAATTTCCCTTTCTTTTCTCTGCGCCTTTAAATGGTAATGAGGGGTCGGTTGGAAAAATTTCAAGATCATATTAGATTTTCCTCTTATTGTCTGCTTGAGCGGGGCACGTCACACGTTTGCTCCAATAAATACATTTATGTGAATGATATATTGAATTTAATAAGCGATTTTGATGCTTCAATAGGCTTACATTTGGCTAAGGAAATCAGTATTGAGTTCGTACTGCGTCTGTATCTTATTGAAGTTTAGATGTAGATAGCGCTTGTGAAAATCATATTTATGAATAATTTATTCGGTGATTTGAATGTTATTTGCCAACGCAACGTAGCATTTTATGAATATCACGATATATTGCATAGAAATTCGGTAATTGATCCATACCTTCTGTAATAAATAATCACTTTAGAAAGTGTTAAAATATCAGTAACAGATTATTTACAACTTTCTGACAAAGCATTTCCGCTCATTCCGATAAGCTACACATTTATTTTATTTTCAATAAACAATTATATAAAAGAATGCTTTGATATTACGTTTCCCAATCAATCATTATTTAGGTATCGCCAGCTTTTGAACGTATTTAGTAATTTGCTACATGCGGGACTATCTGTCAAAACAAAGTTAGTATCAACTCTTTTTATTTATTTAATGGACATTCGCAATCGGCTCCAGAGCATCAAATTTGGTTCATTTAACTTTGAAATGTATTCGTGTTACGCTATGTTATACGCAGCCGCCAAGTTTATTTGATTATACCAGATATTATTTGGCTCGCAACATTTACTTGGTAATTTGACGCCGCCAAGAAGCGCGCGTTCGAGCTGTAATAACGTAACGCTGCATAATCCGCGTTTCAGTAACGCCGCGTAGACCCAGAGCTCCGGAATTTTCCCCGTCATTAACCCGGGTAGGCCCTGGGATAACAAACAAACCTTCACCGGCTTTGTTTCATAGCTCATAGCCTGGTTTAATACACCTGCAATTGGAACCAACCTTATTTTCAAAGCAACAAGGCTGTCTTACCGCTGTTATCTCTCGGTTATCCACGATTTCGACAACGTACCCTAAGTGATTTCTTCAGCTACGCTTCGGACTCTGAACCCCGTAACAATACGGTTTTATTATTATTAGTTCATCTTGTAAACATGTTATAACCGACCTTATTTTTAATGTTTATTCAGCTCGCTTTTCTATAACATAATGAGCGGTTAGCAAATGAGGTTATGTTTTGTTCTGAGAATGAAATGGGTTTACTCGGTATTACAAAGTAAATATTTAGAAATCCATTTCATATGCTCGTTGAATATTGAATCAAAGTACTATGTTACAAAGCTCTCACAACTGAAATGACTGCAAAGTTCTTTTCGATGTTCGTCTGTCAATTTGGTATCACAAAGAAGGCTTAACCTTCTCAATTTATTACATGGAACCGTGTCAGAATTGAGTAGGTGCTATCTATAATTTTCGGTTCACGTTTCGGCGTTCGACCGGAGCTTAAAAAATTGCTAGTCTTCTAACAAATTTCCGCAAATATCCCGATTGGCTCGAAGCTTCGCGGGCGTTGTAAATTAAGTTATAGTACCTGAGAATAACTTTTATATTTGGATTACAATTTTCTTTATACGTTTCGGAATTGAGGAGTGGAAATTGCAAAAGACATTGAAAAATTGGATTTATCAATAGTGTTTCCCTATTTTTATCAATCTTTGGTCACACTTCTTGGTATTTGTGAATCGAATTTGATTTATAGGTACATAATTATAATAAATAGGTTTTTCGATAACATGGTATGAAATATTATTTTGCGAGCTTTGATGTTGGATAAGAATACTCATACTCACTGTAGGTAATTACTTACATCACGCTTTGTATGAACGAATCTAAAACTAGAATTCGCTTAAGGCCCCTACACACGGTTAATTTTTAAGTATATCTAAAAATTAAATGGGGTGTTCAGACCACGTAAATGAACAACTTTTACTGTGGGGCCAACCACGAAATCGCGAAAAAAAAAATCAGCTGTCCAAAAGTAGTGACCGCACATTTTATAAATACCATATTTTCGGCTTCAATATCATACAAAATAAGGAATGTTTTGCAAACATTTTCGGTAATCTTAAGCATCCTTACCCGAAATATCTACCTTTCCGAATTCGGGACTACTTTCGTATTTGTTCCATAATTTATGAAAGGATGAGCTCAGCGACTCACGTTTTTCAACGGCGCATGCGAAACGGTCTCCGCCGTATTTTTTTTTTTTGATTTCGGAATGTGATCGTATGCTAATAAGGGCTCGGGTAAGCGGTGTAAATTATGGATTTTTTTTCCATTACTCCTAGAAAGAGTATGGATTTTTTGGTGTCAGGTATAGTATTTTAAATTAATAATTCATTATAAGACGTTGTTAATTACAAAGGTATAAAAGCTCGTTGATAGATTATAAAGATAATATTTATTGTTAGTGCCTAGGCAAACTTCACACTTCATTTTTATTTAGTAACCCTATCCCAAAAAAATGATTTATTTTGTGGGGTAAATAGTTTTCACTCTCTCTTTTAAGTTAACCCTCAAATTGTTGTCAAAGGAACGCGTACAATTACTTCTCACCGAGTCTCACTCCACAGGCTATTCCTTGCGGTGTGTACGCATTAAGGTTGTATTACTATGTCATATAGCAGCATTTGCAGTGACATCTAATATCAGCGTTGCCCATTTAACTTGGCGTAAAATCACCCGTCGCAACATTATTATGTGCGTAATCGCAGAGGCCAGAGGAGAGATGTTTGCCGTGTAATGGCGCTTATTTTGTCACATTCACGTTATAAACGTCACAGAGAGGCACAATAACGCGTGGCCCAGACCGTAATGGCCGACTGCTCTGATTTATACCTTATTTCTTTTATGTGCCAACCGAATGGCTTTCTTTATAGAATGTCGCTTTAAGGGATGCTGGCCCGAGTTGCTAATATTAAATTACGTCCAACCTTAGCATTGTGTTTATCTGGCTTAGTATCGGATTAACTGATTTAGTAAAAGCCTGCTTTTTAGGTCACGTTAATATAATATTTTGGATGTCTTCCTCGGGCACAATGAGTAGGTATATATAATACGTAATTCATTTTTGCAGAACCTTCCTATTTTTTCTTATAAAGGTTTTTTGTTTGCGGTCTCTGTACATATTATTTTGAGAATATTTTCATTCATTGAGTCATTTGATTGTTATATTGAAAATCATAGAAGACTTTAAAAAATAACAAGATATTTTCGGAATGTTTTTATTTTCATTTGTTAAAAATTGATTTGAAAAGAATTTTTCTGTCCCTATTTTGAAACTGAAATTTAATACATTTTGTGGTTCACCCATACACACTCTGAAATTGGTGGATTTTAGTTATAGTAGTAAACTACAGCAGTACTCATGCCAAATTTTATTTAAGATATAATAAGTCTGTTTAGTCCGTAGGTACCTTCCATTTGTCAGCCTTTCATTCATCTCTAATTTGCTGATTTTAGGGTTGAAACTGTGACTACTATAAGTATGAAACAAAGCCATAACAACGCACGAGGGAAGGTTTTCTGTTTACCCCAAATGTTCCTTATTAACGTGTGAGATATTTTTTGATTATTTCCCCGAATGTGGCAAATTTTGTGACGTATAAAGAGCTATGAAATCACAGAACTGTGTTATCGGCATATTTCGTGCTCTTGAGTTGAACAAGGGACTAGAGAGGGTAGTTAATAACGATTTATGGAACCCTTTTGTTCCACGTCTCTTATCTCCGTCGCGTGTGCTATTCACGGTTGATTTATCTTGTCAGGACGTCAGGACGCGAAGAAAGAACATGCGCCTATTATAACGTGGAGGGTTAATAAGGTTCAAAATCACATGAAATCACAACAAGTTTTGATAAATTTTTCACCGAATATTTTCTCTTACGGATTTTATCATACTGCATTTTCCATTTTGCTTTTAAAGGCCTATAAACATTACTTTAATATTTAAAAAATATTTTGTTGTAATTATTTTAAGTAAGGTATTTATAAGCTGTAGATTAAAAAAGAAAGCGCTGAATATAACTAGTTAAAGAAAAAGTTATGAATACGTTTTCAGAGACGTTGATGGATTTACAGATTTAATTACGTTTTCAGTAATTAAACTTTTACGAAGATAATTTATAATTATGAATATTCCAAGCATACAATATTATCATATTACACAGTTAGACTTTCGCACTGAATATTAAAATAAATAAAATCACACATTCTGTCTGTAACATTCAAAATTAAATTGAAATGTATTTTCGTTCGTCACTTAATTTAGTTTGTAGAAGCCTTCGTTTGTCCCAAAAGTCTTTAAGAGTTTATAGGGTCATAGAAAATTTTACATTAATTAGTCAATAAGGTTTAATATTACTATTATTTTTTGCTATAAAACCAATTTACCTGTTTGTTTTAACTTTTAACTTAAAGGTGCGTGACACAATGTCTGACTTGTTTGTGCTATTTGAAATCTAGGTCTCTTGAAAAAAGGTAAACAAGGGAACAAACGGATAATATTAGACTTCATTCTCCCGAGTGTCAATATCTATTAGTTAACCACTTCTATTATTTCTGTCTTATTTCGATCAAAGGTAAAGCTTCTCTTACACGTTGTTATACGTACGTTGTTATAAGACAGAATTTGTAGTATGAAATCAATGTTTTATAGACTTTAATGAAAAAAGTAAGCCAATTATTTTAGAAAAACATATCAAACATCATTGCATGTTTCATCTATCATCCTATAAAAGGGTATTTTGGCTCTCATTAAGGCAGTAAGTAAAATAAAACGTTTACATTGTTTATTACACGATAAAGTACGTTTTTCTTGTCTGTGCATGATTAAAGTAGTAATATTTTATTAGGACGAAGCACATCGCATGATTTACAGTATCGGCGTTGAGGAAAAGATAACGCTTTTATATTCCCGAATAAATGATGTAAAAACAGGAGATGGGGAGCGTAACATAATTTGCTGTGTTCCCGTGTTGGCGAAGGCCGATATATCAAATGTAAACAACCGACGATAAGGTAGGAGAAACAAAACGCTGGAATGACTCCCATTACGTTTAAGCGAGATGCTCGATTTAACTTGACTAACGATTCAGTTATAGTTCACACATTTAGAACCTTGTGAGTCAACGTTTCATTACTTCAGTCTAATAGCTAGTCCTTTACTATTTTGTTGAATTACAGATAATACCATTTACTACAGGTGCGCATTTGGAGTAATAAGAAAACTATGTCGCTGCAATCAAAATTCCAATTAAAGCGTTTGTGTTGAGTTGGCGTATTTTATTTCATTTCTGAAACTAATCAAATACATTAGGTAATATAGTAAAGAAAATAATACACACTATCTAAAGGTTTGTGGTGACAATATTCCCATTAAATTCGCATTCTTCTAAGGTCGATGGCCTATACAAGCCCGATAAAGTACAATAACATGAGATTTTACGCATTGAACTAGCCAGAATAAATTCAGGAACTTTAAGACGAAACCATTATTTCTTTTCTACATTATTTCTCAGTCAGTCGGCCACTGAAGTCTTAAATATTTACAAATCTTTTTAAGAGGCAGGCTTAACTAGCTGGGAGAAATTGGCTATTATTTCACGTAGCAGGCTTCGCCAAGAAACTTAATCAGCGTACAGCAGGTAGTTATTGTGGCTAATGGGAACGACTAATCCCCGGGGTCGCCTCTTGTTCATGGTTTACATAACTCTACAGATACTATTCGTAAAGCTTCTTAAGAGGCCGTACAATGCTGGATGAAGTTTTCATAGTAAAAATTATCGAAATTATTGACAACGTTATCGTTTTTAATTAATAACTCACTTACAAACTATTTCTTATTTTAGAAAACGAACACTTACAAAACTAGCTAGCTAAGGTTGTTTTTACTATAGTTTCAAGATTGTTATTGGTTGGTACATCAGCAAAAAACTACATAATTGGAGGTCACCTTACGTTTTTTTTCTATCGAGAAAAGTTTTAGCAATAATTTTTCTGTCAATTACATAACTGAGTACTATAGTTCACTTTCTATATTATTTTTTTGAGACCGATAAATCAAGTAACGCTGTGTGAAATCTTTGTTCAAAAATGTGTATTTTTGAACAAATAAGAAAGGTAAAATGTAAAGATTTAACTTTTGTATGGGTGACAATATTATAATTTTTTCCCGTAGTAAGTGAGGTAGGTAATTTTTTAGAAAGGGGTCTTAATAATTGATGTGATTTATCTAGCTAGAGTTTACTCAAAGTTTAATAGTTCCTAAAGAGATGGTCTATCTCTCTAAGACTCAAGGTATACTTAAAACAGCCAATAATGTTAAAATGCAAAGTAGCACTTATTCATAACCTCAACGGTTTCGAAAAGAAAATATCGCCGTCACTTCCCCAGCGAATCTGCGAGCTTGTTATCTTTAAATTAATGTTCTATCGTACCAGATGAATATAAAAACACTTAACCCTACAGCTTTGGGGCTCTTTAATTATGTTTGCCGATGTCACAGGCGTGTTTTATTCAAATTTGATAGCGAAACATTTCATGTCGAAACGACTTTCTGGGTCAAGTGACGGCTAGATGCCATGACGCCGCATTTTCTAGGGCGAATCGTGGTTAAAATGATTCAGCATAATGATCGCATTACCGCACAAAAGCTGAAAATTTGTCACGTTTCTTCCGTGTTTACGAGGACTTCCCGGAATCGCTCAATTACTATAAAACAGTGGGTACTTTGAACCTCTGCGCTGTGACATTTGTATTTGTAAGAAAATGGAAGTGCTTACTTCGGTCAAAGTAATCACTTGAATAATGATTTGAATAGGAGAAAAGAAAGATATTATCAAAGGTGATCAAGAAAGCAAACAATATTTTAATTTACTGCCAAACCGTGTCTTTGTGTCGTCCAACATAAATTAAATTCGGCAAAAAATATATTATTTTACTTACTTCGGAAGAAAAAGGAATAAAGCACCTATTTTGTTTACGATCCGCGTAAGATCCAGACACTTTTATGAGGGAAATGAGTTCGTTGCGAAAAACGATTATTCCAGCATTTTGAGCGAGTGATTGGAAACCGGGACGGATACTCGAGAGTTTAAGATCGAGATTACTTTCTATAATCGCGTCTGTGAATCGAAACGGAATGCATTATGTTTATCCTTAACGGTATAATGAGGGTTTGCGATAAGACCCTGTTTTATTTTGCTTCGGTTGCGCACTTGGAAGTAACTCAGTGGATTTGTGAATTCACCTACAAATGAAGCGAAGTCTTTATAAATCTACTACGAATCTTCGACAACAAACTCTTGTGTCTAACCTCGAACTGCCGTAGAGGTTAGATAGCCAGTTCCTCAGAGATGAGGATTCCGGGTATAGTGCACTTCCATCTTTCGGCCTTATCATCGCTTAACATCAGGTGAGGTGAAAGCCAAGCACTATCTCGTCATGTACTTGTTTATGTACTTATTTTACTTGTATAACCTGCAATTTTGTTATTGTTAAATAAATTATACAAATCTATACATATAGCTTGGCCAAAACTAAAACAGTAGCTTCAGACCATGATTTATGATTGAAAATAGCTGAAATTTTCCTCAGGAAAAATTTCTAATTTTCCGCCTTTTTTCCACTTAATCTGTGATGTGTTGATAACTTCGGAAAAAAAGTCGGAAAATTAGAAAATTTTCCTGAGGAAAATTTCAGCTGTTTTCTATAAATATATTTTCTATAAAATCCATACCATTTCATTAAACCTTTAGAAATTAATATCATTAGTTACTGTTCAAACCGCAATCAACTGTTCCAAAACATTTGCCAAAAGCTAATATGTGGTTACACAGTTCGTTTCATTTAATATGATTTTTATTTTTCAACTTTCATTGTATGTTTTATTGAAATTTATTGTGATTGTTTTAATATTTTTATAACATATTTGCTCGTAAAGGGTCTCTTATTACACCAATTTCAATATCGTATTGTATCTCATTACGAACTTGTGCGGTAATGTAAAGTAAAACGCACGGTTTCCTTGATAAACCGTGCGTTTTACTTTACATTACCGCACGGTTTATCTTACTTCGTCTAAAACGAACGGTCCTTTTTTAATTCTTAGCAAAGAGTTTTTATGTCAGAAAAGAAGTCAACATTTTATGGATAAAATTAACTTTGGGAGATAAAATATAATAAATTAACATTTAATTATTCAATTTTATTAATGTTGACGATAAATTACAACCATTTATCTGTAACAAAAACACAAAAATATTAATTTACTTTATTAGTAATACTGGCTGTTTTTATGCCTTTGCCTTAAAAAAAGCGCTGATGAGCGCGCATTGCTAATTTAATTTTTTTTTGCTGTATTGTTTTTATTTGAAAATGTCGTCAAATACTGATGAATTTATTAATTTAACACCGCCAGAAGTCTCAGAGGCAGCGAAAAAGGCTACTCTAAGCCTCTTGCCCGAAAAATTGAAACTTACAAGCGTATCAAAATTTAATCATATGGAAAACAAGCAAAGGTGCAAAGTCCGAGTTTTATTTATTTCCTCGCAAATATGTTATAAAACGTCGTATGACATACGTGCGCTTTGATAATTACAGCCTCTGCTTTCTTGTAGCCCTCGCCTACGGCTCGGGCTAGCAATATCGCCTCGGCTGTAATTTTCAACGTACCGCACTTATATCATAATGTACTATTACAATGTGTACAAATCTAGTATAAGATGTCCTAATGAAAAGAAAACGAATATTTTTGTAAGTATGGTTTACTTTTGACGGTTTATTCTTACCGAAATAATTTAATGTTTTTATTATATCAAATTAAATAAATTGATACCCACCGTTAACCCTTCATAACTCAATGCGATACTGATAATTAAAACATTTTAGCACTTTTTCATTAAACGTAAATCACGTCTAATGGTCGTCCAAATTGCTTGAATATTTTATATATCATGGAACAGGGTTTACTTAAAAGTCAATTAAATTTAGCACCTGTGCCCCTTGATGGAGATTAATTGATGAGGCTCTAGTGTAGTTCATTAGAGTATATAAATAGACGAGTATGTCTGCGCTGCCTTTTCTATTTTCACACGTATATTTTCACGAGCGGGTATACGTTATATTATTATTCACAGAAAAAATGTATGGTATTTATGATACGGTGAATAATCTTGTACAGAGATGTGTTATCCAATTATAGAACTATAATAAATAAATTATACGTCATTACAGACATTGCCTCGATTCCAAAGTAGCTTAACCACTTTTGTTATGGAAATCAAAAACAACGGTGGCACTATATATATACACATATATATACGCCATAAAAAGAAAAATAAATAACAAGTAAATTAACTCAAATAATTGATTGAAATTAAAGAATACATACCTCGAAATGTTAAACAACTACCAACTTCATACAAAAGCCCAGTAATTATGTCAACACGTAATAATATCAAACGTGTGCGACAAAATGTTATTAGTGGCAACTATGTTGTATTATGCCCTGAAAATTAAGTATGAAATTATTGTAAAGTCAATTTCCCTGTGGACCGAGCCAGAGCGGCCTATTGTGCGCTTCAGCTACGGTGTGTGCTACGTGCTACGAACTACGAACATTGTAGCACTTGATTTGCCAGTCATTTAAGGGTTAATTGAATTGCATACAATCAATTTGTATAGAGCTACAAATCTGCGGTGTTATTACAAAATATTTTTAAACACTGTTTAACTTAGACTCTGTTTAAATGTAAAGCTGTCCCTTTAAGACAATATTGTTTGTCTAAGTTAAATAGTGTTTAAAAATCTTTTGTAATAACACCGCTGGTGTTTAAATCTTTAATGCCCGCGTGGCCGCATGCAGCCGAACAACAAAGAAAATCTATTGTGTCTCATTTTCCGGGCGTTGAAGAGTTAAAGGTCACATTATATTTCAATAGTCTGTCATTTTGTAGTCGTTTTGATTAACTTAAGTAAAGTAAAAATAAAACGTCTTTCGACCCATGTTTCTTTGGCAAAATTGTTGAGTTTCATTGGTAGAACACTTCCTTAACTTAATTAAAACGACTAAATAATTACAGTGTTCATTAACTGGCTTTATACCTACTTACGATCAAGAATACTTACGGTGGCTAAAAATTAGGAATTAAGTTCTAAAAGTCCGTTTTTTTATTGCATGTGCTTAACCATAAATTATTGAATTACCTATCCTAACTTTAACATGTGGCGCCCGGTCCAGCAGAGCAGAATAACATCAACTAGTCACTCTCAGGGGTGTCGTAAAAGGCTAATCTATGACTAGACATCGGAATCTGCCGGTCATTCCAGGTCCACATTTAAGAGATATGATTAGGGCCCTCTTTTTAATCAGCTTCAAAAAAGGCGGAGGTTCTGTATTTGGCATGGTCGTATTTTTAATGAATCTACTTTGACTTCACTCTATTTACATTCTTTTCGGTGTGACAGTCCAGAAATAAACAAAGCATTGTTTAAAAAAATTAATGTGGATCTGGAATGACTGGCAAATTTCAATTTTTGTTTATGACTGAATTACATCTAATACCTTGTGGATAAGAAAATGGGTAGCACCATTTCTGACTGTGATCTCAAACCCACCTGCCAAGGGAGAAGACTATAATAAGCTGTTAAGAGTTAATTAATAAGAAATACACTTATGACAACAAATATTATTAAGTGAAAGTAAATACTTTCACTAAGCAAATGCTTAAGCCGTAATAAATACATAGTACTTTAAATGTTTTTTATTTTTTTCTCAGCATCTACTGCAGCTTTATCATAATAACAAAAAATTGAAAACACCCAATATGATAAATATCCAACAAGCTTTAAACCTTCGCCTATTTTGTATTCTACGTGTTCGGGCCATAATCAGCGTGTTTATGGCTGGGATCCGCGCAAATAAACTTTCCATGTAGTACAATATGTTTTAATCTAAAAAAGGATTTATTTTATGCCGTAAATCCGCGGCTCGTGCTGCCGGCGAGGTCGACTGCCCTATTTTTATACTTCAACGTATATTGTTTTAGAATGTCTTTATAAGGTTAAGTTTTTTGGTGGCACGTGGGTGGGCTTTTTAGAAATTTTAATAATATTAAGACCTATACCTAAAATCAATGAAGGAAACAAAATGATAAAAACTTCTTCAAATGATCAAAGTACTCTTATGTTATTCTGTGATAAATAAAGAGAATTAGTGGTTCTTGTACCGTTTGTCAATGTTGTTAAATTACCGTTTTTATACAAAATAATCGGCTCATTGATATAAAAGCTTTTAAGGATATTATTTCTCGGAAACCAGTGCTTTGTTTTATATCTTGTAAAGAAAATGGTGGATCCTATCCTAACAATATAGGTAAACGAAAAACAAAAAAAACGATCTCACAATAAACGCTAAAATACTGCTGACTATACCAATATGCTTACCATGAGTTGTTGTAAACTGTTTTCGCTGTCGAAAACAATTGATTTCTCTCTTTAACTTGTATTGACTATGAGCAGTCTACCCGATAGATTATAATAGTGAAAATAGTTAGCAACAACTGGTAGGCACACAGATCCTCCAGGGATCAGTTCTCCGATAGCAGTAACACAGTTCCGGATTGATCCAGACTTAGTGAAACCCCTGGGACACCACGTGTAATTAACAGCCCGTGATATCAGCTCAATCTCGGTGGTAATTTCATTCACTACCTGAATATAATATGCTGGGGTATCGTATATAATTGATTGACGTGATAATCAGATTACAATTTAAAGGGATTACCTATTGTTCGTTTTGAAATTGATTCGGGTGAGGCTTCATTCGCGAAATTGTTTGGTTGAAATATTTTACTAGGTTTTAGTTTAGTTTTTTCGTGGAAGTTGTAACTTCTCAGTTTTACCAAAATAAAGGTTCCGTCACAAAGACATATCGTTCATGACATCGGAAAAATAATATTTATGTATCGAGAAAACCATTCGGCTGCGTCCACGTCCACTTCTTGTCGAACGCGATGCTTCTAAATGGGGGTAGAAAGAGATAATGTAATGGAGACTCTTACGCATAGGGCTGGCTTGCAGGCTTGGACTGGAGGCTAAGTCCTTCTTGCTAAATTTCACGTGTGTTGCATAAATTCCGGTACGGTTTTGAAGCCAGAACGTGTACAGGGCCGATTTTGCCAAAAGGATTTTGCCTTCGGTACCTACAAGTCCGCAGGTATGTGTATAGTATAGCCCACGTAATATAAAAACTGGGAGGTCAAATAGAACTTGACCCTTTTAAGGCATTCGTTTTTTTAATAAATATACTAAAACTATTTTTCACATCTTTAAGTGAAACATAAGTGAAATAGAGGATTAATGTAGGAGCCAACTCTTTACGACCGCCTCGGTCAGCCATATATTGTAATGACCTCACTTTATTTTGAAGTATGAATAAAGTCCAAGCGAGTTGGACACGAGGAATATTCAGCAGAATTGGAATGGTTGGCGGTAAATATTATATTGGTCACAAACTTTATAGTGTCGTTCTTGCTTCAACAAAGTAGTCAGCTTAAGTTCCCAAAACCGAATTACAAAGCCATATAAAAGTGAATTTATTTTTCTCAGAATACTGACCATTCCAAATTAATACATTTAAATATAATAATAGCTAAAATTTTTTTTGTTGAGATTGTATACGCACATAGTTAAATAAAATTTTATGTTTAGATTTTTCGTAGTACTTTATTTGATAGTAAACAAAGTTGAAGCCTTTTAAATCTATGATTGGTGAAAACGAGATGCTTCAATAGAAAAAAAATGCCTGCCTTTTTGCCAGAAATTATGGGTTCGTAACAAGAGTTTTGACATTATTATGGAAAATGACACGGAAAACGTGAATTTACGGGCTCTACCCTCGACGAGGAGAAATGAGATTCGCAGACTTTAAACATTTCTTGCAAACTGCGCTCTACGCTCAACTTACATTATAAACATTCGCGACCAAAAATTGCTGTAAATCATGCTAAAGTCATATCAAGACGTTAACTGCTTTTTAACTCAGGGATGTAAAAGCTTATTAAACTAAGCACAACTTTCACAGTTTGCGGATTTTGAAATAATTAATTTTATAAACAATTCTGTTCCATTTTTGATTCAAACCTTTGTAGTGCTATCAAGGCCCACACAAAATTTAAGAAAATGTAAAAAAAAACCTTTAAATGAATCAAACATCTATGGATAAAGTAAACACTCTTAAATAAATTTCCAGTATTATAGATTCAAGGAGGATACGAAAGGCCGAACCCGAATCCAGCAAAGGTCAGACTTAATCGAAGTTTGCCAACGGCGCGGGCGGCTAACTCGCCAGAATTTAATCGAACTCTGATTCGAGAATTGTATTATGCACAAAAGGGTTATAATATACCGTAATCAATATACATTGTTTATGAAGTTATGTCAGCCCAATAAAGTAATGATTTTCTTTTAAAACCGTTTCTTTGGTATTTAAGTCATGAGAGAACAGTAATCAAAACCGTGGTAACTAAAAGTAAATAATGATAATTCTATGCTTAGCTTGTATTAATCAGTCAATATCAAATCATTTGAAAATATAAAACCCCGATAAACATGTAGCGCATTACTCATTCGTTCCCTTCAACCGTAACAATCTCCCAGTGAGTAGAAATCAAGAGGTTAAATATTTGACCTAATGTCAGTTGTGCTAATTTATACTTTAACGAACTGTACTACTGCGTTCCTTTGTATAGAACATAAACAACATACTGCTTTATTTAAATTTATTATACCGAAATTTTTGTTTTGCTTCCCTCACTTCAGATTAGCAATTTTCGCTGAA
Source organism: Agriphila geniculea (assembly GCA_943789525.1). Taxonomy (NCBI): domain Eukaryota; kingdom Metazoa; phylum Arthropoda; class Insecta; order Lepidoptera; family Crambidae; genus Agriphila; species Agriphila geniculea. Next base: position 21,304,186 of record OX038871.1, read on the forward strand.
TTGTTACTAGTGTGCATGATGCTTATCCTGATCGTTGGTCATTGTTGGCTATAGTTGGCCATTGTTTGTCACCAGTAAACAAACTGCTGTGAGCGCTATCCAGCCCCTGGGATTAAGCGACCACCCGCATAACAAATTAGATCGATAGCGGAAGATCCGCATCTTTGCTGATTTCCAGTTTGTTTATTACTGGGCTTAGTTATCTTGTTCCAATGTACAGTCTTGTTCCTCGTCCGGATTTAAGGGGCACAATAAATTAAGGACTGGCAGAAATGTTGGAAGGATGCGCTATAAGTTCCACTTACTTAGAGAAACAAGTGGAGAAAGCATTAAGTTGTTTCTCTAGTTTTGTTCTTTGATGCTTTTATTTAGTTTTGTTATGTTTGTTTCTATTTTTATATGCTCTTACATACTGCAAAGGACAAGTCCTTTGCAGTATGTAAGAGCATGATACACCCAGGGGCGTGCATTGGTTTTCAAGCTAGGTAGGCACTCTAGATCTAAACAGTTGTAATTGCTCTTATCATTTTGAAATTGATACTATTAGTAGGTAATAAGGATATCAAATAGCTTACCTACCACTTTTATATTGCGTTTTCTTCACGTTGTAAACTTATGTTATGTGAAGTTGCTTCCTACTGAACAAAAGCGGCCATCACTTTTTTATGAACGAAAACTGTGCGAAAGGATACGTAATTTTTGTAAACAAATCGAATTCTCACCACAATCGGCACACTCTAATTTCTACATTATTTAATTAGGTAATATTTTAATCACAAAACTGAGCAATTTCTTTTTGTTTTCCCAGAAAAAAACACTAAATAGTTAAGTACACAAAAACAAAATTTACAAAACAATAAAAATATCTCTCATTAACTCGCGCGTGGTGTCAATTTAAGAAGACAAAAAAAACAGATAATTTTTTGCTTTTTCTGCTGAAACTAACGGAACTAAAAACAAATATTGCAAATGCATTGCTGGCATCTTTGTATCCGAAAACAAACATTCTATTAAGCGCGGGTATCAATACTCTTAGGACAACGTACCAAGGTTGAAACTTGTTAAATTCACCCGCACTCGTGAGATAATAAAACTCGGACTGGGAGCGAGCGGTTTGTGCATAGGAGCGAGTGAGACAAATAATGTCGTCAGCTTCTCGACAAAATTCGTTCGACCGCGGCCGCCCGACGTGGCCCGAGGTAGCCCGAGTAGGCTTGAATACCTAGCGCTGTTTTTTGCGAAGGTCATGCTTTAGAACGTTACACGTGCAAATAGCGCACTTTTTTCCGTGGTCGTATAACTTTTACCGAAAATTTTTAAATGAGTTTTGTATGAAACGCTCCTTGCTTCGAATATGCATTCTGGAGACTGCTTACCGCATCGTAGGTAGGAATGATGCGCAAGAAAAATTTGCTAACTAACTGAGTGTTCAATAGAAGTTTGGTTATTATGGAATATTAACGCAACCAAATTATTATTTTTTACTTTAACACTAGTGACTAGTGGTACCTATATTTATTAGGTTCGTGATGAGGTAAGCACTGCCTAACTGCCTATATGGTATGCACGCCCCTGATACACCTAACATCAAGATGTTAGGTGTATCATTATGTGAAAATACACCTTACTGATGTGATTAAAAATTATCATATTTTTAGAGTTAATCGCTGACACAAGATTTTGAATCATAGTGAGGTGTACGGTACATATTGCATTAATATCTTTGCAGTAGAAAAATAGAAACCAGCAGAACAAAACTGAAATTTGTAGACATTTTTCATCATGAATGCAATGTTTTTAGGTAAACTATTTTACCTATTTACATTTGAACCATTACCAATTAGGTAATCTGTTTTGTAACTCCGCATGATATTATTAATAGAAAAGCAATAACGTTGAACTTTGAGAAGAACGGGCGTTTGACTATAACATCATGTACAACCAGGCTCTTAATTTATCGTTTATTGATGTCAAGTTCATACAATATGGTAAGTGAAATAAGATACGATCCATCAGTTAGCTTATGTATAACGTAGGTAGACTAAAAGGGCAGAGCAACTGAGTTCATAATATATGAAAACTCTATATTATCGGAAACTCTTTTCTAAAAATATAGTATACGATCCAAATTCCTCCATTATAATAATAGGATCTTTTGTGGAAGGAGCGAGCAAAATGATAGAGCGATTTTATTAAGTCTAAAGATATTTTTATGAAATATTTTCGGGTGTTGGTGAAGCATCATTAATATAATCGGGTCATTTAACGTTGAAACTTTAATAATGTCCTCATGTTATAATGTTTGTTAAGAAGTAGATCATTTTGATACACAATGATAATGAGTATTAAAATGGATCTCGCTCAAAAATTAAGTTTATATCAACTCAATATCAGAGCAAGATAATAGATAATGGCCGCTGATCGTTCACGGCTGAAACAAACAAAGGACCGTCATCTGTTAATTTTACGACTTTCATAAGCACTGATATAAATTAGTTTATTAGCGAATATTTTATGCCATTTAAATCATCTGATAAATATCTAGAAATATTTGATTAACGAGGTCTTTCTTTGGTTATGTTTTAGAATTTACTGCTTTCTTAAGTTTTTCATAGGGGATGACTTATCAGCAGGCCGCGCTCTGCTTAATAAGTAACTTAGGTATATCAGATTATATCAGGGAAAGTAATTACCTAAACATCGACTTCTGTGGTTAAGTGGCTTAAACGTTTTAGGGTGTCACCATCGGATCTCTAATCCCCAACTACCAATTTAGAAAACGAACTTTTTCATATTTGTCTACCTATAAGTATAAACATGCTTTGTTTAGCTAGAAAATAGCAGAAATCAAGTTATTATTATTATTCTCTTTTTCAGTTTTTTCTTACTCAGCTAACGCTGGTATTTTGTGTCATTTATGGGACAAGGCAAAGTAAACAAAACAATTGTTTATGTATTATCTAACGGTAGAAACTTGCGCTGTTTTCTGTAACGTATACCTATAAAGTGCTGGGTTTCAGGGTAAGTATTTTTTGTAGAGGAATAACGCCGGTGGTTGAGAGAACTATTGGGATTATAAATATTTTATCCTGCTTCCATATTATAGAAATTTCGTGTTTTTAGTCTGAATATTTGTGTACTTTTTTATTACTAAATAAACACTTGGATTTGTAAAAGCATAGCAAAGCTCAGTGCAGTATCGCTTGATGTTGACTAGTCACCTTTAGAAAAATCACTATGCTATGTGTGCATTAGACCGTCTATCACCTTATTATGCAAAGGTGTGTGTGAGAGCACCATGAATTTCAAATTGAATAAGCTTATTTTGGGGGTTTCACATTTCTATTATGCGGGCGCGAAGCTTTTCACCTATGACTTTATATTATTAATGAAGCTAAAATGTTTGCTAATTCACTATTTTTAATTTATAAATCTTAAATTATGTTAAGTTTTAAGAGTTCAATTTGTAAGTAAAAAAATAAGTAGTAATATATTATTTGTAACTATAAAAGTCTGTCTGTTTATCCTTACTTGTCTTATTTGGTAAACAATCTTCACCCAACTCTTTATTGAAATATTCATTTTAAAATACCGCAAATGTTTTTCCACACTCCATGAAAGAAGTTGATAATAATTAAAGACAATTTAATTTAATATGACAATATAGGTATTTTTATAATGATTAAAGTTTAAAACACGTATGACAAGTCTGTCAAAAACTGTTTATTAATAAGACAAGTAAACAGACATAGGCTTCAATTTATACTTTCGAGTTCTCTGTAGGTACCTACAAATATATGAAGAAAACGATCTCGTGTTGCTCACCTTTTATTTATTTTCACGGGTAAATGACCTACATGGAAATTGAATCTCCAACTTTTGAAATCTGATGTTACTACTTCTATTTTGATCGCAAAAAGGTTTCACTGCTACTTTTTTTAGAAATTTCACGAAGCAATTTGTTACTTGTCAGTTGTCACTTACCTAAAAATATGGAGTTAGGTACTGTAAAAGTTAAGCACCACTACAATCAATACGACCCTCATTTTTCACGGTGATTCACTGGAGTCTATTCAGAATAACCGACAGTTTGACAGTTTTGCGACCCGTCCTTGATGAGAAAGCTGAAACAAACTCTGGTATAGATTTTAAATAACTTTTGAGCTTATTATGAAGAGATTTATTTTTATGCATTTTTATTATTAATGTAAGGCAAATGCACAAATTAATCGTTGCTTATAAATGTGCACCTTTGTGACTTGTATGCACTAAGCAACATTTGTGGGAAAAGACCTCCAACATGTTGAACGATGGTTGCGCGATGTTGCGCAACATAGCTTCATGTTAAGCAACAAAAATGTTACATATCGAATATAAGGCTTTATCTGTTTCCGAAAGACTGATGATGCCGTTTTGTTACTTCAGTATCCATTATAACAACGGTTCAATGTTGAACGGTGTGCAAAAGTTTTGAATGGATTTTAGATCCATTTTGCTCCTTTTTGATCCTTATCATAGAACTAACCGGAAAATTGTAAATCAAATCAAATCAAATCAAAATATTCTTTATTAAAATAAGCTCACATTAAAAAGCACATTTGATCGTAAATTATTTTACCCTATCACCCCTCTGATAACGTCTTTTATAGTGAAAGTGAAATATTTTTTATTTAAATAAGCTCACATAATAAGCATTTCTAAATCGTCAATTCTTTAACCACCCATTATGACGTCTTTTAGCTAACAAGAAAAATGGGCGCAAAAAACTTGTCAGCTTTATCAAATGGAAAGATATTTACAAATATGTTTATCGTTAAAGCAGGTATTTACACAGACTATGTATAGAAGCAGTATTTTTTAAACAAACAATGTTATGAATAGGCACACAATTTCAAGTGGCATAAAATAACCGTTAACTCAGCATTTTAGGTAACAAAGAGTAATATTTTTCAGATGCCGGTTTTATTCACCTAATTACCTTATAAAAGCTCGTGTTTCATAGAGCAACAGAGCTTTATGGTAAATTTAATTTTGAATGTTTCCATTTTTGATGCAAATTGTTTCTCTTATCTCTTAAGGAACGAATGTACGGACTTTTCTTAGAGGACACAATATATTCAAATGTATTCTTAGAGAAGCGCAGGCCGGGATAAAATCTAGCGCAACCTTTCTGAAGTTTTTTACTCCCCTAGGGGCAAACTCAGGAACATAGGTAAAAAGGTTGAAGTAAACATCCAATGCGGTCTCGTAATTTAACAACAAACGGTTTTCATTGCGGAAAACATGTTAACGGACAAGAGTATAGTCCGTTTATTTATGAGAATGCTGTTTTTTTAAATTTAAACTACTTTTCAATAACTAAGTAGTTGGATCTATTTATTAATTATTGTTTCTGAGATATCATTCCATAATATTATATTTTAACATTTTTTACTACACAATATTTCATTATCTACGATTCTCATGACGCCATTTTCGTGTAGGTACCAAATAAGGACTTATTTATTTGAGTCACTTTGAATGCTTATTTTCGTCAATGTTTTGCCTTTTTGTTTATAAAAAACACTAGCAGCCGCCCGCGACTTCGTCTGCATGGACAGTTTTTTAGCCATCCCTCGGGAACTATTTGTTTTTTCTAGATGAAAGGTACCCTACGTCCTTTTCTGTACCCCTGACAACGTGTATGCAAAATTTCATGATCATCGGTTCAGTAGTTAGGACGTGAAGGCGTAACAAACAAACAAACAAACATAAAACGGACTTTCGCATTTATAATATTAAGTAAGGTTTGCGAATTAATGACATAGAAATTATATCAATCTAACTTCAATATCAAGAAAAAATCATACAGTGACTGAATTAACTACATTATCCAAAGACATTAACATGTTTTACACAGACATGTAAAATATCACTTATCACGCGAAGAAAAAAAATATTTAAGTTTAGAAGTTATTGACAATCGAAAATTAATTAATGCCTTGTAAGCCTGGTAGTATTTTGATATTCCATCGAAACAAAGCGATAACCGCGGGAAATCATCAAATTCTCATAATAATCATTATTTTGGTGCTTCAATTTGTAATTAATAATTTATCAAAGCTTTTAAAGTGCTTCGATTGAACAATTTTATGGTTATGATTTGTTTAGTTGTCTCGTTTTTTAAATGGTATATTTACTACTGATAACACATTTTCAAATAAACCTTTATTCCCTCTTTCTTTGCTTCACTTAAAACGACGACTATCTTCTTGATTACATAGTATAAAACAAAGTCGCTTTCTCTGTCTCTATATCCATAATCTTTCAAACTACGCAACGGATTTTGATGCGGTTTTTTTTAATAGATAGAGTGATTAAAGAGGAAGGTTTATATGTATAATACATGGTGTCAAATTCCACACTACACCGAAGCGAAGCGAGGGCGGGTCGCTAGTTCAATATAAAATTGAACAGTGAACAGTATATAAATTCTGATACATATACTCCATAGACATCAATTACAATACTCGTAGATAGAAATAGAATAATTAATTTGGAACTTAAATACCTAGAAGTTAAAGTTAGACTGAACCATTTTATATACCTATCAATATGTATTAAGGTGATGAAATAATGTCTGTGATAGAAGTTAATTTTCCAGGAGACTCATATCACAAAGTGTACTCAGCCAAAGTTCAACGTCACAGTTAATGAACAACATTTTTTTTCTTCCAACTCATTTCGGAGTTTGTGAAAACCCACAAGGACTTTTAATGCCCCGTTTTAATTTCAAAGCGTGTGTCGACAAAAAAGAAATAAAACAAACGCTCCTGAATACACAGGAATTTACGCGTTGGCTACGGCTGAAGGCTTTTTTACGTCACGTTTATTAGTATGTGGCGGGGATCTTAGAAAATTACGTGACATCGTAACCTGTCCTCGTAAAGGGACAGGGGCTCGTGACACGTCTTCGTTGTCATAGAAAAGGCCTACATGATTTTTGTATGAGGATGTATGTACGGCTAAATAATACTTAGAATTTTGTGGACTATAATCCTTTCGAAGTCTAAGTAATAAGTACGCTTTCTATAAAAAAAAACTTTGTTAATTTTCTACGGTCCTGCATCGTCATGGTACAAGTGTGTTAGATAAGCGTTCCACGAATTGTTTCATTGGCCTAAATGAGAGTAATATATACAATCAGTAAGTAGTATTTTACAGCATTACCGGATAAAACAAAAATTTCAAGTATTTTTGTCATTTCCAATCGAGCGGAAAGGGAATGCCGATTTGTATTTCATTCCACAAACATTCGTGCCCTTGAGCGCAGCGAAAATTTTTCTGTCTATGTTCGTGCCTGCATCATATTTCCAACAAATGACGATAAGCAGCTTTTCGACAACTGAAGATCATTTCTCAATGAAAAAATGGAAAATCAGTGTCGACGTCAACCGTCACACAATTAATCAAATGAATTGCTTTGCCAATGAGATATTGCGAATGCTAAATACATCGGGCGGAAGGCAAGGTCCCATTCAATGAATGTGCGTTTGAATGTCTGTACTACGTTTATTGTACCCGAAGCGTGTGACGTCACGAAAGTAATAGGTTATTAGGGTTGTCATTTTTATATTGGAACTGTTTTAACATGAAATTTTAAATTAAAAGTTGTACTTTTAGAGTTTTGTAGAATTACTTCAATATATGTATAGTGGTGGCCACATAATTATGGACCTCCAGGGATTGATAGATCTTTGATCTGATGATGGCCATCCAGGAAGTGAATACACTCTCATCTGATCTATTCAGCATTCTAAGAGGTGTAAGGATCAGAGTTCTAAGTTTCAGGATTTTCATGTATTTTAATGCTATTTTTGCGGTTTTTTAAAATTAATATCCTTACATTTATTAGAATGTTGATTTTCTAGTACATATGCTTACATCTATTAGAATGTTAATCAGATTAGTTGGGTATGTTTAGCGATCTGGCTGTCCCCCATACACTCTCATGATGACCATCATCAGATCACGGCTCGGCTAATCCTTGGTGGAGAACCAAGGTCTAAAATTTACCTCGTTTTATGAAAATCAATTTGTGTCCTTAATTATGTTGCCACTACTATTTTTGTTACGATACGAAAAGTTTTTTTATATGACACGAAAAATATTATTTAACCACAATAGTCGACAATATGACACCGACTTAAGCGATAATGGTACAGACCGAAAGAGAGTAAATACACGTTTATACGCAAAACCGCAAAACGTCACATGTGGATTTCCAGAATTTGCAGCTGTCAACCCTACGTAGTAGGTACGGTTTAAAACCCGACAGTGATAAATGTTTCATTTATTCAGCCGGCTGCGTGGACACAGACCCATTCCCGAATCGGCCCGATGTTATTATTTAATTATTTGCCGTCCTCTTTTCCCGTCACAAATTCTGATGGAGCACTAGAGACCGCAATCTATAAATAAATGAAGTACTCCACAAAAATGTGAATCCGATGTTTTCAATTTACTAATTAGAGTCGTTTTCTTTACTTACAGGTAAATACAGCAAAGGAGCAATGAATTACCTACTTCCCATTAAGGTAAATCTGTAATAAGGAAAACATCCAGTCATGCCATTCGTAGTAGACCTTCTAGACTTCTAGAGAATGAATAGCAAAACTTCAAATATATTTTTATTAGATTTCCCAGTGCATTTGTTGCTAAATGGAAAGCAGTAAGTATACCTACCTAATTTCCTACCTTATGTTTTGCCTTATTAATAAAGACAAAACTTGTTTGTCCTTGTATGGAGGAACTAGTTCACACTAGCTCACAGTTATATTGGCCCTTCGTAGATGCCACCACCGTCAGTTTCCAATTTATCACAATTACAATGGGACAGACCAATTCGACACGAAATTATGAAGCAATGACCTTTCTGAACAATTCACGAAAGTCAATGAACACGAACTAAATTAGATATTGTCCCAATTTTGCTACTTAATGGCCGGTATCTGAAATTCATTATATACCGATTCATTTCGATTTCTAAGGAAAAGTAGGTACTTCAGCCAACAATGAAGAAATAATAAAGGAGGGCATATTATGTGAAATGAAGTAAAAAGGTTCTTATTATGTTGATAAAAAGAATGCTTTTTATAATCCCAAGTGTTGTCCTAATTTGTGGTCCCTAATTTAAACATGCATATTTAAAAAAAAAAACTCCCATGTTCTTACAAAATCAGTATTAAGCTTAACTTCAAAACTTGCTAACTATAGTACAATACAAACGAAATGGTTTCATTTATATCTTATATACGAAACGTAAAGTAAACATGAAACGATTTTGTGAAAATTATGTTGTTCCATTACTGGAAAAAATCTAATTACACTTTTGAAACATCACTTTATTAAAGCTCTTTTGGGAGTTAAGTTGCTATTTATTTCACTGTCGATAAGAATTATATATTTCTAATAACAAAAGAGAGAGTAATTTTCCCAACATTTTCATCTTTAGTTTTAAGCATTTAATACAAATCAGTGAAATATTAATTACAACCGTTTAATCATCTGCTAAAGAAGGTATACAAAGAATTAAAACTTACCTACTCAAGTGATCAACTAAATGTCAGTCACATAAAAGCAACTTTGTTTAATTAAAGTTTTGTATTAGATTTTCTTTAGGAGATGTGCTATACAATAATACAACTCATAAAGGAATATTAGACGTATTTTAATAACAAACATATTTTTTAATATTTGTCAGAGATAAACGATCGAAATCATCATTTTACGACGTAGAATTTAATATTACACGCACATTGAAAAGGCGGTCATAAAACAAAAGTAGGGATGGTAGAATATGTGGAAACAGCTACAATAACTAACGCGGCAAAATATGAGTGGTCACAGGGGACAAATTGAAGTGCGCTGCGGAACCCTTGGCCGTATATTTATCGCAATTTTTGTACTGTTAACCTCTCTTGTGGATGAATTCCACCACTGAAAATGCTCGTGTATTCTTTTGAATACGTGCTTAATTATCTGCATTGTTTCTTTTTTGCTTTTTTATAAAACAGCGTCTGATGCATTACCTTCAACGGAAAAGCTGTGAATTTTTAGTATGAAATAAGAGTTGAGCTTGTAAAAATTTACAATAAGAATTATTTTATCCGTCTCTGTGGTCTAACGGTTTGCCCAGCCATGTAATAAGGCGCAGGGGTCCCGGGTTCGATTCCCAAGGGGGGTACAATTTGTTCTCTCTCGGTTTGGTTGGTGGTAAGGCTTATTTCAAGTCCACCTGGTGCCACCATCTTACCTAATTCTGAGGCATAGTCCGGCAGTTAAGAGGTAAGATAGCCAGGTCCTCAGAGGTGAGGATTCTGGGTATAGTGCGCTTCCAACTTCAGCCTTATCATCGCTTAACATCAGGTGAGGTTAAGGCCAAGCACTATTCCTTTGTGAATAAAAAATATTCGTCTATTATATAGATATATAATAGACGAACATTTTTTATCCGATCGAATCCGATCTTCTCAAACGCCTACCTATATCATGGTGATATTGTTCATCATCACATTATTTGATTTATCTAATCAAATAATGTGATGATGAACAATATCACCATGATATAGGTAAGCGTTTGAGAAGCATTTTAATCTAAAGGCTGTAAGGAACAACCATGGTAATATTATTTCAAATAAGAACCATGGAAAATTACTGGTGTAGGCCCAGAGTCCCATAGTCAGCTGTTACAGCGAAAATCTGCTGTTTGTCGACGCGTCCCGGTCGTTTAATCAAAACGAAATGGCAACCCCAGAGTTGAAGCACCATATATTTCGTGAGGAAACATAATGGTTTTGCCGTTTTGTTTATTAATTTAAAAGTCCGTTGTAATCATTTAACAGAGACAGCGCATCGTTCACGTCACTCCCAACTATAATGAAAATAAACTGCGACTATCCGATGGGATTAGTTGCCACTATAAATAGGGATTAATGAGGTTTAATTATATAGCCTTTTGCCGGACAGTTGCGGATTTCCGGACACGTCCGCAGAATACGCCGCGAATATAACAGTCCGGGCCCGAATCTTCCCACGTTCATCAGGCTGGCTTATACCTACGAGGGATATTATTATTTACCTCTTACGTAATCGTAATAATGTGATTCTTTTTTGTGAACATTATTATTAGTATTTATTTATTTTTTACGGACACCAATAGGTAACATGTTCAAATAGGTCTAGCATGTAACCCAATTACAGGTGAACAACATCATTATTATTTCAAGTATAAAAATGGCTTGATAATGCTTGTATCTAATAATTAAAAAAAAAAGTTTTCTTATAAAAAATAAGAAAACATTTTTTACTTTTATTGAAAATAGGTATTTTTAAAAGCATACCCTCTACTCAATCGGTATCGTGATAAGATTTCCAGTTTGGAAATTTAACACCAAGGTGGGTTGAGCATTAAATTCGCGGCGAAAATTATATTAACAATCTTGTTTGTACAAGAATAAATATAAAATAAGCTTTTATTAGGAGAAGATTGATTATATTAGGGAATCCGATATGAACCTTACGAAAACAAGTTTTTCTGGGAGTCACAAGTAATTGGGTAGGTGATTGATTTTATAAGAAAATAATGAAAACATTAAAGTAATTACGATCAATTGATTTACAATCAATTTGTGTGGTTTAATAAGTGTATGATTATTTGTATTTTGAAATTACAATTATTTATAATAACATTTTGAATAACAACCATTATTTTAGCTGAAAAATGTCTTCAAAGTCACTAAAAATGGGATTGGTTCAACTTATGAATATACTTAAGTTGAACTTTCAGGATATTCAACGCAAACTCTGGAGGCACATAGTCGGTGTAAATTAGGCGTCAGCTGCCTGCCTTTCGCGTCGAATATTGATGACCTATAATGGAAGAATAACCTTATTTTTTATCACAAATACTTGAAAACATTTTCATTAAAATGTTGGAAGAGCTCGGAAGTTGAAGTATATTATGTAAAATAACCGCAGCGATTTGGAACATCAAAAAGGCTGTGCGTATAATGATCTCGGTGTTTACGAAAGAGCGGTTTAAAATAATAATAAAAAAAACATTGATAGGAAACGATTGCGTAATGTTATTTATTTTTACTTTGGATTCATTTAAATATAGGAAAACTTATACAAATATTACATGATCTTGTATGATCGTAGAATTCGTAGTTGTGAGATTCAATTTTTAAGATGAGTATGATCAAATAAGGATAACAAATACTAAGTACGTATAGGTATAATACTAAAATTAATGCAACAGAAAAGAAAATGTTATCTCTATGATATTAAGATTTATGCAAAGAATATCACGAGCTTTTGTTTAGTTTCACCTGCCCGGGGTCAAGAGCGAGTCCGACTCGCGCACCGAGGGTTTCCGTACCATCATAATAAATACACTGCAGAGTAGAAATTAGAATAATAAAATTATTATTGCAGTATTAGGTCAGCGCCATCTCTTGACCGATAGTAGAACTATTTCGGGTTTTTTTTTTCTTTGGTCAGCGCCATCTCTTGATCGATAGTGGAACTAATTTAATTTTTCTTAGGTCAGCTCCATCTGTTGACTGGTAGTGGAACTAATGAGTTTTTGTTTGTTTTTTAATTTCTAAAAAGTGTGTTATATATTTTTTCGTTTTATTTTTTCTGTAATCTTTACATAAACTACAATCACATAGAATTATTTCAGTATTTGTCTCTTTTCAAACTTCGGAGATAAGGGGGGGAACGGTATTTTTTTTACATTTTTTATCATAAGTCGAAAACTATGCGGCCTAAAAAAAAGGAAAAAATGTTTTAAAATGTGCAAACAGCGTTCTTTCATATGATACCCCACATGCCCTAGTCACCCCACTTCAAATTTTTAAGACCCCTTTTCAGTCCCTTAAATTTTTTTTTATTTCTTTCTTATTTGCAAAATAGTTGGGCAAACTTCATCTTAAACTATTCCAAATTTCAAGTTGATACCATTATTAATAACAATAATAAAGCGGGTTTTCGATTTTTTTTCCGTTTATTTATTTTAATATCTAAATTATTTTTAAGAAATTACAATTGACATTTAATTGACATATAATACAATTGACATTTAATACTTTCGAACACGAACGAAGTTCTATCGAATTGGTATCGAGTAAATGTCAAAACAGTACAATGGAAACCATGGAAACCGTTTTCAATGTACTAAAATAACAGATTTCTGACGTTTATTCGATACACCCAGTCTTGGAGCAAACTTCGAAAGAAAAGAAGGGAAAAGTGTTTTAGAGACATATGACATGAATTTGTGTGCCTCGGCAAAGTAAATCATTTTTAAAATATTGTATACCACAATAGTACATTATGATACAAGTTAGCTAAGGTTGCTTATTGCACACAAGGCTGTGGGTTGCAGCCCGAGCCGCAGGCGAGGGCGTAACTCAGCCGAGTGTGCAATAAGTAAGAGCTCACGAGTTTCATACGACGTTTTTCAACACATTTGCGAGGAAAAAACAAAGTAATTTACCACACAGCAACAAATACGACAAAAACAAAATGATAATCATGGTAAGAAAAGGCGCGCAGGTTTTTTTTTTGTTTTTTTCACACGCCCAATGCAAGAATATTTTGCGAACAAAGGGGTTAGTGAGCATACAGCTTTCTTCAAAATTATAAATTTAAGTGATAAAATGCTAATATTTTAATATTTTATAACAAAATATTGTAAATTAGGAATAATTTGATAATAATAAATATTTGTTTAACTAAATTAAGGACCTACACATTTATTTATTCCAAAAAATTGTCAGCGGCATAAAACCTCTTTGTTGTTACTAAAAAAATAACTGTATTACCCGGTTAAATTGAAAATGCTCTGTTTACTCGCATAGAACTTGCAGTAAGGTACCTATTTAACTTTGTAGGGATAATTCTATAACCAACTAGTGTTTTATATATTATTGCACGCGTTTGTTATAGTTCGGTTTATGGCCCTAAAAGCGATGTATTAGGGTTCACTTTACGAGCAAGTGTGTTGAAATAGTACATTATGATATAAGTGCGGTACGTTGAAAATTACAGCCGAGGCGATATTGCTAGCCCGAGCCGTAGGCGAGGGCTACAAGAAAGCAGAGGCTGTAATTATCAAAGCGCACGTATGTCATACGACGTTTTATAACATATTTGCGAGGAAATAAATAAAACTCGGACTTTGCACCTTTGCTTGTTTTCCATATGATTAAATTTTGATACGCTTGTAAGTATCTTATCGGTCAATTTTTCGGGCAAGAGGCTTAGAGTAGCCTTTTTCGCTGCCTCTGAGACTTCTGGCGGTGTTGAATTAATAAATTCATCAGTACTTGACGACATTTTCAAATAAAAACAATACAGCAAAAAAAAATTAAATTAGCAATGCGCGCGCATCAGCGTTTTTTTTAAGGCAAAGGCATAAAAACAGCCAGTATTACTAATAAAGTAAATTAATATTTTTGTGTTTTTGTTACAGATAAATGGTTGTAATTTATTGTCAACATTAATTAAATTGAATAATTAAATGTTTATTTATTACATTTTATCTCCCAAAGTCAATTTTATCCATAAAATGTTGACGTCTTTTCTGACATAAAAACTCTTTGCTAAGATTTAAAAAAGTACCGTTCGTTTTAGACGAAGTATCTTGATAAACCGTGCGGTAATGTAAAGTAAAACGCACGGCTTATCAAGGAAACCGTGCGTTTTACTTTACATTACCGCACAAGTTCGTAATGAGATACAATACGATATTGAAATTGGTGTAATAAGAGACCCTTTACGAGCAAATATGTTATAAAAAATATTACTTTCATACTTTTGAAAAAAAAAAATGTTTCGAAATGTAATATAATTTATAAGAAACTTTTATAGTCCATGTACACATATAGTTACTAAGATTTGATGTTAACTAAAATAAATAAATAATGCTTGGACAATTTAACACAGTGCCATCAAGCCCCAAACCAAGCAAAGCTTGTAATATGGGTGCTAGACAACTGATATACTACTTATATACTTTTTAAATATATACTTATTATACCTAATAACACCCAGACCCGTCCCAGAAATTAAAATTCATCATTTTAATATCTGCCCAGCCGGGTGTCGAACTCGGGACCTCTGCATGGTAGAGCGACATGTTGACCACTGTACCACTCAGGTCGTCAAATCTTTAATTCTATATAATAGGTACAACATAAAGCTAGTATAAACTTGCTATGTTAACTTTTACATTCACGTGAATAAGAATGCATTAAATTTTGATGTACATCGTTCAGAGTAAATCCATTGGCAAATATTAAAACGAGTTTTGCGATTTAATAGAGTAAATTCCCAAACAAATGTATGTGTTGGTGTTAATTTATAATTCACTAGCGACCCGCCCTCGCTTCGCTTCGGTGTAATGTGGAATTTGACACCATGTATTATATATATAAACCTTTCTCTTGAACCACTCTATCTATTAAAAAAAACCGCATCAAAATCCGTTGCGTAGTTTTAAAGATCTAAGCATACATAAGGATATAGGGACAGAGAAAGCGACTTTTTTACACTATGTAGTGATAAAATGTTTAAATACTATGTTTTTTCAATACTATCTAAATATCGTATTCTAACTATAATTAAGTAATAATACCTATTAAAGTTATTGATCCTAAATACGCCGACACTGGAATCTATTAAAATTATTCATTAAATTCGTTCAAGAGATAGGTTTGTAAAAATAGAAAATACAGTCTGAGCCATAACTAAGCCTTGAGTCTACAAAACCTTTATATTTCACGTCTATTTTTGTCCCGGCCAACATGTTATTTGGAAGAGGGGCAGACAGTTCAATCTATACCTGTTGTTTGAGTGGGCCCTAATAAATACTTGGCAACCAGCGCGGAGGCGCAGTAAATTTTAACCTCCATCAAAATAGGTACCTACGAAGTTCAAATGTAATCACTACATAGTATAAAACAAAGTCGCCTCCCGCTGTCTGTCCCTATGTATGCTTAGATCTTTAAAACTACGCAACGGATTTTGATGCGGTTTTCTTTAATAGATAACGTAGAACTTAGAAACGTTTATTAACAACACACAAAGTAAAAGAAAACAGTATATTCGACTTATTTATAGTTATTAATTAACTTACTTAAAAAAAAAGAAAATATATATATACATGTCGGAGCTAGAGCGCAATGCTGATTAATCAGAACAAAATCGGTGCAGGCTGAATACGACTAAACCTTAAGTTGTGAACTCCTTTCATTATGGTAATGGTTGGATGCTGGCTGGTTAGAGAAATGTCAAGCAAGCGTTACGTCAGTTTTGACATAACGTTGGAGTGTGGTCTGTGGTTGGGGCTATCTCGCTCGGATATCTATTCTGTGAGCTCAGTGTAAAAAGATGGAGTTTTTATTATTGGATTGGAAGATGGAGATTATTGAATATTGCGAGTTGTGTTGTGAAGTTTGTGATTCATTAATGGAGAATCGTGAAAGGCCTCAGAACTCACTGCGTTTCTCTTATCCGGCTGCATCCTGACCATGCTTTTGTTAATAGTCAACTTTGATTGTGAAATTGCAATAAACTAGGATTAGAGGAAACGCGTGCGTACGAGTTTATTTTAGAAAAATATACCTTCAATCAAGAATATCTGATGTCAGCAAGAAATACTTGAGAAACCCCTATCTCTACTCTGACATACATATTAAATAAAATACATACATAGATAAATAAATACATATTAAATCTAAGAGATAAAAACAAAAAGTGTGCTGCTAATGGTCCCTGTCTCAGCAAAATTAACTTCTGGGTCATTCTTTGATGTACAGAATAACCAGAAGCATTGATATTCTGACACGGCCAAAGGAGTGATTGGAACAAACATAATTAATTATACAATAACAAACACATTTTGCGATTATAACAAAAACAACAATATCATGCAAGATATAAAATGAAGGTTTACATGTATGACACATGGTGTCAAATTCCACACTATACCGAAGCGAAGCGAGGGCGGGTCGCTAGTGGGAGATAAACAAGCCTTGTGCAATGTACAATTTAGTTTTTTTTAGTTTATGTAGGAATATTTTATATTTGTAATGGGTGCTGTTGATTTTACAGATAGTTTCATAGATTTAATAGGTTTTAATCATAAAATGTATTAAATACTTTAATAGAAAAAAATCGACTCACCACCGGATCTTTTTCTCAGACGGTAAAGATCTGGTGGCGAGTTGAAATTTCCCTAGGATATAATTAAATATTATATAAAAAACAGCATTGTAAATTTTACTCTCAAGTTATTTAATTAAAACCTTTTTTAATTAAATAACTTTACAGATAATTTGATAGAAATTCTGTTTTATATTAAATTTAATATGAATATGCTATTCCGAGCCTGTGAAAGGCCTTTAACACATTTTCAACATTTTAGATAGTTTGCTTTACTGTTTGAGTTTTTGATTTAGCTCTAATTAGTACTGCAGTACTGCTTTAGACCTAAACAAATAGTAGCTAAGGCAAGCCATAGCTTTATTCTATTGTAAGTTATTATTAACAACGACATAGAAACACAAACGAAATGACCACTTGTGTGAATGAACAATGCTTGAATTAGTGAAATTGTTTCTCGTCCAGTGCTGTTGTAGTGGCTCAAGGCTCAACTATTCCATAACTTTGCGGTGAACCTCTATAACTTGAGAGCCAAACAGCACTATTAACCGCCGGCTAATGCCGGACAAAACCTTTTTACTTACGTCAAAGCTCGTTGAATCTCAAATTACCTTTGATCTTTAATCCTCGATTTTCAAAGGTAGGCGTACCTATCAAAAGTTTTGTCTAATTGTGATGTTTAAATTAGAATGTGAAACTAAAATTACCGCGCCATCTTACGTGGTTTATCATTGATTTTTAGTTGTATTGCTGAGACAGCACGATCACTGCTGCCCTGTATTGCCGCCGTTTTAGATTTATTTCTTTAATGACACGAGTTACACATATTTCTGAACATAAAATAATACATAACTTTTATTTAAGCCATGTTAAAGAAAAGAAAGAAAACATTTATTGGCCACTGCGCCTTAGTACAAAGACATTTTAAACAAAAACACGAAATAAAAGTAAAAAAATCATCAGTCGAATTGAGAACCTCCTCCTTTTTTTGAAGTCGGTTAAAAAATATGTATAAAGGGAAATAGGTGCGAGGCTATCGGGTAGGCTGTCTCAGCTGTGCTTCCGTGGCATTACGCAGACTGCCATAGACGGAATTAGTGACGTTTTTACGGAATAATATACACGAATAGATAAACAATTAAATATAACAACATTATATAAAATGTGCCCGTGCTTGTGTAACAAGACGTGTCATGATTTCATCTTTATAGGTTATGATTCTTCTCCTGTATTTAGTTAAGATTTCCCTTTGACCGCCTACGTTAAAGTTATTAGGTTAGGTACTAGTAACATTACTTACATTTACCTAGAATGTTTGTAATTGTTCTTGTAAGGTCAAAATTATTTCATCATAATTATGCTGTATTTAGGTATGCTGTTAGAAACCTATTTTAGCTCTGAATTCTAAGTTGCGGAACACCGCACGAATTCTTGTAGGTATATCCATTAATATTCGATATTCGAGCAATATGGTGTGGTGTAGGTACATAGATTTGTAGAAGCTTGCAAATTATATGTATACTCAGAATATCTGTAATAGGCTATTTGACTAATTTTGGAAAACCATTTTAAATTATTTCTTATTACGTAATAAGCGCACCACATTGATATTTCAGGAAAAATCAATGTATTTTATTAAAAAATTCATGTTAAGTTTAAAAATTTAAAACCGCGCCAAAAACGCTATGGCGCTGGAAACGTCACTTGTTAACATCACAAGCCTGTAAACATTGTAATATCCCTAGCCATTTGACAGCCATCAATCGCGGATCCTAAGTCTATGGTCGTGTCAAACGCCTGAAGCCATATTTATTTACAGGCAAGTGACGTCATCAGTAATCTCAGAGCGTTTTCGCCACAGAAAAAAATCAACAATTATTGCATTTTTCTAGGTGAAATTAATCAATCAATAGACTTAATTTAGTATATATAATAGTTGAATATGTGTTTCACGCCATTATCTGTTAGGATGACCACAATTTGCAGTATATTTTCAATGTTGTCAATTACCTTATTGGTGCTGAAAGTATAGAAAGTTGGAACAAAAGTAGTTCGGTATAATAAAAGTTTGTCTTTATAAAGTTTTCAACAATGTTAAAAATGTTAAAAGTGATTAATGTGTCACCTAAATAAACCATAATGTAAAATATACAGTGACAGTAGCTAATGGTTAATGATTAATATAATTTATTCATAAATACAAACATAATAATGCTGGGCCTATATTTGCTACAGCTTAGCACTAAAAATGAGGTTAGTATCTTATTTATTTTAAATGTTTTATCTTTATCCATGCGGTACGGCCTAGTAGCCATATTGGCACAAATAGAACACATAGAAATTTACAGAAATGAAAAAAACTTAGGCGAACATTTATCGTTATTTAATTTTCGACTCTTAATTATCCCAAATCACCTTAAAACTGCCGCTTTCAAAGAGTTTCTTTCAAGAAAGTAATGTTGCGAATATTTTCCTTGTTGTTTTCGCTAAGATTTTTTGATGTCATCTTTCTTGGGAGAGCTTTTTTCGTGTCTAATTGAATATTTCCTTCTCCGCTACCTCCGTTTGACTGTTGAGAGCTCGTTGAATAATTAAAAATCGTTTTTCTGCTTAAAATTTTCTTCAGCACTGGATTAATTCATGCTCTGAATCATGGGGTGTTTTTTTCGTTCAAAGCTTGAAACATTTTGTTTTAATAAATAATCAGTCTTCAGAAGAAGCTTATTTTATGTTACTTTTAATTTATACTGTATTATATCTATTTCTATCAAACATACAAACAAAAAATTATTTTATTTTTATGTTTGGATCACGGAAAACAATTTCACCTAACTTTTATTACAATCAGATGAATGGTTATTGGACACCAATCTCTATAATCAAGGAGAAGTTTGCCATAGGTTGCAATATTGCTTCGAATAAACATTTTTTTTATTAAGTAGTAGATTTATCATAGGTTAAAATATTGCTTCAAACAGCATTATTAAACGTATTCGAAACGCTTTGCCCTTTTAGACATAACTTCAATCTCCCGCTAGATTTAAAGGCTTGCTGGTTCTTACGACCTCCTTTTGCATGCATAATGTGTAAGCCCTCAATATCTCCTTCAGCCTGTATAAATACAGTGACGGTTGAATTACTTTTCGCTTTATAGTCTGAACGCCTTCGGTCGGAAAAGACTGCATTTGTCAAGATTATCCTTTGGTAACGACGATATAAAGTTAGCGGTATCGGACTTATAAGTTGTTTGTTTACAGTCATCGGTAATTGTAGAGAAAGGTCAAAGAAATAGGTATTCTTTTTTAATTAGAAATAGGTTAATTAGATTTTAATAGATCACATTAAAATTTAGATTATTCAATAGATAACAGACACTTTATTTTAATCAACTATGCTGTCAATATAAATAACTTTGAGAAAAAATACCATATTTTTTTTCTGAAAGATAAACAAACCTATGATATTTGACAGCTTAGTTGATTAAAATAAAGTGTCTGTTATCTATATTCTATCAGAGAAAACATAATTTAATCTTGTTTCTTTAAATTCAATTGCTGGTTGCGTTTTAATTGTTTGGTAAGAATTTATAATAACAATATAATGTAAATTTTGGCAACGTATTATTTTGTCCGTTTTTTTGCAGATTAATAATTGCAAAGTCACTTTATTTATGTAAATAACCTTACTTGTTGAAACTTAACTGTACAAGTTATTCATTAAAAATAACTCGGAATTATTATTTAAAAAAAGCTAGTTCACCATAATATTCAACTGCTAGCGCGAATCGTAATATTTTATTCTTGCTAAAAACGTGAATGTGTTATAATTCGACATTGACTTCGGCCATGATATGTATTTACTTTTGCAACGTTTGACACACAGACCATAATTTTATATAAATTAAAAAAATACATTAATATTCATTCGACGTTGTCATTTGAATGTAAACCGAAGATGTATTGAAGATCGTAAATTTCTTAAATGACAAAAAGCTACTATAGCTTCGCTGTCAAGCCTTCGTTAACTAGGTCTAGTGAGCTTCACCAAGACAGGTTGCATACAAATTACTATAATGTGAATATTACGGCCATATCAACATTAGCCTGCCATTCATCGCAAATGTTGAGGTAGTTAAGAACTGAATACAATTTTGAAAACGGTAGAGTACAAGTGCATATTTTAAACAATCGATAGCGCACAACATGCTGTTAACGTTGACACTAGTAAAAATAATCCGAGGCAAAAGCTAAAGAAAGAAATTTTACACGCACATAGTTTATAACCGGGATTAAAACATAGAATACTTTTTGTGCCGGTTAAAGGTTCCCTAGGGATTTTCTGAATGTCCACGCGGACGAAGTCGCGGGCGGAAGCTAGTCTTATATAAAATGATCATTAATATTTAATCGAGGTACTCCATGAAAATTATAATACGATGCAATTTCCATTTATTCAATTTCATATTTCATTTGTGTGTTAAAATAATAGTTTTGTCCTATTTTCGTGACGAAATGTTTGCATTTTCTGAGAGTACCTAGAGCAGTTCATCGCACTATTTAATAAACCGGAAAGCTATACTAGCCTATTGTGATCAGCTAAGAAGCAAATTGGAACTTCGTAAATTATCAGGCGAAATCGTGAAGTGGAGGGACTGAAAAAACTTAATGCCTTAAAACACGAGTGTTTCGAGCATAAAACCCTCAGCTGAATATGTGAAAGCAGTGCACCACATAAATCACGAAGTTGAGGAAGCGACGGCTTAGCAAGAGTTTAGAAAGGAAGGCAGCTGTCGATAAACAAAGGAAACATTTAATACTTTCCCAACCTTCAGCTACGATTCGATTGTTTCACGATATGATTAAATTACATTCTCAAAAATTGATTACGTAAAGATTGGCTTTGGATGGATCAATTTCCAATTCAATTTCGCCATCTTATTTCTCACTTTTCAGTAAATAATTTAAGATAACAAGCTAGGATTGCAAAATTTACTCATTTTTAAACAAGTGCTCCTTCACTGCTAACGTCATACCGCAATCACAAAAAACAAAGTTATATTGCTGCTTCAAATTTTCTTGCGCTTTTATTTTATCTTGGCTTTGTACAATAATCACAAGGCTGATAAATTAAGGAATTAGTCCACAGGGACGTTAGTCATAGACATTATGGTCACTTTTTGCCCTAAAGCTGCATTTTGTGATGGAAGCAAGCCGCTTTGCACAGTGATAGTGGGGGCCAAACTAAGCGATTTCATCCGAGGATAAACGAGATTCACCCCTTAGGAACAGAGATGGCGCCACTTGTTTAAAAAAATCTTTAAAAATTTCTAAAACCTAAACGAATGTTCCGATTTTGATGATTAAGGTGTCTATCGACAGACAATCAGTTGTTTTACTATTTAAAAAATAATAAAGTGGCAGAAAATAATAATAAATACCAAAAAACCTTCATTATTGAAGAAAAAAAAATTTTTTTTTCAGTACTTATTTAATTTTATAAAAATAATGTATGAATACGGTCCTCTTTTATTTATTCGTATTATTACCCATTTAGTTGCACGTTTAATAAAAAATACCGCATATCAATATCTTGTATAGTTCCAAAGTTATTGAAGAAAACACTACATGGTGCCGGTATATCCCTTAATTCGCTGAACAAAAAAAACCCAAAATTGATATTTTTTTCTTTACATATGCTTTATTTATAATCTCTTTGTATACAGAAAAATAAAATAAAAAATCTATAATATACCAATTTCGAGAAATTATATGTATAATTCGACGAGTGATCTTTATTCTTGAGTTTCGAAGGTGCTGGTTACCCTGAAAATAAAATAGCAATGAAAAATATCATAGTAATAAAATAATAATAAAAGACGCTAAATAACATTTGAACTAAATCTTTATTTTACTTACGTTTTATTTTCGCATTCGCCTTTGCAGGTTTTGCACTGTAAAGTGCAAGATAGGCCAACGCCTCGGCAGCCACAACGCATTGTGTCACAGTTCAATTTACATCCACAATGGTCAAGGAGGCTTAATTCTGGCCAAATTGCAGTAACCTTCGACCATCGTGGAGTCCATCTATCTTTGACATCTTTCCATCCCCAAGAAGATGGACTTTGGATTGATTTATCCATAAGGCATTTCTCCATGCACGCAGATCATGTTGTTCAAGGGCAGCTGAAGTAGGCGTAAGACTTGTCACTAGCCTGCTTTTAGTCGAAAACAAATCTTTCCGAACCGCCATAACAGTAATGTTCTCTGTTTGTGCATCGTACAGCTGGCAAGTGCATCTGGAAGCAAGATTAGCTTTATTTGAGAACGAGTGAAATAATTATGTTAACTTACACTATATACAATAAAACAATGGGTACAACTACAAACCTTTCCAAATGAGCCAATATTTCTTCAGAGGAATTTCTATAGGATAGGACTCGACATACTTGCAAAAGCAGTAGTTACTTCAGGGTGTGAAACCCATGTTTTAAAACAAGTGTTTTACCTTTTTTATTCAAATAACACCCTGTGAAAGCATGAAAGCCTCGAAGCGCAGTTGACATTTCATGACCTAAAGTATAAAGCTATTTTTGCACTACTGCTACGTAACGGCGTTTGTTAGCTGTCCCCGTCAACATCGACATTACCTGCAGACCTTCATCTTTTAAAATTTCGTACTTAGTACGAAATTTTAAAAGATGAAGGTCTGCAGGTAATGGTAAAAGGTTCCAACACATTTGTGTCCGAAGATCGCATTAACATATGGGTTGCTCCTTGCCTATGCCCAGCGATCTCTATCAATTATAATCATCGACTAAAAGCAGACTGGTGACAAGTCTTCCGCCTACTTTAGCCGCCCTTGAACGACATGATCTGCGTGCAGCGTCTAAGAGGGTGACATATATTATGG
Source organism: Agriphila geniculea (assembly GCA_943789525.1). Lineage (NCBI taxonomy): Eukaryota > Metazoa > Arthropoda > Insecta > Lepidoptera > Crambidae > Agriphila > Agriphila geniculea. Next base: position 21,328,309 of record OX038871.1, read on the forward strand.
GGAAATGCCTTATGGATAAATCAATCCAAAGTCCATCTTCTTGGGGATGGAAAGATGTCAAAGATAGATGGACTCCACGATGGTCGAAGGTTACTGCAATTTGGCCAGAATTAAGCCTCCTTGACCATTGTGGATGTAAATTGAACTGTGACTCAATGCGTTGTGGCTGCCGAGGCGTTGGCTTACCTTGCACTTTACAGTGCAAAACCTGCAAAGGCGAATGCGAAAATAAAACGAAAGTAAAATAAAGATTTAGTTCAAATGTTATTTAGCGTCTTTTATTATTATTTTCATTGCTATTTTATTTTCAGGGTAACCAGCACCTTCGAAACTCAAGAATAAAGATCACTCGCCGAATTATACATATAATTTCTCGAAATTGGTATATTATAGATTTTTTATGTTATTTTTCTGTATACATAGAGATCATAAATAAAGCATATGTAAAGAAAAAAATATCACTTTTGAGATTTTTTTGTTCAGCGAATTAAGGGATATACCGGCACCATGTAGTGTTTTCTTCAATAACTTTGGAACTATACAAGATATTGATATGTGGTATTTTTTATTAAACGTGCAACTAAATGGGTAATAATACAAATAAATAAAAGAGGACCGTATTCATACATTATTTTTATAAAATTAAATAAATACTGAAAAAAAATTTTTTTTCTTCAATAATGAAGGTTTTTTGGTATTTATTATTATTTTCTGCTACTTTATTATTTTTTAAATAGTAAAACAACTGATTGTCTGTCGATAGACACCTTAATCATCAAAATCGGATCATCCGTTTAGGTTTAAGAAATTTTTAAAGATTTTTTTAAACAAGTGGCGCCATCTCTGTTCCTAAGGGGTGAATCTCGTTTATCCTCGGATGAAATCGCTTAGTTTGGCCCCCACTATCACTGTGCAAAGTGGCTTGCTTCCATCACAAAATGCAGTTTCCTTTTCATAATTACTATGACTACGTTGCGTTGCTAACTTGCCGTTCCTCGCTGCGTTGCTGGTCTCTTGATAATGCATGCTACAGCGCACCCCACTATGTTTGAGTTTAGCTTTGTGCACTGCTCCAATCCACAGAGCCAGGTAAATTTAGTTTGCAATTAAGTATGGCTATATTATAGAAAATTTTTCGGTCTGCCCCCCTACTCAAATCGCCAACATTCTATGCATTTCAACGCTACGCTTATTATTAAGTTTTGAAATAAGTTAACTATAAAATTAGGTGTCGTCAGCTTATCAATTTCATACAATACATGTCTTAATTCATACATCTCATTCTGTTTTTTTCTTTTGGTAAGCAGTAATGTTTAAATCACAAAGCCTGTTTTGTTTGCCTATCACTTTTTATAATATCTGTCTGGCAAAGCATCATAATTATGGTTATTTACTATTATCCATCATAATCTAATACGTGAAAATATTACTTTATATTTTATAAAGTTAGGATCGCAATCGCAACGTATGCAGGATACAGTTTCTGTGACCACCATTTAGCCTTTCAGAAATTTGGCAGAATGCAGTCTGCTACTCTGTTTGAATTTCGCCAAGCGAACTGTTTGCTGAGACCAGTTCTGGCGGCGGCGGCGCCGGCGGCGTTCGGACATATATGCCGATGTAAATAGATCAACTGCAGTAAACTTCATAGCGTTGGCTGATTCGGACAGGCATATTTGAATATTGAAGGTAGAGGTAGCGTATCAGTTTTTGTTTATGTTAACTTTACTTAGAAATTTGTTGTTGAAGGAACACGATGTAATTTCAACATATACAACATTATCTTTTGAGGGTTCCGTACCCAAGTACTAAGACTCCGCTGTCTGTCTGTCTGTCACCAGGCTGTATCTCATGAACCGTGATAGCTAGACAGTTAAAATTTTCACAGATTACGTATTTCTATTGCCGCTATAACAACAAATACTAAAAACAGAATAAAATAAATATTTGAGTGGGGCTCCCATACAACAAACGTAATTTTTTGCGGTTTTTGGTACGGAATCCTTCGTGCGCGAGTCCGCCTCGCACTTGGCCGGTTTTTTAATAATATTTAATAAGATGGAAACAGTACGATAAACTTGCGCGAACCTAAAGACTATTGGCCAAATTTATATTTTGATATTTAAATTCAGCATTAAACATTAATCGCTGTTAGTTTTCATTTACCTCTTCGTTATTTGAAATAAACAATTGCTTTTCAAAACAATGAGAATTGAGAACAGTTGTAAGTCTAGCCTTTGTTTATAATTTAGAATTAAGATGTTTAACCTAGCTTTATCTAGAATACCAGTTGACCTACGTCTAGCTGGCGGTCGTTTCTAAGTCTACAGAATATTATTTCTAAGTATAATACGAAATTCGGTTAGTAATGGATGGTTTAGTTGTAAATACTTAGTGATTTGTACTGTAATTTGAGTGCCTTTTTATTTAATTAATTTGATCCAGTGCTTTGAGATAGTTTATTTTTTGGGTACTAGACTTCATACAAGAAGCTCGGTGGCGCAGTGGTTTAGCGCCTGGCCCAGCGATTGCGGAGGTCAAGCAACTTTCGCATGGGTCGGTCATGGGATGGGTGACCAAAAATTTATTATCTCGAGCTCCTCCATGCTTCGGAAGGCACGTTAAGCCGTTGGTCCCGGCTGCATTTTTACAGTCATTAATACCCACCAATCCGCATTGGGCCCGCGTGGTGGGTTATGGCCCATCCTCCTTATCCCCGAAATTATCCCAGGAAGCCCAGTGCCCCAGCAGTGGAGACATTAAAATGGCTGATGGACATACTTCAAACTACAAAAGAAAGAAGAGCTTTGAATAATAAAAACCAAGAGATCACTACAAAGCTCTCGCTACGATCTTTGCATATATTTTTTTGTCCATAGTAACAGGTAACTATATAACTAATTAAACTAGAGAAGTCGATAGTCAAGGGAGCCAATATTTGGTAACGATCTAATTATGTAGAAGGTTTCTAGTCTTGGGATTAGAGTTGATGGGTATAATATAAAAGTTTACAATTCCTAATTAGACCATAATTGTTTACAATATACAAATTAATAGGTAGTTGTATAATGAGTAATGACTATTTATTTTAGCCACAGCTGTTTTAAAATTATTTTAGGTGAAATAGACCCAATACAGTAAATAAAAAAAAAACTTTTTAGAATTGACGAAAAGTTTTTGGCATATTCTAGAAGAGTGTTTTTTCGTTAAGAGATGCTGTTGTCTAGTTTCTTCAATATTGAAGTTTTGAAGCCATTGACGTATCATCATGACAAGTTGACGATCACACAAGTTATCATTAATGGTCACCTATTTATAGTCTCCTCGCATGTTCCGAGGCAGCCTCCAGCTGTAAGCAAGACACAGCTGGAGGCTGCCTCGGTTCCGAGGCTGCCTCAGATAAATCAAGCTTTGTCCGAGCCGAACGCATTATGTATGCTAACACAAGCCATTCCTCTGCCGGACTTTATGTCTCCATCTATCCGACCTGGTGAGATAATGTTGCACTCATGTTTTGTCGATAGATGGCGCTATTCTGAATCGCAATATTAAGATTTTATAAGACGAATAAGGCTGTTTGTGCTTTGGGAGTTAGATACATGCGCAACTAATTGAATGAGTATTTAAAATGGACTTTCTATTTTTACAAATTATATTGAGGCCTAAAGTCAGCCAGTAAATGTGGTCGTAATGATAATATTTTTTCTAAAGTCTCATACTCTTTTAGTACAAAAGACAAAGAGAATTCAATTTCAAGCCAGTCAAAGCAAGCAGTTGTCTGCGACCGTGGTGACGTTTTGCTAACCTAATTCACTAAGTGACTTCACCATGTCAAAGCTCACTTTAGCAAGCGTTTTAATTCAACAAGTTTACATGAACTACCAATTTGAATTTGAAATTGGAACATCTATTATTAAATTCAAAAGAACTCTCTCGAACTCCTCTAGGTTTTAAGTTTTAACAGATAGCACTGACTTATGTAATCGGTAATTCTCTATCCGTTGCGTCCCATCTTTAGGCAATTATACGGGATTGGATTCAAAGCCCAATATTTTACTGTTAACTGACTGGCAATTGGATTAGTTGGAATAATCTGAACTTGTTCTAATTTAGTGTAGCGAAAGCAATTAGTGTGACTAAGGTATTATATCTGCTATGATCAAATGAATAATAGAACAATATCGATCTGCTTAGATAAGTTATATGTTAGTGTGCAATATTAATTAATGTATTATGTGAAATAATTGAATTTACTTACGTAAGTATATTTATCTTATATACTCTGTGGATTATTATCTGCACTTTATAGCATAACATAATAATATAGCATATAATATAGCATAATTTTAACAACAATATTCATATTCACACTCCTACACGTTTAAATGTTGATGAGTAGATCCAAAAAAATTATCATAATTATCATTTAGATATAGGTTCAAATCCATAAAGTACCCACATGTCCATCAGCCATTTTTGATGTCCCCACTGCTGGGGCACAGGCCTTCCTTATAGGTGAATAAGGAGGACGGACCATAACCCACCACGCGGGCCCAATGCGGATTGGTGAGTATTAACGACTGCAAATGCAGCCGGGACCAACGGATTAACGTGCCTTCCGAAGCACGGAGGAGTTCGCGATAGTAAATTTTTGGTCACCCATCCCATGACCGACCCTTGCGAACGTTGCTTAACTTACGCAATCGCTGGGCCAGGCGCTAAACCACTGCGCCACCGAGCTCTTCAGCTACCCACATATTCAACAATAACTATACTATAGGAATTATTCAACATTATTGTGAACCAGATTCAAAGATACGGAATCTACATGGCATGTAATGGTCTATTTACATGGGTCGATTTTAAGCACTTGTGACGGTCGACAAAGCAAGTCGCTTATAAAATTAAATCGCATGTGACAAATCAGTGGTGGCATCGCTATCGTCTATTTAGTCAATAACCTAGGTAACAATATGAATGAATGAATGAATTAACACTTTATTGTTCACCATATTAAATACATTCAAGGACAATACAAAAATGGAACAATATTGGTGGCCTTATCGCTGAAAAGCAATATCTTCCAGGCAACTATTTATTTCACAGAGCAGAAAAAAAATAAGGAATGGGCAGTTTATGGTGCTTTAAAAGTAGGAACAAAAACCTTCATTAATATAATTTTAACCTAATTTAAGAAAACAATATTTACACAAATCTACTTATATAATGTATGTATAATATATGTATATAATAATATAGTTAAACATAATATATATAACAAAATACTATATCTAGAAATATTGTTTCGACAAACAAAGGATAGAGAATAAATAAATACTATGATGGCAAAGACAGATAATGTTCTATATCTTGGCGTTTAAAACTCTCATATAGATTGTGCATGCTTTATTTCGTTCGGCAGTTCATTCCACAAACGAGCAGCATGGACAACAAAGAATTTGTCAAAGAATTTAGTGGAGTGCCTGGGTATCTCCAATATCAAGTTCATTCAGAGTCAGGGTAACACCATCAAATTTAAAAACAGGTAAACTATGTGCCAATTTTGGCCACCGGATCTTTGTTCAGTCATCTGCTGGCTAGGCCGCATTTTTACACAGTCAATTTTCGCCGCGCGGCAAAAATCCTACATTTAGAATCTATACTCTTCTTCTACTTCAGCGCAAATCCGCCCACCCGGTGAGCATACGCCTCTTCAATTATCCTCCAAGCAGCCCTGTTTTCTGTTTGTCAAGGCCTGAGTGGTCCTGCGACTGTTGATATGTCGTCAGACCATTTGGCTGCTGGTCTGCCTACGTTTCTTTTAGTGCGAGGTCTCCAGATGAAGACGCACTTGCTCCACCTGTCATCGCTTCGGCGACACATATGGCAGAATCTATACACTAAGGCTAATTTTGGATCCACCTATTAAATAAAAGAATTGTAAAAAGAAAAAAAAGAAGAAAAGAATTTTGTCTCGACATCGACTTCCTCCTATCCCGACTGACAGAAAGTCTGCCAAGCGGGCTTCGTCGTCTTTAAAAATGAACTTGTAAGGATGTACAAAGCTAATTTCGGCAAAGTGGTTGATGTGGTGACAGGCGGCGACGTTTATTGGCTGCGGCCGTCGTGACGTCACGTCCCGACAGTGACGGACGATCCCGCTGAATGCGAAACGAGACTTATTGGCGACGATTTTTCAGCGTCACACGATGCACGCTTAACACTGATCCCTTTCTCGTTTAAGTTTTCTTGACTTTTTATCGCTTCGTCTTGGATGGAACCTTTTTTTGATTCATCATCATAATCAATCATTATGCCCGACTGCTAGCTCGGGCCATCCTTATGATAGGTGGACCTTAACCGACCACTCAAGACCAATGTGATCGCAACTTCCGCCGGCCGGGACCAACGGCCTACCGTGTCTTCCGAAATACGGAAGAACTCGATAATCAATATTTTTGGTCACCCATCAAAATGACCGGCCCGAGCGAATCGCAGGCTGAGTACAGGATGCCACTGCGCTACTGAGCTCCTTGATTTTTATGATTATTAAATACTAGCTACCAGTGGCGAGGGGTGAAATTATGGCGAAGCTAAGCCGCACTAGAATAATGCTATCTGCATAGTGGATCAGTAGGGTGGGATTTCTAAAAGGTAAGCCGATGGGAATTGGCTTGTATGGACCCTTTGCCACTGCTAGCTACCACCCGCGACTTCATCCGCGTGGATATTCGGAAAATCTCTACGGAACTTTTGACCGAGATAAAAAGTATTCTATGTTTTAATCAAGGCTATAAACTATCTGTGTGCCAAATTTCATATAAATCTGTTCAGCCGTTTTTGCGTGATTGAGGAAGAAACATTCAAACATCCAAATCCAAACCCACAAACTTTCACATTTATAATATTAGTAGGAAATAGGATGGATGTCCAAACCAATAGATCGGTTCAATTATGTTTAAAATCTCTGTTAATGTATGGTTACTTCACAAAATTAATACCTATGGCGGTTATGGGGTATGGTTTTTCATAAACCACAAGATACACTGATTCTTTTCTCGATAAGTTTGTTGATATTGCTATCCGTCATAGATGTAACTGGTATACTAACTAATAGGCTATTATGGATATATTAATAATCCCCAATTAATTGATTCTTTGATTGAGCCTGGAATTTCATATTATGACGGTAATAAAGCTTTTGAATTAGATGAATGACAAAGCGTTCACAAATCGAATGGTTACATATTCAAATATTTCAATAGTTATTGTAATTAATGTTCTTATTACACAACCCATCAGCATTGTGTGAGGTAAGTACTAGTTCAACCGAATTAAACTTGCAATTTTTTTTGTTGGTCACTATCAGGTCATTCAGTTATAAAACATGGAGGTCAGCTTAAATTGGGTGAGTTATTACCTAATCTCTATAATATGCCTATCTTCTTAACATTTATAAAATTAGTTCCAAAAGATTCATCAGCTACATTTCAATATCAAAAACTCTTAGTCCTTCCAAGTAAACTCAAGCAGTTTGGGTGTCCGGTTGCGAGCCGTACATAAATTTAGTCCGTACCGCGGCAGAGATCCAGTAATTAAACTGTAAATTACCGCTAAGTGCGGACCGGGGCCGAAGGTCGTATCGGCATCCTCTGCCTCACAAGAATACCAATGAACCGAAGGTCGTAATCAAACATTTATTCGACTCCAATGTATAGGATGCGCCCTTCTGAAGTTTATCCACTTGTTAAAGTTCAAAAGTTTAACACGTTTTAAATATTAGTAATGTATCATTTAAATAATGAAATTTTTCTTTCAACTTAGTAATTCAGAGCCAAACACGCGGTCCTGAGACAAAGAATCTTGATAGACAGATGGACAACCAAGTCAATATACAATCGAATTATCCTTTACTAGTTTCCTCCCACGACTTTGTCCGCGTGGACATTTTTAAAATCCATAGGGATCCTTTAAACAGTATTAAAAGTATGCTTTGTTTTAATCATGGCTATAAACAATCGGTGTGCCAAATTTTATCCAAATCCGTTCAGCTGCTTTTGCGTGTTTGAGTAACAAACCCCAAAAATCCAAACTTTCACATTTCTAATTATGTTTATATAAATAAGAACGGAACCCTAAAAAGTAAATCGAATATTAAATAAAAATGCACTAAAATGTGCTAATGACTTCGTCCGTTTGTAATATATTTGTTCGACGTCTAGACTTAATAAACATTTGTTTGAAGAATTTAAATTAGAACCTTTGGATATAAATTGAAGCTTAACATTTTGACCTTACTTTGTGAAAAAAAGTTAAAAAGGTGACTTTTGAAGCTACTGACCTTAATGGTAAACCGAAATGTAAATTTCGGCAACACTGTGAACAGCATAAATTACAACCCTTGTAACATTCTAAAGACTTCTTTATAACGTCGTAAAAATGCTATGTTTTATATCGTAAGTCTAAGGTTCTCAAATTTGTAGACAATGACAGATGATGTACTTACATCTGAAAAAAAAATTCAGCGTTATGATGTCACGATCTTCCATCCATCATTTGTATTGTTACTTTGCGAGGATTGCGAACAAGGCAGAAACAAAATATAATGTAATTTTTGCAGAGAAAAACATTATTTCAATTCTAGAAAAGGTGTGATAAATGTCACAATTTTTTCGTGTTCATAATAAAAGTGGAACTAACTAGTTTAGCAACCAACGTACCTATTGTTATATTGCGATTCATCTGATTTTTTTCTTTCAAAATGTTAATCTTAAAAAGAGTTGTAGTAAATAAAACATTATTTGCAAATACAGGTTTTAGGGTTCCGTACCCAAAGGGTAAAAACGGGACCCTATTACTAAGACTCCGCTGTCCGTCTGTCTGTCTGTCTGTCACCAGGCTGTATCTCATGAACCGTGATAGCTAGAAAGTTGAAATTTTCACAGATGATGTATTTCTGTTGCCGCTATAACAACCAATACTGAAAACAGAATAAAATTAATATTTAAGGGGGGCTCCCATACAACAAACGTGATTTTTTGCCGTTTTTTACTCGAAATTAATAACGACAACAGGTAGACAGTTAAAATTTTCACAAATGATGTATTTTTGTTGCCGCTATAACAAAAAATACTAAAAACAGAATAAAATTAATATTTAAGGGGGGCTCCCATCCAACAAACGTAATTTTTTGACGTGTTTTGGTACGGAACCCTTCGTACGCGAGTCCGACTCGCACTTGGCCGGTTTTTTTCTTTGTCATTAGACCTTGGGAATTATACTTACTTCCCAAGGTCTAATGTACCTACAATAATGAGAAATGTAATGAATGCCTTATGCCAATACTTATGTTGTTTATCATAATTTAGCCCTCATATTTTTTCTACATACTGTACATAAGTTTTTATTTATATTTTCAATACCTGATTCAGACAGTTTTCTGGCCTCAGGCTTCAAACCCCTCTCGTCCTCGTCTTCATACCTTAAAAAATGTAATACTATCATGTGATTGCTTATCTAATGGTACCTACCAAAACAAAACAACACTATATAAACACATGAAATTTCTCATTTCAATATTTACAGAAAACGTAAAGGCAATAACCGTTTTCATTTGTGGCATCTTAGCTGTTGTCATCGGACAATTACGCTTGATGCTCCGAAGATATTAGCAAAGTTGCGACAAAGACTCGAGCGGAGTCCCACAGAACTCCACCGTTCCACTCGTAAAAGTGCCTAACTGCTGCTGTGAATAGATAATAAGGATTTTATTAAAATTCCTTGCCCTTGTTTTGCCATTCAGCGAGGCCGCTCTGCCGAACCTCTTTGTTCTGTGGCATGCCAACCTAAAGTCGTCTTGGATAGTCTCTTCGCCGCGCCGCCGTCTCCAATGAAATTTCAGTGCCTCCGTGGGTGCCTTTGTGTTTGTACTTATAATAACGTTTATATTTCATTTGGGAGCGAAAAGCTCCGGAATCAGCTCCTTTTAAAGGGAGAACATTCTTTATGATGTATATTGTTCAGGATCTGTTTGTAAGATGGAGGATTTGGTATGCACGTGCTTATTTCGACGGCCGCACCGAATAAACGTGCAAGTGAAAAAAGTCAACTTCAAAGGAGAAAATAAAAACGATATTTTTTGAATATCTCAAAGCAGTTAAAAAATATTGATATACAATTTATAACAAATCAAAGATAAAAAAATATGTTTTTTACCAAAAAATTATGGTGGTGCAGAAGGATATTTTATATCGAATAACGCAAAAAACATATTTTTGGGCAAGAGCTCTTTCACGTTTATACTCTAGTGGGTATGCTCTAATTTAATGTTTATTAAAATATTGTTCTTTAGGTTCTATCCTCTAGCTAGTGTTCCAATAATAAATTTACTATCTATCACTCTACAGTTTAAATAATGTATGATTCGCATTGTAAATGGTAAGACACAACTCATTGTCAGTGTGTGGCATGTAAATTGCAGCTAGCACGTGACGTCACTGTTTTAATTAATCCCTCTCTACGTGAAATAACAACGAGAATTCAATTTTCTGGTTAAATGGCCAGCCATTTTGAATCGAACGGGTTCTACCACTCTTTTTACTTCAGTCTTCATATCGATGCATTCAATTTGCAGAGTAAGGCAAAAGGAAATTCTGAAATCATTGCATATCAAACTCTGTTATTATTACATTCTATTTTTTACATCAAAACGTATAATACAGTTAAGTTGATTCATTAAGACTTTGACTATACACTAATATTATTTAGAATGGTACCTAATTAGGTATCATTCTAAATATTAATATTTATAAGTAATTACATAAAATACAAACTCGTAACTTCATAACTCAAAGAAAATATTTTATTGTAATAAGATGTCAAAAGCTTATTTTGAACTTCGCGAATTAGTAAAGCTACGTGGGCCATTTTTTAATTAAAATATACAGCAAACAGAATATTCCATTAGAAATATTCTGAAGAAATAATAACTCATACTTATTTACTTTAGCAAAAAGTAAAAACGAAATAAGAATTTCAAATTATTAATCTTGAATTTTGAAAGCTCCATGTGACATACCTATTGAATTCTATGTGAAATAAAAACAAATGAAAAAACCCTTTAGGACGAATCCTGTTAACAAGGAATGAAATGAACGTTAATTCAAATACGAATTATGAAGGAGAATTTTCCGTGATAACGCAATTTATTTTTTGAAATATTTAAATTCTTCGAATATATTTGAATTAAAAAACTAATTTTGTCCTATGAACCAAAACGTAGTCTTTAGTCATTCATGAATCAGGTTTTGACGTTGAACTCAACATTTACTTATATTAGAATATTTTACTAAATCTTTTTTGGTTTAATTTCTATACTTACTATATTTTTCCTTCGCAGAATTAATCGATAAAAACTGCATTCCCAGTACTTATCCGAAATACGATTTCAAATATTTTGATGTTAATAGTGCTTCAAAAACTTTAAATTGGATCGCTGCTATACCTACCTAACTTCCAATAGCATTCGATCATTGAGATTTTTACATTCAGTTTTCTAAAGTACTTACATTTGGGTTGATTATGAATTCAGTTAGATAAATTTAAATTTGATCGCTGCTATACCTACCTAACTTCCAATAATTCCAATAACATTCGTTCATTGAGATTTTTACATTCAGTTTACTAAAGTAAGTACTTACATTTAGGTTGAATATGAATACAGTTAGATAAATTATACTTAGTATAAAAAGTGCATTATGCTTACAAGGTGAACCGATGATTAGGATCGCGGTTCTGCTAATGCTTAGGTAACAATCATGTATCAGTTGTGTTCCAATGGCTTTTTCACGGGTCTATATTAGAATCCATAAATTAAACCTATATTGAAAACGCCTAAGCATTAAATCCATAATCATAATCATCGAAATCCATAATTTTAAAATGTTAGTACCTATTATTAAAAATAATATCTTCATTATGGATAGATAATGGATAACGTGTAATGGATAAATCTAAGTATATTAATTATAATAACCGAGCTCACAAAATTTCACGAGAATTGGTTGAAAAATGCGACCTGTAAAGACCTGTAAGAAGAACAAATGGACAGCCGGACAGCGGGACAGCCGGACATACGAAAGCATTTTGCCCAAGTTGAAACGGAGATGATTATATAGTTTTTTTGTTGATTCAGTTTTACGAAAGTCTTTAAAATGACTGAGATATGGGGAAAATCACATTTCAACCAATTCGAATAATTATCAAAAATGTCGCAAATTTGAGGTCCACAGCTCTATAGGTACGGAGCCACAAAGTATTATTATACCATTTGTTTTTCAATTTAATCAAAGTGTTTAGATATACTACGCACTTACCTCTAACTATAGACTTAATTGACATATCCAACTCTGAGATAGAGTAAATTAATTTCGTGAATATCTGTCGATGTCACGTGTACCAATATATTCTGTCTATCGTTCCTGTCAGGGCCCCGTCAGCTGTTGCGACATCCGATTCCTGTTTAACAAGCTCTCCTGTCAATCCCAAATACAATAGGAAACGTTAAACGTCAGGCAACACTTTGCGCTAGACTTCACTGTACGCATTGGATGAGATTGTGTCTAGTGCAGACATACTATTTTCAGCTGTTTCAAGAACTTTGTAGATATGAAATAAAAGAACAAGAGCTTTAAAAATACTCTTGAATACCGAAAAAATGATAACAGTTATGTTATATTTAAGCTATAAATGACGTCAACATCTATAGATCTTTTTACTGTACTTTAGACATAGGTTTTGCACATTTAATATCTCTGTTATTGCCAGGATACTGTTATTACTATTGAAATCGATCTATCAAATAATTAAAGAAAAAATTTCAATAATGTTACCTATTTACTTACCTTTTGAGCTTCGTAAAACGAATAATATTCAACTTTTAGTATCTATTGCATCTTATTCTCTTAAACTAACCATTGAATAATGCATTACCTTCAGAGACTTTGAATTTATACGTTTCCATAATGATGGTATGCCCGTTTGAAGATAATGGAGGTAGTCTGAAGACCCGAAGTTAATATGTCGTATATCGATCCTTTAGTTTCCATATAATCTCTCCTTTGTCATCTAAGGGATGAATTAATAAGTTGTTTTAGCAGTAGCAGGTATACTTATATAGGTAGTTAAGCTAGACAGTAGACAGTCTAGCAATGAACGTGATTTTTTTATGATATTTTTTTTATTTACCTGTCAAGTAAGCAACTGGAATCTGAGTCTTTTGTGAAACAGCCCCTACATGTTTTAGAGCATCGTGGTGCTGACCGTTTAATGCAATTACATGGTCCTTTAAGAGCTCTAGGATATTAAATAGGTGCTCAAAAAGAACAGTTCTAAAGAAACAATGAATTTCACAGAAATTCGCCAAAATGGTTACCGTTGAACAGTCAGAATATTTTAACCCCTGGGGGTTACTTTGGATCTAACTGGTAAAGAGTTCAAACTTCTCGAAATGTCTAAACCACTTGAGTAAAATTTGCAGACAGATTCTAAACGTACGTGCGGCACTGGTATAGTAGTGTTGTTCTTTTTAAATATACATTCTGTCGCTTAAATCTTTTTCTCTAAGTTTGTTTCCTCAAAGTTCAAAGGCTCGTAATTTGCCTTTACCCAAAACTGATTGTAAATTATAAACAATGAAACATCGAACGAAATTCAATCACATCGTCTTTGTCGACCCTTTTACAATATTTTGCGCGATTGAGTCTGAAGTATTCCTCTTTACAGGATACGTCATGTAAGCCTTTGAGAACTATGTCACGAATGCCCTTTAGCGCGAATGCGTTACATTGAAATCCAAGTTTTAGATTAATCGATTACAGTGTGGTAAAATTGGGCAACTTCAGTTGCCTCTCGGACGAGCAAACTTCTACCATTTGTCTGAAACATGCCCAACTTTGCCCTGACAAGAAAGTAAGAATGACCTCCCTAATAAATTAAAGACTAGCGCAGGCTGCGTTTTATCTTTTAAGATCGAGTAAATCCTCGGGTGTTTGTTGTCTTTAAGCGGTTGGTGAGACCGGAATTAGGCTCTTATCTCCACCAGAGTAATTGAACAAGCCAAATATACGGGAAACTCATATAATTTTATCATAAAGTGTTTTGTATTTTCTCCTTTTCTGATTCTGCCAAAAAGTCTGTTAAATACCTATGTTAAGTTTAAACGCGTTTAATACATGTATTTTTAATCTAATAAAATGCAGTTTTAAGTTAAAAAGTTTGTAAAAAAGTTGAAGTTCGATCGCTTTGTTTAACTGTTTTTGTAAGGATTTACCAACTTTTTTTTACAAAATTTGATCATAAACCTGTTAACAAGCATTATTAATTTCAATGTAGGTAATCCATTATTATTAGGGAATTGTACTTTACCAATACCTGGTAAATCAATATAATAGGTATATTCGATATTCTTGCCCAATCTTGGAGGTTCCATTAATCAATCTAAATGAAAATGATATGTGCCGCAGGATATTAATTTTCCGCTCGGCTTCAAAAGTATCAAATGGCTGGGGCCACGTTTACCATTTAACTTTTTAATATTGTTCGTTCCTTTGAGAAATGCAGATTTTTGACATTTTAGCGATAAATAATACCTATCATGTAGTGATTTCATATTACCTAATATTAGCATTGGCTTGGCATCAATGACGTAAGTTCAGTCAGGTGTATGTACAGATTTTTTATGACAATCTATTATTTATATACCTCAGGAATACTTAGGAATATTTTGTAACGGTATACTTAACTCTTATTACTTTATCATAGTAATATAATTTGAGACTACGATTACAACATGGTTCTTTATTACAAATAAAATTAAACAAACAATCTTGTTGTAAACGCCATTTTCTATTCAATTGAAGTTCTTTTGTCCAATGTTTTTCCGATGCTCAGAAGTATAAATTATGTTTTTTCATATTTTTTAGTTACTCCGGTACAAATACCAGTCAGTATTAAGTAAATGTTTCTTTTTTTATGTGAATACAATACTATAAATAAAATAATTTGTTTTCGCTCTCTCTTACCGTGCACTAAAAACCTCTTATGCACTGCAAAATATAATAATTCACCTGCTACGTCGTTAAAAACAGAATCAGTTTGAACACAGTTCCTTAACTGTTGTAGTTTTATACGATAGGGCTTTTGGGATCAAAACATCCATAAAACAGTCCTTATGCCAGAAGAGGGGGCGAGTGGGTACGACTCAAACTGGGTGGGAAATTGAAGATGGCTTATAAGTGGTAAAGTAAGCGACTACTAAAATAGAATAGCAAGGAATCTGAATATATCTAAGAATTTACGTTGTGTTATTCTAGATCTCTCTGGAGACTCTCGATCTCGAACTACTTACCTAGTTATAACTATATACTTATACGTACTGTTACGTTTACAATTGAAATAAATGTTTTAATAAGAGGTACTTAAATTACTATATTTTAATAAGTTCATAGTATTGTTTTATTAAGAATACCAACTAAAAGTAAAAATTTTTTTATATGACAAGGCACATTTAGTTCAAACTGCAAGGGTCTTAATAAGACTACGATTAACTTTTTTTATTTATTTGTAAGGTGGTACCCCGAGCGAAAGTGGCGCCGCGGTGAATTTTATTTAATATTATAATTCTAATACACAATTTTAATAATGTTTATCGTGGAGATTTTAGGGCTCACAGTCTAGTATTTTTAGACGGTATCGTTACATTCCTTAGTAGTCACTGCTAGAAGTAGATAGAAAAACTGCTAAAAGTGGCCGTTTTTGACACATTTGCTATCTACTTCTACGAATGACTACGAGGGCATGTAGTGGATACCTTCTAAAAATACTAGACCATGGGGCCTAAAGTCTCCACGATAAACTTTATTAAAATCTTTTTCTATTTTTAACTTATTAAATAAAAACCTCTGAGGGCGCCACTTTCGGTCATACAACCGCCTTAAGCAAATAAAATAAAAAGGTATATATCAATCGCTCCAAACAATGCTTGAATATGGCAGGACATAGTAAATTGAAACTTGAAGATCTTAGTTGCAAGGGTCTTAGCAAGTCTGAGTATGGGACTACGGTTAACGAAGCCACATAAGTTTTAAGTGGCCTCAGGGGCTCCCAAGTTTGCCGTCCGTTTATCCCCAACAAAGTATTTGTTAGAGTCTACCTAAATCGATGTAGATGTCTAAACAACTCAGATCTATGTTTGGGAAGTGAAAGTGCTGAGATCGAAATACAACATCTTATTTTGCGTGGCATAAAATTATTTAAGGGTCCATGATAGGAAAACATGGTCTGCGGGGGTCATATTTTTATATAGAAAAAGTTGTAGCCACAAAAAAACATACGACAAGCTAAAGAGATTCTTTAGTATCTACAAGTATTAAATTGCATATTAATCTCACAGACGATTGTAAAAAAACAGAATATAATCAAAAGCGCTTGCGTAGGGTCATATTTTTGGCGTAAATAATAACGAAAACGTATTGAATTCTACATCAAAATATACTTTAACGTACTGTGAAGTAGCTCCAATAACTTTATTTCAAGAAAGATAATTGTGCTAAAGATAATGATGAAAAAACAACGAAAAGCATCAAAAAAGTGTAGAAGTTAGGTTATTTTCCATGCTCTTTACACGTAAAGAAAAAGACAAAGACAAATGCTTCCGCATAACTGGGCCTTAAAGCAGTCAATTAAATCATGTAGAATTTTTTTCTTAAATATAAATATTTCCATTCAGTCGTTAGAAAACATTAGAACTTTGTTTTGTGTCGAATCAAAGCACTGTTATCGAACGATACCAACATACGATTTATGCGGTGCAGGCGTATCTAATTTCAGAAATTAGGAGATGAAGCTTATACTTACAGGAAAATAACAATACCTAGTAGTTTTAAGTTGCTATTTTCTTGTTATCGACAACATGACAACAGTAAAGGGCTATCTATACAAATAAACGTGCCTCAGTAGAAAATGATGTTGTGATCCTTTGATGATATTGCCCTTGGCTACATTATAGTTAATTGGTAGTTATTGAAATGAATTTGTTTACCTCATGCGGTGATTGGTTATTAAAAACTATATACGAGCGAACGTGTAGGTACCGTAGATTGGGGTTACTTTGACTGGAAGGGTAACATTGATCGGAATTTTTCTGTCAATAAAATTTTATTATTTCAAACAAACATAATTATTTACTGACCAATTTCTTTTTTAAGCATTGGCAATACAGACCATCTTTCCATCAGAAAGACAAGTGTGTACGTCGTTCCACTTCAACTAAATTTATTGAATTGTTAGTTAATGATGATGATTTATTTATGCTTTTTGGAATCCTGCACAACTTCACTTTGTGACTAATTCACTATTAATACTATAAATTTTATGAGAAATGTCTGTAGAATAAAATTACTTTCTAACCTCAAAATCAGTTGCATGGTTAACAAATTTTTTACACGGGGTGTTATTGATCAACTTTGGAGTGAGATTGGTTAATGATCAAAATAATCCCACTCGCTGTTTAACTTTAATCACACCAATTAAACCATATAACTTTTTTTTAATTTAAACCCTTTAATTAAACCATATAACTTTTTATAATTTGCTTCGTCTAAAATATATAAAAAACCGATTACTATATATATTTTTTGATAATTTTAACTCTTTATTTTAAAGATTCCACGGCTATCTAAAGTAAAATTTGATAAAAGTAACCCCAATTTACGGTACCTCTACATCTTGCTAGTACTTCCACAGGTACTTCTGAGTAAAGTTCAAAACAAGTTTAGTACCTGTCATGCCCGTTAAGGGGTGGTGTATAGAATAGTAGGATTTACAACAACATATTACTAAAGAAGCGTAATTAGTTACTTTGATAATATAGTATTAAATTGCTTAGCTGCTCCTTAGGCAGACTTACTTAATAAGATTATAACATAACACTATCACTTGCGTTAGGGGCTTAAACACACACTTTCATTCATAAAAATATACTCACACATATTTACTCACCGTCACATACACAAACGCACTGACCAATTTAAAAGTGTAAGGTAAGAAAAAAGCTATAATTTTTTTGTTACCGACCTTATTTTTATTTCTATGTTTAGTTAAACCTGTTGTAAAAAGATACTTGTTGGTACCATTCACTCTTGTTGGTACCATTCACTAGGAGAAACCGGGGAAAGAGAGGCAACTACTAGGTGAACTGCGCGACCTGAATTGCACTTTATTGTGTCGGAGTAAAAGTCGCTATTTATTTAAATGACTTTGCCGAGTGCTGCTTCTGTACTTGTACTATTAGTTATTCTGTGACCGGGGTCTGTATCACAGTTTTAAATTACCACAGGTTTAGACGTCTTATCATTATTTTGTGAAGCTTTGTCGTGTTTTTCAAATAAATTGTTTTTTATTGTTTGTATTATCTTTTACTAGGTACCGATGATAATTCATATAGCTATGGTGTTACTACAGTTGGATCGATTGATGATAGCTGTACGATAGACCGACAATGGAGTTGCAGAAATGTCATTAATCAATGGAGATAATAGTATAAGATTGTATGTATGTTCTGGAGAATCATAGTGGATGAATCCCTAATGATTATACCAATATACGGAAAATAAGTTAACGTGAAAAGATTTCAGGCAAAGTACTAATCGTTTAAATCCACGCTTTGAGCCATTATTGGGATAGTATGGACGTTTGAGTGAATAATAGATACGAAACCAAAAAAAACGTACACAAATGAAAGAATAAAAAAAAGTTAATCGCCAATTTACTCCTGTGGCAAAACTAAAGTCAGTTTGGATATGATTGTTTGCATAGCTTATAGTATGAAGTCAGTGAGGAATACTCTTCAATATAATATATTCAGTGTATAGAGTACAGAGAGGTATCACTATACAGGGTAATCTGTAAAACACCAAACAACCTCGCAGGAGTACATTAAATATTACATCATAAACAACAACATTTTTTCACTTTTCAGAAAAAGACAAAAAAACTACTTTTCTCAAAAAGCAGTCCGTTTTCGGAACAGTCGTAGAATAAATGTTGTTGTTTATGATGTTAGTAATGTACTCCTGCGAGATTGTTGGTGTTTTACAAATTACTCTGTAATAGGGCTTGTATATTTTATTATGAATTTACCGATCATTGTTTATGTTCACCCATCTGAAAAAACTTGAGCCCTTAGAATATTTCTTTGTAACAGTACCTTGTTAAGTTTGATTTATTCAAGTAGGTCAACTTCAAAACGTAAATAATTATTAACGCAATTTTATTGATTTATTTTTGGACAAACATCTCCTGTATTTTGAGTCCAATTTTTTTAATAAACTAACTTTTCAAAAAAATCTTGCAAATTTATATAAAAAGTTATCGAAGTTTGTAAGCAAGTCTGTAATAAATAATCTAACAACCAACATACTTTTTAGCTTCCAACTTTAATTATTGGTGTGGGTTGTCCGAATAAACAACGTACATACAAATAGCAAAAATAAAATAAAACCCCCACAAATATCTTTAGTATGATCGATACAATCCGAATAGCAGAGCTATTCTGCATATTTTAACACTGGAATGCGTCTCTAGTCTGCAGAATCCTCGAACCTGACTGTTGAAGGGCCTGGCAAACAGAGCTGCGGAGCGTTTCTCGAATGCTTTGATATCAACCCGCCTACGCCCGCCCTTGTTTATAAAATCATCAGGAGCGGTTTTGTGTAGACTTATTTAGTTTGGTGTGGGTTGTTCAAAATTATAAGTACGATACTTATTTAACAAACTTTAAGCCCACCTACGCCTTTTCTTGTTTTTAAAAACATCAGCCCCTCTACTCAAATAGCCAAAAATCTGGGCTTTTGAACGCTTACTTTAATAGTAAAAATAAAAACAAGCAGTAAACTGTAAAATTACGTGCCGTAAGCTGGTCAATTCCATACAATACATCAATATCAGTCATTTACATAAGTTTCCGATTCGTGATTTAATAGTTTATTTCACATTTTTTACCTTTAATAGTAAGCGTAGTGTTCAATCGTATAATATAGTGGCCATTTGAGTAGGGGGGCAGAAGCGGATACATTGTGAATATAATATAGCGTACCTTATAGTAAAAGCGTTGATTACGTATGAAAGTGTCAACTGCTATAGTGATCATTGTGTATGCATCAAAGTACTGCATCAAAGTACGTGGAACTGTGACGTAGTTTATAAAAGACTAGAATAACTTTATAATTTGCAAGAAATATTTTAGCTGTTATTATAGTGACATTGAACACTAATACCAGGTGGATTGAAAAGTTCCTGGCCTGACATTGAAGGGACCATCCTAGAATTTTCAAAGTACCCTCATATTTTGCTCTAGTCTTTCAACAGTGTATGAGAAAACCTCGAAACGTGTAGTTCAAGAAATATTTTTATTACGAATATTTTTGTGTGAGTATTCGCAGTATTTCTGCAAAATTTACAAAATTGAAAAGCGTGCGGTTATAAAGGTATCTCTTTAAGAAAGGGTTAACGCCAAAAGAAATTCACGAATTCATGGTGAGGACATCAATATAATCTACTTCACTGAACATTTTGTAGGCAAACAACATTTATTTCTAACATAGTGGAAGAGTCTCACTACGAAATAACACTAGCTGGAGCTAATAGGTTACTTTCGAGGTAGATGACGAATCAATAACTTATTCTTTACGATGGTTGTTTTAGAGATTTAACCTATGCTAGTAATCATACTATACCTATTACCTATACTTGTATGTTTTACCCAGAATTACCCACTGCAAAAAATAAATTGCGATTTATACTTAAAACGCTTTATGCAGCTTGTAGTAGGCACATAAACCTCTTCTAGGATTGAATACTGCTATCTTATTGCCGTAATCAAACAGCTATGTGTTAATTAATAACCAACACCAGTGTTGCCTTCGCAAATATTTGGATTGTTGCTTGTTACCTACTTAATTAGGGTATTATATAAATTTTGTAGATCAAACTAATCTAGTTTGTTTAGCAAATTAATTAGGAAGCATCTTACATTTAGGAACTATGAAAATGCTTATTAAGCCATTTACCAAAATTGGACTTGATTAAAGTACAACTTGCTATTAAAACTAAGAGTATGCTGTGACGGAGCGATATCGATAAGTAGTTATTTTAAAATATAAACTTCGATATCTGATCGAAGAATATTGTTTCTAGCTCAGACTTGCGATTAAAGCGGGAAGTTTCGCGTGTCCTTAATAAAGAATTTATTTAAAAAACGTACAACGGTTTATTCGAAACGGTTACTAATTTAAATATTCAGGACAAAGATAGGTATGGGTGCACACGAGACGGCAGAAAATATCGAATGAATGCCGATGCGATCCTAAGGTCGGCTTCGGTGTCGTCTCATTCGTTCGCTCTTCCATTCAGTTCAGCCGATCCTTGCTAGTTCTTTATTCGGCAGTAGTGTACTGTGTACGCGTCGTTGACATAGATGGCGCCAATAAATATAAATAAACGTTTTCCCGTTTTTCAATAAAATTATATGGTAACCGGAATCAATTTTAAAGGTAGTAGGTGTCTCCATAATTGAATACTTGCTTCAGACAAAATCAAATTTTTAAAACATCAATAATTGGCGAAAGTACAAATTCTGTGGGAATTAATTCGCCAAAAAAATTTTATAGTTTCTCTACCATTTGGTAGGAAAGAATTTTCGTTTCGCTTGCGCTTCACGCTCGCTCTGTCAATAAATAGGTACGGAGAAAATATTATTATTCATTAAATAGGTAAATGAAAAAGATTAAGAAAAGGCTTTACAGAAAGAAAAGTGGTGAACTTATTTAGCGAAGCAAAAATGCTTTCGTATGTCCAGCTATCCGTTTGTTCTACTCTAAGGGTCGCATTTCTCAACCGCTTCTCGTGAAATTTTGTGAGCTGGTTCGATAATATATCAATTTTATGTCAATTACGTTTTTTCACATTTTTCGAAAAAATAAACACAGCCATTTCAAAAAATGTTCAAAAATGTCACAAACGCGAGGCCTGCAGTTCACGAAGCAACTAATAATAAACAATGCAAGCAGTATGTAGCTTAACATAATCTGGCTAAATTGATAACAATATTCTGCACTTATACATACTTATACACATTTTTTTATGAAAAAATACAGAATGATTAAATCTACACCAAAAATAGAGACACGCAATATCTTTGCAAATTCGACTTCATTCATATAACCATAAAAGCGAGTTTCAGATAAGCCCTTTAAGCGCTGACGTAAAAATATGATAATTCATATTTTTATTTCTGCCATCTGATTCCTTTCACAACTTTGATAGATTAGAAACACACTTCTAGCGTACAACAGTTTGATTTCCCCGGGGAACATGAGATCAACCAAACAAATTCAGGGCAACAGTGGATTTCTGTAAATTATATATCTCGTATCACATGCTGTTAAAAATATAGCATTCACTGTATTTAATTGTCCAGAAATCAAGTTAATAAAGCATTAACTATTGAGAGTGTAGAAGTTTAATAACTTCTTAATTTCCGCGCGTTAGGTATGGTTATTATATTCTTATATTTGTTTTTACTTTACCATTAGTCAACTTTGGCAATGGATAGAGTCACCTGGAATAGTTTGGAGGTGGCTTTCACCTCAAAAGGCGGGCCCACACTTAAGAAATACTAAAAACTAACATTACTAACAAATAAATAAACACAAAATTTAAAAATGTGTAATATAAAAATCCACATGTGAGGGACAAAATAAAACTAAATAAATAAACAGAATTCGCTGTATTAAAATGTTTATAAAGCTAATAAAAATCCAACAAGTGTTTGTAAAATTTCAATATTATTCCTATGTGCCACTCGCGAACCATACCCGTGCCACTAGTGCCTCGGTGTATTGGAGCTTAGAACATAATATAGGCACAAATCACGGTGCCGTGTAATGGGTAGTGAATGTGTTAAAATAAATTTATGGTAAGGTAGAAGAATCATTGTTTACAACCACGCATCGCATTACATTTACAGTGGCCTGGCACGCAAAGTCGCACTCATATAGACTTAGAAAAATGTTTGCTAGGTCGCACTTCTTATGATAAGTCCACCGTCCGCTCGCTGGGCCTCCCGCAAGGGTCTCACCTGGCAGGGCTTGACCGCGCTGAGGACGGTCGGTGAAGAAACTTGGGGGGGGGGGATGCCCCAATCGACCACTCTGCTTTATGCAGGGTGCGGAAACGGATACAGTAGAAATGGCGCAAACCAGTAACTACATACCCGCACGCCCGAGGGCGCGCGTGAGATATTTACGTACTTCTTATGTCCATGAAAGTGACGTTACTATACAAGGTTTAAAATATTTTTTTCAAACCCGCATTGTCTTAATTTCAACGTCATTCGGATGTACTCCGAAGTTACTCAATAGCATCATAGCACAGAAATGACACTGCGCTTTGCACAGAGATTTACTTAGATCTTACAAAGTTTATATCAGTTGTTTTACACATACAAACTTTACCAAAAGGACTTGTTTGCCAAGTGCCAAGTCTGTTTAGCATGCTCATTGATGCTTTATTATCTACCCTCTTCCAGAGAATTTCACGAAAATATTTTGCTATTACGAAGTATGAAAACAACAAAAAGACGTGCGTAGGTGTACTTGTCTAGCCATTTATTCTATCAGTGTTCGATTCAGCTTTCACTACACTCAGAAAAAAAACCTGCAAGAAAAGTCTGTGCAGAGTTTTCTATTCAAAGCTATAAAAATTAAGACAGCCAATTTGAATGAATGAATAACTACCTCTATATAAAAATAAACGTACCTAAGTATAAGTACGCAGTTTCGCAGGAAAAAAATAAAATATATATTTTACGCAGCCTGTATAAAGAAAACTTGTTTTGTTCATTCAGTTTCATTAGTATTTTCAATAACGTTAAATTATTTTTAATTGTTCCATATGTCGGAGCTAGAGCGTAATGCTGATTAATCAGAACAAAATCGGTGCAGGCTGAATACGACTAAACCTTAAGTTGTGAACTCCTTTCATTATGGTAATGGTTGGATGCTGGCTGGTTAGAGAAATGTCAAGCAAGCGTTACGTCAGTTTTGACATAACGTTGGAGTGTGGTCTGTGGTTGGGGCTGTCTCGCTCGGTTATCTATTCTGTGAGCTCAGTGTAAAAAGATGGAGTTTTTATTATTGGATTGGAAGATGGAGATTATTGAATATTGCGAGTTGTGTTGTGAAGTTTGTGATTCATTAATGGAGAATCGTGAAAGGCCTCAGAACTCACTGCGTTTCTCTAATCCGGCTGCATCCTGACCATGCTGTTGTTAATAGTCAACTTTGATTGTGAAATTGTAATAAACTAGGATTAGAGGAAGCGCGTGCGTACGAGTTTATTTTAGAAAAATATACCCACAATCAAGAATATCTTACCTCTACTCTGACATCAGATGTGGGATAGCAACCTATTGCCCACAAATGTGATAAATTGTGAGAGTTCGAAATATCACACCGATCGAAGTATAATGTCAATGACCTCTAGTATGATGTTGAAAAATTGGTTGAAAATTGGAAATACGATTTTGTATTGCGAAAAATGAGATTGTATAGCTGAATATTATGAAACTCGATTCGATTAGCATGTTTCAAGAGCTTATCTTTGTTTTACCAATGAAATATCTTCAAATTAAGTTTTGTGAACCAATACAATGTACATGTGTACCAAACTGCAATGACGCCGTGTTAGCGACGTGACGGCTCATGTACGATTCAAACAGACCGGCCACAGTCGGCCCGCACCGAAACGCATTTTACAAACTGTTGAAGGAAACGAGAAAGAACGATACTGCCACTAGCGACGTGTTTCGCTATTTTTGTATGGTAATCCAGGATGTCGCAACGTTTCAAGGATTAAAAGCAGGTCATGTGATCGTTTCATTGTTTTTAATGTGAATTTGCATGTCAGACAACGACCAAACGCGGCTATGAATTTATGCTTCAGGTGTATTGGACTGGTCGCTTTGCAAACTAGTGCCAGCGTGCTCCTAGAGCGCGCCGGGCAGCAGCAGTTTAAGCAGTAGCGGCACCAGCGGCGTAGCTGAGCACGGCAACCAGCAACGCTGGCACTGTAGCGATGGTGACGATGATGCAGCATCGGCAGCAAGGGTGGCGATGTGGCTGCAGTATTGAAATGTTCTGATCAAATGCGTGGTCAGTCTAAGCGGTCACTCTATAATGGTCAGTCGTAACGATTTTATTTTGATTTTATTTTAAAACTGACAAGGAACATTTCGGTTTTCGGGTCAAGGCACAAAGTGTTTCTATTTGTGATTATAACAAAAACAATAGGAATTGATTGGTGTAGAAATAGTGAAAATAACAAAAAAAAAAGCTAGTCCGGATTGATGTCTTCTTCTGTTCCAAAAGTATTCATAGGAGTGAATTTACCTATAATTAAAAGAGCTAAGTAGTTTGTTGTTGGTGACTTCATTCATTAGAAATTATTGTTGAAATTTAGTGCAAAAATAAGGAAAATAGAGTCAAATCGTTCTTAGTAGTGTCATATTCTGTGGTAATGTAATGTTAACACTTTTATGTTGTAATGTGACCACTTTTTTGTGCACTGTTAGTGCGCTGTTAGTGCACTGTCAGTGCACTTTTAGTCACAGTGTGGTGAATTTGAGTAAGCAGCTGTTGCTATGTAGGAATATGAATTCAGTTTAGTCACTAGTGTTCATGATCATGAAATTAATCAGTTCCTGATTCAACAAAGTTTATGTTTGATTATCTAGAAAGTGACTGGATCTTCAAAATGTGAGTGAACAAGGTTTTGGAGGGCGTACTGTGTGTTTTCTTCTCCGTTTCAGCCGATGTACCAAAGGCAGAGAGTGCTGACAGCAATGATGGTATCAAAAGAAGTGACTTCATCACCAAGCGGCGTGAAGCGGCACATCTTTGCGACTCGTGTCTTCGACGGCGTGCGAGACGAGGAGGTGGGAGTAGACGGCGACGTCACTACGTCTCAAGGATCTCTGCTTCCATCGGGTGATCAGATCAAAGTTTAGCTTTTTTTTCTGTTACTGTAAAGTTATAATGCAGTAACGACTGAATGGCAAGCATTTAGTCTGTACGTTCACCGGATATAGGTAATGGTCATCAGATGATGATGATGATGATAATAATGATGATGATAATGATGACGATGATGATGGTGATGAAAGTGAACGAAGGGGCTAGACCTTCAACTAGTTTTAATTAGTTCAAACAAAACTCCTTTTTTTTTTGGTTACATCTTTCGTGCATTCGTAGACGTAGGCGTAAACCGGGCCAGATTTTCAGTTGCATTGTAGCCACGCTTTCGAGTGGCGTTCGTTTAGCTCAAAGATGTAAGCGATCGCTGTTGAGTCGCCGGATAGAGGCGCTGTGTTGTGTAAGGGTACCGGATGGAAACAGCCCTTGTTTTGGGTGATGACCGGAAAGAGGTTGTCATTGGGTGCTGGATGGAAGCATCAGAATTGTAGAGTATTGCATAACTGATTACATAATCTATTTAGTTTGATTTGGAAAGATTGGACTGATGAGTTTGTTAATTTTTTTGTGAATAGTTAGATTTTTTTTTTTACTTTCATTATTGTCATTTAATGAGTACCTACCCATGTATTTTGAATTAACAAATTTTGAATAAAGTTGTGGTATACCTACAAATTCTGGTATTACTAGACCTGACTCTTTTAGTCAGAAAGGCCAAGCGATCTACCTATGTACTTAAAGTTAACAATGTTGTAATTTTGAAAAAAGTTGTGTTATACCTACAAATTGTGGTATTAATAGACGTGACTCTTTTAGTCAGTAAGGAGGACTGATTGAACAATTATTACTGTTCAGGTATTATCTCTCTTTGCAGGATCTTTACCAGTAACTTCACACGAGGACGTGTGAAATGTCAAGATGGCCGTGTTGGAGCGTGAGCACTGAGCACCGTGCTGCTTAAGATTATTGGGTGCCCTAGCGCCATCTGTTGAGTATAGTCGTAGCAACTTTATTTTAATTTTATTACTGAAAGGTCAATTGTTTTTTTAACACATTTTTATTTGTTGGTTATTATTACTATGTATGGCAGCCATTACATGGTCATGCAAGCGTCAGTCAAATTCTATCAGTCATGAATTACGTTTGACTGATTGACTGATGGAAAGAACAAATCGCATCATGCAACCATCGGTCACTACATTACACGATAGGTTAATCGTCAGTCACAGCACAGCCCGTGACTGTGGTTAAACTGACAGCAAAACCTACCGTGTAATGGATGTCTAATTGAGATTCATTGAAGTCTAAACATTTTCATTAGTGAGAGATATTCAATTTAAACGATTAAAAGTTAGAATTGAAGTAACGGCACAGAATAACTAATGGTACAAGTATGGAGGCAGCACTCCGCAAAGTCATTTAAATGGATAGCGACTTAGCTTCGACGCAGTAGGGTGTAATTCAGGTCATTAGCGCTGCGCGACCTGCAGTTATATTCACCTAGTAGTTGCCTCTCTTTCAATATCGCGTGCTCTTGCCTTTTCTGACGACGCAATGTTGGGGTTGTCTTCTTTTAAATGAACTGCGTAGCATAAATGTCATAATGTGAAAATGTTTATTGGTTTTTTGATTTTGACACTGCACAGTAGTGTCGATTCGACATTGTTACTATTATAAATAGACAATACCTACTTGTGCAGTAAGATGCCGCGCGACTACACAGGGGGGCGTGAGCCGGCCCTCTGTCCACTTGTGTCTTTGAAGGCACGGCTAGCGGTGGGTGCTAGTCGCGTGCCCTTGAGCGAGTGAAGGAGGTCTGGTTACGGGTTAAGATTGCAGTTAGTCATGATTGGTGATGTATGTAGACGGTTATCGAATGGAGGCAAGTGTAATAAAAGTGACAGAATAGAGATTATTGTTATGATGATTTGAAATTGGTTATTGTTGTTGCTAAGCGCAGTAGGTATAGCTAAATGATAATTTATGGGGCTTCAAAGTACGTTGTGAACACCATGATGACTACGTGAGCTTTGTGCATGATATCTTAACAATATGGCAGCTGTTGAGTTTCTATTGGAATGTGATTATTTTTATCTTGTGAATATGATTGAGTTGAGTAAATGGCGAGGTGGCTATCAAGACGAGACGTTGTAAATAGAGTGCGATTTAAAGCGTGGTGGCTGTGTCTTTATGGTCTAGACTAGAAATGGCGAGTTGGCTGTTTCTAGATTATAAACATGCGAGTTGGCTGTTTATAAGCGGCGAGTTGGCTGCTTCTAGATTATAAAGGTGGCTATATTTAGATTATAAACATGCGAGTTGGCTGTTTATAAGCGGCGAGTTGGCTGCTTCTAGATTATAAACATGCGAGTTGGCTGTTTATAAGCGGCGAGTTGGCTGGTTCTAAATTATAAAGGTAGCTGTATTTAGATTATAAACATGCGAGTTGGCTGTTTATAAGCGGCGAGTTGGGTGCTTCTAGATTATAAACATGCGAGGTGACTGTTTCTCAATTATAAACGTCGAGGTGGCTATTTCTGTTATTTATTCTGTGCTATGGATTTGGATAGTAGAGAGCGTGGAAGGTATTAAGAATTTAGATTTAATTTCTGAAGACTTTGCAAGATACTACTTTTTTTTTGTAGTGTAGAAAATAATTCAATTGCTACGCAAAAAGTAAAGTCACAGCATGTCCTGTGTTCGTTCTTTACTTGGTCAGGAGTGGCCGAAGCGCCTTAGGTAATAAGTACTGTTTCTTGTTTGTAACCATGTCTTTTATTTACTAAGTTGTAATGTCTAGTAAGAGTGGTAACTTATTCTCTTGATTTCTTATGAGATATTTTGGCCCTATTGCGAAGAGACCTAATCTTTGAGGGTGTGTAATCTGGTTTGAGTAAGCGAGTATTAAGATTGTGGACTGGCTAATGACTCTTCAGGCTCACAGTCACCCGAGGACGTGTGATGATGCAGGATGGCCGTGTCGGAGCTAGAGCGTAATGCTGATTAATCAGAACAAAATCGGTGCAGGCTGAATACGACTAAACCTTAAGTTGTGAACTCCTTTCATTATGGTAATGGTTGGATGCTGGCTGGTTAGAGAAATGTCAAGCAAGCGTTACGTCAGTTTTGACATAACGTTGGAGTGTGGTCTGTGGTTGGGGCTGTCTCGCTCGGTTATCTATTCTGTGAGCTCAGTGTAAAAAGATAGAGTTTTTATTATTGGATTGGAAGATGGAGATTATTGAATATTGCGAGTTGTGTTGTGAAGTTTGTGATTCATTAATGGAGAATCGTGAAAGGCCTCAGAACTCACTGCGTTTCTCTAATCCGGCTGCATCCTGACCATGCTGTTGTTAATAGTCAACTTTGATTGTGAAATTGTAATAAACTAGGATTAGAGGAAGCGCGTGCGTACGAGTTTATTTTAGAAAAATATACCCACAATCAAGAATATCTTACCTCTACTCTGACACATATATTTCTCAAGCTCTGTACAAACAAAGTATCAACTTTAAAATTACATTATTTAATTTGCTCAAATAAAAGTGCATTAACGAAAACAGTTTCATTCCATTGTAATTAGACTGCCAGTGCCGTTAAGCAGCAATGTACTTTGCTTGTCCGGTTCCAATTTCCCATATGCCCCGGAACAAATTTACCACGGCTAATACGTTTTCGGTTGTATCATAGTTAAATTGCCTACAAAGGTATGTACATTTTCCAGAGCGGCTTTGATCCATTTTAGGCCCAATTATCTAACTCAAAATCAGCTTCAATTTGACAATCTGAGTATTCAACACTGGCTCACAAGACTTGAATTACCTTATCAATATGTTATAGAGTGCATGTCGAATTAAAAGCGATTTTGAGAAATGTTGAGATATTTTTATTATTATTATTATTTTATTTAATCTTTATTGCTTAAATTAAAACAGCAAATGGCGGACTTAATGCCCAAGGGCATTCTCTACCAGTCAACCGGTAAGTGTGTTAAGGAGAGAAATCGTGGCGGCAATAAAAACAACCCTAATTTAAAAAAAACTGAAACAAAATACATAATTAAATACATATATACCTACATAATTAATACATATATTTTAATACATATATATTTTAATACAAATAAATTTTAATACATATATTACATTATCTTTCTTATAGTAGATTATCTTTCAACCAATTAGCTGCTGATATGAATTTTAATAGGAGTTGAAAACTGCGACGATGGAACATAATCTTTTATTTTAAAACTTAAAACTAAAGATTAAACGTGAGGTATGTTATTGCTCAAAAGTCTTTATTAATCTTAAAAAATACGCGCCTCTAAATCGTCCTACATAATTACAAATCTATTTTGGCGTTTGATCTTTAAAACTTAAGTACTTAATCAAAATAATTCAACTGTACGTACGTTATTATATATAATTTATATTGACAACTTCTGTGCAGCGAACTAAAATCTATTGAAGTGTAGTTGCAAACAAAATAACAAATATTGCTTAAAAATGGCACCGCGGGGCCGAAAAAGTACAACCACGGCTTTAGTCGGGCCAGCCACGCACCCAGTGACTAACGTTAACGTTCTTTACAATAATTGCAGTTTGTATTGTAGAGAAAAGAGAGAAAGAGAAAGTTTATTAGAAATGACGTCCTGTGTAGTAAAATGATGTAAAAGATGCAAAGAAGGCATTAAAAATATGCATAAATAACGTATCATATTTTTTCGTTTAAATATAGAAAATATCTATGAGTAAGTATACAAATTATAGTTGCTAATAAGCAACCAGCGCTCGGACACTTTGTGCTGCATAATTAAATGCCAGCATTTTCAGCTCTACCCACTTAGATGTACTTTTCATGTGGTGCAATTTTTTGAACGCAATACTTGTTCCATAGATTTTAGTTCGCTGCTTTTGTGAACGAAAACTATTTGAGTGAAGTAGTCCTATATTAATTTACTGTGCAGTAAGCTAGTGCACTTTACAATAGCGTACGTAGCGATAGAGTGTCCATTTAGCCTGGGGCTTTCAATGGATGATCGGTTAGTTCTGAACCGCATGCGCCCGAAAGGTGTGAATAGGCCTTAGATTCAAAGGCTTTCTGATAGGTGCAGTTAGTAGAGATCAACTGAATTCAACTGTAGGTCACAAAGACTTGGAATACCTATGTATTTCGAAGTACCTAATGGGGACTTACATACTCATATGTTGATATTATCACTGACTGAAAAACTTATCTATAAAATTATAAAAAAATTAAAAAACGACTTATTTCAAGAACATCTTTAAAACTGAAAGCTAAAGATACTATCAGAAGATATGACTTTGTTAAAACTAGTATTTTTTTTATAGAATACCATTCATATATTATTATACAGGGTCATTTTGAACTTACCATCCAAATTTTAAAGATGTGTCCAGTCCATGAAACTAAACAACTTTCTCTAAGCACCATGTGTCAAATTTCGCCAAAAAATCGCCTCTTTGATTTGTATTGAAAGTCGATTTTTATTTTACATATTTGACCATGTGTTCCTTAGAGTAAGTTGTTCAGTTTCATGGACTGAACACATCCTCAAAATTTGGATAGTAAGTTCAAAATGACCCGATATAATATTCTTAACTACAGCGACGCGCCCTCCCTTCGCTTGTTAAGAATATAAATAATGAAATAGGTATAAACGTAGACTAAAGTTTTACATTTCGCGTTAAACTACAAAACTTTCGATTTTAGTTTTGATGATAAAATTCGCAAGTGGAAAAATGATAGCTTCTTACTTCAGTCAAGTTACCGACGCAGTGCGGTGAAACAGAAATTTTAAAATCGTTTTATAAGATAAGATAAAACTTTGAAATAAAGTTCTTATTCAAATTTAGAGAAAAAATTGACTTAATTAAAAAGAAAGCAACGAATAATTATCGCGTTTCTAAACTGTATAGTATAACAAAGGCACCCGTTAATAGGGTCCATTAACGTAACTCATCGCAAAGTTGGTATAATTTATGTTGTCTAACTTTAGCACTGTATCCAACCCCCGGATTAACGTGTTGACGTTACGTTTAATTGTACACGAACTTCTAATTTGCTCTATAAAACGCAAAACGTTTATTACTTAGTCTCAACATACCTGTGTCAAGGAATTTATTTAGTTTCATGGAACAACTTGAACTTAGAAATAAGTATACGTATTTAATTACTTTGGCTCCTTATACCTCTTCTCCTTTTAGAGCCTTATGAAACTTATTAAGTGAAATAGATAGATAGATAAACAGCTCTTGAAATGGGCTTGGTAATATATTAAAATCAGTTTATGAAAAAGTATGCTGATCAGTAGTGTCTTGTGTTTTTGTAAGTTGATAAAGAACAATTTTTGCTGAAAGTTTCTCACATAAAAAGGGCCTAAGATATGTAGTTTACTTGAGATTGCCATGTGTCACTAAATGTGTTTGCTTTTAGACGTAGACGGCAAACAGCAGAACATTATGGAAAGTTGTGCAAACAAAGTTTATACAAAGAGGCTTTGCGCAGAACCTAATACAGTTTGCGTTTGATAAACAAACTGCATCTACGTTCAGAAATCCATATTACACGGCCGTTGAGCGTCAGTCGGCCATCTCTAGGAGGCACCAGACAATATCGAATTTCAATAAAGAATCTCTCTTTCAATATATTCAAAAATTTTACTTTCAAACTTTAAAATCAGTTCGTGCCACACTTCCATTAGGCGTTGCTGTACGCGAAGATAAAGTTAACTCGGGTATAACGAGTAAACCCTTGTAATGAGAATTTCGTGACTTTCCCCTTTGTTTTAAGCCAAAATGGTAATAAGTAATAGATATGATATTTTGAATAAAATCACCAAAAACTTTTTGCATTTAGTACAATAGATTTACAAACGTTTCCAAAGTTTTAAAAAAATGTATAGATGAAATAATTTTATTGTGTTATTCCATTACAAAAAATACATCGTAATTTTTTTACATACTAGGATAGTTTTGGTCTAAAATTGCTAGTATGTGCGGAAAGGGTAGCACATAACTTTAATGACCAGCCATCAGTAATATGAGCACAAAAACATGTGTGGAGTAGCTCAGTTTGCCCAATCACCTGTTGGATCGGGGGTCGTAATCGTAATAAAGTATAATAAAACCTCATAATATTGAGTGAGAAATCAACATGTCGCTTAGAAGCTTAAGTGCCTTCGGTTAATTAACGGCAATAAAACACTCTCAGATACTTTACTATTATTGATACTTCAGGAACAAGTAAAGGTCTTTATCTTAATTGGCAGTTGATTGAACATCTTTCTATTGTACTAGTCGTATTTAATTATGAAACCTTTATTTACAGGTAAGAAAGAATTTCCTGGAGCAACAACAAAAAATACGTGAGTTATTTTAGTAGCTACTTACATGATCATCAGAATATACTGTTCTGTGAACAAATTGGGATATTTTAACTTTACTAATTGAGTAGAACCTGCTTCGATTATAAGTTCCTAAAATTTTTTTTTATAGATATTTTGGCTAAAAGTCTTCGGATCGGACATTTTTCTATGAAGACTGGTAATACCTACCTGTCCGCCATCCTTAAAAAAAGGTTTTGGAAGCCTGTGATTAAAGTGGTGTCAATAGATAGAATAAAGTCATTAGAAACAAAAAGTAACAAGTAAAAAACTTCAAACTCAAATATCTTGGTAAGTATATCACTTACGAGATTTTTTTACTGTTTGTTTGTAATGACTTATTCTATCGATTGACACCACTTGCACTTTTATCACAGGCCTCCAAAATCAACTCTTTTCAAAATGGCGGACTAGTAGGTATGCCGAAGGAGCCTTTTAAACTTATATTGGCGTTGATCACCCTTTTTACAGATTTTTTTTTAATTTGGAATATCAATCTTAAATATAATAGGTAAACGTTTGTTGTACGACACAAATGTTGCCTAATTACTCGATATGTAACGCTTTGTTCTGACAGTCACCTTGTTTCTACATTATACTGCCTATTTGTAATACTGTCGTTAATTGTGTTCTAGAGATGATAACAAGTTTGTACTTGTCTAACTTGGAAATCCTGGAATTTGGGTTTGGTGACATATGCTTTGAACAAGTTGAAGTGATGTTTCTTGGAAGGAATTAATGTTTTACCTACGTTACTCTTTTATGTGCTTTGTGTTTTCACCTGCGAAAATTGTGGAAAAATTACTAAAATAAATTTAACAAGCTTTTTCCTTTTCCTTAATTTCTCTATATCCTTTGAATAACACAATTATTAATTTGCAACATTAAAATTTGATGAAGATAAAATTAAAGATCTACGCATACTAATAAGCTTAGAAATATAGTAAGATTTAAATCCTTCTGTTTACCGTAGCAAAGCGACCGCAACCATAATAACTTTGTTAAAGTTTCTAAATAAACAGACAAAGTGAAACAAAACAAGTGACAGAACCTGTGGTTCAATCTCGGAATTTAGGATGTCAATTAATAATACATCGAACTCCTAAAGTTATTATGGGCAACAAAATATTGTTATCACTATAGCTTTTGCCCGTAACTCCGTATGAATATTCATTTGGCTAACAAATTTTAGGAACAATAGTTTTTATCTATACAAAAATCACCAAAAATGGTACGACTTACACGACAGACCTTTTTTCACATTTTTAGGGTTCCGTAGCCTAATGGCAAAAAACGGAACCGTTAAAGATTCGTCATGTCTCTCTGTCTGTCCGTCCGTATGTCACAGCCACTTTATTCCGAAACTGTTAAGATTACACAAATGAAACTTGGTAGGTAGATGTATTCTGTGAACCGCTTTACGATTTTTATACAAAAATAAAAAAAATGAAGGGGGCCATACATAGACTGAAACTGAAAAAAAAATTTTTTTCGTCAAATCCATACGTAGATAGGTCTTTAAAAATAACATTGAGGTTCGCAAAACAATTTTTTCTCAAAGTCAACCGTTTGAATGATATACACTTCCAAAGTGGTAAAATGTGTATCCCCCCCTCTAACTTTTTAAATAAGAGAGTGAAAAGTCTAAAAAATATATTCTGTAGATCTTAATAAACGCTTTAAACGAAAATTGGTTTGAACGAGATATATTTAGTAGTTTCAGGCATATAGTATATTTTTCAAAACCGCAAATATTAATTTGTCATTTATACAAACTCTATGGGAAAAAAAGTTATTTTTGCAGGTGAAAAATTATAGTGGTATAAAATAAGGTATAATGATATATGGTATCTACGGAACCCTACTGCGCGTGGCACGACACGTACTTGGCTGGTTTGTATTTACACTAGCATAGATTTTCTTATAGCTACTTCTAATCGGATTTTTAAGATCCCGTAATGATATATGTATTGTATTGCAGCAAAAATATGGTCCTGGCATAAGATATAGTCTGTGTATTCTAGACAGAAGCGCAGCGGTATCAAACGCTACCGTTACGACGAGTCAGGAACATGACGAATCCGGAACAAATCGTTCTTGGAGGGGCCTCCCAATTTTATGAAATGGTGGTAGTTTCAGTATATTCTCTCTCTTTTTAGCACTAAATAATTATTAAAATTAAATTATAAATCAACATAAAACAATTAAAAATTTTTTGTTCAATTTAAATTTCTGAACGTCTAAAAAAATTCATCGCTTGAGGGTAGACTCACGGGTAGCTTCAGTCCTCCGTGACCACGGCAGCTGCAAAGTTGCGGAAACGTCGGGAAAACCAAAAATCAAACCAAATAACAACAAATTACCAAAGTACTTTCAATAAAACCGCGCTAGTATCCGTTAAAAATTGTTTTATTTCAAATCGTTTTTTGTTTTCACTTGATTTGTTGTGCTTGTGATTTGTTGCGGATTCGTCATGTTTCTGATTCGTCGTATTCCAGATTCGCCGTATTCCAGATTGGACGTATTCCAGATTCGTCGGAATACAGTCAATATAGCCTGCGCATGGTCAGCTCGAAAGAAATGAGAATTTGTTAACGAAATGTTGATATCTTGGTGCAGACATGACAAAATATTGGTCGGGTTTATCAAGCTTACCTAAATGGGTACGCAAAATTGTGCACGGAAAACAGCGATTTTTTGAGAGGGTCTCTAATGACTCTTTCATATTTCGTGGTTCCGGTATGTCTATTGGGAGCTGGATCGCAGCCAGGCCACACAATACAGTTATGAGATTGTACCGCACCAAATTGCCGTAGCAATGCCACCTTATTTACGACCTACTCCTACAGTTTATGTCATACTCAATGCGATTGTTTTCTTAAATGGTGACACGAGTGACTTTTGCAGCCTATCGTATAAAGGCAACCTCAAGTTGGGCTTAGGGTTTCCATCAGTGCTGCCAGTGGGCGATAGTCAAAAGTAACACAAGACAGCTCAAAAAGTAACATATTCAAGAGAAAATAACATTTTCTTATTTTATGTCGAAATCGACTGTGCTGTTTTATGCACTTTAATACGATTATTGTTAGCACACACAAGTCGACAACAAACAAACCAACCACTTTACAAAACTCCATTACTCGACGTCAAATTTTCAGTTAGTTGAAGATTATTAAAAAAAAGTTTTGTCTTCAATCGAAGTTCATGCTATTTAGTCCAATCAAATTAGAATTTTGCATCAAATCAGGTATTTTTGGTTTTTAGATATATTATTTGTAATGTGAAGGCAATGTTGCTACTGGATCAAAATGGATCGAACTTCTATAACTTTATTTGTCAAGTAAGTTAATTGAGTTTAATCTGGAACTTGCGAATCAAGCACAAGTGTTTCGAATATGTTGATATTGAATTGATTCAAGTATATTTATAAAAGTTAATAGGTATAAAGTTTCCATAATTGAAAATTACTTTTGTTATGAATGAAACCATTAATAAATTAATTGTAGATTTTAAACAATCCCTTCACCGGTGGGAGTGAGAGTTTAATCCATTCAGTAAATTAACATTCATTTGGACGATAATAAATAAATATTACGATACTGGCGGTTAAATTCACGGTTAATGTTAATTAGTAGGTATTAGCAATTTTGTATAACTCTGAGATATAACGTGCGAGAATATTAATTTCTAAGCGTCCCCGCTGACGGGCGATTAATCGCTGAGCGATTTTTTGTCACTGAGAATAGAACATATGGAGTTCTATACGTAAACGCTCACGAGCTACTTTTTGTAGCTGCGATAAACGCGGCGTTAATCGCGGCAATAATCGCGGCGTTTTTTTGTCGCGCTAAGTAAAACCTTTGTCGTGTCATTTCACGGGCGATAATCGCCTCGATTAACGCCGCGATTATCGCAGCTACAAAAAAGCGCTTGTCAGCGGGAACGCTAATTGCTGTTTATCAAACTTAATCATACCTATACGATACCTAGGAATTAAATAAATAAATCATAGATTTTTTAATTCAAAATCTAGTACCTAACTATATCATTCAATATAATACAAAGTAAATGTTGAACATGATAAGTTAAACATATTACGATTATGCAGTTATATGCTCAGCACATATAATATGTTTACAAAAGGTTGTGATACAAACTCTAACTAATAGGTAGGTATTTCAAATTAAAGTAACAACTTTAATTATGTGAAATATTCTATCTATACTATCATATTTCATGTCACATCCAAATCCGTGAAAGTATCGAATTTTTTACGCTCGCAACTTTTTGTTTTAATACGTTGGCATTGCCGACCAATTCGGATCCAATTTACATTTCAATCGGAAGCTTCATGTAAAAACATGAGCTTCGGCGAACACCGCCGCGAGTTGAGAGCTTAGTGGTATTTACACGGGTCGACTTGACAGGCGACTTGCAGGTGGATTTTAGTCAATGGGGAATGTCCGAAAAAAATCTATTTGGCTGAATATTTTTTTATAGGTAGGAATAAGCTCCCTTAGTAATAGAAAAAAGTTTCAGAATTTTCGGTTGCGTAAAAATAAAAATTAAAAATAAAGTCTCTTCGACTTCACAAATATACGAAAGTAACAGCAGAATGGAGATTATACCTTTGCCACCACCTGTCAAAACCACAATATGGTATAAAAAAAAAGTTTCAACACAAAATGTCAAAACTTTTTTTTTTATATACTTGCTGTGGTTGTGGCAGGTGGTGGCAAAGGTATAATCGCCATTCTGCTGTTACTTTCGTACATTTGTGAAGTCGAAGAGACTTTAATTTATTAAAAAAATTTCACGCAACCGAAAATTCTGAAACTTTTTTCTACAACTAAGGGAGCTTATTCCTATCTATAAAAAAATATTCAGCCATTTTTATTTTTTTCGGACATTCCCCATTAACGCTTTTTATTTATTTATATAATTTACACTTGCAAGTTTACAGACAAAATCCAAAACGCAGACAGGTTAATTACAAAAAATGTGAAAGAATAAACATATTACAATAATTATTATTTAGGTATGTCATATTAAAATAAAGAAAAAACTTAGTAAAAACAAAATACAATTTTATTAATAATATGTCAAACAATAGAACCTATTTATGTAAAAAAATATCAATAATGCTTGTAAAATCCAATCGCAAACCTAACATCAATGAGATGGAGATTTGATTTTTCAATCTGTTGTCGATAAAAAGAGCTAGTTGACTAAAATCGACCAGCAAGTCGCCTACTGCCAAGTCGCCCCGTGTAAATACCACATTTATGAAATAATGTTACAGGGGCGCACCGCAAATACTCATGCATAACATTCTTCCTTGATTATATAATTTAACGGAGTCACCAAAAACTTTGCTCGACATTCACGCGGAGACGTAAACCTCAATAAATACTTCTTTGAAGACACTCTTCGTTTTGAACTTGCTAACGCAGCAAATTTTACATTTAAACCCACAGCATTTTTATGAAGACCCTTTGATACATTTCACTTTATTTTATTTGAGTCGTGTCTAAAAATTCACGATTTGGCTTTTGCAAAACCCTTTGCGTTTATATCACTCAGATACTTTTGTTGATACAAGGTCTGGGAATGTACGAGATTACTTTTCATAGCTTTTTAATTTAAACTTAAATTCACATATTTAGAATCCACATCTAATTATATTTTAGTCTAGAGTAGAATAAAATTATGTGTTTAAAAAACCTAGGTTCTAAAAATCAACAGAATTAAAGATACTTATGAAAATTATATGCAGATATTTCTAAGATTACAATCGCGTAGGTTCTCAGGTTAGAAAGAAAAATATATGCACAATATTTAGACTAGATACAAAATTTTTAATTTGCGTTAATATTCCAATCACGAAGCGTTGCTTTATAATATAATGTCGGCGTACACGGTCAAAGTTTTCAGTGTTCAAGTTGCATGAAGAAAATATATTGTGGTTTCTTTTAAAATGCATTTTCAGTGCATGCGAGACGTCGCTCGGTTGGAGATAAAGTTGCTAAGCGTAGCCGAGGCGGGTTGTAAACTAGTTTTATTTGGTCATAACAATGGCCTTGTGGGATGGAAGCATGCAGTCGCTTTTATTTGTTTCTTACTGTGACGCCTTTTACTGAATGGATGCTTTGATAGAGCGACAAATTAGATTTTTCAAAAAGCTCACATCGCTCTTTCAAAGTGTTTTGTTAATGCAATCTGCTACTGTGATCAATAACGTTAGTTAATGTTTATTAACTTAAGGGCAGCTTATGGTAAAGCTTATGGGGCATTTATATGAGTTGATTTTCCAGACTACTTTAGTCAAATAGGACTTTTTATCGACAATCGTGTGTAAATTCGAATCGTAAACCTAATTTCAATGAGTAATAATTGAGTAATAATTTCAATTCAATCTGACACTTTATAATCGGAGTTTTCTTCTTGCTGTTGCCGTTAAATCAAAATATCAATGATATGCCTTAATATTGGCCCTTTGTAAGTTACCATAGTGTTTTTTAAGGATTAATATATTCGATTAACCATGTATACTATAACTGTATACACTGCAAGTCTTGCCGTAACAGAATCCGTCCAGACGCACGGCAGTAAACTTACCCACTTCACGAGTTTTTGCAGACCGTGCAAAAAGGTCAAGACGCTTAATACGCCACCATCCAAAATTTATAACTTTTGGAGGGCGCAACCTTTGTTTCGCGACTCGAGAGCAACGTGGAGTTATTGTTTTCTCGTGTCATGCGGGAGATATATCGTTTTGGCTAAGAAATGAAAATGTTCGCAACACGCTGTTGAATTTGGATTTCATGTTTACATTTGCCATTTTATATGTTTTGCAGTAATTTTCGACGTGACTTTTGTTGATGTATCGGTTTTGTTTCGAGGTTTCTCGCCGAAATAAATATTTGTTTTTAGAATAGACTGATCATTTGTTATTACTTGAGCAGAAAGTTATTCAGTAGACATGAAAGGTATTACTGGATTGGATTGGTTATTATTTATTTATGTTTGAAGTTACTCAGAAACTTTTTTGCGACATGAAATATAGATTTGGGTCATCTAGTATTTTATTGAGCTGATTTTTTATTGAGTTACGTTGATCAAATGCTAAAATAAAATTGTACTTATACATACATACTACATTGTTTTTTTTAACCGACTTCACAAAAAGGAGGAGGTTCTCAATTCGATTGTATACTTTTTTTTTATCGTTGTTCGCGCGTATCTTCGACATTTATGGACCGATTTCGATGATTCTTTTTTTGTTTGATTGAGTTTTCTTGCGAGATGGTCCCATTTAATTTTTATTTCAATCGGTTTAGTAGTTTTCAAGAAATCCTGAAAATACTATGATTTTGCATCAACTACCTTGACGACTTTGTTATTAATAAATCGAATTAGATGTTTCTTTTTGTTGGGAAAAGATACTTTTAGTGTAGTCATTTTAACCGACTTTAAAAAAAAGAGGGTTCTCTCTCAGTTTGACCTGTATGAATGTATGTTTCTCCGCGAATATCTCACGTTTGACTGAGCCAATTTTTATTATTTCTTGCTTTTTAGAGGCAGGTTTTTTGAAGTCGGTTTTTTTTAGTTTACTTTTATATAATATGTCGTAGGATAATCGAATAAACCGGATCTTTGCTAAAATCCTAGGTCGGTTGTAAAGGAGCGGACAATTGGAGTCACAGAGAGATTTTCTCAATCGTCCAACTAAGCCTTACCAGTCCTATAGATCTAAGTAAGTCTACTATTACCGTTTGTATCTAGAGCTTCCAATTGGTATACAGTTAGATACTTACGATCTATTAGAACCTATGATACCATTTATTTTAAGTTGTAAGCATCCTTATCCCTTTTTGGGTGCTCTCGGAACCTCGTTGTCACAGCAATTACAATATCTCCCACTACCCGTGACTCCATTTTGTTCTAAAACATTTAGCCTATGCAAATTACGCAGTTGCCAACAATTTCAATGCAATTAACAGGCCCCAGAATAATAACATTATGTATAACTATTGTAGCACCCTGAAACTCTAGTTAGAACAGAAATATTTTGCCGCTTTCAAATTCCTTTCGAATACTAAATACCTTGTTATGTTCGCTACGCTAATACTACGTTTTCAGTTTTCGTCTTAGCGAATAACCGCCTCATAAATTTTACAAAGTTCGGAGTAATATTGTTTGCTATTACCATGCGTCGCTCCGAAACACTTCGTTCTCACCAACCGCACTACCGCTGACTGAGACATATTTGCATAATTTTAATTTCGTTCGGATATTAAACCGAAGTTTACAAGTAGCTAGTAGAATTTTCAGGCTTCCTTATTATGTGATGGAAGGCGAATGCTCATTTTCTATGTGGGTAAGTATAGAAGATTTTATAATATAATTTTATAATATAATAGGTAAATAATATAATATATTTTTTCAAAGATAAGATAAGCAAAATCACATCAATGGTATATTTCTTTTAAGAAATATAATATGTAGCTTACTTCCGCAAACAACACATGCAAGATGCACCGCCCGCCCGCCCGCAAAAACATGCACATGCACACCACAAAAATATCAGTGCACTATACCTGAATTTAGCCAGACAGCAACACACCTTGCACCTTCACCAATTAGACTACTCTACACGTATTTCGCCCCAACCCGGAGCATCCTCAGGAGTTAGATCGTGCGTAAACCAACATCAAATGAAGTTTCATTCATTATATTTTTTTTTTCAAAATGGTTTGGGACTTCCGCCAAGTGACGCCTGATTTAATCAAATAACAATGGTATATAATAATAAATTAAATGGTTTAATAACAATTTAAACCTAACAAAAAATCTACGTGAGGTAGCTTTGTACGCTCATTATCATTATCCCATCTAGTTGGCTTTTCTCTTTTGTAAATGCAAACACAAGTTCGGTAAAAGTTCAGTTTCCATAAATAAATGAAAATTCATGTCCATTACGTAATGGCAGAAGCCGTTTGCCAGTGAAAACGGTTCAATTGTACGGCTTACTTTACTCACCTACCTCTCGATTTTCTCTGACCGACTTTTT
This sequence comes from Agriphila geniculea, assembly GCA_943789525.1. Lineage (NCBI taxonomy): Eukaryota > Metazoa > Arthropoda > Insecta > Lepidoptera > Crambidae > Agriphila > Agriphila geniculea. The sequence continues at coordinate 21,370,874 of OX038871.1, forward strand.
CGATAAGTTATATATAGGAGTATTGTAGCAACCGGAGTTTGGTAAACTTGCTAGTTTTTTTTAGTTCTATCACCATCTACTACAATCATGTTAAAATATTACGGACGGCTTCAGTAACATTATTATTTCACAAGTCATACTCCCTCCCTCATTCTCATCATTTTCCCCAGCGGCTATTCACGAGCACAACTTTCATAGGATTTTTTATCCTGAAAATTACCAGTAAAATCCTTATTCTTACTGAATCTAATCCGTAAAATTGTAATAATCATGATTAGTAAATAGCGTTCAAGGAAAATAATCCAAACTATTGTAGAATTCTAGAAATAATAGGAGGCCGGAAAAGTTTTGGACCTTATTGAAGCATGAATTTTGCGTGATTTCTGGCAATATAATATATTTTTTTACAGCTGACTTTCAAGTAATAGCGGTAAAATTAAAACTAATTGATGATTGTCTTGCTTTTTTATATATTTAATATTTACGTTTTGCAATTTTTCCGATAAGGGTTCCGAACCTTAACAAAAACATGAATACCTACTGCTAGTGCTCAAAGAAAGATTCATGTTGTTTATGGAGAAGATGTTTTGTCGAATACTACTGCAAAAAATGGTTTAGCAGTTACAGGTCTTATAAGTTTGATTATAAAGATGTTCCTCGCTGTGCTACCTTTATTATTTTTAGTACAAAAAGGCCGCGAACTTTTCCGACTACCTAAATATTATAAAATTGCGGTTTCTTCAATAACCCTGCAACACTGCGATCCTGCTACAAGAGCAATCATGATGTAGGTCGACGTACAATTTCCTGGTTGCGAGGCTTGACCGCTGCTCTTTCCCTTGAGATCCAACTCCAGCTGACAACCTGCGGCACTCCGGATATAGAATGTCAGAGAGGCCCAACCTTTGCCACCGAAATTGCTTCCGACATTGCATGCATCCGACAACTGAACGTGTGCTTTTGTCATTTGAGGTCGAGTCAGCTATTCGGTATTACTAATATTGAATTATATTACCCTTTTTCAAGCTTCCAAAATAAACGCTGATTCATTGTATATTACCTAGTATGAGATAATAGTAATTGAAAAATGTAGCGTGAAGAACTCTTTCTGATTAATTTTAATAATGAGTAAATCAAAAACATTTTTCATTTTCTTGTATTACTCATCATATTTGTGTTTCCTATCTTTTCTATGTTTCATAATTACTCATACAGAAGTCATTCGAAAAAGCCAATTTCTCGAACTCCACGTACAAATTTTTTATTTAATTTCAAAACAGTTTTCCCGCCAAGTTCATATCATACAAGATCGTTTTTTATGTAGCCTCACGTAAGTTTTTATCGTTTCTTATACACGAAAGCTTCAGTGGAATAAAAATATAAATAATTCAGTGAGAAGGTCTGTCGGTAGTTATGTGTGCAATGGAGCAAGGAAGAGCAGGCATGTACAGGGTTGCCAGAGTCAAAAAATCCTGACACAGATTCATATTTAGCCGCATATTTTGCCCTGCTTTTTTTGAAGAAAGAGTAATGCAAGTCTATTGGGGATGGCAACGCAAAGCTAATTGTAGGTGTCGCTGCGTACGCTTGTTCCTAAGACAGTAGACGTTCAGAACAAAATGTATGGGAAAATAGGTAATTTATTTTGTGGTATTTTTTACCAAAAAGGACCCATTGACCAAAAATGGATATAAAAGACTATTTTACAATGTAAATGCCGGAATTGTAAGCGAAATTAAGACGTTTTTATTCTTACCGAATTTTCCCATTTTTTCTATATTTAGATTTTTTGGAATTTTGTAAGTACCAACAATTTAAAGCCTATTACACAGGATTTAATAATTTTAAAGCAAAAAATCAATGATTTTTAAAGTAAAAGTCCTTTGCTTTCATAGTTCTCGTGGAACAAGCGTATGCAGCACCATTTTGACAGTTGCCTTCCCCATTAAAGCCAAACAAGGGCCGGAATATATTTGGCCGAACAAGACTGTGATAAGTCGGACATGTCCATTTAAAGTCGAACACCTGGCAACCCTAGTCCACATTGTGTTGATCGTTTTACAACCACGATCTCAACGTTATCTGAGCGAGTACAATGTCACTTACTCCCCATTGTATGTTACGATATGGCCAACATGAATGGAACTTTCATCTGGTTATGGGGATGTATGAAGCTATTAGAAGAAGGTTTTATGTGAAATTGTGAACCAAAGTAAATCTATTTTTTTTCTATTTTTTTTATACACAACGGGGTAGTGCTTGGCTTTCCTCTCACCTAATGTTAAATGATGATAAGGCCGAAGATAGAAGCGCACTACACCCGAAATACTGGCTATCTTGCCTCTAACGGCCGGAACACAACAATTTTTAAATTGTTGTTATGGTGTCAGACTTAGGTAAGATGGTGGTAGCTAGCCAGGCGGACTTGAAATAAGCCCTACCACCAACCAAACCGAGTACAAATTGTACTCCCCTGGGAATCAAACCCGGGACCTCTGCGTCTTACACGGGCGAACCACTAGACCACAGAGGCGGTTAAATTGTAACATAGAGCGTATTCCCTCAACCGTATTGAATTCGTCCCCTCCTCGCGACGAATACGATACGGTTTTGGGAATCAAAATATGCCCCGTAAGCGTATCGATTTCGACCCCATCAGTAGGCGAAATCAACACGGTTTTGCTGTAAATTTTGTCGTATATATTATTCCCCAAAACCGTATCGGTTTCGTCAACTGGAGGGGACGAAATCAATACGCTTATGTATAATCATCATACAGTTTTTCTGTTCCAAAAAGGCATCAGTTTTGTCGCCTCCTAAATTAAGCTCCTTGTAGGAAAATGAACTATATCTCATTGTAGCTAAAAGTAAGTATATCACACTTTACTATTTTCAAATAGTTGCAAAATCAACTTTATCCCTTCCACGCTTAAATAATTATTAATGATCAGCTCTAACGCATTGTCATAAAATAACTTTTTCAATAATAGGCTACCTACCTAATTACGAGACAAGATAGAAAAGACCACACAATATTTCAGCCAACATACTGAACACCACTTTGAGGGCTACGAAGCATTGATGATCTTCCGGATATTCTATATTTTTTACTATAAGATTTGAATTAACACGGGTGGGCGAACCAATAGACCACAGTGGCGGTTGAAAGCTGATGATTTGTTTTAAAAGAATTGTTATTTTAATTTTGTTTTCTTATTGGTACATAATTTAAGAAAGTCAGTTTTTGTGTTATATGAATAGTTATTTCTTTTGTTTTATTTATTTTTTTTATACAATCTAAAATTCTAAAAGACTAATTCAATTTAATTGGTTTTATTAACTAGTAGAAAACTAAAGTACAGGAAGTCGTTTTGTTTAATCAGTCAATTACGAAAAAGTTGGTGTTATGCCTAGTTGTATTTGGCGTAAGTGGTCTTTCGCGAATATGGCGTATTACGTAAAAGTGGTGTTTTCCGTTTGTAGTATTGTGCGTTTAAATTTTAGCATCTTGGTTCAGCATGTAAGCTCATTTTTCATCACGGCTGGTGCTGTGTAACATTGAAATTAAATACAAAAAATACTCTCTGATATGATCTCCAAAAATTGTATCTTATACAAAGTGTTTTGCCCAAAAGATTATTGCTACACACGTTTGCAAAACTTATTAACTTAAATAATATCCTTTATTTTGTGTATAATTTCGGTTTTGAAGCTGTACCCAAATGAGTAAAAAGTACCTTTTACATTTCCGCATGTCTCGGAAAAGCCATAACTTAATAAACATTGTTGCAAAATTGAATCATCGCAAAGTTAAATGCATTTTTTAGGCGATTCGAGCGCAAATGCTGCACTATCGCAACGGAAGATATGGAAAATAATGGCATATTTTTATTTATTTCACAAAATGTATTTACATTCTAAATCTATATTGGATCGTTATGTTGGAATTGATTCCATTATTTACTACGATATAATAACATATTATCTTTTTAAAGTAGAAACAAGAAACGAAAACTCATTACGTTAAACTTATAATATAAGTTTACCTCAATGGAAGTCGGTAATAAAACTAACTAGTTTAATATCGGGACCGTATAAAGTTTGCTTTTAAAAGGTCGATTTTCGTTCTAAAAGTTCAGTTACAGTTCACCTGCAGCAACCCCAAATCGATAGTTCGCAAATTAAAACGAAACTCAATCGTATCGAAACACAGGTTTCAATCATGTTTCATGACAAAAACGATCACCACTTCTATTATGGAATTTAAATTATCATTCTTGATATGTTTTCTAGTATAATTATTGCGTAGAACTGAATAGCAAATACTATTCCTGTACGTATTGAGATATGAGGGATATAATCGTTCATTATCATAACTAAACTGCGCATCAATAGAAATACACAAAGAAAGTATCTGGGTCACGTATCACTAATGATGCAATAAAAAAGGTGAAAGGTTAAGATTAAAGTCCATTTTTTTTAAATGATTAGATCAAGTACATTTTTTAAGAAAAGTGTTAAGTGACAACTATCAAAATAATAAAAAAATCTGCTCAGGCAGATGTTATGGTGGCATAAACTCACATACATACAAACATACATGAACCCTGAACACAATACATTTTTCATTTTTTGGGCAGTCGTGTAAAAATTGCAAAACATTTATAACTTCCGCCCGCAACTACCTTCCGCCCATGACTTCGTCCACGTAGACATTCGAATAATCCCTAGGGAACCTTTGACCATGATAAAAAGTATTGTATGTTTTGTTCTAGGATAAATTAAGTGTATAGCAAATTTAATTCAAATGTGTTTAGCCATTTTTTCGTGATTGAGTGACAAACATCGAAACATAAAATGAGTTTGAAAACTGGCCACCGATGACCACGCACGCATTGAGGGCATGATCCTTATTACGCATTTCTGAGTATTTTTTTTTAACTAAGTATATCGTAATGTAAAGATAGTCAAGTAGAATAAGTATTATTTCTTCATGTACTCACAACGAATATCGGCTACTCAAACTTCCTCTCTTCTAACACCCAACTCATTTCTATTATTTATAACATTATTTAAAACGCTTCGTACAAAATTATAGTATTGCAAATTGAAAACACTAAATATTAAAAAAATGAGAATACTTACTATGCGCGCCAAATAAGAATAGTATCGACAACTTCACGGCACTGGACAATTTTGTTATTGCTTGGTAGAATTGATAACTTCATAATGTATAGGATGTGCATAAAAAGAAACAAAATATATAAAAAATATATTTTTATTTTTGCTGGCATCGATCAGCATGGCAAACGATCATTGGATTTTTTGTTGACCAGTGACGTGAAGTTGTCGATACTATTATTATTTGGCACGCATAGTACTGTTTTCAACCAGCAAACGTAAATTTTCATCGGCTAAAGTAAGTGCGAGAAGTTAAAAGATACTCAAATAGAAAAACTAACAATCTCAAAAGTGTTACAAGTGAAATACCGTACACTTTTTCTTAGCTTCCGTTTACTCAGTTCTCAAAGAATAGGCATCCGGACCTACCGACCGTATCTTTTTCCTCGTTTTGCTTAAAGCGAAGACAGCGTTTAAAGGGGTTATCGATTTTACAACAGCACCAATACGGAAAAGAGAAAATACACATTGAATGTTGTGGAGAATTCGTCATGTGCTGATGTTTAATAAAATTGCAATTTCGATGCAGACATTTTTATTCAGTTATATTTGTAAACTGAATCACTGTGGAATTTTCACTGCGTTATTTTGTGTTCTAAACGTTGTTTTTTCGGATCTCTTTATTTGCACATTCGTTTTCCTTCGAATGAAATAAAATTCATTGCTTTGCACATTGTAAATGTTTTTGAATAAAGTATAATTTTCCAGTTTACGAAACGACTCAAGAAACGAGTTCTTATGATTTTTCCGACGATTATTGTGTAAAATGTGCTTCAAGTAACAAAACCGATCTTTCCCAGCGCTACTCAGGCTGGCCTGTCATTGGCAATGGGAAAAAAAGTTTTTCATCTCGGAAGCTAGCATTTATAAATGTATTGACTTCTTGCATAAATTTAAATTCAATACTTACCCATAGTGTTTTGTTATTGACGTTTTAACATACAACCTCCAATAAGCACACGACGATTTTTGGGTCAAATCAATATACCGAAAAATATCAAATGCTTACTCCTTTTTATGAAAAATTCGTGGCACTGTATAAAATACGAAATTTTTGTTTCGAACTCGTTTCGATTTAGTAGTTACTGAAATCCTGTTCGATCCTACGTGTCCGAACTGCGTTGTTTACGCTTCCGTTAATTCAGTGTGCTTTGACGGGCCCGTTCTAAATCACATCTGTTACGATCCAAGTGCTCTCTACAGATACCACAGGGTTTCAGCATTGTTTGTAGAGACAGAAAACACAAATACAAAACCGGCTGTGATTTCGGTTTGAGTTTAAAACATTTTTATGTGTTCTGTGCTTATGCTAACGTCAAGATCATTAGCAAATTACTCTTGCTCTTAATGCTTCTCATTTAAAAGTTTAGGTAAATTTATAGCCATAAGTCTTTATTCCCGTCTGAGCTGCTACGGGTGAGTCGATTTTTTCTAATATTTTTCAATTATATTAATAATCTTTATTTGTTTCTAATAATAGATACTTAGTATAAAATATTATATATTTAGTATAAGGTGCAATCTTTATTTATTCAGCTTTATATTGTGCAAAAAATAATTGTGTTCTATTTCGCAAAAGTTATATTGATGATACGAACTCAATATTAAGCACTATTTTCGCCGTGCAAATTAATTAGTTAATAATATGATTTAGGTACTAGCTAAGTATAGCTAGTTTTAATGCCATTTCAGTGTTCTATTTCAAATATTGATGAAATCAATAATGGAATCAACATTATTAGGCGAGATTAGTCTGAAATTGTGCTAACGCAGCAACAGAGTCACTCAATCAGCCGATGAATATTAAATGACGACATACAATAACATGTTCTGTTGAATATTACTAGTTATTAATAATCTTTTCATCAAATAATCACAGGTAAAAGCCAACTTAACACAAAATTTTGGTTTACAAACCAGCATTTATAATGCAATGTGTAACTCTATGTTATAATCAAATCGCTGAAATGTTTTCAGGCAATATGACCAACCTGTAGCCCTAATGTACAACGGATAATTAAATAAGGGAAATTCTGAAACCAGAAGTAATATTTTTCATTGTTGGCTCCCTATAAATAGAAAAACAAATTTCCAAGAATCCAACCATTACCCCCAAGGCTTGTCACTGAGGGTGAATAAATTTCATCAAAACTTTACCTTTGATTTCATAGAGCAAAATGAAATTTATCTCGAAACTCTAGTCAAACATTTTACAAAGTTTGTCGCAATCAAAAATCACGCTGATCTTAGTGAATATTTATTATACTTTAAATCATTGTTTAAAGAGTTTTTCCTCTGTGAAAATAGTTTCTGAGACTATTCATAATACTGCATTTATTTATGTAGTTTGTAGTTACGTTTACAATTGGTTTTTTAGGGTTCCGTAGCCTAAATGGCAAAAAACGGAACCCTTATAGATTCGTCATGTCTGTCTGTCCGTATGTCACAGCCACTTTATTCCGAAACTATGAAGACTACACAGTTGAAACTTGGTAGGTAGATGTATTCTGTTAACCGCTTAACGAATTTAATACAAAAATAAGAAAAATAAAAGATTAAGGGGGGGCTCCCCATACATGCAACTGAAACTGAAAAAAAATTTTTTCTTCAAACTAACACGTGTTGGGTGTCTATAGATAGGTCTTTAAAAATGACATTGAGGTTTCTAAAACAACTTTTTCTCAAAGTCGACCGTTTGAATGATATTCACCGCCAAAGTGGGAAAATGTGTGTCCCCCCCCTTTAACTTTTGAAATAAGAGAGTGAAACATCTAAAAAAAATATATGCTGTAGATCTTAATAAACATTTTCAACCAAAATTGCTTTGAACGAGATATAGTAAATAGTTTTCGAGATATAGCACATTTTCCAAAACCGCAAATATAACTTTGTCATTAATACCAACACTGTGAAAAACAAAGTTATTTTTGCAGACGAAAAATGATAGGTGGTATTAAATATGGTATGGTATAAGGTAACTACGGAACCCTATGGCGCGTGGCCCAACACGCACTTGGCCGGTTTTTTCCTAATCGAAAGAAAACCGATTTTTAGACAAAATTTAAGTCTACCGATACGTTTTGTTTATCTGAAATTTATAAAAGAGGTCAACTGTATCAGAGGTTAACATTATTTAGTTTAGGTAGTTACTTTTTGATTCAAACCCCGAATGTCGATTTAATTAAGGTATGTTGTCTCTAAATCACTGGTTTCCCATCGCTTGTGACATTTGTACCTATAATTGCAACATATTGATCAGTATTGTTCAATCCTATGGGGCTTGTTGGACATTGACCTATACTGTTTTCTCACTTACCCTCCTAGCATGACCACCGAAACGCGATAATATGATATGGCGATTTATCACGTTTAACCATAGACATAGAATGTCAAAGAACAACAAAGTCAATAAACAGGTGATCCGAAAACGAATCAATACATTTTATATGAGATACGTAAAATATGACTTAGATTCATAAAATATGACTATATTATGGCAAAGGAAGTTAATAAACTATGTTCCATACTGTTTTCTTTGTCGATAAACGAATAAATGTAGCGAAAATTGGTTTTAGAGAAATGTGTGGCAATATCTTTTTTACCTTTGAAAAGTGTGATTACTTGGATTGTTTCTTTTTGTCACATCACAATTACTTAGAGCAGAAGACACCATAGCTCCACGATACCTTTATTTTAAATTCTAATTAAGATTAAAAAATATTTTAAACAAACTATGATTGCTCATTTGCTAGGCGGGACGCTAGGGGCTCTTACTGTAAAAAATGTTGGCACATGTCACTTGATCCTTTGTCTCTTTTTTACATAGACCATGTTCGTATGATGTTAACTTCTCTTTTCTACGCTTTGTTGGTCTTCCGTTTAACTGTCAGGACAATAGATTTTGACAGTTGAGATAGCGCGTGATAAACTATATCACGCTAGGGAGTCATGACGCTGTCATGCTAGGGAGCCCGAGCTCAGTTGACTAGGTTAGATCAAATAGGTTTTCATGCTTCTTACGTAGTCTATAGAAAGATGGGAAAAACAGAGAATTATCGCTTAAATACCAGTAGACCAACACACTTTAGACCATTTTAATAAAAATAGACTATTATAACCGTTTTAGTTTGAATCCTGGCCTTAATTTTGTCTCAGCTTTTCCTTTAAAAAGCGTTATTGGAGAAAGTAAATTGTAAAGTAGCTGCTAAAACAATATTTGAAAGGAAACACACCTATCATCAAAGTAAATGACCATGTGTTAGGTCGTGTTGTTCTAGCTTTTGGTGGAATAGCCGTGTCGAGGGGCACTTAAAGGCCCATAAATTAGCGAAGGCCGCAACCGAGGTGGTTGCCCGCGTGACTAATGGCCTCTGAGCCTGATACCGATGCTCGTTATGTAAAAAAATCGCATTGCGAATTATACACACTGGCTTTTTGGCCTTTCAAGTAAAGGGAATTTACAGTCCAACTCTGGGTTTTAAATTCAGAAGTGAAAACTTCTTTAGCGGCGTTGTACGCTTTTTTGTAATGGGGAAAAAATCTTAAGCTCGCGTCAGTCAGTCAGGACGTGACCCTGATCGAAAATTCGTAAGACGGATGTGACGGATGGAGAGTAGACAGCCGGCGGCGGAAGTATCCCACTCTCTTGAAAATGGCGGCGCGTCATTTCAAGACGTAAACACTTGTGTCACCATAGCAACGCGCTAATTTTTTAATTCAATGTCAAAACTCTAGATTTTCTGTCAAGCTATTAATAAGACTTTCGTACAATACTGTTCTGTATTCGTAAATTCAAATACAGAGTAAGACGGCAATTCGAACAAAATGATTCCCTAACCATTCCAAAATATCAAAATTGCACAACGTTAATATTCAAGTTTTCACTTCTGCCGGCACTCCCGGAGTGCAACCCGATTTTTTTAGTCTTTAATTTGAGTCATTTATTATGTTTTATTTTTTTTTATAAATATTTCATATTATTTGTCTTTGTTAATAAAAAAATATTTATTGTTTCAGGTATGTTCCTGCTTGTCTTATTTCACTATACATGTGATGGCAATTGACAACTAAACCAATCAGAAGTAAGTGGACTGGAAGACGATCGATTTCCATAGCTATAAACTTATTCGCTTCAAACCTATAAATGAGGTGTTTCCAACGATAATAATCTCGTGTCAATAATATAAATAAACATAGTTTTGTCTAATACAACAATAAGTGTTCACTGAATATACAAAATGATAAGATAACTAATTGGGTCACAATAGGCCAAGTCTGGCCGCAAGATCAGTCAGATAACCTCAAGATAATTTCTACGAGTAAACCCCGTAATGGATAAAGACATAAGATAACTAGAGCTTCTATGGAATTATAAAGGAATGAGATTATTTATATACCTATAATTTGAAATGCGTACTTGTAGTTGACGTAACACGACTTACACGACCCTAGCAAGCAAAGTTTAAAGTCGTAATTTCTGACGACTTTTATCCCAGACTTTGTGACTTTAATTTTGCTACATACTCATTTGTACTTATTTGTTGATAAGTTATTTCGCTGTAATTTTTACAATGACCTATTTTACTTAAACCAGGGTGTTTCATAATAATCCGTAGACATTAATTTTATTTGTTTGGGAAAACTGCAAAATGAAAACCCTAAGCGCAAATAGACTAGGTACATCTTGTTTTCGACAAACAACAACAACAACGGGCAAAAGCAAAACACAATTTAGGTCTAGGATTGCCACTATGTAGTTTATCATTAAAAGAAAAAACCGGCCAAGTGCGAGTCGGACTCGCTCACGAAGGGTTCCGTACCAAAAAACGGCAAAAAAAACACGGTTGTTGTATGATTCTGTTTTTAGGGTTCCGTAGCCAAAATGGCAAAAAACGGAACCCTTATAGATTCGTCATGTCTGTCTGTCTGTCTGTCTGTCTGTCTGTCTGTCTGTCTGTCTGTCTGTCTGTCTGTCCGTCCGTATGTCACAGCCACTTTATTCCAAAAGTATTAGAACTACATAGTTGAAACTTGGTAGGTAGGTGTATTCTGTGAACCGCTTTACGATTTTTACACAAAAATAAAAAAAATAAAAGATTAAGGGGGGGCTCCCCATACATGGAACTGAAACTGAAATTTTTTTTTTCATCAAACCAATACTTGTGGTGTGTCTATAGATAGGTCTTTAAAAATGACATTGAGGTTTTTAAGACTATTTTTTTTTCAAAGTCAACCGTTTGAAAGATATATGCCGCCAAAGTGGTAAAATGTGTGTCCCCCCCCCCCCCCTTTAACTTTTAAAGTAAGAGGGTGAAAAATCTAAAAAAGATATAAGCTATAGATCTTAATAAACACTTTCAACGAAAATTGGTTTGAACGAGATAAAGTAATTAGTTTTCAAGATATAGTACATTTTCCAAAACTGCAAATATAACTTTGTCATTCATACAAACACTGTGAAAAACAAAGTTATTTTTTCAGACGAAAAATGATAGCGGTATTAAAATATGGTATGGTATAATGTACCTACGGAACCCTACTGCGCGTGGCCCGACACGCACTTGGCCGGTTTTTATTTATTGTTATAGCGGCAACAGAAATACATCATCTGTGAAAATTTCAACTTTCTAGCTATCACGGTTCATGAGATACAGCCTGGTGACAGACAGACAGACAGACAGACAGACAGACGGACAGCGGAGTCTTAGTAATAGGGTCCCGTTTTTACCCTTTGGGTACGGAACCCTAAAAAAGTGGGGGTTTTCAGGGTTTATTATAAGTAATGAGCCTAACATATCTAAATAAATAAACTTGTTATTTATTATGTAATTTAACTAATTAACATTAAACTTACTCCATTTAATTGTTTATAACATATTCATGCAGTTTCTAACTTGAGCTCCAATTGACGGGCGTGTAGAAACTAGCTTAGATTCCAAGTTACATATCGACGCTTAAGAACCAAGACCGTCTATCTACACTTTTGGTAATTTTTACTTTTTAATGCAGTTCTTTTTATGGTTAACTTACGCATCGCTTCCTTTAATCAGTTATCTCAAATTCGCATCAAATAAGGAGTTATGAGAAGATAACAATACCACCTAAGTAACAAATTTTGACTAATACCAGCTATCTACAGTAATTTTAAAACTAATGAAGCTCTCTTGAAATACATGTAAACACCTAATTTCAACTTTTTTTTCATGCCAATCCTGTAAATGTTCAGTCATAATTATAATGAAATTGTTTGAAAAAGAAAGAAAACCATTTTTCGTCTCCTGTAAAGTCGACTTTTTGTAGATAGATGGTCTTGGTTCTTAAGCGTCGATATTGAATGATGTATGAATACTACAGCAAGTTTAAGAGTTTGACAAATAGATATTCTTGACGATTCGTAATGACAAAAGGTCACAATTGATTTAACATTTTATTTAATTAGATAAAGTTCAATAAAAGATATTTATTTTTTACAGTTTTGGATCGTAAAGTAGTTATTTTGTCAATGCTCCTGAAAAATATTTTATTTTACTGGAAAATAAGAGAGCTAATAAAAGATTTCTATGATTAAGGTCCAAATATACTTTCTCTGTGTAACTTCTAGTCTTTAATAATTTCAACAGCAAAACTTCGAAAGTTTGGAAATTCCATAAGTTACAAAGATTTCATCCCCCGTTCATTAGGTCGGTGTCAACGTCTTTCATTTACAGTCAAACGGTTGGCCTTTGGAACGTGCAGGAGAATCTTACCGCCACATTATAAGCCTTAATACCATTAAAAAGTTTCCACTCAACCACCCTACTCCAACTTATCGCACGAGATTGCGTAACAGGAATAAAAAGTTTGCCCCCTTAATATTTCTTTGTTATTCGACGAACAGTTTCTCCATTGAGAGTGTGAAACGATGTAACGGGCGAGTTTTTATTACGTTTGTAGTGAGCTGGCCCGATTTTAATCGGATTGGAAAAGTGCTGGATCACTGTTATATTACGTTGAGTGTATTTATCTACGGTTCGATAGTCTTATGTCTCTTTCATATCCGTATCTCAATCATACACATTTATTGAGGAGTGTTAAAATTACTCATATTTATTGTTGATTTAATTTAGCTTCTCGTCAAGTCAAGCGCTTGACCGCTATCATGCCTGGTGGTAAGTCCCCCAAAGGCCCCCAGATTGTACCTATGAAGAAACACAGACTCAGGCAAGGAGTACTACTCTCTGGCGGCACGGATGATAAAATTCGAAGCAAAACGCTTAGTGTGAGTTTTTGGAATATCTACCTTAAAAACGGTGTCGCTGATTCGGACGTCTTGTTGTCCGATGAAAGAAGGGAGATGGCGGAATTACGTTATGCAATTCTGCTGCACACTGTCCGAAATGTAGCCGATTAAAAAACCGATAAGCTTGCAACCTTGCATCTATGCTCGAGGTTTTTGAGCTTATTACAGAAAAGATTGTCGTTGCTGATTAGCTTCTTGGCCCTCCGCTCGATGGATTCAAGCGTCTGGAGCTGGTATTTCGCGGAGATATTATCCTTTAGTGACTGTTATAGATTGAAACAAACTCTATACCTATATTCACTACATTACCTAAAAGCCTTATAATATAATTCTTATTAGAGACTAGAGTGTTGGAGTATAATCTATGTTATTTTTTTATTACTTACTATGTTAAATTCTAATTTAATCTTAGCACTTCCGGTGTCAATCAGTATAGCAGTTTGTGTCATTTCCGGTAAAGATACACCAGTGTTATAATATATTGATGATACGCTTTAGAAAAAATTAATGATTTAAGACAATAATTTACAATTCGCTATTACATAATAATTATTATGTTTCTTCTTTATTTCCGTTATGGCGCGCAATTGGCTCTTCTGGCGATAAGATGGCGCTGAATGCGCGTTAGATCGGACGCCATTCAATAAATAAATATTATTGTCTGTGTAGCTTACACCAATCGAAAAGGGTATTTCGTAGCATTTCGAAAAGCCAGCGTCAAAACTAGAATAGCACTATGAGATGTCAATACTTCAGATTACTAAATACTTTTTCTTGACGTCACAAAATTTTAAAATGTCTTTCTTCACGTACGTGCCGAAGACTTAACTTTCAAGACTTAACACTCACTGACAGACACTATGCTGTTCAAATAAAATCTTTTATTGACTGCACTTGGAACAATGTCTATAAAACCGGGAAATCGGTTCTGACGTGGAAAATGAGATTGACCGAGTAGGAGCTTGCAGTAATAACATTTGTCCATGTTATGTTATGGTCTGAATAACCTTGTTTGACAGCCATATACGATAGACATTTATATTTCTCGCGAACAGTCTGATGTATATTTCTATTGTGATAAATAAGTTCTAGTCGGCTGAACGGGTTGTCTACAATTTACCAGGGGCCGTACCGGCTAACGAATCGATTATCGAAAAGTCTGCTGAGTTTCAACTTAAAACAGAAAAATCAAAATAAGGAATTTCGTCTTGTACTTTCTGTTGACGTAATTTGGAAGATAACGATGTTCGTGTGACATCTTGAATTGGGGTTCGCCATTTTGGCCCAATTGGGGCTCGATTTATCTGTTTTAATTTGAAACCCAGCAGACTTTTCGATAATCGATTCGTTAGCCGGTACGGCCCCTGATGTTAAATAATGATATTGCTGAAAGTGTAAGCGCACTACACCCGGAATCCTCATGACTGAAGACGTGGCTATAGATATATCTTGCCTCTAACTGCCTGAACACAACAATTCCGCCAGTATATAGCCATCTATTATTATTTTATGACATGTTGATCCGTATTTCGACCAAGGCAGGCTTGCCTTGTGAATATTTCATGCATTCAGGAAGGTAGGCATCAGTAAATTAGGTATAGGTATATATAAAAATACTTATTACTATATTTCGCAAAAGTCTAAAGAGACACAGTAAAGGATAGGAAAGACTTTAATAAACTATTCACTTCTAAGATTTTCTAAGATTATTAGATTTTCCACTAACCCGTCACCACGGCAAAGGTGCCGAAATGCCAGGAAAACCTAAAAATCTATTAAGTACCAAACTTAACATAAAAATAGTTTAATAAAACCACGCTAGAATTAAAAAGTGTTTGTTTCATTTTATTTATTTGAAGTACTTGTCTTTTTAGACCGTTTCGGATTAAACCCCACACGATTAAAAGGCTAGTAGTTAGATGCGGCGTGCATTCCACTTAACTGAGACAAAACAGGCAAGAAGTAAGCTTCCTCATTTATCGAGCCGAGATCCTGCGGGATAGCGGGCGCAATCTAACGGAAATAGAAAGTCAAGTGCGGAATGGCTTAGGATCGAAAGATAAATCCTCTGCAACCAAGAGTTTGGTGCACGTACAAAGAGATTTATTCCTTTACAGAAAACTTTAAATGTTCGCTACTAGTACAAGGAAAGAGACGCAATTTACCTTTTAGGGGTCCCCAAAAATTTCATTACAACGGTCACATGACGTAATTTTGACCTAAAAACTGCGACAATTTAAAAGTAAGTTTCAGTTGATCGATAAAACCATGTTAGTATTTAATATAAATTACGGTTTATAAATGACATTTGGGTGTGGCTTGAAAAAGTAGCTTTTTCTTGCGCTTAACAGTGGCATGCCTCCTTAGAGTAAGCCGCGAGCCGCGATGCTCTAAGCAGGCCTCATTGCATTTAATTTCAAACGCATGCTCTATCTCCTCCAAAAATCCCTCAAAACAACAAAATTCTCAGTTATTCATGTTAGGAGTCATGAAAATAATTTATATGTGCGTCGTTCATTCTTATGTTTTCCTTTTCTTAGTATAACAATCGGCATGGAAAGCAATATTGTAGGTATTGTGCGCTGAAAAATATTGCAATTTTCTCTTGTGCAATTTTGCTGAACCGGCAAACAATCGCGATTACATACGATGCATGCGGCGTTCATTTGTTTCTGCATAATATGGAAAAGTAAAATGGTACCTACCACAAAATAGGAATAAGAATAAATTGCATGCTAATGTTATGGATGTGAAAATAATTCAGTGTATACCTACATATTTACATTGATATATTCACGTCTAATAAATAATGGTATCTATATGCATTATACACCTTGAACTTTTGTCAAAAATCGATCTTAATAGTGTTAATAGTTTTATCTATAATTACAGATAGTTAACGTATTAACTTTTTACATTTTTTAAATTCATTCATACTTTTCTTTTGAAACCAGTTTTCCGTTTTCACATGGGCGAGCCAGGATACACGATAAACGATAATTAAATTTAAGCTAATAAATCAAATTATCTGGCTAACCATGCAATTTCATAAAACTCGGAAAATTATAATATGAGTTACATTATTTATAGTCAGGGATTAGAGTAACATTTTACTGATGCCAGCAAATGATTAGTGCATATATAATTATCAACTAATAAAGAGGATGGAAACAATGAGCTATGAATTTATTACTTATGACCTTTGCTTATTCGTTGTATCAATATTTACATCTAAAATAATATTATGTCTTCACTCATACATCATCGCACAGCTCAAACTATTGGAAGTATCATGCAAATTGAAACCAGGCTTAGCAGTTAAGAAAGGAACTATCTATAAATTCTCACGAAATGTGCACGCGGACGTGTAAAGTCACGGTCGGAATTAGTTAACAAATTAAGCCAACAAAGCCAAACAAAATTAAATACTGCGACTACACCGACTCCTAATTGCGTACATTGTTTTGTTTTTTCATAAACTCTTTCGTATCTTGTTAAAATAGTAAAAGTACTAGAAAAAAATGACTCATCCGTAGCTTGTCAGACGGGACTCGAACCCTTTATAATCTGGCCCAGTGCTCTAGCCATTTATCTAACAAGTCTATTGTATTCTTATTTAGTGTAAGCTGTAACTTAATCCAAAGTCTTAAGTTACCAAGGCGTAATAATTAAGTTTAAAGTGAGCCTCCTAATGCAAATGTCGCGGACACCTGCGGCAGCGAATTCAAAATAAGTGCATCAGTAGTTTGTGGACTGCGGGTAAAGACAACTTGAGAACTTCAAGTTATGCGCGAAGATCCTAATTATATTATTAGTTTTACGAAGAATGATCGATTCATTTCTCTGTTAGTATGAAAGTAGAACAAGCTATCCATATTTATTAGAAAAAGTTTCTATCTAATAAGTGGGATCGTCGTAAGTTCAGAGTCTGTTTCAGTGTTATTATTTCATCATACATCGTCTGTTTTATTTAGACAAAATACAACATTTTTGTACATTTTTATGTTAGAGTATGGACTGCTCTAATATAAAAATTAGTGAAAATTTTTCATATATGTCTAGCTATCAGGTACCTGTTATTATAACCTATAACATTATGGAAGCAAATGCTATCTGTTAAAAATGACAAACATGTTTTTCATCATCATCACATCAACCGCACGACACCCACTGCTGGTGCTGGGTATATGCCTCCCCTAAGGATCTCCACGACGTTCGGTCCAGCGCTGTCCGCATCCATTGGCTTTCCACGACCTTCACTAAATCGTCGGTCCACTTTGTCGCGGGCCTACCCACGGAGCGAAGTCCGGTGCGCGGTCGCCATTCCAGAACCTTTCCGCCGCAACGGCCATCAGTTCTTCTCGCTATATGTCCTGCCCATTGCCACTTCAGCTGAGCAATCCTTCGAACGATGTCGGTTACTTTAGTTCTCCTGCGGATCTCCTTGTTTCTGATTCGATTACGCAGGGAAACGCCGAGCATGGCTCTCTCCATTGCACGCTGGGTGACCTTGAGCCTGTGATGATGAGAACATGTTTTTAGTTTTTTTTATTAAAAGTGTAAAAACTTTTACCTCTTCTAACCTATGGAGGGTAGTTTATTTATAGGATCCAATCCCGTGAGGCAATGTAACTTTTTCTGTGCACGTGTATGATCTTTTATCCCATTTTTAGTAGGTACAAAATGGCATCTAATTTGATAGAATTTGTTGCAAAACATGCAAAACCAAATTCGGTCAGTCACGTACCATACCAAAATAATTGAATTATAAATCTCTTATTCCCTTCCATACTTCTAGTATAGCGTCATAGACTATAGCATAGCTTCGTCAGAGGTACAGCAACAAATAATATTAGCATACAAATTCCTATTATGATAATTCTGTACGTTCTGCATAGATAATACTTCTAGTAGCGAATTCCTGAACAGAGTGGCACTCGATGCAAACCATCGGGCACTTCAGCACCTGCGTCTACGAATTTAGATTAGTGCATTTCAAGTTGCGGGCACGGAAAGGCAACCGGCACCAACTCCCAAGTTTTCCGCCGCGAAATCGTATAAATGTTAATGAAAGCCAGACGTCTCTAATGAGATTACCGCTCCCGTGAAATTGGATTCGCGAGGGACTTCTTTAATTTTCAGTCAGAGCGAAAATTAGGTGGATCCGAGCGTGACATCCGCCATCCCGCCGGATCATTCGCGTTTCAATAATGCCCATTAGGCATCTAGTTACCTACATTGACGGCCCAGATTAGACGAACCATCTGTTGACTTTGAAAATTCACTCTTCTCTCAAAGGAAATTTTTGCTGCATTTTTAGTGATGCTGTATCATAGTGATTTAATTTTGTACTATGGTTATTTTTAACACAAGACTATTGAACGAACGAATTAGTGATGAGATGAATATATAACAAAAGAACAATTGATGTTGACGGAAAATAATATGGTAAAAGATCACGGTATGCTCTTTTAGTGAATTCCTGAGCATCTGCAACATACAATTATAATAATACGTTCGTACGTTTTGCGAGTGTACGAGTCCAATCAGTTAGAAGCCTGAAGTCTCGAATATGTCATGAATTTCTCAGTCGATTCCAGCATGTTCAATTCCGAGGGTATGCAGGTTTACAAACTGATAATAAATTATACACGACTTATTATATTATTACAGTAATCTGTTTTTGATAAATCAAACAAATCCACTTATTTTAGCACCGAATCATCCTACATATTGATTTTCCTTTCAGGCGATTGAACTTTAATATTCAGCAAATTGAGACGCTCGTGAGCTTTCTTAGAATGCAAAGATCTTTTCAGTAGAAGTGAATATTTTTTGGATTTCATAGCGTAACGTAAGGACGAATTAAACATTCAGACCTCTTGAAGTTTTGTATTGGAAAGTCACTTGGAATCAGATGTTAATGAACTAAGACACCTTCGCTAAGAAAAATGAAGAATAAGTGATAGAAAAAATTATATAAAACAATTCGTCTTTTATTCTTGCTACTCGCCGTTTATTTTTTCCAAAAACAGTTTTAAAATTCATTTTTGATAACATTTTTGGCAAATAAATTGAAATCCATACAAATCAAAAATCAAAGGCAGAAGAGCTATTTAAAATTCGCATCATCGAGCATTTCGATATACAGTCCATAGTAGCTAGGACCAATTATTAGAAATCTGCAAGTGAAAAGCAATGGTTGGCGAAGGGAAACGGTCTAGGCCGTACCATGCACCGCAAATTAAGATAGCATCCACTACTGGCTCAGTACAAATTGAAAACGCTCCCGAATCGCCACAGACCTTTGTATTTGTAACCGGGGACCCGGTACCGAAAATCAATCAGGGTAATAGAGGTTTGTCCGAATTTGCCGGATTAGTCGCGACTACTCTCGAGTTTCCAATCGGCACCGGGTAATATTCTTTGTTGCGCTGATTGAGCTACCTTTTGTGTATTCAGGTTGGGAGCCAATCTATTTAAGGTGAACGGTTTTGAAAACATTTGTTTTTTGTGTGTTGTTGCTTAATTAATTAAAAAGTATTTTTATTTATATAACCGGCTAGAGACACTCTCTCTCTCATTTATTTAACATATTATCTTGTTTTATGCTTAGGTTATTCTAATTTGAGTTTCAACAACAAGTTTATAATTTTTTTTTCATTCATTATTTACGCGAACAAGTTATATTTTTTAATAATAATTACAAGTGTTTGATAAATATTTGCACGTCGACAATCTCGACAAGTCATGCTGTACTATTATTAAATTTGTAACCTGTGTTTTAACATTTCTTGGCGAATAAATGAAATATTATTATTTTTTTAAAAATCGACACCAGCCATTTTAATTTTAGTTAATTATTTACATGCATTGTATCATAACATAATTATACTTGTATTCAATTCGATTCGATTAGGAAGTAAAGTTTTGAGTTGCACTATTTTTCCGTGAACGGCGCGCGGCGTTTGACGTAAATTCAAAATTCCTGGAATTCGGGTTTTCTACTCATGTGTTCGGGTGGAGGAGGTTTCGGCACATGAGTAGGTGCTTTCGGGCTGTTATTACGTTAGTTGGCTAATTTGGCTATATTTGAGGTAGTAGAACAGATAAACTCGTTTATTATACTATATACTTAAATTACACGGCAATGGCGATTGGGATTCATGTTGCTTTTATGTAATTTTTTTAAAGAATCAAAAAGTTTAATTAGGATACTTTGGATAACCTTGAGCTCTCTGATACAAAAAAGTTACGCTGGAACAAAAATCTGACCTAACCCGTAATTTTGTGTTAACAATAGTTACACTATCATCCGACGTTAGCGTATAGTACAAAGCACTTTGGTGTTTAATCAGGTGCATAGTAAGCTAACCACGTATGCCCGAAGTAAGCATTCGTACGCCACAAAGCTTTGGTCCGGCCGAGCCAGCCAACAATTAGAGTAATACACGTTTGGCTGACCTACGTAATGATTGCGACTGCATTCAAGCTGTGGGCTTCTTGATTTTGCTAAGCTTAAACTTTTCAACCTTTGTTGTTTAAGTCTAAATTGTAAAATTGTCGTTATCATTACCGCGCGGCGTCATAGCTGGACATACGGATTTGCGCAAAGGATCTCCACCAAGATAGGTCTTGCATTAAACTCATCTGAATACCTTTCATTTTTTTTTTGATAAGTTGATTGTGGATAAATCTTTTTTTATGTATAAAATATTTTACAACAAATAAGCAAATGGGACATTAAAAGTTATGGGGTATTTACATGGAGTGACTTGGCAGGCAACTTTAGTCAATTAAAACTTTGTAATCGCAAACCTATTTTCAATGAGGTGGCTATTCTATTTTACAAGCGATTGTCGATAAAAAGTGCTAATTGACTAAAGTCGCCTGCCAAGTCGACTCGTGTAAATACCATAAAATGTGGAGTCGATATTCGATAAATAGACATATTTGCGTTTCACCTTGTTAGTATCGAAATCCTTACAACATGAATGTATTTTAATTTAATTGAAATGGTTGTGTTTTCATGAAGGCATATTAATTTAATAAATATGAACAATTAAGAGTGAAATCTAATAATAATTTACAAAGTGAAAATCAAGATTTAAGTTATTCCATCCACGTCTATAGGGATACAAATTACAAACGGCATCGTAATCTAGAAGGGCCGGACCAAGATTACAAGCAATCATGATCCCAGACCGATTTCCAATTAGCTGAGAATACCTAATGCACCTGGTGGACCTGCCTAATGTGGGATTTACGCGAGTTGATTTTCTAGGTGACTTGTCGATTTTAGTCAACTTGCGCTTTTTATCTACAATCGCTTGTAAAAATCACAAATCTAATTTTAATGAGGTGGCAATTCAATATAAGCGATAAAAAGCGCTAGTCAACTAAAATTTACCAGCAAAATCGCCTGGAAAATCGCCCCATGTAAATGCTCCATAACAAACATATTGACTTTCTGAATTTGTTTCCTTAAAAAAATGAATGAATTTTTAACCGTTTGAAAAAAATATCTATCAGACACAATGAAAGGTTGTGTAACAAATAACGCTGAATTCATAGACTGGCTGAATTAAATAAACAATCTACTGAAATATTAAAACCTATTATTTTTAGATACTCAAACAATGAGGGCTGATTTTTCAAAGCCTAGATAAAGCCTATTTTACTGCCAAATTGAAATTGTTTGTCAAATTTTTTGAATGACTTTAATTTTATTCGGGTTTTTTAATATCTATACTGTGTTTTGTGTTTCTAATAAGTATTGCCAAAATACATTGACAATTGTACATATAGGAATTCATCACTGGAATGATGCGAGGAAATGATTTCGACGCTTAGTCTGAGCCGCATAAAGGTGTCGCCACTGTCGAGCTTGCAGCTTTGACTAGTACGCCAACAATTAGCTTAATAGACGTTTCAACGTTGGGTTGGATTAGAAATCCCTCGATCCATGCTATATTTAGCTATTTCAAGCCTCTTATTTAGTGAGCTAACAGCTACTTTTATCAATGGAGAAGATCCTGTAATTTTATAGTAAGTAGCGAGAGCAAAGTGAAAAGGTAAACAAAAGTAAATAATTATTTTGAACGTCAAATGAACCGAGTATGTTTTTCATTTAAAATTAACAAAACCGAGGGAAGCGATATCGTTTTTTACTTGTTTTCAAAATCAAAGTAAGAAATATTATTAAAGAAAGAAGTAAGAAAACTAATACTTTTTTTAAGCTAATTAAAAAGACACCCACATATTTTTTATCTACAACATCAAACTACTTAATTTAGGCGCTGAATTCGTAACGAGTTTCAGCAACTTTATTGTTTCACGAAATGGGTTCGGCATTTCAGACCTTTATTTATTTTCGAATTTATCCTGAGAGTAGCCATTAACGGGTACACAGAATGTTTTTAATGGACTCGAATGTTAAAAATCTCGCTACATATTATATCGAGAGGCGAAATTTCAATGTTGACCTATAAAGCTTTTGTCGTGCAAAGTGTTAATTACCGAACCTGATCAGAATTCATTCGATGCCTTAACAATAGGCTATTTGACTAATTTTGGAAAACCATTTTAAATTATTTCTTATTACGTAATAAGCGCACCACATTGATATTTCAGGAAAAATCAATGTTTTTTATTCAAAAATCAATGTTAAAGTTTAAAATTTAAAAACTGCGCCAAAAACGCTATGGCACTGGACACGTGACTTGTTGACGTCACAAGCCTGTAAACATTGTAATATCCTTAGCCATTTGACAGCCATCAATCGCGGATCCTAAGTCTATGGTCGTGTCAAACGCCTGAGGCTATATTTATTTACAGGCAAGTGACGTCATCAGTAATCTTAGAGTGTTTTCGCCACAGAAAAAAAATCAAAAATTATTGCATTTTTCGTGAAAAATTAATCAATCAATAGAATTAATTTAGTCTATATAATAGTTGAATATATTTTTTACGCCATTATCTGTTAGGATGACCACAATTTCCAGTATATTTTCAATGTTGTCAAATACCCTGATTCTAACAGCTATTAGACCTGCATCATATTCAAGTGGCAAACTACATTCGTTGACTAAAAAGTATAGTAAAATAACTAAAATTAATGTCTGCTGCTTATCAATTTTGACTTGGACTTGTATAAATAAGGGATATCCCTTAGGCTGTTTATAAAACCAGATTTGAGAGAGAAATTATAAGTCTATTTATTTGAGGTTTCGGAATAAGAAAAATAATAATTGATTCGAAAAATGTATGTTGATTCTTCTCTTGCAACTCAGTATAAGTATTATAAAACCTTGTTTTTTAAATGCAGGTCTCATCTAGTATTCTATTTCGAAAAAAAGAAAAAAGATAATTTTAAAGTGTTATAGAGCCCCGGTCTTCATCGATTTTCCATTGTAAAGTTAGAGAAGAAGTGGAAAACCTTTGAAAATTCTAAATAAGTCCCAGCAGCGAGGACTTTGCATTTACAGATGCAAGTATTCTGGCAAGTTCTGAAACTGGTTCATTACATATCTTTTAAAAGGAAATTTAATCCATATAACTGTTTTAAAACAGTCAATAAAATGCAATTTACTCAGATTACACCCTTTTAGCTTCTTCTAGCGGATGGACCGAAACAAAAAGTAAACGCTGGCTTTATCCAACACAATGGAAAAGACTTCGATGTTTGAAAAATAAACGTTTCGGAACCCGTTTCCCGACTGTTTTACAATGTTTCTTTTTTTAAACAAGTTTCGGGTATAGTTATCTTTAAATTCATTCGACTTTTATGTTATGTAGTTATTTACCGCATGAAAGTACTGAGAAAGAACAGATCAAATTATATGATTATTATACTGAACTAGATAGTTCATTCATAGTTCACACAGATAGTCCACACACTGGACGTTTTTACTAAAAGCCATTTATTTTATTTTTAATTTATTTAAATAAATAAATAAAAATGCAGTGACGCTTTTCAGAATAAACTGAAAAAGGTTTTCCATTAAATATAACCTCTCTCATCTGAGTATAAAAAATCTAAGGATAAGCAAAGCCGGCCCTATTTCGTTCTTCAAAGAAAACATTGTAATTACACACCTTCAACAAAATAATTTAGTATTCAACCACAAAGCTTTGAGCAATGTACAAGCAGAAAAGAAAAACTCAATTAAGGCTTCAAATTATACATTCTAAACGCCTCCACAACAACCCTGAGTCTAAGGGGTCCTTTAAAATTCCTTGATAGTGTTAATTACGTGTGAAGTGCTCGCTAATTACGCCTCTAGATGAACAAAAGCGTGTGTTCACGTTTATAAAGCCTCTACAATTGTGCCTGGTTTGCTAGCAGTCAGATCGCGTAATTTATTTGCACGGATCCTACGTTGTTTGTGTACGAAATGAATTATATCGTTTGTTGTATTGTATCGTTATTCCATTTTAAATCAATTTAGGATGATTACATTAATCTGATAAATGTGTCATTTTTAGGTGATTGCTCCTTTGTTTAGTTGGAAAGTCTTTCAAAACTCTTGATTAGAGTTATTACGTTAACATTTAATGTAGCATGACTGTTTGTAATAATGATGATGGGTTATTTACTATTACAAAACGTGTTTTTTGCATTTTATTTCTATACAAATAATTAGACTGGTGATCCTTGATAAACCCGTGGGCTGGGCAGGTACCCTTATAAGACAAAAAAAAAATGAGATATGACATAGGGCTACATTTTGCCAAAACCAGGACCTCTCTTTTTTACGGTCTAGGCTGTAGCTTACTCTTTGTGTAGCCAAGCCAGGGTTACCAGATTAGGGGATTTTCAATTATAGCAATATTGTAAGGTACCTACTAACTACCATGCAAGTGGCTAATAAAAGGGATTTTTGTTTTTTGTGTTTATTCATAAACGTGGATCATGATTAGGAAATAATGTATGAGGATAAAAGTTTAAAATCAGTTCGAGCACGTTATGTGCGCGCCGCGACACTCCAATCTAATGTGGCCGATGTGTTGTCGAAACAAGAAAACTTTTCCAACAATTTTTCCGTTTCCACCTTTTCCAATGTGTTTTTTTCCGCAACGAACCTTAATTCCGGAAGTTAATTACGGTTGTATTGTCGAGTTAAATGGTTTTATGTATTTCTGTTATTTAAACAAAACGTGATTTTATTTAATACATCCATAATTTAACACTTACTTACTAGAAAAAAAACTCGTCTTGACCTATGTTTCAGATGTCTATTTATTTTTCTACAAAACAATTATATGTACCTAAATTCGAAAATAAAAACAATGGTAGCAGATTTTTTGTCATACTGGCTACTTCTATTATAAATTGTTTTTATAATAAATTGTAAATACGATCTCTGGAAACCGACGAGGCGCTAATTTCAACAAAGGGATTTGGGAACACAGCTGGACTTTGGTTTTTATGCAGCCCTTATCAACTTTCAATGTAAGGTCCCAAAAAATTACAAAGCTGACGCGACAGAGATAAATGGTGATAAGCTTTTGTATTTGAAAATGTCATTTTCAGGATTCCATACCCAAAGGGGTTTCTATTTCCTACCCAGGATACTTAAGGGTGTAGATATGCATTACGTTCCATTTTTAAATTTTTGATACAAATGATTTTCGATTTTCGAATTTTCGATATCAAAACAGCTCTGCGCGAGTCGTAATGAGGGCGAACTTTGAAAATTCCTATTAAATTATTAAATGATATATATACAGGGTCACTGGAAATATGACGTATTCCTGCTAAGGGGTTATAGATGAGGTCAAAAGAATATTTTTTTGTCATATAACTTTTTCTCAAAAAATTAATAGTTTTTTAGTTAATTGAAATTAAGTACATTTTTACCAAAAGTACGTTTTTGGACACAAAAATTTAAAATAAAAGATAACTACTCATTCGCTTCCGGATTTTTTACTATTTTGGGATAGAAAACAATCTGAGTGTTGATAATAAATAAAAAAAATCATAAAATACAGCATTCGCATTTACATCCGAGAAAATCCCTAGGGAACCTTTAACCAAGATAATAGTATCCTCCTATATTTAAATCCTGTTTATAAACTGTCTGTGTGCCAAATTTCATCCAAATCCGTTTAGTCGTTTTGCTTGATTGATTAACAATCATCGAAACAAGCAAACTTTCACATTTATGATATAAGTAGGATAATACGGCCACCTTCGAAGCGCTTGAAGTAGGAAATTTTTGCTACATAAAATGGGACTGCTATTTAGTTAAGTCTTAATTTCTCATTTTTTATTTAAGTTATTATTAAGTTTTATACCTCAACTGAAAGCTGAATAGATGGTGATGTTTTTAAAATATTATGCACGCTTAGTTACTAGGATTGTTTTAAAGATATTTGATGCTATTTCTAAAAAATCTGAAAAAAAAAAAACAATAAATGCATTTAAGGATTGATTTTTTTATAAACACCTGTACTTTTGTAATTTTTTTATTTATTATCAATGCTTAGACTGTTTTCTATCCCGAAATAATAAAACAACCGGAATCGAATAAGTAGTTATCTTTTATTTTACATTTTTGTGTCTGAAAACGTACTTTTGGTAAAAATGTACTTAATTTCAATTAACTCAAAAACTATTAATTTTTTGAGAAAAAGTTATATGACAAAAAGTATTTGTTTTGACCTCATCTATAACCCCTTAGCAGGAATACGTCATATTTCCAGTGACCCTGTATACAAAACATGCAATACATTAGACAAATACCTCATTATTCCTAAAAAATACTTTAGAATCTTTAAATACCAGTAAAAAAACATGTCGAAGTGTACTGATTTAAGCTTTTTTAATAATTTTATTTTCTCTGTGATTAAAATATTTTTTTTTAATTTTCTCTCTATAGTGCTCTTCTTAATATTACAAACAATAAGTGAAAAAATAAATATGAGTCGTATTCTTATTTGTTACAGCTGAAACTTTTATGAAAAATACTTCTGACAATAAAATTTGAAATTCCACTTTAACACATTGTCTTCGTTTTAAAATACCTGATAATGTATTAAGTTTTTCTCTCTATACGGCACTAATTGGGGAATTTTGCTTCCTAAAACTAAATTTTACATCAATAGTAATGCTTTCATTCTTTAGATAACTTCTTTGGAAAAACGCAAATTTCTTTAAAATGCGGATATACAGTCTTAAGGCCAGGTTATTTCTACATACTTTTCAAATAATTTTATAACTTGAAATAGCTTTTTTTACAGCAAACCAAATTGTAAAGTAAAAAAAAATGTTTTTATTAGTAGTACTCATACCTATCATAGATACATTTCTTGGTACCTAGTACGTTACTAAATTAATATAACTTTGTCGGTATTGATGTAGGATTAACATTTCTAAGAAAATGCCTACCCTCTAGTCGTTTGTCAATAACTCGGGAACCTAAAATTATAATAACAAGAGAGCTCGAGGCAGAATTGTAGCAACTATAATGATTAATAAATATAATTATGAAACAATTCAAAATAACGCCATGTGATTTTCCTTTGCAGACTATA
This sequence comes from Agriphila geniculea, assembly GCA_943789525.1. Taxonomy (NCBI): domain Eukaryota; kingdom Metazoa; phylum Arthropoda; class Insecta; order Lepidoptera; family Crambidae; genus Agriphila; species Agriphila geniculea. The sequence goes on from OX038871.1 coordinate 21,398,871, forward strand.
TTTTTTACTTGGTTTTATGTACCTAATGTATAAGCAAGAGTAAATAGAAAACTGTTACATTTACAGATAATCTATGTTAGTGTAGGAAACAAAAAATATAGTCCGAAGTATCTACATCAATAATCAAGAAAGCTTGAAAAATGCTGCATGCGCCGTTATTGCTTCCTCGAGGCCCGTTATTCTTGTATTTTTTTCAAGCTTTCTGCCTCCATAAATCATACACGCTACAAAGGTAAGTTTTCTGCTATGTATAAATGAAAACACGAGCGGTGCACATTGGAAAGCGGGCCCTAACCGCGCATTCGCGCACACCACTGGCCAATTTATTTGTGGTTAAGTGCGCACAATAAATTTCTCAAATGGCCCGTGCTTACTCCGACGAAGGCTGTCTGCTATTTATTTCCTAAGTCCGAGGTTTATTGTTGAACCTGCTAACGTATTGTAGACAATAGAGCTTAGATTTGTCGCGTGATGTGCTAATAAAATCCGCATTACGTGCTTCTGTTACCGGCATTTTATCGCACGATAATCCCGATTGCCGGGCCAAAGATCGCCGTATATTTTTAAATTGGATTTCCGAAGTGTTTCCAAGTCAATTTATATTTTCGCCGACGAAATTCTTAATTGGCACAAAAATTAATGGAGAGTGAAGTTTCGTTAAAAATCCTAATTGTGTTGACGTCGAGCCAGGGCTGATTCGGTAAACAATTATCCACAAGGGTTTGTTGGAGTTCAGGGAAAATAAACAAAATGTTAGGAACAGTTCTCGTTAGTGGGCATTGAATGTTTCTTGAAAACAAAGCAGCCGCCCAATCAAGCAATCGTACGGCAAACACTACGCTCCGCACATGTTCACTAACTAAATCCCTCGATAATACATTTCCATATATTTTGCTGGCTCAGAATCCGGCTGTTTTTGTTCGGCCAATGGTGAAGTAAAGAAGTGAATGCTTACGGAGATTTATGTTTGCTGTGAAATGGGACGAGCTTTACAGTGTAATGAAAATGTTGTGATGAAATGGAATCGAGGTACCACTGCTACATCTACCTACCTGCCGTTATTGGTATAAATAATGTAAATGACGTACTTAAATTATTTATCTATTATCAAAAGTTGAGTACTTAACTATTACTTGGAGTTTTGTACAAATCAGTAGCGGCTTTCTTTTTGCTTTGATTTTTCACGTTATTCTGTCAAGCCGATTTCTTGTTAGCCTCTCTCAGTGATGTAAGCATATAAGTACATAAACGGTAATTAAGCAGTTTTATTTTGTCATACCTAGTTCAAGTATACTCGTATTTTTCTTATGTTTGTCTTGATATCAGTGAAAATTTACATAGAAACTTTACCCCAAGGCGCGATGAGTAAAGTTCCTTATTGCCCATTCGTAATAAAAATATGGGGTTCGCAAAACGTTAATGGTCGGTGTTAACGTCCATGTTTATGCGAGAGCACGGTAACAAGACAGCATAACAGTGCAGCGCAAACTTTGCATCTAAAACTTTATAATTAATGCTCTGTTTTATAATTCGTATATACCGTGCAGTATTAAAGTTGGTGGGTAATATTTAGCGGGAGCGGGAGGTACCCGAACGAGTTTATACTACCTTTATGTAGTATTTTTAGCTAATGTAAAAACTTGATGAGGTTAACAATCCACTGATCTTTTTCAAATTTAATTTATTTGGTGAGTTAGTAGTTCTTTATGGACCGTTGTTCCTTCTAAAACCAATGGTTCTTCCATATATATAGCAAAAATCAATCAAAAGGTTTGTTAAGTTTTGATAGTTTGTGAAATATTAATTTAAATTTCAATGAGACCGTTCTTATGTGTAAATAGTAATAACAGCCTTTGTATGATACCTTACAATCGTTATTGGATACGATATAACGTTTGATATGAATTCAATACTATCCCAATTGTATCTTTATTCTTAAAGGAATAGAGTTCATTAAAATGTACACGTTAATAGCGAGAACGCTCATTAATATTTAACTTCAAAGCATACATGCACCATTTGAAGTTATCTTAACTATCTACTGCAGCCATTATTGTCAATGTTTTTATTGTTTGTCCCGACTGTATTCTGAGGTAATAATTTACTTATTCTTTCTATGTTTCATATGTAATGTTTTTAGGTTTAAATATATCCATTCTCATAAGAACTTACAATGCTCGCTTAAAAATGAGATGACATTGAGGCTTTTAAACTCAAATTATTACATCATCAGCCTGTAAATTACCAATAATTTGTATAATTACCATGGGACTGTACTACTTAAATATTTTTGGACATTAAGTTCGGAGCCTACACAATTATTTCTATTGCATTTATTCTTCATGCCAAAATGAACCTTAAGATACTTTCGAATACCATTTCGCAAAAGCCGCGTAAGCGACATTTACAGTTTTTCCTTGTCGTATCGGATGGTCAAAACCCCTTGAGGGTCCTTAAGGTGACAAATTCCCTAGAATGCTTGAATGGCCTTCCTCGGAAACCGCTTTCTGGAGTAAAGTTGTATAAGCTCGTTCTTATACAACTTTAACAAGCTACACGCGTCAATTTCGGTGCGTGTTTTTTTTTATTTTAGTAAAGGGTACCTACTGTCGAGTACGTACCTAATTTAGTGAAGTTTCATGAACGTTGTAAAAGTAAACAATAAGTAATAAAGTTACTGTTTTTAACGTTATTGAAGTTGATGGTCAAAAACATTTTCGATGTTACACCCTTTCCATAACAAGACGCGAAACATTAATTTAATAGAAACATAAGGAATTAAAAAACCCCCAAAGTTGTACAAGGAGCGTGTTCAAATGAGTCTAATTTCACAGAAGGCGCTAAACCCCTGAGACCAGGGTTGCCATCTCTACTATACAAGGATAATTTTAGTAAACACGAAACCTGAAAACTGTTTGTTCAGAAGCAGTAATAGAATCGATTGCAATATTTTTATATCATGTTATATTTTTACTAAATAATATTTACCAAACCATAATTAACGCACGCCCTACTAAAATGTCTCGCGCGCACAACACGAAAAGCTTGTATTTCGTGAGTTTTAAAGCATCATTATCATTTTTTTTATACTGATGCTGAAAATGAATATATGTGACCCGTGTTTCTGCTTTCGTGTATACAAAAAATAATGTTGTATTAAATAGTACCCGCGTTCAACCACTATTATGTATTTACCTATTTCAATCTCCCAGGGGATCGAAAAACACCTGCTATTTAACTACCCCAGGGAATCTTAATTTTTATTTCTCCTACAAAATAGGGCTCGCCTGCTATTTTTTTAAATATAGCTTTATTGCACACGACAAAAACAAAAAAAACATTAAAACTTTGTACAAATAAAAAAAGATATTCACTGGTAACTAAGAAACAAAAGGATTTACTTTACATTAGACGATGTGCTTTTGTATTTTTCACTACTATATTATATTATATATTATTATGTAAAAAAGTTGCCTCAGAAAGTTGCCAACCCTACGGCTGAGACTTTCATTACGATTCTTGTAATTTCATCTGTAGATCTTTGCACCCCCGACCTCCACCCATTTGCGACAATTTGCTTGTCTAAGCTAGAAATGCCTTAGTCTGTTTTAAATTGTTATTTTGTGATGTCAGCGCCGTTTCTCTTTGATCTCGATGGCGTTAATTTAGAATGTTCTCTTTTAGTTTTACAACAAAATAAATAAAAAAATATTACTCAAATCTGAAAGTTTCTAATTTTTTGTGTAGTGTAATATATATGAGATTCTCCGATTTTTACATAATCATTCCAATTCCAATTAATGGCAATTGTTCACTATGAACTATTTTATCAAAGCAAAATTATCTCATTAAATGCAATATGTTTGTAGTACCTAATTGAAATTATAGATTTTAGGCATTCACAATGCTATTTTTATATTAAGATAATTTATTTAATAGAAAAAAAAAACTAGAAAAAATTGACTTACCTGTAGCAGCTTTTCTCGTATTTTTTCTATTAACCACTCGAGTGCCGCACGACCATCCATAAGACCTCAAAAAAGTGACCCGTGTACCGGAGTCCAATTAATGTTTGTAGTATTTGCCGAATACAACTTTAATGTGTACATAAGCAATATAAGTGTATATGCATACACTAAAGTTGTATTCGGTTAATACTACAAATCACATGCTAATGTTTAGGTACCCTTAGCCCCTTCTTACACGACGCGACTCAAAGCTGACGAAACCAGTTTGAAACTATAGTTGGAAACTAGTTAGTGACAAAGATTCGTACACGGCGCAACCAAATTTAGTTGAAAAACCTACACAAAGCGCCTATTACGATAAAGTATCGCGATAAACGTACAATGTTCGGTCCCACTCCTTGGCATTATTAACTCATGTTTAAGGTTCAAAATCAAGTAAATCGATCAAAAGATCGTCCGACTATCGTAATTCTTTTTTGTTAATAGACCTCAGTTTCCAGTTGCAGTTGGTTATCAGTTGCGCGCGACCAGCATGACCGGTTGCGAGTGATTAGACTGATTAGTTGCCAACGCGTTGCCGACGCGTTGCAAACCAATTGGCAATCGGTAGCGTCGTGTACGAACCGCCATTGAAATACTAGTGCTGTGACTGTTTAGCAACTCAATTGTGATTAGAGTTTACAACCAGTTTATTTTCAGTCGCGCCGTGTAAGATGGGGCTTAGCCACTTCTTACACGGCGCTACTGAAACCTGACCAAAACCAGTTAGTAACTACAGTTACAAACTGGTTAGTGACTGAGATTCGTACACGGCACTACCAAATTTTATTGAAACCTACACGAAACGCGGTGTGTGTGTTGTTTCGGAATAATATTGAAATGGCTAGCGATTCGAGCGATGAGGATTTATTACTTCTATACTACACCAGACTACATCCCACTTCACTCCAAGCTTTCTCGGTCACATCCCAACGCGAATACTCTTTTAATGTGTAATTATACAAACACGAATGCTTTTCCACTTCGTAGACGAATTGTATATTTACTAATAGTCATTCATTTTCACTGAACTGCAACAGAGTTTCCAGTTTCGGTTACTAATCAGTCGCGCGCGACCAGCATGACCGGATTAGATGCCAACGCGTTACTGACGCGTTACCAACCAGTTTGTGGTTGATAGCGTCGTGTACGAACCGCCATTGAAATACTAGTGCTGTGACTATTTCGAAACTCGTTGGTGATTAGAGTTTGCAACCAGTTTATTTTCAGTCGCGCCGTGTAAGATGGGGCTTAATCGCAACATTTCTACTTTACAGTGAAATCAAAATGTCACTGCTCGCTCAAAAATACGCGATGCACGCTGTTGATGGAACACCCTTTATATATACTCGTAGCTGTCTAATTTAACTTCACTTGAAAAAGTGTCAAGTTGAAAAAAGAAAATATACATAGCTTACAAATTTTGAGACTTCAAAATTCAATTTTCATAATGAAATATTTTTTCAAAATTCGTTTAACTGTAGTCGACGTTATCTCGTCACTGATATATTGAATATTGACATTGCCTTTATTATTTTCTTAGTATTCAAAACGTCTTTTTAACTTTCAAGATAAGCGAAATTGTTGAAACCAAATTCATAATGATTTATAATTTAGATATTGAGGCAAAGTTTAAGTTAATGACATCATTATACAATGTGAAAAGATTTCACATTGTATAATGATGTCATTAGCTTTGTGATATAGTGAAATGGGATTAGATACTCGTAGTTGTACATAATCAAAAATAATTAGAATCATATTTATGCGGTAAACCCTTGTTTATATTTGTTAATTTTTTTTCGAAATTCCAAGATTGAAGGATAAGTAATTAAATATTTTTGATGTTTTGATTAAACATCAAAAAATTTAATTATACCATGTTAGTATTAGTAAAAGTGTTTTATTTCAAAATCTTAACCATTAAAAAAATCATACTTTTCACGTACACATACTTATTTACAACAACAACGCAACAACTTTGACTAGTTAATTTTATTGCTAATGCGATACCCCACCGAAAGTGGCGCCCTCGAGAGTTTTTGTTTAATAAGTTGTTAATAGAAAAGATTTTAATAAAAAAAATTGTGGATATTCCCTCGTAGTCATTCGTAGTTGTAGATAGCAAATGTGTCAAAAACGGCCACTTTTAGCAGTTTTGCTATCTACTTCTAGGAGTGACTACAAGGAAATGTAATGATACCGTCTAAAAATAAAAGACTATGGGCTCTAAAAATTCCACGATAAGTTTTATTAAAATTGTGTATTAGACTTACAATATTAAATAACTTTAAGGTGCTTCATTACATACTGAAATAAATTATCTCTCGTACAAATAGCCTCTAAGATATAATTACGCGGAGCACACATACAACCCCTCGTACAACCACTGAAGTTTCAACTACAGTTCGCAATAAAGCAACCCTACATTATCTATGACCTTTATACATTAGGATTAGGGCTGTCGTGTCAACATTCATATTAATATTTGTTTGACGGAAGACATTGTACTTACATATTCTTCATACGCTTATTACAGAAAGATTTTCTCAGAATGATATAAGGCAGTCCCATTGAATAAGCAGCTTATTGTTACTTTATTTTTAGCATTAGGTAATGCTGTAAAAGTGTTTTTGTTCAAAAAGAAAGCATCTACTTGTAAACAAAAAGTTTTGGAAATATTACCACCGGAAGTCAAACCCTCTCTCATTATAAATGAAAACTACTTGAATTTCTAAAGCTGTGTTGTATCTTTCTTACAACTAACTGAGTTAACTCAATCTAACTTAGGTACTAATAAAATAATATTAGAACCCGACTAGTGAGTCGGTTGACAGCCAGTGGGCTGATTCATTATCAAATAGCACAAACCTCATTCAAACTTCATTCAAACTCGGCATACAGATAGTAAGTATGACGCAAGAATTATTATACCTAAATCACAAAGTATTTTTTGATGGTAGCAAGTGTTTTAAGGAGGCCGTTCCTATGCGGTTTGCCAGCAGGTAATTTTTTTTTATTGTGCAACATTCTCTCCTTACATTAACCCGTCTTACTTAAACATTGTTCCGAAACATTACGCGTAAGATGATAATTATTAGTGTGAGTAATAACATAAGTACTCACCCGATACATACATAGTTATATGTATTACTGCCATTTCGTCGGTTACCTGGGCAGAGTGTCACCCACGTTAATTCGATTGTACCCACTTAAAGGGAGCCGGGCTTCCATCTAATAGCAGTCACTTTTGTTTACCTTCAACGATCCGTTCTAACTTTGTTCCATTGAGTTCTATTTAAGTAGAACGAAAACTTAAAAGCGGAAATTAAACGGTGTTAAATAATATATCAGTGGATGTTAGTGAAAATGGCCGCTTTTAGTCTCTTAATAATAAATTGTAATTTAGTCGTTATTTTTGTCCCTTACTATTATTTTGATGTTTTAATTCTATTATAGATTCCAATTACAAATTTTAAATGTATGATATCTTATTGTTTATCAATAGGACAAAAAATATGTTCCTTTAATTTTTTGACAATATTATTAGGAACGGCGATGACGACTTTTCATCGAGAATATATTACTGCTAATGATAACAAAAATAGTAGCCACTATAATGGTTTTATTTGAATTTTATATTGTTTGGAATTGTTTGGTTTTATTTGAAAGGCCGCAAGTTGACAATTACAGTTTCCAAACAAAATCAAATTCAAATAAAACCATTATAGTGGCTGCTATTTTTGTTAGCAGTAATATATTTTATCCTTTTCGCCGTGTGTCAATTATAATATAATTGAAAAATGTAAAACTCAAGTGTTTTCCTTTGAAACTCCAATTTCTTTCTATTCTAATTTATTTAATAGCATTGTTATAAACCTTCGTGGTTTCTTAATGTGATTATTTAAAAAAAATGTAACTTAACTTCTAAAATGGCAATTAAATAAAAATAGGAGAAATTATACAGTAAATTCGACAGTAAAGTCCGCAAATGAACTCGGTACAAATTAATTAAATCTGTTTTATAATACCCTACAATCACATTACTTTGTCATTTTAACAGACTTGATACTTTATTTTCTCTTTAAAACTGTGATAAAAATGTCACAATTCTGATATATTACGTGTTCTTGTCCGCTGAATGGAATACTTTTATCAAAAAGTAGCATTTAATGGTTGCTATGCGTATAAATCCTGGTAATAAAGGAAGCAATGGGACTGTAATTAAAAAAATAATTGCCAATATAAATCAATACTAATGTTTGTTGACGTTTTCCAGCAAAATACGATAAGTGATCATTGTGTAATAATGTAACATTAAAATGTATTATTGCTATAAGTATTTACGTAACCATTAACTCTTGCCGTCTCTTATTTCAGTTTGCTTCTGATTACTCTGTAAAAATCGACATTTCGTTATTTAGGTACTGATAATACCTACCTACACCTACCTACCTACCTATACCTACAGATATCTATCTATTTCCTACCGTAAAACATTGTAAGTAAAATATGGCTTTGTAGAAAATATACTTGTATAATAAAAGGTAATAAAAATTCACTACAAAATGATTATTGCAACACTAGGGGTAACATTTCAGTCATGGCACAAAATGTACCTACATTATAAAATTCAAAGCACATTATTTATTTTCGATGGCATAAGTTCGTATTTATTAATGATTCTGAGAAATTGTTTGTTCTGCAAGCACAGCATTTCATCGAAAACTGGGAAAAATTACCACGTCAACTTTTCATGCAAAACATAATTTGCATACATAACCAAAGAGTTTTTGGACACAAAAAGGCTCCGAGTCAAGCAAATATAAATTCATTAAAGACAACAGAGGGCGCTCGGGCCAGGCTAATGAAGAAGGACGTCTTGTTTAATTGCCTTTTGTAATTTTTCTACTAAGCGAGCCAACGTATAAATTAATTTTCCTTCAGTGGCTCATCCATGAGGCCCATTACGAGGCGTAAAGTGAACTTTCTTTCTTCCATAATAACCTGGCGAGTCTTTAAAAAAATTACACTAACAGGGCAAGCTTGTAAGAATACCATTTTAAAAATTTATGATTTCCCTACGGCGCGTACGTATTCGTTCGTGAGGCAATTTGTATGTTGTGGGCATAAATATGAATTACGTACATATAAAGAACTCCCGACTCGTGTATTACTGCTATAATGGCGAAATTTATTGCGTTTAGTTCTTAATTACGCGTAAACAAACCAGATACGTAGCAGGACAATGTTTTGGATCTTTTGTTGATCACGTTGTTATAATATTTTCCACGCGAGTGTTTAACAAATAGTCTTCAGAGAAAAATAAACAATGTGGATGAGGAAAAACACTATGTACCTAATAGATATTTTTATCTCAAATAAACAATATTTGATTAATATTTGACTCAAAAGAGGAATCCTCCAAGAAACTCTTAATAAGTTTCTTGCGCCCATTCTTCTAGTCAGCTAAAAAAGTCACAAATCGCTGGTAGGATAATAAATAATTAGACTATTCAAAACCACTTAAGGACCCATGATAGGAAAACATGGTTTGTGGGGGTCATATTTTTATATAGATTACGTAAAGTTGTAGTCACTAAAAAAACGCGTCAAGCTAAAGAGATTCTCTAGTAGCTATAAGTATTTAAGTATTAAATTGCGTATAAACCTCACAGATGATTGTAAAAAAAATCAGAATATCATCAAAAGCGCTTGCGTAGGGTCATATTTTTGGCGTAAATAATAGCGGAAACGTATTGAATTCTACATCAAAAGTAGCTTCAATTTTTTTTTCAAGAATGATTATTTGTGCTGAAAATATGATGAAAAAAACAACGAAAAACATTAAAAAAGTGCAGAAGTGAGGTTATTTTCAATACTCTTTACACGTTAAAAAAAGAAAGAGACAAATGTTTCCGCATAACCGAGCCTTAATCTCTAAGTTTATTTGAATAAAAGATTTGTCATTCATTCATTCATTACACTAGTTACAGTTTATCAAAACAGGATATTATTATAAAATAAAAAATGCTACCTAATGCGTTACTTACTCAGTTAGTGTAAAACAGAAGAAGTACACAAAAGGCAGCCATATTGCTTAGTAGCAATTTCCTCCAGGCAACCTTGAGTTATAAAGTGAAAGAAGAGAGGACAGTGGGGGAGTGGATGCAAATATGAGGAGGAAAACAGATATAAATATATAAAATAATATTAAGAAAAAAATTAAGTTTTCTACATTTTTGTGATAATAAGGAGAGGATATAAATTGACTAGGAAAAGTATAACCGTAAGTTTTCGATATCAAGAACAGTTTATATAAACTCGAACTAGGCTAACAATTCTATTCTGAAGTCCCTTAAACTTAGACTATATTTGTTAAAATCTGCTTGTGAAGTTTCAAGGTCGAACTTTAGCATAAAATAAATATTAATCGAAGTACACAAAATGACTAATTCGACTAAATTTCCGAAAGCATGTTTTTTTTATTTGCTGGTAGAGATTGGTAGTAATGAGTGGAGCAAACTTTTAAACGTTTTCTTTCTTTTGTTAAATTTTAGGTCAACTCATGACCTATAAATCTCCAAAATATCCACCTTTTGGTTGATTGGTACATTGTTTTTCTGCTTGTAGAAATTCTGTTTTTTGGTTTAGCCAAAATTTGAAACTTTTCTGTTTTAAAAATATTGAACGTTTTCATTTTTTTTAAGATTTATTACAAAAAGTCTCACAATTTTCTAGCGTTAAACAATTAAAGCGTATGTAATATGCATACTGAGGGCATTATCGTGTCGGTTTGACTGTCAGTACTTGAAACACTGTTCTATGGTTCATGTACTGACTAACATGCAAGTGTTGAAAAATAAATTGTGATTTAGTGATGAATTTTAATTTTTAATATTGAATTTAATTGTTTTCTTTTTAATTTTATAATTGTAATATGAATGTGTAAGATCTGAAATAAATATAATAATTATTATTAATATCTTAAAAAGTATGACGTGTGAGACTCAGAAATACATTTGTAGTCAAGTAATATAGAACATTAAACAGTGACAACAACTTAAGTAATACATTTATCCTAAGGCCATCCGTGCTTAGATAGATTACCTTTTAAAGGGACTGCAGTCCAACTTCTTCTTAGTTGGGAGCATCGTTTTTCATTAGCTACCAGTTGGCAGGTTAACTTCAGGGTTGAAACCTATATGGACCTGGTGTTATTATTGTATAATCTTGTCAAGAAATAATTTAAGTTATTAGATAATATAAGAAAAACTGTTCACATTAGATGACATAGTATTTGATAAAATTTACATGGATAATGGAGCTATTTTCTATGAAACAAAACGTTTTATTCCTTCTAAGGAATAGTTGCTATGGCAACGCTACTTAAAAAGCACACCGGCTTTAGTGAAAATGAAAAATGAAAATGAAAAATTCTTTATTCAAATAAGCTCACATAATGAGCGTTTTTAAATCGTCAAATATTTTTTTTACCCTACCACCAGTAGTAGTAAAGTAATAGTAAAGTAATAAACCAGTAATAGTAAAGTAATAAGATTAATTGCTCCTGCCCCCCTAGCATGACCCCCCATGGTATATATCGCATGATATAGCGCTTAATCGACACTTAACTGTCAAAATCCATTGTCTTTTGATAGTTAAAAGTGATAAATCGCTATAATCATAAAGCGTTTCGGTGGTCATGTTAGGGGGCTGAGGGTAAAAAATATTTTATTTTATATTCACAGCTAAATCAACAGTTATTATGTTAACTATAGCAATTTCAGTATACATCAAAAAACCATTACTTATAAGATGACAAGGCTTCCGAGTAAAATAAGACCCTGAGCCCTGGGCAGTGTCCGAAACATTTTGTTAACTTCCCACAAAAGTTTTTCTGTGAGGTGAACTACGTTAGTTCTTCGTACGAAATGTCCCAGAGGATACAGTTACGGCGAGTTACGTTAAGTTATAGATAAACATGAGTGTTATGTAATAAGTTCAGTTTGGACTAAGGCTTTATTCAAAACTATAGCTATAGAAACCATACATTAGTTCAAGCCCGTTGCAATCAATCTGTATGTTTAGAATGATACTGAAATATCAATAGTGAGAGCTTAAGGGTCCATTATAGGAAAACATGGTTTGGGGGGGTTATTTTTCATTCAAGAAAGATAACTGTGATTATGATAATGATGAAAAAACAACGAAAAACGTCTAAAATGTACAGAAGTGAGGTTATTTTACTTACTCTTTACATATAAATAAAAAGACAGAGACAAATGTTCCAGCCTTAACGAGACTTAAGAGCTAGAATATATTAACGTATACCTTATGTTCTGGCAAATAAAATAACGGTTATGATTATGATAGAACACATGTTAACCAACATCTGATTTCGTAGAGCAAGCGACCGAGTATTAGCAATGTCCAGTGTGACATACTGGCCATTACTGAGTATGTGCGTAACATTATGTAGGTCGCGCGTATCCGGACTGTCTATCACATAATAATGTCATTAGTGCATTAAACTGTTACCATTGAAAGATATTGTAAGCATTCTAACTGCTTCATTTGAGAGTTAAATTACATATTTATTACACTGTGAAAACACAATAGTAATTAGACTACAATCCGTTATTTAGTACACTTTTTACTTAGCTTGGAAGTAAATGATTGTGTGCTTTGTCAAGAATATTTATTTATTTAGTACAGTTAACCTCAAATAGGGAGAGGTAAAGTAGGTATCTAAAGGAAACAGCAAAGTGATAAATATTTCTATGTTATTTCACACATATTGGCTTTATGCAGCCATGTATCTTGTATGTTCGAATAAGAAATAGAAAATCTCAAATAAAAGCCATGCAGTTGGAGGTTGCATTTCAATGTAAACGTTAAAACTTAGAATTTATGTTTTCAATTTGCAGTAAGTAACATTTTGGTGTAAGATTAGGTACTAACAATCACGTTAAGTGTAGTGTAAAGCAGTTGATTTATACTACACATAATTTAGGTAAGCTTTATAATACAGAAGTTAGTGTAAAGCCTCCAGTAACATCGCCAATCAAGAAAAATCATTACACGTATTTCGTTTTCTTGATTGACAGCGCTAATGCAGGCTCGATGCGCCCTTAACATCCTTTCATAATCGTTGTATTACAAGTGTTTAAAACCTGTGCATTTACAGTGTTTAGTGCTTTTTTTTATTAATGTCAAATCCTTGTAGTTCATAGGTTTTAGAATATATCTGAGTCATTATTGTTAACAAGGCGTATGAGTATCAAACATATGAAACATATCACACACCACAGAAAAACACATACCAATTTCAATCCTATTTGTCAACCCTTATCTCTTCGGGAAATAAGAGCATTCTATGAATATACAGTTCCAAAAATAGATCGTAGCTTCGTATAAGTAACTATAGCTTCCTCTCTTGGGAAAAATATTCAATCATATGTCATAGAAAGTCTTTAAATAACTTATTTTAACACAAACAAATGCTTTACCACCAAAAGTATTCTATTTTATTATCTGTGCTCCAACATAAGTTTAAATGAATACTACGATATGAAAATTAGGGTACGTATCAGAATGTCTAAAGTTAGAATGTCTGAAGTTAAAATGACAAAGTTCAAAATGTCAAAAATTAAAATTCAAATGGTTTAAAATGTCGAAAATCATTATGTCTAACTTCAAAATAGCAAAATTCAAAGTATCAAATACTTGAAAGTTAAAATATCAATGGTCATTAAGTCTAAGTTCACAATGATTTATTTGAATTGGGTTGGATATTAAAACGAATCGTCTCCTTTGAGGTTAATTGAGTCTGTGGAGGTGTCTTTGGGCTTCGCCTAAAATGCTTTATAGCAAATTTAGCTGCCAGAAACGAGTCTAAACTAGTCTACTGGGACTTAGAAACCGTGGACCGCAGGTCACGAGATAGGTGCGAGGAGCGTAGCGACGAGCATGTTAGGTTGACATGAACCCAGCGCGCAAGCCGAGCGAGCGAAGCGAGCGTGCCGCGGCAGCGGCCGGCGAAGCGCCAGAAAAAAATCTATTTCAAAGTCAATTGGCGGATATTGTTCGCTGGCTACTGAGTCAGTGACTGGCACCGGCTACCGAATCAGGGAGTGGCGCGGCTATGTTGATGTGCGGCGGAGGCACAGAGGTTAACACGCAGTTATTTAACCTAATTAATAAGATACCTAAATGAAAGAAAATAAGTAAATTCTACGAGTATACGTCATTATATGTATTTGGACTATTAGACATTTTAAGTTTTGATCATTTGAACTTAGACATTTTAATTTAGGACTATCTGACCATTTGACATTTTCGTTTTTGACATTTTGAACTTTTTACATTTTAATCGTTAGACATTCAAATTTTTGACATTTTGAACTTTGCCATTTTAAGTTTAGACATTCTAACTTTAGACATTCTGATACGTACCCGAAAATTAACTTGAGCTATTTTACACTATCCCTCGACTGTGTACCAATGACAATTGACAACATTTCATTTTGAGAAAGTACTAAAATTAGAAAACCATTTTGAGATTTAAGTGTTCTATATTGTGTGCTCATATATTTTTTTTTCAGAATTTTTAGGTCAGTATTTTTTACGTTAATTAAAAAATATCTAAAATCTAGTCCATATAGGGAGTTTGAGGTGAGTCTCTTTGCCTTCTATTTAAAAAAAACAGTGGTGGCAGCTTAGGGTAATTTACCCTAGATTTAGGGTAAAGAAAAATACGTGTTGCCTAAAAAACGATAAATTTTCATTATATCCATAAAAACATGTACCTAAAAATTTTGAAATGTTGTCAATTGCTACACTTCCGCTGAATATTCTACGAATTAATTACGCATCATAGAAAAATCTGCGTCCCTCTAAATCAGCATTATATTTATGTCAATATAGTTTATCTATATTTTTAAGAAAAACAACAAATTATTGATGATATAATTTCCGTTTCAGTATTGGTATAAAATCGTAATTGTAAGCATCAGCTTAAAATAGAATAGGTCACAAGATGAATAAAACAACAATGAGAAGGCAAACAAAATAGGAATGATATATATTTTTGTTTAGTATTCACTATTGTAGGATGCAGTCCTTGATCCAAAACGTGACTGGACAAAGTACACACGACGTCACGTCAGATGTTTGAACAGTTAAATCAATTTTATTACGAAGGGCATAAAGACAGTCTCCAGATTTACATGTTACATCTGATGTGCTGTCGTCTGTACCTAAAGATCTCCAAGTCAAAACAGGAAGACTTACAATCGATATTATGTTTATTGTTCGTCATGTTTTGTGATAAATGTGTTTATTTTTGAAGAGTGTATCGTCTATATTCGTAAGGCAGCATAGAGATAAAAGTTTTAAGTTCAATGTCGTGTTTATGCCTAATTTATTTTCGTAACTACATCCAATACTTGTACTTAAAAGAGTATAGATGAAGGTAAAAAAAGAGCGAAAGTTCAAAAAGCACTTTCATATTGTCATAACTTTTAAGCGTAACTAATAACAAACACCTAATTAATTTAATTTATAATAGACTACAAAGAGCAAAGAAATTGGCGATTTATCCTGTTTTTCATCACAATACTTCTGTTCTGCGTAAAAAAATCGCAAACATGCTAAATTTTTTAAAGTAAGTAAATTTTGGGCCGGAATGGCGAATTTTTTAGACAAAACATAAGAAAAACATAAACATTCAGTGGGTTGTTTTTTGTTGTCCATACAACTCAAATCTCAAACTTATGGAAAAAAGCAACCAGTACTTTTGCACGTTTTTAGTGAATGAATGAATGAATTAGGTATTCATTTTTCTACATTTTATCTATAAGGTTTATCCTCAATTTGATTTTTGTAGGGCCTAGCTAGTCCAACTCTTTATTTATTCATTGTTTTTTTCATGGCGACTACTTTACGTTTACAACTTTTTGCTGTAAGCGACCCTTAACTTGAATGATTGCACTCCCTGTCTGTTTATTTACCGTTTTTAGTTATTATGGCATTTTATCCTTACTAATATTATAAATGCGAAAGTCCGTTTGTTTGTTTGTTTGTTTGTTTGTTTGTTTGTTACGCCTTCACGTCTTAACTACTAAACCGATCGTCATGAAATTTTGCATACACGTTGTCAGGGGTACAGAGAAGGACATATACCTTTTATCCCGAAAAAAAGTATTGTTCCCGAGGGATAGCAAAAAACTTTTCCACGCAGACGAAGTCGCGGGCGGCCGCTAGTTAGAATATAAGCTCCATATAAAGTAAATAGCCGGATTCTTCATATGTGAATGCAATTATTCTTAAAAGTAATAAATGGAGAAAACCCTGTAACTACATAGAAATATTGGTATAAATATACCTATCTGTTTCTAGAATCACAAATTATACCTACAGTGTACACTGTAGGTATAATTAATAACATTGTTTCTACGAATAATCAAAATACATCAAATCATATTTTATTCTTAAACAAAAGACAAATATATATTTAACTATCGCCCGTTTACACCTTCCAGCCTATCCGCGTAAAAAATGTATTTTAAAATTGAACACCATTTTTTCTCCAAAATGCGAAAGTTAATCCTGGAAACAGCGGCAGGGGTTTCGCGTTAATAGTTCTCAATCTTCTGCCGGAGCCCTGAGCAAATCTTTGGGGAGCGTCCTCCACAACCGTACCCTTGAAATATTGTCCAACGACTAGAAGAGACGGGTTTCACTGTCGAACACAATTTTATAATTATACACAATTTTTTTTAAACTGGAAAAGTTCCATCCAGTTTTTTTTTTTGTATTTTATGATGTCCTTACCTCGTGGTTTTTTCCATTTAAGGCTCGGTTATGCGAAATCATCTGTCACTGTCTTTTTCTTTACTTGTAAAGAGTATGGAAAATAACCTCACTTCTGCACTTTTTCGATGTTTTTTCATCATTATCTTTAGCACAAATATCTTTCTTAAAAAAAAGTTATTGGAGCAACTGCACAGTACTTTAAAGTGTATTTTGATGTAGAATTCAATACGTTTCCGCTATTGTTTACGCCAAAAATATGGCCCGCGTCAAGCGCTTTTGATGATATTCTGTTTTTTTTACAATTATCTGTGAGGTTTATACGCAATATAATACTAGAAGCAACTAGATAATCTCTTTAGCTTGTCGTATGTTTTTTTTTGTGGCTACAACTTCACGTTTTCTGTATAAAAATATGGCCCGCGAAAACCATGTTTTCCTATTATGGCCCCTTAAGCTTATAGATAAATTGTGATTAAATGGATTCAACTTCTATAGTTTATAATCTATCGAAACATCTGCGAAAAATAATGTGTTTAATAATTGTAAGCAGTATCTTACGGACCACAATTTATTGACAGTTTAAAATCTCGCAAGATAGATAATAATCTAACGGTATTTACAATTTTACGGTGACATTATATGTATTTCATTTTCGATCCCTTGAAACATTTTCCAACGGCTAGATGCAGACAAGCACCACTGTCGAACACATTTATATCTAAACTGGAAAAGCTCCGTCAATGTTCTATTTTTATTCGTTCCTTTTATGATATTCTTGCCTTGTGGTGCTTTCCACTCAAGCTATCGTTTATTTCTTTGTACCTACAGGTCATCATTTTTCTTTTATCTGTCTAGTGTACTATCTTTAGGTACCACACTCCTAAATCACAACTAAAGAAAGAAGACAATAATAAGTATGTAAATGAAAGGTGAAATATTTTATTATAGAGAATGCCTTATTTTCGCCAATAAGTAAGTAATCTACATCCTTTACTCGGTGATGAATTGTAAGAGCTTAATTATGTTAACCTGTTTATGAAGCGAAAATTACAATTTCTTTTCAAAGCTCGTTTGCTAACGATTCTATCGTAGACATCGCTACTACTGGGTTAACGAACCTTTCAATATCCAATTTGGGGTGCTTTAATATTGTTAAATCGATAAAATCAGGAGAGCCGAGAGAGAATTTATAATCACGCTTAAAAAAGGGTCGAAATTTAATAAGTTTTCCTAATCTTTTTAACAGGCGTATAGCGTGAGTCATTGAGAAAGTGATGTCAATCATTTAGTCTGTCTAAAAAGTCTGTTTACATGAGAAATTATTAAATTATTTACAAAAACTTATCAGAAATCAGAAATCAGAATATTTATTTGCACAATATTGTGTACATTACATTGAGATCGATGACAATGTTCCTAATAAAATTTCAACAATATTCTGCCTTAAATCTGTAGGCATGCAAATGTTAGTAAGTGTAAGTGTGTAAGCTATCTATAATGAATATTATTACTACGAAGTATTACTGATGTCAATTATAATTACAAAATTGTCAATAGAAATCTCATATTCAAAATTTAATGTCAGCTATGCAAAATTATCCTTAATACTATGTCACATTGAGTAGAGATGTCATTTATTTTCCAAATATTCTTTGATCGAATAGAAACTGTGCTGTAGGAGCCAATTAAATAATTTATTCTTGAAAATATTTTTCTCTATTGGTTGATTAATAATGTCCAGCGGTAGCTTATTAAATATTTTGATAGCCATACAATATACATTCTTTCGAAATATAGCTAGATTGGATTTAGGTATTGCTAGTTTATTCTTTCTCGATGCTCGTAAATTATCGTTTTTTTCACTACATTTTAAAAAGTATTCGGGGTGCTTTTTAACCAACAAGCATAGTTCTAATATATATATACATGGTAGAGGTAATATTCTATGTTTTTGAAATAGGGGCTTACATGATTCTCTTTGTTTTATCTCGCATAAGGCACGAATGCACTTCTTTTGTGCTCTAAAAACTCTGTCTACATCTACACTGTTGCCCCATATTATTATGCCGTAACGCAGTAGAGAAGAGACGTATCCGTGGTACGCCTGTAAGGCTACTTGAAAAGACGTTATATTTTTGATTCTATTTAGTGCAAATACAAATTTATTTAGTTTAGTGCAGAGACCGTCTATATGTTTTTTCCAACTGCAATGTTTATCTAGATTTATACCTAAAAATACTGTGCTATCTACGATGTCAATTTTATTGTTATTATAGTGTATGTCAATGTTAAGTTTTTTCGCTTTATATGTATGGAATTGAATTGCTTTCGTTTTCGATATATTAATTTTAAGGTCATTTTTATTCATCCAATTAATTATGTCAAATAGAGTATCATTAATGTCATGTTCAAGTTCGTCAATATTTTTCGTACCCTTATACTGGTACCCTGTTGATGCTGTCAAAAATCTAATTGTAAACATATTTATTTATTTAGATGGGTATTGGCGGGTGGTTGGGGATTTAGCTGGGTAATAAAATTACCTTTCAAATTAACCATGTAAACAGACTTTTTAGACAGACTCTAATAAGCCGTGCTGTAAACCTTTTTATTTACAGTATCGAAATACACACATCAACTTTGACTAGGGATACAGGTGCTATTTTCATACGAACGAGGTAACTTTGAAGCCTTGGTTTCCTGCCAGGGATGTACTGTGCTGTGATCTGATGATGGCTATCCAGGGAGTGAATGGAGGAGATTCAGATCGCTATACACACCCAACTGATCTGACCAGCATTCTAAAAACGTAATGGACATGTTTAAAAAAACCGAGAAAATAGCATGAAAATGTATGGAAATCCTCAAACCGAGAACTCTGACCCATTAATCTTTTAGAATGCTGATCAGATCAGTTGGGTGTGTATAGCTATCTGAATCTCCTTCATTCACTCCCTGGATGGCCATCATCAGATCACAGCACGGTACATCCCTGGCAGAAAACCAAGGCTTCAAAGTTACCTCGTTTGTATGAAAATAACACCTGTATCCCTAGACAAAGTTGATGTGTATAGATATCTATCTCCTTTTATAAAGACTCTTTGAAATTCATATCATGACTACTGTCTTAAGAAAACTTAAATATATTTATTAAAATCAAACGCGGTTTTCCCTTCTATATCCACGTCTGTCATACTAGACATTTTTATCTCAAATGTAAACCAGCAATATCAGAGACTGAGCCGAAAACGTTGTAATATCACCCTTCTGCGTCTTAGATTGTGGTTAACTGTACGGCTGTGAATATAGGATTTCTGTTACAAATTAACGAGGAGTCAGTCAAGTGTCAAGACGAGCCTCATCGCTCTGGAGTGACGTTACACGTATATGCGTCTGACACTTAATATAAGCTTTCTATTGTAGCACAAAAGGTGTAAGAATGTGCGATAAGGTCATGTTCAAATCAAAAGTAGGGTTTTATAACATAGTATTCATAAGAAATTACTGAAACTATAAAAGTCAAAGATCAAAGATATAAAAGTTTTATGGTGATAGATTGCTTAAATTCAGTTCGTTATTTAACAAAAAGCGCATATTTATGTACTCATACATAAGCGCACGATTATGTTACATCGAAATCGTGCGAGTTTACAATTAGTGCGAATCGCGTAATTTCCTCACAAGCTTTTAGCACAGTATACATAATAATATATCTGTGCTTTTAAACGAGTCACCTCAAGCATCAAGGAACTAAATTTACTCTTCAAACGATAAAGGCACTCACTCGTATAACTAGATTCCAATTCTCGAGCACATAAATAAGCGTTACGTAACAGTATTAAAGGTTTCATTACATGTAAATTGATGTCTTCAAACCGTCTAATTACATTATATTATGTTTATACTAAAATCTAGCTACAGTATACTTAGTTTAAGCTCTCGAGGCGAAGGTTATCTTCATCACTTCGGTTTGTTTGATGTCGAACAACCAAATATACGATCGCTTTACTTCAATTAATTAATTAGGCATCTCATATTGTTCCTTGGGTATTATTAAAATCAGTAAGTCATCATAGAGTTTAATAGTGTTCGATGCTTATTGAAATACTAGTTCATGAGAAAACGCGTTACTTTAAGTTCTATCGTAAATATAAAATCATTTTTAAAATTTAATGACTTGACAATTTCAGCTAATCTTTCTCAACTTATTTGCTTGATTGATATGCCAAATTATATTTGCTATTAAAAAGAGGTGGCCTTTAAATTCTTGTGATACTTTTACTTAACCCTTGGGAAACAAATAGAACTCAAATGATAAATCCAGGATAATGTATGAAATTCATAAAAAATATAAATTTTCTTAACTCTAGGACAAATTCTTATGGAGTATTTAGGTTCATGGAGCGACTTGGTAGGCGCCTTTATTCAATTAGCGCTTTTTATTGACAATCGCTTGTAAAATCTAATCGCAAACCTAATTTCATTTTACAAGAGGTGGCGATAATAAGTGCTGATTGACTAAAATTGCCTCCAAGTCGACTCGTGTAAATACCACATTAAGCTCATCTCATCACATAAACATAATAATTATACCAGAATCAGGCCTAATTGTCTAATTTCAAAATCTATTGCAATCACTTTAAGGATGTGCTACATTAATGCTTCTTTATGGAACAAATAAAAACTTACCAAAGAAATGCAGCAATATGTCACATCCATCTGTCAAATGAAAGCGATTGCGATAGATTTTGAAAATTAGACAATAAGTAGACGGGTCCTTCGCGTAGCGACAAAGACAGATACCTTTATATAATACCTTTGTACCTATCAATCCGCCTTTTAACAATTTTGATCATATGAAATTAGATTTAGGATATTTGAAGATTTTTTTAATATTAAATATAGGTAATACCTACTAAGTGTTTAACACCCTTTCGCACTCAAGGTACCTATGGCATGTGCTTGCGCAGCCGGTCTTTGCAATTATGTCTCTGATGCAATTTAATGACTTCGTCGATAAGACCAATCCCGTTCTTAAATACTAATCGCTCCTAATAATATGATAGGATTTTTATGTGATTAATTATGTAAGTAGGCCATATCAGGAAATTACTCGAATGATAATATTGATTTATCTCAATGGGCGTTACTATAAAAATTGTGTCAAGCTGCGGTTTATTCATCTTATTCTTTTAGTAGGTTTTGCTTTTTGAAAGACAATCAAATCTACTCTACAGTGCTTAGTTTCTATAACTAGTTGCTTAACGATTCAATTAGTGATTTGCAACTCAAGAATTTACAGCCATTCGTTGGTTAACATTTGGTACAGATAGAATTATTTGTTTATAGTAACTTAGTTCAAACGCCAATCACAACATACGCAGGATGATAAAAGTCTGGTGAAATCTGGTAAAGTATTTTATCTTTACAGAGTAACTATTATAAAGCTTACTAATTGGGCGCAAGAAAAGCTCAACCACGCCACCGCGACAGGTAACTGACCTGACTGACGCAATTCGGCGTCGAAGGCGATAAGAAAATTATTAAGTTTTCGACAGGCTTCGTGTGCGCAGCAATTTTATGCGTGCACGCAGAAATAGGGACAGGTCTTACATGATGCAATAAATCAGACATTTGCACCGTATAGCAATGTTGATTGCTCTATTTACAAAATTGATTTTATAGACATTGTTAAACGAAGGTAGATTGTCACTAAGTTTTCAGGCATTTGTGCTCAAGATTTACCAAAAAGTGTACCTTTGCCAAACAAAACTAATCAAATTAAAAAAATATATATGAACCTTTGACGGAGAGTGGCTATCAAGCATGACGTCTCTCTTGGGCGGAAAATTCTCAAGATTGAAGAGTAATGTAGTGCAATATGTATGTAGCTTTTCATATTAACACAAGTAGATACATCTCTCTACCTCTAGTTTGGCAAGTCAAGTCTCATATTGTAGCAATGTTTAATAAGCTTTTTTGTTCATAGACAATTTGATAACTCAAATCTTTCTTAAAAAAAAAACAACCGTCTGTAATAAAACAGATACAATTCAAGTCGAAGTATTTCAACTTGTAAAGGTATTAAACAATGGTAACGAGGACCTTTCTTAGAAATGTTCTTCACTGTGACTAAGTATTACGCCGGCTATTTCAAAGTTTAAACGGCAAAGCGTAACAATAAAATTGAAAGTGATTGTTGTTGCTTCGAGACGGCTTATGACCTGATATTTAACGCCAAGTAGAGTGGTATTTTAACCTGTCTACAATCCCCCTTACTTCCTACCTCTACACTTATTTACTCAATCTCGAAGCCACGGTTTACTGTAACAAAGCTTTTAGCTGTGCGAGCCGACAGCGACACTACTTCGACACGGGTAGATTTCGTAAAACCTAATACGTGATCATCGATTTTCACACAAAGAGAGGTTAGTGGCGCAACATCGGCCTTTCAATAAAAATCACATTTTCTTTCACAAGTCGGGTTGGTGCTTGGTAGCAAGGAGTTTAGTGACTTCCGAAGTAGCAGGTTATCAGACGAGGTGCGGGTGGGAGGGAGCCGGAGGGAAAAGCGAGAAGTCGGTGGCTCGGTGGTGTTTCGCCCCCGCATTCGCGAACCGGCACTCAGCGCGCCACACCGCGCCGCCGCGATCCGTCAACCATTACCGATTATTTCGCGACGCCTTTTTATTATATTTACCAACGCGGAGTCTGTTTTCCTATTCCATTTTCGTGGAGGTTTGTTGTGACTATTGAAAGTGGCGGTGTGTTTTATGGTTCTTAAATGTGCCTTTTATCTAAAATAACAATGGAATAGCAATTTGTTATGAATTCATGATGAATTCAGAAACTAAACAATAATCAATTGAATGAAAAATTCATAAGTACAACGCCTTTGATGTCACCAAAAATTATAAAGAAATCTATGTACTTACTTATTTATTGAAAACCAAACAAACAAACTAGGTACTTATACATAAATAATATTCTGTTATGCTATTGTTGTGGATCAAAGACTGTTAGTGGGCGAATAAAATTGGATTCTTAACATAAATAGAAACTTTCTTCTAGCGTTGCGAAAAATGAGAGTTTTTCTAAGAAGTTATGACATTATATAATAGACAAAAAAGCTCAGCGTGAAAATCCTTTGTAGTTCAAAAAACCTTATCTAATTATAATCTAAACCTACATTGTTTTTAGGATGAAACTGTTATACATTCATACATCTAGAGGCATATTTTAGGTACTTTTCATAAATTAGTGGCTTTAGTTTTCAAAAAAATATAAATATATCAGTAAATACCTAGTAATTTTGTCAAAAGTTATGCACAGCATTATATTATAATTCTTGGCATACGATACTTAATTTTCTATTTAATCAAGTCAGATGACAAATAAGTCTGAATAAGGGATAAAAAACAGTGAGTACCAAAATAATGGGTTGGCAGTTAATGAGGAGCGTCATTAAAGTTGAAAAAAGTAGGAGTTTAATAAATTATCTATTTTTCCCCTCTCTATCAGAATGACCAGTTAGAGGAAAAATGATTTAGTGGTAATGGTTTAGACATAAAAGCAGAATACCTAAAAAGTCGGAAGACAATCAGATAACCCCGTTAGCTACCAGTCAATTCAGCAAAAGGACTAAAAATCACAATGATCAACTAACAAAATGTCTAAAATTTTAAATAGTCAGTATTTTTTAATTGATTAGTCTCTAAAACTGGGCGAAACGTATCTAAGTATAAGCATCGCAATACCGTCCCACTTGCTGGAAGCCTAGATACTTGATGTGGCTCCTCGAGCCGCAAAAACTATAAAACCGCGCTTTCGATCCGGCCTGCCGGGCAAGTTTATGTATCAAACGATACTGTAGTATGTAAAGTCAGCAGTACGTCGTATTACCACAGGATTAAAAAAAACCTTTAATTATTTTAAAACTTTACATATAATATGGAATATTAAAGTTCAAAATAGATGGAAAGTAATGTGGCAACCTGACGTCTAGCTGACTACTTTCATGGGTGAAAATACTTAATTTTATTTAACATCAAAACAGGGTCAAATGTTTAATTATGACTACACTATTGTATTAGGAACCCCTGTAAGAATAGCTGTATTGTGTTAAAAAATAAAATAAAATAAAGAAAATAAATTTATACCATTTGTGATGGTTGATTGCTTTTAAATCAAACATAAATAACATATTCATATCCGTCATTCCGTCGTTAAATTAAATAACTTTTATATTTTTCAATTAAATAACGTAAAAAAATTGAGTTGACAAAGTTGAGGCTGTAGTAGATGTCACGCTGACACTGATGGAACTGCGTTTTATTTTCGTGCAGTAAAAACTTTATAGAAATTGTATGTAACTAAATCGTTGTCACTAAACAAAACAAAAATTTCATTGAATTTTGTTTCAGTAAGTTTTGCTTCACTTAATAACTTGACTCATCTAAAAAGACCGAGACGAGGCAAGAAAATTGATAGCTATTCTTGAATAACCAAATTATTTTAACCTAATACTCAGTGATTTTTCATTAAAGATTCTTACAAAATTTTAGAAGCTTTCAAAGTTTCTTGAAATTTCTTAATTAGAAACCAGTGTTAATTTACTAGCGAAGTACTTATAGGTAATTTAATTACGAATATTTAACAATTAAATTATAAGTCACTAATTGGCAGAGAATACTTTAAGTCTCTTTGTACGTTATTGTATTGTTTTACAATAAAGAGATTAAATGAATAAAATAAATATTATCATCAATTCGAATTCGATATTAAATAAAATAATAAAATATTAAAATAAATTAAATAAAATATTCCTTGCAAATGCAAGGAAACGACTTCAATGAAAAACGCGATCATGAGGCAACGCTTGCTTTACAACTTTCATAATAAGTACTTTTCTATAAGCTACAACGTCTGTGTAAAAAGTCTATATATCGTTGATTCTGATATGTTTATCTACTTGTAAATTCACTCGAACGAAATAATGACGCTTAAATTTGTATCTAATAAAATAAACAAACTGAACCAAT
Source organism: Agriphila geniculea (assembly GCA_943789525.1). NCBI lineage: Eukaryota > Metazoa > Arthropoda > Insecta > Lepidoptera > Crambidae > Agriphila > Agriphila geniculea. Next base: position 21,424,738 of record OX038871.1, read on the forward strand.
ACAAGGTTATTTTTTGTATAAACGAAACCTGAAAACTGTTCATTCAGAATCAGTAATAGAATCGATTGCAATATTTTTTATATCATGTTAATATTTTGACTAAATAATATTTGCAAAACCATAATTAAGGCACGCCCTACTAACGGGACAACACAAAAAGCTTGTAACTTCGTGAGTTTTTAAGGTATCATTATCATTTTTTTTATACTGATTCTGAATATGAAAATATGTGACCCGTATATACAAAAAATAATATTGTTATATTGATTGGTTAATATATAAACACGCGTAATAATTTTATTCAATTTGAAACAAGAAAATTTTGCAAATGACTTCTTTTGGTGGAAAAGAAGTCATTTGCAAAATTTTCTTTTGAGAAATTACTTTTTAAAATGAAAACAAATAAAAAAAATCTTACATAAAATTAAACCAAATAAATATATACCAAATATAACCGAAATCAAAAAAAATTGTCAGATAAATATAAAAAAATATATATTATAATCTCTTGACTATCTTACCATTTGAATAGATACTTAACCGATTCATTAAACCTTTTAAACTTTTAAATTTACTCATGAATATTAGTAAATTAATAATAAATGTCAAATTGTGAAATCGTTTATTAATTTATTTGTTTGACAAGTACTTACAGCAACAACCATGAATCATGATATTACATCGAATAGGTAAAATTAAATTTAATTGAAAGGGTGATTGGTCAACAACGAGCTACGCTTTGCTTTCCGTCAGTACAATACACAGACTAAGACCATACAACAAGACTAGTATACAATACTAATGATTTACGTGTAAATATTTAAATGCATGCCATTCGAGTTAGATGTAAAACCTACGCTAGCACTCTGATCCCTGCTATGTTTTGAAAAAGCATTGCTTATACATACAACGCAGTACAGAACGTTTTCATTGTTTATTCATTACAATTACTATATATAAGAACAACTAGACTAAAAGAGTGCATAGCACAACACATCGTAGTAATAGCTTTAAGCTGCTTAGTCACCTTGGAAGGAAGGTTTGTAGACGTCTTTGCTATATTTTTTTCCATGAAATGTTTTGATAGGATTTCTTTTTTATTGTGTTGACAACACTTTTTCCACCACGAAATAGGAAAAGTTTTAATTCCTCCGCAACAGAGAGGAAGAGGGCCACAAAGTGTTTTTAAATGTCATACTCCAAAAGTTGTCTTAAGAATTGAGAACACGCAATCGTAAGGAACAGGTATTGTAATATTTCTTTTAAAACTATACATTTTTATAAACACTTAAATACTCTTTTATCAATCTTTATGATTTCCTATAAAATGTCCACGCTCTAGATATCAGTACAAAATCAAATGATGTTAAGTTATTAATAATTTACTTAACTATACCTACCTACTCTATCAAAATGATGTTGGTTGACGCACATTGACCTAAAGTGCGTCCTATTTTCTCTTATCTTTAGTGCGTTCAATTCAAAGTGACGTTGTTTTCTAGGTTAATAGATACCAAAAGTTTATGTTATAGATAGGTCAAGTGCATTATAAAACATTTATTATTCAATACATACAATTTCCGCAATCGTTACACAGGATGCCACTTTTTCTTTAGCAAAACAATATTTATAAAATGTGGTGATAAACGTGGAGTTGATTGTACTTAATATCAATATGATCAGTATTAATAATTGATAGCTTTTATATTGAACGATAATAACCTAATTAGTAGGATTTACTAATATTCATTAAGATAAAAACAAATTGCTGCCGTTATTCAATCTATTTACTTCTTTTATGGCGCCATTTTCCGTTCGTTCATCTTATTAAAATATCTCTTGTGCTTATTAATGTTTAATCCATTTACTTTATAACGATAGAAATAGCCCATCGAGCTAAATTATTTTGATAAAAGAATAACTATCAAAAGAACTTTGTATTGTAGAAAAACTTATTTTTCAGTAAAATCAATATAATTAAGTTTTTAAGGGGCCATAATAGCAAAACATGGTTTGCGCGGGCCATATTTTTATATAGAAAACGTAAAATTGTAGCCACAAGTATTAAATTGCGTATAAACCTCACAGATGATTGTAAAAAAATCAGACGATCATTAAAAGCGCTTATCGCGGGCCATATTTTTGGCGTAAATAATAGCGGAAACGTATTGAATTCTACATCAAAATACACTTTAAAGTACTGTGCAGTTGCTAAAATAACTTTTTTTCAAGAAAGATATTTGTGCTAAAGATAATGATGAAAAAACATCGAAAAAGTGCAGAAGTAAGGTTATTTCCCATACTCTTTACACGTAAAGAAAAAGACAGAGACAAATGATTTCGCCTTACGGAGCTTTAAGCATACCTTGTTAGTAAGTTAGATTCCAGATAAATATGTTTTAAGTTAATACTACTTGCTTCAAAAACCATATCAAAATTCTATTACAGTTACACGGCTGTGGCAGTTGGTAGGTAATGTAGAAGTACAAACATAATTTCAAAAGATGAGGTTAGGTAATCTATAAGTATTAAGTAAGCACACATTTAAGTTTATTGCGTTGTGTCTGTATAATATTGCATAGCATTGTTCTGAAAAGCTCGAAGCTCTACTCTCGACCACACCGTGAAGCCGCACTGTGCTGATCGTAAGCTCCTTATCGTCAGTCTTCATGTACGAGTATGCTCGGCAAGCTTTGTACCACTTTCCTAAAGATCTTCCTCAAATAATCTTTATGCTGCGATGTGACTGTTACCTTCTTTAATAAGTACCTATAGGTATTCCATCAAGTTTCTTGAGAGATTTTTACAAATAATTTTTGAAGTTTAATATGTAATATAGGTAGATATTCCGTTCCGTTATTAGGTTTCACTGTATTGTTGTTGGTCTACATTTTCGTATTACGTAAAAGCAGGAATTTTCACTTGAAGTTCTTTTTTCTCCCTTCAACAATTATTTCATTTCCATACCAACTTTACATGTATGACGATATTATATGAACATCTAAATGTTATATTGCTATAAAGTAGGTACCTTATTACATACAGTTTCAATTTAGTTGAATGTTTATCTCGGAATTCCCGAGAGCCGACAAATTGTATTGTAATTGTGCAGCCTGTGGAATGGTCTATTTTGCTTACCGTTCTGGTGCTTTATTTAGGATCCATTCAACTGAAAATTACTCAAAGTAGGCGTGGTTCAAACAAGAGTGATGGTTGTGAATTTGGCAGGCGCACTTAATTATACTCTAGCCCGTACCTACCAATCGCTATCCACCGTCTACTTGCGGTAAGAAGGAAAATTACGATTCAGGCTTCGTTTAACACACGCGCGTTTAATGGTGTCGTAAAAAGAATATTTAAAGGCCGACAAGGATATCTCTTTTTCGCTGAAGGGAAATTTTATTGCGCACTCAACACATAGCGGTGTAGGCAGTTAAATAACACAGTGAGAGCGATAAACGAACGATCTTTTCTAACTATTGACTAAAGTAAGTATAACTGAAAAATGGAATCGTCTTTAAAGTGGCAAGACGATGTCAATGAGTATTAAACTTTGGATAAAGTCGGCGGTAAGCCTACTTACTGAATTAAATTATAATAAATTCAGAATGCGTAAAGCCGAGCCGCGAAAAATACATAAAATGGAAAGAAGTGAGAAAAATATGGTAATCTATATTTTAGCCATTTCACAATGAAGCGCTTGAAATGTAATTGTGGTTACTGGGTTGGGAACAATTGGGAATAAATTTGAATAGTTTATTGATAAATCAATCGGATCGATGATTGGCCGCCCTGAGAGTAGGGCGGGCGGAATAATGGCGCGGTGTAACTGACGGCCTTCTGAAGTTCCTGGTAATTAATACCCGGTTCTCCCCTATCTATCGGAGTTTACATGGATTTATTAATGATTGAAAGGGTCCCGGTTGCCGGTCCGCCGTTGTATCAGTTTAGACAAGCAGAAATATTTGCGGGAACATCAATTTATTGCGACATCTTTCCCACAATCAACCTTGCTATTTTAAATTGCCAATTATTAAGGAAATTATTATTTTTTAATTTTCATTTTGTACTCTTAAAAATAGGTAGGTTATTACCACAGCACTCCGTTTTAGGTCCTACCCATTTGTAAATTCTAAATTTGTTTAACATTTCTATCATTCGTCCAACATTTGTTGTGGGGCATTTTACACGGGTCGTTCGATAATCGTTTGTAAAATTAAATCGTTACTTCATTAAAATTAGGTTTGCGATATAATTTTACAAGCGATTGTCAATATAAAGCCATATTGTACTAAAGTCACCTAGCAAATCGCCTGGAAAATTAACCCGTGTAAATTAGGTACTTACATATTGTTTACGAAATGCTGTCTCTATACTTGGGTTTTATATTGTTCATTGATGATTTTGTTTTTATTATACAGTAGACATTTAAAATACTTACCTACCTTTATTAAACAAAGGACATACTCTTTTTTAAAAGGTTGCTTTCTCGTATAATAATATATTATCGTTTAATTAAATATAATCCAATAATATAATCCAACAATATCTAAAAGTCTCGAACGATTTACTAGAATGGAATGCCAGTAGATTCTAGTTTCAGGAGCGTCTAGGTCTAGCTATCGGTTTATAATCTAGAGAAAATTGGAATCCATTTAATGTAATTTGCGTAGGCAACCGTCTCGTAGACGTAAGTACTATGCAAAATAACTATTTATAGACGAATAACAATCTTAACGATGCGTTTTATAAACCTGTTATTGAACTGAAATTAAATATATTTTTTTTGTTTTTAATATTCTAGAAATCTGGTAGATACTTACCTACTTCTTACGTTATCTATCACACACTACTGAGAATTGGCCATAGAACCTTAATTATAGTTCTAACGATAAAATAAAAATTATGAGATATAGGTAGGTATTATCCATTTATTGTGAAATAAAAAAAAAATTGTGTAAAAATTAGACATATGCAAAAATATATAAAAAAAACTAATCTATTTGATATAAATTATTGTATCTCGTTCTAATACATTTGCAAGATCGAAGTAACCACAGCTAATAATTTTGAAAGTACCTAACTTCGATTCACGAATTTGCACCAGATATTATTTTATAAGCACAAAACTTTGTCGACCTCCGACAAGACAAAGGGTCGCCGGAGAGATTATCCCAGTTAGTTACCTGCTTTTAATTCAGGTTGCTCCCAGTAGATTCATAATTTAGCTTTGGGTTTATACACTAGTATGGCCATTACCTGCTTGTCGGATAGATAACTCTACGTTTGATGTTTTAATTGATTCCAAGGGATTTACGTTTTATGACTAGAAAAAGGCTATTGTATTACGCTGAATTATAATAATTCTTGGTGTTAGTCAATTATTTTTGGTTATTTTTGATTCATCAATTTTGTAGAGACATGAGCTTGCAATTTATTAGCCAACGTTAATGTATTTAAATCCAAACTCAACAAAATAACAAAACAATGCAATTTATGTAATCCTAAACCTTAATTGACATTAAATACAGCTATTTTTCTTAAAAACTACCTTTCAGTTAAATAATATACTTATCGGGAAATAACGCACAGTTAAGAACCATAGCATCAACATTTTTAAATTCAATTTTAAAAATATATTGATAGTGTAAAATTTATTGAAAGTGTAACGTTTATCTCCAGAAAAGGCGTTGATGTACATAGAGAGAGTGTACGTCCTTAGTCAGTTTGATTAGTAACAGAGGAGAGAAAATTAATCAAAATGGCGTCTTTCGCTTACTGTCTCGCCGTATGTCTCGTCCTGGTGAACGCCGAAGCCTCTCTGTACGACGACGATTATGACACCTACACTAAAGCCTACGACTACAAAACATCAGGTAAATTGCAACTTTTTATTACTAAGAACTTAATTCCATTAGGTTGTCGATTTCAAACGTATGCCTTCCTACAGAAGCGAACGTCTTCACAAATTGTGTAACGCCTACAGGGAAAACTTAAAAATTACTAGATAATTTCGCCGCTCCCACTAGTGACTCGGTAGCATAATTGGTCAGTGCATTGGGCCGGAATCCCAAGGGTGCGGGTTCGAGTCCCGTCTGAGGTGCTACGGGTGAGTCGATTTTTTCTAGTATTTTTTCGAATACACCGTTAATTTTTAAGTATATCTAAAACTAAAATGGGGATATCAGACCACGTTTTTGAATATGAACGTGCAGTTAAAAATTAATAGTTTGAAAATATCGGGAAAAAATCTTAATCGGCAAACTCACAAAAATAGCAAGACGCGTGCGTAGATTCATTATTTTCATATTTACGTAGGTAAACAAGATAGTCTCTTTTGATTACACGCGTGTAATTTTACGAATGAGCTCTAAATTCAGAAATCAGTAAAATTTTGGGACATAAACAAACCTCAATATCTTGATCAATTATTAAATATTGTAACTTTTAACTGTAGGCACATACTCGATTAGAATAGGTAAGCAATAACCTCATTTCATTTTTAGATATAGGTACTTAAAAATTAACCGTGTATTATAATTATCCTAAACAACAAAAAACAACTTAGACAAACTTGGATTTGTATTTCACAAAGTTTACAAAATGTAATGTAAATACAACACACAAAAGTACAAAAAGGCTCATTAAAATCACATTGTTGTCACAACGGTCGTGCAAACTTTAACCATGAAAAGTTTGATCGCCGTTGTCATAAGGGTCATTATTATACCGATCTCCAAGTTATTCCACTCGGCATGTCCGCTGGCGTGTAACATGAAAGCTTCGAATACGGTCCGCTTAGGACGCTTGAAGACTAGTGTTTTGATAAGCGCGTTTAAAAGCTTGTTTCAGCATACGCGCTACATTTTACTCTTTAAAATACCGAACAAGTGCTCACGCGCTTATCACTGTGTGTTCGCTTGAACCGGTCAGTTAGAAGTTTATATGACTTAGACTTGTGTGTCAACCCTCGTACGCCGTTGTCGCAAAAGGCACTGCTGTTTGTGGCCTATACGCCTTTACAAAAAACCCACTCCTTGAAATACATCGCTTGAGTTTTATGACATACTTATTAATAAGCTCTGTTATATTTTGTCGATGCACCTTCGCGCTCAAACTCAACCCGAACTCAACTCAAACTCAACCCGAACTCACCTCAGACTCCTCAACATTGCACAGGAGTTTATTAATGTGTCATAAGACTAAAAAGAGACAAAAGACTCAAAAAGAGGAGCTCGGTGGCGCAGTGGTTTAGCACCTGGTCCAGCGATCGCAGAGGTTAAGCAACGTTCGCAAGGGTCGGTCATAAGATGGGTGACCAAAAATGTATTATCTCGAGCTCTTCCGTGCTTCGGAAGGCACGTTAATCCGTTTGACCCGGCTGCATTTGTAGTCGTTAACACCCACGAACCCCCGGGCCCGCGTGGTGTGTTATGGCCCATCCTCCTTATCCACTCATAAGGAAGGCCTACTGTGCCCCAGCAGTGGGGACATTAAAAATGGCTGATGGACAAGACTCAAAATTGTAAGCGATGTATTTCAAGGTGGGCTGCGGTTGAGTTGAGTTTGACTTGAGTTCGGGTTGAGGTCGGGTCGTGTGTTGTTGTCTGAACGCAACCTCGGGCCGAAAAAACGCTTAACTGTAAGCGCTCTAACGCGTAAAGCTCCGAGTTCGGTCCGTAACGAATGCACTCATCGCCAGCCCGAGTATGCCTGAGTGCAGAACAGTAATACAATTTCCTACTCCTCGCATTGCCATCTTGGGAACAATTTGCCGTAATGCTTGCATCTCGTATTCGGAGAGCATTGTTTAAAATAATGCCGTAGTGTGGTGCATCGATGAAATAAAAATGGGAATTAATGAAATTCAATTTCTATCTATTGCAAGCAATTTCGAAAATCTTGGATGAAACTTGATTTGTGTCTGATTTGAATATTTATTTTTTGATAATCAGTATGTAGTATAGTAAGGTAGGTATTATGTCTTTTTCTTGAATGTTTCGTCACTGAAATCTGTCGAGTATACTTTATGTAAGTAAGTAATTATTGTATTTTTTATTTAATGGGATCGTGTCCCACAGTAAACAGTAAATTATGAAAGCTTTTATATACAAACAAATCGATTAAATTGACAATATACAACTGAAGTGGCGAATTTCAGAGCACTTGTGGTACAAAACAACGTAAGTATTTTAATCTGTACTCTTTGTCATACATTCTCGTGTCACTTACGATACAAAACGACGTAAGTATTTTATTCTGTAAAATTTACTCTTTGTCATACATTCTCGAGTGAAATTGCAGCGATTCAATGTCTATTGTCAGTTTAATTGCGTTGTATTTACTATTTCATTCCAATCTGCGTAGAAAAGAATAACTAACCTAGTTTTCTTCGTCATAATAAGGTTAAAATCCTGTTTACCAAAAGTGCGAGAGACAATTCGTTAATTAATAGACATAATTAAACGGGTAAATAAGCATAATGATACATACGAGACGGGGGATTATTCGTCAGTTTGGTTAATTACTTAAATTGACAGATATGCTGCCATTATTTTGATGTTTTCGGGAGTCGACTTTGCGTCGTTAAGTTGAATAAGTATGTAATCAACTGGAAATATAGGCCAATCTCCTACTCTGTTTTCAATAATGGGGAATATTTAGGTTTCATATAGTAAAAGTGGTACCTATAAATCATTTATTTCCTTCATATATGTATGATCCTTAACCCGTCAACGCCTTTTTAGGGTTCCGTAGCCAAAATGGCAAAAATCGGAACCCTTATAGATTCGTCATGTCTGTCTGTCTGTCTGTCCGTCCGTATGTCACAGCCACTTTATTCCGAAAGTATTAAGACTACATAGTTGAAACTTAGTAGGTAGATGTATTCTGTAAACCGCTTTACGATTTTCTCACAAAAATAAAAAAAATAAAAGATTAAGGGGGGGCTCCTCATACATGGAACTGAAACAGAAAATATTTTTTTTCATCAAACCAATGCTTGTGGGTGTGTGTCTATAGATAGGTCTTTAAAAATGACATTGAGGTTCCTAAGACTATTTTTTCTCAAAGTCAACCGTTTGAAAGATATATACTGCCAAAGTGGTAAAATGTGTGTCCCTTTAACTTTTAAAGTAAGAGAGTGAAAAATCTAAAAAAAATATATGCTATAGATCTTAACAAACACTTTCAACGAAAATTGGTTTGAACGAGATACAGTAATAAGTTTTCGAAATATAGTACATTTTCCAAAACCGCAAATATAACTTTGTTGTTCATACAAACACTGTGAAAAACAAAGTTATTTTTTCAGGTGAAAAATGATAGCGGTATTAAAATATGGTATGGTATAATGTAACTACGGAACCCTACTGCGCGTGGCCCGACACGCACTTGGCCAGTTTTTATTTCGTACATTTGAGTCATAATAAATATTATGTCATTCAGGCTAATTTTAAAGTAGTATAATAATTAGTTGATGTTGTGTTGTTGTTTCTTTATTGATACCTATCATAACCATTTTTGATATTAAAAGTTGACTCAACTTTAAACTCATAATAACAAAATCACAAACTTAGAATCTTCGCCTGTCCCCCCAATACCAAAAGATGAATGTTACTACTACAGCTACTTTACTACTCGTATTAAATAGTAATATAATTTATATACTATCACAGAATAGATATAAGTACTACCGTACAGAAAGGAAACTCTCCGCCCCACCCCACAATCAATTACCTCACCCCACCGGCGCCTACCGCGCGAGTTCGTGTGCCGATCCGTGTGCTTCACGCACAGTGCGCGTGTGCAAAAACGTCACTCTGTAGCGTCTGTGTAATAAGGTAGTTGAAACGCGACGCTTGTATGGAGTGCCCGGGGTGTGACACTATAACTAATATATTTATTCATTTAAAATGAAATTTTATAAAATGAACCAAAGGTTGTCTGTCTACGGTTTGCAGTTTATATGTGTGCACAGTATCTTAAAAATGTTTTCTACTATAAAACTGTTATCATGAAATGTTTAAGTATCTTATTACTTACCCTTGCCCTTGGACGAATTTTGCCGTAAAACTCACGATTCAGAATATTTATCTTAATTATTTTTATTAAATTTGTGGTGAAAAAACTTATATCTAAATGTGTTTATTTCTAGATTTAGCAATATACTATTACCTTTTGAGTTGTTTTGTTCTGGCAACACCTTTGTTTACATTTTTGCTAGGAGCCTGATAATCGGACTTTAAGTAGGTAGGTATTTATAAATATCCAAAATACTTTCTAAGTATTGAAATCATATCAGTTTAGGTCTTTCACACTATCATTTCAGCCAAAACTTATTCAAGGATAAAAAAATACGAATTTATTCATGGGTTTATAGTTAGTATCTACTAAGTGGTATCTACCTCTAGTAATCCATAATTATGCCAAAGTACTACGATTGAATTTTAGAAAAATTACAGCATTTCTTTAACCCAATGAAAATTGTGAGGTCGCTGAAAGATAGACAGATGAGGCAATTAGAATAAGAAATTTTTTACAGGTAAGATTATTTTTAAAAGTCAGCGGGAAACATGACTGAATTTAGTAATAGCTGCTACTTAGTAGTGTTAATTCAAAGCAAAAATTCTAACGCAAAGTTAAAGTGAAAATATTTATACAGCTTTGTTCGTAGCAAGAACATGAAAGAGACATTTAAAAATAATTAAGACTAATAAAAATTAAAAGTTATGTGTTTGACTTTATTAAAGGAAAGCTTCGCGGAGGTAGGTGTGGTAATATGTTATATAGCTATAGAAATTTTCATAACGAGGAAAATGAGCCACAGAAATCTTTTTTCCTTAACCACATATCGACAAATGAATAAATCGAAGATAGAATCTCGCCAAGCCTTAAATGGTGACAAAAATTCCCATTTGCGAAATTGCTTTTGAGACCCTTCAGTTCACATTGTTCAAAGGCGGGCGCCATTAAATTAAAGACATAAATAAAGTCCTTCTTTTGGTACCGGAACAAAAGATTAAATTGAATCACTAAAACACGAAAATGTTTCAAAGATTCCCGGGATGTTGCACTAAAACTGCATGGATTAAGCCAAGGGAAAGCTCACGTAAAACATTAATGAGAAAGTTAGCGTGATAATCGTCGCCTTCAAACAAGGATTGAAGCAAGCTTCGCCGAGGAGAAGCTCGCATTAACATTCCAGAGCAGAGGTGGCAATAATGTGGGTGTTACACGGCGAGCGTTTCACTCGAGCAAATGGCCTCGCTTCTCCAAGGAATACCTTTTACACTATCCGCTGTTATTGTACCAGCCCAGTATTAGCTACCCAACTGGTCCGCAATCCCAAAGTAAACGAGGGTCGACGAAAAGAAAATTTAAGTAGTTCTTTCACTCGCCCCTATTTCAATATCAGGCAGGTAATTTATACATTTGAATTATCACTCAGAAATAACAAATTCGGAATCGCAATTATAGGAACGCAGCCAATTAAGTTGAGCATAATTACTAAGGCACGCGCGTATCTAAGCCAATTATGAGCAACAAATAGCCAGTGACTACGAGGGAATTTGTAAGCGAGCCTTTCTTTTATTGAGCCACTGTGGGGATAGAGTACAATCTCTGATGGTGCTCTTGAATTTATCGCTACGCAGCGGCTGAGTACGGCCACGTAGGGCGATATTATTCGGCGAGGGTGCGTTTTGTTTACAAATTGCTCCCGGCACGTGCCCGCCTTAACCACCTCAAGATAAAGCGACTGCACCCATTCACCGATAATTTTCTTCAACCTTGTTTTATACGCATGTTGAACGATCATTTCGAGCGTAAATGAATGGATCCTGTTTACTGCTTCCCTTCGGCTGCGGGGGAACGATGGGTACACTCATGCTGCGTAATTACGATTTACGAATCAAATAACATTATTCTATGAATATTATAAGCACCTGTTCTTAGACTTTTTTCGGGTTTTTGAAAAACATTAAAACATAAGTTTTCAGCAAAAAAATAATGTCAATATGATTTTCACTAACCCAACATTGTCACCTATTTTAATAAAAAAAGTGTAAAAAAGTGATGATGAATGATGAACCTAAAATATTTTTTACGAAATAAAATACTTTTTAACGGATACCAGCTTGAGAAGTGAATATTTTTCACGAGTTTGTGTAAAATATAAAATTAATAACCTATTTATTTATTTTTTGCAGAAAGCCGAACCTGTACGTCTTCCGAATTCCGGTGCAAGACCGGACGATGTGTCCCGATGTCATGGCGATGCGACAACGAGAAGGACTGCTCTGATGGGTCGGATGAAGAACCGGGCACTTGCAGTAAGTTGCACGCTTATTGTCAAAGTCAAAAGTCAAATACAGATTTAAAGCACAGTTGTCAAAGTCAAACAGATTTAAAGCACAGTAGCACATAGTGTTAAAAGTAAGGCGCATTTGAATTGTCAATATTTTCCTACAACTAATCGTCAATATACATTATCTATACGACGTGATTATTTATAAAAAATATAATTAGATAAAGTTTCATAAAATTTGTGTGAATAGGAAAACATGCAAAACAATTCTACAGTATCAATAAATATTCCAGTGAAAAACGCAGTGATGAGAATTCATTTATTTATTGCTTAGCTGGAATCGAAATGAAACATGAAATAAAATGAAATTACAAAAAGTCAGTTTTCTTTTAGATACTTCTGATGAACCTGAATAAATTCATATAAAATTTCAGTTCTAATTTTTTTTCTATTGCTATAGTTACAATTACAAGTTAAAATACCGTTAAGGCCCTTATAGCCGTCAATTAGCGCCGCCAATCCATTTGTTTTTATTATACGTAAACCAGGTCAATATTTAAAAAAAGTTACAACAATGCCATCTTAAATTGTCTTTAATATTTTTTTAATAACCCTTCAACAGTTTTCATTATTTCTGTAAGGCCGGGTCTCCTGCGCCGTGTTTTTGTGTTTTCAAACATCAAAACAATGTTTTCTCAACATGTTTGGGGCGTGGCCTATGAGTTTTGTTTTGCAAAAACACAAAACATGTTTGCCGCGACGAACGGAAAACATCCCCCGCTCTCGCCTGCGGGGAGGGGAAGTAACTCATTTTGTGTTAGCGCTCACTAGATGCAGACGTCTCGCCTGCGTTCGTGTGCCATTTTGTGATTTGTTTCGATGGATTTGTGTAATTGTCATAGTGATGGAGTGGAATAAGGAGAATACTTTATTTTTAATCGAATTACTCAGAGAAAGACCGATACTTTGGGATGTTATGGTGATTGGGATGAGCCGTGATTGGACGTAAATTTTCTAACAAAACATGTTTTCAAAACAAAACCTAGGCGCAGCGGACGTGCGGTTATGCTAAACATGTTTTGAAAACAATGTTTTTTCAACATGTTTTGTTGAAAATTAAGCGCAGCAGACCCGACTTAAGTTTTAAAATCCATTTAAACCAAAAGTGGCCACTGTTGTTTCAAATATAATTATTTTAAAACTAGTAGGTACCTACTAAGAATGAAAAATATTAAAGAGTTATTAAAAAAATATTAGAGGCAATTTAAAAGGGCATGGTTGTTTCCTTTTTTAATATTTACTTTGTTTACTCCCCGCACTAGCGTTGCCAATACATTTATTTTTATCACTCCTTGGTCCACTAGGACCAATATAAGCGCCTTAAAGAGACACGTGTACCTACGAAAAGCTAAGGAAAATCTACAGTATTTATTCGGATGCAATTATACATAAAATACCTATAAGATTTCTTTTGATATTGCCAAAGATCGTTTTCATATTTCTAAACGACAATACATCGTTAATGAGACACGTGTAAGAGAAGCCAGAAAACAGCCTTTCAATCCTCTACCTACCGTATCCAGACGTTATACGTTTAGTACTTTTATATATTCTGTGGTAATTATCCAAAATTTTCGTACGTGATTAGGGTAATGTTTGATAAATGTAAAATCTCGAACCAATTTCCGAAACAAAGTCGAGTTTACATAGGCCCAATGAATGACGCGAGAGTAGCGGCAACGAGTTAGGATAATTTGAGTGACGAAATAAAACAAACAGTAGGTTACTTCAGCAAATTTACTTTCGGCCCTTGCTCTCCGCCTCTGTTTAGATACAGAACAATGAAAAAACACGGTCGCCAAGTGACAAAGCCAGATTGGAGGCTACGAAAACCGGACGATTTTTAATCCGAAGAGGGTTATCCCTAGAACTACACGAGGAACACGCTCAAATCCGCTACGAAATAAGTTACACCAAACAAAGTAGTATTTGCGATCCTTACGTAACCTTTACTATTGGTCCTTTTCCTATGTCTTAGTGAATACGATTTTTACATAGCGTTACTAGTGGTACTAACGTTATGAAACAAAGCCCGAGGTATAAACGAGCGACGAAAATAATGCTATCTTGCGGAGAATCAGAAATGTCTGAAATACATTATTATTTGGAACGAGTTCCTTTGTTTCTTTACTGTTATTTAAAATAATAAAAAATCTTAAAGCTCATAAAAAATAGTATTTAATTAATAATTATTACTTTAAAGATCATACTTGCATGAAAGTCACACTTAATAGTCAGTAGAGAATAATTCTAAAGTTGTAAAACAGAAATGTCCTGATAATTTCAGTAAGCCATTGAATAAATCGGTAAAATATGGCAGAGCGACTGAATCACCATGGGATTTGACTGCGATCTAATTTATTTACTGTTCACACATCATGTAAGATCTCATGACGGGGGGTACCTTCCTAAGGGATAATAATGCGATCTGTTCAGGACGAGTGAACCGGCAAATTATGCTGCGCAAGATATTCGACTCGATTCAGATCGATGAAACAAGCCACATTCAAATGGTGATTCCGCCTTGACTCGATTATCTTATCCAAACACGAGACGTTTTTGAAGCTAATTAAAAAATTCCAAAAAGGTTTTGCAGACTTTTTGTCATAATTACCTTTTCGTTCACTTCATGAAAAAAAAAACTGAAAATCGAAACCGTGGTGGCTTGCGCGCTATTCGTGTTGTATTTCATAAAAAGGTTGGCAATAAATTGTGATTGTTATCGATACCTACGTACCTACTACTTTTCAATATAAGTGACCCGTGAAATTATGGGATGCTCCTATTTTTACGATTTTTGTACATGGTCGCATTTACGTGGCTATAAAAAGCCTATAAATCATTTCGGGTATAAACATACGGTATTAGCTAAGCTTTTGGATACAAATGCAGACATATAAAAATTCATGTTAATAGATAAGTACAAACAGTCCCGCTTAAGACACTGATCTGGTGACGTGTCGAATTTTTTCTAGTATATTAATTAGTATTACCTAGATACCTTTATAAAATAGCATTGTGAATGCTAAAATCTCAAATTCATAAAAGCATACATTTGTTAATCTCAGGATAAATAGGTGTTAGAAGTTTTCTCGCGATTAAGAGATTTATTACTACATAAAAGTGAACAACATTAAAGTCGAATAAATTATTTGGGGAGAACTTTGTTAAAAAAGTTCCGTAGACTTTTGGTGGGTGGTTTGTTCAAAGCGCGACAAGACGGTCTTTCTAATGGCTTGTTTTTTTATTTAACTACCTAGAACAATGTGTAATAAAGTATTTGCGAGGATCAGTATTTACACAAAGCAATTATAACAATTCAGTTTCATAAGATCCAAATCTTTGCAAACCGTTATCATCTGTTTATGTAAGCTGCATTGATACAGTGTAACTTACAGAACAAAGAAGTAGTTTTCTTTGTTCAGTGGTATAACTTATAGCCTTGAAACGTCAATAAAATTATGACATGATTCACCAATATCTCATAAACACTTATCTAGGCAAATCATTACGGCACTATCCATTAGATACGTTATGCTTTTATCATCTCCCTAAAAAGTACTTACGTAATATTTTCAAAAAGTAACGTACGTTAAAAATGAAAGAAAAGGTTATTCTAGTGATTTTCATGAGCTGAACAAGACGTCCTTACCTTATGAGTGTTTTAACATATGATATGTCGTTAATGGACTCGTCTCCATTTTCAGTTTCATAGTCATAGGTAAACATAATAAGTATTTACTAATTTTGTGCGAGAATGTCGGTATCTTCTACCTTTTGTTTTCTAGTGTACCTACCTAAGTAATGTATGTAAGTATTTATGAAATAGAGACGGTGATAGGGAAAATTAGTTTGCTACGTAAACTGATTGCAAACTATTGCACCTAAAATAGGAATTACTTTGACTTTTTTGTTTGTCAGTTACATTATTTATAAAACAAAAAGTGCCGAGTAGATTATAATAAATGAATTATGTAAAGATATGCATTTATATTTTAGTCTGGCAACTTAGATCTTCGAAGATACCTTAAACACACAACTTCACTTAGAGCAACCAATATGCTCTAAGCAACTTCACGAAGCAAATAATAGAGCAAACTTATTAGTTAAGTACCTACCTAGTTTAAAAGTTTCCTTCAAAGTCTCCGTAAGTATATTGAAATTGTTACACAGAATAATATCAGACAGATATAAGTACTGCAAAGTACAATTAATTACGATTTAGCATCGCCCGCGTTTAGCATTAGCATTCATTATTTTGCAGTCGTATCCACTGAGCATTCTAAATGAGTTTGTGCTGTCAGCTTGAGGCGCTTGAACGACTCCCTACTGAGTATAGCTATTTTAATCCCCTCTGGAGACTAATTAGATCCGTTTAATATTTAAAAAGTCATTAAAGATACGATTGGGTGGAATTAACATGGGGTTTGATTTCGATTTGAAAGAGCTTTGGTAATTGTTCTAAGCTGTTCGTTTTTATGTGGTAATATAAGTTTTAAATTTGCATTCTATTTTTTAGATTTATATCAAAGCAGATACTTAACTAGTTATGTCATTAGGATTTTTTAAAACGTTTTACAAAACCTACCTATACAGTTATCTCCCAATTCAAATTAATAAAGTTTAGGTACCTACTATATAAGATAGGTACCTATAATACGGAAGATAATAAATTTAGGTAATCACACAATGTACATTGACCCAAATAATCTTATTGAGATTGCGGTTCACGAATTTAACCGATATTTAAGGTAACCTATTTGTCGTTCCCTATAAACTTATACCTACAAACTTGACTTAACGATAAGACGTAATTACGAAGTCGTCATTGTGTTTTAAAGGTTTACATACTAGGTATATTTTCTTACACTAAACTGCTTAAATTATGAAATAAAACGGCACGTCAAAGTTTCAATTGGTTATCACAAAATTTTTACACGCAGCATCCCGACGAAAATGCCCGGAACATAAATTTGTATGTGCCACGGGTGAATGTATACCCGCATCGTGGCATTGCGACTACGCGGCAGACTGTCCAGACGGCTCTGACGAACACCAATGTGGTAAGCCGAGATACAGCATGGTGCAATGAGGGATTTTTCGACCCCATTGGCATGATGACGAAATCACTCGGCTGAGAGCATGAAGGGTTCATCATTGTTATGAATTTAGCGGTGGAATTATGCCTTCTTGAAAATTGGGTAAATAAAAAATTACAAAATGGTTAGATAACGTTTTTATTTTTCGAATTTTCAAATTGAAATGTGTCTTGTGGAAACAGACGCCCGCCATATTTTGTTTTGATAAAGAAAACAAATGACTTGAAGTTTTCGGTTCTACATAGGTACTTTTCATTTTCAAAATTGGAAGGTGTCTTACGCATTTTTTTTATTACCAGTGGTTGCTACACTGTATTATGACCATTCACAGGAGTGTATGTAGTTTCCTCGGTTTTTGCATCATACTTAGCATGAGCATGCATTGGGTTGACAGAAGTGGAGGCTTGCGGCCCAGAAGAGTTCACGTGTCGAGGGAAGCACGGCGAGTGCGTGCCTCTCACGTGGATGTGCGACGACAACCAGGACTGCTCCGACGGATCTGATGAGAAAGCATGCAGTAAGGGATCAAATATATCTAGCCTATAAGACGAACCACACATCATATAGATATTTAATGGAAAAATTATGCGCTTTGATGCTTAGTATAGTGCCCGGCACGTAACTTAGCAAGATAAAAACGAGACAAAAGATGCGCAGTAGCCATAAACTTAAGTGTTTATGGCTACTGCGCATCTTTTGTCTCATCTTTCTCTTGCCAACTTATATGCCGGCATCTGTAGCATGTGTATCTTATACCTACAAGGTTATATTTAGTTTATACAAAACCTCTCGTGGGGTTGATCATACCATCAAACTGAACAACTTTCATTATGGGACCAACCTTGAAATCGCGAAACAATCAGCTGTTCCATACAAAAGAACAATCCTACTAAATCGGAATGTATGAAACAGCTGATTTTTTTTTTCGCGATTTCAAGGTTGGTCCCATAATGAAAGTTGATCAGTTTGATGGTATGATCAACCCCACGAAAGGTTTTGTATAAACTAAAAATAACCTTGTATACGTGGTACTTTACTGCAGTCACGCAAGATGCAGCGTGATATCTAGCATGTGTGATCCGTCTTAGTAATATTTATTTTTGGAAAGGAATCGATCGATTCACAGTGCCATTACAGAGTGCATGAACATTGAATCGAATCCATCATTTTCTTTCCATTCAATATATGTGTAATGTATGCAGGGCGATTATTTAAATCCCGCTCATTGAGCTCAGGAAATACAGCCTAGTCTTTTACAAAATATTAAAGAGATAATAATGTGCGTATTTACATAATTTCCCTATTTCCTATCATCATCATCAATGGGCCAGCAATCATGTTTCTTTTATTGTTCTATCTCATCAGTTCATCACTCTGAACTCTGATGACCTACATATAAGTAATGCACTCAAAACGGTCAGTTCATTAGCTTGTCATTTATATTTTATCTAATTGCGCAATCGTTACTTGAACCATGATAATTAGTGTAATGAAAACTGCATGATACCGACCTAGATACCTTATCTTTAGTATTATTATAGTCGAAA
Organism: Agriphila geniculea; assembly: GCA_943789525.1. Lineage (NCBI taxonomy): Eukaryota > Metazoa > Arthropoda > Insecta > Lepidoptera > Crambidae > Agriphila > Agriphila geniculea. The sequence continues at coordinate 21,443,751 of OX038871.1, forward strand.
CATCTAGCACAAAGAGCACCAAGTATCAAGTCTTCTGCGCAATTCTTTGGTCGCAAAAGCTTAGGGTACCTAATAGCTTATCGAAAGTGTCCCGGGTGAAAAATAATGTTTACTTTGTTAGATTTGGGTGGGAGTTGATGTTTAACTATTCCTCTCCGGTGTCAGCGGTATCAATCAATCATTGGCTCCCTCCACTCTGTATTCTATCAACGCAGGGCTCATCCGTCTATAAATTCTTATCTGGCCGCACCGGCCTTTCCTTCCCTCCGGCGTGACGGAGCGTGTACCTTACACCCGAGCCTTCTTAACCAGGCCACACCACGATTATGTCATCGTTTATATAGGTAGGTACAGGGTAAAATCGAAGTCATCGGCAATCTTTTAAGAGCGTGCAGTCTGCACACTAGCGCCGCCATTGGAAATAAAATCATAGTGCTTAAATAAAAAAGAAATTATGAATTATCTCTCTGGAATGCACTCCGAACAAGCTTTGCGGTACTTTTTATCACTTAAGCAATATTTTCTAGCCACCAGTATTTTGAACTATATTTGCTAATTGATCAAAAGATTTTTAAATTTTCTTTGGAAATTAATCAACTTTAATTTTCTTTAATTTTATATACCTAGAGACCGATGTAGGAATAACTATCAGTGTTTTCCTTCTCTCAGGAATTTAATTAAGTGCAAAAGAACCGCTGCTCGAGACGAGTGATATAATTTTTCTTGGAAAAGACAAGTAGAGTAGCTTTGCCTGAAAATAAAATAAGTAAGTAATTAAATATTTTCCAGCAGCTTTTTTTACAGTTTACAATAATCTTTTGCATTCTTCATATGAGAGAAATTGTAAAATGTAGATTTATTTTTATGCTTGATTGGAAACTGGTGCTCTTTGGGCTAAGATATAATGTTTATAGGTAATTCAACATAAATAAAAGAAGATTAGCGACTTAAAGAATAACATTGTAAGCGCACTAAAAACAATAAAGATAGAGAAATAACGATTGAATAGCTTAAAAAAATGAAAATTAAAAAATATGCCATTAAAATTGTTTTAAAACTGTATTTTTAAGTCGCTATTTTTTTACAAAAATGTTACATTACAATTATTGTTACAGTTATTGTTATTTATGTGTAAATTACAGTTTTTACATTGTCAAGAAAAAAACTAAAAGCCTATTTTTCTAAGAATATCTAATAAGTACAAATGAAAGCAAAATGCTAATCTTGTCCTATACATAAAGCCTACTCAAATCGGAGCGGTATCCACTACCGCCGTGGGTAGCGGTAATACCCAAGCGATATCCCGCGCGATAATTGGTATGGAATTTTTGGCAGCTGTCGCGAAACCGCAAGCGCGTATCGGATGGGTAGGTCTAGGTACGCGGTACGTACCGCGTGTTCGGCGAATCTTTTACTCCCCCCGCGGACGCACTCCGCGCCGCCCGCCCGCATCGCTCGCGTTGCGCGCCAATACCGCTACCGCCTCCGGTAGCGGTAACGTTCCACTATAATTTGAACAGCGCGTTATCCGCATACCCATCTATATCGTTGCCGCCACGGTACAGGGATACCGCTTAGATTTGAGTAGGCCTTTATTACTTTCTTTAATTTTTCCTAGGAACTAATCTCTGAGCAATTGCTTTAGATTGCATGAATGTTTGCAACTTTCTCAAATACGGTGTTTTGTAATGGGTGTATATAATGTACCAGTAGCATTATAGTGTTTTAAAGACACTCCTGATGATGAATAACTTTTACTTTGACATTAGACTGTAACTGTGAAACCTTTAATATTTTTAGAGACAAATTACGAACTTTGCTTCATCTAAAATTTCAAAAGCTGCAACGTACTTTGTGCAGCTATTGCTGCCGAAACTTCAAGCAGCTTCTAACATCTTTTATTTTTTTAATTACTTATAGATTTTTTGCGAAATTGAAATTGATGTTACTTAAGTATACAAAAGTAATATTTGCAACATTTTTATAAGCAATTATCTTTTACTTTGCAACGCGATTATAAGTGCATCCATAATCAAACACCCTGTAAGACATTAAATTTTCGCAAATTAACACGTTTTATCAATGCTAGATGAGACATGTCGCTCGGACGAATTCACCTGCGGAAACGGCAAGTGCATACAACAGAGATGGGTGTGCGATGGCGACGACGACTGCGGTGACGATAGCGACGAAGCGAAGTGTCCGGAGCCCACCTGCCAGCCTCATACGCACTTCTCTTGCACGGATGGCCACTGTATATCGGCGTGGTGGCGCTGCGATGGCGACATCGACTGCCCTGATGCTAGTGATGAGATGGTAAGTGTCCTGCAGTGGTGAATGGTCCATACAAGGCGATTTCCATCGGCTTAAGAAATCCCACCCAACCGATCCACTATGCAGATTATAACACTTTTGTAGAACAGCTTACCTTCGCCATAATTTCACCCCTCGCCACTGGTGTCCAGCACGCGTAGCATGAGCAAACGAGACTCTTGTCTACGAAGACTTGTCGTCTCGACCTTCTCGATTGCTGAGCACAGTTTGACAGACAGGTGGGACTCGTTCTCAGAATTTCGAAACCTTTTAATGTCTTTTAATAAAAAAAGTTAATTTTAAAGGTAATCTTTTTATTTCAACACCGATAAACGTCAAAATTATCTAATTTGATCCGAAATAATTTAGTTTAAACATGATTCTCATTTTTTTTATAAGTTCTAAGATAAAGAGGCACTCAAGAAAGCGTTCTCTTCCGTAGACAAGCTCTCTCGAGTTCGAGAAGAATAATATTGCCAATAGAAAATAATTACTTTATTTCTCATAAAGCACCGTTCCTTTCTATAGATTTCACAACGCTAAACTCTTAAAACTAATTAAATATAGCTGTATGGATATAAATTCGTTTGCCTTTCTTTTATTGAGAGTATTTTGAAAAGATAACACAGACTACTAACGAAATTGTTAATTTAGTAATCTGTGTAAAATGACGAGAAAATTACGAAATATTAAAATCAACGTATTAAAATAATTTTAATTTAAGTTTTTAAGGAATAAAATATAAGCACGGATAATTTAGATTTATTTTTATTGCGAAATTTAGATTCATATAAAATAAAATACGTAGAAAACTATTTCGAATCTTCTTATTAGTCTGTGATTCTCTCTCGACCTTCTCGACTACTCAAAGGGTGGTAGACAAGTTTTTCTGATTCAACTGTCAAATTAATGTCAGTTGAAGAGAAAAGCTCGTGTTTGTCGACTTTTGACATTAGGCCACGACAAAGAACAATACGAGTCTACTAGTTGTAAATGCGAGCATGAGTATCTCGATCTCAACCCGACAAAAATGACATTTCGGTGTAGACAAGCCATTGTTCTCTGAGTCGAATCTTATCTCGATGTTGGTCATGCTACGCGTGCTGGAATAGGTTGTAACTGCAGACTTTATCTAATATTGAACAAAAATGAGTTATTTTCGCAGATTCCGGTTAAAAATGTTATAGAAATTTAAACCTTTCTTAAAATCTAATTTAGAGCCATCCAGAACTTATGAAACAACGCTTTTTAAAGGTACCCATAACTAAATCTTTGTAAAGGTAGTATAAATAGTACCTAAAGGTATTCGATAAATTATGACACTGCTGCCTTATGAATCCTGCTTGTTCAAATATATTAATATAATAATTGTATTATTAAAAACACATTGGTGTTTTTAGTCTATCGGAGAAATACTTTTGAAATCGGATAAGAAGTTAAGAAGTTTAATTAAGTATTGCATGCTTCCTTCTTCATATAAAAGAGTATTGATTAGTTGGTAGCTTAGCTAGGTAAAGGCATGTGTAAAAAGAATTCACAGACTAGCGAGTCTGCGAAGCAACTCTCCTTAACTTATACGGCACTTGTCCCAGTTCACAGCTTTTCTCGATACTAGTCTTTAAACATGAAACACTTACATGTTGATAGCAATTACTTTTAAATATTTTTTTATTATTATTGACAAATCAGTTACTCAGAATTAAAAAATATTACTTATATTGAAATTAATTTTAAAATAGATGAAAATGTTTTGCAATGTTTCATCTTCATCAAATTTACCTACCTACTTCTAATAAAACCATTTCGAGATCTTCTTCATTAAAACTACAGTCAGTCAAAAAAAAAATCAAATAACCTAGAAAATGACTCGACGTTTGAATATTTTGTGAATCTCATTACCTACATAAAAATGAATGAGCTGCCCCACCTCAAAATTGTCTGCCTAATATCATGCGTCATTATTATCCTGAAATCGCTTTTCACATCAGAGTTTATTATAATCATACCACTCTAATATTGAGATGCTGAAGAAGGCCTTGGTATCTCAGTATTAGCACAGCTTAATGGATTGTTAAACTGTGGTATTAGTGTGGTATGATTATAATAATGATTCCAAACTGAGTTCATTCTTAATTAAAAATAGATACAGATGATACCAAGTCTTCTGATAAATTCACATGGGTGAATTACATCAGGTGAATTAATCTACGGCAGGGGGAAATTGTTTAATTGATAAAAAGAAGTTACGCCTGCTTGGTTAATATTTTTTTTACCGACTCCAAAGTCAATTCAAGAAATATGCTTTCAGGGTTGCGCCACAACACCAAAAGTGACATCACCGTGCATATCCACGGAATTCGAATGCAAAGATCGCATGACCTGTGTTCACAAAGCGTGGGTGTGCGACGGCGACAAAGATTGCCCAGACGGTGGTGATGAAGCTCCCGAGATCTGCCGCGGCAACGTCACCTGCAGACCAGACCAGTTCCAGTGCAAAGACCATAGCTGTATTCCTGGAGCTTTATATTGCAATGGTGATAAGGATTGTCCAGATGGCAGTGATGAGTTCAATTGCAGTAAGTACTTTTTATGATATATTTACTCGTTTGTTACTTCAACATCTGATCAAACAGATTTTTTTAGATTGACTGTAAAATTGTTGAGGATTTCTTTATTGATTGACTTTGTGAATAGAAAATAAATTTATTTTTGAAGTGAAAACTTCTTAAGCGTCGTTGTACACTTTTTTGTAATGAGGAAAAAATGTAAAACTCGCGTCAGTCAGGATCACGTGACCCTGATCGAAAATTCGTAAGACAAATGTAGCGTAGACAGCCGGCGGCGGAAGTATCCCCCTCTCTTTCTACGGCGCGGTGAAAATGGCGGCGCGTCGTTTTGGGGTTCGGCGGGTTGATTTTTCTGAGATAAACTTTTTAATGTAGGTAATATAAATTGTCATGTTTGTGTGCGATAACGCAATAAATAAATATTGTATTCCACCTCATAAATGATAGTACTTTTATACTGTTAATAAAAGTAATTCGTGCAAAATTATTCCCTAACCATTCCGAAATATCAAAAATGCACAACGTTAAAATTCAAGTTTTCACTTCTGCCGGCACTCCCAGGGTGCAACCCGAATTTTTTTTCTCATAACATGGGTTAAGCGGTCAATTATTTAGTTCAAGTTTTACAGATTTGATTTAGCTATAATAAAAATCAAACGTTAAGTTCAAAAAAGTTTGTGACAATAAGTATAGGTCATTATAGGTAGGTACTTTAGTACAAAAATACAGTTCTTTTACTTTCATCAATTCATAAGCATCGAGTGCAATATTTATTTTGAAATGAAATAATCGTGCACAACACAAACTTAATGTCGTATTATTAACTCTCGACGCAGAAAGAGGGGTGTTATAAGTTTGACGTGTCTGTCTGTCTGAGATAACGTAGGTTCTAAAGGATCGATTTTGATGCGGTTTTTTATTTGAAGGTTTGAAATAATCGTGCACAACACAAACTTAATGTCGTATTATTAACTCTCGACGCAGAAAGAGGGGTGTTATAAGTTTGACGTGTCTGTCTGTCTGAGATAACGTAGGTTCTAAAGGATCGATTTTGATGCGGTTTTTTATTTGAAGGTTTGAAATAATCGTGCACAACACAAACTTAATGTCGTATTATTAACTCTCGACGCAGAAAGAGGGGTGTTATAAGTTTGACGTGTCTGTCTGTCTGAGATAACGTAGGTTCTAAAGGATCGATTTTGATGCGGTTTTTTATTTGAAGGTTTGAAATAATCGTGCACAACACAAACTTAATGTCGTATTATTAACTCTCGACGCAGAAAGAGGGGTGTTATAAGTTTGACGTGTCTGTCTGTCTGAGATAACGTAGGTTCTAAAGGATCGATTTTGATGCGGTTTTTTATTTGAAGGTTGGCGTGATCGAAATGGTTCTTAGCTATAATTTATAGAGATCTGTTCAGCCGTTTGAAGATCATCAGCTCATTTTTAACTTGACAAAAGGGTCTTACCAACTTTCAATGGCCCGATTGATTTAGTGTTGGTACTCTTACTTCGGTATGGTAACCTTGAACTGATGCATTAGTTAGGTAGTCTGCGGGATACCCAAGCCCTCAGAATCTTACAGCAGGTAGATATAGCATGTTTGGCCTCATTAGAATGGTCTCAATAAGTAGGTGTTAGGTTAGAAATATGGTGATCGAGGTCCGAGGGTGAAAAGAAAATGTGTTTTATGTACCACTTATAGATTAGGAGGTCATAACAAATTTGGTAACGATCGCGTAAGTGGCTGATACTGGGTTCACAGGATGGAGAGGCACTCTCTGATGCTAGTATATTATTAGAGGATATCGGAAAACAAAGACTTTCTATTGCATTGCAGTTTTGTATTTCGTTTCGAAAAGTATTTTGTGAGCTTAGATTTATTGGAAATTGCAATGGCTGAGATTAGAAGTAATAGGCAGGTAGTTTAAGTACTTAAATGTTAATCCGCTTATCGGCAGGCGCGTCATGGATTAAAGTGATCATAGGATTATGGTAATCGAGTAAATCTTTAATATACTAGCATTGTAGGTAGGTAGATAACGCTCAATCGTTTAATTTATTATAATGTACAATAAATCAATATCTACCTTAAGTAGCTAATCCACTGGATAGTGTTTTGATTTGATAATAATTATTGACAAAACTCTTTGAATTTATGTAGTTACAGACAAGAAAAATAATTAGTGATTGTTAACATGATTGTGTGATAGAATCTTACAAATGGGGTGTTCAAAGACGAAAATTAGTGTTTTCTTTATAAAACTGTAGTTATAAATGCCAGTAGGTACAGCCTTAATATGTATACCAATTAATACTAATTTTAGTAAGAATTTGAAAGTCCTCATTCCAGGTTAAATCTCGACATTTGACACTATTTCATTTTGAATAATTCGATAAATAAGTACCTACTTAGGTACATAGCTTTACAAATAGCCTAAGTATAAGAACCTACATAATCTATTTAATCTTCATAACACACATAAAGCTACGAGCCATTCAATGTATTATACTTAGATTTAAGCAAAAGAAATTAACGACAAAATGTTCTATTTCCAGCACGCCCCAAGCCAGTTTGTGACAAGAAAACCGAGTTCGACTGCGGTGGTTCCATGTGCATCCCCCTTTCGAAAGTTTGCGACAAAAAACCGGACTGTCCCAACTTTGAGGACGAACCTCGGGACAAGTGCGGCGCAAACGAGTGCGAGAACAACAACGGGGGCTGCACACAGCGCTGCGTCGATACTCCCGTCGGGTACTACTGCGACTGCGACAAAGGATACAAGCTGGTCGACAACCGGACGTGTGAAGGTAATTTGGTTAGACAAACTTGCTTATAATCGGATGAGAGTTAAAGGATTTTCTTTAAACAATAGACAGTGAAATATCTAGTTATAAATTCGCGCGAGTGCAAGAAAAACAATGGGGTGCACACAGCGCTGCGTCGATACTTCCGTTGGATATTACAGCGACTGCGACAAAGGATACAAGCTGGTCGACAACCGGACGGGTGAAGGTAATTTGGTTAGAAAGGTAAACTTCCTTGCAATCGGAAGGGAGTTAAAGGCTTTTCTTTAAACAATAGGCAGTAAAATAATAATTAATAAATTCGCGCGAGTGCAAAAAAATCAATGAGGGTGCACACAGCGCTTCATAGGTCACTGTAGGTAGTGCTTTAAATTCGCACTGGGTTTTTAAAGTGAACTAAGTACCTACCTACATACCTACCTAGGTACTTAAGTATTTTCTACAATCTCATAAAAAATAACTGGGTACTGTAGGTACCCAACTACTGAACTGTACGTTTGGGGAAACTCATTAATTCTGCATCATTTTCATCTTTGTTAATCTTTAATATAACCAAGAACTATATCCCAACACTAAAGATATACTTAGTACACCTAGGTAAATAGAAACCTGCTTGATATTGATACTTATTTACAGTTATCATTACTTTACTCCTAATACCCGTCTCTCGTCTAAGCAATTTAAATAATTAGGACTAACGAAATTTTCAGCACCAAATTACTCCCAGAGATAAAACGAGACATATAAATGGAATATTTAGGCGCTTTTAAAATTTATTTTTATAAACGTAATCGGTAACTTGGGTGGTGTTAGGTACCTACGTATTTTGTAGTGTAAGCGCTGAGTATGGACACGCCCAAACTAGAACTTTACAGTTTTTACTGTTTTGGAATTCTGGGGTGCTATTCACTAATTTACAAATACATCGTTCTGCTCACCGGCGGACTCGTAGACGATATATCGTTAAGATCGTCCGTGCAGTCGGTCTTGTACAAACCAGTATTCACGAAACTCGCCATCGAACTGTAGATTTCATCAATTTGACGTTATTTCACAGACGAATTTTTATTCAAAATACCTACCTATCTATTAGAAAGAGCATAGTCTTAATACAGCCCCGGATGGAAAGCACATTTATTGATAAACACGGTGTTACAGATGTCGGATCGATCACTTTCTAAGATGATAAACATTAGGTTCTCAGACACTGTAACTTATATGTAAACTTATATGTATAAAGTCGCAATCGCCTGAAAATTTCATCATAGACGTTGTGACTGGTGACGCCTCTTAATTTTAAACTTTTATTAATTTTCATTGACTTTTTCCAAAAGGAATAACATTATAATTAATCTAGCAGTCATTATTTTCTATCACAAAACAATTTAAAAAGAAAATTTTAACTTTTTGAACCATTCAATAAAAATTCAGCCTTAAATTAGTAGCTTTTGGATTTGACACTAAAGAGTGAGGATATGGGCGAGAGCGCGGACGGGCGCGACGATATTTTTGGTTAATGAATACAAAAACCTATAAAGAAATGTCAAAGTTGTAAAAATGTCAAACTTTGAATAGTTCCACTTCTCGCCGCGCGCTTTACACACTTTAGAGCACTAGTGTATACGGAGAATAGCACTCGGGCCGTGAGGCGAGCTCGACTTTGTTTTTTTTTGCTGAATACCGAATTGCAAGGAAAAATGTCAAAATGTTAGTTCCGACTCGCGTCGTGCTCGTAGGCGGAGCGCTGGTGTCGCCAGGAGTTGTCAAACAATTTTAAGGGAATACCAAATCGTTTCACATCTTTGCCGCACCGCTGTACTCTAAGATGAATCTCTTAGAGAATCGCATAGCTGTAGGTCCTATTATCGCACTTTGCTGACTTATGATAGTCATTATAAGTTTCGTTAATAAAGTCCGTCTAAATAGGTCTACCAATTCTAACCAAGTTCTTTTTCTACTCCAGATGTAGACGAGTGTGCTGATGCAGGGGCATGTTCCCAAGTTTGCATCAACGAGAAAGGCACGTTCAAATGCGAGTGCCACGCCGGCTACGCCAGGGACCCGAGAGACCGTACGAGGTGCAAAGCCACTGAAGGGCATCCTTCGCTTCTGTTCGCCAGACGCTTTGATATCAGAAAGATCAGTCTTGACCACCACGAAATGGTAGCGATTGTCAACGATACGAAGTCGGCGACCGCGCTTGATTACGTCTTCAGAACTGGCATGATCTTCTGGAGCGATGTCACTGATGAAAAGATTTACAAGTGAGTAATTCTTTTCCTTTTGAATAATGTAGGAGATGGCTTTCGAGACACAAGGTTTAGATATTTGCCACATTTGTTTTTAGAAAAATTAAGCGTTGTTAAGAAAATTCGATCTTCTTTGCTAGTTTTTTGGATTTGATCGGAAAGTCAGAAATTGATAAAAGATAGCACAATGGATAATCATCGCACACAGGAATAATTAATCATTTAATCTATTTATTGTCATGACCAAACTTAGGACTATTGTGACTTCATTAAATAGGTATCTAAATTGATATAGATACCTATTCATTTGGATTAACTAAGTTACCTACATAATTTGAAAACCTACATAAGATAATTTAGGCTTAGGCAGTTTGATAAATTGCATAGCAAGCCTTCTTTTAAACTTAAAACGGTTTTATCTTTTGGTAATAAGTACCTACTGCAGTAGCTTTTGCTGGGGAAATAAATGGTGGTCAATTAATGATCATCTGTAGAAAAAAGACATCGTACTTTCTCGGCTTTTTATATCACAGAGATTTGATATTAATCTTAAAATCTACATCGTTTTCAAATTCATGTTCATAAAAATATCAATTAACCATTTCATTTTCAGAGCTCCAATCGACGAAGGCACACAAAGGACAGTTGTGATCGGCGAACAACTAATAACATCGGATGGGCTAGCAGTCGACTGGATCTACAACCACCTGTACTGGACGGACACGGGCAAGAACCACATCGAGCTGTCGGACCTGCAGGGCAACATGAGGAAGATACTGATCAGGGACAAGCTGGAGGAACCCAGGGCGATTGCACTAAATCCACTGGACGGGTACGTACAAGTTTCAATGACACTGCAACAATTTTTTTGGTCACGTTTTTCGCTGCAGTGTCAATCGACCTCGCGAATTTCGCTCCAGAGCGCAGTGGCGAAAAGATAAGTTTTTCGTCACGGCGTGCGTCATATAAAATAAAAGTAAAAAGCCATTACAGATTAAAAAAAAAATGTTCCCATAGGAATTTCTGTAATAAATAAGGCCTTAACCATTCAGAAGTACTTAGAGTAACTTTCCAATGGTGAAATAATTTTTGAAACGGATTGAGTAGTTTCAGAAATTACTTCCTATATCCAAACTTTATAATCCTTTATCCTTTTATACGTTTTGAGGAGCTCGATGGTGCAGTGGGGCCAATGCGATGTGGCCTGGCGATTGAAGTGGAGGTTAAGCAACTTTCGCAAGCGTCGGTCATTGGATGTGTAACTTGAATTTATAAACTCATGAATTTTCACGCTACCCCAGGGTTCCGCGGAATCCCATTCGGGAACCGCTGATCTAAAGCAAAATACTTATAGGTACCTACCCCTTCGAGTAAAAAGGTAATTTCGAAAATCGGTTCACAATTTGAGGAGATATCGAAGAACATAAAAAAAATCTGTCGAATTGATAACATCCACCGCTCCTTCATCAAAAGGATTTATTGAAGAAGTCGGTTTAAAAGCTAAGTTCAGCATTAGAAACTTGTTCTCTCAACTCTTTTGGAGTTAAACAACAATCTTCATCGCTGGATGCACTCATTTTTAGCGTTCTATACCTCAAAAGGAAAAAACGGAACCCGTCCGTCTGTCTGTTTGTCTGCCAAGACTCTTTATCTCGGGAACGCGTGGAGGCATCGAGTTCAAAATATACTCAAGTCTACGGTCTCTTGAAGCTGTGAAAAAATCAAACTTTTAAGTTTAATTTAAAAAACGGACTACTTAGGTAGTAAAAAGTAAAACAGACTAATAAGTATAAAATAAATTCTTCTGTAGGTAATTATTTATAACCCTACACTTACCTACAGAAGTTTTAAACCTAAAAACGTGGGGCGCATGCTAAAGACAATATTGATGATAAATTTAACAAAATGCGCCCCATGTTTTTAGGTTTAAAACTTCTACCTACAGAAGTTTTAAACCTAAAAACGTGGAATCATTCCCGGTCGCCACCACCAGTTTCGCCACCACTGTGGGCCCATTCGACACCAGTGGTGGCAAAGTGGTGACGACTGGGACATTGGTTCGCAGATGCTAATAGTAGGGCGGTAAAACAAGGTTTGAGGTTAGTTTTCGCACAAGTCATCACGGAAATACGAAAATGTGGCATCGATGCATTCAGTACGATGCCCTGATCACAAATATATAAGATGACAAGCGCGAAAATGGTGGGGGCAGAAACTGTGACGTCATAAAGTTTTCAGTACAAAGAAATTGTTTTTTCATACCATGTGGTATATCAAATGAAAGGGCTTTGTGAGTATATATAACATACTATAACATTTTTACTACTTGGTCTAACAAATTATTAGCAAACGTCGAAAAATTTCGCAGTTCAGAGTTGCCATTGAACAGGTCTAGATTGAAAACGACTGAATTGATTTTTACAAAATACATAACAAATAACTCTGTACATACTCTTTTCGAATGTGTAAAGGTAATTGAACAAAGATATTTAAAAATAAGAAAAGTACATCAGTTTTAATAACAGCATAATTTTCTGCTTTTTCCAAATTCTCAGATTCCTTTAATAATTAATAAAAAAATAAAATAAAAAAAACTTTCGTATGTTTATCCTTACTAGGACAAGTTAGGATAAACAGACGAAGGTTTAAATAACCAAATTTTGACACTTTAGATACTTATTTTAAACCTAATCACTATTTTTAAAATATGTTGTCTTATTAAATCAAATATTATCAACAATTTCAATATTTTTGGTATTATATGCGTGGTCATGGACGAAATCGTCCATGGCGTGGTAAAACATTTGTTGTATTTTATGAATGATTATTTACACTTGTTAAGCCCCTTTTACACCCATTAAAAAGACTGTGATTTTTGTGTATTGTTTTGATTTTTTCTAAATAACTTTTGCCTATTGAATTTCGTCAGGTTATTTAGGTCTCCGAGCAACTGTGTGTGTTTTCCATGTGTATTTGTCATTACTTTTAGTTATCCTTACTTGTCCTATTTGGTAAACAAACTTTAATCAATTCTTTTTGGAAATAATCATGTATAAAATTCAACAAATGGTTTTCCACGCATTGAAAACCAAAGAAATTGTTAACACATTTTTTTAATAGTGATTTAAATTTAAAAGAAGCATGGAAACTGTCAAATACTGTTTACTAAGTAGGACAAGAAATGATTAACATACAAAAGTTTATTTATTTGTTTTTTTATTAATTATTAAAGGAATCTGAGAATTTAGAAAAAGCAGAAAATTATGCTGTTATTAAAACTTGTGTCTTTTTCTTATTTTTAAATATCTTTGGTCAATTACCTTTAGACATTCGAAAAGAGTATGTGCAGAGTTATTTGTTATGTATTTTGTAAAAATCAATTCAGTCGTTTTCAATCTAGGCCTGTTCAATGGCGACTCTGAATTGCGAAATTTTTCGACGATTGCTAATAATTTGTTAGACCAAGTAGTGAAAATGTTATAGTGTGTTATATATTCGCAATCTACTCACAAAGCCCTTTCATTTGATATACCACATGATATGAAAAAAACATTTCTTTGTACTGAAAACTTTATGACGTCACAGTTTCTACCCCCACCACTTTCGCACTTGTCATCTTATATATTTGTGATCAAGGCATCGTACTGAATGCATCGATACCAAATTTTCATATTTCCGAGATGACTTGTACGAAAAGAGTTTTCTAAGCGTCTTTTTAGGGTTTTTAAGATTACCGCCGCACTATAAAGGCAGTCTCAAATATTTTTCTAATTACTTTATACTAACACAAATATTTTTTAACAATATTTTTTGAATTCGTACTTACTCATAAGAGTTAGGGCATGGTATCCGGATATCCGTATTATCCGGATATCCGCCGATTTATATTATTCGGATAGCACAGACCTTACTATCCGGATTTTTCGGATAATGTGGATACTTTATGTTTTTTCCTATAACGTATTTGATTATCTATTTTTCGTCCTAAATTAGGTTAGAAGTCTTTATTAAACAACAATGTTCTTATGCGATGGCGGAAGGTTCGGCGCAACGGTTGATAATGATAACACAAGGTTCTGCAGTAAAATAGTCTCTTTTATTGGTGGTAGTGGCGCTTTATATATTGGGAAGAGATGAGTGTGTGTGAATACATAGTACACACACTACACCTCCCCCGTAAATATAAAAAATATTACATAAGTTTATTAATATTTTTTAAATGAAAAAATTGTGAAAATTTAACAGAGGTAAAACACATTTTTCCTAAAATCCATAAGAATAAAAAAACATAGGTAGAAAAATCAAAATTACCAATCTTAAAAAAATCTAAGTAACTAGCACATAAAAATAAAAATAACTTGAAGTCTTAAACAAAATAAAAAGAGATTATTTTGATTCTAAATGTCAATCCGAGTATTTATTAGTCTACATCCTTAAAAAATCAAAATTCTTAATTCTCACATTTGGGAATTTGTGGATGGCCATTCCACTTCGTCATTTTCTAGTAGTACGTACAAATTACATTATTTCATTTCATTTCACAATCATAGAGGTATCTTTACCTTGTCAGTTTATTACACATATTTATTTTTCTTTTATAAAATAATTATTATTTATAGTCGACTCTTTATTCAATTTAACACATTTCATTTCATTATAACTTTTTCATTGGTACTTTCACTAACACATGTGTTTACACTTTTATTTAATTATATAATATTCGTTCATTTTATTCTTAAAGGGAATTAATTTTAAGACCTACTCTGACGCTGCGTAGCTCGCGCACCTTCGTCATGAGCTGTCTCCAACAATTCTCACGGAGAAAGCTCGTTTCTACCATGATCGAATGAAGGATACCCTAATTGTACCAAAATATAATTACAACTCATTTAATTTTATCATTTTACTTTTCCTTCGTCGATCCACAACAAAACTTAAACAATCCAAACTCAACAATAATATTAAATAAGCAAAAACTCAACATTTGGATGATCAGTCCGAAGAGAGAATCAGATTAAATAATATTCCTACATTTGTTACTTTACTAAACTACTCATTGACAATCAAAACTCTTATCATTTTCGTTACCTCATTATTTACACATATCCCTTATAAAATCCTACTCTCTATAAATATACAACAACCATATAGCTAACATACTATCTTTGTTTACTATTTGTATTTAGTCATATCAGTTTTTAAGTTCGTCAAATCTATGTTCATTTTGAAATATCCGGTGTTACATACTTTTAATTTCATAGAAATCTATAAAATAACTCTAATGAAATAGTAAGAAGTATTCAATTAAATCATTCCATTTAGGTAAGGTAGTCATTATCATGACATCAGTAATAACATCGTGACTTATTCCTGATAAAATTATTTCATCTGACACTTATTCAAACAGTTAGTTTGACTACAACTACATGCCAACCTTTTATGCAGTTGTTTTGTTCTAGAGTAGAGTGTAAGTTTACGCTGACAAAACGTAATGCGAAACAAAGTGACGAGTAGATCGCAGTGCTCTATGTGACCTAATTAAGACTTATTTATAAAATTCTAACACATACTTTTAACTTTACGAAAAAAAAAAAACTTTTAAGTGCTTCCATTCATCTTATGAGACCACAACATTTAACATACATCGAAAATTAATAAAAAAAAAACTAAACCAAACTTATGTTTCACAAAAACATACTAGTGAAATATACTTACGAATATTCTATTTTCTTATTTGACAAATTGTCTAGGAATAAATCTAGAAGACATTTAATAAAATACAAAAACTAAAACTTTAACACGAAACACATTTAAAAAGTTTTCAAAGCATTTAAAAAAAAATACTACATTGTCAAAGACAATTATTAATGCCTAATTACGTCAACAATATTTTATTATTTAATCATTATAAGTTCACTCCTGAGTAAATAAGAAGATAATAAATTCTTACATAATTTTAAGATCACGACAGGGTCCATTTTTATCAACTTTATATAGGTAATAAAAATATACTTAAACCTAATCACTGAAACTTTATAAAAAGTACCTTTTTAGGAAAAACTGTTTAATAACTTTCGCATTATTATTTTTTTTCCACATCTTTTTAATTTCACATTGACTCGAACAACTCGCGGCTGCTTTTAAATTTCACATTGACTCGAACTACTCGCGGCTGCTCCTCATCAGACTCCTTCGTCTCCCGGCTCCCAGCATTCATCTCACATCATATCACCATAACCAGCCCCAGTAACGTTGTTTCCGCACAAAGACAGTCAGTAATAATTAAGTAGGTAGTAGTTTTTATTTATTCGAAGAATTAATTTTAGTTTGGTATTTTTCTTTTACACACTATTAATTAAGTTTGCGTTCTCTCACATATTGTTTATAGAAATTATTTCACTTTTTCACTCACTCATTGTTTATTTTATCGAGTCCGTGTAAATTTTTAATCAGTTTTCTCACTTTTAAAAGTCATTGCCGTAATTATATATTTTTACATGATTGTTTATTTAATTAACCATCTGCGCAGCGCCGCCGACAGGCAGCACTGGCAGGGTCGCCATGCGATGGCGGAAGGCTCGGCGCAACGGTTGATAATGATAACACAAGGTTCTGCAGTAAAATAGTCTCTTTTATTGGTGGTAGTGGCGCTTTATATATTGGGAAGAGATGAGTGTGTGTGAATACATAGTACACACACTACACTTAGTTTAAAAATTAAATCGCACTCTCTCGCATTCTCTTGGTCTATATTGATATGAAATCTACATTACATACCAGTATAGACCAAGAAAAGCAGTTACATAATAAACTTTGGTTAATAACGATAACTCTACTTTGAGTAGGTATACATTTAAAATTACAAAACAATTTCACCTTTTTACACTATACAGTGTCTTGGGCCTTAAACTAGCGATAATTTAAAGGCGTTAAAAACACCTAATTTTATCGACAAAAACACCTATGTTGGGGTCTATACCCACTCCTGTTGGAATGGCCACCATGACTTTTTATTTTAGATGACCCTGCCGTAAAATATTACTTTCTCCGAATTCAGAAGTTCTGCAGTTATAACAAAAATACTGTTTGAAAGCTAATAATACCACCTATCAATTTAAAAAAATGTATAAATTTTCAACTTAAATACGTCATAAAAATTACTAAAGTTGATATGAAATCTATTTCATATCAATATAGACCAAAAGAATGCGAGAGAGTGCGATTTAATTTTTAAACTAAGAACATTGTTGTTTAATAAAGACTTCTAACCTAATTAATGACGAAAAATAGATAATCGAATACGTTATAGTAAAAAAACATAAAGTATCCACATTATCCGAAAAATCCGGATAGTAAGGTCTGTGCTATCTGAATAATATAATCGGCAGATATACGGATAATACGGATATCCGGATACCATGCCCTAATGGTAGGTCATAATAACTCTTATGAGTACTTACTCATAAGAGTTATTATGACCTACCATTAGGGCACCAATTCAATAAATATTGTTAAAAAAATATTTGTGTTAGTATAAATTAGAAAAATATTTGTGACTCCCTTTAGCATCTGCGAACCAATGTCCCAGTCGTCACCACTTTGCCACCACTGGTGTCGAATGGGCCCCCAGTGGTGGCGAAACTGGTGGTGGCGACCGGGAATGATTCCACGTTTTTAGGTTAAAAACTTCTGTAGGTAAGTATAGGGTTATAAATATTTACAGAAGCATTTATTTATACTTATTATCTGTTTTACTTTTTGCTAACTAGGTAAGTAGTCCGTTTTTTAAATTAAACTTAAAAGTTTAATTTTTTCACAGCTTCAAGAGACCGTAGACTTGAGTATATTTTGAACTCGATACCTCCACGCGTTTCCGATATAAAGGGTCTTGACAGACAGACAGACGGACAACAAAGTGATCCTATAAGGGTTCCGTTTTTTCCTTTTGAGGTATAGAACGCTAAAAATGAGTGCATCCAGCGATGAAGATTGTCGTTTAACTCCAAAAGAGTTGAGAGAACAAGTTTCTAATGCTGAACTTAGCTTTTAAATCGACTTCAAAAAATCTTTTTGGTGAAGGAGCGGAGGAGGTTATCAATTGGACTGATTTTTTATGTTCTTCGATGTCTCCTCGAATTGTGAACCGATTTTCGAAATTACCTTTTTACTCGAAGGGGTAGGTACCTATAAGTATTTTGCTCTAGATCAGCGGTTCCCGAATGGGATTCCGCGTAACCCTGGGGTAGCGTGAAAATTCATGAGTTGATAAATTCAAGTTACACATCCAATGACCGACGCTTGCGAAAGTTGCTTAACCTCCACTTTAATCGCCAGGCCACATCGCATTGGCCCCACTGCACCATCGAGCTCCTCAAAACGTATAAAAGGATAGATAAAGGATTATAAAGTTTGGATATAGGAAGTAATTTCTGAAACTACTCAATCCGTTTCAAAAATTATTTCACCATTGGAAAGTTACTCTATTTCTGAATGGTGAAGGCCTTATTTATTACAGAAATTCCTATGGGAACATATTTTTTTTTATCTGTGTGGCTTTTTACTTTTACTATTTTTTTTATCCTTTATTAGGGTTCCGTACCCAAAGGGTAAAAACGGGACCCAATAGGGTCCCGTTTAATACTTATTATTAAGGTATTGCTTATTTTTTTGGTATGTTAAAGTTTTACTTCATCATCATCATATCAGCCGCACGACACCATACTATGTATAGGCCTTCCCCAAGGATCTCCACAACGATCGGTCTTACGCTGCCCGCATCCAGCGGTTTCCCGCGACCTTCATCAGATCGTTGGTCCACCTTGTCGGGGGCCTACCCACGGAGCGTCGTCCGGTGCGCGGTCGCTAGTCAAGAACCTTTCCTTTCTAACGGCCATCAGTTTTTCTCGCTATGTGTCTCGCCCTTTACCACTTCAGCTGAGCAATCCCTCGAGCAACGTCGGTTACTTTAGTTCTCTTACGGATCTCCTCAAGATTAGTTCATTAATTATTACTTATTCCCTTTATTTATAGGTGGATGTACTGGACCGACTGGGGCCAGGTGCCGAAGATCGAGCGCGCTGGAATGGACGGGTCTCATCGGCAGACTATCGTTTCTTACGATGTGAAATGGCCTAACGGACTCACGTTGGACCTCGTACGCAAGCGAGTCTACTGGGTATGTCGAATTCTTTGAAGTTGGTCTTTATAATTTCTACAGGGTGTTTGGTAATACTTATAAAGGCGAATATGATATACAAGGTCATTTTGTATTCACCATCCAAATTTTGAGGATGTGTTCAGTCCATGAAACTGAACAACTTTCTCTAAGGAACACATGGTCAAATATGTAAAATAAAAATCGACTTTCCTTACAAATCAAAGAGATCACGTGATCAATTGAGTATGGGTGACCAAAATTTTGGGGCGAAATTTGACACATGTTTTTAGAGTAAGTTGTTTCGTTTTATGGACTGGACACATCCTTAAAATTTTGATGGTAAGTTCAAAATGACCCGATATAGGGTATCATGCATACAACTGATACATCCCCCGGAAAGAGACATCTGTGCTGAAAACCACCAATCAAATCTTTTCGACTTTTCTTTCTTTTTATGATAAACTGTGTGGTGACAACCTTGTATTGCTATTACCCATTATTGGGATTGATTATCGAATACAATAGAGTCCAATTGCGTCTAGGGTTGTCACTTTGCAGTTTTCCATACAAATAAGAGAACAAGATTTCTGTTGGCCTAAATTTATTGAAACTTGGAAATGAAACAAAGAACAACATTTTAAAATAGTAGTAAGTATACCTTCCTATACCTACTAAGTACTTAAGAATAACTGCCTGTCGATCCTATCTAACAAAGTCTATCCTAACTTAAAGGTAAAATTTTTTTGTTCAGTTAAGGAGCTAGAATAAAAAAGTTACCTATAATCATCAATAAGGCCTACACTGGATAGAACTGAATTTTTTCATGTTTACTGTAATTCTACCCAGTAGGAACTTAGGACAAAACAAAAATGCGGCGCAGAAATGTATGGCTTGACGTCATACTTTATGTGTAGGTCATTAAGTTAATACATGTATTAACTTACATGTTTTATCTGTGTTACCAAAGAATACACAATAGTGTGTAACTAACTGTTAAAAAAATAACAAATACTTACAACAATAACACCATATCATACAACTTAAAACCATGACGCCAATGCGTTGAACATGATAACAGAATTTAAAATTTACTCTTTCCAAAGCTAACAATGCAAAAAGCGTTTCATTTATTTACAGTGCGATTAAATTTACAATAGACAAAGCGATGAAAACTTCCAGGAAAGATTCCACTTCTAAAGAAGTAGGTAGGTATTCCTGAAAACTTCTGGCAACTTTGGAAGTTTGAAAAAAAATATTTTTCTGCTTTCAATTAGTAAAATAATTTCAATTAGGTAAAATAATTTCATTACACTAAGATAACCAATTAGATAAGTACCATGAAACCCGTCATCTTTTGCCGCTTTTTGCACAAAATCGGCTATAACTCCGAAAAAATGGAAGGCAAGGACTAGTTTTTTTATTTATAAACCAAGTTCAACCTCAACTCTTGATGATAAGTCGAATAATTAAAATTACCAAAAAATATTTTTTATTGTCTAACAAAGTTACATCAACTTCCTGCCAGTAATAGTAACACAGTAAGTAAGGTTCAAAGTATCCCCAGTTTTTCTAAGTCAATAAGCGTCCCCGCTGACGGGCGATTAATCGCTGAGCGATTTTTTGTCGCTGAGAATAGAACATACGGATTTCTATACGTAAACGCCCACGAGATACTTTTTGTAGCTGCGATAGACGCGGCGTTAGCGCTATCGCACACGGGCAACTTAGTCGCCCAGCAACAGTTTTGTCTCTCACATGGTTTATATGAAAAGTTGCCGACGACCGTGTCGCTTCGTGTGCGCGCTTCCATATAAACCCATGGACTTGATGTGAGAGACAAAACAGTTGCACGGCGACTAAGTTGCCTGTGTGCGATAGCGCTTAATCGCGGCGCTTTTTTGTCGCTGGCTAAGTAAAACCTTTGTCGTGTCATTTCACGGGCGATTATCGCAGCTACAAAAAGTCGCCCGTGAGCGGTTAGGCTTAATCTGTTTTGCAAACTTCCAAAGTTACTAGTAATTTTGGAAGTTATTAAGAATACTTATTCCCGGAAGTACTTATTCCTGAAATTTTCCAAAGTTTCATAAACATTCCGAAGTTTTCACATTGATCCGCTGCAATTTCACTCGATAATGTAAAAAGAGAATATTTTTTCATTAATTCATTTTGTACCACAAGCGCACTGAAGTTAGCCACTTTATTTAAGTACTTATACGTTATTAAATTAATCGCATTTGTTTCAAGATAAAGTGGTGTAAATGAATGAAATGATAAAAAACCGATCATTCAGTCACTTTAAGAACAAAGAAGATCACTATTTATTCCTATATCTAATATTTTTACCGGTTGTTAATAAATTATACATACGTGGACAGATAGTATAAGAAAAGTGCCATGTACATTTACTTATTTTATCCTTAGTTTAACTACTAGATTACTGCATACTGACTTTACTATGAAACGAATTCTACCATTCAAATTAAATATGGTCTATGGACTTTTATTTTATCCCAAATCACCAACAGGTTGATGATAGCTTTTTATTTGCAGAATTGTTGATTCAAAAAAATTACTAACCCTGATTTAAGCTTATCCATCATTATAATGAACTGATTATCTTGAAAGGTATTTCCTATCTCATGTAATCACACTGTTACATATTCACTCAAATAGATTTTGGGTAAGATAAGCAGGTGTGTAGACATAATCAATTTTGATACTGATCTATAATTATAATTATCTCGCGAATTTTTACTTTAAAAACTACGCCGTAATATCTTGCACAAACACTAGAAAAACTTAAAAAAGTAGTCCAAGTACTTGCGTATATACCTACGTTATAGTATAAGATTAAGTACCTAATACATTTTATCCACGATGCTGTTATGAAGATAAAATAGATATTTTCATAATTAGAAAATGTATGGGCGAGCATATTTCGTCCGGTTCGTTTTACTCAAACAAAAATAAAATAAAAACCCGCCTGCATAAAAAGACAAGTCAACTGAAAAGATGGAAACAAGATTAAATATTAAAGGCAACATTATAACATGCAGTCGGAGGCATGCATAAAGAAAGTGACATTATAAATGATTTGAGTAATATGCCTCCGACTGCATGTTATAATGTTGCCTTTGGCCTTTAATATTTAAGGACCTGCAAAACGTAGCGTCAATGAAAACATATAAAGTTTTGTCGCATAGTTAGAAGAATCCACTCATTTTGAAAGGTAGAAAAAAATATTGTTGTATTTGACATATCCTGAATTAAAGACTTAGCTATAAATAATTTCAAGTAAAAGCTTAGTTAGTGAAAAAAACATGTTTTTCTAAAAAGTTTTTTCGTCGCGTAATACTCGAAATTTTCAGCGGCAACTAGCATATTTTTTTCAAAATACAATTCGAACATAAGATGAATTAAAGACTTATCAAAAAAAAAAGAGTGCAAATGTTATGGATCACTATTAAAATCAAAATAAACAGGGTTTTTAACGCCTGAAAAATGTAAAGAGCAATACACTTAGAAAAATATTTGCTAGTATTCGGCATTCACAGAGATATGGAAGCGGGCGGGCGCGGGCGCGCGGGGTGAACGCCCGGGGCTTGCATCGGGTGGTATCGAGAATGGATGGGGCCGTACTTTTCATTTCATATTTCATATCGAAACTTGTTGGTCAAGTCGGTCTCGTCTTTTTCTTTTGGATTTTGGAAAGTTTTGTAAACTTTGTTTGTTTTAAGTAAATAAAAGAAAATCGGGTTGCACTCCGGGAGTGCTGGCAGAAGTGAAAACTTGAATATTAACGTTGTGCATTTTTGATATTTTGAAATGGTTAGAGAATAATTTTGCACGAATTGCCGTCTTACGAATTTACTCTGCATTTGAATTTACTAATACAGAAAAGTATTGTACGAAAGGCTTATCCATAGCTTGACAGAATATCTAGAGTTTTGACCAAAGAGAATGTAAAAAACCGGCCAAGTGCGAGTCGGACTCACGCACGAAGGGTTCTGTACCAAAAAACGGCAAAGAAATCACGTTTGTTTTATGGGAGCCCCCTTTAAATATTTATTTGATTCTGTTTTTAGTATTTGTTGTTATAGCGGCAACAGAAATGCATAATCTGTGAAAATTTCAACTTTCTAGCTATCACGGTTCATGAGATACAGCCTGGTGACAGACAGACAGACAGACAGACAGACGGACAGCGGAGTCTCAGTAATAGGGTCCCGGTTTTACCCTTTGGGTACGGAACCCTAAAAACTAGCGTTTTAGTTTGGCATTGAATTAAAAAAAATCGGCCAAGTGCGAGTCGGACTCGCACACGAAGGGTTCCGTACCAAAAACAAAAAAAAAAAAAATTACGTTTGTTGTATGGGAGCTCCCCTTAAATGTTAATTTTATTCTGTGTTTAGTATTTGTTGTTATAGCGGCAACAAAAATACATCATCTGTGTAAAATTTCAACTGTCTACCTATTGTCGTTATTAATATCGAGCAAAAAACGGCAAAAAAATCACGTTTGTTTTATGGGAGCCCCCCTTAAATATTAATTTAATTCTGTTTTTAGTATTTTTTGTTATAGCGGCAACAGATATACATCATCTGTGAAAATTTCAACTTTCTAGCCATCACGGTTCATGAGATACAGCCTGGTGACAGACAAACAGACAGACAGACGGATAGACAGACAGACAGACGGACAGCGGAGTCTTAGTAATAGGGTCCCGTTTTCACCCTTTGGGTACGGAACCCTAAAAAGCGCGTTGCTATGGTGGCACAAGTGTTTACGTCTTGAAATGACGCGCCGCTATTTTCGCCGCGCCCCGTAGAAAGAGACGGGGATACTTCCGACGCCGGCTGTCTACTCTCCATCCGTCACATCCGTCTTACGAATTTTCGATCAGGGTCACGTGATCCTGACTGACTGACGCGAGTTCAACAAAAAAGCGTACAACGCCGATAAAGAAGGTTTCACTTCAATAATTTTATTTAGTGTTAATTAAGTAATAGTTTTAGCTGTTTGTTTTGTAGTTTTAGGTTTTAGTAATAAATAAAATAGTGTTAGTATTAGAAGCGATGTAGTACCTACTAGGCGGGCGTTTACCTAAACGCCCGCCTCGTCGCGCTGCGTCTAGCAAGACTTGATGTCGATGACGCGTCGTCGTCGACATCCAATCGACATCATAGTCTTAGAGGTCACGGAATTTTTGGTAACGGTCGAGGAAAAGGTTAGATTCGTTTTTATAGGTTGTAAAGTTGTCCCCTAATGTGAATGATGTCGGTCTGCCTGATCTCAGTGGTTGCCACTTCCAGTAATAGCGCTTATAAGAGGCTTCATTGTTACGAGAAAGTAACGATCAGAGAAATTGTCAGTATTAATACCTATTTAAAGTATGGCTTCTCCGTAGCTAAAACGATGAGGTCTGCCGGCTCTCAGTGGTTTCGTTTTAGAGCTATGACGCGCGCAAGTTACGACTATTTTTTTTGCATAGTATTTTTTTTAAATATTAATCGATAGAACTCTTAATTATATAAGAAATTTCTTAAGATATTTGTGTCTAAAACGAAAAGTTTGGCTGGATAAAAATTTTATGGTTTTTTTGTATGGAGTGAGACATTCAATGTGCTCTTACGGCTAATTCCTAATATTTTCCGCCTCAAAACTACTTCTGCGTCAATATTTCACATGTTTACAATAATCCTACACTATTAACGCGCGCCTAAAATTGTCCAATCCTATCAATACATATTGGATTTTGAAATAGTTTAAAATCGTAATTTTTAAGTAAGAACTAATTGTTTTGTTATTCTTTTTTACTTTCTCATCAATTTTAACACAAGGAAAGCCAACAAAACTTTCAGTCACTATATTACTATGGATAAGTTTTTTTACCTAATGAATATAATGCAACCAAAATAACAAATTGTAGCGGGACAAGGCCTATGGCTAAAGGCTAATGCTCCTGTGTATCGATTTTATACTAGTTTTTTAAGCAGAAAAAAAATTTTTTTTAGGTAAAGTTATGTTTCCTTCTGCTTCACGAATGCTGTGACCGTTCTGCTTTGTCAGGGTCTCTTACAAAGTTCACTCTTGGTATTATGCTAAATATAGAGATGCAGTAGCGTCGAAACATGAGTTATATCTTGCTTGGGTTGATGCTCGATCCTGTAAAGCTAGAAATACACGTGAAAAGAGGAAAGCCTTTAACAAAGCCGCCAAGCCCTGCATATGGAAAACTTGCTTCTTGAAAAATTCTGGTATAATCTGTGGAAGTCAACTTCTGCCGTCCCTCAATGCCTCCTCTGCGGGAACCAGGAGGATCTTTGGCACATACCGTTTTGCCAATTTATTTTCCGAGTGTTCTCGTTTAGATTCTTTAGATCCTGGCAATGTTGTACCATCGGTCTTACCAAGTTGTGGGATTTTAATGTCGGAAATCCACATCAGAGACACCGAATTTAAAAAAGCATTGCTTGATCTGGGGCTGTATTATGACCTCTTATTTCCAGTCAGTTTTCTGACTTGCTATCAATCTATCTCTTTTATTTGCTATACACCGAGAAAGAGATGTCACTACAGCAATTTATAAACCTGGCAGGATTTAAGAGCTTGTAATACGGCCTCTGGACGTGAATAAAGCCAGTAGTCTGGATAGTATACCAGCCATAGTTCTCAGGACTTGCGCCTCTGAGTTAGCCCTAGTATTAACACGCCTGTACCGATTGTCTCAAGCAGTGTTTCCCAATCAGTGGTACGCGTACCCTAAAGGGTACGCGAGGTTGCATCAAAGGGCTACGCGGAGCAATCTCTTACTGCTCACTAGTTCCAGTGGATATAGTTCCATGGAACTACTGATACTGATTATTCTCACTAGTTCCATTGGCAATGGAACTAGTGAGAATGAATATATGGAACTACAGAACAAAAAGTATCAGTAGTACCATGGAACTGTATCCAATGGAACTAGTGAGAATGATTGGAACTAGAATATTATATCAGTAACCTTTTTTATTTTTATTTTTTTACCTATAGATAATATTTTAATTAAAAAGTTGTTTTTTCATTGTTCTTTTGCTTTAAATATATTTTATATCATGTTACTTAACAAAAGTAACATGATATAAAATATATATTTTCTTTCATTTAGAGTCGATATACTACAAGTCTACAACGACTTTACAGTGGAGGAGTGAGTTAAAACAATATTTATTACGAATTTTTTCCTATTTTACAAACTGATGATGACAAGATTAGTATACATACATACATATACTCACGCCTGTTTCCCATGGGGGTATGCAGAGACTATGGATCGCCACCTGCTACGATCATTGCACACTTCTTTAGCTTCATTCACATCCATCAGTCTTTTCATACATGCCCTGCGGTTTTTGTCACTGCGTACACCAAGCTTTTTTATAATAACCTCTAATTAGTCCACGTAGGTTTTTCAGGGACGCCCTTGCGCAATCGTTCCTTCTAAATTCGCACAATATATCTCTTTCGTGATTCGCCTTTCATTCATCCTCTCTAAGTGACCAAACCACCGAAGCATTCCTTTCTCAATTCTTGTCACTGTATCATCTTTCAGACCACACCTTTTACGAATCACATCATTGCTCACTCTATCACTCAATTTTACTCTACATATTTTCCTCAACGATCGCATCTCTACCGCATTTATTCTGCTTTCATTCTTCTTCTGCCATAACCAAGATTCATTTCCATACATCAGTGTCGGTACCAGCACTCCGTTATGAATAGCCATTCGCGCCTTTGCCGAAACGATCTGACCTCATCATAACCGAGTGTATAGCACCATTCACCGAATTTCCTTTTTTCACTCGCCTTTCTATATATTTCTCTCTCTTTCCGTCCCTTGTGAACAAACTCCCCAAGTATACAAATTCACGGACTTGTTCCACTTTTTCGCCACCTAACATTACCGTACAGTCAGTCATTTCTTCATCTCTCTCAAACACCATCACTTTCGTCTTAGTTACATTCACTTTCATCCCTTTTCTCACAAAATCATCATTCATAACAGACATCATTTCCTGCAACTCTTGCGCAGAAGACGCAAGTATAACTTGGTCGTCAGCGTAGAGGAGGCACTTGATTTGAGTCCCATTCATCATAACTCTACAGTCACGTTCTTTCAGACCTTTCATACAACTGTCCGAAAACAGATTAAAGAGCCATGGTGACGCAACACATCCCTGTCTGACACCCCTAGAGATGCCAAACCAGTCAGTGTATACGCCGTCAATCCTGACGCATGCACGTGAATCCTAATAGAGAGATTTCAGTGCAAATATATAGCTATTTCTTAATAAATTATCATAGAATATTATCGAATCTGCCACTTTCGATACAATTCCAGATTTCAAAAGCATTGAATACTATTGAATCAGCCATATTCGATAAAATTCCTGATTTTAAAAGCATGGAATATTATCGAATGTGAAATATCTTGGAAAATATTTTTATAACTTTATAATAAAATTGTTATTAGGCACAAAAAAAGAGACAAAAATAAGCTATTATTTAGTAAAGAAACTTTAATGATACAATTCAAAATTACGATTTTATGTTTTTTGTAGCAAGTTAAAAAAAAACTTCAAACTGCTCTACTGTAACGTACGTCATTTGCAGTTTCAACACTATTAGTTGTGGCAGTTGATATTTTTGTTTTTTCGTTGGGAATATTAAAGCTTTATATATTAAAACAATTATTAATAGACTTTAACTGTGTGACTGGATGTTTTTTTGGCTTTTCTAGTGTTAAAATTGATGTGAAAGTGAAAAAAAATGACAAAACAAACAGGTAAGACCTGTTAAATAAATGTCATTTCCGCAACCACCATCCCATACCTATACCATACCCATACCATAACCTCAAGAACGACATCCATATCGATTTTTGTTTTTTTCCCCATTTACCCCCTAAGGGGTTGATTTTCAAAATCACAAAATATAATATGTATGCCTATTTATTTTTAGACGTGCTCCTACGAAGCTTAAAGTTGTAATGTCTTTTTTATTCTTTTTCCATATAAAATTTGAACCCCATTTTCACCCTTTTTGGGGTTAAATCATGTCCACCGTGTTGGACTCCAAAATAAATGTCATTTTCCCAATCGTCAGAAAACCACAATAACGATATCCATATATATTTTTAGGTTTATTTACCCCATTTCATCCCCATTATCATTCCCATAGGGATCGAAGTACTAACAATAATAATGTACGTTACGTTAAATTTGCATCCATAAGCTTAAATAATAAATTTAGCGATTTTCACTTCGAAAATGAAGGATATTTATTATTTCTATACACAACTTCATCCCCTTTTTCACCCTTTAGAGAGTGGAATTTAAAAAAAAATACAATCATCAGTCTAAATACAAAATTTGAAGATCCTCGCTTTCAAACTGAGGGAATTTCATACAAACTTTGGACACCCGTTTCAGTTTTGAAAAAATCTTTTCTTATTGCACCTTTAGACCTTATAAGGAACCTATGTACCAAATTTGGAGTCTCTAGACCTAGCGGTTTGGGCTGTGCGTTGATATGTCAGTCACCAATCAGTTTCTTCTTTTATACACGGTTAATTTTTAAGTATATCTAAAAATGAAATGGGGATTTCAGACCACGTAAATGAACAGCTTTTACTATGGGACCAACCACCAAATCGCGAAAAAAAATCAGCTGTTCCATACATTATAGTGGAGTCGATGTTGTACTTTTCTATGGAACGGCTGATTTTTTTTTCGCGATTTCGTGGTTGGTCCCATAGTAAAAGTTGTTCATTTACGTGGTCTGAAATCCCTATTTCATTGTTAGATATACTTAAAAATTAACCGTGTATATTTAGATCACTCGAAGTTGCAACCACTGAGATCAGGCGTACCGACATCATTCACATTAGGGGACCACTCTACAACCCATAAAAACGAGTCTAACCTTTTCCTCGATCGTTACCAAAAATCCCGTGACCTCTCAGTCTATCAAGTCTCGCCTAGGAGTCGCGCAACTCACATTTTTAGAGTTTCGTCAACGAAATAGCCTAAGATACACCAAAAATGCAAAATACCAAAATTATTATGTGCCAATAATGAGCTTAGCAAAAAGGCAACACAGTGCACAAATTGGAAATAATAATCATGTAAATAATTTCTTACAAGAACCAAGGGATAGTAAAAGGATAGTAGGTACCCCAAAGACAATTTTTCTTATAAAAATAGACCATCACTGTGGGAAAATTTTTCAAAGAAACTTTCTTGGAAATCGAGTTTTTATTTTTTTTTATAACACTTTAAGCTCGTTTACGTGATTAAAAGTATACTTTTTCTGTAATATCTCAAAATGTAATTTAAAGTTTTGTTCACCCTGATCGGAGAACATGACATTTATTCACAACAGCAAATAATTTAAAATTAAACAAAAATTTTCTAAATGCGGCCCAGTCTACACCGCTACACTCGCAGCGCAGGGGAGGTGCGGCGCGGGAGGGGTACCGCTGCACGTGCACACCGCGCTTCGTCTGCCGCACCCCCTCAAAAACCTAAAAATTCGATTAAGCAGCGCCTTAATCTTGTTTCCATCTTTTTAGTTGACTTGTCTTTTTTATGCAGGCGGGTTTCTAATTTTTTCAATTATTTTTCCGTTCCGTTGGAAATCCGTTCAGCCGTTTAAAAGATATGAGGTAATAAAGAATATTACATACAAACAAACAAACATACATACAAGATACGCGCGAAAAACATAACCCTCTTGCAGTCGGGTAAAAAGGCACATAATAGAATTGTCAATGCTAAAATCTATTTTTTTTTAATTATGTAGCTGTTTCATTATCTTAATCGATTGTCAAATATTTGGAAAAATATTTCCTCACTTTTATGAAAAATAACGCTGGCTTGCAGCGAAAGAGTAGGATATTCGACGATGCCACTAGGTTACTTATGTTTGTAACGACTACTTAAGTATTCAGGCAGGTACTACTTATATTAAGGTAAGGACGATTGTAAATATTGGGTATCGTTGGAATCCTAATTTTTTGACTTCTGAACTTTAGTTCAGAATCCTCCAAAAAATTTTATATTACTTAACATGCTTACTCAAATAAATGATTCTTGCCATAGGTGGACGCGAAAATGAACACCATATCTTCGTGCGACTTCGACGGCGGCGCGCGCAGGGTCATCCTGTACTCCACCGACGTCCTCCGCCATCCATTCTCCATCACCACATTTGAGGACTGGGTCTACTGGACTGACTGGGACAAGACAGCTGTTTATAGAGCCAACAAATTCAACGGAAAAGATGTTGAAGCTATCACCTCTACTCATACCGTAAGTATTTATTTACTTAAATGTGTAAGTGTGTTTTCCATACATTTTGTAATATCAAGAGTTTTCTCTGATAATGTTGATAGAATGACACAGAATTCGTTAAAAAAATAATTAAAAACCCCGAAAAAATATGTACGGTGTCAGAAATTGAAGTAAAAAATGAAAACATGTCAATTGATCGAGGAACGCTTAATCATTTATTGGCATTTTAAATGATAAAGGAACAACTAGAATGGCATAATACATCTGGAAGTTTACCTAATCGAAATCAGGCGCGGTCCAATCGAAATTGCATCTTCTTACTAAAGAAAATCCAATATTACTGATGTACATCCGCAAGTTAAGTAAATCAAACAGGTAAACAAAGTATTACCGAGGATATTGCTGAACAAAGGTCAAGAAAACACGTCTGAATACCTAGGTATACCTACGCTTGTTCTAGGTATTTTCAAATAGGTACTTACTCAATGATAATGTTTAGCACTAACAACTTATTCTAAACGTGAAGAAAACTAGTAGGTACCTAAATATTCGTATTTTTTGACAACAGCTCCAGAACCCTATGGTGATCCACGTATACCACCCATACCGCCAGCCTGACGGGGTCAACCACTGCGCTGCTGTCAACGGGCACTGCTCGCATCTCTGCTTACCAGCTCCCAGGATAGGACCCCACTCGCCCCGAGTCTCATGCGCCTGCCCCAACGGCCTCAGGCTGTTGCCGGATAACCAGATGTGCGTCGAAGACAGTAAGTACATTTTGTCATTTCCAACGATGCATACAGTCTGTAAATCTTTTCACAGTGTTAGCAAAAAATTGTGTACTGGACAATCGCATGATGGTATTCCGACACTGCACCTACTAGTGGTGAAGAAGTAATACCTTTTGAATCTCTGGAATTAGTTTTGCTAGCCACAATCTTCCGCAAGAAAATAAGACCTTTCCCAGTGGGTAGATCGATTAAGGCAGATCAGCGCCCTTACTCAAATGGCCATTCTACTAAAATTAACGCTAGTAGAATAGAATAACAATGTATGGGAATGACATAAGCTAATGCTTAGCTCCTGTCAATCCCATACATACATTTTCATATATTCTAATAGCGTGAATTTTAGTAGAATGGCCATTTGAGAAGGCCCTCTGGTGCACTCTAATCAAGGAGTTATCCTTTTATGACATACAGAGTACACCTTGATGAAGAATGACAAACTTTATCTTTGCGGCACAATTTCCGGGCCCATGAAGTTGTAACTTCAGAGGAGCATATTTCTACACTGCTACCTACTGCTGATTTTTCTCAACCAGTGATACAAAACATACATTCGTCATTAATATAAATACTCTTTTACAAGAATAGGCTATTTGACTAATTTTGGAAAGCCATTTTGAATTATTCCTTATTACATAATAAGCGCACCACATTGATATTTCAGGAAAAATAAATGTATTTCATTAAAAAAAAAACAGTGTTAAAGTTTACAATTTTAAAACCGCGCCAAAAACGCTATGGCGCTGGACACGTGACTTGTTGACGTCAGTAGCCTGTAAACATTGTAATATCCTTAGCCATTTGACAGCCATCAATCGCGGATCCTTAGTCTATGGTCGTGTCAAACGCCTGAAACCATATTTATTTACAGGCAAGTGATGTCATCAATCATCTTAGAGCGTTATCGCCACAGAAAAAAAAATCTAAAATTAATGCATTTTTCTAGGTGAAATTAATCAATTAATAGACTTAATTTAGTCTATATAATAGTTAAATATGTTTATTTACGCCAATATCTGTTAGGATGACCACAATTTGTAGTATATTTTCAATGTTGTCAAATACCCTATTGTTCAGTGTAGGTTTCAAAACAGCAGAAAAAAAAATTATAACTTTAGTATAGGTCTTTTGGGATTTAAAAAATAATTAATACCATCAAACAAGTTTGTTTTACAAACAAGAAAAATACCATAACAATTGGGTATATTGCATGTGCATGTAGACAAGGCTATTTTTCTATTAATTAGAGATGATTCGATTCAATTTAAGAAATTCGAATAAATTGCACGTACCAATTGAAGATCATTCAGCATTGTTGACGCCGAAAACGTGCGCCATTCTATAGTATATGAATTAAATTTGTTTATAGACACGCAAATAAACTTTTTGTTGTTGACGAACAATGCATGTAACAATATTTTGGGTCTAATTATGGCATTGATTTCCATTCCATGAATTGTAATGAAGAAAGAAAGACATAACATACAGTATAGAAGTATGAAAAATAAATGGGACACATGAAATCATTACTCAAATACCTTTTATGAAACCAGAACCAGAAGTACCTTGTTGGGTTCGTCCATTCGTTGATTGGAATACAATTGATGGTAGTCAATAAAAAAGACGTTTGTACTCATCAATCATCGATGGAAATCGACCTTTTCAATTGAATAGCTTGGAGCAGACGACATTATAAATTTATTTCATCAAGTTCAATATGTCGAACAATTCAGAAAATTTTCGATTTCTCACATTCATTGGTGATAGTTGCGTGTGAATTGCAAACATTCACAATTGAAATGTTTAATCAATTATAAATGCTTCTAGCTGTGACTGCACGATAAGTTACTTTCTAAAAGTCATTGATACCTTCACACACACACACACACATACATACAACCTTCGTTAATTACGAATGCTAAATGAACGCATTGGTATGCGAGTGAGTTGCATTGCAACAAGGACGACTATACTTACCGTAATTTCATTCTTGGATTCGGTCAAACAGGTTTTCTACTGAAAACTTTATAAGAACAATCTCTTATTTATTCCGAATGAAATCTAGTTCGCCATACGTATCATTATTTTCCATAATGAATATTATCCCCTAATCTTGTTTTCCAAACTTATCAAAATTTAATGATAATGTTAGAATTTCATGAACGTCGCACGGATGGGCATGGTTTATTCTTTTGCAATCAAAAGAATAAACTGGATTTGCTCTTTCTGTAAGTATAAGTAATTAATATAATATTGCGGAACTCAATATGTTGGAAAATATTATCCGTTAGATTTTATTCATCTTGGGAACACTACACTTGAAGTTGTTGACCATTATGTAATACCTAGGACAGGCAGTCCAGTTAGGTAGGTCCAACTTTGAGAAGAAGATCTCTCGTCGAATCCAACTCGGATGGGCAGCATTCGGGAAGCTCCGAAAAATCTTCGTGTCCGATTTACCTCAGTGTCTCAATACGAAAGTGTGTTGCCAGTGATGACTTACGGCAGTGAAACGTGTTCGCTAACTATGGGTCTCATAAGGAGGCTCAAGGTCACCCAGCGTGCAATGGAGAGAGCCATGCTCGGCGTTTCTGGTCCGACCGACGATCTGGTGAAGGTTGCCGGAAGCCACTGGATGTGAGAAGCGCAGGACCGATCGTCGTGGAAATCCTTGGGGAAGGCCTATACCCAGCAGTGGGTGTCGTGCGGCTGATATGATGATGATGAGATTTTCTAGGATCAAAAAAACAATCAGAAAATCGTTTGTATAATAATATTCGGGAATCCCTCTAAAGATTAAACAACTCGTTAGTAAACTTCATAATGGTTAAACATATTATCAACTTCCCACAGTAGGGCCACGTCACGTGGTCACGCTTGTTTTTATCCTGACAAATTCAGTGTGAAATCATATCACCACCAGAAAAATAAGAATGACGAAACACTTGACCAAAAAATGTTTGTTGAATCACCGCTAAAGTTTCGATTACTAGCTACAAGCAAGTACGGTACCTTTGAATATACAAGTAGATCATTATAGGCAATGCTGCGTAATCGTCCACGTCATCTGATGACGCGACATCGGACGATGTTTGAAATTGCAGGCGCCGACCTTGAGTGCGATAGGAATATACCACGCCTCCTACCTTATCTCTTTTAGTCAGACAAATTTGTAGGTTGGTAGTAAGTAGAAATTGCTCATTCATTATTGTTTTTAAAGCGCTATCTAAGGAAACATAAGAATAGTTAATTCAGGTCGGATGTGTAGCTCTTATCATTTACGCTTTGGCGTCTCGGCAGCCGTCTGCGGAGATAGGTCAGTAGATTTAAATTCAAGTAACTTTAAACAGTCGAATGTTACTGTTTTAAAGAAGAGCTAAAATAAATTATAATAGATGATGCAATGTAAAAGAATTCGTACGAATTGGTCAAGATGCCGGCTGATGAATGTAGGAGTTTTTTATTACACGCATGTTGAGTTGACAGTGTAGCCCACTGCAAGCGGTTGGCGAATACGGCAAGGTGACGTCACAACATCACGCCACCTTTTGTTAGTCAATCCCCACGCGATCCGGCACGGCACTAGTGCGTGCGTGCTTAAACTGAAAATACTTTTTTATTAAATATTTTATTTCGTCATTTAAGTACCTATTACTTTACTACAAAATCGGTAATAGAATATGATTAACGTATTTCAACTATGATGTTAGGGGGCAAGAAATTGAAGTTTAGAAAATCGTATGGTTACAAATATGTTTTGTTTAGTTTATTAGAGAAAACATTCGCTAAAAACTTGGTGCTTCTTTTTTATTATTGAACAAAATCCGAGTAAGAGACCCATTTACTTAATTAAGGTAACATATAAAAAAATACGAAATGTCAAATCAAAAAACTAAGTCAATCTATCAAAATAAAAAAATAAAACTTTATACTAAGCTAAACTTTAATAGAAAATGTAGGTAGATAAGTACTTAAAATTACCAAAAACTGTGTTCAATGAACATTTTAAAATGACTAATTCCACAGCATTGGAAACGGTCACAGAAACCATACTGAGAACCGGATCGCGGCCAGTTAATTTGACGGGTGAAGCCGTGGTGGAACGTCAGTGGCGCGAGGCGAACAGTTTTCGGCCAACCTGGCTCAGTTTAGTTTTATTCCGTGTCGTAACTCGAGTGACACCGCACGCGCGTCGCCAGCGCATACTAGACAATTATTTCAGTTTTTACCTTGACTTCATAACATAAACTATACAAATAACAAAACGGAACATTATTGGAAACAGTTTCTAAGTTTGTTTTATAATAAATCTACAGATTCGGAACAAGATGTGGAAGTGCAAAAAGAGAATGTTGGTACAAAAACTACTATTGTAAACGAAGAAAAACCTGTAACCAGTGAGTATTAAAAATGGTTCAGTGATGTTTTCAAATCCTCTGTCCTTCCTGTGTGCTTAAATTTTGAAACAAATCAAACGACTCTGTGGCTTTTGAGGTTAGACATTCTCGGTTAATGAAAGTGAATGTGCATAGGTACTTGTCATAACTTGCGTATGGATTAATTTCTTACAGTTGTATTTATTTATTTTATTTCTTAATCAAAGTGAAGGTTTCATTTCTCCCAAATGCCACAAAGTTGTTGACTGCTTTCAGCTGGTTGAGGTTTCATCGTTCCTATCAGATAAGATAAATAAACATCTATATAATTAGGCAATTAATTCACCGATCATCACTAACCCGTACTCTTTCAACTAACATCCGACATAATTGTGACTGTTTGAAAGTATCTGTGTGTCTTCATCTTGGGATTCATTGACTGATTCACAGGGCATGCCAAACAAATATCGATTGGGTGAATTGATCATTCGTAAGCGAATCATCAAGCAAAAGCGTTTAAACATATGGTGGATAAACGAGGAGAAAGGCTTCTAAGCCTTCTCGTGAAGTCAGTACGCGCTGTTATTAAAAGTGACGAAACTACGGAAGCTCCAGACGTGCCGAAGCAAGAAGCACTTGTTGATAGGGAGGAGCCGCCAACGATGTTGTATTGGGAGAAGGATAAAGAAGCTTCTATCAATCAAAACCAAGAGTTTATAGATCTGTACCACCGCGGCGTTGCTCTGGAAAGGATACCAGACACCGTCGAAGGAACCTTTACGGAATCTCATTACAAATTTGGCAAAACCCTAGAATATATACCAGAACAAATCCTCAGCAATATAAACGAGGGTAAAGTATCGAATTTTAAAAATTAATAACCACCTTTTTTTAGTTAAGAAGACACACAGATTCGCATTGAACTGGGTGCATGTGATTTGAGTGATGACTAACTAATTTTTAACACTAAACTTACTAAACTATAAGCTAATATTATAGAAAAAAATCTCTGAATAGTTGCCGTTTTCCGAGTATGTAGATAGGTGTTGAAACGACAGTGTTCATGTAAACACAGGATTGTTTAATCTAAAATTCAATAGTAGGCAAGTTGGTACTTAATGAATAAGTACCACTATTCGCATAGTAATGTTTGTAATACAATTGTAATTGTAATGTTAACCATTTCATTCTTATCGTCAGTTACAATGGATTTTAAATCTTATCAATCTTTATAATCATTTTAATGTGGGATTTTTTTCATTAGTACAGTCAAAAACAGAAGTTAGATGTTTTGCCTGTTAACGCTAGCTGAAGCTTAGAGCAATGCTCTAAAGTTACGTAATAAAATTTGGAATGAAGTTCTTTATTTATTAACTGTCGAAAATTGTGATGAATCACTATAAATATAATTAGGTGCTATCGTGATTTAATATACATGCGTCAATCAGTTGAAATTAATCACTTACGATAAGTTTAAAGTAACTTTAGAAATGTTCGATAAACAAAATCCGCAAATATTTTAAAATTATTGACAAAACTTCATAGAGCAGATTTCGTTTTAGATGTAAGTCAGCCGATTAGCTGGCATGTTTCATTGACAATATCTGCAAATAGAATGACTAGAAATAGCAGTTTCAAAATGAACCTAGCCTAGATATCGTCACATTAATATTATGGAAATAAACAAAATGTACGAACAACCAAAAATACGCGTTATTAATAATTTAATCCTTTAGACTTCAGAGTCAAAATATTGAGAATAACCACAGATTCTCAATATTTTGACTATAGTGACTAGTTTGATGAAGTAACTAATAATTTTTGCATACAAGTAATAATGACACTAACGGTCTTGTGGAATCGCAGTAGTTAGATATTATATTAAATATCAAAAATAAAATTAGATAAAGTAACGTTACAAGTAAAGTGTCTAAACACTTACCTATTTAAAAAAAAAAAACTTATTTTTTCGTATACGTACTAATAACTATCCTACATTACGCATTTTTCGTAAGGTGGTGGGTATTATCAATATCATACGTGTAACTGTGAACGCAATACGTTATATTGTATTTGTATTAACAATTTTAAAACACTGCAACACAATACTGTTTCTTTAGAAACTAATTTACATAACATCGAATAAGTATTCTTTGAATTTGAACCGCAAGCTCATTTCTTAAAAACAAAGGTGTTTTAAATTGTGTTGCAGTATAGAATTAAGCTTAGCATCGTGCTAATAAAGATTTTTTTTATTCCAGGTGTTCCAGAAGCGCCCAAGACTGGAACAGGAATTTCTACCAGCGGTCGTGACGCTGGTGTCGTAGCAGGCATCGTGGTAGCCGTCATCTCTGGAGTTATCATTTTAGCGGCATTGGTATGTATTAAATTGTTAAATAGTAGCAAAAGCAAATTGTACTTTTACAAGACAGTAGGTATAACAACTTGACACGAGATGTTGTAGAAAACTTTAACTCAATCGGTTGAGGACTTGAATTGCTTTAAAATTCGGTTGCAAGATTTGAACAAACAAACAAACAATGCAAGTTAAATAGAAGCTTGTTAAAGATTGTCAGACATGGTCACACGCGTGACCTCAGAGATGACGAAGAAGTGCGCTCGTATCAGCGTGCTAGTCACTCAAACAAAAAATATGTATCATAGGTACCTACTTTCTAATTAAATCCAAATTCAAAGTGATTTTAAAAAATTCTAGTCTAGAAGTAGATGCGTACGCGGAAAATTTTGGATAAGTATTTATTAACGACAAAGATATTTTACTCGTCAACGCCCGTAAAACGAGACAATAGATTTTCTATTGTTGTCCGGACGCCGGCGACCGCTTGGGCGTAGATGAATTAATGGAAATTATGGCAATTAAGAAAATACATGTGGAAAATGATTGGCACTGCTTCTTACCATTGTTTATTGAGTTGGTAATATTAAATACTTATTAAACAACAAACTGACTATTCCGATTTAGGTACAACAATTAAAATGGGTATTTCCTACATTTACTCACAACGGAATGGGTAATCCTCAAACCGCATGATTTTTCAGCCCTAGACCTAGAACCCACTTTATTTACCTGTAAAATATTTACAACA
Source organism: Agriphila geniculea (assembly GCA_943789525.1). NCBI lineage: Eukaryota > Metazoa > Arthropoda > Insecta > Lepidoptera > Crambidae > Agriphila > Agriphila geniculea. The sequence goes on from OX038871.1 coordinate 21,482,452, forward strand.
CCTATTTTCGATTATGTTAAGTCCTATAAGGCCAAATGTTGGTACACTCTTATTAGAAATCAAATAAGAAAACAAAAGAAATGCAGACTAAAACAAATAAGGATCCAGTGCTTATTACTTACTATTTAAAAGTTCAAATGTACGTTCGTTAGCTTCTTGTCGGCCTAAATATAAAACAATCGAACAGTCGTGGGATCATATTTCACCATCATGAGACTATACCAAGAAACGAGGTATCTACCTACATCGTTGTTGACAGCAACGTTTTCAAGGAATTGCGCATGGTAACAATTTTATTCTTTATTGTGTCGAATGTGTAAGTTACCGTGATGATACATGGGGGATCAACATTTCGAATAAAACAAAAGACAACGTTAACTTGGTGGAAAAAAATGATAGGAGATTGATAGCTATTTAGAAAAAAAGAGTCTTTCAGAAGCTTTAATTACATTTATGGTTATTCATTCTGATTTATTATAGGTACGGCGATTAATCAAAATTAATGTACCGTCCATAAAATGATCGAAATCTAATCATCAATCCCATTAAGTAACAGAAACAGTATAGCATTCATTTTGCGGAATGTTCTCGTTTCGTCTTCTATTCTATTCGTCAATGTAGTAGGTAGGTACGTGAATGATTGTCATCAATGGATTGTTAGATTACATCACACCATCGTTGCCTTAATTGACGTCAATTGATAAATCATTTTGGCGGATTTTTTTTCAGATTACGGATCTAACCTAATTGGGTTCCTCTAATTTAGTAAATTTCTATTTACTTAAAATTACCTACTTTGATACAAAATTTCTTTTTGACTGAGTACTCAAAGTACTAGAAATTCCAGGATCCAAAATTCATGACATTTTTTTTTTCAAAACTTGTGATTCTGGCAATTCTTGGACTGAACCGCAGGTTTACGGCCTAACTCAAAATGCTTTCAAATTGATAAAGTTTATGACGTCAATGCACTGTCTGCCTTGTTATTGTCTTATGTTATGTATGACAAAGACAGGCAGTGCATTCCTATCGCTATAGGGTTGAGTTAGGCGGTAAGGCCTCCGGTTGATAGTTTGTATTATTTTGTTTGGTATAAGGGTGGTTATATGTAATGTTTCTTAATTACAGATCGCTGTTGTTGTGTACCGCCACTACGTGCACCGCAACGTCACGTCGATGAACTTTGACAATCCGGTATACCGCAAGACTACAGAAGACCAATTCGCACTCGAGAAAAATGGTTACGCTCCGGGTTCAAAACTGTACCCGAGCACTGTGGGAGAAGAGGTAAGAGCATTAACTGCAATGGAATGTACCTTAAACATACAAAACAGCTTAAGATAAGTCTACCAACTTCAAATCAGTCTCCAAGGAGCCAATTAATATAAGTGGGTGTACCAACTTCACCGACCCTTCCTTTAATTTTCATATATTTTTTACTAAAAACTATAAATATTTATTTTGGAAACATCACTTCTATACTATAGTTTGTCGTACAATGAAAAGTTATAAGACCCCAGATTTAACAGTTATAAGGCCAAAATTGTAAATAAACGAGATGACATTTAGGGATATTTTACTATAGTAAAAGTTAAGGTCTGCCTAAGACATTTTAAACTTGATGTACTTAGAGTTATATTTACTACATTATTTTAAGGGATTTATAGAAAATATTTTCGTTTAGATAATAAGAATAAGAATTTGGGCAATTAAACGTGCCAACATTTTTACCGCATCAGTATTAAGGAATAGTCGCCAAATTGTAATATTGGTTTTAAATAGTAGGTGTATAATGCTGTAAATATTAACCTTTGAATTAGATAAGTATGATTTTTGTATTTTGCCTCCCGCCCGCTTAATCTTAGAACTATATAACGTTATACTGCCAAGACAATTTGTTTTTCATGCATTTACATGCGAGGGCTATAAATATTGGTAAGTTTTATGTGTAGAATAAATGTGTAGTATTTTATTTATAATATTCTAGAAATCATTATTTTATTTTGATTTGTTGCAAATTTACATTCGATCGCTGCCCAATCTGCCCATGCCATGACAAATAAGGACAAACAGCTTTTAATTATTTTTTCTTGCCTTTATAAATGTTAATATCTCACAGAAAAGGCAGAGCAATTACGGTGCATCTGCAAGCTACATTAACTTAATAAACGAATATAAATTGCTTGCAGTTGCAAGTAAATTATAGGTCTCATACGAGACAAGACAAGACAAGTAATGATGAGACTTGAGAGCATGATAGTGATACCTATTACTTAAATAGCTTATGATGAATACATAAGTACTTAACATATGTTTCTCAGCTAGAACGATATCAGTAATTCATAGTGTTTAAAAAACATCTGCTAGTGCCAGTATAAATACTGCAAGAGATAACTAGGAATAGCTAAAAATTAAACTATAAGTAAAGAAAAGATTTTTAGAAACACTTTATACAACATGTTACAAAGAACCCCAATGCCGAATATGGTAGAGATAGAGACAATCAAACTGGACAACTTTTACTATGGGACCAACTCTGAAATCGCGAACAGACGTTGTGTAGGTAGTTACTTTTTTTGTCTTTTATCACTACTAATAAACACTGACACTGATTATAATAATATCGATTTTCTTTCTTTTCAGGCCCAAGAACCACTCAACACACCCGGAACAAATGAGTTTGTATAGTGTGCAAGCCGGCAGCAAATATATTAGTGTCTCATTAAATGTGAAAAGAAAAAGAAGGACATGTGATACTTAAAATAGTGTAAACCAGTGAATGGGACATGAGCTAACGTTTTGTAGAAAACTCTAAAATAGAGTTAGCTTTAGTGCAGTGAAGTGTGATGCTTACTTGAACAAAGTTCTGTCGATGTCATGCCTCATGGTGGATCTCAAGTAAGGTTTCTTTTGAAACCGCTAGACGTAACGCACGTGAGATCTTTGGAAGCTTTTTTTACTACTTATCACAATAAAATTTCATTATGTATCCGGTATATTGAAGGCTCTTTATGGTAACATGTTTTCTTCTGGATGTGGCAGAACATAAGTATAATGCCCGGTGTATGTACACATTTTTGTATACTTATTTAGTTAAGTATCTGATCGATTTTTAAGAGTTCGTTTATAAAATAATGTACCTACATTTCTACCCGACCAGTCATAGTCAAGGCGACTACAAAACCAAATTATTGGGAGATGTAAAAATAAGAATAGGCTTTTCTTATAGTAGTTTCTTTAAAAGCGACGCATCTTAATAAGATATTTTCCCGTATGTTTTATCTCTTTCTGCCGTACAGAAGCGTCGTGAGTTAAAGCGAGAAATGTTACTAAACATGTTTGCACTGTAACTTTTCTAGTTGTGGTAAATGGGAATTTACTGTTCAGGCACAAAATGATCATATGTAGGTATGCATTTTATTTAGAGAATGTACTTATTTAGCCAGATAAAATTCATTTTCAAACTTTGTACTGATTATACACATTTTGATATACCTACCTTCTAGTAAAGACGCTAACTTATTTTGAATGTTTATTCCTATAGAATAAATTAATTTATTTATTGATAAAACGACACACTGGAGAATCTAGGCCAATTTAATGAAATGCTGTGTGCCAAATTAGTAAATATTAATTTGCCAATTAGTTGTATTGTAACATGATAATTACTAAACTATTTTTGTTAAAGATGTTCCATTTCTACATGTCATATAGGTATTTGTTGCCATGTATTTATTTGAATTTTAAAATATTGTTATACTGTGGTTTAATATTTATACTATATTTTATGTAATAATGGTTGTATTTACCATCCGATTTAATTAATATATTTTAATCATTAGTCAATGATGTTAAATTAATATTTGGAATATAAATTTGTCGATCAAAATCCTGCCAAATTTCCTAAAATTAGCTTATCTGTAATGTAATTCGATTACATAAAAATAATCTTGATGCACATTTCAGAAATGCCTAGCTCAATAAGTGTGGTCACTAAAATTATTGTGTAAATATTGTCAGTAAAATATATGTAAAATGTGTTAATTTATTTCTTTTATTTTGGTCCCTTTGAAGTTACCATTAAAAGGCATCGCATTGCAATACCTTGACCTTACTTTTCAAGATTGTGCCTATGTAATTGGAAAGTTGATAAAACAAGTCCGTTAAGGTTACACATATTATAATTTTTAACGAAGGTTAGACATTGGTTTTCGTACGACTTTAAAAAATTAAGCTTACCTATCGCAAGATGAACGATTTCTTTAAAAATTAAATACCACAACTGCAGGGCCCTAAATTATAAACATGACAATTTGTCACCAGTCATGACAATTTCATATCCATTGCGTCAACCAATTAGAAAATACAGAAACCTACTCATAGCTACACCGGTATTCAAACCAAATTGTCATGTCATGACAAAATTGACAAATTATCACGTTATGAAATAGAGCCCGGATATAACACACATTGGCCACAAAATTACTCAGTATTCGGTAGTTTAATAAAAAATGTAGGTATAATGAACTGGTTAGACAATCCGTTGAAAGTTATTTTTCAAATAAAAAATGTGCGTGTTAACAACCACAGATTTATTGAAGTTTTATAAGGATGGATGGATAAATTGAAAACAAATATTTAAAAACACAATCTAGAAAACACTGATAAAAGATGATATTGTAGACAATCACATTATTAATTGAATGCCGTTTTTGGACTAATTTAACATGGTAATTTAATTTGGCATTCTACGTTAGGTATATTTATGCGAGAAGAAAGAAGGCAGGCAAGCCGATCTTTAAAATAAGTGAATTCTTAAATTAAGAAACTATCTAACATGTCTAATGGTATTCGATTATTGATAGGAATTTTTGCATTTCGCTTATTGAAGAATACACACGCACAAGCCCGCCTTGCAAGCTTGGATTGCCCTGGGATTTATGCTGCACACGTGAAATTTGTCCGTAAAGCGCGGCCTTCAGGCTGAGATTTATGCTACACACGAGAATTTTGCCGGTAGGCGTGGCCTTCTGTCCGCGATTTATGCTAAACACGTGAGTCCAAGCATACAGTCCGGACCTGTGCGTGTGCAGCACCCATTATGAACTCTTAACATCTCATTCATATTTGCGAGAGATATTTGTACATCAAAAGTAATGCGACAACGACACCTTTGAACACCATTCAACTTAGTCTACTTCTTTATACTTAAGAAATTATGAGACTGATAATAAATTAATGGTTATTTGTTATACTAGAGACTAAAGTCAATTTGTGCTACGAGGCCTGCTGACTTTAAATCACAGTAAATACAGCACAGTGAGTGTTTTAAAGGCGCGAGACATAACAAAAAGTGCGTAAATCAGTTAGAGTGCACATTAACTAGTTAATCTGCAGATTAACTGGTCGAGACAAATAAAGTGCAAAAAATTGTTTCATTTCATATTCGTACATTAACTAGGTAATCTGCAGATTAACGACCAAGCATCAGTTAAAGTACGGGTTCTTTAATTGAAATGAAATAAAATTAAAAAATAGTGTAATCACATAAAAGGGGGCAGACAAAAGCGGGGAGACTGGGGGCTCGGGAGGCGAAGCCCTCCTTGGAAAAAGTCTTAAAAGAGTTCATCAGATTTGGTTAGTATTGATGTTATAGTCAAACCCCGAAGTCCAGGCGCTCCTAGGTTTGCCTAGTCAAACCTCAGGTTTGACAAGAATGCTTAGTCAAAGTCCAAAACTAAAGCGTGTTTCGGACTTTGACTAACGAATTTATGGCAAACCTAGGAGACCAACTTGAATAGTCAAACCCCGAAACTCAATACGATCAAATCGAGGTTTGACCAGTCAGCCTTAAATTAGGGACAGAATGTGTTATTTTGTATGTAAATGTGTAAAAATACATTCTTTAGAGTGAAAATGTAACTAAATCAACAATTTTCCTTTGAAACAAAGATTTCTGTTGTCTGTTAAAAAAAAATACCACGAAAATTTTCTATCTTTCTGACCTACAGGAGTAAGGCAGCTTTGACTAAGATAAACCTAAAAATGAATAAAAAATAGCATTCATTTCTGATGTTAGATTTAGTCAAAGCTGCCTTACTCCTGTAGGTCACGTGACGCTCCGCTGCACTTCGCGATCGTCTTAAATTTAGTGGTTATTTTTTTAACAAACAACAGAAATCTTTCTTTCACGGGAAGATTATTAATTTAATTAAATTATCACTCTTAAGAATGTGTTTTCATACCTTTAAATACAAAAAACATATTCTGTACCTAATTTAAGTCTGACTGGTCAAACCCCGATTTGATCAAATTGCGTTTCGGTGTTTGACTGTCCAAGTTAGTCTCTCCTAGGTTTGGCTATAAATGCGTTAGTCAAAGTCCGAGATACGCTATTAGTTTTGGACTTTGACTAAACCTGAGGTTTGACTAGGCAAACCTAGGAGCGCCTGGACGTCGTGGTTTGACTATAACATTGAGACCAAAAACGAGCGAGCGGATTTTTGTAAAATTTACTTTCAGTACAGGTAGTCTTCAACTTAAATTTCCTGAAGCCTTGGCTTTTAGTTGGATTTTACTCACTGTCTTCTGTACTTTAACGGAATGGCATCAGATCTGTTAATATGCATATTAACTAGTTAAAATGCGGAACTCTTCTGCACTCGCAGCACAAATTGTATTTGGTGTCTAGTAGGTATAACAAATAATTATTGTTACAGAGTGTTCGACATGTTTAAGATTTGGGGTTTTAGCAGGGGTGTGTTTTATGGTGATTATGGATAATGAGCGGCTAATAAGTAATAACCAGCGATTGTAATGTCCTTACACACAATACAAATTTAAATATTTGGAATGTTGTTTACAATAGATTTCTTCAAAAAAATGCATGAATAAGCTTTTTGAGATTCCGAGTTCAATTCCTACCAGTTTAGCATACGCATTGACTATTTTTCTTGGTAAACTAAACATATTCTGTTCCACATTAGGTTCTCTGTTCCACATTAGGTTATCTGTTCCACATTGGGTTATTCCGTTCTTTTATGGTAAATATTTGAGCAAGAAAGGTAATTTCTAAACTGGAAATGTGATCAACGAGAGAAACGGGTTCGATTCCTGTCCGAGAATATGATCTGGTGCAAGTCGTATTTTTTATTGCAGAAAAACAGATTCAGTTTAGCCCTAAACTTGGTAGTTTAGTAGTAGAACAGTTAATGAAAAAAAAATACACATTGGCTATAGTAATTGCGAACTAGGTATCTGGGTACTTATTGCATAAAATTAAAACTATAACACAAAGATAACACACAAAATCACGCTTGATTATTTGAAAACAGAAATAACCGGGTAAGTATCCTATTTCTAGGATATTATTAAATACAACAATGGGTCTATAAGTATTTTTCGCTAATTTACTGACACATAATTAACTACTTAACAAAATGCACTTAAACTACTGCTACATAACTAAAAAAATGTAAATCACAAGCCATTTCAAACTTCAGAGGTAATAAAATAATCAGGTAAATATAAATCACTTAGTCATACCAAAATAAATTGTACATACGATCAATCATGTTGGTTGTATAGCTGTAAACTTTTTTTTGAAGACCATACACTTTCGCTAAAATTATACTCGAAAATGAAAGTAATTCCTAAATTTGGGATTTTTGCATTAACAATAGTATTTTTTTTAATATTAAATAATTACTAGAAAAGTTCGACTCGGTACCTGTGCCCTGTTTATCAAAACTTACAAGTCTTGTACTTTTTAAAAACAAGCATTTTCCTTATGAAAATTATTATTATTTCACAAATCCGTTTATCAAAACACGTTAAATTAATCGCTACAAATGTTTTTGTTTATTTAACTAATATGTTTTCACCTTTATATTAGTCATTTAGTTAATAAAAAAATCAAAACTTGTAAAAAACTCAATGGAAAATCCTGAGTATTTCTTGAGCGATTTTTTTACCGCCTTACTCAAATTGGTTTCAAATTGCCATAATTTATGACGTCAATGCACTGTTCGTCCTTGTCATTGTGTTATGACATGACAAGGACGGACAGTGCTATTGCTATCGCTATAGCTTTGAGAGGCCGTAGGGCCCCTGATGGCAAGTCAAATTTTTATAGTATATTACTTAATATTATAGTTATAGGTAATTAATTCGTTATCAAGTAGGTATAAATTGTTCTACCTCACAAAGTCCGTCGTTGACTCTCTTATCTTTATTTAAAAACATTTAAAAATTGTTTAATTCATCGGTCTTCGTGACGTGAGATAAAACAACTAAGTATATCGGGTCATTTTGAACTTACCATCCAAATTTTAAGGATGTGTCCAGTTCATAAAACTAAACAACTTTCTCTAAGAAACATGTGTCAAATTTCGCCACTAAACTTTGGTCATCCCTTACTAAATAAAATTGATCACGTGATCTCTTTGATTTGTATGGATAGTCGATTTTTTCACATATTTGGCCATGTGTTCCTTAGAAAAAGTTGTTCAGTTTCATGGACTGAACACATCCTCAAAATTTGGATGGTGAATACAAAATGACCCTGTATATTCACCATCAAGCTATACTCCTATATTATCGTCACTCTAGTTAACGCATCTAATAAACTTAATAAATTAATTAAGTAATGTATTGTACTGACAGTTGCGATACCATAATATATCGCATAGTTCGATGAATAACTCGCACCTACTGTTTAAACACCAAAACATTGAACGAATTTTCTATAAGAATTTTGCTTATTCCAGATGTTACTGAAACTATTTTTCGGTAACGATCTAACATGTTGTCAAAATAAATGTATTTTCTTTCTATTTTCTTCTTTTTTTATGTTTTTGGGAATGACAATAAATTATAATTCTTTTGAAATACACCGTTAATCCGAATTTTTTTCGAGTTTGCCGATTAATAAAGTTTTTTTTTATATTTTCAGACTATTATTTTTTTTACTTTTAACTGCACGTTCATATTCAGAAACGTGGACAGATATCCCCATAACATTTTTAGATATTCTTCAAAATGGATTTAGTAGCAAAAGGTCCTATGTCACACGGACTTTTTTTGCCAAATAGCAAGACACGTGCGTAGATTAATTCTTTTCATTATTTACGTAAGTAAACAAGATAGTCTCTTTTGATTACGCGCGTGTAATTCTATGAATGAGCTCTAAATCCAGAAATCAGTAAAATTTTGGGACATACACAAACCTCAATATCTTGACCAATTATTAAATATTGAAACTTTTAACTGTGCATACTCGATTAGAATAGGGAAGAGATACACTCTTTTCATTTTTAGATATACTTAAAAACAAACCGTGTATAATCATTATCATCCATCCCAATCATCCAAAGTCCCATTGCAGTATTCGGGTTGTACAAATGTACACTGCTTTATATGAATAAAGGGCTAAATTATTTAACAAATGCGCTTGTGCTATGTATGTTGATTGTTGATTGACCTCAGTATTTTACGGAAAAAATCGTATCAATTATGTACCTACATATCAAAAACCGTAACAAATGTCTTACACAATCATAATAAAAAGTTAGCATTTTTTTTAATATGGCCAAATAAACATTATTCGAAATCGAAAGCCACATTTACTAACTATAATTTTAATTTTAATCTTACGACTATATTATGCACGATATCAATTTATACTACTTAAAATGCTTTAAGCAATCAAATAATTCGTAAACATAAATCAACAACAATTTAATTTGGTTGTTTTTCTTATTTGGTGATTAAAAAACTAAGGCGGTGCTAATAAGCCAAGAATCAGTTACTTAACAGAAATGGATTCAAAATCCTTAGTAAATATTGGGAATAAAGTTTTAAAAACTGAACCAATTAATAATAAATTAAACAATTGTAAACATTCCTTAACAAGTCGCATAAACTGAGCAAAGCTTATCATACATAAGTATAATAAAATTAAAAATAAGTACTTAAAGGAAAAAATATTATAAATACAAATGCGTAAGCACGATTCGGGTCCAAATGAGTTGCTTAAGTTACATTTCTAACCTTTAGTTAGACCAATTCCGTTAGTCTATTAACAGGTAAACCTATTTTAAATTAGTTAGTATTTGGGTTTAACATAACTTAAACTATCTTAGTAATTAATTTGCGAGGATTTAAAATTATAATTGTTAGCTAAACCACACCCCAGACCCTCCATACAACCGTGCTATTCAGATGACGTCATAATATAACGCTTTTGTACACGTGCAACTATGAGTGTATAAGGGTCCCCCCAGACCTACCGGTTTCGTTTCTTTGCTTTGCTGTTCTACTTCCTGTTTAGACCGCCGGCCAACCAGGGTCATTTTCAATCTATCGCATATTTGGACCAGACCAAATTGGCAAGATGGCCATTAGCTTGGTGTTATCAAATATCATCGTCTGGGATGCGAAGTAGGAAGCTTCTGGGATATATGCCACCCTGAACATGGTCTCCGATTGTTAAAAATAAATCGATCGCATATTTATATAAATTGTGAATAGGGTTGTGGGTGTCATCATTACCTATCTGAATTATTTTTTTGTGTTTTCATAACGATCTTTTAAGGAACAAAACTCACAAGAACATTCTTATATGTGAAATGTACTTAGATTGAAAATATGCGATAGATTGAAAATTAGCCTCTTGGCCGGCGGTCCATTGCCGAACAGCAAAGCAAAAAACGGAAACCGGTAGGTCTGGGAGGACCCTAGGTGCTACCGTGCAGTATGTACTGTAACTACTGTATGAGTAGCGTATTAGTTTTTTTGGTAAATAAAGTTACGACGCATTGCTTTGAATATCAAAATAAGTTGACATTTGACAAACACGACTAAGCGAGCATACGATTCGGCATACGAACTAGCGGGGTGGGGTGGTAATGGATTCTAGGGCGGGGCGGGGAGTGTCCTTTCTGTGCTTATATCAATTCTGTGGCCAAACATTAGCAAAAAAAAACACGTAGGTAACTATTACATATGAACCAGTGGCGATGGGTCTATAAGTCGTGGGCTAATCGTTGAACTGGGCCGATCGAGATCTGCCTGGGCAAATCACGATGTGCGGCATATCATGATCTGCCCAGGCAGATCTCGATCGGCCCAGTTCAACGATTGGCCCACGACATATATAAGCCGATCCCCATCGGCATATCTTTTAGAAATGCCCCCAACGCTCCACTACGCAGTACCCGTAGTGAGCACGAACATCTGTTGAGAAAAAAGACGCCCGTAAAAAGAACAATAATTTTGTATGGGAAATTTATACAGCGACATCTACCGCCGAAAAGCGAAATCAGATTTTCAATAGACAATTTTCTAGTATGATAATATTTTAGAGTATTATTACGCGCGTTATTTTTCTCGACATGTTCATGCTAGGAGTACGGATCATAATATTTTTGTAGAACAGCTTATTTTCAGCCCATTCTCTTAAACGTCCTCGTCAGATGTTTTGTGGCAATATTTGGCGCGCAAGCGTGCGCGCGCATTTATAGTTTTACCCCCTTACTAATAAAGATTGAATAGCAGATGTATAGTTACACAATGGTTACTCTCTGTCTAACTATTTGAGTTTGACATTAAAAAGAAGGTGACAAAACACTGTGTAACTATGCAGCTGCTATACAATCTTTATTAGTAAGGGGGTAAGTCTGAATAACCAAAAACTGATACTATTACACCTAACAGCCTAGCCACGCAAAGCGGAGAATGGTGATGGATGCGACGAGAAAATTAATTTTAATTGCATGCTCCACATGCTTTACTGCAAAGCGGATTATCCACATTTCGCGGTATCGCACGAAATGTATTACGAATTCGCGAGTCGCGTCGTCGGTCGCCGCTCCGCGTACCCAGGCGGTTCCATATTACCATTATTTTATATTCGAACAAAAAGCAAAAAATTGCACCCTCGACTAAAGTTTTGGTAATGGTGAATACTGTAAACTTATCATATAACACAAATAAGAAACCCTCATTCTTTGGATAAGTAATTCTAAATCCAGTTGTATACAATAAGCTCCATTTAAGAATACCTTATTACGGTTACTATTATACTACAATCATGATCAAGATGAAGAATTTTAACGTAAGCTACTCAGATCACGTCAAAGTTTATTACACGCTTTGTTGACATTTTTTCTGAGAGTTTTAAAAATAAACACATTACGTTTATGGCATTGAAAATGTATGTAGGTTTTCATTCCATTTTAAAGTACAGGCATCCTTGTTCTTGTAACCTTATTTATGTATGTAGGTTACTTAGTTTTAGTAAAATATTATAGGCATCTAACTACTTCTATAGGTATCACTAAAATACTACAATGTGTATATTCATGATCTAATTTACATTTCTACTAGTAACTACATTATCATTACTGTCGTTACTTACACGAAGTTTCTTAGTATATTTTTCAGGCGTACTGTCTACTGCTACATCTTTTTTAATGGGATGGCGCAAATGATATGCGTCATACTGCTTAATTATATGTTCCTTATATACTTTAAAAGTACTTGAGGCGATATGGTGACGAGCGTGGGCGAACATCTGGTCAAAATGGTGAAGATTATGTCTGAAATAAACATTACTTACTATTAATATAAAAATAATAATAATTTGAGTGTCGCTAAAGGGGTCCCAAAATTAAAACAGTAAGTATCTAATTGTATAATAGTAAAGAAGCTAGCGACTAAAGACGGTACCCAGGCAGAAATTAGCGCCGCGGTGAGTTTTATTTTAGTACATTATGATACAAGTTAGCTTAGGTTGCTTATTGCACACAAGGCTGTGGGTTGCAGCCCGAGCCGCAGGCGAGGGCGTAACTCAGCCGAGTGTGCAATAAGTAAGAGCTCACGAGTTTCATACGACGTTTTTCAACACATTTGCGAGGAAAAAACAAAGTAATTTACCACACAGCAACAAATACGACAAAAACAAAATGATAATCATGCTGAGAAAAGGCGCTCAGGTTTTTTTTTTGTTTTTTTCACACGCCCAATGCAAGAATATTTTGCGAACAAAGGGGTTAGTGAGCATACAGCCTACTTCAAAATTATAAATTTAAGTGATAAAATGCTAATATTTTAATATTTTATAACAAAATATTGAAAATTAGGAATAATTTGATAATAATAGATATTTGTTTGACTTAATTAAGGATCTACACATTTGTTTATTACAAAAATGCAATAGAATTTTCAGCGGCATAAAGCTTCGTACAGACTGAGGCGAATTTCGCGCGAAATTCGCGAGTGCGATCACGTAACTCAAAGCGATAGCCATAGCCATTGTCAAAGAAATTGCTATGGCAATGGCTATGGCTATTGCTTTGAGTTACGTGATCAAAATCTGTCAAAATGAGCGACGCGCGCGATTCGCTCGCGTCAGTCTGTACGAAGCTTTAAACCTCTTTGTTGTTACTAAAAAAAATAACTGTATTACCCGGTTAAATTGAAAATGCTCTGTTTACTCGCATAGAACTTGCAGTAAGGTACCTATTTAACTTTGTAGGGATAATTCTATAACCAACTAGTGTTTTATATATTATTGCACGCGTTTGTTATAGTTCGGTTTATGGCCCTAAAAGCGATGTATTAGGGCTCCCTTTACGAGCAAGTGTGTTGAAAAATAAATTATAATACATAATATTAATAAAACTTTACGTAGAATTTTTAAGACTCATGGTCTAGTATTTTTAGAAGGTATCATTACAATCCCATGTTATCATTTAAGTAGATAGCAAAATTGCTAAAAGTGGACGTTATTGACACATTTGATGTCTACTTCGTCTTCCTTCTAACTTAAAAATTAAGTTACACGTTAAGTTTTATTAAACATTTTTTTATTAACAACTATTAAATAAAAACCTCTGAGGGCGCCACTTTCCGTGGGGTATCTTAAGTTCAAACCGCACTTCAGCGGCGCGGCACTGCAGCGGAGCGGCGCGGCCTCTCCTAAACGCACTATCGCGGCAGCAGCGGAGCGGTGCGGCGCGGCGCTAAATGCCAGACGTGGCAAGATTTCATTGAAGTTGGACGCACGAACGAAAAGGGAACGCCTCGGTCACGCGTTCCCTAGAACGAATTTCCAAGGAATGATTTAACAACACATCCCTTTTTTATTTTTTATTTATTTATGATGAGTTATGTTTATGATGTGATGATTTATGAAATGATGACGTAAATTACCACTTTGTAAATTGATCAATTTTTGTACACTGAAATATCAGTGGAAATAGATATTTCCAAATACCCTCTGTAAACTGAAGCTCGATTATGAAGAATATACGGACGCGCCGCGACGCGAGCTATACCGCACTAGCGGCAGAGGCGCGGCGCGGCGCGGCACGACAAAATATTCTTTCGCACCCAAGTCTGCAGCGCCGCGCCGGTACGCGCCGCGCCTCTCCGCTATAGTGCGGTTTGCATCACTGCAATCAATAGAATTAATATTTGGCCGCGTCAGTCCGCGCCGCGCCGCTCCGCTCCGCTGTGTGGACCTTTATTGTGGCATTCCGATGTAGGCGACCGGCGACCACCACGTATTGAATTTTTGTGGAGCCCTAAATAACGCAAGCGACCGCGTCGCGCAACCGTGTTTGTTTAGGGATCCATATTAAAGCATACTAAGCAGTGGGTCGCGCGGCCCGGTCGCAGTCGCCTGTTGCAGTCGCGGGTCGTGTCATGGTCGCCAACATCGGCATGCTACCTTTAGAAAAGTGTTCATAATCTATTAATCTAATCATTAGATTAATGAATTAGGTAACATTCGATTCTAATGTGTGGATTAGGTTAGTATCATGGATGAATTTGTCCATTGTATTGTGACCACAATTAGGAAAACCTAAACTTATTTCTCGTGGACACAATTTCAACCAGACTTTCTGCCATTTTTTTCTGGAATTGAAATTGAAATAGAAATTTCAGTAAACTCACATGCTAAGTAATACTGATGAAAGCATTTCTCTTGTATTTAGTAGGTGGCGAATATATGCTCTAGTGTGCTTCCTGCAAGTAAGGCAGTCGCAACCTTCCGATATGGGCCGAAAATCTTCTTTATATCTGAAACATAAATAATATGGTTAAGATGACATTTATTATTTATTCTCTTTAATTCTAGACGCAAACATGATTCAAAATGCCTTACTAAATGAAGAAACATTTTACAAGTACCTAGAATACAAAAATATATTGCCTAGCAATATTATTCGTTACATTTAACGTCTTAAAGCGTTATATTCCTTAATAAACATTTTCGTTTATTAGTAAGGTACATAATAAGAGTAAAGTCATCTTAAGGGAAGGCCTACATCCAGCAGTTGCAACAAAAACCTTGCACACACATCACATCCGCCGCGAAACAATACCAGAGATGCCGCAGTTGTTCCGCCATGACTTCTCTGTAACACGAAAAACGAAACAGGTGCAAAACAGCCTGTTCTAACGCACAGACACGCCCCGGACACTCCATACAACCGCGCCGTTATAAACAGATGACGTCATATGAGACGTTTTTGTACATGCGCAACTGTGTGTGCAAGGCCGGGTTCCCACCTGCAAAAACTTCTGCGAGAACTTACACTGACAGTAGCTTGTCACACAGTAGCTTGTGAATGCGAACACTTGTAAACTACTGTCTGACAGGCTGTCAGTGTAAGTTCTCGTAAAAGTTCTTGCAGGTGTATTCGCGGCCTAAGTCTAGGTCTACCGTGCAGTTTGTACTATATGAGCGGCGTTCAATTCATAATTCGATTTTTTGGTAAATAAAGTTACGACGTATTGCATTGAATATCAAAATAAGTTGACAGTTGACAAACACAACTAAACGAGCATACGATTTGGGCATAGTAACTCGCGGGGTGGGGTGAGGTAATTGATTCTAGGGTGGGGGAGTGTCCTGTGTGTACGTAGTATGTATGTACTTATATCAATTCTGTGGCATAGATTTAACTATGATGATATAGAAGGTATTATAGTTAAATCTATGCGTTAGAACAGGCTGTTTCGCATCTGTTTCGCTTGTCGTACTACAGACTAGTATTGTTTCTCGGCGGTGTGCTACAGGCGTTAGGGCAGGCCTCCTTCACTCGCTCAAGGTCGCGCGATAAGCACCTACCGCTAGCCGTGCCTACGGAGGCACAAGTGAGCAGCGGGCCGCCACACGCCCGCCTGTGTAGTCGCGCGGCATCTTAATGCCGGCGTAGGTATTGTCTCTTTATAATAGTAACAATGTCGAATCGCCATTACTATAAAAAAAAAACCAATAAACAATTGTCGTTTTTCACATTATGATATATGCTACGCAGTTCATTTAAAGGAAGACGACCCTAACGTTGCGTCGTTAGAAAAGGTAAGAGCACGCGATAGAAAGAGAGGCAACTATTAGGAGCGCTGCGCGACCTGAATTGCACTTTATTGTGTTCGAGCAAAAGTAGCTATTTATTTTTTTAAATGACTTTGCGGAGTGCTGCTTCTGTACTTGTACTATTAGTTATTCTGTGGTTAGGGTGCTTCTACGGTGCAAGTAGCCCGCGCAAGTTGAGCACTTGCGCAGATAACATGCTCCGTGGAAACGCGTAAGCGGTTTCAACTCCATAGTACCCCCGCGCAAGTAACCCTCGCGTAAACGTGCGCAAGCTACATGCACCCTTAGTTTGTAATTTTTGTAGGAATATTTTAACATTATTAATACTCACCGATCATCTATGAGATCTAACAAACACGACTCATTACTATTTCGATTGACATCAAAGTTGAGATGTAATGCATGTCCCGAATTAGTAAGCTTATTAGGGTAGGATCCATCAAAAACGTCCCATCCGTGTTGTATGGCTCTCATTATTACGTCAGGAGTCCAGCTGCCTTCTACAAATTTCACAAGATTACTGGGAATGATTTCCTGGAAAATTAACGTATTGTGTTTTACTTATTAGTATTGGTAAAATGAGTACGAAAAATCTAATTACTTAGTCATAGAAAATAATCAAAGTATGATAAAACACGCCACAAGTAAGTAAATAATTTACTAGTTTTTTAAAATAATCATAATAATGCATGCAAGCTCAGGGGCCGTACCGGCTAACTTACATGGCTATCGTAATCGTTTTCATTTGACAGATAGATGTGATACATTGCTACTTCAATTAGGCATAAATAAAAACTTACCAAAGAAAAGTAGCAATGTATCACAATTATCTGTCAAATGAAACCGATTACGATAGCCATGTAAGTTAGCCGGGCCCCTGCTAGGTGTAGCTGCTGTCAACCTACTAATCTAACAAAAAAAATACGCATCATCAATAAATATTAAGTAGGAAAGTTGTACTATAATATTGCATGAGATTTTGATTAATATTGTGATTTGTGGTAAGCAGGGTTCTTTGTAAAACACCAACAACCTCACAGGGGTAGATTACTACTATCATAATTCATAAACAACAACATCTGTTCATTAGCTTTTCCAAAAGCAGAAAAAACAAACGTAAAAGAACATAAATAAACAAAAACAAACATAAAAGTCAACTTGGATATTTGCAATATATGCAAATTGATTTTTTGTTCAAAAAAGTTGTAGCTAACAAACATTGTTGTTTATGATGTTAGTAATCTCCTCCTGAGAGGTTTGTGATGTTCAAAATAACCCTGTATAAAGAAAACAGTAACTTACACCAATTCTCTTGAAAATAGCTTCTAATATGTCAGGAGAAGTTTCCAATGATTTTTCAGTGGCATCTGTCATTCCAGATAAAGCGATACCATTTAAATGTTCTTTATGAGCAAGTATGTGGTTTATGGAATCATCACATTTGCCATCTATACCAGTACCAGTTATAACACCTGAAAAAAACAACACTTTTATTTTATTTGAAAGATAAGGGTGGGTACTGTGTTGTGGTGTCTATGTCCATGTACTGGCTTGCTGCGGTGGTGCATTGACGTTGATTTGAATTCACATTTAAAAAGTGAAGATTTGGTTTTCAAAGTATTTGGTGTATGGCCATGGAGATGCATCCTAGTTTTTATATTGTATTGGAAAAGTAAAAAAATAAATAAATATTAGTTTCAATCCAAAGGATTGTTTTTATTACAATAACACTTACGAGCATCATAGCACCCATTTAGGTCTGCGACACTCAGCACTCTGCGAATCTAGATCAGTGCCCCATAGCAAAAAAATTCTTTTCACTTTGGCTATAGTGTGTACGTGTGTGAACCAGTATAGCGCACTGTTGCAGCACAGGATAAACAATTATTTGGTGCAGGTTCACAGAGCACAGAGGTTTGCGAACCTTGGTGGGTACCCACCCTAAAAGCATTGGCTATTTTCAAGGCATGCCATTATGCCACTTCTATAAATGGATAGAGGACAGTTAAACTTTTAAACATTAATTTTTATTTATTATGCTACTGCTCCACCTGCGTTAATTAATGTTAATGGTAAAGTCCAACTACGCCTTAGCTAAGGCATTAAAATATTTAGTACAGTTGTTTGTTTTAAAAGAAAATAATTATTATACCATTGATGATTACTTAAATGATAAAACATTTAAATGATTTTTTTTACTTATAGCTATTTGACATTATTATGATTTAATTTTATTATGACTTTATTATGAATATACATATTTGTGCTGTTTAGATAATTTTGACTATTGAATATTTTTGTAATTTTTTCCATTAATTTTTATCAGTGTGACATTGTTATTTCATTTTATTTATTATTTAATTAATATTGACTACTTAATTATATTTTGAATCAGATCTAATGATTATAATATGAACATTGGACATCAATTAAAGTATTTGCACATCGAACCATTCGGTAGAATATGCGGGAACCATGTGATTGAAATCTGTATTGTACCATATTCAAGCAAATAAATGATTTATGATTATGATTATGATTTGTAAATTAACATGTTAGTGTTGGCCACATCTGCGTAATGCCTAGATTAAAGTGTTAGGTTACAAGTTAAGACGCAGGTGGAGCAGTAGCATTAAAAAAATAATTTTGCTTCCTTATGTTACAACCTATGAGAAAAAACCAATAAAGAAAAAAGCAGCTTACCTATAAGAGAACTATTTTGTAACTGCTCCGAATTTGTATATCGACTCACACATGTGTCTAGCAGCAAACGAGATCTTTCTACTGCCTTAATAATACGCTTACGACTTTCATCAAGATTGATGTAACTATCAGCAATAGCTAATACAATATCAGGTTTGAATGTTTCCATTAAGTCCATATATCTGTAAAGATTACAAAAACTTATTACTATTGTAACTCAATTTTTCTGTTCAAACATTTTGGTAAACTATACCTACTGATCCGCTGTGATCATTTTCTTCCCTCGTTTGGTCCACATTGGAACAAAGTTGCTTTCAAAATGTCCAGAAGGAGTAAGTTCACTAGCATTATGCAAAGTGGCACAAGTAATATGGTTCTGTAGACCTGCAAACTTTGCTACTCCTTCACCCTGAGCCTTCACACCCATCTCAAGTCGTAGAGAGTTAGATAGAGGTAACCAAAGTAATCGAGGACTAGTGAAAACTTTGGATACCACATCTGCTGTCAAGTGGACAACACTGCCACCCTGAAAAGGTTAGGATTCATTGATGAATATTTTTTTTTTCAAGTTGTATTGTATTGTTCTGTAAAAACTAGACCCACCTGCGTGAGAAGGGCTGCCGTAGGCGTTTCAATTACTGCATTTTTTACCATACTAAATCCAGTAATACTACCTACACGTTCACCACTACATCCTGCTTGTTTGATAACGAATCGCATTTTAGTTGAGGTTATTTATCACAAGATTGACTGTTATAGTAAATTTTGGGTTCAGATCAGAGGGTCGTCTTCGGGGCAAGTTTGATATGTTCTTAAGTGTATTATTGTACAAAAATACTGTTCGTTTTGGTTTTGTATAGGTAGGTACCTCAGAATGTTAGCCTCTGGCGGAAGGTTTATTTATCAATGAAACATCCAAGTATTTACAATAGATAGATACTATACTATATAATGGATTTGGTGACCTCGACAATGAGCCCTAACACTGTACCGCACACCAGAATCGATCACAAACACAGAAAGCACTTAAAAATTAGTTAATTTACAATAAATTAACGACGCGACGACTCGACGAGCTAACGCAAAAATACAACAGTCGACCAGTGTTGCCAGCAGGGTATTGTCAAAAATTACCTAAAATAAATAAAAAAGTAACCTTTTAGTGAAAAAAATTACCTTTCATATATTTTTTTTGTGAAAATGTATTAAAAGTTGATTAGATGTTAATTGTATTAACTTACAAAGACAAAATATAAAAAATAAACATTTTCAGAATTTGCAAAAACATTTTTTTTGTTATCTTTGAAATGATATAATTCGGTTCGGACTGAAGTGACAGATTTGGTGTCATTATATATTTTGCTGGTTATACTTTCTACAATATACAAGAATATTATCGACTGCCGTA
Organism: Agriphila geniculea; assembly: GCA_943789525.1. Lineage (NCBI taxonomy): Eukaryota > Metazoa > Arthropoda > Insecta > Lepidoptera > Crambidae > Agriphila > Agriphila geniculea. Next base: position 21,502,953 of record OX038871.1, read on the forward strand.
AAAAAAACGAATGCACCACTTGCCCATACAAATTGGTAATTTTCTTTTATAGCTCTTTCTTTTCTTTCACACATAACAAAATACTATAAAATAGAATTACAATAGGATAGGTAACTACCAAACAATTCAAACAGAATTACCTATGTAAAATCTGTCTGCGACTCACTGAACTGACAAACAAACTGACATTGACAATGACAAGTGATGGCGGCGGGCGGGGGGCGGGCGACACGACATGAAAAAAAAAACATGAAGAGCACTCCGTTTCACGTTAGTTTTAAAAAATAAGAATTAATTTTGAACTTCTGAAAAATTACCTAAAAGTTACCTTTTGAGTTGTGTAACCTAGAAGTAACCAGACAGATTCTAAAATCACCTAAAAGGTTACTAAAGTAACCTTCTGGCAACGCTGCAGTCGACAGTTCGACAACACGACGCGACGTCATGGAAATAGTACTATAAACCGAAATGAGCGCTTCGCCCCAAAACGAGCCGACAGAGAGGTCAAGTAGATGTATGTGTCCTTTTCTTCATTAGGGTGACCAAACCGTATGGTTGGCCGGAGACATACATAATACTTTAAACTGTTTAATATAAACTTAAATACCTAGGTAGTTCTTTATTTATAATTAACACTTTTTACCGCGTTTTTATTAGGTTGCTTGCTCTTTTGTTTGTTTGGGCACAAATTTTGCAAACGATTTTATACTGAATTCCCGATAAGCTAGAGACTTGAAACTGAACACAGGTCAGAAATGGAAGGAAATGCAATATTACAATGCCGTCAAAACTAGTTTTGTCCGTCAGCTACCGGCAAACCTAGTTCTGACCTACAGCTACCGGTTAAACTAGTTTTGTCCAACAGCTACCGGCAAAACTAGTTTTCTGCAATAGCTACAGGCAAAACTAGTTCTGTCCAACCGCTGCCGTCAAAACTAGTTTTGTCCATCAGCTACCGGCAAACCTAGTTCTGACCTACAGCTACCGGCTAAACTAGTTTTGTCCAACAGCTACAGGCAAACCTAGTTTTGACAAACAGCTACCGGCAAAACTGTTTTTGACCAAGTGCACTATTGCACCCTGTTTTGACTAGCAGATTCCGCCAAACCTAGCTTTGGTCAAAATCGGCAAACTTAGTTTTGACTCACGTCTACCGGCAAAACTAGTTTTGCCCATCAGCTACCGGCAAACCTAGTTCTGACCTACACAGCTACAGGTTAAACTAGTTTTGTCCAACAGCTACCGGCAAAACTAGTTTTGTGCAATAGCTACAGTCAAAACTAGTTTTGTCCAACCGCTGCCGTCAAAACTAGTTTTGTCCATCAGCTACGGGCAAACCTAGTTCTGACTACAGCTACCGGCAAAACTAGTTTTGTCCAACAGCTACCGGCAAAACTAGTTTTGTGCAATAGCTACAGGCAAAACTAGTTTTGTCCAACCGATGCCGTCAAAACTAGTTTTGTCGATGGACAAAACTAGTTTTGCCGGAAGTTTTAAGTTTGCCGGAAGCTGATGAGCTTCCGGCAAACTTAGTTTAACCTACAGCTACTGGCAAAACTAGTTTTGTCCAACAGCTACCGGCAAAACTAGTTTTGCGCAATAGCTACAGGCAAAACTAGTTTTTTCCAACCGCTGCCGTCAAAACTAGTTTTGTGCAATAGCTACAGGCAAAACTAGGTTTGTCCAATCGCTGCCGTCAAAACTAGTTTTATCCATCAGCTACCGGCAAACCTAATTCTGACCTACAGCTACAGGCAAAACTAGTTTTGTCCAACCGCTGCCGTCAAAACTAGTTTAGTCGATGGACAAAACTAGTTTTGCCGGAAGTTTTAAGTTTGCCGGAAGCTGATGAGCTTCCGGCAAACTTCGTTTAACCTAAAGCTACCGGCAAAACTAGTTTTGTCCAACAGCTACCGGCAAAACTAGTTTTGTGCATCGACAAAACTAGTTTTGACGGCATCGGTTGGACAAAACTAGTTTTGCCTGTAGCTATTGCACAAAACTAGTTTTGCCGGTAGCTGTTGGACAAAACTAGTTTTGCCGGTAGCTGTAGTCAGAACTAGGTTTGCCCGTAGCTGATGGACAAAACTAGTTTTGACGGCAGCGGTTGGACAAAACTAGTTTTGACTGTAGCTATTGCACAAAACTAGTTTTGCCGGTAGCTGTTGGACAAAACTAGTTTAACCTGTAGCTGTGTAGGTCAGAACTAGGTTTGCCGGTAGCTGATGGGCAAAACTAGTTTTGCCGGTAGACGTGAGTCAAAACTAAGTTTGCCGATTTTGACCAAAGCTAGGTTTGGCGGAATCTGCTAGTCAAAACAGGGTGCAATAGTGCACTTGGTCAAAAACAGTTTTGCCGGTAGCTGTTTGTCAAAACTAGTTTTGTCCGACCGCTGCCGTCAAAACTAGTTATATCCGTCAGCTACGTGCAAACCTAGTTCTGACCACTAGTAGGCAAAACTAGATTTGTCCATCAGCTTCCGGCAAACTTAGTTTATCCTAAAGCTACCGGCAAAACTAGTTTTGTCCAACAGCTACCGGCTACACCTAGTTTTGTCCTACAGCTTTCGACAAAACTAGTTTTGTCCGTCAGCTACGGGCAAACTTAGTTCTGACCTACAGCTACCGGCAAAACTAGTTTTGTGCAATAGCTACAGGCAAAACTAGTTTTGTCCAACCGCTGCCGTCAAAACTAGTTATGTCCGTCAGCTAGGGGCAAACCTAGTTCTGACCTAAAGGTACCGGCAAAACTAGTTTTGTGCAAAAGCTACAGGCAATACTAGATTTGTCCAACCGCTGCCGTCAAAACTAATTTTGTCCATCAGCTACCGGCAAACCTAGTTCTGACCTACAGCTACCGGCAAAACTAGTTTTGTCTAGCAGCTACCGGAAAAACTAGTTTTGTCCAACAGCTACCGGCAAAACTAGTTTTGTCTAGCAGCTACCGGCAAAACTAGTTTTGTCCACCAGCTTCCGGCAAACTTAGTTTAACCTAAAGCTACCGGCAAAACTAGTTTTGTCCAACAGCTACCGGCTACACCTAGTTTTGTCCAACAGCTTTCGACAAACTGAAATTCGGTTCGAATCTCGTTTGCAATGAAATTGACAAAAAAAACCTGCGCCTTTGCTAAGCTAAGTTTAAGCTAAGTTTTCGACACTAAAAATATTGCCGATATATCGGAAAACCCGAAGTGTCACCGATATATTGATATCGGTATCGGTATCGGAACTATCGGATGCACCTCTAATAATAAGTACAATTGTGAAAAACTTGTGTCCTCGTAAAGTTCGAACACATGGCTTCACTACTCGTAGCGTAGGCGTAGAGCGTAGACTGGTCCCATGGAAATAGTACTATAAACCGGAATGAGCGCTTCGCCCCAAAACGAGCCGACAGAGAGGTCAAGTAGATGTATGTGTCCTTTTCTTCATTAGGGTGACCAAACCGTATGGTTGGCCGGAGACATACATAATACTTTAAACTGTTTAATATAAACTTAAATACCTAGGTAGTTCTTTATTTATAATTAACACTTTTTACCGCGTTTTTATTAGGTTGCTTGCTCTTTTGTTTGTTTGAGCACAAATTTTGCAAACGATTTTATACTGAATTCCCGATGAGCTAGAGACTTGAAACTTTGAACACAGGTCAGAAATGGAAGGAAATGCAATATTACAATGTCATTGAGCTGATCTGATGATGGAGCCGGAAGAACGCCACAGGAACTCTATGATGAATGAAACTATACAACCCCATCGTGTTTGGGCTTGTTAGAATTGTCTTGACAAGTACTCTGATGGGAGACGAGGTTCAGGGTTGGATGATGAAGTCTGGAGGCCATGCCATAGGAACTCAATATTGAAATCATGCAACCCCATCGAGTTTGTGCTCGTTTGAATCGTCTTGACGAGTGCTCTGTTGGGTAATAGTATCCAAGAGTCTGATGAAGGAAGCCGGAAGAAGGCCACAGGAACTTTGTAATAAAACCTTTCAACCCCATCGAGTTTGGACTCGTTTGAATGGTCTTGACGAGTACTCTGATAGGCGGTGGTATATTTTTAATTTAGCTCGTTAACTAAAAAACAGAAAATAATTATTTATTTAAAAAAAATTTGGAACAATTTATTTATCACGTTTTTATTAAATTGCTTTTTTGTTTTAATTTTTTAAATATGGTAATTCAACCAATACAAAATCTAGTTTATTCAATTCAATTTAAGTTCAAGTGTAAATAATTACGCAACTTTAAAGTTTATTCCATTTTTTTTATAAAAATACAATGTGCGTGAACTTCGGAAAAACAAATAAATGTTGGAAAAACAAGTAAAAGTAGGAAAACATTGTCTAGTGATCTGTAGTCAAAAAAAGATGCAAACGATTTTCGACTTTATTGACCTTTGAAATTCGGTTGCTTTTTCCCATAATTATACTTGTTCATTTACTTTGCTGTTTCATTAAAAACTGTTATTTTGGTAAATATGTCAATAAGGTCTAAAATTCTTGCACCAATTTCTTTACTTGTGAAGTTAATAAAATGGGTGCATGAGATTTACGACGACACAATGTTAAAAATATAAAAAGAAACCAAGATGGCGGCCAACTATATTCCGCGTTGTTCGTGGGCCGATTTTGATGAAACTCGATTTTGCTACTATTTTGATAAAAAATAACAACGAAATGTTAAAAATATAAACAAATATGGCAACCAACTCTTTTATTTGTGATTGGGGCTGATTTTAATGAAACTCGGTTTTAGGACTAATTTGACAAGAAAATAAAAACACAATATTGAAAAAAATAAAAATCCAAGATGGCAGCCAACTTTTTTGTTTTTGGGCCGATTTCGATGAAACTCGGTTTTTGGTAATATTTTGACAAAATAATAACAAGGCAATTTTTTAAAATACTAAAAATCTTAGGCGGGAGCCAACTTTTTTGTTTTTTGAGCCGATTTCGATGAAACTCGGTTTTTGGTACTATTTTGACAAGAAAAAACAACTCAATGTAAACTGATGGAAAAATAAAAAAAGATCAAAATGGCTGCTAATTTGTTTTTGAAATCAGCCCAAGAACAAAAAAGTTGGCCACCATCTTGAATTTTGTAAGTTTTCAACATTGCGTTGTTATTTTCTTGTCAAAATCGTACCAAAAACAGAGTTTCATCAAAATCGGCCCTAAAACAAAAAAGTTGGCCGCCATCTTGAATTTTTAGTTTTTTTAAAATTGCGTTGTTATTTTCTTGTCAAAATAGTTCCAAAAACCGAGTTCCATCAAAATCGGCCCAAAAACAAAAAAGTTGGCCGCCATCTTGGATTTTTAGTTTTTTTTTAAATTGCGTTGTTATTTTCTTGTCAAAATAGTTCCAAAAACCGAGTTTTATTGAAATCGGCCCAAAAACAAAAAAGTTGGCCGCCATCTTGGATTTTTTAATTTTCAAAATTGCGTTGTTATTTTCTTGTCAAAATAGTACCGAAAACCGAGTTTCATCGAAATCGGCCCATAAACAAAAAAGTTGGCCGCCATCTTGGATTTTTAGTTTTTTAAAAATTGCGTTGTTATTTTCTTGTCAAAATAGTTCCAAAAACCGAGTTTCATCGAAATCGGCCCAAAAACAAAAAAGTAGGCCGCCATCTTGGATTTTTAGTTTTTTAAAAATTGCATTGTTATTTTCTTGTCAAAATAGTTCCAAAAACCGAGTTTCATCGAAATCGGCCTAAAAACAAAAAAGTTGGCCGCCATATTAGATTTTTAGTTTTTTCAAAATTGCATTGTTATTTTCTTGTCAAAATAGTTCCAAAAACCGAGTTTCATCGAAATCGGCCCAAAAACAAAAAAGTAGGCCGCCATCTTGGATTTTTAGTTTTTTAAAAATTGCATTGTTATTTTCTTGTCAAAATAGTTCCAAAAACCGAGTTTCATCGAAATCGGCCTAAAAACAAAAAAGTTGGCCGCCATATTAGATTTTTAGTTTTTTCAAAATTGCATTGTTATTTTCTTGTCAAAATAGTTCCAAAAACCGAGTTTCATCGAAATCGGCCCAAAAACAAAAAAGTTGGCCGCCATATTGGATTTTTAGTTTTTTAGAAATTGCCTTGTTATTTTCTTGTCAAAATAGTTCCAAAAACCGAGTTTCATCGAAATCGGCCCAAAAACAAAAAAGTTGGCCGCCATATTGGATTTTTGGTTTTTTAAAAATTGCGTTGTTATTTTCTTGTCAAAATAGTTCCAAAAACCAAGTTTCATCGAAATCTGCCCAAAAACAAAAAAAGTTGGCCGCCATCTTGGATTTTTAAAATTTTCAACATTGCGTTGTTATTTTCATGTTGAAATAGTACCAAAAACCGAGTTTCATCGAAATAGGCGCACAAACATGAATTTGATTATTATTATTAATTTTACCGTCTCGCCTGCGACCTCTAACCATTTCAATAGAACAATTTCGTTTTTTTGGAAATCTGAAATGGTGCAGTATTTATGGTCACACTAGTTTTGTAAAGTAACATTCCCTATAGATTGAAATTCTTAAATTGAAATTCGGCGCCAAGGTCAAAATCGGAGTTGCCAAGATTGACACTTCTATTTATTACCACCTCACCGATGATAGCTGATTAGCAATATTGTAGATATCTAATTAAATCAAAAGAGTAAGTTCTGTTTTATATTACAATTATTATGTGTCATTCTAAATTAATATTTAAACAGTATATATTCGACTTCCCATTCCGAATCCTTAATTTTGATACACTACTTGATTGGTAACGTACATATTTTTAGTCCTACTATCATGGTATTATTGTTTAGTAATGGCAATTGTGCGAACGAGACACCGACCTCCACCTGGTGTTGTCTCATTCACACAGTAGTGCCTTCAGTCAATGTCGTCGATAGAGTTTCAACTCTATGACAAATGCAATAAAGTTGAATTTCTTTTAAACGATAAGTGAAAATTTTTGTAGAGTACTCACTCCCTATTATAAACCTCCTTGGTCACGCTGTATGACAGGGGGTCTTCTTCTTCTTATTTTTGTTTTGGCAATCTACTTTCTTCTTGGAAGTAATTTTTGCCAGTGTCAAGTGTTGAATAGTTCAGTGGTAGATTGTTTTAGTTTACATTAAAATGCGGGTGCATCGCATTCCAATGTTGCTTGGAGCATTTGGCACCAAGTATAATCAAGACAGTTTACTCGGTAAGGTCAGCCGAGGTAGCCACCACTACAATAAAAGTCTCGGCTTCACACAACCAAAGGGTCCTGTTGGAATACACCTATTTTCTCTAATAACATTGCGATAGATAAAACCATTTCACAGAACATTATACAGTGTACTATCGATATACAGCGCCATCTGTTGACAATCAACAGTACTTGTATTTTATACAGGTGCGGTGGGTTTGTAATTATTTTATTTTTTCTCAAAAATGCTTGGAAATTCGAACATTATTTTGACAACCTTCTTCGTGCTAAATCAGAGTTTACGGACAGACCTAAACCGCGCCGTCAATATTTGTATGAGAATCCATTACTAACGTGTTATAACCCTTTCAGGCCCGTCAAAAACGATCGTGCATTTTTACTTTAAAAATTCCTGCGTCTTGTAAAATCAACTTTTCGGGCCGAAACCCAAGCGCAGCGATCGTGCATGAATTGCGCTACGCACACATTGTCATTTTTCGTATGGTTCATTAGTCAGTGGGCTTTGGTCGTGTGACAAAGATAGCTGCGTTTTTCGACGATGGGAGCGGTCCACGTGAATTATTAAATTTCTTTTATTTTCTAACATTTACATTTACGACAAATAGTTGTTGTTATTTTGTTGGTGTAATGATGATACATGCTTTTAACTGGTTTCTGCTGGTTATCTATGCATATTGTGAGTAATATTCCTATCGAAAAATTTAAAGTCACGATAGTGTCGTTTGGGCTTAACTCCACCTTAGTCCAGTTTAGATTATTTCATTATTTTCATAAAGAATTAGTTATTTTTTACGTTTTAATGGACAGAGAGCTGATTTCAGACTTGGTTTTGGTCTACGGCTATGTCGTGGTCGTTAAATGGATGAACAACAAGTCTGTGCTAACTGCCTCGAACTGCACGTCTGCAGATGATTCGACTTTAGTACGTCGATGGGTCAAAAACATAAGGGTTTTTCATAGGATATGTTCCTCCGCCCAACATAATCGACAGCTAAAACAAACACATAGGTGGTGTGGAAGTACTAGACCAGTCAATACTACCGCACTTTCATTAAAACCAGAAAATGGTCACTAAAAGTAATTCTCCACTTCTTTGAAATTGCAGTATCAAACGCCTGGCGTTTGTTTAAATTAGAATGCAATGCATTTGCCATCCCAAGCAATAAAGTAATGGACTTGCTAGAGTTTCGCGGATGCAAGTAGCTGATGGGCTTACAAATACCCCTACTCGTTAAAGAAGAACTAGCAAGAGCGATGATGAGTCTGCCCTAGAACCAAAAACTAGTTCGAGGTGCAAGCGCTCAATAACCAACGATCGCAGGTCTTGGACATACCCGTCGTACCTTTTAAAGCACGACGGGTATGACCATCTTCCTAGTTTTGAAGAGATCGTCAATCCTCGCACTTGTCAATTGGAAGGGTGCAAAAGTCGACCAAAAATAAGATGCAAAAAATCTGATGCGTACTTGTGCCTCTCAAGAAAACAAAATTGTTTAGCAGGGTATCATTTAAAATAAGTATATTAAAGATATTTTAAAGTCTAATTGAAGCAAATCGAAAGACTGATGAATAATTACTACATTAAATGATTATTTATTCTTGTTTGATCTCAACTAAAGCGTTAACAAGTCTATTAGTCAAATTTATATATTTCGTTGATATAATTGATTAAAATAATTACAAATACTAAAGTAATTAACGTTGATTTTCCGATACATTTTGTTTAATTTCTAATTAACAGCACAATAATACCTTTAAACCCAAGAACGTCACGACCGTGCACTGATACAGATAAAGCCTGAACGTCACTATCGTGCAGGGGTCGTGTGGACCCCTGGGGGGTAGCTAGATTTTTTTCAGAATTTTTTTCAGGAGCAATTTAATGGTCAAAATCATAACATAAACAGAAAAAACCAAATTTGTAAAAATATTTTTTTGGGCCTGAAAGGGATAATGGATTTTCATACAAAATTGCCGGCGTCTGTCCAGCAATGTTTCTATTAAAACTCATTACACACGTGTAATTCAGAAATGGAGCGAACTTTTCAATGAACCACAAATATAGGTATCAAATGTCGCCTTGATGAGCGAGCACATTCCAAAATTTTTTTTTTTAATATTCGGTATACTGGTATCACGTGAAAGGCCTTGATGAGCACATTCCAAAAAAATGAAAAAAAAAATAAAAACGAAAAAAAACTGTTTTGGTGCAATATGGGTATCAAATGAAAGGCCTTGATGAGCGCATTCCAAAAAAACTGATAAAAACAAAAAAAAGTTTTTTTTGCAATATGGGTATCAAATGAAAGGCCTTGATGAGCACTTTCCAAAAAACTGGAAAAAAAATGAAAAACTGGAAATAAATGAAAAAAAACGGATTTTTTTTCAATATGTGTATCAAATGAAAGGCCTTTTTGTGCACATTCCACTTTCCATTTTCTTTTTTCAATTACTGTAAGTAATTTAAAATTAAAATAAAAAGCTTAAAACTTTTAAAACTAAAAAGTTAAAAGTTTAAAAGTACTACACAAGCCTTGGCCGCAACTAGGCATTGATGGACTAACGTATGTTCTTCAATGCCTGTCTTGAGTGCCGCTGCAGTAATGTACTATTCCATTTCAAACTTCGCCCGTGGTCAATTCTTTGTCGTAATCCCTGGAAGGGTTATTTTCTACGTGGCGACAAAGGATTTCAAATGGCAGAGCTATATATAGCAGTCTGCTGAACGGATTTTGATGATATTTTTTTACAGTTTGGTAGCTTGGAGTCCAACTTATAAACTAAGCAATTTTTCACATAATTCCGGTAGGTAGAACCTTTTTTTTTTTTTTTTTATTAGAGTGAGGTAAATACGCTTTTTACGTATACATGCTTTTATGCATGTATACTGGGCTCGGTCAGGCACAGGAAGCCACTCCTGATCTGTCTCTCGCCGCCCCCGGGTCTCCCGTCTAGCCTGAATATTAGGCTCGGCGGGGGATCCGGGGGGTTCTAACCTCTCCCCAGGGGGGAGAGGGAGAGAGCCTCCTCCCGATCTCCCCATAAGATTACCCACTCAGGTGGGCTGACCAGATGGGACGATCGAAAGCAGGCACCACTACCAGTTAAACCCCTCACTTCTTGCTCTCTCTCCGTCAATCGGTCACGGGGGATATGGTGATAGTCACCCCTTTGACCAGACGGGTGGCCTAGCCATCCTGGCCCCTACGCGGCGGGAGACGACCGAGCAAGTGTGATCGTCTCCCCAGACGGCGTGCACCGTGCAATGTCGACGACAGGGCGCTCCATCGCCGACCGGTAACACTATGGGATAAGGCGGTCATATTGACGCCTTCTCCTCCCCAACCGTCTGCGGCGGATGAGGGCCGCCTGAGCGTCCTCTTCGCGCACCCTCTCCGCTGTCTCCTTTTGAAGGATCACATCCTCGCAAAAAGAGACTGCCGCTTGCCAGCATCTGTCACTGTCCAGCATCCGGCTAACGATGCCGGGCAGCGAGAGATCCGGCCCTACCACCGCCACGAGATCCCGACGCTGCACTGACCACGCAGGACACACTTCTAGTGTGTGCTGCGCGGTGTCCAGCGCCTCGTCGCACTCGTGGCATTCCGGTGTTACCTCCCGTTGGATTCGGTGCAGATACTTACCGAAGCATCCGTGCCCGGTAAGAACCTGCACCAATCTGAACGTCAGCGTTCCATGACGCCGCTCCATCCACTCCACCAATAACGGGCGCACCGCACCCACCGTCCGCGCGCCCGCCGTCGGAGACTCCAACTGGAGCCGCCACTCCACCAGTAGCTGCTCCTCCGCCCGCCGTCTAATCTGGTCAACCTCAGCCGGGGCCAACCGTGTCCCTTGCCTTCTGGCTTCTCTTTTGTCCAGGTACACCCTGCTGAGGACCCGTGCCTCCAGCTCCCACGGGGGTGTACCTGCGAGTAAACATGCCGCCGTCCCAGAGACCGTCTTATAGCCGCGTACAATGCGGGTGGCAATAGCCCGTTGCGGTCTTCTCAGGAGGCGGCAGTTCTCCCCGTTCAGGGCGTCTGCCCACACTGGTGCCCCATATAGGGCCATGCTGCGCACTACCCCTGCGAACAGCTTGCGACAGCTGGCGTTCGGGCCGCCAATATTCGGCAGAACTCGCCCTAATGCCGTCGCCGCCCGCTCTAGTCTGGGCGCCAGCTGACGGAAGTGTTCCGTAAAGCGCCAGCGCCCGTCTAGGATGAGCCCTAGGTACTTAATGTGGGGCTTCAGAGGGATTCGCACCCTCCCCACGACAATATTGGCCCCTACAGGAGGCCCTCTCCTGGGACCATGAAAAATTATGGCCTCCGTCTTGTGAACCGCCACCTCCAACCCTAGCAACTGGATCCTTTCCATTACCAGCTGGGTTGTCACGCCAGCCAGTCGCCTCGCCTCCCAATAATCTTGCCCCCTCGCTATGACCAAGGTGTCGTCCGCATAGCAGAGGAGGCTCGTCTTCGGAAGCAGCGCTCCGCGGAGGACCCAATCGTAGCCAAGGTTCCATAGCAACGGGCCCAGTACGGAGCCCTGCGGAACCCCACGCGTCATACCCCGGCTTGCCAGCCGACCCTCTGCGTCTACAAAGATAACCTCCCGGTCTTGAAGGTATGACTCCAGAATCCTTCTGAGGTACGCGGGAACACGGTGATATTTAAGTGCCTCCTTTATCACGGAGTAGGGGAGGGTGTTGAAAGCGTTACGGATATCGAGAGATACCGCAACAACCTGCTCCCCTCTCCGGATTGCACGCTCCGTGACCTCCTTCAGCGTCATCAACGCATCAACAGTCGACCTGTTCCTACGGAACCCGAACTGGTTGGCAGACAAGTCTGGGCCCACCTGCTCCAGATGCTTGATTACTCGCTCTGCCAGGATTCTTTCGAGCGTCTTTGCGAGTTCGTCAAGCAGAACGATCGGACGATACGCTTCGGGGGAATCGGCAGGCCTTCCCTCCTTCCGGAGAAGGCACAGGCGGCCCTTTTTCCAAGCCCCGGGGAATTCGCCTGACTCCAGGCAGCTATTATAAAGTGTCATAAGTTGTTCCCCGAGGTGCTCCATGATGATCGGGAGCACCCTCCCCGGTATCCCATCCGGCCCTGGAGCCTTCCTTTTTCCCTTCATCCGATCGATGGCGGACTCAAATTCATCCTGTGTTAAGGGGTGAAAATCATCATTCACAGCTGGGAGGTCCGTGCCAGCATATGGTGCTAGCGGAGGTACATAGGGAACGTCCTCTGGGAACAGTCCCGCCACCACCCGACCAAGGAGTTCCGGGTCCATTGTTTCCGTAGACGGCGCCTGGCCCGCCATCTTTTTCCGGACCATGCGGTATGGACGCCCCCACGGATCCCGGTCGAGATCTTCCAGAAACTCCTTCCAGGAGCTCTCCTTGGACCTGCAGATGGCGTCCTTGAGGTCCTTTTTCGCAGCAGCATAAGCTTCACTAAGCCGTTCTTCCTCTCCATCCCTCTGGGCACGACGGCGACGGCGACGACGACGGCGGCGACGCCGCCATCTCGCGAGTACGCGCCTGTGCCGTTGGCAGCTCTCTCGTAATGAGGCGATTTCCTCGGACCACCAATACACTTGTTTGGTAGGTAGAACCTGGGATAAAGCTTGAACTCTCCGTAGTACAGTTTTCATATAAAAAACTAATAACTACCAACCACTTTTTTTCAAAATATTTCCTTTGCACCGACACAACTTTTCTATAGCTTTATTTTATGTATAGATGTAGGTCTGTACGGAACCCTCGGTGGGCGAGCCCGACTCGCACTTGTCCGGTTTTTTTTATAGAATACACTTTGGAGAGTGTGCGAGAGAACTACACGACCTTGTTTCTCCAGCCCCTTCTACCATCGAGGTACCAGACGCAGGTTAGCTTATCACCCTTTCTTAGTAGATACTCCACGGGTCCATACCAAGCGCTTTGCCAATAGTTACATTTCTTATGCGAACTGATAAAGAATGGAATGTGCTGCCTTGAGCAGGCATGTGTCCCTCGATAGTTACAACCTTCAAGGCAAGAGTGAATAGGCATTTCCTTGGTAAGAAGCGTGCTATACCCTAGACCACATCCTATTTGCCAAACAAGATGGTGGTCAAATTCCTGCTTAGAGTGCCTAGTTACCAATAAAAAAAATATAACACTATTAAACTGCATTTCGTTATTTCATAGCCATTGTATTACCATGATTATGACGTGTCAAAAATGGAAAAAGTTCATTAATTGATTTCTCATCATTTAATTTTTTGAGTTCTTGTAATAAGCGGATTGTGTTCAGGGTCCATATAATTATGTTTGTAGTATGTATGTGAGCTTTTAAACACCTTCTTCCTAACTTTGTACCTAATTAGCTACTTTAGACAACATCGTATTTAATACGAACAAAATAATTTTCTTTCTAACCCATTTAATAATTTGAACTCAAACTTTTGTTAGAAATTTTCATAATATTGAGATTTTCGGTGTTATTATGGCGTGCTTTAGTTGCATTCAAAGTGCGAGGGTTACTCCCCTCATTCTATATTGTTCCAACGAATATTAACTCAAGTTAATGAAGAAATTAATTAAAATTATTTATTTACGACTTCACAGAGTGGCACTTTAAGACGTTAATTATAAAACTTGCTCTTTTGAATACAGAAACAGTGCCATTTTTCAATATGGTATGCAGGCGTGCCTGCGGAATTCGAGCCTAAGGCCTAAGACATTTTAATTATTTATTAATTTTCATAATAAAACAGTTCAAGTTCGTTTAAGATCTTATAGCCTCAGGAATGTATTATATATTCAGAGGGGTGGATGCTGGATGTAGATAATTTCTGAAAATAACAGCTAAGTAGGTATTTGGCTTAGTAGAAAGGTATGCCCGAGCATTTGGTCATCATAATAATCTGTGTGGCTCCGAAATCGATAATGTACCAATAAGAATAAGGACAATATAAAGAAAATTCAAAAATGGGCCAAGTCGGGATTAAACCTGATATAAGTTTGAATCACTTCAACCGGTTTTAGCCAGCTTTGAGTAATCGGGGAACATACCTAGGTACCGAGAATAAAAAAAAAATATTTGTATATAGGTACGTAGATACGCAACGAACAGATAACCTTTAAATTAAATTTTTGAAGTTGGTCATAAATAGACAACTGTAAGTTTGCTGTATGTAACCCTTTAAATTAAATCGTTTCGTTACGAGTAAGGTTGGGTAAATTTCACGAAAAATTTCAGTCTGTGAATTATTTAGAATAAGTTTCATTTTGGTTTGAAATATTTCACTTTAGAGTGAAATTTATTTTTGAATTTCAACTGGCCTAAGGTCAATATAATCAACATAATTATAAAATAAATCAATAAACAAGTAAGTTGACTTAAACTATGAATAACTTTGGATATTTTACAACTTTAAATACCAAAATATTCAGTGAAGTTCGAGAGACAAACAATCAACATTATTACGTTTAACAATAAAACTGTACTTTGACTCAAATTTGAACAATAACGGACCATCACCTTTAAAATTATAATAAAAATATAAAGAAAAGTAAGTACAGCCTCGTGTACAAGGGTGCTTTTGAGGAATCCCGACCGCAAAACAACAATAGTAAAGTGTATTTTTATCTCGTTCATAACATACGTACGTCTCATGACATTACAAAATAGCTACGTGTAAAACATAATTCTTGTGATATTACTAAATAGCTAAGTTAATAGTACAGTAGCCCGTAGAACATTTAAATCACCAAAAGGTTACCGTTTGCCGTTGTGATATAGTTAATTATTACGAAATTATAGATACTTTAACCCAAGTTTTACAGATCGCAACCCGCCGTAACCTATATTTGTATATCTCCAAAATTGATATTTTTTATTTTTCGAGGTTTACCACTTAGTTTAGCTATTGTCGTGTTCTCTACAGATTGGTTTGATTGCCACAGATAAAAGTAAGACTATAAAAAGTAGCCATACACAGATTTAAGACCTGATGAAAATGGTTGGATTTTATCTGGTCTTAAATATGTACATGATCACTTTCCATAGTCTTACTATTATCAGTGGCAATCAAACAAAGCTGTAGAACACGACAATAGCTAAACCATGTGGTAAACCTTGAAAAATAAAAAAAATATCATTTTTGGAGATATACAAATATAGGTTACGGCGGGTTGCGATCTGTAAAACTCGGGTTAAAGTATCTATAATTTCGTAATAAATAACTATATCACAACGGCAAACGGTAACCTTTTTGGTGATTTAAATGTTCTACGGGCTACTGTACTGTAAAATGTCTAACAATTCAGCTCGATAAATAGTTTGATGAATTTGATCAACTGTAAAATCTAAATTATGTCTTTACTTTTCATTTAATACATTAAAATAGTAAACTTATTCAGAAAATAAGGGATTTCTAGTACTAAATAAATTTCACTCAAAACTGAAATATTTCAACCTGTTTTGAAAGATTAATTTTCATTTCATTGAAATTTTCACTGGACCCATCCCTAGTTACGAGTCATTCTACAAGTATCTTTGATTAGGTACTTGAACTTACCGGGAAGTCTCGGCGTAATCATCATCATCATCATATCAGCCGCACGACACCTACTGCTGGGTATAGGCCTCCCCCAAGGATTTCCACGACGATCGGTCCTCCTGCGCTTCCCACATCCAGTGGCTTCCGGCAACCTTCACCAGATCGTCGGTCCACCTTGTCGGGGGCCTACCCACGGAGCGTTGTCCGGTGCGCGGTCGCCATTCAAGAACCTTTCCGCCCCAACGGCCATCGGTTCTTCTCGCTATGTGTCCAGCCCACTGCCACTTTAGCTGAGCAATCCTTCGAGCGATGTCGGTTACTTTAGTTCGCCTGCGGATCTCCTCATTTCTGATTCGATCACGCAGGGAAACGCCGAGCATGGCTCTCTCCATTGCACGCTGGGTGACCTTGAGCCTCCTTATGAGACCCATAGTTAGCGACCACGTTTCACTGCCGTAAGTCATCACTGGCAACACACACTGGTCATAGACTTTCGTCTTGAGACACTGAGGTAAATCGGACACGAAGATTTTTCGGAGCTTCCCGAATGCTGCCCATCCGAGTTGGATTCGACGAGAGATCTCCTTCGCAAAGTTGGACCTACCTAACTGGACTGCCTGTCCTAGGTATGTGTCATGGTCAACGGTCAACAACTTCAAGTGTAGTGTTCCCAACATGAACTGGAGCGGGCACAACATGGGCATTCGACATGATTTTCGTCTTATCCATGTTCATTTTAAGACCCACTCTTTGGGAAGCACTACGGAGATCTTCGAGCATTGTGTTCAGGTCCTCCAAGGTCTCAGCCATAAGAACTATATCATCGGCAAAATGAAGGTGTGTTAGGTATTGGCCATTAATGTTGATGCCGAGTCCTTTCCAGTCTAAGAGTTTAAAGATATCCTCCAACGCAGCTGTGAACAGTTTCGGAGAAATAACATCTCCCTGTCTCACACCTCGCTGCAGTTGGATAGGATTTGTTCTCTGGTTCTGTACTCGGACCGACATGGTGGCATTTTTGTATAAATACCTCAACACCTCGATATACCTGTAGTCCACTTGGCACCTTTGGAGAGACTGCATTACCGCCCAGGTTTCAATCGAATCAAAGGCTTTCTCATAATCCACGAACGCCAAGCAAAGTGGCAGATTATACTCCTCGGTCTTCTGTATGACCTGCCGCAGCATATGGATGTGGTCTATGGTGCTAAAGCCTTTTCGGAACCCGGCTTGTTCGGGAGGTTGGAAGTCGTCGAACTTGCGAGCGAGACGGTTCGTAAGGACTCTCGAAAACAGCTTATAGACATGACTCAGAAGCGAGATGGGTCTATAGTTCTTTAAGAGGGACTTGTCACCCTTTTTAAAGAACAAAATCACCTCACTTATGTTCCACGTCTTCGGCGTTCTGCCCTCGACGATGACGGAATTGAAAAGCTTCTGGAGGACTTTAAGTATCGGCTTACCGCCCGCTCTCAGAAGTTCTGTAGTGATTCCGTCGTCGCCCGCCGCCTTGTTGTCTTTCAGCTGTTTGAGAGCCATACTAATCTCATACATACTGACGTCCGGGATATCTTGGGTATAGTGTCGGGTAAGCTTGGCTCTGGGGTCTTTAGCATTGCTTTCAACGGGTGTCTGCGTGGAATATAACTGCCCATAGAAACTCTCGATCTCCCTCAGGATTTCAGGCTTCGCTGAGATGATGCGTCCGTCGTCAGTTTTCAGCTTCGTCATCTGGCTTTGCCCAATAGACAGATCTCTCGCGAACACTTTGGAGCCTTTGTTCCGCTCGATGGCCTCTTTAATACGATTCGTATTAAATTGGCGAAGGTCGCTCGTCAAAGACTTAGATATCTGTCTATTAAGCTGCCGATAACGATTAGCATTTACTGAACTCTGGAGCCTCATTTCACGTCTCTGATCCATGAGTAGGAGTGTGTGGTCGGAGAGTTTCCTTAGCTTTGGACGGCGGGTCTTGAAGAACTTGGACCCTACCGTACGGACAGTATCCACCACCATATTGTTTAGATCGTCCACATCTATGCTGTTCTCAAGGGCTTCGAAACGGTTTTGGAGTTCGAGTTGAAAGCTCTCGGGGTTTTGAATATGGGCCGGCAATGGCCGGAGTGTTGATTTTATCAGTCGAGATCTTTCCAGCTTTATGTTGATATTCAATGTGCCACGTACCAATCGGTGACCGCTCCCCGTCTTAACGGTGTTGATCACAGTGACATCATTGAATATTTGCTTTTTCGTCGACATGATAAAATCAATCTCATTTCTGATTGTACCGTCCGGACTGACCCAAGCTTTCCGGCTTTCTGAAGAATGAGTTCATCATAAAGAGGTTCTCCTTCTCCATAAAGTCGGCTAGCATCTGGCCTCTGTCATTCCGTTGCCCAACTCAAAATTGCCCCACTCTCAGCTCATCACCGCATCGTTTCCCCAACTTTGCATTGAAGTACTCTCGGCGTAAACTTATTGTAAAATGATTTCAGTAAAGCTTTCTTTTTAATAGATGGATGCGTATGCAGTGTTTTGGTGTCACTCATTTCACCATTGATGTTTCTAAATTACCTAATTAACATTAAAAGCTTAATCTAGGTATCACCACAGAATATAATAATGTACCTACCTGGGGATTTTTCTATTGTCCACACGGAAGAAGTCGCGGGTGGAGGCTAGTTTGGGAATATTTTCAGAAAACTGTACCTACCTATAAACTTTCTCAAATATCGGGCATAAAAGAAATATTAATCTGGGGGCCTATTACGAAAGTCACGATAATCGACCGCAGTTCGTCGGTTATGGCCATTAAACACATTTTCAATTGGGCTATCGTAGCCCAAAGACTATTGAACGAATGATGTCGGATACGCTAGAGAAAACTGTCAAACTTACGCAATCACTTTGCGATATCGCATACGCTAGTCTAGTGCTTTGTAATAGAAAACAATCATAACGAAGCACGGACGCAGCTGCGTGTATCGCATGAAACTTTTTGTAATAGACCCCCGCTATTATTATAACATAATTGTAATTTAAAATAAAGCGTTCCCTTGCACCCAAACGACATTTAATAATTAGATAAAAAGAGTGTCTTTAATACTTGTGAAAAGAGTTTCGGGACGAATTCAAACTGAAACAGACGTAAAACAAAAGTTGTTAAAAGAAAGAAAAGAGTAAGAAACATTCGTAATTACGAAATGCAAATCCGAAGAGCTTTCCAAAGGCCGTGAGTGAGTACTTATTTTTATTACAATCTCCAAAATGATGATAATTATTTTAATTCCTGTCTGTGGATATTTAAAAATGACAGGCGAATTAATAATAAATGCTCAATTTATTAAAACTTCTAGATTTTAGTTGAATACAGACAGCGATAGAAACAAAAAAAAATGAAAAAAGTGTTGAAAAGCCTTTTTGTGTAGCTTTTAATATAAAGTCTGCTACCAGAAAATATTGTTTGATTGCAATGGGGAATATCCGATAAAAATCAAATTGGCTGAATATTTTTTTATAAGTAGGAATAAGCTCCCTTAGTAATAGAAAAAAGTTTCAGAATTTTCAGTTCCGTAAAAAAAAAAAAAAAATGGCAGTCTATTCGACTTCACAAATGTACGAAAGTAACAGCAGAATGGAATTTATACCTTTGCCACTACCTGCCACAACCACAACACGATATTAAAAAAAAAGAAATGTCAAAACTTTTTTTCTTAATACTTGTTGTTGTGACAGGTGGTGGCAAAGGTATAATCTCCATTCTGCTGTTACTTTCGTACATTTGTGAAGTCGAAGAGAATTTCATTTTTTAAAGATTTTTTACGCAACCGAAAATTCTGAAAGTTTTTTCTATTACTAAGGGAGCTTATTCCTATCTAAAAAATATTCAGCTAATTTGTTTTTTTTTCGGACATTACCCATTATGCAGAAAAGTATCATATAACTAACATCCGTATTCACAACACTCAAACGGCACTTGACGCGAACGCATTGCGTTTGAAATAGAGCTTTCTGATTGGTTCCTTTGTTTTACGTATTACGTATATACCTCATAGTAATCGCTAGTTATTTTTACATTCTCTTTGCCTCATATTGATGTTTGTGAATATGGGTGTAAGCAATTAAGTAGATGTCACGTAAAAAGACCACTGATAGGGTGCCTCAAAGATCAGGAAAATAGAAGATTGTTATATAAGGGTCCAAAGGAAGCAATTCCCCTACGAGATATTTAGACGCCCGAGCATAGCGACGGCGGCTATAGTTCGAGTATGGAATTGATGACTTTTACCCGTGTTTAACACTCTACTTTTCATTTCGAATATAAGGAAAGTAACAAAGTCTTTTTCCAAAATGTTTATTAATAAAAACATGTACTTAGTAACTGCATAGGTAGACCTTATATTTATTAATACTGACTTACCTACCTTGCCCATTTAAATTTTATTACAAAACTAGCGGCCGCCCACGGTTTCACCCGCGTGGTTCCCGTTCCTGTGGGAATATCGGGATAAAAAGTATTCTATATTTTAATCTAGGCTATCTACTATCTGTGTGACAAATTTCAACCAAATCCGTTCAGTAGTTTTTGCGTGATTGAGGAACAAACATCCAAACCCACAAACTTTCACATTCATAATATTAGTAGGATTAGAACAATTTGTGTAAAGTTAAAATCTTGCTTGGAATATTTACAGTTTGATATAATTATGATGACGGATTTGACTTTGTTAGATTGGATGCCTGTAAAAGTTGGAGATATTCTTTGGTCTTTGATTAGACGGTGAAGTCCATGGCAGAGACTCTCCTGTAGTAGTTGTTTGAGGCAAATTAGAGCGTAGGTTTATTGTTTCTTTTATTTAGTTTGAACTTTTTGTTTTACATTCAAAAATCAACACAAAACTTTAATACGGCACACACTTGGCACACACAGCTCAAAGTCACAGAGTTGGGTTGGGTTTCGCGCTAATATTAATTTATAGTTTTTCTTCATTTAAAACACACTGCGTCGCCGGCCGCTACGCCCAATATTTTTAATTTTGCACTGGCTGTATATACCGTGTTTCATTGTTGTTCGTGAATGCGCCGATTAGAGCATTCAACCATGAATGCTCTAAGATGTGACCCACCTATTTTTTTAAATCATTACCGATGAAGTAACTCTATGGTTGACTATGTAACCAAATTCAGTTCTATTTTTAAATTTCTTTTACACCCCTAGGGTGGAACGAAGAGTTTTGGACCCGCTGCTCAGTTTAAATAGGGTAAAACCGGGATAGATGCCCTACTTTTTGAAATAGCCTCCTAATTTAAAAAAATATTCATTACTATGAACAACTTCTATGAATGTAGGCTAGCTTAATCATATACGTTGAATCATAAATATTTATTTTTGACCTATAAATAACAGATTTTACAGAATTTATATTAGTAAAACCCTTTTTTGAGGATAGACGCCTAACCCTATGGATAGTTGCCCCACCATGAAAATACTAAGAAGGATAAATGCCTGTAGTGCGGGATAGTGTAAATGAAAAACCCAACCAAATTTTTTGAGGTCATTTTACTCATAAAACAGCAATATATACGTAAATACATAAAAAAATAACAGAAAACTATAAATAATTAAAAAATATACACAGGCATCATAATATGCGTATACATGGTGTATGGAGGGATAGATGCCTTAAGGGCACCTATACCTCGAAGCTACAATCAGTAAAAAGTCCAAATATAAATATATGTTAATTTATAAAAAAATATAACAAAACAAAAAAATAATTATAAATATACACTGAAACCATATATGGGCATATATGGTGTATGAAGGGATAAATGCCCCTTAGGGCACCTATACCTAAACCTAAACCTAAAAAATCAGGGCAACTATCCTTTGTGATAGGGATAGATGCCCAAGTTGTTTTAAAATAAATTAAAAACAAAAAAGCAATTATCTACACCCAGGTACACTTAATGAACCAGTACATTGACGCAATAAAAAATATAACGGAATTTATTACTATTTATAAAGTTATACAACGGCAAATTCTAATCTTTCGAAATTTTACGTGTTCGTGAAGTTTGCCGCGGAGATTTTTGCACACACGAGCAAAACGCACGTCGTATGCCAGCCCTTGGGCAAAAAGGTGCGGGCTGACTATGGCTCCTAATTGTACTATTAATTCTTAGTTGCGAGTTTGGGAAGTTAGGTTTTTTGAAAATGAGGCACCTATCCCATTGCGGCATCTATCCCGGTTTTACCCTATACATCACTTTCCGAATATGAGAAATGAAAATGTATTTTGTCTTTGAGAGACAGTAGTATCGATTCCTCCATTCCATGATTTTGTTGCTTGTTGATCAGCGGTCTTTTTACGTGACGCGATCTACCTATCTTTTCTTATTTTCGATATTGCGTTACTGAGATTTCTGGGAGAAGAGCGCTAACTCTTTTAACCGCAAACCGTCACGAATAAAAAATAATAATTGTTAATAGCTAACATACCTGCTACTTTTCTTGAAGATTGTATATTTTTATGGCTATTTTAATTCAAGACTTACTCATCGTATAAGTCACCAAGCTACGTGCAACGGCATGCTAGGAAAAAATTACCATAACTAATGCCGCATATGCGAAGCATGGTCATGTATCTTACAGCCCTGTGTGAAGGGGCATTAATGCAGGACGACTTATGCAGGCTTGCCTGAGGACACGCTCGACTTAATGAGATTTCTGAAGCATTATGCGATATTTTAGCCGATCGGAATTTGTGTACACCTATGAAAATTCCAGTAATCAAAGTTATATCTATCCAAAGTAAATCTGTCCTAGAATCGCTAGCAAGGGCTACTTCATTCTCCCAATATTGACCTATATCTCCCCAACCTTGTCCTTTTTCTCCCCGTTTTCTTTCTTTTATCATGGAACACTTATTGAAGATCAATAATGTTTTGTAATAGTTGCATAATTAAAAATCATTTTAAGATTTGGTGTTTAAGTACATAACAAAATGATGTCCAATATTATGATAAACCACAAATACGGCTTATTTACTAATCTGACAGTCATAGGATTCTTAGCATCTAAAGTAACGTTAAGCATGTTAAAACATCATCTTATTTACAAATGTAATTTCCACGTTCTCGCAACGAGCTCCAGACTCCATATTTAAATTACTTCTCTCAAAGCAAGATTACATTTAACCGAGGTTAAGAGGCGAATTTAACTTAATGCTCTCACATCTCTTGTAATTTCTTTAACTCCGCTAACAGACCCAATGTTGGCTGTGCGCTAACATCCCGTGTGTATAGTCTATTTGAATCTTTAATTACATTTGACGGATTCATCTATAAATTAAATTATGTTAAGTATTTCCTTTTTGGAGTTTAAGTAGGATTTCTTTTTTAAACTTAGTAATGTCTGGGTAATTGAATAATGTTTAGATAGTCGTCGGTCGGTTACGGTCGTCCGAAATTAAATAAATAGCATAATTTTCATGATATTTTTAACTGAATACATTTTTTTCGCAGTAGGCGTACCTAGCATGAAAAAAAATTGTCGACTTCAAAATGTTTTTTTTTCTCAGGCTGTGTTTTAGCGCAGTGGCCACGGCGATGATAGGTACCTCTTGAGACAAAGATTCGAGGGCATGTATTATGGACAAGGCTCGCACGCTGCGCCATCACTAAATACGATTAGTTCGAGCAAAGGCGATACGCGCGCACACAATTTTTTCTGCAAAGTAGTAAAGCACGTGAGTTGCCGATCGTACCTATTTTGTTTATTTATTTATTTATTTATTTATTGCATACATGTAACACACTTACAAGGGAAGACTTATAATAGCTATACATGCACCCGGCAAGGGTATGGCAATTTTAGTTACTTAATTTAATATAATTCAATATTTTTTCCTTAATTTTACAAACTATTGTTAATACTTAAGACTAATAGGAACTACAAATGTTAATATAGTTTTACCTAATGAATTTCTTAAAACTATTTTAACTTATCACTAAAAAACTCTTCTATTGTATAATAACATTTTTGTATTAATAATGACTTTAATTTGTTAGTAAATATTTTTGAGTCTTTTGTTTCTGTTATAGATGGGGGTAGTTTATTAAATATTTGGATGGATTTATAATAAGGGCTGCTTTTAAATAATTCTAATTTTGGTTCTGGTAGTATGAGTTTGTTTTTCCTTCGTTCACTTTTAACTTTTTCATATAGGGTATTGTTTTTATGGACAAAAGTTGCTGTTTCTAAAATATATATTGATGTTAAAGTAAGTATGTTGTGCTTAATAAAATACGGTCTACAGCTAACTCTTTGCCGAATGTTTACAATGATGCGGAGGCATTTTTTTTGTATTATAAATAGATCCTTAACATCGCTACTATGGCCCCATATTACGATTCCGTATTTAAGCCACGCGAATGCATACGCGTAGTATGCGGATAATGCACATTCTGTATTTGTATTTAATTTAATAACACTAAGACCGTAAACAAATTTAGAGAGTTTGTTTTTTATTTTAGCAACATGACTTTTCCAGTTAAGGTTTGTGTCTATTGTTAAACCTAACAAGTTGAATTCTGCTAATATTTAATATTTATTGTATTTGATATTTTATTGAGGTTTAGTGGACTTTTTTGATAGGGTCTGAATTGTATTAGTTTGGATTTATTGCAGTTCATTTCTAGATTATGTTTTTGCAGCCAAGAGTTTATGTTTCTAAGGGCCTATGTTTATGTTGGCTATACCACCGAAAGTTGGCGCCCTCAGGGGTTTTTAGGGTTTCGTACCCAAAGGGTAAAAACGTGACCCCATTACCAAGACTCCGCTGTCCGTCTGTCTGTCTGTTACCAGGCTGTATCTCATGAACCGTGATAGCTAGACAGTTGAAATTTTCACAGATGATGTAGGTAGGTATTTATTATTTATTGCCGATGTAACAACAAATACTAAAAACAGAATAAAATAATTATTTGAGGGGGCTCCCATACAACAAACGTGATTTTTTGCTCGATATCAATAACGACAATAAGAAGACAGTTGAAATTTTCACAGATGATGTATTTCTGATGCCGATATAACAACAAATACTAAAAATAAAATAAAATACATATTTGAAGGGGGCTCCTATACAACAAACGTGATTTTTTGCAGTTTCTTGCTCGATATTAATAACGACAACAGATAGATGTTGAAATTTTCACAGATGATGTATTTCTGCTGCCGCCATAACAACAAATACTAAAAACAGAATAAAATAAATATTTAAGGGGGCTCCTATACAACAAACGTGTTTTTTTTTGCCGTTTTTTGGTACGGAACCCTTAGTGCGCGAGTCCGACTTAGAGGAGATGCCACATTTACGAAAGTCGTCTAATTACGAAGTCCAGCCGGAAGGACAAGAGAGTGCTCCACCGACAACCAGTATCATTGTCTTCAGCATGATCTCCTGATCAAGAATACAGCGGTTGTCGCATTATAAAGTGGTGGAGAGGGGAGGGGGGGGGGAGGAAAAAGGTGCAAAACTCGGTTATCAGAGTTTGGCTAATTTCTCAATAACCACTTGTTCGATTTAAACAAATAAACTGTCATATGATAGGTAATATTCTTAACAACAGATTTTATCAAACAATGGTTTTTGTAGATACTATAGTTTATGAAATAATTAGATAAAATATGAATTTCAAATAAATATTTTTTTGTTTTGTAGAATTGAAGCAGTAAATTGAAATAAACTACTATGTAATTAAAAATATGAAGATTTGCTCCAGAAAAAAAATATCGGTGAACAGCCCAGTCATTCCCTTATATAGAATAAATATAAAGAAGAAATGGTTTTTGTAAATACTAAAGTTTATTACAAAAATTGAAAAAAGATGAATTTCAAACAAAGGCTTTTTTAGTTTTGCAGAATTGAAGCAGTAAATTGAAAGAAAGTACTATGAAATTAAAACTACGAGGATTTGCCCTAGAAAAAAAATATTTGTACATAACACAGTTGTTTCACTATATGGAGTAATAAACTTGTTAAACAGTTTTTGGGTCAAAAAAATTTTTGGGTCACGTGGCGAAATATTTTCTACCATTTTTTTCGAAAATCCTCTACAGAATTAAAACTATAAAGATTATCCTCGGAAAAAAAATACTGGTGAATAGCCCAGTTATTCCACTATATACAAAATTATAAACATGATAAACATTTTTGTCTAGTAACTATGTTAAAAAAATGTTTATTTGTTCACGAGGTGAAATTTTTTCTACCATTTGTTCGAAAATCCTCTACAGAATTAAAACTATGACGATTTGCCCCAGAAAAAAAAAATTGTGAATGGCCCAGTTATTTCACTATATAGAATAATAAACTTGTCAAATATTTTTGTCTAGTAACTGTGTTAAAAAATATTTTGTGCCGTGCAAACTCATTTAAACATAACTTTGCAGGTCCACCGTGTTATGTGACACAAAACAATTTTTAACACAGTTACTAGACCAAAATGTTTGATAAGTTTATTAATCTATATAGTGGGATAGTTGATCTATTTACTATATTTTTTTCTGGAGAAAATCCTCATAGTTTTAATTCTGTAGAAGATTTTTGGAAAAATTATATGTTAGAGAAAATTTCGCTGCGTGACAGAAATATTTTTTTTTAACATAATTTCTAGACAAAAATGTTTAATAAGTTTATTTTTCTGTATAGTGCAATAACTAAGCTATTCACCAGTATTTTTTTCTGACGCAAATCATCATAGATTTAATTTTGTAGAGGATTTTCGAAAAAAAGAAATTGTAAAGAAAATTTCGCCACGCACCAAAAAATATTTTGTAACACAGTTATTAGACAAAAATGTTTTACAAATTTATTATTCTATATAGAAAAATAACTGGACTATTTACTATTATTTTTTTATGGGGCAAATTTTGATAGTCTTAATTCTGTAGAGGATTTTCGAAAAAAAAGAGATAAAGAAAATTCGCCACGCAATAAAAACATTTTTTTTTTAACATAATTACCAGACAAAGATGTTTGATAAGTTTATCATTCTATATAATGGGATAACTGGGCTATTTACCGTTATTTTTTTCCTGAGGCAAATCTTCATACTTTTAATTCTGTAGAGGATTTAAGAAAAAAAAATGGAAGAAAAAATTTCGCCACGCGACACAAAAAAAATTTTTTTAGCTAGTTACTAGACAAAAATGTCTAACAAGTTTATTATTCTATATAAGGGAATGACTGGGCTGTTCATCGATATTTTTTTTCTGGAGCAAATCTTCATATTTTTAATTACATAGTAGTTTATTTCAATTTACTGCTTCAATTCTACAAAACAAAAAAATATTTATTTGAAATTCATATTTTATCGAATTATTTCATAAACTATAGTATCTACAAAAACCATTGTTTGATAAAATCTGTTGTTAAGAATATTACCTATCATATGACAGTTTATTTGTTTAAATCGAACAAGTGGTTATTGAGAAATTAGCCAAACTCTGATAACCGAGTTTTGCACCTTTTTCCTCCCCCCCTCCCCCCTCCACCACTTTATAATGCGACAACCGCTATATTATTGTTCAGGAGATCATGCTGAAGACAATGATACCAGTTGTCGGTAGAGCACTCGCTTGTCCGACGGGATTTCAATTTTGAAGGCCTGGCCCCTCCTCTAACTACTCCGACTCGCACTTGGCCGGTTTTTTAGAAGGTAATCACTACTTTCCCTCGTATTCATTCGTAGAAGTAGATAGCAAATGCGTCAAAATGGCCACTTTTAGCAGTTTTGCTATCTACTTCTAGCAGTGACAACTAGAAAATATAATGATACCGGCTGAAAATAAATTCAACTATGTAGCTTCCGCCCGCGACTGCGACCATGTAGACATTCGGAAAATCCTTAAGACCGGGGGGGAGGGTAGTTATCTAACTGTTTTGCAATCAACTCTGACAGAAATCGCAGTTACATTGCTGCTTTAATTAAGAACTAATGTGACAACTATCTTACTTAAAGCAGCAATGTAACTGCGCTTTCAATCGATTTCAATCGAGAATTGTTAGCAACAGCCTTACGTAATCAACTAGCAGGTTACAAATTATCCTATGTTTTAATTCTGAGCTTTACGTGATTACCAAGGTACCAAACATCCCCAAACTTTCACATTTACTTATAATATTAGCAGGAAGTTATATGAATTTCTATCCGTTTTTTACCTATATTGCTTAGTTTATTCAACACTTTTATCAACATTTATGTAAGTATTTATATTACCTATTCTAAGTTATATAATCGATCTGTCAAAAACTATGATGTAGGTACCTACGTGATAAATTTACATATACAATTTCTACAGCCTATAAAAATTAAGTCAATTAATTAAGAAAACTGTAATAAACTAGCTTAACGCTAACTCTCATAGTTAATTTATGATTACGATATTAACTTTCATAGTGTACATAAAGTAGTTATTTGCACTAAAGAGAGACATAACTTGCATAAAGTCGTTTGACGATACTAAACTACGTACCGTAAAAAGCCAAATGGCTATGAGAAGTGGGTCGCGGGTTGGCGAATAAATCCAGATCGCGTAATGTTCGCTCTCATTACGGTCCAGGGTCCCTAAACATTATGGAACCTTTGGTAGCATTTATGGATTGGCCACAGTTATCAATCATAATATCATCACTCATGGGCGTACCCAGGATCTACTTAGGGGTGGGGCAAAAGTAAAGATACTCGATAAATAATAGATGCTTTTTAATAGCTGACCTTATTTATTATCAAATTATTGCAGGTTATTAAACCTGCAAGGATTCTGGCAAAATTTGGTTAAAATTTCGTTTTCAAATTTAACTTGTTCCCAAAAAAAAATTAATGTTTCCCCCAACTTAGTTTTATGAAAGTCAACACACACAACAAGTGAGCTCGTATGTTTGTACTCACTTATGTAAAAGTCTAGTTACGGCGTGCAAAGCGGGCCGCACGCTCCGGGCCGTGTAGTGGCGATGATGGTTTAGAAAAAGTCATTACAATCAAAGAAGGTGTAGCCTAGTGCGCGCTCCGAGCCTTGTGGCGATGATGGTTTGGATAAAATCATTACAATCAAAGAACATGTAGCTTAGTCGCAGCGTGCAAAGCGCGCCCAGCGCTCAGGACTTGTGGCGATGATGGTTTGCTTCGAGCAGCGACGGCTTCGTCCCGAACTGGTACAGAAGCCCGTCTTACTCTAAGGATGGTTTGGATAAAATCATTACAATCAAAGTAGGTGTAGCCTAGTCGCGGCGTGCAAGCGCGCCGTGCGTTCCGAGCCTAATGGCGATGATGGTTTGGATAAAATCATTACAATCAAAGAAGGTGTAGCCTAGTCGCGGCGTTCAAAGTGCGCCGCGCACTCCAAGCCTGCCATAATGGTTTGGATAAAATCGTTACAATCAGAGATGGTGTATCCTAGTCGAGAACTGAACTAGCGCCACCAACTCCATTACCTTCAGTTCGCTCTGTGCCCTAATTTTTTTGTTCCCACACATTACTAACAATAGTTTAGATTTACCAAGAAAACCGATAGATTGTTTAATAACTACAAGAAGTTTCTGTAACGCGCTAATTTTGAATTTGATTGAAATTAATTAATAAATATTTTTGTGAATATCTAGCTTTAAAGTCCGGGTGGAGGGTGGGGCAAGCGCCCCACCTTGCCCCACTGTGGGTACGCCCATGTCATCACTCCAATATGTTTTAATGCTTTGCCATTTAAAATGCTCATTTCATTGGTGGACTGTAAAAAAATTTTGCTTCACCCGACTACGGCGGGCGTAAACCCGGTCTTGATTTTACCCCGACGAATTATATGTGCTTATACTTATTACTTTTTTGATTGTTCTGGAAAAGTTATCATGCAGATAATAATATCTGTCGTCAACCATCGTCGGCAGCAGTCACTCTGTGTCTGTAAGCTCCCTAAGTACCACGCCACGACATCACCTGGCGCGCGACCTACAGCTTGCGCCTCGGCAACCATTGCGCACTGTCTCGTTGACGTGTTGGCCTCCCAGCTCGTCATCGTCATCGCGACCGCGCAGTGGTTACCGAAGATGGCAGACGCAGGACAGGAAGCGCGTGCGGCGTGGTGATGCGTCTCGTGGCCGAGGCGTATACTATGCTACGCATAACGTCCTTCTGCTTGCTGTGAACTAATAGTTATCACACTACGCCCTGAGTCTATAAAATGTGAAGTAAAGTCGTAATTTAGCTTGCTCTGTCGAAATTAAAGTTCGAGTCGATATTTCATGTTGTGCCAAACTTGTGCAAATTAAACAAGCACCTATCAAACGTATGCGATTCAGTTGGAAAGTTAGTCCAACTTTACGTATGCTGCTTTATCTTTCTGCATTGTGCAGAAGTTTTAATAGTAGCAAAGTTCATAACTTTTATTAGTATCTACCACTGCTGTTTATTAGGTAGGTGTGTTGTTAGCAGAGATATGAGATTTGTTACATTTAAATGTTCACTTTTATTTTCAGTCATAGCTTCGTAAATTTTCACCTGTAGACGTTATATCAAAAGTTGTAAGAATCTCGACAAGGGCTGATAGAGTTCGCCGGGAAGGCGCCAAAATAGGTTAGTCACTATTATATTTTCACTAGGAATATACAATATTATTATTACATCGATTAATGCAGCTTGCAGACGAGCTCCAAGTCACTCAGTGAAAGCTTGCAATCATTGTCGTGTGAAGACGACGAGACGCGCAGCGCGTCGCACGCTGACGCTCGTCTGTAAGCTCCCTAAGCTGTATGAAATTTTAAAGCTCATCCTTAAAATCGAACTTTAACGAACACATTTGCCATTGTGAAAATGTTACCGTGAGTGGTATACCGACCTGCTTCAACTTACTTCAACTGAAACTTCATATTTTAGAGAGCACGAAAGCGCCAAG
The DNA here is from genome assembly GCA_943789525.1 of Agriphila geniculea. Lineage (NCBI taxonomy): Eukaryota > Metazoa > Arthropoda > Insecta > Lepidoptera > Crambidae > Agriphila > Agriphila geniculea. The sequence continues at coordinate 21,533,655 of OX038871.1, forward strand.
AGTGGGTAATGTGTTTTTACTCAAAAATGCTTGTAATATCATCATTATTTCGACAACCTTCTTTGAACAAAGTCAAGGTTGCCGCGCTTCTCCGATGGTGACGCAACAAAGTTGTATGGGATTTCATTATTGTCGAGTTTTAGCCACCAGCAATTTCCTTTGAGAATCCATTATTGTCGAGTTTTGTTTCAAACATAGTTAGGTGAAAAAAGTACATTGGACAACCCGCGCAGATAAAGAATGGGATTAAAAGAGGCGCGTTCATATTCACTTCTCGCTATCGCTCTCTCAGTCACACTCGTTGTGGTAAGCGCCGTGAGCCGCCATTTTCAATCCCATTCTTTATTTGCGCGGGTGTTATATTGTTGAAAATGATGTTTTTGTACTTTTTTTTAACTTTTTTACTATTTTTCCTTTTTGATATTTTTTACTTTTTGACTTTTTTTACTTTTTTGACTTTTTACCCTTTTTTTGTCATTTTAATCATTTTTGTAATTTTGGACCAAGACTTGTATAGTGCTTTGCTCAAAAATGTCAAAAATGTCAAAAATGTCAAAAATGTCAAAAATGTCAAAAATGTCAAAAATGTCAAAAATGTCAAAAATGTCAAAAATGACAAAAATGTCAAAAATGACAAAAATGACAAAAAAAATCAAAAGTAAATAATGACAAAATGTCAAAAATTGTCATTTTGGTATTTTTAGTAATTTTTGTCATTTTTGTAATTTTTTACTTATTTGACATTTTTGAGTAAAGCACTATACAAGACTTGGTCCACAATGACTGCACTGCTGGCCACGCTATGATGGCCTCAAGCTGAGCTTAACTACGGTCTCGGCCTTCAAGCTTGGTCATCATTGCTGCCCTTGCTGTCCGCGCTATAAAGGCCTCGACCTCCGGTCTCGGCCTTTATTCCAGCTTGGCCATCAAGGGCTGCAACGCTGACCGCGCTGTGACGGCCTGGACCTGCGTTAAGCTACGCTATCGGCCATCATCATCGCGCTGCCAGCAATGCAGTCATTATTGACCGCGTCAGTAATGTACTATTACGTACTGATCGCTCTAATGCTCTGTAACACCAGTTGGACCCGCAAAGTGGTGGCTACTAATCTAATTATGATTTACTTTTAGCTAGCTAGTTCATTTCATACTCATGGCAAAAGCTAACTTTATACCTAGATACTACTTTTCCACACTTTTAAATAGACAAGTTAATCCCATTTATACCAGTAGTGTTTGATTGAGTATTACACTAGTTACTCCATCAGTATTCATACTGATATTTTAACCAGTCATCTTACGATATTTATTCTATGACATATAAAAAATTAGAATTGTTATTGTCTGTTTCACAATTAAAGATTTCCAGAATACGAAAATAGCTAAAAAAGGCTTCTTTGCTTTCGAGTCAATCCCAAAAAACTGAAATATGATTCAAGAGCTGGTGAATAAAGCGGTAATATACCAACTTGCGTAACACAACACTGTATATGGTTGTATAGAGCTTAATTATTATGGGAAAGCTACAATTCAGTCCCTAGTAATTTCAAGTATGATGACATAATTATTTAAATACAATCGATTTCAAATTAGAAGCTTCGACACCTATCGCGCTCATAATGGCCTAGCTAGATAATTATTTTATCGATACTGGAAAATATTCAGTTTATCGAGTATTAATTATAAAGTTGGTCTATAAGTACTAATAATTTGTTAAATCCATAAATATAAATTACATACCCAAATGGTTTATGAAGCAAATTTTAAGATCACAATAAGCATATTTCAAATATTGGACTCTTCCGAATTTTTGAAGTAGTACTTACTTATATAAGTAATAAATAAGTGGAAGCTAGTTCCACCTGCGACTTCATTCGCATGTTATTCTATTTCCCTAAGGATTCCGATAATTTCTTTTTCACGGATGTCAGCATTGAATTAACTACTTGTATGCCAAGTTTCAGCCCGCTCCGTCTTGTGGTTTGAGCTGTACCACGCTGTGGAATGTTTTTATTTTTGGTTTTTTAAGTTTTTGATGAACCACCACCAGAGTTGTCAGTGCCACGCTGCCACGGGCGTTGAACTTAAAAGCATTTTATGATAAACACCTATCTCCAAACATGTTTGTCTACCATCCGTGAAGTTGTTAACACAGCCAAATAGAGGTTTCAGGGGTGATCGAGCTAAGTGCAACGTGCATTAGCGATGCGCCGCCGCCGGATATCCGTTAGGTGGCGCGCTGCGTCTCGCGACGACTCTTCGCGCTTCCAACATCGCAAACATTAGTGCATGTTTTGCTTATTTCAATCCGAACAGCACTAAGATGTTGTACGTCATTTTATAATAATAAAAAGTTATTACAAAGTATTGAACAAAATATCTTGTGTCCATTAATACGAGCTGAAGCTGATTCTGATTTAATTTTGTTAGAGTTACGGGTGTTATTTTGTTAAGTAGGGACTATTTGCACGGCCCCTGGAAAGAAAAGAAAAAAAATGCCGCTAAGATTCTTGAGGATGTAATGTTGTGCTAGCTTCCTCAAAGGCCATCAATCAATCATCAAGTTATAACTTTTCAAAAAGCAAACAAAAAAATTAAACTGGATTAACTAACAATAAAGCTCACAAATTCACAACTTACAACAATTGGAACTCGGTCACACACATCGTCGAAGGTAAACGTCAATAGTTACGGTACTTACAAATCCAATTATCATTTAACAAACGGAAAGTCTTGCAATATCGGAAAGGTTGCGAGTTGCGAGGAATATGAATGAAAAAGTTAATATGGAGGGCCACGCGCGTGCGGCCAAAAAAAAAAAAGATGGATGTCCGTGAATAATGTTCGGTCGCGAACTGTCGTAATGGACAGCACTAAATATTGCACCAAGGGAAAATAAATTACGCCACTTTTTCAGAGGCACAAAAAGCGTTCTTCGTTTTCTCTTTGAGGGATGAAGGTTTGATACGTTGCGGCGAGCTGATTGCGTAAGTGTTTCTCGTTGTGGTCACTGAGACATTTTTCTTTTGAGAAAATGGGTGAAGAATGCCTTTCATTTGAACCGGACCATTACTCTTCTAGTTTTTAACAGTGCGAGTATTTTTGGAATATCTTGAAAGTAGCTAGACTTCGTAAAATTTAGATACTTTACATAAATATTTGCATAACACCTAATAGTCCTATTAATATTATGAATCAAAAGATGTCCCTTTTATTCAAGGTATTCAAAAACTTTGTCACACGAAGGGAAAGTACCTTAAATATTAAAGGTAGGAAGTTTTACTGAAAGAAGACTTCATTTGGATTTTAAAAATAATTGGAACTGCATTCCAAGATTTTCGCGGAAATCGCCTGCCTTAAACAGGAATCGAATCCACCAAAAATGAAAAACAAAAATTAAGTATGTTTTAAGATTTTTTTTTTAAAGTGACACAGCATCTTAAGAGGCCATTATAGAAAAACATGGGGTCATATTTCATATAGAGAACGTAAAGTTGTAGCCAAAAAAAAAAACAAGCTAAAGAGATTCTCTAGTAGCTACAAGTATTAAATTGCGTATAAACTTCACAGATGATTGTAAAAAAAAATCAGAATATCATCAAAAGCGCTTGCGTTGGTTCATATTTTTGGCGTAAATAATACGGAAACGTATTGAATTCTACATCAAAATACACTTGAACGTATTGTGAAGTAGCTCCAACAACTCAAGAAAGATAAGTGTGTTGAAGATAATGATGAAGAAAACAACGAAAAACATCGAGGTTATTTTTCATACTCTTTACACGTAAAGAAATTGATAGAGACAAACGTTTCCGCATAACCGAGCCTTAAAGAAAAGGACATTTTATATTTAAATTTGAATTATTACAGATTGTATCAATTTGTATCGAATCGTATGCGATTTAAAAAAAGTCATTGATTGCGGGTTTTTAAAAAGAAAAGAATTTTCAGTAAAATTTCCTATTTTCAATATTTAAGATACTTTCCCTCCAAGTGGCAAAGTTTTGGGACACCCTGTATATTAGAAAGTAAGAAAGAAAATAATTTTATTCAGCACAAGCAAAGAGGTACAGAATATTAAAACACTAACTTAAATTTAAATACATGTGCTAAAATGGCTCCCACTCAGAATTATACCACAGCACCCTAGAGGAGCACCATGACGCTGATCTTCAGTGGTCACCAGTTCTGGAGGAGAAGGAAGCGTTAAAGTTCAGTCATACCTTAATTATTTAATTCAGGTATGACTGAATTTTATGATCTATTGTCGAGTTCTTGATGGTATTCTAAATTTTGCAGATAAAACTGGTTAGGTATTTTGGCAATTGCATTAGCAAATTCTGGATTCAGGGAATTTGGCTTGTTGCTCGAAGTCTACAGTGAGTGTACTACTGAAAGAAGTACTGTAAGAAGTTTCGTTAAGAGAGGATAAGTAGTATCTTCACTGCTTTTGGAGAATCAATAGCGAAATATGTCGCAGTCTCGTGCAAATAATTATCATTGACGTCCAAACACGATTATAGCATGTAAGCGAGAAGTTTAAATTGGTGCACGAATATAGCTTCGGTTTTTGCTAGGAATCAACACTCCCTTCAGCGCTAAACGGATTTATTACCCACCCCGGTTCAGGTGGGCACTTCTAATTACTCTTATTCGTAGTGGATTGTTTATTGTTTCTACGTTGGAAATTGCAATTGGTGCTGTTATTTAATTTCGTAGATTTCTCTTTGTTCCTTAATTATAGCACTCTCTCATCATTAAGCTTTTGTCGTCTGTTTTTAATTTTGTTTTTGTCGTTGAATCTTAACGAGGCTCGTATGTATAAAGAATTATGTCAACTTTTTCTAAATGCACACAATCACACGCCAAAAACCCAACAGGAACTGGTTTTAAGTCTCCGTTGAGGTTAGAAAACATAAATTTCTGGAGTAATGTTTTAAAGGAAACAAGAGAGTACTTATGTACACTCAAAATAGATGGAGAATCAATTCTTACTCACAGACGTAGGGTACCTGCTATAGGTTTGATTGCTAACACATATAGTTTTCACAATTTAGCCCTTGACTTTTTAAATCGGACTGGAAACAAATATTTTCTCCCATACAAATGTTCCCAAGATCATTTAGAAATGTTTTTCTCTTGTATTAGAGCCCGAGGCGGCAGTAATGACAACCCCAATGCATTACAACTGAGATATACAATGCGAAAACTATTATTCCACAATAGTGTAAAACCTAGCATCCATGCCAACTGCACTGATGACTCTTTCGAACTTTCGCCGAACGTCGAGTTTCGTAGTCAGTTCTAACGGCGACGGCGGCGGAAGCAGAAGCAAATGAGGATAGAATTGAAGAGAGTCAAATAAATATTCTTCTTTCCCAGTTACAAAATGTTGAACTTTCTGAATTAAAGAACAACATTTTGTACTATATCACAGGAGCAATCGTTAATAATATTTAAAAAAAATAAACTGCAGGCTTTGTCATGCAGCTTTACTGACAAACAAGAAAGAGAACGAACATTCATACTCCGTGGATTTGCATAACTTCTCAGCGTTCACAACGTTCGTTGATAGAGGTGGGTTCAAATATGTTTCGAGATTTCCTTTTGAAATTGTTATATTCGCGGAAAAAATATTTAACTTATAAATCTCTACTGAACCCTTAAAACATGTAACTCGGAGCAAATTAATGATAATAACTTGCTTTTCTGTTATAAGCACAGATTTATGCCTCTGGTTATAAGCACCCTCAAATGTATTGTATTGTAGGCAGTATTGGGTGAGGATAATCACTTTGACATTGTTCTATTCTGAAGACTTTCTGATAGAAACAGGCTATGAGAACTTAGAATTTCATAACCTCTTGGTTAAGCAAACTAACTGCGTCCACTTAGTAGCATACAGTTATGTACATACTGTCATTTAAATAACCTAATCCCGGTTGTAGTGGTGTTGTGGACAGTAATCAGTTGCCAGTGAAGCGAGGGTCCTGTGGGATTTAGTTTCAATCACGCCGTTGGTCGTACGGTCTGATTAATGCATACTAAACAGGACAGCACACGTCGTACTCCAGAACCGTTAGATTTTAAAAAAGGTTAAGCATCTGGGATCGTTTCTAATTTAAATTAAACACTTATAGAGTCAGGGCACAGTGTATGAAAAGATAATACATATTGCCAGGGACACTATAGTCAGGGATTTCGTTAGTTAAAATTGACATTAGGAAGTAACAAATTAAAGTTTGCTTTGATCTTGATCCAGATGAAAAGACAACACCTGATTTTCCAGTTAATGTTTGTCGTAAGAATATTGATATTGATAGCGTCTAGCTAGGTACCAAGAAAATGAAATATCAAGTACCTAGGTATTTCATAAACCTCACCCCAAGTAGATTTATTAAGAATATTTAAACTAAAATAATATGTAAGATGAAAGTTGTTTTTAGTGCTTCAGAGTATCATGCTAATGAGTCTGGTCATTACCGAGTGCGTGTCGGTGGAGTAAGGAGAGGGGGATAAGTGTTTGCATAGTGGCAATCTGTAGCATACATTTAAAGATGTCCCGTTTTTTCATAAATTGTAGGTTCATAAATAGGATCTTAAAAATATTAAGTGGGGTAAGTAATTAAATAGTTTTTAGAGAGATGACGTATTAAGAGATAGGTACACTGAAAAAAAATTGCTTTAGCAAAGTACCAATTTAGCTCTGTTAAAAATTATGCATTCAATCAAGACATATTTAAAATGGGCAATAAAGCTTTGCTAATATTATACAAGCAAGTATTGCTAAATATGATTGGCTATTATTAACAAAGTGCTTATTTATTATTAAATTACCGCCTCGTTAAATTTTACCCTTACCAAAAATAGACAAGCTTAGGTTATTATTTCATAATAAGTAAGATACATATTTTATTTTATTTTAGACATAATCATAGTTGGCTAAAATTTACACCGAGTTCGGTTAAAAATAGACAAGGTTACATTGCTATTTCATGATAAGTAAGTTATTTAATTTTAGATACAACCATAGTTGGCTAATATTTACATAGGGTTCGGTTCATAATAGACAAGCTTACATTACTATTTAATGATAAGTAAGTCATTTAATTTTAAACATAATCATAGTTGGCTAGAATTAAATAACTCCCTATGATCCATATAACCGTGCTATATACTTACTTAAAACAAGCAAGTTGATTAACTATCCTTACTAATATTATAAATGCGAAAGTCCGTTTGTTTGTTTATTTGTTTGTTTGTTACGCCTTCACGTCTTAACTACTGAACCGATCATCATGAAATTTTACATACACGTTGCTAGGGGTACATAAAAGGACATAGGGTACTTTCATCCCGAAAAAGGATTGTTCCCGAGGGATAGCAAAAAAACTTTCCACGCAGACGAAGTCGCGGGCGGCCGCTAGTTGGTAAATAAGCACAGCTCGGCAATTAACAGTGGAATGAGCAAACACTATTTTAACCGAGTAACTTGATAAAAATAAATAAGGAATTGGCTGCATAGCCTGCGAATTCGGCCATTTCTCTGTGTGTCGTCACGCGTGAGGAACGTCACAACTCAACCGACACTTGGTACCTATATTAGACGTCTTCTCGCCATTATGATTTTATATTTTCCACAGTCAAAATTTAGTGTTCTCCGCTTATTGTATTAATTGGTAGGTAACCCTGACATGAAAACTTTAAAAGGAGTAAGAAATTACTTGTAGAACGAGCGAACAAACCTGTCATCATCATTGGACCCCAGATGTTTTATTTGTCTTTATAAGCCTTTGCGTCAGTAAGATTTTTTTTTTATCCAAGTTCGAAGAAACATTGCTTTAATTATTTATTATGATGCTTGGTCTAATCTCTCTATTAGGAATGGTGTAATGTGATGAGATGACTTAGGGATGTTATTTTCTGCCCGCTGTCTATACCGTATTACACAGGCAGTTAACTATGATTTATGAAGACCATAATTCTGTTGAAATTCATTTTTGTATTTTTTTCACAGATCATCAAAACGGCATACTTACCTATTGTTTTTTACATTAGATAGGTACTTACCCAAAAACGTGCAAGATAACTTGCATGAATCTAAATAAATTTGAACAGGATTTTATCAATGTTTTATATAAGTAACAGATTAAACTAATGAATGTTTGAGAACCAACATGAAACAATATAGGTTTAAGTACATACTTATTATTAACTTTAGTTTTAGAGACATAGTTCTGAATAATATAGAATAAGTCCTATCTCAAAATTTTATTTTTATCACGAGTCACCGAGATACCTCCGTAATTTTGACTTATTTAAAGTAAAATAATACATAAAACACTCTTTACGGATTACAGCGCGTATATTGGTTAATTCAGATGTTATTTTAGAATTATTTAGTGGTAGATTCAGTAGCTAGATCGTGTTTTCTAATTAATTTTAATCAATTTAATTCAATAATAATTATTAAAATGAGAACGCAGCTATAAAACAATTTAATAAACTTGAATGCATTTTTATAAAATTCCGAGCGGGTAATTTAAAAAAAAAGAGCAGCTTTTTACTGCAGTCGGTCCCGTAACCACGGCCCCTGGAAAGGTGTCGAAACGTCGGGAAACCCAAAAACCAACAAATCAAAACTAAATAATTCTAAAATAACATCTGAATTAACCAATATACGCGCTGTAAACCGTAAAAAGTGTTTTATTTCTAATGAACTGTACGCGCAGAAGCCTTAGAAGTGTATAAAATAATGTAGTTGTTTATGCAACTGTACCGTAATAAAGGGTATTAAAACACGATTTGCCGCCGAGTGTGATAATAGTATCACATGAGTGTTTTAATACCTATAATGTACAGCAATACAAGACTTTATCAACACCCACGATATGTAGATGTCCTCTATAAAAGGTTTTGACTTTGACTTTCCTCCTCCACGTCATTATAATCATCCGGACAATTGTTATAAGTTGTTATGAATTTCATAATGTAACTCAACGCACGTGAACGCGGGGAGGATCATGACATCCTCTCGCTCAGATATTGTAATGTTGGCAGTAAACTAACAGTTCAGGGGCCCTATTTCTGAATCGCTCGACTCCAGTCGCTCGTTTCTATTGATTTTCGTTCGACATCTCATTGTTTTGAGTCATATGTCGAACGAAAATCAGTCGAAAAGAGCGCTCGACGCCTGCCGAGCGATTCAAAAATAGGGCCCCAGAACCCTTTAAAGGGGATTTAGCGTGCCTGCAGACTACTGAACAAACTGTCGGCCGATAGCTGGTTTTGTATGAAGAATCGGCCGATACCAGAACGTTGTAGTGTGCGCAGCACTTGCATACGTCTTTTTCATACTGATTCCAACTATCGGCCGACAACGGTTTGGTTCATAGACTTAGAAAATTTTCGTTCTATGGTTTGGTCTGTAGTCTGCGGGACTGCGGGCACGCTTAAAGCCTAGGTGTAGATAGAATTTAATAATAATAGCCTTTGTTTCATTCTGACACCTAATTAATTAAGTATCTTATTATGTCACCACTAGAGATTGACACTCTCAGGTATTTCCATGTTGCTGGAATCGTTTTACTTCAAATTACCAGCATTTCACTAATAGGTGGCGCCACCTGTACCACGTCTCATTAGCAGCCGAGTCGAAATCGTCAATTAATGCCGCCATATTGAAGAAAGTAGGTACGTGAGACCGTGATAATTGCTATACGAGTTATAGTGATTAGAGTCAGGAATGTAATTGATCGTTATAATCTAGATTTAATACGATTAGATGTGGCATTTACACGGGTCGACTTGGAAGACGACTTTTGCTGGTCGATTTTAGTCAATTAACGTTTTTTATCGACAATCGCTTGTAAAATTTAATCGCAAACTAATACCTAATTTTAATGAGGTGGCTTGATAATGGCAATTTGCTAGTCAAGTCGACCCGTGTCCGTGTAAATACTACATCACCATTGCTAAACAATTTGTAAACATGATATTTATAGTCTCAGAGTACAGTTCTGCCCTGCTAATTGCACTTGCAGTAATCGACACTTTTGGGATTTTCACTTTTTTGCAAAAATGACATCTTGAGTGAGGGCTTAATCTATATATAAAAAAATATTTTTCATTCTTTTTTTTATTATAACTATGTTTTTTATTTAACGCAAAACACAGTACTTGCACAAAAGAATTGCTCATGCTAACAAGATCTGCAGTATTCAGCATGTACTAAGAGGTTGTGCTGTACTTGATACGTTTACTGCAGTTTCATTTAGCATATCATTCTTTAAAAGTAATAGAAACTAAAGACAAACGCAGTATTCGACAGTACTGTTTTTTCAATAATTTGTTTATTCAATGTTCAAATGGTTTTGGTAAGTTTTATTATTTTCTTTATTTAAGTAGGTACCTATCTAGTTCTGGTGTAAGTCGCATATTCAACTCACTATGGAGTTAGAGGCAGATAATAAACTAGCCTACCTTGACATTCTTTTAATCAGTAACTCTGATCAAATCTTGAGCCACACTGTGTATATCGAAAAGCAACACTTACAGATAGATACCTCAATGGTGAATCCCACCACCATCTTTTACAGTTAGCTACCTACCGTAGGGAAACTGTGTTTCACTGGGTAAGCGGGATCTGTGACCAACAATTACACCTGACACAGCTGTCAGGCTCAGTAGCTTCAGCATGTCAAGCAAGTTCTGCGAAGTAACAAACTGCCAGTACCACGCCTCCATCACAAAAACCTTATCAAGCCAGCCACAGTAGAACGACAACCTGCCATTCTACCTTACATGAAAGGTGTCACTGACAAGATTAAAGGTATTCTGAAGAGTGCTATCAAGATCTACTTCGAGCCGCCGAGGAAGATAAACCAATTCTTACGACCTGTCAAGTGCAACATCCCTTTTCAAGGTGCAGGCGTCTATAAACTAGATTGCGACTGTGGGCTCTCTTACATCAGGCAAACAAAGAGAAGTATAGGGACGCGCATTAAAGAACATGTAGTTGACATGAAGAACAAGCGTGATAGCAAGACTGCAGAGTGTGAACATGCCTCAAAAGGACCCATCCATTACATTAAAAATGATAAACCACAAATCCTTGCCAAAGACCAAAGACTCATTCCCAGAATGCTACGCGAGGCTATGAAATCAACAAGTATCCAAATTTCAATAGAGAATATGGTTGGAGAGTACCACCAGCTTGGGACCTCATAATTCATTAAACTAAAATCCCGTACTAAATCACAACTGCGGGATTTAAAGATACAGTTAGTTCGTTTTGAACATAGGGATCAAAAGAGAGATCGACACAACCTCTATGAGTTTTCTTCCACCAGTTCTTTCTCTGAGAGTAACTGGCGGTAGATTCAGTAGCTAGTTCTTGTTTTCTGATTAACTTTATATGAGCAACTTTTTTACTTTAGTCCTCCCGTGACCACAGCCCCTGGATAGGTCTTGAAATGTCAGGAAGGTACTAATTAATTCTAAAATAACATCTGAATTAATACCAATAATATACTCATTGTAATTCGTAAAAAATGTCTGTACGCGCAAATGTCTTAGAAGTGCATAAAACTACTTTTCTGGTAATAATTTGTTTTATTTTGTTTACCTACCAAAAATTCGTTTTATTTTGTTTCTTCACTACTTAAGTATCTGAAGCCAACACTTTTAACTAGTACCATGCATGAAAATAGTACATAATTGCTAGTTAGAAACGCAGTTTTGAACACGTGCTAGGTAATTTTGCAGTAATAAACACAGATACTGCATTTGGTCTTAGTGATACTGTAATGCCCACAATCCCAAAATGGTAGATAAAAATGCAGTATTCCGCATTTTATTTAGAGGATACCGTTAAAGTAAAAGAAAAATATGTCAATAGAAAGCTTGATTTTTTTCTTAATTTTTAGGTAGACTTTAAATGTTATATAACATCATTGTTGCATAGATATCAAAAAATATGTTTCCCGCGTTTATCTCGAAACCGCCAAATTGCAAGTACTGCATTTGCAATAAGGAGGGCAGAGTTGATGTTATTAAATCTTAGTCCAAGCTCAAGCTCTTAAGCTAGCCCCGGAAATAGGTATCAATTTACAGAGCGACGAAATCCCTCTAGTTAGTGTGCCATTCTATTATTATTAACAGATCCGGGCACCTGGCAGATTTTCAGTGGTGGAGTGGTTGGGCAAGAGAGGGGCTGAAAAACCGATTGAAGGTATATAATTTACAGAACTCTGGATTCGGTGTGGTTGGTATAATAGAAAGCCAAACATCTATTTAAATCAGTCCAATCATTTCATCTTTATTCATAAACTTTACCACTTTTCGCGCACCTTTGATACTGCCTGGCACTATTTTCCACCGGCCAAAATGCCTGGCAATGTTATATTCGCTATAATACCACACCAAATCCAGAGTTCTGTAAATTGTGTACCTTCAACCGCTTTTTCAACCCTTTGTTTCCTTTCTCTCCGACCGCCACCACTGAAAATCTGCAAGGTGCCCGGATCTTGTAATAATGATAGTATGGCATACTAACTAGACTTAGAGGGATTTCGTCGCCCTGTAAATTGATACCTATTTCCGGGGTCAGCTCTTAGTATATATCCTTCGGTGATTGTCATAGGTATGTACATCATACCTACTTTGGAATAGTATCAAAAGTCGTAAAATAAAAGACTTTATACGCATATGCATTAATTATCTGCCATACAACACATTGGTTCAGTAAAATTACTTTCCAAATAGTTGTTACAGTACAAATGAAAAACAATAGGTGAAACAGTAGACTTGAATAAAAATATAAAGTCAAAGTTTAGGATAACGAAAGTAAATACTTAGCTAAACTGGTACCTACTATGGGTATTGAAATAGCATGAACGTCACAGAGTTGAGTTTAAAAAAAAGAGAAAAAGCTCTCGTAACAAAATGAGTTTCTTGCAACGCAATACCGAGCGTTTCTGCTTAGAGATTTGTCTTATAAACGCAAGTGGGCAAATAAAGCGTTGTTGATGACAAGTGACTGACTGGCGGGCAATTAGCCGACGGAGCTAAACAAAAGGGCCTCTTAGTTTCACTTAATTAAAAAAGAAGGCGAGGCGTGGTGGAGAAAAGACTGGGAAATATTACAAGCCAGGGTGTCTCGGGTTGCATCACATTTCCACTTTTAGTCCTTGAAATTGTTATAATTCGTCGTAAAGTACCTATCAGCAAATTGTCTGTACGCAGTTTAAATGGCAATTGGTATGATGTGTAATGTTTAACAAGAAAAAGTAGAGATTGGTGTAGTAGGTATAGATAATATACTATTTACCACCGAGTGTAGTTGCTTAACCTCCACCAGGGGGTCGAAACTGGTCAGTAAAGTCAGTGAAAGTCAGTTTTTTTGGCTTCGAATTAAAACCTTAATACTTAACCAATAAATTGTAAAATCGTTCAACTGAAACTGACACATAAAATGCATTGTATTTATATCGAACGCCCACTTCTGTATCCTTAGCACGAACAGCTATCGAGAAAAAAACGCGCGTAAAATTACTCGATAGGGAATTATTTATGAAAATTTTGATTTCGCTATTCGGCGGTAGATGGCGTTGTACAAATTTCCAATACAAAATTGCACTATCGAATGATTTTACGCGCGTTATTTTTTTCGATAACTGTTCGTGCTAAGGGTACTGATAGGCATCGTACGAAACGCAGTATTGCACACATTTGTACGATTTCCTATGCAATGAATTCTAAAATCTGTTTGATGCGATGCGTGGGTTTCGTACGGTGTAGAACAATGATGAAACAGCCCGCGACAGTATTGCCTACGTCATATGACATCATGATGAAATGCATGGCACACGGTCGGAAAAGTTGTGCTAAGCGAGGATCAGAAGATTATCGCAAATAAAATTGGCCGGAAGTTTATGAAAATCTTCCACTTCCGGTCAAAATTTTAAGATTATATTTACGTCATGTGACATCAGTAAGAGACCCGTGTCAGCATTTAAATTTTTGTTTTTTAGTCAATTCAGAACTGACAGACTTATGTTTACTCTCTCTACGATTGAAAACTAAATGATGACACGGGTCTCTTACTGATTCACATGACGTAAATATAATCTTAAAATTTTGACAGGAAGTGGAAGATTTTCTCAAGCTTCCGGCCAATTTTATTTGCGATAATCTTCTGATCCTCGCTCAGCACAACTTTTCCGACCGTGTGCCATGCATTTCATTGTGATGTCATATGACGTAGGCAATACTGTCGCGGGCTCACGGACTATGTCATGTCAGTGAAGTTGGCGGCAAATTATTTGTTTTAAAATCGGCAGAATAGCAGGATCTTGTTTCCTTTCCTTTTTACAAGTAAATACCAAAATAATTATAAAGTAAACACGTTTCGCATCCTTAAATAAAGTATTATTTCTAACCAACAGACTGTTTTAATAAAGACACCAACGCTTGCCGGTAAATGGAAAATGTTTTTCGAGCAAGATTTGCTCTGCTTCGTGTGCTAGAAGTGAAACATGTGCAGAATTCTAAGAGGATATCACGAATTACCTACAACGCTGCTGAGTGGGTAATATAAGTGTAAGTACGAGCAGATATATATGACAAAAAGCGAATACCTGGTTTGAAAATATACGCGACGTATAGATAACCTCCTCCTTTTCAATTTTTGAAGTCGGTTAACAAAACGCGAATACGTACCTGGATTTACATCAACATCACGAAGAAAAACTTCTTAGTTATTTTCAAAATACTAATGCACTTCAATTAACTAAATATATAAAGAATGCTACGATTATTTAGCAGAAATATTGAAGGAAAAGAACACAATTACTTACTCATACCGATTAGAAAAAAAGTAACTGAGTGAACTAAGTGTATCAATATTATTGCTCAACACACACAACAAATGGGTAAGCCTAGTAATATTACAAATGCGAATGTGTTTGTTACCTCTTCACGACTAAACGGCTGGACGGATTTGTTCTGTACACCGCAAAAAAGTTCATCATCATCAGCCATTTTAATGTCCCCACTGCTGGGGCACAGGCCTTCCTTATGGGTGGATAAGGAGGACGGGCCACTAACCCACCACGCGGGCCCAATGCGGATTGGTGGGTGTTAACGACTGCAAATGCAGCCGGGACCAATGGCTTAACGTGCCTTCCGAAGCACGGAGAAGCTCGAGATAATAAATTTTTGGTCACCCATCCCATGACCGACCCTTGCGAACGTTGCTTAACCCCCGCAACCGCTGGGCCAGGCGCTAAACCACTGCACCACCGAGCAAAAAAGTTATTGCTCACAAATTTTATTTTAAGTACAACTGACTTTTCAGTGGAATCGCTCGGGGGGAAGAAAATGAACTACCTATCGTATAACACTGCTACAATCTTCAAGAAGCGCCATAAAATTTTAACAAGACCAAACTCGTACAATGCTAGTGTTAAAATTAAGCATCGCGAGCTCCTAGGATTTCCAAGTTCTGTTACTGTAATTTTCCGGCGACGCACAATGAGAGGCACTGCCCTGAAGCTATCATTAAGGTATGCAGTCTTTCATGCCTAGCTAGTCCCACTTTTGCCAATTTTGCATTGCGACGTGTGAATGCTATTGCTTGCATTTCAGCTTCTGGATTTTTTTAGACTGGGATAATTTTCTGCCAAAAGATTTTGGTTAATCATTTTACATAATTTTTAAATTTTGATGATTTTTTTATCTATGATAATGTTTCAAGTATTAATAATTGTCATATTTATCATGATCAGAGTTTCATTTGACAGTTAAAAACTTACGATTTCATTTGTCAAACGTCTAATTATAACAAGGAAATTGTAAGTACTTCGAAGTACTTACAATTTCCTTGAATTATAATGAGAATTATTCCGTTTGACAAACGAAATCGTGCGTTTTGAACGAATGCTTTTTACAAGCGCCATCCTCGTCCTGACGTTTTTTCCAAATAAAAGTTGGATGTGTTCATGTTCCTGAATCATAAAAAAAAATATTCATTAAATTAAAGTAAGTAGTTATATGTAAAAATTATATTTTATGTAATATGAAAAATAGAAAAGAGAAGAGTTGCACAAATGAACTCATATAATGAGACAAAGTTGAACATAATTTACCGATAAATCAAGAAAAAGTTACTCATACCATTCAATCGAAAACGGGTCATTTATCAAAACTCGAAGTTAAACAGAAGTCTATTCAAACTTTTTTATAGCTACCACAGAGTATCAAAAGAAAAGTACCACCATTAAGAAGGGGATATCATTTCGTGGGTGTACCGCCCCATAATTAGTTGGGCTGGCGTTGCAAATCTGCCTGGAGGGATATGTTTCTGCATCAACTGACTTGTTTTGTTTTAGTGTTATTGCCATTCAGGCTACATTGGGAGGGGAAGCATTGTCTTCCGGCAAAGAGTAGTCATTGGTGTTTTTCTTTTCTCTTTTGTTTTAATAAACCAGCCGCTTTTTTTAAACTCTGTTGAGGACTAAAAAATGCATCTTAGGTCACAAGAATATTTTTTTACCCTGTGCCTAGGTATAAGTACAAGTAAGTAAATACTTTTTAGTAATTTTCTACTTACAGTGGTTAGGTTAATAAAAGAAGGAAGTAATCCTAAAACACATATATCCCCATGAATTATTATTAACACTAATAAAATTGATATTAGTCATAATAATAGTTATTTATGCAACTGTACTAAATGAGGAGTATTAAGTATCACATGAGTGTGATAATACCTAATTATGTACAGCTGCATACAAGACTTTATCTACATCCATGATATATAGATATTCTCTACAAAGGGTTTTGACTTTGACTTTCCTCCTCCTCCTCGTTATTATATCATCCGAACGTGTGTTATAATGGTGCACTGAATTTCATAATGTAATTCGTCGGGCGTGGGCACGGGAAGGAGCCCTACATCCTCTCGCTCGGATATTGTAATGTTGGCAGTAAGCTAACCGTTTCAGAACCCTTTATAGAGGATTTATAAACCATAATAGTACATTGTGAGACAAGTTAGCTTAATGAGCTCACGAGTTTCATACGACGTTTTTCAACACATTTGCGAGGATAAAACATATTAATTTACCACACAGCAATCAATAAAACAAAAACAAAGTATGTAAATTATGTGAAAAGGCGCGCTGGTTTTTTTTTTCACACGCCCAAAAGAGTATTTGCGAACAAATGGGTGAGTGCGCATACTGCCTGCTTCAAAATTATAATTTTAAGTGATTATTGAGTGGTTTGGATGTTTGGATGTTTGTTCCACAATCACGCAAAGACTGCTGAACGGATTTGCTTGAAATTTGGCACGCAGATAGTAGAAAGCCTAAATTAAAACATAAAATACTTTTTATCCCGATATTTTTACGGGAACGGGAACCACGCGAGTGAAACCGCGGGCAGCTGCTAGTAATTAATAATTTGATAACAATAAATATTTGTTTGACTTAATTAAGGACTTACACATAAATTTATTCCAAAAATGTATAAAAATTTTCAGCGGCATAAAACCTCTTTGTTGTTACCTACTAAAAAAAATTACTGTATTACCCGGTTCAATTGGGAATGCTCTGTTTACTCGCATAGAATTTGTAGTAAGGTACTAATTTAACTTAGTAGGGATAATTCTATAACGCACAAGTGTTTTATATATTAAGCACGGTGTTAATTATAGCTCGGTTTACGGCGCTTCTTTTCATTTTCCAATAATTTATTAATATTTTATACTTCTGAGTTATAGTTTTTATAAGTTTCTGTCAAAACAATTACATAAAAGTATCATAATGTATATATATTATTTGAAATTGGCTTTTTATTAGCTTTCACCTGATGGCCATATTACTATATCTAAAAAAAATTTTTTTTTACTCCACCTATAGAAGAAAATTACGGTGCGCGACGTTCCAAAATTTTTTTCGCTATTTAATGTTAAGAAAGATATTTAAAAGTTATATTTTTCAAAATTTGCATTAAATGGGTTTTGTTAATAATTTTTTGTTTACAAATAAGAACATTAGTTTAATATTTACGGTGATTTAAATTAAAAAACGAAAGCTTTTTTGGGAAATTTTAATAAAACCAAATTTTTTTCGCAAACTATTATATTTACAAGGTCAAATGTAGAAACAATATTGTAGCGCATTTAATTTTACTTTTTATAGTACCCCATACAAGCTTACATATTACATACTTTCTGTTGTGTACGCTATATTCTGAACTGAACACGGCAGCGGCCATTTTGATGACGTCATAACAGGAGAACCGACCACGTTAGGAACTGTCTCCCGATGGTTTTTTAGTCAGAATACCATGCCTAACAACATACTAAAATATGCCACTGGCTTAATCAAGCGCATCTTTCGGGGCAAAAATTACCTTAAGGGAAGTTACTATAAGTTCTTCCAGCAAAAGTAAGCTTGAAGTTGAATAAGAAAATTTAAAACAATCAACCAAATCAGTTCCTAAGCACTCAAGTAGCATACAAATTAGAATTATAATATCAGTATGCATTAAATGGGCCGTGAACGGTATCCCAAGCCTCCAAGAATTAAGGCTGGAGGTTTTCACGCCACTGCCGCCCCAAGCACACCCCTGCAATTAAAACGCACCCGAAGGGTTGCACCGCTTTCGAAATTGCAAACACGTCCATTGTTTTAATCTACTCGGCTCCCAGAATCCGAAAGGCTATAACACTGAAATGAGAACCACTTAATTATGATCTTCATGTATGTTTCTAAGAATAATTGAAATGCAATTATTCTTTTGCACAATTCAATTATTTTGGAATGTCATTGGGTCATGTTAGCTTAAATTTTTCTGAAGCCTTTTACTTCGTTCGTTCCATGAAATCTCTTGTTATGTAATTATTCAAAATGTTTTGCTATCCATTTCAATTCTGTCTGTATCAATATTTCTGAAGTAGTATTTTATTTAAATCCTTCTGTAAATAGGTGTTCAGGACCCATATCCTATTTCATTTTCTTTTTCTATACTCAATTTACCTGATAAAATTTAATAATTATGTGCTCGTTTCATCGTTAAGGCAATTAATTTTTATAAGCTTGGCAATTAAGGGTGTGGATTGTCTTATCACGTCATTATCAGTATTAACACTTTTGGAATAATTACTAGTTGTAAGAACATATAAAAGCAGCGGTAAAAAAATGTCAGGTTCATTTTGTTTCGTCAATATGGCGACGGGACAAACTGCGTGTTACAAAATTAATATGTTTTTTTGGAAAATCTTTGGAATATGGCCAGGAAGAGGTCCCTCAAAGTCAAAATATTACAAATATTACTCGTTCACATACATTTCAGTTACATTAGCTGCGTATATTGTTCTTTTAACATTGAACTTCTTTTACGCACCAAGAAAAATTGAGATAATAATTCGTGAAGGCATATTTTATTTTACCGAAATAGCTGTGGCTTTCAAAGTAATGATGATTCTGCGAATGCGGACGAAAATCCTCGAAGTGTTCGATATACTGGATTGTGAGCAATTTCAAGGGAAAGATCACGTTGGGAGATATATTATCGAGAAGAACAAATCAAATTACAAGATCTTTTGGAGAGTAATAGCTACTATGTCAAATTTTGCATACGTGCTACAATGTATATTGCCAGCTTCGCTGTATTTAATTTGGAAGAAAAAAGTTGATTTACCTATTTGCCAATATTATTTTTTGAGTGAAGAATTACGGGATAAATATTTTATGGTTTGGTTTTTGTACCAGTCTTTTGGAATTTATGGACATATGACTTATAACATAAATATTGATACCTTTATTGCCGGTTTGATTTTAATGGTAATTGTTCAGTTGAAGATATTTAAGCACAATTTCTCTGTAATGAAACTAAATAATGTAACGGGTGATATTTCAAATGAGAATATGAAAAAGTTGAATGAGCTTCTTCGCCATTACGAATTGATATTAAAGTAATTATTTTGAACCATTTATCAATAACACTATTTGAAATGTAATCAATAGATATTGTAATATTTGGCATAATTCGATATAAAATGAAGAAATTAGCTGTTTTAATAACGAAAATATCAAAATATATGAAAAAGTTGATTTTCTTTCGCGATTTTAGAGTTGGTTGGTCCAATAGTAAAAGTTGTTCAGTTTGATGGTCCGAAGAAACGGTTATCTCATTTTGGGTTCATTCAATAACACGTTGTATAACTAGATAGTTTGTTTTAGGTATAGTTCTCTGGTCCAACATATAGTCAGCCTTACTATGTTTGTACAGTTTTGTATGGCTACCTGTATAATATGTGTAGTAGCCCTTTTAATGGTAATCAATATTTTTTTGTAGTAGAAAAAAATATCTTACTTTTTAGTTCGTTTTTTAATTTTGCTTCTATGAATTTCTGTTACAGGTATCATCATCGGAGAGCGCCATGTATCTCTTGACTTATTTAGTTATAATGGTAATGCAGATCTTTTTACCTGCCTATTTGGGGACACAACTGTCTTACGAGGTACCTAATTATAAAATAATTTTAGTTCATCATCCTAGTTAGTATCCTAGTTTCTAATTATTTTATCTGGGACACCAAAACTATTAAGTAGGTATATTATATTACAATAAAACTCTGAACTTATGTAAATCCTAAGATTTTCCAGTTAAACCTAAGATTTACCAACTCTCACTGGTAAAAATTCGAACTGTTCTGTGATCATCGTTCACTTCGAAATTTTACCACCATTTACTTGGTAAATCTTAGTTTTTACCTCAGAGACGCGATAAATGTTGAAAAATGATGAAAAATGACTTTGAAGGCATTTTAAAATTATATTTCACTAATCCTACTAATATTATAAATGTGAAAGTTTGTGGGTTTGGATGTTTGGGTGTTTGTTCCTCAATCACGCAAAAACTACTGAACGGATTTGGTTGAAATTTGGCACACAGATAGTAGATAGCCTAGATTAAAACATAGAATACTTTTTTTTCCGATATTACCGCGGGAACGGGAACCACGCGGGTGAAACCGCGGGCGGCCGCTAGTTACTAATAAATTAATCAAATAATAATAATTTAAACGAGTCATATCCGTCAATAGAGTCATACCCTTCAGTCATATCCTTCTATAGAAGGATATGACTGAAGGGTAATTTTATTTTATTGTAATGTATGACTTTACTCCTAAGATAAATACAAAAATAATTGACCGCTTGCCAAGGGGCTCATTTTCAATCTATCGCATATTGGGACCAGGGGCCTTATTTTTGAATCGCTCAGCAGGCGTCGAGCGCTCTTTTCGACTGGTTTTCGTTCGACATATGACTCAAAACAAAGAGATGTCGAACGAAAATCAGTAGAAACGAGCGCTCGACGCCAGCCGAGCGATTCAAAAATAGAGCCCCAGACCACATTGGCATGATAGCCATTAGTTATGCTGGGTGTTATCAAATATCATCGTCTGGGTTGCGAAATTGAGAGCTTCTGGGAGATATGCCACCCTGAACATATGGCCTCTCATACAATGTGCGATAGATTGAAAATGAGCCTCTTGACCGGCGGTCTATAATCATAGTGAAGAATAAATCAAAATGATAATGAAAAATATGCAAGGATTTTACTGATCGGTAATTGGAAATAAATGACTAAGTTATGATAACTAATTGCCAAACTCTAATGGCAAAAGGCCGAAAAATGATTGTCCTTTTATAAAATCCTTACGTTTACGGTTTACGGCTTCAGGCTTCAGCTATCTTTTTTATTACAGAGTGAAGAATTAGCATTTGCTGCTTACGACAGCGACTGGCTCCGCCAATCAGAGCCTTACAAACGCAGCCTACGTTTGTTTGTGGAGCGCGCTAATAGGCCCATAGTGATCACCGGCCTTAAAATGTTCCCATTGGCACTCAGTACATTTATATCGGTAAGATGACAGTAAGCACATGTCTATAAAATCCTAAATTTAATACAAATAAAATAAAATAAAATCCGGCCAAGTGCGAATCGGACTCGCGTACGAAGGGTTCCGTTCCAAAAAACAACAAAAAAATCACGTTTTTTGTATGGGAGCCCCACTTAAATTTTTATTTTATTCTGTTTTTAGTATTTCGACTGCCGCAAGTTGCGGCCCGCAACGAAAAGTATCGAAATTGCAAATCACGTACTTTACGGTAGAGCAGTTTGAAGTTTTTTTGGCACAAAATTTGACACAAAAATCGTAATTTTGATTCGTGTCGTAAAAGTTTCTTTACTGAATGATAGCTTGTTCTTTTCGCTTTTTTGTGCCTAATTACAATTTTAATGTTTAATGTATTTTTTCCGAGATATTTCACATTCAATAGTATTCAATGTTTTCAAAATCTGAAATTTGATTAAATGTGGCTGATTTGATAGTATTCGATGCTTTTGAAATCTGAAATTTTATCGAAAGTGGCAGGTTCGTTACACGAACTTATACCGACACTATCAAATCTACCAATTTCGATAGTTTTACTCGTTAACCGTTACCTAAAGTTATTATAATGGAAAAAACAAATAGCAACTAAATGATAATGAACAAACCTGAACTAAACCAAAGCGCCTTCCCTTTTTTACATCCCTGAGAACACTAAGGAATCAGGCAGTTTCGATCTGCGCCTGTATACCGTCGTACTAGAACAGTATTGAATTTACCTCATTCGATAATGTTCGTCGCTACAATGTGAAGTTTCGATATTGTTCGATTCAAAATCTCCCGAAATAATACTTTTTTCAAATAAAAAAATATTTTCCTAATAGTATCATATTTGCTCTATCCATTAATGCAATAATATAAAAATCGAGATTTTGCAGATTCGATACTGTTCGTTGCAGCAGTCGATTTGTTGTTATAGCGGCTAGTCCAGTGGCGAGGAGTGAAATTATGTCGAAGGTAAGCCGTAATTATGTCAAAGGTAAGCCGTAATTATGTCGAAGGTAAG
Organism: Agriphila geniculea; assembly: GCA_943789525.1. Taxonomy (NCBI): domain Eukaryota; kingdom Metazoa; phylum Arthropoda; class Insecta; order Lepidoptera; family Crambidae; genus Agriphila; species Agriphila geniculea. The sequence goes on from OX038871.1 coordinate 21,556,628, forward strand.
CCGTAATTATGGCAAAGGTAAGCCGTTCTACAAAAATGTTATGATCTACATAGTGGATAGGTGGGGTGGGCTTTCTAAAAGGCAAGCCGATGGGAATCGGCTTGCCTTTTAGAAAGCCCTTTAGGCCCTTTAGGACCCTTCGCCACTGGCGGCTACAGAAGTACATCATGTGTGAATATTTCAATTGTCTAGCTATCAGGGTTTATGAGATAAGTACAGCCTGGTGACAGACAGACGGATAGTGGAGTCTTGGGAATAAGATCCCGTATGATTTGAAAAGGAAAATAACTGTTCACTCTTGTTAAAGGTCTGTTATACATTTTGATTTAACTATCTATTTAATTTCTTTTCCAGATAATGAAAATGGCCTACTCGTGTTTTGCTTTAGTAAGAAAAGTCCAAGATCGTGAAGCATAATAAAAATTAAATATATTGAAGAATTAGAAATATTTCTTGTATTCGTAATAAAAAAAAAGTTTTATCACTGATATTAGTTGTAATTAGTTAGGTCAATATGTACCCCAGACTTTTACACTTTTTACACTTGACCTATCCTTTCAGATCATAGGTTCATTAAATATATTAAGTGAAATAATCAACTGGAAGTTTTTTTTTCAGAATTGACAATAAATTTTAAAGAACGTAATAGCACATGAGTAAATGTGGTAATAGCACTTAAGTGGATGTTTTTGAATTAAATATCACTAAGGAGATTTGTAGTGAGCGTACATTGCTGTGTATATTTTTTTAAACAGTTGTTTTTAAATGTGTGCTTTCGATGACAGTACAGCATGCGGTTGCTAAGGTTTTTTAAAACTCGTAACGGTTATTAGCCAACTCGTTTTAATAACTTCCTTACAAACCTTGTATTATATACTAATTCAATGTCTTAGTTAGCAAAAAAGACGCTTAACTTATTAGTTTTCGTTTTTTTTATTTAAAAATAACTAACTTAAGACTTCGTACTCTCTTCAGAGCACAGTATCGAAATAGGTAAGAATGAAGCATTACTTGACTGAAGTCCAATATAAGTACTATCCAGAAATAATAAAAATTAATTGAAGTTTTTTTTATTATACCTTAAAAAAGTACGTCTACCTGAATAGAAAATCAATTTTTTTTTATTTCATTTTTGAGATTATGGAATATTTCATAATTAGGTATTTTAATTACTTTTTTAATTCCGATAAAATTTCTAGAACAAATTCCAGCACTGAACTTTTCATTATATGCCATATCATTAAATATGAGTGACCAAATTAACCACAAGCCCTTTTTCAAAATTATGAAACAATTTTTAACTAATATAATAGCACTTAAGTGGACAATGATATAGTAAGCAGATATTAAAGTGCATTATTTCATTTATCATTAACAACAACTACATACTGCAAATGAGTCTATTTAAATACATCGACGTGTTTTTTTTAAGTTATTAGCAAATATGGCACACACAGCTCAGTCAGAAATTTTCAAAGCCAACATTACGTTTTGGAAAGTTTTTGGAATGTGGCCTAAAAGAAAATCCTGCAAAATTTATAAATATTATTGCGGGGCGATCCTCATTATTTTTTGTTTACTTTGGTGGATTCTTTACACACTTAGTGTGATTTTCACTCCGATAAATTTGGAGTCTATTTTGACCCAAGTTACATTCTACTTCTCCGACTTCGCCGTAAAGTGCAAAATAGTGATGATTGTTCTGAAACAAGAACATATCATGAGAACACTACAAATTCTCGACTCCGAAGAATTTTTGTGCGACAAAAAAATTCCATGTGAAATTATTGAAAAAAGCAATGTATTTTTTCGAAAATATAGAATCGCTTGTTCGTCTCTCTATTTCATGGGTACAGTTATAATGCTTTTTGTACCCATCATTGAATACTGGATAAAGTCAGAAATAGTGTTAGAACTGCCCTTTTACGAATGTTATTTTCTCAGCGATGTAATACGTGGAAAGCTGTTTATGATATTCTTCATATATCAGTTCTTTGGTTGCGAGATATTAGTATTATCGAATGCAGCAGTCGATACATTTATCTGTGGATTAATAATGATGGCTATTACTCAATTTAAAGTACTTAATTGGAAAATCTCAAATTTGATGCAAAGGCAGTCTGAACAGGCTAATGATCCAGAAGATAGGGAAGTTATTATGAAAAACAGACTGATGGAATGCATAAAACATCACCAGGTCATCTTGAAGTAAATATCATCAATATTTTTCATTTTTACAATACTGTGTCATGATAGAAATACACTTGACCCACGCTTGGCAGGCGGGCTTAAAATTGTAGTGTTGGTCAGTTTTCACTGGAAAATCCTGCTGCCCATTTCTGGTCCACAATCATGTTTGATATAAATATACCTTAGATTATCTTTTGCCCAAGCTGAAACGGAGACGCTTCGCTCGCGCTTCGCACTCACTCGGCCAAATATACTTATAAATAATGTTTCAGGTACTGTGAAGGAGTACAGGAAATAGTGAGCGTGCCATTATTTGTGCAATTCGGTACTGGAGCGATAACGATATGTCTATCAATGTGTTCATTTTTAAATGTACTTGCATTTGTAATAAATATTAAAATAAATAGGTAGCTTTACTACAACATTGCTTAAGTTTATTAAATTAAGATAAAAAATGACACTTATTAACAACTTAACGTACTAATTCAATTATTATGTTGGTTTTTATTTTATTATATACATATAGAAGTAATTTTTATATATATATTGAAGTAAATTGTATAAAATAATAATATAATTATTTCATGTACTTAATAGGTTTTTCGAATATATATATTTTTTATATTAATTACAGCCGATGGCTCAAAAAGACATGATATTTAATGTAATGTACACTATTGTAATGACTGTTGAATTATTCTACCCTGCTTTGTTGGGATCACGACTTACTGAAGAGGTAAGTAGTTACAAAGTTTAAAATTTTAGCTTTTGCGCGCGATTTTGTTTCCGTGAGAATTTATGGAACAATACGAACCTTTTCAGGAATAGCATAGTAAGCGTCAAAATTAGCAAAAATGTGTTTTTATAGTAACCGCTATATCGTCTGATTTAGCACCTTATACATTGACCTGCGAGTTTACAGTAGAATATAATTCAATTTTAATAAATTTTAAAGTTCTTATCGTAAGTTACAACCCATTCAGTTTTTTGTCGCTTACGATATAACCCTAAAACCTAGTATTTTTACTAGGTTTTAGGGTTTTAGAACGAAGCAAACATTCTAATTCGCGGTTACGATAATAAAATATACAACGTAAGTTAAATACTTACGCTTGCAATGAAAGTTATTTAAAAAAAAACTTCTCCTGTAATATTCAAAATGGTGGTTACGATGTTCTTCCTGAAAAGGCTCGAATAGTATTGTATTATATCAAAGTTCAATTTGCCTCTATAATAATATTAGAACTTTTCTTAGGTATTAATAAGTTGAACGCTATATGTATGGGAATAAAATAGTGAAACTTTAATAAGCAAAATTTTCTATAATACGCAAGCAAACTTTACTTTTCTAAATACTGTAGTTAGCAGCAATCTAACTAAATAGATGCATAAAAAGCCAGAATTTATCTTTTAAATAATTGTTTTCAGAGTAAGAATTTGATATTTTCGGCGTACTGTAGCGACTGGATCCCAAGACCGGACAGTTTCAAGAGAAGCCTCCGTCTGCTGGTTGAACGAGCCAACCGGCCAGTTGTCTTGACTGGAGTGAAGATGTTTCAAGTGTCTGTAACAACATTTGCTTCTGTAAGCGTTTTTTTATCAATATTAACTTTAAAAATCGACTCGAGCGCAGCTTATCAGATGGGACTAGAACCCAAGCACTTAGGAATCCACGCTAATGCTCTAGGCTGGCCCAATACATTTTTCAGATGAGCAAAATGTTTTAAGTCTGTGGCAGCGGGCGGCGGCGGGCCACAACTCTAAAGTTGTGCTGTAAAGGTGAAAACGGTTCCATCACCGCACGCCGGCCAGCCGGCCGACACAAGATCGCCCCGGATCGGAGACAGAGAATCACTATTTCTTTCTTTTTCTCCAAGCATTTCGTTCAGTTCTAGTCCCGACTGAGAGGCTACAGTGGAAAGTACCAACGATGTTCTAAACACAGTTGGCTGAAGTTTGTACAAAATAACTTTTGATCGGCACGATTGGCCTTTCATTGTATTTCGAATCACAGTTACTGTTGTTCGAACCGTTTTTTTATTCGAATTTTACAATTATCTGTGTAAAGGTGTGATCTAACGTATATGGTAACAGTAGAGTCATTTTTTTACTAGCTCAAGTATTTTTTTAACATAATATAAAAATAGCATTGTGAGTGCTAAATCTCAAATTTAATATTTTTTAGCATATTCCAATTGTATTCATGAGTCTCTTTATTGTTCCAACTCACTAGTTGGAATAATAATAACCTGTGCTGTATGTATATAGGCACAGGCAGGCAAATATTGAAAACTATTCTTGTAACTGAACCTTAAGTCTGTAACTATATCAGAAAAAATGACAAAATTTTACTAATTTATGTTTTGATTGCCATCAAAGTAGGTATGTTAGTAGATTGAGATCCAGGTAAGTAGTATTTAATTGATTAATATAATTCTTGTTTCAGATTATTAAAACAGCCTATTCATTTTTCACTCTTCTTAAATGTGTTTTAGAAGAATAAAGGGCAAGAACCGAAGAACTTATTGAGTAATATTTAAAATATCTACGCAAAATGCTACTGTTTTCACACAAACCTCACTAAATATCACATTAATTACCTACATATTAGAAATGTTAATATGATGGATACGAATTATTTTAGTCGAAAGAAATGTGTCATGTATGTAAAAAATAAAGCTATAAATATTATTGTATTATTTAGTTACAAAAGTAACTAACAAACTCGTAGGTATATTATTGTATCTGGGGGCATGGGAGCGCCCCCGCCAAGACGAGAAAGCGAAGCGCAAAGGCACTACCTATCTTTTCTCGAAGCGCTTCGTCGTTTTTTTGAACCCTCATATGTTAGGCTGCATGGAAACCTTTCTAATAAACAAAAGTTCTTGTAGTACCGAAACGGCCAAGCCACATATTTTGACTAAGGTGTAAAGTTTTTGAAGTTAGGACTTGCAGAGTTAGGGTGCGTAGAGTTAGAAGCTTGGCTCTACATGAGGTCTAATTACTTTTTGACAGTGCGAGGTCTTGGTAATATTATTCATGAAAATGATTTTGGTGGGATACCTCTTTGTCTGGAATACACACTTATGATTTTCGAAACTTAAAGGACTCTAATTCGAATTGAATACCAAAACAATTTTACACTTGCAGTGATCCAGGATCAAGTGGCCCTATCTCATGAGTAAAACATTTATTACTTGACAGGGTTGTTAATATTGTATAAAAGGTTGCATTTTTTAATTCGAATAATGGAGTATATCCATTCAGTTTCGTCAATTAGTTGGTACAAGTAAATTATTGCTGTAGGTACAACCAAAGGCGCAAATATGTACTCTATTCCAATTAAATATACCTACCTCCTACCCAGTATACTGCTAGCACATTAACTTTGAAGGGCTGTAAACAATTTACGAGTAAACATTTACCTACCTTATGTTGAAAGATCGAGTCGAGTCGACAATTAAGCATTCTACGAAATGATCATTCAAACCACAAGCTTTTTTAGCCTTCCCCTATTTACCTTTGAATTATTCTTAAAAGCAATTTAACATATAGTGCTTAGTATTCATATTTAGAGTAGTAAGACATAATCTTGAATCAGATAATAATATCGCAGTAAAAGTTGTTAAAAACTTTCAAGCTTTTTAAAATAGCTTCAAAAGTATTAAAAAGCTTAAAAGTATTAGTCGCTCGGTAGCTCCGTTGGAACCGGATTTCCAAAGGCCGCGGGTTCGATTCCCGCCGAAAAAATTATCTGGTGACGAGTTGATTTTTTTCTATATTATTTAGTATTATTTAAAAAATAACACTGAATGCTAAAATGTCAAATTTAAATATTTGTAAAGTATTTTTAACATTATTAAAAAGTTCAGTACAAGGCATTTTATTACTGCTTTGACCCATTATCGTCAAATTACTTTTCAGTGCGGCTCTTAAGCGATTGTAAAATAAACGGTTCAAAATTTAAGTTTAAATCGTGGCTGTATAATGCAAATCGCTTATTATGGTGAAATCCCTTGCGGGCTGTGAGATTAATCGCCGGTGCCTTCTGTTAAAAAATTCAAATCATCTATACCGGCTCGGCTATTTTCCTTTTTCCTTTCCTAGATTCAGTCGGAAAACGAGAATTAATACTTAAAACGTTTCTTGAACTAAGTAAAGGTAGCTGATGAATGTTAAACTTTTAGAAACTGTGCAAGAAGTTTGCTACTAACAATAAAATAAAATTGCGTACCTAAGAATATATTTATGTAGGTAACTAAAACTCTATTTAATTTTAAAAGCTGTTGGGTATACACATCTTCTAATTTTGGTTATAAACTAGTTCAGTACTTTTATCATAAACAGCTATCGAGAAAAAAACACGCGTAAAAGTACTCGATAGAGTTACTCTCTATTGAAAATCTGATTTCACTTTTCGACTGTAGATGGCGCTGTACAAAGGACATCATCCATTTTGGTGCAAATGTGAAAGTGCCGGCCAAAAAGCAAAAGTGCTTTATTCTCATAGATTTTGTCCACCTTAGCATTTCTTATTATGGCACCGAAGCTGTAGCACTGCTATACTTGATTTTAAATAAGTTCAAAAAGTCTGACTTTTCATACATTTTGGCACAAATCTAAAAAAGTCAGGCAAAGGCAACTTCTGATAGATTTAGTCCGCCTAATCATTTCTTATTATGGCACCGAAGCTACAGCACCGCTGTACTTGATTTTAATTAAGTTCAAAAAGTCTGTCTTTTCATACATTTTGACACAAATGTGAAGCGGTGCTACAGCTTCGGTGCTATAATAAAAATGCTTAGCTGGACAAAATCTATCAGGATAAAGCACTTTTGTCTTTTGGCCGGCACTTTCATATTTGGACCAAAAATGTATGAAACATGGATGATGTCCTTTCTCATACATCTTCCTCGAAGGAACATAGGACAAATTTTGTTTCGTTTTTTGAACTTGGTGAACGTTGTTCAGTTTAAGCAACACTATATCGAATGTTTTTACGAGCGCGTTATTTTCCCTGATTATGTATGAGTAGCTGTGCGTGCTACGGGTACTGTAGGTATGCTATAGACCTCGCGTTTGTGCGTTAAAAAGTAGCTCAAATTGTCTTTTGTTTAAAAATTAATCTAATAGATGTCGCCACGAGGTTTTCAAAAGCAGTACTATGTGCTGTTTGGTAGGTTTTTCTTTATTAAGTATATCTATTTGAAGCTAGATGAGATTGTAATGAAAATTTTTACCCCCGGGGTATTGATGGTATTTACCCCGCTGAAAATTATAGTCGGTAGAGCAAAGGGGTCATGTGGATTCGCGTGGCTCAGTCATCTATGGACTAACTATAATTTTGGGCGCCGTTAATATCAATTAAAGTAAAAGATTAAAAAGATAAAGTGTCCACAGATCGAAACAAAGTGAGTTTAATAAATCAAACCAAGATTTGCGTTGAAACAAACATTTATTTAACGTATCGCATAACTAACACAAAATTAACAACTAATCGTTAAGAAACGTGTCATAAAAATATTTAAAACCACATGGGTTATACGGGGTTTAACGAGCAATCCGAAGGGTTTGAGTGAGGTCACACATTATATTTCAATACATATTACCTTGGGAACCCATACTAATGTTAAAACCGCACGAAGGCAAAATGGCATAACAGGGACCCTTAACAGGTTAAAGTAAGACCATACATTTATCGCAATAACAATACCCTTGGGACTCACTATAAATTTAACACCACAAATGAGGGATTTATAACTAGAAACCCTTAAAAGTTAAGGTGAGGACATACACGCTCGCTTCCAGCCAGTTGGACGGAATAAGCTGCCGTCTGTCTAGAAACGAACCTATATGTACCTACTGACAGGACTTATGCTAAAATACAAATCACTTATCATCTTAACACAAGACATTCATAGTAAAATAGAATCCTTACTAATATTATAAATGCGAAAGTCCGTTTGTTTGTTTGTTTGTTTGTTACGCCTTCACGTCTTAACTACTGAACCGATCATCATGAAATTTTGCATACATGTTCTTAGGGGTACAGAGAAGGACATAGGATGTCTTTCATCCCGAAAAAAATATTATTCCCGAGGGATAGCAAAAAATATTTCCACGCAGACGAAGTCGCGGGCGGCCGCTAGTTATTTATACATGCTGGCTCATGACCAGAGTTTACGCTGAACCTGAATCAATTTAAAATATGTCTAAGACATTTATTGGCTGTAAAACTGCACTGGACTAAATTGAACATGACCTCGAGTAACCTTTGCAAATTTATAGGTACTTAGGGTGAAAAAGGTTCATCCGAACGTGGATTGATTCCCTGGATACACGTCACGGAACACTGCTGCTACGGTAATAATGAAAGAATACTGCAGGATACCTCGGTTATGGTGAAATACCCATTGCAGACGCAATGTATACCACGGGCTGCGTCATGCCGACATTTATGTGAAAGTAGGGACTGGAATCATTCACGGCGCATAGTTATAGCGACGCTAAGCCATAGTCTTGACGTAAATTTTGAGGTAAACTATGGACGCCCTGTAATTAAAAGATAAAGTCACCCAATTGTCGTCACATTGAACACAAGGTTTTTCTACAACAAATATTATAACCAAGTTGATTTGCTTACCGAATTGGGCTTGAATTACTACAGGTTTTTATCTCATAAGAGACATGATGAAAGACAAAATTAATGAGCCTCGAGCCCACTTAAAAGGATGCTCAACGCATCATGAAATTAATTATAAAAACCAACAAGGAGTTACAGAAACTGGTTTCACATTACTAAAATACTGCGACTATACGACAAAGGTGCAAACAAGAGAATGAATCTAAAAACCCTTCCTGCGAATCCCGACATGGTTAGAAATGTCCAGAAATCTCTCGAATACCATCGACAAAAAGACTACGCCATAGACAAACTACATTCTCTGAACATACTTACCATTTACATGAATATAATTATTAAAATCTTTAACCAGCGTGCCAGACATTAACATCTACTTTAATTAATTAAAATAACAAATAAGTGACATATTTATTTATTTTATTTTATCGACAAGGTATAAGTTTTTTGGTCTGTGGGACTAGCATAACGAATGAAGCGTCAAACGTCACATCTGACAGTTGTCACTTGTCAAAGGCCAGTCAGCTGTGTGAAAGATGTAAACACTATATTTTATTTGATTTAATTATTGAAAAGTATTAAAATTCTTAGTGAATGATGTTTTAAAATGAATTTAAGTGAATGCCCTGTTGCCGGAATGTGCGGTACAATTGCCGACATTCGCTAAGCTATTGGAAATTAACTCAAACAAAGGTAGTAATCTGCATGCCATAAACTAACACTAAACATATCAAAAACTATATGTGTTTTGTAATACCTATCTAAACCTAATACCCAATGCTGCAGCCCCTCCTTCAAGACTACAGTGAGAATTTCACCATAAAAAGTACTTTAAAATCAAATGTTTGTTACCACATAGGTATGTGAAAAAAAGGTGTTACAAGATGACCCTTGTAATTTTGATAATTTTTCGAAAAATTTTATTTCAACATATTTCGAAAAACTGAGTCAACAAAAATTATATACAAATTAATGTACCTAGTCACAAAATTTCACGAGAATCGGTTGCGAAATGCGATCTGAAGAGGAAAACAGACGGACAGTCGGAAAGCCGGACAGACACGAAAGCATTTTTGCCCAAGCTGAAGCCGAGACGCTTCGTGCTTTGCGCTCGCTCCGGTCAACAATAACATAAAAATAAACATTTGTATACATCTACAGATTATCTAGGACCTAGGTAATCCTTCGCCTTGCAAAAATGATCTACCTACTACATAAAATAGCACGATCAAATTCTTTACAACTCCCAAGCTACCTGTCAGCTTTAAGTTGGAAGCAGAACAATAGGGGTTACGCTCCGCTGGTAATCCTACCAGCGGAGCGTAACCCCTAATGTTCTGCTTACTGCGCTTACCGTTCTGCTTCTGCTTACTGCGCGGATCATCCGATCCGCGCAGTAACGAAGCCCCCAGGCGCGGTTCACGCGCAGAATAAAAGTACGTATCTTTAAGTACAATCAGCTGTAGGATGTGCGATGGAATTCTGCAATGAGAAATATTACACTAGGGGCCGTACCTACTTACATAGACATAGTATGGGTGGAAAACATATTTGTTTTTTGAATTCAAAATTTATTGTGAATGCATGTCAAATCAAGTCAAGTTTTTTTATTGTAACTAGGTGGGAAAAACATTTTAATCCTAAATCATGTACTCTATTATTCGTAACAAGCAAGGAGAGGGAAAAATTTCACCGATGATCTAGCTGGCTGTTTGTTAGTGGTCGGTGCCGCCGGCGTAAATCGATTTACCTACGTAGGTACCCTTAGCACCAACATTTATCGAGAAAAAAACGCGCGTAAAAGTGCTCGATAGAGTAATTCTCTATGGGAAATCCCATTTTGCTTTTCGGCGGTAGATGGCGCTGTACAAATTTTCCATACAAAATTTCTTTATCGGATGTTTTTTACGCGCGTTATTTTTTTCGATAGCTGTTCGTGCTACGGGTAAATAGACGTATGGCACACATATACTTGAGGTAAGAACATTTTTTTTTTTAACGCAGTTCTTAAAAAAATGCCCTTAGGAGAGGAGTTAAGACGTTATCTTTTTTGTATGGAAAAAAACTTTTATTCTAAAACCTATCGTCTGACACCAATAATAAGATGTATGGTACTTCGACGAGGAAACAACGTCAAAGCTATTTATTTATTGAATAATAATTGGTATAAGGAACTGATTAATATCAGTTTCTTATACCAATTATTATTCTTTATCTGATTAATATCAGTTCCTTATACCAATTATTATTCTTTATCTGATTAATATCAGTTCCTTATACCAATTATCATTCAATAAATAAATAGCTTCCACCACTACAATAAAAGTCTCAGCTTCACACAATCAAGATCGCGCCTATTTCCATTATCCCACATATTGTTCAGTTGCGTAGACACTTGTACTACAACACTGCACCAATTTTAAGACACAATACTCACTATGAATCAATTTGCGAATAATTAAAATAGTCACCGAACCGAACTTGACAAAATGACGCCAAAAACCCCGGCTGTATGTCTTTGACAATTGATGTCAATTCAATCAAAAGAGTCATGTAAGTACCCATTACAACAAAAAATAAATATAAACCTATGAGGTTTTTTACGTTTTACCTTTTACCTATCACTAAACCTTGTATTTATGGTGATAGATATTTTCTTTGCAACTATTCAAATAGCTAGGAGCAACAATATGAACGAAAAAATAAGGACATGTCATCTGAAGAAAAAAATGCATGCCCAATTGAAACATTTGGATTTTTGTCGTGTCATAGTTTTGACCCTTCGATCACAATTTGACCTTATGGAGTATTTTGGTACTTATACTAAACTTATTTTCATAATAATATAATCAAGATAATAACTAACAAATATGATGTTAGTTATCATATTATTTCGACAGATTTTTCTAATTTTATATTTGAGAGGGATCTTTCATCCTGGCTCTGATATTATATAACTACCTACTTACTTATGTTATGCAAAACATACTAAAAACAGGACCCAATTCTTTTTTGAATTTGAATGAATTGAATCGTTCGATGTGACATAGATTGTACCTACGTAAGTACTGATAATGAATTAACAGGATGCGAAATGTGATATTTAGTTTTATTTGGACTGCAATTGATGTCAACTCAACCAAAACAGTCATGTAAGTACCCATTACAAAAAAAAAATATATAAACCTATGAGGTTTTTAAAAACATTTTACATTTTACCTTTTACTTATCACAATTAATCTTGTTTTATGGTGATAGATATTTATTTGCAACTATTCAAATAGCTAGGAGTAACAATATGTACGAAAAAAATAAGGACATGTCATCTGAAGAAAAAAAATGCATGCACTTGAAACATTTGGATCTTCGTCGTGTCATAGTTTTGACCCTTCGATCAAGATTTGACCCTATGGAGTATTTTGGTACTTATACTAAACTTATTTTCGATAAAGTTGTGAGTTGGATCGTTTCAATTATAACAACGTCTATTTAATCAAGATAATAACTAACAAATATGATGTTAGTTATTATATTATTTTGATAGATTTTTCTAACTTTATGTTTGAGAGGGATTTTTCATCTTGGCTCTGATAATAAGTACTTACTTGGGAATAATTTTAAATGATAATTACATTTCTAATCTAATTAACCCTGTAAAGAGCCTGACCTGAATGGGACCGTTTTCCTGCATTGCATTCTAATTTTACGACACGTATATAGGTGAGCTTTTTATACCTCGTTTCACATTCTTTTCTTTGAGTTAGATGAGCTATAATTTTGAAACAATTTAACAGTTTTCAAAGCTATCGCTTTTCAAAGACAAATGTGCACCTTCTACTTTTTCAATTAATATTGCAATACTAACTACAGGCCAACTAACTACTCGACTCTTTGGCCCGCTATTCCAGATCGTTTAGTTAGGGTTATATAATTTATATATTTTTTAAATAAGTTAGCTCCTCTGAAAGATAAATGTAAAATCGTAATATTTATTCTTAACTAGCGGCCGCCCGCGACTTCGTCTGCGTGGAAAGGTTTTTTGCTATCCCTCGAGAACAATACTTTTTTTCGGGATGAAAGGTACTCTATGTCCGTCTCTGTACCCCTGACAACGTGTATGCAAAATTTCATGATGATCGGTTCAGTAGTTAGGACGTGAAGGCGTAACAAACAAACAAACAAACAAACAAACAAACAAACGGACTTTCGCATTTATAATATTAGTAAGGATTTTGTAAAATAAACTTATTCTGTAAATTTTACAAACGCTTACCTATTTAAACTAAACAATTAGCGCGTTTAAGTATTCTTTTGCGAACACGTATATGAGTACTTGAAAAAATATGTTGAAAACCTAGAATAAAGGGAGTATATTTTTTTTCAATGCGCTTATAAAGGTACTTAGGTGAGGTAATTTAGAATAAGATAATTATTATCCTACTAATATTATAAAAAAATGAAAATTAGGGAAGTTTCAAATTAAATCATACAATACTTTTTATCCGGATCAAAGGTTCCCTAAAGATTTTCCGGATATCCAAGGAGACAAAGTAGCGAGCGGAAGCTAATTTTAAATAAGGGTGTCTGTCTTCAGTCTAGCTTTTGACGGATTTAATTAAAGTACTACCATTACAAAGCGGTGGGTCCGAGAATACCTGCCCTCCTTGACGCGGCGCGATAAGTGGCTACAGACCAGTAAGCCGCTTGCCGTAGGCGATGTTGTCATCATCGCGGACGACCAGCTGCCAAGGGGGCAGTGGCCTCGGGGTCGGGTCACCAGGGTCTACCCTGGGAAGGACCGCCAGGTACGAGTAGCTGACGTAGTGACTGGACAAGGACGTTACACGAGACCTGCGACTAAACTATGCAGACTGGACGTCGGCTCCCAAGCTTAAGTATCAGCCTTCTGATACTGGGGGTGGGAATGTCGCAGCGTCCAGCCTCCTTTGACTAGTGACTGACAGACACAGGGGGGTGACAGGGGTGACGTATCGGACGGACGGACAGATGACGATCGACAAAAGACGCAACTGGGGCTGAACTAGAGAAAAAGACGTGATCAAGACGACCAGGACCGACCCTGACCCGCAGGCCGACAGCTTGCGACCAAATACCTCTTGTAAAATAAAATATTTTGTCTTTTGACTATCAAAAACAACACTTCACCCTTCACATATTTCTTTACCTTTGTGTTTGTCACTCTTTAATTATTTCACAATCGAAAATTGATCAAAGGAATCACTTTTGCAAAAACAAGTGTCGATCTTATACTTTTTAGGGTTCCGTACCAAAATTGTAAAAAAGGAACCCTTATGGTGTGACTCAGTCTGTCTGTCTGTCACAGCTGGATATCTCGAGAACTATTAATGGTATCAACTTGAAATTTGGAAAAGTTTAAGATGACATCTGCCCAACTATTTTGCAAATAAGAAATAAATAAAAAAATAAATATCTTTTTTACAGCAGGGCCTGAAAAGGGGTCTTAAACATTTGAAGTGGGGCTACTAGGGCATGTGGGGTATCATATGAAAGAACGCCGTTTGCACGTTCTTAATAAAATTTTTTTTCTAGACCGCATACTTTTCGACTTATGATGAAAAATTTAAAAAAATAATACTGTCCCCCCCCCCCCCCCCCCTTATCTCCGAAGTTTGCAAAGAGAAAAATCTGAAATAATTCTATGTGATAGCAGTTTATATAAAGATTACAGGAAAAATAAAACGATGTCTCAATATAGCACACTTTTTTAGAAATTATCAAATTTCTAAAAAAATCAACATTAGTTCCACTATCGGTCAAGAGATGGCGCTGACCTAAAAATGCAATATTAATTTTATTATTCTACTCTGCAGTGTGGTTTAATGGTGCAATTATGATGGTACGGAACCCTCGGTGCGTGAGTCCGACTCGCTCTTGACCGGTTTTATTTTTTTACCTTTGTGTTAGTCACTCTTTAATTATTTCACAATCGAAAATTGATCAAAGGAATCACTTTTGCAAAGACAAGTGTCGATCTTATACTTTTTTAAATTAAAAGGTAGATTAGTATCGCACTATTAACTACAAACCTGATTTTTGTTACCAAGTTTCAGTGGATCTAGACAGTCAACAGTGAGGTGGTTTTCCAACTACGAAGATGAATTTTAAACAAATCGACTGTTTTAGCATTCACATGGAATATTGGAAATTCCTGGGAATTTATCCCAAAGTTGATTGTTTTGCTAACTACAAAACATATTCAAAAGCCTTCATAACCATCTTTATTACTATTTACATGTTTTTATACACAGTAACTTTTTATTTTTTACCAAAAGAATTAGATGGATATATCCATATCCATTTCAATTCTGTCTGTATCAATATTTCTGAAGTAGTATTTTATTTAAGTCCTTCTGTAAATAGGAATTCAGGACTCATATCCTATTTCATTTTCTTTTTCTATACTCAACTTACCTAGTATAATTGAATAATTATGTGCTCGTTTCATCGTTAAGGCAATTAATTTTTATAAGCTTGGCAATTAAGGGTGTGGATTGTCTTATCACGTCATTATCAGTATTAACACTTTCGGAATAATTATTAGTTGTAAGAACATATAAAGGCAGCGGTAAAAAAATGTCAGGTTCATTTTGTTTCGTCAATATGGCGACGGGACAAACTGCGTGTTACAAAATTAATATGTTTTTTTGGAAAATCTTTGGAATATGGCCAGGAAGAGGTCCCTCAAAGTCAAAATATTACAAATATTACTCGTTCACATACATTTCAGTTACATTAGCTGCGTATATTGTTCTTTTAACATTGAACTTCTTTTACGCACCAAGAAAAATTGAGATAATAATTCGTGAAGGCATATTTTATTTTACCGAAATAGCTGTGGCTTTCAAAGTAATGATGATTCTGCGAATGCGGACGAAAATCCTCGAAGTATTTGATATACTGGATTGTGAGCAATTTCAAGGGAAAGATCACGTTGGGAGATATATTATTGAGAAGAATAAATCTAATTACAAAATCTTTTGGAGAGTGATAGCTAGTATGTCAAATTTTGCATACGTGTTACAGTGTATTTTGCCAGCTTCGCTGTATTTAATCTGGAAGAAAAAAGTTGATTTACCTATTTGTCAATATTATTTTTTGAGTGAAGAATTACGGGATAAATATTTTATGGTTTGGTTTTTGTACCAGTCTTTTGGAATTTATGGACATATGACTTATAACATAAATATTGATACCTTTATTGCCGGTTTGATTTTAATGGCAATTGTTCAGTTGAAGATATTTAAGCACAATTTCTCTGTAATGAAACTAAATAATGTAACGGGTGATATTTCAAATGAGAATATGAAAAAGTTGAATGAGCTTCTTCGCCATTACGAATTGATATTAAAGTAATTATTATGACCCATTTATCAATAACACTATATCAATAACACTATTTGAAATGTAATCAATATACATATATATTGTAATAATTGGCATAATTCGATATAAAATGAAAAAATCTGCTGTTTTATACAAAAATTAATAACGAAAATATCAAAATGTATGAAAAAGTTGATTTTCTTTCGCGATTTTAGAGTTGGTTGGTCCAATAGTAAAAGTTGTTCAGTTTGATGGTCCGAAGAAACGGTTATCTCATTTTGGGTTCATTCAATAACACGTTGTATAACTAGATAGTTTGTTTTAGGTATAGTTCTCTTGTCCAACATATAGTCAGCCTTACTATGTTTATACAGTTTTGTATGGCTACCTGTATAATATGTGTAGTAGCCCTTTTAATGGTA
The DNA here is from genome assembly GCA_943789525.1 of Agriphila geniculea. Taxonomy (NCBI): domain Eukaryota; kingdom Metazoa; phylum Arthropoda; class Insecta; order Lepidoptera; family Crambidae; genus Agriphila; species Agriphila geniculea. Next base: position 21,573,245 of record OX038871.1, read on the forward strand.
ATCATTATTTTTTTGTAGTAGAAAAAAAAATCTTACTTTTTAGTTCGTTTTTAATTTCGCTTCTATGAATTTCTGTTACAGGTATCATCATCGGAGAGCGCCATGTATCTCTTGACTTATTTAGTTATAATGGTAATGCAGATCTTTTTACCTGCCTATTTGGGGACACAACTGTCTTACGAGGTACCTAATTATAAAATAATTTTAGTTCATCATCCTAGTTTCTAATTATTTTATCTGGAACATCAAAAATATTTAGTTTATAATATGTTACTAAAATACCCCGAACTTAGGTAAATCCCAAGATTTTCCAGTTAAACCTAAGATTTACCAACTCTCAGTGGTAAAAGTTCGAACTGCTCTGTGATCATCGTTCACTTCGAAATTTTACCACCAGTTACTTGGTAAATCTTAGTTTTTACCTAAGAGACGCGGTAAATGCTGAAAAATGATTACTTTGAAGGCGTTTCAAAATTATATTTCACTAATTACCAATCAATTAATCAAATAATAATAAATTAAACGAAGGATATGACTGAAGGGTAATTTTATTTTATTGTAATGCATGACTTAGAAATACTCCTAAGATAAATACAAAAATAATAGACCAGCGGCCAAGGCGCTCATTTTTACCGACTTCAAAAGGTACTCAATTTGATCCGTTTTTCAATCTATCGCATATTGGGACCAGACCACAGTGGCATGATAGCCATTAGTTAGCCTGGGTGTTGTCAAATATCATCGTCTGGGTTGCGAAATTGGGAGCTTCTGGGAGATATGCCACCCTGAACATATGGCCTTTCATAGAATGTGCGATAGATTGAAAATGAGCCACTTGACTGGCGGTCTATAATCGAATCTATAATCGATAGTGAAGAATCAATCAAAATGATTATGAAAAATATTCAAGGATTTTTCTAATCGGTAATTTGAAATAAATGACTAAGTTATGTTAACTAATTCACTGTTATATTTAAAAATCCAACATTACCAACCATCATTGGTAAAACCTAGCATGTCCCAAACTCTAATGGTAAAAGGCCGAAAAATGATTGTCCTTTTATAAAATCCTTACGTTTACGGTTTACGGCTTCGGGCTTCAGCTATCTTTTTTATTACAGAGTGAAGAATTAGCATTTGCTGCTTACGACAGCGACTGGCTCCGCCAATCAGAGCCTCACAAACGCAGCCTACGTTTGTTTGTGGAGCGCGCTAATAGGCCCATAGTGATCACTGGCCTTAAAATGTTCCCTTTGGCACTCAGTACATTTATATCGGTAAGATGACAGTAAAACAAACATTACAGCAATGTCTATAAAATCCTAAATTTAATATAAATAAAATAAAATCCGGCCAAGTGCGATTTGGACTCGCGCACGAAGGGTTCTGTACCAAAAAACGACAAAAATATCACTTTTTTGTATGTTTTTAGTGTTTGTTGTTATAGCGGCAACATAAGTACATCATCTGTGAAAATTTCATTTGTCTAGCTATCAGGGCTTATGAGATACAGCCTGGTTTCAGACAGACAGACGGATAGTGGAGTCTTAGTATTACGATCCCGGTTTTACCCTTTGGGTACGGAACCTTAGGCTTCCTAAAAATGGAAAATGTCTGTTCACTCTTGTCAAAGATCTGTAATACGTTTTAATTTAACTATCAATTTAATTTATTTTCCAGATAATGAAAATGGCCTACTCGTGTTTTGCTTTAGTAAGAAAAGTCCAAGATCGTGAAGCATAATAAAAATTAAATTTATTGAAGAATTAGAAATATTTCTTGTATTCATAATAAGAAAAACTTTTATCACTGATATAAATTGTAATTACTTAGGTTCCCTACCCAAACTTTTACACTTTTTACACTTGACCTATCTTTTCAGATCATAGCTTCATTTTTAAATATAGAAATAATTTTGAAATAATCAACTGGATTTTTTTTTCAGAATTCTCAATCAATTTTAAAGAACGTAATAGCACATAAGAAATGTGGTAATAGCACTTAAGTAGACGTTTTTGAATTAAATATCACTAAGGAGATTTGTAATGAGCGTAATTAGATGTGTACATTGCTGAATATTTTTCAATACGGTTGCTCGAAAATGTGTACTTTCGATGACAAAGGCGTGCGAAAAGTTGATTTTACCACACGCCGTGCGTTTTTTGATTACGGTTTAGTACAGCATGCGGAAAGTTGATTTTACAGCACGCCCCGTGCTTTTTTTTTGTTTAAAATTTTTATGTATTTTATTTCAATAGGTACCTACCCATAATGTTCGCAAATGTATTGAAAAACGTCGTAGGTCACACGATTGCTAAGGTTTTTTAAAACTCGTGACGATTATGGGCCAACTCGTTTTAAAAACTTCCTTACAAACCTTATATACCTAATTTATTATTATTCTAAGTGTTAGTTAGCAAAAAAGATGCTTAAGCTTAGTAGGTATTTTTTATTAATAATAGATAACCAATTTCAGACTTCGTACTGTCTTCAGAGCACAATATCAAATTAGGAAAATTATTTAAGTTAGAATCAAGCATTAGGTACTTGACGGAAGTCCAATATACTTAGGTATTATCAAAAAGTAATAAATTCTATTATTGATTTCTGAAATTAATTAAATATTGTTATTATATCTTAAAAAAGTACCTACCTGAATAGAAAATGAAATTATAGTTTCATTACATTTTCTATTACGGTCTCTTAAAAAAAGTTAAAATAGCTTATGATAAAGAACAAATAGAAAAAGCAGGGAAAAATAATAAAAAAATATAGTGTTCATGCAAAATCGATACGTGACGCAACACTAGTTTTGTTGCACATCCCTCGCTCACTAACCGGACGTGGCGAGCGCGACACCCCCCTTCTGGTAATGGCCGACAGCCGTGGAGCACGTAAAAACGAGACGCTCGTAAATTAAATTAAGTAAAACCGCAAAAGACAACCAAGGTTTAATACAAGTTAATGTTACGTCACGACGCGTGTGTGTAAAGATTTGTGGAGCACAATAGCTCAAAATCATCATTCTGTAGCGAGAAATAAGACGCGGTGAACCGCCATTTTTTTGTATGTGTAATTGTTCAATGTAACATTGTGTTGTGTAGCTACGAAGTAATAAATCGTGGAACGAGTGACTGTGTTATCACTGATTAGGCTGACCCCTCAAATCGAACCCGCGACCAACCTATCTTCGAGTTGTAAGAGATAAGGACGCATCACGACAATCGACGTTACGAACTAGTGAATGCGGCCATCCCGAGCAACAGTTCACCGGGCCGGAGAAGACGCTGTAATATCGCATGAGGGGAGCGACGGCGGAATTCTCCCAGACCACAAGCCGGCGCAGGTTTGGTGAACATTTTCTGGTGGCCCATGAGGGGAATCAGCCAACGGGAGAGGCGGCCCGAATCAGCACAGCATTCCTGGAGTAGGAGTGGCATCCAGTTCTACGCGGAGCAGCGGAAAACCTGAGAAGCATTATCAAGGCGCGAGGCAGCGAAATCAAGGTCGTGAAATACGCGGGAATTGGCGTGACAACCATCCGCCAATCAGAGCGCCGTAGCGAGCCGCCAACCGCACAATAGAAAGGTGTCACTGGAATACCGACCTTATTTGCTCGAGTTAATGACCAAAGTCGACCGAAGCGGCCAACAGTCAACGAGAACTCATATTTGCGACGCGCAACGATTATCTACAAGCGACGTGTTTTGGTGATAACGTTATCACCAATGATAAGTTGAAAAGGACAACAGTGTATCGTAGCGATAAAGTGATAAGTGAAACTTGGACACTTAACAGGAACTGTAAGTAGATAATAAGTTTTATTAAATTGTGTAGCACTTTGTAAAATATCTGTTTATTTGTTTACGTCGACGCGACTGCCGCAATAGGTATTAGCACGAAAGGTGCGTAGGATTGTTTAATTGAGTTAATCATTTAACGTTATGATATAACAACGATTTAATAGCGGAGTGCCTACTATCGCACTTAGCCGAATTTTTCAATATTTCATACAATCTGTAGCACAAAGGCAATTTTATTAAAACTGCAAACTTCTGATCGCACCATGCCTACTTTTATAGTGCTCTATGTAGCATTGGCACATGTACCAACTAATTTAATATCGGATGGATTCCTCAGTATTCAAATGGAATTATTATTATTGGATATAGAGAGTTGGAGTGCGTATGTTATTTACATATTTTTCTTTTTATAAAAATAAACTTAAAAGTTAACTAAAAGTACCAGGCCTCCTAATCAAATGGCCAATTTTCTATTCGTTTGCTAACTTAAAGCTTAAGAATAAGCAACTAGATGATAAAGTCACATGTCGCAAGTTTAAGTAAATCACAGATATTATTGTATTGCATGGAATTGACAAGCCTACAACACGTAATTTTAGAGTTATTTTTAATTTTTAAGTTAAACAAATAGAAAATTGGCTATTTGAGTAAGGGGCTGGATACATAGTTACAAAGGTATTTGACATATTTTTCATTGAAATTATTTATGTAAGTTAATCCTTCTCTAGATTTATGTGATCCTGGTACTTTTTCAAAAATATTAAATTGATGTGCCAATGCTACATAGAGCACTATAAAGTAGGCATGGTGCGATCAGAAGTTAGCAATTTTAATAATGTTGTCTTTGTGCTACAGATTGTATGAAATATTGAAAAAATTCGGCTAAGTGCGATAGTAGGCATCCCGCTATTAAATCAATAACAACTGTTTAGGAATAAGTTGTATTTTGTATTATTTTGTTTGTATTGACATTGAGTGTGACAGTCGTCTGTCACTACTGTCTGTTATCAATTGTCGCAGTTGTTATCTTGTTATGTTATAGGGATAGTGTAAACTATATGGTTTTACTGCGGACAGTCGACGCGACGGTTTGTTTGTGTAAAATAATTGTATCATAATAAGTCGTAGCGGTCACTATCAATTATAAAACCTGTGTATAGGTAATTAAGAAATTATAATAATATAAGTGTTATTGTTTGTTAATTAACAGTAAAGTGTTTAACAAATAAGTTATAAATTGTCACAGCTAGTTCGTGTTTATACATAGTTAGGTATATTTTATTGTAATACGTAGCGTGGAGTATTTTCATTTGGTAAAAATGGATACCAAATCAGCTAGGCATACCTTTAATGCCCGTGCTCGGATGCTCCGAGACTTTTATAGTTCAATGGAATCTACCACATCTTCAATTGCCATGCGGGTGATAAACCGGCAATTTGAAAAATATTATGGAGATTTGTTGCAGGCTTACGAGGCGTTGGCAGCCAGCGGAGTTGAGGATGTGGACGACCTGGGGCAGGAGTTCTCAAAAATTAATCTTATGATGATTTCAGTCCAGACAAAGGTGGAGGAGACCGAGGCCGGACACTCACCATCAATAGCGACTGAAGCAGCTGCGAGTGGCTTGCAGGCTGCCGGGAGCGTAGCGGCAAAACTACCGTTTATACAACTGGGGCAGTTTGACGGTAACCCGATGAATTGGGTAAGTTTTTTTGATTTGTTCATGTCATTGGTGCACAACAGACCCAACTTACCCGAAGCGGAGAAGCACTACTACCTGCGGAGCTGCTTGGTAGGCGAGCCACTGCAGCTGGTGAAGCATCTTCCAGTGGACGCCAGCAATTATGAGGTAGCGCTCAACTTATTAAAGGATAGGTATCAAAACACAAGGTTATTGACCGATACCTACCTGCAACAGATTGTATCTCTGCCCAATGTGCATCCGACGCTGGAAGGATTGAGGCAGGGCTTTTACAATCCCTTGATGGAGTCGACGCAGGCCCTGACAAAGCTAGGACTGCCTGTGGCAGAGTGGTCCTACCTTTTAATTTTCATTCTGTTACAGAAGTTACCCGCTCGGCTGAGGAATCAGTTTGAGGAGCGGAGCGGAGCAGCCCCAGGGGAACTGCCGTCCTTTGCGGCATTGATGGCCTTCCTCGACGAGGTGTGCCGAAGGCAACTCGTCGCTCCGTCAAATGTCGAGCCGGAGAGGGCAGAGTCGTCGCGACAACGGAGGTCACCCACGAGTGCGCTGCGCAGGGGCACCGCCGCAGCGGGTGGACGCCACTCGCCACCAATGAACAGGGTTCGTGGTCAAGTAACCACTATGGCAAAGGAGGTAAGGTGCACTTATTGTACTATTTTAGGACATAACATCACGGATTGTTACGAGTTCAAGCGTTTGACTCGTACCGCCCGTAAAACATGGGCACGGAGTAACGGAGCATGTTTCGTATGCCTGGGAAAACATTACGCACGGGAGTGCGCACAGGGCGAAGGATGCAGATCGTGTGGATCCCAATATCATCATACGCTGTTGTGTACAGCAGATGGAGGAGCTCCGAGGCGCGCGACACAGCAGGCATATAGAGCGGCGCCGCCGTCGCGGTCGCCGCAGCAGGCGAGAACGCCACCACAGGCGAGGACGCCGCCGCGGGTGGAGACACCGCCGCGCGTGAGGACGCCTCCGCGCCGCGCCAGTCCGGTGGAGCACCAGCGGCCAGTGACGCCGCCACGACGAGCCCCGCAGCAAGAGCAGCCGCAGCCGTACACATTGGAGCCAGGACGGCGCCCGGTCGGTGCTAGGTACCGGCAGGCCCAAGCCCAGTTCGAGGACCTGAGGTATGGCCAACCATCTTATTCTATTCCGAAGCGGGACTGGAGCGAGGACGAGTGCTGAGACAGTGCTCCTGTCGGTGCTAACTACACCATAGGTAGCGGTTTTAGAAACTGCCTAAACCCTACTGTGTTACTAGGTATTAGGAATAATAAAGGCGACTACGAGGAGGCTCGCGCTTTAATCGACACTGGTGCGAGTGTCACTGCCATCAAGGAGGCTTTGGTGGACCAACTACGACTGCACCGACAGAAGAGCTCCATGGAAATAGTCGGTATTGGGAATACTAAAGTAAGGACACCTGCCGCCAAGGTGAAAATAATAATAAAGCCTTTAGATAAGCAAGTACCGATAATTAGCACTGTAGCAATAGTTATGTCAGAGTTGACCGCAAATTTACCAACGGGACGGACTTCACGCAGAGGGATACTGAAGCGATCACAACCCACATTAAGACTTGCAGACAAGTACTTTACACTGCCACGGGGGGTAGATATTATACTCGGAGCTGACGTATTAAATTATATTTTAGATGGTTCTAAAATTAATAATGGGACCGGTGGACGGGTACGAGAGCGAGGCGCCACGCGCGGTCAACACCACGACGCTGACGGACGCCGTCAAGCGATTTTGGATCTTGGAGGAGCCGCCGACGACCACTCCGAAGAACCCTCTTCACGAAGAATGTGAAAGGTTGTACACATCCACTACGGAGAGAGTGAGTGATGGAAAGTTTATGGTACGTCTACCTTTATTATCTAATCGACCGGAGCTGGGAAAGTCGTTGGATACCGCAACGAAACGATTTTATGCGCTCGAGACGAAGATGGGGAGGCACCCACGGTTCGCACAACAATACCGGGAGTTCATGGAGGACTACGAACGACTCGGCCACATGTCTGTGTCAGACTTTCAGTTCGACGCTGAACACTATGTGATACCGCATCACGGTATATTCAAGCGGGATTCGGATAAGATCCGAGTGGTGTTCGACGGCAGTTGTAAGACGACTACGGGGGTTTCATTAAACCAATGTCTACATTCAGGTGAGGCTCTACAGAATGACATCACTAAAATCGTGATGAACTTTAGGCGACATCAAGTCGTATTCACTACGGACGTGAAGCAGATGTTCCGGATGACGTGGGTACACCCTGACGACAGGCGGTATCAACTAATACTCTGGAGGAGTGATCCGTCGCAGAACCTTAAGGTATATGAGTTAAATACTAATACCTACGGATTGAGATCTAGCCCGTATGTAGCGATACGGACGCTGCTGGAGCTGGCAGCGCAGTGGAAAGAAGCACACCCCAACTCAAAGGCAGCCGGCGTCGTGAAGGACGCCGTGTTCGTCGACGATATCCTGACTGGAGCAGACTCCATCGAGGAAGCGGAAGTTCTAAAGACAGAACTCATCGAGCTCATGCGCAGCGCAGGCTACGAATTACGTAAGTGGTCAACGAATGAGCCATCCATATTGAGAGATTTACCGGATGATCATTGTGAGCAGCCGCGGGAATTCGATGCGAGTGACCCAAAAGGCTTCATCAAGGTATTAGGAATACAATGGGAGCCGATATCGGATACGATATCGTATCGGTTAAATATACCTACCGACAAGGCAGTGACGAAGCGGTCAATATTAAGTACAATAGCGAGGCTGTACGACCCGTGCGGATATTGTACACCGGTCATCATACGATTTAAGAACCTGTTGCAGGAATTATTTATGGACGGTCTACACTGGGACGAAGCAGTGCCGGAGGCCATCGTTGAAAAATGGAGGTATATGATCAAGGATCTATACAATATGGAACTATTAAAGATACCCAGGTGCATCACGATACCGAACGCAGTGTCTTACACACTACACGGTTTTGGGGATGCTTCCGAGGCAGGATACGCAGCATGCATTTATTTACGCAGCGAAGACGCACGAGGTAATGTAAATGTTAGTCTAGTTATGGCTAAGTCCAGGGTGGCGCCTATGAAGACACGACAAACAATTCCGAAGTTGGAACTCAGCGCGGCGCATTTGGTTTGCCAACTACTTAATCACGTAGCGGATGGTTATGAAAAATCTATCAAGATTGATAGTATAAATGCTTGGTCAGATAGCTCTATCGTACTAGCATGGGTGGAGACGCAGCCACACTGTTTGCAGACATTCGAGTGTAACCGGGTACAGTATATCCAGAATTCACCTAGGAAGCTGAATTGGAGACACGTCCCGTCGGATTGGAATCCGGCCGACTGTGCGTCACGTGGGGTGACTGCCGAAGAATTAATCCATCATTCACTATGGTGGACAGTACCGTGGCTGGGAAAAGAGGAAGCTAGGTGGCCTAGCAAGTATGTAAGGCCAACGGAACTACCAGGATTTAAAAGGGTGGTAAATACTAATGTCGCTCAGGAGGAACCATGGGATATTAGGTTGTTGGAAAGAGTGAGCAGTTTCACCAAACTCATCAATACTACTGGGTACGTATTGAGATTTATTAAAAACCTAAAAACGGACAAGTCAGAACGGCCAGAGAGCAGTATACTCTCGTTATCGGAAACGCGAGGCGCCATCAAATACTGGATTAAAAGGATCCAAGAGCTGGAATACAGCAAGGAAATTGATTTGCTAAGACAACGTAAGCGAGTAATAACTTCACTTCAGAAGCTGAGTGTGTTTTTGGACTCCGAGGGAGTCATTAGGGTCGGAGGTCGACTTAGAAATTCGGAACTCACTTATGGGGCAAGACACCCAGTGTTGTTACCCAAGGATACTAAATTTGTCCAATTGTTAATGGAGCATTATCATAAAGCATTTTGTCACATCGGAGCTAATGGTTTAATCGCTATTATTCGCAGGGAATATTGGATAACGTCCGTCCGGAAGCAGGCAGCACGGACCGTACGACGATGTAAAAGGTGTTTTCGGTTTTCTGCGGCAGAGACACCGCCGCGCATGGCGGACCTGCCCGCGGACCGCGTACGACGTGCGCGTCCATTTGACGGAACAGCAACCGACTTCGCTGGACCATATTTGGTAAAATCAAGTTTATTACGAAACGCAAAGTCTATGAAGGCCTATTTTTGTGTGTTTGTTTGTGTAGCTACAAAGGCCGTTCACGTGGAGTTAGTTTCTAGTTTATCAGTTGAGGCATTTATAGCTGCATTTACTAGGTTTGTAAGCCGACGCGGGCTACCCAGTCTGATACGATCAGACCGAGGTACAAATTTTGTTGGAGCTAACAACTACCTGAAGGAAATTAATCAGTTTCTTTTGGACAAGGAGCACATCCTGAAGGAGCAGTTCAGGAGGCAACAGATACATTGGGAATTCAACCCGCCAGCCTCACCCCATATGGGTGGATTGTTCGAGGCCGCGGTTAAAGGTGCAAAACAACTTTTAAAACGTGAAATAGGTGATACCATATTGACCTATGAGGAGCTATCGACGCTCTTGTGCAAGATCGAAGCGATTTTAAATTCTAGGCCTCTCGTCGCGATGTCGGAAGATCCTGGGGATTTGGAAGTCCTGACGCCGGGACATTTTCTTATCGGTCAGCCACTGGTAGCAGTGCCTGAGAGTAATTGGTCGGGGACTAAAATGTCACGTTTGTCTCGTTTTCAGACGTTGCAGAAGCTGCATCAGAACGTATGGGCGCGTTGGCATCTTGAGTATCTCAGCACGCTGCAGACGCGCAATAAATGGTATCATGATGTTAATAATTTAAATATTAATGATATAGTTTTCATCAAAGATGAAAATACTCCACCGCTACACTGGAAGCTAGGTAGGGTGTTAGAGTTACGTAGGGGTAAAGATGATGTTGTTAGATCTGTAAGGTTAAGGACTCAATCTGGCGAACTTGTTAGGCCAGTAGTTAAGTTAGTTAAGTTGCCTTTAGAAGGGGATTAGGTTGTCCAACCTCGTTGCTGGGGCCCCTGGGAATGTTCATGCAAAATCGATACGTGACGCAACACTAGTTTTGTTGCACATCCCTCGCTCACTAACCGGACGTGGCGAGCGCGACACCCCCCTTCTGGTAATGGCCGACAGCCGTGGAGCACGTAAAAACGAGACGCTCGTAAATTAAATTAAGTAAAACCGCAAAAGACAACCAAGGTTTAATACAAGTTAATGTTACGTCACGACGCGTGTGTGTAAAGATTTGTGGAGCACAATAGCTCAAAATCATCATTCTGTAGCGAGAAATAAGACGCGGTGAACCGCCATTTTTTTGTATGTGTAATTGTTCAATGTAACATTGTGTTGTGTAGCTACGAAGTAATAAATCGTGGAACGAGTGACTGTGTTATCACTGATTAGGCTGACCCCTCAAATCGAACCCGCGACCAACCTATCTTCGAGTTGTAAGAGATAAGGACGCATCACGACAATCGACGTTACGAACTAGTGAATGCGGCCATCCCGAGCAACAGTTCACCGGGCCGGAGAAGACGCTGTAATATCGCATGAGGGGAGCGACGGCGGAATTCTCCCAGACCACAAGCCGGCGCAGGTTTGGTGAACATATAGGAAGCGATTAAAAACGTGACAAACTGTTCGACTAAAAATAAAAATGTCTCTAACGAACTCTTGAGACTAGCCACAAATCCCCAAACCTCATTAAATCCTCCTTTGTGTACATATCTCAATTTATTTATGTGTAACTGTTTTTATAAGTGCAATAAAGAGTATAATAAATTTAGTTAACAATTATTTTGCAAATGTGGGAAAAACCTTAGCTTGTGAAGTACATAAAAAACTAAATAATAATAGTACAGATGCTTCGAGGTATACAGACTCATGTTCTTGCAAAACAATGCTCTCCTCATTTGTTCTAGAAGAAACAAGCGAGGATGAAGTGGAAAAAATATTAATGGGGCTAAAAAATGAATGTTCAGTGGGCTGGGACAAAATTTCTAATAGAATCTTGAAAGAATCAAAATCTTTTTTAGTACCTCCTCTTACTTTCATCTTCAATGCTTGTCTTACCAAGGGAATTTTTCCGTCATCTCTTAAGAAATCAGTAATAATACCTCTATACATAAAAATGGGGATAGAGATCGTATCGAAAATTATAGACCTATATCTTTGTTACCGGCTATATCTAAAATCTTGGAAAAAATAATAAATATACGACTAATCAGTTATCTTGAAAAAAAATAACTTATTATCCGACAATCAATTTGGTTTTCGTCGCGGAAAATCAACCACAGATGCTGTTCATAAATTTATGGTGTTTATTTCTGAAAATATTGATAAAGGCAAGAAATGCTTGGCCATTTTTAGGGTTCCGTAGCCTAAATGGCAAAAAACGGAACCCTTATAGATTCGTCATGTCTGTCTGTCTGTCTGTCTGTCTGTCTGTCTGTCTGTCCGTATGTCACAGCCACTTTATTCCGAAAGTATTAAGATTACACAGTTGAAACTTGGTAGGTAGATGTATTCTGTTAACCGCTTAACGAATTTAATACAAAAATAAGAAAAATAAAAGATTAAGGGGGGGCTCACCATACATGGAACTGAAACTGAAAAAATTTTTTTTCTTCAAACCAACACGTGTTGGATGTCTATAGATAGGTCTTTAAAAATGACATTGAGGTTCCTAAGATAACTTTTTCTCAAAGTCAACCGTTTGAAAGATATTCAGCGCCAAAGTGGTAAAATGTGTGTCCCCCCCCCTTTAACTTTTGAAATAAGAGAGTGAAAAATCTAAAAAAAATATATGCTGTAGATCTTAATAAACACTTTCAACCAAAATTGGTTTGAACGAGATATGGTAATTAGTTTTTGAGATATAGCACATTTTCCGAAACCGCAAATATAACTTTGTCATTCATACCAACACTGTGAAAAACAAAGTTATTTTTGCAAACGAAAAATGATAGGTGGTATTAAATATGGTATGGTATAAGGTAACTACGGAACCCTATGGCGCGTGGCCCGACACGCACTTGGCCGGTTTTTATTGATTTAATAAAAGCATTCGATACGGTCTCTGTCCCTATCCTATTAATGAAACTGGAAGATATTGGTATAAGAGGCATACATACAGCTGCAGTTGTTCGAAAGCTACCTGTCTAATCGATCACAACGGGTAAATATAGGCTATTATGCAAGTTCAGATGTGTCTGTTACATATGGAGTTCCTCAGGGGAGCATTTTGGGCCCCACCCTGTTTCTTGTATATGTAAACGACCTGTGCCTAACTAATTTTACCAATGGTAAGCTATTAGCATACGCTGATGATACTGCTATTATCTTTGCTGCTGACACATGGGACAAAGTCTATGAGGAGGCCCAAATGGGTTTAAACCAAGTGTCAGCAAAGTTGAAACAAAATGTCTTATCACTAAATTCCACAAAGTCAAAGTATCTTTGCTTCTCGATTAGAAACTTTCAGCCTACTACTAATTTTGAATTACGTGTCCATGAGTGTGATGGTACGACTCCCTGCTGCTGTCCCTTTCTCGAACAATCTACACACTTAAAATATTTAGGAGTCATTATAGATAGTAACCTCTCATTTAAACAACATATTGCATCACTTTCTAATAAAATACGTAGACTTATAGTCATTTTTAAAAATTTGCGCCATGTTCTTGACGCGCGACTTATGAAATCAGTTTATTTTGCCCTCTGCCAATCAGTTTGTACTTACTGCATTTTAATATGGGGAGGTGCTGCTAAAACAATTTTGAAGCCTCTTGAAGTATCACAAAGAGCTATTCTTAAAATATCACACTTTCGTCCCTTTCTCTATCCAACTAATCTCTTATATCAGGAATGCGAAGTATTAACCATTCGTCAACTGTATATTTTAACCGTAATCTTAAAGCAACATGGGGAAACTATTTTTGACCCAAATTTACTGCGTAAGCGAAACACTTACAATGTATGTAAACAAAAAACAAAATATAACACATCCTTTGCTCAGAGGTTTTACGGTAGACAATACTGTTAACTTTTGGTAGACAATACTGTACCTACCTTATTCCCTTTAGTACATAAGTAATAGATAGTTCATAAAATGTAAAAGTATTAGTTATACTAAAATAAGTAAATAGCAGTTTAAAATAAATAACTACTACTATATAACACACGTAAAATACACGTATGTGCACGTAAACACGCAAACATACGTTATACGTAGTTAACCCACAAAACTATATTATTTTAGAATATCCTATAATGTTCTAATCACCTCACAGATAACAAACTGTAATAACTACGTAGACTGTTGCAATATAATGTATATCCGGAGAGCCTGGAGATCTGTAGCACAGGTTCGTCCTATTTCGGACTCCAGACTCTCACAAGGATAAGAAAAATACGTACTAAATTATTATGAAATGTAAAAATTCTAAAAACCTTGTGAGAAGTGAATAAATTTCTTTTATTATTATTATTATTATTACATTTTTGAGATCATTGAATATTTCATAATACGAATTTTAATTATTTTTAATTCTGATTTTCTAGAACAAATAAAACCTTTTTCCTGCACTGAACTTTTCATTATATGCCATATCATTAAATATGAGTGACCAAATCAACCACAAGCCTTTTTCAGAATTGTGGAACAATTTTAAGTAATATAATAGCACTTAAGTGGAAAATGATATAGTATGCAGATGTTAACGTGCATTATTTCATATTGCAAATGAGTCTATTTAAATACATCGACGTGTTTTTTTAAGCTATTAGCGAATATGGCGCACACAGCTCAGTCAGAAATTTTCAAAGCCAACATTACGTTTTGGAAAGTTTTTGGAATGTGGCCTGAAAGAAAATCCTGTAAAATTTATTAATATTATTGCGGGGCGATCCTCATTACTTTTTGTTTACTTTGGTGGATTCTTTACACACTTAGTGTGATATTCACTCCGACGAATTTGGAGTCTATTTTGACCCAAGTTACATTCTACTTCTCCGATTTCGCCGTAAAATGCAAAATAGTGATGATTGTTCTGAAACAAGAACATATCATGAGAACACTACAAATTCTCGACTCCGAAGAATTTTTGTGCGACAAAAAAATTCCATGTGAAATTATTGAAAAAAGCAAAGTATTTTTTCGAAAGTATAGAATCGCTTGTTCGTCTCTCTATTTCATGGGTACAGTTACAATGCTTTTTGTACCCATCATTGAATACTGGATAAAGTCAGAAGTAGTGTTAGAACTGCCCTTTTACGAATGTTATTTTCTCAGCGATGTAATACGTGAAAAGCTGTTTATGATATTCTTCATATATCAGTTCTTTGGTTGCGAGATATTAGTATTATCGAATGCAGCAGTCGATACATTTATCTGTGGATTAATAATGATGGCTATTACTCAATTTAAAGTTCTTAATTGGAAAATGACAAATTTGATGCAAAGGCCGTCTGAACAGGCTAATGATCAAGAAGATAGGGAAGTTATTATGAAAAACAGACTGACGGAATGCATAAAACATCACCATGTCATCTTGAAGTAAATATCATCAATATTTTTCATTTTTACAATACTGTGTCATGATAAAAATACACTTGACCCACGCTTGGCAGGCGGGTTTAAAATTATAGTGTTGATCAGTTTTCACTAGAAAATCCTGCTGCTCATTTCTGGTCCACAATCATGTTAGATATAAATATACCTTTAATTATCTTTATGTCTACTTACGACAAAAAATCTAAATAACAATCGAACACCGTTCAGAAAATTTCACGAGAATCGGTTGAGAAATTCGGCCCGTAGAGTAGACAAACGGACCGCTGCTGGAGCAGCCGAGCAGCAGACGCTTTGCTCGCGCTTCGCGCTCACTCGGCCAAATATACTTATAAATAATGTTTCAGGTACTGTGAAGGAGTACAGGAAATAGTGAGCGTGCCATTATTTGTGCAATTCGGCACTGGAGCGATAACGATATGTCTATCAATGTGTTCATTTTTAAATGTATTTGCATTTGTAATTCATGTTAAATTAAATAGGTAGCTTTACTACAACATTGCTTAAGTTTATTAAATTATGATAAAAAATTACACTTATTAACAGCTTAACGTACTGATTCAATTATTATGTTGGTTTTTATTTTATTATACAGGGTCACTGGAAATATGACGTATTCCTGCTAAATGGTTATAGATGAGGTCAAAACAAATATTTTTTGTTATATTACTTTTTCTCAAAAAGTTCATAGTTTTGGAGTAAATTAAAATTAAGTAATTTTTTACCAAAAGTACGTTTTCAGATACAAAAAATTAACATAACAGATAACTACTCGTTCGATTCTGGTTTTTTTATTATTTTGGTATAGAAAACAGTCTAAATGTTGATAATGAATAAAAAAAGTTACAAAAAGTACATATGTTTATAAAAAAATCTCTCCTTAAAAACATTTTTTATTTTTATTTTTTCAGATATTTTTAGTAAAGGCAGCAAATATCTTTAAAAATTTCCTAGTAACTAAGCGTGCATAATATTTTAAAAACATCGCCATCTATTCAGCTTTCAGTTGAGGTATAAAACTTAATAATATCTTAAATAAAAAATGAGAATTAAGACTTAAGTAAATTGCAGTCCCATTTCATGTAGCAAAAATTTCCTACTACGAGCGCTTCGGAGGTGGCCGTATTATCCTACTTATATCATAAATGTGAAAGTTTGCTTGTTTGGATGATTGTTAATCAATCACATAAAACGGCTGAACCGATTTGGATGAAATATGGCGCACAGATAGTTTAAAAGCCGGATTAAAACATAGGAGGATACTATTATCTTGGTTAAAGGTTCCATAGGGATTTGCTCGAATGTAAATGCCGATGAAGTCGCGGGCAGAAGCTAATTTGCCATAAATGGTCATGCTTACTAAAAATAATAATAAGAGTTTGGGGACAGGATTATTTTCCGCCGATGAGTCAAATTTTTTACGGACGGCATCAAAAATAACCATGCATATCAGCTATTTTTAAAGCCTTTATGCCAGGCCTTCCTTTTGGCTTGTGAAGAGCGGACGGGCCATAACCCACCACGTGGACCCAATGTGGATTGGTCAGTGTTAACGACTGTAAATGTAGCCAGGACCAACGACTCTATGTAAGGTACATTGTGTTAACACCGACAAATCCGCATTGGGCCCATGGCCCATGTGGTGGGTTATGGCCCGTCCACTTTATCCATCCACAAGCCAAAAGGAAGGCCTGGCATAAAGGCATTAAAAATGGCTGATATGCATGGTTATTTTAGATGCCGTCTGTATAAAATTTTGACTCATTGGCGGAAAATAATCCTGTCTCGAAACTCAATCGGACGAAAGTATTTTTAGTAAGCACGACCATTTATGGCAAACTAGCTTCCGCCCGCGACTTCATCCGCATTTACATTCGAGAAAATCCCTTGGGAACCTTTAACTAAGATAATAGTATCCTCCTATGTTTTAATCCGGCTTTTAAACTATCTGTGCACCATATTTCATCAAAATCGGTTCAGCCGTTTTGTGTGATTGATTAACAATCATCCAAACAAGCAAATTTTCACATTTATGATATAAGTAGGATAATACGGCCACCTCCGAAGCGCTCGAAGTAGGAAATTTTTGCTACATGAAATGAGACTGCAATTTATTTAAGTCTTAATTTCTCATTTTTTATTTAAGATATTATTAAGTTTTATACCTCAACTGAAACCTGAAAAGACGGTGATGTTTTTAAAATATTATGCACGCTTAGTTACTAGGAAATTTTTAAAGATATTTGCTGCCTTTTCTAAAAAATCTGAAAAAATAAAAAATGTTTTTAAGTATAGATTTTTTTATAAACACATGTACTTTTTGTAACTTTTTTATTCATTATCAACATTTAGACTGTTTTCTATACCAAAATAATAAAAAAACCGGAATCGAACGAGTAGTTATCTTTTATTTTAAATTTTTGTTTTTGAAAACGTACTTTTGGTAAAAAATTACTTAATTTCAATTTACTCAAAAACTATGCACTTTTTGAGAAAAAGTAATATAACAAAAAATATTTGTTTTGACCTCATCTATAACCTTTTAGCTGGAATACGTCATATTTCCAGTGACCCTGTATATATAGAAGTAAATTGTATAAAATAATAATATAATTATTTCATGTACTTAATAGGTTTTTCGAATATTTTTTTTTTTATATTTACAGCCGATGGCTCAAAAAGACATGATATTTAATGTAATGTACACTATTGTTATGACTGTTGAATTATTCTACCCTGCTTTGTTGGGATCACGACTTACTGAAGAGGTAAGTAGTTACAAAGTTTAAAATTTTAGCTTTTGCGCGCGATTTTGCCGTGAGAATTTATGGAACAATACGAGCCTTTTCAGGAATAGCATAGTAAGTGTCAAAATTAGCAAAAATGTGTTTTTATAGTAACCGCTATATCGGCTGATTTAGCAACTTATACATTGACCTTCAAGTTTACAGTAGAATATAATCCAATGTTAATAAATTTTAAAGTTCTTATCGTAAGTTACAACCCACTCAGTTTTTTGTCGCTTACGATATAACCCTAAAACCTAGTATTTTTACTAGATTTTAGGGTTATATAACGAAGCAAACATTTTAATTTGCGCTTACGATAATAAAATATACAACGTAAGTTAAATACTTGACGTTTGCAATGAAAGTTATTTAAAAAAACCTCCTGTAATATGCAAAATGGCGGTTACGATGTTCTTCCTGAAAAGGCTCGAATAGTATTGTATTATATCAAGGTTCAATCTGTCTCTATAATAATACTAGCGGCCGCCCGCGACTTCGTCTGCGTGGAATGGTTTTTTGCTATCCCTCGGGAACTATAATTTTTTTCGGGATGAAAGGTACCCTATGTCCTTCTCTGTACCCCTGACAACGTGTATGCAAAATTTCATGATGATCGGTTCAGTAGTAGTAGACGTGAAGGCGTAACAAACAAACAAACAAACGGACTTTCGCATTTATAATATTAGTAAGGATTAGAACTCTTCTTAGGTATTAATAAGTTGAACGCTATATGTATGGGAATAAAATAGTGAAACTTTAATGAGCAAAATTTTCTATAATACGCAAGCAAACTTGACTTTTCTAAATACTGCAGTTAGCAGCAATCTAACTAAATAGATGCATAAAAAGCCAGAATTGATCCTTTAAATAATTGTTTTCAGAGTGATAATTTGGTATTTTCGGCGTACTGTAGCGACTGGATCCCAAGACCGGACAGTTTCAAGAGAAGCCTCCGTCTGCTGGTTGAACGAGCCAACCGGCCAGTTGTCTTGACTGGAGTGAAGATGTTTCAAGTGTCTGTAACAACATTTGCTTCTGTAAGCGTTTTTTTTATCAATATTAACTTTAAAAATCGACTCGAGCGCAGCTTATCAGATGGGACTAGAACCCGTGCCCTTAGGAATCCACACTAATGCTCTAGGCTGGCCCAATACATTTTTCAGATGAGCAAAATGTTTTAAGTCTGTGGCGGTGGGCGGCGGGCCACAACTTTAAAGTTGTGCTGGTGGTAAACCTAAGGTTCAATCACCGCACGCCGGCCAGCCGGCTGACACAAGATCGCGCCGGATCGGAGACAGATAATCTCTATTTCTTTCTTTTTCTCCAAGCATTTCGTTCGGTTCTAGTCCCGACTGAGAG
The DNA here is from genome assembly GCA_943789525.1 of Agriphila geniculea. Lineage (NCBI taxonomy): Eukaryota > Metazoa > Arthropoda > Insecta > Lepidoptera > Crambidae > Agriphila > Agriphila geniculea. The sequence goes on from OX038871.1 coordinate 21,592,528, forward strand.
ACTACAGTGGAAAGTACCAACGATGTTCTAAACACAGTTGGCTGAAGTTTGTACAAAATAACTTTTGATCGGCACGATTGGCCTTTTCATTATATTTCATTGTACATTAATATTCGAATCGCAGTTACTGTTGTTCGAACCGTTTTTTTATTCGAATTTTACAATTGGCTTTGATAACTTTTTGAACATGACTGGAAATCTCAAAACCATTTCGAGGAATAAGCTTTCGGTACAGTGTCTACTGATTAAATTTAAAAATAATTCTATATTTTTAAAGATATTTATAATATTAATATTATAATGAATAAAATAGAAGAAATATTAACTATAACTTATTTGTTTACAAACAACCATAAAGTCATTATGACAGGTAATGACACTTGGCCGTTCTTTTTCTATAAGTAGATGGCAAAGGTTTTCCTTCTTAAACTTTCATGCCACTAATGACGTCATTCCGGTTGACCATATCCGCTCGACAAATATATTTATAAAAAAATAAATACGGGACCAAATGTTAAAATATTCAAATTAGTTTCTTAAATTGGCCTAATCTGTAGTAAAAAAATATAAAAAAATACCTTTTATTTTTTAACCAAAGCTAATTATCTGTATAAAGGTGTGATCTAACGTATATGGTAACAGGTAGAGTAATTTTTTTACAAGCTTAGGTATTTTTTTTAACATAATATAAAAATAGCATTGTGAGTGCTAAATCTCAAATTTAATATTTTTTAGCATATTCCATTTGTATTCATGAGTCTCTTTATTGTTCCAACTCACTAGTTGGAATAATAATAACCTGTGCTGTGTGTATATAGACACAGGCAGGCAAATATTGAAAACCATTCTTCTAACTGAACCTTAAGTCTGTAACTATATCAGAAAAATATACAAAATTTTACTAATTTATGTTTTGATTGCCATTAAAGTAGGTATGTTAGTAGATTGAGATCCAGGTAAGTAGTATTTAATCGATTAATATAATTCTTGTTTCAGATTATTAAAACAGCCTATTCATTTTTCACTATTCTTAAATGTGTTTTAGAAGAATAAAGGGCAAGAACAGCGAAGAACTTATTGAGTAAAATTTAAAATATTTACGCAAGATGCAACTGTTTTCACACAAACCTCACTAAATATCACATAAATTACCTACATATTAGAAATGTTAATATTATAGATACGAATTATTTTAGTCGAAAGAAATGTGTCATGTATGTAAAAAATAAAGCTATAAATATTATTATATTATTTAGTTACAAAAGTAACTAACAAACTCGTAGGTATATTATTGTATCTGGGGGCACGGGAGTGCCCCCGCCAAGACGAGAAAGCGAAGGGCAAGGGCACTACCTATCTTTTCTCGAAGCGCTTCGTCGTTTTTTTGAACCCTCATATGTTAGGCTGCATGGAAACCTTTCTAATAAACAAAAGTTCTTGTAGTACCGAAACGGCCAAGCCACATATTTTGACTAAGGTGTAGAGTTTTTGAAGTTAGGACTTGCAGAGTTAGGGTGCGTAGAGTTAGAAGCTTGGCTCTACATGAGGTCTTATTACTTTTTGACAGTGCGAGGTCTTGGCAATATTATTCATGAAAATTATTTTGGTGGGTTTGTCTGAAATACAAAATACTTACGATTTTCGAAACTTAAAGAACTCTAATTCGAATTGAATACCAAAACAATTTTACACTTGCAGCGATCCAGGATCCAGTGGCCCTATCTCATGAGTAAAACATTTATTACTTGACAGGGTTGTTAATATTGTATAAAAGGTTGCATTTTTTACTTCGAATAATGGAGTATATCCATTCAGTTTCGTCAATTAGTTGGTACAAGTAAATTATTGCTGTAGGTACAACCAAAGGCGCAAATATGGACTCTATTCCAATTAAATATACCTACATACACAGTGTCTACTGCTAGCACATTAACTTTGAAGGGCTGTAAACAATTTACGAGTAAACATTTACCTACCTTATGTTGAAAGATCGAGTCGAGTCGACAATTAAGCATTCTACGAAATGATCATTTAAACCACAAGCTTTTTTTAGCCTTCCCCTATTTACACTTGAATTATTCTTAAAGGCAATTAAATATTAATAGTACTTAGTTTTCATTATTTAGAGTAGTAAGACATATAATCACATCGCAGTAAAAGTTGTTAAATTATTTCAAGCTTTTTAAAATAGCTTCAAAAGCATTAAAAAGCTAAAAAGTATTAGTCGCTCGGTAGCTCCGTTGGAAGTAGAGATGTTACGAATATTCGCATTCGGATATGCGAATGGTTCGCATCGTTTTAAACATTCGCATCGACATTCGCATTCGCTTCAATCAATGCGAATTTTATGCGAATGCGAATGTGTGCATAACTTCATCAATTTGATCAATAAATAGGGTTTATTTCACGCGGGTAGTTTGTGAATTGTGATTGCTTGTTGATGTGCTCACTTTGTTGCTTGGTTTGTTGAGTATTTTGTTTTAGTTACCAGTATGCTGTAATTCCTCTTTTGGTAAACAAATAATTCATTGTGTTTTTAAGTATTTTGTGATACAAGTTATATTTATTCTTATGACTTAGACAGTTTTTTTTTATGGCACCGGGAAAGAAAACTGATATGTTATGGCTTTTTTTCAACTTTATTTAACTTCGACTATGACAATAATATTAAAGTGCACATGTGCATTAAAGAAGCATGCAAATTTTTACAAATTTAATTCACTAATGGATGCCATCCTACTAATATTATAAATGTGAAAGTTTGTGGGTTTGGATGTTTAGATGTTTGGATGTTTGTTCCTCAATCTTGCAAAAACTACTGAACAGATTTGGTTAAAATTTGGCACACAGATACTAAATAGCCTAAATTAAAACAAAAAATACTTTTTATCCCGATATTCCTACGGGAACGGAAACCACGCGGGTGAAACTGCGGGCGGCCGCTAGTAAATTATATGTATATTATTATTATTATTATGTCAATGTTTTTCCCGTTGTAGTAATAAAATGATTGATTTATTAATTTATATGGTTTTTGTAATACTTGATGTCTTAACATTCGCATTCGCACATTCGCAACCTAAATATTCGCATTCGCATTCGCGAATGTGTAAAATTTGACATTCGTAACATCTCTAGTTGGAAGAGACCGGATTTCCAAAGGTCGCGGGTTCGATTCCCGCCAAAAAATTATCTGGTGACGAGTTGATTTTTCTCTATATTATTTAGTATTATATAAAAATAACACTGTGAATGCTAAAATGTTAAATTTAAATATTTCAAAAGTATTTTTAACATTATTAAAGTGTTCAGTACAAGGCATTTTATTACTGCCTTGACCCATTATCGTCAAATTACTTTTCAGTGCGGCTCTTAAGCGATTGTAAAATTAACGGTTCAAAATTTAAGTTTAAATCGTGGCTGTATAATGCAAATCGCTTATTATGGTGAAATCCCTTGCGGGCTGTGAGATTAATCGCCGGTGCCTTCTGTTAAAAAATTCAAATCATCTAAACCGGCTCGGCTATTTTCCTTTTTCCTTTCCTAGATTCAGTCGGAAAACGAGAATTAATACTTAAAACGTTGCTTGAACTAAGTAAAGGTAGCTGATGAATGTTAAACTTTTAGAAACTGTGCACGAAGTTTGCTACTAACAATAAAATTAAATTGCGTACCTAACAATATATTTATGTAGGTAACTAAAACTCCTGCTTATCTTTATTTAATTTTAAAAGCTGTTGGGTATACACATCTTAGTACTAATTTTGGTTATAAACTTAGAATAATAACACCTAGAAGCCGTGTCCACGTATTCAAAGTGAGGCAACTTACACCAAGCCAGAATGGCTTAGTTTTCAAATTTATATCCTTCATACGTTAACTAATCGTAACTTAAACCCAATAATATAGTAACTAGTCTTATAAATGTGGGAAAACTGAAACTATTTTGTACTTAATCGGTATAATTAGGTAATAATGTAAAATAACAATCTGAAAACGGAGCCATTTTGGCTGTTTTAGTTGCCTCACTTTTGACAGTGCGCTTTGTAGAGAACTATCGTTCTAGGTGTAATTATTCTAAGGTTATAAACTAGTTCAGTACCTTTAGCATAAACTTCTATCGAGAAAAAAACGCGCGTAAAAGTACTCGATAGAGTTACTCTCTATTGAAAATTTGATTTCACTTCTCTGTATTCTCACACAAAATTACTCTATCGAATGTTTTTACGCGCGCGTTATATTCCCGTATGGGTAGCTGTGCGTGCTACGGGTACTGTAAGCTATAGACCTCGCGTTTGTGCGTTAAAAAGTAGCTCAAATTGTATGTTGTTTAAAAATTAATCTAATAGATGTCGCCACGAAGTTTTCAAAAGTAGTAATGTGCTGTTTGGTAGGTATTCTTTTATTAAGTATATCTATTTGAAGCTAGATGACCCTTGTAATTTTGATAATTTTTCGAAAAGGAAAAGTTTTTATTTCGACATATTTTGAAAAACTGAGTCAACAAAAATTATATAATCTACAAATTAACGTACCTAGTCACAAAATTTCACGAGAATCGGTTGCGAACAGACGGACAGTCGTAAAGCCAGACAGACACGAAAGCATTTTTGCCCAAGCTGAAGCCGAGACGCTTCGCGCTTTGCGCTCGCTCCGGTCAACAATAACATAAAAAGAAACATTTGTATACATCTACAGATTATCTAGGACCTAGATAATCCTTCGCCTTGCAAAAATGATGTACCTACTAAATAAAATAGCACGATCAAATTCTTTACAACTCCCAAGCTACCTGTCAGCTTTAAGTTGGAAGCAGAACAATAGGGGGTTACGCTCCGCCAGCAGGATGATCCGCGCAGTAACGAAGCCCCCAGGCGCGGTTCACGCGCAGAATAAAAGTACGTATCTTTAAGTACAATCAGCTGTTGGATGTGCGATGGAATTCTGCAGTGAGAAATATTACACTAGGGGCCGTACCTACTTACATAGACAGAGTGTATGGGTGGAAAACATATTGGTTTTTCTTTGTTTAGCTTGAATTCAAAATTATTTTGAATGCATGTCAAATCAAGACAAGTTTTTTTATTGTAATTGTAACGGTGGGAAAAAGACATTTTAATCCTAAATCATGTACTCTATTATTCGTAACAAGCAAGGAGAGGGAAAAATTTCACCGATGATCTAGCTGGCTGTTTGTTAGTGGTCGGTGCCGCCGGCGTAAATCGATGTACCTACGTAGGTACCCAGCACCAACATTGATCGAGAAAAAAACGCGCGTAAAAGTGCTCGATAGAGTAATTCTCTATGGGAAATCCCATTTTGCTTTTCGGTGGTAGATGGCGCTGTACAAATTTCCCATACAAAATTACTTTATCGAATGTTATTTACGCGCGTTTACTTTTTTCGATAGCTGTTCGTGCTACGGGTAAATAGACGTATGGCACACATACACTTGAGGTAAGTACAATTTTTTTAAACGCAGTTTTTAAAAAATGCCCTTAGGAGAGGTGTTATGACGTTATCTTTTTTGTATGGAAAAAACTTTTATTCTAAAACCTACCGTATGATACCAATAATAAGATGTATGGTACTTCAACGAGGAAACAACGTCAAAGCTATTTATTTATAGAATGATAATTGGTATTAGGAACTGATATTACTCCATAAGCATACTGAATGAAAGTATTCTCATATTTCATGAAGTGTAAACTTTAATGCGCAATTGGCATACCTACTCTGGTAAAAAAATTAACGGTGCATAGAAACAGGAACCAGGTGAATATGGACGTGGATGTAGGTTAATTGCGGGGAAAACTATTTATTTTAATGAGATGCAATTAGCAGAGTCGACATCGTTATGCAAAACATACTAAAAATAGGACCCAATTCCTTTAACTTATAATTTGAATCGTTCGATGTGACGTAAATTGTACCTACGTAAGTACTGATAATGAATTAACAGGATGCGAAATGTGATATTTAGTTTTATTTGGACTTCCATTGATGTTAACTCAATCAAAAGAGTCATGTAAGTACCCATTACAACAAAAAAAAAACCGGTCAAGAGCGAGTCGGACTCGCGCACCGAGGGTTCCGTACAATCATAAATATATTTGGATATGTTATTTTAGGACAGTCTTTAAAAAAGTAGGATAAACGGCAGACAGGTGGAAGGGCGACGGGCGGACAGTAATTTACAAATGCTGCTTATGGTGACTGAAAAACGTTTCAGCCACTCCACATTGCAAAATGTTTATATTACTAGCCCATCAGCCATTTTAATGTCCCCACTGCTGGGGCACAGGCCTTCCTTATGGGTGGATAAGGAGGACTGGCCATAACCCACCACGCGGGCCCAATGCGGATTGGTGGGTGTTAACGACTGCAAATGCAGCTGGGACCAACGGCTTAACGTGCCTTCCGAAGCACGGAGGAGCTCGAGATAATAAATTTTTGGTCACCCATCCCATGACCGAACCTTGCGAACGTTGCTTAACATCCGCAATCGCTGGTCCAGGCGCTAAACCACTGCGCCACCGAGCTCCTCGTTATTATTATATTACTATATAGTAATATACAGGGTCACTGGAAATATGACGTATTCCTGCTAAATGGTTATAGATGAGGTCAAAACAAATATTTTTTGTTGTATTACTTTTTCTCAAAAGTTCATAGTTTTTGAATAAATTAAAATTAAGTAATTTTTTACCAAAAGTACGTTTTCAGATACAAAAAATTAACATAAAAGATAACTACTCGTTCGATTCCGGTTTTTTTATTATTTTGTTATAGAAAACAGTCTAAATGTTGATAATGAATAAAAAAAGTTACAAAAAGTACATGTGTTTATAAAAAAATCAATCCTTAAAAACATTTTTTATTTTTATTTTTTCAGATTTTTTTGAAAAGGCAGCAAATATCTTTAAAAAAATCCTAGTAACTAAGCGTGCATAATATTTTAAAAACATCACCATTTATTCAGCTTTCAGTTGAGGTATAAAACTTAATAATAACTTAAATAAAAATGAGAAATTAAGACTTAAGTGAATTGCAGTCCCATTTCATGTAGCAAAAAATTCCTACTTCGAGCGCTTCGGAGGTGGCCGTATTATCCTACTTATATCATAAATGTGAAAGTTTGCTTGTTTGGATGATTGTTAATCAATCATGCAAAACGGCTGAACGGATTTGGATGAAATATGGCACACAGATAGTCTAAAAGCCGGATTAAAACATAGGAGGATACTATTATCTTGGTTAAATTCCCTAGGGATTTTCTCGAATGTAAATGCCGATGAAGTCGCGGGCAGAAGCTAGTTTGCCAGAAATGGTCATGCTTACTAAAAATAATCATAAGAGTTTGGGGACAGGATTATTTTCCGCCGATGAGTAAAAATTTTTACGGACGGCATCAAAAAAACCATGCATATCAGCCATTTTTAAAGCCTTTATGCTAGGCCATCCTTTTGGCTTGTGAATGGATAGAGCGAACGGGCCATAACCCACCACGTGGACCCGGGCCATAACCCAGCACGTGGACTCAATGTGGATTGGTCAGTGTTAACGACTGTAAATGTAGCCAGGACCAACGGCTCTATGTAAGGTACATTGTGTTAACACCGACAAATCCGCATTGGGCTCATGTGGTGGGTTATGGCCCGTCCACTTTATCCATCCACAAGCCAAAAGGAAGGCCTGGCATAAAGGCATTAAAAATGGCTGATATGCATCGTTATTTTTGATGCCGTCTGTATAAAATTTTGACTCATTGGCGGAAAATAATCCTGTCTCGAAACTCACTCAGACGAAAGTATTTTTAGTAAGCACGATCTTTAATGGCAAACTAGCTTCCGCCCGCGACTTCATCCTCATTTACATTCGAGAAAATCCCTAGGGAACCTTTAACCAAGACGAAAGTATTCTCCTATGTTTTAATCCGGCTTATAAACTATCTGTGTCCCAAATTTCATCTAAATCCGTTCAGCCGTTTTACGTGATTGATTAACAATCATCCAAAGAAGCAAACTTTCACATTTATGATATAAGTAGGATAATACGGCCACCTCCGAAGCGCTCGAAGTAGGAATTTTTTGCTACATGAAATGGGACTGCAATTCACTTAAGTCTTAATTTCTCATTTTTTATTTAAGTTATTATTAAGTTTTATACCTCAACTGAAAGCTGAATAAATGGTGATGTTTTTAAAATATTATGCACGCTTAGTTACTAGGATTTTTTTAAAGATATTTGCTGCCTTTTCAAAAAAATCTGAAAAAATAAAAATAAAAAATGCTTTTAAGGATTGATTTTTTTATAAACACCTGTACTTTTTGTATTTTTTTAATACATTATCAACATTTAGACTGTTTTCTATCCCAAAATAATAAAAAAACCGGAATCGAACGAGTAGTTATCTTTTATTTTAAGTTTTTGTTTTTGAAAACGTACTTTTGGTAAAAAAATACTTAATTTCAATTTACTCAAAAACTATGAACTTTTTGAGAAAAAGTAATATAACAAAAAATATTTGTTTTGACCTCATCTATAACCCTTTAGCAGGAATACGTCATATTTCCAGTGACCCTGTATATAATTACTTAGTAAAGTATGAACTTATTCTTCGTTTATTCGTACGGCAAATAGTAGGTAATTATATTTGAACCAGCCACCAATTTATTATTGTAGTGTTAGGTTGCGCCATCTCTTGACCCATAGTGCAACTACTTTTTGCCCTTAGGTTAGCATGCTTAGGACAGCGCCATCTGTTGACTGGTAGTGAAACTAAAAAAAAATTGTTTGTTTTTTGAATTTCTAAAAAAGTGTGTTATATTGAGACATCGTTTTATTTTTCCTGTAATCTTTACATAAACTACTATCACATAGAATTATTTCAGATTTTTCTCTTTACAAACTTCGGAGATAAGGGGGGGGAAACGGTATTTTTTTTTACATTTTTCATCATAAGTCGAAAACTATGCGGCCTAAGAAAAAAGAAAAAATTGTTTTAAAATGTGCAAACAGCGCTCTTTCAAATGATACCCCACATGCCCTAATCACCTCACTTAAAATTTTTAAGACCCCTTTTCAGTCCCTGTTGTAAAAAAATATTAATTTTATTATTTCTTTCTTATTTGCAAAATAGTTGGGCAAATGTCATCTAAAACTATTCCAAATTTCAAGTTGATACCATTAGTAGTTCTCGAAATATTTAGCTGTGACAGACAGACAGACAGACAGACTGAGTCACACCATAAGGGTTCCTTTTTTACCATTTTGGTACGGAACCCTAATAAATATAAACCTATGAGGTTTTTAAAAACATTTTACGTTTTACCTTTTACCTATCATTAAACCTTGTATTTATGGTGATAGATATTTTTTTTGCAACTATTCAAATAGCTAGGAGCAACAATATGAACGAAAAAAATAAGGACATGTCATCTGAAGAAAAAAATGCATGCCCAATTGAAACATTTGGATTTTTGTCGTGTCATAGTTTTGACCCTTCGATCAAGATTTGACCTTATGGAGTATTTTGGTACTTATACTAAACTTATTTTCGATAAAGTTGTGAGTTGGATCGTTTCAATTATAACAACGTATATTTAATCAAGATAATAACTAACAAATATGATCTTAGTTATTATATTATTTTGATAGATTTTTCTAACTTTATATTTGAGAGGGATCTTTCATCTTGGCTCTGATATTATATAAGTACTTACTTGGGAATAATTTTAAATGATAATTACATTTCTAATCTAATTAACCCTGTAAAGAGCTTGACCTGAATAGGACCGTTTTCCTGCATTGCATTCTAATTTTACGACACGTATATAGGTGAGCTTTTTATACCTCGTTTCACATTCTTTTCTTTGAGTTAGATGAGCTATAATTTTGAAACAATTTAACAGTTTTCAAAGCAATCGCTTTTCAAAGACAAATGTGCACCTTCTACTTTTTCAATTAACATTGCAATACTAACTACAGGCCAACTAACTACTCGACTCTTTGGCCCGCTATTCCAGATCGTTTAGGGTTATATAATTAATATATTTTTTAAATAAGTTAGCTCCTCTGAAAGATAAATGTAAAATCGTAATATTTATTCTTAATTTTGTAAAATAAACTTATTCTATAAATTTTTACAAACGCTTATCTATTTAAACTAAACAATTAGCGCGTTTAAGTATTCTTTTGCGAACACGTATATGTAGCACTTGAAAAAATATGTTGAAAACCTAAAATAAAGGGAGTATATTTTTTTCAATGCGCTTATAAAATAAAGGTATTTAGGTGAGGTACTTTAGAATAAGATAATTTTTATCCTACTAATATTATAAAAAAATGAAAATAAGGGAAGTTTCAAATTAAATCATACAATACATTTATCCGGATCAAAGGTTCCCTAAAGATTTTCCGGATATCCAAGGAGACAAAGTAGCGAGCGAAAGCTAATTTTAAATAAGGGTGTCTGTCTTCAGTCTAGCTTTTGACGGATTTAATTAAAGTACTACCATTACAAAAGAATGTTAAGCCTCTTGTAAAATAAAATATTTTTTCTTTTGACTATCAAAAACAACACTTCACCATTCACCTATTTCTTTACCTTTGTGTTTGTCACTCTTTAATTATTTCACAATCGAAAATTTATCAAAGGAATCACTTTTGCAAAGACAAGTGTCGATCTTATACTTTTTAGGGTTCCGTACCAAAATGGTAAAAAAGGAACCCTTATGGTGTGACTCAGTCTGTCTGTCTGTCACAGCTGGATATCTCGAGAATTACTAATGGTATCAACTTGAAATTTGGAAAAGTTTAAGATGACATCTGCCCAACTATTTTGCAAATAAGAAATAAATAAAAAAATAAATATCTTTTTTACAGCAGGGCCTGAAAAGGGGTCTTAAAAATTTGAAGTGGGGCTACTAGGACATGTGGGGTATCATATGAAAGAGCGCCGTTCGCACGTTTTTAATAATTTTTTCTTTTTTTTTCTAGAACGCATAGTTTTCGAATTATGATGAAAAATGTAAAAAAAATACCGTCCCCCCCCTTATCTCCGAAGTTTGCAAAGAGAAAAATCTGAAATAATTCTATGTGATAGCCGTTTATATAAAGATTACAGGAAAAATAAAACGATGTCTCAATATAGCACACTTTTTTAGAAATTATCAAATTTCTAAAAAAATTAAACATTAGTTCCACTATCGGTACCTAAAAATGCAATATTAATTTTATTATTCTACTCTGCAGTGTGGTTTAATGGTGCAATTATGATGGTACGGAACCCTCGGTGCACGAGTCCGACTCGCTCTTGACCGGTTTTATTTATTTAAATTAAAAGGTAGATTAGTATCGCACTATTAACTACAAACCTGATTTTTGTTACCAAGTTACAGTGGATCTAGACAGTCAACAGTGAGGTGGTTTTCCAACTACGAAGATGAATTTTAAACAAATCGACTGTTTTAGCATTCACATGGAATATTGGAAATTCCTGGGAATTTATCCCAAAGTTGATTGTTTTGCTAACTACAAAACATATTCAAAAGCCTTCATAACCATCTTTATTACTATTTACGTGTCCTTACACACAGTAACTTTTTATTTTTTACCAAAAGAATTAGATGGATTTGTGGATCAAATGATACTTTACGTAAGTTGCGTCTCCGTAAGCTCTAAAGCTTTTACTTTCTACTTTCAACGGGAGAGAATTCAAAAGATTTTATTAACTTTAGAAAATAATATTTTTCAAGCCGATTCTGACGAGGAAAATAAAATAATTAAAAAAGCAAAGAAATTTAATCGGAATTATTGGAAGATTTTAGCAGTGTTTTCGTACACATGTCAAGTAACACACACGTTGTCTCCACTTATAGCGCGTTTTTTTCTAAAAAAAGAGATGACATTACCTGTTTGTCCTTACTCGTTTCTTTCTAAGGACACAATTAAAAAAATATTTATGCTATTTATATGTATCAGAGTATTGGTATGCATTGCCATATGCTTTACAATTTAAACATTGATACATTTTTCTAGGGATTAATGGTTCTTGGTATTGCTCAATTGGATATCTTTGATATGAAGCTTCGCAATTTGACGCAGAATATTGAAATAAAAGATATAAATACCGAAAAAGCATTGATTTTGAAAATCAACAATTTATTTTTTCATTTTCAGGAAGTGGCAAGGTATGACAACATTTATCTCATTTTTATATTTAGTGACCTATGATTAAAACTGAAATTTATTCATAATTACCTACTTACATGTAATTTTTTTTCAGATATTATAAATTAATTCAGGACGGTTTCAGCGTAACATTATTCGGTCAATTAGGCGTGGCTTCGTGTGTGATTTGCGTTTGCCTTTACAGATTTACATTGGTAAGTTACACTTGTACATGGTGTTAATTAATGACTCATTAACAGTAGTATTCTCTATTTTTTAAATTTATTATTAACTCTGAGGTCTGGGTATTTGACTTGGTTGTTGTATATGTTAGGCTCAAAGTCCGGAATCGATCTTTGAGCGAACAAAACGCTAACAACTCGTTCTGGTCACTGCCAAAATGCCAATTCGTGTCGTGGCTCTTATAAAAACGCTCAGACAGAACACGTTATGGTAATCATAGAAATAAATACCACAAAGCGAAATTCGCGGCCTGGTCAACATACTAAACAACCACAACGCGTTGTGGAAATGAAGAAAAGCCATGATGCGTAAAGAACCATGATAAAAGTAGAATACTAGGCACACTGATTTGTAATACCTGTGCGTGGGTTCTACAAGATTCAAAACTTTTGATAGATATCTTTAAGATATATTTTGTAGTTTATTAAGTACAAGGTAGGTAGACAAATCGTGTCATTTAAATAGAATGATATATTTTTTTGTATAAAAGGATTATTTTTATTAAAAAAAAATCAAATCGTTGACTACAAATTATCAGTAATAATTAGGAAATTTCAGAACTATTTTGACAAAAACTTTATTTATTAAAATAAACTTATAATTTTACCAAATTTTATTAGTATTAATTAAATTAAAGGTAAATTAAGTTTTTTATTACAACATATTTTTTTAATCAACATAATAAGGCTACTAATTGGTGAACACAAAATATTAGTTTCAATGACTAATATTTTGTGTTCACCAATTAGTAGCTACAATTTAATTAAAATAATTTGGAAAATTAAGTTACTTTATTACAATAGATTTTTTGAAATCAACATAATAAGGCTACTAATTGTTGAACACAAAGTATAAGACATCAGAAACTACAATTTACTTTCTTAAAATAATTAGGAACTTTAAGAATTTTCATAATTATAACTCTTCGAAATTGACAGGAAATGAATTAACCAGTTTCCCGATGTTTTAATGCATCGTTGTACGCGTACCGACAACCGACATCCATCGTGTTATGGTTGCACCAACTAGTGCTCAGAATGCGTCATGGCTTTTCTTCATTTCCACAACGCGTTGTGATCGTTGGCATGTTGACCACGACGCGAATTTCGCTTTGTGGTATTTCTATGATTACCACAACGCATTCTGGGCATTTTATATGAGTCATGAGACGAATTTCGCGTTGTGGCATTTTGGCAGTGACCAGAACGCGTTGTGAGCGTTTTTTTCACTCAAAGACCGTTTTTGGTCTTCGAGCCTAACATATACACACAACGGTATGTATATGTTAAGTTCTAAGACAAGTCAACGGACTTGTCTCCAATTTCCATAACATATTGGTTTAGTTACTTGCTTTGGAATCGTAGTAATGTACATATGCATTATTGTACGTATATAATATATACTAGCGGCCCGCCCCAGCTTCGCACGGGTGCAGTGCAATGTAGTTACTAATGTAAAACTGTGCTAATGTGGTGTCAGTGTGAAGTTATTTGATTATACTACAGGATATAGAATAGAATAGAATATCGTTTTATTGGCAGCACATATCACATACACAAAGCATAACAATAATTTTTATATTTATATATACATATATACTTAAGTTACTAAATATTAACAGAGTTACTATGTTACACTGTGCAGCACTATGTGATGCCAAGAGTGACCTCAACTCAGTGTAAGCAGTAGACGTTAAAACATATGTACATTACATATATACGACGTACGCAAGGGGTTGGTAAAATATAATTGAAGTGTGTGTGTGTCTGTCTGAGGACTCTGAGGCAACCTAGCTCCCAAACTTAAAGATCGCATTTATTGCGATTTTTATGTATAGTTTAAGAGAAGCGTACAGACGGCGGGAAGCGACTTTGTTTAAACTATGTTTAGCTTTTGCCCGTGGCTCCGCCCGCGTGGGAGTCGGTAATCGTTGAAAGTCTTCCCTTGGAAACCAATGATCGGCATGAAAAGAAGCCTGTGTTAAGTATTCCAGATTATAATCTATCCCTGTGCCAAATTTCGTCAAAATCAGTTCACCCGGGTAAGACGTGATTGAGTAACAAAATGAACAACATCCAAACATCAAAAATTTCACATTTTTACAACTTTGTGATATGTAGGTAATAGCTGCACCCCGCGGTTTTACCTGCGCAATCTGTTGATTCTGTAACCAAACTCGCATCTCACTTCGAACCTCACTTCACTTCGCGTGAATTGTTATTAGAAATTAGCTAACTAAATGAGCAATTTTACCGATTACAATAAATTTAGGTAGCTATCTTAAATATTTTGTGATGAAAAAAAATCTTATCATTATCTTATTTATAATTTAAAGTTCCCGTCCCGTGCAGTGAAGTGAGATTCGAAGTGGGGTTCGAGTTTGGTTACAGAACCGACGCCCTACTGTTCACAATTTTGTATTAGGTAGGTAGGTAGGTGTAGGTACTTAATAAAATTTCTTAGCAGTAATATAACAAAATAAGTATAATAATATTATGTAACATTTAATACTCATACTTAATAGTTTGGTAGGTATCTTCTTTTTAAATAAAAATCTATGTATGTTTATTTGTTCCTGGTTCCTGGCTAAAATAACGTGACATTGCAAATTATGTCGGGTGCAACTTATGTTGTGCATTATTATCCGGCTCTCAATTTCAACACTTTACACCACATTCCTTGTCACGTTAGATATCTGATATTTGCTAGATTTTGCCACGTTTTATAAGTAGACTAATATTTCGTAAAATAGGTACTGAAAATCAGGATAAAATCTTATACAACATGAAATGTCAGCTCGTGCGGTGACATAATTACAATCTCAGGGGAGGTGACAACCTGACAACTGACATTTATTTTTCTTAATCGTACAAATGCACTAAGAAGTTTTGATTCCGATATCGAAGTCAACCACCCTAAAAATAGCTTTCTACCCCTTTTCAACCCTGTTAGGGGATACATTTCAAGAAAATACGAAACACATATTCAATTAATTTTGTTAAAGAATGTCTATGCCAAATTTCAAGTCAATCGGGCCAAGGAATCGCTTTCTCCCATACAAACTTTGCCACCCTGTTTTACCCCCTTAGGGGTTGAATTTGGCAAAATCCCGTCTTAGTGAGCACCTTCACTCTAAAAGGAACCCCTATGCAAAATTTGAGACTCCTAGCACTTGTAGTTTCTGAGATTTCGTGATGAGTCAGTGAGTGATTTTCTCTTTTATATATATAGATTATTACTAGCGGCCGCCCGCATTTTCACCCGTGTGATTCCCGTTCCCGTGGTAATATCGGGATAAAAAGTATTCTATGTTTTAATCTAGGCTATTTACTATCTGTGAGCCAAATTCCAACCAAATCCGTTCAGTAGTTTTTGCGTGATTGAGGAACAAACATCCAAACCCACAAACTTTCACATTTATAATATTAGTAGGATTATAAAAATATTATGGTTTTTCAGCCAGCGCCTGGGCCACTAGGTTTTTCTAGTACTTATTTTATTTTTCTAGTAACATACATGTGCATAATGATAATTCAAATATTAATGCCATGTTGGTTTGGAAACCAGATTATAGATAAGGTAAATTGCATTTTATATAATTTATTTAGCAATAAATCTGGTATTAACATAATACCTATTTTTTATTATTCAATATGAAAAAAAAAGCGGCCGCCCACCCTTTAACTAAGATTAAAAAGTAGCTTTGATGTTAATCCAGATTCTAGGTCACCAAGAAAATTTCATCCAAATCTGCCCAACTGTTTAGAGTTCGTGGATTACGCCCCCGGTGTCTTTTGCCCCCGTGGTGTTTGCCCCCGATTTTCACTAAGAAATAAATTAATACTTAGTAAAAATTTAGGGGCAAACACCACGGGGGCACAAATGTTCTCGTAAGATACACCCAAAGGTCTCGTAGCTGTTATGGAAGATGTATAGACCCGGTAAGTCTAAGTAAGTAAGTAAGTTATAATATAAGTAGGATTATAGAATATTTTCTTCCAATTTTAGAGTTCCTCCTTATCGGTGGCTATTTACTGTTGTGACTGGATATCCAGGTCGAAAAGTTTCAAGAGCAGCCTTCAAATTTTCGTCGAGCGAGTAAAAAATCCGATTACAATAATTGCTTTGAAAATGTTTCCACTTTCACTACAAACTTTTACTTCTGTAAGTATTTTTGCTATTTTCTATGGGGAGCTTACAGCATAATTTACAAGTGACTTATATAAACACTTATACTTACCAACTTACTTACTTAATATTATTCATAAAAATAATAAACGTCTTTTAAATCGGCCCCGCCGAGACGGCCAAGCGAAGCGCAAAGGCACTACCTAAATATATAAGAATAAATAAAACTGGCTACCTATCTTTTCTCGAATAGCTTCGTCGTTTTTTGAACCCTCATAACTGGGTCTGGATTATACCAGATAAACAAAATTCTCGGGATATGATGTCAATAGTAGACTCATTAAAAGTATAAAGTTTCAATTGCATAGCTCTTATACTTTATACTTTGTTAATATCTAAAAAACCCCATTACATCACCTCACTGATGATCATCAAAATTCTAAGATACTTAGCCACATATTTTGACTAAGGTTGAAGTTAGGGCTTGTAGAGTTGGGGCGTGTAGAGTTAGAACCTTGGCTCTACATGATGTCTGATAACTTTTTGACAGTGTGACCCATAATGGTCTCGTATTGGTAACATTTTACATGAAAATATTTTTGGTAGGATACTAAGTGTCTAAAAAAAATCATGTGTCACTGTTACACGATTTTTTTTATGCACAACGGGATAGTGCTTGGCCTTCACCTCACCTGCTGTTAAGTGACGATAAGGCCGAAGGTTGGAAACGCACTACACCCGGAATCCTCATCACTGAGGAACTGGCTATCTTTACCTCTAACTGCCGGAACACAACAATGTTTAAATTGTTGTTATGGCGTCAGACTTAGGTAAGATGGTGATAGCTAGCCAGGTGGACTTGAAATAAGCCCTACCACCAACCAAACCAAGTACAAATTGTAGCCCCACTGGGAATCGAACGCGGGACCCATCTGGTGGGCGAACCAGTAACCAGTAGACCACAAAAGCGGCCAATCTGATCATTTTTCACAGTTTTTATTGTAAGTATTTTCTTAAATCCACTTATATTTTTTTTCAGATAATGAATTCAGCATATTCTTTTTATACGCTACTTCGTAACATGCAAATAAGAGATGACCAATTCAATAATTAAATCAGCACAACACATAGTAATTAATAATAATTTTTAATACCTAATTAGCAAAAAGGTTCCCAAAAGTTACAAATAAGTAACACTATAGAGCTAAATGTATTGACTTACCTACCTATTTAGCAACGTCTCAAAATTATAACATGTCTTTACTTAAACATTCATAATTTTCACTAAGCTTATAAATAAAGGAAAACAACATTGAAAAATTCTTTCATTTACCAGCAATTAAGATTTCCATTGTGATTGCCTTGTACTGATTGAAAACCTTTTACAAATGGTAGATCAATAAAATGTAGGTACCTATAATAGCTATTTAGTATAATATAACGGAAAATAGAACTATCATAACGTTTTGATAAGAACAAAATGCTTATTTTATTTTATTTCAGCTTTAATAACATCATGAACATTTAAATAATCCTAAAATGAAATAAAGTAATTTGTCATTTTCTTCCTGTTTTAATTATTTTGTATTCTGAGTGCTGTTTCTTAATTATTCTTAATTAGCACCCTGGAAGAGAACACGAGAATCGTACATTAATTATTTTTGATTGATTAATGATTGGGCTTTTGAGTAAGGAAATTAAGAAATTATGTTAAAGTCAACCTTTTGAATCGCATGTTTTGGTAAGGCGCCATTATTGAAGCAATTGTTTTCAAACAAGTGTGAAAAAAACAAGTTGTTTAATTTTCTTTAAATGTTTTTAAAGTTTAGTAAGTACTGGTAAAAAAATTATTGTTCAGTATTTGAATGAAATACTGAATCAAATACTTATTACATATTGTTTCACTAAAATAATAAATTTCAGTTAAACTTATAAAGAAAATCTTTGTCGTTAAGTTAGTACTTATATTACATTTTTGTATAAAACAAACAGCTTCTAAATGACTCGGAAACAAAAGCAAGTGCGGGTAACACATGAATAAATAGCTGTTTCTCCACTAGAGAGAGCATTTTTTCTAAGAGCTGCGAGAAACAAACGTCACACACAAAGATCGGGGACAATGGGCCTGTTCAGCAGTTCATCTGTTAGCAGTGGCGGTAATAAGGCGTGTTTTTGCCCGAACAACGAAAAAGGAAACAATGATTTTGCCCGTGACTAGATAAATAAGATGTCCGGACGTGACGAGGGTACCATTACAGTTTTTATGGAATCTTTCAGTGCGTCGCCGCGTAGCCACCTGCTTCTCTTTGTTTAGGCCTGAATACATTGTTAATGCGGATCGGGAGAATGGCTAAGGTCACGCTGTGAAGCTTGTCCTTAATGTAGGTTTTTATAATAACGTAATTATTCACAATACGATTGCAATAAACCAGATAGAAAAAAGGATAAAAATTGCACCCGCGCACGTCTTTCCGTAGCGCGCAAACGATGATTTAGTGGCTATCCCACGATTTATAGAGCGGCCCGCCCTTCCCAGCGACTTCAATGA
This sequence comes from Agriphila geniculea, assembly GCA_943789525.1. NCBI lineage: Eukaryota > Metazoa > Arthropoda > Insecta > Lepidoptera > Crambidae > Agriphila > Agriphila geniculea. The sequence goes on from OX038871.1 coordinate 21,611,621, forward strand.
ATAATAAATTGAAGATCTTTTTCGATATTATTGATACTTCGGGTTTCTTCGGGTGATCTATGCTCGGGTGCGAATTGAAACCCTTTTATTAAAGCATATATTACAAGACGCGTCTAGCCAGTGACACTGAATAATACGCTCCTTGTAGCGACAGTAATTCTTTGTAGAGCTCTCGCCTTGTTTCGGCTTTTATTACACCGGGATTGTTTATGGCAAATGTCAGAGTACTATTGTAGACAGTTGTCTTGATGTTAATAGTTCGACTACTTTTTATAACTTTAATAACTAAACGATATCTAACAGAATAAAACGTCAAAAATATCAAAGTCAGCAACAAATTGAAATTCCAATTAAGAAAATCGAATGTCAAAGTAAAGGAATCTGAAAGCATAAAAACAAAATTACAATTAGGATATCGCAAATATACTGTTTCATTTAGACAAGATTAGAAAGATTGTGAAGAAGAATAAAGTACCTACATACTTATTTGAATTTATTCTAATGAATATAATATACCTAGGTAAGTAAAAGAATATTAAAGAAAATAAAAAATCTTTATTTGATGTCTAAAATTTTAACAAAGAATTAATTAACGTTATAACTACATACCTTAGTCAAAGACTGTGTCGCAGTTATTAGCGCCCATCTCGAACTTAACATGATTGTTGAATCTAAACTTAGGTGTGTCTGTGTATTTAAAAAATAATTAATGAGATTTTTAAGTATAAAAAACAGCAAGAGGAAATAAAAACATCTGTAAAAATGCACCGTTTTATTAAATTTACAATCTGTAAAAGTTACGAAGTAAATAATACTGAGTAATCTAATATTCAGTAAGTACATTGTGAGAATTTACGACTTCTTTAACCGTCAATATTCAGATAAGCGTGCTTTTAAGAATATTTAATTAAACTACAAAAGTTATCTTATATTCAGTAACAAAGTGTTAATGTTAATTCTTTTCCCTAAATCGCGTCGCATCTTATCGCGAAACTGGCAAACTTGCGACAGGCGGTAACACAAACAGATGGTAGTGGGGTTAAAACTTGCCCCGCATGTAAAATTAGTTAAATAACCCTCTCGGAATCTTCACTCTATATGAAAACACGTCTTTGCTCTAAAGCCGAGCAAATTAGAGTAGAGAACTTGCTCGCATTAAGCTCGTACTCTAAATTAATCTACGTACTGAGGGTGATTAAGAAAAAACATTGTTCATAACGTAAATTTTTATAGTAGGTAGCTATGAAAGCTAACGTTTAGCTAGAATAAAAGCGTTCTTACGCTTCTGTGAACGACGATGTTTTATCAAAACTTAGGTAGATAAAAACCTACCTATTACCTTTCTTGTATTTCTCAACATGATCATTGATGAAATGCTTTTTAAGATTTAACTGAGAGACTGTCACGATATTGACTCGTTTTGTCATATACCTAGTCGATTTAAGATTAAAATTATTTCTGGCACTTCAAAAATATATACATACTAGCGGCCCACCCCGGCTTCGCACGGGTGCAATGTAGTTACTAAATGTAAAACTGTGCTAATGTGGTGTCAGTGTAAAGTTATTAAATTATACTACAGGATACATATACCTAGGAGGACGACATATACCTATACGACGTACGCAAGGGGTGTTATAATATAATTGACGTGTGTGTGTGTCTGTCTGTCTGAGGCAACCAACCTAGCTCCCAAACTTATGGATCGATTTTAATGAGGTTTTTATAGACGGCGGGAAGCGACTTTGTTTTATACTATGTATAGCTTTTGCCCGTGGCTCCGCCCGCGTGGCAGTCGGTAATCTTTGTAAGTCTTCCCTTGGAAACCAATGATCGGGATGAAAAGAAGCCTGTGTTAAGTATTCCAGACTTAATCTATATCTGTGCCAAATTTCTCCTAAATCCGTTCACCCGTTCAGACGTGATTGAGTATGATATGATTGAGTAGGTACCTAACAGAACAACATCCAAACATCAAAACTTTCACATTTATACAATTTTGTGATTATATAGGTAATAGCTGCACCCCGCGGTTTTACCCGCGCAGTCTGTCGATTCTGTAACCAAACTCGCATCTCACTTCACTTCGCGTGAATTTGTTATTAGACATTTGTTTACTAAATGAGCTATTTTACTGATTGCAAAAAATTTAGGTAGCCTGCGTAGCTATCTAAAATCTTTTGTGATAAAAAAATTCTTATCATTATCTTATTTATGATTCAAAATTCCCGTGCAGTGAAGTAAGATTCGAAGTGGGGTTCGAGTTTGGTTACAGAATCGACGCCCTGTTAACGATTCTGTATTAGTTAGGTAGGTACTTAATAACATTTATTAGCGGTAATTTAACAAAATAAGTATAATAATATTATGTTACATTTAATACTTACCTTATAGTTAAAAATACTAATATCTTTGCTTAATAGTTATCTTCTTTATAAATAAAAATCGATGTATGTGTATTTGTTTCCTTTGCACTCCTAAACCATTCATCCACATCCGATTATGATGAAACTTTGGTGAATGTTTGGTGAATTGTTCTGCTTACTACTGAAAAGGTTTCTGGCTAAAAAAAAACGTGACATTGCAACGCATGCCGGGCAAAGATTTATGCCAGGTGCAACTGATGTTGTGCATTATTATCAGGCTCTCCATCGAAACACTTCTCTAAATACCACATTCCTTGTCACGTTATCTGATATTTGCCAGATGTTGCCGTTTTATTTGACTAACATTTCGTAAAGTAGTGAAAATAGGGATAAAATCTTATACAACATTATAAGAATCAAAGCTTGTCTTGAAAATCGGGAAAATTAGAGATTAAACGTCAGCCCGTGCAGTGACAACTGACATTTATTTTTCTTAATCTTTCAAATGCACTAAGAAGTTTTGATTCCGATATCGAAGTCAACCACCCTAAAATAGCTTTCTACCCCTTTTCAACCCTGTTAAGGGATACATTTCAAAAAAATACGAAACACGTGTTCAATTAATTTTGTAAAAGAATGTCTATGCCAAATTTCAAGTCAATCGGGCCAAGGAATCGCGTTTTCCCATACAAACTTTGCCACCCTGTTTCACCCTCTTAGGGATTGAATTTCGCAAAATCCCGTCTTAGTGAGCACCTACACCCTAAAAGGGACCTCCATGCAAAATATGAGACTCCTAGCACTTGTAGTTTCTGAGATTTCGTGATGAGTCAGTGAGTGATTTACGCTTTTATATATATCGACGCTTAAGAACCAAGACCATCTATCTACACTTTTGGCGATTTTTACTTTTTAATGCAATTCTTTTTATGGTTAACTTACGCATCGCTTCCTTTAATCAGTTACCTCAAATTCGCATTAAATAAGGAATTATGAGAAAATACCAATACCACCTAAGTAACAAATTTTAACTAATACCAGCTATCTACAGTAATTTAAAAACTAATGAAGCTCTCTTGAAATACATGTAAACAACTAATTTCAACTTTTTTTTCATGCCAATCCTGTAAATTGTCAGACAAAATTATAATGAAATTGTTTGAGAAATAAAGAAAACCATTTTTCGTCTCCTGTGAAGTCGACTTTTTGTAGATAGATGGTGTTGGTTCTTAAGCGTCGATATAGATATTAATTAATAGCTTGGCTAACCTAAGTTACGCTGTAGTGTGGTATGTATTACTACTGGTGCCATTGTTAAACTCCACCGAAAATATGATGTAGAAAAGTTGAATAACTTTAATCGACGTTAACGTCACACTGGCAAGCGTAGGTGAGAGGTGATGATTTTGAAAGACGACCAGACGTAAAATTTAAAGCTGATCAATATCATAATAATGCTAAAATATAACAAATAACGATGTAGGTAGGTACGCTTTAACGCTTTGATACGAAAAATATGCAAATCTTACTACCAATATTAAGGGCATTTTAAGAAGAAAAATACTCATAATTTCAAAATTGTATTACTGAAAGTTTTTAATTGATTTTTTTTTCTCGTGTAGATGATGTAACATATAGATTGTGCTCTTCAAGGTGCTTAATACATCAAGTTTTTCATTAGAGTGAACAAAGAATAGGCTGTTTTGACTATCTGCAAAAAGTATAAAATTAAATTAGAATTATGCAGTTATAATATACATAATTACAACTACAACCATATAACAATCTTCATCAATTTGTGTTTAATAACTAAAAGTATTATGGGCACTTGCTTTTTCAGGTTTGATCAACGAAAGGAATAAAAACTTAGAGCAGTGCTTAGGAAGCCGTGTTGAACAATCAAAATACGTATAAGACTTATGTCTTATACGTATTTTGATTGTTCAACACGGCTCTAAGGGCAATTATTATTAATTGCCCTTAGAGCAACACTGGTACGGAAGCCGGCGTTGCTCTAAGTAATTGCCCTATGAAATTGCTGATATTTTTTTACAAACAGAGAACCTTACATTTTTAATGATTTAAAATATACCTACACATCAATTTTGTCTTGGGATACAGGTGTTATTTTCATACAAACGAGGTAACTTTGAAGCCTTTGTTTTCTGCCAAGGATGTACCGTGCTGTAATCTGATGATGACCATCCAGGGAGTGAATTGAGTAGATTCAGATCGCTATACACACCAAACTGATCTGATCAGCATTCTAAAATATTAATGGGACAGAGTTCTCAGTTTGAGGATTTCCATACATTTTCATGCTATTTTCGCGGTTTTTTTAAACATGTCCATTACGTTTTTAGAATGCTGATCAGATCAGTTGGGTGTGTATAGCGATCTGAATCTCCTCCATTCACTCCCTGGATAGCCGTCATCAGACCACAGCACAGTACATCCCTGGCAGGAAACCAAGGCTTCAAAGTTACCTGGTTTGTATGAAAATAGCACTTGTATCCCTAGACAAAGTTGATGTGTGTATCAAGATAAAAAGCAGGCAGGCAGGCAGGCAGGCATGGCCACAGAACTAAGAAAAAATTTTTGAGAAGAGAAGAAAAGAAATGTGCTGTGGGCACGGCAAGTTTTTTTCATTCAGACAACAAGATCCATATTTTTGTTGGTAACAACAATCCTTAAAACTATGTTAGTATTCTATAACTAATTTAGACATAGTAGTTTGAGCCATGCAATGCTCTCAAATTATTGTACAACAAAAAAAGTCACAACACTTCAACCAAGAATTTTATATTCATATTCTTGACTTCAACACTTCAGTAATTTGTCATAACGTCTTTCTTTGCAGATGTCTTACAGTTTGAAACATTTAGTACTAAAACAAATTGCTATGACAAAGTATATACTTAAGTGCTCAGCGACTCATTATTGACCGTACTCAAAATAAAGGCCTACTCAAATCTAACCGATATCCTGTTCCGGTGGCGGTAACGACATTCCGGTGGGTATGCGGATAACGCGCTGTTCAAACCAAAGCGGAACTTTACACGCGGTACGTACCGCGTACCCATCCGGTATGCGGTTCCGGTTTTTCAACAGCCGCGGTAATGCCATACAAAATACCGGTCGGGATTACCGTTACCCACTGCGGTGGCGGATACCGGTCAGCTTTGAGTAGGCCTTAAATTTTACAGAAGTGAATGTAGGCAAGGATAAGTCAAAAATCTGTAGTCCGGTGAGAACCACTGGTCTACTGGCGCGCTCCATGAGAAAACGAAGACTCTAAGAAACCCACAAACTTCCACGTTTACAATATTAAGTAGTTTTTATCAACTGTAGGTAGAGCTGCACCAATATACAGTTTCGGGCCAATGTAGCTTAACCCTTGAACCATCGGTAAAGGGCAACGTGAGTAAACATTGATTAGCAGCGAGTGCCGGACGACGGCGGCCAATGAGGATCAGTTACGATTTTTGTTTGGTGGCTTATCAGAAAGCTTATGCCACCACATGAGTAACTGTGAAATTTTTTATCGATTACTCTTAAACCTGAGAAGATATACGAGCTAAAGCGTGCTAACACTGTTATTTTAGGGTGTCCTTATGACGTCATCGGACGTACGCGAACCTTATGTCGTACGTGATAAAGCACATATTGCATTGAGCTTGGCATTTCCTTCAAAACCCTCATAATTCGACCATTTCTAAACGGATTTAAAAAATATGTCACTAAGTATCATAGCTAATTATATTAATCCAATAAAACTATAGGATTCAAACCTGTTACTGATTCCCATTGAACTCACGATTTAGTGCTGACAATTTAGTTCAATCACACAGAAGTTCAATATTATTATGTTTAACTAAATAATTCTGCTCTTATCGTTTTACTAAAATAATGATTAAATTGTATAGAACTAGATTCAACTTCAAGACAAGGGACACACCAGATTAACTAAGAGAGATTTTACCTTTTTATCTTAAATGATTTACCGAATTATTGAAACAAGCGTTACTATAATAGCTAATCAGCATTACACTAGGCTAATGAAAACGATAAGTAACGATAAATTTTCATATAAAATTTCTTAAATAAAAAAACCAGTCAAGAGCGAGTCGGACTCGCGAACCGAGGGTTCCGTACAATCCTTACTTAATATTATAAATGCGAAAGTCCGTTTGTTTGTTTATTTGTTACGCCTTCACGTCTTAACTACTGAACCGATCATCATGAAATTTTGCATACACGTTGTCAGGAATACAGAGAAGGACATAGGGTACCTTTATCCCGTAAAAAGGTATTTTACCCGAGGGATAGCATAAAACCTTTCTACGCAGACGAAGTCGTGGGCGGCCGCTAGTCATAAATATATTTAGGTATGTTACTTTAGTAAAGTCTTTAAAAAAAGTAGACAGTAGGCAGACAGGTGGAAGGGCAAACAGGCGGACAGTTAATTTACAAATCTAAACCACAGCTGCTTATGGTGACTGAAAAACGTTTCAGCCACTCCACATTGCAAACTGTTTATATTACTAAGTTTGAACTTATTCTTTTTTTATTCGTACGGCAAATAGTAGGTAATTATATTAGAACCAGCCACCAATTTATTATTGTAGTATTAGGTTGCGCCATCTCTTGACCGATAGTGGAACTATTTTTTTTCTTAGGTCAGCATTCTTAGGACAGCGCCATCTGTTGACTGGTAGTGAAACTAAAGAATTTTTGTTTGTTTTTTGAATTTCTAAAAAAAGGGTGTTATATTGAGACATCGTTTTATTTTTCCTGTAATCTTTACATAAACAACTATCACATAGAATTATTTCAGATTTTTCTCTTTGCAAACTTCGGAGATAAGGGGGTGGGGGGAACGGTATTTTTTTTCATTTTTCATCATAAGTCGAAAACTATGCGGCCTAAGTAAAAAGGAAAAAAAAATTAAAATGTGCAAACAGCGTTCTTTCATATGATATCCTACATGCCCTAGTCACCTCAATTTAAATTTTTAAGACCCCTTTTCAGTCCCTGCTGTAGAAAAATATTAATTTTTTTATTTATTTCTTATTTGCAAAATAGTTGGGCAAATGTCATATTAAACTATTCCAAATTTCAAGTTGATACCATTAGTAGTTCTCGAGATATCCAGCTGTGACAGACAGACAGACAGACTGAGTCACACCATAAGGGTTCCTTTTTTACCATTTTGGTACGGAACCCTAAAAATATGCAAAGCTAGCAAAAAAGTTACTGTTTTATCAAATAGACTTTCTCTGCAGTTCGTAAAATAAAGTCTTATCTAGAGTTCTAAGGGTACGTTCTTCATTTGATTGGTTTCGGTGATCGCGAGCCGAATGGCAACAAGAGTGGACGGCAACGAGTTTTCTATTTATCTAAAGAGTCAACAACATATACAACAACATACAATAGACCGAACTACTACAAGTCTAACTATACGGGTGAAAATCCGCACGCAGTGAAAATCCATGTTGCAGTGGCTTAGAGCGTGCGGTCCATTCGGTTTCCATTTATAAACACCCTGTGCCCCAGTAGTGAAAACAAATGGCTAATAATGATGATGAAAGAGTCAAAAACATTACATCTACATTCGAGCACTATTAATAGTTTAAAAACTCCTACAATACAAGTAGTTCTACACAGGCGGTATTCCGCTCGGCGGCGGGAAAAAGCTGCCACTCTGAAAACCAGCGGTTATTAATTGCGGTTTGTCTTTGCAAACCGCAACTAATAACCGCTGGTATCTTAATATCAGTCCCTGTAACCACATTGTTGAGATAGACACTAAATTGCTGCGTTTAAGGCGAGGATTCCCGCCCGTCTAGAACTTACTCTACATCTGTGCGTCCGAGTCTGTCAATTGATTCTCCACAACCTAGTAGTACACCCTTGATTAAAGTGTCTAATGGATCTAATGCTTATCCGCCCGTGGTTGTAGCTACGATTTATTTGTTGCTAGTTCTGTTTCTAGTGGAGATAAACTTTGAGTGTGATGTGAACGCTTTTTATTGTAGGATTGAAGTAATCAATTTGTCAATTCTTGTAATTAATAATATGATTGTTTAACTGGTGTATTTAGTTTGAAATTTTCACTGTGTAATTATTATATTAAAATATTTGGTCTTGTGAATTTAAGTGATATATTGTGCTGATTGTTTCTTATACTGCTGAGATTTTGGTTTCAGATTCATTTTGTAACCAATCGCCTACTTATAAACTTACCTATTAAATGGGCAACTTTTTTTTCATCTACTCATACTTTATTTCGTGTTGGCGCATATTTGAAGGCATGAACCCGTATACAATTTTTCAACTGCTGACATCAGAATAATAGTACCTACTCAGAAGATTTACTTACAGTTAAAAGTTCTTCCTAAAATGTAGAAGAAAGCCTTCGAGTTGATCCTCGCGGCTGAAAGTTTTCAACGACAGTTCAAACAATTGTGGCGCAACATACACCATTCCCCTTTCAGTGCTAACTCTGCAGTATTTGCGTTATATTCACTTTATATTCGCTTCAATTGTTCCGTATTGCCAATTGGATTTGCTTCATAGGAGGATGTATTTAGATTGTCACAACACTTTTAACGTTAAACATTAGTACGTGACTCGCTATTGTAGGCACATATAACGTAGTTTTCTAGGATTTTAGATTTTACATAATATACGAGTAAGTATTTTAGCGTGTTCCGATAACTAAGGGTATTTGTTCACTATGAACTATGTTATCAAAGCAAAATAGGGTATTTGACAACATTGAAAATATACTGCAAATTGTGGACATCCTGACAGATAATGGCGTAAAAATATATTCAACTATTATAAATAGATTAAATAAAGTCTATTGATAGATTAATTTCACCTAAAATATGCAATAATTTTTGATTTTTTTTTGTGGCGAAAACGCTCTAAGATTACTGATGACGTCACTTGCCTGTAAATAAATATGGCTTCAGACGTTTGACACGACCTTAGAACTTAGGATCCGCGATTGATGGCTGTCAAATGGCTAAGGGTATTTTTATGTATACAGGCTTGTGACGTCAACAAGTGACGTTTCCAGCGCCATAGCGTTTTTGTCGCGGTTTTAAAATTGTAAACTTTAACATTGACTTTTTTAATAAAATACATTGGTTTTTCCTGAAATATCAATGTGGTGGGCTTATTACGTAATGAGGAATAATTTAAAATGGTATTCAAAAATTAGTCAAATAGCCTATTATCTCAATTAATGCAATATGTTTGTAGTATTTGCCGAATACAACTTTAGTGTGTACAAATAAGTGAATAAGTAACTAAAGTTGTATTCGGCAAATATTACTATAGAATTAGGAATAAAAAATAAAACAAAAATTCTTTTATTGACCAATTAGTGACAGGTGATTAAATAATACCAACTTAGGACTAGATAACAGACTCTTAATATTATAAGCCTCTGCTGCCGAACTAGGCAAAATACCTGTATTCATCAACAGAATTCATATGTATATTAAACAGGCTTCCGCAATTCCGCATACATTGCGAAATAGTATCTTAAAGAACTACAAGACCTGTAAACATTTATTAAAAAAATACTATATACTGGGATCAAGTGAATTACATTATAATGCTGTAATACAACTCATTCGTGCAAGTATAAACCTCAATTAGGTTTTAAGCGCGTCTAGTTTTTAACTTCTATTATTGTTATGTTATGAACAAACTAATTTAAAAAAAGTCGTGTTAGACAAAAAACTTTGCCTTAAGCATTTTAAATGCCTACAACAACAAACGAAATAATAGGATAGCATAATTTAGTCGCGAGAATTAACTTTAATTATTCCATAAATTCAAACAGCAGCCCTTACATTATTAGCATTCACGGCGTAACTGCAGCTGAAATAAAAGGGTTCAGATATTTCCAGGTCAACTTAATTTGTACTAAAATTGCAAGTTTAATTTCATTCCATTAAGAGTCCATTTCGCTTGTCTTCGAGGTCGGACCGTCTTCACAATTAATTTAGTGTGAGGAAATCTCCATTTCGTGACAATATTACGGTGTTTGCTTTCTTTAGACGTTTTCACGGTACTTTATTTTAGGGGATTGTTCTTCAAATTTTATTTTTCAAGGTCTAACTTTTCATTTAAAAAATTTATTGTTTAAAAAATCATTATTGCTTTAAATTGATAAATTGTTTAAACTTTTAATTGTAGCTACTCTGTACTAAAACTTTGAATTTTTGTGTATACTTGTGTTGTAATGTTCATTTACTTAAAGTAAATGCTAAAATATGTGTACATAATTGACGTGAGTAATAGTGACTGAACAGTAACTACCTACTTTTGGATAAAAGAACATAAAAATACTAATAATCCACAGAGTATTATTTTTAGTGATTGTACAATTCTTGTGGCACAATCAACGCAAAAGTTTTCGAGTCGTGAGTAAAAAAACAAGGTTCCAACACCTGGAAATCCTTAGCTGTAATGAAACAAAATTGTGCACCTGATATCTGCTTCGTACATTTCTTTCCACATTCAGGAGCTTATGCTTAAATCATTAGAAGTATTAAAAGAATAAGTATGAATAAGAAACATAGTAATGATTATTTATTTAGTAGTAAATACACATAGTTTTCATAATAATTACTATAGAAATATGTTAAAAAAGAAGCAAAAAATAGTGATGATTTGATTAAGTAAGTACATAGAACTTTTGAATTAAAATCAAGTCATGTTTACAACAAACATAAATAACTTAATTCTAGACAAGATATTCTAGTTTAGAAATATTGAAAAGAGCAGAAACGTGGTAGTTAGGAATGCTATAAAAATACCTAGGTGTTTGAACTTCTTTTTCATACATATTTACAAATTCTAAAATGTACCGAAGAAAACTAGACTGATTTTTTTTATTTCATCATTTTATTGTCATTAGAAATTTATCGTACGATTCTAAATAAGAAAGTTATGAAAACTTTGCAGGCTCTACGTGAAAATATTTCTTTTTCTTTACAATCAACAAAGCGGGAACTTGTTTGAACGACTTTATGTCAATGCAAAACAATTTGTTACAAACTTTGAATGACCAACGAACGGCTTTATTAAACGACAGTTTATTTAAATCGGTATCGAATCAATAAACTTTGAAGCCTTACTTCAGTGCCAATAAATTATGTGCAAAATAAAATAATTTTTATATTTTTTTTCATCTTGATCTTAATTAAAAAAAGCCTATCTCTAGACAGACTTTTTTTATTGACCAAGTGAGTGTGAAACTTCAGCGAAGTGTCTCCGTTTCAGCGTGGGCAAAAATGCTTTCGTATGTCTGCCCGTTTGATTTTCTGTATGCATTTCTCAAACTATTCTCGTGAATTTTTCTGAGCAGGTTCAATAATTATATAAAAACAAATTGTTGATTAATTTTTTCGAAAAATAAAACATATGTTAGCCATTTCGAAATTTTTTACAAAAGCGAAGTCTGCTGCTCACAGAGCCACTAGTCTTAAAAAAGGCAAACGCTTGGCCGTTTTCACGCCTGGTGGTAAAGCTAGGCCGTCTAGCGGCCGCTAGCGGTGCCGTCACATGAGTAAAAAAACGTAAACTGAACAGAGTCCAAGCTGCCTACAAACGGTCCGCTGTAGCTTCACTCATACATAGCGCGGCGATGTGTGCGTGACATCTCACCGACAGTGTAACAGGCACGCCGCCGGGGTAAAAACTGGTTTGCACCGGCTCCGTTGCGGTATAACCGACAGGGCCGCTAAGTGCTATACCACGTTCAATTTTTTCTTAGAGAATACACTAATGTGAACAATGACAGTTTGATTTGTCAAAAAAATACGAGTCGTGACAACGATTTTATTGAAAAATTAATTATTAGATTCTACCATTTTTCAGTGTGTAAAATAAAACGAATTTTATATACATTAGTGTTTAATAAATTAATATGCCCAACTCCTGCACCGTGTGTGTATGAATAATTTGGGGAAAAAAGGATATTTCTTTTTTTTCGTACGGAAAAATCCAAGTGCAGTAAGTACTTTCGTTCGTTTCGTTCAAATACACATTTTATTATGGACGTTTTTATTTTTCTCCCTACTACCTATTTTTAACTTGCGACAGGTGTCAACCCTTTGAGAATCGGTATAAGTTGTGTTGTGAGAGCTTGTAATCTGTTCCGTTTATCTACTCATGTGGTGCCGTCATCTTAGGAAACCCTAGCTTATAAGCGGTGATGCGATCTACGATGAAACGCGCTTGCCTAATATCTATTCTGTGCTAGAAGTAACCTATTCACTTGCGACTAAGGCGCCTAGAGTGTACCTAGGCTTAAAGAAAAAAAATCGGGTTGCACTCCGGGAGTGCCGGCAGAAGTGAAAACTTGAATATTAACGTTGTGCATTTTTGATATTTTGGAATGGTTAGGGAATAATTTTGCAGGAATTGCCGTCTTACGAATTTACTCTGCGTTTGAATTTACAAATACAGAACAGTATTGTACGAAGGTCTTATCCATAGATTGACAGAAAATCTTTTTTTTTTATTAGCGCGTTGCTCTGGTGACACAAGTGATAACGTTTTAAAATGACGCGCCGCCATTTTCACCGCGCCCGTAGAAAGAGAGGGGGATACTTCCGCCGCCGGCTGTCTACTCTCCATCCGTCACATCCGTCTTGCTAATTTTCGATCAGGGTCACGTGATCCTTACTGACGCGAGTTTAAGATTTTTTCCCCATTACAAAAAAGCGTACAACGCCTCTAAAGAAGTTTTAACTTTAAAAACATTTCTTCGTGGATAACGATAAAAGAGTGAGGTAAGTATCAAGGGGTTATTATTTGATATAGCAGAGGTTCAATTAATAATGCATCTATTTTGCGTTATTGCGGTTCATTCGGAACGCACATAAATAGTTTTAATTAGAATGGCGGCGGCCATGCAAATACCATTTATTAGGGATAGCCTGGATAACAGCATTAAATTTGTGGTTGCCCAGCCCTCAAAATTGGTCTTCATTATTCATCATAAGTACCTATATAATTTTGATCATTTTAACACTTCAAGACTCGGAAATGAGACACAATAGATTTTCTATTGCTGGTCCGGCCGCATGCGGCTGCGCAACAATAATTGATGAACTAAACTATACAGTACCTGGGTGACCGAGCTTTTCTCGGTTATTACTATTTATTGTAATATGCTGGTGTTTAGGTGATAAATCTACATTTTTAACACAAACATAAACTACATTTTTTTAAACTTGTCTAAAAACAAGAAAAATAAAAAAAATATATAAACTTGAACATATAAAAAAAAAAACAAAAGTTTGTCACCGAGCGGGATTCGAACCAGTAATAACACTCATTTTTTGCTGTCCGCGTCTTAACCCGCTGGACCAGACGGACCGTGAAGTCAGGCCCAGGCACCGGAACCCTTTCGATTTTGATCTACGATAACTCATATTCTCACGATGCTATGATTATTATGTTTGCATAACGAATAGGGTTTCCCTATTAAATTCTGTAAATACTAAAAAACCCAAACGCACGAAGGGGTTTTAATCCGGTCCCGAAAACACGCGTTTTTCCAAATATAAGACTAAGCTAGATCGATTGTTTACCCCCGAAAACCCCCATATACCAAACTTCAGCGTAATCGTTAGAGCCGTTTCAGAGATCACAGAAATAAATTTATAAACATATAAATAAACAAATATACAAGAATTGCTCGTTTAAAGGTATAAGATATAGCTCTCAAATCATGACTGACATTCCTGATGCAGTTTACCTGCAGTTGCCTTTTGAAGTGGTGAATTACTATATTTACCTTGGCCACGTGATCACATTGAACCATTGCGAGCATAGACATAGAAAAATTTTCGCTGCGCTCAAGAAGACCAACAGAGCGTGGAAAAGAGAAGTTAACTTTATACGGACATGGTCTATGAAAAAAAGAGATAAAGGATCAAGGTGTCAATGTGCCAATATGTTTTACAGTAAGAGCCCCTAGCGTCCCGCCTAGCAAAAGAGCAATCACAATTTCTTTAAAATATTTGGTAATCTTGATTATAATTTTAAATAAGTGTATCGTGGAGCCATTGTGTCTTGTTCTGTTAGTGATTGTGATGTGACAAAAAGAAACAATCCAAGTAATCACACTTTTCACAGGTAAATAAGATATTGCCACACATTTGTCTAAAACCAATTTTCGCTACATTTATACGCTTATCGACGAAGAAAACAGTATAGAACATAGTTTTTTAATTTCCTTTGCCATATATAGTCATAATTTTATGTAACTAAGTCATATTTTTCGTATCTCATATAAAATGTATACATTCGTTTTTCGGATTACCTGTTTATTGACATTGTTGTTCTTTGGCATTCTATCTCTATGATTGCGAGTGATGCGCCACTGTGTCCGCAGCCCGAAGTCGGACGAACAAAAGGCTGCTTGCTATAAATAGATAGAATAACTCTTAATAAAATTTATTTTAATAATAATATTTGTGCGAAAACAATGTTAGGTATTTGTTTGACAAAAACACTTAGTTTACAATTTATATTGTTCAAAATGTAAACTTTTTCGTAAACATTTTATTCCGTTTGAATTTTGAATTGGCAACACGAATCTCTTTCAAAAAGTACAAACAATAAATCAAGAAGATGCTTATATCAATCATAACAATAAAATATTTGTTTATGACCTCTCTTTTTTAGAAAAAATAGTTATCGGATATTCTTAAATCTGGCCAAACGATTTGAGTTGGACTTCGGCCACCGAAATGTCGGTTTTTCCTTTTCCCTGGCAATAAATTGTATATAAAGGCTCACGCACACGAACCACGCATAACATCTCATAGATTTATTCCCCACACTTCTGTCCAAATTTAGATTTAGTGTTATGTATACTCATATTTCACAGTGTTACAGCTTTTTTGGGACAAGGGGAGATGTGTTAGGGTCATCGCAATTAATAATTTATTTCACTTAGTACCTACATTACAAATCATTCCCTAGAGAAATGTCAAAAACGTATTTTTAAGTTGCTTGTGTTTTTAGTATCATCATTCAGATGATTGTACAGAGCAAACATCTATTTTATTTATTATTATTATACAAGGTTATTTTTAATTTAAAACTTCTATTGGGGTTGCTCAGACCATCAAACTGAACAACTTTCATTATGCTTGAAATCGAGAAAAAAAATTAGCTGTTTCATACATTTCGATGGATTAGGATTATACCAACTTTTGTATGGAATAGCTGATGTTTTTTTTCGCGATTTCAAGGTTGGTCCCATAGTGAAAGTTGTTCAGTTTGATGGTCTGATCAACCCCACGAGAGGTTTTGTTTAAACTAATAACCTCCTCCTTTTCAAATTTTTGAAGTCGGTTAAAAATAACCTTTTAGGTATAATACTTGATGGATTACGTATTTAATACAACATTTTGTCGATTTGAGTGTCAGTTACTTAGCTGATAAGTGAAACAGACTAATAACCACCATCATAACTAAGTGATGATGACATTAATAAATGACATGATTAAAATTTTCATTGGCAAAATAACTGACAATCGAGTTGTATTTCAGATACGGGAATTTAGGTGAAGTGCGTTTTTATCTTCACAAAACGTTCACTCGTAATTTTACGTAAAGGATTTTAGGACTTATTGATTGATTTTGCAACCACAGTTAAGCTGTGTTACAACTTTCTTTGATGTGACCGTCAATCTTCATTATACTTCTAACCCAAACTAACAACGGCATGTATGTAGTAACTATCTATTCTTTGACACTTGTAACAAAGAATGTAATAACTTTAATTTGTCTTTTGACTAAAAATAAAGTAAGTTGCCAAGTAGGCTTCGTGTTACCACAAGAGATGAATATAAACGGTGTTATTATAAAAGATTTAAACACCTGTATAACTTTGACACTGTTTAAATGTGATGCTGTCTCTTTCAAACAATATTGTCAAAAAAATGACAACATCACATTTAAATGTGATATTGTCATTTTTAAATATGATAAACAGTGTCTAAGTTAAACAGGTGTTTATAAATCTTTTGTTATAACACTGAAAGCGTTTTCCCACTATAGATTAAAAACAATAATTAAAATCAGCAAACCTCCAACATTGCACGAAATTGGTACATTAACCCTAAAATGCTTAGCTATAATAGACATGTACCTACCCTTAATGTAGCTCGGGTCAAATGGGCATTTGCTCATCACGGACTTGCCTCGCATATGAGTTTTACGTCATTAACGCAAATTTTTCAAAGCGGAACAATTTTTGAGCGAAGCGAGCGGCCGCCGGGTTAAATAACACTCGTTAACTTCCAGTAACGGCCAACTCGGTTATTTCGAGAACGCGATTTTTAACGGTTTGATTAAAACGCCCATATTTTCCTAGAGCACCGGTAATTTTTCATTTAACGCATGAGCAGATAAAAATTGTCGGAGGCTTTTATAAAATAAATGTTGTGTTTTTTTTTAAAAAGGACCAATGATAAATCCTCTGGTCTATTTTATGAAGTTAATTTTTATGTTTATTTATGACTAGCTATCATCTTGCATCATTATTTACGGTGCAAAATAATCCTTACTAATATTATAAATGCGAAAGTCCGTTTGTTTGTTTGTAACGCCTTCACGTCTTAACTACTGAACCGATCATCATGAAATTTTGCATACACATTGTCAGGGGTACAGAGAAGGACATAAGATACCTTTCATCCCGAAAAAAAGTATTGTTCTCGAGAGCAAAAAACCTTTCCACGCAGACGAAGTCGCGGGCGGCCGCTAGTAAATAATAATAGAAGAGTTTAAATGAACTAAAAAATTATACTCATGTAAGAAAAGGACGTTTGCCTACTTTATTTAGGTAAGTCAATCAATCAATATTTTTTGACATAATTTAATTGATAATTTTTATTTATCGTAAATTAAGTGTAAAGGAAAAATCTATTTGTTTAACACAGACAATTTCATTGTTCATTTTACCATAGTTTTGTAATATTATAGGCGTAAGAACGTGTCTATGCGGGAAATTTAATTTATTGCCAGTAAATTTGTATGCATACCGCAACTGCAGTTTAACAAGAATGCACCGTCTATCAAACCCGTGGGTTCTTAAATAAAATGGTCAGCTCCATCTCATTTATTAAACACGGCTTCGATGGAAAAAGCAATAACTACTTAGGGTAGGCGTACTTATAAATTTGGCAAAGAAATATGAATGTTTGTAAAAGCTTTTAAAGATCTTTAATGTTTTATGACTAATCTACTTTTCACAATTTTTGATAATAAAAGGTGTATTTTCATTCTTGTTTTATATTTCTTAGCACCTACAAGTTAGCATAGACTTTATACCAGCCGACAGAGTCCTAATGCATGCACCTATGCAATATGCTAGTAAGCATGTACATCGGTACGTCATATTAATTTAGATCGCAATTGATATAACTGCTTTGTTGCTTTTTAAGTTGCTCTTTTCAATAGACTGACTCAAATTCTCACATTTAAATCAAACTCAATATCAAAGACAAAAGAACGGTACAGTTCCATAACAGTTGTATAACAAAAGAACCGCTCAAGAACATCACACCAGAGGGGTAGTTCCGGCCTCAGCAGCGCAAACGGCAGGCCCATGAAATATGCATTAAATATTTACTCAGTCCCCGCCGTTCCCTTGAAGTCGACTGGAGCGAACAGATTTGCAATTCACCGAACATCCTATAGCAAAAAACCTCTGTGGCAAAGCTGGCGGGAAAGGTGAATTTCCGTTGAACAACCAACAATATAAAATTTAGAAACACTATATGCATCCTATCCTACTAATATTATAAATGTGAAAGTTTGTAGGTTTGGATGTTAGTTCCGCAATCACGCAAAAACTACTAAACGGATTTGGTTGAAATTTGGCACACAGATAGTGTAGCCAAGATTAAAACATAAAATACTTTTTATCCCGATATTTCCACGGGAACGGGAACCACGCGGGTGAAACCGTGGGCGGCCGCTAGTATTAAATAAATTATTTACATCAAACAGTAATGTAACATTAACTAAACTTATTCCAGCGATATATCGCTGGATCAGGTTTAGTTAATTAAATTATAATTTAAATTGTTTTTCTAATATCAGTTTTTATTGTAAGTTTTATAATAATAATGATCAATAATTTAAAAATTATTGATATTATTGTTTTTAAATAAAGTTTTATATTCGTTCAGTTTGATACATTTACACTACACTAAATATGCATTCACTGCTCAAGTCACGCCGTCAAATTGCTATATTTATTATTATTTGAATATTAGGGGCTCTGCAGCTCAGATAAAGCTGTAGTCACTGAGACCTAAAGATCTATTGACTCGCCACCTAATTATAGTAACTCTTTAAGCCCTGCGGTTCCCAGGTTGCTATACTTACTTAATTTGTTCTTAGAATAACTGAATATTAACAAAGCTCATAAAATCACTTTGCGAAATTCACCCAAGAGAAATAACAGGGTAGCGGAAGATTGGAATGAGTGTTTAAATAGTGACCTACATTGAGGTCGAAGCTGCACTCCATTGGAATATTAGTATCTAATTATAGCGGAATTTATAGGTAGAAAGACAACAATGAATAAATATATAAATTTGTATGTAGGTACCTATTTCTTAAAATTGTATAGCTTGCTTGATTAGCAACATTAGCGTTGCTTCTATTTAATCAAAACTAAATAGAAGATAACATCGCTCGAAAGATTGCTCAGCTGAAGTGGCAATGGGCAGGACACATAGCGAGAAGAACTGATGGCCGTTGGGGCGGAAAGGTTCTGGAATGGCGACCGCGCACCGGACGACGCTCCGTGGGTAGGCCCCCGACAAGGTGGACCGACGACGATCTGGTGAAGGTCGCGGGAAGCCACTGGATGCGGGCAGTGCAGGACCGATCGTCGTGGAGATCCTTAGGCCTATACCCAGCAGTGGGTGTCGTGCGGCTGATATGATGATAATGATAAGAAGATAACAAGGATAATGGCTAAAAGCTCGCTCATTACGTATTCAAGTAGCTTTTAGTTTTAAGCAAAATAATGTTGTAATCTTCACGTGACAATTTTTTTTATCCCATTTAGTGGATTACACCAAAAAGTAGGTTTATTACCTTATTCCCCAAAAAGACCCCGTGACGTCCCCATTGGCTATGAGCCGTAGCGTTTTAAAATCTTTAAAATGTACGTAAAGCGACAGTTAACTGTAGGCACAAAAGTTCAACACATCTTTGCTCGTCCTTATATTTAAAAAACAGCCTCCGAATTACAACCTCTTAAAACTTGCCAGTTTTCTGAATGGCTATCAATGCGTCTTTTTTATTTGCTATACAGCGAGCACAGATGTAACAATAGCAATTAAACCTGGCAAATTTTAAAAGGTTGTAATACCCCCCACAGAGAATTTCCGCTTGAATTCGGGTCGACTCAATTTCCAAGGACCTTTAGTCTTCACGGAGGATCGAAGCCAAACAACACAACTTTTTTAGCACGAATATGCCACTATTTAATATGAGTATTGCTTGGTTACGATTAATGCCTAGGTACCATCTCATCAAGTGGACTAAAATAAAACCCTTGTTGAGATTATGGTGAATTATATCTTAGAGGATGAATTATTATTATTATTGTTAGTTTCTATAATCCATTACAATCAGCAACAATTATATTCATTTTTTAAGATTGTGCAATGTATTCATCTATCAAGCTTACGCGCTCACTAGACATGATATAAAACACTTTGCTCACGAGCAGCTTCAGTCCCCCGTGACCACGGCTGCTGCATAGGTGTCGAAACGTCGGAAAAACCAGAAATCTAACCAAATATCAAATAATTAGCACAGTACTTTCAATAAAACCGCGCTAGTGTCCGTTAAAAAGTGTTTTATTTCATTGTCCAATGTGTTTAACTTCTTTTCTTCATAGCAATCTCACCTTATAAAGGCATTAATACAAAGATTTATCGGTGTTGATATCTGTCGATTCTTCATATTAGATCAGGAATCGTTCCCGCCGGGGGCGGAGGACATTAGAGAACCGCTCAGTCGACTGTTACGTCCCCGCAGGCATTCTAATAGAGTTCCTCGTTGGTCTCACACGTGGATATAGAGAACTTGCCAGATGTTCTAAATCGTTAGCATTTTGTCGAAGATAACAAACGAAAACTGACATTAAGCATCCCCGTTGACGGGCGATTAATCGCTGAGCGGTTTTTTGTCGCTGAGAATAGAACATACGGAGTTCTAAACGTAAACGCCCACGAGCTACTTTTTGTAGCTGCGATAAACTAGCCGTTAATCGCGGCGCTTTTTTGTCGCTGACTAAGTAAAACCTTTGTCGTGTTATTTCGCGGGCGATTATCACCGTGATTAACGCCGCGATTATCGGAGCTACAAAAAGTCGCCAGTGTGCGGTTACGTTTAATGTTTTTTGAAGGGAAAACTTCTTTAGCGGCGTTGTACACTTTTTTCGTAATGGGTAAAAAATTTTAAACTCGCGTCAGTCAGGGTCACGTGACCCTGATCGAAAACTTGTAAGATGGATGTAGCGTAGACAGCCGGCAGCGAAAGTATCCCACTCTCTTTCTACGGCACGGCGAAAATGGCGGCGCGTTATTTTGGCGTTCGGCGAGTTGATTTTTCTGAGAGATAAACTTTTTAATGTATAAAAATTGTCATGTTTGTATACGATAGCGCAATAAATAAATATTGTATTCTACCTCATAAATGATAGTACTTTTATATTGATAATTAAAGCAATTCGTGCAAAATTATTCCCTAACCATTCCAAAATATCAAAAATGCACAACGTTAATATTCAAGTTTTCAGTTCTGCCGGCACTCCCGGAGTGCAACCCGATTTTTTTTTAATAATTAATGGGTTTGCTCTTGCCCTAGTTTAGCCCGGAAGTAAAGACAGGGTCTACGATGGAATGAGCGTGACCGAAAGGTGCCTGTTCACTCTGGCATTGAAAAGAGTCAGGTTGTATGCGCTCTGAAACACAGACGCCGGCAGGGAATTCCATTCCTTAGCTGTGCGTATTATAAATGACTAGCGGCCACCCGCGACTTCGTCTGCGGGGACGTTTTTGCTATCCCTCGGGAACTGTACGTTTTTTCTGGATGACAGGTACCCTATGTCCTTTTCTGTACCCCTGACAACGTGTATGCAAAATTTCATGATGATTGGTTCACTAGTTAAGACGTGAAGGTGTAACAAACAAACAAACGAACGGACTTTCACATTTATAATATTAGAAAGGAAGTAAGGATGTTGAGTAGAGATAAGATGGTAGAAAGAATAAGGTGGAATGAGCTCATGCAGCTCTTGAGCACACTCGCCGAAGTACAATCTATAGAAGACCGATAGGCAAGCAACTTTTCGGCGGTGAGCCAAACTGTGAAGTTTAGCTTTACGGTGGAAAATGGAAATCCTATTTTCGTCAATTTATTCGACCACCAATAAATTGAACCATCGTATTGGGCCTGCGTGGTGTTAGTGGGTTTTAGTTTATTTGGTCCATGTGGACGTTTTAATACAGTGGACATTTTGATATAGTGGTCTCTATGTGACTAAAGTTTTCTATCAATCTTCTTTTGTAAAATTACTTTAGTATACCTCTAGCTCTACTTATGGTCCGAAGAAATATAATGTTATTAGAGTGAATTAATTAGCTTTTTAATTATACTCTCATTTGTTGAACATGATGGCAGCGCTTTCGATATAAAAGAAAGAAAACATCTCAAAATAAATACATAAGTAGAATTGATATCTTCTTAAGCATTGTATTTTTTTCTAAAGAAACGTCACATCTAGTATATCCCTTGCTCCGTTTTAAGAAGCGTTTCCGTTATTAAACGCATCAATTCGACTGCCACCGTCGAGATAAGGCGTGCACTCACGATCTTCGGCGACAGTTATTACCCTCTAATGTAATGCTTCGACACCGAAGTTATAGCTCAAACGGCTGTCTTTGATTGACAATAGGGATCACAACTGTTTATGAAAGATGATGTGGTAATTTCATTAATTAGAATGACTTTTTATCCTATTTTGTTTATTTTGTTTTATTGCTAGTAATAACAAAAAAAAATCTAAGTTCGGTGAATGGTGCTACTGATTTTGAAGAATTTTGTGAAACGATTGCCAACAACCCATAGGCTGCGAACTCTATTTTAATTTAATATCTATAGTGTTTTCAATATCCCTTCCTTGCAAAGCAAATGAAAGCTTTTTGGGATATATTTCTAAAAGAAACCAGTTGATTTTCTTGACGGATAGCCCCACTTTTTAAAGTATCATGTAAATTTCAATTATAGCGTATTTAGTACTGAATAATAATACTATAGTACTTGAAGTTGATGAGCTTAATATTGTCTCAATAAAAGACAACTATGTTTTAGCCAAGTAATTAATAATATTAAAGTAATCCAGCGTATATTAATATGCCGCCATTTATTTAAGGCTTCGCACAAGCTAGATTGATTAAAGACATTAATCAAATTGACGACGGAAGTGATAAATGACATTTCATTAAATTCCCGATAGAAGTATTCAACTCGTTACTAACTGCTCGTTAGCAATTGTGCCGGCGCGCCGCAAGTTTGGTGTCTGTTAGCTGTATTGATGGTTTGACTAACTCTAATCCACTCTAGATGAAGCTTATCTTGACGTAATAGAGTTTTGTTTCGAGTACAGCATTTATTTAACTACCTATAAGTACTTTGGTATATTTAACAAAGTAGCTATGGTTTCAGGAGACCATTTAGATTAAGTTCTTTTTACACGACTGCCCAAAGCAAAAAGAGTGTAATGTGTTCAGGGTTCATGTAGGTTTGTGGGTATGTGAGTTTCTTTATTCCACCATAACTTCCAAATGGCTCAACGGATTTGGATGTATGGGGTATTGTTAGAATAGACTATAATATAGACTATATTTTTTTTGTAAAAGGTTAATATGGCGACTGTATGAAGCCATTTTCAAATGTAAAAAAAAATTTCGTCAATTATTACAATATGGGCATCAAATGAAAGGATGAGCACATTTCAAAAATATATAATTTGTCACTAAAATGTGTGAAATAAAAAAAAATTAAAAAAAACATGACTGCCCTGCTAAAAACAAACTAAAAAGTTAAATAACAAGTGTCATTGCAGTCGGGAGACCTCTTCGATTAAAATTGTTCCACAAAACGGTCCCCCGACTGCAATGACACTTGTTATTTAACTTTTTAGTTTGTTTTTAGCAGGGCAGTCGTGTTTTTAATTTTTTTTTTGTTCATAGTTTGGGAAAATAATAATAATTATGTAACTATTATTTTTGTTTCATGTATGTAATTATATAGGACCTTGCTTAGTCTCTGATTTTTATGCGATTTGGATTGCAGATTAGTGGTCATCTCGAACAAAATGCACTATGTCAGCATTCTAGGCAGCATTTGGTCCAACTTCCATATAGAAACAGGCAATGTCCTTTAAGTTATTTGTTACCTCACACGATTTTATAAGTAAATACTTAGATAGGTATTGTACTTTTGAGAAAAGCACCACAGAATACATTATGGAAATGCTTCAATAATGAAATTGAGGGTTATTAGGCACGTGTTAACATTCCACTAAATCTATACCTACAAATATTAATTATGTTCTTAAAAAATCTCCTTTTAATCCTGAGCAAGCTTGATAAACACTGCTTTAGGCACTTTTGGCATAACAAGACCTTTGCGGAAAAAAGCAACATTAAAGCCAGGGCGATAAAGACTGAAAACAGCTGTTTTGATGTTGATTTTAGCCTCCCTTTATTTAAATAGTCTGAAGTCAACAAGCATGTTCGAGTTGTTTGGAAACTGACTGCGTCATCATGTTTATGAGCACACCCTTATTTACTAATGACTTTCGCCATTTAGGGCCATCACAGACACGATACTTTTAGCATCGGCGATCGGCGATTTAGCTGCTTTTCGGAAGCTAGATGCAGCAACCAAATACTCTATACACCACACATTTTGCTGCTTTTCGATAGCCAGATGCAGCAACCAAATGCTTACACTATACACTACACACGTAAAAACAACGATCGCGGCAATCAAGTTGCTCAATACAGCAACAGGGCCCCTATTTTTGATTCCTTCAGCGGCGTCGAGCGCTCTTTACAAACTTCTGCCCCCCTAGCCAAAGTAACATTTACTAATTATCGTTATCGCTTCGCTTCGAAACGTATATGGATTTGACATTTTAAAATTCGATTGTTTACGAAACCTAATGTCAATCCCATACCTGTTTCGAAAGCGAAGCGATAACGAAGATTTGCAAACGTTACTTTGGCTAAGGGGTCCGAAGCTAGAGTTTCCTAGGATGACGGTACCATCATCCTAGGAAACCCTAGCTTGACTCGGTGACAACGTCGCTGTTGTCTATTGGCGACGGCGTAACCTAGGTAAAAATATCTAATAACACTTAGTTCCAGTTTTGGCCACCGTTTCTGATAAGTTTTTAAAGAACGCTCGACGCCAGCCGAAGGATTCACAAAAGTGCCCTGAAAGCTACACCTCGCACGCACACGTTTGAATGCGCCGCCGAGGTGACAGCTAGGTACTTTTGATTCCGCGACCGAAAGTAGCATGTCGCCAAAACACGATCTGATGCTACATCGATGCAAACCGATGCTAAATGTAGTATGTCTGCTAGAGCCTTCACAGCAGAACGGGGCGTTTACGATTCAAAGTTGCGTGTTTAACTGTCCGTTAGTGGTTCCGTAGGTATTTAACGGAACGTTTTATGGAACGCTTGAAATGTGATTGTGTTCAATCTTCGTAGTTAGAAGGATAATTATGTACTAGGAACGTTATATGCTAAGCAAAGTCCTGGTAATTAATAACGGATAGAAATAAACAAACAAGAATAGAGGTGCTTAGAGTATTTGTAACCTATTACACGGTTAACTTTTAAGTGAGTATATCTAAATATAAAATAGGGATTTTAACCGCCTCTGTGGTCTAGTGGTTCGCCCACCCGTGTAAGACGCAGAGGTCCCGGGTTCGATTCCCAGGGGGGGTACAATTTGTACTCGGTTTGGTTAGTGGTAGGGCTTATTAGCCCGCCTGGCTAGCTACCACCATCTTACCTAAGTCTGACGCCATAACAACAATTTAAAAATTGTTGTGTTCCGGCAGTTAGAGGTAAGATAGCCAGTATTCCGGGTGTAGTGCGCTTCCACCTTCGGCCTTATCGTCATTTAACATCAGGTGAGATGAAGGCCAAGCACTATCCCGTTGTGTATAAAAAAAAAAGGATAACAGACCATGTTACGAAACATGTATGTCTAGTTAAAAGTTAAAAATTAGTCAGAAAATGTCGGAAAAATCTTGATAAAATCAGCAAACTTACAAAGATAGTAAGAAGCGTGCGTAGACGCATTCATTCTTTTCATGATTTAAGTAAACAAGATAGTCTTTTATAATTACACACGTGAATAAATTAATGAACTCTAAATCCAGAAATCAGTAAAATTTTGGGACGCAAGCGAACCTCTATATCTTGACTAATTATTAAAATAACTGAAACTTTTGTCTGCTTGATCAGATAAGGGAAGAAATACGTCCATTTTACTTTTTTAGATATACATAATATTTATATCTAAAAAAGTATTACACATGCTTAAAAATTAACCGTGATAAGGGAGCAAATTGAGCATCAAATATTTTTCGATGGCAACATATCACTGTTTTCAAAAATAAAGTAATTATATAAGATAAGGGGGGTCAAAAAGAGTACGAAGCTAAAAGCCATTGGCTCACTGCCCATCCAATTTTCTTTGTTGATGTCCTTTGGGACCGTCTCAGATTAACTTAACAAAGCGAAGACTGACTCCCGAACGCCCCCGAAACAATGTAATCGCCTCCACTATCTGATGAAAACAATTACACTTCTTTTGGTGGATATGCCTTTGTGAGATTACTGTGCACTGGTTAGGCTAAGAAATAATATGAGTGTAATGTCACGGAGTAAACAAAAATCTTCTATTATAATGTGCTCTCTCATGAATACACTTGAAAGGAAAAGTTTGTAAATGACAAACGTATTAGGTTTTTTTACTTACCTCGCTGTTGGTTATATTTAGAGCATGTTCAAAAGAGAAATTACTATTTAGTCAGAGTCTCTACTCAAAGTTTGAGTACATATTTGTATTACGGCAATAGAGCCAATAAATTTAATATATTAGGAGGTCATAACAAATTTACTAACGATCGCGTAAGTGGCTGACTCTGGATTAACAGGATGGAGAGGCACTCTCTGATGCTAAATATGTCAGTCTGTTTGCCTGAAGTGATTGCGTTACATTATCAGCGACACGAACTATAATTTATTTAAAAAAAAAATATAGCCTTTTTTCAGCATGCATATAAAAAGAACGCAACCACTTCAGGCAAACAGACTGACATATTTAGCATCAGAGAGTGCCTCTTCATCCTGTGAACCAAGAGTCAGCCACTTACGCGATCGTTACCAAATTTGTTATGACCTGCTAGTCTATAATATTTTCTTCTGAGAAAATATATGTAAAAGGTACATACGGGTATGTATCACTTATGTTTTATTGTTTTCTTTTCTTAAGAAATCATTATTTATTTTCATGAACCCCTCCGCCACATTTCAAGCCGAAACGGCTTTTGTAGCGGTGTTGGTTTTTTTGTAGGTATACCTAACATTGTATCAATTTAAACAACAAAAAAAATATCACTAGTAAAAATTATGTTAGACGCGACCGCGTGTTGTTAGTAAATAGTAAATAATAAAATGATCACAATTTATTATTTACTAACAACACGCGGAGCCAAGGAGCTAGAGTGTCTAAAAAGTCAGTTTAGATGAGAAATTATTAAATTAGGTATTTATAAACACTTATATATGGTAACCCTGTTGGTGCTGTCAAAATTCTAATTGTAATCATAGCTTTACTCAATTTTATTTAGATGGGTATTGGTGGGGTGGTTGGGGATTTAAGTAGGTATTAAAATTACCTTTGAAATTACCCATGTAAGCTGACTTTTTAGACAGACTCTATTGTGAATTGGTCGCACACTTAACTTTGATTTTTATTGGGATTTAATTAATTGGGTGATTGGAAATGATTAAAGGTGACTGTTAATGGGATACTTAAATACTAAACTTGGCAGCGGTTTATTTTTTGGGCGACAAACTGTATGGATTACAAAAAATACGTAAAACGGGCGACTACATATGGAAGATAAATAATTTAAGTTAACAGTGGAAATTCTAAATGAGTGACCAAAATACTGAGAGGGCAACTATTATACCAAGTAGGTAACTATATAATATAACTGATTTAAGCTGCCTAACATAGTATTTTTGCAATCTCGATTAGGATAAAGTCACCTTTTTTGAATAAAATATATGTCAAATTTTAAATTATTTGCGGGCCTGTAGCGACACAGTTATGAAGCGACAATAGTAACGGTAAATATTCGTAGCCGTAGTGGCCGTAGCGGAGCATCGTAGCCTACCTTTAAAATCAGTGGACTTTACTGTTGACAGGGCAGTCCATAGGCAGTTGTCGGTCAATCGTGAATAGTCAAAATAGAGTTGCATCCCTACACGCGTGCCTACCGGACATTTTATAACCTTTAAGATAGTCTCTTTTATTTTGTAGATTTTATATGCATAGTGAATTATACGGAGTAGTGAACGATAAACGTATTTAATTTATAATCCTTCTGATAACATAGTGTAGTGGACAATCTTCCTTACTTAAAACCCTACAGGGCCCTAAGGTTGTCACTCAAATAGTAATTTGATTGAATGAATAACTTGTTACTCAATTTGAATTTTAAAGTCACCCATTTTCAAGTTGTAGTTGCCCTCAGTCCGTCGCCCACTTAGGATTTCAATACACTATACTTATTCAGTATTTTTGATTCCCAAAATGGGACTTTATTGTTACCCGATTAAA
The DNA here is from genome assembly GCA_943789525.1 of Agriphila geniculea. Lineage (NCBI taxonomy): Eukaryota > Metazoa > Arthropoda > Insecta > Lepidoptera > Crambidae > Agriphila > Agriphila geniculea. The sequence goes on from OX038871.1 coordinate 21,640,005, forward strand.
TACTACCCATTTATACTTATCATTTAAGGAACATAATGTGTAATAATTTTTGATGATTTGAGTTTATCTAATTTAATAAAAAATATGCAATCGTAGAAGTCGTTTAAATGTTTTGAGAAATTAATAATATTAAAATATTAACATAAAACTCAATGATTCAATTTATAATTGTGAGAAAAAGCTTATGCTTAGTCAATAGATTGTAATTATAATAATGTCCGTCTTGTACTTACATTTATTATTTACTTATTCTGATTCTGATTATAGACGTTATGGTATATGCCCTTCATGCCCTTGGTCGATAAAGACAATTAATTTAATTAAGTTTTACATTAAACTTTCAGAATGCTTGTCAAGGCATCTGCAAGACAAATAAAAAAGGTATTAGTTATAATTATGCCACATGTGATTAAAGTCACTTCGAGACGTATTCGATCGGAATGTATTTACACGTGGAAACGCGTGCTCCATGCGTGTCGAATGTGTCGATGTTTAAATACTACATCACATTGTTTTATGTGAAGGAATATTTAATTGTTTTACTTTGAGTCGGAATGGAGTCGGCGACCTTTAGACAGATGAGTCATGATGATCTACGAGTACCAAGCGGTCCCAATGAAATCCTAATTTTTCCCGAACATTTTATTCAACTTCATTGCATAATAAAAACAAAAATATATTAAAATCAACTTTTGTTTTTTATAGTACTTTTATTGTAAGATAAGTTTTACTAACATTTCTCCATTCAACGTTAACCGCACGATCGTTAACTGTCCCTCAATGGAAGCGTCGCGAACGGAGGAATTGATACCGCAGATATCGGGACATCCTGTAGATTTCCTCCCACCCTCTTGAGTAATGCGTTCGCCTTAACGACCTCGTATAAATGACTTAGATATGTATGGCTTTTATTGGACTTCAGTACTACGTTCAAGAAGCGATTTATCTTGTCTAAAGGTTTATGCTAAATCTTAAAATATGATTTGGTGACTTTGTAGCGCTTATACCTATGAAATGAAAATAAAACTTAATAATAAAACTTAATAAAAAGAGCGAAAAACAATTTCATATAATATCATAATAAAATTTGCATACCTACCTAGTTTAAGTTTTTTAGGTAGAGGTCATTAATAATTAGCATGCTTGTAAAAGAAGGCTCGCTTTTTTCAATTGGTATCGAATGTTCCAAGTATTTCACATTATGAGTAGAATCACACGTGGGTGAGTAGAATGTGTTGACTGTTGTGGTTTTGTGATTGAGTGTAAGGACACCATAAGTTTTCCCACAAAAAAGAGACGATCGTAAAAAGTTTATATCAAACAAATAGTCTCCTTAAATTGCTCGAGAGTCCATTTTAGTCAGAGTTTAGTAATAATACTTGCTTCTCATGAGCAATATCCATGTCATTGTCACATCCCAAGCTGTCGCACCAAAAGTGACAATTAATTTATCAAAGAATCTTAATAAAGGCGTGTCGTCCATGGACAGATGTCAGCTAGCCAGTGAGCGCGAACCTTTTTATGAACACGTATTTAATTGAGGCGTATTTAATTGAGTTTCAATCAAAGCTCTATAAATTGTGATTGTGGTGACGCTAAATTAAATGAACTCGTAAATACCATGATACTTTCTACTAAAATAATTATAGGTACCAACATTATAAAGTAACTAGCGGCCCGCCCCGGCTTCGCACGGGTGCAGTGCAATGTAGTTACTAATGTAAAACTGTGCTAATGTGGTGTCAGTGTGAAGTTATTTGATTATACTACAGGATATCTACATATATACGACGTACGCAAGGGGTGTTAAAATATAATTGAAGTGTGTGTGTGTGTCTGTCTGAGGACTCTGAGGCAACCTAGCTCCCAAACTATAAGATCGATTTTATTGCGATTTTTATGTATAGTTTAAGAGAAGCGTACAGACGGCGGGAAGCGACTTTGTTTTATACTATGTTTAGCTTTTGCCCGTGGCTCCGCCCGCGTGGAAGTCGGTAATCTTTGTAAGTCTTCCCTTGGAAACCAATGATCGGCATGAAAAGAAGCCTGTGTTAAGTATTCCAGACTAAAATCTATCCCTGTGCCAAATTTCGTCTAAATCCGTTCACCCGTTCAGACGCGATTGAGTAACAAAATGAACAACATCCAAACATCAAAACTTTCACATTCTTACAATTTTGTGATATATAGGTAATAGCTGCACCAAGGCTGCACCCCGCGGTTTTACCTGCGCAATCTGTTGATTCTGTAACCAAACGCGCATCTCACTACACTTCACTTCACTTCGCGTGAATTAGTTATTAGAAATTAGCTAACTTATGAGCAATTTTACCGATTACAAAAATTTTAGGTAGCTATCTAAAATATTTTGTGATGGAAAAAAAATGTTATCATTATCTTATGATTTAAAGTTCCCGTCCCGTGCAGTGAAGTGAGATTCGAAGTGGGGTTCGAGTTTGGTTACAGAACCGAGACGCCGTACTGTTCACGATTTTGTATTAGGTAGGTAGGTAGGTACTTAATAAAATTTCTTAGCAGTAATATAACAAAATAAGTATAATAATATTATGTAACATTTAATACTCATACTTAATAATTTGGTAGGTATCTTCTTTTTAAATAAAAATCTATGTATGTTTATTATTTTGTTTCCTATGCACTCCTAAACCATTCACATCCGATTATGACGAAACTTTGGTACGCTTTTAATCTTCTTATAATAAATATTTGTTGAATTTCTGCTTATGACTGAAAAGGTTCCCGGCTAAAATAACGTGACATTGCAAATTATATCGGGTCATTGACATGAAATTTTTTTTTTTATGTGTCGGACGGGTGCAACTAATTGTGGAAGCTGTTGCTGTGTTGAAGAATTGATAGGGCTGGTGGGCGAAGGGCGTCGTGATGAATAAAAACCAGGACTTACAAGAGATGCGTGTATTCTTCGGTAACAGGCGGAAGACAAGAAGATCAAAAACATGTGTTGCCACACGGCCGTTATAATTTTACCTAATGTTGCAAGTACAATATTGAGATACTCCCAACATGCTGCCGCCTCACAAGACAACAATAATTGTTTATGAAAAACATTTGCTAAAATGAAATTTTACTGATTGAACTTTTACTATGACATTGCAGCATGTATATTTACTGATCAAACTTTTACTATGACATTGTAGCATGTAAACATTGTAAACTTCGGTAAATTTAATAATTAATTTTGAGCAAAGGATGTTATTTTAATTTACATTAGGTACATGATAATTTGTGTAGTTTTGAAACACAATAAAAACACAATAGAAATTATCTTTGTAGTCGATATGCTATTACATACTAGAAGACAAAGTATTACTTTAACCACCACCTAAGTTCAAGTAGTTCATGCGTCAGATGACTGAACAACAAACTTGACAATAAACTTGACATAATAAACAATAAACTTATTTTTTAACAACTACAACTATAAGTAGTTTTATTTAGTCTTAGCCCTACGAAAATGAATTTCTTGGGATGGCATTGATACCCTAAGATGAAACAATTTTAAACAATAGGTAACTCACTTATAAATTACCTAACTACTTGTAGGGATTACCTCCACACAATTAAAATGTTTACATAGGCACTAATCATTAATTACATTCTATAGGCAATACACATATCTTATGTATGGCTCGAACATGAGTTTTATTATTTGAAGTTCTAACTTCGACAGTTCTGACTTTTCCATCATTACCAGTAAATAGCTTTACAATTCTTGCCATAGGCCAAGACATACATGGTACATTTTCCTCTTTTAAAATAACTAAATCGCCTATTTTTACATTATTTTGCTCTTTTTTCCACTTGGGGCGATTTTGCAAAACATTAAGATAATACTTATGCCACATATTCCAAAACTGTTGCTTTATATTTGTACATAATTGCCAAAATTTGAGCCTATTAAGCGGAATATCAGATAAGTTATGTTCTGGATACATAGTTAACGCTGAACCTATTATGAAATGACCAGGTGTTAAATAACAATGATCATTGGGATCAGATGACAATGGTAATAATGGCCGAGAGTTGAGTACTGCTTCTATTTCGGTAAGTACAATATTTAATTGCTCATAAGTTAAAACATTTTTCTGTAGTACTCTTATTAAGTGGTATTTTGTACTCTTTACAGCGGCTTCCCAGAGCCCTCCAAATGTGGGCGAATAGCTTGGAATGAAATGAAAATCTATGTTACTCTGTGAAGCAAATTCGTACACTTTCTTTTGGTGGCTCTGAGAAGACTGCAATGAGTATAATTCAGATAATTGGTTCCTTGCACCCTTAAAGGTACTTGCATTATCGCAGTGGATTTCAGTGGGCAGCCCGCGTCTGGAAATGAACCTTCTTAGGCAAGCTAGAAACGTTTCTGTGGTGAGATCGGAGGCTAGTTCTAGATGGATAGCCTTTGTTGCGAAACACACCATGACTAATATGTAGCCTTTACCTATTAATGAACGTCTGACTCGAGACAATTTGACATTTATTGGCCCAGCGAAATCCAATCCGATTCTTTGATATGCCCGCCTAGTGGCAATGACCCTGCTGGCAGGTAAGGAACCCATTAACTGCTTAGCCACCACTGCCTTTTGTCTGAAACAAGTTATACATTTGTGTGTAAATTTCTTAATTTCTAACAAGCCATTTACAATCCAAAATCTTTGATTCAAGTTCGCAAGCATAAGCCTAGGACCTGCATGTAGCAGTCTTTTGTGCTCTCTTTCAATGAGTAAGTCAGTTATGAGTGAACCCTTAGGTAGTATGATAGGATGCTTTTGTGCATAAGCAATATCGGCATGATGCAACCTGCCACCTACGCGCAATAGCCCTGACCCATCAAGAAAAGGATGTAAACTTTCTAAATTGCCTTTTACATGATGGCCTTTGCTTAAGGATTCTATCTCACCTGTATGGAACTTATATTGCTCATACTTAATTATGGTCATAAGAGCATCGCTTAATTCTGAACTCGTTAAGAAACTCGTGCTTAATTTCGCTTTATTTTTGTTGACATTATTGAGAAATCTTAATATATAAGCTAAAAGTCGTATAATTTTGTTAATGTCAGATAGTTTATATAAGCGCTCGAACACATAAATGAGTGGATCAAGAGACTGACACACGAAATTGCTGGAAAACGTCGAACAGGGGTTAGCTTCTGGTATCTCATGCGGCTGAGGCCCGTAGCAAGTAGCATTAGCAAAGTCATACTTACTGTTGTGAAGAAATCGCGGACCGCGCCACCACAAGCTCTTGGTTTCCAGGTCTCCTGGCTGCACACCTCTGCTGATGAGATCGGCAGGATTCTCGCTCGTGTTGACATAAAGCCAGCTCCACTTAGCTGTGTTTTGGCGAATCACATTTACTCTGTTCCCTACATATGGCTGAAGCTTTGATATTTCGGCATTTAGCCATGCAAGAACGATTTGAGAATCACTGAATAAGTAAACATTGTTTATATTAATTTTAAGCTTTATTGTATGATAAACTTTAGTAACCAATTTCGAAAGCAAAAGTACGGCATTCAATTCCAGTCTAGGGACCGTCGTGCCTTTCTTTTGTAAAGGGTTTATGCGTGATTTGGAACAGAGCAAACGTATATGCACTTTACCTGAAGTGTCGATGAGTCGCAGATACAAACAGCATCCGTATGCCGTGTTACTTGAGGCATCAGCGAAGCCGATCAGCTCGGCAGTGTTGTAACCTGAAATTCCTACATTTCTATCCAACAAAATAGGTTGCATATTATTTAAATTATTAGTAAATTTGTTCCACTCTTGTTTTATTTCTAGGGGTGGACTATCATTCCAATTTTTAGTTGTTATGCATAATTTTTGCATAATAGACTTTGCTACGACTACAACAGGACTGATGAAACCCATCGGATCATAGATTCTGCCTATATAACTTAAAATAGTCCTCTTGGTAACCTTTTCTGAATTGAAAGGTTGGGGGGGTGTTATTATAAACTGATCTTTCTTTATGTCAATTTGCAACCCTAAAGTTTTCATATTAAAGTTATCCTTTTGTAAATCTAATGTATCAAAGTATTGCTTCTCTTGTGGAATATTTGACAAAATATGCTCATTATTCGAAGACCATTTATGAGGCTGAAAATTACCTAATGGAAGCAAGTTGCATAATTGGTCTTGAGCAGCCTTTGTAGTCGAAAAATCATCATTAGAATACAAAATGTCATCAACATAACTATTATTTTTAATGACAAAAGAAGCTAAAGGATACTTGTTTTCATTGCGATTAGCTAATTCAACTAAACAGCGAGTAGCCAAGTAACTCGAAGACTTTAAGCCGTATGTTACTGTATCTAGTCTTATACACTTGATTTCCTCTTTAGGGTTGTCTCTCCAAAGTATATTCTGAAGAGAAGTGTATTTAGGATCTACTCTTATATTTCTATACATTTGTCTAATATCTAATGTGAAAGTATACTTTCCAATTCTAAACAACAAAATGATTTCAAATAAATCTCGCTGAACCACTGGTCCATTTAATTGCAAGTCATTTAATGATACTTTTTTGCTGGTTTTCATGGAACCGTCAAAAACAGTACGCAGTTTTGTTGTTTTATTATTTTCATTAATCACAGCATGGTGTGGTAAAAAATAAACTGCATGTTTATTTAAATCATACGACTTGATGTCTACATAGTGACCATGGTTAAGCGAAAGATATTCATGAATAAACTGTTGATATTGTTTGAACAATGGAGGCTGAGCATGTAATTTCTTTTCCAAATTTATAAATCTTTTCAAAGCAAAATGAAATGATTCTCCTAATGCATCATTAATATCTGTCAACGACAACTTTAAAGGTAAGGCTACTTCAAATTGGTTATTAGTTAATTTGACATGACTTTGAAATATTTGCTCGCAAAGCTCATGTTCTGTAGTTTGCTCATTAAAAACTTCAGGAACTTTTTCATTAGTCCAAAATTTTGACAGAATGTCGTTCAAACTTACTTCACATTTTAATACTACTTTGTTACAAGTGGGCCGAGAGAGTTGATGAGGAAGGTTACCTGCGACTATGTTACCAAACACTGTGTTAACTAGGTAGGTGGACAGTGCGAGCTGCTGAGCTATCACTTTCAGTCCGCAGCGGGTATTCCCTGCTGACTGGCCGAGCGGACGCACTTGCACTCGTTGGTTGACTCGGTATCAATGCCTGGAAAAACACATCAGCTCCTATCAACATATTGATTTCACTTGGCACATTAAATTGCTCATCGGCTAACTCTATTCCTTTTGGTAAATTAAGTTCGGAAGAATCAAATTTAAAATGAGGCAAATTACATGTTATTTGTTCTATAATTTGAAAATTAACTGTTGCTTTGAATGGTGTTTTCAAAGAATATATTTCTAAGGGGATGCAAGCTTTAATATTGCTTTTTGCATTGGCAATGCCAACGATGCTTATGGGATTCTGCCTTGGTTTCATGCCAAGCAGTTGCACGACCTTGGTGGTCACAAATGACACTTGCGAGCCGCTGTCCATAAGAGCTTTTATATGGTACTCGGTGCCATCAGTCCCTATTACCTTAATTCTGGCTGTGGGAAGAAGCACATTATTGCATTTATTATTAAAATGTCCTGCTAATGACACAGGAGGTGCGGGTGTAGATGGATTGCAATGCACCAAAGTGTTATGAGAACCTTTGCACTCTGAGCACCGAAAATGATATCTACATTTTCCTAAATGCGCACCTAAACATACATTGCACAACTTATTTTCCTTAACAAATTGAACTCTGCTATCTAATGGTTGCATTTGAAATGATTTGCAAGAAAATAATTTGTGAGTTTTTGACTTACAGTATTTGCAGGTTGATGTCGCTACCCCGATGAGTGAAGCTGCCTTAATGCTGGGACGCGCTTGCTGCTGCCCTTGTTCGACGCTTTCCAGCGCTATTGCCCTCCTTTCCAGGAACTTTAGGAGATCATCAAGCTTTTCAGTCTCGAGATCCTTTTCAAGCTAGTAGGCACGCGCCGTGAACGCATCTAGTTTTCGGATTAAAATACAAATGAGGATAGAATCCCAGTAGACAATGTCAGGGTTGTGGCTTTTAATGGCAACCAATTGCTGTCTTACAATAGCTAGAAAATTTCTGAGATTTTCAGCACTAGACCTAGTAATAGGTTTTAAATCTAGTAAATTACCTATGTGTTCAGAAACAATCCTGCTCTTATTTTCATATCTATTTTTTAAAATGCCTAAGGCTTCACTATAACTGTCTGCACTCAAAGGTAGGTTTTTTATTAGATCGAAGGGTTCACCTTTTACAAATGACCTTAAATAGTACAATTTTTGGACGAGGTCAAGACCCCTGTCTTTGTGAATAATAGATTCGAATAAATTGATGAATGGCGGATACTCTGTGAACTTACCATCAAACGTTTCAATGGAAATTGGTGGAAGTTTCATATTGTTATTGCTTAAGCCCGCGGGCTGGCTGAGCGAGGCAACGGAACGCTTGGCCGGAGGGTCAGGTTCGGGGCACTTGACCTTGATTGCCTCGTCTAACGCCGTCAGTGCGATAAAGTAATTGTTTTCCACGACAGCCACGTCTTCCGTGTCGTTTGGGTTGAGATATAAAATATCTTGGCACGTTGACTCATACTGCCGGAAGGTTTCGAGGAGCCGCTCTCGCTTGGTCACACAGGCGTCATGGCTATAAGGCGTAAGATCGGCTATGAAGGATACCATTCGCGTGATTGTGCCTTTTAGATAGCCACGCGCCGCAATTTTTTTGTTGAGCTCGGCGTCCCCTGTCTCGCCAACCTTGGACATTTTGACCACACAATATACTTATTATAACAAGCAGGTAACACTATTAGTGATTTAAAACTGATGTTACAAACAAACAATAGCATAAAACCTTATTGCGAAAGCTTATAAGTACACTAAAAATGGCGGTGAATACGACGAGAAAATGAAATGACGCGTAGTTTTGCTGTCTGTTGCGGACGCGACGTTGCCAGTGCGCGCGAACCGGAAACAGCTCTCGCTCGACTCAATACTGGAATCGATGAATCGATGTGTGGCGTCTTGCTCGCACCTTTGCACCTCGGGTGTATGCTTGTCTCGCTTGCTCCTTATACAACGATTGTATGCAAAATTGCGTTGAACTGGAGGTTGCGTCTTGCCTGCTCGCGCCTATTTGCTTGCACAGTACTCCGTCCTTTTCTTGCGCCGATCCGATAGGTATGTTGCGTGCGGGACTTGCACGACCGAACCAAAATGGCGGGGCCGGAATGGATTTGTGATAAATGCTTGCCTGTTTTTTCGGTGTTTCGACGTCCTCCCCAAACTTTTTCGAAGGACCAATGTGGAAGCTGTTGCTGTGTTGAAGAATTGATAGGGCTGGTGGGCGAAGGGCGTCGTGATGAATAAAAACCAGGACTTACAAGAGATGCGTGTATTCTTCGGTAACAGGCGGAAGACAAGAAGATCAAAAACATGTGTTGCCACACGGCCGTTATAATTTTACCTAATGTTGCAAGTACAATATTGAGATACTCCCAACACTAATGTTGTGCATTATTATCCGGCTCTCAATTTCAACACTTTACACCACATTCCTTGTCACGTTAGATATCTGATATTTGCCAGATTTTTCCACATTTTATAAGAAGACTAATATTTCATAAAATAGTAAAAATCAGGATAAAATCTTATACAACATGAAATGTCAGCTCGTGCGTGACATAATTACAGTCTCAGGGGAGGTGACAACCTGACAACTGACATTTATTTTTCTTAATCATTCAAATGCACTAAGAAGTTTTGATTCCGATATCGAAATCAATCACCCTAAAAATAGCTTTCTACCCTTTTTCAACCCTGTTAGGGGATACATTTCAAAAAAATGCGAAACACGTGTTCAATTAATTTTGTGATAAAATGTCTATGCCAAATTTCAAGTCAATCGGGCCAAGGAATCGCATTCTCCCATACAAACTTTGCCACCCTGTTTCACCCCCTTAGGGATTGAATTTCGCAAAATCCCGTCTTAGTGAGCACCTACACCCTAAAAGAAAACCTTATGCAAAATTTGAGACTCCTAGCACTTGTAGTTTCTGAGATTTCGTGATGAGTCAGTGAGTGATTTTCCCTTTTATATATATAGATAACACCTAGAAGCCGTGTCCTCGTATGCAAAGTGGGCCACGAATACTGAGCTAAAATGGCTCGGTATTAGTGGAGGAGCTCGGTGGCGCAGTGGTTTAGCGCCTGGCCCAGCGATTGCGTAAGTTAAGCAACGTTCGCAAGGGTCGGTCATGGGATGGGTGACCAAAAATTTACTATCGCGAACTCCTCCGTGCTTCGGAAGGCACGTTAAGCCGTTGGTCCCGGCTGCATTTGCAGTCGTTAATACCCACCAATCCGCATTGGGCCCGCGTGGTGGGTTATGGCCCGTCCTCCTTATCCACCCATAAGGTAGGCCTGTGCCCCAGCAGTGGGGACATCAAAAATGGCTGATGGACATGTAATAATGGACAATAAAAATCTGAAAACGGTGCCATTATGGCTATTTTAGTTGCCTCACTTTTAACAGTATGCTTTGTAGGAAATTAATCGTGTACCAACTTACTATCTTAATATTAAAATAAAACAAAGTATGTACTAGCCAGTGAAAAATAAGATTATTAAGACATGATTGACAATAATATAAGGTAATGAAAGGCATTCGAATAAAAAAAAGACAAACTTTTATTGAGCCGTGAAAATCTCTAAATAATGTAAATATCGAATAACTAGCGGCTGCTCGCGACTTCGTCTGCGTGGATAGTTATTTCTCTATCCCTTAGGAACAGTACTTTTATGGGATGAAAGGTGCCCACTCTGTACCCCTGACAACGTGTACTGTATGCAAAATATCATGATGATCAGCTTGACTAGTTAAGACGTGAAGGTGTAACAAACAAAAAACTTACTTTCACATTCATAATATTAAGAAAGGAATAGTAAGGATTATTAGTAAGCAATTTAGTAGTTATACTAACGCAAAAATTATAGATAAAAATTAATAACTCGCGTTGGACTCGCGCACGAAGGGTTCCGTACCAAAAAACGGCAAAAAAAATACGTTTGTTGTATGGGAGCCCCCCTTAAATATTAATTTTGTTCTGTTTTTAGTATTTGTTGTTATAGCGGCAACAAAAATACATAATCTGAGAAAATTTCAACTGTCTACCTGCTGTCGTTATTAATATCGAGCAAAAAACTGCAAAAAAATCACGGTTGTTGTATGGGAGCCCTCTTAAATATTAATTTTATTTTGTTTTTAGTATTTGTTGTTATAGCGGCAACTGAAATACATAATCTGTGAAAATTTCAACTGTCTAGCTATCACGGTTCATGAGATACAGCCTGGTGACAGACAGACAGACAGACAGACGGACAACGGAGTCTTAGTAATAGGGTCCCGTTTTTAGCCTTTGGGTACGGAACCCTAAAAAATTAAATCTCTACCGACCGTTATATTAAATTCACACAGAAAAAATATTAAAGTACTCGTAATAACATAAATAACTCCTGTAATTTAGTGTTGAATTCCTTTAGTATTAAATTCCTGTAATCTAAAGAGTTTAGAAATACTGTTAGGTACTGAGAAATATTTCGTAAATCCCTTGTAGCTTAATAACAGTTATGTACGGAGTATCTACGTAAACTAGAAGACTGAGTAAATTATGTAAGAGAAAGTTCAAAATTATGATTAAGAAAACCGTAAGTAAATTATTTGATGACGTAATTACAACACTAGAATGTTATTGAGACCGCAAGTCTCAATAACATTAGATATCAATTAATTGAGAAAGACAAACGTAGATTTTTGACTTCTTCTATAAGTACATATTGTTAGCAATATGGCATGTCGTTTTTTAATTACGTTAAAAAAAGAAAGGACATTAAACTTAGTATTATTTTATAACATTTAAAGATTATTTAAAGTGGCAACATTAGTTTTAATTCGTAATTTATCTCCGTGTTTTTAGTTTGAAAACGACTAGACGCGTAATGTCGCTATTGGCTATGCGTTACCGCCGATTGTTTTCTTAACCAATAGTACAGTAGCCCGTAGAACATTTAAATCACCAAAAAGGTTACCGTTTACCGTTGTAATATAGTTATTTATTACGAAATTATAGATACTTTAACCCAAGTTTTAAAGGTCGCAACCCGCCGTAACCTATATTTGTATATCTCCAAAAATGATATTTTTTTATTTTTCAATGTTTACCACATGGTTTAGCTATTGTCGTGTTCTACAGCTTTGTTTGATTGCCACTGATAATAGTAAGACTATGGAAAGTGATCATACACAGATTTAAGACCAGATAAAATCCAACCATTTTCATCAGGTCTTAAATCTGTGTATGGCTACTTTTTAAAGTCTTACTTTTATCTGTGGCAATCAAACCAAGCTGTAGAACACGACAATAGCTAAACTATGTGGTAAACCTCGATAAATAAAAAAATATCAATTTTGGAGATATACAAATATAGGTTACGGCGGGTTGCGATCTGTAAAACTCGGGTTAAAGTATCTATAATTTCGTAATAATTAACTATATCATAACGGCAAACGGTAACCTTTTTGGTGATTTAAATGTTCTACGGGCTACTGTACTACAATAAGCGGGCGGTATGTTTTGGAGGAAAAATGTAGCGATATCGCCATCTTGACAATTATGTACTATTGAAGAAAAAGTAATAAAAGTATTTGTTGTAGTTACTGGGGTTATTATTCGACGTCCTTATTGTGAGAATATCCCAAGTTCCTGAGATCTACGGCATCCTGAGACCTGCGTCGACATCCAAAGAGATCAGCGGCTGCAGCCCCCGAGCCCCGTGTTCCCGAGCGCCGGCCTGGTTTCGGCAGTTGGTAGTATGGATCATCTATCATTATATTGTTTATAACAACATATTTGCTCGTAAAGGGTCTCTTATTACACCGATTTCAATATCGTATTGTATCTCATTACGAACTTGTGCGGTAATGTAAAGTAAAACGCACGGTTTCCTTGATAAACCGTGCGTTTTACTTTACATTACTGCACGTTTTATCAAGATACTTCGTCTAAAACGAACGGTACTTTTTTAAATCTTAGCAAAGAGTTTTTATGTCAGAAAAGAGGTCAACATTTTATGGATAAAATTAACTTTGGGAGACAAAATATAATAAACAAACATTTAATTATTCAATTTAATTAATGTTGACAATAAATTACAACCATTTATCTGTAACAAAAACACAAAAATATTAATTTACTTTATTAGTAATACTGGCTGTTTTTATGCCTTTGCCTTAAAAAAAGCGCTGATGCGCGCGCATTGCTATAATTTAATTTTTTTTGCTGTATTGTTTTTATTTGTAAATGTCGTCAAGTACTGATGAATTTATTAATTCAACACCGCCAGAAATCTCAGAGGCAGCGAAAAAGGCTTCTCTAAGCCTCTTGCCCGAAAAATTGACCGATAAGATACTTACAAGCGTATCAAAATTTAATCATATGGAAAACAAGCAAAGGTGCAAAGTCCGAGTTTTATTTATTTCCTCGCAAATATGTTATAAAACGTCGTATGACATACGTGCGCTTTGATAATTACAGCCTCTGCTTTCTTGTAGCCCTCGCCTACGGCTCGGGCTAGCAATATCGCCTCGGCTGTAATTTTCAACGTACCGCACTTATATCATAATGTACTATTTTACCATAGTTTTATGACACAGATGCTTTAGCTAAACAGGGTTATTTGTAAAACACCAACAACCTCGCAGGAGTAGATTATTAACATCATAAACAACAACATTTGTTTATAAAAACTCGATCAGCTGTTCGAGACATTTGTATGGAGAGTCGATTTTTTTTTGTCGGTTTTCGGAAAAGTCGTATAACGAAATGTTGTTGTTTTACAAATAACCCTGTATATTTTAGGGTCAAAGTTTAATTATATCTATAATCCAAATATTTAATAATTATTATTAAACTTCATCTCGTTTGCCAGTTCTTACAGTAATCCAAGCATATTTATTTTTATTTCCCCTTCACTTTATTAATGGCTTAATAAAAGTAAAATAATAAAGTGGCTTGGAAATTTACTGGTACAATAATTTGCATACATCCACGGAGTCATCCGGCGGACGGCTGTTACAGTACAGATGGTGCATCGAACCCTCGCCATTGAGCATTTTGTAGCCAGAAGGTAGTCCAAAAAATAAAAATAGTAATGATAATACCCACCCACGGAATAGTTTATTTAGGATAGTATTTAATCGGGTAACAATAAAATCCCATTTTCCGTATCAAAAATACCGAATATAGTGTACTGAAACACTAAGTTGGCGATGAACCTTAGTCGCCCTTAGGCGACTGCAAATATTGAAAATGGGTGACTTTAAAATATAAATTGAGTAACTAGTTATTTAGAATGGGCGACCAAATTTCTATTTGTGCGACAAGCTTAAGGCACACAAAACATTTAAAATTTGGTATCATATTTTATTTAAAAAGGCGACTATTAACGTAATAGAGATGACAAAAATACGATGTTGGGCACCTTAAATCAGTTATATAGTTACCTACTTGGTATAATAGTTGCCCACTCAGTATTTATGTCACTCATTTAGAATTTTCATTGTTGACCTAAATTAGTCATCTCCCACGTGTATAGTTGCTCGTTTTACATATTTTTTGTTAATATCCCCAGTTTGTCGCCCGTTAAGGTATTTTGTAGCCAACAAAATAAACCGCTGCCGGGTTTAGTATTTAAGTATCCCATTAACAGTCGACTTTATTATTTCCAGTCACCCAATTAAAATATTCCACTAGATTTTCCGATAGAAAAGAAAAAAACATAGCCAAGAGGCTTACCAAAGTTCGTTCACACTTTTCTAGAATCGAATTACATATTCAAGATTAGAATTCGGAAATTAGAAGATGTTTTTGATAACTGATAAAGCCTGTTAGTAGTAAAAATGCATCCAAGCTTTATTGACATACATAGATGTCTAACAAATTACTTAATGAGCATTAAATCTCGTTCAGTTTTGGTTTTCCGAGTAGATTTCTACTGAAAATACATATAGTGCAAGGTACTTATTACTGTTGCAAATAATTTTGTAGTAAAGTACCTATTTGTGAATAAAACCACAAAAAATGCAAAAGAAAAAGTTTAGCTTATAGCTGTGTTTCTTTATTTATATTGGGCTTAACCTCGACTGGAGTAGCATTAGTATTAATTTTATTGCTTTTGGGGGATTTTTTACACGACTGCCCAAAAAAGGAGTGTATATGTGTTCAGGATTCATGTATGTTTGTGGGTGTGAGTTTCTTTATTCCACCATAACTTCTACATGGCTTAACGGATTTGAATGTATGGGGTATCGTTAGAATCCTTACATCATTCCGAGTGACACTGGCTATATTTTTTAAAAATCAATATGGGGACTTTATGACGCCACTTTCAAATGTGAAAAAAAAATATTTTTCTTCAATTATTACAATATGGGCATCAAATGAAAGGTTTTAATGAGCATATTCCAAAACTATATGATTTGTCACTAAAGTGTGTGAAATAAAAATAAATAAAATTAAAAAATATTAAAAACACGACTGCACTATCCAAACGAACTAAAAAGTTAAATAACAAGTGTCATTGCAGTCGGGGGACCTCGTTGATAAACAATTGTTCCACAAACGATTTTTTACTTGATCCGTTAGTGAACCCAACATACTGGTTACATTTCCAGCACGCTTTAGTTCCGCCCCAGTTTTTCCTAGAAACTTCTCAAATATGTGCGGGCAGATAAGGGTCCGCACCTGCATCAGTTTCCTACCTAATGGCACATTAAGGCAGACAGTTAAGGGTCGGGCACACGAAATGTCGACGACGAGGGTAAACGGTGCCCGCCGCGCGTTTTCAATTACCTTTCGACGTTGCTTGATGAAAAAATAGTTTGTTTAATTACAGCAAGAGTAATTTGGGACGGTATTTTTAATGTTCAAATTCAAAACAAATTAAAGGAGAAGGGATGGAGTTAAATTATATTATTTTGTGCAAATTGCAAATGTTTACGCAACGTACAATCTACCAATGTAGATTGGTAAGTGTTAACTATGCAAAGGTGGGTTCAACGGTATAACCAGCTTCCTAAATCTCTTACTAAATCACGAGAAAGCTCAAAATTAAAAATGTTTGGTCACCTATACGATGAACGACTCCAACCATTATATTGTAGGTCGAATACGCCAAGCCACTAAGTCATCAACTTGCTCACCCTTTCTTCTTCATTAAATAATATTATTCTTACCTTACAATTTTCATTAATATTAATTTAGTATTCAAAGCGAAGACTGCTTAATTTTTAACGTAACCATTGGCGTGGGTGGACCTAATTGTATTTGTTTATAATAGTATCCTCATGTAACATGATCACATGACACCGTATTCTTCTGTCACACGTCTCCGTAATTTAGCACGGCCGCCATCTTTCACCCCAATTCAATTACTCACGCATACCTCATCGTCCTAACTAATTACCATTTTCTTCATACCAAACTTATCACTAACGAGATAAGGATCAAAGTTGACAAGCAAAATAATCGTAGGGTGTGCAGGCTGCACGTCAGCGGGTCTCGAACTATTAATTAAGAGCCCCCGGTCATCATCTGACAACAAGACAGCTGTCTGACCGTAGTGTTCCCCGTGTTCCCGTGATGTTGCGAGTGACAGTCCGGTTTTTTGGACATGGGTAACTTTGGGAAATAGCCGCAAAAGTGAATGGAAATAAAAATGTACTGGCTGTTCTGTTTTGTAATGCTTAATACGGAGGGATGTTTGGGAACAAAAATAGAAAGCGGTATTCAGTCCTCCTATTGTGTATTTTCATCACTGTGGTTTTTATCTTCTTTAATATATAAAATCGTAAACTGACTGACTGACTGATCTATCAACGCACAGCCCAAACTGCTGGACCTAGAGACTTGAAATTTTGCACACAAATAGTTTATACAATGTTAGCATCCACTAAGGAAGGATTTTTGGAAATTCCACCCCTAAGGGGGTGAAATAAGGGATGAAAGTTTGTATGAAAGTCCCTCAGCTTTGAAGCTAGGATCTTCAAATTTTGTTTTTAGGCTGAAGATTAAAAATTAATATAAACGTGTCAAAGCGATTTTTGATAATTCCACCCCTGAAGGGTTGAAAATGAGGATGAAGTTGTGTTTAGAAAATCCTTTATTTTCGAAGTAAATATCACTAAAACTTTTATTTAGGCCAACGTTGGAAACTTATGCACTGTATACTTATCGGTTTTGTTGGAATTTAAACCCTTATGGGGGGTGAAATGGGGCAAATAAACCTAAAAATTGATATGAATGTCGTTATTGGGGTTTTTTGGGATGGCGATTGCGAAAATGACATTTATTTTGAAGTGCAACACGGTGGACGTGATTTAACCCCTAAAGGGGTGAAAATGGGGTTCTAATTTTGTATGGAAAAAGAATATAAAATAAACATTACAACTTTAAACTTCGTAGGAGCACGTCTAAAAATAAATAGGCAAACATAATATTTTGTGATTTTGAAAATAAACCCTTAGGGGGTAAATGGGGTAAGTTAACATAAAAATCGATGTGGATGTCGTTCTTGGCGTTTTATGGGATGGTGATTGCGAAAATGACATTTTGAAGTCCATGATTCAGCCCCTAAAAAGGTGAAATAGGGGTTCAAACTTTTGTTGTTTGGAAGGAGAGGGAGAGAAAAAGGGAGGGGGAGAGAGAGAAGGGACGGGGAAAGGAATGGGAACGGGAACGGGATACTAATATCTCTGGACCCAATTCTGATTATTGTAATAAACTAGCTTCCGCCCGCGATTCGTTTCGCGTGGATATTAGAGAAAATCCTTAGGGAACCTTCAACCAGGATCCGACCAGCCGTTTTTACGCGATTAGACGGGTCCCCAACAAGCGAGCAGCCTTGTGCGAGGCCCACCATATGTGGCAAACGTCTTGCCTCGTGAGACAGCGCGCTTGGTGGGGACCCGCCTAATCGCGTAAGAACGGCTGATCAAAGCCTGGTTGAAGGTTCCCTAAGGATTTTCTCTAATATCCACGCGGAAGAATTCGCGGGCGGAAGCTAGTTTAGGTATAAATCTCTTGTTTAGCTACCCTGAGCAAGTTATAAAAGTGAAGAGAATGGATTCGGGTTGTATGTTTTTCTATTAGAGTACCTACTATAGCTGTTTCACAGTACTTTGGAGTAACTCAAAGATTTATATGATGTCATCATGTCACCTGTATAAACGTCCACTGTTTAATAAAAGTTTCATTTAGAAGTGTTAGAAGATCCCAAACATTTAATTTTGACGCTTCAGTCACCAGCTTCCCTCGTATGGTATGAGCGTCTATAATCCAATTTTTTCGTGCTAACGTGCCGTCGTTCTAAGTATTGGATTTTCTTAAGGTTATTTATAGGTATATGTACTAAGCTTGAAAGTAAAGAACCAGCAGTAGAAAATAAATAAATTGCACACACCAACTCAGTTTTATAATTTGCTCAAGCAAAATCGAAATAAAATGTATCCTTACGTACACAAAAAGGGCCGCGTTCTCTCCGATATACAATAAACATCATGTCAGGCATTTGTCGCGTTGACGCCCGAAACAATGTTTCCTTGATCCCTCCCCTATCACCTGCGACGCGACAAAATTCGGGGCAACGCTCTTGGTATCGCAAGAACGTGTTATGACGTTCGCGGGGTCATATTTTGCAACCCTTCGAGGTGTCATGCACGATATCCTACTTTAATATTATAAATGTGAAAGTTTGTGGGTTTGGATGTTTGGATGTTTGTTCCTCAATCACGCAAAAACTACTGAACGGATTTGGTTGAAATTTGGCACACAGATAGTAGATATCCTAGATTAAAACATAGAATACTTTTTATCCCGATATGCCCACGGGAACGGGAACCACGCGGGTGAATCCGCGGGCGGCCGCTAGTTAGTTATATTTTTATAAATTTTATGTTTCTTTTACTTTGACATTCTAGGAAAGTCTTAACATTAAAAAGTTTAAAGGTCCTCAGAAGCTATACGTTCTAGCGACATAAATTTTCTACAAGTTTTATTCAGTAAAAATTTTCGATATCTTGTATAGTTTTCGAGATATCCGCTCCTAAATGTCTGTCAACATGCTTAAGGCCAATGGGATTAGGACCCTTCAAACCCCCCTCCCCCCAGCACAGGGGCTAAGGGCGAAGACTCTTGATATGTTCACCTCCTAAGTGGTCTAAACAAAGTTACGAAGTCAAAAACCGGCCAAGTGCGTGTTGGGCCACGCGCCATAGGGTTCCGTAGTTACCTTATACCATACCATATTTATTATTATTATACCTATCATTTTTCGTCTGCAAAATTAACTTTGTTTTCACAGTGTTGGTATGAATGACAAAGTTATATTTGCGGTTTTGGAAAATGTGCTATATCTCGAAAACTAATTACTACACCTCGTTCAAACCAATTTTGGTTGAAAGTGTTTATTAAGATCTACAGCATATATTTTTTTTAGATTTTTCACTCTCTTATTTCAAAAGTTAATGGGGGGGGGGGGGGGACACACATATTAACACTTTGGCGGTGAATATCTTTCAAACGGTTGACTTTGAGAAAAAGTTGTCTTAGAAACCTTAATGTCATTTTTAAAGACCTATCTATAGACACCCAACACGTGTTGGTTTGAAGAAAAAATTTTTTTTCAGTTTCAGTTCCATGTATGGAGAGGAGAGCCCCCCCCTTAATCTTTTATTTTTCTTATTTTTGTATTAAATTCGTTAAGCGGTTAACAGAATACATCTACCTACCAAGTTTCAACTGTGTAGTCTTAATACTTTCGGAATAAAGTGGCTGTGACATACGGACAGACAGACAGACAGACAGACAGACGTGACGAATCTATAAGGGTTCCGTTTTTTGCCATTTAGGCTACGGAACCATAAAAATTGTGTTCCAATTATTTACATCTACACATTTTTTTGAGCATTCTTTTCCTGAACTATCAGGAGGTCTAAAATCAGTTTTCATGAAACAAAACACAATAATTAAGTATTAAATTGTTAACAATTTTTCAATTTGTAATAATAATGTTAATATACAGGGTTATTTTTCAGTGACCATCCAATTTGTAAGGATGTGGTTCAGTCCATGAAACTAAACAACTTTCTCCAAGAAATATGTGTCGAAATTCACCATGTAGGGACATTGTATCATGAAATTCATGAATGTTGCATAACAGCGATTCTGTACACATGTGTGACGTATGACTGTGAGAGTCGATGCAGTTACTGCGCACTGACCGACTCGCGTGAATGTGTGTGTATAGTATTTGGGGATAAATAAATTTATAATTTTGTTTGGTAAAAAAATGTACTATATGGTGTTCCTATTGTAAAATGTAATGTTCTAAATAAATAAAATCTGACTTTGTTACTAACTTTTTTTTACTGACTCAAAACATCCCTATCTGTTAGTGTGAGAGTCCTACACTATCTAGGAGTTACTGTCTTCCTTCAATCAAAAACCGAAATTACCAATCAAAAATTATGAATTTATTTAATTTAACCCCAAATACTATACACATTCACGCGAGTCGGTATTATATAGTACAACCACATGGTCATCCCTCACTAAAATGATCACGTCATCACTTTGATTTGCATTATATTTGGTCCTATGTTCCTTAGAGCAAGTTGTTCAGTTTCATGGACTGAACACATCTTTAAATTTTGTACGGTGACTAAAAAATAACCCTGTATAAAAAGAACAAAAATAAATTAAAAATTTCAAAATATTAAAAACCCTCCTGCATAAAAAGACAAGTCAACTGAAAAGGTGGAAACAAGATTAAATATTAAAGGCAACAACATGCAGTCGGAAGAAAGTGACATTATGAATGATTTGAGTTATATGCCTCCGACTGCATGTTGTTGCCTTTAATATTTAATTTTGTTTCCACCTTTTCAGTTGACTTGTCTTTTTATGCAGGAGGGTTTTTAATATTTTGAAATTTATTTTTTTATTTATTTCTTTTTAGTTATTATTTATTACAATCATGATATACCTTTTTGAAATCCTTTTAATGAGACCTTTAATTTGACACACATATAGCAGTATTCTAAAAAAAATTTTTTTTTCCACTACGTTTAATAGCACCGTGCAGCCGCCATATTGGTTTTTTTATAACGCCACTTTCTTAAGAACACTTGGACTGGCAAGACAAATCTAACGATATGTTAATCATGGAAATCCGTTCAGCCGTTTAAAAGATATGAGGTAATAAAGAATATTACATACAAACATACTTACAAGATACGCGCGTAAAACATAACCCTCTTGCAGTCGGGTAAAAATAAATAAGAGTGCTTCAAAGATAGCACCCCGAGACATCTCCTCAGGTGCTTCCGATTCACGTGGATTGCTTGTTTAACATATTTTTTCGTTTCTGTCTCGTTTACGTTTAACGTAACGACTTCGTGCGCGTTGTGGGTTTGAATTTTGCTGTTACAAAGCAAGAATAACATAAAAACATTATCATCGCACTTTAATTCTGTTTTCTAAGCTTTTCTTAATGTATACGCGTTTTAAATAGCTTTAAAAAACTAAATGTTATTAAAATAATGCTCTCCTTTGAAGCTTTTAAACAAATGTTAGGTTTGTAGTAGATATGAAGCATTTGAAATAAAGTTTTCATATTCAAACTTAATGAAACTGCTGAAGTTCATCATAAATCCCTGTAGCTCGATTTATCTACTATGTACCTACTTACTTAGTTAAATATGGTGAACGGTTTTTTTTATAAAGTGGCCATGTAACCTAAAGAACTATTAAATTAGGGATGCTTAAAGATAAGACATGAAACTGAACTGACATGCTTTTCAGTATTACTTATACCTCTTAAAGAGACAAAAAAATCTCGTTAAAAATCTTTTTCATTCTGAATGAGTATAATAAATAATGATAAGTAATAAGATTTGGGAATTTGTAAATCTTTCAATTCGAGAAGCCAATTAAAATACAGGGTCATTCTAAAACCATCCAAATTTCAAGGATGTGTTCAGTCCATGAAATTGAACAACTTTCTCTTAGGAACACAGGGCCTAAAAATGATAAAAAATGTAAATAAAAAATCGACTATCCATACAAATCAAAGAGATCACGTGATCAATTTAGTATGGGATGACCGAAATTTTGTGGCAAAATTCGACACTATGTTTCTTAGAGAAAGTTGTTCAATTTTACGAGGACACATCCTTGAAAGAATGGTAAGTTTAAAATGACCCAGTATAAATAAGTAGTAATTTCATTTGATTTATCATTGTAACTAAATCTATCTAGTTGTCTGCACATCCTAGAAAGCTCGGTAAGAGTTAATATAGTTTGACTATTAAAAGTAATGTTCCAGTTAATACAATTTCAAACAATACCATTTTGCGGCTGGCTGCTCCGTCTAGGAGGTACTTTTGGTCTCTTATTTATTACTTGCGCACTGAACGTGCTCAACTCGAATTTGTTTTCATAATATTTCTCGCGAGCAACGCTTCAACGTTATGTGCTCGCTTCAAACAAACGACACAGTTCTTTAAGACCCTCTTAATAAAGTAACATATCGCTTGAATGTTACAGGAATATGTACATTTGCCTCTTTATTTACCTTATTGCGACATTTTATAATATTCTACGTTTTGCGCGATAAGGCACAAGACGCTCATCTGTTACAAAGCTTTTTGTTTTCAAATTAGAATGGATATTGCACTACGTTTTCATCACGACAGTGAAAGATTTGCCAGCTGTAGACTAGGTGTTAAGACTTGTTTTAGATACACTATAGAAATGACAAGTATGATTTATGCACATGCATTATACTTATAATGTTTTAAAGAATGTACAGAGATAATTGAGTCTTTTTTTTATCCACAACTGATGATTGTGACGATAAGGCCGAAAGTGTAAGCGCACTACACCCGAAATCCTCATCACTGAGGAATGTCATCTTACGTCAAACTGCCGGAACCAAAGATTTCT
Organism: Agriphila geniculea; assembly: GCA_943789525.1. NCBI lineage: Eukaryota > Metazoa > Arthropoda > Insecta > Lepidoptera > Crambidae > Agriphila > Agriphila geniculea. The sequence goes on from OX038871.1 coordinate 21,663,140, forward strand.
ATGTGTGTAGTATACACATAGAAGTCTTTGGCCGGAACATAACAATTTTTGAATTGTTGTTATGGCGGCATACTTGGGAAAGATGGTGGTAGCTAGCCAGAAAGATTTTAAATAAACCCTACCACCAACCAAACTAAGTACAAATTGTTCCCCCCTCTCCTGGGAATCGAAGCCGCAACTCCTGTGTCTTACACGTGTGGGCGAGCCACTAGACCTAAAACATACTGTGTATTAGTTCTATGTCTAAATCAACTATTTGTGAGGTACCTTCCTATTTTATTTTATTATTGCAAACCAAAATTTTCTTCTAAATTATTATTTAGAAACAAAACGTAGCGTTAGCACAAATCACAAATTGACAACAAAATACTCTTGTCATTGGAGAGTCGTCAAAAAAATGACATCTGCATGTCGTATCCAAACGGCAGGGTTTATTGGATCTGCGTAGATCCACACCTGGCGCTACTTGTTTACATGTGAAATATACAAACAGTACCTCCGGAATATAATCCTACTAATATTATAAACGTGAAAGTTTGTGGGTTTGGATGTTTGTTCCTCAATCACGCAAAAACAACTGAACAGATTCTGTTGAAATTTGGCAAACAGATAGTAGATAGCCTAAATTAAAACATAGAATACATTTTATCCCGATATTCCCTCAGGAACGGGAACCACGCGGATGAAACCGCGGGCGGCCGCTAGTAGTTGATGAATTGAGGAAAATGATTTGTGTAGCTGAAACTATCCACCTAAATTATTTGAAAGAAGAATTGTAGTGAATCAACTAAACTCCTAGGTACACCTACTAATTACTATAAAATATGTAATGCAAAATGCTCATATTTCTTCACAAAAATATGATAGAGTGATTTTTCTAAAGTAATATAGTAAGGAGATTTTTTATAAACGGTAGATTTGCAAGTCGATGGTGTTATCTTTTGATATTACTAGTGCCTAAGTACTTGTTTTATAACAAGTACTTAGGCACTAGTAATATCATGTAGTAGTAATAATATCCTTGCTTATGCAAGGATTGAATACATTACTGTAATAAGTTATTTGTTGTTATTTTGTTTATTTAATTATACCTACAAGGCAAAGTTGAAAGCAAACGTCGAGCTGGAAGAAGGAATAAATCGTGATTCCGAATCATCTGAAAATGGAGTTCGCTAAGCTGACGGCCAACCTACTGAAATTGAGAGGCACTTGAAGAAGTAGCAGAAGATGTATAAAATGTTATAGTGTCTACCTAGGTACTTATTTAATATTTTCGGAAAACAAGTATTATTACGAGGGGGTAAATACCAAAATAATAATATGGAGTTTCTGCTTCGGTGTTATTTACGGGTCTGCAGCCCGTACATTTGTAGACAAACTTTCCTTTTCAATGAATGTTCCGAAGTCGTTTACGTTTGTTATTGTTTTCGATCGGCGAAGTTCGTAACGGGTCGAATTGTACCCTTGCAAATGTCATATCACTCAACTTTTCGGTACAAATTTAACAACGATTTTCGAGAGGTGACTTTGTTATTCGCATGACTTGTTGTACAATCGTAAATGGAATAAAAGTGTCGTAGAGAAAAATTATTGAAGCCATTTTTTAGGGTTCCGTACCCAAAGGGTAAAAAACCCGCCTGCATAAAAAGACAAGTCAACTGAAAAGATGGAAACAAGATTAAATATTAAAGGCAACATTATAACATGCAGTCGGAGGCAAAGAAAGTGACATTATGAATGATTTGAGTTACATGCCTCCCACTGCATGTTATAATGTTGCCTTTAATATTTAATCTTGTTTCCATCTTTTCAGTCGGGTTTTTAATTTTTTTGAATTTATTTTTTTATTTATTTATTTTTAGTTATTATTTATTACAATCATGATATACCTTTTTGAAATCCTAATAATAAGCCCTTTAATTTGACACCCATATTGCAGTATTGTGAAAAAAAAAAATTCAACTACGTATAATAGCACCGTACAGCCGCCATGTTGGTTTTTTTTATAACGCCACCTTCTTAAGAACACTAATGTCTTGTGCTGACGAGTTAAATCTAATGATATGTCAATCATGGAAATCCGTTCAGCCGTTTGAAAGATATGAGGTAATAAAGAATATTACATACAAACTTACATACAAGATACGCGCGAAAAACATAACCCTCTTGCAGTCGGGTGAAAACGGGACACTATTACTAAGACTCCGCTGTCTATCTGTCTGTTACCAGGCTGTCTCATGAACTGTAATAGCTAGACAGTTGAAATTTTCACAGATGATGTATTTCTGTTGCCGCTATCACAACAAATACTAAAAACAGAATAAAATAAATATTTAAGGATGGCTCCCATACAACAAACGTAATTTTTTTGCCATTTTTTTGCTTTATTATTAATAACGACAATAGGTAGACAGTTGAAGTTTTCGCAGATGATGTATTTCTGTTGCCGCTATAACAACAAATACTAAAAACAGAAAAAAACAAATATAGGAGGCTCCCATACAACAAACGTGATTTTTTTTTTGCCGTTTTTTGGTACGAAACCCTTCGTGCGCGAGTCCGACTCGCACTTGGCCGGTTTTTTACTATTATGCTTGTGCGTTTCGTTTTTTAACAAAGAAATTCTTAAAATAATTTAATAATATTTTACAATGAGTTTATTGGCTTTAATAGATGCTATCCGTGTGAAGCCTGCTTATTTATCCTAAACAAACAATATTTAAAATTATTAGGCCATTATCTCTATGATGACCTGAAAAATGAAAACACTTCATTTTTGCCTAAATTACTAAAACACGACACCCTATTATCCTACCCCTCTTTTCAATTTGCAATATATAGCAATTTTAATCTATTGTAAACACGAGAAAAATAATTAAACGAGCGGGCGTCGGTGAAACTTCCTATAAATTCTAGAAGAAATATGGACTTTGTCGTCGTATTTCAAAAGGCTATTACTTATTAAAGTATGCACACAGTGAGAGCTTAACGGCTAAGCCGTGGATTATGGAAAGAATTTAATAAGATGGTTTAAGTACATTGTTTAATTGTGATGTGATGACATATTTTGACAATGTAAGAAAAAGTTATTCAAGAGAATTTATTTAAACAGTTTTAAAACAAAATATTAAAATCAACCAACCAATAAATAATGAGCAAAAGTTTATAGTACAGTAGTCCGTAGAACATTTAAATCACCAAAAAGGTTACCTTTGCCGTTGTGATATAGTTATTTATTACGAAATTATAGATACTTTAACCCAAGTTTTACAGATCGCAACCCACCGTAACCTATATTTGTATATCTCCAAAAATTATATTTTTTTAGTTTTCAAGGTTTACCACATGGTTTAGCTATTGTCGTGTTCTACAGCTTTGTTTGATTGCCGCTGATAATAGTAAGACTATGGAAAGTGATCATACACAGATTTAAGACCAGATAAAATCCAACCATTTTCATCCGGTCTTAAATCTGTGTATGGCTACTTTTTATAGTCTTTCTTTTATCTGTGGCAATCAAACCAAGCTGTAGAGCACGACAATAGCTAAACTATGTAGTAAACCTCGAAAAATAAAAAAAATAACAATCTTGGAGATATACAAATATAGGTTACGGCGGGTTGCGATCTGTAAAACTTGGGTTAAAGTATCTATAATTTCGTAATAATTAACTATATCACAACGGCAAACGGTAACCTTTTTGGTGATTTAAATGTTCTACGGGCTACTGTACCTTCCTCATTTCATGTTTCATAGCATGTGTATGACTTTACAATCTATGGGTATGCATGAATTTTCTAACCTATTTACCACCTAATGTCTTAATCCATTCATGATTCAGTAGCTTAATAAACAGTCCACTTACTGTAACAACCTTCCATTGCCTCCCAAAAATCACGCCACTATTCTTGTCAACTGTATTAATTCAGTTAAACAAACCAAAGTAAATGCCAGGTGGACCGAGATAAGGGGGGGGCGGAAATTGCCTTAGAGTAGGAAACGCCAGTGGCAAGTTCTGGGGTGATGGATCGCGAGCTTGCATGACCAAGTAATTGTTACTTCAGACTGACTTGGTTAGTTCGCGTGTAGGTTCACCTTAAATGTAATCCGAATGGCCATCGGTCAGCGCTTATTGACTGTGATGAACTGATGATCGCGTTTTTATTAGACTTGTTTTTGTTAAGGTTTTTAATAACAGCAGTTTTAACTTAGCTCAGGTAAACGACGTATCTTATGGCATATTATTTTGCATCAATTAATTGTGAGCAGCCGTGAAAAAGTTCAAATTGAAAGTTTGTGATGCTTAAATAGAGAGGTGTTATAATTTTGTCCACATTGAAATGACACATTAAGAAAAGTTTGTGTATGCTACACCCGGAAAACCTCTCTAGAGCTCGTCATACTATACAGAGGCTGATGTTAGCTGTTAATTACCTGGAAAGAAGAAGAAGAAAGAGGAGAAACTACTTCTCTTTATCGTTAGACATCGTTATTTTCTATGACAATCACTATTTGCTAGCCTTGATCATGCCTTGATGCTACGTCTATCTCCGATACCAAAATAGAAACAAAAAAACATCTGAATGCACAGTTGTATTTGATTTTGCTCACAAAGCAAACGGGAGCACTGTTCGTAGAACGGGTTTGTGACACATCGACAACTCTAAAGGCTAATCAATTGTAAACCACTTCAAAATACAACCAATTTAATCCACAAACAACTGAATTTGATTTTTAACAAACTATGTTTGCAAGCAGAAATTGAAGCAGCTTTTGAGCTAAGAATTTATTGAAAACTAGCGGCAGCCCGCGACTTTGTCTGCGTGAAAAGTTTTTGAAGTGAAAACTTCTTTAGCGGCGTTGTACACTTTTTTTTGTAATTAAAGCAATTCGTGCAAAATGATTCCCTAACTATTCCAAAATATCAAAAATGCACAACGTTAATATTTAAGTTTTCACTTCTGCCGGCACTCCCGGAGTGCAACCCGAATTTTTTGCTAATCCTCAGGAACAATACTTTTTTTTCAGGATGAAAAGTACCCTGTCTTTATCTGTTCCCTTGTTTATGCAAAATTTCATGATGATTTGATTTAGTAGTTAAGATGCGAAGGTGTAACAAACAAACAAACTACAAACTTAGTTTCGCATTTATAATATTACTAGCGACCTGCCCTCGCTTCGCTTCGGTGTAGTGTGGAGTTTGACAACATGTTTTATACATATAAATCTTCCTCTTGAATCACTCTATCTATTTATCAAAATACGTTGCATAGTTTAAAAGATCTAAGCATACATAAGGACATACAGCGGGAAGCAACTTTGTTTTATACAATGTAGTGAAGTATAAAGGCAAGGATTTACTGTTTGATTGACGAGAGTGTTACTGAGTTTCAAGTTTCAGTGGCGAATTAAAGAGTTTCGTGGAACGTACGTAAGGTCAAGTACCTTATTACGTCTACACACAAACTGGCCGAGAATGCGTGGAAATGACACGCAAAGGAATCTAAGTATACTTTGGTACACACACAGTCGTGATTGCGTCAGGACACGTTAGTATTATGAGTCAGGCATGAGAGTCTGAATTACTTTTTCCACCATTACTATTTCTTTTTTTTCTTGTGAGGAATATCGCGAGTGTTTTTTTTTTGTTCTAAGGGTTACCAAAAGCAAATTCATTTGCTTGGGCAATGCAAGCATTGGTGCTCACAATAGTGATTTTCACCATTTTTTCACTTGAAAGCATTCTCCATATTATACAACCCATGGCTGCGATACCCTATGATTAAACCGCGCGTTACTGGAGGCCTATCACCGGCGAATCATCGGCGCACGCTTATGAGTTGAACCAATTAACACAACCCAATGACCAACAAACACGATTACATTAAATGCAAATAAAAAAAAATGTCGTACCATTTCAAATTAATAAATTAATACTACTTATAGCAGTGCCAGGCCAGCTCTCTCATACCCCATACTTACGCAGGATCCATGCTGCGGGCTATGTCGGCATGTGCATTGTGCGTGCGTGTTGATTAGTATACATTTGTTTTACAAAAGGATATTGAGGTAGCGAGCTAAACCGCGATCGCGAGGTATCGCAGGGAGGCATCTTCGGCAACAATTAATCATACTCATAGTACACAGTCATAACTATACACATAACAACATACCTATAGGGTGTGATGTAAAACAAAAGTTATAAATTATTTTAACTAGGTATTTATAACTTTTGTTTTACACCATACGATTCTTATGTTCTATCTATACAACTGCATAGAACATAAGAATCGTGTAAATGAAAAATCTTTACCGGAATAAGCAGAAATAATCTCGTGCGTATAGTAAAGTCGAGTGAACTCATCGTGAATACATTTTATTTCATGAAATGAAGTCTAAAACTCACCGTTTACAATTACAATAATATTATGTTAGCAAATTAAGTAAAGTTAGCCAAAAATATATTATCTTCGTGACAGTCATCGATATACGAACATTAGTGTTGGCACAAATAAATATCAATACATTCAGCTGAGTTCTCAGATTATTGCTTGTATCACAAACGTATGTATTATTCATACTAGTGTCTGTCTGTATTACTGAAGCCATATTTCACAAGATGACTCCCCTTTTCCGATCCGGGAAGTTATTCTCGGCGCTAAGATCATAACGATGTTACAGATAAAATGGCATTAACTTATTCATTCTGATGGAACAGAATCAATCTATTTGAATTGTCCGATAGTATGCAATCGATATAGTTTATTATTTTGATCATTATGATAGGTAGGTGATAATAAAATTGGGGAAATTTGCTTAAAGATTTTTCCTCTCATAATAATATTATAAATGGGTACTCACTTTAAGAGATTATTTTAATAAAACTTTAAAAAATAATGGAAGTAGTGTTAGGTTTAACTTAATTTTAAAACTCTTGCTGTAACCACGAGCGAAAAAATAAACAAGATACAGGGGTTTCTTAGTTGTATTAAACTATTATTGTACCTACAGTGAAAATGACATATCCGGGCTTATATTGTACAATACTGAGTCGTATCATCTGCGAGCTATTGAAAATGTAATAATAGTAGCGTGTGCCAGTTGGCCGCTGGAACTTGTGAACGTTTTGCGGTAAATATATTGGAAATGGAACGCTTTTTGAGAAAACTAGTTCTGTGTTAATCTTTTAATAATCATTTCTAAACATGAGGTTTTCTGAAAAAAAGCGCGTAGGTATACACCAGTTGAAATAGTTATTTTTGAATGTTGTAATTTTCGGTTTCTAGGGTACCGTACCCAAAGGTTAAAAACGGGACCCTATTACTAAGACTCCGCTGTCCATCTGTCTGTCTGCCTGTCACCAGGCTATATCTCCTGAATCGTGACCCAAGGGGGACTGGAGGACCATGGGCAAGTAACGACAGATTTTATGTAAATTTTCATTTTAGTGATGTCATAGACTTAAACATAAAAAAAACCGGCCAAGTGCGAGTCGGACTCGCGCACTAAGGGTTCCGTACCAAAAATCGTTGTATGGGAGCCCCCTTTAATAGTTATTTTATTCTATTTTTAGTATCTGTTGTTATAGCGGCAAAAGAAATACATCATCTACCATGGGAAAATTATATGGCCCGTGGTACCCCTAATCTTTTTTATGTCAGTATGAAATTTTTGAGATGGTTTACCAGGGACAATAAAAATATATTTAGTAAGGAGATTGCCATCAGGGGTCCACGGGCAAAAATATTTGCTTGTGGTACCCCAAGGGGAACTTAGACTGGGGGACCACGGGCAAGTAACGAAATCGGTGGAGGAAAAGGTATAGGTACTGAAAATACATTAATACAGTAGCAGTTATGTGGTTTTATGCACTAAAAGTAATGTGTCAATGTCGACTGAAACTTGGCTTTTTCCATGAAAATTTTCATTTTAAATTTATTGAAGTCACGCTATACTTCGGATTGAGCGGCCCAGACAGTAAGACGCTACGTTTGTTTTTCACGCTTTTTTATAACATGCATAAAAAGTACCGTGACATGAAAATTAGGGTCGTTATTCTTTTTCAAATATTGTATTGATTTATAATTTTCATAGTATTTTTTTATTTGATTGTCTGAAAAATATGTTCGTGTTTTTAAGTAGCTAGTTCAAAAACGAGAATTTAAACTTAGAAAGTAGAACATATCTGAGAATAATATTTATAATTTGTACTGTGTTTCAATACCTATAATCATGATATAATAGACATATCACCACAGATACCAAATACATTATCAGTCACAATTTGGTTTGAAAACAAATCGATTTGAGCTAAAATTAAATAGAACTTGAATTCATCATTAGAACTATATACGGTTAATTTTTAAGTATATCTAAAAATGAAATGGGGTTTTCAGACCACGTAAATTAACAACTTTTACTATGGGGCCAACCACGAAATCGCGAAAAAAAACAGCTGTTCCATGCATTATAGTCGAGTCGATGTTGTACTTTTTTATGGAACAGCTGATTTTTTTCGCGATTTCGTGGTTGGCCCCATAGTGAAAGTTGTTCATTTACGTGGTCTGAAATCCCCATTTCATTTTTAGATATAGTTAAAAATTAACCGTGTATAAGTAGAATGGCACAGTCAGTATCTAGAAGAGTGATAGAAATAAAAAAAATCCCTTAAACGAAAGTGCATCAGCCATTTAATTAAAATTGATTTTATAACAGTAATTACATCATTCGTTAGTAGTCTAATAGATTGAAATCTGGAAAGTGTCAGAAACGCAATACTCGCATGAGCGTCTATCAAGATAATTGATCATAATTGAAAAATAATAGGGGTTAATGCACCCCTAACACGAAAAATAAGAACCCTCCAAAAATGCACGCAACCCGACAATTGCCACTTGGATTAATTTTATTGCACCTCGTTAAAATATTTATTTGGTTTTTATTTGCAATAATGTACCGAATGGTCGTTTTATAGTGTACTAAATAAAACTATCTATGTAATTGGGAAGATTTAAACATAAAAGCTGTCACCTATATCTTATGTAACCTAATAAAATAGGTAATTAGGAAAATGTGCGATTTGTCATCACTGTTTTTACGTGATTATTACACGACTGCCCAAAGCAAAAAGAGTGTACTATATATGTTCAGGGTTCATGTATGTTTGTGGGTATGTGAGTTTCTTTATTCCACCATAACTTCTGAATGCCTGAACTGATTTGGATAAATAGGGTATCGTTAGAATCCTTACAGCATCCCAATTGACACTGGCTATATTTTTTTAAATCAATATGGCGACTGTATGACGCCATTTAAAAAGTGAAAAAAATTTTTTTTCTTCTATTATTACAATATGGGCATCAAATGAAAGGCCTTGATGAGCACATTCTAAAACTATGTAATATGTCACTAAAATGTGTGAAATAAAAATAAATAAATTAAAAAAATATTAAAAACACGACTGCCCTGCCAAAAACGAACTAAAAAGTTAAACAACAAGTGTCATTGCAGTCGGGGGACCTCTTTTATCAAAAATTGTTCCATAATAGTATTTTTTTTAATTTATTTATTTTTACTTATTTTGATTTCTAGCAATGAGATTTTTTGCTTCTACTGCTTTCTTACATTAGAAATGATATTTCCGCTTGTCTTAAATTACTGAAGATGACCTATTTTAAGATACAATGATTCCATACTCAGCAAATGTAATACGTATTGGAATTTATTCTAATATGACATTGAATTATACGATACGCTACGACATTCTTAAGGTAAATTCACTAACCTTAACTGACAATTTATGCACAAAAACTTTTATATAGGACATTTAATGTATTTCACGTGTCAACAAAGATGCTTTTTAGATTAATTTGCGGCGGAAATAATCGGCTTACACGAATGGGTTGAAACCGCTCCGCATTGTTTATCTGCTTACAGAGACACATAATGTAACTCATTTGTATGTATGTTGAGTAACAAAACCCCTTTCAGATTTGTTACAGTAAGTGTACATTTTGTAGGAACTATATATTGGAGTACCCATTCGTTTTAATAGGTTACATCAAATAAGTTTATTTTTATAAAAAATTTAAGCTTTTTCTTTCCATTACTTACATTGCAAACCCATTACATATTAATTTATTAAAAAAAAAACTATTTTTTTATCCATACTCCATCAGTTGAAATCGAAGTTTAACACTCTACTTCTTCTCACAAAAAACAAATAGGTACTCTTGCATAATATTATCCATAGTATACCTACACATAATACAATGACAATAAAAAAGTAATGACCACTGACGTCCATTATACAAATACGCTGGACAGGCTATTACTGCCATGAAATGACAGCATTTTTTTTGCCGATTTGAAAATCGTCATATTGGCGCTGAGAGCAGTAGATTCTACTATGGCAGTGGTGAGTGAACTTGGAACTCACTTGGAAGTTCACTCACTACTGCCATATCATCATTAAATCATCTAACTATTGGTGACGTTCGCCTGTCCAGCGTACTTGTATAATGGACGTCACTGGTAATGACCCTTCAATTTCGTTTTGTTCAATCAAACTTCCAATGAAACCACAAATCACTCCAATCGAAACATACTTACTTCGTGAGCAACTGAGCAGTTCATGAAAAGAAATTTAAAAAAGTATTCGAAAAAAATGTTAAAACGGCAAATGGGAGAGTAATTGAGTTCCAGAGATGAAGCGTAGACGGTGGTTGTTTTAAAATATGTGCGACCAATTTCACGGCGTCCGAACATTGGAGCCGTTCGGCGATGTTGCCAGCATGAATTATTGCTTGCAATCACTAATTCTTTCTTCAGGGGCTTAACAGGGGAAAAAGAAGTTGCCGCTTTTTAATCTTAGCTACTTTTAGCTACTTTTTAAGGCTCAGTAAGAAGACTAATGTCCAAATAAATTAGTCTCATAATTCGATGATAATTTTGACTCATAAATACTTTATAAAGACAATGTTGCTACCTACCACTCATATAGATGGGGGTAGTGTTTCTAATTAAATACATTTTTATCGAAAAAAAAAAGTTATTTGCAAATTTCAGTCGTGACGATTATCCGAAGCTTCCCAAATATTTTCCTTTAAACATCCCCCACATTATGCAGCTTTTCTGAACTGCCAATCCGTTGATGACATGAATACCTATCTATAGGTTTCTTTCAGTCGCTAAGGATGGTATATTACTTTCATCGTTACACCGTCATAGTTTAATAGCATCTACAATTAACAAAACTCATACCATAAACCAAACAGGACGTGTAAAGCAAACATTTTCTTCGCACCAAAGAAGGAAGTATAAATATGCACTTGTCATTGTAGCAGAAAATGAAACTACAGTACTTAACAAGGGTTGTTAACCCCTAGGGCTCCGCCCTCCAACTTTTGCGCTCTATTATTAATGACAAGCCCTTGCCCCGCCCTGCCTCAGTCAAGTGCAATGCAAATTGGTGCTTTTCGACATATTTCGCTTGTCCTAAGGACTTTACAGACTTGCCACGTAGAGCGGCGACCAGCGATGCGACTAGCGAATTCGTAATTTCGGATTTTCGTAATTTTCGTGATTTCTAACAAAAACTAATTATATGAAATTTGACAATTACGACATTAACTATAATTTAAAAATTTGCTATAATAACAGACATTGAGAAGACAGTACAAATTAAATTCTTAGGAATATTTATTGACAAAGATTTAAATTACAAAAAACACATAGACTATATATGCACTAGGATAAATAAGTTTGTATACGCTCTTAGGCAAGTTAAGCAATTGGGTTTGGTTAAAAATAAAAGGTATTTTTTTTTATATTTTTTTACTACAGATTAGGCCAATTTAAGAAACTAATTTGAATATTTTAACATTTGGTCCCGTATTTATTTTTTTATAAATATATTTGTCGAGCGGATATGGTCAACCGGAATGACGTCATTAGTGGCATGAAAGTTTAAGAAGGAAAACCTTTGCCATCTACTTATAGAAAAAGAACGGCCAAGTGTCATTACCTGTCATAATGACTTTATGGTTGTTTGTAAACAAATAAGTTATAGTTAATATTTCTTCTATTTTATTCATTTAATCCAGTTGTGACGGTTCTAACCTACCTTCTTAATTTGCCGCAATAATTTTTGAGGTGGTAAAATTATAATAAAAATGCTTACCAGTGGAAACTCAGCTGAAAAACTTTGTAAAAACTGACACGCCCAATCTACCCAAATTGCGAAATGTATTGTATGTATTGTGTCTATTTTGGATGTAGGCTACATGGATGAAATTGTAACGATTGCTTGTGGACTGATAAATTTGCAGGATAACATAATAAACATTGTGAAAATATGTGCATACTTTATTTCTATTTACAAACATTTAATAGTAGGGATGTGGAAAAAATTACGAGATAAGTTCATCGATATACTCTGATATATCGATAGATGTTTTTACAATATTTTTTCCAAAACATTTTTTTTGTAATTACGTATGGATTCTAATAGTCGACACTATTTTGTCACTGGAGCATTTTGATTTTTTCCTACTTTTGAGTCTTAAAAATCATCGTAAAATTCGTCAAATGGAGCCAAAATTTCGCGTAGGGGTTTATTTTGCTATTTTTTTATGTTTTACAATACCTTAAAATTAGAATCCATTACTTAGTCATCATCCCATTTCATCTCATTTTTTTCTGAGAAATATTACCTATATCGATACATTTTCACTTCCACCTTCCACCATCCCTAATGCCAAGTTCATTGTCAAAATTGTCTTTGCCCTTTTTTCTTTTTTTTTTATTATGGCTGGGGGATCTGTATGTGATGACGTCATATGAAGGTCATTTGAAGGTCAAAGCTTTTTATTGAATATTATAAATATCTTTAAAAATATAGAATTATTTTTAAATTTAATTAGTAGACACTGTACCGAAAGCTTATTCCTCGAAATGGTTTTGAGATTTCCAGTCATGTTCAAAAAGTTATCAAAGCCAATTGACAAATTTAAATACAGCGCTTAATGCATATCACGCTTATGTAGGTTCAATTCTAAGATACGGCATTATAATGTGGGGCAACAGCACTACAACAAATATAAGTAGAGCTTTCATTGCCCAAAAAAAGTGTATTCGGGCAATATGCGGAATTCCACCTTATTCATCCTGTAGATCGAGATTTTGAAAGCTATTGACATTGTCGTCACTATATATTTTGGAATTATGTATTTACGTAAAGCAGTCTATTCATTCCTTCAAAAGAGCATGTGATGTGTACCCACGAAATACAAGAAATCCTTACAGATTAGTCATTGACAAAATATCAACGTTGAGAAAACACAAAATCAGCTTTCTGACTATGTCTATTAAGATATATAATAGAATCCCTGCCGAAATCACACAATGTAACAACTTAAATAGTTTTAAGTCAAAATTGTATCAGTGGCTACTTTAATGTGAATTTTATAATCTGCAAGAATTTTTCAATGCAACTCAATGAAATTGGAATTGTAATTTATTAATATAAGAATATTTATGACACTTCAAATAGTGCTACTTGTCACTTGTGTAAAATTTTGCATGCTATTCAATAATGGCTTAACATGATGTACTTGTTATAATGAGGCTGTCACCTTTCATACCATGTTAAATGCAAATAAAATTATATTATTATATTATTATTATTTTATTCGAGGTCACGAACTGTGAATTAACTGCTGTGCAGTGAGCATGTCGAGAGCACAATGAAGAGCCAATTCGTGAGTCGTGTCGCCGGTTGCCGGTTTGCATGGCCAGGCGGTTTAGCGATAACTTGAAGCAATGTTTACTTGAATGCATTGTTTATGATACACCCTTGATAATGGAATATTTTAGAGCACGATTGTTATGGAAAGTAATTATTAGCTTTATTAATAACGAAGGGTGGATGTAGCTAGATTCTGCAACGTTTATTGTAAGTAAGGTTTATAGTCGAAGTTGTTAAGTGGATATGGATATCGCTACTTGCGATAAGACCGCCCATTAATATCTTTGTCTATGTTTGTTTTTCCAATATTTTTTTTATTGATTTTTCTAAATACGTTGAAATGAAATGCATTTATTGGCTATCACACAAAAAAATAATGTTCACAAACAACAAAAAAGGGGATACTTCATTATCAACTAAGTATACTGCCCGGCATATATATTGGCAAGAAAATGAAAGAGACAAAAGATGCGCAGTAGCCATAAACTTAGTGTTTATGGCTACTGCGCATCTATTGTCTCTTTCTTTCTCTTGCCAATATATATGCCGGCATCTGTAAATTAATGTGCAAAATAATGAGACATGACTAATAAGGTGTGTGACGGGCCAACCAGGGGATGTTGGCTTTGGAGCTTTTGTTTAGCATTGAATAGGTATTAAAAGTAATATAAAAAATCAACAAATTTTAAGTCAGAAAGCAAGCATAAACAGCAACACGCAACTTGTTACTTTAATAAAGTATAGGCCCCAAACTGATTTACATAACGTTAAATAACAGAGTTTAAGTTTAACGAGTATGTATAATTATTTAATCTACTGGTTTAAACCCATAAAAATAATTACGGAAAATACTTCAGGCCTTTGAAGTTGATTGGTCTTGAGATTTGTGTTTGATAAACTTAGGTATAATATTTTAAACTAGTTACAAGTATAAGGTAGGTATTATCTGTCAACTGAAAAGCAGTAGAAAGATACACTAAAGTTATTTTCATTATTTTTTAATCTATACACATCAACTTTGTCTAGGGATACAGGTGGTATTTTCATACAAACGAGGTAACTTTGAAGCCTTGGTTTTCTGCCAGGGATGTACCGTGCTGTAATCTGATAATGGCCATCCAGGGACTGAATGGAGTAGATTCAGATCGCTATACACACCCAACTGATCTGATCAGCATTTTAAAAGATTAATGGGCTAGAGTTCTCAGTTTGAGGATTTCCATACATTTTCAAGCTATTTTCGCGGTTTTTTTAAACATGTCCATTACGTTTTTAGAATGCTGGTCAGATCAGTTGGGTGTGTATAGCGATCTGAATCTCTTCTACTCACTCCCTGGATAGCCTTCATCAGATCACAGCACAGTACATCCTTGGCAGGAAACCAAGGCTTCAAAGTTACCTCGTTTGTATGAAAATACCACTTGGTATCCCTAGACAAAGTTGATGTGTGTAATTGTCACTGCTAATTAGGAGTTCAATGGCGCAGTGCTTTAGCGCCTTGCCCAGCGATTGCGGAAGTTAAACAACTTTCGCAAGGGTTGGTGGTGCGATGGGTGACCAAAACTTTTTGATCTCGAGCTTCGCCGTTCGTCCCGGCAGTTGTTCGTTAACGACATTGGGCCCGCTTGGTGGGTTATGGGTGGCCCAAACTCCATATCCACCCATTAGGAAGTCCTGTGCCCCAGCAGTGGGGTCATAAAAATTGCTGATGGTCAATCATCACTGCTAATACCCGTTTTTTCTAATATACTTTACTAGCTTTTGCCCGCGACTTCGTCCGCGTGGACATTCGGAAAATCTCAATGAAATCTTTGACTGAGATAAAAAAATAAGCTATAACTATCTTTGTGCTATTCCAAATCCGTTCAGCCGATTTTTTTACGTAATTGAGTAAGATACATTCAAACATTAAACTTTATAATATCATGAGTTCCCGTTCCCGTTCTCATTCTTATTCCTGTACCCGTTCCCGTATTATTTTTCCATTAAAAATTTGAACCCCCATTTCACCCCTTTAGAGGTCTTTAGAGGTGAATTATGGCTGGCCACCGTGTTGGACTTCAAATAACATACCGTTTTCGTAATCAACATCCCATGAAACCTCAATAACGACATCCATATCGATTTATGAAAAAAAGTATATGTACTTGTTAATTTTAATTTAAAATAATGTTTGCATGCTATCGTTAATGGTTGAATAGGCATATCCTTTAAAGAACTCCAGTGAACGCTTATCAAATGCAAATAAATGATATTCTATTCTATCCTATTCCATGGGTCCATTTACCCCTAAGGGGTTAATTATCGGAAAATCACAAAATACATGTTTGCTTTTAAAAGTTGTTAGTTTTTAAAAGTACTCCTGTGAAGTTTCACGTCAAAATGTCTATTGAAAATTATTTTTTCATTCAAAACATGAACCCCATTTTACCCCTTTAGGGGTTGAAACATAGCCACTATTTAAACTGTAACTGTACCACTGTGTTGAACTTAAAAATAAATGCCATTTTCGCAATCAACATCCCATAAAAATATTTATGTTTTTTTATACGTGGAATTTTTTTATATGTGGAAACTTGTAATTGGCTCTCAATAACTGTTTAAATAACCTACTTTATTTTAACCTAGCTGTAAGTTTTCCGAAAATTTGTAAAATAAAATAAAATAAAACCTCAATAACGACATCCATATCGATTTTGGGCTTATTACCCCATTTACCCCTTAAGGGGTTGATTTTCAGGGATTTACGAAATACATGTTTGATCATTTGTTTATAAAAGTACTCCTACGAAGTTTCAAGTTGTAAAGTCAAAGTCAAAGTCAAATAAGCTTTATTCAAATAAACTTAATTATTAAGTACTTTTGAATCGTCTATATTTTCCTACCATCCGTTCCAGACTTTTTTAGCTGACAAGAAGAACGGGCGCAAGAAACTTATCAGCTGTAACAGCCATAAGTAACGATATTTACAAACTTTAATATATCGTTACCAAATAATTACAACAGGGTGACAGGATTATTGGCAACAACATAGACTTATTGTTATATTACTTCAACAAAGTACTTATAGTAGCAAGTTATGTGTTACATCATTTCCACGCATTTTGATCTTTAAGATAATCGTCTACTTTATAATAACCTTTACCCATGAGCGTTTTTTAACATGGTTTTTAAATTCATGCAAAGGAAGATCAATCACTTGTTGTGGAACTTTATTAATAAAGGCTATGCCTTTCCCCATAAATGAACCTCTAGTTTTTGCAAGCCTAAATCTTGGAACGGCAAGTTTATCTTTATTTCTTGTATTAAACTGGTGAATATTGCTGTTCTTAGCAAATGAATCATAGTGTTTCCTTACATAAACTAAATTTTCATAAATGTATTGGCCTGCCAAAGTTAAAATATTTATTTCTTTGAACAATTCTCTCAAGGTATCTCTTCGCCGTAGATTGTATATGGCGCGAACAGCTCTTTTTTGGAGTACAAAAATATTTTCAATACTGGCAGCTGAGCCCCACAATAGCAGTCCATATGACATTACACTATGAAAATAACTAAAGTATACTAACCTTGCCGTTTCAATATCAGTTAAAAGCCTTATTTTCTTAACAGCGAATGCCGCTGAACTAAGTCTACTTGACAAGGCCTCAATATGTGGATCCCATTGCAGTCGAGAATCTAGTGTGATACCTAGAAATTTTGTACTCTCAATAAACTCGACTTCATCGTCATTCAAATTAATATTTAATATTGTTTGCTCAACATTAGGTAATGAGAATTTAACACATTTAGTTTTTTTGGGGTTAAGTGCTAAATTATTACTATTAAACCAGTATGAAACTTTAGAGAGGGCACTATTTACTTCGTCCGAACAGTTATTACCTCTGTTTACTTTAAAAACTAAAGAAGTATCATCCGCAAATAGTACTGTCTCACATAAATTATTCGCGTAGTTGGGAAGGTCATTTATATAAATTAGAAACAACAATGGGCCCAATATTGATCCCTGTGGCACACCCATATTGATGGGGGCTCCGGTAGATTCAGTTCTATTAATCACTACTTTCTGAGTTCTATTGTACAAATACGATTTCATAAGACTAACTGATTTATCAGAGACACCATAATGTTCTAGCTTCTTTAATAGTGTTTGATGATCAACACAATCGAATGCCTTAGAAAGGTCACAGAAAATGCCAATTACATCTTGCTTTTCTTCCCAAGCGTCAAGAATATTCACTTCTCAAGCTTACGCGCTCACTAGACATGAAATAAAACACTTTTTAACGGATACTAGCGCGGTTTTATTGAATGTACTTTGGTATTTAGTTGGTATTTGGTTTGATTTTTGGTTTTTCCCGACGTTTCGGCACCTTTGCAGCTGCCGTGGTCACGGGGGACTGAAGCTACCCGTGAGCCTACCCTCAAGCGATGAATTTTTTTTATACGTTCAGAAATTAAAATTTAACAAAATTTTTAATTATTTTATGTTGATTTATAATTTAATTTTATGAATTATTTAATGCTAAAAAGAGAGAGAAATCTACTGAAACTACCACCATTTCATAAAATTGGGAGGCCCCTCCAAGAAAGAAATGGCGAAAGAAAACTTGGAGAGGGAGCCGACCTCCGTCTTTTGTATTAATTTATTTATTTGCAAAAGGAACTAACCGTATCATTAGATCTTACAGTGTGTGTGAGGGGCTTTAGCTTGTGAATGATGGGGTCCCAAGCTGGTGGAATTTTCCAACCATCATCTCTATTGAAATTAGGATATTTATTTATTTCGATAGCCTCGCGGAGCATTCTAGGGATGAATCTACGTTCCCTAGCAAGGATTTGGGGTTTGTCAAATCTAATATAATGGTTGGGCCCCTCAAAGGCGTGTTCACTCACTGCAGACTTGTTATCGCGCCTATGTTTCATGTCAGCTACATGCTCTTTGACGCGGGTCCCTATGCTTCTCTTTGTTTGCCCGATGTAGGAGAGTCCACAGTCACAATCTAGTTTGTAGACGCCTGCAGCTTGAAGGGGGATATTACACTTGACAGGTCGTAAGAATTGGTTGATCTTCTTCGGCGGCTTGAAGTAAGTTTTGATTGACGCTCGCTTCAGAATGTTTCCAATCTTGTCAGTGACACCCTTCAAGTATGGTAGGATGGCAGGTTGACGCTCTACTGTGGCTGGTTTGGCGCGTTTTCTGTGATTGAGGTGTGGTACTTGCAACTTGTTGTTACGCAGTACTTGTTGGACGTGCTGAAGCTCAGCAGTCAGGTGTTGTTTGTCACAGATTCCGCGGGCTCTCTGAAACAAAGATTTCCCTACGGTAGCTAACTGTATAGGATGATGGTGAGAGTCACCATTAAGGTATCTGTCTGTATGGGTTGCTTTACGATACACTGTGTGGCTCAAGGTTTGGTTCGGATTCCTGATAATGAGAATGTCTAGGAAAGCTAGTTTATTGTCTGCCTCTAACTCCATAGTAAATTGTATGTTGGGGTTTATGGTGTTAAGATGGTTAAGAAATGCAGGGACACTGTCTCTAGGTAGTATTGTGAAAGTGTCATCTACGTACCGTTTGTAGAACCGGGGAGTCACTGGTGCTGTGGCTAGTGCTTTCTCCTCAAAATCCTCCATGAAAATGTCAGCAACGATGGGGGATACAGGAGAGCCCATTGCTACGCCGTCCACTTGCACGTAGAACTCCTCGTTCCATAACAGATAGCCAGATGTTAGGCATAATTCTAGTAGTTCTGCATATTCAATTGGCATGTTGTTGTCAACTAGCTTTTTCCTGATGATATCAATGCAGTCCTGTACTGGTAAGCATGTGAATAAGGACTGAACATCAAAACTTACCATAGTTTCATCATCAGCGAGATGTAGATGTTGTATCTCACTGACAAACTGGTAGGAATCCTTTACAAAGGCTGATGTGTTACCTCTCAGTGGTGTAAGTGTTTTTGCTACGTGTTTAGCCAATTTATAAGTTGGTGAGTCAATTTGGCTTACAATCGGACGCAGCGGAGCATTGTCTTTGTGTATTTTCGGTAACCCATACAGTTTCGGCGGTGTAGGGCAGGATGGAATAAGATAATTGACATCAAGATCTAACTGTTCTGAATATTTTTTGATGAGTTCACTCGTTTTCTTAAGGATCTTGGCGGTTTGATCACAATTCACATGTTTATACGTTTTCTCATCACTTAAAAGTTCTTGCATTTTTGTGTTATAATCCGACGTATCCATAACTACCGTTGCGTTGCCTTTATCAGGTCGGAGGATAGTTAATTCGGGTCTAGTGCGTAAGTTCTTCAACGCGACGTGTTCATCATATGGAAGATTGTGTTTGGGCAGTTTACTACGTCGTAAAACGGATGAAATATCTTGACGTATAGCTTCACTATCCTCTTTTTTGAATTGGTTTTTAACTAGACAATCCTCTACGTTGCAAATAATATCCTCATACGGTATTCTGCGAGGTGTTACCGCGAAATTCAGACCCTTATTTAATACTTTTAAAGTCGGTTCATCCAATATTTGTTTTGATAAATTGACAACTGCACGAGTTTGACATTGACGGGTGTCATCTTCTACTCTATGGTTCGTATCGGCATGATGACGTTTGTACAACTTCTCATATTTAGAAATTTGTCTATGCTTACATTCGTTGTACACGGCTGTTTCGCGTTTATTAAGTATCAGAATGTAATGGTTAAAGTCCGCCGTGGCAAGTTTTATTTTCAAATCATTGGATAAGCGATCTATTTGTTGATTTAATGCTACTGATTCGGAACGATGTTCGCGGATTAGACTCACGAGCAACTTTTTGCTTGCCTGTTGTAGGATCTTGGCTTGGACCCTTCAAGCTGCAGGCGTCTACAAACTAGATTGTGACTGTGGACTCTCCTACATCGGGCAAACAAAGAGAAGCATAGGGACCCGCGTCAAAGAGCATGTAGCTGACATGAAACATAGGCGCGATAACAAGTCTGCAGTGAGTGAACACGCCTTTGAGGGGCCCAACCATTATATTAGATTTGACAAACCCCAAATCCTTGCTAGGGAACGTAGATTCATCCCTAGAATGCTCCGCGAGGCTATCGAAATAAATAAATATCCTAATTTCAATAGAGATGATGGTTGGAAAATTCCACCAGCTTGGGACCCCATCATTCACAAGCTAAAGCCCCTCACACACACTGTAAGATCTAATGATACGGTTAGTTCCTTTTGCAAATAAATAAATTAATACAAAAGACGGAGGTCGGCTCCCTCTCCAAGTTTTCTTTCGCCATTTCTTTCTTGGAGGGGCCTCCCAATTTTATGAAATGGTGGTAGTTTCAGTAGATTTCTCTCTCTTTTTAGCATTAAATAATTCATAAAATTAAATTATAAATCAACATAAAATAATTAAAAATTTTGTTAAATTTTAATTTCTGAACGTATAAAAAAAAATTCATCGCTTGAGGGTAGGCTCACGGGTAGCTTCAGTCCCCCGTGACCACGGCAGCTGCAAAGGTGCCGAAACGTCGGGAAAAACCAAAAATCAAACCAAATACCAACTAAATACCAAAGTACATTCAATAAAACCGCGCTAGTATCCGTTAAAAAGTGTTTTATTTCACGTCAAGAATATGTTTGAGAAGTGCAATTCCAGCATCAGTAGTACTTTTACCCTTGGAAAATCCAAACTGATTTTTATGAAGTATATTATTGTATGTGAAGTAATCTAATAATTGGGAATATATAATTTTTTCAAATATTTTACTAAGTGCTGGTAGTATAGATATTGGCCTAAAGTTAGCTGGGTCACTTTTATCCCCAGATTTAAAAAGAGGAATCAATTTACTATTTTTCATTAGATCAGGAAAGACCCCTTCGTCAATACATTTGTTAAAAATAAAAGCCAAGTAAGGGGCTAGTATATCAATTATTGATTTAATAATGCTTGTTGACATGCCCCAAAGATCTTCTGTTTTTTTAACATTAATTGTTTTAAAAGCTTTAATGATATCTGCACTATTTATATATTTAAAGGAAAAACTTTCATTGCACTTATCAACACTAGACTCCAGAAGGGAGACAGCGATGTTGGGACAAGCACTAAGAGTACTGGTAGTTTCTGCAGGTATTCTAGCAAAGAAATCTTCAAAAACTTTAGCGACCTCATTGTCAGATTCAAAAGTTTGATCACCAGTTTTTAAGCAGAAGGAATTTATATTGGATTTTGATTTGCCCGTTTCTTTATTAATAATATTCCAAGTAGCCTTAATTTTATTGTCAGCTAATTTTATTTTATTTGAAAAGTACTTGGACTTTGCTAAGATACAAACTTCTCTGAATGTTTGTGAATACTTCTTGACAAATTCAATGAAGTTAGGATCACAAGAAGTAGCTTTCTCTGCATAAAGTTCGTATAATTTCCTTCTGCTCTTATATATACCGGGTGTGGCCCAGTCACTAAATTTCGTACTATCATTACATCTGATCACTTTTTGTTTAAAAGTTTCACTAAATTCAGTTTGAACTATGCTAAATAAATGATTATATAGGTTATTGGCTTCAAAATTTGGTTCTGGTAATGTTTCTATTTTACTTGTGACATTGATTCTGAATTTTTCAATAGAGTGATTTTTTATTGGCCTACACATTATTTCCCGTTTAGGTGGAACATGATGGTGCTCAATGGAGGCTAATTGTCCACTATGGTCGGATTTAATACAATTTAAAATTGATTTTTCAATAACATTACAGTTACAGAAAATATTATCTAAGCAGGTTGCCGATGTGGGTGTGATACGCGTTGGTTCATTAAAAATATGTAGCAAATTAAATGATTTAAATAAGTTTATGAACCTACTCGACAGTTTGGCTAATTTAGGGTCTAAGATGTCGACATTAAAATCTCCGCAAATCGCGACTTTTTTATTCTTCCTACAGGTCATTTTTAAGACTTCCTCCATAGTGGACTCAAACTCAGAGTAATTTGCGGTGGGGGGTCTGTATACGCATACTATAATTATTTGATCAAGTTCCACACAAGACAGCTCAATGGTTCGTTCAATTGAGAGGGATACTACATCTTTGCGTTCTTTATATTGTAAACTATCATGTAGAATAATAAGTGACCCCCCTCTTATAGCAGATTTCCTATTAAACGAGCTAGCAACTTTGTAATTATCCAAACTTAAAACTAATTCGTGCTTTTTCAACCAATGCTCAGTAACACATAACGCATCAATATCTTCAGAATTTAAGAATAAGCTTATTTCTAAATCTTTGCCAGAAAAGCCTTGCATATTCTGGTGTACAATTCTTAAACAGTTAGGCTTTTCTATTGTTAAGTCAGGGCTAGAGGACGCCTCTATTGTCTTAAACGGTAATTTAAATGTAAACAATTATTATTACTTGAATCAAGTAAAATGTTATTTTTATTTGGAACAGATTCCAAAGTTGAATGACAAATGTCAAAAGTTGACTGCTCAATAAAAGCAGTTGTTTTACTAGCCAGATTATTGGCTAAATGTTTAAAGTAAAAAGATAGCGATAATGCTATTTGTCTCTTAAAAGAACTAGGCAGATAGAATTTATCTTTTGTCAAGTAAAAACTATTGAATAATTTATTGATGTCAATTATGTGCAGCTGTTCACTATTATGAAATGCCACTGTATTCAATGTTAAGTTCAACTGATACCTAAAATTATTTTCTATTTGTGGCATACTTTTGCTATATGGGAATGTGAACAAAATCACTTTTCTCACTTTTAGAGAGCATAAGGAATTACAATAATCTAACAATTGGTTTTTGTTCACATTACCCCTATTTCCTATTAAAATTATCAAATTAGTGTTTTCATTAAATGATTTTTTAACAATAATTTTCATCATGTCATCCATAGTTGACCCAGGCATACAATAATTAATTATATTTTCCTTGGAGTGTTTCTGAATTAATTGGCCTAGATCCTTACCCATCTCATCGCAAAACATAATTGTTTCGCAACAGTTATTTTCAGAGTAATGTCTTTTATATTATTTTCATACAAAGTTTGAACCCCAATTGGCGCCTTTAGGGGTTGAATAATGTCTACCACCTAAAACTAAATGCCATTTTCGTAATCAACATCCCATAAAACCTCGATAACGACACCCATATGGATGGTGAGCTTTTTTACCCCACTTACCCCCTTAAGGGTTGAGTTTCGGAAAACCACGAAACACGTGTTTGCTTATTTGTTTTTAGAAGTACTCCAACGAAATTTCAAGTTGAAATGTCTATTTAATATTTTTTTTTTCTATACAAACTTTGTACCCCCATTTCAACCCTTTAGGGGTAAAATTTCCAAAAATCCCTTCTTACTGGATGTTTACACTGTATAAAGTATCTTTGTACAAAATTTCAAGTCTCTAGGTTTAGTGGTTTGGGCTGGGCAATAGTCTGTCATTCACCCCTTCACTTTTATATAAGAGTATATAAATAATCTTTAATAGTTTTCTTTAATTAAAGCCTTCTTTAGGATCAAACTGTAACTGAACCAATTTGTGTCACCAGCCGTCCAGGCTCAACCAATTTCTTATAAAAACACTGCCTATATTTGTTACCATAATGGGAGCGCGCGCTTGTTTTTGTACTCCCTTGTTATTAAATCGCATACGAAGGGCGGAATTCAAAATGGTTTATTTTGATTGGATTTTATTGAACGTATTTCAATGTTCCGCAATGTATCGCTCAATAGCACGCTCCTTTGATATCTACTGGGGAATGAAAAATTGGTAAGCACCGCGAACTCAACTCTGACAGTTTAAAAAGTTATACGGGAAACGTTTAAGCTACGTCTGACTGGGTTTTGGATTGTGGCGGTATTGCTTTTCATTAAGCACAAAATGTGAAAAAATATTTAACATTCATCAGTGTTCAGTTCATCTGTTTCAAATCTGTATAATTTACTTGTGATACTGCCCAATACACATTTAAGCTGAAAATAAATCTTGTGACCAGTACAATAACAGCTAGAAGTTTCATAATCGATGTACAAAAGTGTAAAAATATACTTAAGGCTGTAGTAGAGCATAAATTGTTTTATTTTATACAGTATAGCTAGTTTAAGGCTGTATAGAGCCGAAATTTTGTATAAACCTTTTACAGTACAGTACATCGATAGAAAAAGACAAAAATAAATCAATGCAATCATCGGCAAAAACCGATATTTTTAATTACAGTTAGATATTTTTAGATCCCTATTTCCTATATCATAAGTCAACTTTCTTGCCAAAAATAAGAATCAACGCTATCTCAAGCCCGTAAAAACAAAATTCCCAGTCGACCACTTTGTTTCAAGAAACCAATTTCTTTTCTTTTGTATCGGAAAAACCGGATAAGTCATTAAAAGTGTCAGTCGAGCGTAAAAATCAGGCGCATCGGAGGAAAGTGGTCGAATCCAGCTGGGTCTTATCAAAAAGTTGAAAACTAGCATTATTCCCAATCCGAAGAATACTTATTAAACTTCATCTTAGAACATTGGATAGACCACTTCACTTTTAACGACGCAGCAGATTTTCAATAGCAACTTTTTGAATTATACCTTTTCATTAATAACTTTGACTGCACTTGGATTGGGTGCATCGAAAGTGGTTCGTTTGAAAGCATTAAATCAAAGAATGTAGCGATATAAGAAACAAATTGACATAATTAAATATTCAGTAAAGGAATAGTAAGATATTCCTGGCAATTGGCAGAGAAAATTTTTGTATACCTATCTAAAACAATACTTTCTCAAAAAGGAACTCATTGTTGGTTTGGTATACTACTTTTCAATAATAAGGGACTTGACATAAGGGAATATAACAACCTATTTTGAGAAATAACTTCAACTTTTTATTTTGAAACATTCTAATTTATAACAAAACTTTTTAATAACTTCAAATGAGACTTTGCTATCGATATTAGAATTACCACAGACAATAATAAATGTGATTGCGTTTTTGCTTCTCAATCTTCCAGGAAATTCAAGTGACATCTCCATCTTGGCTGCGGTTGCACCTCGTTTTTTCAACGGCGCGGCGTTCGTGTAATGAGTTGTCTCAGAGCTTCGATTGACCGCCCCTTCCATCCAGGACCCTCTGGGCCAATTCGCTCGCCTTTATATTCTTTTAAGCTTCGCTATCTCGGCTTTTTAAAGAAAGTCTGCTTTGGTGTTCGGCTGAATACAAAGTTGAATGTGAGCGGGATACAGGGATTACGGCTTTAAAGCATCGCTTTACGGTGCACGGATATATCTATTCACGTGCATTCCTTTTTTATACCCTCTACGGCGAAGGTTTCATTAAAACACGTAAGGAGAGATTGGTTTTTTGTCTTGTTTAAATGTGATTTAGGTTGCATGAGTGCAGATAGAAACTTCTGTTTACATTAAAAAAAATAAGCTTAAGGTTGCTGTACTCTTAAAAGCTGTTTCACATTTTCCAGAGAAGCTTCAGATAATTTACCTGACACAAAATTTCATACATATTATTTCACTAAACCGAGAAGATAACATACCAGCTCTAAATTTTATACTCAATTAAGAACTTTTGAAATCATTAATATTAAAATTTAAAAATTGTCGTGAGTGAAATCTTTTATATTCGTTTCAACGACACATATGAAATGAACATTG
The DNA here is from genome assembly GCA_943789525.1 of Agriphila geniculea. Classification (NCBI taxonomy): domain Eukaryota; kingdom Metazoa; phylum Arthropoda; class Insecta; order Lepidoptera; family Crambidae; genus Agriphila; species Agriphila geniculea. The sequence continues at coordinate 21,689,547 of OX038871.1, forward strand.
AGAGCAGCAGTGAATTATTCTGAACAAGTTCTGTTTCAAGAATTTTAACAGGCACAAACAGCCTAATTGAAAACTTTGAAACTGTTCAAATAACGTGTCTGCCTAGTTCGCTTCGCCCACACTCTCAGCAACTTCGTTCCTCGTTTCAGCCACGCAATCATTTGGTGAGAAGAAACTGTTTCAGTTTCATTTTGAAGAAAGAAAACCGTTTAAAGAGGAAACTTAAATAGAACAGAAAGTACGTCTCAGAAATTACCAGTTGATGAAGAAATAGCATTTTGTATTAAAACCTTTCCTTCCTTTGGTAAAGGAAACCCTTTCTTTGGCAAAACTGTCTGTTTGAAAAAGATGTATTTTTTATTAAATATATATTTTTTAAAGAACTGACGAAATAATGATAGATTTTACTAAACATTTTGTTAATCTGCCCTTGTGCTAAAAGCAAAAAAATTTCTCGGTTGCCCACCCAGTATTTGCACCATTTTAGCGCATACCTTATCTTTCCATTTTTAGGGTTCCGTACCAAAATGGTAAAAAAGGAACCCTTATGGTGTGACTCAGTCTGTCTGTCTGTCTGTCTGTCACAGCTGGATATCTCGAGAACTACTAGTGGTATCTACTTGAAATTTGGAATAGTTTAAGATGACATTTGCCCAACAATTTTGCTTATAAGAAATAAATAAAAAAATAAATATCTTTTTTACAACAGTGACTGAAAAGGGGTCTTAAAAATTTGAAGTGGGGCTACTAGGACATGTGGGGTATCATATAAAAGAGCGCCGTTTGAACGTTTTCAATCATTTTTTCTTTTTGTTTTAGGCCACATGGTTTTCGATAAATGATAAAAAAATACAAAAAAAAATACTGTCCCCCCCCCTTACCTCCGAAGTTTGCAAAGAGAAAAATCTGAAATAATTCTATGTGATAGCAGTTTATATAAAGATTACAGGAAAAATAAAACGATAACTCAATATAGCACACTTTTTTAGAAATTAACAAATTTCTAAAAAGTTAACATTAGTTCCACTATCGGTCAAGAGATGACGCTGACCTAAAACTGCAATACTAATTTTATTATACTACTCTGCAGTGTGGTTTGATGGTGCAATTATGATGGTATGGAACCCTCGGTGCGCGAGTCCGAGAAGCTTAGCTTCAATAGCACGGCGGCTATGTGGTATCCAATGAGGATTTCCGCCCCATTCCCCTCGGTGTCCGGGAAGGTGCTCCGAGCGCCTAAGGTTGAGAGCGAAAAAAAAACGCGACTTCATCTTGTTGTCTTCTTACCTTTCTCTACATTTGCTTATATTCAATACTTTTAACAGACATTTTTGCCGCGTTATCTTTGTTTACCAAATAAAAAGTAATAATGACATTAAATCTCAAAAATGGCTTAGAATAACAAGTTTTTGCAACCACTAGGAAAAGGAGGAAATTAAGCTAATTAAAAATACACATTTTGTATTCTGCGTTTTGATATTTCTTCTTTAGTGTGAAGATTGTCGCAACGCTTGGAAACAATTGTGTAAATATACAGCAAAACCATGTTATGATAAGAGTTTTTATCTAAGTATTTGAGATATGAAAAAAAACAGATACAATTGACCATCCAATTCATCAAAATGGACCTAGTATTTATATATTTTTTCCTCTTGAGTGTCGTAAATTTGTATATTTTAGTCTTTATTTTAATTTAATTTTAGTCCCATAGAAAAAATACATACCAATGATACTAAACGTATATCTTTTACAAATTGCAAACGCAACCGTCACACCAGGCAGGGCACTGAAAAAAATCATTAGCGCAACAAATTGATGAAACTCAGCTACGTGAGACGCGTGCTTTGTGTCTGTGTGTAATTTTAATGAGTTTCGCGCTAGGCCCACCGGCGGGCGACATAGCCCCAAGTGAGGATAGCTATATTAGCGCCGCTGCTGAAGAGCCGGAAATCCCCCACCTACCCTGCCTGTCCTCTAAAGAACGGGTAGTGATGGGGATAAGAAACCGTCGATATCGATATTCAGTTTTATCTTTGTCATACCAGGAGGAGTATTGAAAAAAAAATAATGCAACAACTTGATGAAGCTCGAGTACTCCAGATGACATAATTATTAGACATAGAGGGCCCATAAGCAACTTTTGTCTCCGCAACTAATTTGAATATTACGGATTTGTATGAAATGTCGCGTCGCTACATGTGCGCACTTTCACTCGTAAACTCGTAGAATTGATGTGAGCGACAAATTAGTTGAGGAAACAAAAGTTGCTCGTGGGAGCTAGCGCTTGAAATGGATGTCAAAATATGCGATATTAATAATAAGAATAAATCTTTATTGAAATAATCTTACATCAAAAAAATAACAATTTAAGTCTAGATATAGGTACAAAAAGCTAAAATACAGAGTGCCCGAACTAGGTTTATAACCTGTATCTCAGGCAAAAAGGGGCTTACATTACTATGTAATATTATTAAACAATTAAATACAATAAATATTAATATGGAAAAATAAAATCAAAAAAGCTCAAACATAAACGCAGATAGAGTTAAAATAAAATAATGATAATTTTGTTACCTTATTAACGTCAGACGAGTATAGCATCTGCGTCATCATAATTTAATCTAGTTTTTGAACTAGATGTCAATGATGCATTATGATATACAATTATTATTTTTATATATTACGTGCGTATTAGATGGTGGTAGAACAGCATTATTGATCGGATAATCCATGTTTTTACTATATAATACTTTTCCCGGACATATTGAAAAGGACTGGTATGATAATATTTTCTGTAAAACAAGATAAATTAAAATATTTCACGTAGAATAGGTACGTATGTACAAATGAAACGAACAACACTAATGTTTAAGGCAGTTTTGTTTGATATACCTATATATATTTATGGCAGTTTTGTTTGATATAATATATTTAAACCCGAAAAATTTAGTTTAGTCGCAGCGTAAGCGAAGCGTGAACCCTGCGTCGGTCATATCCATACATATTATGACAGACGCGTGTCTATCGCACGTAATAGGCAGCGCGTCTGTCATATGTATCGCGCGTTAGCAGCGCGTCTTTCACATTGATATTATTGTTATGGATATGAGAAACGCACGGTTTACGCCGCGCTTTCGCCGCGATTAAAACGCATTATTATGTGAAAGCGCTCTTAATGTTATATTAAATTCACATATCGATAAGTAACGCTTAAGGGCTGCCCTATGTCGCTATTAATTTCGACAGCAACCGTAAGCGAGGCAGTTGGCGTTATTAGCCTACCCTTTAATGCGTAATAATTTACTGCAGTTTATATTAAACAAAACAGAATTAAAACTTTACTAACTGGGGGTTGTTAATGTACGTAAAACAAACTTCGTACATATAGACATTGTTTGCGCGGCTTTTGTGATGCTAAGCAAATTATAAACCTTTTATAATTAGGAAGTTGAACATCTGCGGGCGAACGAACTCGTGCATGTATGATGCTTTTGCATTTAACTGTTTGACTTTATACGATTAGTGTGATGGTTTATCTTGTTTTGTTGAATATATGTTTTTACATTGTAGAATACAAGGTGAATACAGTGGAAAATACATTAAAAAACTCTATGACAGCCAGCAACTAAAATCTATGGAAATGTAATTGCAAACAAATATTGCTTAAAAAATGGCACCACGGAGCCGAATAAGTACAACCCGCTCAGCTTTAGTCGGGCCAGCCACGCACCCGGTGAATGAAGTTAACGTTATTTACAATAATTGCAGTTTGTATTATAGAGAAAAGAAAGAGAAAGTTTATTAGAAATGACGTCCCGTATAGTCAAATGGTGTAAGGGACGCAAAGAAGGCAGAAAAAATATGCAAAAATAACGTATCATATTTTTTCGTTTAAGTACTATAGACAATATCTATTAATATACAAATTATGCTCGCTAATAAGCAACCAGTGCTCAGACGCTTTGTGCTGCATACTTAAATGCCAGCATTTTTAGCTCCATCCACTTAGTTATACTTTTCGTGTGGTGGCATTTTTTGAGCGCAATGCTTGTTTCATAGATTTAAGTTCGCTGATGACAGCTGTCTAATTTAATAATTATTATTATGAATTTTGTAAGTTTTGAATGTTAATAAACTGAAAACTATTATAATAGTATCGCTTAGGAAGAGTATACAGGGTGTCTCAGAACTTTGTCAGACGGAGGGAAAATACCTTAAATATTGAAGATAGAAAAATTTACTGAAAGAAAACTTAATTTTGTTTTTAAAAATAATGGGAACAACATTCAGATTTTTTAAATATCGCATTCAATACTATACTAATTGATACAATACGTATGAATTATATGTTAAATTTCATGGTCTTTCTTTTATTTAAGATACTGTGTTACTCAAGAAATATAATCCTAATAAGTAACCTTTCGATCGGAATCGTAATTATTTTTTCCTATATAGTGGGTTCGATTTCTGATTAAAGCAGGTCATTTTTCAAAAAATCTTTGAATGCTGTTACCATTATTTTTAAAACCAAAATACGGTCTACATAAAGTAAAATTTCCTAACTTTAATATTTCAGGTACTTACCTACTTTCCCTTCGTGTGCCAAAGTTTCGGGACAGCCTGTATATCTGAAACAATATTATATACTCAATTATTATTACCTACTCAATTATTTTATACTCGGAGGTCGTATTGCCAAATTAGTTGTATTTTAATAAGTTTTTTAAATCAATACAAATAACAATTGTTAACTTAAATAATAAAAAAAATACTTTTCTGCAACTCAATCGACAAAAAATAATTAAATCCGTATAAATTAAATTAATTTAGATCTCCTAGATTCGTGTTGATCAAAGCTCCTAGATATATCAAGAATGTAATTTTCCATAAATCACTCAATACTGTATGGTATAACGAGGCATGTCCGTGACACCGGCAGCGTCACTCGGCACATAATTAACCTTGTTCATGCCATTGTGGGCGGTGGCGAACACAATGGAATTGCTTGCTGTCGTAACATATTGTCAACACAATCGTTTGGACAAATGCTGTTGAGGATTTAATCAGACAGTAAGGAGGCAACTGCATATATTTCAGCAACTGCAGAAATATTAATCATTAATTTGGTTCCCGCAGTAGGGTGGTTCCACTCATGATTATAAGCAACTTTTATATGGAACCACCCCACTGCTGGAATCAAATGTTTAAAATGTTACGCTGTATAAATAGTTTTCTTCTAAAAGTTAACGATGAGTACTTTTCCCCAAAAAGTCATTATGCTTTTGGAATTCATTGAACTTGTTACTCAATTTATACAAGATGTGGAACTTTTACGACATTATTTTTCCACCAATTGAAGGTGCTCCTCTAAATAATATTAATAACGTTAAAAACTTTAAACTTTGCTATTTGTTCAAAATTTAAATTTAAAAAAGTGCAGATAATAGCTATAACAATATTAATGACGCAGCATCTGCTATGAATTGGAACTATAAATCTGTAACTGCACTCAGGATGTAATTAACGTGTTCAGTGCCTTTATGGACGGCGATGACTACAATAGGTGGGCCAGCTACCATCACGCACATTGAGCGCAACCACTGCATAAACATTTTAATAATAGGGGTTAACGTTAAACTATGAAATTGCCGAATTTTCTCTCACACACAGAGGCTCTCATATCTTCTATGATGTTAAAGATGCTTCAGTTACATGTTATTATTTCGAATATGATAATGACGGCCTTTTCTTTCCTTTTCCCTTTTTCGTTAGCAGAAATGAACATTTATATCATTGTGGCATTAGTTAGCTGAGTGTTTAAATATTTGCTCGTAAAAGTTTTACAACAATGGCGATATGGTTAAATTAAGACAATATTAGTATGGAAAATGCAAATTCTTTGAAATTCTCCATACAAAACGGCAATTTCATACTTATACCCCTAATACATTTTATGGACTCGTATAATACACATTTAACTGCTTTTATGTGTGCGTTTTATAGGACAAAGAAAGATCTTGTTTTAGAAAACTTTGTGTGTCCTTTTCTCACAAGAGCTTAATGTATTTTTTTTATGTACGACTCTTAAACACATACACTTCCTGCGCGCTATAGGATGGCGATTACTTGAAATCAAATCATACCTGCTGCAGTAATATATTTTATTTATTAACGATTCCTACTCCCGAAATTTGGTCACCGAAACTTTGTCTCATCTAAAACCAGCTGCTACACCTCAATTTTTTGCTCCAAGAAAATAGAAACCTGGGAACTATTTTCATAATCCGGCGCGCACCCACGGTTACACTTGTCGCGAGTCAAAGCGACCCTTCCTGTGTGGTTTTAATTTGAATATTTGCACGGCACATGGTTCGTTATCATAACAGAGGGTCTCACAGCTTTATACTGTAACGTTAGCGATACGGGACTTTCAACCTTATTTACCACGCATATTTTGTTAAGGTGGCACTCTGAACGAAAGTGGCGTCGCGGTTAATTTTATTTAATATTTTCATTCTAATGCACAATTTTAATAATGTTTTACGTGAAATTTTTAGGGCCCACAGCCTAGTATTTTTAGACAATTCCGTAATTTGCTTTTTCACGGAAATTTTTAAAGTATCTCAATGAGCTCTTAATTACCAACGTTATAAACAAGAGCAACGACTGAATTTCAAGAATTGCTTATTTTAGTACACTCAACTAGATTTGCCATAGTTATGAAAGAAATGTTAAAACATTTTCATTTAGTTAATGCTATAATTGATCTTGAAATGAAAATCGTACAACGTTTATGTCTTAAAATCAAATATCTGCATTAAAATAAAAGTAGGCATTTCGACATCAACAAGACGGACAGACATGAGTTTTTTTTAAACTAATTGCAATATTGGCAGTAGCATTTGAAGCGGTTTTAGACTGGACATAAGTTTTTAAAACGACGCAGTCTATTAAAACATCTATCCATCCTTAATTCTTACTAATATTATAAATGCGAAAGTCCGTTTGTTTGTTTGTTTGTTACGCCTTCACGTCTTAACTACTGAACCGATCATCATGAAATTTTGCATACACGTTGTCAGGGGTACAGAGAAGGACATAGGGTACCTTTTATCCCGAAAAAAAGTATTGTTCCCGAGGATTAGAAAAAAAATCTTTCTACGCAGACGAAGTCGCAGGCGGCCGCTAGTAGACAATAAAAAAAAAGAACTTGGGTGTCATTTTAAAATTAGAATTCTGAATGATATAAAATTAACCGACTAATTTATTATTCTGACATAAAGTAACGTACCTCAGATTTCACGATCCGTTCACGCTTACCTAATCTTTTTTTCATCAGTTCGAAATTAATTAACTCATTCAAATAGCCTGTTAAGTTTCGATATCAAATTTTAAACAGACACTATTAAGCTTTCAGCCGTTGAAATCGATATGAATATTTTAGTTTGAGAATAGTCGCGCGTTCCGTTTCGTTCGTATTCAATGAGGCATTCGCGATTCAGACCGAAGTATTTCATATTGCAATCTCTTTCAGTCCACAGACAATGCGGAACGCGGGAGAACGCATCACTCAACGTCACAGCTAGACGTGTATTTTTGCATCCTCACAATACTTAGAGGGGAATAATTTCTATTGTCAGTAAACACACGCTACCGCTTTGAGCGATGCCTCGCAACTGGCTTTTGTCTATATTTTTTTTATAAAACGCACCGGAATTTCCCAATAAGCTACAGGATATGCTAAAAGGAGGTTTTACATTTTACGTCAGGCGGTAAATTGTGATTTATAAAGTCGTTCCAGAGCAGCCACGACTCGAATGCTACATTTCTTTAATCGAAATCATTAATCAAGTATAGGGAAGCGTCGCAGAAATAAAATATGGCAATTCGTAGTCCATGGAGGCGTGCTGTCAGGGTGGATGATGTATTTGAACGTTTTCATGAGAACCACTGAGCGCTTTGTCAACGTCCGATGTTAGGTCATCGCTCACCAGACAGAAATAGCTGACTTAAAATGCTGTAAATAGCTTTAAGTCTGGTTTATATGTATGACAGCAGTGACTCGCCCGAATCTCACGAAACTTTAGCCAGTGACATTACCTACTACATAACGGATGGGATGAATTGGACTGACTTACTTGCCAAGATACTATGGGCTCAGAAATAGATGGGTTGACTATTAAACTAGACTGACTTGAGGACAAAGTCAGCACCTATATTAAAACCGAGTCTACACGAGCCCAGTAGCAAACCAGCGCTGAAATATTTTTCTTGTTTGTTATTAAAATTAATTTTAATAGCACTAAAATAAACTGTCAGACAACAGCAAAAATCTTTGGAAAATTTAACTATTTTTTTTATCAAACGTTACAGTCCCATCTGGCGCAGATTTTAATTTCCGATACATAATATCAATGAGCTAATTGTAAAATTGCTCTTACAGGTTTGCTATTTACTGTGTAGCTCTTCAATGCTAACATAATAAAATTTTCAAGTAAACTAACGAAATTGACTGAAAATTACTGAACCGGTATTCAAACAAGATGTCATAATGTAAAATAATTGAATTAACTAAGGTATTTCACTTATAAAGCATTGAAACGAATTTTAGGCGTCAAATTATTAGGGTTCCGTAGTCTAAATGGCAAAAAATGGAACCCTTACAGATTCGTCATGTCTGTCTGTCCGTCCATAAGTCACAGCCACTTTATTCCGGAAGTATTAGTATTACACAGCTGATCCTTGATAGCTACCTATGTATTCTATTTACCTCTTAATGATTTTAACATAAAAATAAAAAAATAAAAAGATTAAGGGGGGCTCTTCATACATTGGAACTGAAATCATATTGAGGTTCCTAAAGCCCGCCGGTAACGATCAATTGCGATTGTCAATTTTTCCGTCAATTCCATTGTTGGAGCAATTGACAATCGCTTCAATTGCACGCGTAAACGATGAATTTTTCCGTCAATGGGCGTCAATTGCGGAAAAATTGACAATCGCAAATTGATCGTTACCGGTGGGCTAAGCCCAATTGCGAATGTCAATTTTTCCGCAATTGACGCCCATTGACGGAAAAATTGATCGTTTACGCGTGCAATTGAAGCGATTGTCAATTGCTCCAACAATGGAATTGACGGAAAAATTGACAATCGCAATTGATCGTTACCGGCGGGCTTAAGACAATTTTCTTTCTCAAAGTTTAAATGTGGTAAAATGTGCCCCCCCCCCCCCCTCCCTCCCTCTAACTTTTGAATTAAGAGATTGAAAATTTTTAAAAATATATGCTATAGAATCTACAGCATATATTTTTCGTTGAAAGTATTTATTAAAATCTATAGCATAGATCTTAAATTGGTTTGAACGATATGGTAATTATTTTTTGAGATATAGCACATTTTCCAAAACCGCAAATATAACTTTGTCATTCATACCAACACTGTGAAAAACAAAGTTTATTTTTCAGAAAAAAAATTATAGTGGTATTAAATATGGTATGGTATACGGAAGGTAACTACGGAACCCTACAGCGCATGGCCCGACACGCACTTGGCCAGTTTGTTTTATTAGTAATTTTAGAAAATTCTAAAATAAAATGTAGACAAAGTTATACACAAAATATGCAAATAAGTTTAAATTGTTTTAACCAAGTTATGTGAGAGTATTAAAAGTATTTAAACTGTATTTTTCTACGTAAATAAATCTTTAACATAAGTTTTTGTCTGTGATGATATACAACTTTATCAAAACATTTTACTAACAAAAATATGTAATTAAGAGACTAAAAATATATTGTAACTTTAACCAAATTTAAAAGTTAATCATAAATTCTAAACTGATGTGTTTTTACTGATTTAATTTAAATTTAAATTAAGATTTAATTCTTAATTCTCTTTTTAGGGTTCCGTACCAAAATGGTAAAAAAAGGAACCCTTATGGTGTGACTCAGTCTGTCTGTCTGTCTGTCTGTCACAGCTGGATATCTCGAGAACTACTAATGGTATCAACTTGAAATTTGGAATAGTTTAAGATGACATTTGCCCAACTATTTTGCAAATAAGAAAGAAATAATAAAATTAATATTTTTTTTACAACAGGGACTGAAAAGGGGTCTTAAAAATTTTAAGTGATGTGACTAGGGCATCTAGGGTATCATATGAAAGAGCGCTGTTTGCACATTTTGAAACAATTTTCCTTTTTTCTTAGGCCGCATAGTTTTCGACTTATGATGAAAAATGTAAAAAAAAATACCGTTCCCCCCCCCCCCCCCCTTATCTCCGAAGTTTGCAAAAGAAAAATCTAAAATAATTCTATGTGATAGTAGTTTATGTAAAGATTACAGGAAAAATAAAACGATTTCTCAATATAACACACTTTTTTAGAAATTCAAAACACAAACAATTTTTTTTTAGTTTCACTACCAGTCAACAGATGGCGCTTTCCTAAGCATGCTAACCTAAGGGACAAAAATAGTTCCACTATCGGTCAAGAAATGGCGCAACCTAACACTACAATAATAAATTGGTGGCTGGTTCTACTATTTGCCGTACGAATAAACGAAGAATAAGTTCCTACTTAGTAATATAAGTAATATAATAATAACGAGGAGCTCGGTGGCGTAGTGGTTTAGCACCTGGACCAGCGATTGCGGAGGTTAAGCAACGTTCGCAAGGTTCGGTCATGGGATGGGTGACCAAAAATTTACTATCTCGAGCTCCTCCGTGCTTCGGAAGGCACGTTAAGCCGTTGGTCCCGGCTGCATTTGCAGTCGTTAACACCCACCAATCCGCATTGGGCCCGCGTGGTGGGTTATGGCCCGTCCTCCTTATCCACCCATAAGGAAGGCCTGTGCCCCAGCAGTGGGGACATTAAAATGGCTGATGGACTAGTAATATAAACATTTTGCAATGTGGAGTGGCTGAAACGTTTTTCAGTCACCATAAGCAGCATTTGTAAATTCACTGTCCGCCTGTTCGCCCTTCCACCTGTCTGCCGTTTATCCTAGTTTTTTAAAGACTGTCCTAAAATAACGTGTGGTACTCTGCCGCGGAGCCACCTCTTTAGAAATCGATCATTTATATCTTAAAATAATGTATGTCAAACGTACATTACGTACGTATGCCGTTTATAGATGTACGTGCATTATGTACTAATAAAATAGACATTGTTTGTGGCTCCGTCACTACCGTACAATCATAAATATATCCAAATATATTTATGATTGTACGGAACCCTCGGTGCGCGAGTCCGACTCGCTCTTGATCGGTTTTTTTTTTTATATTGTCAGGAAGTTTACAATAACTACTTAAAATGTTAACTTGTATCTTTATTTATTTAATGTACCACTCTCATTGATTATGTTTGTTGACGTTGCTGCCTGGTGACAAAGTAATTTAATATAATGTGTACTTATTCTGTAAGAAATATTCAACTTGGTTACTGTTTGTTAATCGCAATAAAGAGAAAAAAACTTTAAAAAAAGACAATAAAAAGCTGACATTAAAAGCACTAATTAATTATGACACTACAACTAAAAACAAATGATAATTGAGTTCCAGTGTAATGATTACATTGCCGAACATGTTCAAACCACGTCGAACAATAGAAAAGTTTATTACAACACCCTCGGGTGAAGTCAGGTTTCTCGTTAGAGATAAATATTTGTAGAGAGAGAAAGAGAGTTCCGATGTGCGAGTAAATAATGAAGCCTACATCTCGTAACAAGACGAATGTTTGTGGACTACCAGCGAAAGTAATTAAGAGTTTAACAGAGTTGCGGATAAGACAATTTTGTCAAAAACTCCGCGGGACCACGCCGCAAGTTGCTCAGTATAATTATGAGCGGGTGGATTTGTGAATTATTAATTACCACGCTACAGGATAAACACAATCTTTCGGTATACAAGGTTGTTTTTAGTATCTAAGAAACCTGCAAATAGTTTGTTCAGAATCAGTAACAGAATCGATTGCAATATTTTTTATATCATGTTTTATTTTGACTAAATAATATTTATAAAACCATAATTAACCCACGCCTTACTTAAATGTCTCGCGCGCACAACACAAAAAGCTTGTAACTTCGTGAGTTTTTAAGGTATCATTATATTTTTTATACTGATTCTGAAAATGAAAATATGTGACTCGTGTTTCGGCTTTCGTATGTACAAAAAATAATGTGGTATATTCAATGATAGGTAAATTAATGAAAAAACATGGTAAGTACGTTTTTTGCATGCACATTGCAAGGCCATCCTGTACTATCACTTTATAATAAATAAATAAATAAATATTTGACAACATCACATACATTGCTCCAATCCCAAAGTAAGTAGCTATAGCACTTGTGTTATGGAAATCAGAAACAACGGTGGTATGACTGGGATTGGAGCAATGTATGTGATGTTGTCAAATATTTATTTATTTATTTATTTATTATTATAATAAATATTAAAAATAGTGGATTTAAAAAAATTTAGAGAATTTGCAGAAATAATAATGTCGAGTTTGGGTTAAAACAGTGTGAGTGCACGCACAGCTGGTATTCACAGGTCGTCAGCAGGTTTAATATGTAATTGTCACCCTGACTCTCTATAACCAGCATTCGTAACACTCTTTGATTTTCTGCAACTCCAGATCAACATAAAAGTTGCTGCCGATGTATTGAAAAGCTCGTCGTAAGGTACTACCGTAATTTTTGTCTTTCAATTACCTGAAAAGTTGTTATATACCAAACACACATAAATCCCGCCAAAAACAATTTAGTTACGACTTTTTATACAATTTATCTCAACGTTACTAAAAAAGAAGCTCATTTGTTTTAATAAAGAAACACGGCGCGGCTGACCGTGGTTCGGCCTTGATAGAATAATCTTCTATACTTGGTAACTGGTACAGAGGGTGACGCTGGACAAAAAAGGTCTGTATACTATCAGAAAAAAGGTGCTATATCGCTCGTGTTTTCTGTTCAGTAACCTCAGACCCACACTTCGTCACTGTCGGTCCCGACGATGTGCGACCTATCCAGGATTAACAAACATGTACGAATTTAAGGATTTAACGGAAAGTGTGGTCAGATCCCGAGACCAGTTCTTAATCCTGGCACGTTTGCTGAAGGTTGCCACTTAATTTCCATGTTTTTAAAGATTAACCCGACACGGGTGAAAATAAATTCAAATGGTTTTTTAAATGAAAATAAAAATACGAATGTTTCGTTTATACGAGCTTTTGTTATTTTACATCTTTATTAAATTATTTGAAGATTTCAGCAACTTTAATGCATTCATTATTTAAATACCTAGTGATCTTGTAAAATAAGAGTCGGAAATCCTATTACAAAAAAGCATCGCGATAAGCGTACAAAATTGTGTCCAACGATCGTGATTATTTTTGTAATAGGCTCTCTGTTTCACGAGAACCTACCAGTAAAGGTAGTTTCAAATAGCGACAACTACATTTAAATAATTGTAAGAAATAAAAAAAGCTGTTTATTATTACGTAGGTTCGTGGAGTGTTGAAAGTAAAGAAGACCATCTAACTTCTCCCGTGCATACACATTTTACATTTCACCGAAAATCTAACCCGTGTGGCGCACGCACAAAATCGAAATACTATCAATCGGAGTACGGGTTACACGTTAAAAATGCGTGTCTATTTGTCTTAATAAACCCGATTCGGTCTGGCCGACCGATAGCGTAATCCTCGGGTCCTCAGTCAATGTCGTTGCGTCGGCCGTCCTATACTGGCGGATTAACCGACACATGTCCGGTTTGCTCGAGCTATAAATTGACTTAGCGGGTAATATAGTAATTTTGGGGTTTTGAAGGATGCTATGTTAGGTTAATTATAATAATAATAATATTAACATTTATTACAGAAAACTGGTTCCATTTTTGTTAGTAGGTACATTATGAAACTTATAAGCTAATGTTAGTATCTTATATCTAAAAACAAAAGACATTAATATTAGGGCCTGACCGTCCCTTCGTTAGCGATAGACCAAGCTCCCATTGCAGAAAACCTTACCTCATGTTTGGGAGCATCGGTCTATGATAGGTTGCCATGGCCACAGTATACTGTGCCATGGCGTTACCTGGAAAAACAATGTTTTTTTTTGAGTTCTTAATTCCAATTTAGACTCAAAATTACCTCATAAGATTACAAATCAAAATGTTAATGCAGTGAAAGATATGCCTTCGTAGATGTGAATCCACATAGGTTGCCTCCCCCCACCTTGGCAGATTCCGCAATCAGTCTCCTCCAAGGGGGCAAAAATATTGGGTTACTTACCTCATGAGATTACAAGATGACACTAATGCAGGACGATAGCTTGAGATGTGCCATTTATGAAAATATAAGGTTGTCTGCGAGCAGCCTGGAAGAACCCTGTCATCAGACGCCTTTAAGGTAAAGACCAAAAATCTTCAGTTGGCTAAAAATCAGGTATTCGCAAAAATTCAATTTAAAATCACTCCCTACGGTCGTACCCTCTCACTCTCAATCATTCTACTCAGCATGATAGGTAGAGTAAGTAAGCCAACATTGATTAGGTAGGTACCTTCCTAACCAATGTTGGCTTTTTAATTTTTGTTATTAATACAGGAAACTTACCTATTCCCTTAATACTGAGTCTGAAAATGAAAAATGTAACCCGTGTTTCGGCTTTCGTATTTACAAAAAATAATGTTGTATATTCTGTGCCTCTACAGTCCCACTAATATACTAAAGAAGCCTACTAGAACAGGAGCATCGCACGAGTGTCGCCTAGGGCTCTAAGTAAAACTTATTTCGGCACTCGAATTGAATTATGTTTCTTTAGAAAGGGAAGGGGTTCCACGTTCTGTTACACACCCCTAACCTGCTATTCACAGTTATTTATTCAAAAGAAAATTATTACTATGAAGCTATGAAGCAAAATATTTCTTTATTTTTATCCGAAGCCAATAACTTTTTTATTCATGAAACCCGGGTTTGCTGCCTTTACAGAGATTGAACTTTTCAACAAAAAAGCGTCAGAATATTAAGAACGAATTTACCTTTATACCAAGACCATTAAGGCTTACTCAAACCTGACCGGTATCCTGTACTTGTGGCGGTAACGGTATATCCGTCCGATTTCCTGACCGGTATTTTGTATGGCATTACCGCAGCCTGTTGCGGAACACCTTTAAACAGCGCGTTACCGCATACTCATCGGGATGTCGTTACCGCCACCGCTACAGGATACCGGTTAGATTTGAGTAGGCCTTTAAGGATGTACCTATCTTAGTAATGTCGATTGAAATCTTAACCCAAAAATGTCCACGTCAAAAAAAACTGTCGTCAAATAACTTCGATGGAACTTCAACAAGGAACAAGTAGCCCGTTTTGTTTACAGTAAAGCGTCAATGCGAGCGCTGTTTACGGACCCGTTAATAATAAAGGTATTTGCCCAGTGACGGAGACTTTTACCGAATCTTTCGCATGAAATTTTTAGATGAGCCCTTGGCTGTCTATTTTATGATGCATAATATAAATAAACATTTTAGGACCAGAAACTTTTTTATACAAGAAGAATACATTAAGTATCGAAGACTATAATACTTAGGTACTACTTAAAACAAATACATTTTTATATTGTAAAAAGATAAGCAATTAATTAAATCGCATGGTGATAAACCAAAAGTTGCTTATAAAACAACTAGTGGGACATTATTAATTGGATTTTAATAATAAAATAACAATACAAACGATGTAGAGTCAGGCGTATTATGAGTTTACGCTTACTATACTCATAGAGAAGACTCATATAGAAGTTGTTATACAAATTGTAGTTGACATTTTGTATGACAACTTCTAGTGTGAGACTTCTTCTACAAAATGCTTACTACAGTCGCTATCGAGTATAGTAACTGTGCAAACACATAAATAATACAGGTACTTATTAACATAATTTATGTGTTTTGTTTCAATAAAAAAGTACTAAGAAAAACATACTCTTTTTTGTATTTCAATGCCATAAATATTACCCCACGCATATCAACTCCGGTGGGATATACATAAATACAGTTGGAGAAATTCTCGGTCTGGGTCTTAATAAATTAAACTTATTCTCATAAAATCAAGTAAGAACGTCCGCAATAAAGTGAAGGCAGACGTGAAACGTCTAGTCGCAGATAAGCCCGCATTTATTCCATTTAAAAAAGTTAACTCGTACCCATGCACCTGGACACAAAGAGCGGAAAGCAGCGGAAAGTAGCGGAATTAGGGAAGACAGTGAAATAATTCCGACCATAAATTCAAGTTTTATAACCGTGGAGGGTAGTTATGGTGAGGCGCGGACGCGGGCATAGTGCACGTATTGACGGTATGCAATTGACGCCCTTGATTTTTTGAAGTGAAAACTTCTTTTGCGGCGTTGTACGCTTTTTTGTAATGGGGAAAAAATGCTAAACTCGCTTTAGTAAGAATCACGTGACCCTAATCGAAAATTTGTAAGAAGGATGTGACGGATGGAGAGTAGACAGCCGGCGGCGGAAGTGTCCCCTCTCTTTCTACGGGGCGCGGAGAAAATGGCAGCGCGTCATTTTAAGACGTAAACACTTGTGTCACCATAGCAACGCGCTAATTTTTAGGGTTCCGTACCTCAAGAGGAAAAAACGGAACCCTTATAGGATCACTTTGTTGTCCGTCTGTCTGTCTGTCCGTCCGTCTGTCTGTCAAGACCCTTTATCTCGGAAACGCGTGGAGGTATCGAATTGAAATTTAAACCATATACTAAGGTCTACGGGCCCTTGAAGCTGTAAAAAAATCAAACTTCTAAGTTAACGTAAAAAAAAGATACTGCCGTTTAGGGCGCAAAAAACGCATTTTCGATACTCTCAAAGGAATCAAAATTCATAGGGTACTTCCCGTTGACCTAGAACTATGAAATTTGGCTGGTAATAGCGTCTTATACTACACTTACAGGAATAAATCTGAAAACTGTATATTTGTATTTAAATCATAATAAAATATGGTCATTAAAATACGTAATTATTAATCATCTTGGTGAAACAACGGTATGCGCGGTCATAGTTTAATTTCTAATTACTTTTGGATTAATCGCGCCACTAATTCTTTTTAAAATATCAATATTTATTATTATTAATTATTCAGATCCTTTCAAATATTGATATAGTTAATTACTTTTAAAAATAAAATTAATAAGTAATAAATTTGGCTCTAAATATTTTCGCAACATGGCGGTATGTCACGCTGTATGACGGGGGTCTTCTTCTTCTTATTTTTGTTTTGGCAATCTACTTTCTTCTTGGAAGTAATTTTTGCCAGTGTCAAGTGTTGAATAGTTCAGTGGTAGATTGAATCAGTTTACATTAAAATGCGGGTGCATCGCATTCCAATGTTGCTTGGAGCATTTGGCACCAAGTATAATCAAGACAGTTTACTCGGTAAGGTCAGCCGAGGTAGCCACCACTACAATAAAAGTCTCGGCTTCACACAACCAAAGGGTCCTGTTAGAATACACCCATTTTCTCTAATAACATTGCGATAGATAAAACCATTTCACAGAACATTATACAGTGTACTATTGATATACAGCGCCATCTGTTGACAATCAACAGTAATTGTATTGTACACACCTGTATAAACAGGTGCGGTGGGTTTGTAATTATTTTATTTTTTCTCAAAAATGCTTGGAAATTCGAACATTATTTTGACAACCTTCTTCGTGCTAAATCGGAGTTTACGGACAGACCTAAACCGCGCCGTCAATATTTGTATGAGAATCCATTACTAACGTGTAATAATGGATTTTCATACAAAATTGCCGGCGTCTGTCCAGCAATGTTTCTATTAAATTAAAACTCATTACACACGTGTAATTCAGAAATGGAGCGAACTTTTCAATGAAAAACAAATATAGGTATCAAATGTCGCCTTGATGAGCGAGCACATTCCAAAAATTTTTTTTTAATATTCGGTATACAGTACCCTTAGCACGAACAGCTATCGAAAAAAATAACGCGCGTAAAATCATTCGATAGTGCAATTTTGTATGGGAAATTTGTACAACGCCATCTACCGCCGAATAGCTAAATTAAAATTTCCATACATAATTCTCTATCGAGTAATTTTACGCGCGTTTTTTTTCTCGATAGCTGTTCGTGCTAAGGGTACTGGTATCACGTGAAAGGCCTTGATGAGCACATTCCAAAAAATTGAAAAAAAAATAAAAACTAAAACAAACTGTTTTGGTGCAATATGGGTTGCACCAAAACTCATCATCGTTTATAATGCGCACAGCCAAGGAATGGAATTCCCTGCCGGCGTCTGTGTTTCCGAGCACATACAACCTGACTCTTTTCAAGGTCAGAGTGAATAGGCACCTTCTGGGCAAGCTCGCTCCATCGTAGACCCCGTCTATACCTTCGGGCTAGACTAGGGTCAAGAGCAAACCCATTATAATTAAAAAAAAAAAAAAAAAATGGGTATCAAATAAAAGGCCTTGATGAGCGCATTCCAAAAAGATAAAAAAAAAATAAAAACGAAAAAAAATTTTTTTTTCATTACCTAATGGGTATCAAATGTAAGTTTTTTGAAAAGTTTTTTGGAATATGCTCATCAAGGAGCATATTCCAAAAAACTGAAAAAAAAATAAAAACGAAAGGTATTTTTTTTTGCAATATGGGTATCAAATTAAAGGCCTTGATGAGCACATTCCAAAAAACTGAAAAAAAAAAACAAAAAAAAATTTTTTTTTGCAATATGGGTATCAAATGAAAGGCCTTGATGAGCACTTTCCAAAAAACTGGGAAAAAAATGAAAAACTGGAAATAAAGGAAAAAAAACCGGATTTTTTTTTTCAATATGTGTATCAAACGAAAGGCCTTTATGTGCACATTCCACTTTCCATTTTCTTTTATCAATTACTGAAAGTAAATTAAAATTAAAATAAAAAGCTTAAAACTTTTAAAACTAAAAAGTTAAAAGTTTAAAAGTACTACACAAGCCTTGGCCGCAACTAGGCATTGATGGACTCACGTATGTTCTTCAATGCCTGTCTTGAGTGCCGCTGCAGTAGTGTACTATTCCATTTCAAACTTCGCCCGTGGTCAATTCTTTGTCGTAATCCCTGGAAGGGTTATTTTCTACGTGGCGACAAAGGATTTCAAATGGTTATCTATATATAGCAGTCTGCTGAACGGATTTTGATGGTATTTTTTTACAGTTTGGTAGCTTGGAGTCCAGCTTATAATCTAAGCAATTTTTCACATAATTTCTGTAGGTAGAACCTGGGATAAAGCTTGAAATCTCCGTAGTACAGTTTTCATATAAAAAAATTAATAACTACCAACCACTTTTTTTTCAAAATATTTCCTTTGTACCGACACAACTTTTCTATAGCTTTATTTTATGTATAGATGTAAGGTCTGTACGGAACCCTCGGTGGGCGAGCCTGACTCGCACTTGTCCGGTTTTTTTTAATTTAATGTCAAAACTCTAGATTTTCTGTCAAGCTATGGATAAGACTTTCGTACAATACTGTTCTGTATTCATAAATTCAAATGCAGAGTAAATTCGTAAGACGGCAATTCGTGCAAAATTATTCCCTAACCATTCCAAAATATCGAAAATGCACAACGTTAATATTCAAGTTTTCACTTCTGCCGGCACTCCCGGAGTGCAACCCGATTTTTTTATGCAGATTTATAATTTATAGGTACACTATAATACACACATGTGACCTACATTCAACATAATCATTGACAGAACAGAAATAAATTTGTTCGCAGTTAAAACATTTTTTACAAAGAAGTAGATTTTTTAGTAGTTCCCGCAGTTATTCAATCAATATTTCCCTTGGTGTACTAAAGAGGGGTCCCAATATAGTATTGACGATGAACTGTTATAAATTTTTATGATTTATATGCTTGACATTAATTTTTTTTCCTCGTCACTTACAGAATCTGTTTATAATCTACAGATTTTCTTTTCAATTCCAGAAAAAATATGTGTTAACTCTCTCTGCACAGTAACATCATTATCAGTTAAATCAATGCAAACAAAAATGTAAGTATTCCCCTATGAATTTACTTCAATTTCTTTTATTAACGCTTTACTTTTTCTTTTTACATTACTGATAAAACGTTTATCATGATGATGGGACCCATCCCGTAGACGCCACATCGACATAATTTAACTTTTTCCTATTATCTTTATGCTGACGTCGTCGTTAAGCTTCACTCACATATTGCAAGTCGAGCATTTTTATTATAATCAAAACTTCCGAAGCTGAAGTGGCCAGGGAACCTTTTAATTTCAAAATCTTTTTGGTACTTTAACCTAGTTAGTCTGGGATCTTACGAAATTACCCTAAGAGTATTATGCAAAATGCGTAGGAAAGTATAAAATCTTCTTTGGTTGACAGACTTTGATTGAATTTAGTATCTTAAATGGAAAGTCAAGTTGGGATCTCGGTTTAATTTTAGTATAGGCTTTCTTCATCTTTATTCAGCTTATACAACTCAAATCAGTGTTTGAAAGTTGTTTTGAAACAGTTTGGTTTTTAAACAAAACTTACTCAATACAATTAGAAGCACTTAAAGGGTTGAAAATAAGAAGTTCGGAGCAACATTTGAATCGCATCTAAGAAACATCCGAACATCGTTTCGCTCTCAAACAGCGTATCGCCAGCCAACTACAGAGTCAAACTTGCCGGGGGCCAAATCTATAAGAGTGTTTCGCCACATGATCGCTTCCGCGATTTGCCAACAGAATAAAGTACCGAGTCGAACACGAAAACCGCTTTCAGCCGCAGCAACTTGATAAAACTAGATATCTTTGCCCGAAGTTCGCTAGTGAATATGAAATAGTGTGTTGATGCAGAACAAAGTTAAACAGCCGCGATACGAAACTCAATAAATAAGTAATTCGAATCATTTCAATTTAGTTTTATGTATTATAAACAGTATAACTGCAATTTATTCAGCCAAAAAAAAACGCATTATAGAGAGATTTAGAAATTTATAGAGATATTTAGAAATTTTCCAAAATACTAACGCGGGAGTTTTTGTCGTCGTTTTGAAAAAGTTTATACTATCCAATAAGTTAATAAAACAAGCATGTCCGTTTTTTGGGTCATAACATGTAATGTGCTATGTTACCAACATTGAAATCGCGAAAAAAAAGACCGCTGTACCATAGAAAATTTAAAATTAAATAGATCAATATGTATGGAACAGCTGATTTTTGTTTCGCGATTACAATGTTGGTACCATAGTAAAAGTTGTTTGTATGCATGGGTACATTGATCCCTTGAAATTTCGTGCACTATTTAAGAAGGACCGTATCTGTTAGCGTTAAAAATCGGAAATCAGTTAGAGTGCAGATCAAATATCAATAATTAATCTGCAGATTAACTGGTCGAATCAGTTAAAGTGCGAAAATAGTTTTATTTCGTACTTTAACTAGGTAATCTGCAGATTAACAACCAAGGATCAGTTAAGGTACTGAAACAGGTTAATGTGTGATCGCGTAAAAGGGGGTAGACACAAAAGCGGGGAGAGGGGGGGGGGGGGGCTCATGGAAAAAGTCTTAAAGACTTCATTAGGTTAGTATTGCAACCAAAAACGCGCGAGCCAAGCGTGCCGCGGGAGCAACCAGCGAAGCGCCAGAAACGACGTTTTTGTAAAATTTACTTTCAACATAGGTCTTTAACTTAAATTTCCTGAAGCCTTGGCTATTTAGCTCACTGTTTTCCGCACTTTATTGGAGTAGCATCATCCATTAATGTGCAGATTAACTAGTTACCTAAACTGCAGAAATCTGCTCCTTTAAGAAAAATTTCGAACTTTAACTGACTCGATCAGTTAATGTGCACATTAACTAGTTAATTCGCACATTAACGGATTCCACACTTTAGCGGTAACGTATATAAGAAACTATTTCTTAGATAAATATTTAATTTTATAACAAAACATCATTTATCTAGTCTTTAGTTAATTCTTTGCACTGTGCTTTGGTGTCTTTTTTATTTTGGCTGGTGGTGAAACCCTTAAAACTTTGATTAATGGTTGTCAAAATAATACTTAACATTATTTCCATAGTTTTTATTTCACTTTAAACCATGTATTTCAATTTGCAGTTTGTACATGTTCTATTGAATAGACCTTTGTATACAACTACTAAAATTATGTTTTTACGGCATTTAGCCGCCATCCACATGTGGCTAACTGACAAATTGATTTCGGGAGCATTATAACTTAATGCAAATAACCTTAAAGCGCAGCTTAATGCAATGCGTGGCTCTGAATGATATATCAGTGCAAAGAGGATTTCGAAGCCTGCGCCAACAGTACGTGCATAATATAGTGCAATATTATGATAAAGTTTTACGAATTAATCGCCATCAATAATACCTACCTACAACTTTTTGAAGCCTTAAAAACCACCTCGCTATGGTGCAGAAAATTATACATAGATTATAGAGTACGTCCAGTAGATGATAATATAATTAGTAAAAAAGAAAATAGGGTCCACTATATGGGTTTCCATACAAACGAGCTGATTTCTGAAAGGTATTTTTTATGATAAGTACAGAGAATTTGAAGTTTTATGGGGTATTTACATTGGTGACTAAAACCCGCACAACTTTCGCCGCACGGCAAAAATCGACCATGTGTATGGCAAATGGCAATTCGGCATAGGCCGCAGGTGACTGAACAAAATTATCTGATCTGGTGGCCAAAACTGGAACTACATTATTACATATTGTTTCCTAGGTTTCACTATCAACTACATAGACAACAGCGACGCCATCACCTGCGATTCAATTTTGGAAGCGACTTGCTTGGTGACTAAAGTCGAAAGTCACAGGTGACTAAAATTGACCAATGTAAATAGCTCATTGTACAAAAAACGCGAAATTTAACATTATTCAATTCTAACTGTCTCACCGCAAATAGGATATAATAGGTGAACAGTAAATTAATTGACAGTAAGGTACAAGTCAGATTTCTAACAATATTAAATTAAAAAGTAGTCAGATTGAATTTATCATAAAAACACTTTTTAGAAGTTAGCACTTTTGTATGGAAAACCATAATAATATAGTGGCCCCTATTTCTTTTGATCAATAAGTATATTCTCAAAAATAAAATAAAACTTGCTCTTGCTAAAAGGGTTGCCATATTTGATCATTGATTGTTTTAATATCGAGTTTCAGTAGAATTAGAAGAAATTAGTCCAACGTCCTTGACTGTAGTAAATAATCCTTGAGGAAAAGAACCTTTTTATTTTCAGCCCTTCATTTATAACTGAAGGGATTTTTCTTTCTTCCCGATTGGGGTCGGAAAGACTAGGAGGTATCTCTGAAAGTTAGAGAGAACTCAATAAATTATTCGCTCCGTCAGTTTGGGTGGGAAACCAGTAGTTTTGTAGAAGGAAGTGGGTCTGATTAGCTAAGTTAAATAATAGAAAAAAAGTTCAAACTTAAGACAAAATTTCATTAATTGTCACAGCTTACCTCCTAGATATTTCGTATCAATCACATGCAATACTTGAAGTTTTGAATGTTGTAGGTATTTGCTATGTGCAGCATTCTTTAGCATCAACAAAATCTTTGTTCGTAGGCAAATTATCCAGTGTCGTCCCATACGGCTAAAAGCTCTACTATAAAATAAAATACAATAATACCTATATTTATTTAGAAAAAACTATGATAAAGACATACTAGAACCACAAAAATATTAAAATAACAAAGACGCTTAAAGTGACAAATGAATAAGTTGACGCTACAAATCTGATTTAAATAAATGTCCGGGGTATGGGGCATGTTTGATTAATTTCGCCGTCCTTGCGCCAACTGTCACAAAACACGATACTTACACTTTATTATTCCTTAAAAAAATCTAAGGAGAAAACACAAATATTATAAGCCAGACAGTACAAATGCTCCAAACAGCTAGTAATTTGCCCGGGGCATATTTGACCTGTTTAATTTCGCCGCCTATGCGCCGACTGTCGCGAGCCCTGATTAACTTCCTGTATCCAATTTCTATTAAGCCCTTTGTGTTGCATTATTGTGGAACCTTCTTGACACTAAAACAGTAGAGCGTGAGGTTTCGGGAATTAAATTAAACAAATCAAAGAAAATTGCAAATGGCTTAATATTAAATATCTTAATAGACGTATTCAACAGTAGTGTCATAAGAACCATTAGGGATATAAATGTATTTAACAGAAGGTCAATAGTTAGGTATTCGAAAAAAGATTCAAATTATGAAATAATAAAGCTCTTATAAGTAGGTGTGCTAAAACGGTTATTCAGAATAGTGAATTATGTGATTTAATTAAATGTACGATCATTATTATACTGCTCGTAGATAGACTAATATTCTTTGTCGGTAAAATAAATATAAAATTGTAAATTTACATTATGATTTTAAAAATATTCAGGCTTTTTATTGACATAAAGTTCTCACAAAGTTGCTTTTAAAAGCCTTTGTATTTTAATAATTAATATTATGAGCATCTACGAGTTCGTTTGAAGTTGAATAAAACATTTGCACGAGTTAATTTAGGCAAGCGCTTTTATTACCTACGGAATTTAGTTAGTACTTAAAGCACAGAATAAAGTTTATATAGGGTGTTATGTTAGTAGCACCCTAGTGAAAACTTTCAGGGCATATTCGACTCATGATGCAGAGTCTATCTGAAATGGAATTCTCCATAGCAAAATTCATGAAAAATTTAGTGTTTTATTTTATTGTATTGTTTCTATCACACAGAGTCAGTCTTAGTTGCATAGAACCTAAATCTACAGAAAAATAATTAAAATATAAACATTATATGAACCCGCAACGTATAACTGTTTACCCGCAAATTATCGAGTGTTACGCGTACATTATACTTCTCAACAAAAAATAAAAATCTCAACAGCTATCAGTCTATGCATTTGTGACAAAGTGGTTCTATAGAGAAAGTTGCTTATTTCTAAGGGTCCCTTAAAGTTTCCGCTAGAGTCCTACAAGCACCCTGTATAGTACCTACAAAAATTCTAAATGAAAATGATAGTCACACAGTGAACACTCGAAAAAAAACAACGTGAACAAATCACTTAGCAAGTTCAAGCTAAACGCGAGCCCATGAGAGTGAATGATTTGAAAAGTTTTTTACAAACATATTGAACTGGTCTCATTGCTGTTTGTTCGGAACTCGGTAACGAGTTCGGCGGTTCCTTGATTGATGAATGTGCGAACCGTACGCCACAACAAGTACCTACTGATAACGTTACACATTAATTTTGGAGATCGTTACTGACATCCATCATCTGTTTTGTACTCAGTGGTGTGATTTTTTCGCATTCCTAATCGTGATTGAGGTCTTCTTTTCTTTTTAAGAAACGGAATTAGAATGGCCCGCCTCAAAATTAGCTTAACACTTCAAAGTACGATTGTTAAGTAAAGTCCATTCGTTTAGATAGTGTCGGTACACCCGCAAGTACTTGTGTTCAGTGACAGGAATACCGGTAAGTTTTTGGTAACGTTATACAAATAACGTTACTGATAACGGTAAAAAATAGCGATGATTCAAGTAATAGTTTTAGCTTATTAAGTGTTTTATACTTAAATCCAAGTTTTAGAAATGTATTGACATTTCGCAGAGTCGTACGTTTATACGGAAAGTCCGTATTATTAGCTTGTAAATTTTCCAGAATCGTGTCTAGTGTCGGAAGTTTTTTATTAGCATAAAATTTGTACATACTGTTCGGACGTACTACATCACATTCAAGATCGTCCGTTTTCGATAGTGGAGTTCTTTACGTTTTTTGGTGTTAATGGGCCTATTTTTAATATTATTCCGACGCTAGTTCTTGGTATCCCCACTATTTTTGAAGTATCTCTGATAGGTGCAGACAAACTGATTTCAATGCAATGCCGATGGACATTGATCATAAGTTGTTTACATGTTTTACAAAACACCTGTATTTTTTTGTTGGTTCACTTAAAGTTTCATCTTGAGGCACTTAACAGCTGTCCTTCCAAGGATGAAAAAATATTTTCGGTATACGTAGCAGAGTCGACAAACACAAGCTTTCACTACGGCGGCGCTTCGATGCAAAACTGCCAAAATACAAATTGACTTGCGGGTGTACGCCGCACGCGGTATCCTTTGTTTATGCGGCGGCATCCTTTGACAAGAAGCGGCACGTGCAAAGGCGGCGCGATAAAAGGGCGACACTATCTAAGTGAATGCGCTTTACCTAATACTTTATTTCTACCGTCTAACACGAGTAAAATTTAGTTTAAGGCTCCATGATAGGAAAACATGGTTTATGCGGGCCATATTTTTATTAGAAAACGTAAAGTTGTAGCCACAAAAAATCATACGACAAGCTAAAGAGATTATCTAGTAGCTACAAGTTTAAAATTGCGTATAAACCTCACAGATGATAGTAAAAAAATCAGAATATCATCAAAAGCGCTTGTCACGGGCCATATTTTTGGCGTAAATAATAGCGGAAACGTATTGAATTCTAGATCAAAATACACTTTAACGTACTTACTGTGCAGTTGCTTCAATAACTTTTTTCATGAAATATAATGGTGCTAAAGATAATGATGAAAAAACAACGAAAACATGGAAAAGTGCAGAGGTGAGGTTATTTTTCACACTTTTTACACGTAAAGAAAAAGACAGAGACAAACGTTTCCGCATAAGCGAGCCTTAAAAGATTGCCTAGATTTTTTTCATATTGAAAGGAAATGGCAACAGTTGCCTTGTCTGATCCATGTAAACTTTACTGTCAATTGGCTAAAATATAAGAATTAGCCTTAAATTGCAACCCTAGAGGCTTACACAATAAAGTTCATGGCACATTATATCGGCACCGCAACGGCACCGCTCCAACCTAGCAATTAACTTGTCATTCAAATTAGAGCTTGAAATCATGCGTCGTAAAATATTTTTCAAAAGATCGATAAGAAAAAGCCAACGGCGGGCAGTCAGCGCCCTTGTTGCATCCATACAATTCGACTCGCAGCCAGTTCGCTGCAAGCGAGTGGACCACGCGATTACAGCACGCCGACCACGTGCTTACTGCGCGCTGACTCCGAGTCGCCAGATCGTATGCAAAAAGCTTGCACTCGCGGCCG
Organism: Agriphila geniculea; assembly: GCA_943789525.1. Classification (NCBI taxonomy): domain Eukaryota; kingdom Metazoa; phylum Arthropoda; class Insecta; order Lepidoptera; family Crambidae; genus Agriphila; species Agriphila geniculea. The sequence goes on from OX038871.1 coordinate 21,716,681, forward strand.
GTGCTCAGACTGCAAGCTTGCACCTCAAGCGAGCGGATCGCGCACTTACAGCACGCCGACTGCGTGCTTACTGCGCGCTGACTCGAAGTCGCCAGATCGTATGCAAAAAGCTTGCACTCGCGGCTGGCCGGACTGCAGACTGCGAGCTTGCACTCCAATCGAGAGGATCGCGCGCTTACAGCACGCCAACCGCGTGCTTACTGCGCGCTGATTCCAAGTCGCCAGATCGTATGCAAAAAGCTTGCACTCGCAGCCGCCCGGTGCGCAGACCGCGAGCTTGCACCTCAAGCGAGCGGACCGCGCGCTTACAGCACGTCGACCGCGTGCTTACTGCGCGCTGACTCCGAGTCGCCAGATCGTATGCAAAAAGCTTGCACTCGCGGCGGCGCGCGGACTGCGAGCTTGCACCTTGCGGCCAGCGCGCGGACTGAGCGCTTGCGTCTCGCGGACCTCGCGTAGTTAGTGCGCTGGCGGCTAACCGTAGCCTAAATTTGAGGTGACGCCGTGCTGCAGCTATGCCATGACCTTAATAATGGGTACTTATCACATGGTACAAAACTGTTCACTGACAATGTCAAGATAGTAATCTCATATCTCACATGAAAAAAGATCAGGGTACTTATTTTCCAATTTTCAAAATCTATTGCAATCGCTTTCATTTGACAGATGGATGTGACACATTGCTGGATTTCTTTGGTAAGTGTTTATTTGTTCCAAAAGGAAGTATCAATGTATAACATCTTTAAAGCGATTGCAATAGATTTTGAAATTAGACAATAATTACCCTAATCCTCAAGCAAAACTTTCTTTCAAAATATTCATTACAATTTTGGAATAATGCACATGATAAACATCAGACGGCAAGCAGTCATAATCAATCGCTCAAATTCCTGGAAAACGTAATGCAAGCATCTTGTGACTATCACATTAAGACTAGAAGATCTACGACGAGCCATTTAAAACGAGTTTCCCCCGTAATACCAAGAGGCTGGAAAATTTAATGTAAGGTCGGTCGTCTAGCTAATTAATTCGTTAGAAACCTTCGCTTTTTCCTGACTCTGTTCTTGATTTTCAATTTCTCTAGCGAAAGATTAATGGATGGCGACAAGTTCTTCGAGTTATCTACATTTATAATGATTCCAGTACAGAGTTTTAAAAGCTGTTTTACTGGCCAAAGAGATTGTTCCCCATTGTTTATGGTTACTGCTAATTTTCTTATACGTAATGAGGGTTTTTATCAGCCTTGTTTCTCTCTGTGGGCTTGTTTTGTTACAGGTCCGAAGATAAGAACCACAGTAAAGGTAAGATGAGTAGTAATTTATTTTAGTCTTTTAAGATTCTCCACAACGTATTGACCAGCCATAGGTATTTGCGCGTTCTTTAATTTTATTAATATCTTTGCACAGACACCATCAATCTATGATAATAAGACTTAGTTGGTTTAGATAATCAAGATGAAACAAGAAATAAAATAGAATTAAAGCTCAAATAACTATCTAAGTATTTAAAAAACTACACTTCACCTTTATATAGTGTATTTTCAATATAACCACAGAAGTTTGATTATAATGAATCACCTACATCCATTTTACTATTATTTTTTGACCCCCGTAGCTTGTCAAGTAGCTAAAATGCAGGGTTTAGTCAGGTGGTCTAGCTAGAGACCTATCGAGTAAATACATTATTGAAAAAGGTATTAGTAGTAGTTACCTATAAATTTCATGATAACATATACAGCGAACTAAAATCTATGGAAGTGTAATCGCAAACATATATTGCTTAAAAAATTGTACCACGGGGCCAAAAAATTACAACCCGCACAGCTTTAGTCGGGCCAGCCACGCGCCCGGTGACTGACGTTAGTGTTCCTTACAGTAATTGCAGATTGTATTGTAATAGTACATTACAGAAAACCAGTTCGGTTTTACAGCAAAGAAGGGAACCATGGATTCTGTTCATGCCATAAGACTGGTAATGGAAGAAGCTAAATAAAACATTCAAAACCTGTGGATGGTGTTTATTGACCTGGAGAAAGCCTTTGATCGTGTACCTAGGAACGTGATATGGCAGGCGCTCAGATCTCATTGCGTACCAGAATGCTACATCCGCATTATAAAGGACATGTACAGCAATGTCCACAGCTCTGTAAGAAGTTCAGCTGGTCTACCTGACAGCTTCGATATAAAGGTTGGTGTACATCAAGGCAGTGCATTGAGTCCTCTGCTTTTTAATGTTGTCATGAACTATTTGACCGCAAAAATTAAAAAATCAACCCCATGGAATCTCTTGTACGCTGACGATGTGGTTCTTATATCCGACAATGTACAAGTGTTACAAGAAGACCTAGAAGAATGGAGAATATCGTTGGGGCAAAATGGTTTGCGTATCAGTAGGACAAAGACCGAGTACATGTTATGCAACTTTAACTCCAACGCTCAAGCTAACCCAGGCATTACGCTAAGCGGCATGGCCCTCCCTAGAGCTAAAACCTTTAAGTACCTAGGTCCAGTTCTCTCTGAAAAGGGCTCTATAGACGCAGATGTGATTCAGAGAACAACATCAGGATGGGTGAAGTGGCAAACGCACAGGGGTGCTGTGTGACATAAAAATGCCGATAAGAACTAAAGGCAAGGTGTACAAAACGGCAGTAAGACCAGCTTTACTATACGGCAGCGAAGTTTGGGCAGCTAAAAAGACACACGAGCAGAAGCTGCGCACCACTGAAATGCGCATGCTGAGATGGGCAGGTGGAGTGACACTTAAGGATAGAATACGCAACGAACACATTAGAGGAAACCTTAAGGGCAACCTTAATGGGTGCAAACCCATAAGTGACAAAATATGTGAATCTAGGCTTAGGTGGTACGGTCACGTGATGAGAAGACCTGATGATTATGTCGTGAAAAAGTGCCTTTCCATGGCTACAAAAAAAAGAGGAAGGGGAGACCTTAAACTACCTGGTTAACGAATGTCCAGAAAGACATGAAGAGCCTCGGACTTAATGGCGTCGCATTATAAAGAAAGCCGACCCCGTGTAACGGGAAAAGGCGAGGACAAAGAAGAAGAAGATTGTAATAGTACATTATGAGACAAGTTAGCTTAGGTTGCTTATTGCACACGAGGCTGTGGGTTGCAGCGCGAGCCGTAGGCGAGGACGTAACTCAGCCAAGTGTGCAATAAGCAATAGCTCACGAGTTTCATACGACGTTTTTCAACACATTTGCGAGGAAAAAATAAAATAACTTACCACACAGCAAAAAATACGACAAAAACAGAATATGAAAATTACGGGCAAAGGCGCGCAGGTTTTTTTTTTTGTTTTTTTCACACGCCTAATGCAAGAATATTTGCAAACAAAGGGGTGAGCGAGCATACAGCCTACTTCAAAATTATAATTTTAAGTGATAAAATGCAAATATTTTATAACAATAATGAATAATTTAATAATAATAAATATTTGTTTGACTTAATTAAGGAATTACACACTTATTTATTCCAAAAATGTATATGGATATTCAGCGGCAGAAAACCTATTTGTTGTTACTAAAAAAAACTGTTTACTCGCATAAAACTTGCAGTAAGGTACTAATTTAACTTTGTAGGGATGATTCTATAACTAACTAGTGTTTTTTAAATTATTGCACGCGTTTGTTATAGCTCGGTTTATGGCCCTAAAAGCGATGTATTAGGGCTCACTTTACGAGCAAGTGTGTTAAAAAGAAAATAAAGAAAGAGAGAGTTTATTAGAAATGACATCCTGTGTAGTCAAATGGCGTAAAAGACGCAAAGAAGGCAGTTAAAACATGCAGAAATAACGTATCTTATAATTTCGTTTAGGTATAGAAAGTCCGCCCTCCAAAACGATGGGTTGACGACATCAGAGAACAAGCGGGACACAACTGGATGACCGTGGCGCAAGATCAGACCCAGTGGAAGAATTTGTTTATTTATTTATTTGAACACCAACATAATAAACATCATTACTAGCACTATTGTACAAATTTACAAAAAAAAAAAAAAAACAGGTAGATGTCATTACAATTATAGGTGAAGACTGCATGCAATTTTATAAAAAAAAATGTGATCAAAATAAGAAATGAATATTAATTAAAATACAAAAATATTGATTTGATAAAATAAAATTACAAAAAATATTAAAAAATAAATTAAAAAGTAAATTAAAAATTAAATTAAATTAAATGTCAAAAAATAAACAAAACAGCTTCTAAAAGTTAAGAGAGAATAGATTTTTTATAGCTGCGAATGCCACCATTGAATAGATCCAAGTTTTTGGATTTAGCTAGGCTAGTGAACTCCCTTACGGAATCAATTTAAAGGCGCATTTCGGCAATTTGAGAGAGGCCTATGTCCAGAAATGGGCCCAAAGAGGCTCATGATGATGATGATGACAGAAAATATTTATGAGTATACAAATTATGTCGCTAATAAGCTACCAGTGTTCAGACGCTTTGTGCTGCATAGTTAAATGCCAGCTTTTTTTAGCTCCATCCACTTAGTTGTAATTTTCATGTGGTGCCATTTTTGAGGGGAATGCTTGTTACATAGATTTTAGTTTGCTGAATATTATTGATAAATAATATTGTGACTACGTTATTTACCTTTGAAATTTGACTGTGCCAATGAGTACGTAGGCGAGATTATTTTCACTGTATTCGTTTCAGATAGCGCGATTCAAGTATCGCGATGAAGCGGCCTGTAAATCAACCGCCCCCAGCGTTGATAAAGAGAAATTCAACTGTAAATCATACATTTGTTTTCAGAGGGGTCTGGCGTAGAATATTAAGCGATATGATCCCTCTCTTGTTAACTTTTTTATAATTGTGACTTGTTTTATGGACGTGATTTTGTTATCGGTTCTACCAATACAACTGATTTTACCGTTTTGTGGAACAATTTTTAATAAAAGAGGTCCCCCGACTGCAATGACACTTGTTATTTAACTTTTTAGTTCGTTTTTGACAGGGCAGTCGTGTTTTTAATATTTTTTAAATTTATTATTTTTATTTCACACATTTTAATGACAAATTATATAGTTTTTGAATGTGTTCATTAAGGCCTTTCATTTGATGCCCATATTGTAATATTTGAAGAAAAATTTTTTTTTTCACATTTGGAAGTGGCGGAAAAAAGCGGACTTTTTTCAAAAAAAATATAGCCAGTGTCACTAGGAATGATGTAAGGATTCTAACGATACCACATACATCTAAATCCAGCCATTTAGAAGTTATGGTGGAATAAAGAAACTCACATACCCACAAACATACATGAACCCTTAACACATATACACTCCTTTTTTGGGCAGTCGTGTAAAAAACAAAATACTGTTTTTATCGTATCACTGATTGGTAATTTAATACACATTTTATGTGATCCTGTCAGTTCTCTTAAAAAAATTGTCTAGTCTAAATTAAATATTTGCCCTCTTTATAACTTTTAAATTAGTTCATGCTGCTGTCCAATTTAAGGCTTATAATTTTAAACATTAAAGGAACTGATTAAGTATTCACAATACACCATAGTCTCATTAATTATTCTCACCAGAGTACGTTCTCACTTATAAATTTATGATACCCAATATAAATACTTGGGCTAACTTGATCAACATAACTTATTTAATCTATGGTTCAAGCGGTACGGGCAATGTTGATATTGCTCTACAAAGTGCCAAAGTTTCGGTAATGCTCATATATTATGGAGTCTTCACAACTACATAATAATCTTAAATGATGGATGGCTTTTATTGCAAGGTAATAGTCGCTTTCAATAAGGTTCAAGCTTTGAGATTTTGCGAGGAATAAAATTCTGCCATACTAACTATTTAGACACGTGATTTATCATTCGTTTTTATAAAAAAAAATTACATAAATTTCATTTAGGTCATTATTCTTCTTTGACGTTATTGAGTAGATTTAATATAGATATTGGATTAAGGTGTGATTTACTTACTTTACAATATACGAGTTGTTGAAGACTCGTGCCGCTGGCTGATACAACGGGAACACGACGAGGACTTGTAGGGCTTGAAATAATGTAGCCGATGTAACCGATAGACAGTTTATTGTCTTTTAACACTGTTATGCTTAAATAATTAATTATTCTAATAAGATGTGAATTGATTTTATGGAGGACATGCAAGTTGTAAAAATATCGCAAAGATGGAGGACAAAGAGTATATATATGAGGTGGAGCGCGTTCGCGACGAGAGCCACGAACCACAGACCATTCGTCGGTGTGACAAGGGCGCGAGATCGGTAGTCCTTTTCTCGCGCCGTGAGAAAAAGAGACGCGCACCCTTCTGCCGAAGCTGCTGTCTCGCTCTTGCGCGTTAACATGCTGCCCCCCTTGGAACATCGTGTTGTTCCAACGGTGGAAGGGGACAAAGTCTGTTGAAGCCCCTTCGTAGCGTGCCAGATGAGGTGCGGACGTCGGCCACCCGGACGACGCCGTCGGAGCCCGGATACACTGCCGTAACTCTGCCTATGGGCCACTTGTTTGGCGGCAACCTCTCGTTCTTGATTAGCACCATCTGCCCCAAGCCTGGTTGAATGCCATCTACTCGCCATTTGTTTCTGCGTTGCTGTTCTGAAATACATTCCCGGCAATAACGTTTCCAGAAGTGATTAGAGAGTGCTTGAATCCGCTTGTATCTGGTTAATGAACAGATGTTTCTTTCTTCCACCTGAGTTGTCGGTAGAGCCATGTGCGTACGACCAATCAAAAAATGAGCTGGGGTAAGCGGTGTAAGATCTGAAGGATCTGATGAAATAGGCGTTAGTGGCCTCGAATTGAGTGTCGCTTCAATTTGTACTAACAACGTATACATCTCCTCATAGTCTAAATTTGCCATAGCCGATACTCGCTTTAAATGATGCTTGATTGACTTTACCGATGATTCAGCTAGCCCATTAAAATGTGGGCTGTATGCCGGATAAAATTGGAAATTAATTTCATTTTCAGATGAGTAAGTAGTTAAGGCATCGCAGTTAGTCCTTAGAAATTTTGACAGTTCATTCGCGCACCCACAAAATTTGTCCCGTTATCTGAATAAATGGTAGAGGGCTTCCCCCTTCGAGAAATAAATCTATTTAAAGCCGCTATAAAGGCTTGTGACGACAAGTCGGTGATAAGTTCCAAATGCACCGCACGAACCACCAAACAAACAAACACACAAATGTACGCCTTTACCATTTTACAACCTCTACCTTTTCTGTTTGCTATCAGAATCGGACCCGCGTAGTCGGTTGCTGTGTTAGTGAATGGAAATTCGGCATGTAGTCTTTGTGATGGTAAATTACCCATGATGGGTTGGAATGATTTGGCTGCAAATCGGCAACAGCTCATACAATTACGAGTCACTTTCCTTGTCAAATTTCTACCACTAACAATCCAATATTTTTATCGTAAAGTGGCCAATAGTAATTGTGGTCCACCATGCAATAATATTTTATGATAATATTCTGCCAGTAAGTTTGTGATATGATGTGAGGAGTGTAATAGTATTGGATGTTTAAGATCATAATTATAGTTTGCGTTAGAGAGTCGTCCGCCTACACGAATAATGCCATTACTATCCATAAATGGGTTCAAATGTAGCAGTTTGTCTTTAGGTGGTAGTTTATGACCCTTTGATAACAGAGTGTACAGTTTAAAAAATACATGTATTTGTACTATTCTACATAAAATTAAATTTGCATTTTTATATTCCGAGGCCTGCAGGGGACCAGTTAATTTACTTGAATTCTTGCAATTGTGAATGAATCGTTTTATATATATAATTGTACACGTTGTAGTTTTACAAAACTCGAATATTTATAAATGAAGTTAGTTTCTGTGGAATCGTCCAACAACAGATTTGTTTCAACCTAAACTTCAGGTAACTCAACGCTTGCTAGGTGTGGTTGCCTAGAAAATAATACTTCATTATTGTGTAAGAATGGAGGTCCTTCCCACCACAAGGAAGAATCTTTGAGCTGAGCTGCATTAACTCCCCGTGAGCCGATATCTGCAGGGTTTAAACCTGTAGGTACATAATTCCATTTAGTTATATCACTGTTAGCATGGATTTCCCTTATCCTATTATGAACATATTGTTTTAATTTAAGTTTAGAGGATTTAATCCAGCCCAGCACAATCGTTGAGTCACACCAAAATAATTCATTATCTATTTTAAGTCTTAATGACTGCCTTGCCTTTTTAACTAATTACATAGCAAGTACAGCTCCACACAGCTCTAGCCTTGGCGTGGTAAGTTTTTGCTTGAGTGGAGCAACCCTACTCTTAGCTAACAATAAATGTACTGATACCGAACCATCTTCGGACACTGATCGTAAGTATACACATGCTGAATATGCTTTGATGGAAGCATCGCTGAATGCGTGTATTTCAACACGACTGAAACACTCGCAAACAACTCTGCGTGGTATTGTGATAGTAGCTAGGTCAGGTAAGTATTTAATAAAATTATTCCAAAGAATTTCTAAGTCATGAGGTAAGTTTTCGTCCCATGATATATTTTTTGCCCAAAGTGCTTGGAGAATGAGCTTTGCTTGAAGCATGCATGGATTAATTAACCCTAGGGGGTCAAATATCTGTGCTATTATTGATAAGATTGTACGTTTGTTTGTATTAAGTTTTCGTATATTATTGTGTGTGTATGAAAATAACAATAAATCCTGCTTACACGACCATAATAGCCCCAATGTTTTTGAATATTCTTCACTACTTAAATTTAATAATTTGTCATTGTTGTTTTCACCCACGACTTCGTTTAGTATATGTGTAGAATTAGAATGCCACTTTCTCAAATGAAAATGAGCCCCTTCTAACTCTTGAATGACACCCTTGCAAGTTTCTATCAAATTTTTTTCATTATCATTACCTGTGATAAGATCATCGTAATACATATCTTTGAGGATTGTTTCACCTACAGTTACTTGTGAACAATTTTTGCCTAATTCTGTTAAACATCTAGTGGCCAAATACGGCGCACAAGCGGTTCCATAACTAATCGTGTTGAGTTTATATTGTTTAATGGGTTGACTTGGATCAGAACGCCAGAAAATTTGTTGCAACTTCCGTTGGCTCTCGTTAACCCAAATTTGTCGATACATTTTCTCAATATCAGAAGTAACAACAAACTTGTGCTGACGAAATCGAATGAGTATCGCTATCAAATCATCCTGCATAACAGGTCCTATGTGCTGGATGTCATTAAATGATTTGCCTGATGTCGTTACCGCTGAGGCATCGAATACTGTTCTCAACTTGGTAGTCAAGCTGCCTTTCCGCTCAACTTCGTGATGTGGTAAGAAATATGAGCAGTCATCCTCCTGCGGATTAGTGTTTTCCGTCATGTGACCTAGTGCTATATATTCGTCAATGAACTCTGTATATTTTTGTTTATATGATGGATTGCGTTTGAATTTTCGCTCTTATGAATTAAATCTTACTAGTGCTTGGTTTCTAGAATCACCCAAGCCTTGGATTGATTCCTTTAATGGTATAGTGACTACAAATTTATAGTCATCTGGGTGACGTTTAGTTGTTTGTGTGAATATGGTTTCGTACTCACTCTCACCGTTAGAGTAAGGTTGTTGAGCTGTGGAAACTGATTCATATTCAAAAAAATTGTTAAGTTTCTCTTCAAGCTCCATGCTATTCGAGAAATGACAATGGACTGTATTATAGGTGCGTAATGTATTGGATGAGTGTTTGTTGTTTTGTATAGATCCGGAAACAAGCCATCCTAGTGTTGTTTCAACTAATGTAGGCATATGCTTTCCTAAATTGATATGATTATTGGATAGAACATTCCAAAAGATGTCAGCCCCTAACAACATCTGAACTTCGGATGGATTGTTGAAGCCTGGATCTGCTAATTGGATGTGACTGGGTATGTTTAGTGAATTAGCGTTGATTTTTGTTGCTGAAATTAATTGTGTAATTTGTGGAACAACAAAGCAGTTTACTTCTGTCGTATTGCCACTGTTTGTTAGCGATGACATAGTTACTTCACATCGTTTTGTAATTTTAGATAATTGATTATTTAATCCACGTACTGTTATTGCAGTGGAATAACTAGGAATATTTAATTGTTTAAATAATGAGTCGGTAACAAAACTTGATGTGCTGCCATTATCGAGCAGTGCACGAACCTGATGTACCTCCCCATTGTTGTCTGATACATTAATTATAACCGTTGAAAGAAATACATATTGTTGTGTATTATGTGTTGCTGAAAGTGTAACATTATTTGTTTGGGATACTTCAGAAATAGAATTCTGTGGTTTTTGTGGAGTGGTAGTAGGTAATACCACACAATCTGTAGGAGTAGATTGGGACTGTTGCGTTTGTTGAGTTGGTATATGGATCATAGTGTTGTGTCTCTGTGAACATATCCTACAAGGTCCCAATCTACAATTTTTATCTGTATGTCCCGAGCGAAGACAATTTTTACATAAATTTAATTTATTTATTTTGTCAATTCTAACTTCGATTGGCATTGTTTTAAATTTTAAACATTGATAAATAGTATGTTTATTTTGGCACACTGGACATAAAGGTAAATGTTTTGTGATCGGTGTTTGATTAACTATAAATGTTTTTGGTCTAACATGAGTGATGTCACTATGTCTGCGTATCTTGTTATGTGTTTCCTCCATCGTCTCCAAATAGTCTGCACGATTCTTTACAAATGTATGAAATTGCTCTAATGTTGGAATATCTTGAAGTGTATTTCTGTATGTTTCCCATTCCCTAATAGTATAATTGTCCAACTTGTTAGAAACCATGTGAATCAATAAGATATCCCAGTGTTCAACAGATAGTTCTAATGTTTTTAAACATCTTAAATTTTTGTTGATAGTATCTATTATATTTCGCAACAATTTTGGAGATTCTCTAATAATTGGTTCAATATTGAATAATGCTTGAATATGGTTATTAATGAGAAGTCTACGGTTATTGTATCTGCTGCACAACAACTCCCATGCCACGTTATAATTTTCCGAAGAAAAATCTAAAGATTGTATCACTATTGCCGCACTATCCTTCAGCGAAGCTCGTAAGTAATGAAATTTGTGTATGTTTGTAATAGATGTATTATTGTGTATGAGCGATTTGAAAGTATCATGATACTCGAGCCAATCCTGATAGCGTCCAGAAAAAGTTGGTAAATGGATAGTAGGTAATTTAACGTTTGGCCCACCTGCGGTTGCACCTGTGACTGAACCTGTCTCCGACTCCTCGTTGAGCCTCTCAGAATGACGACTCAGCATGTCCTGAGCAGTAGCAACAGCACTGGAGTAGGATGCCTCAAACGTTTCCCTTTCTCCGAACTCAGAATCTGGAATTTCAGTCATATTTTCTATTTCAGTTTGAGTCGTATCAAAATCGTTGTACAATAGATCAATTTTATTTAACCGTGAAGTTAGCTCGTGCAGCTGTAACTTATTTAGAGTTTTATTTAGAATTAGAGGTTCAAGGAATGATTTGAAAATTGTGAGTTTTGACTTTTGCGATGCCCTAGTTCGTTTTAACATTTTAATATCCATCTTTAAATGAAATCTCGATGCGTATAATATTTACCAAATTGTAAGCTGTAAGGAAATGTATTTAATTTGTAGGTACACAAAAAACAAATGTATTTAGCATGAGTGATGCAAGGATTTAAACTGTGTTTGATGGGTCGTACTTACACACAGCATAGCTAACCACAAACCCTTTTCTTGGTTTGGTACATATATATAGCTTGTGGAATGGCACGATGGATGCGTGCTATGAAAATTGACCTTCCAAATGGCTTCTTAAATGGCACTATAGATGACGTGCTATGAAAATTGACCTTCTTCCAAAGCCGTGCTTGATGTCCGCGCCGCGGATTCCGTCGTGATTTTTGGTCCCCACCGTTACTTCTTGGCCCAATCTTGAATTTCTTACAATTCCCTTGGAGCCTTGCTCTTGAAGTATCCGGCTCGAAAAAATGTTGAAGACTCGTGCCGCTGGCTGATACAAAGGGAACACGACGAGGACTTGTAGGGCTTGAAATAATGTAGCCGATGTAACCGATAGACAGTTTATTGTCTTTTAACATTGTTATGCTTAAATAATTAATTATTCTAATGAGATGTGAATTGATTTTATGGAGGACATGCAAGTTGTAAAAATATCGCAAAGATGGAGGACAAAGAGTATATATATGAGGTGGAGCGCGTTCGCGACGAGAGCCACGAACCACAGACCATTCGTCGGTGTGACAAGGGCGCGAGATCGGTAGTCCTTTTCTCGCGCCGTGAGAAAAAGAGACGCGCACCCTTCTGCCGATGCTGCTGTCTCGCTCTGTTAACACGAGTAAAATATAATTTCAATAAAAAATAATGTTGCCTTGGTATTTACTGAAACTTAGCACTTTTTATTAACTTTACATTAAAATTACCCATTATTTATATTTTTATTTTACGAAAATCATTAACATAGATTTCTGTTGTATAACACAATGCTGCTTACACACTTTTGGTTTTTCATTTTTAACACACATACCAGCGAAAAATAGTTTTTTCACTTCTCATGCTCGTAAAGTTCGTCTTTATGTTGGGTGTAGGCTGCATAAAATCGCTTTTTATGCTCTAGTGCATAAAGTAAAATCTTCGTCTAAGTCTCAGACTTTAAGACAAAGGTCGCCAGGTAAACAGCCACACACGCAATTTTACTTCGTTAAATTAACTTCATATTTAATTGTTTCTTCATTTTTTGTTGTGTTATACTTTAGTAGTCTTAATACTTTTTTATTTTTGAAAATGGGTATCAATTTTATTGAAAGCCCTTGATAAAATTTTTTTTTTTTCAATTTTTGGATATGCGTATCAAATGAAAGGCCTTGATGAGCACATTCCAAAATTATATTTTTTTTATAAAAAAATGAGTTTTTTTTCAATTTTTGAATATGGGTATCAAATGAAAGGCCTTGATGAGCACATTCCAAAATTATAATAATAATAATAATAATAATAATAATAATAATCATTTATTTCAGAATTAATATACATCCATAATTTGTTAGTAACAATTCACTTATACTATGTTAGTAAAATTTCATTATTAAATGATTGATCAAAACAAATTAAAATAATACAGATTACAATTATTTTGCGGCACGTCCCAACGCCATAACATGAGCTGAAACCCAATGTTTCAGCATCGGCCCGTCTACCCTCTGTGCTATACTTTGCAGAATGCTATTGGCGCTGCCGCGCACGCGGCACATCAGGGAGGCTACTCGCTTACGAATAATAGCCGCAAAATCATCTATTCGCGCTTCCGCAAACATCCCTGATGCGCTACAGTATCGCGGCAACCTCAACAGCATTCTGAAAGCATTATTATATTGTACTCGCAAGGCGCTGAATGCCCTTTGAGTATAGTCAATCCACAGGCTGCAAGTGTAAAAGCTCTGGCAGTAAGCCCTAAATAATGTTAATTTTACATCTTTTGAACACCTAGCAAACCTGCGGACCAACATGTTACTCCTAACAGCCAGCGCCCTGCGTTCCCTTTCTACATCCATGTCGTCCTTCTGTGAATCTGTGACCCAGTGCCCCAGGTACTTAAAGCTTGAGACTACTTTGAGTGTTCTACCCCCGAGTGAGACTGATGGCACCTGTGGGTATTGTTTAGCACCTGCCTTAAATATAAGTAGCTCACTTTTGGTAGCATTATATCTCAGACCATGGGCCTCTGCGTAGCGTTCACAGATGCACAGAAGTTTTCTTAGAGCGTTGATTGATGGACTCAGCAGCACCATGTCATCAGCGTAACTAATATTGTTGATAAACATTCCATCAATAGAGCATCCGACCTTGGCGCTGCCGAGCTCACCAATCAACCTGTTGACATACAGATTGAAGAGCTTAGGTGACGTAATACCCCCCTGTCTTACCCCACACTCCAACCTGTATGACTCAGATAGTGATCCTGCCCATCTTATTACATTTTCTTGAGACCCATACCAAAACTTAAACAATTCTATGAGTTCACAGGGTAGAGTTGTGTCATCATACAACTTTTGCCACAGCTTATTATAAGAAACAAGGTCAAAGGCCTTTGACAGGTCAAGAAAACACGCGTATACAGGTGTTTTCCTGTCTGTATAGTAACGGACAGTGTGCTTTAGACAAAGCACCGCTGTTTCAGTAGAAAGTCCAGATTTGAAGCCAAACTGTGCATCATGAAGTGTAAGGTGCTCATTAAGGTGTTTGTCCAGCACACTATCCAGCACCCGCGCCACAATAGTTGCCAATGAGATAGGTCTATAGTTGTTAATGTCAGAAATATCTCCCGTTCTGTTTTTAACTATGGGTACTACTAAAGTTTTCATCATGTCATTAGGCAAGTATGTGTGGCGCGTACAGAAGTTGAAAAGCATGGAAAGCACTCTAGGCAGGTGGACACCTGCATGTTGCAGGTGCTCAATGCTAAGAGAGTCATGGCCAGGAGACTTACCACGTGCCATGCCTTTCACTGCCGTGGCCACCTGTCTGGCAGAAAATATCACCTGCGGTATAGAGGAAAGATCTCTAAAACATGGATCCGTCTTACACGATTGTAATGGGGACTCAACTTTAAAATGATTCTTGAACAGTTCAGCAATTTTCACAGGATCACTAACTCCCTCTATGCTCACAGGCCGGCCCGCCTTAAGGTTCAATTTATTAGCATGTTTCCAAAATTTTGCAAAGTTTTTATTAGAATGGTGAGATGCTATGATATCCATTTTTATTTGTTCTGCATTATTTTGACACCATTTTAATTTGCTTTTGAACTCTTTTTTAGTTTTTAACATTATATCATAAATATGACCTAAACGGGGTTTACCATATAAAACCCAGTTCTGAAAACCCAGTCGAGCCTGAATATGAGCCGGCCTGACATGCTTATTCCATCCTATTACATGTTTTTTATTTACACGAGCATTATAACTAATACTTGAGGCATCCTCTAATATCTTAATAATTTTGGCATACAACTGATCTATGATTAATTTATGTTCATTATTATTACAAAATTTATTACTGCATTCACTCAATTCAATTGGAAAATCAAAATCTCTTAACTTACTATTACAATATTCATTAAAAGAAAAAATTTGTTGGGGATTCCTATCACCCCACTGAACAGGGTTACATGATTCTGTATTGCACAATATTTTTGACCTTAAAACATTCATATCACAACAAATTTCTACTGGGATATGATCCGACCAATAGATATTATAATGTATCTTAACATTTGTAACTGCTTTAAGAGCAGCCTCCGATACTATACAGTGGTCCAACCAACTTGTTGTACCATGAGCATCACTAACATATGTATAGGAGTTAGAATCACGACCCAACAGTTCAATATCAGCACACCGCCAACTTTGTTCTACAGAAAATTCATTGAGTTCAATACCAAAACGTTCTCCCGGGTGGGCATTAAAATCGCCTAAGATGAACACAGAGTCAATGTTACATACCTCCACAATTGCAGCGATCTCACCTAAGCATTCCGTGAACTCTATTAGGTTTTCAGCCGAGTCCGTGGGCATGTATACCGAGAACACCAAGAACGAACGCTCTGATGACACTACTTTTATAACTGCTATACGAACACTTTTACACTGAATCACTGATACCGAGGCACATATACTTTTACGCCAAAGAATCGCGACGCCCCCGTATGGACGCCCGCGCAGAATTCCCACACTGGTATCTACTGCAGACTTTCCCGAATATTCAAAATCCGGATCGATGCTGCCCAGGAACGGAATATCATGCGGCAACAGCCATGTTTCTTGGAGCGCCACAATATCAGCTGTTTGACATAAATCTCTGATGCAGTTCACTGACCGAGTCACTGATTTACAGTTGAAGCTAATAAATTTCATGTTATTGTTGTTGTTGCTATCCATTAACGGGATTCATTATTGTCTTTTCATTTTGTGTCTCTTGTTCACTGTTCTTGTATGTATTTCTGTTAAAGTAAACAAACTTACGAAACTGGATGCCTTCCGGCCACAGTGTATCATCCAAAAATATTGACAGTTTGTTTTCTGGGACGAGTATTTTATAAGCATCATAACGTTTTTGAACTTTCATGTTTATTTTCTTGATTGATACTAACACGCTCGTTTTTTGTAGTATGTAATCGGTGATATCACTCTCACTTGTATCTTTGTGTACTCTGTTAATAAACAACGGAATTTTTACGTCTGTGGCCTTAAACTTAACTTCCGGCAATAATGCTGCTTTTCCTTTTGCGCCTATTAAACGATTCCTTAACCGCTTTTTTTGCACTAATTGCCATTCTTGTGTTGGTTTATCATTTTTCCAAGTGTCACTTGTCCTAATGACATCTGCACACGTCCTTGACCTTGATTGCGATGCATCGCTTTGGTTATCTTTCATCTCGCTCACTGTTGGTAAGCCCAATATTTCCGTTTCATCATTCCCGAGCGATTCCGACCGCTGCTGTAGGCCTCGTTCAGTTGGTACTGTTGCGGAGACACGGTCCGTAGCGGAGGGTGCGACTGCACTCTGCTGTCGCTCCGGATCCGAACGAGGTGAAAGAGATGGAGCTAGGCGCGCTGGCAAATTCGAATCGAACCTATCAGTTGACGAATTATTTAAAATTGGCGGTAGACCCATAGGCCCACTATCTAAGCTTTGACTATCTATCAAGCCACTACCGCCTCTTTTGCGATTAACATTAAAATCGAATTGATTAACAATGGATGCTTGTTTCAGGTTTGTTATTTCGTTTTGAATTTCGTTAAACTGCCTTTCCGTTATGTAAGTTTCCTTAATAGTTCTTATGTCGTTTTGCAATACCAACAAGTCCTTTAACAATCTCGTTGCGTCTATGTGATCAAACGTAACGGGCGGGAGTTTCTGCAAATCCTTTGCGACAAATATTGGCACAAGCTCCGGATCTATCTGTTTAAAAACTGAAACCACATCATAAAGGTCTCGTTGCGATTTGCCACTCCCTTTTCTAGTCACATTTCGCTGCCGTATTGTCGTCGTAATCGAATCGAATAAAAGATTCTTAGCCGCTTCGATGTCCGCCGTCGAAAACGTAGTCGTACACAACCTCACAAGGCTTTCTTCGTCCATCACATCCACTTTGTTTTGGACGAAAGCTAACAGTTCACATATAACTATGTTACAACTTGTACACTTAACTACAGAGGCCATTTTCCTCGACAGATAGCTATCGAGATTGACAACTGACACAAAACACATCCGATCGCCACGGTGCGCCGGACGGAACTGATTGAAGAACTGATATTTTTTTAATAAAAAAATGAGTTTTTTTTTTCAATTTTTGAATATGGGTATCAAATGAAAGGCCTTGATGAGCACATTCCAAAATTATATTTTTTTTATAAAAAAAGATTTTTTTTTTCAATTTTTGAATATGGGTATCAAATGAAAGGCCTTGATGAGCACATTCCAAAAATAGATATTTTGTCACAAAAAATTAAGAAAAAACATATTTTTTTTCAATTTTTGAATATGGGTATCAAATGAAAGGCCTTCATGAGGACATTCCAAAAAGATATATTTTGTCACAAAAAGTTAAGAAAAAAAAAATTTTTTTTTTCAATTTTTGGATATGGGTATCAAATGAAAGGTCTTGATGAGCACATTCCAAAAGTATAGAATTTGTCACTAAAATTTAAGATTTTTTTTTTTAGATTTTACATTATTGTTGTTTAATTTCCTCACAATCGAAGTGAAAAGCAGAGTGTATAACACGTACATAAAACCCATTTTACCCTCGACTTGACTATCCACCCTCGCCTGCGGCTCGGGTGGATATATACGTCTCGGGTAAAATGATGCGTTTTATGCACTTGTTGTACAATCTACTATTTTGTTTTTCTAAAATATTAAAATGGGCACCGTGGGATCAAGTGTTTTTTTTACCTTACAAACTAATCTTGTATAATAGATAGATATTCACGATAGTACCAGTGAAATAAACCTAAACGCACTTGATAATACGCAGAATACGCAGATGCCAAGTGAACATAGCAAATTGTGCAATAGCCATTGATTTGTGCTTGCATTCAACATGGACAATGCATGTCCCAATGACCATTCGACTTAAGCAAAGGCGCTTATGCTGAACAGTCCGATTCATGATTTACCGAAACATTGTTTCATGAAGCTAGAACTTCAGTGTAGGGTATTTAAAATAAACCGAAAATAAAGCATGTAGGTACTGTGGGTTGATAAAATGATAACTATGAATAGAACAGTTTTTTATTGTTTTTAGATAGATAGATAGATAAAACCCTTTATTTGCTCACACATTACAGGAATAATTACAAATAAAACATTAAAACTATAGTGGGCAAAAGCGGCTTTATCGCTGGAAGCGATCTCTTCAGGCAAACCTTTGTTACAAAGGATAACTTATTTATTAAAAGTAGTAGCAGTAGCAGTATTTTTACTACTGATATTACATTTTTTATCATTATTTACCTAGTTACTCTTTTTTTAGGGTTCCGTACCAAAATGGTAAAAAAGGAACCCCTATGGTGTGACTCAGTCTGTCTGTCTGTCACAGCTGGATATCTCGAGAACTACTAATGGTATCAACTTGATTTTTTTTTCTTCTGTGATACATAAAGAGAGAGAGTTATTATACAGATAAGGAGATATTTTTTATGTAATGCAACAATTTATATGTATACATAGGGTATATTATCCTCAATTTATTCACTATAATACAAACTCTGCTATTTTTGTAGTTAAATGATCGGTATGAGTTGTTCCAAATTATTAAATTATAATAATACTAAATAACTAATAAAACTTGTAGGCGTTGAACAGACCTTTGATTCCAATCACAGCCAAGTTAGCATAAAGCTACAATTACATGAACTAAAATCACACATCAGAGATCCATTACACGAAATCACCGACTAACCAGCACTGAATTCCATAACACCGAGTGGTTATAGATTACCGCAACGCTCACTACTTCATTTTCATAACAACACCGATATCCCCATTCAAGTTTCCATTCAGCTAATCCATAAATGCTATCTCTGTTTCTGAGCTGGGCTTAACTAGACGGCTTGGCAGATTCGCAACAATTGAGTCTAGTACAATACACGGACTGGGTTGACTGACTTAGCGAAAGCTGCTTAGAGACCTATGAACATCGACGGCTGATCACTGAAAATTAGGTGAAATAGTATGGAGTCAGCTTAAACTTGATTAGAGGCAGGCGATGTGATGTGATTTCACTTTGGTACACTGCTCTAGCCAAGATTTTAACATTAAAAATGTTTTTTCGATCGCTCCGGTAGGGCCCCATTTTCGCTGAAAGTGTGTTTGCCCCGTGATATATAGTGGTTTAGGGCCATGAGGACGTATGAAGGCTCAAAAGACGCAAAATTTTAATGGCTTTCAGATGGTGAAAAAATTCTTTGTACTTCAAAACAAGTCTTACAATTTTTTATATTTTTTAGGTTGTAGTAGGTACTACCTTTCAATAAAATAGTAGGTAGGTAATGTTTATAACAATGAAATATTTTTATATGAATTTCACACACACGAATCGCAGAAAAGTAGATCCAAAATTGTTCAGGGCTTTGCTGTGAATTCAAAGTATTGTAAGTAGTACTAATTCAAACAAAGGAATAATTTTTAATAAATTCATTATATTCAATAATCTATAATAGGTAGATTCATTTTCAGTGCCCTTCAAGTCGTGTAGAGCACGAGATCTGTGAATTTTTTTTATCTCCAAAAATGTGATTATAAGTAACGTAACTATCAGACATAAATGGATATTATGAAATGGACGATTGTGGTTTTTACGTTTAATATTCAATATTTATAAATATAGTTAATGTGGTGTTTTGCTTGGGACTTAAAACTATAGAAGAATGTTGGAATGGAGAACAAGAACAGGAAGTATTTAAGTACAGTGCAGTGTTCCACGTACTGCACACTGATCCATTAAGAAAGTGTGCATAGTTTTGGCTTGATGTATTGCGAGTTCTGCGAGACTAATTTAAACTATTATCAGCGTCGTAGCTAGGGGCTGGCAATGGGGGCGCAACCCTCAGGGGGCGCACTTTGCTGACGCATAGCAGCTATATATATATATATATATATATATTATTTGGCTCTTCAATAATGTGTACACCATTACAATTATAGTAAACAGTCTCAAAAAATATAAGTGACACATTAATTATAGAAAAGCACCACATGCACGAGAAATTGCGTAAAGTACTTAATAAACCAATATGATAATATTATTATTTAATTATTGCAAATTATAACCATACATCATTTAAATATTATTTGTTGGTAATTAGTATATTAATTAGTATTATATATATATAGCTATAGTAATAAGTCTTAAAGTCCTGGGGCGTAAAATTAAAATCTTACCGGGGGCGCTCCTTATCCTAGAAATACTTAAATGTCTTGGGGCGCAAAATTCAAAACTTGTCAAGGGTGCTCAGGTCCTAGAAATAAGTCTTGGGGCGCAAAATTCAAATCATGCCAGGGGCGCACATGACCCTAGCACCGACGCTGACTTCTATCCTCAAACCGTCTAAACTCAATAATTCTTTAATACTCTCAATCATATTGGGTCATTCATCAATCTCTAATTCAGTGAGTGCAAATAAAAACAAAAGGCAATCTGATTAATTCTCTAAACACCACGTAATAGAAGCAGGAGCGAACAAAATCGGAATAAAGACATAAGTTAAAGAATGGTAAATAGGCGGGAATCCAAAGGGTATTCCATATTAATTAACGTCCGTCGAGAAGGCGACGAAGACAAATGTTGGAGGCTCCGTAATATATTTTTCCGGGCCCTCCGTTCCGAATAAAACAAATGATAATCGGGAAAGAATGAAGTCAACGTTAACGACTTACAATTAATTATTGCGATTGTCGTATTCAATACGTTCCGATTATGTTATGGTATAAGGTATGTAATGAGTCCCAATTGTTTCGCTGAGAAGAATTTTAAGTATAAGATTATGAATTCATTAAATCAAGCTAAGAAGCGAAAATGTCATTGCAAAATGTGATGAAACATACATTAACATCGCTCAAGTTAATTTGTTTCTAAGTAAATAATAATATGATAAAGTATGATAAAGATACACACCTAAACAAAATTATTCTACTCTAATTAAGTGTAGGTACTATTATTATCTAAATGAGCTCTTAGTATTTGTAATAAACTCAGGTAAGCACCAATAAGATCATAAATACTTAGACAAATTAGATACAGAAAATTAATTAAAGTTATACCTAGTCACCTGAATTTTATTAAAGACGTGATGTTAATTAATTAATCGTTATAACTTACTTTTTAATTAGCATGGGTAGATTTTAACCAACTTACAGTGGGGCAGGAGACCCTCATTCGTACCATCAAATCAACTAAACCAGTTAGACCTTCTCAAATGGATAGGATGTTATCAAAGACGTGTTTTTAGAAATAAAATCAAATTAAGTGATATTTTTTTTTAATATTGAAAAGGCACATCTCATTATTATTTATTATAATGAGATGTGCCTTTATACTTACATAAATTCCTAAAACCTCCAAAATTCGTCGTTACAAACAATATTGGGTAATTATTGAAGAAACGTTAATGCATCATTATCGTCATCATCTTCATCATTCTTTTTTTCTTTTTTTTATATACTACGGGATAGTGCTTGGCCTTCATCTCACTTGATGTTAAGTGACGATAAGGCCGAAGGTGGAAGCGCACTACTCCTGGAATCCTCATCACTGAGGAACTGGCTATCTTACCTCTAACTGCCGGAACACAACAATTTTTAAATTGTTGTTATGGCGCTAGATTTAGGTAAGATGGTGGTAGCTAGCCAGGCGGACTTGAAATAAGCCCTACCACCAACCAAACCGAGTACAAATTGTACCCCCCCTGGGAGTCGAACCCGGGACCCCTGCGTCTTACACGGGTGGGCGAACCACTAGACCACAGAGGCGGTTCTCATCATCATCATCAGCACCTTCACTAACTGATTTACTTGGGGATGGAGTTTTCAACATGAACAGTGCTTTTTGAGGGATAATTTTGGCAGTGGCAAAAAGTAGCAAAATTTTAAAGTTATTTGTAAAAGCCTATAAAGTACAGAATATTTTCAGATAACAACTGTAGCTTAATATTGCTTTGAACCTAAACAAAACATCGAATCTATACGAAATTTCCCATTAAATAGCTCATCAACAATATGACAAGTTCACAATACATTTATAAAAAACCGGTCAAGAGCGAGTCAGACTCGCGCACCGAGGGTTCCGTAACTGTGACGGGCGCGGCGGGCAGACGACGACGAGAGCACTTAAAAGATCGTCCACACTAAACCACACACGTCACAAATAATAATACCACTCGATAACTCTCAATTAGTGGACTGTAAACACTCAAAAGTCTTCATAGGATTATCGCCGGCTGGACGAGGAAGGCGGTTGAACACTCGGTCGGAAAAACACTATCACGGACTACACCAGTCAACAGTGTTCATAAACTAATGTCACTTCACATAAATGTCACACCAACGTATCACAAATTCTTTTCACCATTTTCACATTATTTTGTAGTCGGCGCAGTCAATGTTCGTAGCAAGACACGTAGCTCCGTAGCAAAGCACTAATTCACACTTATAACATACTCAAAGTTATACTAATTCACCACATTGAAGCACTTTGAAACATATTATTTGGAGCACTAAAATCTTAACATTGTCGCGCTTACTGCCAGGATGCACCTTATTACTGGGACCTTTACTTCATAATGAAACCACTATTTACTGTTTCTTCTTTTATTTCTTCCTTTTTCTTCGTTTTACAATGATATCTTCATTATTGGAAAACTATCGGAAAACTATGCGCTTACTTCGACCTCTCCAATTTATATATCGATCGAAAATTAATCCTAGGAAATTCGGAACCAATCAGATTTCTTGGAATTTTCATGAAAATCAATCTAGAACTTTCTAGTTTTTCTAGAACTCGGATCTCTCTGTCGCACAGTATGTCTGTCCTGTTCACGCGCAACTGTCTTTGTCTAATTCTAAACAAAACTATCTCTATCTCTTTCTAATATCGAAATAAGCGGTTGTTTTTACAAACCTTTGATAAAACTAACTCAAACTTAATTTCTATAGATAGAACTATAAACATCTAATCGATTATTAACTATTTTATAACAAAATCTCAAAAATCTCAATTATTTCAAAAGATATTTACAAAAAACCTTCGGGGGCTTTCTATGTGGTATTGCCCCTTTGATATGCCTAATTTCCAAAATTGGGGCTTTTTCTTTAAGGTATTGCCTCGTTGGTATACCCTATTTTACTTTCCCACTGAAAAAACTGAAAATTACTTACAAATAGCAAAAACCTAGATTCTAATAAGAACGTAAAGAACTAATACAAGGTCTAACTAACAAAGTCTTACATCTAAAGCGTAGATTCACTAAGTTAAAGTCCTTAATTAATTATTCATAAGTCTCACTTCACTAATTGCAATTCACTATTATAAGTTTAACACTTATCACTTTCAGTATTAATTTTATCACTTATAACGTGTCACTAACACTCATAATTCACTTGCGTCGCTAACAGTACCATCATAATTGCACCATCAAACCACACTGCAGAGTAGAATAATAAATTAGTATTGCAGTTTTAGGTCAGCGCCATCTCTTGACCGATAGTGGAACTAATGTTAACTTTTTTAGAAATTTGATAATTTCTAAAAAAGTGTGCTATATTGAGACATCGTTTTATTTTTCCTGTAATCTTTATATAAACTGCTATGACATAGAATTATTTGAGATTTTTTTCTTTGCAAACTTCGGAGATAAGGGGGGGAACGGTATTTTTTTTATCAATTTTCATCATAAGTCGAAAACTATGCGGCCTAAAAAAAAAAGAAAAAATGATTGAAAATGTACAAACGACGCTCTTTCATATGATACCCCACATGCCATTCATATGTTGCCCCACTTCAAATTTTTAAGACCCCTTTTCAGTCCCTGTTGTAAAAAAGATTTTTTTTTTATTTCTTATTTGCAGAATAGTTGGACAAATGTCATCTTAAACTATTCTAAATTTCAAGTTGATACCATTAGTAGTTCTCGAGATATCCAGCTGTGACAGACAGACAGACTGAGTCACACCATAAGGGTTCCTTTTTTACCATTTTGGTACGGAACCCTAAAAACTGAGTACGTTATGACGCATTCCAATACTGTCAAATTATACCTTATTATTATTATTATTTGATTGTTAGGGGCTATGCAGCTCAGATAAAGCTGTAGTCACTGCGACCTAAAAGATCTATTGTAACTTGCTAGGCTTAAACAGTTTTTATTTTCTGGTTTTTTGAAGGTTTTTCTTTTTTTAAACTTTTTTTAGGTATTTTTTCCATACAGTTTGAGTGCTCCATGTACTGTACGTACATACAGCGCAATTGAAAGTAAATGAACCAAGATTTTACCTTTACCTTTTTTATGCCCATGCCCGTTAAATAGGTACCTGTGCCAATCTAATCACCGACAGAGTTCTGGATAGGAACAACTCATGATGGATCGCCGTAAGGGGTTGCAACTGACAGTTCCAGGCATGTTTAAAACTTTTCTCTCTCCATACGAACCAGCCTGTCTATTCTGTAACAAACTCGCATCTCACTTCGAACCTCACTTCACTTCGCGGGAACTTTAAATCATAAATGAAATAATGATAGGCTGTTATTTTAATCACAAAAGATTTTGGATGGCTACGGTGGCTACCTAAAACCTTTTCCAATCGGTAAAATAGCTTATATTCAGCTGATTTCTAATAACAAATTCACGCGAAGTGAAGTGAGGTTCGAAGTGAGATGCGAGTTTGGTTACAGAATCGACACGCTGTTCGCAAACAAAACTGAATTTATTTATTACATTTTATAACTGACAGCCGTTAATTACAATGAAAGGTCATTAGCATCTACTTTTCATGTATTAAAACAATGAAATTAAATATCTACTACGAAATACTAAATTAAGTTAAAGCTTTCAGAAACGAGGGATGTAATTAAACATAAGGCAGTTTCTACTCTATATTTTTCTGAAATATTCGTGCTTATAAATAGTTGATAAACTCAAAATAATAAATGGTTTTCATCATGTATAATAATATATTGTCAACATTATGGTATCAAAATATAGCTGCATGCTTTTATGTATAACGCCTGCAGTATCTTGATAAGCAAATTATTCAAAAGCCGCAAAGTCTCGAGTAAGTAATATTATTATAATCAAGAGAAACCAGTTTACACGAATATAATTTTATTATTCAAATCAATAGAGTACCGAGAACATCTAAAATAAGTTCTATATTCTAAGATTACACCTCGTTTTATGCAGCTCTAAAAACATTACCTCAAGCTTTAAATTATCATCCTCAATTCATAGTCCTACGAAACCTACATTGAAAAAAACGCAAAGCTCCATATTATTCTTGAACCTCTTTTCGTCGTTTATTCTTTTAATGCCGACGACGGTAAAATTCCCACATGTACCGCCAGAAACACCATTTGTTTTTCCTAAGTCCGAGTCGTTAATTTCCTAATTACAGTTCTGAAATAAAAGCCTGCTTTTTGTACAGTCCCGTCCCTTCCTGTACCTACAATCCAGGCCGGAGGTTAATGGGAGAAAAAATACGATGTACAAATTTGCATAACATTTTTCTCTGACTCGGTCCGAAATTAAGTTGTCGCTCCTGCATCTACGGCTTTGTTTAAATTACCGAAGTGAATTTCGTGATTCACTTGCAATATTCAATTTTACGTCCGCCGGCTGCCGTTTTCTCTCGCTCTAGATTTGATTTTGTGAGTTTTTTTTTCAACATTTTAAGAAGGTTCAATTCTAAATTAACAGAAAAAAATAGGTAGTATTTTCTTTTTATTTTTAAAACACGTTTTTAAATGGACTAAAAAGTATAAAATAATTTCTCCCGTAAAGATTTATCCCACCAAAAACATTCTGTAAAAAACTAGCCAGTCTCGAAGGAGCTGCTTGTCTATCTCTAAAAAGTAATGAAATCTAGACAAAGTCGTGCCAAGTCTAAGGTCTACTGCGATGTCTTTATTATTATAGTTAATGTTGTGTGACTTGGCCGTTGAAGGGTACACAATACAATTGACTGGTTATTAAATCAACGCTTTTCAAGTGGCAATTTTCCATCGTCAATGGATAGCGGTTCTGGCGACAGATTAGTGAAATGGTGTCATAGAGCACCTGGTTTTGTACCCTTGTGTACCCTTCAACGGTCAAGTCACGGTTCATGAAATACAGCCTGGTGACAGACAGACAGACGGACAGTAGAGTTTTGGTAATAGGGTCCCGTTTTTACCCTTTGAGTACGGAACCCTAAAAAAACTGATAAAATACAAAGTTAGAGATAACTAATGCAAATGTGTGCATTGACAATTAGAATTTGCTATATTAGTGAATAGGTAACAAGAAAACTACAACTATTTCGTGTTTATTACCTAAGTAGTCAAAATACAAATTGTTTGTGTTTAATTAAGAACTAGAGATTTCTTTTAAAGAGAGATTAATTGAATATTAATAATATTTTGTGCTATCGGCGATAAATATCTAAGTAGGTAAATGTCAGGGTAAGTTACCGATAAAGTCGAACAACTTGAAACTGGTGTACGTCCATAGGGAAATCTAGAATCTTGGCCTTTTGCTAACAAAGTTTTCAACTAAAATCCTATTGTACGTCGTGTCATGGGAAGAGTACACTTGATTACTGCGTCGAAGACTAGAAAGTTTATGTAAAACTTCGTCCTACCAAAGTGCCCAGTCTGACCACAAGCGCTAATCTCAAAGAGTCTAGGCTAGTCTAGGACTAGGAAAACTTATCCCTCACAAGTTTACGACATGAAAGCACACTTAATTGGTTGCAGGCTGAAGAGATTATTCAAATTTCGATCTAATTACCCCTATATAAAAAACTAAGAATGAATACTGCAAAAAAGTTTTAAATTGCTTCTCAAATATACTGATACGGAGCATTTTTATTAAGCTTCATCAGTTTAAATTTTTTTAAAATAAATCATATACCAAAAAGCAAATATGAATGAACGTGACGATGTATAGCTATGGAAGAGATCCAAAAACTTCTAGATTTTTCACAGAGTCTTAAAATTGCATTAATCATGTTTGTTCGCGTCTTTTTCGTTCGCGTCGAGTTGTGGTAGAAAGAAGTCGCCAAGAAAGACATAAATTGCGGTTCGACTGTAATTAAGCTAACATCTTCCAGTGAAGAAGCATTCATGGAAACCCCGCAGCGGACAAGATAAGCCGATACGATCGCGCCAAATCAAACACTCCCCAGGCGAGATATAAGCGGCGAAGCAATTCGGGTCACAGAAAGAAAATATGGTGTTGGAAAGGAATACGTTTACTACCCGATTGGGAATACTCTCTGTTCAGAGATTTAGATAGATCTCGTATGAATTTTAAGAATTGCCACGGCATACGTAATGCGGAGTTGAGTTGAGACGAGACACCCTATTCTGAATTTCAGATATGTGAATGTTTGATCATGGGTTTGCTTAAGCATATTTGAAATGTTCAAGTCACTCTCTGATGTCGAGCTTGTTAAACTACACGGGTTATTTGATGACTTTATGTTTATTTTTGATGATTTTCTATCGGTTTTGACATTTCGACGTTATACACTACAGAAGTTAAACTTTGAAAAGATTTTGTGAGACAAACATCTCATCAATTTCAAAATGAAAACTTAATTATTTACAAACAGTACACTATGTATTATAAAAAGGTAAATGTTGAGACAACAAATTTTTAATAATAATCCTAGCATTAGATAAATTAATGTAATAATGGTGAAAATTGAAATTAAAATTAAACAAATACTTAATTCTTTATGTTTTATAAACGTTACTACAAAAACCGGCCAAGTGCGTGTCGGGCCACGCGCAGTAGGGTTCCGTAGGTACATTATACCATACCATATTTTAATACCGCTATCATTTTTCGTCTGAAAAAATAACTTTGTTTTTTACAGTGTTTGTATGAATGACAAAGTTATATTTGCTGTTTTGGAAAATGTACTATATCTCAAAAACTAATTACTGTATCTCGTTCAAACCAATTTTCGTTGAAAGTGTTTATTAAGATCTATAGCATCTATTTTTTTAGATTTTTCACCCTCTTACTTTAAAAGTTAAAGGGGGGGACACACATTTTACCACTTTGGCGGCATATATCTTTCAAACGGTTGACTTTGAAAAAAAACAGTCCTAAAAACCTTAATGTCATTTTTAAAGACCTATCTATAGACACCCCACAAGTATTGGTTTGATGAAAAAAAAAATATTTTCAGTTTCAGTTCCATGTATGGGGAGCCCCCCCTTAATCTTTTATTTTTTTTATTTTTGTGTAAAAATCGTAAAGCGGTTTACAGAATACACCTACCTACCAAGTTTCAACTATGTAGTCTTAATACTTTTGGAATAAAGTGGCTGTGACATACGGACGGACAGACAGACAGACAGACATGACGAATCTATAAGGGTTCCGTTTTTTGCCATTTTGGCTACGGAACCCTAAAAACACGTAGGTATTTTACTGCGTACCGATGGAATGTGTGCTGCAAATTAACATAATTGAGTAATATTAATATATGTCATAAGCATAACAGCTAGGCACTAAGTAAATAAAATGTATGACAAACTGCTATTATGATATAGCCTCTCTATTACATAAGGTTGTTTCATAAACGACAACCGTACTGATTAGACGATAACTGTAATGAGCAAATGCATACTAAGTGGGTATTCACAGAATGTTCTGTTAGTTACTGGCACAGTGAATAGAGTGACAGTATGTATCGCTTGGCGCAAAGGTTGAAGTCCAGAGAACCAATCGTGCTAATTTTCAATGACAAAACCAAAGCTAAATTGTTTCCGTTTCAGATTCATTCACAAAAAATACTCGCTTTAGTTTTGTTAAAATTGCTGAAAGCCTAGGAAGCTTAGGATGCCAATCTTGTACAATTTAAATGAGACCAAAGATTTTTGGGTAACTAGGTATAAACTAAATGACAACGTAACGGTTTTGGTTTTATCGTTCAGAATAAGCGCAATGGGGCCCTGATAGAGGCAGTTGCACATAATATGATGAACATAAGTTTTCTTTCTCAAAGTTATAGATGCTATCTATGATGTAATCGTTAAATAGTCGCAATTGTACAAGCAAAGTCAAATTCAAAGTCAAATAAGCTTTATTCAAATAAACTTAATAATTAAGTACTTTTGAATCGTCTATATTTTCCTACCACCCGTTCCAGACTTTTTTTCAGACCAAGCTCTGCTTATCTTGGAACTACATAGGTGATTTATTGATGGGTAAGGTTATGTGTATCTCAAATGTTCAATAATTTTTATTGACTTTTGAACAACAAATAGCAAAGTCGCATTTCCATAGTTTAATAGGAGACTATAAAGTATATCTTATAACATCTAAATCTGTTGCATTAGTTAATATTGTCACAGGTTACCTTAAATTTATTATTGACAAAATTACACTCATCTACAACCAAAAAAGCCTAGTGGACATCAGTCCTGACTCCAGATTATTCCCCAGAAACCTTTAGTTAATTACTAGATTAAAACAAAAAGGACACTTTACTGACTACGTTCGCACTATAAACTGTATTGTAGACTATAGACTTGCTAATGCCGAAGGCGGCCATCCTAAGTCCCGACCAACTGTCTAAACCAATTGTCCACGATAGTTCCTTGGGCTGCCATGCATTGGGAATTCGGGATGTTTTGATAGGAGGTAACATGAAGCCGAATTAATTTGAGCCTTATAAGCTGTCCACTAAAGTTTTGATTAACTTATCAATAAGAGGATTAAAGTAATTACTGCTCCGGAGAATCAGCCTGTGTCTAGAAATTGTAAATCGAAACTATTATAGTCTGAAAACTTTTTGAAATAGCCAGTAGCGTTCAGCTTTTATTATTATTTTAATTGTGATTGTACGAGTAAAAAAATAATTTTCATTTAATATGTAGTTGTGTAGTTACAAGTACATAATTTTCTACCTAGGTACTTAGTTATTGAGATTTTAAACTACTACATTATTGACAATCGCAAATCAAATAACCAACAGAAAATTAATAATAACTACATAATAAGTAAAAAACTACCCATTATAATTTGATTAAAATGCTCAATGGTTATTAAGATTGTAGCTTAGTTCTCATCGTAAGGGTGCTTCTACACGGTGCATGTAGCTTGCGCACGTTGCTGAGGCGCGCGCGGGTTACTTGCGCGGGTGTACAATGTTATGGAGCTGGACCCGCTTCACGTGTTCACACGGAGCATATTATTATAACCTGCGCAAGTGCTCAAGGCTACTTACACCGTGTAGTAGCACCCTTAATTTCAGTAAGATTTACCTATTATTATTTTTGACTGTTCGTAAGTATTTAACATTTGTTTTTTTTATTGAACGTATAAGTCATAATTTTAAGAAACCAACAGGAATTAACAATATTTTCTTTACAAAGTAGTTAACTACCTACTCCTATTTATTTTGTAAGCACGAATTTAATCAAGGATAATATTCAATTTTAATTCGGCCGTTCACTCCGAGCTCTACTGGGAGTAATCAAGTTTAAGCACTCAGAATAATTTCAACTACGTACTGGCTCTGTTTGTATGCTTTGATAAATTAAGTTTTGAAATTTTACTCTTACTATTATAAAATGTCCTTTATTATGCGTCAGAGAAATATTTTAAAATCTTAATTTAATGAAGTAAGTAATAGCTTTTGGTTATTTTTTTGCAAAATTACTTTTCTGTTGTTTCGTTAATCAGTATTGGAATAATTATCAAAACATTACTTTAATATAAGTTTTTTAATGCATGGAGTGTTTCTTTTAACGCAGAAGCTTGTTTCATACCGAAGCACGCTCGAAGTTCGTTATAATTAATTGTCATTGGTAAATACTTTACGGATGCTGCTTAAGTCATCTAGGCTATTCTAAAGAAAGAAAAAGGTTTCTGTTTATAAGTAGATATTTGCAATAACTATATATAGGTATAATCCACAAATTAGGGTACTTATTTTCTAATTTCAAAATCTATCGCAATCGCTTTCAGGACGTGACACATTGATGCTTCTTTTTGGCACAAATAAAATTTATCAAAGAAATGTAGCAATGTGTCACATCCATCTGATTGAAATTAGACAATAAGTACCAGGTTCTTGGTTTGTACCTCATCCAGCAAGCCTGAAGCAAGTATTACTGATACCGACTTAACTTTAGGATGCAGCATAAGTCAGGCAATTTAAATCAAGCAACCAAAATCCACTGAAGAAATCAAAATCCCTGTTCATATGCCAAGTGCCAAATAGTTCCCGCATTTGGCACAGTCAGCCCCGGAACCGGATGCCGTGTTAATTGGATGTGTCAGATGCCACCCGGGTTCACGCCCCGAGATAGTTCCTAGTCGTGCTTACAAGACATTAATTATTAGAAACTCGTCTGAATGTCGTTACGGTGGTGGTTTACTCAAAACCATGGCAAACGAACTAGGTTATAATGCATAAGGCAATTCTGTTTCTTATTAACTCTATGTCTAAAGGTGACAATAAACTAGAGAATTGATGCTAGAATTTCTATGTAGGTAATGTTACGAAATGGTGTAACAAAATGACGAGTTACTTTAGTAGCGACCGCGCACCGGACGACGCTCCGTGGGTAGGCCCCCGACAAGGTGGACCGACGATCTGGTGAAGGTTGCCGGAAGCCACTGGATGTGGGAAGCGCAGGACCGATCGTCGTGGAAATCCTTGGGGGAGGCCTATACCCAGCAGTGGGTGTCGTGCGGCTGATATGATGATGATGATGATGATGACTTTAGTAGATGATACCTCGATGTTCTGTCACACTGTAACAAGACATCGAGCTGTCGTAACAGTAACAAGTAAATGCTCTAGTGACTAAAGTCTACTCTATATTTACTCAGCTTTACAAATGCTTCTTTATATGATGTCAATGTATTTCGTGATTTAAGGATTAAGTTGTGGTTTGGTGTCACATCACATCACTAAGTATATATTCCACTAGGAGTCAAGATAACGTCCTTTTATAGTCCTCTGGAGGACATAGGTCGTGGGAGGGTATTGCCATAATTGCTACATTTGGCAGGTCACGAAAATGCTAGATGTATTATCTCCAAATCCATTAATTGTCTTTATGACACCACGCGTTAAAAGTTTGTATATTCAACTCTCTAAACGCCACATGACTAATACACATACAAAGACTTGGAAGTAATTTGTAAATTCTAATTCGCCTTTGAAGTCAAATTAACCAAGGAATTTTCAAGTAAAACGTATAAAGAGCCACCGGCATCGATATTAAACAGAACATTAAATCTTTCGTCATTAAATTACGGTCAAAATAAACTAGTGTTCTGCATTTTTATGACAAAGTTGACTGCTGCAGTTGCTGTCCAAATAGAGTTCTTCCTACCAGTTCCCATCTAAGTTTATAAATATAGCATACTAGCGGCCACTCGCGGTTTCACCAACGTGGTTCCCGTTCCCGTAAGAATATCGGGCTAAAAGTAGCCTATGTTTTAATTTAGACTATCTACTATCTGTGTGTCAAATTTCAACCAAATCCGTTTTGTAGTTTTTGCGTGATTGAGGAACAAACATCTAAACCCACAAACTTTCACATTTATAATATTAGTAGGATAGTAGGATGTACAAAAAGTTCTTAAATACTGAAATTCTGAAAGAAAATGAACTCAACGCTTATTACCCATTGTTCTTCGGGGGAGTCGGGCTACAAAGTAATATTTCAAGGCACATATCTCCCTAAGCGATCTGCTGATATAAAAGTAATTCCGCTCAGGAGTTGTGACTGCGGATTGATTGATGTGGTGCCGCCGACAAATTCACTTCGAGAACTTCAAACGGTTGCGGCAAACGCTTTTTTATTGTTCAATGTTTACCTCAGATTGAGCTCGAGTTAATAAATCGGTATTTTTGTTGTCATCCCTTGGATTTATTTGGGGTACACTACAGCACAATGTGGGTAACAAAAGCATAAGTGACTTCTAAAGGAGACCCGTCCTTTTATGCTTGACTTGTACTTTTTTATTTTTTAATCTGTCATTCATAATCTGAAATCTCCTGTAATCTGACAATGTATATTATGTCAACCAAATGATTGATGCCAAATCAAAGTCAAGTTGACATTTCATTTTCTAAATTGCAATAGGTACAAAAAAGCTAAGGATTGTGGTTTTATGCAGCCACGTTTTCACATTTGTATATTTAGGTACATAATATCTTATGACATTTCTGCCCTTTGAAGATTTAATGTGGATAAC
Organism: Agriphila geniculea; assembly: GCA_943789525.1. Classification (NCBI taxonomy): domain Eukaryota; kingdom Metazoa; phylum Arthropoda; class Insecta; order Lepidoptera; family Crambidae; genus Agriphila; species Agriphila geniculea. The sequence goes on from OX038871.1 coordinate 21,750,201, forward strand.
GAAACGTTTTTGATCATTTCGTATTTTGGTAGGATGGTGTTCCCATAAAAACAATCATTATTTAATAACTCTTTTACTATATACTCTAAAAATAGGACAAAACTTGATTCATGTAGCAAGTTTTATTGTATATTTTTACTGGCTAAATTCAAATCGTTATTTTTTTCTATGCAATGTATGAGGGTCTCATTTTAATTCTTTTTGTTTGGAATGAAACTATAAAAACCGGCCAAGTGCGTGTCGGGCCACGTGCCGTAGGGTTCCGTAGTTACCTCATACCATACCATATTTTTGTCTGCAAAAATAACTTTGTTTTTCACAGTGTTGGTATGAATGACCAAGTTATATTTGCGGTTTTGGAAAATGTGCTATTTATCTCGAAAACTAATTACTATTATCTCGTTCAAACCAATTTTTGTTGAAAGTGTTTATTAAGATCTACAGCATATATTTTTTTTAGATGTTTCACTCTCTTATTTCAAAAGTTAAGGGGGGGGGACACACATTTTACCACTTTGGCGGTATATATCTTTCAAACGGTTGACTTTGAGAAAAAGTTGTTCTAGAAACCTCAATGTCATTTTTAAAGACCTATTTAAAGACACCCAACACGTGTTGGTTTGAAGAATATTTTTTTTTTCAGTTTCAGTTCTATGTATGGGGAGCCCCACTTTATCTTTTATTTTTCTTATTTTTGTATTAAATTCGTTAAGCGGTTAACAGAATACATCTACCTACCAAGTTTCAACTGTGTAGTCTTAATACTTTCGGAATAAAGTGGCTGTGACATACGGACAGACAGACAGACATGACGAATCTATAAGGGTTCCGTTTTTTGCCATTTAGGCTACGGAATCCTAAAAATGGATTTAGTTAATTTCTACAATTATGCGTATTTTCGCTATACCCGATTATTTCATTAATTGTTACATAGGTACATTACATTGCATAATAGCAGTTAATTAAACCTTATGTTGACATAACATATTATTATACAAACTGATATGCCAAACTGAGACGTGTAAAATTATTATGTAAAATTGGTATTTATTAAAGTATACTAACTTAACTACTGATAGAATAATATTGTAATTCAAACTGATTTATGTTTTAAAAGATTATGCTGACTATTATTGCTTCCTAAACATAAATTATGGTACCTACGTCTTTTTCGCACAAATATACTAAATATATGACTTATGAATAATCAATCAAAATGTGTCACACAAAACACACACACAAAAACACAGTGTCTAATTGGAGAATAACCGCATTTTTGAACATCAAAATGTGTTAAGTTTAATTAAATCACATAATTTTTGTTTCCAAACTTTTGATTTTAAAAAACCGCTAAGTCCGGATTACAACGGGAGTTGAAAAATCATAAGAAGCTTTGTATTGAAACTTTGCAACTTATAGTAAAAATACATTATTATTTACAAAACTTTTGATTCCAAAGTCAGTCGTTATGTTTGTTGAAAACATTTGTTGTAGGACATTATGACCACGTAATCATTATTGACAATGGTTCATTATTAATTTATTAATCAAAGCATGTATGAAATGAGTTTTTAACAAATTGAAACAGCAAATTTACATACTTGAATAACAAACGAAAATTATCAAGTCCCACTATAAAGAAGTGGATTCGAAAACCGCTACTTTCTTTTTTTGTTATATTAATTGCACTTCAAACATTTCGACCTCAATATCCATAAACACACTTTAAGTAAAAGTGTTACAGGAATTATCATCTTCGAGTCATTTCTAGAATCGGCTTAAATAAATAAATGTATTAACAAGACATTATCACAAATGATTGATATATCTGCATTTTTTATCTTTTTAACATAGAATTTGGCAAATGACCTTATTTTTCCATTCTCAGTTATTAAAATTTATCTTTCTGATAAAATAACTGCATTACTCTTATAAATCTTCCTATCTCGGTATTGATGATATCACTATTGTTTAAAAGTAGGACACCACTAAGCAAAGCCTACTTCAAAATCATTCAATAATCCACCTGGCAATCTAACCGTAGAGTTAATATTTTGTAGTCCAGTTCATTAAATACTTACCTTGTTTTTTGCAATAATAGCAGCTTAGAATAGCAGTCTGGAATTATGTTTTGGAAATATTCTTAATTGTTACATTTACATTATAATAATACATTTTATTAATTTTTTTTTGGCAACCACAGTGATCTTGCGGTTAACGGACCGCTGGACCGGACCGGATCGGTTAAGAATTTACCACACTGGATGCGTTCTGCGTTCTGCGGTCCAGTCAACCCATACATTGCGTTCACCCTATGTATGGGTTGACCGGACCGCAGAAAGCATCCAGTGTGCCAAATCCTTAAAGGATTTGCCACACTGGATGCGTTCTGCGTTCTACGGTCCAGTCAACCATTATATTGCGTTCACCCTATGTATGGGTTTACCGCATTATGTATGAACAACATTATATAATTATATTGTATAGAATGCGATCCGACCGTGCGGGCATGATCAAAGAACGCGGGGGAAAGAAGGACTCGTACGGGCAGGTAGGCGGGAGCGGATGGCGGACAGAGGGCACGGGCATGCGGGCGGCGGGCAGGGCAACGGTCACGCCTAGAGATGGGATTCTACCCGGGTATGGAATATACCCGGGTAGAATCCAATTTGGGATATGGAATATTCCCATTGAATCCAGCCGATTATATTTTTTTCTTAAAACACAAAATAACTGATCACTACTGATTTACGCAGTCAAATGCCACTGTTTACCCTGCCCGCATCGCTGACCGGTTTCCTTGCCCGGACCGCTGACCGATTGCCCTGACCGGACCGCGGACCGATTACCCTGACCGACAATGTTGTTCATACATAATGCGGGCAACGTTCACTTTCACCTGACCGCAGACTGCAGAACGCATCCAGTGTGGCAAATCCTTTAACGGAGACCTCAGAAACCCCTAATGCCTCAAAAACGGGGGGTTACATTTCTATTTTGGCTCAGGTCTAGGTGTTTGTGATACCACCGTTGTCTCTGATTTCTATAACACAAACGCTTTAGCTACATAACTTTGGAATCAGTGCAATTTTTGTGATGTTGTTTATTAACTTATTTATTATAAACACTGATATAAAAACAGAGGATAACATCTCTCCATTTCCTTGGTAAAATAGTCAACTTATCGTTTGTAATTTAATTATAAACAATTTATACATGTGACAAACAGTGACCATAATTTGAAAACCACAAGCGTGACTTACTGGTATTTACCATAACAAAGCGAGAAAACTGGTTATAAAAATTCCATTCGTCAAAATAATAAACTGAAATGTATTCATAGATAATTATAAAACCTTCCTGTTGTAATCTAATATCTATGTGAGCTTATTGAGATGTTTATGCAGAAATTATTGCAATAACATTCCAAGATTCTAGAGGGTACACTGTTTTCTGTATTAGTCCAATCAACGGGGCTTATGCAACCCGAATAATTCTCCCGTCCGTGAAATTTGGCATGTGATGAAGTTAGGTAATACAGATTACAGATGAACTTACGATAAGTTAGGTTATTTTACCTAAACATGAAAATCGCTTATACCTCTCTGTGAATATTTCCTTGGGCTAAAATACTTTCTGTATACGTACTTATGTACTAGTTAGAATAAGTTTGTAAAAGAATCCAATCTTTTTTCGTTTTCAGAGATACCCCAAATTTAAAATTTTAATATTTTTCAATATATCTTCTATTAAAAAAATTATCTGTTGATTATTTTTTTTATATGTTTTTATACCCTTAAATATATAGCTTTGTTCAGTAAGCAGATAAAATAATTTATCTAATAAAGGTATATAAAAATGAACCGACTATTTTTTCACATTACGTAGATAACCCTTTAAGACCAAAAAATTAAAAAAATATGAGTAAAGAAGAAAAATTATTGACTTACTGAACAAAGCTATTTAATTTAAGATATAAAATTATATAAAAAAACAATTATCAGCAGATCATTTTTTCAATAGAACATTTGTTGAAAAATGTTATAAGTTTAATTTGGGGTATCTCTGAAATCGAAAAAAGATTGGATTCCTTTACAAACTTATTCTAACAAGTACACAAGTACGTATATAGAAAGTGTTTCAGCCCGAGGAAATATTCACAGGGAGATATAAGTGATTTTCATGTTTAGGTAAAAATACCTAACTTTTTGGTAACACAATTTATTGGCTTATTATTCATCTGTTATCTGTATTACCTAACTTCATCGCATGCCAAATTTCATAGACGGGAAAATTATTCGGAAGTCTCCATACAACAAATATGCTCATTGATTGGACTATATAGCCTCCCCCTTCGATCATCGCCTCCTCTCTCAATTTGGTTCTGATGTTTAGTACCTACATTAATATTCTGTGGTCCTGGTGCAATTCCACTTGACGTGGGACTTTTCTAATTCTTTTTTAGCGGATGCCTACAGCCATAAAACTAAAATTCAAATTTTAGCTCGATTCATCCAGATGTTTAAGGTGATAAGGATATCATAACATATTATTTAAGTGCCAGCGATTCAATAGATGTAAATGTTATTTTTAAATTAACATAGATTATTTTTATTACTCAAACGTTGTACCGTTTTACTGTCTCGATTCCCAAATAGGTTCTCCGATTATGGAGCATAGCATGAACAAATGCATTGACAAACAGAAAAACTAACTGTTTAAAATTTTGTTATTGTATGATTTCAGTCTGAAATGGTAATAGAATCAATAATTCATTTACCAAAGCAGAATCAGTAACCTAATAATTTATAGCATGTTTGAAATATATACTATCTTTCAGCTGTTTTCGGTTTAGTTTCCTTATGCCGGCTCCACACGTTAGCCACAATATTGGCAAATTCATAGTATCATAGTACGTTGTCGGTTTTTGTAACAAAATGTATCAAAGAAGTTCTTTCAAAAGCATCAACGAACGATACATTGGCCAAGGTTTGGGCCAACGCAACGTGTGGATCCGACATAAGACATACCTAAGTTTCAAAATCATATTAATTCATTTTCAATTATAAATATTGCATTTTATTTAAATTCAGATGGAAAATTATGATGATTCTAAAATAAACGTACAACTGTGATACCCATGCATTAAAGCATTCAATATTATTTCTCGTTTAATAGCTTAAATAGCTTAACAGGTTGCGTTCCGATCATGCGATCCGATTTCAGATCGCTGTGATCTATGCGATGTCTTTCGGAACGCACTGGTTGGCTAGCTGCGTTCCGATCTCATATATCGCACAGATCGCAGCGATCTGAGATCGGAACGCAGTCTGTGTGTTTGAGCTCTAAATCAGCCCCACAACGCCACTGCTGGGCATAAGTCTCCCACAAGGATCGTCTTCACTTGGATCCCCCCGACGATCTAGCGACTTTCCGTGACTTTCACCAGATCCTCGATCCACCTTGTTGGATCCACCCGTGGAATATGTACTTTGCAAAATAATGGTACCTACTACCTATGCACTGTCGATGTATTTTGTTTCGATGCTACCTTCAAGATATTTAATAGGCAGAGAAGTGGCTCTTTACATCACATATTCCTGTTTACCGAGTAAAATACACATTCGATGACTAACCAACTTTCAACATAGTAATTCCAAAATCCAATAACGTATCATTTAATAAACTTTCGCATAACATGAAACAATGTAACTGTGGCATCGTGGCTGGTCTGAAATCATAAATCACGCATTTATTTCGCGAAGCACGGCTCGTTGTGGGCTACCGCGGGACGTGCTTATCTGTTATTTGCAGCGGAACACAACGTTTTGGTAACGTGTTGATAAATATTGGGGGTTGGTTGTTAGCATTCGGACAGGGGTATCTAAGCAGGTATCTAAGTGAATTGTGGAGGCCGCTCTTTCCTACATTGCTTGTGCTGAGATAAAGTTATTATTTTAGGTATGAGTTCAAATTCTACCTTTACTAATACCAAGCTTCAATACTTGTATTCGAAAAAACAATAACAACAAAAATTTAAGATAAACATTAATACTTTTACATAGCCCATGGATTTCACACATGGTTTGACATGACATGGTGTTTTAAGATTATCATCATTAATCATGTCGGTTGGAAAGTTGTAAGGTGCTTAGATGTGAGTGTCTTGATATTGTCGCACATTAGTTAGCCATAGACAATGACATTACACATTGCTTCAGATTTGTTATGTTATCTTTGGCACGTGTAAGCTCTGTTTAGTTTACGTCCAGAATCTAGATAATTGATGAGACTAAGAAAAAAGCAATTATTTTCTTTTCTTACGCTAACAAGATTATGTGAATACTATTCTAACAAACCAAACACAGACCTTTGTACAGAGCCAAAACAGGACAGCGTAATACAGTCACCAACAGCTGAACTTTTTATTACTCTGTTATAGACTTTTTGGTAGCTTTTGTCTTACAATTTAAAAAAATAGACAAAAAAGGAAATACGACAAGGTACTTAATTGTCAAGTGAATTTCGTTGCTGGCCGTATCTACGTATGTGTAGTAGTTCTGTAAACACGGAGCATATCCATCAACGGGGCTTAATAGCTTATCCAAATCAATTAGAAACTTGAAGCTTATGTTGGTATTAGATCGCGTTATATTACGCACATCGATCTGGGTAAGCATCCTTGAGTAATAGTTACATTTAAGTAATTCAGTAGTCTATCATAATACAACGAAAATAACGGTGTGGTTTCAGTCACCTAAAATTCAACTTAAAATGTTAAGAAAAAATGTGTAAAGTAAAGGTTAACGCTTTCTATATTATTATCAGTATAGGTGCAGTGTGCAGGATGCGTAGTTTAGGACCCAAATTAAAGGGCCGAATTATTAATTTTTAAATTTTTAATTATTTTTTATGAATTATTAAAATGCCGAAAATTCATAACATATACGACCGAAATATTGACGCCCAAAACAACTATTTTCAAAATTCCGAAAATCCTAAATGTCGATATCCAATAAACCGAAACTTGAAAGATCGATTATTAAATGACCGATAGTTCGAAATCCCGAAAGTCTGTTAAAATCTATTAAGCCCGGTTTACACATCCATAAGTAAGTAAGTAAGTAAGTTCATAAGTTGACATCTGTCGCAGCGGAATGATCTAATCCGTTCTAAAACCAAAAACTAATGCCAATGGCGCTTTTTGTAGATCAGCTTGTTATATACAGGGTCACTGGAAATATGACGTATTCCTGTTAAGGGGTTATAGATGAGGTCAAAACAAATATTTTTTGTCATATAACTTTTTCTCAAAAACTAAATAGTTTTTGATTTAATTGAAATTAAGTAATTTTTTACCAAAAGTACGTTTTCAGACACAAAAATTAAAAATAAAAGATAACTACTTATTCGATTCCGGATTTTTTAATATTTAAGGATAGAAAAGAATCTGAGTGTTGATAATGAATAAAAAAAATATCATAAAATACAGGTGTTTATAAAAAATTCAATCCTTAAATGCATTTTTTATTTTAATTTTTTCAGATTTTTTAGAAATAGCTTCAAATATCTTTAAAAAAATCCTAGTAACTAAGCGTGCATAATATTTTAAAAACATCACCATCTATTCAGCTTTCAGTTGAGGTATAAAACTTAATAATAGCTTAAATAAAAAATGAGAAATTAAGACTTAACTAAATAGCAGTCCCATTTCATGTAGCAAAAATTTCCTACTTCAAGCTCTTCGGAGGTGGCCGTATTATCTTACCTATTCCATAAATGTGAAAGTTTTCTTGTTTGGATGACTGTTAATCAATCACGCAAAACGGCTGAACGAATTTGGATGAAATTTGGCACACAGATAGTTTATAAGCCGGATTAAAACATAGGAGGATACTATAATCTTGGTTAAAGGTTCCCTAGGGATTTTCTCAAACGTAAATGCGTATTAAGTCGCGGGCAGAAGGTAGTTTGCCATAAAGGATCGTGCTTACTAAAAATACTTTCGTCCGAGTGAGTTTAAAACAGGATTATTTTCCGCAGATGAGTAAAATTTTTATACAGACAGCATCAAAAATAACCATGCATATCAGCCATTTTTAATGACCCGCTGCTGGGGAACAGGCCTTCCTTTTCTTTTGGGATAAAGCAGACGGGCCATAACCCACCACGTGGGCCCAATGTGGATTGGTCGGTGTTAACTCAATGTACCTTACATTGAGCCCTTGGTTCTGGCTGCATTTACAGTCGTTAACACTGACCAATCCACATTGGGTCCACGTGGTGGGTATGGCTCGTCCGCTTTATCCATCCACAAGCCAAAAGGAAGGCCAGTTCCCCAGCAGCGGGACATTGAAAATGACTGATATGCATGGTTATTTTTGATGCTGTCTGTATACAATTTTTACTCATCGGCGGAAAATAATCCTGTTTCAAACTCACTCGGACGAAAGTATTTTTAGTAAGCACGATCATTTATGGCAAACTAGCTTCCGCCCGCGACTTCATTCGCATTTACATTTGAGAAAATCCCTAGGGAACCTTTAACCAAGATAATAGTGTCCTCCTATGTTTTAATCCGGCTTATAAACTATCTGTGTGCCAAACTTCATCCAAATTCGTTCAGCCATTTTGCGTGATTGATTAACAATCATCCAAACAAGAAAACTTTCACATTTATGGAATAAGTAGGATAATACGGCCACCTCCGAAGCGCTTGAAGTAGGAAATTGTTGCTACATGAAATGGTACTGCTATTTAGTTAAGTTTCAATTTCTCGTTTTTTATTTAAGCTATTATTAAGTTTTATACCTCAACTGAAAGCTAAATAGATGGTGATGTTTTTAAAATATTATGCACGCTTAGTTACTAGGATTTTTTTAAAGATATTTGAAACTATTTCTAAAAAATCTGAAAAAATAAAAATAAAAAATGCATTTAAGGATTGAATTTTTTATAAACACCTGTATTTTATGAATTTTTTTTTATTCATTATCAACACTCAGATTCTTTTCTATCCCAAAATAATAAAAATTCCGGAATCGAATGAGTAGTTATCTTTTATTCTAAATTTTTGTGTCTGGAAACGTACTTTTGGTAAAAAAATACTTAATTTCAATTAACTCAAAAACTATTTATTTTTTGAGAAAAAGTTATATCACAAAAAATATTTGTTTTGACCTCATCTATAACCCCTTAACAGGAATACGTCATATTTCCAGTGACCCTGTATATGCGAGGACCTGTAAATGACTTTGTACTGTTATTACGAGTGCTATTTGTTTGTTACTAGTTGTTGGTCTTCCTTAAGATTCATAAATAATAAATAAAATTTGGTATTAGTTAGGTATAGAAAATTTATTACGACAATAAATAAATTTACTACCATTGGTATAAGTTTTTGTTTAGGAATAGATCTTGCAGCAAATGGCCGACATCTGTTAACAATTCGCGATTTAACCTCTTACACGTAATTATAGCTCACCTAAAAAAACATTAAGTACCTACTTAAAATTATGTAAAAAGACCATATTATGAGTGACATACCTTGAAATCGTTTTTAAATAACCTGAAAATTCATTCATCCAATCCATGGTTGGCCGCAATGTAAATAAAATTATTTATAAAAAGGGTAGAAAAGTCATCGTCATCCGACACGCGCGGTCGACTTATGAACTTACTTACTTGCCGAAGTCAATTCACCGTTTGGACGCAACTGTCCATTTTCCGATTAAGTAGTTAAGTAGAAGGACAGTTGAACTTACTTACTTACTTATGGATGTGTAAATCGGGCTTTAAGCGTGACGACGAGCGAGCTCAGCGATCGAGGAGGAGGTAGGTAAGGTTCCATTGCGAGCAACAACGCACGAGCCGAGAGAGCGAAGCGAGCGTACCGCGGCAGCGGCCGGCGAAATGCCAGGCAGAACCGACCTGCTGGTGTGTAACCCTCAATTAATCTTCGGTTTTTGAAGATTCGGGATTTAGTCTTTTAGGTAAAATGTCATTTCGTGATTATAAACGTACGGCCAAACAACCATTCGACCTTTTAATTTTCGGTCTTTCGTCCATAGGTCTTGTAAAATTCGGTCTTTTCAACTTCGGCATTATAATACATACTCAAAAATAATCATAAAAAGAATGTGATAATCGGACGCGTTATAATTCGTTGTTCAATTTACTTGATATATATTATTCTTAGAGCATACAGAATATTATTAAATCTTATTCGTGAGTTCATAGTGTTACGGAGTGGAAAGAACATCGTCCACATTACGATTTTTTTAAATGTAATGTAAAGTTTTTGATTATTTGTTGTGTTTTGTTTTAAAATTCTTCTACTTCCATGAAAACTTTTACAGCCGCAGTTATTTAATGGCAGGTTAATGTTGCTTATTCACAAATCGTCCACCACTTGGCGCCAATTTAGATGTAAACCTGTCATTTTGTTTGTTTGCTATAATTTTTTGGATGTGTGAAGAGAATTTTCGTAAATATAAATTGTATACTTAGCTGGTTTTCATTTTGCTTACAACTGTCGGGACAATGAAAAACCTGGTGTTCAGAACAAATTCACTTTTGGCACGAAATTTGTTTTTTCTATATATTTTTCCAAGATTTATTCAGATAAAAAAGGTCATGAGAGTCACTAGCTCTACTATTGTAGAACTAAATCTAATTTTGCAGTATGATATCTCTCAAATACGCTCGCGTTAGAAGCTGCGTGGCCTTTGTTTTTTGTACACCAGTTAGTAATGAAAGAATACTGCGAGTTTTGGCGTTATCTACTCTCAATTTACTTTGAAATAATCAAAAAATGCAAGCCTGTTTTACAATGGTAGAGTATCTTTATTTTTAAATTAAAAATCCTAGTAACAAATCGTAATTACCTATTTGATAATAATCATATCTTTTGTAACTGTATGCAACAGTATAAATAGGAACTTGAATACTTGGAAATATCAAAGATTTTTATTCATATTATATAGATCCAGTTGACCTTCCCCAAGACTAAATATTAAAATTTCTAGCATTCCAGCAGAACCGCATGCAGGATGTATCTAATAATGTAATGATGTTATTCAAATCTGTTTGGGTAAGACAAGAATTTATCGCTTATGTATTTTCTATGTTTAGTGTTTTGTATTTTATTCTTACACTAGCGGCCGCCCGCGACTTCGTCTACGTGGAAAGTTTTTTTGCTATCCCTCGGGAACAATAATTTTTTTTCGGGATTAAAGGTAGCCTATATCCTTCTCTGCACCCTTGACAACGTGTATGCAAAATTTCATGATGATCGGTTCAGTAGTTAAGACGTGAAGGCGTAACAAACAAACAAACAAATAAACAAACAAACGGACTTTCTCATTTATAATATTACTAGCTTTTGCCCGCGACTTCGTCTGCGTGGAAAGTTTTTTTGCTATCCCTCGGGAACATAACTTTTTTCGGGATGAAAGGTACCCTATGTCCTTCTCTGTACTCCTGACAACGTGTATGCAAAATTTCATGATGATCGGTTCAGTAGTAAAGACGTGAAGGCGTAACAAACAAACAAACAAAGAAACGGACTTTCGCATTTATAATATTAGTAAGGATAGTAAGGATAGTAAGGATAGACCGTGTTGATTTTCTTTTTCGATTTATTATTTAAATTCAAAATACAAACAATAAATACATTTTGATTTCAGATACTTGTTGTAATTCTTATGCTTTTGTAGTAGATAACAACGTAGTTAAATTAATATTTGAGAAATCAAAACACAACTGACCTAAAGAAATTTTCAGTTATGTGATTCTCTTACATATTTGTACTGACAATATTCGATTTATCGAGATTTTGACAGTCTTATACAACAATTTTAACAAAACTAAACCGAGTATTTTTCTCTAAAGGAAACTGAAACGGTAACGGTTTAGTTTTGGTTTTATCGTTGAATATTAGTGCGATTGGGTCCCAGAGATGCGTATAACTTATGTGTATGTGTTATAGTCAAACCCCGAAGTCCCGGTGCTCCTAAGTTTGCCTAGTCAAATCTCAGGTTTGACAAGAAAGCTTAGTCAAAGTTCAAAACTAAAGCGTGTTTCGGCCTTTGTCTAACGCATTTATGGCCAAACCTAGGAGAGACTAACTTGGAAAGTCAAACGCTGAAACGCAATTCGATCAAATCGGATTTGACCAGTCAACTTAAATTAGGTACAGAATTTGTTTTTTTTTTTTTGTATTTACATGTATGAAAAACACATTCTTTAGAATGAAAATTTTATTAAATTAACAATCTCCCTGTGAAACAAAGATTTCTGTTGTCTGTTAAAAAAATAACCACGATTTTTTTTTTTAATTTCTAACCCATCACGTGACCTGCAGGAGTAAGGCAGCTTTGACTAAATCTAACATCGAAAATGAATAATGTTTTTTATACATATTTAGATTATTTATTTCAACAGACCACAGAAATCTTTGTTTCAGAGGAAGATTGTTGACTTAGTTAAATTTTCACTCTAAAGGATGTATTTTTTATAAATTTCAAAATAACACATCCTGTCCCTGTAATTTAAATCTGACTGATCAAAACCCGATTTGACCGTATTGAGTTTCGGCATTTGACTATTCAAGTTGGTCTCTTCTAGGTTTGGCCATTAATTATTTGGTCAAAGGCCGAAACACGCTTTAGTTTTTTGTCATTGACTAAGGCTTCTTGTCAAACCTGGGTTTGACTAGGCAAACCTAGGAGCGCTGGGACTTCGGGGTTTGGCTATAACATATGCGAATAATTAGCGCTAATTTTCAATGTTAAAATCAAAACTAAATGGTTACCGTGTCAGTATCGTTTACAAAAAAAATACTCGCCTTAGTTTTGTGAAAATTGTTGAAAGCTATGCCTAGAGAGCCCAGGATGCCATCTAGGACAAATTGAATGACAATTCTAAAACTAATCCAAAGATTTTTCGGTGAATGTAACAACAACGTAACGGTTTTGGTTTATCGTTCAGAATTAGCGCGTTGGACCCTTGAGGCCCTATGAGAAATATCTCATAGATTACAAAAAGTTAAGCCGTAATAAATGATACATGCCAGCCCCCTGTAGCATTTGACATTCAACTGTCAAAATCCATTATCTTTTGACACTGTTAAAGACGATAAATCGGTATACCTTTCGCATTTTGGTGGTCATGCTAGGGAGCTGTCAACGCTACCGCAGTTATTGCAGTGATGAGTACATGGATTAACTTTAGAGAATATCTTTGCAGAAAGATCTGGGGATGTCTAAAAAAATGTTGATATATCAATACATTTTTTTGCGATATATCAAATTTTTTTGGGTGATATTAAATATTCCAATATATCGATAGATAATATCAAGTACCTATAGAAAACGTATCAAGAACGTTTTTTTTTTCAAAAATTCTCAATAATAAAGATTTTTTAAATTTAAGGCATTCACTATGCTATATTTATATTAAGATAATTTATGTATTAGAAAAAATACTAGAAAAAATCGACGCATCTCATACGGAATTCTCTATATGTTTTAAAAAAATTATGATAATTTAAATATTTCAATAAAATTAATAGCCAACATTTAAGTTTTAGAGGTTTAAAAAGTCAATTTTTTCTCAATAAATACCGATACTTATAGATATTTATTTCCTCGAAATGGATTTTTTTAATATCGATCTATTGACTTACTGATATTTTTTTTCATTTTTGACATCCAAAAGATTTCTTTAAAATCAAATAGCTTCACGCTATATATAATTTCAAAGTTTAAGTGCTACACTATTTTACAACCGGCTACGTAAATTCCACATTTCTGAGTCACTTAGTATTTTAGATTCCATTTAATTTGAAACGAATAATTTTGCATACAAAACATTTTTTGTTATGTCGCAAAATCCACCTTGTTTGTTTTTCTAACAAGCGTCACAAATATTAAAATAGGCATGCTAGACATGCTTGTCAAGTATTAAGTTTCTTCCTCGATAAAGTTAAATAAATAGATCTTGTTTTTTTATTATGAATATACCCCAAAACTTAAAAGACGCCGCCACCGTAACACGAATTCAATTTTGACTGGCGTCATATAATAGCCCAATAAAGAACAATCAGGAAATAGCTATAAATTATTAAAACAAAGACTAAGACAAAAAAAAACAAAATGTTTTATCGTGTTTGAACAATCGTAATGAAATATATCATCATCTAGACCTGCCAGGATTGCCTTCCAAACAATCATAAGAATATGTTTTTAATGGTCTATTTAACATATTTTTGAAGACCATAGATATAATATTTCAATTATTTAAAGGAAATTCGTTTGCTTGCTGCTATACACCGACATTTTGTAGTCGTTTTAATAAACTTAATAACTACCAATGAAACTAAACATATTCTCCAAAGAAACATGGTTCGAAATATGTCATTTTTTTACTTTCCCATTCTAATACAATATTTTAGCTGTCTAGTTAGTATGGGAGGACGTAATTTTTTTTGTCGTTTTTCGACTCATGTTTCATAAGCAACAATGTTTGGTTTCATTGGTAGAACACTCTTAAGTTAATTAAAATGATTACAAAATAACGGTGTATAGTCTTCGTTTATTTATTTAAACACTGAGCCCTAATAATGACAGCCCCATTGTAACAATGAGTGTTACGAATCGTCTATAAAGCTACTATAATCAAGTGGCGCCCTCATTTTAATGTAATTTATTGCTCGCTAAGTAATATAATAATTATTATTATTGATATATATATTGAATAAAAGCATATTAACAACATTATATTGCAGAAGGGTATGACATCCAGTAATTACAAAATATAAAATGTAGTTATAAGCAAATTTTAACAGGGGTACCCGAACTAGAAGTACATAATGCATTCAAAATTCACACGCATAGATTAAAGCTAATGTTCTATAGTTTATTTATAAACAATAATCTCAGTAAAATATAGTTCGCTGTAGTAAGATGCAAAAGTGCTATTTGTTATTGGCCACGTTTACTATTTGAGGGCCCTTAGAAAGATAAAATAAAAAATAAAATTTATATTGGACCTGTCAAAGACCATCAAGATGACAAAAAAAAAAACAAAAAAGTTGTGTTTATCAAAACAAACAAAAGCTGATCCATTTAAACTTGAAAACAAAAAGAACTCTAGAAACGTTTTATCGTTACATTAACGCCTACGATTGAATACATTAATTTGTTTTGAAAACATTTGCTCTCGTTTTAGTAATTTATATGACATTCTTGTCTCCTGTTTCTATTTGTACCCAAAATTGAGTGATAAACATAATCATTCCGATGTCATTAGAGACATTGAGGTCGTGAGACTTGCGAAACTTTGGTTTTGCATAATGTGAATTCTTTACTTAATTAGCTGATCTTTGACGTCAAATCTATGTTTTAATTCGAAATCACTATGGCGTATCAGAAATGAAAAGGAATCAAGAGAATTGCCTAATAGCTGAAGCAAACAAATAGAAAACCGGAGATGGTTTTATTGATAAAAAAATATAGTCGATTTGAAAGTTTCCTATAGTGACAAAGGGCCGATTTAAGTTCTGCAGGCTTACGCAACAGCACAATTAGACGATCGTCGTGATCGTGATCGTAAAACAGTGTAATATATAGTCAGCGAGTCAAACTCTCTATCGGCGTTTTTCGTTGCTCTATTGAGCAACTAAGATCTTATGCCGTGAATTTTAATTTCACTATGAATAACTGACACCGCCTGTCAAATTGGTACGCAAAGACACATTCGCTTCGTAAAGATAACGACGAACAACCACATAGAATTTTTGTCTCTGTGTCGCTAAAGTGACAATTTGTTGTCAATCGAGTGCCAATGTCAGCTTCAAACAAAATTTGAAAAATTATTTCGGGACAGTTTTAATTATTTATGTTTGTAAAGCCGTGGTCGTCGTTAACGTTGTAATGTCAAATTGAAGATCACGAGACGATCGCGATGATGCTGTTGAGTAAGCCTCCTGTATAAGTAATATTTTTCTTAAAAATACGAAAAAAGCCTTGTTCGAGTTTTAATTAGTTTTAACTTAGTAATCAACACCACGTTCATAACTTTCAGGAATTCTGAAAATAAATTCGACTTGAAAAGCAATCAAGAAAGTTAATTTGGATGCATTGAAACTACAAATGCGCTCACGATATTTTGCACCTCAATGATATATGTGAAGATTAAACTCCAAGCCGTTGTAGTACGAAATAAAGTAATAAATTCCAATACTGTTATCTGATGTTTTATTGCTCGATGAGTTACGAATAACGCCATCGGAGAGATGTGTGGATTAAGTTACAGTATCAGATTTTAAGCACATTACATCCGTGTTCTGATTTCAAACACTAGAATTCAGAAGTAGGTGTATTATTTACTTTTCATACAAAGTTTGGTTTTTAGACACACCACAAGAGGTATGATATAAATGAAAGCTTGCATACACCTAACAGAAGTCTGCATAAACTTAAACTATTGTTATCACATCTACAATTTATTCAGCTTTATAAGTTGACAGAGTTTTAACGTTAAATCGAAATAATAAAAGAAAAGCGTAAATATTTTTAAATGGGAAACTTAAATGTCACTTCTGGTTCTTTGTCCTAAAAGAAACAGTTGGATTTCAGAACACAATAGCGTCCTCAACTCAGTTGAATTATTTAAGCTTTTCTATAGTTCTGTGTGTGACAGTCTGAGGTCATCGGATCTCCGCGGCCTTGCCAGGTCGCCGACCAAGACGACTGACATTTCGACGATCAGTATGGCAAAAATATATATAACCTCTTCAAAACATACAATATTAGATTCAATGACAAACAGCATACGGTTCAAACTTTGAATCATAGATTAATTGTTTACAATTTGCCTCTATAAAACATGCGTGGAATTTGCTCGAATTAAGATTTTGACATAATCGTTTTAACATACTAAGTGGGTTAGGGCGTTGCGAAAAATATGATTTGATGCGTAATTTAGAAATATGTAAAGTGTTTTAGTGGAAAAACAATTTTGATTTATTTTATTAGGATTGATCTAATTCTTATATTTTTTATTGAAGAAAATATCAACATTATTCCAAATACCTAAACGACAAATAATAATTCATAATTTTTAGTGTTAATTATCAAGATAAATCAAGCGTAGACACTATAAAGATTCACTAGTATAAAAAATCAATGAGTGGGCGTGAAACATTAGCAAAACATACTACACAAATACCTACATCAATCTTTCTATTTGACATCTCAGTAACTTTAACACCTACAGATACTAAAATGTCTCATATTGAATTGAGAACAAAAATTACCATATACAATATTTAAGATAAAACAAGTGATAGTGTTGTCAAAACTAAACAACATTCTCCATGGAATATAGGTCGAAAAACGAAAAAAAATCATACTCCCATACAAAATATGTTGGTCACTGACAAGTCGGTCAGTGACCTACGGAAAGGCGAAAAAAAAATTAGTTTTCCGACCTGCCCCCCTACTCAAATGGCCACTTTTCTATTCGTTCGCTAAGTTAAAGCTTAAAAATAAGCAATTAAACGATCAAGTCACACGCCGCAAGTTTATGTAAATCACAAACATTGTTGTATTATATGGATTTGACAAACCTACGACACATTATTTTGGAGTTTATAGCTTATTTTTAATTTTTAAGTTAGCGAACGAATAGAAAAGTGGCATTTTGATTGTGTGTGATTGGCAGCCCTGTGTTCCTTGGAGAAAGTTGTTCAGTTTTAGCAACTCTATCACCTGTTTCAGTATCCGGCAGGGTTTTTGTTGTATATTATACGACTCTACCTAATTCTAAAATGGGTAGACGACTTTTCAAACCATCTAAGTGGGTTTGTTAACGCCCCATTGTTGGATTTGAAAAAAGCGTTTATGAAAATAACCAAACCCTTTTTTTAACAACCAGAGATATTACATTATTCCTGAATGCTGTGAGTTTTTCACATGGGTCACCATCCTAAGTATAAAGCGCTCCAGTAACGATCATTTGCGATTGTCAATTTTTACGTCATTGACGCTCATTGATGCGGGAATTGATCTTTTACGTGTGCATTTTAAGCGATTGTCAATTGCTAACAAAAATCAAAGCTAATTGTCAACAATGGCGTTTACTAAAAAATTGACAATCGCAATTTAATCGATAGCGGCGGGCTTAAGCAATTTAACCGCAGCTTTACGATCTTTAAATTGTGATATAACTAAATAAAAAAACCGGCCAAGTACGTTTCGGACTCGCGCACAGTGTTCCGTACCAAAAAACGGCAAAAACATCACGTTTGTTGTATGGGAGCCCCCCTTAAATATTTATTTTATTCTATTTTTAGTATTTGTTGTTATAGCAGCATCAGAAATACATCATCTGTGAAAATTTCAACTGTCTAGCTATCACGATTCATGAGATACAGCCTGGTGACAGACAGACAGACGGACAGCGGAGTCTTAGGGTACGGAACCCTAATAACAGGGTCTCGTTTTTTACCCTTTGGGTATGGAACCCTAAAAAGGATTGATAATGACATTCAATGAATTTGTCAGTACATTAACGTTATATTAAATTAACTTGACTATCAATTGATCACTCTTCACCTAGTCGTTTCAAGCTTCTACTTTCAATTCAACTTGCATCAGACGCAAGCAATATTGCCTCCAAACAACTTTATGTCATATAACGTTTTATATACTGCTCCAATGCGTGCATTTTTCTTTCAATTTACTGCTATTTAAATTTGACTTTTTATTTTTAAAGTTAGGGCATGCGCTATTGAATTCAATGAGGCATGCCAGTGTTGAAAGGAAAAGCGACTGTGTCACGACCCACCTAATGGCATACACCAATAATAATAGGGAGTGGAGTATGGGTATAACCAGCCTTCTTTACAAACTTCGTTTAACTTTTTCAGTCACTGGTCTAATATACCAGTGCTTCACGAAGTATAAACTAATAATTTATCAGTTCCAGGTAGTAATACATTTCGATGGTTCCAGGAACGTATTAACCTATTTAGATGCAAAAAAATATAGACATCACTGACATTTCAACCACTCACGACTTGGAAATAAGTATTAAATGCTGAGAGTACTTATATTTTGCATCCGTTATACTTTTGGATCTGTCGGGACTAAACTAACTGTAGGTATTCAAATGACTATCAAACAGATAATTTAAAAAGTTGCGGGGTTTTTCGTATCATCCATATTGACAACCAAAATACTTAAGAATCTTGGCAAAGATCGAAGAGTAAAAAATACCTCATTAATTAAAAAGATTTCACTTTCAACTTAAATTATAATAACGATTATTTCATAGTTAGGTGTACCTACTTTCGTCCTTCGCATAGTTTTTATGGGAATTCTATCTTTAATCTCGCTCGCTAATCTTAATAATTATTTATAATTCTAATTGTTTATATTGAAATGAAAGTAGCTAATCATTATATTTTTTTTCGAGAAATCAATGTCAATATAACAAAAAAAAATTTAGTACTTAATAATAATTTTCAAAAGTTCAACGTTTACAATGTTACTGTAAAAGCTCTCAACACCATTCTATTTCGTACTTAATTTTTAAGAGTCTTCATTGAAGTGTTTAAGATTGTTAACATAATTAAGCGTACTTAAATTGAAGTGTTTGTGCTATTAAGCGTTTAATTTCTTCTCTACTATCTCATAGGAAAAAGGTTTTATCATGTGATAATTTTTTCTTGTGTGAAATTCATTTAATAACAGTTCACATCAACTTTAAGAATTGTGACAAAAAACTGATATTATCTAGGTATTTTCAGTTTTGAACTATTCCGCTTTGACATAAGGTCAACTTGTGAGGTCGTATAGTAAGACACAGGTAGACATTTATGAGTTAAACTTAAATAGAGCATCCTTGACATATCATGTTTAAGATAATCTGAATAAATCATATTAATATTCGTATTTGGTTGGTGTTGGAAGCATTCTTAAACTTCTTTAACAAAATCATAGATTTTTCATTGTTGGGCTTATTTTGCTCTCATTACCATGATAATATAATCACCGAAGAACATAAATATTTAAATCAATTATTTTTGGTGATTATTTGTTTCCGGTATGTGGCTATGTATGCAAAAATAATTACAAAGATCAGCTAATAAAATAGGCTAAGTGGCAGTTACGGGATATAGTTTCGCCATTATTTTTACTATTCATCCTGGCAATCCTGCCAATAAATGACTCATTGTTATTATATTTCTCTTTCTGAAGTATTTTTTTTTTCTAATGATAAATTGAAAAGTTAAAACAAAACTGCTTGATATTTATTTAAATTACTTTTGTTATTGTCAGTCAGTTTTAATACTTAAAGTCCTCAAACTTTATATGAGGTGTTGCTGTATAATATAAAATGCAAAATTATTCAACAATAACGCGTAAATTACCCGAAACGCAGTCGACGTCGAGTCTTAAGGGTTACCACCTTTTGATACAAATAGAGTATTTTGTCATTTAAGTAGAACAAAAATAAAGTACGCAGCATAAATAAAGCATTATTAATTGTATACTTATTTATCCTTAAGGACCTTTTTGTGTTTTCGCAACTTTTAACAAATATTTGTATTTCATAAAGATAGTTACACAAGAGTTACGTAAATAAAGTATTTGTACTCTATTGCTGTCGTAGATTATTGAGTACACATATACGAAATAGAGGACAATACTCTATTTTAGAGTACGGGTGGCAACCTTAAGTCTTACTTACGGTTAACGATGGCATGGCGCCACCTTTTGTATGAAACTGTTCGCGGTCGATTACCGAATGTTTTTTTTAATCTGCAGATTAAAATAAATACAGTTATTGATATATGTGATGCTATTTCTAGAAGGTACGCTCTGAATTAAGCCATCAATTAAAATCTGATTAAATAAAAAAATAGCACCTATTTGTTGGATTTGACTGTGCTAATACTATCGTCGTAGATAGGTATTAATTCACTTCAGCTCCCCGTAGAGAAACAAAATTAATTTTATTAGTTCATAATATAATTAAAATTATATTCCATGTGATCGATTGCGTTTTGACATTTTTAATGTAAACGATATATCATTTTCTTAACTCTCATTTTACTGCGACAGGTTTGGTAGTAAAATTTCACCAGTTAAAAACAAATGTTGATTAGTGAAATGTTTTCAAAATCCTATATAAAAATGTAAATTCTCTGATGGCGACGACGTTAGCTTCGGAATGTGGGGTAACCACAAGGCATCGGTATTACGGATGTATTTGACGCGACTCGTTTAACGTCATAGGTCGGCGCCGCGCCGGTCGGCGCAAGTGCAGGTTGCGACATCGCGCTTTCGGCTTGGACCACAAAATGATTTCAAAGAAAACCATTTAATGTTTTCCGATTATCACCACCAAATCATTATTATTTTTCGTTCACAAATATTTTAATTGATTTCTGTATTTTCATTTTATTTGAAGTAAGAACTTACCTACAATTTGTGTTATACTTTTGCACATCTGCCATATTTAATATCCCACTTCTGAGGCACAAGCCTTCCTAAAGGGTGGAGCATTAACGTCGATTATTGAAAATTAAATACTTACATATTAAAAATATTTGTTATCCGATACTGTTACGAAATTTGCTATGATACAATCATTAAATTCCGGATTTCCTCTTACACCACAATGTATAAGGAAATAAACAATTAAATTGTGATCTAGCAGAGAATAATTACACCAACATTGTTAGTCATAGGGATTTATGTCAAATCGTCTAACGATAAATAGAATTGTAAACGATAAGGTTGTGTTGATCTGATGTCAGCGCCAATAATTATATGATCAATTATGTTATTTTAACGAACAGCCCAATAACTGCATTCTTCGTCTAAGGTCATTTATTGTAGATAACGATGAGTATTCAATACATTCAGGAAGATTCAATTCTATACAACTTAATGAAAAGATTAAGCCTTGCGTCTATAGTTAGGGTAAATCCAAGCGAGTTTTAAGAATCAATTATGTTGGTAGTAGTTCAATCAGAAGATCAGAATGATATTACACATTTTTAACACAGTGACGTCAAAATTACATAAACGCCATGCTTTGCGAGTGAGGCCAAGCTTTTAGGAGACACTGCTGTTCTCTCTGTCTCTCATTGTTTGACTCCCTGAATCACCTACTTAAACTCTTTGACATCCACGAGATGAGAAAAGGTATTATAGTACTACTAATTCTAAACCGACACTAAGCTGTTTGATATCCACGTGCTGAGAAAAGGCAGTACTATTACTCTAAACTGGCTTTATACGACCGTACAATATATTAAAAAGGGTTTCCAGAGATTCAAATACAGTGTGTAATCATTTTTACCTATAATTATTCGTACCGCAGAAAAGATGGATTGACTGTGCAAGATTTGATATCAAAGAAATTAAAAAAAATATTAAAAAAGACAACTGACAGAGAAGAAATAAAAAAGTTGTGCGCTGATGCCAAATAAATTGGGAAAGTGGCAGAAAGAAGAAAATACATGAAATATTATTTCAACAGTTTCGAAAAATAATCAAAAATGTACAAAACTTTTTTATAGCGGTGCAAAGTGAATTTTGTTTTTTTTTATTTTTAGAAGGCTCGTAGTTCATAAGTCAAAAAATAAATAAGGTTGTGATTTTGTGACAGAACCTGCGTACATTATTTGCATAGTATAGACAGCTGATACTTATTAGTAAAAAAATCTAATATTATGATCTATTCTGCGTTATTTGTTTTTGCAATTTGAGCTATTTTTTAACGCGAGGTCTACAGCTCACAGAGCCACTAGTTATGCCTTATCTCACAGAATAGATAATAGTACTTGCTTATATGAAAATCATGATCATTGAATAAATGTACATAACGTACATACAACAGTAAAATTCCTCTTCTAATTGCTTATTGAAGACAGAAACATTTTCGGAATATTATTGATACAGTCAACAGAATTTACCAGAAAACAGTGAATCAAACAATCTGAATTCAATTCCCAGAAAAGTGTTTATCTTTCTTTCCTCAATCTTTTAGTTTTAATAACGGTTAAAAACTTTGAGTGAAGCCAAGTGACAAAAGAAACACCCGTGTCCAATTGAAAATCGATTGAATTAGTAACACCTAAGAGGTGTCTTCATATTGGGGGAATTTTACGATCCCGAACGAAAATATTCTCGAAATATTCAGCCGGAACTTAATACTTTGGTATTATATTATACAAGGTGGCAAAAATTTAAAAAAAGAAGACAGGGAAATAAAACGCCACTAAAATCTCGAGTAAGGTCGTTTGAAAGGTCGCATTCCGTTGCAGTACAATCGTTATGTTCTTTTTCATCTCGAGACATTGCACCCCAAAAGATCCCAATTTTGGTGTTGCCCATACGTGGATTCTTGTTGATTGTGATATTGAGTATACTTACCAAATCAAAACTAACGAGCAATAACATCGTTATTATCATCGATAAGCAAGGTTTAACCATACTGAAATAGAGCCAATTATAGCACACTAGCGGCCGCCCGCGACTTCGTCTGCGTGGAAAGGTTTTTTGCTATCCCTCGGGAACAATACATTTTTTCGGGATGAAAGGTACCCTATGTCCTTCTCTGTAACCCTGACAACGTGTATGCAAAATTTCATGATGATCGGTTTAGTAGTTAGGACGTGAAGGCGTAACAAACAAACAAACAAACAAACATACATACAAACGGACTTTCGCATTTATTAGTAAGGAAGTAAGGATTATTACAAAAAGTTTCTAGTTTTACGTCCTAAACAGATAATTTGCTGGACATCACATATTGTTTTGTCCTTCTTTATTTAGTGTGGTTTTTAGTTATGTCTAGCTAATACTATAAAAAAATAAAATTCCAACCGGAAATGGTTAATTTAATTTCATGGAAAAAATAATCCAATATTCATGAAATTCGATCATTTCCCGCAATCAAAGTGAATTGAGCTAACAAAATGAATCAGAATTGAATCAACAGTAAACAATCTATTCGATAAGTGATCGGAAATCCCATATGATTGACTGTGTATATAATAACTATTATATTCAGTCTCAAATTGACCGACATTTTCAAAAGGTACTTAACACGATATTGAAGGAGCACTCGACATAAGACGAATGAAGACATCAATTTAATGTGAAGATAAATAAAAATACAGTCTATTAATATAGGGTTAGAAATAGTAGGGCTGCCACCACTTATAAATTAATAATTCATATTATTATTCAAAAAATCTTTGTACAAAATTAGAAAGGCACTTTACAAAACATTGGAAATAAAAAAAACCGGCCAATTGCGAGTCGGACTCGCGCACGAAGGGTTCCGTAATAAAAAAACGGCAAAAAATGACGTTTGTTGTATGGGAGCCCCCGTTAAATATTAATTTTATTCTGTTTTTAGTATTTGTTGTTATAGCGACAATAAAAATACATCATCTGTGAAAATTTCAACTGTCTACCTGTTGTCGTTATTAATATCGAGCAAAAAACGGAAAAAAACACGTTTGTTGTATGGGAGCCCCCCCCCCTTAAATATTAAATTTATTCTGTTTTTAGTATTTGTTGTTATAGCAGCAAAAGAAATACATCATCTGTGAAAATTTCAACTTTCTAGCTATCATGGTTCATGAAATACAGCCTGGTGACTGACAGACAGACAGACAGACGGACAGCGGAGTCTTAGTAATAGGGTCCCGTTTTTACCCTTTGGGTACGGAACCCTAAAAACTGTTTAAAGATCTTCTTTGGAATTGGACAAAAGATAGAAAAATGCTTTCAAAAAAAATGTATTTGTTGTAATTAATGAATTAATAGTATAATCCATAAAGCAGTTATAAATCTGGATTAAGAACTTAAAAATTGACAAGTGGATGCAACTAAATAATATTTGATGACATTTAAATTAGATTTTTTATTGAAATTTATGTAGGTTTTTACGTTAAAATTTAATCTAGTTTTTACCAACTTGACATCATTGGCAAATGATTAACAGTATAATTGTTTACAAAATACTCATTCATATTGTACCGTTGACTACATCTTTATAAAGGCAAACTCGTTTTTTGCTCTGGTTCCACCTACATATGTGGTTTACAGAGGTATAAAATATGAAGAGCTTAATTTCATCTTAGTTGTAGAATTAAAACCATTGTTGTATACTCATATTATATTGAATTAAAAAAACGCTCCCCAGTTAACAAAAAGTACCCTGCATAAAATAAAATTCGACACTTACTAGACTACTAGAATCATAGACATAGAAAAATTTTCGCTGCGCTCAAAAAGACCAACAAAGCGTGGAAAAGAGAAGTTAACATCATACGGACACGGTCTATGGAAAAAAGAGACAAAGGATCAAGTGACATGTTCCAACATTTTTTACAGTAAGAGCCCCTAGCGTCCCGCCTAGCAAATGAGCAATCACAATTTGTTTAAAATATTTGTTAATCTTAATTATAATTTAAAATAAAGGTATCGTGGAGCCATGGTGTCTTGTGCTCTTAGTAATTGTGATGTGACAAAAAGAAATAATCCATGTAATCACACTTTTCAGAGGTAAATAAGATATTGCCACACATTTCTCTAAAACTAAATTTCTCTACATTTATTCGTTTATCGACGAAGAAAACAGTATGGAACATAGTTTATTAATTTCCTTTGCCATATAGGTATAGTCATATTTTATGAATCTAAGTCATATTTTACGTATCTCATATAAAATGTATGCATTCGTTTTCGGATCACCTGTTTATTGACATTGTTGTTCTTTGACATTCTATTTCTATGACTAGAATTGACTTATAATTGAACTTCTTTTGTCCTCCGAAATATAAATCGGAGGGCAAAAGAGTAGAGTCGTATTTAATAAATACTTTCTCTGCTAATAAAAAAAGCTATAATTAACTTAGCACAGTGTCTGTGTTTACTTAATTTATTGCCTGGATTAATATAATGTTTACCACTTTTTGTGGTCTTAATCAAAATTAACGGACTTAAGATGTAACTGTTTCACGTGTTTAATAAACAGGCTTCCACTATTACCTATAATTATCTCCTATAATAATATTTGATCACACCTATGATTATAATAAAATGGAAGAGAATGTATGTAGGTGTGTGAGCGGTATCTTACTCAAAGCTATAAGTAAATTGATACGTAACTACACCCCTTTTCAGAAACTGTTACAATTGGGTGGTCCTACTATAAATTTAACATAGAATATTTATGAACCGTTGTCCTATTTGGAACAAAATGAGGTTAGAATACACCTACTTTAAATATACCTACATATTTTAAATAAATTATTAACATAACACTCGTCTTTTTGAAAAAAAAAAAAAGCTTTATTTGTATAGAGAGAAATGAAAACGTCATATTTTTACAAAAAAAAGGTTTTTGTCACTATCTCTTAGCAAGATAAAAAGTGAATTAAATTATGAATTCAGTATTTTTATATACTTAGATATTTTAGCAGAAAAATTAATTGGGAAACAAATTAATGTTATAACTAATAATTCCAAAAACAATTTTATTTGATAATGACTCCAAAAATAATAATTTATAAGGCCCGTCACAGACAGCAGAATTCTCATTCGAATTCCGAAATGGAATTCATTTCAAACACAGCAACTCACAAATTTATGGAGCAACAAGCTTCAACATGTAACCTAAGCGCTGCCATTTTGTGCGCTGAAGTAATTTTTGGGGTCTCATAGGCGAGAGACTTGGAGCAGGGCTACTGCAAACATGCGTAGTAATCCCCTCCAATTTCTCTCTTATAAACTAACGTGTCGCGGCTTACCACATACACTATCGATATTTCGTTCCAGAATTTCGAATCAGTTTTCTTTAAT
Organism: Agriphila geniculea; assembly: GCA_943789525.1. Lineage (NCBI taxonomy): Eukaryota > Metazoa > Arthropoda > Insecta > Lepidoptera > Crambidae > Agriphila > Agriphila geniculea. Next base: position 21,777,101 of record OX038871.1, read on the forward strand.
AGTTAATAGGTTTGATCTTGACCCCAGTCTAGCCCAACATCAAAGATAGGGTCTACGATGGAGCGAGCTTACCCAGAAGTTGCATATTCACTCTGGCCTTGAAAAGAGTCAGGTTGTATGCGCTCGGAAACACCAATTGCATTCCTTAGCTGTGCGCGTTATGATACGCAGAAAAGGTATATCAACCAAGAACGGGTGGTAACCGTGGATTCTGCCTGTATGCGGCAAGCCTAATAATGAGAATTATTAAAAAAATAAAAAAAAGTCATTAAAAAAGACGAATGTTTATGCTTAATGGCAGGATGACAGAAAATTTATCCTAGTTGGTGCAACTGCTTTGGATAGAGACCTTTTGTGTGCATAATATGGGCTTATGTTCCCGGTTATTTTTAATTAATGTCTAGAAATGGTTGAGCATAATCTTTATTTTGGAAATTTGACAATAAGTGAATTAAAGGTTGAAGAAAATGAAAATGTGTTGGAAGAAAAATTTATATTTACAAAAATTCGCTCCCACCATCCATTTGATAGCAAACAACAAAATTGCTGGTCTACATCTGCACTAGCGCAAAGCTAGCGGTAGTAGCCGACTGGCGGACGATAATTTGTAAATCAGCAAAATTATCCTGACCACAGGGGGGCTACTCAAATGGCCACTTTTCTATTCGTTCCCTAACTTAAAAACTAAAAGTAAGCCATAAACTCCAAAATTACGTGTCGTAGGCTTGTCAATTACATACAATACAACAATGTCTGTGATTTACACAAAATTACGACGTGTGACTTGATTGTTTAATTGCTTATTTTTAAGCTTTAAGTTAGCGAACGAATAGAAAAGTGGCCATTTGAGTAGGGGGGCTGAACAGATAAATTTTGTCGGTGATTATGACAATGTGGTGTAGGAAAGGAAGTTAGTGGACGTTTTTGGATAATTGTACATAGGTTTTGTTTCATACTATATTACATCCCTGGAAAGTTTCATCGACTGAGGATTTAATGTTGGGGTCTCCATACAAAAGATCGCTTCATTTCCTACTGTGTGTCAATACAAAAGGACAGTATCACTGTTTCCTACCATTTTAGCCTCAAAATTGCATATTCCGCAAAATTTTAGAACGATCATTTTCTTAATTCTTAAAAATAAAATATTGTTATGTACATTTTATGCTTTAATAAATATTAACTAACACCCAAATTTCTTCAAGTGTTTTCTTGGCAATCACTTCAGATACCCTGAGATGATACTGCAGCATTAGTGTAAATAACGATTATCCGATTCAGAAATGGGATCAGGTTCAGTGACCCGATTTTTTGTTTATATTTTTTAGCCAAATTACAACAGGCATTCTCATTTATATTTTTATTTTTGAGAAAAATTGCACGTCACTTTTATTGCAGTGGAAGCGTGCTGGGCCCATAACCTCTTAAATAAAACGAGGGAAGAGCGGTAACGTACGAATGCTTTATTTGACATCTGTCATAGAGAAAAAGGTTCACAGACAAAACCATAAACTAAATACCACAGATTAAATATAATAGCTGTATTTTGATACCTACACTTTCAACAGTATTGCTGTCATTTTGCTAAGTTCAATTTTTTTTTCAACTAGAGGCCAAAATTCTATTCTAGATAATTATTATGAAATCCAATTTTTAAATATTAAATCACAAAATAATGAAAAACACGAAATTATAGAAACAAAGGTAACACTAAGAAAGTTTAATTTTATTTTCTAATTAGGAAATAAAATAAACCTTTGAGTATTAGTGAAAGCTTAGACATAAAATCACTTTTTATAGCCACAACAAAAAGAAAAGTTACACGCAATCGGCGAATTCACATACTTTCCTCGTTCTTTATATTTTAGCATATCGTATACTATTCTTTCTTACAGAAAAAGGCACTTAGCATCGAACGATGCTGAGATTTATGATTTTGTCAAACATAAAATATTTCTACATTTTATTTACTTTTGTAGTAATTATGTATACCTACTGAAGCTGCTCGTTAGCGCAGGTGGTAAAGAATTAATTCATAACTTACCTTATTTTTATTTATTTAATTGCAATCTTTTTACTCTCTATAGTTAGCAGTTTTGTAAAAGGCATATGAAAAGGTTTTGGATATTAGTTTTCAATTTGATGCCTTAATATGGGTAGCCTTAGTGTGTCATCATTTCTGCGGTGGTGTCGCGTGTGAGGCGGGTCGTTACGTTCCCTTAAATATGGTTGAGCGAAGCGATGACTGGTTCATGCGTCATGCTCGTGAACGGGTGCTGCCAGTGGGAATGGGTCTGCTTCTAACTACCTATCTTAACGCATACTTAATTGTATGTTGATTGTTGTTGAATAGAATGTTTTATTTCCTTTTTTATCTTTGTAACAGCCTAGACTGAATAATAACTTTAAACTTTGAATCTTGAACCCTGTAAATTGATCAAGTAATTTGAAATTCATTAAGAAATGAGCTAATCGAATAATTGTGTTTATTTGTTAATCTTTGTTAATATAAAATCTGGAAACGATATACATATTTGTAAATATCGTTCCATCTGATAACGTTGGCAAATATTTTGCGCCCATTTTTCTTGTCAGCTAGACGTCATAATGGGTGGTAGGGTAAAAGAATTGACGATTTAAAAATACTTATTATTTGAGCTTATTTGAATGAAGATTTTTTTCATTCATTCATTTTAGAAAGGGACGGTCATCGGATGGATGATCTAAAATGTATCATCACGAGCTACGAAACGCAAGTTAAGCTTCCTGACTGCACTTCTTATCCACATTGGGCCCGCTTTTTAAGTTATGGCCCGTCTTTTTATCGACACGTGAGTGAACGCGACAAGGCACTACCATTTTTAAGGATTTTTAGTACATTGCCATAAAGACATCGATAACAAAATTACTGCGTAAAACCGGTGCACCGATACATTCACTTAAACAGTCAGAAAATGATAAAATTACCAACCAAGTGCGAGTGTCGCGCATCAAGGGTTAAGCACAATAAAATGTAACTTCTGTTTTATAATATTCGAGTAATTTTTAATAAGTCGTAGGTTTATTGGCAGGGAATTTTGTGATATTTTACGAATCAAGGGAGTTATACCTACTTGATTTCATTTCCAATTTAAAAACTTTCAAAATGGCTCTAACAGCTACATTAAAGAGGCAAAGAGACAAACAATAAAGTGTTCCTATATGTATTATAGTATGGTGCAATTAGCCCAAAAACGGCCTAACTTTGACATCCAAAGTAGAGTAGAATGATACTTTTACTTTGCATGTCAAGGTCTAGGTCTAATTGCACCATATCATTATTTAAGGGTTCTTTTGTTTCGTTATGCGGTTAGAAACCCTAGCGTAGGTATTTACTGCACGGGCAAGCAAAATAATCAGTGCTTCAATATTTTCTGTGAAATTTGAATACCAACATAAACCTCCAGCGATTTAAAGCTCGCCTGATTTGTACATGCCGACACTAAGTTTTTAAAAGGTTCTTAATGCAGTTTTTTACGTCATCAGCGTCCTGTTACTAAGTTACACAAAATCGACGAGGATTTTACGACTTTCTTAACATAAAAGCCTTACATGCTTTATGTTAAAAGTGGTATCTTTTGGAACGTGGGTGTTCGTTTATATACATGTTTCAGATTTAAGTAAGCAATAATATTTTAAGATCAAACCTAAATAAAGTGGCGATGTACTTATAGAGGTTGACTGTTTTTGTCCGTTCATCGCTCTGACCTTTTTTGTGATTTGTTTTAATATTTTATTGCTACTGTAGATATAAAGATAAAATGGAATACGACGATGTCAAATTATTAATCTCAAGTGAAATTATAAACAATGACTCCGTAATAGCTAGTCTTTTTAATATTATTAAATAATAGATGGTTTCTTTTTATTTGGATCTCTCTATGTCATTGCTCTAATAAAATTGACGATATATTTATTTTTCACGAAATTGTCTTAAAAATATTTTTTTATTGATAGAACCAAACAAAGGTTAAAGCTCGAGCTTACTTAGAAAAAAAAAGATAATTTTACGTATTAAATACAAATTAATAACGTAATCAAAAATATGTTTTTCACCTTTTCTAAGTTAACTGTTTTGGTCTTATGTTTATATATTGAATGACTCATGAATGTTATGATATTATACCAAGCGAGCGACAAGAAATTTCATATTAATAAGATAACGTCCGGCATCAGAAAACATTAAACCATATTGTTTATTATGCTAGACTATGGCGCCGATTAGTGACGTCTACGTCAATGAAATTTAAAGGAATTCAAAACATTATGGTTACAAGGAATTTGTGACAAATCTGTATACTCACGGAAAATGTTCATTTTGTGTATCATCTGTTTTGGACGGACACAAACAGATGATTTAGAATAATAAAGCAATTTTGAAACGGACATTGACCGTCGTCGTCATTTTAATTTAAGAGTAAGGACTACAGTCATTTCAGAGGGAATTGTTTATGAAATATCAATTTACTGGTCAGAATTGCTTTATGGATTAAGGAAAGTCTTAAATATTTGAATATTCGTAAAACAGCCTTTTTTCAATTTGCTAATTTGGTCAGTCTTGCAATAGAGACGAAACCAAGAAAAATTCAGATGATAAGAACGAATACCTAAGTATATAAATTAAAGACAGCGTGATTTAAAGTTCGTCAGAGAAAATTAAAAATTACAGTAATATTTCAAAGTTTATATAGCCATTTTAAATATTTAAAATTTTTACAAATTTGAAAGTTTTACAATAAAACAGTGGTCGTCGTGCGGCCGATAAATGATGATATTTAAAATATAACGCAACACATAATGCTCATTCAGTGACAAATATTTGACTGGACAAAGTTTAAAATGGCTTAAATTAGCAATAAAGAGAAGAAACAACTGTTTAATTCGACTACTGGATGACTTTGTTACACAATGTTTGGAATAAAATTATATTAAAATAATACATCGCGTGTTGCTTAACTCAAAAAGTGATCATAGAACATCGTTATATTTTTAACAGTTTTTAAAATAAATACTCCTTTTACTTCTTAATGCAACGCCATCAGTGGCGGATTTACAGTCTTGGCCGCCCTAGGCCGAATAGTACAAGCCGCTCCTTTTTCAGCTCTCATCATGGGTGGGGTGGGGAGCCTGGGTAGGGCAACCATCTATGTAAGAGAGGATGCCTGTCTGGGATGCACAGATTTTTTTGAAAAAGTGCTCGACCGCGCAGCGCGGTTTTTAGTCAGTTACATTCACTAATATTGTAATCTGGGGTTTCATCCACAAAATTCAAAAATGCCTGTCTCAGCTTAGTTTTGGCCGCACGCGTGTCTAAACCGTAAAAGCGACACAAGCCTGTCAAATGGTAACTCTAGCCTCGGACCATATTTTAAGATCAAATAAATTAAGAAAAGCGGCCGCGCAGCTAGATTTTTAGTTAGTTTCATCCACTTTTTTAATCTTGCCTAGATACAGAAAAAAAATGGCCGCACAGCGCGAGTTTTAGTCAGTTTCATCCTCTAATCTTGTACTATTGCCTGACTATACCAATAAATATGGCCGCGCAGCGCGATTTTTAGTCAGTTTCATCCTCTAATCTTGTACTATTGCCTGACTATACCAAAAAATATGGCCGCGCAGCGCGATTTTTAGTCAGTTTCATCCATTAATATTGTAGTCAGTGCTTTCATCCGCTAGAATCAAAAATGCCTGTCTCAGCTTAGTGCCGGCCGCACGCCTGTCTAAACCGTATAATACTGGTCAAATGCGACAAATTTTGGGTCGTTTCTTGTTATCATCAGGGTATTTGTCGCCACGCTTGGCCGCCCCTTATATCTGGCCGCTCTAGGCCCGGGCCTACTTGGCCTTAGGGCAAATCCGCCACTGAACGCCATGGACAGCAAACTTGTTTTTTTACACAAAAGTCCCGGGCTTAAATCCTAGTTCGGGCAAATGTTTGTGTATATTAAAGTGATTAGTTCCAAAGTTATGTTTTACACTCGACTATCGAAAATAAGTTTAGATTTGGCCACCTGCTATTTCTAGCTAACGTTTTATTGTGTAAATGTTGATATCTATTGAAAGTACATTTAATGAGCTTTAAATTAATAATTGTTTGACTCAATTCAATGAACATAACAGTTACCATAATTAAACGCTAAAAGCGTTATTGCTTGCGCCGCCATAAAAGGGAAATAAAAGGGGTTAATTCAGGAAATGCGAGTAAATTCGCTATCGAGATGATGGCGAAAACACACTTCAACAGTTCAATTAAAAAAATGAATACCCAAGATTGAGCCTATGAAGTTGCTCTAATATTTAAAAAAATGAGGCAATGTAATGTTGCTCGGAAACTGAATCTCAGTAAATTCCGTTCGACTTGTATTCCAACGGTTTCTAGAGACTGTTGGCTATGTCCGAAGGGGAAGAAGTATATAACAACACTAACCATTAAATTAGATATGATTAAATTAACTTTGAAGAAATTTTTGAAAAGGTGCGATTTTTCTGACGCCGAGTGTAGTATAGTAGTTTGATCTGTCTGAGATAGGTATTGTCCAAAATATGTAAAGTCTACATCTTATTCAATCTCTTATAAATATAATATCTTGTTAGTCCAAACCATTGGACTTAGATAACTAATTTTTTTCACAACATCAACACTATTTAAAAATAAAATAGTTCATATGGAGGTATAATGTCCATTACTAATTTGTAGATACATTTTCAAAGGACAGAAACAATGAGACGTACCTTATACATAAGGCTGTATTTACTTAAAATTTCATTCTCGTTACATTTGGAAAAAGATAAAACAATCATGATATTTAATTTTATCTGCGAAAAAATTAAAACAAAATATTTTTCTTTAATTTCAATCTTATTTTCTTTTCATCCGTCCATAACAATATTCGTCATGTAGGTTATACTCGTCAGATAAAATGGTGCGTTTATTTATTTAGGATGAAATACAAAGGTAACTCGTTTATAGATATTTGTGAGTAGTTTGGATTTTGGCCAAGCGCGAGTCGGACTCGTGCACGAAGGGTTTCGTATGAAAAATCTTGTTTGATTGTATGTGATCCCCACTTAAATATTTATTTTATTCTATTTTTAGTATTTGTTTTTTATAGCGGCAACAGAAATACATCATCTGTGAAAATTTCAACTGTCTTGCCATCACGGTTCATGAGATACAGCCTGGTGACAGACAGACAGACAGACGGACAGTGGAGCCTTAGTAATAGGGTCCCGTTTTACTGTTTGGATACGGAACCCTTATAACGACATCAATATGCATGCTTAATTTTGAGTAGATTTAGACGAACACGAACAACATATCTTGGACTCAAAATTAATGCATTAAATATATCGTTCAATAATTTAAATCTTTCTCGATAATATTTTAGAAATTATTAAAATATCCTGAATTTCTGACATTTTTTTAAAGGATAAGACGTAATAGATTCTTCGAGTAGGTATTATAGAAATTCGATCAAACCTAACTAGTTAACCTTTTATGGGTAACTAGTTAGTAAAATGATGATTGAAAAATAACAACAAATATTAAACACAACCAAAATTTCAATGTTGGTAACTTAATGATTTTTTATGTAGTATAACAAAAATACATTGTTGTGATTTACACGAAAATAATAAGAATAAAGTGAAAAGACAAACATTCATTGTTATATGAAAAGGTTACATTGCTCGATAAGGCAACATGATTCAGATGTAATCTTCTTTCAAAACCAAGTGAATCACGTCCTTAAAAGTGCTTTCAGTTACTTTTTTTTGCTCCGTTATAACTTTTTTTTATATTGCAAACCCTAATAAAGAGTTGAGAATTAAAATTCTGTGCAATTCACTATCATTAAAACGAATCATCAATAGTAAATAAAAAAAAAACAAATAATCTGCTTTTACGATCAAAAACTCCTACTTCTGATTTTGAAAACTATGTTTTGTATAAGAAAAAAGAATTTATGCTTTTGAATGCAACTTCATGAGCTTCACCATTTTCGCAATGTGAACTGTAAACATTTCGTTCTTGTAACTATTGGTTAGTGAAATGAGAGTTCAAGAAGTCATTTCCGATAATGTCTATATGACACCGATACCCCAATAATACCACTTGGGGTATCACAGATGATAATAAAAAAAATGCGTATGCCGCTGAGCGTATGCGTGTGTGACGCACTGTTGTGTTGATGACTTGTTGTTGCAAATGTATAAAAGCGGTTCGGTGATTTCGAAATCAACACAACGAATTGGAATTCTCTAAGGAGTGGATATACGGAGTGGTGAATAGTTTCCGCATTGTGCAAGTCGCGAGTGTAGTGTGCGCTAAGAACATTTCAGTGAAAAATTAAAATTAAAAATATTTGGAGTGCGTTCAGGATGTTCACGATGAAGGCCGTATTTGTACGTGTTACGGTTTTTAACAAAAATAAAAATAAAAAAAAATATAAAACAAATAAAAAGCTCATTATAAAAAAAAACAGATATTCTGTGAAATATGACAAATATTTTAATAAAAATTTCATTGTTACAGTGCATAGCTGTTAGCATAGTTGCAGCACTTGCATCGCCGATTGAGGATGGAAAATGGGACCCATACAAGTATGGAGACACTGGCAAGTAAGTTAATATCAATGACTAAGGAATATTCATTTAACATACATATATTAGCCTCTGAATCTGAACATTTTGCGGAAACCGAAATGCTAACTGCATTCCAAAGTAATAAAATATCAGTCGGTCTATAAATTAACACGGCACATCTATCAGACTTTTTCAATTTTATAAACTATCATAGTCATAAATTTAAGTGATTTTGCTCAAAAAGGATTATCGGTTCCAAATAAATCAATGATTTAGTACATAATAAAACAAGATACTTACTTTTTTGTTCTATTTGGTATTTCAATGTAACGAAATAAAATTAATTTTATGTAAAGTCTAAAGGTAATGACAAAAGGTTGTATGAAAGTTATTGAAAAGATCAATATGCTACCATTAATTTTATCTATTGCCTGAAAAAGTATCCATCTAAACTTTAGAATAATAATAGTTATTTATACAGGATACAACCGTTATTGATACAACTATAAAATTGCGTAACATATTATAGAAGTCAGAAAATAAAACAGAGATTACAATTAACATTTTTTTTTCAAGTGTTTGACTATAATCGGAGCTTTCCTCTTTTTACTTATAACAACAACCGAACAATCCACTTCCGAGCGATTTGTAATTATGTTTCAAAAATGTCTGAAAATAAACGGAAAAATTATATAAGAAGAAGTTATGTTGACAGGTATATTCCTACCGACGAGGGAAAGTACATACACGTACCGAACCCTTACATCCACATTGACAACCCTTATGACGGAGGCTATGGACCATATTCACACGATTATGAACCTTATGTGGGAGAGGCTACAGTCGACCAGTACAGGCATGTGCTGACTCCACCTGATGAGCTTTTGCCTTACTACAAGGATGGTTATTACAAGAATAATGGCATCAAGATCATCAGACAGAAGCATAACTATGACGAGGATAAATACGACTTCGAGTAAGTATTAAGTAAAAGATTATCTTAGTAGGTAGTAATTATTAAGTCGATTCACTATACTTCTCTACGAGTCAATTCTGTCTCGAGTTTTGACTCGATCCAAGTCAGAGTAAAGTAAAAGACAAAAGTATCTCCGCGCATAGATCTTATTCAGAAGGAATACAGCTATTAAGCTTTTTAAATTCTTTTAAAATGCTACGTCGAGTTGCACAGGTAGAGGTAGTGGGTTAGTTTATTTTAGGTATACCTTCAAAATAATTAACTTTTATTGTAAAAACAAATTCGTAAATTATAACCTCCTTAAAATGAACCCGATTTATGTAAGAATACAAAACTTTGACTTTACCAAACTTTTACTTTGAAAGTTTTTGATAGTCAAAGTAGAATAGAGATTCATCCAACATTAGTTCTTCAAAACTTCTTAAACAATCTCCTTTGAAAACGATGATTATTCTTTTATTTCAAACGTTTTTTCTTTTTAGGTCTATTTAATTAAATTAATACTTTTTTAAATGCGGTACAATATTTTCTATTCCTATATACTTTTATTAATAAGGTAGTTTGCGGTGTAATATGGAAATGAATATCGTAGTGAACTATAAAGTTGCATAAAATATTTACTTTATGAACTTGTAACAATGTTGTTTCCATTTGCAGAAATGCGTGGTCCAAGAAATAAATGTTCTTTGAGTTAATTTAATTTTAATAAAATCAAACATGAAGTTGCATTACTATGATTCAGTTATAGACTAGAAATATCGCAAAAAGCACCAACAAAGTCAAATATTTTTATAACACCCTCTTTTGAAGCATAATAAAAAGTAGTTATCAAATCGTTGTTAAAAACATAATACCTATTAATTAATAAGTTTGCTTTCCTATTGAGTTTTATATGCGCAAAAAGTTGTTTATTGTTCTTCTTATTGTAAAAGCTACGCTGACCCCGGAAGGATTAAGAATCTCCAAGAGAGGTGTGAAAAGTCACGATTTACTTGTCTTCCTTTAGCGTATCATTGGCATTTTATTAGCCCACAACATCCATAAAATTTAGACAGGGAAATGAGAACGTTAAAAAAGCGAAATACCAAAATGTAGTTATAATCAAATCTGAGATTTGGCCTCGATTAATCACATCACATTAGTCATTGATATAAAAGCATTATAACCGTTAAATTATTCTGTCAGACAGTTCATGCAGCCATGAGACAAATGAATTTGATTTACTACAGCTTAATGGCGTCAAAACTATGTAAATAATTCAGTTATCATACAAGAAGCGGGAGATATGAAATTTATTGGGCCTTCGCTTACAACATTGGCCTTGTTTTGATGTCACCATTATCACATAATTTCTATGACGACATCTATTATCATTAAACAACAATTAATTATTCAAAGCTAAATACTCAGAATTCCTTCTTATTATTTTCAAATTTTAACTATGATATGAACAAAACGAAGTTTTTTGATATTCAATCAAACAAACAGCTTTATCTAGTTAGACCCAATTAAGCAATTTATGCTCTAACTCATTAGAAATGACGGATAAGTTATTCAAAAAACCTGTCACGATCCTTGGCTGTACAACAATAAAACAGATCATTCGCCATCAAAAAAATGTCAGCCTTGACCAACTCATTCTTGCAGGTCAGAGTTCAAAACTATTTAAATACATTTAATAAACATACCCAAATAAGCTTTGTAGTTTGTAACGTAATAAAGGGATTAAAGAGCATGTTAAATCAAATTTAATTATCAAACGAATCAATAATCACATCATCGTTATTGGGAAAAGGCAAATAACTTGGTTTCAATTTAATGACGAATAAATTTTATCTCGAGGCACGTTAAATTTTCATGAAATTTAATGTTCGAAAAGTAAGCAACAGGAAGTAATGTTGCTACACTAAGTTAAAATTAATTACAAGAGCAAACAATATGACTGCATTAGCAGAATAATTTAATTTCCTTAAATAAAATTTGTAGGACATTGAACTCAATTATAATGTATCAGGATATTTATTAACAAAATCATACGTATTTAACGATGGAAACAGACTTTACTGATATTAAAGTCGCTATTTGTCGTTGAAGAACCATTCTTAATTTCTGTAATTTTTTTTACAGCTTTGAAACCGAAAACAAGATCCGAGCTGAAGAGAAAGCCTACATCAAGAATCCCAACACTATTGACGAAGGTATCGCGTCAAAAGGTTTCTATGAATACATTGGCCCCGACGGTTTCCTGTACCGGGTAGACTACACAGCTGATGAAAACGGATTCCGACCAAGCATTAAGAGGAAAGAGACCCCATACTCAGGCAAATGGGTTTTAGAGAAAGTTTAGAAAATTTAATTCATACAGCCTCATTGAATCAGTATTCCATAGTAGATAAATAACAAATGTTTTTGACAAAAACACTTGATTAAGTGCCTCTTTCACAGTCTATGCGATTAGGCTCTAACTTCTGGTTAAATTAATAAAAAAATGTAATATAACCAGAACTTGTGAAACAGGTCCTTTATATTCTTTTCAATGATACTCTCAAAAGACTACTCATCATTTCATTTAACATAACACTTATTTAATTGTAATTTATGCATTAGAATAAGCTCTAGATTGTATTATTAGATATTTATTTATGAAATGTGATAATAAATTTATATCTCTATTGAAATTCTTTTGTATTATTTCACTGTCGGAGCTATGGTGAATCATCTTATTTAATCTATCTATTAGTATGTCATCGCCAAAGTGAATGATTATATTGATATGATAAATAACAGTAGCTATTCCTTAGACAGATTATTGGGTATTTATCATCTTGATTAGGTAGAAAGTTGCTTTTTTATAAATGATTAAATGGAAGACGACACATTAGAAAATGATGTCACTTTTATTTACTATACTTAGTTGTATTTATTATAAATAAAAAAAAAATATATGAAAAAGATTAGTCTTAGAATGTTGTTTAAAAACTAGTGGACTTTTGTATTGTGGATTTAAGGGAAGATAATAATTACTCTTACTACACGTTTTATTAGAATTTTCAGTTATTTAGTAGTGAATTTATATTTGGTATTGGACACCATTACGTACATTGGTCCAATTCCAAAGTAAGTGGGTAGGTATCTAAAACACTTGTTTTATGGACATCAGTCCCCCTACTCAAACACTATTCTACTAAAATTAACACTAGTAGAATAGAATGACAAATTATGGGATTCTTCTTCTTCTTATCGAATGAGGATTAGTGGCCACCTCTGGTGTTAGAGTTTATCAAGCCGCATGTAAGGCCTTTAACTTGGCTTAACGACTGTTATCAGATGACAACAGCCGGGACCGACGGTTTAACGTGCCCTCCGAAGCACGGAAGCGCTCAGTTGTAATGCCACTTTAACGGTCACCCATCCGACACCTGACCGGACCGAGCGTTGCTTAACAAACGTGATCGAGTACGATCAGTCTGTCAAGTTCCGCCATGAGCGCTTCGAATTATGGGATTGACATTAGCTAACGCTTATCTCCTGTTGGCCTGGTAGGCCATCAGATATAACGGTAGTAACACACACTCCTAAACCTGAGCCAAAGAAAAGTTCAACTTCTGAAGCCGGATATTGAATCCGGGACCCCATAGATACCATGAAAACATGTCTCAGAGGTCATTCAAAAACGTTATATGCGAAATTCAGCAATATTTTATTTCTTTAGAAAAAATCTGACATATCCAATAATTTTCATTAATAGTAGATCACATTTAACCCACACAATCAATTTAAATACGAATAATGAAATAAAAAAACATAAATCTCATATCTCATGGTCACTTGCAACATACTGACCTCACTCTCCAAATTTTACATAGTAACTCATTAGGAATTAAGCAAAAACACTACGATCATTAGATTGATGGATTCGATAGAATTATTTATCTAGGTCATAGTCATCAATTAAAATACTAAATAGGTTAGCATTTTAAAACAAAACACACCCACAACTGCATTCTTATCAGATGAGTTAATATTTTTTATATTGCATAAATATATCAAACAATAAAAATACCAAAAAATATGATGATATCTAGGTATACTAGGTTTCCAGAAGTGAGAGAAACGCAGACGCATAATGTGTCAATGATTATCATCCTAGAAAATTTGTAGAAGTCATCTGAGTGGCTTGAGTTCAATGGTATAGTATGAAGTACTTAGGTACCTAGTAAAGTAGTGTACAAAATCCAACGGAGTAAAATTGCACCCAACAACACTTAGGCTTGGCTAAAGCCACACTACGAATTGCCTCGAATATCTATTGCTGAACTAACCTACTCCCTGATCCTATATAATGAACAGACGTATTGCATTCTATCGCTGTTGGCTACACTGCAAGCAACCGACGACGCATCGAGTTAGGTGTCTTACGTAGTTTGGTAGACTCTCTAAGCTAGCACATAGTGTGGCCGTAGTCTTAAAGGTGTCGTAATGGCAACTTATGAACTAGGAATAAGTAGATATCTTACTCCTACCAGGACCATGAAAACTGCAGCGTTTGCTGATGAAAACAATCCAACACTGAGACCCGCCTTCCAAGCGTGAAGATCATGGCAACATCTATCTACGAGTGCGGCCTAAGTCCTGGAATAAAGACCCTATAGTTAGAAGCATAAGAACCAATATTACCTGTGCCTATATCTAGTGCCCAATGCTGCTGCAGAGGCAGCAGCGGGCCAGTAACGGGCCGTCGTCGCTTTGCTCCTCAATGGACAGCGCTTGTTCCGTTATCTCTATGCCCTCTTTCTTTCTACATAAAAGTCACTTTATAAACATTGAGGATTTATGGCTGTTAATTTTTATCGAACCTGTAAGTATTATGATTATAAGTAAGTCAGTTGGCAATTTTAAATCACTTGCAGGCTTACGTCCTGCTCCCCCCTTCATTTTTTGTATAGGGAGAATGCTTTTTACGCATACCCCTTGCCTGCCAAGCAACAAGGTTAAGTGGGGCTCGCCCCAATAGAAGCCAAACCTACTTCTATGCCCTCGAAGACTACCCTGGACGAGTGGGATCCAGATCGGACGCTGGCGCTATCATGACGGACGAACACGTAATTTCGGTGGCCATGCTAGGTGGGGCTGCAGTTTTTAATGGGTTGTTATGATGATTATTATTATTAAAAATTCATTTATACAGTGTAGACTGTTACAAGCACTTGGATAGACAAGTGATTGTAACAGTTTGACATGTGTCAAAGAATCTACGCCATCGGTTCGCCTTAAACGGTAGACCTTGTATTGAGAAGAGCTGGCAAGAAACTCGTCAAGGACTGCTTTTTCTCCATATATATTTTATACAGAGACATCAAAATTGCATAATGTCCTCAGTTACTAGGCAGACAGACTTAGTGTGATGAAATAAGTTGTCGATGTGTCTTATCGTCGATTCGTTTTCTATTTCGATTCAGATTCAGATCTTATGTGGGTCAATTTGATGTTATATTTTTATTATTATCACGACATCTGGACAAAAGGTGCCAGAAGGCACAGGCTCGAGTCCTACACGTGGCGAGTTACTTACATTTTCATGTCAGATATTATTGGAATAACAACACTAAATAATATACTAGAAATTCAACTCGCACCAGATCATATTCCCGGACAGGAATCGAACCTTTGGAAGTCCGATCCTGAACTGAATTCTTGCAATAACTTTTTATCGTTGCTCGGTGGGTTCAATAAACGATCTTAAATCAAAATCTTAAACCGCTGACATATAAATGTTTATTTAAATGCTTCCTCATATGCCTAATAA
Source organism: Agriphila geniculea (assembly GCA_943789525.1). Lineage (NCBI taxonomy): Eukaryota > Metazoa > Arthropoda > Insecta > Lepidoptera > Crambidae > Agriphila > Agriphila geniculea. The sequence continues at coordinate 21,792,505 of OX038871.1, forward strand.
ACTTTTTAAATTGCATTGCAATTTGCACGTTCGCCCACAAATCTGTACCTTAAATTGGCCACATAATTTAAAGCTAACCCGTTCGTTCGATAATAAACTTGGGATGTAAGAGCAATATTTGATCTGATAACGCGATAAATAAATATCGAGGCGCCTCCGATTTCAAAAATAATGTGACGCCCGCAGCTGAGACTGCTTTTTCACGGAAGAGTTCCGTACCATCACTCAATAAACGTTATAATTGTGAAAGTTTGTATATTTAGATATTTAGCTGAACAATTTGGATGAAACTTGGTACATGAAAGATACAAGATAGCCTGCATAAGTTTTATATCAGTTGTATATTTCAGTGAGATTCACACGATTCTATAGACCGCACGGACAAAACCGCGGGTGGAAGTTAGTGCTAAAATAAAATGAAGTAACGTTTATAGGGCAAAAGTTATAAGGCAAAGAAGGGTTCTGAGACTCAGTAGGTTACAATACGTGACTCTACACTACATCATGTAAATAATGTTTTACTTGAGCTTTTCTTTCAGAAAATTAAAATTTACACCCATTAACACGTAATGAAAACTTAAGGTGTCAATTTTTTTGTTGTTTTTTGTATTATTGATTTTGAAATAGGTCCTAGGTTCTTCTTATCAGTTAAAACATCTGGAACGGGTGGAAGGAAAATATAGACGATTCAAAAGTGCTTAAGTAATTACAAAGTTTATTTCAATAAATAAATGTTGACTTTGACCTTGGTAAACCTTTAGCTATCAGTATTTCGTTGATGAGATTTGACAGACATAAAAAGTCTTCCGAGAGGATAATTTTATAAAACATTAAAAAAGTTACAAGTTAATATAAGTGTAATTCGATGATGTGTATAATGTGATAGGATCTTGCTGACACGTGTAACAGTAAAACATTTCACATCAACATTTGATAGCGATTCAAAAAGACCACACCATAAAACATCAGCTTCAAGATCCTCCTGCAGATCTCCGTGGAGCGGTGCGTCGCCAAAAATAAACGAAGCCAGATCGTAAAGTCATGCGTGTTAGGGTGCTGGCGAGAAATTTGGCGAAATTGTTTTGGCTCCGGCATGGAGGCTTTTATGGGCAGGGTATTGACCGAGAGCTGTGCCAAAAGTCCGGCGCCGATCTGGCCGACACAAGACTTGGTCTTGGTGCAGTGCGACTTGCCCTCCTTCCTACGAATGTGCGCAATGAATATCACTGGGTCATAATATTCTCTTTTGTTTCATTGTTCCCACCGTGAATTGTGCGTAATATGGAGCAGTTTGCACTTACGCAAGACGTATCTATTGATATACTCGTAGTTTTAGAACGATTTGTAAGCAAATGACAAAGTTTCTTTGTCAATAGTTTTTAATATTGCATCGTTGATAAGAAAAACAGTTTCTAGCTGTAAGTCAGTGATAAATTATGTCACTTAGTAATATTTCAACGCGACTTACCGTCAAACAGTCAACCTACGTACATACCAATTTCATCCCGAGTCTTAGCTTTTATGATTTTGATAAATAGCAGTATAAGTCTCTAAAAGATAAAATCGCATTCACATATAGATATGCATATAACGGTGCATAAGCGGTTTATGGTTTTTGGGCCAAAATGAGCTTCTGAGTGCAATGACCTTTTGCTGAAGGACGTCCCAAGGCAGCTCCAAAAGAGGTCTGTAATTCAACGACAAAGTCGACTCGATCAGAAATTTTACGATGTGGGAATGCAAACGATTCATTTTCGATTAGTCCGTTGATTGGTATTTTAATTTATTTTATAACTACTTTATTACGCACTAAATTATGAGTATTTTTCCCGAATGCTGCATTTTATCACCATGAATAATGCTTAACGAGTCTGTTTATTGTAGCGTCCATAGTGTATTTTTTTTTATAAAGTCATAAAAGCTATTCAGATAATAGAAACGTAAACAAACCAACCAAACATATGAGTTAATTTTCTTGTATAAATAACGTCACTTATTATACCTATTATTAAGAATTATTTCTACCGATGGTATTTATGTGTGTCATATTTTGTTTTTCATTTTTTTTTAAATTTTGAGGACAAAAACTCCAATAAACAGTTTTATTACACCCTCTATTATATTAATCACTAATGCATGTTCTTTGATTGAACTAATAAACAAAAAATGCCAAAAAAGCTTCAAAATTTTTAAACAATAAGGTTGGCAACAGTAAATTGATGCTAAAGGTGCTATTAGATACATCTAAAGAGGGCTCCACACTCGCGCCGCGAAAGCCCGCGAAGGCCGCGAACCGCGAGTGTGGAGGGTTTCGCGGCTTCGCGTATAGGCTTCGCGGCGTTCCCCATCCGGTGGCGGTTTTTTGGTCCGCGTCAAAGAACTTGTGTGCCGAACTAATGTTGCCGTGATCCGCGGCCGCGGTTCACGCGCGAGTCTGGACTGGAGGGCTATATTTTTCGCACCGTTTTCATGCGCAAACCGCGCCCGTGATTCGCGGCCGCGGTTCGCGGCGCGAGTGTAGAGCCCTCTTAACTTGTTAAGAGGGCTCCACACTCGCGCCGCGAAAGCCCGCGAAGGCCGCGAACCGCGAGTGTGGAGGGTTTCCCGGCTTCGCGTTCGCGCTTCGCGGCGTTCCCCGTCCGGTGGCGGTTTTTTGGTCCGCGTCAAAGGACTTGTGTGCCGAACTAAGGTTGCCGTGATTCGCGGCTGCGGTTCACGCGCGAGTCTGGAGGGCTATATTTTTCGCACCGTTTTCATGCACGAACCGCGCCCGTGATTCGCGGCCGCGGTTGGCGCGCGAGTGTGGAGCCGGCTTAAAATTTAGTCCAGATAATTCTGGACTAAGGCTAATGCCTTATGCCTAGAGTTACTTTAATACACATTGTAACATCCCTAATTGTCTGGAAGTCTTGAGTGCTTGAACATAATGTCAGCCAGTCGTGTGCCACGCGTCTAAAATGTTTTTTCTTAATTTTTCAACTCTATGTTTCCGTTTATGATTTGTACAGAGTTCCGCGCGGAATCATGCGAAATTTTGCGGCATGTAACCAGTACATCGCTGTTTTTCTTGCAGTAGTCGAGGGGTTAGATTGCAATGCTATGTTTTACCAATATAAACCGGGAATTACAGATTATTTTTTCGTTTCGTGACTGAAATTTAAGACATATTTTATTATTAAGTTAGATAAAGAAGCCACCGGAAGAAAGCGTCCGTTGGCGCCTGCTGCTTAATTGGCCGCCGACCAACTTCCACAAAAAGAACGGCACGTGACGCAGTTAAACGGGATGGAGTAGGAAACTACATCATTTTCCCTATTTTCCCCCCTTTCGCCTGAATTAATAGGAAATGGGGAGAATTTGGTGGTCGTTTCCTTTGCTTGATTTCTAGTTTTATAGAAAATATCAACATTTTTTATTTTTGATATCTGTAAATTAAAATATTTTACGTATATCTTATAACAATGATAAATTACCAAAAAATTCCCGGGTCTCAGAGATTGAATTCTCAAGGTATAGATCGCAACCACCAATTATACTTCAGATTCGTCCTCGATATTAGTATATTAACACATGTAGTACCGCTTGCATGTATCACCACTTAGCACGTTATTTTAAAGCAATAACCTAAAAAACCTAAAAAGAGAAGGTTTTTGACTTAAAATTGACAGATATTTTGACATTTCCCGTCCAAGTTCGCCCTGTCACTGCTACACGCCAACCACTTCATTCGCTTTTCGTGCTTCGCCACGGACGCACGTATACAGTCTCAAAGTGAGACTTCTTTAGAATTTTATTTTTACAGTGAAAATTAAGTTATAGTTAAGCATTTACTTCGTGAAGAAAGAAAAAAGTTTTCAAGACGGAAGAGGACAAGAAGAAGAAGTCAAGACGGAGGAACACTTTTAAATGCCGTTTACTTGGTTAAACAGCACAATTGTCTGCTATTTATCTGATGCGAACTTACCATAATGGGTACTTTCTGTCAGTTTTTTATTTATCTGATGCGAACTTACCATACTGGGTACTTTCTGTCAGTTTATTTATTTGTCTGATGCGAATTTACCATACTGGGTACTTTCTGTCAAAGCATTGTGTTTAAGACACAATTAAATATCTATTGCACTCGAGATAGTCATACTGGACCGTATAGTCATATTTCACCGCATAGATACGTCAAACAACGCTACTGCAGCAACTCAAAGTGCCGTTGACGACGCGACATTATAAAAAAGCAGACTACCCTCAAAGGTTGCCACGTTGTTGGAACCGCTGCCGAGCACCAATCGGGTGACTCCGTCTTCCGCTGAATCGCCGCCATCCACCTTCCAGGCAGGCGGCCGCTGTGCTGGAGCTGCAAGAGCAGCCCTGACAACAGCGTTGCTCATCAGGTATGAATTTTGACATCATGATATGCTTGGTGTTGAGTTAATCTCAACGGTATTATAGTGTACCATCGGTACTAAGATAAATTTATAGTTTACAAAACTGACAGAGTTAGCTTTAAATGCTAAAATTTAATAACTTAATGGAACCAGATATTGAGTTATACAGCAAATAGCTCATACCTGATACTTCACACACCTATTATGTGAAATAGCTTAGCTGCTGAAATAGCTAGCTGCTGGCATGCTGATAGAAATTTCAACTAAAAATGGAATAACAGAATCCTTACATTTTATTATATATAAATGAATCAAAATTGCAATGCAATTATCCTACTAATATTATAAATGTGAAAGTTTGTGGGTTTGGATGTTTTTTCCTCAATCACGCCAAAACTACTGAACGGATTTGGTTGAAATTTGGCACACATATGGTAAGTAGCCTAGATTAAAACATAGAATGCTTTTAATCCTGATATTCCCACGGGAACGGGAACCACACGGGTGAAAACTCGGGTGGTCGCTAGTAAATCATAAATACAATTTATGTTTGTTGGAATACAGTAAAAAATTTAATCATTTGCCTTAACTAAGAAACCTTGTATTTCAGGCGGGTAGACCTAACATGTTGAACTTGTTCATCACTAACTATTTAGTATGTTTCTTTCTAAGCTATGGCCTTGTACAAATTATCTCTATTACTTTTCAAATTTAATTCGTGTGAGTGTGTACAAAATAATGTTTCTGATGTAGGAAAATTGTCAGTGAAGTTTTAGGCAGCTTTCCAATACAAAACTTTACTATAATTACACCTTTTTTGTGACAGTATTTCGATTTTTTACATAATGTGGGGCATTACGACGTTCAATTATACCGTATACGATCAACTCTAGTGTAGCTGAGGCTGCTCACTTAAAAGGCCACCGACAGTTCAGTCGAATATGAATGATGCATTGGCCACAGGCCTGATGTGAACGATATCCATCAACAAAAAAAAAAAAACTGTAAGTAAATCGGGCGCAGTACTCAATAAAACAATTTTAAAACTGATTTATATAATTATTTGCCTTAAAAACGACAACAAAAGACGTAGAAAGGTATGTCACATGCTTCATCTCCGACGGCAAGCGAACAGCGAGACGCGGCGAGGAAGCCCCATCAGCTATTTGTTTCGTCAGTCACAGCAGACTCGCAGACGGGCATTACGGCGGCCCATCCAAATAGTTGCCGATGATGCATCATCAATTTTTGCCTTCAATCATCATACGTGAGGTAAGGACACCCGTTAAGATAATGTATTAGTGAGGGTGCGTGCTGGTGTGACATCTATTGTGTATTCAGCAAATACAGGCAGTGGTCACCGACTACAGGCGCAAACGTCCACTTAATCGTTTGCGCCGGTAATCGTCTGTGTGAATATACCATTTAGCCGCGCTACATAGGTCACCCAGATTATTATTATATTTTTCTATTATATATATATATATATATACTATAGTATATCATCTCCAGTCGAGCAGAATGCATAACAGTTATAATACATACAAATAATAGTTTTGTTACAATTTGTTGAAGGTTCAACAGAAGGTGACATGAGTAAAAAAAAAAAAAAAAAAAAAAAAACAGGTCATATCAGATTTAGTTAAGAACTATTTAAAATTTATTTTATCACGATTAAAAATGTAACTCATTGTTTTTAAAAACACAGTCTCGACATCCCATCACCTTTAAGGTTTTAATATTGATAAGGAAAGTGATAGAAATATACATGTAATTCGATGATGTGTATAATGTGATAGGATCTTGCTGACACGTGTAACAGTAAAACATTTCACATCAACATTTGATAGCGATTCAAAAAGACCACACCATAAAACATCAGCTTCAAGATCCTCCTGCAGATCTCCGTGGAGCGGTGCGTCGCCAAAAATAAACGAAGCCAGATCGTAAAGTCATGCGTGTTAGGGTGCTGGCGAGAAATTTGGCGAAATTGTTTTGGCTCCGGCATGGAGGCTTTTATGGGCAGGGTATTGACCGAGAGCTGTGCCAAAAGTCCGGCGCCGATCTGGCCGACACAAGACTTGGTCTTGGTGCAGTGCGACTTGCCCTCCTTCCTACGAATGTGCGCAATGAATATCACTGGGTCATAATATTCTCTTTTGTTTCATTGTTCCCACCGTGAATTGTGCGTAATATGGAGCAGTTTGCACTTACGCAAGACGTATCTATTGATATACTCGTAGTTTTAGAACGATTTGTAAGCAAATGACAAAGTTTCTTTGTCAATAGTTTTTAATATTGCATCGTTGATAAGAAAAACAGTTTCTAGCTGTAAGTCAGTGATAAATTATGTCACTTAGTAATATTTCAACGCGACTTACCGTCAAACAGTCAACCTACGTACATACCAATTTCATCCCGAGTCTTAGCTTTTATGATTTTGATAAATAGCAGTATAAGTCTCTAAAAGATAAAATCGCATTCACATATAGATATGCATATAACGGTGCATAAGCGGTTTATGGTTTTTGGGCCAAAATGAGCTTCTGAGTGCAATGACCTTTTGCTGAAGGACGTCCCAAGGCAGCTCCAAAAGAGGTCTGTAATTCAACGACAAAGTCGACTCGATCAGAAATTTTACGATGTGGGAATGCAAACGATTCATTTTCGATTAGTCCGTTGATTGGTATTTTAATTTATTTTATAACTACTTTATTACGCACTAAATTATGAGTATTTTTCCCGAATGCTGCATTTTATCACCATGAATAATGCTTAACGAGTCTGTTTATTGTAGCGTCCATAGTGTATTTTTTTTTATAAAGTCATAAAAGCTATTCAGATAATAGAAACGTAAACAAACCAACCAAACATATGAGTTAATTTTCTTGTATAAATAACGTCACTTATTATACCTATTATTAAGAATTATTTCTACCGATGGTATTTATGTGTGTCATATTTTGTTTTTCATTTTTTTTTAAATTTTGAGGACAAAAACTCCAATAAACAGTTTTATTACACCCTCTATTATATTAATCACTAATGCATGTTCTTTGATTGAACTAATAAACAAAAAATGCCAAAAAAGCTTCAAAATTTTTAAACAATAAGGTTGGCAACAGTAAATTGATGCTAAAGGTGCTATTAGATACATCTAAAGAGGGCTCCACACTCGCGCCGCGAAAGCCCGCGAAGGCCGCGAACCGCGAGTGTGGAGGGTTTCGCGGCTTCGCGTATAGGCTTCGCGGCGTTCCCCATCCGGTGGCGGTTTTTTGGTCCGCGTCAAAGAACTTGTGTGCCGAACTAATGTTGCCGTGATCCGCGGCCGCGGTTCACGCGCGAGTCTGGACTGGAGGGCTATATTTTTCGCACCGTTTTCATGCGCAAACCGCGCCCGTGATTCGCGGCCGCGGTTCGCTTCAAAGAGGGCTCCACACTCGCGCCGCGAAAGCCCGCGAAGGCCGCGAACCGCGAGTGTGGAGGGTTTCCCGGCTTCGCGTTCGCGCTTCGCGGCGTTCCCCGTCCGGTGGCGGTTTTTTGGTCCGCGTCAAAGGACTTGTGTGCCGAACTAAGGTTGCCGTGATTCGCGGCTGCGGTTCACGCGCGAGTCTGGAGGGCTATATTTTTCGCACCGTTTTCATGCACGAACCGCGCCCGTGATTCGCGGCCGCGGTTGGCGCGCGAGTGTGGAGCCGGCTTAAAATTTAGTCCAGATAATTCTGGACTAAGGCTAATGCCTTATGCCTAGAGTTACTTTAATACACATTGTAACATCCCTAATTGTCTGGAAGTCTTGAGTGCTTGAACATAATGTCAGCCAGTCGTGTGCCACGCGTCTAAAATGTTTTTTCTTAATTTTTCAACTCTATGTTTCCGTTTATGATTTGTACAGAGTTCCGCGCGGAATCATGCGAAATTTTGCGGCATGTAACCAGTACATCGCTGTTTTTCTTGCAGTAGTCGAGGGGTTAGATTGCAATGCTATGTTTTACCAATATAAACCGGGAATTACAGATTATTTTTTCGTTTCGTGACTGAAATTTAAGACATATTTTATTATTAAGTTAGATAAAGAAGCCACCGGAAGAAAGCGTCCGTTGGCGCCTGCTGCTTAATTGGCCGCCGACCAACTTCCACAAAAAGAACGGCACGTGACGCAGTTAAACGGGATGGAGTAGGAAACTACATCATTTTCCCTATTTTCCCCCCTTTCGCCTGAATTAATAGGAAATGGGGAGAATTTGGTGGTCGTTTCCTTTGCTTGATTTCTAGTTTTATAGAAAATATCAACATTTTTTATTTTTGATATCTGTAAATTAAAATATTTTACGTATATCTTATAACAATGATAAATTACCAAAAAATTCCCGGGTCTCAGAGATTGAATTCTCAAGGTATAGATCGCAACCACCAATTATACTTCAGATTCGTCCTCGATATTAGTATATTAACACATGTAGTACCGCTTGCATGTATCACCACTTAGCACGTTATTTTAAAGCAATAACCTAAAAAACCTAAAAAGAGAAGGTTTTTGACTTAAAATTGACAGATATTTTGACATTTCCCGTCCAAGTTCGCCCTGTCACTGCTACACGCCAACCACTTCATTCGCTTTTCGTGCTTCGCCACGGACGCACGTATACAGTCTCAAAGTGAGACTTCTTTAGAATTTTATTTTTACAGTGAAAATTAAGTTATAGTTAAGCATTTACTTCGTGAAGAAAGAAAAAAGTTTTCAAGACGGAAGAGGACAAGAAGAAGAAGTCAAGACGGAGGAACACTTTTAAATGCCGTTTACTTGGTTAAACAGCACAATTGTCTGCTATTTATCTGATGCGAACTTACCATAATGGGTACTTTCTGTCAGTTTTTTATTTATCTGATGCGAACTTACCATACTGGGTACTTTCTGTCAGTTTATTTATTTGTCTGATGCGAATTTACCATACTGGGTACTTTCTGTCAAAGCATTGTGTTTAAGACACAATTAAATATCTATTGCACTCGAGATAGTCATACTGGACCGTATAGTCATATTTCACCGCATAGATACGTCAAACAACGCTACTGCAGCAACTCAAAGTGCCGTTGACGACGCGACATTATAAAAAAGCAGACTACCCTCAAAGGTTGCCACGTTGTTGGAACCGCTGCCGAGCACCAATCGGGTGACTCCGTCTTCCGCTGAATCGCCGCCATCCACCTTCCAGGCAGGCGGCCGCTGTGCTGGAGCTGCAAGAGCAGCCCTGACAACAGCGTTGCTCATCAGGTATGAATTTTGACATCATGATATGCTTGGTGTTGAGTTAATCTCAACGGTATTATAGTGTACCATCGGTACTAAGATAAATTTATAGTTTACAAAACTGACAGAGTTAGCTTTAAATGCTAAAATTTAATAACTTAATGGAACCAGATATTGAGTTATACAGCAAATAGCTCATACCTGATACTTCACACACCTATTATGTGAAATAGCTTAGCTGCTGAAATAGCTAGCTGCTGGCATGCTGATAGAAATTTCAACTAAAAATGGAATAACAGAATCCTTACATTTTATTATATATAAATGAATCAAAATTGCAATGCAATTATCCTACTAATATTATAAATGTGAAAGTTTGTGGGTTTGGATGTTTTTTCCTCAATCACGCCAAAACTACTGAACGGATTTGGTTGAAATTTGGCACACATATGGTAAGTAGCCTAGATTAAAACATAGAATGCTTTTAATCCTGATATTCCCACGGGAACGGGAACCACACGGGTGAAAACTCGGGTGGTCGCTAGTAAATCATAAATACAATTTATGTTTGTTGGAATACAGTAAAAAATTTAATCATTTGCCTTAACTAAGAAACCTTGTATTTCAGGCGGGTAGACCTAACATGTTGAACTTGTTCATCACTAACTATTTAGTATGTTTCTTTCTAAGCTATGGCCTTGTACAAATTATCTCTATTACTTTTCAAATTTAATTCGTGTGAGTGTGTACAAAATAATGTTTCTGATGTAGGAAAATTGTCAGTGAAGTTTTAGGCAGCTTTCCAATACAAAACTTTACTATAATTACACCTTTTTTGTGACAGTATTTCGATTTTTTACATAATGTGGGGCATTACGACGTTCAATTATACCGTATACGATCAACTCTAGTGTAGCTGAGGCTGCTCACTTAAAAGGCCACCGACAGTTCAGTCGAATATGAATGATGCATTGGCCACAGGCCTGATGTGAACGATATCCATCAACAAAAAAAAAAAAACTGTAAGTAAATCGGGCGCAGTACTCAATAAAACAATTTTAAAACTGATTTATATAATTATTTGCCTTAAAAACGACAACAAAAGACGTAGAAAGGTATGTCACATGCTTCATCTCCGACGGCAAGCGAACAGCGAGACGCGGCGAGGAAGCCCCATCAGCTATTTGTTTCGTCAGTCACAGCAGACTCGCAGACGGGCATTACGGCGGCCCATCCAAATAGTTGCCGATGATGCATCATCAATTTTTGCCTTCAATCATCATACGTGAGGTAAGGACACCCGTTAAGATAATGTATTCGTGAGGGTGCGTGCTGGTGTGACATCTATTGTGTATTCAGCAAATACAGGCAGTGGTCACCGACTACAGGCGCAAACGTCCACTTAATCGTTTGCGCCGGTAATCGTCTGTGTGAATATACCATTTAGCCGCGCTACATAGGTCACCCAGATTATTATTATATTTTTCTATTATATATATATATATATACTATAGTATATCATCTCCAGTCGAGCAGAATGCATAACAGTTATAATACATACAAATAATAGTTTTGTTACAATTTGTTGAAGGTTCAACAGAAGGTGACATGAGTAAAAAAAAAAAAAAAAAAAAAAAAAACAGGTCATATCAGATTTAGTTAAGAACTATTTAAAATTTATTTTATCACGATTAAAAATGTAACTCATTGTTTTTAAAAACACAGTCTCGACATCCCATCACCTTTAAGGTTTTAATATTGATAAGGAAAGTGATAGAAATATACGAATTTAAAATCATAAATTTTGGGCATTTTAGTGCCCATATTTTTATTACAAAACTACCGCCGCCGGCTATAAAGTTTTTTAAATAGCATGATTTCCCTGTTATTGGACAATATTTACTATTTATAAGGTTCTCAGAACATTTTTTAAAGAAATGAAGTTCATCTTTTAATATACAATGTTTTTTTTTTTATATACAGCTACCGTCGCAACTTTCCATTATATTACAGATGTATTAGCAATTATGATCTTTACAAGACAAATGTTCACAAAACTGCAGAAATCACTTAGTTGAATGTCATCGATACTTACACAGAATTCCGCGTAAGTCTAATTAGAGACGACATATTTTCTTTTGGGCCTTTCAACAACGGGGTGGACTAGGAGACACTAGTGGTCACATCAGGAAATTCAGGAATCACAAATCGCAAAATATTTGCATATCAATTATCTAGAACATGCAGTTCATTATGCTTTCATTGCAATTTTTCTTATTGTATTCAGTGCGGGGTGTTAAGTATTCTAGATATTATTATTCTGATGCTAAATAGAAATTATTCAATTCATAAATTCAAAAACTAATCACCAGTTTTGGTTTTTTTTTTCCAGATTGAGATTGAGTAAATTCAAATGCAATGCAAGTCGAATTAAGCAGTGGAGATAAAATGCAGTAGATTGTTTTTTTCTCTATTTCTAGCATTTGATTTCAAAAATATTTATTTTCTAATTTGAGATTATAGCATTCACAATGCTATTTTGGTTTAGTATTGTACAAAGACTATTCTGACACTAAGATGCCTATTATTTTAATTATTTTCCACCAGTTTTTTAAACGAAGGTGTAACGATTGTGCCATCATAATCGTCACAATCTTGAGCCTCGGTTTGGCACCTCTTATTCACATGTAAGGTACTTCTTCGTATATTTTATTCTAATATAAAGTATTAACATTCTATAACTTTTAATTTCAGGGACGGAAATTAATCGCACAAATAAATTGGTTTTCATAACATTATCAAGGTGGTATTATTTTACAGGTATATTATTTATGTTATTATTGAAGCTGCTGTCTGTTAATACTATCAGGAAGTACAGAGTTTGGTAACAGAAACGGTTCGATTATTTAACAAATACTAATATAGACATAATAAACATTTTTTTTTACAGATGTGTATAACACAATTATCAGTATTACATAATATTGCGTTCATTATTGAATGGACAAAATTGAGCTAATCTCAAGGTTTGGTGAAGAATTTAACTAAGTACGCCTTTGTGTAGACTTCGTTGTACAAATACAATGGATATCTTAGATTACTAAAGACATTTTATTACATATTTTCCAATTTTATTCTTTTTTTTTTTTATCATTTTTATCTTAAAAGTTTAACTTTGATTACCTTGCCTATTGCACAAATAATGCAAACAATACAAAAAAAAAAAATCAAGAATGGATCATACATATTTATATTAAATAAATAGTTCATAATCACTTCTTATTTAGAAAGAAATTAAATTCTATATTTAATGTAAGTAATAGATTGCTGAAATGAAACATTTAATGAAATGAAGTAGACTTGTGTTGTGTCCAACCAGTTTTAGTACTCGACGTATGCCGATACCTTTATAGCCCTAACAAAAAATGTTACTATAGATGTTCCAGGTAACACGGCGAAATGGTCAATGACTCCGCTATATTTGCAAAATATTAAAACATATTATCACCGATAATCAAACTGAGTTTTCCAAACTAACCTTGTATATTTTATATGTATATATGTGCGTATAGCTGGCTATATATATATATATATATATATATATATTGTACCAGCCATCTATAGGTACCGTTTTTAGTAAATGTAATCATGTAAAACGTTCAGAATGATGTTAAATGGTATTCTTTTCTTTTTTTAAAAGACTAATACGCAAGAAATGATATTTCCATTTTCTTATTATAATGCTTTTAACATCTACATGTGTTAATATACTAATATCGAGGACGAATCTGAAGTATAATTAATGATTAAACGAACTTACCTGTAAGTGAAGTTCTATCATAATTATACGAAGGATTCGTCCGAAGATATTAGTATAGAATCCCACCCTCCCTACTCATTATTGTAAATTACAATAACTGTTTACCCACTGAAGAAAATGAGGAAATATCATAGGATTTGGACTTTAAACTAAATGAAGTGGTTGGCGTGTAGCAGTGACAGGGCGAACTTGGACGGGAAATGTCAAAATATCTGTCAATTTTAAGTCAAAAACCTTCTCTTTTTAGGTTTTTTAGGTTATTGCTTTAAAATAACGTGCTAAGTGGTGATACATGCAAGCGGTACTACATGTGTTAATATACTAATATCTTCGGACGAATCCTTCGAATAATTATGATAGAACTTCACTTACAGGTAAGTTCGTTTAATCATTAAGAAATCAGCAAAAATTTTGAAATCGTTCATGTCAAACGGAAATGCATATTAGCTATCAAGCAATCGCCTCAGTGAGCAACTTGTTGCTCCGTCGTTGGTTGATACATGTTGGTTGCTAGTGGCGCTAGTTTTTGTAACTTCTTTAACATAATTTTGTAACATAAACTACACTTTTTGTGACTATTTTTCAATGAAGGGTTGTGGGTTCAAGGCCCACCTGACGAGCTGATGTTTTTTCTAGTACCTACTTACGTATTTTATCAGTGTTTAATTTATATTGATTTTATTTTTTTAAATTATTTGACTGTTGTATTTACTTTCTTAGGGACCATTTATTATTATTATTATTATTATCATTTATTAAAAAGAGTCAGAAATTGTAATGCTGAACTCACTTTATATTTAGTAGTATAGTGTGTACTTACACTAGTGTGGGCCGATTTTGATCATTATGCTTCTCAAGACCCCTCAAAAGTTACGTAATGCAACGTAGGTTATAGGAAAAATAATATAAAAAAAATTAAGATTATCACTTCTAGCCCCCTACTGGCGTTCGAATTTTTATAAAATACCTGTATTTCGTGTACATTAGACTTAAGAATTTTAAATTAAATTACCCTTCAAAAGTTGCGTAATGCGACGTAGGTTCTAGGAAAAATAATTAAAAAATAGTAGATATCAATCGAATTTTATAAAAAATAATTAAACAAAATTCAATTTTTCGAATCGGTTTTGATAAAATTCCTTTTTCAAAGTGATAAGCTTATTTTTTTAATTACTTTTCCTAGAATCTACGTCGCATTACGCAACTTTTAAGGGGTCGTTTAATGTAAAATTCTTAAGTCTGCTAAACACGAAATACAGGTATTTTATAAATATTCGAAAGCTAGTAGAGGGATAAAAGTGATAATCTTAATTTTTTATATTATTTTTCCTATAACCTACGTCGCATTACGCAACTTTTGATGGGTTTTGTGAAGCAAAATTCGAAAAATGATTGAAATCGGACCACCCTAACTTACACACCCTACAGTAGTATTATTTGTTTTATAAAACACAGTACGTACACATTAGTTAATGAACAAGCTATAATACTTATCTGATTTACTCTAATTATACTCTTAACTCTGTCGAAAGTTTTCAACAAGATTTCAAACTAAATTAAGAACTAAAAACTACTACTTCATAACGGAATCGCACGGAAAACTAAAATAAAAGCCGATGAATGCTAATTACAAGTCTTCAAAAGTTTATAACATTCCTACCGGCAGTCGAGTTAAAAGTTTAAATAGAATTTTTGGCTCTGCTCACTTTATAACACAAATAGTCTATTCGATTGCAAATGCAATTCTTTTAGTTTAACCACATTGAAATAACATAAAAGTTTGCCGAGTGAGCCTGGAACGATTCCAAATAAGGTGACTGCCGGTGACATCAACCCTGGGGCAACAGAGAACCACAAATTCAACATTTACACCTCATTCCAACTTTATTTACAGTCTAATAAAGGTTGAAAACTAGCTATTTGATTGTGCGGGTGAGTTTGAGAATTATTAGGGTTACCCTTTCTTATTACTGTTATTGATTGTTCTGAAACTAAGAGATCACTATTATGAAATAAAACTTTTGATTTCGCAAGTAGCTGCAAAGGTGCCGAAACGTCGGGAAGATCAAAAATCAAAACCACAACTAATTACCAAAGTAGTTTAATAAAACCGCGCTAGTATCCATAAAAAAATGATTTATTTCATGTCTAGTGAGCGTGTAAGCTTGAGAAGTGAATCACTATTATTTTATTTACGAGAAAAGTAAACAATAACAATAATTTAACCTTTAACACTATCCATTGGCGAATTTTTTAGGATAATATCCAGTTTCGCTTATTCAAGAAAAAATATTACAATACAATAAAATTGTAGTACAATTTATAAAATCAACTGCTTTATTATATTTTTTAAATAAAGTTAAACTTTAATTTAACTTTAATGAATCTTGAAATTAATGAAAATGCGTACTCAATTTAGAAAAATAATTAAAAGTCTTGAAATTCAAGTCAAGTTGAATAACTTCAAGTTGTGAAAATAAAAAAGGAACTTTTTATTAGGGTAAAATAACAATCTTAAAAAACTTAATGTATTTTATGATATTTTGAATTTAGCGTTGTTATCAATAATACTTCACACATTGTCACATCATTGATATAAAAACAAAATCTGCTTTATGCATAGTAAACACACAACAAAATAAGTTGGAAACAGAGGTTATTGTTCTGACTTCTGACATTGAATTTTTTTAATAGGTACATACCTATATTATGTGAAAAGTTACACTTTCGTAAATTATCTATGATGTTGGGATTTACCACAAAACGTAAAAAAACAAAAAAAATAGATAAAATAATGAAAAAAAATCAACGCATAAAGCGTTGATTTTTTTTAAACTCAATAATGTTGTAGGTAGGTAAGAGATGGCTCTAATTGACAAAGTACCAACTGATCATCGTGGCAACTGCCCTGAAACCAAAATCCCCGTTTCTACCACAAAAAACAACTATAAGGTTGTCGTCGTTATCTCAGGTTCAAGACACCATAATTGAAATGGATGACATTACATATGAAAAATATGAAATACATATTAAATCCTTTATCAAAAATATTCATACAAAATCGTTTACCAACCCTACTGTGACCAACTGGCCAGTTCCGGAGGTGGTGACTTTAGAGCTAGCTGAACGGTTTAGAATTTTGTGAAACCAACTATAACAGTCTCTCAGCTCAGTAACCTTAAACCCTATCAATAGAATAGTTGGCGTGACGTAGTGCTAAAGTGTGGATCTACTTCTGTGGCCGATCAACAAACTGCTCTTAAAGTTTTATCGGCGGTGGATTGAATTTCCGGACATCATTACAAGCTTTGTAAGCTCCAAAGAATTTTATAACCGTCAACATAGTTTTCTGAGTAGGTATCATTGTAGTATTGTAACCATAGTTAATTGTCTATTCCGGCAATTCCGACCCTTTTTAACACTAGTGGCTCTGTGAACTGTAAACCTCGACATGTAGACAGATTTTTGAACTTGTAAAATGGCTAAAATAGGTTTAAAAAAAATCAATAAACTGAATCGACTAAAAATTCTATATAATTATCGAATCTGCTCATATTCACGATAATCGGTTAAGAAATGCGACCTGTCGAAGAGAACAGCCGGACAGACAGACATACGAAAGCATTAAGCTGAAATGGAGACGCTTCGCTCGTGTTTCGTCGTTCGTTATACATACATAGAGTGCAAACTGACAGTATAAATTATCATCTTGGATAGTTTTTGTCTTGAAGCTTGAAGTTAAAATTACGGTTAGGTAAAAAGAGATAACGGTGATAGTTCACTTGAGTAGCTTCAATCACAGATTACATAATACGTCATCTTGCTTGAAAACTATATCTTCAAGCAAGATGAGTGCTTACCACCTGCAATCGAATGTATAGTGAAAGTAATCGATAGGACACAAAGACTTAATTTAGATATACGATCATTAAAATCTATGTAAAAGTTAAAGTTAATAGTAATAGCATTATTATGGATGATTATAATAGGTTATTATAAATTGTTAAACCTGACTGAGCCCATATATGAATAGATCTGCCCGCAACTTCGTCCACGTGGACATTGAAAAATCCCTAGGGAATCTTTGCCCGTGATAAAAAGTATCTTATATTTTAATCCAGGCTATAAATTCTTTGTACTAAATTTCATTAAAATCCTTACAGCCGTTCTTGCATGATTGAGTAACAAACATCAAAATTTTCACATTTATAATATTCAGTAGGGTAAAGGTGGTATGAAATAGTACTTTACTTAAGTCATTGCTAAGTCTAAGAAGAAGAAACAAAGCATTGTCTAACTATTTTATTGTCCCGGTTATTGGCAAGGCTTTAAGTGAATATCCACTAAAGTTAAGACTGTGAAAATAAATTTCAGGAAACTGGCATCGCCGAGGCAGCAATCTTGACAACCGCTCCCTCTAAAACTACAATCGTAAAGCAACTGGGTGCCTGTCTTGGGAGTAACGTATGCTAAAAAATGCAAACAGGGAAATTTAATGGTTCGTGAAGTAACTCAGATACGGAGCACTCCAGAATTGCCCCCATATTCCACTGGGGAGCGCAACTATTGGCACGACGATGAATTTAAATCGCACACAATGTTGAGACGAATTCAGTTTTTCTTGGAATATATTTTAACAAATTTTTAAGAGAAAATAGTTTCATAAAAATCAGTACTTAACAGTGACGCAAGTGAAATTGTGGCGAAGGTAAGCCGATCCGCAATAATGTTATTAGCTGCATAGTAGATCGCTGGGGTGGGATTTCTAAAAGATAAGCCAGAATGTTAAGGTAAGAAATTGGCTTGTACGGACCTTTCGCCATTGGTATTTAATTATATTTACAAGATAAAAGCAACGTAGCATGAAATTCTTTCACAATTTCGATTTGTTTTGTTAGGTCAGTAACAGAAAATTAAAAGAAGAAAATGACAATGCATATGTGGTAGTTTATACAATAATTATAACAACATAAGAAAAGTCATCCTACCGTCAGTCTACCTATATAAACTACTAGCTGCCGCCCGCGACTTCGTCTGCGTGGAAAGGTTTTTTTTGCTATCCCTCGGGAAAACACTTTTTCCGGGATGAAAGGTACCCTATGTCCTTCTCTGTACCCCTGACAACGTGTATACGAAATTTCATGATCATCGGTTTAGTAGTTAAGACGTGAAGGCGTAACAAACAAACAAACAAACAAACGGACTTTCGCATTTATAATATTAGTAAGGATTATAATATAAGGGGTTTAAGTTTGAAATTGCCGTTTTGTATGAAGAATTTTAAAGAATTAGCATTTTCCATACTAACATTGTCTTAATTTATTTAAGAACCATGAACGCCAATGTTTTAAAACTTTTAAGTACAAATGTTCAAAAAACACTCAGCTAACTAATGCCACGTGGTATTAAGTGAAAAAAATAGTATCGTCAAAGTTACAAAGAATTAAGTGGTCATTTCTGCTAACGAAAAAGCAGTCGCTTTTAAGGTACTTCAGGATGAAAAATCAAATATATTTTTATATGATAGTGGGCCGTTATGATCCTTATTCGAAATAAAAACAACTAACTGAAGCATCTTTATATTAACATCTTAAAAGATATGAGAGCAGAGGCTCTCATATATTTAATCCGATTTTTTTATCCGATTTAATTTATACTTTAACCTCTATTATTCTGTGTTAAAACACCAACAATTATAAATTAGTTTGAAAAGTATGATTTGTACTAATTTTATGATTAGCATTTTAATCTAATTCAACTTTGAGTAAGAAAGTTATTTCTAGTCTATATAGTACAGTCTATTTTCTTCTCTAATTTATCTGAAAAACGAAACAGTTATAATATATGCATAAAAATATCTGATCAACATTTTGTTTTACTTGTTTTCTTCCTGTTTCCTTTATTGCAGTAATATTTACAAAGATAAACATTATCCATAGGTTTTCTCCAAAACTCAATATTGCTTCGTCTTTACATCTGCTAAGTACACTCCCAGTTAATGGCTCTCTAAAAGCGCTTTTATTTTTGTTTTACGCTGATTTATTTGTTACGGGTAAGTAGCGTGATTTTGCATGACATCTACTTTTAATAAAACATGTAATATTTATGTTTGCCCTTGTTTTTTTCATTGATCTTAATAATACACAAATCAACTTTGTCTAGGGATACCGTGTTCTTTTCATACAAACGAGGTAACTTTGAAGCCTTGGTTTTCTGCCAGGGATGTACTGTGCTGTGATCTGATGACGGCTATCCAGGGAGTGAATAGAAGAGATTCAGATCGCTATACACACCCAACTGAGAACAGCATTCTAAAAACGTAATGGACATGTTAAAAAAAACCGCGAAAATAGCATGAAAATGTATGGAAATACTCAAACAGAGATCTCTAACCCATTAATCTTTTAGAATGCTGATCAGAATAGTTGGGTGTGTATAGCGATCTGAATCTACTCCATTCAGTTCTTGGATGGCCATTATCAGATTACAGCACGGTATATCCCTGGCAGAAAACCGAGGCTTCAAAGTTACATCGTTTGTATGAAAATAACACCTGTATCCCTAGACGAAGTTGATGTGTATATTATATTTTATACAGTTCAATAATTATAGTTTCAAAGTAATCATAATTCATACTTTCAATAATCATAAATTCATACTTAAACATTATTCATCCGGCAGTTATTGTTTTGAACTGAAAATGTTTTCAGCTTTCATAGATAAAACATTTTTATAAGGTAATGACATATGACTCCAAAAATACTAACAATAATTTAAAAAATTATATGCTAGCAACAAATATTTGTGTTAAAAAGACCTTTCCAATTTGTGTTTGGGGTTTATTAAGGAATTTGCATTTTCTATACTAACAGTAGTGTCTTAATTTATTTAACAAACATAAACGCTAATGTTTAGAAACTTTTATGCACAAATGTTTAAATACTTAGCTAACTAAAATGCCACATGTATTATGGGAAAAGAATAGTATCGGCTAAGTTACAACGAAATACGTGGTGATTTCTGCTAACGAAAAAAGAAGTCCCTTTTAATATACTTTTTTTGACGTTTAGGAAAAAACATCTGAAATATTTTTATTGTTGATAGTGAGTCGTTATGATCATAATTCGAAATAATAACAAATAATCGAAGCATCTTCAATATAATAGAAGATATGAGAGCCTCTGTATGTGAGAAAAAATCGGCAATTTCATACTTTAACCCTGATTTTATCACTCATTCCTAGAGGGGGGTAGACTAACTGCTTTGTCCCTTGCCCATCGTCCAAGTACACTTGAGTTCAAACACAAGATGTTGACTTTAATTACAAAGGCAAAAAGTTTGATGAACTGCCAAAAGTGCGTACATATTATTGAAATCGACTGTACCTACATAAAAGTGAGAACAAATAGTAAGGGCGTGAATAAAAAGGGACTCTTATGTGGATTTCCGTAATATTACTTACTATCGCTTATTATTCTGAGCTATTGACTTGAACATGAAAATTGCGTTTCACATTGTTTATGTTGGGGAGAACCGGAAGCATGTATCCCGAGATAAGACGAGACATGAGCTCAATAAGGTAAAATTTGTGCATAACGTAAATATCATATTAACATAAATCATTTTAAGATTGAGGGGTGAATTTTAATACTTATACTATGCGTAACTGGGAGCTTACGATAAATGCAATGTCATGTGCTAAATTGTTTTTCGATAGTGTTGGCAGGCTGTTTTTGATATCCTGATTAAACGGCGTTTTCGCTTAAGGGTTATTCATTTTTCGCGACAAAACGTGGGTTGATTTTAATAAATAGGACATGTCAGTAGTTTCTCAAGGCAATCATATTAATATAACAATTAATATGTGTTTTATATTTATACTAATTTAACTTGTTGAATAAAATGTTGTGCACAAAGTTTTGAATAGAATTGCTTTGTCTCAGCTCTCTTACATAAAACAATTCTTTAGAAACAATGTCTGATCGAAATGTTTATACATATATATTTCTGAATTTTCTTCGAGTACATTTACTCAACATTTACCCCGGTGCGCAAGTCCGTAATTAACAATACGAAACATTCTGCGTTTGAGGAACGGAACAGACGAGCAAATACGCGATATTTTAAAAAGGAACAATGTCTTATGGTCATTCTAAAAATAATATTATTGTTTCAAATGATTCTTGAGTGCCTATTTCATTCAGCCCTACATTTTGTTTATTATTGCTGTTACCGATGTCGGTAACCTCAACACTGCACCATAGGATGATTCGCCAAGCAGGAACAGAATGAAACACTTTCTTCTTATATGCCCATATATTGTGGTTATAACGAATTGGGCCGTGCGAGCTTACAACATTTCCTACGATCACACGTCCCTAAGGTAACATTTTGTACGATAGCAAATATCCACTAATACAAAAACTTACATTTTCTACTTAACTTAGGTAGTTTACAAAACTCAAATCATTACTACCCTACGTTACCATAAATTGTTAGCGGTGGTGGGGATAGCAAACCCCCACTCCTGGCTCTTTACGAGATTACCTACCTAATTTATTATTTGGCTACCTTTCAATACGAGGTTTAGGTATTTAGGTTTCTCATTACCTTTATCAGAGACCTATACAAGAGGCCTTTATTTATATAATCTTACCTCTTAGTACCATATCAAAACCTTTAGGGCTTATAGGACAAAGGTTGGCGTATGACCTATACACATTTCAGGTCGAAACTACCACCTCCTAGACCTATATTACCTAGCCCATTACCTCAAAACCTTTACCAGGTAGTATAAGTAAAAACACAAGCATTCATATCATTTAATCCATAGGATACCTAAATGCCTAAACAATACCTATTTGAATTACTAAAACTTAAATATTTCACAAACTATAAAACTTACAGCTACGCTAAATATCTCATTTTACAGAACTTTTTACATGCAACAATTTAAAACCAAATAGAACGTTACATATTAATAAACTTCAAAGTAATTAAAAACACAAACTAAATGACTCAATCAGTTATAACAAGCTACTGTTTACAAATCAAAGTACTTACATGAAATAATCACAAACACAGATTCTATCACTAGTAACGCACTTAGCGGTCCATTAAACAGTCTTTTTGCTATACACATTTTAATCACTTTTTTCACTAGTTTCACGCGATTGAAGCTGTCCGTAACAGTCTCCCCCCGGTGCAGCACTCGCGGCACCTTCTTCTTCAGTAGGGAGGACAGCCAATCTCGCTGTCGGGCGACGAAAAACTCCTCCTCTTGTCTTGACATCAGCGTTGCGAATCTCGCCGTCTGGTCCCGGATACACCGCCGTCACGACGCCTCGCGGCCACACATTGCGAGGCAGGCTGGAGTCGACGATGATGACGACGTCACCGGGCTTAAGTGAGCGGCCCGTGACGTCACGCGCACCCCCGCGCGGAATGAGCTCGGGCAGGTACTCGCGCACCCAGCGGCGCCAGTACTCGTCGGCCAGCGCCTGCGCAGCACGCCATGCCTTGCGCGAAGCTGGCTCGCACGGCCCAGTGAGTGGCAGGCCGCGCGAACCCCCCAACAGAAAGTGATTTGGGGTGAGCGCCTCTGGATCTTCTTCGCTGACTGGTACGTGGGTTAGCGGGCGAGCGTTTATGGTGTGCTCTACCTCCGCCAACAGCGTAGCTAGTACCTCTTCTCGCGGCGACTTCTCGTTCAGTGTGACTCGTAGCGCGCTTTTGACCGAGCGCACGAGCCTCTCCCACGCGCCTCCCTGATGTGGCGCGCCCGGAGCGATGTAGCGCCACTCCATACGCTCTGTTAGTGCGTAATCACGTAGCGCCGGTTCCCATTCTTCTACCGCACGACGCAACTCTACGTCGGCGCCTCTGAAGTTTGTTGCATTATCTGAGTACATCACGCGCGGCCACCCGCGGCGCGCGCCCATTCTTCTTAGAGCCATGATTGCCGAGTCTGTGGATAGCGACGCCACCAATTCTATATGTATCGCTCTCGTCGTGAGACACGTAAATAGTGCGCCCCACCGTTTTTCGTGCCGCCGTCCCACCGTCACCGTTAGAGGTCCAAAATAGTCGGCCCCGCAGTAGGTGAAGGCCCTCGTGAATGGCTGTAATCTTGCCTTAGGTAAATCTCCGTGCACTGGAACCACAGGACGTGCCTTTCGTACGCGACAAAACACGCATTTGCTAGCGACTGTACGTATCGTCGGTCTCAGTCGTAGTATCCAGTATTTGGCTCTGACGTCATTCACAACGCGCTCATTGTGTGCGTGGTGGGCGCGACGGTGCTCACGATATAGTAGCAACCGCGCATACGGGTGCCTGCCGTCCAGTACTACGGGGTGAGTAGCGGGGGCAGACACACCCGCTGCCCCTATCCGTCCCCTGGCACGCAGCACACCTTGTTCGTCCAAATACGGATCTAGCTTTCGTAGCCGGCTTCCTGCTCTGAGGTTTCGCTTTGCGGTGATGCGTTCTATCTCTTCAGCGAAACATTGGCGCTGCGAAGCTCGTTGCAGTCTCATCTCAGCCTCTTCTAAAAGTTCTACATTCATCGTAGCGGCACGGTCACGACATTTGCGTACGAATAGTAATACTCTCGCCATTGCTCTCACCAAGCGTTCATATGAGGAAAAACGCTCGGCTCGGGGCACACTATCGTTTGCTTCTCCCATTGTCGTGAGCACTATCTCTACCGTGTCCTCTTCCGTTACGATATCACACGTGGGCCATAAAGCCTCATCTTCATATAAAAATTTGGGTCCTTTAAACCATCTGTCATTACACGTCTTCATCTCTACATAAGGGCGCGTTGCGTCGTCCGCCACATTCAGCGCTGTCGGAACCCATCTCCATTGGCTAGCGTCCGTAGTCTCGGCTATCTCTCCTAAGCGGTGCGCTACGTATGGTGAGTAACGCACGCTATCATTCCGTATCCAATGCCACACGGTACGCGAATCCGTCCAATATACAGTTTTCTCGGGTTCCCAGCCTTGCTGTCTCTTGATAGAGCTTGCCAGACGCGTCCCAATCAGAGCCGCTTGTAATTCGAGTCTTGGTACGCTAAGATGTTTCATTGGCGCTACCCGTGCTTTAGCGGCCGCTAATGTCACTTCTATTTCACCATTTTCATTCTTGACGCGCCAGTAAGCCGCGGTCGCGTAAGCAACTTCACTTGCATCACAAAATATATGTAGTTCTCGGCTCGGCTCTCCCCCCGTTTGAGCGTAGAGGCGCGGTAATCTTAGTGTTCGTAGCTTTTCTATGTCTCTAAGCCATTGGATTATCTCTTCGGCCTCCGGCCCTGGTAAAGCCTCGTCCCACTCTACGTTTAGTTTCCAAATGTTTTGTAATACAATCTTCGCTCGAATGGTGTAGTAGCTTAGTAAGCCCAACGGATCGAAAACCGACATCACGGCGCTTAGCGCTTCTCTCTTTGTCGGCGGCCTCGCTAACGTCTTCACTTCAGCCGGTACCCTCGCAAGCGTCGTGTTGAACCCCAGTGTGTCGGTCACCGCATCCCATAGTAACCCCAGCGTGCGACCACAATCGTCTAGGTTGGACCCCAGTTGCTTGGGCGATGACGTAGCACGGCTCTCTAATGGCAGCTCAGCTAAGACTCTAGCTTCGTTTGAGTTGAAGCCTGTCAGCTTGAATCCTGCTCGCCTGTGCACTTCAATCACTTGTTTCATCGTAGTAATTGCCCGTTCCTTATCATCAAAACTGTCCACCCAGTCGTCCATATAATGATTGCTAGTTATCGCTTGAAATGCTAGCGGGTACTCGTCGGCGCTCTCTCTCGCGTTCCAGTCACGCACACTATGTGCTAAGAATGGCGAACTCTTTGCCCCAAATATCATCGACGTCATTTTATATTTTTGTGGCGGTCCATCTCTATCGCCGCCTCTCCATAGAAACATCTGTGCCGGTTGGTCTATAGGTGCGATTTTCACTTGTAAAAACATCTCTTGAATGTCGGCTGTTATTGCTATCCTTTTCTCACGGAACCGCAAAAGCAACCCATTTAAATCTTGTAATAAATCGGGCCCCTCTAAAAGCTCATCATTGAGGCAAACATCATCGGCTTTTGCCGCCGCATCGAAAACCAATCTTAACTTCCCCGGCTTGTTCACGTTAGTAACCGCGAAGTGAGGCAGGTACCATGATCGTGGATCGTCTGTCTCTTTCCCACTGCACTGCTCCGCGTAGCCTTTCGTGAATAAATTTTCTATCTGTGCTGTATAAGCTTTTTCAAAGTCGCTTGACCGGTCCATCTTGCGTTCTATAGACTTCAAGCGTTTTACAGCGTTATAATAACTGGGTGGTAGCGTGACGTCGTCTCTCTTCCACGGTAGTCGTACTTCGCACTGGCCGCCGACTCGTTTAATACTCTCATTGAACGCTTTAATCGCTCTCACTTCCATTGGGTTTTCGCGTTCCCTCCTAGCGATACCGAGTGCGTCTATTTCAAAGTAACGTTTCACCATGTCGTGCAATTCAACCTCGGGTGCGATGAGCTCCGTCTTGTATACGTTAGACGCGCCCTCTAGCGCCGTAATTCGAGGCGCCGTTCCATGTATGACCCACCCTAGCTTCGTAAGTGACGCTACCGGTTGTCTCTGATTGCCCATTAACAACTTTCGTGACACAATCAAATGCCAATTATCGGCCCCGATCAGTAAACGTGGTTTCACTCTGTCATAACACACGTCACTAGCCGTTAATTTTCTTAAGTGTGCGTACTGTAAGCAATCTTCACTAACTGTTTGATGATTGAGCGTCAAACTTGTCATCGTTTTGGCGCGAACATGATGGGTGCTTTCATCTCTTGCTACTAACACTAGGCTTACGTCTTCACTGTTCGCTACGCTCCCTTGCGCGTTTATACTACATATACGCAAGTCGCTTACAGGCCCTTTCGCACCTATTTCGTCCGCCAGGACTTGATCAATGATCGTTATTGTCGATCCCTCGTCCAGCAGCGCATATGTCTGTACGGCGCCGCCGGGTCCCTTAACTGTCACTGGACACACCTTTAACATGACATTCGCCGCGACGTTGGCCCTATTAATCGTGGCGATCGTCTCAGTCTGCGACTCTCGCACCAACGTCTCTTCATTACTGGCGGCACGGTCCTTATGCAACGTAGCGTGGTGACGCGCATTACAGTTGTTCACCCCGCATAGTTTGTGTGTACAGCGGAACCTCCGGTGCTTATTGTTTACACACCGAAAGCACACTCCATTATTTCTTGCCCACTGCCATCTTTCATCTACCGTCATGGCTTTGTATTTGTTACAGTGGGGTACTTCATGATCGTTTCCACATAGTAAACACGGCGCTGGCGGCGTCTCTTTCTGGCCCAAAGTGTATATTCTTGCTACATTTTTCTTTTTATCGGTGCGTTTCTCGCTACGGTTTTTTACAGCGACGTTTTCTCTTTGCTGTGACGTAGTCGGTACGTATGCAAAACGCAGCGCGCAGTCGGCCTCTTTCATAAGGAATCGAGATAAAATAATTATTTCAGGCTCGCTCGATTCATTCTTTTCGGCGTAGGCGACCCAGTTCGATAACAAATGTGGGCTGAGTTTCTTGACTACTTCTCGAACCAATAGCGGATTTCGTAAGTACCCTCGGTCATCAACCGCTTGAATAACGCAAACTATATTTTGCAATTTCACAGCGAGGGTATTTAATTCTGTAGCACTCGTACCGGAACGCGGTAAACTTTTCATATCTTCGAGCGCTCTGTCTATAAGCACTTCGGGGCGGCCGTAGCATTGTTCTAGTGTGGTCATAATACGATCGGGGTCGGTCGCACTCCATAATAGCGCCGACACACTCTCTCTCGCCTCCCCTTTTAAGCTCACGCGTAATCTTGCTAGATTTTCCTCTGCAGTGAACTTATATAATCGTGTGGAATCACGCACTGCGGCCTTGAATAACAACCATTCCGTCGGTGAGCCACTAAACACGGGCAGCTCTTGCGCGTACCGCGGCATCGGTCGTCTAGTTAGAACCCTGTCCAATGTTTCAGCGAGGTTTTCCACCCCGTAGCCCTTTTTCGTATCGATTACGGGCCTCGCGTCAGCCTCCATTGGATTTATACTAAACGTTCGGTTTCTATCTGTTTCTAAGGCGCGCGCCTCATTGCGCTTCATATCCCTGTCTCTGTCTTGCACGATAGCGGGAGCGATATCTCTGTCTCTTTCTTGTGAAACGACGGGAACGATATCTCTGTCTTTCTCTAAATTTTCGTCTACCCGACACCGAGGATCGGCTGTGGTATCCAACCATTCTTTCAGCCTCTCTGGGACGCTCTCGGCGGGTAAGCTCGCACGGGTTTCTTCTTCCATAATAGTATCCATTTCAACTTGTAACCTTTGTTGAATTAATTCACGTTCTAATTCCATTTCTCGTCTCTTAATCTCGGCCAACTGTTCCGCGGCCCGAAGTTGCGCCTGCCGGACGCGCGCCGCTACACTCGACGAACACACTGACGGCGGGTTACGTCTCAAAGCCCCAGTGTCGGTGGCGGCGGCGGCGGCGGCGTTGCCATCGTCAACTTCCTTGGTGGGCGGCGGCGGTAACGATCTCTCTGTACCACTTTCTGTGGCCTCTTGCATCGCGACTGTAGTCAATAACGGTGGTGGTGGCGGTGGCTGTGGCGCGATCGTCGACGGTGACGCCGGTGGCTCATCATATGTGATTGCCTCCCTCTTCTTCCCTCCAGATTGGCTTCTCGTGACTGGCATCTTTTTCTTTCTTGATGTCTACTCCTAACAATCTCGCCCGGGCACACTAGCGAGGGGAGCCCAGGTGAGGATGGAGGTTGTAGCAGGAATGGAAGGGAGGAACTACCCGGCAGAGGGGGTGTGCAACTCCGAGGTGCTCGGCTACCGGGAGGAACGCCCGGCAGCGTCAGCAGTGCCTACAGACCGGCCCTCAGTGCGACACAACCCTTACCGGCGTAGCCGGACAATTTCAGCTGCCTTGAAAAAGGCGGCTGGCAGCCGTGTCCGTCAGACTGCACCGCCTTGAATGGCGTTACTCACACTAACCACACTTGGCACCGTTAGGGTGTGGCAGTGTGAGCCGCGGTCCACCCGCGTAGTGAAACTAGTTACTGTGATTCTTCTTTCTTCAGTGAACGTATTATGTTTACTGTGATGCTTCTTTTCTTCAGTCTTCAGTGAACGTATTATGTTTACTGTGATGCTTCTTTTCTTCAATAATCGTTGGACGTATATATGTTAATGTGATGCTTCGCTTCTTTCTTCTCGCTTGACGCGCAGAATCTTCTTATCCGCTGCTCTGAAGGACCACGCAGTACTGTTACCGATGTCGGTAACCTCAACACTGCACCATAGGATGATTCGCCAAGCAGGAACAGAATGAAACACTTTCTTCTTATATGCCCATATATTGTGGTTATAACGAATTGGGCCGTGCGAGCTTACAACATTTCCTACGATCACACGTCCCTAAGGTAACATTTTGTACGATAGCAAATATCCACTAATACAAAAACTTACATTTTCTACTTAACTTAGGTAGTTTACAAAACTCAAATCATTACTACCCTACGTTACCATAAATTGTTAGCGGTGGTGGGGATAGCAAACCCCCACTCCTGGCTCTTTACGAGATTACCTACCTAATTTATTATTTGGCTACCTTTCAATACGAGGTTTAGGTATTTAGGTTTCTCATTACCTTTATCAGAGACCTATACAAGAGGCCTTTATTTATATAATCTTACCTCTTAGTACCATATCAAAACCTTTAGGGCTTATAGGACAAAGGTTGGCGTATGACCTATACACATTTCAGGTCGAAACTACCACCTCCTAGACCTATATTACCTAGCCCATTACCTCAAAACCTTTACCAGGTAGTATAAGTAAAAACACAAGCATTCATATCATTTAATCCATAGGATACCTAAATGCCTAAACAATACCTATTTGAATTACTAAAACTTAAATATTTCACAAACTATAAAACTTACAGCTACGCTAAATATCTCATTTTACAGAACTTTTTACATGCAACAATTTAAAACCAAATAGAACGTTACATATTAATAAACTTCAAAGTAATTAAAAACACAAACTAAATGACTCAATCAGTTATAACAAGCTACTGTTTACAAATCAAAGTACTTACATGAAATAATCACAAACACAGATTCTATCACTAGTAACGCACTTAGCGGTCCATTAAACAGTCTTTTTGCTATACACATTTTAATCACTTTTTTCACTAGTTTCACGCGATTGAAGCTGTCCGTAACAATTGCAAAGTGACAACCCTAGACGCAAATAGACTATTGTTTTTGATAATCAATCCCTTTGATAGGCAAAAGCATAACACAATTTCGTTCTAGGGTTGTTACTATGCAGTTTAACATAAAAAGAAAAAAGTAGTTTTCAGGATTTATAATAATTTTCCGAGGTCGTATGCATAGTATTGTATCTACCATTTTCGGCATTATAAGTGTAGGTATTACCAAACAACTTATAATACATAAAATATAAATAGGTTATCCAAGTAAGATTTGATTGTTTTTATCAGATACCTAGTAGCTTAGCAAAGGCATATTTTCAATTAAAGAAATAAATAGAAATCATACTCAGAATTATAATAAAAAAAAAATGTGGTTCGTCTACTAAACTCACTGGCCACTTCTCGGATACGCCGAGCCAATGTCACTCCAGTATTTAATTAAAAAGTGAAGAAACTGAGAAGGTAGGGGGTAATTTGTCAAAATTAATTAAAAAGAAAACGAAGGAACCAAAGAATTACAGTGACTTTAACAATATATATTATCATTAATTTTCCACGTTCTCCGTCATTACTTTTTTATCTAATTATGCGTGTGAGTAAAGTGTGAGGCTGGGAGTTTGTAAAAATACTAAAAATTATTCAAACTATGTCTATGTCGTGAGCTAATCCTTTAACTGGGCCGATCGAGATTTTCCTGGGCACATCATGATACGCCAGCATATCACGATTTGCCTGACTTATACAAGGTATTTGGTAAAAGCCTTATAAAGCCGAATATGGTAGAAAAGGGACCATCAAACTGAACAGCTTTTACTATGAGGCCAACTCTGAAATCGCGAAAAAAAAATCAGTTGTTTCATTAATTTTGATATTTTCGTTATTATTTTTTGTATGTAACAGCTGATTTTTTTTGTGGCGATTTCAGAATTGGTCCCTTAGTAAAAGTTGTTCAGTTTGATAGTCCCTATCTACCATATTCGGCTTTATAAGGCTTTTACCAAACACCTTGTATACCCGCCATATCATTCAAAACTTTGACGATTTGGCGGGCCATTCTTGAGCAAACTCAAATTTATTGTTATAATAATTAGCACAAAAATAATAAATAACAAATGTGCATTTTATTAACAAACAATAATCTATACCATTTGGTCAGAAGATCACGGTTTTTTTACATTGTGTGTAGAATTTTCGTGATTCGCATAAAATTCTTTGACACGTAGGAAACCTTAAAATCACGATTCTCTGCCTATAAGTTACTGTTATTCAGTTTTCATTTTGTTATTATATGACGCTGCCACCTTTCGAGCACGTCAGCTGATAGAGCGCATTTGGATATTAAAATGCCTAATGGTAATGGTAAAGTTAGGATGGTTTGATAAACATATAAATGAAATGAAGTATATCTTTTGAATTTTTAGATTTTAGGCATTCACAATGCTATTTTTATGTTAAGATAATTATTTTAATAGAAAAAATACTAGAAAAATTCGACTCACCCGTAGCAGCTCAGACGGGACTCGAACCCGCACCCTCGGGATTCCAGCCCAATGCACTGACCAATTATGCTACCGACTCGCTAGTGGGAACGGCGAAATTTTCTAATACTTTTTACGTTCACGCTGTAAGCCAGCGTTATTTCATCAATGTGAAGAATTGAATTTTTAGATTTTAGGCATTCACAATGCTATTTTTCTATTAAGATAATTATTTTAATAGAAATAAGAAGTATATTTATTGCTTGCAGAAATATGGATGTTGAAGATAAATAAGAATCTTATAATAGTTTACCTTGCTACAAAATAGGTTTGACCTCTCAGTGCAATTATTTTGGATGGCCAAATATTTAACGAAATTATGGAATTCGGATGTTTCCTTACCATAAAACACCCACGGATTAAGTAAAACAATAATGAACACAATCATAACTGCGTCAGTATTTAAAACGATTGTCTTAATATTT
Organism: Agriphila geniculea; assembly: GCA_943789525.1. Classification (NCBI taxonomy): domain Eukaryota; kingdom Metazoa; phylum Arthropoda; class Insecta; order Lepidoptera; family Crambidae; genus Agriphila; species Agriphila geniculea. Next base: position 21,824,223 of record OX038871.1, read on the forward strand.
CTGACTATATTAAAATCTTCCCAAACAGGTAGTTATTAAGGAAGGCGAACAATTAAATCGGACTATTATTATTAATTAAAAAATAAGACCTAAAATATTGACCGGATTCACGAATGGCTTTGTCCCCGACTTTAAATAAAGTATAAAGGAAATTAAGTTCTTTTAGAGCGGAAATTATGTCGTTTTTGATTTATTTAGACAAATAAAGGTCAGTATTATACATCATAATTATTTCTTAAACAATAAATGCTTTAGGTAATTTATTGCCAATTTGTTACTAGTGTAAACTTTAGCACTTCAGTGGGTAGGTAGGACACATAGCGATAAAACCTATGGCCGTTGGGCCAAAAAGGAAATGGCCACCATACGACACTTCGTGGGTAGGCCAAGACCACTTCAAGATGGACCGACGACCTGCTGCAGGCCTATTTTGTAACTTAGCTCCCTGCTTCGGAGTTTGACTTAACTATTGCTGGATTGTTATAGAGAGTCATCACTTTAATTATTACTTCATCAGCAATGACTCACACCTTATGCCAAGATCAGTTGTTCACCGAAGCCATCAGAGTACAAAATAGGCCTACTGGAGCAGTTCGCAGAAGATCCTAAGTTTGGCTTAACTATTGCTGGATTGTTGTAGATATAGATAGAGAGTCATCTCTTGATTTTTACTGTCGCAGCAATGACACCTTGTGCCAAACTCAGTTGTTCAGTAAAGCCGTCAGAGTTATAAATAAAAAATAGGCCTACTGGCCTACTGGAGTAGGTCGCAGAAGATCTTGGGTGGTGGGCAGCGCAGGACCCACCCAACTGCTGCAGTGTGGGCGTGGGCCTAGGCTGATGATGATGAAAGTCACTTATGTAATTTTGCTATGATCCAAACAGTCATATTTTATCGACAATTCCGACATTAGCAATTTACTATGCAAATTTGAAATAGCTTCATAATTGATTGTTCTGATTCCACTATCCTGTCTGTGTTGTTGATAACAGTATTGGGACCAATAAATTAATTATTATTTATTAATTACGCATTAGTTTGTTGCAAATTGTTCAGGTTGTGAAATACATAATGTAACATTATGATGTACCTTTTGCTGATTATGTAATTTTTTTTTGACTGATACGAGTATACATTTTTTGTGAGTAAAAAATTTACTTACTTAATAAATCCACGTTTAAGTACTGAAGAATTGGTTCCGGTTACTAATGGGGATAAAGTCTCCAGAAATTATTTTTACGCTGTAAACACTAATGATGATGATGATAGGTAACTTTATTAATTGAAATTTTGCTACATGTAGCAGAAGTTATTATGTTTCACAATAGAGGGAACTTGATGGTTCTCAGACTATTCTGTGGTACAGTCAACTTAGTCTAAAGAATTTAAAGACCGAAAAAAATAAGTGTGAATGAACCTAGTAATGTAAAAATTGAAATAAAAAAAGGACTCTAGACTTAAATTCGTAGCTTTGTAGACACTAAAAAACCTTGTAATTATAAGTTTATATTTTGTTATTATGATTTTCTTATTTATTTCAAGATATGAATACCAATCTTACTCAGCTTTTTATTTAAAATGCCGTTTACATACCATTCTGCACACAATGTAAATACATTTTGCAAGGAGTTGAATCGCCCAAAGTCCCATTCTATCCCCATCCGGAAGCGGTCTTTACATACAAAAGACCGAATTGCCCGCTCTGATTGAATTATGCTTTTCCACCCGCGCGTTAGAAGGCCGGCTTTGTGATATTTATGTTAAGAGTATTCACAAACGAAATAAATATAATTTCATACGCATGCAATGTAAAAATAGCTTCGAACCAAATCAAATAACGTACAATGAGATGGTAATTTGTATGTATACATTTAGGTTGAGAATGTTTTAAATTTTATTGAGCCAACTTGTAGAGATAATAATGTTTAATAAAAACTAGCTTACGTTAAACCGTCGGTCTCAGCTGTTGTCATCTGATAACAGTTGTTAAGCCAAGTATAGGCCTTACAGGCGGCTTGATAAACTCTAACACCAGAGGTGACCACTATTCCCCATTCGATAAGAAGAAGAAGATTGCCATATATTTTGTAAGAGTTTTTGAGTGATTTCATTGTACATAACTTAAATCAATAACAAAATTGAAAAAAAGTTGGCATTGAATCTTCCGAAATAGTTTTGATATTATAAATCTTTATTCGAACGCTATAAAACAAGCACTTGACAGTTCCCTTGCAAGAAAATGTAGTTACAAATCGTTTCCTGTCAACGGAATGGGTGTTATTTTTGGACTTTCATGGACAAAACCAAAAATCCTTAATAGGAGAAAGGAAACGAGCTCGTCAGCAATGTGTCGACCGGAGCCAATTGAATTTCAAAGCCGACAAGCGACTACCACAAAATTTATTCAAAGAATAAATCTGAAAATTTGTAGATCTAAAGGCATAAAGGAAAAGTGGCGCCGACGCGTCGACACAAAGGAATTTCTAAATTTCACGGCTTCCGCCTCGCCTGTTTGTGTTTATATGAGAGGGTAGGGTAAGAAATGACAAACGCGAAGGGTGGAACTATATAGTAGTGGCCAATCTTAGTGATGTCGCCGATCAAACAAATGTCGAAGCATAAAGTTTAACCCTAGTTCCAAATAACTTGAAATCGTTGTGTTTGATCATAATGGACGTCGCCGTCGACGTGAACTTCCTTTGAATATTTTTGGTTTGATGACTTTTTCAAGATTTTGAGATTTATTGCAAGTCACAGGTTAAAAAGATGTAACAGAGTTGGTAGGAACAGTAAAAGTGATGTCCTGCTGGGGACAACAAACATGAAGAGAAACTATTGCCTCTTACTTATAAATTCAAATTTTCCTTAAGTAATAATTTATTTCCATAATATTTAGGCAATAATATACTTACCGATTCATAGTATGTCCTGTTATGTCATTCAAACTAGTGTGAAAGTGTTCATTTATTTCATTAATCAAAAATAACACATGTCGGTAACTCCAAAATATTATATCTATACTATTCCCATCATCGTCTTAAACTGGCATCAACTTTTTTAGTACTGTTTCAACCTACATAGCAAATGTCCTTTTATGTACTCTGCCGTGTTTCATTCAAAAGGCGTTTAGAGATAAAGCTCTTTTATTGCTTTTGCATCTGCCTAATATGTATTCTGTGCTAATGTGTTTATTTTTAACCGACTTCTAAAAAGGAGGAGGCTTCTATTTTCGGCTGTATGCATGTTTGTTTTTCTTTTTTTTTATGTATGGCCAGCGATTACTCTAAGACTGCTGAACCGATTGAAATAATTCAAACGTTATTAGATCAGGTTTGTTCCCAAGTTGAACAAACTTTGAAATCGGTTTAGTATTTTTCAAGAAAACCTGAAAATACTGTCGTTCTCGTCACCATTTTATGAACATAAAGGGATGATCGACCATATCTTCTTTGTTTATGTACCGACTAGCTGACCCGACAGACGTTGTCTTGTCTTAGTTATGAATATTGAATTCGAATTGGTATAATTAATAAAAAGTTGGGTTCAGAGATATTAGTACCTACCGTTCCCGTTCCCGTTTGCGTTCCCCTTTACTTTATAACCCAAGAGCTTTATAACCAAGTATATCACCTATTATGTTAGTCTATCCAAACATTGGCTCTTGAATTTTAAAGATACACAAGGAAACTTCTCAAATCAAATAGAAACTGTATAGTGATTGAAATATTATAAGGATTATGACAATCTTAACCAAATTAGGTATCTAACTATGGTCAAGGACATTTTGGACTAGACTTGAACTGCGAAGGACCAACGGAACTCCTTAACAACAAAAAGCACAAACAGTGGAAATTGAGTTATTAATGGTATTATACCATGGGAAAGTGTGAAATATAAAAAAGTACAAAACATCATCGCTTACATTTACATAATTAAAACTACCTAATACAGAAGGTAGGTAGGTTACACAAAAATTAAAAAAAAAATTTAAAAACAAAAAACCGACTTCAAAAACCCTGAAAATAAAAAGAATACCAGCTTCAAAATTAAACACTTCTTAAAAGCAAGAAATAATTTTCAAATTACTAGATACGTATATCATTGTAATAAAACACGTCTAATGAAGTCGGGTCTTAGAATAAAAAGAAAGTCGTCTTCGAGCCCCACCCGACTTCAATAGACGAGTTTTATTACAATGATATGCGTATCTAGTTATTTAAAAATGATTTCTTGCTTTTTATTAGAGGTATTTAATTTTTATTGCTTACTAGCTTCCATCCACGACTACGCGTGTACATTCGAGAAAATCCTTAGGGATCCTTTAACCAGAATAAATAGTATTCTATATTTTAATTTCATCAAAATCCGATCAGCCGTTTTGACGTGATAAGGCGGGTCCCTATCAAGCGCGCCGCGAGGCAGGACATTTGCCGCGTGCGGCGGACCTCGCACGACATTCATATCGATTTTTAGTTATATTTACCCCATTTTACCCCCATAGGAAATGAAATAGTAAGAGTAGCGATAAACGCGATTATAAACTTAGCCTTATAATCGCGTTTGATTTCCGTGCGGATATCTAGAAGAATTTAGATAATAAGCGATTTTTACTTAGAAAATGTAGGATTTTCCAGACAGAATTTAATACCCCCTTTTCACTCCTTCGGGGGTAGAATATTCAAAAACGCTAAGACACATATATTCATTTCCCGTCAGCCTAAACACAAAATTTTAAGATCCTAGCTTTGAAATTAAGGGACTCTCATACAAACTTTGGACCCCGGAAAATTATTACTTAGTGCACCCCTAGAGCTCATAAGGAACTTATGTGCCAAATTTGAAGTCTTTAATCTAGACCCAGCAGTTTGGGCGGTGCGTTGATATGTCAGTCAGTCAGTTTCTGCTTCTATATATTTATTATGATGACTATACTTACCTTTTTTAAATATAAGTAAAAAGTACTAGAAGATTTCGCCACTCCCACTAGCGATTTGGTAGCATAGTTGGTTAGTGCATTGGGCCGGAATCCCAAGGGTGCAAGTTCGAGTTCCATCTGTATTTTTTACCTTTTATAGAAGCTAATGTATTCATATTATTTTAAGCACAGTATTCTTATCCGGAAGCGACGGTATCTATAATTTCAGCATGAAGTTATGCATAATTTCAGGGAAACCTACGTGACTTGAAGCTCGGGGCGGTGACCAGACGGGTATTCTTGCGGTAAGCCAGCAGTTACGGGCAGCTGAAGCATTACAATATACCAACTAGGTACTAGGTATATTATGACCTATAGATAAGTACTAGTGTACTCACATACTAAAATATCAAATTAATAATCAATTGAAATACTTGTTTGTACCTCAGCCACAACATAAATTAAACAGTATTATACTTAATTATTACCAAAAATTTACATGGATTTCAAATAGCAACAAAAATGTTATGTTTATAATGTAATGATATGAAAAAAATATTTAAAGTACGGTCAACAGCATAATTATAATAAAAAACTGGGTAATATTTAATTAATTGATTGTAAAGCAATGTTTGAAATTAATTCAATATCAACTTTCCTCATAATAAAATAAAACCTAGTTTCACATTCAAAACATTCAACGCTGATTTATATTTATTAATGAAACAGTACCTGTATATTGTTTAATTAAAATACGTCTACAATTTGAAACAGGAGGAACTTTTAGCAAGTGACGTACGCAAATATCTTTGCGGTGAACCATTAGCTTAAGACCGGATAGGATAAGACCGGCACATCAGCCATTTAGGACGACACATTTAGCTTACATTTCAGAATTATTTCAATGAGGGCTTTTCAAAGTGACATTTAAAAAATAAAAATAGTAACTATTCGCCTCACTAGACGGTATTGATTCTCTTCGAAGCTTAAAAATAGTAACTATTTGATTTACTAAATGGTGTTGATACTCTTTGAAGCTTAGTAAAAAAATCACATCGACACACATTTTTATCAATGCCATCTAACAAGCCTACAGTTTTTTTGTCATTGTAAAAAGCTCTCATTAAAAGCACAATTAATTTTCTTATTTAAAAGAATATAGGGTACAAAAAGAAAAATCTAATAAATATGATTCAGACAACTTGGAGTTTTGACGATCATTTATTGCAGCCCTATAATTTTTGCATGTGTGTTGATCGAAAGAAAACTCTATTTTTTTGTAGTTTATAGCGTGTGAGTTGTCCTTGGTGTTTGCCGCCCTTGTAATTTTTTTTCACCAACCAACTATACCTAATTTATTGTAGCTTAAAGAGTAACGCCTTTAATAAAAAGCAGAGCAATATTTTTTGACAATGCGCGTGCCGTTACTTACTTTTGTGGAGTTGCTTGTTAGGGTGACCTCAGAAGAAGCTGATCATTAAGTACCAAGTCAGAGTTATCATTGTGTTCTCCTAATAGAATTGCAAGAACTAAACTGCATTTGGAGTTGATATGACAAAGAACAAAAGTATTTATCCATGTACACATCTGTATTAAACCTACATGTCTACTTATTTCCTATAACTAGCATACCATTTTCAATTCAATTCAATTCATTTTTTTATTCACTAAGCTGGTTATGGGTAGTACCACAGAATACATAATAGTACAAAGTACTTTTAATTACTAGTAAAAATCAAGTTATCCCCGGATGTTCTACTTATTCGCAACTTTGGCTCTCTCCGAGCCCTTGCTCTGCTGAAATTCCAGTGTCAAGTCGTTTTTATAGTAGGTAACTGAAAGTAAGCAGGTATTACCTATACAATTTCAGTGCCCAGTTATTTAATCTGTTGGGATAAGAAATATAGGTAAGAAAATTTCAAGATACTTTCTGTAACAATTCATTATTATGATTTCTTAATAAATCATAATTCATGATAAATCTGCAAAGAGGAGCTCAGTGGCGCAGTGGTTTAGCGCCTGGCCCTTCGCAAGGCTCGCTCATGGGATGGGTGACCAAAAATTTTATTATCTCGAGCTTTTCCGTGCTTCGGAAAGCACGTTAAGCCGTTGGTCCCAGATGCATTTGCAGTCCTTAACACCCACCAATCCGCATTGGGCCCGCGTGGTGGGTTATGACCCATCTTCCTTATCCACTCATAAGGAAGGCCTGTATCCCAGCAATAGGGACATTAAAAATTGCTGATGGTCAAGTATCTACAAACGCATCTTCAGGGCATTTAAAAGCCTCTTAAATAATAAAAGTAAAACAATCTTCGGCCCATTTATTTATATTCCATATTTTATTTAATAGAATGGTAAACTACCGGCCTAAATGATATCACGATGACTCAGTATTTACGATTGCTTTATTGTCATTTTTTATTTTAATGGCGGTAAAATGAATTTTATAAAATTATTAAAAAGCATAACTATCCATTTCGGTCGCGTGAGAAAGCTCAGCACACAAATTAGAAATTAATTTGAAATGGTATAAAGGGAGTTACAGACTGAGAAAATTTGTTGTATTAGGAGTTCTTTATGTCAAAAAGTAGGAATGATTACGTCTTCCAAAAATATATGTTATTGACATATACCTTTTACGAAAAAAAAAAATATTAGTGTTAAATTTTAAATGCAATTATTAGTGTACTTACTAAATAGTATATTTCATTACGAGTGCGGAAAGCCTGTCATTGCAAAGAGTTCCGACAAATGTCTACCCGAGCCGAGGCGCAGCCGAAGGTGAGGATTGACAGTCGGAACAAGTTGTAATGACGGTTCCGCACGTGTACTGAACAACTATTTTTAATACAGTTGCGAAAAAATGAAGCAATAAAAACACAATAAACTCAACTAACTAATCATTTATTTCTTATAAAAGTTTTAACCGTCTGATTGTCGTTTTAAGAAAGCATTTAGTTTTGGGTATTCACTTATATCCACGTTGTTCCTTATTTTCAGCATACTTTTTATAATCGAAAACCTCGATCATAACGTAGAAGATTTTAATTTTGCTGAGAGTTCGGAGAAGTATGCCAACATAATATTTTCTGAAAAACTATTTGCTTTTTTCTCTTCTCTCCACGCAATAAATTCGTCGTATGTAGATATGTAGCGACTTTTTGACTTTTCCGGTAAAATGTTCTTGAAGCATTGTGTGCAGTTATACTGTGTTCCGGTGGTGTTAATTCAAATAAAATATCGTCGAAATTACTCATTTTGTGCAACAAACAACAAAACTCGCAACTCCAAAAAAATTTTTGAAAAATGGCGCCAAATAAAATAAGCAGAGATTTTTTTGTTTTCTTCACCCATTCTGGGTAGACAAAGGAAACTTTGCCCATACAGCCAAGTCTTCAGTGGTTTTTTTTTATAGAAAATTAAGAAATAAGGTCCGTCTTTTTCTTTTCACTTACCAGCGCAAATTCCTATAAGCAGAGACTATGGCAGTGCACGTCATACAGCCAACTTTTTTATATTTATAAATTTAATTTGGCCGATACTAATATTAATTTAGTGTTTAATTTTTAATTAAAATTACTTTTAAATCTGATATTGAAACAAATTAGTAGCTTCTTTTTAGAAATATTTGCATGAATCATAAAAACTTCTATGATTTTTTTAAAGTAGAAACTTCGTGGTTGGTTTTTTCTTTTTAATAGACATTATTTTGACAGTTGGGAAAGAAAACGCACGAGTTCGGAAAAGGTAAAGAAAAAGTTCGAGTGTGTAATAGCCCACATCCTGATCGCTATACGTCCCTGCAATACGCCACTTTGTGAGCAACTGTATTAAAAAAAAAATTCGAAACGCCTTTTTAACTGAACCCAATTTATATCGAAAGTTATTCGACCAATTTTTTTCTAAAAATAGGTTTTAGTGAAAAAAAATATTATTAGTTATATATCATATTATTACTTATCAAATTTTTAAGTTGAATGAAAGGTTTAAAAATCGAGAAGAACTTCAAATTTCTTGATCGCGGGCAACGTGACGAGGTGTAACCACCATGCTAGAGCACGCGCTGATTTGTACTTTAACTTTAAAGCTTTTAGACTTGTACTATTATGTATTCTGTGCTTTTAGTTCGTTAGTACTTCGAAAGTTATAAAGCTGGTAAGTCGGTATTAAAAGAAGCTGATTACAACTCTGTCACATCAATACTTAAGTTAAATAATAAGCATTAGTTGGTATGACAAAGTAATAAAGGTACAAAGCACTCAGCTACACTGTACAAAGCACTCAGCCACACTGTACACAGAGCAGTTGAAATGCTTCTAAACTGTTTTTAAAACTGCTGGTTTACGGCTCTGGACTCGAGTAAATTCATCTTTGATATCGTTCTAGTTTTTAATTTTGGTCTGATTAAGGTAATGGTTCGTTTTTATCGATTTATGTGTTGTTCTTTGAAAGATTCGTAATAGGGTTGCCCTCATGGAGAACAAAATGATAATGCTAAAATAATGTAAACGTTGTTGTAACCCATTTCCTTTTAAGTTGTAAATTTACAACATATTAAAGAAAGATCCGTAAAAGTTTTGTCAATACTTACTATTATAATTCGGAATATAATTAAACGTTTAATTAGTTACATGATGATTTTGTGTTTATTTAGATTTGCTTAGCTTGGAACCAACCCACGTATACTGTTTTTTTTTCATTTAGCGAAATTCAGCGAAGCGATGGCTGGTTTAGGCGTCATGCTCGTGAACGGGTGCTGCCAGTGGGAATGGGTCTGCTTCTGACTACCTATCTTAACGCATATTAAAAAATGTGCTAATTAAAAAATATTTTTTTTGTTAATCTATGTTAACATGGTGTCTGGAAACGATATATGTATTTGTAAATATCGTTCCATCTGATAAAGCTGTCAATTTTTTTGCGCCCATTTTTCTTGTCAGCTAAAAGACGTCATAATGGGTGGTAGGGTAAAATAATTTTAGTGACAATTTAAAAATGCTTATTATGTGAGCTTATTTAAATAAAGAATTTTCAATTTCAATTTATGTGAGAAAGTTATTATATTATTAATTTCCTGTTCACATTACCATAAATGAATAGATTAAGACGAAAAAGAAAAGAATACCTACTAGACTTTTTTGTAGAATATAAAAAAACATTCACAATTTAGTAATTGTGAAAGAGTTTTTCTAGTTAGTACTAGAAAAACTCTTTTTTACACACTTTTATTTAACTTGCAATGTATACGTATGCATGTTCGGGTGGCATCTTGCAACTAAATTTTTGAAGCAGATATCTTCAACCGATTTAGCTGAAATTTTGTATACACATAGTTTGGATGACAATGCATTGTAAGCTATGTGACGTCGTTCTAAATCCAACTTGGTGGACCACCCAAAATGGCGAACAAATTATTTTTAATACACTCCTTAAAATATTGGTATCAAATAAAAGGGCTTGCTGAGAATAACTTGAAAAATTTACGTCACTCTAAATTCAATATGGCGAACAAAAGAGCAGTCGGCAATAAAGGCAAAATTAAAATTTTGACAGAGACTTAATCTTAATATATTGAATCCAGGAAAATATAAATACGTAAACAACGATCGAATTTTAATTGAACCTGGAGTAAATCAAACCTTTGACATCCTTACTAGGGCCAGACTCGCCGACGGGTCTGCGTTTCAATAAATCAAAAGAAATGATGCCGCGCGTTAAACAGTCAGCGTCTCGCTGGGTGGTCGGAGAGGAGAGAAGTTATGCTTATTTCACGCCGCAATGTACTACAAATAAAATCAAACGTGCGAACAAGGATGTAATACATTCTGGATATACATAAGTAAAAGTCAGGAAAGAGAAAACGAATGAAATTAGATGTTCAAAGAAAGAAAAAAAGGGAAGTTGGAACAATAATCGATACTCAGAAGTCCAAATTTTTTTTATATTTTTGCATTCATGTTTTTGACGTAATAACTACAATTAAACTACTATTAATTCTTTTATACTTAGACAAACCAATTTCCCATGAAAAGAAATATCATAGATCTACGAATTAAAAGTATACTGATGATGAATTATTACTGAATACGTTTTTATCAATCCTATGATGTGTGGTAAAAGTTGTTATGGCTAGCGAAAAACCTAAAGTCAATCAAATATCTTTTAATAGCAAAATTAGTTATCTCACAACGGGAGCGCGAGGACAACGCCACCATCGGCGCAGACGCTACATAGAGTGAGATGTGAACAGCTTAAAAGTATTACATACATAATATCCATATCATATCCAGATATTTTGGGTCCATATAAAATTAAGCCAGGAGAGCTGATTCCAAATCCGGTTGTGATACGACAACAGACAAATCGATTCCCAAGCGATATAAACTTAAATACGATATTTATTGCATTGTGACTGTATTACTCAGACTTTGCTAAAATATTTTGCTGGTCACCTACCACATAAAACTTACTTTAAGTTTTAAGTAAAATCTTAACAGTATTTTTATAAAAGTAGGTATTTTTATAAAACTATACTTAGAAATTAAGTTATTAAAAATCTAACAAAAATTATGTTCAATAATTGTCAATGACAGAATATAGAGATGGACGTTTAATATTCTTACTTAGATACACCTTTTAAAAATCTACTCAAATACGGAGTAAAAAGATAACTAACTATAATTTTCAAAACCCTCTAAAAATAATTTTGCAAAGACACCCTTTTTACGACAACTTTAATCATTCCAGGACCAAAACTTTTGTTCACTTCTTCAAACTGCGCGAAAAAACTCATAATTAAATAGTGGAACTAAACCAGGCAACTTAAACGATACAAAGTGTTTCCGAGATTCGAGTTCTACAAGTTGCCTTCTTTTGGAGCGTATTCTTCTTACGCACTGCGCTTGAAATAAGCGAAATAAGCAAAATCCTTAGTTCATTTTGCGGCGGGTTTTTAATTTCTCGTTGCATTTTAATTTATATTCATTGCTTGCCTGCAGCAGGAATCACTCGACTCTCGGTGGTTCCGCTAAATTGTTAACCAGTTTCCGAGGATATTGCTTTCCTGGGCTTAGTGCTCGTTGGCAAAGTTGTCTCACTGTTTGTGTTTTCGAGTTTATTTTTTGTGTTGTGGACAAAAGTGACGCCATTTCAAAAGCGCTTACTGCTTGTGAATGGAAAAAAGATGCGTTAGTTTCATTTTAATACTTACATGGGATCAGGGACCGGAAAACCCATTTTTTTGGTTAACCCAATTGATAGGGAAACCCTATTAAAAAGCTTGCCAAATGATAGGGTTTCCCTTTCGATAGGGTTAGACGATATGCTTACCGTATTGATAGGGTTTTTGAAAACAAGTCTATAAAATACCCAATCAAAAACTCTTTTAACGGTAAGCGGTTCATGAAATACCCAATCAAAACCCCTTTAACAGTAAGCGGTTCCGGTTCTTCGGCCTAGGTGGAACTATGTATAAATTGCTTGAACACGTTTTAAAACCCCTTCATAAAGCCTTCATAGGGTTTCCCCGATAGAGTTTTCGAATTCGGTAAGTGCTTAATTGGGTTACACTTTCGATAGGGTTACCGTATTGATAGGGTTACCGTATTGATAGGGTTTTTGAAAACAAGTCTATGAAATACCCAATCAAAAACCCCTTTAACGGTAAGCGGTTCCGGTCCTTGCATGTAATTGGTGCATAACTGACCCCCTACTAAAATGGCTAACATTCTATATGTTTGAATACTACGCTTACTATTAAAACTTAAATAAGAGAAATAGATGATTAAATAACATTTTTAAAACTTTTGTAAAACACAGACTTTGGTGTATTTTATGGAATTGACAAGCTTGCGTCACGTAATATTATATTTTACTGCGTATTTTAAGGCTGTAAAAATTTGCCTAGGATTCAGATGCATAGAATGTTGGCCATTTGAGTAGGGGGGCTGAGCATTCTAAAATACTTATTACCTACATGTTTATGCATATGGCACAATATTATATTTTGTTTGTAAGAAACCGATGCTGAAGTTAGTATAGAAAAAAAACAAAACATGAACATTTAGTGCATTTAATAAACTTTTCGAGAACTCGATTTTAACAAAAGACTTGCTCCTAATAAACTTTAAGTTCTTTGCTGTAAAACGAAATTAAACTTATGTTGGTCAATTAAGCGAGCGAGAGCAAACGAAGTGAAAGAACAAGCAGCGAGCAGTAGCAGCAAAACGCAAATTACTACGTTTTTTCAGGTGAACAACAAAGGGAAGCACAACTTAAAACAATTTACGGGAGCGCTACTCGAAAGTGTTAAGTGAATTTGGAAATGTTAGCGGAACTCTGAATTAGTGATGGACATGAAGGAAATTCGATTCTCTATAATGGAATCGAAAATTGGTGCGGGATCGTTCGCTGCAATAAAAAGTGACTGCAATCAAAAACAAATGTCAACAAAACGATAAAATACAATACAATAATTATTATCGTAGTGTGCGTTGAATGGGCGATTAACGTTTACAGAACTGATTTATATGATTAGTTTTGAAGAAAAATGTTAAAATGGCTAATTGGCTATACCACCGAAAGTGGCGCTCTCAGAAGTATTTATTTAATAAATTTACGTGAAATTTTAAGGACCTATGGTCTGATATTTTTAGAAGGTATCACTACATTCGCTCGTAGTCTATCGTAGAAGTAGATAAAGTGTCAAAAACGGCCACTTTTAGCAGTTTTGCTATCTACTTCTAGCAGTGACTACGAGGGAAATGATACCGTCTAAAAATACTAGACTATGGACTCTAAAAATTATACTTTAAGTTTTATTAAAATTGTGTATTAGAATTATAACATTAAATAAAATTCACCCTGGCGCCACTTTCAGTCAGTGTGCCACCTTAAAATAGGTGTATAGATATAGTTTTTTCAATTAATAATAATTAGGGTACAACTGATTATTGTTTGTTATATTTGAGTATAAAAATAACAGAAGTATTTTAAGTAAGACTTTCATAGGTTTATAATATGTATAGAATCAACATAGAATTTAAAAATGATAAAAGAATTATTTATTGTGAATTTTCAGAAAAAGTCGATGATTACACGCAATCGTATTGCTTAAGCACATCACTAGGGCTTCAAATTGAGTCAAACAAACGAAACTCATCGACAAGATTCTATCGCGCAGAGTTTAAGAGCAATTTTTCTCTTAAAGCCAAACAAATGAGGCGCCATTAGATGGAGTGAGAGCGCTTAATCTATTTCTGACGAGTTCAGTGACGCCGACAAAGACAAATCGACATTAGCCTACCCACACGGCGAGAAGGCGTCCCACTTCTGTTTCAATTCCACTTTTATTTGCGGATTAACTTCTTATTAGTCATTGCCCCGCGATGGGGCTCCGGCCTGCTATCACAAGCTTTATGAATGGCTCAATTATTTTGCCGACTCAGTACGAATTCGTCTGGAGAATCCGAACTGAACTAAGCATGACTTATTCGATATCGACCACATCCTTACTCACACTCCTTTCTCTCTCTTTATTTGGAGTGGTACAATAAAAAGCAGATAAATCAATGTCACCCTTAAACATATGTAGATCTTTAGTAACTACAGTAACAAGACTATTAATAAGCTGACAACATATTTATGCTCTCCCAGTGGCAGATATAATGTTCTTAATAAATTTGGAGTGATTAAATATTTGAAGCATAAATGTCAAGGAAGCACTATGATTCAAGTGACTAGATTGAATTTATATGTTAATAAATAGAACGCTACTATTTTATTGGAATATTTTCAATTTCGAGACCATTCACTAATTGTCTCTTAACCCGTAGTGACCAATTCGTTTAACTTTTAGTATGCTATAAAGTTTTCTTTAAATGAATTAGACACACGTTGTGAAGAAAATTTGCTGTTACAGATTTATAAGACAAATCCAAAATCACCTTTACCTTCAGTGTTTAGAGTTTGAAGTCCTTTGTTCTAACGTGATGAATCAAGAAGAAACAGAAGAGTGACAAGCAAAAAATAAATATAAAAGGGAAGCGCGAGTATTTCAGAAACGACAAGTTGAAGAATGTCGAAATGTGTCATCTGTCAGTCGGTATTTAAAACGATATGTTATTCTGGAAGCGTCGGGGGCGTTAGGCGTGTTTCTAAATAGGCAAGACAGCTGTCCCCTTGTAAAGATTTTGGAGAAACCAATGAAAATTCCGATGTCTTCAGTATTACTTTTAACTTTGTGGTAATTAACAAGTATTTTTAAGGTATAAATCAAGCTGTTTTAATCAAAATATGTCTACCAATGGTGTAATATATAGCTGAAGTATTTTAATGGCACAGTGGGCAGAAACCAAAAGATTCTTTCGATTAAATTTATTGGCAGACAACGACCAAGAATTTAGTATGTACCAAAATAGTAATTCTAAAGGACTAACTTCACACTTAACCCAAATCGGCAATAAACTAAAGTTTTAAAAATTTTATTGTTATAATTTGCACTTATTTTTGCAGTTTAGTAAGAGCAAAGCATATATTTTTAGTTTTTTTGAAGCGTAAAAACGTCGAAACTGACCACTTTCTGCCATCAATGGAAAGTATTACGTTGCATGCTCAGCACACTGCACTTGAAATGCCCAGGTTATCTGGCACAAAGGGTATGATGCAGCGATTTATTTAGAATAATAATATTTTTTATTATTATTTTAGAAATTATTTTACTGACCGAGCGAGCGCGTAGCGTGTCCGTTTCAGCTCGGGCAAAAATGCTTTCGTTTGTCTGGATGTCCGGCTGTTTTCCTCTACAGGTCGCATTTCTCAACCGATTCTCGTGAAATTTTGTGACCAGGTTCGATACTTACATAGATTTTTTGTCGATTAGAATTTTTTCAAAAAAAAACAACATTCAAAGCATATATTTTTAGTTTTTTTGAAGCGTAAAAACGTCGAAACTGACCATTTTCTACCATCAATGGAAAGTATTACGTTGCATGCTCAGCATACTGCACTTGAAATGCCCAGGCTATCTGGCTCAAAGGGTATGATGCAGCGATTTATTTAGAATAATTATACTTTTTATTATTATTTTAGAAATTATTTTACTGACCGAGCGAGCGCATAGCGTGTCCGTTTCAACTTGGGCAAAAATGCTTTCGTTTGTCTGGATGTCCGGCTGTTTTCCTCTACAGGTCGCATTTCTCAACCGATTCTCGTGAAATTTTGTGACCAGGTTCGATACTTACATAGATTTTTCGTCGATTAGATTTTTTTCAAAAAAAAACATCATTCAGCAAATTATGTTTCTTTTAACATTATAACTATTTTTTTGTAGGTAGGTTGATAATGAATGATTTTATGACAAATTTGTTTTTATAACACTCATTATTATACACATAAAAACATATTGTTAAAATACTAATTACATAACAATTTGTTAATAATCTAATCATTACATCACAGCAAAAAATTCTTGAGATCCCACTTATTATTAGAATTATAATGCACTCTAGGTGTTTAGAAAACATTGCTTAATGAAAGTTGCCATTCTCAGAGGTTTTTTGTGGATTCTTTTCGGTGCAAGTTCCCCTGATTCAGGGTTTGTGAAGCCTTGGTGGCTTCAAAAAGTTCGTTATAATGCTTACAATGAATAAAAAGCTTTATTTTTCTTTTATTTAAGTTTGAATAAAAGAATTACCACTCCTTTAAAATATTTATCATCCGCTTTCGCTTCTGATGTGCTCCACGTGAGTGCTGTAAGCAATAACGATTTTCCGCAAACTCCGCCAGGTAATAGCTGTTGTGAGCTTATATCGAGTGCATCGTGATTTTTCCTCGTTACCTTCTTTTTGAAATTTTCCTTACAGTATGGACACCCAGTACCCTCGTCGAAGGTTCGTCTTACAAAAAATAGAGAATTTTGATTTCAACCAGTTTTTTTTCTATTACTTTGAAAGTAAAACTTATTGTGTACTTTTCATATTTCAAAAAAATGTTGAGAACGTGATTGACATTTATTTCGTTTTTAGGGTTCCGTAGTAAAACAAGGAAACCTTACAGGATCATTCAGTTGATTCAGTCCGTCCGTCCGTCTCAGTTTGTCACAGCATCATAGCGTCTACATTTTTTAATCGAATTTGACGTTTATTTTAGCTGTGTCCACTTTTGAAAGTTGATAATGAGGAGTATTGCTTTCATCATTACATAATATAATCATCATGATCAACCATTTTGTCCCCACTACGGGGGCGCTAACCTTCCCAATAGATAGATAAAAAAACCGGTCAAGAGCGAGTCGGACTCGCGCACCGAGGCTTCCGTATCATCATAATTGCACCATCAAACTACATTGCAGAGTAGAATAATAAAATTTTTAGGTCAGCGCCATCTCTAGACCGGTAGTGGAACTAATGTTAACTTTTTTAGAAATTTGATAATTTCTAAAAAAGTGTGCTATATTGATACATCGTTTTATTTTTCCTAGAATCTTTATATAAACTGCTATCACATAAAATTATTTCAGATTTTCTCTTTGCAAACTTCGGAGGTAAGGGGGGGGGGGGGGGGGGGTATTTTTTACATTTTTCATCATAAGTCGAAAACTATGCGGCTATAAACAAAAAGAAAAAATGATTGAAAACGTGCAAACGGCGTTCTTTTATATGATACCCCACATGGCCTAGTAGCCCCACTTCAAATTTTTAAGACGCTTTTTCAGTACCTGTTGTAATAAAGATATTTACTTTTTTATTTATTTCTTATTCGAAAAATAGTTGGGCAAATGATATCTTAAATTATTCCAAATTTCAAGTTGATACCATTAGTAGTTCTCGAGATATCCAGCTGTGACAGACACAGACAGACAGACTGAGTCACACCATAAAGGTTCCTTTCTTCCATTTTGGTACGGAACCCTAAAAGGATGGGCAAACCAAATCCTTCATCGTAATCACCATTGTAAACGTACAGTACGAGGCATATATCTTGAAATCGGGTGGGGATTGCGCGGAACGCGTATTTCGGGCATGCGTAGCGGTGAGGGGTGCGGGCATGTATTTCAAAATACATGCCTCGTACTGTAGTCCAACGTAGTTTAGTGTAAGAGACGGGGATATATTTTTGTGAACTTGAGATTTAAGGTATGATTCCGATGTCAGCAGCACTGCTGCGCGACAGTGCTGCGCAGCACTGCTGCCGAGCTCGGAATGTAATCTCATATAAACCTATAGAGAATGTATGGGGACCAGTGGTGTTGCGGCAGCAGTGCCGCGCAGCAGTGTTGCGTCGCTTCTCCGCTCACATCAAATTGAGCCTTTCAAACGTAACATTAGGGTACAATTTGGAGTGCACTGCTGCGGCAACACTGCTGCTGCTGCCGAGATCGGAATCATACCTTTATGCACGTATCTGTACAAGCAAAGTAAGATAACAATCAAAAGGAAGAGGTGGTAGTGGAAGGCTTTACACAGGCTCCTGACTTTGACTTATCTTTTAGGGTTCGTGTTATTTTATCAAATTACAAAATTCGTTGCCAACAATATTTTGTCATATACTAATACGCAATATTATCCTGCACTCGCGGAAATCCAATTCTAAACCAAAACTGAAATGTTCCGTTGGAATCGCAAAATCTTTTAGAATAGCGAGAATAAAGCTGGCAATTTTAAAATTTTGCCAAATGCCAGCATGACTGGCGTCTGCCAGTCCAAACACTAGCAAACTGACAATGATTATTCTGCAAGGGGCTATTCACACAAGTCCCAGTCCCCTTTTTTGTACAGCTAGACTACTACAAGAAAGGGATGATCAAATGTGGTAGGTACCTTTAGTTATCGTTGTTAAATCCTTATTATTTTTAAACTCAACCACAGACAGAATGGATACAAGTATTACCGTACAGGAAGGAAACTCTCCGCCCCGCCCCACAATCAATTACCTCGCCCCACCGGCGCCCACCGCGCGAATTCGTGTGCCGTGCCGATCCGTGTGCTCATTCAATAGCTTTAGACTTCACGCACACAGTTGCGCGTGTGCAAAAACGTCACTGTGTAGCGTCTGTGTAATAGGTAGTTGAAACGCGACGCTTGTATGGAGTGCCCGGGGTGTGACTCTACCAACTTTCTAATTAAAATCCAGTAACTAAATAAGATTATCAAAATTTTAACAGTAGGTCTAAAATGGCTTAAGTAAATTGTAGATCTTAATAGAATGATAAGAGCCACGGGTTGCTGACTTAGTCTTAGGTTAGACTCGTAGTATTATAAAGAACAAAAAGGTGGCTTACAACGATGATCGACAAATTATTAAACACAATTTAAAATACTTGAAACAATAAAACAAAAAACACATTTTGAAAGTACAAAGTTATTTCGCTCCTTCCAAAACAATTAATGAATGGAGCGCCTATTCCAAATTGACGCCTTTAATTATATTTATTAACTCAAGAAATAAACTTTTATGAAGACTATTCCCGGGTTCTAATGTAGGAATTGAACCGGCAACGAATTAAAACAACTTACAAAGTGAAATTACAGAGTTCAGTTATCAACAAAGGTCTGACGAGGGTGCTTGTTGGGGCTTAGCTGTGTGAACTAATGTAAGTAGGAATTTATCAAGATTAGGTACTTTGACGCGGATACGAAATAAGCCAGTATAGCGACTAATGTCAATAATTCGCACAATATTATTTTAATTGATATTGAGAATTGAGCAAAGAAAAACAAATGAATAATCAAAAGAACGTCGCAGTCGAAATAGGTATATTATGTTATTTCATTACGTACTTTGTCTAAATCAACTCGAGTTATTGTCACAGTTTCTGATTTTCATAAAATAATAGTGCTTGCGCAGATTTATTATAATCTTGGAATAAGAGCAATCAATAAAATTGTCGTTTGTCAATTATCAGTGGTTTCATTTACAAGGATATGAGGACCTCATTGCACGCCCGACCCGTGGTCACAACAGCTTACCACACCAGTGTGACTACTATGATATTCGACGCATTTTCCGTTTTTTTCTAATCATCTTTGATGTATTGTTTACCGATTCCATAGCGTGACTATTTTCATTATATTTTCACAAAATAAGACCTGCTTGCGCAGAACTACATAATCTTAGAATCAGAGCTTTCAATATATTACTTTTGTCAATGATCCGTGGTTTTATTGACGAGGATATGGGGACCTTATTGATATTCAACGCATTTCCCCACTTTTTTCTAATCGTCTATAATGTACCTATTGCTTACTAATTCCACAGCGTAACTATTTTTATTATATTTTCACAAAACAAGACGTGCTTGTGCAGAACTACTTAATCTTGAAATCAGAGCCATCAATATATTACTTTTGTCAATGATCCGTGGTTTCATTTACGGGGGTATGGGGACCTTATATTCGACGCACTTTCCGACTTTTTTTCTGATCGTCTTTGATGTATTGTTTACCGATTCCATAGCGTGACTATCGCTATCGGTGATGCTAAAATAACTAGTGTCCATTGTTGGACCAGACGCGTGCGTGGCGTGATGCACGATTTATTGGCTCGGAAAATGTTTGCGCGGCTTTATCCGCTGGAGCAAACAATGCGTGTTTTGATTTCATTATTATTAACTTTTTATGTAAATGTTGGACGTATTGCAGTTGCATTGTAGGGGGAGGTTGGTACTTTTGTATATGAAACTGCGAAATAATGAAACTTGGTTAATTTATTTCTTTGCAGATTCACATTTGCGGCAGAGATTAGATTATATTTGGATGTATTTTCAAACATATAACGTCATGGAGTTATATTTCTAGTTTTAAATGGTTTTTTTTCTTTTAAGTATATTTGTTTTTGATTATTGTTACACAAGTATGTAAGTATAAATAATATCTATAAACAGTGCAAAAAAGAAAACCTTCCTTTTTGTAGAAAACTCTACATTTTTTTTTATCAAACAAGCACGAATCAACAAAATTATTTTTCTTTCTTTATTTAATGTACAGCATAACTATTTTCATTATAACTAAAGAAGGAAGAAAAATAAAGAAACTCGTAAAGACCAAGTGCTATCAGTACTGTCGGTGTCAGCGGTCGAAGTTCAGGATTTCAGCTATTTATTGGTATCCCGCGGGATCCAGGAATTTACGCGTCTCCCGATAAGGTTGCGGCTAGGGACTACGATTAGTCGATATCATCTACTAAATGCTATAACAATGCTTAGTGGTTTTTCCAAATATGTGTCGACATTTTAATACAAATCGTTAGATGTCGGTGCAAATATATGTAAATAAAAAAAAACTAGCCCAAATAATAATTTTATGATTTGATCACCCATTTAAGATATTCATCAGTTAAATCAATAGGTATATTGGTTGAGAAATATATAAATGTCAGGAAATGATAACGTTATTTTTAAATGTAACGTTATTTCTTATTTTTTTACCGTTAATTTTAACATTAACGTTATTGCAATAGATAATGTTAATTTTAACGTTATTTTAACGAAATTAACGTTATTTTAGTAAATAACGTAAATTTTAACGTTATTTCTTACTTTTTGTTACCGTTACTTTAAAATTAAGCTCCATAGTAAAAGTTGCTTGTAATCATGAGTGGAACCACCTTCCTGCGGGAACCAAATGATTAAAATTTCGGCATGTATTAATTTTATCCGCACAACAAAATGACTTACATCAAAAACAACATAACAAGTTAGCTTAAGTAAGTTAAATCACAGTCTTTGATTTTCATCTTTATTTGCAACTACAAATTACGACAGAATTAGCCTTTAAGCGACACGTATCGAACCAAAAAGTATATCTCGACATCAGTATGATCGACTCAAAATAGAGTTTAAGCGATTATGGTCTTTATGCGTAAGCAGTTAGAGCGATACGTGGTTGGAGTCAAATAAAGTATGGGAGAACAATGCTCTACGACTGGGTGAATAATTTTAGCCCGTCGTACCGTAGGCGACGCGTCGTGTATGTGACACAGACCTAAAGAGACATGGAAGTGACGCGTAAGTCCCTTAAGTCTATACACGTGATTGTTATCAAGCTAGAACGTGGAAACTACTGTTTGTAAACGACTAATGAACTTCATGTTCATTTTTTCATCTTCATGTTCTTGAGGATGAAAACTCTGTTTTTTTTTACATAAATTGTGACTTGTCTAAGTTGGAATCTTCTTTCCAAACGAACAAGTAGAAAAATTATACTTGTAAACTAAACAACATTGTAGTGTTGGTTGAATTTACATTTACAAAACTCTCTTTTTTACAGGAACCAACATAATTTATATTCCAACTGTTATAATCTGTACCTATTTATAATCTGTAGAACAATGATTCGATATGACCTCTTCCGGTTTTGAAATTAGCGTACATGTGTTTACTCTGGTAAAAATTTAAGGTCTAAAATAAATTTCAGTGATTCAAACAAGTATTATTAATTAATGAACCCGCCCAGTCAAGAATACTATTGTATTCTGGTTGGTTGGAATACCACTATATAATACCTATAACAAAAATCATAATTTCGTTTATCAAAACTAAAAATTTACGCGAATCCTTCGGAAAGCAACTGTGTGGGTAAAATTTTTGCTACATCTTTATAATGCTTACACAGACTTATATTAAAAAATACAATATAATAACGATTCTAGTGCTCGCTTTCTGCAAACTGCGCTATCTTTACCGCCCTCCGGGGAAATAACGTACTGTCACGCGGAATATACGGGACCGCGCCACAATTAGAGATCACCAGAAATTGCGTAATTAGAACCCGCTAATCGATCTTCCATACAAGGATACCCTCTTTGTTGTGTGAAATATTTGGGGGTTAGAGCTCTGTAATTGGTAGGGTTTTGTAAAATGAGACTTTACACTGAAAAGTTTGGCTTTGGAGGTCTAATGCTAAAACTTAAGATCTCGGGTGCATTGATCCTTTAATTCGTGATTTTATTTATTTTGAAACCCACGTGCTTGTGTGAATTATAAGTTTTCAGTTAGACGCTCCTCTAACTCAACATATATCTTCTATAAAATATATAGTTTAAATTGGTTTACCAGCGCAGTAAACCCTTGGCATACGTAAACAAAGGAATTTGTCTATCAAGAGATATTTAAGTAATTTCGGAGTGACGTGTTTGCGGTAAATAGATTATTTAACTTATAAACACTACTACTAATTATAGGCATCGACAATAACAACTGCAAGGTAAAATAATATATCTATTATAGAAAATAAACAAAAAGTTAATTTTATATTACATATCGTGAATTTTGTTCTTTCGAAAATTGAATTTTCAAACAACAAACAGTGACAAATAATTTTATGGGTCGTTGAAATTAAGGTTTCATATACTTTTAATCAACTATTTTATTAATATGTGATGAAAAATATTTAAACGTATTGTTCATAAAACGTGTAATTGGGCATCTCGTAATCTAGATTCATTAACTATCCAGATTCCAGACTATTGTACCTAAAAGATGATACACCTACGCTTCGTGAAAAATGATTGAGGGTGATTCGCCAATGTCTGTGCCAGACTTATTAGCGCTTAGTCCTAAATTAAACTATACAGTGTACTAAAACAATAGCAATAATAAATGTAAGTTGTATGACTATGCAGGTTAAATCGTAACTAAACATATTGGTAGATATTCCAAAGACTCGCACTAAGCGTTTTGCTTCAAATTTTATCATTACCGTTAGATAGTGGTACTCAGACCAAATAAAAAAGGAAGACGGAGTCTTCCGATCAAAGCGGTGAGGCCTGTAAAACTACGCCTTGGCTGTGTACATACATAGTTCACGCACACACAGTAACGAAACTACGCCTTGGCTTTCCATATAAAACCCTGCCGCACGGCCCCCGCCCGCTCCCTTGTACGCACACATGTACCATCAAAAACCGGCCTCACTTCATTGTTCGCAACGCTCCATCTTACTTTTTTATTTGATCTGAATAGTGGTACTTCTTGCCTGAGTCTGTGTTTCCCAATTGGAACAATCTGGGTCTGGTGAATAAGTATCTTCAAAGCAAGCATGTTTCATCTTAGATCGCATCATCGCATACCATCAGGCGTGATAGCAGTCATGCGCTTGCTATCTATACATATTCTATTACAAAAAAAAATAAGTGTCTCAAAAGTGTGTTGCTACAATAAGTTGAGTAACTCCGTATCAAAAATATAGAACAGAAGACACCGTATACTTAAATAACACCTTTAACAAAAATACCCAGGTATTTCGATTCCGATGATTAGGAAGTAGGTATCAAATTGCTTCTTTCTTGTGTTTTGCCTAGCTGCGATAATCGCGGCGTTAATCACGGCATAATCGCCCACGAAATGATACGACAAAGGTTATACTTAGCCAGCGACAAAAAAAGCGCCGCGATTAACGCCGTATTTATCGCAGCTACAAAAAGTAGCTCGTGGGCGTTTACGAATAGAACTCCGTATGTTCTATTCTCAGCGACAAAAAATATCTCAGCGATTAATCGCGGGGACGCTTAGCGTTCTCGCTGACAAACGCTTTTTTGTAGCTGCGATAATCGCCCGCGAAATGACACGACAAAGGTTTTACTTACAAAAAAGCGCCACGATTATCGCCGCGATTATCGCCGCATTTATCGCAGCTACAAAAAGTAGCTCGTGGGCGTTAACGTATTAAACTCTGTATGTTCTATTCTCGGCGACAAAAAATCGCTCAGCGATTATCGCTCGTGAGCGTTATCCTTAAACAAGAGAAAAAAAGAAATCTTAATAACCTACCTATCGGATGAAGGTGTGATTTCATAAGAATAACCAATAAAAATACTTTTTATAAATAAATATTAAAATAAAATAATTCTAGAGACTTAGTCTGAGAATTGAAATTGTGTAGGTACGTGCAAATATGTCGAAAAAAAAACTATTTCTAAGGGAGCAAGGACTGACGACATAATATCGTCTAATCGGAAGTGAATCGGAAACAGTTTCGACCATAATTCTCTATGTTGCTCCTGCACACTTTTTGTCAGCATTACTTACCCTAACCACAGTCGGGTGGTCAGGGAGAGTGATGCTGTAGTCCTACGGCTAGCATTCACTTGTCACACGTTACTTAAATATTAATTAAAAATAAACTTAATTTGGAGTAGAAGCACATTTTACCTTTACAACATCAATAAAATTTGAGTTAATTTGTTCTACTCCCACGAAACGGTGAACATCTTACTCTTGATATTAGCCTATTTAAAAAACTATATTAGACATTTCGTAAGAAAAATAACGGGTGTGACAAGACCCTTAACGAAGCCGAAGTCCAAACATTCCGCCCATCATCAGGATCATTTTTGTCTTAAAGACTATACCTGGGAAACCAATAGCTATGAAGTTATTGAAGGTCAAAATAAAATAAAAAATTGTTTCCCAGCAATAATTTTAAACAGAAATGGTCCTGATGATGGGCAGAATACGTAGACCTCGGCTTCTTTGAGTGTCTTGTTACACCCGGTATAATAAGTTAGATCAAAAGTAAATGCTAAGCTTATATTTACTTATTCGAGACATATTTATCTAATTATATTTTTATTAAAAGTGGTGTATTTAAATTTATTTAAATATTTTTTATTTACGAGTTATATTTAGTGTTATACTAGTTTTAGAAAGAGTAGCATAGCGACGACTAAATAACAATCTATTTAGAATTTGTCATCTTGACTATACAAAAATTAAGAAAAGTCAATAATATTGCAAACCTTTATTTAAGGAAATTTATTTTTCTAACCTTTATATAAAAAACTAGCGGCCGCCCGCGACTTCGTCTGCGTGGAAAGATTTTTTTGCTATCCCTTGGGAACAATACATTTTTTCGGGATGAAAGGTACCCTATGTCCTTCTCTGTACCCTTAAGAACGTGTATGCAAAATTTCATGATGATCGGTTCAGTAGTTAAGACGTAAAGGCGTAACAAACAAACAAACAAACGGACTTTCGCATTTATAATATTAATTAAGGATCCTATAACTACAACAATAATGTTAGACAAACAATCACTTTGCAACCTAGCCCCTAAACTACTACTAGTAAATGGCAGGAAATTACCGGGCACCTTATCGCCCAATTCAATAAGCCCGATGGTCCTAACTCCTGAGGGAGAGGATAATGAAACTGCAACTACGCTGGTCCGATATGCCTTTAGTTGTCCAGTCAATGGGTGTAATTGCCGCTTATTCCAGTCTTTTCGTGTCCAATCTCAAATGGACGGGGAATAAATGCGTCTGATGATCTCTGATAAATAAGATGGAAGTATCCGGATGAGACGGTCTATAAGAACGTAGATAGTTTTATCTTTTTTAGGGTTCCGTACCCAAAGGGTAAAAACGGGACCCTATCACTAAGACTCCGCTGTCTGTCTGTCTGTCTGTCACCAGGCTGTTTATCATGAACCGTGATAGCTAGACAGTTAAAATTTTCACAGATGATGTATTCCTGTTGCCGCTACAATAACAAATACTAAAAATAGAATAAAATAAATATTTAAGGGGGGCTCCCATACAACAAACGTGATTTTTTTGCCGTTTTTTGCTGGATATTAATAACGACAACATGTAGACAGTTGAAATTTTCACAGATGCTGTATTTCTGTTGCCACTGTGATAAAAAATACTAAAAATAGAATAAAATAAATATTAAAGGGGGGCTCCCATACAACAAACGTAATTTTTTTTGGCGTTTTTTGGTACGGAACCCTTCGTGCGCGAGTCCGACTCGCACTTGGCCGGGTTTTTTTAATGCGCAACGGGAGTGCTTGGCCTTCGCCTCATCTGATGTTAAGTAACAATAAGGCCAAAGGTGGAAGCGCACTACACCCGGAATCCTCATCACTGAAGAACTGGCTATCCTACCTATATCTGCTGGAACTGGAACACAACAATTTTTAAATAATGGTTATTGCATTAGACTTAGGTAAGACGGCGGTAGTTAGCCAGGCGGACTTGAAATAAGCCCTACCACCAACCAAACATAGAGGTGGTTTTAATATTATATAAAGTAGAATGAATTTTTGTAAGTTGATAAGCAACAACAGCGGCCTATTACCCAGCAGTGGATGCCGTGCAGCTGATATGATGAATTGGAATCATGGGAGTGTACAAAGATACGACTGTTATATTTTAAATTTTATCAGTTTGAAATTAATTTTCAGTTTTCATTTATTCCGAGGTGGGATTCAATCATCACTTTTATTATATTAAAGTAAAAGTAAAAACAATGAATTGTATTTATTTTGCTGTATACTTGTAGTAGTAAAATAATGACACTGAACATTTTGTAAAACGAGCATAATATATGTGTTTTCATATAACTGTTATACATTAAGCTCTGACTCAATCTATTCAGGGTTTTATAAAAGCTTAACAGAAGAATCACAAAGACCGAAATAATCCCAGTATCAATATTTATTTAAAACAATTCCCTCGCCAAAAGGTCAACCTTACTTCTTTAACTTGACTTTCAACACACAAGCATTTGTTTACGATCTCCAACAACGTATTAGCGCATTACACCTGTAGGACGCAAATAAAACCGAATATATAGCCTGGAGCAGTTTTAGCCTTCAATAAAACGTGCGCGGCATAAGTTAAACCCAATCTTTAAGGGAACATTTGTTCAGTAAAACGCGTGACGAAATTGCTGGTACGGCACGCCATTGCCAACATTACTCGATCGCTCCTTCGCCCCAACACTTAGCCTTCCCTTTTCACCAATTTCGGCTCCACACATCAATCTCGGCGTATTATGTAAAAGTAATACGGTGTAAAAGCGTCGCAAAACGGGGTTCAATATTTGGGGGACGTCGATGAGTTATTTAATCAGGTTTTTGTCAAATTTTTTGCAAGAACTAGCGATGGACGTCAACGGGACGTTTCCTTCCGGTTAGCTTCAATTGATTTCTGGATATTTTTAAATAGTTTTGATGATCTCCGTAGTAAAATGTTTGAGTTGCATCTCTTCTGTGTGATCAGTGTGATATGTATCAATAGGTAAATCATTGTGAAATATAATGTTATTTTATCATTATACATGTCAAACTTTTTGAACCGCAATGACAAAATTAAAACGAAACAGTATTTTAAGAAAGTTAAAATATAACTCGTAGCAAATATTTCCAATTTTAATTTTCCAGGTGAATAATTCTGATCCTCTGAAGAAACTGTTGTCATCCAAACTAAGGGTACTTCTACACGGTGCATGTAGCTTACGCGCTTTGAGGCGCGTGTTACTTGTGCGGGGGGAAAATGCTATGGAGCTGGACCCGCTCACGTGCTTCCACGTGCGCCAAAAACCTGCGCAAGTGCTCAACTTGCGCGGGCTGCTTGCACCATGTAGAGTACTGTTCTCACCTCTGGGATGGATCTGCCAAATACCAGTTGGCTGCCTTGGACTCTATCGAGCGTCGAGCAAAGAGGCTGATTGGTGACGATGATCTGGTCCACCGAAGGCTTCAAAGTTTAGAGCTCCGACGAAGGGTAGCCTGCCTATCGGTATTCTATAGGTTACATTTCGGGGAGTGTGCTCAGGAGTTACACAACCTCATACCTCCTTCCCCGTTTCATCTTCGGACTACCAGGCGCAGGGCGGCTTTCCATCCCTATGTTGTTGACATTCCACATACCCGCACGAAACGCTTCGGTTCCAACTTTTTAATTCGAACAGCTAAAATGTGGAATGACCTCCCTGCGTCTGTATTCCCCGAACAATATAACTTGGGCGTCTTTAAAGCCAGAGTAAATAAGCATTTACTGACTGTGCGTGCTCCATCTTAGTCCTCCTTGTCACTTCCCATCAGGTGAAAGTGAGGTCAAACGCGCAGACAGTCCATATATTAAAAAAACCCCTTAATTGAAGTTGTTGCAATGAGAAAAGAAAAAACCCGGAATATTCGCAAAAGCTATAATAATGTTTAAAGTTTACACTAACTTAACTATAAAATATCATTCTTCATTACATTAATTTGCATTGATCTTTATCATCATAATATCAGTCGTTCGCCACCCACTGCAGAGCATAGGGCTCCCCAGTCTCCATATTGATCAACAAATTAAAAAAAATCCCACCTGTAAAGTTTTGATTAAATCTCACCCGTATTCATTTCCATCCCATCACACGTTACCCAAACATGAGACGATTAGTTACCCAAGCAACACGAGCGAGCCATCGCGGTCTGTCTATTACCCTAACGACGCAATATTACGTTTACCCAAAAATCTTTATAGCGCCAGCGGCCATTCCGTCCCGAGGCTAATCAAGCGACGCTCCTCAGCGGCAGTAACTCGCTCATGTGTTTACGTAGCTAGAGTAATCTAGTGCTTTAAAAATAAGGCTTATTTTCGTGTAATAAACTTTTCGCCGTCATATTAAATCGGCTGTTGTCTTAAGATGGTAACTGTTAATACCAATCTCCATTTTGCATTTGGAGTGTGTCATTGCTCTTCAATTATGTTTATTTTTTATGGAATTTAGTGTTTTGCTTAAAAAAATAACACCTAGAACGATAGTTCTCTACAAAGCGCACTGTCAAAAGTGAGACAACTACAACAGCCAAAATGGCCCCGTTTTCAGATTTTTATTCTCCATTATTACCTAATCATACCGAATAAGTACAAAACAGTTTCAATTTACCTTTATTTATTAGATTAGTTACTATATTATTGGGGTTTAATTGCGATTTGGTAACGTATGAAGGATATAAATCTGAATACTAAGCCATTCTGGCTTGGAATTAGTTACCTCACTTTGCATACACAGACACGGTTTCTAGGTGTTATTATTCTAAGGTGTCTTGTAAAAATTCATAAATATTTCTGTAAAATATAATCTACACTGTGTTGCGAGTTCCAAAATAAAGTTTTATAACCAGTGCTCCGAAGATATTTTCTGTTTTCAGCAACTTTTACTCTGTCATCTATGTATAAAAACTGAGAAAATAAATAATTCATACGGTTCGTTTATCTCTGCGTGTCTACGAGATTTATTGTCTTTAAAATCAAAAGTTAATATCACTCTGTCTTGTTTACCATTACCAATAAGCCCTTTAATAATGAGCATTATAAAAATATCTGAATCATAATTAACAGGTATTACTTTATTATTAATCGCAACGGAAAACAAACGTTTTTATTGCTGTGTCTCTTTATTTAAGCAAGGTATTATTTGCTCTTAATATCAGTGAGGTCAACATTGCCCTAGGCTAATCAAACGCCGCTGAGCGGCTGTTACTCTCAGTATACGTGTTTGTAGAAAACATAGGAAAAGCGTTTGCAATTCTGTTCAGGATATTGTTGTTTCCGAATAGTTGTACATAGTTAATTAAAAACTCAAGTAAGTAATTATTGAAACATAACTAATGACTCTGTAGACCTCGTGATTGTAACATTTTTGAACATGTTTTTGAAATGGCTGAAATATGATTTTTTTGAAGTGAAAACTTCTTTAGCGGCGTTGTGCGCTTTTTGTATGGGGAAAAATGCTAAACTCGCGTCAGGAATCACGTGGCTGATCGAAAATGCGTAAAACGGATGTGACGGATGGAGAGAAGAGAGCTGGCGGCGGAAATATCCCCCTCTCTTTCTACGGGGCGCGTTGAAAATGGTGGCGCGTCATTTTAAGACGTCATGTAAACACTTGTGTCACCAGCAACGCGCTAATTTTGAAAATGGAACTAATAGCAGCGAACTCTCCGGTGAAATCATAGACTTATTTATACTCTGTGACTATAATTTTAAATCGTAGAATGCGTGCATGTAGAAATTAAAAAGGCCACTGGCGCGAAATCTTTATAATTTTTTCTAATTGACTGTATAGTAATAGGAAAGAAATAATTTTAATCCTTTGCCGCTAATTTTAAAATATCAAAAATGCACAACGTTAATATTCAAGTTTTCACTTCTGCCCGCACTCTCGGAGTGCCAACCGATTTTTTTATATAAAAAAAATGAGTTCACAAAAAGTATAATTATATTGTAACGTTGTGTTTTCTCTTTATAGAAAAAACAACGTTTCGTTATCATATTTATTAATATTCCATCTTATTTATTTATTTACAAGTAAAAAACACTATATAATTCATTAATTTTCCTTAATCTGTAATATTTATTTCATACATGCGACCTCATTCGTCCATACTCCAAATTCAAATTATCAACCTCCTTGTATAAAACTCCTTGGTATCTATGTATTTTATTTTTTTATAACTTTTTAAGTTCGACAACATTTGGACAACATTTAACATTTAAAAATATTGAAGTATTCTATTGTACTTTTCTTACACATACATTTTACATCATTCAATCATTTTCACTCTATTTTTTTTCTTGGGTTGGCCGTCTTCGTGGCTTTTCCCATACTATACTCTAAGCTTTTCCCGCGTTTTCTTTGAACATTTCTACATTTTACGGCGCGAAGCGTTTTTCACTCCAAACTTGGTTGCTGGAAACAAAACAATAATTTTTATGAAAACATTTTCTTTTGTTGATTCACGAATCACTTTTGCTATAATATTGTAAGTATTCTCACGATGGATCGTTGTTGATATTTATAAAAGGTTTCACGTTTATTTTAGATTTTATTGATTTTTTCGTAGGTTCAAAATAAGTACCTAGGTACTAAAATTACTGAAAAGAATTCCGTGGCGAATGGAGAAGCAGACACTGTCTTTTTATATATATGTAATATTTGATTAAGGATACGTATTTAATTTCTATAAGTAGGTACTTAATTTATTTAAACTTATGTATATATTTCTTTACTTTTATAATTCCTTTAATTAACACCTTTTTCTTTCAATTCGAGAAGGGAAGAGGAGGGATTCATTGATATAATATTGTCACGGGATATTATTAGGATAAATCATATTTCATTCATTATTACATTGGTTATTGGAAGATTCGAACTTAAAACCTCACCTCGACGATTTCCATCGCCACGACGTCAACGAACTATTTTCATGCTGCTAGACGGAGGCCCAACGGTACATGCTGCTGCCTGCTGTTTATTCTTAAGGCATTGCCAAACTTTTAACCGCCTCTGTGGTCTAGTGGTTCGCCTACCCGTGTAAGACGCAGAGGTCCCGGGTTCGATTCCCAGGGGGGGGGGGGGATTTGTACTCGGTTTGGTTGGTGGTGGGCTTATTTCAAGTCCGCCTGGCTAGCTACCACCATCTTACCTAAGTCTGAAGCCATAACAACAATTGTGCAGCGACGACGATTGCGTGTAAATAAGTTTTAATGTCGTAAACTAAATAATTCTTAAAATTTTCTTATTTTATGAGAGCAAAAGTTAAGGTGCCCACCCCATTTCATTTTATACATTTAGTACATAGTAAAATAATACCTTTTAAACTACTTTATAAACATAAGATTTTGTTTTAAGTTAAATACTTATTCTTACTTTTTTGTTTTGGTTTTATTTATACACTTGTACCACTTTAATTTTTCTGTTTTATTTGTAAATATTTAGAATCTGTTCACTCTTTTCTCTGTCTTTAGCCGGGCCAGGAAAAGAGGTCGACAACACGTTGAGGATATGGTTCAGTCATAAGAATAAATAATTATGGTTCAGTGTGATGTTGAAGTAAGAAAAAAAATCGTAAAGGTTAGTAATAATAAAATTACTTACAACTAATATACTTGCACATATTGAATTTACCATTCAGGACAGGTCAACTTTTGGGAAGTGGTGAGTAATTTTGTTGTTCTTTATAGTGTCTGGAATTTTAACGTCAAAGTATTCCGAAGTAGAAAACCTCAATTCTCCATATTTTGAACAATTTATAATTCATTCACGATACCGTTCATTTTTCCTGTCATCCACTCGCGACGCGGGCAGTCCATAATGCCGCTATTATCTGAATCTTCCGACCCATCAGCACGGAATAGCCACATCCGCGCGTGATAACACAACTTTATGGCTTATGGCCTTTGGGTTTTTTAGGCGAAACAATGAATTTTATTAATCCCGACTCGTATTTTTCAACGCGATTCTTTTGTTTTTAGTGAGTTATCCTTTGCTAATTTTTTGGATGAACAGCACAACACAATATAGTATTTTTTATCACCGAGTTAGAATGCGTATTTAGATTTGAACTGGATATTACTACAAGTTCAAACAAGAACCTTTTTTATTTATATTTGCAATCACAATATACTCCTATATTTTTTCAAATATTCATGCTTTTATTATTTATTTTGGAATTAATTAAAAAAAATCAATATAAGTAGTGACTGTACCACGCCACTTTCAAAAATATGGCCAGTAAATGAAAGGCCTTGATTAGCACATTCCAAAACTATATAGTTTGTCACTAAAATATGTGAAATAAAAATAAATAAATCAAAAAAATATGAAAAACACTACTGCCCTGTCAAAAAAGAACTAAAAAGTTAAGTTTTTGGTTCGTTTTTTTAATAAAAAAAAATTCGGGTTGCACTCCGGGAGTGTCGGCAGAAGTGAAAATTTGAATATTAACGTTGTGCATTTTTGATATTTTGGAATGGTTAGGGAATCATTTAGCACGAATGTCTTTAATTATAGTATAAAAGTACTATCATTTATGAGGTAGAATACAATAACTATTTATTGCGCTATCGTACACAAACATGACAATTTATATTACATTAAAAAGTTTATCTCTCAGAAAAATCAACCCGCCGAACGCTAAAATGACGCGCCGCCATTTTCGCCGCGCCGTAGAAAGAGAGGGGGATACTTCCGCCACCGGCTGTCTACGCTACATCCGTTTTACGAATTTACGATCAGGGTCACGTGACCCTGACTGACGCGAATTTAACATTTTTTCCCCATTACAAAAAAGTGTACGACGCCGCTAAAGAAGTTTTCACTTCAAAAAATAATTTATTTTACTTATTGGTGCTAGTATCCGGTAGCCGGTATCTAAGTATACATAAAATTTCATTGCCTCGTTCCCATTTTCTTACAAAAAATGTTGTTGAACCAATTTAATCTAAGAAAAAAACACGACCCCTAGCACTTTCCACAGTAGTTTTATCTCATTGATAAATCTAAATTGAATCCGCATGTAGGGTGTGGAATCCATAAAATGCCTCTACCTGTATTAGACGACCAGACTCTATCAATGGATAGATTTTGGAAGAAATAAATGAAAAACGGCTTTTTAAGTTTCTGATCTAAATTAAAAAAAAAGTTAAACCATCAATATTTTTTTAATGTCTGATTAGTTGCTTACTTTACAATCAGTATCATCATTTTTATGACATCCATTCAGAGCCTATTGATACAAAGAAAGTATTTTCTTCTAATTTCTTTATTTCAAATCTGGTTGCTGATGATGATAATGCTAAACTGGATGAGGATGTAGCTAAACCAACGATCTTCAAATTAATTCAAGCACCAAACCAGGTTGAACTAAAAACAACATTTTCAATTTAAAACTCCATTACAAAGCTGAAACTGAAAAACTAGTGTATCGACAAAGCCAATAATAAAAGTTCCCTACAAAGCTAGAAACGAAACGATTTGAAACCGAGGCAGGAAGAAATAGCGCCATTATTTAATTGAAAATGAAATATCTGGAAGCTCATTACTCAAGTAAAGTCTGGCGCAGAAGCCTTCAGCGGCGATCCCCCAACGATCATTTGTTACAGTCACCGCGCGAGATGAAAGAGGCCGATACAAAACGTCTCGCTTCACGTCTCACTAGCCACCGCGGGCGGACACCATCAGGCTCGCTTGTGATACACTGAGAGATATTATTACAAAAAATATTATTACAAAACTAGCGTTACTCCGCCAGACAATAGCCTCGCGGACACTATCAAGCTCACAGAAAGATTATGGCAAAACTAGTGTCACTTCACCAGACAATAGCCGCGCGGACACCATCAGGCTCGCTTGTGATACACTGAGAGATTTTATTACAAGAAAGATTATGGAAAAACTAGTGTTACAAAAAGTACATGTGTTTATAAAAAAATCTATCCTTAAAAACTTTTTTTATTTTTTCAGATTTTTTAGAAAAGGCAGCAAATATCTTTAAAAAATTCCTTGTAACTAAGCGTGCATAATATTTTAAAAACATCACCATCTATTCAGCTTTCAGTTGAGGTATAAAACTTAATAATATCTTAAATAAAAAATGAGAAATAAAGACTTAAGTAAATTGCAGTCCCATTTCATGTAGCAAAAATTTCCTACTTCGAGCGCTACGGAGGTGGCCGTATTATCCTACTTATATCATAAATGTGAAAGTTTGCTTGTTTGGATGATCGTTAATCAATCATGCAAAACGGCTGAATGGATTTGGATGAAATATGGCACACAGATAGTCTAAAAGCCGGATTAAAACATAGGAGGATACTATTATCTTGGTTAAAGGTTCCCTAGGGATTTTCTCGAATGTAAATGCCGATGAAGTCGCGGGCAGAAGCTAGTTTGCGATAAATGGTCATGCTTACTAAAAATCATAATAAGAGTTTGGGGACAGGATTATTTTCCGCCGATGAGTCAAAATTTTTACGGACGGCATCATCGATTATCGAAAAGTCTGCTGGGTTTCAAATTAAAACAGACAAATCGAGCCCCAATTGGGCCAAAATGGCGAACCCCAATTCATTATGTCACACGAACATCGTTATCTTCCAAATTACGTCAACAGAAAGTACAAGATGAAATTCCTTACTTTGATTTTTCTGTTTTAATTTGAAACCCAGCAGACTTTTCGATAATCGATTCGTTAGCCGGTACGGCCCCAGGTTCGCTGTGATACACTGAGAAATTTTATTATTACTAGAAAGATTATAGCAAAACTAGTGTTACTCCGATTTTATTACAAGAAATATTATAGCTAAGCTAGTGTTAGTCCGCCAGACGATAGCCTCTCGGACACGATTAGGGGGGCTACTCAAATGGCCACTTTTCTATTCGTTCGCTAACTTAAAAATTAAAAATAAGCCGTAACCTCTAAAGTTTCGTATCAGAGGCTTGTCAATTCCATACAATACCGTAATGATTGTGATTTACATAAACTTGCGACATGTGCCTTGATCGTCTAATTACTTATTTTAAAGTTAGCGAACGAATAGAAAAGTGGCCATTTGAGTAGGGGGGCAGGTTTGTTTGTGATACACTGAGAGATTTAGTTATTAGAAAGATTATGGCAATGCTAGTGTTACTCCATCACACAATAACCTCCGATCATCATCAGTTTCTTGCTAACTGGGAGCTTCGTTTTTACATAATTAAAAAGGTATTACGCAAAGCTAGTAATCTTGCTAGTGCGTCGGCTGATAATATCTCGAACACTAAGAGCTGATTAGTAGAGAGATTATGGCAAAATAAATATTAGCTGTTGATCGAGCGATGAAGGCTTCTCACTTGCTGGGTAGTTATTAAAACGCAGGATTTTGAATTAGTGGTGCTTATTTATGATTTTCTGTGGGATAAATGCTCATAGTGCAAGTTATGCTCCTTCTAGAATATAAATATAACAGCTATGCTAGCTTACTTCTGGAACTACTTACGACTTAGTCTACCACCG
The DNA here is from genome assembly GCA_943789525.1 of Agriphila geniculea. Classification (NCBI taxonomy): domain Eukaryota; kingdom Metazoa; phylum Arthropoda; class Insecta; order Lepidoptera; family Crambidae; genus Agriphila; species Agriphila geniculea. The sequence continues at coordinate 21,860,692 of OX038871.1, forward strand.
CATCAGATCAATAAGTTCAGATCTTCCGCTCACTGTCCACACAGCTTAACAAGGACATTGATGCGATATCCGCTCTATTATTGTGCAGATAAAACTTTGATTTGATTTTGTACGACTCACGGAAGTTTGCTCCCAATTTTTTTGCCATCCGCTGTTGAACTAGTCCCCTGAAATTTCTTATGAGATTATACTTTATTCGTTTCTTATGAACATTTTCACGTTGCTATAGCATCATCATCATCATCATCATATCAGCCGCACGACACCCACTGCTGGGTATAGGCCTCCCCCAAGGATCTCCACGAGGATCGGTCCTGCCACTGCCTGCATCCAGCGGCTTTCCGTGACCTTCACCAGAGCGTCGTTCGGTGCGCGATCGCTATTATAGAATCTTTCCGCCCTAACGGCCATCGGTTCTTCTCGCTAGGTGTCCAGCCCACTGCCACTTCAGCTGAGCAATCCTCCGAGCAATGTCGGTTACTTTACTTTGCTATTGCTATACTACAACATAGCACGAAAGATCGGTTAAGTAAATATATACTTATTTACTTCATAATATTAATTAATGTAGAAAACTGTTGCTCTGAGATTTTTTTAAATGCATATCGTAGGTAATTGAATTGCAATATCAGTTAATATTATTACTAAAATATAAAACACTTTCACTAAAGTAACATAAAAATAACTCATGGCATATTCAGAATCATAATAATCGTAACCGCTTAGTCGAACCTTCCTTCCTACTCGTTCATTCATTTGATTGATGAGAGGCGGGAAAACAGTCCAAATACCAGGAAAGCTGTTGTTAAGATACTCACCATTATTATGCCTCTATTAGGTATATTCGTCTTATAATAATAATAATACCACTTGTGACTTTTCGAAAATCTTTTTATATATAACCGGCTCTGTGGTCTAGTGGTTTGCCCACCCGTGTAAGACGCAGGGGTCTCTTGTTCGATTCCCAGGGGGGTATTTGTATTCGATTTGGTTGGTGGTAGGGCTTATTTCAAGTCCGCCTGGCTAGCTACCACCATCTTACTGAAGTCTGACGCCATAACAACAATTTAAAAATTGTTGTGTTCCGGCAGTTAGAGGTAAGATAGCTAGTTCCTCAGTGTTGAGGATTCCGGATGTAGTGCGCTTCCACTTTCGGGCTTATCGTCACTTAACATCAAATGAGGTAAGGGCCAAGCACTACCTCGTTGTGCATTAAAAAAAATGCAAATTTACAGTAGATATTGCTTCGTTAGCAGGTTTGAGTTAATTAAATAATTAATAAAGAAACCTGTATACTTATTAAATTTAGGCATTACATAAATGCCATATCAGGTCAAACCTGTACAACAAAACAAATACTTGATGATGATGATGATGATGATGATGATGTCCTCTTATCCCTTATTAGGGACATAGGGCTCTCAGAAGGGACCTCCACTTCTTCCGGTCTTGTGCGGCCACCTCAAGATCTGTCCAGCCTTGACTGATTGATGCAGCCTCTTTTTCAACTGAGCGCCTCCAGGTGGTACGAGGGCGGTCGGTTTTTCTCTTGCCATGCGCTTGCCACTTTAGACCCTGTTTCGGGATGTGGTTGTCAGGTCGTCAGGTAACACATGACCAATCCAACGCCACTTCCTTAAAAGAACCTCCTTGTCTATCGGTATCTGGTCAGTTAAATACAAACAAACAAATACTTAACTGAAGTATTTTCGAATACGGCCAGATCGGGGTGCCTTTGGCTAAAATACACAAACTTGTTATTATGTAATCAATTCGTAAGTTAAAGCAGGGAAAAAAAACCTCAAAGGGAAATTTTTGATCTACATCGACGACAGGCTTCGCCTTGATCCTCATCTCACCTGATGTCAAATGACGATAAGGATGAAGGTTGAGGTGCACTTATGGCGGAATCCTGAATCTGAAGGAACGGCACACAACAATTTTAACATCATTGTTATGACAGACTTGAGTACGATGGTTTAGGCTATTCAGGAGAACAAGCCCTCTTTGTTATTTGAAACTGTGTCGCATAGTAAAAGTCGAATGCTTTTGAAACGCACCAAAAAATAGCACACATTCAAATGAAATTGAAAAACTTGAAACCCCCGAATTAAGAGGATAAGCTCTAATCCTTTTAGTGCATATCCTACTGAGATCAGCAGCGTTATTTTGTGGCTTCGTTATCTACTACAAAGCGAATTTTATAGACGTGTGGTGAAAGGGGTCGAAATGGAATCCGATCTTGGGTTGTAGCTAAAATCGTTTTCTTTATTAAAGTTCAGTTTCGTTATAGGTGCGTTCCCGGTTCCATAACACGATCGTCCCTCAGGAAATAAGTGAAGAAGACGACACGCCGGGGCCGCATCTAGGGTTAATTATTGGCATAATGAGATTTTTGTTTATTTTTTGTCATATCATTTTCACTTCAATGGGTGAAAAACTTTGAAAATATGCGTTGGTAAACATATTGAGTTTAGATTTATATCTTTAATAAGAGTTTACATTCAAATAATAATATCAATTAAGTAATAAATTGATGATCTATATAATTTACTGAGAGAAATTATCGACTTCAAATAAAAGAAGCACCAAAGAAAATGTAAAAATATATTCTAAAATCTTTAAATACCACTCTCCAATTTGATTATGAAAAATGTATAACCAATTGCATTTTTAATAAGAATATATCTGCTTTCTTTCCTGCGAAAACATAGATTCCACGCGAATGGAGCCTTAAGGCTAGTAGAAAATACGCAGGAAAACATAACGCAGTCTTCTTTAACCCTAAACCCATCCCTGTGTCGTCTGAGACACGTCTCCAAGGAACCGCTCGCAATGGTTGGTTAGGTCTTTCGTGCAAGTTTACACTCACTTTTATTATTTTCATAACACGCTCACAGAAATAGTATCCTGTTACCGCTCAGGTATTTACGCTGCGTCGTTAAGTGTCAACGAGGTGAAATCCGACGGGTTTATGTTTCTGTATTGCAGCTACTACTTGAGTAGAGAACAGTTTCGTTTTACACTTTTCATATGAGGGTCCTTCAGGTAAGATAGAAATGACCTTCAAAATTATTATAGAAATAAAAAATTGGGTTTTCAATTGCGTTTTTATGAAGCAAAATACCTTGTAAAGAGACTAACGTGCGTGCCTTTCCACTTTCGGCATTATCATCACCGGATCGGATTATATGCAAATGCATATTGCATAAGCATTTGCATATTTATCCCCTTTTCAGTGGTAGTTGCATATTTTGTCAAAACATTTGGAAATAATGCATATTTACGCTCGACCTCGTTCATCGTTCAGATGTCGTAACATGTCCAAACAATGGCACTCAAATATTAAACTCTGCCCAGTCATCTACCGCGCGGGCGCGGGCGCACCAACTTGTTAAAAGAAGCGCCTCATATTCGAGCATTGCGAACATTAAATATGGTTGTCAATACTGTTGACGTATTCTGTTGCTCATTGGATGAGTTCACGAGAGTTGCTCTGTTTGTGCTGTGTTATAGTTAAAGTTAAGGTAATTTAGCATTAGGTAATTTTTAAATCTTAATACATTGTCCATATAACAATAATATCAATCATACTTAAATTATATTTTGTCTACTCTATCGCATTGGGTGTACCTGTAAAGATAGATGTGTGTTATAAATAAATAAAATAAAAAAATAAAAAAAATCTCTGTGCATGCCTGAGTGGTCGTAGAACGGTCCTTCCCGCTTACAAAAATATATAGACACAATTTGTCTTCAGAACATTTGGAACAGTACTTAGTCGTATACATTTATAAAGGTAAATTTCAATTAAGAAAGTTAATATTAGAAAAAATACTAGAAACTCGACTCACCCGTGAGAAAAATAGCATTGTGAATGCCTAAAACATAAACTTCAGTAAAATTTCAATGTCAAATAAATTTTGTAATTGATATTTTCGCAAATACGTTTGTCATCGTTGAGTAATAATGCCTTTGAAGAATTAAAAAAATCTTAATAAACGTTTATTTTATTATTTAGTTTTGCATATTTTAACCCTTTTTATGGTTTTTCATGCATATTTTAGCTATTTTTCTTGCATATTTGCATGCATATTTTGGGCTTTTTATGTTGCATATAATCCGGTCTCAAATCCTCACTTAAAATCAGGTGAGGTAAAGGCCAAGAACTATCCGTTGTGCATAAAAAAACGTGTTCTGGTTTTATTAGGTATTTAAAGAATAGAACACTATGAATTTTTATTCGTATGGGTATTTCTAATTAAAAAAAAGTCAGAACCACAATACAAAGATTGCCGAATTCAAAAGGAAAGCAAAGAATTAATACAAAGCTTTTTCTTCTTCGAACTCATAACTCATTGCAATATGGAATATTTTTAATATCAGTATGATAATTTCCTCATAAGCACATCTCGCATTCTGCTAAGCGTATTCTCAGGAAATTCATTCATAACGCGAAAACTACCGCATGTGAATTTGAGGTTATTTTTCTCATTTCAAATTCTGCGTGCTCCGAGTGAATCGTAAAAAACGGATTATGCCGGAAAATGCCGAGGAGAGCCGAGTCGGCAATATAGGCTGCTTTATTTACTCTTGCCACTAAGCTGCATCTAATGAAACGCAGTGTCGCGCGTCAAATACGTCTGTGACAGTGAAATACTTAGTGGAGTGACGTACTGGGTCGACGTGATATTTTTATTATGTACCTATCTAGGGGTTCTCGTAAGTATTGCACTTTCAGTATTATAATAAATAACAATAAAATGTATTTATTGGTCACTTTACAAACTTGTTTCATGGATACATGTGTACTTAAATTATAACAGCATTTATAACCTAAATTTGTGAAGGGCTGGTGCCCGAAATAGGTTTCGTAGAAACCTGTACCACATGGTCGCTATCCTCCTCCCGCAGAAAGGATTACAATAGCTAAGAAACACAGTGCAAGCTAATGAGCTATACAACCAATAATGTAGTATTATGTAATCTGTGGTACAGTATAAGAAAAGGTTTAGCTAAGATGATGATAATACCTATACATTAATCTATCTATAGTAACATTAACTAGATAAGTTATAGAGAATATAATTATGTATATGTATGAGTGTAGATTTAAACTGTGAATGTAAATGTGATTGTGTTAGAGTTGTGAGTGTATATGATGATTGTGTGTTTGTGTGAGTGTTTGTGAGAGGTGTGTGAAAGTTAGTAAGGGAGAAATACTACTACTGAGTGAGCATGATGGACGTACTGAGCAAATTCATACTGGATAAGCAACAAGACGGATAATAGACAAAACTATTTTCTAAACTACGTATTTGACAAGTTAATGTAAAGACACGCCATTCCAATGTTTAGGCTAGGAGTCTTATCGTACAAAACACGTTTAATACAATACAATTGGATGTTCGACGCATTAGCGTAAAGATCGGACGTGTTAGAAAATAATTAAATATAATAATTAATCGCTAAGCTAAAATTGTGACCTCGTTTCGCCAACAACCGGCAGTAACATAAATTGTGTCATTAGTCATGAAAAAATGAGTGAGTGAGTGTTTTCAAGACAATTAAAAGACAATGACAAGTCCATTTAATAGAAGTGCCATGACCCCCCGCTCTCCACCACCAACGCCTCCACCGGGATCTACACCATCAAGACCGCACAGTCTGGAAGATGCAGCGGGCCACTCTGACGTTATCCCCACCCCGGAGATCCAGAGCTGGATGTCGTCAATAGAGCAGTGTTTAAATGAGGTTTGCCATATAGCTTCAGAAGGTAAGCTAAACTCAGAGCAGAAACTGCGTATCCATAATTTGTGCAGGAAAGTAAGCCATGGCTCAGCACAGATGGCGGTACAATATCAGTCCCTTAAGCTAAAAACAGTCCAAGCACACCGTTCTATAAAAAATCTCCAAGACCAACAAGATCTGTCAAAACAACTCTGCGACCTTAAGGAAAGAATTGAAGAGTCTGCTAAAACGGACAGGCGAACGTCCTTCGCCGATATGGTTAAAAAAGGAAACCACTATATTAAGCCCGCAAATGTCAGCTCAGTAGCTATTTATCCCAACGACAAACAGAAGTCAAGTGAGGACACCAAATCCCTTGTTCAGAAGATTATCTGCCCTGAAAAGATGAAACTTCACGTCAGAGGCCTACGTAAAACAAGAAACGGTGGTGTCATAATAAGCACAGAAACCGACGATGACATCTAAAAAATTAAAAGAATCGGCAGTACTAACTAATTCTGGCCTCACCGTTGATGAGCCCTACAAACGAAAACCTAGAGTAGTGGTGATCGGTGTGCCCACATCTATGCAGGAAAATGAAGTTTTTACCTGTTTATATAATCAAAATCTAGCTGACAAACTTACTAATTCTGACCTTGAATCCTTTGTGAGCTCAATTAAATTAAGCCATAAGTCGGGAAAGAAAGATGCCGAGACCTGCAATTACATCATAGAAGTACCAGCAGTAATTCGTAAAGCCTTGATTTCCAGTGAGAGAGTTTTTGTAAACTGGTCATCTTGCCCAGTCCGAGACTTTACCTTGGTTACAAGATGCTATAAGTGCCAGCAATATGGTCATGCGGCTAAGTCCTGTAGGGAATCAGATCACACCTGTGGCCATTGCGCTGAACAAGGTCATTCTATTCAAGACTGCTCTAAGAAATCAAATCAACCTAAGTGTGCCACTTGCTCACGCTTTAAGAAACCGAATAATCATGGCACAGGTTCTGCAGATTGCCCCGCGAAAATAATGGCAGAAAAAAGATACATAAACTCTATAGATTATGGTGGAGCTTAAAAGCGCCGGTATTTAACTCTGTTTTTGTTTGCGCTATAAATGATCTCCGTTCAGTAGATTTAAAATGTATTTAACGAACTTACACAAATAGGTATACATATATTTATAATGTTAAATTCATTTTTTTTATTTTTTATTTTATGTTATTAATATTAGTCTGCTTTGACTAGGTTAGGTAGACATTAAATACTTTATTTCCCTCAACATCATGTAAACAATAAAATAACCGATCAAAGTGCTGCTGTTCCACTAACCTAGTAATAGTACCTAATTTACCTACACTAACAATTCCAATTGCACACGTTAAATAAAAGAAATAATATATTGATAATAAAATTGTAATTAAAGTTGACGACAATTCGATGCAGCATGGACTTTGACCGAGTTTAGATTTTTGATGACGCGGATATTATGTTTATCATCAAGTAGAATCTACGATTTTTCGCTACACTGATATTTTAATTTATAAGCCACTTTTCTGAATGTTTTGTTATTGTTTTAATTTAATTATTAATTTACTTATATTTTATTGGTTAATAATTTTGAAAGAGTAATGTAAGTCCTAATTAGCCTGAAACACAGGTCAAACCTAGTTCAGGCACTTTGTATTCCTTCTCCCTCTAAATACTAATTTTAGACAAGTTGTTAAATTGTATGTACTAAGATTATATCAATAAAGATTTATTATTATTATTATTATTATTAATATTTAATACCAATTACAAATATTTAATATTCGCTAAGCACGCTAGTCTTTTGTTTAACTTGCTAACACATGATTTGTAATTTTACGATATCAATATAAGTTGTTTTTCGAATAAAATCCAAGCGTATAATTAGCATGCAATAGAACTTTGCTTCAGGCACGCTATCGCAGTAAAAACAAACTAGAATTTAAAAATGTTAATGGAAATTAGTTAAATACACGTGAAGAGTGAAAAGTACTGCGTCTATATCTTTCTTATAACGTACCTTCGTTTAAAGTAGATAAGCAAATTAAATCAAAAGCCTAGAACAGTTTTTTTTCGAATGCAAACCATATTGTATTTGTATCTAGCATAACACTAATGTAGAAAATAAAATATTCAAACGAACACGTTTTCAAAACAGAATTTATTGTTGTAGACAAAAAGAATGAACAATCGAAATGCAACAATTCTTCAAAACCACAAAAGTTAAGTTAGGTACACACACTACCTCGCAACAATTTCACGACTGGCAGCTACTTGAATAAACCGCAGTACAATTCACAATACAATTTTATATGCGACTATAAATCGGTTGTTCTTCCAGAGTAGAATTGGGAGCCAACTATCACAAGGCTCATATCTGTGCCTATAAAAATGCTTTATGTTAGTGGCTAATAAATGACATCAGCAAATTCAGTAAGACAATATGAGAAGCGCTCTATGCATTTGCTTTCTTTTATTCTCCCCTCGCAATCATTGTTTCGGATAAGGAGGGCGCCAACTTGTCGCTTGGCAAAGGCCTCGCTAATAATATTCCATTGTTTTTGTTACATCTCGCCAATGTCTGTGAATGTTTTGCTAATTGGATTGCTAATGGTGGTCTGAGTTAAATAAAAACAACCGTTCTATATTGGCATTTAAAATTGTCTAGTATTAAATTATTGAACATTTTGGTGTCTCATCAGAGTAAGAATAGATTTTGGGTATACGAGAGTACATTTCAAAATTTATAGATCTGACTACATAAGTTTTCGGAGTAACCCCCCTTTCCGCTGAGTCACAATATCGCACACTCATAACGTCAAATCTACTTACAGTGTTCAATGTTCAGCATTCAATAATTTCGGGTCTTCTTGTGCGGACTTATCTATGAGCTTAAATTGAAAATCAGCAATTTTTTTTTATTTGGTTCTAATAAGACTCTGAATAGTACACTGGCATTACTCAGAATTTTATTTTGATTACATTGAAATAAAAAAATATAAATAAGTGCATTTCAGATTACGCTATAATATAACAGTATATAGCATACAGTTCATAGGTATAATAGCATAACAATATCACCTACTTCACTTTTATGTAGAACACGTTCACACTTAGCTATACTATATGTCATTGGCTTGCTAATGTCATGAGATTGAGCGATACGCTGTGCTATATCGCACGCCGCATTCTTCATCCAGCTCGCTCCGACGTAACGACACGTTTGAGACCCTATTTATGAATCGTTCGTCTCGCATCGAGCGCTCGATTTCTACCAATTTTCATTGGACATAGGTAAAGCTGTATTTTTTATTTACTCTATGAATGGTCGATGAGTAGTTTTCTAGAAGAAGCATTGTCAGCTTAGTTATTTCATGATCAAGAGATAGCACTTGCTGAATTTGATATTTCATAAACTGGCAGTGGAGAAATTTCAAGACGTGGGCAAAAAGTCTGAAGTCACCAAGTTCTCCTCTGAACTTTATATGATCTAATATCCAGAGTCAGGTATTTTTCTGCTTTTGTAACAGCAATGCAAAGCTGGAATCTGCATTATCATCATCGTTTGATGAGTTTTCAAGACTATCCAGTATCAAACCCATTGTGTGTTCACTGACAACTCTGTCTAGTCTAAGCGGTCATGGGATTTTTGGTAACGATCAAGGAAAAGGTTAGATTCATTTTCATGGGTTGTAGAGTGGTCCCCTAATGTGAATGATCTCGGTCTGCCTGCTCTCAGTGGTTGCAACTTCGAATTATAGCGCTTACAAGAGGCTTTATTGTGACGAAAAAAAAACGATCAGAGAAATGGGTAGTTTTAGTATATATTCAAAATATGTCGTCTCTGCAGATGAAGCAAGTTGGTCTGCCAGCTCATAGTGGTTGCATTTCTGAGCTATGACGTGCACAAGTCACGTCATTGTTACGAAAAAAAAACGATACGGGAAATGGTCAGTTTTAGTACCTATTCAAAGTATAGTATCTCCACGTGTGAAACAAGTTGGTCTGCCGGTTCTCAGTGGTTGTATTTAAGAACTATCATTGTGTACGCAAGACGCTTATTTGTAGAGAAAGCCTAAAAAAACTTTGAAAAACGGGACAATAGGCGAATTTTTAAGTGCACGCCGGCCGCTTGCATATCTGTGACTGTATGAGTCCCCTCCCTACCTTAAGGCATCTCTACACTTGCGCGCGAAAAGCCCCAAACCTCCCGCGAAGCAGTGTGCGTAGTGTGGAACTGATTTGAATCGAATCCACACATCCGCGCGTGAGTATGGAGAGGTCTTGCCATGCCTGTGCCATCGCGCACCCCCCCCATCCCCCCCCCCCCCCCCCCACTTCCGATTTAAACGTCAATAGAGATGTTCGATCCGGGTGCCTTGTATCGATTTTCCGGATCGCCATGGATCGTAATTCACTGTATCGATCCAGATTATAGAATCTGGATTGATAGGCATCGGCTACACGCTCGGTAAATAGTAAATACTGTGGCCCAGCGCCATTGAGTAAATTTTAACCATGGAAAGTAAAATATTGAACATTCCATACAAATTACTTTCCATGGTTAAAATTAACTCTGTGGCGATGGATCACAGTTAGTCTAAGCGGTCACGGGATTTTTGGTAACGATCAAGGAAAAGGTTAGATGCATTTTCATGGGTTATAGAGTGGTCCCCTAATGTGAATGATGTCGGTCTGCCTGCTCTCAGTAGTTGCAACTTCGAGTTACAGCTATTATAAGAGGCTTCATTGTTATGAAAAAAAACGATCAGAGAAATGGTCAGTTTTAGTACCTATTCAAAGTATGGCATCTCCGTAGCTGAAATGTTGTGGTCTGCCGGCTCTCAGTGGTTGCATTTCAGAGCTATGATGCGCGCAAGTTATAACAAAATATTTTTTTCGTCAAATTGTATTTTTAAAAATACTAATCGATAGAACTCTTTATTATGATGAAAAAAAGTCTTAAGCCATTTTTGACTAAAATGAATAAATTGGTCGCAAAAAAAATACTTTATGTTTTTTTTTGTATGGAGTGAGATATTCAATGTGCTCTTACGGCCAATTCCTAATTTTTTCTGCCTCAAAACTACTTCTGCGTCACTATTTCAAACGTTTAAAATAATCATACACTATCAACGCGCGCCCAAAATTGTACATTCACACAGCTTGGATTTTTAAACAGTATAAAATCGTATTTTTTAGAAAAAACTTTTTTTGCCATTCTTTTATTTCATCAATTTTAACACTAGAAAAGCCAACAAAACGTTCAGTTAAGGTCTATTATACAATTGTTTTTACCATAATTACAACGCAACTAAACTATAAAGCTAAAATGTTTTCAGCAAAAAAACCATAAATATCTGAGTTGTAATTGTTTCATTAATAGTTTTGACCTGACCAAATTCCTAACGAACTCTTAAGAGGTATTGCGGAAGAGATGGGGCCAATACTGGCTAAAGTTTTCAACGAAATACTACGCACGGTTATTATACCTATACAATGGGCAGAGTCACACATAATACTCTTACATAAGAAAGGATCAAGGAAGGAAATAGGAAACTACAAGCCCATTTCACTGATTTCAAACACATACAAAGTCTTTGCAAAGGCATTACTAGAAATAATATTTATTTTTATTTATTTACGGTATCTGGTAATCTTGATGAAAATCAACCAATCAAACAGGCTGGGCTCAGGAAAAACTACAATACAATATATCACATCACCATTAAACAACTCATCCAAAAACACAACGAATATTATAAGCCAATTTACAAAGCTAATTTTCAATACCATTATCTGATGTCCTTACATTTATTTTAATGAAACAAAGAAGACCTAAAATTTTAAGTGATTTACTTAATAAAATAACTGTATCACCTTATTTAAAGAAAATTAACTTTTTATTACCACACGTAACGTGACTTAACTAATATTAAAGAATAGACTACCTAATACAATTATAATTAAATAAAGATTACCAAAATTTACAGGGCTTTGTACACATAGCTTCTAAACTAGAGACATACAATAAGACCCAATGTATAATGTTAAATATGTATATGGATAATTAGAAAAACAATTTAATTTTCATACAAACAAAGTAACTTTGATGCGTTGATCGTTTCGCTCGCTAACAGCGACCGGAAAACCCCTTTTTTGGTTAACCCAATTGATAGGGAAACCCTAATAAAAAACTTACCAAGTGATAGGGTTTCCCTTTCGATAGGGTTAGTCGAAGTTATGCTATCCGTATTGATAGGGTTTTTGAAAACAAGTCTATGAAATACCCAATCAAAAACCCTTTTAACGGTAAGCGGTTCATGAAATACCCAATCAAAACCCCTTTAACGGTAAGCGGTTCTGGGGCCCTATTTTTGAATCGCTCGGCTGGTGTCGAGCGTTCGTTTCTACTGATTTGCGTTCGACATTTAACTCAACCTCCATACATTTGAGTCAAATGTTGAACGAAAATCAGTAGAAACGAACGCTCGACACCAGCCGAGCGATTCAAAAATACGGCCCCAGAACCGCTTACCGTTAAAGGGGTTTTGATTGGGTATTTCATGAACCTCTTAAAGTTAAAAGGGTTTTTGATTGGGTATTTCATAGACTTGTTTTCAAAATTCGCCAGCGATTCAAAAATAGGCCCCCTGGTCCTTCGGCCCAGGTGGAACTAGGTATAAATTGCTAGAACACGTTTTAAAACCCCTTCATAAAGCCTTCATAGGGTTTCCCCGATAGGGTTTTCGTATTCGGTAAGTGCTTACTTGGGTTACCCTTTCGATAGGGTTACCGTATTGATAGAGTTTTTGAAAACAAGTCCATGAAATACCCAATCAAAAACCCCTTTAACGGAAAGCGATTCCGGTCCTTGCTCGTAAGTTCGACGACTTCCAACCTCCCGAAAGCCGGGTTCCGAAAAGGCATTAGTACCATAGACCACATCCATTAAATCTGCTATTATGCTTGGCGTTCGTGGACTATGAGAAAGCCTTTGATTTGATTGAAACCTGGGCGGTGCTGCAGTCTCTCCAAAGTTTCCAAGTTGACTACCAGGTATATCGAGATGATGTGGTACTTATACGAAAATGCCACCATGTTGATCCGAGTACAGAACCAGAGCACAAATCGTATCCAACTGCAGCGAGATGTGGGACAGAGAGATACTATTTTCCCGAAACTATTCACAGCTGCGTTGGATGATATCTTTAAACTCTTAGACTGGAAAGGACTCAGAATCAAGATGAATGGCCAGTACCTAACACACCTTCGTTTTGCCGATGATATAGTTCTTATGGCGAAAACCTTGGAAGACCTGAACACAATGCTCGAAGATTTCCGTTAGTGCTTCCCAAAGAGTGGGTCTCAAGATGAACATTTATAAGACGAAAATCATATCGAATGCCCATGTTGTGCCCACTTCAGTTCATATTGGGAACACTAGGAGTTGTTGTCCATTACGTAGAAGTACCTAAGACAGGCAGTCCAGTTAGGTAAGTCCAACTGCGGGAAAGAGATCTCTCATCGAATCAAACTCAGATTGGTAGCATTCGGGCAGCTTCGAAAACATCTTTCCGTCCGATTTACCTCAGTGTCTCAAGACGAAAGTCTATGACCAGTGTGTGTTGTCAGTGATGACTTCGGCAGTGAAACGTGGCCGCAAACTATGGGTCTCATAAGGAGGCTCAAGGTCACCCAGCGGGCAAAGGAGAGAGTCATAATCGGCGTTTTTCTGCGTGATCCAATCAGAAATGAGGAGATCCGCAGGAAAACTAAAGTAATCAACATCGCTCGAAGGATTGCTCAGTTGAAGTGGCAGTAGGCTGGACACATAGCGAGAAGAACCGATGGCCGTTGGGGGGGCGTAGGTTCTGGAATGGCGAACGCGGACCGGACGACGCTCCGTGGGTAGACCCCCGACAAGGAGGACCGACGATCTGGTGAAGGTCGCGGGAAACCGCTGGATGCGAGCAGTGCAGGACCGTTCGTCGTAGAGATCCTTGGAGGTGGCCTATACCCAGCAGTGGGTATCGTGCGGCTGATATGATGATACATCCAAGTGATCTGAACGGCATTTTAAGAGCTGTATGTACCAAAGTTCTCAATTACAGGATTTCCATACCTTTTAATGCTATTTACGTGATTTTTTTAAACTAATCGAAACAGATCTTACAATCCTGATAGATCAGTTGTGTGTATATTGCGATCTGGATTTCCTTCATTTACTTTCTTGATAGCCGTCTTCAAATCACAGCTTGATCAATCTCTGGCGGAGGATGTATGAAAATGAATTAACTGGTGCTTCTTATTATCTGTCGCATAGTAAAATATTGATGATTTTAGTTTCTGCTTGTTTCTATCAATGTTCATAAATACAATTTTGATCTTAATAATATATCTTCAAAATCTTTACTTTTGTTATAAATTACTTATAAACGAGCCTAATTTGGTTTTATTTGATTTATTATGGTAAAAAAGTCATCCATAGTAATAATAGTGACTTTTATTGTGTTTTAATTGATGAGAAAGTAATAAATAACGTCAAAACAATCAGTTTTTTACTTAAAAATTACGATTTGATACTGTTTTGAAATCCAATATGTATTAAACGGACAATTTTGGGCGCGCGTTGGTTGATAGTGTAGGATTATTTAAATGTTTAAAATAACAATAAAATATTGACGCAGAAGTAGTTTGAGGCAGAAACAATTAGGAATTGGCCAAAAAAGCACATTGAATATCTCACTCCATACAAAAAAACATAAAGTATTTTTTTCCGACCAATCTATTCATTTTAGACAAAAATGGCTTAAGACATTTTTTTCATTATAATAAAGAGTTCTATCGATTAGTATTTTTAAAAATACAATTTGACGAAAAAAAAGTTTTGTTGTAACTTACGCGCGTCATAGCTCTGAAATGCAACCACTGAGAGCCGGCAGACCACAACATTTCAGCTACGGAGACGCCATACTTTGAATAGGTACTAAAACTGACCATTTCTCTGATCGTTTTTTTTTCGTAACAATGAAGCCTCTTATAATCACTGTAACTCGAAGTTGCAACTACTGAGAGCAGGCAGACCGACATCATTCACATTAGGGGACCACTCTATAACCCATGAAAATGCATCTAACCTTTTCCTTGATCGTTACCAAAAATCCCGTGACCGCTTAGACTAACTGTGATCCATCGCCAAAGAGTAAATTTTAACCATGGTAAGTAATTTGTATGGAATGTTCAATATTTTACTTTCCATGGTTAAAATTTACTCAATGGCGCTGGGCCACAGTATTTACTATTTACCGAGCGTGTAGCCGATGCCTATCAATCCAGATTCTATAATCTGGATCAATACAGTGAATTACGATCCATGGCGATCCGGAATATCGATACAAGGCACCCGGATCGAACATCTCTATTGACGCTAAAGCCGGAAGTGGGGGGATGGGGGGGTGCGCGGTGGCACAGGCATAAAGACCTCTCCATACTCACGCGCGGGTGTGTGGATTCGATTCAAATCGGTTCCACACTACGCACACTGTTTCGCGGGAGGTTTGGGGCTTTTCGCGCGCGAGTGTAGAGATGCCTTAAGATGGGGAGGGGACTCATATAGTCACAGATACGCAAGCGGCCGGCGTGCACTTAAAAATTTGCCTATTGTCCCGTTTTTCAAAGTTTTTTTAGGCTTTCTCTACAAATAAGCGTCTTGCGTACACAATGATAGTTCTTAAATACAACCACTGAGAGCCGGCAGACCAAATTGTTTCACACGTGGAGATACTATACTTTGAATAGGTACTAAAACTGACCATTTCCCTTATCGTTTTTTTTTCGTAACAATGACGTGACTTGCACACGTCATAGCTCAGAAATGCAACCACTATGAGCAGGCAGACCAACTTGTTTCATCTGCAGAGACCACATACTTTGAATAGGTACTAAAACTGACCATTTCTCTGATCGTTTTTTTTTCGTAACAATGAAGCCTCTTGTAAGCGCTATAACTCGAAGTTGCAACCACTGAGAGCAGGCAGACCGACATCATTCACATTAGGGGACCACTCTACAACCCATAAAAATGAATCTAACCTTTTCCTTGATCGTTACCAAAAATCCCCCGAACGCTCAGTCTAGTCAACTAAGCTTGCGATTATATAGCGTAATATGTATGTTATGCTAAATAGTATGGCTTTATGACGTATAATGCTATACAATAGAGGAAAATAGTACAGCGTAATGTGAAATGCGCTACATTGATATAGTTTCGAAGATATACCTACTCAAAATCATCGAATGAATAGCTTAATAGCGAGATAGGCCTTATCATCAATTACTTACACTTCTTGAACTCGACTCGCATTATGATTTCAAAGCTCCATCCAGACTTTTACAAGTCATTCGTGCGCCTCCAAACTATTTTCATCGCGACCTATTTTACAATCTCTATTGTTTTGCTCCCCGGAGCTCTCGCGAGATTGGTTTCACTCTTTTACAGCTCCTAAAGTTATTGTTCTAAGGTCACACATCATTATTCAACGTCATATATCTCGAATGCGAGCACTTACAGCGAATGGGGTGGACTTAAGTGTATTCCATTAACCATCAATCGTCTTTCGCATTTCGACGATCGTAAAGATACGTCGCTCGATTGTTTCGCTAAGAACTTATATGAAGCACCCTGTATTGACATTTCATAGGGTTAAGGACAAAATATATTGCATTGTATTTTAATGGTCATTTGATTTGTTTAAGAGCCTGAAGTCTTTAGCTAAGAAGAAGAATGTACATTTTAAAGTTCACCTTACCTTTTTAATAATCTTACATGAATAAGATTATGTACTCATCAAATCTTTTGCAGATTTTATTTTGAAGTTATTGTAACGAACTCGCTTAAAAATAATGAAAATTGTTGTAAGTTATTTGCTCCTATTCATGCATATGAAGACGTGCAAATATAAGCTACATAGTTAAGCCACACCTCGTAGGCTTGTAATAAAAATTCATCACACACTCCGAAAAATCTTGAAGAAAGAATATATCCGTAGTTCCATCCCCGGTGTTTGCTGGTGGTGGCTAAGCTGCATCTAATGAAATCCGCTGTCAGGATATACTTGCATCGGGGGTTGCGGCACGATTGATCTTGGTACTTTGAGAAATGTCTGTGTAAGAAGGATTTGCATCGGGTAACAATCTGTCATTCGAACAAGTTTAGTCTGGGTTTTGCTTTGGGGTGTCTATAACAAGCTTTTTATACTAGTGGCTCTGTGAGCTGTAGAACTCGCTTAACGTTAAGACAGAATCGCCAAAAAAATCTATATAATTGTCGAACCTTTGCACAAATTTTCAAGAGAATTGGTTGAGAAATGCGACCTAAAGAGTAGAATAAACGGACAGTCGGACGGACATACGAAAGCATGTTTGACCAATCTGCCAGAGAGGCTTTGCTCGTTCTTCGCGCTCGCGCTTGGTCGATAATTAAAGTTTTTGTTTAATAGTTAAAGAAACTTCAAGTGTTAGGTATGCAACAATAGTTTTATGCAGATACCGTTTTGTAAAATCCTAACCACCGTACAGATAAACGAAAAATAATTTTATACTAGAATGACCAAAAGTTTGTTCAGGAATATGACGCTTTGAGACGCCATATGTAAGAAGTAATAGTTGCTAAGCAATATATTTGGTTAAACTAGGTATAAACTTATTATTTGTTTATAAGTACGGCAATAAATCTCTTGTGATTTGTGTGACTTGTGTGTATCCTTCTAATAATATCAATTATATAGAAACAATATTTTTAAAATAGTAGGATTAAATAGTTTAAAATAATAGGATTTTTAAATACGTGGCTACGTTATTTTTTTTTTTATTGTTTCGTAAAAACTTTTCACAAACAATATTTTTAAAACCAGCATCACCCAAGTATCAAGATCTATACCCCCTGGAGTCCCTGGAAAGTTCCGAATCGTAGAATCTGTATTTTCATGGCCCTGCTTAGTCGCCTTTAAATAGTTGGGGGACATTCCGATCACGGAAAAAGAAGACTTACATAATTATGGGATAATAGATTTTTATCAATAATGCTCGTATTTGCCGCATTTGTTGGGGATTAGAAAGCAAGGCGTCTTGAATATTATCCTGAAATAGAGGGCAATTTTAATATTTAGCCCGCTTATATAAAGTACATTGAAATTAGCTTTTGAAAGATGTATTAATTTTTTGGCGCCATTTTGTCGAGTTCAGTTATACGATTCTGCCGTATTGTGAATCTGCCAAACAACGCGTGAGGGAGTTCGGTGGCTATTTTAACTATTTGCAAATTGATTTATTAGCGGATATTGTAGCTTAAAATTGATGTTATTTTGTGTTACAAGTGTCTACGGAACTGAACAATATGTGGAATGATTGAAATAGGCGCGATCTCGGTCGTGTGAAACTGAGACTTTTATTTTAGTGGCAAAACCTCAGCAAAACTTACTGAGTAAACTGACTTAATATACTTGGTGCCAAATGCTTCAAAAAGCATTGGAACGTGATGCATCCGCGCTCTAATGCAAATCGAAACAATATCACTGAACCCTATCCAATACTTGAAACTGGAAAAAGTATTCCCAGGGAGTAAATTGCCAAAGCAAAAATAATAAGAAGGAGATTGTATGAATTTGACGCTATCATACATAATTATACATCTTTATCCTCAGATTGTGAAACGATAGCGAAGTTTATCAAATATGGTTTTCGCTACAGGGGCATGTTTGATTTTTCAATAGACAGATTAAGTTCTAATTAACAACATTTTACTTTGTCAGTAAAGGCACAACTGACGATTGAACAAATCACTGACTCGAGAACAATTTATTTATTATAAACATAAAAATTACAGTAAATTTTGACCCCGAAAACTGAAGGGTAATCCCATAATAAAGAGTACTTCATTTTGTACGGTCGGTCGTTCAGATTCATCTTGCAAACGTATAGCTAAGGTGTTAAGATTTTTTTTATCTCAGGTCAAAAAGAAAATCCGTTATTCTTATTTAAAGAAAATGTAAGTGTTTTGTAGTAATACAATGGAGCACACCAAAAAATAAGAAAATCGTAAAGAAGTAAGATGATTTAGGACACAAAAGGTAAAAAATATCAGAAAGTTGACCAGTAACAAAGGCATGTAATGTTTATAATCCCGTACTGCGTGTTAACGACTAATATATTCTTTTTATTTGTGTATTTACGAACACGAGCACACCGAAACCACATAAACTTTTAGCGTAAAATCGAACTTTCTGGTTGATACAGACAATTCTATTACCTACAAGACCGCCATACGATTGATGCAATTTCGTTCGAAAATGAAACAAATAACAAATACTTTACAACAGAACCGTAATTTTCACAATACTATTTTTATTGCGCTTTTTACAAAAATATACTTACGGACATAACGATAATTGATAATAATAATAATAAACTTTAATAAAAAAATATTTGAAAGTACTACAAGCTTACAATTTATTAATAGGAAAACTACCTAAAGTAAAATTTCTATACTTGATAAAAAATGAAACTATGGAATTATATAAAATCTACAGGTGCACTAATGTGGCTTAAGAACCTAGACTTAAGGGGCCATAATAGGAAAACATAGTTTGCGGGGCCATATTTTTATATAGAAAACGTAAAGTTGTAGCCACAAAAAAAAACATACGACAAGCTAAAGACATTATCTAGTAGCTACAAGTATTAAATTGGGTATAAACCTCACCGATGATTGTAAAAAAAAACTGAATATCATCAAAAGCGCTTGTCGCGGGCTATATTTTTGGCGTAAATAATAGCGGAAACGTATTGAATTTTACATCAAAATACACTTTAACGTACTGTGCAGTTGCTCCAATAACTTTTTTTCAAGAAAGATGATTGTGCTAAAGATAATAATGAAAAAACAACGAAAAACATCGAAAAAGTGCAGAAGTGAGGTTATTTTCCATACATTTTACATGAAAAAAAAAGACAGAGACAAAAGATTCGCATAACAGAGCCTTAAGTTAAGAACCTACAATTGATATTGGTGAGTTCTTTTTAACACTTAGCTGAAAATAATTACATTGAATTGTAATAATAAGTCCAAAATTTTAAGAACCGATTAATATGTTAATAAGATGCGGCACTTATATTATAATTCAATGTTATTATTTTAGCTAAATGTTAAGAGAAGACATAAAAGGAAAACTTCTTTAAATAAGTTTTTAGGGTTCCGTATTTTAATTTTGAAGCTAAACTTTCTTTATCTACGAAATTAAAAACGGCGTTATCGATAACAGAGTTGGGATAACAATATTGCCAACAAAAGATAGCTCGGCATAATTTAATCAGGGTAGACGCCTTAAGTTTACGATGAGGGTGTCCAAGAAATCTCTGAAAGTAGCCAACTGTACTATCTTTGAATAAAACCCTCTACAATTGAACAATGGGATGGTCCGTCCTACTGGACATATAACGCTTGACCAATTCGCCTTTGTACGAATGCGTACGATTGGGGAATATCAAATGGACAAGGCTGGCTGATTGGGTCTCTTTTCTTGGGAAACCATTGATTTTAGGCAATTCACTGAACAATATTTTAGGACGTTAATGTCGGGTAGTGTTTGATTTACTTAACAACCCGATTGGCAATTGAGATTTCTTAGCTTTCGTTTGTGGTTTTTAAAAGGTTGATGTAGCGTTTCCACTAAGATATTTTTTGGGGAACAATGTAAATAGCTAATATTTTGACCAACAAATAAAATTAAATATTTTTTAAACATACATACCAAAGTATAAATTCTTTATAAAGACTTTTTAGGGTTCCGTACCCAAAAGGTAAAAACGGGACCCTATTACTAAGACTCCGCTGTCCGTCTGTCTGTTTGTCTGTCACCAGGCTGTATCTCATGAACCGTGATAGCTAGACAGCTGAAATTTTCACAGATGATGTATTTCTGTTGCCGCTATAGCAACAAATACTAAAAACAGAATAAAATTAATATTTAAGGGGGACTCCCATACAACAAACGTGAATTTTTTGCCGTTTTTGCTTGATATTAATAACGACAACAGGTGGACAGTTGAAATTTGCACAGATGATGTATTTATGATGCCGCCATAATAATAAATACTAAAATCAGAATAAAATAAATATTTAAGGGGGCTCCCATACAGCAAACGTGATTTTTTTGCAGTTTTTTGGTACGGAACCCTTCGTGCGCGACTCCGACTCGCACTTGGCCGGTTTTTTTAAACATACATACCAAAGTATAAATTCTTTATAAAGACTTTTTAGGGTTCCGGACCCAAAGGGTAAAAACGGGACCCTATTACTAAGACTCCGCTGTCCGTCTGTCTGTCTGTCTGTCTGTCTGTCACCAGGCTGTATCTCATGAACCATGATAGCTAGAAAGTTGAAATTTTCACAGATGATGTATTTCTGTTGCCGCTATAACAACAAATACTAAAAACAGAATAAAATTAATATTTAAGGGGGACTCCCATACAACAAACGTGAATTTTTTGCCGTTTTTGCTTGATATTAATAACGACAACAGGTAGACAGTTGAAATTTTCACAGATGATGTATTTTTGTTGTTGCTCTAACAACAAATACTAAAAACAGAATAAAATTAATATTTAAGGGGGGCTCCCATACAACAAACGTATTTTTGTTTGCCGTTTTTTTGGTACGGAACCCTTCGTGCGCGAGTCCGACTCGCACTTGGCCGATTTTTTTGCTTACTGTCGCAATGCACAATTCTCATTCCCAGAGCAGAAGCTACAAAGGTCATCGGGCATTTTTGTCACATTTGGCCTACGGCGTACACAAACGAAATAGGGCTAGGTGTGTAAATAAATGTATCTACTGAGTGCTATGGGTCGCATTCATGCAAGCCATCTTTCATTTATAATCATTTTATCATAATGTTTCAATAATAAATAAAAATGAATTAAGACAACACGAACGTTTATTATGCTTGTACCACACATTTTCACAGTGCAGAAACTTCTGTTTTTAATATTATCGAAAGTTAATAACATTAAACATACTTATACTCACACACAAACTATAAAATTACTTTTTCTGCCGGTCAGTACATTAAAAACAATACATATTTTGAAAAGTCGGATTGAATCCTTCAATTTAAACCTGGTTTGGTCTCTGTCGCGAACTTTCATCAAGGAGGTCAAATATGCCCAATGGCCTTTTTAGAAAATAAGTGAATATTATTAATGACTTTATAACATGAGTAATCATTGAGTTAATATCTTTTAAACACACCAAAATATAATATGCATATAACATAAACATTTTTTTTACTTACTGTCGCAATGCGAAACATCCCGGCGCGGAAGCTACTAATTTTCCAATGTGCCAGTTGCGTTGCCGTATATTTATTTCTGTGGGATTTGTTCTTCTATCCACGGGATCTGTAGCGGGGAATGATTTATACAAGCCACGCTCATCCCGCTTTATTTATAGGAACCGCACTGTACAGTAATTACAGGCCGTGTAAACGTTTGCGAATAGAAAAAGGGATAGACCTTTTAATATAGCGCCCTAATTGTCCGATTATAGATCTTTAAGGAAAATTGGTACTGAGCTAATTTTGGATAAGGGTCAGCTAATTATAGGATCTCTTTAATTAACTTTGAACCTGCCAAACACTACATTATCTTCAGATGGTAGATGGATATTTATCGGAGAACTTTATTTCATTTAACCATAATATCTGAGGTGAAACTGATTCCTGCGTCAGCTCAGACAATAGAGGCATGAATTCAAAACATTCGTTCATGTTTTTTTCTGAATAGATAAAAAAATGTTAACCCGTTTGCCGCGTTTGCTGTCCGCTTTGTTGCTTTGCTGGCTATTCAAGCTGCAGAAAAACAGGAAGCTTCAAAACATTCAAATTACTCCATTGTGATTTATTTTTCTTATGACCGTTTTCCAAATGGATAAATGGACGGCCAGAAAGTTCAATGTCATGGAAAATGTTGCCAATTGTTTTGTGGAACAATAAGGGTATTGTTTGGGTTAAATGATGTTCGGTAATGGTTTATTGAACTACGAAGCAGACTAATATATATTCTAGGAACGCTGTTAGCTTTTGCTGTTAAATGAACTGAAAATAATAGTGTCCCGAATATACGAAGAAAATTATTTGTATAGTAAAAGCTATTCTTTTGATATTTTTGCTCTATTCAAGGGGAATAATTTTATACATACACGCACATACATGCTCACATAATAATAAAATAAATATTTACCCTTAACTAATTAAAAAGCATTAATGATTTATGTAACATTCGATTTCGTCTCTGTGAAGTTATAATATTTAAATAGCTTTCATAAACAAATAGTCACCAGATAGCTAACTACGCTTTTTATGTTGACTACAGCATACTTTTTCCATTTTGAAATACTCAAGTTTCAAAACAATATTTACATTTATAAATGCATTCAAAACCGCCGCCTTAAAATGGTAATCATTGTTGAAAGTACATTACAAATAAATTATGAATTCAAGAAATCGTTGCAAAGCCACACAAAACGCGTTGAATAAATATGTAAATATTCTCCTTGTATCCACAGCAATTTAAACATTTGAACTGCGAAAACGGCTTTTAATACGTAGGGCATAAAGACGATTCCTAAGGCCATCTATAAATGTTACGTTTAATATGTCGTCTTGTGTACCAAACTGAAACCACTCTGTGAAGGGAATAAATAAAGAATCCAGTGCCTATATAAATGTATTGGCAGAAATGCAGTTTGCAATTCATAGCGTCTTCCGAGTCTGCCGACTGCATTAGCTTGGGAACCCAGGGCGTAATCGTATTTACATTATAAATGTAAGCCGAGTGATGGACGGCAGAAGCTCAATTAAATAAAGGATAAATATCTGTAGGAAAATAAAACCAGACAACTATTGTAGGGAATATTATAAGGGTGGTTAAAACTCATGGATCGATACTCTTAAAGTGGAAGAAGGAGCTATGTGGCATTGCACGTAATGCACTTTCAGTGAATAAGGGTGTTATGTGGCTATCTGGTGAACATTTCTTTTATCTCTTGTCAAAATAACTAACTAATTTATTGACTTTAATTTTATAGTAACACAAAAGTATAACTGTTTTTTGCGTTTTGTTCTTTTCAAAGCGATATTTGCCATTTTGCTTAAAAAGCGCAAATTGGCCCGTACTAATCATAAATCATGAAATATAAGATGGTACCAAATTATATGATAATACTGAAATATGTTAAAGTGTTGCTTAAACTAAACAACTTTCTCCGTGGAACATAGGTCGAAAAACTAAAAAAAAAATTCATACTCACAAAATGTCAGCTAACCGATTTACTATGGAAAGGCGAAAAATAATAGTTTTTCGACCTGTGTTCCTTGGAGAATTTTGTTCAGTTTTAGCATCATCACATCATTTTGGTACCACCTTAAATTTTAAAGCAATACTACTAATCATACTATCTTACAAAAGCTTGGATGTTTGGAACTCAATCACGCATAAGCGGGTGGACGGATTTGGATGAAATTTGGTACCTACACAGATACTTTACAGCCTGCCTGCCTAGCATAACCGATTTATATCGCGTGATATAGCGTTTTATCACGTTTAACTGTCAAAAATACAAAGGAATTTGACATTTGAGTGTCGATAAAATGCTATATCACGCGATATAAATCGGTCATGCTAGGCAGGCTGGATTAAAATATTACGTACGTACCCGTAAAACTTAATAGTTCCCGAAGGAATAATATAACAGAACTATAAACCGAATCCCACGTATATAAACACCAGTGGCGAAGGGTCCATACAAGCCGATTCCCATCGGCTTACCTTTGGAAATCTCACCCCAAAGATCCACTATGAAGATCATAACATTTTTCATCATTTTTGTAGAGCGGCTTACCTTCGCCATAATTTCACCCCTCGCCACTGCAAGCTAGCCAACTCGCTCATCAACCAACGGTCCGAACGGTGTGTGGATGTAATCCCGTTTGAACGTGGAGGATATGGCTTGGTAATGTTAATCCTCTTCTGTCAGGACTCAGCGCTGTCCCGTCCCACCAGCGCTGAGCACGTCCAAGCTGTTAGGGGAGTTTAGGCGAGTCATGCTTGCTCACGCTGTACAGGATCGGGGCGTCGGGGATGATGGTAAGCATCCCAAACATTGCATAGGAAATCGGAATTTAGTCGTTGGTAGGCAGGTAAATTCATTAGGTTTATAAATTCATTGTTAGGCGCGTAGGAACAGTAGCTTAGGTTAGCATCTCAAGGCGGGAGGGAAACTTGGATGCTGGTAAAAGGTTAGACATCCTCAAGAAGGTCGTGTTGTCAGCAAGGTAACAGCAGGAACGGTAGACAATCTAGGAGCTTTTAGGTAGGCGGTGGAGAGGTAGATCACTTCGTAGTGTATCGGATTTAGGTAGGCCGCAAATAGGTAGGCGTCGTCAAGATGGCCGCCGAGGTCAATAGGTAGTGATTCGAAATTTAGGTAGGCGGTGTTGAGAATCGGGTCGACAGAATGGCCGCCGTGGGTCACCAAGTGGAACATTCGAATTTATATAGGCGGTGAAGAGGTAGGATGACTTAGGAATGGAACATGGTGAATGCGGAAGTGTACAATATAATGGACGAAAGTTTATGTGGAATTACTGGTTATAATCCAATAGGATAGTATCAATCTTCCATAGAATCAGTGTTGTGAATGATTACTACAGTGTGCTAAATTGTGTAGACTTTGCAAGCTTCAGTAAGTACCCACAAATTAATTTACTCTTAATTTAATTTAGATATCTTTTTCAGTTAATATTGAATAATGATTTAATAGATGGAGTAGAATCATAAATAAAGAATAGATTATTTATCTTTGAATTGGATTGGTTGAAGGGAGCTATGGTTGAACCGATTGTTTATAGATAGAATAAACTATTTTGGTAATTTTGAGAGGAGTGCTGGAACAAGATCTGAGTGTATGGAATAAGCTCGTGTCTCTAGTAAGTTAAGGTCGATTCACAACTTCTAGGTCACTAGATCAATGCTTTGAGTAAACCTTTCAAATTAACAGAATGATGTTTATGATTAACCGAGAAATAATACTTTGAAAAGTATCTACCAACTATGAAAGTATCATATTATTTAGTGAATATATAAAATTCACAAATAATAATGACAACATATCTTTTATCTGAGTTCAAATATTTAAACTATGTTCCACCAGCCAACTCAATTGAAAGATGTTAGAAATAGAATCTAGTTTACAATTGAGAACAAATATTGCCAAGTCTACTCAATATTAAATCGAAATACTGCTTTAACCTTTAGTAAATGACCTGAAGTCAATTCAGTTTATGGTTGTATATTTATAATTTAGCTGAGATTGAAGTATGGAAATCCCGTCATAGAATTTTACCTTGTTTAGAATTGTCTTTCCTTCAGAATTTGAGAACTATCAGTGTCCCAAGTATATGGATAGTAATGTTGTGTCCATCTGTTATAATGTTAAACAGTCATACTAGAACTAATTATTTAATTATTCTAAATTTAAATTCGTAATTCAGCCATCGCAATTGAAGGAGAATTCTTCATTGTGAAAAACTGGTAGTTCGCTTGAAAGCACTCTGCTTGCCCTCTTTTATTAAAACTGACTGACAAAGACTAAGTACTATAACTTAAAAATATTCATTAATTAAATTTGTCATGAAAGAATATGGCTGGCCAGAAGGGAGTTGACCAAGTACGGAGACGAGACTCATTGTATCGGGCGGGGAGCGGGCCCATACCTTAGCTGGCAAAACCACAATTGCATATTCATTACTTGTACAATAACTTCAGAAAGTAAAAGAATTCTTATTTAATAGCGCTGAAAATTTTATTATACTTTGATCTCAGGCGACTAAAACTTCTTAACTTACCTGAAATAATCTCTCTTATTTTAATGAACTAAGTTGACAATAGATAATTTACATTATTTGGAATAACGTCATACATGGCATATAATTTGACACTTGGCAGCGGAAGAGAATTGCTCAAATTTAACTTTTCTCTATAACCCGACTTACCTCTTTTTACCTTGCAGTCTATTTTGGTTGAACATACCCTCTTTTACCTTATAACAATACTCCATTTAACTCATAAATTCACTTTGATCATTTCCTATCAACGTAGGTTTATTTCACTCATACTTACTTCATCTACGGAACGTAATTGGGAACGCTTCCCTCTTTATTTATAGTATTCCCATTTTTTGACACTAAAGAACTATGGAATTTCCCTTGGTAGTATGACAAATATTAAGAATTAATATGAAAGTAAAGTAAACTCACTTAAGAAAAATACAGACTTAATTTTTATTTCTCTGGTTATATCAATAGAGCAATATCTTTCATTTAGTGGTATTTTCTTTTAGAAATAAATGTAATAACAGGAATAATTAAGACCTAGTAATGAAAGCGAATACTTCTATTGGAAAATGAAAATCAATACTAATCACACTTTTAAAAGAATTTGGGTTCACTAATTATCACATCCAGGGTTCCTCCATTAGATTTTCACAGGCCCTTTCAGATCACACAAAGCTTGTTAGTAAGGTTCTTTGTAGGTTAGTTAAGGTTGGATAAAGCAAACTTAGTAAATTGTATTTTGGAGGTTATTTAATCCAGTAAAATTAGGTTCAATAGTTTAGTTATAATCTACGGTAAGTAGTAAGCGGATTTTTGATTGTCCTCCTGTCCTGTAGGTTATTAGGTTTCCACTTAGGTTTTAGTCTCTTGCATAGGCTGTGATCATCTAGACCCATTGTAGTTAGGTCGTCGGTTACATTTTCGTTGATACCGTGACCAGGATTTCATATTATTATTGCGAATCTTCAGGTTTTGTGTGGTTTGGGAGTGAGTGACTGTTAACAAGTGAGATTGTGACAGTCACATTTTGTTGCGGTGAAGTGGGTATAAAGGTTTGATATGTTGAAACACTGATTTTCTTTTCCAATGGTTGTTAAGTTATCATTCTGGTACGAGTTATGGCGTTTAACTTGTCACTTTGGCTGGTCCTTGAAACTTTTGTTTTGCGAATCATTTGTAAGATCTTAGTTAAATATCTCTGAAAACAAATATACAAATAACCACTGTTTAGGACAAATCTTGTAAAGTATTTTCGATACATTTAATGTTTTCATTGTCATTATAGTGCTGCCAAGACTATCGACGTCTCTGATACTTTATCGATATTTACGTAAATTATCGACACTTAGGTTAACTGTATTGCATTTGGTTCTATAGTCATTTTACACACTACGTTTGGTTACAATGATACAATTATGCAGTTAAATTATTACTTGTTCATACAGTATAGTCTCGTTTAAGGTAAATTGCGTAGTTAAGCAAATCGTATCGCGATAGTTTTTATTGATATACACTATCGATAATCGATATAATTATTTTCCCAGTTCCGGTTTATCTACTCAAGTCAAATTTATTTTACTCTGTTCAAAGGTCCGCATCAAGGTCCGACCGAATCCACTTTTCGGCCATGGACCGAGACCGATTAAAAAATTGAATTCTGACTTGGATTTTATTCACTGATATGATTAAGTTAGAAAAAAAAGGACATTTTTATAGGTAACCACATATACGATTTTAAATGTATAACTAAGGACAACGAGTGCCTGGCGGGTTTTTATCAATCATATGTCATTAGGTATATTGATAGGTAGACTGTCAATTGAATTTACGGCTATAGCGAAATCATAGGTGCTTTGTTGTGTCAAAGCTATGATTCTTAAAGAAAAAAATATGTATGGTCACACGTGTGCACTCTTTTATTTATTTTTTATCATTCGTAAAATCGAATTAATTGTTCAAAATTGTGGTTGATAGGACACGAGATTTGTAGTAATTTTATTAAATGTATACGCACGTGTGCGTAACATTGTCTGTGTAACTTTTAGTAATAGTGTGTTGTTACGTAAATGGCTGAATGTGAATAAGGTCAGGAACGCGGCCAAAGAAATTACATGTTATCGATTTCCGAACGAAACGTCAACTTGACAGATTCCTATTCCTTTATTTTAATGACATATATAATAAGTTTTTGTTTATGCCAATAAGGTTAAATTATATTTTGTAAGTTTTCAGCGTTAATTAACAGTGAAAATGATAAGGACATGCAGAAAGTTTTGTCCATAATTACTTTATAGGTATACGATAAACGATTAACTCTAATCATTTAAGAAGGATTGACGTTTTGTCATTGGCAGGTTGAGAGATGAATTCTGTCGTTGCCTTTATCACGTTTGTGGTTAACTTAATATTATACGATTGATGCGTTAGATAATAGGAACGGCAGTAACGTTTAGTAATACTGAAGTCGTGGATGAATTTAGGGTTAGTGAGTGTTGTAAGATAATTCTAGATTCAACTTACAAAGTTACAAAAAAATATTAGCGTATAATGTAATAAATAGTTTTAGAGTTTGTGTGTTATCGCTAATTTCTGAATAGTAATAGTGAAGATAGAGGGATATTAGCAGCATAAAATGATGGGGTCGTGAAATATTTTAATAAGCTTTTAAATTGAAACTAGAAAACTTAGTATGTGGTGATTAGATTTTAGTTTAACTTAGTAACCTACCTTTGAGATTGTGCTATTGAAGGGATCATGATCGTTTAAGATTTGAGTTAGTCATTTATAGATTATCATTTTGAAATATTTATCCGAGGTGAATTAATTTTGTAACTAATCGTCGAGACTTTCGAAAATTATCTAACTGGGGGTCGTTGTAGAACTAGTTACTAAGACGTTTTGGTTGTGGAAACAACGTTGAGGAAGTTGGCTAGGGAGGTATAATGTGTTGGGATTTAATGATAAAAGGAAAGTTTAAAATATTTAAATCATGTAGAATAGTAATGGTAGCAAAGAATGTGATTGACGTTTTTCTGAGAATTAGATATTTAATTCGAAATGATTAGTTTCAACATTTACATTAGTCGAATATTAGGGAGCGTGGTTTTGTGGAATCCAAAGCGGTGGATTTTTTAAAACCAAATTAGTACGGGTACTATATTTTAATTATTTGAAGATCTGACCTTACAACAAAAAAAAAAAAAACAAGGAGAGTTTCAAAAGCTATTGTAGAGATTAAATATCAAAATAGGAAAACCATCTCGTGTTCGACGAGTGCCCAAACGATATGAGCCAGATGACGAATTAGGAAACATAGAAGAAATCAATAGTGACTCTAATCGGCCTGTTCAACCGGAAGAGGTGGAAGTTAGAGATTCTAGAGTGCTTGATGAACCCCATCCGATAGTTAGAACTATAAGGCGACCGAAGTCGACACGTTCACGGGAATTGGTGACCATACAGCGTATGTTGAGTCGTACCATAGGGGTGCTTACTAGAAGAGTAAATGTTCTGAGTGGGGAAGTTAAGAAAACGCAGCGAACTATCCAGGAAACTACCGGAGGGGAAAAGGAATCGCCAATAGTTGAGGTAACGTCATTGAATAATGAAGGAATGGATTGTGATGAGGTGCGTGGGAATGTATTTAAAGAAACTAGTCCGGGCGCAGATATTCATAAGTACGTGATGTGTAATGTCAAGAACATAAACTTAGATAGACCAAAATTCGGAGAATCGTCGATTCATCCGGTTGATTTTATAGAAGATTTAGAGACCTATTTGAAGAAGTTAGGAACATCGAGCAATGAACTAGATTTAATACGAGAATGTTTAACTGGAAGTGTAAAGGATTGGTCCCGGATCTATAAGGGGAGATGGACAGGTTTAGCTGACTTTAAAGTAGATTTTCTGAAAGCATATTGGGGAGAAAATGAACAAAACGAATTGAGAAGGAAAATAGTACATGGAGTTTGGAATAGAGCAGAGACTCCCACCATGGTGGAGCATTTTTTGAAGTTGACAGGTAGAGCTCAAATGTTAAGCTATAAAATTCCGGAAAAACAATTGATTGGCGATATTATACGTCATTACCCAAAATTCATCCAACAAGTATTTGTGACAAATAAAATAGAAACCATAATAGAAGCGGCCGAATTTCTAAGGAGTATGGACAATATCCAGAAGCAGGAAGTACCGGGCACATCTACGTCTAAGAATTTTAAAGAATGGGAGAAGAAGAAAAGGGGATACCAACAGAATTATAGGCAGTGGCAGAGACCGAAGCAGGCTGAAGTACAAGCAATTAATTTAAATGATAAGTCAAATGTAGTAGATAGTGAAATGTTAAACTAGTGGAAGTTGAGTCTTTAGTCCTCGGATCAGCTTCAGCCACAGGGGACCCAAATTATAATATGATGGTTAGGATGAATTGGTGTCCAGGTGAATCTTTAGGAAGAAATAAAACCGGTGTTAGGATACCAATAGGTTTAGATCTTAAGGATAATTATACTAGAATAGGGTTAGGGTATAGCGAAATAGAGGGGATAGTTCAAGATATTCCTAGCCAAATAGTAGAGCTGTTAAAGTTAAAGGTAGAACAACTTTTGATCGACTCTAATAATGAACTAAATGCGGTCTTTGATGAAGAATCCACGAATAAAACAGATACACAGGTATTCAAATCAGAATGATTAGTACAGATTTTTGACGAAAATATTGTAGCTTTATTGGATACAGGTAGTGATATAACATGTATTTCGGAGGAGTTTTGGAATAGTTTAGTAGAAAGACGACCATCGATACCCGTTATGCCTATTAAATCATTTCTAATTAAAACTGCTGTAGGACAAAAGAGTGTAGAGATAAAGGAAATTGCTTTAGTTACCTTGGGAATCGGACCTTTTGAGCGAGATATAACTGTTTTGATTGTACCGGGTCTTAGTGCTAATTTGATATTGGGTTTTGATTGGATGAAAGAGAATCAAGCGTCGATAAAACTTAATAGAGAAGAAGAAGGGGTTGAAATAATTATAGGAGAGGAAAAGAGGTTGTTTAAATTCTTTAAGGGGAATACTGTTCTTAGTAATTGTAAATCACCAACAGATTTTGATGTGAGCATGTTAGATGAAGAGAATGTGGATGAGAATATTAGGGGTATGTTACAAAAGTCAAAATTAGATAAAGATAAACAGAAAGCTTTAGAGGAAGTTCTAATGAAGCATAGGAGTTTATTTACCTCTAGATTAGGTAGAGCAAATTGCTATGAACATGTTATTACCATGGAGCCGCATACTCCCGTAGTAAAGAGAACGTATCCAATACCGTATGCGTATAGGGATAAGGTAGAGGCTAAATTAATGGAGATGGAAGAGCAAGGGATCATTAGTCGCTCAACCACGCCGTATTGTAGCCCATTAACTTTTACGTTAAAAAGAGACGGGTCGATCCGTGTATTATTAGATGCTAGAGAGATAAATAAATATATGATAGCTGAGACCGAAAAGCCGCCATTACAGTTAGACGTTCTAAACTCTTTTCATGGGGCAAAGTTCATTAGTATTGTAGACCTGAAAAATGCATACTACCAAGTCCCTCTAACGGAAGCTAGTAAAAAGTATACGGGGTTTTCATTTAACGGAAAATCCTATGTTTATAATGTTCTACCTCAGGGGTTGAAGACATCAGTCGGTTCATTTTCGCGCGGACTTGATATTATACTAGGTCACGAGGTTAGAGATTTCTGTATAAACTATCTTGACGATTTAGCGATCATAACTACGGGAACACTATCTCAGCATTTAGAACACATAGATATAGTATTAGGGAAATTATCACAGGCAGGGTTAACTTGTAATCTAGAAAAGTGTGAATTTTTGAGTACTGAAGTAAAGATGCTAGGCTATATTATTTCAACTGACGGAATTCGTACAGATCCCGAAAAAGTTAGAGCAATTCAATTATTTCCTACACCAAAAAAGTTGAAACAGGTGAGGGCATTTTTAGGACTTTGTAATTTTTATCGCAAATTTATACCTAATTATAGTTTTCATACGGGACCTTTATGTGAACTTCTAAAAAAGGAAAAGAAATGGAAATGGGGAGAATCGGAGCAGGAAGCCTTTGATAAAATAAAGTCACTCTTTATTAACACTGTCGAATTGAATCATCCAGATTTTACTAAGCCGTATTATTTACAGATAGATAGTTCGGGAATAGGGCTAGCGGGGTTTTTGTATCAAAAGGATAATCAAGGGGAGATTAAAATTTTAGGGTTTCATAGTAAATTACTAAGAGGAGCACAACTAAATTGGACAGTTACTGAACAAGAACTCTATTCGATAATTTGTTGTTTGGAAAAATTTGAGACTTATTTAAGAGGGGCTAAAGTAATAATACGAACGGACCATAAAGCATTAACATTTGTAAAGAATAGTAAATTATACAATGCGCGAGTAACTAGATGGATAAATTATTTAGAACAGTTTCAATATGTAGTTCAACATGTAAAAGGTAGAGATAATGTAGTAGCTGATGTGTTATCAAGATATCAACCAGAAGGGGATTTATTACAGGAGGATAAAACTAATTCGCCTAGAATATTTTACACTGAGAGAGGAATTAATAAAGAGTTACTTGAAAAATTAAAGGATTTAGCTAGACTACAACGGGAAGATGTGGAGATAGGAGAAATAATTAGAATTCTAATCAGTGGGGTTGGAATAAATGGTAGAGTAAGTCAAATTTCTAAAAGGTGTGTATTAGGTGATGGAATATTATATTATTTACCTGGCGAGGGAAGTAGAAAGGTGTTATTCTTACCGGAATCAATTAGAGAGGAAGTTATTTGGCAGGTACATTTCGAAATGGGACATCAAGGGGCTTACAAAATCATTAAGTACATTAGGGATAGATTTTTTTGGAAAGGATTAACTAAACAGGTCAAACGTCTATTAAAGGGGTGTCACGATTGTCAGATAACTAAGAGCGATACAGCTAAGTATGTAGGTCCTTGTCGCTCAATCATAACTGAGAATGTAGGAGATATCGTTATGGCAGATTTGTATGGTCCACTTCCGTCGGGGAAGTTCGGTATGAATTATATCTTGGTTGTGCAAGATTCCTTTAGTAAGTTTGTGAAATTTTATGATCTTAGAAAAGCAACTGCAATTTCGGTACTAACTAAGGTGAGAAAATTCTTTCGCATAATCAAACCCAGAGCTATAATGACGGATAATGGGTCGCAATTTGCTAGTAGGATGTGGAAGGAAGTTATGAAAGAAGAAGGGGTGAGAGTTATTTATACCACAGTTAGAAATCCTAGGCCTAATACTACGGAAAGAGTAAATAAGGAGTTAGGACGATTATTCCGAACTTATTGTAGGACAAATCATAAAGGTTGGGTTGATATATTGCCCAAATTAGAAGTTCTATATAATAACACTTACCATGAAAGTACGGGTTTTACTCCTTGCGAGATTTTATATAGTGAACCTACGAGACTATCTTTTGATGTCAATTTGCCGATTGGTGTGGTATCTCTACCTGTAGACGAAATTAGGGAGAAAGCTCGTGAGAATTTAAGGAAGGCAGGACAATTACGACAGAACAAATTTAATGAGAAATATCGTATCATTCAATATCAAATAGGTGATTTGGTTAAGATAAGGAAATTAAATAAGTCTGATGCTAAATTAAAAATTACGAAAAAGTTCGAACCATTGTATGAGGGTCCGTATGTGGTTGGCGCTAATCCGTTTAAGAATGTGTATTTACTTGTAGACCCTAAGTCTGGCAAGGAACGAGGAAGGTTTAACACTATACATTTGTCTAGGTATTATAAATAAGCTTTGTAAATAATAGATAGTAACTTGTATAAGTATTAAATATCAATTGTTTTTTTTCTTAAGTTGACTAATAAATGGTAAAAGGGGTAACTTTGTATAGAGTCTGTTGGGCAAGGGAAAAGCCTGTCTGAGCTTACAAAATTTTAACAACTCGATTGTTAGTCTGATGAAAAAAAAAAAAAGGAGAAAGGTCAAAGTCTAATTAAAAAAAAAAAAAAAAAAAATTATAATTCTCTGATGGAGTGTTATTCACTTGGTACGTTACGGGTTGGACAAAAAATTAGTTAATTGTCCAAGTTAATTAAAACATATTTCGTTGTTCGAGTTGGTTGAAATTGTAAGGTCAGATAGAGGGGTGTGTCGGTGGCTTTTCTTTCCGGGGGGGGAATTTTTCTGTTTAGATATAGGTCTAGGTAGACGTTAAGTTGATGTAGATCTAGGTAATCGGTAGAATATCCGACTGTGTTTAGGCAGCTTTATGAAATAGAAAAGGCATATACAATTAAGTACACCGTTAACTTAAGTTGATAATGAGTCAGTTAACTTGAAATAATTTCATATATAAAAGGGTTGTTTAACTTTAACATATCGTGTAAAATTCACTCTCGTTTAACGTGTGAGGCGTGTATTATTATAGTGTGTCGCGTAGTGTAGAAAGTGCGTAACATAAGATTAATTTTTCGTAACGAATTTGAGATAATACTTTATTGTAAATTTTGCATATAATTATGTTTGGTGACAATCGGCGTATTGAATCCTAACATTGTATGATTAATCTCTACCCAATTTAGTTATTTATATTTGCATTCAGGGTGTAGCTATGATATAATCTTAGGTGGCGTGAATGTAGGCTAGTGAATGAAGACAGTGAATGCTGCATGAAGAGAACAGATGAATAGAATGAGAATCTAATCTAGTTTATGAGTATGAATGGGATGTTAATTTAAAAGATTGCATAGAATGAGAGTTAATGTGGATTAGGAATTGGAATTAAAATATAGATTCTATATGGAGGGCTTTGGATTATAACATATGTGAAACCTGAATGCAGACTTATTATTTTTCCAAGAGATAGGACCACCACACTGCTCTAGCGTTTGGTTTGTGCTTGCGGCCGGACCGGCGTTTAGGGTTGACAAACTTGAATTTTGTACAGTAGGACTTTTGGTGTTAGGTTAGAGAAAAAAAAAAAAGAGAGAAAACAAACACTATTGACGTTTGTAAATTGTCCTGGTGTGAACAACTGTCTGAAATTCATACTACACAAGAAGCTAAGAGCTATGAATATGAACTCGACAACTGCACACTCTCCAAGGCGATATTAGGGTTGTTCTAGAGTCTTAAGTAAGCTTTTGGAAATATAGGGTCATTGTATAGGCTCACTTCGAACCGACGGAGTAGGCCCTGTTGGCAAGAAAGGAGTAATACTTGATTGTGGAAGGGTTCAATGCACAAATATGTAGCGTCATACGCAAACTTTTTCATAAGGTTAGAAAAAGACTTATTTGTCGCATGTAGACTTGCTAGAAGTTGTGGATTCACAACCCACACCTTACTGTGATCTTGTACGACTCTGGTGTTGAATATGCATAAGACGGAATTGGCAAAAGTCACATAAAACTTAAAACTCGCTTGATAACTTTTCAATATTGTCTTGGTTTAAATACACTCTACAATCTAAATCTCATTTACATTAGGTTTCACCCAACAATTCTTTGATCTTGGAGAAATAATAATGGTTAGGGTTATTAAGGGGAAGGGTTTTTTTTTTTTTATTATACAAAAGGGTTGTATGAGTAAAAATTGAGGATTAAGAGTAGAGGCGGAATAAATATTTGAGAATTGAGAAGGAAAATCCTACTCCGGATCCAATACGTAGTCTTGTCACCTGTGCAGGATTTTGGGGTCGAGCTGTAACGGTTCAAAACTGAACATGCTATTTTATCTCAAATATTTTTCGAATTTTGTTTCATATTGAGCATAATATTATTTAACTATCGAACAAGTTATTATAATAAAGAGTAGTTCAGGTTTTGAGTTAGCAATAATGCAGGAAGTTCTTTTAATCTTTCACGGCGCTAAAATTCAAATATTAGTCTCTGTGTAGGTAACGACGCTAATAGGCTTAAAATTTATTTATATTTATTATTGTTTATTTATCAAATTTTATTAGAGCCTCTCGAATATTATTATGATAATTTATTTTAGAAGACTACTTAAAAAAAGGATTGAATTCGGTGTTAATTATTTCTGTAAGTTGTCAGTAGTGTCACACCACGTGATGTGTTTTAGCTAAAGTACGAAGAAAGATTGATATGAAGTTTCTTCGAAAGAGAGATTTTATGCTGCAGGTTTATAACTCAAATGAGGGTAGGCATTTAAAAAAAATGTAAAAGTAGTCGGATGGGTGTTGCCAGTTAGGGTTTTTAAAGTACCAACATTGTGATGCTAAATTGATCGGAAATTTTAGGTTTAATTGGATCGAATACTTAATGGAAAATGTTGTAATACGTATTTTAGCAAATTGATTCTAGAGGTTATGATATTTTGGGGAAGGCGAGATAAAAAGATTGAAAAAGGTTGGATTCAAATTGTAGCATATGGGAGGTTCAATTTGTTGTGAATATAAAATTCGTATTAATCAGAGTTCTATGATTATAGTACAATAATTTCATATGATTCTGGATAAATATGCTGAATATTATTCAAAGTTGTTAGTTTTGTTAGAAATGATGTAAGGGGGAAAACTTGTTGATTTATTTATGATTAAAACGTTGTTTCATACAATTGTATGAATTACTTAAATCAAATGTAGCTGAAATGTCAGTATAGAGAAATATTTAGGTAACAGATTAATTTTAATTTGGTTACAAATTGAGTGGCATTGTGCGCTTGAGTATAGAGAATCTTGAACATAGGAGGTTATTGGTTAGTTGAATTGTACGTTGAAATTATTGATTAGTATAGGGGTTCATTTTGTAAGATTAGTAACTTAAATATTATATTTATAAGTTGAGTAAGACAAAACTGAATTCTCCCCATTTTTGAAGGAGAAGGGAAAATTTTAGGAATAATTTATGTAAAGTAGGGAAATGAAGGTAGAAAAAAAAGATGCTTAGATCGTGTGGGGTGAGTTTCCTGCAGAGAGTGAATGATTCTGGGGGATTATAAAAGGCGAAGTTGGGGGGAAATCGCTCTCTTTACTTTCTCCGACCTCAGCGAAGCATCAAGTGGAACTCAGAAGAAGCCGTCGATACCCTCTCTGTAAGAAACTTCAATCAAGTAGTATTTTATTTTAACGCAAGAAACATCAAGAAGTCAGGAAGATAGTGTTTTTAATTGAGGTTTTGACGTATAGGTCCGCAACCGGGTGCGAGTCTTTTGCTTATATGCTTTAATTAGGGCTTATATGGTATAAGTAAGCTTGAAATTAAAGTATGTAGATTTTGCTTGCGAATTTTCATGAAGTAAAGTAAATTTCCCAATAGTTTCAAGAATTTTCATGGTTTAAGGTTGTTCGAAATTTGTTTAAGCAATCAGGGGGAAATAAAGGGGGGGTAGATTTCTCTTTAGTTTTGTGTCTTTATTGGGCGTTCGGTCAATCCTCAAAGGGGTAGGTAAAATAGCATTGCTCTGTGGCGTGCAATGCGGGTTTCTGTTGAAAGATACCTAGTTTAGTCACTTAAGGTTACCAAGCTAGCAGTGGCGAAGGGTCCATACAAGCCGATTCCCATCGGCTTACCTTTGGAAATCTCACCCCAAAGATCCACTATGAAGATCATAACATTTTTCATCATTTTTGTAGAGCGGCTTACCTTCGCCATAATTTCACCCCTCGCCACTGATAAACACTACAACTACAGTAATCATTATAGCTTGCTTTCATTATAAAATTCAATAGGAAAAAAGATACAAATAATGGAAAAGTCAGTTTCTGCAATTCAATGGTCGTGTTTTTTTTTTGTATTTTTTTCTAATTTCATATGGAGCTTGTTTCCTTTAGATTTTATAAAATTTTCTCAAAAATTTAAAAAAAATATTTTGCGGAAAAGGAGCTTTGTTCAGTTTTTATTAATGTACTTTTTCTTTAATTTCTCTCCTTTTATAAGAATATCAAATGGTTTACGCCGCTAGATAGTCTTTTTGAATTTTATTTTGAAGATACATATCTTAAGATATTTGCGCGAATCTTTAAACTCAATTTTCTCGAAATCAGATTTTGCGACATCAATTGAAATTCAGACAAAATACCTAATTAATTAAACTTCATTAATCTAAGTTAAACCTTAAGCCATCTGCATAGCTCAGCTGTTTGGCACGGTTGCCATGCGGCGGCGGTCAGGGGTACCCGCAACCATTTTGCCAGTGTTGGCTACTGTTATCGGCTCTATTCTGACCCTACATTATGGTTGGAAAGGTAAGAAATTGATAGCAGTATCAGATCTAAGGATATTGTTAATATAATAAGTGTTGGTTGAAAATAGATATCTAAACATATCAACTAGGTTTTTAGTTGGTACATAGTATGTAGGTACACAGTACAAAAGTA
The DNA here is from genome assembly GCA_943789525.1 of Agriphila geniculea. Lineage (NCBI taxonomy): Eukaryota > Metazoa > Arthropoda > Insecta > Lepidoptera > Crambidae > Agriphila > Agriphila geniculea. The sequence goes on from OX038871.1 coordinate 21,899,793, forward strand.
TGTTGGTACATAGTGCAAATAATATTTAATAGTGAATACTAGTAAAACCCAAAGTTTCACTTTTAACCTCTTTCCAAAACCGAAACTCTTGAAAATTAATTTATCAACGGAAAAACGATACAATACGTTGAAAAACCAACTTAAAAAAGTAATTTTATATGGTGATTCAAAGTTGATGAATGGAAGAAGAATGTATAATATCAAGACTGATTTTCTTTATTGTAAAGAGAACACGGCTACTGAAACAGAAAACAGACAAGAATTGAATAACACATTCCGCCGTTGTCACGCATCCATAAAATCAACAAAAAAGTCTCAGCATCACAAAGCGAGCTTTCATACAAAACACATTAGAGGAAAACTTGTTAAGGGGTCCGCAAAAAAGTAAGAAAAACACCTTGTAAGTGCGTAGACGTTTGCAACAAGCAGACGAGGTCATTAATGCACCCCTCTCACGACCCTCACATTCAGATAAGTAAGTAAAACAACTTTATTTGATGTCCGTCGGATGCCGCGGGGAATGATGCCTGATAAAATACCTGGCGACGGCGACAGGGTGCGGGCGCCGTGTGTCGCTTTCAACAAATTTGACTTGTAAATTGTCGTGGTTTTGTTTACAGTCGCCGATTTATGCGACAGCATTAAGAAAATGCTATCGTTGGTCGCGATTTGTGGTGATAATTCTACGAAAAATGAACTACTTAATTCTAGAAAACTGGATAGAAAGGCTGTTTTATTATTTCCAAAAGTAAACCTGAAAAAACTGTTATTAATTTGGCACTGCTGAAGTTTCTAAAAATAATTCTTTTTTTCAATTTGAGAAAGTAATAAACGCCTCCATTTTTTACCATATTATATTATAATTTCTATATTTTATATTTTAAGTTTCGCAAGATTCGAAACTTGCAAGTATTTAAAGTCCTTTGAATTGAATAATCTCTTACCAGCACCAGGAAAATTCTATGGTTTAATGCCTTCTTTTAAAGTTCTTACAAACGAGAAACACAAATAATAAATTTTCATGACACATTGTCATATAAAGTCAAAGCTGCGTCAAAACGGGAAACTATGAATTAAAATAAGCAATTTAGAACCATTCTTACTTTTAAAAATAAACTAATCGAAACATGTTCAATTAATCTAATTACAATAGTTTAAAATATATAACTGTTTTTATAGATTTATGCTTTAAAAGTTATTCGAAAAGTAATAGTTTTGAAACTTAATAAGTCAAGTAACACAAAAGTTTATAGATAAAAAAGCATGTTATTTTAGCTTAAATTCACTTCATTCTCTCAAAATACAGAAGTAAGATCCTCGTCGTCTTAAGTATCTAGCTATACACATTACAAAACAGTTCAAACCAACTATAAACCTTAATTGAGGTCCCCTCGAGGGACACGCTGTGACAAATTGATAAATGACAATTCAGTGTGAGTTTCAGCGGGAACTATTTTGTCATTTTAGAATTCCGCAACTTTGTCGCGGCAGTGTCGAATGGCAAGGCGTCTCTTTTTGTAGTTAAATTGGCAATATATCCTTTCACGCTATGATGAATAGTTAGTTCTTTGAACTCTATAAGGGAAAATGAATGAGTTGCTGAGTTATGAGCATTGATGTAGGTACGTGAAGTGGGTAAAGTAGTGCAGATTTTAGGCCCTTTTAGGTACAAATCAGTGAAGAGATTTTTATAAGTCTAATAAATTCTATTAGAGAAAAAAAATACAAATAAAAACACCAACAGTTTTTAACTTTAAAATAATTGCACTACAACGGTCAGACGAACGAGTAATTTCTCTCCCAAAAAAAAACTGTGATAATTTTAGGTAAATAATGTTTCGTTGTTAATAAAACCTTCGCCTCATATCATGATACTGAACCTCACATTGATTCCAATGCCCTAAAAAGAGGTTCAAGTCCGCACATAATGCCCTCTCCTCGCAAATGCATCACTCGCTCGATAGCCTATTTCCATCCAAACTGAAACTCTCTGCATAGAGACAATTGTTCTTAAAGCGGCAGTCACTTAAAATGTCCCACTTAGCCGCACAAAGGGACTTTTTATACTTTGTCTACATCGACTCAGACTTGACGGGACTCAGACGTGTAATTTGCTCAACTTTTGGACGGACGAGTTGAGTTTTTGATGTAGTGATGGCGAGTACATTTTCTAGAACGACTCGTGAGAAAAAATCCGGACAGGGGCGAGTCAGACTCGCCCACCCAGGGTTCCGTACAATATGTAGGTACTTTAATAAAGACTATAAAAATATATAAAATACCCACTCGAAATACTACTTCTAATACAAATATTATTATTATAGCCTTTTATTTTCCTTAATAAAAAACATACATTCCATTTCAATTAGAATGTGATAATTATTATTATATGATTAAATTGCATGCTTTACTAATATTAATTGATTTCAATTCAAAAAATAAAAAAAGAAAAAATCATTAAAATTAAATAAAAAACCGATTAGTATTAAATAAATAAATTAAAATAATATATTAAGGATATATAATACAATAATTAGTTGATTATTGAAAACAGGGGTCCTTGTCATTTTTTTAAATGAAATCTCAGTTAATTTTGACGAATTGCTTAGTTTTTCAGGAGACGTGATCTATAAAGTCGGTTTTTTATGACTCTGATTCAGATTACGGGTAAATCAATTTAATTTACCTAAAGATTAATTGATGTTATCACATAAGAATAATTTGCAAACAAACGAAATGTGCAACTACGAAAAATGCAAAACGTAATTTTTGGTCTGTCAAAAAACAGACTTTAAAATATTTTTTCCAATCTTAGGATTTGTATGATAGAAAAGATGATGTTTTTCATAATGTTTTCATGTCTTGGTCGAGTGAATATTAAAATAAATGGTGATACAACTTTGAGTTTTAAAGCAATAATAAACTTGTAATATCATATCAGCTGCAGAACACCCACTGCTGGGTATAGGCCTCCCCCGAGGATATTCACGACGATCGGTCCTGCGCTGCCTGTATCCAGCGGCTTCCCGCGACCTTCACCAGATCGTCGGTCCACCTTGTCGGGGGCCTATCCCTAAACTTGTAATACCACCACTAAAAATAAAAATCAACCCTATCGCGGACTATCAAATAGGACCGCCAGATGGCACTGCGGAATCCGCTGTAATCCCGAATTTATTATCTGTTTTCAACCATTTTGTTGCTACAGTGCTAGGTATTCGCAATGAATGTGCGCGAATTCGCACCGATACCCGACAATGCCGAATTGTACCCTGGTGGAATATATATCGTTAACGTATAGCCCAATCTGGTTGAAATGTAAACGATGTGGCCAGTTTAAAAATTTCCGTGTGAAAACTGCGATGCCAATATTACTTACCTATAATACAAAATTTTTGAACTTTGAGTAAACTTCAAGGGCACACATTATTCGATGTTGAAAAGTGATATTTTTCAATCATTAAAACATAGATTTAATATAATTATTCTCCCTGGAATATATGGAATAATAATATTTATTCTTATCTTTTAAAATCTATCATTTATCTTCAAATTATCATATCAATGTAAAGTTGACAGGTTTTTATATAGTTTTTTGAAGAATAGTATTTTATTGCTACTCACGAAGCAAATATTAATCAAACACTTTCTCGAAAGAGCAATTTATCATATTGAGCGTACATATTAGTTATTTTGGATCCTAAATTGTTTCACTCATAGCTTAAAGAAAATAAGACGTGCCCTCGAGTTAGTGCTGGTCTCATTAATCATGGTTATATGCCAAACTTTTACAAAAGATTAGTGTGTAAAGGTTACCGCGGGGTTGAAAATTATTTTACAAAGTTGGCTGCAACGTAGACGTTTGACGGGTTGAAATTTAAAAACTCGTGGCTTGTGCGTATATATTTTTTATGTATGAAACTATTATCACAGTTTTGAGGATGTTTTAAATCTATAGATAATGATTGACAAAATAAAATAGCATTTGCATTCTTATATGTAGGTATCTATTGTTTTTTGGGCAATTTAATTTCACTTTGAGACTAATTCATTGTTTTTGCTATCTAAGTACGTAATACGTGGGTACTCGTATTACTTAGTACTCGATTACATTCTTATTCATTTCGCTAATATTTGGCTCTAATTGATATTCAAACCCCAAACCGCAGTCAGGGTACATTAAACCTAGCCAGCAATAATTAAAATTCATAAGCTCCTCATTCAATGTCCTCATTATTCTTCATACAAAATGTTTAAATAAACAAGTCCTCTACTCAGATGCGCCCCAAATCCGCAATAAGTCTGGGCTTAGTCTGTGTAGCGTGCTGTAATCGCAACGGTTTTGCACTTAAATTATCGTGCAGTTTGAATACAATTTCAGTTACGTTTGTGTGAAATTTATTGTTAGTTACAATGTGTGTGACTGTTTTAATGCTGTTTAGTGGGGCGATGTGATTAGGGACAGCGATACGCTAGTTTCACTTTGATGTAAAGGTTCAACGCGCAAACTTTTGCATTAACATGCATCGCACAAAATGATCTTTTATGCAAACGTTTTTCGCATTTGCGTCATTTGACCTTCAGTGACACTTTTTTATGGAAAAGCTCACTAGAAGAATCAATTATCTTGCACATCTACTTTTTCTTTTTAATTACTGTATGAAAACTAAAAAAAACTACAAATTATATACTTTGCATATTTCAAAACTTAAATTAATATTTGCTAGCTAAAATATTATTTTGTGATTTAAACAAAGCCGTATACTTTAAAGTAGAATACTTTATATCTGTATTAATATTGCATGCATTAAGAGGCATTAAAACTACAGCGAGGTTTCCACAAAAACAACTATGGTGAATAATAACTAAAATTTTGCTAGTTAAACAACTTTAGTTATTTGTTACTCTTCAGACATTTTAATATTAATTATATTCGGTTTTTGCTGACACTGATAAATTAAGTGCTAAAGCTTTGTTCTAATTTAATGTAAGTAAACTGCTTTTAAAGTTTTCTTAATTTCATCATCAATCAGTTTTTTACTACCAACAATACTGATGTTGCATTTTTCTCATAATGCTATTGCATTATTTGTTGAAACAAGTATTAATGAAACCCCTATTACACAGTAAAAGAGTTTGGTATGAAAATAGGAATTACACGCATAATGACATATCTATTATGTCTCTTACGCAAAATGACATATTATGACTACGCAGAATGACATACGCATAATGACATGTCTTGAACTTGACATATTGTGACCACGCAGAATGACATACGCATAATGACATATCTATGACTCTGACGCAAAATGATATATTGTGACTACGCATAATGACATCTCGGACTCTGACGCAAAATAACATAGTGGTGACCACATTATCTCTTATACAGGGTAATTTGTAATATTATGCCTAAATAACCCACTATGATTGCCATAAAATCCTTACTAATATTATAAATGCGAAAGTCCGTTTGTTTGTTTGTTACGCCTTCACGGAAAATAGAATCTCTACTTCACACCGTAAATTATCAAATGTTAACACCTTAACCGCGTTATGTTCGTTTAATACTCGCTTCACTGTCAATCTTTAAAATCTTACACGCGGATTATGGCGCTGTTACTAAGACTCGTCATAATCCCGCACCTGAGTCTCTGAAGGGTTAAATCATAAGATATAATCCTGTTCTCGTAAATCCTTTCACCTTTACTTTGGCATCTAAGGGGAATTAAACCCTTAAAGAGTTAACTACCTTATTGTAAGAGTATTCAATCTACCATGTTGAATCTAATTATATATTTAAGCAAATATATCGCTATAAATTATCACATCATGATAGTATACAAGTATGTAGTTATTTAGGATTATTAATTTCAGTTTTTTTTTAAGTTAATTTTAAGTTAAGTTATGGTGGCATCCTGAGCGAAAGAGGCGCCGCGGTGAATTTTCTTTAATATTTTAATTCTAAGACACAATGTTTTACCTGGAAAATTTAGGGCCCTCAGTCTAGTATTTTTAGACGGTATCGTTACATTCCCTCGTAGTCACTGCTAGAAGTAGATAGCAAAACTGCTAAAAGTGGCCGTTTTTGCCACATTTGCTATCTACGTCTACGAATGACTACGAGGGCATGTATGATACCTTCTAAAAATACTAGACCGTGGACCCTTAAAACTCCACGTAAAACATTATTAAAATCTTTTTCTATTAATTACTTATTAAATAAAAACCTCTGAGGGCGCCACTTTCGGTCATACAACCGCCTTAAAGTATTTGGTACTTTAACAAAATGTTTCACCAATTATATACTGCTTCTTTTTTGTTACGACGATCAGAAAGTTATCCAACGACAATACGACGTAGGTATACCGAGCTAATACTATATTTTTTACCTAAGTTTCACTTTATATTACATGGATTTGTGGAATATCAAGAGAAAATAACAACGTCAACAACATTTACTTATCAGATTATGTAAAACAAGTCTAATACGAAAACTTGAATCAAATTCAATGCCGTGACGAGGTTTTATTGTATTATAAGATCTTTTGAAAATTAAACTGGAAAACTGAATCAAAATTGAAATTCTTCAGCTCTCTGATGTTTGTTTGTGGGAAATAGAAAAAGTGAATGCATTAGGGGTCTAAGGTGTCCCTCATACGGAAGGTACTCCCCTCAAATGCAGCTTTCATGAATATTTGAGAAACGTTGGCACGTAAAGTATCTACGAAATGTTTTAGGGTTTTATGTCTGTTTATTTTATATTTATACTAAGTTGTTAATACCGTTTATAACGGTATAGATTTAAGACTTTTTATGGCATAAGTACTAACTGTTATTTTGCAATACTGGTTTAATTTAAATATGTTAAATATGAAATGACTGTTTTTTTTTATCTTATTCATAAATTCTGTGATTTTAAAGATGCATCAGTTGCTTCTAGAAATGATATTTAGATCATTATTGTTGTTTCATTAAAATAGTTACTAAATTACAACTTTATTTTATTTAACGTAGCCGAGACTTATTTTTTCCTTAACACACGTTGCATTAGATTGCTTAGTGATCAAAAATTTGCACTTTAAAGTTTTGTGACAGTAGTATTCGCGGTGGTTAAATTCTTAAGAAAATTAAGTATAGAAAATGCAACTTTTTTAAAGTTGTTCATATACTAGTCAATCATAAATAAGGCATAGCTGGTGAAAATCGGTTGTAGTATTTTATGAAATATAAATAAAATAATATTAACTCCTTTTATATGTTAACTCTTGGAGATAAAGATTCTTTGTTTAATTGAAACAGATTAAGTTAACACAGTTAAGTTAGACTGCGAGCATAAAAACCACGCTCTATATGAAATTTCACGTTAAAGAATAAGTGCTAAACGCATTTAGGAGGAGCAAGCAAAAGATAATGTCGTCAGTAAAGTTATTTTAAATAAGTATTTGCTATTTTAAAATATAATTTAACCCCGGGTTATTATTAATTTAGCTCGGGTGAGCCTAACCTAAAGGGTTCCTAAGCCCGAAATAAACTTATAAAACATTTCTAAAATGGAGTGGGTATCTTTAGTTTGAAATGAAAAAACAAGGTGACCTTTTAAAACCTTTTTGTTTGAACTTTTACCTCGTATTACATGGGTCGACTTTCGCCACCTCATTGAAATTAGGTTTGCGATTCGATTTTACAAGGGATTATGTCGATAAAAAATTCACCTGCCCAGTTGACCCATGTATGTAAGTACCACATAACTGTCTCTAATATGTACTGAACTAACCGTAATTATTTAATACACAGTTTCAGTATCAAATATTCGCAGTTCAATGACCAAAGTAACTTCATAAACGTCATAAAGGTGTTTGTTCCGGACCCTGCCGTTGTTAGTACAAACAATATCAGAAGTTTCTCAACTCTTCAGTACCTTGTCACTATAACTATTACGCGTATTTGGTAAGCTACCCTACATAGAAGGAACTAAATAATCGGTGCGACATAGTACTAAAATGTCAAGTTACTTTAAAACCAACTGTACTCAGCCCGCAATAAGCTGTAACACAATTGAAGTTTAATAGAATCCCGTGGGTAAATTTGGTTTATCCTTCTATCCCATGCTCATGTGCACTAAATAAATTTGATCCTAAACTTGTAGCTTCGTCTTGTTGTGGCAGACTTAAATGAGTTATACTTGATTGTGTGACATCGTTCAAATAAATACGTAAGTATTTCTTTAGAATCAGACTTGTAACATTGAATGCAGATTTTCGAAAATATATCATTATGCAATATTCTTGTTACGCTTACGTTGCAATTACATAAATGAACGTATATTTTATTTATGAATTGTGGAAGCAATTGATTAAGCAGTAAGCGTCTATACATTTTTCTATACAATTCATTTTCAACACAACTGCAGGACTTTCTAATTACATCTCTATTTATCATACCTACTCGTATTTAAGGTGACGACTCTACATAATAACAATATACGTTTTCTATTTCAACCAAAACTATACAAATATTTTCACATTCATTTTATTTTGTAGTCAGTGATCTTCAATACTGTTCCCAAACCTTTTGATCGGACTAGAGCTAACACAAAGAATATTGATATGAGTCATCACATCAACCAAAAGATTTGGAATTTTTGTCTTTCCAAATCGTTTATTACGAAAAGAAAATTCGTAACATAAATATCAAAAGAAAATTCATCAATATCAAGAAACTTCCCAAATCACGTTAACATACAACTTACAAGGCACTCACGAATCTCACGATATTCGATAGATCCTTTACAAATAATTCCATTGAGCAATAAAATCTTTTAGTTGGACCGAAATGAAATATCTATAAAGAAGTGAAACTAAAGTAATTTTGTTCCAACACGACTTTCTTTACGATCGACCGACCTCAAAATATGAGGGTCCAGCTGACATTATTTATGCTTGCCGATAAAATTTATTGGAGGCAAATTTTAACACATTCCCTAAGACTTTCTATTGGATTAAATGCCTATAACATTATTTGATCATCACATTAGGAGGAAGTATAGGTCAGCCCTATTTCGTACGGAGAACGTAAAACTATTATTATATTTTGTCTTTCCTTACCTTGTCTTATTTGGATAACGGTTTTCCATTTTTTATACTTAAATCATTATTTAAAAATGAGTTAGTAAACTTATCAATTGTTATTAATTATTAACTATTTCTTTCGACTGTGTGTGGATAACCATTTGTTGTATTTTACAAATGATTATTTCAATAAAAGGTTGGATGAAGATTGTTTACCAAATAAGACAATTAGGGATAAACAGACTATAGCTAAATTTAGCCAAAGAACCACACACCAGTGGCGAAGGGTCCATACAAGCCGATTCCCATCGGCTTACCTTTGGAAATCCCACCCCACTGATCCACTATGCAGATCATAACATTTTTCATCATTTTTGTAGAGCGGCTTACCTTCGCCATAATTTCACCCCTCGCCACTGCCACACACACACACCACAACGATTTATCGTTGCGATTTATCTGTGTAGTCAGTCTGTCTAGTTTTATCGAACGTGTGTATGACGAATCGTTGCAGATTTTTTCGTTTGCACAGTCAATTGGCGAGATCACTCGTTTGATAAAACTGTGTAGGTGGACTGAATAGATAAATCGATACGATAATTATATCGTTACGTGTGTGTGTGTGTAAGTCAATTAATGAACAATCAAATGTCATCCAAATTAAAAAAAACGGGTTGCACTCCGGGAGTGCCGGCAGAAGTGAAAACTTGAATATTAACGTTGTGCATTTTTGATATTTTGAAATTAGCGGCAAAGAATTAAAATTATTTCTTTCCTATTACTATACAGTTACATAATTCAATCAGTTTGTAATTAGAGAAAAATTCTAAAGATTTCGCGCCAGTGGCCTTTTTAATTTCTACATGCACGCATTCTACGATTTAAATTTAAAGTCACAGAGTATAAATAAGTCTATGATTTCACCGAAGTGATCGCTGCTATTAGTTCCATTTTCAAAATTAGCGCGTTGCTGGTGACAGAAGTGCTTACGTCTTAAAATGACTCGCCGCCATTTTCAACGCGCCCCGTAGAAAGAGAGGGGGATACTTCCGCCGCCAGCTGTCTACTCTCTATCCGTCTCCGACTCAGCCACGTGATTCTAACTGACGCGAGTTTAGCATTTTTTTCCCCATTACAAAAAACGCCGCTAAAGAAGTTTTCACTTCAAAAATATTTACATCTAAAAATGCGACGCACTCAAAATTCTAAAGTATGTTAACTCAAATTAAACGCAGAACAAATCTACGTTAAAATCCTTAGTGGAGTAAATTTTTTCAAAGCTCATGAATACTAAAAATTTACACTATTTTACTTTTCACATTTAATTTAATTGTTAACTACTTTTCCACTAACATAACATCAACGATTTACGTATTTAACGAGAACGGTTGCCTAATTAATTGGATAAGCTGTTCTAATCACAATGACAACATTGAATTATTCAACGCGCGAAACGAATAAAATCCAGTACAATTAAACATAGCACAAAAAGTGTTTTTAAACAAAAGCTTAAACTCAACGGGGCAATGTAATGGACCATTAGTGTTATATAGGCTCATTTGGAGAATGTTCTCGATTTGTTTTCATTATGTTTATGCGTTTTTTTCTGAATCATTTCCAGTAGAATAAAATAGAAATGAAAGCTCGAGGAGTCGCTAAAATAATTTTAAAATTATTTTCTTTAATGCTGAAACATTTTTGAAGCTGACATTGCAACAAGAAAATGTATTTTATATAAACAAACTAAAAACAATCAAAATTGCACTGACATTTTGATGAAAGAAAAATAAGACTGATAAATAATTATAAAAGCAAAATATTTTGTTGTGAGTGTATGAGTACATACATACTAATATGTATATATAATAATAATCGGTGACTTTAATATGAGTTCCATTGTATGGGAACCCACTAATAAGGGATTACAGGCTGCTCGACTACCCGGCGACGCATGCTCTGATTTTATCAATACTTTAAATTTGTGTTCTTTTGACCAATTTAATTATATTCACAACAACCTAGGCAGAATATTGGATCTAGTCATTTCGAACGACTTTGTGTGAGTGTCTGGTAGCTTTGATCCCCTTGTTCCGGAAGACCCCCACCACAAAGCACTTGATATTTCCGTTAATTTTATTGAACTTAATCCGCTGAAGGTTCCTAAACGTAGCATACGTATATTTAATCGAGCTGATTATACGTCAATACGGTCTAAACTCTCTGAAATTGATTGGGACCAACAGCTTTGCTGTGGTACTGTTGATGCTGCGGTTGACGCTTTCTATGACATTATCAATCGTTTAATTAATGAATTAGTACCAACTAAACGGACTATGCCTAACATATTTCCACCATGGTATAATTCAGCGCTATTAAAAATATTAAAAGAAAAATTAAAATTTCATCGTAAGTTCAAGGTGTACGGTAACAAGCAAGACGAACTCTCATTCAAAGAACTTCGCGACATAGCTAATAAGGTTGAAAATGAGTGCTATCATAATTACATCTCTCGTATCGAAGACTCCATATTAGATAATCCGAGGGCGTTGTGGTCATATAACAAAAATCGGCGTAGTTCATCATCGTACCCTGCGTGTATGTTTTATCAAGGCCAACCGTGTTATGACGGCGCTGCTATTTGTGAACTTTTTGCTAGATATTTCCGGTCTACCTTCCTGGATAGTGATGACCCTGTCTCTGATTCAATGCATAATAATCATGAGCATGGAGTAGCTGGTGGCTGCGACATTGGTTCTATAGAAGTCGAATCCGATGTTGTCCTTAAACTTCTAAAATCCCTGGACGTCAGCAAGTCCGCTGGACCAGACGATCTACCTGCCCTGTTTTTGGTAAACTGTGCTGATGAATTATGCTATCCCGTCTCTATTATTTTCAAAAGATCCCTTAATGAGGGTATTATGCCTGCCAGATGGAAAGCAGCTTATATAACGCCAATACATAAAAAAGGTCCTAAGGATTGTGTTGAAAATTTCAGACCGATCTCCAAACTGTGTCAACTTGCCAAAGTACTCGAAAGGTTAGTGTACGACCAGGTTTACAACAGTTTAAAGTTAAGCTTTAGCCCTCAGCAACACGGATTTTTGAAAAATCGTTCCACAGTGACTAACCTTGCCGTGTTCACCGACTACTTGACGGATCAAATGGATTTGGGCAACCAAGTTGACACGGTTTACACTGATTACGCTAAGGCGTTTGATCGTCTTGATCATAGAATGTTATTATTAAAGCTTATGAAGGTAGGCATTAGTGGGAACCTTTTCAGATGGTTTTCATCGTACATTGATAAAAGGTCTCAGGCGGTGGTGCTTAGTGGATATACATCTTCGTGGTCACTCATACCCTCTGGGGTTCCTCAAGGCTCCCTGCTTGGTCCTTTGCTTTTTATTATTTTTATTCATGATATAGGTCAGTGTTTTGATCACTCTAATTATCTCTTATTTGCAGACGACATGAAAATTTTTAAAATTGTTAATAATAATGATGATGCAGTTCAGCTTCAGGATGATCTCCGAAGGTTAGACTCATATTGTTACTTAAATAAACTAGATTTGAACGTATCTAAATGTTTTTCTATAAGTTTTACCCGTAAAATCAATCCCTTTAATAGTAGTTACAGTATCAAAAATGTAAAATTATCCATTTGTCAGGAAGCTAAAGACCTGGGAGTCATCCTTGATTCTAAGCTGCTATTTGATAAACATATTGTCAATACTATCAATAAGGCATCTCGTTCGCTGGGGTTTATTATGCGTCTGTCTAAGCCTTTTAAACGCATGAAAACCATCAAAATTCTTTATTGTGCTTATGTCCGCAGCCATCTCGAGTATGCCAGCCAGATTTGGAACCCCTGTTACGTAACATACATAAATAATATTGAGAAGATCCAGAAAAAATTTACTCGGTTCCTAAATTTCAAATTCAAAATTCCTAAGACATCTTATGAAGACCGTTGTACTAAATTTCACTTGTTACTACTTTCTGTTAGACGTAATATTGCAGATGTCACACTTTTACTTAAGTTGATTAGAGGTTCAGTGGATTGTCCGGAACTACTTCATAAAATTCGTTTTAAAATACCTACAAGAACACCCCGCAATGATTTATATAGACCATTTAGTATTCCTTCTATGCACACCAACTACAGGCATAACAATTTCCTTATTAGAGCTTGTTCCGCCATTAATAACGCCGACGCCAATATTGATTTATTTTTCAACAGCATTAAGACTGTTATTAAGTTACTGTTTAAAATTTAGTTTAATGTTACTATACTGTTACGCACCTGACCCTTTTGGGCTACAATTACTTTATGATCAATTTCTTTTGAATTCTACATGTGGTAGCTTGTCAATAGCTTTTAGTTATACATATTTGTTATTATCTGTATGTATATAAGCTGTTAGCTGTCCAAAAACGATAAATAAATAAATAAATAATGTTTGAAGAGATTGGAATGAAATTTGTCTTCTACTTTTAATTTTTGTTTTTGTGGTGAAAACGTACATACATTGCGATGCAATAGCATTGGAAAATTATCATAATGTAACTAGGTATTTTATTATTATATTCAAAAGATGGTATGACGATTATTCCCCACTAAAATAATTTTGTAGCGACAATTTTTCTCCGCCGACGAATTCAGCGTCAAATTCTGTCGCTATCGTACAAACAGCGATACAGCTACAACAACCGATGTCAAGACAAATCAACATACTTTGCGCACCAGCCTGTTTAATTATTCATCTCATTAGAGAAGTTTCTTGGCGTGCCTTTGTAAACTAGTTGGTTCGTAGTGCACTGCCGATAGCCTAGTTTCAACCCCGAGTTGAGTGCTTCGGAAGTTTTGTGAATATGTGCTCTGTCGCTAACTTTGCAGGCCGTATACCTACAATCACATTTAATTTCATATATTTTGCTCTGAAAATGTGACTGTCAAAGTTTGCGAATGTATTATCTTATTCTTAAAAAAATTATCGTACTATTATTAAATATTACTTGTGACCGTATTTCCACGTTTGCGATGTTTGGATGTTTGTTAATTAATTATGCAAAAACGGCTGATAAAATTAGCGTATTTGTCACAAATGGTTTATAACCAGAAGGCCTATTACAAAAAAGAATCACGATATTCGTCATTAAATTTACTTGATATTAAACTTTATACGTGAGTCAATAGTACCACGGAGTGGGACGAACATCATACGCTTATCGCGATGCTTTATTGTAATAGGCTAAACAAAGGATACTCTTAATTATGGTCAAAGGTTCCCTAAGCATATTTCAAGTGTCCACGCCAATGAAGTCGCGGGCGAAAGCTAGTTTCAACATAAGAATCTATCAAATTATAAAATAGATTTTTATCTTCAGAAGTTTTCGCGAATGCACTGGGTGCAATCTATACATCTGCCTCATAAGCAAGTTACGTCCACACCAAGCGTACTGCCTAGCGAGGCAGGACGTAAAAACATAGAATACTTCTTATCCTGGTTAAAGGTTCCCTAAGGATGTTTTCGAATGTCCACGCCAACGAAGTCGCGGGCGGAAGCTAGTAAGTTTACTTATATGACGGTTGTGCTTTATAGTCCACAACCACATTCGTTACATTTAGACTTTCATATCTCTGCATTGCAGATAAACGTTATGAAAATTCTGTTTGTTGTGAACAACCTGATTAGTGCTTTTATTTGCACTGAATTATTTTGAGTTTTTCATTAGTAGCATGAATTTTAGAAGCGATTTCTATTTTTTTCATTTGATTGAATCAGGCGTCACTTGCATTATATTGTTTGCGGAAGTAAGCTACATATATTATTTATTTTTCAAATTTTTTTGTTTTCATGTGGTATGATTATTGACTTTTCCATCCGTAACTTGAATTTTCAGTCAAGTTTTTATTGTTTTCTTTTGGATAATTAATAAGGCATTTAAATGTGAAGGTCATAGAAAGTACTTACCTATTGTAATTATTACCTTTATAAAGGCATATTAAAAGATATTGAGTTCTCAAATAGTGAAATCATGCCAGATTATTTATTAATATTTTGCTTTTAATTAAGTTAAAATGTATTTAGTATTGGTGTACATTATTCCGGGCTTATATATTATATATTCCGGGTATGTACTTTATATTCCGGGTTTATAATGTGTAAATATTGACGAGTAAATTATTGACTAACATAATTTTGCTTTCAATTCTATTCAAATTAATACACAAACATTTTTGAATCTCATTTCGGACTGTCAATATCAAAACTTGTTTGTTGCCGATTTGAAGACTGATCCTGACATTTACTTTGTGTCCGTTGGGATTACGGACCATTGTTTTTTGAGACATAATAAATTATTCTCAGTATTATTGGATTTGAAATATTTGCCTAAAGATTTAAAATGGAATAAAGAGTGATCAATCATGTCGTTGTACTGTTTTAGTAATTCTTAGAAGCTTCAGCTGAAAATATTTGCTTCATGAATTATTAAATTGACTTATTGTTATCTAATGTATTTTTTTCCAAAGAAAAGTGTTTTTAAGATCTGCCAAAAATAATAAGAATTTTATTTCTTAAGTAAAGATTTACTTTTATTATTTACATTTGTTAAATAATTTATTCATTGATAGTTTTTAGTAAATAGGTTTATAAACTGGTCAATTGTACTCCTATTGTCATTTGTATATGAATTGTTGTATAAAACGTACTGAATACTGAATAATTAGAAGTTGTGCATTTATTAACCGACGAGACCGATTTTCATATTTATCTATTTTAAGTGATTTGTAGTGTTAAGACCTAAACGTAGCTAATGAATCTATTAGTGCACAAATTGGAAGGCCCACCTTGGAAGAAAAATCAAAGATAGTGCCGCAACTATGTTCTATAATTCATGAATTGTTCAATAGAACTTGGCACTCAAAAAATATAGACGAATCGTACTAGGAGGTGCGAAATCAATCAAAGGCGAATGAATGTCCAGTGCCACGCATGCAAACTCACCCTCCGTAAAGATATCGAAATGACGTGAATCCAGTAGAGATCCATTGTGCAACTTTCAATCCATTTACACTAATACATAAGTTCAGACAGGCATAACGTATCGGCGTCAGGGGTTACCCATTGCAACTCATGAACGCAAGATACCTTTTAGAATATTGAAAATATTTCACCCAATGTCATTATATGTATAAAAATATAAGTAAAAAAAACATTTCTGTTTTCTAAGGATTCGTAAGAATTGTTTCAGTTAAAATAATTTATTGTAGACAGTGATGAAAATTAGATTATGGTCGAGTAATATAATTCCGATTAAATTACTTTTAATAAAACAAACTGCAACTGTAATATTATTTTAGAAGCAAAAATATAATTTGTTAATACACATTTTATTTGACGAGATTTATATTTTTAAGGAAAATATAGATTTGTCGAGATTCCCCGGTAGATACGCATGGGGCCATGGGGCAGTCATGTGAAACAAGTGAGCGTCGCATTGTGCAACTTTCAATCAATTTGGGCGGAATGTCAAAGCTCAGACGGGCATAACGTATCGCAGCCACCCACGGTCAGTCGGTTGTATCCTAGCGCGGTTTTAGAGATGGTTGTGGAGATAGGATAGTCGATAGGTTTTCGATTCTTAAAATTATTATTTATGTGAAAGGTTAGTTCATAGGAAGGATTTAATATAGCTGTTTATAGTACGGATTTTATGTTATTAGTTTTTTTGTCAGCTCTATGATTAGTCAGAAAGTCATATTGAACTAAGAGTTACAATGATTTTTTGTGAAACAAAAATAAAACCTTACTGGAACTGTAAATAACAGTTTAACCACAAATTACAGTTTCGAAACTAGCTCATAATTATAAATTATTTAATTTGGTGGCTAATGTTTTTGTACTTAATACTAAACAAGTTTTATCACAAGTTTGCTGTTGTGATGTAACATGAATGAATAAATGAAGCTTTGTTGGAGTTTTTGGAACAGTCAGTCCATAAAAACTGATCAATCTGTAAAAAAATCTTTATCTTTGTGTGGACATCGGCTCCAGGCGTATATTCTGACGAGGGGCGTCAGAAACATTGCCGGAGTTCTAAGTCAATTCCTTATATAAAAAATTCCCTCGATAGATATCGCCTACGATACAGGGAGTATTTGGACATAATATTTATTAAGTCTCTTGGGTATAGATGCATATTATAACTAGGTATCCGAGTAATAAACACATTTAATACTTGTTTTACAAATGAATTGTTATTTATTATCGAATTTAAAGACAAAATTTCGGAAATTTTATTAATTGTGACTGAACTTTTAATAAACTTAGGCAAAGTACCCATTTACTATATCGCGATATCTATCTTCACTACAAATTATTGGATTACAATACGACACAAAACGATGTGCCTCGAGAACACCCAAACCGCTTCACAAAGACAAACTCCAAACGTACACCCAAATTAGATAAAATCAGTTTTTAACCGGGGGATCTCATAGACGGTTAACAAACAAGTTCCGACGTGCAAGAACAACAGAGAGACGTGACAAATGACGTGCAGGTGTCGGCGGTTATCAGCGCGCCGCAGCCGAACGGAGGACTGATACAGAGGGTGTAATTGGAAAACTTCCGAATACCAAACGTTAGAATAGTGGAGACTGTGTTTAAGCTTGTTTTACCTCTAGCAAAATTAATTGGGAAAAAGTTAAAGGCTGCGAATAATGTTTTATTTAAGATAACGATAACAAATGACGAAATACAATTAAATTATACAGTTGTAACTATACAAATTCCGACGTGCAAGAACAGCACAGCGAAGTGACAAAAATGACATGCGTGCTATAAACGTGACAATTATAAAATTATAATGACAATTTCGTTCACGCTGCGGTGTATGAGTAGGTGTATGAGTAGGTTGGTCAGTATATTTTCTATTTTCAAATTATTTGATGCAATGGACACAAAATTGACATGTTAATGGACAATTGTCCCGTTTATTAAATAGGGATCGGTGTCGGAGGTTATGGCTGTGGTGCAATAGCTTAATAATATTGTAATAAAAAAGTGAAAGGTTGTAAATTAACTTTAAGATTATTTTCCATTCTTTCATTTGTCGAGTAAAAAGAAGAGAGATAAAAGAGTGAAAAAAGAGAGAGAAGAAAGAGAGAGAGTGAAAATAATGAATGTTACATGTAAAGATAGTTTCAGAATAATAGATTAGAAAGGAGGGATTAGTTAATCTTGACTTTATTCTTAAATAAAGAGAAAGAAATGGCTTACAAAGATCTGAATGCCCTTTGATGAGAAACCAATACAACGCAACTTAATTGAAAAACTTACGAAGGCCAAAATAAGTTTGAATGGAAAGAGAATCAACATCACATTTAGCGATATTTGTATTTTACCCGAGTAACAATACAAATCCACACCGTCACGAAATAATAGATAGATAACAATATAAACTATCAAGTTCGTAGTACCAAAAAGTAAGTACTAAGTTCCTATTACGAAATAATTATTATAATATCTTATCAACCATTTCCACTTCAGTTCCGATAAGTCTTTATATTGATGTTGCATCGTAATATCGTTATAAGTTGGCTGGAAGTATGAACTTGTCTCGTCATAGTGGGATAAGTGCAGTTCGCGATACCACTAGGGGTTCGGTGACTGATGGCATGCGGGCGTGCTGAGACTTTTCATACTTTAGGTGACTTTTCATGTGTAGGTGATGAATATCTTTCAATACGCAGAGTAAATTTAATTTTGCTACTGAAAATTGTAGGCCAAAATGGTAAAATCATAACATAAGTAATTGCAAGTTAAAATAGTTTCTTAAAAAACTACTAGTCTTTTCATCCTCTTTTAGACTATGTTGTTCCAAATAAAAAACAAACGAATTTGTGTTGAATAATTTAGTCAATGGATAAGTAAGCCTAGTACTTACTTATGCATTCACTAAATCATTATCACTAGCATGCACTATTATTATAATTAGTGAGTATAAAAAAACAAATTCTGTTTTAATAATCAACACAATTTTTGATCGATCACAGCTCTACTTCTTGACACTGTCACGTCTAGTCTTAAAATACAAATTACAAAAAAATACTAAAAAGAATTCAGAAACTCATATTTCACATTCCGTAAAAGAATAAACATTTACCCAACATTGAAAAAGTTCCGTAAGCTTCCACAGACTGCATCAGATATGAACTTACGTCACTTTGAGATAAGTGTGGTTCGTTTTTCCGCCGCCAGGGGCGCTGCCGTGACAAATGACATGCGGGCGCTTCGCGATTTTCCCGACGCGATGTCAAGCGCCATATCAGATCAGACAGAACAGAATCTCAAAAATGTAACACTGACAATATTTACTTACTAGCTGAATATAATATTATATTTACTGTATATTTCAGCCTATTTAATATTAATGCGAAAATATTTTTCTTTGTCAATCGTAACTGAGTTGAAAAAACATGTTATAATTATAATAATATTAGGTCCCCACCATCATAGAAATCTTTGGTCCCCACCTATGAACTCGGCATTTTGTATGGAGAATTTTAAAGAAGTTGCATTTTACATACTATTATTTTCTTAATTTATTTAACAACCATGAAGGCTAATGTTTTAAAACTTACTAATGCTTAAACACTAGGATAACTTATGCCACTTACTTTAAACGAAAAAATAAGTTTTGGCTAAGTTAAAACAAATAAAATGGTAACTTCTGCTAACAAAAAGAGGAGTAATTTTTAAGGTATTTTTTATGTTTAGAAAACTATTATAAAGATTTGTTTACAATAGTAAAAAAAAAATTTAATCACAGAAGTGACGAGATTCTCTACTTGTGAGAAAAAATTGCCAATTTCGAAGGTGAGGACCCAAAATTATAATTTTGCTTGTTAGTTTAAATTAAAACTTCTCTAATTCCAAATAATTCTGATCATATTCTTACTACGTAATCTAGTATATTTTTATATCTTAACGCTAATTTCAGCATGACACATCATAGCCTGACTTATGGGATCCATTTTACTATGGAGTAAAATGGGCATTCTCACTCAAAACTATTCCCAAACTATTTTCCAGTATATTATTTAGTATTGTATAAAAATAGCATTGTGAATGCATAAATCTCAAATTAAAACATATATATTTCCATACTTTATTATATTAAGACATGTTTCGCCATACCTTTCAACATACTTACTAGAATTACACATAAAGACAGAATATTAAACTATCAATAAAACATCAGTCAGCCTTTCTAAAGTTACAAGCACTAACTAGTATTCAAGTCAAATTACTCGTCAAAGTTAGCATCATTCAGTATCAATTTCGCCTGTTGGTTATTCATAAAGCGATCCTAACATAAGCCATATGAATAATCCCCGGGCAGTACCGTGTGCGATCAAAAAACATACCTACGTTAATTTACAAGCAAAACAGTGGTTATCGAATTCTGCGCGCATTATAATATTATGCAAATATGGCGGTTCGCTTATGTTGTTTCAAGTGACCACTGAAACCACAGCCGAGCGATATCGTCCGCCATGTTGTGTTTTCTTTGCCTATCGTTCTTGAGAGCTCATTATAATTTAAACCGCTTGGCTATTTTACCGTGTTAGCTTCTATTTGAAATACTCAAAGTGTATTAATATGGAAAGATAGTTGATAAATCTTAGTGCTCGTCTTTTGAATTCAACAAGTGTCATTGCAGTCGGGGGACCTTATTATGGAACAATTTTTGATCAAAGATGTCCCCCGACTGCAATGACACTTGTTGTTTAACTTTGTAGTTCGTTTTTGGCAGGGCAGTCGTGCTTTTAATATATTTTAAATTTATTTATTTTTATTTCACACATTTTAGTAACATATTATATAGTTTTGGAATGTGCTCATCAAGGCCTTTTATTTGATGCTCATATTGTAATAATAAGGGGGATTTTTTTTTTCATATTTGAAAATGGCGTCGTACAGTCGCCATATTGATTATTTCTAAAAAAAAATTAGCCAGTGTCACTTGGGATGATGCTATGAGGATTCTAACAATACCCCATTTATCCAAATCAATTCAGGCATTTAGAAGTTATGGTGGAATAAAGAAACTCACTTACCCACAAACATACATGAACCCTGAACACATACATATACACTCTTTTTGCTTTGGGCAGTCATGTAAAAAATACTGTCCTTAGGTCGCTAAATATCACTACCATTGGTTTCTACTGACTTTTCTGCTTTTGTGAACAAACTACAGTCACCTTTAGTGATATAACAGACCATTTTTGATGAAGAGTTTGTTATGATATGTAGCGTTACGAGTAGCGGAATGCCATATAACAACCCTGCAGGGGCAGGGTATAACCCTGTGGTGCGTCACATCACATCTTGTACAAAAACAAAACCACCAGCATCGCCCTAAGTTTTTATTCTAGGAAGTACAGCAAATGTATAGTTTATATATCCGCCACACGCAACGCACGACGCGACGCGCAACGCTCGATGTCTTCATAAACGAACCTACACAGAGACACAGTAATGTTTATGGTTGGGTGAACGAAGCGAACCAATGAAACACAAAAAAACTCTGCTGCAGTTGAAGTTTATATCACATGTTTCGCATAAAAATCTTTGATACTTTCAAATTCCAATTTTCAATGGAAGCATTAAAATCGTTGATGACCTCAAGCTCCATATCAGTCACGAGCCAATAACGGCGGCGGCGTGCGGTTGACGACTCCCAATATGTCAATTGACGGATCGTCGCGAATCGTGCCCTGAATTATTAAATAACATGCAAACAAGCTTGCTCTTTTATAAAAGGGTACTGAAAGCCTTTTTAATACGTTATGTTTGGAAGTGAAATTGCTTGAAAAGATACAGAAAACAATGTGTATTGTTTGAATAAAATCTAGCAATTGAACCACACTTAAGTTTCAAACTTGTATGGTCGTCAACTAAATTGTTATTTTTTTAAATGAAAAGTCACGATATTTAATTTGTTTCTCTTTTTTAAGACAAATATGCGAAGCGAATGTCGAAAATAATAATAAAACTTGATCAAGATAAAAAAAACAAGCTTTATGCGATCAGAGACATGAATATTGGGATGCGTAGGAATTCCCCATTGCTTATCCTTAACTATACAGGGTGGATTTTTAAAACGGTACATTAAGGGCAGGTACCTTAACCGTTATAGGAACAGGAAAACGTTCCTAGGAGACCATCCATAACTTTTTAAGATATTTTGAACTGCATTCACAGATTTTCGAAAAAAATACCGTTAGCAAAAAAGTGCTAAAATACCAAAAACAAATTTTTATGCCAATCGATCCTATTTCGTGTGGGGATCAAAATACTCTATGGGATTATTTAAGGTATGAGTACTAGAAACGACAGAAATCGCCAAAAACTTTTCCCATACATTTTGTACTGAAAAACGATAAATCAACTCGAAATATTTTTTATTGCCAAACGATCCTATTTCTTACTGTGATCAAAATACTCTTTGAGGATAACTGAATTTTGAGTACAGAAACTATTTTTTTTTTAGATCTAATGTTGTAGAAGATTGTGCTTGCGTGTGAAGCCGGTGTTGTAGTTTCTGTACTCAAATTTCAGTTGGCCTTAAAGAGCATTTTGATCACAGTACGAAATAGGATCATTTGGCAATAAAAAAAAATTTCGAGTTGGTTTACCGTTTTTCAGTACAAAATGTATGGGAAAAGTTTTTGGCGATTGCTGTCGTTTCTAGTACTCATACCTTAAATGATCCCATAGAGTCTTTTGATCCCCACACAAAATAGGATCGATTGGCATAAAAAAATTTTTTTTGGTATTTTACCATTTTTTTTGCTAACGGTATTTTTTTCCAAAATCTGTGAATGCAGTTCAGAATATCTTAAAAAGTTATGGATGGTCTCCTAGAAACGTTTTCCTGTAACTATAACGGTTAAGGTACCTGCCCTTAATGTACCGTTTTAAAAATCCACCCTGTAGATAAAGGGGCACAGATTAAGTAACTGTTTTAGTTACGTAACTGTAAAGCCACGGACATGAGCTAGTCTATAACTTAAGTGCTTACCTATTTTTTATGCACAAGGGGATAGTGCCTGGCCTTCACCTCACCTGATGTTAAGTGACGATAAGGCCGAAGGTGGAAGCGCACTACACCCGGAATCCTCATTACTGAGGGACTGGCTATCTTACCTCTAACTGCCGGAATACAACATTTTTTTAATTGTTGTTATGGCGTCAGACTTAGGTAAGCTAGCCAAGCGGACTTGAAATAAGCCCTTCCACCAACCAAACCGAGAACAGTTGATTCATCTCACGAATGCGCGTCGACTTTGAATGTTGTTAGGCGTGTTTTAGTGTGCGTAATACGAAAGCGTGCAGACGCACATTAAAACAATTTGCACGTGCACGCCTACCAAAATTTATAGCCGACGCGCATTCGTATGATAAAACAACTATACAAATTGTACCCCCCTTGAAAATCGAACCAGTGACCCCTGCGTCTTACACGAATGGGCCCACCACTAGACCACAGACAGATGCGGTTAAACCTACTGAAAAGTAATCCTTTCAAGATTAGTCATCATCTAAAAAGGCAAAATACAAGTTGCGTAAGATTGTACTTCAAAAGAGTCAAGTTGTTGTTTCGCAATGAATATTAACACTCGAATAACCGTGGCGTCGCAATAGTCCCGCGAAGATAAATTTATCCTTGCGTCGGAAAATGGACCATTTTTCACGGCACCTAACGCTAGGTGTCACATGCTCGCTACGGCGACGCCGTTAGTTACGAACTACGTGAGAGGAATACAACCCTCGTCCCTTGAATTAGCTACGGTATTCTGTATTCTTTTACGGGTTATTGTTGTTTGTTGTTTCATTATGTCCCATTTTGCAATGGGAAATGGTCATTTTTGTTGTGCGGTGAGCAGGGTCGGTGTGGCATCTGGCTTGATTCGATTATGAGTTTTGACATTGTGGCTACAATATCTGTTTTGTAACAAATTGTGTTCGCTGTAAGTACCGTTGCTTAGCAGAGGGTTAATGAAAAAAGCTTTTGAAAAAAAACACACGGATTTTGGACGTACCATTAAAAGAAAATTAACTGTAAATATGTATTTTATGGCATGTTTCATATAAAATTTAAAAATACTGTTTTACAAATAATCAAAAAGGCAATTCTGTATACAAAAGCATATACACAGTTATTTTTAAAGTATATCTAAAAATTAAAAAGGGTGTTCAGACCACGTTAATGAATAACTTTTACTATGGGGCAAACCACGAAATCACGAAAAAAAAATCAGCTGTTCTGTAGAAAAGTACAACATCGACTCGACTATAATGTATGGGACAGCTGATGTTTTTTTCGCGAGTTCGTGGTTGGCCCCATACTAAAAGTTGTTCATTAACGTGGTCTGAACACCCTTTTTCATTTTTAGATATAGTAAGGTGCAATATAGAAAAAGCTGTGAGTAGCGTGATTTATTATTCAGAAGGAAATATTATATGAACATCTTTCCAATATACTCCAATAAATAAAAAACATAATTAAAAACAGTTAACCGCGCAATCATTCGCGAACAGTCATCACCCATTGGTTTTATCCGCAGCTTTATTTATCGTTATTTAATTCCCAAAAATGGCCTCCACGAGGATTTTAAAACGTCGACAAAAGCAATGCACCGAAAATGTCACACGACCGCAACGTCAAACCAATTACGCGTATCTACGGCTATAATTCCCCTCAGCATTGTACTAAAATAGGGGTATATTTTAGGACAGACACCAAACGTTTTGATAAATCTGTTGTTCTGTAAAACAATTAAAGAACCAAGCATTGTACAAGATGGTTTAGGTTTCACGTAGGTAGATGGCGCCGCCGCTGCCTTCCGGAAGTAAACCGAAAACGAGTTTGATTGGCTCTAGATGAAATCAAACCAGAGGCCGTACTGGCTAATGGTCCGAACTTCGGCAAGACTGCCGGGCTTCAAATTAAAAACAGATAAATCGAACCCCAATCAGGCCTAAATGGCGAACCCCAATTCATGATGTCACACAAACATCGAAATCTTCCAAATAACTTCGTACAATTACTTCGATTTGTCTGTTTTAAGTTGAAGCCCGGCAGACCCGCTGAAGATTGAAAGTACAATATTCGGCCCTAAGTCTTCTCTAAGTACATTCATTCGCATTCGGCTTTCTAAGGCTATTTCCAATCACCTTGTATAGGTATGCCGACATAAATGATGACTTGCCGCAGTTCTGCTTTAGCCGTACTTCAGTCAGGCGCGGTCCGAGGGGGGGGGGGGGGGGGGCACAGGAGACATGACCCCCCCAAAATCTGCGTCCTGTCAAAATGAAGCACCGTCCATCACCATGGCTCACCGACGACATCAAACGTATTTCAGATTTAAAAAATATTGCCAAAGCTAGGTATAAACGTCGCCCCACTCCTTACAACTGGGAAAAATACGTCAAAGCTCGCAATCACTGCAATAAGGTGTGTAGAAATGCGCAACGCCAACATATCCATAAATCGGTTGATAATGACGATCCGGCAAAAGTCTGCAAATTCCTAAGATCTTTGGGCATTGGTAAACAACGTCAAACCTCACTTTCAAAAAATTTTGATATTAACTCGCTGAACCAACATTTTACTTCCTCGCATAACTTCGAGTCAACAACCAAAGTTGATACTTTGAATTTTCTTTCATCTCTCCCGTGCCCAGATTACTCATCCTTTTTTCTGCGTCAATTCACTGATTGTGATGTTAAGAAGAGTATTATGTCCATCACCTCTAATGCTGTTGGTGGTGACTGCATCGGCCGGAAAATGATACTCCCTATTCTTGATGAAATCCTTCCTATTATCACGCACATACTTAATCACTCTATTACTACTGGTGTCTTTCCATCTGCTTGGAAAGATGCTCACGTTACCCCGCTGCCTAAAAACTCTAAACCATCATCCTTCGCGGACTATAGGCCTATATCTATTTTACCTTTTCTTTCAAAAGTTCTTGAACGCCTTGTCCATTCTCAACTGTCCACTTTCCTTCTTAGCAACCAACTCCTTAATCCATATCAATCCGGGTTCCGTCCAGGGCATAGCACTACCACAGCGTTAGTGAACGTCACAGACGATATCAGGTCAGGAATGGATAGTAGTAAAGTAACGATCCTTGCCTTGCTAGATTTTAGCAATGCTTTTAATTCCGTTGACTTCGATATCCTGCTGGCAATACTTCGCTCTATTAACATATCTCCAACGATGATTGACTGGTTTCGTAGTTACCTGTCTGGACGCCGGCAGCGTGTTCGCATTGAGGAAACCTTTTCCAATTGGTGTGATATCACTGCTGGTGTACCACAGGGTGGCGTGCTGTCTCCACTACTTTTCTCTATTTTCATCAATTCCATTTCATCATTATTAGTTTCATCCTACCACCTTTATGCAGATGATTTGCAAATATATACACAAGCGTCGATCGATCAACTTGAGCGAGCTATTAACATTATTAACAACGATCTTGCTACGATTTGTGACTGGAGCAGGTCATATGGACTAAAAGTTAATCCTTCCAAGACCCAAATTATTGTCATTGGCAGCTCCACGTACACAAATAGAATCATCTAGTCAAATTTACCTGTTTTTAAATTTGATGGTGTTACCCTGACTCCTAGTGATTGCGTAAAAAATTTGGGTGTGTTAGTTGACAAAAATCTTACGTGGGGACCTCAAATAAAAGAAGTAAGTCGTAAAATGTTTGCAGCAGCTGGTTCCTTAAGAAGGTTACGCAATTTTCTTCCCATAGCCACTAAAACTGCGCTAGCACAATCTCTTCTTCTACCCATCTTAGACTACGCCAATGCTAGCTATCTGGACCTTACAGAGGAGCAACTGAATAAACTTGAGCGACTCCAGAATTTCAGTATAAGATTCATATTTGGGCTACGAAAATATGATCACGTGTCCGCTTTCCGTGTCAAACTCAAGTGGTTGCCAATTCGTCTTCGCCGGAATGCGCACATTGTCACCCTACTATACAATATTCTATTCAATCCTCGTTTTCCGCCATATCTTAAGGCACATTTCCGTTACCTGCATGACACCCACTCGCGAGTTTTAAGATCATCGGAGAACTTGATATTGGAGATAAGATACCCAGGCACTCCACTAAATTCTTTGGCAAATCCTTTACTGTTCAAGCTGCTCGTTTGTGGAATGAACTGCCGAACGAAATAAAGCATGCTCAATCTATAGAGAGTTTTAAACGCCAAGTTAAAGAACATTATCTGTCTTTGCCGTCATAGTATTTATTTTTACTCTATCCTTTGTTTGTCGAAACGATATTTATTGTATTATATAGCATTTTGTTATATAAATTATGTTTAACTATATTATTATTATTATATATTTATATATATTATACATACATATATAAATCATATAAGTATAGATTTGTGTAAATATTGTATTCTTAAATTAGGTTAAAATTATATTAATGAACGTTTTTGCTCCTACTTTTAAAACACCATAAACTGCCCATTCCTTATTTTTCTTTCTGTTCTGTGTAAATAAATGGTTGCCTGGAAGAAATTGCTTTTCAGCGATAAGGCCGCCAATATTGTTCCACTTTTGTATTGTCCATGTATGTATTTATTATGGTGAACAATAAAGTGTTAATTCATTCATTCAAAATCGTACACGCCACATAGAAAAAGCTTCTAAAAGTATACAGAAAAGCAATTATTATTATAAGTGACCCCCCCCCCCAAAATTTCAGGCTGCGACCGCGCCTGACTTCAGTCGACTGTTTTTGTTAAACAACTTAAACGATTCAAC
This sequence comes from Agriphila geniculea, assembly GCA_943789525.1. Taxonomy (NCBI): domain Eukaryota; kingdom Metazoa; phylum Arthropoda; class Insecta; order Lepidoptera; family Crambidae; genus Agriphila; species Agriphila geniculea. The sequence continues at coordinate 21,927,749 of OX038871.1, forward strand.
CTAAAATTAATACTTCTTAAAACAAAAAAGAAAAACTGAGAAATAGAAAGAATGAAACAATTATTCAAAAATTGTAGGTACACAAGTTTTATTCGTATACTCTCGTTTTAGGACTCCTATCATTTTGCTAGCTAAATGGCAAATTAACCCGCCACTATTTTAGAGGCACACGCCACAAACGTAAAATTACTATTTTTGTCTCTGTTCTTTTTCATTATGTGTGTACTATCATGTTCGGGAATGCCAAAAATCGCATAGAACCAGACGATAGTAATTCAATTGGGTCCAGTCGGAATAGGGAATTACACCATTTTTTGAAAACTGTTTTAAATTAATCCTGAGGTCGAAATAAGCCAGCAGAATTTTTAATTTAATTTTATAAAACCATTAAATGCCCTAAAACGCGTTTTTAATTTATGATTTTGAATTTTCGCGCGGAAACACTAGCCGCCATGCTGTTTAGGCTCGTGACGTCACTCCGTTAGTAAACAAACAATAGTGCGAAAGACCAAGTATAAAGTAACAAGAATTAATGAGTTATAAAATGTAAATCTTTGGTGTCTTGTGCCTGAATCCAATAATACAAGTGTAAAAACGCCACAAAATTGTGGATTCAAGTGCCAAGTGATAATAAAATGAGAAACACTAAACTGGCAAGAGAGATAATAGTATCCAAAATCATTGTCCCCAAAAACTAGACTTAGAATGTATTTCTGTGAAGACCACTTTGATGTAAGTACCTATACGCTAGAAATGGTAAATTAACTATGGAATAAACAAAATAAAACTTCATGTTAGTATTACAAAACAATCGTCATATTTTGTGACCTATGTATTTATAGGTTATGTTTTGCTATATTGTGATTTGAAAATTTCATAAATACTTATTAGTTTCTATATTTTAGCTAAAAAAAATGATGTGAAGAATTATACACAGTATAAGGTAGTAGTGGGTTCTGCTTAACTCAGATGAAACCAAACTGCGTACCATCCAGATTTGATTGCCAAGCTATAGGAAACACAAGTCCACAGAGTCCACTTCAAGTTAACATCCGCATGCCTTTATTGAAAGGCAAAGAATGTCTACAATACAATTAAGGAGATTGAAGAGACCATACAAAATGAAAATTATGGTAAATCAAAGTACCATCTTGTAATCAAGGTAATTTATTTTTTGTATTTTATGCAGTTGTAATAAATTATTAACATTATCACTAGGCTAGGACAGATATTATACTAACCATATTGTACTATTATTTCTAGATTTTTTGACACCTGAAATTAAGAAGTGTGATGATAGAGCAGTCCAAGTAGTACAAAGCTGAAGTGCGGCAGGCGGCAGACGAAATAAATAGCCAGTTTTGTAGAGGGCATTTGAATATTGAGAGAGTTTGCCATGTTTTAAAGATGCTGGAGGGTACATTGGATATTTTGTAGTGCGGGTACTTATTGATACAATAAACCAGTCAACTCCCGACCGCGCTGTTTCATTGCCGTATACTACACTGGCGACGCGGATATTTTAATCGAACCTTGTTATTCTCGTGTTACATAATGCCTTACGGTAAAATCGAACCATTTGATTTGTTTTCGGGACAGTGGGATATCTATGTGCGCCGTTTAAAGCAGTTTATGTTGTTAAATGAAATAAAAGATGAGCTCAAAGTGGCCACGTTGGTTACGGTAGTGGGTGAACGTACCTATAACGTTATGTGCGATTTATGTGCACCTGAAATACCGGAAAATAAAAAGTTCGACGATTTAGTGAGGATTATGCAAAACCATCTTCAACCACATCGCTCAGAAATAGCCGAAAGGCAGGTGTTTCGTGACCGAAAACAAAACGTAAATGAATCCGTGGCAGAATTTCTACAACAATTGAAACATTTGGCTATTAATTGTAATTTTGGAAGTAACTTAGAAGAAAACTTGCGTGATCAGTTCGTGATCGGTCTAGCGAGTGGCGACGTTAAATCAAGATTGTTTACGGAAAAAAAAACTGACATATCATAAGGCGGTGGAGTTAGCTCTGGGCCTCGAAGCTGCGGAAAAGCATGTAGAAAAAGTGAGCGGGCGAGCCAGCATAGGAGGACCTGGCCCCGCCGCGGGCTTTGGCAGTTCGGGAGGCGGCGATGACGGTGCGAGCGGAGCTGGGAGCAGCGGCGGTGGCGCAGGCGGAGGCACGGGCGAGGGCCTGCACGCCGTGCGGGCCGCTCGCGGAGCGCGCTCCGCCGCAAGCGGCCAGCAAACGCACTACACGGGATCACCATGCTGGAGGTGTGGAAAGCCACACCGAGCAGATAAGTGTAGATTTAAAATGTATACGTGCGATAATTGTCAAGGTAAAGGACATTTAAAAGTGATGTGTAAAGCAACGGGCAACAAAAAATATAAAAGCCATAATTTCATAATGAGTGACTCCGACAGTGAAATGTACAATATAAGAGCGGTTTCTGCGGGTGACAAACCGTATTTTATTAATGTTCAAATAGAGAACAATATTCTTAAATGTGAATTAGATACGGGAAGTAAAATTTCCGCCATTAATGAAGAATGTTATAACAGCTTATTTTCTAAGTATAAAATTTTTAACGATAGTATAAAATTGTGTTCGTACTCAGGCTCACAAATTGAACCGATCGGGTATATTCTAGTGAACGCAACCATCGAAGGAACTCACGAGACAAATTTACAGTTGTATGTAATAAAAAATGGCAGTCGTCCTTTGATTGGTAGATGTTGGATTCGTCGTTTTAACATAAATCAGCTCATTATAAATAATATTTTGTTAAATGAAAGCGACATGGAATTGCACGAACGGTTCATTGATGAGTTAAAAAAAAGTCACCCATCGGTGTTTACCAATAATCTGGGAACATGTAAACGCGAAATTCGATTACAGCTCAGTGATAACGAACCGGTTTACGTGCGGGCGCGGCCCGTGCCGCTGACGCTGCGAGCCGCGGTGGAGAAGGAACTCGCTCGGTTAAAAGCTGAGGGTTCAATTTATCAGGTGGAAAATTCAGATTACGGTACACCTATTGTTCCGGTTATTAAAAAATCAGGGGAAATTCGAATCTGCGGGGATTATAAGTCTACAATAAATCCTAAATTAAAAAAGGATCATTATCCTTTGCCTAAGATAGACGAATTATTTGCTGCTTTGAGTGGTGGGCAAGAATTTTCAAAAATCGATCTTACTACTGCGTATATGCAAGTACCCCTCCACCCAGACTCGCAGGCGTGTACAGCGATAAGTACGCACGTAGGGACTTTTGCCTTTCGTCGCACACCTTACGGTTTAAGTTGCGTCCCTGAAAAATTTCAAAAAATAATGGAAGAGACACTACGTGGGCTGCCGCACACTGTGGTATTCCTCGATGATATTTGCATAACGGGGGTGGATAGAGAAACGCATAAAAAGAACTTGCGAGCTGTAATCGAAAGACTAGCGAGTATGGGTCTTACTGTAAAAATTAATAAGTGTACATTTTTGCAAAAAAGTGTGTCTTATTTAGGTTTTATTATAGATAAGGATGGTTTACACCCAGATATGTCGAAAGTCAAAGCTATAGTGGAAGCTCCTAGGCCGATAAATGTAACGCAGTTAAAAGCTTTTTTAGGTTTAATTAATTATTACGGGAAATTTGTTTCAAATTTAAGTACCTTGCTTCATCCTTTATATAGATTATTAAAAAAGGGAACAGAGTGGTTTTGGAACACGGAGTGCGAAAATTCATTTTTAAATATTAAAAATATTATAGCGAGTGACAAAATTCTTAGTCATTACAATCCGTCGCTTCCTTTAGTGTTATCAGTCGACAGCAGTGCGTACGGGGTAGGGGCGGTTCTTGCGCATCGATATCCGGACGGCATGGAACGGCCAGTCAGTTGTGCGTCGAGAACGCTAAGCGACGCAGAAAAAAATTATAGTCAGCTGGACAAAGAGGCGCTTGCAATAGTTTATGGAGTACAAAAACACCATCAGTATTTATTTGGTAGGAATTTTACTCTTAAAACAGATCACAAACCTTTAATATATATTTTTGGGCCAAAGGGGGGGATTCCACAAACAGCGGCTAGTAGGTTACAGCGTTGGGCTGTGAAGTTGGCGGCTTATGACTATGAAATTGAGTACGTCACGTCTAAGAACAATGTAAATGCAGATGCGCTGTCCCGGTTGCCCCTGTCGACCTCGCTAGGGCAGCCACGGGCGAGCAGTGACGACGAAGACCAAGAATATCATTACTTGTTATTTACAGAGGAAACTCTTCCCGTAAGTTATAAAGACATAGCGTTAGAAACTAAGCGTGATAGAATTTTAAGTCGTATTTATGGGTATATTATGTTTGGTTGGCCAGATAAATGTGAAGTTGAAGAGGAAAAACCGTTTTATTTTCGCAGAATGGAATTGTACGTAGTACAATGTTGTATTTTATATAAATATAGGGTTGTAATACCTCCTAAATTACAATATCAAGTGTTAGTGGAGATACACGAAGGTCATTTAGGAGTAGTCAAAATGAAATCAATCGCAAGAAACTACGTTTATTGGCCGGCAATAGATAAGGACATTGAAGCGATATGTCAAAACTGTGAGTCATGTTGTAGTGTGCGCGACGCGCCGCCGCGACACTCACTACATTGTTGGGAGTTCCCTGCTGCCCCGTGGCAACGTCTTCATGCTGATTTCGCACAAATTGGCGGAAAATATTATATTGTAGTGGTAGATGCACATTCCAAGTGGATTGAGGCAGAAGAAATACGTAGTATTTCAGCTTACGAAACGATAAAGTTTTTTAGGAATCTCTTTTCAAAATTCGGTTTACCTTTACAGTTAGTGACGGATAATGGGCCACCATTTCAAAGTCATGAATTTAAAGAATTTTGCAGTAAGAATATAATCCGACACACCACATCTTCACCATATAGACCACAAGGAAACGGTGCAGCAGAGAACTCTGTAAAAATCATAAAGAAAACTTTAAAAAAAGCGATGTGCGAAGGCAAAGATTTATCAGCGAGTTTAAGTACTTTTCTTTTAAGTTATCGTAACTGTGAGCACGCCACCACGGGGGTGGCGCCGGCCGTGGCGCTGTTAGGACGCCGATTGCGCAGCCGTTTGGACGGGCTACGTCCTAACACAGCAAATAAAGTGTGCGAAGCACAACATAAACAAATTGAAGCAGTGGGAGGCACTGTCAGAAATTTTGAAATTGGGTCACATGTACTAGCTCGGGATTATTCTAATAGAAATAATAAAAAATGGGTAGAAGGCCAAATCATTGATCAAACAGGGCCAGTATCATATAAAGTTAAAATGAATAATGGTACAGTAAGCCGCAGACATTCTGATCAGTTATTAAAAAAAAGATTTTCAACAGCTTTGGCAACAACTAATGAATCAGAGAGTGACTTTGAGATAGAAACCGTACCGGAAAATGCTTTAAATTCGGATAGAGGTAGCAGCGAAGACGCGAATGTAGTCAGTAGAGGAAGCGAGATTTCGGAAGTGAAACATGATCCACCTGCATCCGTTTCTCCAAAATCGACCCTGGACCTAGCTACAAAATTAGAGGTCAGCGAGCGTGCAAAGAGGGCACTTATTCGAGATTTGAGAAAAGTAAAGGATGGAGTAGGATTAGATAAAAATTGCTAAAGGCTCATAATAGCGTACAAAAAAAAAAGTTTTTTTTTCTCTTTAACTAATTATGTAGGTATGGTAGTTAGTAAATAGATTACATTGCATCAAAATTGTTCCATATTATGGGTAATTTTGTATTACAGTTTTAGTAGAAAGTTACTAGGTTTATTTACAATTTTAGCTTAGTTTTTTTTGCCTTTTCTTTATGTTAAGTTAAATTTAAAATTGTGCTACCAATGTGATTTTGAGGCAGGTGTACTTCTGTAATATTTAACAGGATTAAACATACATAAGTATAAGCTTGTCTACCTACACATGATTAACGTAGTCATAAATTAAGCAAATTTTTGTTTTCACTATCAAAACAAACTTGTTTATTCGATAAATATATATATATAAAAAAAAGAATCGACCTAAGTATTAGGTTTTTTTATACACGTTACTGTATTAAAGTTTACTGTATTAAACTAAATAAGTAAGTGTGATATTAAAATGTTAACTTAAATTATCTTAAATTTTGTTTGTTTAAACTTAAGGGGGAGATGTGGAGGGTACATTGGATATTTTGTAGTGCGGGTACTTATTGATACAATAAACCAGTCAACTCCCGACCGCGCTGTTTCATTGCCGTATACTACAGATGCGTTCAGTGATCTGTTGACTTTAGAAATTGTGTTTCTTTTTGTTGATATTTTTAAATGTGTGTGTGTGTGTGTGCCTGCAAAGTTAGAAACTATTGATACCTCTATTTGTAATTAACAAGATCCGTATTTTGTAACCTTGTTTCTATGCACAATAAAGCACTTACTTACTCACCTGCCTCGCTAGGCCTAGACCAGCTATCTACACACACATTATAGTAAAAATATCAAACATTGATTTTATAAAATGTAGTTATTATTAATATAGCGGTCAAATAAATATATCAAATATTATGTACAGTTTTTTTTTATTTCCATTGCACACTGTATAAAAGATGATGTTGGTGAACACATAGCCGAGTTGATTTAAAGAATGTAATAGATGTGTATTTATCGCATGTGCATGAGTGCAAAATATGTGAAAAAGTACCTACATAATATGCACTATCTATACTAGACATAAGGTAGGGTACGGTAGGATACTCAGAAGCAAAACTCATTTCTTTGATCTGTGGTAGGATAGGAGTAGAGTAGGTAGGCTTAAATTATAAAAAAACCGTTATTTTTATAACATGAAAAGTGTATTTTCAGTAGTTTACAAACTTTAAAGTTGGAAAAATAGTCCTGTGCTTTTTTTTCACTAGACGGACACTTAATTTCAAAAGTAGGGTTGTTATTAATTTGTAAATGTAAATGCCTCAGAAATAATATATAGACTGCATTTTTCTATCTTCATTCCATTTTCTTTTCCACTGTTTTCCTGACTTCCTCCAGTTTCTTACCTCTTCATATTGCTGAAGTTCCTGGAATTTTTGCACGACCCTCTGGTCGCATCTGGTACCATCCACTGTTTTGCACTGGCTCACTAGCATTTCGAGGCTGTGATTCTGCCATAATTTTAGTTAATGCCACAAACAAAAGCCACTTTTATTGTTGATCTCTAGTTTTAATTTCTAGGAATGATATGGTCTTTCTCCGTCCTCCCAGGACCTGATAACAAAAAAAAATAGGTTATGTTAGATTGTTATAGATAACACAGGGTATCATCGTGTTGTATTGTTATTGTGATTATTGTTAGACAAAACTTGATATATGCTAAGTACTTACATTGCTGTTTTAACATTTCTCAACTCTGCAGAACAGAAATCGGGATTGGATTGGACGCAAAAAATTTCGCCACCATGAATGAATGTATTTATCCTTGGTAGATTTGTACTTTCTGCTTTAACAAAACTGTATTTCATGATGCTATTTAATAAAATAAAGGATAATAGTCCACAGATGTAGTAATCACTTATAAGATTTCAAAATAAATCGATGAAAATCTAATTTGATTAATATCACAATCACAGAGAGAAGAGAGCTGTCATGTTTGTTTACTATCGGAGTGACGTCACATCGTAATCCAATATGGCGAAGGGCGTTTTTAACATTTGATGAATAGATTAAAAAAGACGATTTTTAAAATTGAATTATAAAATTTATATTGCATTTTTATGAATAAATATCGACGTTTCTCGTTTACTATTTATGAAATATATCTTAAATATGCATTTTTATACTTTATTTTACATGGTGTAAAATAGCCTATTGATTAATGCCAGCAAGATCAACGCGAAATCTGATATCTGGTGGGGACGCCAATTTCCTTGCCCTAATGGATGGTGAGGGGAATAACAGCCTTAGTTATCAACACTTGGTATTCACGTGTGTGTATATTGGCTTATAGTTAACTACATTATTATAATTTCCATCATACAGTACCCTATAAACAAGTTTCGTTATACCATATAAGCAAGAAAAGTCTATCTATGAAAATGTTTTGTATGCAATGGTTGTATTGTAGCTATTGTACAAAAATAATACCGACGACCTCTTCGGTCGAGTTGTTTGTACACCGGTTTTCAAGGTCGTCACCTCTGAGGTCCCGGGTTCAATCCCTGGCTGGGTCAATTTAGAAAAAGAACTTTTCTATATTAATGGTTTAGGTCTTTGGTTCTTTGTAGTTCCACCGTTGTCTTTAGCTACTTATTTTGGAATCAGAGCAATGTTTATGATGTTGTGTAATATTTATTTAATAATAATCTTACGTTTAAAAAGCGTGTAAAATTTAAAGCTTTGTATAGAGAAAATACGACGATTGTCGTTTCATAAGATCCTACAAAAGTTACTTATGAATTCGAAACACATTTATGTTATGTGTATATGAATAGTATGTATAATGTAACCCAAAACTACGCTTGCATATGTTTATAAGTAAACATAATTATATAATTTTTAATGCTTAAAATAAAATTATAAAAACGATAACTTGCCTCAACCTAAACTACCTAAAATTTAGAAAAACTAATTCAGCGTGAATTATTGTTCTATGGAGGATAACATCTGTAAGATCTGTTAGATGTTATTTTTCCTATAACATTAATTCACGCCATCGAAGATCTCTAACAAATGAAGCAGAAATAATTTGACTACTTTTAGTAACATTTGGTGGCACACGCCACCAAAATTATAGTAACACGAGCTGTCACCCTCGATACCAGCAAATCGAATTCTATCCCCCAACAAGTGAACAGCCTGTCAACATTCACAATTAGCTTAATCGATTCGGTAATCGTCATGGAATTGTGGTTTTCATTCCCTTCAATCGATTTGCAAAGTAAATGAGGTGTGATGTAGTTACCTCCTTCGTGTGTTACGCACAATTTGTTAACTATTTATTTTAGTATCGCGACGACACAAATTACAAGTCATAAAAAAGCTTAAGCGTATTTTAACCCATTCTTTCTAATGAATCATCTTTTTGCTTCAAATTTGCACTAAATTTAATTTTGCCAAACCATTTTTATTTGTTTTAGGGCTTTTTTAAAATTTGCAGTAGCAATACGGCCTTTCTTCGACTGCCACGCACTAAGATTAGTGCGGCGAGAAAGTTAGGAAGGCGGAAACGGTTATATCTGTCAAATTATCGTCATTTGTTTTAATTATTTGTTCGCTGATCTTACCTTATTACCAAGCTAGTATCACAGTCTTCTGTAGTCCTTCCTTACTTAATATGCGCAAGTCCATTTGTTTCTTTGTTACGCCTTCACGTCTTAACTACTCTAGCAATCATCATGAAATTTTGCATACACGTTGTCAGGGGTACAGATAAGGACATAGGATACCTTTCATCCAGAAAAAGTACTGATCCCGAAGGATAGCAAAAAAATTTCCACGCAGACGAAGTCGCGGGTGGCCGCTAGTAAATTATAAAGGCCAAATACTACGTGTCTGTTCGGCTACTGTCAGTGACATTTGGCATTGCCACGTACTGTGCCTCCTCTGGAGCGCGTAATTCGAAGCGACCCAGACAAGCGAAATGTGAATCAACATTCACAATTGGTTTAATCAACGCAAGTCATTTTCAGTCCATTGAGATGCGATACAGAAACTATTCAACGTGAAAATTCATATTATAAATGATAAATTAACTCTGTCAGTGTTTCATATTCACATCTGAATCACTGAACCTTTGTTCTGAACACTGAACTTTTTTCTATCAATAGACAAATAAATAGTGAGGACCACTTAATTTCATTAACTTTTTTAAGAAATTTAAGAACACAGGTATTAAACGCGTTTAATCTAAACATAGGTGCTTAAACACCTACCTTTTCCCGACGTTCAGCCCATGACCACGGCTGATGCAACTCGGTTAAAACGTCGGGAATGTGAGTGTTTAAACACCTATGTTTAGTTTAAACGCGTTTAATGCCTGTGTTCTTAATCTAATAAAATTCAACGCGAAAGACTTTGTACTATTAGTTTCTGTTGCGAAATTTCAAAAGTTACTTTAAGACCCGAAATTATTAAGTCCTTTATTTTTGTTTTTGTCAAACTCATGGCTGTATGATACAAGTAAAAGTAGTAAAGACCACATCATTAAGTTATTTAATCAGAACATAATAAACCATTAAGCTACTAAACAACATACTTTTGCAGGAATGTGACATAGTCCCGTTTGGGACCGAGGCTCAACGTGTCCGGAATGATTTTAATTAATGTGTCCACTGGATTCACACGTCCAATCCCGAAATACCGCGATCTGTCAATAGATTCTAGGATTTAGGCCATCGATTAAATGAAATGAACTTATAGTTGTACCTGCTATTTAGAAAAAACCTAAAAATAAAAACAAAAACAGATTGAAAATTAAAAAGCACTAAATAATATTCAAATCACCAATACGCATATAAATTTTAATAAAAAATATCTTTTGAAGTCGGCTGGGGCTGGAGGACAACTTTTTTTAATTCTAAAAGCCCCACCCGCTCAGACGTTTTCATTAGACGTTTTTTTATTAAAATTGATATGCGTACTGGTGATTTGAATATTATTTATTGCTTTTTTGAGCTTTTTAATTTTGAAGCTGTTTTTGTTTTTATTTTTAGATTTTTAAAGGCGGTTTTTATATTTTTTTACTAAAGGTTTTTTTTTTTTAACTTTTAATTTTTATTTTTAAACCGCCTCTGTGGTCTAGTGGTTCGTCCACCCGTGTAAGACGCAGAGGTCCCGGGTTCGATTCCCAGGGGGGGTACAATTTGTACTCGGTTTGGTTGGTGGTAGGGCTTATTTCAAGTCCACCTGGCTAGCTACCACCATCTTACCTAAGTCTGACGCCATAACAACAATTTAAAAATTGTTGTGTTCCGGCAGTTAGATATAAGATAGCCAGTATTCCGGGTGAAGTGCGCTTCCACCTTCGGCCTTATCGTCATTTAACATCAGGTGAGATGAAGGCCAAGCTTCCCCGTTGTGTATAAAAAAAAACTTTTTTGCGGTATGTAAGAATGTAATATTCTTTAACTTTACATGTTTTCAAAATGCCCTAACTCAATTTCCAAAGGAGTTCCGTTGTGCCTTCTTAGTCCAAGTCTAGTCAAGAACGTAGGACAGATCATAACTCGGTTTGTTTTGGATTTGCATAAGCCTACCAATATCTCAATTACATTACATATCCTATTTGAGTTTGAAGAGTTCCCTTGGATATCGTCGAGGTCCAAGGTTCAATGACAATTAAATTAAAAGAACTACATGTAAGGTATCCCTTTTCCAACAAAAAAAAATATCAGCTAATTCGGTTCATAAATAACAGTCATTGAGGTAAAATTCAAAATTCAAAAATAATTTATTCAGTCTAGGCTGTTACAAGCACTTGTGAATGTCATAGAAGCTACGCCATCGGTTCGCAAACCCTAAGCGGGAGACCTTATAACGAGAAGAACTGGCAAGAAACTCGTCAAGGGCTGCTTTTTTCTCCCTGTATATTTCATAAAGAGTCGTCAACATTGAAAAATGAGCTCCACGTTCTGCAAAATCATAGTATTTTCAGGATTACTAAAAAACTACTGAACCGATCTGAAAAAAATAGGACCATTTCGTAAGAAAATTCAATCAAACAAAGAAAGAATCATCAAAATCGGTCCATAAATAACAAAGATATACGCGAACAACGATAAAAAAATTCGTCAAGATAGTTAATGCAAAACCATAGTATTTTCATGATTACTTGAAAACTACTGAACCGATCTGAAAAAAAATTAAATGGGGCCATCTTGCAAGAAAATTCAATTAAACAAAAAAGAATAATCAAAATCTATCTATAAATGGCGAAGATATGTGCGAACAACGATAAAAAAACATACAATCGAATTGAGAACCTCCTCCTTTTTGGAAGTCGGTTAAAAAATGACTTCAAACTGCAAAGCTTGATAATAATATTATGTGTATTACTTTTCAATTACCTCAAAAACCTACGACCAGCTCTACGGAAAAAAAATTACGTAACTTTACAATAAAAAAAAGCCGTAAATATTTGGTGAACTCTGTGTAATTGAAGTTTTCACCGAAAACAATCTGGTTGCGTTAGATACCTATTTTACAGGTTTATCCCAATCTTGCTAGTTCCTAAATTGGACAACAAAACACAGATTTGCGTCGGCGACAGAAGGTAAGTCAAACAGTTGGGTACCCGTACAGCTGCAAGTTTCAGCGCGAACTCCAGTGGCATTGATCAAATTAATACCCCGCGTTGCTCGTCGCACCATCTGCATTTCGATCATTAGTACTGCGCCTTGTTTGCAATTGCCGCTTTGTAAGCACGACGGAAGTTTTGCAAGTCATCTCTGATTATGAGTTTGCTCCTTTAGCCTCTCAGAGTGTTAAAAATTTACTCTATGTCTTTTAAAATGGGGGGTATATAACCAACGAGATCGAGTTCAAGTTTGAATTGAATAAACGTCAAAACAATACAATGCAAACAATGGCAACCGTTCCCAAAGTACCAGAATAACAGATTTTTGACGTTAATTCAATCCTGATGTGAACTCGATCCCGTTGAGTGTAAGAAGGTAGTGAGCAAATCATACTTTATCCTATCATAATGTTGTTTGTAACGCAACTGCTGATCCTAGATCGCTATTCGTTATACCAAGGAAAATAATGTTACCAAGCGTCAGTTTCACAGACTATGAATATGTTGCATAATTTGGCATACCTAACTGATAATTTCATATGAATTCTGATCTATTTTGAAACTAAATTAGGAGATAGACGCTATCCTGAACGAGACTCTAATTAAATGTAGAGATTCCAGCTACTGTGTTGTGTATATTTAAATAAAACCGGTCAAGAGCGAGTCGGACTCGCGCACGGAGTTCCGGTTCTGTACCATCATAATTGCACCATCAAACCCCACTGCAGAGTAGAATAATAAAATTATTATTGCAGTTTTAGGTCAGCGCTATCTCTTGGCCGATAGTGGAACTAATATTAACTTTTTTAGAAATTTGATAATTTCTAAAAAAGTGTGCTATAATGAGACATCGTTTTATTTTTTCTGTAATCTTTATATAAACTGCTATCACATAGAATTATTTCAGATTTTTCTCTTAGCAAACTTCGGAGATAAGGGGGGGAATGGTATTTTTTTTTTATATTTTTCATTATATGTCGAAAACTATGCGGCCTAAAACAAAAAGAAAAAATGATTAAAAACGTGCAAACGCTGTTCTTTCATATGATACCCCACATGATTTAGTAGCCCCACTTAAAATTTTTAAGACCCCTTTTCAGTCCGTGTTGTAAAAAAGATATTTATTTTTTTATTTATTTCTTATTTGCAAAATAGTTGGGCAAATGTCATCTTAAACTATTCCAAGTTGATACCATTAGTGTTTCTCGAGATATCCAGCTGTGACAGACAGACTGAGTCACACCATAAGGGTTCCTTTTTTACCATTTTGGTACTGAACCCTAAAAAGGAACAAAGTTTGTTTGAGCAGGTAATCTACATTACCTGCTCAAAATTCCTTTGGCGTACATGACTCTTGAACCTACTCAAAACTACCTACCAAGACCTCTTTAATTAATGAAGTAACTCCACTGAATTAGTTTCAGAGGGAACCGGAGTTATGTAAATATTTACACTTTGACTGAAATTATATTTGACAGATGTAAGTCTTTAATAACCTGCCTAAGTCAATCTTAATGGCTTTACAAGTTTACAAGGCGTAAGGCTGAGACGTACTTAAGATTGTAATTAACAGGGATGTAAAGGAGCTCAATAACCGTAACCGAAACTATCGGATATCCGAAATAAAAAATCTATAACCGTAACCGAAACCGATACAAACTATCGCATGATTTCGGATAGGTACGGAGTCTAAATTAGACACATTGTGATGTTATGACAAGTTTTTCTGCCCAGCCCAGCCGACACACTTGTATACATTTGTTTTATCTTAAAATTCCAATATCCGTAACCAAAACTAAAAACCAAAATAATTTCGGCTACCCTAAACCAAATTCAAGTATCTCATTCCAGACAAATTTTACAGGAGAGTTTAAAAACGTTATTTAGCGTTTTTATTGAAAAAAAGTTAAATTCTGAACACTAAAATGCTAAAATATCATTGGTATTTAAAGTAAAAACATATGCTAGTAAAAAAAATAAGTTCTAATACCTACCTACATTTTGACGAACGAAAATAGTATTCGGCATAAAAATATTTATTGATTTGTCAATGTCAATAATATTCTACGTTATAAACAAGTAACTTGAGATTATCTATTGTTCTTTAGTAGTACTTTCGTAGATATTTGTTTTCAGCTTTGCATAGCGCCATAGAATATTTTATTCACAACTATAAAATAAATACATAGAAATCAAGTATCTGCTAATCTATTTTGAAACTGAGTTACTTGACTTCTGCGTAGGGCAGCCGATTTCAATTCGTAACCGTATCCGAATTGCTATAGTATTATTTCTATATATCCATATTTGTATCTAGATCCGAAATATACTTATCCATAAATTCCCTGGTACCTTTAGACACGTAACAGGTTTATGAATAAATCAAAATTCTCATATTATATAAGTGAAATATAAATAGGAGACGCTTAGTTTAAAAATCTGCTAAAGCAAATGGATCTTCAAAGAGTAACTAACGTTGTATAGATTTACACAGTAAATCCAATTTTAAACACAGAACTTACCCTATTTTTTTATTTATGTTTTCACTAGCGGCCGCCCGCGGTTTCACCCGCGTGGTTCCCGTTCCCATGAGAATATCGGGATAAAAAGTATTATATGTTTTAATCCAGGCTATCTACTATCTGTGTGCCAAATTTCAACTGAATCCGTTCAGTAGTTTTTGCGTGATTGAGGAACAAACATCCAAACATCTAAACATCCAAACCCACAAACTTTCACATTTATAATATTGGTAGGATTAAAAATAAACGAATACTTAAACAAAAGTTGTTGGTTAAGCCACACTTACTTTTTTGTCGCTTCCTCGGTACGGTACCAATCATGTGGTGAACACACAAAAAAAATATGTTAGTAACGTAGTGTGAATACTGTTTGGATATCTAGTTCTAGTTAGTTAAGGGTGCTAAGACAGTCTAGACTTAGGGTTGTATAAAACACTAGCTGATCCGACAGACGTTGTCCTGTCTTAGTTATGAATATTGAATTCGAATTGGTATAATTAATGAAAAGTTGGGTTCAGAGATACTAGTAGGTACCGTTTCCGTTCCCGTTTACTTTATAACCCAACAGCTTTTTAACCAAGTATAAATCACTTGTTATGTTAGTAACGTGTATGTTAGTCTATCCGAACTTACCAATATAATATTAGGCGTGATGGCTCTGAACTAGCCGTGATGAGCACTAAGAAATTCAGTTTTCTTAGATCCTTTTTGTAAGAAATAATAAACTAATAATTTTACATGTATTTCATCAATAAAATAACTCTCACCGAAGCATCTGTTTAAAACGACATTCAGTTTTTTGCATTCTCTTTGACGATATTTGCAACACGCGCATTCTTTCAGTTCTAGGTATGTCAAACGTTATACGGTTACATTATAAAAAAAAATATTCTTATTCTTAAATTTTTTAAAGTCATTAGGTTACACTAAAAAAGTTTTTATGTCCTATATAATTTTATATGGTGGTTAAGTATTCTTAAATTTTCTAATTTTCCGCGCAATTTTCTTTTTTTTCTTCCATAAGAACCATCTCCTGATAATAACAAATACAACAAAAAAAGAATTAGCGTAATCGGTCCAGCCGTTCACGCGTGATGGCTTGACCACGCAAAATTGGATTCATTATCATATAGCTTATATTACTTATATCAATTAACTTTATATATTTTATATAAAATCGTAAAAATATAGCTATTTTTTTTAATAATTTGGTGATTTATATGGAAAGAATAACTAGCTTTTGCCCGCGACTTCGTCCGCGTGGACATTCGAAAAATCGCTATGGAACCTTTGACCGAAATAAAAGTATCCAAGTTTTACCACTAACTATAACTATCTGTGTGCTATTCCAAATCCGTTCAGCTGGTTTTACGTGATTGGGTAAAAACATCCAAACATTCAACTTTCACATTTTATTATATTATTATTTCCCGTTCTTCTTATTCCTTTTCCCGTTCCCGTATTATTTTTCAATAAAAAATTTTAACCCCCGTTTCAGTCCTTTAGTAGATGAATAATGTCCACCGTGTCGTGTTGGGCCCTAAAATAAATGCCATTTTCACGATAAACATCTCGTAAAACCCCAATATCGTCATCCATATCGATTTGTATGCTTAACTATTTGTTTTTAGAAGTACTCATAATATGAAGTTTGAAGTCGAAATATTATTTTTCCATACAAAATATGAATCCCATTTCACCCCTTTAAGGGTTGACTCATGGACTTAATGGAAAATAGATGCCATTTTCGCAATCAACATCCCATAAAACCTTTTAACGACATCCATATCGATTTTTAGGTTTATTTACCCCCAAGGGGTTGGGGATTAGTGGGTAAATAAACCTATTTTTTTTATAAAAATCACAAAATACGTGTTTTTGCTTAGTTTTGAATAGTAATCTGAAAAAAAAAATATATATGTAGCTTACTTCCGCAAACAGTTTGCGGAAGTAAGCTACATATATTTCTTTTTTCAAAATGGTTTGGGACTTCCGCCAAGTGACGCCTGATTCAATCAAATATTGTACCCCTTTGTCAACCCTTTAGGGATGGAATTTCCAAAAATCCCTTCTTAGTGGGTGTTAATACTGTATAAAGTATCTATGTACAAAATTTCAAGTCAATAGGTCCAGTGGTTTGGGCTGGGCCATAGTCTGTCAGTCACTCCTTCACTTTTATATAAGAGAATAATATAACTGATGTCTGATGTGACAGGATCGTAAAAGTGGAAATCACTTACTTTTCTTATTTGTTGACACAAAACATTTTAGTGAGGCTGACAAAGTTATGTTTTTAATCCAGTATCTCGTAAAACAGAAAACAAAAAAATAATTATTTTTTGCTACTAATGAGGGAAAACTTTTCGTGATTACACAGAAACAGCCTAACTATTCCGAACTGAGTTAGATATAAGTATGTGCTCACCCTCATGTGCAAAGCTGTATTGTGAATAGAGATGGGTAAAAGACCCGGTTTAAACCCGACCACTGGGTTTAAACCCAATAAAAACGCACATTGTATGTCTATAGAAACTTATAATAAAAAAACTGTAAAAAGATTCTATAACATACATGTTATAGAAACTTTTTTTTATTTCTATTGATATGTCTAATATGACATTGCTATGGAAACAAATTCTTGTTAAATTAATATGGATAAATATTCAAAGGACTAACATCTTATTTCTAAAGATTTTATTTAGTTCAAACTCTATGCGCGTTAACTGGGTTTAAACCCAGCAGTCAGGTCAAAATTGGGTCCTTTGCCCATCTCTAATTGTTTAATACTTGTACCTACAAAATTAATAAAATGTTGTGAAACAAAAATGAATCAACATAAAAAGTCACGGAACGGACAAGCGCGCGTCACTCAGCCACAGAACAAATAAAGTAAGCAGTATTACGTCTCCGTACAAACGGCCGAGATGACCCGCTACGAAATATTCTTATATTTCGGTACACAAAAGTAACGAGTGCGCCGACAGCGTGTTTTACGTGCAGGGACAGTTTAGGAAAAGCTCCTGCGTATTCATTTACAAAGATTATGCAACAAATAAATCGACTGTATATCAATTTGAGAAAAATAATTATAATTATCTTTCTATATTAACAACTTTTGGTTCATCCATCTTCGACAAGGCCTCCTGTAAAGCTTAAAGGAAATCGTGGAAATCTACATATTGACATTATAATGTTAATGTTATAATTACCATAATTATAATAACAAACATTAACATATAATGTCAATATGTAGGTACCCCAGATGTAATGTAATAAAGAAAAAGTATAAAATAAGGTTATGTTAGGCTGATATTCCACCAGCTAAAGAGAGACTAAGGATGAATGAAAGAAAAACAAAGAGACGGAATACAAGTGCGAGAGGCATAGACGATAGAACTTGAATGTATGAGGAACAGATAAACAAAGGCCTGGACACGTCTAGGGAGCAGTGGAAAAAATGACAATATGTAACTCAAGAGAGACGGTCAGTGTGTGCGCATCTATATACCAAGTGACCATAGGCAATTGTTTCAAGGACACGACTGCCCAGAGTAAATACAGCTTACATAATTATTCTGTGCCACAGCCCTGTTGTAGCAACACATTTCACTACAGTGAAACTTTTCAATTGGCATAAAGTTGGGCATGGCGAGCGCTTGATCAAATTATTGCTGTGTTGCGGGTTCGCACTATCATGTCTGAGTTCGGGCTTTCTATTGCAAGTCATATCTAACACACTTTCAAAGTGCACAATTTCGAGTTTTGAGTACGTCAAGGATTAATTTAACAACAGACTTTTATAATCTACTATGTAATTGTTAAGCAAATTAAAGGGAATAAGTGGTATTCAACAGACTCTTCCGATTATTTAAGTTTTTGGAATGCATGAAATAGGTTGTGAATGTTTTTTATAATTAAAAGAAATAAATAATTAAAGATTGTTTTGTTGTTAGAGATGTACCTTTTCACAGTCTTATCACCTAACAGAAAGAAATGCATAATTTAGTCACTGTTAAGTCTTAGACTGTATAGGATCTTTTTTAATTTTGGAGTCCAAACAACTTTTAACTTAATCAGTAGAACAGGAAGCAGGTTAGACAAAAATTTCAATAAACATAAAGCTAAGTCAATTGTTTTCCGTTGATCTAGGTAGCTAAGTTGTTACCTATCAACTTATGGTAAATGGTGAAAAGGAAGTAGAAATGATAAGACTAATGAGACAAACTGAAGCTCAGTGCATAATATGAAATTCATTACCAACCGCGGTTGCAAGTCGCAAACAAGCGACATACACCTCAAGCCCCAAGTTTCCATCTATTATAAGTTGCGTGTCTCCAGAGTTGACAGGAATGATTACAGACTGTATGTGAGAACTTCTTAATAAGTCTTCCCAACATTTGCATTGACAACGCGAATGAAGGTAGTCTTCGCTTGTGAAATGTACACCAACTTTTGAATGGTATACTCTCGTGGAATATCTAAATTAGAGGACTCGGTTTTAAGGTTTACAGTTTAGTGCTTTAATAAAACTTTAAATTCCTTGTTAAAAGTTTTATTTTACGCGTATACCATTGCCGTTCCTAATAATCGTTATTTATTAAAATCACACTGAAAAACGCAATTCTCATTTTTACCTTAAAGCAGTGCCCGAAAGTATTTTAAGGTGTTCAATGACCCAATAATTATACTGAAAATAACAAAAAATCCAAAAACATTGAATTTAAATTGTATGATTTAATTAAACTTGTTTTAGGTAGTGAAATTTTATCTGATATATTAATAGAATATTGGACCATCGGCTAACCAGGGTCATTTTCGATCTATCGCATATTGGGACGAGACCAAATTGGCAAGATAGCCATTAGCTTGGTGTTAGCAAAAATCATTGTCTGGGTTGCGAAGTAGGAAGTTTCAGCGAGATATGCCAGCCTGAACATGGTCACCCATCGCTAAGAAAATATCGATCGCATATTTATGTAAATGATGAACAGGGTCCTGGGTGGCATCATTACCTGAACTATTTTTTGTGTTTTCAAATCGATCGAATAAGGAACAAGGATCACAAGAGCATATATGTGAAATGTACTTACCTGCCCTGACCTCCTAGACGCTTCCTAAAAGCGACGCAAGACTATGGTTTTATATTTGCTGGGGACCTGCCCCACCCCCTGAATGTAATTACATGCCAATATGTAGTCGATTATTTTTTGGAAAAAAAAGCTCTATGTTTCTAGCCTGACAGCGCGCATGCTTCCTAAAAACTAACCAAGCCGATGTCTAACGTGTTTGTTATGATGCCATATACCACCCTGTTCACCATTTATATCAATATGCGATCGATTATTTTTTGCGATCGGAGATCATTGTATGGGAGGCCATATGTTCAGGGTGGCATATCTCTTAGAAGCTTCCTACTTCACAACCCAGACGACAATATTTGATAACACCAAACTAATGGCTATCTTGCCAATGTGGTCTGGTACGAATATGCGATAGATTGAAAATGAGCTTCTGGGCCGACGGTCCATATTGCTTTAAAAAAATTACTAAAATAAAAAGGTACCCGTTGTTTTAAATTCTCATTTTTAGCGCAATTTAAAACTTATTGAAATATGAATCGAAACAATTCTAGAACTGTAATTTAAAACCCGTGTTCGAAGTCAGGTTGAGGCGGAAACAGGGATAGCGAATTAAAAGTCTTAAACTTTTCCCTTTTTATTAGAGCGGGGGGAACAATACGGGTATTTCTCGGGCAAGCGCGGGTCATCAGTCAACTGGAGTGGCCCTCCGGTCACGGGGAGACTGGAGTATGCACTTTCACTTTATGATTTTAGTCGAAAAGCTAGCACTTCGTTTTGAAACGTCTGTTGCATAGGAAATTGGCTACTACGTTTGAAGCGATAGGCTTTAAAATAATAAAATGACTAATTATTGCACTCATAAAAACAGTTAACTAACATAAATTATTTGAGGATTGTACACAAAAGAGGACTTATCTTTCTTTCACGCACAGACATGAAAAAAAAATATATTTTTTTAATGAAAAAAAAAGTATATACACTTTTAAACTTTCGCGTTGCATTTTATTACATTAGTAAACACAGGTTTTAAACGCGTTTTTAACTAACCTTTTCCTGACGTTTCAACCGAGTTGCATCGGCCGTGGTCACGGGCTGACTGGAGCTGCGGTGTTATGGTGTGTCCCCACTTAGGTTCGCGAACCTCCGCGCTCCGCGCTCCGCGCTCCGCGAACCTCGGAGCGCGCTCCATATTTGGGATCCGATGCGAACACGCGAACACGGAGCGCGGAGCGCGGGAGCGCGGTTCGCGGAGCGCGGTTCGCGGAGCGCGGAGCGCGGAGCGCGGCAGGGGTGCGTTCCGAACCTACGCTCCGGGTGCAACCAAACGCTCTAACGGCGGCGTTCCAAACATTAAGCGTAATTTTAATTTTAAAAATGATCATAGTAGATCCTCAAAAAACGGATTTTATTTGATTCAAAA
The DNA here is from genome assembly GCA_943789525.1 of Agriphila geniculea. Taxonomy (NCBI): domain Eukaryota; kingdom Metazoa; phylum Arthropoda; class Insecta; order Lepidoptera; family Crambidae; genus Agriphila; species Agriphila geniculea. Next base: position 21,949,073 of record OX038871.1, read on the forward strand.
TAATGGAAAGTTTCAATTATTCGTATTCCAAATGGAAAACGAAGACTTTGTACTATTAATGACATTTAAAGTTCTTGGTCGTTTCGAACATTAGAGTGAGTTAAAAAACCGGCCAAGTGCGAGTCGGACTCGCGCACGAAGTGTTCCGTACCAAAAAGCGGCAAAAAAACATGTTTGCTGTATGGGAGCCCCCCTTAAATATTAATTTTATTCTGTTTTTGTATTTGTTGTTGTGGCGGCAACAGAATTACGTCATCATCTGTGAAAATTTCAACTGTCTAGCTATCATGGTTCATGAGATACAGCCTGGTGACAGACAGACAGACAGATCAACAGACAGACAGACGGACAGCGGAGTCTTAGTAATAGGGTCCCGATTTGCCACACCAGATAGCGTTAATGAAAAGAGAAGCTTAGTAAAAAAATACATTGACACACATTTTTATCAACGCCATCTATCGAACCTACAGTTTTTTGTCATTTTGAAAAGCCCTCATTACGAAGACAAGGTTCAAAAGAAATTGAAAATTTTTGACACTTTGTACAACCTGACGTGCTACTGACTGTACATAAGCATGATTGTCTATTCAAAGTTTTACTCCTTTTTAGCCGCTCATTATTAATTACACAATAATAGTACTGTGGATACAAAGGTACTTTATAATCAAGTTTATATGAATAAAGCTTATTTGATCATGGAAACCTAGCGCGGAGGGTGGTTCGCGGAGCGCGGAGCGCGGTTCGCGGAGCGCGGTTCGCGGAGCGCGGAGCGCGGCAGGGTTGCATTCTGAACCTACGCTCCGGGTGCAACCAAAAGCTCTAACGACGGCGTTCTAAACATTAGAGCGTAATTTTAATTTTTACAATGATCATAGTAGATCCTCAAAAAACGGATTTTATTTGATTCAAAATAAAGGAAAGTTTCAATTATTCGTATTCCAAATGGAAAACGAAGACTTTGTACTATTAATGACATTTAAAGTTCTTGGTCGTTTCGAACATTAGAGTGAGTTAAAAAACCGGCCAAGTGTGAGTCGGACTCGCGCACGAAGTGTTCCGTACCAAAAAGCGGCAAAAAACATGTTTGTTGTATGGGAGCCCCCCTTAAATATTAATTTTATTCTGTTTTAGTATTTGTTGTTATGGCGGCAACAGAAATACATCATCTGTGAAAATTTAAACTGTCTAGCTATCATGGTTCATGAGATACAGCCTGGTGACAGACAGACTGACAGACCGACAGACAGACAGATGGACAGCGGAGTCTTAGTAATAGGGTCCCGATTTGCCACACCAGATGGCGTTAATGGAAAGAGAAGCTTAGTAAAAAAAAATACATTGACACACATTTTTATCAACGGCATCTATCGAGCCTACAGTTTTTTGTCATTTTGAAAAGCCCTCATTACGAAGACAAGGTTTAAAAGAAATTGAAAATTTTTGACACTTTGTACAACCTGACGTGCTACTGACTGTACATAAGCATGATTGTCTATTCAAAGTTTTACTCCTTTTTAGCCACTCATTATTAATTACACAATAATAGTACTGTGGATACAAAGGTACTTTATAATTAAGTTTATATGATTAAAGCTTATTTGATCATGGGAACGAAGCGCGGAGGGTGGTTCGCGGAGCACGGAGCGCGGAGCGTGGTTCGCGGAGCGCGGTTCGCGGAGCGCGGAGCGCGGACGTCTGCTCCGCGCTCCGCGCGTCCACATTGCGCTCCGCGAACCTGCAACAGAGGTTCGCGGAGCGCGAGGTTCGCGAACCTAAGTGGGGACACACCCTTACGCCTCCTCCTCTGCGGTGGAATCTTCATCCACCGTCGAACAGTTTTTCCAACTACCGCCGCACACAATACTAACGGTGTCCCTATTCTGTATCATAGCCGTATTCTGGTAGTTAGCCGACCGCGAACAAAGAGGTAGTGCGTTTGCAATTACTGGATTCCACACTGCAGATAATTTGTGGCCATCTTCCCGATTGAAGTTATTTGGATGTTTTTTAATTTCAATCGCTTCACGTACGACTCGTGAATAAAAATGGCGATCAGTGGAAAGAACCTGCGTGCGATGAAACTCGATCCAGTGGTTTGTGCCACTTTCCAGCAAATGTTCTGCAATCGCTGATTTATTAATTTGGCGGTTTTTTAAAGCTGTGATGTGTTCACGGACTCTTTCAGTGATAGTTCGTTTCGTCTGACCAATGTAACAACTACCACAGCTGCAGTCTATTTTGTACACGCCAGGTGTTTGTAATGGTATGACATCCTTCGGCGTACCCAATATGTTGTTGACCTTTATGCCAGGAGTGTAAACTGTCGGTACAGAGTATTAAAAAAAAAAAAAAAAAAAAAAAAAAATTGTTTATTTCCATCAATAATGTAGATCATTAGATAAAATGGGTTGGAGCTTCCTTTTAAGCTTTAAGGCCTGTGTTAAGAAGCCCCGCTCCTCCTTAATGATTATACATACTTAAAATTACAAAAAGATACAACAAACTAAAGGCTTCTAACAATAAAACACAAATACCTACCCAACAATCACAATATAAAAGCCAAGACTTAAGTAAAAAGTAGATTTGCATGCAGTTGTATGTATTTGTGTGTGTGTGTGTGTGTGTGTGTGTGTGTGTGTGTGAGTGTGTGTGCGTATGTATGTGTGTATGTCATATATAGATTGTTATTTAGAATTTGTATTAAGTACCTATACTTATTACGTTATAAATAAAAGAAGTGATTCTGTCTCTTCCCAAGTTTTAGTTTTTAGCCATTTAGTTATAAGTTTTTTAGATTCATTGTGTGTTTTGTCATATATATATAGCTGTCGGTTTATAATATTGTAGAGGTGAGCAGATTGAACAAGATATTGTGTTTGTGCAAATTTGGTCCTAACTCTTGGAGCATAAGCAACTATATCTTTTCTTCTTTTGTTCATTATACCCGGGTCATACGTCAGCGTTTTGTGAAGTTTGAGGGTGCTCTGCACAATATATAGCTTTCTTACAGAAAGGATGTTACTTAGTTGATAGAGACTTTCAGTTGAAAAACGCCATTTTTTGAAATACATCACTTTTATGAGACACCTTTGAGCCCGCTCCAATTCTAGAAATTTTGTTTTTCCCGCACCTCCCCATATAGTGATGCAATATGTTAAGACAGACTGTACTAGAGATATATATATAGTATTCAACAGACTATTTGGCGAGGCGCGGTCAATTCCTATATCTCTTGGTATCACATGTCGCAACGTCTTAAAAATCCAGACTAATTTCCTAATTCTACTACTTATATAATCAATATGTGGGTGCCACGATAGACGATTATCCACCATAACTCCTAAATATTTTAACTGGGTGACTTTCTCGATAATTCTGCAGTCGCAGTTACTATTATTATTACCACAATCATGTATTTTGATATTAAAATTGTCGTTTGGTTGAGTACTATTATTTATACTAAAACAAATAAACTTTGTTTTTTGAATGTTAAGTGTGAGGAGGTTAGATCCAAGCCACTTAGCAACTTGACTCATTCCTTGTTCGGTGTACATTTTGACGCTATCCCATGAATCAGATGTAAAAATTATTGCGGTGTCATCTGCGTATGAAAAGATTTGAGCGTGAGGTATTTGAACATTGCACAAATCATTTATGTAGATGAGAAATAAGGTAGGTCCTAAGACACTACCCTGAGGTACTCCGTATGAAATATCAGCTTCCTCGCTAACAAAATCCCCTATCTTAACTCTTTGTTTCCTGTCAGTAAGATAGCTTTGAAATAAAGCAAGACAGGTTCCTCTGATGCCAATCCTTTCTAATTTTCGCACAAGGATAGCGAGAGAGACTGTGTCAAACGCTTTTTTTAAATCTAGAAAAACACCCAGACACTTTTTACCCTTATCCAATTTTTCTACGACCAGCGAGCCAAGGGCATTCACTGCATCCTCCGTCGATTTTCCTTGCTGAAAGCCAAATTGTGATGTGGAAATTATGTTAAATTTATTTAAATAATTAAGGAGTCTTGAGTTGATCAGTTTTTCCAGCACCTTGGAGATCGCTGGTAGTACAGAGATAGGTCTATAATTGCTGACATCTTCTCTCTCCCCACCCTTGTACACTGGTGTAATAATGGATTGTTTCAACGCAGTAGGGAATAAGCCTTTTTCGAAACATAGGTTGACGAGGTGTGTAATGACTGGAACAATCAGATTCTTAGCGAGTTTAAGGAAACTCGTGTGGATATTATCCCAACCCGGAGCACTATCAGTTTTTAAGCCCATCAAGACCCTATTTACCTCTTCACAATCAGTAGGAAGTAATACAAATGAGTTCGCTTGTTGAGAGTTATTTTCACAAATTGAGTCTAATGACATCATGGCTCCAGAAGGGCGCACCAAGGCAGATGCAAGGTCTTTACCAATATTTGCAAAGTAGCTATTCACCAAATTTGCCGATTCAGCGGGGTCAGATTTTATATTTAGAAGTTCCGTATTTAAGTTATTTAAGGTATTAGTAGTATTCACGTAAAACGTGGCCGATCTTATCTGTTACTCCTTTGACATAGGGCATGTAGGCTGGTTGTCTACTAACCTCGGGATGCTTACACTTTTTTCTCGGCTGTTTATGTCGTCCGTACACTTGATATCCGTTTTTCTTAAGTACCTCCTGAACATGGACCAGCTCACGCTCTAAATGTTCAGGGTCACAGAGGTCATAGGCTCTATTCTTTAAGGAAGTGATAACAGATTGCAAATGACGGGGGTGGTGATGTGACATTGCGTGCAGGTATCTGTCCGTATGTGTGGGCTTGCGATAAACACAATGTGATATGGACCCATTAGGTTTCACGGAGATCTTGACATCTAAGAAGGGCAGCGTCCTGTCAACCTCTAGCTCGTAGGTGAATCTCATATTAGGGTGAATAGAATTGAGATGTTGCAAAAGGTGGTTCACTTCCTGCTCACTGCCTTTTAAAATGCAGAATACGTCATCTACATACCTTTTCCAGAGTCGTATGTTGTTAGGTTCGAAATTTAGCGCGCTTTTTTCGAAATGTTCCATCCAAATATTGGCCAGTACCGGGGCAACTGGACTTCCCATGGCAACACCATCTATTTGGAGGTAGTACTGACCTTGAAAAATGAAGTAGTTTCCTTCTAAGCAGTTCTTAAGTAGGTCGACGTAGTTGAGCGGCATCTCTTTGTCTATCAGTATTTCCATCACCACATCAAGGCACTCTTTAATTGGAACATTGGTGAAGAGCGATTCTACATCAAAACTCACCATCATTTCTCCTGGTTCCAGAGTGAGGCCCTTTATGATTTCCACAAAATGCCGTGAATCCTTAACAAAAGACGGTGTTTTTCCCACAAGTGGCTGCAATACTGACGCAACATGCTTTGCTAAGTCGTAAGTAGGAGACGCAATTTGACTTACGATTGGCCGCAACGGCACGTTGGACTTATGTATTTTTGGCAGGCCATACAATTTTGGTGGTTGGTGTGACTTTGGTCTGTGTAGATTCTCGTACTCGTCTTCTGTGAATAGGTCTTGGTTGTCCTCAATCAGAGTTCTTATTTTACGAGTTACTCTGGCCGTAGGGTTATATGTGACCGGCTTGTACACCTTTTTGTCCAGTAACAACTCACCCATCTTTTGCTCATAATCAGATGTGTTCATCACTACAGTGGCGTTTCCCTTATCGGCCTTAAGCACTAAAATGTCCTTATTATCGCGGACATTTTTTAATGTTTGACGCTCTTCCACAGTGATATTAGATGCTGGAAGCTTCGATTTCCGTAAAATTACCGCGACGTCCTGTCTTAAGGTATCCGCTTCACTAGGTGGTATTTTATTCCGTATTATCGTTTCCTCAACACTGCCAATTACACTTTCAAATGGTATTCGTTTCGGAGTTGGAACGAAATTTAAGCCCTTGGCCAAGATAGTAACGGTAGTTTCATCTAAACTTGCACGAGAAAGATTCACCACTGTGTGCTTCAGTTGATTTGATGATTCACTTGTAACTTGATGCCGTAACAGTTTTGATAATTTCCGTTCGTGGCCAATACTGCAAAGTTCGAAAGTACGACTAGCTTGTAAAAACGTTACTCGTTCACACACATCATAATCCACCCGCGATAAAATAAAACTACACTTCAAATGTAACTCGTATAACTCCTTTCTTACACTGTCCAGTTCACTGTGCCTATTTCTAATTAATTGTTTTAGGAGACGCACACTCGCGTTTGTCAAGATTTTTTGCGAAAAAGCAATGTCCTTACGTGGTTTAATATGAACACACGGCGGTATAACATCACTATCGCGACACTTTTTTAAAAATGTTAACGATGTTTCTATTCTTGCACTTCTTTTCCGCAAAAATTCCAGATGACGTACTTGTTTTGCAATTTCCGACCCGTAGCGGTTTGCTATATACACTTTTAAACTTTCGCGTTGCATTTTATTACATTAGTAAACACAGGTTTTAAACGCGTTTTTAACTAACCTTTTCCCGACGTTTCAACCGAGTTGCATCGGCCGTGGTCACGGGCTGACTGGAGCTGCGGTGTTACGCCTCCTCCTCTGCGGTGGAATCTTCATCCACCGTCGAACAGTTTTTCCAACTACCGCCGCACACAATACTAACGGTGTCCCTATTCTGTATCATAGCCGTATTCTGGTAGTTAGCCGACCGCGAACAAAGAGGTAGTGCGTTTGCAATTACTGGATTCCACACTGCAGATAATTTGTGGCCATCTTCCCGATTGAAGTTATTTGGATGTTTTTTAATTTCAATCGCTTCACGTACGACTCGTGAATAAAAATGGCGATCAGTGGAAAGAACCTGCGTGCGATGAAACTCGATCCAGTGGTTTGTGCCACTTTCCAGCAAATGTTCTGCAATCGCTGATTTATTAATTTGGCGGTTTTTTACAGCTGTGATGTGTTCACGGACTCTTTCAGTGATAGTTCGTTTCGTCTGACCAATGTAACAACTACCACAGCTGCAGTCTATTTTGTACACGCCAGGTGTTTGTAATACATAATAATAAACACTCTGGAACCAGGAGAAATGATGGTGAGTTTTGATGTAGAATCGCTCTTCACCAATGTTCCAATTAAAGAGTGCCTTGATGTGGTGATGGAAATACTGATAGACAAAGAGATGCCGCTCAACTACGTCGACCTACTTAAGAACTGCTTAGAAGGAAACTACTTCATTTTTCAAGGTCAGTACTACCTCCAAATAGATGGTGTTGCCATGGGAAGTCCAGTTGCCCCGGTACTGGCCAATATTTGGATGGAACATTTCGAAAAAAGCGCGCTAAATTTCGAACCTAACAACATACGACTCTGGAAAAGGTATGTAGATGACGTATTCTGCATTTTAAAAGGCAGTGAGCAGGAAGTGAACCACCTTTTGCAACATCTCAATTCTATTCACCCTAATATGAGATTCACCTACGAGCTAGAGGTTGACAGGACGCTGCCCTTCTTAGATGTCAAGATCTCCGTGAAACCTAATGGGTCCATATCACATTGTGTTTATCGCAAGCCCACACATACGGACAGATACCTGCACGCAATGTCACATCACCACCCCCGTCATTTGCAATCTGTTATCACTTCCTTAAAGAATAGAGCCTATGACCTCTGTGACCCTGAACATTTAGAGCGTGAGCTGGTCCATGTTCAGGAGGTACTTAAGAAAAACGGATATCAAGTGTACGGACGACATAAACAGCCGAGAAAAAAGTGTAAGCATCCCGAGGTTAGTAGACAACCAGCCTACATGCCCTATGTCAAAGGAGTAACAGATAAGATCGGCCACGTTTTACGTGAATACTCTGTACCGACAGTTTACACTCCTGGCATAAAGGTCAACAACATATTGGGTACGCCGAAGGATGTCATACCATTACAAACACCTGGCGTGTACAAAATAGACTGCAGCTGTGGTAGTTGTTACATTGGTCAGACGAAACGAACTATCACTGAAAGAGTCCGTGAACACATCACAGCTGTAAAAAACCGCCAAATTAATAAATCAGCGATTGCAGAACATTTGCTGGAAAGTGGCACAAACCACTGGATCGAGTTTCATCGCACGCAGGTTCTTTCCACTGATCGCCATTTTTATTCACGAGTCGTACGTGAAGCGATTGAAATTAAAAAACATCCAAATAACTTCAATCGGGAAGATGGCCACAAATTATCTGCAGTGTGGAATCCAGTAATTGCAAACGCACTACCTCTTTGTTCGCGGTCGGCTAACTACCAGAATACGGCTATGATACAGAATAGGGACACCGTTAGTATTGTGTGCGGCGGTAGTTGGAAAAACTGTTCGACGGTGGATGAAGATTCCACCGCAGAGGAGGAGGCGTAACACCGCAGCTCCAGTCAGCCCGTGACCACGGCCGATGCAACTCGGTTGAAACGTCGGGAAAAGGTTAGTTAAAAACGCGTTTAAAACCTGTGTTTACTAATGTAATAAAATGCAACGCGAAAGTTTAAAAGTGTATATAGCAAACCGCTACGGGTCGGAAATTGCAAAACAAGTACGTCATCTGGAATTTTTGCGGAAAAGAAGTGCAAGAATAGAAACATCGTTAACATTTTTAAAAAAGTGTCGCGATAGTGATGTTATACCGCCGTGTGTTCATATTAAACCACGTAAGGACATTGCTTTTTCGCAAAAAATCTTGACAAACGCGAGTGTGCGTCTCCTAAAACAATTAATTAGAAATAGGCACAGTGAACTGGACAGTGTAAGAAAGGAGTTATACGAGTTACATTTGAAGTGTAGTTTTATTTTATCGCGGGTGGATTATGATGTGTGTGAACGAGTAACGTTTTTACAAGCTAGTCGTACTTTCGAACTTTGCAGTATTGACCACGAACGGAAATTATCAAAACTGTTACGGCATCAAGTTACAAGTGAATCATCAAATCAACTGAAGCACACAGTGGTGAATCTTTCTCGTGCAAGTTTAGATGAAACTACCGTTACTATCTTGGCCAAGGGCTTAAATTTCGTTCCAACTCCGAAACGAATACCATTTGAAAGTGTAATTGGCAGTGTTGAGGAAACGATAATACGGAATAAAATACCACCTAGTGAAGCGGATACCTTAAGACAGGACGTCGCGGTAATTTTACGGAAATCGAAGCTTCCAGCATCTAATATCACTGTGGAAGAGCGTCAAACATTAAAAAATGTCCGCGATAATAAGGACATTTTAGTGCTTAAGGCCGATAAGGGAAACGCCACTGTAGTGATGAACACATCTGATTATGAGCAAAAGATGGGTGAGTTGTTACTGGACAAAAAGGTGTACAAGCCGGTCACATATAACCCTACGGCCAGAGTAACTCGTAAAATAAGAACTCTGATTGAGGACAACCAAGACCTATTCACAGAAGACGAGTACGAGAATCTACACAGACCAAAGTCACACCAACCACCAAAATTGTATGGCCTGCCAAAAATACATAAGTCCAACGTGCCGTTGCGGCCAATCGTAAGTCAAATTGCGTCTCCTACTTACGACTTAGCAAAGCATGTTGCGTCAGTATTGCAGCCACTTGTGGGAAAAACACCGTCTTTTGTTAAGGATTCACGGCATTTTGTGGAAATCATAAAGGGCCTCACTCTGGAACCAGGAGAAATGATGGTGAGTTTTGATGTAGAATCGCTCTTCACCAATGTTCCAATTAAAGAGTGCCTTGATGTGGTGATGGAAATACTGATAGACAAAGAGATGCCGCTCAACTACGTCGACCTACTTAAGAACTGCTTAGAAGGAAACTACTTCATTTTTCAAGGTCAGTACTACCTCCAAATAGATGGTGTTGCCATGGGAAGTCCAGTTGCCCCGGTACTGGCCAATATTTGGATGGAACATTTCGAAAAAAGCGCGCTAAATTTCGAACCTAACAACATACGACTCTGGAAAAGGTATGTAGATGACGTATTCTGCATTTTAAAAGGCAGTGAGCAGGAAGTGAACCACCTTTTGCAACATCTCAATTCTATTCACCCTAATATGAGATTCACCTACGAGCTAGAGGTTGACAGGACGCTGCCCTTCTTAGATGTCAAGATCTCCGTGAAACCTAATGGGTCCATATCACATTGTGTTTATCGCAAGCCCACACATACGGACAGATACCTGCACGCAATGTCACATCACCACCCCCGTCATTTGCAATCTGTTATCACTTCCTTAAAGAATAGAGCCTATGACCTCTGTGACCCTGAACATTTAGAGCGTGAGCTGGTCCATGTTCAGGAGGTACTTAAGAAAAACGGATATCAAGTGTACGGACGACATAAACAGCCGAGAAAAAAGTGTAAGCATCCCGAGGTTAGTAGACAACCAGCCTACATGCCCTATGTCAAAGGAGTAACAGATAAGATCGGCCACGTTTTACGTGAATACTCTGTACCGACAGTTTACACTCCTGGCATAAAGGTCAACAACATATTGGGTACGCCGAAGGATGTCATACCATTACAAACACCTGGCGTGTACAAAATAGACTGCAGCTGTGGTAGTTGTTACATTGGTCAGACGAAACGAACTATCACTGAAAGAGTCCGTGAACACATCACAGCTGTAAAAAACCGCCAAATTAATAAATCAGCGATTGCAGAACATTTGCTGGAAAGTGGCACAAACCACTGGATCGAGTTTCATCGCACGCAGGTTCTTTCCACTGATCGCCATTTTTATTCACGAGTCGTACGTGAAGCGATTGAAATTAAAAAACATCCAAATAACTTCAATCGGGAAGATGGCCACAAATTATCTGCAGTGTGGAATCCAGTAATTGCAAACGCACTACCTCTTTGTTCGCGGTCGGCTAACTACCAGAATACGGCTATGATACAGAATAGGGACACCGTTAGTATTGTGTGCGGCGGTAGTTGGAAAAACTGTTCGACGGTGGATGAAGATTCCACCGCAGAGGAGGAGGCGTAACACCGCAGCTCCAGTCAGCCCGTGACCACGGCCGATGCAACTCGGTTGAAACGTCGGGAAAAGGTTAGTTAAAAACGCGTTTAAAACCTGTGTTTACTAATGTAAGAAAAAAAAAGTGCTTTCAAGCAACCTGAAACGTGTTTGTGATTTCAATATTAGACGGGTGACTTAACTTAAAACTTGACTGTCAATCTATAATTCAAGATACGAATCAGAAATTATTTATTTAGGGTCCTATTTTTCGTCATTTTTCATTTTGGACCTATTTTTGACCAATAAAATGTTAATATCTTGTTTTTATAACGACTCAGTTTTCTGAGTTCATTAAACTGTAAACCAGGATAGCAAATTGTGAACTTCTGTCTTACGAGTAACATAATGTTGGTAAATGATTTAAGCAATAAGACTCTGAAGTCCAAATTACACCTTTCAACATTATAAGCCGTACATACGACCGACACCTGAAGCTAGTCAAATCACTTTTAAATAAATTAAAATCAAATGCAGTGCATTTCTTCTGTATTAGACTGCAAACTTAATTCAATTAAAGTCAATGTTAATGTAACATGGACTTCAAAATTCCCAGATTTATAACATTTCAAGACTTTATATTTTATATTGCCATAATCTGCTAACCCTTTCAGCTAGTGAGGTCACTAAGCAAGTGCACTAAATGTGTAGACATTTGTCTCACTGTCTCCTCTCGTTGACAAAGGAGACTGGAATTCATCTTAAGGCTTATGTCGCCGAGTTGCACTTGATCTGTATTCTTGTGATATGAATTTCATGGCACGGTTTTAAAGGGTGAAAAGGATTGGGTGAATTTATAGTACACTACAAGAAAAATCACATTGGAATAAGTGAGTTGCAATAACGCTGGAACTATTTTATGTTATAATTATTAAAAATTGTCTCAAAATACGGTGTTATTTAAAACGCATAAATTTAAAACATGGAACTTAATGAACGTATACGTATTCAGTATTTCATCCCTTTTAATTTTAAACTCTCAAAAATATAAAACATTTCAAGTAACGAAAAATTTTAACGTTGCATTTTTTTTAACGTTACATTTCTATAAAAATAGTTATTCATTTTTCTACAGACTCGTTAGTTGAAATGAGTTAGTGCTAAGATCTTGCAAGAGATGGCGCTAGCTGTATTTGAAATTGCAATAAAACACAGATTTCTCTCTGGTTACAATGATTTTGTTTTAAAAAGTAAAATGTCGACTGACGTTGACGGCTGTCAGTGCGGACAAGAGAAATGTCATTTTGACTTCAGATTTTGGCTTGCGAAGGTTGAGAGGAGGTGGAAATTAATTGTGAGAGATGAGGAAGCTAAAAGTATTTTAAATCAAGGAGCATCAGCTTATCGCTCGGGGAATTATGTAGTAATCCGTTTTATAATTTAATTTTGGTAAGTAAACCATCTGCCCACACGATGTATTTTTGAGAAAACCAAAATACTGATCGTGGTTTCGACATGTGCTTTTCAGGGTGGAGGGAATGTCTCGGAGACAGTCATGCTGGCATTCTTCACTTTATAAGAAATATTAATAAAGAAGATGCCGTTTCCGTGGTATGTACTTTGATATTTAAATTTGTCGAAATTTGGTATAGACACAATGTTCTTGATTCTAACCAAGGCAATATTCTTTTCAGATTGGGTCATCATTTTTTCTTTCTTTTTTACTCTTTTTCGATGATTATATAGTTGGGATATAGTTTAACTTCAGGTTAGTTTCTTTACCTACTAACCTTCTGCGATGGATCACATGCTGAGATGATAACGCAAGTAAAACTATAATGGGTTACCAAAAGAAGGAAGGTACCCGTGTTGAAAGATCTTTGGTATGAAGCCGTTACCGAGTTTCCACCAAGGATTCCTGAAGGTCAGTTCACCACTTCATCCAGTCGACAGACGCTGGGACCGTCTTATAGAATGATTCTCTCCCAGCCGCTGCCGCCTGGGAGCTCTTGGTAGGCTGACAGTCGTTTTCTAAATTTAGAGTCATTTATTAAGTAATTTACCTTTTGTGAATTGGGATGATTTTAATCATGATCGCGAACCAACATTAAAGCGACCCAGCCGGTCTTATACGTCTGCAATGCTTAGATTGAAATAGTGATATATTCTCCACTAGGGTTTTCTTTCTTAAATACCTACATCTCATAGCACTTGATTTGTATTTGGTTAGTACCTTAAATTTAAAGAAGAAAGGATGTTGTAAAACTAATTAAGTACCTACCATCATAATCGGATAGAGGGAAATCCTTGTGTACTTTGTATCATCAAAACGTGTTAAAAAGCAAATAAAACATAGGCCTTGAGACAATGCACATCTTTCATTTCTGTCCCAAGTCAGTCTAAGTCATTCAGCGTTAAGTTTAAATACCTGCACAGCGAATAACAAGTTTTCAATCTACTAGTCAAATAACATGTTTTCAATCTGTATTTTCCCAAGATGATTTTATAATTTTGCTGATTACAAAAATTTTTGAATTAAATAGAGCCACTATTTTATAAATTAAAAAGTTTAGTATAACCGAACAACATTAAATATTATCTGTCACATAAAAAAATAAACAACATCTAATTTGTGACCAGAAAAAACACGGACATATTTCAGTGTGCACACGAGTCATCAAGAGTGCCGCCACTTACAGTGACAAAGGACAGTGGAAGTAGCACAGTGGCTTATTTCACAAGCTGCACTATCTTGCACGGAAAGGAGAGGATCTTCTTGACACGTGCAAGGAGTAATTTTATCTATCCCTCTTTTTCCTTTTGACTAGAAACCGGTTTTATGATTCAGAATAATATACATTCAGATTATTTAAAGTATGTAACGTTAGTTTGTTATTTATCCTTACTCTCAGTACCAGATGCAATCAGTGAGTCTGATATTTTTAAATAATTATGTTATCTCTTCATGAATGAAAAAGTATTATTAATAACATTAAATTACTTACTAAATAGATCCGAAAATGTTATAATAGTTTATCTCTGTGTAAAATAAAATATTTTGTATCAAATAAACTAAATATTATATAGTATGTAATATGTAAAATATTTTTTCCAATTTATACGGAAAGTCAGAAAATGTATCGAAAACCGTTCGATCTGTCCAGCAAAATGTCTAAAAAAATTATACACCATATTTTTCGGCGAAGTTATTTCCGTTCCCATTTCTTGTTCCAAATGTGCTAAAATATAGTATTTCATATGATTCATCCAACTACGAGCGCTCTGTTGATCTCAGTATTATTTGACTTTATTTGCAAAAAAAGATTTTTTTAAGCCAGTACAAAGTAAACAAAAACGTTTCAATAAGGTCCAGTGAATATACAAGATCGAATATCTTTAGGACCTAAGCCAAAATATTAACTTTTTTTATATTTCGGACCAAAGCCCCGTATCTCGCAGCGAAGATGTTAAATTGAGTTTAACTGCTTGCAAATAAAGATGTCCTTTCCAGATAACAATATCGGAAAGGGGAAGAAAGAATTTTCTAGTTTTGTGCCAAACGGGCTTCCTGGCAGAGGGTTTCACAGAGTGACAATAAAATTAGATAAGTAGAGGATAGTCTCGCTCGGCGTCCGTCTTGCGGCTTGAATCAATCGCAGTAAAACATGGTGCCCCTACACCACGCATTTTGCTGGCATTGTTAAAAAATTTGCTGGAAAACCAACTTTACAATAAAGAAATAAGATCATCCACTGTAAAGTTCGATGGTAAAAAATGAAGTTGCAAGTGTGTATATCTATTCGCTTTGCCATAATGACACGAAACGAGTGGACTTTGAACGGAACGAGGATATCAGAATGGATTACTGGCATCTCCTGAGAGTCGACGAGACGAAAAATGCACTAAACCAACGTTTCTAGTAAAGTAGATGCATTTATCTCGTCCTCTTTGCTTTCCTCGCTTTGAGTTTACAGGCGCTAGGATTCATCCAATTCATTAAAAAAAAGATTGTTGGAAATTGTGGTACTAAAATATACCTAAATGGAGTGAAGCTTTTCTTTACCCCAACAATTAATTTAATGTTTTGACTAACCAAAGTATCGCTTGTTGTTAATTATAGTTTAATGTGTAATCCAATTACTTTGCTAGACAAAGAAATGCAAATTAAAAACACATTAGATTTTACTCAAATTAATTAAAGTACTTAATTACACAACTTTGCAGTGCTTGAATTATGAAGCTCTATAGCTTGTAAATTAAAGTGATTACTATTTCGTTTTACCCACAAATCACATGGTATCCTTATGATAGGTTATGCCCTTATGGCCCAACCTTCTCATCTAGGTATCTGTAAAGGTGTGTCTTAACACAGTCGCTTTTCCGTTCCTCTTATGCGCTTTCAATAGAGGCATACCTCATTGCATTCAAAGCGCATGCCCTATCTTCTAAAAAAACGTAAAAAGTATATGGCAGAAAGTTAAAATTTGTGTGGTAGGAAGTGTAGGGGAAAGCGCACGGTTTGAAGTCAATATTGGATGCGTCTGACCCAAGCTGAATTAAAAGTAGAAGCGACTCGGTGTAGACAGACCATAAAGAAGGCCTGTGCCAAAGTAGAGTGGACATTAAAAATGGCTGATGATAATGATCACGCAGATTCAATACTTGGAAAAGTCGAAGAAGTACCTTGTATCGGAAGTACCTTTTTTTATATAGGAGAAAATGCATTTACGCTTCCTCCCCCCCCCCCCCCCCCGCAGGTGAGCAGGGGTTCGTATGTGGGGCTCGCCAGGAGGGGACCACAACATTCAACGTTGTGGCTCCCTCCACGACCGCCTCCCGTGATATCGGGGGGGGGGGGGATACCCACTAAAAACTCCGGTACTTGCCCTCTCGCCGCCGACTGGTCATGGGAACTAGTCAAGGGGTGCTTTTTTGTTTTTATTCCTGTTTTATTTGTACGGAGTCGTCAAATTTAAAAATGACCACATCATTTAAAGTTAGGTCACTTTCTATCACAATAAAGCACCGGTAATCAACAAACTCTCAGGGCGCCTACGCACCGACAGGTGCCTAGATAAATGCCTAGAGCCTAGATATGTAACCAAGTAAAACAAACGTTCACGAATGTTCGCATAACCGGCCGCACTGCGCGCTCTAGCTGTATCGCATCTATGACTCGATACATCCGGGCGACTACCTAGAATATATCGTATGCGCAAGGCTTACATTACAACCAAAGACTATGAGGCCAAGGCGACTATCCTAGCGACTCACCTACCAGTGCGGTCACCAAAGTAACCTGGATATGGATATATCTAGGCACCTATCGATGCGTTCGCAGCCCCAGACCTACAAACTAAGTTGTTTAAACCATTCTAGATGCTGCAAAATAACATTGTACATTTAATCAACGTCTCTATCTCTCAAAGCAGCTTCAATCGCCTCGCCATAACATTAATGCACGTGTCGAAAAATGAAATTGATTTCCCCGCTTCCTCTGCGTGCCGTATCAGCAAGCCTCGAGTGGTTGGGGCGCGCCAGCTCTAATAACCACCGGCAAGAGCCAGAGATGTTTATTTAATGGTGTACCCATACCATAGAAGTAGCTATAAGGAACAGATAAAAAGTTCTGTAAAATACCATAACACAAAAATTAATCAAATACGTACACATACATCATACTGTAACGTGTTTTCTTTGAATATTGTAACAAAATAAAAAAATAAAATTTTTGTTTCACATTCACTAATGTCAAACCTTCACAAAAGCCAATAGTAGGGTAGTAAAACAAGGTTTGAGGTTAGTTTTCGCACAAGTCATCACGAAAATACGAAAATGTGGTATCGATGCATTCAGTACGATGCCCTCATCACAAATATATAAGATGACAAGCGCGAAAATGGTGGGGGTAGAAACTGTGACGTCATAAAGTTTTCAGTACAAAGAAATTGTTTGTTCACACCATGTGGTGTATCAAATGAAAGGGCTTTGTGAGTAGATTGCGAATATATAACATACTATAACATTTTTACTACTTGGTCTAACAAATTATTAGCAAACGTCGAAAAATTTCGCAGTTCTGAGTTGCCATTGAACAGGTCTAGATTGAAAACGACTGAATTGATTTTTACAAAATACATAACAAATAACTCTGCACATACTCTTTTCGAATGTCTAAAGGTAATTGACCAAAGATATTTAAAAATAAGAAAAGTACATCAGTTTTAATAACAGCATAATTTTCTGCTTTTTCCAAATTCTTAGATTCCTTTAATAATTAATAAAAAAAATAAAAAAAACTTTCGTATGTTTATCCTTACTGGGACAAATTAGGATAAACAGACGAAGGTTTAAATAACCAAATTTTGACACTTTAGATACTTCTTTTAAACCTAATCATTATTTTTAAAATATGTTGTCTGATTAAATCAAATATTATTAACAATTTCAATATTTTTGGTATTCTATGCGTGGTAAAACATTTGTTGTATTTTATGAATTATTTACACTCGTTAAGCCCCTTTTACACCCATTAAAAAGACTGTGATTTTTGTGTATTGTTTTTATTTTATCTAAATAACTTTTGCCTATTGAATTTCGTCAGGTTAATTAGGTCTCCGAGCAACTGTGTGTGTTTTCTATGTGTATTTGTCATTACTTTTATTTATCCTTACTTGTCCTATTTGGTAAACAAACTTTACTCAATTCTTTTTTGAAATAATCATGTATAAAATTCAACAAATGGTTTTCCAGGCATTGAAAACCAAAGAAATTGTTAACACATTTTTAATAGTGATTTAAATTTAAAAGAAGCATGGAAACTGTCAAATACTGTTTACTAAGTAGGACAAGAAATGATTAACGTACGAAAGTCTATTTCTTTGTTTTTTATTAATTGTTAATGGAATCTGAGAATTTAGAAAAAGCAGAAAATTATGCTGTTATTAAAACTGGTGTCTTTTTCTTATTTTTAAATATCTTTGGTCAATTACCTTTAGACATTCGAAAAGAGTATGTGCAGAGTTATTTGTTATGTATTTGGTAAAAATCAATTCAGTCGTTTTCAATCTAGGCTTGTTCAATGGCGACTCTGAATTGCGAAATTTTTCGACGTTTGCTAATAATTTGTTAGACCAAGTAGTGAAAATGTTAAAGTGTGTTATATATTCGCAATCTACTCACAAAGCCCTTTCATTTGATATACCACATGGTATGAAAAAAAACATTTCTTTGTACTGAAAACTTTATGACGTCACAGTTTCTACCCCCACCACTTTCGCACTTGTCATCTTTTATATTTGTGATCAGGGCATCGTACTGAATGCATCGATATCAAATTTTCATATTTCCGAGATGACTTGTACGAAAAGTGTTTTCTAAGCGTCTTTTTAGGGTTCCGTGCCCAAAGGGTAAAAACGGAACCCTATTACTAAGACTCCGCTGTCTGTCTGTCTGTCTGTCTGTCTGTCTGTCTGTCTGCCACCAGGCTGTAACTCATGAACCATGATAGCTAGAAAGTTGAAATTTTCACAGATGATGTATTTCTGTTGCCGCTATAACAACAAATACTAAAAACAGAATAAAATTAATATTTAAGGGGGGCTCCCATACAACAAACGTGATTTTTTTGCCGTTTTTTGCTCGATATTAATAACGACAACAGGTAGACAGTTGAAATTTTCACAGATGATGTATTTTTGTTGCTG
The DNA here is from genome assembly GCA_943789525.1 of Agriphila geniculea. Lineage (NCBI taxonomy): Eukaryota > Metazoa > Arthropoda > Insecta > Lepidoptera > Crambidae > Agriphila > Agriphila geniculea. The sequence goes on from OX038871.1 coordinate 21,967,743, forward strand.
CTATAACAACAAATAATAAAAACAGAGTAAAATTAATGTTTAAGGGGGGGCTCCCATACAACAAACGTATTTTTTTTTTGCTGTTTTTTGGTACGGAACCCTTCGTGCGCGAGTCCGACTCGTACTTGGCCGGTTTTTTAAGATTACCGCCGCACTACAAAGGGACATTGCAAAATTTTAAAATAGATAGATGGAAATTGCTACTCAAATGTAGATTTTTATTGCTGCGTGCTCACAACGTTATTCCCAAGTTACATGCCTTTAGATCTCATTTTCAGCATGGTGTTATCTGAATTATAGCGAGAGTTGCGTAATGGTATCATGATGAATTATTACTTCATCACAATAATATCCACTCCAGACTTTGGTTGAACTTTTTAAAAGCTCTAATATATTGTACCTATACAGGGTCACTGGAAATATGACGTATTCCTGCTAAGGGGTTATAGATGAGGTCAAAACAAATATTTTTTGTCATATAACTTTTTCTCAAAAAATTAATAGTTTTTGAGTTAATTGAAATTAAGTATTTTTTTACCAAAAGTACGTTTTCAGACACAAAAATTTAAAATAAAAGATAACTACTCATTCGATTACGATTTTTTCATTATTTTGGGATAGAAAACAATCTAAGTGTTGATAATGAATAAAAAAAATTACAAAAAGTACAGGTGTTTATAAAAAAATCAATCCTTAAATGCATTTATTTATTTATTTTTTTCAGATTTTTTTAGAAAAAGCATCAAATATCTCAAAAAAAATTCTAGTAACTAAGCGTGCATAATATTTTAAAAACATCACCATCTATTCAGCTTTCAGTTGAGATATAAAACTAAATAATAACTGAAATAAAAAATGAGAAATTAAGACTTAACTAAATAGCAGTCCCATTTCATGTAGCAAAAATTTCCTACTTCAAGCGCTTCGGAGGTGGCCGACAGTGGCCGTATTATCCTACTTATTCCATAAATGTGAAAGTTTGCTTGTTTGTATGATTGTTAATCAATCACGCAAAACGGCTGAACGGATTTGGATGAAATTTGGCACACAGATAGTTTATAAGCCGGATTAAAACATATGATGATACTATTATCTTGGTTAAAGGTTCCCTAGGGATTTTCTCGAATGTAAATGTGAATGCAGTCGCGGGCGGAAACTAGTTTGCCATAAATGGTCGGACTTACTAAAAATACTTTCGTCCGAGTGAGTTTGAGACAGGATTATTTTCCGCCGATGAGTCAAAATTTTATACTAACTGTGTCACAAATAACCATGCATATCAGCTATTTTTAATGCCCCGCTGCTGGGGAACTGGCCTACCTTTTGGCTTGTGGATGGATAAAGCGAACGGGCCATACCCACCACGTGGACCCAATGTGGATTGGTCAGTGTTAACGACTGTAAATGCAGCCAGAACCAAGGGCTCAATGTAAGGTACATTGAGTTAACACCTACCAATCCGCATTGGGCCCACGTGGTGGGTTATGGTCCGTCCGCTTTATCCCAAAAGGAAAGGAAGGCCTGTTCCCCAGCAGCGGGGCATTAAAAATAGCTGATATGCATGGTTATTTGTGACACAGTTAGTATAAAATTTTGACTCATCGGCGGAAAATAATCCTGTTTCAAACTCACTCGGACGAAAGTATTTTTAGTAAGTCCGACCATTTATGGCAAACTAGTTTCCACCCGCGACTGCATTCACATTCTACATTCGAGAAAATCCCTAGGGAACCCTTAACCAAGATAATAGTATCCTCATATGTTTTAATCCGGCTTATAAACTATCTGTGTGCCAAATTTCATCCAAATCCGTTCAGCCGTTTTGCGTGATTGATTAACAATCATACAAACAAGCAAACTTTCACATTTATGGAATAAGTAGGATAATACGGCCACTGTCGGCCACCTCCGAAGCGCTTGAAGTAGGAAATTTTTGCTACATGAAATAAGACTGCTATTTAGTTAAGTCTTAATTTCTCATTTTTTATTTAAGTTATTATTAAGTTTTATACCTTAACTGAAAGCTGAATAGATGGTGATGTTTTTAAAATATTATGCACGCTTAGTTACTAGGATTTTTTTAAAGATATTTGATGCTATTTCTAAGAAATCTGAAAAAAAAAAATTAAAAAAAATACATTTAAGGATTGATTTTTTTATAAACACTTGTATTTTATGAATTTTTTTTTATTAATTATCAACACTCAAATTGTTTTCTATCCTAAAATAGTAAAAAATCCGGAATCGAATGAGTAGTTATCCTTTATTTTAAAATTTTGTGTCTGAAAATGTACTTTTGGTAAAAATGTACTTAATTTCAATTTACTCAAAAACTATTAATTTTTTGAGAAAAAGTTATATGACAAAAAATATTTGTTTTGACCTCATCTATAACCCCTTAGCAGGAATACGTCATATTTCCAGTGACCCTGTATAACGTGTCAATATCAAATCTCTGTTTGTTACTATTAACCTATGCCCATAGACGCCCTAATGGGAATCTGCGATCACACCCTCGCCTCTATTAGGAGTAAGTAGAGGTCAAATTGGAATACAACTCCTCGAATGCGACCTCACCGGGGGAACGCTGAAAGTTGCATCGCGGTTTTAAGATTCGATTTTGAGGAGAAACATTTTTTTTTTTACAAAAAGCAGCATGATGTCATTCATTCGTTATTCAGTCTGAAAATAAATTAAAACAGCTTAAATAAGTTAAAATAATAAAAAATAAATGGAATATTAACAATATCACAACATACCTACATTCCTTGCTTTGGTGCCAAAATAAGTAGCTGTTACCGGCAATGTATGAAATGCAGGCATTGTATACAATGCCTAGCCATTGTATACAATGCCTGGCCCTTTTAGGCAATGTATGAAATATAATGAATATTGATATCTATTTCACACATTACCTAGGCAGTGTATACAATGACTAGGCATTGTATAGAATGCCTGCTGGTCCACTGGCAATGTGTATAATAAAAAGATTTTTGAGAATAGATTCGAGGGGGGATCGAGGGGGGCTTGGGGAAAGCTCTAGGGGGGGGGGCTTGAGGAAAGCTCGAGGGGGGGGCTCGGGGAAAGCTCGAGGAGGGTTCGATGGGGGGCTCGAGGGGGGCTCGAGGGGGGCTCGAGGAGGGCTCGAGGGGGGCTCGAGGGGGGCTCGAGGGGGCTCGAGGTGGGCTCGAGGGGGGCTCGAGGGGGCTCGAGGGGGGCTCGAGGGGGCTCGAGGGGGGCTCGAGGGGGGCTCGAGGGGGCTCGAGGGGGGCTCGAGGGGGGCTCGAGGGGGGCTCGAGGGGGGCTCTTTGGAATCGAACCTGTTTTACTCCTGTAGGACCCGCGTATAGGTTAGAAATTTAAGGCGAGCGCGGAGCGCAGCGGAGCGTGAGCCTTAAATTTCGAGGTTATTTTTTTATAACAGACAACAGAAATTTGAGTTTGGAATCGAACCTGCTTCACTCCTGTAGGTCCCGCGTATAGGTTAGAAATTTAAGGCGAGCGCGAAGCGCAGCGGAGCGTGAGCCTTAAATTTCGAGGTTATTTTTTTATAACATACAACAGAAATATACTTATTTTACACATTGCCGGTGGACCAGCAGGCATTGTATACAATGCCTAGGCAAAGTATAAAATGAATTATATTTCATACATTGCCTGATCGTTTTAGGCATTGTATACAATGCCTAGGCATTGTATACAATGCCGGATTATACACATTGCCGGTAACATAGCTAAAGCATTTGGTTATGTAAATCAGATACAGCTTTAGCAAAAACGTGTATCATTTGGTGGTTTTAAGATCATTGATGTTTTAGATTTCCTTAACAATGTATAGCATTTACGTCATCCCAATGATTATTTTTATTATCCCATTACACTGTGGTGTTACTGTTCTTGCGGGTAATCTAACCCAGTTGTTTTTAGTCTATTCTTAAGTTTATAGGTACCAGAAATAGACAAATAGGCTATATAGTTTAAACAATACGTAACAGATCGGCAATACTCTACTACGACTCTAGCTGTACATAAATTATCACTTTACAGTGGTATTGTGGTTGAGCCATTCATATTATATTACGAACTAGACCTTATTTTTTGTTCCATGCATAGTCTTTGTTAGCTTGGTTTTTTACTCAAGCTATACTTAATTACAAATCGAGCAAACATTTGGGCTATATACTTAGTGTATGATATGATGTCAGTGAATCAGTTGCAGAATAGTGTTTTTAAACTTGCCTACTTTTTCATCTTTTTTCCAAACGCCTTTCTTAGTGATTACCTACACCTACACCTACACCATGAAAGGTATCTACCCTCCGAAAATGGTATCTCTACTTTCAGCCGTTAGGGCTCTATCACAGGGCTCTATTTCAATTTTCGTATACAAAATCCCATTCAAACTGGAACACTCTGTAGCGCCCTCAATAACAGCTATTTTCCAAAATCCTTTCTCACCTACACCATGTTAGATGCATTTCGTCCGTCCAAAAATTGTGTCTCTGCTTTCAGCCGTTAAGGCTCTACGCGTATGCCAATCAATCAGTGAATCAATTTAGATATTTATATGTATAGATTACTAGAATCTTATACATTTAAAATAATACACTGTAGGTCTTCTGCAACAGAAAGTTTTAGTGTAAATTTATGTTATTCTTCTGAAGTTTAAAAGGTATTATTATGCCTTGTATTCAAGGGTGTGAGTCCCGTATTCACCTTCATTATTTACACAGTCTAATTACTTAGGTAAATACAGTAAGTGTTTGACATGTAAATACAGTCATGCACTTACCACGTTCAATCGATTATTTCATACTATATGCATATACTATGTATGTATGTATGCATTCGAGATGTGGTGTTGGAGGCGAATGCTTGGGATACCCTGGACGGCCAAACGCACAAATGTATCTATCCTAATACAATTTAAATGTCAAGACTCGGCTGTCCACTATCTGCTTACATCGCGTATTCTCATACTTTGACCACATAATGCGAAGAGAAGATGAATTCTTGAAAAGTTGGTCGTGGTTGGTGGAATAGAAGGCAAGAGAGCCCGAGGTCATTCGCCAACCAGATGGTCTTACCAAGTAAGAGTAGCAACCTCCATCAAGCAGTGAGAGCAACTATGGACCGAGACCAATGGAGGCAAATCGTAAAAGCAGCCGGTGATCACAATCCTCAGTTATGAGGCAATGATTTTTTTAATGCACAACGGGATAGTGCTTGGCCTTCATCTCACCTGAGATATTAAGTGAAGATAAGGCCGAAGATGGAAGCGCACTACACCCGAAATCCTCAACACTGAGGAACTGCCTATCTTACCTCTAACTGCCAGAACACAACAATTTTTAAATTGCTGTTATGGCATCAGACTTAGATAAGATGGTGTTAGCTAGCCAGGCGGACTTGAAATAGGCCTTACCACTCATATATATACTATAACTATGTTGAGTTCACACAGCTGTAGTCACGGAAATTAATACGTCGTAATATTCATTAGTTTAAATCAAGGCGAGGATACACCTTTCCAGCTATGCGAGGTAATAATACACCTAAATCAAGCTAATGTGACATTTCTGGCAAGGGCCTGCCGTCGCTTTTTTGCCACAGACTATGTCAGTATACAGTCTTGCAACTTCGTCAAATCCTATTGCTTTTTTTCTTTTTCCATTGAGGCATAATTCGAAATATTAATTAGTGTTTGTTATTCTTAAACTTTTGGCATGTGAACTTAGTTGGAAAAAATCACAATCAAGTAAATAAAAGGTACTGGAAAATCTATCATTAAATATTAAATATCCATGATGGAAACATGAATCTGAAAGGTGGTTACTCACTATGCTGTGGCATAGCTACATGAACAACTCGCAAAGCGTATGCCCAGATTATCATTTGAATGTGCCCTCAGACGATTGTTGGATCCCGTGACAGTTGTACAATGGGGAAGCTGCCCTCAGGCGAAATATTTTGCACAAAATAAAAACCCGGTGTTTTCATATCCGAGGAAATTACATTTTTATCAGTCGCGTTTCTTGTTTTGTTCGTAATATCTTCGCGTTAAACCTTAATTGGTACATTTCTTGAATATTTTCTGGCGCAAATATTTAAGGAATTCGAGAGTGATAAAAGTCACCAGAAATTGTTTGTTACAATGGTTTTTATATGCTATTGTTTTAGTGTACGCAGTATTTTAATGGTTTTTTTAGGATCTTGCACGTTTCTGATAACCTAATGGACTACAAGAACCTTTGGTTCAATAGGAATATTTAAAAAAATATTGCGATTCATCGTACTTATAGGCACGCAATCAATTTTAATTAAATAATTAAGCGTTATCGGTAAAAAGGGGTAAGGAGTCAGTTTTGAAATTAATAGATACCCGTAAGTGCCTAAATGTTTTGCAATCCTTGATTACCATTTGAATATCACTTTTCTAGAAGTTACTCAAGTTTGAGTAGTTTTATTTTAAACCGACATCTTTTTATAAACCTCCGTATTTTTTAAAACCATTTCAAGCGTGAGTTTATCTCGTGTAATATGTTACAGGTGTTTATAATTAAAGGTGAAACCAAGCGTATCTAATAATTTACAATAAGCCTATCTCACGAGGATTTTCAAGTATTAAGAAATAGGGTCCTGCCTATGTCAATGAAACTACCTCTTCGAACACCCAAGAGGTATTAGTATCCCTTACAGATTCAGCAATCCTTTGTTTAAATCGGCCTCCTATATATGCTGGTCGCGTTTTCACTGTTTATTAGACCTAGTTTTCAGATACACCAGCGCTGAGCCGTTTTCAACCTTACTTCTTCGTTATAAGAGCTTCAATACAAATTATTATTTCAAGTAAAATAGTTTCGTCCCTTGTCGTCGCAGAACGACTGTCAGCCTCAATCTTTTGATTACTGAATGCTGATTTTGCCCAAATACCTACGTTTGTTTGCATTGGGTTTCTTTGAATATTTGATCAAGCAATATATTTTTTTTTTATTTTAGTAGCAATATTATGTTCATTATGTAATTGAAAAGTATTACTTTCTTCGAGTAATGTCATTGTGTACTGAAGTGTATAAAATAGTTTTGAGTTCCATTAGGTATATCAACAAAATTTTAAAACAAATTACACAGGCATTACGAAAAACCAGAAAACCGTTTTCGAAATTGCGTCTATATGAAAAATAAACCGCGAAGCCACCGAGTCTGCGGTGGTCGAATTTATTTTATGAAATTTATTTCGTTTCGATAATCTGTTATTTTCGTGACCCGTTCCGAATTTCAATGATGACCGGAAGGAGGGCAATTTGCCGGACAAATATCTCGCCGTTTTATCATCTGTGAATAAGCACCTTTTTGTCAATTCATGGTTCTGATTTTGTCACAAATCAAATGGTTTTTAAGGCGGTAAACCTTATGAATTCGCTTTTGTATTATTAGTATGTACCTACCTATAAATGATAGGTATAACCTTTGTTTCGTGAATAACTTAGAGACTGACGTTTCAGACGTTTACTTACACATTTCTGTGGAAATATAACAAAGGCTGTTTACTGTTAAGTAAGATTTTAGTTGGTCAGAAACAGGCTAGAGTTAAGCTAGGCTTTAGCGGCTTTCTGTGGCATGTATGGAGCATACCATAAATTCCAAAGCGGACAATATTATAAATTTAATATAAATATTGTTTACTAATTGTTTACTACAATAATGAGAACACAGTCCAAAACTCATTGTTTTTGTTTCATTGGTTAATGAAATTTGAAGTCTAGGCCTTATATTTCAACTTTTCATACTATTCAATGAAAAACTAAATTGAAATAATTTACTTCCATAACAATTATAAACATAAGTAAAATATTTTTAGAGTACCAAAATTATTAAAAAAATGCTGACAAAAGCATATAAACACTGCAATTTAGTTTACAATAATTTCATTTAGTGGTTTTAGTATGCTAAGCAGCTAAACACACTCGTAAAAAGTGAACAAAAGACGAATACACATAAAATGTTCCAGTAACTTTGTTCCCAATAAAATGCCTACGCAATATGCAAATATTGTTTAGTGTCAATACAAGAAGCTTTTCTCAACATAAAACCAAGGCAATGTAACTCAAACACGCCCATGTCCGAGCTTTCGTGTAAACTATCCGTCATTCCGATAAGATAATATTCCGCAGAAATCATGAATTATTCCAATCTGACGTCCGTGAGGAAGTGCAGAAATATATTCTTTGTTCTTCTAGGCTAGAGTATACGCTTTCATGTGATATTATTTCACATTTCCTTTTGTCACGTTATGAAGAGGTGTTGTATATAAAGTTCTCATAACATCTTTATTATTTTAGTCATTTAAGTGATTTACTGATAACCTTTCAGGAAAAGGTCCGGTGAAAAGGATATTAAAACAGTTTTTAAAAACATACACGCTCTTTCCCAAAGTTTTTTGAAACTTTCCACTCCAGATATTTGTATGTAAGTCTTATGTTGCCTATTTAACATATACCTACATCAAAAGAAACTTAAAATAGAAAAGAATACTCACATCCGTTTTTACTATACTTAAGAATCGCCTAAATCTATGCCTTACTACAACTCGACCATGATAGGCGCATGACAGCTAAAATTTATGACAATGTTTTAATTTGGTCGAGTTGGTAGTTAGGAAAATATTTAGGCAATTCTTTAGTGAAAACGGGTGTTAAACCACGGCCAATTTCACGCTCAATTACTCACTCTGGAACTATTATATCTATCATTAATTTACAGAAGTCTTCCGTCGAAAAACCTAACTTTTTTCATATTAAAATCTGCAAGTTAATGATCTTTAATTGATGTAACAGTAACACCCGTTTGCACTAAACTTAAGAATCACCTAAGTCTTTCATATAGTAATGAAAAGACTTAGGCGACTCTTAAGTCGAGTTGTAGTCAATTTGACCAAATAATTAGGAGCATGACACCTGCATGACAGCTAAGTTCATGAAATCGTTTTAATTTGTATTGGTCGAGTTGTAGTGGAAAAGACAAGCAATTCTCAAGTTTTGTGAAAACGGTTGTTACAGTTATAATATTAATTTTAACCTTGTGTTTTAGGCAAGGGTGATATATCTACTATATTAGCTGAGCACTCTGACAGTATTCTTTGACTCTGATAAGGTGATCATTCGTATAGGCCTTCCAAAACACAGCACAAATCCAAGTACAACCTTAAAAACAAATTCCACCACACGTAAATATCAGTGACAGAATAATGTGATATATGAACCGTAAAAATACTCCGGTGCAGCAACACCCGCGTCTGCGCTTAATCTGTGAAAGTAAGCGGATCACGTCAGCTTATTTGTGTTTGTTATGAGATGGCAGCCCCTCGGCGCCTTCGAGGTGCAGTTGTCTTGCAATTGCCCTACCCATTGTGCAAATAAAACTAGTCTATTATGTTGATCCTTAGTTGTCGGACTCGAATTTTCACGAAAACAATGTTGGTTTGTGAAAATGTGATATTCATTTAAACTTAATTAATGTCAGCAGCAATGGCAGTCAATAGCCAGGGTTTTCGAATTTCTCCGAAAAAGGGAAATAACTCTTACTAAAGAATACGTAAGAAATTTTTTGTTAATTTTTGGTTAGGTTATGTAATTTTAGAGAAGCTTTAAACATTTTAGTAAATTTTATTTGGAAGAATGTGAAATAACTATACTGCAATTCTGCTGATTATGGAATAGATACTTGCTATTGCGACCCAAAATGTTTTAAACGAGATGGTTTTCTCTAAGAATACACGAATCGAATGGAAAAGTCAATGTGTTGTAATAACTGGCTGTTTTCAGCTTTTGGTAATCAAAAATATGTAAGACGTGTGTCAATGTTTAAACTTACTTCAAAATAAACCATCAAACAAATACTATCTTTCCTTTAATTTATAATACGTTATCAGCACGAAATCGTAAAAAATTGTGATAAATTGTGGAAAATTATGGCTTCCGATGGAGATTCAGCAGGTACGAGTAGTACAATGTACCGGAATTCTTCGTCAATTCCAAATTTTATTCTTCGTGATAGAGAAACTTATCCAATATGGAAGTTTAAAATGAAAAATTATTTAATCCACGAAGAACTCTGGGAAACAATAGAAGGTTACCCTATTGGGAATATCGTTCCCAATGCTATAAAATTAAGGAATGATAGGAAGGCCCTTTCCAAAATTTGTTTAACACTAGATGGCTCTGCCGTTATACATGCTAGGAATGCTAAAACAGCTCTTGAAGCATGGAATTCGTTACGTGATACTTTTGAAGATAAAGGTATGGGACGCAGACTATCACTGGAAAGGAAGCTATATCGTATTTGTTTGACAGATTATCATAACATGGAAGAGTATATTAATGCAGTCTTAAATACTGTCCAAGAGCTTGCAGATATTGGGAAAAATATTGAAGACTCATCTGTCGCAGCTATATTGCTTGGTGGTCTATCACCCAACTATGATGCATTAATTATGGCCTTGGAAAACAGCAATATAGAAGTTACCACAAATTTAGTCAAAGCGAAACTATTGAACGAAATGTTTAAAAAGGATTCTGTTGTTGACAATACCAATGTTGTTGCACATGTAAAGAATTTTAAGAAGGTGAAGCCCAAACCATTTATTGTGTGTTATGATTGTAAGAAACCAGGTCACAAGCGGCCTGATTGTCCTTTGAAGCAAAAGAAGAAGGTAAAAGATTCAACCTCTTTGCTTGCTCTCGGTGTAGTAGACACAGAGTCGAAGGAAGAATGGCTCATTGATTCAGGTGCTTCACAACACATGTCTTCGAGGCGAGATTGGTTTGAAAACCTAAAGCCGATAGATCCTCAGACCGTTACGGTTGCTAATGGTGAGACTATCGAATGTGGTGGACGTGGTAACATTTCTATAGTTACAGACTCGAATATAAATAGTATAAATGATGTTGTTTATATTCCTAAGATAAAAGCCAACTTGTTATCTGTGAGTGAGTGTGTAGAGAAAGGTTTTTCTGTTTTATTTGATAAAGATGGTTGTAATTTCTTTAGAACTGATACTTTTTCTTTTTCAGGAAAATCTCTCTTGCATGGTTCAGTGTGCAAAGGACTGTATAAATTAGAATGTACAGTCAATATTCCATGTAGTACGGCTTATGGTGTACTGGATAATGGATCTTTTTCTGCCTATGAACTCTGGCATAGACGCTTGGGGCATTTATGTCGCATAGGAATGAACCAGTTATTGCAAATGCAAGTAGGTGTAAATTATAAGTCCGTAGACAAGAAAAGTTGTATCGCATGCATTGAAGGGAAACAAGCACGTAAACCTTTTAAAAGTATTGCTTATGATAAGGTAACGTCTAAGTTAGAGTTAATTCACTCTGATCTTTGTGGACCAATGTCTGAAATGTCCTTTCAGGGCAACAAATACTTTTAATATTTATAGATGATTTTTCTAGAATGGTTTTCGTTTATTTCATATCTTCCAAAAGTCAAGTAACAGATAAGTTTTGTGTTTTTCAAAAGTTTGTTGAAACACAAACTGGAGCTAAAATTAAAAAGATTAGAACTGATAATGGCACCGAATTTGTAAATAAAGAACTGTCTGATTATTTCGAATCTTTAGGAATAGAACATCAGACTACAGTGCCTTATAGTCCACAACAAAATGGCATAGCAGAACGGACCAATAGGTCTTTAGTAGAAAAAGCTAGGTCGATGTTGTGTGGTAGTGGTCTCTCTAAAGCTTATTGGGAAGATGCTATCCAAACGGCTGTATATTTGAAAAACAGATCTCCCCACCGAGCATTAGAAAAGTGTGGAATACCTTTTCAAAAGTGGTATGATTGTAAACCAGATCTTAGTAACTTAAAAGTGTTTGGTTGTAGAGCTTTAATTCAAATACCTTCTTGTTTGAGGAGAAAGTTTGAAAATAAAGTAGAAGAAGTAGTATTTGTTGGCTATACAGCAGATCAAAACAGTTATTACTTTAGGAATTCAAGTTGTCCCAGGAAGCTAAAGAAGTCTAGGGATGTCAACTTTTTTGAAGATTGCTTCTCTAACTTAAAGAAGAGCACTTCCAATGTTGTTGGTAATGATTCCGTTTCTACACCAGTTCTACTCTTCGACAATAATAGTGAAGAGCAGACTTTGTCAGAACCTGTTGCAACTGTTAGTAGTGGTACTTCAGGAGCAAAAGCTGACGTTGAGGTGGTCGATACGAATACTGGTTTGAATCAAGCTAATGAAACTCCTGATGGGACTGATACTGAAGAGGTACGTGAGGAACAACCCGATTCTTGTTCTACTCAAACAGAACCAAGATATCCTGTAAGAGACAGGAAGCCTCCGGACTTCCTCACATATTCTGCTTCAAGTGTCAACTTCAGTGAACCAAAAACCTTTTTAGAAGCTACAAAGTCTGGAGATCACGTCAAATGGCAAGAAGCTATGGATTGTGAATACAACTCTCTTATCAAGTTAAATACATGGAAGCTTGTGGATAAACCTGATAAGGATATTATCTCCTGTAAGTGGGTGTATAAGCTCAGAAGAGATTCAGAAGGAAATATTGTAAAGTACAAGGCAAGATTAGTGGCCAAAGGATACAGCCAAGTGCCTGGAGTGGATTACTATGAGACATTTGCTCCCGTAGTAAGACATTCATCTTTACGAGCCTTATTTGCTCTTGCAGCTGAATTGAATCTGAAAATGCGTCATTTAGACGTAGACACGGCTTTTCTGAACGGAGACCTTGAAGAGTGTGTATATATGGAACAGCCTGAAGGTTTTGTTACAAAAGGACAAGAACAGAAAGTGTGTCTGTTACAAAAATCACTTTACGGCTTAAAACAAGCCCCTAGAGCTTGGAATATAAAACTAAATGAAACTTTAGGTCGTATAGGTTTTCGTAAAACTCCTTCCGAGCCATGTGTGTATACTAAACTCTTTGGTAGCGAGTTATTTATTTTGTCAGTTTTCGTTGATGACATAATTCTATTCTACCATAGTGACAAATATTTTGACAATGTCAAAAGCAGTTTACAAAATTATTTCTCTATAAAAGATTTAGGCGAATTATCGTGTTATTTAGGATTAAAAATAGAGAGAAATGAGGATGGAAATATAAGGGTACACCAAAAACCCTTTATATCAAACTTAATCGATAAGTTTGAACTAAATTCGTGCAAAACATATAGTACACCTTTAAATAATACGAAGTTAGAGGTAAGTACTGTGAAAGGTGATTATCCCTATCAACAATTGATTGGGAGCTTAATGTATCTTGCGGTTAACACTCGGCCAGATATTGCTTTTGCTACCAGTTATCTTAGCCAATTCAATACGTGTTATGATAAAACCCATTGGTTAGCTGCAAAGCGAGTGCTCCAATACCTAAAAGGTACTATAGATTATTCAATTTGTTATTCTAAAACTGGTGAAGTTTTGGCTGGGTTTGCCGATGCAGATTGGGCGAATTGTATAAGAGATAGACGTTCCTATACAGGCTATTGTTTTAAATTGGCAGGCGGTCTGATCTCATGGGCGTCTAGGAAACAACCTACTGTTGCACTCTCCTCGGCTGAAGCGGAGTATATGGCCTTAACTGACGCAGCTAAGGAAGCTATATATCTAAAAAGGTTTATAACAGAAGTTTTAGGTAAGTCAACTTTAGTACCAAATAGTGTAAACATATTTAGCGACAGTCAGAGTGCACAGAGCTTAGCCATGAATCCAGTACACCATAACAGAACAAAACATATAGATACACGATATCACTTTGTCAGAGAGAAAGTTTCTGAGAAATCTATATGTCTGTGTTATTTAGAATCCTCTCAAATGCCTGCAGACGTATTGACGAAAGCGTTAAGACGTGCTGCTCACGCTAGTTGTGTAAAAGGTCTATGTTTGACTGGTTAATCTTTTATAGTGACTTGTTGTTAGCTTTAGCTTTTATATATTTTTGATTAAGGGGGCATGTTGTAATAACTGGCTGTTTTCAGCTTTTGGTAATCAAAAATATGTAAGACGTGTGTCAATGTTTAAACTTACTTCAAAATAAACCATCAAACAAATACTATCTTTCCTTTAATTTATAATACAATGTCAACATTATTAGGGATTAGATAAAGGAGGACCTTACGAATCTTTCTTTATAAACTAATTTATTAGTCTAATTTATTCATTGACTCAATTCTACGACATGATCTATATTATTAGGACGCCCGTACCGTACTAACCCCGGCCCCGGTACTAACCCTTACGGGTTATTATTGCATTCATTCTTATGAAGCCATAGAAATTATATCTGCGTTTGTAATTTGTATCATCTAACATTAATGTACGTAACCTTTGTGTGAAAGACAAATAAATAAATTATTATTAAGCTTGTTACAGTAACTTAAAACTATTATTAAAGCTATTATTATCAAAGCTAGAATAAGCATGCAAGCATTTGGACACAGTCATCATTTAATATTTGTCTTATGCTTGTATCTCCTCCATTTTTCAATCCCTTTACAAATTATAGCTGTTTAAGAGAACATGGTTGTTTCCTTTTATTAAATATTGACCTGGTTTAAGGGTAATAGTAGTTTCTGTTGCATCGTGAATAATTTGTTTCCGACCATTAAAACCCGTACATTTATTTTATATTCTGTGCTGAACAAAAGTGCTATAAAACTCTTATACTCCGATAAGTTGTTTTATTAAAGCTCTTTGTCAGGAAATCGAGTGTGCTAAGACTAACATTCAGGTCACACATGCGGTAGTAAATTTATTCAGTGTGTCTTAGGCTAACATTTAGACTGGTTTGCTTTGAACTGGGCTAGACTTGGTCTCTGGGCGCTTAGAGATAACCGAACTACCTACGGTCATGTGTGCCTCGAATTTAAACGCAATGTGGGTGTATTTACAAAGAATTTATTTTAAAACAAAATGTTGCTTTAGGTGCAAGAGGAGCGACTTTGGCAATGCGATAGTCATCCTTTCAGTTTAAGGTGTTTGCTTTAATTTGAATTAGAGCGGAATAGTTATACGTAAATTATTTTAATAGGTTCCAACCACCTATGCGAATCTGTTCGTAAAAGTAATTTCACTGTCAATCGATCACATTGTCATTATGATTCCAAAGATTTCAACCAAGTCAATGAGTTTGACACATACCAGACAACGCTATGCTAACTGTAATAGCTGTTTCCAATACATTTGTCTTAGCCTCAAGATTAGTCGATACATATACGAAGCAAAAGTAAAGTGAAAATCAAAAATACACAAGTTTTGTTTTTTGCCGACTACGGTCTACCTTCCGAAGTCGTATACACGCTGAAATTTTAATCATTTGGTTCCCGCTGTGGAGTGGTTCCACTCATGATTACAAGCAACTTTTACTAGGGGCTATTCCATACAAAAGCGCAATACCTGCTCGACTTTAATGTATGGAACAGCTGTTTTTTTTTCGCGATATCAGAGTCGGCCCCATAGTAAAAGTTGCTTGTAATCATGAGTGGAACAACCCCACTGCGGGGACCAAATTATTAAAATTTCACGCTGTATAGTACACAGTAAGTACCTAGTTATAAATTGTGTGTATATGTATATGTATCGCTTATCCATCTGCAATTTATTCTCTACAGTTTTATTTTATAAAGTTTTCCTTTAGCTTTTAATTTGTATTAGAATAGAAATACAAAAGAGCCATTCATTTCACTCCATCACTGCATACGAGAGCCTGTTCAAACTTGTTTAAAATATTTCGAAGCTTGGGATTAATATACTTTACTTTTATTCTAGAAATATTTTTCACTTATAGTAAAACTACTTTTTTTTCTTTTTGTGTTATGGTTAAAACGAACTTACATGACTTTCGAATTCTAAAATTCGTTATATTTTAGTCAATGAACATTAACGATTGTGCAAATAAGAAATTCAGCATCCAGCATAGCATAGTCATACTTGGTGCGTAAAAAACGACTTGCATAAAATTGCTTTTTACGAAGAGTAAATTACACGTTAAACCTTAAACTTATAAACCTCATACAAATATGAACTCATTTTGCAGCTTTGGCGTCTATTTCTAAGAAATCCGAGCATATAGTAATACAGACAAGCTAAAAGACAATCGGATCGCCATCAACATTCGATTTTATAGTCGGGAACATGCGACGTGAGGTGTAAAACTTGTATGTTATCGCCCAGATAGACGCGAATACGTGAGAAAGAGACTTTAGCTTTTATGAACATTTCTATTACGTGTTTTGGGCTTTGCAGAATGTAAGTAAGCTTGTTGCTGGTTGTTTACATGTAAGCCTCTTAATAAACAGTGGCTTTTGTGTTATTTTACTTTTTAAGATAGCAATACCTTTTTTTATTTTAAAACTTAGGTATTTGTACACTAAAAGGGTTTAGAGCAACATGGCATTTGCGAGTAGGTAATGTTGGGGGCAGGATGCAGAGCCTCAGTGGACAGAAAAACAGAGACTTTTCTTCATCAACCGTTTATTTTGTAGAATAACATTTCTTCGGTCAAGTACAGGCACAGATCACAGAAATAAAGAGATTTGGCGTACTGGTCTATCGCGTGTCTTCTTTTTCTACCCAAACGCGCAGACAAGAGTTTTTCATTACAGAAAATTTTGAATATTATTCGCATACATGCGACCTATTTCCACAGGTAAAGGTCTGATTTGCGACTGTAGCTCTACTAAATTCCAACTGATACTGCAGAAAGTAAAGGGCTTTTCTATGATTCTTTAAGAAATATAATTTTGTATTTACGTGATCACTTTTGAGCTAGTATTATGAATTTGCACAGTTAGGTTTACTATATTTAATAGCGACTGTAGTGAGCAATTTTTTTGACCGACTCGTGGTCACATCAACTTGATTTGTATGCAATTTGTCACAGCGCCTTTGGCAGTAACTATAATAAACAAGTTGTCATACAAATTATGTCAACTGTTACTATTGTCATTAATACCTATAGATGTGGAGTATGCCAACTTAATGTACCTATGTTAATTGTAACTTTAAAGGTTTTTTTACTCAAACATATTATTATAATGTGGACCTTTGCCTTATTTTGGATTATGGCTTTAAACTGCTATACAATACAATTAAAATTTTAATGCCCCGTCGAATACTTATGCAAATAAACGTTGATTTCTAACTATTTTATAGGTTCATAAAATCACTTAATGTTAAGAATTTTGTAGTATAAATGATAGTATTTGTTTTTATAATTAATTTGAATGGGTCATTGAATTGAAATGAAACAACAAATTGAAAAATACAGTCAAAAACGAAAATCAATAATTTTATGCGTAAATACTAACCGATAAAGTAATTTTCAAAGTCATTTATAGTTATGAAAGCTCCCAAAAACAATATTATTCTTGTGTTACGATGTTGTAAAAAATAGTCTATATTCTCGATCAAAAAAGTATATTTAAGCTTTTTTATTTTTATTGTTCACCATTATCCGCATTAGCTACCAAAAACACGATTTTGCCCCATAACTGTGTAAATTGTAAAATTTAGCATTTATTAAAACGTTCTGTGGCGGTAAGATCATTATACCATAACGATCAATGAATAGGGCTGCTACAAAGTCACAAAATATTAAATTTTATTTAAAGAATGTCGGTGTGTGATTTTTGCAATCACAATTATACTCGTATCTTTAAGAAACACAATATCTAAAACCTTTATGGGTTACATAGGAACAAAACAACAAAAAAATATTAATCGTAAGTTTTGTGATGTTTTTCATTCACTATACCTAATAATAATTTTGGAATATTTTTTAGATTAAAACAGTTCAATTTTTATTTTATTATGGAAAAGTAGTAAAACTTAATAATTTGCTTTAGTTAGTTCATTAGTCACAAATTACATAATTTACTGAGATTGTCATCAACAGACCTATTTAAATTAATCATTGCCCAAAGACATATCTAAAATACAGAGTCTACTCAAGTCCCAATCCGTAGTCAAAACAAACGCACTAAAATCCAACTTTGTCCAACTAATGACCGTACCCGTCGTAAAGTTAAAACGGGAATAAAGTATCTTCGAAACATTTTATTATCTGTTTTTTTAAACAGAAAATAAATCAATAGCTCATTAATTCACCTTTAAAAATAATTTTACGTCTTCACCTTTGTACTTTTTACAAGTAAATTATGCCTCTTGTAATAAAAAAGACAGCAGATAGACAAACCATAACTAAATTCTAAGAAAACCGAGTCCAATTATTTTTGCGTCAAACTCTGTCAGAAACAAAAAGAAATTAAAACAGTTTCGTTTATTGCTGTTCAGATAATCTAATATTTTAAATACATATTAATTTAATTTTGCTTAAAAGCAACTACTTACTTACAGTTTGTGAATTTCATAATTTTGACTACATTCTAATTAAAACCAAATAAATACTTCATTTCATGTAACGAATTACATATTTTATTAAAAAAAAAACAATTCTAAAAGAATTCTCGAACTATTGAAACGGCCTCGACCAAAACAAACGCAAAGCAAACCTGCAATTAGCGATTGACAACCTTGTAGGTAACGCTTAAACAGATGCCGGTAACGAACCGAAGCGGTACCTGCACAAATTTGCAATTTCGATTGGTGCTGTTTGGTGTGTGTACCTGCATTGTGTGCCAACCCTACGCTGCCGTTTTAAAAATGCACCCCTTCACACGTATGTTAATACAAATTGCTTATTTTTATTTTTGATCGTATTGGAGTGCCGCCACTTCGCTTGGCTTTTAAGAATTTCAATGACGGCAACATTTTCTTTGTGAATTTTCATTTAGCACTAAATTTTGTTAGTTATACCTAGTTACTATTAATTTGACGTGCAAACAGAACGTTTGCAGTGATATAAATAGTATAATAAACTTACCTTTATTTTTTGTATCAACGAAAAACAACATACGTTTTACACTTTGAGTTCCACCAACTGGACCAGTTTCTTGTGTCCACTTTGTGAAAAACCCAAAATGTGTGTGATACCGATAGTCCAAATCTTGCAAAACTTTTACGGAGGTATGTACTTAAAATTATGGATTTTTCCACTGGTCTAAAATGTATACCCCTGTCCCCTTCTGTACATATTTACCAGAGGCACCTAATTTGAATATCACATTTTGAACAAACTTAAATATTTAGCTATTAGTCTGATTGGCCACCGAGTTAACGTAAGAACGTGACTTCACTAGTAATAGGAACCGAACCGAGCTCGATTTAAACTTGATAAATGTGAGCCAGAAAATCCAACATTATTAATAAATATAGTGTATTGCTATTGAATACGTAATTACGCTTTAAGTCAGGGGGAAAATAAATGGCTCGAAGTTTAGTCATAGACATTATGGTCACTTTTTGGCCTAAAGCTGCATTTTGTGATGGAAGCAAGCCGCTTTGCACAGTGATAGTGGGGGCCAAACTAAGCGATTTCATCCGAGGATAAATGAGATTCACCCCTTAAGAACAGAGATGGCGCCACTTGTTTAAAAAAATCTTTAAAAATTTCTAAAACCTAAACGGATGATCCGATTTTGATGATTTAGGTGTCTATCGACAGACAATCAGTTGTTTTACTATTTAAAAAATAATAAAGTAGCAGAAAATAATAATAAATACCAAAAAACCTTCATTATTGAAGAAAAAAAAATATTTTTTTCAGTATTTATTTAATTTTATAAAAATAATGTATCAATATGGTCCTTTTTTATTTATTCGTATTATTGCCCATTTAGTTGCACGTTTAATAAAAAATACCGCATATTAATATCTTGTATAGTTCCAAAGTTATTGAAGAAAACACTACATGGTGCCGGTATATCCCTTAATTCGCTGAACAAAAAAATCTCAAAAGTGATATTTTTTTCTTTACATATGCTTTATTTATGATCTCTATGTATACAGAAAAATAAAATAAAAATCTATAATATACCAATTTTGAGAAATTATATGTATAATTCGGCGAGTGATCTTTATTCTTGAGTTTCGAAGGTGCTGGTTACCCTGAAAATAAAATAGCAATGAAAAATATAATAATAATAAAATAATAATAAAAGACGCTAAATAACATTTAAACTAAATCTTTATTTTACTTACGTTTTATTTTCGCATTCGCCTTTGCAGGTTTTGCACTGTAAAGTGCAAGATAGGCCAACGCCTCGGCAACCACAACGCATTGAGTCACAGTTCAATTTACATCCACAATGGTCAAGGAGGCTTAATTCTGGCCAAATTGCAGTAACCTTCGACCATCGTGGAGTCCATCTATCTTTGACATCTTTCCATCCCCAAGAAGATGGACTTTGGATTGATTTATCCATAAGGCATTTCCCCATAATATATGTCGCCCTCTTAGACGCTGCACGCAGATCATGTTGTTCAAGGGCGGCTGATGTAGGCGGAAGACTTGTCACCAGCCTGCTTTTAGTCGATGATTATAATTGATAGAGATCGCTGGGCATAGGCAAGGAGCAACCCATATGTTAATGCGATCTTCGGACACAAATATGTTGGTTCTGTTTATTTCGTACTAAGTACGAAATTTTAAAAGATGAAGGTCTGCAGGTAATGTCGATGTTGACGGGGACAGCTAACAAACGCCGTTACGTAGCAGTAGTGCAAAAAATAGCTTTATACTTTAGGTCATGAAATGTCAACTGCGCTTCGAGGCTTTCATGCTTTCACAGGGTGTTATTTGAATAAAAAAATAAAAAATTGTTTTAAAAAACAAAAAACCGACTTAAAACTTGGGGCTGGAGGACAACTTTTTTTATTCTAACAGCCCCACCCGACTTCAATAGACGTGTTTTATTACAATGATAATGCGTATCTAGTGATTTGAATATTATTTATTGCTTTTTAGAGGTAGAGTGGGGTTTTGAAGTCGGTTTTTTGTTTTTTAAAACAATTTTTATTTTTTACTTTTTAGTGTAAGTACCTTCTGTGTTAGATATATTATCTAGGTAGAAAAATCGGTTTGGCCAAACGTGAGATAATCGCGGACAAACATACATACATACATACAGGTCAAACTGAGAACCTCCTTTTTTGTTTTTTGAAGTCGCTTAAAAAAGGTAAAACACTTGTTTTAAAACATGGGTTTCACACCCTGAAGTAACTACTGCTTTTGCAAGTATGTCGAGTCCTATCCTATAGAAATTCCTCTGAAAAAATATTGGCTCATTTGGAAAGATTTGTACCCATTGTTTTATTGTATATAGTGTAAGTTAACATAATTATTTCACTCGTTCTCAAATAAAGCTAATCTTGCTTCCAGATGCACATGCCAGCTGTACGATGCACAAACAGAGAACATTACTGTTATGGCGGTTCGGAAAGATTTGTTTTCGACTAAAAGCAGGCTAGTGACAAGTCTTACGCCTACTTCAGCTGCCCTTGAACAACATGATCTGCGTGCATGGGGAAATGCCTTATGGATAAATTGGCCAGAATTAAGCCTCCTTGACCATTGTGGATGTAAATTGAACTGTGACTCAATCAATGCGTTGTGGCTGCCGAGGCGTTGGCCTACCTTGCACTTTACAGTGCAAAACCTGCAAAGGCGAATGCGAAAATAAAACGTAAGTAAAATAAAGATTTAGTTCAAATGTTATTTAGCGTCTTTTATTATTATGATATTTTTCATTGCTATTTTATTTTCAGGGTAACCAGCACCTTCGAAACTCAAGAATAAAGATCACTCGCCGAATTATACATATAATTTCTCAAAATTGGTATATTATAGATTTTTTATTTTATTTTTCTGTATACATAGAGATCATAAATAAAGCATATGTAAAGAAAAAAATATCTCTTTTGAGATTTTTTTGTTCAGCGAATTAAGGGATATACCGGCACCATGTAGTGTTTTCTTCAATAACTTTGGAACTATACAAGATATTGATATGCGGTATTTTTTATTAAACGTGCAACTAAATGGGCAATAATACGAATAAATAAAAAAGGACCATATTGATACATTATTTTTATAAAATTAAATAAATACTGAAAAAATATTATTTTTTCTTCAATAATGAAGGTTTTTTGGTATTTATTATTATTTTCTGCTACTTTATTATTTTTTAAATAGTAAAACAACTGATTGTCTGTCGATAAACACCTAAATCATCAAAATCGGATCATCCGTTTAGGTTTTAGAAATTTTTAAAGATTTTTTTAAACAAGTGGCGCCATCTCTGTTCCTAAGGGGTGAATCTCGTTTATCCTCGGATGAAATTGCTTAGTTTGGCCCCCACTATCACTGTGCAAAGTGGCTTGCTTCCATCACAAAATGCAGTTTCCTTTTCATAATTACTATGACTAGTTTAAAAAAATAAAATATTATGCAATAAATATTTTTTTTAAATAAAAGTATTTTTTTTACATTTTTTTATAACTTCCTTTAACCTCATATTGGCTTTTGACAAGGGGTCCAAAATAATTGACCCCGTATATTAGGAGAATTTTAAAGAAGTTTTATTTTACATAAGTACTATTATTTTTTTACACGACTGCCCAAAAAGGAGTGTAAATGTGTTTAGGGTTTCTTGTATGTTTGTGGGTATGTGAGTTTTTTTATTCCACCATAAGTCCTTAATGGCTCAACAGATTTGGATGTATGAGGTATCGTTAGAATCTTCACATTATTCCGAGTGACACTAGCTATAATTTTTTTTTAAGTCAATATGGCCATGGCACGACGCCATTTTCAAATGTGAAAAAAAATTTTCTTCTTCAATTATTACAATATGGGCATCAAATAAAAGGCCTTAATGAGCGCATTTCAAAACTATATAATCTGTCACTAAAATGTGTGAAATAAAATTAAATAAGTTTAAAAAATATTAAAAATACGACTGCCCTACCAAAAAATGCACTAAAAAGTTAAATAACAAGTGTCGCAGTTGCAGTTGCAATTGCAGTCGAGGGAACTCTTTGATTAAAAATAATTGTACTACAAAACGGTCCCCCGACTGCAATGACACTTGTTATTTTAGTGCGTTTTTGGTAGGGCAGTCGTGTTATTAATATTTTTTTATTTGTTTAACAAGCATGAACGATGAACTAATATTTATAGACTTAGATAACGTATGCCACTTAGATTTATAAAAAAAAAAACAGTTTTAAGTTAAAACAGAAAAAGTAGTCATTTCTGCTAACAAAAAAGAAGCCTTTTTAAGATATTTTTGTTAAGGTTAAAATTAAAATAAGAATTAAAGTTAAAAGTCATGACATTAAGAAGAAGCAACTCTATTTGGCAGAAAAAATCGCCAATTTTATAGGTAAAAACCCAATATTAAACTAAAGCACAACCAAAGGTCCACTAACAATAGGTATTTAGCCTCTGGCAGATGAAAATAGCATCAAACTCTTTACACGGGGTGTTTTAAAAGGCGACTAATAATCCAAAGGTAAACCCATGGTACAATAATATACTGCGCCAGGTATCGCATTCCGAGACAGAGGAAGTCACTTAGGTGACACAGGCTTACGTCATCTCCGCTATCGGCTTAGAGTAAGACGCGCTTCTGTCCCAGAAAGAGAAGCCATACGAAGCGTTCCCCTCTGCCGAAGTACAAGCCCAAATGGGCATACGCGGTTAATAAAACCAGTTGCGCCCGGATTTCTTTCTAGACCGAGTCCAGTCGCGCAAGTGAACGCTGCAGTGTTTAAAATGCCGAATTGATGAGTTTTTTGCCGTTAAAAGAGGTCTGGAACATCAAGTTTACAAAAAGACGGTGTTACATTTCACATGAAAGTAATTTTTTGTCGTATTATTGCTATTTGTTTACATTTCAACATTAAATTCGTATATTTTATTCTTGATTAGTTGTCAAATTTGTTCAGTGACATCGGGTCAGCTCGTCCATGGCTCGTCCGTACAAATTTCAGATCTGTCGCTAGATAAATCCGAGTTCTCGCCGATGAGCAACTTAGTGATGTTACCGTATCACAATGTTTGTCGATAAACGACATGGCCTGGTCCTGCTCAGCAGTCTCATAAATGTGATATACCTGAAATATTCCTTAAATATTTATTAATTCTTTTTAACTTCTGACAGACTCACACTCAATTGCAAGAAAGATTTTTATCTTTTTAATGCCACATTAAACCCTAATGTTTCATTAAAGTATTGTAGGAAGGAAAATTAGATGCATTTTAAAGCTCCTTTAAAATTTAAATATGGTAATGTCAAATTTATTTAATGAAGTGTCAAATCGCCCATTTACCGGTATTTTGTATTGCACGAAGCAACTTTAGCGCATCAGAGCTCATTAAATTACGTTTACGTAACATTTACGTAGCCGTACCGGCTAAAGCATCGATTATCGAAAAGTCTGCCGGGTTTCAAATTAAAACAGATAAATCGAGACTCAATTGGGCCAAAATGGCGAACCTAATTCACGATGTCACACGAACATCAATATTATCCAAATTACGTCAACGGAAAGTACAAAACGAAATTACTTACTTTGATTTTTCTGTTTTAAGTTGAAACTCTGCAAACTTTTCGATAATCGATGCGTTAGCCGGTACGGACCCAGAGGTCACCTTGGTGGAAGCTTGATTGGGGCGTGGTTTCTATCCACGGATTGTGTTGCGGCTACACGAGTTTGCATCAAGCAAGGTCACCTCTGTTGGGAGGAACATGCTTTAGAGGTAGAATTTTTAATGGGCGATGACGGGCCATTAAAGCAATTTACATCATGTTTACTTTGTATTTTCGCTGAATATGTCGTTGACTGACCAGCCTATCGTCATTATTGGATGCAAAAGATGTTCCTTGTTGCCACCATATCCCAGGCAGAATAAATTTATTTGAAAAACATGACGAAGAAAAATCCCGTGTGCACTACTGTTTTTCAAAGGAGGCAGCGCTCCTGCTTCGAGACCGCCTCAATCTGGAGCCACAAACTCTGAGGAGTAAGGCCATTTGTGGTCTTATCTAGCTTCTGATCTGTTTGCGGTTCTTCGCGACAGGCTCTTTCCAGATGGTACTAGCTGATCTGGCGAACATAGACAGCTGTACTCTACCTCTCTCTCTACCTACTGTCCCCTTACATTACATCACATCAAAATGAAACATCTGTTCGATCAGCCCTTGTAAACACAAGAGCACGCAAGAGTATATGAGAGACAATAAGACTGAGTGTACTTGAGTCCGTATTAACTTGTTTAAGACTAATTTAAGAACGATGACAAGGTACAAAATAATTATAAGAGCCCTGGGGCCCTATTTTTGAATCGCTCGGCTGGCGTCAAGCGCTCGTTTCTACTGATTTTCGTTCGACATCTCATTGTTTTGAGTCATATGTCGAACGAAAATCAGTCAAAAAGAGCGCTCGATGCCAGCCGAGCGATTCAAAAATAGGGCCCCTGTAAGCCTACCACTCTAAAAACGTGCGCATCCTGAGACTTTTTTGTTTGTTGGGTCTTTGTTGTTATTCACCCCATGTAAAATATTTGAGTTTGTTACCTTTATTCCTTTTTCCGTATCGATATTACTGCAACTGCCCAGCCCTTTATGTCAAAAACGTGTCATATTTTGATGTGTGACTCATCCGTACACAAATTTTTGCTGTTTTGTTTTATTTTTTATGTGTTGGTGTCGTCTTTATAGTGTTCTTTTTGTATGTGAGTATGCGGAACTGAACTTGTGTGCACTTTCCCCCCCCGCAAAAAATGCCAGAATAATTTGAATAGAGTAATAATCGCTAAGGCTGCTCCCTTCCGCGATGCTCTAAGGCTATCGGTATTGAAAATTACGTTCATTCCATCTTTAACTTGAACTGTTTAGTTAGCTAAGAGGAACAAATCACAATTAAAATGCACTATAATAATGTTGTAATGAGTGTGACCAAAGAAATCCTTCATTTTTTACACGAGTGTCCAAAGCAAAAAGAGTGTATATGTGTTCAGGATTCATGTATGTTTGTGGGTATGTGAGTTCTTTATTCCACCATAACTTCTAAATGGCTCAACGGATTTGAAAAAATATTTTTTCTTTAATTATTACAATATGGGCATCAAATGAAAGACCATAATGAGCACATTTCAAAACGGGAACAATATTTTCTGTCACCTAAGTTTAGATGTGTCACTATGTGCAATACCCTAATAATAATATCTATTCCCAAGAAATATATTAGTCATCTATTCATCAAAACGGTCTCTAAGTTAAAATCATTAAATAAATGTAAATATGTATCTTAAATAATAGAATGATCACTTTTTTCTACAGCCTGAATATTAGATCTGTCCTCTAAAATCTAATCAACTAACTATTAGTATCATTAAATTCGTTCAATCATCAAAATAATATAGTGGCATTCCCACACGACATAAAAGTGCAATATACGGCGTTTTTTGATCGAGAGATATCCTTTGGCAGGGTGAACCTTTTGAACCCTTAGCACGAACAGCTATCGAGAAAAATAACGCGTGTAAAATCTTTCGATAGTGCAATTTTGTATTGAAAATTTGTACAATGCCATCTATCGCCGAATAGCGAAATTAAAATTTCCATAGATAATTCTCTATCGAGTAATTTTTTGTTGTTGTTGTTCGTGCTAAGTGTACTGAACCCTTAGAGATTTTAAGAAGGGGAGCCATCTTGGATTTTTGTATGGGAGGGAGTTATAACGCAATATTTTTTATGTATGGAATTTGATTTTTTTTCCCAAAACCCCCCGTGTGGGGTTTCGAATGAAAGGTATTTTTGAGCTGATTCCTTATATGTACAATATTATGACATTGCAGGCACTAGTTTAAAAAAAATCAGAAAAATATTTGTGTCACTTATTAAATAGATCGGTTCCTTAATTCAAAGAAAAAAAAATAACAGGGGCGGAGTTAAATTGGCGGGTTATGCACTTTGACAATCCTTGGATCGACTTCAACAAATACAATTAATGCAGTTCTTCAGCAAATGAAAGGTAGCTTTGCCTCTTAATAATCTATATATATAAAAGAGTAAATCACTCACTGACTCATCACGAAATCTCAGAAACTACAAGTGCTAGGAGTCTCAAATTTTGCATGGGGGTTCCTTTTAGGGTGAAGGTGCTCACTAAGACGGGATTTTGCGAAATTCAAACCCCTAAGGGGGTAAAACAGGGTGGCTAAGTTTGTATGGGAGAAAGCGATTCCTTGGCCCGATTGACTTGAAATTTGGCATAGACATTCTTTAACAAAATTAATTGAATACATGTTTCGTATTTTCTTGAAATGTATCCCCTAACAGGGTTGAAAAGGGGTAGAAAGCTATTTTTAGGGTGGTTGACTTCGATATCGGAATCAAAACTTCTTAGTGCATTTGTACGATTAAGAAAAATAAATGTCAGTTGTCAGGTTGTCACCTCCCTTGAGATTGTAATTATGTCACCGTACGAGCTGACATTTCATGTTGTATTAGATTTTATCCTGATTTTCACTACCTATTTAACGAAATTTTAGTCTACTTATAATACGTGGCAAAATCTAGCAAATATCAGATATCTAACGTGACAAGGAATGTGGTGTAAAGTGTTGAAATTGAGAGCCGGATAATAATGCACAACATAAGTTGCACCCAACATAATTTGCAATGTCACGTTATTTTAGCCAGGAACCAGGAACAAATAAACATACATAGATTTTTATTTAAAAGGAAGATACCTACCAAACTATTAAGTATGAGTATTAAATGTTATATCATTATACTTATTTTGTTATATTACTGCTAAGAAATTTTATTAACTACCTACCTACCTACCTAATACAAAATCGTGAACAGTAGGGCGTCGGTTCTGTAACCAAACTCGAACCCTACTTCGAATCTCACTTCACTGCACGGGACGGGAACTTTAAATCATAAATAAGATAATGATAAGATTTTTTTTTCATCACAAAATATTTTAGATAGCTACCTAAATTTATTGTAATCGGTAAAATTGCTCATTTAGTTAGCTGATTTCTAATAACAATTCACGCGAAGTGAAGTGAGGTTCGAAGTGAGATGCGAGTTTGGTTACAGAATCAACAGATTGCGCAGGTAAAACCGCGGGGTGCAGCTATTACCTACATATCACAAAATTGTAAAAATGTGAAATTTTTGATGTTTGGATGTTGTTCATTTTGTTACTCAATCATGTCTGAACGGGTGAACGGATTTAGACGAAATTTGGCACAAGGATAGATTATAGTCTGAAATACTTAACACAGGCTTCTTTTCATGCCGATCATTGGTTTCCAAGGGAAGACTTACAACGATTACCGACTCCTACGCGGGCGGAGCCACGGGCAAAAGCTAAACATAGTATTTAAAACAAAGTCGCTTCCCGCCGTCTGTACGCTTCTCTTAAACTATACATAAAAATCGCAATAAAATCGATCTTTAAGTTTGGGAGCTGGTGGCCTCAGACAGACACACACACACTTCAATTATATTTTAACACCCCTTGCGTACATCGTATATATGTAGATACTAGCGGCCGCCCGCGGTTTCACCCGCTTGGTTCCCGTTCCCATGGGAATATCGGGATAAAAAGTATTCTATGTTTTAATCTAGGCTATCTACTATCTTTGTGCAAAATTTCAACCAAATCCGTTCAGTAGTTTTTGCGTGATTGAGGAACAAACATCCAAACATCCAAACCCACAAACTTTCACATTTATAATATTAGTAGGATCCTGTAGTATAATCAAATAACTTCACACTGACACCACATTAGCACAGTTTTACATTAGTAACTACATTGCACTGCACCCGTGCGAAGCCGGGGCGGGCCGCTAGTGATTATATAAATGGAAAATTTAACTGTCCCAATTTTCAAAAACAGTTCATAATATGTAATTACAGATAATAGTGTTAGCAATCCGTTTAGAAATTGTAAACCCACCACAGGTTAAAAACGAATAAATTCGTCCCTCTAAAAGTCTAAATCAAAACCATCACTAATAGTGTAGTAATAAAATTTCTCTTTTTTTTCACTTAGGTATGTTTTTTCTTTATGTCAGTTTTTAGTTTTTTACAGTGCAATGTTTGATTATTTTAAAGTACATTATTATTATAAAACCTATAGCAGTTCTATTTGATTAATTGTGTATTGTCAAATCTCAGTTGAATTATTTAATAAATTAATATTATTTTTCATTGATTTAAAATTTATTTTTAGGTTACCATTTTTATATTGTTTGGTGATTCAGTTTTAGTGACATTTTTATTATTTTGAAACCCGATATAATTATTTGATGATTGATATTATTTCCAAGTAATTCTTAATTAATATTTAGGTAAGCGTTTTAATATTATTTGGTAATTTAATTTAGGTGACAGATCTACTATTTTAGGAACAAATATTATTTATTAGGTCACTGAAAATGCATTTATTAGGTAATTGATAAAATCATACCCTTTCAAAACTATATAATTTGTCACTAAAATGTGTGAAATAAAAATAAATAAATTTAAAAAATATTAAAAACACGACTGCCCAGCCAAAAACGAACTAAAAAGATAAATAACAAGGTGTCATTGCAGTCGGGGGACCTCTTTAATTGAAAATTGTTCCACGAAACTATCCCCCGACTACAATGACACCTTGTTATTTATCTTTTTAGTTCGTTTTTGGCTGGGCAGTCGTGTTTTTAATATTTTTAAAATTTTTGCTTGTTTCTTTAAAGTCGTGCAACTGGATAGACGTGAGCCTGTGATACTTCCCGAACGCCAGACCGTGTTTTCTTGGACCATGGGCAACTCCATGGAGCAGAAAATGAGAAGTAGTATTGACCAATAAAAACGTCCCAACACCAAGATTATCGACCTGCTTGTCCACAATGGAGTTTATGGCTACATCTTTACACGGGAGACAAAATACCTTGTTACGGGGACGTGAAGAAAAATACATTTGTCCACAGTAAACAAACATATATTATTAAGAATAAAGAACCTAAAAGGATAGAAATACAGGATTAGAAGTAGTCCTTATAACATACGGCTGATAAATAGTCCTAGCACCATGATTTTGTTACCTGCTCAACAATTATTAAAAACCAATCAACAGCAAGATGAAAAAAATATTTTCTTAAAAGTTACGGTTTATTAATAATTAGTATTAATTAAGTTTTTGCTTTTATATCGTAAAAGGAAAATTAAAGCCGTTTTATTAAATAACACTTAATAACAGAAAGAGTACAAATAATGAAGTCTTAATTATATTTTAATTTTCTTTATTATACTCGTAACATCGTTCGTTGTACGATCGGCAAATCACGTGTTTTATTGTTACCTACCACTTTGTAGAAAATTTCGTGTGTTTTTAACCTTAGGAGTGGTAAAGCAGAAGTGTTGTCGCTGGTACATTTTAAATAGTACAATGAATAAAAAAAAACCGGCCAAGTGCGAGTCGGACTCGCGCACGAAGGGTTCCGTACCAAAAAACGGCAAAAAAAAACAAACCGTTTCTTGTATTCCCATACAATGCCCTGCTTCAATGTTTATTTTATTCTGTTTTTAGTATTTGCTATTATATCGGCAACAGAAATACATCATCTGTAAAAAAAAACCAACTGTCTAGCTATCACGGTTCATGAGATACAGCCTGGTGCCAGACAGACAGATGGACAACGGAGTCTTAGTAATAATAGGGTCCTTTGACTACAGACATATAACTTGAAATCGGGTGGGGATTGCTCGAAACGCATATTTTGGGTATGCGTAGCGGTGAGGGGCGCGGGCGGCGGGAGACGGGCGCGCGCTATTGGTCGCTTACAAGAGCACATGCGCGAATTTATCCCCACTCCGTCGAAAAAATTTCAAGATACGTGCCTAGTACTGTACGGAACTTTAAAAATATCACGTAGCTCAAAAATTTTAAGTGAAGTTTTATTAAAATACTTTATTTTAGGTATACTGATTTATTCATAAAGTCTTTGATTTTCTTTGCAGTGATAGAATCGGAAAATCATTTTTATGTGATCTCTTGAATATTTCCTTTCCCATAGGAATTTTGTCACAATGTTGTTTTTACGAGCTGAATGTAAAATGGCGACGGTCGCATTATCTTCGCACTAACTAAAACATAAGGATTTGAACAGAAAATGTGTGATTTTAAATTGAGCTCGTACAAAGAAGAAGAATATTTTGCCTTTTTTGGTATAATTTGTATTATGTATAGTTTTTCAAATTACTATTATACAATTTAAGTCATTATACAATACACGTTATACCTACAGAGTATTCTTTCTCTTCAGGTTGAAAATAACAAGAAACTAGCGGCCGATTTCGTCTGCGTGATTATTTCTCTATTCTTCGGGAACAGTAAATTTTAGGGATAAAAGGGCACCGTGTGTCCTTCTCTGTACTCCTGACAACGTGTATGCAAAATTTCATGACGATTGGTTGAGTAGTAACAAACGAACAAACGAACTTTCGCAAAATATTAGTAAGCAGATAAGAAAAATACGAAACATTATTATGAATTTTAAGATAAGTATTAAGAATTACGATAAGGATAATGGACAGCATCACATATATTGCTGTGATTCCAAAGTTAATAGCTAAAGTTCTTATGTACAATTTTAAATAATAGGTATTCTTGTGCTCTTATACATAGGTATTCTTGTGTGGCTTTATTGCTTAACACAAAATCTATCACGATTGCTTTTAATTTGACATTCGTTTACATCCATTACTGGGTGTCAAAGACAGTCTGTCACAGTGCCTTGTATTGCCACAGCAATGGACGTAGCACTCGTGCCAAATTGAAAGCAATTGCGATAGATTTTGAGTTAGACAATTAGGTGGCAGCTCAGATACAGCGACGCTGATGCAAAAAGTTTGTTTTCTTGAGGAAAAAAAACCGGTCAAGAGTTGCGCGCAGTGCTGCGTAGCGAGCGCACGTACTGTGACCGGTCTGCACGCTCGCGCTGAGTACTTTTCGCGACTACCCACCTTTTAGTCATCAAATGTTTTGAGAATGGCGGAAGTAAACTGGTGTAATGAGGATACTGTGACAAATGAAATGAGTGAAGATGATAGGGAAAATAGTGACATCTTGGGTGACGAACAAGTACATCAAGAATTCGAATGGGATAATATGGGTACTGATATTTTGTCAGGGGATACCCGCCCGGATAAGAGATGTAGGACGGATAGTGACGAAACTGAAGACAGTTTTACAACTGTGATGAGGAGAAAACCTAAGCGCATAGCACGCAGCAACTCAATTGTTCTTCCTGCTGGAAATAATGAGGTCAAGAAGAGAAAAACGCCGTATGAAGGTGATGAGGAGATTTATGAGATTTGTATGAGTTCAAAAGAGTTACTGCCGAAACAAATTGCCATGGCGAAACTATTACAGTCAAATAAAATTGAGAAAATTCTGAGAATTAAATACAAAAATCCATACAAAGTATTAATTCGTTTTGACTCAAAAGAAAGTGCAGAAAAGTTACTTAAGTGCGAAGAAATCACTAAATTAGGCTATAAATGCCAATTTACAGATGAAGTAAGTTTATCCTATGGAATCGTTAAGCAAGTGGAAACTGATATTAATGACACAGAAATTTTGAAGATATTTCAGTGCGACTTTGAAATTGTATCGGCAAGAAGATTGAAAAGATTAGATTCGGACGGAAAATGGATAGACAGCGAGACTATAAGACTGTGTTTCAAAAGCCCCACTTTACCCCCGTATGTTTTTGCACACGGGTGTCGGTTTAAGGTGGAGCCATATACATTTCCAGTCACCCAATGTTCGGGTTGCTGGAAATTTGGGCACCTAATACGTGTTTGTCCATCGAAAAAGATTAAATGTCCTAAGTGCGGCGATGAACATGTTAATTGTGAAACGGATAACTTTCGATGCGTGAATTGTAAAGGAGAACATATGTCTTTTGATAAAAGATGTCCGTTATTCTTAAAAGAAAAAGAGATAAGATCTATTATGTGTAAAGATAACTGTACATACAGAAAGGCACTTTGGACATATTTAGCAAAGAAAAAGGAAAATAAAACCAATACCGATGAAACTTTTGTGCAAAATTCAACCATATCTAATCAGTTTTCAGGAAAATCGTACCGAGATATTTTAGTGTCTAATAAAATTGATAACACACAAGAAAGTCATTTAGAAGATGAATCTTTACAAGGGCACTCAAAAAATGAAAAATCAGCTAAACACAAAATTGATAAACCTAACAAAGAAAAGAAAAAGACAGCCAAAAATAAGCAAAATAGCGATAATGAAGACGAAATACAATGTACAAATAATAAAGAAATTTTGAGCGAAAGAACTAATTTAGAGGAAAATTCAACAGTGAAAGAAAGATTTTCCTTAAAAAAATTATTTCAAAAAGCAAAAGAAATCATCCTTTCTGATTCAGCACTTGAAGAAAAAATCATACAAATTATTGAAATACTCTATGAAGAAATTACGTTATTTATCAAGAGGTCGGTCTGCACTGGTGACATTATTACTAAAATACTTTCTTTGTTTGTAAATGGATAATACAACTACTAAGCTTTTCGGTGTGAATATACTTCAATGGAATTCTCAAAGTATACGGCCTAAATTGATCGAGTTTGAAGCCTTACTCAACCAGGAGAAAGTACACATAGCTATACTGAGTGAAACGTGGTTAGAGGAAGAGAGTCCATTACGTTTAAAAGATTATAATATTTTTCGGCGGGATAGATGGGATTCCTATGGCGGAGTTGCGGTATTTACACACAAATCTATTATAACTCAGGTAGGATCTTTAAATGTCAATAACCCGGGTATAGAAATTATAGAAATAAAAATTTTAAACTGTTCAAGCTTACATAGGATTATATCGGTTTATTGTCCATCAACTGTTTCCACATCCCTATCAGATTGGGATAATTTATTCTCAAATAATACAAATAAAACCATAATTGCGGGAGATTTCAATGGCCACAATAAATTGTGGACGAATAAAAATGATACTAGAGGGGGTTATATAGCTGATTCTTCCTTTGATTATGGTTTCATATGTATGAATGATGGTAGGCCAACACGAATGAAATGGGTGAATGGGGTCTTGCAGCTCAGTGCCCCTGATATTACATTTGCGTCCTCAGATATAGCTGTTCAACTTAAATGGGATGTAACAAATGAATATTTAGGAAGTGATCATTTGATCATCAAGTGTTCTTTGAATTATCAAGATAATTTACATTTTACTATTAAACGCAATTTAAAAAAAGCCGATTGGGGTGGATACAAACTGTCAGCAGAATATTTATTTTCCCAAAATAATATACCATATAACAACTAACAGGATATGTACAACTTTTTCACTAACCAAATAAACTTAGCGGCAAACCAAAACATCCCGATAACTAAAATCTGTAATAATCCTAATAGTAAATTTACACCTAAGGTCTATTGGTCACAACATATGTCTAAATTAGTAGCTCAACGCAGATTGACATTAAAACAATTAAGACAGAATCCCACCCCTCAGAATTTAGAGCAACTTCAATCTAAAACAACAGAGACTCAGCGGGAACTAAGAAAAGCTAAATCAAAAAGTTGGAGACAATTTTGTGATGATATTGACGATTCTGTCTCATCCGCTGACTTATGGCAACGTATGCGTTGGATCAAAAGTATTAGGAATTCTAAATTGTATATTACTGATCAAAAGAAAGAAGAACTTTTGCGTACGCTGGCTCCAGACTCTGTGCCTAACTCAATGCCTAATTTAACTTCATCTAACAGTACTTTAGAAATACCTATATCTATTGATGAACTTGAGGTAGCTTTGTGTAAAAAGAAAAAAGACACTGCTCCCGGAAGTGATAATATTACTTACTCAATGATTTTCAATCTACCTTTAGTGGCTAAATTATATTTATTAGAGATTTATAACAACATTTTTAATACTGGAAATGTACCTATAGAATGGCGTAATATAAAAATTGTTCCCATTCCTAAAGCTATTAATACAAATGTTTCATCAGCCAAGCTTAGGCCAATATCATTAATATCTTGCCTTTGTAAAATTTTACATGATATACTAGGAAAAAGACTAGAATGGTTTGTGGAGAAGAACAATATGTTAGCACCTGAATCAACTGGCTTTAGGAAAGCTCAATCGTGTATAGACAGTCTAGCGAGATTAATAACTACAATTCAGATAGGCTTAACAAGAAATATTCCAGTAGTGGCATGTTTTCTCGATATTGAAAATGCATATAATAACGTCATCGTAGAAACAGCAATAAAGATTCTTGATGAATTTAATATTGGCCAAAAATTGTGTAGATACTTGTGGGAATTCCTAAGGGAAAGACATTTAACAATAACAGATGATTTGGATGAAAATAAGACTATTTGTAGGTGGACAGGTATAGGATTGGCACAGGGGGATCCCATCTCTCCCTTACTTTTTAATATAATAACATCAAAAATATGTTTTGCTATAAGAGAGGTTTATATAGCTCAGTATGCTGATGACTTTGTTTTATATGCTAGTTGTAATAACTTGAATGAAAGTTTCTCATTGCTTCAGACTTCTATCAATATTATCATTAATTTACTGAATTAGTTAGGTTTGCAGCTATCTGTTACTAAATCTAAATATTGTACGTTTAGTCGTGGCGGTAGGTTAAAACAAAATACTCTTGAAATTAATGGTGCTCAAGTTGAACCAGTACAGAATATTAAATATTTAGGCTTTTGGCTTGATTCAGCGTTGCGATGGAGAAAACACATAAATGAAATATATGAAAAAGCCAACAAAATTCTGAACATTCTTAAGATTCTTGCTGGTTCAGGATGGGGCGTGCATCCAAAACATCTCCGCCGTTTGTATATTTCTCTGGTACGCAGTCGCCTCGATTATGGGTGCTTCCTCTATGACAACAGTGCGAAAAGTAATGTGTCTAAATTAGATAAGCTCCAAAATAAAGCTTTACGAGTCATTGGGGGTTTTATAAGAACCACGCCTATTCACGTTATGGAGAGTGAGCTTTGTCTCCCTCCATTATTTTTAAGAAGAAAATTTTTGGGTTACAAATATTGTTTCAAGGCCATGTCTTGGTCGGATAATAAAACAATTTATTTGTTACAGGATCTTAGTGCTCTTAGAAACAATAGTTATTGGAATAGGAAAAAAATGCCTCTGTTGAAAATGATATATGATGAAGTTAAACAGGAAAATATTTATAATACACCACGTCTCGAAATCTTTAATCTATCAACCTGGTGTTCACGAATTGAATTAAGACACATTATTATTACTAAATTAGACTGTCTGGAAACCTCTAAATCAAAATTTAACAATAACATATTAAAAGTAGAGACGCTAAAAGAAATAAATGAGAAATACAGTGGATGGTGGAAATTATACACAGATGGTTCTAAGAGCACTGAGGGTGTTGGCGCCTCCTTTTATGACCCTCAATCAAAAAACATTGGCAAATACAAAATTAATAATAATATAAACATTATGACTGGGGAGCTAGTTGCCATAAATGAAGCACTTTCATATGCCAAAAATTTGACCAGCAACAAAATTGTCATTCTATCAGATAGTAAGAGCGCCCTGCAGCATATAGCTCGTTGCTCCTCTGGACACAGAGGAGTAGCGGTAGCTTATGCTATTTTACAACAGCTGTTTTATTTTCAAAATAGTAATAAATCTATTATTTTGCAGTGGGTTCCAGCCCATATAGGTATTGGGGGAAACGAGGAGGCTGACCGTTTAGCTAAATTGGCAATAAAAGAAGGGATTTTGAAGGATGTAAAACCTAGTGTTTCGGAAATTTTTATTAAATATAAAAAGGAAATTCATATTTTATGGAAGGAGTATTTTAATAAAAGGTCGTGTGAAAAAGGAATCTGGTATAAAACTCTACAGTCAGAACCTCCTCGAGTCCCCTGGTTTTATAATACGTGTCTAAGTAGATTATTTATTGTGACGGCTCATAGGTTACGGTCTGGTCATATTCCGTTAAATAAATTTAAACATTTAATGAAAATATCTGAGTCCCCAAATTGTTCATTGTGCGGAAAATTAGACGATGTCCATCACTTATTAATGGAATGTGAGCGTAATCGTCATCTCAGGGCCGTGGTCTTTAATTCGTTAAATGTACATAAAAACTATGTTGGTTGCATGTCTAACCTCCTAGCTGAACCGTTGTCGGAAGCTGCTAAAATTATTATCAACTTTGTTATTCATAGTCTTAAGTTAGATTAGTTATTAAGATTAGGGTAAGATGGAGCTGGCATGTTCGAACTGTCGATCAAAGCTCCTAAATAAATAAAGAAAAAAAAAAAAAAAAAACCATTAAACCACACTGCAGAGTAGAATAATAAAATTAAATTTGTATTACAGTTTTAGGTCAGCGCCATCTCTTCACCGACAGTGGAACTAATGTTAACTTTTTTAGAAATTTGATAATTATTTTTCCTTTAATCTTTATATAAACTGCTATCATATAGAATTATTTCAGATTTTTCTCTTTGCAAACTTTGGAGATAAGGGGGGGGAACGGTATTTTTTTTACATTTTTCATCATAAGCCGAAAATTATATGGCCTAAAAAAAAGAAAAAAATATTGAAAACGTGCAAACGGTGCTCTTTCATATGATACCCCACATGCCCTAGTAGCTCCACTTTGAATTTTTAAGACCCCTTTTCAGTCCCTGATGTAAAAAAATAATTTATTTTTTTATTCTTATTTGCAAAATAGTTGGGCAAATGTCTTCTTAAACTATTCAAAATTTCAAGTTGATACCATTAGTAGTTCTCGAGATATCCAGCTGTGACAGACAGACAGACAGACTGAGTCACACCATAAGGGTTCCTTTTTTACCATTTTGGTACGGAACCCTAAAAACCTGGGTTTTAATCTGAACTCGACTGGGTTAATTGATTAACGCGGGTCATCATAGATGGCGACACCATGAACACTGGTTTGATTCGTCCAAGACACTGGTGTAGAAGCCACTGGACTATGGAGGATAAGCTTTACTAAATACATAGTTCAAAATAAGATAGATATATAATCATTTTATTTCTTGCTTCAGACACACACACACATACATTTAATACAATAAGAACATAATTTAACAGGTTATAAATAAGTGCTATATAAAAGAAAATCAATACAAACAAAAAATAAAAAAAGATGTGTGTGTGTGTGTGTACCCTAGCAGTACGCAAGAGTCGCAGCTCAGCGTCATATTCACTCGCGTCGCGAGAAAATCACAGATTTTCAGTAACCTGGAGCGAGCACGCCTGTACCTAAAACCTGTTCTTTTTAACTTAATTCAAAAGAAAAGAAAATAATCGAATAATACCAAATTATATAATAATGTTATGAAATTGGCAGTTTGAGCGCAGTCCTTTTGCAAGTTTAACAATATTTCAGCGGCCGTCATACTCAAACGTTTTATTTTATTGCGGGCGCACGATCGACTGTCATCGTTTTATTTCCCATAACGCTATCGGGAAAGTTCCGATATTTTAGATAGGGAATTTTTAAATTCTCTTCTGCGCTGTACCGGACTATCGTACACTTGTGAAAACTGTTGGATTATAAGGTAAAAAATTAGGTGATATAATTGTGTATACTTACTTAATAAAGAACTTAACATTAGTCAGTTCATCAAAAAAACTATAATTCCACCGGGAGTATCATCCAAGCTAGCGTTTGGCACAGTCTATACATAGGTCATCGATTAGCTGAGTCGTAATCAGTTGTTGCCGTTATACACTTAATTAAAATCCAATATTGTCAAACCCAAAATTGATTATACTAGCGATGGTCTGTTGTCAGTGAATTTCCGAGGAACGAGACTCGATGCGATAATCAATTGCCAAAACTGAAATTTTCTTTGGAAAGTTTAATTGTACATAGAAACGTGGTTCCATTTTTTTATTAAGTAGGCATTTTTTATTAATTAGGTAGGTAAAAAGTATATCTATTTATTTTAAGCCTATTATAGCGACTCAGTGTTTGTTTATGAATGCCTTTTCCGGAATAATATTGTGTAATAAATAACCCTACAGTCCTCACGTTTTAAAAAAACTAAATGGTTTCAAGAATGATTAGACTTGACTCGACTAAAGTGACTTAATTCCTGTTAAAATCAATATGAAAAAAGGTTTTTTTTACGTTTGCTCTTGAACCGAACGGAATCCAATTTTCCATATTCATTAATCTGTTACTATCAGAGCGGCGCGGATTGTTCTTTGATTTCGTCACCATTGAATCGGGTTGCGTGCCGTGACGGCAAATTAATCTGGACAATACTGACCATTGAATGCCGACCGTCACGCGGTGCCATGTTTGCCCAGACAATAACAAATTATTCATACTCGGTGATGAAATGTAAACAGAATATGATTGGCTATTAGCATGTGGGGCAGCATGACCACCCGAGGGAACTCCTGAGGGATCATCTCCCCACCTATTAAGTAGTAGCCTCCAACTTTGTCCTAACGTATTCCGAACTTAATTTAATTAATTACAGTCCCCTCCGAAGTCCATTTCGCAAAATATTATTTCAAGGGGCCCAAATAACCGAGATCAAAAGAGATCGATCCGAAGGTTACTACTTGAAAAGCGAAACGGGTCAATATACAAACATATTCACATACTAAAGCTTATTGTATACAAATGTGGTCGTATTAAACAAAACTTTATGGATCATTATTCATTATAAATGCCATATAAACTGGCCGCTGCTTGCAGTATTAAGTTGTAAACCGTTTAATAGTCGCGGCGAAAAAAAAAAAAAAGTGTTTCGTTAATATCCCAGCAGGAACACATCAAAAGTAGTGAGGTACTGTGTATGCGTTCAATATTTCTTCGTGTAAGTATTATAACAGCCCCTTTACATCGTTTTTTATGACTCATTAACTACCACCCTACATTGATAAAAAGATATTAATAGCGACGGTTATAAGCTTTTTAACAGTGATAAATGATTTGAGCTGAGATTAATGTACGAGTTTTAATTTTATTCTCATTTG
This sequence comes from Agriphila geniculea, assembly GCA_943789525.1. Taxonomy (NCBI): domain Eukaryota; kingdom Metazoa; phylum Arthropoda; class Insecta; order Lepidoptera; family Crambidae; genus Agriphila; species Agriphila geniculea. The sequence continues at coordinate 22,007,767 of OX038871.1, forward strand.
TTGGTTTTGTTTTCATAAAATGCGAGTGGATGGATCTTATCCTACCTTGGTAGGTACTATCCTCAATGAAATTATTTATTAAAAGATAATAATATGAGTTCTAAAACAACACCTATTTTGAATATTTAAGTTCAATCGATGCTAAATTATTTCGTCTTTCAGATTTCTGATGTTTATTCACAAAGATAATGCATACCTTAATAGTACATTATGATACAAGTTAGCTAAGGTTGCTTATTGCACACAAGGCTGTGGGTTGCAGCCCGAGCCGCAGGCGAGGGCGTAACTCAGCCGAGTGTGCAATAAGTAAGAGCTCACGAGTTTCATACGACGTTTTTCAACACATTTGCGAGGAAAAAACAAAGTAATTTACCACACAGCAACAAATACGACAAAAACAAAATGATAATCATGATGAGAAAAAGCGCGCAGGTTTTTTTTTGTTTTTTTCACACGCCCAATGCAAGAATATTATGCGAACAAAGGGGTTAGTGAGCATACAGCCTACTTCAAAATTATAAATTTAGGTGATAAAATGCTAATATTTTAATATTTTATAACAAAATATTGTAAATTAGGAATATTTTTATAATAATAAATATTTGTTTGACTTAATTAAGGACCTACACATTTATTTATTCCAAAAATGCAAATGAATTTTCAGCGGCATAAAACCTCTTTGTTGTTACTAAAAAAATAACAGTATTACCCGGTTAAATTGAAAATGCTCTGTTTACTCGCTTAGAACTTGCAGTAAGGTACCTATTTAACTTTGTAGGGATAATTCTATAACCAACTAGTGTTTTATATATTATTGCACGCGTTTGTTATAGTTCGGTTTACGGCCCTAAAAGCGATGTATTAGGGCTCACTTTACGAGCAAGTGTGTTGAAAACTATTTAATAGATAAGATCAATAAAAAACTCAATAGAAAAGCATCAATATTGGCCCATAAATGTCGAAGTTATGCGCAAACAAACTCCTTTTTTTGAAATCGGTTAAAAATGTGGTTCAAGTGGTTGAACCGTAATGATGGTTCAACCAACACTTTCTTTTGATCCAAAAGATGACGTCATTATTGTACTGTACACCGTCATTGTGTAGTCATATTAATCCCATTATAGGAGTGTTTTAGCAATGAAACTAAACAATTTTGCCTAAGAAACATGGGTTGAAATGATAAAAAAATGTTGGTCCACTCATACTAACTAAACAGCTAAAACATTGTATAAAAATGTAGTTTTTTAATAGTTTTCGACCCCTGTTTCTTTGGCAAAAATGATAAGTTTTATTAGGGTTCCGTACCAAAATGGTAAAAAAGGAACCCTTATGGTGTGACTCAGTCTGTCTGTCTGTCTGTCACAGCTGGATATCTCGAGAACTACTTATGGTATCAACTTGAAATTTGGAATAGTTTAAGATGACATTTGCCCAACTAAATTGCAAATAAGAAATAAATAAAAAAAACAATATATTTTTTACAACAGGTATTGGAAGTTTATGTTATCTATGCTCATCCATTACTGTGTTCTGTACAACTTAATCTGTGGTTCTTGCAATGGCCGAAGCCGAATGGTGTTGTGTAAATTATTATTAATAAAGTTTGATCTTTCTTTACTATGGGGCTTTCATTTAATAAGATAGCAAATTTCAGTAGGTTATGGGCCCAGGTGTCCATAGTAAGTCAGATCGACACAGTTACAGCTTAGAATCGAAAAAGTGTACGGCCATTTGTTTGACCAAAGAAAGTCTGAACACGCGTTCATAAAATTTTATACTTTGGGGTAGTGGTTCTCTATTTCAGGAACAAAATAAGAACAATGACTACCACGGCAACACAAATCCCACAATTAGAAAGTGGAAATTTTCAAAACTGGCTCTTCAGAATCGAGATTGCGCTTGATGAGAAAAGCATTAGAAATGTTATAAAAGCCAAGATTGATGAAAAAGATGTCAACGTCGTAAGGCAGGATGCAAAAGCCAGGAATGTTATCATACAAGCATTACCAGATAAATACCTAGAATATGTCAAAGGTGCAAACACAGCTTTCGATATGATAGAGAACTTAACATGTGCATTCCAAAGAAAAAGTACCTTTAGTACCTTATGCTTAAAAAGACAGCTCATAAATCTGAAGTGCAAGAAAACGGACAGTATTCAAGAACACCTTAATAAATTTGAAAAATTGGTACAGGATATTGAATCAAACGGAATAAAAATGGAAGAGAAAGAAAAAGTCTGTCAATTACTGTTGAGCGTAGAAGATGCATATCAGCCACTAGTAACAGCACTAGAAATGTCTAACATTGAGCTTACAGTTGAATTTATAAAAGGTAAATTGTTAGACGCTGAGATAAAAGAGAACAGCCATCAAAAGCCAAATAGTTCAGCGAGGAATAATGAGTATGTATTTCAAAGTACTATGATTAAATGCTTTAACTGTGGTGAGCCAAACCATTTCGCTCGGAATTGTCCTAAAAGTACACAAACAAGTCATTTTAACCAGAACAACCATCGTGGAAGAGGTCGAGGTAATACCAGAGCCCGAGGTTATCAACGTCATAATAGGACAAACTATAACAGAAGACCAGCTGCTAACATTGGAGAAGATCAACTGGTAAATAATAATACTATATCATTTGTTGCGGCACAAGCTCATTCAGCAGAAGACACATGTTATGAAAACAATGAGATAGAATTTGTAATAGACTCTGGCGCATCATATCATATGGTAAATAAAAAATATGAAAAATACATGATAGACATACAGGAAATTCCATTAATAAAAATACAAGTAGCGAACGGAAACACAATATCAGCTAACAAGAAAGGAAATCTTATAGGAACATCAAATGAAGGCATAAGAATAACTATAGAGGATTGTCTTATAATGGAAAAATTGTCACACAATTTATTGTCAGTATTAAAGTTAAATGAGAAGGGTATGACAGTAACATTTCAAAAGAAACTTACTTTAATAAGTAACGGTAAAATAAAAGTACAAGGTCAAAGTAATGGAAAATTATGTACTATGAAGATGAATTTAAATAAAACAAATGCATTTCTGACTAAGGAGACAGATGGAAATTTATGGCATAGAAGAATGTGTCATCTAAACTATGGTGGTATGAAAATCCTTGGACTGCCATTGTCCGATGAGCGTTGCTCAGTATGTATGGAAGCCAAAGCAAGTCGATGTTCATTTACAGAAAACCCAATACCACGTACTAAAGCTATTGGTCAATTAATTTATTGTGATATTGGAGGCCCGGTCACACCCATAAGTAAAGACGGAGAAAAATATTACCTTACAATAATCGACGATTACTCACACTTTACGGAAGTACACCTACTTCATTCAAAGGGTGAAGCCAAAAATTATATTATTAGATATATAAAAATAATGAAGAATAATGGAAACAATGTTAAAAGAATAAGAACTGACAGAGGTAAAGAATTTGTGAATGAAGAACTTAAATCATTCTACGAGGAATATGGTATAATACAAGAAACAACATGCTCATACACCCCCCAACAAAACTCAATATGCGAAAGAATGAATCGGACACTTGCCGACAGAGTGAGAGCTATGCTACTGGAAACAAATCTACCTAAGTATCTATGGGGCGAGGCTATCAGATGTGCAGCTTACACCATAAACAGATCTCCCACAAAAGCACTCAGAGGAGACACACCAGCTAAAATATGGTATGGCAAGAATAACCTAGAGAAAATAAGAGTTTTTGGTTCCAAAGCATGGGGGATGATTTTTCCAAGACCAAGCAAACTAGAACCTAGAGCAAAACCTATGATCATGATTGGATACTGCGGATCAGGTTACAGACTATGGGACCCAAGAACAAATGAGATAATTGAGTCACGTGATGTTAGATTTGACGAGTCAAACTACAGATACAATGAAAATGAGAAAGTTATACGAACTATCGTTTACGATGAAGAAGACGAGGAAACTGAAACTTCTAAGTCTCATGAGAGTACAAAAGAATTCACAAATATAGAAAATAACGAAAACACAGAACAAGAGAAAAGCCATGAACAACACCAAAGAAGACCAATAATATTACCAAAGAAATATGATGATTATGACATGTCAAATATAGCCTATGCACTGATATCAGAAGATCCTATAAGTTACAATGAGGCTATTGAACAAGGAGGATGGAAAGAGGCTATAGAGAAGGAACTAGAAGCACACAGAAAGTTAGGAACATGGGAAGAAAGTGATTTACCAACGGGACACAAAGCCATTGACACCAAGTGGGTATTCCGAACAAAGGCAGACAATACCAAGAAAGCACGGTTAGTCGCTAAAGGATTTCAAGAAGAGACCACTCAGAATGTATATGCACCAGTCGCTAGAATGACTACAATAAGATTATTTTTAAATAAAGCCATACAGGAAGACTTACCTATCAAACAACTGGATATACCTACAGCATTTTTAAATGGTGAATTGAAGTCAAACATATACATAAAATATCCTGAAGGGTTAGAAAACAGAAAACAAGGAAAAGTTTTAAAGTTAAGAAAAGCTTTATACGGCTTAAAAGAAGCTCCACGTTGCTGGAATGAAATGCTTAATAGTTTTCTTAAACAAAATGGATTTAAGCAATCTCAAAGTGATTTCTGCTTATACATGGGAATAAGTGTATATATACTCATATTTGTGGACGATATTCTTATAATAGGAGATGGACAGATTATTATACAGAAGCTTAAAGAACAATTTCAAGCTAAAGATATGGGAAATATCAGCAAATTTTTAGGAATGGAAATAACAAGATCTAGAAAAGGAATGGAAATAAAACAAACACAGATTATTGAGAAGATTTTATTAAAATTTCATATGCAAGATTGCAAGGGTTTAAATACACCTATGGAAGTTGGATTGAAGATAAATAAAAATGAAGAAATATTAAGTGACATCCCTTATAGAGAGCTCATCGGGTCACTTATGTATTTAGCCACCATCAGCAGACCGGACATAGCATATGCAACGGGATTTCTCAGCAGATACATGAATCGTCCGACATCAACACTATGGCAGGCTGCGAAGAGAGTCCTGAGATACCTGAAACAGACAAAAGAAAAAGGATTAGTATACAGAAGAGAAGATAATAATTATTTACATGCTTTTTCAGATTCAGACTGGGGAAGTGAACAAATAGATCGGAAAAGCGTCAGTGGTGTTGCAATATTCCATCGGGGCAACTTGGTCAGCTGGTGCTCCAAGAAGCAGACATCTGTAGCGCTGTCAACAGCGGAATCTGAGTATATTGCAGCGGCATTATCTGTAAGTGAAATAGTATTCATTAGAGAAGTGTTAAAAGATTTGCAATGTGATAAAAATTTAACTTGTTCATTATCAATTGACAATCAAAGTACAATAAAGATGATAGAAAGTTATGAGAATAGTAAGAGATCCAAACATATTGATATCAAAGTACATTTTATCAAAGATATTGTAAACAAAGGTTTATTAACTTTAAAATATGTTTCTACTAATGAAAACAAAGCAGATATACTTACCAAATCATTGTGTCATGTTAAACATAGTTATTTTTGTGAATTACTAGGTTTGTATTAGTTAAAAATGTTTCTATTTAAGTAATTAATTTGTTGTTTTTCGTAAAAAGTAATTCTCATGTAATTCTGTTTTATAAACAAATGTGTCGAAGAGGTTACTTAGAATTAAGTGCTGTCACTTGTCAAAATCAATCTGACAGTCTATGTCAAATGTCATTAGTTGTCTTGTCAGTCATATGTCAAAGTCAATCACTGACAGTCAACGTCAAATGTATAATGACGTATAAAATGTTGCCAGCTATTAAGTTAAGTTTTGCTAAGTTTTTCTTAATTTGTTTTGCAAGCTCAAGTTAATTTGCCATTTTGTTTAAAATTAAATTGGAACTTGATCTTGAGCCAGGGTATTGGAAGTTTATGTTATCTATGCTCATCCATTACTGTGTTCTGTACAACTTGATCTGTGGTTCTTGCAATGGCCGAAGCCGAATGGTGTTGTGTAAATTATTATTAACTAAGTTTGATCTTTCTTTACTATGGGGCTTTCATTTAATAAGATAGCAAATTTCAGTAACAGGGACTGAAAAGGCGTCTTAAAAATTTGAAGTGGGGCTACTAGGGCATGTGGGGAATCATATGAAAGAGCCGCCGTTTGCACGTTTTTAATATTGTTTTCTTGTTTCTTTAGGCCGCATATTTTTCGACTTATGATGAAAAATGTAAAAAAAAATACCGTCCCCCCCCCTTATCTCCAAATGATTCTATAATAATAAATAATTCTATGATAGCAGTTTATATAAAGATTACAGGAAAAATAAAACGATATCTCAATATAGCACAATTTTTCAGTAATCATCCAATTTTTAAAAAAGTTAACATTAGTTCCATTATCAGTCAAGAGATGGCGCTGACCTAAAACTGCAATAATAATTTTATTATTCTACTCTGCAGTGTGGTTTAATGGTGCAAATATGATGGTACGGAACCCTCGGTGCGCGAGTCCGACTCGCTCTTGATCGGTTTTTATTATTGGTAGAAAATTCCCTTACGGGGATTTAAAAGTCTACAAAATGACCGTACCTATATGAATAAAATCCGCGACCTGTTAAAAAACTTACAAAAATTCTTTTAAAACATGCAACTTGTAAATATTGTAAATTGGAAATAATTGTCATGTCCCCATTGCCTTTTCGCGTCCAATATCGAAGCGTCCAATGTTTGATGTTGCAATCGTGTTGTAGTTAACGAAGCAATGCAGCTCGAATTTGCAATTTTGATTGGCGCTCCACAATGCATCGACGGTTAGAGGGTTGATTGTCGAATTATAACTTAATAACTGTTACATTCGTTTTTTGACTGAATACAAAATGATAGCTCTACCACCAATTTCGGTATTACACTGACTATTAAAATAAGTTGCTATCTTTTGCGTTTTTATGGCTGTTACATCGCTTAGTCGTTACACCTACTCATTTATTACATCTTGGCCATTATCTCAATAAAATTATCTACATTTAATAACACAATACTGATGTAACTTTATAAATTTTAAGAACACCTATACACAAATTTGACCAATATGTTCAACAATCCAAAATAAAATATATACAACTATCATTCACTTCTGACAGCATTTTTTTTAGTTATAAAGAATATTTATCATAAAACAATCATATCAAATGGAGCTACTGATAAAACCTTTGGCATAATTTAATAAACATTGAGACCGTTAATCGTCCAAAACATCCATATTAAAATTGTGTTACCTTTCACACAAAAACCCTTAATAAATATTAATGGTTGAGAGAAAATATAAGATTCACAAATTGAAACAAATGTTTTATTCCTTAGAAAACACCTTACAGATAACGTCAAATATAACCTAAAAATATACTAACTACGGCGTAATTATATCACAAGACCTTCAGTTTATTAAATTTTCATTTGTTTTACTAACAAGCTGTTCACCATTCTTACTTTCAGGTCTTAATAAAATGCTGACCACTTTTACCTTCATGTACTTTTAATGAAATTAGTTCTACTTGTAGATTTCAACGCAACTAAATAAATTCTCAAATGTTTTGTACCTTCTGATGCTTTAGTTTGTTTATATTTTTGATTGTAAAAAAATATAGTTGGAACGAAACTTACAATTTATCGGTTCGGCTCACCTCTATTAACCAAATTAATAAAAAAGTGTATTTAGTGGGTATTTGATTGAACTAAGCGAAAACTGCAATTAAAATACAATTGAAATTTCATATTACGTATTCTACTAATTTATGAATGGTACTGTCGGCGTCAAATATATGGAAATGATAAAAATTTATAAAAATTTGCTTGCATTTTATATAATTTTCAGTGATACAAATGTCAACAAAAACAAACCGTTTATTAATAAAAAATCAAACGTAAACCTTTTTCAATTAAAACGTGTTTTGTGTTTTTTTTTTTATAAATGTGAAAGTGAAAGTGAAATATTCTTTATTTAAATAAGCTCACACAAGCATTTTTAAATCGTCAATTCTTTTACCCTACCACCCATTATGACGTCATTTAGCTCACAAGAAAAATGGGCGCAAAAAACTTGCCAGCTTTATCAAATGGAACGATATTTACAAAAATGTATATCGTTTCCAGATTTTATGATTACAAAGATGAACAAATAAAGAACATTATTTAATAAGATCATTACTTAATGATTTTCAAAGCTGAATTCAAAATTTGAAGTTATTATTCAGTCTAGACTGTTACAAAAAAAAACATACAATTCCATATGCGTTAAGATAGGTAGTCAGAAGCAGACCCATTCCCACTGACCGCACCCGTTCACGAGCATGACGCATGAACCAGCCATCGCTTCGCTTGACTATATTTGAGGGAACGTAACGACCCGCCTCACACGACACCACCCCAGAAATGATTAAAGAGAGCATGACATACTAAGGCTACCCATGTTAAGGCATCGAATTGAAAATTAAGATCCAAAAGCTTTTCATAGGCCTTTCACAAAACTACTGACTATAGAAAGTAAAAATATTGTAATTAAATAAATCAAAACAAGGTAAGTTATAATGATATTGTTTTGAGTAAGAAGTGCCATACATACAGACAATATAAAACAGATTTTTTACGACGAATTTTTTATGCGCCCTTAATACAAGCAGACAGAAGCAGACCCATTTTCATTGGCAGCACCCGTTCACAAGCATGACGCATAAACCAGCCATCGTTTTGCTCAACCATATTGGAGGGGAAGGGAGAGAGGGAAGGGAGGGAATGAAGAAGAAAACACACATTTTATCCATAATAGGTTAAATAGGTTTAAGCATTTTATTTTATTATGAATAACACGAAATGTGTCAAATATATGATAGCTAGATACATAAAACTATTTTAAAACACGCATCTATCCAAATTATAAGTAATTGTTGGATTTTGTTATTTTTTTTTCTAATTTCATGGTAAATGTACTGCTGGATTTCATATTGCAAGTCGATACGTGATTCGCTTCGATTTATTTTATAGCTCATAAACAATGCTAGTAACTTCTGTTAGTCCCGTTTCCCAGTTTATGGGAAATAACTCTGGAAAATAATTCAAATTCTTAAGAGCCTTGTACATAACTGAGACAGTTCTATTAAATTTTGCGTTAATATGTAGTAAATATGTTCTTGTAAGTTATTTATCCATGTATACGTAATCCTTGAAAACTAACGGTTTAGTTTTCAAATTTATATTTCCCAAAGTCAGCTATCTATTGTAATAAAATAATTAATGAATTATTGTGAATTATTTATCAAAATGATTACGTATTTACTCAAGTAGTAAAAGAAAAAGATATCTTCGAAAAATTAAATGAAAATAAAATATTCCTGTTTTCGTTAAATTATTTCACACAAAAAATAGGAAATGTTTAAGTATGTTATCTTATTAATATGGGTTAACTTGGCAGGCGATATCAGTCAATTAGCGCTTTTTATTGACAATCGCTTTTAAAATTGAATCGCCACCTTTAAATTAGGTTTGCAATTAGATTTCACAAGCGTTTATTTAGATTAAAAGCGCTAATTGATTAAAATAGCCTGCCAAGTTGCTTGTTAAGTCGACTCGTGTAAATACCACATTATCACTACAACAGATAGCTAAATTCAATATTTTAAATTCAAAAGTGGTTCTACCACAGTAAGTTAGTAGTTAGGCACCAACTTTTCAGCATGAATCGAAGTCCTCGACTTCAGTACCACACCAAGATTTTTTAATAACCACCCGCGCTCAATGCTCAAATTCTAATCGAGTTTTAAATTGCAGCAATTCTTGTCTGGTGCGCTCGTTCCTCCGCTGTGAGGGGCATATTCTTGAATCGATCGTAGTTATCAATGTGCTAGTTATTTGCGATCGATATAAAAATAACACTTTAAGGTTTTTACCAATTGTATAAAAAATTACCACTACATACTGTAAACGAAGCGGTATTAGTTTGTATAATTGCCACACTATATCCAATTATCACAGTAATGCCGGCGCCGTACCCGGAAACTCAGTATTCTTACTGAATTGATATAAATATTGCATTCAATTAAGGAACAACATGATTCAAATTAAATAATTTTATAAACATATCTTATATTTTATACACTTTTAAACTTTAGCGTTGCATTTTATTAAATTAAAAACACAGGTATTAAACACGTTTAAAATAAACATAGGTGTACACCTATCTTTTCCCGAAGTTTTGACCGATTCAATGCAACTTGTACGATGTAACTCGGTCGAAACGTCGGTCGGGAAAAGGTAGGTGTTTAAACACCTATGTTTTAGTTTAATACCTGTGTTTTTAATCTAATGTCTATATTTCATTTTAATTATGTCTGTGTCTTGCAAATTTAGTTTTTTTAATGCACAACAGGATAGTGCTTGGCCTTCACTTCACCTGATGTGAGTGAGTAAGTGACGATAAGGTCAAAAGCGCACTACACCTGGTATCCTCATTACTGAGGAACTGGCTATTTTACCTCTAACTGCCGGAACACAACAATTTTTAAATAGTTGTTATGGCATCAGACTTAGGCAAGATGGTGGTAGCTAGCCAGGCAGACTTGAAATAAGCCCTACCACCAACCAAACCGAGTACATATTGCACTCTCCCACGAACTCGGGCTCCCTGCGTCTTACACGGGTAGGCGAAACACTAGAGCATAGAGGCGGTAAACTTATTAAAACTCTAACGTTTGCAGAATTGGATCCCTGAATTTTCATCTCTCATCTACGGACCTATTCCTCGTTAGCTTCTCCTTAAAACTTGCTCGGTGACTTTGACAACAAGTTTTTTAACTTCTGGAGCTTGCCCCCTTATGATTAATTAATTCGATTGTATGCTAGTTGTTCTCGAAGCGGATTCGTTTGGCGTTGATTATTTCAGGCTTGATTGGGAGACGGGCTTGGTCCTGAGATGAATATTTTGTTTAAAAAAACACGGGATCTTCAAATTAAAGGAACCCTAACTTAAAGTGATTTTTGAACACTCGACAAATTATGTGGTTTGGCTTAGCTTAGACCGTCAAAACAACTTGACCAACTTGTTCAGAGCAAAAAATAATCAGCTGTTCCATAGAAAACGTCAATATCTATGTATGGAACAGATAATTATTTTCTTGAAGTTGGTTCCATAGCCAAAGTTGTTCAGTTTGACGGTCTAAGTCTAACCACAAAATTTGTACACTGTTACCGATTCCACCCTTTATTTCGCAGTATTTCATTGCGAATATTTGTAGTATGCACCTACCAAAATGACTTTGATGAAAATAAAATTGTTTTGTCAGGAAAGTCGAGTTTATCAGATAACTAGGTAAGCTATTATGTTATGACAACCTACACTACGAATTTTAACATTTGTATTAACCATGATTATCAAGAAGTAACCTTTAACACACTTAAAATAAGGTCGTATATTTTAACTGCATTGGAATTATAAAATGTAAGCTCCTTATAATGAGTTCGAACCTTAGGGATTACAGAACGCCCACGGTTTGCTAAAAATAGGTTTGTCTAGCTAGTGCATAATCCTGGCCGGCTTAGATCAAAACATTTAAGATCAATAGATCTTGCGTGTGTAGAATCTGTGTCGGTATAAATTTTACAAAAGGAATTAATTAAAGAGTATTAATTCTCACGTACAAACCATTCATAATCTTTTTGAGGTTCCGTACCAAAATGGTAAAAAAGGAACCCTTGTGGTGTGACTCATCTGTCTGATGTCACAGCTGGATATCTCGAGAACTACTAATGATATTAACTTCAAATTTGGTTTAAGATGACATTTGCCCAACTATTTTGCAAATAAGAAATAAGTAAAAAAAAATAATATCTTTTTCACAACAGGGACTGAAAAGGGGTCTTAAAAATTTGAAGTGGGGCTACTAGGACATATGGGGTATCATAATATGATAGAGCGCCGTTTGCACGTTTTCAATATTTTTTTAAGCCGCTTAGTTTTCGACTTATTGTGAAAAAATATGTAAAAAAAATACCGTTCCCCCCCCCCCTTATCTAAAACGATGTCAAGGTAGCATATTTTTTTGAAATTATCAAATTTCTAAAAAAGTTAGCATTAGTTCCACTGTCGGTCAAGAGATGGCGCTGACCTAAAACTGCAATAATAATTTTATTATTCTACTCTGTTGTGTATTTATTATGATGGTACGGAACCCTCGGTGCGCGAGTTAATTGCAACTAGATTAAAAAACTGTTGAGAATAAAAGTAGAGCAGTAGAAAATATTCCCCTACTAGCATGATCACCAAATTACGCGATATGTTATAGTGATTTTACACGTTAAACCTAGTAATTTTAACTGTTAAAAAAATAGATTTTGACAGTTAATAAAATATCTTTTGTCGGTCATGCTAGAGGGCTGAGTTAATCAGAATGTATAATTCAAATAATCATTTAATTAAACGATATTTTTTTAATTTTTACACATATATTTTTTTCTTCCTAAGATCATAAATTCAGACCATGTATACCTACAGAATAATCTAGAGATGTGAGATAAATAATACTCTTTTTGCCACTTGAGACAATGTCTCTAGATAAAGTAAAATGCAAAGGCGCTATCTGCTCTCAAAACTTATCAGGTTTTTGTAACTTGAAAGAAAAGTAAATGAAGAGCCCCTAACAATTTGGTAACATCAGCCAGGGTTTTCTTAGAAAAAAGATTTTCTACAGATTTAGGTACAGCTCTATGGATAAGTAATCTAATAAAATCTTTGTATCAAATTAAATCGCTGGCTTGTTTGGAATTTATGCTCTAACTTGCTTTAACCGCCTCTTTTGTCTAGTGGCTCACCCACCCGTTTAAGACGCAGGGGTCCCGGGTTTGATTTCCAGGAGGGGGTACATTTATACTCGTTTTAATTTGTGGTAGGGCTTATTTCAAGTTTGTTTGGCTAGCTACCACCAGCTTACCTAAATCCGACGCCATAACAACAATTTAAAAATTGTTGTGTTCCGGCAGTTAAAGGTAAGATAGCCAGTTCCTCATTGTTGAGGATTCCGGGTGTAGTGCGCTTCAACCTTCGGCCTTATCGTTACTGAACATCAGGTGAGATGAAAGCCAAGCACTATTCCGTTGTCATTAAAAAATGCTTTATGTTCATTTGAGAAACGGTTGTTCTTACTTGGACACCAAATTAAGCCTTGTTATTACAATTCCAACACTCCAGTACTTTTTATAACCAAAAAGGAAGCTTCCTACTTATCTGGTAACTCAATTTAGTCGTTCGTGTTTTCAGCTCCCATTCGCTCCGTTTAGAGATGAGTTTCCTCGTACTGTATCGTGTTAACGGAATGGATGTATTTCTTTTCTTGTAAAACTTTTGTAACCTCTTTCGTTTAACTTCTTTTGTTTTATCCTTGAAGTAACGAACCTTACTTATTTGTTACTTCACACGCGTTCTTATGGCTGATTGATGCTAGATTAGTCTTGGATAGAGATATACACATATCAACTTTGTCTAGGGATACAGGTGTTATTTTCATACAAACGAGGTATTTTTGAAGCCTGCCAGGGATGTACTGTGCTGTAATCTGATGATGGCCATCCAGGAAGTGAATGGAGCAGATTCAGATGTACACCCCCAACTGATTTTATCAGCATTCTAAAAGATTAATGGGTCAGAGTTTTCATGCATTAACATGTCCATTACGTTTTTAGAATGCTGGTCAGATCAGTTGGGTGTGTGTAGCGATCTGAATCTCCTGCATTCTCTCCCTGGATAACCGTCATCAGATCACAGCACAGTACATCCCTGGCAGGAAACCAAGGCTTCAAAGTTACCTCGTTTGTATGAAAATAACACCTGTATCCCTAGACAAAGTTGATGTGTGTATTATGTTATCTATATCACCTTAGTTATTTTAGGAGTCAGAATTACATAGTTTAAAAATATACAGGGTGTTAATAGCACCCTAGCGAAAACTTTCAGGGCATAGTCGACTTATGATTCTGAATACATCTGAAATGGAATTTTCCGTCGCATAATTCATGAAAAATTGAGTGTTTTTTTTTCTATCACACAGGGTCTGTCTTTGTTGCATAAAACCTAAATTTACAGAAAAATATTAAAAATATTAAAATTTTATAAACCCGCAATGTACAACTGTTTACCCGCGATTTTATCGAGTTGTTACGGCATACATTGCTTCTCAACGAAAAATAAAAATCTCAACAACTATGGATTTACGACAAGTAGTTTCATGGAGAAAGTTGCTTATTTCTGAGGGTAGAATCATGCCTTAAAGTTTTCGCTAAGGTGCTACTAACATCCTGTAGTAAATCACAAATTTTTAAACAATTTTATAAACAATTGCTTGTTCTTTTTCTTTATGTACTCAGTAGAATAAGTACACTTCTCATTAACGTTGAGCTCGATGCTCGGTGGATTAGTTTTCGGAATTTCGAACGAACGGAATTTCCACATTGTGAAGAAGGTTTTCTTTTTCAATGGGACATTTTCCGTTAGACGACGACCGAATTCCTACGCATAACGCACGCACTCGAGCTCAACCATCAACTTGGGTCCCACCACCATCCGTCGCCAACCATCTGCACAACGAAGCTGGAAGAAACAGGGAAGTGCCAATCCGCGAAGCACAAATTAAGGGGCTTCTCCCCACGACCCTAACTCGTAATAATTATTTTTATCAATATACATTTTTTTTTGTGGCCGCGCACCGTGCCACGCTCCGTGAGTAGGCCCCCGACAAGGTGGACCGACGATCTGGTAAAGGTCGCGGGAAGCCACTGGATGCGGGCAGCGCAGGACCAATCGTCGTGGAGATCCTTAGGGGAGGCCTATACCCAGCAGTGGGTGTCGTGCGGCTGATATGATGATGATGATGACATTTTTTTTTTGTTGACGCGTAGCCTTTTCTTTAATATCCAAACGGCTGCCTCGTCACACTGCATTGCTCTGCGATTGTAGCAGTTAAGCAATTTTCACAAGGTTTTGTCATAGGATGGGCGACCAACAATTTTTTTTACTTGAGCATCTCCGTACTTCTTAAGGCACGTTAAGCCTTTGGTACCGGCTGCATTTTGCAGTCATTATTATTTACCAATCCGCACTGGGCCCTCGTGGTGGGCCCATTCTCCTAATTCACCCATAAGGTAAGCCTATGCCCCACCAGTGGAGACATTAAAAATGGCTGATATACATGCTTCACATTCAATTGGCCGTGTTCCAAAGTGCCGGCCGAACCCTTTCGTTGGTATATTCATATTTTAATTTCATTTTTTAGTTAAGTCGTAACAGCTTATCAGGAAGTCGTAAAACCGTCACACCCCGACTCGAACCCACTAAACAAATTCATGGTGCGACACGGAGCGTCCATAAAAATAAGTCATTTAATTTGCAAATCTGCAAGCACGAATATTTTAGTGCTCCAAATTTACGGAATATTCATGAAACTGGGTTTTTAAGGATGAATATTTTGATGTGTTTTTTATTCAAGCAAATTGATAGTCTACTAAGATGGTTATGGGGTTTATGACCTTGATGATGACTATCAGCCATTTTAATGTCCCCACTGCTGGGGCACAAGCCTTCCTTATGGGTGGATAAGGAGGATGAGCCATAACCCACCACGCGGACCCAATGCGGATTAGTGGGTGTTAAGTTATTAACGACTACACATTCACCCGGGACCAAGCAACGGCTTAACGTGCCTTTCAAAGCACTGAGGAGCTTGAAATTGTAAATTTTTGGTCACCTATCCCGTGACCGACCCTTGCGAAAGTTGCTGAACTTCTGCAATCGCTGGGCCAGGCGCTAAAGCACTGCGCCATCGAGCTCCTCGACCTTGATGATAGGTCTTTAAATAGAAATATTTTTTTGTTTACAATATTTTAGGTGCTTCGCATTTTTAGTATAAGTTATCTACATTTTACTTTTTGTCAATACATCGAACAATTTGATTTGAAAATAATCTTTCCGTTGATTAACAGCAGTACTGTATGTACCCGTAGCACGAACAGCTATCGAAAAAAATGCGCGCGTAAAAACATTCGACAGAGTAATTTTGTATAGGAAATTTTTACAGCGACATCTACCGCCGAAAAGCGAAATCAGATTTCCCATAGAGAATTACGCTATCGAGTACTTTTATGCGAGTTTTTTTTCTCAGTAGCTGTTCGTGCTAATAGTACAGTAGCCCGTAAAACATTTAAATCACTAAAAAGTTTACCGTTTGCCGTTGTGATATAGTCATTTATTACGAAATTATAGATACTTTAACTCAAGTTTTATAGTTCGCAACCCGCCGTAACCTATATTTGTATATCTCCAAAAATGATATTATTTTTTTCAAGGTTTATCACATGTTCTGTATCTATAAGTTCGTAATAAACAACCATATCACAACGGCAAACGGTAACCTTTTTAGTGATTTAAATGTTCTATGGGCTACTGTACTATAAGGGTTCTGAAATAAAATATTGAGTATGTATAACTTTCGTTTAGTTAAGTCTACTATAATAATCAAGCCATGCATTGAGCTCAATCAAAAAAAATGTTCTTTGTTACCTCTCAGATTAACTTACATACCCTTCGCAAAAATTTGATTGTCTGATTGTCTCGCACGCAATGTAGATAATTTAATTAAAAGCAAGGGATATGAACATCGGGTTCCGACGCAGCCGGCACTTAAGTCGGCTTTAATACAACTTTGATGAACTCCTTATAAAGCCGTACACACACACACACACACACACACACACAAACCGTACGATTGCAAAACTGAGTTCCATGTTAATAAAAAAATATCAAGGAAAAGAAGAACACTGTATTAGAAAGTACGTAATATTGTAAAATCAGAATTAAAGAAAAGAGTAACTGATAAAGACACAAAGTAGAGCTAAGCTAAATAAAAATAGTAAGTAAAGAAAAGAAAGAAAAGAAAAATGGCAAAAAAGGTCCTGCCAAAAAGTAGGGAGCAGCCGCATAAAAAAACTGAGTTCCAATTTTCTGCGTATAATTTGTGGATAGCCCATAGTAGTAGGGCGGTAAAACAAGGTTTGAGGTTAGTTTTCTCACAAGTCATCACGGAAATACGAAAATGTGGTATCGATGCATTCAGTCCGATGCCCTGATCACAAATATATAAGATGACAAGCGCGAAAATGGTGGGGGTAGAAACTGTGACGTCATAAAGTTTTCAGTACAAAGAAATTTTTTTTTCATACCATGTGGTATATCAAATGAAAGGGCTTTGTGAGTAGATTGCGAATATATTACACACTTTAACATTTTCACTACTTAGTTTAACAAATTATTAGCAAACGTCGAAAAATTTCGCAATTCAGAGTCGCCATTGAACAGGTCTAGATTGAAATGGACTGAATTGATTTTTACAAAATACATATCAAATACCTCTGCACATATTCTTTTCGAATGTCTAAAGGTAATTGATCAAAGATATTTAAAAATAAGAAAAGTACATCAGCTTTAATAACAGCATAATTTTCTGCTTTTTCCAAATTTTCAGATTCCATTAATAATTAGTAAAAAATAATAATAAATAAACTTTCGTATGTTTATCCTTACTAGGACAAGTTAGCATAAACAGACGAAGGTTTAAATAACCAAATTTTGACACTTTAGATACTTCTTTTAAACCTAATCACTATTTTTAAAATATGTTGTCTTATTAAATCAAATATTATTAACAATTTACAATATTTTTGGTATTCTATGCGTGGTAAAACATTTGTTGTATTTTATGAATGATTATTTACACCCGTTAAGCCCCTTTTACACCCATTAAAAAGACTGTGATTTTTGTGTTTTGTTTTGATTTTTTCTAAATAACTTTTTCCTATTAAGTTTCGCCAGGTTATTTAGGTCTCCAAGCAACTGTGTGTGTTTTTCATGTGTATTTGTCATTACTTTTATTTAACCTTACTTGTCCTATTTGGTAAAGAAACTTTACTCAATTCTTTTTTGAAATAATCATGTATAAAATTCAACAAATGGTTTTCCACGCATTAAAAACCAAATAAATTGTTAACACATTTTTTAATAGTGATTAAACCTTAACTTCCTGCCACCTATATTACTAACATAACTACCTGCCCGCGGTCACAGTGACTCCTACATTAAAGCCGTGTTTTTTAATGTAATACAAATAAATACTGTAACAAGGAATAAATGAAACGCATTTTAAGATTGTAATTATACTATTAAAAAGAATAAAAACTAAATAACACAACATTTTCTTCTATGAAATGACAATAACGTAAATACTGACATATTTCACTCAAAATTAACAATCATATTCAGATAATCAGATCAATCAAAATAAGAAGTTAAAATTAGAGCGAATTGCATTTTTTTTTTAATATTTATAAATATTTGAACGAAACAACATTATAAAAATGATAAAATTATGAACGTTTCATAAAAATTGCAGAGGGTAAACTTTACAATTTTTCATGTCAATTTTGGCATATTTTTTTGGGCACTCCAGGCAGATGGATTTAAAGGTATTTCGTCATCCGAAGAAAAGTCATCATCTTGAGTAACTGGTACTCTCAAACAAATCTATTCTCACCAGTAGAATGATCTTCGTCGATATCCTCTGAAGATAAAATACCCATACATTCATCAGACTCACAGTCTTTAGTAGGCACAGGATTGTCAGAACTAACAGAGTCCATATCGCTGCAATCTTCGTAACGAGTTTCCTCCACATCCGAAATATCTTTTAGCAACCAGATTGCTATATTTTCGTGGTTTTTATTCATGTTTACACAAAATCAAAACAAATAAACATAATACAAAATAATCACGTAACTTCCTACGCGCGGTCACCATGACCGCTAACAAGTTTTTTTTACTCACCCAAGCTAAACGCGCATACATAGAGCCTCGCCTAGCGCTTACGCGATACTAATCGACAAGTAGAAAAGGTACATAGACGCACACCAACGTACGTAGCCGTTTAACAGAAAAAAATAAATTTAAAAATTCGCGGCGGTCACGGTGACCGCGGGCAGGAAGTTAAGGGTTAAATTTAAAAGAAGCATGGAAACTGTCAAATACTGTTTACTAAGTAGGACAAGAAATGATTAACATTCAAAAGTTTATTTATTTGTTTTTTTATTAATTATTAAAGGAATCTGAGAATTTAGAAAAAGCAGAAAATTATGCTGTTTTCAAAACTGATGTACTTTTCTTATTTTTAAATAAATTTGATCAATTACCTTTAGACATTCGAAAAGAATATGTGCAGAGTTATTTGTTATGTATTTTTTAAAAATCAATTCAGTCCATTTTAATCTAGACCTGTTCAATGGCGACTCTGAATTGCGAAATTTTTCGACGTTTGCTAATAATTTGTTAGACCAAGTAGTGAAAATGTTATAGTGTGTAATATATTCGCAATCTACTCACAAAGCCCTTTCATTTGATATACCACATGGTATGAAAAAAAAATTCTTTGTACTGAAAACTTTATGACGTCACAGTTTCTACCCCCACCACTTTCGCACTTGTCATCTTATATATTTGTGATCAGAGGCCGTATTACGAGCTCTTAAATCCCCCCTTGTATAAATTGCTGTAGTGATATCTCTTTCTCGCTGTATAGCAAATAAAAGAGATAGATTGATAGCCAGTCAGAAAACTGACTGGAAATAAGAGGTCATAATACAGCCCCAGGGCATCGTACTGAATGCATCGACACCAAATTTTCATATTTCCGAGATGACTTGTACGAAAAGTGTTTTCTAAGCGTCTTTTTAGGGTTCCGTAGCCAAAATGGCAAAAAACGGAACCCTTATAGATTCGTCATGTCTGTCTGTCTGTCTGTCCGTCCGTATGTCACAGCCACTTTATTCGAAAAGTATTAGGACTACATAGTTGTAACTTAGTAGGCAGGTGTATTCTGTGAACCGCTTTACGATATTTATACAAAAATAAAAAAAATTAAAGATTAAGGGGGGGCTCCCCATACATGGAACTGAAACTGAAAATATTTTTTTTCATCAAACCAATACTTGTGGGGTGTCTATAGATAGGTCTTTAAAAATGACGTTGAGGTTCTTAAGACTATTTTTTTTTAAAGTCAACCGTTTGAAAAATATATGCCGCCAAAGTGGTAAAATGTGTGTCCCCCCCCCCCCCCCCTTTAACTTTTAAAGTAAGAGGGTGAAAATCTAAAAAAAATATAAAGTATAGATCTTAATAAACACTTTCAACGAAAATTATTTTGAACGAGATACAGTAATTAGTTTTCGAGATATAGTACATTTTCCAAAACCGCAAATATAACTTTGTCATTCATACAAACACTGTGAAAAACAAAGTTATTTTTTCAGACGAAAAATGATAGCGGTATTAAAATATGTTATGGTATAATGTACCTACGGAACCCTACTGCGCGTGGCCCGACACGCACTTGGCCGGTTTTTTTTAAGATTACTGCCGCATTATAGTATAACCCACTACGAGAGCCCAATGCAGATTGGTGTTTAAATAATAACTTATTGCCAGTCTGGTTTAGTTAGTTGATGGTTAGTTCAAGCCTTTTTTCTAAAAAAAATTGTACAAAATCTAGAATGCGGTAAATTTTTAAGCCATTTGTATTGAAAAATAAAGTATCCAGAACTTATTCGAAACCTGTAAGACTGAAACTAGCCCTAAATAAAAGAAAAGCAGTTAGGTGAAAAGGTCTAATCGTATTTTCAATAAACCGAAGCTTCCCAACTAGCAAAATATGTCGTAAAAAAATCAGCAGCACGTTTCTATTTCAGCTATTAGTAGTGAGATGGATTTACAAAATGTTGAGTAAACGATCTGTGAACGTTCTCTCAACGCGATTTGGGCGCACTTCTCCCTGGTTTAAATGCTGTAAATATCGTAAGATTATCGTCTGAATTGCGTTTTAATTGAAAGAATGTAGAGTAATCGCAACTCAAGTGCTACTGGTGCTATAATAGTCAGTAGAACCTCTTTCATTCGACTTATTAGTGGTAATAATAGGAGTGCGGTAACAATCACTCGACACTTTGATCGTGTGAATGCAACCAAGCAGCACTCATAGACAGTGCGTGTTGTCACTGTTGTGTTCGCGTAAACGAAGGAAATAAAAATAAATGTATGTTGCAATATTATGGCCATGCTAAGTATACCTTTACGATTTTATAGCCATAATGACAATAAAGGTAAGCTATTAAAGTTAGCTCATAAGTCTTACTTTCATATGCGGAATTAATTTTTTCGTCTATAATCCTTACATTTGTATTTAATATTTTCATGGGCCACAAGATTTCTAGTAAATAATGGATCGCAAATAATATTAATATAATAGATAAAATAAATTCGCCATTAATAGCATTTCAATTATCATCACAAAGTATTCACTCAGCTCTTAGCCGAAAAATAGACATGAGGTTTCCATTTTACGACTTCTAAGAGCGCCATTGCAGTTAGTTTAGGGTTCCTTAGCGCAATGTTAAATCGTCAATCTATCATACGGTTTACAAACAATCTGTAGTAGCGTAATATTTCCTACTGAATCCGCACTAATATTAAGTATTTGTTCTTCATCCGTTGGTTGATGTTGATTGTTTCAATTGTTTCAACATCTTATTAACTTTCCGTCGGAACCCTCACTTCCTTTAAGTTTTTTTCAACCGATTATTGTCCATTTTCCACACTGCTGTAAAAGATTTTATTTAACTTTCATACCACTATTATGCTGCATGATGGCTTCTAAAATTATCTTTGTGCACCTTTGGACCTGTAGTAGATCATTTGATAGCGTTTTCTCAACTTTAATAGTAAAGTCGAATTAAAGCCTTGCCAAAAGCTATGATATGACATTAGATGCTGTAATAGTAACTGAGAAGCTATTTTTTTGAATGAACGGCTTTTACTCCACAATATTGCTGTAAAAATTAGGTGACGAAAGACGGTGCTATAAAAGCTAGTTTTACGACAAATTAGCAATTTGGTTGCTTTTAAAGACCTGTCATAAGACTAAAGGTTGTCTGAATGCGATTGAGAGATATCTTTATACAATTGTTGAGTAAATGCGATATGAATTCGTCGAGTCCACGTTTACTAGACATATTTATAGAGCCAAAAAGCATTGAATGCTGAAAGATCTAGAAAGCTGCTTTTATACTACTTTTTGAAATGATAGGATCTTTCATACGAGTGTTTTACGATGCATAGTCGTGAGAGTAATTGCTTAAACGATCTTTTTGCTAGTTGGGTTATTTACAGTCCGAAGAAACCACCTAGTATCTACACAGCTCAAATAGAATAATCCCTAAGTCAGGTATATAAATAGATACCCTAACTAAACTAAGTTAATGAATAAGCAATTTCAGTGACCTCGCAATATTGTTTGCCGGTTGTTTGAGTTGTTTGTATTGACGAGCCGCGTATTTACAAAGGGTGAAGACAAATACAAAGCCGGTTAGGCTATTGCAAGATTGCGAGAATAATAACATTTTTTTTCTAAACAAAAAGATATTTGTAAAAATTATTCAGTGGTATTTTTTACCACAATGACGCTTGTGTCGGCATAATGAGTGCCGACTTTAAATCACGAATTTGCGAAGTAGTCTAGAATTGAATCACGAGCGTAGCGAGTGATTCTAATATAGACTACTGAGCACAGTGAGTGATTTAAAGTCACAAGGCAGAACAAAATTTTGGTCTCGTGTAAAACATACAACTTTTCATCTCTACCAGCGAGAAAATTTTTACGTGAGTTTCCTAGTAAAAAGCTAAATTTCAGCATTAGAAACTCGTTCACTTAATTCTTTTGGAGTTAGACACAGAGGAAATAATCACTACATGAGTTAGACAACTATCTTCATCGTTGGACGCACTCATTTTTTGTAATTTATCACAAAAATAGTTCGATCAAACCTATGCTGAAAAATTTTATTCATAAAGTAGTTTCCCGCCGTTTTGTTTTACATTATTACGTTGTGTTTTTCTCTTATTCATTAATATCCCATCTTATTTATTTATTTATAATCATAAAACACTAATTTGTTAATAAATTTCATTAATTTTTCTTATTTTATATTTATTTCATACATGCGACCTCATTTCGTCCATACTTCTTATTTCGAATTATCAACCTTCTTTTTTAACAATCCTTATTTAAAACTCCTTGGTATATCCGTGCATTTTATTTTTTTACTTTTTAATCCATTTATGATACCATAAAGCACTCTATCTATCCTTTTCTCACATATCAATTTTAGAAGTCTCATCCTTGTCACTTTTTTTATTTTTTCTTTGTTATTTTAAAAGTTTGTATTAGAAATTAAAAAAGCACTTTGCCTCACGCTCGCAGCAAAAATCGATTTTGCTGCGAGTTTTTACGCGCCAAAAGTGCCCTTTTCGTGCTGGAGAGGTGAAAACGATATTAGCGATACAGGACCAATTACATATATATATGTTTATTATCACTAAATAAAATTATTAAAGTAGCTTTATCCTCTTGTTTTACAAAATCTACAAGTAAAAAAGAAGTAAACAAACCGTAATATAACCAAAATAAAACACTCTTTAATATTTAATTTAATTGCCATATTTAATTTAAATGACCAAAAATGATTTCAAAACACTTTGTCCCAACCCAAATCACAGTAATTTTGAAATTTACATTAATAACACAATATGTATAGTATTATTTAATATTTTGTCACAATGCCGCCATTACATAACAAAACGTCAAAACGGTCAGGTCAGAGCCAACAAAGTTGCAACTTGTAACACGCTAGATGGCGCTAAAAACGTGCACGGAGCCAATAGAACGCTGTTACGAATACACAGTGCTTTTATTAACTCTACAATATTTTTTCCTTTGTGCAATAAGTTAAGATTTTCCGAAAACTTTTTCGGCTCACACACAAATTTTTCAATTATAAATCTTAATACTGAACACTTCGACAATTGCGAAACGTGCGAACGTTAATAAGATAAACATTGAAAACAATTTCATCGCACAAATACAATTTCCTCGAAGTTTTCAATAGGTGGGCCCCAAACAAGGTTAAAAAATAGATCGAAAGTAAACCGATTACCTAATGGCTCCTTAGAAAAATGTTTTATGAAGACACCCCACTGGTATTTTGCTTTTCTTAGACTGAAGCTCGTGCCAGATTTCTTTCGTTTTTTATTCAATAAAGACCTTTTCAATAACAACCCTCCAGTCTCCCAAAAAATTATGAATTTAAAAGGGTTTTTTTTCATTAACGTCGACAGTTGAAATATTCTTTCTTTATCGATTCAAGGGCATTAAGTGCGTTGGACCGTAGATTTTTTTTTCATAATTCAGATGGGTTTTCAATATCCTTAAGTTATGGGAAAAGGAACGGTTCATTTGATATTACGATTGTAATATCAAAAATTGCCTCTCGTTTAGTTAAATATATTAATATTCAAGTGCAAATCGTTAATTCAATAGTTCATATAAGTAATGCATTTTTAAACATAGATTTTCGATTTGTTGCCGCCACATTTGAAGTTCCAACACCCTTACCGGTTGACTGTTAGAGAATGCCATAGCATTAAGTCCGTCATTTCCTGTAATTTTAGCAATAAAGTTTAAATAAATGAATAAAATAAATTAGAATTCAATCAATTTAGAGTTTGAACTAATGTGAGCGTTGTACTGTACAGATGTTTTTTTTATAAGATGAATAAATAAGATGAATAAATAAATATTTCAAAATAGAGAGAGGTATTAATACCAATGTAAAGTTTCGTCATTACCTCGATGCTATTTCAAATTGCTCACGTAAACTTTTTTAATTTCCAATTCTTTAATAAAGCAAAAATTATTACTAAATCATTTTCGTGATCCGAACAGCTAAATCATATCTGTCAATAGAGTGAAGAACAAAGGCGTCTCGTCGGAGAGACAATAATTAATTAAATTAACACTGAATAAAGTTTGTTATCTTTCTTTTTATTCCGACAGTGCTTCGGGATAACCCGGGAGTCTTCCTTAAACAATTTAAACTTAGTTACAATTTTGTTTATAAGTGTTTCAAAATGGATCGAACAAAGCGCCTTTTTTTGTTTCATTATATAAAATATACTTATTATCTTTGTAATATCAATTAACAAACAAGAAATATTTAAATCTCTTATTCAATTATAGTTAATTAAGTACCTACCTTTAAAAAACAGAAGATATTATTAATTTGAGGTTTATAAAAATGATTCGTAATGAATTCAGGTCAAGATAGACCTAACAGTTTGTATTGGATTAATATTTTAGTTATTCAATAAATGTTTTTGCCTAAAGTCGGCTTCAGAAACAGGTCACGTTGCGAGTAGCCCGACCGCCTTCCTAACATAATTCTATCCTGGGAACGGAATATCTACATGAACAAATGTAAATAAATATTCGTATATACTGTTGAGTTGTTCATTCCAAATTCATGCGAGTGTCGCGACCTTTTCTCTCGACTTGTCACGTAACGCATACACGAAGTACTACCTACATTTGAAAACTCTTTTCATTTGCCAAATATTCTTTCTTTAGACGGCCATTGTTGTGGCGGTTTGCAACAAAGGACTTGGAGACGAAGCCAACTAGTTTCTGCATATTTATTCATGTTTGGCAACCGCACTTTGTTGTATAACTGAAATACAAATGGTTGTTTATGGAGCTGTTAGGCGAAGCTTTGCAAAATTCTATTTTAAAACAAATATATATTACACATTGCACAAACTAACCAGGAGCTTGATGGCGCAGTGGTTGAGTGCCTGGCCCAGCGATTTCGGAAGTTAAGCAACTTTCGCAAGGGTCGGTCATGGGATGGGTGACCAAAAATTTATTATCCTCCGTGCTTCGGAAGACACGTTAAGCCGTTGGTTCCGGGTACATTTGCAGTTGTAAACACCCACCAATCCACATTTGGCCCCCGTGGTGGGTTATGGCTAGGGTTTTCGGACCCGGGTACCCGGGTCGGGTATACCCGGGTATTTAAGAGAGTTCGGAACCGGGTAATAATTGGTAAAAAACCCGGGTACCCGGGTAATTTCTATATCAGCACTCATAATTCAAATCTGCTGTACAAAGACCTATAACGGTAAAACCTACTTTCCCAGATAGGCTGTCCAATCATTGTCTTAATTCCTTGGTATTTTCAAAAGCTTATTTTATTAACAAGACAACATGAATGATAATAAATTAATAACTTTTATTGTTCTTTATATTAAAAATAAGTTTTTATCACTGTTTAAGATATCTGCACGATTTTTTAAAGTATTTCAATAACCATCTGAACAACTTTTTTAAAGAAATGCAAGTCTAAAATATTCTAAATACGAGAATAACATCGTCTTTCCAGAGATAGATCTTTTTATGTTATGTTTTTTTCGACATATATTTGCTGGAATTACCTAGTTGTTTTTTTCTCGATAAATACACCGTCTAACTAATCGAGTAAATCCTTTAAAGTGGGTGTTCTACGAATAAAACTAAAAATGTTTACCAAAGGTACATGGGTCGAAATACGACAAAAAATACTTCTCTATACTAATACTTGATCCTATTGACTAAATACAATGTTTAAGGCTGTCCTATATAGGGCCAATTTTATAGATCACATTTGATACTTCATCAAAATTTAACAAAGTAACCTTCTAACGGCGGGCACACAATACTTTTTTATTAAAGGCAATTTTTTCAGTTAATAATAAGTTAATATTAATTGTTTTAAAAATCACAAAAAAAGCAAATTTGCCATTTAGTTTGCACAAAATACACTAATAATAAATACACTAAAGACTAAACAGGGGGCTATTGCACAACAAATTACAAGCTAATATTATTAGCGATTTTTCATACAAAATCACTAATAATATTAGCTTGTAATTTGTTATGCAATAGGCCCCAGATGTCAGTGTGTCATGTGATCTAAATTGGGCCTACATTAGTTACTTTACTTAGGGAAGACGACAATTTTTGTCGATTTTCGACCCATAGGTATCGCTTTAGCAAAAATGATAAGTTTCATTAGTGGAACACTCGTTTAAGGGGATTTAAAGTTTTAAACGATTAAAATTTAACGGTGTGTATATTTAAATGAGCAAAAGTTTTTATTTGTATTTGAAGATACCCGGGTACCCGGGTATTCCCGGGTATTGAAATAAATAATACCCGATACCCGGGTATGAAAAAAGCCCGGGTACCCGAAAACCCTAGTTATGGCCCATCCTCCTTATCCACCTATAAGGAAGGCCTGTGCCCCAGCAGTGGGGACATTAAAAATGGCTGATGGAGGTGGTGGTGGCAAAACCTAAAATAAGTAACCGCCACATCTTTCATCATCATCATCTGCCATTACGGATGGACATAGAAAGAGGATCCGACCATCTAAATTTACTAAGGATTTGTTTAAAGACTTAAGTCAAAAACAGGTGAACGAAACATCAGAAGTTTTTGCTCGGCACATATTATTATACTCATCAACTTTGTCTAGGGATCAAGGTGTTTTTTTCATACAAACGAGGTAACTTTGAAGTGTTGGTTTCCTGCAAGGGATGTATCATACTGTGATCTGATGGTCTATCCACGGAGTGAATGGAGGAAATTGAGATCGTTATACATACCCAAATGGCGACCGCGCACCGGACGACGCTCCGTGGGTAGGCCCCTGACAAGGTGGACCGACGATCTGATGAAGGTCGCGGGAAGCCACTGGATGCGGGTAGCGCAGGACCTATCGTCGTGGAGATCCTTAGGGGAGGCCTATACCCAGCAGTAGGTGTCGTGCGGCTGATATGAAGATGATGATGATGATGATACATACCCAACTATCTGATGAGCATTCTTAAAGATAGAAGGACTAGAGTTCTTAGATTTAGGATTTCCATACATAGTAATGCTATTTTCGCGGTTTTTTTAAACATGTCTTTTAATCTTTTAGAATGCTGATCAAATCAGTTTAGTGTGTATGGTAATCTAAATCTCCTCCAATCACTCCCTGGATAGCCATCATTAGATCACAGCACGGTACATCCCTTGCACGAAACCAAGGCTTCAAAGTTACCTCGTTTGTATGAAAAAAATACCTTGATCTAGACAAAGGTTATGTGTGTATTTTATAATAACAATTATCTGGTTGATATTTGTCAAATTGTCATAAAAATAACTTACAGCCTTTCAAATCTCTATTCAACAAGATGTTGAAATCCTTTCACAAAACGAACCTTATCTTAATGTTTACGAAGCTTCATTGTATTTTATCATAGTCCTATAAACGAAGTATCTTGTAATTAGTGCAATAAATTTTCCCCGTAAACAATGATAACGTTAGAGATTTCCGAACTTTTCCCAAGAGATACCTCGAGCAATACACAATAATACCATAAATAAGATAAGCTTGTGTATTTATGTAGCTTAACTCGAGCAAAAAGCCTATCTGTGGGAAATGCCTTAGGCGCGGTCACATTAGTTATATCAGTACGTATACCCATTAGATTTTGTTTGTCGTGATGGTTATCTGTTTTTTTCTGATGTACTGTACGCACGTGAAATGTTAGTTAGCAAAACTTGTGGATGGTTAACTCTCAATGATATTATACTACAATAAAACATGAGATCATTTCAATTTTAAATATTTATTAGAATTTATACTTGGTATTTCGTACTTTGTGTATCATTAATTAGCGGATTCAAAGCTTTCTTAAATTTTAAGATAAAACAGAAGTTTTACAGTTACCCGTTTAAGAATTAAATTGTCTACTTATTAGTATGTGTATATGATCGTATATCTGAGAATGTGTGTTTGAAATACAGTGGCGGTCAAATAATTAAAGACACCAGTAAATTTTCATACAAACGAAGTAAATTTGAAGCCTTGGTTTTCCGTCAAGGACTGACCTAGCTGTGGTCTGATGATGGCTATCCAGGGAAAGTATGGAGGAGATTCAGATCGCTATACACACCCAACTGATCTGATTAGCATTATAAGATGTATAGAAATCCTGAAACTGAAAACTCTGATCCTTATATATCTAAGAATGCTGTATCAGATCACTTGGATTTGTATAGCGATCTGAATTTCCTCCATTCAGTCCCTGAATGGCCTCCATCAGATCACAGCTAGGTCAATCCTTGGCGGAGAACCAAGGCTTCAAAGTTACCTCGTTTGTATGAAAATCAACTGGTGTCTTTAATTATGTGACCGCCACTGTATAACGATGACTGTCAAATTAAATCTTCAAAAATTATTCACATAGATATAGTTTCGCAGTATCTTAAAGAAAATGTTACATAAAAATTCTTCAAGCAATAATAATCTCTTGGTACAATTTGGTGTATTCCCAACGCAGCATTAGTAGTTACGTGCGGCATAATTTTCTTCATAACTGCGGCTTTAAAAAATGACGACGCTCGTCTTAACTAATTCGGTCACGTTCCCAAAGTTCAGGAAGAATAATGGCACTGTTGGCTCCCATCACACCCTGACCACACATCACGGCGCCGGAGCGTGAAAATCCGTGTAAATGCTACTTGGAACACTGCCAGTATTACTGCGAAATAGATATCTTTTATTCAGTAAAACTCAAACTTTTCTCGGCATAAATTCACAACTCGAGGGTACCTTCATGAAAATGTAATGAGGAAGAACTATTTATGGCTAATCCTTTTTGAATAAACTGCACGGAGCGGTGTGTCCGTCTGAATTTCTACGCACAGCAAGAAAGTGTCTGGAGGCAACGAAATATTTGTAGTAAAAGATTGTGTTCTAACGGGATGGATTTATACAGGCGTTCTGAGGAGTGACAGAGACGAAACAGACTGGTGAATGAGTTACAAGGCAGTGAATTTTAGAATTGCAAATAGGGGAAATGAAACTGCCGTAGACTGGGTCGCAATGCCACCCTTTAGATTTCTTCCGGCATTATAAAACCATCGTTAATATAGGAGTGCTTAAGTGAATTTATCTTGGGATCAAAGTGAGTTCTTAAAATATGATTATGATTTTTAATATTAAAATGTAAATTATGTACCAATTAATTTCTTTGATACCTATTTAAAAGTTTTCAAATGTTAACATTTAAAAACTTTCAAGTAGAATCTTAATTGGGCTTCAATCTATTTCAAACTTTTAAAGCAAAATAAATAAAAGTTGAATATTTTCTTTAAAAATTTAATTAGTTTTTTACTAATTGATGGAACATTTGGTGGACTTAATTTTATATAAAAAAGAATAACCAAAATATTTTTGTTTTTTTTTTTATCAACCGTAACCCAAATTAAGTTTGCACAGTGGTCTCTTTTCAGAAAATAACGGATTCAGCAAAGTATTAATCCTGTGCCATCTAAACAGAGAGCAAAATAACAAATAGGAGGATTTAATTAAAAATATGGCTTGTGTGCTTGTGGGTGAATTAATCCAGTGCGGCGAGCGTGCACGCGTGGCTGGGCCAAGTGGTTCTGCGAAATACTTTGTTAAAATTATACGACGGGAATTAAATTTTCATGATTTAATTTTTAATATTTTCTCATAGTCATAACTTGACAGGTCTTTAAAGAAAACCGAAGATAAAAATTAAAATAAAATATTATAAGTAGGTATATATAAAGTAGGTATATTATAAGTAAGTATATAATTAATATTATAAATAAGTACCTACTAGAAAAAAATCGACTCGTCACTAGATCATTACTCAGGTGGGACGCTGAGACGCGATACTACAAAAGCCTGTTGATTTCGGCCATGTACCTGGACGAAACTCTCTGGCTTGCCGATACTACAAAAGCCTGTTGATTTCAGCCAGGTACCTGACGAAATGCTCTGGCTTTTGTAATAAATATTTTTACTACAAAAGCCAGAGCGTTTCGGCCAAGTGCCAGGCCAAAATCAACAGGTTATTACAGTAATGTTTTTGGACAAAGCTATACCATAAAAGCTTGTTGAATTCGGCCAGCTTGTTGAATTCGGCCATAGCTGGCCTTGAACAAAATCAAAAGGCTTTTTAAGTTGGAACAAATTATTTTAAAGCCCAGAGTGATTCGGCCGAGTCGCGTGTTGTTTGTTATGCTTTCATGTCTCATAGGGTACGTTCAGATGACAAGCGCTCAACGTTAATTTTTTGTATAGTGTTCACATGGTGCGCGCTTGTCGGTAAGTATGTAAAGTATTTTTTGAAACGTAGGTAAGAAGGCACAAATAATATATAAAAAAAAACTAAGTACAAAACTAGGTATAGTCTATCTACAGTGTAGTGTAATCTCTAGACAGGCAAAGCGAGGGCGGGTTCAACACGCAACTCGGCCTAATCACTCTGGGCTTTAAAGTAGTTTGTTGCAACTTAAAAAGCCTGTTGATTTCGTCTAAGTGGCTGGCCGAGTTCAATAGGCTTTTGTAGTATCGCTTTAGGCAAAAACATAACTCTTATAATGTAGTATCGCCCCTAAGAAATGATCCCGCCTGAAAAATGATCTAGTGTCGAGTCGATTTTTTATATCGATTATTTAATACTAGCGGCCGCCTGTGACTTCGTATGCGTGGAAACTTTTTTTTTTGCTTCCTCACGGAAAAAATACTTTTTTTTTTTCAAAAAGGGCACCCTATGTCTTTCTCTGTACCCCTGTGAAGTCGTGAATGTAAAATTTCATAATGATCGGTTCAGTACTTAAGACGTGAAGGCATAACAAACAAACAAACGGACTTTTGCATTTATAATATTAGTAAGGATTATATGAAAAAAGTATTATGAAAGTTAACTCTTAAAATAAGAGAGTATTTTTGCCTGAAAACATCTGCCTGCACTTATACAGTGCCTTTGGTCTTGAACTAGCGATAATTTAAAGACGTGAAATACACTTAATTTTATCGACAAAAACACCCACATGTTGGGGTCTATCCCCACTCCTGTTGGAATGGCCGCCATTTTAAATTTGACTTTTTATTTTAGATGATACTGCGAAAAAATATTAATTTCTCCAGATTTAGAAGTCCTACAGTTATGACAAAATACTGTTCGAAAGCTAATAATATCATCTATCAATTTAAAAAATGAAATATGTAATTTTTTGGTTTAAATACGTCATAAAAAAATACTGAAATAAAATTTTATACGAAAGTTTGTGCGATTTTTTGAGTTTTTATTACATATCTCAAAAACTAGGACATTAATGTCCACTTTTTTGCATTATTCAAATACACAAAAATATTATCTACAAAAATATATTAAAATGTATTGCTCTATGTTGCACATTTCGATAGTTATTTTTGTTTGAACTATGACCCTCACGTAACCAAAAATTGATTATTTTCGAAAATGGACATAATTACAAGCATTTTGAATATATTTAAAATTAGGTTGATAATTTTATCTGAATACTAATTTCATCAAATGATAAAATCTAGTTTTTAGGTGTTTTGATTTTTTTTATTTTCGAAAATAACCATTTAGTGCTTGTAAGGGTCATATTCAAACAACAATAGCTCTCGAAATATGCAACATAGAGCAATAAATTTTAATGTTGTTCTGTAGATAATATCCCTGTGTATTTGAATAATGCAAAAAAGTGGACATCAATGTCCTAGTTTTTGAGAAATATAATAAAAACTCAAAAAAATTGCACAAATTTCGTATAAAATTTTATTTCAGTAATTTTTATGACGTATTTGAACCAAAAATTTATACATTTTATTTTTTAAATTGATAGGTGATATTATTAGCTTTTGTACAATATTTTTTTTATAACTGTCGGACTTCTGAATCCGGAGAAATTAATATTTTTCTGCAGGGTCATCTTAAATAAAAAGTCAAAGTTAAAATGGCGGCTATTCCAACCAGGAGTGGGGATAGACCCCAACATGTGGGTGTTTTTATCTATAAAATTAGGTGTATTTCGCACCTTTAAATTATTGCTAGTTCAATACCAAAGGCACTGTATATGCACTATTTCATATTGTACACAAGTAGGTACGACCTAGGGTTGCCAACTTTTTTGCATCAAATATACTATTTTCAATATTATTAGTGTAAAAATATAGTAGATGGCGAAAAAGTCCAAAAAATATAGTAGGTTGCCGTTTTGTATGGAGGATTTCAAAGTAGTTCTATTTTTCATACTTAAGTAATAAAACACAAGTGTTTAATCACAAAAATTACTATGCAATAAATTACTTATGTGCATATAAGTAATAGTATTTTTGTTGCTTTTATTTATTTTTTTCACTTGAAAAATATAGTAGTTTTGCTAACTACATATTTTTTTTTTTATATATATTAGGCGAGATCTCAATATAGTAGGTTACTATATTATACATTGTAGGGTTGGCAACCCTAGTACGACCTGTCATACGTTTCATCGCACTTGTACGTTGTGAGCGACTGCTGCAATTAGCCCAGGACTTTTAGCAAAAAACCTAGGACTAATTCCGGCGGAAGGTTTTTTGTTTTTAAAGTGTTCCTTAGGTCCCCCTGAATATATCTGGAAAGTTCCCCGTGAATCCCATGTACGCTCCCCCCTCCCCCCCTCAAACGTCTTCCTGATTTTAGTTTTTTCTATTTATCTCAGAAACGGTTGAAGATAGAAGAAAGTTGTCAACGTATGATATAATTGTTATAAAATATCCAACCCATCGACACTTCAATCATTTCGATGTGAGCTATAGTCTCTGAAATATACCTACAGACATGTCACCAAAATTTTTTTTTGCCCAGAAATCATTATTTGTACTAGTTTTTAAGAAAAGTGAGTGGAGTTGTGGCAAAATTATGTAAAGTCATATGAATCTTGAAACATTGAGGAATAAAACAAGGTATAATACATTGTTATAGCAGCATTAGTTCTAGATTAACACCGAATGGTGTCAGCGCCACGATGTAATTTTTAGCCCAATACTTTTAGATAAAAATTTCGCGATACCTAGGATTAATTCCGGTGGTAAGTTTTTGTCTTTTAAAGTGTTCCTTAGGCCCCTTTGAACATATCTGGAAAGTTCCCCGTGGATCCCATGTCCGCTCCCCCCTCCCCCTCAAACGTCTCCTTGATTTAAGTTTTTCCCATTTATCTCAGAAATAGCTGAAGATAGAAGAAAGCTATAGAAGTATGATATAATTGCTATAAAATATCCAAATTGTCGACACTTCAATTGTTTCGATGTGAGCTGTAGTCTCTGAAATATACCTAAAGACATTTCACCAAAAAAATTGTTTTGCCCAAAAATCATCATTTGTACTAGTTTTAAGAAAAAATAGTGGAGTTGTGGCAAAATAATCTGTGTTCATTTGAATTTTGATACATTGAGGAATAAAACGAGGTATAAAACATTGTTTTAGCAGCATCGGTTCTCGATTTACAGCGAGTGCCAAACACCACGGTTTAATTTTATAGTATGAAGACAGCAGGAACTATGCAAATGACGTTGCCTTTTAGGATTAAGTTATAGCAATTATATTATTAAACGAAATTAAATTGAAATTTATTTTACTGGAACACTCAAGATTTATGCTTTTATAATATGGCGCCACTTTATCGTCATGATCCATCATCATCAAAATGGTTGCTCCGATTTTAATACATGATGGGTCAAACGGTAGGTATCAAGCGATACTACATGTAATTAATAGTACTAATATCTTTGGACGAATCCTTCGTGTAACTTCACTTACAGGTTAGTTCGTTTAATCATTAATGATCATGCTCCCTCACTCACCCGCGTCGTACATATGAAAGATTTGTATGTATGTATGTTTGAACGAATTAACTCAGAAATTACTAAAGCTAATACTACAATAAATGTATTTGGCGTTTGACACCACTGAACCAATGCTGCTAGGACAATGTATTGTACTACGTTTTATTCCTCAATGTATCACAATTCATAATATGAACTCAGATTATTTTGCCTCAACTCTACTAATTTTTCTTTAAAATTAGTGCAAATAATGATTTTTGGGTAAAACATTTTTTTTGGTGAAATGTCTATAGGTATATTTCAGAGACTATAGCTCACATCGAAACAATTTAAAAGTCGACGGGTAGGATATTTTATAACAATTATATTATATTCAATAGCTTTCTTCTATCTTCAACCATTTCTGAGATGAATGGGAAAAACTTAAATCAGGGAGACGTTTGAGGGGGGAGGGGTAGCGGACATGGGATCCACGGGGAACTTTCCAGCTATGTTCAAAGGGGCCTAAAGAACACTTTAAAAGACAAAAACTTACCACCGGAATTAGTCCTAGGTATCGAAAAACTTTTATCAAAAAGTATTGGGCTAAAAATTACATCGTGGCGTTGACACCATTCGGTGTGAATCGAGAACAGATGCTGCTATAACAATGTATTATACCTTGTTTTATTCCTCAATGTATCAAGATTCATATGACCTTACATAATTTTGCCACAACTCCACTCACTTTTCTTAAAAACTAGTACAAAGAATGATTTCTGGGCAAAAAAAAATTTTGATGAAATGTCTGTAGGTATATTTCAGAGACTACAGCTCACATCGAAATGATTGAAGTGTCGATGGGTTGGATATTTTATAACAATTATATCATACGTTGACAACTTTCTTCTATCTTCAACCGTTTCTGAGATAAATAGAAAAAACTAAAATCAGGGAGACGTTTGAGGGGGGGGGACGGGGGAGCGTACATGGGATTCACGGGGAACTTTCCAGATATATTCAGGGGGACCTAAGGAACACTTTAAAAACAAAAAACCTTCCGCCGGAATTAGTCCTAGGTTTCTTTGAATTTTTTGCTAAAAGTCCTGGGCTAAATGGTGAGTCAACTTGAACATACCGCACATGGCACAATAAAATACTGCACCAGTATATTATTGTACCATGTACCATAGCACTCCGAGACAGAGGAAGTGACGTGGGTTTGCACAGGCATACGTCATCTCATCTCCGCTATCGGTATTGAAAATAACGTTCATTCATCTTTAATTGAACTGTTTCGTTTGCTAAGAGAAACAAATCACAATCAAAATGTACTATAATAATTTTGTAAAGTGTGTGACAGAACAAATAATCCTTCATTGCTTGTTACTAAGTATAAAGTCGCGCAACTGGATAGTGACGTAGTGCATCGCCCGGAATGCCAACATTGTTTTCTTGGACCATGATACCACATAAACGCACCCTCCTCGCTGATCGCTCGCCCCGCATTTTTATGATTAAGGATGTACGTTTATTAACTGAAAATTCGTAATAAAACGTATTCAAAAATTCAAAAAAATATTATTAATTATTAAAAAGATACTATGATTATACAAAACACTCAATGTATACTTTGCTACTA
This sequence comes from Agriphila geniculea, assembly GCA_943789525.1. Lineage (NCBI taxonomy): Eukaryota > Metazoa > Arthropoda > Insecta > Lepidoptera > Crambidae > Agriphila > Agriphila geniculea. Next base: position 22,044,144 of record OX038871.1, read on the forward strand.
AGCAAAACCATTGCGCGTTTTAGGACAGTACAGAGCGCCATCTACCGGCTGAAAACTAAACTATAGTAATTTAGTTGCATGAAAGATGGAGTCGATGCGCTTTTTATAGAATCAATCGTTTGTGCTGGCTAGCCACATAGGAGTGATATTATAAAAAAAATCGGGTTGCACTCCGGGAGTGCCAACAGAAGTGAAAACTTGAATATTAACGTTGTGCATTTTTAACCGACTTCAAAAAACAAAAAAAGGAGGTTCTCAGTTTGACCTCAGTTAGGGAAAATAATTTTGCACGAATTGCCGTCTTACGAATTTACTCTGCATTTGAATTTACGAATACAGGACAGTATCGTACGAAGGTTTTATCCATAGCGTGACAGAAAATCTAGAGTTTTGACATTTAATTAAAAAATTAGCGCGTTGCTATGGTGACACAAGTGTTTACGTCTGGAAATGACGCGCCGCCATTTTCGCCGCGCCCCGTAGAAAGAGAGGGGGATACTTCCGCCGCCGCGCCGGCTGTCTACGCTACATCCGTCTTACGAGTTTTCGGTCAGGGTCTCGTGACCCTGACTGACGGGAGTTTAACATTTTTTCCCCATTACAAAAAAAGTGTACAACGCCGCTAAAGAAGTTTTCACTTCAAAAAACTAAACTAGGTACATAATACGTAGTACTGTACTACGCCTTACCTACGCATAGAAATCAAAAATGAAAGCTATGTAAATGTGGTCTGAATAACAAAGCATAGATAATTCTGTCGTATAGCCCATTTGGATGAAAAATTTCGAAGAACGCATTTCGCCATCCGAAAAAAGTACTTAGTAATAAAAAGTAATTACTAAAAGTTGAAGTTATACTTATAATAACATTATGAGAATGCTGCAAAGGATATATTTTTGGAATTGAAAATATATGCTTAATAAAACAGAGGCAAGGCGCTACTCGGCTGACCGTGCAAGCTGAAATTTAATTCTACCGGGAGCATTCCGCGGTAGATTGCGTTCCTTTACTCTTGACTTCATCTGATGGAGCTAAAATGATTTCGTATGGAAACACTTTTCATTAATTACTGTTCCTCTACAAGCGGATCATACATGCGGTTAAACGCTTAACGTTATGCTTCGTAGTATGTAGAAAACGTAAAAGGAAAGTCGCAGGGTAAACAAAAATCTTTTGTGTACATAGTACATTATGATTAAATTCTAGACACGAAAAAGTTTTTAACACGAAACAGAACACGACTGAACAAAATTAAACAAAAACTTGATTTCAAAGCCCTTTCATACGTGGCCAGCTATAAATAACATTTTTAAGTAAACGTTTAAAAGTAATACTGTAAGTTTATTTTTTTCATGTTACAGGTGAAGTCTTTGAGATGATTGGCAATCAAAAGATTACGAAAATATAGTTGACTCAATATATATAGGGTCCTTCTTAAATAGTGCACGAAATTTTAAGGGGTCAATGTACTCATGCATACAAACAACTTTTACTATGGTACCCTTATAGGACCTTATAAAGAATGGAACATATTAATTTTGAAGTGAAAACTTCTTTAGCGGCGTTGTACGCTTTTTGTATGGGGAAAAAATGCTAAACTCGCATCAGTAAGAATCACGTGGCTGATCGAAAATGCGTAAAACGGATGTGACGGATGGAGAGTAGACAGCTGGTGGCGGAAGTATCCCCCTCTCTTTCTACGGGGCGCGTTGAAAATGGCGGCGCGTCATTTTAAGACGTAAACACTTGTGTCACCAGCAACGCGCTAATTTTGAAAATGGAACTAATAGCAGCGATCTTTTCGGTGAAATCATTGACTTATTTATACTCTATGCATGTAGAAATTAAAAAGGCCACTGGCGCGAAATCTTTAGAATTTTTCTCTAATACAAACTGATTGAATTGTGTGACTGTATAGTAAAAGGAAAGAAATAATTTTAATCCTTTGCCGCTAATTTCAAAATATCAAAAATGCACAACGTTAATATTCAAGTTTTTACTACTACCGGCACTCCCGAAGTGCCAACTGATTTTTATTTTTAATCAAATCCAATCCGTTTTATTAAACAGTGCTACAACGAAGAGGCAAAAACCGTTCTCTCAAAGGGACAACACTCAACGCCCTCCAATGGAGAGCATGCAAATTGATACCACTCAACAAAGTTGGGGCACAAGAACGAACGTTTGTATAATAGTAAACCAATTAAGTGATGTGCCTTATTTGAATGCGAATCGGACTGGAATGTGCTGTGGCTGTTTTGATTAATACTAACTCGAAGTGTATATTAAATTATTGATTTTGGAAGCCTTTGTCAGACAGAATACAATATTCTACGATGACATTAAAACCTATGCTACATTGACGTACGGGAGGTAGACTAAAGATACAACTGATAGGGGCATAATAATTGTGTGTGTGTGATGAGCACAAGCATTTGCTATTAAGTTAGAGTTATTGATATTATTCTAATATAATCTAACTTATTGTTACTATAGTGAAACATCTACTTGGTGAAAATTATCACAGAAATCATTATTTGTTATTAAAAAAATGTCACGAACGGGCGATAGAAAAATAAACAATTCAAATTTCAATTAAGTTTTTTTTCTATTTTGTTTTATTTTTTGAAGTGAAAACATCTTTAGCAGCGTTGTACACTTTTTTTGTAATGGGTAAAAAATATTAAACTCGCGTCAGTCAGGGTCACGTGACCCTGATCGAAAATTCGTAAGACGGATGTAGCGTAGACAGCCGGCGGCGGAAGTATCCCCCTCTCTTTCTACGGCGCGGCGAAAATGGCGGCGCGTCATTTTGGCGTTCGGCGGGTTGATTTTTCTGAGAGATAAACTTTTTAATGTAATATAAATTGTCATGTTTGTGTACGATAGCGCAATAAATAAATATTGTATTCTAATCAAAATGATAGTACTTTTATACTGATAATTAAAGCAATTCGTCCAAAATGATTCCCTAACTATTCCAAAACAAGCAAGCGTCACGTACTTAATACAATAGCAAAAAAGGTCAAATTTCAGTAGGCGAACGCCACTTACGTAAAAATTACTAAGTGACTTGTAGGTACTCACAATATTTTTGTACGACGTCTCCTTTTAACTTTTTCTGGCTAATAAATTTGTAGAGTTCATTTTATATAATCATGTCCATCAGCCATTTTTGATGTCCCCACTGCTGGGGCACAGGCCTTCCTTATGGGTGGATAAGGAGGAGGAGTTATATAATCATATTTGTTCAAAAATAGACAGTCCCATCAGAGAAACATCTCGCGTCATCGAACTACTTATCCCACTTCTGAAGTAACAAAGAAACTTAATAAACTGGATTTCCGAAATGTTCCGGTGACCTTTCCGAGGTATTTTGTTATCACAAGCCCGTTTCGTACCTGCCTAAAATAAGTCGACGGACCCATGTTTTGTAGCGAGCGAAGCTTTCCCTAACTTTTTACCAATGCTTTGGTATCCTTCCAGACTTTGTAAACTGTGATGAATTATTACCTACACAAATGAAAGCTGTTATTTTAATCACTTTCGAACTGAAAACAGCAGTAAATATTACTTTTTCATTAAGTTTTTAAGGTCACAAAATGTTAATGAACTAACAATACAAATCATGTTATTTAATTTAAAATAGCATCTTGCTGATTTTCTTACAAATTGTAGCACTCTTCACGAATAACTCAATAACTACTTTGTGCATAAAAAGTGGTAACACATAATTTATATTCAGGTCATTGTAGACTCAAACACGCTTTTAATATTATAAAAAACCGGCCAAGTGTGTGTCGGGCCACGCGCCGTAGGGTTCCGTAGTTACCTTATACCGTACCATATTTAATACCACCTATCATTTTTCGTCTGCAAAAATAACTTTGTTTTTCACAGTGTTGGTATGAATGACAAAGTTATATTTGCGGTTTTGGAAAATGTGCTATATGTCAAAAACTAATTTCTATATCTCGTTCAAACTAATTTTGGTTATAAGTGTTTATTAAGATCTACAACATATATATTTTTAGATTTTTCACTCTCTTATTTAAAAAGTTAAAGGGGGGGGGGGACATACATTTTACCACTTTGGCGGTATATATCTTTCAAACGGTTGACTTTGAGAAAAAGTTGTCTTAGAAACCTCAATGTCATTTCAAAGACCTATCAAGAACTATCTATAGACACCCAACACGTGTTGGTTTGAAGAAAAAAATTTTTTTTCAGTTTCCGTTCCATGTATGGGGAGCCCCCCCTTAATCTTTTATTTTTCTTATTTTTGTATTAAATTCGTTAAGCGTTAACAGAATACCTACCAAGTTTCAACTGTGTAGTCAGATAGACAGACAGACAGACAGACATGACGAACGTTTTTTGCCATTTAGGCTACGGAACCCTAAAAATCAGTCTAGAGCTTTCGCTTTATTCATCAAATGCTTTTTATAAACACGCTATTATAGATTAAAATATTATTACTACAGTAAATTGTGTTTCACTTAATACATTAGCCGGTCTGGATGATGTGGCAAATTTCAGTATTAGGTTATGAGAGCGTAATGTTGATGGAATTTTGCTGTTGGTGTTTGCCGCTGCTTTTAGTAACTAGCGACAACCAACTAACTTCGCTATTATGAATAGAGCAACTAATTTTCTGGACTTAGCACTGAGATATTAAAATTTTTACTTATAAAACAATACACCATGAAATTTTAATCATTTGGTTCCCGCAGTGGAGTGGTTCTACTCATGGTTACAAGCAACTTTTACTATGGGGGCAACTCTGATACCGCGAAAAAAAAATCTGCTGTTCCATACATTAAGGTCGAGTAGGTATTGCGCTTTTGTATGGAACGGCTGATTTTTTTTCTCTTTATCAGAGTTGGCCCCAAATTAAAAGCTGCTTGTAATCATGTGTGGAACCACCCCACTGCGGGAACCAAATGAATTAAATTTCAGCGTGTATATTGACAAGTATATGAGTTGACGACTTGAGTGGTACAGTGGTCAACATGCCGGTCTACCACGCAAGAGGTCCCAGGTTCAATTCCCGGCCGGGCAGAAATTGAAATGATGAATTTTAGTTTCTGTGACGAGTCTGGATGTTACTATGTACAATACGTTTTGTCGCACTAAATATAACTATGTACTTATTGTTTATTAAATTACAACCATACTATATGAATGCACTAGTTAGCGTGACAACTATCTTGTGCTTTACGTACTTTAAAAGTAACTGGACGCTTTCTTTAGTACCAACTAAAGAAAGTGTCCACCAACTTTTTATGTAAAGCGTACTTGTGATTCCACCTTTAGAGTATGAAACACTATCTGCTATGATGTGCATAAGAGTGAAGGCTATTCTAACATAATTAATTATGTGCTTCGGTTGCGGCAAATTTAGGAGTACCTGTATTAAGCTTAACGCTGATGGAATTCTGCTGTCACCCTCAAATTACCTCGATAGTATAGTAAACATACATTAATTGTTTCAAACAAACCTACAGTGCTATTTTTTAAAGATTTTTGACAAATATAACTAAAATATCAGGATTACTTACAACACTTTATTATAAAATTAGGTAACCCAGTTGGTATACAGTGTTGACCTGTTAGTATTAATAACAAATCGAATTTTCAATTTCATTTTTTTCATTTTCATAGTCCATAGAATATTTAAATCCAGGAACCTGGGTTTAAAAAAAATAGGATCATTTTTCTATTTCCATATTTCATAAACGATACGAAAAACGGTTCCGCCACAACGCAATAACTCTGAAGTTTTTAACTCCACCATGTGAAAGTGCAGGGTTTAAAAATTAAAGCCTCTTAGTCCACTACCACGTTACTCGATGGTAAGTACTCCTTGCTCGTCAAAAGCGCAGTATAAACAGAACGCATTAAGAATTTAACATATTTATTTAAACTAGAATAGGAACGGTTTTAATATCCATTTTCATTAACGTTTTATTTTAACACTATTTCTGGCTTGTCAGTATCAAAGTCGGAAAACAATAATGGAAAAGCTTGATTTTCGAACTATGCGTGAAACTACTATCGCAAATGATTAGATGCGATAATGATAAACACTTTTCAATAATAGTACACTATCCCGTAGAACATTTAAATCTCTAAAAACGTTACCGTTTGCCGTTGTCATATGGTTATTTATTACGAAATTATAGATACTTTAACCCAAGTTTTACAGATCGCAACCCGCCGTAACCTATATTTGTATATCTCCAAAAATGTTTATTTTTTATTTTTCGAGGTTTACCACATGGTTTAGCTATTGTCATGTTCTACAGCTTTGTTTGATTGCCACTGATAATAGTAAGTCTATGGAAAGTGATTATACACAGATTTAAGACCATATAAAGTCCAACCATTTTCATCAGGTCTTAAATCTGTGTATGGCTACTTTTTATTATAGTCTTACTTTTATCTGTGGCAATCAAACAAAGCTGTAGAACACGACAATAGCTAATATATGTGGTAAACCTCGAAAAATAAAAAAATATCATTTTTGGAGATATTCAAATATAGGTTACGGCGGGTTGCGATCTGTAAAACTTCGGTTTTAGTATCTATAATTTCGTAATAAATAACCATATCACAACGGAAAATGGTAACCTTTTTAGTGATTTAAATGTTCTACGGGCTACTGTACTATAAGGATGAAGGTCAGTTATAATTAGTCTATAAATTGTTAACTTAAGTACCGGACTAAAACTACAAGACTAAACCAAAGTAGGTACTCTAGTTACCAAAATAAAACAATAATTCTTGCAATCTGAGTGTTTTACCTTCATATTGTCTAAGGCAATTAAGTCACTTATCTCCTGAATAGTTAGTACCTGAATTTGTGTAACTAATCATGAAATTCTTTTAAATAGGTCAACCTCCCGTCGGCGCAGCATTAAAATAAATTAAAAACTGCTGCATGTTGTACAAGCAATAAAGTTATTAAGTCGGAGCTAGCAGACAGAAAAAAATCGTAATGGCGCCGCGCGGAAGTTCGTAAATGCTGGCCAAAAAACATTAGCGAAAAATATAGCCGGTCCGCTAGTGCTGCTTTGTAAATATCGCTTCGTTGCAGAAAAGTTAAATTGTATCTCATTGTTGGCGGACATTAACTACAGATTATAAATCTCTTCGGTGTCCTGCGCTTGCTGGCGTTTCGCGAAGTGCCAGATAGGATCGTGTAGCATCTGTAAACTCATTTACACATTTTCACACACTCGCCAGTTTGTTTATTAGTTAAGCAGTAATGTTAAATGTTAAAAACCGGCCAAGTGCGAGTCGGACCCGCGCAGGAAGGGTTCCGTACCAAAAAACATCAAAAAAATCACGTTTGTTGTATGGGAACCCCCTTAAATATTTTTTCTGTGTTTAGTATTTGTTGTTATAGCAACAATATAAATATATCATCTGTGAAAATTTCAACTGTCTACCTGCAATCGTTATTAATAGCGAGCAAAAAACACCAAAAAAATCCCGTTTATTGTATGGGAGCACCCCTTAAATATTAATTTTATTCTGTTTTTAGTATTTGTTGTTATAGCGGCAACAGAAATGCATCATCTGTGAAAATTTCACCTTTCTAGCTATCACGGTTCATGATATTACAGCCTGGTGACAGACAGACGGACAGCAGAGTCTTAGTAATAGGGTCCCGTTTTTACCCTTTGGGTACGGAACCCTAAAAAGTATTAAACAATTTGACCTTCAGCCATTTTTAATTTCTCTACTGCTCGGGCACAGGCCTTCCTAATGGCTGGATAATGAGAATGGGCCATAACCCACCACGCGGGCCCGATGTGGAATGCTGAGTGTTGACGACAGCAAATGCAGCCGGGACCAACGGCTTAACATGCCTTTTGAAGCAGAGAGGAGTTCAATATACTAAATTTTTGGTCACCCATCCCATGACCGACCCTTGTGAAAGTTGCTTAACCACCGCAATCGCTGGGCTAGACGCTATATCACTGTCCAACTGAGCCCCTAATGAAACAACTATTGAATTAAATTTTCGGCTGGCCTACTAAACTATTTATGTGTGAATATAGAAACCAAATTAACTCATCGAGCGTCCAATGCATGCAGTCCAAGCATGAATAAATTTTCCAATCAAAGTTTGAAAAAGAGCAATACAAATCAGCAATGAATATTATACCGACTGTATCATACTTCAATGCCTGATGAACATGAAATATAACTCTTTAGTATACTGTCATACACAGAGATAAAATTAAAATAATATGGAGACGAAGTTTTTAGGGTTCCGTAGCCTCAATGGCAAAAAACGGAACCCTTATAGATTCGTCATGTCTGTCTGTCTGTCTGTCTGTCCGTATGTCACAGCCACTTTATTCCGAAAGTATTAAAAGTACACAGTTGAAACTTGGTAGGTAGGTGTATTCTGTTAACCGCTTAACGATTTTAACACAAAAATAATAAATAGAAGGTTAAGGGGGGCTCCCTATACATGGAACTGATACTAAAAAAAAATTTTTTCTTCAAACCAATACGTGCGGGGTGTCTATAGATAGGTCTTTAAAAATGACATTGATGTTCCAAAGACAATTTTTTCTCAAAGTCAACCGTTTGAAAGATATACACCGCCAAAGTGGTAAAATGTGTATCCCCCCTTTAACTTTTGAAATGAGAGAATGAAAAATTAAAAAAAAAATATGCTGTAGATCTTAATAAACACTTTCAACGAAAATTGGTTTGAACGACATAAACTTTGTGGTTTTTGAGATATAGCACATTTTCCAAAACCGCAAATATAACTTTGTCATTCCTTTTGTATGGTCATTCATTCATTCCGTCATGCCTTTTCTATGGCAAGGCAGAGAACTGGAATGTAACCAATAACAACTGTATGCACTCTGTTTTGTGTGAATAAAATGATTTGATTTGATTGATTTGATTTGATCATACCAAAACGGTGAAAACAAAGTTATTTTTGCAGACGAAAAATGATAGTGGTATTAAATATGGTATTGTATATTAAGGTAACTACGGGACCCTACGGCGCGTGGCCCGACACGCACTTGGCCGGTTTTTTTGTTTCTTATAGTTATGTGTGAGTGTTGACGACCTGAGTGGTGCAGTAATCAACATGCCGCCTACCACGCAAGAGATCCCGGGTTCGATTCCCGGTCAGGCAGAAACTGAAATGATGAATTTTAATTTCTGTGACGGGTCTGGGTGTTAATATGTATTATTATACTTATTAGTATATATTTAAAAAGTTCATAATTACCTATTATTGTATATTTAAGTGTATGTATGTTTATGACTTTAACTTTTCATTAATTACTTTGTTCCATCCGTGCTATTTTACACCCCCCTCTTTTTCATCTACTGTAAATATCTCCATGCCTCCGGTTGCCTGGAAGAAATCGCTTTTAGCGATAAGGCCGCCATGTTTAACACTGTAAGTTCTATTGTTAAGTCTTTATATGTATATATGTTTCACTTTTGGTGTTGAAATAAATAATTATTTAATCTAATAAGTTGCATATCAGTTGTCTAGCACCCATATTTACAAGCTTTGCTTAGTTTGGGGCTAGATGGCGCTGTGTGAAATTGTCCTAGCATTTATTATTTATTTATTTAATGTACGAACCAAATGAATACAAAGCGAATGAACTGTCTAATCAAAGCTTAAACAAAATTAGATGGGTGGGTAGGGTCACCCCCATTATTCCACAGTTTCCCCTTATTTAAATATTATACATTTAGCAAAAATAGCAGCGGAACAAAAACATACCTCCTTGCAGTAGATAAGTACATCCATCGTTTACAAAATTTATTTCCAGTTCAATATAAAATTTTCTTAAATCTGTTATTCAATTTAGCTCTGACATTAATGTGACAGCACAAATTGTTATTAGGCACTTCCCCGAGCGAATTAAAGCTGATCAAACTGAATGTTGCTTGATTTAAAATGCATTTTAGAGTTCTAAATTGGAGGCACGTCTGATCTAATGTCAGTTGCAATAATGCAGGAAGTTTGTTAATGAGTTTCACCTCGGTTGAAGCCGCAAATTGGATTATAATGTTAATATCGTGGTTCTGCGGGGTCCTTGTTCGGCGGGGAACAATTTTCGGTACTTCTTAGGGAAGCTTGCCGTCTATTATCCTCATTTCAATAAGAAATAAATTACGATTTCTTATTACGTTTTCCATTATAGGGGAAAATTTATCAAGTTTCTGCGAAATATTGTTGATTGTAATGAGAATCGTCTTCAAGGCTTAATGTTAAATTAATATCGATATTCTTACAATCCTTATGCTTCCTTTTGTTTTCAAGATTCGACTGCATTAAATTTTTTTCACCAAAGATGATAATGTTAGTTAATTCCCGAAAGAATATAACCCAGCGATATTTAAGGCACGAGTGAATAGGCTTCTTCTGGGCAAGCTCGCTTCATCTTCGGCCTCTTCTTAGCCTTATGGTTCTCGAATGTGGCCAAGAGTAAGCCCATTTAATGTAAAAAAAAAAAAAAAAAAAAAAATCTATAAAACAATAATTCGGTTAACCAGTTTTAAGACTTTACCATGAACTATGTTTATTTTCTTTGAAAATTTCCATTGACGAGGTTTACTGGTTATTTCGACAGTGTGTTAGCGCCAACAGTGTTTGCATCTCGTCAAATTAAATCCTATTGCATAATTAATAGATTTCACAGCACTGTGATGGGGCGCAGCTGGATGTTATCACCTGTTACAATTGCATTAATAAATGGGTTTTCACGTAAGGCGTAGTGAGACTAGATGAGCATACAGACATGTTATTAATGGATTCAATCTCTTATGAGGAGGTCTCCTAACTTAAAAGGACATCAGGCACATGAAACCCAAAAGTGTATAAACATAATTCTGTTATCTATAAACACTATATGTTACTAGAATCATAAATCAGTAGCAACATTATTTTTTAACTCCTTCATTTAGCTTTAATTAATTATTGAAAAAAACAAAAGCATATCAATGAAACGGACATCTTTGTTAGCGATTTCACAAGTCTCCCCTGAGTATATTTGTTCTGTGGCACAAGTGATTGCGCACAAAAAAAAAGTCTGCCGGATGTCAGTCAACTCAACTGTCAAAAGCGTTTTGTTACGTGCGACATATGCACAGATTTTCCATTTGGTGTTCCAACTCGTACATTGTGGTGCTAATCTGTATCACTAACGCAGCTAACGAAACGTGTTGTCGTGAAACTGGTGTTGCTATTTAGTGTCGGGGTTACCAAAAAAAAAACTTTCAAACGTAAATAACTCTTAAAACATAAATCTTCGTAAAAATCGGAATATTTTCTATGATTTACTAATTTCATGCCTACATTAAAAAAACAGAAACGTTATACATTCTTTGTTTTTTTCTATGGGACTCTGCCTGATGTCCTTTATATCGCAATAATAACAGAGAAAATCAAATAGTTGTTATTATCTATCGGTATTCAGTTTCATGCAAGTATACAGTCATGAACTGTCAACACTTACAATAATGTATACGTTTAAATATTACTAGCTGTTGCCCGCGACTTCGTATTCATGGAACTGAACTGGACAACCAGCCTACTTATTGTCTAATTTCAAAATCATTCGCAATCGCTTTCATTTGACAGAACATTGATAGGTACTTCATTTTGGCACAAAGAAAAACTTACCAAAGAAATGCAGCAATGTGTCACATCCATCTGTCAAATGAAAGCAATTGCGATAGATTTCGAAAATTAGACAATAAGTACTTAACATTACGCAAACAGTTCTTTCAAAATCACAGTGATTTATAGTAAATATGTAGTAATAGTTAAACTGGTTATGATCTGAAAAGATTTATTAATTGTCAATGAAAATAAAATTAAAATATTAACCCTTGACATATTGTTTTTAATTTTATATACAGATATTAATATGTTTTTTATTATAAAATGTATAAAAAAAGCGGGCGTAAGTATTATATTTTTAGAGAAATTGATTTTACCTACATTATACTATACAATATCTGGGTTTTTAGCTGAGTACACTTTTCTTAAAGTAGAACTCTTGTTCTATGAAGACTTATGATAGTTAAATTAGAAACGAAACATATACCTCTTCATTTTACTAGACGAGATGACGACATGAATCGAGTTGAATGATTCAGTCATCTAAGTAGACTACTAAATTATTTTATAATAAGATCATGGTTATTGATATTAATAGTAGATCACAATTGATACGCTCAAATCAAAAACAGAACAAGTGCAAATTTTAAAATTTTGGGAATTAAAAAAAAAACTCCCTGGAATAAAAAAATTGTACCAAACATCAGAAATAAAAAATATAATAAAGTAATTTCATTCTTTAGCCACACTTTTATGTTATGAAAATAAATAAAGGTAATCTCTTTATATTTTAAAAATCAAGACAAAATTATTTATATGGTCTGGTATTTGACTTGAGGTTTAGTTTGACTTAGTAAAATGATACAAATATACAAAATTTTATATTTATTCATAGCCAGTCTCATTCCCATAATTTTCGTCAGACTCGGAATTATTTTCAGTATCATCAGGTCTCATATTTATTTAATTAAAATAAAAAAGGCATTTTCAAAAAAATATGGATAGAGCTTTTTTATCATTAAGTTTCTCTTCTTTCATACGCACATTTAATCGATTCATATATATTAATCTGTTTATTCCGGATTAAGGTAGGTAGATTTCATAAAATACTACCGATCTGCATCATTAACTCTATTTCGCCAAAATTGCTACTTGGTCTGTTTTTGACTTGAGCGTATCAATTATGTTGTTCAATATGCAAAAAATGTTGGTCCCATTTTTATTACTTTCTGCGGTGTTGTCATTATCGGAAGTTAATAAATTATTTCATTATTAAACGCATATGTATAGTTAGTTACTTAACCATCAGCTCAAATTGTTGTAAAACCGGACTAAATACTCCACACATTAATTAAAACATTTTCATATAAAAACCGGGTAAAATAGATTACATTTCCCTGGCAACATTTTTTGCAACTGTAAGTGGATTACAATGTTAATTTTATTGATGCAAAGCCACCCCAGAGAATAGACGCTTCGGTGGTGCGACTCAACATTAGTATGCTGATGGTACAAAAAGATAAATTTGTTTCTGGCGCATTAATTTATGCGTTTTTTGTGAGCGCGAGTTAAAATAACAATTTTTTTGCAAGTAACAGACTGTGCGAAATAGTTTCTTTTTATTTTTTATCTACAAAGTCATCGTCAGAGATACGCAATTTGTACAATTTGAAATATAATGTTAGTATTAGATAAATTTTCATTGTTTTGACCACTTTTCGTTAAAAATGTTTCATTTTGGGTGAAAGATTTATTACGATATCTTAAAACACCGTTTCATCAAAAGAATTACCATTAAGCTTATCAAGTATTATCAGCACACAATTCGTTAGTTTCCGAACTATCGAATAATACTTACTCGACTATTCCCTATCTCGATTCCTGTACTTTTATCATCAACGCCAAGTTTCTGCCCATGTCTGCACTCTGTTCTGATCCAGTATCGAAAGTTTAGGACACGTTCGCTGTTTCTTCCTACTAAAGCAACGCTAACTTGCTCTATATTTATCTTTTAAAAACTATAAGACGGTATATCGAATTTTCAGTACAATTTTTGTATCCTTGAGATCTCGTTCAGATCTCCTTTTTAGGTAAGTAGTAGGAAAAATCTTATAGTTCTTTAAATAATTTTATTAAATATGGGATGAATAAAATTCAAAGCTAATTAAGCTTAATACGTACCTTATAGGTATAATAAATACAGACTGCAAACCTATAATAGTTATTTATTGTTTTCAGTCTTTTCATAGATATTAAGAATACATTTTGAGCGATGTTGTAGGTACACAAAATATTCCATTATTAAAGCTTGCATTAGACCGTTAGAAGAATTAAGTTTTTGTTTTTCGTACTGTACTCTTTTGTAATTATAATAAACACCAAAAACCATTTCATTTGTACGTTGATGCACCGGCTCAGTCCATTTGCAGTAATTTGCACATCAAAGTCTACCACTAGTAATGCTACCCTGAGTCACATCATTAGGGGAGTGCCTCTCGTAAACCAGCGGTAATGGGTTTTATCTTGGTCTATAAAATTTATTTACACTTCTACTAGTACAGTAGGTTCCTAAAGTAGGGTAGCTAAACAAATTCAGGCCTTAACACAATTTCTTAAAGGTGATTTTGGGTTTTCGCGTTCTGTACCGATTGTACATTATCAGAACCTCATTTCGTAATGTACATGGTGAAATGCGTGGTAAATGTAAATTATAGTCGTGTTTATGACAATCGTGTCAAAGTATTTCCTATTTCGATTTAGAATGCTGTATGGGTTCTCAAGTTGATTAAATACTCACATTAATCTTGATTCGATTAACTGAAGGATATTATTAAAATAACTTTAACGCCATCGCATCGGCAAAATTATTTATCGACCTAACACTATAATGGTGATAATGAGCACTTTGTTATAAGAAAATAATATCAAACCGTGTATTTCTATATTTTTTCCTCATTTCAAATCACAGATATTAATTAAGTAGATAAGAGTTGCTCTAGTTAATGTTGGTAAAACTTTGGAAAATAATGAATTTGAGATATTGAATTCTGTTGTGCAAACAAAATGTGACGCGTCTCCCAATAACGTGAAAAACAATCCAACATATCAAAGAAAGAATAACCAGCTCCATAATTAAAAGAATACAGCCTCGCCCCAATTCCCACAGACAATCCCGCAAAATTCTCCCAGCGATCTGCTGATCTGTGGTCATATAACAGGATACCCGGTATACCCACTGCAGGCTGCACCGTCCCTTCGGTGCCATAACGAGTACTGTCGTGAAATAAATCTTGCCACCCTCCGAAGCCTCCTTTCAGAGCTCGGATAAAAGGTCTTTATTTTTTCTCATTGAAGCCCTTTTATGTGCTGTGCGTTTTGATTGGATGGATTTTATGGATAAATAAATGGATGGCCTTTGTGTTAAAAATATGGTGTTGGTTTTGATTACTTTTTGAAGCCGTTTAATTTTATTTTGGATGTTGTGTTGTGTCCCTTTTTTATTTTATTTATTGACGGTCTAATTTACCTTGCTTTTTTTTCTAAATTGTATTTATTTTCGATATCTTTTGTCATGTCAGTTGCGTATACCTTTTAACTATCTTAGTGCCAATTGATATCAGAATTGCAGAGATGTGGAGAAAATTTAATACAAAACTTTCGACTTTCTGATATTAAGGTTAAAAATACAATTTTTATTTTGTTATTAAGACTCTTTTCGCAAAGAAGTTTTGTGTACCTACTTGTTTTGGTGATAAAAAAAACTGCGAAAAATAATATAGACGGAGCGACTATTCACGTACAGGAAGTCCATCAATCCGGTGACGGACCACCTCTGAAAGTCCAATCAAGCGAGCCGCACGAATTTAGCAGACAAATAAATTAAGGGCCAATAGACAGCGCTTGCCAAACGGTACTTCGAAAAATTGGAACGGCTGACTACGCAAAAGGTTCCCAAAATTTATGCTACAGTTTCACTCCCTTGCAAAGGCCATTAAAACTGTCTGTCCGTCCGTTTTCAGATTTAAACCAAATGGTCTACCGTCACGAATCTAAAAAGCATTTATCACTCTCGATTTTCCGCCCACGGCCACGGTCGGGCAAGCGTGATTCCAGTGTGTTTTTCATGAATGGCTGTTAACTAAGTTGAGTGTGGGCAGCTTTATGGGTTCAGGTGATGCCAATCACGCTATGTTCTTAAGCAGTAGTAAAGAAAATTTCTGCCTTATCACTACTGCTTGCATAAAAACCGCTGGATTAAGACTGCTTTAATATATAACGTTATAGGAGGTAGATCGCACCTCATTATTTTTAGTTTTCCACGTTAACCTGCCATTTGGGCCAGTGACAGTAGAATATCATTGTTTGTCAGTCATTGGGCAGTTACCGTGTCTGAGATAAAAAAAAAATACTAAGATTAAATTAGCTTCACAAATAACAAAAAGCTGATAGACACAAAATATATTTAAACCCATCCAAACTCCAACTGGAGCGTCACTAAAATATTAAACCAAACAGCTTTCAGAGTAGGATAAATTAATTATCGGCGAAATAAAAGCTACATTTAAACGGGGCCTAATTGCCAAATAAATGTCCTACACGTTTACTCCATTATACGAAAGTAACCCTTACAATTTTACTTTAGAGCGGGCGGCATGGCAATATAGCTTTGACATTCATTTATCTCCATTATAGATCTGCGGAGGTAAGGTTGGTACCAACGAGTCCCTAGGGCTACCCCTAATAGTAGGTATACACGGTAATGACTAAGTGTACGGTGTGGACATCCCAGTGTTTAGAAGTTGGATCGTTACGTTTGTGGACCGAGAGGGAATATTAACCGAGCATGCATGCGTAATGCAACCCATGTAATGAATTAATGGAAGCGTAAGTTTAATTTTAACAGTTGAGATAAACCTAGATGAACAAAGATGCTTAATTTAATTAAAATTTCATTTGGTTTGAGGGATTATCATGAATACTTACAGTTGTTAAAAATAAGATGCAGTTTTAGTTTCTACGAGGACCTAAAACCGTTGAAGGTGTTACGATAACCGGACAGAGAATACTCTTACGCATGCTCGGATTAAAATACAGCTTTCCGACGACCGACCCGTGGTCACACCGTCGTTCACTCTCAATTACCTAGTATTGATAAAAAACAGTAAATAGGTAAAGGTTCCGTCGCTGAATAACAACGACAAACGCAGGTATTTACAATGCGATTAATTTAATGATGTACAGTCAGCAATGAAAGTCGCTTAACGCTTTGGTACTTTGTCATAGCAACTTTTTTGAAAGATATCTCACGGGTTGAAACATTAGTCAAAAAGTTACTATGACAAAGTACTAAAGTGTTTTAAAACTTTCGTTGCTAACCGTACAATTGAAGTGACTAACTTCAGAGCGCGTGCGGTACAAAACGATGTATTTGAATCTGAAAATTTTTCTCTTTGTCATACATTCTCGACGTCGCATGTCATCGTTTGTTCTCGAAACAAACCCATTGTTAAGTAACCATTTTTTACTTTTTTTAATAATCGTTAATATTCAATATTAATTTTCGGGACAAATGGTCTTTGCCCATGGTCAAATCTGTCCCTATAGGGACAGATTTGATCATGGGCCTACCTAGTTTTAGCCGGCTAAAACTAGGTGTAGCCGATAGCTGTTGGCTAAAACTAGGTGTAGCCGATTTGCTCGCGGCTAATACTAGGTGTAGCCGGCTAAAACTAGGTGTAGCATGGGTTATTAAGAAAGTTATTTCTGTTGTCTGTTAAAAAAAATAACCTCGAAATTTAAGGCTTTTTTCTAACCTATATTCGGGACCTACAGGGGTAAAGCAGATCGGTTCACCTAGTTTTAGCCAACAGCTATCGGCTACACCTAGTTTTAGCCAACTAAAACTAAGTTTAGTCGCACTTCGGGTATTAGCCGTAACATATACAAAAACATATTAGCGTTAACAACCGTTGTAGCCGTAATGTTATTGACAGTTATTAGCGCCCACCTCAAATTAGACGCCTGTCTAATTGTAATGCATATTACAGAAATCTGTCTGTAATGCCTATTACAGATAACAATATTATGAAAAATATGTAAATACCTACGTCGTCGTCGTTATCTATTTACGCGACAGAACCTTTACCTATTTACTGTTTTTTATCAATACTAAGTAATTAAGAGTGAACGAAATAATGCTGTATTTTAATCCGAGCATGCATAATATGGCACGAACATGTACCTAGCTCTTGAAACGCAAATCACAAAGACACACACACTTTGATTATTTCTTGTGTTGTATAACTGACATCGACAAATTTAAGATTCATTTTGCCTGATACTTGCGCAACCCGAAACGATTCGTTTGACAGAATCACGGGGTGGACAGAATATACGATAGGTATATACATAGCTTTAACTACCCGCAACAAAAGTAATATTAAAAACGCACCGAACACATTCAAGATGACAACTAAGAAACTTGTGTCCGTATATATTTTTTAACATTTTAAGTATACCTAACATGCAAATTAATATGGCTTCAATAACAGCTGAGGTTTAACTGAACTTTAGCAATAGCTAACAGGGTTCAATTTTAAATGTAGGTAAGTTGGTTGGAAAAATAGCAGGGTTCCTAATAGCGTTGAAAATAACGCATGTAAAATACATATATTTTTCAAAGGACCACTGTATTTTTCATTAAAATACAGAAAGTTTCATAGAGCGCTTCGAATGAATCTTTCGCAAGTAAACGTTTTATACACGTGTTTTTCGATGTATTTTTCGCATTTTTCATTTTAACACGTTTTTATTAGATTGCTTTCTAGTTTATTTATTTCTTTACTAGTGACGCGCCCTCGCTTCGCTTCGGTTTTCCAACAACACCCAAAAAGAATAGTACTTTTCTCAAACAATGCGCGAAATTTTTAAAATGGTAAAAACAAAACTACCTACCATTGTAAAAAATAATGTAAAGTAAAAAATACCATGTTAAAAATCATTCTATCTAAAAACTACCATTAGCAGAAATGATACTACACTACACCAAAACTACCTACTTACTAGAAAATTTTCGACCAAAAAGCTAGGAATTTTTCAATATGGTAGTTTTTGTATGGGCATATTAGAAACAATTTTATTTAAATCGACCGAACGAACGTCTTTGATTGTTAATTACATGAAAAATACTTTGTTTAAATCAAGTTTTATACGTGTATGATTGTATTTTTAAGACCAACCTTAATTTGTTTTTTTCGAAAGTTTCACGTATTTTACACGAAACATTCAAAGTTGCGAAAAAAACAAAAGTGTATCTTTCGCCATTTTCAACGCTAGTTCTTAAGATACCATATAACTCCGATAATCACTTATTAATGATACAAATTGTTCACATGAAAACACCGAACTCCATTCGCAGTAACCGTTAATCGAATAAAAAATGTCCACATGAAAATGAGTTAAAATCGAAACGATTTATCATAATCAACTTGTTGCCTGATCGGACTGTAATTCATTGGGAACCCATTAAAACATTTTCTGCATTTCATTTTAGATTAAAAGGAGACGTAATTAAAGTTCTGATTGCTATTTATTTCGACTGCAGTGAGTCGATTTACAACTTCAGTTTTACGGATGCATATAAAATTTGAAGGGTCATTAATGAAACGATAGTAAAGTATTTAAAGCAATTTATAACTCTTGTCTCATGAAGTATGTAGTATATTATGTTACTGTAAAACCCCGAACTTATGTAAATCCTAAGATTTTCCAGTAAAACCTAAGATTTACCAACTCTTAATGGTAAAAGTTCGAAATGTTCTGTAATAATCGTTCATTTCAAACATTTACCACCATTCACTTGGTAAATCTTAAGTTTTACCTCAGCAACACAGTAAATGCTGAAAATTGTTCATTTTGAAGGTGTTTTAAAATGGGACATAATTAAAGGCTGTTAATGGGATACTTAAATACTAAACCTGGCAGCAGTTTGTTTTTGAGCGACAAAATAACTAAACGGGCGACAAACTGTGGATTACAAAAAACACGTAAAACGGGCGACTACATGTGGGAGATAAATGTTTAAGCTAGCAGTGAAAATTCTAAATGAGTGACAAAAATACTGAGCGTGCAACTATTATACCAAGTAGGTAACAATATAACGGAAATTTAAACTACCCGACATGGTATTTTTGTCATCCCGATTAAGATAACAGTCACCTTTTTTTAAATGAAATATATGCCAAATTTCATTGTACCTAATGTGTGACTTGGTTATATACTCCTAATATAAATAAAAATAATAGTTATAGTAAAAAATAAATCAAAATGACAATGAAAAGTAATTAACGATTTTACTGATCGGTAATTTGAAATAAATGACTAAGTTAAGATAGCAAATTCACTGTTTTATTTAGAAATCCAACATTCACCAACCGTCATTGGTAAAACCTAGCATGCCAAATTCTTATGGTAAAATCCCGAAAAATGGTCTCCCTTTTATAAAATCCTTACATGTTGGTAAATCCTAAGATTTTCCAGTAAAACCTAAGATTTACTAATATACGGGCTTTTACAGTAACATATATACCTATTAGACCTAATGATAATACGATTCCAAAATATTTTTGGTAAATACCATTCGAAATGAAGCCAGTTTAATAATATTATAGAATTGCTGGTTTGTATCTAATCACGAAGTATGAAAACTAATTTCAGGAACATAAGTAAGGATAGGTTGCTGATATTTATAAATATACATTGACTATGCCCTAAATTAAGATATTGAAAGAGAGTCTTAAAATAACAAGGCTTTTATACAAAGTAAACGAAGCAACCTATCTGAAAATAACACAAAATCTAACCACTTTGAGCGGCCAAAAACGGACATGGTGTGTACCAAAAATATCTTTCCTTCCACCTAGTCCTATTACTCACCTATTTGTCTGAAAGTCCTTTAGTTAGACCTGGGTCTTAGGTGCAAGGGGTATCTAAACAGTCGGTATAAACACTTTCTTTCTCTTTGATGGTCACCAAGTTATGTAAAGGTGACATCCTTGATACTATTTCCCAATACCTATATAAACGTTGTTGTGTGGGATTGTCTTGTCCTTCTAAACGAACACAGGTTCGATTCCAGCTCAGTGTTAAAACATAGGTTTTAATCCCACCAAATTATGACTAATTTAGGTTATCCAAGTATAAGTTCTGTATGCCAGCAGCTTTGCGTTGGTTATGCTAGACTTTTCTGTCTTTATTAGCAAAAAAATAAATGTACGAGTATCATAGCCGTATGAAAATCGTTTCAAATATTTAATAAAACCGGTCAAGAGCGAGTCGGACTCGCGCACCGAAGGTTCCGTATCATCATACTAAATACACTGCAGAGTAGAATAATAAAAAAATATTATTGCAGTTTTAGGTCAGCGCCATCTCTTGGTCGATAGTGGACCTAATGTTAACTTTTTAGAAATTTGACAATTTCTAAAAAAGTGTGCTATATTGAGACATCGTTTTATTTTTCCTGTAATCTTTATATAAACTGCTATCACATAGGGGGGAACGGTATTTTTTTTACATTTTTCATCATGAAAACTATGTATGCGGCCTAAAAAAAGAAAAAATGATTATAAACGTGCAAACTGCGCTCTTTCATATGATACCCCACATGCCCTAGTAGCCCCACTTAAAATTTTTAAGACCCTTTTTCAGTCCCTGTTGTAAAAAAGATATTTATTTTTTTATTTCTTTCTTATTTGCAAAATAGTTGGGCAAATGTCATCTTAAACTATTCCAAATTTGAAGTTGATATCATTAGTAGTTCTCGAGATATCCAGCTGTGACAAACTGACAGACAGACAGACTGAGTCACACCATAAGGGTTCCTTTTTAGCATTTTGGTACGGAACCCTAAAA
This sequence comes from Agriphila geniculea, assembly GCA_943789525.1. Classification (NCBI taxonomy): domain Eukaryota; kingdom Metazoa; phylum Arthropoda; class Insecta; order Lepidoptera; family Crambidae; genus Agriphila; species Agriphila geniculea. Next base: position 22,065,682 of record OX038871.1, read on the forward strand.
ACGAAAAATCGTAGCTGTTTCCATTTGATTTCGCTAGAATAAGTCAAAATGTTTTATGTTCTAACACATTTGTATTTAATTGGCACTATAAAAATAAGTACTTTGATAGAACTATAGCGTGTTGACAGATGCAAATAACCAAGGCCCTTACCATGACAAGTCTATTAACTATAGAATAGCTATGGTTCACCTTGCGTCACGCTCGATAGTTTACATTTATACTACAGGAATTCATTTATTGCTCGGTCACCATTAAATCTTTAGGGTCTTTTTACAGCTACCAAAACCACACCATATTCTAGCTAGAGTACGATCAGGAATCGTGTAAACAGTATCGTTGCAGCTTCTTGTAATTGCGTTGCGTAGCTGCTACAAAATTGTGTAGTTATGTTTCATGGCAAAGTATGATTCGTGTGAATATACCATTTATATTCATACAAATTAGTGCCGCTGATGTATCTCCATTAGGGTTGTGGAACGTGTAAGTCTCTACTTGTTTCCTGGTTTTAAGCTTTTACCTGTGACTTCGTCGACGTGACCTATTTTGTCAACCTTTAACATTCTCACTACAATCAAATTGAAAGTATCCTTTGAACCTAAGATTCAAAGCTAACTTGAAATTGGTTTAGCGGTAACGTGCTATAGACTAACTCATTTTAGTAATTGTTGTTAGCCGCTAAGAAGACATTTTTTCCAAAAGAAATCTAGAAACCAAAATCTATTATGATGTAGGTATATTTTTCAAGTATCAAATATTTATAAGTACCTCTCTCTCAGAGACATTCTATAGGTACTATCTCTCTGTGGTTTTTTTTATAGATTGGTCAATAGCACAAAATTACGTTGCGGCAGCGCTCAATAGGCTTTTTAATATTCGGTAGAAAAATAAAATTAAATAAAAATGCTCATATCATTTTTATTAATGGTTTAATTGTCGTTTGTTTTAATGCGTTATATATTTAAATAAGTTCCATAACAAAAGTTTTAAGTAGTATGTATAAATAGCCTTACTCTATTAGTACGTCTGTAGGTATCATCTGAATAGGTATGGTGTTCCTTGGTTATTATAATGTGTACTTTATTGAGTTATAAATAAGGTTTATAGTTCACAAAATCACCTTCTCTCCGAAAGTTAATAATTTAACTAGACGTCTGTAAAGATTTTGAAAAAGATCGGCTTCTTTGTTGAAAATAATCTAAAATAGAAACACTTATTCAGTATCTTATGGTTACAAGTATCTTGTACACTGAATAAAGTTTTCTGTATCTACAGATTCCATTAAAGGACTTTGAAAACCTCCAAAATATATATTTTTACTGGCGCTCACTTAAAAATGTGCATCGCTTTCATATTAATATAAAACAAATTAAAAGTGCAAGTTAAGTAAACATTGAAATGTGACTCATCATCGTAGGTTGTCTTACACACTAAAAAACTTCTTTGTAAAACTGCAAAACATATTTCTTTTACTAGCGCTCACTTAAAAAAGTGCATTATGTTATGCTCTCTATTACGAAACAAATTAAAAGTACATGTTGAGTAATCATTGAAATACGACTCATCATCGTAAGTTGTATTACCGACAAAAAACCGAAAACTTGACAGGTGTAAAGCCGACCCCTTCAAAATCGAGTCTCAATACATATTAGCTACGTATAAAAATATCAATTTTAGAATATCTATTAAATAAAAGGCATAAAATCAATTTTCACAAAAATAGCCAATAAAATCGTATCCGTACTTTGTACCCCTCCCATCAGAGCAGCTGGTTTAGAATACCGTATCTATATAATATTTCATGCTATATGTATGTATGTAAATGTTTGAAGCACATGATACACAAGTTCAAAAAGGTTTCTTCTAAATACAACTAATAGGTAAGCTATAACAATACTCGGAATAAAATTAACGACATTATAATAATTTGAAATTAGATATCTATATTGCTCATCTTTGTACAAAGTTTTCATCAAGTATTGGTGTTTTAATTCAAAAATATATAAATATACAATTATTCATGATCTATTAATTTAGTACATAATTATTGTAAGTCATTAAAGATTTCCACAAAGCACTTAACAATATGAGTACCCATATGTAAAAGGAACTAGTAAAACAAAACAGTACATTGATCGCTGAGATCATCATGCTATTAAGAAAAGATAATGATTAATTTAGAAACAGAGGGGACAAAATAGTAGCCTAACTGTATGTTAATTACAAAGACACTACTAATTTGATTGCGTTAAAAATCGCATTGTCCTAAAACAACGTAACAATATTTCTACAAAAGTTGGACAATTTGACAAAAATACACAACCTGGCCCTCAACTGTCTATTCACAGTCAGTACTAACTATTATGTCCACAATTTTCCGCTTTTTATAAAACAACCTTGTCTTAAATCAGTTAAGTACAAAATTGAGAACAGATCATTACAGTAATGTCTTCATCTGTACTGGTTAATATATTTACACGACTATATACAAAGCTATCACATATTACAATTTCAATCGTATCACTATTTACATTATTGCGAATTCAAAGTCCCATGTCTTTTGGATACCTATGACTTTATACATATAATGCGCCAAAGAATATATCTGCGACATTGTCCTTTGCGCAAAACTTATGTTAGACATACACTATGTGTGGTTTCTCTGGTGTTCTGTGGGGTGGAATAGTTTCATACGCGAATTGTTGGTAAATGTGTTCTTCACTATCCTCTTGGTAATATGGATTTTTATCAACACTGTGCCATGGAGGATTTAAAGAATGAAAGTTATTAGTCACAGACGATCCGATCATTAGATATCTATCAACGTCTCGTTTGTTGTCTTGCTCTCTACTTCTCGTCGAGTACCCTAACCCGTTACTTAACTTGGACACATCACCATTTAACATTACACTAGTCATCACCTGTTTCGACTTGTCTCCTTTACACTTCTTCAAAGGTCCCATAAAGTACAAAACGCCCCCGACCACACTTATAATGATACTCACAGTTAGCACCACAACTGCTACAATGACCCAACCACTCGAGCACCCAAATTCCGACTCAGGAACTTGAACAAACATTACGCCTTTCAAATTTACTGGCGCAGCACATTTCACGTCTTCATAGTCTATTTTTAATATAGAACTGGCATTTCCAGTCTTTTTGTGATTTATTTCACTTTCCCTTCCTAATTTCCAAAGCCATAATATTGAACAGTTGCACACAAAGGGATTTCCTGATATTTCCAGTTCTTGCAGTCTGTCAATTGGGAAATGAGATGCTTCCAGAGTTTCCAAAGCATTGTTCCTCATGTACACGTGAGTTAGCTTTGGGTTGCCGTGAAACAATCTCGGAGGAACTTCTCCAACCTTAACATTCTCATTCATCCATATCTTCTGCAGATTTATATTGTCTACGAAAGCTCTCGAATCGATTTTGTCTAGTTCATAAAGTCTGCTCAAATGTAAATGTTTTAAATGGAACAAACTTTGGAAGGAGAGCGCTGTAACATTTTGAAAGAAGTTTCCACTGAGGTACAAGTGCGACAAGTTTGAAAGTTTCGCAAGAGCCGAGGTGGGAATCGTTGTCATGTTGTTGTCACTAAGGTCCAAATGTCGCAGCGCTGGTAATCGATGGAATCCCAATTGGTCCACGCTTTCAATAATATTGCTATTCAGGTCTAAATTCTTCAATTCTTTTAGATAAGGTATACCATGCTTGGAAACTTGTTGAATTAAATTATCTGATAAATCTAAATATTCTAGATGCACAATAAACAAAAGGTTTTCCGACGGTATATCCAATATGGAATTGTTCTTGAGAGATAAAATCTTCAATGCAGCCAAGGGTTCGAATGTATTCGCTTCAAAGCTCACGAGCTTGTTGTTGGATAAATCAAGTCGTTCCAAAACAGACAAACTTTTGAATGTCTGTACGTGTACATTTGATATTTCGTTATCAGACAGATTTAAATCGACGAGCCCTTTTAAACCAACGAATGTGTCCTTATCAAGACGTCTGAGGAAATTGTGGCTGACGTTGAGATGTGTCATCTCCAGGTTGTTCTCGAAATTTTTACTACCTAAGTCTTGTATTTTGTTGTATGAGATATCGAGAATTGTAAGTTGGGTATAGAAGGCGAATGTGTATAGAAGGTTGTCTATCGAGTTGTGCGTAAGGTTTATGTGGGTAGCCTCTGGATTGAGTTGTATGGGGACGATCTCGAGGCCTGCGTTGGCGCAGGAGGCAGCGCGCAATGCATCGTCACAGGCGCATCTTGCCGGGCAGAGCGTGCGAGCAGCTGTGCCCCACGCCCAAGCTACTACCACCACACACCAACGCCACTTCGCTAGGCCGCGTGCGCCCATAACATCTCATGTATGCGCCACCAGAACTCTGGAACCAAAAAACAAATAACGTTAGCAACCAAAGTACAAGTTAGACATTACGGAAAAATTATCTTGTAAATGAGATATACCTATTCTTATACTCTTGAAACAAAAATCTCATAGCCACAAAATAGATGGAATCTAGTTTATTTTTCCTGTAATTTATTGTTATCATAAAATCCGGACGCTCCCTGAGGGTACACCCTAGACTGCGGGAGCGGCAAGTAAAAATACACAACATTATCTCTCGACAAAATCTTAATATAATTTCTGGCGAAAACTGCAGATAACAAATGTGCCCCTCCGCAATTTGTATGAAGGGAATGGAATTGTTTGATCCAAATTAGGCCGATAAGGAACGTGCCGCGGCGGCGAAATTGCAGCTTCACTACAGAAACTTTTTTTATCTTTCATCAGACGTCCGACGCACAAAATAGCACGAGATTGTTTAACCTTGCTAAATATCTCAAGGAACATTTTTAAGTCCCTCTTTAATTATTATAAAATGAGAGATAAAAGCAGAATTTATTTATTCGCAGTTAACGTTTGAATATCTACAGCATCAAACAACTTGAGGGAAGCGGTAAGTAGGGGCTACCATCGGTACCGCTAATCCTTCGCGAGAAAGACTCCTCAACAATGCCTTCCAAAATGTTCGTCTATTTAACAAAGGAGCGTTAGGTACTTTAAATTAAATGTTCGGCTTTACAATTCGACGGAATGTATAATGAATAGCACCGTAACATCTGTTAACGAAGGCGAACGATCTCGAAAGTTTTCACGCGCGGGAATAACTAATTGCGAAGGTTGGAATTCAATTTATGGCTTCTAGTGCGCCTCCCGGGAGATCACGCCATGCTAAAGTATTAATAATGCAAAACAGTGTCACGGAAAGTTTTTGATTCGAAATGCAAATTAAATTAGGAAACAAAGTTGTGAGTGTCGAGCTGGTTCTGCCGCTTTGTCATTTATTGTCGGCTATATTATGCTAACTGGTTAACAAACAACAACCATTTGCCCGACAAACAAGTTGGGTATCAGACGAATTTATCAGATTTTACAAGAATAATAAATAACGGGAGATAAATAAGAATTTTTGAGTGTTGCGACAGAAGCGTCGTGTGAAAGCTAAAGTTTGTTAAATTGTTTTGAAGTTAATGGTATTAAACTGTCTTTAGACAAGTTGAATCTACAACACAATCAGGACTTCAGTACCGTTTTTCAATCTCAGAATCATTTCTCCCAAAAAGCAAAGTAAACATAAGGATGCAAGAAGACCCGAGGCCCCTTGTAACGCGATAGCACCCGACACGAATGGATTACGCAGGCTGCCTGAATTACAGAAACCATACGTACACTCACTTGATACATATCAGACATCCCCGTATTAGACCGGATTAATTCAACATTCCAAATATATTGTAGATCACGTGAACCGAAAAGATAGCAAGTTAATCATTTTCTCGTTCCTTCCTACTTACACGATATAACCAAATGTTTATATTCACATTAAAATGGATTACTCTTTATTAGTATTTATAAGATTTCTTTTGAAGTAAATATGGAGTACCTAACTAATGCATACAAAAAATATTGTTTATTAGAACGGTTTCCAGGTAGCAAAATGGCCAAGCCACATATTTTGACTAAGGTGTAGTTTTTGAAGTTAGGACTTGCAGAGTTACGGCGCGTAGAGTTAGAAGCTTGGCTCTACATGAGGTCTGATTACTTTTTGTCAGTGCGAGTTCTTGGCAACATTATTAATGAAAATTATTTTGGTGGGATTTCACTTCTTTTTGTAATCCAAACAAGTAGTTATAAAATTGGGAAAACGCTGCAAAATAAGAAAACATCAAAAGTTTACCAACCACTAGCAATCAATACAGTTGTAGGAATTTTAACATGAGTCATAGCAAAGGTGGCGGTGAGGTCGGAAGCGCCCTATGAAAAGATGCGAAAGAGTCAGGCACGCCCTCCATTTCCGAGCCTAAACTGCTCTGGCCAGCACTCTTTTGTCTTTTAATTTCCTGTCCGTCGGAGTGCGCTCCGTCGTGAATTTCGCTTTCGTGAGCTTCGTTAACTTATGTCGGCCTTTGTTGTTGCCTATTGAACTTTCCCATTACCGACGTCATCGATTGAAACCGCTAAATTCGTTGGAAAATTCTTGTCGCTAAAATCAACGCACGCTTCTGCCCTCAAAAATGAACAGCGCGTATTCCCATTTTCCTTTCATAAAACCCAGTGTGTTTTCAAGTTTTTGTTTTGTTTTCGCCCGACGGAAGCTCTTCAAATGGAAATTAAATATTTCCTTATTGAAAAGTTAGAGTGTTATAGCGTTTGGATGCGGGATTTTATAATTGTAACGGACTTTTGTTTTGTTTGTGACTGACTGTCTAATGTTGTTTCGAGTAACAAAAAGCTTTATGTGGATTTGTTCAGAGTACGTTGTTCTTTTTGTTCTTTTATTTGCTAATGGGTATTGATTAACTGTCACATTAACATTTGTTTGATCTCCTGCTACTTAAAAATTTGTTGCCAACTGTTTTAATTACGTCATAATGACTCAACATCGATCGTTTTAGATCACGCAAAGGCTCGGTCGTAAATGATTATTTCAGTTTAGCTTGTTCAATTCAATATCAAGGGGGGTTATTGAAAGCCTTTCATATTCACGACTAACGTCATCGGATCCATTTAAATTATTATCAAAACTATCCGCTTAGTTCGGCCTAATTGTGGGTGAGGCACCGTGCCCACCGAACGGCTCCTACTAAAGTTATCACGGTGTTAATACAACTTGAGACGTTACTAACACAAAGGACGGTTTACGAGGGGAGCCGAAACAATAAAACCAGTGTAAAAGTCGGCTAACCGCTTCGCACTCTCCCCAGGAAAATATCTTGGCCCTCTCCTCTTTTATGAGTTGCTTAAGTCGTGCGCTGCCGTTTTTAAAACAGTATGGCTTAAACCGTAAGTTTTATGTTTGGCGTATTGAAAGAAGATTTCACATGTGAGGGTACTCCCTCACATAGCCCTCAGCCCTACTGGGCTGAATGAAAAGATGCTTTGTGCGTACACGCCTTTCGGTGGAGAAAAGTAAGTAAGTATGAGTAAGACGGGCACTGAGGTGAGGAGCATGATGAGGAAACTTGACCGGCAGTTTAGAAGCGCCGCTATGGCTGTTAACTATTCGGCGGCGGTAACCACTATTAGTGTTTAATGTGAAACCCGGAACTTTGGATTCAATTAATAGCTTAGTTCTGATAAAGCCTTCTTGTCAGATTAAACGGCTTATGGCAGAAGGAAAGCAATATAGCTATAACAATAATTTAAATAATGGAAACCTGTGAAATCGGTCTCAAACTTGTAACTAACTAAAATTAGCCAAATATGTTATAAAGAATATTCAAAAAAGTTTATTATAAAAGTTGTTTATTGAGGTTATACAAAAAAAAGATTTCCAGTCATTTACTCATTATAGAAAATTCAATTTTTTTAATTATCAAAACCATTCATCAAGAAGCAAAGTCTCGTTGATTTCGAATTCGAAACTATAGATTGGACCTACGAACATCGCAAGAACAACAATGTAGGCAGGAAATTTTTTTTCAGCAACCGAAATCCATCGGAAAATCGCCATTTTGGTTTTTATTACGGTTCCTCTACGGTTGGCCTACGTAATTGAGTCTAACTTAATAAAATAGAAGGCGATACCTAAAAACCTCTTTATACCTACTTATTATGCAAAGATTTACAGGCTACCAGAATTACAAAAATCTTATAACTTATGCTTATTCCAAAAAAACTTATATTTTTAGTTGATCTAGATATCAAAGAAAAAATAGCAATGCATAAACATTATAATACAATACGAATAACATATTTAAATAAAAACCTAATAAATAACAGCATTCCATTCGACTTAATATCCGAGAGTTATCGTAAATTTCACCAGATACTGCTAATTTCCATAATAATAGATATCTGTTAGCGGAATGATATCACCATTGCTTTTATTAAGGCTACCATAAGTCACGAATGGCTGATACATATTAATTAAAAGAACATTAATTTGGATAAATGCCGATTAGTTATGTATTCACGCCCTGGCGAATTTTAATATCGAGAAAACAAGCTGATGATGGCTCCACAAGATATTATAATAGTTTTCCTCGCGCACAATTCATTGGAAATAAAACACATTGTACGAATTACAGCGCATATGGTTATTAAGTTAAAATTGTTTTTTCAAATTATTTCGTTTGGATTTGTTGTTTTTTTTATCTCCCAACATTTCGACACCTTTCCAGAGGCCATGGTCACGGGATGACATTCTAAAATAACACTTGAATTAATAATATTCCGTAAAAAACTATTTATTTCTAAACTAGCGGCCGCCCGCGACTTCGTCTGCGTAGAAAGGTTTTTGCTATCCCTCGGAAACAAAACTTTTTTCGGGATGAAAGGTACCCTATGTCCTTTTCTGTACCCCTGACAACGTGTATGCAAAATTTCATGATGATCGGTTCAGTAGTTAAGACGTGAAGGCGTAACAAACAAACAAACGGACTTTCACATTTATAATATTAGTAAGGATCTACCGTTTAATTAAAGTTAGTAAATATAAAAAAAATCGTAATACGATTTCTTGAAAGCTACGCCGAAATAAATTGTTCCATATTAAAGCATTGTGGTGCGTAATAATCGCTTACAGTTAAATTTTAAGTTTACATTCTCTCTTGAACATAACTTCAAACCAAAATTGCATTATAAATCAAAGCTAAAAAGTAAGCTGGCTGTGTTAGCGTAACAGTGTTGTTTACAACCCACTATTACTTTAACGTGTAGCATTAACAATAGAAATGCGCAAGTCTTTATTGCCACAATGCAGCTACATAATATCTGCAAAATAGAGATACAGAGTCAAAGAAAAAAGGACAGCTAGCAAAATGCTGCACAATGCCATTTTCTCTTTCACCAGAGCGAGTCTTAGTGAATCAAGGCGCTCTATGGGGCCTTTATAAACGCAATAATGAGGAGTGCTAAGGCGGCATTGACGCTCTTTAACGAGAGGCACCGATGAATCGCCACGGAGAGGGGAGCACAAAACTTGCCACTTGCTGCGGTAATGGCGAATGCAGGCGGTATGAAGCCGTCGGCCATTATAATCTTCGCCTTAAATGAAAAATATGTTTATTTATAATTTTTCAAAAAGTCACACCTTTAAAGTAAACAAAGCTTTTAATAATTAAAACGTATATAAATATTTTTTTTTTTTTCAAACAAAGAGCTTTTATATCTCACGTAACACTAATAGATAAGGGTGATGATAATTCACAAAAGAACAAATTTCCAGTCCACTGGCCAGCAGCAGCAGCCCAGCCGCACGCGCCACTTCGCCACGCCAGAGCTTTTAGCGTACGCTAAAAGAAAGTTCTTTTCGCTTTAACTCCGATCGGCGGCGTCCACGGATTAGATGGCCCATCCCGATTGGATACGGCCCACGGCTGAATAGCGGAGCCGCGCAGATTACAATTTTTATTTACTTTTCCAACGACGATAGCGAGATTTTTCCTCTAAAGAAATAAAAACAAACGATAGTGCTAATAGGTTTGACAATAATAAAGTCTGAAATACTCTGTCTTTATTTATGTAACATTACGGAATAAATCATTTTTAGCAATTATTTGCAAATAAAATTAGCAATAAAGATTTTGTAATTGTTTTAGTTTTTTATTTCGCTTGTTTTACTCCTCTATAAGCTAAATTAAGTATTTATACTATGACCAAAAATGTATTATCTTGAGCTCCTCCGTGCTTCGGAAAGCACGTTAATCCGTTGGTCCCGTCTACATTTGCAATCGTTAACACTCACCAATCCACATTGGGCCCGCGTGGTGGATAATGGATCGTCCTTATTCATCCATAAGGAAGGCCTGTGCTCCAGCAGTGGGAACATTAAAAATAGCAGATGTCGAAATGAACCTTTGAAATATCCGGAATTAGCTAGTCTACTTTGTGCTTTTGCCCTCCTACCGCAATGTGTGAAGGCGAAGTTTACTTTATGAAGTATAGCATTATTCCCGAGTGCTCTCAGGAATAGAAGTTAGTTCTCCGCATCGCATAGGTAGTCTAGACCGCAAGTCTCGCTTGCTCGACGCAAACGTTTCAAAACTTTGCCTTGTTATACAAATAAAATAAAAAGGTTAACAGCTGACAAGAATCGCTTGATGGTTATTAAAGTTTTCTTCCGAGAAACTGAGTGCATAATAAATTGAGAAGTCCGCGTTTTCTACCGGGTTAAGACTTAAGACGCTTTAGAAGGAGCAGCCTCTGGAGCTGCAAATGAGGTGCTTACGTAGGTGATATCGCCTAGATCGCTCGGTAAGCCCGCAAACGGTCTCTTCCCAAATGAAGACGCGCTCGTCTAAGGAATACTGCAAAATTAGTCAATCCTATCGCGGCAATCTCTAGTGAAGGCGGTGAGGCTGAATAATGAAATAGCTCGTTGAGTCGGCGGGTAGGCGCTATCGACAGTACGGGGCCATTGGAACGCGATCGCGGCCCAAGCGAAAATCCCAAGGATTCCGTGTGAGATATCTGGCGGCTCTTTTAGGGTTATTAAATGGAGTGGGTTTTAAGGAAATGAGTTGGCAAATAAATCTGCCCGACCTCAAAATGGAAGTAACAATGTTTTCGTTAAGCAATGAACACGGTAATAAGTTAGATAGGCTCATATATTGTCTTCATCCGATCCCCGCAAGGGTGCTGAAGACTACTTGGACGGATAAAAATCTGCGCACTTATGTTAGAATTGCCAATAAAGATAATGGAAAGAGTGCCGTTTTAGACCGCCTTTATTCTTGTTCCTACGGTTTATTGATAATAAAATGTTTTACGGGTACGTAGTATTTAAAGTAAAATACGGATTTTTACGGTAAGCATGTCAAATGGACGTAGCGTAGCCAATGATAATCACAGCCTTTCTTTGTAAAAGTTCAGCATAAAATAATTGATGTGTAATCAAGAAGTACTACTCAATTCAGCAACATTTTATCTCCCGCGGATTTAAGACAAACTAACGATGGAGATAATACCAGCACTCTAACATTTAGGTACCTTTGCTGGTTTTATTGGCAAATAGGAACAGAAAGCCTCCGTAAAGCCGTGCATACACGTAAGCCAGCCTGTGCTGTTCCGTAGCTCTAGGATACCGCCTTACGTTTGTTATCCCGCACTGCAGGAAATGCTGTAGGGAAAAGAATGCAACTATTTACTTACTCTTCTTTTTATCGATACTAAAATATTTGAAAACAGAAAATAATCTTTTAATTTTTTTTCTACAATATCTAATTTGAGAAATAACGTTACATCAATAACGGCCGGTTTCTGAATTGAGAAATTGAAGTTGAGCACTACTTAAGTCCAAATTTTGTATGGGTGAGTAAGATTTGAGTAGTGCTCAATTTCAATTTCTCAATTCAGAAACCGGCCGTTAGTTTTCTGGTTAAAACAAAGGACTTTTATATATAGCCAACAACTTGCATGTTAAACATCGTTTACCTAGTAGTCCATCAGCCATTTTAATGTCCCCACTGCTGGGGCACAGGCTTTACTTATGGGTGGATAAGGAGGACGGGCCATAACCCACCACGCGGACCTAATGCGGATTGGTGGGTGTTAACGACTGCAAATGCAGCCGGGACCAACTGCTTAACGTGCCTTCCGAAGCACGGAGGAGCTCGAGATGATAAATTTTTAGTCACCCACCCCATGACCGACCCTTGCGAACGTTGCTTAACCTCCGCAATCGCTGGGCCAAGCGCTAAACCACTGCGCCACCGAGTAACTAAAATAAATAGTAAAATATAAAATAGAATTAAGGTAAATAAAATTATGTTTTTTTTTTCATAATAAAAATATAACAAATTTAATATTTTTTGCTGAACTAATGTTTACTAAAAAGCTCTTGATAAGAAAAATCATGGAAAAATCCGATTTATTAATTCAAAAACATCGATGTTTACATTCCCGCCCCTAGTTTTAGGGGAGCTAGGCAAAATATTCGGCTTTCGAAACCAGTCTACACCGAGTCGGTAATGCGTTTTATGAATGAATGAACGATTGAATAGGAGGATTTCATTCCCGACCAACCTTTGGTTTGCAAAAGTGCAGTGAACTCTCTTCGCACTCACATTTTGGGACTGGCTGGCGAGATAAACTTGAAAAGCGTTGAATAGGCGTAACGTGGATAAAGATTTTTTTAACAAAAAGTTTTCATCAAAAGAAGACCGGTGCTATAAAAGCAACCTTACAAAACTCCTACCTTACATGAATGATATTTGTATTAAATGTGTTTTTTGTTTCTAATATCTAAGTAATTACACGATTTGGATATAGATACTTAACTTTGGTATTAGGAAATGTATATCGCTTAAATGAATTAATTCCACCAAGTGACTAAAAGAAGTTTTTTGATGCTATTTGAAATGAAAAATACCCAGTGTATCTAACTAACTGATATACTAAGACATCACATAATATTTGCATTAGATACAGTTAGTCAAAACATTGCGCCGAATGACTTTTCTAATAAAACAGCGTAATGGGTCCACATGGGTTTACATGGGTCGTTTTAGTCACATGTAAATCCTGTGACGGTCGACTTTAGTCACCTAGCAAGTCGCTTGAAAAATTGTATCGCTGGTGACACATCGGTGACGACGCGTCGCTGTCGTCAATATAGTCGATGTTGTTACCTAGGTAACATTGTACTACACTTAGTTCCAGTTTTGGCCACCGGATCAGCCCCCCTGCTCAAATGGCCACTTTTATATTCGTTCGCTAAGTTAAAAATTAAAAATAAACTCTAAAATTGCGTGTCGTAGGCTTTTTTTTATACACAATGAGATAGTGCTTGGCCTTCATCTGACCTGATGTTAAATGCCGATAAGGCCGAAGGTGGAAGCGCACTACACCCGGAATACTGGCTATCTTACCTCTAACTGCCGGAACACAACCATTTTTAGGGTTCCGTACCAAAATGGTAAAAAAGGAACCCTTATGGTGTGACTCAGTCTGTCTGTCTGTCTGTCTGTCACAGCTGGATATCTCGAGAACTACTAATGGTATCAACTTGAAATTTGGAATAGTTTAAGATGACATTTGCCCAACTATTTTGCTAATAAGAAATAAATAAAAAAATAAATACCTTTTTTACAGCAGGGCCTGAAAAGGGGTCTTATAAATTTGAAGTGGGGCACTAGGGCATGTGGGGTATCATATGAAAGAGCGCCGTTTGCACGTTTTTAATCATTTTTATTTATTTTCTAGACGGTATAGTTTTCGACTTATGATGAAAAATGTAAAAAAAATACCGTTCCCCCCCCCTTATCTCCGAAGTTTGCAAAGAGAAAAATCTGAAATAATTCTATGTGATAGCAGTTTATATAAAGATTACAGGAAAAATAAAACGATGTCTCAATATAGCATACTTTTTAGAAATTATCAAATTTCTAAAACAGTTAACATTAGTTCCACTATCGGTCTAGAGATGGCGCTGACCTAAAATTGCAATACTAATTTTATTATTCTACTCTGCAGTGTGGTTTAATAGTGCAATTATGATGGTACGGAACCCTCGGTGCGCGAGTCCGACTCGCTCTTGGCCGGTTTTTTAAATTGTTATTATGGCGTCAGACTTAGGTAAGATGGTGGTAGCCAGACGGACTTGAAATAAGCCCTACCACCAACCAAACCGAGTATAAATTGTACCCCCCTGGGAATCGAACCCGGGACCTCTGCGTCTTACACGGGTGGGCGAACCACTAGACCACAGAGGCGGTTAAAGGCTTGTCAATTCCATACAATACAACAATGTCTATTATTATTTACATAAACTTGCGACGTGTGACTTGATCGTCTAATTGCTTAATTTTAAGCTTTAAATTAGCGAACGAATAGAAAAGTGGCCATTTGAGTAGCTCCCCAGATACGTTTGTTCAGTCACATGCGGCCTTGGCCGAATTGTCATTTCCACAGCCGATTTTCGCCGTGCCGCAAAAGTCGCGCAGCTTTAGTAACCTGAATAAATCCCACATAACGAAACAGTATAAACCCATTAATTAACGATTAACAATATTAAATAGTGCTTTTCCGTAATTTAATTAATGTGAACTTAATTTGAATAAAAGTTTTTAAGTATTAATATTTGTACGGAAACTGTCGCTCCATTTATTTTTATAGCAAGATCACATGCTGCGTAGCACTATAAACTGGGGTAATGTTGTAACATAATCTTGTTTACAAGCTGCGCAGTGACATCTGCTTCCTTTATAACAGGTTTGATGCCCGTACAGTTTGAAAGTAATTTCATTATTAGCATTTGATCTGAGATAACAACTTGCTGGTCAAATAGGTGTCGAATGGTAGTAACGAACTCATGTTATTTGAATAAAATAAATATTTGAAATTGTAAGAAACAGATTAATAATGAATAAATTAATCGTGATAGAATCATGATACAATGATAAAAACAAAGGTGATTTATTTTACGTTCTCTTTTTACAATAAAGAATAGTTATGAAAACCATTCGTAACTTACCATATTTAATATAAAACTTAAAATTGGTTAGCAGCAAAATTATAATTTGAGAGACATACCTTATTAACATAATTATTCAAGTCTACTCTACTACCCTAGTTAACTTTGAAACCAGTTATAAATTAGTAAGTACATACAAAAAGTTTTAAGTAGAAAACTTCGTGATCCAATTTCACAGTCTACGGTACTGTTTTTGAAATATATCTTTACAAATACACCAACTCAAAACAATTACAGTAATAATTCGCTGTGAATAATCCGTTATAAAATAATAACAAACGTTTATTTTTATTTTCTCTGGAGTTATTGCTAATGGCTATGCTCACTCAAAAATAGTTTAGTTTCGTTGCCCGCTGTGGTGCGTCAAAACATCTAATGATTCGACCAATTAAAAAACATCCAACAGTTTTTACTGCCTCTAATATATAGGGCCAGATCATTCTAAAGTCGTGACGAATCTTGTAATTGTTGTATTGGTTCACGAGAAAAATAATTACTTATGGAACTTGGGTAGACTGTATTCGTAGGCAGCGGAGCGAAACGGTGAGAAACTTTTGATTTTGGTCCGCTCTTTATTTGATAGTCAGCGGATATTTGTGGCTAGCCGCAAAGATAACACAATTTGGAAAATGTTGAGATAATATAAGACTGTTTTGGATGTTATTCTAATTCAATTTGAGCATACAAGATTAAACTTTTTTATTGTTGTATTATTAAGAATTAATGGCAAATATTTTTTAAGCTTTTGCTTACAAGTTTAGTTTTATCAAGTAATTTTAATAGTATCTTTTTGTGAAAATACTCTTTAACCTTTATTTTAATCCCAATATTTTCAGATTTGCAATTATTTTTAAAACAGTTTTGTAAATAAAAAAGCTTTAACATCCAGAATAGTATGTTAAGTCAATTAATAAAAACTTGATCACTGCGGCATGATATTTAATCACGAGTTAATATACCAATTGAAGTGACACGATATTATCTCGAGCAATAAAAAGCGATGACACCATCTTGACGTCGGCGGGCGATCGCTTTCAGACCGCGGTTGCACGCTCCGCTCGCTCAACGTCAGATTTTATAAATTTGAATACCACGCTGAAACCCGATACCATCCTCATTGGGTAATGTATCGAAAGATCACCAAATAACGGCAAGCCACTGAAGTAGGTGGCGATCGTGGGAGACTTATAGAGAATAGTATTTTGATGCCTACACCGATGGGAACGGAGTTTCGATTTCGACCGTGTAATCTGAATCTGACCGCTTACTTTTGGTAAGTAACAATAGTCACGTAACACTATTGTAGTATTTGATTACTGAATTTTAAGATTTTAAAGTCTTTTATTTCGATAACTAAATATGTAGTATGTACGGGAGTAAATTTTATTCAATAAATAAAAATATTTAACAACAGCTGTTACTATGAACTGTAGAAATACAGTTTTGTTATCACAATCAACACGAAATCCATTTCCAGGTGACAATTGAACAAAAAACAAAAGCGTAATGGATTCATCAACAAATGACGCTCGTCGGATAAAATATCGAGTCGGAATCACAATTGTAAATTGTCGAAAATCCGAACGTAACAAAGAAACTATACACAGCGGTAGTGTCGTCCCGCCCGCCCCATTCGGATTCGCGTCAAGTCTTCGTATTTGTAATTCAACGCGGAGTCCCCGCATTCGTATTGTTTCACCTATGGGTATGTGTAGGGCTACCGATGATCGGCCCAATCTAATATTAATCATCTTTGAGTTCCGATATTCACTCACTCACTTAAAACAACAACGAGTATTAAGTAATACGATCAAACTCCCACACGTATGTTTTTAATTTGTTGATGACTGTTGTTATTTATCCTGTGATACAATTTCAAAAATAAATAGCACTACTAGAGGCTCTGTGAGCTGTAAACCTCGCGTTTGTGATATTTTAGATTTTTTCGAAATAGCAGGGGACCTATTTTTGAATCACTCGACTACAGTCGAGCGCTCGTTTCTACTGATTTTAATTCGACATCTCATTGTTTTGAGTCATATGTCGAACAAACGACATATGTCGTCAAAATTTTGGAAAACTGAATCGCCACTAAAATCTTTATAATTATCGAACCTGCTCTGCTTACAAAATTTAACGAGAACTGTTTGAGAAATGCGACCTGAAGAGGAGAACAGCCGGACATACGAAAGCAATTTTGCCCAAGCTTTTAAATTACTGTTTTCACTAAAGTAAATTTACATTGTGTTTCGCATCGATCTGTTTCAAAGCAAATAATTGTTTATCACTTTAACCTTAACCTTTATTAATCCTTTAATTGATTTTGTAATATTTGCATATATGTAGAATTCGACTAGCAACCCTAAAAACAATGGTTAAAGGAGCCCCTTTGTTGAGCCCGTTGATTGGTAACGTCGAAATTCGCTAATGACATATTCAAGACCACCTCTCAACTGCGGCAACTAAGCTATGCGTAAAATTCCGTCTTCTAATCAAGAATAAATTACAGACGTCTTGGAGTAGGTAGGTATCACTTATACAAAAGACACAATAAAAATTGTATTAAAAATTTTAACTTTTCAAATTATACCAAGAATAAGGCTAAATGAATTAAATTTGAGACAATTTAATTTAATTTAATCATCATTGTTGGACAGAAACATAATTATAAAACAAAGAAACAAAATTGCTCTCTTTCTTAAGTGGTTTAGATTTAGGGTAGTTAGCTATCATCCAAGAACTTCATCATTAATAGGATTTAGCGTAACGATCACACATGAAATATTATAGAATTACGGTAACGAACATACTATGGCCATCAAGCCATGCAGCTGTCTACGATAGCTATTATACGAGTCATTATAACAAACGTAATCGTTAAGATAATTGGCAATGATAGTTACGAGCTGGCCTAATTACTATTGGAGCTCCGGCGATATCTACATTTCCTCGACGATCACTTTTATCTATAGAAACAGTCATCACAAAATATAAAGCCCGTGTGTTCTAGACAGCCCTCCAAAGCAAAGTAACATTTCTATAATATTTTGTCATCGATTTTTATAAGGTCAAATCCATCCATTTTTCGAATGGGAAGCGTTAGTGAAGGTCTGGCAGCATTACTTGGACTAGGATAGGACAGACGTACCGCTCTAGCTGTTGTATACGAAAAAACTTCCATCATTTAGTGTTTTGTGGCGGATCTAGGAGCTGCTTCAGCTAACTGATTACAGCTCCATTTGACCCGATTATTACCTATAGGTGCGTAAAAACCGTTTATGTGTGCGAGTTCGGAAAAACATGTTTCGTTCCAAGCGTCTCTTCTTGTCTGTTTGATATTTTATGCAGTCACACTAGTATTTATGGAACGGCAAACAACGGTATTGTAAATCACTGTCAAAGAATTAGATCTCAGCTGATGTGGTATTTCCTGCACGCCTCGTACTTATAGCTGTGTGATTAATTTTGTTAGATAGTCGCTATTAATGTATGGTAGCTATTTGCATAACAAAAATAGTATGTTAATTTGATTCAACTATAAATAAAAAAACTTTCGTAAGTTAAAGTTAGTATTCTTTGCTTGCGTTTAAGTTTATATGAAACTTTTATTGACAAAGCAAGTTAGAGATGAGTTGCTTTATAAAGTTTTATATTTAATGAGATGCTAATGAAATGATGAAGATAAATCTAAATTCAAGATTTAGATTTTTAAATGTATAAGGCGTCACTTAAATTCAATAAACGTGACAATTGTAATTTTTTTAAATTTGGTGTCCATTGAGTCAGCTAATTTGAAATAAGAAAATTGACTGATAATGATAAAACTGCTCACAGACGTCGAAATCTATGACGAATTGCAAATTATAATTCACACATTTCACTTTATTAAATAGGGCCCTTAGTATAGCCTCTATTTAGTTCCCTACTCTACGTAAAGACGTAAGCTTGTCCACACAAGTAACATCGTTAATTGAAATATTATCCTCCTCACAGGTACAGTAGCTAAATTCTTGTCGGTTGGCACAAAAGCGAAGCAATTTACGGGCGAATCTAATCTCGGCAGCCGACAAGCCACGGCAACCGCTGCCGAGATGACGAACGCGCCTCGTCCGAGATGTGCCTCTTCATTACGAGGGGCATAGCTTTATAGGATAATTTGCATTTACACGAACCCCAGCACAGATTACTCTCGTACTTATCCCCCTGCCGAAATGAGCTCGCGACCCGAGCTACAGGCCTGTGTTTATACTCCAGTTTTTCATCCATTCGTTTTGATGGGTCACTCCTATACAAAGTACTTTACTACACAGGATGTTCGCGATCCCAGCTACAGGCCTGTGTTTATACTCCAGTTTTTCCTTCATTCGGTTTTGATGGGTCACTCCTATACAAAGTACTTTACTATACAGGGTGTTCGCGACCCAAGCTACAGGCCTGTGTTTATACTCCAGTTTTTCATGCATTTGTTTTGATGTGTCACTCCTATATAAAGTACTTTACTAAACAGGCTGTTTGGTAACAGCCTTATAAAGCCGGATATGGTAGAAAAGTACCATGCATACAAGCTCGGAAAATTATTATAAACCCTTAAAACCACCACATGGTTGAGAAATTCGTTTTTTTTTCATTTGTATGAAAAAATGCAAAATGTCAACCCTATACAAGGTTATTTTTAGTTTATTCAAAACCTCTCATGGGGTTGATCAGACCATCAAACTGAACAACTTTCATTATGGCACCAACCTTGAAATCGCGAAAAAAAAAAATCAATCCAATCCATACAAAAGTACAATCCTACTCCATCGAAATGTATAAAACAGCAGATTTTTTTTTTCGCGATTTTAAGGTTGGTTCCATAATGAAAGTTGTTCAGTTTGATGGTATGATCAACCCCACGAGAGGTTTTCAATTTCAGTCTAGGGTGCCACTGTGCAGTTAAACATATAAGTAAAAAACGTTACTTTTTTCCAAAAAGTGCTAGTTTTCCGGGTTTATAATAATAATCCGGGGTTGTATGCATGGTACCGTATCTACCATATTTGGCATTGAAAACTATTGCCAAATACACTGTATAAGAGCAATGTGAACCTTCTTTTTGTTTTTTTGTCGTAAAATTTTAGGATTAAAAAGAGAATGGTTTGCCGTTAGTTTACAGTCTTCGAAAAAGAGCTCTATTTGTAACAATTTTATTATTTTAAATATTTTTATTAAAGGCAGTCAAGTATATAAATGGACATTAAATTAATTTGCATTCCAACATTGTTTGCAATGATTATAATCTTGATGTTGAAATACTTAAGCATCTTATAATAAAGTATTTGAAAATTTTAAATTCTCTCGTAATATCAATTTGGTTAATTAATTCAAGTCAGTGATTCAATATACCATTTATAAACATTTATTTCAGACTGTATCTGTTTAACTTACGAATAAGGAAGGTACCTACTGTGTTTTTGCTAACTAAATAATTTGCAGTTTTCAGGAAATGTTCCTTTGAAAATTTGCTCGATCATGCGTTTAACAAGCCTTTGTTCAGACTATCAAATTTTAACGATACAGACTTCAGATTAACTACTAACTAAAGCGCATATTCAAAATAGGTGCCGGCTAGCGTAAAGCCAAACTGGCAACAAAGCGGATACCAGCGGTGAGGGCGCAAACAAACCATTCGAAAATACACGTTGACCCAGTTTATAACCTTTGAATGGCCACACAAAACCAATGTCGCAGCTAGAACATAATATCTGTGCTATCGAGGTATCAATTAAAGAGCCCGCATGGACCTATCGAGGAATTGAAACGGAGCGCCTACTGCGAAAACCGAGCCACGATAACTGGACGATATTCGTTGTGCTTCGTGACATTAATAGCTCGGGAACAAAGTCCGATCGAGTAACATTTTCCGATCATCGTAGAAAGCCCTCAGCACACTGCCTACTAACCCCACCACCTATCATACTATCTGGGTCCGTTCTAACCGATGCACCAATTACGATAAACGTTCTAAGAATGACCCATAAAAGTTTATCGCCTTAGTACTGTTACTTAGACCTACATTATTTTAATCTAAATTTATCTTTATATACTATGGAATTCCTAACTAAGATGTGTCTCCTTACTATGAGACAACATTACAAACTTTGCTTTAGTTGAATTCACGTGCAATACGGAAATAAAAGATAAGGTCGGGCGATTTCACGACTTTCAGATCAAACAATTATTTTATTTACATTGGTTAAGAGTTGGCTTAGCTTGCTAAACCATTGACTATTTATGTGCGTTAATTTTACTGCAATTAAATTAAAAAGGTGATTTATAAATCCTCCATAGCTCCTGATCGTTTTGTTGTGTATAAAAAATATAATAGTAATAATTACAATCTACCTCCGTAAAGCCAAACTTTCCCAAATTCGTAACTCAATCGGCAACAAATTATTGAACCTAACCACTGATAGTTTCTAGGGCCCTTTCTAATCACATGGCGAACCCAAATTATAAATTTCACCGCTCCATAAATATTCATTGCCTACGATCTGCCTATTTGCCGGTCTGTCAGCCGCACTTTGGATACACTTAATCAGGGACACTGCTAAGTAATAGAAGCAGGAATTTGTATGGTAATGTCAGGGTAATGTAACGTAGGCATGTACGAAGCGCACGGTGATCTCGGGTCGTTTACTGATTGGTTTAACCACAGTACAGAGATTTTTATTATTTAATCTTATAGGGACTGATTAGTAGTCTCTTGAAAAAAATGGTTGTATTAACAACGTTAACATACAAACCAGTTTTAAAATGTCTGGGAGAAGACTAAAGCACAGAATAGAAAGCGACAATTTTATTTAAAATTTCTATCCTATACAATTAAAGTGAACTTTGAGATTGTATTTTATTGCTTTATAATTAAGACTTTGTCACGAGTTTTGTCCAAATTGTCGATGAATTGTCATTCACGCGATTGACACGTACGCACGAAACATTCCACTTTAAATCTGCCCAAAAAGGGATTGCTATTGAAAAATTATTGCTCATTTCTCTCTCCCGCACGACCGACAAACAGGCTATCTACATATTGAGTTATGCAGATGACAGTTGTCTGCGAGGCTAATTTGGTACGACCAGCTCATTTTATACACATTTTGATACTACAAGTAGGTACATTTGCTTATTAATATGATCGAAGTTCGTTATTCTAAGATTTTAGCGAATGAACTTTACCACGTCTGGTATAGTAAAATAGCAGAATATAGGTACACTTGTACTGGTATTGCAAATGGTTTATAACAGCCTTGATTTTATGAAAAATTCTAAAGTCACGATGATACCTACCTTTTTCCGAAACGTGCAAGATCAATTTCTTTTGCCGTTGAAACTGTATTAAGTAACAAACAATACCTATCAAAGGAGGTATCTACATCTAACACCTCCGTTGAATAGAAAGTGGGCAGCAGCGTTTTTGCGATAAGCAAACCAACACTGCAATCTCTAATCTTCCTGCCAAGCGTGGAGATTGTGGTAAAAAAATCTCCCACGGGAGAGGCCTCACATCAACCATTTTAATGTCCCCACTGCTGGGGCACAGGCTTTGGGCACAGGCTTTATGGGCGTATCCACGTTGGGGCAAGGTGGGGCGCTTGCCCCACCCTCCACCCTGACTTTTAAGTAATTTAAGCAAGATGTTTATAAAAAAATATGTATTCATTTTTTTTTAAAAACAAAAATACCGCGTCACAGAACCTTCTTGTGTTTTCTAGACAAAGCTTTCAATCATTGATTGTGATGATTTTGTTCAAACCATCATCACCGCACGGCCCGGAGCGCGTGACGTGCGAACGCAACTAGGCTTTTGTATAAGTGGGTAGGATACGAGCCCACTCGTGTGTGTATAATTTAACAAAATCTAAGCTGGGCGGCTGGGCTCGGAGGAGTTAAAATTTTTTGGCACAAAATAATTTTGAAAACGAAATTTTAACGAAATTTTGCCAGAAACCTTGCAAGTTATTATTGATATAAGGTCAGTTTGGTTTCAAAGCATTTTAAATTCCTATTAGGTATTTATCGAATTCCCTTAC
The DNA here is from genome assembly GCA_943789525.1 of Agriphila geniculea. Lineage (NCBI taxonomy): Eukaryota > Metazoa > Arthropoda > Insecta > Lepidoptera > Crambidae > Agriphila > Agriphila geniculea. The sequence continues at coordinate 22,088,743 of OX038871.1, forward strand.
TTTTGCCCCACCCCTAAATAGATGTTGGGTACGCCCATGGGCTTTACTTATGGGTGGATAAAGAGGATGGGCCATAACCATAACCCACCACGCGGGTCCAATATTGGTGAGTATTAACTGCAAATGCAGTTTGCGGGGCCAACGGCTTAACGTGCCTTCCGTAGCACGGAGGAACTCGATATAGTTAGTTTTTGGTCACCCATCCCATGACCGACCCCTGCAAAAGTTGCTTAACCTCCGCAATCACTGGGCCAGGTGCTATACCACTGCGCCATCGAGCTCCTCCACGGAAAAGGCCTATCCTGGAGCAGTGGCCTATAATATACTGGCTGTTATGATTATAAGCGATTGTTCTAGCGTAAGTCTAAACTGAGGTTTAAAAGTTTTACAACTTAGATAATGCGTACAGAGTCACAGGCTCAACAACGTCTAAAGTGGTATGAGTATTTTTATTTATCAAAGGACTTAAGCCAAATAAAACAATGAATGTTTAAAAGTTCTAGAATGGAAGGAATGATAAATTTAAAGCTATTCTTTCTCGGTGCTAAATAGCATTTTTGGATAACAAATAAATCCTACTTAAAAAGTTTAGCGAGCAGATATAGTGGTGGTATATAGGTGGTGTCGCTTCGCAACAGTTTTTCAATCTTGCTACAAATGTGTAACATTTACAAAGCTTACGGCTTAGAGCACTGTACAAATGGCCGTGCACAGGTGTTGTTTTATTGAAAAAAAGATACAAATTACCCCCTTTCTTCGCGATTTGATGGTGTTTTGATGCTAAACGGCGCTAGCGAGGAGCTTTTTTTATTCTCTAACTTTTTTGTTTTAAGGGTCTTTTTAACTGCGTGTCCAATAAAATGTTACTTTTTATTGAACTGGTTGGCGAAACTCAATAGCTTAAATCTAAGTTTTGAAAGAAATAAGTATTTTGCTTACGTGAAAATAGTTGTGTTTTAAAGAATACCTACTATATTTTTATGTTATCATATCATCATAAAAATATTTATCTACACCCATGTTATAAATCCTCTGTAAAGGCTTCTGAAAAAGATAGCTTACTGCCAACATTATAACTAACAGTGTCATAGTAAACACAACACCCGCCCGAAGTGTTACATTATGAAATTCAGTACAACAAACTTTCGGGTGATAAAATGACGAGAAGGGGGAGGAAAGTTAAAATCAAAGTAAAGTCAAAGTAACACTCAAATGCAAGGTCGAATAGAAGGTGAATACAAGGTCGAATACAAGGTCAAATTCAAGGTCAAAGTCAAAACCTGTTATATAGGATACATATCATGGGTGTAAATAAATATCATGGGTGTTTTTAATCCATTTGTTTTAAAATACTGTTTGTTTCCCAAATAAAAAAAATAAAAAATGGGTGTAGATAACGTCTCGTATGCAACTGTAGATAATTAGGTATTAAAACACTCATGTGATACTATTATCCCACTAAACCCACATTCGTGTATTAATACCCCTCATTATAGTACAATTGCCTTTGCTTAAATAACTTTACAGGGTTATTTGTAAAACACTAACAACCTCGCATAAGTAGATTTCTTACATCATAAACAAGAACATTTTTGTTTTACGACTTTTCCGAGAACAGACAAAAAATTTTCAACTTTTCATACAACAATCGATCAGTTGTTCGGACATTTGTAAGGAAAATCGCTTTTTTGTCTGTTTTCGGAAAAGTCGTAGAACAAATGTTGTTGTTTATGATGTTAGTAATCTACTCCTACGAGGTTGTTGGTGTTTTACAAATAACCCTATATAGGTACGACTTATAATGATAAAATTGTTATTATTATAAAAAATATCTTACCTAAGTTTAGGTACGGAGCTTGATGTTATAAATATTTCCTGATTGAAAGCATGGAACCGAGATGTTTGATGGAATATCGATGATTATCCTGTAACAAAAAACATAAAAGTGTTTATTACAGTATTCAAAAAAACAATTTTCTTAAATTATCACCAGTTAAGGATTACACTGATTCGATCATGTACTTTCATGTGCCTATTTCAAGCTCATACGTAAAACCCGGATCAAATTCGACGAAGCATAAAACATTGATTAAAGATCTAAAGATCAGTTAACTTCATAACCCATATAATTCATTAATATTATACAGGTGTTAGTAAAATAACTCAGGATTTATTTATAACGCTGTTACTGAAGACCATCATAATCCCTTCCATGACCTTTGGGGCCATCAAGCCATCAATAAAATAGAATCTTCCTTAGGTTAAAATGGACCTCATAAACAAGCAATATCTTTTATAGATCATCATAATTCGATTTCTTTTCTCATTTCTCTGCAAAGCAAGTGCCTATAAGTAGAAAATAGAAGAGAATAAGGACCACAGAAAATATTGATTTTATTAAATAAATTCCATTTTTGTACTATTAGGCTTCTTTCCTTTACCGTTGCGTTGCTATTTTTCAGAACTGTTATCTTCTCTTTTCTGTTTCTGTAGAGAATTTTCAGGTTGCAATTTTACAAAATACTGGAAGGTCCGTTTTCAAGTAAATTAAAGGAAGTAGAGAACCGAAAGGAATTACGCTACTGACGGGAAGTCAAACGGTACCCGCATCGTTCGGATTTCAGCGATATAACTTCGTCGAAACATCCCGTTCGTTCCGAATTCTAAAACAAAACGCGCAGAAAAATCAGCTTGCAGATGGTGCAGGTGTCCTGGCAACTCGCACGTTCTAATCAAGCGGAAATGTGCGCTCGGGCGGCCGATCCGGACGGGGAGGCCGGTCGGCTGACCTGCCGCTTTACCTGAATGCTGTCCGGAATTTGAATCGACGGCACATTCGGTCAACGCTAGGAAATTCGGATTTTGTTGCAATCCGCCTTTCTGTTTATTCGCTTGATTCACTCGGCGACCTTTCGTTCGACTGATAAGGCTGAGAAAAGTGAATAGGCACTCTTACAATCAATTTACCCGGCCGAGGTTACATCACAGGCTCGAGTTAATGTTGGGCATCAAACAAAGGAACGTCAGCTTATCACAGAGAAAGCGGGAGGCGCTGCCGAGGCGCAAAACACGTGATGTCCGGATAGCCGGGCAAACTTTCTTTTGTTTCCATTATGTTTAAACGCGCCTCGTTACCACAAAGATCTCCTTAAACCTTTTGACGTTTCGCTAAAAGGTTCATTTCAGTTGATTAATGTTGTAATTCCTCTGGTTGGTTGTACAAAAAAAGACACTCGAAGCATTTATACGGTGACGGCTCGTGAGCGGGAGAAAAATGGGGTTGAATTTATCTGCGCCGTGTATCGCAGCCGGGTATCTATTTTAATACAAGCTATAGAGCCAGAGGAATGTATTACGACCGTAATGGCTGGAAAAATGGTAAATTTTAAAATGACTGCCTTTAAAATGGGTTCAGTCTATTATGACTATTCTTACCGGATGATACATGAACATAGGAAAAAAGTGATTAATTTTCCTACAATTTTGTTTTACTCCTTTTCCCATTTTTTTTTTGGATTTTCAAATTCTTCACCTGGTAAGTAAGTGTTGTTCAAACCACCTTACAAACTCACTTATCACTTTATAGCCGTCCCAATACATCGGACCACCCCACGTCACGCTATTAATTGCATTAGTATACTGTCGAATACAGCTGTCCATAGATCGACAGATAAGCGCAGCTTGTTTGGGGCCGCTCACGTCTTAATTACTCCATAACAATGGAAATTGAGGGTGAAACTGACGGATAGGTAATAAATTGAAATATAGCCATAAATGAAAATGTCTATGATACGGCTTAATAAACGGCCCGAAGTGAAATTGTCCGGACTATTTTGTTGTTTCACATTGTGTGATCGGTGATTCGAAAACAGATTTTCAAGTGTCTTTAGTCTGACCTAATATTATGTATGTACACAGTGCAACGATATTTAATAGCTAATTAAATTCGATATTATCATATCAATTAACTTAATTTACTTAGTTATAGAGTCAGCATCTTATATATATCTAAAAACTAATTTCCCTGCTCAAGTCAAGTGTGATACCAATTTTCCGATTAATGAGTAATTCAATCTATTAGGAAATCTAGAAGGAAAATTATAATATTGACAAGAAAATTAATCCTCTGTCAGTACTGTAGATATATAAAATTACCTTCCTAGTTTAAATCATATCGATTGGTGGTCCGGTCGGTACCCATAAATTGCCTGTGGAAGTGTACTATTAACTGTGCATAATAACTGCACCGCTATTATATTAGTATGAAAAACGTTAACTGCGTACAAATTTTAACTAGATTTCTCGTAGATAAAGTGCATGCTATGCAGTTGTTAGGAACAGTACTTGAGAACTCATAGTATTTTGAGTTCTAAGTGATATATTATACCTGCTTAAAGAATTTCAAACTTTAGAAAGTACAATAATTATTCGAGCTATGAAACTATATTTTTTCAATAATCTGTCAATATTTGTTACTTAATTGTGTTAGAATTTTTAAAACTCTTGATGAAAACATACAGGCTTTGCAAAACTATTTAGTTTTATTACATTTTAATTTTCAAATTGTGATTTTGTCTCAATTCTCTAGAAAAGGAGAAAAAAATTCAATGAAACTGATTAATTGCTCCTTAAGAATTTAAGTTATACCATAATCTGAAGGAAGGTAAAAAACTCGGGCCATCTCTGCAGGTGGCAAATGAAACACGCTCAAAGGCCTCAAAAATCCACCTCATTAGCGAAGTTTCGAGAAAAAAATGCGACTGCAAATTAATTCTTTAACTTGTGCAATATTTCCACTGCCGTTAACGAGCTAACCTTGCCTAACAAAGTTACGATGCAATGCAACGAGTCTGAAACGCTCTTAGAATCTACACCGTCCCCTTGCACCTTAATTTTCTTTTGAAAACTCTTTAAATTTTCCATCGCTTTAAGATTCGCGACTTCGCAATCCTTTGCCTTGAGAATGTTTCCTAGATTTTATTAAACAGCGCGAATTGTTGCTCAAACTACATGAGTGCTACTGTTAGGATAGTTTCGAAACGGTGCGACATTAAAATTTAAAACGAGGCGACGAGCAAAGGAAGCTTAGTATTGTGCATTCTTTAAGGGAACTTTATTCACTGTAAACGAATAAAGTTGTGATTTTTGTCGATGTCCAAAAGCAAAGGTTCTATTAATTTTATACACCGTTCACCGATTCTATAACTTACTCACCAATTTATTTTTTATTTTTTTTTATTTTATTAACATTGGCATACACGACAGGTAACAATCACTGAGCATACAAAGTAGAAGTTTTAGTTATTATAGATACTATATTGAGACCCAAAAGTGTATATGCACAGCATAACATGCGGAGAACACATAAACAAGGTTACGCATGCAAGTAACATAACTTACACAAAAGATTAAAATATTACAAAACGTTTATCTAATTAATTAAGAGGAGGAAATAAAGTTTATACCTTTAAGCAAAGAACGAGAAGTGGCACATTACAATACGTAAGTATACTTAGGTAGCTCAGTCGAGGATCTTCTTAATAACAAATTTGAAGGCAGTATGTTTTTTAACAAATACATCTAGTTGATCGTGGTTTTGTAGCAACTCATTGTATAAACGACACATGCGAACAATGGGGTTATAATATGATGTATAGTTTTTGTATATTTGTAAAGAAAACACCCTCTTCCATTGCCGAGATAGCATTCTAGTGTTAATTCTCACACACAAATTCTCTGTTAAATCAGAAATCAATTCGCGGAGTGCCAATATTGGAGCAGCACTTGAAGAGGCATCAAACTATCATCGGCTGTCCAAACTTGGAACTATAAACCACAAAGCTGAACAGTTACACTCTTCCACCATTTGAAAGTATGTTTAAAACGAGGTAAAGCTTAAACAAATCATGCCTTCAAATTAAATTGGTGTTTATTTTCTCTGATACTTAGGTATGAAAGGAACGTAAACCTTTTTTATTGACTTGTATTTTTATAGATTTGTCCGGGCCTTGTATTAAGTGTTTTGTTGGCGTGGGCTGGCGTTAAACTCGGCGTGGGTAGCTTATTTATTCACATAGAGTTGGACGTTTACACACAGAACTGTGTTCAGAGTGTATTCTATTCGAAACAGGTTGTTTCTCACTGATTGTATCGATGTGGCCGCAGTTTATATCTAGACTCCTTACTTATTTATGGCTCATGTGAATGCAATGGAAAAGATGTATTTTGTTTCCAATTTTAATGTAGTTTTTTAACTCCATATTTTAATCTGACAAAAGCTTATTTATTTTTCTACGTACCAATCCTAACTTTGTACCTTATTTCAAAACATTTTTTGAATTTATTAGTAATTCGAGCGGCTAAATGAAATTAAAACTTGATTCCCCTACTTCCTAACTGTACACCCAATATAAACCTGTCACAGTGAACATAATAAAACAATGATGACTCGTTGGATTGCAGACGTCAAAACATCCAGATTTTATTCTGAGAAAACAAAACGTGCTTTGGGTTCCAAGAAAGCTGCAGCCATCTTAATAACACTCATGTAGCTGTACGGTATAATTATCCACCTGAATTTATAAGCATAAGGTATGCCGTCTACTGAGAAAGTAATGTAAGCCTACCGAGTCTACAAACAATAGTAAGTAGCAATATTATGTTTGTGGCAGGAAAATAGAGTTGATTCAATTTGCTTTGACATTTTGTCATTCTATTTTCTTTATTATCATCCCAATCTCAAGTTTGGGACGATCGAGGAAAGTAAAATAAATAGAAATATTTTATCAACTAAAGAACCCAAGCAATGAAAAATTTATGGTAATAATAAAATATTTTGAGCAGCTCTGTAGTGTGTACAACATCCTTGGTAGTAGCCCTTAAAATTTATAAGGTCATAAGATTTTTTGTAATTAGTATATCAAAAATTTTTTTGACAATGGCCAAAAATGCATGGCTAAGGCAAAGAAGCGCTTTGAATGAAATCTTTTTCATGAAACAACAGTAGACAACAAACTTAACCCAACTTGAACTCGAAGCATATCTAAACATTAAGTAGGTAAGTGAAGTTTTTTAAGCAGTATTAATAAACATGAAGCCTGCGGCACCTGGAGACACAGATGTAGTATTTTGATTGTATAATCGGCTATATTTATAGCCCAGCTGTTATGTAGAGCCATTCGCTTACCACCAGATATTATGGTGCTTTATAAAAAACTCGCAGATCTAGTTTTCACGAGTCAGTCTTTGCTACACATGAGATGTGATGTGCGTGACCCTAACTTTAATTAATTTAGATCATTTTGCTGTTGGGCGTCTTTTTTTGTTAAAGTTTAACAATGACAATAGTATAACTTAATCACTGAAGAAAAAAGAGGCTACTTTTTATGCCAATTTTCAGTTTGCTGAAGCGAAAATTGAAAAAGTCTATTAAAAAGAACGTCGGTGGAGATATAGATGCAGTGGTTTTTTTTGTTCTGTGGATGCAATCATCTACACTATTCTGAACCTTGTGGCGCCATTTCTATATAGCGTGGGTTTAAAGTCTATAGCAAGATATACGACGTATCTAAGATAAGGCACATTTTAAGAATCACTAAGTTATTGTTAGTATCCAAAATAGAAGTGGCAACAGAAATATTTTCATCACATACTACTAGTAATACGCATATTTCCATGATTATTACATACATATTCGCCAAATACCACAAAAAATTGCAAACTACAAACAATCATGTATGCTTTCTCCGTAATTTTAGTTTTACAACTTCCAAAAAAAGCTTCACTAAGATATAAAAAAAACATTCGCAATTTAACTGTAAAATGTACGCAGTAAAGCATGTTGTGGCGATGAGTTGTAATATGGTCGTAATGCGATGTAGACAAGTGATACGAACGGCCCCACCTCCCGCAATATATAATATGTTGGGGACACCGCACGCGACGGGTTAGTACTAACGTGCACATAACTCTATTAATTTGCGTGAAATCTTCCTTCGTAATTGTTTTTATTAATTTAAAATGGCACATCGGATTCTTCTCGAAGTGAGGATACTGAGGAGTAACATTTACTTATATAGAAATCGGAAATCTTTAAAAATAGATGTTCTCGTGATTTGTGAGGAGTGACATCATTTTTACTCATAAAATACTCTACATTGACATATCAAACACTATAAAGTCTTAAATAAGACAAGCTATAATTTATAAGCCTTTAAAAAAGGGACTAATTACGTAATTATTATGTCAACTGTGTATGGCAATTTACCACTCAAAGCAAACAAGAAATAAAATTATAGCTTCCTGGTAACGTTTTGAATAAATAGACTGTATAAACTGTTTATTGGAGATATCAGAAATATTAACACAATAGTATTGAAAGCGAATAATAGTAGTTTATGAAACTGATGCATAATGAGGGGTATTAAAACATGAGTGTGAGTTTAAAAACCGAGCCGTAGGCGAGGTTCTTAATAGTATCACACGAGTGTTTTAATACCTAGTTATGTACAGTTTCATACACTACTTTATCTACTCTCATACAATTTGTGATTGAACCTACAAAAATAATTTAGCAATGATAAAAAGAGCAGGTAAGGTAGTATCTTGACTTTCTACGACTAGGTAGGTAGTAGGTACTTACCTAGGTTAAGTAAGACGTTTTTCCGTCGCCGCATCTAAAATATCGGGTGGAGTCCACACTCACTACTACCAGACATTTTTAAGCAAAAGTAAAAATTAAAATCAAAACATGGCGCGTATTCTATTAGAAAAAATAATAATGAGGTAGTGCATTCCAGCAGACTAATCGTTACGCTAAGTCATCGATCACCATAGAGTACATTTTAATCATGGAAAGTATGTGGAAAAAACATTGTTTTTTTTTAATATCGCGGCACTGCCTTCTTTTTGGATTTGCCCTGTATCGTAATGAGAAAAAAAGTTATTTTATAGCATACTTCAGTTAGCGAAGGTATGTTATAAAATAACTTTTTAATTTTTTTTCGGTACTGCGTGTATAAAGTATGTCAATATAAATTCGCTTTGAAATACATAATTCGAATTTTACGATATGAGAGTAGATAAAAAATATAATATTATAAAAGAGATAATTATTGTTATTATGCTACAGGTACATAATAACATTAATAACAAAAGAACAAAGTATGAAAAAGGTTTTAATAGTTGTCAATTTTGTGGTCGATTTTACCCATGGCGTTTTAGATTATTAATAATAATAACGCACGAGCGGTGGTATGCGGTGCTTACGGGTAAAAAATGCAAAGTACACATTTAATTTCAACCCCTGTAACACCGAGGGGGTCGCTTGTACCCACCTAGTAATTAATTAGGCACCCACCTGCAAACACCCGCTCTGTGAACTGACCGTAAATAAAAATGTACCGCAATCGTTAATTATGTGTCATGGAATTATTTTAACAACAAAATCCGCAATTTAGTTGAATAAACACTCGAGCGTGTTGCAGCTGTCAGCGTTTCGTGGCACTTTATTTTGCCGTGCAAAAGAAAATTGCTGAAACAAAAATCTGGGTTGAAATGCTAAGTAATACGTGTCATTTATTACAAAGTAAATAACAGAGAGAAAAAAAGACGCTTATTTAGTGCAAAACGTAATGAAAAAACTTTTGGTCTTTTAATTTATTGTGTCCAGTGGAAATTTGTATTTCACTACATGCAAGATTTATTAGGTTACTTGCTCACGTAGTGGCAAACATTATAGCTCGTAATACACACTAAAAAGAAATTTGCATTTTGAACGATACGACGATGTTTCAAGGAGAACTATAAAAAATCCGTAACACTGATACCTTTGTTCCTTTATGGTATAATAAAAACGACTCTCGACGACTACTTAAGTTTATGTACTTAAAGTATAAATAATGCATCACTGCATGCCGCCTCCAATTTGCGTCTTACCACCATCTCGTTCAATAGGGATGTGACTATTCTCGGAATCTTGTTAATGCAAATGGGCCACTATCGATTCTCTTGGTACACAACTGCTCCGTGCAACCAAAATACTGTTGAATTTACCAATACGTTCAGTGTTAGTAACATCTTACTTCTAAAAAATAGAACATTGCTTACATTACTCCAAATTGAGATGAAGTATCGATACGTATGATAACGATGTCGACGGAGTCGATACATCAAAGTAAAAAGGTTATATATATACCTACATATTTATTATCAGGCCGGCCTAAATTTTCCCATCTCTAGAGTTATTTTCTTGAAAAATTACCGGCGTTCGCTGCTTCGTCGGATGGGCGAATTTGTAAGTAATATTTATGGGAGCACGGAGCGAAATAATGATATGTATATTATTTGGGACCGACTTTGGGCACCCAGGGGAGCGTAGAGGCATTTGTCAGCGGCCGGGCAGGTGGGCGCACCTATGCCACTGTTATTACTTTATTTTTCGGCTCATTTCAATAACAGCTCCTGATGCGTGTTGGAATGAGCCACTCATGCCGTAATATTTAACTGTCCCGTGTGTGGTCTAAATGTTTCAAATATTTATTTTGAAAGCAAAAAATACACAAATATGAAAACAAACTATTTACTCTTACTCTATAATTAGTATCTAAAGAAATAGTAATAAATCACCGTCTGCAGTAATATATTTATTTAAAAAAATTACAAAACTCATTTATGTAAAAAATAAAATGTATACTTAAATAAAATAACATTCACTTTTTTCATCGCTATCCTACCTATAGGCATAAGTATAAATAAGACTGTATTATTCTTATGCCAATAAGATTACCAATAAGACTTTACTACAAATCTTGTTAGTTGAATACTACCCAGGCTTCTTATACGATTTTAATATTAAAACGTGAGCCCCATTAATAAGGGAATGTCCCACAAGAAACATTGTCATCCTGCGAACGTTAGTCCCGCCAGAATTCTGATTAGCATCACTAATCTCACCAACTTATACTTGCAAATGGTATCCTTAAAAACGGATTTAAGTTGAGACATCTCCGTCATAAGGCAGTGAATCAACGATTTAATAAACGTCGGATAAGCGAGCATTAATACACGCCAGTCACTGACCGGATCATAACCGAAAATCTTCAGTGAGTCGGCGCTGGCAAAGCCCAACGTGAAAAACGACCTCCATTAAGGAAGTGAATACATTTAAAATAATCGGCTTAGCCGTCCGACGTTGACGTATATTCGTACTTATCTCACGGAGATACCGGCACACAGATATCCCTAACTAATCCCCTAGAAACATCTGAAAAAGACGGCACTCCTTCTAATTGAATGGCTCCAACCTCCTTCACTTGAACAAAGGCACGTAATAATTTATGCCTATAATCTGACAAGTCTTACGAAGGACTTATTCCTTTTACCAAAGAGTCTGGTTTCTTTTATCGGATTCGTTAACAATTGACACTATCAAAATATTACTCGAAGCGCTTTCGAAAGAGATCGTCGTTTATTTTGTATTAAAGAATAACAAAAAAGTTTTTTTGCCGAAACTCCACTCTTGAACTTGCACCAAAATAGACAAAATCTGTATAAATACCGAGCTTTCTTTAGATCTGAAGAGTAATCAGGATGTCAACATTAATTTTTAAGGACTTCCTTTGAACAAACGCCGTGTTTACTTTGAAAACAAGGTAACTTTTAATGGAGTTACAATCCGTTGGTTCACGTTAATAAAAAGTAGTAACAATACTGGCCAGTTTGTCCAAAACATTTTTTTTATAAAATAAAAATAATAACGATGTTGATCATTAATCAGATTAAAAGTAGTATTTCATAATATGATAAATAAAGCATTATGAATGCAAAAATCTAAAATTTAAGAAAGTACTATTTAGTAAAACAAGGAATTGTTGAAGAGAGATATCAATATTAAAGAATTAAAAAAAACCGGCCAAGTGCGAGTCGGACTCGCGCACGAAGGGTTCCGTACCAAAAAACGGCAAAAAAAATACGTTTGTTGTATGGGAGCCCCCTTTAAATATTAATTTTATTCTGTTTTTAGTATTTGTTGTTATAGAAGCAATAAAAATACATCATCTGTGAAAATTTCAACTGTCTACCTGTTGTCGTTATTAATATCCAGCAAAAAATGGCAAAAAAATCACGTTTGTTGTATGGGAGCCCCCCTTAAATATTAATTTTATTCTGTTTTTAGTATTTGTCGTTATAGCGGCAACAGAAATACATCATCTGTGAAAATTTCAACTTTCTAGCTATCATGGTTCATGAGATACAGCCTGGTGACAGACAGACAGACAGACGGACAGCGAAGTCTTAATGATAGGGTCCCGTTTTTACCCTTTGGGTACGGAACCCTAAAAAGGAAATTTTTGAGACTGAAAAAATATTTTAATCTCAATACAAGACATGAAATTAAATAAAGTACAAACATGCCCTGTTATTTTCAGAGTAACTTTAAATTAAACTCATTTATGCCTATCTAATTGAATAATTAAAACTTATCAATCACGGAATTTCTGTACTCCGAACTCCTGGCTAACTTATAACAAATTGTATATTTTTAGAAGTAAAAGTAACAAGTTCTTTAGCGGTATAAGAAAGGTAAAGTTTGATATACAATATGGTGCTGAACTGTTTGACGCTTTCCTTTACAGAAATTCTGTTACACCACCGTAGTATCAAGGATTGTCACAGAGTGTTAAGCATGACTAAATAAGCAAGCAGTCATCAGAACATATTGGACTTTATCGACTTTGGAATAAGATTACATTTATTGGCAGTTGAGAAGATACTGGTACCCTTCGCAGAAACTGTGGGCATGTCTCCAATTATACGTGCCACCAAAGGAATATACGAACATCGTTACGGTTTTAACGGTTGCTACACTCTTTGAATATTTATGGGAATGTAACTACAGCTCATTTTTACGAAAAGGAAATGTTTAGGGAAATTTGGTGAACAAGCATTTAAAGTCGAACAAAGGAAAAACAAACAGTAAAATTACTTTTTAAATTCTCTTCAAACAAGACGGCAGCTTTCAAATTCTAAAAATAATTTGCTTAAAAAAGTCAAACGAATGCTCACTCAAAATAATACAAAGGTGATCTTCAGTGACACTCGACAACTTGTGAAGTGGCTTCCAGAGGCGAGAGATATAAATTATGTGGGGATCTGAATCTAAAGTGGTGTTTTGACTGGAACAACTCTTGAGTCCATCGTGCAGTACAAATAATTATGACATTCCTCATAAGCGACTTTTAAGCACCTGGGAGGCAACACTCAAGAATAATTAATACTAAGCCAGTTCCTAAACTAACACAAGTTACAGTTACGAAATCTTTTCGAGTAACAGACATTCTACAGGCTCGGGAACTTAGTAGAGACTGTTTTCTTAATATTGATAAGCAAACGTTATTATACAAGATATATATATAAGAGATATATACAAGAACCTTAACAAATTGCACCCACGAGTATTGTATCCGAGATAAAACTTACTTAACTTTGATTGTTCCTTTTGTGAATTCGTTTGAATTTGAAAAATTGTTTAGTTAAAAGGCACAGCAATCAACAGTTAATTAAGAACACACCTAAATAGCCATCGCCACAAATCGTTCGACGCATGTTCGAGCACTAAGCCCGAGATATCTCCGCCGCCGATGCTCCCGCGCATTAACAGTCGTATTTCCGCGGCGCCTGCACATGTAACGACGTTTTAAAGCCCTCTTCCCGTGCCATCGACTCTGACGAATTAAGTTATTAACGAACGTCACAGCTGTTCTAAACAAATCAAAGGGCCAACTCCGACACTCAGAGAGTGTCTTCTTCCAGTCACTCGTAGGTCTTTACGATCGTTTTATGAGCTCTTTCATATTCAACTTGCCGTCGCATGCTCAGGGGTGGCGGCGATTGTTTCCACGACTAAATAAATTAATGCGGGCGACACATCGCGCCCTGTTTATGTGCCGTCGCATCTTACAATACAGACCGTTATTGTTCTTTGATGTTAAAATGCTTTAAGACACTTTGCAGCCTTTGATGTGCTAGTAAAGTGAACACCAAATTCATAAATCATTGCCTAACATTTGTCAATGTTAGCGAAGTCTGCTTACGAGGAATAGTTATAGAATGCCTTGGCATCTTTGATGATTTTGCGGAGTGTAAGTCTCGAGGATACCTCATCGGCAATAATACTACTTAGCGTTTATTTCTGGGAACCCGTGGCCTCGACTTGTCATCGAGGGAAGCAACCTAAAACGAGGTGGTTATAAATTATTTACAGTTTCCACGCGAATATCGTGTATTTGTCACCCCGGACCGAGGTATTAAGATATTGCTTGGTATTCCTGTGGGTCTCATTATAGGGCGGGGCGAGGATGCGACACCTACAATATTTCATCCTTATCACGGGCCAGGACGAGCTGTATTCCCTTCCGATACAGGAAAATATATAAAGAAATTGTTATTTAAATAGTGTACTCTAAACGATTGCGTTCCATTCCTACAATTAGGATATTTACTTAATTTTATTAGGAGCAAATGTTTCGTGGGAAAAAGTGGAAGAGAGATTCGCTTAAAAAGGTTGTTTTGATGGTAGTTACATTAAGGTAATAGGCGTACGGCTGCGAAACAGTTTTATGGGCCATACCACTGGCAGTTTGGGGCTGCGCTAGCCCAATCATTGTCAGTCTTCGCCGCCGGGCCGAATTTAATACGGGATACGATGTTAATGGAACGAATTTAAGTATCCAGCGGATAAATTGGCTCTCAAGATTTATAGAACAACAAATTGCCGAATGTATGTATTTAAATTAAGAGTACGGAATTAACGATCCTTTGTCAGATTTCTGCTACAACCGTGTAATTTAAATTCATAAATTTTCATAGTAGCTGTCAGAATGTGTTAGTTGTCTATAGTTATCCGAAAAATGCGAAGTCGTCATTAAAACGTCGTGTTATGAGTTATGTCGGTCGGTGCGTGGGCCCGCACCCATCAAAGGCACACATCAATTTACTCTCACAATGATCTTAATATAAAGTCATCGCTAGGAGGGTCATAATTTTCATGTATGAGTATTAAGGAATTCCTGTCGATGTTATCTCGAGCGTGAGTCGTGTGTGCGAGAGGAAACTGAGAAGCGACGTTATTAAAAAAGCACATGTGGCCCGAGATGCGTATCGCAGCGCCTGTTAATTACTTTTGACACGCAGCATATGATTCAATTATCATATGATTTATTCTGAACGAAGGGTCGGCGCGGGCGGAAAGATCGCAGCTTATCCGTGCGTTAACTATCACATTAATTTTGGAAGATCGCATTCCCGGCAGATGGCAAGCAAATTTAAAGACAGTAGCTGATTTTTTTACGCCTTGTTGATAAGCTACTGATATGTGTGGGCTGTGGAACGGTAGAAGTATCCTATAAAAAAGTATCAAGTGTGAAAACATATACCTATTGAATGAATTTAAAATATCGGTATCTATTTGTGTGGCTATTAAAAGTTGATTAGACTTTATCAGTCCGACAGTCGGAGACCACATCCAAACAAGATACAAATTTCTCTTAGCACTATTATAAAACTATAAATTCTGTCATTATCGCGTGCCTCATCTTAAAAGTCAACGTTATTCACATAAAAAAACAGCTTTAATTGCTTAACTCATCCGTTCAGTAACCACATAATTCACCTTGAAACCGCTTTCACACTAAATATTGCCTTCGTTAAGCCGCAAGAGCATAGAACCTGTAGTAATAAATACTAATTACTAGTAAAATAACATGATAACATCGCGGCCAAAATTCCTTGCGTTTCGGAACCTTTGGTAACAAAAAAGGGAATCGTTACCATACATAGTAAATCTTGCATGACGCGTAATGGCTTCGAGAGCTTATTTATAGTTGTCGGTCGTTTTGAGCCAACCGTTTAATAAATATTATAACACTTCAAGTCGTCAACAAACGTGAGAAGACAGTTGTTTGACCCGGATCGTGATATTTGTCTCATTTCGGAGATTAAAACGTTGGTGAACAACGTCTTTGTTTGTAAAATCTGTCTTGACGATAAATATTGACGGCTCATGGATCCCTAACGAGTCTTGCAGGAGTATCTTGTATAATTAGACTTCGGTTCAAAACGGCGGCATCGCGTATCGAGGGTCCTTGAAACACAAAAGAGGACTTATAAGAGGCTGTGTGAAAAGGTCTTCGACAAATCCAAAGAAATCTTAAAGACATTTTCAACGTTATTGCATTTTAAGCAGGAAGGTAGGTACTGCTGAATGTACATCCGTTTCAATTAAAAAAGTGTTCTGAAGGGCAACAAAAACGAGAAAGCATTTGTGCACGTGGGCTTAAAAACAAGCATTTGAAAAAAAAGGAAATGTTAATTTAATGAAATGTAAACAAGAATTAAAGATGCCATTATTTTTAGTACCTACTGCCTAGCTTACATATCACAATACAACATTGAAGTAACAGGCTCATTAGTAGGGCAAACTCTTGGCGGGGTTCCCACATTTGCCACCACATGGCTCGCATTGAAACATGTATCTGCAGCTACTTTCAATAAATCCGGATTATCATTTATTTAAGTACGACACACACATTTGTTCGGTGCTCCCGAATTGTTTTCTATTACAAAGTGACAAAGCTCTGAATTCAATGTGGGACAGTTTAGAATGTGCGAGCTGCGCTTTCACGGTGGAGGAAGTGCGTGTTATTGCAGCTTAGTTTCGAGTCGCCCGCTGAGATATTCGAGGCACCCGTCCATTTTTTGTGACAGACCAACAGAGTGCCATAAATAATAGGTAGGGGTTCACGATCCATGCGTGCTTTGTAATAAATTCGATGCTCTTTTGGTAGCAAAGGAACGGTCTTAGCTGAATTGAATTATGATGATGCATCTGAAGGTTTTATTCTCTTTTTATTTCACGTTAAGCTTCGTAGACGTATGTACATTTGTATCCTTATATTCCTCGAAGTCACGTATTGTTCCGCTAATACTACAGTAAGTTCTTTTTGCTACGCGCTCATCCCGTATCGGGTTTCCTAACGCTCGGGCCATTTGAGAGAGACAACACACAGATGGTACATCCGTATTGGCTTTCTCTTAAAACAGAAGACATTTAAATCTCACGGGACCGTCAATATTTCCTTTCCCGGTAAAACAAAGGCGAGTGTCTGGAGCGGACTGTTCTAAACTAAGATAGATTAGTGCGGGAGTGGACGACATGACACTGCCGAGCTTATGTAGTTGCTCTGTGTTCGAGGACTATTCTGCTTACTCGCCTTACTAGTCTAGTGGTGCGACTGAGAGTGCCGCTTTGGCAATAATAATAATACATTGGTTCGTGTTAACCTACATATTGTTTAGCTTTGCACAAAGGAATCTAAGTTAGTTTTAAAGTTCTATTTCACATGAAACAATTATAAAAATCTAAATATCAAGAGTTTATGTAATGTCAAATCTAAAGTAATAATTATTTATGTCAACGTCTACAGGAATAGCAGGCACTTAAGAACGCCACAAGATCGGACGATGACAGCAGTATTTATTTAAGATATTGTTATGAAAGCGTGCATATGTATCATATTCAAAGGACTTTCAAGATTCCTGTCACGGTGTGAGTAATGTTTGTCCCGTGAGAATGACTAGTATAGGGTTACGTGGTGCCGGCCGAGCGTGCGGCCACCATCGCGAGTGCCTCTCAAATTACCCCCGGATAAGTCAATCATTGGAAACGTCCACGTTGGCTCGAAATAAAACGCAACAAATGTTGCGTGTGGCGCTCCCGCCATAATGCGTAGCGACAGCCGACATGTTTTGTGCGAGAAAATAAAATTGATGGCACATGGGCTCCAAACCTAAATAGCCCAGCACTCTTGTTCCCGCTAAATGCTTTTGTCTATTTTACGACACACATCTCTGTTTTTTTATTTGCCAGCATATTAGTCTGACATCTATTTGTGTACAGAAATCGAGCTGTCGCTCATAGCCAAACGTTTGTTTAAAAATTAAAATTTTAACTGTTAAATACGACCGTTGAGTGTGAATTAATTAGACAAGTGTTAGCGAGGCGAAACTAGCGAAGAGCTCCAATTTCCTGTCCCAGCCTCAGTCTTCGAGCAAATAGCTCTTTGCAAATCAAACAAGGGACTGTCTATGTCTGCCGAATCCACATATCAACTTCGCATTGTTTCTCTCCCATCATTCGGGGCTAACCAGAGGCGTTTTCGATTATCCGCCCTCGGGAGAACAAAGCCTGTGACCGCAGAACCAAGTCAATTACATAGTTCAACAACTCAGCCCTTATAACTTTCATGGGCTACCACCGGAATACAGAAAAGGGTATATGTTTTCAATACTGAGAGGGCGAGCGATGCGATTGACCCTTTCGAGTGTCCGCATTGACTTTTAAATTACTAATCCTGTGGGAGCAAACATCCCGGAGCCTCGGGGAGGATTGTTTGCGCGCTCTAGTGCACTCGCATATCTTCATTAACGTCGGAAAAGTATGCGCGAACTTATTCACTCTGCTTGCTCAACACTCCATGCCAGCCCATTGAAACTACGTGGGAATTATCATCATCAGCTAGTCATTTCATGAACTGATTCATAATCCTTTCAATACATATAGCCAGTACAGGCTTAACAAAAAGATATACTTACCCAAATAAAACAATACGCTGGCTTTTGAAAGTCAATTCAATTTACAATAACTCGCTTTATTCCGTTGCTGCCCGAACTTCGTAAACATGGAATGAATTTTGATGAAATAAGAATTGGTAGTTCACACTGCGCATCGATATGGCTATATTATTATAAAATTTTGTTATCAACTATGCTTTAGAACGATACATATCAAACGTGTTAATGTATTAAAATTCTTTCACATCGCTTTTCAAGTTGTTGGTACATAACTCGTTCTCCGGAAACAATTTAACTTGGCAACCGCTCTTTAGATAGCTACATACATAATAGGGGATAGTCAGCGGACTAATGTTTATCTGACAATCTGAATAAGAATGTGCCAAGCGAGTGGAGCGGCCTGTAGCGAAGCAACCGAGCGCGCCATTTCAACTGATATCTCAATAGAAGCTTTTTCCGCGTCGAACACAGTCCACCCTTTCAGTCCAATGAATTACTTAATTTTTCCACGCTGGGCACAGACCCTTCGGTACTCAACGTCGAAATAAATTAACCTTATCCATTGTATTATAAAAGGATGTAATGGTTTGAGTGGTTCCGAATCCATGCTCACGGGACGGTATAATTTTCGGCAAATATTTAGAATTGGGCTATTATAATTTACTTACAAAAGGCTTTAAAAATTATGTGTGAAATTAAAGATAATGCATTTATGATAAATAAACGGTAAATGAGAAAATTTTATTGTTACAAACAAAAAATAACTATTAAAATACTTTACAAAATGATTAACGAAATTTCGATTAAAAAACAAAAACTATACTGGAATAAAGCGATAGGTGATATTAACAGGAACATAGCATCGACAGTAATACGATTAAGGCTTAAATTTAATGCATTCTATTTCGCTTCACTGCTTATTAATGAGATGAAATTGTTAATAACGACGGGGACCAAAATAAAAAAAAACGATTAAGAATGTTAAACTACCGTAACTGATTGGAATTCGGTTCGACGATTCCACATGGCCATTGTGTTGAGAATAATAGAAGTGTTTATGTTTGGGCGATGCTCTTTTTTCTATAGAAAAAAGCTATAACCACCCGCCTACCTGATGTGCCATCCATCATAGCTAACGAGAAATGATAGTTCGTTTTATTGCTCTTCCAAGAATGAAGGAGGCTGACATCTATATTTTGCAAACATTGTGCTACACAGATAGAAGTTGCTTAAATCGACTGCTACTTTCAACAATAGCTAATAAAATCCACGTATTGTCCGAGTAGTCAGAAGTCAGGCAGGGAATGACAATACGAGCTAAGCGTCAACAAATATGTTTCAATCCCGATACTGCCTTCTAAAAATTACAACCTAAACTTCTTCAAATGAATTAAAGAATTGAACATGGAACATTGAATGGAATTTTAGGCAGCCGTTTAATTTATTTTCTATGAAGCTTTCAAGATGTTTATTTGGAATGAATCAGTATTGTACATGCAGATGAGCTTGCTCGGGCCTTTGTTTGTAGTGGAGATTAGAACAAAGCGACAAGGGCGTGTGTTGATACGTTGTTCAGTTGTTAAATGTGATTGTTTAGCGTTATTAATCCTTATTACGTGGAGGATAGTGTACAATATGTGGTGTTGAATAATTGGAGTGGACGCACATGTTAGCTGGTACATTGAATATGCAGATTAGTGAACGGATACATGTCCGCGCCGCCCTGCGATCCGACCGGCGAACATGCACGTGGGCTCTCGTGGAAATTATCATTGTTCAACTTGTTCTCCACTTGAGAAGGGGCTATATAGACCTAAGGTATGTTCCGTTGATAATTAGAATGATATCACTCCTCAAGACTGTATATTTTCTAACCTTACTAACTTTGTTCAATATAAGAGGGCACCGCAGGCGAACGGGTAAACCCCACCACTGTAATATATCAAAACTAAAAAGTATTAAAAAATATCGGATTCTTGACAAAAAAGCCCTTAACACGAATAATGGAAATAATTACCCCTATACCAGACAAGATTAATAGACATGGTTGTTTAACGGAATGTGAAGAGAAACAACAAATGTTTCCCTTATTAAAATTCCTTGAAGAACACGCACAAAACAGTGTTTTATTCGAGACGTGTTCATGTCTTACTTTCAACATAAGCTTTCAAATGTGCATATCATTATCATTACACTTACAAGTCATGTCTGAGACTGTGTGGTCTGTCTTTCCTTTTTTTCATTCGAAAAACTTTTTTCGTATCTGTTAATGGGCTACAAGCCGAGACTCGTGTACGTCGTTTGGATCATTAGAAGGTTTCGATTTTGAGACTGAACCTTTAATTAATTAAAGGCAATTAACTAAATGATAGTTGCTGTGGTAGAAGATATACTAGCAGTATATCCATAAACTTCTTTTGATATTATGTTTGGATCCCAAAACATTTTGTATATTCGAGACATTTTACAGCAGTATAAAATTACTACCATGACTTTCATTATATCAACTGAATTTATTACTACGAATTCTCCCTTTCCTCTACTCTTATTCAAATAAACTTCGTTACGTTTGGGTATCATAACCATTCAATTTATTAACAATGAAACTTAATGCATTATGATGCAATGAGTCGGCACTACCAAATGTTTAGAAAACCTATTGTTCTGAATTCATATGAGTTTGAACACCTGGCATATGTATGAGTCAAATATATGGTATGCACTCCGTATAATATGGTTAAATACACAATTGAATTATTTCACGAGTTAAAGTTAAATATTGACACAGCATATTGGAAAGGCTGTTCAATTAATTAAAGCTTTTGTAATAATCCACAATTTTCTTACAACAAAGCTCAATACCCAAACCAGAGTGTTCAATTTAAATTTAAAATTCAATCTATAGTAACTTTATGTAAAATCAATTATACCGAAAACTAGAATCACAGCCTATTACAGGTCGTGTCAGATAAGAACCAATGCATATTCAATGATTCTGATTCAATAAATCATTCATCTCCCTTTAAACGTTGCCTATAATATTGAAATATCAATTATCAATGTCAATAGTATACTTCGACTCATTGATGCTATATTTTCAATTAACACAGATTCAATGATACCTCAAATTTCACGCAGCAAACCATAAACCTACGATTAATATTTATAATGTTTAGTACATTTGTGATCAGTATCGTTGATTTTATTTTTCACAATGACGATAAATTTCAGGAAACAATTTCAAATAGTCGATTTGTTTTCAGATGTCGATTTTGAATCTTATTAATAAAATGTTTCCAGCTATAGACAATACAAAACATAAGGTATGCTAATGTAAGTATAATGGCCGAGAAAACAATACCCAGCTAATAGAAATCCTAACTACTGCCGGTCGCTCCATCAATCATGCGTAGATATAAGATCTGAGATGAAACGAAACTCATCATTTATAGATCTGTCCGTCGGCGATGACCGAATGTTATTAATAGATTTCTATCTCATCATCCGAATTCGGTAACGGTAATCTCGGTCATTTTGTCGGCGAAGATATCGGTAACAAATTATACATCTCATTGTAACAACTCCAGATTGAGTGACTTGAGTACCTTAATACAAGATTCCTTTTTATATGTTTTTTGCTGCTTCACACTACTTTGTGTTGTAGTCAAAGATGGTATCTCTTCCATTAATAATTATCTTGATTGTATCAGCTCGATGATATTTTGTATTCATAGATGTAGTTGTAAAAAGTTTCGCAAAAACTGCAATCAGCTTCATATCTATTTAGTATGATGATTCTAGCAAATAAAATGAGGTGGTTAACTTTGTAATAAGTCCAGGTAGCATTTTGTGGGTCAAGAACCATTTGTCAATATTTTTATTATTCCATTAGGGATTGTAAACTTTTAATTGAGGTAAACCATAAAATTCCAAAATAAACGAAAGAGTATTATATAAATTTTGTGAGTCATAAACAGAAATTAAAACGCCTGTAACCCTATACCAGTAGGCGGCGGTGAAAGATGATTTCGGCGATAACGCAGCGGTACGTAGGACAAAGCTGGGGTAATTTGAGCTTTGGTCCTAAGTGGCTGTAAACCAGTAAAACGTTATGACGCCACATTAACTGTTAATAATCCGTCTCGTGACGATTTCGAAATGTCATCGCGACGGCATTCCGTGATTCGAATAGGTATCGCGAACGCGAAGCAACAGAAGTTGAATTAAAATAAATACTTTGGTACACCAATTTATAGGTAATTTCGATATTCAGAACCAAAATCAAATAACAAAGGCAAGTTTTTACAGCAAGTGAGTTTTTGTTTTAGTAACTTCATTGAGCAATGCTAACTAAGTTGAAAAGTTTTTCATGTATTTTGATAACCACATTAGACGTAGATGGAAGTGAGAGATATATATTCATTTCAGTACCATCATTCTTATACCAACTTGGAGATTAACAAGATTGTAGACTCTGTATAGAGATAATAACTGTATTTTATTATATCTTTATGTCGTACACGAATACTTCTTGTATCATTTGAAGCGAGCAGTATATTCAGTTTGTAGCAAACAAGCGAAAATATACGTTGTCTACCTTGTTTTAGAACACAATTTCTAATATAAAGTTACTTCCAAACTTTAGGGACTTAGTAGCTACAAAATAAGGTCCGTTCAAATTTATTTCAATAAGCAGTCAGCTTGTAATGATAATTGAAAATATTGTCAGCGACCCGTGTATTTCGTACAAAGTAATTGAACTTTATTATACTAAAATTAATATTATTTTCCTTATTGTTTGTTGTTTGGATTGAAAACACTTTATCAATTTAACATTAGAACTTTACCCTTTTTCTGTTTAAGAAATTTTCTGTTCAAGAAAATTCTGTTTCAAGAAATTTTGTAAACTCTCTGTTAATAGAGCTCAAGACAATAGTATTGATAATAGTAGTAGTGATAATAGTAGTACAAGATGTGTAGATAATAGTATTCACCCGATGGTCGAAATTCGACTATAGGTAATCAATCATCATTGAACCAATATTGAAAATTGAAGAAAACATAATTGTAATTATGGATAATAGTCTCCAATTTTTTTATTGAAAAGAAAAACTCATCAATCTCTACTACAAAATATGGAAATTGATAAATAGAGGAGAAAAAATGTTTTGTCTTTACCTATTTCTAATATGTACAGTCAGCAATGAAAGTTGCTTATCACTTTAGTACTTTTTCATAGTAACTTTTTTGACATAATCTTCAAAGCTGTGAGAAAATCTGTCAAAAAAGTTGCTATGACAAAGTACTAAAGTGATAAGCAACTTTCATTGCTGACTGTACTTATACTTATAATTAAAATTTGTTTCACATATAAATTACGTAGCGAAGAAAAGCATTTTCTTTAAAGGACCGTTTGCACGCATCCAGATGTAATCATAACCTGAAAAACGATAATGCTGAAACCCTTACAGTTAATCGTGCCGTGAGAGGAGAATCGGAGATTTCGCGAATTGATTGTATTGCTGTCTCCGTTAGGGTTACCTGCAAAAGAAAGAAAAATATTAAGTATTTGTTTGTATGCTTTTTAAAATTTCAATAACATAGTTTAGATATAATGAACATCAAATACTGAGCAGGGAAATCTATTACCAATTTAAAACTTTTATTTGTTATCTTTTATCAAACATTTAGTATAATAGTTTCAAAAGTAAATTACCATAAGATTTGTAAAGTGTTCTTATAATAATAATAATCTTTATATGTGCTATAAATGTTTACAGAACATAATGCATCTTCAAAATCTAGATACTAAGATGTAAGATCTGAAATTAAATTAAAATATATGTAACAATAGAAACTATTCAATTTTTTAATGTAATGTTGTGGATAACGTGGTTGTTTACAAAATTAGTAAGTTTTTATGTAAGTGTATAAGTATAACATCATTTTGTAAATGTTTGTTGTTCCTAATAAAATAAAATAAAATAAAAAAAAAAAAAAAAAAAATTAACGTTTACAACCACATTAGTCTAAGATTATGATCTAATTATACATAACCCGTAGGTGTAATAAAATCTTTTTTTTTTATTGTCAATATGGCAACCCTGCCCTAAAATAACGATGCAAAACGTTGCGTGTGGGAGAACTTTAACATAAATATGATCGGCCGGTTTGTCTTCTCAAGATATGGAAACAATACGGCTCGCTCAGACATCCGTATCTCCCATCGAGGCCTTTATTGAAACACCAATATCAATAAATTTAAATATTGATAACAAAATACCACGCGAAAGAATCGTATTAATATTATCTACTTTATTGCCTATGTCAGTGGAGATATTTTTATGTGGCTAATAAATAAATATTTGATTGCATATCAGCAACGTCCTCATTTAAGACCTCTCTTCTTTTTTCGTTTCTGTCAAACGCTATAAAACAAATAGGTAACCGATTTGTTAAATTGGAACCTTGTCTACTTAGAATTAAAGTCAATCACATCGATAAGTCGAATAATAATTTACTATTATTAATGCTTTACATTGGCCTAAAATCAAATTGGTTGACTATTTGGCACCTATACATTTTCTTGAGCGTTCTTATGGTAAAAAGAGAGTAAGTACCTTTATTGATTTGTGTAATAATCTTAATAACTAACAACCTTTTACAAGGAACCCCGCCTTCAGTAGGTATTAACTAGTACTTGTGATGCATAAACACAATACCGGTATAACTTGTCGCACAAACGTATTAACATAACACCTAGAGGGTCCATAGACTGTCCATATTAGTGCGTTTACATAGTCAAGTGCACTCCAATGAACATTCTCAAACACACCTTGATAGTGCAGTTGGTAACACACCGATATATCGATAATATCGATTTCAGAGTCACCAATAATTTAACTTACACGCTAATCAAAAGATAGGGAGCAAAAACTGTAACCCAAACTAAGATTTGACGTGTAGAGTAGAGATACTTTGATAAACTTTGCCAGTGTTCGGTTTTGCAACTTTATCGATAAATGTAACCACTACCCTAACTATGTGTGGACAAAGCTCAACAAATATATTCAGCAGGTGTCCACGTATTTACATACAATTTGAAAGACATACGCACGATAACTCCCCTTTAGCATTAGATATGGAGCAGTCGATTACAAATAATAAGTTGTTCATTAAAGGGAATATCGTTGAATATGATTATTAAAACTTTATTAATTCCTGTAACTTTTTTCAGTCACGTGTTCTTCAGCTATTACCTGAGTTTGTTTTGAATTTCAGCCCCTACATAAGTACCTACTGCTTATAGCTAATGCACTTCAAATCTATAGGGTGGAACCCTAGGTTACATACAAAGCCCAGGCACTGTATAATATAAATGCTGAATAAATCTACAACTCTTCATTTTCGCAGTCAATGACGTCAGCTTACAGAAGCTTAAATCCAAACTATCCAACATTACGAATACCGACAACCTTGCGGAACGGGAGAGGAATCTTCATTGGGTCGTTTTAAGTTTTATGACAGGCTTACTGGCGAACATTCGCTACCTTTATACTCAAGCTACACAATGACATAAAATCGAGTCCTAAACGTTACGTCAAACCTTTACCTTTGCCAACGATGTGTATTTTGCATTGGCCTTAATCGCTGAAGTGTAGTTCGCGATGCAGGAAGCGGGCAAACAAAGCACATTGAATTGTAGGCCACCCTTGCGTGGCGACGCCCACCGTACTCGTGATGTGGACTGCCTACTGCATTCTGGTGGTGCAAGTGTGAGCGGATGGTGCATACAAATGCACTCGTCACGATTATGTAAAATTGTCGGAAGCTTAAAGCTCGCGAAGCTATTGGCAGTAGTATAACTAGCTTTGGGTTGAAAACTAAGTATTTGCTTAAACTTACTACTTCTAATGCCGACTCCACACGTTGGCCTCAATATTGGCAAATTCATAGTACGTTGCCGGTTTTGTACCAAATGCTTCAAGAAGGTTCTTACAAAAGCATCAACGAATGATAGATTGGCCAAGGTTTGGGCCATCGTGTGGAGCCGACATAACTCTATGTATACTAAAAGAAGTAAGAGGAAGCTTATTCACAAGTCGTGCTTCTTTAAATATTTATAGATTAAAAAAAAAGACAAGAGCAATGTCAGTATCTTAAAAAAACCGGTGTCTTTTTATCTCGATTACACATAAACAGACAGATTTTTTCGATATCGATTTCAATTTTGATATTTTTGTTCTCTAGATATAGATGATTTAGTGAGAAAACACCCCAAAAAAATGAGTCATTTTTCGTAATTTTTGCAATTTACGAAAAAAGTTTTGAACGTTTTCTATTTTTTTTTTCATAACCTTGTAGCCCTTGCCAAGATACATCTTTTGAGATCTTAACCATTTACGTAGCCCTAAAACTCACGACACCTGGGCGATGTCGCATTCTGAGCGAAATTCAGGGGCTACACAGAAGCGATTGAAAAAACATTTTCAATGTTAAAACGTTAGTGGCCATTCTTTTACTTCGGTCTAGCATGATTATGTAAAAGACTTAGAATGAAGAATGTAAAAAACCGCTATCAAAAGCGACCCACCCTTCACTCACGCTAAGTTTTATATCCACTCAGCTCAGTGATATCTCTCGATGCGCCGGGAATATCAATAAGAGGCGTAAACTAGAAATGAAATACAACGAAGACGTCGTTGTTTGGCCGAAGTATTTGCTAGCTCCGATATAGTACCTACCTACCTATATTGTTTGGCGAAATCTGAAAGGGGAAATATTATGGCTGTTATGGGGATCGAAGTTTTGAATCCTAATTCAAAGCCGCTACTTTGCTGTTTGGAAAAAATCCAGTTTGTTTTTATAAATTCTTAGTTTTTAGTTGGACGAAAGAAAACTTGAAACTTTTGCTCTATTTCACTGATAGGATAGTAAATAAAACCGGTCAAGAGCGAGTCGGACTCGCGCACCGAGGGTTCCGTACCATCATAATTGCACCATCAAACAACACTGCAGATTAGAGTAATAAAATATGTATTGCAGTATTAGGTCAGCGCCATCTCTTGACCGATAGCGGAACTACTGTTAACTTTTATAGAAATTTGATAATTTCTAAAAAAGTGTGCTATATTGAGACATCGTTTTATTTTTCCTGTAATCTTTATATAAACTGCTATCACATAGAATTATTTCAGATTTTTCTCTTTGCAAACTTCGGAGATAAGGGGGGGGGGGCGGTATTTTTTTATATTTTTCATCATAAGTCGATAACTATGCGGTCTAGAAAAAAAATTTATTGAAAACGTGCAAACGGAGCTCTTTCATATGATAACCCACATGCCCTAATAGCACCACTTCAAATTTTAAGACCCCTTTTTAGTCCCTGTTGTAAAAACATATTGATTTTTTTATTTCTTTCTTATTTGCAAAATAGTTGGGCAAATGTCATCTTAAACCATTCCAAATTTCATGTTGATACCATTAGTAATTCGCGAGATATCCAGATGTGACAGACAGACAGACAGACCGACAGACAGACCGACAGACAGACCGACAGACAGACAGACTAAGTCACACCATAAGGGTTCCTTTTTTACCATTTTGGTACGGAACCCTAAAAATCATAACATCACAAATGAGATATGACGAGATAAACTGATGCAATAAAAGAGTTAAAATAAATTTTAGAAAAACAAAAGGTACTGCTATGCTATACACTTCATAGACTGAAAGAAGTAAGTACTTAAGTACAATTCAAAACAAAGCAACCGACCTCTAAACTAAAACAACCGTTTACCTTTACTCTGCATTCAAAATGTATCTACAAAAGGCATTCGAATAATTCATTGGACGTTTCGAATCGTTATCGTTATTAGCTTTATTATGTCCGAGGCTTTATTGTGCTGTAAATATTTTATTCGGCGATAACAGACGCCTCTAGATAAAACAAATTGATCAGAGTCCCAGAGTACAAAACATAAAGTAGACAGAAAAGCCACTCAGAACAAATCACGGTTTTTCGTACACACACACATAGAACATTACTAGCAGCCAATCCCAGACCAAACCAGGCTGTCTGCAACTCGAAAACTGTAGTAAGCAATTCAACATGTAATTTGTCACAGTGCCTCTGGTGGTAACTATATAAAATACAAGTTGTCACACAAATATCAACTACAGTCGCAATCGAGAATAGTGAATTGATGATACGCTTACCCCCTTATTAATAAAAATTGTATAGCAGATGTATAGATAGATAGTTACACAGTGGCTACTCTCTGTCAAAGTATTAAATGTTGACATTAATAAACACTGTGTTACTAACATCTGCAATACAATCTTTATTAGTAAGGACTGTTTCTTGTAAGCGTAACCGCTCACGGGCAACTTTTTGTAGGTGCGATAATCGCCCGCGAAATGACACGACAAAGGTTTTACTTAGCTAGCGACAAAATAGCGCCGCGATTATCGCCACGATTAACGCCGCGTTTATCACAACTACAAAAAGTAGCTCGTGGGCGTTTACGTATAGAACTCCGTATGTTCTATTCTCAGCGACAAAAAACCGCTCAGCGATTAATCTTCCATCAGCGCGGACGCTAAGCGTAACTGCTCACGGGCGACTTTTATAAGCTGCGATAATCGCGGCGTTAATCGCGGCGATAATCACCCGCGAAATGACACGACAAAAGTTTTACTTAGACAGCGACAAAAAAGCGCCGCGATTATCACCGCAATTAACGCCGCGTTTATCGCAGTTACAAAAAGTAGCTCGTGGGCGTTTACGTATAGAACTCCATATAATTTATTTTGGGCTACGAAAAATCGCTCTGCGATTAATCGCCCGTCAGCGGGCAACCCGCAAGAAAAACAATTGAAAACAAAAGATGGAAGCGTTTTCGAATACGGAGCGGTGCTTCTGTCAAGAAGCACAGACTTTATATTTTGAGTCCCGGGTTTTGGACCAAGAACGTGGGTAGGTTTAATTGATACCTCGAGATTGCGCGAACGACGCCGTACATATATTAATATTTAATGTCCGTATTTAGATGGCTAATATGTAATTATTCAGATAAGCCCTTGTATGGGGCTTTGTCTATAGCTTCTGAGACCGGATTAAGTAATAATCGAAGTGTTTTCTCTTGTGTGAGCGTTAAGTGTGGATAGAAGGGTTTTTAATAAATTCTTAAATTAAAAAAGAATGCATTTTCGTAATCAATGAATTTATAGTTTTTCTTCTAGAGAATCATTTTGCAGTACTTCTAATCCTACTTAATTTTTTATAAAAGCTTTATGCAGATGACGTGCAATGATTTTTACCTGCATACTACAATTAACAACTTTCTTACATTTTCTGGCAAAATAATGAGAAATAATTTAAAACTTGAAATCTTTGTATGTAATTTAATCGATATCAGAAAATCTTTCACTAAAGACAGTAACAAACAAAACACGATCTACAAATCGCTTCATATCATATTACGCGTCCCCGCTGACGGGATCAGCGATTAATCGCTGAGCGATTTTTTTGTCGCTGAGAATAGAACATTCGGAGTTCTATACGTAAACGCCCACGAGCTACTTATTGTAGCTGCGATAAACGTGGCGATAATCGCGGCGCTTTTTTGTCGCTACTAAGTAAAACCTTTGTCGTGTCATTTCGCAGGCGATTATCGCCGCGATTAACGCCGCGTTTATCGCAGCTACAAAAAGTCGCCCGTGCCCGTGAGCGGTGGCGCTACATAAAATGATATACACGTCGTTAATTTTCATTAAAATCCACATTACATCGTGAGGCAAACAATATCAAATATCCAATATTGTCTTAAACATATTACACAACGCGTACAGCTACAAAATCAATATAATCATGTTTAACTAACTGAGTCTGTAATTTCCTTGGGATTTGCCTCCACATTTTCCCGATAGTGATGGGATGAATAATTAAGCTATATTAATCGAGTATAGTTTAGCATAAGCTGTCTTTAAAGTTAGTTCTAGTGGAACTTCATACAATTTTGGAAAACTAACATAATTATATAGATAGGTATCTAAGGTTTTAGGAATAAAAATAAATCAATTATTTGCAACAATCTATTTTCTTTAAAAACATGTTTCCTTAATTGAAAGAAAGAAAAGAGTACCATCGTACTAGCTTATCTACTTAGCTTAATTTTTGTTATAAATAACACGATAACATACCCAGTATTTACGTAATTAACCTAGCCGATTTTCAGCTATCATTCAAACAATAATATTATTGTTAATTGTATATCAAACACAACGCTTTCCTCTGAAAGTGTTTGTTAATACTTAATGTTAGTCAATACGCTTTCAACATTAATTAAAAAAAATCACAAACCAATAGAACAGCTTAAAGTAATTTATTACAATTATATTAATGAACACACACACACTGCCTTCTATGATTTTATTTCGAATTTAAATTCTAGACTTTTCAATTGATATGAGTTGGACCATACATTTGTTTGATGTGCATATCAAATATTGAACGAGGCTTTCAACATTTTATTTAAAACTTCACAGTCATAAAACAATAAAAGACTTAATTTTAAGCCCTTTGTTTAACTTCCATATTTTTTTTCCAAAAGTCAATTCTAAATTTCAGTGAACCGATGAAAATAATACTATTCGAAAAAAGAACTTTACGTTTCTACTTTGAAATAATAACACTTATTTCAAACCGTACTTTAATAGCTTTTCGGTGAAGTAAGGTTCGTAAAATGTTACCCTCGGTGAAACTTCTGCAACAGTATTGCAGTCATTACGAATTCCCCTTTTATTACGTACCCTGGATAGGAGGAATTTATTAAGATTTCATTAACCACTTCTTAGCAGACGCGTGGCTTTAATATGCAGATGGATATTAACTTGAGATATGTAGAACAATTGTAAATATTCATAGGCTTATTCAGAAATATTAATTAATATACCGAATCCTGCCCTTGGCTTTTTTCTTTGCTTTTGGCATTTTTTTTCTTTACTTTTAGAAACCTAAATACTAAAAATCATTTTGGACTTCATACTAAATATGTCGTAATAGAATATATTTTTTTGTAATTTTTATCGCAAGTTAAAAATATACATCAACTTTTTAAGTGCCAAACAATAATGAATGAGCTTTCAAACAAAATGAAATGAACAGCTTTTATATAAACGAGTAACAAAAGTGCTTTGGAATGTAGACCGTGCTCCATTAACACAGCTTTCACAGATTCATATCTATGCTCTCTTTAGAATCAAAACTAGAATAGTCAAAATGATTATAATCATAATACAATTCATCCGAGCAATTGGTTTATTAATCATAATTTCAATATTAAAATTAAAGACATTTTTAATCATGCTTTTTTTCAGTTCTCTGTTGGTCTTTTCTACAAACCTAACCTCAATAAAGTGTCAGTAAGTGCGAATAACTTGATCGTGTGCCATGCATTTCATCGCGATGTCATATGACGTAGGCAATACTGTCGTGGGCTCACGGACTATTAGTAACTTTAAAAAATAGTCTGGTTTTCGGAAACTGTATGTCAAAGCCACCTTTAGATGTTATCGTATTTGGATGAGATTAGAATATTTAAATCAAGAATACATAATTTCGTAGGAAAATTCTCTGATCTCTTTCGCCGATATGCATTATGCACTTAGGCAAAATATTTCACATAATACTAAGTGCCTTTAGCATAATACGCTTTAGCCTTAATAGTATGTTATTGCATCTAATGTTTTATTCAGAAGAGATTAGTGGCGAGTGCGCCAGGTTCCCGCTACGATTTTTCATATTGTTACATTTAATAACAAGTAGGTACTATTTTTATGGTTGAAGTGAAAAATTTATTTAATTTGATCTTAAATTATTAGAAGGGATATTTTTAATTTTTCATAAAGATTTTGAGAAAGGAACCAATATTGAAATACGCATTCCTAATGGTAAATTAATTAAAACTGAAAAATCTGTTACAAAAGCCCTGCACTACTTTTTTTAAAGTCAATGTCAATTGATGGCGATTTATACAGTTATTTACTTTAAATAACTCTAATAAAACAAATTTCATATCAGTACATACTATAATTTGGAAGCATGATTAATTCTATTGAACAAGATAACAAATTAAAATAATAGGCATGTTGTCACTATTTTTTTATTTTATGTTACATAAATTACCCCTAGAAAAAGAAACATTTGTATAAGAATTATTACGCTAGCATGAAAACTGCCCGAGATATCACAGTTTGAAATGCACAAAATTGGACTCACCCGAAAACGCTCCATACTAACGGCTACCAAGTTATGACGTCACGCCTTCCTACGTTGTATGCAACGCGTAGGAAATTTGTTCGGCAGCTATATTAAATATTGTGTTTATCAAAATAGTTTCTTTGACAAATTTGCTATAAATTTTACGGACTAATTAAATGTATTATTTATTTTAACAAATTTTATACTTTTTAAATAGACTTGTCCACCCAACTTTGAAGGGTCATAAAACAAATAATACGCAATATATAAAACCAAGATGTATACAAGCTACTCCAAAAGTTTGATATGTTTACGATTTTAATTAGTATTTCGTTATTTTATTCATAAGTCAACATCCCTATTGTACTCTAGATAACAGTGTGACATAGAAAGAAATCATACTAAAACATATCAAACTTACCTAATTTTTCATCTGACGTGTGTTTGTTGAACTCTCGTCTTGATACACGTAATAATTTTATTGTCACTTATTAAAACCACAACACTTACTTAAATTTTTAAGTTCAATTAAATTAAAAGTCTTTAAACAACACACTAGAGATCACAATTAGAATCTCGAAGGTCCTGCTGATTCACCGTGAGAGACGCGACTGTCCACAGAGGCTATCAATATTTTGTGGAATCCGTTCTACAAAAAGACGATGCAGGCCGGGTCCAATCGACGGCCGCTTGACGGGCAGCTGCAGAACAAAATTATGAGCATTTTCATTCCACCGTCCGTACACCTGCCCGGCCCGACCACGATTGACACCTACCCCATTATAAACGACTCCTCGGATAAAACCCAACAAAAAACAACAATAGAACCGAACCAGCCGCATGAGAACTTATTATTAGCTCCATAACCCAAAGCCATTCATTTTTATACATCTTCATACAATCCTGACCATTAACCGAGGCGTGTGGGCAGTGGGCTTGCAGCTAAATAAAACTATTGTTGCATCTAACAAAACATCCAAGTGAACATCTTCATGAAACGACATCTCAGTCCCGTCTATTGTTAAAAGGTTACGTTCCCGTCGCTGATATTTTAAAGGGGAATTTATTGCCAATTTCAGGGAATGTTTACCGAAAAGTGAGTGAATAGGAGGCGAGTGAATTACTTATTGTAATGAAATAAAGGAGACCAGATTGAAAGCGTCCGATGAAAGCCGACGTTCGCTGCCGGAGAACAGTTTGATGGTAATGATTTATGGCGACAGAAGAACGACGCGATTTTAACACGCTAATGCTAAGAAAGATAAATGTGTCGCATTCATTGTAGGGCTCGCGGAAAATAAATAACGTTTTCATCTATCAAGTCACAATAAATGGGAGGTACTTTTGATATAAATAGAGGCGTGTTCTAAAACAAAATGAAGAAGAATTTCACATGGACGTAAACAAAATGCAAACTAACATTGTTTCGATGCGCGAAGCGTGGTTGGACCGTAACTAGGGTTTAACCGCAGGTGTGAACAAAAACGTGCAACCGCAGGAACGCCGAACAAACCGCAAACTCGTTTGCACTGCAATCATCTCAATAGAAGCTGTTCTATATTTAAATAGCTAGATTGGCGACGCTGCAAGGTGTCTCGGAGACGACACGCGCAACTCGGACGCCTGTATTTATCGTAATGAGAAATATAATATACAAAGAAAACCCTTTTTCATGATCACGGAAAGGGTAATTGGTGAGTAATATTAAGTGCACAACGACAATCATTATGGCACCATGCCGAAATTAAATGCGGCCACTGAACGATCTCCGGTTAACGACAGTGCTACGTTAATGATGGCAGGGCAGCGTTCGGGGTCGAAACTCAACCTTCCAGTTATGAGACTGTATCGTAGGAGTGCGGGCGCCTTCGTTAGTCCCCGCTCCTGTAACGACTCGCTTAATTCGAGATAATTATGCTTACAGCGTTCTAACGCGTGCTCCCGAAGCTCGAAGCTCGAGACGGAGTATGCACGTTTAGATATCTTAGGTCGTGCTCCACTTGTACAAAACGTTAGCGTGGGTAGCGTCTACAACCCCGTAATACACTTAAATTTATATTCAAGGAGCCATAAAATCTCGACTAAATATTATTTTATTCGTTTTTAAACGCGCCTCTATTAGTATGCGTGGAGGGCGAGCCCTTCCCATCACGAAATTACAATATCCGCCCATATTTAATAAACAACATTGTTCTAAGGAATCACGTACACATCAGTCATCCTGCCAGAAATCGGGTTTTTTAATCAAGAATGAGTCAAGCGTTATTTGCAATTCGCGGCAGAAACTCTGGAGACTTTTGTTTTTATATGCAAGAAACAGTGGATTCTCTTGGAATTTGAGCTTGTGTATGTGCATAAGTTATTGTTTTTTCTGGTATGGTGGCGACAGTTCATTCGTTGGTTCACCTACCGCGGGTTGGTCGTGAATGTAAAGACTGAGTGTTGACTCCCTAGAATTGGTAATGAGGTGTGTTTTTTTAATCAACTCCCATATTTGCTTCCAAGTAAGACCTTTTCATTTTATTTGCCGAGGCGAAACAACTTCCATACAACGATTAGGGTTAAAACTTCGCTCAGTAAAGGCAATGTTCTGTTTGAGTTGGGAATTTGAAGGATATAGAACTCTTATTTGATTCGTATTTTAGACGTGTAACTACTGCAAAATTTATAGTTAAAACATATCTTACAATATTTTATGAAGAAAGCACATAGCTACATTCTAATGTAAGTATCCTTTTTTGCTTTCTTTTCTATTTCTTAAATGGATCTAGGATAGATTAAGTATCTTTGATACAATGTATTCGTTCAACAAATAGAACATTGATAATATTAATTGTTGGATTTGTGTTTCTGCGCTTCATTACTAATTTAATATAGGAGCACAATATTATACTATGTAGTTCTGTCTTTTTCTATAAAACTCTTTCGGCCTTATTAATAAACGAAGAATAAGTTTACACCCGGTTTAACAAAAAAAATTGGTTAGCAGTAGTACTTCTTACATTTGATGTCTCAATGCCTCATATTCCTGAGCAAACTTTTTGGTTAAACTAGGTGTAAATTTACTCTTCGTTTATTAAGGGAGTTTTAGTATATCTTATGATT
The DNA here is from genome assembly GCA_943789525.1 of Agriphila geniculea. Lineage (NCBI taxonomy): Eukaryota > Metazoa > Arthropoda > Insecta > Lepidoptera > Crambidae > Agriphila > Agriphila geniculea. Next base: position 22,124,741 of record OX038871.1, read on the forward strand.
ATAGTTATAGTTTAATTTCCATAGACATATAAATATAAATAAATTGATCCATAAACGAGAACACGACAAAGGACTTGGACGCCGCTCAATTCGCCAAGCGATCTAAAATTATAGGACACGAGCGACTATATTATCTGTATTAGAAATATAGCGTCTAGACTAGACCGGCAAGAACGCTGCACAAAAGCAAATCAAGATACATGCATCGTAGGCCTTTTGTTAGCGTGATTCTCCACTGTAAATTCCAGTAACCAACTCCTATCATTTATCTCCTAGCGCTATAATTACTTGATATAATTACGCCATAAATATCTTCCGTGGCGAAATAGGTATTGCTAATCCTGATTTGTGAAGTTCTTGTTTCGTCTTTAAATAGAAACGTCTATCCTAACAAGCTACTGTCGTTGACTCGCGACTTATTTATTAGTATTGTCTTTAGACTTGGCTGTCTTTTTGCAGTTCTCGATATAAAATATCGTATCATTCTCACTAGTTTCAGTGGATATAGTTCCATGGAACTACTGATACTGATTTATTCTCACTAGTTCTATTGGCAATGGAACTAGTGAGAATGAATATATGGAACTACAGAATAAAAAAAAACAAACATTCCGACGAACTGAGATCCTCCTCCTTTTTTGAAGTCGGTTAAAAAGTAGCATTAGTTCCATGGAACTATATTCAATGGAACTATTGAGAATAATTGAAAATATCGCCTGTTTGGTATTCCTATAATAGAGTAAAGTAGAAATTTTAGTTAAGATTTTCTGCATTCACATTCATTTAATTTTTTTTAGTTCTGAGCTAACTTGCAAAGCTCCATAAAACCACAAGGACCGCGAAGAAATATTCATCAAATAGAAGTACTAAAATCGATATAGGTACAATGTTTATACGAGTTTTAGTAAAACATTATTTAACACGTCTTAAATAAACTTAGAGAACATTGTATTTTTTTAGCAATTATTTCAACAGTTTTACCGCTTCAAGTTCAAAAGTTTCTGAAAGTATAAAAGTTGTGCAAATTGATATCTGTTGACTTTAAAACTTCATATTCTTTAGTTTGTTCTTTATCTTGTCTAGAATAATGACGCTGAAATTGAATATAATGATTTTTTTTGCTGGAAGTTTTTCACGCACTAACTGTTACTTACGTTCCACCTAAAGTTTTGGAGTAGTTTGATAATTATTTCATGACATTTCCTTTCCACAGACCTTAAATGTTTAATTTATCGAGTTTCAAATAGGTGCTTACTAAAGTATACTCAGAAATAAGTGTTATATTTTCGTTCTCGTTCAACGTGACTGAACGGTCGGTCCCTGGGGTGGCATTCGTTTTCATCTAGCTCTACTTTGGTCGGTGTTAAGCGCTGACCTCATCTTTAATTCAAGTACTGGTGACAACGTAGATACGGTGACAAACTTTCAAGCGTATAATGAAAAGCTTTGTCTTTAACAGACTGATGACAATTTGGCAATAGTGACAACCTATGAAACATATAAAGGAATTGTTTTGTCATATAACTGATAAATGTAATTATCACCTTTTTTATACATGTTGATGTAATTGTAAGATGTTGATGTGTGCAAAATAGTTGAGTTCATTTTGAAGTATGTTTAGCATAATAGTTACCGTGTATTTTGAAGATTAAAATAAAGTAAAAGAAACATTTTACTTCCAACATCTGAAATCATACTGGCTGACGAAAAAAAAATTAATATAATATTTTTTAGGAAAAAACTTCAAAAATTATATGTTGCATTATATTTTATTATTATATTGCATTATTGATTATATTGCATTTCATTTTTCAATAAATGTATCACTGTGCCCTATTATGATACTGAAATCCCTAAAAATACAACTTTTGCCCACAAAATGGGCGATGTAATGGAAATTAGACTCTGTTACTCACACGTCATAGAACACAGTTATGATAATATTGATTCGAGAATTAAGTAATTATAATTATAGTGGGCTAAGTTTTGTCGACGGACGTTTTAATTAAGACGCATTGTTCATCGGACCGAAGCGTGACTTTCGTTTTAAAAGTCCGCCTCCGGTTCGGAATCACTCCATTAAGTGTGCGTGCTTGCATGAGGTAAGTAAGCATACCTAGACCCTTACCCATTAATCATTTGTTGTTCTTTTTATATAAATAGTTTTTTAATCAAAGGCGCATACTTTTTTCTAGAGCTAAGTCTGTATCTTCAGAATTACAGCTGCAAAAATCTGTTTTATGAATCGGTGGAATATTGCTTTTTGATTATTTTAGACGCACAAAAAATTGGTCTACAAGATATAAATGTTGAAGATTAAAAATATTTACAGTTATTTGATGAATGGTAGATTCAGATACGCTTCTTTATTGTATTGGTGCGTAATATCGCGATCCATTTGGGTGCCTATTAATTGTTTAACAACAATGGGCGGCCCGATGGGGCATGTTTTCCATTTCGTCATTCTCGCACTTCTTATTGTTGTTTGTAATTGATTTTTTATTTGACTGCGAGATTAGCTGCAAACGAAACACGTTAACAGAGAGACCAAATTCAATCTAAACTCTTGAGCAAACAGCGAAGACTGCCGCGACGAGACGCAGACACAAGAAAAACAAAACTCGACGACTCGATCAATGCTACCAAGAGTTTAACAAAAATCAGGCCCGAGAAAAGGATGAGATCGCCCCATAAATTACACCTGCCCGATGAAATATGAAGAGGGGATATTGTTTTAAAAGTAAGTCCCGGGTGATTACGGCCGCTCCAGACTTGAAATTCCGATAGTTTTTGCGCCAGTAAAAGCTGATATTCCGTTCGACCGCGTTCTGTCCGTATATTGAGTTAATGTAGGTCGTGATTGTGGTTGCGTCTCTTTCTGTCGTGGTGGGTTGGTTGAGACGGAATTGCTTCACGCGGGGTACGTTGGAATCGCATTTTATGGTAAGTTGGCGGGTCGGCAGGTGCACGGATCCACCTGCGGCGCGATCGAGATGCGATCGCAAGGACGACGAACTCTGCGGCCGAGTATTTTCGGTTAGATGGAACTGTTCACATAACTAAGACGCATACAACGAGACTGTTATCAGCGATCGACATACGAACTCGTTGGTGCATACGAAGTTCTGAGAATGTCAACTATCGATTTTAAGATCTTTGAAACCCTTTGAATCCACACGCTGAGCAAAAAGTATGTATAAATCATGAAATAATACGCGCCCCGTAGTAACAACACAATTTCCTTGTATTAATTACGCTTCCAAGAAAAAGTATGAAGACGTAACAAGTTTGTTAGAGGTGGAAAATTTTTGTTGAACTTTCCATTAAGAGTTTTTTATAGACCGTAACCACGAGTTGATTTCAAGAACGAATTTAAGAACTTAAAAAAAGTTTTTTCATACATTTTTATTCAATAAGAATATTTACCTACGTAATTATAAAAATATGAGAACCCATATTCAATTTTGTTTTATTTATGAGATATATCTCTGATGCTCGATGGAAATATTTTCTTTACTACTCCAATTTATATATTTTATTTATTTGTATACCTTTTTCAATTTTATTATCAAACCTTACTTCCCTGCCCTACTTACTACCTAACCCTACTTCTTATTAAGCAAGATTTACATAAATAAGGTTATGATCAACCTCTTGCTTAATATCAAGAAGTTTGCTGACGTATGAATGTAATACAAGCTAAATCAATAAATTACATTAGTTTTCGATTATCATTATCGCGACACTCCTCTCTCATAAACTTTATGTTAATCAACCTATAAACGTTGGAAGCCAATATGCATTGCAATTTAGGCTCTAAGTCGATCATTTTAAGGTCACTAAATTAACAATCCATGGTTGAACAAATCAGATTGCTTTTGCGACTTTAATGTCTTGAAATTTAGATCATTCGAAATAAACAGTTCGAAAAAATTACTTTAATTCTCCGTTTTGTGAATGTGTAAGTTAATTTACATATTGAGATTAATCGGCCTTAATGAATGCAAACCACAATAATTGTAGATCTGATCAAAGAAAGTAGTGTGAGAAAAAAAATATGTTAACCAAGTTTGAAAACAATGCAAACTATAAAAGTTGGAATTATTTTTAAGGCACAGGCTGTTGTAACTTATTGCAAAGATGGTACAGACTATTTATAGTAATTTATAAGCAAAATTTTAATTGAGATAAAAAACTTTTATGCGAAATCGTTAGTTACTAACAAAAACCAAGTAAAAAATTTAATGAAAGCATTATTCAACGCACAACAACTTAGAGCAAGACGGGTTTTTGTACCAGAAGCCAGCGTTGCTCTAAGCACAACAATATTCCTTTGTACCAAAAATGACCACAAAGAAATAATTCGTTGTAATCAAATAAAAACATTTATAATTATTTAATTGACGCTCCTCTTGCCACAGACAGTCTAGAAAGCCAACTAATTCAAAACGATTTAATACTGTAATATCGATTTAAATATAGTTTTGTCTTCTAGACATAATGAAATCAACATTATAATATTTCGCTCGATACATCTTCAAAGGATAGAAACTTGATAATGTTTTGTATAGAATTACAACACAAAAGTTGTCTAGCTTACTCGAATTTAAATGTGACTTTAAATTAGTCTTAAATACTTTTAATACAACTACTCGTAATTAAGCACTTAATATTAATTGTTCAATAAATTAAAGTACTTGAAACTCACGGCGTTAAATATTTAAATGACAATTGCAAACAATGAAAAATATTTGATTGAAAACCGAAAAACAAATTAATTTCTGAGAAGTTTCAAACGAAAGGATTTAAAAGTATTGTTGAACCTTTCTTATTGCAAAAATCGTTTCGAAAATATTTTTTTGTATTCAGATTTCAAATAAGGTTAAGTTTACCTTTTTTAATATTTAGGCACTTTTACAAAAACTATATTAGAATAAAAACGGTAGATCGATTTGACTTTCGGGAGTGCACCAAGCAACAGTTTTTATTAGCATCAGTAGGTAATGTGGATGCAGCATCTGTCAGCTACGCATTGACGATACCGAGCTGTATCTTAGATGAATATAAGATTCTTGCTTAGAACCAAGCTATACCTAACTCGCTTTACTTTTTTAAGCTTTGAATACGTAGCAGCAGTGCTGCGCAGTGCGACACAACATAGTGATGGGACAAAATCGCTTATGTTCTGTTACGGTTGTATAGCTATATGTCACCTCTCTGGACTCAGAAAGGTCGTCGATTTTTAAGGTGAGATTAGTCATAGTTATTTATTACCACTCACAAACTAAATGCAAAATGTTACCTGGTACTGTCAGCACCAAAAGCTGCAAAACGAATAACAAATTAAGGTTAAAGTGGCATTGAAGAGTCAATAATCACGTTGTATTTATCTCTGACAATAGCAAAATTCATGGAAATTTGTCAGAAGGTAGCTGAACACTGAAAGACAATGTATGCTATTTGTTTTGTCTAAAAAATTCCGACCAAACGGTTGTTCCGATTGAAAAAGACCGATATGAAATAATATTTTTCAGAAAACGGTTTTCTAGATTGAAAAAGACCGATATAAAATATTATTTTTCACAGCAAAAGAAAATATGCAAATAAAATTCACTTTAACTAGCAACACTCGTAGTGTTGCCAGTTTAATTTAAACATGCTCGAAGTAGCGCATAAATCCGGCCATGGAAGTAGTTGGTATATCCGGAATATCCGGCGATCGGAAGAGGCGAATTCTGTCCGGATATTGAATATTGATCGGACGCCCTTAACCCTGATGTATCGCCGTCGTTACCGGCCCTCGGGACGATAAAGGGATATTTGTTGATTATTCAATTGTGTACACTAAGAAATGCGATACCGTCGAGAGCAGAGTCGAAGAATCGATTGATTGATAGTCATTTAACGGATTTTCAATTCGACTTTACTTGTTACGGTTGGCGTCAAACGATTCAAAAGAATCGTTTTTTACAATCAATGCTTAACTAGGATACAAGTATCTTTGATTGAAAACTATGGAGTTTGGCTTCATTCTCTATCAATTTTGGATTAGTTCTTATTGACGTACGTTAGTGCTTGCAATTAGATATTGAAACTTACAGTCTACATAAATTCAGCATGACTCCTTTGAAGAGGTTTGAGAAAAAGCGGTTTACATTCCAAAATCACAACACAGAAAGTAGAACGAAAGTTTTAACACACGCTTATATTTTAGCCAACGAGGTTTTAACCCTCTGAAGCCAGTTTTCCGTCCGCAGTAGCAACGAGCTTACTCTACCCAAATGTAAACTATAAACTATTCAACTGTTGCCAGTAAGTATAACCTACAAAGCACTGGCCTAGGCACTGCGAATAACTTATTCATATCGGCCATGCTTCTGCTACCGAATACGTGAGATGCGTACAAAAGTCGCTTTTTGGCAAACTTTTTTACCCTTTGTACCCTTAAACTCTGTACATTTGTTGATAAATATCTGTATACTTATTTTATATGAGGAGGAACTTGTTGGCACAGTGACTTAGCGGCCTGCGATTGTTGGTAAAGAATAACCATCTCAATATCTTGCAGTCGTTACACCCACCAATCCATATTGAGCTCGCATAGTTAGGTATGACCCTCAAGCAAGGTATGGCTATGCCTCAGAAGTAGGAACATTAATTATAGCTGATGCTGATGGTACTTACATTAAATATTCCAACTGATTTAGTACACGGAAAAGTGGAATCTTATCCAAACCATATAACTTTGATAGTTGAATCGTAGTTGGCGAACGTTAATCTAAACGACCGACGCCTTGATTTAAGTAAATGTTTAAAGGGCCTGTCATAAGATCGTCTTAACTGTCAGTTAAACATAACATAATTTGAGTCTCTAGAGCGTGGGAGGCAGACAGATATTGTCAGCGGAATTAAAAGCTCTGATAGGTTTTACTTTGACACATAAAACCATTTCCGTCATTTTGAAATTATTTTATGTTTATTTTAAACAAGCTGTGCTCATAACTCCGCTTGCGTGAGCTTCGGACGGGAACATTCTTTCAAAACTTATCTTCTTAAATTATTAATTGAATCTTGAATAGGTAACATTAAATAAATAGTATTATGGTTTAGTATTATGTTTTATGTGATACAAAAACCAAAGTTTTATAAGCCTTAACTAGCCAAAATAAACTTGCTACATCCGAACTGGAGAAAAGACATTCATTAAACCTGAAGTAGGTAAGCAACGTGTACACAAATGTTATAAGTATAATTTAGAGGTGGCTCCAGCAAAGTAGAATGTATATTAATGAAGAAAGAAACTTCGGATCCGGTGAACTTTTAACACATTTTCGCGAAGCGAGGATTACACGGAAACTGCGTTAGCTAGGCTCTCCTATATTTTTTAAACCCAACCTTGAACTGATATCGACAGTGGTAATCTTTATCGTGTCGCTGGAAATTGGTTTTTAAATCTCTTTAGAGTTAAGGGCACTTTTGTAAAACTTTTACTATAAACGAGTATTGATCTGGTGCGAGCCATATTTTTCTAGTATATTTATTTAGTACAGTATTTATCATTTTTATACCTTCACCTAATTAAATCCAATACCGTTAAATCCTACTAATATTATAAATATGAAAGTTTGTGGGTTTGGATGTTTAGATGTTTGGATGTATGTTCCTCAATCACGCAAAAACTACTGAACGGATTTGGTTGAAATTTGTTGAAACGGAGTTGGAACAGGAACCACGCGGGTGAAACCGCGGGCGGCCGCTAGTAATGAATAAAGCTTTTTTTACTTTGTTTTGAACGAGCCACGTAAATAAACTCAATAATAGTAGACTTGGATCTGTTTGCAATGAGTGAGTCTTCGATCAAGCAAGTAAGGAATTTTTCAATGAGGCATAATTATACTGGTTTAGTATTCATTAAGTAGGTAATTAAGATTTACTAATAAGATGGTGCTTTTTTGATGACCTTTAATTGGTTTTCTGTTGCTATGTAAATTATTTTCTCTGATTAATATAGCTGTTGGTCTTCCAAAAATAAATAAATAAATAAAGTGTTTTTATTAAGTTCATCAAAACAAAACTTTTATAATAGCGGCCGGCAATCAAATTTGGTTGTCTAAACCACACCTAATTGTTCGCGTACCAGATTTTCCATGCCAAGAGTCGCCCCCAGCGGCGATTCTATGTAAGAACAAATCGAACAGTAATAATGATCGAAAACAAAAACGGCCACTCACTGACAGACTTCCAATTAATCGTAATAATTGGAACCGATGGTTACTTCACTGGAAAAAATGCCAGGCACGAGTGGGGATAATTACGCACAAATATTTGGAAGCAAAACGAATCTGTAATTTTGGTTATTTCTATTGTTTACTGAGAAATATCACTTTTATCTGTGAAAATAAGCAAGCGCGATAAGATGAAAAAAAAAACGTATAAAAGTAAATTAAATAATACTTCAAGTATTTTGAGAGTTCTCACAGAATGTTGTACGGTGATCCCCATCATAGGGTTAAAGTTTACTAATAAACTAATACAATTTATTTGTATGACATGATAATGACAAAATAAATTAATAGTCTGATTATTTTAATTCAGTTTAAAATCAATCTTTTCGACTATGTACCTATAATATTTTCTATCACCATTCTTGAGAAATAAAAAAAAATCCTCCGCTACTCTATTTTCTAGGAAAATCTTGATGTTAAAGATTATCTATTACTTATAACATTCAAAATTTTGATAGTAACCATACTAATTACGTAAATGTGAAAGTTTGTATGTTTAGATGTATGTTACTCAACCACGCAAAAACGGCTGAACAGATTTGAATGAAATTTGGCATATAGATAATTAATATCCTGCATTAAAACAGGTTTTTATCGCGGTTAAAGATTCCTTAGAGATTTTTTCCTAATATCCACGCGGACGCAGTCGCAGGCAGAAGCTAGTAAAATCTTAAAATCAAAGCTTCTTATTCTCAATTCTCATTCATGTGGAACCCCAAAAAGCAGGTTATTTGGTTTAAAAACACCTGTAGCCGCGAGCGAAGCGGATCGCTCCACTTCTGGTTCACCGGCGCCGATATTTATTTATCTTTAAAATAAATTAGGTTGTCTGCGCGTTTCAAATCATACCTTCGTTCACAGCTTATTGACCACAATCGGACCAAAAATGGCTTACATTTAAAATATAGAACCAATTTCCAAGCCAATTATCCGGTACTGATTCTTTCCGCTCAATTACAATAGAAAAGCAGCAAAATTAAGCACAAATCCGTTTTTAAAATATTTTCAACGCTTAGCACAATCCAACTATAAATGAAACTAATTATGAAGCTTTCAAAATGCAATTCAACTTAGGAGGAACTATTTTTTCGATTACGTTCATTTAAATAAGTTCGCTTGTATTTTTAAAACCACCAGTTTTAATCAGATATTTGTAGAGTATGTATATTAAGGTTCCCTATGTATTTGCATAAAATTTTAAGGCATAATATGTCATGGCATAATATGATTTCGCCGAATGATGTTTACGCATAATATTATTTAGTCATAACAGCTTATGCATAATTTTTTTAAGCATAACTAATTTAAGCATAATTATGTTTAAGCATAATATTCTTTGGCATAAATTTAAACACGCATAATGTTATATACGCATATTTTTATAAACAAAAAAATATCACGACGTTTAAAATCACGAAAGAACATTTTACCTAAAATACAAAATCCCGAAGCTTAAAAAACCGAAGGTTAATTGAGGGTTACATGCCATCATGTCGGTTCTGGCACTTCGCCGGCCGCTGCCGCGGCACGCTCGCTTCGCTCGCTCGGCTCGTGCGTTGTTGGTCGCAATGGAACCTAACCTCCTCCTCGCTCGCTACGCTCGCTCGTCGTCGCACCTAATATACTTAAACAGATTTTCGGGATTTTTAACTATCGGCATTTTAACTTTCAGGGTTTCGAACCATCATCAGTCATTTAATAATCGATCTTTCAAGTTTCGGTCTATTGGATATCGACATTAAGGATTTTCGGTATTTTTAAAATAGGTGTTTTATGAGTCGATATTTAGGTCGTATGTGTTATGAGTTTTTGGCGTTTTAATACAATACCTACCCCTTGTGTTTGAAAATAAATAAGTGCGTAAAAATATTTATTCTTATTGTTTTTGACTTTTATGTCTAAATAATATTAGGCGAATAGACAATATGCCTAATAACATTATGCGAAAACAAATTAGTCTAAATGATAATTATGCTAATATAAATAGTATGCCAAAAAACAATTATGCGAAAGTATTATTATGACAAAAAAGATTATGCCAAATCCGTTATGCCAAATCAAATTAGGTATAAAACAATTATGCGAAAACAAGGGATCCCGTATATTAATTGAATTCATATCAAACTATCATAATTGGCAAACGAAGTGAAGTAAAAACGTTAGTAAATATTTACCTGTAGCATTTTAAAAACTAGAGTCACGTTGCCAATATACGTGAAGTGTATAAAAAACAAAGAAATGTATTATCTCATAATGTTTATTGCAAAACACAAAACACGTTTGTTTTTTTATACGTAATATTTTCGTTATTATAGGTACTTATATAATATTGGAATATTTCAATGGCCAGCAGCAGAACCAACCTTTTGAATTACGAAAATCTGTTAATACACATTAATAACCGTATATAGCGCATTCATGTTTAATTCATAAATTAAATGCAACATTATATGTAGATGAACAGAGTCATGAATCATATTTTGATTAAGTTGAAGAGTTCCATAAAAAATGGAGACGTGTAGATTTGTTTGACCTACCGCGCAAGATTGGGTTCCCTTGCATGCACGTTCATAAGATATTGATTGCTCAATGCGACGCGACAGCCTAGCGGGGAGGTCCATCAGATCAATTTTCTTTTACAACCGCTGGCCATCAAAGAAGTAAGCCGCTGCCTAATTGGTGGTAATAATAGACGATTCAGCGCAAGCGCAGGCCGCATATCTAAATTAATTTGTGGACTTATGTAGTTCAAAGAATGTGAGATAGCTTTCCTTTCTGTACCCCTAGCACGAACATTCTATATATCGAGAAAAAAACGCGCTTAAAAGTACAAGTATTTCAAGATAAATAATGGGCTTAGGCTAACTTCGTGTTTTTGCTTTTCTTAGAAATGACGTTGATTTTTATTTAATTGCAATAAAGTTGAAATTGTAAATGACTTTTAGGGCCAAACTTCTTTGCTATCAGACGATTGTTTCCGATGTTTTCCGATGCTCTTCCTTTATCTTAAAGTACTGTACTCTATAGAGTGATTCTCTATGGTAAAACTCATTTCGCTTTTCGGCGGTAGATGGCGCTGTACAAATTTCCTATACAACCTTACTCTACCGAGTTTTTTTACGCGCGCTTTCTTTTCTCGATAGATATTCGTGTTAAGGGTATTGATTGGTGAATTCAGTCTTCAGTATTCTTTCTATCAACATTAAAAGGTGAAAGTTATCGTAACTACGAGCATAGATAAAAAATATAAGATACTTACAAAACGCTTAACATACAAATTAATTTTTGGACGTACCAAATTTAGTCCAACGCGTGTAAGTTTACTGTGTTGAAATAGATTACTTTCTGATTAATAATTTAAGTCTTCAGTATGTCGTTCTAAGAACAACAAAAGTTTTAATAACTACAAGCATAGATTACAAATAGGTACTCGTAAACTAAAAAAAGTTTACAGAAAAAAACAATTGCTTACTAAATTAACTTCTATCTGAATGAAATAAAACAATTTTTAACGGATACTAGCGCGGTTTTATTGAAAGCACTTTGGTAATTAGTTGGTATTTGGTTTGGTTTTTGCCGTGGTCAACTAATTACCAAAGTGCTTTCAATAAAACCGCGCTAGTATCCGTTAAAAATTGTTTTATTTCATGTCTAGTGAGCGCGTAAGCTTGAGAAGTGAATTCTATCTGAATTTTGTTGCACCCACAAATGACAAAAAAAAACTTAGAAATTCTAAGCAACAACATTCCTTACTTACTGTGCCAATAAAATTGTGATCAAAGGAATCTGAAAATATGCAAGATAGCATGGAATTGAACATTCCCACTATTCAGGTGAAAAGACGTGAAAATGTTGAACATATTATTGAATTCCCAAACAGAAATCGGGATTTCTTGATGCACATCTGCATCGACATTTATTCTTTTGAAATATTTTATTACTTTAACAACAGGAAAATGCATTTCAATTTATATTAAAGAAAGGGGAAATCATCTTAAAAAGTGACAAAATAATATACAGGATGTTTGGTGATAGCCTTATAAAGACGAATATGGTAGATACGGTACCTACAATGGATGCAACCCAGGAACATTATTATAAATCTGGAAATTAGCATTTACGAAAAACCATTTTTTTTTATTTTATTATAAACTACATAGTGGAACCCTGGACCGAAATTATGTTTTGCTTTTGCATATTTATGAAATTGATTATCGGAAACAATACTTTAGTTGCGTCTAGGGTTATCAATTAATTTTCCATCCAAATAAAAAAACAGAATTTCAGCCATGTGGTGGTTTTCAGGGTTTATATCAATCAATAATTTTTTATTTGTTTGCCAGGCTGTTGAATACAGGTTTTACACAATGAAATCAAAGTACAGTATCACGAGCTCTCGAGTTATGAGTTATAAATATTTAATGTTATTAGTTATTATAATTAAAAGCAAAAATATTATAGGAGGAGCTCGGTGGCGTAGTGGTTTAGCACCTGGCCCAGCGATTGCGTAAGTTAAGCAACGTTCGCAAGGGTTGGTCATGGGATGGGTGACCAAAAATTTACTATCGCGAACTCCTCCGTGCTTCGGAAGGCACGTTAAGCCGTTGGTCCCGGCTGCATTTGCAGTCGTTAATACCTACCAATCCGGATTGGGCCCGCGTGGTGGGTTATGGCCCGTCCTCCTTATCCACCTATAAGGAAGGCCTGTGCCCCAGCAGTGGGGACATCAAAAATGGCTGATAGACAGTTTTTTAACTTTTAAAAACTACGCTAGAAAACTAGTACAATTTATACACGCTGAAATTTTAATCATTTGGTTCCCGCCGTGGGGTGGTTCCACTCATGATTACAAGCAACTTTTAGTATGGGGCCAACTCTCCTGCTCGCAAAAAAAATCAGCTGTTCCATACAAAAGTGCAGTACCTACTCGACCTTAATGTATGGAACAGCTGATTTTTTTTTGCGAGCAGGAGAGTTGGCCCCATAGTAAAAGTTGCTTGTAATCATGAGTGGAACCACCACACGGCGGGAACCAAATGATTAAAATTTCAGCGTGTATAGTTATATACATGGTACCCTAAACACCGTATTCGGCTTTACAGGGCTATTTCTAAACACCTTGTAGAAAGTAACTATTCAATTTGGCCGTATAGGAAACCTTCAAGAATACAAAAGTACTATCAACAGAAGTATTTTTTATAACATTTTCTACGTCTATACCTAATATAACTTATTAACGCTAAAGTGTTGAGTTTTAATTTGCTCAGAAGTCAACGGCACGGCAGTTTTCCAATTAAAATTTCAGCGAGTAGGAAACAAAAGTGTCGTGGTTTTTTTTTCGATAACTTTCGCGGCATTTTTCCTTTAATAATCCACGCACAACTTGTGCTCATGCGGCAAGCAAAACGCCTACCTTTGAATTTTAGCCATGGCAGAAGTTACGTTTAATTGCGGATCAAATAATCTGTAACCCTATTTTAATATAAACACCAACACATATATTACTTTGCTCCGGTTAAATAGTACTTAGCTAAAGCACTGTTTGATACAACGGTGGTAACACACAAGACGTGAGATATTAATAGAAAAGTTCGTTTTCTTAACTGACCCAGTCGGAGATCAAACCTAGGACTATAGAGGAGAGATGGTGACACCATGAAAACCAGTATGCAAACCACTCGCTCGACCTGGAAGTTATTTTATTTACATTTCATAGTGCGAGCCATATGGAAGTCTTGGCAACATTATACATGAAAATGTTTTGGTGGAATTACATTTCTTTGTTGTTTTGTAAAATTATCTAAACAAAAAAATCATAATGAAAAGTGAAGTTTCTAATCTTTCGCCGTTTTTAATGTTCACCATTAAATATTTCTTCTCTTAAAGCAACACGAATAATATCATAACATTTTACTCGAATTATCTGAACTTCCCGGAGCCCAAAAAGCCTTGGAAATATTAAATTAACTTCGCATCACTAGTAAACACAACAATATTACTTGTAACGATTTTTTGCTTCAAATACTTAATTGAAAATTTCTCAAACAATAATAACAAATCTGTGCGATTATTATCTAATAATTTAAATATTTATTTTCCCGTATTAGATGTTAAGAGGGCTCTACACTCGCGCCGCGAACCGCGGCCGCGAATCACGGGCGCGGTTTGCGCATGAAACGGTGCGAATAATATAGCCCTCCAGACTCGCGCGTGAACCGCGGCCGCGAATCACGGCAACATTAGTTCGGCACACAAGTTCTTTGACGCTGACCAAAAAACCGCCACCGGACGGGGAACGCCGCAAAGCGCGAACGCGAAGCCGCGAAGCCCATACGCGAAGCCGCGAAACCCTCCACACTCGCGGTTCGCGGCCTTTGCGGGCTTTCGCGGCGCGAGTGTGGAGCCCTCTTTACATTTTAAACCTTCTCGTGAAACAGATTAGTGTATCAGTTATTTAACTTTAATATGAATTTGACTTAGGATTTAAATTAGGTACGTAATAGTACATTATGATATAAGTGCTGTAATTATCAAAGCACACATATGTCATACGACGTTTTATAACATATTTGCGAGGAAATAAATAAAACTCGGACTTTGTATCTTTGCTTGTTTTCCATTATGATGAAATTTTGATACACTTGTATCGGTCGATTTTTCGGGCAAGAGGCTTAGAGTAGCCTTTTTCGCTGCCTCTGAGATTTCTGGCGGTGTCGAATTAATAAATTCATCACTATTTGACGACATTTATAACTACAGCTACTACGACGGTTACTATTACAGAATTTACATTTGTGTAATGAAAGCAGACGAAGTTAGTGTATAAGATTTTGAAAGAAATACTTCTGCATAGTTTATTTTAAGATAAAAAAAATAATTACACCAAAGTTAACTTTATGAAATTAGTAATTAATTAGTTCTACAATTATGAAATCTCACTAGAACGTTTTGTAGGTATGTAGTACAAATTTAACCAAAGAAACCCTCCATTCTTATCCAAGTGCCGTAAAAAATGCTCAGCATTAATGTTATGTCAGTAATCTATCAGTCAATTGTACTTATTTGTTCGAATTTTCTTCCAAACGACATCGAAGTAAGAGAATTCTTCACAAATTATTTTGCGTCATTGCTAGTTCTATACAAAATTTAGTCTCTTATAAGATATAGTAGTATCTTATACCTTTAAACGAGCAATTCTTGTATATCTTATACCTTTAAACTAGCAATTCTTATATATTTATTTATATGTATATTTCTGTGATCTCGGAAAAAGCTCTAACGATTTCGCTGAAATTTGGTATATGGGGGTTTTCGGGGGTAAACAATCGATCTAGATTAGTCTATGTTTGGGGAAACGCGTGTTTTCGAGTTTTCATGCGTTTTTCTTTCGACGCAGAATAAAAAAGATTTCATAAAAAATTTGAAAAAAACTTTTTGTCTTTGACCTTCAATAACTTCGTAGCTATTGGTTTCCCAGGTATAGTCTGTAAGACAAAAATGATGCTGATGATGGGCGAAATACGTGGACTTCTCGTCGTCTTGTTACACCCGTTATATTTATTTTTTCTTGTTTTTAGACAAGTTTAAAAAAAATGTAGTTAATGTTTTTGATAACAATGTAGATTATCACCTAAACACCACCATATTACACCCGTTATATTTATTTTTTCTTGTTTTTGGACAAGTTTAAAAAAATGGAGTCAATGTTTTTGATAACAATGTAGATTATCACCTAAACACCACCATCCTTCCTTACTAATATTATAAATGCGAAAGTCCGTTTGTTTGTTTGTTTGTTACGCCTTCACGTCTTAACTACTGAACCGATCATCATGAAATTTTGCATACACGTTGTCAGGTGTACAGAGAAGGACATAGGGTACCTTTTATCCCGAAAAAAAAGTATTGTTCCCAAGGGATAGCAAAAAACCTTTCCACGCAGACGAAGTCGCGGGCGGCCGCTAGTATTACAATAAATAAACAGTCTTAACCGAGCAAAGCTCGGTCGCCCAGATATTAATTATTTATAAGCAAAAAAACGCTCCATCCTTATCCCAGTGCCGTAGAAAATGCTCGGCATCCAACTTATGTCAGAGTATGTACGAATTTGTACGAATTTTCCTCCGTACGACGTCAAAGTAAGAAAATTGTTCGCATTTCGGACGCGTTCGCTGACCAGGAATCTAATGTTTCATAGGAAAACGATACGCCATAAATATGTGGGGCTGATGTTAGATTTACGGCTGTTCGTTAGTATTTATTGGCATATCCATTTTTTATGTGATAGCGTGCTTAAGTGTTTACGGCCTCTTAAGATAATAGCTGGCTTAGTAACGTTTTTACTTAAGAGGTAAAAAAAATGATGATTTCGAAACAGCCAAAGAGATTTTTAATAATAAACGTTTGATTTTAAAATTGTTTCAGATAACGTACTGTATTTAGCGGATCAACGGTTTTTTATAGTTTGCCATTACCATGTTAGTAATTATGAGATTGTTAAAAAAAACAGAACTGGAAAGACGACCGTTGAAATTTTAAAAAATACGAAGTACCATACATATTTGTTCGTCGAAAATATTTTATATTTATATTTGGCGCTGTCGAATAAAATAACGCAATAAGATATCCACTTTATCACGTTATGATAAATATTCTTTTCCTATTAACTCATTCCCGAAAAGACCCGCGCCTAAAAACACGAGTAACACAATATGTGGAAATATGTCCATTTTATTCAATTTTACAAATGACTAAGTTTTGCACGAGCTTTCATACAATAAAAATAATAACCAAAAATCTTTGTTCATTTCAAGATTTTCATTAAAAATTTTCAGCAAAAATTGTACGATATATGCAAAAAGCGTAGGTACGTATTATGTACCTACGATTTTTGCATATATCGTACAATTTTAGTATAGTGAATAATTAAGTAAGTTATAGAAGATTGGTAAATTCAATAAAATCTAAGAACAACATTTATTTTGTTTGAATTTTTAAATCGAAAATATACTACGATGATTATATCAGTGAAATCTTTTTCAATTAAAACAAAGTGCAATTTCTTGGTTGTATTTCACGGGTTTGCCTGTGTAAGTTTTTAAGTAAGTAACTCAAAATTTCGAGTAGGTACCAAAATCTTTGATGAGAGCAATTTATAATTTGTAACATTATTAATGCCGCTGTTACCACTTTTTCAGTGTTGTTTACATTTGATGTATTCAATACAATTTGTTACTTGAAAAAAAAAGAGACCGAAGAGAGGTAAAAAAATTTTTTAAACGAAAACAGAAAATAGTTGATTGAAGATTTCACGTTAACAATTGCCTACAAATTGCCGTTTGATGGTTTTTATGACTTAATAAATAGTAAACTGTACCGTGCTCTTACTCTTATCAATTAATCAGCTGAAAAAAATATGTATAGTGACGTCTATGTACCTATACAGATTAAAACTTTGTCAACTATAAAATCTATTACTTTTTTAATGGAAATCAATGACAAATGACAACTAATTACATCAAAGTGATAAGTTCTAATCTGCATGCATATTTTTAGACGTGTACACACTTATTTAAGTTTACGTTCGTACTTCGTACATAAATTATTTAGAGCACATGTGTAATTAGTACGAGAACGACCGACAAATAAAATTTATTATTGATCTTAAAAGTTTCGAAATGGTCCTACATATTGTCAAACATTTGTTCGTCACCTCATTTCACTTCATCACCACTGCTCTAATTTATGGATCTCGCATATTATTGTAGTCAGTTCAAAGAACTTTTACGGCTAGCTTTAATCAAACAGACATGAAAATGATAAGACAAACATACAATAAGTCAAAGTTTATCGTAAAAACTCGATAATTCAAATAGACCGTGTAAACACGATGTATATTTGAATCATTTACGATCCTTTGTCAACAAACCTTATCATGTCATTTTCATGTAACAAATTAAAACTGAATACAATAGTGAATCATTGTGAGGAAAACAATAATAGGTACCGCATAATGTCAGGTATAATTAGTGAACTACATACCTTATATCGTCATGTAGAAAATAATTAATGAGAGTCCTTTTGTAAAGTGTCCATTTAAAGTCACAGGGTCTCGTCCAAAAATTGCACTTTGTTCATAAAATCCAGTTCGGGGCACAGCACTTAAATAGAATGAAACAATTTCGAGTTTTTGTTTTATCGTCGATCGCGACGGAATACGTGAAAGGGGAAGACTGGGAGACGTGCGCTACGCTCTGGAGCGAAACGTGAACTGCCGGCTTCTCGTTTGAAACATTCTAAATATACGCCCCTTGTTTCCCGCGCGCACCCTATGGGCGCAACGCGTGTACCATGCAATTTTCTATAAATTTTCGCATAAGCTCCGAAGCCTCTCTGTCAAAACCTGTTTTCGTTGGAGCCCGCATTGAAAACCCCGTAATTGAATTACCTGTCCGCTTTTTTGGCTATAAATTAGGGACCGATTAGGAGGAAATGCTTCAGTGTTTTTAATTGTTTTTTTTTCATGTATTTTAAGCGCGCTGGTATCTCATTCGATAGGTTTTCAACTTTTCAATGTATTTTTTCATTTCAATAGTTAATTAATTACACTAGTGGCTCCGTGAGCTGTCGACCTCGTGACCTCGCGTTAAAAAGTACCTCAAATTGTATGTTTTTAAAATCAAATCAAATAGGATAGATACATAGACTTAGAAAATTTTTCGCTATTAGTTTTTCCAACTAATAAGTATCTTACTGTGCAAAAATACATATACGCGGTCTTTATTTTCGAATTTCGAATATTGGCCAGAATATTCGACAAGACCTTTTGTTAATATATTAACAAAAAAAGTCTTTTTACATTTTCAAAACGACTGAAATATGTTTTTATACATATCTCCGAAATTTCGAAAAAATTCAAAAAATGGTCTTGATTAAAAAAATCTATATAATTATCAAACCTGCTCACAAAATTCCACGAGAATTGTTTGGGAAATGCGACCTGTAGATGAGAACAAACGGATAGCAAACGGACAGCTGTCGGAAGGACATACGAAATAATTTTTGCCCAAGCTGAAGCAGAGATGCTTCGCGCTCGGTGTGTTTTATTTTTAACCATTTTTCATGGTATTGTTTGCATTTTGAAGTAGATACATATACCGTAGTTTTTGTATTACACTCATGCTGTGAGACCTTTATTTTTTTAAGCACGAAATACCTCGTATGGTCTAGCGAGACCATAGTCAAGCGAAAATTTTTCTAAGTCTATGAGGACAGTCTAGAGTTGAAATCACTGACCTGCATATATTTACACTGGACAGGCTTATGTCAAACTGTTTTTGTGCCTATTTGATTTCCGCCATTTTGGCGCTGTAGGACGTAGCGTGAGCATAGCGTGCGTACATGGTACTAAAGTTTGAAGTCTGGAGAGTCTGGATTTTCATATTGTACGTCAAAATTAGTTCTTTAGACGCACGCTAGTGGCGTTTCAAATAGGCACAAAAACTTAGCTGTCAAATCATATAGACAGCCAGTCCAGTTAAATAAAAACAATTTTTTTCATGTCAGTGGTTGAAATAGAATCTTGAGTAACGAGTGAAGGACTTACTTTTTATTTTGAGATTTACAATAATAAGTTTTTATTATAAATTTCAACTTGCTATCTCTGCGCATTTTAAGAAAAAGCTTTTGACAGACAGTTGAACAACTAAAATAAGTCATTCTTTATTTATGTGTTTCGTTTTTCCGAGGTACGGAACCCTGAACATGAAATAAAATATGTGTTAACATATTTTTCATCATTACAAAGAAGTACGTGATTGAAAATCATGCCAGGAATACAAAATGAAAGATTCGTTAAAAGTAAATATGAGAACTCTCATTCTCATATCGTTAAGTTGCCAAAATGAGCCTTTTTGCAATGTTGACACTAAACATAATCTGCGAACCCAATAAACCTACTTACTTCATCATCATAAACCATTTTAATGTCCCCACTGTTAGGGTAAACTCCTCCCTTATGGATGGAAAACGGGAGAGGACGTAACCCACAGGGTGTCAACGACTACAAATGCAACAGGGACCAACGGTTTAACGTGCCTTCCGAAGAATATAGGGAGATTGAGTTAATGCATTTTTGGTCACCCATCTGACGACCATCTCTAGCGAAAGTTGCTTAACCGCCACAATTGCAGGCCGAACATGCTTAGCTACAGAACGAAAGAGCTCCACAATACCAACTAACTTTTGTATTATTTTACATGGTTTTTGACAGGAGGAGCTCTGTGACGCAGTGGCTTAGCGCCTGGCGTTACGATTGCGGAGGTTAAGCAACTTTCGCAGGGGTCGGTCATGGGATGGGTGACCAAAAATTTATAAGTTCTTCCGTGTTTCGGAAGATACATTAAACTGTTGGTCCAAGATACATTGGCAGTCGTTAACACCCACCAAAGCGCTTTGGGCCTGCATGGTGAGTAATGGTCCAACCGCCAGTGCCTCAGCAGTAGGGGTATTAAAAACAGGTGATGTCGAAAAGGATTGCTATAAAACCCACCAAATAAACAATCCGTGTGTTTAACAAACCCATTTTCGTTGATCCTAACAACAATCAAATCCAAATCCAGATTAAGAAATGGAAGTAAAATATATTCCACAAAAAATAATGGCGCACAGAACTTTAAGTAATCATTTGCAACAATTTGTGAACCTTAGCATTCTGGAGGTACAGATCGCATGATACTATCAGAAAGTTAAATTGGAATCAAGCTAGCTGAAAGTTCCCTATAGAATACTTCGGTCGCATTTTTAGGACGAGGGGGAGCAAAGCATTTATGACTGTTATATACGACCGTGCAGTCGCAGCTTGTGTCATGTTTATAGGAACGAAAGCTTTGTACACGGTGCCTTTCGTATTATCTCTACATTGAACATGCTGTACGAGAATAAAGCCTTCTTGGAGGTAAAAGGAGTGTATGTGTAATAAACTTTGCAAACTGGCTTTTAAAAAAATTACCTACGCAACGTAGAGTTAAAGAAACATTTTCTTACTCTTGTACCAAGAATTTTATACTTATATTCTTAAAAGATTCTTGTCCTATACTTTTATCGTGTTTTAACCGATTCCAAAATTAAACTTACAAATAACAAATAAGTGAAATAAATACATAAAATAAGAAGTACGCGCCATAACGATTTTTAGTAGGGAAAATACGGTTGAATACGGTATTACAAAATGTGATACTTGCACGATAAGTTTTTTTACTCGAGTAAATGCACAAAAACGCACTATAGAGTGTTGATTTACTACTTTATACTCGTAGTTATATAACTATCTTTTTTCTGGAAAATACACAAAAATGTATCTTTGCTTGTTGTGCTTGCTTTTATTTCAAGAAAGTTATTGTTCTACAACTTTTCGAAAAATCGACTTTCCATACAACTGTCTCTTTAAACAAGTGAATTCCATGGTATTCTTTCGTTTATCATAATACTATTTGTAATAATTTCATTTGCCATAATGATCCACGGTCATAATATTCATTTGAAATATTGTCTTTTATACTAACAATGTATGACATAATAATCCATTAGTTATAACTTTCATTTGTCATAAAATTAGGTGCCATAATAACAAGTGTCATAATGATTAGTTCCTATAAATATTATTTGACATAATCAATAATTGACATAATATACATAACTTATAACGTATTACTTCACCTAAACGTACCTAGGGGTTATAAATAAAAACTTTTAATGTGACCACCTCCGGTAGGTTAGGTTGAGTATAGTTTTTCGGACCACTCGCAGCGGAGCTCCATAATGCTTGCATGCATGTTGCATGCTGAATGCCTGCTTGCATGCTGCATGCCTGCTTGCATGCTGCATGCTTGCTTGCATGCTGCATGTAGAAATGCTTGCATGTAGAATGCTTGCCGGGGGGTGCAGGGGGGCTGGCCCCCCTGCTCGGGGGGGTCGGGGGGCCTGAGGCCCCCCGCTATAAAGAAAAACTTTTAATGCACCTACCAGTAGGTTAGGTTAGGTTAGTGTTTTGACCACTCGCAGCGGAGCGAGCGAAGCGAGCGGAGCTTCCTAATGCTTGCGTGCATGTTGCATGCTGCATGCCTGAATGCTTGCTGCTTGCATGCTGCATGCCTGCTTGCATGCTCTATGCCTGCTTGCATGCTGCACTGCTTGCATGCTGCATGCCTGCTTGCATGCTGCATGCCTGCTTGCATGCTGCATGCCTGCTTGCATGCTGCATGCTTGCTGCATGCTTGCTGCATGCCTGCTTGTAAGCAGCATTCCTGCTTGCATGCTTCGCGCTTGCTTGCATGCTGAATGCCTGCTTGCACTGTATGCTTACTCATTATATTTAAAAGTTAATTTAAAAAAAACCTGAATCGTTTAATCATTAAGCTGATTACAAATTTATAAATCAGATATGAGTAAACAATCATAATTTAGTTCCACAATTTTGTAATTTGAGATTTAATGCCAAATCTCTAAAAATCCTCCATTAGTATAATAAATAAGTTATCTTAATTGGTCAAAGTCATATTAATTCTTTAATATATATGAATGATATGCTGGCTCCTTTCATTATATCTGTGCTGAAATAATAGAAAACAATGTTTGTTTTGCCAAATATTGTAATAAGAAAATATTATGGAAAATTATTGTTATGGATAATAACATTATTTTAAATGAAGAGTATAGCAAATAAAATTATGTTATAAGAATATTATATTATTTGATTACTTATGACCAATGAAATTAGTGAAAATAAATTTATGTCATTTGTTAGTTATGGCAAATAAAACATTATGTTTAATGAAATTATGGCATATGCAATTATGGCAAATGAAATTATTGCATTTAAAATTAGGGTAAACATTAGTAAACCGAATTCCATACTCCCAACTGGAGCACATTTTGTCAGCTGAGCCATGGACGCTTTTTACATACATAAATAGCTTAACAACAATATTTATTTACATATTTAGTGGATACTAAATCCAGCAATACTGATTTTGTATGTCAACTTCAAACTCAAATATCTCAGTAAGTATATATCTCAGTAGTTATCACTTACGAGATTTTTTTCTTATTACTTTTTGTTTGTAAGAACTTTATCTATTGACATCACTTTTGTCAGAGGCTGCCATAATCAACTTTATTCAAAATGGCGGACATGTGGGTATGACAGTCCGAACCCTTTTACTGTGGCGTTTCCAAAATGAGACTAGAATATTTAAAATATTATATAATTATTTAAAACAAACTAGAATAGGCCAATAAAGTCTAAAAAATAAACAATACTAAATAATATACTAGAAAAAATACAACTCGTACCAGATCAGTTCTCGGACGGGAGTCGACTCCCGTAGACCATCTAGCTAGAGTCGCGGGTTCGAACCTGCGACCTTTGGAAGTCCGGTCCAATGCTCGGACCGCTGAGCTACCAAGTCACTTTAGTTATTATTTTATTAACCTGTTACTATTTCTTTTCTGAAAAATACACAACATTGCTTTAAAGAAACTTATTTATTTTACAATTTGACTTTGCTGTGGTTCTAAATAAGTTTTCATAACTAACTAGCTTGAGTATACTTGTGTCGAGTCGTATGTGTAGTGTTATGGCCCGTTATGCTTTATTTTAGATGTTTTCAATATGAGGAAGGGTTAGAACAAGGTTAGAACCCTAATTTAATAAAACCGGTCAAGAGCGAGTCGGACTCGCGCACCGAGGGTTTCGTAACATCATAATTGCACCATCAAACCACACTGTAGCTAGTTTTTTTACATTCTCTTTGCTGTAGAGTAGAATAATAAAATTAGTATTGCAGTTTTAGGTCAGCGCCATCTCTTGACCGATAGTGGAACTAATGTAAACTTTTTTAGAAATTTGATAATTTCTAAAACATTGTGCTATATTGAGACATCGTTTTATATTTCCTGTAATCTTTATATAAACTGCTATCACATAGAATTATTTCAGGTTTTTGTCTTTGCAAACTTCGGAGATAAGGGGGGGAGGGGGAACGGTATTTTTTTTACATTTTTCATCATAAGTCGAAAACTATGCGGCCTAAAACAAAAAAAATGGTTGAAAACGTGCAAACGACTCTCTTTCATATGATACCCCACAAGCCCTAGTAGCCTAACTTCAAATTTTTAAGACCCCTTTTCAGTCCCTGTTGTAAAAAAGATATTTATTTTTTTATTTATTTCTTATTTGCAAAATAGTTGGGCAAATGTCATCTTAAATTATTTCAAATTTCAAGTTGATACCATTAGTAGTTCTCGAGATATCCAGCTATGCCAGACAGACAGACTGAGTCACACCATAAGGGTTCCTTTTTTACCATTTTGGTACGGAACCCTAAAAATCAACAGAATGGACATTAATAATCTTATGATGATGTTTAACTCGTCCATCAGCCATTTTTAATGTCCCCACTGCTGGGGCACAGGCCTTCCTTATGATGGATAAGGAGGACGGGCCATAATCCACCACGTGGGCCCGATGCGGATTGGTGGGTGTTAACGACTGCAAATGCAGCCGGGACCAACAGCTTAACGTGCCTTCCGAAGCACGGAGGAGCTCGAGATAATACAATTTTGGTCACCCATCCCATGACCGACCCTTGCGAAAGTTGCTTAATCTCCGCAATCGCTGCGCCAGGCGCTAAACCACTGCGCCATCGAGCTCCTCGCCATGTTAAAGTCAATTGAAACTAATTATATGTCGTCTCAAGATGGAGAGCGGGGTCGACATTACATGGGCGGTCTTCAAGTTCTTCCATGGTGGGTCCTCAGGCAGCAAGAAATAAACAACTCTTGAAGATGAATTACAATTTTATTTTTGAATGTACTATAATGACTTATTGATGGTCTCTTCAGAAACCGACAAGTCCTTGGAACTCTTATTTCAACCTTCGCAGTTTAGTCTCAATCATGAATCGATCTGTACTGAACTGTCCTGACGCTGTGCTGCGTCCCTTTATATACCCGGAATCAAGGCCTTGTCCAAACGAGTAAACAACCCTCGCTTGCGTTTCTGAGAAGACTAGAATTATCCATAATGGCTAATTACAAATATCATATTACAATCAAAATAAAACTATTAAGAAACTTAATATAAACAAAAGTATCAAATACAATGTATTTAACTAGAACATTCGGTACTTCTAATTACAAGTGTCAGGTTACAATCAAAATAAAACCATTAAAGAACTTAATACCATCAAAATACGATTTGCTAGAATGTTAGGTAATACATCAAGGCAACTATGTTGTAAAGTAAACAATTGAATGATCCCGCCGCGCCGGTATAATGGTGACGCGTAGATGTCGATTTTCAACATCTCTCTCCGACACGGCCATTCTGACCGTTCACACGTCCTCGGGTGTGATGCCTGTTGACAAAGAAAAAGGATCACCCAGCATTTGTGTTCAAACGACTACAAACCACAATGGGGAGAGACTATTCACATTAATCACATAGACTCGGTAGGCTGGACCGACGAGTTCCCATCATTAGTTTGAACTTGGTTATCATTTTCAATAACTGAGATCAGGCACACAACACCAGTGAACCAGTCCTTCGGTCACTCGAGCCACAACCAGTCCTTCGGTTGAGTCACTAAATGGCATTGTATCCAGTCCTTCGGATACCCAAGTAGCTCGGTCCTTCGGCCACTTTATCCTGCAACTCGGTCCTTCGGTTGCCGTTTGCCATCTCATACCCCACAACACGCTACAACGTCTGCGGGTCATTTGTGCGTCTAATCTGAGTCACTTGTGCCAGTACCATCGGCACAGTCATCTAACTCGCTGGGAACTTGTGGGTCTGGAGCTTTTCGAATACGATCATGAGGATACTTGTAAGTACGGTTAGAGTTAATTGCTTTCAACAGATATCTATCGCCTTCGAGAATTTTAATTACTCTATATGGGCCTTTAAATTTTGGGTCTAGTTTAGTTTGGTTTCTTTCTTCATTTTCGATCAAAACAAAATCACCAACAGCGAAATTTCGAATTTTTGCTTTGTGTCTGTCAAACCTTTCTTTATCATAGTGAGCATTTTTCACTATACCCTGCGCCGCCTGCTCCCTAACTTCATCAAGTTTAACCTCTGCCTCATCTTCTTCAATGCTCATTAGACTTAGAGGTCTAGCAATTTTCCCTATCATTAGTTCCAATGGACTTGCCTTGGTCACACGATTAGTAGTTGAATTGATTGCTAGCTGAATGTCACGTGGCAAGCGTCTTGCCACGAGCGTTCTTTACTCGTCTCAACGGATGTCAGCATATTTTTCAAAGTACTCATTACTCGTTCTACCTGGTCGTTAGCACGACTCCCACCAGTGGCGATGAGATGTAATTGAATGTTATGATTGCTGCAAAAATCAGCGAAATCCTTACTAGCAAAGCAACGGCCTTGGTCGGCGATGACCCGTTTAGGAGCTCCAAAGAGAGCAACACCCGACTTGAGGGCACGAATACTACTTTTGCTATCGATTTTTGTTGAATGAACTAGTAGAACATACTTTGTGAACGAGTCAATTAAGACGAAGACATATTCCTTAGTAGAATTCTTACCACTGAGTTTACCAGAAGCATCCAAGTGAATGGTGTGCCATGGAATAGTACATTTGGGAATAGGGTGAAGTTCAGCCTGAACTCGACCTGTACTGGGTTTGGAAATCTTGCAAGTAATGCAATTGTCAACAAATTTACGTACATATTTGGACATTCCTTGAAACCAGTAATAATCATAAACCTTTTCTAACGTCTTTTCCCAACCCAAATGCATAATGGCCTCGTGCACATTACTTATGACGGACCATCTAAGTGCACGTGGAACTATGGGTAGACAACGTGTTCGCCCATTTCTTTGAATTTTTCTATGAAGAATATTTGATCGTATTTCATACGTGTTCCTGACGTCTTCAGTAACATTTCATTACTTAAATCCGATATTATTTTTCGAATCTCCTCATCCTTCTCCTGTTCTACCTGCAACCAGTTATCTGAAAGCTCGGCTAAATCGACTCGCTTTTGTTCGACCCGAACATTACTGGTTTTTGATAACGGAAGGGGATTTCTAGACAAAAAGTCTACATGGTTCATCCTAGTACCTTCACGATATACGATGTCAAAATCAAACGACTGCAAATATGCCCACCAACGATGTACCCTAGGTAATAATTCCCGTTTCTTCTGGGAGGCTTTGACTGAGTTGCAGTCAGTGACGACAGTAAATTTTCGACCCTGCAGATAATGGCGAAAGTATTTGATTGCATTAACGATAGCCAATGTTTCGAGTTCGTATGAATGGTACCGAGATTCGGCAGAAGAAGTGCGTCGACTATAATATGCAACAACTCGCTGCTTGCCATCAACCTTCTGTATTAACATAGCGCCATAGCCTTCCGAACTCGCATCAGTGTGTAACTCAATGTCATATTCTGGATTAAAAATCATCAAAACGGGCTCACTGGTAAGGATAGTGATAATTTTCTGGCGAATTTCCTCATGAGATGGAAGCCAAACAAGAGTTTTAGACTTAGAACTGGTTAGTTTGAACAATGGAGTCATAATCGAAGAAAACTTAGGAACAAATTGTCGGAAATATGAAGCAAGTCCTATAAACTGTCTTAACTGGGTAACGGTTTGTGGTGGAGGAAGCTTAGTCAGTGCTTCAATTTTACGGGGATTTGGCTGTATTTGACCTTCCTCGACTACGAAGCCTAAATATTCTACTCGCTTTTTAAGGAAAGAGCACTTGGACAGATTCAATGAAAACCCTGCTTTTGTAAGTATGCCTAGTACTAACCGAAGTCGCTCCAGCCCTTCCGTGATGCTAGAAGACAGTATCGGGATATCATCAACATACGCTACCACGAAGGTATGCGCAAGGTTTCCTAATGCTTTCATAACTGCCCTTTGATAGACTGAGCTTGCATTCTTTAGGCCAAATGGCATAGTCAAATATTCCCATTGCCCATCCGGTGTGACGAAAGCAGTCTTCTCGATAGACGATGGATGAACCGGTATCTGATGATAACCGCTAAGCATATCAAGTGAGGTATACCACTTCGCATTACCTAATCGGGATACCTGATCAGCAATCAGCGGAAGAGGAAATCTATCTGACACTGTGTTGTCATTCAACTCCCTAAAATCTACACACATTCGATCTGAACCATCTTTTTTCTTTACGAGCAACACAGGACTTGAGAATGGAGAACAACTAGGTCTGATGATTCCGGCTTCTAATAGTTCCTGAACTTTACATCGTACAATCTCCTTTTCTTCTACACTGAGCCTATAAGGACGACGTTGAACTATACGGTTTGGATCAATTAGGCGAATCTCTAACTGTCCTGTAGTTACACGAGACTTGGCCAAGGTAAGAGGAAACGAGTCTGAAAATTCTTTTAACAAATTAGTTAATTGTGTTCTATATTCATCAGAAATATCTGTGTCAATGTTGTCAAAATTATTGCTGACCTGATTACCATGACCATTAACACCACATACGTTGATTTCTTTACTACGAGAGAAAGTAATGCTAGATGCTGACATATTTGCTACAAAACCCTGGCTAAGAATCTCACGGCCTATCATAATGTCGCTTCGTAAGTGACAGTCTGGTATAACATGAAATAGAACCTCTAGCCTGAATTGGTCAAGCATAATCTCTGATAGAATTTGGCAGGTACTATGAACACTAGACATTCCAATGCCTGTCAGTGTGATAGTGTTATAAAACCGTTTTCCAGAAAATTTTGATGCTTTACTTTCTTTTATTAGGGAGCATTCGGCACCAGAGTCATAATGAAAATTGTAACACTCACCATTATTGTACAATCGTCCAGTGGGGTTGTTAACAAAGCATGCGTCGACACGACGATGACTCGAACCGGCAGTCGCAGCTTCAGCCCCGTTTCTACTGCTCGTCGTAGAAGTGCCGGTACTTGATGCACTGGAGCACTTCGATGCGTAGTGACCGGTTGCACCACACTTGAAGCATGTCACAGGAACAGACTGTTGCTTCTTCTCCGTCGAAAGCGTCTTGTTGAAACTATTAGTGTTCTTCTTCATTTTGTTTCTGAATCGGCAATCGCTTATTCGATGTCCCAACTTCCCACAGAAGTGGCATTTAATAGTGAATTGGGTAGAAGTTCTGTACCGCTTTGTATCAGCCGGTCCGTCTTCATACGATGTTTGAGGTCCCATGTTTAATTTCCGCTTAAGGAATGAAAATGCTTGTAGCTCACGCAGAGATGTGAATTATTTGAAATACATGTATTTAAAATACAAATACAAAATACAAAATACGTATTTGTATTTTGTATTTGAATTACTTTTTTTCAAAATGTATTTTGTATTTTATTTGAAATACTTTTTATGAAGTATTTAGTATTTTTAAAATACAAATTACTTATCTTTGTGCATAGGTATATGTATTCTTCTGTAGTATAGGTATGTCATGTCAATGTCAAACAAAACAAAACAACCAATCACAGCTCGGTAATTTGTCATGACACTTCGCTTAATTTCAATCTATACCAATGGGTTCTAATAGGTGCATTTCAGCAGACTAATCGCTTAAAAGTTCTACACTAGGCAGTCGTGGGCCACGTATGCCGATATGCGTATAATATATTAAGGATGATCTTTTTGATCTCTTTCAACAAATGCTAGTGTTAAAAATCTGTGAAATAATATGGAGTTATTTTATACTATATTTTATTTATTTGACCGGTTTTAAAACTAATATTTGTTAAACCTTCAAAGATCCCGAGTTAGAGCGTTTGTAATAAATTAGTCTGCAGGTTTTTGGCCCAATTTAAAAATAAGTTTAGTACAGAAACGAAACTTGTTTCCAAGTATAGAATCTGGCCAACGAGTCGTGTCATCTCAAACCCGCGACAAATTTAAAATTTTCTTTCTCTAGGTATTATTATCATAAGGGTTGACTTATAATATGGCAACAAAAAATCTATCCCATTAAAAAAAAGTTATGATGCACTAAGTCTAAAGCGAGAAAATTTTACATTATAACTTTTTTTTACCAAGATACATTTTTGGTGCCATAGTCAAATAATCTTTAAAAAAAAGAAAAACCTCCTTCAAAACCTAAAAATAATAACAAAAACAGCTTCAAATAGCTCTAAAAACCAAGAAATAATATTATAATCACAACTACGCATATAAATTTTAGTAAAAAAAAGTCTATTGAAGTCGGTTGGGCGGGTGCAATTCGGTTGCCATAAAAACAGTTAATCTAATTTCAATGTCACTAACGTTGACTTCATCTAATTTTCATTTGGCCTAAAAATAAATGATATAATTTTTTTTTAACCTATTATTCATTTGTCATAATTATTATTTGCCATATTTTCATTTGCTCTAACGTCTATATCCTATAAGTTTCATTTGATGTATTGCTTTTTTTTATCTATCTTACATTTCATATACATATCATTTGATCTAAATTAAAATGTTATAATATACTCTTCCTATAAAATAGAAATAACTAGCTTTTGTGATTATGATGCTTGCTTTATTATCAAATTCACTAATGCTAATGTTTAATGTCGTAACATCGATAAGCATTCATATATTGTAACAAAACAAGCATGCAATCCAGTTTGCATGCTTGCATGCTTGCTTGCTTGCATGCATGCTTGCTTGCCAAATGCTTGCCGGGGGTGCAGGGAGGCTGCCCCCCCTGCTCGGGGGGGTCGGGGGGCCTGAGGCCCCCCGCTATAAAGAAAAACTTTTAAAGCACCACACCAAGTAGGTTAGGTTAGGTTAGTGTTTTGACCACTCGCAGTATAATGCTTGCATGCATGTTGCATGCTGCTTGCTTGCATGCATGCTGCTTGCTTTAATGCATGCTGCTGGCTTGCATGCTTGGTGTTTGATTGAATGCATGCTGCTTGCCTGCTTGTTTACATGGATGCTGCTTGTTTGCATGGATGCTGCTCGCTTGCATGCATGCTGCTTGCATTACTTGAATGCATGCTGTTTGCATGCTTCCATGTATGTATGCTTGCACGAGTGCTTGCTTGTTTGTATGCATGTATGTTTGCTTGCTTGCATGCCTGCATGCCTGCATTAATGCATTATATGCTGGTTGAATTAGGATAGTTCTATTTTAAGTAAATAAATATTATAAAAAAAAAATTAATCATAAGAAACAAATGCATTTTTGCAATTTACTCTACGGTGATAGATTTATTTATTTATTTTTTTGTTGGAAAATGGAAAACCATGGAAAAGTTTTATTTATTTACTCTCTGTATGAATATATTATTTTGCGTTATGCTTGTTTTTTATAGTATTTAAATCATAGGTGAAATAAAATTATTTTAAATGTTGATTAGAGTAAATGAATGTTATAAAAAATGTGCCTTATAACATCTGATAATTAGATCAAATGATTATTATGTCAAATAATTTTTATATCACATGTATTTAGGTCAAGTGAAATTATATGACATGTTATTATATCATGTGATCATTAGTGCATGTAAATTTAGGTCATACATTACACACCCCGGTTGGGCTCGATGGAGGACAACTTTTTTTATTCTAAAATCCCCACACGACTTCATTAGACCTTTTTTTATTGATATGCGTACTGGTGATTTTAATATTACTTCTTGCCTTTTAGAGTTATTAGAAGCTGTTTTTGTTTTTATTTTTAGGTTTTTGAAGGTTTTTCTTTTTTAAAAAGTCTTTTTTATTTTTACTTTTTTGTGGTAAGTGTGTTAGCGTGTATTTTTTTTTAACTTTATATAATTACAAAATGCCTATAACTCAATTTCTAAATTTACGCTGTTTGTTTTTAGGGTTCCGTACCCAAAGGGTAAAAACGGGACCCTATTACTAAGACTCCGCTGTCTGTCTGTCTGTCACCAGGCTGTATCTCATGAATCGTGATAGCTAGACAGTTGAAATTTTCACAGATGATGTATTTCTATTGCCGCTATAACAACAAATACTAAAAACACCAAAAACAGAATAAAATAAATATTTAAGGGGGGCTCCCATACAACAAACATGAATTTTTTGACGTGTTTTGCTCGATATTAATAACGACAACAGATAAACAGTTGAAAATTTCACAGATGATGTATTTCTGTTGCCACTATAACAACAAATACTAAAAACAAAATAAAATAAATATTGAAGGGGGGCTCCCATACAACAAACGTGATTTTTTGCCGTTTTTCGGTACGGAACCCTTCGTGCGAGAGTCCGACTCGCGCTTGGCCGGTTTTTAAAGAGTTGTTGTGCCTTTGTAGTCCAAGTCTATTCCAGACCGTCGCAGATCATTGCTTGATTTGTTTTGGATTGTCACAAATCTACCAATATCACAATCACTATACATATCTTATTTGAGTTTGAGGAGTTCCCTTGGATATCTTCGAAGTCCAAAGTCCAATGTCAATTAAATAAAAAGGACACTTAAGGGTATCCCTTTTCCAACAAAAATCGGTTCATAATAACCAAGTCGTCAAGGTAGTTAACGCAAAATTAGTAAAAAGTATTTTCAGAATTATTTGACAAGTACTGGACCGATATGAAAAAAAATTAAAAGGGACCATCTCGCAAGAAAACACAATCAAACAAAAAAGAACCATCAAAATCGGTCCGTAAATATCGAAGATACGCGCGAACAACTATAAAAAAAACAATCGGATTGAGAACCTCCTCCTTTTTTTAACACTTTTTATTTAAGTCTGTTGAAAAAAGACAACCCGAATGATATTGATAATATCTATATTTGGAAACAAGTTTCATTTCTGTACCATACTTTATTAAAAATCGGGCCACAGAGGGGAACAGTTGCATTGTCTATTTGCGTTGCTTTTTGAAAACTGTATTTTTTGCGTTAATTATTGTTATTTTGGAAGAAAGTTCATATTTTTTTATTCGACATAATATTATAATCTAGCGTCGGCCACGGTCATGCTCTTTGTTTTCTTATGTTATGTATGAGGGATGATCTAGAGAGAGATATAGAGGGGTTATCTAGGCATGAGGGAGGGAGATTTTTTCATAACAATATATAAACATTTTTAACGCTTTCTGAAACTTTGTTTTTTTTTTGTTTATTGCAAAAGATAAAGATAACGTCTTCTTATTAATTATTATGGACTGTGTATGTGTAGTACCTACTGTGGTAGTACACTTGTAACTGTTAATAAAAATAATATCAATGATAAAAAATAAATTACGAAAAAAGGTATTTTATTTGAAAAAAGTATTTTGAAAATACGTATTTTGTATTTTGTATTTAAATACTTTTTTTGAAAACTATTTTGTATTTTTATTTGAAATACAAAAAATAGCCAAGTAATTGTATTTTATATTTAAATACTTTTAATAAAGTATTTTGCACATCTCTGAGCTCACGTTGCATCTTATCTCTTGTATCAATCACTGTAGTGAAGGCCAACCTCTGCAATCTCCCATCGAATTGAGCGATGTGAGCAAGAACGGTAGTCATAATTATTTGCTCTATGCTTGAACCTTCCCAACATGAAGAGAGTGTTGCCACTAACTTTGCAGCATAAGCAGCTAGACATTCTCCTTCCTTTGGTCGGCCGTTGAGTAAGTTGATGAGGGTAGCTGCTGGAGTCTCGACACAACCATATCTTGCCATAAAGAGGTCTTTGAATCGTTGCCATGACATGTCAGCGTATGATATTTGGGATAGCCATCGTGAGGCACTTCCTTTTAATGCTCCGCTAAGTGCCATTATGAGTGCGCTGCCATGCAGTGGTTGCTCGGATAAACACAGGTTTGAAGTGTTGCACCAAGCTCGGGGGTCAGAGTCTGGCTTATCAGGATTGAATTCCGGTAGCTTTACTGCAGTGCTTGTATTCGTTGGCAGCTTCAGGGCTTCGATGAGAGTCCTCATATTCTGATTTTGCGACTCCAGGATAGCGCGCAGGAGATCTTCATCCAGACGTGATTGTTGCCTCGTAGATGAGCCTTGCGCTTGTTGCCTCGTAGATGATGAGCCTTGCGCTTGAGGTGATCCCACTTCTGATGTCGTCTCAAGATGGAGAGCGGGGTCGACATTACATGGGCGGTCTTCAAGTTCTTCCATGGTGGGTCCTCAGGCAGCAAGAAATAAACAACTCTTGAAGATGAATTACAATTTTATTCTTGAATGTAGTATAATGACTTATTGATGGTCTCTTCAGAAACCGACAAGTCCTTGGAACTCTTATTTCAACCTTCGCAGTTTAGTCTCAATCATGAATCGATCTGTACTGAACTGTCCTGACGCTGTGCTGCGTCCCTTTATATACCCGGAATCAAGGCCTTGTCCAAACGAGTAAACAACCCTCGCTTGCGTTTCTGAGAAGACTAGAATTATCCATAATGGCTAATTACAAATATCATATTACAATCAAAATAAAACTATTAAGAAACTTAATATAAACAAAAGTATCAAATAC
Source organism: Agriphila geniculea (assembly GCA_943789525.1). Taxonomy (NCBI): domain Eukaryota; kingdom Metazoa; phylum Arthropoda; class Insecta; order Lepidoptera; family Crambidae; genus Agriphila; species Agriphila geniculea. The sequence continues at coordinate 22,159,521 of OX038871.1, forward strand.
AATGTATTTAACTAGAACATTCGGTACTTCTAATTACAAGTGTCAGGTTACAATCAAAATAAAACCATTAAAGAACTTAATACCATCAAAATACGATTTGCTAGAATGTTAGGTAATACATCAAGGCAACTATGTTGTAAAGTAAACAATTGAATGATCCCGCCGCGCCGGTATAATGGTGACGCGTAGATGTCGATTTTCAACATCTCTCTCCGACATATATATAAATTATATTTAATTATAAGAAACTAGCGGCCGCCCGCGACTTCGTCTGCGTGGCCAGTTTTTATGCTATCCCTCGAGAACTGTACATTTTTTTGGATGAAAGATACTCTATGTCCTATTCTGTACCCCTGACAAGGTGTATTCAAAATTTCATGATGATCGGTTCAGTTGTTAAGACGTGAAGGCGTAACAAACAAACAAAAAAAGTGCAGTGGTTTGGCGCCTGGCCCGGCAATTTCGGAGATTTAGCCACTTTCGCAAGGATCGGTCATGGGATGGGTGACCAAAAATTAATTATCTGGAGCTCCTCCGTGCTTCGGAAGATACGTTAAGCCGTTGGTCCCGGCTGCATTTGCAGTCGTTAACACCCACAAATCCGCATTAGGCCCATTCCGCATGGTGGATTATGGCCCGTCCTCCTCATAGCGATTTATCACATTTAATTGTCAAAAGACAATGGATTTTGACAGTTGAGTGTCGATAAAACGCTATATCACGCGATTAATAACGCCGATGTGGAATTAGGAGCGTGTATTAATTAAACAACGTTCTTAGTACACATCTTTACTCGTTCAAAAATTCCAAAAGAATGAATGCGCCCTCCTTTTATAGTGTCAAGTCATAGCGAACGCAGCGGATACGGAACTTACTGCGCCTTGACATTAAAAGTTGTCTATTTGACTATTCTGCATTGATAATGGCGCCACCCTTAGTTAACCGGAAGCGTTCGCAATGACTCTAGTCTGTGTATTGTCAATTTTACTCTATGGTTGACATTAAACTCCAAATATGACAACTGCCAGAGTTAACAGTATCTAACACGATATAAATATTGTTTTTTGTCGGTCATGCTTGGGGGCTGGGTAAATTAGTATACTTAATTTACCCAGGTGATTTAGCTCAGGTGAAATAAGTTTACGAGTAAAATTTTGTTTACCCTGTCAATAATATGTTTACAATAACTATTGTTTTTTTTCTGTCAAAGAACGGAGTAACGTCAAATAACGCCCCCTAGTGGCTTTTCAACGACTCAGTCCGCTTCTAACTAGACCAAGATTGAGACAAGCTATAGACATCGTAGTTCTTTAAATACGCGTCAGAGGGCTCGCTTTATTTCCTTCCATTCCTTCGTCTTATTTAAAACAAAACTAAACACGAAAAAATACTATCTTTCATTTAAATTTTAAACTAGAGCAATAATTTAAAGTTAATTTAATTCGTATATCTAATTTTAATGTACAGCTTTTCAAATTTTGTCTATAATTAGAGATGGTTCGAATTTTGTGTTAGGTAGATGGAATGTTGACTGTACTTTTCTACCTTGAATTTATAATGTGGGCGTATTTTAGCACTCCAACATTGTCCAGAGGGATTCCAATTTCGTGGTGACCGGTCCCATATTAGCTGGACCTAATTGTGTTGATGAACTATGGCCGTAGTCAGACAAATATGGCTGCCGATGGCACCACGGGCAACAAAATGAGCTTCGCAGCCAATTAGGAAGATGGCCATAATTTTGTGAAATATTGCTTTTCTCACGAGTTCCCTGTCTGCATTATGAAACAATAGTGAATGAATCAAGAAAACAGTGTTTAGATCTTCATTCTTTGGGGTTTAAAAGGCAATTGAGTCCTGGTTTACTTTAAAATAATAAAAAGATACATGAGATCAAAAAAAATATAGTCTAATTTATCAATCATTTTAGGTTTTTGTGCCTCATGTTTTAATTACACATTTGTTTCAGTAGGTTTAGTAGTTTTATTAATATTTTTCTAATCACTGAAAATATTTTTTACCTTGAATTTTACCTTTCGATAAATCAATTAAAAACAACATTGGAATCTCTGATTCACTAACACTTAAATTGAAGAACATTTTAATTCGATTATCATTATCACAATCAACAAATATCTTGTTGGATTGGCGCTTATCATTACTAATCATTGGACCTATAACAATTATGTTTCAATCATTCAGTATTCTGCCATCTTTGTCAGAAAATAGTCCAATATTAGTTTTGTATCTTACTGTTTGTGAATCATCTTCTTGTTTCTCATGTGGAATTTCTAATGTTTGATTGATAAGAGTTCGCAATGGTAAGTTAATTTTTAAATTCTTGAATGATAATCTTAACGTCATTATGTCAATTATGTTAATTTTGAATAATCAATCGCTACAATAATGAAATCAACACGATTTCCTTTACCTACCTATATTTTTCTTTGTCAGAATGTTTTGATTAGTCAAAAACTTTGAATGTTTCTTTTTAATTTCAAAAAAGATTATGAAAAAGTTTCATGTCACTGATAAACTCTCTTTTTTTCGATTTGTTTTGTTTGATGTATTGTGCCAAAGAGAATCAATAAACACTTATGACTATGCGTTCCTTTTGTTCCATCGATGTTTATATTTGCATATATTAACTTTTCGTATGCATACGTAAATGATTAATTTATTCATAATGTTTCCTATTTTTAAAATTCAAACCACACACAATATATAATTAGAAAACATTACCGCAAGACTTTTTTTCTTTTAAGTATTATTAATATTATCTCCTTGATATATTGCTATTGAGTTAGTGTTCAGGTACTACTATTTCACTGTTGTAATAGAGATGTTTAACATGACTTAAGTAACAATATTATATTTCCCTATTTTTAACACTTTGGTGAAAATATAAAGAACATTATTTATCATAGCTTAACTGAATCAATGCGTAGACCTTTAATAGGTAAAACGTTTTTGATTCAGATCTTTATACAGTTTCAGAAGTCAAGCTCATTAGGGGTTCTAAGATTTACCTGCATGTTTTAGTATCTGGTAATTGATTATCTTATAAAAGGAATTTAGAAATTAATGACTTGTTAAAATTTTACCTTAGATTAGTGGCGGCACTATAAACTGATTCTGAAATGATAAGATCGAATTCAGTTTGGTTAGAGAAGATGTTTTAGTATTCATGCTTTGAATTCCCTCCCAGACATTGTCACATTTGCACATGTCACGTTTGCTATAAGTAACGTTCGCAAAATGTTTTATTATATTTCTTTTGTTGTTGTTGTTTTTTATTATTATTTTATTTTTCCTTGTATCTTTTATGCTACGGCTCCAACTGCGTCTTAACGCGTAGCTTAAAGCATTAATCTAGGCGTTATGCTACGGCCCCATCTGAGTCTTAACGCATAGCTTAAAGCATTAATCTAAGCGTTACGCAGATGTGACCAAGACTTAACGGCGTTAATTTACAAACGAAAGTACGTACTAAATATTTATAATGCCCGTTCTTGGACCTTACCATTAACGTTAACGTTAATGCAGGTGGAGCCGTAGCATTACAAGAAGTAGGTGACACTGTAAAACCATACAAGATTACGCGAAACGATTACATATTTAAAAAAATATTTGTCATTATCTTTCGTATTATGAACTAAGTTTGCATGAAAAAGGCAAAACTCATTATACGTTTCATTTTTTTATGAATACTTGCAACCACTGACATGAAAAAAATTTTTTATATATCTGGACTGGCTGTCTGTTTGATTTGACAGCTAAGTTTTTGTGCCTATTTGAAACGCCACTAGCGTGCGTCTAAAGAACTAATTTTGACATACAATATGAAAATGGTCGCCGTGATGGTCTCTCCAGCCTTCAAACTTTAGTACCATGTCTCTCACGCTATGCTCACGCTACGTCCTACAGCGCCAAAATGGCGGAAATCAAATAGGCACAAAAACAGTTTGACATAAGCCTGTCCAGTGTAAATATATGCAGGTCAGTGCTTGCAACTCAATTAGTCTTTCGTGAGATTTGTTTTGAAACGATGCGATGTTTATTAAACATTGTTAATTGAGTAAGTAGTGGAAACGCACGGTTAGATTCTCCATAAACATTTAACTTTTCTCCTCAATTCGAATTTGATTCGTACTCGATAGTTTTTCTACTAGGGAACTGTTTGTTTAGTGATGGTAACGATTTACATAATATTGGACGTATGCACGATCTTAAAAAGCGTGGTGTTGTAAGGTGCGATCTTTGTTAGTAAATGTTTTTTTTTTTACATTTTTTGTTACAGGAGGACCGTTTCTCCCGGACCACGGGTTCCGTGGTGTTACAAGTGGGTGCCTTGGAGTTGCTGGCCAGGTATTCCATGAACACGAATCGGGTGACCAGTGTGCTATCCTCGCTGCATGAGTTCAGAACGATGGAGGCCGAGCAGACGGGAGGGAAGCAGTGGAACTGGAAGTATTTGAGGGTAAGACATATGATACTGATGGGAAGTATATTTTCAATCTCCTATTGAAGATTGTAGTATCCTCTTTAGTCTATTCAAGGTTCTCGATTCGTCTCGTCTAAATTATATTGTTTACAACTTACTTACCAAGCACTTAGATAAGTCTTACTTTGATTACTTAAAGTAAACAGTTACTGATGTTTATGAATTAAGATTCCAATATTTCATTTTTTTTTTGCCTTGTGTTTATTGCAACTAACTAAAGTTGAATTCAAGAATGCTAGGATTAGCTATTTTTTTAACGTCAAATTAAACTAAATTGTTTTTGTTATTTCTTTACAGGATCAATTTGATCAAAAAGATCTGGAAGGTTTATACAGAAAGTATGACGACACGCTGAGGGAGACTTTAGTTTATATTTATATAAGTCTATTAGTAATATTTTCAACAATACATATCGTATTAGTTGTTGTTGGAACATGGGCAGACGTAAGTTCTATATTTTCAAAATTGCTTTTATGTGTCTTTGAATAAAGGTACTTAAGTTTTTTTTTTTATTAGCTTTGCGGACTGAATTTACTTTTATTTTTTGTTGTACAAAGGCAAATTTTGTGTTGCCAGACTTTTTCCAAAAAAGATGAATTCGCTGCGAATTGATTGACGCGAATTCATACAGTAGAGGCTAGCCCAATCTTGTGTTTCCAGACCTTATCTAGATTCACTCCCAATCAATTCGCGCGAATTCATAGGTACGTACTTCAATCATCTATACCTGAGGATAATGCATGACAATGACATTCGTGACACATCCCAAAGTCAGCCAAAACGCAGCCGTGGCTAACTTTTCATTTTAGTATCGCGTGATCCGTCAATAGAGTAAAATGACGAAGTGCTCTATAAAAAATTGCAAAAATCACTCCATAGTTCGGGTAGACCTATCACCGGTAGGTAAAAAAAATTACGATCTAATTTATCCAAAAACTAGCTTGAAATATAGGTACTTCAGTTATTTAAAATTTAATATTTTAAAATATAAAACATAAAAAGCAACGGTTGTTGACGTAATCAGAACAAAGTCATTTTTTTACGAATGGAATCGCCAATCATAATATTTTTTATTCGTTAAGTAAATTGTTTCAATTATATTTCTTTATCAGCTTTCTACAAAACTATGAAAATAGAGAAAAATGGCGAAAGTTAGTGGCAATAGAAAGAAACGATAAATTCTATAAACCGAGCGAAACAAGCGCCATGTCTCATGTCATTTTTCTGAATCTCACAGTACAGAGAGAGAAAAGCAGCCCTTGACGAGTTTCTTGCCGGTTCTTCTAGTTACAAAGTCTTCCACTTAGGGTTTGCGAACTGATGGCGTGGCTTCTTTGACATTTACAATTACCTACTTGTTTTACAAAATAAATGATTTTAAGTTTGATTTATGAGTGTAATAAATAATTTTGCAATCTTGTTGTTTACTTTGAAAAACGCTTTTTCTTCTAAACACTTGTTCACTCACACAGCAACTCTACTTACTCCTTTTTCAAGTTTTAATCCATCAATAATCATTACTAAGTAGGTATACCTCATCAAAATAATATTTTAACGACTTACAAATGACTTTACTCTAGTAAATTTAAAAACATGTAATTAAAAAAATTAAACTTTCCGGAAAAAAAATAGATAAAACCGCATTAAAACCTATTGCATAGGTACTTTAGAAGAACTAAACGAACAAACAGACAGACGCGGAGGGCGGCAATTTTATATATTATGAGTAGAATCACCTCCAATTAATTCTAAATATCTGATAGAAAAATAATAATATGTGTATATATCTTCTGTGTGTATTATGTTTTGTCGTGTGCAATAAAGTCTTTATTATTATTATTATTAATAAAAATAGCATTTTGCTACTCCACTGCTCTTTGTTCCTGAAAGCCTTCTGTCAGTTTCTAAAATTAACTTATGTAGCTTCAACTGGCTGTTTGTTTTACATTACTGCTTCATGACCGAAGAAATTTTATAGGACTTAAGTGTCAGCAGCAATGTATGGACAGAGTCAGTCGAAGCTTAATATGTTGAATTCGAGGCATGTGCCACATTTCAGTTTTGTCATTGTATGGCGTGCTGCATCCTTTGGTATCTGATCGAAGGGTACGTACGATGAATACATTACGTCCACAAACATGTGCGAATTGAAAATACGCGTGTGTCGAGATACTAGCTAGAGACTATGGAGCGACATTTTAGCGCTATGGAGCGACAATTTTGATACAGATTTCGCATGATGGTACGCTCCTTCGGATGCAAAATTACGCAAGAGAGACTTGCGGTGAATTTGCCCTTCACTCGCGGTGATTTTGCCATTTCTGGACAAATCCGTGGTTCAATTTATAAATGAGCCTATGTGGAAAAACTATTTTTTTTTTTTCTATTACACTGGTCTGTCTGAATTATTTGATCGCCATCGTTGTTTCTAATTTCCCAAAATTAGGGTCGGTACTGTAAATAACATACTGTTTAATAGGTATATATATTTTTTGCTATTTCAGGAAGTTCAATTTCAGTCAACGTATCTCTCTATGGGGATGTATGTTTTAAGAATAGCAGTCCCTATAATATTTCTTTGGAAATGCTTCTACAACCCTTTGAAAAAGAAATGGTTTTGGATGCCGATCTTCGTTACGGTCATGATAACTGTTGACTTGGTCATTACTGGTAAGCAAACAAAGATCTGAAAAAACTTTATTTGTTTTTTTTATACCTATGTTAATTCAATAATTAATTAAGTAAGTATCTCTTTTATTAAATTTTAGATTTTTAGCATTCACAATTTCACAATGATAAATAGTCTTTATTTTCTGTGAAAGTCTTTCGAAATATGTGTTAATTTGTAGCTTGAAATATTTATTACTACGAAAACTAGATATCTACCTAGATTAGACACTCGTTTTTTTTTTTAGATATTGCTGTGCCAATATTGAGCCACTTCGAGGGCATAGCCTTGCGGCCCGCATACCCCACCATGGCTCTGGTGTCCGTCTACATCTTTCTTCCGATGAGAAACAATTTCTTGGCCATTTTATTGGGTGTGGTGGTCAGCACGGTGTACATCATTATATTCGCTTTCTTCACTTATTATGACGATCCCAAGATCGGGGCTGTGGTAAGATTTTAAATATTTTATGCTTCATTTAAATGTTTAGATTTATGAAACACTAGCTTTCCGAATGCAGCTTCGTCCGCTTGGACTACAGTTACAGGTTATATGTGCGTGCGGGAGACCCGTGCCCAACAGTGGGATAAAAAGTAGCCTATGTCCGTACCAAAGGTCTTTGGGCATTTTGTTTGGACATTTTGACCTAAAGTCTGTTCATCCTTACTTGTCTTATATGGTAAACAATCTTCACCCAACTCTTTATTGAAATAATCTTTTATAAAATACAACAAATAGTTTTCCACACATAGATTACAAAATAAATCGTTAATAAATTAACGACAATTTCATAATCTTACTAACATATTTTTAAATAACGATTTAAGTTTAAAAGACGTATGACAACTGTCAAAAACTGTTTACTAAATAAGACAAGTAAGGATGAACAGACTTTACGGCGTACACAAACGAAATAGGGCTAGGTAATTAGATAAATGTAACTGCTACTCAGTGGTCTGGGTCGCATTTTTGCAGGCCATGTTTCATTTTTTATCATTATATCATAGTATTTCAATAGTAAATAAAGTAAAATAAATAAATAAAGACAATACAAACGTTTATTATGCTTGTACCACACATTTTTCATAATGCTGAGAGTAAAAACTTCTATTTTATTAACAAAACTTTAATACCATTAAACACATACTCACACACATACTGTAAAATAACTTTTTTCTGCCGGTCGGTAAATAAAAAAATGATACGTATTTTGAAAAGTGGAATTGAATTCTTCAATTTAAAAATGTTTATTTGGTTTCTGTACGCGAACTTTCATCAAGCAGGTCAAATATGCCCAATGACCTTTCGTCAAAATCAGTCCAGGGGTTACTTTCGCATTTATAATAATAAGTATGGATTATAACCGGTTTTAATTTTAATTTATGTACATAACAACCCTCCGGTTGTTTAAAAAAGAGAAAATGTAAAATAAAAAAGTTGTTCGGAACAAATCGCAAATTTCCACACACATAGGCATTATGTAAAGGCATTATGAAGAGCTCGATGGCGCAGTGGTTTAGCGCCTGGACCAGCGATTGCGGAGGTTAAGCAACTTTCGCAAGGGTCGGTCATGGGATGGGTGACCAAAAATTTTGTATCTCGAGCTCCTCCGTGCTTAGGAAGGCACGTTAAGCCATTGGTCCCGGCTGTATTTACAGTCGTTAACACCCACCAATCCGCATAGGGCCCGCGTGGTGGGTTATGATTTATCCTCCTTATCCACCTATAAGGAAGTCCTGTGCCCCAGCAGTGGGAACATTAAAAATGGCTGATAAAACAGGAAGTTAGAAACATTATTTATTTTGAATTAGGCATGCACTTTGAGATTACCAATAAACCAGATTATGGTTTTGCAAGCTCTTGATGAAAATATTTTATTTGTTATCAAACTTAATAAGAATTTATGCACAGCAATTATAACTACTGATTTTATTAGAATAGCATTTATGTCTTTTTTATGTGTTTTGTAATAACGTGACACTGCATTAGTGTATGCAAAACTTTACCAATACTTTAATTTTATAATACATTATTATTACATGTTATGTCTTCAGGGAGTTCTGCTTGAATACAGTTATAATAACAACGGAAAATTGTTTGACTTTCATCTGAAGTACCTACTAATGTGATAGTTTCCGAAATTTTCAAAACATAATTTCTTCGTTTTCATTTATTTGGTTCAAGAACCTCTTCTTCCCTTTTTGTTTTAACAGATCTCCTCTGACATTATTTACCTTATCGGAGTCAACCTGATGGGTATATACTTCAGACTGATGAACGAAATTGTCACCCGAAGGTCTTTCTTAGACAGAAGAGCGTGTGTTGAGAGCACGCTACGCTTGAAATTCGTCAAAGACCAAGAGGTAATTTCTTCCTATCATCTCGTTCACAAAACTTACTAGTTATAAATAATAATGATAACATGATTTTCAAAAAACTTAATTGGGGCGACAGGCATCATTTCTAAAACAATATATAGTTACTTGAAAGTCACAAACCATTCATCAATTACTTTAAGTCTGTGTTGAAAGTCATAATCATAATTATTTATTGTGAAACATAGGTACATACAGATGTCATAATACAATATAATTGTTCAGCTATGCCCTGCAGTGATAGCATACAATGAAGGGTTGAATTAACTCTAAAATTGAAATAATAATGATAATGCAAATTGATCATTATTAATATTTTGAAAATTAAATTAAATGTCATTATAAAAATCATTAAATACAGTCATACATAATATAATTACAAATCTTTATCTGTCAAAAAATCATGGAGTGTGTAATAGCATTTTTCCAACAAAATGTCTTTAATTTCTGCTTAAACGTAATAGTACATTATGAAACAAGTTAGATTAGGTTGCTCATTGCACACAAGGCTGTGGGTTGCAGCCCGAGCTGCAGGCGAGGGCGTAACTCAGCCAAGTGTGCAATGAGCAAAAGCTCACGAGTTCATACGACGTTTTTCAACACATTTGCGAGGAAAATACAAAGTAATTTACCACACAGCAACAAATACGACAAAAACAAAATATGATAATTATGGGAAAAGGCGCATAGGTTTTTTTTTTGTTTTTTTACACGCCCAATGCAAGAATATTTGCATAATATAGAATATTTTGCGAACGAAGTGAGTGAGCATACAGCCTACTTCAAAATTATAGTTATATTTTAATATTTTATAACAAAATATTGTGAATTATGAATAATTTGATAATAATAAATATTTGTTTGACTTAATTAAAGACTTACACATTTATTTATTACAAAAATGATTATGAATTTTCAGCGGCATAAAACCTCTGTGTTGTTACTAAAAAAAATAACTGTATTACCCGATTAAATTCGGAATGCTCTGTTTACTCGCATAGAACTTGTAGTAAGGTACTAATTTAACTTTGTAGGGATAATTCTATAACAACCTAGTGTTTTATATATTATTGCACGCGTTTGTTATAGCTCGGTTTATGGCCTTAAAAGCGATGTATTACGGCTCACTTTACGAGCAAGTGTGTTGAAAAGTTATTATCAGTGTGTCTTACTGATGCAGGTATCTTATTATAGATACGAGATCCATTACAAAATACACTTTTACTCATAAGCGCGGTTTTACAAGGAACATTGCAAAGTTTATCACTATGTCGTGCAGATGAAAGAAATTTAAACAATTCAATGTTATTTTTGACAAAAATAGCGCATTCAAGAATGTACAGACATGGAATCTTGTAATTTTCAAAGTAGGGCTTGCATGTGTCTGTTTGTTATAGGTTGAACGTAGCTCTAAAACAGCGTTTTTGAGACTTAAATAAAATTTCTTTGTCGGTTGCGTTACCCCAAAACATGACACCGTATCTCAATGTAGACCCAACATATCCATGATAGGCAGTCAGCAAAGCCTCTATGCTTACTATTTTACTAAACTTATATAAAGCATACGAATGACTTCTGAATTTACTATATATGTGCTGTACATGTGAATTCCACTTTAAGCCACTGTCAATGAGTATACCTAAAATTTTTGCCGTCTTTGTCTCACATGTTTGTTTCCCTACTATTTTCTTAACACAATAGTTCTTTTGTTTTTAATTATGAAGAAGTTATAATTTTATTTTCACTATTCACTATCCGTGTTATAAGGGAGAGAAAAATGATATTGTCTTTTCGAGATTGAGCTCTAGATCTTAGTTTAGGACTAAATCATTGGTGTGAATGACTGGAACTATTATTATTTATTTCTAAATAATGTATACTTTTTCTTTCAGGAACGACTTATGTTAAGTATATTGCCTGAACACATAGTATCCAAAGTGAGAGATGACATAAGAGATCTCTTTCTTGGACTTGGGTCTCGTCTCAGCTATAATTTGAGATCGTTCAAGTTAGTATATATAATATCTAAAAAACAGATGCAACTTCTTTAATTATCGTATAAATGAAATCAAAAGGAATTTATTTTTATTTATTTATTTATTTATATATACATAATTATACGGGATAGACCCAATTACATAATTATGTGGTAGGTACTACAAACATAACTCAAGTTGGTTAACAAGAGATTTCGAATTGTCCACAAATACATCAAAGCAACGAAATAAGAACTAAGGAAGCCTAACTCCTAACAAATATTGCTTAAAAAATGGCACCTTCACCATACTCTGTAACTGTAACACAAAAGGCCGCAAACTCAAAAATAAACAAGCAAAAACAAACCTTATTACAATGCACGCATAAACGGTATTAGGTTCTATTCTGACGCATATACTGTTTTCTATTGGCTGGGGTTTGTACGCAGATCAAACATGATTGGATATTTGGCTCGCTTCGTTTCACTCATTGGGCCGTTTTCGTGCCTTTGTCATTGAAGCAAGGACGGTGTAATGTAGAATCCAGTCAGTACACCGAACCTACTACGGGCACTACGGCCGGCAGCGGGTGGCATCATTTAATTATTTCATGAAATTTGATGGCTAGTACATTATTATTAATTAGGTATAATGTTTGTTTTATTAGGTAGACAGACAACTTGGTAAAGACCACCGATCGAATACGCTGGCTGCAAGTCGTCTGTAATTAGTCGCTCTGGAAAACTAAAGGAGACCTATGTCAGCAGTAGACATCTTTCGGCTGTGATGATTTTATTGTTAGGTATATTATTTTACAAAAAATATAAAATGATGATATTGATGAATGATGACCAAATATTTTGTCACAAATAGGTAAGATACTTCATTTCAAGAAGGATTTAAATTAGGTAAGCTATTGAAATAAAATAGGTAAGCTTAATAAAAGACAATGTATTCTAGATAGATATTGTTTCAAACATGTAAGTACCTACCTACATATCATATTATGTAGATAATTAACATATTAGTACGAGCAACGTCTTAATATGTCTTCTAGAGGTGTGGTGTGACTGATAAAGAACAACGTATTAATACGTCGTTTTATTTTTACATTTCACTTATAAAAGCAATAAAAATTTTGAACCTACCTATTTAGTTAAGTACCTACCTATTTTTAAGCTTTGATGGTTTATAAATTGGTAGGTAGGTAAATTGGTCAGAGTGTAGGAACTTCATTCATAAAAATTTACTTTACCGAGATTACCCCTTTTTAACCGACTTCACAAAAAGGAGGAGGTTCTCAATTCGATTGTATACTTTTTTTTTATTTTTTTTATCGTTGTTCGCGCTTATCTTCGACATTTATGGACCGATTTTGATGATTCTTTTTTGTTCGATTGAGTTTTCTTGCGAGATGGTCCCATTTAATTTTTATTTCAATCGGCTTAGTAGTTTTCAAGAAATCCTGAAAATACTATGATTTTGCATCAACTACCTTGACGACTTTGTTATTAATAAATCGAATTAGATGTTTCTTTTTGTTGGGAAAGGGTACTTTTAGTGTAGTCTTTTTAACCGACTTCATAAAAAAGAGGGTTCTCTCTCAGTTTGACCTGTATGAATGTATGTTTCTCCGCGAATATCTCACGTTTGACTGAGCCAATTTTTATACGAAATAATATACCTACACTACCTAACGGAGAAGGTACTTACACTAAAAATGAAAAAATAAAAAATTGTTTTAAAAAACAATAAAACCGACTTCTAAAAACCTGCCTCTAAAAAGCAAGAAATAATATTCAAATCATTAGATACGCATTATCATTGTTATAATAACAAGACGTCTATTGAAGTCGGGTAGGGCTTTTAGAATAAAAAATGGAAGTTGTACTCCAGCCCCACCCGACTTCAATAGACGTCTTGTTATTATAACAATGATAATGCGTATCTAATGATTTGAATATTATTTCTTGCTTTTTAGAGGCAGGTTTTTTGAAGTCGGTTTTTTTGTTTTTGAGGTAACGTAATAACGTTGACAAAAATCATCCAACGTTAGCGGCGTTAGACTTGAACTATTATGTATTCTGTGGCGTTAGTGCTCTCACAAGCGGTCCGAATCAATGCCTAGTACCTATCGTGAGCACTATTGGCGTGAATCGGAACGCGGCCTGTGTCTCAGCCCCCTAGCATGACCACCGAAACACGATATGATAAGGCGATTTTTAATGGGAGAGTTTTATTCTTGTTTAAAAATGCGTGATAGCAGTGAATGTGAAGATTTGACTGCCCCACAAAGCGACTGAACACTTGTTGCATAATAGCGACCATAGTTTGTATTTATACGCTCATAGATATTTCTAAATAACGAAAAATATTGTATTTACCAATGATATGATATGTCCGTATTTTTTTTGCTGCCTTCTGTTGGTCTTTTACACCACTTGACCACACATGACGTCATTTTTTACCACTTTTATGCTAATTTTTTTGTAAGAACGCTAATGACTGTCACCGAGCGCTTGGCAGACATGACTAAACAGTGTTTCGGTTGTACTTTTTTAGCCCCGCCCACTCGGTTGTAGTTTGCGTGGTGCTATTTTTGGAGCAGAATTACATTTCCATAGTTCTTATTTCGTTGCATCAAAGTCAGGGTAGGTAACCAGGAGCGCGTTGAGTGCCTCATGCATGCGACACAGCGGCGACTGCCTACGAATATAAGTAATACTAAAAAAACCGGCCAAGTGCGAGTCGGACTCGGGCACGAAGGGTTCCGTACCAAAAAATGGCAAAAAATCACGTTTGTTGTATGGGAGCTCCCCTTAAATATTTATTTTATTCTGTTTTTAGTATTTGTTATTATAGCGGCAACAAAAATACATCATTTGTGAAAGTTTCAACTGTCTACCTATTGTCTTTATTAATATAAAGCAAAAAACCCGCCAAGTGCGAGTCGGACTCGCGCACGAAGGGTTCCGTACCAAAAAACAGCAAAAAAAAAATTACGTTTGTTGTATGGGAGCCCCTCTTAAATATTAATTTTATTCTGTTTTTAGTATTTGTTGCTTGAGCAGCAACAAAAATACATCACCTGTAAAAATTCCAACTGTCTACTTGTTGTCGTTATTAATATCGAGCAAAAAACGGCAAAAAAATCACGTTTGTTGTATGGGAGCCCCCCTTAAATATTAATTACATACATCATCTGTGAAAATTTCAACTTTCTAGCTATCATGGTTCATGAGATACAGCCTGGTGACAGACAGACAGACAGACGGACAGCGGCGTCTTAGTAATAGGGTCCCGTTTTTACCCTTTGGGTACGGAACCCTAAAAACGGAAAAATAATCACGTTTTTTGTATAGGAGCCCCCCTTAAATAATTATTTTATGCTATTTTTAGTATTTGTTGTTATAGTGGCAACATAAATACATCATATGTGAAAATTTCAGATGTCTAGCTATCACGGTTCACGAGATACTGCCTGGTGACAGACAGACAGACAGACGGACAGCGAAGTCTTAGTAATAGAGTCCCGTTTTTACCCTTTGGGTACGGAACCCTAAAAACAACGCTTCTCTACGACACGTTATCCATAAATACCTTTTACCCCACTTTCGAAAAAGCTACCGGAAAAGTAAATTCAGTGATATTTCCGCTTGAATATTATATTAAGTACAAAATTTTAATTAGATAAATATGCTATTCAAGCCGACAATGCTATCTAATTGATAAATGACATGGATCTTATCTTAGAAATAAATTGCACGCTACATATTAATGGTCCTGGGGATTCCCTAAGTAAAACTATTCCTTAACAACATCATAGTTAAATCTATGCGTTAGAACAGGCTGTTTCGCATCTATTTCGCTGGTCGTACAACGGCGGGCTGATTATCTAATTAGAAACCACCTAGCGACCGGTTGCAGTACATAGATGATAGTGATCCATTGCTACTTCTTTTTGGATTAAAAAAAAACATACCAAAGAAAAGTAGCAATGTATGTGGAATGAAACCGGTCGCTAAATAGTTTCTTTTTAGATAATCAGGGGGCGGACAAGTCATAACGGAACTACCGCGGTTTCACTGGTGTTGTTTCGCGGTGGAGGTGTGCTGTAGGGGTCAGAATTTTTTTTAAAGGTTTTTTATTCCAAATTGCACGAGTTCTAATAACAATATATCCAGTTTGTTTTTTGTTTTGTAACTTTTAACATCAGGAAACAGCAAATTATTGTCTATGTTGATGTAAACCCCCTTTATAAATAGATTAAAATAATGATAAATAAAATAAGTATACTGACTGCTCATTAATCATATCGACAATCTTAACACTTTTATTGCCTGTAATCGATGTACATATTCGAATTTGGGGTTATAATTGTTTATGAAACACAATTCCGAAAAAATATAATAAGTCATAATAATTTAAACACACAAATACATGACGCCGACTATTATCATGTATTTGTGTGTTTATAATTGTATAGTTAGTAATAAAGTACGAAGATATAGATATACCCAAGGACAAGGCGATAAAAATTGATGTCATACTAAAGTTCAAAATGCACGTACAAGTTGCACTAAAACCAATTTTTTGATGCCTCGCAAAAAAATCGTACATCCTAACTCATTTCAAATAATATAAACTGAAATGGAGACACAAAAAGAGTTATAATTATTATGCCAAAATGTAAAAACACATCATGTTGAGCGGCATATTGCGCGTCATGTTGCGTCAACAAATATTGGCTTGTGAACACAAGGCTTTATTAATATTTCAGTTGTAATTACCTCTTTATTTAATAAAATTCTTTCAGTCAAATGTACATAGAGGAGCACGAAAACGTGAGCATTTTGTACGCGGACGTGGTGAACTACACGATGATATCCACCACACTGTCTCCCATGAAGATGGTGGAACTGCTCAATGAACTGTTCGGAAGGTTCGACGAAGCTTCTGAGGTCAGTCTCTTTAGGTCGATAGACGATGAACACGACACGACGTGATACGATAAGGAGTCAATAACAATAGAACTTTTGAAATAGTCAAAATGTGTGCAGATTCCGGGCGGTGAGATGGACAACCTGGATCACCAGACATATTGTCCATCCTGAGAAATGAAACATATTATTTTACACATTTTATTGTTGTGTAATAGTGTTGAGCGAGCCCTGTCGCAACTGTCTGCATGCGGCCCTATAACAACATAATAGCAAATAGAAACAATATAAAATTTGAACTATGATAAAAATTAATGTACTTTAACCGATTTTTATCTCAGGTATTACTTTTTCTAAACTTTACAAGACACGTCAATAAAATATATTTTTAAAGTAGTAAATACGAAACAGGTTATTTCTAGCAAGTCATTAAAATAATCCTAAATTGATAAAGTGTGTGCTAAAAAATCATATTGACTTATGTTTATAAAATATACCGAACATGAACCAGTCCAATACGTTGTGCAGAATTTAGATTTACTTACGATAATCTTCTAGTAAGTATTTAATAGAATCTGGCCTGGGGTTATCTAAGTCCATCACAGTGGATGAAAAAAATAGATCAAATATTGGATGGAACCACATGGAACGTATATCTGAATTATGCAGGCCGTCCAGTGGCTTGTGCAAGTTTTTAGGTGTCGCCATCTGGGGTCCCAGGTCCGATGACCGACTGGATCAAATCTGGTTAGTACCTGCCTACGTATGTACTTTAATGTATCTTTGCTTTTCTTCAGGAATATGACGTGTTGCGGATTAAATTTCTGGGTGATTGCTACTACTGCGCCAGTGGTATCCCTAAGCCCACGTTGTTGCACGCCAAGAACTGCGTTGATCTTGGTTTGGAGATGATCAGCATTATTAAAGACGTTAGGTAATTAATAAATCCTTTTTTATAATTTGTGATTTTCACTTTTGAAAACTTTATTGAACATAAGTCGGGATAACATATCTAATACATAAACTGCTTATCACATAATCCTTTTCCTTTTTGTCAATGGGAAAACGAATTAAAATTATTAAGTTTATGTAAGAATGTACCAAAGTATATTTACGTTTATTAAATGATAATACCTGACAAAAATATATTTATCTCTGTCTTAACCGATGACTGTTTGGTTAAAATTATTAATACATCAAAATTCAACAGGAAAATTTAAAGGAAAAAATATACAACGTCGAGGATTATGATTTATCCATTACTTGTATTGCACTAATGTTTTAATCCCTAATACAAACTGCCTTATCGTCTATCTTAATAGGTTAAGCATTTTAAAATGGCGTAAATTTACAGGGAAAAGCGTCACCTTAACATTGATATGAGGATTGGAGTGCACTCAGGAAGAATATTAAGTGGTCTGATTGGCATTAAGAAGTGGCAATTTGATATCTGGTCTAAAGATGTTACGATCGCTAATAAGATGGAATCTACAGGGGAGGCTGGGTAAGATAATATGACAACAATTTTTTCTTTATATTACTGATCGGTCACTGCAGCAAAATCTATCAGTGACAGACAATGCGCAGCCGTGGAAAAATTTGACAGTACTGAAAAATCACTATCTTTACCCAACCTCATGCCAAGTGTGGCTAAAGTAACTTTTTGTTGCTACTTTAGCCTTGAAGGATAAAGGAATCATAATGTGTTTTTGTTACATTAGCGATCTTCTATATATTCACATTGTAAACTGATGACTGCATTCTATTTTAGTATATAGTTTTTATTACTTTTTATTTCAGAAAAGTTCACATCACAAAACAGACTTTCGAATTAATTTTGGACTTTGCTAGAGAATACATAATTGAGCCGAATTTCGCTTGCCAGAATGATCCTTTTATCATGAAAAACCGATTGGAGACTTATCTTCTATCAAGGCCCTCGAAAGTAAGTCCTAACTTTAAAGTTAGCTTAAATTATGAGATATTTTATTTCAAGTGATTTGACGCAGTCGTTGTAATTCGATCATTTCTAATGCTACGGCTCCACCTACGTCTTAACGCGTGGCTTAACGCGTTACGCAGATGTGGCCAAGACTTAACGGCGTTAATTTACAAACGATAGTAATAAAAATTTATAATGCCTTAGCTAACGCGTACTTGGACATTACCATTAACGCTAACGCTAACGCAGGTGGAACCGTAGCTTAATAGTGTTAAGTGAAAAAATATGTTTGCTGCGAGCATGAGGCAATGTTCTTTTTTAATTTCTTACACCACCTTTTGAAATAATTAAGATAAAGAAATAGAATGACAAGGATGAGACTTGTGAAATTGATATGTGAGAAAAGAATAGATAATATAATCTTTATGTTGTCATCAAGAAGCTTATACCCCCAATGGAGGTTGCACGGCTAGTGTCATAGTGAAGATAGAAAAAATGTCCTTGAATGACGTTACGGCTTATTGCTATCTCTTTCTTTAGTATGACAATACGTGTTCGATGTTCGTCGTTCGTTCGTTCGTGAGAAACGAAAACATATTGTAACACTAAAAAAAGAGATAGCAATAAGCCGTAACGTCACTTAATGACATTTTTTCTATCTTCACTATGACACTAGCCATGCAATCTCCATTGGGGGTATAAGCTTCTTGGTTGTCATACACGGTTTAAAAGTATAAAATACACGGATATACCAAGGAGTTTTAAACAAGGATGATGATTCGAAATAAAGAGTATGAAAGAAATGAGGTCGCATGTATGAAATAAATATAAAATAAGAAAAATTAATTAAATATAATAACTAAAGTGTTTTATTATTATTAATAAATAAATAAGATGGGATATTAATAAATAAGAGAAAACACAACGTAATGTAAACAAAACGACGGGATCTACTTTACTCTTTACTCTATGAATAAATTTAGTATAGAATAGAATATGAATAAAAAAAATTCAGCAGAGGTTTGATGGAACAATTTTTGTAATAAATAATACAAAAAATGAGTGCGTTCAGCGATGAAGATAGTTGTCTAACTCCAAAAGAGTTGAGAGAACAAGTTTCTACGCTGAATTTTTATCAAATGAAAATAATTCTTTCCTTAAACCTTTTTTTGATGGTAAAGAAGTTGTATGTTTAACACGAGACCAAATTTTTGTTCTGTCTAGTGCCTTTAAATCGCGCTGTGCTCAGTAGTCGATATGAGACACATTCGCTATGCTCGTGATTCAATTTTAGACTACTAGTTCGTGATATAAAGTCGGCACTCGCAGCACAAATTAAATTTGGTCACTTGTTTAACAAATAACTATTTTTGGCAATTGATAAATCAACTGATCAGTACTCGCAACAACAACAGACTTGATTATTTTTATTTTAGGGCATTGAATATAGAAGATTATCATTTAGAAGACCATCCGTCGGTTTCAACAAAATGATCCCCAAAAGAGTAAGCAAAATGATTTTTGTAATATCATGTATGTACCCTCTGAATACAATAACATTACTGTGATATGTTAACCTCCAGTAGGCATTGAACGGAAGAAACTCAGCAAGTGCATCCAGAAGAACTACAACCTTCATGGATATGAACTTAGTCGATTATCAGCTGATGTTGAAAGCAGCTGATGCGCAAATGGCGAAGGAAATTGATGACATGACAGAGGGAAAGTAAGTACCTAAATACCCCAGGCAATTCTCCCATAGGTATGAGGTAAAGGTTAATTAGCTTTTCGGGTAGCTTGTTATAGCTGAATTTCTGAGTTTCCAGATATTATTTTTTACAAGTGTAAGTAACTGGCCAAGTAACTTACTTACTTCCGTAACAAACTAAACTGGCTCCCTATTCGCCAGCGGCGCAGAGACTTACTCTCAAGCTCTTTTACTCGATTCTTTTCCTACCTACTCTTTTTTCTATTTTCGTTCTTCGTCTTCACAATGTACTTTTCGTCCCTCCCCAAACCTCACACTAGACATTCCTAAGCATTCTACCAACTCTTTTTTGTACCGTGTCCATGCGGTCCGTTTATGGAACGCCTGACCTGAGGGTATCAGAAAGGCTCAGACTCTGAGTCCCTTTGGCGATCAAGTCAGAACTAATTTCCTTTCCTTTACTCATAATATATTATATTATCTTACTCTCTTTTCTATCCGTATTTATCATCTAGCATACACCCCTTCTCTTCTATTTATTTCCCTATTATATTCCCTATTCTCCTATTTATTTTTTTCTTTTTCACCCAAGGTTGCCTGGAAGAGATTGCTATGTAGCAATAAGGCCGCCTATTGTATGTTTGCTTTTTGACTCTTGTTTCTATCTGTATTATTATTTTTCATGTGCAATAAAGTCATTATTGTTATTATTATTACCTGCTACATATATTATTTCGAATGTCACGTGACTTTAAATACGGATGTTTTTTTCTAGAGATCAGTTCCGCAAAGAATCCAGTCTGAACCGATTTACTTTGATGTACAAAAATATGAAAACCGAGAAAACATTCATATTATTGCCGGATCCATTATTCAAATACTACATTACGTGTTGCCTGATCATTACGATTTCAATACTGCTCATAAACGGATTGACGACGAACTGGTAAGTTAGTAAAATGTTGCTTATTTTGTTTATGTAGTTTCGAATTTTATAATCTTAATTAAAGCCAATAGTTTAAAATGCTTTGGAACGTTAACACTCTGGAGCTCAAGGCATAATTATTTTTTAAGGTTCTATGGATTCAGTTGGTACACATGGACTATGTTCATACTGCTATTCTTCATGATGATAATTCTGCAGCCATTAACTTGGTTCCACTTCTTATGGACAAAGTACAAAGGCATAGAAGAACCAAGAAATCCGATATTGCGCAAAATATACGATACTTCTGCCAATATCATAAAATCTGCTAAGATAAGGACTGTGATTTACTTAATTATTAGTTTGGGTCTGGCTGCAACTTCTATGGTCAATGTGATCAGTTGCAGCGAGGTAGAAGTCGAATCGGAGATTTCAAAAACAGTTCTTTCAAACTGTGTGTCTTCATGGGTAAATATAAACTTCCGTTCCACCACCATTCTGAAATAAGGAGATCAGTTTTGCAAAATTTGCTATAAAAAACCGTTAAAGAATTTTTCTGACGTTAATCGTACTTTTGTGGTTTTATGACTACAGTACATCGCTATCCTGATCTTTGAGTTTAATATGACACTTGCAATTATAATAATGTACCACCTAATAACTTTTCCTTCAAAGATATTCTTAGCATTTTATTTTATTGCAGCATGTCACACAATGCTGGGGACTAGCTCTTCTTCTGAACTTTCTCTTCAGCAGAGTGTTCTTCATCTTCAAATGGATTGTTGCCGGCGGTATGACGATTTTCTATCTATGGGTCGTTTGGGAAATCAGAACTTCACTTTTTGCCATTGATATCACGTGGAACGTTGGCCTAGACCCTCGAGTGTCACATACTTTGTGTGTTATCGCTATAACAGTATCGTTGTACTGGATTGACCGCACCACAGAGTATAGGAACAGGTTGGACAATCTATGGCAAATACAGCTGGACGAAGAACAGAGAGAAGCAGAAACTATGTTAAAGGTTAACAACATGCTTTTGGAGAACATCCTTCCAGCTCATGTTGGTTAGTATTTTTATCTATACTTTCATTTAATTAAAGTCTATCTTTTCTTCTTTTATCTTACTGCATTTAAGCTTTATTAACTTTAGGATTATAGGATCGGTATTTATCAATTTTATCGAAGTCATTATGTCCACATTTTTTTATAATGCAAGCACTTCAGTGGCTATGCATTCCTTTATTTTATTATCATTAGTCATAATTGTCACTTAATTTAGTAAAATTATTTATTTATTTCGAGTCTATCTGCAACATCATGTCAAAGATCTTACCATATTTACTTCTTTACAGTTCAGGTATATTTGAATTTGTACCGGTCTATTGATGAGTTATACTATGAGAACTACGATAATGTGGCGGTCATGTTCGCATCCCTAACTAACTACAAACTAGGTCTTGAAAATGACGCTGACATGAGTGACAAGTTTGTCCTAAGCATTTTGGACGAAGTCATCTCTGATTTTGACAGGGTATGTTTATCAAAAACTTTAATAATAAGTACTCTTATAAGATAAAGATAGGGCCATTACTATTATTATCATGCCATATTCATTAAATAATAATTTCTTAATGTCGAAGTTTTTGTTTTGTTCAATATAAGACCCAGTATTATCAATGTTTTAACTTTTCACATTGTCAGATTTTTGTATCAGATAGGTATGTCCATTTCTTAACATGTTAAAGCTAGTAAGATCTTATTATTTCTTCATTTTTATCCCAAATACTCATTACGTCTCATTTTCTACTTTAGTTGCTTCTTACCGGTTCTTCAATCCACAAAGTTGAGAAAATCAAAGTCGCCGGATGGACATATATGGCAGCATGTGGCTTGGATCCAAGCAGGAGAGAGTCTTTAGATTCCACATCCAACTTATCGACGTACAGAGGCCAAAAAAATAGTCCTTATGACAAGGCAATAGTGTTGACGATGGTAGAGTTTGGTGCCGCTATGATGATGCAACTGCAAAATTTCAATAGAGGATCTTTCCAAAGTTTCGAAGGATTGAATTTAAGAATTGGTAAAATACCCTTTAAGATATTTTAATTTGAATCAAATGTTGGAGGAGTTTTGGATATAGCTTAATAATAAATTTGCAGGTATTTCTAACGGAAAGGTCGCGGCTGGCGTTGTTGGTTCCCTGAAACCACTATATGATATATGGGGTCACGCTGTAAATATGGCTTCCAGAATGGATTCCACTGGTGAAACTGGCAAAATACAAGTACGTTTATTTCTCTTTAATGTACTGACCTCTTTATTTTTTTTAAATATTATGTTAACTATTTTAATAAATTATTACTTGTCAGGTCACGGAAAACACGGCTCTCATTCTCGACGAATGTGGTGTTTTGACAACTTATAGAGGCGAAACTTTCGTCAAAGGCGCCGGTTATATTAAAACCTATTTTGTGCCCCTGGACGAACATTTTAATCTAATCAGGAAAGAAGAAAGCACAGATTATTACAGAAGAACAGATAGAAGACGTTACTACAGCATAAGAAACAATTTTGAGGAAACATCAGATACCGGATCTTACTACCGGAGATCTGACTCATTAAATGAAATGGACACCACGGATGATATTTACAATCTTCGAAATGATAGCGGTGTTTCTAACAAAGCATATGAACCTACAGATCATGATAGCATCAAATCTTCAGAGTCTGTTGTTTTTGCTGTTGTTCACAATGAAAGTAATGTTACTGGTGAAAAAGGATCATTTGAACCTACTGATGCAACAAGCATTACCTCCAGTGAACCAGACGTAGTTGAAACTCGTTGCTGACAGTTTATACGAATACATAAACAGAATTTTAATTAAGAAGAAACTAATAATATTTTAGTAAAATTTCTTTTAATATACAATTCTAGTCGTAAGTTGTAAGATACTTAAAAATATTGTAATAAATATAAAATATTATATCAAAGTAATTTTAGTTTCATTGTTAAATGAATATGTTTTTATATGAGACATTTTTTTTAATACTAACAAGAAAGAAAGAAAAATGGTCATTTTGTGATCCAGCGGCCCGACACTTCACTCTTTTATTTTTCATAAATTTTACTTTATTTCAAACAAAAAGGTTGTACATACCCAAAACCTTAATTTTATTAAAGTGATTAGTAAACTTTATCGTCAATAAATGGGATTGTTAAAACTTAATGGTATATGGTACATTTTCACGGAAACATTTGGAGAATCTCAAAACCAACACCGTTGGATCCGCTCCGTCGTCCTCGATGCATTCCTCCATCACATTCCTTATAGATATTATGTCCACGTCTTTAGGAAATAAATTTAACGCTTTATCTATGTTCACTGTACCATTTTTATCTGCATACCCAGACTTTGTATATACGCAATAAACGAATTTCTGAAAATTTTCATTATTACTTGGAAATATTCCACTCCTGTACTGATTTCCCAAGTAACAAAAGTTTCTATAACCAAGGGGTTTTATCACCAAATAGTGATATAGTAGGTCTTAAATGGTAACCGTTGTGACTGCTTGTGCTATAAAGGTTTTCCACAGAGCGTTTTGGTTCTATAATATTAAAGAGCCTTTAAGTTCTATGGTGCAGCTCTTAGAACACTTACAGGACATACAAAAGAATATTTAAAGTGTTGCACTGTAATAGATATGAAAAAAGCGATTATAGTACTATTCTGTACTATAGACGACTTTACAGTCACTTTTACGTATCTATTTTGCACTAATAGTGCGTCAAAATAACTTTTACAGTACTAGTATTGTAGCAGTATTGAAAACACTATTACAGAATCAATCTGCACTATAAAAGTACTTTGCACAACCATTATGTCACGGTTTAGCTTCTTAAATGCTCCCTCAATATCGTTATGGGGCTAGTTCTGTAAAAGTCATGAAAACTCTTCTATGGTACTAAATAGTATCATAGCGACTTCTGGTGCAGTTGCTAAATAACTTAAACTTTTTGTGTTACTGCTACCTGACTAAAGCGTGAGATAAAAGCACTAAAATGAATAATTAATGGACTAATCCGTTTTCGATGAAAATATGGCTGCTGTTTATGCACATTAGTAGCACGGCTGGAGCCAATGTGTACTATAGCAGCCACAAATGGGACGAGTCCTTATTTTATTGATTTAAATTTAATCAAATCACGAAAATTATGAGGGCGCATTATCAAATTTGAAATCAGCGTAGTGATTTTATCGATACAATTATTTTCGCAAGTGCAAGTTACGGTAGAGTTACGGTCAATGGTCGATCAAAGGTGATGTTTTGTAGAATGTCCTTTGTATCACAAATTGTAATAGCGAATGACATTTTGTTTCCTTGGGGAACACTCACGATGACATGTGCACAGCACGAACAAAATGGCGAACAATAGTGTGATAAAAAGATCAAAATAGCACTAAAAACATGTTTTGGTTTTCAAGTATAGAGCTGATTTATTACCGTGAGAGGCTTTATGTAATGTTTATAGAATTAATCAGTCATAAAACTAGGGCCTATTTGGGGTTCTGTAAAGGTTTACAATACCATTATAGTGCTTATCATGAAACTAATTAGCACGTCCTAAAGCGTTCTCAGGACTTTTATAGTACCAAATTTTGTTACTTGGGTTACAACTTCAGGAGGTACATTCGACTCTTCAGCGCATCGTACGAAAAATCGGACAATTTGAGCCTTTTGTTCTGGAACAAATTGCACTGTTTTCTGCAATAAGAATATAATCTGTACAATAACTCTTTAAGAGACAAAACTTTTCTTTGTTTATACATTACTTAAATAAATTCAATGGAATCAGTGAGAGAAACATAATGATTGTCAAATTCATACAAAAATATTTTAATTTATGTTTGTTACTGTAAGCACCTGTAAGATTCACTATACCTTTTCAGCACAGATATATCCTATAGTTAGGATTAAAATTACATCTCTACACCGCATAACCAAGATTGCTTTAAAGTTATTCTCTAAAATCTTAAGATTACTAACGGTTCTCTACTTCGTCCATTATATTTTTACTGACAGAATAACTACGACCAGTTAATTTATACCTACGCTTACACTGCAGTCTTGTGCAATATCATAAAATCATACGATACGATAAGTTTATCGGCTAATCAAATTTAGTAATATTTTATTTAGTCACTATAATAGTCCTTCAATGACATCGATGAAGAAGAAAACACCTGACTAAAGTATTCGTACAACAACTATATCCTGCTCCTTAAAAAAAATAGCATGTATCATAAGAATAATAATATGCATGTAGGTAGGTAAAGTGCCCGATTAGATTGATGTAAAATACTGGTTCGACAAAAATATTTTTTTACCACATTCAATAAATGGTAAAATGATCTATTATAATTTTATGTAATTGTTCAACACTTAACAATAATGATAAAAAATGTTATCAGATTGAACTTAGTCAATTCTAGCTATTAGTTATCAACTTATCAGTGATAGAACACGTAATTTCAAACTGCAACAGTGTAATAATAGGCAAGAGTGACCCGAGAGCCATAATAACACTTTATTGTACACTAAGACAGGGAAGGAGAGAGAGGATGAGTGTGTGTAGTTATAGGAAGGAAAACAGATGTAGATTTACAAGAATATAAAAAAAGAAATGATAAAAGTGGACATTTGCATAGTTAATCGATCAGGAGCATAAAGTTGGTACCTGCCTTTACCGCTCTTATCGATGCCGAATGTTGCGGGTCGACAGCATCATATTACAGCTGATGTCACTCTTTATGACCCTATGGTCATCTACGGGGTGTTTGGTAATACACCCTCCTCGTTACTACAGCAAAGTTGTTTTATATGGATTAGAAACAGAGATCCTGTTCATTTCTAATACCAAACACTAAAGCTAGGGTTTCCTAGGATGACAGTGCCGTCATATTACGGCCGTGGCGTAGAATGTTGTCTATGTAAACAATGCGGCACGGTTTCGTAGAGAGCGGTGCTGGACACCCGTAAAGTCAAAATAGTATTTTTACGTCCGTAAAATTACGGCCGCTATCTGACGGTACCGCTTTCTTAGGAAACCCTAATTTAATAGGTCCAATTGTGTCTGTTTACCATTGAATATATAATATTTCAATACAATTCATGGGTACGATGGGCCGGAAAGTTATTATAAACCTTTAGGGTTTACACCACATTTTTTTTGAAAATAATACAAAATGAACTGCATAGACTACCCTAGACCGAAATAGTGTTTTGCTTTTGCCCATTAATGGGATTGATTATCGAATAAATACAATAGTCTATTTGTGTTTAGGGTTGTCATTTTGCATTTTTCTATTGCATTAAAGTATTCAAGCACATTTCTCAATCTTTACGAGAGCTACCCTTAAGATTTTTGAAAAAGAAACTGAAGGCTTGGCTTCTTGAAAAAAGTTTTTATTCACTAAATGAGTTCTTTCAGTTCAATATATATATATATATATATATATATATATATATATATATATATATATTTTACATTGTGTGACTTGCAAACTATTCTTTATTGTATGGTTAAGTAGTAGCGTGGTAATTAATTGACTAACTTAGTTAAATTGTTTTTTTTTCAATATTCAAACTGACATATAATTATCTGACTCCTAATTAATTTATTCTAATATTAATGTGTTAATGTTAATTGTACTTTATTTTCATAATATTTACATGCTCTTCTAAGGGCGGGACATATTGATCAATCTATACCTTGTATTACCATTAACAAACTATGTCCCAAGTAAACAAACAATTTCATTTCATTTCAAATAAATAAAAATCAGCCATGTGGCGGTTTTCAAGATTTACAAGATTTTTTCGGGGTTATATGCATGGTACCTACCATATTCGGCTTTATAAGGCTATTACCAATCACCCTGTATATGACCGACTTATTATGACAAATAGGCCGACTTATAAATCCGTCTGAAAAACTATGCTTCCATTGACGTCACGTGAAAAACACTTTCTACAGTCAACTGCACGTCACATTATTCATTTGACCTTGAGACCGTCTTTGTGTTGTACGTAATAAGATAGTCCAATAAAACTAGCTTTATCCGGACATAATTAGATAACTGAAATTTTCTTTTTCTATGTCATAAATTAATGTTAGTTATAGTTAAAATAAAAGGAATTAAACATTTCTAAACTTCGCATCAAACTAAAAAAAAAATAAAAACAAAATTTTCAACAAATTTTGATTTCATTATTACAGCATAATAAATAACTTAGTAAATGTACATGTATTGTGCCATGACCCTTGCATTTCAGGTAAATAAATCAAAATTAAACTATTTGGTCAATCGGAACTATTGTTAATAAGGAAGGGTTGGTAAGTTGCAGATATTTTGGCTTATCTTACCAGAAATTATAGATAACTGTAATTTAATAAGTCATACTGAATGGTATATAATGTGTGTTAATAAATTGTTAAAAATTAAACAGATTCTCTTTGCAGATTTCTAAAGTCACAAATATTTGTGATTTTTGGAAAACCAAAATACGTAACTACTTCAAAAGTGTTTAATTGATGCCTTCAAAATATTATTAGTACTTTAAGAAACAAATTAAACAATAAATGTCCACGATTATTCATTTACTGATATTTTTTCTTAGTTACGTTTCAATATGAACATTATTTCTTGCAAAATAAGGTCGTGATTTGTGTACCAACTCCCGACCGTGCTGTCGCGAGTCGCGAGTAAATTCTTCTAGACTATACGCAAGGCAGTCAGTGATTGTCAACCTTTTATGAACACGTGGGACCACGGTTCGACTAGGGTGGAGATAACATTGAAATAGGTATGTGTTCATTAGATCGACAATAACCAAATTGATCAGGATGAGATAGGTATATGGTTTTCGTGGAATCACGTTTATTTATTTATAAGCTTTCTGTATAAAGTAAATAAAAATATCTTAGGTGAGAACATGCAAATTATGAACATGATAAATGGTTCTACCTTTATTAGGCAGACCTCTGTAGCACCAATAATAATTAATTAGTTATTTTTATACTACTCTTAAACGCGAAAAGGTGATGTGCTCGTAAAATCGCTCGAAGCGGTTGTGTGCGTGTATGCGTATGTGCGCGGGAAGTGGAGCGTGCCGTCTCGTCGTCGCTCGTCGGTCGCTGCGCTGGCTGGGCTGCCTCGTCCAACCAAGGGCTAGCTGCGGTTAGCTAGCTGTGTGTCTATGTCGCTCGCGCAAAATAATATATTATCATTTATTTGGTGCATCATGCATGATCATGCGTTCGAGATAATGCATAAAAACCTAACATGCCAATGTGTTGTTATGTTATGTGTTGTGTACCTATAGTTTTGACAATGACTGCAAATAAGTACTTAAAAAATTAAAAATATTACCTTCTTCAATCCAAATAATTTAATTATTTATTTATTACGAAAGTTCTTGATAATATCGATCGATCGAAGTAAACTTATAAATAAAAACCTTACCTACTGAATTAAGTAGGTATGTGTCTACGACCTAAGTACACGTACCTAAAGATACACAGCCCCCCAAGCATGGCCACCGAAAGCTGTCAAAATCCATTGTCTTTTGACAATTAATCATGATAAATCGCTACATATTATCGCGTTTCGGTGATCATGCTAGGGGGGGCTGCTGTTTATTATTATATTTTTACCAATTTTTTTGATTTGGGAGTGGAAGCAGATAGTTTAAGAGCCCGTAGTGATTTTGCCGCTGACTGCCGCCGCTCTCTCACTCGCACATTTCATGTTTTCTCAAGATTTCTTAAATCTAAGTGCGTACTTGAAAAATGTGTCTCGGCCACTTTTAGCAATATAAGATTACGGACCTAGAGACTTGAAATTTTGCACACAGATACCTCAAACAGTGTAGACATCCACTAAGGAAGGATTTTTGAAAATTCCATTCCTAAGGTGGTGAAATAAGGGATGAAAGTTTGTATGAAAGTCCCTCAGTTTTGAAGCTAGGATCTTCAAATTTTGTGTTTAGGCTGACAATTGAAAATTAATAAACACGGGGCTCAGCGTTTTCCAAAATTCTACCCCCGAAGGGGTGAAAAGGGGTATGAAGTTGTGTATAGAAGAAAATCCTTCATTTTCGAAGTAAAAAATTACTTAATTTATAGTATAGGCTTATGAAAGAAAATCTAACGCAACGTATATTGTTATTGTTAGTACTTCAACCCCTATGGCGATGAAATAGGGATGAAATGGGTAAATATACCTAAAAATTAGAGATGCGCCGAATGTTCGGCCGAATATTCGTATTCGGCAAATTCGGCATATTTTTTCATGTTCGTATTCGGCCGAATATTCGGTTGATTTGCCGAATAATTACCGAATGTTTAAATTGTACCAATAATACCGATTATTTATTGACAAAATAAAAAAGATTAAGAGGATTCTCTAGCAAACGGTCTCCTTACAAACGGCGATAACGTTTCCCACCCTCTCTAAACCTTAACCTACAGCAACAGATTATGTAATCCTACAGGAATGAATTTTCGGTATGTTTTTGAAATGCCTAAAAACTAGGGCTGTTTTGATTTTTTAAATATTGTAGATGGTGGTGCCTACACCAAAATTTGGGGCGGAAAATATATAATAAAAGAATTTGCGAAAAATACCCTAGGCACAAGGGTTGGCTGGTTTTGATATAAAATTTAGTGGACTGTATGATAGAATTTGAATTATGCGGGATTAACTATAGATTTCGAGTGTGAAGTTGCAAAGCGCTTGTAAATATAAGGACGAAGAAAAAACGGACATTGAAATTATGGAAATTAGGATAGGAACACGCACCTGTTTCTGGAGAAAGTCTTTCACCGTCACTCCTGAAGGTAGCTTGTCCAACAGGCCAGCCGATAGTGGGGCTGGCTAATGCGTAGGCGTCCTTATAAAGCACTCGATTCACTTACACAAATTAGTTAATATCGACAGGTACTAATAATAAAAATGCACACACGAAATTTGGTCTTTTGCGTCCGGACGATCGTAGCGGAGATAGAAGAATGTTCTCGTAGATTGATTATAAAAAAAAAAAACCGGTGCACAAATACACATCGTTGCAACGGCGAAAAGGACGGCAATAGTTCAAATGCGTATAGGAAAGGGATGGGAGATTGACAGGATGACAAGCGCTTTGCAAATCATTCATTTTGCATTAAAAATAATATTATAATTAATACGAAATCCAACATCCCCCCAGCCTTGAAGAAACCCTTCAAAAAAAAAATTGAAAAGTAAGAAAATTGCTATATTTAGCAAATTCAAGTAGCGGGGTAACTAATAACTAGAGCGGTTAAACAATAATGAAATAACTAAGATAAACCAAATTAATAGAGCTAACTTAATAATATGTGCGACAAAAGAGAATTGACTATTGAGTCGGAAGCGGGCATAACCGCATAACTGGTCGTTTATACGTTCCTGATTTAGTTTTTACTTCCGCAACGCGGATAACACCATCCTTACCAGGGTATACATTGGTAACAATTCCTAATGGCCACTGTAAGGGTGGAGCGTTATCTACATTTAACAACACCACGGTACCGACTGTGATTGGTTTAGACGGAGTATTCCATTTTTCGCGTTGTTGCAAATTATGTAAATATTCCGACTTAAAACGTTTCCAATATGATTGAACTATCGAATCCATTAAGGAGAAACGAGACAAAAGATTTGTTCATTCTTCGGATAAGTCAGCCGCGGGTAAACATTCTAGCGGAGCGGTAGATAAAAAATGCGCGGGAGTAAGCGCTAATGGCTCTGATGGGTCAGAGCTCAAAACATAAAGAGGGCGGCTATTAAGCACTGCCTCAATTTGAGTGAGAACGGTTGACATCTCCTCATAGGTGAGAACTTGATTACCGATAGTACGAAATAACAGCGACTTCACGCTCTTAACGTTCGCTTCCCATATACCACCAAAGTGGCTTGCTGTGGGAGGGTTCATTCGCCATGTAATGCGATTCTTCGCGAGCTCACGACTAAAAGTTTGATAGTAATCAGCGGTTTGTAAAAACTCGTGAAGTTCATTAAAATATGCTTTAGAAGCGACAAAATTAGTTCCGTTATCGGAATATAAAAAGTTACAAGGACCTCTTCGTGATATAAATCGTTTAAATGCATCAATAAAGGCAGCAGAAGTTAAGTTAGAGACTAATTCGATATGAACCGCTTTTGTTACGAGGCAAATAAAGATACAAATATAAGCTTTTACACTGTGTACGCCCCGTTTACGGTAAGGAGTGATATATAGTGGTCCTGCAAAATCTACGCCGGTGTGTAGATACGCTTTGCATTGTTCTAATCTACATTTAGGCAAATCAGCCATAAGCGGAAACGTAGGTTTAGGATTAACTCGAAAACAATCATTACATTTGTGTATATATTGTCGAACAAAACGTCTAGCGGAAATAATCCAATATTTGGATCTTAATATTGAAATTAATAGTTGTGGTCCGGCATGGCAATTGTCGCGGTGATAAAATTCAATTAATAATTTAACAATATGTCCTTGTCCGGGAAGTAATATCGGGTGTTTAGAAGAATATTCTAATGTCGAGTTCGATAAGCGACCTCCGACACGTAAAAGTCCGTTACATAAAAATGGAAACAATTTCCGTAACTTAGTGGAACATGGTTGACCTTTAGAAATATTCTTTATGTCGTCAGAGAAATACTTAGACTGAACGGCACGAATAATTTCCAATTCAGCCGTATTTAAATCTTCAGCGGTGATTGTATCATTTTGCGGCAATTTTTTAATAAATCGAAGTGAAAAAACAGTAGCTTCCAGCAGCTTTTCCCAAGTGGAACACTCTGAAGCTAATTTTAAAAACGGGTTTTCATTATCAGTGGTTTTAGTCACATGCGAAACTGTTTTTTCTTCCGGCAATACCGATCGGTTGGGTAAAAAACGTTGTATAGGCCAGTCTTGTTTAGGCAAAGATAGCCAAGACGGTCCTTTAAACCACAGTTCATGTTGAATGAGCTGTGAAGGCATGAGCCCTCGAGACACACAGTCTGCGGGGTTCTGTAAGCCAGCGACATGATATAAATTTTCAGGTGAAATGTTTTCCTGAATTTGAGAAATGCGGTTGGCAACATAAGTGTTGAATCTGTGCGGCGAAGCAACAGACCAACAGAGAGCTACTTCAGA
Organism: Agriphila geniculea; assembly: GCA_943789525.1. Lineage (NCBI taxonomy): Eukaryota > Metazoa > Arthropoda > Insecta > Lepidoptera > Crambidae > Agriphila > Agriphila geniculea. Next base: position 22,192,790 of record OX038871.1, read on the forward strand.
GTCCGAAAATGCATAGATATTTTCGATTTTATGTCGCTTAGATAAAGTATCATAAACGACTTTAAGAAGACGAGATAATAAAAGTATTCCGTTCAGCTCTAAACGTGCGAGAGTGACCTTAGGCTTAGCGGATGCGACTCGCGATTTTGAGCACACGAGCGAAATAAGTGGAGGCTTATTACCATTTACGACGTGTAAATAAATTACGCAGCCGTATGCGGATTCACTCGCATCTGAAAATGCGACTAGGGAAACCATAGAACCGGTTTCAATACCTAAGTGGCGCGGAAATGATAAATCAGATATTTGAGGTAATTCTAATAAATATTGTTGCCATATTTTAACAATGCGAGATGGGGGTACATCGTCCCAATCGAGATTTAAAAGCCAGAGTTCTTTAATTATTAATTTAGCGAAGAGAATAATAGGGCCGACGAGTCCTAAAACGTCGTACAACCGAGCGGTAGCGGATAAAATGGCGCGTTTAGTACAAATAGGTGGGGGACTAGAAATTTCAAAAATAAATGTATCCTGAGCGGGTAACCAACGCAAACCTAAAATCTTAAAAGTATTTCCATCATCAAAGGAAATGCTTTCAGATCGACGGTGCGACTCGGGTATGTGCTCGAGCAATTCAAGCGAGTTGGAAGTCCATTTAACCAAATCAAACCCACCGGTTTTAAAGAGTTGGATCAGATCGTTAGCTGTCTTGACTGCTTCCTCAAGAGAAGAAGCAGATGAAGCTACGTCATCCATATAGATGTCTCTCTCTAGCACGGCTGCCGCAGTTGGCCAGTTATGCCGTTCATCGCTAGCGAGTTGACGTAGCGTGCGGAGCGCCAAAAATGGTGAAGACCGGAGACCGAATGTCACTCGAGTGAACTCAAAAACCTCGAGCGGGTCGGTATCTGAAAATCTATACAAGATTCGTTGGTATTTGCGGTGCGGAGCGTTCGTATAAATGCATAAATACATTTGTTTCACATCTGCACAAAAGGCAATGCTGAAAACACGAACATTTAAAAGTATATGAAAAATATCAGCCTGTAGATTGCAACCCGTATACAAGATATCATTAAGTGACAACCCTGTATCGGTCTTGGCGCTACCATCCAATACGGGACGGACCTTGGTTGTCGCCTTGTCGTTGCGAACTACGGGGTGGTGCGGTAAATAAAAGCCTGGGGCGGAGGACGCCTCAGGTGCGGTGCGGGATAGAATACCTTTATTCAGGTAATCACGAAAAACTTCGTCATATTTTAATTTTAAATTAGGATCCTTAGAAAATTTCCTTTCTAAAAGTAAAAAGCGTTTTTTGGCGGTAGTATAAGAATTGCCTAGATTATTTGGGTCTTCTTTAAAAGGAAGGTCGACTGAGTAGCTGCCGTCAGAGTTACGAACAGTTGTTGACGTATAAATATTTTCACACTGTATATCGTCGGGACTTAAAAATGTCCGCGAGGGTAACTCTTCGACTGCCCAAAATCTTTCGACAATCTGGTTTAGCGGGTCCGAAGTGAAAGCACACAATGTGCGAGTAGCGGGTTGCGGAGATATAATCGGAGCGTCACCTAAAATTAGGTAACCTAAGGTCGTTTCAATGGCGGAGGGCATACCACTGTGCGAGCTTTTAATTTTATCAGAAAGCAAAATTTCACAATAAAATTTAACACCTAAAAGTACATCTATGGGTCCCGGTTGCGAAAAATCGTCATCCGCGAGCGGTAAGTTACGAATAAATTCAATGGACGTGGTATCCACGCAAGTGTCCGGTAACTGTGACGTAATCTGTTCTACTACCATCGGCCTTATAGAATATTCGCACTTATTATCAAAGCGAGACGTGAATTTAAGTGAAGTAACACCGAGAATTCTTTGTGAAGCTCCTCCAATGCCTTGAACTTCCGAATAGCGGGTTTGATTATAAACAGGAAGCGATAGTCGCTTACAACAAGATGCGGAAATATAATCACTTTGAGAGCCGGGATCCACCAGACATCTCAAAAAGTGAGTGCGGTTAAAAGAATCAACAACTTTAATCTTAGCAGTCCCTAACAACGTAGTCAACTGCGTGGTCAACGTCGTAGTCGGTAACGGTTGACAACGATCGTACGAAACTGTACAAATCGATGCATTATTATTTGCAATAGTTGCCGAGTTATTTATAGAAGCGGGAGCGTGAGTCATATCATTATCAGTATGGCGGCCGGCCGGCGAAGGGCGTGGCGCGTCATGAGCGGAAGCGGGAACAATATTAGCGGGGTTGGACACCACTGAGGCCACGTGACAATTTGATTGAACATTTTGATTTTGATTGAAATGCAATAATGAGTGGTGTCGCATTGAACAATGAGAACAAGTATGTTTTGAAGTACAAGAAAAAGTCTTGTGTTTTATGCTTAAACAATTGTTACAGAAATTATTAAGTTTAATAAAATTAAATCTTTCTCGCGGGGTCAATTTCATAAATGATGAACAAGAATATAAATGTTCATGTTGCTTGTTATTACACAAAGCGCATTTATCGCTTACGCTTGGACCACACCCTAAGTCTTTATTCATAAAAGATTTTAAAGGTTTAGGGATGTGTTTGCCTTGCTGTTTAGACTGAAAATTATTGTTATCTATCAGTTTACTTAGGTTCATAGAACGCGACAAAACTTTACTTTGTTCATTTATAAATTCAATTAAGTTATGATAAGAAGGTATTTTATCCTTACGATAGGTAATTTCGAATAATTTAATAGTGTCTGCGTCTAACTTTTGCAGAGCTAAATGCAAAAAAATAAAATCTGTTAAATCATCCAGTTTTAATTGCTTAAGCGCTTTTACAGCTGAATCAAAATTATTTATAAATGAATCTAGCCCAGTAGAACTAGTCGTGGATAGCGATTTAAACTGTAATAATTGTTTTAAATAAGCGGATGCGAGTGAGCGAGGATCGTCATACTTTTGCACGAGGGCCTCCCAAATAACAATATAATTTTCTGCGGTCGGAGCCAACCCTGCGCAAACGCAAGACGCCTGCCCGGTTAATTTACCCACCAAGTAAAATACTTTTTCGCTAGCAGTAAGCGATGCATTATCGTGAATCATACTCTTAAATTGTTGATAAAACAACGGCCATTTTTTGACATCACCGTCAAATAACATTAAATCAATGGGTGGAAGACGAGGTTTTGATTTTAGCAATGAAGTTTGCGGTTCAGGACACTCGGTTTTATTATCGAGTAAAACCTGTTTAATAAAACAATACATTTCTTCAAATGATGACCAAGAGTCATAATCGACTTCGGTATCGGAGTGCAATTGCAAATTTAACATGTTATATGAATCTAAAACTTCTTGGAAGTCCTTACGTAATGTATCAATATTCGAAGCACTAGTGCAAAATGAATGGTAAAATTGTCGATCATTATTTGCCTTTCGTGCGAGCTCGAAAATATTTTCGACGCGTTTGTAAATGACATCACGTTTGACAATGTATAAAGCTAATTGATTTTTATTTGTACTTAATGTGTCGAAAAAAATGTCTGCATCACTACCTTTCCTACTTTTAGGTTTACCCATTGTGAACACTTAAATATTATAGCGGGACTCGTGAGTAAAATAAAAATAAATCGGTTTTCGTAATATAAATTACGCGGTAAGTTAAATTAGCAAAAGTTTTTACTTGGCGATATATGTAATTAACACGAATATTAAAAGGTGTAACAAAGTATTAACGAACGATTATAATTGTAAAAACAATTAATTTAAGTAGCGGAAATAACAATAAATTATTGCGGGTGCGAAATATTAAAAAATGTGGGTAGCGAACGCCTAGACGCAAAATACCTACGAAAATACGGTCGTGACGGAGCGGGCCGATCCGAGCAACGAACAAGAATTTAACTATTGTAAAACACGATGTGAAATAAAATGGCGGATTACAAAATGGAATGAATTTGGAAAGAAATAACTTTACGTTGTGTTGTACTATGTAATGCGGAGCGGGAATAAAAAATAAATAGTTGTCGGTGCGGGAAAATATAAAAATAAACGACAATTATTTAATTACGTAGTACAGTGACCGTTTAGTTATAACTGACCATGCGGTTTGCGGTTATCAGAAACGTGTTTTAAGTTAAAGAAATTAATGCGAAATATAAAAGACCAATGAAAGTAAGTGATTGATGATACCTAAATATTCTGGCAAAGTGACCAAAGAAATATCCGGCTCGAAGGACCAAAAAATTATGGTGGTGCCTACACCAAAATTTGGGGCGGAAAATATATAATAAAAGAATTTGCGAAAAATACCCTAGGCACAAGGGTTGGCTGGTTTTGATATAAAATTTAGTGGACTGTATGATAGAATTTGAATTATGCGGGATTAACTATAGATTTCGAGTGTGAAGTTGCAAAGCGCTTGTAAATATAAGGACGAAGAAAAAACGGACATTGAAATTATGGAAATTAGGATAGGAACACGCACCTGTTTCTGGAGAAAGTCTTTCACCGTCACTCCTGAAGGTAGCTTGTCCAACAGGCCAGCCGATAGTGGGGCTGGCTAATGCGTAGGCGTCCTTATAAAGCACTCGATTCACTTACACAAATTAGTTAATATCGACAGGTACTAATAATAAAAATGCACACACGAAATTTGGTCTTTTGCGTCCGGACGATCGTAGCGGAGATAGAAGAATGTTCTCGTAGATTGATTATAAAAAAAAAAAAACCGGTGCACAAATACACATCGTTGCAACGGCGAAAAGGACGGCAATAGTTCAAATGCGTATAGGAAAGGGATGGGAGATTGACAGGATGACAAGCGCTTTGCAAATCATTCATTTTGCATTAAAAATAATATTATAATTAATACGAAATCCAACAGTAGATTTGAAAATATTGGCACTTTTTTGTTATGTATGAAATCACTAAAATGCAAATATTTCAAAATCTTTGAGAGATATTCAAAAAATTAAAATGTACAGCCCTAGTTATAGGCATTCCAAAAGTGACCAAAAGTATACCAAATTTTTTTTAGAATATAAAAACTGCTATATTTAGCAACCAACACTAGTATTAAAATGTATAATCAAATTATGTTTTTTTTAATAAATGTCAATGTATGCCTCATCTTCAAAGACTTTCATCAACGTAATCATAAATTTCAAAGTATGCAGTTCCGAACTGCAATTATTTGTAACCGACGACATTGAATGAGCGAGCCATGCTAGAGAAGGGGTTGTGCAGTGTGCTGTAGCAAACGCCCGCCCGACACGTATAAAACCTGTTTACTGCGCAGTATTGAACCGAATGATTCGGCCGAATATTCGGTTCGGTACTTTTTAGACCGAATATTCGGCCGAACATTCGTATTCGGTTAAACCTACATTCGGCGCATCTCTACTAAAAATAGATAATATGGATGTCGTTATTGGGGTTTTCTGGTATGACGATTGCAAAAATGACATTTATTTTGAAGTCCAACACGGTGGACATGATTTAAGCCCCTAAAGGGGTGAAAATGGGTTTCAAATTTTGTATGGAAAAAGAATATAAAATAGACATTACAACTTTAAACGTCGTAGGAGCACGTCTAAAAATAAATAGGCAAACGTATATTTTGTGATTTTGAAAATCAACCCCTTAGAGGGTAAATGGGTTAAATAAACATAAAAATCTATATGGATATCGTTCTTGAGGTTTTATGGGATGGTGATTGCGAAAATGACATTTATTTTAAAGTCCAACACGATGTACATGATTTAACCCCTAAAAGGTGAAAATGGGGTTCAAGTTTTGTATGGAAAAAGAATATAAAATAGACATTACAACTTTAAACTTCGTAGGAGCAGGTCTAAAAATAAATAGTCAAACATATATTTTGTGGTTTTGAAAATCAACCCCTTGGGGGTAAATGAGATAAGTAAATATAATAATCGATATGGATGTCGTTCTTGAAGTTTTATGGGATGGTGATTGCGAAAATAACATTTATTTTAAAGTCCAACACGATGTACATCAAGGGTGGCTGGCCAACCCACGGCCCGCGGGCCACATGCGGCCCACCGTCTGTTACCTTGTGGCCCACGGAGCCGTGCACATTTTTTTAAAGTAAAAAAAAATATACTAAACTTACCTTATCATACCCACTATAAAAAGTTGTGTATAGAAGAAAATTCTTCATTTTCGAAGTAAAAAATCACTTAATTTATAGTACAGGCTTATGGAAGAAAATCTAACGCAACGTATATTGTTATTGTTAGTACTTCAACCGCTATGGCGATGAAATAAGGGTAAAATGGGTAAATAAACCTAAAAATAGATATGGATGTAGTTATTGGGGTTTTCTGGTATGACGATTGCGAAAATTACATTTATTTTGAAGTCCAACACGGTGGACATGATTTGACCCCCTAAAGGAGTGAAGATGGGTTTCAAATTTTGTATGGAAAAAGAATATAAAATAGACATTACAACTTTAAACTTCGTAGGAGCACGTCTAAAAATAAATTGTCAAACATATATTTTGTGGTTTTGAAAATCAACCCCTTAGGTGGTAAATGGGGTACGTAATCATAAAAATCTATATATGGATGACGTTCTTGAGGTTTTATGAGATGGTGATTGCGAAAATGACATTCATTTTGAAGTCCAACTCGGTGGATGGGAACGGGAACGGGAACGGTTGAAGGTTCCCTAAGAATTTTCTCTAATATACACGTGGACAAAGTCGCGGGCGGAAGCTACTTGATTATAATTAAGTAACTATTAGGATTTGAATGGTTTTATTACAGAGTTCTTGTGGTCTTATTCCGGCTCCATCATCCGACCCTGGCTACTATTTACCAACAGATCACTCATCAAGACAAATTGAACGAGCACAAGCTCGATGGGATTGCATGGTTTTATTAGAGAGTTCCTGTAGCTTTCTTCCGGCTCCATCATTAAACCATCTCTATTAGAGTACTATGAGTAGTCTTGACAGACAAATTAAACGAATCCAAACTAGACTAGGTTTTTAAGACCTACATGTACATCCACGACACTCCCTGTACGTGTGAGCTCTGGCGCCGCCGGTGGCCTTGAGTTGCGAGTCGGCAACAGGGTTGGACTTGGTAGTGGCGTAAATAAAGCGCGACGAAACGGGGTGGGCGCGCGTACTTAGTACTAATAGTTACTTTATCATCATCATCATCATATCAGCCGCACGATACCCACTGCTGGGTATAGGCCTCCCCTAAGGATCTCCACGACGATCGGTCCTGCGCTGCCCGCATCTAGTGGCTTCCCGCGACCTTCACCAGATCGTTGGTTCACCTTGTCGGGGGCCTACCCACGGAGCGTCGTCCGGTACGCGGTCTCCAACCAAAACCTTTCCGCCACAACGGCCATCAGTTCTTCTCGCTATGTGTCCTGCCCATTGCCACTTCAGCTGAGCAATCCTTCGAGCGATATCGGTTACTTTAGTTCTCCTGCGGATCTCCTCGTTTTGATCCTCCTGATTTGATCACGCAGGCAAACGCCGAGCATGGCTCTCTCCATTGCACGCTGGCTGACCTTGAGCCTCCTTATGAGACCCATAGTTAGCGACCACGTTTCACTGCCGTAAGTCATCACTGATAACATACACTGTTCATAGACTTTAGTCTTGAGACACTGAGGTAAGTCGGACGCGAAGATTTTTCGAAGCTTCCCGAATGCTGCCCACCCGAGTTGGATTCGACGATCTTTTTCTCAAAGTTGGACTTACCTAACTGGGCTGCCTGTCCTAGGTATAAGTAGTGGTCAACTTCAAGTGTAGTGTTCCCAACATGAACTGTGGAGGGTACAACATGCCCATTTGACATAATTTTCGTCTTATCCATGTTCATCTTGAGACCCACTCTTTGGGAAGCACTACGGAGATTTTCGAACATTGTGTTCAGGTCTTCCATGGTCTCAGCCATAAGGACTATATCATCGGCAAAACGAAGGTGTGTAAAGTACTGGTCATTAATGTTAATGCCGAGTCCTTTCCAGTCCAAGAGCTTAAAGATGTCCTCCAACGCAGCTGTGAACAGCTTCGGAGAAATAACGTCTCCCTGTCTCACACCACGCTGCAGTTGGATAGGATTTGTGCTCTGGTTCTGTACTCGGATCAACATGGTGGCATTTTTGTACAAGTACCTCAACACCTCGATATACCTATAGTTTATATATATGTATAGTTTATATATATAGTTTATATATACCTATATAGGTTTAATAATTATTCAAGTAAAACTTAAGACAAACTTCTACTAAACTATTATTATAAATAATCACATAAAGCATCTTTTCGCACACAAAGTTACGTGACTTGCACTAAGGAAGCGTGTAACGCATTCAAAAGAAGTGTAGACACCTTTTTTTGCATAGTATTTAATATACTTCAAAGTTTTCAAATGTACAGGCCATATATCAAGGCGTAAAATATATTTTTGTGGAATTTTTTGTCGGCTTATTTAAGAGCAGTTCGCCTCCAAAAAACTATCATTTCAGATATCTAGTCGCCTTATCGCACATTCACAAAGAAATTCCATTGTTTTTTAAATACCTAACGCGGTCCGTACAAAGCACGCAATTGAAATAAAATAAATCGCCGTGTGCGCGGCGCTGCTGGCGCGCTGGGCGGGGCGGGGCGGGTGGTAGGTACTCTCCCCACCCCGCACTCACCGCATGCTCCACTACTACTTGCGCGTAATTTACAATTTCATAAACGTGATATTGACATGTTTAATTTTGATGAAAACATGATTGTAGTACACAAAAGCTTATTATTAAACAAAGATTTTACAGTTACGATTTTTAACTACTGAGAAATACATTATTATTAAAACGTAAAAAATAAATGTTTAATTTTTGTCTAAAATGTCTAAAAATACGCATCATAGCTTAATAAGATACAAGCATCATAGTTACCATTTTGGCTTATCTAGATATTGAGAGCAGATGAATACTGTGAAAAAAAACGAACATGCGAAATTGGATTCAGTTTAATTTTGCTATTAGGTGATAGCATTTTAATGCACCATAAAATTATACTAACAAGGTATTTGGTTAACTATTTTGCTTTTAGGAAAAAGCTAGGTAATGTACGAAATCGCATGATTTTTATATGAAACGGTTACCACCCCGGATTTCTTACATCACATATCTAATTAATATTTGACACTTAATATCAATATCCGATAAACTAATAAAAACAACGAGTTTATTAATTATGTCCAGGTAAAGCTAGTTTTATTGGACTAAGAGCTGTTTTTGGAGTTCAACTGTTTAACTTGCCGTGCTGCCGTGCGTACTTACTTACCTATCTAAATAATCATATAAAAAAATATTACATTGGTAGGAAAATAATACGAGCGATTTAAAGCGTTTTACTTTTAAAACTTATTGAAACAAAGATTATAATGACTCTTTAACTTTTAAAAGTTCCATCTTAACATTATTTTGTGTTGAAATGTAAAAAGAAATCCTGTTCATATTAAAGTTTAATTTAGTTAATAAATTTTTTTTTTATTCAAACGCATTATAGTTACATTTCACAAAAATAATTTAATCAAAATTAATAAACAATAACAAATTGAATAATTTAAAAACATAAAACATGTTCTTTTACTAGTAGGTACTGCATATATTAAATACTTACTCCATAGAGATAAATTCCGAAGCATTATCAGTAATTTTAACACACCCATGTTACAAATTTATTATTAAACCATTTAATTTTATTAGCCCCAGGTTACACTAACCATATTACTTTTATTTGTCATCGCATATTATAACTTAATAGTGAAATCACTTCTTTCAATAAAACATTTAACGAATTTATAAACAGTGTCCGTTGGGTCTGTTCCCTCTTCTTTGTTACATTCCACCATAGCTTTCTTCAGAGCGTCTCTATCGACGTCTTTTGGGAAAAAATCTAATGCTCTATCTATCTTAATGTGGCCATTTTTGTCTGCGTAACCTGTCTTCGTGAATAAGCAATATCTGAATTTATTGAAGTTCTCATCGACACGCCATGCTTTTCCGCTGAATTGGTTAATAATTTGAGGAGATATCTTCGTTTCTTCGGCGCATTGGATAATAACTGGTAGATGTTGAACCATCTTTTCTGGATCTAAATGGACAACTTTCTGCAAAAAAAAAGATTTTTTTTATTTCACTTAAACATCGAAAATAGCTTAGTTTTTTACATTGTAAACATGTTAACAATTCCAAGTTACAAAATAATTTTGAAAACAATAGATATTAGATGATATTAAAATCATGGACTCTTAAAAGAAAAACAAATTAAAGAATTGATAAGTATGTTTGGAATGTTTAGAGAACACCATTGGTTAATTTGGAGTTAAACAGGCAAGGCTACTAACAAAATGGTGACTTTTTCTTAAATCTCAAAATTATTAATTTAGATGAGTAAGAGAGAGTTCTTTCCTTAAAGCCAATTTTACTTATTATAAAAAAGTACCTTTTCAGCAGCAACATATCCAATAGATAGGACTAAAAGCACAACTCCACACTGCATTCTGATCGAGATCTTTGCAATTTAAATCTTATTTTTAACAGTGTTCTACTTCACCATACTAAACAGCAAAATGACTGCGATCTACCAAGTTTATACATTTATAGGTACTGCGGTCTAGAAATAATCGACGTCGTCATCATAAGGATAATTACGTATATCGTAAAGACAGAGTTTTATGTAAATATAAAGGTTTTATTTGTAATTTTATTAGACTCAGAAATACAACTGTGAAAACCGCAACTAGTTTCGTGCAGCAGTTTTTGTGTGATGCGTGTAAACATACAGACGGATACACAGACAAAAATTCTAAAAAAATAATGATATTGACTTCTATTACTTATACAAGGTGTTTGGTAAAAGCCTTATAAAGCCGAATATGGTAGATAGGGACTATCAAACTGAACAACCAATGGGGCCAATTTGAAATCGCGAAAAAAAAATCAGCTGTTTCATACATTTTGATATTTTCGTTATTAATTTTTCTATGAAACAGCTGATTTTTTTTCGCGATTTCAGAGATGGCCCCATACTAAAAGTTGTTCAGTTTGATGGTCCCTATCTACCATCAGCTTTATAAGGCTATTACCAAACACCTTGTATGTAGAGCCCCTATTGTATTGTTTCTTTTTTCTTATAGTATAGATGTCGCTAGTATGTGTACCTTTATGTCTTTGGCCGCACTTTGGACTAGAGTATGTACAGGGCTCAATGTACAGGGACCCAAGTAGGTACCCATAACGTATTTGTAAAATTTTGAAATATTACCTTATAATTTTTACAAACAATACTGGTACTTACTTACTCATTAATATCAGGGGGGCATTAATTAAAAATAATGTATAACTATCATGATCCATCCTATTACCTACTTACAAATAGGTAATTTATCGGATTTCACTAAATTACTACAGTACAGTACCTATAGTACAGTAGCCCGTAGAACATTTAAATCACCAAAAAAGTTACCGTTTGCCGTTGTGATATAGTTATTTATTACGAAATTATAGATACTTTAACCCAAGTTTTACAGATCGCAACCCGCCGTAACCTATATTTGTATATCTCCAAAAATGATATTTTTTATTTTTCGAGGTTTACCCCATAGTTTAGCTATTGTCGTGTTCTACAGCTTGGTTTGATTGCCACAGATAAAAGTAAGACTATAAAAAGTAGCCATACACAGATTTAAGACCTGATGAAAATGGTTGGATTTTATCTGGTCTTAAATCTGTGTATGATCACTTTCCATAGTCTAACTATTATCAGTGGCAATCAAACAAAGCTGTAGAATACGACAATAGCGAAACCATGTGGTAAACCTTGAAAAATAAAAAAATATCATTTTTGGAGATATACAAATATAGGTTACGGCGGGTTGCGATCTGTAAAACTTGGGTTAAAGTATCTATAATTTCGTAATAAATAACTATATCACAACGGCAAACGGTAACTTTTTTGGTGATTTAAATGTTCTACGGGCTACTGTACTACTAGCATGACCACCGAAACACGATGGGTATTATTGCGTGATATAGCGTTTCATCGACACTCAACTGTCAAAATCCTTTGTCTTTTGACAGTTAAACATGATATATTTATATATTTATGTACAGTCCCCCTAGCACGACCACCAGCAGCTAGCGATATTATTATCGCTAGCTGCTGGTGGTCGTGCTAGGGGGACTGTACAGTGGCAGTAATGAAGAGATAATAACCACAAGTCGTACTGCATTCGTAGAGTCAAGGTGATCCTGCTCCTTAAAGGAAAGCTTCTCACCTTATCGCTCTTTACTTGGAGTTATTTAAATTCTAGTTGGAACTTTAAACACACACGTGTTTTTTATTCATGCTCAGAGCACAAAATGTAAAACAATTCCAAAAGGAAATATGAGAACTGAGGAACACAACAACACCCAAATCCCTCAGTATTTTTTTAACAACACGCGTTCTTTTGTTTCACATCGAGATCATAAGAGATAATATAAGGAAACAAAATCGGAAAGAAAACATCTATTTTTGTTTAATGCTGACTGGATGCGTATTCTGCCAAAATACTGCAGTGAAACTGACACTGCAGAGTATCAATGAATCTTTTAAAAAATCGCAAAGCCAAAATCATCGCATGAATCGCATCCATCGATAGCCAATATTTGCACGTCGTTCAAAAACCAATTTATTTGCTTTAATCTGCAAACTCAAATGCTACGGTTCAGTTTTAGTTTTCACTCTAATTGAATATTCCTAACCTATTAATTGACTTTTGTTTTAAAATTTAAATCACTGTTTAATCTACAATCTACATTAGTAGGATCCTAAAAGATGTCAATCTGATTATTTCTCTACGTTATGTTGATTTTATGAGGAGTCAAACGTTAGTGATAAAAGAATTGAAAAAAAAATATCCATTAAGTACATAAAATTCAGTAAAATTCATATAATTTAATAAAATCACAATAAATTACAGCAACAACAATAAAATAAAAAATAATTTTACAATAAAACGTGAGTTTTGGCTCCTCTAGAGTAGCACTTGTAAATCTCAAAGGCTGTGTCAGCGGCATCTTTTCCGCTCTTCTTCTTGCATTCTTCTAGAAGCTTTGACGCATCACTCTTATTTACTCCCTCGGGAAGTTTAGAAAGTGCCACGTCAACATTGAGCTTGCCCGTTTTGTCTATTATTCCTGATTTTTGGAAGAAACATAGCGTGAACTTCTTCAAAGCCTCGTCGTCAGCGAATTGTCCCTTCTTTGCGTTTGCGATAACGTCCGGTTTGACTCCTGTTTGTTTTACACACTCCATGATGTACTGGTTAGCTTTTTCCTTCTGCGACTGTGATAGATGGACGCCCTGAAAGTTTAAAAAGGAAACTGTTGTGTCATCACATCGTCATAGCAGCCGCACGACACCCACTGCTGGGCAGGACATCCCAACCCCTACTTTTGTGTACTACGTAAGAATTAAAAGTTTTTGATAATTCATCGAAATATTATACAAATACAAATAACTTTATTTGCTGAAAATAGGGTGATTACAGTTTTGGAGTTAAAATTGAACTTTGTTATCATTTACAACAAATTGCTTCTTATCTTATTAGGTTAGTACCTTCTCAAACATCACCATAGGCATTTTAACTACCTATTAATTTTCAATTTACTTTTTATATTATCTTAGTACCTTCTCAAACACTAACATCATAGGCATTTTAACTGCCTATTAATTAGTCAATCTACTTTTTTCTAAGAAGAAATGGCTAAGCACTCAAAAAGTTAATCTAAGCTTGAAATATTTTAAATTCAACTTAATGTACCTATGTACCTACCCATTATTTTAAAAAGAAATATTTATAAATAAAATAAAACTTACGCGATGAGATTCCATGCCGGTCGCGACGACCACCAAACACAAAAACACAATGGGTATCATTTTTTTTTACTTTTTTACTTTTCTGAGTTTACTCCGACAGTTCTAAACGTAGGGTTTGACGATAAGTTAGCAAGACGCCCTTATATACTAGGGACCGAAGGAAATCAAGACGGAAACGGGTTTATAGGAAATAGCCGAGCCTATTAAAACTAGATCTGTATTAGTATCGATCTCACGACCTTTAGATTATACTACGGTCAGGGATAAACGTCAAAAGAAGTTCAGAACAAAATCATGCAGAGGAACATAACCCCAACGACCAATACAAATTTGTACTTAATACTGCAATAATGCAATTTTTATATGATTAAAGTTATTATGTGAGTCGTTGATTATCTAAACCTGTTGACATTTTGAACCGTTTTTGTTTTGATTCTTTGAAATATTGAATTGTTAATCAACAAAATGTCAACACCATTTTAATTAATCAATTAAAATGGTGTTGACATTTTGACTGTTGGAATTACGAAAAATGTTTTCTTTGTTCTATGGTTGAAATTTTGCGTAGTAAGCCCATGGTCAATCAACTGTTGCCATAGCATTATATGAATCTGTACAAAAAAAAACTTTTTTATACTTATTTTAAAAATCCTAATTTACTTTAGGTAGGTACTCCATTTTGCTTTTCTATTGGTCGGAAACCTTTTTTTGTCTTGCATGTTTTATAAGCTCAATCCATTCGTGCTAATGTAAATCCTGAAAGAGTAGGTATCACACCAATATTTTCAGTGGAATGTTTTAATTTTTTACTTGTTTACTTCTCTCTTACATTGTTATAAGTTGACAGTCTAATTTTGGGTCTAAATCTAATTTACCTACCTACATTTAATGTTATTCCTTTATTTTTTTTTTTTGGTTAAATGCCAGCTTATAATGATTTAACATACTATGTTCTATACTACCGTAATCAGTATTTTAGAGATAAACGGATATATCTTTAAGCCGAGGGTAAAATAGGTACCTAAACATACTTATTATGTAGGTACCTAGCACCTACGAATATGACAATGTGGCAGTGGAACAAAGACGAAAGAAATTTTTCAAAACCCATTAAGTGTTTCATAGTCCTTTTATACACGGTTAATTTTTAACTATATCTAAAAATGAAATGGGGATTTCAGACCACGTAAATGAACAACTTTTACTATGGGGCCAACCACGAAATCGCGAAAAAAAATCAGCTGTTCCATAGAAAAGTACAACATCGACTTGACTATAATGTATGGAACAGCTGTTTTTTTTTCGCGATTTCGTGATTGGCCTCATAGTAAAAGTTGTTCATTTACGTGGTCTGAAAACCCCATTTCATTTTTAGATATACTTAAAAATTAACCGTGTATATTTTATAGTTATCTTTTCAAAGGTGTGTTACATAACTCAAGTTTTAAAATGCGTAATTAAGACCCGTTAGCAGTGACACAGTAAATTTGCTGAGCACATGGCATTCATTATTGGCCTTCACCAGGTAGGCCTATGCATATCACTTACTTAATAAATGCATAGATAAGATACGATTATTCAATATCCTACGGATTTTCATTTAGGTACATAATAGATTAGAAAATGAATTAGGTACAAGTACTTAAGTAGGAATATTAAGTTCTTACGTGCTAGACTAAATTTGGATAATGAGTACCTACACCTATTAGGTATTCTGTCATGATGATTACAAATGACAAGATAGAAATCAAAAAGAAAATTCTAAAAGAACTTAGAACCATATTAGGTAGTTAAAATCTTCATTACTTACATAAAAATATAAGTTTTACATTTTATAATTTTATAAGTTTATATTATATAGAGAAATATTGGATAAAAACCGGCCAAGTGCGTGTCGGGCCACGCGCCGTAGGGTTCCGTAGTTACCTTATACCATACCATATTTAATACCACCTATCATTTTTCGTCTGCAAAAATAACTTTGTTTTTCACAGTGTTGGTATGAAGGACAAAGTTATATTTGCGGTTTTGGAAAATGTGTTATATCTCAAGAACTAACCACTATTTCTCGTTCAAACCAATTTTAATTGAAAGTGTTTATGAAGATCTACAGCATACCTATATATTTTTTATATTTTTCACTTTTTTATTGCAAAAGTTAATGGGGCCTGGGGGGTTTGCAAAAGTTAAAGTGGTAAAACACACATTTTACCACTTTGGCGATGTATGTCTTTCAAACGGTAGACTTTGAGAAAAATTGTCCAAGGAACCTCAATGTCATTTTTAAAGACCAATCTATAGACACCCCACACGTAATGTATTAAAGAAAAAAAAACGTTTTCAGTTAATCCCCCCTTAATCTTTTATTTTTGTGTTAAATTCGTTAAGCGGTTAACATTATACATCTACCTACGTTAAGTTTCAACTGTGTAATCTTAATACTTTCGAAATAAAGTGGCTGTGACATACAGACAGAAAGACATGACGAATCTATTAAGGGTTCCGTTTTTTGCCATTTAGGCTACGGAACCCTACAAATTATATTCTCTGAGAAAGAGGAATTAAGAACTATATGTCAACAACGATACTTTAGTTCTACGTAAGATATTCTTGTAACAGAATTAAAAAAAAAATCACAGATCTCGTGCCTTTCACGACCTTCTGGTACATTGAAAATTAATTTAATGAATTAACTAAAACAAAATTTATTCGTAAACATTTTTTATTATTATTAAATATACCTATGTAAGTACTATAACTAAAAACATCTTAAAATTTCAAAAAAAAAAATACCTAATAAAAAATTCTAATCAAAATCAAATGCAGTCTCGCGCTGATTTCATCATCATTTGAATATGTGCGATAACAAACTATGTTTATCTAGGCATCATCTTCACATTCTCATTTAGAGACTGTTGCAAAAAATCATTGGGAATCGTAGCATACTAAGAAAAACATGAGACATGCCCGATCGAGTAATTTTAAATCTCAAAATTGAAATAACAGCAACCCACGAATATACAGCAACATCTTTAACATTAACATAGGTACCTATTTATTTCACTTTTTACACGTTTTGAGTGTAATCTATCTTAAAAATTCTAACCAATTAGTGCAAATGTTTTTCTGTATCTACTACTAAGTATGGAAACTACAAACTCTCTTCTATTCAACCTTCGCTCAAGATTCGTTTATTCGTTTGCCTATACAAAAAAGTGCCGGGTATCACGAAATCCCACGGTGCGGTGCAGGCAATGGTCAGGAAATATAGCCAAAACAATAGCAACAGATGCGCCGAAATAGTTTTTTCGATGCACACGTGCAACTGCAAGGCAAAGCCCAGCCTTTTGCATAAGTATAAAGAAACGCGTTATTAACCAAATTATGATATCTTGTTCTTCGTATGGGTAATACTAATCGTGTTTATTTAACTTGACACCTAACTAACCATTAAAAAGGCATAAATAAATAATTATTAAAAAATCACATTAACAAAATTAAATACAAACATAATCTCATTTAATCTAATTTTACTTGATTAAAGAATTTTACATAAGTATCAATAAATTAAAAATATATTTTTGTTTTGCTTTTAAAAACACTTTCATTAGGTACCTATCCGATTTTTTTATAATAAGAAAATAACATTTACATTTACAACTCAAAATATAACTACATACTAGCGGCCCGCCCCGGCTTCGCACGGATGCAATGTAGTTACTAAATGTAAAACTGTGCTAATGTGGTGTCAGTGTAAAGTTATTAGATTATACTACAGGATACATATACCTAGGAGGACGACATATACCTATACGACGTACGCAAGGGGTGTTATAATATAATTGACGTGTGTGTGTGTCTGTCTGTCTGAGGCAACCAACCTAGCTCCCAAACTTATGGATCGATTTTAATGAGGTTTTTATGCTTAGTTTAAGAGAAGCGTATAGACGGCGGGAAGCGACTCTGTTTTATACTATGTATAGCTTTTGCCCGTGGCTCCGCCCGCGTGGGAGTCGGTAATCGTTGTAAGTCTTCCCTTGGAAACCAATGATCGGGATGAAAAGAAGCCTGTGTTAAGTATTCCAGACTTAATCTATATCTGTGCCAAATTTCTCCTAAATCCGTTCACCCGTTCAGACGTGATTGAGTATAAAATGATTGAGTAGGTACCTAACAGAACAACATCCAAACATCAAAACTTTCACATTTATACAATTTTGTGATTATATAGGTAATAGCTGCACCCCGCGGTTTTACCCGCGCAGTCTGTCGATTCTGTAACCAAACTCGCATCTCACTTAACTTCGCGTGAATTTGTTATTAGACATTTGTTTACTAAATGAGCTATTTTACTGATTGCAAAAAATTTAGGTAGCCTGCGTAGCTATCTAAAATCTTTTGTGATAAAAAATTTTTCTTATCATTATCTTATTTATGATTTAAAATTCCCGTGCAGTGAAGTGAGATTCGAAGTGGGGTTCGAGTTTGGTTACAGAATCGACGCCCTGTTAACGATTCTGTATTAGTTAGGAAGCTACTTAATAAAATTTATTAGCGGTAATTTAACAAAATAAGTATAATAATATTATGTTACATTTAATACTTACCTTATAGTTAAAAATTCTAATATCTTCGCTTAATAGTTATCTTCTTTATAAATAAAAATGGATGTATGTTTATTTGTTTCCTTTGCACTCCTAAACCATTCATCCACATCCGATTATGATGAAACTTTGGTGAATGTTTGGTGAATTGTTCTGCTTACTACTGAAAAGGTTTCTGGCTAAAAAAACGTGACATTGCAACGCATGTCGGGCAAAGATTTATGCCGGGTGCAACTAATGTTATGCATTATTATCAGGCTCTCCATCGAAACACTTCTCTAAATACCACATTCCTTGTCACGTTATCTGATATTTGCCAGATGTTGCCGTTTTATTTGACTAATATTTCGTAAAGTAGTAAAAATAGGGATAAAATCATAAACAACATTATAAGAATCAAAGCTTGTCTTGAAAATCGGGAAAATTAGAGATTAAGAGGAGGCTCCCAGAATTTGGCAATATTTGAACTCAAATAGTGACGTCTGTACAATCTCAATGAATGTCAAATTCAGATATATGCTTTTATGGACCTTCATTTAGTGGATGACGGCAGGATTTCAGAAATTATTGAGTTTGGCTCGATAGTTTTTTATTCTGAAAACATGTCCTTTTTAGGGGAATTTTTAAAATATCTCTTTAATTATACATCGTTTCTGAGCAAAATTTATGTAAATCATAAGCAAATTACGTGTTCCAGTGACTGACGGCACAAAAATCGTATATATTAATTATTACTATTGTTATTACCAAAAAAGAGATTAAATACCAGCGCGCTGCGGGCGCCGCCTTCGTTAGTACTGCGCAGTGCGCCGTCGAGGTAGGACGTGTGTCGCTCGCGCATCGAATTTTTTATCAGTACGAGCATTGCTTTGCAATCTTTCTATACAGTTGTTTAACGTATGTACTTGCGCAGAGCAACGGAGGGGATTTCGCGAGGGCTAGGGCGGTTTCCCTCAAATTTCTATGATAAAGATTGTATAACTGTAGTATGTGTAACAAACAGCAAAGCGCGCGTGTTCATCGTTCTGGCAGCGCCACGGTCTCCGATTTGCGTGAATTAAATACATCACGAATGTCAATTTTTTGCCAGTCGGGAGCTCGGGAAAAAGTAGGTTTGATCGCCCCCCCACTGGAAGAGGTACATCCGAATTTGTACGATGTCCATTATTAGGTTTGAGGAGCCACGTCACACCATTATTTAGCAGCAAAGTAGATTATTTTGTAGCACAAATCCTGAAGTTAGCATCATAATATATCGCGAGAGGTATCAATGCAAAGGTGGCTCCTCAGTCTAAACATCAGGTTTGAGGAGCCATTCTGGGACTCGCTAAGTACCCGTTGAATACTTTAGAAAATTAATGCATCGTTTAGCAGCAAATGTGTAAAGTACTTGCTAATTTTTTTTAATTTTTAGCTCAGTAGTGCTGGAGAACGCAATTTGTATGGCTCCTCAATGCTGACGTTTTGCATATAAACAACTTACTTACTGAGCCTACCTCAGATAACAATGGAATCAAAACCAGATACGCTTACATTTAGCAAAAATTTCTGTTATATATGGCTTTTTTTCGTTTCCACAACGCGATGTGGTCGTTTGGTATGTTGACCACGACGCGAATTTCGCTTTGTGGTATTTCCATGATTACCACAACGCATTCAAACAAATACACGCATACAAATAAATAAATAAATAATGCTTGGACAATTTTTCACACAGCGCCATCCAGCCCCAAACTAAGCAAAGCTTGTAATATGGGTGCTAGACAACTGATATTACTTATGTACTTTTTAAATGTATACTTATTATACATAGCACCCAGACCCGTCACAGAATTTGAAATTCATCATTTCAATTTCGGCCCGACCGGGAATCGAACCCGGAACCTCTGCGTGGTAGACCGGCATGTTGACCACTGCACCACTCAGGTCGTCTGATATGATGTCAAAGTAAATAAAAAAAACTACTTGTCCTGGTTTCATTCATATAATATGGTTACCTTTCACAGCGAATTCTTAAGGAATATCGAAAAGTATTGTATTTCAGTCACCGGAAGAGATACAGTGCTGAATTTTATAGATGTACTTAGCCGACATTTCTGCTAAATGTTAGTGTCTCTTGTTTTGTACAGCAAAATTCAGGGCACCTGTAACCAAACTGAGCATGCCAATATTTAGTTCTACCTTAGCAAACCCGGAAAATATCTGTAACGAGTATAACACAGCTACTTTCCGAGAAATAAGCCGTTGATTCAATATGCCATACAATTGGTACATCGAGTAGAAAAGTTTTAATTTAAAAATAACATCATTATTGTAAATTAATCTTCTTGAGACATTCTCAGAATGTTGCTCAACACAGCAATTCACACACAGTGTCCTTATTTGTGCCTTGTTTTACCAATTTTATAGTCATTAAGTAATTTTATTCTTAAATTTTATGTTTTTTACTTTTAACTTTGACGTTTTTTATGTTACCGTAAATGTAGTGACGGGGATAGTAATATTTTGAGACTACTATTTAATTTGGTCGGATTCGCGCTAAAATTCGATTTCATCGCCATGCGGACCGCAGCCCAAAACAAAGAGTATTTCTTTGTTTTTTGACACCGACAAAGAGTATATTTTTATTTTATTATTTTTTAACTAGATCAAACTGTCATAGGAGAGGCAAAGAGACCTAATTCCATGCAGCCAAATAGATATTATTTTTTTTACTTCCTCTTGATTTTTTTTTTATTTGTTTGTGCATGTAGAATCGATGCTTGTTGGTATTATCTTCTTCTTAACGTGTCGACTCAGTATATGTATAATTATATTTGTGAGGACCAGAACTCAGCCACTGATATCGCATTATCGCGTTGGTATTATTATTATGTAGGTATTATTTCGTTGAAATTGTCTTTTCTGTATTTTATAGGAAGTAGAATTGTTTTTTTTTTGGTTTGTCTGTCGGTTGTCGTCACCAAGTAGGCTCCTCCAGAATACTAGCGTTGCAGTGGTATGCTCCGGTATGCCACTGTAGCATTGCTGAGGTTGGGGCCTAGTTGGCCGCACACAAATTAGTTCGTGTAGGTACATTGTTTTCTTTTTTTGCTTTATAACTTTTATTTCTAAATACCTTACTGTCTATAATGTTTTACGGTCATATAAATAGTTTTTCTTTTTTTCTTTCTTCTTTCTTTCTTCTTAGTACCTAACTAATAATATGTGTATATACTGAATGGGGAATATTAAAAAGCTTTTTCTTTAATTTTCTTTCTTTCTTATTAAGCTATGTAAGCTTGCCACAAAAATATAAATACTTATCTATAGTTATATTACTTACTTTTTATACTTACCTTTATAATTCTAATGAGTGTTCTCAGAACAGATCAAGCCTTGTTTGCAGGCGAAAAGATACATTAAAATCATATAAAATATTTTTTAAATCAGTTGAAAATTTTGCACTTTAAAAATCGGAAACCGGGGCGCTGCCAGAACGATGGACACAAAGCGCTCGGCCGCGCGATAAAGTGCGGGAGCGAGACAGTTGCGAGTAAAATAAGTGGGTGGGGGGCAGCCAACGCACGTAAAAATTTTGCAAGCGGACTCTTAAACGTCAGCCCGTGCAGTGACAACTGACATTTATTTTTCTTAATCATTCAAATGCACTAAGAAGTTTTGATTCCGATATCGAAGTCAACCACCCTAAAAATAGCTTTCTACCCCTTTTCAACCCTGTTAAGGGATACATTTCAGAAAAATACGAAACACGTGTTCAATTAATTTTGTAAAAGAATGTCTATGCCAAATTTCAAGTCAATCGGGCCAAGGAATCGCGTTCTCCCATACAAACTTTGCCACCCTGTTTCACCCTCTTAGGGATTGAATTTCGCAAAATCCCGTCTTAGTGAGCACCTACACCCTAAAAGGGACCCCCATGCAAAATTTGAGACTCCTAGCACTTGTAGTTTCTGAGATTTCGTGATGAGTCAGTGAGTGATTTACGCTTTTTTATATATAGATAAACAAACATTTGTCTTTCAGACCATTAGCGTTGATACGACTAGGTACGTACATACATACGTGCAAACTTTACTTCATAAAGGTTAAGCTACAGAATTATCCTTGTATGTTATTTACCTCAAATATTTTTTTAAAGTAGACCAATGTCAGATCTCGAGGTGTTTTTAAAATCGACCCGATATTGCGTTTCGTTTACGAGATATGATTTTTTTCTCGCCGAAACCGGGCGAAAATCGACCACATTTTTCACATTTTTGCGATTTTCAAAAAAATATTTTGAGCCCTTGATTAGACGCGTCATTTGATATCTCAATCATTTACGTAGCTCTAATATCTACGACACCAGGGTGATGTCGCACTTTGGCTGAAAATCGGGCCTATACAGACGCCTCAAGAAAAACATGTTCAATGTTAGAAAGGCTGTCACAGAAAAGGACGAGACGTACTAAGCGAAGTGGTAGTAGGTAACCAATGTCAGGGTCAAATATTGCCTCTGAAGAAAGAAGAAAACTAGCCCTATCCAAATTCATCCAAAACGAGGGCAGCCGAATAAAAATAAAATAAGTGGCTTAGCAATTAGGTTCTTAAATCTTGTAACAAATTAACAAAGAAAAATAAAATCCACAACTTATTTATTTATTTATTTATAATTAGGTACACTGATAGATAATTGTCTCTAAAATGTCAACTTTTAAGGTAAGATACAGCTGGACTAGACAATAATCCACCAGTAGTGTACACAGCATGATTAATGTAGCAACTTATTATATAATGCAAAAACTAACAAACACTCAAATTAAACCGAATACATTAGATAGGGAACAACTTAATTTTAACAAATCAAATGAGATTAATATTAGAAAGATACAAAATTAAATCTACAAGAAAATACTAAGCAGGTATAATAAAGTTTTGGGGTGCGATTGATTCCTGGTCTTTAAGGAGGTCAGTTATAGTCTTTTTATACCGCGCGAAATTAGGGTTAAAAATTTCAATGTCTTTGCTACTACGCGCTACTTCATTATAAGTCCGACACATCCTAACTACAGGGTTATAATAAAACGTATTGTTTTTGTAAACTTGGATCGCAAAAGTGTTGGGATGGCGGGACCTGTATCGTGTGTTAATGCTCAATGATGAAAGTAGATCAGGTGCATCAATGAATGCATGAAGTATCTTATGGAGACAAAGAAGATCATATTTTTACGTCGGGTTTCCAAAGAAATTACTCCGAACTTGGATAACCTTTGACTGTAATCTTTGAGAGATCGACCGAGGTTATGTTTGTAGGAAAGGGATTTCAGGCATCTTTTCTGAACCCTTTCCAGGTTATCGACATGAACCTTATAATAGGGAGACCAAACAGGACAGCAATATTCCAGGACACTTCTAACTAAGCTGTAAAAGAGACATAGGGTGCTTTGCGGTTTTTTGAATTCTTTTGTAGTCCTCAATACAAAGCCCAACAGTCGGCGACTTTTCTTTATGACATGATCATAGTCAGGACGGAAAGACAGCTGTTCGTCAAATATCACACCCAGATCCCTAACCGTATTTGTTCTCTTTAAGACATTGTAATTGATGTAATATGGTTGGGTGAGTTTGTTTTTCTTTCTGGTAAATGAGATGACGCAACACTTATCCACATTGAGATTCATGTCATTGTCGTGACACCATTGCGAAACAACCTCAAGATCTTTTTGAAGGACCTTGGTCTGCCGCGTATCTTCAACATTAGTAAATATTTTAAGATCATCAGCATAAAGGAGGGCGGAGCATGATAATCGACTAGACAAATCACTAATGAAGATGATGAAAAGTAGAGGTTCGAGATGCGATCCCTGAGGAACCCCTGAAGACACGGATATTGGAGCAGAGGAATAACCCTTGACTGCGACAAGTTGTGAACAGTTGCGCAGATATGATTCTGTCCACCTCAGCAGACATCCATGAAT
This sequence comes from Agriphila geniculea, assembly GCA_943789525.1. Lineage (NCBI taxonomy): Eukaryota > Metazoa > Arthropoda > Insecta > Lepidoptera > Crambidae > Agriphila > Agriphila geniculea. Next base: position 22,217,260 of record OX038871.1, read on the forward strand.
TCCATAATGTTTTAAGTTTGAGACATAGCAAAGAGTGATTAACTTTGTCAAAGGCCTTACTGAAATCTAGATATATAGCATCCAGTTGGCCCCCAATTGCAAAAACCCTGCAAAGTTAGTTTTTATACTCCAGCAAATTACTAAGAGTAGACCTTTTTTTCACAAATCCGTGTTGACTGTTCGATATAAATTTAATGAAGTGATTATAAAGATAAGGATATACAAGAGATTCGAAAAGCTTAGCCAAACACGAGAGTATACTGATTGGGCGATAGTTAGTGCACGAGTTTCTATCTCCAGCCTTAAAAACAGGTGTAATGTAAGCATTTTTCCAACGAGAAGGAAATGTGCCGGAAGATATGGACTTATTGAATAATAAGGCTAATGGTCTAGAAAGTTCTTCAGAGCAAAGTTTTATAAATTTTGGAGGAATTTCATCTGGACCAGAGCCCTTGCCCACATTCAGCTGCTTAATTTTAAGACAAATATCATGTTCACTTATCTCAAACTGCTGCAAGGGAAAATTATGAGCATGAGGTGAATATGTTGGTTCATTTACATTACCTGGTGCATTATAAACTGAGCCAAAATACTCGGAAAATAATTCGCAGATTCCTTGACCATCCCGGCAAGTCTTGTCTTTATATGTCATTGTGTCAGGTATAGAAACTCTGCCTTTCTTTTCACTCACATATCGCCAGAAAGCCTTAGGATTCTCAGTTAGCGAGTCCTCAATCGAAGATAGGTAGGATTTGTAACATTCCTCTATTAAACGCTTACTTCTTTTGCGGAGTACTGAAAAATCGTCGTAATCTCTGGGATTATCGTACATTTTGTAGAGTTTGTGCGACTCAATTTTTTCCTTAATACAGCGAATCAAGGCCGGGCTATACCAAGATGGATACTCATAAGTGGTGGGTCTAGTATAGGGTGTATGACGAGATATTATTTCATTTAATTTATTATAAAAAATATCGACACAGGTGTTAATATCTGATAACGACAGTAACGCGTCCCAGTCGACACTACTTAAATCAGATCGTACTTTAACGTAATCGCATTTGTTGAAGTTGTAGCGTTTTTTATGTTTGGGTTTTACAGGTTTGTCCAATGTTACCCTAATGATGTCTATTTGATAAGCTAAATGGTGAGCATCCAAACGACAAAGAGGTTCAGCTACTTTTACTGTAACGGATGAAGCAGGTAATGTAGAAAATACCAGGTCAAGAAACCGATTGTTATTGTTGGGAATTGAATTCAGTTGAACGAGATTACATGTATGCATTGTTTCCATGATCAAAGTTGCTTTACGATCTCGAGGATTCGACGGTGTAAGATGAGTTGATATATTACTTTGCTCCCACGTAATATTAGCGCTATTGAAATCTCCTAAGAGGAGAATATGATCTCCGTATTCCGAGTTAAGTATCACCCTCTGGCTATTATTGTGAAACGCATCAACATCAGCGTTTGATATGTCAGGCGGTAAGTAGCAAAGATAAATGTGCAGAGAAGGTTTGTTAGGTTTACAGGAAAGAATCGTAAGCCAGATATCCTCCACCCCACTCTCCCAAGAAGCCTGACGGATAACATTAATACATTTTTTACGGCAATAAGAACGCCTCCTCCAAATTGCTTTTTAGAACATGAGGTCTCACGGTCTCGTCTGAAAACATTGTACCAATTATCCATTGATTCGCTATCGTAAACACCACTGTCAAAATTGGTTTCCGTCAGACAAATAACATCATAATTATTGTTCTGAATATTTAAGTATAGATCATTTAATTTAGATTTTGCTCTGCCTAAATTTTGATAGAAAACACTATACATTAACAAAATTAAGAAAATACTAATTATAAAAAAAAACACCAAATATAATTGTTGCAACTTGGCTAGAGAATCAAAATTATGAATGAGAATAGCACCAGCTGAATCATTTTTTCGTACATAGATCTGAACGTATTTTATCCACACATATTTAAACCCTTGTTCTTTGGCTGTTTTTCTAGCCGCTGCATGCAATGTTTTTTGCTCTGGAGATAGGTGCTCAGTGGCGAAGATCCTACATGATTCACCGGGGATGTCCAGGTCAGAAGACATCAAACCGTTGCCAGACTGAGTTTTGTTATACCGGTGTGCAGCTGATAGTACCAAGTCTCTAATCCGTGGCGAAGAAAATGTTACCACTATATTTCGCGGTCTCTTAGAGGAAGCATTAACTTTTGCCACTCTCCGACATGCGCTAATATGTCCGTCTTCTAGAGGAACCTTCACAATATCGCAGAGCTTTTTTAGTATAGCTAATGTGTTTTCATTCTTACGTTCTGGTACCGCTTGCAGCTCAATATTGCAGCTGCGCGAGATCTTCTCGATTCCAATCAAGCGGCTATTAAGCCTGGTCACTTCCTTCTGAAGCTTGGATTTTTCGTTCTCAAGTTGTTTTATGATTTCAGTACTCTTTTCGATACCCAGCTGCATCGTCTTCTGCTCCTCGCATATAAAATCCGTAGTAGCACTAAAGTCATCCTTTATAGTTTTCAGAGCAGACTAGATTTCAATCTGAACCATCTCTCGAACATCATCCCGTAAAGCTTTGCGAAAATTTTCCATAAACATCGTCAAGGAAGCACTAAGCTTTTCATCCAGGAGTGCACTGATTTTATCCATGGTAACATTCGAAGCAGCAATTGCAATGGTTTCCGTCGTTGATGGAGAAGACGAGGATGTACTCATGCTGGGGTCAGGTATAACGTCACAAGACATATTCAAAGGATCATCAGTACGCAACATGTTGCTTTGACGAACAGCTGTGTCGTCTTGGGATCGCACGCGCCGAGTGACATTACTACACGCTGGACATACCCAGTTATTTGCATTGTCTTTTGTGAGTGCAAGAAATTGTTGTTTTTCAATTTTAAGGCACTGATGATGGAATTTAGCCGCACATAAGGGGCATTTTAATGACTCCTTTGCATTTAAAGTTCTTTTGCATGCGTTACAATTCATTTTACTTTAAAGTTCAAGTGCACCGACAATATCTCACAAAACAGTATAAATATTTATTTCTGGCAAGTCAAAATTGACGTTTTCAATTGACTTTGATAGTCTGGGTGATTTACAATTCGCGGGTATTTTTAACTCCTATTTGTGACAGTTTCGTATATTGTAATTAAGTGGGTACAAAATTCGTACTTATCTTTTCATTTATTTCCTTTTCTAGCTGAAGATAACTCTGGATAACATTTCTGCAGATAAATCCGTTGATGTACTACACTATTTAATCACTTTACTTGGGGATTAATGAGTATTTATCGGCTTATAAAAATAATATTCTAAGCGCAATAATAATTAAATCATTTATTCAAGCGACCATGGGCTCACATTGTGTTAGTATACTTATGTTAGTAAAAATTACCTACAAATTAAATTAAAATTGTCTTTCAATATGATGCAATGCAATGTTACTATTATCTGGGGTTGCCAGAGATGATTGATAGAAATAAACTGTAACCAATTTATTTCTATCTAATACCAAATGGCAGATAGGGCAAACAATAGGACAGCATTTCATCAGTTTTCTAATGCGACTTGTTTACCTACGTGTGTTCAAATATCACTACTTTACAAAAAAAAACTTTTTCTATTACCCAAAGATAATTTATATTGGATGTGTTTCTTACCTACCCCCTTACTACAAAAATATATATCTCATATTTTTATTACTTACGTCAAGTTTTTGATAAACTCACATCAATCTAAGTAAGCTATCTTGTTAGGCGAGTCTGTTTATAATTTGTTTTTATTGCGCAAGTATTATTTAGATATTTTCATTTGTTTTAAAATGTCAACAAGGCAGTGTTAATTAAACCCAAATGACTTTTGCTATGTTTGTGGTCAAATTATTCTGTCAAAAAAGGAGAGACGAATCACTGAGGCCGTAAAACGAACCTATTTCCATTACTTTCAAATCTCGGTAAAGGTATGATTCCGATGTCAGCAGCACTGCTGCGCGACAGTGCTGCGCAGCACTGCTGCCGAGCTCGGAATGTAGTCTCATATAAACCTATAGAGAATGTATGGGGACCAGTGGTGTTGCGGCAGCAGTGCCGCGCAGCACTGCTGCGCAGCAGTGTCGCGCAGCAGTGTTGCGCAGCAGTGTCGCGTCGCTTCTCCGCTCACATCAAATTGAGCCTTTCAAACGTAACATTAGTGTTCAATTTGGAGTGCACTGCTGCGGCAACACTGCTGCTGCTGCCGAGATCGGAATCATACCTTAACAAACCTAGGTTCCTGGTGCAGTGTGCAAAATTGCAGAAGTATATTATTAAACTGGGCTGCAGGAAAAAGAAAACATTTACAATTCAGCATCCCAATGATATGGAGAGAACCAACAAATCATACTACTTACTTTTGCCTCACTGAAACTACAGGTTTTAACAACAAAAACCGAAAGCACTTAAAATAACCTGATGTTGCATTAGTCACAAAACCTTTGCGGGGCCCAAATAAGAAAGATATTAGAAGATGAAAATTTTGATGGTTACTTATCCAGTGTCGAAAAAGTTGCTTGGTATTCATTTAAAGCAGTAGTGAACATTTTCTTAGGAAACAATAAATCTGAGAATTATGCAGAAAAGTTTTCCAATTTATTGAGAAATTACCAAAGAATGAGAGTGAATAAGACGTCAAAAAATCATTTTTTACATACGCCCTTTTTTTCCTGAGAACCTGGGAAGCGTGAGTGATGAGCATAGCGAACGTTTTCACCAGAATTTGAAGGTTTTTGAGGAAAGATACCAAGGATTTTGGGATAAAAATATGTTAGCGGATTACTGCTGATCTATAATAAGGGAAACTGATACTAATCAGTATAATGAAAGGAGTAACACGACCCATTTTTGATTTGTTTTTGAGATAAATATGTAAAAATGATAAAAAAGATTATATAATCAATATTTACAAAATTGGACGTCCTAATTTTTTTCTAACTTCAGTTTTTAAGTAAGGGTTTATAACTCTACCGATACATATCAGTTTCATCTCTGGGTAAAAAACCTTGTAAGGTAGTGTATTTCATCATCATCATATCAGCCGCACGACACCCACTGCTGGGTATAGACCTCCCCCAAGAATTTCCACGACGATCGGTCCTGCGCTTCCCACATCCAGTGGCTTCCGGCAACCTTCACCAGATCGTCGGTCCACCTTGTCGGGGGCCTACCCACGGAGCGTCGTCCGGTGCGCGATCGCCATTCAAGAACCTTTCCGCCCCAACGGCCATCGGTTCTTCTCGCTATGTGTCCAGCCCACTGCCACTTCAGCTGAGCAATCCTTCGAGCGATGTCGGATACTTTAGTTCGCCTGCGGATCTCCTCATTTCTGATTCGATCACGCAGGGAAACGCCGAGCATGGCTCTCTCCATTGCACGCTGGGTGACCTTGAGCCTCCTTATGATACCCATAGTTAGCGACCACGTTTCACTGCCGTAAGTCATCACTGGCAACACACACTGGTCATAGACTTTCGTCTTGAGACACTGAGGTAAATCGGACACGAAGATTTTTCGGAGCTCTTACTCTTATATCAAGTAGTGTATTTAGACGACATTATTTATTAAGTTGGAGTAAAAAGGTACCTACTTACTTCTTACCAAGGTCACAATTTAATTGGTCCAACAAGAGGAAGTGACTTCATCATCATATCAGCCGCACGACACCCTGTTTATAACCCACACAGTAAATAAAAAAAAATCGACGAATTGTAAGCTGATAACCTCTTCCTTTTTTGAAGTCGGTTAAAAATAAAAGTAGCCTGTAAATTTATTTATCTACACTCACAACGTAATGTTCCAAATATGATTTCAAAAAAGATCGTATATTGTTTACTACACATACTTTATTTTCGAAATTAAAAAAAAACTCATTACAGACTACAGCTGGCCACTACTCAAATGGCCACTTTTCTATTCGTTCGCTAACTTAAAGCTTAAAAATAAGCAATTAAACGATCAAGTCACACGTCGCAAGTTTATGTAAATCACAGACAGACATTGTTGTATTGTATGGAATTGACAAGCCTACGACACGTAATTATAGAGTTTATGGCTTATTTTTAATTTTTAAGTTAGCGAACGAATAGAAAAGTGGCCATTTGAGTAGCCCCCCAGTGCAGTCAACTTCATCATAAAATTCCTTTTTAATTTATTGGCGCGTATGGGCTTTATTCTTGCTTTAAAATATCTAATAGCAGTGAATGTGACAAAAAATTTACTCCGCCCGACATTTTAGATGCAGCACGGAAATTACTCTTATATCAAGGTAGTACGGTAATATCAGCAAATTATCACTCTCTTTTTTAACTTTGATCTTTTATTTAAGTAGTAGGTTCAATCCCAAATTGTGTGAGTGTAGATAAAGTAGTGTATGAAACTGCACATAACTAGGTATTAAAACAATCGTGTGATACTATTAAAAACCGAGCCGTATTAATACCCCTCTTTATGTATCAGTTTCATAAACTACTATTAATTACCTACAAAATAGTACATTAGGTATATATTACATAGGTAAGTATTTACAACAAAAATTCAATGCTAAATTTTACTGCTAATACATAATATGAGTACATACTGAATCCTCACAAGTGTCAGGGGTGGATAACCCCGGCTTAAAAATTATATTTCTTCAGTAATTATTATTATACTTATTTATTGAAGCCAATAAAACAATAATAGGTAGATACTTACTTATGAATCAATTTCTAAATCAAGCAAAATACAGCTTATGTACCTACTACGTTTAAAAAAGGCAGTCACTAATGATTAATTTACTGAAAATAAAAATAAAGTTTTATTTCAATTAAAAAGTCTTAATTGACCGAGCGAGCGCGAAGCGCGAGCGAATCTTCTCCGCTTCAGCTTGGGCAAAAATTCTTTTGAATGTCCTTCCGGCTATCCGTTTATTCTTAGAAGACTTAAAATTCATCAATCAAAACATTTCTGGCCAATATTCGAAATTTTTCAAAATGGTGGAAATATGCAAAAAAAACAATGTATTTTAGTCATAGGTCTTATGGACACTTTTTGTCGAAAAGCTGCAAATTAAAGAAAGCATGCCGCTTTGCACAGTGATAGAGGGGGCAAATATAAGCAATTTTGCCCGCAGCAGCAAAACTTTCACCCCTTAGGATCTCTTATCCTATCCTATAATTGCAACATTAATCTTGACTTGACTGTTTTTTAGGTTTCTGTACCCAAAGGGTAAAAACGGGACCCAATTACTAAGACTCCGCTGTCCGTCTATCTGTCTGTCTATTACCAGGCTGTATCCCATAAACCGTGATAGCTAGACAGTTGAAATTTTCACAGATGATGTATTTCTGTTGCCGCTATAACAACAAATACTAAAAACAGAATAAAATAAATATTTAAGGGGGGCTCCCATACAACAAACGTGTGTTTTTACCCTTTTTTTTGGTACGGAACCCTTCGTGCGCTAGTCCGACTCGCACTTAGCCGGTTTTTCTTTCTTTAGTACGCTAGATATCTTTAAGAAGAAGAAGAATAAGTTTTTTTTATAATTAAAAATTAATGATAATAATGCATTTTATATAAAAAATATAAAATTTTCATAAATACAAATAAAAGTAATCGGAATTTAACTCCAAAACTACTTGACTGATTTCGATGCGGTTTTCGTATTTGGATCTAGAATTAATTTGGTTATAATAAAAAAACATAATTAATATATTTATCGTTATTGAATAAAAACAATAATTTCCCTTTATAATACAGTTTTTTTACAAATATTATATTTTTTTGTCTATTTTCTGCAAAAATGTTACGTTTTATATTTTTTTATAATAAAAAATAAAAAGACAAATCGTTTGACACCACAATCATTGAAATCAGTGCACCCGTTGAGCTTTAAAAAAATTCTGAAATATTTTTTTTGAAGTGGCGCCATCTCTTATCCTAAGGGGTGAAAGTTTTGCTGCTGCGGGCAAAATTGCTTATATTTGCCCCCTCTATCACTGTGCAAAGCGGCATGCTTTCTTTATGATTTGCAGCTTTTTAATCATAAGACCTATGACTATTTCAGTCATGGGGGATCTGTTCTCCGCTAAAGGGCGCATTACTGAATGGATTCTTGTGAAATTTTGTGAACAAGCATGATAGTTATATAAATTTTTTAGTTGATTACCTACTTATTAGTTGAAAAAAACTAATATTTATTCTGTGTTATTTGTTTTTAAAAACAATATCAGCTACTTTTTAACGCGAGGTCAACAGCTCACGGAGCCACTAGTAATGAGGTTTTGCTGTTACTTTACTATACGAAAAAACATTGATAAGTAAATGGAAAAAACTATTGACAGTCTTTTTTTTATTTTTGATGCCTAAGTAGGTCATAACCTAGGTCCTTCGACCTAAAAGATTTTTTTATAAAACACAACATTAAAACCTTATATCAATGGTTCTTGTTATTACCTACCTTAATTTAAAACAGTTTTTTTATTTTTTAATCTCTACGCATAGCTATTATGTAGCTTTTCTTCGCATTTCCCCGCAACGGTTGACCACCTCTGAAACAAAACACTGCAGATTAGACTCCTATGGCTTCACCCGCAGACGATCCTGCCTCGGTCTACTTACACAGTCCCTCTTTCACCTGTTACCACACACCTCATCACATCAAAAAGTGAAACAACAAATACAACAGCTGGAAATATTGGAACACAAAACTAATAAAAGGTAGGCTTGGTGTAATCCTTACCTTTGCAGAATTTTCGGGCAAATTAATTTGATCGTGAATATACGCCTTATAAATATTTTACCAGGCGCGGTCCGAAGGGGGGGGGACACGGGGGACATGACCCCCCCCAAAATCGTGCACGTCAAATAGAAAAATCTTCTATTTGCAAGCGGTGCGAATGCACTGGGCGCCCTCGTATGTGGGGCGCCGAAATCGCCCGACCACCGGTCGACTATCAATCGTATTGTTGCCTGGTGATGAGCGACGAAGCGACGAATGAAACTGACTAAAAATCGCGCTGCACGGCTATTTTTTTTCTAAATCGCGCTGCGCGGCCGTTCTTTAACTAACAGGCTAAATTTAAGATCTTGGAATCGCATAAGTAGGGGGCGCCCCGTAGAAATATCGCCCAGGGCGCTGGTAGTGCTTAAACCGGCACTGCTTCTATAAATTTACAAAATAAAAAAAAGCAATTGTATTATTGTGTGTATAGTGACCCCCTCCAAAATTTCAGGCTGCGACCGCGCCTGTATTTCACTACGCGAATATCAACCGAAAATGTAAGTCAAGGTCTAATTATGTGACATGTGTAGTTAATAATTAAGTTTACTTTTAGTCCCACTTGGCAGACAGTAAAACACTAATTAGATTCTATTGTAGGTATGTTACTTATGTGTTTGATAATTCTATAAAAAAATCTCATACATGACAGCAAATGTATGGTAGATCACTAATAATTGAAAACTGAGATATAGATTAACTACGAAAGTGTGAAAAATGCATTTTCCTTTAGATTACGGGAAATAAGACGCCTGGCCCGGCCAGTAAGAAAGTGCGGCTTAGAATCCTTAAGGAGTTGAGATTATTCATTTTATTTTTAACCATCTTATTGGCGTTTGTTGAATCCTAAAATCATAATAGAGTTAGAGTGAAAAAACGTTAATTATTAAAATTATTTTTTCTTAGACTATGACACTACCTAGTCTCGTACCTATCTACATCGTTAATTTTTTAAGTATATTTAAAAATGAAATGGGAATATCAGACCACGTTTCTGAATATGAACGTGTAGTTAAAAGTTAAAAAATAATAGTTATAAAATATCAGAAAAAATCTTGATTAATTGGCAAACTCACAAAAATGGCAAGACGCGTGCGTAGATTCATTCTTTTCATTATTTACGTAGGTAAACAAGATAGTCTCTTTTACGTACGAGTACGCGCGTGTAATTCTATGAATGAGATCTAAATCCAGGAATCATTAAAATTTTGGGACATAGACAAACCTCAATATCTTGATCAATTATTAAATATTGAAACTTTTAACTGTACCTACATACTCGATAAGAATAGGGAAGAGATACAATCATTTAATTTTTAGATATACTTAAAAATTTACCGTGTATAGACGAGTGTAATGACTTGAGTAAAACTTGCAATTTTCTAACGCTTCTAATATTATAAGTATCCACAGGCTATCTTTTGGAGGCCCAGAAGGCTGAAGCTGCCCTCTCACCCCCGACCCCTCAGGTCAACCCCAACTCTCTACGACTGGCCTCCCGTCTGGTAGTCCGTCGAATACATTTTCAAGACTTGTTATAGCTGTCGGTTCGATACCAACCTCAAGGCGGTTTTAGTCAGTACGAGTCTGACATAACCATCATGGCCTGGCTAGGCTATGTGGTATCCTATGAGGGTTTCCACTTCCTTCCCCTCACGTGCCCGGGAGGGTTGCTCTGAACCCTTCTAGTTGAGAGCACAAAAAAATTGTATCAATTAATGTTAAATGCACCATAACTGCACTAAAACTCCACAAAAAATAGGTAGTTAGGTACGATAAATTCCATGTGAATATAATATTATATTCACATGGAGTCTTTCACGTCATTACTTACTCGTCTATAGTTACGATTAGTTTAATTATCTTCCAATACGCAGTGAGATGTCAGAAGAACCAGCATGTCAACTCCGGAGGCGACGGACGTCAGGTAACCCCAACCTGCCCTTGACCTTAGAGGTGGGGTACCAAGTTAACGAGGGGGGCCCGGCGGAAGGCACCCCCTCCCCCAGCAAGATCACCCCCAACTCCAGGAGAACATCCGCCGCAGCTCTGCTGGACTTCAAGAACAAGATGCAATCGTTTGATATTCAGGTGAAAACCACACGTTGTGCTACTAAATGACATACCTACTTACGCAAAGACTCTTTGTTCAAAAAATATTACGTGGGTACTTATAACCTACCACAAAAATTAACCAAAAAACTTTGTCTATGGGACCAAAACAAATTAGCTGTTCCATACATTTTGGTCGTGTAGATATTTATGTTTTCTATGGAACAGCTGAATATTTTTTTTGATCTGATTAAGTTGGTCCCATAGACAAAGTTGTTCAGTTTGATGATCTAAGCCATACCACAAAATTTGATGATTGTTAAAAAATCTCCCTGCAGAAAAGTTTATTTTCTACATTGACCCAGTCGGGGATCGAACCCGGGACCTTAAGAGATGGTGACGCCTTGAAAACCGGCGTGCAAACCACTCGCCACAGAGGTCGTCGAATTTTTTTTTTATCTCGTACTCCTCTGAGTTTCCTAAGACACCTTCAGACTTAGATCTCGGATGTTTGTTAACACCATCCACATTGGACAATAATATGACCCCGTCTCTTTAAAAATTTTTTTCCATAATGGCCTGTCCAAGGTCGTCGCAGTCGCAGTCGGGGCAGCAGCCCCCCTGCCCACAAGGGTGGGCAGGGGTTGGCGACGCCTATGGGCCTGTCCACAGAAGTAGGGAAAAGGTTAATAGCTAAGCTGATGAATACTTGTCTCTTCATTATAAGGTGGAACCAAATTATGTAATAATACTGAAACAGTTGATAGTGTTGCTTAAACTGAACAACCTTCTCCAAGGAACATAGGTCGAAAAACGAAAAAAAACTCCCATACAAAATTTATTGGTCAGCTGACCAACTCACTAGAGAAAGGCGAAAACAAAATTTGTTTTTCGACCTTCAAGTTATTACCTGTTTCAGTATTGTTTAATAATTTGGTTCCACTTTATATCATTTATTACATTAACAGGTAGAAGAATGCGAAGAAGAAGAAATAACAATCGACAGTGATGACGAAGGAGGTCTGGACGACAATGGAGCGAGCGGGGTCAACCGTCCAGTGACGCCGATGCCCATTCAGGACTTCGGAGCTAACGTTGTTCATAGCGAAGGTGATGCTTCAAGATACCATAGTGTAATTATTGTTATACTTACCAAAAACAATAATTTAATCATCTCATATTTGTGCACATTAGTCTGTGCAACACAGCTCGAATTGTCGCGTACATTATTGTTTCCTATGATAAAAATAAAATAAAATAAAAGCTAGTGGCTCCGTGAGCTGTAGACCTCGCGATAAAATAAAATAAAATGTCGCCATGAAATTTTCAAAGCACACAGTAGGTACGTGAGTATTTGCAGCTAGATGGTGCTTCTAATTTTGATCATTTTTCAAAATGGGTGAATATTTTTTTTATAAATTTGGAAAAATTTGGAAAGCTTGACCAAACAGTTATATATAATTATCGAACCTACTCACAAAATTTCACCAGAATCGGTTGAGAGATGCGATCTGTAGAGGAGATCAAACAGCCGGAAAGCTGGACTGAAATATGGTTTTTTACATATCTCCGTCATATTAATAAATTTCGAAAAACTGTCTCGACAAAAATATTCTATATATCTATCAAACCTGCTCACAAAATTTCACCGGGATCGGTTGAGAAATGCGACCTGTATAGGAGAATTTTTGCCCAAGCTGAAGCAGAATTTTTGCCCAAGCTGAAGCAGAGACGCTTCGCTCGCACTTCGTGCTCGCTCGGTCAATAAACACTGTTAGGAGATTAGTGCTAAACACAGGAGAACAAACAAATGGGATGAAGTTTTATAAGCTTTGAAAATGTTTATCTACCATTTTTTTACTTACAGGACCCCAAACAACAGACTTTTTGAAAGTGAAAGCAATAGAACAGGATTGCTACACTGACGTTTCAGACGCGGATAGTGAAATTGAAGAAGAATAAACGACGACAAAATACGTTCAAATAAAATTTACTGTATATTCCATCTCAATTATAGGAAGAAGGTAGCACATGTCAAGATTGTCAAGTCAGATACGTAATGTAATAACGGCCTTCACTATAGCGAATGTCCCAAAACTATGCCACAAGGAGGGAAAGTACCTTAAATATAGAAAGTAGGAAATTTTACTGAAAGAAGAATACATTTCGATTTTAATGGGAACTGCATTCAAAGATTTTTGAAAAATTGCCTGCCTTAACCAGGAATAGAACCCACCAAATATGAAACAAATAAAATACTATCAAAAATACGAGTCGCACCAGGGGCCTTACCGCCTAACTCAAAGCTTTAGCCAGAGCGATAGCTAGACTATATCCATCCTTGTCTTATCATAACACGATGACAAGGACGGACAGTGCACTGACGTCATAAACCAAAGCCAGAGTCAAAGCGAGAAAGTTAGGCGGTCCGGGGGCGGATCAATATATATACTCAGACGGTAATTGATCTGGTGCAAGTCGTATTTTTTCTAGTATATTATTTAGTATTGTTTAGCATTGTGAATGCAAAAATCTCAAATTAAAAAAAAAACATTTTATTCTTACGATACCGATCAAAAAGGGCTAGTCTTAGAATATTTTTTTGTTGAATAACACATTCTTAAACAAAACATTTAAATAATTGTTACGTAGGTGTATCGTGTATCGTATCGTATGCTATTTTTTTACCTGAATGCAGTTCCAATTATTTTTAACCGACTTCAAAAAAAGGAGGAGGTTCTCAAGTCGTCGGTATTTTTTTTTTTATTTTTTTTTTTATGTATGTTTTACCATAACTTCGTCAGTTGTTAACCGATTTATACAATTCTTTTTTTATCTTAAAGAACATAGTTCGTGTGTGGTCCCATAAAAAAATTACAGAGATCTGGCTGGTAGTTTTTTCATAATCCTGAAAAATGACAATTATTTAGCTTGCCATCACACGTGTTTTTACGGATTTTCGAACATAACATCTTTGTTTATGTACCGATTTAGATGATTCTTTTTTTGTTTGAAAGGGTATACTTCAAGAGTGGTCACATTTTAATTTCATCGGTATTGGACTTTGAACTTCGAAGATACACAAAGGAACTCCTCAAACTCAAATAGTATATGTAAAGTGATTTGGATTTTGGTAGGTTTATGACAATCCAAAACAAACCAAACCATGGTCTGCAATGCAAGGTTCTGGACTAGACTTGGACTACGAAAACCCAATGGAACTCCTCAAAAACAAACAGCGTAAATTGGGAATTTGAGTTGTGGGCATTTTACCATTGAAAATATTTTATAAAGTTAAAAAATATTTACATGTTTACATACCTGCCACTAAAAAGTTGAAAATAAAAACTTTTTTAACAAAAAAGAAAAACCTCCTTCAAAAAACCTGAAACAAAAACAGCTTCAAAATTAAATACCTCTAAAAAAGCGAGAAATAATATTTAAATCATTAGTTACGCATAACATTATTAACAAAACACGTCTAATGAAGTCGGGTGGGGCTTTCAGAAATATAAAAAAAAAAATACTTGTCTTCCAGCCCCACCCGACTTCAATAGACGTGTTTTGTTAATAATGTTATGCGTAACTAATGATTTGAATATTATTTCTCGCTTTTTTAGAGGTATTTAATTTTGAAGCTGTTTTTGTTTCAGGTTTTTTGAAGGAGGTTTTTCTTTTTTGTTAAAAAAGTTTTTAAAATCAAAATGAGGTCCTCTTTCGGTAAATTTTTCCTCCTTGAGACAAAGTTTTGGGACACCCTGTATTTTGAGTTCCTAGTTTCTAGTTAACTATTAGAGCTAAAACGGACGACTAGTTTTGTGTACGCTCTAGTTAGCTAGTCTGATGATCTCTTAGAGAATAGGTAAGTTTAACTTTTTTGCGCGAATTTAATATGCTGATTAGTTCAACTTTTGACGGACACAATAAGTTATACCCCAATACCTAAAATGTATATCAGCAAGCAAGAGACTTTTGTTCTTTTGCGCCTTGACTTCTATTAATTACAATAAAACAAAGATATAGTATTTAAAATACAAGAAACTACACTACAATAATGTAACAATACGGTAGTGGCATTTTATTCTATGCAATGCAACTAAAACATACTGTACCTTTATTATAAGTAATATTTTTATATTTTGTGAACAATTATTAGCTAAACAACCTATCGTAAAATGACAACTTTTCATTTAGTGTTGTATTAAAAGTTGATAGTTTTGTCATTTTCGGTAAGATCGATCTGCCGTTCATTGTACATTATAACAATTTTATTAATCACTTTGAACACCTACATAAGGTTATTTTTATTAATTAATAAATAATATAATGTTTGAAACTGAATAAAATATGTATTATGTTGAATTTTTATGTTTCGATTGAGTCTACTTATTCGAAATTTACGTCCAACCCTCGTCATAAAATAGATATTATCTGTTGTGTAAGGAAAGTTTCCTCTCATAATAGGTTAGGAAATGATTTTAAAAAGAAACAAAATGTTATTATCTCTATATACCTTTATTGCACATCCTGAAATTACAAAATGTGCCTACTCTTCACTATACAATTCCATACAATAGATACACAGTATGTACATAGGTACAATACATCCAACAAAATTACATAATAAATTATACTATAAATATTTCGTTTTAAATCGACAACAGTAAAATACATTTGTCATGTGACTCTAAGTCTTATTTCATAGAATATTAAGTCCAAAATCGATAGATGTTACATAACCCAACGGGGTAATATGTGTTAAAAAATACACTTAGGTTCATCAGACTCAACTAGACGCCCTTAAATGGGATTGACATATATTTATATATTATATATTTATATATAATACCAAAATAATATTCGTATTATAGGTACCTACCTGTGATTTTTAATAACATTCAAATTGAGTCACATTGAACCTAAGATCGCTCGGGCACAGAATAACTAATAGTACAAGTACAGAAGCAGCACGCCGCAAAGTCATTTAAATAAATAGCGATTTTTGCACTGACATAATAAAGTGCAAATCAGGTCGCGCAGCGCTAATGTCCCACAGTTATATTCACCTAGTAGTTGCCTCTCTTTCTATCGCGTGCTCTTAACCTTTCTGACGACGCAACGTTAGGGTTGAGTTCTTCTAAACGAACTGCGTAGCATATATCATGATGTGAAAAATGACAATTGTTTATTGGTTTTTTGATTTAGACATCCGTACACGGCACAGTAATGTCGATTCGACATAGTTACTATTATAAAAAGACAATAACTACGCAGGCAGTAAGATGCCGCGCAACTATACAAGCAGGCGTTTGGCAGCCCTCTGCTCACTTGTGCCTCCGTAGGCAGCAGGCTAGCGGTAGGTGCTTATAGCGCGACCTTGAGCGAGTGAAGGAGGCCTGGCTCGGGGCTATCGCACACAACAGCTCAGTTATATTATTTCTAGCGAACGGCCTGCGTGGTCAGTTATTTCTCTATCTTTTAAAACAGTTTTTTTTTCAAAATGAATACCCTATGTCCTTCTCTGTACCGCTGACGTGTATGCAAAATTTCATGATGATAAGTTGTGAAGTTATGACGACGTAAAGGCGTAACTAACAAAGAAACTAACTTTCGGATTTATAATATTAACACAAAATATACAATAATAAGATTATTAATATAATTAAAAAATATTAGAAAAAATCGACTCACCCGTAGCAGCTCAGACGGGACTCGAACCCGCACCCTTAGGATTCCGGCCTAATGCACTAACCAATTATGCTACCGAGTCGCTAGTAGGATTGGCGAAACTTTCTAATACTTTTCACGTTTCCGCTGTAGGCCAGCGCCATCTCATCAATGTGAAGTGAATTAACTTCGACATTCGAAAGCAACACCTTTACAGATGCCAGACAATCAATTAAGATGAAATAGCCATATAATTTTTAAACTTTTAGATTTTGTACGTTTAGTATACAATAATACTAAACGTACAGAAGTCCATCTGCGTGAGGACAATCAAATAATAAGCTACTCTCGCTGCACGGCAATAAAGTACAATTTCAAATTGCACAGCGCTGCGTGCTTATTATTGTATGCACCTTCTCTTTCCGTCGCGTTAGTCGCGTAGCTCTGTCTCAACCGACACACGACACCCCTCGTGCGCTGGCTCGTCTGAGTAAGCCGCGAGCAATAGGCTAATATAAAAGTTTAAGCGCGGAGTGCGACCCCTCTGATATTAGTAAGGATGTCGTGATAATAATGACGCAATCTGTCGCAAAAGCGATACATATTTCATGAGGAAATAAATGGCTCAATAAATAACTATTCAAACAAATCTGAATAGTACAATTTGAGAATCAAGAAACCTCTACATAAATTGGCAACACTAAAAATATACAAGTGACATTATTATACAAGCTTAATTATTGGGAAATGTCTATGTACAGAGAAATCAAATTCGGGTGGTACATTCGAGTCTCTTTTATGGCCGCCTGCTAATAGTTTTAATACTACAAAGTTTGTTTTTGCTACCTTCAAAAGATCAGTGACCTGTAACAAACAAAAAAGTAAATAGAATGTAAAAGCGAAAAACATCGTACAACATGCTACGTGTAACAGAAATAAAGCATTTCATAAAAACGTCTGGAAAAACAGCTATATGTATACAATGTGTTGTTGTGCTGTTTTTTTTCGCGATTTCAGAGTTGATCCCAATATAAAAGTTGTTCAGTTTGATGGTCCCTATTTAGTATTTACCATATTCGGCATAACGGGTTATTTTGTAACACGCTGTAAAATTCCTGTATGGAAGCATCAGGTCAGATTTTTGTCTCTATTTCAGTTCTGATTCCATAAAAAAAGTTCTTCTCGTGCGTCATTTCTGTTACACGCTGTATATGCAATACTTTTGTATTCATTATACAATATTCAAACTTACCTCTTGATCAGGCGTTGTAATAGTTTCTAGTAAAGAGCGGGCTTGCTGGAAATGTTTACAACCGCCCAAGTATAATATCACAGGATTCTCATATCTGGAACAAATAATACAATTTTATAAAAACTGGCCAAGTGCGTGTCGGACTTCGCACGTTTAGGGTTCCGTACCAAACAGGGCTAAGAGTTGGAGCTTATCTGTGCTACGCGTTTGACCGCAGAAGTCGCAGAACTAAGTTGGTTTGTAATAGGAAAATGAAAAACATCAGCCGTTTTATGCATTTTTATATTTTCGTTAATAATTTTTGCGATTTTAGAGTAGGCCCATAGTAAAAGTTGTTCCGATTTCTTATCTACCATAATTGACATTTCGGGTTTTTTCGTAACACCCTGTATTGGCATTTGTTGGTAAAATATACGTAATAATCTAAGTTCATAAGTCAATGGGAAATAAAAAAACACTTCGTAACAAAATTTTGGTAAACTCGTGGTAGTGCACCTGCGGCGGAGTGAGCACGGACAGGGGGGCGAACCGGTGCCGGTACCGGACCGCCTCGTTGTGAACTCTATACAAGCTGTAGGACCCCACTATGCTTGCATACTCACTGCAACGGCTGCGTCATCTCGCAGAACTCGTGGTAGTGCACCTGCGGCGGCGTGAGCACGGACAGGGGGGCGAACCGGTGCCGGTACCGGACCGCCTCGTTGTGAACTCTATACAAGCTGTAGGACCCCACTATACTTGCATACTCACTGCAACGGCTGCGTCATCTCGCAGAACTCGTGGTAGTGCACCTGCGGCGGCGTGAGCACGGACAGGGGGGCGAACCGGTGCCGGTACCGGACCGCCTCGTTGTGAACTCTATACAAGCTGTAGGACCCCACTATACTTGCATACTCACTGCAACGGCTGCGTCATCTCGCAGAACTCGTGGTAGTGCACCTGCGGCGGCGTGAGCACGGACAGGGGGGCGAACCGGTGCCGGTACCGGACCGCCTCGTTGTGAACTCTATACAAGCTGTAGGACCCCACTATACTTGCATACTCACTGCAACGGCTGCGTCATCTCGCAGAACTCGTGGTAGTGCACCTGCGGCGGCGTGAGCACGGACAGGGGGGCGAACCGGTGCCGGTACCGGACCGCCTCGTTGTGAACTCTATACAAGCTGTAGGACCCCACTATACTTGCATACTCACTGCAACGGCTGCGTCATCTCGCAGAACTCGTGGTAGTGCACCTGCGGCGGCGTGAGCACGGACAGGGGGGCGAACCGGTGCCGGTACCGGACCGCCTCGTTGTGAACTCTATACAAGCTGTAGGACCCCACTATACTTGCATACTCACTGCAACGGCTGCGTCATCTCGCAGAACTCGTGGTAGTGCACCTGCGGCGGCGTGAGCACGGACAGGGGGGCGAACCGGTGCCGGTACCGGACCGCCTCGTTGTGAACTCTATACAAGCTGTAGGACCCCACTATACTTGCATACTCACTGCAACGGCTGCGTCATCTCGCAGAACTCGTGGTAGTGCACCTGCGGCGGCGTGAGCACGGACAGGGGGGCGAACCGGTGCCGGTACCGGACCGCCTCGTTGTGAACTCTATACAAGCTGTAGGACCCCACTATACTTGCATACTCACTGCAACGGCTGCGTCATCTCGCAGAACTCGTGGTAGTGCACCTGCGGCGGCGTGAGCACGGACAGGGGGGCGAACCGGTGCCGGTACCGGACCGCCTCGTTGTGAACTCTATACAAGCTGTAGGACCCCACTATACTTGCATACTCACTGCAACGGCTGCGTCATCTCGCAGAACTCGTGGTAGTGCACCTGCGGCGGCGTGAGCACGGACAGGGGGGCGAACCGGTGCCGGTACCGGACCGCCTCGTTGTGAACTCTATACAAGCTGTAGGACCCCACTATACTTGCATACTCACTGCAACGGCTGCGTCATCTCGCAGAACTCGTGGTAGTGCACCTGCGGCGGCGTGAGCACGGACAGGGGGGCGAACCGGTGCCGGTACCGGACCGCCTCGTTGTGAACTCTATACAAGCTGTAGGACCCCACTATACTTGCATACTCACTGCAACGGCTGCGTCATCTCGCAGAACTCGTGGTAGTGCACCTGCGGCGGCGTGAGCACGGACAGGGGGGCGAACCGGTGCCGGTACCGGACCGCCTCGTTGTGAACTCTATACAAGCTGTAGGACCCCACTATACTTGCATACTCACTGCAACGGCTGCGTCATCTCGCAGAACTCGTGGTAGTGCACCTGCGGCGGCGTGAGCACGGACAGGGGGGCGAACCGGTGCCGGTACCGGACCGCCTCGTTGTGAACTCTATACAAGCTGTAGGACCCCACTATACTTGCATACTCACTGCAACGGCTGCGTCATCTCGCAGAACTCGTGGTAGTGCACCTGCGGCGGCGTGAGCACGGACAGGGGGGCGAACCGGTGCCGGTACCGGACCGCCTCGTTGTGAACTCTATACAAGCTGTAGGACCCCACTATACTTGCATACTCACTGCAACGGCTGCGTCATCTCGCAGAACTCGTGGTAGTGCACCTGCGGCGGCGTGAGCACGGACAGGGGGGCGAACCGGTGCCGGTACCGGACCGCCTCGTTGTGAACTCTATACAAGCTGTAGGACCCCACTATACTTGCATACTCACTGCAACGGCTGCGTCATCTCGCAGAACTCGTGGTAGTGCACCTGCGGCGGCGTGAGCACGGACAGGGGGGCGAACCGGTGCCGGTACCGGACCGCCTCGTTGTGAACTCTATACAAGCTGTAGGACCCCACTATACTTGCATACTCACTGCAACGGCTGCGTCATCTCGCAGAACTCGTGGTAGTGCACCTGCGGCGGCGTGAGCACGGACAGGGGGGCGAACCGGTGCCGGTACCGGACCGCCTCGTTGTCGAACTCCGATTGCGGCTGCCGGATCTTGCCTTGTAACTTGAACGCCACTAGTGCCTGTGGATTAAATATTGATGATGATTTAAACTTGTTCATGGGGAAGTCCAGACAGCATAGACTTTCCTGTTGGTACGAAGTCAATTCAATTCAATTCAATTCAATTTATTTGCACTGTATTGTATCTAATCTGGTTATGAGTTTTGTTCCATATGGAAACTTAAATAAATGACACAATGAGTTACGCACTACAAGAGACAGGGGGAAGCAGGAAGCGGTCATGGCGGAAGTTGACAGACTGATCGTACCCGATCACGTTTGTTAAGCAACGCTCGGTCTGGTCAGGTGTCGGATGGGTGACCGTTAAGTGGCAACTGAGTGCTTAAGTGATAACTGAGCGCTTAAGTGACAACTGAGCGCTTCCGTGCTTCGGAGGGCACGTTAAACCGTCGGTCCCGGCTGTTGTCATCTGATAACAGTCGTTAAGCCAAGTTAGAGGCTTTACAGGCGGCTTGATAAATTCTAACACCAGAGGTGGCCACTAATGCTCATTCGATAAGAAGACGCACTACAACGCAATACAACACTTTATCATTTTGTTTGTTGAAACTCTCAACATAAAAAATTTTCATCCAAAAAAAGTATTTCGCGGTTTTTTTCCCGCGTACCACCTTAAGGGGCCATAACAGGAAAACATGGTTTGCGCGGGCTATATTTTTGTACAGAAAACGTAAAGTTGTAGCCACAAAAAAACATACGACAAGCTAAAGAGATTATCTAGTAGGTACAAGTATTAAATTGCGTATAAACTTCACAGATGATTGTAAAAATAAATCAGAATATCATCAAAAGCGCTTGTCACGGGCCATATTTTTGGCGTAAATAATAGCGGAAACGTATTGAATTCTACATCAAAATACACTTTAACGTACTATACAGTTGCTCCAGTAACTTTTTTTCAAGAAAGATAATTGTGCTAAAGATAATGATGAAAAACCAACGAAAAACATCGAAAAAGTGCAGAAGTGAGGTTATTTTCCATACTCTTTACACGTAAAGAAAAAGACAGAGACAAATGATTTCGAATAACGGAGCCTTAATAAAACCCGGCATCTTTCGAATATGATTTTCTTCAGCCGTGCGTTAAGAAGATCTGCTGTTTTTTTTCTATAAGCATGCAGTCCTAGGTCTTTTCTGCAGAGTCAACATTTTTTGCTTGCGGACAGGATTTCGTTGGATTCGCGCCTTCACTGCTTTGATGACCGCTGGAATCCGAACAGTACAAGGTCGACCGCTCCCTTAGAGCATACAGAACGGGAGTAAGCAAGAGCGCTCTCCTACACTAGATTTTGTTCACCGATTTTGGGGGGAGACGAGGTACACACGCACAGCACACAACTTCATATTCACGCACACTTTTGAAGCTTAAAGTCATATTGTTACACACGCACACAAAAACAGAATGACCACAAAGTTATATTGGCAGGTGGTCAAATTCGGAACTAACCATCTTAGTACAAATTCTGACAGATCACGTAGACGGCAGCGCCAAACTTACCGACATAAATAAGTTTGCCCTTGCGTTAAGGTTAGTGATGGGACATAAAAAGACCGATGAAATTGAATGTTTAGAAGCCTTGAATTGAAGATGAGTGATTATGATTACGACCAAAAAAAATTAATGTCTTCATTTTGATTTTGTGATTTGCACCAACAATCACTAAAATACGCTTACAAATAATTGTTTAATAACATACTTAAAACATCGTTCTGCCCTTTTATCCTAAAATGATGTACAGAAATGAAATTCCGATAGTGAGTGTTGGCGCAAGATGCAAGTATAAAGGTGTGTAGGTTGTCAAAAAAGAAAATAAATGTGATTAATAATGTAATCATTTATTTACAAGTATCTATGTACAGTCAGCAGCACATCAAGCTATTCAAAACTGTCAAAAATCTCCAATGAATTTTGAACCTTAAATTGCTTGTTAGGGTTCCGTAGCCTAAATGGCAAAAAACTAAACCCTAATAGATTCGTTATGTTTGTCTGTCCGTCCGTCTGTCCGTATGTCACAGCCACTTTACTCCGAAAGTATTAGGACTACACAGTTGAAACTTGATAAGTAGATGTATTCTGTAAACCGCCTTACGATATTTACACAAAAATAAAAAAAACAAAAGATTAAAGGGGGCTCCCCATACATGGAACTGAAACTGAAAAAAAGAATCCATATAAAAGTCTATAGATAGGTCTTCAAAAATGTCATTGAGGTTCCTAAGACTATTTTTTCTCAAAGTCAACCGTTTGAACGATAATATACACTGCCAAAGTAGTAAAATGTGTCCCCCCCCCCTCTAACTTTAAATCAGCTTTTAAACTATTTTTATTCTTCGTATATAGGGAATTTAAAAGTTGCCTACTGTTAGATATCAGGCGGCATCAAGAAAGGAAAGGTAAACAATATCAAAATAAAGATAAAAGAACCCAAAAACAACCCGGTTGACGCATTGGATAAGATGAAGACAAGACAAACATTTGTGCGCAAGAACATGTCTGTTTGTCATGGTATTTTCTATGTATTATAAGTGGGTGCGTATCAGAATGTCTAAAGTTAGAATGTCTAAAGTTAAAATGACAAAGTTCAAAATGTCAAAAATTAAAATTCAAATGGTTTAAAATCTCGAAAATCATTATGTCTAACTTCAAAATAGCAAAATTCAAAGTATCAAACGTATCAAATACTTGAAAGTTAAAATATCAATGGTCATTAAGTCTAAGTTCACAATGATTTATTTGAATTGGGTTGAATCTTAAAACGAATCATCTTCTTTGAGGATGATTGAGTCTGTGGAGGTGTCTTTGGGCTTCGTCTAAAATGCGTTATAGCAAATTTAGCTGCTGGAAACGAGTCTAAACTAGTCTACTGGGACTTAGAAACCGTAGACCGCAGGTCACGAGATAGGTGCGAGGAGCGTAGCGACGAGCATGTAAGGGTGGGTGGGTACTCACTTAGGTTCGCGAACCTCCGCGCTCCGCGAACCTAGAACAGTGATCCATAGCAAAAACAAATATTTTTACTTTGGCTACAGTGTGTGCCTGTGCGAACCAGCTTCGCATACGAGTTCCCTCACGTACACACCTCGGCGCCCTGTTTCAGCAGAGGATAAACGATATTTTCGGTGCAGGTTCGCGGAGCGCGGAGGTTCGCGAACCTAAGTGGGTACCCACCCTTAGGTTGACATGAACCCAGCGCGCGAGCCGAGCGAGCGAAGCGAGCGTGCCGCGGCAGCGGCCGGCGAAGCGCCAGAAAAAAACTATATTTCAAAGTCAATTGGTGGATTTTGTTCGCCGGCTACTGAATCAGTGACTGGCACCGGCTACCGAATCAGGGAGTGGCGCGGCTATGTTGATGTGCGGCGGAGGCACAGAGGTTAACACACAGTTATTTAACCTAATTAATAAGATACCTAAATGAAAGAAAATGAGTAAATTCTATACGTCATTATATGTATTTGGACTATTAGACATTTTAAGTTTTAATCATTTGAACTTAGACATTTTAATTTTTGACTATCTGACCGTTTGACATTTTCGTTTTTGACATTTTGAACTTTGCCATTTTAAGTTTAGACATCCTGATACGTACCCATAAATATACCATCGCACAAGTTTCAATTTAATAGAAAAAAACACTAGAGAAAAATAGACACCCGTATTTTTTCTAGTGTTTTTTCTATTAATTATCTTAATATAAAAATAGCATTGTGATTTGTTAATGCCTAAAATCTAAAAATGCCAATAAATCACTTGTGTTTTTGAAATCAAGACAACATCAGAGAAACTAATGATTGAAAAATTTATGTACGATCAGATCACATTCATTCTCTTTGACTTTGTTCATTCGTCTTCTTTAACTTTGTCACAGCACTAAGACTTCTACCATGGTGTTTGGCATCGTTTTGCTATCGCAATCTCTGTCGTTGGCTTTACTAAACAAACTGGGTTTTCTTCGTGATTATATTATAGTTTGTTAATAAAATTATACTTACGTGTGTAAGGAAATCCCGTCCTTATTAAAATTTGAAGTTTCAGATCGCCTTTTGCACAATATCACCGCACAATTCACCATTTTCGCGGAGCTGCGTTCGGCGATATGTAGTCTTTCAAAATGGCGAGTGTTCGCGACCAACTAGTTTTTATAAACTGACACGACCAAATTGGTCATGTACTTTGGTGAAAGGGGGTGCCTGTATATGCCTACTCCCGTTCTGTATGCTCTAAGACCGCTCCAGATAGTTTTGTTACAAAACTAAAAACTGACAGATACTAGAGTTTACTACTTTTAATATATCTATGGATTATGTAAAATAGTGCGCTCGCTGACTCTCTTTGACAAGAAACAAAAATGGTAATAGTGGGAAAGAACCATGGTTTGGTTACCAATTGCTTGGTCTGGTCTGCCAAAGGTAGAGATAGGAACTTTGCCTGTATACGTTTTAAATTTGAGATTTTTGCATTCACAATGCTATTTTTATACAATACTAAATATAAAAATAACTAAAAGTTATATACAGCCTGGCGCAACTAGGAACAAAAAAAATCATTGTATGGAGTTTAGTCTAAAAATAATGGCGGATATTGCCTTCTCATTCTCTCTGTTTTCCGTCCTACTTCAGTTGTCATAGTTGACATATTTCAAGATTATTTCTGTTCGTTTTGGAATTAAATTAATTTAATTTAAGTGGTTTAATTCGTGTAAAATTGAATTTATTGAAACGTAGTAGTTTTTTTAATCATTGTTACCAAGAACACATTATAAAACTTATGTAATTTGTGGTGTTCGTGCCTATCGTAACATAAATGAGAAAAAGAAGTTTATGGGTAGATTTTCTTTGGATCCTGACCGGTAAGCAATAAATTATATAATATTTTGTCCCGTGTACCACAGCATGTTACATGCAAGCACAATTTTATGCTAAATTTGTGATAAATGTTTTGTTTATTATTAATTATTATAACACTAGTGCTGCTCCTGGTAACTATCGATAACTAGGTACTTACAATATTTTTCAGTTGCAGACAATGGTTTGAAATAATAGGCAATGAGGACCTAGCCTATATTCCTATTGAGAAATTATGCAAAATAAAATTTTCATAATTCTCATGTGCTGCCGACTGTACCAAAAAACATTTTTGACTAACTTATTATATTAGCAGTTTATACAAATTAGTTTGTCCCAAAATTTTTGTTTTTGTTTCAGATGTCACAGTTGGTCCCTGAAAAAATAAACTTCTTGCAAAAAATAATAAAATACAAAAAAAGACTCTTCAGAAAAAGTTAAAATCTTGGACTCCATTGAGTCATCAGTATTAAAAACATTATTATAATACTTCTACGGCCAAAAATCAAAAAGAAAACAAGAGGTTAAGCGGGGATAAATATTTTATTTTTTAATTTTCATGTCAATAAATGTTTTATTATGATGAAAATTTTTGTTTTATTTTTTGTATTTTTATCGATAAATCAGAGAGGTAGGTATCACAGAGTACCACACATAATTATCGATAAGCGCTGGGAACGCGGCGTGCAGCACTATTCGGTTCGCTATGTTGGTACACTGTTATTTGACGCAATTTTGACTTTTGTGCTGGAAAGTGGCACTAGATTTAGACTAAATTGATTTCATTTTGCCACTACTGAGTCCCGCCTCTTAAATCGTAGTGATTATTTCCTCTGTGGTTATATAGCTATTTCATCTTTATCAATTTGTCAAAATATCTGGAAAGATATTTGAATGTCGAGGTAATTCCTCATATTGGTGAAATAAAGCTGGCTTACAGCGTAAGAGTAGGATATACTAGAAGAAATTCGACAATGCCACTAGTGACTCGGTAGCTCAGCGGTCAGAGCATTGGACCGAATATCCAAAGGTCGCGGGTTCGATTCCCGTCCGAGACTTGATCTGGTGCGAGTCGTATTTTCTCTAGTATATTGCCTACGTAAGTTGTCTAAATATTGAATATTTTTACTTTACACCACAATTTATGGCACAGATTAAAATATACCAAAACTTTTACCTTATAATATCCGCCGCACATGTTTTGCATGACTTGGCACATGAGTCCTTCTCTAGCGTACGGTCGGATCTTTTTCTTCTGTTTGCGAGCCCCCGCACGTTTGGCGTCTTGCCGTTTACTGCCTTCGCCCGCTAGCGTCTCGGCGCGACCGAGCGCTGAAACTAGCCAGCCGTAAAGAAACTCGTATAAATACCTGAAAAATAAACGATTTATTAGGTTTATTTAACCGGTGCCGGTGTAAAAAGTATTTAAACAAAAGATATTAAGAGTTTGTTTCCAAGTAATGCTGTGCAACAAGACGGACGAATGAGTTTAAACAGTTCAGTAGATCGAACGTCAGCGCGACTGTTAGAGCCTTAAATCGACACTGCAAACTAAACAGACACCTATTTCATGTGAAATTGAGTGATACTGACGTCTGCAGATATTGCAATGAGGAGCAGGAAACGCCAAAGCACCACTTATGTGATTGTAGACCCCTAATCCACAAGCGTAGTATCCATCTGGGGCGACACTGGACTTCCTGGAAGCCGCTGGGCTTAAAGAGTTACTATAAATTAGGTAGCGAGTCACAATCACAATAGATCTTTTAGGTTGCAGTGACTACAGATTTATCTGAGCTGCATAGCCCCTAACACTCTGATAATAATAATGCTGTGCAAGGTGTAAGAAAGACTACCGTACGCCATATTGACCCTCAGAAGTTGGTACAAGATATGGCATTCAAAAGTGATCCCTATGTGTATGGTAATAAGTCTCACCAGACTATATATTATAATATTTATAATCAAGGATACTCGTGGTCGCTGTAGAGCTAGAGGTATGCGATCATGACTCTTAATTTGTACAACAATACAATATTTATGGCATTCAAAAGCGAGCCGTAGGATAATAAGGCTCACCAGAATATGTAGTGGTACTCGTGGACGCTGTACAGCTCCAGCTCGAGCCCGGACAGCAGGTATGCGATCATGACCCTCAGCACGTGGTACAAAATCCAGGTTCCGAAGCAAGCCCGAGGCCCAGTTCCGGCGGCTCCACTCAGCACAGCATCCACGCTCTCCGCCTATAGATAGAATAAGCCCAGTTAGTTAAAAACAGCTTGACTGATAACAATAGTTTTTATTTGTTTGCTATAGCAGGCGTCCGTCACTCGCTCAAGGCCACGCGTTACATACCTACCGCTCGGCGTATCGTCTACGATACAACTAGTAGGTATGAACCTCTATACAAAAAAAGTTGGGAGTTACAAGTCGTGATAAAGTTTGGCCACATGATAGAAACTGATCTGTAGGCTGTTTCTAACTAATATTGAGCTGGCTATTAAACTAAAAAAATGAAGTTGAAAAATGTTGGTTATTGTGTAATTTTTCAGAAACTGCGTAATAAATTGCATTTTTTTATATCAGAAATAAATTCTACGTTATTGATTTATCCAAAAATGATACTACATTTGACCTATTAGTTAAACCTGAATTGTTATAGTTTTTAGAATGGAGCCGGGAAAAGTGCGCTATTCAACCCGCTGCCGTATGGAACTGTATGTAAGGATAGTTTGGCCCAGCTCAATATTAGTTAGAAACAGCCTACAGATCAGTTTCTATCATGTAGCCAAACTTTATCACGACTTGTAACTCCCAACTTTTTTTTGTATAGAGGTTCATACCTACTAAACTGGCAAAGGGCCGCACGCCCGCCTGAGAGCGACCACTGCACGTTTCCCGCGCTTACTCCACCTTACTCCTCGAAATGCCGAAACCAGTGGATGGGTGTCAAAGTAAAAAAAAAAAAGAAAAATTGTGTTCTTATTGATATAATAATTTAAAGATAGGTAGGTACACACTACAGCACGTCAGGTTACAGTTAAACTGCAAAAACAGCTTTTATTACGAAGGGGATAAAGGCGGTCTCAAGGTCAACATGTATAGTCTGAGGTGCCGTCGTGTGTACCTACTTACGAAATAAATTATTAATGACAAATTTGATTTCGTAAGAAAGCATAATTTTTAAATGTGTTGTAGGTATTACACACAGGAAACAAGAACTGTTTACTAAATAGGACAAGTAACGATAAACAACTACAATCCCCGTCAATTGGTAATGCGCCTGGTGGCTACGATTTTAACATCAAAAACGAAAAACAAAATTGTATTTAAAAATTTTATATACCTAGCTAGACACTATCTTATTGAAAATAATAATTCAATAATTATAATATTACCTATTAGAATTTTCTTGTTTCATGTAATTTTTAGTTGCGGATCACGTCAACGTGAATGTTAATGTGACAAGGTTCCAGCGCATTACCAATTGACGGGGATAATAAGTAACCTACCTACCTATTTAACTAGGCACCAAAAGTTGACTTTTGTTATTTTTATGTCCCCCATATTTACGTCTACCTAGGTAGGTAAGTACCTAGTTAGATTATTAAGTATTATTAGTAATGTTCAAATATTATTGTAAGATTTTCTTTAACCATGGCACCTACGTAAAATCACTTTCTTTTTATGATATAATGCTACGCAGTTCATTTATAAACAGACAACCCTAACGGCGTCAGAAGAGATGAGAGCTACGCGATAGAAAGAGAGAAAACTTCTAGGTGAATATAACTGTAGCAGCTGTAGCGGTGTGCGATCTGAATTGCGCCTTATTGCTTTGGAGCAAGAGTCGCAATTTAATTAAATGATGTTGCGGAATGCGGCTTCTGTACTTGTACTATTATGTATTCTGTGGCTATAGTACTAGGTTTAGTAACAAAAAAATAGGAAAATCCCAAAAGAATACTTTAGTTCTTTCGTATTCAGCTGCTTTGTTAGTAATCTTTTATTTTCATTTTTCAACTAATTAAATAGATGGCGCTGAATTTAAATATTTTAAAACTCTCAAGGTAAAATTGATAATCATATAAATTGTGGGTGATGCGAAGTTCCCAGGATCCACTAGATGATATAATACCTCTTCCTGTAGCGCCGCGAACTCGTCGAGCAACAAGGCGAGCTTGTCCCGCTGCCGCGCGCGGTTGTGGCCGCACACTTGCAGCAGCACTGCGAACGGTCGCAAGCACCGAGCTAGCAAGTTCCCAGGGTCCACTAGTGTGATATAATACCTCTTCCTGTAGCGCCGCGAACTCGTCGAGCAACAAGGCGAGCTTGTCCCGCTGCCGCGCGCGGTTGTGGCCGCACACTTGCAGCAGCACTGCGAAAGGTCGCACGCACCGAGCTAGGAAGTTCTCCACGAACTCACGCGCCTAAAAACAAATGTACATCACAGTTCGCATTATATGATATGAATTGATTAAATTAACACAATACCTCCGTTTAAGTAAAAAGGTTAACCCATAGACATAGAAAAATTTCGCTACGCTCAAGTAGACGGACAATGGTGCGAGTGAGAAACCGATTCTTACGGCTTATGCGATGTGCGAGAAAGAGTTAAAAGAAAATGACAGCAGAACCTAGTTTGACTTCATTTATCGTCTGTTATCATCTTGGTGAAAAGCGTCCACACGATTATTTTGTAATTTTGACTGCGATCTGATCGGTTAGGCTCATAAAGCTATATAAATCAATAATGGTGTCGTGTTCTGTACTGAATTGTAATGTTATTTACGACAACAACCCAAATAAACACTCATTTCACAGGTAAATAAGATTGTACAAGTACCATTTTCATATTTCATATTTTAGTTGAATATATTCCTAAATACACTAAGTAATACACTAATATCATGCTATTAACCACCTATTATCTAAATAAAGGCTGATTTCTAAACATTATGTGTTAGATAAAAAGATATTATGTCCGTGAACTTGAGAAAATAAGGCGTAGAGATTGATCAAAAATTATTATATTATCGATACTCATGTCGAAGATTTCCAATATAAACTTATTTGTCTTTGTGAACACTGATAGCTTTATCTAAAGCTGCTTTTAACCGACAGTTTTCAAATGGTAAATTATACCTACTTAAGTACTAATTTAACAATATTTCCAGGTTTCCTATAAATCCAGTGATTAAGTTACTGAATAAATGTCATAAATAGAATAGGCTGGGAGCCTCAAGGAGACTTGTAAGAAATTATTTAAATAAAATTGTTCATAATCTTGTTTGTGTTTTATTTATTAGAGCAATAATACATTATGGTTATCGACAATCTAAAATGGACTTCAGGGCATCTCTAAAGTTCACGCACACGTTTACAAATTTTCACACACTGGCTCATGTCACTTTTGGTGTCGCAGCCAAGCAACTCTGTTCCTCTATTCCAGTGGAATATTAACTTTATGGGTTAACCCCGATGCCCTCCTATTGCCACGCACTAGGTAGCCAAACAACAATAAAATATCTATTGTAATAATAAATAAATAAATTCTTGGAAAATTTCACACAGCGCCGTCTAGCCCCAAACTAAGCAAAGCTTGTAATATGGGTGCTAGACAACTGATATACTACGTATATATTTTTTTAAATACCTATATACTTATTATACATATACACACCCAGACCCGTCACAGAAATTAAAATTCATCATTTCAATTTCTGCCCGGCCGGGAATCGAACCCGGGACCTCTTGCGTGGTAGGCGGCATGTTGACCACTGCGCCATTCAGGGGCCGTACCGGCTAACGCATCGAAAATCGAAAAGTCTGCCGAGTTTCAACTTAAAACAGAAAAATCAAAGTAAGGAACTTCGTCTTGTACTTTCTGTTGACGTAATTTGGAAGATATCGATGTTCGTGTGACATCATGAATTGGGGTTTTCCATTTTGGCCCAATTGGGCCTCGATTTATCTGTTTTAATTTGAAACCCGACAGACTTTTCGATAATCGATTCGTTAGCCGGTACGGCCCCAGGTCATCAAATTGTGTTTTGTGTTCGTGCGTTAGCCCGTACATGTTTGTGTCTCATTTTCCAGGAGTTAATTTGCTGATTTGATTTGTGCTTTTTATGTTGCATATAATCTGGTCTTTATTAATGACAATTTTAATTTAAAAAGACCACATTTTATTTATTAGTGATTAAAGTTTAAAAGACGTATGACAACTACCAAGAACTGTTTACTAAATAGGGGCATTCATAGCAATATAGTTACAATATGTAGATCACAAGACACTATTTTATTCATCAAATTACCTGCGGCGTAGAGACCATGGGGGACTTGGGCGTGAGCGCGGGCGGGTTTACGAAGCTCTTGACGGAATCTCTTAATATTTCCACAAACGCGTAATGCGGCCGTGGCTGGCCCACGGGCCCATTCATGCCACTTTGGGCCATAGACGCGGTACTCGCCGGCGACGGGCTGAGGTATAGCAGTTGTAGCGCCGAACGGGATAAGATGCACGCGCGCTGACGACTGAACTCCATGAAGAAGTCCTGGAATACAATAATACGTCTCAACTCAACACAAAATCTCACAAGCTGTATAAAAAGATGACTAAGTGTAAAGAGAAATACGCATTATCCGTGGTCACGATGCTAGCCATAGCCAGTAAGTTTTGCTGTTACTCAAAATGTTGTGTGTTTTCTTTATTGTATCAGGTCTTCGAGACTATTGCGTAGGTAAGGGCTGATTTTTCAATGTCCGGATAAGCTTTAATCGTTTGATAACGTATTATACCGCCAAATTGAAATTATTGTCATTCGTTTGACTGACAATTTTTTTAAATGCTTTTATTTTATTTAGTTAATAATTGAACTCCCTGAAATATTAGCCCTACTACCCCGCCCTATGTCAAACATGCCCATGTCAATAGCTGGGTCCACAACAAGCGAGCAGACTCGCGCGAGGCCCGAGGCGCGAGGCCCGAGCACGGCAAATGTCTTGCCTCACGTCACGAGGCGGCTCACACGGTGTGGATTTGCCTCGCAGCGCAGCAGGCGCTTGTTGATCATCGGCCATAATATGGACCAAGTACCAGTGCTGTATGGAAGTTGGTGCAGGAGGTGATCTTCCAGGCGTGCCGCAGCCGAGTGACCAGCTCGTCGAAGTACTGCAGCGCCTCGGGCCGCGGCTTGATGCGCGTGTACCGCGGGAAGGTGGGCGGCAGTAGGCGCTGGTTGATCATCGGCTCGAATCCCATAGGGTTCGGAGAATCAGCTGCGTTTAAATAAAACTATTAAATCATTGCTTTTTTAAAGAAAAAAGTAAACCTTAAAAAGACAAGCACATTGATGACTGCGAAACTTAGATTGTGTTCTGCATAAAATAATACTATTGGATATCAAAAAACTGATTTCCACACAATTAGAAGTCGCTAGATGCAATCAATTTATGCATTACAAGGTATTTTTTCTGTACCGACTTGGAATCAGGTGTATTATAAATTTACGCTTACATTTGTATGAAAACTTTTAGTTTAATGTAGTTGCTGCCAGAGGAGCAGTACCAAATTGCAAAAATTGCTTACTAGTCACTATCGACCCATAAGAAAGGCCCAGCAGCGGGGACATTAAAATGGCTGATGGACACTTTCGAGTACCTATAGTAAATGTATCATAATAATACAAGCACAGGTAATAAACAGTAAAAAGTTTGTCATTCTCACAATTCTCCGAAGGCTGTGTTCCTTTGGTTGATGTCTTGATAATGACTTTCATCATTTCAGAGCATCCATTGAGTAACGCAACGCAATCCGCCCCGGAGGTGGAATCCCTCTTTGTGATCAAAAGAAGGGCTTGATAGAACATCCTGGTGAACCTGATCCGGGCCGCTAAAGCAGGCCACAGATTGCTGGCCTGTAATTGGTAATACTTTGGTTTAAAGATTAATCTAGAATAACGACTCAAAGACTGTATTTGATCTCAATCGAAAGGAAAAATGTACTGAAACATTATGTATTAATGAAACACTACACTGTTTGAGCAGTTTCTTAAACTGTTACTCAAGATGCCACTTCATATTTAAACTAGGATTTCATATTGAGTTAAGAATGTTTAATTAATATGGGCCTAAGTATATGACAAAACTTAGCCTTATTAAGATAGAAGAAAATATAATTACATCATCCTCCATACTCCGGGCCTTTTTATTAAGTTCTTCTTCTTGTTCTCTCAGCATAGCTATGCACTTCTGCTCACTTACTTCAAGTGATGCATCATATGTATTCCCAGTCTGAGGGTTCGAGCCAAGACGATAACCATAGCCCATGGGTTGGAAATCTTCCTCTTCAAAAACCTGGGCCCTGTAAACAAAAGTTTAAACTTCTCATTTAATAGTATTTCAGACTTTGTTTTCCTATAACCCTAATGTTATATTTATCGATAATTGCTAGTAAAAATCTATTCACCACCTGAATTAAATGACGTGATGATTCGATTTTACAAGCGATTGTCGAAGCGTTAGTCTAGTAAAATCAACTGGAAAAAACTGGCCTGTGTAAATCTCACATAAGACAACCATACTGGTTCTGTTGAAGCAAAAATAATTATATACATTTATGTGAATACTACAAACTAATATAATATACAATTTTACAATGAGGGCTTTTCATAATGACAAAAAACTGTAGGCTTGATAGATGGCGTTGATAAAAATGTGTATGTCAATGTGATATTTTTTTTACTAAGCTTCGTAGAGTACTCAGGTAGGCAGGCAAATATAACCCTAAATTATTTCTCTTTGGGCAAATGTCAGCCAGCAAGCACTTACTAGCCTCTTTGGTACAGGCCGTTTATTTTTAAAAGCCAATTTTGACACTTCTCTTTCCATCAACGCCATCTAGTGAGGCAAAGAATTACTATTTTTATTTTTCAAACGCCACTTTGAAAAGCCCTTATTGCAAATAATGTTCATACTTACTTGTTTATACAATCCCTTATACAATCAAGTAGTTTATATACTGCAATACTATAAGCTTTCAATGTCTTGTTCACAATTGAATGCGGCTGATGAAGGTAAAGGTTGGTGAAGACAGTCTGCGCTAGAGAGTGGCCCTCCAACCAAGACACGATGCAAGCCATAGTTGCATCTATGATACCAATCAACTCGTTAGGATCAAGATCATCAATTTTTAATTTGCCAGCCTGGAATGAATGTTAAGAATGATGCTGAAATTCTTTTCATCCTTTCATGTAACTGCGCACTGGGCACTTTGGGTATGAAGCAACAATTAGCCTGGTTCCGGCCAGACAGACCATTTTCATAGGGCTTAAAGTCGTCAGAAATGATAAGAGCTACGCGATAGAAAGAGAGACAACTTCTAGGTGAATATAATTAGGGAAGGGAGCGCTGTGCGACCTGAATTGCACTTTATTGTGTAAGAGCAAGAGTCGCTTTTTATTTTAATTGTCCATTTTGCGGAGTGCATCTTCTATACTTGTACTATTATGAATACTGTGGTATTAGTGCACTACTGTAAGACCTGTTAAATAATAACATCATTTTGGGACCTTAGGTTGAGGTCTCATTGAACTGTAGAGAGATAAAATTGTGCCTATTTTCTTCCATAATTTATTGATATGATTCTAATTAATAATGTAATATATTTTTCAGAGTGAAATAGATAGTTACCGCTACAGCTTGTTGGAAATTAAGTGGCTTTGGGTTTCCACGATTACACAACATCCCAGCATCCATTTTAGGGTCCATCATTTCAATGGCTGACATTGCCTCAAACAAACCAAACAGGTGCCCATCGTGTAAAAGTTCGCCTAGTTGTAGATCTGAAATATATTCAAATTACCTTTTACCTCATAGCCCAGGCTAATTTGGTATTTTATTACTATAACTAATTGTTTTTTAATTTTTTATATAACAAGGGAGGCAAGATTTTTTTTATACTCTAGTGGCATCGGGCCACAACATTTAAGCCGGGCTGGCCGGCGCGCAGTAGTTTAAATGCCTTGGCGGGCCACTTTGTGGCTAGCATTACCGGGTTTGACCGGTCTGTACCTATTATCTTATAATGAGGCAGTTTAAAATCTTACCTTGAATATGTTTGAAGAAGTCAGATGTTATATCCACCCAATTATAAGTGACTTCCGGTGAAGCTGTCAAAGACTCCATTGTCCTAGAAATATTACATAAATAATAACAATAAACATTTGTCAATTGCCATGTTACTAATTGTCTATTGCAATAACAACTCGAGGTCCCAAGAACAAAATCTTATGGAAATATAAGACATACATTTTATTAATTGATGTATTTGTTATCACATTAGCTATACCTAATGGAATGTACTAAAATTTTAATTGCACGCAACAAAAATGCTGAGTTCTGGCAACTAGAATTCTAGTAATACAACATTGTTCTTGGGACCTGTCAAACTACAAGACATGCTGTAGGTCTTCTATTACTTTAATTCTTACAACCATAGGACAGCTAAGGAAACCCAAAAATATAAGCTTATGAATAGAAAGCCCAAGTAAAAATAGACTATTTTTTATGAAGTAAAAGAATTATGTTCAGATTGTAACAAATGCACGAAAGTAGTAATTGCTACCTAACTGTATGGAAGGTGTCAACTTACTTGTATAATGGTAAAAAGAATTTTAATACATTAACTGCAGTTGGAGGCAACTACTAAACATAGGTACTTATACTATTTGACTGTTTTGCCCATGTTAGTATGAAAAAGTATCCCATACCATACATCAATAACTATGATAAGTGTGTAACTATGCCAATTGCTAATACAAGTTAAAAAAGCTTTTTGGAAAACAACACAAACACAAACAAACATGCCTATTTGGAAGCAGGGAAAGATAGAAAAAAGTGGAAACTGGAAGTCAATGGAGTAGGCTTTTACAGGCACACAACAAAAGACGCTAACAATTAACTGATCTGCGCCTGCCGTATACCCCCCTAAAAATAATTAGCACCAGAGAAGAAACGAGACAAAAGAAGAACATGTAAACAATTTGCCTGCCTCATGTGGCCGAGTCAGCGTTAACGGAATGGCTTAAGCTATTTTGAGTGGGCCTCATGCGGCTGGGTCGGCGTCAATTCATCACACTTCTAATTATTAAGCACTAATAATTAGAAGTGTGATGAATCTACTAGCAAACTAACACAAACCAAAGTCAAAATTTGCATCACTACATAGTATAAAACAGGGGTGGCCAACTTGTCTAGGGCTGCGATCAACCTTAAAATTTCCTGGCCTATTGAGATCGACTTATAGCATTTTGATTATTGGGGTATTTTTCACAATAAAACACCCGCCTCCCGTACCTTTCTGACTACTTGCTTTGCTACCACAAGCAAGCACTTTTTGTAATGTCTCTCGCGATCGACCGCACTGTCTCCAGCGATCGACTTGTTGGCCACCCCTGGTATAAAACAAAGTCGCTTCCCGCTGTCTGTCCCTATGTAGGTATGCTTAGATCTTCAAAACTATGCAATGGATTTTGATGCTGTCTTCTTTAATAGATAGTGATTCAAGAGGATGGTTTATATATATATGGTTTATAATACATGGTGTCAAATTCCACACTTCACCAAAGCGAAGCGAGGGCGGGTCGCTAGTAAAGAATAAAGATGTGGAAAAAAGTGTCAAAAGAAAAGGCTTTTATTTTATTTTTTTACAATTATATTAAAATTAATCTTAGAGAACCAGTAGTGATATAATAATCAAATAAACATTCAGAATTGTCTAACAATCATCTTCGTGACTTCATCGTATTTTGGAAACATTTTTAAAACTTTTTCATGGTTTTGAAAATTTGATAAATAAGTACAATAATGCAGTGAGATTTTTCATACAGTTATAACATTAGGAAATGTTAAGAAAGGCAGTAGATTTAGCAGAAATAGCATGCAATTTTACTAACCCGTCACCATCGTAATAATCATCGTTATCACCCATAGTTTGTTCGCAAGCCCCAAATAAATGTGAAAATAAAATTATATTACCCTTAATTTATAATCCAAACATTTAAAATACTCATAGATCAGGGATTAAAGGAAAATATTAAAAAATTAGGGCGCCTGAGCCGAGCCGAAAGAAAAATGTTCCGCTCGACTTTTTTTGACACTTTGGCCGCGTTCCGAATCACGCTTACAGTATGAGCGCGCTAACGCCCGGACCGATTCATGCTTACAACGCTCACGTAAGTTGAAGTGACGTCACAGATGACGTCATCGCATGTGCTAACGACGCTCAGCGTATTCTACCAAAGCACTGTGAGCGTTGTCAGTGTAGCTGTCAAACTTCCTTGTCAAAGTTCATTCTTTTTAAAATTTGTGGTTATTATTTATGATTTTTAGAAAAGATGGCTGAATTTATTGATCTGCAGGTGTTTTGTGAAGCTACGAACGAAATAGTTATAACAAATTGATATTGAGAAAGTTAGTAGTGGTATTAAGTATTTTGAATCTTTGATGTTTTATAAATTGGTAAGTAAATAACTGGTCAGAGTGAAGGAACTTGATTCATATTTATTAGTGCCTTTTATTATCCCATAGGATTAATAATGTACTTTATTGAGATACCCCTTTTAGAGGTTATGTTGTTAAAAACAATTCAACGTTAGCGGTGTGAGCGCTCTCACGAGCGGTCCGAATCAATAGTATTGTGAGCGTGCTGACAGCGTGCTAATGATTTGGACCGGTGTACAATAACGTCACACGCTGTGAGCACTGTTGGCGTGAATCGGAACGCGGCCTTTGAATCTTTGTGATTGACGTTGACATTGACATTGGATGCATTCCAGCAAGCTAAGCGCTGAATCATCGAGCGCCGATAGAGTAAACTAAACATGTATATTGTGGTCAAGAAGCCTCCTTGATTGTGGTGATCAAAGAGAATGTAAAAAACTAGCGTTTTAAGAGACGGGAGTCTCATACAAAAAGCGTGAGTCTCAGATAAATATACTAGTTAAAACAGATGTGACAGTGGCTTTTTGTCGTAAGTTTACCATGTGCTCCGTTTTGGCGCTGCTATCGCACACAGGTAGGGATGACAAATACGGAGGTTGTCGTCGAAATTGATATCGATAAATAGTGATGTACCATATATATCGACAAAATTTTGGTAGCCCCTTGGCGTTTTTAGTAAATTTATTCATAGGTTATCGGCAGAAATAAAACGAGCACTTTCAGAAAGCATTGATTATCAATTTAATAAAGGTTTCAATTTTGACAAACTTTTTCTTTCAAATCTGAATGAATAATATTTTTTCAAAGCAAAGTTGTTCCAAGTTCTTCCGAGCCAGCACCATCTATAAATTTAAAAAAATATTAAATTAAGAGCTAGAGTCATACAATACACTATCATAGAAATATGATTCGAGATCTACAAGTATTTTTTATAGGAGAAACTTAAGATACTGCAATATAGTATGATCGTGGATATGAGATCCTAGTTGACAGCAAGCGTTCAATTATGTTCATAGTCAATCTATTAAATCATTCATTCATTCGACAGGTATGGAATTTTATAGTTTTATTATTAGGGAATTATGATTCTGTAATGGCCTTAACTCTTATATTGACTATATTTCAACGTCAATAATGAAAAGTTAGAATATAAATAATTTGAAAAAATCCAACAAAGTTACATAGCGCAGTTTAAATCTATATAATTATTTAGGTTACACATTTGGATGAACTGGAGCCTAAAGTAGGACATTCCTGTTATTGCAATGAAAAACAAGGAATAATAAATGTTTTTTGTCACAAAATGTAAAAAAAAAATTAAAAATATTCCCTGTTCTTCTTGCGTCTTCAATTATTTAGAGCGAGACTATCCATTTACCTTCCTCCACATAGTGTTTAATTAGTATTCTTTGATTCCATTTGACTTATCTGATCTCTCAGCATAAGAAGGCCCTGGGATGTCCATCTTATTTTGATCTTGAAATTAATCATGTTCGTTCATCATGTTATGTACTGCAAAAAAGAAACACTTATTTTAGAGCAAATTATAACACTTTCATATTTCCATACAGTCAAAATCTTCTGTAACAAGACAATACCTAGCAAGTAAAAGAAAATTTAACTTATGATATGCATTTAGTAACAAAGTATTCTTTCATCAACTTTAAGAGCCGCAGATTTGTCGGACAAAGTAT
The DNA here is from genome assembly GCA_943789525.1 of Agriphila geniculea. Classification (NCBI taxonomy): domain Eukaryota; kingdom Metazoa; phylum Arthropoda; class Insecta; order Lepidoptera; family Crambidae; genus Agriphila; species Agriphila geniculea. Next base: position 22,257,068 of record OX038871.1, read on the forward strand.
AATATTTAGAAAAATTAAGCTATTTAATATATGAGGCCATCAGACCAAGATCCTTGGGTCACTATGCTATCAGAGTAACTAAAAGTACCTAACCAGTAGACGTGACTTTATAATTGTTTTTAGATACCTATTGCTTTATTAAGTAAGCAAGTATTATGTAAGACAATGAAGACTTTTAAAATAATAAAAGTAGCTTACTTTTCACGACAAGCGGAACTCCATGAGCTATTTCATGCTTCAGGCAAGGGTAGGTTCTTCGTCTTTCCATGTCGAACTGGTGCTCGTCAAAATTTACCTATCTACTCGTTCTTCAAAAGCTTTTCTTTGGTACTTAAATCCTAAGAGGGAAGGTTTTACTAGGCAATAGGAAAGACATACACCTAGAAAGTTAAATCGTTCCTGGGGAAACTAAACCTCTTCTGGCGAGTGGTTGCTGCCCGTTATTGGTCTGGTTCCCTCTGAAACAGACGAAACCGAAACGGCTGGACGCAATTCTTCTCCCGACCTTTCCCATCCTTCCATCCTATCTCAACACCTTACTGCGGGTATTATGTGGTTGGTACTTGCGGCCTCATCATCAAACATGACTGAGGGTGAGGGGGAGGGGGGAACAACCACCCGCGTGTTTGTGCCGTGCGCGGGGACCCGTACGGGGGGATGAAGGTGTCCTGGTGATTGAGTCGATGGAGTGTAGGCTGTATAAACACCCCTGAGACAACACATCACTTTGGCCCGGATTTCCCCTCACACGGGAGGCCTAGGACTAGCCACCCAAGGTCAATCGGCTGAGACATCCCGTAAGAGGGCTGTCAGGCGAGAGTCCTAATATGGTAGGGGCAGACGGTGGGCGGGACGACTTTGTCTTCCTGCCATGTTCGGCCTGTTTCCTGCTATATCTAGGGCTCTATATCTTTGCTGTATTTCTGGCGTTTGCGTGCCTTTTGCCGCAACGTCCCCACATGAGGGCTCCATGGAGGGTGGAAAACAGCAAAGACGAACAACTACTACACTACACATGGCATCGAGAAATAAAAACACTCATACCAAGGCTGCACCCCGGGGTGAAAACCCAGGCGGCGCGCCCAACATCCAGGCCGCACCTCAGGTGAATAACCAGAGTGCTGCGCCACAAAACACACCGGCAGCTCCTCAGGTGCACAACCCGAGTGTAGCGCCACAAAACACACAGGCAGCTCCTCGGGTGCATAACCCAAGTGTAGCGCCGCCAGCACAACAGATTTTGGACCTCTCCTCTCTGAAGGCAGCAATGCCGACGACCACTGTGCCCCAACAGGAGGAATCCGGTTGGAACGAGGTGGTCGTTAAGAAGAAGAAGCCCAAACAACTACCCAACCAACCACCCAACCCGCCTGGCCAGTCACGCAACGCCAAATGGTTGGAAGCCCGGAGGGAAGCGAGGAAGGCGCGGCGACAGGCGACGGATGGTAGTAGGCCGCGTGAAGTTGCCGAACGGGCTGAAAAGCCCCACGACGCCCCCCACAGTGATGCGCCGACTCCCCATGTGGACAATAGTCCTGTTGAGGAGAAAGCTGCTCCTAAGGGGGCACCATCTGTCGCCTCGAAGCCAGCTGCCGCCAGCGCTCCCGATCGACGCAAACCCGCCAGGCGGGGTCACCGGGGGAAAGGGAACACTGCTACACCCGCCAAGCCCGTGAAAAGGAATCGCCCCGACGATTCCTTTACTCCGCAAGGAGGGGGCAAGCGCAGCAAACCCCATCCCACCACTACCAGCTCCATCGCATACGCCGACGCTCTGAAATCGGATCTTAGCGTCGCGATCATGCTGGAGCCATACTATGACCTTACCAAGGAGCAGGCTGAGGTCATCAAGGGACAGGTGGATGGTTTGCTGGACGACGAGATTTTCTCTCCAAGACCATCAAGCCATCCGTATGTCGCACCAGCTTTTAAGGCAAACGCTTTCTATAGTGACGGCGTCCTTAAATTCTGGTGCAAGGATGACCTCTCGCTCCAGTGGCTCCATCGCACTACTGCGAGAATTGGCTCACCGCGTCCTGGCACCAAACTGGTTGTCAAGAGACAACTAGAGATCCCCAAGCGCATCAAAACGGGACTTTTGGTGCCACAGTATGGACCAGACGACACCTTAGACCGGGTACGCAAGCGCCTCACGTGCCAGAACACCCATCTTAACGTCTCCAACTGGGCCGTCTACCACGCCGAGGAGCAGGAGGACAAACAATGCCTGTTCCTCGTGCTTGGTGTCCCAGAGGAAGACGTCGAGAAACTCAAGGCAAGCGAGCGTAGAGTTTACTACAAGTTGGGTAACATCTACGCCCGCTTCCTTGACAACACGAGCACGCCCCCGCCGAACCCCAATACACCTGGGGAGGTCACTAGTGACCTAGGCAGCGGCACAGCACACCACACCGCACAACCAAACACGCCACAACCACCACCACCACAAATCACCGACGTCACTGATCCGCCCAAAGGGGATCCCAGGGCAGTCCCCCAGGAGGAGGAGAAAGAGGATGCCCCTATGGATAAAAGTGACGTATACGGCGATAGCGACATTGACGTGGAGGTCATGCTAGACCGCGACGATGGCGCTGCCAGCACCCCCCAGCAATAACCTCCCCGTCCTCCAAACCAACCTCCAGCACAGCCAGACTGCAACGGCTAACCTACGCAGAATGCTGGAGGTCAATCCCAAGACCGTAGCCTTAATCCAGGAGCCGTGGATTAGGAAGGGCAGAATATGCGGTCTAAGCAACATCGGAGGTAAGCTACTCCTAGACACTACCGCTGACAACCCGCGTACATGTATTTTCACACCTAAACACGCAAACACAACCTTAATGACCGAGTTCTGTTGCAGAGACCTGACCACCATTAGGCTCCGGAATGACCCCTGCCCAGGCCTGCCTGACGTGGTGATTGCGTCTGCCTACCTGCCGGGCGACGCGGATATCCCCACCCCCGAACTGGCCGCGCTGGTGCAACACTGCGAGCGCGAGGGACTGGAGCTGATCATATCAGTTGACTCCAACGCACATCATGTGCTATGGGGCAGCAAGGAAAACAACACGCGAGGTGAGGATTTCGTTTCTTTTTTACTCGCGAGTAATATGAACCTAATTAACAGGGGCTCCGAACCGACTTTCGTAACGTCACGAGCACAGACAATCGTTGACCTTACTTTAGCGAGTGAACACGCGTCTCATCACATCTCCGATTGGCATGTTTCTGATGAGGCGTCGTGCTCCGATCATCGCTGGGTCAAGTACAACCTAAATATGACTCTCACACCGCCTAAGCCCCGACGTAATCCACGCAAGATGGACCGACGTAAGTATGAGCTTCTGACCGCCGAGAAGCTAAGGTGTTTGGAGACACCTACAACTCACGCGGTAAAAGCGGATATTGATAACCATGTTGATCGCATAACAACAACATTAACCACCAGCTTTGAAGAAACATGCCCACTTTCTACTCCCAGCTCCCGGCCAGGCAACAAGTGTCATTGGTGGGGACCTGATTTGGAGAAATTACGCCGCAAGGTAAGAAAGTTGTTCAACAAAGCAAAAAACTCTCGAGAAGCGCACCATTGGGATGCCTATAAACAAGCCCAATACAACTACAGAAAGCGTATTCGCCTCAAGAAAAGAGAATGCTGGAGACGCTACTGCACCAACATTGAAACCAACAACGAGGCTAACAGAGTGAAAAACATTCTGTGCAGCGAACCAACACACAATCTTGGTTTCCTGAAAAAGCCTGACGGAACATACACCAAAACAGATCAAGATACCTCAGAACTGTTAATGACTACTCACTTCCCCGGATGCCGTATAACGGAAAGTCGCACATGGGAAGAAAAAGTTGAGTATCTACCTGCTGAAACCGACTGGACCACCGCCCACAAGGTCGTCAACCCGGAGAAAGTAAGATGGGCAATCAACAGCTTCCTCCCATTCAAATCAGCGGGACTAGATGGAATTTTTCCAGGGCTGATGAGGTGGAGCGACGGTGGTCTTATTGACCACCTCGTAGCCATCTACAGAAGCTGCCTAGCACACCGCTATATTCCTATGAAATGGAGGGAAGTCAAAGTAGTCTTTATTCCTAAACCCGGCAAAGGAGACTACACTCAACCTAAATCATTCAGACCAATTAGCCTCACATCATTTCTTTTAAAGGTGTTGGAGAGACTAATAGACAAGGAGATAAGGAGCACTGCTTTAGTCAGGAACCCCTTAAATCCAAATCAACATGCCTACTCTGCAGGCAAATCAACAGAGTCTGCCCTACATAAGGTGGTTTCTTATATAGAAGGCAATCTCAAACACAAAATATCAACACTAGGCACCTTCATCGATATCGAAGGAGCCTTTGACAAAACCAATTTTACCAGCATAAGCCAGGCCCTCTCTAAACATGGTGTCGATCCCACTATTGCCGGGTGGATCGACAGCATGTTGAGAGACAGAGCTATACAATTTACTGTGAATGGTACTACCAGAGGGGTAGTAGCTAAAGGATGTCCCCAAGGGGGTGTCCTTTCACCTCTCTTATGGAACATTGTGGTCAATGAGCTGATTATTTGGCTCAACGACCGCTACTTCCTCACAGTAGGCTATGCAGACGACCTGACCATACTCATCAGCGGACGAGTTGAGAGTGTAATATGTGACCGAATGAGGTCCGCATTGAAGGTCGTCGAACAGTGGTGCAATAAACACAATCTAACAGTGAACCCAACAAAGACGGAAATGATCATGTTCACAAACAAACGAAGTCTAGGCAATCTTAAACTTCCTAAACTTTTCAATACCAGTCTGTCCCTTAGCAAGGAAGTCAAGTATCTAGGAGTGATACTAGACAACAAACTCCTCTGGAATAGACATCTCGAAGGAAAGCTAAACAAAGCCACCATCATCTTTTGCCAATGTAAAAGACTACTTGGCAAAAGCTGGGGGCTATCACCGAAAATAACGATGTGGCTGTATAAAACTGTTATACGTCCCATAATTACATACGGAGCCGTTGCCTGGTGGTCCAAAACAGAGCAAAGCACCGTCATAAACAAGCTGCAGAAATTCCAAAGATTGGCATGTTCTGCGATAACCGGCTGCATGCGAACTACCCCCACAGCCGCCCTAGAAGTAGCTCTGGATCTGGCACCCCTGGACCTGTTTATACAACAGGAAGCCTCCATGGCTGCTATAAGGCTTAAACACCTGGGTCTGTGGTACAACCGAGAGGGTCCTCACTCCACTTTGTGGAATAATCTAGTGAAACATGAGCCACTAATCGCTGCCCCATGCGACAGGATCCCTAAACAATACACTTTCGAAAAGAAATACCGAATACAGTTAGTAGAAAGTGACCGAGATTACTCCGGCATACATGAAGTCCGAATTTATACGGACGGCTCCAAGATGGGGACTGGTACTGGAGCTGGAGTATTCTCACAAGACCTAAATATCAAAATATCACAAGCATTAGGCCAACACAGTTCGATATTTCAATGCGAATGTGTTGCAATAATAAATGCCGCTACCACGGCCCTGTCTAGAGGTATGAAGGAACTAAACATCCGCATACTGACCGACAGTATGGCCGTCCTAACAGCACTGGAGGCCAACACGATCAACTCCAGTATCGTCTACGAATGCCACCGAGTTTTGGATCGTCTAGCATCCAACAACAAAGTAATCCTACAATGGATTAAAGGGCATAGTGGATCACACGGGAACGACGCCGCCGATGAGCTGGCTAGAAGGGGATCTTCTACAATAGTGGCAGGACCCATACCCATCCTGCCACTCCCGTTCAGCCAACTACGCTCATGGGTAAGACAACGTACTCGTGCTGCACATAATACTCGTTGGGTAGATCTAACAAGCTGTAGACAGTCCAAGCTGGCGATGACCGCAGCCTCGCCGAGGTTGACCTGTAGACTGCTCAGCCTTAATCGTCCAGACCTCCGAATAGTTGTAGGTACACTTACAGGTCATCTAGCTTTAAACCGACAACTATTCATCATGAATGCGACGGACAGTCCCCTATGTAGAGGATGCCTGGACGCAGAAGAAACAGCCGCCCACGTGATCCTGGAGTGCGTGGGTTTGGCCACACACCGGGCAGAAATCCTCAAAGACGTGAGGTCGCTCCTAGAAGCCTGTGAACGCCCCAGGAGGCTTCTGCGCTTCTGGAAGGAGCTGGGATGGCTTGACTAGCCACACCAATGCTGTGTTCACGCATAACGGACCAAATGGGAGTCTAAATGCGGAGAAAAGAGCCCATCACCAATACCAATACCAATACCTCTTCTGGCGAGTTTCACTTGTAGCAGTGCAACCACCAACCAACATAGCACTTCCGAAGCCCCACGATGAAAAGTTTTGTTTACGAACTACTTTGTTCGAAGAGAGGAAATAACTGAAGATAAATAGGCGTCACAAGGATCTCAATTCAAGCTATAAACCGAGGAAAATAATAATTCACAATTATAATATAATTATTTATCGACACACGCACACATGAACAATATGACATGACAGTACGTAACAGACATATCCACCAATAAAATCGCGATTTGCGTGAAGTCGGCGATTTTATTGGTGGAAATGTTGGTGACGTCGCGATAGCAGCGCCAAAACGGATCACATGGAACTAAAGCTGTCACCCCCCAGCACGCGTAGCATGGCCAACATCGAGATAAGATTCGACTCAGAGAACAATGGCTTGTCTACACCGAAATGTCACTTTTGTCGGGTTGAGATCGAGATACTCATGCTCGCATTTAGAACTAGTAGACTCGTATTGTTCTTTGTCGTGGCCTAATGTCAAAAGTCGACAAAAACGAGCTTTTCTCTTCAACTGACATTAATTTGACAGTTGAATCAGAGAAACTTGTCTACCACCCTTTGAGTAGTCGAGAAGGTCGAGAAAGAATCACAGACTAATAAGAAGATTCGAAATAGTTTTCTACGTATTTTATTTTATATGAATCTAAATTTCGCAATAAAAATAAATCTAAATTATCCGTGTTTATATTTTATTGCTTAAAAACTAAATTAAAATTATTTTTATACGTTGATTTTAATATTTCGTAATTTTCTCGTCATTTTACACAGATTACTTAATTAACAATTTCGTTAGTAGTCTGTGTTATCTTTTCAAAATACTCTCAATAAAAGAAAGGCAAACGAATTTATATCCATACAGCTATATTTAATTAGTTTTAAGAGTTTAGCGTTGTGAAATCTATAGAAAGGAACGGTGCTTTATGAGAAATAAAGTAATTATTTTCTATTGGCAATATTATTATTCTTCTCGAACTCGAGAGAGCTTGTCTACGGAAGAGAACGCTTTCTTGAGTGCCTCTTTATCGTAGAACTTATAAAAAAAATGAGAATCATGTTTAAACTAAATTATTTCGGATCAAATTAGATAATTTTGACGTTTATCGGTGTTGAAATAAAAAGATTACCTTTAAAATTAACTTTTTTATTAAAAGACATTAAAAGGTTTCGAAATTCTGAGAACGAGTCCCACCTGTCTGTCAAACTGTGCTCAGCAATCGAGAAGGTCGAGACGACAAGTCTTCGTAGACAAGAGTCTCGTTTGCTCATGCTACGCGTGCTGGCGTGAGTATGAAACGGAAGCGAATACAATCCTGCCAATATAAAGCTGCAAACAAACGTCATGTTCATGACATAATGCCAACATCAAGAACAAAATAGGGATGGCACATATTGTCACACGAATTATCGATATCGATATTTTTTGTTATTAGCGTAGTGACCCATGTGACCATTCTTTTTGAAATAATTTAGGTAGGTTAATTAAAAAAAAAACAGTTAAAGGTATACAGAGCCTTTGGTCTTGAACTAGCGATAATTTAAAAACACCTAATTTTATCGACAAAAACACCCACATGTTGTGGTCTATCCCCACTCCTGTTGGAATGGCCGCCATTTTAAATTTGACTTTTTATTTTAGATGACCTTGCAGAAAAATATTAATTTCTCCGGATTTAGAAGTCCTACAGTTATAACAAAAATATTTTTTGAAAGCTAATAATATTACCTAGTAATTTAAAAAATAAAATGTCTAATTTTTTTGTTTAAATACGTCATAAAAAATTACTGAAATAAAATTTTATACGAAATTTGTGTGATTTTTTTGAGTTTTTATTACATTTTTCAAAAACTAGGACATTAATGTCCACTTTTTTTGCTCTATTCAAATACACAGGGATATTATCTACAGAACGACTCAAAAATTTATTGCTCTATGTTGCATATTTCGAGAGCTATTGTTGTTTGAATATGACCCTGACAAGTACTAAATGGTTATTTTCGAAAATAAAAAAAACAAAATTCCTAAAAACTAATAAATAAATAATTTGTTTGAAGAATTGTTCCACAGTAATTTCCTGTGTCTCTAATTTAGTCAATATTTTTTTATATTTCTTATCAAATATTATATCTATAGCGGAGCTGACGGATTAAAATATAATAAAAATGTATTTTACATGATAATTACCAATCATTTGCTGTTAACGTTAAAGCTGGCAGGTATTTAAAAAAATGTGTCCTTTTGAGAATAGGTCATTACGCGAATAAGTCATTATGCGAATGTTTCATTTTGAGAATGAGGTATTATGCGAATAGGTCCTTTCGAGAACGAGTCATTCCGAGAACGTGGCCTTTTTTTGGCCGTGTGGCATTTTGCGAATAGGTCCTTTTGCTACTAAGCCCAAAATTCAATAAAAAGGATAACCGTAGTCGCATGCCACTTTGTCCTAGACACGCACGACACGAACAACAGGCTTGAATCGCTCGGCTGGCGTCGAGCGCTCGTTTCTACTGATTTTCGTTCGACATATGACTCAAAACAATGAGATGTCGAACGAAAATCAGTCGAAAAGAGCGTTCGACGCCTGCCGAGCGATTCAAAAATAGGGACCCTGGAGGTGGCATGCGATTACGGTTATCCTTTTTATTGAATTTTGTACTCGAATATTTTCTTGTTTCTTACTTTTTAGATCACGATTTTTCCGTAGTCGGGTTTTAGTATTTAAACTTCATTTTATTTTAAATATTTTGGAGTTGTCAATAGGGTGAAAGCAAGCAAAGCCACGAGCAAAAGCTAACTATATGTATTCGAAAAGTTCTCATTAAGCCCTTTCATTTGGTACCCAACACGGCATTATTAAAAAATATTTTTTTTAGTTCATGTCTTTAACTCCTCTAGAGGGCGCCACATCCAATTATAATAAGTAGTTTAGAAATTATGAGAGAACATATGAATTTACATACATACATACATACATACATACAGGTCAAAATCACATACCCTCCCGTTTTGGCTTCGCCGTAGTCGGGTAAAAATATGTGAGGCTCCCATACAATACAAACTGTCAACAAAAATTACATTAGTTCTACTATCGGTCAAGAGATGGCAATGACCTAAAACTACAATATTCTACATCGCAGAAAAAATATATTAGTTCCACTATCATTCAATAGATGGCACTGACCTAAAAACTGCAATATTTTAGCAGAAAAATAAATTAGTTCCACTATCAGTTAAGAGATGGCGCTGATCTAAAATTGCAATTTCCACATTGCAGAAAAATAAATTAGTTCCACTATCGGTCAAGAGATGGCGCAACCTAATACTACAATAATAATTGGTGGCTGGTTCTTATATAATTACCTACTATTTGCCGTACGAATAAACGAAGAATAAGTTCCTACTTAGTAATATAAACAGTTTGCAATGTGGAGTGGCTGAAACGTTTTTCAGTCACCATAAGCAGCTGTGGTTAAGATTTGTAAATTAACTGTCCGCCTGTTCGCCCTTCCATCTGTCTGCCGTTTATCCTACTTTTTTAAAGACTGTACTAAAGTAACATATCCGAATATATTTATGATTGTACGGAACCCTCGGTGCGCGAGTCTGACTCGCTCTTGACCGCAGACTGAGGGGAGGGGCAGAAAGAAATGGCGTTTCATATTATGTTGGCAGCAATAAAAAATATTGCCACGTTTGGGAGTTATTTAAATTATCCGATCTTGACCCGATCCGTTACCCCAACGTACCTTACGCTCTGGTCAAATTAGTTAAAAAAGATTGATTGAGGAATTAGCTTCGCAGATTTTTATGCGTTGGTTTTAACATAAACGAATGTTCTGTTTCCGAGAAGTTTTGCAAATATACCCAAAAACGAGGTCCACGGAATATTTTTTTACATCAAAGGTGGTACCTAATATTTATGTTTTCAATTAAATCTTTTGTGTTTTATTTCAAGTGCACTATATATTTTTCTATGATAGCTTCACGCGCGCAGTCTTTCAATATTTTGAATTGAATATTGGGATTTGATGCATGTTAACGCCTTAAGAAAATTCCTTCTACAACAAGCCTCGGCACATAATTATACTTAGCGGTGGCAGAGTAATTTTTGAGTCTCATGGCGGGAGATGTGATGCGGGGCTACTGCAAAGTCTGCAAACATGATTTATTTAAAAATATAAGAAAAAAATAAAACTACATGTAATAAATTAAATATATTTTATACTGTTGTTGAACATCGGTGTGGTTGGAACGGAATTTTCCGACACAGTATCATAAACATCGCTATCTTGTTGGCCCGGGTCCTCTGTCGTTGCTTCTGATTGTGGCTGGGTGCCACCTGGCTTTGATAGGCTGACTCCGTTAAAACCCATGTCCATGCAGTCGAAATGTAATATCTGGAAAAACAGAATTTTAAAATTCGTTGAAAAGGGTCCTGTAAAACATACCTACCTAATCTAAGCTTTCTTTACCACCTTTTACTAAGATTAGATTGATTCAATGGGGAATGTCCGAAAAAAATCAAATAGGCTGAATATTTTTCTATAGTTAGGAATAAGGTCCCTTAGTAATAGAAAAAAGTTTCAGAATTTTCGGTTCCTTAAAAAATTTTTAAAAAATCTAAGTCTCTTCGACTTCACAAATGTACGAAAGTAACAGCAGAATAGAGATTATACCTTTGCTGGGTGTAGTTTTTTGTTGGGTGTTAGTGATGTGAGATAGAAAGAGAAAATTATTGGAACTAAGCAACGTACCTGATGTCTCATTATTTACTAAAATAGGGAATTTGAACAATCGAGCCTTTTCTAAAATTTAATTAGATTAGATAATGATCTCATTACACTCATTATGTGGGGATAGTTGAACAGTTACATGATACGCGATATTTACACAATACCACTTTCAATGTCGAAGCTCATCACTCACCAAAACTGGGGCCTTGTCGACTCTTGTATCCATATCCATGCAGACATGTAGCATCTGCTGTACCACAGCGACGTCGAAGAGGCGCACGCACATGTCCACAAGCCCCGGAGGCAAGTACGGGACCGGGATGGGCACGCAGAAAGGAGGTGGGTTGCGCGCTAAAAACACAATTTTAATACATCTTTACGTGGAATTATTAGGACCCATGCGTAGTCTAGTATTTTTAGACGGTATCATTACATTGCCTCGCAGTCACTACCGCTAAAACTAGATAAGAGTCTGTCTAAAAGTCTGTTTACAAAGGTAATTTTATTACCCACCTAAATCCCCAACCATAAGTTTTTGTAAATAATTTAATAATTTCTCATTTAAACAGACTTTTTAGAAATACTCTGGCAATACTTCACACAAGAGGCGCATGCAAGCATATGTCCACAAGCCCCGGAGGCGGGTACGGGACCGGCTCCCTGATTACGTAAGTCTGTTGCTAACAATTCTCGATTGAAATCGGTTAAATTGAAGCCGCAGTTACATTGCTGCTATTTGTAAGATAGTTGTCATATTGGTTGTTACTAAAGCAGCAATGTAAAGCTGCGATTTCTGTCAGAGTTGATTGCAACAAAGTTACAAAATCAGGAGGCTGGATGGGCACGCAGAAAGGAGATGGGTTGCGCGCTATAAACACTAGACTCTTTTAAAGCCCGACTAATAAAATAACACAAAAAACGCCATGTTATCTACGGAAAACTAATAAACTAGTTTCTTAAAACTGGATATCTCGAGAACTACTAATGGTATCAACTTGAAATTTGGAATAGTTTAAGATGACATTTGCCCAACTATTTTGCAACTAAGAAATAAATAAAAAAATAAATATCTTTTTTACAACAGGGACTGAAAAGGGGTCTTAAAAATTTTAAGTGGGGCTACTAGGGCATGTGGGGTATCATATGAAAGAGCGCCGTTTGCACAATTTCAATTATTATTATTTCTTTAGGCCACATAGTTTTTGACTTATGATGAAAAATGTAAAAAGACCGTTCCCCGCCCCCGCCCTTATCTCCGAAGTTTGCAAAGAGAAAAATCTGAAATAATTACATGTGATAGCAGTTATATAAAGATTACAGGAAAAGTAAAACGATGTCTCAATATGGCACACTTTTTAAAAATTATTAAATTTCTAAAAAAGTTAACATTAGTTCCACTATCGGTCAAGAGATGGCGCTGACCTAAAACTGCAATACTAATTTTATTATTTTACTCTGCAGTGAGGTTTTATGGTGCAATTATGATGGTACGGAACCCTCGGTGCGCGAGTCCGACTCGCTCTTGACCGGTTTTTTTTAGAGGTAAGCACCTAATTTCTACTTAGGTAGACCTTCACAATTACCTATGTCAATAGCATATACCTAATTATAAATCATAGAAAGAGCTCGACTGAACACGCTATGATTTATAATTATAATACCTAGCTTAGGTAGTTTAAAATTAAACCATTACTGTAAATAAGTATTTACCTACCTGAGAAAGTATTTCTGTAAACACTGTCGTTGTTCATTTTTACTTCTAAATCGATCATCGATTCCGTTGGCTCGTATGTCAGAAGCGCACATGCTGCAAAAAAATACAAAGTGTTTTTTATCGTGAAATCAACTTCTCTCTTTAAGTATTTCTATGCTATTTACTTAAGGATCCAAGGCGATGGGACTAATCTTAGTTGTTCATTAGGTACACACAACGGCACCTCAGACTATACATGCTGACCTTGAGACCGCCTTTATGTCCTACGTAATAAAAGCTCTTTTCGAAGTTTAACTTATAACCTGACGTACTGTCGTCTGTACCCATCATAATAAACTTCTATCGAAGAGACTGCGGCCTAAAATAGTTGCTGTACAGAAAAGTTATACTATAGATAAGTAAACAACAGCAACTTTACTTCTTAAATCGGTTAAGCATTTGAGAAAAGCCACGGTAATGGTTTCACCGTTACCGTGGAAAAGTTCCAAATGGCTTACTTTTCCTGTCAAAGTTGAATACATTTATTCGTATTCCTGTGCAGCACGAGCATTGCAGACCCTCGCATTTGCACCTGCCGCCCGTGAACGGAAGCCGCAAAGGCCAACCAGGCTTGTACCAGGGTCGAGGCATCAAATCTCTTATGGTCTGGAAAATAAGATTTATTGTTAGCTACAACACAGGTTGGACTCATCTATTTATGGTGGAAAATTAAGTCGAAAGTCAATTATTGTTACTTAGTATACCGATTAATCTAGTATCTATTTAACTTAGATCTTATGGGCTTTAGTACTAGAGTACTCAGTTTAGAATAGACAATTGGGATGTTGACTAATGAATAAAATAACGAAATACTAATAAAAATCGTAAACATATTAAACTTTTAGAGTAGCTTGTATACCTCTTGGTTTTATATATTTCATATTATTTGTTTTATGACCCTTCAAAGTTGGGTGGACAAGTCCATTTAAAAAGTATAAAATTTATTAAAATAAATGATACCTTTAATTAGTTCGTAAAATGTGCAAATTTATCTAAGAAACCATTTGATAAACACAATATTTAATATAGCTGCCGAACAAATTTCCTACGCGTTGCATGCAAACTACTGAGGCGTGACGTCATAATTCAGTAGCCGTTAGTATGGAGCGTTTTTGGGCGAGTCCATTTGTGTGCATTTCACACTGTGATATCTCGGGCAGTTTTCAAGCTAGCGAAATAATCATTTTACCAATGTTTCTGTTTTTGAGAGGTAATTTATGTAATATAAAATAAAAAAAGTTGTCAACATCCCAATTTTACACGTAGTTACCTGATTTGTCTCGGGATCGTAGTAAACAGAAAAATCTTCGACATCCATTATGTTATCATTACTCATGCTTCGTACTACATTTTTTCTTTTGCCAAACGTGGATCCTATAACAAGAGTATTCATAAGTAAGTAGGAACACGAAAATAAGACAACTAACTTTTAATGTAGGAATAATTTCATACCTGCAGTCACAAACACACAGCTCGCCACCAAAACAACATTAACAGTTTTCAGTTTCATTTCGTTCAAACGTTATGCCTCTACCTCAGGGGACACCATACAAATGATTGCACTCGGCTAACCCGCGTAACACTAGTAAAGGTTCACTTTAAAACATTTGTATGCAAGTTATGCGATGCGCGAACGCAACTGACTTGCGGGACTTTCTAGAGAAACTCTTGCGCATCGGATCGGTGTCCGACGATAATGACCACCTTTATTTACGCTGGGCGTAGTTTGTACAAATGGATATGAAAGTGAGAATGACAATGTGTTTAATATGCAAAGTTTGTTTCTGTAAGTATTCCCCAAAATAGTGTAGAAAATACTAAAAGGTTTTCACCAAAGATTTCTATGTGTATGGTTTTCACAAACCGAGTGAAATCGAGCGTCATTTGACATTTCCTAGAACAAGCTACAAAATTAATGGGAACCTGAGATTTATTTAAATAAAACTTTAGTTAAAATAAAAGTACTTAGCTTTATTTAATAAATTAATAACTATTATTTATTAAACGCCTACAAATATTATAAAATAACAACTCTTAACTGTGATTGTCAGATACAATAATAACTCTAGGAATAATAAATTACAACATTTTGTTTTAACATCGAAATTAATTTTACTGTAAACTAACACAACTTCATCGACAAGTAATGTTGTGCCCTAATCACCTGTAAGTGATAAAGTGTACTTTATTGTCAACGATCAAATATATCGAACAGTGATCGCACCAAATTCTCGTCATAATCATCGATGTCATCATCCCCGGCATCGATAACTGCATCCACGCCCCCCTGAGGGTTGGGCACTGGAAGCCCGCCACCCTCATCAGGTTTCACCATCACGATGCCGTTGGCACCCATCCTGGATAAATGGATATAAAGATTATAATCTTTGCAGGAACAAAAATCAATTGAATTCGGTTTTTTTTAAATCAACTGCATGGCTTTCATTCAATTCAATTTTGGTAAAGTCGGACCACATTCTTAACTTCTTAAGTATGTTTGCATTTTCTAGCTAATTTTATACGAAGTGAATGTGTCGTAGGTATTATTTGCATAGAAACAGCGCAACTGCTCACTTTACCTCAAACAGTCAAAGGCCATATCAAACAGCTGAACCGATCGCCATTGTCCAGTCATTGCTAAGCAAAAGTGAAAGTTTCTTCCTGGGAAAAACACGTTGTAAAATTTTGCACACACTTTCAAGTTGGGCATCCGTGGTGGGCTTATACATATGGGCTTCGGGTTTTTGCCTAAAACAGAAAACATATTTAGTATGTATACTATATACAACTCGTTTCCCTGGTCAGTTAAAGGAATTATCAAAAATTACCTGACATGGAATTTTCATATAGAATCCTGTCATTCATAGACATGGCGACATCAAAAGCGAAATCACCCGGATGATAAGTGACCTTCATGCAGGCTTTCTGATTAAATAAATCCAATATTAATCCGGTACAGCATTTACAAATTCCCAAAGAACAAGTACAGGGTCCGGCGGAAGTTGTAGGGACGGAAGTAGCATTTTCATTAGAATCTCGGTTACGCCTGGCATATCTATCGATTGCCGAGATTTTTCTCAATTTGACTTTGTCTAGCAAAGCAAGTTCTTCATCCGGGATTTCTAGTTCAAATAAACGGGTACTTACTGATGTATCATTCTTCGTATTTTTGTATGCCACTGAAACATAACAATAAATTTATTATAAGTACCTACCTTGTAATTAAATATGTAATTGAAACATAACAATTAAGAATGACAAAAGAAATTATAAACTTACCCGTTGCATCGCATTGAATAACGATTATATCCAGGAGAACTAAAAAGTAAAGATATAAACACCGTTTCATGTTGTCCTGAGCTTGTTATAAATGAAGACAGCCGCACGGCGGTCGTCTAGATAATGCAGTCAGAACAATTCGCTTGCACAGATTTGAACCGGTTCGGTGGTGGCAGTCAAACGTCTCTTTATGCAAAATACTTTCACATATTAATGTATTTAATTGATAACCTCATTAAATATTCTTTTATTTTTTGAAAGATGCAATTGAGGTTTTTAAAACAAATAATTAAAAACATTGTTGTAATTATTTATTGGTTCCTAATGTCTAGAAAAATAAATAGGTACCTACTTATGTCTAATGTTATAAAATAAACATTATTATATTTTCCTTCCGTCACCAAAGAAGTCACCCACAGCATCCCCTATATCGTCCAAAGGACCTCCACTGTCAGATCCACCTCCAAAAAGTCCGTCTCCTCTAAAAATACCAGCTGCATTCTCTATGAAACCTCCATCATCATCGTCATCATCATTATTCCCAAATAAACTGACTGGAGCTGGTCCAGAAGATACAGGTTTCGGTTTCAGACCCGTTTGCACACCTGACGCTCCCAAGCTGCCAATAAAATATTTGATATAGGTATATTACTTGCGTGCGTGTTGGCTATTTAATTACTTTTTCATATGGAAGCAATCGATTAAAACCAAACCACTATTTAAACACTCACCCGAAACACCTGAATGACGCCGAGTATATAGGGAAACCGGCAATATCCGCATTAATATCTAGACAAGCAAAAGCGTTTCTGTTCCTTATTCTTATATTAGATAATTCTGCACAAACTTGAACAAATGGCGCTCTTCTAGGATTGAAACAAATTGGAGGAGGATCACTTGCTGAAATCATAAAGCTACATTAAAATGTATTTAATTTAAATATTTTTTTAATATTTATTTAATTTGTGCATCTACCTGAAACTCTACGACGGACCATAGTATTATTATTCAGACTTAATTTGACATCAAATACAAAATCTTCGGGAATGAATGTAATATTTCCACAAGCTTTCGTTCTGATACGTTCCAGGATTGCTCCAGTGCAACAACCGCATTGTCCATCAACACAAGAACAGGGGAATCTTACTACGGACCCGGTAACTTCTGGTACAGGTGTAGTTATTTCATCTTGAACAGGTCGTTGAGTTACATCTGCAGCAACAGTAGCATCTGTGACAATCTGGTCTTGTACTATCTCCTGATTGCTAATGGTAGTAGGGTTTTCTACTAACCCCTCTTCGGTTACTAGGTCATAATCTGTTTCGTCAACTTCATTTTCCTCATCTTGAGCTACGTGAATTGGTACTACAATAGTAACGGGTGATTTTAAGACAGGCGTTGGTCGAAATGCCTTCCGCCATAGGGTTTGTGGAATTTTTAAATCGAGTACATCGTAAGGTTTATCGTGATCAAAAAATACTTCATCTGGAAAATTTTGAAAAATATAAGTATTTTGGATTTAAACTCAGGCCCTTTGGATTATTTTTAGTAAATTTGACTTACCTGAGATAGCTTTACTGTACACAATAAACAATAGTAGTATTAAAGCTTTCATTATGCCAGGCATTTTCTATAGGCTATGAACTTAGACGAAGGACAGTTCCTGATGACTCTCCGAGTTAAATTGTTTGGTTTGCAAGTTAGCTTCAGGTATTTAACGGTCTACTAACAACTCACATTATTTATTTTAAATTGTCACTTAATCATATGAAACAAGTTTTACATTTTAATGCCGGCACAAGTGAAAGTGAGTCGTGTCGAATAGCGTCAACAATGCAAACTTTCGATACGTGGTCTGAATGTTTGTGAACTTTTATAAATATATTTTAAGCCTATTAAGCCTCAGGCAATATTAGATTAAATACAAAAGGATAATTTAATCATAGTACTGAGTTCATCGTGATTGTAAGTACCTACTTCCAGTGATATTAAACTCGGTATACTGGTGAAGCGTTACTTAGTCTTGATTGTATTTTAGATAAGACCCTTTATCATGAACAAGAGCTTACAGACTATTCGGAAGTTCAATTTATGTAGAGCGGTAAGTTATAATATATATGTTACTAATAAGTACTTAAAGATAAGATAAAAGATAAAATATTATTTATTGTACACCATAGTAACTTACATGGAATTACACAAAAGAAGAAAAATTAGCGGCCTTATCGCTAAAAAGCAATTTCTTCCGGGCAACAAGTTGAGCTGGATAAAAATACTAGATAGTACACTACTTAGTCTTTTGATGTCCAAGCAATTGATGAATAAATTAATTTTTCATAATAGTGTGGCATTAATTTTTTTTTTCTTATCATAACATGAATTGTGTTGAAAATGGTATTGAATAATAGTAGCCATGTCATTATATTACTTTTTCATATTTTTTTTATTAAAAGCATTGCTTCGTCTCTGATAAATAACAAAGGGCAGCGAGAAATAACGCAAAAAATATTTTACAGTTGTTTATTTATCAAAAAGGAAAACTAAAACTTAAAGTAATTTCACTATGTACAGACAATAAATAATTTAAAACAAAGAAATAAATAGTTAATAAATACTTAAAAACTAAGTTAAATTAGGTGTCATACTTGGGACCATTCCCCGCGCATCATTTTGTTTTGTCTTCTCCGATCTTTTTTGTTTTTATTTTCATTATTTGATTTTCTTAATAAGGAATCGAATAGCAAAACTTCGCTAAAATCGTCATCCTCGTCTTTCTCGCCTTTAACTTTGGTGTCTTTATTCTTATTGTTTCGTTTATTTCTTCCAAATAAGCCTAATTGATCACCAACAGTTTCACCTATTTCAGATAAACGTAGAACATCTAAATCTTCATAGTCAAAAGAGCCTCTTTGTTTCTTTTTTGGCAAAGTAAGACCCGAATAAAAATCGTTTGATACTGTGTCAAACGTATGTCCTCGAGTTTCTTCTACAGCTAATACTTCTTTATGTTCTTCGGAATGAGAATCAAGGTCTTGTACAATTTGGATCATGTCATCATTAACTTTCTCTGGAGAAGCGGTGGTAAACAAAGCAGTAGTAGGCATTTTGGGCGTAATCGTTTGAATTTTTTCGTATGTTACCTCTTCTTGTTTGTTTGTGGAAGACATTGCTGAGTCTTTCCCTGAGCCGGGCATTATTGGAGAGGCGGGCATCACCGATAACTGGCCGGTGATGTGTGCAAGGGACATCTCAAGACCAGGGTCCTCAAAATTGGTCACACTTTTTACTGTAGTGGCAGAAAGAGGTTGGACTTTTTGATTATAAGCAACAATTGTATCAAAAGTTTGATCAGTCTCAACGTTAATTACCTGTCTACGCTCAGTACTTGAAACGATAGGTGTAACGGGAGCAGGCGTGACTATTGGGACAGAAACTAAAGGAACTGATGTTGTTGAGGTGATAGGAGATAAACTCTCAGTTGTTTCAGCTGTAGTAGGTCGCCTGGACGGGCGTCGTTTCGATGGCCTTCTAGTAGGGCGCTTATTTACTGGACGAACTCTGACAGTTGTTGAGCGCGGGGGCTTAGGTGTCGTTATCTTAGTATTAGGTTTTCTACTAGGCCGTCTTGAGGGCCGTGGTCGTCTTGTAGTTGTAGTGCTTGGTGCAGGCGCTTGTTTCTTTTTGTTTTTATTTGGTTTCTTGTTACCTGACGAACCAAACAGGTCTCCTAATAAGTCTTCTCCTAAAAGACTGAATCCTGTATAGTCTGCACTTTCTACATCGTTGATGGCGTCTAATTCACCTGCAATTAAAAATAAGTTGTTATTAATGACTATGTAGACTTAAAAGTTAAAAAAACATATTTTTTTGACTTTGACTCTAACGACAGCTTTTGAGTTTATGCCATGAATTTCGTTTTCAGTCGCATATCCTTTGTCCAAACTCTGGTATCTTAAACAACCTTTAAATCGTATAATGCTGTTAAAATAAAATTATTCATTCCCGAGATTAGTAGTTCTTATCCTTTTAGTGATGAGGGACCATTTGACAAAATTTCTGTCTTGCTATGGAACCCCACTGTTTGGAGTTTGGAGGTAAAATACAGTAAACGTAAGTAAATTAATGAAGATTTGTTATTTTATAATGGCTTCTGGTGCTTCCAGGACCCACCAGTGGTCCGCAGACCACCGCTTAAGAATCACTGAAGGTGTCTCTCTAAACTCCATGAAAAAATGTTGAGATATCATTTTCCGGTAAAAGATAAACCATAAACTATTAACTCTTCTTTAAACTATCAGCATCTCGGTCCCAATTACACTAATTTTCTACGATAAAACCAAAACTAATTTGTCACTGTTACAGATTCGTTTACAGAAAAATATTCCTTTAGTTTTCTTAAAATTGTTCAAAGCTATGCCTGTGGAGCCTAGCATGCCAATCATGAAAATGTTCAATCAGAAAATAAAGCTAAACTAAAGATTTTTAAAGGTAATGTAACCTGAGTGACAACTGACAACGTTGCAGTTTTGGTTTTATCGTTTAAAATTAGCGCAATTGGCTTCCTGAACATTACAGAAAATATAAAACTTAACCCACCATCGTCGTCATCGTCGTCATCGTCGTCATCATCATCGTCATCGTCTCCTAATCCAAAGTCATCATCGTCGTCATCGTCATCATCATCATCTCCTGCCTTCTCGCCTTGTGGAACTAGCGGCAATGGATCTGCCGGTTCTGACGTCACTCCACGAGGGCCGAACTTAAAGCAGGATACCCTCACTGCTGCCTCCACAGCGCTCTTCGACTGCAGTTCCAAGCCAAGGCACGCCCTGAATTCTTCACCAGCTCGTGCTATGTTGTAAACTCGTCCGCAAAATTTGGATACTCCACCAGGCAGTGGCAAACAAACTGGACTGGGCTTGCGACCTGATAAAATTAGATGTGTGTCATACATGTCATTTGAATAGTTTTCAACTTTAGGGTTGCTATGGTTAGCAACTAAGTACCTATGTTATCTAGATATTCAGTCAATTATAGGTAATTTTCCCGAAAGCTCTATAATTAGCAAATTAAGGAAAGACTATGAGTTGAAAAATACTTTTTTTGTCATTGACTAAAGATAAGAATTTTCATTCCAATAACTTCATTGTGGAGTAGTTAATATTTGCAACAGAAACTTCGAAAGGATTCCAAGAATTTCGTAGTGTTATTCCATATTATGCTTATTGTATAATAAGTTGTTGAAGTAATTCAACATGTACCTAGCATCTTTGGGGCCATCCATAAATTACGTCACACGTTAAGGGGGAGGGAGGGGGTCGACGAAGTGTGTCATTGTGTGATAAGGAAGTGGGAGGTGTCCTAAATTTCGTGACGTCACATTTGAAAATCATTTAAATTGAAATAATTGAAATAAAACAAATTTCGGAACTGCTGTTTTAATTAAATACCTAATTATTTCTAGATGTAAAATTGTAAAATATGTGACGTCACACTAGGGAGTGGGGGTCTCACAAATGTGACCAGCTGTGACAAGGACGGGGTAGGGGGTAAAAAATCATGAAATTCGTGCGACGTAATTTATGGATGGCCCCTTTGTTGTATTATGCATTTAATAAAATAATTTAATATACCCGAAGCAAAATAAACATAACCATAGCATTGCAAACCTTACAGGCTCTATCTAATATTATTTATGAATTTCTTTCGACATCAGCCATTTATTTTTGATGTCCCACTGCTAGGGTGCAGGCCTTCGTTTTGGGTGTATAAGGAGGATGGTCCATAACCACCACGCAGGCCCAATGCGGTTTGGTGGGTGTAAACGACTGCGAATTCAGCCGGGCCCAACGGCCTAACGTGCTTTTTGAAGCACGGAGGAACTCGAGATAATTCATTTTTGGTCACCCATCCCATGACAAGCCCTTGCGAAAGTTGCTTGACCTCCGCAATTGGCTTTGATAACTTTTTGAACATGACTGGAAATCTCAAAACCATTTCGAGGAATAAGCTTTCGGTACAGTGTCTACTAATTAAATTTAAAAATAAGTCTATATTTTTAAAGATATTTATAATATTCAATAAAAAGCTTTAACCTTCAAATGACCTTCATATGACGTCATCACATACAGATCTCCCAGCCATAATAAAAAAAGAAAAAAGTGCAAAGACAATTTTGACAATGAACTTGGCATTAGGGATGGTGGAAGGTGGAAGTGAAAAAATATCGATATAGGTAATATTTCTCAGAAAAAAATGGGATGAAATGGGACGATGACTAAGTAATGGATTCTAATTTTAAGGTATTGTAAAACATAAAAAATAGCAAAATAAACCCCTACGCGAAATCTTGGCTCGATTTGACGAATTTTACGATGATTTTTAAGACTCAAAGTTGGAAAAAATCAAAATGCTCCAGTGACAAAATAGTGTCGACTATTAGAATCCATACGTAATTACCAAAAAAATGTTTTCGAAAAATTATTGTAAAAACATCTATCGATATATCAGAGTATTTAATATCGCCCGAAAAATATCGATGAACTTATCTCGTAATTTTTTCCACATCCCTACTATTAAATGTTTGTAAATAGAAATAAAGTATGCACATATTTTCACAATGTTTATTATGTTATCCTGCAAATTTATCAGTCCACAAGCAATCGTTACAATTTCATCCATGTAGCCTACATCCAAAATAGACACAATTTGGGTAGATTGGGCGTGTCAGTTTTTACAAAATTTTTCAGCAGAATTTCCACTGGTAAGCATTTTTATTATAATTTTACCACCTCAAAAATTATTGCGGCAAATTAAGAAGGTAGGCTAGAACCGTCACAACTGGATTAAATGAATAAAATAGAAGAAATATTAACTATAACTTATTTGTTTACAAACAACCATAAAGTCATTATGACAGGTAATGACACTTGGCCGTTCTTTTTCTATAAGTAGATGGCAAAGGTTTTCCTTCTTAAACTTTCATGCCACTAATGACGTCATTCCGGTTGACCATATCCGCTCGACAAATATATTTATAAAAAAATAAATACGGGACCAAATGTTAAAATATTCAAATTAGTTTCTTAAATTGGCCTAATCTGTAGTAAAAAAATATAAAAAAAATACCTTTTATTTTTTAACCAAAGCCAATTGCAGGGCCAAGCGCTAAACCACTGCGCCACCGAGCTTTTCTTATTTTTTTTCTTTGGCCAACCAAAATTTTAGACCTCATAAAAATACAAACGTGCGAATTAAATGGAGTTCAATATCATTATCATAATTATTACGTCGAAAATAACATTGAATCCGGTAATCCGAAAGTAGTAGTATGTTTACCAAGAACTTGTTCAAGGCAACTTCGAAATGTCTGTCGAAGAAAGTGACTAAACGAATATTCCAACAGTCGTAAATATTTGAAATTACATACCCGAGAGAGTCCGGTTCGTGATGACCTTCTTTCCGAAGCTTAGCGACACTGCCATTTTGTCTCCATTCAAGTACATCAGAGAAGCACATCCTGGAATACAAAATAGGAAACTTAATTAGATCCGAAAGACACAAAATATACTTTATGTAATACACAATTTATTCTTAAAGCAATGTTACGAAGCTTGGATTAAAGTCTTGTCCTTGCCTTGCCGTAGAGTAGAGAAATAAAATCCTACAGGAAAAGTTAGATAGAAAAACAATAAACAGATATATATGTAGATGCAGAAACTGCAAAATCACAAAATAGTTGTCTGTCTGTGCAAAATAATCTAATTTTTCAACTCGTTATGAAAAAATAAAAACTTTACAGAACCAATGAAATATTCAATGTAGGTATTATTTGTAAAAGCGGTGTTTAGCCTTTTCTAAATAAAGTTTAAAAAATTACCTGGTCCATTGAGATTAACCACAGGCACTTGGAAGTCTCTGCAGCAGTTGCAATACGCCTCGGAGCATTTGCAATACTTGTTGATGCTATTGTCTTCCAACTTGTCGCTGTCATTCCTGTTCTGTATTGCCTTTTTGTTATTCTTTTGTTTTCCTGTTGAGATACATTTTTCATTAACTATTAAAAGAAATGAAAATCTTATCTATCTTCAGATAAGTTATGAATGATGATGAGAAATTCAAATTACAGTCAGTCAGTAAATAACAGTCTGTTGAGTACAAACTCTGAACATTAAAATCTACGCTATCAGTTATACGCAAATCTATATCGTTAACTACGATCACTTATCATCGAAGCGCTCATGGCAGAACTTGACAGACTGATCGTACTCGATCACGTTTGTTAAGCCAGATGTAGGATGGGTGACCATTAAGTGGCACAACTGAGCACTTCCGTGCTTCAAAGGGCACGTAAAACCATCGGTCCCGGCTGATGTCATCTGATAACTACTCGTATAATTTGATTCTTACACTTAAGGTTCAAATTAATACACTTGACGAGTTATTTCATATAAATTCTGTTTTATTCTTGCTAAATTAAACTTGAAGTTAGTGCCTAATTAATCATAGGTTGTGAAGCAGGCACTTAATTTAGTAAATTTAGAAAGTCCTGTTAAACTTTTATTGTTGCCCAACACGATACATTGAAACGTTATTCGAAGTAACAAAAATTAAAACAAGAATATTGATTTGTTGGGTTGTGTACTTGATTACTGCGCATTCCTTCACTATTGGAATCACGCTATCAATTACAATTTTTTTTTTGTAATTGATATAAAGAAATGCAGGAAATTGCACATTTTTGTGTAATATTAAGCAATTTCAATGAATACTTTTAATAAGGCGATATTAAACAAGGTGGCGTAATTCACAAATACTCGAATACTACCAATACCTCTTTTATACTTGCAAAAAAATCTACTCGATTATTGCTACTTTTTTATTTTTATTTATTTATTGATTAAAAAAACGCTGTAAAAATAAAATATACCGTTATCAAACTTAAAGAAAACACATAAAGTTAGTCTTTATGTAGTTTCTTTAAGTTTGATAAAGAAAGAGAACTACCGAAGATCTTTTTTTTATGCAAATAGCGAACTTGTGAAAATATTTCGTTCAATCAAAAGCCACTTCCTATAAAAAAGATTGACGCTCACGCGCATTTATTAGCCGCTCAACAAAAAATGTAATGCATAAATCAAATGCTCAGAACTGATTACAAAATCACGAGCATGTTATTTAATTGATCACTGACTTTCTTTCGGTCATATTGTTGGTTTTTAACGTAATATTTTATTGATATATTTTCAATGTGAGAATAATAATATTTAAGTAGGTATTCAAGATTTTTTGTTTGCCAAAAATCGACAAAAAATAAGTTTTTAGTTCTATTGTTTAAATACAATTATTTTTTCTAATCGCTTATTTACGTATTGGAAAACGTCTGGAGTTTACTTTCATGCGCGTGGTCCGATCGCCGATTTCTACTAGTCAATCCATGGGAATTTTTATTTGTCTGTGCTTCTATCAATCGGACCACGGGCAAATCAAAAGGTGTGTTAGGTATTATTTCTGACATGTTTAAAAACCTGTGATTTTAATTAAGTACTCAAAATAATAATGATGTAAAGATGCTTTACTTACTGACACTCTTCGATGCCGCGAATGCCAGCAGGACGAAAATGAGCAGCAACTCAAAAACTAGTGAGAGCTTCATTTTGGAGGCTAGCTCTGCGCCTGTAACAAAAAATATAGTTTTTTTTTTACCATAATTAAAAATAATTTTCTTCGGAATTTAACACATTTTACACAACATAATTTAATTCTACAGGACTAAGACCCTTAAGTTTTACTTTCAATAAAACCTAGCGAGTATACCTAAAGGTACTTTAAAAAGTGTTTATTTCATATCTAGTGAGCGAGTAAGTTTAAGAGGTGAACATTATTACGGCATTTATATCAAGATTACATAGCACACATATCCTAACCTAGAACTTGAATGCATTTAAGATTAATACTCAAACATCAACATTTTTCGTATTATCTGGAAATTCTTAGTAAAAGAAAATAGAGTAAAAATTGCGAGAGTGAAAATATGAATATACTTCGCCTCATAGGTAAATGCTACGGAATAAAATATCACTTAAATCTTCTAAACAACATGAAATATCGGGTAAATTATTCTCATTTTTGCAATAAAATATTATGTGCAAGAAGTTTGTTAAATTGTCGTAATGCGTTGATGTCTTTTCTTAAGAAACGTGAAAACTTCTAACGTATAAGTCAGTTAACATTTTATTTATTATTTATTGCACAAAATAGGTAAATAACTGAACTTAACTCATAAAAATAATCCTTTCAAACAGAAGTTCACATCTAATCCTTAAATACTTTATAATTTTTTGTTTGTAATTAGAGATCTCTTGAGCAGTTTTAAATTTGTTGCTTAAAACTAGTAAATTACAAAACTTACCTCATAAAAATAATCCTTTAGAAGTTTCAAACTTATCGCTAGCAATCTCTCCAGCAGTCACCCCTCGGCGAGTGTTCACGATCAATTAAATACAATTAACAGAAATCGGACAAGCCCTAAACGCATTCACCGACGCCGGTAAAATCAACACTGATTTGAAAAGAAGCTCACCGGAGAAATGCTATGACGTGCGACAGATGAGAAAGGAAAACTTGCCTTGCATCCTTTTCACCGCAACTGGAAAAGAAAGAGAGGGGAGAAAGCAGGGACGCACTTCACCGCCTAAGTGGATTTCAGTGTCAAGCATGCGGTTAATATTTGTAATGTGGATGCCACATTAGAGTTAGAATTAATGCTTCTAATATGAAGTCGATACGGTTCACTTTTACATGATAATGGTTGGTAGTCTTTTACGTTTGGAGATTCATGAATGAAAACGACATTAACATGGTTGTGATATTTGGCGCCGTTTTCAAATCTTCAGGTAAAGGCTTGGCACTTGTCAGTGAAGTGTGATATAGGATTAAGATACTCTATTATAAAAGAAAATCTATTAAAAAAACTTTGTTATTTCAACAAAACTTTTATTTTAAGTATTAAAAATGCAACGATCCAAACGAAAGGAGAAAGTATATTGCAGTTATGCATTTTATATGGTACATAATAAACTTTATTATGATGACATGATAATAAAAACCTTACGTAAATCTTTTAATTGACAAGTTCACTAAAGTTTTCCTCCTCACCGACGCTTTCAACTCCAATGTACTGAGAAGCGGACAGATTAAAGAAATGCGTTTCATATCATTCGCCGTATATTCTAGAATATCACCATAAACAGTACGTTGCTCTCGGATATAGTGCAACTGAATCATACTGGTGGGTTGAATTAAAAAAAAAAAAACTACTCTGCCATCTATTACCTATTCTTTTTTCTACTCTATCTATTATTTTTTCTACTCTGCCATCAAATATCCATTGAAAAGTTTTAATTTCACTCTTAGGAGGTAGCCATAAACAAAGATAAAACAAGTATAATGGTAGTTTCATTACAGCATCATCATTTTAATCATTTTAGGATATGTAATCCAAAACTCAGTTTAACATAATTATGGTAAATCCAGGCTTTGAACTATTTGTGTGCGATGTTTCATCAAAATCTATCCATGAGCTTTTGCGTGATTGAGTAACAAACATCTACCTAAACATAAAAAATCTACATTTAATTTCACAATAGAATATTTTTTATCCTAGTTATTTTATGTTCCCGTGGGACAAAGGTGTAGTCAGGCCGATTTTCAGGAAAGGGTCAAGGTCGCAATTTTTTTTGGGGATCAGTCCATGTAAAATAACACTTGCCAAAAAAAAATTACTTAGTAACTTGGCAAAAAAATTATTTTACAATAATTTGTTAATGTGAATGCTTTTCTTCGCCAACAAACTGCCATGCAGTTTGGCGAATACTAATGTATGTGCAACCTTCAAATTTGTAAATGTTATTAAATAAATAAAATAAAATAAAAACTACATAGTTGTAAAATAAAATAATATTCAACGGCCAATTCATAAATATTTGAGTACAAGAAGGTCGTCTCCGTCACCCAGTCATCTCAAGCATCGTACGCATGGTCACTTTCTATTCTACTTGGAGAAAGTAGTCGCACCGACCCGTCTGGATGGTTTTGTTTGTTTTACCGATTCGGTACATTCACGTTACATTCACAACAGGTAAATATTATATGAACTCTATTGAGTCATAGTTACGATTTCTTTCCGAGAATAACAAAGGTGGTTATGAAATTGTTGGTTTTGAGAAAAATAACGATAACCAGACCAGAACCACATTTTACATAAATAGATATGGGATATTTAGGAGCCTTCGTTACAAGAACGAAACCAGCACAATTTTAGAAAAACAGTCGCAAACACGAGAAATTTTCCAGGTGAGTAAACAAGCTATGAATTTAATGTCTAAATTTGGTCCTTATGGCTATTGCATTGGTATACACCCAATACGAACTGGCTCTGTGTGAATTGGAGCTAAATTTCTCCACTTGCCTACTTCTACGTATGGAGATGTACATAGGTCTGAACGTCACAGATACTAAGGTCTAGTTCAGACTACGCCAGTATTTTAGTTGAGTAGCGAGTCAATTCCTTAACCAGTTTTATTAGCGTAGTAACAATTTAACATAATAGTATCTAATATTGAACACTCAAGTCGTTTATGCTCATATTATACCAATCACAAACCAAATTTATAGCAAAATACATATAATGTTTTTTATTATGTTAAAAACAAATGTATCCCATGTATAATAATTATAAAATTAAATGGATATTATGGTAGAGAAGATACGACAAGAAAAGTATGATAAAAAATCACCTTTAAACTAAGCTACCTTTTCTTATTAATACCTATTGTTGATTTTTAGGGTTCCGTACCAAAATGGTAAAAAAGGAACCCTTATGGTGTGACTCAGTCTGTCTGTCTGTCACAGCTGGATATATCGAGAACTACTAATGGTATCAACTTGAAATTTGGAATAGTTTAAGATGACATTTGCCCAACTATTTTGAAAATAGGAAAGAAATAAAAAAAAAAAAAAAATTCTACAATAGGGACTGAAAAGGGGTATAAAAAATTTGAAGTGGGGCTACTAGGGCACGTGGGGTATCATATGAAAGAGCACCGTTTGCAAGTTTTTAATCATTTTTAGGGTTCCGTACCTCAAGAGGAAAAAACGGAACCCTTATAGGATCACTTTGTTGTCCGTCTGTCTGTCTGTCCGTCCGTCTGTCTGTCAAGACCCTTTATCTCGGAAATGCGTGGAGGTATCGAATTGAAATTTAAACCATATACTAAGGTCTACGGGCCCTTGAAGCTGTAAAAAAATCAAACTTCTAAGTTAACGTAAAAAAAAGATACTGCCGTTTAGGGCGCAAAAAACGCATTTTCGATACTCTCAAAGGAATCAAAATTCATAGGGTACTTCCCGTTGACCTAGAACTATGAAATTTGGCAGGTAATAGCGTCTTATACTACACTTACAGGAATAAATCTGAAAACTGTATATTTGTATTTAAATCATAATAAAATATGGTCATTAAAATACGTAATTATTAATCATCTTGGTGAAACAACGGTATGCGCGGTCATAGTTTAACTTCTAATTACTTTTGGATTAATCGCGCCACTAATTCTTTTTAAAATATCAATATTTATTATTATTAATTATTCAGATCCTTTCAAATATCGATATAGTTAATTACTTTTAAAAATAAAATTAATAAGTAATAAATTTGGCTCTAAATATTTTCGCAACATGGCGGTATGTCACGCTGTATGACGGGGGTCTTCTTCTTCTTATTTTTGTTTTGGCAATCTACTTTCTTCTTGGAAGTAATTTTTGCCAGTGTCAAGTGTTGAATAGTTCAGTGGTAGATTGATTCAGTTTACATTAAAATGCGGGTGCATCGCATTCCAATGTTGCTTGGAGCATTTGGCACCAAGTATAATCAAGACAGTTTACTCGGTAAGGTCAGCCGAGGTAGCCACCACTACAATAAAAGTCTCGGCTTCACACAACCAAAGGGTCCTGTTGGAATACACCCATTTTCTCTAATAACATTGCGATAGATAAAACCATTTCACAGAACATTATACAGTGTACTATTGATATACAGCGCCATCTGTTGACAATCAACAGTACTTGTATTGTACACACCTGTATAAACAGGTGCGGTGGGTTTGTAATTATTTTATTTTTTCTCAAAAATGCTTGGAAATTCGAACATTATTTTGACAACCTTCTTCGTGCTAAATCGGAGTTTACGGACAGACCTAAACCGCGCCGTCAATATTTGTATGAGAATCCATTACTAACGTGTAATAATGGATTTTCATACAAAATTGCCGGCGTCTGTCCAGCAATGTTTCTATTAAATTAAAACTCATTACACACGTGTAATTCAGAAATGGAGCGAACTTTTCAATGAAACACAAATATAGGTATCAAATGTCGCCTTGATGAGCGAGCACATTCCAAAAATTTTTTTTTAATATTCGGTATACAGTACCCTTAGCACGAACAGCTATCGAAAAAAATAACGCGCGTAAAATCATTCGATAGTGCAATTTTGTATGGGAAATTTGTACAACGCCATCTACCGCCGAATAGCTAAATTAAAATTTCCATAGATAATTCTCTATCGAGTAATTTTACGCGCGTTTTTTTTCTCGATAGCTGTTCGTGCTAAGGGTACTGGTATCACGTGAAAGGCCTTGATGAGCACATTCCAAAAAATTGAAAAAAAAAATAAAAACGAAAACAAACTGTTTTGGTGCAATATGGGTATCAAATGAAAGGCCTTGATGAGCGCATTCCAAAAAGATAATAAAAAAATTAAAAACGAAAAAAAATTCTTTTTCATTACCTATGGGTATCAAATGTAAGTTTTTTGAAAAGTTTTTTGGAATATGCTCATCAAGGAGCATATTCCAAAAAACTGAAAAAAAAATAAAAACGAAAGGTAATTTTTCTTTTGCAATATGGGTATCAAATGAAAGGCCTTGATGAGCACATTCCAAAAAACTGAAAAATGAAAAAAAAAAACAAAAAAAATATATATTTTTTGCAATATGGGTATCAAATGAAAGACCTTGATGAGCACTTTCAAAAAAACTGAAAAAAAAAAAATGAAAAGCTGGAAATAAAGGAAAAAAAACCGGATTTTTTTTCAATATGTGTATCAAACGAAAGGCCTTTATGTGCACATTCCAATTTCCATTTTCTTTTATCAATTACTGAAAGTAAATTAAAATTAAAATAAAAAGCTTAAAACTTTTAAAACTAAAAAGTTAAAAGTTTAAAAGTACTACACAAGCCTTGGCCGCAACTAGGCATTGATGGACTCACGTATGTTCTTCAATGCCTGTCTTGAGTGCCGCTGCAGTAATGTACTATTCCATTTCAAACTTCGCCCGTGGTCAATTCTTTGTCGTAATCCCTGGAAGGGTTATTTTCTACGTGGCGACAAAGGATTTCAAATGGTTATCTATATATAGCAGTCTGCTGAACGGATTTTGATGGTATTTTTTTACAGTTTGGTAGCTTGGAGTCCAACTTATAATCTAAGCAATTTTTCACATAATTTCTGTAGGTAGAACCTGGGATAAAGCTTGAACTCTCCGTAGTACAGTTTTCATATAAAAAACTAATAACTACCAACCACTTTTTTTTCAAAATATTTCCTTTGTACCGACACAACTTTTCTATAGCTTTATTTTATGTATATGATATATTGATGTAGGTCTGTACGGAACCCTCGGTGGGCGAGCCCGACTCGCACTTGTCCGGTTTTTTTTTTTCTTAGGCCGCATTGTTTTCGACTTATGATGAAAAATGTAAAAAAATACCGTTTCCCCCTTATCTCCGAAGTTTGCAAAGAGAAAAATCTGAAATAATTCTACGTGATAGCAGTTTATATAAAGATTACAGGAAAAATAAAACGATGTCTCAATATAGCACACTTTTTTAGAAATTATCAAATTTCTAAAAAAAGTTAATATTAGTTCCACTATCGGTCAAGAGATGGCGCTGACCTAAAACTGCAATACTTATTTTATTATTCTACTCTGCAGTGTGGTTTGATGGTGCAATTAGGATGGTACGGATTCGAAACCCTCGGTGCGCGAGTCCGACTCGCTCTTGACAGGTTTTTTTATTTTTATCATCATGATATTTTAATATAAAACACTGTATCAAACTGTTTTTATTCGACTAGGCAGCATGGGTGTAATGTCCTTCATCTAGGGCAGTGGCGCACGATGCACGGCTGCATACGGCGCGATGCACGCTGCATTTGCTAGTGATGTGCTGTTAGTGTCTGTCACGACATGATGAAAACTCATGTTGTTCCGATCTTTAGAAAACTTTAGAAAAATATCTATCGAAATCGAATCAAGTAATCTTGTTTAGAATTATTTACAGTTCTATTTTATTTGCTTACGCTCGTGACATCGTCCGCGTGAAGATTCGAGAAAATCCTTGGGGAACTTTTAACCAGGATAAAAAGTATTATACTTCTGCTTTAATTTCATCAAAATCCGATCAGCGGTTTTTACGTGATTAGGTGGGTCTCCGCCCTAACTTCACAAACTCTACACCTTAGTCAAAATATGCGGCTTGGCCGCTTCGTTAGTACAAAACTATTGTAACTAAAAAGTATTGAACAGTGATTAAATTCACCTTACACCCATGTGAATGGAGCAAAATGGCCAAGCCACATATTTTGACTAAGGTGTAGAGTTTGTAAAGTTAGAACTTGTAGAGTTAGAAGCTTGGCTCTACATGAGGTCTAATAACTTTTTAACAGTGCGAGTCATAAGGTCTTTCTGGTTAATCTGGCAACATTTTACATGAAAATGATTTTGATGGGACCAAACTTTCCAGAAATGCTTACTTAAGTCATAGGAGTAGCTGGATCCGCAAAACATTTAAATATTTAGCGGTAACTTTGCAGTTGTGTAACATTAAATTAAGTGGTTGCGAGAATATTATTATTATTTCTGACTCCATAATGAAATTAATTTCACTCACTCGATACTTAACTGCACATCCCTAAAACCTGATTTGCAGTGAGAAAATATAGGTGGACTGATAAGCTTTCTCTAAAGGTGTGATCACTGCACCTGCTTTTTAATAATTTTGATTATGTAAACAGCTATATCGGGTCATTTTGAACTTACCATCCAAATTTTGAGGATGTGTTCAGTCCATGAAACTGAACAACTTTCTCTAAGGAACACATGGTCAAATATATAAAATAAAAATCGACTCTTCATACAAATCAAAGAGATCACGTGATCAATTTAGTATGGGATGACCAAAATTTTATGGCGAAATTTGATACATGTTTCTTAGAGAAAGTTGTTTAGTTTCATGGACGTCACACATCTTTAAAATTTGGATGGTAAGTTCAAAATGACCCTGTATAACGTCCTTCTGAAATAGTGTACAAAATTTTAAGGGGTCAATGTACTCTACTCATGCATACAAACAACTTTTACTATGGGACCAACATTGAAATCGCGAAAAAAATCAGCTGTTCCATACATTTTGATCTATTCGATTTAAAAATTTCTATGGAACAGCTGATTTTTTTTTCGCGATTTCAATGTTTGTCCTATAGTAAAAGTTGTTTGTATGCATGAGTACATTACCCCTTAAAATTATGTGCACTATTTTAGAAGGACCTTATATATTGGAAAACAGCTGCTTTTATAATTCGATATAAATTACATTTTCTTATTTATTTGTATCTCTATTATTACTATTAACTAGTTATTATGTAGTAGGTGAGGAACACTTCTAATCTAATTCGAGTTCCGTAATAAATGTATTTGAAATAGTAAATTATGCAACAATCAGTGTCTTACGTCACGGGCGGCACATTGGAACCAGGACCCAATCGCGCTAATTTGAAAGGTTTTTACGTTCAGACTGAACGTATTTGGTTTTGGTTTAGCTTTGGTTTGGGTTTGGTAATATCGCTAGAAATTACCGCGATTGGGCCCCTGTGCATAAACGAGGGAACTCTCGGGAGTCATGTAGAGCCCTGAGTGAAGCGAGGGGTTCAAGCCGCCCAAGACGAATAGTCAAATAGTCAAATAAGCTTTATTCAAATAAACTTAATAATTAAGTACTTTTGAATCGTCTATATTTTCCTACCACCCGTTCCAGACTTTTTTTTTCGAAGACAAGGAATATCCCAGAGGTGAATATTCTACTTTCACAACTTCTGCGAGACAGTAAAATGCCAGGGCTACATAAAATAAAGCATTCACTTAGTTTAGTAACTAAATTAACGCTTTATATTATGTATATTTTATACGTTTAATTTAATAAACTCCGGAGTCAAATCACTATCGCTCGTAGGTATTTTTTGATAAAATATGGAAGTGTTAAAATGACACCAAACACCGTCTTTTGTTTCACATTCTTTGCAATCGCACCTTTTTTCTTTTCTTTTTTGTTTTGCTTATAAAACGTTAATAAAATCACTGCTGCTTGCTAAATTTTGACACGACTTTGAAATTTTTAAAGTTTTAATGAAGAATTTATCAGAATAATTATGTAGGTAAGTACATATCAGACCTTTCAGATAAGCTCAAAATTAATCAAGCTATTTTATGAGGGCTGATCTACACTTTAAAAGTTTGAAAAACAATACTTTCGTTCACCAAGTATGTACACAAAATATGTACACTTTGTCCTTTATATTTTATGAAGATATAGTTTTCAAGGTAAGGCAAGGCATACGAGTACAATAGGTGTGGAACTTTCCCTGACATGACACTCCACTCTTCGAAATTATTTTGATTAATTTCGATGTTAAACACGATTGTTTTCTTTTGTTTTTCTTCTGAAAGCTCGCCTCTAAATGACATTGAGCACGTGTCACTTGTCAACTTCTACTACGTAATTTCTTGGACATCTCGCCACCGCCTGTTTTTGTGCAGACAAAAACTCGAAAATGTAAACACTCTCCGTAACTTGCTTTCTCGATGCATCTCACTGATGCATGTCATTATGCTGCGTTATGCTTTATTTAAATTTCACCTTCTATTGTGAGTAAGGTGAAACGAGTCGGGTGAGATTGTTGGAAAGGAGCAGTGTTGGCTCGGCGGTGACGACGTTCGAACCTGAGGTACAGGCTGGTCCTTACGCGCGCTTATCGTAATATTTGAACGAAATTCATATTTCGAACGTGACTACATTTTTAAATTTATATTCGGCTCTGGCACGATGTCACTCAAGCTGACAGTTACGTTGTTTTTTGCTGTGGCAACTGTTGCGCACTGTGCAAACATTTTAGGTAAGTACATATAGTAGCTGATTAGAAAGTGCCTGATTAATAGTAATAGTGCACTAAATTATAAATGGACAAGCAGCCCTGTCTTCGTCGCGTAAAATGCATTATGCATCACAAGTGTCTCATTAACAATTGGTAATCTAAAATAAATATTTTCAAGTGGTATATAAGGATGAATGTTAAGCTTTAATTTAAATGATTAAACTTAAGTTTGTCCTGCGTTGATGTCTTTTGTTAGTAAATACCTTGTATTTTTAACTTAATTTATTTATGATTTCTATATTCCAAATATCACGTGATAATTATTTATTCAAAAATATGATGACTTTAACTGTAATGAGATACAATTTGTTGTTAATATCAGTTATTTTCTATCCAAGACAAAAACACAATCAATGCAGTTTAGTAAATAAGTAGGTATTTCGAGAAACATACAAGAAAAAAAAGTATTTTAAGTGAGCTTAAAGTTGCTGTATCCATTATACATTGACTAATATCATTATGACATGCGCAGTCGTAGTGAAAGTAGAAACTCGAAAGCAGCGAGACATTTCGACGTGTTATAATAAGCATAAGAAAGACTTACTATGTTATGTAAACTATTGTACATCGGTTACGCATGTTGCGTGAGTGAAAGAAAGGCTAAATGCATTTAGTTTGTAAGAGACTGACACAATGACACCACTCTCTTGCATTGAACATAATAGGATTGGTTTTCTTTTCTTTTGCGGTCATATGGAGTTTAAAAATGTTCATACATTCAGCGTCGACCACCGCATTATGTGGGTAATCAGGTACTCAGTCTCAATCTCCCTGGGTCCAGAGGGAAAAGCAGATCAAAACGAAGATGGCTGGACTTGGTAAAAACGGACATATGCTCGACATGTCTCAGGACGACACCCTAACTAGATAGCTCTATCTAGTAAGGGTGTCGTGTTGAAAAGAAGGAGAAATATTCGGAAGGCAGACCCCACCATCATGTGGGGATAATAATTATACGCAGGAGAGAGAGAGATGGACTTCAAATAATAATATGTTGTTATCATTAATCTTAACTTTTCTTAATAACTCTAAGTCTAGTAAGATAACATTATTTTAAGCATTATTGATTTTTTTAGATTTTAGGCATTCACAATGCCATTTTTATATTAAGACTAGCTTTTGCCAGCGACTTCGTCCGCGTGGACATTCGGAAAATCGCTATGGAACCTTTGACCGATATAAAAAGTATCCATGTTTTACCACAATCTCTAACTATCTGTGTGTTATTATTCCAAATCCGTTCAGCCGGTTTTACGTGATTGAGTAACAAACATCTAAACATTTAAAATCACATTTATAATATTATTAGTTCTCGTTCTCGTTCTTGTTCTCGTTTTCATTTCTGTTCCCGTTCCCGTATTATTTAGTCCATTGAAAAATTGAACCCCGCACGGTTTCACCCCTTTAGGGGTTGAATCATGGCACCGTATTGGACTTCTGAAATGCCATTTTCGCAATCAACATCCCATAAAACCTTTTAACGACATCCATATCGATTTTTAAGTTTATTTATCCATCCTTCAAGGAGTTGGAGGTTAGTAGGTAAATAATCCTAAACATTTTCGGAAAATCACGAAAAACGTGTTTTTGCTTAGTTTTTAAAAGTACTTTTACGAAGTTTCAAGTCGAAATGTCTTTTAATAAGAAAATCCATACAAAGTAATCTCCATTCACCCATTAGGTGTTAAATCATCGCCACCGTGTTGGACTTCAAAATAAATACCGTTTTCGTAATCAACATCCCATGAAAACTCAATACCGACATCCATATCGATTTATGAAAAAAAAAAAAGAATAAGAACTTACTTAATAATTTTAATTTAAAATAATGTTTGTATGCTATTGTTAATAGTCGAATAGGCAGATCTTTTAAAGACTCTAGTGTGCCCTTATCAAATGAAAATGAAGTATATTCTATTCTATTCTATGGGTTTATTTGCCCATTTACCCCTAAGGGATTAATTATCAGAAAATCATAAAATACGTGTTTTCTTTTAAAAGTTGTTTGTTTTTAAAAGTACTCCTACTAAGTTTCACTTCGAAATGTCTTTTTAATATTATTTTTTCATTCAAACCATGAACCCTATTTTACACCTTTAGGTGTTGTAACATAGCCACTATATAGGTCCAAAAATAAATGCCATTTTCGCAATCAACATCCCATAAAACCTCAATAACGACATCCATATCGAGTTTGGGCTTTTTACCCCATTTACCCCTTAAGTAGTTGATTTTTAGAAATTTACGAAATACATGTTTGATCATTTGTTTATAGAAGTACTCCTACGAAGTTTCAAGTCGTAATGTCTATTTAATATTTTTCCCATACAAAGTTTGAACCCCATTTGACCCCTTTAGGGGTTGAATAATGTGTACCACTTAAAAATAAATACCATTTTTGCAATCAACATCCCATAAAACCTCGATAACGACACCTTTTTACCCCATTAACCCCCTAACTAAAGGGTTGAGTTTCGTAAAACCACAAAACACGTGTTTGCTTATTTGTTTTTAGAAGTACTCCTACTAGGTTTCAAGTTGAAATGTCTATTTATTTATTTATTTCCATACAAAACTTGTACCCCCATTTCAACCCTTTAGGGGTGGAATTTCCAAAAATCCCTTCTTAGTGGGTGTTTACACTGTATAAAATATCTATGTACAAAATTTCAAGTCTCTAGGTTCATTAGTTTGGGTTGGGAAATAGTCTGTCAGTCACCCCTTCACTTTTATGAGATAAATAGTATATTAGAAAAAATCGACTGAATGAATCGATTTTCTAGTATTTTTTTCTAATAAACTATTTATCAATTAAAGCAGTTTTGACTGTCAGATAATGAGTATTGAAAAAAATGATATAAGTAAACATTGGCTGCCAATTAATGAAACGATATTTACGTTGCAATGTTTTAAATTAGTAAGATAGTTGCTCACTAAAATATAGTTGCGATATGAATATTCGGAAAATCGAATAAAAATTGACGTACGCTGTAAATTAACAAAAGTAAGAAACAAAAGAAATGCAACGAAACATTTGGCAATGGCTTGCGTGATAAACGTATATAATTTCTATCAGTCATTGTTTGAAAATTAAATGTACATAATGTCGTAATTATTAACGTGTCATATAACAAGCGAATATTTTAAAATCTCTTGGTTTGATTACATTCATTTTGGAAAAATACGCCTCTCTATTTGCTTCAAAGTATTTATTATTTAGATAATACCTAGTGGCTCTGTGAGCTGTAGACATCGCGCTTGTGACATTTTTGATCATGTTTCGAAATGGCTGAAATATGTTTTTTTTTTCAAATAATTTCGAAAAACTGAATTAACAAAAAAATATATATTTTATAATTTGTATAATCCGGTATTGTATACAATGCCTGAAATTTTCAGGTAATCTATATATATAAAATTCAAAGTCCATACTGACTGACTGACTGACTGAATATCAACGCATAGCCCCAACTGCTGAACCTAGGTTCTAGACTTGAAATTTTGCATATAGATACCTTATACAGTGTAAGAATGAACTATGAATGGTTTGTTGGAAATTCCAACCCTAGGGTAGAATAGGGGATGAAAGTTTGTATGAAATCTTTTAAGGCGGGTCCCCACCAAACGAGTCACGTAAAAACAGCTGATCGGATTTTTATGAAATTAAAATATAGAATACTTTTATCCTGGTTAAAGAAACCCTAAGGATTTTCTCGAATGTCCACGCGGACGAATTTATGAAATATTATTCATTTGATACTTTTCTGTTTACCCCCAATTATGTGATGACACTATTTTTCGAGCCCTCCGAACCTACCCCAATCCCCCCGACCCTACGTATTCTATGGTCGTTATTTAGTCACAATAGTACAAACTCTACTTAACTTGGGAGTAAGTGTTTGTGGTATGAGTTGTCATTATCTGTCTTCTTCTTTCTTCTATATATATATAACATTCAAAGTAACAGTTCTGACTGACTGATAAATCAATAAAGCTCAAACCGTTGAACCTAGAGACTTGAAATTTTGCACATAGATACCTTACACTGTATAGACATTTACTAAGGAAGTATTTTGGGAAATTTCACCACTAAGAGACTA
Organism: Agriphila geniculea; assembly: GCA_943789525.1. Lineage (NCBI taxonomy): Eukaryota > Metazoa > Arthropoda > Insecta > Lepidoptera > Crambidae > Agriphila > Agriphila geniculea. Next base: position 22,296,620 of record OX038871.1, read on the forward strand.
AAATAAAGAAAGAATGATTGTATGAAAGTCCGTTAGTTTCGAAGTTACTAACTTCGAAACTAATGGACTTTCATCTTCAAATTTCGTGTTTAGGCTGACGATTAAAATTAATATTTACAGGATGAAGATATTTTTAAAGTAAAAATCACTAAATTTATTATTTAGGCATTAGGTTGGAAAGTAAAAACAAATAATCAAACACACATTTCGTTATTTTCCAAAAATCAACCCCTTAAAAGGTAAATAGGGTTATTACAAACCGGTCAAGTGCGAGTCGGACTCGCGCAGGAAGGGTTCCGTACCAAAAAACGGCAAAAAAAAAAAACACATTTGTTGTATGAGAGCCCCCTTAAATATTTGTTTTATTCTGTTTTTAGTATTTGTTGTAATAGTGGCAATAGAAATACATCATCTGTGTCAACTGTCTACCTCAGCGGTTCCCAAATGGGGTTCCGCGGAACCCTGGGGTTCCGTAAGAGGCTCTCAGGGGTGCCGCGAAAATTTAAGAGTTTATAAATTCAGGATATATACTTATCTTTTTGTTCTAACTTAATAAATATTGTATAATAATATCTTAAAAGTCCTTCTTTGAAAGTCAAACTAACATTCAAGATGTGACCACCAAGCCAAAAAGCCTCAGTACAATGTTACAGTTAGTTAAGTTAGTTTACTTTTTACTTGAGCTACGGTTCCGACCAAAAACAGTGAACCAAAAAGGGTTCCGTAGCCAAAAAAATTCGAGGACCGCTGGTCTACCTGTTGTCTTTATCAATATCAAGCAAAAAAAATCACGTTTATTGTATGGGAGCCCCCTTAAATATTTATTTTATTCTGTTTTTAGTATTTGTTGTTATAGCGGCAACAGAAATAAATCATCTGTGACATTTTCAACTGCCTAGCTATAACGGTTCATGAGATACAGCCTGGTGACAGACAGACGGACAGCGGAGTCTTAGTAATAGGGTCCCGTTTATACCCTTTGGGTACGGAACCCTAAAAAAATATAGACATTGTTATTGAGGTTTTATGGAATGTTGAATGCACAAATGGCATTTATTTTGAAGTCCAACATGGTGGACAAGGGTTGAAGTAGGGGTTCAAATGTTGTATGAAAAATTATGTAAAATATACATTCTCACTTGAAACATCATAGGAGTACTTCTAAAAACAAAAAATGAGCAAACATGTTTTAGAGTTCCGCCTTATCACATAGAAACGGCTGATTGGATTTTGGTTCCTAAGGTTCCCTAAGGATTTTCTCGAATGTCCACGCGGACGAATTTGCGGGCAGAAGCTAGTATTAGAATAATATTCATTCTTACTGCGTACGATGCTTCTTGGAATGGTGAACCAAAGGGTGAAATGCTTTGAGAAGGAAAACTAAAGGAGCTGCCATAAACTGCAATACCGACAAAATACAAAGCATTCGTGACGTCAGGCGCGTGCCGTGTCCGCCATATTGTGTTGCGTTTACATGTTACAATTTCGACTCTATGCTGTTTACATAAGATGTATGTACACTAAGCTAAGCCGCCATGTTTAGTTGATTTTTAATGGAGAACAATGAAGTAGGTATGCAGGCTTTTTTCGTAGGTATGGCAGGTCCATTTTATTCCTTCGTCATTGGTGTATAATTAAATTGGTGTATAAATAAATAATTATGTATAATTTATATTTCACCTACCGCAGATTACTTCGACTTCGAAGATGGCAAGAAGCTGATAGAAGTGGCAGAGAAGCGCGATGACCCGAACGACCGGAGTTGCGCCTGCAAGGGCCCGGCTTGTGTCTGCTGCGTAAACTTCAACATCACATTTATAGACCTTGGCGGCCCTGGTATGTAGTCACAATTTTATTTTTTAAATGTTTAGTAGCTCTAGGACTTTGATTTCAGCCTAAAGCCCGGTTTACACATCCATAAGTAAGTAAGTAAGTAGAAACCGCGTGTGGCCACCGTCCGGCAAGTAAGTAAGTAAGTAAGTAGCAACTTGCCGCAGGATAGGATCGGGTTCTATTTTTTGGACAGGCAAGTAGCGCGCACCCCCCTCCCGCTTCGGCTCCCGTTCCCCGCCAACTTACTTGCCGCCATGTAAACGGCACTGTCCGCCGGCAAGTAAGTAAGTTCATAAGTTGACACCTGTCACAGCGGAATGATCTAATCCGTTCTAATACCAAAAACTAATGCCAATGGTATTTGTTTATTATCGTAATTAATCTTCTATTCCGATCGAATACATTCATAAACAAATCCCAAAACAAGTTAAATAAATAGATTTTGAGCTTCATTAAACATTATTTTTTTGACTGATTGTCTCAGTTTCTGTTGGCTACATGAGCGGTTTTTGTATTTTTTTACCGACTTCAAAAGGAGGGAGGTACTCAATTCGACCCGTTTTTTTTTTTGTATGTACACTGATTACTCCAAGACGGCTGAACCGATTGAAATGATTCAAACGTTATTACATTAGGTAAAAATTCAAGTTTGTCCCATTTTTTTAAATTTTGAAATCGGTTCAGTACTTTTCAAGTAATCTTGAAAAAAGCACAAAAATAGTATGATTTTGTGTGAACTACCTCGATGATCAGTCGTATAACTTCTTTGTTTATGAACTGAATAAGATAATTATTCTTTTGTTGTAAAAGGGATATCTTATGTGTAGTTCTTTAACCGACTTAAAAAAAAGGAGGTTCTTAGTTTGACCCGCATGTAGTATGTTTCTCCGCGATTAACTCACGTTTGGCTGACCCGAGTTTTCTACCTAAATAATATACCTACACTACCTAATACAAAAGGTACCTACACTAAAAATTAAAAAAATAAAAAATTGATTAAAAAAACAAAAAACCGACTTCAAAAAACCTACCTCTAAGAAATAATATTCGTAATAATAAAAACACGTCTATTGAAGTCGGGTATGGCTTTTAGAATAAAAAAAAGGAATTTGTACTCCAGCCCCACCCGACTTCAATAGACGTGTTTTTATTATTACGAATATTATTTCTTGCTTTTTAGAGGTAGGTTTTTTGAAGTCGGTTTTTTGTTTTTATGCTTTTAAGTTTGCTTAGACTATAATTGTAGCTTAGGAACACCTGATTTAAAGATAATATTGTTAATGTTTGTGTAGAAAGTACTTGAAATTTTTTATTTGTTTGTAATTACAGTTAACTTTGTGTATGTTTTAGTGTAATAATAACGTCTCATTTATTTTATAAGCTCGTAACGCTTTTTGTAGATCAGCCTGTTATATACAATATGTTTGGTGAGTGATGTCGGAGCTTTTAAAGGCAGATAAAATGATCAATTTTATCGACAAAACCCCCACATGTTGGGGTCTATCCCCTCTCCTGTTGGAATGACAGGCATTTTAATATTAACTTTTTATTTTAGCAGAAAAATATTAATTACTCCGGATTTAAAAGTCTATTTGTTTGTTACTAGTTGTTGGTGTTCCTTAAGATTAATAAAGAAATAATAATTAAAATTTGGTATTAGTTAGGAATAGAAAATTGATTACGACAATAATAGTAGTTTGTTACACAAGGGATGTAAGTGAGCTATTACAGAACAAGATCCAATTTGGCGCCCGTGCGAGCGCAGCTCGCAAAGGGCGCTAATGGATCGAGTGCACTCGAGATATTTAGACGCTCGAGCGAGCGTAGCGAGCGAGGGCGAATATAGTTCGAGGGTGTAATAGCTACTTACAACCGAGGTAAGCATACTATTTTACATCATTCATGCGAGGTAAATTTAATAAAAAAAATATAAAAAAAAAGAAACATTAAAACAAAAATAAAAATAAAACGTTAAAGGGTTATATCATTGAAAACTCGTAGGGTTGATCAGACCATTAAACTGAACAACATTCATTATGGGACCAACCTCGAAATCACGAAAAAAATCAGCCTATTTTGCATTGCAGAATTTTGCATATCTAGCTTGAACTGAAATTAAATGCCGCCATTGTCATTGTTTTTTTTTTCAGCCAAAAGTTTCGTCAGTTTAATAAAAGAAATGAGATTGGTTCACTAAGGAGTTTTAAATGCTTGAATTGTAAAGTAACTTTACAGTTAAAGCATTCACCATCCTTGAATTGTAAAGTGATTTGAAAATGGAACGTTCTATCTAAACAATGCACTGTGTTGCACATGCCAACTTACACAGCCTCATACTATATTAGTAAATTCTAGTTACCGAGCAAGTATGATGTAAACAAGTTTACTACCATTGGTACAGGTTTTTTTTGGTATAAAGGAATAGATCTTGCAACAAATGGCCAACATCTGTTAACAATTCGCGAATTAACCTCTTATAACGTAATTATAGCTCACCTAAAAAAACTAAAGTAACTAAAGTAAACTAAGTACCTACTTAAAAATATGTAAAAAGACCATATTATGAGTGACACCTTGAAATAGTCTTTAAATAACCTAAAAATTCATTCATCCAATCCATGGTTGGCCGGAATGTAAATAAAATTATTTATAAAGAGGGTAGCAATGTCGTCGTCATCCGACGCGCGCGGTCGACTTATGAACTTACTTACTTGCCGAAGTCAATTCACCGTTTGGACGCAACTGTCCATTTTCCGACTAAGTAGTTAAGTAGAAGGAAAGTTGAACTTACTTACTTACTTACTACTTATGGATGTGTAAATTGGGCTTTAAGGTATGATTCCGATCTCGGCAGCCCGGCTGCCGCAGCAGGAACAGGTAATGTTATGTATGAAAGGCTCAATTCGAAGTGAGCGGAAAAACTTCTCCGCTCACTTCAAATTGAGCCGCCTTTCCAAACAAAACGGTTCAATTTCGAGCGTACTGCTGCGACAGTGCTGGTTGAGATCGGAATCATACCTTAAGGGGGTGTACAACGCTGGATGAAATTTTCATAGTAAAAAATATTGAAATGATTGAAAACATTATGGTTTTTTACTAATAAACTATTTCTTATTTTGGAAAACTGTCAATCACAAAACTAGAGAGCTAGCTAAGGTTTCTTTTTATTATAGTTTCAAGAATATAGGTTTAAATAATGGTTGGCACAGCATTGAAAAACTACTAAATTTGAGGTCACTTAACGATTTCTTCCTATAGAGAAAAGTTTTAGCTAGGTATCATGTTTCAATCACATAACAGCGTACTTATGTCTAATATCAACATTATTTTTTGGGACGATAAATCAAGTAAAACTGTGCGAAATTATTGTACAATGGGGATGTCCGAAAAAAATCAAATTGGCTGAATATTTTTTTATGTGTGTTGTGTATGTGTATCTATGTGTGTATTAATTATGTGTTGGCACTTGACGTTATACGGCCCCTGAACTATCAGGCTATGGCTCGTACGCTGGTTTCTGGATAATTTGTATTTAAACCTAGAGCTTTACCTTGAGGTACTAGAGTACCTATGCATTTTTTGATAAGTACTAGAAAGAACAAACAGACCACTTCTCATTTTCCTTAGCAGACAGATTACTGAGGTTCTAAAAAACTATGACTTCATCATTTACTATTTTCAACTGGTTTTTAATAACCGTGTCTACTAAGCCCGTGTGGTAGGTTATGGTCAACCTCCTTATCCAATATCCATTCATAGGGAAGGCCAGTTTCCCAGCAAGGGCATTAAACTGGTTGATGAAGAAATGTTCAATAGTAATTTAGAGAATCTTTTAAATTGTTTCAGGTTGCGTTCACATGAAATATCTTTCTCCAGACGATGGTTTTTCAGTGAATGTATCATATGGAAAGAACCTCATTCACACCGCTAAAATTCAAGGTAAAGCATTGTTTTACTTAACTAAAAGTGTTAAAACCAAATGTTAAATTGATAAGAGAACAGTTAAATATTATACCTACCTACTATATTTTAAATCACGTACAAAGGTAGGTAATCTACAAATTATTATACAGGCCTCCTGATAATACTTAGCTATGTTAGAGCATTAATGAGGCCTAATGATTACATGATTTCTTTGTAGGTAATATTGAGACACAAAGTTGAAATGTTAATAACAATAATATCTGATCAATAAATGCATAGCACTAGCTTAAAACCCTAGGTGGTTTCTGATGATTAAATGAGAGGCAAAATTATAAGCAGTATGCTTTCTAAAGAAAGTTGTAGGAGCACCAGTAGTGAAACGAGTACTAAATGTCTTATTAGAAATCGCAATCGATCTTTTAGTTTGCTAAGATCATTAGATTAATTTTCTTGTATTGACTGTACGATGAAGTTGGATTAGGTTTCCTACAAATTCTTAATTGTTCATACAATTTTTATGCAATCATTTGTATATACTTTATGTACTAGCTAGGATAATTGTGTATAGTAACTAAAATGTAACAGTTTTTGATTACCTTCATCATATTTTTTTTATTTTAAATCAATATTTATTTTTTTGTAATCAATTTTGATATTATGTAGTCATTATTGTGAATGATGTCGAAGTAAAATCTAACATTTAACTATTCACGTAGATTAAGATTCCATTCGAAAATGGGTAATCCAGCTGAAAAGCGACAGCTGTTCATTCTAAGTTAGTAGAAATCAGTTTAGCCATTGCCATAGGCATACCACGCCACTGACGTAAAGACAAACCATTTTCTAACCTGAACGTTGCTATGAATTTCTTACAGGCACCAACCCTGCTCCTATATGCCTAGAAGTAATCGGAAAGTTCGCCCAAGTGTGTGCCAAGTTCAATGATATGGCACCGACGGCAGATGGCCTGAGAGGATGCCTGGAGCTGGAGCCGAGGATCTTTGGAGACAAGCAGCTGGAGTTCCCTATTGGCTGCTTCAGGTCAAAGGCTGGAGGGATGGAAATGGAAGAACCACCAGCGGAAACTGAATCGTATGTAGGACTTCAATATAACATATTTTAAAAGTTACTCAAAATCATCATCAATTTTGATCCAATAGCTGAGGCATCATCATCAGGACAGATTAATATCACAACTTGATCAATGATGTTATCAATATAATGCAAAAACAAAAAGAATTTTTCACTTAGATGGAGGTAATTAATAAAACGAAGGAGACAGACATTTAAAAACATGTTTTTATATCAAATACTCAAACCTTAGAATAATTATTCTAAGATTCAAACTACTTTTTTCAAAATGCCACAAGCACTCTTGTTTCTGTCCATAATTATATTCTAAAGAGTTAAAAACTAATAAATTCTAATTTATTACAGCACCACAGAAGAGGGCGAAGATACCACAGAAGAAACCCCTGAATTTAATGCAGAGTCATTCCTCATGGAAATATATCAGACAGCGGAACAAGGAGTCGCTTTCTTATCGAGTCTTCTAGATCTGCCTAATAAACTGAATGGGACCAAACCAGTCACTTCAGAATCCACCACTGTTAAGAACGAAGAACCCACTTCAGAGAGCTCTCAAAGGAGAGGACCAAAGAGTTTGAAGCATCCTAACCAATTGTGATAAAAAAATCTCAAAATAAAAAAGTACAAATATTTTAGGTATTAAGCTTGCCGCTATGTGTGAGTTGAATGTGAGTGTTGAACGCACGGATCCTATTTATTGCTTTAAGTTATGTAACAATGCTAATTTAAGTACATTGTTAAATAAATCAGTCGATTGGTATTTTAGTGTTTATTTTCATTTCTGTAGATTCAATCTTTTGAGAATGGTGGCGATGCGTTAGTTTCCAGTAAGTATACCCCAGTACGTCTGAAACAAAAAAGTTTGATGATCAATAACTGTACTAGAATAGAAGGTACACAACCGAAGGCATTTAAAAAACCAGTCAAGAAAGTAAGCGCACCAAGAGTCCAACAATTATATAAAATACTGCGGTATAAAATACACGCTGAAATTTTAATCATTTAGTTCCCGCAGTGGGGTGGTCAACTTCGTAAAAAGTGCTTGTGATCATGAGTGGAACCACCCCACTGCGGGAACCAAATGATAAAAATTTCACGAAGTATTGTAGTTTTATGTAATTAAAATATATGTAATTTTTGTTGATGATTTCTGAAAAAGTGTGCTATTTAGAAACATCGTTTTATTCTTTCTATAATATAATATATATTACATAAACTTCTATCACACAGAATAATTACAGATTTTTATGTATGCAAACAGCGGAGATAAGGGGGAGGTGGAACGGTATTATTTTTCATTTTTCATAAAATTTTGAAAACTTTCAAAGAATAGTAAACAACTCGCTTTCATATGATACCCCACATGCCCTAATAGACCCATTTCATATTTTTAAGACCCCCTTTCAGTCCCTGTTGCAAAAATTTTTTTGAATCATAGGTAATCATAAGGTTTTAATTTTTTCTTTCTTATTTGCAAAATAGTTGGGAAAACGTCATCTAAAACTATTCCAAATTTCAAGTTGATAGCATTAGTAGTTCTTGAGATATCCAGCTGTGACAGATGGACAGACAGACAGACAGACAGACTGAGTCGCACCATAAGTGTTCCTTTTTACCATTTTTGTACGGAACTCTAAAACCATTTTCCTATAATAATATGATAAACTGATTCAAATGAGGATTCATTAAAAAATAGGTAATTACTTTCTGTTCACGTTGAAACTTTTTTACGAAATTAATATTTCTTTTAGATTGTTTTCTCTTTATTTTTTGGGAACTTTTGCTTCAATTAGAATAAACAAGAAAAAAATGTTAGTCCCACCTCCACATTAATTTACATTAATAAAAAAACACTTACCCAGTTTTCGGTTCTAGACCTCCCATTTGAAGTCTTCCTGGTAGATTATCACAAATTCCCAAAACAGCTGCAGCATAGTTCAAGCACTGTCTCCCAGTAAATCCTCCAGAAGTGACAGACTCCGCGAAGTAGAAATAACTCCTATCGTGATCGCATTCATTGGAGTCACAACCAGGCATTGAGATCCCTCTGTTGGGATAAAAGTCTACTTGGGCTAACTCAGCAATGTAACCGAAAACACCGTAGTTGGTATGGATGACTTCGGTATAGACTCCATCGGTAGGTTGAAATTTGTAGAGGTTGGTGACCCAGCCGATCAGGGCGGGATTCAAACCTTAAAAGATATAAAACATGTAAAATGTCATTTAATAATTCACCTAAAATGTCTTATTGTATTTTGCTCCATTTGGAGCTTACAGAAAATCGCAAGATTTTAAATGGCACTGTGTTTAGGTAATGTTATGTTTCTGATAGAGATATACTTTGATTAAACATTACAGTGCACGCAGTACTGTTCTCTATTCTGTAAAATGTACCAGAACTTTGCGGGGCTACTTCCTCCAAATAGGCTCCGCATCAGGCAGGCCATATTTGGTTAATTATAAATATTTTTATTCTCAGAAAATTTAACTTTTCAAAACAGGTTAACCCTTAAAGGCTTACTATAGTGGTATAGTGCATACTAAACTCACCAGTGACATAACTGACAGTGCCTCCCAAATTCCTACCAATAATACCGACTTGATGGCCTCCAAAACCGTCGCCAACGAGATGAATCTGGGATGGGCTACTGCCACTTGCTGCATTCAGCCACTCGATGAACTGGGCCACTGCGTTACCCGAGGAGATGGTGTTGAGTATCACTAGTCTGTGGATTAGGGAACTAGCTCCAGCACTCCAATCAACTACGATCACGTTCATATCTGCGGCGGCAAGAAGTGCTACAAAAATGAAACAAAATAAAAAATAAGGCTCGAAAATCGAAAGATGGACTGGCTTAAATATTGAAGGATAGGACATGCGCTTAAAATATGGTATGGCCTATTTCATGAAATATATTTGATGCAGAAAATGATAATTGCTTTAGTGAATCAGTCTTAGTTATTGAAACATACCCGGCACAAGTACTAAATTAGCTTCAGACACAGCAGAATCTCTCCATCCATGAACCAGAAAAACTGTTCTTTTTTGACCATTGAAGTTGCTTGCCTGGAGAACGCCAGCATTGTTTACCACTAGTGGCTGGCTGACAGTTGGATTAGCTCTGTAGAGTAACTAATTATTTTTAATTAGCCAATAATTATGAAATATAATCATTTTTGATGGAAATACTAGATTTAAATCTTTCAAACAATCCTAAAATAAATATACTTTTTGTTTTGTAAGGAAACATGATATTCTTGTCAAAGCAAAGCATTTCAACAAAAAAAGTATCACCAAATCTACGTACGGAAGGTTTACAATCCATTTATGAATAATCTGCCTAATGTTAAAGATAAAAATGTCAACCTTGTGAATAGATGATAAGCATTAGATGTTACGGGATTGAATCTGGCTGCTTCAGTCAAGTCATCCATAGTCATCCACAAATCAACCAGATGATTCTCTCTCTTCGAGTCGATGGCATACTGGTATCGCAGTCCAGGCTCCTTTCTAATTACAGTGGAATGGGCCGGCAATACTATGGAAACGAAAATGAAAATGTCTTTTGTATTATCTTATTATATCGATGACACAACAAATGTCCATATCATTGAATAATTGAATATGTTCTGTTGATATAGTTAATAGCACAACAGAAACATCATCAAAAATTGGGCTTTAGAGCCGAGTGTGATGAAAAAAATCTGCTATAGGTAGTTAAGTTAAAGAATTTTTATTGGTGATTTCACTAAGCTACTATTTAAAATAAAATACTTACCGACTGATAACCCAATGAAACAGAAAAGTTTAAGTCCTCTGAACATTACCATTGTCACAATTTGAATGTTATGAAAATCTAATTTATTGACGTAGGTACATACACCGTTTATCTATTTGAACACAATTTAATATCGGCTTAATTATGAATATCTTATCTAGCCTGATTGACAAAACTTTGTGTTATTATACTAACTTTGTGCACACCCCGTCCCCCTAGGTTAGTGGTCTATTTTAAACCAAGAAAGGATATGGTTCATTCAACCAAAATAGCCCGTTGCGTAGGAACATTGAGGTGGGCAAATTGAATGATTGCTTGAGAAGACAACGTGGTCCATACATTAAGATGACCATTGGACAGTCATTCAGCATCTTTGAAGTATTTCAGTTGGTAACCAGAACTATACTTGATAAGTTGTTGGTCTGATAAAAGTGATTTAGAAGGTAGTATTTTGGAATATAAGTATGGAACTAATAAAATAAATAAGTTTGGGACCCAGCATTTCGATCTTAAATGATTAGTTCTGTAGAAGACCAAAGTCTTCCAAATTGTAAAAAATCTTTATCAGAGTGAAATTTTTATTTAGTATTTCATTGTCCTTTGTATTCCACTCACGACGACTATTTTAGTCAATCCAAAAATGGCCGAAGAAAATCAACTGGATGTATCGGAGTTCCGAACTTCGATCCAACACTTCACTTGGTATGATTACGCTGTGTTTGTGGTAATGCTCGCCGTGTGTGGAGGTATTGGTATCTTCTTTGGTTTTGTGAAAAAACAGAAATCTACACAAGACTATTTGATGGGCGGAAGGAATATGAAATTAGTTCCAGTATGTTTTTCTTTAGTTGCAAGGTAAGTTATTTGCTACGTTTAAAAGATGAAACTTTATATAATTACTTTCAATGCAGTAGTTAGTATTTTATTTATATCGTTATTTATATAATTGAAAAGGATTTATGACTATTTAATTCTCTCACCATTATTATTTTTTGGAGCTTTGATATCTTCTTTATTTGTACTGTGAATATGTTTGACAACAACCACTGTATTTTTGTTACTTCTTACCAATTTAACAATATCCAAAGAGTAATGAAACACCAAATCCATTAGTTTCATTTCAGGCATATCCCTCTTGGGTACTCCAACAGAATTGTACATTTATGGCACATCGTATGTATTTTTGGTCATTGGAGCGCTTTTGATGTCATTTGTTTTATTCCACACGTTTCTGCCCGTATTACATGAGTTGCATCTTACTTCTGCTTATGAGGTAGGAAATGTTCCTCAATATTTTACCCAGTAAACGTCGATCAAGTACACATAGTGAGCTTCTCAACATATCGACAAATGAAATCGTGCTCTTTGTAACTCATTTTGTTCTCATTTTCCCGGCTGAACATTTTCAAAATCGATAAATATATTTTTTATGATATCATACATACTTATCCAAAATCTTTCAATTTCAGTATCTGGAACTTCGGTACGACAAAAGAGTAAGAGTTTTCGGTTCCTTAATTTTCAGTGTCTATTTGGTAAGTTGTTGATTTCTTGAGAATCTAGAGTCACCAATTTAACCAGAAGCCTTTGTCAATAATAACCATTTGATCTATTTTAGATTGCCTGGCTGCCAATTGTCATTTACGTACCGGCTTTGGCTTTTAATCAAGGTATCTACTTAATTTACATTTTTTATGAAAATTATAATATACTGACTTCATCACATTATGATATTAATTTATTTCACTGTTTTTAGTGACCGGTGTGAATATTCATATTGTCACACCGATCGTTTGTTTTGTATGCATTTTCTACACTACCCTGGTTAGTATGTAAATAATATTATCTATTCTATTTGATTTCGAACTGAATTCGAATCTAACTGTTAATTTAGCTATTACCTATTACCTACTTAGTTATTTAGTTTAATTTTCTTTATGGTCAACTTAAGTATTGCTTTCATTTTTAGGGTGGTCTCAAGGCAGTAGTTTGGACTGATGTTATACAAACTATAATAATGATTGGTGCAATGATTTTGGTAATAATTAAAGGGACCATCATTGTCGGAGGTTTCCAGGAAGTTATGAAAAGAAATTGGGATACTGGAAGAATAGAATTCCCATCGTGAGTAAACCAAACAAATATATAATTTTGTTGATTTTTTATTGTTTTATTGTTTAAATATTATTTTCCAGATTGTCCTTGGACTTCACAGAAAGACACACAATTTTATCAGTATCCATAGGTTCATCATTTTATTGGATCGGAAATATCGCAGTAAATCAATCAATGATGCAAAGGTTTTTATCATTACCTGACCTAAAATCATCTAAGAGGTAAAAAAACTTTATTCGTACCTTAATTTTTTTTCTAATTTATGTATGAAAATTTACAATACAAGCCTATACAATTTAGAATAATTATTATGTGGATTAACACAATTCCCTCGCCATTATTGACATTGCTCTAATAATAGTAGAACTAAGATACTTTCCCAGATTTGATCCCATTTAATATTGGGAATAACCAAATAAAGAAGTTCTATGATGATGATTTTAGGGCCGTCTGGGGCTTTCTTGGCGGCGTTATATTCATCATACTGATCTGCTCGTATAGTGGTCTCCTAGCATTTGCTCGGTACTATGACTGCGATCCTCTGGATTCTAAACTAGCACGGGCCAAAGATCAACTGCTTCCGCTACTTGTCATGGATGTTTTGGCAGAATGGAAGGGAATGCCCGGGATTTTCGTTGCTGGTGTATTCAGTGCTGCTCTGAGGTAAGCATATTATTATTTCGGGTCATATAACCGTTCTAAAGCTTCATAAAGGGGATATCTTGTGAATTCATGTCCATGGCACAGGAGTAGCGAAAATTAAATCTCACTCGCGCCACAAAGCTTATTAATGGAGTAACTAAGAAGTGGATTTATTCGGATGTACTCAGATTGACTTCACAAGGGCTGCACTGTCTTAGTACTAACTTTTGGTGGATAAATAAATAAAAGGAGAAAATATAGTGATTGTTACCTACTTATTCAGAAATTCAAATAATCATCGGGCTTGCTATTCTTTTTAAGAGATTTAATACATTTTATAAATTTTACAGACAGACATTTTATTTTATTTCTTTTTTATTTTAGCTCTTTGTCAACTGGTCTGAATTCCATGGCTGCAGTTGTTCTGGAAGATTTCTGGAAACCTTTCTTTAAAGAGCTCACTCACAAACAAACTCAGATATTAATGCGTGCTGTTGTAGTAATACTAGGCGTTATTTGTGTTGGTATGTTCAATATATACTTTTTATAAACACGTGAAATAGTAAAGTACTTATTATAAATAAAACTATACTTAGTATCGGTTCCAAATAATAATTACTACACTTTCATTGACAACATCTCTTTAGTTTTAAAAAGAGGCCTCCTTAATATGTTTTTTAATGATCTGTTGGTGTTTAAACTTGTTACCATTTTATTTTAGGTCTTGTGTTCGTTGTGGAAATGCTGGGCTCAGTATTACAGCTGACGATGAGCCTCTCATCAGCATCAATGGGCCCACTCGCTGGAGTGTTCCTTATGGGATTATTTTTACCTTTCATTAATTCTACGGTATATAAATAGCATCTTTGTTCAAATTCGCATCTCAAGCTTTCACTAGATTTTTATTTTTTTATTATTTAATAAAACCGCGCTAGTATCCGTTAAGAGCGTGCAGTCTGCACACTAGCGCCGCCATTGGAAATAAAATCATAGTGCTTAAATAAAAAAGAAATTATGAATTATCTCTCTGGAGTGCACTCCGAACAAGCTCTGCGCTACTTTTTATCACATAACCAATATTTTCTAGCCTGTTGTTTAGTTATATGGACTTATATTGCGAAAAGTGGACACTTTTAGCACTTTTAGCAATAGCTTTGATATGTTATATTTCAGAATGCGCTAATCGGTGGTATCATTGGACTTTCATCGTCGTGGTATTTGGCGGCGCAGTCGCAAATAGCACAAGCAAACGGTTCCCTGAAATTCATTGAGAAACCCAGATTCACACTTAACTGTACTTACACATTTGAAGAGGCCGTTTATAATGATACATCTTTAGATAGGTAAATAAATAAGTTTGATTTTGTTGTTGTTATATTATCATGAATTTTGATTTTGCAAATGGGTCATTATTTGAGACGATAAATTTCTGTTAAGGTCCAAAAGTAACTAATTACTAGAAATAGATAAGCAAATAACTTTAATTACAACAGAAACTACTTTATTTTACTAAATCACTTTACTTATTTCCTAAAATTATTTATGAATATAATAGTACATTACTGCCGCGGTATATAATGACTGCGTTGCTGGCAGCGATTATGATGGCCGAGAGCGGAGCTTAGCGCAGGTCCAGGCCGACACAGCGCGGTCAGCATTGCAGCCCTTGATGGCCAAGCTGAAATAAAGGCCGAGACCGGAGGTCGAGGCCTTTATAGCGCGGACAGCAAGGGCTGCAATGATGACCAAGCTTGAAGGCCGAGAGCGTAGTTAAGCTTAGCTCGAGGCCATCATAACGTGGCCAGCAGTGCAGTCATTGTGGACCAAGGCTTGTATAGTGCTTTACTCAAAAATGCGAGTACTACCTACTACTATAGTGGGTACGTATAACCTAATTTCGAAAAAAATACAAAAATGCAAATATCTCAGAAACGGTGCGTCGGAGCCAAAAAATAAGGTTTTTTTCGACCCCCTAAGGTACCCCGGAAGTGGTCAAAAGGTATTTAATGAAAGGTCAAAAAACGGTCAAGTGCGAGTTTTTTATATTTTTCCATACAAATTTTACATAAAAATACAAATATCACCTGTGTAATAGGGTTTTCTCCCCTCAATGTACAACACCCGCGCAGATAAAGAATGGGATTGAAAATGCGGCTCACCGCGCTTACCACAACGAGTGTGACCGAGAGAGCGATAGGTGTGGCGTTCTATATTTGAAACAAAACTCGACAATAATGGATTCTCAAAGGAAATTGCTGGTAGCTAAAACAAGACAATAATGAAATCTCATACAACGTCACCATCGGCAACCTCGACTTTGCTCAAAGAAGGTTGTCAAAATAATGACCATATTACAAGCATTTTTGAGTAAATGAAATTTACATTTACACGTTTAAAAATCACGTTACGTGGTCCGTTAGTATGATGATACATATACTTTCTCATTGATTATAAAATAATTATGGTAAAAATGCGTCTATTTGGTTTTATTAAAAATGACTAACAAAAAATAACTACATGCGTTACTTTACTTTTTTAACAATTTTCTGTTGTTACGAAAACTGTAATCACATTTGTGGTCATTCATATTTTGGGACAAATCTCTCTTAAAAAACGTCAACTCCCAAGTTATCACTTTTTGTGACAACACTAACATTGAAAAAATCAGTTGGTTAATATCGTCAATTGTTTTTGTCGAAAAAAATATTCTGTACTGTGAAAAAATAGTGTCAAAGATCGTGCATCACTTTTGTACTGTGTTTCAATAGTAATTAATTAATGAGTACTATGGATACGTTGCAAGTATTCTATTCGGTTTTTCTTACCACGAAACTGCTTGACACTGGAATCAATGAAGTACCAGATCATCACTTTCATGGTCATCATTTTCGCGACAATATGGACCACAAAAGTGACATTTGGCAACGAAAGTGACGAAACTGTTTTAGTACTAACCAAATAAATGAAAACTTTTTAAAAATAAACTATTATTAATGTTGCTAATAAATGGCAGTTTCACAGAAAATACATTTATAGTAATTAGGGTTTCATTTACGCCAGTTTTAAAAATTACTTAATATGTAAACATTAACTAAAAAACTAAACTATAATTAGGCTGGGAAATGTAAATACTACTGATTAGGATATGAAAACTAAAAGACGAGAGTAAATAAAGTGCTAAACCGACTCTGTAGTCTAGTGGTGTAAGACACAAGGATCCCAGGTTCGTTTCCCAGGAGGTACATTTGTACTTGATTTAACATTGTTCTGTTCCGGCAGTTAGAGGTAAAACAGCCAGTTCCTTAATGATTGAGAATCCTAGGTGTAATGCGCTTCCACCATAGACTATCTATTATAGACTATTATATAAAAGCTTTGATGCGTGGTATGTAAAAGTATAACTTTAACTCGTAAAACGATTAATTATTTTTCGGGATTTCAATTCAAAAAGTGATTAAAACCTGAAAATCAAATTTATTTATTTTGGCAACGAAAGTGACGTCACTTTCGTAGTCAATATTAAAATATTTTTTTCGTTATATGTTATTATAATAGTGCCTTGATCTCCGAGTAATTATAGGTATTTTGTTAACATGTTATGATAAGATTTATAGTTGTTTTAAATTAAAAGACTAATTATTATTTGTTCAAATGATAATTTTCGTGGTCATTGTAATCACTTTCTTTACCTGTAAAAAATTGTTTTTGAGTTTTTTTTATAAATAAGCTTCATCGATCTATAACTATATCTTATTTGTGATTAATAAGTGTTCTTATATTGATAAAAAAACTAATTACATATGTTAAATAAATGATGAATATTTTTTCTCTATTATTTCATTGACTCAAATAATGACCCAAATATTTAAATATATCACCAACAAAATTCTAAGAAGAAAAGCACTGAATTTTATAGTCTTCATAATTATTTCCATGTGTGCACCACAATGTTTTGTTTACCTAATTATAATTTTCTTTCCAGTAATGTTCCGTACCTATATCGGCTCTCATATCTTTGGATCACAGCGTTTGGATGCATCACAACGATCATTATAGCATGCCTAATCAGTTTGACGAACTCTCAAAAACCGAAGCAAGATAACAGATTGTATGCACCAGTAGTCAAAAACTGGTTAGCAAAACGGAAACGGGTAAAAGTGGATTACGATAATTTTTGATACACTCCTGATTAATTACTACCTAGCAAAAAATAATCAGGGGTGTATAAAAAAATATCGTAAACAAGGCGTCATGAAAATGTAAATATTAACCTTTTCCTACTTTTGTGTGACAAATGGAAAATTGACCTCTTTCCTAGTAGAGTCAAGTTTCTTAATAAATTCTTCGTTGGCTAACATTTTTTGTTGTTTTAGGAAAAGGACGTAAAATTAAATAACATACAACAGTAATGAAACGGATCTCAATGGTTTTAATAAGTTTTATTGCGTACTTACTAAAGTGAATAAAGAATTAAAGAGAGTACATATACACATTCTAGTACGGATATGATCTGCCTGTATTGATTCTGAAGATTCCAGACCTATGGGCAAAGAAAGAAAATTCTGAACAAAAAAACATAAAAGTAAAGCTGGTGTAACAGTAAAAAAATATATAAGCATAGTGTATTTTATAGATTGTGTACCAATTCGATCGTCATAATTTTCACTACATTTTACAATTAAAATAAAATTTGTTTTGTTTGGTCGTCAACAGTTTTACAATGATTAAAATCTTATATTTAAAAAAACGTGGTTGAACTTACTCTTTCTTATTCAAGCTGCTATTCCCCATGGGATTCAAATCTCCTTGGCACCTGTTCCGAGTAGCATCCCTCAACGTATTACATCGGCTTGCATGCAAATGGTCGTACTTGACCGATGAAGCCATATAGGCGTTAGCTTTGCCATGGGAGCAAGAGCTAAGCAGACAGCCAGGCATGCTGGAGCCGCCGTTGGGATAGAAATCAGCGTGACCGCAGGGATCCGTGTATCCTAGTAGGCCTGTGTTCGTGTGGATCACTTCTACATATTGTCCGTCACTCACGGCGAGGCGATCTCTGTTCCCAGACCATAGAGGGCCAGCGGGATCCAAAGCTGTAAAATAACCATTTATAAACTTTTTAGTTGAATGAGTTAATATGTTTTTGACGAATCTCAATACGTCTACATTAAAAAAATACATAAAAACGGATTAATAACAAAAACATTATTGTTATGGACACTAATAAGGACCCTGTCTCAACCTATTTGTGTTACTGTGACGGACGCTCAAAGAGCACCAATAAAATACCTAAGGTCAAATGCTCGACAACGAATTTTAAATTTGGAGATAAGTGCGATTTGCTGTTATTGTATGTAACTTAAGTGTACCTGTGATTCTCTTAACTTTTCCATCAGTTTCCCTGCCCGCGTTACCGATAAGATGCCCTCCAAGACTGAAGCCAACCAAGTGCATTTTCTCGTACGAAGCTCCCAGTGACACCAGCAAATTTATAAACTGACCAAGACCACGTCCTACTGCCGGGACTCCGTTCCTGGCCGTTAAATAGTTACGGTTGGCCAGGCGGTTCCAGTCCAGTACGATCACGTTGACATCATCATCTTGGAGGAAAGCTGAAAGAAAACATTTTCTAGGAATTATTTGATGAAGAAGTTCGTAATAGAGAGAGCAGTTAGTTTTCGTCTGCCACACTTTTCAATCCTTTGTTCTCTGTATGCCTAAAACGTAATAAGTCTAAATCGCATATTCGCCCAAATCGCCATTAGGATATTAATCGCTATCCTCATCACCTTATATTTATGTTCTTTAATCTTGATATTGGGTATACCCTATCAATCTTTAGGGTTTGAAATGCCACTACGAATTACACTATAACTATCTAAATATATTATTGTTTTTTTTTTGTATAATAATCATGCACATTCAAGCTAAGGTATTTTGTTTGTAAAATAAGCCACGCTCATCCATCTCACAAACTACTACGCGATACCGATCGTTTTATGCTAGAACTATAATGTCTACGAAAGGTTACAAAAATATAGGTAATTTCCAAATACCATCTCTTAGCAGTCTGTTGAAATCATTATGTCCATTCCCATTCCACCCGTGTACCAAGAACACTGTCACTTTTGTAGCGTCAAAATTCGAGTAGTAAATGCTGTTCGCATTGTGAAATTCAAGGATTTGAGGTACGTCAGGGTTGGCTCTGAAATAAATCAAAACATTGTAAATCATACTACACCACTATGATATTTACTATTTCAATCAACCATTTAAAATACTGGACGTAGAGAAAAACTATTTTTGAGCTTCAGATTATATTGTACGTCTATTACGTACGTTTTCTCTCCAATAAATAAATAGTCCCAGTAAAAATAAATGTCAGTTATTTTGAAACTGTGTTCCAATTTAAAAAAATAGAATTTTAAATCTTTCCACTGTTCGCTTCGTTATCAAAGACTTCCATGTTGTATTCTTTATCATAAAATTTCATTCAGATTTTATAATATTTTACCTGGTGTAGAGCCAGTAGCCATTATTATCTGGATTTCTAGCGTAGTTTGTGATGAATTCTTCGTCGACTGGCTCTTGGGTGTCGACTAAATGAAGAATGCTATCCCCATCACCAGGGAAATAAAAAAACCTTTCTCCCTCCTTGTAACCTACAGAGAGGTCTATGGGTACGTTTGCAGCTGAAGCTGAAAACGAAAACATACCTTATTGAAAGTCGTAAAGGTTTTTATTTCATTAGTAATTTAAAAATAGACTTCTAACTTCTTGTCTCTACGCAAAAATACATCAAGACCGTCACTATCACAACACACAGCCTAATGTTGATGACAAAAAGGCCTCATACTCGAATCTAGTGTATTGTGTACTGTGTGTACCCCAATCCTCATTTTTTTTATAGTATGTACCACTATCATCTACCACTGGGAGACCCACTGTTCTTGGGGTAATGGGGAATGTCCGATAAAAATCAAATTAGCTGAATATTTTTGTTTATAAGTAGGAATAAGCTCCCTTAGTAATAGAAAAAAAAATCAGAATTTTCGGTTCCGTAAAAAAAAATAAAAAATGAAAGTCACTTGGACTTCACAAATGTACGAAAGTAACAGCAGAAAGGAATTTATACCTTTGCCACCACCTGGCACAACCACAACACAAGAAATGTCAAAACTTTTTTTCTTAATACTTGTTGTTGTTGTGGCAGGTGGTGGCAAAGGTATAATCTCCATTTATACCTTTGCCACCACCTTTCGTACATTTGTGAAGTCGAAGAGACTTTTATTTTTTAAAGATTTTTTACGCAACCGAAAATTCTGAAACTTTTTTCTATTACTAAGGAAGCTTATTCCTACCTATAAAAAAATATTCAGCTAATTTGATTTTTTTCGGACATTCCCCATTTATATTTGTGTATTGGGATATTTAATTCAATTAAAATACTAGTGCGCCAATATGGTGGCACCATGACACAATACAATACCACACCCCGGACACTCCATACAACCGCGCTATTATAAACAGATGACGTCATATGACGTTTTTGTACACGCGCAACTGTGCTACATACGATTCGGCATAGGAACTCGCGGGGTGGGGTGAAGTAATTGATTCTGGGGCGGGGCGGGGAGTGTCCTTTTTGTACGTAGTACTTATCTATTCTGTGACAATACTAGGCATTCGTGATCCACTCGTAAAATTGATCTCAAATTAAATTATAAAATAATAAAATACCCGATGAACCATTGGAGGAATATGATAGTGGTAGATACTACAAGTAAAAAAATTAATTAATTAAAAAAAAATAAAAACACGACTGCCCTGCTACAAACAAACTAAAAAGTTAAATAACAAGTGTCACTGCAGTCGGGGGACCTCATCGATTAAAAATTGTTCCACAAAACGGTCCCCCGACTGCAATGACACTTGTTATTTAACTTTTTAGTTTGTTTTTAGAAGGGCAGTTGTTTTTTTAATTTTTTTTTAATTTATTTATTTTTATTTCACACATTTTAGTGACAAATTATATATTTTTGAAATGTGCTCAATAAAGCCTTTCATTTGATACCCATATTGTAATAATTAAAGAAAAAAAATTATTTTCACATTTGAAAATGGCGTCATACAGTCGCCATATTAACTTTTTTCAAAAAAAAAATAGCCAGTGTCACTTGGAATGATGTAAGGATTCTAACAATATCCCATACATCCAATTCCTTTGAGCCATTTGGAAGTTATGGTGGGATTAAGAAACTCACATACCCACAAACATACATGAACCCGAACACATTTACACTCTTTTTGCTTTGGGCAGTCGTGTAAAAAGGGGGGTAAAACAACGCTTAATTAAGAAGCCAAAATAATACTTAATTAAAAATATTTTACTTACCTGCTATAACGAAAGATAGGATGAGTATGTATTTCATGATCCCTTATTGTTATTGAACTACATCGAATAATAGTGCTGACAATGAATTTATAACAGCTGGATTTGTTTTATTAAAGATAGATTACTTATCAATTATAGATTTGATAAATAGGCCAACTAACAACAACAACCTACCTTATGTTTCATTGCCACTGTGATTTTAACTAATTTTAGTTTATTTGTACAAAGAAAACTTAATTTACAATCTTTTTCTCTTTATTCTGACTGACAATTTTACAACATTATTTCACATTTTCATAAACTAGACAAGGTTAGCCATGATAAATAACATTACTATGCTTATCATGGTGTAAATTGTTTATCACTGAAATTATCAAAAATCAAATTCTTTGTTAGTCGAATGTTTTTGATAAGGATAACTTGATGACGTCCGAGTCATTAATAAGTAACAATTGTACACACCTGCACGCATTCTTTATTGACGATAACTTTTAGGGTTCTGTAAAACAATGCTCGTGGTATACAGCAGTTGCGAAGGATCCAGGATCCATACATACCGATTCCCATCGGCCTTAGAAATCCCACCCTACCTATTCACTATGCAGATCACAACATTTTTGTAGAACGGTTTACCTTTGCCATAATTTCACCTCTCGCCACAGGTATACAGTATTTATACAGTAGGTAATTGAGTTAGAGTTTTAGATACTTTCAAAACTTAATTTATCTAGTTCACTCAATTTGTTGCCGATTGCAAATAGGTACATACATAAACTAATGGCACTGTGAGCTGGTAGGTTTATATACCACGCGTTTGGGACATTTTTGATTTTTTTCAAAACGGTTGAAATACGTATTTTTTTTTTATTTCTAAAAACTGAATCGAAAAAAATTATACCTGATACAGTGATATTTGTAAAACACCAACAATCTCGCAGTAGTATATTAACAACATCATAAACAACAATATTTTTTTCTACGACTCTTCCGAAAACAAATAAAAAAACTATTTTTCTTACAAATCTCCGAACAGCTAATAGAGATTTGTATGAAAAGTCGAATATATTTTCGTCAGTTTTCGGAAAAGTCGTAGAACAAACGTTGTTGTTTATGATGTTAGTATAATCCACTCCCACGAGGTTGTTGGTGTTTTACAAATAACCCTGTATAATTATCAACTCTACTCACAGAATACGAGATTCGGTTGAGAAATGCGACCTGTAGAAGTGAACAGACGGACAACCGGACGGAAGGAAATAATTTTTGTCCAAGCTGAAACGGAGACGGTTCGCTAGTGCTTCGCCCTCGCTCTGTCCAATATAACTTGACTAAGGGCGAAAGATATGTCTACCTCTTGAATAAGATGACCTTATGATCGTTTTCACTAACAGTATAAATCCATAAATTCAACGGAATCTCTGCATATTGTGATGTGATGTATGCAAATTATCTAGTATGTAATTCATCAGCAATTTGCTCTACTTAAAGCCAATAAAAACAAATATTTATTCTGATATTAGGTTTAACGACGCAAAAAAGATTTATATCGCCTTGACCGACACCTTGATAATATTAATCACCTGCTATCTTTCTTCCAATTGCTTTATTTAATTGATTGATATAATAATAACCCTAACGAGACCAACCTGTCGATTCTGTAACCAAAGTCACATCTCACTTCAAACCTTACTTCACTTTGCGTGAGTTTGCTAAATTTAAGCTACTTTACCGATTGCTAAAGGTTTTAGGTAGCTACCGTAGCTATCTGAAATATTTTGTGGTTAAAAACAGTCTATCGCAGTGAAGTGAGATTCGAAGTGAGGCTCGAATTTGGTTACAGAAACGACATGCAGCTATGGATAAGTAAGTTTCAGTTCAATTATTTGTCGGATAAATAAATATACATTTTGTCTCGATTTTTTATTAAACCATCTCTTATAGAAGTAAAAAGTGAATAAAAGATCAACACCAATATAATATGCTTTAAAAATACATCCCAATTTTGCTTTCATAATCTATGTAATTTTAAAAAATCGTCTTTTTCCTAAGCGATGTTACAAAATTTTCGAAAACAAAAGACAATTATTTTTTTAAGTTTGCTTATTTATTTGATTTCGTTTGATTATTTGGCCTGTTCTTTGCTATTAAGGCGTTAGCGTTCATGTCTATTTAGTAACTATTGCGTTTTAATATCAAGACGTTTGGGCTATACTGTCATTTTACAATGTGGGAATTTTGATAGTGACTCTTCTAAATTGATGATGAACTTCGAATCCAAAACATAGATATCTTTATTGATCTTCGATCATTAGATGGTCAAAGCCTATGCTCCTGAATTCTCTTAATAGCACTTAATATGGATAGGAAGATAGCGTATTGATTCTGAAGACTCCATTCCTGTAAAAAAACAATACAATGTGATTTTCCTTTTATGAATGTTATGAGAAAATAAATAGGAAAACAACTTATTCACCTCTCAAGCTTACGCGCTCACTAGACATGAAATAAAACATGAAAAAATAGACATGAAAGAAAACAACTTACTTAAACTTATTTAAGTCGGTATTACCCATCAGGATAGCTTTCCCACAACAAGTTTTAGAATTACTTGTTGCTTGTTTTACTGTTTTGCATTCTTTAGCCAACAAATGGTTGTACTTCACAGAAACATACATGTACTCGTGTGATCTAATATGAGAGCATACGGGGCCAACACAGCCAGCCATTAGTTTACCCCCATTGGGGTAAAAGTCAGCGTGACCACAAGGGTGGGGGTAACCTAGGAGTAGGATGCTTGTATGTATGACTTCGACGTATCTTGCATCAGTGGATGATAGTCGGTTATTATCACCTTCCCATAATGGCCATGCGGGGTCTAGAGCTGTGGAATAACACATTAAAATATTTTATTTTTTCGAAGTTTAAAATATTTATATGAATAGAGTGAATTATACATATAAAAGAAGAAGACGCTATTTCTTATGGTTGATTTTACGAGAGTCTTTTTTAAAGTCATTTTACCTACATATAAAACACTAGGTAGCTAGTTTTGTTTCGAGACGCTTACTTATAGCATTACTGTTTTGAGATTACTTAGTTATAGCATTACTGATTGATATTTTGAATAAAAAAAATATTTCACGCGGACAAAAGCTAGTGTACAAAAACTATTAAATACAAACATAGGCACACATAAATTATTAAAAGCACATAATGTTCTTACCTGTAATCCTCCGGACCCTCGATCTCGTAGCCCTACCAGCAGCACCAACAACATGGCCCCCTAAGCTGTACCCCACACAATGGATCCTGTCATATGAAGCTCCCAGTAGCACTATCCAGTTGATAAAAGCTCCAATAAATCTGCCGACGGTGTGCGCACCACTTTTGGCCGTAGCGTAGTTGCTTCTGGCTATTGCACTCCAACCCACCACGATTATGTTGAAGTCACCCGCTTCTAAGAAAGCTGAGAACAAATATAAATAAAATAGAAAATGTAAGCATATTTCAATGATATACAGGACATTGATCTCATTTATCAGCAATCTTTATTTTCCACTTTGATTTCTATCAACGAGTAAAAAACGATGGGTTAAAAAAATTACAGAACTTTTGGGTTATTCCACTGTGTACCTACTACTAATTATTATGTTCTTAAGCCCACCGGTAACGATCAATTGCGATTGTCAATTTTTTCGTCAATGCCATTGTTTGAGCAAATGACAATCGCTTCAATTGCAAGCGTAACGATCAATTTTCGCATCAATGAGCGTCAATGCTGTAAAAATTGACAATCGCAAATGATCGTTACCGGCGGGCTTTATTCATTGTTTATCCGTATAAACTAGAGCAATTTAATTAAGAAGTACAAAATGGATTTTCTTATTCTATTTTTAATAGTAGGACAGAAGAAACTTCAAATCCTATTTAAACAAAAGTTACATAGACTGAATTGGAACTTTTATAGTTGGACATAATAATAATCTATTTTACTACATTTAATTTTGATTATTAAATTTCATTTATAAGTTCTCTCATTTTTCCTCAAACTGGCTTGAAATACTCTACCTACGCTATGATACAGATAAGTACAATGCGATTAATTTAACAATGTACAACTGGAGGGACCAACTTCAGAGAGCTTGCGATACAAAGCGACGTATTTTAATCTGTAAAATTTTCTCTTTCTCATAGATTGTGAAGTTGCAGCGGACCACTGTTTAATGTCAATTTAATCGCATTGCACTGCACATCTTTTTTCACCAACCTTCCTTCAACGCCTGGCTCATGCGGCTACTTCCATCCGTAGCCCATCCATGGACGAGGAACACCGTGTTCCGTCTCCCATTAAATCTTGAAGTTATAAGTCTGAATGCGTCACCGTATACAAGTCTTTGTGGTGAATTAGGATTTGATCTAAAATTGTAAAATTCAAAAACCCCTGTATATAGATAGGGACCATTTAAATAATAGTAGTTTGTTACACAAGGGATGTAAGTGAGCTATTACAGAACAAGATCCAATTTGGCGCCCGTGCGAGCGCAGCTCGCAAAGGGCGCTAATGGATCGAGTGCACCCGAGATATTTAGACGCACGAGCGAGCGAAGCGAGCGAGGGCGAATATAGTTCGAGGGTGTAATAGCTACTTACAACCGAGGTAAGCATACTATTTTACATCATTCATGCGAGGTAAATTTAATAAAAATAAAAACATTAAAACAAAAATAAAACGTTAAAGGGTTATTTCATTGAAAACTCGTAGGGTTGATCAGACCATTAAACTGAACAACTTTCATTATGGAACCAACCTCGAAATCACGAAAAAAAATCAGCTGTTTTTGCATTGCAGAATTTTGCATACCTAGCTTCAACTGAAATGAAATGCCGCCATTTTCATTGTTTTTTTTCAGCCAAAAGTTTCGTCAGTTTATAATAAAAGAAATGAGATTGGTTCACTAAGGAGTTTTAAATGCTTGAATTGTAATAGTAGTTTGTTACACAAGGGATGTAAGTGAGCTATTACAGAACAAGATCCAATTTGGCGCCCGTGCGAGCGCAGCTCGCAAAGGGCGCTAATGGATCGAGTGCACCCGAGATATTTAGACGCACGAGCGAGCGAAGCGAGCGAGGGCGAATATAGTTCGAGGGTGTAATAGCTACTTACAACCGAGGTAAGCATACTATTTTACATCATTCATGCGAGGTAATAAAAATAAAAACAAAAACATTAAAACAAAAATAAAAATAAAACGTTAAAGGGTTATTTCATTGAAAACTCGTGGGGTTGATCAGACCATTAAACTGAACAACTTTCATTATGGGACCAACCTCGAAATCACGAAAAAATATCAGCTGTTTTTGCATTGCAGAATTTTGCATACCTAGCTTGAACTTAAATTAAATGCCGCCATTTTCATTGTTTTTTTTTTCAGCCAAAAGTTTCGTCAGTTTATAATAAAAGAAAAGAGATTGGTTCACTAAGGAGTTTTAAATGCTTGAATTGTAAAGTAACTTTACAGTTAAAGCATTCACCATCCTTGAATTGTAAAGTGATTTGAAAATGGAACGTTCTATCTAAACAATGCACTGTGTTGCACATGCCAACTTACACAGCCTCATACTATATAAGTAAATCTTAGTTACCGAGCAAGTATGATGTAAAGTAACTTTACAGTTAAAGCATTCACCATCCTTGAATTGTAAAGTGATTTGAAAATGGAACGTTCTATCTAAACAATGCACTGTGTTGCATATGCCAACTTACACAGCCTCATACTATATAAGTAAATCCTAGTTACCGAGCAAGTATGATGTAATAGTAGTTTGTTACACAAGGGATGTAAGTGAGCTATTACAGAACAAGATCCAATTTGGCGCCCGTGCGAGCGCAGCTCGCAAAGGGCGCTAATGGATCGAGTGCACCCGAGATATTTAGACGCACGAGCGAGCGAAGCGAGCGAGGGCGAATATAGTTCGAGGGTGTAATAGCTACTTACAACCGAGGTAAGCATACTATTTTACATCATTCATGCGAGGTAAATTTAATAAAAATAAAATAAAAATAAAAACAAAAATAAAAAAAATACAAAAACATTAAAACAAAAATAAAACGTTAAAGGGTTATTTCATTGAAATCTCGTAGGGTTGATCAGACAATTAAACTGAACAACTTTCATTATGGGACCAACCTCGAAATCACGAAAAAAATCAGCTGTTTTTGCATTGCAGAATTTTGCATACCTAGCTTCAACTGAAATGAAATGCCGCCATTATCATTGTTTTTTTTTCAGCCAAAAGTTTCGTCAGTTTATAATAAAAGAAATGAGATTGGTTCACTAAGGAGTTTTAAATGCTTGAATTGTAAAGTAACTTTACAGTTAAAGCATTCACCATCCTTGAATTGTAAAGTGATTTGAAAATGGAACGTTCTATCTAAACAATGCACTGTGTTGCACATGCCAACTTACACAGCCTCATACTATATAAGTAAATCCTAGTTACCGAGCAAGTATGATGTAAACAACTTTTACTAGTGGACCAATTCTGAAATCGCGCTAAAAATCAGCTGTTTCATACAAAAATTAATAACGAAAATATGAAAATGTAAGAAACAGCTGTAAATTTTCTTCGCGATTTCAGTGTTGGTCCTATAATAAAAGTTGTTCAGTTTGATAGACCATAATATAAATTATTCGCCATTATTAGTGTTGCCAAAATTGTAACAAGTTGTATGTGATTCAATGTCTTTTTATATTTCTATATCCTCATCTAGTTACCTTGTATATAATAAATACTCGTTCATTGTTTGTCCAACAACAGCATACTGTAGAAGCAATCTTTGATCGACTCTCTCTTGGCTATCGATTTGCTGCAGTACTCTACTGTCGTCATCGCTAGGAAAGTAAAAATATCTATCGCCAGGCTGGTAAGGTTTTGTAGGCTCTCCACAAAAGCCTTCACATTTGGGAGTTGGGTCCGTTGCGTAAACTGAAAATATGTAAAAGATTTTTTTCAGATTCGAAACGGTTCGTAAAACGATTGAAATGTTCTGACCGTATACTTAAAACCCCTAAAAGTTTCAGATTTGAGTAATATTCGGCAGCATCGTGCAACTGAAAATTATGGTACTCAAAATATTTTTGATTTTGAAATTAGCTAAAGCTTGAGTTTAATTCATTAAGGCTCGGTTATGCAAAATCATTTGTCTCTATCTTTTTTCTCTACCTGTATATTTGTTTCTGTCTTTTTCTTTACCTTAATGCCCGCGCAGACGTCGTCCGTACAACAATGGAAAATCTACTGAGTCTCAGTTTCCGGAATTTATGGTTTAAAATCTGATTTTATATCTACAACTTCAATATTCTGATATTCATCTTGGTAGATGTTGCTTCTAAAGTAAGTTTACCATAACATTAAACCCTAACAATGTTAGGGTGAACTCTCATAGCACAAATACTAATGATTTGCTTTGTTTTTTTTGTACATACGAAAGGAATTATTATGATATATTTTTTTCTAAAGATTTATATTTCCATACCTGAAGAAATAACTGCCATAATCACAAAACACTTCATGTTTACAAGTTTATCGAATTTGCGTACAAATGCATCAGTTCGAATTATTTATACTGTTTTGCTTGCTTGTTTGTCATAATAATCTGTCGGCAGATCTAAATGAAGATGTCTACCGATATTGTAAATTGAAAGATAAAAGTATCATTAACATTATACATAAGGACTTTATTAAACAAAAACATGACTCACTGTGTTAACGTTCAGCAACTGCAAGATAAAAACCAGTTTATTGTGTAGAAAGTATTTAAAAAATCATCATCGTCGTACCGAAGGTGAAAATATGTCAATCTCATCAAGAATTGATGCACCAACATTATGTTGCTAAACCAAAAGTAAATACCTCCATAAATATCAAAAACTGAAACAGACACTAAAGCCTTGTACGCAATATTAAAGTCGTGTATTGTGGAATATGTTTCATTACTTGCTTTCTGTGTAGGTCGTTCCACAAAAATGTTGTGATCTGCATAGTGGATCGGTGGAGTGGGATTTCTAAAAGGTAGTGTAGGGTTATTCTTCTAAAGAACACTTATAATAAAATAAGACCACATAAATACCTTTAACATCCTTTATTTCCACAGGACTTGGACACTGTTGTACACTTTATACGGTAGTTTCACTTTTGAAATTACTGCGCCGACGGTTGAAACAAGAATAATCCGAATCTACCGTAGTTCTCTGCTTAAATAGCTCCAGTGTTGCCAATAATCAATTATTGCCAGTAAAATAAATAACGCATATTCGGAAGATATCGTTAACGTTATCGTTAGAAATAGCAAAACGCTAAAAACTAGTGTTATAAACAGCTAAACCTAACAATCGTCCATCCTGACCTCGTGCATGTCCCCATGCACGCGACCAGGATTTCATACCTAACAATCGGCCTGCTTGTTCCAACCTCGAGACATGAGTTTTATTTTATTTCATTTTATTTTTAAGTATGCATATTATTTAAATACTAAATCCATTCGATAGGTAACAACAAAAATTTTACAGTACATTAATTAATTTATGAATGCAGATTTATCTCTTTTGTTTGTCCCTAGGGGTTCTAGTTGATTTTAAATGACATCTTAATATTAAGTCTTAAATAGAAAAATGTTTACTTTGTTTAGGTCATATTTAAAATTGCAATTAAGATTTATATTGATGTAACTAACTTATTTATTTTATGTCTAAGTCTCTCTAAGTTTATGTATAAGTCCTACTCATGCAACACCAAGATCATTTGCTCATGAAGGTGCATAAGCTTTAATCTATTTATGAATGCAGATCAACTCATATCACCGGAATGGTTCTGATGAGGGTGTATCGGTCTAAAATCTCATTCACCGATGTACCGCCAAGGTTCTTTTCTCATGAAAGTACATAAGCTATAATCTATTTATGAATGAGATCAACTCATATCACCTCCATACTTCTCATGAGGGTGTATCAGTCTAAAATCTCATTCACCGATGTACCACCAAGATCCTTTCTCATGAAAGTACATAAGCTATAATCTTTTTATGAATGAGATCAACTCATATCACCGCCATACTTCTCATGAGGGTGTATCAGTCTAAAATCTCATTCACCGATGTACCACCAAGATTCCTTTCTCATGAAAGTACATAAGCTATAATCTATTTATGAATGAGATCAACCCATATTACCTCCATACTTCTCATGAGGGTGTATCAGTCTAAAATCTCATTCACTGATGTACCACCAAGATTCCTATTTCATGAAGGTACATAAGCTATAATCTATTTATGAATGTAGATCAACCCATATCACCTCCATGCTTCTCATTACGGTGTATCAGTCTAAAATACCATTCACACTCAATCCATATAAGCTAATCACTTCTATTTGCATATTCAAACATCATCAACATCATAAATACCATAAACATAGAAATATAGTTAGGGCTTATTTGTACTTAAAGGTTTCTTAAACCTACTCTTGTAATTATTAATATTAATCGTTATAGAGGAACCATTTGCAATTATACAATTACCGATACAATAATTATGATTCAACTCACTGTGATTCCAATGTATGAGACTTATCATTATCATTTGTCATCGTTATTATTTAGTTATTTATGTGGGATCAGGGTTTCGTTAATAAAATGCTTTATCAATTTACTTCTTTTATTTTAAAAGCAACGGCACGCCATTATATTGACTTGACACATCTTCCATTCCAAACCCCAACCTCTCTCCCCGGATCCACGTTCCCTCTCGCTCACTCTTCCATCCATCTCCTTTCTTCCGCTTCGTTCAACACTTCATAACCAAACCCATAAATCCTACAACTCGGCCATCCTGCGTGGAGGCTGCCCACAGACTCCTTGCACACCACAATTTTTCCTCGGCCATCCTGTGTGGAGGCTGCCCACAGACTCCTTACACACCAAATTATTCTCTTATCTCTCTTGACCGGTTTTATTAAATTTTCAATACAAATGACCAAAACAACTCTGCGCGAGCAGTAATGAGTGCGAACTTTGAATTCCTATTAAATTATTAAATAGATATACAAAACACGCAATACAATAGACAACTACCTCATTACTCCTAAGAAAAATAAAAAAAAACCGGCCAAGTGCGAGTCGGACTCGCGCACGAAGGGTTCCGTACTAAAAAACGGCAAAAAAATTACGTTTGT
The DNA here is from genome assembly GCA_943789525.1 of Agriphila geniculea. Lineage (NCBI taxonomy): Eukaryota > Metazoa > Arthropoda > Insecta > Lepidoptera > Crambidae > Agriphila > Agriphila geniculea. The sequence goes on from OX038871.1 coordinate 22,328,626, forward strand.
TGTATGGGAGCCCCCCTTAAATATTAATTTTATTTGTTGTTATAGCGGTACTAAAAATACATCATCTGTGAAAATTTCAATTGTCTACCTGTTGTCGTTATTAAAATCGAGCAAAAAAACGGCAAAAAAATCACGTTTATTGTATGGGAGCTCCCCTTAAATATTAATTTTATTCTGATTTTAGTATTTGTTGTTATAGCGGCAACAAAAATACATCATCTGTGAAAATTTCAACTTTCTAGCTATCATGGTTCATGAGATACAGCCTGGTGACAGACAGACAGACAGACAGACAGACGGACAGCGGAGTCTTAGTAATAGGGTCCCGTTTTTACCCTTTGGGTTCGGAACCCTAAAAATGACTTTAGAATCTGTAAATACCAGTAAAAAAACCGGCCAAGTGCGAGTCGGACTCGCGCACGAAGGGTTCCGTATCAAAAAAACGGCAAAAAAAAAAAAACATGTTTGTTGTATGGGAGCCCCCTTAAATATTTATTTTATTCTGTTTTTAGTATTTGTTGTTATAGTGGCAATAGAAATACATCATCTGTGAAAATTGCAACCGTCTACCTGTTGTCATTATTAATATCGAGTAAAAAACGTCAAAAAAATCACGTTTGTTGTATGGGATTCCCCCTTAAATATTTTTTTTATTCTGTTTTTAGTAATTGTTGTTATAGCGGCAACAGAAATACATCATCTGTGAAAATTTCAACTTTCTAGCTATCACGGTTCATGAGATACAGCCTGGTGACAGACAGACAGACAGACAGACAGACAGACCGACAGACAGACAGACAGACAGACAGACAGACAGACAGACAGACGGACAGCGGAGTCTTAGTAATAGGGTCCCGTTTTTACCCTATGGGTACGGAACCCTAAAAACATGTCAAAGTGTACCGATTTGAACATTTTTTTAATATTTTATTTCTTTGTGATTAAAAACATTTTTTTTATTATTTTCTCTCTATAGGGAACTCCTTGACAATACATACAATAAGTGAAAAAATAAATATGAGTCGTATTCTGATTTGTTACAGCTGAAACGTTTGTGAAAAATACCTCTGACAAGCAAATTTGAAATTCTACTTGAACAGATTGACTTCATTTTAAAATACCTGATAATTTATTATGTTTTTCTCTCTATACGGCACTAATTTAAGAATTTTGCTTCCTAAAACTAAAGTTTACATCAATAGTAATGCTTTCATTCTTTATATAAATTCATTGGAAAACCGCTAATTTCTTTAAAATGGGCATACACAGCCTTAACGAGAAAATCTCATGTCATGAACTCATAATGTTCAAAGGATTAAACCTATTGCCTTAGGATTGTAGCGACTATAAGGATCTTATTTAAATGTGACATCACATAAACCACAACCTTTCTTCATCTCACATCTTGTCTTTTATCATAACCTGCAGAAAATTTTGTTCCATGTTATGTAGAGCCTTTTAGTCGTTGCATGCGACTACGTTTATCCTCAGAGGCTGTAAGTAAGGCCGTGCGCACTTTGGATGCGTTTTCGTACGAATTTGATTCACGTGGCGTACAATAGCACTATTATTTTGATTACTTATGTATTTGATTACCAAGTGCTATGGGAGTGCGTACACTGGGTGCGAGAGCGCTCTCCCATAGTAAAAAGAAAGTCGTACGAATAAATTCGTACAAAAATGCATCCAAAGTGCGCATGACCTATGAAAAGAAACCTACGAAAAAGAAATAAAATAGACATTACCACTTTAAACCACGTAGGATCACGTCTAAAAATAAATAGGCAAACACATATTTTGAAAATCATGCCTTAGGGGGTAAATGGGGTAAGTAAACATGAAAATCGATGTGGATGTCGATTTTGAGGTTTTGTGGGATGGTGATTGCAAAAATGACATTTATTTTGAAGTACAATACGGTGGACATGATTCAGCCCCAGGAGTCGGGGACGGAAACGGAGACGGGACGGGAACGGGAACGAGATACCTACTAATATCTCTGGACCCAATTCTGATTATTGTAATAAACTAGCTTCCGCCCGTGACTTCGTCCGCGTGGATATTAGAGAAAATCCTTAGGGAACCTCATTTTTTTCTGTAGTAGCTGTTGTAGTCTATGAACACAAAACTATTTGGTCTGTCTTCACTAAGTCGCTATTTATGTCGCTACAATAAAATCAAGTTTTCTTTTATCATCCAGAGCTTTCACAGTGACCCCTGCTAGGATTCGAACCTGGAACAATCCAGTCTTCTCCAGCACTGGATAATTGATTGGATTTATGGATATTTTGGATATTTTGTAAACCAATTTATATTTTAATAGAAATTACCTACATTTATATGGAATAGTTACAATAAAAAACGTAAGAAATCGATTGTAGTTCAGTTTTAGGAGATATAAGTGGCCACGCTAGTTAAAAGCTGATTACCTAAGGTTTTTTTTTTTATTGCACCTTTATCATCAGTTGTGATGATGTGTAGTGTAGAATAAAATCTTTATATTGTTTGATATATTTATTTTGATGTAAAAATAAACCTTCACATTTTTCTTCCTGTGATGGTATAGAATTCCTTTAGAATGGCCAAGAGCTGCCAGTTGCCATTCCAAATTGACCATTTCTGGAACGAAATAATATGTGTTTAAAGTTAATGTCCGTTGTTTTGATAGTTCTCGTGGAACAAGCGTACGCAGCGCTATTTTGACAGATGCCTTCCCCATTGAGCCTTTTTAGGGTTCCGTAGCCTAAATGGCAAAAAACGGAACCCTTATAGATTCGTCATGTCTGTCTGTCTGTCTGTCTGTCCGTATGTCACAGCCACTTTATGCCGAAAGTATTAAGACTACACAGTTGAAACTTGGTAGGTAGATGTATTCTGTTAACCGCTTAACGAATTTAATACAAAAATAAGAAAAATAAAAGATTAAGGGGGGGCTCCCATACATGGAACTGAAACTGAAAAAATTTTTTTTCTTCAAACCAACACGTGTTGGGTGTCTTTAGATAGGTCTTTAAAAATGACATTGAGGTTCTTAAAACAACTTTTTCTCAAAGTCAACCGTTTGAAAGATATTCACCGCCAAAGTGGTAAAATGTGTGTCCCCCCCCTTTAACTTTTGAAATAAGAGAGTGAAAAATCTAAAAAAAATATATGCTGTAGATCTTAATAAACACTTTCAACCAAAATTAGTTTGAACGAGAAATAGTAATTAGTTTTTGAGATATAGCACATTTTCCAAAACCGCAAATATAACTTTGTCATTCATACCAACACTGTGTAAAACAAAGTTATTTTTACAGACGAAAAATTATAGGTGGTATTAAATATGGTATGGTATAAGGTAACTACGGAACCCTATGGCGCGTGGCCCGACACGCACTTGGCCGGTTTTTTTACTGGGTAAACTAACAGTAACTAAAGTTTGGAAACAGCAACGCGCTATTCAGCTGTTCAGCTATTCATCTGCATTGAAATGAAGAATTACTGTACCACAACCCGATATGATAGCTCAATACAACTGCTACCTATATGGTTAGTTTAGTGTAGCTGTAGATCGCCTGGGCGCCAATTTTGGAGTGTATTTTATAAGTTTACGTGGTGAAAAGAGGTGCATGCCATGTCTATACTGCTGTGATTTTCATATGTTGCAATCACAGACCATACAACAAGTACTAGATTTTCGCAAATCCTTAGCCAAATCTTTGCTCCTCCTGAAGTATGAATCTCCTCAAGATGCTTCAGGACTATCGATCACGAGCAAGTGATAAATCTTTCCTTGGCTGTTCAAATACACAATGTCTAACATATCCCAATAAGCACGCAAAAATGACTAAGATACGCTGTTTTTAAGAATAAAACAAACAAAATGCTGTTTAAAATGCGAATACAATCTATCTACATGATAAGTGTTTCGAATAGAGTCATTGGTGTTATTTTTTTATGTAACTATTTTCTGGTCTAAAATAATATTTTGCCAAGTTAACGAATCGGTTTCATTCCTACATTTTAGGGCACTCATTAGGGCCTCATCCACTAGCGTTCATTCCTTTCGGAATGTACAATCCGTAGAGATTGAACGGTAATGGATGGCAAGAGCGAGAAAGAATGACGGTATTATAATCTCCTCTTCTTGCCTGTCCCGCTGGAACGTCGCGATTTATCTGATTAATTAGTGTCCGTTTGATTTCTGTCAGTTTTGAATGTGGGTTTTTGTACGTTCATTCCAGCTGTCAGAATGTACAATCCGTAGGGATTGAACGGTAGTGGATAGCAAGAGCGAGAAAGAATTACGGTATGATAACTCCTCTTATTTTTTAACTGACTTTGAAAAAGGAGAAGGTTATCAAGTCGAGTGTTCAAAACAAAGGTTTTTTCTTCAATTCGATTTTGTCTAGTCTGAAGTAATAATAAAAGTATAATAAATAAATATATGGATGGACGATTGCACATCGAAGCTAGTTAAAATCTATATTTTACTTGTAGTTTGAGCAAATAAATATTTTTTTTTTTAAATATAATTAAGATTGAATTAAGATTTTGACAAAATTACGAAAGAGCAGACACAAATGACACAATTTTAAATTTTACTTTAATTAGATTTCTTGAAGTAAAAAAGCTCGGCGGGCCGCAATCATGTGGCATGAAATTAAGTCTTTCAAGATAATTCAAAATGACGGGCATTCCCATAACATGACAACAATCTCCATGAAACGAAAGGATAATAACCATCCACTAACACGCAATCCTTTAGTTTACTGAAAAGACTCAAAACGGCAGGAATGTATCGGATTGTGTGTATGGTGATCAAAGGATAGGTTAGCGGCGGTCTTTCTTGTTGGACTGGCACGTCATGTAAGGCCGGCTACCCACCAAAAGGAAAGACTGTAGGGAATGAAGTTAGTTATTGGTCTCAACGGGTTTAATTATCCCGCCATGTTTCCACACAGATTGTACAAAACGACAAGTCGTATGGAAAGAATGTCTAGTGGATGGCCCGCTATTATCCCAGTGCGTCGTTGGCGACCCACTCAAAAAACCTATTTTCCCAATTTTTTTCAAAACCATTTTTTTATTTCTTTCATTGGGGCCTATTTTAAATAACATTTGTGAAAATTATTTGCGACCTAAATAAGGCATATATGAGTTTTTGAAAGTTTATTGAAATAAATGTAATTAAAACAATTCAAAATATATTTTTTGCAAACGATTTATTGTTTTAACAATTTCAGATCCAAGGGTCATTTCATTACATAAAAGCCGGTATAAAAGTCGCCTCATCGCATTGTTTATTGGCATTTTAGAAAGGCCACGACGATCCTGTTGTCAATCTAAAAAGTCCGGTTCTGAAACAATATGAAATTTATTATAAGTTTCGCAATCAATATTAATAAAAAAGGTTATTTTACAATAACGTTTAACGAAAATTCATTGCTACTTTGCCTTTAAGGGATTTGAAAAAATTTTTGTTTTTCTGGCAAACCAAACCAAAAGCGCTTTTGTAATCATCAAAAATGTAAGTCGATCTCAATAACGTTTTCTCGTACTTTATTCTCTTCATTACATGAATTTGTTTAGGTATCTATTTTTTCTATTGTGCGGTTTAAGCTTCAAGTGTGGTTTAAGTTTAAGTCGGTTATATGACCGAAAGTGGCGCCCTCAGAGGTTTTTCTTTAATAAGTTATAATTAAAAAAAGATTTTAATAATGTTTTATGTGTAGTTATTAGGGTTCATGGTCAAGTATTTTTAGAAGTTATCTACTAATTCATTCGTAGAATTAGATAGCAAATGTGTAAAAAACGGCCACTTTTAGCAGTTTTACTATCTACTTCTAGCAGTGACTACGAGGAAATGTAACTATACCGTCTAAAAATACTAAACTGTAGGCCCAAGAAATTCCACGTAAAACATTATTAAAAGTGTGTATTAGAATTATAATATTAAATTAAATTCAGCGCAGCGCCACTTTCGCTCAGGGTGCCACCTTACCTTAAGGTCAGTTCATTATTTTACGGCTGTTGTTTCTGATTTCCATAACACAGGTACTTACTTACTTTCGAATCGGAGTACCTAATTTGTACAATGTTGTCAATGTTGTTCAACATTCATTTATTTCATAACTTATTATTGCTTACCCTCGTTTCGAAAGAATTCCATTGCCCATATTAAGCGAACCCCCAGTACACTGATTATTCTGGACTTGGTTGAGGTTCCCACATTGTCTTCCAACGAAGTGGTTGGTCCGGACACTTGACGCGAAGAACTCGTTCGCACGGCCGTGAGAACAAGTGCTGATCCAGCAGCCAGGCTGAGGGTTTCTTCCTCCATTAGGGTAGAAGTCAGCGTGGGCGATTGGGTCGTGAATACCGAGAAGACCACCGTCAGTGTGAATAGTCTCTACGTACTGTCCTGAGTTGCGGTTTAGTGCGTTGGCGTTTCCACCCCATTGGGGTCCAGCAGGGTCCAAACCTAAAAATAGTAAATTTCATCATAAAAATCGTTAATGATCTTTAACCTTTTTGATTCCCCATTTTATCTACTTTGTTAAAAGCACGACGCTTCGTGGGTAGGCCCCCGACAAGGTGGACTGACGGTTTGGTGCTCGGTCGCGGTGCGCTGCTGGATGCGGGCAGCGCAGGACCGATTGTCGTGGAGATCCTTGGGGGAGGCCTTTATTCAGCAGTGGGTGTCATGCGGCTTTTTTTTATGCAATTATTATAAATTGAAGGTGGCTGATATGATGATGATGATGATAAAGATGTTAAAAGTAGAGATTACTTCCAAACTTTTGAAAATCTTAGTTTAGTAAAAGTACAATTATAAACATCATACCTGTCACACGAGAAGGTCTACCACCAGCCTGACGTCCTGCATTGCCAACGATGTGAGCTCCCAAGCTGAAGCCGATCAAATGGACGTTGTTCCAGTTGCCACCAGCGTTGTTAAGGAGCCACACCAAGAAGTTGCCCAAGAACTGTCCCACACCTGGGACACCCCCCACTGCGACAGAGTAAGCTGAATTTGCTAGAGCTCTCCAGTCCACGACAATGACGTTGACGTCCTGAACAGCCAAATAAGCAGCCGTGATGGCTGGATTCATGTCACTGTTCCCATTGCTGTTCCAGCCGTGGACAATAACTTTGAGAGGACGACTGGCTACGTAATTTGAGTTTCTGATCGATTGAATATTGCCATTGATAAGAATTTGGGCGTTGGTCGGATTTTGTCTGTGAAGTAAAATATTCTATTAGATTCTTAGTAAAATATAATATGATACTTAGCGTTAGTAAAAAAAGTACCTAGTGTACAGCCAGTATTGGTTGTTAGCACCATTTCTGGATTGCAGGATCTGGTAATCAACAGGTTCGTGCAGGTCTACCAGGTGTGGCACACCCTCACCGTCGGGCATCCAGATGTACCGGCTCTCACCTTCCACGTAGTGGCTGTTATCTCCAGGGATCATGGGGATAGCACTTCCCTTGCATACTTAAAAAAACAACTTTATTTAATACAACTAAGTCATTCGGGAACTCAGAGCTTTATAGTAACTAGTACTTTGTAGGTAGTTATAAGGCATTTTAAAACTAATAATAAAAAATAGGTACTAACGTGCTATGTAGCAAACGAGAACAACGAGAATCTTCATGGTTGATTTAAATTGTGAATATTTCTAATAATTTTCAAGTATTTATAGCAAAAGATATGTTTTCACAGCTGATAAAATTATTATCTTTTTCTAATAGAAAATAAGTAACGCGTTTTATTTTTAACTAATCGTAATTGATACTTTACACCTTACTATCGCAGGATTGTCCAAATTTAATGATCTACCTACGTGGGCAATTTATCTTTACTGATCATCTAGGTAAGATAATAATAGTAATTACACGTAATACGTAGAGCAATAATAACAAACAAAACCTAATGTTACAAACGCAGTAGTATTACCTGTGTCAATAAAAATAAGTCATTTATAATATTAATAAACTGAACCATTATTTTATATTAATTGTAGTTGAGAAATAAATCAGAAAGAAAGGATATCATTATTAATGCTGTTTGACCACTAAAGAATCATTTTGAAAGATATTCCTTTAAACCAAAAATGACCACAACGAAATAATTAGCTGAGATTTTTTTGTGAATTTTCTAATATTTTGAAACTACAGTATTCTAACATTAGCATTCGCAGATTTTAAGTAAATTTTAGAAAATGTGAGTATGAAAACTTCAACTTTGTTAATAATCTTCATGAAATTCTGCATCTTCTTTTTTTACCTGATATCTTCGATCATCTGATGATCGAAGGTAATAATGATAAGATTGGTATTGGCATGACATATTATTATGGTTATGAAACTTATGATTGTTTGTTCACGTTTTATTTTGGATTTAAGCACCATAAAACAATTTTGTTACTATAACTACTTTCACTATATCGGTCATGGTTATTCTAATCTGTTATATTATCTCACTTTTTATGAAGTATACAAAGGAGTAATAAAATCAGTAGGTAGATATACCTTTAAGCGTGTTCTAATGTCTGATTACTTCTTTCATGCAATTAAGACAAAACTTTTATGATGCTTTTTCTTATGATCAGTAGAGTTTTCTTATGATGATGCAAAGATATAGAAAAAGCACATGTAGCATACCGCGACTTCGTCTGCGTGGATAGTATTTTGTCTATCCCTCGGGAACAGTTCCTTTTTTCGGTATAAAAAGGTACCCTATGTCCTTCTCTGTTACCCTTGACAACATGTGTGTAAACTTTCATGATGATCGGTTCAGTAGTTAAGACGTGAAGGCGTAACAAACAAACAAACAAACGGACTTTCGCATTTATAATATTAGTAAGGATTTATGACTAGGACATTGCCTAAATAACAAAATTATATATTATCCTAAAGCCGCTACATTTGGATATCACGCGCTAATCTGTTAGTAATTTCTGATAATTAGGTATTAAAGCTGTAGACGCGCATCACATTCCATTTTTTAATTTTCAATACAAATAACCAAAACAACTCTGCGCGTGCAGTAGTGAGTGCGAACTTTAAAAATTCCTATTAAATTATTAAATAGATACTTATACAAAACTTGCAATACAATAGACAACTACCTCATTACTCCTAAGAAAAATAAAAAATGACTTTAGAATCTGTAAAATACCAGTAAAAAAACATGTCAAAGTGTACCGATTTGAGCATTTTTAAATATTTTATTTCTCTGTGATTAAAAACTTTTTTTTTTTTTAATTCTCTCTATAGGGAACTCCTTGACAATCCATACAATAAGTGAAAAAATAAATATGAGTCGTATTCTTATTTGTCACAGATGAAACGTTTGTGAAAAATACCTCTGACAAGCAAATTTGAAATTCCACTTGAACAGATTGTCTTCGTTTTAAAATACCTGATAATTCATTATGTTTTTCTCTCTATACGGCACTAATTTAAGAATTTTGCTTACTAAAACTAAAGTTTACATCAATAGTAATGCTTTCATTCTTTATATAAATTCATTGGAAAACCGCTAATATCTTTAAAATGGGCATACACAGCCTTAACGAGAAAATCTCATATCATGAACTCATAATGTTCAAAGGATTAAACCTATTGCCTTAGGATTGTAGCGACTATAAGGATCTTCTTTAAATGTGACATCACACAAACTACAACCTTTCTTCATCTCACATCTTGTCTTTTATCATTACCTGCAGAAAATTTTGTTCCATGTTATGTAGAGCCTTTTAGTCGTTGCATGCGACTACGTTTATCCTCAGAGGCTGTAAGTAAGGCCGTGCGCACTTTGGATGCGTTTTCGTACGAATTTGATTTACATGGCGTACAATAGCACTATTATTTTGATTACTTATGTGTTATTAAGTTGACTCGAACGTATAACCCAACCTTCCAAGTACTATGGGAGTGCGTACACTGGGTGCGAGAGCGCTCTCCCATAGTAAAAAGAAAGTCGTACGAATAAATTCGTATGAAAATGCATCCAAAGTGCGCATGACCAATGGCATGCATACATAACGCCAAGTTTACTAGTGTAGGAAATTAAGCGATCGTTTGTATGGAGACCCCAACATTAAATCCTCAGTCGATAAAACTTTGCAATGATGTTAAATTATAGTATGAACCAAAACCTTTAAACAAATATCCAAAAAAAAAAAAACAATTTGGATTATTTAAAAAATATGTTTCATATATGATACTTTATCTTATGTAAAGTTTTGTCTACTGAGGATTTACTGTGGGGGTCCACTACCGTCCGTTCCGACACTATACTTCTAAAGTGCAGAAGTGACAATCACGTGGCATACAATAGCACTATAATTTTTATTACGTTTGTGTTAGCGCTATCGCACACGGGCAACTTAGTCGCCCAGCAACTGTTTTGTCTCTGACATGGTTTGTATGAAAAGTTGCCGACGACCGTGTCGCTTCGTGTGCGCGCTTCCATATAAACCCGTGGAATGGATGTGAGAGACAAAACAGTTGCTGGGCGACTAAGTTGCCTGTGTGCGATAGCGCTTAGAATTCAATTCGTAACTGAAACAGTTGCTCTGTGGGACTATTTTAATGTTTGTAGTCATATTTCATTCGTTGGATCCATCGAGTCCCAAATCCTGGGGGTCTATTACGAAAAGAATGCGATACAAGCACAAGAGTAAATAAAATAAATACAAGCAAGCTGCGTCCGTGCTTCGTTCTGAATGTTTCCTATTACAAAGCACTTGCACATGCGATATTGCAAAGTGATCGCGTAAACTTGACAGTTTCTCTATAGCGCATCCGTCATTATTCGTTCAATAGGCTACGATAGCTAAATTGAAAATGTTTGTAATAACTACAACAGATGAACTGCGGACGACTATCGTGACCAAGTGACTGACTTACGCAGTTGCGTACGTTATTTTCGTAAAAGGCCCTCAGAATCTTAGTACGTAAAGTCATAGCTTCGAATGCAATCATGGAAACGAGACATGGTGCTACACAGAATTTAGGTACAATTTTACAGCAGTTTCCTAAGTCATTCATTTTTTTCTGTAGTAGCTGTTGGAAGTCTATGAACACAAAACTATTTGGTCTGTCTTCACTAAGTCGCTATTTATGTCGCTATAATAAATTCAAGTTTGCTTCCAGAGCTTTCACGGTGACCCCTGCCAGGATTCGAACCTGGAACAATCCAGTCTTCTCCAGCACTGGATAATTGATTGGATTTATTGATGGATATTTTGTAAACCAATTTATATTTTAATTGAAATTACCTACATTTATATGGAATAGGTACAATAAATAAACGTAAGAAATCAGCTTCGAACTTGCGTGGTCGATTGTAGGTCAATTTTAGGAAATACAAGTGGCCACGCTAGTTAAAAGCTGATTAGTTAAGGGTTTTTTATTGCACCTTTATCATTAGTTGTGATGATGTGTAGTGTAGAATAAAACCTTTATATTGTTTGATATATTTATTTTAATGTAAAAATAAACCTTCACATTTTTCTTCCTGTTCTGGTATAGAATTCTATTAGAATGGCCAAGAGCTGCCAGTTGCCATTCCAAATTGACCATTTCTGGAACAAAATAATGTGTTTAACCAAAACAAAATTCTTATAAATAAAAGTTCAAATACTAAACTTAATAAGATACAAAATATAACTAATGCAATATTTCAACTGAATGCATCTGATTTATAAAATCCAGCTTGTTACAGGCCTTCAATATTTACATATTTATTCGAAAATATGTAAAAAAGCTTAAAAATTTCCTCACCCTCGTTTGTTAAGAACGCCATTGCCCATATTAAATGCAGCTCCAGTGCATTGCACATTTTGAGCTTGAGTAAGATTAGTGCATTGTCTCCCAACGAAGTGGTTGGTTCGGATTGAAGATGCAAATAACTGATAGGAACGAGCATGAGAGCATGCACTGTCAGGACAGCCTGGCTGACTCCTGCCTCCATTGGGGTAGAAATCGGCGTTGCCAACTGGATTGAAAATTCCTTGCAATCCTCCGTCAGTATGGATACCTTCTACATATTGGCCGGCGTTGCTGGTGAGTCTGTCGGGACTTGTTTGCCACAAAGGACCGGCTGGATCTAGTCCTGAAAATATAAGAACAGTGTTTGTCACTTGTCATAGAACAGACAAACTTGTTATATTATGTACTACTCTGTGTAAAAAGTATCGGGAATATGTCAATAAAAAGACCCGCGTAAAAGAGGTCGTTCTAATTTTTTACTGCATGTTGGTAGCACTGTACTGATTAAGCGCGCAAAATTTGAGCGGGATCTGTCATTTAATTTGTTTTAAACTACACTTTTTGTTAGTGATAGTTTTGAGTCCTCGGCGATTTTTACAATGGAAAATGATAATGCACCATCAGCATCACACGCAGCCATTATAGTGAAAGAGTTTTTAGCGAAAAATTCAACAAAAGTTCTCGACCAAGCACCGTATTCACCTGATATCGCTCCGTCTGACTTTTTTTAATTTCCCAAGTTAAAATTACCACTTCGAGGAAAACGTTTTGAGTCGATAGAAGCCATAAAAGAAAATTCGCTGAATGAGCTAAAGGCCATACCGCAAATAGCCTATGAAAAATGTATGGAAGACTGGGTGAAGCGGTGGAGATGTTGTATTGCAAGCGATAGGGCCTACTTTGAAGGCGATAAAATAAATTTAGATGAATAATTTGTATTTTTTGTTTTATTGACAAATTCCCGATACTTAGTACACAGAATGTACATCTCTTGCGTATGTTTAAATATAACATGATTGTGTGGTTGAGAATTGAGATCCCATTTTGATACGGTTACATTGTCAGCTGACTGTTTCCATTTTTCATAGTGTATGTAAAAATATTGTTTCATAAAAGTATGTAATTCTATGTTATGGCTTATACACAACAATATCTACGTTAAACGTTAAATAAAATCGATTCCTCATCACTGAAATCAATAATTAGAATTTCCATTCCATCTTCTTTTAGTTAAAAGATAACCATATTAAGCAGATGGAGTTTTAAATGACCAAAAAACATGGTAAAGCCCACCAGTAACGATCAATTGCGATTGTCAAGTTTTTCGTCAATGCCATTGTTGGAGCAATTGACAATCGCTTCATCTCCACGCGTAAACGATCAATTTAAGCATCAATGGGCGTCAATGACGTAAAAATTGACAATCGGAAATTATCGTTGCCAGCGGCCTTAAGAAGTACCAGTGATTCTCGCCGGCCGTGCTCCAACCGTGCGCCCAGCACTTCCGACAACATGCGCTCCAAGACTGTATCCCACCAAGTGGAACTGCTGCCAGTTACCGCCAGTAGTAGAAACAAGCCAGTTCAGGAAGTTGCCAAGGAATTGCCCCACATTTGGTACTCCACTCACGGCACTTAAGTAAGATCCACCGGCGACCCCATTCCAATCGACGACGATTACATTGCAGTCGAATGCTGCGAGGTAGGCGTCACGCACCATGTTGTTGATGATAGAGTTTCCACTACCGGTCCAACCATGGGAGATCACTTTGGTGGGTCTGTTAGCTCGGTAGTTAGAACCAGTGATAGAATTTACATTGCCGTTCACTAGAATCTGTCGGTTCGTAGGGTTTTGCCTGAAATAAATTAATCATTTAGGAAACTGTACTAAAATGGAGATAGGTGATTTTGTCAATGGGTCACTTTTAGAAATGTTTTCTTGATGATTCTTATTAATGTGGAATTTATTTAAATTGAGCTATTACTAAAATTTATAACAGTGATTTTGTACTAACCTTGTGAAGAGCCAATATTGGTTGTTGGCTCCGTTCCTGGTATTCGCTGCTTCATCGGTGACGGATTCTTGAAGATCTACTTGTATTAGTTCACCATCATCATTGGACATCCACGCGTAACGGCTGACACCTTCTTTGTCGTGGCTACTGTCCTTAGGGATTTTAGGTATAGCGTTGCAGGCACATACTTTAATAGAGAAAAATCTTATTGTAAAATTAAACACTTAATAGAGTTTCATAATTCAAAATTCAGATAAAAGTGTAGGATGAAATGCATATTTCAACCTTAGGAAAGGATTAAATTAAACTTAATGAATTGAAGATTATAGAAACATGACAAAGGAATCCTAAACTAAGATGGAATGCTAAAGCTTGTAATAGCTATAGAGAAAAAGTTAAAGAAAAAACTAACTTGCTATTATTGCAACAAAGACCACCGAGACCTTCATTGTGAAGTCTATCTTTGGATTTAGTGCAAATAACACCACCTATTATAGAAATACTTTTAAGTAATATCTTAATCCATTTAATCTTGCTTTGATAAAATAAATTAACCATGATCATGATTTTTGACTATCACGTTATTTTAGGCACAAAGCACGAGGCAGAGGAGACAATATGCCAAGATTAGTTATCAGTTACGTAGGGGCCTTTCAACGTCAAAAACACGTAATTGAGCAAGATTTCACACAGTATTACTTGATTTATCGGTCCTTAAAAAAATATTTAGATAGTAGATTATAGTATTTAGTTATGTGATTGACAAACACTAGATAGCTGATACTTTTTTCGATAAAAAAAATCGTAAAGTAGTGACACCCAAAGTACTTTTTCAATGCTGTGCCAACCAATAATAAACCTATAATCTTGAAACTGTAGTTAAAAAAAACCTTAGATATCCAGCACTCTAGTTTTGTGATTGATAGTTTTCCAAAATAAGAAATAGTTTATTAGTGATCAATAAAAAACGAAAATGCTTTCAATAATTTCGACTATGCTTCTAGCGTTGCTAATGTTGATTATTATGTGCCAACGGACGTTGAATATCAAGTGAACTGATTGTTTAAATAGGAAACGCAATCAAAAAAAAAAACATTTGGCTAGGCAAAAGAGTTTAACAAGAATTGAAAATAAACCTTGTAGTTGAATGGAAAAAAGTGCGAAAATGCAAAAGCACCTGGGGCTCAAGTCTGCTAATTTACAAATGCATCAATGGAATCTCAGTTGGGTCTCAAACGCCAATTTTGACACATTTGGTATTCCGCTCCTTAAATAAGTTCAATCGTTTTTTAATGACAGGCCATCGAACCATCATTCAATCGTCATGGTACTTTTTGGCATTCTGCTAATAACTGCGTTACAATCGCGTCTCGATTGAACAATTAATTGGTATTCTGCTCTTATTTGACGTTTGTTTGACGTTTAAATCAATGGTTTTTCAATGACAATTTTGCCATTGAACTACAATCGAGCAACGACACCTCTTTCTTAGAATTTGTTTGTAAACATTGAAGAATGAGACCATCAGTACCAAGTTTACGCTGGCATATTTTGGCTAGTGATCATAGATATTGTGGAAAAACAATGTGTACCTACTTACCTACCCCACAGTGGAATTTTAAGGATTGATTTTCCTATTGTACCTAGGCTATAGGAACTTATTAGGTGCTAGGTGCCTTTGTATGCAAATTCACTTATTATTGAATAGGTAGGTAGGTAGTACCTACTGATAAATAAATAAATAGGACAAACCATGGACAAAGATTAATAACCACTGATCCATAATAAAATAAGTAGGTAAACACTTGGTGTCTATAAGTGAACATTTTTATCTACTTACTTACTCAGAATTCTAATTTGAATTTCGAATCGCTGTTAATATTATAATTTATAATTATTACCTATCATATTGAAGTGTTTCTTAAATATTTATTGTAATATTTAAGTACTGTAACCAATACAATGCCTAACATCTTTCTTCATGATAACATTCATGGCCCAAGTACTTTATCTACTAATAGTCAAAGTAAAAAAAATTGCTTTATTCAAATAAACTTATTAAGTACTTTTGAATCACCTAAATTTTCCTACCACCTGTTCCAGACTTTTTTTATACTTGTAAACTTGCAAATTAGTAGATCATCAATCTACTCTACACTACAATACCTACTAAAATACTTTGCTTCTTAAACCTAATGTTGGACCTTTATACTACCTACTGTAGATGCATGGTTCAAAATTATTTTTCTTGGGTACGGACCTAGATTTGATGTAGGTAATAGTATTTTTAAATTTGAGATTTTTGCATTTACAATGCTATTTTTAAACAATACTAAATAATATACTAGAAAAATACGACTCGCACCAGATCAATACTCAGACGGGAATCGAACCCGCGACCTTTGGATATCCGGTCCAATGCTCTGACCGCTGAGCTACCGAGTCACTAGTGACATCGTCGAATTTTTCCTAGTATATCCTAAACTCTTACGCTGTAAGCCAGCGTTATTTCACCAATGTGAGGAATTACCTCGACATTCAATTGAAATATCTTTCCAGATATTTTAACAATTGATTAAGATGAAATAGCTATATAATTTTTAAATTTGAGATTTTTGCATTTACAATGCTATTTTTAAACAATACTAAATAATATACTAGAAAAAATACGACTCGCACCAGATCAATACTCAGACGGGAATCGAACCCGCGACCTTTGGATATCCGGTCCAATGCTCTGACCGCTGAGCTACCGAGTCACTAGTGACATCGTCGAATTTTTCCTAGTATATCCTAAACTCTTACGCTGTAAGCCAGCGTTATTTCACCAATGTGAGGAATTACCTCGACATTCAATTGAAATATCTTTCCAGATATTTTAACAATTGATTAAGATGAAATAGCTATATAATTTTTAAATTTGAGATTTTTGCATTTACAATGCTATTTTTAAACAATACTAAATAATATACTAGAAAAAATACGACTCGCACCAGATCAATACTCAGACGGGAATCGAACCCGCGACCTTTGGATATCCGGTCCAATGCTCTGACCGCTGAGCTACCGAGTCACTAGTGACATCGTCGAATTTTTCCTAGTATATCCTAAACTCTTACGCTGTAAGCCAGCGTTATTTCACCAATGTGAGGAATTACCTCGACATTCAATTGAAATATCTTTCCAGATATTTTAACAATTGATTAAGATGAAATAGCTATATAATTTTTAAATTTGAGATTTTTGCATTTACAATGCTATTTTTAAACAATACTAAATAATATACTAGAAAAAATACGACTCGCACCAGATCAATACTCAGACTGGAATCGAACCCGCGACCTTTGGATATCCGGTCCAATGCTCTGACCGCTGAGCTACCGAGTCACTAGTGACATCGTCGAATTTTTCCTAGTATATCCTAAACTCTTACGCTGTAAGCCAGCGTTATTTCACCAATGTGAGGAATTACCTCGACATTCAATTGAAATATCTTTCCAGATATTTTAACAATTGATTAAGATGAAATAGCTATATAATTTTTAAATTTGAGATTTTTGCATTTACAATGCTATTTTTAAACAATACTAAATAATATACTAGAAAAAATACGACTCGCACCAGATCAATACTCAGACGGGAATCGAACCCGCGACCTTTGGATATCCGGTCCAATGCTCTGACCGCTGAGCTACCGAGTCACTAGTGACATCGTCGAATTTTTCCTAGTATATCCTAAACTCTTACGCTGTAAGCCAGCGTTATTTCACCAATGTGAGGAATTACCTCGACATTCAATTGAAATATCTTTCCAGATATTTTAACAATTGATTAAGATGAAATAGCTATATAATTTTTAAATTTGAGATTTTTGCATTTACAATGCTATTTTTAAACAATACTAAATAATATACTAGAAAAAATACGACTCGCACCAGATCAATACTCAGACGGGAATCGAACCCGCGACCTTTGGATATCCGGTCCAATGCTCTGACCGCTGAGCTACCGAGTCACTAGTGACATCGTCGAATTTTTCCTAGTATATCCTAAACTCTTACGCTGTAAGCCAGCGTTATTTCACCAATGTGAGGAATTACCTCGACATTCAATTGAAATATCTTTCCAGATATTTTAACAATTGATTAAGATGAAATAGCTATATAATTTTTAAATTTGAGATTTTTGCATTTACAATGCTATTTTTAAACAATACTAAATAATATACTAGAAAAAATACGACTCGCACCAGATCAATACTCAGACGGGAATCGAACCCGCGACCTTTGGATATCCGGTCCAATGCTCTGACCGCTGAGCTACCGAGTCACTAGTGACATCGTCGAATTTTTCCTAGTATATCCTAAACTCTTACGCTGTAAGCCAGCGTTATTTCACCAATGTGAGGAATTACCTCGACATTCAATTGAAATATCTTTCCAGATATTTTAACAATTGATTAAGATGAAATAGCTATATAATTTTTAAATTTGAGATTTTTGCATTTACAATGCTATTTTTAAACAATACTAAATAATATACTAGAAAAAATACGACTCGCACCAGATCAATACTCAGACGGGAATCGAACCCGCGACCTTTGGATATCCGGTCCAATGCTCTGACCGCTGAGCTACCGAGTCACTAGTGACATCGTCGAATTTTTCCTAGTATATCCTAAACTCTTACGCTGTAAGCCAGCGTTATTTCACCAATGTGAGGAATTACCTCGACATTCAATTGAAATATCTTTCCAGATATTTTAACAATTGATTAAGATGAAATAGCTATATAATTTTTAAATTTGAGATTTTTGCATTTACAATGCTATTTTTAAACAATACTAAATAATATACTAGAAAAAATACGACTCGCACCAGATCAATACTCAGACGGGAATCGAACCCGCGACCTTTGGATATCCGGTCCAATGCTCTGACCGCTGAGCTACCGAGTCACTAGTGACATCGTCGAATTTTTCCAATCTCAAATCTCAAATTTAAAAATTATATAGCTATTTCATCTTAATCAATTGTTAAAATATCTGGAAAGATATTTCAATTGAATGTCGAGGTAATTCCTCACATTGGTGAAATAACGCTGGCTTACAGCGTAAGAGTTTAGGATATACTAGGAAAAATTCGACGATGTCACTAGTGACTCGGTAGCTCAGCGGTCAGAGCATTGGACCGGATATCCAAAGGTCGCGGGTTCGATTCCCGTCTGAGTATTGATCTGGTGCGAGTCGTATTTTTTCTAGTATATTATTTAGTATTAGGTAATAGTAGACAAAATGAAAACAGGTTAACATAGAGTCAATATTTTATTTTATAGTATCAAAACCAATACAGTATATGATTAAAGCACAAGCATCAAAGTACAGACAGCAGTCACTTTTCCAGCATGCTCCTTTATTTACAATACAGCTAATGCTTCATAGTTTTGCTTAGTCGCTTGGAGCAAATATACATCTATAGTTTTGTTTGGTAATAACTTTTCCAAAAGGTACTTGCTTATTATATTCTGCAATGTCATTACACATATTGTATCTGAAATAAAAAATTAGTAATTAATAAAAAAATTTATGAGATTAGGTTAAGCATGCCCGCTGACTACTGAGTACAGACCAAATTGTTGGCCGATAGTTGGAATCAGTATGAAGAAGTATGCAAGTGCACACACTACAATGATTTGGTATCGACCGATTCTTCATACAAAACCAACTCTTGGCCGACAGTTTGGTCTGTAACCCGCGGGCATGCTAAGAGTCTATGCAATTAATAGACTTCTTGAGAACAATTACGGTATTTTGATGTAATAAGTATTTTGATGAGCATAGTGGATCAGTTAGGTGGAATTTCTAAAATAAGCCGATGAGCACCAGCTTGTATGGACCCTTTGACCATCAGCTATTTTTAATGTCACCACTGCTGGGGCACAGGTCTTTTTTATCGTTCCTCAAAAATTAACGCGGCTGCGCACGCGACGGTTATTCGCGGCTCCGTCAGTCCGCACGCAGACGGCAAAATATGCACCCACTGCCCAAGCTTTGGGGCTACTCAATGCTCTGATCGCTCAGCAACCAGATGTTGATGTATTCTATGTGTCTGTCCATGTATTTGTTCATTGTGTTATTCGTTTGTTGTGTGTATAAAATGTAATTGGCCTTCTGCATGCTTTGGTGTGAAACTGTAAGTGCAGTGGGCAATTGAAATTTAAATAAATAAATAAATAATGGGTGGAAAGGAGGATGGACTATAACCCTCCACACGGGCCCAATGCGGATTGGTGGGTCCATATACTATAGTATAGGCATAGTATAGGTAAGTGCCTCAATGTTTAAAGTCCACTATGTGTATAGAAGGTAATAACTTAAATTATAATAGTCTAAGGGTAGTATTTGGTCGGAGAGTCAGGTTCAGGGATTTACTAGGTAATTTACTTACTCGTAAAGGTAGGTAAAACGTCTTTGTATGATTTGTTGTATTGTATTGGTTTGTAGATATGAATTCTTACAACATTTCATCACCGAATGTACAATACTTAACCTAACGGTTAAAGAATGATTTTTTGTGATACATCAATATAGGTATTTCTGTAGTTTCTGGGTTATTTATTTAGTTATTAGATAAAATTCTTTAATTAAAACTCGCTGAACGACAGACCACACACAAGTTCACACAACAGGGGCACACCACACTTACATTATAGAACAACGCGCAAGTAGCGCCATCTCTGTATCTTAGCCATCAACTTTCACAACAAAATCTTTAAGTTTGCTAAAATGTCTCTGCAGTCAGACCCAGACCGGACTAGGGTTGCCACCTTTTTTTGGACTAATAAAGTATATTGGTTGCTAAAGGTAGAAAAAAAGTACCTTATATGGAAATAAAGTATTATTTATTTTTAACTTTAAAAACATACTTACCTTTTATTACTTTTGGCAATATTTAAACAAACCATGTGAGTATTTTCGCGTACTTTATTTTCCTCATAAAGTATAAAGTACAATTACCCAGAAATAAAGTATATACCTTATTATTAAGTACGGGTGGCAAGCAACCATAGCGGACTTATAAAAAATCAAAATAATCTAATATTTAAGAAGACAGTACAGACATTAAAAATCGTGTTCTAATTTGGCTATAATAGCTATTTATGCAACTGTACTATAACGAGGGGTATTAAAACACGAATGTGATAATAGTACCACATGAGTGTTTCAATACCTAATTATGTACAGTTGCATACAAGACTTTATCTACACCCATTTTTTTATTTTTTCTTATTTTTATTAGGGAAACAAACAATATTTTAATAGATATGGTTTAAAAACACCCATGATATTTATCTAAACCCATGATATGTATCCCCTATAAAGATTTTGACTTTGACTTTCCTCTCCCTCCTCGTCATTATGTCTTCCGCAAGAGTTTTATAATGTTCTACTGAATTTCATAATGCAACGTTCGCGCGTGGGCGCGCGGCGCTGCAGGACCAGCTCTCGCTTGAGATTCTGTAATGATGGCAGTAAGCTAACTGTTTCGGAACCCCTTACAGAGGATTTAAAGCATGGGTGTAGATAATAGTAATTTATGCAATTACTGTAGTATAATGAGGGCTATTAAAACATATGGGCTTATCACCCGAATATTTTAATACCTAAATATGTAGAGTTGCATACAAGACTCTATCTTTTTCTTTGACCATTAGGCGCCGGCTACACTAAATTTTAACCATGGAAAGTAATTTTTACGGAATATTCAATATTTTACTTTCCATGGTTAAAATTTACTCTATGGCGATGGATCACGGTAAATACCACGCGTGTAGCCGGCGCCTAATGGTCAAAGAAAAAGATAGAGTCTTGTATGCAACTCTACATATTTAGGTATTAAAATATTCGGGTGATAAGCCCATATGTTTTAATAGCCCTCATTATACTACAGTAATTGCATAAATTACTATTATCTACACCCATGCTTTAAATCCTCTGTAAGGGGTTCCGAAACAGTTAGCTTACTGCCATCATTACAGAATCTCAAGCGAGAGCTGGTCCTGCAGCGCCGCGCGCCCACGCGCGAACGTTGCATTATGAAATTCAGTAGAACATTATAAAACTCTTGCGGAAGACATAATGACGAGGAGGGAGAGGAAAGTCAAAGTCAAAATCTTTATAGGGGATACATATCATGGGTTTAGATAAATATCATGGGTGTTTTTAAACCATATCTGTTAAAATATTGTTTGTTTCCCTAATAAAAATAAGAAAAAATAAAAAAATGGGTGTAGATAAAGTCTTGTGTGCAACTGTACATAATTAGGTATTGAAACACTCATGTGGTACTATTATCACATTCGTGTTTTAATACCCCTCGTTATAGTACAGTTGCATAAATAGCTATTATAGCCAAATTAGAACACGATTTTTAATGTCTGTACTGTCTTCTTAAATATTAGATTATTTTGATTTTTTATAAGTCCGCTATGGTTGCTTGCCACCCGTACTTAATAATAAGGTATATACTTTATTTCTGGGTAATTGTACTTTATACTTTATGAGGAAAATAAAGTACGCGAAAATACTCACATGGTTTGTTTAAATATTGCCAAAAGTAATAAAAGGTAAGTATGTTTTTAAAGTTAAAAATAAATAATACTTTATTTCCATATAAGGTACTTTTTTTCTACCTTTAGCAACCAATATACTTTATTAGTCCAAAAAAAGGTGGCAACCCTAGTCCGGTCTGGGTCTGACTGCAGAGACATTTTAGCAAACTTAAAGATTTTGTTGTGAAAGTTGATGGCTAAGATACAGAGATGGCGCTACTTGCGCGTTGTTCTATAATGTAAGTGTGGTGTGC
Source organism: Agriphila geniculea (assembly GCA_943789525.1). NCBI lineage: Eukaryota > Metazoa > Arthropoda > Insecta > Lepidoptera > Crambidae > Agriphila > Agriphila geniculea. The sequence continues at coordinate 22,351,273 of OX038871.1, forward strand.
CCCTGTTGTGTGAACTTGTGTGTGGTCTGTCGTTCAGCGAGTTTTAATTAAAGAATTTTATCTAATAACTAAATAAATAACCCAGAAACTACAGAAATACCTATATTGATGTATCACAAAAAATCATTCTTTAACCGTTAGGTTAAGTATTGTACATTCGGTGATGAAATGTTGTAAGAATTCATATCTACAAACCAATACAATACAACAAATCATACAAAGACGTTTTACCTACCTTTACGAGTAAGTAAATTACCTAGTAAATCCCTGAACCTGACTCTCCGACCAAATACTACCCTTAGACTATTATAATTTAAGTTATTACCTTCTATACACATAGTGGACTTTAAACATTGAGGCACTTACCTATACTATGCCTATACTATAGTATATGGACCCACCAATCCGCATTGGGCCCGTGTGGAGGGTTATAGTCCATCCTCCTTTCCACCCATTATTTATTTATTTATTTAAATTTCAATTGCCCACTGCACTTACAGTTTCACACCAAAGCATGCAGAAGGCCAATTACATTTTATACACACAACAGACGAATAACACAATGAACAAATACATGGACAGACACATAGAATACATCAACATCTGGTTGCTGAGCGATCAGAGCATTGAGTAGCCCCAAAGCTTGGGCAGTGGGTGCATATTTTGCCGTCTGCGTGCGGACTGACGGAGCCGCGAATAACCGTCGCGTGCGCAGCCGCGTTAATTTTTGAGGAACGATAAAAAAGACCTGTGCCCCAGCAGTGGTGACATTAAAAATAGCTGATGGTCAAAGGGTCCATACAAGCTGGTGCTCATCGGCTTATTTTAGAAATTCCACCTAACTGATCCACTATGCTCATCAAAATACTTATTACATCAAAATACCGTAATTGTTCTCAAGAAGTCTATTAATTGCATAGACTCTTAGCATGCCCGCGGGTTACAGACCAAACTGTCGGCCAAGAGTTGGTTTTGTATGAAGAATCGGTCGATACCAAATCATTGTAGTGTGTGCACTTGCATACTTCTTCATACTGATTCCAACTATCGGCCAACAATTTGGTCTGTACTCAGTAGTCAGCGGGCATGCTTAACCTAATCTCATAAATTTTTTTATTAATTACTAATTTTTTATTTCAGATACAATATGTGTAATGACATTGCAGAATATAATAAGCAAGTACCTTTTGGAAAAGTTATTACCAAACAAAACTATAGATGTATATTTGCTCCAAGCGACTAAGCAAAACTATGAAGCATTAGCTGTATTGTAAATAAAGGAGCATGCTGGAAAAGTGACTGCTGTCTGTACTTTGATGCTTGTGCTTTAATCATATACTGTATTGGTTTTGATACTAGGCGGACTTGAAATAAGCCCTACCACCAACCAAACCGAGTACAAATTGTACCCCCCCTGGGAATCGAACCCGGGACCTCTGCGACTTACACGGGTGGGAGAACCACTAGACCACAGAGGCAGTTATTAGAGACAATTTAAGAAAACATGATGTTAGCTTTTTTAATAATTTAATAGTACGGCGCCTGGTAGTTGTTCATTAATTTGAATTACTGTACTAATCATTTTATCTGCGACTTATTTTTAGATTGTACCTGTATCATTAAGAATTACACATCATTCAAGCCTTAATCCGCTCATGACAGTGAACTTTTCCGATAATTCGTTTTATGATAATTACAGCATGTATAATATAATAATAATAATCTTTATTTTCTCATCATAATCATTAATCCTTGTAATGTAATGTATCGGAAGACTTGTAAAAACTTCAAGGATTTAGTAAATGATTCTAAGCAGAATTTTATTTAAAAAAACTAGCGGTCGCCCGCGACTTCATCTGCGTGGAAACTTATTTTGTTATCCCTCGGGAACAATATTTTTTTCAGGGTGAAAGGTATATATGTCACCGGCAATGTTTGAAATGCAGGCATTGTATACAATGACTAGGCATTGTATAGAATGCCTGTTGGTCCACGGGCAATGTGTAAAATAAAAAGATTTTTGAGAATAGGTTCGAGGGGGGCTCGGGGAAAGCTCGAGGGGGGGCTTCGGGGGGTCGAGGGGGCCTCGAAGGGGGCCTGAGGAGGGCTCGAGCGGGGCTTGAGAGAGGCTCGAGGGGGGCTCGAGGGAGGCTCGAGCGGGGCTCAAGATGGGCTCGAGGGGGGCACATTGAGTTTGGAATCGAACCTGCTTTACTCCTGTAGGTCTCGCGTATAGGTTAGAAAATTAGGAGGTTATTTTTTTATAACTAGCGGCCGCCCGCGACTGCGTCTGCGTAGAAAGTTTTTTTGCTATCCCTCGGGAACAATATTTTTTTTCGGGATGAAAGATACCCTATGTCCTTCTCTATACCCCTGACAACGTGTATGCAAAATTTCATGATGATCGGTTCAGTAGTTAAGACGTGAAGGCGTAACAAACAAACAAACGGACTTTCGCATTTATAATATTAGTAAGGACAACAGAAATATACTTATTTTACACATTGCCGGTGGACCAGCAGGCATTGTATACAATGTCTAGGTAAAGTATAAAATGAATAATATTTCATACATTGCCTGATCGTTTCAGGCATTGTATACAATACCGGATTATACACATTGCCGGTAACATATATACCCTATGTCCTTCTCTGTACCCCTGACAACGTGTGTGTAAAATTTCATGATGATCGTTCCGTAGTAAAGACGTGAAGGCGTAACAAACAAACGGACTTTCGTATTCATAATTTATAGTAAGGATTTTTGTTTTCAAATTTTCACCTTTTCGTAGTATCACTAACACCAACACCATGATTGCGTAGCACGTAGCACTAGCACCTGTAGTAGCACCCGTAGTCAGTCATGATTGCGTAGCACGTAGCACTAGCACCTGTAGTAGCACCCGTAGTCAGTCATGATTGCGTAGCACGTAGCACTAGCACCTGTAGTAGCACCCGTAGTCAGTCATGATTGCGTAGCACGTAGCACTAGCACCTGTAGTAGCACCCGTAGTCAGTCATGATTGCGTAGCACGTAGCACGGCTTGCATCTGTAGTAGCACCCGTAGTGAGTGTTCGTAGGATCGCCAGCGCCCCAGTCCGAATAGAGTGCGCTATATTTTTATAGTTAGAATCCTTGGATACACGTCCGCAGCCCGCAGCTTCGCCCATTTAACGTGTGAGCGGAGACCCGTGCCCAGCAGTGGGTCTGAGATAAAAAGTAGCTCCTTCCTTCCACAAGCTCCTATCTATATTCGTACCAAATTTCGTGAAAATCATCAGTCAAGCGGTCTAAACGTGAAAACATAACAGATAGACTTACTTTCGCATTCATAATATCACTAGCAGCCGCCCGCGACTTCGTCTGCGTGAAATGTTTTTTTATATCCTTCTGTACTCAAATGAGAACGTGTATGCAAAATTTCATGATGATCGGTTAACAAACAAACAGACAGACTTTCGCTTTTATAGTATCAGTAAGGATTATATGGATTCATTCTTTGGAGCTACGTAACTTTAGTAGTGCACCCTGCGCCTGCGCTACGTACAACGTAGTAGACATACAAAAACTTTGGATTTTATTGAGATCTAAAAAACCCCAATTTCGTCAAAACTTACTGATAATCATCAAAATTCTTAGGGTACTTGCGATAGTTGCCCGAGCAAGCGCGAAGCGCGAGCAAAACGTCTCTGCTTCCCCTTTCAATTTGGACACAGAATAGATTATAATTATGGTTTGGACGAAAATGCTTTTGTATGTCTGTCCCACTGTCTGGCTGTACGTTTGTTCTCCTTTCTCAACCAATTTCTCGAAATTTATATAACATAGTATAAAGTTTTTAACCGCCTCTGTGGTCTAGTGGTTCGCCCACCCGTGTAAGTCGCAGAGGTCCCGGGTTCGATTCCCAGGGGGGGTACAATTTGTACTCGGTTTGGTTGGTGGTAGGGCTTATTTCAAGTCCGCCTGGCTAGCTACCACCATCTTACCTAAGTCTGACGCCATAATAACAATTTAAAAATTGTTGTGTTCCAGCAATTAGAGGTAAGATAGCCAGTATTCCGGGTGTAGTGCGCTTACTCCACCTTACTTATCGTCATTTAACATCAGGTGAGATGAAGGCCAAGCACTACCCCGTTGTCTATAAAAAAAATAAAGTTTAAATGAAAAGTGATCTTTGTTTGAGCAATGTTGAATACACAATTGAATTAATAAATTCGTATTCTCTCAGTCAAATTAGTAAATAACAGACTTTTGAAAACACAAAAACACTTTACAACAAGAAGTGAAGATAGTAAGAAAACTCAAATGGGTAAAAGAAAAAAAAACTGATTGCAAATTGTTTTATTTACAACATTATACGAAATACAATACTTGATGACTTATACCATCTATAAATATTACTTCGCGATGTGATCGATGTCAGTAGGATGTTGATTAAAAAGGCCAAGAGTTGGCAGTTCTCAGGCCGTATATCCCAGATCTGAAAAATATAAAAAAGAAGTTTAACATAGGTATAACCGAATGAAATCGGTCGTGTTTTGGTAATTAAAACATCAATCCAATTTTTTATACTTTTATACGTAAAATTGCAAAAGTAGCATGAGTGACTATAAGCTTATTCTGATTCGCTACATTATCCGATTATAGCCTCTTCAGACTTTAGAAATTAACCCAACTTTATTTTTAGAAAGTTGCCAGATTTTGCTTCTAATACTCTTAATAAACACATACCCTCGCTTATTAATATCAGCATTGCCCATATTGAGGATAGCTCCTGTGCACTGGTTGTTCTGTGCCTGATTGGTGTTAGCGCAGAGACGGCCTTGGAAGCGGTTGGGCGTGCGCACACTAGAAGCGTACAGATGGTACGCCCTGCTGTGAGAGCAAGAGTTGCTCATGCATCCAGGCTGCCTGTTCCTGCCACCGTTGGGGTAGAAGTCGGCGTCGGCGATCCTGTCGAAGATACCGTACCAACCACCGTCGGTGTGGATTGCTTCTACGTACTGCCCGGAATTAGTGTTGAGGGCGTTGATGTTGTTACCCCACCTGGGACCGGCGGGATCCAGACCTGTTGATGCCATGAAATAGGTATTAAAACACAAGATGCTTCAAAAGTGTTTATTAATGGGCACTTTATTGTAATAGAAGCTTTTTGTTCTCTTAAGTAGCATGATGCAAACATACGCATACATAAACATACGACTTGGCCAGTTTTGTCTACTTTTTAACACATTTTTATTAGGTTGCTTTCTCGTTTGTTTGTTTGTTTGTCCACAAAGTTTGCGAACGATTTTAAACTAGATTCCCGATAAGCTAGAGACTTGAAACTTTGAAAATAGGTCAGAACTGGAAGGCAATGCAATATTATAGTGTCATTGAGCTGATCTAATGATGGAACTGGAAGAAGGCCACAGGAACTTAATGATGAAACCATACAACCCCATTGTGATTAGGCTTGTCAGAATCGTCTTGACGAGTACTCTAATGGGATATAAGGTCCGAGGGTCTGATGATAGAGCCGGAAGAAGGCTTTAGGAACTATATAATAAAACCATGCAACCCCATCGAGCTTGGGGTCGTTTAAATCGTCTTGACGAGTTCTTTGTTGGGAAATAGTTTCCAGGGTCTGATGGTGGAGCCGGAAGAAGGGCACTGGGACTCTGTAATAAAACCATGCAACCCCATCGAGTTTGGGTGCGTTTGAATCGTCTTGACGAATGCTCCGATAGGAGATGGTATATTTTTAGTCTTAGCTCTTTAACTAAAAAGCAGAAAATAATAATTTACTGAACAAAATCTTTTTTAAAAACACGTTTTTTAAACCTAAAAACCTAAAAACGTGGGGCGCGTTTTGTAAAATTTATCATCCATATTGTCTATAGCATGCGCCCCACGTTTTTTGGTTTAAAATTTTTAGGTTTAAAATTTCTGTAGGTATAGGTTATTAGGGTTATAAATATTTACAAAAGAATGTATTATTCACTTTTTAGTTTGTTTTTACTAGTCCGTTTTAATGTTTTTAGTCCGATTTTTTTTGTAATAATTTAGTCCGTTTTAAAAACGTGATTTAAAAAAAGATATTTTTTCAGTAAATTTTTATTACCTACTGGCGTTAACAAGCTTCGAATGGCATTTTCTTTTTGTTTAGTTTTAAATAAAATATATAGAACTATCTCTACAGAAAGTTTAGAACTTACTGTAGAGAAACTGGCCCTAAAAGTATTTTTGTTAAAGTACCTAACATAAATAAAGCAGCTATTAAAGAATAAATAGTTTGTAAGTGTATAATGGCAAAGTGACAATCAAAAACATACCTGTTACCCTTCTTGGACGACCACCAGCCCTACGCCCAGCATTTCCAACCACATGAGCTCCCAAACTGAACCCGATCAAATGGAGTTGGTTCCAGTTTCCACCAGCGTTGTTGAACAGCCACACCAAGAAATCTCCAAGGAACTGGCCAATGTTGATAACTCCATTGGATGAGGAGATGTAATTGATGTTCCCGGCCACACGACGCCAGTCGACGACGATCACGTTACAATCCTGGACGTCGAGGAGAGCATCTCTAATCATTCGGTTGGTTCCGGAGTTGCCATCGCCTCTCCAGCCGTGGGTGACGACGAACGTTGGCCTGTTTGCTCTGTAGTTAGAATTCCTGACTGTGTTGATGTTTCCGTTAGTGAGCAATTGATGATTCTGACGGTTCTGCCTAGAAATAATGCATCAAATTATAAATCAAACTCCACGCTGAAACTCCATTTTTAACCAAATTCTTTTTTACGGATGTTCGAGCTTAACTTCTTTGATTATGAACCAAAATTAGGTTCTTTTTAGGGTTCCGTACCAAAATGGTAAAAAAGGAACCCTTATGGTGTGACTCAGTCTGTCTGTCTGTCACAGCTGGATATCTCGAGAACTACTAATGGTATCAACTTGAAATTTGGAATAGTTTAAGATGACATTTGCCCAACTATTTTGCAAATAAGAAAGAAATAATAAAATTAATATTTTTTTTACAACAGGGACTGAAAAGGGGTCTTAAAAATTTGAAGTGAGGTGACTAGAGCATGTAGGGTATCATATGAAAGAGCGCTGTTTGCACATTTTGAAACAATTTTTCCTTTTTTCTTAGGCCGCATAGTTTTCGACTTATGATGAAAAATGTAAAAAAAAATACCGTTCCCCCCCCCTTATCTCCGAAGTTTGGAAAGAGAAAAATCTGAAATAATTCTATGTGATAGTAGTTTATGTAAAGATTACAGGAAAAATAAAACGATGTCTCAATATAACACACTTTTTTATAAATTCAAAAAACAAACATTTTTTTTAGTTTCACTACCAGTCAACAGATGGCGCTGTCCTAAGCATGCTAACCTAAGGGACAAAAATAGTTCCACTATCGGTCAAGAGATGACGCAACCTAACACTACAATAATAAATTGGTGGCTGGTTCTAATATAATTACCTACTATTTTCCATACGAATAAACGAAGAATAAGTTCCTACTTAGTAATATAGTAATATAATAATAACGAGGAGCTCGGTGGCGTAGTGGTTTAGCGCCTGGACCAGCGATTGCGGAGGTTAAGCAACGTTCGCAAGGTTCGGTCATGGGATGGGTGACCAAAAATTTATTATCTCGAGCTCCTCCGTGCTTCGGAAGGCACGTTGAGCCGTTGGTCCCGGCTGCATTTGCAGTCGTTAACACCCACCAATCCGCATTGGGCCCGCGTGGTGGGTTATGGCCCGTCCTCCTTATCCACCCATAAGGAAGGCCTGTGCCCCAGCAGTGGGGACATTAAAATGGCTGATGGACTAGTAATATAAACATTTTGCAATGTGGAGTGGCTGAAACGTTTTTCAGTCACCATAAGCAGCATTTGTAAATTAACTGTCCGCCTGTTCGCCCTTCCACCTGTCTGCTGTTTATCCTACTTTTTTAAAGACTGTCCTAAAATAACATATCCAAATATATTTATGATTGTACGGAACCCTCGGTGCGCGAGTCCGACTCGCTCTTGACCGGTTTTTTTTTTAAAGAAGCCTTACTTCAAGTATGGATGATATGCTTTTAATATCGATCGTTGGCGTTGGACCTTGGACTTTTACACAATGGAACTCTTCAAAATTAAATAAGAACTGTATAGTAATTGAAATATTTGTAGGTTTATGACAATCAAAAACAAGGTAAATAAGCACCTACCTAAATAACGTCAAAAACATTCTGGACTAGATTTGAGCTGCGTAGGCGCAACGGAACTTCTTAACAACAAATCTCGAATGTGGAAATTGAGTTATTTGGGGTTTATTATAACATTTATAAATGTAAAATAAAATAATAATCTACAATGTCATCGTTTACATTGGTAGGTTAGGTACCACGAAAAAATGGAAATAAAAAAGCTTTTTCTAAAAAGTAAAACCTCCTTCAAACAATCCTTAAAAAATGCTCTGAAAATCAAGAAATAATATTTAAATCTCCATAAGAACGTCAAATAAAGTAGGCTGGGGCTTATTAAAAAACTCGATTTTGAGAAAAATTTGAAAATTTTTGTTTGTTTGCCAGCACAATACACACAGCACAACAGCACAGTTACAGAAGAAGAAGAAAATCTTGCACGGAGATTTGCTTTGATCTTAGACAATGTCTCTACAAGGTAGGCTTTGATTGACATAAATAATCAAAGTATTAATTAGTATTCTTATTATATGGTAGTCACGTCATCGAAGCGAAGTTATCAAAATATTTTGACATTTACCTAGTGAAAAGCCAGTACTGGTTGTTGGCGCCAGATCTGGCTTTTTCGTGATCGAAATCGTTCGGGGCGTCAAGGTCTACTAAGTGTAGTTCATCCTCGCCATCCGCCATCCAAATATAGCGACTCACCCCCTCCACATAGTGGCTATTATCCCGTGGGACCACGGGAAACACACTTCCAGCGGATACTACAAGAAAAATGTTTGTTAATAGTAAAAATTTTTTTTTCTTTATTTAGAGAAAATGATTGGAACATAAACTGAAACTACTGAAATGTAATAGGTTATGGCCACAAATGAAATTTTAATGAAATTGGATACTTTTATTGCATAATGCTATAGTTACGCTTACTTCAGTAATTTATTCAGAAATCAATAGGTAACTATTTAAAGGTTATAGTAATGTTTATAAACATGGCCTTGACTATACGTAGTAACTAATCTAAATAATATTATACTGACAGGTGATACAAGCGGTGAGCACTACAAGGATCTTCATGATGAAGAATCGATGAATACACAATTGCTAATCGCATATTTATTATAATTTTTTATCGTCAATAATCAACGTTTGGCGATAACATTGTTATGATATTATCGGAAATAATATTATATACAGGCTGCTTGTTTTAAATAGGTAATTAATAGTAGTTTGGTTTGTTACACAAGGGACGTAAGCGAGCTATTACAGAACATGATCCAATTTGGCTAATGGTGCGAGGGTGTAATAGCTACTTACATTACAACCGAGGTAAGCATTCTACTTTACTTCATTCATGCGAGGTAAATAAAACATAATTTTTCATAGACTTTTAGGTATCGATCTCTGGATTTGTTCGGTAAAAGATTTTGAACGACATCTTCGGCTTCCAGATGACAGAAATCAGGCATGCCGACCAGTTTTTCGTCGGATGAAGTACATTGACATGATGAACTAAAACTTGTAATTATGTAGGTACTTATTTTACATTTTAATACAGTCATCGCAAGTGAAGAAACATTTCGTTCAAATGAAATGCCGCCATTTTCATTGTTTTTCTACAGTAAAAAGTTTTCTTATCATTTAATGAAAAAAAAATTGTTTGACCAAGGAGTTTTGCATAGCTTGAACCTTAGAGTAAGACGCGCTTCTCGAAGCCGTGATGCTCTAAGGCTTGAACTGAAATGAAATGCCGCCATTTTCATTGTTTTTTTTTTCAGTAAAAAGTTTTGTCATTTTATAAGACATTGGTTCATTATGGAGTTTTACATAGCTACAATTAAAGCATTCACCCTATGCTTGAATTGTAAAGTGATTTGAAAAAAACCGGTCAAGAGCGAGTCTAACTCGCGCACCGAGGGTTCCGTACCATCATAATTGTACCATCAAACCCCACTGCAGAGTAAAAAAATAAAAATATTATTGCAGTTTTATGTCAGCGCCATCTCTTGACCGATAGTGGAACTAATGTTAACATTTTTAGAAATTTGATAATTTCTGAAAAAGTGTGCTATATTGAGATATCGTTTTATTTTTCCTGTAATCTTTATATAAACTGCTATCACATAGAATTATTTCAGATTTTTCTCTTTGCAAAGTTCGGAGATAAGGGGGGGGGAACGGTATTTTTTTTTACATTTTTCATCATAAATCAAAAACTATACGGCCTAAAACAAAAACAAAAAATGATTAAAAACGTGCAAACAGCGCTCTTTCATATGACACCCCACATGCCCTAGTAGCCCCACTTAAAATTTTTAAGACCCCTTTTCAGTCCCTGTTGTAAAAAAGATAATTATTTTTTTATTAATTTCTTTTTTGCAAAATAGTTGGGCAAATGTCATCTTAAACTATTCCAAATTTCAAGTTGATACCATTTGTAGTTCTCGAGATATCCAGCTGTGACAGACAGACAGACTAAGTCACACCATAAGGGTTCCTTTTTTACCATTTTGGTACGGAACCCTAAAAAGAACGTTCTATCTAAACAATGCACTGTGTTGCACATGCCAGTAACTTAACAGCCTCTTATCATACTAGTAAATCCTGGTCATGGTTACCGATCAGTATGATGTAAAGTTTATTTCTCTAAGAGGTTGGAAACACATTTGTGAAGAACATAAAAATACCTTTCAATCAGATATTTCATAACTGTAGGGCTAAATAGCGCTGTGCGACCTGAATTGCACTTTATTGTGTCGGAGCAAAAGTCGCTATTTATTTAAATGACTTTACGGGGTGCGGCTTATGTACTTGTTCTATTATATATTGTACTAGCGTCCGCCTGCGACTTCGTCTGCGTGGTATCCCTCGGGAACAAAACTTTTTTTCGGGATAAAAGGTACCCTTATGTCCTTTTCTGTACCCCTGACAACCTGTGTGCAAAATTTCATCGGTTCAGTAGTTAAGACGTGAAGGCGTAACAAACAAACAAACAAACGGACTTTCGCATTTATAATATTAGTAAGGATGTATTCTGTAATTTCAAAGGGTGGCAAATTATTCAAATACTTACATCCCAAAATTACACTCTAAATTATTTAAAATTTTCAGATGGATAACCATAACCACACAATACATAATAGTACAACCAAATGCCGGTTGGTGGGTCTAAGTTATAAACTACTAGCGGCTGCCCGCGGTTTCACCCGCGTAGTTCCCGTTCCCGTAGGAATATCGGGATAAAAATTATTCTATGTTTTAACCTAGGCTATCTGCTATCTGTGTGCCAAATTTCAACCAAATCCGTTCAGTAGTTTTTGCGTGATTGAGGAACAAACATCCAAACATCCAAACCCACAAACTTTCACATTTATAATATTAGTAGGAAGTAGGATACTACAGGGTTATTTATAAAACACCAACAACCTTACAGGAGTAGATTACTATCATCATAAACAACAACATTTATTGTTCTACGACTTTTCCGAAAACAGACCAAAAAAAATCTACTCTCCATAAATGTCCGAACGGCTGATTGAGTTTTGTATGAAAAGTTGAAATTTTTGTCAGTTTTTGGAAAAGTCGTAGAACAAATGTTGTTGTATATGATGTTACTAATCTACTCCTGAGAGGTTGTTGGTGTTTTACAAATAACCATGTATACATGCAGCCAGGCAGGACCAATAGCTTAGCGTGCTTTCGGAAGTATGGAGGAGCTCAAGATAGCAAAATTTTGGTCACCCATCCCATGACACAGATTACTAAATAATTACTACCCCATGTCCTCATTCTTGCAAAGTTGTTGACTCCCCAAATTACAGCGCGAATACGCTAAGCCGCTAACCCAGGGCCCAGTTGAGTTTCTCTTATCTGGCAACGTCTTTCATATTGTGACGCACGCATATCAAGGGTTTATATATCCCTTAATGCAACCTGTCAATATGATTGATCAATAGGTAGTTGAGTATCACAACTTAGTTATTTTTTATGAAGTAAAAATTTATCTTTTAATTAAGGATAATGTTAGTGACATTATCATTTAATTTAATGGGTTTTTCCAAATTTTTATGAATTCTTAATCAAGTCTGTAAACAACTAACCTAAAATAGACTACTAAAGCTTTGTACAGACTTGTATCATTCTGGCGTATCAGATCACCGTATGTTTACACATGCCAGTGGATATTACTTCATCGCACGCCCAACCAAACTAGCAATGTATGTTAAAGATACGGTGATCTGATACGCTAAAATGGACTAGTCTGGACAAAGCTTAAGAGGTCACAGGATTTTTGGTAACGATCGAGGAAAGGTTAGATTCATTTTTATGGGTTGTAGAGTGGTCCCCTTATGTGAATGATGTCGTTTTGCCTGCTTTCAGTGGTTGCAACTTCGAATTGAAGTGCTTATAAAAGGCTTATTGTTACAAAAAAAATATCAGAGAAATCGTCAGTTTTAGAACTTATTCAAAGTATGGCGTCTCCAAAGCTGAAACGATGCGGTTTGCCGGCTCTCAGTGGTTCATTGTGGTCTCATTGTTTTTCCTCATATTGTATTTTTTTAAATACTAATCGATAGAGTTCTTTAAGTATTTTAATGAAGAAAATTTCTTAAGCTATTTTTGTCTAAAACGAATAGTTTGGCCGGAAAAAATATTTACGTCATTTTTTCAGCAGGGATCGATGACACAACGTTAAAATCAAAGGAAAAGGAACTGGGAAGCTGCCTGTTGACTTTCGAGTTAGATCGAAAATAAAGAAATTAAAAAAATATTAAAAACAGGACTGCCCTGCCAAAAACGGTCGGGGGACCGTTTATGGAACAATATTTGATCCATAGAAATAGAATGTCAAAGAACAACAAAGTCAATAAACAGGTGATCCGAAAACGAATCCATACATTTTATATGAGATATGTAAAATATGACTTAGATTCATAAAATATGACTATATTATGGCAAAGGAAGTTAATAAACTATGTTCCATACTGTTTTCTTTGTCTATAAACGAATAAATGTAGCGAAATTTTGTTTTAGAGAAATGTGTGGCAATATCTTATTTACCTTTGAAAAGTGTGATTAGTTGGATTGTTTCTTTTTATTACATCACAATTACTTAGAGCAGAAGACACCATAGCTCCACGATAACTTTATTTTAAATTATAATTAAGATTAAAAAATAGTTTAAACAAACTGTGATTGCTCATTTGCTAGGCGGGACGCTAGGGGCTCTTACTGTAAAAAATGTTGGCACATGTCACTTGATCCTTTATCTCTTCTTTACATAGACCATGTCCGCATGATGTTAACTTCTCTTTTCCACGCTTTGTTGGTCTTCTTGAGCGCAGCGAAAATTTTTCTATGTCTATGATTTGATCAAAGAAGTCACTTGGAGGTCACGTGGGGCTTTTAGAAATAAAAATGAATTTGTACTCCAGCCCCATCCGACTTCATTAGACGTGTTTTATTAATATTGTTATGTGTAATTAATTATTTGAATATTATTTCTTGCTTTTAAGAGGTATTTAATTTTGAAGTTGTTTTGGTTTTCAGGTATTTTGAAGACGGTTTTCCTTTTTTGAAAAACCTTTTTTGTAATTTTGAAAACGGTTCAGTAGTTTTCAAGAAATCTTGAAAATATTGTTAGTTTCGTTACCATTACCTTTTTTTTACGGATCGAGCTTAACTTCTTTGATTATGAACCAAAAGTAGGTTCTTTTTAGGGTTCCGTACCCAAAGGGTAAAAACGGGACCCTATTACTAAGACTCCGCTGTCCATCTGTCTGTCTGTCTGACTGTCTGTCACCAGGCTGTATCTCATGAACCGTGATAGCTAGAAAGTTGAAATTTTCACAGATGATGTATTTCTGTTGCCGCTACAACAACAAATACTAAAATCAGAATAAAATTAATATTTAAGGGGGGCTCCCATACAACGAACATGATTTTTTTGCCATTTTTTGCTCGATATTAATAACGACAACAGGTAGACAGTTGAAATTTTCACAGATGATGTATTTTTGTTGCCGCTATAACAACAAATACTCAAAACAGAATAAAATTAATATTTAAGGGGGGCTCCCATACAACAAACGTATTTTTTTCCGGATTTTGGTACGGAACCCTACGTGCGCGAGTCCGAAACGCACTTGGCCGGTTTTTTCGATTCGGCAAAAAAATAGATTAACATCAGTATGTTTAGTACTGTCTGACTTCCAAAAAGGAGGAGGTTCTTTGTTTCATTTTTAAGTTAAATTAACTTATTATATTAACACTTGGCCGGTTTTTTTTTTATTTGTAAGCAGCCCTACTTCAAGTATGGATGATATGCTTTTAATATCTATCGTTGGCGTTGGACCTTGGCCTTTTACACAATGGAACTCTTCAAAATTAAATAGGAACTGTATAGTAATTAAAATTTTTGTAGGTTTACGACAATCAAAAACAAGGTAGATAAGTACCTACCTAAACACTGACATGAAAATTTTTTTTCTAGTTCATGTACCTAAATAAACTATTTAAAGGTTATAGTAATGTTTATAAACTTGGCCTTGACTATACGAAGGACTTGAAGTTTTCAAAACACACAGTAGGTACGTGAGTATTCGCAGCTAGATGGTGCTCCTAATTTTGATGATTTTTCAAAATGGGTGAATATTTTTTTTATAAATTTGGAAAAATTGGCTTGACTAAACAGTTTGGTATATATAATTATCGCACCTACTCACAAAATTTCACCAGAATGGGTTGCGAAATGCGACCTGAAAGGAGATCAAACAGCCAGCTGGACTGAAATATGTTAATTAAAAACTGGCTTGACAAAAAAAATCTATACAATTTTCAAACCTGCTTCCAAAATTTCACGAGAATCGGTGAAGCAATGCGACCTGTAGAAGAAAAGAGACAGAACTGGAAAGCCCGACAGAAATATAGGGGAAATATTTGGACCGACAACTAAATTGGACCACCCTTATATCACTTAAACTATTCTTTTGATTTCTTTGTTGGCAACACTCAGTGATACGCCACTAACTTTATTTCATATCGGCCATATTGTTTTTGCTGTGACGTTGAACGTGTATGATTGGTTTTGAAAAAATATTTTTTGTTGTTTTTGATGTAATTTTCAACGACTCCTGCTAAGTGTCTAGATCAGTTAAAGGTATGTATGTCTATACTGTGTTTCTATTTTGTAATTTGGAAGCGTGAATTAGTATGCATTAAATTATTTGAAACGTTTGCCGGTATTTATAGGTTAATTTTTTATATTAGATTTTTTAATATTATATTCACCTTGTTGGTTGAAATGGACCGCATAGAGTTGGATAAAATGGACCACATAAAGATAGCAGCGTTAACTTAGAAGGCAAAAATAATGAATGTTCCAAATGCGAAAGAAATTATTATGATAAGAGAGGCCCCAAAGTAGACGGATACAGTTTGCGCGTTGCCATAATTGGAATAACGAAGCTTGTACTCAAAACCTTGACGTTTGTGATGATTATCTTATGTGAGGGGCTAAAACTTTTAGATTCGTGTGATCTAACTACGTATTTACTTTTTCAGATTATTTGTAAGTTAGGTGAATAAGATATGATTCTTTGTTAGGGTCTTTTAAGCTCGAAATCTATAGAAGCCCAATTTAGCAACCCTGTGGTCCAAATTACAAAACCTGTTGGTTAAATTGGAACAAATATCGGATCTCATATTTTGTTGATTTTTGATAAAGCTATAAGAATCATGTTGATTAATGCTTAATAAATGCAAAGCTTAATAGTTTTTGTTTCATTTTATATGCTAGACATTTGGAAAAATATACAAAAAATATGTGTGAAATGCGTTTGAAAAAAATTGGTCCAAATTACCAGACTTTCCCCTATATTTTTAACATTTCTCCGTCATTTTAAAAAAATTCAAAAAAACTGGCGTGACAAAAAAAATTCTATGTTATTTTCGAACCTACTCACAAAATTTCACGAGAATCAGTCGAGAAATGCGACTTGTAAAGGAGAACAGACAGCGCCGGAAATCCGGACTGAAATAGGTTTTTTTAACATATCTCCGCTATTTTGAAAAATTTCAAATACTGGTTTGACAAAAAGATTATACATCATTTTTAAACCTGCTTACAAAATTTTACTAGAATCGGTTGAAAAATGCGACCTGTAGAGGAAAACAGGCAGAGCTGGAAAACGGACTGAAATCTGTTTTTTAGGGTTCCGTACCTCAAAAGGAAAAAACGGAACCCTTATAGGATCACTTTGTTGTCCGTCTGTCTGTCTGTCCGTCCGTCCGTCTGTCTGTCAAGACCCTTTATCTCGGAAACGCGTGGAGGTATCGAATTGAAATTTAAACCATATACTAAGGTCTACGGGCCCTTGAAGCTGTAAAAAAATCAAACTTCTAAATTAACGTAAAAAAAAAGATACTGCCGTTTAGGGCGCAAAAAACGCATTTTCGATACTCTCAAAGGAATCAAAATTCATAGGGTACTTCCCGTTGACCTAGAACTATGAAATTTGGCAGGTAATAGCATCTTATACTACACTTACAGGAATAAATCTGAAAACTGTATATTTGTAATTAAATCATAATAAAATATGGTCATTAAAATACGTAATTATTAATCATCTTGGTGAAACAACGGTATGCGCGGCATTGCGCGGTCATAGCTTAACTTCTAATTACTTTTGGATTAATCGCGCCACTAATTCTTTTAAAAATATCAATATTTATTATTATTATTAATTATTCAAATCCTTTCAAATATTGTTATAGTTAATTACTTTTAAAAATAAAATTAAAAAGTAATAAATTTGGCTCTAAATATTTTCGCAACATGGCGGTGTGTCACGCTGTATGACAGGGGGTCTGCTTCTTCTTATTTTTGTTTTGGCAATCTACTTTCTTCTTGGAAGTAATTTTTGCCAGTGTCAAGTGTTGAATAGTTCAGTGGTAGATTGTTTCAGTTTACATTAAAATGCGGGTGCATCGCATTCCAATATTGCTTGGAGCATTTGGCACCAAGTATAATCAAGACCATAGAAATAGAATGTCAAAGAACAACTAAGTCAATAAACAGGTGATCCGAAAACGAATCAATACATTTTATATGAGATACGTAAAATATGACTTAGATTCATAAAATGTGACCATATTATGGCAAAGGAAGTTAATAAACTATTTTCCATACTGTTTTCTTTGTCCATAAACGAATAAATGTAGCGAAATTTGGTTTTACAGAAATGTGTGGCAATATCTTATTTACCTTTGAAAAGTGTGATTACTTGGATTGTTTCTTTTTGTCACATCACAATTACTTAGAGCAGAAGATACCATAGCTCCACGATACCTTTATTTTAAATTCTAATTAAGATTAGAAAATATTTTAAACAAACTGTGATTGCTCATTTGCTAGGCGGGACGCTAGGGGCTCTTACTGTAAAAAATGTTGGCACATGTCACTTGATCCTTTGTCTCTTTTTTACATTGACCGTGTCCGTATGATGTTAACTTCTCTTTTCCACGCTTTGTTGGTCTTTTTGGGCGCAGCGAAAATTTTTCTATGTCTATGATCAAGACAGTTTACTCGGTAAGGTCAGCCGAGGTAGCCACCACTACAATAAAAGTCTCGGCTTCACACAACCAAAGGGTCCTGTTGGAATACACCCATTTTCTCTAATAACATTGCGATAGATAAAACCATTTCACAGAACATTATACAGTGTACTATTGATATACAGCGCCATCTGTTGACAATCAACAGTACTTGTATTTTATACAGGTGCGGTGGGTTTGTAATTATTTTATTTTTTCTCAAAAATGCTTGGATATTCGAACATTACTTTGACAACCTTCTTCGTGCTAAATCAGAGTTTACGGACAGACCTAAACCGCGCCGTCAATATTTGTATGAGAATCCATTATAACACGTTAGTAATGGATTCTCATACAAAATTGCCGGCGTCTGTCCAGCAATGTTTCTATTAAAACTCATTACACACGTGTAATTCAGAAATGGAGCGAACTTTTCAATTAAACACAAATATAGGTATCAAATGTCGCCTTGATGAGCGAGCACATTCCAAAAAAACGAAAAAAAACTGTTTGGTGCAATATGGGTATCAAATGAAAGGCCTTGATGAGCGCATTCCAAAAAGATAAAAAAAATTAAAAACGAAAAAAAATTTTTTTTCTATACCTATGGGTATCAAATGAAAGTTTTTGAAAAGTTTTTTGGAATATGCTCATCAAGGAGCATATTCCAAAAAACTAAAAAAAAAATTAAAAAAGAAAGGTAATTTTTTTTTTGCAATATGGGTATCAAATGAAAGGCCTTGATGAGCACATTCCAAAAAAACTGAATAAAAAAAAAACTTTTTTTGCAATATGGGTATCAAATGAAAGGCCTTGATGAGCACTTTCCAAAAAACTGGAAAAAAAAAATGAAAAACTGGAAATAAATGAAAAAAACCGGATTTTTTTTTTCAATATGTGTATCAAATGAAAGGCCTTTATGTGCACATTCCACTTTCCATTTTCATTTTTCAATGACTGTAAATATTTTAAAATTAAAATAAAAAGCTTAAAACTTTTAAAACTAAAAAGTTAAAAGTTTAAAAGTACTACACAAGCCTTGGCCGCAACTAGGCATTGATGGACTAACGTATGTTCTTCAATGCCTGTCTTGAGTGCCGCTGCAGTAATGTACTATTCCATTTCAAACTTCGCCCGTGGTCAATTCTTTGTCGTAATCCCTGGAAGGGTTATTTTCTACGTGGCGACAAAGGATTTCAAATGGTTATCTATATACAGCAGTCTGCTGAACGGATTTTGATGGTATTTTTTTACAGTTTGGTAGCTTGGAGTCCAACTTATAAACTAAGCAATTTTTCACATAATTCCGGTAGGTAGAACCTGGGATAAAGCTTGAACTCTCCGTAGTACAGTTTTCATATAATAAACTAATAACTACCAACCACTTTTTTTCAAAATATTTCCTTTGTACCGACACAACTTTTCTATAGCTTTATTTTATGTATAGATGTAGGTCTGTACGGAACCCTCGGTGGGCGAGCCCGACTCGCACTTGTCCGGTTTTTTTAACATATCTCCGCCATTTTGAAAAATTTCAAAAAACTGGCTCGACAATAAAATTCTGTATAATTTTCGAACCTGCTTACAAAATTTCACAAGAATCGGTTGAGAAATGCGACCTGTACCTCGCATGCCAGTCTCGCACGCGAGTGGCGATTTCTTCTTGGCAAAGTAATTTCTAAGTCCCTCCTTGTGTAACAGCCTCCTTACAGAGCGAATGCGCTAACCAATGCAATATGGTCTAGTTGAGTTACATTTATCAGGCAACATCTTTCATATTGTGACGCATGCATACCTACGAACATTCTGGTGGACATTTCAAGGGTAAAATTGCTTAATGCAACCTATCAATTTGATTGATAAATAGGTAGTCGAAGCAAAAATTTATCTTTTAGTGCAAGCGCACATTGGGCCACTAGTAGCGACCACTAATTGCGACCACTAGTGGCTCACTCAAGCCACTAGACGCAGCCACCAATCGCTGTCACTTAGTGGCGGCCACTAGTCGCCGCCACTAAGCCACTACTTTTGGCAATTCTGTTTATTTCAGTCAAGAGCTTGCAGGGGTCGAACAATAAAAATGCTTGATCATAATGATACTATTTTTAGGCATGTGGTAAGTCTCCTAAATAATAATCAAGAAAAGTCTACACTTTCAACATTTCAAAAAACTAGTCCGCAGCTTGTGGTCGCGCTTAGTGGCCGCGACTATACTGGCCCAATGTGCGGCAGCTCTTAGGGATAATGCTAGTGACATTATCACTTAATTGAATGGGTTTTTTCCAAATTTTAATGAATTCTTAATCAAATCTGTTAACAACTAACCTAAGACCTACTAAGATGGGAATTAATTTAATTGGGTGACTGGAAATAATTAAAGCGACTGTTAATATAACAGTCACCTTTTTTAAATAAAAACAAACAAAATTTAAACATTTTGTGTGCCCAGGTTGTCACCCAAATAGAAATTTGGTCGCCCGTTCTGAATAACTAGTTACTCTTTTTAAAGTCACCCATTTTCAATATTTGTAGTCGTCCTCAGGCCGTCGCCCACTTAGTATTTCAGTACGCTATATTCAGTTTTTCTGATACGTAGAATAGGAATTTATTGTTACCCGATTAACTGCTACCCTATTTAAAATATTGGTGCAAGTCGCCCTTAGCGTACTTTCCCACCAACTACCGTCTTTTATTAACCAACTTCAATAAAAGGAGGAGGTTCTCAGTTCGTCGGAATCTTTGTTTTTCCCTGTATATAGTAGGTATTATATTATTCAATAACGAACTTATACGGTTTTTTTAAGATTAATGTTTTAAAATATTTTTAAAGTTTTAAAGATTTCGCTACAAATCCAGAATGGATAGTAGGTATTTTCTTCCTGTAACAATCCATCCACATCAATTCAAGAAATCCTTTAACTTCTTTCGTCATATTTAACTGTGAACCAGCCCCCCTACTCAAATGGCCACTTTTACTTAAACTTAAAGATTAAAAATAAGCCATAAACTCTAAAATTACGTGTCGTAGGCTTGTCAATTCCATACGAGGGCAGTTTGATATGTCCGTGACTTTAAGGTTGAATACAATATTTTTTCATAATTCAATTTTCCTGTCTTAATTTAGAACTCTTTGCTGAGTTTATTTTTAAATTGGCGCGAAATAAAAAAAAATGGAAGGATTTATGCAAGTGAGGTCGGGATATTCTTTTATAACGGAGAAAAACGAATTTTGCGTATTGATAAAATACTACTTTTTACGTGGTAAAACAATTAAGCAGACGGAAGATAAACTGAAAAAATATTATGGGAACTCTGCTCCATCTCATGGAATGGTTCATAAGTGGTTTACTGAATTTCGTTGTGGTCGTACTACCACAACTGTCGCCGACGGCCCAGGAAGGCCGATTGAGGTCACCACTGAAGATATTGTTAGCAAATCCACGACATTGTTATGGCAAACCGACAAGTGAAGATACGCGAGATAGCTGATGCTATTCACATCTCTACCGAACGAATTTTTCATATTTTGCTCGATATTCTCGGCATGAAAAACCTTTTTGCAAGATGGGTGCCGCGTTTGCTGACAGTCGGCCAAAAACGAACTCGTGTAACAACTTCTAAACAATGCTAGGTTTGTATAATCGCAATCCAAGTGATTTTTTTCGTCGGTACGTAACACTTGACGAAACGTGGGTCCACCATATACGCCAAAGACGAAGCAACAGTCAAAACAGTGGACTTCTACCGGTGAACGTGCCACGGAGAAGGCAAAAACTGTTTGTTCGGCTGGTAAAGAGACGGCCACTGTCTTTTAGGACAGCAAAGGTGTTATTTACATCGATTTTTTGAAGAAAGGCAATACAATTACCGGAGCTTACCAAGTTGCTTTGTTGGATAGATTCAATATAAAGCTGCTGAAGAAAAGACCGCATCTAGCAAAGAAAAAAGTTTTATTTCATCACGACAATGCTCTGGCCTACTCATCGGCAACCGCAACATCAAAAGTTGTGGAATTGCGATACGACCTATTGCCACACCCCCCGTTTTCACCAGATTTGGCCCCGTGTGACTTTTTCCTCTTCCCAAACATGAAGAAATGGCTTGGTGGATAAAGATTTTTCAGGGTCTGATAAAAACTATTTTTTGGATGGGTTGAAGAAGTTGGAACATCGTTGGTCGAAGTGTATAGAGCTGAAAGGAGATTATGTAGAAAAATAAAACAAAATATTCTTTAAAAAATTTTTTCTTCTTCACAAAGTCACGGACTTATCAAACCACTCTCGTACAATACAATACAATAATGTCTATGATTTACATAAACTTTGGACGTGTGACTTGATCGTTATGCTTATTTTTATTTTAAAACTTTAAATTAGCGAACGAATAGAAAAGTGGTCATTTGAGTAGGGGGGCTGATCTTTGAAAGTTATCTCTAAGTAAACCAAGTTATTTCAACCCGTTGTTGTATTTGGTTATTACAAGTTTGCAACCTTTTCAATAAGGAATGAGATCTTTTTCATTTTGTCAAATAAATAAGTGAGAATCTCTACTCCTATGCATGAGCATTAATTGTAATACAATAAAATGTTGGTTAGTAATGTTAGTATACGCACAGTATACAGGGTAATTTTTGGACCCCTTATTTTCTTCAGGTTATTCTATAACAACAATACAATCAATTTATGATATAAAATGAAATATCAATAAATGTTGGTTAGTAATGTTAATATACGAACAGTATATGAGGTAATTTTTGAACCTCTTATTTTCGTCAGGTCATTCCATAACAGCAATACAATCAATTTATGATACAAAATTAAATTTTTGTCCCAAACCACCCTACACCTACTTCCATCGACTTCCCCCGCTCGCGTGTTATGGGCGAGAGTGAGCGTGCACGCCTTGATATTTAGGATATAAAAAGTGCCTGCAAACTGTGAATTTAAATAGAAATATTTCATAATTTTCTCACCAATTTTTTTATTACTTCCTGTACCTCATATTTAATTTTGGTCGCAAAATTATCCTATACTGTAGGTAGGTACTGTGGTATGTGCAAACTTCAATAGATTTATCAGACAGAGGAAGAAAATTTATAACAACTCATATTTTAGTTAGGAATATTTATTAAAACATAAATGTCAAAATAATATCACATTTTAGGGGTTGCGTGTCCATTGATAGAATGCCGAGTCGTTTGTTTAGAATGGCCAAGAAGCGCCAGTCCTTAGTCCAAAGATACCATTTCTGCAAAACGAGAAATACAACATATTAAAAAACATGGTAGGTATAGGTACGTAGGTACTCGGAGAAATTTGGACACGGCGTCCAAATTATTTCAACATGACTGGAAAAAACATCAGACTTTCTGTAAAGGGCAAATAATACCTAATTGTATTAAAATAGATTTCTTATAATTTTATTACGACGATGATTTACATTATTTTGGTATTCCACTATGTAATTCCACAAGAAACAAGCTATAAAAACAAAGGAATTTTAGGTATTTATCATGCAATATCAATAAATTCAATCTTACTAAAGTAGAGTTCGTAAAACTGAATAGTAACACTTTCAACAGTCAAAAAATACATACCCGCGTTTTGTGAGTACATGATTGCCCATGTTGAGCGCTCCTCCACTGCACTGATTATTTTGCGCTTGTTGTAAATTGGAGCATCCTCTGCCACTGAAACGGTTGAACCTGATACTGGCAGCAAACAGCTGATAGGCACGGCCATGAGAGCAAGTGCTAACAGAACAACCAGGCTGCGGGTTCCTGCCTCCGTTCGGGTAGAAGTCAGCGTTGGCTACGCGGTCGAAGATACCGAGCAATCCACCGTCGGTGTGGATAGCCTCCACGTATACTCCAGAGTTGGCGTTCAGAGCTTGGGCATTGCCTCCCCATCTGGGACCCGCGGGATCCAAACCTGACATTGAAAAAGAACAACAGATTGGTGATTGCTTGGTGGTAGAGCTTATTTCAAGTCCGCCTGGCTAGCTATTACACCTTACTTATAAGTCTGACGCCATAAAAACAATTTAAATATTGTTGTGTTCCGGCAGTTAGAGGTAAGATAGCCAGTTCCAGGTGTAGTGCGTATCCACCTTCGGCCTTATCGTCACTTAACATCAAGTGAGGTGAAGGCCAAGCACTATACCGTTGTGCATAAAAAAAAAGATTCCCGATTGTGCTCACAGCACAAAGCTTAGATTGAAAAGTATATATTATAAAGGATCAAGATATAGAAAATTCCTTGATTAATAGCTAAAAATAAAGGAATCCCTAAAAATAGAACCTAAATAGAGATGGCTTGATAATTCGAGATCCCTAGTTTTTAACTATTAGAAACCAACCTGTAAGCCGGACCGGACGGCGACCTGCTTGGTGGCCTGCATTACCGATAATGTGAGCTCCCAAACTGAAGCCGACTAAGTGAAGCTGGTTCCAGTTGCCACCAGCGTTGTTGAACAGCCACACTAAGAAGTTGCCGAGGAACTGCCCGACGCCAGGAACACCGTTAGCTGCGGTGATGTAGTTAGAGTTGGCGAGAGCGCGCCAGTCCACGACGATCACGTTGCAATCTTGGACAGCCAGGAATGCGTCCCGTACCATAGGGTTAATGTTGGAGTTGCCATTACTGTTCCAGCCGTGGACGATGACTTTAGTGGGACGGTTGGCTCTGTAGTTGGAATTTCTGACAGAATTTATGTTGCCGTTTACCAGTACTTGGTGGGACGTTGGATTTTGCCTGAAAAATAATAAACCTCAGTGAATTAATTACTTAATAAATTAATTATGCCTCAAAAAATCTTCATTATGACCATACATGCGAAAGTAGGTACATGTAATTCTGTGGCATTGAATTTATATGTTAAGAATACAGTCCATTTTTTGAGGGTTCCGTACCCAAAGGGTAAAAACGGGACCCTATTACTAAGACTTCGCTATCCGTCTGTCTGTCTGTCTGTCTGTCTGTCTGTCACCAGGCTGTATCTCATGAACCGTGATAGCTAGAAAGTTGAAATTTTCACAGATGATGTATTTCTGTTGCCGCTATAACAACAAATACTAAAAACAGAATAAAATTAGTATTTAAGGGGGGCTCCCATACAACAACCGTGTTTTTTTTTAACGTTTTTTGCTCGTTATTAATAACGACAACAGGCAGACAGTTGAAATTTTCACAGATGATGTATTTTTGTTGCCGCTATAACAACAAATACTGAAAACAGAATAAAATTAATATTTAAGGGGGGCTCCCATACAACAAACATATTTTTTTCCGGATTTTGGTACGGAACCCTACGTGCGCGAGTCCGAAACGCACTTGGCCGGTTTTTTTTCAATTCGGTAAAAAAATAGATTAACATCAGTATGTTTAGTACTGACTGACTTCCAAAAAGGAGGAGGTTCTTTGTTTCATTTTTAAGTTAAATTAACTTACCTGGTGAACAGCCAATACTGGTTGTTAGCTCCATTCCTTGAGTTCAGAACAGCTTCATCGACAGGTTCTTCGAGGTCTACCAGGTGTGGAACATCATCACCATCGGGCATCCAGATGTAGCGGCTCTCGCCCTCCACGTAGTGGCTGTTATCCCCAGGGATCAGGGGAATAGCGCTGCTAGCGCTTACTGTAAAGGTATCAAATTCGTCAGATAAATTTTAAGTCCTATCGCATTGAAAACCCTTACATACTGAAGTTTTTGGCCTTTTGCATAAGTATAAAGAAACGCGTTATTAACCAAAATAGGGTTAATAAATAAATGATATCTTGTTCTCCGTACGAGTAATATTAATGATTTTTATTAAACTTAGTTGTTTTACTTTAGATTTGACACCTAACAATTAAAAAGTCATAAATAATAAATTATTTAGAAATCACATTCACAAAATTTAATACAAACATATTATCTCACTTAATCTAATTTTACTTGATCGAAGAATCATACATAAGTAAGTATATATTAATAAATTAAAGTTATATTTTTGTTTTGCTTTTAAAAACACTTTTATTTGGTACCTATCCGATTTTTTATAATAAGAAAATAACATTTTATTATATTTACAACTCAAAATATAACTATATACAAACATTTGTCTTTCAGACCATTTTAGCGTTGATACGACTAGGTACACAGTATACTACTGCGCTCAGCGCTCACTCACACGCTCCGTGCAAACTTCACTTCGTAAAGGTTAAGCTACAGAATTATCCTTTTATGTTACGTACCTCAAATATTTTTTTTAAAGTAGACCAAAGTCATATCTCGATGTGTTTTTTTCATAATCGACCCTATATCGCGTTTCGTTTACGAGATATGATTTCTTTCTCGCCGAAACCGGCTGAAAATCAATCGCATTTTTCACATTTTTGCGAGATTAAAAAAAGATTAAGAGATTTAAAAAAAAAAAATTCATCTTATAGTCCTTGCATAGACGCGTCATTTGATAACTCAATCATTTACGTAGCTCTAATATCCACGACACCTGGGTGATGTCGCACTTTGGCTGAAAATCGGGCCTATACAAATGCCTCAAAAAAAACATTTTTAATGTTAAAAAATACTTACGCGCAACACAAGCGGCAACAACTACAAGGAGTTTCATTTTGGATTCACGAACGTTCGACTGAATTAAATGACTATTGAACTATTTATGCGATCCTTTATCATAATTAATTAACACTAAAACTGATTGATTGATTGGATGCTATCCAAATATATTGTTTGGACAAAGATAAAGAACGTAATGTAAATAAGTAGGTATTTCATAAATATCTTACTAAGTACGTACTTATAAATTATCATGTTACTGCTATAACACGACTTTTAGGTATTTTACATAATTTTCTCTGAAAATACATGAATTTAAATCATAGTAATATTTGTACCATTAGCATCTTAGTTACATAAAATTATTTTTTTTGTTATTCCCTTCTTCCCCACGACACTACCAAGGCGCACTACTGGTAGTGTCGTTTTGATAGATTATTTAAGTACTTACCTATTTTATACAATCATCTGCGACATGAATAATATAGCAAAATACAATAAATACTGCTGTCTATGTGGTTCAAAATTTAGAAACACTTGTAATGTAGGTGTGCCTATTTTGAAAAAATGTAGACGTCACACGCTGAGCTGTTGGTACGGCGCGGGCGCAACTTTCACGTCTTGTAACTTTTTAATTTTTAGAGACAATAATTAAGCCGACTGGGAGCTTGCATCGAAAACGCTACCTAAACCTTTTAGTGGTCGTTCTACGAGCCCAAAATGAATGGAATACCGCAAATCGATGTACAGTATAGCCGTTCGGTATACTATACTTCGATACTTGAGGTGAAAACAAAATTTTGGACCCGCAGTTCTTAAAAATTCTTCCCTTAGGAGAGGAGCTATGGTGTCATCTTTTTTTTTGTATGGGAAAAAAATGTTCTTAAACCTATCATATGGTATCGAATGAAAGGGCTTGCTGAGCCGGTTCTAAAAATATAACACATCGTTATATTTCAGCTACTTGTTTTAAATTAAACATTTTTAAAACATAACCAAGTTTGGGCTCCTCTCCTACAGATACAATATGGTTGAATTATTTTTCATTAGATATACCTCATATGATATGTAATATTCTCATATCTAACCTCAAGACAGCAATTTTGAAAATATTGATATTTAGTATTTTTTTAATTTTTCATGATTACAAAGCTTCTACAAAGTGATTATAACGGGCGTAACAAGACCTTCAATGAAGCCGAAGTCCACGTATTCCGCCCATCGTCAGGATCATTTTTGTCTTTTAGACTATACCTGGGAAACCAATAGCTACAAAGTTATTGAAGGTCAAAGTCAATTTTTTTTTCCAAATAGTTATGAAATCTTATTTTATTCGTTTTTTCCTACTTTTTGTCCAATGAAACGTTATCAAAATTTTAAGTATTTTGTAACAAGCAATGGCTTCAAAACGTCGTCACTCGATGTATCTCATGAACACGCACATAAACGCTGCCTTTCAACTCGGCCGCACGCAGCTATGTTAGCATACACTCGCAGGCGCGGCCTGTTGCACGCGTTACATTGCGTGGTAAAGTATGCAATGCTTTTTTAACACAAAAATCAAAATCATTTTCCAGCAATAATTTTGAACAGAAATGGTCCTGATGATGGGGAGAATATGTAGACCTCGGCTTTAAGCATAATCATAAAAAAGACATAATCTTATTACGCATTGTAGGCAAGCATGTAGCATGCAGGCAAGCATGCAGCATGCAGGCAATCATGCAGCATGCAGGCGATCATGCAGCATGCAGGCAAGCATGCAGCATGCAAGCAAGCATTGCAGCATGCAGGAAAGCATGCAAAATGCATCATGTATGCAAGCACTATAGAGCTCCGCTGCAAGTGGTCAAAACATTAACCTAACCTAACCTACCTAGTGAACAAAAAGTTTTCTTTATAGCGGGGGGCCTTGGGGCCCAGCCCCCTGCACCCCCGGCAAGCATTTTGCGAGCAAGCATGCATGCAAGCAAGCAAGCAAGCATGCATGCAAGAAAGCACACAGCATGCAAGCAAGCATGCAGCGTGCAACATGCATGTAAGCATTATTAAGCTCCACCCGCTTAGCTTAGAGTGGTCTAAACTCTAAACACTGACCTAACCTAACCCACCAATGGTGGTCACATTTAAAGTTATTTTTATAAATTAGTATTCAAATTAGTTATGTTTTTTTTAATATTATGCTATAAAACATTAGTAGTTATGTAGATTAGGCATAACAAAATTATGACTTGATCAAAATATGCTTACTGACAATATGCCAATTGAAATTAGGAATTGTAACTATTATGCTTTTTAAAAGTTATGCAATTCGATGGTTATGCGTACCGTGCTTTGTGATTATTATGCCAATTGAGTTATGCCAAGGTATTTTAGAACATTCGAAATTATGCGATGCGAAGGGGACCCACCCGCCCAAACTTGGTATGTTTTGAAAATGTACCATACACAATAGGTTTTAGAACAAAATTATTATTTTTTCCCATACAAAAAAAAAACACCATCTCCTCTCCTAAGGGAAGAATTTTTAAGAACTGCAGGTCCAACATTTTGTTTTTACCTCAAGTATACGTGTACCAAACGGCTTTGCTGTACATCAATTTGCGGTTTTTTTCTTACGAGTAGGACTATTTTGAGCAATATCAAAATAGTGTATGATGGAAATGTTTAAAAAGTCTGCGCAGCGTGCGGTCAGCTTGCTATAGCCATTTTAACTTTTTTTTAAATGGTCACAAATAATGTGATAATTGGAAAGGTATTTAGACGGATACAGTATCAATCCTTATCAAATTAAATGCGTTCGTTACCATAAGCGTTTCATGCACATATTTTTAGCCCTTTAGGCAGCCATTACATGGTCATGCAAGCGTCAGTCAAATTCCATCAGTCATGAGTTACGTTTGACTGATTGACTGATGGAAAGAACAAATCACATCATGCAACCATCAGTCACTACATTACACGGTAGGTTAATCGTCAGTCACAGCCCGTGACTGTGATTAAACTGACAGCAAAACCTACCGTGTAATGGGTGCCTTACACTATTATAGTTTAAATAATTATCTTAGGAGTTATCGCAAAAAAATTACGCGAACGAAAATAAATTCAAGCGCGTTTCTCATACCGTTGACGGGACTCGAACGGCACGGGGGGGGGGGGGGGGGGGGCGGGGACGAGGACTGGAGCGAATGGAGGTGACAGCTGGAGGGGAATTGATTTCTTTTTGGATGTTGTTTGAAGGTTGCAATTGGCTAAAAAAAGGAAGGAACCGAAGCGCAGAGAAAGCGGGTCGATGGTTTGAAAAATAAATTAAGAAAAAAATGTCCTACGTATAATGTAGATGCAACTATTTTGAAAAATATTTTAAAAATAAATTAGGAAAAAAAATTCTTCTCTATTCTTTATTGAACTTCTTAGGCATTTTACCTTAATAAAAAAAATACTGAAACGAAAACGTACTGAGCCGGTGAGGAAGGTCAAATTAATTATAGGTACAATATAGATTAGGTAAGCATCCATTTACGCTGCAAGCCAATTATCAAATATCGATATTTATAATACTATTTTACCAAGCTATGAACTATCTGAGTGCCAAATTTCATCCAAATCAGTTCAGCTTCAGAAGGCTGAACTGATTTTGATGAAATTTGGCACACATACATATACAGTTATAGCCTGGTATAGTAATAATAATATCGAGGTAAAAAAGTATTTTTCAAAACATTGCAAAAAATATAGTAAGTAGACTTTTGGGAAATTTATGAAAAAATAAAGTCCTCATTTATTTTTAACTAGCTTCCTTTAAAAAATAAAAATAGGGTACATAGGGTAGGTACTTCCTAGGGCACCAAACTAACTGTATGCCAAATTTCATCATCTTTCACTGCAATCCAATTTTTTTAACCGACTTAAAAAATGAAGGAGGGTTCTGTTCTCTTCATCTGTATATTTTTTTGCATGTAGTCATGGGCGGGAGCTAGTTAAAAATAAATGTGGGCTATATTTTTTATAAATTTCTCAAAAGTACTTACTAAAGTATTTTACCCTAGGGTACCTTTGACCAGGATAAAAAGTATCTTATAATTTAATCCAGGCTATAAACTATGTGTCAAACTTCATTCAAATCATTCAGCCTTAAAAACTAACATACAGACGAACAGAGAAACAAGCTCCTGCTTTTTTGTAGTTGGTTAAAAATATTTGATCGCAGTATATTGTGGTAGATTGTCAGTCTACCATGGTAGATTGACAATCTACCACAATCTACCGCGATCCGATGCAAGCAGATTGTGGTAGATTGACAATCTACCGTGGTAGACTGACAATCTACCACAATCTAATGCGATTCGATATTTTTAACCGACTTCAAAACAGCAGGAGGTTGTTTTTTTGTTCGTCTGTATGTTTTCTTAGGGTATTTTTAAATGTCCACCCGGATGTGGTCGCGGGCGGAAGCTAGTTAAAAATAAATATGGGCTATATTTTTTACAAATTTCTCAAAAGTACTTACTAAAGTATTTTACCCTAGGGTACCTTTGACCAGGATAAAAGCATATTATAATTTAATCCAGGCTATAAACTGTGTGTCAGACTTAATTTAAATCAGTTCAGCCTTAAAACTAACATACAGACTAACAGAGACACAAGCTCCTGCTTTTTTGAAGTCGCTTAAAAATATTGGATCGCAGTATATTGCGCTAGATTGTCAGTCTACCGTGGTAGATTGACAATCTACCACAATCTACCGCGATCCGATGCAAGCAGATTGTGGTAGGTTGACAATCTACCGTGGTAGACTGACAATCTACCACAATCTTATGCGATTCTATATTTTTAACCGACTTCAAAAAAGCAGGAGTTTATTTTTCTGTTTGTCTGTATGTTTTTTTAGGGTATTCTTCAAATGTCCACCCGGATGTAGTCGCGGGCGAAAGCTAGTTAAAAATAAATATGGGCTATATTTTTTATAAATTTCCCAAAAGAACTACAAATTAATTTCAGTGATTTAAAAAATCTCTAGGGTACCTTTGACCGAGATACAAAATATCATAAGTTTTATCCAGACTATAAACTGTTTGCCAAATTTCATCTAAATCAGTTCAACCTCCATAAAAAAATTACAACGACCAGAGAACCTCTTCCTTTTTTGAAGTCGGTTAAAGACATCGGATCGCAGTAGATTCTGCTAGATTATCAGTCTACCGTGGTAGATTGACAATCTTCCACTCTACACACAATCACAATCTACTGCGATCCGATATTCTTAACCGACTTCAAAAAAGGAGAAGGTTCTCTGTTCGTTTGTATGTTTATTTTTTTAAGGGGATTTTTCGAATGTCCAACAGGATATAGTCGCGGGCGGAAGCTAATTAAAAATAAATATGGGCTGTAATATGTTTTTATAAATTACCCCAAAAGTACTACATATTAATTTCAATGTTTTAAAAAATAAAAATACCTTTGATACCTTTGACCGAGATAAAAAGTATCCTATGTTTTTATCTAGGCTAATTTAGCGCACAGTTTGTGCGCTAAATTTCATCTAAATCAGTTCAGCCTTCAAAAAACATGTGTACGATAGCAGCAGTAGATTGCGATGAGCAGACTGCAAGTTCTCTGTTCGTACTTCGTTTGTATGTTTGTTTTTTAATGATTGTTCGAATGTCCACCCACGCGGATGTAGTCGCGGGCGGAAGCTAGTTAAAAATAAATGTGGACTACATTTTTATAAATATCCCTATAAAATGTTTAATTGTTTTGAAAATAATACTATTACCTCGAAAAAAAGGTGCCAACCCTAAGCCAGACCAAGCCAGATTGACGTAGATTGACAATCCAGCACAATCTGATCACGCCAGACCGCGCCAGATTGAAACAGATCGCGAACAACGTTACACAATCAATCTCTGTCAATCTTTGTCAGTCTGGCACGGTCTGGATTGTGTGTGTAATGGGTGCCATACATACTGGTCAAAATCATATACTTACCCTCCGTTTTTTTGCTCCACCGTTGTCGGGTAAAAATAGCTTGGAGTGTGTTTGGCATACTTGAAATAAAAAATATGTTAACTTTTATAGTTTTAGTTTAATTTATAAATTTGAGATGGATTTTTAGTGTACCTATTTAGCGAAGCCGTTTAAAACCTTAATGTCTAACTTTAATTTAATTGAGTTGAATTCGGATATTGCTTTGAGATAAAAAAACATTTTTCCCCTTAAGGTAAACATTTAAGTCTCTGTATGTTACTTCAAAACTGGGCAATTTCCCAGCATACATTTCCCCTATAAGAAACCAAGGAAACACTGGGTAAATGCTTGTGAAAGTGTGATACACACCGGATGCGTAAGCGTATGCGTAAGCGTGCACGTAGACGTACCGTGATGTTGTAATGTCTGAAGCTTTATGAGACATGGCACACCGCTTGCGTAACGCGTAGACTGATGCGTAACCCTACGCATTGCAGCTCGTGTCGTGACGTTGTACTCAATGGCATTCTCTAATGGACGTCAGACTGAACACGCACGTATCTTTGCTGCGCGTCACTACGCGCGTGACGACGCGCGTGGCTACGCAGTCGGTGTGCCCAGGCCTGAAGGGTAATATGAAATCAAATTATTATCATATTGTGTATCAACATTGATAACAGTTACATTAATCTAGTGGGCGATAAATACTAATAATCGTAACACGCATTTTTCATGTAATCCTCAAATGCTCCACTTTCAATGCCACTGCACAATATAGAGAGAGTACAGTAGTTGAACTTAGCACTTGCGCGCTCGAGCAACGCACACATAGACATCTCTCACCGACACTGTATAACTGCAATCTCATACCACTCTCAAAACAGTTCGAGTACGTGACGCAGCGGCGAGAGCTGTCTTTGTGTGTGTGCGATGCTCGAGCGCCCGTAGTACTAAGCTAAACTTCTGTTAGTCTCTCTATTTTGTGGCCACTGTCACTCAGTTCAGAATGGTATTAAGGCAGCCATTAATGGTCATGCAAGCGTCAGTCAAATTCCATCAGTCATGAATTACGTTTGACTGATGGAAAGAACAAATCACATCATGCAACCATCAGTCACTACATTACACGGTAGGTTAATTGTCAGGCACAGCCCGTGAGTGTGGTTAAACTTAAAACTTGCCAGGTTTGGGAATTGCTGTAAGAAGTAACAAATGTCATTCTCGCTGTATCCTTCCTTACATACATATAATAAAACACTAAAAAAGTGTGTACATTAGATATATTTCAAAGAAAAATTGGGGCGATGGAGACAGTAATAGAGTTAGAATTTAAAAAAGTGTCTGTTTGTCTGTCTAAACACGCTAATCTCCGAAAATACTTAAAGGATTAGAATGATTTTTTTTGTTATAAAACTGTTAAGCCTGGGCATATATAAAAAAAAAAAAATTGATTAGTTTCTAAGCTTAAAACAATTTACAGTGCAGGTGTTACAAGTACAATAGATTTAGTCTAATCACACGATCTGTCGCCCACCCAATCCTACGAACTAGGCACAAAATACCTGTATCTCGTGGGTCAGGAAGCGAAGACAGTCTGATAGAGATTCTGTGTGTAAACTATTTTATAATTTAGCATAAAAGAAACATAAAAAGGTACACAAAATTAGTTTATAGGAATTCCCAAAACTAGAATTATTATTCTGTTTATTCGGGAATTCGTGCTTAAAACGCCGCTACGCGTGCGTGCGCATGTGTGTGTATGTGTGTTAGAGTATATTTGTTTAGAATATAATGGATTTTGGAAAATGGAACACCTAATGCAAAACTATTATAACTTTTTAATTTGTTTATTATATTTTAAGTCATAATAAATGTAATGCCATCCAGGGTAATTTTAAAGTAGGATGATAATAAGAACTTTTATTTTAACCTATCATAATTTTTGATGTTAAAAGTTCTTGAAACGAACTGATAAGAAAACTTTACTTAGATATTAACTGTATATAAACTATCAAAAATACGTTGCAACTTCGCCAGTTCCCCGCAATACCAAAAGACAAATGTTACAACTACAGCTACTATTCGTAATACTAATTTTTATGAAATTTTTAATTATAAAAAATGATATGAACCAAAGGTTGATGTGTATGGTTTGCAGTTGATGTGTGCACAGCATCATAAAATGTTTTCTACTATAAAACTGTTACTATGAAATATTAAATTATATTACCACTTTTTCTGCAAAACTCATGATTCAGAATATTTATCTATTCTATTTTTATTAGGTTTGTGATGAAAAAACATGTGAGTGTGTTTATTTCTTGACTTAGCAATATACTATTTCCTTTTGTGTTGTTTTGTTCTGGCAACACTTTGTTTACATTTTTGCTGGGCAATGAGTAATGCGACTTGAGTCAGGTCGCGTCGTCGATGTCCGTTATATTTTCGAATTATTTCTGTTTATATCTTGCGATCCTCGTTGAACTTCACTATTCTGATTTCACCAACAAAAAGGTATTTTCATTGGCTAACTAAATATTATAATCACAAAGTAAAACAACGATATTTTAACTGGGTTTTGGAATTAAATTCGCGGAGCAAAAATGAACAGGTCTGTCTCACTCGGGCGCTCGCGCGCATCCATCCATATACCCTATATACTATGCTCAGGTTTAAGAGCTATATACCTGACAAAAAAAGTTTCATTCGAATCCGTTCAGTATTTCTGGAGATTAGCGTGTTCAAACAGTAAAACAAACAGACACACCTATTTTTTTAATTCTTACTCTATTACTATGTCTCCATCGCCACTAATATATTTTTTTAAATATATGTAATGTACAGACACCCTTTTTTTACTGTTTTATTATTTGTAAGGATTGTGTATCAACATTGATAACAGTTACATTAATCTAGTGGGCGATAAATACTGAATCGTGTTGGAATAATCACAACACGCATTTTTCACGTAATCCTCAAATGCTCCACTTTCAATGCCACTGTCAGTCAGTGGGGTATTACCTACAACCTCTTAAAACTTGCCAGGTTTAGGCATTGCCATAAGAAGTTGTATACTTAATAAAAGACACGCATTGATAGTTATTCATAAAACTGGGGGCTGTCCACTGACATGTTTTTTTTTTTTATTTAACTGGACTGGCTGTCTGTATGATTTGACAGCTAAGTTTTTGTGCCTATTTGAAACGCCACTAGCGTGCGTCTAAAGAACTAATTTTGACGTACAATATGAAAATGGTTGCCGTGATGGTCTCTCCAGACTTCAAACTTTAGTACCATGTCCCTCACGCTATGCTCACGCTACGTCCTACAGCGCCAAAATGGCGGAAATCAAATAGGCAGAAAAACAGTTTGACATAAGCCTGTCCAGTGTAAATATATGCAGGTCAATGGGGCTGTCTATGTAAAATAAAACCAGTCAAGAGCGAGTCGGACTCGCGCACCGAGGGTTCCGTACCATCATAATTGCACCAACAAACCACACTTCATAGTAGAATAATAAAATTATCATTGCAGTTTTAGGTCAGCGCCATCTCTTGACCGATAGTGGAACTAATGTTAACTTTTTTAGAAATTTGATAATTTCCAAAAAAAGTTTGCTATATTGAGACATCGTGTTATTTTTCCTGTAATCTTTATATAAACTGCTATCATTTAGAATTATTTCAGATTTTTCTCTTTGCAAACTCTGGAGATAAGGGGGGGAATGGTTCCCTTTTAGACCCTATTATAAAAAAGATATTTTTTTTATTATTTCTTGTTTGCTAAATAGTTGGGCAAATATCACCTTAAACTATTCCAAATTTCAAGTAGATACCATTAGGTAGTTCTCGAGATATCCAGCTGTGACAGACAGACAGACAGACTGAGTCAAACCATAAGGGTTCCTTTTTTACCATTTTGGTACGGAACCCTAATGACAACTCAAAAACAGCCTCCCCAAAAGAAACATTTGCAAATCTTCGTTAATGGATATACCGTTTTCAAAAATCGAATTAGTAATTGAAAACTTATACCCATGCTAGAAGACCGAAAATTACTGTTACTAATTTGAAAAGAAGAGGACAAACAATTTTCAAATATTTTTTCTTATCCAAGCAAACTTTCGCATTAAGAAAAGCCCATGCCTAAATGAAATCCTTTACACATAAAGACCACTGGAGGCCAAACCCCCCTGGAAAATCTCTAGATACGCCCATGAACCTGACATCCTTGCTTGCCAGTGGAATGTACTTTTCCACTTTTGTTTACCAAAAATATACTTATTGTAGTTTTCCACATTATAAAAGTCCTTTATCTGTATCACACGTATTAAAAAAAAATTAAATAATAATCATATACAAACAAAGAAAGATTAAAAATTATCGTCACATTCTAATGACGCAAAATCTGCTCATTTATAATAAATTCTTTGATTGATTGCTCCAATGTGGTCACTTTTATCGCAAAAATAAATTAAATTAATCCGTTAACACCTGTTAATTTGCTAGTTATCAGTTTGAGTATTGATAAATAAACGTACAACATTATAAAAAATCTCGAGAATTCGTTAAAATTGTATTATAAACTAATTATAATCCCACACCATAGTACACGTACGATATTCTACACTTTTGTACCATCTCAGTCATATTATTATAGCGAAAAGTGGCCACTTTTTGGCACTTTTGCCTTTTACTACTACAACGAACTATATTTTACTGAGGTTATTGTTTGTAAATAAACTGAATTTTCGATACATTATATGCTTAGCGAGCAATAAATTTAATTAAGATGAGGGCACCACTTGAGGGATTTAGGAGATCAATTGCATATTTTTTTTATTTTCATCATCATGAATTTTTGCTACGTTGACATATATATGCGAAAAAATCATGATTATCGGAAGAGTAGTTAAGATGCAAACAAACAAACTTACTATCGCATTTATTAATTTTAAGAAGGAAGGACAAGTAGTAAATAAAATAGAAATAAATAATTACTCAAAAGTTATATTATAATTTTAAATAATCATCATCATTATTTTGCTGTAGGCCAGTGGCCCTACCATGAGTTGATGCAAACTGTGGCCCTACCATGAGTTGTTGCAAACTGTTTACGTTACAGTAAACTATCGTTTTCTCTCTTTCACTCGTATTGACTGTGAGCGGTATATCCGACAGTTTACTGTAACGTAAACAGTTTGCGTCAACTCATGGTAGGGCCACTGTTTACGTTACAGTAAACTGTCGGATATACTGCTCACAGTCAATACGAGTGAAAGAGAGAAAACGATAGTTTACTGTAACGTGAACAGTTTGCAATAACTCATGTTAGGGCCACAGGCGTTGCCAAGTTCTTAGAAAGGCCAGGCGTTGCCAGTCCGAAGACCGTGGATACCAGATCTGAAAACAAAGAATACATTTAAGAGATTAGTAACACATTTATTTAGAAATTCATAATTCTTGACTAAAAGGAAACCGACACAAAAACATCCCTTTTTTTATTTACATAGTAAAGAGTTGGTCATCTCAAAATTAGATATCAGCAATCTATTTTGTAATGTTACTTACAATCAGGAGCAGAGTTATACAAAACTATCAGAAATTACCCAATTTATTTTTAAACTTAATGTCTTCCCATTTAAGTTTTAGATTGATTGAAATTTCAATTGATTGATTAGGTATTCTATTGTGGTAGTCCAGCGTGCCATTGACTGTACTGTACCTGATTCAAATTTCATTTTATCCTTTGCCATAGATAATTTGAATTGCTGTCTGAATGCTATAAGGCGTTCTCTGCCTGCACCAGTTACGAAAAATTTATTTTTGTGTCATATCTAGATTTGAAAGTAGATTTTAAAAATTACCCAGATTTACTGACGACGCCATTGCCCATGTGAAGAGATGCACCATTGCAAGTGGCAAGTTCAGCTTCCCACAGGTTTACACAACGCCTACCAACAAAACGGTTGGACTGACGCACTGAAGACGCGAACAATTCAGGAGCACGACCGTGGGAGCAGGTGTTCAGGCGGCATCCAGGTTGAGGATGCCTTCCTCCGTTCGGGTAGAAGTCAGCGTCAGCGATACTGTCCATGATGCCTAAAGCGCGGCCGTCGGTGTGGATAGCTTCGACAAAGCGTCCAGAGTTGCGGTTTAATGCGTTAGCGTTATTGCCCCATTGAGGACCAGCAGGATCCAAACCTGTACAAATTAAACCACAATAAAAAAATGTAATTAGGTATAATTAATAACATGGAATTTTAATACTTTTATTAAACATAATATCAAACACACCGTCTATAATATTTTGCATTTTTTGCATAGTCTTACCGGTTACTCTAGAAGGTCTTCTACCAGCTTGTCGTCCAGCATTACCAACTATGTGAGCGCCCAAGCTGAAACCAACCAAGTGAACGTTGTTCCAGTTGCCACCAGCGTTGTTGATGAGCCACACCAAGAAGTTGCCAAGGAAATTGCCAACTCCAGGCACTCCAGCGGCAGCAGTGTTATAATTGGCTGAAGCAAGCGCGCGCCAATCGACAACAATAACGTTCACATCCTGGGCGGCGAGGAACGCCGAGGTGATCAGAGGATTCATGTGAGTGTCTCCATTGTTGTTCCATCCGTGAACAATGACCTTCAGTCCTCGGTTGGCACGGTAGTTCGAGTTCCTGACGCTGTTGATGTTGTTGTTGATGAGAACTTGGCGACTCGTGGGGTTTTGTCTGTGTATCAAAAGAAATCGTGAATGGAAGCATGAAATTATTTTGCTTCAAACGACGACGCTGTAAAATTTGTACTACAAAATTTACTAACCTAGTAAAGAGCCAGTACTGGTTGTGAGCACCATTCCTGGAGTTGAGAAGTGCCTCGTCAACTGGTTCATGCAGGTCCACCAAATGTGGCACACCCTCACCATCGGGCATCCAGATGTAACGGCTCTCGCCCTCTACGTAGTGGCTGTTATCCCCAGGAATCATGGGGATAGCACTACCACTGCAAACTGCCAAGACAATAATAGTTTTAAAGTCGAAAGCTTCAGCGCTTAAGACATTCTACATCATTAATTTTAAGAGGATATGATCTTACCTGCCACCAAAGCTAACAAAACCAACAGCTTCATTTTGGAAAAGGCTCTGCCCCCTACGAAACTCCTCAGCAGTATTTATACTACTATCATTCTAAAGAAATCAATCAATCAATCATCGAAGTATGTGCATCTTGATAATGCAAAAATTTTAAGATTACATGTTTATCAACCATTAAGCTGATTCACAAAATATTATGAATAGGCAAGGTACCAATTAAATTCGATAGTAGTCCCTCCTGTGTTGTGTTCCTCCTGTGTTATCCTCCGAATTGTTCGTAATTTGTACGCCAGTAAAAAATTGTTTTGTGTATTTTAGTCTACAAAAAGCGTCGATGTGGTACAGTCAGCTTTAAATTGATATGAGCGTCTAGAGTAGTCAAAATGATCTGAAAAACAAAATATCAATTTGATCTACGCAGTTAAATCATAAATAAATCATAAATCATTTATTCACAACTTCATTTTGTTCACATTTATAACAATGGACAATATCAGCTTTAAAACTAGGTTGTATGCAGAAACAAATTAGTAAGGAATTAGTTTCTATATAATACTAAATAATATTAGAATTCTGAATACCTACTCGTAAAAATTACTGATATAGTTTTATTTGGGTAATATAAAATTATTTGTGCATGAACTAGGTTATCCTGTGTTTCAGGCGATATGCGCCTATAGAAGAGATAATTATGGTATTACATAATATGGAAAATAATTAAAGTTAAGTACATATTTTAATAGAATTAATACTTTCGAATAAACTAATCAACTAACTATACTTAAATAAAACTAATCATCTTAATACTACAAGTAACTCCTTTGTCTCATCATACGTCATCTTTTGGAGAGTGTCTTTCAGGATCTTTTTGCAGTTTATGAAATTAAGTGGATAAATCGATGTTTTAGCACTTAATTTATTGTAGAGAAACGGTCCTAGAAACTTGTAAAATTTTCTCGTAAAAGCAAGATTATTTCCACCTTTTATACATAGTACAAACTTTATCTTTCCGTCTTTTGTTATTGTTAGTAATCTCAGTGCTATAATGAAGGGCTGCGTGCTGCTTTAGAACTATGCTCAGTATAAAGAGTTGTCTAACTGTTAATACTCCACAGTTTTTATAAAGAAGTTTTGTAGGATAAAGGAAGGGACGAAAAGTCGATACTTTGAGGATCGCTCTCTGGGCTCTTTCAGCAGATAAGAGTAAAGTCTTATTCGCTCCACCCCATGTAGAAATACAAAAGGTCAGTAACGATTCACAAAGCGCAAAATAATTTTTTTTACATAATTTCTCATCAGCAATATGACTAAGTTTTTTTAAACACAAATATCATCTTACGTATTCTACTCGTTAGAGTTTCTATATGTCGTTTAAAGGAGAGAGTTTCATCTAATATGACACCTAAATATTTTACTTCGGCGGTTGATTTAATTTCTGTGCATACACATTTATTTTTATATGGATCAGAGCAGTAATGAGCGTATGGTTTTGAGAAATTTGGTATTAGCCAGCGAACTAAAATCTATGGAAGTGTAATTGCAAACAAATATTGCTTAAAAAATGACACCACGGGGCCGAAAAAGTACAACCCGCTCAGCTTTAGTCGGGCCAGCCACGCACTCGATGACTGACGTTAGTGTTCTTTTCAATAAATTGCAGTTTATGTTGTAGAGAAAAGATAGAAAGGGAGAGTTTATTAGAAATGACGTCCTTTATAGTCAAATGGTGTAAAAGATACAAAGAAGGCAGTAAAAAGATGCAGAAATAACGTATCTTATTTTTTCGTTTAAGTACAGAAAAGATCTATAAGTATAAAAATTATGGTCGCTAATAAGCAACCAGTGCTCAGACGCTTTGTGCTGCATAATTAAATGCCAGCATTTTTAGCTCTATCCACTTAGTTGTACTTTTCATGTGGTGCCATTTTTTGAGCGGAATGCTTATTCCATAGCTTTAGTTCGCTGGTATTAGCGATGTTTTGCGCAACAAAAATTGCATAAAGCTTGTCTTTTCAGCATTGAGTGTTAGTAAATTATCCTGAAGCCATTTATTAACTACGTTAAAACCGTGTTGCGCATACCTGAATACTTCTATTTCCGACTCAGCTGAAAAAAGGAGAAGAGTGTCATCAGCATATGTTATGACGTAACCATGATCTAAATTTACATTACAAAGGTCGTTTATGTAGACCAGGAAAAGGGTAGACCCTAATATGCTTCCTTGTGGAACTCCGAAAGATGTATTATTTTGCTCATTACTGATAACATTGCCAATCCTCACGCACTGAGTACGATCCTCCAGATAACTTTCAAATAATTTCAGTTGAGTGCCTCTTATACCTATTTTTTCAAGCTTGCGCAGCAGAATAAGGATGGACACGGAATCGAAAGCTTTGGCGAGGTCTAGGAAGATTCCTAATGTGTGCCTACCTTCATCTAGATTTTCCACTATGTGATTGGTTAATTGATGAACCGCATCAGCAGTTGATAATTTCAGTCTAAATCCAAACTGCGCTTTTGATAGACTTGATTTTTCCTCCGAAGAATTAATTAACCTTTTATTTATGATTTTTTCTAGTATTTTAGGCAGGATGGGTGATATAGAGATAAGTCTATAATTCGTAACTTGTTTTTTATCGCTGGATTTATGAACAGGGACAACAAAAGCTTTTTTCAGATACTTAGGGAAAATACCTGTTGACAGGCATTTTCGAAAAATGAAAGTCATAGAAGGGATCAAAATCTGCCTAAAAGTTTTTATAATTTTGGCTGGAATATTGTCCCATACAACAGCACAATCGTCTTTTAAACTCAGTATTATATTTTCTATCTCAGTTTCGTCCGTATCCATCAGCACAAAAGATGAGAGTGAAGAACTACAGCTAGTAGAGGTGTGATTATTTGACAAAGTTAGAATCGCACAAGCACACAAGGTGTTCAAAATGGGTACGTATCAGAATGTATTAAGTTAGAATGTCTAAACTTTCTGTTTCTAAGTCCCATTAGACTAGTTTAGACTCATTTCCGGCAGCAAAATTTGCTATAAAGGCATTTCAGGCGAAGCCCAAAGACGAGGTGTCTCTACAGGCTCAATTAACCTCAAAGAAGGCGATACGTTTTGAGATCCAACCCAATTCAAATAAATCATTGTGAACTTAGACTTAATGACCATTGAATTTTGAATTTTGCTATTTTGAAGTTATACATAATGATTTTCGACATTTTAAACCATTTGAATTTTTGACATTTTGAACTTTGCCATTTTAAGTTTAGACATTCTAACTTCAGACATTTTGATACCTACCCGTTCAAAATATCTTAGCACTCATTGTTTCATATTTTTACAAGCAGACAGAAGTGTTCAAAATTATCTAAGCAAACAAAGCTGTCAAATTAAGACTAGTATAAAATAATTTCTCCCGTAGAGATTTGAAGTTTTAAACCTAAAAACGTGGGACGCATTTAGTAAGATTTATCATCAATTGTCTTTTGCATGTAGCCTTTTTTCGGCTTCATCATCAGACCCTGGACCCCGTCTCCCGTCAGAATACTTACTTGTCAATTTTAGCAACCTGAAATTCCACTTGAATATTCGGTATCATCTTTGTTTCAAAAAACTGATAATTTTCTCTCTATATGGCAGTAATTTAAGATTTTTGCTTCCTAAAACTAAAGTTTACATATATTAATGCTTTCATTCTTTAGATTGCGTTTTTGGAAAAACGCTGAAGGAAATCATTCAGGTGTCATAAATTTTTGGGTTATATCAGAAAGTGGCGGCCAACAAAAAAAATGGCACGTATTGTTCTAATTAGCCATTTGGAGCAATAATTAAAGTTTGTAGTATTGCTCTCAGCCAAGTTATCCTAGTTCGAAGATTCGCCATTTTTTTACAATAGTAATAATACTATTATTGAGTTTTGAAGTGCTGAGAAACATGAAATAATGAAAGGTATTACTAGAACTAATCATTTGAAACAATTTGTCATTATGGTCTAAAATCTTTGGAGTCATTATCTGTTCTGTTCTGATAAACAAGTAAGAAAAAACTTTTATAGGTACTTTAGTTTGTTGTAGTAGTAAGCAAAAGTGCCCAAAGTGATATTTTACTAAGGTTATTATTTGTAAATAAACAGAACCTTAGCTTTAATCTGTACTGTACATGTAAATTTTCGATACTGTCGTATATGGATACATATTATATATAAAGCGTGCACATAATGTAATAAGGGTTAGTAATAAAGTACTCTAAACGGACAACGGTCGTTTCTCTCTCGATAATACATTATGCACTTCAATTCAATTCATTTATTTATTGCTTCATAAACATGGGTATTACAAGATTTTAGGTACCTACTTTGTAGGTTAGCAAGCAATAAATTTAATTAACCATATCCATTCTTTATTTATAGACCAATAAAAAACAAAAAAAAATCAACCTTTCTTATTGTGGCAGATTGCATTGCAACTCTGTTGAATGTAAGGTTTACCAGATAGGTTTCCCGACTTTTTCCATACTTTTC
Organism: Agriphila geniculea; assembly: GCA_943789525.1. NCBI lineage: Eukaryota > Metazoa > Arthropoda > Insecta > Lepidoptera > Crambidae > Agriphila > Agriphila geniculea. The sequence continues at coordinate 22,395,185 of OX038871.1, forward strand.
AGGCCTGACATTTTGTATACCTCCGCTCCATTTAGTTGACTCTTGATATTTATTTCTCACCGATGATTTACAAATTATGTGTTTTCAATTATAAGTTTTTCCCTGTTTTGCTAACGAATGCCTTAAATTCCTGACATGTCAGGAAAATTCCTGTCATCTGTGAAACTCACACAATCGAAATAACTCTAAAATAAAGTATTAAGTAAGGGAATAAGGATAAAAAATTCATACAATCTTACATATTTACAAATTAATTACTTTTTATTGTAATTGATTTCGCTTTTCAGTGATTTAGAAAGGCCATGCGCTGCCAGTCCTCAATCCGTAGATGCCAGCGGTTCTGAAACAAAATCGAAAGTATTTAAATACAAGACAAGACTACCATGACCAGACTGGTACAAAATAGTACAAAAATAAATAGTACAACATAATAATGTACAAATTATTGTTTAGTTAGGTACCATTGTTCTTAAAATGATAAAGAAGAAATTTTAACCTAAAAGGAATCTACTTCTAACAAAAGCTACTGAAGAATGTGGTAGGTAAGTAGGTACCTTCAAAAAAATAACACTGTACGTTGAACAAATGCCACGTTTACTTTCTTCAAAATAATTTTCTACTATTATTACCGTATTCGCTAAAACAGAACTAGTTTTAGCATAAAATCAAGTGTATTTTATTTTTTGATATTATCCATTTCGCTTGTTTAAGCGAATGAATCGCACAGGATATTCCGTCATTTTATTTAAATACTAAACTAAGGAAAATAGAGCAGCCCCTTTCTCGTCTTACCCAGATTTATTGATGATACCATTGCCCATGTGCAGATTGGCACCATTGCACCCGGAAAGTTCAGCTTCCCACAGGTTTATACAGCGCCTTCCAACAAAACGGTTTGACTGACGCACTGAAGATGCAAACAGCTCAGGGGCGCGTCCATGGGAGCAAGTGCTGATCCAGCATCCAGGTTGAGGATTTTGACCACCGTTGGGATAGAAGTCAGTATCACCGATATTGTTGAATATGCCGAGAGCTCGACCGTCGGTATGGATGGCTTCAACATAACGTCCAGCGTTGCGGTTTAATGCATTGGAGTTACCTCCCCACTGCGGACCAGCAGGGTCTAAGCCTGTGTAAACAATAAATAAATATATGAGGAAATTGTGGAGATTCGTGGCGAAGTGGTCGTTGGTCCAGGCTGCGTTTGCGATTGTCGATAACACTCACAAATAATTATTAAAAAAAAAATTGATTATAATAATGATGATGATATAAACCATGAACCTTTAAAAAACGCTAGCCTTATTTCTTTCTACTACTTTATATTAATAAATAAGTAAGTAAATTATTTTGTTTACTAAAGATAATGCTTCCGCTGCCTTAGGTATTTGAAATTCTATGATTAAATGGCTTGTACACCTGTTTTCACCCTCATTCCACTACGATTCGCCGACGAGGCTTCTCCGGTGGATCTATGGATAATTTTTTCCTCTTCTATCCACCGTTTTAGGGCAAAAAGTGGATTGAAATATAATCAAATCATACTTGGTGTCGCCATATCGAGGGTCAAATTTAAAAGACGAACTTTTCTATAATATTGTTTCAGTTATTTTTTATAATTATTGTCAAATGAAATTACCGGTTACTCTGGATGGTCTTCCACCAGCCTGACGTCCAGCATTGCCAACTATGTGTGCGCCCAGACTGAAACCGACTAAGTGGACGTTGTTCCAATTGCCACCACCGTTGTTAATGAGCCACACCAAAAAGTTGCCAAGAAATTGTCCAACATTCGGAACCCCAGCAGCAGCAGTGTTATAATTGGCTGAAGCAAGCGCGCGCCAGTCGACAACGATGACATTCACATCTTGGACTGCGAGGAAGGCAGAGGTGATAAGAGGATTCATGTGAGTGTCTCCATTGTTGTTCCATCCGTGAACAATGACCTTCAGTCCTCGGTTGGCACGGTAGTTCGAGTTCCTGACGCTGTTGATGTTGTTGTTGATGAGAACTTGGCGATTCGTGGGGTTTTGTCTGTGTGCAAATAATTTAAAATTATAAACTCTAAACCAGTCTAAAACCTATTTCGCTTTAATCGAAAACATTTTAAAATTGACTTACCTAGTGAAGAGCCAGTACTGGTTGTTAGCTCCATTCCTGGAGTTGAGAAGTGCCTCCTCGACTGGTTCGTGCAGGTCTACCAGGTGTGGCACACCCTCACCATCGGGCATCCAGATGTAGCGGCTATCACCCTCCACGTAGTGGCTGTTATCCCCAGGAACCACGGGAATAGCACTGCCACTGCACACTAAATGTAACATAAAAGTTCCCAAAATTATTCAAAACCAAAATAAATATTTTATCTATACCAAAGAAAATATAAATTACGTGCTAATACCCTTTGTTTGACCCTAACTGTGTAGATAGGTATTATAGAATGATTTAAAAGTACGCACCCACAACCAAAGCAGACAATACCAACAGCTTCATGTTGTCTGTACCTATAGCTTTCTAATAATAGATGTCCAAGCAATATTTATATACTAAATTTGTTTTTAATCTATTGATAATCAACTAAAGCATATTGATATAATAGTTGTAACTATGATATGGATGCTAATCCTGAGAGATTAATATAAATTATCTTGGACAAACATTGTTTTTTACTGAAATGTAAGTTATAATTAAACTGCAATTTATCATTGGGATTGATGCGTCAATTGGGATTAAAGGTCACCCAGCGTATAATGTTCAGCATTTCCCTGCGTGATCGAATCAGAAATGAGGAGATTCGCAGGAGAACTAAAGTAACCGACATCGATCAAAGGATTGCTCAGCTGAAGCTGGCAGTAGGCTGGACACATAGCGAGAAAAACCGATGGCCGTTGGGGCGGAAAGGTTCTGGAAATGCGACTGCGCACCGGACAAAGCTCCATGGGTAGGTTAGGCCCTGACAAAGTGGACTGACGATCTGGTAAAGATCGCGGGAAACCGCTGGATGGGAGCAGCGCAGGACCGATCGTAGTGGACATCCTTGGGGGAGGCCTATACGCAGCAGTAGGTGTCGTGTGGCTGATATGATGATGATGATCGATGCATTACGTCACATATTTAGGGTTTTTTTACTTGAAATATTTCTTGTAGCTTTTGGAATCCTACACGAGATGCATCCTGGATAAAATACTAAAAAAGCTCCTAACTAACTAACTACTTCTGTTGGTATTACTTGGGTCGGGTTATAAATATTTATAGGAGAATTTATTTTTACATTTTAGCCTATTTTTACTAGTCCGTTTTAATGTTTTAGTGCGAATTTTTTTTTGTAATAATTTAGTCCGTTTTAAAAACGTATTTTAAAAAAGATTGTTTATCAGTATATTATTATTTTCTGCGTTTTAGTTAACGAGCTAAGAGTAAAAAATATACCATTTCCTATCGAAACAATCGTCAAACGAACCCAATCTCAATGGGGTAGCGTGGTTTTATTAAAAAGTTCCTGTGTCCTTCTTCTGGCTCCATTATCAGACCTTGAAAACTATTTCCGAACAAAGTACTCGTCAAGACGATTCACACGAGCCCAAACTCGATGGGGTAGCGTGGTTTTATTAAAGAGTTCCTGTGTCCTTTGTTCGGCTTCATCATCAGACCCTGGAAACTTTTTCCCAACAAAGTACTCGTCAAGACGATTCAAATGAGCCCAAACTCAATGGGGTAACAAGGTTTTATTAAAGAGTTCCTCTATCCTTCTTCCGGCTCCATCATCAGGCCCTGGAAACTATTTCCCAACAAAGTACTTGTCAAGACGATTCAAACGAGACCAAACTCGATGGGGTTGCATGGTTTAATTATAGAGTTCCAGTGGCCTTCTTCCGGCTCCATCATCAGACCCTGGACACTATTTCCCAAAAAAGTACTCGTCAAGACGATTCAAACGGGCCCAATCTCGATGGGGTAGCGTGGTTTTATTAAAGACTTCCTGTGTCCTTCTTCCGGCTCCATCATCAGACCCTGGAAACTATTTCCCAACAAAGTTTTGACAAGACGATTCAAAAGAGCTCAAATTCGATGTAGTTGCACGGTTCCAATTCAATATTAAGTTCCTAGGACTCGGTCACTTCACTACATCCCATTAGAGTACTCGTCTAGATGATTCAATCAAGCCCAAATTCAATGGGGTTGCATGGTTTTATTACAGAGTTCCAGTGACCTTCCATCAGCTCCATCATCAGACCCTGGACACTATTTTCCAACAAAGTACTCGTCTAGATGATCCAAACGAGCCTAATCTCGATGGGGTAGCGTGGTTTTATTAAAGAGTTCCTGTGTCCTTCTTCCGGCTTCAACATCAGACCCTGAAAACTATTTCCCAACAAAGTGCTCCTCAAGACGATTCAATCGAGCTCAAATTCGATGGGGTTGCACAGTTTCAATATTGAGTTCCTAGGACTCGGACACTATTTCCCATTAGAGTACTCGTCAAGATGATTCAAACGAGCCCAAATTCGATGGTATTGCACGGTTTCAATATGGAGTTCCTATGGCATGGCCTTCCAGCTTCATCAGGAGACCCTGGATCTCGTCTCCTATCAGAGTACTCTTCATAACGATTCTAACGAGCCCAAACACGATGGGGTTGTATGGTTTCATCATAGAGTTCCTGTGGCCTTCTTCCGGTTTCATCATCAAATCAGCTCAATGACACCATAATATTGCATTGCCTTCCAGTTTTAAACTAAGTTCAAAGTTTCAAGTCTCTAGCTCATCGGGAAGCACTAGCTAGAAGATTGCGAACGATTTTATACTAATAAAATCGTTCGCAATCTTTGTGGAGAAACAAACGAACGAACACACAAACGAGAAAGCAACCTAATAAAATCGTGTTAAAAATATGCAAGCCATCCCTTGTACGTAAATGCCCATAAATTACGGCAGTTCCGATCAGTGCATCTCAACACTCAACAGTTGATGGCATTATTACTGGCTAGTTGCCGGCTGCCGAAGTTACAGTGGCCTAAAACTGTTCACTGTTTATGGTGTATCTCATCTACCAACATTAGAGCTAGGTACACTAGCGACCGCCCGTAACTTCGTCCGCATGGACCCTTCATAACCTTTGACCAGGACAAAAAATTGCCTTTTGTTAATTCAGGTCCTAATACTCCTAATCTGGGACAAAAAGCGTTTTTCAGCAACAACCTTGTATAACCTCTGTCACAGAATATAAAATAATAGGTGTATGCCTCCGTACAGAATTTTGTGTGTTAACCTGAGCCCAACTAATGGTTTTCATGTTCTAATTTTGTATAATTTTTGAAGTGAAAACTACTTTAGCGGCGTTGTACGCTTTTTGTAATGGGGAAAAAATCTTAAACTCGCGTCAGTCAGTCAGGATCACGTGACCCTGATCGATAATTCGTAAGACGGATGTGACGGATGGAGAGTAAACAGCCGGCGGCGGAAGTATCCCCCTCGCTTGAAAATGGCGGCGCGTCATTTCAAGACGTAAACACTTGTGTCACCATAGCAACGCGCTAATTTTTTAATTCAATGTCAACAAAACTCTAGCTTTACTGTCAAGCTATGGATAAGCCTTTCGTACAATACTGTTCTGTATTCGTAAATTCAAATGCAGAGTAAATTCGTAAGATGGCAATTCGTGCAAAATTATTCCCTAACCATTCCAAAATATCAAAAATGCACAACGTTAATATTCAAGTTTTCACTTCTGCCGGCACTCCCGGAGTGCAACCCGCTTTTTTTATCAGTGATTATTGTTAATGACGCACAGACCATACAACAATACTATGTTATGTATGACGTAATAAATTAATGATTTATCTAAGTAGGTATGTTACTGGTCAACAATATTCAACCGCGTGACCGTAACACATAGTTTTAAAAGTTGATGATTTGTCACAGAATATACCTATAATAGTACTAACGTGTATTGTGTCTGTATTAAGTGAACCCAAAGGTGGTGTTTTCTACGGGCTTTTAGCGGGCAGTAATGAGTTTTTACATCATACTTGCTCGGTAACTAGGATTTACTTATATAGTATGAGGCTGTGTAAGTTGGCATGTGCAACACAGTGCATTGTTTAGATAGAACGTTCCATTTTCAAATCACTTTACAATTCAAGGATGGAGAATGCTTTAACTGTAAAGTTACTTTACAATTCAAGCATTTAAAACTCCTTAGTGAACCAATCTCTTTTCTTTTATTATAAACTGACGAAACTTTTGGCTGAAAAAAAAAACAATGACGGCATTTAATTTCAGTTCAAGCTAGGTATGCAAAATTCTGCAATGCAAAAACAGCTGATTTTTTTTCGTGATTTCGAGGTTGGTCCCATAATGAAAGTTGTTCAGTTTAATGGTCTGATCAACCCCACGAGTTTTCAATGAAATAACCCTTTAACGTTTTATTTTTATTTTTGTTTTAATGTTTTCGTTTTGATTTTTATTACCTCGCATGAATGATGTAAAATAGTATGCTTACCTCGGTTGTAAGTAGCTATTACACCCTCGAACTATATTCGCCCTCGCTCGCTACGCTCGCTCGGGCGTCTAAATATCTCGGGTGCACTCGATCCATTAGCGCCCTTTGCGAGCTGCGCTCGCACGGGCGCCAAATTGGATCTTGTTCTGTAATAGCTCACTTACATCCCTTGTGTAACAAACTACTATTATTCCTCTTTATAAGTTCTTTGCGGCACACTTTTTGAATTTGGAACATCGTAGCACAGCGTCAAAGAATACGGACGCGTCCGTAATGAGGTCCGCGTTTTCGTCAATTTTCACGGATTATTAGAAATTCATGGTTTTGTTTTGAAAAATGAGTTCTTCAAGTGACAGTGAAAGTATAGAATTAACTCCTGAAAGTACCTATTAGAATTAGAACTGATCAACTGATGCAAGAAATGTGATGAATAATCTATTACCTACAAAATCGCGGGAGAAATATGAAAGCCTATAGGTAATTTTATTGAATGGAGAAATGCAATGCTTTCATAATTGCGAAAATGTCTCAAATGTATACCTATATAAGTTTTCAGTAAATTTATTATTATATACTATTTAATTTCAATTTAGTTGTTACTCAATGTTTTATTAAATAATAATATTAAAATAAAATATGAGGGGCCTTTTATTTTCTCATAGAGGGTGATGAAAAGTAGAGTGTATCACTCGGGCGCAAATATATTTTTGGCTCGGGCGACGTACTTTGAATCCCTCGCCGTAAAAATATTATTTTGCTCCCTTATGGTACAATCTACTATTCTTTATTTATATCATACTAGTGACTAGCATCACAGAGAATAAAAGCTACATACTTAGCTCTAATTAGAGTCCTATGTAGATCGAGTCTATGAGTAAATCGCCACTCGCGTGCGGGAAATTCTCCTTGTGTAACAGCTTTCATGCCACTATTTTCTCAGATAACCCACTTACTCTCGAAGGTAAATGTAAGGTAAGCGAACATCCTTTCCCTTTTCCAAATTTTATTAAGTAATGGGTAATGTCCGAAAAAAATATATCGGCTGAATATTTTTTAGGTAGGAATAATAGGTCCCATAATAATCGAAAATAGTTTCGGTCGCGTGAAAAAAAATAAAAAAGTAAAGTCTCTTTGACTTTACAAATGTACGAAAATAACAGCAGAATATAGAGAGATATTATACCTTTGCCGCTAACTGCCACAAACAACACAACACAACACGTATTAAAAAAAAGTTTTGACACATTTTGTATTGAAACTTTTTTTTTATACCATGTTGTGATCAAGGAAATTGTAAAAGTACATACAATTTCCTTGGTTGTGATTGTGGCAGGTGGTGGCAAAGGTATAATCTCCATTCTGCTGTTACTTTCATACATTTGTGAAGTCGAAGAAACTTTAATTTTTTTAAATTTTTTACGCACCCGAAAATTCTGAAACTTTTTTCTATTACTAAGGGACCTTATTCCTACCTATAATTCAATTCAATTCAATTCAAAAATAATTTATTCAGTCTAGGCTGTTACAAGCACTTGTGAATGTCATAGAAGCTACGCCATCGGTTCGCAAACCCTAAGCGGGAGACCTTGTAACGAGAAGAACCGGCAAGAAACTCGTCAAGGGCTGCTTATTTCTCCCTGTATATTTCATACAGAGTCGTCAACATTGAAAAATGAGCTCCACGTTTAAAGTGAGGTCATTTTCCATCACAATAATTAACAAAAGTTTGCACACAATGGGTAGGTAGGTTAAAATTAAATATCTACTACATTCAGATAGGTAAATGTGAGAGTAAATAACTTTCAACTAGTTGAGAAATCACTCTGTCTGCTACTCGAACCAAAAAACACTTGATGCAAGACATAAAAAATAAAAACGCAATTCTTACAATTCAATATGCGTTAAGATAGGTACTCAGAAGTAGACCCATTCTCATTGGCAGCACCCGTTCACGAGCATGACGCATGGACAAGCCATCGCTTCGCTCAACCATATTTGAGGGAACGTAACGACCCGCCTCACACGACACCACCGCAGAAATGATTAAAGAGAGCATGACATACTTAGGCTACCCATCCTAAGGCACTGAATTGAAAACTAATATCATAAACTATAGACGAAAAAATACGAAAAAATATTACGAAAGCAAAATAATCATTTTAGTCATTAGCAATAAAAAAAGTGAGAAATCAAAACAAGGATTAGTTGTTAATTTTATGTTTTGAGTAAGAAGTGCCATACAGATTAATAATATTAAACAAGCAGAAAAAAATATATGCGACGCCCTTAATACAAGCAGACAGAAGCAGACCCATTCCCACTGGCAGCACCCTGTAAAGAATATTCAGGCGATTTGATTTTTTTTCGGACATTTCCCATTGTACCTACCATGCATGGTCACTGACATGAAAAATTTTTTTTTTTATTTAACTGGACTGGCTGTCTGTATGATTTGACAGCTAAGTTTTTGTGCCTATTTGAAACGCCACTAGCGTGCGTCAAAAGAACTAATTTTGACGTACAATATGAAAATCCAGACTTTCCAGACTTCAAACTTTAGTACCATGTACGCACGCTATGCTCACGCTACGTCCTACAGCGCCAAAATGGCGGAAATCAAATAGGCACAAAAACAGTTTGACATAAGCCTGTCCAGTGTAAATATATGCAGGTCAATGATGGTACTTAAATGCATAGACTTGCAATGCAAATTTTTCGCCAAGAACCTTATGAATATAAGGTTCTTGTTTTTCGCTAATTCGCTATGGGTAAATGTCACAACTAAGTACAGAGCATTAATTTAACAAACAGAAGTGACCAACTTCAGGGCGTTTGCCGCTCTTTGCCGTACATTCGAGTGAAGTTGGAGCTGTTTATTGGCAGTTTAATCGCAATTGTACGTGCTTACTTGTCTTGGATCTGTCATAGATTTAAAGGCCTACTCAAACCTGACCGGTATCCTGTACCGGTGGCGGTAACAGTATACCCAACCAATATCCCCACCCGTATTTTGTATGGCTTACGGAACACCTTTGAACAGCGCGTTACCGCATACCCATTGGGATATTGTGACTGCAACCGGTACAGGATACCGGTCAGATTTGAGTAGGACTTTATTCTTACAGAATCGCTTGAATAGGTATAATTGGCCATCAGATGGTTTACCCAGGTACAGATGATCGAAGGCTTTACCGCTTTGCAGAAAAATTCGTGTGCGCGCACTTTGCCCCAGAGCGCTTATACTTACTACATTAGAAGTGACGAACGACGGAGGATTTTAACCTTAGAGGTCATAAATCACCAGTGTGCTCGATGTACATAAGAAATAATCTTGATAGGCTAAAAACAGGCATCTATCTACCATAATTATACCACATGGTACATTTTTAATCCTTATTAGCAGTGACACTGATTAAATCATTGTCGAGATGTTATCACCAGTGATTGATTAAAGACAGTCAACAGTATGAAAATTGACGAAATGTGGTTCGATATCATTACTTGCGTAATTACTTTGCATTTGCAAATAACGTGAATTTTTATCTTCTGTTTTATATTTGGATTCGATGTGTCCGATAATGCGATGATTCGGATTCCATCCATAATCTTTGTACTTTATAGGTGAGCCTAGTTGAATATCGTATAAGTAGTACGAATAAATTGCCGCCTATAGCAAAAATAATTTATTTCAGGAAATCATAGATAGCATAGATAAGTGGGATATTTTAAAATATAAGTTTGTATACTTATGTATACAGTGGTGGACGGATAATAGACATGTTGACTATTTTTTTTATTTTATGTTACATAAATTACCCCTTAACGCGTAGGAAATTTGTTCGGCAGCTATATTAAATATTGTGTTTATCAAAATGGTTTCTTTGACAAATTTGCTATAAATTTTACGGACTAATTAAATGTATTATTTATTTTAACAAATTTTATACTTTTTAAATGGAATTGTCCACCCAACTTTGAAGGGTCATAAAACAAATAATACGCAATATATAAAACCAAGAGGTATACAAGCTACTCCAAAAGTTTGATAATATGTTTACGATTTTTATTAGTATTTCGTTATTTTATTCATATTAAGTCAACATCCCTATTAGAAACGCCAGTCAATTTTCATACAAACAAGGTAATTTTGAAGCCTTGGTTGTCTGCCAGGGATTGAACGAGCTGTTATCTGATGATGGCTATCCAGGGAGTGAATGGAGGAGATCCAGATTGCTGTGCACACCCATGCACACCCAACTGATCTGGGGGCTAATTGTCTAATTTAAAAATCTATCACAACCGCTTTCATTTGACAGATGGATGTGACACATTGCTGCATTTCTTTGGTGTGTTTTTATTCGTGCCAAAAAGAAGCTTCAATGTGAAGCGATTGCGATAGATTTTTAAATTAGACAATAGAAAAGCTGATCAGCATTCTAAGAGCTGTAAGTAGATATCAGAGTTCTCAGTTCCAGGATTTCGATAAATTTTAAAGCTATTTTGTTTTTTGAAACACATTTTTTTAACAAAAAGTTGACAAAAACAGTAAGTATAACGTTTATTCATTTTACAAACCTTTGATTTACGTTGTACACTTTTAAGTTATGTATAAAAAAAATAGAAAATGTTTTGTTAAAAATGAACTGAAAACATTGCGTGAATTATCTCATGTAGAAGAAACAAAGAACAAAAAACTTGTCAAAATAAGGTTGGACGAAAAGTCTAGTCTGTTAGTTACTAGACAGTAAATTATTATGAAATTTTTGAGTTTTTATCCTCGGGCAAAAGGTGGGACAGGTAAAGTGCTGAATATGTAAATTCCGGACCCACTGAAACAAAAATGAGCATTTTAGTATTGGTCTATAAGACACTACAGAACAAGAAAATTTTACAGCAAAACCATGTTGATTTTGTCTACTGAAAATTGATACGCTTACGCGGCATGCTTTGATTTCAAAAACGTAAAAATCTGTAATTTAGAAACTGAAAGGAAACGCTATAAAATCTATAATGCAAGTTATTTGAAACATAACGGGTAGTATTTAATCGGGTAACAATAAATTCCCATTTTGGGTATCAAAAATACTGAATATAGCGTACTGAAATACTAAGTGGGCGACGGACTGAGGGCGACTTTAAAATACAAATTGAATAACTAGTTATTCAGAACGGGCGACCAAATAACTATTTGGGCGACAACCTTAGGGCACACAAAACATTTAAAATTTGGCATATATAAGGAGCCCCTTAATTAGTGTCAAATATTTTCAGGGCTAAACATACAAGTCATAATGCATAGGTCAGCAAAAAATGAGGTACTATTTGCAGGTTAGTTTGCGAGATAATAAGGTAAACAACTTGGTTACATAATCACAAAAAACATCAGCCTTTACAGCTGGGAAACAACTACATTCAAACAATTTACACACACTAGCCTACTGAACACATGCGCCGGGCCATCGACCGCGGACGCGGGCGCCGGCCGCCGGGTGGGTATCCATTATAATGCCGAAAATTCTACGACCGAAATATCGATGCATAAAACACCTATTTTCAAAATACCGAACGTACTAAAAAATTTTGAAATCCGATAGACCGAAACTTAAAAGATCGATTGTCAAATGACCGAAAGTTCGAAATCCCGAAAGTTTAAAACCACGTAAGTTAAAATGTTGATACTTATCACTGTTACTCTACCTACACAAACACATGCATTTATGAAAGTAGGCGATGCTGTTAATTTGTTTTACTCAAAAATGCTTGTAAAATGGGCATTATTTTGACAAAATCCACCAATCGAGTTTGAAATAGTTTTTTTCTGGCGCTTCGCTGGCCGCTGCCACGGCACGCTCGCTTCGCTCGCTCGACTTGCGCGCTGGGTTCATGTCAACCTAACATGCTCGTCGCTACGCTCCTCGCACAGTCGCACCTACCTCGTGAACTACGGTCTACGGTTTAGACTCATTTCCGGCAGCAAAATTTGCTATAAGCATTTCAAGTGAAGCCCAAAGACACCTCCACAGCCTCAATTAACCTCAAAGAAGGCGACTCGTTTTAAGATCCAACCCAATTCAAATAAATAATTGTGAATTTATTTGAATTTTTACCCCTTTTGTAATTATTTACAGCTTGTTGTTTTTGACTAACTCGTTAATTCGGTATTAAATAGTTCGGGGTATAAAACGTAGGTATTTAACTTAGGTTTTTTAAGCTTCGGGATTTAGTATTTTCGGTAAAATGTCATTTCATGATTTTAAACGTATGGCCAAACAACCATTTGACCTTTTGATTTTCGGTTTTTCGTCCATGATGGGTCTTGTAAAATTCGGTCTTTCCTACTTCGGCATTGTAACACATCCCCGCCGGGCAGCGCGGCGCTTTCAAAGCAGCGCGCTGCCACGCGCCTGTTGTCTACACACCAACCCACACGCACACACAAACGTCGAAGCGCGGGTTATTCCTGATTCACTAAAATTTTATGTCGTAGGTTTGTTAAAAAGTATTAAATTGGTATCAATAAACTTTGAGTTTAACTTGGATTTTTTTATATCAAAAACTATGCCCATTTAAAATTAAGCTACTTATTAGAAAAAGCGCCTTTGTTTAGAATAAGACTAGCTTTTTAGAACATGGCTTAGTAGGCTTAATTAAGATCAACAGTGGACTTATTAAATTTGGACTTTGCCCGACAGTGAATACGAAAAGCGCTTCCGTAGTTGGTAGGTACCTACTCAATACTTGACCTGATGTTCAGCAGTGGATTAACTTTTTAATAAATGTTCTCAACCTTCTTTTAACAACTAAAACAAAAAGGAAGTTAAATAACTAGGTCTAGACTTTTTAAATTTAAGCCTATGCCCAGCTGTGAATTTAATGAGTGTACTTTTATGTAAAACATGACCTGAACATCATCATAATCATATTATGACTTCATTTATTGCACGCTTCGTTTATCAAAACAAAAGTGTTAGTAGGGAATAACCCTTCAAATACCCAGGAAAGATTTCGCCGAAATGCCAGCGCGCGCGATCTATCAGCGGCCAGCGCCCCGCCGTAGGGTTGCCACCTCTTGGCCGTTTGAATCCGGAAGATGGAAAACTTCAAAATAAAATAAGTAAATTTTTAATAACACATTTTATTATTTTTTGAAGTTATATTTTTCGTTTTTGCTATAGATTTCAAAATTACTGGTTTAGAATAGAACTCACAACTCGAAAAAAGACTAAGTACATTCCATTTGAAAATTGACGAATGTCTGGACTGTCTGCTTTGAAATGTTTTTCATTTAGCCCGGCCAAGGGCTTAGCCTCACACAGACGGAATCCCGTTATGGAATTCCGTACATACGTAATTCCGAACGAAAAGTTGTGACTTTAAGATAATCCAAATTATCCCGGAATTTAAAATTCATCAATATTCGAATGGAATGTAGAGTTTTTAGATTCACAAATCTAGATTCACAAATCTAGATTCACAAATCTAAAAAACTCTACATTCCATTCGAATATTGATGAATTTTAAATTCCGCGATAATTTGGATTATCTTGAAATAATTCCTGGAGACGGGAGATATTTATTTTCTGGTCACGATTCCGGGAGACTCCCGGAAATCCGGGAGAGGTGGCAACCCTACCCGCTGCGCCGCTCCGCGGCCGGCTCGCACTGACTCAATGAAAGCCGACCTAGTGCTGTAATTATCGATAAATTTAAAGATTCTTGATTGATTCTTATTAATAAAATCAAGTGCACATCAGACGTAATTTTTTCAGGTTGGCAGCTAAGGATTTGTTGCAAAAGCAATATCTACTTGATGTACAGTAATTAATTATAGGATTGATTAAATTACCTATTAGTAATATGCAGCAGATAAAAAATTATTACCTACTCTTATTTTTTCTGAGTTCATTTGATTCACTAGTTTCAATTTACGAATAAAGTAAAAGCTATCGGGCATTTACAGAAAAAAAACGATCACATTACAGAATTTTGTTTTTGTACAATAGTTTTTATAATCTGGAATTAGATTAGAGAATTTTTATTTGGCTGTTATAATTTTTGAAGTGAAAACTTCTTTAGCGGCGTTGTACGCTTTTTTGTGATGGGGAAAAAATGTTGAACTCGCGTCAGTCAGTCAGGATCACGTGACCCTAATCGAAAATTCGTAAGACGGATGTGACGGATGGAGAGTAGACAGCCGGTGGCGGAAGTATTCCTCTCTCTTTCTACGGGGTGCGGCGAAAATAGCGGCACGTCATTTCAAGACGTAAACACTTGTGTCACCATAGCAACGGGCAAATTTTTTAATTCAATGTCAAAACTCTAGATTTTCTGTCAAGCTATGGACTTTATAAGACTTTCGTACAATTACTGTTCTGTATTCGTAAATTCAAATTTAGAGTAAATTCGTAACCGTAAGACAGCAATTCGTGCAAAATTACTCCCTAACCATTCCAAAATATCAAAAATGCACAACGTTAAAATTCAAGTTTTCACTTCTGCCGGCACTCCCGGAGTGCACCACGATTTTTAGGGTTCCGTACCCAAAGGGTAAAAACGGGAGGGACCCTATTCTCTGTAGTCTGTCTGTCTGTCACCATGCTGTATCTCATGAACCGTGATAGCTAGAAAGTTGAAATTTTTACAGATGATGTATTTCTGTTGCCGCTATAACAACAAATACTAAAAAACAGAATAAAATTAATATTTAAGGGGGGCTCCCATACAACAAACGTTATTCTTTTGCAATTTTTTGGTACGGAACCCTTCGTGCGCGAGTCCGACTCGCACTTGGCTTATTTTTTATTTTACCATAACTTGCCATTTAGCAGTTTTTTTTTATTTAATCTCTTTATTGTACTACAATAAATTGATGTACATAAGGGGGACTTAATGCTAAAAGCATTAAGTCCGCCTTTTTTATACTCCGCCGATTTAAAAAAAATAATGAGAAAATATTGTAAATTGATAATAAATGACGACAGTGATTCTGAATACCTAATTTGGTCTGAGCTAGTAAGTATTAGGTGACTCTATTTGCATGTTAGTTTCTCAAAGGGAGGCATCCCTTTAAGATAAAACTAAAATAAATTAATGTAATCGTTGAATCAATTAATCAATCAATTGTGTACGTCATGTCATGTGATGCCACATCTCTAGTGTGCGGGGCACGCGCCGCGCTTCGCTTCGCGCTTATCCGTCAGTTGCGGTTATTCTTTCGTTCGGTCGGGTGTATTGTTGTGCGTGCGCGTGAGTGCGTAAGGCCGTAAGCCACAAAATGCCGAACTATCGCTATAATAACGCGGATTATTTAAACATGGTGTTGTTGACGTTGTTGTGCTATTATGACGCCACCCCTGCTCTCAGCTTTCAGAGGATTTAGGGAAATGGTTTCGATCAAGGTGACTGATCACCCGTCCGGCTTCGCTGACGTCCCCCCTTCGCTGGCGTCCCCCCTTCTAAATAATAATCATGACGCCAACTACAGGCTACCAGAAGCCGTAGACTGTTTCGTGAGACTGAGGTTCATGGAATCCAAGTGAGTTTTATTGTGTGCAGTGACTGACACATTGTGCATTAACTGTCAGATACAGACTGTATAGGAAAATGCCGGGCATTTTGGGCAGATTGGGAATATTCCCAATAAACGCCCATAAATTCCCGCCCACTGGGCATTTATCTGGGCATTTATTTTTTGTTACAAAATTTATCTACAAAATTTATTTAAACTTTAAAATATAGTTAATTTTAATTAAATTAGTTAAGATTATTGTTCATAAGCTTATATTTTCATGAATTTGGATGTCCTAATCAAAATATTGTCTGTGAAAAGTAGACGTAAGTATATATTTGTCACAAAATCTTCGAAAGTAGTAAAAATTTTATTAAAGGAAAATAATTATAATATGAAAATACAAGTAGAGAAGGACACTCCCGATTTAAACTTTCTTAGCCACCCCGCACCACTCGGTGAGGTTAATACTAGTAGGTTACCATTCATCGTTTTTGCTGAAAGGCAAAACTTTTGTACATTCCCGGTGTTCGCCGATAGGCAAAACTTTTGGCGAATAGCCAGAGCAACGAGTTTATGCGAAATGACGGCATAGCCTTTGTCTATAAGTCTGTATAATCTTATCATAAGTCGTCCAATAAATGAGTTGGTACAAATGGTTTATTAATCGAAGAAGTAAATTAATCATTTACTTTCATTATGGGAACTATAGTCCAAATCGGAAATACGAAAACATCCACGTTAACGTCATCCGCTTATTTATTTATTTATTATTTTCAATAAGATAGGGTCTAGAAAATAAAAATATAAGCAATACCATTGTTTTTAGTTTTTGAATTTAAAAAATGGCCGCCAGGTTTTTTTGCAATTTACGGGGATACTAGGTACAGCTATAGAAGTATAGATTATTTATCTGACATTTTGCCGACATCCGTAATGCAAGATACTACTATTCTACTAACTTACTACTATTTTTATTAGGTAGGTAGAAAAAAAGGTAGGGTATAATCGCAATAAAATTCTTAATGCTGAGTAGATTACTAAGACTTAGAAATTTTACATTGCATATAATATTATTATAAATTATTATTATGCTATTATTGTTATTATTTTTAACTAATGAATATAATAATGGTTCAAAATAATAATAATAGCATAATAATAATTTATAATAATATTATAACAATGGTTCGAAATAAAATAATAATAGTTCCTAATAAATACAATAATAGTTCGAGTGTCCAATTTACCGACATTTTTAAAAGCTTTTATTAGGCTCACTACGGTAAATGTCGGCCAACTGGTGCGAGGGACAGCGGGAATCTGGAAAGATAGTTTCGCCTACTATACATAAAACTTGGCGAAACTATATGTATTATATGATTTAAATTTAATTAAAAATGATATTTTTTAACTTATCCTTACCAAAATTATTTCAGTTTCTGCATATGCAAGGATCTTTAGCCACTCCGTCAGAAGTTTTTTGCATTTGTATGTCAACATTGGGTAAATATTGTTTTCCATTCTACGATTCTACGATACACATAGGGCTGCCATCTCTAAAACCTGCCGCTCAGGACCGGATGCGTAAAAAACCCGGACTTTGGAGCCTCGACCCCGGAAATTTAATTTTTTATATTCACTTTTAGCTTGGTCAAGTTTAAAAGTTTAGTTAACTTTTACAATTTTAAGCCTTTTTTCCCAAAAAACAAAACCTTAAAAAATAAAAATAACCTAAAAAAGTAGCTTCAAAATTAAATGTTTTAAAAAGCTAAATAAAAAAATCTGCATAATTACTAATTCATTGCAATGGAGAGAGCCATGCTCGGGGTTTCCCTGCGTGATCGAATCAGAAATAAGGAGATCCGCAGGCGAACTAAGGTAACCGAGATCGCTCGAAGGATTGCTCAGCTAAAGTGGCAGTGGGCTGGACACATAGCGAGAAGAACCGATGGCCGTTGGGGCGGAAAGGTTCTTGAATGGCGACCGCGCACCGGACGACGCTCCGTTGGTAGGCCCCGTCCCCGACAAGGTGGACCGACGATCTGGTGAAGGTTGCCGGAAGCCACTGGATGTGGGAAGCGCAGGACTGATCGTCGTGGAAATCCTTGGGGGAGGCCTATACCCAGCAGTGGGTGTCATGCGGCTGATATGATGAATTATTAATTTGGAAGTTTGTACGCATATCTAATATTAAACAACACCTTTTGAAGTCGGGTGGGGGGAGGAAGGATTTTATTTATCTAAACTTCATCAATCATAGGTTTTAAACCAAACCGACCGAACCGACTTCATAAGACGTTGTTTAATATTAGATAAATTATGCGTACAAACTTTCGAATTAGTAATTATGCAGATTTGAATATTTTATTTCTAGCTTTTTAGAGCTATTTATTTTTAAATCTATTTTTATTAAGTTATTTTTTTTAAAGAGGTTTTGTTTTTAAAAAACTTTTATTTTAAACTTTTATTGTGGTAGATATATTTAGTGATGATTTATATAAGTTACAACAGCCTTATGTCAACGTCTCATCACCTTTTACAACATACTGCTTTTCGCGACGCAGGGGCGTTAATTGTTGAGGAATTCTTTTGGTACTTCATTATCAGCTCCACTTCACTATATGCATTATGATGAGCATAAATAGCCTAGCAATCATGTAAAAGTAACCATATCGCACCAGTGTAATAGTATTGAATAATTCCGATAGTCATCTATGGTCTTTATCATCAGTTCCACTTCACCAAAATGATACTTTCTAAAAGCAAATGCATTAATTGCAATTGCAATTACTTAAGAAAATACCAAAATCGCTATAGGTATGCCTATAATATTTGAAGAGTTCCCTTGATTTCTCCAAGATCCCATCATCAGATCCTGACCTCATGACACTGGAACCAACTTGGAAGTATATACTTTCAAACAAAAAAAAAGAATTTTTCAAATCGGTCCAGCCGTCTTCGAGTAATCGAGTAACATACATAAAAAAACAAACATTCCGACGAACTGAGAACCTCCTCCTCCGCTCCCCGGACGCCCTCCAAACTAGGACAAATCCGAGGAAACCCGGACGGATGGCAACCCTACCGACACGGAATAGATAGAAGGCGAATATAAGCGAGTTTTTTAAAATGTTGATTCTATTTACTTTTGTTTTCTTAGACTAATCAGTAAAATATATACCCAAAAGACAAATTATAATAAATATTTGTTAAATAACTAATATTTCGTTTTATTTCTTTAAAACTTTTTCATTTATTCGTCGTTGAACAATAGTTTTTTTTTCTGCCCACAGATTGGGCATTTATTTGGGCATAAAAGATTTATGCCCAATGTGCCTGGGTTTTTTCCCAATTTTCCCGTCCGGGCAGAAACACTTTCCCATCTCATACAGTGGATTTTTTCAAGTTCAGTGTCATTCAGTGTCTGCTCAGTGTCATCATATCGTATCGCAGTGTTCGTGTTCGTGCAGGATGTGCAGTGCAGGGGGCAGCAAGACGCATCCGAACGATATTATCGCATCGTCAGATAAAAACACGCCTGTGGGTGAGTGTCTTTAAGTTCATTCACGCACACAACGACAATTGTGTAATTGTGTGAAATGAATGCTATGCGTACGTAGTCTTAAGATAGTGTGAGTGTACATGTACAGCATGAGCTTATTTTATAAAAATAAGGGCATTATTTTTTTGTTTGAAAAATTAAATTCTGAACCAACGTGTAGATTTTCGAAATATTTTTTATATGTGATCCATATGACTTATATGTTCAGCCCTGAAAATATTTGACACTAATTACAAGGCATCTTATATATACATTTTATTTAAAAAGGGTGACTATCATCCTAATCGAGATGACAAATATACCATGTTGGGCAGCTTAAATCAGTTATATATTTACCTACTTAGTATAATTGTCGCCCACTCAGTATTTTTGTCACTCATTTTATTTATCTCCCACATGTAGTCACCGGTTTTACGTAAATCCACAGTTTGTCGCTCATTTAGTTATTTTGTCGCCCAAAAAATAAACCGCTGCCATGTTCAGTATTTAAAGTCTGTTCATCCTTACTTGTCTTATTTAGTAACTAGTTTTTGACAGTTGTCATACGTTTTTTAAACTTAAATCGTTTTTTAAAAATATGTTAGTAACTTTATGAAATTGTTGTTAATTTATTAACAATTTATTTCGTAATCTATGTGTGGAAAACCATTTGTTGTATTTTATAAATGAATATTTCAATAAAAAGTTGGGTGAAGATTGTTGACCATATAAGACAAGTAAGGATGGACAGACTTTAAGTATCCCATTAACAGTCGCCTTCAATTATTTCCAGTCACCCAATTAATTAATTCTTAAACATAATTACATCCGTCCTGTGAAACTGGCTCTGAAAATCTTAACTCACCTAGTCTTGACCTCAGGACCACCGAAGGTAGCGTCTCTGGCGCCATCGCAATTCATAGAGATGGCTTGTTCGTAGCTATCGCAAGTGGTTCCAACAAATGTGAGAGCGCCGTCATTGAAAGGAGCTGTGATGGACTCGGCGTAGAAGGCGACTCCATAGATGTGGGAACAGCTGGTGTCAGTTCCGCAGCCAGTCTGGTGAGACCCTCCGTTAGGATAGAAGTCGATATCTCCTAGAGGCTTGTCGTAGCCGAGGAAGCCAGCGGTAGTGTGTATAACCTCGACCACGTTAGCTGCGTTAGGCCCCAAGCGACCATCGTGATGAGTCCATCCGAAGAGAGATGGGTCGATAGCTGAAATTGACATTCAAGAATTTTTATATCTTTTGAATATTATGGACTATTTTATACATAGAAATTTAAATAGGTAAGTAGGTATTTAATAAGACAAAAAATCTTTTAGAACAGCATGAATATTGACGTCAGAAAATATAAAGTCGAACTGGTCATCAAATAAAACTTTTAAGTACATGTTTTGTAACTAGTTCTACTGTCGAATCTGAAACTGTATGAAAAGCCATTCAACAAAATTGTTAAAAGTTCACAAAACTAAACTATTTTGTAACATTCTAGCTGTTTTTTAAATGTTTATAGATAGAAACTTGTATTTTTCTCTTACTAACAAGAGTCGTGAATGGATTAAAAGTCATTGATGATAAGTGATAGATATGAGCTATGATGAATGGAGACGAAGAAATAAGTAGATGGATTGTGTGCGGAATTATATGAATGTAGAGGAAGTGAATGAGCAGAATGCAGCCTGCCTAGCATGACCGATGAAACACGATATAATATATCGCGTGATATATTATAGGGTTTTATCGACCCTAACTGTCAAAATCCATTGTCTTTTGACAGTCAAATGTGATAAATCGCATTATCATATTGTGTTTCGGTGGTCATGCTACCCCTAGCATGACTAGGGTAGTATCTGTCCATTCATGCATTCCTGTCCCCCGACAGGAATGAATTGAAGAGAAGGAAGTACTACCCTGACCCCAAATAAATAGGGATAAAGCCAGAGTGATAATGATTTCTATTCATCCTACTTTATCCTACTAACCAATAAGGTGAGGTACGTTTCCGTTGACCAGCCTGGAGGCAATGGCAGCGACGTGGGCTCCAAGACCGACTCCCACGAGTCTGAGCATAGAAGGCTGATAACCGAAGTTTCCGCTCAGGATGTTGATGAACTGTGATACGATCAGTCCACACTGTTCTGCTTGCGACAGACCCTCGGGGTACGTGTTTGAACCAGCCCTCCAGTCGATGGCGACCACGTTGACGTTTTCCGCTGTGAGGTGAGCTGGAACGATAAATTATTGTTATTAGGTGTCCCCTGGACTCATCCACTTCACCAAACACCTAATCACTTTATTGACGATATAGTTAAATAAAAAGATCTCCCTATTCCGGCGGTCTCGGCTACAGTAGCCGTCGTCGTCGTTAACACCAAAGCACAAAGTAAGTAGTGGTGGCGCACCGTTTGTGACCAAAGTGACCCAATCAATGGGGAACATGCATCGATTTTTTTTTTGTATCAAAATCAAAAGTATAATGCGTGAGAAAATCAACTGTAATATTAAAACTTTTCGCTTGTGTTTTTTTCTCGTGATATAGTTACTTGAAGTTAGCACGCAGCAGCACCCGCCGAAAACGCTCTATACAAAAAGGTCAACATTTGTGACGTCACTCGTGTCACGTTTCAGTGCATTAGTATGGAGTTAGCCAAGAATTTTCAAATATCTCCCTAAATATTGCGTTTAAGTACATATGTGTCATACACAATATTATTTCTTATTTGATGTTCTATCCGACTGTTAAGTGCATTATATCCGAAAACGAAAAAAAAAATTCGTTATTTTCCCTTGTGTGATGAAACTAAAATAATACATTTTATTTTTTATTTTTCTGTTCCATCATGTTTTTATACGTGTCCGCAGCGATCAAGCTCAAATTTATCAAAATCGGTGACTTATGCATGTTCCCTATTCTAGGTACTTTTTTTATTGAATCGTTCGATTTTAATTATTTTCGATGCTCGACTGATGACGTTTGACGTTAAAATGCAATTGTGAAATTAATGGTACTTTAGTGATATTATTATCATCATTAAAGAAATGCCACATTAAAATTTTATTTGTACACAATCGACCTTATTTCTGAGTAAAGGCCTACCTACTCTAATCTATCAAATCTACTCAAATCTGAGCGGTATACGCTACCAGTGCCGGTAGCGATATTCCAATGGGTACGCGGAACGTATAGCGAACCTACGACAGCTCCGAAAATGCCATACCAAATACCCGGCAGGATATCGCTTGGGTATTACCGTTACCCACGGCGCAGCGGTTGCGGATACCGCTCAGATTTGAATAGGCCTTTAATCATTTTATCTGTAGTTGTATGTAGCACGTATTGAAGCCGTAGCCAGTGAAAATAATTATCTTAGTAGAATTGGGTCCCAGGTTAACACAGAGAAGCATGGTCCTGTCTGTGCTACCACGTTACAATGTTTTAATTCAATGGGAAGGTCTATTCGTATGGCGTATAGTCACGATGTATCAGAAACCACTAAGACAGTGTACAGTGAAAGGCGGTGCTCTACGACCATTTAGACAAAAATTGTTTGCACTAAAGACGTAATAAAACCCGATCATAATAGAGACTAATTTGCTGCCGCGCTTTTGTGCGGAGCAATGACACGGTTCGGTTATGCATAGGCTTGCCAACTCCAATAAGGGATAAGGAATAAGGGATAAATCCCCCCAGACCTACCGGTTTCTTTTCTTTGCTTTGCTGTTCGGCAATGGAGCGCCGGCCAAGAGGCTCATTTTCAATCTATCACATATTTTCAATCTAAGTACATATGTGAGCTTTGTTCCTTAAACGATCGTTATGAAAACACAAAAAAATTGTTCAGATAGGTAATGATGCCACCCACGACCCTGTTCACAATTTATATAAATATGCGATCGATTTATTTTTAACAATCGGAGACCATTTTCAGGGTGGCATATCTCCCAGAAGCTGCCTACTTCGCAACCCAGACGATTATATTTGGTAACACCAAGCTAATGGCTATTTTGCCAATTTGGTCTGGTCCCAATATGCGATAGATTGAAAATGACCCTGTTGGCCGGCGGTCTAAACAGCAAGGTAGAACAGCAAAGCAAAGAAAAGACACCGGTAGGTCTGGGGGGACCCTAAAGGCATTTCCGTGATTTTCCGACATCCGGGACTTGGGTATATTACGCGGGACACAACACAACACACCAATACAAAATGGTTGGAAAAAAACTATAGGTATTAGGTATATATTTTTTATCAGTTAATAAAAAAATTCAATACAAAATGTATGACAAACATTTTATATTATTAAATTTTAATTTAAGTATTTTCTAAATTTAAAACTTTACTTATTTTGAGATTTTTGCGCATTTTAACAAGTTTTGTTTTGCAATATACGTAATTATAAAATTCGCTGCATTTTTGATCAAAATAATTTTTTATATGTAGTCCAGCCCAAGGACGTATTTTCAGATTCGGCGCCCTAGGCCAATAATGTATGCCGCCCCTAGGGTTGCCACCTACGTAAGAGAGAATGCCTGTCTAGGATGCACAAAACGCATAGTTTTTTTAGAAAAATGCCTGTCTATAGTGAAAAAAGGCCGCAGCGTGAGTTTCAAGTCAGTTTCATCCAATATTCTTATAATTTTGCCATTTTTTAGTAAAAAAAACAGCCGCGCAGCGATATTTTTAGTCAGTTTTAAGCATAATATATTATTAGTCAGTTTTAAGCAAAATAAGAATTTTTTTTACTAAATTGAAAGGCCATTAAAAAGATTTTGACCAATATTAATTATAGGTAAATATTTAAATTATTTTGCAATGCACAAATTGGTAAACAAATTTATTCGGTAACGACACAATCACTAAAATAAAAGATGGTTATAATTAATTATGAAAAGCGCCCTAAGGCTAAGCCTGAGCCGCCGCCCCTCGTAGCCTGGCGCCCCGGCGGGCCTCTTGACTCTAAGGTAAATACGATCCTGGTCCAGCCTCGACGTGGTCGTCAGACAGTTTATTTCTGCTGCCTTTCCATGCATTTCCACAGAGACAAAAACACTCTTTGAAGGTTGTATAGAAGCTATCATCTGAAAGATAGTAGAAATAGAGAGGTGCCTCTTTCGTGGACATAAATAATTTGTGCCATGTTTATTCATAAGCACCCTATACTCGTCAGAGGCTGATTTTTGTTTCTCTTCTATTATGATTATGACTTTAACTGATTTCCGAGACAAAAGGCGTCCCGCAAGGGGTCACGGCGGGACGGCCCAAAATTGTCTCAGAAGCGGGACGTCCCGGAGAATCCGGGACAGCTGGCAAACCTAGTTATGCATGAGCATGAGTGGTGCTACTGTGCCCGCGCTCCATCCCACGGGCCGCCTTGTTCCTTATGGCAATTTGGGCAAGTTGCTCCGTGTACCCACACGGAGCAATTGCAACAAAAATTGCAACCTTTCAAATCATTTACTATATAAGTACTGCAAATATCAAAGCAGCAACTTCTGCGCTTGTATATACGGAAACTGATGATAAAAGAAAAAGCTCATTACCATTAACTACAAAAGCGTTGAAGTTGCTAAAGTCCCCATGGCCATGGATGGTGAAGATGGTGCGTTGGGTTGGCTCGAAGAAGGAAGCCAAGATGGAGCTCACGGTGGGGAACAGCACTTGACTCTCCCCAGGGTTCCGTCTGAAATCCAATAGTTATTTGTTATACAAGTACAATACAATCAATTTGTTCTGCGAGTGCCGACTTTAAATCAAGAACTAACGAAGTAGTCTAGAATTTCTCACCTCTATTATTCTAGCGAGAAAAGTGTTATAGTTAAGCACAGTAATTTTCACGTGGCTTTCATGGTAAAAAGCTAAATTCAGCATTAGAAACTTGTTCTATCAACTTTTTCGAAGTTTGACAACCATATATTCATCGCTGGACGCACTAATTTTTTGCTAAAAATTCGATCATAAAACCTATGCTGCAAAATTTTTATCCAAATGGTAAAGTAGATTCCCGTCGTTTTGTTTTACATTACCTACGTTGTGTTTTCACTTATTTATTAATATCCTAACCTACCTATTTATTTATTTACAATCATAAAACACTATTTTTTATAATATTTTACTAGTGGCTTCGTGAGCTGTAGACCTCGCGATAAAGTACGTGAAACGTAAACACAGTACGTGAGTATTCGCAGCTAGAGCTTCTAATTTTGATAATGTTTCCAAATGGGTGAATATTTTTTTTAATAAATTTGAAAAAACTGGCTTAACTAAACAAAACAGTTATATATATTTATCGAACCTGCTCACAAAACTTCATCAGAATCGGTTGAGAAATGCGACCTCTAGAGGAGAACAAACAGCGCTAAAAAACCGAACCGAAATAGATTTTTTAACATATCTCCGCCATTTTAAAAAAAATCAAAAACTGGCTTGACAAAAAAAATTTACATCATTTTCAAACCTGCTTATTGAATTTAAAAATTAAAAATAAAACTCTATTTTTTTTTCTTTATTACCTATTCCAAAAGGCACTGAAGTGTATAGTGGACGTCAGTGCCAAAAGGTGGTGTTAGAAATTAAAGAACCGACCAAGTGCGTGTCGGGCCACGCGCAGTAGGGTTCCGTAGGTACATTATACCATACCATATTTTAATACCGCTATCATTGAAATAAAACAATTTTAACGGATACTAGCGCGGTTTTATTGAAAGCACTTTGGTAATTAGTTGGTATTTGGTTTGATTTTTGGTTTTCCCGACGTTTCGGCAACTTTGCAGCTGCCGTGGTCACGGGGGACTGAAGCTACCCGTGAGTCTACCCTCAAGCGATGAATTTTTTTTAGACGTTCAGAAATTAAAATTTTAACAAAATTTTTAATGTTTTATGTTGATTTATAATTTAATTTTATGAATTATTTAGTGCTAAAAAGAGGGAGAATCTACTGAAGCTACCACCATTTCATAAAATTGGGAGGCCCCTCCAAGAAAGAAATGGCGAAAGAAAACTTGGAGAGGAAAACCGACCTCCGTCTTTTATATTAATTTATTTATTTGCAAAAGGAACTAACTGTATCATTAGATCTTACAGTGTGTGTGAGGGGCTTAAGCTTGTGAATGATGGGGTCCCAAGCTGGTGGAATTTTCCAACCATCATCTCTATTGAAATTAGGGTATTTATTTATTTCGATAGCCTCGCGGAGCATTCTAGGAATAAATCTACGTTCCCTAGCAAGGATTTGGGGTTTGTCAAATCTAATATAATGGTTGGGCCCCTCAAAGGCGTGTTCACTCACTGCAGACTTGTTATCGCGCCTATGTTTCATGTCAGCTATATGCTCTTTGACGCGGGTCCCTATGCTTCTCTTTGTTTGCCCGATATAGGATATATCTTGTTAGCACTAAATAATTCATAAAATTAAATTATAAATCAATACAAAACATTAAAAATTTTGTTAAAATTTTAATTTCTGAACGTCTAAAAAAAATTCATCGCTTGAGGGTAGACTCACGGGTAGCTTCAGTCCCCCGTGACCATGGCAGCTGCAAAGTTGCCGAAACGTCGGGAAAACCAAAAATCAAACCAAATACCAACTAATTACCAAAGTGCTTTCAATAAAACCGCGCTAGTATCCGTTAAAAGGTGTTTTATTTCATGTCTAGTGAGCGCGTAAGCTTGAGAAGTGAATACCGCTATCATTTTTCGTCTGAAAAAATAACTTTGTTTTTCACAGTGTTTGTATGAATGACAAAGTTATATTTGCGGTTTTGGAAAATGTGCTATATCTCAAAACTAATTACTGTATCTCGTTCAAACTAATTTTCGTTGAAAGTGTTTATTAAGATCTATAGTTTATATTTTTTTTTAGATTTTTCACCCTCTTACTTTAAAAGTTAAAGGGGGGGGACACACATTTTACCACTTTGGCGGCATATATCTTACAAACGGTTGACTTTGAAAAAAAATTGTCTTAGGAACCTTAATGTCATATTTAAATACCTATCTATAGACTCCCCACAAGTATTGGTTTGATGAAAAAAAATATTTTCAGTTTCAGTTCCATGTATGGGGAGCCCCCCTTAATCTTTATTTTTTTTATTTTTGTGTAAAAATCGTAAAGCGGTTTACAGAATACACCTACTTACTAAGTTTCAACTATGTAGTCTTAATACTTTTGCAATAAAGTGGCTGTGACATTCAGACGGACAGACAGACAGACATGACGAATCTATAAGGGTTCCGTTTTTTGCCATTTTGGCTACGGAACCCTAAAAAGCACTTTGCCTCACGCTCGCAGCAAAAATCTATTTTGCTGCGAGTTTTTACGAGCCAAAAGCGCCTTTATGGCGCCTCCTTTTCGTGCTAGTAGAGGTGAGTACATTTTTAACATTTAAATCAAATAAAGGACTACCAATTTAGCAAAATTATTTGTAGTATTAGTTCTTTTCTGGGTCAAACCAATTCAAAGCAAAGAGCTCATCTGCAGGATATTAAGTTTTTAAAAAGTTCACATTGCACTAGGTTTATTTGGGTCTTGTATTAATTCAATAATGTGTGTGCATGGTGTTTTATATGATGTAAGCGTGTAGGGTCCCACATGGGTCCCACATAGGTTGAACATTTTTATGATGTTGTTTTTTTATTTCATTATTTTTTATGTATCCCCTCTTTCGTTAATGCTATGGCAATAGTTTTATTAGAATAAAGAGCTACATAAATGAATTTCCGTACCTTGTAAACAAGTGGAAGACGACATCGTTGGGACCAAGACTGTGTCCGGAAACTGAAATTAAATTAATTCATTTTATTGAGTAAAGTTTACTTGGCACCTTTTTTATCGAGAGGTAATAAATTCAGTAGCTAATTAACAAGATAAGTTTTTATAACTAAAAGATTACACTAATCCCTCGGCCATCATTAAAGTAATCATTGTCCTTGAATGTAAGTAATTTTTACACCGTCTCAGCCTTCGTAAATGAGCACTAAGGGTATTAGAACCTAACTGAACTAACTACCTCAGTCAGGTTTTTGTTACTATCAGATTTCTCCTAAGATGAAATAACTACTATACAAAATAATATACGAATTTGGTTGTCGGCTCATTAGTCATCACTTTATGCTGCGACATACTAATTGCTAGTACTATGATTTGATTACTCTGTGCTATTAGGGCAAACGTATTATTGGTCTTATACGTTTATGGAACAAACACCAAGTTAGGAAAAGTTATTTTTCTAAATTGACCCAGCCGGGAATCGAACCCAGGACATCAAAGATGATGACAGTATGGAACCGGTGTATAATCAACTACGGATGCGGCGACGACGGAGCGGAGGTCGACCAAGTGGTATTATAAAAAAATGCACCTACCTGCCACAGCCAGTACTGCCAACAACAAACACTTCACCAGCATACACATTTTAATAGATGATACACTAATAAACCCAACAAATACCTGCCAACCTATATTTATAACCCAGTTATCGATAACTTTTTTCATTTTATTACCATTTAATCTAATTTTTGATAATCGGTTAATACGGATGCAATAAACCCATTAAAACTGTCCGATTAAAATTAAAATGGTTCCGCTTAATGAAATGTACTTATAGGAGGCAATTTATCTTTAGGTAGGTAGAAAAGGGAATAATTTCCATGCTGTTTCACACAACGGATACCTGTAGTAAAATGTAGGGTTTGAGACTTTTTCTTTCTATTAAGCATTTCACGGAATTTTTTTCCACTAGATTGATAACGTAGGTTTGCATTGAGAGACATCTCTATAAAAGACTTCAACGTGATCTGAAATATTGCAATTACAACATTTGCAACAGAACAGCAACTTTACGAGTATTATTTTCTGATACCACTCAGGGAAAAAAGCTGTTGTAATTAATTTAAAACAATGTAAGTACCTACTTGTCAAAACGGAGAAAAAATTTTTTGAATCGTATTGTTTATTTCAAACAACCAATTTTCATCTATAAAACCCTTAAATAATTATTGACTTACTTTATTCTAAGTAATGATTTTCTTTTAAAATTGAGTATTTTGTCGTAATTATCATAGTACAAATGGTAATTATTGAACTGTTAATGATCTGAATTTGACGGAATTGGTTTTTCCAAATGCATTCCTAATAACTGATTTCATGAAATATTATGGAACCAATCGATTATTTGGCGATGTACGAATTCAATTTCTAGAGCTTTGTAAAAAACTGGATAACTATGAGCTTGCTATGATCACACATATCCTTAGTCTTACTAATATTATAAAAGAGAAAGTAAGTTTGTTTGTTTGTTTTATTGTTACGCCTTCACGTCTTCAACCGATCATCATGAAATTTTGCATGTTGTCAGGGGTATAGCGATGGATAGAGAAATAACTGACCACGAACATTAAGTCGCGGGTGGTCGCTATCAGGTAATAAAGGAAAAGGTAAAAATAACAAATATAGGGATATTTTTTCAATGATGGACAGACTGTCTTATCTTTTACTTAAAATTCCTTTTTGTAGATTTCTTAACATCAGACTATAAATTAAAACAGGAATTATTGTAAGCATTATTCTTAACAATGGTTTATAATATGAAAGTCCTCAGCTAATCTCTTCGATTTCACTAATGGGCTTCATGTTGATTGAGGTAGAATTGACTTGGCAAGTTTCCTGGAAATAAAAAGTTAATAATTATTGATAAAGACGATATTTGAAACAAATTCATCGGAAGGATTAAAGAATTATCTGCTGCATTAAAATATTGGGCGTCTCCTAGATAGCCGTACCGCAAAATGCCTGGTACAATTATAAATATAATCATCTATTCCGTATAAAAAAAACGATACTCAAGCGTCGACATTAATTTTTGTGGGCATCTGGGTAAATAAAGGTGACCCACTTTACACTGAGAAGAACCGGTAAGAAACTTAGCAAGTACTGTATTAGCACAGTAGACCAAGGACATTTGAGTGGGATTCATACAGGATGTACCCACTAGAAATGGATTATTTAATGGTAATAATCTTTATCTGGGTGTACAAAAAGAAATTTGTAGAATCCTCTTATCCTCCATCACGAAATAATTTCTTTTAAGTGAAGAATGTGATGCTGGACAAAAAACTTAACAAAACCAACCTTATTTTGTCCATAAGCCCTGATATACGGCTCCTCAGTGGGATGTGGTGGTTCCCTATACAGCCGCCTCAGCTGCGGCGCTAGTAGCTTCGGCGCGGGCGGCACATGCGCTTTGCCGCGTACTCGGTTCACACGGGAGACCGCTGCGCCAACGCACATGGTGACCAACGCCCCCGCTAGCGTATACCACATGTATGACACGCGGAGTACTGGGTTAGCAGCCTCTCTAGACAAAATTATGGGTGTTTAGTACAGGGTGATTTTTTGACATAATGTGGTGTGGCCTAGACCGCCTAACTGAACAACTTATTCTATGGGACCAACTTAATCAGAGCGAAAAAAAACAGTGTTCCATTCCATAGGAAACGTCAATAACTATAGGTACTCATCCACCATAATATATTAAATAGCTTCTTATTTTTTTGCTCTGATTAAGTTGGTCTCATAGACAAAGTTATTCAGTTTGTTGTTCTAAGCAACACCACAAAATTTGTCCACTGTCTTCGATTTCACCCTGTAGATTGTCCATCATCTTAGCATTTAATAACAAGATGATGGCAGGAGAAATTGTAGTTGACTTGCATTAAGTTCATTGCATTTTATATTTTACAGTGTAGGTATTATAAATCCATTCTTCCTTTTTATCCTTAATTAATAGATTTAAGCAAATAAATTACATTTGATCATAAGCGACCGTAGCCGTCTCCACAACAGTGTAGTTGTAATTGCATCCAGCCGTATTCAAGTCCTTGTGGGGGTGAAAGATTTGACCACGGGCGATGGCCATCTGCGCGGTAAGGCACCACCACGCCATCGTCGCTAGACCACTGATTCCTCCTACCAGTGCGCCCTGTACGAAAGAAAATAAAATCATTTTGTTTTTATTAGTTATATATGGGGGTTTTTGACATTAATATTTATGAAATAGATAATAATTATAACTGTTCTATACTCACTGTGGCATCTACCCAAGGCATCAGGATCCCCATAGTAAATACACCCAATTGCGGTCCCATAGTCATGGCTTCTAATGTCATTGTCAACTGTAGGACTGTTCCCATTTTCTCCACTACGATCACTAGGCCTATAACAATTATACATAATATTTAGTCTTAGAGCAACGCGGGCTTCCGTACGGACGGAAGCCCGTGTTGCTGTAAGTATTTAGTCAATCATCATCATCAATGTAATATTATAACCATGAAATAATGGAAACAATAGCTCTAGAAAATCGCATTTAAATTGACTTCTTTTATGCCGCTCCTCGTAGATAATTGTGTACACAAAGCGTCACTACTCGTCGTCCCACTACATCTATTTTTTTTTCCTCTGTTTTCGAAACACTGTTAGATTTTTTAAACAAAGAAAAACACAATGAAAAGAACGCCTTAAAATCATGTAAGAAATTGCAAAACAAATGAAAGTTGAGCTGAAAAATCCAGTCATTTAGAGAAGCACAGGATAAATATATCAGTTGTTAAAAGTTAGTTATAAAGAGGGCTCCACACTCGCGCCGCGAAAGTCCGCGAAGGCCGCGAACCGCGAGTGTGGAGGGTTTCGCGGCTTCGCGTATGGGCTTCGCGGCTTCGCGTTCGCGCTTCGCGGCGTTCCCCGTCCGGTGGCGGTTTTTTGGTCCGCGTCAAAGAACTTGTGTGCCGAACTAATGTTGCCGTGATTCGCGGCCGCGGTTCACGCGCGAGTCTGGAGGGCTATATTTTTCGCACCGTTTTCATGCGCGAACCGCGCCCGTGATTCGCGGCCGCGGTTCGCGCGCGAGTGTGGAGCCGGCTTAAGTGGGCTCCACACTCGCGCCGCGAAAGCCCGCGAAGGCCGCGAACCGCGAGTGTGGAGGGTATCGCGGCATCGCGTATGAGCTTCGCGGCTTCGCGTTCGCGCTTCGCGGCGTTCCCCGTCCGGTGGCGGTTTTTTGGTCCGCGTCAAAGAACTTGTGTGCCGAACTAATGTTGCCGTGATTCGCGGCCGCGGTTCACGCGCGAGTCTGGAGGACTATATTTTTCGCACCGTTTTCATGCGCAAATCGCGCCCATGATTCGCGGCCGCGGTTCGCGGCGCGAGTGTGGAGCCCTCTATAGATATTACACACTTGATTGAGGAAAAGAGTTAAACTATTTACCTACACATAGTGTCCCCAAAACAACGACGACCCCTCTCATCAGCCAATTAGCTTGTCTGTCCGATAGCTCCTTCGCGAAGAATGGCTTATAGAAATCTTCCAGTACAACTGCTGACATCGAGTTTAAACTCGTTGACAACGAACTGAAAAAAATCATTTTAGGACATTATTGTGGTTGTTGGACCTCACTTTAGAGAAAGGGTTATTTGTTATCCTACATGCGCAAGGCTTGTTCAGAGTTTCAGACAGTAATTTAACATCTAGATGCCGAGAATATTAATGCCTCTTCAAGTTTTTAATTTACGTTCCAGAGATCCTGCTTTCTATATGTAAAGGTGTTATTCAAATTGTATATTATTTCTTCAATAACTAACCTTAATGCAGCACTGAAAATCCCTGCGACGAAAACTCCTGGTAGACCTGGGATGTCTCCCAGAACATCCATCACTAGTAATGGTAAAAGTTGATCCTTGGCTTTAGCTAGCTGAAAAAATCAACATTATTCTTAAGACTTTTTTATCTATATATATAAAAGAGAAAATCACTCACTGACTCATCACGAAATCTCAGAAACTACAAGTGCTAGGAGTCTCAAATTTTGCATGGGGGTAACTTTTAGGGTGTAGGTGCTCACTAAGACGGGATTTTGCTAAATTCAACCCCTAAGGGGGTAAAACAGGGTGACAAAGTTTGTATGGGAGAAAGCGATTCCTTGGCCCGATTGACTTGAAATTTGGCATAGACATTCTTTCACAATATTAATTGAATACGTGTTTCGTATTTTCTTGAAATGTATCCCCTAACAGGGTTGAAAAGGGGTAGAAAGCTATTTTTAGGGTGGTTGACTTCGATATCGGAATCAAAACTTCTTAGTGCATTTGTACGATTAAGAAAAATAAATGTCAGTTGTCAGGTTGTCACCTCCTCTGAGAGTATAATTATTATGTTCGTTGGTTCACCACGGAGAAAGCAAAAAGTTGTCATCGCACGAGCTGACGTTTTATGTTGTATAATATTTTATCCCTATTTTCACTACTTTACGAAATATTAGTCAAATAAAACGTGGCAAAATCTGGCAAATATCTGACAAGGAATATGGTATTAGAGAAGTGTTTCGATGGAGAGCCTGATAATAATGCACAACATTAGTTGCACCGAGTTCCACCCGGCATAAATCTTTGCCCGGCATGCGTTGCAATGTCACGTTTTTATAGCCAGGAATCTTTTTAGTAGTAAGCAGACGTCATAATCAGATGTGGATGAATGGTTTAGGAGTGCAAAGGAAACAAATAAACATACATCCATTTTTATTTATAAAGAAGATAACTATAAGCGAAGATATTAGAATTTTTAACTATAAGGTATTAAATGTAACAATATTATTATACTTATTTTGTTAAATTACTTACCGCTAAGAAATTTTATTAAGTACCTACCTACCTAATACAGAATCGTTAACAGGGCGTCGATTCTGTAACCAAACTCGAACCCTACTTCGAATCTCACTGCACGGGAATTTCAAATCATAAATAAGATAATGATAATATTTTTTTTTCTATCACAAAAGATTTTAGATAGCTACGCAGGCCAGCTAAATTTTTTTGCAATCAGTAAAATTGCTCATTTAGTAAACAAATGTCTAATAACAAATTCATGCGAAGTAAAGTGAGATGCGAGTTTGGTTACAGAATGTTTGGATGTTGTTCATGATTTGTTACCTACTCAATCATATCATACTCAATCACGTCTGAACGGATTTAGGAGAAATTTGGCATAGATTTAGATTAAAGTCTGGAATACTTAACACAGGCTTCTTTTCATCCCGATCATTGGTTTCCAAGAGAAGACTTACAACGATTACTGACTCCCACGCGGGCGGAGCCACGGGCAAAAGCTATACCTACATAGTATAAAACAAAGTCGCTTCCCGCCGTCTGTACGCTTCTCTTAAACTATGCATAAAAACCGCATTGAAATCAATCCATAAGTTTGGGAGCTAGGTTGCCTCAGATAGACAGACACACATACGTCAATTATATAATAACACCCCTTGCGTATGTACGTGGTATAGGTATATGTTGTCCTCCTAGGTATATGTATCCTGTAGTATAATAATCTAATAACTTTACACTGACACCACATTAGCACAGTTTTACATTTAGTAACTACATTGCACCCGTGCGAAGCCGGGGCGGGCCGCTAGTAATTAATATGTTTGCTCTTGACCCCAGTCTAGTCCAAAAGCAAAGACAGGTTTTACGATGGAGCGAGCTTGTCCAGAAGGTGATTTACTCTGGCCTTGAATAGAGTCAGGTTGTATACGCTCGGAAACACAGACGCCGCCGGCAGAGAATTCCATTCCATAACAGCTGTGCGCCTTGTGCGCATTATAAGCGATGTTGAGTAGCGTTTGGTACGCCGGAAAGTAACCAACCTTACTTTAAGTATATTGAATGGGAATATTTAAAAAGCTTACCTTCGTTTGCAGGGGATCGCAATCGTGAAACCTTGCATATATTAGCAATCCGCAATATAAACAGAAGGAAATCAAAACCGATATTCCGATACAGAATAATGCAACAGCCCTGAAAATAACATAATATTGTGTACACAAACGCTAATGAGTTTTATAACAAATTATGTTAAATTTCAACATTAATTGGAGAAAATTGACATTCTGACATTAAACATTTTTCAAACATTCCTTAAAATATCGCAAAATAAACAGTTAATTTATATACGTTCTGAACTATGGCAAATGGAAGTCAATTAAAAAAATGTTTTTTCGTTCCTCTATATCTAATTCAAAGATCAGACACAACACATACCATTTAGCTCCTCGTAAAGTAGGCAGGGCCAAGTATCTCTGCACCATAGTTTGATTTACAGAGTTCGATTGAAGCCAGTATACAAAACCTCCGATCCACAGACCCCATACTGTGTGGCGTGTCAAAGGATTTGGATCCCAACTAAAATAAATAAATGAATGTAAGCATAGAGTTCGTCCGTAGGAGAAATAATGCTACCGACATCGATCGAAGAAGTTTCAGAGGACGAAACATACAGCGAGACATAACGAAGGCTGTTGGGGTGGATAGGTTCTAGAATGGTGACTGCGCTCACCAGGTGCCTTCTAAAAGATGGACCGTCAATCTGTTGAAGGTCGCGAAAAATTGACGGATGCGGGTAGTGCATAAGACCAATCGTCATGGCGATGCTGGTGTTAGGCCTGACCTTGGACAAATTGACCACGCCATGACCTACAAACGTTACGACTACGGGTGACCTATATTCGCATGTTGCCACTCTATTTATTTCATTTATAATATATTTTGTGTGGGAGAAATTAATAACATAGGTAATATATATTAAACTAAAAAAGTGTCCGAGAAATATGATAGGTAGAGCTAAAGACTATTAGAATATTCTGTGCCTAAAGAAAAACTAAGGCACTTTTCAACCCTCTGTGAGTCTGGCACGCATTTAAAATCCGACACACGAAAAGGGCTCTAAAGTGGTCAAATTAATAAATAAAATGGAATGTCGTACTTATCAAGTACATGCAAATCGTACCAACAAGCGGTTATTTGCTCATCTTCATTAGTCCGAAGCTAAGCCAGTTGACAGGATGTGGGTCAAGCAAGATGTATTACAATATTACCTTAAGACTATTTCTGTACACCTACACTACATACAGTAGGCGGAGAATATTACCTATACAATTCCGTTTTGCTTCGTTTTGTTTTCGACGCGTTATCACAATCATATTATCTAAATTCAAATTCAAATAACTTTTCTTTAAATATTTTGTTAACTTTTCTTTAAATATATTGTTAAGGAAAGCTATTAAGAAAGGTATTGGCTTAAGATGATTAACTCTAACAGTACAGTAGGCGAGGAATATTAAACAATTCAGTTTTGCTTCATTTTGTTTTCGATGCGTTATCACAAATTCAAATAACTTATCTTTTCATATTGTTTTATTAAGGAAATAAGCTATTAGGAGAGACATTGGTCACTAATAGACGTACCGCACCCTGATTATCTAAAAAGAAACTATTTAGCGACCGGTTTCATTCCACATACATTGCTACTTTTCTTTGGTATGTTTTTTTTTAATTCAAAAAGAAGTAGCAATGGATCACTATCATCTATGAACTGCAACCGGTCGCTAGGTGGTTTCTAATTAGATAATCAGCCCGCCGTATACTGTTTGCTTGCCATGGTTGTACTTAAGCTAAGTAGGTACCAGTGGCGAGGGGCGAAATTATGGCGAAGGTAAGACTACAAAAATGTCATGATCGGTCCTAATGTATCGGTAGAGTGAGATTTCTAAAAGGCAAGCCCCGATGGGAATCGGCTTGTATGGACCCTTCACCACTGGTAGGTACTTTATATTAAATAAATGTTTATACTTTGGAGGATCAATGCGTCCGCTATCCATGTTTCTTTGCCACACAACACCGATTCCCCCGACGTCTATGGTGCCCTTTATTGCTACTAAGGCCATTGCTCCAAACATAGCAGTTATTTGGATCACATCTGTCCATACAACTGCTTGTAGACCACCCTAAAAAAAAGTGATTACAAAATATTTCATGCATTGTTTTCTAATTCTGAACTTAGAAATCTCGACAGTTGAAAAATTATGTTTGTAGATTTAGCATTTCTATTTTTGTTATTTTCTAATTAGTATTACCTATGTAGCCGTATCATGAAAATATATCATGAAAAAAACGCGCGTTAAAAAAACCAATAGATCAATTTTCTATGGGTACAGCGCCATCTACTGCCGAAAAACAAAATGAAATTTTCCATAATTACAATATCAAGTACTTTTACTACGCGCTTTTTTCTAGATAGCTGTTCATGCTAAGGGTATTTATGTACCTACCCATACTGACTTTAAATAATATTTTTAATAAAAAATTTGAGTGATACTTACAGCACTTGTGTAGAAAATACAAACGAGACAAACAACAGGTGTAATTATGTGTATATTTACGCCAGTCACTGAAAAGTCAAATTACCATCATCAAATGACCGAATTCATAAGCTATTGGGTATTTCCGCTTACTTATACAAGGTGTTTGGTAAAAGCCTTATAATGCCGAATATGGTAGATAGGGACCATCAAACTGAATAACTATGGGACCAACTCTGAAATCGCGAAAAAAAATTAGCTGTTTCATACATTTTGATATTTTCATTATTATTTTTTTGTATGAAACAGCTGATTTTTTTTCGCGATTTCAGAGTTGGTCCCATAATTATTCCGTTTGATGATCCCTATCTACCATATTCGGCTTTATAAGGCTTTTACCAAACACCTAGTATATGTATATAGGTATGTTTTTTTAATTTATAAATACCACAGAATAAATAGACTAGTAGGTATACTCCATTCTGCAAATTGTACTCGTAATCAAGGCGACTCTACTATCATTATCTCTAAAGGCTGGTTTACATTATCTTAGTCTTTAGTAGAGTGCTTTAGGAGAGTAGAAGTCCATTACGTGGTGAGTTTGACGTTCTTTTAAAATCGACGAACATGCCAAGCAATGTATTTCTACTCGCTACTCGACTAGGTCGTCTACTTGACTAATGTAAACCAGGCCTAAGAACTTTGAATAGGATAAATAGTTAGGAAACCGCAGAAAGCTTTTTAATGCTGCGGCCAGACTATCGCACTGTCACAAAGCTTTTCGTTATCGTGTTGTACAATTAGAAACGTTGAATCAAGGAATTTTAATTTCACTCAAAGGAAATTAATTAAAGGGATTTCATGAAAATAAACTAATTGTACAACACGACAGTCTAATAATTGTACAACACAACAACGAAAAGCTTCGCGACATCGCGATAGTCTGGCCCAGGGGTTAGTGTCTGCAATGTCTGATCGATAATGATCAAAGTACCTACCTATATTTTTTGTAAAGTACTACTTTACAAAAAATATAAATATAATTCATTTACCTTGATTAAATGCTAATGCCGGTACGTAAGTAACGATCGGGAGCCAACCTATCTGGAAAATTTATCAATCAATGTAGTCCAACTGCAATCAAGGGAACATTATTCATTTAGAGCTCGGTCTACTCACCATGGTAAAGGCAAACATTACTGAACCAAATAACCGTACTCTGTTGTCGAATCGCATGGATAAGTACTGAAAAAGAGTATGAAACATATAAATACTTAAGTATGTTGTAAGGAAAATGTAAATTAATTATAGCGTTATACAGGATGTTTGGTAATAATAGCCTTATAAAGCCAAATATGGTAGATAGGGACAATCAAACTGAACAACTTTTAGTAAAGGACCTACTCTGAAATCGTGAAAAAACAACAGATTTTTCATACATTTTGATTTCCGTTATTAATTTTCGTACTATATGAAACAGTTGTTTTTTTTTCGCGATTTTAGAGTTGGTCCCATAGTAAAAGTTGTTCAGTTTGTTGGTCCCTATGTAGGTATACCATAATCGGCTTTCTAATGTAAGGCTATTACCAAACACTCTGTATATAAAACTTTTGATCATTTATACCAGGGGTGCCCATACTTTTTCTTAAGGAGATCGACCTGACAAAAAATATTTATCAATAAAAATAATTGCGTAAGTAAAACTACATAATAGGGTACAAATCTGTTATCCTTGGCAATCGCCCTTAAAACCTCTCGCGATCGACCGTTTGGGCACCTCTGGTTTATACAATCCACATAGTTCATAATTTACCTCATAATTAGACGTTATCTTGAGCTCGTGAAAGACGGGAAGGTAGACATTCGCCATAACGAAAGACATGAGGAAAATGGCCACAATTATATACGCATACTGCGTACCGTACATATAAACTTCTGTTGGCGTTCCCAGCAGTGTTATCCCAGAGACAAAACTGAGGAAGTTCAATTCACATCAGATTCTTCAACATAAGAACAGATTTTAAGAATAATCAAGACTTACCTCGCCACCAACGACATCGCCACCGGAACAACTTTCATGTTCCTCCCACCGAGGAGATAATCATTTTGTGTGGTCTGTTTCTTCATGAAACCCCAGTACACACCAACGACTGCACTTATCGCCAACATAAACACAAACACAACATAATCCACCCACGAAAACCGCTGCATATGCACCACCATATCATTGACCTCTCCTACCATCTCCCCCATCTTCGAAATTTAGAAATTGCCTATCATAACGGGACTCGACGCCTCTTAACAGGCACCCAATGTTCAAATGGCACATGCCCACGAAGCTAGCTCAATCTGTTACAATGAAACAATTACGATAACTCGCAATTTAGAAGAGGATGTGGCGAGATCCCCCTCAATGGCGGCTACGAATCGGGAACTGGCTAATCCTTGGATGCTTAAAAATGCGAGTTATTGCTAACAAAGAGGACCCTAATTTGTCAAGGTCTGATTGTATATAAAGTCACATATTAAGGACCTTTATAGATCATAGGTACCTACCCATCTCTGTGCTCAAGTGGCATATTATCCTGTAGGTGTGTATAGAAACAGTAGAATAAATAAATGACCATGTGCGTTTTTGCACTTCTTTATGTAAGTACCCGTGTTTTACTATTAATAAGTAACGTGGCAAATATCATAAAAAGAAATCAAACCCATCTGATGTCGCAACGGTCATGCATGAGTCCATGTCAATTGATCGAACCAGCGAACTAAAATCTATGGAAGTGTATTGCATATGTTACCGGCAATGTGTATAATCCGGCATTGTATACAATGCCTAGGCATTGTATACAATGCCTAAAACGATCAGGCAATGTATGAAATATAATTCATTTTATACTTTGCCTAGGCATTGTATACAATGCCTGCTGGTCCACCGGCAATGTGTAAAATAAGTATATTTCTGTTGTCTGTTATAAAAAAATAACCTCGAAATTTAAGGCTCACGCTCCGCTGCTTAAAATTCTAACCTATACGCGGGACCTACAGGAGTGAAGCAGGTTTGATTCCAAACTCAAATTTCTGTTGTCTGTTATAAAAAAATAACCTCGAAATTTAAGGCTCACGCTCCGCTGCGCTCCGCGCTCGCCTTAAATTTCTAACCTATACGCGGGACCTACAGGAGTAAAACAGGTTCGATTCCAAAGAGCCCCCTCGAGCCCCCCTCGAGCCCCCCTCGAGCCCCCCTCGAGCCCCCTCGAGCCCCCCTCGAGCCCCCCTCGAGCCCCCTCGAGCCCCCCTCGAGCCCCCCTCGAGCCCCCTCGAGCCCCCTCGAGCCCCCTCGAGCCCCCCTCGAGCCCCCCTCGAGCCCCCCTCGAGCCCCCTCGAGCCCCCCTCGAGCCCACCTCGAGCCCCCCTCGAGCCCCCCTCGAGCCCCCTCGAGCCCCCCTCGAGCCCCCTCGAGCACCCCTCGAGCCCCCCTCGAGCCCCCCCGAGCCCCCTCGAGCCCCCCTCGAGCCCCCCATCGAACCCTCCTCGAGCTTTCCCCGAGCCCCTCCCCCCCCCTCGAGCTTTCCTCAAGCCCCCCCCCCCTCGAGCTTTCCCCAAGCCCCCCTCGATCCCCCCTCGAATCTATTCTCGAAAATCTTTTTATTATACACATTGCCGGTGGACCAGCAGGCATTCTATACAATGCCTAGTCATTGTATACACTGCCTAGGTAATGTGTGAAATAGATATCAATATTCATTATATTTCATACATTGCCTAAAAGGGCCAGGCATTGTATACAATGCCTAGGCATTGTATACAATGCCTGCATTTCATACATTGCCGGTAACACATACAAATATTGCTTAAAAATGGCACCACGGGGCCGAAAAAGTACAACCCGCTCAGCTTTAGTCGGGCCAGCCATGCGCTCGGTGACAGACTTTAGCGTTCTTTACAATAATTGAAGTTTGTATTGTAGAGAAAAGAGAGAAAGAGAAAGTTTATTAGAAATGACGTCCTGTGTAGTCAAATGGTGTAAAAGACGCAAAGAAGGCAGCAAAAATATGGAGAAATAACGTATCATATTTTTGTGTTTAAGTATAGAAAATATCTATGAGTATACAAATTATGGTGCTAATAAGCAACCAGTGCTCAGACGCTTTGTGCTGCATAATTAAATGCCAGCATTTTTAGCGCTTTCCACTTACGAGGGTGGTTTGATAAGTCCGTGACTTTGTGAAGAAGAAAAAAATGTTTAAAGAATATTTTGTTTTATTTTTCTACATAATCTCCTTTCAGCTCTATACACTTCGACCAACGATGTTCCAACTTCTTCAACCCATCGAAAAAATAGTTTTTATCAAACCCTAAAAAATAGGCTCCTGTTTTAGCTATCACTTCTTCATTGGATGAAAATCTTTGTCCACCAAGCCATTTCTTCATGTTTGGGAAGAGGAAAAAGTCACACGGGGCCAAATTTGGTGAATACGGGGGGTGTGGCAATAGGTCGTATCGCAATTCCACAAGTTTTGATGTTGCGGTTGCCGATGAGTGGGCCGGAGCATTATCGTGATGAAATAAAACTTTTTTCTTTGCTAGATGCGGTCTTTCTTCAGCAGCTCTCTATTGAATCTATCCAACAAAGCAACATGGTAAGCTCCGGTAATTGTCTTGCCTTTCTCCAAAAAATCGATGTAAATAACACCTTTGCTGTCCCAAAATACAGTGGCCATCACTTTACCAACCGAACAAACAGTTTTTGCCTTCTCCGTGGCACGTTCACCGGTAGAAGTCCACTGTTTTGACTGTTGCTTCGTCTTTGGCGTATAATGGTGGACCCACGTTTCGTCAACTGTTACGTACCGACGAAAAAATTCACTTGGATTGCGGTTATACAAACCTAGCATTGTTTAGAAGTTGTTACACGAGTTCGTTTTTGGCCGACTGTCAGCAAACGCGGCACCCATCTTGCAAAAAGGTTTTTCATGCCGAGAATATCGAGCAAAATATGAAAAATTCGTTCGGTAGAGATGTGAATAGCATCAGCTATCTCGCGTATCTTCACTCGACGGTCTGCCATAACAATGTCGTGGATTTTGTTAACAATATCTTCAGTGGTGACCTCAATCGGCCTTCCTGGGCCGTCGGCGACAGTTGTGGTGGTACGACCACAACGAAATTCAGTAAACCACTTATGAACCATTCCATGAGATGGAGCAGAGTCCCCATAATATTTTTTCAGTTTATCTTCCGTCTGTTTAATGGTTTTACCACGTAAAAAGTAGTATTTGATCAATACGCAAAATTTGTTTATCTCCATTATAAATGAAAATCCCGACCTCACTTGCATAAATGCTTCCATTTTTTTTACTTTCACACCAATTAAAAAAATGTAACAGTATAAGCTCAGCAAGGAGTTTTAAATTAAGACAGGAAAATTGAATTAAGAAAAAATATTGTATTTAACCTTAAAGTCACGGACATATCAAACTGCCCTCGTAGTTGTACTTTTCGTGTGGTGCCATTTTTTGAGCGCAATGCTTGTTCCATAGATTTTAGTTCGCTGGATCGAACAACAAACGAATTTTCCTATTTCTTACTGAATTGCATGCTTGATCTTGTACTACTTAGGTATGAGAAAAATGAGTAGGTTTTATGTATTTCGTCACTAACTAAGGAGGTATCCCAATATTCTCAACCTCATCCGATTCAGAGGTCAGCCGTGCTATTCTGAAACGAAACTCGCAAGTCAACTCACTTCGTAAGTCACCTCACTTGGCATGAGTTTGACATGGGAAATTAGATAAATTGTGGGGTACTTTATCAATTGAAAATTAAAATAAGATAACTACAGACTCAACCTGAAATCTCTTGCAATTAATAAATAAGTCTATTATTATCTTATTTCTTATATCAAACTCGTGAGAAGTGGGAAGTGGAGATGGTGACTTGCGAAGTGAGTTGTGAGTATCGTTTCAGAATAGCACGGCTGTTACCGGAAGGTTCTCCTAACGAGACCAAATGGATTGTAAAACTGTGCCAATATCTTAACAACTACGTAACTTTAAACTTTAGATAAACTAATTTATAAGTTTAAAAATATGCAACTTCACATCTCGGAAGGATTATACCTACCATGATCGTTCGTGTATTTAAAAATATAGTCCCTTTATTTGCTAACGTGACTACAATAAATTGGTAGGTATCTAGGTACTATTAGTTATTCTGTGACCTAGGCTAGAGTAGACTAAACGTCCTAGGTAAGTACATAAGCAATGTGCAATCTTGTATTTGTGGTATTTTCGAGGCCTGTCCGGTATAAAATAAATGGTCATACCGGACAGAACAATGTCCGGTATTTTGAGGAAAGTCGGTACTACTGGTCACAAGCGCCTACAAAAGTAGGCATAGGTATGAAATCCCTCAAACGCAAAACTCGCGCGCGCCTGGTATGTTTTGTTTTATTTTCCCAGTCTTTATTAGTATAAAAAACCCGTATTTTTTGCGACCTAGCATACACCCCCCCAACCCAACCCCCAAGTTTTTTTTCTATGAAGTACACAATTAATCAAATAAAATAAATAATAATAGAATCTAAGACCTAGGTGAATCAGCCAAGGCAGGATATTATAATAATGATTATATCCTGGCTTGGCTGATTCACCTACCATACCTACCGATTCA
The DNA here is from genome assembly GCA_943789525.1 of Agriphila geniculea. Taxonomy (NCBI): domain Eukaryota; kingdom Metazoa; phylum Arthropoda; class Insecta; order Lepidoptera; family Crambidae; genus Agriphila; species Agriphila geniculea. The sequence continues at coordinate 22,439,596 of OX038871.1, forward strand.
TAATCGCACAGCTCACACCACTAACATGGATCGGGCTCATCCACAGGTTTTAATGTATGACATAGGTCGTAGGGATTACCGTTATTATTTACTAGCTTTTGCCCGCGACTTTTTCCGCGTGTACATTCGGAAACTATGGAACCTTTGACCGAGATAAAAAGTATCTATGTTTTACCTACCACAGGCTATAACTATCTGTGTGCTATTCCAAATCCGTTCAGCCGGTTCTACGTGTTTGAGTAACAAACATCCAAACATTAAACTTTCACATTTATAATATTATAAGTTCCCGTTCCCGTTCTCGTTCTCATTCCTTCCAGCCATTTTTACGTGATAAGGCGGGTCTCCTCCAAGCGAGCAGCCTCGTGCGAGGCCCGTGCGGCAAACGTCCAGCCTCGCAAGGCAGTGCGCTTGGTGGGGGGGACACGCCTTATCACGTAAAAACCCATGAAACCTCAATAACGACATCCATATCGATTTATGAAAACAAATATATATAAGTAGGTTGTTAATTTTGTTAATTTTAATTAAGAATAATGTTTGCAATTTGCATGCTTTTGTTAAAGGTTGAATAGGCAGATCTTTTAAAAACCTCCAATGTACCCTAATCAAATAAAATGTTATTCTATTCTATGGGTTTATATACCCCATCTACCCCTAAGGGGTTAATTAAGTTAATTATCAGAAAATCACAAAATATGTGTTTGCCTTTAAAAGTTGTTAGTTTTTAAAAGTACTCCAACGAAGTTTCACCTCAAAATGTCTATTAAATATTATTTTTTCATACAAAACATGAACCCCATTTTACCCCTTTAAGGGTAAAACATAGCCACTATGTTGGACTTAAAAATAAATGTGATTTTCGCAATCAACATCCCATAAAACCTCAATAACGACAAGTTTGTGCTTTTTACTCCATTTACCCCTTAAGGGGTTAATTTTCAAAAAATTACGATATACCTACATGTTTGATCATGAAGTACTCCTACGAAGTTTCAAGTCATAATGTCTATTTTATATTTTTTCCATACGAAGTTTGAACCCCATTTGACCCCTTCAGGGATTGAATAATGTTTAGCATTTAAAAATAAATGCCATTTTCGCAATCAACATCCCATAAAACCTCGATAACGACACCCATATCGATGTTGGAATTTTTACCCCATTTACCCCCTAAAGGGTTGAGTTTCGGAAAACTACGAAACACGTGTTTGCTTATTTGTTTTTAGAAGTACCCTACGAAGTTTTAAGTCGAAATGTCTATTTAATATTTTTTCCATACAAACGTACCCTTTAGGGGTGTAATTTCCAAAAATCCCTTTTTGGTGGGTGTTTATGTTTACATTGTATAAATTATCTATGTACAAAATTTGATGTCTCTAGGTTCAGTAGTTTGGGCTGGGCAATAGTCTGTCAGTCACCCCTTCACTTTTATATAAGAGAAGATTATTATTATTTAGAAGGGGGACGCCAGCGAAGCCGGACGGGTGATCAGTCGCCTTGATCGGGACCATTTCAATCATTTCCCCAAATCCCATGAAAGCTGAGAGCAGGGGAAGGCGGGTTATCATTTACCCCACCGACGGGCGCAGCGTCGGACCCTCGAACCTACCTAAAAGCTTACAACGGAAGAAACGCACGTAAAACTTCTCGATACAGTAATTCTTTATGGAAAACTAGCGGCCGCCCGCGACTTCGTCTGCGTGGAAAGATTTTTTGCTATCCCACGGGAACCATACATTTTTTCGGGATGATAAGTACCCTATGTCCTTCTCTGTACCCCTAAAAACGTGTGTGCAAAATTTCATGATGATCGGTTCAGTAATTAAGACGTGAAGGCGTAACAAACAAACAAACAAACAAACGGACTTTCGCATTTATAATATTAGTAAGGATTTCATTTCGCTTTTCAGCTTTAAATGGCGCTGTAAAAACATCCATACAAAATTACTCAAGGCCGAAAAGTGAAATGAAAACATAGATAAATTACTCCATAGATAGAATTTTTCGATAGCTGTTCGTGCTAAAGTAGACCCTAGACTAGACGATCAAGCATTTCTTGTCAATCATTTACATTGCATTAATCAAGCATCGCTCCTAGACGATCAAAATGTGATTGAAAAGCAAGCCGATTCAATGTAAATGATTGACAAGCAGTTTTGATCGTTTAGGAGTTGCATTTGGGCACCTACTGTTATGGGAATTATTAAAATTCTGACGGTAAGGTCACTACACTAGCTTAGCTAGTCACAGGGGGGGACACTCGTGACACTCCTATACTAAGTGACATTATTGTAAAGGAAGTGTCTTCATCTCTCGTCGGCGAAGATTATTATTTCATACAATAGGCATGTTGACTATTTTTTTATTTTATGTTACATAAATTACCCCTAAAAAAAAGAAACATTTGTATAAGAATTATTACGCTAGCATAAAAACTGCCCGAGATATCACAGTTTGAAATGCACAAAATTGGACTCACCCGAAAACGCTCCATACTAACGGCTACCAAGTTATGACGTCACGCCTTCCTACGTTGTATGCAACGCGTAGGAAATTTGTTCGGCAGCTATATTAAATATTGTGTTTATCAAAATGGTTTCTTTGATAAATTTTACGGACTAATTAAATGTATTATTTATTTTAACAAATTTCATACTTTTTAAATGGACTTGTCCACCCAACTTTGAAGGGTCATAAAACAAATAATACGCAATATATAAAACTAAGAGGTATACAAGCTACTCCAAAAGTTTGATATGTTTACGATTTTTATTAGTATTTCGTTATTTTATTCATAAGTCAACATCCATATTCTTTTTTTTATAAAGAACTCCCTCAGCGACCAAGCAAATGAAATATTTAATATTAAAATAACAATAAAAAATTTATTTATTATTTTAATAATAATATCTTTAATTATCAGATTTTATAATTATTATAACTTAAAATGAATAAACTTTAATAATAATAACTATCCTCTACATCATTTCCCATCCGAGGATAAGGACCCGGATAGTTTTAAAGCTTGGGTAGAGCTTGTTGGTGGCAAACTAAAAAAATCAGTTGACAAATTGAAAAGAATGAGGGTCTGCAACCTGCACCTTCCACCAGCAGGATAAGGCCTGTAAGCGATTGTAGCAGGATAAGTTGCAGGCGTAGTAACTTCCCTTCACTTACCGGCAATTCATCGTGTAAGTTAAGAAACTTACACGATTAACCTTAACCTTAACCTTAACCTTAACCTTAACCTTAACCTTAAACTTAACCTTAACCTTAACCTTAACCTTAACCTTAACCTTAACCTTAACCTTAACCTTAACCTTAACCTTAACCTTAACCTTAACCTTAACCTTAACCTTAACCTTAACCTTAACCTTAACCTTAACCTTAACCTTAACCTTAACCTTAACCTTAACCTTAACCTTAACCTTAACCTTAACCTTAACCTTAACCTTAACCTTAACCTTAACCTTAACCTTAACCTTAACCTTAACCTTAACCTTAACCTTAACCTTAACCTTAACCTTAACCTTAACCTTAACCTTAACCTCTTAACCTTAACCTTAACCTTAACCTTAACCTTAACCTTAACCTTAACCTTAACCTTAACCTTAACCTTAACCTTAACCTTAACCTTAATTAACTAGTAAGTACCTACATAAAAATGTAGGTACTTACTACTTAATTAAGGGTGCGTTTCCATTAAAGCAACATCATATAAATTTTTTGAGGAAATGGGGCGCCTGATTTTGGAATTGAAATTATATCGCATTATGTAGAGTTTCGTTAGGCCTTTCAAATGATACTATACATACTCCCAGCGCGGAAATTTGTATTTGTATTTTTATTATTCTTGGTTATATTTACTTAAGTATTTATTTTTTAAGTATTATAATCGTATATCGTATCGTATCGTATAAAAGTATATCAGTTTCATAAACTACTATATTTTTCAGTAAACAACATATTTCTCTTTTCAGATCACAGCCCACCCCCCCATCCCATTCTGTTGTCATCCTGATACAGGTGCAGTACGAACAGTTTAATTTAGTTGTGGCAACCGCAAATGATCAAAATATTTTTTTTTATAATACTTGATTTCAATTCCGGGACTCTTTGGCTCAATAATCGTTACATAGACTTAAAGTAAAATGATTGTTTTATATCTCGTAATAATTTATAGGACTTCATAAAGGTGTCAGTTAAATTATTTTGGTTAGACCACGGTCGGACCGTTGGTTGATTAGACCACAAATTAGACCACGGTTGGTCAGACCACAAATAGTAAGGATGGTTCACGAACCATCCTTCCTATTTTACTATGCAAAAGCATTTGCTAACAAATAATTGTACTGGAATGGTTTTGGTTTTAATTATAATATTCAGCGATCAATTATTGGCTGCGCAACATGTTTTGATGAAAATGCATTTTCATTAAAACTGCTGTACTTGATGATGTGTTATTTAAAGTTAAGTAACATTTGACAAAATTATTTATATTATACTTGCCTAGGAAAAATAATAGCTGTAGGTACAATGTATACCAAGTTAGTAGGTACCCTGACCGTGTATTTTGAATAAAATTACCCCTATATGAACTGACAGGTATAAATAAAAACATTTTGTGACCTCTTCTTCTCTTCCTTTTTATTTTTTGTTCTAGTTATCTCTTATAACATTTGAAACGTTTGTTCTCTTGTATTGGTTATTTTCTTCGGAAAAAATACTAATACTAGTGAACACGAAGTTTAGAATGTTATGAATAAAGGCCGGATTTAAGGTGGCAGGAATACAAACTTGCTAGTGATTACCAAATTATCGTAAATGTTTTTATATATCGATGTTTTGAAAATATTTTTGAAGTGGAACTTCTTTGATCGCGTCTGTATTTATTTTTTGTATTTTACCAAGGAGGATGTATTTTTTAAAAATTTGACATTCTACTTCTCTCACTTTGACTTTGCTATCTTTGCATCAAGAAAAACTGCAGTGAATTTTATTATTTATACATTTCACGATTTTCACTTTTCTTAATGTAGGTAGGTAATTTCTACTATTTCCGACAGTAAGTCTATATATCACGTTACATAATTATAATTTTTTTATCGATAAATTACACAAATAGATTATCAAGTTGTCCACGCACTATTTAACGTCATTTTATTCGTGCTACCGCAAATCCGGGGTCTGGTTATAAAAGATATCTAGAACAAAGCCGTAGGTAGGATTGCTAGGATTAGGTAGTAAAAAAAACTAACTAGAAAAACGCCGACCAGAGATGGCGCTTCGAAATGAGTAGACCTTAAAAACGCGAGAGGGCTCTCTATTCCAATTTCTTTTATCTTACTCTATTTTTTATCTTACTCTTTGGCTAGTCATATATAAGTATCAGCTAGGTAAAGTCTGTCCAACCTTACTTGTCTTATATGGTAAACAATCTTCACCCAACTCTTTATTGAAATAATCATTTATAAAATAAAACAAATGGTTTTCCACACATAGATTACGAAATAAATTGTTAATCAATTAACAATAATTTCATAAACTTACTAACATATTTTTAAATAACGATTTAAGTTTAAAAGACGTATGACAACTGTCAAAAACTGTTTACTAAATAAGACAAGTAAGGATAAACAGACTTTTAATAGTCTTCAACATGTTGTTTGACGCGTTATTGTCGCTTATGAATGTTGCTCCTAATAATATGATAGGCGTTATATGAGTGTTATGAGTTTCACACACTGAACTTGATAACCAAAGTTAAATAATATGGGCAACAGCGTCGCTTAACCAGTTTGTAACAAAATTCGTGTGCGCGCGTATCGCCCCTGCATGAACTAAACGTATATGACAGCGGGCGCGGCGTGCAAGCGATTTTAACCTTAGCAGTGACGCTTAAGTGACGCTGTTGCCCATGGTACCTACTTAGGTAAGTACACTACCTAGTAACTAGGTCCTAGTTTATTGATATTTAAATTAGTTAATTCATTCAAGATTTTGCTCGGTGGAGTGGAGATAAAATAATAGGAATAGATAATAATTATGAGCCTGTGGATAGAGCCTACAATAAATCCATTCAGATTTCTTTCTTGCGAACTTTGTACAATTTGTACAAAACAAGAGAAGGAATGCCTTATTTTTATATAATAGGTGTGTAGTGTAGTATAGGAAAGGCTAGTCAAGGGTAGGCAGGGAAGGCAGCTGCCCCCCCTGCCCACCCTTGGCGACCCTTGACTTTGCATTAAATACTCTGATATATCGATAGATGTTTTTACAATAATGTTTCCATAACATTTTTTTTTATTACGTATGGATTCTAATAGTCGACACTATTTTGTCACTGGAGCATTTTGATTTTTTTGTTTTTTTCAACTTTAGAGTCTTAGAAATCATAGTAAAATTCGTAAAATCAAGCCAAAATTTCGCGTAGGGGTTTATTTTGCTTCTCTTTTTGCTTTACTATACCTTAAAATTAGAAACCATTACCTAGTCATCATCCCAATTTTTCTCAAAAATATTATGTAATGTATGTGAGTAATTAACAATATAGTAATAAGTGGGTAGAAAAACAGTTGTTCTCTCTCTCTGCAATAGATATGTATAGCGAACGGTTGTGTTTTATTTGTTCTCCTATTTATCATCAGCTGCACCCTCGGGATCCTGCCTGCCAGGGATATTTCACCTATTATATATTATACTACGATATTTTTTCACTTCCACCTTCCACGACATAGAGAAAGATAAAAAAAATGTTCCACCATCTCTAAGGCCGCTATTACATTATCATATATTTATCATTTATATATGATTTCAAATCTGTCAAATTCTATGATCATAGTTAAATGATGCTGTCCTTCATTTTTACATATTACACTTTATCATCCACCTATGATCATATAAACAATGTCATAAATCAAGAAGGATAACGATTTAGCTGTGTTTTCCGTTGCTATGAGTGCTATTTTTATTAATAGCATTAAAAAAGAAGAATACTGTTAAGAACAAAGCAAAAAATAAAAGCCGTATTTGGGTTTTGTAAAAACGTATTTCCTAATCCGGAACAAGATTATATAAACACTCATTTTCCTCGTAAAGAGTAATTAATATTTTTGTTATTTCAATATTCCAATCAAAATTCTTGCACTTGAAGACGCCATTTTTAGGGTTCCGTAGCCAAAATGGCAAAAAACGGAACCCTTATAGATTCGTCATGTCTGTCTGTCTGTCTGTCTGTCTGTCTGTCTGTCTGTCTGTCTGTCTGTCTGTCTGTCTGTCTGTCTGTCTGTCTGTCTGTCCGTATGTCACAGCCACTTTATTCCGAAAGTATTAAGACTACACAGTTGAAACTTGGTAGGTAGATTCTGTTAACCGCTTAACGAATTTAATACAAAAATAAGAAAAATAAAAGATTAAGGGGGGGCTCCCCATACATGGAACTGAAACTGAAAAAAATTTTTTTCTTCAAACCAACACGTGTTGGGTGTCTATAGATAGGTCTTTAAAAATGACATTGAGGTTTTTAAGACAACTTTTTCTCAAAGTCGACCGTTTGAAAGATATTCACCGCCAAAGTGGTAAAATGTGTGTCCCCCCCCCTTTAACTTTTGAAATAAGAGAGTGAAAAATCTAAAAAAAATATATGCTGTAGATCTTAATAAACACTTTCAACCAAAATTGGTTTGAACGAGATATAGTAATTAGTTTTCGAGATATAGCACATTTTCCAAAACCGCAAATATAACTTTGTCATTCATACCAACACTGTGAAAAACAAAGTTATTTTTGCAGACGAAAAAAATAGGTGGTTTTAAATATGGTATGGTATAAGGTAACTACGGAACCCTATGGCGCGTGGCCCGACACGCACTTGGCCGGTTTTTATTTGAAGTTAGGCGAATAGAGGAAAGAATCCCTACTGGGGCAACGAATATGATCCTACTTGTACGCACGCTGTCAAATAGGATCCCATAACTATGATCAAAGACAATATGAATCACATGTAGTTATTAGACCGTCCTATGTTCTTCATATAAAAATGACTCATACATATATGATCATATTTCTATGATAGTCTAATAGCACTCTAACACAGAGGAAATAATCACTACATCTCTAATGCCAAGTTCATTGTCTAAATTGTCTTTGCCCTTTTTTTCTTTTTTTATTATAGCTGGGGATCTGCATGTGATGACGTCACAGAAAGGTCTTCTTCTTCTTCTTCAAGTCTTCTTCTTATTTTTGTTATGGCAATCTACTTTCCTCTTTTCCTATCCTATTTCCTACTCATCAAAGTGGTTCTTGCTTGGACCATATCATGCTTAAATCAAATTTTTCTTCACTTGCACTTGTTACTAACTCGATAATAACCGCTTCTCAAGCTTACGCGCTCACTAGACATGAAATAAAACAATTTTTAACGGATACTAGCGCGGTTTTATTGAAAGCATGATTTTTCTGCAGCATTTGTCTGCAGAAGCATGATTGATCTAATGATACAGTTAGTTCCTTTTGCAAATAAATAAATTAATATAAAAGACGGAGGTCGGTTTTCCTCTCCAAGTTTTCTTTCGCCATTTCTTTCTTGGAGGGGCCTCCCATTTTATGAAATGGTGGTAGCTTCAGGTGATTCTCTCTCTTTTTAGCACTAAATAATTCATAAAATTAAATTGTAAATCAACATAAAACAATTAAAAATTTTGTTAAAATTTTAATTTCTGAACGTATAAAAAAAAATTCAACGCTTGAGGGTAGACTCACGGGTAGCTTCAGTCCCCCGTGACCACGGCAGCTGCAAAGTTGCCGAAACGGCGGGAAAACCAAAAATCAAACCAAATACCAACTAATTACCAAAGTGCTTTCAATAAAACCGCGCTAGTATCCGTTAAAAATTGTTTTATTTCATCGATAATAACCGATCATAGAGCTGCCCTACTAACCTTAAATTGTAAACTACCTAGGTTAAACAGTAGTCGCACAGTCACTAAATTAAATGTAAATAATCTTGAAGTTGACTTACGTAACATCGATTTTTCACCAGTATATAATTCCGCTGATCCGCATTTTTGCATGTTATATTTAGTACAAAATGTACAGCAAGCGATTCAGAGAAATACATCGAGTGTTAAATTAAATAACAGAAGTTTTAATATAAAACCATAGATCACTCCGGGTCTCATTAGATGCATGAAACATAGAGATAAACTGCACACAAATGCAAAACGTAATCCTAATAACCCGATATTACAATTGTCATATAAAAGATACCGGAATTTTTGTAGCAATATATTAAAAAAGGTTAAATCTGAGTACGAAAAATCAGTGCTAGAATCAGCGGGAAAAAATAATAAAAAGATATGGGAACACATCAAAAATATTACCTATAAGTACTTCAAAACAACATGACTCATCATTATGTTTACTTCAAGAGCACTCGTCGTCACATTTAATTTCCGCAAACAACGCCAATAATTATTTTGTCAATGTTGGTAAATGTCTCGCAGAAAAAATCCATAAAAATGTACAGTGTCCAGCACTTGCCTCTCCTGCCTGTAGCGCTTCCTTAAAATCCTTTGCATTGCTTGATACTGACGAATCTGAGGTTGAAAAAATTATCATGTGTTTGAAAGATGACTGTGCAGTTCGGTGGGACAATATATCTAATAAAATAATCAAGCAATTCAGGCATATTTTGGTGCCTCCTTTGACTTATATTTTTCAAAAAACTTTATCTACAGGTATTTTTCCCAAGTGTTTAAAAAAATCCATAGTTGTTCCTGTTTATAAATCTGGATCAAAAAGTCAAATTTCAAACTATAGACCCATATCATTATTACCATCTTTTTCTAAAATATTGGAAAAAAATATTAATAATAGGTTAGTTCAATTCTTAGAAGAAAAAGCGATTTGTTCTGAGTATCAATTTGGGTTTCGACCAAAAGTATCAACTGCTGATGCTGTACATCACTTAACAGATTATATTGTAAATAATTTGGACAAAGGTAATCACACAGTTGGCATTTTTCTGGATCTAGCGAAAGCTTTTGATACGATGTCCATCCCTATCCTTTTGCGCAAGCTTGAGACTTTAGGCATAAGAGGTACACAGCTGAAACTTTTCGAAAGTTATCTGGAAGAACGTACCCAATGTGTGAGGATTGGAAGTGTCCTCAGTGATGAGTAGGATAATACATCCTTCGGAGTTCCCCAAGGAAGTATTTTAGGACCTACCCTGTTTCTGATTTACATCAACCTAGTAAAACCTTCCCTCTTAGGATTTAAGTACCAAAGAAAAGCTTTTGAAGAACGAGTAGATAGGTAAATTTTGACGAGCACCAGTTCGACATGGAAAGACGAAGAATTCACTTTTTCCTACTCTTGCCTGAAGCATGAAATAGCTCATGGAGTTCCGCTTGGCGTGAAAAGTAAGCTACTTTTATTATTTTAAAAGTCTTTATTGTCTTACATAATACTTGCTTACTTAATAAAGCAATAGGTATCTAAAAACAATTATAAAGTCACGTCTACTGGTTAGGTTCTTTTAGTTACTCTGATAGCATAGTGACCCAAGGATCTTGGTCTTATGGCCTCATATATTAAATAGCTTAATTTTTCTAAATATTATACTTTGCCCGACAAATCTGCGGCTCTTAAGTTGATGAAAGAATACTTTGTTACTAAATGCATATCATAAGTTAAATTTTCTTTTCTTGCTAGGTATTGTTTTGTTACAGAAGATTTTGACTGTATGGAAATATAAAAGTGTTATAATTTGCTCTAAAATAAGTGTTTCTTTTTTGCAGTACATAAATCATGAACGAACATGATTAATTTCAAGATCAAAATAAGATGGACATCCCAGGGCCTTCTTATGCTGAGAGATCAGGTAAGTCAAATGGAATCAGAGAATACTAAATAAACACTATGTGGAGGAAGGTAAATGGATAGTCTCACTCTAAATAATTGAAGACGCAGGAAGAACAGGGAATATTTTTTTTTTACATTTTGTGAGAAAAATTCTTTTATTATTCCTTGTTTTTCATTGCAATAACAGGAGTGTCCTACTCTAGGCTCCAGTCCATCCAAATGTGTAACCTAAATAATTATATAGATTTAAACTGCGCTATGTAACTTTGTTGGATTTTTTTCAAATTATTTATGTTCTAACTTTTCATTATTGACATTGAAATATAGTCAATATAAGAGTTAAGGCCATTACACAGTCATATTTCCATAATAATAAAAGTATATAATTCCATATCTGTCGAATAAATGAATGATTTAATAGATTAACTATGAACATAATTGAACGCTTGCGTCAACTAGGATCTCATATCCACGATCATACTATATTACACTATCTTAAATTTATCCTATAAAAATTACTTGTAGATCTCGAATCATATTTCTATGATAGTGTATTATATGACTCTAGCTCTTAATTTAATATTTTTTTTTAATTTATAGATGGTGCTGGCTCAGAAGAACTTGGAACAACTTGGAACTTGCTTTGAAAAAATATAATTCATTCAGATTTGAAAGAAAAAGTTTGTCAAAATTGAAACCTTTATTAAATTGATAATAAATGCTTTATGAAAGTGCTTGTTTTATTTCTGCCGATAACCTATGAATAAATTTACTAAAAACGCCAAGGGGCTACCAAAATTCTGTCGATATATATGGTACATCACTATTTATCGATATCAATTTCGACGACGACTTCCGTATTTGTACATCCCTACCTGTGTGCGATAGCAGCGCCAAAACGGAACACATGGTAAACTTACGACCAAAAGCCACTGTCACATCTGTTTTAACTAGTATATTTATCTGTGCAATAATATTTTGATAGTGAGTGCGACAGTGCGTTGTGTTCGTTCTTTCAGTACTGAAAATAATTGTGAAATAATCATGAAGTAAGTTTTATATTGTGGTTGTGGAATTTATAAGCGATATGAATTAAAGTAGGTACGTAAGTATTTATTTTGTTTCCTAATCCAACAATAATGTTCCAGTCCAAATGACGATACGTTCCTCTCACCCATCGTCGGCTCAGCTAGAAACTCTGGTAGATTTCTTGGGAAGAAACCCTGGCATGGCGAAGGGTTTCTTGAGGACTCAAAATGCCAGAGAACGGTGTCGACGCCAGTGGAAGGAACTATCACAAAAGTGGTACGATCAAAAATTATAAACATTGAACCAAGGTATTATCCCCGTCAAATGGTAATGCGCGTGGCGGCCATGTTGATGACGTCAAAATGACGTAGTAAAATCGAACACTCAGTACCGTTAGCAAAACTGGCTGGCGGGCGAGTAGGGATGAAAATCGATAATCGATGCCGAAATAATCGATTATTTGATATTAGATTATTTCAAATGTGTAAAGTCCGATTATCAATTTCTTAGAAAAAAGGTAAACAATGGTGTTACCAGAACAAAACAACACAAAATGAAGTAGTATATTGCTATGTCAAGAAAAAAAAACACTAAAGTACATGGTTTCACCACAAACCTAATATAAATATTAATTAGATAAATATTATGATTATGAATCATCCGATTCGGATTCGGAATCCGGAACCGCTTAACACAGCGGACGCTCTTATGGTACATAGACTAGCGGCCGCCCGCGACTTCGTATGCGTGGAGAGTTATTTTTCTATCCCTCAGGAGTCAGGAGTCGGAATCTGTTGGTCACACTTCTGATTATCTATGACCACTCGAAGTATCTCGGTTGACTTTGTGTTTCCACCTGCTTGTAAAAATGTCCAACCTCAAAAGGCTTTATTTATCAATACAGAAGCTTTTACTTTATTAAGAGCACACAAAACAGAATCAGTTCCTGTTTTTTTTGGACGAAAGGTACCCTATGTCCTTTTCTGTACCTGTGACAACGTGTATGCAAATTTTTATGATGATCGGTTTTTTTATATAGAAAAAACATTTTTTTATATAGCGGGCCATTTTTTTCATATAGAAAACGTAAAGTTGTAGCCACAAAAAAATATACGACAAGCTAAAGTGCTTTTTTTCGGGATGAAAGGTACCCTATGTCTTTTTTTGTACCTTAAACAGTACCTCAGACAACGTGTATGTAAAATTTCATGATGATCGGTTCAGTAGTTAAGACGTGAAGGCGTAACAAAACAAACAAAGAAACGGACTTTCGCATTCATAATATTAATAAGGATGAATAAGGAATAATGATAGACCTATTATTTTGGTTGAATAGCTTACGTGAATATATTGGCAATATTCGAATTGCACACCGGAAAATCCCCGTAAGGTTTATGTTTGTTCAAATGCAGTTAGGGATACGCAAAATGTCTAAAGTATCGATACCAAAAATTTTCGGAACAAAACTATCGATATCTGAAGGTATCGAGTACTTATAATACATTTATAGAAACCTGAATGGAGTGTTGTTTTTATTGCCTTAGCAACAACTTATTTATTTCGCAAAATAATCTAGCAGTAACGTGTCTCACAAATTTAGAAACATTTAATTTGCTAGTAGATTCTTTTCTGAAAAAAATCGGAGTAAAATTAGCAATTAGATCGATCATTTTAATTTTTAGATTAATCGACCAATTCGCAATAAGTTAGCAAGGATTAATCGTTTAATCGAATCAATTTCGAACATCGCTACCACCGAGTTGACAGACATTCAAGAGCGGATATCTCGAAAACTATACAAGTTATCGAAAAACTTGTCAGAATAAAACTTATAGCAAATATAATCAGCTTTTATTCTGTACGTAGTCTTCTTATCTTATGTCGCTTGAACGCATAGTTTCTGAGATATATGTAAAAATACCGAAAAATGGGGCCTTCAAACCTCCCCCCTCCACCCCGGCATAGGGGCTACTGCCGCTACTGGTAATAAAGTCACGAAGTCAAAAATTGTGTTCCAAGCATTTCCCTCTATACATTTTTTTGAGCTTTCTTTGCCTGAACTATTATTTAAATAAAGAATATTTCATTTTCATTTATTTTGAAAATATCCATACAATAATTATATTTTCACTTAACCCTATCTTATTGACAATAATAATCATTAAATCAAATTAATTATTATTTACTTCAACTTTTTTTGCTAGCTGTAGCGGGTGACGTCACGATTAGGTTAGTTTGACAAGGTTCCAGCGCATTACCATTTGACGGGGATAATATTGTTTTTCCTCATCCATTACTTGCGTCACGTTATGTAAATTTTACTTAGGTACTTACCTCATTTAATCCTATCAAGCATTCCTTTATATTTTTCAGTGTACATGGTTCATAAACGGTAGCTCTTTTATGTTTGTAGTTTTGCAAAAGTTCTTTTACTTCTTCATCTAATATTTCAAACTCGTCGGAAGTGGCCATTCTGAATTATTTATTAGGTACAAGATTCTTTTGAGTTTTTGCAATGTTTAGAAGGTAAATAATAAAACTTGCCGATCAAAAAGAATTTAATCACTATTGCCGATTTGCAAAAATTGTATGCAAATAAATAAAACACAGATTAGATTAGTAGTAGTATTATCCCCGTCAAATGGTAATGCGCGTGGCGGCCATGTTGATGACGTCAAAATGACGTAGTGAAATCAAACACTCAGTACCGTTAGCAAAACTGGCTGGCGGGCGAGTAGGGATGATAATCGATAGATGGATGCCGAAATAATCGATTATTTGATATTAGATTATTTCAAATATGTAAAGTTCGATCATCAATTTCTTAGAAAAAAGGTAAATAAACAATGGTGTTACCAGAACAAAACAACACAAAATGAAGTAGTACATTGCTATGTCAAGAAAAAAAACACTAAAATACATGGTTTCACCACGAACATAATATAATTATTAATTAAATAAATGTTATGATTATTAATCATCCGATTCGGATTCGGAATCCGGATCCGCTTAACGCAGCGGACGCTCTTATAGTACGTAGACTGGCGGCCGCCCGCGACTTCGTATGCGTGGAGAGTTATTTTTCTATCCCTCAGGAGTCAGGAGTCGGAATCTCTTGGTCACACTTCTGATTATCTATGACCACTCGAAGTATCACGGTTGACTTTGTGTTTCCACCTGCTTGTAAAAATGTCCAACCTCAAAAGGCTTTATTTATCAATACAAAAGCTTTTACTTTATTAAGAGCACACAAAACAGAATCAGTTCCTGTTTTTTTTGGACGAAAGGTACCCTATGTCCTTTTCTGTACCTGTGACAACGTGTATGCAAATTTTTATGATGATCGGTTGAGTAGTTATGGGTCCATGATAGGAAAACATGGTTACGCGGGCCATTTTTTTTATATAGAAAACGTAAAGTTGTAGTCACAAAAAAAAATACGACAAGCTAAAGTGCTTTTTTTCGGGATGAAAGGTACCCAATGTCTTTTTTTGTACCTCAAACAGTACCTCAGACAACGTGTATGTAAAATTTCATGATGATCGGTTCAGTAGTTAAGACGTGAAGGCGTAACAAACAAACAAAGAAACGGACTTTCGCATTCATAATATTAATAAGGATGAAAAAGGAATAATGATAGACCTATTATTTTGGTTGAATAGCTTACGTGAATATATTGGCAATATTCGAATTGCACACCGGAAAATCCCCGTTAGGTTTATGTTTGTTCAAATGCAGTTAGGGATACGCAAAATGTCAAAAGTATCGATACCAAAAATATTCGGAACAAAACTATCGATATCTGAAGGTATCGAGTACTTATAATACATTTAATTTTATAGAAACCTGAATGGAGTGTTGTTTTTATTGCCCTAGCAACAACTATTTATTTCGCAAAATAATCTAGCAGTAACGTCTCACAAATTTAGAAACATTTAATTTGCTAGTAGATTCTTTTCTGAAAAAAATCGGCGTAAAATTAGCAATTAGATCGATCATTTTAATACTTGGATTAATCGACCAATTCGCAATAAGTTAGCAAGGATTAATCGTTTAATCGAATCAATTTCGAACATCGCTACCACCGAGTTGACAGACATTCAAGAGCGGATATCTCAAAAACTATACAAGTTATCTAAAAACTTGTCTGAATAAAATTTGTAGCAAATTTATTCAGCTTTTATTTTGTACGTAGTCTTATGTCGCTTGAACGCATAGTTTCTGAGATATATTTAAAAAACCGAAAAATGGGGCCTTCAAACCTCTCCCCTCCACCCCGGCATAGGGGCTACTGGCGGCGAATTTTGATATGTTCACCTCCTAACAGGTCCAAATAAAGTTACGAAGTCAAAAATTGTGTTCCAAGCAAGCAAGCTCTATACATTTTTTTGAGCTTTCTTTGCCTGAACTATTATTTAAATAAAGAAAATATCATTTATTTTGAAAAGATCCATACAATTATTATATTTTTACTTAACCCTATCTTATTGACAATAATAATCATTAAATCAAATTAATTATTATTTACTTCAACTTTTTTTGCTAGCTGTAGCGGGTGACGTCACGATTAGGTTAATTTGACAAGGTTCCAGCGCATTACCATTTGACGGGGATAATAAGCATCGCTTTTATTACTACATGTTAGTTAGAACCACTTAACATTCCTCGGCTCCAAAGCAAACCACTTCAAATGTGAGACTAATCTTTGTTTAAAGTGTGTTCCTTGGTTTCATAAATATCTTGTTGTTAATTTTACTCAACCAATGACTAGATATTAATAATAAGTAAATGCAGTTTTTAATACAGTTCGAAATATAAGGTAATTGGTGTAATTTATAACAGTATTGGTGTAATTTATAACAGCAAACATAATATTTTTACAATTTCTTTAAATGTCTGATTGTAGTAGGTATTGGTCTGAGAAAAAAAGCGCCATTAAAAAAATCTCATATTATTCGACTAACTAGGTACATACCTATTAATTATAAATTTGATATGTCTAGATTATATTCAATTAGACCTAAATGTAATAGGTACCTACCTATCTATATTTAAATTCATTTCTAATATATTTCGAATACTAAATTTATCTTTAGGATACTTTTTTCAGTCAAAATATTATTTTCTAATTTTATTCCACAAGGAAGATATGGAGTAACATTTTATCCAATTTACTTTTCAGGGTTCCGAGCTGATTGAGGATAGTCAATAACACTCGTAATTACAGACTACCTGCTCCTGCAATGCAATTTCGAGAAGACTGTTGTTTGCTTCCTCATCCAGCTCAGCTGTTGGAACAAGCCAAAACATTTTGCAGGTATGTGTCTAGGTAGAAACAGATTTGACTTGTCACAGTAAGTGTATACTGTGACTGTAACGATTTAAATCACATCTTGAGAACAGACGTCTTTAGTTCCTTATTTTTGTTGATTATTATTTAATAATGTCTATATAAGTATTTTATTTAATTTATTTTTGAAAAACTACTTTCACTAGGTATAGGTAGTATTATGTGGGTTTGCTCATGCTCAATGATGAACTCAGGGGGTCAAGTCTGCTAATGTTTTCGTCAAAATCGTATTTCAATGGTGTTTGAATGGTAAAGCTTTTTGACACAGTTCTTGTTTCTTAAACCCAAAAATGAAACACATTATGTTTCTTAAACCCAAAACGGAAAAATATTGTGTCTTGATTTTGGGCTAAAGAAACAAGAACTGTGTCATAAAGCATTTCCATTCAAACACCATTGAACTACGATTTTGACGAAAACATTAGCAGACTTGACCCTCTGTTCATAAACATATCTCTGTTGATTTGTACTTTTATTTTATACCTATTTGATTAGGAAAAAACTTGAGATTAAAGAACCTGCTTGTAAGTTATGTAAATATTTATCTTTTTAGCTTCACGTCACGCAACGTCCATTGCCTCCCCTTCTCGCCGCCTCAGGACAAATATGGCTCGTACTAGTCGAGGTGCTGGTTCTATGTGTAAGTACTTAAATAAAAATAACTATATTAAAAATAATCATCAAAACTTTATTTTTCAAAAAGATGACTACGAAAAGCTGCTATTTAAGATGATAGTTACATATATAGTAATCGATGATCTTTTTTTTCAGCATCACGTCACACGTCTTCAGTTGCTGGGCCTCCACCACCTCAACGGCGAACGGAATTCTCCACCACTACCGAGAGATTCTTAAGGGTGGAAAAACAGCAGCTGGGGATACAGCGACTAAATGCACAAATCCTGCAGTCCTTTCTGGAGAGGAATGCGAAAAGGGACAGGGCCATGGATGAAAGGGGTGCAGAGAGAGATAGGGCCATAGCTGAAGCTGTGGCTGCAGTGGGGAAAGGGCTGCAAGCAAGAATAGAGATTGGGTGTAGTAATTTAAGAAAATATAGTATTGTAATATATTCTATGTTTTAATCCAAGTAATGAACTATCAGTGTGCTAAAGTTCATCCAAATCCGTCCAGCCATTTAGGCGTGAAGACGTAATAAACACACACACGTAAAATCTATCTGATTTATAATATTTTATGTAAGTCTGGCAATTACCTATCTAACCGATAATTATGTATTATAGATATACATTTTTATACCTACTTAACTTTTATTAATAAGTAATCTACCAATGTAATTTCTTTAAGTAGGCACAGTCAGCCTTAAATTGATAATGCTCATATATCAATTTGACACTGACTGTACCAAACTACCTGGTACCTTCTAAATATTTAGTAATAATTGACACTCATTGAGACGTTTGAATAAAACTAACCAAAGCATTGCCTTTTGCAACGAAATAAGAACTAAGGAAGCCTAACTCCTAACAAATATTGCTTAAAAAATGGCACCTTCGCATATTCTGTAACAAAAAAAGGTCGCAAACTCAACAATGAACTAGTAAAAACATACTTTATTACAATGTACGCATAATCGGTATTAGGTTGTATTCTAACGCATATCACGTTTTCTATTGGCTGGGGTTTGAACGCAGATCAAACATGATTGGATATTTGGCTCAAGCCGTGTCACTCATTGGGCCGTTGTCGTGCCTTTGTCATTGAAGCGAGGACGGTGTAAAGTAGAATGCAGTCAGTACACTTAACCTGCTAAGATCACTACGGCCCGGCGCGGTGGGCGGCATCATAAAATTGTTTTATGAAATTAGTACATTATTATTTGTTAGATATAATGTTTGTTTTATTATGTAGACAGACGACTTGGTAAAGATCGCTCGAATACGCTGAATGTAAATCGTCTGCAACTAGTCGCTCTGGAAAACTAAAAGAGACATAATGTCAGGAGTGGACGTCTTTCGGATGTGATGATTTTATTGTTATTTTATTTTTTGAAAATTATAAAATGATGATGTTGATGAATGATGATCATATTAATTGGTAAGACACTTGATTTCAAGAAGGACTAAAATTAGGTAAGGTATTGAAATAAAATAGGTATGCTTAATAAAAGAGAATGTATTATGTAGAAATTTCTTTTTCATACCATGTAAGTAAATAATGTTGATAATTATCACATTGGCGAAAGCAACGCCTCAATACGTCTTTTAGAGGTGTGACTGCGTATTAATACGTTGCTTTATTTTTATTTTTCACATAAAAAAGCATGCTTTAATTGGCAGTACAAAATTCTTATAGCGACATCTTTTTAACTGACTTCAAAAAAGGAGGAGGTTCTCAGTTCGTCGGAATATTTTTTTTTATTGCAGCGTATTCCACCAAGTCAAAATTTATTCTTGCTAAAAATCTTTTTCAAATGCAGACTATTTTAATATGCTTTTTGACCGGTGCGCGAATACCTAAGCTAGCAATATGTGAGACGGTGGATTGGAAGAGGTGGATCAACTCCGTAGCAAGCGCGATCGCCAGATTTGACACCCCTTGAGTTTTATTTGTGAGGTCATGTTAACAGTTGATGTTTAAAAACATTTGTGAGAGTGAAGCCGTAATGCGTTTGCGAATAATAGCCACTTTTGTACTTATTAAGTTGAATACAGGTGTGCTGCAAAGTGTTCGAGACAATCTAGTGCACAGTTGCTGGGCATGTATTGCTATTGGTAGTGAAAATATGGAGTAGCAACTTCGCAGCAGATCTCATATTGGGGTTCCAGCAGAACGATCCGCGAATCAAACTCCATATTAAAAAGCTGTTTTCAGAGCTGCATAAAAATCATAGTTTCTGGAAATTGTCATGACTTTGTGTTCTGACTGTGTTGACCTTATGACGTCACTACTTGTGGTGCCGCTGCCTTCGGTGTTGCAATGTGAGTTCCCCATTTTTCGTTTATTCTATTTTAACCAGGGATTTCTTTTACTTGTTAATCAAAGAGGATTGTGTGAATAGAATCGAAACTTTCTAGGTACCTACCTAATCATCCCTTCACGGATTGGGCAGAGTTTTTATTACACCCTGTATAATGATAAAAAGCAAGGAGTTTACATCAGATTACTCGTTTTCTATGGATTTTATATTGCAGGACGCGCCATTTTTATAGCATTATAAAATTTTTATTTTCATTTTCATTTTTTTCTGTTGTACTGAATTTCATGAGAGAGTTTTATTCTTGTTTAAAAATCTGTGATAGTAGTGAACGTGAAGATGGTTCCCTATGTATTTGCATAAAATTTTAAGGCATAATATGTCATAGCATAATATGATTTCGCCGAATGATGTTTACGCATAATATTATTTAGTCATAACAGCTTATGCATAATTTTTTTAAGCATAACTACTTTAAGCATAATCATGTTTAAGCATAATATTCTTTAGCATAAATTTAAACACGCATAATGTTATTTACGCATATATAAACAAAAAAATCAAGACGTTTAAAATCACGAAAGAACATTTTACCTAAAATACAAAATCCCGAAGCTTAAAAAACCGAAGGTTAATTGAGGGTTACATGCCAGCAAGTCGGTTCTGGCACTTCGCCGGCCGCTGCCGCGGCACGCTCGCTTCGCTCGCTCGACTCGTGCGTTGTTGGTCGCAATGGAACCTTACCTCCTCCTCGCTCGCTACGCTCGCTCGTCGTCGCACCTAATGGACCTAACAGATTTTCGGGATTTTTAACTATCGGAATTTTAACTTTCAGGGTTTCGAACTATCATCAGTCATTTAATAATCGATCTTTCAAGTTTCGGTCTATTGGATATCGACATTAAGGATTTTCGGTATTTTAAAAATAGGTGTTTTATGAGTCGATATTTAGGTCGTATGTGTTATGAGTTTTTAGCATTTTAATACAATACTTACACCTTTTGCATGAAAATAAATGAGTGCGTAAAAATATTTATTCTTATTGTTTTTTAATTTTATGTCTAAATAATATTAGGCGAATAGACAATATGCCTAATAACATTATGCGAAAACAAATTAGTCTAAATGATAATTATGCTAATATAAATAGTATGCCAAAAAACAATTATGCAAAAGTATTATTATGACAAAAAAGATTATGCCAAATCTGTTATGCCAAATCAAATTAGGTATAAAACAATTATGCGAAAACAAGGGATCCCCGTGAAGATTTGACTCTGCCCCACAAAGTGACTGAACACTTGTTGCATAATAGCTACCATAGATTGCATGTATACGCTCATAGATATTTCTAAATAACGAAAAATATTTTACTTACCAATGATATGATATGACCGTATTTGTTTTGATGCCTTCTATTGGTCTTTTACACCACTTGACCACACATGACGTCATTTTTTTACCACTTTTTAATGATTTTTTTGTCGTTGCGCTAACGACTGTCACCGAGCGCGTGACAGACATGACTAAACAGTGCTTCGGTTGTACTTTTTTAGCCCCGCCCACTCGGTTGTAGTTTGCGTAGTGCTATTTTTTGAGCAGAATTACACTTCCTTAGTATCTTTGTTCGTAGGCCTTTTGCTTGTATTATTTGAAGTAAATATTTCGGATTTGTTGAATAATTAAGTAATTTTTCATAAAATCCGAAGCATTTACTTCAAATAACAAAAGGAAAAGGCAATGCTTTAGTTTTATTCAAACGGCCTGTTGTTTATAATAAAATAAAAAGAAAAAAATGATTGTGAAGGAAAGTGACCTCACTCTAAATGCTGAGCTGAGGTCATTTTTATTTGACAACTCTGTATGAAATATACAGGGAGAAAAAAAGTAGCCCTTGACGAGTTTCTTGCCGGTTCCTCTCGTTACAAGGTCTCCCGCTTAGGGTTTGCGAACCGATGGCGTAGCTTCTATGACATTCACAAGTGCTTGTAACAGCCTAGACTGAAATATTGAAATAAAACATTTTTAAGTAAATGAACGCTAGAGCGGTTTTATTTAAAGTCCATTGGTGATTAGTTTGGATTTCCCGACATGTTTCCCGATATATTTCCCGATATAAAAAAAAGAAAATCTACTGAATCTACCACCATTTGACAAATTGGGCGGCCTCCAAAAAAGAAATGGCGAAAGAAAACTTGGAAAGCGTTGTTGACCTCCGTCCTTTATATTTATTTATAAATACATAATTACTATTTACTATTATTAATTTATCGGTGGTGTCGGTTAGTACTCTAACCGACTCCACCGATAAATTAATTATGACGTGAACGCCATAGCCTATTTACTAAGTCTCGCCTACGTAATTGCCCTATAAAGCTAAGTCGGTGTTAGATGGCAAATCCCAGCCTCCTATGAACTTCAGCAATTGTTTGTAGCTCTTCTAGTCTCTTTTCATCTGAAATTGTGAATGGCAATTCGCGATTGCACATGTTATGCAAAACACAACATGCAATAACAATTTTTGCGACTAGCACCTAAATCGTCCTTTTAGGAGACCTATTTTTCTCTCTACTGAATTGCGAGCAGTTAAGTGACGGTCATTGTAGAAAGCTTCTGGGGAATTATCTTCAGCACCACTAATTGTCGTCATAAGGTAGGCGCTCTGAGCATATCCTGAATCACCTGAAAAAAATAAGTATAGAATAGTTATGTAGTTCTTAGTACCTAGGGGTAGGGAGGGATTAAATAATCGAGCAAAACAACTTCTTCACCAGCATTTGTTAATGCCCCTAAGTGGGCTTTTGTAACACTATCATGAGTAGCTTAGTAAATATGTTGGAGCCACATTTAAAACGTTTATGATTACGATTTCGATTGGTTGTGATAAATGTATGTCCTTATATTTTCTTTTATTATTTTTTGGTAACTGCCATTACCTAATAATGACAAGGTTAAGTAATCTAGACCTAGTCAAAACAAAATAGGGATCAATTGGTTATTAACATGCATAACAATAATACCAAGTACCTTTATTAAAACTATAAATATAGAGCCTTTAGACTAACATGATAATATTATTATAGCTAGCAGGGACACAAACTAAAAGGAATACTCCTTATTATAACTTTATTTTTATTTTTAAGCAATAAATTATATTGGTGTGCTTGGTTACAAATCTATCACCGATAAACTGTGTAAATACTTACAAAGGTAACATTATGAACACTTTTACAAAAGTAAATGAAACACTTACTTTTATACGAGATGAAAGTCCTTTGCCTCGAAGTTTTGTAGTCTTTATCAGAAGCAGTAACTCATACTATAGTTGGTCAATTAGTTCCTTTGACAATCTTATATAACGTACAAATATACGCTTACATAGTCGTCGTCTCGGGTTAATAGAGATAAACTTCGAATTTGGTTAGATTGTCGACGTTTTTCTAGTTTATCCAAAGCATGAGCCTCTTCTAATATAGATTTCATCAAAAACATTCTTGCCATTGTTATCACTTATGTAAAACTTTACACAAACACCTCTAAAGTAGTTTCTAACCACAAATAATATAGTTATTGTACTAATTTTTATCACTGTGACATAAAAATATTGTTTTAACACTATTTTAAAAGATTTCTTCTATTTTCACTCGTAAAATAGATGCTTATAATTTGACACATTGAATCGGCAGCCTTATCACCTAACTTGCAAAAGCCAAGCGATAGCGAAAATTGCGCAATTTTTGCTTTAAAATTGCAAATTCGTATTACGTTACGCATCAGCAAAAACAGAACCATAGCAAACTAACGACAGTGCTGCCTCTACCGAACAAAAGATGAACTAAAAAATGAATTCAACTGCATTCTACTCTTTGGAATTGTGTCATTTTCGTATTAGCTATCCTTTCTGACAGCAAAGCGATAGCAATCTGCGAGCAAATTGAGCTGTCAGATAACAATTACAAAAAAGGTCTTTTTTTTCAATTGCTTCATTAGCGCTGCGTATTTGATAGTTCATTACGCTTTTGTATCGACATGGTTCGTGTTTTATTATTGTTAGCAACGTTAAATTATGAGAGTAGAATAGATTTCACCAGCAACACACCACGATTGAGGCGTAGCTCTCGTGACGAAGCCAAGGCACTGGAGCTTTTCATCGATGGCCCTCATGTCGCTCTGACGAAGTCCAACGGAGTCTAAGGAGATATTTTTGGAAACATTTCTATTCCAGAAATGTACAAATAGTAAGGAGTTACATTTATTCTGAACACTAACCTCCATAATCATGAATATAAATTAAATACATTTTGTTTTTATTTCAGATTTGTGATAGGTAGTGATTTAAATATAATTAATGTAGACGCTTCATTTGGTGGAGCTACACATGATGCCCATATTTAGAGAATGTCAGATATACAAGGGCATATCCGACACTTTTATAGTTGAGGAGAGGCCGTTTTGCTGCTTGGTATGTAGCGGTATTAACTTACTATTTTAGTATTGAGCAGATTACCATTATATATCAAAATGCAATAAAATTTGATTGACATTAATTTACAGGTGATTCTGGATACCTCCCTGTTAAGGCCATGGCTTTTGACTGCGATTATCAATGCTGAACCTGTTAGTGCAGAAGATAATTACACCAATGTTCACCGCCTGACAAGGAATGCACTAGAGCGTTAAATTGGTGTTCTGGACACTCGTCGGAGGTGTTTGCTAGCAACAGAGTGTTGCATTATGACCGTTGCACAGTGGCCATCAAAAATTGATGCCTGTGCTGTGTTAAGTAACATCTGCAACGGATATCGGCTTCCTACCACAATCGCCGAGTGCTGACACTCGGGGAGTTTAGCAAAATCAAATTCTTCATCTCGCATTTTACAAAGATTATGGTTTACTACGAGATCAAATTAATGTTACAAGTGTGTGTAGAAATAACTTTTATATAATGATTGGTAATAAATTTATTAAAACAGTATCTATTGTAAACCCCGTTTGATTCATAATTTGTTTTTTAGTAATTATTTTTATTCCTATCAATTTATAACTTCCTTTACATACCATTTCCACATTTAGCCATCCATTTAGTCTGTCCTCACCTCAGACATATTTTATCCTCTTACCGTCACAACCTAAGCAAATCATTACTTTTATACAAAATAGACTTTGTTGCATTATTACAGATCATCACCGTACTTTCTTTGTGAGCAGTCACAAATAATAAAGTTAAGTATCTACTTAATCATGATAGTATAATGATTTGCTTAGGTTGTGACGGTAAGAGGATAAAATATGTCTGAGGACTAATTTTATTGTGTAGGTATCTACCTATATTAGGTGCTCAAATTTGAAACATAATACCTATCTTGGAAAACATAAGTATTTGCTTTGAACAGTTCCAGTTAAATAAAAGTCTGCTTAAACCAACAACTAGGTATTTAATACATATACAACTTAACTAAAATAATAACAACACCAAAGAGTAGGTATAATATAATTACTTCGAACAACATTGTGGACAAGTTGACTGGAGCATACACGCTAAGTTTCAACAGTTCAATTTAACTACTCATTTCCCCCATAAAAATGTCTATACCAGTTCCATAAAGTAAAACCAAGTTACAACTCAGCTAAATTCAAAGAAACAACATCAGAACCTACACACAGAACTTAAAGTTATGTGGTACAAGCAAGTTCACTTGAACACTATCATTGTGGTCACTGTTATCAAAAGTTCTAAACACATTACGGAGGCCCAGCACATGCTTGCAGTTTGTTTGTTTCTTGACTGGCGGCCGCTATGCGATCCTCTGGTCACAATCAAGGCCATGCCGCAGTGTGCCTGCGCCGACCCAGGCACTTCCTGACTCTCCAACCCACTCCCGCGGACGGTCCACACCCTCGACTCTTACAGCTAGCAGCTAAAGGACTCGAACTGTCTCATATTCCCTTCTTCTGGTGCATTTCGTTCGGTAGTCCCATTCACAAAGAGTAAAATATTAGTCAGGCGACTCCTTCAGCCTGAAGAAAGACTAATTGGTAGGTACTAGGGCTTATTATAGCTTATTCCTCTGGCGCATTTTGGCCAGTCCCTCCCTTTCAGAAGAAAGACTTAAAATATTTATTTATAGTTGGATTTTATGAAAATAAATAAGTAAATGTTTGTTTGCCTGAAGGAAATGACAATGTGTGCATTTCAGCAGACTAACCGCTGAGTCATCGGTCGCCATAGAGTACCTTTAAGCCATAGAAAGTAAGAAATTTTATAATTACTTTCCATGGTTAAAATGTATACTGTGGTGATCGATGACTCAGCGGTTGGTCTGCTGGAATGCACCCATTGACTTTCTTAGTTCCAGTGATTGCCACGAAATTGTTGTTGGCGCTAGTGTCGCAGCAAAAAGTGCATTCAATCCATCAGCGAGCGATTAGCCAGAAAACACACATACGTAATACGATTTTTTTTGACGTTTAGCAATCGATCGCGCGTCTATCGCGCGTTAACTGCGCGATTATTGCTGATTGCTAAATTTTAGGTAATAAGGCTGCGGGTTCGAGTTCGAAGTGAGCATCGAAGTGAGGGGGGAATTACCTTACAGAATGCCAATTCTTACGTCATCTCATACTTTAGCTCACGATAAATTTAGTTCAACTCGCTGACACGCTCGCAAGGGCAGCGCTAGTGTAAATTCGAATTATCAACCGAGTTTATAGAATGCCAATCAAGAAACTCACCGCGGATTCAGATTCGAAGTTTAGAATGAAGTCTTACAGAATCACACTCAGGGTTGGTAGATCTAGATTTTGAAATTTCCCCATTTTCAAGAATTCTTTTCCCCAAAATGATACGTTTGACAACTTTTTTCCCCATTTTTGTTAAACAGGAAATAAAACGAATTGACAGATATTAAACTAGGTTTGTTAAGAACATATAAGAAAATAAAGAAGTATCGGAAGTTCTAAACTGAATCACCTAAAACGTTTAGAACTTCCAAAACTTCATCTTCGCTTAACATGGTCAGATAAACATTAATTGGAGTTAAATTTATACTTCACCCTCCTTCTTTCTTGTATATTTTTCTCCCCAAACATTTCCCCAAAGATTTCGTTTCCCCAAAATTTCGCAAAGACCGTTATTTTTCCCCAAAAATGCGAAAGAAACCCCCAACCTACCAACCCTGATCACACTACTGTATCACGACATGGGGAGGTGCATGTAAAACATTGTTATTAACCACAGAGAGAGCACAGAGAGCGATTCTCAAAGTGTTAACTTGCCGACCTTTTCTATTTCCTACTAACCTTTTGTATAAGTCCTGTAATTTGTTAACAGTTCGACAATTATTTATAATGAACGTTGTATTAAAACAACACTCAGCACTTTCATTTAGCTCTGACATAATTAATAAAAGGCGCAAAGATATAGTTTGCACTCAAAGAGTTTCTACTAATTACGCTTTTACAAGAAAATTCTATCTATTCCTGGGCCCACTGCTGTACAATAGATTAAATCGTACAGCAAACATCTACCCACTTAATTATAGAAATTGTAAGATCAATTTAAAAAACGTCCTACAAAGCATGTCCTATGAAGATACAGAGAGACTATTGGTTGTATTAAAATAGTATTGTAATTTTATTTAAGTTTTAATCTAAAAATAATTGGTAGGTAATGTATGTATGTATACTTTAAACCTTTATTGTGTAAAAATATTTTTTCTTTTCTAAATAAGTCAGTGATTTACTAATTTTGTGAATATTATTTGCCTAAATCACAGGATTTCCTAGTTCAGGCACACGTTATATACTGTTCCTATGTAAACCTTGTACAAAAACATTGTATGTGCACTTATTGAAAATAAATAATTATTCTATTCTATTCTATTCTATTCTATTCTTGGAAGTAATTTTTGCCAGTGTCATGTCTTGAATGTTAAAGGAGTTTTATGCATTTAGGTATTCAAACTACTTTACTTGTCACATGTCTCTTTGAAAAAGAATAATATGTCAGATGTCTGTCATGTCATGTCACTTGTCTCGATCCAAAAATAAAACTGTGATTTAAATGTGCTATATTTTAATCAATCTTCTCGAAAGCTATTTCATTCTCCAAGACTGTGTCCTAAGGCGGACACCACTGAGGCTCTGCTTTGTCAAACAACATCAGGTTATCGGTCCCACCTACAAGTATGGAGAATATTGCTAAACTACAAATTGGGTTGTTGGAAGGAAAATCGAATTGGGATACTTGGAAATATAAGGCCACCAGTCTGCTACGCACCGTCCCGCACGCGCTGGAAGTAGTGGAAGGCTCGTTCAAAAAACCCACAAAACCCGTTCTTCCAACAGATACAGCTGCAGTGACCACGTACAAGACAGAACTAGACCGTTTTGTAAAAGCTGACGCAACTGCCCTGCTTATCGTTACCACCAATATGAAAGAAGAGACACTTCGAAAGGTCATGCGATACACGAATGCAAGAGACGTATGGCTTGAGCTACATAGACTATTCGACGGCACGGACGAAGATAAGTCCTACAATCTATGTATGAGCTTCTTTGGCTTTAGAAAAGATCCGGCAGATGACATAGCCACAAACATGTCAAAATTGAAAAATATTTGGACGCAGCTTAATCAGGAGTTAAGTAAAGACAAAACCGGTGAGCTACCAGAACTGCTACTCCTTTGCAAGATTCTCGATACGCTCGACGAAACCTACTTTTCCTTCAGAAGCAGCTGGCTATTATTACCTAAATCTGAACGAACCATCGAAAGCCTTACAAGCCATTTATGTGCATTTGAACGAGCTCTGCAGAGTAATAACGTACTTCAACAGGAAGCTCTCGTTCCAAATTCCGGCACTACGTCTACTGCAGAGAAGAAAGATAGAAAGTTGAAATGCAATTACTGCCAAGCTATCGGCCATCGAGTGAGAAACTGTCAAAAGTGGATCAAAGACGGCAAGCCACCGAAAAGCAGCAATCCGCGAGCAACACCTTCTACTTCTAAATCTGCAAATATGATCCTGTTGTCGATCGATAGCACAGAAGTATTTTCAGTCGTTCCTGACATCGAAAACTGGTACGTGGATAACGGCGCCACGAGCCACGTGACAAACCGGGCTGATTTATTCCAAACTTTCAAATGCTTTGACTATATCCATACTGTAACAACGGCAGATGGCAAACCGATTCGTGCTAAGGGCAAAGGTTCGGTAATTATCGAAGCAAATGTAAGAGGAAAGCTACAACGAGCGACCCTTCAAGATGTTTGGTACGTTCCAGCCATTTCGAAGAATTTATTCTCAGTACTAGCACTTCACGACAGGATTCCGAACAGCAAATTCGTATCGACGACAAAAGAATGCAACGTCTATGTCAACGAAGAAACGTGCTTAATAGGAAGACGTAAGAAAGAAGGTGGATTGTACAAATTAGACTTAAAAGTTGTACATCCTGAGAATCCCGCTGAAGTCTTTGCAACGTTCAATACTATGCAACTATACCATGAGAGGTTCGCACACCAGAACAAGAGGCACGTGAAAGCTACAGTTAAACGCGAACTGGACTTAGATCTTCCTCTTGATAAGGAGCTATGCGAAGGCTGCATATATGGAAAAGCTCATAGACTCAAATTCGGTACGAGAACTCGAGCTACCGCGCCAGGAGAACTCGTTCACACCGACGTTTGTGGACCATTTCAACCGAGTTTTTCAAAATTCCAGTACTACGTGTTGTTCAAAGATGACTTTACAGGCTATCGTATGGTATACTTCCTAAGATACAAGTCAGAGGTTAAGGATAAGCTCGCCTTAATGCTAGCTCAGACGAAGAATCAAGGATATGCTGTAAAATGCCTGCTAAGCGACAACGGTGGCGAGTTTGACAACAAATCCATTAGAAATATACTAGACTCTCATGGAATTCGACAAAGACTG
This sequence comes from Agriphila geniculea, assembly GCA_943789525.1. Lineage (NCBI taxonomy): Eukaryota > Metazoa > Arthropoda > Insecta > Lepidoptera > Crambidae > Agriphila > Agriphila geniculea. The sequence goes on from OX038871.1 coordinate 22,469,714, forward strand.
GTAATGCCTTACACACCAGAGCAAAACGGTGTAAGTGAACGTGAAAATCGCACCTTGGTTGAAACAGCAAGATCTATGATGTACGCGCACGAACCTATGCCACAAGAACTTTGGGCGGAGCTGATAAATACCGCCGCATACATTCTCAACAGAACAGGTCCGACAAACAACAAAGACAAGTCACCGTACGAACTTTGGACTGGAAAAAATCCGACCATCAAACATCTGCGTATCATAGGATGCAATGCCTACGTCCACGTTCCAAAGCAGAAACGGAAAAAATGAACAAAAAAGCCATAAAAGGACGACTTGTCAGTTACGATGAAGATGGCTACCGGGTATGGATTACTGACGGAAAAAGTAACAAGCTCGTCCGCTCACGTGATGTCACTTTCGATGAAAGACCGCTTCCTAACAAAGAAGAAACAAACCCAGCTTGTGTAAACAACGACGCAAATACGAGGGAGTACATAATACAGCTGCCGATGGATAACCCCAACAGCAACGAGGAACCGGCTCCACTTCCTGAAGTACATCAAGATCCATTACCAGATGAATCCGAGGGAGACTTCGATGATGCTGAAGATAATGTCTTTAGTGATCATGAACTTGACCTTGAGGGAGAAACTTTGGAACCCGAACCAGTCCAAGAAGATCAAGTACATGAACCCGAACCGGTCCAAGAAGACCATAGACATGAACCCGAACTCGAACCACATCACGATGATCCTGAAGCAGTCGACTATGACGCCGAACAGCTGCGTTACAATTTGCGCAACCGTAACGAAATACGACGACCTGAAAGACTTAATGACTACGTATGTATCACAGAGACGTACCCGTCGAATTTCGCTGATGCAATGAATCGTGACGACAGTGAAGAATGGCGAAAAGCGATGCACAGTGAAATGAAGTCACTGAAGGACCTCAACGTGTGGACGGCATGTGATCTACCGAAAGGGAGAAAAGCGCTTCCTTGCAAATGGGTCCTACGAACAAAAAGGAACCCAGACGGCTCTATTGACAAATACAAGGCACGACTCGTTGTGAAGGGATTCAAACAAAGAAAAGGAATCGACTACGATCAGACCTTCAGTCCTGTCACACGCCTAGCGACTGTCAGAGCATTGTTGAGCGTCAGCGCTCAACAATGCTCTGACATGCATCTAGTACAATTTGATGTTGCCACTGCGTTCCTCAACGGAAAACTCGAAGAGGAAATTTACATGCAGCAACCCGAAGGCTTTAGCGACGGAACGCCTAAGGTCTGGAAACTTAACCGAAGCTTATAAGCTTAAAGCAGGCTCCAAGATGTTGGAACCCGTGTTTTGAAAGCATTTTACTTGATATGGGCTTTAAACAAAGCGAGGCTGACTGTTGTCTATACAGAAAAGAAACAGATGGCAAGAAGCTATTGATCACACTGTACGTAGATGACGGATTAGTAGCTGCGAGCGATGAAGACTTAGTGCAATCATTTCTTAATGATTTACGAAAACGTTTGAAGATAACGTCGAAACCCGCTTCATATTACCTAGGGCTACAAATCGAAAGAGAGAAGGATGGCTCTGTCTTCATTAGTCAAGAAGCCTATGCAAAGAAAATTTTGGAGCGTTTTGGAATGACAGATTGTAACCCTGTTACAACACCCATCGAGAAGGAAGCTACTCAATCAGGGAAAGTCGAATCCGAAACCGTAAAGTATCCATATAGAGAAGCCGTCGGTGCTTTAGCATATTTAATGGTCGGAACACGTCCTGACATTGCATTTGCAGTGGGTGTTGCCTCCCGAAAATTAGAATCCCCCTCCAAGGAAGACTGGCTTGGTATAAAAAGGATATTGCGTTACATCAAAGGAACGTCTGCCTATGGAATTAGGTATGAACAGCATAAACCAGCAATACTCGAAGCATTTAGCGATGCTGACCATGGAGGTGATCGAGAGACCAGCCGATCTACCACAGGCGTAGCCTGTCGCTATGCAGGAGGTGTGATATCTTGGCTCAGTCAACGGCAAGCGTCCGTTACTATCTCCACAACCGAAGCAGAGCTGGTAGCAGCCAGTGAAGCTGCTAGAGAGTTGGTTTGGCTAACCAGAATAATGCAGGATTTAACAGAACTCGAGCATATTCCTGCACTATATGTTGACAACGAAGCCGCAGTTCGCTTGGTACATAACCCCGAATTTCACAAGCGAACAAAGCACATTCGAATACGACATTTCTACGTTCGAGAGCAAGTTGCTGAAGGTGCAATGGAACTCAAGAGAATTGGCACTGCAGATCAGTTAGCTGATATCTTAACCAAAGGACTACCGCGGCCAAGATTCTCTTTCCTTTGCCATGCCCTTGGAATAGTATTGAATAAGGGAAAGTGTTAAAGGAGTTTTATGCATTTAGGTATTCAAACTACTTTACTTATCACATGTCTCTTTGAAAAAGAATAATATGTCAGATGTCTGTCATGTCCAAGGAGGTTTATATAAGGAGTGAGTACTATACAAAAATTCTCACTATTCGTTTAAAAGAAATTCAACTTTATTGCCTTTGTCATAGAGTTGAAATTCTATCGATGACATTCACTGAAGACTCTACTGTGTGAATGAAACAACACCAGGTGGAGGTCGGTGTCTCGTTCGCACAATTGCCATTACTAAACAATAATACCACGATAGTAGGAAAAAGAAAATGTACGTTACCAATCACGTAGTGTATCAAAGTTAAGGATTCAGAGTGGAATATTGAAAATATACTACTTAAATGTTAATTTAGAATAACTTAAAGTAATTGTAAAAAAACCGACTTCAAAAAACCTACCTCTAAAAAGCAAGAAATAATATTCGTAATAATAAAAACACGTCTAATGAAGTCGGGTGGGGCTGGAGTACAAATTCCTTTTTTTTTATTCTAAAAGCCCCACCCGACTTCAATAGACGTGTTTTTATTATTACGAATATTATTTCTTGCTTTTTAGAGGTAGGTTTTTTGAAGTCGGTTTTTTGTTTTTTTAAACAATTTTTTATTTTTTAATTTTTAGTGTAAGTACCTTTTCTATTAGGTAGTGTAGGTATATTATTTAGGTAGAAAAATCGGCTCAGCCAAACGTGAGTTAATCGCGGAGAAACATACATACATGCGGGTCAAACTACGAACCTCCTTTTTTAAGTCGGTTAAAGAACTACACTTAAGATATCCCTTTTTAAACAAAAAAATAATTATCTTATTCAGTTCATAAACAAAGAAGTTATACGACTGATCATCGAGGTAGTTCACACAGAAATCATTCCATTTTCGTGCTTTTTTCAAGATTACTTGAAAAGTACTGAACCGATTTCAAAATTTTAAAAAATGGGACCAACTTGAAAGTTTACCTAATCTAATAACGTTTGAATCATTTCAATCGGTTCAGCCGTCTTTGAGTAATCGGTGTACATACAAAAAACAAAAAAAAAAATAAAAAAAAAAAAAAAAAACGGGTCGAATTGAGTACCTCCGTCCTTTTGAAGTCGGTAAAAATAAAACTGAACTTACTCTTTTGATTTAATTAGATTTCTACAATAATGCTAATCAGCATTATTGTAGTTGTATAAATTAAAGTGTCAATCCTGGCAACTCCGATCCGATTTTGACTTTGGCGCCGAATTTCAATTTTAGAATTTCAATATTTAGGAAATATTCCTTTACAAAACTAGGGTGACCATAAATACTACACCATTTCAGATTTCCCAAAAAGGAATTGTTCTATCAATTGAAATTACTGGAAGTCGCAGGCTAGGGGTAAAGTAAATATGAATAATCAAATTCATGTTTATGCGCCGATTTCGATGAAACTCGGTTTATGGTACTATTTTGATAAGAAAATAATAACGCCATATTAAAATATTAAAAAATCCAAGATGGCGGCTAACTTTTTTGTTTGTGGGCCGATTTCGATGAATTTCGGTTTTTGGTACTATTTTGAGAAGAAAATAACAACGCATTTTTTAAATATTAAAAAATTCAAGATGGCGGCTAACTTTTTTATTTATGGGCCGATTTCGATGAAACTCGGTTTTTGGCACTATTTTGCTAAGAAAATAATAACGCATTTTTTAAATATTAAAAAATTCAAGATGGCGGCCAACTTTTTTGTTTGTGGGCCGATTTCGATGAAACTCGGTTTTTGGCACTATTTTGATAAGAAAATAACAATGTATTTTTTAAATATTAAAAAATTCAAGATGGCGGCCAACTTTTTTGTTTTTAGGCCGATTTCAATGAAACTCGGTTTTTGGTACTATTTTGATAAGAAAATAACAAAGCATTTTTTAAATATAAAAAAATCCAAGATGGCTGCCAACTTTTTTGTTTGTGGGCCGATTTCGATGAAACTCGGTTTTTGGCACTATTTTGATAAGAAAATAACAACGCATTTTTTAAATATTAAAAAATTGAAGATGGCCGCCAACTTTTTTGTTTGTGGGCCAATTTTAATGAATTTCGGTTTTTGGTACTATTTTGATAAGAAAATAATAACGCTATGTTAAAATTATAAAAAATCCAAGATGGCTGCCAATTTTTTTGTTTTTGGGCCGATTTTGATGAAACTCGGTTTTTGGTACGATTTTGACAAGAAAATAACAACGCAATTTTTAAAATACTAAAAATCTAAGATGGCGGCCAACTTTTTGTTTTTTTGGGCCGATTTCGATGAAACTCGGTTATTGGTTACTAATTAGACAAGTCGTCGTGTATCATGTCGACGAAAAAGCAAATATTCAATGATGTCACTGTGATCAACGCCGTTAAGACGGGGAGCGATCACCGATTGGTACGTGGCACATTGAATATCAACATAAAGCTGGAAAGATCTCGACTGATAAAATCAACACTCCGACCATTGCCGGCCCATATCAAAAACCCCAAGAGCTTTCAACTCGAACTCCAAAACCGTTTCGAAGCCCTTGAGAACAGCATAGATGTGGACGATCTAAACAATATGGTGGTGGATACTGTCCGTACGGTAGGGTCCAAGTTCTTCAAGACCCGCCGTCCCAAGCTAAAGAAACTCTCCGACCACACACTCCTACTCATGGATCAGAGACGTGAAATGAGGCTCCAGAGTTCAGTAGATGCTAATCGTTATCGGCAGCTTAATAGACAGATATCTAAGTCTTTGACGAGCGACCTTCGCCAATTTAATACGAATCGTATTAAAGAGGCTATCGAGCGGAACAAAGGCTCCAAAGTGTTCGCGAGAGATCTGTCTATTGGGCAAAGCCAGATGACGAAGCTGAAAACTGACGACGGACGCATCATCTCAGCGAAGCCTGAAATCCTTAGGGAGATCGAGAGTTTCTATGGGCAGTTATATTCCACGCAGACACCCGTTGAAAGCAAGGCTAAAGACCCCAGAGCCAAGCTTACCCGACACTATACCCAAGATATCCCGGACGTCAGCATGTACGAGATTAGTATGGCTCTCAAACAGCTGAAAAACAACAAGGCGGCGGGCGACGACGGAATCACTACAGAACTTCTGAGAGCGGGCGGTAAGCCGATACTTAAAGTCCTCCAGAAGCTTTTCAATTCCGTCATCGTCGAGGGCAGAACGCCGAAGACATGGAACATAAGTGAGGTGATTTTGTTCTTTAAAAAGGGTGACAAGTCCCTCTTAAAGAACTATAGACCCATCTCGCTTCTGAGTCATGTCTATAAGCTGTTTTCGAGAGTCCTTACGAACCGTCTCGCTCGCAAATTCGACGACTTCCAACCTCCCGAACAAGCCGGGTTCCGAAAAGGCTTTAGCACCATAGACCACATCCATACGCTGCGGCAGGTCATACAGAAGACCGAGGAGTATAATCTGCCACTTTGCTTGGCGTTCGTGGATTATGAGAAAGCCTTTGATTCGATTGAAACCTGGGCGGTGCTGCAGTCTCTCCAAAGGTGCCAAGTGGACTACAGGTATATCGAGGTGTTGAGGTATTTATACAAAAATGCCACCATGTCGGTCCGAGTACAGAACCAGAGAACAAATCCTATCCAACTGCAGCGAGGTGTGAGACAGGGAGATGTTATCTCTCCGAAACTGTTCACAGCTGCGTTGGAGGATATCTTTAAACTCTTAGACTGGAAAGGACTCGGCATCAACATTAATGGCCAATACCTAACACACCTTCGTTTTGCCGATGATATAGTTCTAATGGCTGAGACGTTGGAGGACCTGAACACAATGCTCGAAGATCTCCGTAGTGCTTCCCAAAGAGTGGGTCTTAAAATGAACATGGATAAGACGAAAATCATGTCGAATGCCCATGTTGTGCCCGCTCCAGTTCATGTTGGGAACACTGCACTTGAAGCTGTTGACCATTATGTATACCTAGGACAGGCAGTCCAGTTAGGTAGGTCCAACTTTGAGAAGGAGATCTCTCGTCGAATCCAACTCGGATGGGCAGCATTCGGGAAGCTCCGAAAAATCTTCGTGTCCGATTTACCTCAGTGTCTCAAGACGAAAGTCTATGACCAGTGTGTGTTGCCAGTGATGACTTACGGCAGTGAAACGTGGTCGCTAACTATGGGTCTCATAAGGAGGCTCAAGGTCACCCAGCGTGCAATGGAGAGAGCCATGCTCGGCATTTCCCTGCGTGATCGAATCAGAAATGAGGAGATCCGCAGGCGAACTAAAGTAACCGACATCGCTCGAAGGATTGCTCAGCTAAAGTGGCAGTGGGCTGGACACATAGCGAGAAGAACCGATGGCCGTTGGGGCGGAAAGGTTCTGGAATGGCGACCGCGCACCGGACGACGCTCCGTGGGTAGGCCCCCGACAAGGTGGACCGACGATCTGGTGAAGATTGCCGGAAGCCACTGGATGTGGGAAGCGCAGGACCGATCGTCGTGGAAATCCTTGGGGGAGGCCTATACCCAGCAGTGGGTGTCGTGCGGCTGATATGATGATGATGATTTTCTTGTCAAAATATTACCAAAAACCTAGTTTCATCGAAATCGGCCCAAAAACAAACAAGTTGGCTGCCATCTTAGATTTTTAATTTTTTCTATACATATTGTGTTATTATTTTCTTGTCAAATTAGTACTAAAACCGAGTTTCATTCAAATCAGCCCACAAATAAAAGAGTTGGCTGCCATATTTTTTTATATTTTTAACATTTCTTTGTTATATTTTGATCAAAATAGTAACAAAATCGAGTTTCATAAAATCGGCCCACGAACAATATAGTTGGCCGCCATTTTGTTTTTTTTATATATTTTTAACATTGTGTCGTCGTAAATCTTTTGCACCCATTTTATTAATTTCACAAGTAAAGAAATTGGTGCAAGTATTTTAGACCTTATTGACATCTTTACCAAAATAACAGTTTTTAATGAAACAGCAAAGTAAATGTACAAGTATAATTATGGGAAAAAGCAATCGAATTGCAAACGTCAATAAAGTTGAAAATCGTTTCCATCTTTTTTTAACTACAGATCACTAGACAATGTTTTCCTACTTTTACTTGTTTTTCCAACATTTATTTGTTTTTCCGAAGTTCAAGCACATTGCATTTTTATTAAAAATTGGAATAAACTTTAAAGTTGCGTAATTATTTACACTTGAAATTAAATTGAATTGAATAAACTAGATTTTAATTGGTTGAATTACCATATTTAAAAAATAAAAACAAAAAAGCAACTTAATAAAAACGTGATAAATAATTTGTTCTTAAAAAATATTTTTTTTAATAAATATTAATTTTCTTTTTTTTAGTTAACGAGCTAAACTAAAAATATACCACCGCCTATCAGAGTACTCGTCAAGACCATTCAAACGAGTCCAAACTCGATGGGGTTGAAAGGTTTTATTGCAGAGTTCCTGTGGCCTTCTTCCGGCTCCATCATCAGACTCTTGGATACTATTACCCAACAGAGCACTCGTCAAGACGATTCAAACGAGCCCAAACTCGATGGGGTTGCATGATTTCAATATTGAGTTCCTATGGCATGGAATCTAGACTTCATCATCCGACCCTGAACCTCGTCTCCCGTCAGAGTACTTGCCAAGACAATTCTAATAAGCCCAAACACGATGGGGTTGTATAGTTTCATTCATCATAGAGTTCCTGTGGCGTTCTTCCGGCTCCATTATCAGATCACCTCAATGACACTGTAATATTGCATTTCCTTCCATTTCTGACCTGTGTTCAAAGTTTCAAGTCTGTAGCTCATCGAGAATTTGGTATAAAATCGTTTGCAAAATTTGTGCTCAAACAAACAAAAGAGCAAGCAACCTAATAAAAACGCGGTAAAAAGTGTTAATTATAAATAAAGAACTACCTAGGTATTTAAGTTTATATTAAACAGTTTAAAGTATTATGTATGTCTCCGGCCAACCATACGGTTTGGTCACCCTAATGAAGAAAAGGACACATACATCTACTTGACCTCTCTGTCGGCTCGTTTTGGGGCGAAGCACTCATTCCAGTTTATAGTACTATTTCCATGGTCATGTCATGTCACTTGTCTCGATCCAAAAATAAAACTGTGATTTAAATGTGCTATATTTTAATCAATCTTCTCGAAAGCTATTTCATTCTCCAAGACTGTGTCCTAAGGCGGACACCACTGAGGCTCTGCTTTGTCAAACAACATCATTGAATAGTTCAGTACCTATTTCTAGATTTTCTAGTAGATTGTTTCAGTTTACATTAAAATGCGGGTGCATCACATTCCAATGCTGCTTGGAGCATTTGGCAGCAAGTATATCAAGACAGTTTACTCGGTAAGTTTTGCCGAGGTAGCGACCACTACAATAAAAGTCTCAGCTTCACACAACCAAGATCGCGCCTATTTCCATTATCCCACATATTGTTCAGTTGCGTAGACACTTGTACCACAAAACTGCACCAATTTTAAGACACAATATCCACTATGAATCAATTTGCGAATAATTAAAATAGTCACCGAACTGAACTCGACAAAATCCCGCCAAAAACTCACATAGAAAGGTCTTCTTCTTCTTATTTTTGTTTTGGCAATCTACTTTCCTCTTGGAAGTAATTTTTGCCAGTGTCAAGTGTTGAATAGTTCAGTATTTCTAGTAGATTGTTTCTGTTTACATTAAAATGCGGGTGCATCACATTCCAATGCTGCTTGGAGCATTTGGCAGCAAGTATATCAAGACAGTTTACTCGGTAAGTTCTGCCGAGGTAGCCACCACTACAATAAAAGACTCACACCCGATTGCACTAAACTTAAGGATCGCCTAAGTCTGTTCCTAACTACAACACGACCAAATTAAAACGGTGTCAAACTTAGCGGTCATGTAGCTGTCATTCGCCTACTTAACTTGGTCGAGTTGTAGTTAAGACAAGACTTAGGCGATTCTTAAGTTTAGTGCAATTGGGTGTAAGCTTCACACAACCGAGATCGCGCTTATTTCCATTATCCCACATATTGTTCAGTTGCGTAGACACTTGTACCACAAAACTGCACCAATTTTAAGACACAATATCCACTATGAATCAATTTGCGAATAATTAAAATAGTCACCGAACTGAACTCGACAAAATCCCGCCAAAAACTCCATAGAAAGGTCATTGGAAGGTTAAAGATTTTTATTGAATATCTTTAGAAATATAGACTTATCTTAAAATCTAATTAGTAGACTTTGTACAGAAAGCTTATTTCTCGAAATGGTTTTGAGATTTCCGGTCATGTTCAAAAAGTTAGCAAAGCCAATTATAGTCTAAGCCAGCGATTCCCGAATAGGGTTCCACGGAACCCTGGGGTTCCGTGAGAGGCTCTCAGGGGTTCCGCGAAAATTCAAGAGTTTATAAATTCAAGATCCTACTTATCTTTTTGTTCTAACTAAATTAATATTTTATATCTTAAAAGTCCTTCTTTTAAAGTTAAACCATATCCCTAGAATAATAACACCTAGAAGCCGTGTCCGTGTATGCAAATTAAAGTGAGGCAACTTATACCAAGCCAGAATGGTTTAGTTTTGAAATTTATATCCTACATACGTTAACTAATCGTAACTGAAACCCAATAATATAGTAATTAGTCTTATAAATGTGGGTAAACTGAAACGGTTTTGTACTTAATCGGTATAATTAGGTAATAATGTAGAATAACAATCTGAAAACGGAGCCATTTTGGCTGTTTTAGTTGCCTCACTTTTGACAGTGCGCTTTGTAGAGAACTATCGTTCTTGGTGTTATTATTCTAAGACTATATCATATATAATAAATTAAAATTAAAATGACACTTTAATGTTCTAATGTCAGAAACCGTTGCTCTGTAGATTTAATTAAAGCAGAATTGCAAAAGACGTGTCTTGTTCGGAATTCATTAATATAAAAATGAGGCGGAATTAACGAGATATGCCCGTAGCAATACACAATATGCATGGAATGGAAACAGTAAAAAAATACCTAAAACATTAAATCAAAACTCTCTTTTTTTCCCTTTACCTAGGTACCTAGTTATCCTTTTTTTTTTATAACACTCTTACTTTGCTGACCCGCCCGTTAGTTTTCATTGATTTTGAGTATTTTAATTACAAACATTCACATACATTCAACATATCTGGGTAACTGGTAAATGAAGGATTTACCAGTTACTAGACTCTACAGTAGTTTTACTGCTAGTTTTAATGATTTCAACGTACATTTAGAAAATAGACCCAAAATTTTTTTTGCACCCTTGTATCTGTCCTATTTTCTATTCCTAAAAGTGCCAACCCTAGTTAGTTTACTTCTTACTAGAGCTCTGGTTCCACCGAAAATCGGTTAACCAAAAAGGGTTCCGAAGCCAAAAGAATTCGGGAACCGCTGGTCTAAGCAAGCTTAAAAGCAAGCATAACTACAAAAACCGCTCATGTAGCCAACAGAAATTAAGACAATCACTCAATAAATATATATTTAAATGAAGCTCAAAATCTATTCATTTAACTTGTTTTAGGATTTGTTTATGAATGGTATTCGCTCGAAATAGAAGATTAATTACGATAATAAACAAATACCATTGGCATTAGTTTTTGGAATTAGAACGGATTAGATCATTCCGCTGCGCTGCGACGGGTATGTGTTACAATGCCAAAGTAGAAAAGACCGAATTTTACAATACCTACGGACGAAATCCCGAAAATTAAAAAGCCGAATGGTTGTTTGGCCGTACGTTTAAAATCACGAAAGGACATTTTACCTAAAATACTAAATCCCGAAGCTTAAAATACCGAAGGTTAATATACCTAAGTTCTATACCCCGAACTACTTAATACCGAATTGGCTGTGGAGGTGTCTTTGGGCTTCGCCTGAAATGCTTTATAGTAAATTTAGCCGACGAAAATTAGTCTAAACTAGTCTACTGGGACTTAGAAACTGTAGACCGTAGGTCAGGACACGAAAAAGGTGCGAGGAGCGGAGCGACGAGCATGTTAGGTTGACATGAACCCAGCGCGCGAGCCGAGCGAGCGAAGCGAGCGTGCCGCGGCAGCGGCCGGCGAAGCGCCAGAAAAAAAACTATTTCAAAGTCGATTGGTGGATTTTGTCAAAATAATGACCATTTTACAAGCATTTTTGAGTAAAACAATTAACCGCAACGCCTACCTTCATATGTATGTGTAGGTGAAGTAAGTCTAAGTTTCGACATTTTAACTGTCGGGATTTTGACCTTTCGGGATTTCGACCTTTCGGGATTTCGAACTTTCGGTCATTTGATAATCGATCTTTCAAGTTTCGGTCTATCGGATATCGGTATTTAGAATGTTCGGTATTTTGAAAATAGGTCTTTTATGTGTCGATATTTTGGTCGTATGTATTATGAATTGTCGGCATTGTAATGCATACCCGCTGCGACAGATATCAAGTTATGAACTTACTTGCCTTCGGACAGTGCCGTTTACACGGCGGAAAGTAAGTTGGCGGGAAGCGGGAGACGAAGCGGGAGGGGGGTGCACGCTACTTGCCTGTCCAAAAAATAGAACCCGATCCTATCCTGCGGCAAGTTGCTACTTACTTACTTACTTGCCGGACGGTGTCCACACGCGGTTTCTACTTACTTACTTATAGATGTGTAAACCGGGCTTAGTAAAAAATGTAGCATTCCGTACGTACGGAATAAAGGCGGGCACATCTGTCTTATGTGATGACACGCCACGCCACGTGATGACACGTAAGGTAAGGTTCACACTATTAACACGCCTGTCGCCTTCCCATGTGACGCGACGCGTCAGCGGTAGGTGCACACTTAGCTGACGTGTTAACACGCCATATGACGCGATGTTACCTAGGTTCATACTAGTCTTATGTCTTATTTAAAAATTGGAAATTACCAACATTAGGTATTTTTAAATTTAAATAACTATTTCAAAAACTGCCCATGATAGATTTGCACTGTTAAATATTGTTTTGCTTATAGGGATAAGATCTTTGAAATAAAACAGTTTTTTGGTAGCAACATCGCCAAAAAATAAATATATTCTAATTTGAAAATAAATTCTGACTATGCAGCTTTTATTCAGTGTATATATCGATCAAACAAAATAAAAACAAAATTTAATAAATGCTCTACCTCTTCATACGAAATTACTCTTATTTAAAATTATACATATAAATATTATAGATAAATATCTATATATTTATCGATATCGAAAACATCTTCCAACCCTACTAAAGCATCGCACGCGTCACAACACGTGTTAACACGCAATATGATGCAATCTGATATGGGATTTGGTCGCGTCAGCGACATGTTATAAGTGTGAACCTAGTGCATACATTTACTATGAAAACCGAAGGCACATGACGGCGTGTTAACGTCAGACAAATGTGCCCGCACCTTAACGATTGTGTGTGGCCAATACAAAATCTATGGAAAGCTTGCGTTCGGAATGACTTTTTTCCGTGCGTGATTCCGAATGCACGAGCCCTCATGTGGAATTCCGTACGGAAAAAAATACGTACGGAACGTTGACGTCTGTGTGTGGCAGCATGGTAAATACTGTAATCCATCGCCATATAGTAAATTTTAACCATGGCAAGTAATTTGTATGGAATGTTCAATATTTTACTTTCCATGGTTAAAATGTACTATGTGGCGTTGGATCACAGTATTTACCATGCGTGTAACCGTCGCCGTTGACGCGGATGAAGGAGTACCAGTGTGGAATAAGTGTAAATGGACGCGTTCGTTAAGCAAAATTATATTAAAAAATTACATTTTGTGATATTTATCAATATCGGAAATACGATATTGGGTCTTTCAATTCCGGTATTGAAATATCGGAAAATTCTGTCCGAGATTCCGGAGTTACGAGATTCCGGAATCTCGGAATGCATGCCCTAGTGGCAGGCATCGACTTTGTTTGTACCTATGCAATTGCTGCGTTCGGAATTCCGAATCGGGATCCCGTTTTGAGATTCCGTTACATGATTACGTCTGTGTGTGGCCGGCCTCTGTGATTTCTGTCAGAGTTGATTGCAACAAAATTAGATAATCAGCGCGCTGGTCACCTGCCTTTCTATTGTCTTTTAAAAATCTATCGCAATCGCTTTCAGGATGTAACATTGAAGCTTCTTTTTGGGACAAATAAAAACTTACCAAAGAAATGCAGCAATGTGTCACACACATCCATCTGTCATTAGCCCCCAGATAATACAATACAAAAGTACTCTGTGCTTTGATTGACATGACATGAATGAACGATCCCGTCCCATAGAGTTCGTCCTGGGGCCGTACCGGCTAACACATCGAACTTCGATAAGTCTGCCCGGCTTCAAATTAAAACAGAAAAATCGAGCCTCAATCAGGCCAAAATGGCGAACCCCAATTCATGATGTCACAAAAACATTGATTCTTTTATGTAACTTCAGCAAATAGTACAATACGAAATTCCTTATTTCGATTTATCTGTTTTGAGTTGAAGCTCGCCAGACTTATCGAAGTTCGATGTGTTAGCCGGAGGTCGGTAACTACACGTACGGCCTACGGCCCCTGTGTGTACTCCTGTTCATGATTGATTGAGGTTATGTTTGTTGATGCAGTGCTGAAGATTTAAAATATTTTTTAATTAATAGCAAAAAACCCGAGTGGCTAATTAGTGAATAACTTAGCTTGAATGTTATAATGGCAGGTCTTTTACTAAGTCCAACAGAAAAAGTATTCATACTCCATGGAGTCCAGGTAAATATTATTATAAACTTCACTCGATGTATAGAAAGTAAGTTTTCAAGTTCTTCAAAGCTGTATCGTCTGCGACCATCTCATATCTTGGCTCCTCTGGATCTAAGTGGTTGTAGAATCGTCATTACTGATTCTTATTTTTATTTTATTACACAAATGGTGTGACCGAATAACGTTTCAATATTATTTTTGTCTAAATTTGATACCCAAATACCATTAACTATTAATTTTGAATTGGAAATCTGTTTTAGGATGATTTTCGATCGGATGGTCGAACAAATATAGACTACCGACCAATGGAACTTGAAACGGACGTAGTCAGTCATGCAAGTGGTTCAGCGAGGCTTAGGCTTGCCAATACAGACATTCTTGTGGGAGTCAAAACGGAAATAGACATACCAAAACCGGATAAACCTGATTCAGGAAAAATTGAATTCTTTGTTGATTGGTATGTTTTTTTTAATTATCTACAAGCAGCTCGCAACTTTGTCTATGTGGACAGTTATTTTTATATCCCTTAGGAAACAGTTTTTTTTTCTGGGTGGAAGGTACTGTGTGTCCTTTTCTGTACCCCTGACAATGTGTATACAAAATCTGTGTGTTGGTTGTGTAGCTAAAACATGAAAGTGTAACAAACAATCTTACTTTCATTCACATATAAATAAAAATTAATGTATGTATGTTTGTCTCTATTATCCCCGTCAATTGGTAATGCGCCTGGCGGCCATGATATTAACCTCAAAAACAAAAAAACATTTTTAAAATTCTGATATACCTAGACCCTATCTTATTGAAAATAATAATGCAATAATTAATATATTAGATTACCTAATTGAATTTTCTTGTTTCATGACATTTTTAGTTGCGGATCACGTCAACGTGGATGTTAATGTGACAAGGTTCCAACGCATGACCAATTGACGGATGATTACCAAATGACATGAATAGTTTAAGAGTGTATATTACCCAATATACACTCTTAAACTATTCATGTCATTGTGATGAAACTTTGGTAAATGGATTTACTTACCACTGGGGAGGTTTCTAATGAAAAAAGATTCAAATCATTTATCTGTACGTGGCATTGCAATGCATGCCGGGGACAGCTAGTTTATAATATTAGTAAGGATAACAATATTTAATTTTAGAATTATTACCTATTTCTATTCTAAAAAAAAAGTATTTTTTTACAATCATTGTTTGCATGACACCCAAATTACATTTTAGTATATAATTGCACATTTCGAAATCTTTTTTAGCTCTGCGAACGCTACACCTGAGTTTGAGGGCCGAGGTGGTGAGCAACTAGCTAACAGTATATCGAACTTGATGCAGAGAGCATACCATTCCTCCCAGGCTTTTAATCTGAAACAGCTTTGTATATTTGAAGGAAAACAATGCTGGAAACTGTACATTGATATCTTGGTAAACATAAAAATAATCTAATATACTTTATCATTCATTAACGAGCTTAACTTTTAGCAGCGGCAGTCTGGGGCCCTATTTTTTAATCACTCGACGCTAGTCAAGCACTCTTTTCTACAGATTTTTGTTTGACATTTGACTCAAATGAATGAGATTGAGTCAAATGTCGAATGAATATCAGTAGAAAAGTGCGCTCGCTTGCAAAAATAGGGCCCCTGGCTGTTTCTTTCATATTTTATTTTTTGTTAATTTTATGTTTGTTGAGCACTGACCTCCATTAAACAAGTACGATGGACAGGCAAACGTCACCAATTGTTTGATCCGATTTGAAAATCGCTATATTGGCGCTGAGAGCATTAGATTCTACTATGGCAGTAGTGAGTGAACTTGGAACTTATTAGTTCCAAGTTCACTTACTACAGCCATAGTAGAATCTACTGTTCTCAGCGCCATATGGCGATTTTCAAATCGGCAAAAAAACTGCTGTCATATCATGACAATAGCCTGTCCAGCGTACTTGTTTAATGGAGGTCAGTGTTGTTGAGTCATATGTTGTACTGGTATTGTAACATACAGATGTCTCTCTCCGCAAGATGGGGACTTGGGGGGGTATTACAAGCTCTTAAAACTTATCAGTTATCTGAACTATCTATCAAGGCTATCAATGCATCTCTTTTACAGAATGAGAAAGAGATATAACTTTAGCTCCAAACGCCTAAAAAGAAAAGACATACTATAGTTGAATTGGCTCCTATAGTGATAGTTAACTTCGAGTAGATGGCTCGCTGGAGTCACGCTCTGAATGACAATGATCAAACACCAAATCTGATTAAAGTAGAATACAATTGCAGATCAGATCACAAAAAAAAACCTTAGCGATTCAGAAAACTGACATGTTTCAAGACCGGTTCCCTATGTATTTGCATAAAATTTTAAGGCATAATATGTCATAGCATAATATGATTTCGCCGAATGATGTTTACGCATAATATTATTTAGTCATAACAGCTTATGCATAATTTTTTAAGCATAACTACTTTAAGCATAATCATATTTAAGCATAATATTCTTAGCATAAATTTAAACTCGCATAATGTTATTTATGCATATTTTTATAAACAAAAAAATCACGACGCTTAAAATCACGAAAGAACATTTTACCAAAATACAAAATCCCGAAGCTTAAAAAACCGAAGGTTAATTGAGGGTTACATGCCAGCAGGTCGGTTCTGGCACTTCGCCGGCCGCTACCGCGGCACGCTCTCTTCGCTCGCTCGGCTCGTGCGTTGTTGGTCGCAATGGAACCTTACCTCCTCCTCGCTCGCTACGCTCGCTCGTCGTCGCACCTTATAGACCTAAACAGACTTTCGGGATTTTTAACTATCGGCATTTTAACTTTCAGGGTTTCGAACTATCATCAG
Organism: Agriphila geniculea; assembly: GCA_943789525.1. NCBI lineage: Eukaryota > Metazoa > Arthropoda > Insecta > Lepidoptera > Crambidae > Agriphila > Agriphila geniculea. The sequence continues at coordinate 22,486,726 of OX038871.1, forward strand.
TCATTTAATAATCGATCTTTTAAGTTTCGGTCTATTGGATATCGACATTAAGGAACTTCGGTATTTTAAAAATAGGTGTTTTATGAGTCGATATTTAGGTCGTATGTGTTATGAGTTTTTGGCATTTTAATACAATACCTACCCCTTTTGCATGAAAATAAATAAGTGCGTAAAAATTGTTATTCTTATTGTTTTTGATTTTTATGTCTAAATAATATTAGGCGAATAGACAATATGCCTAATAACATTATGCGAAAACAAATTAGTCTAAATGATAATTATGCTAATATAAATAGTATGCCAAAAAACAATTATGCGAAAGTATTATTATGACAAAAAAAATTATGCCAAATCCGTTATGCCAAATCAAATTAGGTATAAAACAATTATGCGAAAACAAGGGATCCCTTCAAGACCTTGTAATATCTCTCTGGTGATGTACAGTACAGTACTGGTTTAACCTATTTTAGGCACCAGCTTCTCAAGAGCCATATTCTGATTCCTAACTTTTCTCATCAATAACAATATTGGTTCTTTACAGATATTAGAATGTGGTGGCAACCTGTGTGATGCTGTGTCATTGGCTGTCAAAGCTGCTCTTTTCAACACAAGAATTCCTTTTGTGAAGGCGGCTCTCATGGACGGCGGCAACGTAGATTTACAATTATCAGATGATCCTTATGATAGCAGACTCCTAGATGTTGGCTCTGCCCCTTTACTGGTAATATTTTTTCAAATCCGTTTGGCCGTTTTTGCGTGTTTCAAACATTGAGTAACAAACATTCAAACAAGTTATGAACTTTCAAAAATATTATACACTGTTAATTTTTAAGTATATCTAAAAATGAAATAGGGATTTCAGACCACGTGAATGAACAACTTTTAATATGGGGCCAACCACGGAATCTAGAAAAAATCAACTGTTCTATAGAAAAGTACAACATCGACTCGACTATAATGTATTTTTTTCGATTTTTTTTTGTGATTCTGTGGTGGCCCCATAGTAAAAGTTGTTCATTTATGTGGTCTGAAATCCCCTTTTAATTTTAGATATACTTAAAAATTAACAGTGTATGTAGGTAGGATATTGCCGTCCGACGTCAGTGGGGTAAACGATAACGATGTCCGGCTTCGCTGGCATCCCCCCCACCAAATGAATAAATAATAGGATATTGCGCATTACTCTTTTAGTCCATCCTATTGTGCAAAAGAATTTAAATTGTTTTAACATGGGACAGTAAATAAAAATTGCCAACTTTTTAAATTTACAGGTCACATTATGTAAAATTGGTGATAAATGCGTGGTGGATCCTTCTGGGGAAGAAGAAAGCTGTAGCGTAATATCCCTTATAGTTGGCGTCACTGGTAATAGAAGATATTACCACCGCGAAGAGACGGGTGAAGACCAAAATATAGAAAGCAAGTGCACGACTATTGGCATGAATGGACCGGGTAGTGTGGCCCCTAAAACACTGAAAAATGCCATCAACCAAGGCATGTAAGTAAACTCGCCATGCTTATTTATGCGAAGGCTACATATTAAGGCAACTTTATATGCAACACTGGCACCGCTCCTGCAAAAAAATCATTACCGTGTAAACACACAATTTATTAAAAATCCAAGCTTATGGTCCCCTCCAAAAATATCAATTTGTTAATAATAATAATAATATTTATTGAATAAAAACAGTTTAACAACATTATATTTCAGAAGGGTATGACATCCAGTAATTAGAAATTATAAAATGTAGTTATAAGCAAATTTTAACAGGGTTTCCCGAACTAGGCAATGCCTGTATCTCAGGATACCAATAAACATTAATAGTCATCACAAGTACAACATAAGAAAAATTAAATATTTTAGATTTTACAAATTTCGTTGCATGCTTAGAAAATGCATAAAATACTGAGAAAATAATAATTATAAAAACGTAACATTTTGACTTAAAAGTAAAGTATAATAACAATGACAAAAGAATAGCTCAGAAACATCAGTTAACCAAACTTTCAGTAAATAAATATTATTGTATAACTTTCAGTAAATACATGTTATTTGTATTGTATTTGTTAATTAATAACTATTGATATTTTGTGAAGGGACCATAAGCTTGGATTTTTTATAAATTGTGTATTTAATTTACAAACTTGGATTTTTTATATTTCTTTATTTATTTATATAAAAGCACATGTTACAGTATCACTTTCACATCAATAACTGAGATATTAAACAAAGTTATAAGTTGTGTATTTAATTTACACAAGCATGCAGTTTTTATAAATTTTGTATTTAATTAACACGTAAATTTTTTTTGCGGAAATGGCGCTAGTGTTGCATAAAGACGCCTTAAACTAAGTGCAGCACATTCAAGTTATACAAAATGGACAAAAAAATCCAATGAATTTTGAAATTCGTCAATTAGTTTTATATTATTATTAGCGACCGCTCGCGCCTCGTCTGCGTAGAAAGTTTTTTGTCAGTACCCCTGTGTCAGTACCCCTGACGACGTGTATGTAAAATTTCATGATGATCAGTTCAGTAGTGAAGGCGTAACAAACAAACAAACGACTTTCGCATTCATAATATTAGTAAGTATTTGCCCTTATTGCATTTGTTGCATTCATAATATATTTGCTCAGATTAAATTTTTAATATTGTATTTCTTTTCAGAGTAGCAGCTAAATCTCTTGATGAAGCTCTGGGACATGCTCTTTTAAGAGAGCGACAAGAACATGTAGGCATCAAAAAGCATTCATACGGATTCTTAAAATAAAATCAATTTTGCTCAATGAATTATTATTATTTATCCCTACGATAGGTTTTGTACGTAAGCAAAAAGTGGTCGCACAGTAGCCACTTTTTGCTCTTTTTACCTAGTACTGCTACAACGAAGTATATGTTACCGAGGTTATTGTTTATAAATAAACTATAGAACCCCTTAGCTTTAATTTGTAGTGAATTTTCGATACATTTATAAATTTAATTAAGATGAGGGCGCCACTTTGAGGCATATACCTTCATTCTCAGAAGATCCTTCGGCCAGATCCACAATGGATCTAATCTAGTGAGATATTTTAGGGCCCTTAAGTATCCAGAGTTTTATTTTTAAGCTGTAGTAGCAGGCACCAAATTTGCCAACAAAAACTATACAACCACTATAATTTGTTAAAGGTAGCAATGCAAAAGGAGATGTCCCAGCGTTGCCCCAGTTTCATTTTATTTAATTACTTTCATAATTAAAAAATGCTAATTACATTTTATTTTGGTTATATTTAGAAAAACAATTACAAAAACATTAAGTTGTTTTCTGAAGTATTTTGTGAAAAAAATGTAAGTAAATAGTACTATCATGATAAAAAATTGTGATTCAAAAGCGTTTTAACTTAAAAATCCCACTTTTTAATGCTGCTACTCTGACATACTACTTTGATTAAGACGCGATAGACTTTCATTTTTTGAGAATGGTGAGGCAAATGACATAAGCGCGATGGGACATGTCCTTTCGCCTCATTTCCAATCAATTACGATTTAAAAAAAATGTCTAAATGAAACACATTGTTTCCCATATACCTTTATTGAAGAATAAATTCTTATTGTAACATAACAACTAAATTACATTTACTTATCCGTATCACTCAGTCATTCCAAATATCACATATTATGTCACTGTAACCATTCCTTATGGATACATGTAAAGAAAATAAAACTACAAAATATAAGAAAAAATATGTTAAAAGTTATATATGAGATTATATTTATTTGGAACAATAATTATGAAAAGAAGTAATGAAAACTTCTTGGTTTTCAAGTAAACTTTAAAAAATAAACGCAAATTATGGTATGTTTCATAATAGAGATAAGAAACTAAAGATCTAACATAATTAACTATAATATTTTACCTGTAGTATCTATGTCTATTTAATCATAATAAAGTAATCAAATACTAGGCCACTAAATTCTTATATAATTATTAAAATACTAATAGAAACGGCAAGTAGTTAATGTCGAAGTTTAGCTGGTTTTTTTTACCTTACCCAATTAGCAGCTATTATTAGTAAACTTTAACTTTACCTAGGTACGTATTTACCCCTAAACCAAAACTAAATTACTCCCTTAGCAGATAATATTTAAGATTAAGTTGTACGTTATAGAAGCCACTACCTGCTATTATTGCAGCGCTGTCTTGAATAACGATTATTCTAGTTTATGTTAGGAATAAAATAAGTATAAGTGTGCGTTCACACAGCGATCCGTTATACAGGACCGTTTTATCGGATCCGTTTTTATTCGGCTATTGCGTATGTAGTTGTATGAGCCTGTCCACACACCACACAACCCAGTATATCGGATCCAGTAAAAATATCTATCCGTTTTACAGGTCCGTTTTATCGGATCTGATATTTTTCGGCGATGGCGTATGTAGATGTATGAACGTGTTCACACACAATCCATGTATATCAGATCCGTATTATGTATACTGTATCTATAGCAACGGATCCGCTAAGACGGTCCTGTAAATGCGGTGTAAACATCACATCCAGTAGCGACGGATCCGTAAAAAACAGTCCTGTAAATATACGGATCCGCTGTGTGAACGCACGGTCACATCAACCAGTGTCAAATGCTATAATTGGCCAGTGTGATTTAATATTGATCTTTATGTGTACAACCGTAGAGTTGATATTACTTCTACTTAGATCTGTCAGGTGTCAAAAGGTCCATGACAGCTGCAATATTACCGTCCACATTCTCGAGTAGTTGTGTCAGCCAACCGCCCTCGTTGGTGAATCCCATAGCTAGCATCTGCTTGATAGCAGCTTCAATATGTGGCTCTAGAACACAATAAACAAATAAATATAACTTGAAAAATAACAGGAGAAAGAAGTTATAACTTAAAAAACAGATTATATATAAATGTATTACCGTGACTCAGATATGTTTATGAGTATGTGACTAATCGGCTAATCAAGATTCAAGACCGACTTCATGAAATAACTGATAAATAAAAAGCATTAATTTGTGAATATTGAATATTGTTAAAAAATCTATGACGAATCTTCTACAGAGTGGAAACAGTTCGTTGGTGGAAACCAAGTACGTGACGTCTATGCAGTGTTATAAAAACACATAAGTAATGTAACTAAACATCATAATAAATGTATACCAAAAAGTATCATTCAAAGTAGAACAAAACTGATATCATATCAATCAACATCCTTACTTGTTATAATCTTTTTATCAACTTGACTCATAATTATGTTGGATAAAATAACAAAAGTTTCTTTGTTCCAACTGTAGAAGAAAACAATGGCGTTATAATTTTAAGGGTCTATCCCCAATGGGTGCCTAACGGCCATACCCAATGGGGAAGGAAGTCAACTGTCAAAATGGCGCTGCGAACGCTTGTTCCACGAGAACTATGAAAACCAAGGACTTTTACTTAAAAAATCGGTTTCTAAAGCTTTAAAATGATTAAATTCCTGTAATAGGCTTTAAAAATATTGGCACTTACAAATTTCCGAAAAATCTGGATATAGAAAAAAAAATATAAATTCTGTAAGAATAAAAACGTCTTAATTTGGCTTTAAATTCCGGCATTTGCATTGTAGAATAGTGTTATATATCCATTTTGGGTCAATGAGTCTTTTTCGGTAAAAAAAACCACAAAATGAATACCTATTTTCCCATACATTTTGTTCTGAACGTCTACTGTCTTAGGAACAAGCGTACGCAGCGCTTGCCAACCCCATTGATTTGATATGGAGCAGACATTATTGACAGCTCTAATAATATTTTATAGCTTTAAACGAGCAATTCTTGTATATTTATTTATATATTTCTGTGATCTCGGAAACGGGTCTAATGATTTCGCTGAAATTTGGTATATGGGGGGTACCGGGGGTAAAAAATCGATCTAGATTAGTCTTGTTTGGGAAAACGCGTGTTTTCGAGTTTTCATGCGTTTTTCTTTCGACGCAGAATATGGATATTTTTGTGTAGTTTAACGCCATCCAGCAAAGACTTTTGAAATAGGTGCTTGGCTAGCATACTATGCGGCAAGCAGAAACTGTGTAGTAAAGTAGCACCACAGAATAGAATGTATACAGCACTTCATAGATGGCGATACTCCGACTATTACCAATTAGTTTTTTAGTTTTTGAAAATTAAAATAAAAATTATAACACCACCATATTACAATAAATAGTAATAACCGAGAAAAGCTCGTTCGCCCAGATATACGTGCCGGACTACAGCTGCGCCACAAAAAAAAAGTTGGAAATCTGACTTTTTGACTATGCCATGATAAAGTCGCTAATTTGTCGGAATTTGTCGCACAAAAACCAGAATTTGTCGGTCTTGCGTTTAGGAGATACGTGTGGCCCAGCTGTAGAGACGTCTCTACAGCTGCGCCACACAGATCTCGAAAACGGAAGGTCGTAGCGAAAATCTGATTACTCGTGTGTGCAGCCGTTAATTTGTCGGAATTTGTCGCACAAAAACCAGAGTTTGTCGGTCTTGCGTTTAGGAGATCTGTGTGGCGCAGCTGTAGAGACGTCTCTACAGCTGAGCCACACAGATCTCGAAAACGGAAGGTCGTAGCGAAAATCTGATTACTTGTGTGTGCAGCCGTTAATTTGTCGGAATTTGTCGCACAAAAACCAGATTTTGTCGGTCTTGCGTTAAAGAGATATGTGAGGTTACGCTGTGGAGACTTTTCTACCTGGATCTTGAGAAAGGAAGGTCGTAGCGAAAGTCTGATAACTCGAGTGTGTAGCCGTTAGTTTGTCGGAATTTGTCACCAAGAATCAGAGTTTGTCGATCTTGCGTTTAGGAGATATGTGAGGATACGCTTCCGACGTTTCGTTCTCGAGATCCAGGTAAAAAGGTCTCCACAGCGTATCCTCACATATCTACTAAACGCAAGATCGACAAACTCTGATTCTTGGTGACAAATTCCGACAAACTAACGGCTACACACTCGAGTTATCAGATTTTTGCTACGACCTTCCTTTCTCAAGATCCAGGTAGAAAAGTCTCCACAGCATATCCTCACATATCTCTTAAACGCAAGACCGACAAAATCTGGTTTTTATGCGACAAATTCCGACAAATTAACGGCTGCACACACGAGTAATCAGATTTTCGCTACGACCTTCCGTTTTCGAGATCTGTGTGGCTCAGCTGTAGAGACGTCTCTACAGCTGCGCCACACAGATCTCCTAAACGCAAGACCGACAAACTCTGGTTTTTGTGCGACAAATTCCGACAAATTAACGGCTGCACACACGAGTAATCAGATTTTCGCTACGACCTTCCGTTTTCGAGATCTGTGTGGCGCAGCTGTAGAGACGTCTCTACAGCTGGGCCACACGTATCTCCTAAACGCAAGACCGACAAATTCCGGTTTTTGTGCGACAAATTCCGACAAATTATCGACTTCATCATGGCATAGTCAAAAAGTCAGATTTCCAACTTTTTTTTTTGTGGCGCAGCTGTAGTCCGGCACGTCAGATATTTGATTTTTATAAGAGAACAGTAGTCACCAGTTTCATTTAATTTCTTTTCATTTGAAAAATAATTTTATAAGTATGTACTTACTTGGGTGTGGTGGAGTTTGTGGTTGGGGTTGAGCCTGTGGTTGGGGTTGAGTCCGTGTCGGGGGTTGAGGCTTGGGCGGTGTAGGGGTACGCTGGGCCGGAGCTGGCTGCGGCTTCAAAGGCGTGGGAAGTGGAGTGCTTCCCGGCTCTTTGGGATTCAATACTGTTCATTAAGACAAATAATCTAGTATGAATGACATACACAAATGGTAATGAGAACGATGACGAGTTTGAGGTAATGCACTTTTTTTAATTATCAACCTATCAGTGAAGAGGGTTGAAATTATGGCGAAGGTAATCCACACTACAAAAATGATATCTGCATAGTGGATCAGTGGGGTGGGATTGTTAAAGGTAAGTTATTGGGAATAGGCTTGTATGATCGCTTCGAAAAAAATCCCCGTAGTCACACTGGTGTGGTAAGTCGGTGTGACCAAGGGGTCGCTCGTGCTTCGTTCGTCACTGCTTCCTATATTATTTAATTATGAAAATATAATATTGCAGTTGAAATAAAATTAAGCACTAGCTTGTGCCCGCGATTTCGTCCGCGTGAATATTCGAGAAAATCCTTAGGGAACCTTTAACTAGGATAAATAGTACTACTACTTATGTTTTAATTTCATCAAAATCATTTCAGCCGTCTTTACGTGATTAGACAGGTCCCCAAGCGCGTTGCCCTCCTTTTCCTCTCCCCGTCCCTCCCCTGAACCACAGTGAAAACTGTTGTTTTCACTGTAGGTACAAAAATATATTCCACTGTACAGCTTGACCATAAAGAGATATCATTACCGTGATAAAGAGTTAACGAAAATCGAGGGCGCCCCTGTCTATGCAAACACGTCAAAATCACGAATACTGACTATATTTTTTACCGAAAAATTTTGTTCCATTTTATTTAATTTCTATTTTTTCTGGCCAAGCTGCAAGCTAATACAGTTCATTAAAAGTTCTTTAAAGAAAATGAAATTAAGTATATAAAATTTTGCTAAAATTTTCATTACAATGACACATAATTATTAAATAGATAATGAGTTAATTAAATGAGTATAATCTCTCAAATATAATAATATACCTGCAGCAGCAGCATGAAGTGGAGGGTACAGTTGTTGGCCCTCGTTGATCGTGACTTGTTGCTGGAACTCTTGAGGCAAGTTGAAACCAATTGGAGCAGCAGGTTCAGTAGGGGCACTGGGCTTGTCAAAATTATCCATCAAATCTGTTGAAAAAATTTGTATCCATGTTTATTCAATTCGACACATAAAATTTAAACTGTAATAAAATTAATTCACTAATGCCCGCGCGGACGCCGGCGTCTGAACAACAATAGGAAATCTATTGTATCTCATTTTTTGATGGGTTAAATTCTATGGAATTTACTATACAGCAGTGGCGAGGAGTCAAAATATGGCAAAGGTAAGCCGGACCAATAAATTCGCCAAAAATTCTCTTAACTGGTGGATTGCTGGGGTTGGATTCCTAAAAGCGAAGCCGATAGGAATCAACATGTAAGGACCCTTCGCCACTGCTATACAGATATTCAAACACAAAAAAAAATTGAAATTACCTTTATCCTTGTTAATCATAGTCCATCCATCAACTTTATCAGGAGACACATCCCTAACACTTCCAGGGCTGCCAGGCGCCGAATCTTCAGATTTAATGCTAGCTTTATCGGTTTCTTGTGGTTTGGGATTTGTTTGATCTGCTTGGGCCATCTCCACATCGGTGTCATTAACATTACGCGCAGCAGCAGCAGCAGATGTATTAGCGGTTGGTTGGGATGGTTCTGCTGTTTGAGCCGGTTGTGCTTGCTGCTGCAAGTACGAACCCAGAGATCCATTGAAATACGCCTCGATAAGCTTAGGAATATTTTCCATGCCCGGTGCAAATGGGCATTGAGGCGACACATTCACATTTGAAGTAGATGGCTCAGGTTGCTTCGTTGGAGCTTGAGTGTTCCCAGTAGCTGTTTTAGCCTGTTGTTGTTCCTGTGGCTTAGGTTCAGTTGGATTAGATTGATTACAGTCTACACCGACGTCACCTGCTAAGTTGGCGAACTCGTTCATGTAAGTGGCGAAGGTCTCCAGCCAACTGGTGCGCTGGCGGCGATGGTCGTGGTCGCCACGATTCTGATCGCCACAATGGCGATCTGCGTGGTAGTGCGCATCACCATTCTTGTCGCGCCTATGCCTCTTATGATAGTTGCTACCATCAGCTGCTGCATTAGCAACAGTCTTCAAAAAGTGGCGAGACCTCTTAATAGCAGCTTTAATAAGATGACGCTGTAAAGACAGTTTCATTTAATTATTTCCTCTAGAGAAGCCAGCAATACTTACAAATTATTACAGTACTAGCCCACGACTTCGTCTGCGTGGAAAGTTTATTTGCTATCTCTCGGGAACAACATTTTTTTTCGGGATAAAAGGTACCCTATGTCCTTCTCTGTACCCCTGACAAAGTGTATGCAAACTTTCATGATGATCGGTTCAGTAGTTAAGACGTGAAGGTGTAACAAACAAACAAACAAACGGACTTTCACATTTATAATATCAGTAAGGATAGTCCAATCAATGAGCATATTTGTTGTATGGAGACTTCCGAAAAATTCTCCCGTCTATGAAATTTGGCATGTGATGAAGTTAGGTAAATCAGATAACAGATGAACAATAAGCCAATAACTTTTGTTACGAGAAGTTAGGTATTTTTACCTAAACATGAAAATCGCTTATATCTCTCTGTGAATATTTCCTCGGGCTGAAATACTTTCTGTATACGTTTGTACCTTTGTACTAGTTAGAATAAGTATGTAAAAGAATCCAATCCTTTTTTCGATTTCAGAGAAACCCCAAATTTAACTACCATCATTTTTCAATGTATCTTCAATTGGAAAAATTATCTGCTGATTGTTATTTTTAATGTTTTTATATCCTTAAATATATAGCTTTGTTCAGTAAGTCAATAAATTTACTTCTTTAATCATATTTTTTTTATTTTTTGGTCTTAAAATGTAATGTGAAAAAATAGTTGGTCCATTTTTATACATTTATGTATAAATATGATTAAAGAAGAAAATTTATTGGCTTACTGAACAAAGCTATATATTAAGGGTATAAAAACATATTAAAAAATAATAATCAGCAGATAAATTTTTCAACAGAAGATATATTGAAAAATATTAAAATTTTAATTTGGAGTATCTCTGAAATCGAAAAAATATTAGATTCCTTTACATACAGAAAGTATTTTAGCCCGAGGAAATATTCACAGAGAGATATAAGTGATTTTCATGTTTAGGTAAAAGTACCTAACTTCTCGTAACAAAATTTATTGGATTATTGTTCATCTGTAATCTGTATTACCTAACTTCATCACATGCCAAATTTCATAGACGGGAGAATTATTCGGGTTGGATAAGCCCCGTTGATTGGACTAGTAATACTTACAGGCATAACAGGAGATGGCACTCGCACCATGCAGTGTTCAGGATGCAGGCCCGCTGCCTCACACTTGGAACACAGGTCGAAATCATCGCAAGAGGTGCACTTGTAGCGGAAGCCTACCACTTGGGAATTGCATGCGTCACAAACAACACCATAGTGTGAGGAATTGTTGGGTCCAAAAACTAAAACAATACATTTTTCTGTTATTGTAAATACTAATTATGTCAATGCTAGACAATGGCCCTATGTTATAGAAATAAAGTTAAAGTTTTTTTTAGTCGTAAGCAATCTGTAATTAGATCATGATTCAAAAAACAAGTGCTGCAAAAAAAAAACAAAAGTTAAGAAAATAAAGCAATGTTTTTGCAGGTAACGGGATATGGTTATGTATGACCCATCAATTTATATTTTCTTTAAAGAAATGGAACTTATGTTTATGAATACTAATATTCATTATTGCAAAAACAGACTTGTCACCATAACTGTAATGAGTCATTCCACAACTTAAGTACCTATGATAATACATTAAGATTAAACATACTTATGAATATCTACAAAACTTTAAATTAACATATAATATTGTCCCAAGATACTTTGTATTTATATTATAGATATTAATTATAATTCTATTTCTATACTAATTTATTGTATTACAGTACAGTGATTTATCTGGGTCATAATAAGACTGCTAAATGTAGAAATCATTTTTAAATCTTGTCATAAAAATATAAGTACAGTCAATGGCTAGTCAGACTATACACAATATGTTGACCTAGTCTTTATGTTGTACATGATTAAAGCTTATTTTGTACTTCAACTGTTTAACTTACAGTGCTGTTAATACAATTTGAATATTTTAGAATAATTATATATAAACTCAGTAAACATATGAATATTAATTTTACTGAGAGTAAACAGATCAACATACCAGGTGGATTCTCAGCGATGGTGGTGAAGATGATATCACACTCATCATCTTTTGGGGTATCACTCTTGATATAAACATTCAGCTTGATGAGATTCCCATGCAATGCTGTCAAAGCAGTCATCATCTCTTCATCTGAAGATATGGTAATATCATCGCCATCCTCATCTAAAATCACAAAAGTAGAAAACACCACTTTAGATTAGAATTAGATTAACATTGCAATACATACATAAAATTTGATTTCATCAATATTAATATCAGGATGTCTAAAGATATTGGGTGTAAAATATTTGATCACAAATTCAGCATTATTGACTTCTGATTTATATACTTATAATACTAAATTGTTACGTGATAGCAACACACAATGTCAGCATAAAATTGTGTATGGCTTTGTTGATCTCAATAAATTTTGCCTAGTAATGTTAATATATTGCATCATCCTACCTTTCCATGTAACACTGTACTTCTTCCCCTTTAGACCAGGGTAGACATCTTGGAGTTTAGCATTCAAGTAGTGATAACTTGTCACCACAGACTTTTCCACTCCAAATCTGCGTACCTCCGGCTTGGAATCTTCATTCCAGAATGCAAACACTTTGAATGGGACTTGATCTTCCATCGTTACTACAATAATAAGTATTAATTTAAGTTCGATTTATTACTTAATAACTTTTCTACTGTAAGGACTATTGATACAGAGTAAAAAATTAACTATGGATTACTATCTAAAAAGGCAAAATGTTTATCATTGACCCGATCCGGCCATTTTATTTTACACCTTTTACATATGGTGTTATGAAAAAGAACGACGCATTAACCAAAACTATAAGCAAAAGCCAAACGTTGGACTCACCAGTTGGATTCCAAGTATTAAACAATTTCAGAACAAGATATTATTTTATCAATACACTGACACGTCTTTCTCTGTAGGGATTTATTAGCAGAATGTTTTTATTTCGCGGCCTCTCGCAAGATAAATAGAACTTTATTTATGAATCATCATCAACAGAACATTGGAGAATAATATTTCACATCATTTTGTTGTGCAATAACAGCTGTCAAACAAAACAAAAAGTCATCGTACTATTTTTTTACGGCACTGGGCCTAGGCTAGCCACTATGCCCAGCAAGCGTAGAGGTGAGGTGAGTCTGTAGGTATCGTAAAGTGGGGTGATTAGCAATTCACGTGGTGAATAACGCAACAGAAAAAATAACTGGTAATAACTAATAATTATTAAACTTAATATATTTTAATTAATAAATAAGTAATGTTAAATAAGTAACATAAACCATAAGCCTCAAAAGAACTAAATAATAAAACTAAATAAAAACAAATTGGCAATCGTAATCCATTGCTACAAATTAGTAATCTGTGAATCCACAGTTCACACGATACAATTTCTTCTTCTTCTTATTTTTGTTATGGCAATCTACTTTCCTCTTGGAAGTAATTTTTGCCAGTGTCATGTTTTAATAATCTACATTGGTACCATAACATACAATATGATTAGGTATTGATTATACAATAGAATCCTTAAATTTAGTCTTGGTGTGGCTTATCATTATCAATAGGCTTGCTTATTTTATTTCCATCGAACCGTTCATCAGCAAACGTTGGTGGGCCACCTAACTGCGTTGTTTCAGGGACACTCAATTCTTCATTTAGTTTTTTGGCCAAGAAATATATTTCTGCTAAAGCGATAATCAGAGCACACATGACACCAAGGAGCAATCTAAATCCAAAATCTAGATTACCTACCATCCATTCAACACCTCTGAACCCAAAAAGGAAACCAGCAAATATTGATATTATAAACTGGCCTATAGCAATCAATTGACGGTTCATCTGTTTCACTGAAAGAAAAAATAAAATTATGAAAAAGATATTATATTTTAGTTTTCTTTAAGTCCAAGTGACTTGCAACTTTAACACTACAAAATTAAAATAGTTACTGAAACAATCTATAACACACCAAGCTGATTCATTTAATATGATGAAATCATTATGAATTCTGATAAAAATAACTGTACAATCTATTTAATTTTGAAACTTACACTGATAGGAAATGCTGTCTTCAGGAAATCTAATCCTCACATTATCCACACCTTTGGTCATTTTTCTATATTCCCTTGCTTCCTGTTGAGCCCGGAGTTTCACACATCTTGCTTCCAAATCTGGGTTTCTTTTAATAGTTGCATTCTCGGGCAATTCAATATTAGACCCTTCTAAGAGTTCATGCAGATATGGTACATCATCACCTTTGTTTTTCCTTTCTTTGATATAAGTGTATAACCAATCTATATCTGAAGTTGTAAGAAAATATATTTCTTTTTTACTTTCATCATTCAATTCTTCTTTTTCTTTTTTACATTCTTCTTTTTCAACTTCAACTTTCTGTTCATTATCTTTATCAAGCTCCTCATCACACTGCCTATCAGTTTTTTCAGTAGCATCTACTCCTTCATTGCCAGTCTCACCATTCTGTACATTATCATAATCAAACTTTTTTTTAATCCTGATTAATTTTTCGACATCTTTTTTATTTAAGTAAATATTTAGAGGTTTTGCATCTGATGGGACATCTTTTGAAGAGTACGCTTTGCCCATTACTAATTTGCCAATGTTTTCAGGCAAACTTTTCCCAAACTTTTCATTTTCCAAAAATGTCTTTAACTTTTGCGATGGGTATAGCCTCAGGCTAGTATCAACAAGTGAGCCTTTGAGGTCCATGTTTTAATTGTTTGCTATGTTTAGTTTATGATTTAAATCGGCATATAAATCTCTCAGTTCTTCTTCTTTTTCTTCAAAAGCGTTATCAATTCTTTTGCATTTAAAATTCATATCATCAATAAACTGATTCCATTCCTTTTCTCTTTTCAGACGTTTCTCGGCCCTTTTCTTTTCTGCTTGCTTTAATGAAATGAAATAAATGTAGTGTCACACATGTTATAGATACAACATTACACATGGATAGTGATAGGCCGAGTCAAGGCCGACTTGAGTATCGCTTTGAATACCTTCTTGGTACTCACATACATGAGTACCGAAAATACAGTATTCGGATACATAAGTACTTACTCAAATAGAGAATTTGTGCTAAAAGTATTTAAATACCAAAGTGGGTTGACAATCAGTTGTTATGCTAAATTTCATTGTTTATTGTGGGAATACTAATTCTATGTACTAACATTAAACTATGCTTGTGTAGTAATACTTAATTATTGAACTATTATGTGGAACAATGCAAATTAAAGTTTCACTAGTGTCAAAACAGTGTTCAAGTCAAATTGAGTATTTGAATACTTACTAGTCTCAGTACTTGAATACCCAATGCGAGTACCTTGACTCGAATACTGATTCGATTTTTTCCATCGGCCCAACACTACAAATGGCTACAATTAAAATACATACTATCCCCGTCAATTGGTAATGTGCCTGGCGGCCATGATTTTAACCTCAAAAACGAAAAACAAGTAAAATTTTTATATACCTAGACCCTATCTTATTGAAAATAATAATTCAATAATTAATATATTAGATTACATAATAAAATCTTCTTGTTTCATGACATTTTTAGTTGCGGATCATGTCAACGTGGATGTTAATGTGACGGTTCCAGCGCATTACCAATTGACGGGGATAGTACTAGGGTTGCCAGACGCCCAGGATTTCCGGGATTGTCCCGGAATCACGTGTCTTGTCCCGTGTCCAGGAATCACACCTTACTGTCCCGGATTTCAAATACCTACCACTTTATTTTACGAGTAGGTTAATCTGGCAACCCTAGATAGTACAAATTGCAAGAAAAACCATTGCATACCTCGTGTATATTTAAATATTCATTAGTCACACTTTCACTGAGTTGTAAAGCTTGACCTAATTTTTCATTCAATATTGGCAGTGCTTCCGAGCCCTTTTTGATTCTCTCAACTTGGCTGTCTTTGATTTCAGTAATTTTTTCAAGGATGGCAAATAAATTTTCTACTTCTCTGTCACCACGCTTTTCCTGAAAATGTGAAGTCGTTTGTACCTAATCAAAAACTTCCATGTCAAGCATTTTATTTGAAAAGAATACGACTCACCTCAAATTCTTTAAGCATAAATTTTATTTCTCCGTTGAGGAAAGGACGGTGGTCAAATAATCTAGACCAGACTTCCCCAATCTCTGAAAAATTCAATAAATGGGCTTTAACTAGAACAGTAATACCTAAATTAAAAAAAAGACAGGTAAAATAAAGAAAAGTAAGCAAATGATTTTAGCGTTTGAATAAAGGATAACATTTAACAGTGAATCACTTATTTACCCTTCAATAAGTAGGTTTATATATTTCAAATTATATATTATGTTTCGAAGTTCTTTTAATACAACTAACTATTAATTTAAAATGTTTGAAAAAATACTAAAAACACAAACCTCGTGATAGCTCCGTCATCGTCATCAGGGGGCTGACAGCTTTAGTTCCATCCCAAGAGTTTTGGCGCTAGCGTCGTGGTTTGGACTTGTATGTATTGGATTTATCTGTGTGTGTGTATTGTCAGTGTGTGCGTGACTGTGACAGACATGACAGTTCTTCGATCCAGTTGTTTTATTTCAAAGAAAAAACTTATTTTAGTATTTTAATTCTATTTTTCTTTGAGTTGCTCGCTTCATTGGTTGTCTTGGTCCCCACAAATCCTGATTTAGTTGAACTCGGCAAAAATAAGTTACTAAAGAAACGCATTTGTGTATAACTTTTTGACGAAACTCAGTTTGAAGAAGTTGGCGATATAAATTCGTCAATACATTTTCCTTATTTGATCAAATTACGCAAATGCAGAAATTGTATGGTGTTTCACTTACTACCGAAGGTAAGTTTCTATCTTAATAATAAAAAAGTTAAGTGTTCCTCTCCATGTTAACAATAGGTACCTACATACCTACTTTTCTCCCACATTGAGCCAAGGTACAGGGTAATGCATCTTAATAGTAATTTATATAAAATCAATAAACTTACAACAATAAATAATATATTTGCAAAAAATGTCAGTTGAAGATGTATTGTAAAGGTACATAGTTAAAACATAGTTATTACCGAACACTCAAACGCTTCCTACCTAAAACATTTAGTTAAGGGATCTTGCTGTCATCTCATGGTCAATGAGGCTGTCATTTCTATAGTGTTTCTGTCAGACCTTACAACTTATGATACGACCAGACCATAACTTTAAGAATCTACTGAATATTTGGTCGTTAACCTTAAAAGTTCTGTATTATAATATTAACATTTATTGTTATTATTCCAGTGTACATGGTAGAAAAGGAGCATAACTACTGTCACCCAGGATCAAGTGCAGGATATTAGTAGACATAGAGACTGTTGCGGGCATGCAAGGTTTGTTTGTGATTTCTTTTTTTAACAAAATTTCTGAATTCCCTTTTGGTGGTTCTCCGTCTTTAACATTTTTAAGTATAATCGTTTCATGAAATTTTTGCATTCAATCAACTAGCAAACCATTTGAAGGCTACTTATTTTAGAGTTTAATAATTAAATATGATATTATAGGTTAATGTTAAAATGTTAATGATGTTATAAAGTTATAAATAACTTCATACTTATTAAATATTAGAATTTTTGCATTTCACAATGCTATTTTTAAATTAAGATAAATAAATACTAGAAAAAATCGACTCACCCGTAGCATCTTAGATGGGACTTGAACCCGCATCCTTGGGACTCCAGCCCAATGCACTGACCAATGCGCTGGCTTGCAGCGACAAAGTAATAAGTACTAGAAAATTTCACCAATGCAGCTAGTGACTCTGTAGCATAATTGGTCAGTGCATTGGGCCAGAATCCCAAGGGAGTGGGTTCGAGTCTCATCTGAGGTGCTACGGGTGAGGTGATTTTTTTCTAGTATTTATTTATCATAACTTCATACTTACTGTTAAGTACTTGATTTTTATTTCACTTTTCATTTTTATTTGCAGGTAATGTTTTTTTCAATGAACATCACCACCAGCATTAGTATCATTAACTAGCGAAACACCAATGATTCCAAAACATCAGAGTGAGGTAAGCTAGTATTTGGTGTTAATAAAGTACTTAATTATTAAGCTTATTTGAAATATAATTATTTAATAATTAATTATGGAATGTCATATTAAAAACAATGTTAGGTCTAACAATGATTTGAATTTAGTCAAATACTCAGAGATTAATATCGGAATATTTTTGTTTCAGATGATATTTCTTCTCAAGCACAGTATTTCCTATGCAATGTCTTATTAACTTAATTAGTGTACAATTTTAGATGGAGATGGAATTACTTTTATAAAAAAAAACTGTTAATAAAACATATGGAATGCAAAAAATTGGATTAAACCATTATACAAGTGTAAAACATATACTTCAACTAAAATTAATAAATGATAATTGTAATTAACATTGGTTGTTTTATTTTGTTAATAATTTAAATTAAAATTCATAATAAGTCCAAAGGGGTCCTTTATTGATTGTCGATAATAGGACATCACTAAATAAAGAATATCGATATCGATGGTACTTCGATTGGAAGCACTAGTGCTCGTGGGTTGGAAAGCGATCGCAGCGCCATAACTTCTGGACGTGGAACTAAGCTAAATTGACTGTCGTATCTGTAGCTTGCTACAAATTAGTAATCTGTGATCGTCATACAACATAAATAGGTCATCATTCATTCATTCCACATTCTTTCGTTCATTTGCTGTCATGCTCATGCATGTCACATGAATTTAGTACATCCCTTCGGTATAAACCGGATTGAGCGCTTCGCCCCAAAACGAGCCGACAGAGAGGTCAAGGTAGATGAATGTATCCTTTTCTTCATTAGGGTGACCAAACCATATGGTTGGTCGAAGACTTACACCGGCGGGCTGATTATCTAATTAGAAACCACCTAGCGACCGGTTGCAGTTCATAGATGATAGTGATCCATTGCTACTTCTTTTTGGATTAAAAAAAAACATACAAAAGAAAAGTACCAATGTATGTGGAATGAAACCGGTCGCTAAATAGTTTCTTTTTAGATAATCAGGGTGCGGATTGCACTAAACTTAAGGATCGCCTAAGTCTGTTCCTAACTACAACACGACCAAATTAAAACGGTGTCAAACTTAGCGGTCATGTAGCTGTCATTCGCCTACTTAACTTGGTCGAGTTATAGTTAAGAAAAGACTTAGGCGATTCTTAAGTTTAGTGCAATTGGGTGTTAGGCATCCATTACATGGCTGGTTTTGCTGTCAGTTTAACCACAGTCACGGCTGTGACTGACGATTAACCTACCGTGTAATGGGGTGACTGATGGTTGCATGAAGTTGACTGATGAAAATTTGAATATTCGTCATGCAACCATCAGTCACTTTTGAATGAACGTGTAATGGGATTTCGCCAGTCAAGCGTCAGTCAGCGCGCGGGCAGCGATGGAGTCGGACACTTTTCTAGCATAATAATGCAATAAATAATATGTACTTATGACAAATTGACTGTATGTATGGTGGTTCCCGAATGTGCTGTGCACATTTAATGTGCACAGAAACAGCTTGCCAGAGTAAATGTCACAGACTACTTTTATTTTCATAAAATTACGGGATAAAAATTACAGGGTATCTTGTAATTAGTGGTCCAGTGCAAAGGAGCCATTTCCAACAACAATCTTTATTTTTAGTTACCTATAGCTTTTCGCATTAATTATGGTAACTTGTTTTTAGGTATGGTGTCTGTCACTAAGACCAAAAGGTTATAAAAAAACGTATCTGTCATGCAAAAATAATTCGCATAGTCTTTATCCTCTTTTGAATCGCATTTAACAGCCAACAAGTATAAATGGGTTTAGAAAACCTTTATAGGGTTCCGTACCCAAAGGGTAAAAACGGGACCCTATTACTAAGACTCCGCTGTCTGTCTGTCTGTCACCAGGCTGTACCTCATGAACCATGATGGCTATACAGTTGAAATTTTCACAGGTAATGTATTTCTGTTGCCGCTATAACAACAAATACTAAAAACAGAATAAAACAAATATTTAAGGGGGTCTCCCATATGACAAACGTGATTTTTTTAAAGTTTTTTGCTCGATATTAAAAACCGGCCAAGTGCGAGTCGGACTCGCGCACTAAGGGTTCCGTACCAAAAAAACGGCAAAAAATTACGTTTGTTGTATGGGAGCCCCCCTTAAATATTAATTTTATTCTGTTTTAGTATTTGTTGTTATAGTGGCAACAAAAATACATCATCTGTGAAAATTTCAACTATCTACCTGTTGTTGTTATTAATATCGAGCAAAAAACGGCAAAAAAATCACGTTTGTTCTATGGGAGCCCCCCTTAATATTAATAATTTTATTCTGTTTTTAGCATTTGTTGTTATAGCGGCAACAGAAATACATCATCTGTGAAAATTTCAATATTCTAGCTATCACGGTTTATGAGATACAGTCTGGTGACAGACGGACAGACAGACGGACAGCGGAGTCTTAGTAATAGGGTCCCGTTTTTACCCTTTGGGTACGGGACCCTAATAATGACAACAGGGTCTAGTAGACAGTTGAAAATTTCACAGATGTTTTTTTCTGTTGCCACTATAACAACAAATACTAAAAACAAAATAAAATAAATATCTAAGGGGGCTCCCATACAACAAACTTGATTTTTTTGCCGTTTTTCGGTACGGAACCCTTTTTGCGCGAGTCCGACTCGCACTTGGCTGGTTTTTTCAATAGCCAATATTTTGCTCAACGCTTTCTTTTTACCCGTTTCTTTTCACTTTCGTCTACTCTTTTTAAATTTTTGCGTATGACTGACGATCAGTCAGAATGACCGTGTAATGGCGATATAATTCCATCAGTCACCAGCAGTCAAACGTAATTCATGACTGAAGAAATTTGACTGACGCTTGCATGACCATGTAATGGCTGCCATACATAATACTTTAAACTGTTTAATATAAACTTAAATATATAGGTAGTTCTTTATTTATAATAAACACTTTTTACCGCGTTTTGAGTCGAGTCTGATAATGCTATATCAGTGGCTGAGTTCTGGTCCTCACAAATATAATTATAATACCGAGTCGACACGTAAAGAAGAAGAAGAAGACCGCGTTTTTAGGGTTCCGTAGCCTAAATGGCAAAAAACGGAACCCTTATAGATTCGTCATGTCTGTCTGTCTGTCTGTCTGTCTGTCTGTCTGTCTGTCTGTCCGTATGTCACAGCCACTTTATTCCGAAAGTATTAAGACTACACAGTTGAAACTTGGTAGGTAGATGTATTCTGTTAACCGCTTAACGAATTTAATACAAAAATAAGAAAAATAAAAGATTAAGGGGGGCTCCCCATACATGGAACTGAAACTGAAAAAAAATTTTTTCTTCGAACCGACACGTGTTGGGTGTCTATAGATAGGTCTTTAAAAATGACATTAAAGTTTTTAAGACAACTTTTTCTCAAAGTCAACCGTTTGAAAGATATTCACCGCCAAAGTGGTAAAATGTGTGTCCCCCCCCTTTAACTTTTGAAATAAGAAAGTGAAAAATCTAAAAAAAATATATGCTATAGATCTTAATAAACACTTTCAACCAAAATTGGTTTGAACGAGATATAGTAATTAGTTTTTGAGAAATAGTACTTTTTCCAAAACCGCAAATATAACTTTGTCATTCATACCAACACTGTGAAAAACAAAGTTATTTTTACAGACGAAAAATTATAGGTGGTATTAAATATGGTATGGTATAAGGTAACTACGGAACCCTATGGCGCGTGTCCCGACACGCACTTGGCCGGTTTTATTGGGTTGCTTGCTCGTTTGTTTGTTTGAGCACACATTTTGTAAACGATTTTATACTATTACTATTAAAAAATATTTTTTTTAAAACAAGTTATTTATCACGTTTTTATTAGGTTGCTTTTTTGTTTTTATTTTTTAAATATGGTAATTCAACCTATACCAAAAAATCTAGTTTATTCAATTCAATTTAAGTTCAAGTGTAAATAATTACACAACTATAAAGTTTATTCTAATCCTTACTTCCTTACTAATATTATAAATGCGAAAGTCCGTTTGTTTGTTTGTTTGTTTGTTACGCCTTCACGTCCTAACTACTGAATCGATCATCATGAAATTTTGCATACACGTTGTCAGGGGTACAGAGAAGGACATAGAGTACATTTCATCCCGAAACAAAGTACTGTTCCCGAGGGATAGCAAAAAACCTTTCCACGCAGATAAAGTCGCGGGCGACCGCTAGTTTTTAATAAAAATACAATGTGCGTGAACTTCGGAAAAACAAATGAATGTTGGAAAAAGAAGTAAAGGTAGGAAAGCATTGTCTAGTGACCTGGTTAAAAAAAAGATGCAAACGATTTTGGACTTTATTGACGTTAGAAATTCGGTTGCTTTTTCCCATAATTATACTCGTTCATTTACTTTGCTGTTTCATTAAAAACCGTTATTTTGGTGAATATGTCAATAAGGTCTAAAATACTTGCACCAATTTCTTTACTTGTGAAGTTAATAAAATAGGTGCACGACACAATGTTAAAAATATAAAAAAAACAAGATGGCGGCTAACTATTTTGTTTGTGGGCCGATTTCGATAAAACTCGATTTTGTTACTATTTTACTAAAAAATAACAACGAAATTTTAAAAATAAAAAAAAATATCGTCGCTTATATTACAACACCGCGAATATGCATTTTTTTAAAAGAGTGAAACCGCCTATGTGACTATTTTATTTAATAAGTAGGGATAACGTCAATTTTTGCATTCAATTATTTATAGAATAAAATTTATAAATGACTATAAAACTATTGATATAAAATTTATTTTATTTCATTGTTACGCAGAAAATATAATTGTTTTTGTTTCTCGACTGTAAAGTTAGGAAATCGCATATTCGCGGTGTTGTAATATAAGCGACGATATGGCAGCCAACTCTTTTATTTGTGGGTTGATTTTAATGAAACTCGGTTTTTAGTACTAATTTGACAAGAAAATAATAACACGATATTGAAAAATTAAGTTATTAGTTTCATCGAAATCGGCCCAAAAAACAAGAAATTTGGCCGCCATCTTAGATTTTGAGTATTTTAAAACTTGCGTTGTTATTTTCTTGTCAAAATAGTACCAAAAACCGAGTTTCATCGAAATCGGCCCAAAAACAAAAAAGTTGGATGCTATCTTGGATTATTTATCTTATTTATTTTTTTTCTTGTCAAAATAGTACCAAAAACCGAGTTTCATCAAATTCGGCCCACAAACAAAAAAATTGGCCACCATCTTGGATTTTTTATTTTTTCAACATTGTGTTGTTATTTTCATGTTGAAATAGTATAAAAAACCGAGTTTTATCGAAATAGGCGCACAAACATAATTTTATTATTAATATTTATTTTAACGTCTCGCCTGCGACCTCTAGCCATTTCAATAGAACAATTTAATTTTTTCCAAAAAATTCAAATCTGAAATGGTGCATCATTTATGGTCACACTAGTTTTGTTAAGTAATATTTCCTATAGATTGAAATTCTTAAATTGAAATTCGGTGCCAAGGTCAAAATCGGAATTGCCAGGATTGATACTTCTATTTATTACCACCTCACCGATGATAGCTGATTATCATCATTGTAGAAATCTTATTAAATCAAAAGAGTAAGTTCTGTTTTATATTATAATTATTATGTGTCATTCTAAATTAATATTTTAATAGTATAAATTCTACATTCCACTCCGAATCCTGAATTTTGATACACTACTTGATTGGTAACGTAAATTTTTTTGTCCTACTATCGTGGTACTTTTGTTTAGTAATGGCAATTGTGCGAACGAGACACCGACCTCCACGGTGTTGTTTCATTCACACAGTAGTGCTTTAGTCAATGTCGTCGATAGAATTTCAACTCTATCACAAATAAAATAAAAATGACTTTCTTTTAAACGAAAGAATTTTTGCAGAGCACTCACTCCCTATATTAACCTCCTTGGTTTTTAGGCTGCGGTCCGCATAGCAATAATTTCGATTATGGCGATTACAACGCGCTCACGCGCTCATTCGATAACGCGCTTAAATTAACAAAATTGACAAATGACAGTTGGCGAATGCGGACCGCCTCATAAGCGTGCTAACATTTTATTCTAACCTCAAATACAAGATGGAATGATTGCTACAAACTTTTTTTAATCTCTAAAGCGATGATAGTGATGAAGAACGTTTGATTATGGAGTCGTGTGCATCAAACATCTTTTTTTCAACCTTTTAGATCAGCCACCTTTTTCGATAAGCTCAAATTTAATTCAAATTTAATATTAACAAAATACTTACCAATATAATGCTCTTTCCTTTTGTTGTGAAGTGAGGAAAAGCTCCTTCTGTAACGAACTCTATAATTTTTTGACGAAACTAGCTGATGCCCGCGACTTCGTACGCGTGGACTTTATGACTCCGGCGTATGCATATAAATATGAACTAATGTAGTTGCATAAGAAAATATTTGTAGCAGTGTTATAATGTTAATAGTTGATAAATTATTTTTATTTTATTTTTATATTTAATATTGTAAACATGGAAACATAATTTAAGCCTCGCTCGCCCGCTGAAACGCTCATGGTGAAACTTGACAGACTGATCGTACTCATGTTTGTTAAGCAATGCACGGTCCGGCCAGGTGTCGGATGGGTGACCGTTAAGTGACATTAAAACTGAGCGCTTCCGTGCTTCGGAGGGTACGTTAAACCGTCAGTCCTGGCTGTTGTCATCTGATAACAGTCGTTAAGCCAAGTTAGAGGCCTTACAGGCGGCTTGATAAACTCTAACACCAGAGGTGGCCAATATTCTTCATACGATAAGAAGAAGAAGAAGAACATAATATGGTTTAAAGAAATCTTTATAAACTGTGTTTGGAGTCTTTCTTTCGGGAGCCAGCCAATATGAAATGACCTGAAGCGTTACTAGCCCTGGAAAAAGCCACCTAAAGTTGGCCATGCGAACAACCAGTCCTTAAATCGACACCAGCGGCTTTTAAGCATCTGACCTGTATTTAGGCAAGTCGATATCAAAAATTAGGTCCAAACCATTACCGCCTTCACCACGTGGAAGTACTACCAGCTTAGGTTATTATATTATGCTAAACAACTTTAGCCTGATTTCTTAGATTTCCACATCAGATGATCTTCGAATCTTTGTAAACACATGTTTATGAAAATAAATTAAACTTGGTTCTGCATAAGGTATTCCAGATCTTCGATTTTTATACCTCAACAAAAAATGCTCAACAGGCTGAACAACTTTTGCTAAGGTGTCATTTTTATATCCTAAAAATGCGAAAGTCCGTTTGTTTGTTTGTTTGTTACGCCTTCACGTCTCAACTACTGAACCGATCATCATAAAATTTTGCATACACGTTGTCAGGGGTACAGAGATGGACATAGGGTACCTTTCATCCCGAAAAAAGTATTGTTCCCGAGGGATAGGAAAAAACCTTTCCACGCAGATGAAGTCGCGGGCGGCCGCTAGTTTTGTATAATTAAGCTGGCCCATTATGGTTCTGTATCAGGTGTTTCATATCTTTGATTTGTATACCTCAACAAAAAATGCTCATCAGGCTGAACAACTTTTGTTAAGGTGTCACTTTTATATTTTGTATAGTTTAGCTGGACCATTATGGTTCTGCATCAGGTGTTACAGATCTTCGATTTTTATACCTCAACAAAAAATGCTCAACAGGCTGAACAACTTTTGCTAAGGTGTAATTTTTATATCCTAAAAATGCGAAAGTCCGTTTGTTTGTTTGATTACGCCTTCACGTCTTAACTACTGAACCGATCGTCATGAAATTTTGCATACACGTTGTCAAGGGTACAGAAAAGGACATAGGGTACCTTTTATCCCGAAAAAAGAATTGTTCCCGAGGGATAGGAAAAAACCTTTCCACGCAGATGAAGTCGCGGGCGGCCGCTAGTTTTGTATAATTAAGCTGGCCCATTATGGTTCTGCATCAGGTGTTTCATATCTTTGATTTGTATACCTCAACAAAAAATGCTCATCAGGCTGAACAACTTTTGTTAAGGTGTCACTTTTATATTTTGTACAGTTTAGCTGGACCATTATGGTTCTGCATCAGGTGTTACAGATCTTCGATTTTTATACCTCAACAAAAAATGCTCATCAGGCTGAACTACTTTTGCTAAGGTGTCATTTTTATATTTCTAATAGTTTAGCTGGGCCATTATGGTTCTGCATCAGGTGTTCCAAATCTTCGATTTTTATACTTCAACAAAAAATGCTCATCAGGCTGAACAACTTTTGCTAGGGCGTCATTTTTATATTCCTTATAGTTTAGTTGGGCCATTATGGTTCTGCATCAGGTGTTCCATTTTCCAAAATCAATTATACTCTATACTATGCCCAGGCTTAAGAGCTATATAACAAAAAAAGTTTCATTCGAATCCGTTCAGTATTTCCGGAGATTAGCGCGTTCAAACAGACAAACATACAGACAAACATACAGACAAACATACAGACAAACATACAGACAAACAGACACACATTTTTTTTTAATTCTTACCCTATTACTATGTCTCCATCGCCCTAGATATTTTTTTCTGAACTATATGTAGGGTGGGTACTCACTTAGGTTCGCGAACCTCCGCGCTCCGCGAACCTAGAACAGTGATCCATAGCAAAAACAAATATTTTTACTTTGGCTACAGTGTGTGCCTGTGCGAATCAGCTTCGCATACGAGTTCCCTCACGTACACACCTCGGCGCCCTGTTTTTCAGCAGAGGATAAACGATATTTTCGGTGCAGGTTCGCGGAGCGCGGAGGTTCGCGAACCTAAGTGGGTACCCACCCTAAGGGTTTACTGTTTTATTATATTTTTTGACGAAATAAAATTCTGATACTCTTCGATTCGTTTGACAGTCATTTGAAACTTTTGACAGGACGTTCACAGTGATTACGCTCCGAGGCATGGTCGTTGTAAGCACAAGATGGCGCTGATAATGACGTCATGAGTGACGTCACGCTAGATATTGTAAACGCGCTAACGTGCATGCGGACCAGCTGTTATCGCGATCAGTCTGTCGCAACTTTCATACAAAAAATAATTCTATGAAACAGACACGAATTTTGATGGCGACTATATTTGTCTCACTCTTCCTCATTCTTTCTCGTTCTTTGATGATACGTCATTAGTACAAGTACAAGTTAAAATGTACCATATACACTTTATAACTTTCCCGTTGCATTGTACAGTCAGCAGGCACATGAGGTTATACAAAACTGTCAAAATTCGTTTTGAACCTTAATATCTTTGCATTTAAGAAAAAAAATGTTTTCATATAATTTTTATTTCTATCAGCCGTCGAAATAATTGAAGAAGTGCAATGAAGATTTTTTTAGAAATAAATATTTTTAATTTTTAATTTCTTTATTTCAAATATTAAACTGAACACATGCTCTGTTTTTTGAAGTACTGCCCAAAGGTTAAATGCTTCATAATTAATTCTAACATACTTATGTGACACAGTACTTGTTAAAAAACGGAGCATTGTGCCATGTTAGTGGAAATTTTAAAATTATTCCTTAAGTAAGCGCAGTTCAGTGCATACATCGATATCGATAAAAATTTAATACTAGGTCGCCCATCTCTATTTTTTTTCCTGTAGGTTGGCAAAATATTGTTTTACAGTCGTTAGGTTGGCAACGATGAGGTATGTTTGATTTGACATTTCATAGATTTTTTTTGCTCTATGAAGTCCCGTCTCTTCTTAAGCCCGAAGTACACATCGGGCCAACGCCTGGCCGCGCGCGTTGGGCCAACGCGCGCGACCAGGGACCCTATTTTTGAATCACTCGGCAGGCGTCGAGCGCTCTTTTCGACTGATTTTCGTTCGACATATGACTCAAATGTATGAGATGTCGAACGAAAATCAGTAGAAACGAGCGCTCGACTGGAGTCGAGCGATTCAAAAATAGGGCCCCAGGGCATGTTACTGTTTAAAGTCCATTCGCTTAGATAGTGTCGGTACACCTACAAGCACTTGTGTTCAGAGACAGGAATACCGGTAACAAGTACAACCTTTCACTACGGCATTTCTATGTAAACTGCCAAAATCCAAATTGACTTGCGGGTGTACGCCGCACGCGGTATCCTTTGTTTATGCAGCGGCATCCTTTGACAAGAAGCGGCACGTGCTAAGGCGGTGAGATAAAAGGGCGACACTATCTAAGTGAATGGACTTTACACGTTGGCGCCAACTCCCAACATACCGCCAAGTAGGTCTTTACACGTTGGCCCAACGCGCTCGGCCAACGCGTTGGGCCAATGTGTACAGCGCACTTTACGTAGTTATTGCTTTCTCTGTGATCGCGATAATATCGATATTATCGTCATGCGGACCGCAGCCTTAGTAATTTCTTATCACTCACTCACTCCTTGTATCATTACATTTTTTCATGTCAGTGCTCATTACTCTCTCACTCATTCACTTCTTTCAATTATCCATTCATTCATTCATTCCGTCGTCCGTCATTGTTGTTGGGTTGTTGGGTTGGATTGTACGCCGTACCGATTTGATTCCAGTTGATGTGGTTTTTGTGGATGTGATTTCGTTTTATATTGCGCAGTGTTTTGTGCCACAATGTGTCCGGCTAGTAATACAAAGTTCGCTTACTGTACAATCACAATTGTGTAATACAATTACACGCGAACGTGTGGAGATTTTTGATTGTGTGCAAATTCTGTGAGTGAAGTGATAATCATGCCGGGTCTATGTATCGACGAATTTATTGAGGAAACTCGAGAAGATTACAGTTCGCCAACTACGTCTACGTTTGTATCGCGAATGCCACAATGCCGTCAGACCATCAATGCACTAGAAGAGGTAACATTCTACACTATATTTAATACTAGCGGCCGCCCGCGACTTCGTCTGCGTGGAAAGATTTTTTACTATCCCTCGGGAACAATACATTTTTTCTGGATGAAAAGTACCCTATGTCCTTCTCTGTACCCTTAAGAACGTGTATGCAAAATTTCATGATGATCGGTTCAGTAGTTAAGACGTGAAGGCGTAACAAACAAATAAACAAACAAACGGACTTTCGCATTTATAATATTAGTAAGGATGTCCTCTATAACGAGTAGGTAGTTATCATCTTATTTTCTTTGTCACTGCTGGATTAATCTTCCATCACACTTGGAATATGAACCCTTCAAATCTCAAGTCTGTGAGGAATAGAATGCACCCTAAACTCTTGCTTTAAGATCGTCGTCTCTTTCCAACTGAACACCCACCGTGTTTCGAGCAAAATAAACTATTCTTATTCTTTTTAACATTATGATATGAAAGGAAGTTCTTGTGCTCAGAATTTTTCTTTAACTAAACTTGGGTTCTGGATACTATTAAATTTAGACTACCCTCCCATAAAAATTGCAACAACACAGCTTAAAAGTGAATTTACACTCAACCTTTTCAATTATTTATTCTTTTCTACATTATTATGATAATATTGACCAACACACAGTTATTTCAGAATAATAAATAACTTTCAATGAAAACTGAA
Source organism: Agriphila geniculea (assembly GCA_943789525.1). NCBI lineage: Eukaryota > Metazoa > Arthropoda > Insecta > Lepidoptera > Crambidae > Agriphila > Agriphila geniculea. Next base: position 22,516,275 of record OX038871.1, read on the forward strand.
CACTATAAACTTCTTTTTTGATCAAAAATACTGTACCTGCAATTCAAACATCAAATATGCACTGCAGTTACAGAATAACTAATAGTAAACCACCTAGAACCAGATTCTTCAACCAGGAAGTTGCTCTAGACCAGGGATTCCCAAACTATTTTGGGCAAGTGACCCCTTGTCCAAAATGAAATGATAACTCAGTATCTTTAATTTTCATCCTATACTTAAAAAAAACAATGATACCAATCAAAATATATTACTATTTTATTTTAATGAGCAAATAAAATATACTTGTCAAAAAGTTGAATGGTTAGCTTCTTATGAAAGTTTAGGAACGTAAAGCTTTGTCCAGACTTGTATCATCTTGATGATCAAAATCAGCCGTATCGTCCCCTAAATATAATAAGGGTAATAATTATTTTAAAATACAATATCTCAATTACCTAAGTACATTGAAATAAAATCTATGGATGTGTAATTGCAAACAAATATTGCTTAAAAAATGGCACCACGGGGCCGAAAAAGTACAACCTACTCAGCTTTAGTTGGGCCAGCCACGCAGCCCGTGACAGACGTTAGCGTTCTTTACTAATAACTGCAGTTTGTATTGTAGAGAGAAAGAGATAGTTTATTAGAAATGACGTCCTGTGTAGTCAAATGGTGTAAAAGACGCAAGGAAGGCAGTAAATATATGCTGAAATAATGTATCATATTTTTTCCTTTAAGTATAGAAAATATCTATGAGTATACAAATCATGGTGGCTAATAACATGGGGTCCCATTTAGTACATCAGATGTGGCTTAGTTAGCAGGTACCGCCATCTAGTAAGGTGAATTTAAACTAATGTGGAATTAGTTTAAATTTACCTCACTAGTTGGCGGTACCTGCTTCGATTTGTTTTTGTAATATTCAAATACAGATAAAAAAGTCATGAATCTTTTAAATTGCTTCTTAAAAAAATCACCTAATGCAAAATTGCAATGAAACAGTAAAATGAAGGGTTTTTTTAAACAAATTTCAATAAAAATTGAGCGACATATATCGGCAATAATTTGTACTTTCTTTGAAAATTCGGTAATGTTTGTTGCTATCTGTGCTAAGCATGCTGCGACGATAGCGGCGCCATCTAGAATTCTACAAGAAAAACATGTTTAATCGCCCAGATAGTCGCCTTACGATGGCCATTTCTTTAGTATGGGATGAGGTATCTGTACTATAGTATTATGTAATCTGTGCTAATAAGCAACCAGTGCTCCGACGCTTTGTACTGCATAATTAAATGCAAGCATTTTTAGCTCCATCCACTTAGTTGTACTTTTCATGTGGTGCCATTTTTTAAGCGCAACGCTTGTTCCATAGATTTTATTTCGCTGAGTGTTATTTTACTGCCTGCTGCTTTTGAAAAATACATCAAAATAGGTGGGCAGATAAAAGGGGCTTTAATCTTTGGTGATGTAACAAAATATTTAAGAAAATTCTATATCGCCTTACTGTATTGAGTGAGTGATGACATCGAGTTGCCCAACTTTTGTAGAATCACCCATTTGCTGCTAACATACTTTATATCAGAGATATAGGTCAATCCTTACTATACTATAATATTATATCCGCCTTACTAATAAAGAACTGCAACCCACCCGTTTTACAAGTGTGTAACTATGACAGTGATAGATGAGTTATAGATCGCGTATACAGTCGGTTACTAATAAAGACTTTTATTGTATTGGGTAGTTACACAAAGGTTATAACGAATATCACTTGCAACACTGGTGCTCACGTTCTAAAACAACATTATCTTTAATTATTTTCTAGTGAAATATAAATAAATAAATAATTTAAATCTTATATTGAGGCATATTTGGTTAAAATCTTTAAATTGTAATGGGTTTTTTAATTTTTTGGTATTAATTTACTTTTTTTTTTTTTTTTTTTTTTGTGGCAATACAGTTTTACTATTTTGCCAATGTCAAGTTATATAAAAGGTAGGGAAACAGGGAAATAAGAAAGCAAATAGGTACCGGAATTTGGAAGAAAAGGATCAGAGGAGTTGGTTTGGGTTTGGGATGATAAAATATTATTGGAAATAGTTAAATAAATAGTAAATGTATGAGGATATAAAAAATCATATTTTAATATTATTAAGATTAATAAATGATGATAAGATATTATGATATTTACATGGATCCATTAATAAGCAGGACATGCGAGTAGGTAATGGGACATCTAGTGCTACCAGGGAGTTGAAGAAAACGGAATGATCATAACGGGGGCAAGAAAAGAATAAGTGGTCGAGGTCTCCAACATCAGTTCCACAATCACAAAGGTCACTGTTCACGATATGCATCCTAGCCAAATGAGCTGGAGTGCACACATGGCCAAGACGCATACGCGTAATGATGCTGACAGAAGTTTTATTACATTGTAATTGACTAAACCAAGGTTTTAGACGAATATTAGGTTGCATATTAAAATAATTTCTGCCTTTAACAAGAGAAGTTTTAGCGACAATTTGTCTCCAGGAATCTAATAAACAAGTTTTAGGTAAGGTAGTCAAATCATGACAGTAGTTAAGATAGGGATGTAGGTCACCACATTTCACCGCGTCTTTGGCTAATTGATCGGCTCTTTCATTCCCACTGATACCTTGATGGCTTGGAATCCAAGCTAAAGTGACTAAATAATTAAAAAAATTACATATTAAAAGTTTTTCCCTCACATCACATATAATTGGATAACATGGTTTCATTTTAAAAGGAAATTTTTGTATAGCTTGTAATGTACTTTTGGAATCTGTAAATATCACTGAGTTTTTAAGTTTCATTAAAATAATATACTCTAAGGCTTTGTAGATACCTAAACATTCTCCTGTAAATACCGAAGCTTCAGGAGGTAATTTAATTTTTTGAACTATATTGTACTGTAAATGGAAAACACCTACTCCTACGTTTTCAGATGGAGACAATTTTGAAGCATCTGTGAAAATGAAGTTGGCTTTTCTAAACTGTTCGTCTGTATTATGATGAAAAAGAGTGTTTGCTTCTATGTCATCTTTATTAACACCTACGTTATAACAAATGTTAGGTTCCAAGAGCAGAGACTCTAAACTAATTTTAAATAACGGTAAGACAGGAGAACGATAAATGGGAGCCTCTAGGGCTATTAGTTTTTTATAGCTGATAGAGAGACAGATAGGTGATTTGTGTCTCCAATAACTGAGTGAACTTAAGTATTCTTCTAAAATTTTTAGTTTTGGAAATAGGGGATGATTTGAATATTGATAAGCTTTAAATACAAATTTATCGCTGAGAAATTGTCTCCTAAGGCTAAGAGGAGGTTCGACACATTCCACTTGCATGGCATTGATAGGCGAAGATTTCATAGCACCCAGGATCAATCTCAAAGCTTTGTGTTGAATAGCATCTAATTTTTTAAAAGCGGCTTTGTTCCCCCCTTGGAGCAAAAACGTTGCGTATTCGAGAATGCTTCTTATTAAAGCATTATATATTAGTTTCAGCGAAGATGGATGAGCGCCCCACCAGACCCCTGACAGACACTTCATTATATTCAAGGCCCTTTCGCACTTCGAAACAACATATTCGCAATGTTGGATTCCAGAAAGTTTGGAATCCAACATTACTCCCAGAAACTTAACGTGGTCTTTAACCTCGATAGGGGATCCATCATATAAAACACTGACATCCGAGGCAATTCGTTTCTTTGTGAATAATACTACACCGCTTTTTTCAACCGATAACTCCAATCCATTTCTATCCAACCACTGCTTAAGCAGAGTCAAAGAAAAATTCAAAACTCGGCAAGCTTCAGCAGGTGATTGACAAACATAGTATAAAAGTAGATCATCAGCATACTGAAGGATGTGAATATTATTTAATGAACGCTCTAAGTCACTGGCATATATGTTATATAACAAAGGACTTAAAACAGAACCTTGTGGTAGACCCTTACCAAGTACTCTACTTAACCTAGTTCCATCAGGGAGATCTAAATGAATATGTCTTTCTGAGAGCATAAAATATATAAACTTTGTGAGCATTTCCGGAACATTAAGATCTTTCAATTTTTGGATTAATTTACTAACATTAACATTATCATATGCAGCATGAATATCTAAGAATGCTGCTAAAACTATTTTATTTTTAGAAAAGGCTAAATGGATATCGGAAGTTAAAATACCGATACTATCTATAGTACTTTTCCCTTTCCGGAAGCCGAATTGACTGTTTGATAATAATTGATTACTCTCAATATACCACTCTAGTCTATTTTTAACCAAGTGTTCTGCTAATTTACCTAAAATAGAACTCAAAGCTATTGGACGAAACGATTTCGGGTCACACGAAGGCTTGGCTGGTTTTAAAATTGGAACCACTATTTGTGTTCTCCAGGATAGAGGAACCTCCCCTGTAACTATAACCTCATTTACTAATTTTAAATAATAGGACAAAGTTTCATTGTTTAAGTTAGCAAAAAATGAGTAGGGTATACCATCTTCACCAGGTGAGCTATCTTTTACACCATTTAACACCCCTTTTAATTCTGCAAGAGAGAATGGATCATTAAGTGAAGATTTTGTTAAAGGTAAGTTAAAAGAAATAGAATCATATGCAACTGCAACAGTTGGTGGTGCTAAATGGTCCATAAAAGAATCTGCTATAGAAGGATCAAGAATTACTGATGACGAGGAGTTATAAGCTGATCTAAAGCGTTTAATATTACGCCATACTTCAGATGGAGATGTTGTAGGAGAAAGTGATGTACAAAATGATATCCACCCATTTCGTTTTTTCTGTTTAAGAAATTTTTTAGTACTATCCATAATCTTACACAGTTGTTCATAATTATCATCTGACATATCCTGTTTATATATTAGCTCAGTCTCTTTTCGTGCTTTAATAGCAGCAGAACATTCATGGTCCCACCAAGGTGGAGAAGGAATTAAACCTGAGGTAGCACCTTTTCTAGGGAATGTTTGATCTGCTGCTTCTATAAGACACTTGGCCAATGCTTCGGAACTAGATGTTACTCCATACTGACTAATGTCAGGAAGGTTTTTAGTTTTACTTTGGACTATACTTTCAAATGCCTCCCAGTCCTTTTCGGCTTTAGATAATCTGTGTTTGAGGCGAGGATTGTAATTAGCACCAGAAGGAGTTTTTATAGGGGTACACATAATAAGGGGGAAATGATCACTACCAAAAGTTGAATTAAGGCGAAACCAGGTGATTGCTGAAGCTAATCCAGGATTACAAATAGACAAGTCAACCGCACTTGCCTTTTCGTTAGGTTTAGTACGACGAGTCGGTATTCCTGTATTTAAAATGCATAAATTATTCTGATCAATAATATCTAAAAAATGTTCACCATTGCTATCAGTACTACCACAGCCCCATGAACGGTGGTGAGAGTTAAAATCACCAAGAAGCAGGAAGGGACTATTTATGGCTGTGATCAATGGAACAATTTCATTATCAAAAATATTAGAAGATGGGTAAGGTATATAAGTAGAGATAATAGATACACCACTGGATAGTTTTACACCTATAACATTAATATCATCTAAGTTATGTGGGGGAAGTGTCAGTCGTTGAAAAGAAATAGTATTCTTGACAAGAATGGCAACTCCTGCATGATTATCTGTTCGGTCTTCTCTAAGACATGTGAAGCCAGGAATTCCAAACAGAAAACCAGACCGCAGCCATGTTTCAGAGAGAGCAACTATACTAATTTTATGTTTATTAATCATATGAATTAAATCACTCTTTTTAGGTATTACACTCCTGCAGTTCCACTGTAGGACCTTTAGATCCATTACTTTTATTTATTAAATTTGTGATAATTTCAACTATTGCAGCTACGTTGGACGGTTTCAATGAATTATTAGTTAACATTGAATTAAGAAATGAAATAATCAAGTCAATAACTGTATTATTTTCCACATTTCCATCTTCATTTTGCCTAAAAGCACTACCATTAGAGGAAGAAAAGGGCATATTGTAGTCATTGATAATCTTGTTGTGAGCTCTTTGATCATAACCTTTGGTAGTTGGTGGAGGTGGACGAGTATTTTTAAAAACAGTTTTTTTATATGATGTGTACTGAGGGTTTGATATATCTATTCTATTATTAATGTTATTGTCTTCTGAGTTTTGTTTTGTTCCAAGAACATCAGCATAAGGTTTGGATATAGCTGGGTGGAGTTTACTAGCCTCACTATAGGAAATGCAGCTATGGGACATACTTAACTTAATTTCTCGTTGTCTATTAAATTCAGGACATATTTTACTAGTGGCGAAATGGTACCCTGAGCACATTAAACACACTGCACAGCTTTCATCAACATTACAAATTTCACCTTTATGTTCCTGAGAACATTTAAAGCATCTAGGACGGGACCGACAATTTAACTTAGTATGCCCATAGCGGCAACAATTATAACATTGAATCGTTGGATAGGTATACAGTTCTACTGGTAATGCATTGTAACAAATATATATTCTTCTAGGGAGCACTTGTCCATCAAATGTGAAAACTACTGACTGGGATGGTTTCCAAATCACTGACCCATCAACATTTACTTTATAATTCAGACGCCTGATTTTAATGATCTGGCCACATCCAATTGGAACTGTAACATTTTCCTTAATTTCTTCAGGAGTCCATTCAGCTGGAACTCCTCGAACAATGCCTAATCTTGTCACATTAAAAGTGGGAATGAAAGCCCGCAGTTTAAAATCTTTTAACTTATTACTGTTAATAAAACCATTAGCATCATGAATGGTAGAAAAAGACACAGTGCATCTATTTCGACCAATACGTTTGACGCTTCCCGGTATGATATTCTTGAAGTCCGTTTTTTTAAGAAAGTTGCCAAAAGTTATAGGGTGCAGATAACTACCATCATTTGGAGAAGTTTCAGTTCTTTGTACGTGGATCAAATATGGAGAAACATCTGTGGAAACATATTGCCTTCGACCTAATTCAGCTGTCTGTGTGGGTTGTGGAACTGAGCTGGAGTCAACAATATTATTGTCATCACTTATACTTAAGTTAGGAACATTTTGGGGCTTTATAAAAACATTGTCAGTACTTTTCTTTAACAATGAATCATGACCAGAACATTGACACTCGTGATCACTATTTCCCTGATGAGAAGTCCGTTTCCTTTTCTTATTGCAGTGTTTGCACACTTTCTTAACTTTTAATCTCTTTCGAGATCCTGAACCTACACTGCTTACTGATGCATCAGTGTCCATTCCATTTCCCTTATCAGGAACAATAACATTAAAGCCCACGGGGGGACTCAGGTCGAGGCCTAAGTCCCCCGATGTAACGTTACGATCAGGGGGATCGGTCATATAATATCCATACTATACAAAACTCGAATAAAAACTTACCAAATACAGACAAAATATACACAAATACAATAGAAATACACACTAATTAAATACTAACACCTCACAACCACTCAACTGATCAATTATAATAGCAAAAAGTTGAAATTAAATTTTCCGAAATAAAAGAACGTCCGCCCTGTTAGGAGTTTCCCGCGCTTTTTTCATTAATTTACTTATTTTTTTCGTGAACTGTCTATCGTGTTTTTAAACGATCACAGGAAATGTCATACGTTGCCATGACAATAATAAACAAACAAATATTTTCAAATGTTCAAAATGTAAATACACAACATTTTATGCGTTTCTTTTATTATTTTCGGTTGTTTTGTGTTTTTCTCAGTAATAGCCAAGATTTGCAAGCTTTGGAATACCCACCTCATTTTCACAGTTTGTGATTTACGCTCACGAGTTGTATAATAATGCCATCCCAAGGGAATCAACGCTGGAGAGATGTAATTCTTACCAATTTTATAAATAATGTTTATTATTTATAATTACTAACTTGTACTCGAAACAATCTAACAAGCACCAGATCATACCTAAGTCAAGATCATGGAAATAAGATCGAGGAATCGAGCACATGAAGGAAACTTATATACCTACCTACCTACCCTATCGCAAAGATTTCAATCTTTGCCCTATCCTAACCTGAAGAAAGCTGCATCGATTAAAAACTTAAGAACAACGAAGAACTATTTTCTTTTAAAGGTTATGTATGTCTATAAAATACAATATATCGTGTGAAAAACTAGTGTATTTTTATTCAATATTAGTTAATTATGATCTAGCATTGCAACGGTTGGTTTGTTAATAATCTTATTAAAATGATAATGGGATTATAGAATCAATCTATTTTGCTTAATTCATAAAAAAAGACTTTGACAGGACTTCAGTAATACGGTTTCTTAAATAAATTGTAGGCTGATTGACCAGTTTCATTGCTTTGTATGCTAGTAAAGACTTCTCATATTGAATTGTTCTAAAAACAACATCGAAATAATGATAAAACTTTATTTTTATCCATTTTACGTATTTACACATCAGTTAAACTAGGTCCCGTGAGTGTATAGTGACAGTTTAAGTTTCCATAGTAATTACCCACTCGTTACAACAGGCGTATGTCACGGAACTGTCAAAATTTGTTTATTAGTCAAGATTTCGCTGTATCACCCGTACACAACGCGGGTAAATGTTTATTAGTAAGGCAGTATATGTGAAAGTACATTTATTCGTTTGTTACGCATTCAGGCGACGGCTACACGCGTGGTAAATACTGTGATCCATCGCTATATAGTAAATTTTAACCATGGTCAGTAAAATATTGAACATTTCATACAAATTACGTTCCATGGTTAAAATTTACTATATAGCGATGGATCACAGTATTTACCACGCGTGTAGCCGTCTCGCCTCACGTCTCAAGTACTGAACCGATCGTCATAAAATTTGAGAAGGACTTAGGATATCTTTCATCCTAAAAAAACTAGTTTAGAATCATTCCCGTCGGCTTAATTTGCTATAAGCATTTCAGGCGAAGTCCAAAGACACCTCCACAGCCTCAATTAACCTTAAAAAAGGCGACTTGTTTTAAGATCCAACCCAATTCAATAAACATTGTGAACATAATCATATTATGTATTCTGTGACGTAATGACCATAACTTATTGACCATTGATATTTAACTCAAGTATTTGAAACGTTTGATACTTTGAATTTTGCTATTTTGAAGTTGTCTATAATGACTTTCAACATTTTGAACCATTTGAATTTTAATTTTCGACATTTTGAACTTCACCATTTTAACTTTATACATTCTAACTTTAGACTTTCTGGATACGTAGTAATACGCACCCACTGACTGAAGTACTTTGTGTATGTGAATATGATAAGACTGCGTTATGTTACAACCTTGGGGCCCATATGCCGCCCCCTTTTTCTTTTTATAAATTATCTGGGGGCACGGTAGTGCCCCCGCCAAGACGAGAACGCGAAGCGCAAAGGGCACTACCTACCTTTTCTCGAAGCGCTTCGTCGTTTTTTTGAACCCTCATATCTTGAATTTAGAGTATACAAGATAAACAAAATTATCGGAATGTGATGTCGGTAGTATACTTATTAAATATATAATGTTTGAATTGTATAGCTTTTACAATATAGATTTTATTGATATCTAAAAAACCCCGATTTTGTCACTGACTCACTCATGATCATCAAAACTCAAAGGGTACTTTTAGAAGTAGAAAGCTGAAATTTGGTTTGTAAGCTAGTATTAGTACACAAACAACAACAAAAATTATGAAATTGAACTTTAACCCCCCAACCGCTTAACCCTCATAACTTGGGTTTGCAGTATACCAGAAGCACAAAATTATCAGGATATGATGTTTGTAGTAGGCTTATAAAACATACAAAGTTTCAATTGCATAGCTCTAATAATATAGATTTTGTAAATATTTAAAAAAACCCTGATTTCACTCATGATCATCAAAACTCAAAGGGTACGTCCTGAAGTCCTAGAAAGCTGAAATTTGGTATGTAAGCTAGTATTAGGTAGGACACAAACAACAAAAAAGTGTAGTGTTATTGAAGTTAGGGCTTGTAGAGTTAGGGCGCGTAGAGTCCTGATAACTTTTTGACAGTGCGAGGTCTTGGCAACATTATTCATGAAAATGATTTTGGTGAGATAGAATATTATCTTGCTAGTACTTAAGAATACTAACTAAACCACGTTTACTGCGAAATGTAGGCAATATATTCTTATTCTACATAGTAAGGTTCCACACTGTAAGATTTCTCAGATTCTGTCATAAATTTCATTCAAACCAGTGATTTTCTTTTCAAGTCAAGTCATAAACTCATAATCATCACCACCCTGTCAGACACAGACGCCCACTAAGCGCGCTAGGCGTAGGTAAGTCTTTCTTCTTACTATGGATCTTCACGTTGATTTGTTCTGCGCAGTCAGCATCCATCGATTCCCGCTTCTTTTTCTTCATTCAATAGGTGTTTTTCGCAACTCGACGTCAATTGTGCCTATTTTGCGTCAGTAGCAAGTATGGCCGGATCACTCCAGCTCCAGACAGTTCAGCCCAGCCAGAAATGCTTTAAGCGCTCTCATTTAGCACCGAGCGGCTTCCCGGAACCAGTTCATCGGTCCACCTTCTCGGAACCTACTCAAGGAGCGTTGTCATGTCACCATTTCAGAAACTTTTCACCCTACATGACATCGATTCTTCTCGCTATTGCTACTGCCACTTCGCTTTTCGAATCGATTCTTTCAACCATCCATCTAAGACTTTTCAAGCTGACAAGAAAAATGGGTGCAAGAAACTTCAAGACAGTTATGAATTAGGTATTTAGGTCTCAGTGCTTATTTATCAAGCGCGACTATCGGTAGCACTGATAGGTACCTACGATCTTACACGCATATTTGGACCTGTATTTGCCAGCGACGATTGTGCCAGATTTGTTTATATTGCCTGCTATGTAGGACAGCTCATTGGCTACCAGTTTCCTGCGATAGTTGGTTACCGTTATACCGGAACATCCGCTAACAACTAATACAAACTGCAGAACAGAAATGTACATTTACTTACGAACGCGCGCGAGGAGCGGTTAACGGGTCACTGGGTTTCTGAAGCGTATCTAACAAACTCTCTACATGGAAATTATGCTTTTAGGCTCTAGCTGTTTGCTTGTTTCTATCCTCTATCAAGGTCAATGTAGGTAATAATGAGTTTTAAAATCCATTTTATTGCTACTTTTATTACCTACTTACTATTCTTCGAGTTTCGAAGACAACTGGTATGGTCGAGTTAAATATTTGTAAACTAGCACTTTATTTTTCTATTGTAATTCTACATAGTTTATTTATGTGTTGTTCGTTTAGTTTTGTGTTTAGGTTTAGTCGTGCATTGCATCCTTTGGTGTTACGTCTTTCTTCCGTTAGCCATAGCTATAAGGCCATACGCTTTGCATAAGAGACGGCGGCGGCGATGCGGCCGAGACGTGCGTGGCTGAAGTGAATTATCAACGCTTTACCGCTGGTCTGGTGTAAACAGAATTTTGATTTGTTTTGAAGTTCCTTGGAATACATTATTCTAAAACGTCTTTGTTGTAGAAATGAGCACAAATAGTTGCGGCAAAATCTCCGTATATATTAACCGGTTGTCATGTCATATTTATTATTATTTTATCTTAGATTAAAAGTATTTTATGTAAACTAAAAATAAATAAGTTGTTAAAATAAATCCAATCAAACTGTGTACCTACGTATGCGTAGTATTCCACAGAATATTTTAATAGTAGGTACCTACTAATACTGTAAGAATGAGGTTTTCACATAGGTAATAATTACTTTGATGCGAATATATACCTACCTAATTGCAGGATACAGATCACCTTTCGCCTCTTCATCTACACAATTTGCATTAATGTATTTAGCAATGAATAAAACGTTCATAAACATATATTTTAATTTAGTTATATACCTACCTAGTCTATCTAAGGAATGCTTCCTTTTTCATTTAAACTAAAGCTAGTTAGCAAACGAAACTATCTCACATCGCCATTACATTTGGCTGCGTGCCAGAAGGAACCAGAAACAAATTGAATAAACGGATACTTAGTAGTTTGTCATGGTCAGGATCCGGCTCAGATTCATGGAGAAAACCAACAATGCAAAAATATGTTGGAAGTTAGTTTATGGCGTGAGTTTATAAGACACAGCGACCGCCCGTGAAATCGTCCCCGTTGATTATCTAACTTTCATCTCCTATTTCACTCCTTTCGATATTCTCTTTCGGATCATAATATAGCTTAATATGTCCATCCCTGTCTCTATACTAACATCCATCAAAATTGGATTAGTGGTTTAATCGTGAAAAGATAACAGACAGACATTATGTTTGTAGCCTCTGTTAGACAGAAGAATAAGGATTAAAGATTGGTAAGGTTCTTTCCCTGTATTACAACTTCTGAATGGCTACCAATGCGACTTTTTCTCGCTCTGATTAGAAAGAAGAAAGAAAGAAAATACATTTACTTGGGACCACGCAACGATACACAATTTTAACAAAAAGCTACGGAAAACAAAAAGGACTAAACACATAGATACAATACACATTGCGCATCGTCGCGTGATGGAAAATAAAAAAAACGCATTGATAGTGTAATTCAGAAAAGGCAAAGTTTTAAGAGCTTGTAAATTGTAATAAGCGGGCTTGCTAAGTTAAGAACAACCTGTGGTGGAGTGGAGCTCACAAAATATTATGTCAGTAAGTTTAGGACTTAATCTCCAAAAACATTAAACATCAGCATCGATTAGTTAAGTAGGAATAAGTATGTTTTATCAGACGACGGGTTCTGGCCTAGTCAAATTTTAATTTGTTATTCATGATATTTTAATAATGTTGTTATTTCGATCATACCCCTATTAGACCGAGCTCCCATTGCATAAAACCTTACCTCATCCGATTACAACAGGGTAGCACAATGTAGTGAAAGATAATGTTTGGGAGCATGGGTCTATGATAGGTTGCCATGGCCTAACCTGGAAGAACAATAAAGAACAATTTTTTTTGGGTTCTAAATTCCAATTTTGACTCAAAATTACCTCATAAGATTATAAATCAAAATGAAAGATAATCTTTCACTACATTGTGCTTCCCTGTTGTAATCAGATGAGATAAGGTTTTCTGCAATGGGAGCTCGGTCTATATAGGTCAGTAGAGTTAGAATTGAAATCGGATTTAATTCCTACAAAAGTTTTTATTGTTTTAATAGCTTTATTTGTTGCCAAATATGACTGTCCTAGGTCCTAGGTCCTGTTCATACTAATTTTTGTTGAAAACGTTTATTAAGATTTACATTACAACATATATATTTTTTTAAATTTTCACACACAGGGGAAATTTTGGTAAAAATCGTGTAACTTCAAAAATCGGCCTAATTTCTAAAAGCTGTGGTCCCAAAACTATCGCTCGTATCAAAACCGTTCTACCCACAAATTGTTTCAAATTTAACCAACTTTAAAACCATATTACACAATCTTGATGAACAACCAGTCCTTCCGGGTCAAATACCCTTTTGGGGTACATTTTTACCACCCACTACTTAAGCACAACTCCGCTGGGGAGGAAAACCTAGGATAGTCATATTGGGCAACAAAAGATGCCATTAAAACAATAAAACCTTTTGTGGGAATTAAATCCGATTTGATGTTTTTTTGTTTAATTCTACTTAACTAGTTACTACATAAAGATTTTTTAATGCTTTATCAAGAACAACTAATATTGATATAAGTACTATACACTAATTTTAATGAAATAAGTACAAATTATATCTCTAAGTGTTGCCAGTTATAAAATGTCGAGTAGGCCCAATGGGTTATACCTTTGTTGTTTGAGGTCAACAACCGATGAGTCATATTACGGTCATCTAAGGTCGTTTGAGTATGAGTATAATAATACAACCTACGATGGTAGTGTGGTCAGAAAATGTTGAAGTATGTGTGTGGTGTCTTGCATCGGCAGTTGCACTGTTGTGTTGCCCATACGACAGTCTTCCGTTGTATAGAAGAATGACTCATTATAATGTTATCGCTGTTCACCAATCTTCCATAGATATAGTATCATTCAAACGTTTTCATTTCATTTGAAAATAATTAATTTTGATCATACTTAAATTGAATGAAACTGTGATAAAACGCGTTGTTATTTAAGCTGACAAAAGTGGTTCATGAAAGAAAATATCACCGGTTTGAAGAATCGAAGTTCATGAGATACATTTTATATGGCTTGATTGCTGCTGATTTTACTGAAGACTCAGAATAAAATTACAAGAACTTATTATCAATTGTAGGGTTTCGCACTTATCGTGTTTTATAGATTCATGTTGTCCTTATTTAATCGCTAGATAAAAGATAGAAAACAAAATTTTAAATATTGAGCCTACCGTTAGTTTGTTGTTTTCAATTAGTTACGTTTGATTGTACAAATCTCTCAACATGTTATAATATTATTTATCAAAGCACATGTTTATCTTTAGATAAAAAGCGAAAGTGGCCAGTGGCCAACGAGCACCAACTTAATTATAATGAACTTTCTCTTTTAATTAACTGCGGTGCGTCTTTATCGCCATCAAATTTGCGTTCAACGATTTAAATGCGTGTAAATATGTGCTGATTGTATGCGCTGGTTGGATATATTATTATAGTCATAGAAATAGAATGTCAAAGAACAACAAAGTCAATGAACAGGTGATCCGAAAACGAATCAATACATTTTATATGAGATACGTAAAATATGACTTAGATTCATAAAATATGACTATATTATGGCAAAGGAAATTAATAAACTATGTTCCATACTATTTACTTTGTCGATAAACGAATAAATGTAGCGAAATTTGGTTTTAGAGAAATGTGTGGCAATATGTTATTTACCTTTGAAAAGTGTGATTACTTGGATTGTTTCTTTTAGTCACATCACAATTACTTAGAGTACAAGACACCATGGCTCCACGATACCTTTATTTTAAATTCTAATTAAGATTAAAAAATATTTTAAACAAACTGTGTGCTCATTTGCTAGGCGGGACGCTAGGGGCTCTTACTGTAAAAAATGTTGGCACATGCCACTTGATCCTTTGTCTCTTTTTTACATAGACCGTGTCCGTATGATGTTAACTTCTCTTTTCCACCCTTTGTTGGTCTTCTTGAGCGTAGCGAAAATTTTTCTATGACTATGATTATAGTATTTTATTTGCTAACACCTAAAGTGTCGAATATCTGTTTGATTAGCTGCGTCATGCATCGTGTGAAAATGTTATAATTATAACGAAAAAAAGCTTTATTACGGTTAGATAATATTTTTGTTTGAAAACAGAAACACCTAATAAATGTATAAATCAACGTATAACTGATGCTGTTATTGCAACAGGTTTTAAATGTTAAAAACGGTTTTAAGGCAAGTTTCTTCGCGACGATAATTTGCGACCATAAATACAGTAACTGCCTACATAGTTATATTCATTTATTCTGAGCCATAAACATCGATATCTTACGTAGATAATATACGTATAATAGCTGCTTCATTTTTTACTTTCTATCGAAGAGTCTCAAGGTCGATTTGATTACCATAATTACGCAGTCCGCTATCTTTTTGCTGACATGCAAATATTATGGAAAACTAAATGCGATATAGCTAATAGGTAGATTTATTAAAACCAAATTGATTTCTAATCAAATTAGAAATCAATACTAATCGAAAAATTATTACTAAGATAATTATATCATCATCATCATCACCAGCCATTTTTAATGTCCTCACTCTGCTGGGGCACCACAGGTCCTCCCACAGAACAGTGAATAAAGTCATGTATGGTGGATGGATTATAGAATTGATTAGATAGGTGTGTACGTAGATAATAAAATAATATTAAAATTAATTTTTATTTTGTTTAACTTATCTTCTATAATATAAAAATGAATCGCTGAATGTCTTGCTAATAGCCCAGGACTTTTACCAAAAAATTTAAAGAAACCTAGGACTAATTGCGGCGGAAGGTTTTTTGTTTTTAAAGTGTTCCTTAGGCCTCCCTGAATATATCTGGAAAGTTCCCCGTGAATCCCATGTACGCCCCCCCTCAAACGTCTCCCTGATTTTAGTTTTTTCTATTTATCTCAGAAACGGTTGAAGATAGAAGAAGGTGGCTAACGTATGATATAATTGTTATAAAATATCCACCCCTCGACGGGTTTTACCTTGTTTTATTCCTCAATGTATCAAGATTCATATGACCTTATATAATTTTGCCACAACTCATTATTATTAAAAACTAGTACAAAGAATGATTCCTGAGCAAAAAAATTTTTTTGGTCAAATGTCTGTAGGTATATTTCAGAGACTACAGCTCACATCGAAATGATTGAAGTGTCGACGGGTTGGATATTTCATAACAATTATATCATACGTTGACAACTTTCTTCTATCTTCAACCGTTTCTAAGATAAATAGAAAAAACTAAAATCAGGGAGGCGTTTGAGGGGGGGGGGGGGGGAGAGCGTACATGGGATCCACGGGGAACTTTCCAAATATATTCAGGGGGACCTAAGGAACACTTTAAAAACAAAAAACGCCGGAATTAGTCCTAGGTTTTTTGCTAAAAGTCCTGGGCGCGCAAATCTCGAGATCAGCTGAACCGATTTCGCTAATTCTTTTTTTGTTGTGTTTGTTATTATCAGGAGAAGGTTCTTATGGAAGAAAAAAATAAAGAAAATTGCACGGAAAATAAGAAGAATACTTAACCAATATAAAATTTAATTTGGACTATAAACTTTTTTAATGTAACCTTTTGACGTTTGAAAAAAACTGAATGTCGTTTAAAATTCAGGACAACGTCTGTCTTTAGTAACGTAAGATAAAAAAACCGGCCAAGTGCGTGTCGGGCCACGCGCCATAGGGTTTCGTAATTACCTTATACCATACCATATTTAATACCACCTATCATTTTTCGTTTGCAAAAATAACTTTGTTTTTCACAGTGTTGGTATGAATGACAAAGTTATATTTGCGGTTTTGGAAAATGTGCTATATCTCAAAAACTAATTACTATATCTCGTTCAAACCAAGAAACCAGGTTGAAAGTGTTTATTAAGATCTACAGCATATATTTTTTTTAGATTTTTCACTCTCTTATTTCAAAAGTTAAAGGGGGGGGACACACATTTTACCACTTTGGCGGTGAATATCTTTCAAACGGTTGACTTTGAGAAAAAGTTGTCTTTGAAACCTCAATGTCATTTTTAAAGACCTATCTATAGACACCCAACACGTGTTGGTTTGAAGAAAAAAATGTTTTTCAGTTTCAGTTCCATGTATGGGGAGCCCCTTAATCTTTTATTTTTCTTATTTTTGTATTAAATTCGTTAAGCGGTTAACAGAATACATCTACCTACCAAGTTTCAACTGTGTAGTCTTAATACTTTCGGAATAAAGTGGCTGTGACATACGGACAGACAGACAGACAGACAGACAGACATGACGAATCTATAAGGGTTCCGTTTTTTGCCATTTAGGCTACGGAACCCTAAAAATTGGGGGCTAGTAATTTTATAATAATGTATTTAAATAAACACGAACTTTGAGCGTTAGTTAGAACCAAGATGCTAAAATTACTGAAGTTACAAAATTACTAATATCTTTTTGAAGTCTAATGATCAAGGTTGATGTTACCAATAGCCCAAAGGATTAAAGGACTTGGATATGAAATGTATCTTCTCTTTATCGTTTCTAGGGCCAGCTCACACCTCGTATCGTATATACCTAAACGTGTTTAACAGGGAAAGTTTTAAATGCTGCCAAGAGAACGACTGGTTTCTGAGATACAGTGGGGTTTAATGGGAACAAGTTGGCCATGTGATGTGTCGGGTTCAGCACGTGAGCGGTGAGCCGCGCAATAGCGGAAACGTATTGAATTCTACATCAAAATACACTTTAACGCATGGGTCTCCAAACTTTTTAGCATAAGGGCCAGACTAACTCCTCTATGAAGTCCCAAGGGCCAGGATCCAGCTAGCTCCGTACCAACATACTGTAAATTACAGTATTGTTAGTAAGATCCGGCCTGCTTTCGCGGGCCGGATTGTTGGTGCTCGCGGGCCGGAGCTGGCCCGCGGGCCGTAGTTTGGAGACCCCCTGCTTTAACGTACTGTGCAGTTGCTCGAATAACTTTTTTTCAAAAAAGATAATTGAGCTAAAAATAATAATGAAAAAACGACGAAAAACGTCGAAAAAGTGCAGAAGTGAGGTTATTTTCCATACTCTTTATACGTAAATAAAAAGACAGAGACAAATGATTTCGCATAACGGAGCCTTAAGTGGCAATTCGTTGAAGGGAACTAAATAAAACGCAATTGAATAGGTAGGTACATGAAAAAGTGAACATTCTAAGCAGCTGTCTGTTGCTGCTTATAAAAATAACAATGTGATCCATACGGCAATCAATGATAAATAATAGTTATTTATGCAACTGTAAAATAATGAGGGGTATTAAAACACGAATGTAGATTTCACGGCTTCACGATATGAATTCTCCATAAAAGGTTTTGAAACAGAAGCTTATTGCCAACATTAATACAACCAGTGTCATAGTAACCAATCATCCTAACGAGTGGCTGGGCGCAGAGCCGCCACCATCCGGCGCGCGCCGCTGTCATAAGATCATCCAAACGAGTGTTATTATGTTGTACTACATAATGTAACTCCTTCGGGCACGGGCGTGGGGAGGACTGGGGTGCCCCCAGCCAGCCACTTTCGGATATTATGGTTACTATGACACTTGCTGTTATAATGTTGGCTATAAGCTAACTGGTACAGAACCTCTTATAGAAGATTTAAAGCATGGGTTTAGATAAAACGAATTTTCAATCTTTGTTTGTAAGCACAAAATTCCATTTAACTAGATTTAAATGCGATATTGGCGTGTGCTCACTTATATCGTAACGTAACATGCCGTGATTACACTAGGAATTTTAGACAGTTTGGTATTGACAGATAGATTACACTACACTCGTTGTTAAATATTATTGATGAAAGACACGCTAAATATAGCGTTCATATAAATTAAACGATTGGTGCCATTATTCAGGAATTTCTGGATACTAAGGAAATCTGATAAATAATTAATTGACTAAAGTTTTTTACAACTTGTTCCTGTTTCGGTTAGTTAATTTATTACCTTCAATACTTACTTAAAACAGATATTCACTTTTTAAACATAATATTATCATATAGTTATGGTTGGGTAAATCTGGCAAATCTGTATTATTTTAGCATGCATGTACCATTTCTTCATTGCCCTCCTAGCTAAAATAAAGGTACATGCAATAAAAACTGTAATTAACTTCGGGTTCAAAATATTTTGGTTAGCGAAAACAACTCTCGATAGCGAAGCTCATTTTTGCTTTTGCCGAATGTTACTTAGGCTGTTTTGTTTGTGAGCATCCATCCTGCCTCAGATGACAAGGTCAGCCGCTTTCATGTTGTATTCCACTTCAAATACAAAGGTGACCACTAACAAGTCCTCTAGATGAGCCCTTTCCGACCCTCTAACGAAAACTAAAGACGTCAAACACAATTGAAAATCTTCCTTTTATCATCTCAAACACAAATAACAAATCAGGGAGCTATTCATAAAGTTTCTGAATAAGAAAACAGGCTTCATCTCGGCAATTCCATGAATGACGCATAGTACCTATACAATAGTCATTATACATAACTTGAATGAATTGACTCACAGAAGCCTCAGTCACATTATCATACGCAGCAATTTTTTTACCGTCGATGACTACTGAATCGGATATAAATTACAGCTGATTTTAGATCAATGTAAACATTTTTGGGGTTCCGTTACTCAAAAGGAAAAAAAGGAACCCTTATAGGATCACTTTGTTCCGTCTGTCTGACTGGTCTAGGAATCATTTATAGGATACTTTCCGTTGACTTAGCGTGCCCGCAGACTACAGACTAAACTGTCGACCGATAGTTGGTTTTGTATGAAGAATCGGCCGATACCGAATAGTTCTAGAGTGCGCACTTGCATACACCTTCATACTGATTGAGAGCCCGACTAAACTGTCGGCCGATATAGAAAGCCTGTAGTCTGCGGGCACGCTTAGAATTGGGATGTTGACAACTTTTTTTATTTTATATTACATAAATTACCTCTCAAAAAAAGAAACATTGGTAAAATAATTATTTCGCTAGCTTGAAAACTGCCCGAGATATCACAGTGTGAAATGCACACAAATGGACTCGCCCAAAAACGCTCCATACTAACGACTACTGAATTATGACGTCACGCCTCAGTAGTTTGTTTGTATGCAACGCGTAGGAAATTTGTTCGGCAGCTATATTAAATATTGTGTTTATCAAAATGGTTTCTTAGACAAATTTGCTATACATTTTACGAACTAATTAAAGGTATCATTTATTTTAATAAATTTTATACTTTTTAAATGGACTTGTCCACCCAACTTTGAAGGGTCATAAAACAAATAATATGCAATATATAAAACCAAGAGGTATACAAGCTACTCTAAAAGTTTAATATGTTTACGATTTTTATTAGTATTTCGTTATTTTATTCATTAGTCAACATCCCAATTCGGCAAGTAATATCGATAAGTCGATTCTTTTCCGATTTTTCCCTGTACTTGTTTGTAGTAGGTAGGTAAGTATAAGTATCTACTACAAGTACAGGGAAAATCGGAAAACTACATATTTGTAATTAAATAAAAAAAAATTGTCTTCATTTAAAGTACGTACCCAATCAATCATCGAGTCAAGTTTGTACTGAAGCCTCGATGGGCGAGTCAGACTCGCACTTGTCCGGTTTTTTCTTTCCACCTCATAAGTATGTCTATGACTATGTATGACTAAACTTTTGTTCACAATAAAAGGTCATTAGTCGTAATACAAACCTGACCTTCCTGACTGATAGAATATTATCCGATCAGGGGCTGTATTATGACCTCTTATTTCCAGTCAGTTTTCTGACTGGCTATCAATCTATCTCTTTCATTTGCTATACAGCGAGAAAGAGATGTCACTACAGCAATTTATAAACCTGGCAGGATTTAAGAGCTTGTAATACGGCCTCAGGGGGGTATTACAAACTTTTTTTTTAATGCACAACGGGATAGTGCTGCATGCCCTTCCTTCACCTCACCTGATGTTAAGTGACGAAAAAGCCCAATGTGGTAGCGCACTACGCCCGGAATCCTCATCACTGAGGAACTGGCTATCTTGCCTCTAACTGCCGCAACACAACAATGTTTAAAATCTCTTTCTCGCTGTATGGCAACTAAAAGAGACGCATTGATAGCCATTCAGAATGGCAAGTTTTAAGAGGTTGTAATAAGGGGCTGATTCCTTTTAGCTCTAGAAACCTTTTAGCTCTAAAACCTGTTTGAGCTGATGTATCAGCTGGGACTTATATCTATCTATTTAGATAGGTACTTGTAGTAGATTTATCTAACATACTTTTTTAATGAATCTAAAACCATCTGTTTTATGCGGCGGCATGCGATGTCCCCATTTCAACAGCTGTGAAAGATCCCCATTATGTTTGTTCTTATACTTAAAATGTATAACCCATTGGTGTGGTGACATAATGAGAGTACCAATTTGTGTTTCTAAATGTCATATCACTGCCGGTAGTAATTATGGCTGCTAACATACTCTTTGTTTTTGTGTGCATTCGCATTAAGTTGGCCTTCGATAAGCCAAATTCGAATTAACAAATATTTAAATGAATGCGTAAGATCTAAATGAATTTGTTTTAATTGTAACATTAACATGAAAGGTGATTGATTAGAAATTAAGATTAAAACATAAAATTGTAAAATAAGAATAATCAGCAATAATTAATTGATTACTTAGATAGAAAATATTATTATAATACACGCGTTCGAACTCCAAGCTGACGATAGAATCACACACAAGATATGATGGGTGGGTGGGTGACTAAAAAGAGAATGCTTTCTTTTTTACGACCTACTGATAACCTGAAGGTTGCATGCGCGTCAGTCCGACACATTCTAATGTTTACTATGAAAACATTGTGTAAACCAATGATAATATCATTGGTCAAAACCACAACACTTCGTAAAACCCCTTTAGCATGACTACAATGACGTAATATTTCGCCGCGGACAGAAACAAAAGTATGCGTGTCATACCGCCATCATAATCACCGACTTTTGCAGAGTTTATGAATAAGTGATACACCTTGCAATGCCGCAGTTGTGACGTATTTTACGCAAGCCGCAGTGTCAGTGCAAGAAAGCGAATCTGCATTGTTGTAAGTTGTGTCATTTTCTGTCACGAAGTGTGGTTATAAAACGCATTGTATATTTAGGACTTGATGGAGGTCTTTTTGCATGGTGTCGTTTATAAAGCTGATGATGTGATGACAGAGACATGAAAGAGAACTACATCCATTACCACTGGATGATAAAAAATAATCAATACTTATCTTATCTGTAGTATAGTATAAAGACATGCACGACGAAGCAAGATGCTAAATAATGGTGCGTGGATCCTTAGTCCACAAAGAACATGTATACACGTAAATACAGTTTTTAGCGAGATAAAACTGAGGTTTTAGTTCAGTGGGATGACATAAGTACATTTAGTTTTTGTTAACATTAAAGTTCTTCATCTATTTATCAATCAGGTATACCCGTATTAACTAATCTTAAAGTTACTGACGATTCAATTTCATATTCAATCTGTTGATTCAATTTGTTGAGAGTTAATGAATCGCGTATTGAATAGGCAAGTTAAAGTCTATATTCTGAAGAGTAGAGTACGGTCAATTTCCTCAACTTCACCAGACTCAACAGATTGAATTTGAAATTGAATGGTGTGTACCTAGGGGCTTTTAAGTATTTTGAAGCAAAATACTGCCGACATCGGCATCGCCTGACTGACCTACAACAATGACCTTTTGAAGTATTTCACTTGTGATGAACCCAGTTAATTTATCAGCACTTGAAAATAACGAAGAGGGAGCCTTATATGCAAAGAAAATACTACGAGCTTTAATTAAAATCAATTACAATTATTTTTAGCTGGTCATGTTGAATACTATTAAAGTTAACAAAATGGTAGTTGATAAAATTAGACTATTGTAGTAACACCGTTGGAAAAATTAAAGTTATTGTAACCATTATATATTAATACCACCAACACATAACGTCCATTTTAAGATAAATATAAGTTGCCAATGAGTGAAAGTGGACAAGTAAGTAATGCCACCAGAAAGTAAACATGTTGAATCGTGGTCCCCATTTCGAGAAAGTATACCCACTCGCAGTGTAAATAAATATTCAAGATATCCTTACCGGTCAATAGAAAGTGTCAAAAACACTAATTAAATAATAGTTATTCACTTCTCAAGCTTACGCGCTCACTAGACATGAAATAAAACACTTTTTAACGGATACTAGCGCGGTTTTATTGAATGTACTTTGGTATTTAGTTGGTATTTGGTTTGATTTTTGGTTTTTCCCGACGTTTCGGCACCTTTGCAGCTGCCGTGGTCACGGGGGACTGAAGCTACCCGTGAGCCTACCCTCAAGCGATGAATTTTTTTAGACGTTCAGAAATTAAAATTTAACAAAAATTTTAATTATTTTATGTTGATTTATAATTTAGTTTTATGAATTATTTAATGCTAAAAAGAGAGAGAATCTACTGAAACTACCACCATTTCATAAAATTGGGAGGCCCCTCCAAGAAAGAAATGGCGAAAGAAAACTTGGAGAGGGAGCCGACCTCCGTCTTTTGTATTAATTTATTTATTTGCAAAAGGAACTAACCGTATCATTAGATCTTACAGTGTGTGTGAGGGGCTTTAGCTTGTGAATGATGGGGTCCCAAGCTGGTGGAATTTTCCAACCATCATCTCTATTGAAATTAGGATATTTATTTATTTCGATAGCCTCGCGGAGCATTCTAGGGATAAATCTACGTTCCCTAGCAAGGATTTGGGGTTTGTCAAATCTAATATAATGGTTGGGCCCCTCAAAGGCGTGTTCACTCACTGCAGACTTGTTATCGCGCCTATGTTTCATGTCAGCTACATGCTCTTTGGCGCGGGTCCCTATGCTTCTCTTTGTTTGCCCGATGTAGGAGAGTCCACAGTCACAATCTAGTTTGTAGACGCCTGCAGCTTGAAGGGGGATATTACACTTGACAGGTCGTAAGAATTGGTTGATCTTCTTCGGCGGCTTGAAGTAAGTTTTGATTGACGCTCGCTTCAGAATGTTTCCAATCTTGTCAGTGACACCCTTCAAGTATGGTAGGATGGCAGGTTGACGCTCTACTGTGGCTGGTTTGGCGCGTTTTCTGTGATTGAGGTGTGGTACTTGCAACTTGTTGTTACGCAGTACTTGTTGGACGTGCTGAAGCTCAGCAGTCAGGTGTTGCTTGTCACAGATTCCGCGGGCTCTCTGAAACAAAGATTTCCCTACGGTAGCTAACTGTATAGGATGACTCTCATCATCATCCTTCTCTCGCTCGCTTCAGAATGTTTCCAATCTTGTCAGTGACACCCTTCAAGTATGGTAGGATGGCAGGTTGACGCTCTACTGTGGCTGGTTTGGCGCGTTTTCTGTGATTGAGGTGTGGTACTTGCAACTTGTTGTTACGCAGTACTTGTTGGACGTGCTGAAGCTCAGCAGTCAGGTGTTGCTTGTCACAGATTCCGCGGGCTCTCTGAAACAAAGATTTCCCTACGGTAGCTAACTGTATAGGAAGACTCTCATCATCATCCTATACAGTTAGCTACCGTAGGGAAATCTTTGTTTCAGAGAGCCCGCGGAATCTGTGACAAGCAACACCTGACTGCTGAGCTTCAGCACGTCCAACAAGTACTGCGTAACAACAAGTTGCAAGTACCACACCTCAATCACAGAAAACGCGCCAAACCAGCCACAGTAGAGCGTCAACCTGCCATCCTACCATACTTGAAGGGTGTCACTGACAAGATTGGAAACATTCTGAAGCGAGCGTCAATCAAAACTTACTTCAAGCCGCCGAAGAAGATCAACCAATTCTTACGACCTGTCAAGTGTAATATCCCCCTTCAAGCTGCAGGCGTCTACAAACTAGATTGTGACTGTGGACTCTCCTACATCGGGCAAACAAAGAGAAGCATAGGGACCCGCGTCAAAGAGCATGTAGCTGACATGAAACATAGGCGCGATAACAAGTCTGCAGTGAGTGAACACGCCTTTGAGGGGCCCAACCATTATATTAGATTTGACAAACCCCAAATCCTTGCTAGGGAACGTAGATTTATCCCTAGAATGCTCCGCGAGGCTATCGAAATAAATAAATATCCTAATTTCAATAGAGATGATGGTTGGAAAATTCCACCAGCTTGGGACCCCATCATTCACAAGCTAAAGCCCCTCACACACACTGTAAGATATAATGATACGGTTAGTTCCTTTTGCAAATAAATAAATTAATACAAAAGACGGAGGTCGGCTCCCTCTCCAAGTTTTCTTTCGCCATTTCTTTCTTGGAGGGGCCTCCCAATTTTATGAAATGGTGGTAGTTTCAGTAGATTCTCTCTCTTTTTAGCATTAAATAATTCATAAAACTAAATTATAAATCAACATAAAATAATTAAAAATTTTGTTAAATTTTAATTTCTGAACGTCTAAAAAAATTCATCGCTTGAGGGTAGGCTCACGGGTAGCTTCAGTCCCCCGTGACCACGGCAGCTGCAAAGGTGCCGAAACGTCGGGAAAAACCAAAAATCAAACCAAATACCAACTAAATACCAAAGTACATTCAATAAAACCGCGCTAGTATCCGTTAAAAAGTGTTTTATTTCATAAATAATAGTTTCATGCAAATAAAAGCATTTAATGTTCCTGCGGTTTCCCATGAAATAATGCTTGATCTTGATTTATCATTTGTCTTACATAAATAACCTATAGCGTAAATAAGGTGACACGTAAAAAACTAGGTTATAAACAGTTTTCCATAAAATGAGGAGTTGTTTACAACCGTCTTGTTTCTTTCAAGAAATTTTGGAAACTATAAATTGCCAACCTCTGTGAAGTCTTACGTTTTTCACTTGATGAATTCTTCTAGGGTTATGGAATACCTAACTATTCTATTTTAATCTATGATTATAGGCACGTTATAGACTAAATGACAGTTTTGGGCGATGTGACCTTTCTAGAAGTATAATCAAATCCTATAGAGGTCGCAAATGGAATAAGATGGACGTGTTCATCTATTCATGTATTCACCTCGGGGCGGGTCGGCCAGGTGTTGCCGTTTGGCGAAATTTCTCGTCACGAGCACGAGCGCCCTTTCCACTGGAAATTGGAATACGTTAAAATTGGACACGTTTAAAATCTTTCCCTTTTTTTCGAAGTCAATTTTACTTGATTTGCTGATGCGGGCAGTATGGTCCACCGAGTTTTTTAATCTATTTACGAGAATAGTTTTGAATAATATGTGATTTTCATGTATTTTTTGTACTGTTTGTCTACCTAAAAAGATATACTTAAATAAGATTATGTATCAGTCATCAACCAGCCCATATTATAGTTGCACAAAAAATTCATTCCGGTGCATAAAACGTAACGTTCGTTTCTTCGTTTGTATCGGATACTCGGCTAAATTTCGAGGGGGAATTGATTAATCGCCCACCGGCCCGAGGGGCAGATGTTCCGACTCCTGCTTGGCTCGTGGCCGCCATTGTTATGGTGCTTTATGAATGACAGCGCTCAACTGCAAAGAAGATAGGAATTACAGAGTAACAGCTCTTACATTAAAGGACATCATCCATTTTGGTCCAAAGTTGAAAGTGCCGGCCAAAAAGCAAAAGTGCTTTATTCTGATAGATTTTGTCCACCTAAACATTTTTTATTACCTATAGCATCGAAGCTGTACCACCGCTATACTTGATTGATTTTAATTGAGTTCAAAAAGTCTGTCTTTTCATACATTTTGGCTCAAATGTAAAAAAGTGGGCAAAAAGTAAATTCTGATAGATTTTGTCCGCCTAAGCATTCCTTATTAAGGGCATTATGGGACCAAAGTTGTATCACCGCCGTACTTGATTTTAATTGAGTTCAAAAAGTCTGTCTTTTCATACATTTTGACACAAAATGTGAAGCGGTGCTACAGCTTTGGTGCCATAATAACAAATGCTCAGACGGACAAAATTTATCAGAATAAAGCACTTTTGTCTTTTGGCTGGCACTTTCATATTTGGACCAAAAATGTATGAAACATGGATGATGCCCTTTAATTTCCAAACTATTTTTAACGCTCTACCTACACAAAACGGAGTAATAGCACTTACGATAAATTTAATTCCTAAACAATTTTTACTGCCCTATCTACAGAAAAGATCTATCTGCCGCGCTTTTATTATTCTGAACTGCTACCGTTTTTTGTTGCAGACATTGGATTTCGACCGCGATGGCCTAACGAAGTTGAAGAAGGCTATCAAAGCCATACACAATTCTGGAAATGGTAAGTTTCATCAAGAAACTCGATGGCGGAGTGGTTTAGCGCCTGACCCAGTGATTGCGGTGCGGAGGCTAAGCAACTTTCGCAAGGGTCGGTCATAGGATGGGTGACCAAAAATGTATTATCTCGAGTTCTTCCGTGCTTCGGAAGACATGTTAAGCCGTTGGTCCAGGGTGCATTTGCAGTCGTTAACACCTACCAATCCGCATTGAGCCCGCGTGGTGGGTTATGTTATGGCCCATTCTCATGAACCGGAGGGATCCATAAGTAAGGCCTGTGCCCCAGCAGTGAGGACATTAAAAATGGTTGATGTCGAAGTTTCATCGCATAATTCAACAAAGTTACATTCACGAGTAATCTCCAAATTATGACAAGAAGACGAAGCTATTAAATGGACCATAACAAAGTAATATAAATGCCGTATATTATTGATCGGTCTATTTGTATTCTCGCATCGCTGCTACTTATTCAAGCGACACGAGACGAGAGAGATCTGCCGAAAATAGCTGAAGAGGAAGTAACGTGAACAGATGATACCAAAATAGATGAAATTCCTTATACATATTTAGCTAGAAGCTTAGTCGAGACACGAGCACAAGAACCAGACACATATCTAGTTAATTGGTTTCCTTTTTACCAAGTCTCTAGAGTGAAAACGTTTTATCTTTGATAGTTTGAATTGTCCAACAGGATTGTTTAACAATTTGATTGATTTCCTTTGTCCTGCTGTCTGTCACTGAACTGCGTATATTGCTCTCTTTGTCTATCGTAATTGACGCTGCTTTTGTTCTTTGGTGTTTCCCAAGATTTGTCATCAAAGGAAGTTGCTTCATCTTAGTTCGTAACCAATTAACATGACTCAGGAGTTCTTTATACATTTTGTATGTGAACCACTTGTAAAAATTTCAACTTTATGCCAAAAACTGTCTATAGACAATTTCTCGATTCCAAAAAAGTCTTCAGTTGTTCCATTCAACTTAAGGCCAATTCCATACCGATACAGTGACATTATAGTCCTTTCCTTAGTTATAAAGGAGTGAGCATCCAAAGGTCTTGCGTCGCCGCGACTGAATACAGGCGAAAGGCTGGATTACTCCATTGCCGATTTATATGCTCGAAATGGAACTGTGGAACCGGCTCCCTAAGATGGAGGTCGTTCAACCCACTGAACTAGAATGACCTAAATATTGCCTATATTATATCGCAATATGATGCCTGATAGGTATAGTTGAATAAATGAAATTTATAAACACAATCTGTCCTCATAAACCCTTTCTTAATACAGTTTGATAGTACTTCTCTCGTTATTTTGGACTAATAAAGAAAAAACTAGTCCTGGTTCTCATCTAACTAGTTAATAGTGATGCAAAGTCAGCATTTCTACGAATTGGATAAAATCTGATTTTATTTAAAAAGTTGACCTAAATGTTTCAATATCAGATGTTTTTCCATCCATATCCGATTCAACAATGACTCGGACGTGGAACTAAAAAGAAGTTTATTTAACACCGTGCCATTTAAAAAAAAAAACAGCTGCTTATCAATTACAAAAAGTAAAAGTTGTTGGAAACCACAAACTCTATACGCAGACATTTTGTGTCCAGTTTGCAACTTTCAATATCGTTGGTGATTTGTAGCTTTCTAGTCTCTACATTTAGATTTCTCATCGACCACGAATATCATCACCAAGTAGGATTCTTGTTTACATAAGGTGTCACTTATCTATCTTATTTTAATTTCTTTCTGCTTCTCTTTACTTATTGAACAAACTGTTTGCTTTATGGAGCTTTGTTTGACCAAAGCTTGATTTAGTAAGTAAGTATGTTCTTGTTCTATGGCGTTCGTTATGAAGATTGTTTCCGATAAAACAAAATATAATAAGAAAAACAAACACATTACGTTGTTGGAGATTGAATTGAAACATAAACCGACGTCGGTTGGACGCAGTTCTCGGACACAAGCGAATTTCCCTTCTTGTATGACTTGTTAACGAAAGTGGGTCAAACGTCTGGTTTCGCTCACTCCGCCGCTGTAACTCGACATATTAGATTATTGTTTCGGAAATTCGGATTCGGACCTTATCTATTTAATTTGGAGCGTCTATACCACCTGCCATTCCGTGTGCCCTCAATTAGATTTCGTAAATTATTTATTGAATCTTACAGTTTCTTTCTTCCTTATTAATATGTATGAAACCTTCAAACTCCATTTTAGAATAAAGCTCTTATCTTCGCTATCTTTTTATGATTCTCGCAGTCAATACCGTATTGTTTGACTTGATAAGATAATTCCGCTAAAATCACAAGTGCATAGAAATAAGATAATTTCTGTGCTATATTTTTTGTTTTACGTGTTAATGCGATGATTAATGTTTTTAAATTTGAGATTTTTGCATTCACAATGCTATTTTTATACAATACTTAATAATAAACTAGAAAAAATACGACTCGCAGTCGCACCAGATCAATTCTCGGACGGATTCGATTCCCGTCCGAGAATTGATCTGATGCGGGTACGAGTCGTAGTATTAGTATTGATAAAGAATTTAGCAGTCGATCGTACAAACTCTTGTTAAAATATTACTTGAAACAGAAATCTGTTGAGGATGGGCGGTAAGTACAGTACTAGGCACGTATCTTGAAAATTTTTCGACGGAGGGATAAGTGCTCTTGTGAGCGACCAATAGCGCGCACTCCTCTCCCGTCCCGCCGCCCGAGCCCCCCACCGCTACGCATACCAAAAATACGCGTTTCGCGTAATCCCCACCCGATTTCAAGTTATATGCCTCGTACTGCACCGTATACGATTTTAGTATTTGAATAAAGTTAGGCTCCACATAGTTAGGTTGTGGTTTCGGGCGACTTTTCAGGAGCTGTGGTCACAGAGGGTTAATGGCGGTGAGGTCAGACATTGTTTTGTTGTAATGGAGATTGAGGAACAGTATTAGTCCAATTATTGAGGAAAATTTCTAGGTTGTCCCTTGAGCACACTATTGTTACATATAGGAACATAGTATCGGATATAGGTACAATTCCATCGCGTGTCGAGTTTGTTTATAGGTATGCCTCGGAACTGGTCGCGCGGGTTTTGTAGAGCTGCAGCCGCAAGGTCGTGTGGTCTCGTGCGGTGCGCCGGCAAAAACAGCCAACCAACACGTGCGCAATACAATCCACACAATGAGGTTTTAATTCGTCTCCCCACGGCCTACTACTCTTCTCGACAATACAATCTTCACGCCAACGACCATAAAAAATGTATAAAGATAATAAACCTTTTAGTAAACTATTTTGAGTTGTTTGTAGAATGTAGAATATAGTTAAATTCTTGGCATTCTTACATTAGTGATGCTGTGTTTAAGGAAAATTGTTTACTTGACGCTTGGTTTACTTCCAAGAAGTTCGTTTAGGACATTTTAGGACGTGACTTGGCCTTTGTACGGGTTCGTGAAAATAGTTCAAAAACAAAAAGGTTAACGATATCCACTCGTAAAGTTGTAAGAGATGTCGGATTTAGTTTTGCTTTTTAAATAAGTATCATTGTTTTCTGAACTTAATCGTATACATATTTATCGTATCATTATCACGTAATTTTTAATAAAATAATCCCATTATCTCTGATTCTCTGCAGCGTAAAAAATATTGTTCTGGTGCAACGTTCGGATTATTTTTATGAAAGTGAGTTACTGACTGCGTTTTCTCATCTTCTGACTTATTATCAGAAGTACCTAATTGCAGCCACAAGATATAATTGCAGTCTGTGTGGATAAATTGAAATATAAGCCTTGCCTTTTATTATGCAGAAAGTTTGTCCGTCGGTCGATGGGTTTAGCTCAGTTAAAGTGGGACGCTACACGGATCTCCATTCAAAGACGCCTCTATAAATCCGCCTCCTATTTCTTTCAATACAAATTCAATCTATTCAAAAAACATACATACAGACATGACAAAATTACATTGTTTGTCACGTAAGCAATTTATCTATAATTCAAATCTACAAAAAGATTTTCAAACTAACAAACAAACACAAAAAACGTCACAACAGTTTTGCTTATTGTAATGTTTTCTCCATTATGTTATGGTATAGATTTCACTCACATTTATTTTAATAAAAAACAACGCTATCTTAACAATGCTAATAATAGTTTTTGAAAGATACCATCATAACATGACTGTTTAATTTGAAACGATTAAAGATAGTGTTTCTTAGTGTTTAATTACATGGGAAAAAAGCAAATTACAAAACGGTAATAAAAAGGCTTCTCCTTTGTATCATCATTTCGATTCGATTCCTTTAAGACTGTTTTTTTGTAATAGTCTAAGCGGTCATGGGATTTTTGGTAACGATCAAGGAAAAGGTTAGATTCATTTTCATGGGTTGTAGAGTGGTCCCCTAATGTGAATGATCTCGGTCTGCCTGCTCTCAGTGGTCGCAACTTCGAGTTATAGCGCTTACAAGAGGCATCATTGTTACGAAAAAAAAAACGATCAGAGAAATGGTCAGTTTTAGTATATATTCAAAGTATGTCGTCTCTGCAGATGAAAGAAGTTGGTCTGCCGGCTCATAGTGGTTGCATTTCTGAGCTATGACGTGCGCAAGTCACGTCATTGTTACGAAAAAAAAACGATAAGGGAAATGGTCAGTTTTAGTACCTATTCAAAGTATAGTATCTCCACGGGTGAAACAAGTTGGTCTGCCGGCTCTCAGTGGTTGTATTTCAGAACTATCATTGTATACGCAAGACGCTTATTTGTAGAGAAAGCCTAAAAAAACTTTGAAAAACGGGACAATAGGCGAATTTTTAAGTGCACGCCGGCCGCTTGCGTATCTGTGACTGTATGAGTCCCCTCCCCACCTTAAGGCATCTCTACACTCGCGCGCGAAAAGCCCCAAACCTCCCACGAAGCATAGTGTGAAACCGATTTAAATCGAATCCACACACCCGCGCGTGAGTATGGAGAGGTCTTTATGCCTGTGCCACTGCGCACCCCCCATCCCCCCCCACGTCCGGCTTTAGCGTCAATAGAGTTGTTCGATCCGGGTGCCTTGTATTGATATTCCGGATCGCCATGGATCGTAATTCACTGTATCGATCCAGATTATAGAATCTGGATCGATAGGCATCGGCTACACGCTCGGTAAATACTGTGGTCCAGCGCCATAGAGTAAAATTTTAACCATGGAAAGTAAAATATTGAACATTCCATACAAATTACTTTCCATGGTTAAAATTTACTCTATGGCGATGGACCACAGTTAGTCTAAGCGGTCACGGGATTTTTGGTAACGATCAAGGAAAAGATTAGATGCATTTTCATGGGTTATAGAGTGGTCCCCTAATGTGAATGATGTCGGTCGGTCTGCCTGCTCTCAGTGGTTTCAACTTCGAGTTAGTTATTATAAGAAGCTTCATTGTTATGAAAAAAACGATCAGAGAAATGGTCAGTTTTAGTACTTATTCAAAGTATGGCGTCTCCGTAGCTGAAATGATGTGGTCTGCCGGCTCTCAGTGGTTGCATTTCAGAGCTATGACGCGCGCAAGTTACAACAAAATTTTTTTTTCGTCACTTTTTATTTTTTAAAATTCTAATCGATAGAACTCTTTATTATAATGAAAAAAAATCTTAAGCCATTTTTGTCTAAAGTGAATAGATTGGTCGGAAAACTTTGTTTTTTTTTGTATGGAGTGAGATATTCAATGTGCTCTTACGGCCAATTCCTAATTGTTTCTGCCTCAAAACTACTTCTGCGTCAATATTTTACTGTCATTTTAAACATTTAAATAATCCTACACTATCAACGCGCGCCCAAAATAGTCCGTTTAATACATATTGGATTTCGAAACAGTATCAAATTGTAATTTTTAAGTAAAAACTGATTGTTTTGTCGTTATTAATTACTTTCTCATCAATTAAAACACAATAAAAGCCAACAAAACTTTTGATCACTATTATTACTATGGGATGACTTTTTTACCATAATAAATCAAATAAAACCGTAATAACAAAATGCAGCGGGATGTTAAGTAAGGCCCAGGCGGGTTTTTACAAACTAAAATAGTATTATTATTTTACAAGGAAAAAGAAAAAAAGAGAAAGGGTTAATTCAGATCAATGGTTAATATAATATTCAAATAATTGAAGTTTTTAAAATATTAACGATAGAAACTAAATTTTATTATGATTTTTAAAAACCTTTATTTGGCTTTACTTAAAAAAATAGGCTCGTTTATAAGTAATTTATAACAAAATTTAAGATTTTTAAGATATATTAAGATCAAAATTGTATTTATGAACATTCATAGAAACAAGCAGAAACTAAAATCATCAATATTTTATTATGCGACAGATAATAAGAAGCACCAGTTAAATTATTTTCATACAACCTGCTAGGGATTGATCAAGCTGTGATTTGAAAACGGCTATCAAGAAAGAAATGAAGGAGATCCAGATCGCAATATACACACAACTGATCTATCAGGATTGTAAGAGCTGTTTCGATAAGTTTAAAAAAATCACGTAAATAGCATTAAAAGGTATGGAAATCCTGAAAAGGAGAACTTTGGTACATACAGCTCTTAAAATGCTGTTCAGATCACTTTGATGTATCATCATATCAGCCGCACGACACCCACTGCTGGGTATAGGCCACCTCCAAGAATCTCCACGACGAACGGTCTTGCACTGCTCGCATCCAATGACTCTCTTCTTTGCACGCTGGGTGACCTTGAGCCTCCTTATGAGACCCATAGTTTGCGGCCACGTTTCACTGCCGAAGTCATCACTGACAACACATACCGGTCATAGACTTACGTCTTGAGACACTGAGGTAAATCAGACGGAAATATGTTTTCGAAGCTGCCCGAATGCTACCAATCTGAGTTTGATTCGACGAGAGATCTCTTTCCCGCAGTTTGACTTACCTAACTGGACTGCCTGTCCTAGGTACTTCTACGTAATGGACAACAACTCCTAGTGTTCCCAACATGAACTGGAGTGGGCACAACATGGGCATTCGATATGATTTTCGTCTTATAAATGTTTATCTTGAGACCCACTCTTTGGGAAGCACTAACGGAGATCTTCAAGTATTGTGTTCAAGTCTTCCAAGGTTTCAGCCATAAGAACTATATCATCGGCAAAACGAAGGTGTGTTAGGTACTGGTCATTAATCTTGATTCTGAGTCTTTTCCAGTCTTACACCCGATTGCACTAAACTTAAGGATCGCCTAAGTCTGTTCCTAACTACAACACGACCAAATTAAAACGGTGTCAAACTTAGCGGTCATGTAGCTGTCATTCGCCTACTTCTTCTGACGACCTGAGTGGTGCAGTGGTCAACATGCCGCCTACCACGCAAGAGGTCCCGGGTTCGATTCCCGGCCGGGGAGAAATTGAAATGATGAATTTTAATTTCTGTGACGGGTCTGGGTGTTACTATGTATAATAAGTATATATTTAAAAAAAAAAAGTATATAAGTAGTATATCAGTTGTCTAGCACCCATATTACAAGCTTTGCTTAGTTTGGGGCTAGATTGCGCTGTGTGACATTGTCCAAGCATTTTATTTATTTATTTATTTATTTACTTAACTTGGTCGAGTTGTAGTTAAGAAAAGACTTAGGCGATTCTTAAGTTTAGTGCAATTGGCGGTAAGAGTTTGAAGATATCATCCAACACGGCTGTGAATAGTTTCGGGGAAATAGCATCTCCCTGTCTCACATCTCGCTGCAGTTGGATACGATTTGGGCACTGGTTCTGTACTCGGATCAACATGGTGGCATTTTCGTATAAGTACCACATCACCTCGATATGCCTGTAGTCCACTTGGCAACTTTAGAGAGACTGCAGCACCGCCCAGGTTTCAATCAAATCAAAGGCTTTCTCATAGTCCACGAACGCCAAGCATAGTAGCAGATTTAATGGATGTGGTCTATGGTACTAAAGCCTTTTCGGAACCCGGATTGTTCGGGAGGTTGGAAGTCGTTGAACTTGCGAGCAAGGACCGGAACCGCTTTCCGTTAAAGGGATTTTTGATTGGGTATTTCATAGACTTGTTTTCAAAAACCCTATCAATACGGTAACCCTATCAATACGGTAACCCTATCAATACGGTAACCCTATCAATACGGTAACCCTATCGAAAGGGTAACCCAAGTAAGCACTTACCGAATACGAAAACCCTATCGGGGAAACCCTATGAAAGCTTTATGAAGGGGTTTTAAAACGTGTTCAAGCAATTTATACCTAGTTCCACCTAAGCCGAAGGACCAGGGGGCCTATTTTTGAATCGCTCGGCTGGCGTCGAGCGTTCTTTTCTACTGATTTTCTCATTTGACTCAAATGTATGGAGGTTGAGTTAAATGTCGAACAAAAATCAGTAGAAACGAACGCTCGACGCCAGCCGAGCGATTCAAAAATAGGGCCCCAGAACCGCTTACCGTTAAAGGGGTTTTGATTGGGTATTTAATGAACCGCTTACCATTAAAAGGGTTTTTGATTGGGTATTTCATAGACTTGTTTTCAAAAACCCTATCAATACGGTAAGCATAACGTCGACTAACCCTATCGAAAGGGAAACCCTATCATTTGGTAAGTTTTTTATAAGGGTTTCCCTATCAATTAGGTTAACCAAAAAAGGGATTTTCCGGTCGCTGCTAGCGAGTGAAACGATCAACGCATCAAAGTTACTTTGTCTGTATGAAAATTAAATTGTTTATCTAATTATCCATATACATATTTAACATTATACATTGGGTCTTATTGTATGTCTCTAGTTAAGAAGCTATGTGTACAAAGCCCTGTAAATTTTAGTAATCTTTATTTAATTTTAATTGTATTAGGTAGTCTATTCTTTAATATTAGTTAAGTCATGTTACGTGTGGTAATAAAAAGTTAATTTTCTTTTAAATAAGGTGATACAGTTATTTTATTAAGTAAATCACTTAAAATTTTAGGTCCTCTTTGTTTCATTAAAATAAATGTAAGGACATCAGATAATGGTATTGAAATTAGCTTTGTAAATTGGCTTATTATATTCGTTGTGTTTTTGGATGAGTTGTTTGATGGTGATGTGATATATTGTATTGTAGTTTTTTCCTGAGCCCAGCCTGTTTGATTGGTTGATTTTCATCAAGATTAGGGAATGCAAAACCGAAGTGAAATGAAAACCGGTTTTTTTCCCGGTTTTGAATCCAAAACCGGTTAAAACCGGTTTTTAACCGGTTTTCAAGAAAATATTGGAAAATGTGCAATACTACATTTTTATTGATTTAGTTAACATGTTTAAAATTTTAAGAGTATCCCTATTCACAGTTTATCAAAAAATGCACAGTTGTCAAGAACATTACCATTTTACACAATTTTTTGTGACGCCAATCGTATGGGACCAACCCAGGTTTGAGACTAAAAAGTCAGACATCTCAACAAACTTTTTCCCATATATTTCGTAGGAAATCGTTGCAGGTCCTAGGAAATAATTTGTGTAACTAAAATGCAAAAAATATAACAAAGGGCAAATAATCACGTAGACGTAATAAGCTTCTAGCTAGCAAGTCTTAACGTACTAAAGAGCTCATTGTTTTCATATAAATAAAACAAAATATGTTAAAAAAAACAAAGCTAACTAAACATACAATATGTTTGGTTAGCGATGTCGGAGCTTTGAAAGGCATATAAATTGATCAATTTTATCGACATAACCCCCCTGCTGCTATTGCTCTGAAATGCATCTTTCAGGAGTTATTGTTGTTTGAATAGGAGTTGTGACTGGCAAATGCACATCAGACACAATTCAAGCCATAAGAATCCTCATCGAAAAGGCAAAAGCTAATAGCACGAACCTACCTTATGGTGTTTATAGAACTGGAAAAGGCGTTTGACCACGTGCCTCGTGATCTGATCTGGAAAGCCCTCCACGCGCATTCAGTCCCGGAGTCACACATCGCACTTATCATCGACATGTCACAAATGTCTCAATCTTAACACAAGTGGTCTGCTCTGCAGGCACGAGTGAAAGCTTTGCCTTGATGGTAGGGGTACATCAAGGGTCTACTCTGAGTCCACTTGTATTTAACGTCACAATGGATTATCTAACTAAAAGTGTCAACAGGAGGTGCCTTGGAATCTTTTCTATGCCGACGACCGACGTGGCCTTCATATTATCTAACAATGCGATAGATCTCCAGCGTGATTTAAACGGCTACGGCTGGGTGGAGACGCTGGAAGAAAATGACCCCAAAATCAGCCGAAAGAAAACGGAGCACATGTCATGTATTTTCGATAGCACATCACACCCCGATGACTTTAGTTTCTATGTGGGAATTGACCACCTACCAACAGTCAACCAGTTCAAATACATTGGCTCCGTGAAATGAAATGAAAATATATTTATTTAAAATGTGAGCTCACATAATAAGCATTTTTAAATGGTCAAATCTTTTACCCTACCACCCATTATAACGTGCTAAGCTATGACGGAAAGATTGACAGCGACGTCCTCCATATAGCTCAAACGGGCTGGATGAAATGGCGACTGCTCACAGGCGTCATGTGCGATAGTCAAATGCCTCTCTTTACAGGCATAGCCATCTCATAGAGATCTGAGAAGGGACAAGTTTACGAAACAGCCATTAGACCTGCCATGCTGTTTGGATCCGAATGTTGGGCCACAAATAAACAACGTTTAAACAAAATCCATACGTCAGAGAGAAGCTGGTTAGCGGGCGTCACTATGCTGGACGAAATCAGAAACACATACATACGGGAGGAAGCACCCATAACAAAAAAGCTGAAAGAGACGTCTACGGTGGTACGGGCATGGCATGTACCGAAGGCACCCGACGATCACATGGTGAAAATAGCCCTAAACATCCCAACGACGACGCGTAGGAGCGATAGACCCCCTGCCACTTGGCTGATGACGGTTCAGCGCGACCTAAAAGAAGCCGACATCGACCCCAACCTGGCACTCAACCACAGTGGAAGAGAAGGACAGGGAAGGCCGACCCCAAGTAAATGGAAAAAGGCCCAGCAAGATGATGATGATGAATAATTAATTTCCATATTTTATTTACTTACTCGCTATAAACACCTTTAACCCGTTCAGCCGCACAAGTAGGTCACTGAACTGAACTACTTGAAGCAGTCAATCAAAATTAGGCGGTGCATTTTCGTTTTGTATGTATGTATTGCAAAGCATGTAACTTTAATCAGAAAAAAAACCGCAACAAAACCGGTTTTTCGTTTAAAAAACCGGTTTTTATTTTGCCTGTGAAATAGACCGAAAAACCGGTTTTTTCGGTTTCGGTGAAACCGGTTTGCATTCCCTAATCAAGATTACCAGATACCATAAATAAATAAAAATAAATAAATATTATTTCTAGTAAGACCTTTGCAAAGACTTTGTATGTGTTAATCAGTGAAATAGGCTTGTAGTTTCCTATGTCCTTCCTTGACCCTTTCTTATGTAAGAGTATTATGTGTGACTAAGCCCATTGTCTAGGTATATTAACCGTGCGTAGTATTTCGTTGAAAACTTTAGCCAGTATTGGCCGCATCTCTTCCGCAATACCTCTTAAGAGTTCGTTAGGAATTTGGTCAGGTCAAAACAATTAATGAAACAATTACAACTCAGATATTTATAGTCTTTTGTTGAGAACACTTTAGCTTTATATTTTAGTTGCGTTGTAATTATGGTAAAAACAATTGTATAATAGACCTTAACTGAAAGTTTTGTTGGCTTTTCTAGTGTTAAAATTGATGAAAAGAATAAAGAATGACAAAAAAACAGTTTTTACTAAAAATACGATTTTATACTGTTTCGAAATCCAAGCTGTGTGTGTAGGGGACCACTCTATAACCCATGAAAATGCATCTAACCTTTTCTTTGATCGTTACCAAAAATCCCGTGACCGCTTAGACTAATTGTGGTCCATCGCCATAGAGTAAATTTTAACCATGGAAAGTAATTTGTATGGAATGATTTTACTTTATATTATTTTACTTTCCATGGTTAAAATTTACTCTATGGCGCTGGACCACAGTATTTACCAAGCGTGTAGCCGATGCCTATCGATCCAGATTCTATAATCTGGATCGATACAGTGAATTACGATCCATGGCGATCCGGAATATCAATACAAGGCACCCGGATCGAACAACTCTATGCACAGGCATAAAGACCTCTCCATCCATACTCACGCGCGGGTGTGTGGATTCGATTTAAATTGATTTCACACTATGCTTCGCGGGAGGTTTGGGGTTTTTCGCGCGCGAGTGTAGGGATGCCTTAAGGTGGGGAGAGGACTCATACAGTCACAGATACGCAAGCGGCCGGCGTGCACTTAAAAATTCGCATATTGTCCCGTTTTTCAAAGTTTTTTTAGGCTTTCTCTACAAATAAGCGTCTTGCGTCTACAATGATAGTTCTGAAATACAACCACTGAGAGCCGGCAGACCAACTTGTTTCACCCGTGGAGATACTATACTTTGAATAGGTACTAAAATTGACCATTTCCCTTATCGTTTTTTTTTTCGTAGCAATGACGTGACTTGCGCACGTCATAGCTCAGAAATGCAACCACTATGAGCTGGCAGACCAACTTGTTTCATCTGCAGAGACGACATACTTTGAATATATACTAAAACTGACCATTTCTCTGATCGTTTTTTTTTCGTAACAATGATGCCTCTTGTAAGCGCTATAACTCGAAGTTGCAACCACTGAGAGCAGGCAGACCGAGATCATTCACATTAGGGGACCACTCTACAACCCATGAAAATGAATCTAACCTTTTCCTTGATCGTTACCAAAAATCCCATGACCGCTCAGTCTATAAGTAAGCGTTTAATTAATTTTCATTATTACTAAGTTAAAGTTAATTTTGATGATTGCGCATTCACAACAGGGATTGGTTGCGGTTGTTAAATTTCGGTATGTTTTACGGTTAATATAGCGGTACCGAAATATTCTACCCTTACTTAGGATACCGATAAATTTAATTTCGGTATAAAACCACCGAAATATAGAGGTACCGAAATTACGGAACCTATGTTGAAGTACCGAAAAATTAAGGTATCAAAATATGAAGGAATAGTTTTAAATAGGTATGACGTCATACCGATATAAAAAGGTACCGCAATTTTCCGGTACATCTGTTTTTCGGTACCTCTTCAAAGCGGTACCGCAATTTTTAATTACTCAACCTAAACCCAAATATAACGGTACCGTTATATTTGGGTTAGCTTAACCTCTTATAAAGGTTTTATAAGAGGTTAATTAAAACCTCTTAATCGCGTAAATAATAAAAGTCAACTATTGGTACCTAGTTAGATAGGTCGGTACTTACTATCCCCGTCAATTGGTAATGCGCTGGAACTTTGTCACATTAACAACCACGTTGACGTGATCCGTAACTAAAAATGTCATGAAATAAGAAAATTCTAATACTTAGGGAGGTAATCTAATATAGTAATTATTGAATTATTATTTTCAATAAGATAGGGTTTCGTTTTTGAGCTTAAAATCATGGCCGCCAGGCGCATTACCAACTGACGGGGATTGTACAGTACTAGGTACGTATCTTGAAATTTTTTCGACGGAGTGGGGATAAGTTCGCGCATGTGCTCTTGTGAGCGACCAATAGCGCGCGCACCTCTCCCGCCGCCCGCGCCCCTCACCGCTACTCATACCCAAAATACGCGTTTCGCGCAATCCCCACCAGATTTCAAGTTATATGCCTCGTACTGTAGTTGTTTATCGTTTCTTGTCCTATTTAGTTATTAAGTAAACAGTTCTTGTTTCTTGTGTCATACCTACAACACATTTTACAAATTATGCTTTCTTACGAAATCAAATTGTCATTAATAATTTATTTCGTAAATACACACGACAGCACCTCAGACTATACATGTTGACCTTGAGACCGCCTTTATACTCTACGTCTCAGACCAAATAAAAAAGTATACCTACTGTCCTGAACTAAAAAGTGAGGCCAGTATTTAAAGTACGTTGTGTGTGAACCGGTGTTGCCATAGTGATTCATATTATCCCAATGTTTTAAAAATAACGCGTTACGAGTTGAATAAAGTTATAAAGATTTTATTTTATTTCTTCTAAAATAAGCCTAATCTTAAAAAAATATCAGTCAAGGTCAAATATATCCGACTGCGACTTTTAAACTCGAAAATCTAACAAACATCTTACCTAAAGTCTGTTCATCCTTACTTGTCTTATTTAGTAAACAGTTTTTGACAGTTGTCATACGTCTTTTAAACTTAAATCGTTATTTAAAAATATGTTAGTAAGTTTATGAAATTATTGTTGATTTACTAACAATTTATTTCGTAATCTATGTGTGGAAAACCATTGGTTTTATTTTATAAATGATTATTTAAATAAAGAGTTGGGTGAAGATTGTTTACCATATAAGACAAGTAAGGATGGACAGACTTTACTCGATCAAAGACTACTCGAAATGAAATTATAGCTTGACCATAAAGAGTTGACATAAATTGAGGGCGCCACTTTCTATGTAAATACGTCAAAATCACGAATAATTTGGCAACACTGACTACATTAAGAATTTTTAGTTCCATTTTATTTAATTTCAACTCTTTATGGTCAAGCTGTACCCCTCCCCCTGCAGGCGAACAAGGGGATGTTATCTGTCCGCCTTGGATAACATGTTTGCTTGTTTGAGCTAACCTCAGACCAAATAAAAAAAGTAAGACGGATTCTTCCGAACAATCCACTGAGGCCGGTGTTTTCTTGCATTGTGTGATGTGAGCCGGTGCTGCCATAGTAATTCATATTAGCCCAATGTAATATAAATAACGCGTTACGAAATAAAATCGTTATTTATCACATTGATAAGAAATAAAACAAAAAACTGCCTGAATTCCAAAAGGTCATAATAGCTTGACCAACGAAACACGAATTATGATACCTACATATAGCGATTTATCACTTTTAACTGTCAAAAGACAATGGATTTTGACAGTTGGGCGTCAATAAAACACTATATCACGCGATATAGGTATATCGTGTTTTGTCGTTCATCTTCATGCTAGGGGGGCTGGGGGGCGGTATTACAAGCTCTTAAAACTTCAATTTTCTGAATGGCTATCATTGCGTCTCTTTTATTACTGATAAAACAGACGCAGACGATGATTGATGATTACTCCTTACAATATTAAGTACAGCCCAATCCTCAAATTTTTATAGGTACCCTTAAAAAATATACCTACCAAAACAAAAAAAAAATGTGTAGTACATATTTCACATACACGGTCATTTGATTTACTAGCTAGGCAATGCCTGTACTATGGGTGATAGATACTGATATAACCTGACTGGATATATATCTGACTGACAGATATCCGTCGCGTCGGGGCTTCCATTACCTGCGTCGAACTGAACTAATATTTTGTATTGGGAACAATATTGGGAATATAGGTACTTTTCTTAGAGCATCGCGGAAGGCAGCAGCCTTAGCGATTATTACTCTATTCAAATTATTCTGGCATTTTTTGCGGGGGGGGGGGGGGAAGTGCACACAAGTGCAGTTCCGCATACTCACATACAAAAAGAACACTGTACTGTACCAACACATAAAAAATAAAACAAAACAGCAAAAATTTGTGTACGGGTGAGTCACACATCAAAATATGACACGTTTTTGACATAAAGGGCTGGGCTCAACTGTACGGACGAGCCATGGACGAGCAGACCCGATGTCACTGAACAAATTTGACAACTAATCAAGAATAAAATATACGAATTTAATGTTTAAATGTAAACAAATAGCAATAATACGACAAAAAATTACTTTCATGTGAAATGTAACACCGTCTTTTTGTAAACTTGATGTTCCAGACCTTTTTAACGGCAAAAAACTCATCAATTCGGCATTTCAAACACTGCAGCGTTCACTTGCGCGACTGGACTCGGTCTAGGAAGAAATCCGGGCGCAACTGGTTTTATTAACCGCGTATGCCCATATTGCCCATTTGGGCTTGTACTTCGGCAGAGGGGAACGCTTCGTATGGCTTCTCTTTCTGGGACAGAAGCGCGTCTTACTCTAAGGGTACTTTTGAAGAACAGAGAGATGGCAATTGGCTTTGGATAAAAAATAAAAGGTATTTTTTTTTTATATTTTTTACTACAGATTAGGCCAATTTAAGAAACTAATTTGAATATTTTAACATTTGGTCCTGTATTTATTTTTTTATAAATATATTTGTCGAGCGGATATGGTCAACCGGAATGACGTCATTAGTGGCATGAAAGTTTAAGAAGGAATTGCAGACCCGACGATTTTTTTTGAATAGGTGTGTATGTATAGGTTAATACTACAGTACTAGGCACGTATCTTGAAATTTTTTCGACGGAGTGGGGATAAGTTCGCGCATGTGCTCTTGTGAGCGACCAATGGCGCGCGCCCCTCGCCCACCGCCCGCGCCCCTCACCGCTACGCATACCCAAAATACGCGTTTCGCACAATCCCCACCCGATTTCAAGTTATATGCCTCGTACTGTACATTAATGTGAGTCAGGAGATATTTTCGTAAAAATTATTTAACCTTTTTAGGGTTCCGTACCAAAATGGAGTCCGATACGCCAGCAAGAAAGTAGCTTCTAGAGGGAAGCGAGTTTGATGAATAATTTGTGCGCAATTCGGTGTAAATGTGCGCCAAATAAAAAAATTGTGGGCCTTATAGTTTTGGAATAAAACGGGAAAAACGAATTCTGCTGGGGTAACGGTACTCCAGCTGGAAGATTCTAAACTAATGATCGGAGAGAAATAAAAGATATATGGGCGGGTAGCTTGATACTAGCAAGAAATGTGCGCCAAATATATAATTTGTGGGCCTTATAGTTTTGGAGATATTTGATTTCCTGCTGGCGTAACGTTTTGCCAGATCCCAGATCTCGGAAACTACTAAATGTGCGATCTTACAGTAAACATATAGAAGTAGCCCCTAATTTGTGCTATTGGTGCGGTAGAAAACATTTCAAAAATATTCACAAATTTTGAAGTAATCGGGCATTTTCTGAAA
The DNA here is from genome assembly GCA_943789525.1 of Agriphila geniculea. Taxonomy (NCBI): domain Eukaryota; kingdom Metazoa; phylum Arthropoda; class Insecta; order Lepidoptera; family Crambidae; genus Agriphila; species Agriphila geniculea. The sequence goes on from OX038871.1 coordinate 22,560,811, forward strand.
ACAGAAAAAAATATCTAGCGCCTAAACTACCACATAAATAAAGAAACTAAAAAACCGGCCAAGTGCGTGTCGGGCCACGCGCCATAGGGTTCCGTAGTTACCTTATACCATACCATATTTAATACCAACTATAATTTTTCGTCTGTAAAAATAACTTTGTTTTTCACAGTGTTGGTATGAATTACAAAGTTATATTTGCGGTTTTGGAAAATGGGCTATATCTCAAAAACTAATTACTATATCTCGTTCAAACCAATTTTGGTTGAAAGTGTTTATTAAGATCTACAGCATATATTTTTTTTAGATTTTTCACTCTCTTATTTCAAAAGTTAAAGGGGGGGGGACACACATTTTACCACTTTGGCGGTAAATATCTTTCAAACGGTTGAATTTGAGAAAAAGTTGTCTTAGGAACCTTAATGTCATTTTTAAAGACCTATCTATAGACACCCAACACGTGTTGGTTTGAAGAAAAAAATTTTTTTCAGTTTCAGTTCCATGTATGGGGAGCCCCCCCTTAATCTTTTATTTTTCTTATTTTTGTATTAAATTCGTTAAGCGGTTAACAGATTACATCTACCTACCAAGTTTCAACTGTGTAGTCTTAATACTTTCGGAATAAAGTGGCTGTGACATACGGACAGACAGACAGACAGACAGACAGACAGACAGACAGACATGACGAATCTATAAGGGTTCCGTTTTTTGCCATTTAGGCTACGGAACCCTAAAAACGGTGTTCTATTCTTCTTATTATTTCTCATTACCATAAAAATTTTGAAAACCGCACACATACACGTTTTTGAATAATACCCACATGAAGGTGAGACCGAACATGTCATGACTTTGACGGTCAGCAGGATAAAAATATCAGAGATTATTTAGATCTTGGCCCAATGAATAATCTGTGCGGTTACTGAAGTACATGCTCTGAAATTTTCAGCTTCAAATTCTTCGTATTAAAGGAAATATCAATTAAAATCCAAAACAACTCTCAGTATTCCGATTAACCGACCAAATTCGATAGACCACAAAAAAGCGACGCGTTCATACATATTGATGACCTTCTTTAATGTGTCGTATTATACAGAAAAATTGTTTGTACAGTCGCGTTCATAACTTCTTATTGGCAAATGTGGGTAAATAGTGTTTTAACATTTAAATGGTTAGTTTGAGCCTGCATTTATACCAATACAATGTGGCGTTGATCTGTTACATTACACCCAGATTATATATTTTGCGGACGGCACTCTTCGAACACGTGACTTTGAAACCAGCTAAATTTCTTAAGTTACTAGAAGATCTGTTTACTTCTTAGTGAAATATACCAGAATCATTGTTGTCTAAACATCAATAGCATAGCTGTTTTTATTTTCAATAACAGAAAACAACTACCTAGCTGTCTTAGGTAGGTATATGTTTATAACTTCATTCGAACCGGAAAGAAGTACTAAAATCAGTTAAACGGGCACTTCACTCGCGTATTATTATTAAGGTAGGTATTTAGTTTTGGTGTAACAAGTAGGTATTTATTGTAATAACATTTTATTAAGGTACCTAAGTACTTACTTAAAATGCAATTAATTTTACAACAGAAGTTTGTGACCAACTTCATAGCGCTTGTGCTATAAAACGACGTTTTTTAATCTGTAACATTTTATCTTTTCCATAGAGACCACTGACGTCCATTATACAACTTGTATAAAGGACGTCAGAGGGCCTAGTACTAGTTGTGTTTCTCACCTCACTTTACGAATAGTATCGAGTGAAAGAGAGGAAATCATGCGAGTGAGTGAACGAGTGAAAGAATGAAAACGATAGTTAACTATTCGTAAAGTGAAGTGAGAACAAAAAACCAACTCGTACTAGGCCCTCTGTGAAGAGACCTACATCCATGTAGAAGTTGCATGCAAGGGATCACTGTCTATTGTCAATTTAATCGCATTGTAGGTACATTAAGTACCTAGTTAGGTATAACAAAAAAAAACGAAATAAAATTACAAAACATCCTTTATTTTTTTTACTAAAATAATGTTAAAATGGTTAAAATTCTTTCAATTCAAGTAAAAATGAAATGTAACAGAAATAACTTCATTCGTTATTTAAATAAAAGCACTCACTCAAATCACTTTTTCACTTAAATGTACGTAGACGTGACGTGTACAATCCTGTTCGACAACAAAGTTAAGGAGGTCATCAATATGTATGAACGCGTCGCTTTTTTGTGGTCTATCGAATTTGGTAGGTTATTAGGAATACTGTATATATTTCCTTTAGCAGTAGCATGTACTTCATTAACCGCACAGATTATTCATTGGGCCAGGATCTAAATAATCTCTCATATTTTTATCCTGCTGACCGTCAAAGTCATGACATGGTCGGTCTCACCTTCATGTGGGTATTATTCAAAAACGTGTAAATGTGCGGTTTTCAAAATTTTTATGGTAATGAGAAATAATAAGAAGAATAGAACACCGTTTTTAGTTTCTTTATTTATGTGGTAGTTTAGGCGCTAGAATTTTTTTACTGTTTTCAGAAAATGCCCGATTACTTCAAAATTTGTGAATATTTTTAAAATGTTTTCTACCGCACATATAGCACAAATTAGGGGCTACTTCTATATGTTTACTGTAAGATCGCACATTTAGTAGTTTCCGAGATCTGGGATCCGGCAAAACGTTACGCCAGCAGGAAATCAAATATCTCCAAAACTATAAGGCCCACAAATTATATATTTGGCGCACATTTCTTGCTAGTATCAAGCTACCCGCCCATATATCTTTTATTTCTCTCCGATCATTAGTTTAGAATCTTCCTGCTGGAGTACCGTTACCCCAGCAGAATTCGTTTTTCCCGTTTTTTCCAAAACTATAAGGCCCACAAATTGCGCACAAATTACTCATCAAACTCGCTTCCCTCTAGAAGCTACTTTCTTGCTGGCGTAACGGACTCACCAAAATGGTAAAAAAAGGAACCCTTATTGTGTGACTCAGTCTGTCTGTCTGTCACAGCTGGATATCTCGAAAACTACTAATGGTATCAACTTGAAATTTGGAATAGTTTAAGATGATATTTGTCCAACTATTTTGCAAATAAGAAAGAAATATTTTTTTTTTTTTTTTACAACAGGTAGGTACTGAAAAGGAGTCTTAAAAATTTGAAGTGAGGTGACTAGGGCATGTGGGGTATCATATGAAAGAGCGCTGTTTGCACATTATAAAACATTTTTTTCCTTTTTTTAGGACGCATAGTTTTCGACTTATGATGAAAAATGTAAAAAAAAACCGCCCCCCCCCTTATCTCCGAAGTTTGCAAAGAGAAAAATCTGAAATAATTCTATGTGATAGTAGTTTATGTAAGGATTACAGGAAAAACAAAACGATGTCTCAATATAACACAATTTTTTAGAAATTCAAAAAACAAACAAAAAATATTAGTGCCACTACCAGTCAACAGATGGCGCTGACCTAAGAAGAAAAAAATAGTTCCACTATTGGTCAAGAGATGGCGCTGACCTAATACTAAAATAATAATTGGTGGCTGGTTCTAATATAATTACCTACGACTGTCATTCTGAATTTCGACAGTCAATTATTTCGACAGGGTCTGAATTTCTAAAAACAATAGTGCGACTACTCACTGCTTTGACAGAACATATTTCGACACACACTACTTCGAATAACACTACTTTGACGGAACATACCTTCGAAAAAATACTACTCTGAAATCTGACAATAATTATTGAATTCCGCTTTTTGGTTTAAGATATTTACAAAATAAAAACATAAATAATAATCAACTATGTTTTTAATAATTATAACAATCATATCTTCAGATAATATAGAGAATCTAAATTATTAATAATAGTAATAAGTCTTCTTGATTTTTTTATTACACATGTTAGTATTAATAAGTCTTTCTTATGCTAATAATAAAGTGGAATTCAATTAATATTGTCACATTTCAGAGCAGTATTTTGTCGAAGGTATGTTCCGTCGAAATAGAGATCCGTCGAACAAGTGCATTTCGAAGAAGAGTTCTGTCGAAGTAGTGTTATTCGAAGTTGTGTGTGTCGAAATCGAAATATGTTCTGACGAAGCAGTGAGTAGTCGCACTATTGTTTTTCGAAATTCACCCTTTCGAAAATTCGAAATAATTGATTGTCGAAATTCAGAATGGTCATTACCTACTATCTGCCGTACGAATAAAAAAAAATAAGTTCCTACTTAGAATAACCAATAATATTGCTTAGCAATATTATTCCTTACGTTTAATTCATGAACGCCCGAGCGGCCTCCTGGTCCCGGATAACAATGGAATATCTATTGTGTCTCTTTTTCCGGGCGTTGAAAGGTTAAATCGATAACATTTCATCAGTTTGTGGAGTGGCTGAAACGTTTTTCAGTCACCATAAGCAGCTGTGGTTAAGATTTGTAAATTAACTGTCCGCCTGTTCGCCCTTCCACCTGTCCGCCGTCTATCCTACTTTTTTAAAGACTGTAGGTACTAAAGTAACATATCAAAATATATTCATGATTGTACGGAACCCTCGGTGCGCGAGTCCGACTCACTCTTGACCGTTTTTTTTAATTAAGAATACCTACCTATTCCCGGAAAATTAGAGTAGTGAGACACAAAAGATTTCCCATTGTTGAGCGGCCCGATCGGGCCGCTTAGGGATTGAAAGATTAAGAATAACTATTTTAAGTGACGTGGGTTTTTTTATTTTTTTATTTTGCTTTTTATTTTAAACTTTTTAAAGAATTCATACTTTATCTATTTAATAACCGCTTCCAAATCGGTCAAACCGATTTATATACATAGGTATAGATAAACATAAAGATTTATTTCCATAATATTTTTTTTTCTTTCTTACATTAATTTTTATTTAAACTTATGATAAATGTATTTTTTGTAATAAAAACGACCTGTAATTTTAGCCTCGGTATAACATTAAAAATGAAAAGAACATAAAAAATTTATTCAGAGCCCAAAGTGCACATGCGCGAACTTTCCCCCACTCCGTCGAAAAAATTTCAAGATTAATGAAATGCCTCGTACTGTACTGAAGTGTACACTGTACACCGGAGTCTCTCTCTACCGTCTGTACCTACTCGCGAAATGCACGGAACTTGTCGGTTCGTGTTCAATACAGTGCATTTCGGTACCGAAATAAAATAACGGTTAAATAGCGGTACCTCAAAATAAGGGTTGTCATATTTCGGTACCAATATTGAGGTACCGAAAAATTAAGGTATCAAAATTCGAAGGAATAGTTTTTAATGGGTATGACGTCATACCGATAAATAAAGGTACCGAAAAATTAAGGTATCAAAATATGAAGGGACAGTTGTTTTAATAGGTATGACATCATACCGATAAATAAAGGTACCGAAAAATTAAGGTATCAAAATAATGAAGGAACCGTTTTTAATAGGTATGACGTCATACCGATAAATAAAAGTACCGTAATTTTCCGGTAAATCAGTCCCTGATTCACAATGCTATTTTTATATTATGATTTTAATATACTGGAAAAAATTGACTCACCCGTAGCACCTAAGACGGGACTATGCTACGGGCTACGGGACTACGTGTGAGTCGATTTTTACTAGTATAATAAAAAAATATCAATATTATATATAAAGTCTGTCCATCCTTACTTGTCTTATTTAGTAAACAGTTTTTGACAGTTGTCATACGTCTTTTATACTTAAATCGTTATTTAAAAAATATGTAAGTAACTTTAAGAAATTTTTGTTAATTTATTAACAATTTATTTCGTAATCTATGTGCGGAAAACCATTTGTTGTATTTTATAAATGATTATTTCAATAAAGAGTTGGGTGAAGATTGTTTACCATATAAGACAAGTAACGATGGACAGACTTTAATGTCGCACACAGTTGTGTCAATGCAATCAATCAAGAGTAATACCTATAGTTTTGATTATGAATATAATATTATATTAAACTTATTAGACTAGTGAAGTAATAGAACTATACACCGCTACAGTATTATATTAATCTGTGACACCGCTGAAGTTTTCTGTTCTGCGGGACTCGATGAAAATCTAGTATTGAAGTTATATGAGAGTGCAACTTGTGAATCAACTAACGCGCGTAGGTGTAGGTAGGCACTAAGCTTGACTTCTGACCTCTCTATTTTGTGGTACTTTTCTTGTTCTCTGCTGAGGCACAGGCTTAGAGCATTTAACCAGGCACAGGCCTTCCTTATATGAAGATTGTCAAGGAGGGTGTGCTATTCATAACCCACCAAGCACTCACAAGCACGAAGGAGCTCGAAATAAAATTGGTTGCCCATCTGATGACAGAACCTAGCAAAAGTGGCTTAACCGCCGCAATCAATCGTATGCACTACCATTGCCCCATCGAGCACTTTAGATTAGAGCATTTTAATACAATTACTCATGTATTTTTCAGCACACGTGGACAACGAGATGTACCTCTCGAGAGCACTCGAGCGGCTCGGAGGGAACGCTCTGAGCAGAGATTCGGAGCCCGACATCGGAGCGGCATTTTTCAAATTTGCTGTCGTCACCAAAGAACTGTCAGCACTTATGAAGACACTGGTGAGTCGGCAGTTGCTACTGTTTATTATCTGTTGAAAGATTGTTTAAGAGGGGACAAAGATAACCTCGGTTTACAATCTATATCTAAGGACACTAATTGGACTTTTATAAAATTGCGTCTGATACTTTGTGCTGGTGCATGATTTGATTACTTTCTTTGGCCGATAAATCATTACAGGTAAATATCCGTAAAACTAACGACTTTATGCTACATACATAGGATTTTAAATTAATAAAACCGTAGCAAGATTAGCTACACTACATCCAGATTTAATAGACAGCTGCATAGGCCCCTTGGGCTGGGACTTTGGACCAATTACGTTACTATTCATTTAGCCGAGTTCATTTCTTACAAGTGACACGGTCCATGTGATTTCATGCATCCTGAATTCCTGACTCGCGATAAAATCTTCTTCAGTGTGTGAAATGAAACAAGCGTATCAAACATCAAGCATCCCTCCGTAGAGTAATTTGAAGCTGTTGCAATAGCAAGCGGAAATTATGCTATTGAGGGAGCTGGGAGGGTCTCGCCGGATGTCTACCGAGATCGCGACACTCCGAAGCGAACGACCGCGACGAATCGGACGAAATGTAATAAGTCGGAGATACGGCATTACGGCTAGACCTCGATTTATTGGTTTGCTTTAGGTAACGACTTCTCTAAGCCTGACATTTGATTTATAAATCTGTTTATATTTTAAAATTTTGAGATGACTTGATCAGAATCTCGATCTGTAGTGTCCAACAGACACCTCAAACAAAATGATAAAGCGGGCCCTAATTTTGGGTGGCTTAGTTTCAATATCAAATTACGCGTACGTAAAAGTTTTAGCTATACGTTGCTGTCTTTCTGTAGATGCTAAATTAAAACCAGATTCAAAGGTAACACGATCTCTAGGATGTTTAAGGCGCGTTGCGATTTTCAGTTTAATGTATCGTCCTTCTCGGAATACAGAGACATTAAACGTGTTGCGAGCGCCCGTTACCGATTGACGTGTGGTGCGTAGGCGCACCCGCAGATTTGCTTGCAAATGGGTCAGGGTAATGATTTGATGAGCCGACCAACGAACGCTGCCAGAAACAATGAACTGATTGTTGCATCATCATTCCATAACTCATACACAATATTATTTAAAGCATAATAGCTTAAGCTTTATGTAATAATAAAACGTAAGGTCTAGCTTCCTTCTTTTCGTTTCTTCATAATGAAATTGTTAATAACATGTTATAAGGGTTTTAATGATGATCTATTTACTAATTCAAATTCTTAATTAACTTTTCCCTGTAATCCAAAAACAAAACATAAAATAACAGGCGATTTCTCTTCTTATTATATTAGGCTACAGGTTTAATGAAGCTTCTTTGAAAAGATTCACACAATTTCCTAGAAATAATCCACCCACATTATTGTTTAATCATTAAAGTTCGCAAAAGAATTCAGTTCCGTGCGATTCCGTGTAAATTAACCATTTCTCAGAATATTAAGGGATTGTCTTACTAAATTTATTAATCTTCTCCTTTAACTTTGGTAAGTAATCAATAATATTATTGTTTTTAATTTTAACTATGGAAACAAAACCTGCTTCTTCGTTAAGGTGCAAATGTTTACGGAAGCAACAAGCCTCGCACTCCCAGATTTCGGTCCTTGCTGGGAGTCGGGACCGCATTGGTCCCTTTGCGCAGAATCCTTGGCCCGCCCTTGACACTGCAGTCCTTCCAGCCCGCTTCCCGGGAAAATGCAACCTTCAAGGAAATCGCTATATGGATGAGGTCATTAATGATAGCGCTAATGTGAAAAAATGACAACAATATTGTTTATGATTGTAGAGTCGGTCGTCGAAAATGAGCATTGGGCAAGGTGATGTCATATTACCAAATAGTTAAGATACTAAAATTAATCACAATAATCAGACTCGAGCAGCTAAGTACATGAAATGAAACTTAATTGATTGTTAAGTTAAGATGAGGCTGGAATGCTGCCTACATTTGATAGATAGATAAGATTGAAGATTTATTGCTTTGAACAAAAACAGGTGGCTATTAATATTCAAATGTTTATAAAACATATATTAATTAAGCTACATAATTATAGTATTATTTCGTCGAGACTAAAAAGCTTTACTTAGAATGTATGCCCTTTTAAATTAGTGGTAGCACGTGAATTAATTCATTTTTGTAACTAAGCTCGGCACTTGTATTATTAGTTATTCTGTGGCTCGGCTTTAATGTTTAATGTGGGATGCGTGATCCGTGTATAAGTCGACCCTTTTAAATGGCATCCATTAACCACAATGTTGACAACAATGTTTACTGAATTATTTATATGTTGAGTACTTTTTTATTTTTCCCATTAATTAGACTACGATACCTCATACCGAACTACGCCCTCAAAAATATGTCACATAATTGCAAGTTTCGCAATACTACTGCAAATACGAATTTTAAACTTGGCTAAGTAATTGTGTCATAATAATAACATAACTCAGTAATTCCACTTTAATTCCATGAACTTTTATAATGTATGTAACATAGTTTTATATGGCTCGTTTCGCGGTAAGGGCTTCGTAGAAGCAGTATGGTTTTGCGCTAACAAAAACGGTAAACTTCGTATACATGTTGCATACAATCCAGTGTGTTTTATCGTGTGACAGGCAATTTGCACACAATAGGCCAGGGTAAAGCTCGCACGTGCTGACTTTTAAAACAATCATCGTCATTATGTTTGTGTACGTATAGCTGTTGAGTGAGATGCAAACACTGACGTCCATTATACAATGGACGTATGTGGATGCAAATAAAGTTTTGACAAAGAGTTCCTAAACTTTTAAGTCTATAATTTCGAATAACCTCCATCAATCACTTACATAATGTTATTTATCTACACCCATGCTTTAAATCCTCTGTAAGGGGTTCTGAAACAGTTAGCTTACTGCCATCATTACAATATCCCGAGCGAGAGCTGGGCCTGCAGCGCCGCGCGCCCACGCTCGAGCGTTGCATTATGAAATCAGTACAACATTATAACACTTGCGGAAGACATAATGACGATGAGGGAGAGGAAAGTTAAAGACAAAGTCAAAGTCAAAACCTTTATAGAGGATACATATCATGGGTTTAGATAAATATCATGGGTGTTTTTAATCCATATGTCGCACCTTTGCGACGACAACGTGACATTTTTGAAACCGCTATCTTCCAAGAGGCTACTTCCAAATGGTGAAAAAACGTTTTACAAGGGATGTAACGTTGTCATCGCAAAGAGACGTGGCTTCTTTGCGATGACAACGTGACATCTCACTAAAAGCGTTCTTCTTTATTATTTGGAGAAAGCCTTCTGGAAGATTGCGGTTTCAGGAATGTCACGTTATCGTCGCAAAGGTGCGATGTATTAAAATATTGTTTGTTTCCCTAATAAAGATAAGAAAAAATAATAAATGGGTGTAGATAAAGTCTTGTATGCAACTGTACATAATTAGGTATTAAAATACTCATGTGATAAACCCACATTCGTGTTTTAATACCCCTCGTTATAGTAAAGCGCATTCACTTAGATAGTGTCGCCCTTTTATCGCGCCGCCTTTGCACGTGCCGCTTCTTGTCAAAGGATGCCGCCGCATAAACAAAGGATACCGCGTGCGGCGTACACCCGCAAGTCAATTTGTATTTTGGCAGTTTGCATCGAAGCGCCGCGCCGTAGTGAAAGCTTGTGTTTGTTGACTCTGCTACGTATACTGAAAATATTTTTTCATCCTTGGAAGAACAGTTAAGTGCCTCAAGATGAAACTTTAAGTGAACCAACCAAAAAATACGGGTGTTTTGTAAAACATGTAAACAACTTATGATCAATGTCCATCGGCATTGCGTTGGAATAAGTTTGTCTGCACCTATCAGAGATACTTCAAAAATAGTGGGGATACCAAGAACTAGCGTCGGAATAATATTAAAAATAGGCCCATTAACACCAAAAAACGTAAAAACGGAAGAATCCCACTATCGAAAAGGGACGACTTTGAATGTGATGTAGTACGTCCGAACAGTATACAGATTTTATGCTAATAAAAAACTCCCGACACTAGACACAATTCTGGAAAATTTACAAGCTAATAATACGGACTTTGCGTATAAAAGTAAGACTCTGCGAAATGTCAATACATTTCTAAAACTTGGATTTAAGTATAAAATACTTAATAAGCTAAAACTACTGCGTGAATCATCGCTATTTTTTACCGTTATCAGTAACGTTATTTGTATAACGTTACCAAAAACTTACCGGTCTCTGAACACAAGTGCTTGCGGGTGTACCGACACTATCTAAACGAATGGACTTTACAGTTTCATAAATAACTATTATTACCCTAGTTATAGTTAATTTTCTCTTTATTTTACTCATAATACCCCCATCGTCGGATGGTAAATGAAAGTTTTGTTTCAGTAAATACAGTTGAAGTTTAGAGCTCGTATCTCAAACGTTTGATCTTCTAAAATTTTTATTCAACATTTTGTAACAGCACGGCATATTGCTTTCTTACATCATTGAAGAGGCTCATAAAGTTCTTATGGTGCAGTAATTAGAAGCGTGCTCACTCACTGTTAACAAATGTCCGCGAAAGGTTTCATTATGTACTAGAGGCCCTCTCTCCTTTGTTCGCTTCTTCCAAAGTAGTAGCACTCTGCACGTCTGTTATCAACTAGCTAGGCGTTCACTCCATTTCACAAACTTCTGTTGTGAATCGAGTTCGAAAGATCTGTAGAAGTCCTACAGTAACTAATTTGTTCGTTTCAATCCTTCCACCAAGTTCTAATTTTAACGTTGCGTTGAAAAAAAGTACTTACTCATTGACTCATGATTTAAAAATATTGTACGCCCTTTTTGTTCTGGGTATTTTTAGATTCAAGCTCGATTAACTAACATCTGTTCTTGAGAAAGTATTGGTCGCTTTAAATAGACTTTGTAAACATTCGTGTTTTTTACAATTTCAATTTTACCGGCAAGGAACATCTGTTGATGTGCAGTTTTACCCATTCTTTTCAGGCCACGGTCATTTAAACCTCTTTGCTGGTTGTGCACATGTTCATGAGTTATAAGATGTTGCACAATTGACATCGCTATTCAGTGCGCGTCGCTCGGCGCCTATTCGGGCGGTGCATTCGTGGTCGTTTCGGTGAAGCGTGGTGAAGCAACCGCGAAGCACAAACCAGCCCGCACGGCAGTTTTGGAATGCAAACGTTTAGCAATACAACTGACTTTATGATGATCTTATCCACAGCGCCGGCATAATTTCCGTGTTTGTGGGGTTATATAAAATATAAACGTAGCTAATATAATGTAACTTATGAAATACCTATTGCATTGCAGAGTAGACTGAAAGTGCTTCTAAAATTAATTCACGATTTAACGTTGAGGCGTGCTGTGGTTGAGGCATAATATGATTTTTATATTGAAATAAAATATACAGTACAGTACCTACATATTATTTTTGCATGTTGTCCCCATTAGTATCGTAGGCATTGTTTTGTACATATTCGTACCGTTATGTTCGTGCGGTGATATTGAAAGCAGCTGGGGTAAACATGAGCCGACGGAGTCGAGGCATTCATATTAAATAAATACGGCTTCATATTGTTAACGATGTGGAAAAAAACGGACTATTACCCTTGTCATGCATTCTCAATTTACTATGTACTTTTTGTCCACAGATGCAGAATATAAACAACATAGTCATGTTCCCTGTAGACAGCGTATTGAAAGGTGATCTTAGAGGTGTAAAGGGTGATTTGAAAAGACCTTTTGACAAAGCTTCTAAAGACTATGAGTCAAAGTACCTGAAGATTGAGAAAGAGAAGAAGTCCCAGGCGAAAGAGGCGGGCTTGATCAGGAGTGAAGTGACGCCCGCAGAGATTGCTGATGAAATGGAGAAGGAACGGAGGTTGTTCCAGCTTCAAATGTGTGAGGTAAGTTTATTTCCTTTCTAAGCTTTTCAATTTATTAATAAGTTATTTGTCTTGGTCATTCATGAAGTAGGGAAGTGGGAATATCGGAATAACGTATTCCTCAAATAGGAGCCGCCCTAACGCACCACACTGCTGAGTGTTGACTCTGGTGTGGTACTGTGCTGATGGTGACAAACGTCTGTACTGTAGACTATATTAGCTTAGGCTGAAAAATTACACATATGTTTTTTATCGTTGTCCTGAAAAAAAAACTACAAGAGTACGTTGGGGATATTGTAGAACTACACTTTGACGATAATGAAAGTGTACACGAAAATGTTGGGCTGTCAAAATTCTGTTACCAAATCACGTCGTTGCGGTTGATTGGATTTGAATGCCACTTGACACCGTGCAGATTTCAGTTTGTATTAGCACATAGTAATTATAGTACATTTATTGTACTCCTAAAGACAGTTTCTTGAGTTAGTTATCAGCTATCGTTCGTTCACTTACACTTACTGCTTTTATCAGTTTACTTATTTCTAGTATGAAGAAGTAACTAGCATTTCTAAACTAGCCAACAAACTTGTGTGTTCACGATGCTAGTTTATTTGAATGAATCTATGAGCCAAATTATTGCTGATTACAAACAATTTGTTGGTTATTGCCCACTCGACGAAAGACCTTTACTTTAGTTAATATTCTTTTTTTATGCATAACATGATAGTGTTTGGCCTTCACCTAGGTTTTCCTGACATGTCAGGAATTTTAGGCATCCGTCAGGGACGACAAGGGAAAACAGGGAAAATCTGTAGTTGTCAGATATTTTTGAAATCCCAAAAAGTTTAACTTATGAATTTTGGCGAGATATAAACATCAAAAGTCAACTAAATGAAGAATGTAGATGTAGATGTACAAAATGTCTGGAAATTTCCTGAAAAGTCAAGTAAAATGTTAGGAAATCTCATTATTAGATCTGTTAACCCTACCTTTACCTCACCTGATGTTAAGTGACGATAAGACCGAAGGTGGAAGCGTGAAGATGATGGTAGTTAGCCAGGCAGACTTAAAAGGCGACCACAAACCAAACCGAGTACAAATTTAACTCCCTTCCTGGGAATCGAACCCGGGACCCCTTCATCTTATACGGGCGAACCACTAGACCACAGAGGCGGTTAATGCAAAAGCACATAACATTCAATGATGAATATGGTTTAGAATTGAGTTTATTTTTAGCTTATCAAACGTTCATAATTTATTAATTTCCTTTCCTAGAATTTACGTAATTTTATTCCATAGTCTACCGCATTTTTAGTAGGCAGAGATTTGGCACAGACCCAAAGCCAAAAAGCGAATTATGGCATGTGGATAGGCAGTTAGCGGTTTTGCTAGAACCAACCAGTACCTACCTGTTGGTCGTACGTATAAACCAATTACGAAACTGGGTCTTACGTTAATCCTGCGCTTACAGAAGCTTAGGTTTCATAGGATGAGCTCTGCTCACGCACAAGTCACACACATCACAGATAGGATTTTGTTTTATTTAAACTCTGGCTGATTTACATGACCGGTCTTTCGTTTTTGTACCGTTTTAAAATTAAAAGAATGATGAGAATTTAGAGTTATTTGTCTGTACTAACATGTTTAAAGAGGGTTTAGTTGTTTCCTGTCTTCTAATATTGATCTGAGTGATGAAATTACATTTATGTATTTGCGGCGCTAGAAAACAGCTGTTGGCCTTTTAATACTTACAAGCTTTTTTAAAGGACACACGTTCTTGGCATACTTTATTGTAGCGGTATTTTATGCCAGTGGTTTTATATTTTATTTATTTACATATTATGTAAATGTAACTACCTAAATGACGACTGGTCTTTGATATTATCGGCAATTATCCTACTTACTTTAAACGGTTTGTAATTATAATCAAGTCAAACGTAGTAACTAGTAACTTAAACTAGTTAAGTTTATTACATAATTACGTTGTATGTAACTTTCATTATACGCACTTTCTATAGATTTTTAGACGAAGCTTAAATGCAATTTGACGAGATTATCTAAACTCTCAGGAGAATTTGGTTGGGATTAAAAACTTAGTTTATCGGCAATTTTGTGTGATAATCCAAATCTACAATATGGTTATGCCTTATTGAATTTTTTTTAGCTTTAACGTTAAGGCCCGCGGTAACGATCATTTGCGATTGTCAATTTTTACGTCATTGATGCCCATTGATGCGAAAATTGATCGTTTACGCGTGCAATTGAAGCGATTGTCATTTGCTCCAACAATGGAATTGACGAAAAAATTGTCAATCGCAATTGATCGTTACCGGCGGGCTTTAGATATGTATGACTATCGTCACGTCATTGAGGACATTGCAGATTGAGTGTTTCGTCATCAGCTCAATCCCTTTCTGCACCGTTTGTCCAATTCCCCTTTCGTATTGTCGGCCATCGTTTGTCCATTTCCCAATTTGTCAATATTCGTCTCAACCATCAGCTAATGATGAGAAAATCTTACTTACTTACGTTGTCCTCCATAAATAATACGTCCTAAATTATTTAAGAAAGGAAGGGAGGGAAGGGACGAGACTACAAACAAAGGTTAAAGTAAAGAGACAGCATACACGTTCAATTAGGTGTACATTAGGCGACCATACCCTATACCCTTTGTAGGAGATGGATTATTTTGCTTCGCATCCTTTTCAGGGTAATTACTCATTGACCCGTCCTTGTCTCCATTCACTGAAGAATGGGGTAATGCTGTAACGGCTTCTATTTGTCATCTCAATCCTATTAACAGTAATAACTCGGATTTTTTTCTTACATAAGTGTATTCTCAATCACGTCGTATTCAGTCCATAATTCTGTTGTCGTTGTAGGTCGTCATTTTATGGTATTGAAAATCCGATATGCAAATGCGAGATATCGATCGAAAAGTCTGTTTGATTCGATTTGACCTTGTCCCGCCCAAATTCAGTGCAAATTCTGACGTGATTTAGCTTTGCCATTATTAGAAACTGGCAGTTGCACCGACCTAAAGCTTTTTCTTAAATTAAGCTACTTAATTAAGTACCTATTTTAATTTACAAAGCTTTACAAAAATAACTTGCTAAACGAAGGCAATTATGCTAAGATGTTGTTGACGCTAGTCGTTTAACCCGTGTGAACGACCGACCTCACACAATGCTCAGAACGACTCTATTGCTAATATTGCTATACATTAGGCCTTGATTTGTTGAATCTTTTAACAGATAGATCGCATGATAACCGATAGTAAAGTTTTTATGGCAACCCAAATACGTTTCTTCGGTATTGTTATTTTTATTATTAACGGCCTTCATTTGTTTAACGAATCATAAGCTAATTAACTACAAACGACAGACTGATTACGCCTTTCAAACCGTTATTTAAAAATAAATATTATTATCAACCTGCATAAACGTAAAACTTTGGCAACACTTGTCGTTTTCAATTGCCAATGATTGGTGACGAGGAAGTTAGAATCTTGTTTTTAATGTTTCTATAGGAACTTCCTCTTATAGAATCTAAAGATTAATATCCGGAAATAGCACTAAAGACTCTACTATGCTGTCCCTGCTTTAAACAATTATGAAAAAAAAACCCCATTGTATTGAGTACGCAGTATGTCAGTGGATAGCTGTCACATTATCGCCAGGAATGCAATTAACGAGTTGTCACTAACAATATATTTGTCCGTGGCAGCCATTGTGCAAGTGTTTCCCTGTCTAGTGCCATTGTGGTCACGGGCAGGCGAGTTTAATTGTCACTGAATGGGTACATAAAGCACAATCAACTACGCTGTATGCAACGTTGTCAAAGATATGATGAAGCGAACGAAGGTGATAACTAACTAATCAGGAAGCTTTATGTTATGATTCTTAGACATTTCAATAGGTTTTTGATTAAGTATTAAAATTTCTTATTTACAACATAACAATAAAATAGCTATTTTGAGAAATCACACAACTTTTCTAAAAAATAAAATTGCTTAAAACATCTTTCTATCTCCATAAAAGAGAAAGACCTCTCAACTCAAAACCCCTAAAATGTAGGATAATAATCTTTCTTATCGTACTAAAATTCAATGATCTAAAAGAAATAACGGAGGAGATTTAATTAAAATCTGAAGTGGACTTTTGTCAGACCAATGACCATGAACTAATGAAGTAAAAGCAGTAAAAGACTAAGATAAAATTCAATCTCGTTAAGTACGTCTTAACTAACGGTGAAGAAACGTAGTTGGCTTCGGGATATTAAACAATGTCTCTTTATACAGTTATTTATTTGTGAAACACCGACAGCTTCGCACATAACATAAACAACAACATTTTATTCTACGACTTTTTCGAAAGCAGACAAAAAACTACTTTTCGTACAAATGTTCGATCAGCTGTTCGATCAAACATTTGTATAGAAAGTATTGGAAATTCTTTTTTTACTGCTTTCTGAAAAATCGTAGAACCAACATGCGAGTTTGTTTGTGTTTTACAAATGACCCTGTAGTAGAAAGTTTTAGGCAAAGGGATCGTCATCCGTTAGAAGTTCTCATAAGATTAAGATAGTGAAAGGTCAAAGGCCAAGCCGGTATTGGCAGTGACACTGGATTTACAGTTACTTGTTTTGATAATGTGTGTCAAGTGCCAGAAACGTATTATCATTGGCAGTTTATTGTTGAATAGTTCGCGTTCGTTCGTGCCAAATAATGAGGGCCATTATTCATATGATGGTGGTAACGTAACAAAATTACTATTCATAAGAACTTGGATAAACTAGACTACATTTTCTTTGTGGAATCTTATTAGGATAACACCTGAATTAATAATATTCGCGCTGTAATCCGTAAAAAGTGTTTACTTCTAATAAAAATCTTAATAACTTCTCTGTGATATTTTATTTTTGGAAGGCATCTCTTGTATTTGAATTTGCTTTAAGAATTTTATCCATTGAAGTTTTTATCCGATAGCTATACAAACAAACAGTTTATTAGCTTTGTTATTCACCGTTTTTCCTCCTCCTTTCATCGAATTCTAAATTAGATTGAAGTGTACAAAATACTGATTGATACTTACAATTTGATAGAAAGATAAACAATAACATATTGTTGTGTTGTTTAGGAGCTTTAAAATTAAGTGACCATTTTTAAATGGATAGAAATACTTAATTCCTAATGAGAGTGCTATATTTCTGAGCTTCTGTCGAGAAAAAAAAAGAACCATTAAAAAAGTGGTAGTTCTTTACCACTTAAGTAACAGTTGGCGACAGACGGTCAGTTTTTACAAACTACTTTACAGGTTCACACTTGCCAAGTGTCTGGATGCCCCTCGAGCTTAAGAGACATGCCAAATGGCGCCAGTTCACGGCCGCATTGCACTTAGGAGTTACATTGTTACCTTTTTATATTACGATAGTTATTGTATCTTTAAATAAATACAAAAGGTATTTTACAATGTACTTTGATTTCGATACCTCGCATCATATTCCATTAGTTGGTGAAAAGCTAGTTTCACACCTTGGCTCTCCGTCGGAAAGTTGCCTGTTTGTCAGTCTTTTACAGAGAGTGGTATTGGTATTGGTATTGGTGATGGGCTCTTTTCTCCGCATTTAGACTCCCATTTGGTCCGTTATGCGTGAACACAGCATGGTGTGGCTAGTCAAGCCATCCCAGCTCCTTCCAGAAGCGCAGAAGCCTCCTGGGGCGTTCACAGGCTTCTAGGAGCGACCTCACGTCTTTGAGGATTTCTGCCCGGTGTGTGGCCAAACCCACGCACTCCAGGATCACGTGGGCGGCTGTTTCCTCTGCGTCCAGGCATCCTCTACATAGGGGACTGTCTGTCGCATTCATGATGAATAGTTGTCGGTTTAAAGCTAGGTGACCTGTAAGTGTACCTAAAACTATTCGGAGGTCTGGACGATTAAGGCTGAGCAGTCTACAGGTCAACCGCGGCGAGACTGCGGTCATACAGAGAGTGTACTTCGGTGGGTGTGCTCAGGAAGATGCTCGTGGTCGTACCGCCATCCTCTTTCTTCCATTGGATATCCAATTAATGAACTGCAAGCTACCACCATTTTTTGCTTGTTATTACTATCGCACCGAGCGCTACTCAACATCGGTCATGTTGCGCACAGCAAAGAAGTTCCAACGTTTTTCGAGGTGGTATAAATAGCCCGATTACCGATTAAACCAGGATCTCGGCACTTTCTGCACGAGCTAGTTCCATCGTAGATCCCATCTTGGCTCTCAGATTGAGATTAAGAACAAACCCATTTAATAACAAGGAGCTCTGTCAGCTGTAGATTTCACGTTTGTGACATTTTTAGAGATGGCTCAAATATTGTTCTTTTATGTTTTCAACAATATCCCCGCTCTATTTCGATTTTTTTCTAAAAACTGAATCGGCAAAAAAAATTATATAATTATCGAACCTGCTCACAAAACTTCACGAGAATCGATTGAGAAATGCGATCTGTAGAGAGGAGAACAGTTGGACAGACATACGAAGCATTTTCGCCCAAGCTGAAACGAAGACGCTTCGCGCTCGCTCGGTCAATAATGTTAATGAATATGATGCAATTAATCTATTCCAGTAATTACAGACTCATTTTGTTTGTAACTTTGAGAAAAATCTTCATTTTCGAAGATACTATGTATTATCTTTGAATCAGCAGGGTTGATAGTGCACATCAGATGATTGAATAAATTCTTAAACGTTTTCTTTCAATAGTGACAAAGTTCTTTAACCTTTCTTGGTTAAGTGTGAGCTATGATTTGGAGCGGAGTCGTTGTTCCATCCAGCTGAGCCCGGTTCTTTGTGAGCGTAGTGAAAACTTGCAACCGTGTCTCGCAATTTGAGCAAGATTGAGCACTGTGTCGTCGTGTCGTGTTAGTGATATTTCATTCCGGAAAGCAACAGCATTTCTTTAGCAAAAGATTATGCTATAAAGAGAAAATTTAATAATTTGAATTGCCGTATTCTCTACACTCTAAGTTTAAATCGTGGATGGATTACCAATTTTTTTTTGACCTTGCATAGGTCACCTAATAGATGCTTACCCATTATAGATCGAAACTCTTTTTGTGCATAATAATATAATTGTTTTCACTAATATCGTTCATCGTTATACAGTTAAAAACGATGAATAAAACATCTCCAAAATCAAAACAATGAGAATCATGCATAATAAAATGAATCCATCAAAGGCCTTTTACAAACGAAAAAGAGACGTAAAGTTTCACCCGCAATTAGCAAGTTTATTCAGGAATTCAGCCAATGCAAACCAGCCTCTGTTTTTAAAATAAAAAAGTTAGAAAGCCCTATGGC
Source organism: Agriphila geniculea (assembly GCA_943789525.1). Classification (NCBI taxonomy): domain Eukaryota; kingdom Metazoa; phylum Arthropoda; class Insecta; order Lepidoptera; family Crambidae; genus Agriphila; species Agriphila geniculea. The sequence continues at coordinate 22,580,677 of OX038871.1, forward strand.
TGAGCGGTGCGGTACCGCGCATTCCAGGTCGACGACCGGCCTTGCGCCGCGCAGGGCTGAGTCGCACTGACTGGCTATGACCCTTGTCGTTTGATGCTTTGTTCTACGATCCACGTCTCGTTCGGTTTGTGCAAATAGTATACACCACCGAAATGTTCCCAACCCACACCAAAGATGCTTACTACTGAAAATCGCTCTGCTTCAGCTAGAAGAGGTTATGCAAATGTCATTTTCGGGCTTTTCAACAATCTGCGATGACAACGAACGTAAACAATCGGCAGCGTGCCAAGAATATTGTGCAAGGTCGCGCACCATGCGTTATTATTATTGCACAACTTCGCAAGACAGATCGGGATCCACTATACGTGCGCGTGCGTCACCAAGTGTAATTTTAACTCGCGGAAGGGCAACATTTAAATTTGAGCTTTCCACAGTACGCGCGGAGCGCCGCTGCTCGTGTTTGCTATGGAGTATCCCATTAGTTACAGTTCCCGGTGAAGTAATAAGCGGCGTGCCCACGCGCAGTTTTCGGCGTCGGCTTGTCTGCCGACCGTTTAGTGCTGGTTGATTCCCTTTATGAACTGTTTGTGTCTGATGAATTAAAAGTGGGAAATGTTGTTTTAGTACCTGATAAAGTTCAACGAGATAAAGACGAAGAAGGGAATAGAGTTACTGCAGCACTTGGTGGAGTACTACCATGCGCAGACGAACTACTTCCAAGACGGATTGAAGACGATAAAGCATTTTGGGGTTTACGTCGCCGATCTCAGCGTACAGCTACAGAAAATTAGGCAACAGCAGGACGACGAGAGGAGACGGCTATTGGAGCTGAGGAACATGCTGCGGGCAGCAGCACCGCAGGACAGAGAGGTAATAGATGTTTTATGCTAGAATATTTACTTAGAACTGATGTGATGGAATGGCGACCACGTCACCGAACAACGCTATGAAGGCAAGCCCTCGAAAAGGTGGATTTACGACACAGAATAGATATAAGGTCTTATGATCTAGTGAAGGAAACCAGTGGGTACGGGTAGCGTAAGACCCAACGCCGTGGAGATTCTTTGAGGAAGCCTATGACCAGCAGTGGGTGTCGTATGGTTGTTCGATGATGATTTACTTGAAAAAAGCAGATATTTAGTGACAAAAAGTCATCGATAATTGATTGACCTAAATGAAAAGAGGCTGCTGTACCCAAGATATCATCTGAAAATATCTCACGCAAACCGTGTTTGAAATAATTTGAATTTTTAGATATTCCAATGAAATTTGCTTCTTCTTCAGGTTGCATCTTCTATAGGCGGCTACTCGCTTCACCAATTACAAGGGGACAAGCAGCATGGCGTCACGCGAAGTGGCTACTTGCACAAGAAGTCTGAAGGGAAGGTGCGGCGGGTGTGGCAGAAGCGACGGTGCCGAGTCACCGCGGAAGGCTTCTTAGACATATTCCACGCAGATGAGAACAAACCTCCGGCGAGAGTAAACCTACTTACGTGCCAGATTAAAGTAGCAGCTGACGATAAAAAGGCGTTTGATCTAGTCTCATGTGAGTACTCGCCGGTCCTGTGGCCCTTCTATGAGTTGATGCAAACTGTTTACCGTACCGTTAACTATTGGATATACTGCTCACAGTCAACGCGAGTGAAAGAGAGAAAATTATATGTAGTTTACTTACGGTAACGCAAACAGTTTGCATCAACTCATGGCAGGGCCACTGTAGACAATGTTAGATTTGTGAAAGAAATATTAAACTAAAAAAAAATGTAACTCTATTTGTATTCCAGATAACCGTACTTACCATTTCCAAGCCGAGGACGAGAACGAGCAGCGAGCATGGACTTCAGTGCTAGTGAACTGCAAGGAAGGAGCTCTCATGAGGGCGTTCCACCAGCAAGCAGGAGAGAGCAACGACACGGGACATTCTCTCTTAGACCTCCAGCGGTCGATCATACGAGCGGTCAGGGCGCTGCCGGGGAACCAGGTTTGCGCTGATTGCGGATCCAGTAATGGTAAGAACATTTTCAACAAGGTACCTAGTTACTAGAGTAATAAATAAAATGGTGCTTAGAACATTTTCGGTTTAAAATGAATTGTAATGCTGTATACGAGTTTATTTGACATGTTTTTTTAGAGTTTTCTAGCAGATGTAGATTAATCCATTTGTGGATATTGATAAGTGCAAAAAACCTCAAAAATGATGAAATACGATTTAAATTTGAAATCCTCATTGAACCATTTCATTTTATTTTTCGTTTTTGATTTAAAAGTATTGCAAGTTTTGGTATGGAATGCGTTAACTTAACAGAGTTAATTCAGTCTCGAGCAGTATTACAGGATGTGCTTCCTGTTGCGTACAGATAAAGTGTCAAATGATGTAGACCTATAAAAAGCCATTAATAGATCGAAAGCTATGTAATATGCGTCCGTTGAGAGAAAGCACATTTGACAGATTTTGTTAGGTTTCTTAAGTCACTGTTTAAAGTTTTTTCGGCTATCTTTTTTCCGGATTAATTAGTATTTGACATAAGGAACTTGACCGATATGTCAAATGTGCATTTCTCGACGGTTATTCTTATTTGCTTCTATTTAATCAAAGCTTCGTCTTTTTTCAGACCCCACCTGGCTATCAACGAATTTTGGCGTAATTGTATGTATAGAATGTTCGGGAAGCCACAGAGAACTGGGCGTGCACATATCAAGGATACAGTCGTTGACGCTAGATAGGCTTAGCACGTCACAGCTACTGTTGGCGAGGCATATGGGTAATCAAATGTTCAATGAAGTTATGGAGAACACACTCGACGAAAGGGATAAACTTACGCCGGAGAGTACTATGTAAGTTTGTTCCATAAGGTTTACCACATATACACTTAAAATTCGATTTCCTTTCAATACCTACACAATTATTTTATAGTATTTTTTTTGTTATTAAAAAAAAATTCATAAAATATTTTGTCAGAAATGAATGATACACAGTCACAAAAATTTACCAATAATTTATTCTAAAATAATACAGTTTATAGCATATTCAATAAAATATTTGAAACATAGGTTTTGTAATCAATAACGTACTGACTTTGTTTTAGGGAGGAACGGTTAAGGTTTATCCGTGAGAAGTACGTGTACCGAGCGTGGGCGGCTCGCACGTGCTGCGACGCGGCCGAACGACTGTCCGAAGTGGAACACGCGGTCAACAACGGCCACCTGCAGAACCTGCTGCAGGCGTACGCCGAGGGCGCCGAGCTGGCCGCGCCGCTGCCGTGCTCGGTGCGTAACTGTACTAGTGTGTGTCGCTGCATGTACGGGCGCGTCTAGTGCAGCACGCGGCGTAACGGCCACCTGCAGAACCTGCTGCAGGCGTACGCCGAGCCTACTCATGCAACATTGTGTTTCATGCAATACATGAAATGCAATTAGGAACTTGTTAAAAAGAAACAAGAAGCACTGTGGGTGAAATACGATCTACGAATCTAGTGTAGATAAAAATATCACAATCGAAATAATAGTTGTATTCATTCTTTCTGCATTAATTGTAAAAGTAAGGTATATTCTTAATCTACAGGATTGCGGTGAAACGGCCCTCCACTTAGCCATATCACGGGAACTGGGCGACGGTTCCAGCCTCCACATAGTCGATTTTCTAGTCCAAAATGGCGGCTCGCAGCTGCTAGACAGAGCCACCGCCAGTGGTATGACAGCTTTACATCTGTGCGCGGCCACGGACCGCACAGAACCTATGAAGTTACTACTGAAAGCGGGAGCTGATACTACGGCGAGGGATGGCAGTGGAAGAACTGCCTTACAGATTGCTAAACAAATGGGACATCACGCGTGCCAAGAACTGGTGAGTTTTAAACACTTATAACTCAAAAATGGCGGCAATATAGGGCAGCAGTTCTTAGCTTCTAACTCTTTACAAAGCGTAGGTCCGGTCGTGCATGGAATATAGCTGCCACCAGTGGGATGGGTCCGCAAAGTACCAGCTAGCCGCACTCGAAACGGTTGAATGCAGAGCCAGAAATCTCATAGGGGATAGTAAGCTATTAAAAACCAAGCTTCACAGTCTTTCCCACCGCCGTAGAGTAGCTTGTTTGGCGGTGTTCTACAGGTTATACTTCGAAGAGTGTGCTCTTGAGCTGCGTGAGCTCATTCCGCCATCCCCGTTCTACCATCGGTCGTCCAGACGCACGGCGGGACGCACTCCTATTTGGTTGACATTCCACGCATGCGCACGAAGCGTTTTTTCATCTTCCTTTTTAATGCGCACAGCTAAAGAATGAAATTCCCTTTTTTATGCACAACGGGATAGTGACCTTCACCTCACCTGATATTAAGTGACGATAAGGCCGAAAGGTGGAAGCGCGCTACACCCGGAATTCTCAACACTGAGGAACTGGCTATCTTAACTCTAACTGACGGAACACAATAATTTTTAAATTGTTGTTATGGCGTCAGACTTAGGTAAGATGGTGAGAGCTAGCCAGGCGGACTTGAAATAAACCCTACCACCAACCAAACCGAGTACAAATTGTACTCCCCCTTGGAATCGAATCTCTAACACGGGTGGGCGAACCACTAGACTACAGAGGCGGTGGCCTGCTTGCGTCTGTATTCCCGCAAGCATTCAACCCAGCGATATTCAAAGCCCATTTAATGTAAAAAAAAAAATATCGTGCTGTCTCAGTCATACAACCAAAACCAAATGATAAACCGCGTGTGAGATGGCACGATAATTACCGCCATTTTAGATTTCTTTCTTTAATGGTGCGAGTTGTATAGACAACGCACGCGGAGCTACCACGACAGGGTAATCAAAAATCAATTTTATACTTAAATGCGAAGACATTATTGAGTCATAAATATTTACAAAATACCTTAGCCCTTAGTCCATTTTTAGTAAAATGGTAACATTACATCACATGTTTTGGTAGGCGTGTGAAAGTGAAAAAAATCTACTTAAAGTTTATACTGTACGATTCCGTTATAATGGGTTTAATTTTTTTGTTACAGTTGGAGAACGTAGATAAGAGAGAAAAGAGTATGTTTGAAAATATAAACATAGACTGGAATTTATCCCACGACGATGGCTCTACAGACTTCTCCGATGACGACACTGTTATTGATGAACGGGTAAGAGCAATCTGACATCTAAAACTAGTGGCTCTGTGAGCTGTAGAGCTCGCGATAAAAAGTGGCTCAAATTGTACATAAATAAAATGTCGCCATGAATAACTAATAATTATTCAACAAATTTAATTTGCAGTTTTGACAATTATTAATAATATTTATTTTGTAAACTTTTGCACGTTGACAATAACAACAAAATATGCTGGTGATTTGTATGTAACAACCAATGTAACCATATTTTTGCAAATAAATATATATTGATTGATTGATATTGATTGATTGATTGAAGTTTTCAAAGCACACAGTACGTGAGTTTTGCAGCTAGATGGTACTTCTAATATTTATAATTTTTCCAACCTGCTTACAAAATTTCACCAGAATCAGTTGAGAAATGCGACCTGGGGCCGTACCGGCTAACGAATCGATTATCGAAAAGTCTGCTGGGTTTCAACTTAAAACAGAAAAATCTAAGTAAGGAATTTCGTCTTGTACTTTCTGTTGACGTTATTTGAAAGATAACGATGTTCGTGTGACATCATGAATTGGGGTTCGACATTTTTGCCCAATTGGGGCTCGATTTACCTGTTTTAATTTGAAACCCAGCAGACTTTTCGATAATCGATTCGTTAGCCGGTACGGCCCCTGGGTCCGTACCGTCACATCTATCTGTCAAATGAAAACGAATACGATAGCCATGTAAGTTAGCCGGTACGGCCCCTGTAGAGGAGAACAAACAACCGGAAAGCCGGACTGAAATATGTTTTTTTTACATATCTCCGTCGTTTTAATAAATTTCGAAAAACTATCTCGACAAAATAAATCTATACGTTTATCAAACTTGCTCACAAAATTTCACCGGGATCGGTTGAGAAATGCGACCTGTAGAGGAGAACAGACAGCGCCGGAAAGCCGGACTGAAATATGTTTTTTTTTTACATATCTACGCCATTTTGAAAAAACTCGAAAAACTGGCACGACAAAAAAAAAATATCGTTTTCAAACCTGCTCACAAAATTTCATGAGAATCGGTTGAGAAATGCGACCTTTAGAGGAGAATAGACAGCGCCGGAAAGCCGGACTGAAATAGGTTTTTTTAATATTTCTCCGTTATTTTTAAAAATTTCTAAAAACTGGCGTGACACAAAAATTCTGCATCATTTTCAAACCTGCTTACAAAATTTTACAAGAATCGGTTGAGAAATGCGACTTGTAGAAGAGAACAGGCAGAGCTGGAAAGTCGGACTGAAATATGATTTTTAACATATCTCCGCCATTTTGAAAAATTTCTAAAAACTGGCTCGACAAAAAAATTCTGTATAATTTTCAAATCTGCTCACAAAATTTCACGATAATCGGTTGAGAAATGCGACCTGGGGCCGTACCGGCTAACGAATCGATTATCGAAAAGTCTGCCGAGTTTCAACTTAAAACAGAAAAATCAAAGTAAGGAATTTCGTCTTGTACTTTCTGTTGACGTAATTTGGAAGATATCGATGTTCGTGTGACATCATGAATTGGGGTTTGCCATTTTGGCCCAATTGGGGCTCGATTTATCCGTTTTAATTTGAAACCCGGCAGACTTTTCGATAATCGATTCGTTAGCCGGTACGGCCCCTGTAGGTGAGAACAGACAACCGGTCATACGAAAGAATATTTGCCCAAGCTGAAGCAGACGCTTCGCTCGCATTTTGTACTCGCTCAGTCAAAAATTATAACTCGTAATAATTACAATTGTTAGATTTCTCAAGCTGGAGCTTTATTGGCCATAGGAGTAAAAGCTAAAGTAACTCTTTTTTTTTGTTATTTTATTAAGCTATACATTATACTAGCATTATACTATTGTTATTTTCGAGGGTTCTTTGGCTTTATAAGAGTTCTTGACAATTATGACAATGTTCTTAATGTATTTAAAAATTCACCTTATTTTGATGCACGCTCATGCGATTAAGGCTAAGTTCATATGATCGCGCGGTGACGCGCGTCGTCACGCAGTAGGAGCATTCACGTGATAGCGTATGCACGCGCGGCAGTCTGGCATCAACATTGACGGCGCGCAGCGCAGTGCTGCGCGGGACCGCGCGGTAATGTAGACGTTACAATACAGTTTAGTATAATCTTGTACCGCGCGTTTAGTAATCCTGCGCGGCACCGCGCGGTCATGTGAACCTTATACTTTGGAATTGAAAAGAAATTGCAACTTGCATTGCAACAGTACTGTTTTCATATATTTTTAAGAAATAATTCAGATGGCCTTGTTTATCGCCGTAAAGAATCTATAATGTTATTATGTCAATTACCGTGCTTTGGATTTAACGGCCGCCGGTTACTTTATCGATATTACAAAGTCGCCTTTTATTTAAAAATATAGCCTTTCTTTGTACAGCAAAACGGAAGCGTAACACCAGAGAAGAAGTGTCCCCGCTCGCGACCTCCGTCTTACGCGGGCGGCCAGACCGGTCCGACCGCGGGCGGCGGCGGAGACTCGCCTGTACTGCGGTCGCGCTCCTCCACCTGCGACTCGCTACAGCACGCGCCTCCTACGCCCACTACACTGCCCAGGAAGCCCGCCGTCTGTGAGTACTGACCTCGTACATGATAGCTCATAAGTGTCCTCGTTCGCGGCCGCCGTCTTACGCGGGCGGCCCGACCGCACCAACCACGGGCGGCGGCGGAGACTCGCCCGTGCTGCGGTCGCGCTCTTCCACCTGCGACTCGCTACAGCACGCGCCCCCCACGCCCACTACACTGCCCAGGAAGCCCGCCGTCTGTGAGTACTGACCTCGTACATGATAGCTCATAAGTGTCCTCGTTCGCGGCCGCCGTCTTACGCGGGCGGCCCGACCGCACCAACCGCGGGCGGCGGCGGAGACTCGCCCGTGCTGCGGTCGCGCTCTTCCACCTGCGACTCGCTACAGCACGCGCCCCCCACGCCCACTACACTGCCCAGGAAGCCCGCCGTCTGTGAGTACTGACCTCGTACATGATAGTTCATAAGTGTCCTCGTTCGCGGCCGCCGTCTTACGCGGGCGGCCCGACCGCACCAACCGCGGGCGGCGGCGGAGACTCGCCCGTGCTGCGGTCGCGCTCTTCCACCTGCGACTCGCTACAGCACGCGCCCCCCACGCCCACTACACTGCCCAGGATGCCCGCCGTCTGTGAGTACTGACCTCGTACATGATAGCTCATAAGTGTCCTCGTTCGCGGCCGCCGTCTTACGCGGGCGGCCCGACCGCACCAACCGCGGGCGGCGGCGGAGACTCGCCCGTGCTGCGGTCGCGCTCTTCCACCTGCGACTCGCTACAGCACGCGCCCCCCACGCCCACTACACTGCCCAGGAAGCCCGCCGTCTGTGAGTACTGACCTCGTACATGATAGTTCATAAGTGTCCTCGTTCGCGGCCGCCGTCTTACGCGGGCGGCCCGACCGCACCAACCGCGGGCGGCGGCGGAGACTCGCCCGTGCTGCGGTCGCGCTCTTCCACCTGCGACTCGCTACAGCACGCGCCCCCCACGCCCACTACACTGCCCAGGAAGCCCGCCGTCTGTGAGTACTGACCTCGTACATGATAGTTCATAAGTGTCCTCGTTCGCGGCCGCCGTCTTACGCGGGCGGCCCGACCGCACCAACCGCGGGCGGCGGCGGAGACTCGCCCGTGCTGCGGTCGCGCTCTTCCACCTGCGACTCGCTACAGCACGCGCCCCCCACGCCCACTACACTGCCCAGGATGCCCGCCGTCTGTGAGTACTGACCTCGTACATGATAGCTCATAAGTGTCCTCGTTCGCGGCCGCCGTCTTACGCGGGCGGCCCGACCGCACCAACCGCGGGCGGCGGCGGAGACTCGCCCGTGCTGCGGTCGCGCTCTTCCACCTGCGACTCGCTACAGCACGCGCCCCCCACGCCCACTACACTGCCCAGGAAGCCCGCCGTCTGTGAGTACTGACCTCGTACATGATAGTTCATAAGTGTCCTCGTTCGCGGCCGCCGTCTTACGCGGGCGGCCCGACCGCACCAACCGCGGGCGGCGGCGGAGACTCGCCCGTGCTGCGGTCGCGCTCTTCCACCTGCGACTCGCTACAGCACGCGCCCCCCACGCCCACTACACTGCCCAGGAAGCCCGCCGTCTGTGAGTACTGACCTCGTACATGATAGTTCATAAGTGTCCTCGTTCGCGGCCGCCGTCTTACGCGGGCGGCCCGACCGCACCAACCGCGGGCGGCGGCGGAGACTCGCCCGTGCTGCGGTCGCGCTCTTCCACCTGCGACTCGCTACAGCACGCGCCCCCCACGCCCACTACACTGCCCAGGAAGCCCGCCGTCTGTGCGTACTGATCTCGTACATACGTTAATAGCTCAGAAGTGTCCCCGCTCGCGGCCGCCGTCTTACGCAGGCAGTCCGATCGCGCTCCGTTCGCCGACCGACCGATGATGATGGCCGAGAGCGGAGTTAACGCCAGTTTAGGCCATCACAGTGCGGTCAGCATTGCAGCGTACCTAATCTTAGCTCGAAGCCATCATAACTTGTCCAGAAATGCAGTCATTGTAGACCAAGGCTTACATAGTGCTTTACTCAAACAATGCGAGTACTGCTATTACTATACTATTTAACGTAATTAAAAAAAATACACAAATGCAAATATTTCACAAACTGTACGTCGCTATCGGTCGTAGCCAAAAAAAAAGGTTATTTTCGACCCTTTTTAATCTTGGTCCATGCTAGCGTGCACTAAGGACAACTATCCGCAATCCGCGTGTACCGCCGCTCCGCAATTCGCATACGCGATGCGTAATATATCTAGCGGTTTCTTTTTTCAGTCACAGTCCCTAACAGTAATAAAAATTAACAACCTCAGTGAGTAATCGAGTGCTCACAAACCTTGTTATGGTGGTGGTTTGATAGTCCATATTGCCTATTTCAATAACACAAGTGCCCGGACGGGACGGAGCGATTTCTTGACATCGCTGCATATAAAATAACAATACAGGGTTATTTGTAAAACACCAACAACCTCGCAAGAGTAGATTACCAACATCATAAACAACAACATTTGTTCTACGACTTTTGATAATTCGTTAGATTTTACTTTCATACAAAATAAAATATCATTTTAATTTACCGTTCGTATATTCATAACTCTACGCGCGGCGTGCGGAGCGCCTAGTGCGCGTCGATATTCCGTTCGGAATTCCGAATCGGGATTCCGTCGTGTGTGTGGCCGGGCTTACTTTGTGATCAGAGCAACGTATGTTATGTTGGAATTTTGTTTGTAGATAACCTAGGCAGCCTAAAGAAACGCACGGCGCCTCTCCCGCCGGCCGTCGCGCTGCCGCACCCGCCGCCGCATCCCAGGTCTACGCCATCGCCATCGGCTGACAGCGCGCGGTTGTTGCACGGTAAATTGTGTTTAGGGTCTTAGGCCTTTTTGAGTCTGGCGGTGATAAGCGTGCGGTTTTTTATCCGCAAAGACGATGTCCGGTCAGAGTCTCAAAAACGGCACCTCGAAATAATGCCCCACTTTCAAACTGGGAGCTTATTTTGTACAAAGTATTATCTTTGTTTCTTACTATATTAAGACTACACGTAGTTTGACAACGTATTTCAAATTAGAAAATACAGTCAGTGGTCAAAGTGTTGTATGAAATACATCAGGGATTCCCAAAGTGGTAGATATCAACTCCTTGAGGTCCAAGTCGGTTCCCCAAGAAATAACGAATATTAATTATTATATTACTAGTTACACTTGATATTGACAAGAATTTTAAAGTAATTTGCCAATTCCTCTCCAGAATGAACATCAGTTCATCAGAAAGGGTCACTAGCCCAAAATAGTTTGGGAATCCCTGGTATACATGGTATAACAAACGTAGGTTCAACACTTAGCAGACTGCAAAACAAATACATATTAAGGCGCCTAAACCCGTCTACTAGCGTCGTTAATACATTTATTTTCATTACTCGTAATCGTAAACCAAAGGATACCATGCCCTCTTAAATTGTCTCTAATTTTTTTTTAACTATTTAATACTATCATTCTTTGTACTAGTTTTAAAACAGACAGTGGCCACTTTTGGTTTAAAAGGATTTTAAGACTTACAGAAAGAATGAAAATTGTTGAAGAGTTATTAAAAAAATATAAGAGACAATTTGAGAGGGCATGGTTGTTTTCTTTTTTTAATTTTAATTCATCAACGCCCGAGCGGTCGGCGGCGTCCGGACAACAAGTCAGAAAATCTATTGTCTCGTTTTCCGGGCGTTGACGAGTTATTGACTTGGTTTACGTATAATAACAATTAATGAATAGAGAATATGCATAATTTTTTTTGTACCAAATCAAAAGTATATTGCGTGAGAAAATCAACTGTAATATTGAAACTATTCTCTTGCGTTTTTTTCTCGTGACATAGTTACTTGAAGTTAGCACGCCGCAGCACCCGCCGAAAACGCTCTATACAAAATGGTCATGATTTGTGACGTCACCGGTCACGTTTCACGCGCGTTTATTATGGAGTTAGCCAAAAATTTTCAATTATCTATGCAATGACACTATTCATTTAACTTTTTAGTTTGTTTTTGGCAGGGCAGTCGTGTTTTAAACTTTTTAAAATTTATTTATTTGATTAGTTTCGGTGACTCATGCATATTCCCTATTGGCGGCGCTAGTGGACGCCTACAACTACAAGCGCCTTAACTGGAACGCTTTACCTCGAAATAAACATTCGAAATGCACCTATAGCAAGTACGAATTTAAGAAATTTGGTCCGTGAGCACTACTTGAGTTCTTTACGCTGCGCTAGTCTCGTCGTATCTGACATTGCTACTCTTTCTTATATGTATGTATGATTTATGTAGGTATATATGTATTTAATTATGAATCTATTAGGATTTAGTATATGTGTATAACTTTGTATTTTTTTTATATACTGAATATATTTATCCTACTAATATTATAAATGTGAAAGTTTGTGGGTTTGGATGTTTAGATGTTTGTATGTTTGTTCCTCAATCACGCAAAAACTAATAAACGGATTTGGTTGAAATTTGGCACACAGATAGAAGACAGCCTAGATTAACACATAGAATACTGTTTATCTCGATATACCCACGGGAACGGGAACCACGCGGGTGAAACCGCGGGCGACCGCTAGTTTGGTATATTTTCTGTTTTTTTTAAAATAAGTTTTGTTTATTGCCGCCACGATTTTTCTCTTTAACAACTTACCGGTTGACTGGTAGACAATGCCCTTGGGCGCCATTTGCTGTTTTTATTATAAGCAATAAAGATAAAATAAAATAAATAAATAAACTGTATGTCCAGGTGTAGCAACAGCAGGCAAGCACCGACCGCAGCAGCCGCCGCCCACGCCGCCGCCCGCGCCCGCGCTGCACAACGGCGCCATCCGCGACGAGCCAACGCCGCCTCCGAGGAAGGTCAGATTCAATACAATCTACCTTATTGCTACTTACTAGACTCTGTGCGGCACTGACGTTCATTATACAAAGTGCGCTGGACAGGCCAATGTCATGAAATGACAGCAATTTTTTGTGTCGATTTGAAAATCGCCATATTGGCGCTGAGAGCAGTAGATTCTACTATGACAGTAGTGAGTGTACTTAAAACTAATTAGTTCCAAGTACACTCACTACTGTCATAGTATAGAATTTACTGCTCTCAGCGCCAATATGGCGATTTTCAAATCGGAACAAATGACAGGTGACGTTCGCCTGTCCAGCGTACCTGTATAATGGACGTCAGTGCTGTGCGGAGAGAGAACCGTCATGGGCTTTGTGCTCGATTACCGTTTTGGACATGTTGACGGCATTGTAACGTCACAGAATAGATATAAGTACTACCGTACAGAAAGGAAACTCTCCGCCCCGCCCCGCAATCAATTACCTCACCGCGCCCCGCGAGTTCGTAGGCCAGTTCGTATGCCCATTCAATAGCACTAGACTTCACGCACACAGTTGCGCGTGTGCAAAAACGTCATTGTGTAGCGTCTGTGTAATAGGTAGTTGAAACGCGACGTTTGTATGGAGTGCCCGGGTTGTGGTAACGTATAGCATAAGAATAAATAAAACTGGGTAGAACGGACACTCCCGTTCCCGACGGGCTCAATGTCACGATGTTAGCCTACACGTTAAACGGGAAACTCAGTCGGGCTGCCACGGCCGGCGTCGCCGCACGCGCGTTTCCCTGTTTGTGCTTTCTGTACGATCTTGGAAGCATATGACAATGGCGTCAAATTATTGTGGTGTGTTTGGTTGTACAAACAATTCAAAAGCGAATCCGTTCTATCTACCCAGTTTTATTTCTTCTCATGCGTATAGTGCGACTGTAATATCTTAATATATATCAAGTTAAGATAGTCGTACCATAATCACATGAATAAATAAACGTAAACTGAACAGAGTACAAGCTGCCTACAATACAAACGGTCCGCTGTAGGTGCACTCATACAAAGCGCGGCGATGTCGTGACCTCTCACCGATGGTTTAACAGACACGACGCCGGGGTAAAACCTGGTTTGCACCGGCTCAGTTGCGCTATAACCGACAGGGCCGCTAAGTACTATACCACCTTCATTTTTTTCTTCGATAATGCACTAATGTGACAAATGACAGTTTGATTTGTCAAATTACTGACTTGAAGAAAAAATACGAGTCGTGTATTCAACGAGTCGTGACAAAGATTTTGTTGAAAAGTTAATTATAAGTTTCTACCATTTTTCAGTGTGTGTAAAATGAAACTAATTTTATATAGGTACATTGGTGTTTAATAAATTAAATATGCCCAACACCTGCACCGTGTATATGAATAATTCGGGGGAAAAAAAGGATATTTCTTTTTTTCGTACCCAAAAAATCATGCGCAGTAAGTATTCGTTTTCGTTTGTTCCGTTCAAATACACATTTTATTATGGACTTGCCTTAATTTATTTTTCTCCCTACTACCTATTTTTAACTAGCGATAGGTGTCAACCCTATGAGAATCGGTATAAGTTCTGAGAGCTTGTACTCTGTTCCGTTTATTTACTCATGTGCTATAATTACGTCTAATGTGGTATTTACATGGGCGATTAAAGCCGCACAACTTTCGCCGCACGGCCAGGCCTCCTTCACTCGCTCAAGGTCGCGTGATAAGCACCTACCGCTAGCCGTGCCTACGAGGGCACAAGTGAGCAAAAGGCTGCCACACACCCGCCACTGTAGTCGCGCGGCATCTTACTGCCTGCGTAGATATTGTCTCCTTATACTCGTAATAGTAACAATGTCGAATCGACATTACTGTGCCGTGTACGGATTTCTAAATCAAAAAACCAATAAACAATTGTCGTTTTTCACATTATGATATATGCTACGCAGTTCATTTAAAATAAGTCAACCCAGCCTGCCTAGCATGACCGATTTATATCGCGTGATATAGCGTTTTACACGTTTATCACGTTTAACTGTCAAAAAGACAAAAGAATTTGACAGTTGAGTGTCGATAAAATGCTATATCACGCGATATAAATCGGTCATGCTAGGCAGGCTGACGTTACGCCGTCAGAAAAGGTAAGAGCACGCGATAGAAAGAGAGGCAACTACTAGGTGAATTAAACTGTAGGTCATTAGCGCTGCGCGACCTGAAATGCACTTTATTGTGTCGGAGTAAAAGTCGCTATTTATTTAAATGACTTTGCGGCGTGCTGCTTCTGTACTTGTACTATTAGTTATTCTGTGGCACGGCGAAAATCGACCGTGTAAATTACGCCATCGACCACATAGAGATAGACGACAGCGACGCCATCACCTGCGCTTCAATTTTGGAAGCAACTTCCTAGGTGACTAAAGTTGAACCATGTAAATAACCCATAACAGTGCCATCAACATGACAAAAACTGTGATCATGCACAAATCCCATGACAGTTCTCTTTCTGCACAGACTATACGAACTACTTTTTTTTTTTTTTTTGTATCAAGAAGGAGAATGCTTTTAGGCATACCAAACGGCATGTTGGACTCGGTCACGCTTGTGGCATGTCCCTCGCCGCACCCGGCCCTCCCGCCAAGCCTAGGTAGGCTTCGCGTCAGGGCCGGGCGGTTCTCACCTCTCTCCCGCCCCCTAACTATAGAGGGGGCTGGACAGAGGGAGGGAGCCTCCTCCCCAGCCCCCCATAAGGCTACCCACTT
Organism: Agriphila geniculea; assembly: GCA_943789525.1. Lineage (NCBI taxonomy): Eukaryota > Metazoa > Arthropoda > Insecta > Lepidoptera > Crambidae > Agriphila > Agriphila geniculea. Next base: position 22,595,976 of record OX038871.1, read on the forward strand.
ATGTGGGCAGACCAGATGGGGCGAACGGGAGAAGGCACCACTACCAACTAAACTCCTCTCGAAGACCTGCGCCTTTCCGCCGGGTCTGTGGGTACGCGGTGGCACGCTCCACTTGACCCGGGAGAGTGACCCGTTAGGGTTCCACCCTATGGGGGGCAGAGGGCCTTACTGCGCCCCCCCTTGCGACTAGGGGAGATCGAGACGCGCACGTTGGCGTCTCGTTCTCCCCCGCCGCGCACGTCGGAGTTGGCTCGCTGCGACGTCCGCCTCGCGAACCCTCTCCGCGGCCTCCTTCTGAGAGATAACGTCCTCGCAGAAGGAGACTACGGCCTGCCATCCCCCCTCGCTTCGCAGCATCGCAACAGTGATATTGGGAAGCGAGAGGTCCGGCCCAACCGCAGCGACCAACTCCTGGCGCTGCACCGCCCACGCCGAACACTCCTCAAGTGTGTGGCGTGCAATGTCTTGTAGTGCGCCACAATGGTGACACACCTGGGACTCCTCCCTCTGTATCCGACACAGGTATCTCCCGAAACACCCGTGTCCGGAAAGTACCTGTGTCAGACGAAATGTAAGAGCCCCGTGGGCTCGTTCTTTCCACTCCTTGAGGACTGGGCGGATCGCCTCCACCGTTTTGTGAACCGCTCCCAGTCCTCAAGACATTGCGTCTCTGCCACGCGCATAAGCCCGGCAAACTCTTGTGGGGCAAGGCGGCTGTCCGCCGCCCTATTTCTTTCCTACGCCTGTACGCCTCCGCAAGCACCTGGGCTTCCAGTTCCCAGGGAGGCGTACCGGCCAAAACACATGCCGCCGTCCACGACACAGTGCGGTAGCCTCGCACCATGCGGGAGGCCACTATCCTCTGGGGCCGTCTTAAGGCAGCTTTATTAGCCTCATTTAAGGCATCCGCCCATACAGGAGCTCCGTAGAGGGCCATACTACGGATGACCCCTGCATAAAGTTGCCGACAGCTCCCGTTCGGCCCGCCCAAGTTTGGAAGTATCCTACCAAGTGCTGCCGCTGCGGCAACCAATCGGGGAGCAAGCTGGATAAAATGGTCGGTGAACGACCAGCGACCGTCAAGTGTGAGGCCCAGATAGCGCATGTTAGGGCGCAGACGCACTTCAGCCCCATCTATAATTAAGTACGCCCCCGGTGGAGGACCCTGTCTCGGGCCATGGAAGAGAATGGCTTGTGTCTTTGCCACGGCCACCTCTAGGCCCAACGTTCTTATTCGGCGGATAATCGCTTCTGCCCCGAGACTATACGAACTACTACTGATAGTAAACAATATATTATAGGGATAGTAAACAATATATTTGTTTAGATCCATTATCTAGGCCCGTGGTCAAGGTAAGCGTCATATACATCTATGACGATGATTAAGAGCCTGTGATCAAATGAACCTTGAAAATTCAAACAGCAGCTAATGACGGCCCAGTTACGGAAAACGCCTAGTTGCAATGTAACTTGGACATCTCAGCGATCAATGATTATTCACAAAGTCCGAATAAGTTCAAATAAATTTACATTTTTATATTCAATCAACCTTACTGTCTAATCATTCATAGATTAAACAGGTACTGTGTAAGAAATTAATATTTAAAAACGCCCTGATTGTCTATGGTCGTGACTGTTTACGTCAGGTCCATACATTATTTTATTCCATTTGAATCGTAGAAGGCAGGATCTCGTAAGGTCAGACCAAGCCTTCCAAGTAAGGACAAGTAGGTACCTATCTACTATTGCTATTCGAAAATAAAATTTCAATTAAGTATTCCCTTCTGTTGGGTATCTTACACCCGTTTGCACTAAACTTAAGAAGGCTTATTCCGTTTATAAAAATAAGCCCTTAAGAATCGCTTAGTCTTTTCTTAACTACAACTCGACCAAGATACGCATGATAGCTAAGTTTATGACACCGCACCGTTTTAATTCGGTCGATTTGTAGTGTTGTTAGGGAAAGACTTGGGCTATCCGTAAGTAAGTTTAGTGCAACGGGTGTTATGATTGTTATATATTTTTTGTTATCAGTTTAGATTTAATTTTAATATTTAAGTTTTATAATTTGTCGAAATTAATATTTCGAATATCGAAATAAACGATGATTTGTTAACCATTACCAAATAATAAGTCAGCTTAGTTATAATAATGTGTAATAATATTAAAATCAGACTGTAAAAAGGGTTCAGATTACTCCCACATGTAAATAGTTACGACTAACAAAACGCGAGATACAAGTTTGTATTTGTTTTGCTTCAGAAGAAAAATAGATTGCACCTGGAAAAGGCCATCAAAGCGAAACTGAAAAGGGTAAAGAGAGAGAAAGAGAGATTAGTGTTATTAAACGCTTACCCTTGTTTGATTTACGTGCCAAATTAATATTTGTTTTGTCCCTAAAACTTTATTTTTTTGTCAAGAGTCCAAATTTTAGATTAAAGCTTACGCTGCACTTTATAATGACTCAGCAGTGTACGGTTGGCAGCACATCAGCCAGCCTAGCATGCGCACCTCAACACAACAAAAATGTAGGCCACTTTTCCCGCGTAAGCGATATGTCTGTCCTACCCACACTGCACAGATGTGAGCGGGACAGACATCGCGGGACGAGTGTCGACAAATAGTCGTGGTGCGTATGCAAAGCCAGCAGGTTACCTAAAATTTATATTTCTCCAACTGGGGCCCCTATTTTAAATCGCTCGATTCCAATCGAGCGGTCTTTTCTGCTGATTTTCGTTCGACATCTCATTGTTTTGAGCCATATGTCGAACGAAAATCAGTAGCGATTCAAAAATAGGGCCCCTGATTTTAAACTAATGTTACTGGGTTTATCCCAGCAGACCAATCGCTAAGTCATCGATCGCCACAGTATACATTTTAACCATGGAAAATAATTTGTTTGAAATGTTCAATATTTTACTTTCCACGGTTAAAATGTACTCTATGGCGATCGATGACTTAGCGATTAGTCTGCTGGAATGCACCCATTATTAAGCTCAAAATCGGTTGTGGAAATCTGACGTATAGGTAACCCAATATGCTGCTGTGTGAACAATCATTGCTTTTTTTAACAAGTAAAAATAGATTTGTATTAGCAGTGTAGGCATATATTGGCGAAATCCCTCTTGGCAAAGTTTAAACTCCATAGATTATGCATTGTCTACCTGCCATAATATGCATAGTTTATGGACCACTAATCAATAAACTGTCTTCGTTGCATGTATTTATCTAACGGCTTTTAGCTTGTTTTTATAAATATGGATCCTTCTAATAGCACCTACTTTTTTAGATTTTTCATTATTAAAAAAAATCAAACACTTTTCAATCTCATTCACATTAAATTAGTGTTTGTTTTAGCGACAATATCAACCGATTTCGATTAGTATACCTACATAAAATTTGTTTTTTGTTTATTACTTCAAACTTTTAATCGCGTAAATAGCATTAGTTCATTAAAGGATAAATGACGTATCGAACGATATTCCGTAGAATAATTTATGCAATAATAAATGACAAATTGAAACACTTGGCATAAAAACATTGATAACAGCATGATTTATGAAATAATAGAGCTTTTTACGTAATAGCTTAGATTTATAGATCTCTAAGGGCCGTTTACATCATTACCGGGTACAATATGCAACTCATTTTCCACTTATTAAAGCAACCAACTTTTGTTCTAATTTATTTTTACTTTGAATGACTAGCTAGATAGATGGATCTTCTCACTATAATTATGGAAGCATTCAACCAAAACCAAAGAGATAATGCAAAACGTTGCTCTGCAGCAAGTAACCATGTTAAAAACAGAATTTATAGTGTTTTCAGCGCTATAAATTATCTGTTTTTAACGTGGTTACTTGGTATACCAGCCCCCTGATTACGTAACTATGTTGCTAACAATTCTCGATTAAAATCCATTGAAACCGCAGTTACATTGCTGCTTCAAGTAAGATAGGTTTTCACATTTACTAAAGCAGCAATGTAACTGCGATTTCTGTCAGAGTTGATTGCAACAAAGTTACAAAATCAGGGCACAGCAGACCCCGAATTACGTAAGGCTGTTGCTAAGAATTCTCGATTGAAATCGCAGTTGCATTGCTGCTTTAAGTAAGATAGTTGTCACATTGGTTCTTACTAAAGCAGCAATGTCACTGCGATTTCTGTCAAAGTTGATTGCAACAAAGTTAGACAATCAGCCTACCGGTCATGATGTATTTGTCCCTTAACTTTCGATTTTTTTTATTATTTTCTAGTAATAACATACTCGATATATTACAGGAATGTTCTAGTCAAGATTCGTCGCTGGAGCTGTGCGACATATCGGACGCGTGTCTGGACGACAGTCGGCTCCAGTCGGCGCTTTCCGACAGCTCTCGGTCGCGCGATCGCTCGCGGCGGAGCGATAGTCGCTCGCTCGACGTCTCTGATACTTCCAGTGTTCATTCAAGATCGCCATCTGCTTCTATTACCATGGTAAAAAGATGTATTATTTTTGTACAGTATTCAACAACATCCCCTTTGCTGGGGCAATAGTTTAGGCCTCATTTTTGAATACGGGCTTAATTAGGATTTATCGTTGCTAACTATAGCTAATTGAGACTAATGGCTTAACCTTCTGAAGCGAAGATCAAGATTTGAAATGGATATCCGTCGTATAAGGGTGTATGTATATGCAAAGTGTAACAGAATTAATAGCTAAACCACAAAATGGTACAAAAATACGAAAAAAAATTCATACAAAGTTTCATACAAAAATTGATAACGAAATTGTAGAAACAGCTGATTTTTTTCGCGATTTCAGAGTTGGTCCCATAATAAAAGTTGTTCAGTTTGATGGTTCATATATACTATATTTGGCATTACTCGTATTTTTGTAACATGTTGTACCTATTTTTTTGGTTTAGCCAATTATTCTATTACACGTTGTATAGAACTTGTTTGCAATATTTTTGTGTCATGTGCTTGTTCAAAATTCTCTTTCGTTTCTCTTTTTCTATAACGTAATATTATTTTCACTAGATGGGTGGTTTAAGGCGATGTAGAGCTCTCTACGACTGTCAGGCAGACAACGAGGATGAGCTGTCGTTCCGCGAAGGAGAAGTCATCGTGGTGATCAACGAACGCACTGAAGACGACAACTGGATGGAGGGTCAGGTCGAAGGAACGCCCCGGCGCGGTATGTTCCCCGTCTCTTTCGTACACATGCTGCCAGACTAAGACGGCGATACTTACCGACGAAGGTGCTCAACGACTTCAGCAATGTTTAACCGGGCTTATGACCGGTACTACATAGTTGTTTTATTACCCAAAAAATTTGTAATTGTAACATAGCCATTGTGTAGTACTGTACGCTTGGTGGTTTTGTATATCGGGCATGAAAAGGTTTTGATTCGAAAATCCGTAAATTAATTTGAACTGCATAATTATACGACGATAATCTTTCCTTAAGTTTTGATGATATCGTACGTCGCTTTGGAGATATGTAGTAGATTGTTTTACGGGTTGTAATGAAGAGTCTGACTGTTATTGTGTTCAACATTTAAATCGACACCAGTTGGCGAAACGGTTGATGTAAAACATCATAAATAGGTATGTAGTTTGTTTGGCCTAAGCTTTCGGCTTTCCAGCGAAGGTCATGAGCTTATTTACGTTAGTATTTTATAATATGCTCATTATACAGTATTCACCACTGTTGCGCTAACGTTTTAACACTTGGACCACTTGCGAAATAGTTTCAGTTGTAATAATTTAGAATTTACACAGGTTACCATAGCCGGTTATCACATTAATATTTAAGTCTTTCAATGTTTGATTGTGATAGAAAATCTTAAAGCCAGGTTAAAAATTATCATATACAGGAAATTTTAATACTCATAAATTTTAACCATTCCATTTTTTTAATAAAATAATCAATATTCGCGATATCGGAAATGTTACTTAGTATTGTTGATTGCGCTGTATGTCTTGTTTATAATGACAAGGTCTCAAAACACTATTGTAGTTACAGTTGTAGTAATGCTACGAATTTATAACACCAATAATTATTGTAATATTGTGCCAGTAGCCAATCCGTCCCGAAGCGGGTTTTTAATTCAATTTTGATCTTTATATTCACTTGTGTAGAAATGCTTTTTGGGTGATTGCTCATGCTTTTAATATCGTAAAATTGTATGCTCTTAGAATGGTAGTATGTAATTGAGATATTATTTAATATTCGATTGTGAAATGGAGAAAGACCAAGATAGTAGTAACTTGCGTAGCGTATTCCAATTAACAGATTTTATTTCTATGAGCTGTGTCAATTGATATCTCTTCTACTATATCAAAAGATATTGATCTGCAATATTGTCCAAAGCAATACTTAACATGTTGAATACATTGTCTATGGAACTTTAATTGCTTTTTGTAGTGTTGCCAAGTCATTCACACAAAAATGGCTAAAGCTTCTCCCCATAAACGACCGAAACCAGTAAGAGACGGAAAGATATCTGTAATCGGTAAAATTTTGTAACAAACACATGTTTTATTGAATACAAATGCATACAACGGTCATCGCACAAACACAGTTAAAATAAGTTGATTTTCTTAAATTATTAACTTTAAGTTTATGAAAATCAACTTATTGAAAAGTTGCTCAAAGTTCGACTAAAATATTCAAACGAGTTTTTAATAAAAAGCTTGGCAACGATTGCTTTTAATTAATTAATGATCTCTAACGTTTCTCTGCCAATCATATTTTCGGATTTATAAAACGATGTATAATTATAAACTTAATGTATTTTAGCCCTGTATAAATCAGGATATTCGAAATCTTATCCTGTTTCTTACTATTTACGTGTAATAATGTGTTGTAATTTTGTGAAATTACATAATCGAATCACGCGGAGTTAGAAATCAGAGCGAAGTATTTGAGTTTCACATTGGGATAAAATTACAATTTAGTGTTTCGTAGTTAAGCCGTAGTTTCGCCGAATCGGCAGTCTTTCTCCGTGCAAATAAATGTTCATGGAAAGGCTATAAAATGTGTATTATATTGCACGTCAGATAATAGCAATTTGCCAAAAATATATGTGATCAGTAGTTGAAGAGATGATATATCAGCGACAAACTTTCGGACCAGTGGCTGTTTGTTGTATAGTTTGTTCTCGTAGTTGATATTGAGGTGTCTTAGATTGTTGGTGCATGCTGTCTATAGAGATTATAATCTGAGTGAGAGCATAGGTCAAGTCATAAAACGAAAGAGATACCATTTTATCAGTAACAACAACACAACTATTATAAGCGCTAATTTTAACTAAGCGCATCTTAAAAGTCGACCAACATATTTCCATTTCTAGTTCCATCGATAATGGACCAAAGAGTAAATTAAATTACTAGATGCAACGGAATTAGAAATAAACTCGACCTGTGAACTCACTCGAGATTCGGAACTTTGAATCTTGTTAATAACTGTTAAATTTTAACAATTTCCATGTTTATTAGACGAATACCATAACGTATGCAATGTAGACATATTTAGAAATAGTATTCGTGCGGTAGCAATCGGGATGAACAATGATTAAGCTTAATTTTCTTCATTTAATCATGTTAATTTCTTCATTTTGCTATTTAGTCGTGTAAATAATTAAGAAAAGTTTATCATTAATCCTTTTAATCTTCACATTCCCAACTAAATAATTAAGTTTTCTGTATATTCGTTCATAAATGACCCCGTTACTTTATAAGATGTTAGTATGTATTATTATTATAAAGTTACCTTTATATGCGTGCGTTGCCATAGTTAGAATTAGTTGTGGACAATCAATGTAACTCATTGCTCACGAAAAATATTCTCATCAACTATGCTCATTGTATTTATATTCGCAAAAGTGTTGATTAAATAGCAAAGCTGTATCTATGATCCACATAGTTTATCAAGTCTTCGTTAATTTAAGCATGCAAAAGAATCTGCCGCTGTGTTTGTAATTGTATACATGTGATTGTTGAATTGCCATGAGATAATCCTGCGTGTAGTATTACCAAGCTAAAAATTTTGTATATAGTTTTCTAACAGATGATTAGTGAAACACCTTAATTTATTATTACTTTGAAATGTTGTTCAGAAAAGTGCAGAGGCAACTTGTTTTTGAACTTTTCTGAAACATTACTCAAACAAAACATATTTATTTATTAATATATTGTGAAAATCTAATTGTGATGAAATATTTTAATGCCATTTTAGCCTGTCAGTATGTTACTTATAAAAGTTATGTAACCAAATGATGCTAATAGTGTGTAAGATGTTTTATTCTTTATGAAGTTGTAGTTGATATAGTTTTTTCTATTGTGTATTGTATGTGAATGAAAATCTGTATGAATTTATCAATACATCACTTTGATGTCTATTTTGTATTTTATTTTATTATAGATAAGTAGTTCGAATTAAAGTTTTCAAGTTCAACGGAATTTTGTGAGCCATTTTGGCAACTTAATTTTTCCGAAGCAAAAAAGCCTGCTGAATTCGGTTCCGAATGTTGCCAGCCCCAATTTTGGCTCCTATGCCCAAAATTCAAGATGGCGGCCAAAATGGAGCCTTATCTTATTAAAACTTGATTCTGGTTGTGTGAGGTGTCCTGGCCATGGAAATAGTACTATAAACCGGATTGAGTGCTTCGCCCCAAAACGAGCCGACAGAGAGGTCAAGTAGATGTATGTGTCCTTTTCTTCATTAGGGTGACCAAACCGTATGGTTGGCCGGAGACATACATAATACTTTAAACTGTTTAATATAAACATAAATACCTAGGAAGTTCGTTATTTATGATTAACACTTTTTACCGCGTTTTTATTAGGTTGCTTGCTCTTTTGTTTGTTTGAGCACAAATTTTGCAAACGATTTATACTAAATTCCCGATGAGCTAGAGACTTGAAACTTTGAACACAGGTCAGAAATGGAAGGAAATGCAATATTACAGTGTCATTGAGGTGATCTGATAATGGAGCCGGAAGAACGCCACAGGAACTCTATGATGAATGAAACTATACAACCCCATCGTGTTTGGGCTTATTAGAATTGTCTTGACAAGTACTCTGACGGGAGACGAGGTTCAGGGTGGGATGATGAAGTCTGGATTCCATGCCATAGGAACTCAATATTGAAATCATGCAACCCCATCGAGTTTGGGCTCGTTTGAATCGTCTTGACGAGTGCTCTGTTGGGTAATAGTATCCAAGAGTCTGATGATGGAGCCGGAAGAAGGCCACAGGAACTCTGCAATAAAACCTTTCAACCCCATCGAGTTTGGACTCGTTTGAATGGTCTTGACGAGTACTCTGATAGGCGGTGGTATATTTTTAGTTTAGCTCGTTAACTAAAAAAAGAAAATTAATATTTATTTAAAAAAAATATTTTTAAGAACAAATTATTTATCACGTTTTTATTAAGTTGCTTTTTTTTTATTTTTTAAATATGGTAATTCAACCAATTAAAATCTAGTTTATTCAATTCAATTTAATTTCAAGTGTGTGTGTTTAAATTTTATTCCAATTTTTAATAAAAATGCAATGTGCGTGAACTTCGGAAAAACAAATAAATGTTGGAAAAACTAGTAAAAGTAAGAAAACAGTGTCTAGTGATCTGTAGTTAAAAAAAGATGCAAACGATTTTCGACTTTATTGACGTTTGAAATTCGATTGCTTTTTCCCATAATTATACTTGTACATTTACTTTGCTGTTTCATTAAAAACTGTTATTTTGGTAAAGATGTCAATAAGGTCTGAAATACTTGCACCAATTTCTTTACTTGTGAAGTTAATAAAATGGGTGCAAGAGATTTACGACGACACAATGTTTAAAATATAAAAAAAAAACAAAATGGTGGCCAACTATATTGTTAGTGGGCTGATTTTATGAAACTCGATTTTGTTACTATTTTGATAAAAATATAACAAAGAAATGTTAAAAATATAAAAAATATGGCAGCCAACCTTTTTTATTTGTGGGCTGATTTTAATGAAACTCGGTTTTTAGAACTAATTTGACAAAAAAATAATAACACAATATGTATTGAAAAAATTAAAAAATCCAAGATCTTTTTGGGCCGATTTCGATAAAACTCGGTTTTTGGTAATATTTTGACACGAAAATAACAACGCAATTTTTAAAATACTAAAAATCTAAAATGGCGGCCAACTTTTTTGTTTTTTGGGCCGATTTCGATGAAACTCGGTTTTTGGTACTAATTAGACAAGAAAATAACAACTCAATGTAAACTGATGGAAAAATCAAAAAATATCAAAATGGCTGCTAATTTGTTTTTGGGTTGATTTTGATGTGACTCGATTGAAAAAACAAATAAATAATTTGGCTGCCATTTTGAATTTTTTTATGACATTCCGTTGCTGTTTTCTTGTCAAAATAATACCAAAACCCGAGTTTCATCAAAATCAGCCCACAAGCAAAAACAGTTGGCCGCCATCTTGGATTTTTTGGATTTATAAAATTGCATTGTTATTTTCTTGTCAAAATAGTACCAAAAACCAAGTTTCATTGAAATCGGCTCAAGAACAAAAAAGTTGGCCACCATCTTGAATTTTGTAAGTTTTCAACATTTTGCGTTGTTATTTTCTTGTCAAAATCGTACTAAAAACCGAGTTTCATCAAAATCGGCCCAAAAACAAAAATGTTGCCCGCCATCGTGGATTTTTAGTTTTTAAAAAATTGCGTTGTTATTTTCTTGTCAAAATAGTTCCGAAAACCAAGTTTCATCGAAATCGGCCCAAAAACACAAAAAGTTGGCCGCCATCTTGGAGTTTTAGTTTTTTAAAAATTGTGTTGTTATTTTCTTGTCAAAATAGTTCCAAAAATCGAGTTTCATCGAAATCGGCCCAAAAACAAAAAAGTTGGCCGCCATCTTGGATTTTTAAAATTTTCAACATTGCGTTGTTATTTTCTTGTCAAAATCGTACTAAAAAGCGAGTTTCATCAAAATCGGCCCAAAAACAAAAAAGTTAGCCTCCATCTTGGATTTTTAGTTTTTTAAAAATTGCGTTGTTATTTTCTTGTCACAATAGTTCCAAAAACCAAGTTTCATCGAAATCGGCCCAAAAACAAAAAAGTAGGTCGCCATCTTGGATTTTTAGTTTTTTAAAAATTGCATTGATATTTTCTTGTCAAAATAGTTCCGAAAACCAAGTTTCATCGAAATCGACCCAAAAACAAAAAAGTTGGCCGCCATCTTGGATTTTTTAAATTTTCAACATTGCGTTGTTATTTTCATGTTGAAATAGTACCAAAAACCGAGTTTCATCGAAATAGGCGCACAAACATGAATTTGATTATTATTATTAATTTTACCGTCTCGCCTGCGACCTCTAGCCATAGACATAGAAAAATTTTCGCTGCGCTCAAGAAGACCAACAAAGCGTGGAAAAGAGAAGTCAACATCATACGGACACAGTCTATGTAAAAAAGAGACAAAGGATCAAGTGACATGTGCCAACATTTTTTACAGTAAGAGCCCCTAGCGTCCCGCCTAGTAAATGAGCAATCACAGTTTGTTTAAAATATTTGTTAATCCTAATTAGAATTTAAAATAAAGGTATCGTGGAGCCATGGTGTCTTGTGCCCTAAGTAATTGTGATGTAACAAAAAGAAATAATCCAAGTAATCACACTTTTCACTGGTAAATAAGATATTGCCACACATTTCTCTCAAACCAAATTTCGCTACATTTATTCGTTTATCGACGAAGAAAACAGTATGGAACATAATTTATTAATTTTATTTGCCATATATAGTCATATTTTATGAATCTAAGTCATATTTTACGTATCTCATATAAAATGTATGCATTCGTTTTCGGATCACCTGTTTATTGACATTGTTGTTCTTTGACATTATATTTCTATGCCTCTAGCCGTTTCAATAGAACAATTTCGTTTTTTTGGAAATCTGAAGTGGTGCAGTATTTATGGTCACACTAGTTTTGTAATGTAACATTTCCTATAGATTGAAATTCTTAAATTGAAATTCGGCGCCAAGGTCAAAATCGGAGTTGCCAAGATTGACACTTCTATTTATTACCACCTCACCGATGATAGCTGATTAGCATTATTTTAGATATCTAATTAAATCAAAAGAGTAAGTTCTGTTTTATATTACAATTATTATGTGTCATTCTAAATTAATTTTTAATAGTATATATTCGACTTCCCATTCCGAATCCATAATTTTGATACACTACTTGATTGGTAACGTACATATTTTTAGTCCTACTATCGTGGTATTATTGTTTAGTAATGGCAATTGTGCGAACGAGACACCGACCTCCACCTGGTGTTGTCTCATTCACACAGTAGTGCCTTCAGTCAATATCGTCGATAGAATTTCAACTCTATGACAAATGCAATAAAGTTGAATTTCTTTTAAACGATAAGTGAAAATTTTTGTAGAGTACTCACTCCCTATTATAAACCTCCTTGGTCCTGGCATAGGTTTTGGGGTCGCTGAACTCAATTTTGATAACCGGAAGTCCGTCCGGGTACCGGAAGTATGAGTATGTGGCTCGAGAAGAGAAAATTCCGCCACGCAACACTTTTTTTTTAACACAGTTACTAGACAAAAATATTTAACAAGTTTATTATTCTATATAGTGATATAACTGGGATATCTACCAGTATTTTTTTTCTCGGGCAAATCCTCATAGTTTTAAATCTGTAGAGGGTTTTCGAAAAAAACAATTTGAGAAAATTCCGCCGTGTGATACAAAATATTTTTTTTAAACACAGTTACTAGACAAAAATGTTCAACAAGTTTATTACTTTATATAATAGGATAACTGGGCTATTTACCAGTATTTTTTTGGGCAAATCCTCATAGCTTTAATTCTGAAGAGGATTTTCGAAAAAAACATTTTATAGAAAATTCCGCCGCGCGAATCAAAATATTATTTTAACACAGGTACTGAACAAAAATGTTTAACAAGTTTATTATTTTATATAGTAAAATAACTAGGCTATTTACCAGTATTTTTTTCTGGGAAAAATTTTAATAGTTTTATTCTGTAGAGGATTATTGAAAAAAAAGTGGCTGAGAAAATTCCGCCGCATGATGCAAATTAGATTTTAACATAGTTACTAGACAAAAATGTTCAACATGTTTATTAGTGTATTTAGTGAAATAGCTGGGCTATTTACCAGTGTCCTTTTTCTGAGGCAAATCTTCATAGTTTTTAATTCTATAGAGGATTTTCTGTAGAGAAATATAGAGATATTTTCTTGAATCAAGTCATTATAAGAGCAAAACACGCTTGAAAAAAATAAAATAAAATTAGGCTTGGCAACATTCAGTGGCGTTAGTACACTTGTTTTGTTGGCGATAATTTATGATCGTCACCTCGTATGTGCCTTACTCCTTCTGGCTTGTGAGCTATAAAAACCTTCAGTGACGGATTAACCATTTCTTATTTTGGTATTCAGAACAAACGTGACGCAAGGGTTTATGAATGATTGACGTTTGAACATGGCACAGACGAGATGACGCTGAAGGTTATGTATGCTGGAAATAACAAAAACTAGCAAACGAAAGTCAAATTTTACTTCGTAGATGCTCAGTGACGCAAAAATAAATAAGATTTAACACTCGAACATCATACAAAACAGAACAGATCTCATAAAATTGTTGTTTAAACAAGGCACATACAGAACCGTCTGTACCAGTTTTTATTTGTCAAAATATCGACATCTAAACCGTCTGGAGCCAAATGAAGCAGTCTAGCAGCGTCACGTTTGATAAGTGACAGTATATAACACTTCAAATCCGTTCGCGGAACGACACATCAATAGAAAAAGCGAAAACAATATTTCGACCCGTCACACTGTCTGGCCCATACTTAAAACTGTCACGTTACGTGAATTTTGCCTCACGCATATTGTAAAGCAATTAATATTAAAAAGAATTTCCGTCACTGAGGATCTAGCTTTATCTGAAACCAATCACTGCAGTATTTACGATGCAATTCGAGGTTAAAATTTGTATGTAAATAAACTAGGGTGACCATACTGACCATGAAGTATTATTTTTGCGGACATCGTATTGAAGTTTACTGAGATTGTTTGTAGCGTATCGTAGCACTTTACTTTTAGGTTTTTACACGACTGCTCAAAAAAGGAGTGTATATGTGTTCAGGGTTCATGTATGTTTGTAAGTATGTGAGTTTCTTTATTCCACCATAACTTCTAAATGGCTTAACGGATTTAGATGTATGGGGTATCGTTAGAATCCTTACATCATTCCGAGTGACACTGGCTATATTTTTTTAAAGTCAATATGGCGACTGTACGACGCCACTTTTAAATGAGAAAATATTTTTTCTTCATTTATTACAATATGGGCATCAAATGAAAGGCGCACATTCCAAAACTATATCATTTGTCCCTAAAATGTGTAAAATAAATTAAATAAATTTAAAAAATATTAAAAATACGACTGCCCTGCCAAAAACGAACTAAAAAGTTAACTAAATAACAAGTGTCATTGCAGTCGGGGGACCTCTTTGATTAAAAATTGTTTCACAAAACGGTCCCCTGATTGCAATGATACTTGTTTTTTTAATTAACTTTTTAGTTCGTTTTTGGCAGGGCAATAATGTTTTTAATATTTTTAATTTTTTTTAATCAAATAAAACTTCAGGAAATCAATTCAACAAGTTGTGATTTATTAACGCTTAAGGTATGACACTAAAAAGTTATTTTGATAACAATACTTATTAGTATGATACTATATATATTGTACTACTACTATATATTGTACTTATCAAATATCACAGTTCAATCACATTAATGTACATATTAATGACTTGTTGAAAAACAGACTAGTACCATAGATAATAATATAATACTATACTAATATAAGTAATTCTACTTACTAGGTATTCTAAAATGTTATAGTGTTAAACATCACAGGTTAATTCTTTTATCCATACATATAAGTAATAAAACTGTAAAAAAAACCGGCCAAGAGCGAGTCGGACTCGCGCACCGAGGGTTCCGTACTATCATAATAAATACACAGCAGAGTAGAATAATAAAATTATTATTGCAGTTTTAGGTCAGCGCCATCTCTTGACCTATAGTGGAACTAATGTTAACTTTTTAAAAATTTGATAATTTCAAAAAAAGTATACTATATTGAGAAATCGTTTTATTTTTCCTGTAATCTTTATATAAACTGCTATTACATAGAATTATTTCATATTTTTCTCTTTGCAAACTTTGGAGATAAGGGGGGGGAACGGTCATTTTTTTACTTTTTTCATCATAAGTCGAAAACTATGCGGCCTAAAAAATTATTAAAAACGTGCAAACGGCGCTCTTTCATATGATACCTCACATGCCCTAGTCACCTCACTTCAAATTTTTGAGACCCCTTTTCAGTCCCCGTTGTAAAAAAGATATTTATTTTTTATTTCTTTCTTATTTGCAAAATAGTTGGGCAAATGTCATTTTAAACTGTTCCAAATTTGTAGTGATATCATTAGTAGTTCTCGAGATAGCCAGCTGTGACAGACAGACAGACAGACTGAGTCACACCATAAGGGTTCCTTTTTTACCATTTTGGTACGGAACCCTAAAAAGTGTCTGTACATTGAATATATTTGAAAAAAAAATTTTTGGGGCGATGGAGACATAGTAATAGAGAAAGAATTAAAAAAAGTGTATCTGTTTGTTTGTCAGTTTGAACACGCTATCTCTGGAAATACTGTACGGATTCGAATGAAACTTTTTTTGTTACATAGCTGTTAAGCCTGGGCATAGTTTAGGGCAGCGGTTCCCGAATATTGTTTAGTGGAACCATGGGGTTCCATAAGAGGCTCTTAGGGGTTCCGAAAAATTTAAGAGTTAAGTAAATTTATATCTTTTTGTTCTAACTAAATAAATATTAATATCTTAAAAAGTTTTTCTTTTAAAGTCAAATTAGACTTACAAGAAACCTCTAACTATAAGACCGGTAGCAGACAAAGATGGGAAGCTTCTTAGTGCGCAGAATGATCAACTGCGTAGATGACACGAGCATTTCGCAGAGGTATTCCTTACGGTAGTTGGCGAGGAGGATGATCTGGATCACAATGATGCGGAGATAGCTTGTGAAGTTCTGGATGTTAGAGTCTAGCATACAAGGTTAAGGTGCGTTTCTCAACCGATTCTCGTGAAATTTTGTGAGCAGGTTTGAAAATAATATACTTAGTTTTTTTTTGTCACGCCAGTTTTTTGAAATTTTTAAAAATGACGGAGAAATGTTAAAAATACATATTTCAGTCGGGCTTTCCAGTTCTGTCTGTTTTCTTCTACAGGTCGCATTTCTCCACCGATTCTCGTGAAATTTTGTAAGCAGGTTCGAAAATTGTATAAATTTTTTATTTTATCTTTAAATGGCGGAGATAATGTAAAAAAATCGTATTTCAGTCCGGATTTCCGGTGCTGTCTGTTCTCCTCTACAGGTCGCATTTCTCAACCGATCCCGGTGAAATTTTGTGAGCAGATTTGATAAATATATATAATTTATTGTAGAGGCAATTTTTCGAAATTTATTAAAATGACGGAGATATGTAAAAAAACATATTTCAGTCCAGCTTTCCGGCTGTTTGATCTCCTCTACAGGTCGCATTTCTCAACCGATTCTGATGAAATTTTGTGGGCAGGTTCGATAATATAGTATAATTTTTTAAACTATCCATTTTTTTGAAATTTACCAAAAATCACTTATTTCGAAAAATTATTAAAATTAGAAGCGCCATCTAGCAGTGAATATACCTACCAAATAATATACCAAACAGCACGTACATACCTACTATATGCTTTGAAAAGCTCGTGGTGTGTGGGGAAAAAGGGGTGGCGACATCTTTTAGATTATTTGAATCGGTTATTTGACTAACCCCTCAAGTCTACTTTTTGGGTTATTTCATTTTTTTGCTTATTGCAACCTTTGACCCAAGACACATCATGGTATTAAAGGAAATTCTTTCAATCCATTTCCTTCCATTAAAATTTCGAGTGTCATAATTTGACTTTATTTGAATAACACCTCAAGTCCAGGGACATTGAGGGGTTACTGTAATAAATATAAAACATCATGGTGGCCTAATCTATACTTAAAAAATTGTTTCTTTATTTAATTCAAGAAAGGGGAGTTCCTCGTAAATAAAAACAAAATTTTCACATAAAAAAAATATGCTATTTCACTATTCTAAAGAGTTCTTGCCACCCTAGCATGACCACCGAAACACGATATATATATCGCGTGAATATTGCATTTGATTGACACTCAACTGTCAAATTCCATTGTCTTTTGACAGTTAAACGTGATAAATTGCTATATGCCTATATCATATTGCGTTTCGGTGTTCATGCTAGGGGGGCTGCTGGTAGTGTAAGGTGAGACTTGATAGAATTTTTAATGCCTCTCAAAACATACCAACATTTAGCTTTTAACTGAGTCTCACCCAGCACTATTGCTATTTTCGACAACATTAACCCACAGGAGTGATTAAATTACAATAAATTATAAAAAAATACGATTTAAATAAATTTGAACCTTACCAACCACAAAATCAGGAAATTTAAGATTTTTATCAAAAATTATTCAAGGAGCCTCCAAGTACTGGCAATGATGATGATGAGGCACATTTTGAAATGAAAAATAATACTTTATTTCAATAAAATATCATTTAAAGTTAGGTCTTTCTTCTATTAATCACTTGTATTTGACTAACCCCTCATGTCCTTGAAGTTTATTGTTATTTTTTTATACTATAGTCTATTCGTATTTTTGTGTCTGATATATTTTTTAATTACCTATGTGTATACTTTTATAATTTGATTCTAAACGATATCCAATTCAACATAATATATCCAGAAATTAAAAAAATGTTTCTCCTGTAAAATTTGCTTCAATGGACATGAGGGGTTAGTCAAATAACCGATTCATTTTTTAAACAACATACAATTTGAGCTACTTTTTAACGCGAGGTCTACAGCTCACGGAGCCACTAGTTATAATGGTGCACACTTGTTCCGTATACGGATGTGCCTCGACGGCGACATACAACAAGGACTTAAAATTTCATAGATTTCCCCGTGATGCGAGGTAAGTTTATTTATTCCTATAAGTAATTTCGTATTACTTACCTACTTAACCAATCATCATCTCGTGCTGTTAGGTAGGTACTTATTTTGTATAATAATACCTGTGGTGTGCTGTGCAGTTTTATAGTAAAATTTAATTGTAGCTAAAGAATAACTTCAAGTAGATTTGTGAAATAAATAATGATTATATATTTGGAAGGTATGTAGGAACTAGGTACATAAGCATATCGTGCGTGTTGCTATGATCACAAAATAGTTGGGTACCTACGACCTTGTGTGAACCAGAGATGTACGTATTACACTGGTGGTACCTACCTACATAGGTACCTTGATTCGTCCAAGATAGGTACCTACTAATTTATTTTCTGTGCTACTAAATACTCGAACACTATTAATTAGTTAATGACACCGCGGCCGTTCTGTTAAAGTAAGTACTTAAAAGCAAGCTAGGTACCTACCGACTTACCTACATACCTACGCTTTGCGCACGGGCTATAGGCACTTGAACACTGATCGCGTAATGTTAGATTATTTATATCCTTGTTCTACTAATCACTAATCCTATTTTCTACTAATACCTACCTACTATTATAAATGCGAAAATTCGTGTGTATGTGTGTTGTTAATAAATAATTACTTATTAATCACATTTATTTTCTATTTTGACAACCCTTGCACATCTGCGGCTGATTGCGTAAGTACCTACACGGGCGGCGGCACGCGGCGGCGTCGTCCAACATCAAAGGCGTTTAACAACTGTATGGAGTTAAACTGTGGTAATAGTCTTGGATGACGTGATGCGCCGGGTAACTGACAAGGCAAAGCGAGGATTACCTTGGGTTGATGGGAATACCCTTGAGGATATCGATTTCGCGGATGATCTGTGTTTACTAGCAACATCACGAGATCATCTTCAGTCCAAGACCGACGACCTCGCTCACGCTGCTGCTAAAGAGGGCCTGCGCATAAACCGCAAGAAAACAAAAGGCATGCGCCTAAACACCTCAGATGTAACGCCCATACACGTTAATAGCGAGGCCGTCGAACAAGTAGAGCGTTTCAGGTATTTCGGAAACGTGATGGACCGCCTGGGAGGCGCAGAATCGGATGCAGATGTAAAAGCTCGCATAAACAAGGCCCGAGCCGCCTACGTGCAGCTTAAACTAGGGGCCGTACCAGCTAATGCATCGAACTTCGATAAGTCTGCCGAGCTTCAACTTAAAACAGAAAAATCGAAATAAGGAATTTCGTGTTGTACTATTTGCCGAAGTTATTTAGAAGATATCGATGTTCTTGTGGCATCATGAATTGGGGTTCACCATTTTGGCCTGATTGAGGCTTGATTTATCTGTTTTAATTTGAAGCCGTGCAGACTTATCGAAGTTCGATGCGTTAGCCGGTACGGACCCTGTATGGACGTCCTCAATAATAACACGCCGCACGAAAATAAAAATATTTAACTCCAACGTCAAATCAGTTCTTCTTTATGGATGCGATACCTGGCTTGTCAAAAATGAAGTCACCGCTAGGCTACAGATATTGGTCAACAAATGTCTTAGGCGGATACTGTGAATCTGGTGGCCACGAACCATCTCCAATGCAAGGCTGTGGGAGTTAACTGACCAGCGGGGCTACCGGCTAAAAACAATGAAGTTCATTTTAACTGTAATTTGACAGATGGATGTAATACATTGCTGCTTTTCTTTGGTAGGTTTTTATTTGTCCCAAAACGAAGCAGCAATGTATCACATACATCTGTCAAATTACAGTTAACATTAACTTCATTGTTTTTAGCCGGTAGCCCCGCAGATGCCGATCGACAAGGTGGTTCTTTTAAAGAAGTGGCGTTGGATTGGTCATGTGTTACGGAGGCCTGACAACCACATCCCGAAACAGGGTCTAAAGTGGCAAGCGCATGGCAGGAGAAAACCCAGCCGCCCTCGTACCACTTGGAGGCGCTCAGTTGAAAAAAGGCTGCTTCAATCAGTCAAGGCTGGACAGATCTTGAGGTGGCCGCACAAGACCGGAAGAAGTGGAGGTCCCTTCTGAGAGCCCTATGTAGGGATAAGAGGACATCATCATCATGATACTTACAAGATGCAAACACCAAGCCAAAAAGCCTCAGTTTGGTGTGATTTTACTTTTATTTTTTTTATTTAGTTATTTATATTCAGGAAACGATGGCCCATAGATATATACCTTAAAACTAAAGATATATAATTTATAAAACAATGTTGTTAGTACATAACTTAAAAATATGTTGATAAAAAATTTATCAATTTGACACTTTGTTTGTCGAATCGGTGGCACAAGGCAGCGTTCCTCTGAAGCGCCTGTATACCATACCCTGCGGCCAGAAGTGCTCCTTTATGAAAAGCCTCGCTGTCGGGATGCGCACCACAAACTGGTATTATGGCGTGACTCCAGTGGCTGAACTCTCAAACATAAGTTGGATTTCTTCTTTATGTACTCGATCACGTCCTACGCTGTGGTGGTATGGTGCAGGCGGGACATTTGTTAACAATAAGATTGTCATAAAGATATCACAGTTTAATCACAATATGTACAATAATTATTAATTTTAAGATTATTAATACAATTGAAAAATATTAGGAAAAATCGACTTACCCATAACAGCTCAGATGGGACTCGAACCCGCACCCCTAGGATTCCGGCCCAATGCACTAACCAATTATGCTACCGAGTCGCTAGCAGGATTGACGAAATTTTCTAATACTTTCCACGTCTCTGCTGTAGGCCAGCGCCATCTCATCAATGTGAAGTGAATTACTTCGACATTTGAAAGCAACACCCTTGCAGGTGCTAGACAAATCAATTAAGATGAAATAGCCATATAATTTTTAAACTAAAATTATTAATTAGTTAAAAACAGACTAGTACCACAACCTATACTGGCTTATTCAGTGTGCGTTCGTTAAACTAGGGCCAAAGTTAACATGGCGTTAAACAGCGGACTAACGCCATTTTAGCGCAAATCTTATTCAGAGTGACAGTTTAACGTTTAGTCCCACCGTTTAAGGATTAAAAGGTGCATTGTGATTGGTTTACAAACATTAAACCAGGTTTTGTTAGAACTGTCTTGCACCCCAGTTTTGTGAAACATATCTGAATAACTTAGAAAGAGTTTTAGTTATTATTATAGATAGAGTATTTAGTTTATACATTCAGCCATCACCTGTTGTATTGGCGAAAAAGCCGCCGCGCGACGTTCGTCTAGAATCTAGATAGATAGTTGGCGCAACGACTAAAAGTGTAAGGGCTGTCACTGAAGGGATGCTGACCTCTTTTGTCAATTCAATTACAAAATTCAGGTCTTGGTAAGATATTTATTTAAGGTGACAGATGTCAAATTTAAATTTGTCAAACTTAAATTTGACAGTTGTCATCTAAAATGAAGATCTCATCAAGACCTTTAATTTCTAAGATAACATAGTTGAAACTTGGTTAGTTAGATGTATTCTGTCAACCGCTTAACGAATTTAACACAAAAAAAAATATTTTAGGAGGGGCTCCCCATACATGGAACTAAAACTGAAAAAATTTTTTTCTTCAAACCAATACGTGTGGGGTGTCTGTAGATAGGTTTTTAAAAATGACATTGAGATTCTTAAGTCATTTTTTTCTCAAAGTCAACCGTTTGAAAGATATACACCGCCAAAGTGGTAAAATGTCCATCCCCCCCCCTTTAACTTTTGAAATAAGATAGTGAAAAATAAAAATAAAAATTATGCTGTGGATTTTAATAAAAGCTTTCAACAAAAATTAGGATGAGCGAGATATAGTCTTTAGTTTTTAGTTTTTGAGATATAGTACATTTTCCAAAACGGCAAATATCTTTTATATCTATCATAAATAAATAATATCTTTTATAAAAACTTTGTCATTCATACTAACACTGTGAAAAACAAAGTTATTTTTGCAGACGAAAATTATGGTATTAAATATGGTCTGGTATAAGGTAACTACGGAACCCTACGGCGCGTGGGCCGACACGCACTTGGCCGATTTTTTTGTATGTTCTATCTGGCAACGATGTTTAAGCTTGCTGCAAAAATACGATATATCAATATGTTTAATTCGATATATCTATATTTTTGGCCAATAAAATATTTTCATCCGCTTTATCTATACAAAATTATATCCAATATAAAAAATCGTGTAAAAACGATGTATTTTTTTGATCAATCTCATCAATATCTAGGTAACTAAAGTCGCTAGAATGCAAAGTCCGTGGTAAAACTTACTAACAGCACAAAATAGATAATAGTGCTAACAGGACAATTTCATTATATTATTAGCCTTTCTGTCCATCAACGTACGTACATTGTTGTCACCCTATCTTAAAAATCTCATACAAATTTTAACCTCGAATTGCATCGTAAGTACTGCAGTGATTGGTTTCAGATAAAGCTAGATCCTCAGTGACGGAAACTCTTTTTAATATTAATTGCTTTACAATATGCGTGAGGCAAAATTCACGTAACGTGACAGTTTTAAGTATGGGCCAGACAGTGTGACGGGTCGAAATATTGTTTTCGCTTTTTCTATTGATGTGTCGTTCCGCGAACGGATTTGAAGTGTTATATACTGTCACTTATCAAACGTGACGCTGCTAGACTGCTTCATTTGGCTCCAAACGGTTTAGTTGTCGATATTTTGACAAATGAAAACTGGTACAGACGGTTCTGTATGTGCCTTGTTTAAACAACAATTTTATGAGATCTGTTCTGTTTTGTATGATGTTCGAGTGTTAAATCTTATTTATTTTTGCGTCACTGAGCATCTACGAAGTAAAACTTGACTTTCGTTTGCTAGTTTTTGTTATTTCCAGCATACATAACCTTCAGCGTCATCTCGTCTGTGCCATGTTCAAACGTCAATCATTCATAAACCCTTGCGTCACGTTTGTTCTGAATACTAAAATAAGAAATTGTTTATCCGTCACTGAAGGTTTTTATAGCTCACAAGCCAGAAGGAGTAAGGCACATACGAGGTGACGATCATGATAATTTATAATTCGATAACATATCGATTTTCAAAAAAATTGACGAGTATAGTGGCGTATGAGGCTGGGAGAAAAGGAGAGGGGTCGCTTTCGCTTCGGGGACCGAGTTTGCCGGGATGTGAAAAATTGAACATTATGAACACACTTTCTATGGTTAAAGTGTATATAGTATACTGCCCGGCATATATATTGGCAAGAGAATGAAAGAGACAAAAGATGCGCAGTAGCCACAAACTAAGTGTTTATGGCTACTGCGCATCTTTTGTCTCTTTCTTTCTCTTGCCAATATATATGCCGGCATCTGTAAGTATGGGCAAAATAACTTGGCTGCTCTGAATTTCGCACGGAACGCTGTGCAGTAGAGACGTATACAGGGATGCGCGGGGACGGAGCGCGGGCGGAAGCACTCGAAACTATGGAATTCGACAGGTATGTACCCTGCGCGAAATATCACCTGCAGCTTGCAGCTAACTTCCGAGCGTCCAAGTTATTTTGCGCATACTGTACTGTGGTGGGTGAATTGCATGTCAGTGGGTGCATTCTGCCTGACAAATCTTAGAGTCAGAGTAAATATTAACCATGGAAAGTAAAATTACCACGGCTACACGCGTGGTATATACCGTGATCTATCGCCATAGAGTAAATTTTAACCATGGAAAGTAAAATATTGAACATTACGTAAAAATTACTTTCCATGGTTAAAATTTACTCTATGGCGATGGATCACGGTAAATACCACGCGTGTAGCCGGCGCCTATGTATTTCAATTTTACTTTCCATGGTTAAAATTTACTCTATGGCGATCGATGACTCAAAGATTTGTCTGTCATAATGCGCCCAATGTCACAAACTTAGAGTAAGACGGGCTTCTGTACCAGAAAGAGTAGCCATACGAAGCTTTCCCCTCTGCCGAAGTACAAGCCCAAATGGGCATATGCGATAATAAAACCAGTTGCGCCCGGATTTCTTTCTAGACCCGTCCAGTCGCGTATGTGAACGCTGCAGTGTTTAAAATCCCGAATTATTGAGTATTTGCTGTTAAAAGAGGTCTGGAACATCAAGTTTACAAAAAGACGGTGTTACATTTCATATAAACATTCCTCCCTTCTTCGGGACGAAGCCGTCGCTGCTCGAAGGTCACAAACAAACAAACAAAGTTAACTTGAGGAGTTTTTGGCGCCATTTACTCCAGTTCGGTTCGGTGACTATTTTAATTATTTGCAAATTGATTCATAGTGTCTTAAAATTGGTGCAGTTTGGTGGTACAAGTGTCTACGCAACTGAACAATATGTGGGATGGCACGTATGTTGAAATAGGCACGATCTTGGTTGTGTGAAGCCGAGACTTTTACTGTAGTGGTGGCTACCTCGGCAGAACTTACCGAGTAAACTGTTTTGATATACTTGGTGCCAAATGCTCCAAGCAGCATTGGAATGCCATGCACCCGCATTCTAATGTAAACTGAAACAATCTACCACTGAACTATTTAACACTTGACACTGACAAAAACTACTTTCAAGAGGAATGTAGATTGCCAAAACAAAAATAAGAAGAAGAAGAAAGTTGACTTGAGGTTTTTTGGGCGCCATTTTGTCGGGTTCGGTTTGGGGTTTGGTGACTATTTTAATTATTCGCAAATTGATTCATAGTGGATATTGTGTCTTAAAATTGGTGCAGTTTTGTGGTACAAGTGTCTTGTCTACGTAACTGAACAATATGTGGGATAATTGAAATAATAGGCGCGATCTTGGTTGTGTGAAGTTGAGACTTTTATTGTTTGTAGTGGTGGCTACCTCGACCTTAGAGCTCTAAGACCTCGGCTGACCTCACCGAATAAACTGTCTTGATATACTTAGTGCCAAATGCTCCAAGCAGCATTGGAATGCGATGCACCCGCATTTTAATGTATACAGAAACAATCTACCACTAAACTATTCAACACTAAAACCCGGGCCAGACTGTTGCAACAAACTTTCCACAGGGGTGACCTTGGTGGGAGGCTTGTGGAGCCCACGGTTGGTGTTTGCGTCCACACTGTTTACAACAAGGCTCCCATCTCAGTGTGTTGTCGACTCGTCGCCGTCGTTACAAACGGCGTCTCGTCCACAGCGGTTGTGGAAGGTCAAACGAATTTTGGTTGCAAACAAGTGTTTACACTGTTGTAAACTGCCTGTGGAGACCGATGTGGAGGGCTTGTTTGCAACAGTCTGGCCCGGCTTTTACTCCTTAAAGTGACCTTACCCAGTAAACTGTCTTGATATACTTGGTGCCAAATGCTCCAAGCAGAATTGGAATGCGATGCACCCGCATTTTAATGTAAACTGAAACAATCTACTGAACTATTCAATTCAATACTTGATACTGGCAAAAATTACTTCCTAAAGAGGAGACTAGATTGCCAAACCAAAATATGAAGAAGAAAGTTGACTTGAGAGTTTTTGGCGGGATTTTGTTGAGTTCAGTTCGGCGACTATTTTAATTATTCGCAAATTGATTCATAGTAGATATTGTGTCTTAAAATTGGTGCAGTTTTGTGGTACAAGTGTCTACGCAACTAAACAATATGTGGGATAATGGAAATAGGCGCGATCTTGGTTGTGTGAAGCTGACACCCAATTGCACTAAACTTAAGAATCGCCTAAGTCTTTTCTTAACTACAACTCGACCAAGTTAAGTAGGCGAATGACAGCTACATGACCGCTAAGTTTGACACCGTTTTAATTTGGTCGTGTTGTAGTTAGGAACAGACTTAGGCGATCCTTAAGTTTAGTGCAATCGGCAGTGAGACTTTTATTGTAGTGGTCGCTACCTCGGCAAAACTTACCGAGTAAACTGTCTTGATATACTTGCTGCCAAATGCTCCAAGCAGCATTGGAATGTGATGCATCCGCATTTTAATGTAAACTGAAACAATCTACTAGAAAATCTATTTAGAAATACTGAACTATTCAAAACATGACACTGGCAAAAATTACTTCCAAGAGGAATGTAGATTGCCATAACAAAAATAAGAAGAAGAAGTTGACTTCACATTTTGTTCGTTCTTCTAGTGATGGTAATCGATGCCGAAATAATCGATTATTTGATAATCGATTATTTCAACTGTGTCGATTTCAATCAATCAATTAATCGCCCTCATGATATCGATTAATCGAAGAAAAATAGTTCAAGTTTTCCAGGCTTCTATAAAATGGATACTTCGAGCATCAAGCATGCAAAATGTACAGCAACGGCAAGCTCTGGGTTTCCACGACAGGGTAATCAGTTTCAATCAATTTTAAACTTAAATACAAAGACACAAAGGTTAAAATCTTCATTCGGTTTATGTTTTTTGAAGTACCTACCTTTGAACTTAGTTTAGAACGAAGAACAGTGTCCCCAGATTGGGGGGTTTCCCCATTGTGTGCAAATTTTAATTATTGAGAAAAAAAGAAAACCTGTTATCCATATAAAACGTAAAATTTTGGGGAACAAAAAATCGCGTTAGGGAAAAAAATAATCTTATCTTCATAATTCAAAATTCAAAATTCAAATTAATTTATTCAGTCTAGGCTGTTACAAGCACTTGTGAATGTCATAGAAGCTACGCCATCGGTTCGCAAACCCTAAGCGGGAGACCTTGTAACGAGAAGAACCGGCAAGAAACTCGTCAAGGGCTGCTTTTTTCTCCCTGTATATTTCATACAGAGTCGTCAAGATTGAAAAATGAGCTCCACATTTAAAGTGAGGTCATTTTCCATCACAATAGTTATCAAAAGGTTACACACAATGGGTAGTTAGGTTAAAATTAAATATCTACTATATTCAGTTAGATAATCGTGAGAGTAAATAACTTTCAACTAGTTTAGAAATCACTGTCTGCTACTCTAACAAAAAAAACACTTGATACAAGACATAAAAATAAAACGCAATTCTTACAATTCAATATGCGTTAAGATAGGTACTCAGAAGCAGACCCATTCCCACTGGCAGCACCCGTTCACGAGCATGACGCATGGACCAGCCATCGCTTCGCTCAACCATATTTGAGGGAACGTAACGACCCGCCCCACACGACACCACCGCAGAAATGATTAAAGAGAGCATGACATACTTAGGCTACCCATCCTAAGGCACCGAATTGAAAACTAATATCCAAAAGCTTTTCATAGGCCTTTACTTACAAAACTATAGACAAAAAAATACGAAAACATCGTGATAACGAAAGTCAAATAATCATTTTGGTCATTAGCAATAAAAAAGTGAGAAATCAAAACAAGGATTAGTTATTAATTCTATGTTTTGAGTAAGAAGTGCCATACTGATTGATAATATTAAACAGGAAAAAAAAAAAATATGCGACGCCCTTAGTACAAGCAGACAGAAGCAGACCCATTCCCACTGGCAGCACCCGTTCACGAGCATGACGCATGAACCAGCCATCGTTTCGCTCAACCATATTTGAGGGAACGTAACGACCCGCCTCACACGACACCACCGCAGAAATGTTTAAAGTGAGCATGACATACTAAAGCTACCCGCATTAAGGCGTCGAGTCAAAAAGCTTACAATACATTTTAAGTAGGTAGGACAATTCTCCCAATTTTCACATAGAATAGAAAAATCTACGACCAAGCTGTTTTATCAATTAAGTAATCTTTAACGGTATAGTATCCTTTTTTAAGAAGACAATTCTTTACATGAGTCTTAAAGTTTTCAAATGGTAAATCCAAAATATTACTTGGAATTTTATTATAAAACTTTATACCAAGACCTATGAAAGAACCACGGATTTTTTCTAATCTATACTGAGGCATTACAAGTTTGTCTTTATTTCTGGTGTTCCGATTGTGCCAATCACTATTTTTTGTATATAAGTTAATATTGCGACGCACAAAAAGTATGCAGTTTAATATAAATTGTGATGCTGCTGTCAATATACCAATTTCTTTGAATCTATCCCTAAGAGATGTTCTAGAACTTAGTTGATAAATAGCTCTTATTGCTCGTTTTTGTAAAACAAAAATAGTATTTATATCGGCTGCTATCCCCCACAAAAGAATACAGTATGACATGATGCTATGAAAATAGCTGAAATACACTAATCTAGCAGTTTCTACATCTGTTAACTGTCTAACTTTTCTAATAGCATAGGCAGCAGAGCTGAGCTTGCCAGCCAGAGCTGCGATATGCATATTCCATTGAAGTTTACTGTCAAGAGTAACACCCAAGAAAACTGTTGAATCGAGCAAATCTAATTTCTCATTATTGATTACAATTTCAGTGGGATACGCCTGTACATTAGGTAAAGTGAATTTAACACATTTGGTTTTCTTAGCATTAAGCTGGAGATTATTTACATTAAACCAAGTAAGAACCTGCGAGAGTGCCTTGTTCACATCGTCAAAATCAGTTTTATTCCTGTCAACTTTGAATATTAAAGAAGTATCATCTGCGAACAAAACAATATCACAGAACCTCTCTGCAAAAAAGGGTAGATCATTTATATATATTAAAAATAAAAAAGGGCCCAAAATGGAGCCTTGCGGAACGCCCATTTTTACATGAGAACCTGATGAACTTACTCCATTGATATTAACTGTTTGAGTCCTTGAACTGAGATACGACAGTATTAATTTTTGGGCATTATTTTTTACACCGTAATGATTTAGCTTCAACAGCAGCGTCCAGTGGTCCACGCAATCAAAAGCCTTGGACAGGTCGCAGAAAATGCCAAGGGCATTCTGAGACCCCTCCCAAGCCTCAAAGACATGCTTCAAAAGCGCAACCCCAGCATCAGTTGTGGAACGACCTTTAGTAAAGCCAAATTGTTTATTGTGCAGAAGTTTATTTACATTAAAATGACCTAATAATTGCTCAAGTATTATTTTTTCAAAAATCTTGCTTAGGGCAGGTAATATCGATATTGGTCTGTAATTGCTAGGGTCTTCTTTATCTCCTGATTTAAACAATGGTATTACCTTGCTAAACTTCATAAGATCAGGAAATATTCCTTGATCAATACACCGATTAAAAATGTCAGCAAGATAAGGGGCAATAGTATGCACAATATTATTAATAACCTTAACTGATATGCCCCATAAATCAGTGGAGCTTTTCATTTTTAGAGATTTGAAAGCTTTTATTATATCTAAAGCATTAATACATTTAAAATTAAACAATGAATCACTTTCAGCCACATGTCTCTTTAGCATAGATACAGCAGCCGCTGGTGAGGAATCCAAATTTGATGTAGTTTCTACTGGTATGTTTACAAAGAACTTATCAAAAATGTTAGCAATTTCTTTATCTGATTTTATTAATTCATTATTAATATTAAGCGTTAGGCTATTTTCCCGTGCTTTAGTTTTACCAGTTTCACGATTAATGATTAATGCAGGTTGTTTTAGTTTTGTTACTCGAGTTTTTAATTTGCTTTTTAATGCAGTTAGACTTTGCAACTGCACATAGCATTTTGAAAGTCTTCGAGTATTTTTTAACATGTTCTAAAAAACCTGGGCTTTGGTTAGTTTCTCTAAGCTTGTAAAGTTCATAAAGTCTGTTTCTACTTTTATAAATACCTGTCGTAGCCCAATCGCAGAACCGTAATTTCTGAGTACATTTAATAGTTTTGATTTTAAATGATTTATCAAACTCATTAGTAACTAAATGAAAGAGGTTCCCGTACAAAACATCAGGATTATCTGAAATCCATGGCAATAAAGAAATTTGTTCATCAATGTTGTTTTTAAAATTGTCCAATCCCTTTTTTGTGATAGGTCTGCATTCTACAGTCTTAGGTGTATCTATAACGTTCACAGCGTATGAAACTTTCAAACCGTAATGGTCGGATGAAATATTACTAAAAACGAATTTGTTTTCCGGATCACATTCTGAAAAAACATTATCTATGCAAGTGGCGGAGTGTTCAGTTACCCGAGTGGGTTCTAAAAATTTATTATGCAAATTAAAACTTTTAAATAATGCCAGAAAACGAGTGGTCGAAGAATTGCTCTCAAGAATATCAATATTAAAATCGCCACAAATTACTACTGGTTTATTTTTTAACCTTAACTTTTTTAGAACATCTTCCATGACAGATTCAAATATTTCATAGATACCCTTAGGGGGGCGGTATACAGACACAATAATCATGCTATCTAATTCTATACAAGACAACTCCACATGGCGCTCTGATGTAAGGTTCACAATATCCTTTCTTTCTTTATACTTTATATTATTATTCACAAAAATTACAGAACCGCCACGAATAGTTGTTTGCCTAACCATCGCACTTGCTAGTTGAAAATTATTTAGATTAAATGACATATCACCAGGCTTTAGCCAGTGTTCTGTAATGCAAATGATTTGAATATTATTACATTCAACAAATAATTCTAATTCTAGATCTTTGCCAGACAGGCCCTGAATATTTTGACTAATTATATTGATACAATTAGGCCTGGCTGTTGTCTTGTGCCTCAGTTTAAATCTGAGTTTGTCACTGTTTTATTTGAAACAATATGCCGAGTAGAAGTTGAAGTACTAATACTCGGTTTTATGGACTTAGTTACAGCTGTAACAGAGTCCTGTAAATTGTAAGCTAACAAATTAGCTATTTGCATCCTACATTTTTTCGGCAGATACATACTATCTGGAGTCAATGTAAAAGTGTTAATAAATTTATTAACGTCAAAGTATAAAATAACGTCACTGTGACGACTTATCAAATTATATATATATAAATTTAAATCAAAAATGCGCTTATTTTGATCCCAGTTAAAGTTACTTGCATAAGGGAAAGCGCTAATTATTATTTTACATCTTGTTACAGACTGTAATGTTAATAAAATATTAATATTTTTAAGAATGTCCCTTTTTGTAATATGGGAACTGTCCCCACATAATATTACTACTGTTGTGGCTTCATCAATATGTGACTTATTAATATTTTGTACAATTTGGTTAAAAGATACACCAGGAGTACAAATATTAATAAGTTTTTTAGAGAGCTTATCTCTTAGAGCTAAACCTAATCCCTGACCTAGTTTGTCTGAAAACATAATTGTTTTTGCCTCCTTTGAGTTACATGATAATGCTGGTTTGAAAGTGCATTTACTATAGCTACTTTGCAATGTTTCTATGCAGGATGATGAATGGCAGGGGCTCTGTGTAGATTTGCTAATTTTATTTACATAAGAATCATTATTGTGAACAACTGAAGATTCAACAATAAGTTGACTATTTACTAATGAGTCATACCGGTCCGCATTGTAATTGCAGAGTTCCACTAACTCTGTGGCAGATTTGATGTGCTCATCAATTTGTTTCTGCGCAAGAGAGTACTTTTTTTGCACAAGTTCAAGTGACTCATGCAACTGTATGATTTTCAATTGCAATTTTTTAGTGTCCCGGTCATACATTTGCCTGCTTTCAGTTAATTTACTACTATAAATTTCCAAAGAATCCAAGAGGCTAATTCGTTCTTTTCTTAAAGCAATATTTTTAGAAAAACAATTATTTTTTCTAATTAGTTTTCCTGTTTTTTTAATTAATTTACGTATTCTAATATATTTCTTTAGTTTCTTAGCACCTAAAATTTGAGGTCGAGGTGAAAAGTCACTGTCTTTGGTTATTAACTGTTCTGCTGACTGTACAGCAGGTGAAGACATCATGAGCTCCTCAAAAAGACTCTGTGTATGGTCCACTTCTTGCAGTTGCTGCTGCTCCTTGAAGTCTAATATTTGCATGTTAGCATCGTTCAGCTCCCGTTCCAAATCAGTGATGCGGTTCAGGGCCCTCTCGTAAGTGCTGCACTGTTCATCAAAGCCGCTAACGGTGTTCTCGAGCTGGTCTCTTTGGCGTATTACTTCCATGTGCTCAGAATGCATCTGAGCCATCTCAATCTTCAGTTGAGAGTTGCGAGCAATAACTTTGCTGATTTCTTCTTCGCTGTCGTCTCGCTCACGTAGTAGCTGGCTGCAAGTATCCCTAGACTCCTTCAGTTCCTGCAGTGCCTGCCTCAACTTCATCTCGGTGCTTTGTGCTGCAGCCTTACGGGTCAGCATGATGAATTTATAAGTCCTGAAAGTTTACAAACAACAGTATCAGGAACTATTTAAAACAAATATTGATTATTTATTTATTATCAGAGAATATACTTGGAAGAAAACAAAATTAAAAACATAAGACAGTAGGCCACAATTGTTAAGTAATTGGGAATAATTTACTTATTTATACCTACTCCTTTTTTTAACTATGAGTAAGTGTATGTAAGTACCTATTTAAATTATAACATTAGTTTAGTCTTATACTTTTAGTGAAGTTTAATCATTATGTAGGTACACAAGAATGTTATAATAGTTATAAAAATAAAAGAATTAATCCAGATACTATTTGGTTATAGTTAGAGACACTATAGGTAGATGAGATGCTTAATTTAAATAATTATAGCAATAAAACATGGATGATGTTTAAGTCAAAACAAAAAAAAAAATCAATAACACTAAACAGACAGACTGACTGACCCAAATAAATCAATAAGTAACAATAGTACTTTTACAATAGTATTCAAGTAGCAAAATGGTTACACAATGTTTTGATTGTTTTACTTATAGCTGTATTGTATTTATGAGTAGTGTAATGTTTGTAAAGTGTAAACAGTTTAGTGAATGTCTGTGACAATAGTAGTCACCATCTCAACTTTACTTCCACTTCACGTCAAGTAAAGAGAAATTGACTCTGCCAATTCGTATTGAGTATTGACGTTACTCACTTTACGTGAATTTTGTACAAGTAGTAAAGAACAGTTGGGATAATTGAGAACCAAAATGCCACACAAGCCGTGAGTTTATATATAAATGTAGGTAGGTACCTACCTACGCTGTTGCTTTGAAAAATAAAAATGTTTAGAATCAGTCTGATTGGCTTAGTGATGTAGTCTAAGTTGAAATAATATAAATAAAATTACGGAACAAAAGTACTTCCCCGGTTTAGTGCGTAGTATTCCACAGATTTCTCCTTTTCTATGAAATGTTCACCAAAACAACATTGGCGGGCGGTGGATAGGTGAAGCTCGGTCGTTTTGGTAGTTCGAAAACTACCCAATGGATTTGTCAGAAAACACTTCCTTATAATATTTAAGTTGTAATAAACACTTTAAAAACAATATTACTAAAGGAAAACAATATTATATTAGTTAAAATTAATTTTAAAATCAGCTGCTTAGATTTGACAGCTAGACCGGTCAGTGTTGCCAGCAAAAAAAAAAGTATCATGTATTATGTGTAGTATCAAAAGTATCATACAAATGTATCATGTTAGGAAAAAATTAAATAAGATCTAGGAAAAAAATTCAATTCATATCTGGCAACACTGACGAAGAATAAAAAACAAATATAATTTATTGATAAATAAAACTTTGATTTTCCAAAAATTACATTCTTAAAACAAAGTTGTTTTTTTTTTCATGTTACATCATACTAAATAATACCGTTACCATACCGCAAAAAACATTAAGTCGCTAATGACATTCGTACTAATTTCGCCGATTATTTCATATCCGAACAGGGTAGAGTGCCATGGCAAAACGCATATTCTTTAAACTAAAATAGAATAAAATTGGGCCACAATGAAAACGGCACCCTGATTATCTAAAAAGAAACTATTTAGCGACCGGTTTCATTCCACATACATTGCTACTTTTCTTTGGTATGTTTTTTTTAATCCAAAAAGAAGTAGCAATGGATCACTATCATCTATGAACTGCAACCGGTCGCTAGGTGGTTTCTAATTAGATAATCAGGCCGCGGATCAGTCTGTATACAATGATGTCTGTATGGTAATACAGTGAGTTAAAAAGAAATTATATTGTTTGAATATTATCGGGTTTCGCATTTAATTTTAAGTATTTTTTAGAAAACATCTTTACAAGAAAACATTTTTACAAACATTTTTCCACGCGTCGTATGTTCCATGAACGTAGATATGGTTTAAAACCGTGCCTTAATCCGGTGGAGAGCCGTCTCATTAACAAGGGTCAATAGCAAAAACTGCCCGCCCTCGCTCCTTAACGGCCGACAGAGGCTGTACTCTCAGAGACACCTCTGTGTCACAGAGGCTCAACTGAACTGGAAGTTGCAAATATCGATTAATCGGCGTAAAATAATCGATTATATCGATTATTTGAATTCTTCGATAAATCGATTAATTCTTAATAATTTTACAAGGAAAAATCGATTAATCTAATCGAAATCGAGCATCACTTTCACTACGTTCTTCTGCGGAGCGGCGGGAGCGGACTTGACCTTCCAGTTTCCACTATCCTACTTATCCTTCCTTCCTTCGTAAACGTAAATAAATAAATAAAGTTTTGATAATATAATAAATAAATATCGAGCGAGACTCGAAACGAAAGATTATTTATTATAGAACTGAGCATAAAAACACGAGAAGACTCGTATCATTCTTAATGTTATAGATAAGATAGTCGTACGTATCGTATCACGTTTTATAGCACGATGTGTGTTTATTAATGCTGTCTTGGAGATAGATCTATCTATCTTATAAATTATACTAAAACTTTGGACGTTGAGCATGGCATCAAGAAAACGAATTTTTGATTTGTTGCGAACTATCAATGTGGCATCGTAAGTAACTTTTAAAACAAATCATACTGTCTGCCCTGACATAGTACTGTGTTTATAATATCTATGCATAATACAACAATAAAATGAGATGTCAATCACTTTTAGATGCCAGTGTCCAGCCCATGGTTACAGAGGCAATGTTCAAGTTTCAAATGCTACACCTCTAACAGATTATGCATTTGAAGTGAGTATCTTTTTCTAATTATTGATAGTTAAATCCCCTTCTTTTCCGTAGCTCCATTGGATATTTCATTGACGGGACAACGGAAAAATAATTTAACAGTGGTGCCATTGAATAATGGAGCCACTGAATAAATGGCTCTTTTCCGTAGCTCCTTTATTTGTATCAACATACGAACAGAGTTAATAATCAATCCATAGATTGGGATAGACTTGATGCAGATTAGTTGCTATGCAACATTTGATATTGTTAAAGAATGTTCGACTATTGCCTAGGTGTTGCCTAGCAATAAATCTAGATTGGGTAGGCCTGATCTAGACATTAGTCTAGGCAATTATGCCCCTAGGTAGGATTGCCAGGCATCCGGCTAAAGCCGGACATACGTAGGCTTTTTGATCAAGTGTCAGGCCAAATTAAACAGTGTCCGGCCTGTCCGGCTTTTGTTAAGCTTTTTTACATTAACAACTCACTCACCCATGTGGTCAGTTCAGTCAGTGGCGTTCACTCCTCGATTGTTAACGTTTAATAATTAATGTTTAAAATAAAATTATTATCGTTGCGTAAGAACATACGTTAACAATCGTAAGAAGTTTTGTTTTGTTCAATTCTGTTTTCTTAATTTTAATTTTATGTTTTCCCTTCGGAAATGATAATATTAATAAATGATTAGTAGTAATAAAGAAGACTGGTTCGTTATTCAATTTTATTTTATTTAATTAGAATTTAAGAAGTTTTATGGTAAATGTTCAAAAAAGCCTAGTTTCACGTAAAAAAATTGTGGTGTTATTATTACTCAGAAATAATCCTTTTTAATTTAGGGTGTCCGGCTTTTTTACCCAAATGTCCAGCCAAACAGGCTGGTCTGTCCGGCTATTAGATTAGACGACCTGGCAACCCTACCCCTAGGCATACCATATTACCCCCCTATAAGGGAAAACCTTTATCTGTATCTGATTGATTTATTAATTCTGGCTGTTACAGTCCATCAGTCATTTTTAATGTCCCCACTGCTGAGGCACAGGCCTTCCTTATGAGTGAATAAGGAGAACAGGCCATAACCCACCACGCAGGCCTACTGCGGATTGGTGGGTGTTAATGACTGCAAATGCTGCCGGGACCAACAACAGACTAAAATTTAAATATAATATTGTCTTTACAGATTAAAAATTCAACAGTTAGATATGGGTTAGGTGTGACGAGGGAGGTTGGCATGGATCTAGTCAACTTTGGAGCTAAGCATGTCTGTGTCATGACAGATGGAAACCTTGTGTCCCTGAGTCCTGTTAAAGCAGTATTGGACTCTCTAACCAAAAGTGGTGTAAATTACAAAGTCTATGACAAAGTGCGGGTTGAACCTACCGATACAAGGTAAGTTCTAGCATAACAGTTCACTCTTGAAATTTTAATTCATCAATGTCCGAGTGGTCTCCGATGACCTATTGTGTCTCGTTTTCCAGGCATTGACAAGTTAAATAATCTAAAGGCCAGTTTCATAGTTTCTGGATTGC
Organism: Agriphila geniculea; assembly: GCA_943789525.1. Classification (NCBI taxonomy): domain Eukaryota; kingdom Metazoa; phylum Arthropoda; class Insecta; order Lepidoptera; family Crambidae; genus Agriphila; species Agriphila geniculea. The sequence continues at coordinate 22,632,445 of OX038871.1, forward strand.
ACATCTTTTATTCTGTTTATATATATCGGGTCATTTTGAACTTACCATTCAAATTTTAAGGATGTGTCCAGTCCATGAAACTAAACAACTTTCTCTAAGAAACATGTGTTAAATTTCGCCAAAAAATTTTTGTCATCCCATACTAAATTTATCACGTGATCTCTTTGATTTGTATGGAAAGTCGATTTTTATTTTACATATCTGACCATGTGTTCCTTAGAGAAAGTTGTTCAGTTTCATGAACTGAACACATCCTCAAAATTTGGATGGTAAGTTCAAAATGACCTTGTATATTCTTATAAAAACGAAACAGATTTTTTAATGCCATTTGCAATTGGAACTTGGAAAGTCTTTGAAGGCAAAACCTATGAACCTGGCCCTAAAGTTCATTACCTACCTATGTAATTAATTACGTAATTTTTTGTATGAAACAGTTCCCAATATTTGTATTTTTGGCAGTTTCAAAGATGCAGTGGAATTTGCCAAAAATGGCAACTTTGACAGTTTTGTTGCGGTGGGCGGTGGCTCAGTAATGGACACTTGTAAAGCAGCAAATCTGTTCTATTGTGACCCTGAATCAGACTTCCTGGACTATGTGAATGCACCCATTGGAAAGGGGAAACCTGTTAATGTTCAATTAAAGCCTATGATTGCTAGTAAGTAACTAATACCATTTGATGATCGGATGTTTAAATTTTGTTTTTTTTTTCACCTATCAATTTAGCTAAGCCTTACTAATATTATAAATGTGAAAGTCAGTTTGTTTGTTACGCCTTCACATCTTAACTACTCCACTGCTCAGATCAAATAAAAAAGTAAGATAGAGCGTTGTGAACAAAGAAGTGAAGCCGTTTTTTGATGGTACATGTGTGCGTACAAGGGGGCGGGCGGGGGCCGGGCGGAAGGGTTTTATATGGAAAGCCAAGGTGTAGTTTCACGTGTGTGCGTGAACACAGCCAAGGCGTAGTTTTACAGGCCTCACCGCTTTGTTCGGAAGAATCCGTCTTCCTTTTTTTTATTTGGTCTGAGCTCCACTGATCATCATGAATATTGCCATACACGTTCTCAGGGGTACAGAAAAAGACAGGGTTTCATTTCACTCCAAAAAAGGTACTGTTCCCGTGGGATAGAGAAATAACTGTCCACGCAGATCCATGCTTAAATTACCTATAACTTAAATCACCTATAACTGTAAAAGTAACTGTTTGTTTGTTTATCTCTCATAAGTTAGACCACCTACCTTGGAGCCTTCTCCAAGGTAGGTAGTCTAACTCTATACTTCATGACAAGTATAACAATAATTAAATTCACATGAGAAACTAACAAAGTCACATGGAATAAAGCTAGTATCCTATAGCCAAGTGAATTGTAAATTACAAATACACAAAAACCTTTCTTATAATGACTGGTTCTTTCAGTACCAACGACAAGTGGAACAGGCAGTGAAACAACAGGCACATGTATATTTGATTTCGAAGAGATCCATACTAAGACTGGCATATCGCACACGGCGCTGCGCCCACACCTCGCCATCATAGACCCCCTCCACACTCTGACGTTACCTGAAACTGTGGCGAACTACTCCGGTTTCGATGTGTTTTGCCATGCCTTGGAAAGCTTCACGGCTATCCCGTATAATGAGAGAGGTCCCGCGCCGTCTAACCCAGCTTTAAGGCCGACGTATCAAGGAAGCAATCCCATTTCTGATGTGTGGGCCAGGTTCTGTTTACAGGTAACTTAAGTGTTTTATTAATACTTAGTACAAAAAATAGAGATAGGACAGAAGTTTAGGTTTAAGTATACTACGCGCGCACACATAGACAGCTCTCACCAACTTACGACACAGCGTCACACACTCGAACTCGTTTGAGATTTGTCTAAGATTTATTTACTGTTGGAACATCAAATGTAGGTACCATGTTTGTGGCAAATAAATATTTTCTATTTCTATTTCTATAAGATTCCAGTTATTCCGTGTCGGTGAGAGGGAGTCTATGTGTGCGTTGCGTGCGAGCATACGAGAACGGAAGTTAAGCTTATTACTATGTGTAATAAGCTTAACTTTCGTCCTCTCTCTATTTGTGCTAACTGGTATAAGCAGGCACTAGTGATAATTTTTTTATTAATCTTTTGTTAAAGCTAAAATAAACATGCTAAAAGTATTTAGAAAATTAGAATAACAGTATCCTTACAAAAATTTAAATAATTATTGGTTATGGTACACTTGTTTCTTATCAGAAAACTGTCAACAAACAGCATTATCTATCTGTATCTCTGTCTGTGCACCAGATCTTTATACAGAGATCAGTGATAGATATTTTAATTTGAAATTCGTATTATGTCATCTTATCATCATCATCATATCAACGGCACGACACCCACTGCTGGGTATAGACCTCGTCCAAAATGAGCTCCACATCTATCGGTCTTACGCAGCGGCTTCCCGCGAAATTCACCAGGGGCCCAAGTCTGCTATTATTAACGTCATAATCGTGTTTCGGTTTTTGGTATAACAAACGAGAACTGTGTCAAAAAGCATTAAGTATAATTCAAACACAATCTAAGCATGATTATGACGTTAACAATAGTCAATAGCAGACTTGGGCCCCAGATCGTCGGTGCACCTTGCCGGGGGCTTATCCACGGAGCGTCGTCCTTTGCGCGGTCGCCACTCCAGAACCTTGTTCTTATCGAATGAGGATTAGTGACCACCTCTGGTGTTAGAGTTTATCAAGCCGCCTGTAAGGCCTCTAACTTGGCTTAACGACTGTTATCAGATGACAACAGCCGGGACGGACGGTTTAACGTGCCCTCCGAAGCACGGAAGCGCTCAGTTATAATGCCACTTTAACGGTCACCCATTCGACACCTGACCGGACCGAGCATTGCTTAACAAACGTGATCGAGTACGATCAGTCTGTCAAGTTCCGCCATGAGCGCTTCACAGAACCGGAAAGTAAAGAAACAAAATTGCTTCCGTTACAGACCATACAAAAGTATTTCACCCGTTCGGTGTACAAAAAGGATGATATAGAGGCGCGTTCTAGCATGCACTTGGCTTCCACTATGGCGGGTGTGGGCATCGGCAACGCTGGAGTGCACTTATGCCACGGACTTGCTTACCCTATTGCGGGGAACGTTAAGACGTTTATGGCGAAGGATTATGGGTGAGTAAAACTTGTTGATAAAGAATAGTATTTATTTAGGGTACCTGTAAGGAGGAGAGTCCCGAACTCGCCGGACTGGTCTCCGCCATGACCGGAAGTTGTTAAAAATTTACCCCTGCGTCAAAAAAAAGGGTCGCTCTAGGGGCCTGAATGATGATGACAGTATAATATAAACGTCGAAACACGTGTTGCATTATCTTTTTCAGTACATTTCTGTAAACCTTGTCATTCTTACTGAGCGTTTCCTCATGGGCGTATCGAGCTAGAGCTCTGAGAAAGAAATCTTATGGAGCTGCCATAAACTGCAATATCGACAAAATACAAAGCATTCGTGACGTCATATTGTGTCGCGTTTACTTGTTACAATTTCGACTCTATGCTGTTTACATAAGGTGTATTTACACTAAGCTAAGCCGCCATGTTTAGTTGTATTTGAATGGAGAACAATGAAGTAGGTGTGCAGGCTTTTGTCGTAGGTATGGCAGGTCCATCTTATTCCTCCGTCATTGAGCTAGAGGTAGCGACGAAGGATTTCCTGCTGCTCTTCCTACGCAATAAAGTTCAATTTGCTTTGACAGCACAGCCCGTTAATAACATGTTACACCTTGCGTGGTGGATTATGAGCACTCGGTAGTGTGGAGGAGGTATGCGCATTAGTAATCTTTAGTAACAATTTACTACTGCGCATACTTTCTTTCTACATTTGCCGAGCGCTCATAATCCATCGTAGTTTCGCTGAACACTATGATAAAATGCAGTTGGTCGTAACTGATTAGGTATACTTACTCGTATTTTGAGCTTTTGCTACACAGATAAAATGATACTTATAAAGGTAACAAAAAGTATTCAATTTGTTTATATTGCGGCTACTGAGTAACAGCGATGGGATTCTATACGACCTGAGTGGTGCAGTGGTCAACATGCCGCCTACCACGCAAGAGGTCCCGGGTTCGATTCCCGGCCGGGCAGAAAATGAAATGATGAATTTTAATTTCTGTGACGGGTCTGGGTGTTACTAGGTATAATAAGTATATACATATTTAAAAAGTATAGAAGTAGTATATCAGTTGTCTAGCACCCATATTACAAGCTTTGCTTAGTTTGGGGCTAGATGGCGCTGTGTGAAATTGTCGAAGTTTTTATTATTTATTTATTATTATTATTATTTATTATATTTTTTCTATCATAGATACTACTCATCACGTTGTTCTTGATCATTGACATTATTGTAGATTGTCAAAAGGTATCAAAAATACTGAACAGTTTTTTTATTCACGTAATTTTCAGCAAGGATCCTATCATCCCCCATGGGCTGTCAGTTGTGGTGACTGCTCCAGCTGTGTTCCGGTTTACGGCTGGAAGTGACCCCGGGAAACATCTAGAAGCGGCCAGCCTTTTGGGCGCAGATGTCGCCGGGAAGAAGCAGGCGGACGCTGGAGCGGTTCTAGCGGACACCATACTCAAGTATATGGACACCATGAAGATCGAGAACGGACTGAGTCAGCTAGGGTACTCGAGTGATGACATACCGAGTTTGGTCAAAGGAGCTTTGCCCCAGGTTTGTACACTGTCTTTAAACATATAATTATTAGGAGTATGATAAACATCGTGAAATTTTTATCATTTGGTTCCCGTAGTAGGGTGGTTCCACTCATGATTTCAAGCAACTTTTACTATGGGGCCAACTCTGATATCGCGAAAAAAAATCTGCTATTCCATACATTATGGTCGAGTAGGTATTGCGCTTTTGTATGGAACAGCAGATTTTTTTTTCGCGATATCAGAGTTGGCCCCATATTAAAAGTTGCTTGTAATCATGGCGTTCCTCAAGGCAGTATCTTGGGGCCTACTCTATTCTTAGTTTATGTCAATGACCTGTGTCAACTGTCCCTTAGTAACTGTCGTATTTTTTCCTACGCCGATGACACAGCGATTCTTGCATATGGGAATACCTGGGCTGAAGCAGAGTCACATGCTCAGCGGGCTTTCACAAGGACCTTGAACTGGCTTTCTCAAAATCTTCTTACACTTAATTTCGACAAGACAAGGTTTATAACATTCTCCATTATATCCTCATCCCAACCGCCCCTTAATTCAATCAATATTAAAGCTCACACATGCGCCACGTCAAATGTATCGTTTCCTTCATGTTCTTGTCTTTGTCTAACCAGATCATCATCTATACGGTACCTTGGTGTACAGCTAGATCAATATCTTAATTGGTATGAGCATATTCAAATCCTCTGCGGCCGCTTAAGGAAACTTATGTATATTGCGAAGAAACTCAGGAATTCAGCAGATGCCCAAATCCTCAAAACTGTCTATCGATCACTTTTTGAATCAATTATTTCTTATTGCATTCCGATTTGGGGGGGAACTTCTAAATCTCAATTTATCAACCTGGAGAGAGCTCAGCGGGCAGTGCTCAAGGTTTTTCTCAAAAAACCATACAGACACCCCACTAAAGAATTGTACATGGAATGTGACTGTCTTACTGTTCGGCATTTGTATATTATACGCTCAACTCTCCGCTTACACAAATCTCTTCCACCACCTGAGAAGCCTCCTTCCGATGATACATTAAGACGGCGGCGGCCCATACAACCATGTCCAAATGTAACTTGTAGAACCACATTTGCCAAAAAAAACTATCAATATTTGAGTGCCAAGATTTATAACAAGTTAAATTCGGTTTTATCAATCCAATCCTTGACATATCACAACTGCAAGCTTATAATTTCTAAATGGCTAAAAGGCATGGACTATGACGAGACAGAGAATTTTCTTCGTTGTTAGAATACTTTTTTACCAAAATTTATACGGCTGTTAACCTAACTTTATTTATTATTATTATTATACTTTTTTTGTAATAGCTTTTTTCTATTGAGTGTATACACGGTTTATTATTGTACCATAATTAGGCTATTTGCTTTTGATTTTGTTAGGGGGCCCTGTTACCTGTAATACAGGTTAGCCTACCATGGGTAACAGTAGTCACCGATTTCAATATTATGCTTATAATTGCCTTTAATTTTATGTAATTCGAAACTGTGTAATCTGTTTTTATGCAATAAACTATTATTATTATTATTATTATTATTAATCATGATTGGAACCACCCACTGCGAGAACTAAATGATTTGAGCATGAGGCCCTTTCAGCATACCTACCTACCCGCCATTTTTAAAAAAGTCGATTATGGCAGCCTCTGATAAAAGTGATGTCAATCGATAGAGTAAGTCCTTACAAACAAAAAGTTATAAGAAAAGAATCTGGTAAGTGATATACTTACTGAGATATTTGAGTTTGAAATTGAATAAAGGCAATATAAAATTATGTATTTTTGCATTGATTTATATACATTTATTTGTAAAACACCAACCATCTCGCAGAGATGAATTACTAACATCATAAATAACAATGTTTGTTCTACAACTTTTCGAAAAATCGACTTTCCATGCAACTGTCTCTTCAAACAAGTGAATTCCATACTCCCAACTGGAGCACACTTTGTCAGCTGAGCCATGAACAGTGGCGGATTTACAGTCTAGGCCGCCTTAGGCCGATTAGTACCAGCCGCCCCTTTCTCGGCTCCCATCATGGAGCCTCGAGCAGGGTTACCATCTTTGCTTTTAAAAAAAAAGACCGCTGCATAGCGCGATATTTAATCAGTTTGATCTTGTACTCTTGCCTGTCTACAGCAAAAAGAATGGCCGCGCAGCGCGATTTTTAGTCAGTTTCATCCACTTATATTGTAATTTTGCCTATACAGGCAAAAATCGTATTGCGCAGCCATTATTTTACTATAGGTAGACAGCTATAGTAATAAAATGCCGCACAGCGCGATTTTTAGTTAGTTTCACTCATAAATATTTTAATCTGTGGTTTCATCCACGAAATTAAAAAATGCCTGTCTCAGCTTAGTGGCCGCACGCCTGTTAAATAAAAAAAAACTGTAAAATGCCTGTGAAATTCGGCAAAAGCCTGTCAGATGGTAACTCTAGCCACGGACCACTTTTTAATATTAAAAAAAATGTAAAAAACGGCCACGCTGTGCGATTTTTTGTCAGTTTCATCTACTTATCTTGTAATCTTGCCTGTCTATTGAAAAAAAACGGCCGCGCAGCGCTATTTTTAGTCAGTTTCATCCACTAATATTGTAATAAGTGATTTCATTCACGAGATTCAAAAAAGCCTGTCTCAGCTTAGTGCCGGCCGCATGCCTGCCTAAACAGTAAAATGCCTAGACCTAGAACTTACAATTACATACTTTGAGTCGGTTCTTGTTATCATCAGTGTATTTTTATATTAAAAATCGCCACGCTTGGCCGCCCCTAATATCTGGCCGCTCTAGGTCCGGGCCTACTCGGCCTTAGGGCAAATCCGCCACTGGCCATGGACGCTTCCTACATACATAAATAGCCTAACAACAATATTTATTTACATATTTGATCCACTAAATCTAGCAATACTGATTTTGTATGTCAACTTCAAACTCAAATATCTCAGTAAGTATATCACTTACAAGATTTTTTTTATTTCTTTTTTTTTGTAAGGACTTACTCTATCGATTGACATCACTTTTATCAGAGGCTGCCATAATCGACTTTTTTCAAAATGGCGGACAGGTAGGTATGCCAGTCTTTATACATTAATGACCGAACCCTTTTCAGCATGTATTTCATGTTTAAAAAGAAGTTAGCATTAGGAACTCCAGTTTTCATGGTGTCTGTCGCCCTCTTGGTGTTGATACCCGGCTGCATGAATTAACCACTAGTGGCTCTGTGAGGTGTAGACCTCGTTTTAACATATCTCCGCCGTTTTGATTAATTCCTGTAACGTGACGGGTCTGGGTGGTGTTACTATGTATAATAAAATAAGTATATATTAAATTAAAAGCACCCATGTCACAAGATTTGCTTAGTTTGGGGCTAGATGGCGCTCTGTGTGAAATAATTTTATAACAATTATTGTCCATGCATTTATTTTTTATTTTGAAAAATTTCGAAATGTCTCGACATAAAAAACTGTATTATCGAACCGCTCACAAAATTTCACGAGAATCAGTTGAGTAATGCGTCCTTTAGAGGAGAACAGACGGACAGACATACGAAAGTATGTTTGTCCAAACTGAAGCAGGGACGCTTCGCTGGTGCTTCGCGCTCGCTCGGCCAAAAAGGATCATTTTTGTAACGGGTGTAACAAGTGACGGGTGAATCAACAAAGCCGAAGTCCACGCATTCTGCCCATCATCACCAATAGCTACAAAGTTATTGAAAATAAAGTAAAAGAAATCTTTTTTATAAAATCTTATTTTCTTCGTTATTTCCTAATGTTTGTCCAAAGAAACATTATCAAAATTTTATGTATTTCGTAACAAACAATGGCTTCAAAACGTCATCACTCAATGTATCTCATGAGCATGCACATAAACGCTGCCTTTCAACTCGGCCGCATGCAGCAGTGTAGCCTACACTCGCAGGCGCGGTGTGTTGTACGCGTTACATTGCGTGGTAATGTATGCAATGCTTATTTAACACCAAAAATTAAAATCGTTTTCAAGCAATAATACTAGATCCGGAAGGAATAAGAACATAAGTCAAAGTGGCAGTCAAAACCACTTAAGTCAGACATAAGTGGTTTTTGTCGAAGATGAAATGAGTCGATTAAACATAAATTTTATTTAGGACAGTCGTGAGTTACAGATGTAATGTGCCGCAGTGACTTACGTGTTTTTTCCAGTGAGTGCATTGAACAAAATACGCGTATTGTGACTCAATTTTTGAGCAAAAATTGACTTAAGTGCTTATGTCCGCCGGGTCTTTTGAACAGAAATGGTCCTGATGATGGACAGAATACAAAGTCCTCGGCTTCGTTGAGGGTCTTGTTGAACCGGTATATGTCAGGCAGGACTGACTGTTGGACTGTTGGTGGTGTCGTAGTTTTATTTGATTTTCACATCACAAGTGCTTTAACTATTAACTTTGAAATCGGAGCAATGTATGTATGTTGTGCACTATTCATTATTGCTACAGTCAGAGTTGTTCATAGTATTCTTTTTCATTTCAGCAACGACTTCTGCAGTTAACTCCTTTGCCTCAATCAGAAGACGACTTGTCAAAACTATTGGAAGATTCTTTGACTGTTTATTAAAAAGTACCACTGAAATGGACAAGACTGGGTAAGATAGATGTATAATTTAAGAATATATTATTTTTCTATGGTGCTATAATAAGTGTACTAAGTATGTTATACAGTATTAACCCCGTCAATTGGTAATGCGCTGGAACCTTATCACATTAACATCCACGTTGATGTGATCCGCAACTAAAAATGTCATGAAACAAGAAAATTCTAATAGGTAATCTAATATATTAATTATTGAATTATTATTTTCAATAAGATAGGGTCTAGGTATATAAAAAAATTACTATTGTTTTCGTTTTTGAGGTTAAAATCATGGCCGCCAGGCGCATTACCAATTGATGGGGATAGTACATTGGGTTGTTAATTATATTGTTAAACCAATACATTGAATATTTTGTTACTTTGTTGTTATATCAATAAATATTTTAATGTAACTTGAATTTACTTTCGCTTTTTTAATCTGTAGTCATGAGATTCAAGGATTAAATTTTTTATGCACAACGAGCTTCACCACACCTGATTTTAAGTGACGATAAGGTCGAAGGTGGAAGCGCACTACACCCGGAATCCTCATCACTGAGGATTTAAAAGATACGCACTTCGTCAGATGTTACAATTTTCTTAGTTAAGGCTGTATATCTGCATTTCAAAGTAATTAGCGTTTTCCAAAGAATTTCTTTTTTTTTCTTTTCTTTGCTTGTCAGAGGTATTTTTGGTGATATTTAAAGATTCTAAAGTGAGGTATTTGTCTAATGTATTGCGTATTTTGTATTTAATAGGAATTTTCAATGGAACGTCATGCGAATATACATCCTTAACATAGCCATTGCAGGAGGTGGGCCCTTCCCATAGAGCAGAGGTCTCCAAACTATGGCCCGCGGGCCAGCTCTGGCCCGCAAGCACCACCAATCCAGCCCGCGAACAGCTGGATCGTATCAACATACTGTAATTTACAGTATGTTGGTATGATGAGCTAGCTAGGTCCTGACCCTTGGGACTTCGTGGAGGAGTTGGTCTGGCCCTTAGGCTTAAAAGTTTGGCGACCCATGCCATAGAGGATAACCTCCACGCTTGGCAGGCAAGTTGGGAATCGCAGAGTTGGACCGATTTCGTGGAAAACGCTGCTACCCGTTTTCTGGTCCACAGAGGCGCTCTTGGTACTACTGACATCACGGGAATCTAAGGCCCTTATTTATAAACCGCTCTCAACGTTTAGAACTATTTTGAGTTCATACCTGAGTAGCTGTTTCTATAAGAAGAGCATCTCAAGTATGATCTCAGGATAGCTCTCAACGTTAAGAGCGGTTTATAAATAGGGGCCTGAGCGCTTTCACATATAGGCGTTTTAGTCGCGCGGCTGCGCATCCATAGCTGTCCAGAGCCGTTGTAACATGAAGGGGAGCGTAGTGCAGCGCTGCTGTCGCGTGATTAAAACGCTTATGTGAAAGCGCTCTAAGTGCTTAGTCGCCATTTACGACACCTCTGTGCGTATGGTTGGTGTTGGGTGTCCTGCCTTTTCGCCGAACTATTTTTGGCCGAATTTCACTTGCCAACTAACGTTTCGCCAATGTTTTACTTTGACAACTAACGATTCCCAAATTTTTGTATGACAACGTTTCAATTGGTAGAATTATTATTAAGCTGATTATCATAATGCCACAAAACGTTTGGAAAATTTATCATTTGTCAAATCTTTCACTAGGCCAAACAACAATTAGACGAATAACGTTTCGTCAGTGTAACAGTTCCCTTTTCATACATAAAAATAAGTAAATAAAAAAAAGTTCGGTATTGCTTAAAAACACATTACACTCTAGTCACCACTAATAGTGGTAGTTTTGTGACAAATCAAAATTAGTGACACAACCGGAAGCGGGGGGATGGGGGTGCAGATGAAAAAAGGCTCCAGAGTTCATTAGGTTAGTATGGTGACCAAAAACGCGCGAGCCGAGCGAGCTGAGGGAACGTGCTGCGGCCGCGGCAGCGGCTGGCGAAGCTCCAGAAACGACTTCTTTGGTTTTGAGGTTATGATTACAAAAAAATATTGAAACTATGCATCTCCGGCAGATGGGGGTTGGTTGGGGGGGTTGTACCTCTCCCCCCTCCAATTAAGTTCGCCACTGATACAGTCATTACCTCAAACTTCAAACATGAGTATCTCGGAAACCAAGGGCTTGCTTCAAGGGTGGAGGGTACCAGGGGGTGCCCCCCTTCATCCCCCCCTCCCCCCACCCTCCTCCCATCCCCTTACCTCGTGGCCCTTAATGTACAGTTTTACCATAACATTACATGTTACTAAACGAAATCCATTATAATAAAACATTTGATAAACAATAATTAACTAAATGAATATTACGCTAACTAAAACATTCTGCTTCTTGAATAATAATAATAATAATAATAAGTTTATTGGCAACAAAACAATACAATTTTATATAACAAGTTGTTATTAAACTATACATCTTAATTACTATCAAATGACATCTGCACCCAAACTAGTGTAAACTGTATCTCAGGTGCAGCGCTCTTGATTGGAATCATGTTTAAATACAATAGTTCAACGCAAGACTATAATTAACTTTTGCCAAAATCACAAGTGTGTGTAAGTGAATCCTCTCACGGTGTGTGAAGTGAAAGTGAGTGAGTGTGTGTAGAGAGGGTGTGTAGTGTATATATAACATTAACATAAATGGAATTAAAATTACAAAGATTTCAAAAGTAATTCAGTTTCGTCGTAACATAAAGATTTTAACCATTGAACCACTGAGTTTTTTAGTTCATGTACATTTAAATGATATATATTTTGAATTTTATTTACTTTATTATAGAGATAAGGTCCTAGGAAATTGAAAAATTTATGAGCAAAGGAGTGTCTGGTAACATAGGTTGAGCACACTTGATAGTTTCGACGTCGAACTTTACCATCCTTATTATAAAGTAAAAGTGAATGCTGTTTTAAAATCACCTGTAATATAAATAATTGTCTTACCGATAACACATTGCAATTCCTGTACAAGAGAGTAGTGGGATAGTAAATTGGGGGGAATGTAAGTACCTTAAGAATAAATCTTTGAGCGATTTCCAAGTTTACAAGAGTAGTTTTGGCAGTACCGTTAAGTTGGCAGTATAGTTAAGACAGACTGACACAATGATAGATAAACTTTCCTAAGGAGATCGAAGTCCGCGACATGTCTTAAGGTTTTGAAAACGTATATCAGTTTGTGAACTCTGCCAACGAGAAGTCTGATGTGTTCTTTGAAAGATAGGGACTAGTCAATTAATAAACCAAGGTATTTAATGCTAACAGTTTTTTCCAAAATGATACATGAACATGTCTGCGAACCAAAATTACCACAGCGATGTGCCTTTAGTGCAAATTCTTCAGATGGAAGACCAGTAGCTCTCATAGCGAAAGTTTTGTATCTGGTTTTTTCCGGATTCAAAGTCAAAATGTTTTGGCGAAGCCACAAAGACACCTCATTAAATCCTTTTTGAGCAACGTCAAAGGCTTCCGACCAAGTATCCGCAGAAAAAAGGAGCGCGGTATCATCGGCGTAACAAATTAGTTTGCCTTGGGCAAGATGTAGTTCGAGAGGTCATTTATATAAACTAAGAATAAAATAGGCCCAAGGACACTACCCTGAGGAACACCATATTCCACACTGACAAAATTACTAACTTCTGCACCGATACCGACACATTGCATTCTGTTCGTCAAATAATCATGAATGTTGTCATTTTGAAAAGTGTCATTATAAAAAACAGACCAAACGGACAGTTGGTAACTGTGAGGTTGGGAAATAAAAAAATATTATATGATAAGTTGGCAAATGATAATTCGGCGAAATAATATTCTGCGTAACGTTAGTTGGGAAGTGATAATCGGCCAAAGAATTTTGGCTAAAAGGCAGAGAACCTTCGTGTTGTTTTACTTTGCTTGCATCCCTTTGTATACCTAATTTTATAGCAGTATTATTTGAAAACATGATAATGTGCTTAGGCTTGACTTGTAGGTAATTGAGTATATTAGATAAATAAAATGGAAGATGACTTCAGATAAAACAAGAATAATAACTTTTTATGGTTTAATTTTTAAAATTTAAGTACATAAAATAAATCTATGAACTAATTTGTATAATATATAATAATATGTATATCTTAAATTAATTTGTTGTAATTTGACTTCATTTTGTTACTTTATAATATTCAAGAAGCGCTAGATACAAACATTGGTCGCAGTATTGTTCGAGAAGATACGTGTGAAGGCACTGTACTATAAAATGTAGAAATGTTATTCGTATGTGACTAGCGCTATCCATCTATCACTTACTGCTTATGCGAGAGTTAACGCAGTTGTTAGTTTTTTGTTTTAACTCTAACATGTGATTTTGTACCGTGTGCTTCACACCGCTTCGGGGACAATGTTGCTGTGATGGAAAGGACTGCTCTCGTAGGACATGTTGGAGGCTTTGACGGTTACGTTCGGGAGGGGCTGATAGCGGCTCAGCTTGGGCGTGGCTGGCCCTGTCAGGTCTTCCGACAGCTGCTGGTAAACTAGACCGCAGTCTTTTTTCGTGCGACTCTGACTCATAGCAGCGATTATGGCACTGTTATATCTTATTTGCTTATGTCTCCTACTGCACACCATCATAACTATCTTCGCAATGACGATCAAAAGCAATAAAGAGCTCAAGATTGCGATTAGAATTGGCCACAAATAGTCGTAGCGGCCGTGCTCCTCGTCTTTAAGAGTTGCCGTTACATACGCGTCTGGCTCCAGTTCATCATAAACGCTATCGTTTTCTAGCAGTTTGATAGCAATCTTCACCTTTTCTTTCGGTTCTGGTGCTTCTTTAACGGGTTTAGCTTTTATGGTAGGCTTTTCGACAAGTTTTAACTTGAGATCGATATCGTCATCATCGCCATCTCCGTCATCATAGTCCTCAGACGCGTCGTCGTCGTCTTCGTCAGTATCATCGTCTTCATCGTCAGCGTCGTCGTCATCGGCGTCATCCTTATCGTCTTCGCCCTCATCGTCGATTTCGTCATTAAGTTTATTGTCATTAACTTTAGTATCATCGGCTAATTTGCCGTCGTCAAGAGTGTTCTTCAAGTCAAAGTTGCCTTCGGTATCCTTGTCGATCCTCTCCCATATTTCTTCATCAGACACTGCAGGCAGTGGTTCTACAGGATGTACATTAGTTGAACCACATGTTTTGCGTGTCAGGAAGTCCCAGCTGTAAGGTTCTTCTTCCTCTTTGGCATCAGTTGCCATATTAGCGATACGTGCAGCATTGGCATTATTAGGTGACACTTTACGTTTACTCAACCAGGTCATAAGATTTACAAATTCACGGTTGCAAACCAGCGGGTTGTTACTAATGTCAAGAGATCGCAGGTGGCTCAATGTGTCTAGTTCACTTTGTTTGATTTCGTTGATGTGATTCTGAGATACGTTCAAGAAGGTCAAGTTGCCGAGTAAAGTTTGAGGATGGTTTTTGTTAGTTTTCCAAAGTCCAGTCAGTTCAGCATTACTCATGTCTAACCAGGTTAACATTGGAGTGTAAATGAACACTTCAGCAGAAAAAACTTTCAGTGGATTGCCTTGAAGGAAGAGTTTACCCAATTCCTTATTTTTCTCGAAAATTTTCACATCGAGAGTAGTGAGCATATTGTCGGCTAGATTGATCTCGACCAGTTTTGGACACACTGAGAAAACTTTGTTACTTATTGTCTTGATGTTGTTACCAGACAGATTGATCACGGATAGAGCAGTAAACGTTTTAAGAGAATTATCGTAGATTTCTTCAAGACCGCAGTTAGAAGCATCGAACAAGTAAATGTTGAATTGTTCAGCTGAACAATTGAATCCTTCAACAGGTAAATATCTAAGAAGAGGATTGTTTGAAATTTTAAAAATGTCTAATTCGATGTTTTCCTTTATTAACTCACTGGAGATGAAACTCAAATTGTTGTAAGATAGGTCAAGGTAATTCAATTCGACAAGCTTGTGGAATGCCTGGTTGTGAATTTGTTGCATTTTGTTTCCGCTGAGATTCAGATTAGCAATATAAGTCATACCATTAAACATAGATGGTCCCACAAATTTGATTTTAGTTTGGCCTGCGTTGAGCGTTAGCAAATCGGAAATTTGTAGTCCATACACGGTGTCGATGGGATTTCTTTGAATATGGAGTGTTGCAAGCTCATTATTTTCCGAAAAGATGTCATCCGGAAGCGATTTAATGTTGTTGTCGCTCAAGTCGAGTTCTTCCAAGTCTAGAAGCTTTTTGAATGTATCTGGATCCATGTCGGTTAAGTTATTTCCTGCTACATTCAAATACATTAGACCTGGCATATTCTTGAATGTGTTAGCAGTCATAGTTTTCATGTTGCAGTAAGACACATCAAGCTCCTGTACTGTGGTTGCATTTAGGAAGTAATCATCGGAACCAGATTCTGGGAATTTCAATGGGTTATATGACAAAGTAAGTAATAACAATTTTTTATTGCTCGCGAATGTTTCCGGATGAAGACTCTTTAACTTATTATTTACTAAGTTGACTGCGTAGAGTTCAGAAAGGCCATAGAATGCGCTCGGGCTAACAAAGTCAATCGTGCTGTTCACGATCTTCACGGTTGCAATCTGATGGAGACCAAGTTTCCTGAATATGTGATCGGTTAGTTTGATGGGCAAATCGGCGTCAGCATTTTCTATGACCAAATCAGTGATATCATCACCGAATTTCTGTGTGCCGAGCTCGAGGCGGTTGCACTTGGCTATCTTGTAACCTTGGAATACCGTGCAGATGCAGTCCCTTGGGCAGGGTCTGTCTTCATTGAAAAGCACTTCCTGATCGTCTCCTTCATAGTCATCGTACACGATAGAGTCGGTGCTACTCTTAGCAGTTTTGTTTACGGGCTCACTGAGTGAAAGCGCACAAACTGCCAGGAGCAGTAATAACTCCCGGAACTTCACCCCCATGTCGTTGTAGCGAACCCTGAAAATAGAAACGGAAAGCAGTTAAACATATGTTTTGCAAATGACCTACAAAATGTTGCCCTAATTATGAAATTTTCTCGAAACAACGCAAGTAACCGTTAGAAAGAAATAACAGTAAACAAAAGACCGCACATTTTGTTCTTTTTATTTTACATTTCTTCAAAACAATGGTGGTAGTTGGGCGCAGCTGTTGTTTCTTTAATAACTCGTACCAAACAACTTTACAATTAGCAAGTTTCCGACAAACAGGATCGTATTTCAGAGAAAACAAACTGTATTTATGAATCGTTCAAAGCTTATCACACGTGTTAAAATACCTACAACAATACAGTAGTTAGTAGTTACAACTTTACGCACGGTCTCGGATAGTTTGCTATCACCAACCAACAGTTAACAGGAGTACCTACTTAGATTTTACTCCTATTCCGTGTTTATTTGTTTACTATTATGTGTATGTAATCTAGTTGTGTTGATATATTTTTAGTAAATTCTATGTAAGTGGGTATGTGGCAAACAATACGCTCAGTATAGCAGATGTCGGCTTTGTTCGAGTGAAATCTTATCTGCTCATTGTCCAACTGAGTGTTGTGTGTGAGGTTGTGACTGGAGGCGCACGCGCACAATGTCCGCGGCCTTTTGTTGATTTTATAGGCAGCTGTTAGATAATAGGACGTGACAATATTGTCCTACCTATAATAACTTTAGATATTTATATGTAGAGCTTTCAAAGAGCCAAGTGTTGATGTCTTGTACATTGCATTGACCCTACTAATAACGGGTGGCGCAAAAGTAAAGACCCTATTTGGTTCAGCTATAACATTTTTTCTAAATTAGAAAACTAGATTTAGGTTTTTTTAAATGTATATTTGTGCCATTAAATTTCGTACCATTAGGATTTAAAGATGATGTCTTTTAAATGGTGACCTCCAGAGTTGATACACATTTGAGCCCTATTTATGACATTTTGCATAACTTGCCGTAACACTTCCTGCGATATGTTCGTTATTTCTTGACGAATGTTTTCTTTTAGAGCTGCGAGAGTCTGTGGCTTGTTCACATACACCCGAGATTTCAAAAAACCCCAAAGAAAGAAGTCTGGACTGGTCAGTCCTGCCGGACGGTGGGGAAATCGTCGACGAAATTCACGTTGTGTTCTTATCACTGATGAATTATTCCGTAAGAACATTGACACAATTATTCCACGTTCTTGGGGAGTAAAACGGTCCATGTTTATTTTCAGTGTATTTTATATTTGTTCACTACACAATTTTCAACAACAGAATGACAGAAAATGTCATATAAAAAAAATAAAAGTATTTTCTTTAGTGCCAGTACTTTTGCGCCACCCGTTATTATAAATGTGAAAGTTGGGTTTGAACTTAGGATGTTTGTTCCTCAATCACGCAAAAACTGCTAAACGGATTTGGTTGAAATTTGGCACACATATAGTAGATAACCGAGATTAAAAAATAGGATACTTTTTAACCCGATATTCCCACGGGAAAGGGAACCACGCGGGTGAAACCGCAAGTGGCCGCTAGTAGATAGAAAAAAAAGCATTGAATCACATCACGGATTCATAAAATTATAGTGCTTTGATTGAAAACATAAGGAACACTAACTTAGTTCCCAAAAGCTGCTGAAAAATTAACCGCTCACTTTTAATCTTCTGGTAAGTTGTAACTAATATAATAATTTATTTCACTTATAGTTGTGATATTTTATTTGGTTTTCTTACTTGTAGGCAATGTAGGTTGGTAAATTACTATATTGACCGCTATTGACATCTTTGATTAATCATTAATAAACATAATCTAATGTAATCTGTACTTGAGCCACAGTATAAAATAATACTTGAGGAGTAGGTAGATAGGTAGCCCTACTCTATGTATGATTAATATTATTATTATGATTAGTTGCCACCAAGAAGTTTAAATTCATATAAGTAGAATATGAATTTATTTTAGAATACCTCCATTTACCACTCATTATAGGGTTTTTTTAATTACGTCTGCCCTCGATGCGGAGCGGTTCTACATACTTCTATTATTTGAACTTTTATATTCTCTACATAAGTATTTGCACACAGACGTTTTAGAATACCTAAGGTGGAATAAGATGAACCATAATAGTACATTATGAGACAAGTAAGCTTAGGTTGCTCATTGCAGCCGAGTGTGCAATAAGCAAGAGCTCAGGAGTTGCACACGACGTTTTTCAACACATTTGCGAGGAAAAAACAAATTAATTTACCACACAGCAACAAATACGACAAAAACAAAATATAACAAAATTATGGGAAAAGGCGCGCAGGCTTTTTTCACACGCAATATTTTGCGAACAAAGGGGTGGTGAGAGTAAGCATACAGCCTATTTCAAAATTATAATTTTAAGTGATAAAATGCAAAAAAAATAATATTTTATAACAAATATTGTGAATTATGAATAATTTGATAATAATAAATATTTGTTTGACTTAATTAAGGACTGGCATATTTAGACATAAATGTATATGAATTTTCAACGGCATAAAACCTCTTTGTTGTTACAAAAAAAAAATGTAATGCTCTGTTTACTCGCATAGAACTTACAGTAAGGTACTAATTTAACTTAGTAGGAATAATTCTATAACCTTCTAGTGTTTTATGTCCATCAGCCATTTTTGATGTCCCCACTGCTGGGGCACAGGCCTTCCTTATGGGTGGATAAGGAGGGCCATAACCCACCACGCGGGCCCAATGCGGATTGTTGGGTATTAACGACTGCAAAATGCAGCCGGGTACAACGGCTTAACGTGCCTTCCGAAGCACGGAGGAGTTCGCGATAGTAAATTTTTGGTCACCCATCCCATGACCGACCCTTGCGAACGTTGCTTAACTTAAGCAATCGCTGGGCCAGGCGCTAAACCACTGCGCCACCGAGCTCCTAGTGTTTTATACACACTGAAATTTTAATCATGCGGTTCCACAGAGGGGTGGTTCCTACATTATGGTTGAGAAAATATTGCGCTTTTGTATGGAACAGCAGAATTTTTTCGCGATATCAGAGTTGGCGCCATAGTAAAAGTTGCTTGTTATCATGAGTATTGATGTGCCGGGTGAGAATATCCCCGGCAATATTGAGAATATTGCCGATAATATTCTCACCCGGCACATCAATAATCACGAGTGAAACCACCCCACTGCGGTAACCAAATGATTAAAATTTCACGCTGTATATTATGCACGGTGTTAGTTATAGCTAGGTTTATGGCCCTAAAAGCGATGTAGTAGGGCTAACTTTACGAGCAAGTGTGTTGAAAATTCTTATTCCAATTTGCTTATAAGAAAGAAAGCCGTGTAGCACTTTCCCGATTCGTCAATAACGCTCGATCGTCTTTGTCTGATCGGCTGACAAGACGAGACGTCAACGACGACCGATTAAGCCACAGATAAACGCAAGGTGAACAAACAAACACGGTGCTAATGAAACTGGTTTACAGTTCCTATCTGTTTGGTTTGGGAGTAACATCACTGAACCGTGTTAAGGCTTTGTCACCTGATGTGAGTTAACTTGCAATAGGATTACGATAGATTGATTTACTTACTTCAGGGCCCTGAGGGCCTAGTACAAGTTGGTTTTTTGCACTCAATTCACTTTGCGAATAGTTAACTATCGTCTTCTCTCTTTCACTCGTTCACTCACTCGTATGATTTCCTCTCTTTCACTCGATACTATTCGCAAAGTGAGGTGAGAAACACAACTCGTACTAGGCCCTCTGTTTCATAAACATTACCGTAGTAAATGAGGGCTTTTCAAATTGACATTTAAAAAATGAAAATAATAACTATTTGCCTCACTAGATGGCGTTGATGGGAAGAGATTTTTAAAAATAACACCTAGATCCACTAAAATCCATTATGTCCACTTTAATCCGTGATCCACAAAAACCCACCTTGATTCAGTGTTTTTGCAATGTGGATTTTTTAGAACTACGTGTGCCTCAAAATCCATTGAAGAATGGGTGACATATGAAATGTTATTTTATCAAATACAGGATTTTTGTAAAGTGGATTTTTTAAACTAACGTGTTTCTAAAAATCCATTAATTAACGGATGACATTTATGAACGTATTGGAAAAAAATGAAATAATTATTACATTGAAAATATTTTTAAAAGTTAAAGTTAACCTCCTTTAGATTTATGCGACCCTGGTACTTTTTAAAATAATTGTAACCCAATCCTTGTTAGTCTATTCGAAATAATATTTTTAAAAATTTGCATTTAAATCTCAATCCCAACTACTTAGTGCAGTAGGTTGAACTGGAAACGCTTTCTTTAATGGATTTTTAGAAACATGCTAGTTCTAAAAAATCCATTTGGCAAAAATCCTGTATTTTATAAAATAAAATTTCATGTGTCACCCATTCTTTAATGGATTTTCAGACACGTTAGTTCTTAAAAATCCACTTGCCAAAAACCCTCATCAAGGATTAAAGTGGACATAAAAGTGCAAAAAGATCCATTAATGGATCTTTACAATGGATTTTAGTAGATCTACGGCCTGTACCAAAGAGACAAGCAAGCGCTCGCTGGTTGACATCTGCCCAAAGAGAAACATTAGGGTTACATCTGCCTGCCTATCCGAGTACTCTAAGAAGCTTAGTAATAAAATATCACATTGACACTTACATTTTTACTAACGCCATCTATCGAGCCTACCGTTTTTTGTCATTGTGATAAGCCCTCATTACAACGATAGTTTGCTGTTCATTGCGTCGCCAATTTGAAACTAGAAAATAAACTATACGAAAATAAACAGACACCGCAATGTATGTGAATTGCCGTAGTAAATTGCAAGTTGTAATGTTTATGAAAAGTAGGCCCCAGAAGTTATTTTGAAGACTGCAGTTTTAAAAACAAGCTGAGTTGAGTTTGTTTAGATCTATCTGTTAAAAACAATCGGATTAAGTAAATTAATCGTTTCTCAAAAACTATTGTAATTTAATCTCACTGTCTCTACTAATAAAAATATGAAAGTTTGTTATTCAATCCCTCATCACTAGCTCAACGAATTTGAATACAATGGCCTGACCCACACATATAGGTACCAAAACAGACACAATATATGACCTACTTCAACTCAACATACTTTTTACCGTGAAAATCCATTAAAACCATTTGTAAGTGAGCAATAAAGTTGTCAAGACAGGAAATTTCTATGGCGCAGCAGAATACAAACTTCCTAAGTACAAATGCACCAAGATAATATTAATACTATGTTTACTACTTCAGTTGGCGACTGGAACCGGTATTTTGCTACGCGGCTAAATTATATATTCAGTGACGCGACGTGCAACTGTGTCATACGACTAAAGGACCCGGTAAACGTTCAAATTGTTTAACAAACATTTGCGAGTGTATCTTGACCTTACGGGAAGGAGGTTTTTTTTCCAGATACACCTACACTGCTATCCATGTTATCTCTGGATTTTATTTTCTATAATTGCGGCCATTTTTGTTTTATTTATCCTCGCAGTCGGGTAAAAATTTAGGGGAAAATATTCTAAGGTTAAGGATCACTACAAATATTTGACAAACGTGTTTGTACGTTTACGGGGCTCTTAATACATTACAGTGGAGCTCATTCGAACAAAATGATTGTATGCATTAATGCATCATACTGCTGTTGAAACTGATTTATAAAGTGCTATTGTTATTGTTACTTTTAGGTTTTGGTAATAATATAAGCCACTTGTGCCATGTCATGTGCCATCATGAGATCATCAAAAAATTACTAAGTATAGGTAAGTCGGATATTTTCAAAAATTCGTTGGTTAAATATACCAACAGCATAGAAGACACTTTATTACCCATCATTAGAAAATATGCTGAGTTGCATAATTTACAAAATTATTAATTGAACTCGGGAAAAATGTATTAAAGAGCTGAAACTGTTTTTCGCGATTTCAAGGTTGTTTGTTTCCAACCAAAGTCTACAAATAGTTTTCAAATTTTGTGTAACTACCTACTACCTAGGTACTATGCGAGCCAAATAAGAATAGTACAGTCAAAACGGCCATATTTGTTTGCGTTTCGCTTCCACTTCAGGATGTAGGATGTGCAAGAAAAGGAACAAAGATCAAGTTTGCCGTTTGACAGTACTATTCTTATGTGGTTAGCATAGTATGTTTAATTATGTACTTTTAATAATTTAACAATGTACCTATGTTTAACTCTGCTTAAACGTATTCATTGTTCTCATTCGCGATTACTTCGTAATGTTGATAAGATAGCAAAGCGAGACTTGTTTGCAAGTGAAAATCTTTTATTTTTCAGAAAATACATTTAAGAATATAGGTACACTTATACATAATATACCAAAATGATAGTTTTAATATGCCTTTATGCTGTTTATCTTTTGATGCTTCCGACATTTCGTTACGAAAGAAAATATGTTTTTCAGAGATTGACGCAGATTTAAAATTTTCTTTAAATTTTCATTTTAAATTTCTAAATTAGGTTACCTACTTACTAATTATTTCTCATTG
The DNA here is from genome assembly GCA_943789525.1 of Agriphila geniculea. Lineage (NCBI taxonomy): Eukaryota > Metazoa > Arthropoda > Insecta > Lepidoptera > Crambidae > Agriphila > Agriphila geniculea. The sequence goes on from OX038871.1 coordinate 22,655,293, forward strand.
ATTAATTAAACAACGTATTCAGATTTTGTTTTCCTTAAAGGAAAATAAATAATACAAGGTAAAATCATAAGCATCCTTGGGTATGTTCTACTAATGAAACTGTACATTTTCTTGCCGCTCTACGTTCTAAGGGCTCTGTCACTCCGCGCGCGAGTATGAAGCGCTCGGCGTCTTGAGAGGACCATACTTTAGAAAAGATAAGACCTACGCGATAGAAAGAGAGGCAACTACTAAGTTAATGTTTTGGAGCAAAGAGAGCGCTGTGCGACCTGAACTGCACTTTATTGTGTCGGAGCAAGTGTCGCAATTTATTTAAACGATTTTGCGGAGTGCAACTTCTGTCCGCTAGTATCTACTATTATCTATTCTGTGGTTCTAGTTACAAGATACCTACCTATGACCTTGTTCAGCCACTCAGTAACTTCTTGATGATAATATCTGCAACAGAAAGAAAAACAACATGAACAGAATGTCTAGAATACTTAAATAACAACTTCGACACCACAAGGTAAGTAATATAAACATGAAAAACATTTTCCCAAAAAAATACGGAGGAGGAATAAAGGAGTTAAGTAATTGAGATCAATATTAATATTAAAAAAATCAAAAACATAAGTACTTTGTAGGCAATTATTTTACCATGAACAGGACATGAATTTGTGATGTAGATAATGTAGATATTTAGATTGTTTTATGAAACATGACATGTTATTTAAAACGCATTTACCTCAAATCGTATTCACTCTAAATTTGAATGTATGGGAAATTCGGCAAAATTAATTGATAAGTTTTTATGCGGCTATGTTATATTTAGGCGAGTACCATTATTATCTTTTCGGATATCAATTTAGTCTTGACCAAAAATGGTCAAGCAAGGAAGGAATCAAGGAAAACTATACAGGCTAGAACAAAAGTTCTAGCTTGTATAGATTTCCTGAAAATTGAGAAAAAATTGTAAAACGGTACACTTTTCAAGGGGGAGAGGGATGATGTGCCTGTTGATTAAGTAACTCTGTTGTTAACAATTCTCGATTGAAATCGATTGAAACTGCAGTTACATTGCTGCTTTAAGTAGGATAGTTCTCATATTGGTTCTCAATAAAGCAGCAATGTAACTGCGATTTCTGTCAGAGTTGATTGCAACACAGTAACATAATCAGCCCCCAGGTCGAGGGGGGAGGGGAGAGTTATTTTTAGGGTTCCGTACCTCAAAAGGAAAAAACAGAACCCTTATAGGATCACTTTGTTGTCCGTCTGTCTGTCTGTTTGTCAAGACCCTTTATCTTGGGAACTCGTGGAGGTTTCGAGTTGAAATTAAAACCATATATACTCAACTCTATGGTCCCTTGCAGCTGTGAAAAAAAATCAAATTTCTAAGTTTACGTAAAAAAAGATACGGCCGTTTATGCCGCAAAAACGCATATTTCGACACTCAAGGGAATCAAAATTCATAGGGTAGTTCCCGTTGACCTAGAACTTTGAAATTTGGCAGGTAAAATATTGTCTAATACTACAAGTACAGGGAAAAATCTGAAAACTATACATTTGTAGTTAAATCATAAAAAAATACAGTAAAATCTCGGACAAAACTGCGAGACTCGATTCCTGAACTAATTATAATTTGTACGGAACCCTCGGTAGTCGAGTCCGACTTGACTTGTCCGGTTTTGTATAATGTACTCACCTAAAGGTATAAAATAGCCGCATATAAACTTATCAATTAATTTTGCCGCTCTAAAATCTAGAATGAGTAGCCTACAAGTAAAACAACATTTTCTTTATTACTCAAAATACTAACAAGTAGGTGTTTAGACTTAAACAACAAATCATACAATAAATATTAAATCTAAGGGCGAAATGTCTCCTTTTTGGAACTGATAGGTCACCATTCGCCCGAAACAAACTGCGACAGAGGACGAGATGTGGCCTCGCTAAAGCTGTAGGTCTTTTCATCCGTAATATGAAAATCATTAGATTATGAAAACGAGTGATTTACAATTCAAAATTCCTTTTTTTTATCGAAATATTGACTCTATGTTGAACTATTTGCTTTAGTTTGTTATTAAAAAGAAAAAGACAAAAAATGTGTAAGTAGTTACTGCACTTGAGTAGGATTACGCGCCATACTATTAACTAAATTAGTCTTATGTTTAGTGCAAACGATATCGTTACGATAATAGATAGTTCCAAATACAAAGCATCCTTGTATAACCCGTCGGTTAAAAAGTGAAAAGCTAGGAACAGATGCCCCGGTCATTGGCCAAATGATGTATGTGCCGTACCCCCGTTCCGATTAATAAATATATCGATTTTGTAATCGCGTATCGATAAACCAGTACACAGATAAACTATAATGGCGAACGCGGAACGGGCGGGGCTAGGCGTGTGGTACCTACGTGAAACAGGTTTATAATAAAAGTGTAGTTTGCCTTATGAAGGAAAGGCAACTGCAGATTATTGCAGACGATTTGATGAATGAACTTTATTACGTAAGATAAAATATTAGTTTATTCATTAGTAGCTGAATAAGAGTCCGTTACGCCAGCAAGAAAGTAGCTTCTAGAGGGAAGCGAGTTTGATTAATAATTTGTGCGCAATTCGGTGTAAATGTGCGCCAAATTAAAAATTTGTGGGCCTTATAGTTTTGGAATAAAACGGGAAAAACGAATTCTGCTGGGGTAACGGTACTCCAGCAGGAAGATTCTAAACTAATGATCGGAGAGAAATAAAAGATATATGGGCGGGTAGCTTGATACTAGCAAGAAATGTGCGCCAAATATATAATTTGTGGGCCTTACAGTTTTGGAGATATTTGATTTCCTGCTGGCGTAACGTTTTGCCGGATCCCAGATCTCGGAAACTACTAAATGTGCGATCTTACAGTAGACATATATAAGTAGCCCCTAATTTGTGCTATTTGTGCGGTAGAAAACATTTCAAAAATATTCACAAATTTTGAAGCGCTGTAAAGTTGGTCACTCACTTCTGTTGTAAAATTGATTGCATTTTAAATAAGTACTTAGGTAGGTACCTTAATAAAATATTATTACAATAAATACCTACTTGTTACACCAAAACTAAATACCTACCTTAATAATAATACGCGAGTGAAGTGCCCGTTCAACTAATTTTAGTGCTTCCGGTTCGAATGAAGTTATAAACACATACCTACCTAAGACAGCTAGGTAGTTGTTTTCTGAAATAAAAACTTCTAATTGAAAATAAAAACAGCTATGCTATTGATGTTTAGACAACAATGATTCTGGTATATTTCACCAAGAAGTAAACAGATCTTCTAGTAACTTAAGAAATTTAGCTGGTTTCACAATCACGTGTTCGAAGAGTGCCGTCCGCAAAATATATAATCTGGGTGTAATGTAACAGATCAACGCCACATTGTATTGGTTTAAATACAGGCTCAAACTAACTATTTAAATGTTAAAACACTATTTACCCACATTTGCCAATAAGAAGTTATGAACGCGACTGTACAAAGAATTTTTCTGCAAAATACGACACATTAAAGAAGGTCATCAATATGTATGAACGCGTCGCTTTTTTGTGGTCTATCGAATTTGGTCGGTTAATCGGAATACTGACACTTGTTTTGGATTTTAATTGATATTTCCTTTAATACGAAGAATTTGAAGCTGAAATTTTCAGAGCATGTACTTCAGTAACCGCACAGATTATTCATTGAGCCAGAATTTAAATAATCTCTGATATTTTTATCCTGCTGACCGTCAAAGTCATGACATGGTCGGTCTCACCTTCATGTGGGTATTATTCGAAAACGTTTAAATGTGCGGTTTTCAAAATTTTTATGATAATGAGAAATAATAAGAAGAATAGAACACCGTTTTTGGTTTCTTTATTTATGCGGTAGTTTAGGCGCTAGAATTTTTTTTCTGTATTTTGAAAATGCCCGATTACTCCAAAATTTGTGAATATTTTTGAAATGTTTTCTACCGCACAAATAGCACAAATTAGGGGCTACTTATATATGTTTACTGTAAGATCGCACCTTTAGTAGTTTCCGAGATCTGGGATCCGGCAAAACGTTACGCCAGCAGGAAATCAAATATCTCCAAAACTGTAAGGCCCACAAATTATATATTTGGCGCACATTTCTTGCTAGTATCAAGCTACCCGCCCATATATCTTTTATTTCTCTCCGATCATTAGTTTAGAATCTTCCTGCTGGAGTACCGTTACTCCAGCAGGAAAACTATAAGGCCCACAAATTTTTTATTTGGCGCACATTTACACCAAATTGCGCACAAATTATTTATCAAACTCGCTTCCCTCTAGAAGCTACTTTCTTGCTGGCGTAACGGACTCGCTGAATAAGTAATAAAATTACTACGTAGAAAGTGATATGGTAGGGATTAAGGATCAGATAAAGCTTATCAAAATCGTGTATTTTTTTATTATTTTTGACATTAAAGATTTTTAGCAAGGAAACATCGTAAAATTTTAAATTAAATATTGTTTTTCGAGACGAATTTTCTGATACTTTCTAAAACTTTGACTGTTTAGTCATACACATACCTATTTGTAATCAAAATGACTGCGAACTAAATCTTATAAGGCATTCAATGAATACAATAAGCTATAAAATTATCATAGCATAGAAACCTAGAAACTAACAGGATGGCTAAATAGACATAGAATGTTTAAATTCGTCCATGGTATAACTATTTAGGTGATGTCATTGGTAATAATAAGCTTATTATAATATTTATCATGATAAAATACTTAACTAAGTTCCTATATCCATTTTTCTATAAGTCAAATGATTGGTGATTTGTAACAAAAAAACATGCGCACGTTATTATTTAGGTAGGTGCAAAGAGTTACTTTTAGAAAATGTATTAATTACCAAAATATTTTTACTCTTTTTTTGCATATATTTATTAAAAGCTGTATCTACCTAACTAAAGTTGCAATCACAATGTAACCTTATGTAAAGTCAGCATCAGAAAGTAGCTTTACAATTTTATTTCTCTATTACACCAGCTTTTGTATCAAAAATTTTGAGTTGGGTTAGTAGGTATTTTGGATAATTTTTATTTCTTTATTGATTTTAGTATTTGTTTAGGGTTCTGCCCTAGTCAAATACACTGTCTTAATCTGAATAACATCAAAGAAGAGTTAATTATGCTCAGATTGCAAATCATTTTGGTAAGTATTACATTTGTATAGGGAGCTCACTGTTCGCCGGCCTCTTTAGACAATACCACTTATTTTTTAATAACTTTCAGTCACTTCTGACTACTACCTATCATAAATATTGTGTTGTGGGTAAGATGTTGTTCTAGATCGATTCTTTTTCATGAAAAAGTTAGTCCAGTTTGTAAACCATCGGTTTTGCTTATGTTACTGAAAGTTGCTGCTGAATGGTTTTGTGTACAAACCTTATTGTGTTTGCAGTACTCGTTTCAAATGGACTTATCCTTGAACTGCGCGTCAAAATGCCAAGCTGATGTTATACCTACCTGCGTGTACGACCGCAAATTGTTTTTCATTTAAGTAAAACTTGCTTTAAGCAATCCGATTTTCATTACTTTTCATGGTTTATTCGCTACTCTTTATAGAAACGGTGCGGCGTTTAACTACCCACTGTTTAGAGTGGCTACACACAGACGGAATTCCGTACATACGTGATTCCGAACGCAACTAATCCATACAAATCTATGGAACTACCACACACATGCGGGATTTTTCCGTACGGAATTTTCATATCGATATTCCGTTCGGAATTCCGAATCGGGATTCCGTCGTGTAGGTATGTGGCCGGGCTTAATTAAATAAAAACATATGTTTATTTTAACATACGTTTGTTTTAACATGATACAAAAATATGTTAAAGAATAAACTTTGTTACATAATAAAAAAATCTTTCTAGTTTGATAATACCACAGAATAAATAATAGAGCGTAAAAATAAAGAATGTCTTGCATAATATATACTATTTCAACAGGTGTATTTGTACACGATGAAGATATTGTACTTAATACTCAGTATTGTTGAGAATTTGGATAAAGTAATTATCGATATTACTAGTATTTATATTTAAAATTACAAGATTTATTTAAAATAATAAAAATAAATGTTTTTTCTTACTTTGATCTCAAGTTAAGTAGGCAAATAAGTAAGTAACCTACTGCAGAATAATACTTTTTTTATATTACTTACTAACTTAACAAAATGGAAGAAGTTTAAAATTATTTGCACAATTTATTCTCCAAATATTTATACTTACTAACTAAGTTTATGATCGAATTACGGTTAATTTTCTTAGTTTACTTTTTGTGTTCAAATGGCGGAAACTTATAACGACTGTAGACAAAGAAAAAACTGTCTGAACTATTTCTTTGTGTGCCCACTATTGACAATAAGATCATTGACGTTTTTTTATACGAGTTTTGATGATAATGCGTGAACGTCCATGAATAAGGAAGTTGAGATTGTTTGGACAATGTGACAAAATGGACAAAACAGAATACCTATCTAATGAGTAGTCCAAATAGACTTTGTAGTTTTAAAAGTTAACAATTCTTTTGTGAGGTTGTAAGGTAAACATTCCAAAAATATTTTTCTAAACAAAAATATATAAGGCCCCCACTTATGAAATCGGCCTTTTTTAGGGAGAATTTTAAAGAAAAATTTTCATAATTTATTTAACAATCATGAATGTTTTAAAACTTTAGCACTTAATGTATTACACTAAGATAACGTATGCCACTTAGGTCGAAAAAAAAAGTTTTGGCTAGTTAAAACAAAACTTAAAGTGGCTATTTCTGGGAACAAAAAGAGGAAATAAGTATTTTTTTGTATTGTATTGTATTGATAGTTGTCTTTGATGGTCATTATTCGATATAATATCAAGCAATTGATGAATATTTTTATTCATAGAAGTGAAGAGGTTCTCTATTTGTGAGAAAAAAACGCCAGTTTCAGTGGGGACCCAATACTGCAAAAGCACATGATTAGCTGGGTTAGCGGGTTAGACTTATATGGGGCAAATCAAATTCGGGTAAGGGATTTAAGTAGTATAAAAATTAGATTTTATAATAGAGTAACAGGATCCTATTATTACGTTTAGAACGGAAAAATGCAGTTGAGTGAAGGTCGATCGCGTCCACCCAGCACGTCTCTTGTAACTTTGTCTACAATTTCGTCATTACATTAGAAATATATGTACTTACATACAGGATTTTCCCTACATATACTATAGAACTTTTTTATTGAATTACGAGTATTTAGTGCTATTATCTGTATTGTGTTTTAGATTTTGTGTTGTATTTACATTTGCAAAAGCAAAACCTGAAAAAGATAAGTGAAAAGTGTTTACCTAGAAGCATCCTATCATAGCTTTAACGATAGTTGTGTTTCGTAATAAATAGATGTATTAGTAATTTTTTTTCAGGAATTACCAGCATTGTATGGCCTTTTTTCATCAGCATAAAGCTCATATAACAAACCAATTGTAACCAAAATGGTATCAGGAAAGGGTCATTTTTAAAGTTTATCATCGAGAATTACTGTTTGTGAAATATCTAAATACTTACCTAATGTATTTATTTTAAACGTGAGGTTTGACGAAGCCGCATGGACTGACTAGAATGAATAAATTGCCATCAGATTTGTCTAGAAATATCCGTCTATGATAGCGAACGGTAAAACCTAAACAGTACAATTTCGCTCATCTCCGCCGTGAGTCATCTGATACTCCTAACATAAGTATTGTTTTTATATCGCCGGTTTTTGCTAATCACCTGTTTTTTCAATAGAGTATCAAATAACGTGTGGTGGCCACCTGGCCAAAGAAACACAACTATTTACTGATATAATGATAAAATATATGTAAATTTATGTAACGGCGGTCTGTCTGTTGTATTTGGCTTACAATCAGGTAGACCTCGATTTCATGGTCCTGTACATTATTATAATGGAGATGCACACTGCATTTCGGTGCCTTTTGTATTTCTGTTATTGGACTGTTGTATTTTACCAATGGTGATTTAACTTTGGACTGGTTTTGTAGGTGATTTTAAATGACTAATAATGAAAATTTTCCTTTCATTATTAGTCATTTTGAAAACAGGACACTTTATACTAGGCGCGGCGTATCATCATTGATAAGACCTAGGTAAGCTTGCATTGTAAAATGTAATTTCATAATTTATACTTTAACTTTTTTTTTTTTTTTTTTTAATTATAATGGGTTTGCTCTTGACCCTAGTCTAGCCCGAAAGTATAGACGGGGTCTACGATGGAGCGAGCTTGCCCAGAAGGTGCCTATTCACTCTGGCCTTGAAAAGAGTCAGGTTGTATGTGCTCGGAAACACAGACGCCGGCAGGGAATTCCATTCCTTGGCTGTGCGCATTATAAACGATGATGAGTAGCGTTTAGTACGCACAGGAGGTATATCAACCAAGAACGGATGGTAGCCTGCAGTGCGTCTGGACTTCATTAGATTTTAACAACCATTTTGCTTAACTCACGGAAATTAATCAGGTTTTAAAATGTGTACAATGTTGATTCGTATATGTTTGCTAATTAAGTGGCTATGACAACTATGACCAAATAGGTGCCAGAAGTTACTACATATTGTGATCATGATAGAATTTAGCACCTTATAGTGCAAGTTTGTTCTGTCGGGTCGCATCGGCCCACTTGGCAGACCTTGTGCCAAATTATAATAAAGTAGATGTTTAGCGAAAAAAGTGTGGCCAGGTGGTATTATTTACTATATAAGTACCTACAACAGCTGTAGAGAAACCTGTTTTGTATGAATTCGGTGAAGCGCTCGTCAGGTGCTGAGAACGGGTCCCATGTGGTTTCTTTGTGGTATTAAATATAGATTACCTACTTGTTCTTAAGCTGCGTAAGTCGGTGACGAGTAAGCAAAAAAGTTACTTTACATCATAGACTTATTATACCTTTACATTGATAAAAAAACCCACTTCAATTTGACGCAAGTTGCTATAAAGAGAACTTTGAAACTATCTTTGATGCAAATGTCCGAATCGCACCTACACATTTAAAGTAAAAAACCGGCCAAGTGCGAGTCGGACTCGCGCACGAAGGATTCCGTACCAAAAAACAGCAAAAAAATCGTTTGTTGTATGAGAGCCCCCCTTAAATATTTATTTTGTTCTGTTTTTAGCATTTGTTGCTATAGCAGCAATAGAAATACACGATCTGTGAAAATTTCAACTGTTTACCTGTAGTCGTTATCAATATCGAGCAAAAAATGGCAAAAAAATCACGTTTGTTGTATGGGAGCCCCCCTTAAATATTTATTTTATTCTGTTTTTAGTATTTGTTGTTATAGCGGCAACAGAAATACACTATCTGCGAAAATTTCAACTATCTAGCTATCACGGTTCATGAGATACAGCCTGGTGACAGACAGACAGCGGAGGCTTAGTAATAGGGTCCCGTTTTTACCCTTTGGGTACGGAACCCTAAAAACTGAGTAATAGTTTGCAAACTTTGATGAAGAAATGCAAAAGTTAAGCGTTACTATCGTACGATAACACGGAATCAGCTTGAATCTCATTAGCGGAGATAATCTGAGCCGAACCATTTCCGCGCTATTAAATGATAGGGGAAAGTGGGCACAGTGTAACTAAAAAGATATAAACCCTCGCGGTAAGAAAATTATTTAAATTATTAATTAATTGGCACTTTTAAAGTCTCTCAATATAATTTCAGTCTTTACTTTCTCATTTGGAATCTAAATATCACGTTAATTAACCCTACAAACTATCTAAATAATCGTATAAAAAAACAGTCTTTTGTTATATTGAACCCCAGGGTAGAGGCTCATTGTAACATACACTGGGGTACTATATAACACGAAGGAGTACTATATAACAGTACTGCATAACTTGTATAGCAAAATATTTATATTCTCAAAATTAACATATAAATTCTAAAAAATCAACAAAAACTATCAAAATAAGGAATTATCAAAATAAACAATAATTATCCCAAAATTAACATACGAATTTAAAAAAATCAACAAAGAATATCAAAATATAGAGTTATTAAAATAAAAAATAATTATTTCAAAATAAAAATAGAAATTCTAAAAATCGAGAAATAGAAAAATTATTTGGAAACGCTTAGGTAATTAAATATTAACTTCTTTCATAAATGATAACATAAATTTTATCATTATGTAGGTAGTAGGTAGATTTACTCTCTGCTCTAAAGAGAGCTACAGCGAGAGAGAGAGAACCAACTATGTATCAATTTGTTAACGTAAAATAATTGTTTGACAGTAACTTCAAAACAGCAAAATCTAGTGAAAGTGTAATTCTTAATTGTTAAAAAATTTACATGGTCGATTTTCTACTTTATGCGATTTAGAAAAAATACTTCTTGTGAAATAATTCTTTTAAGAAACGTTACGATATCAAATTCAAAATAAAACAAAAGTAATAAAAAAAAATGATTCGAACTTATACCGTGGTTATCCGAAAGTATACCGATCCGATATCAATTACAGAACAAAAGTGAAAAACAAACGAATCGATTACATTTCACAGTTGTATTGTGGTGGTTGTGCCCGAACTCAAACACCATCTATTTCCACCGAAATCCTTGGTACTAAGAATATCCCGTAACAATGGCGGTGTATTGTTGCAGCCGGAATGCAATCCACGCTATTGGTTTATTCCGCTGCTTTATTATTTCCTGGCGGGCTTTAGGATTGCCTGATAATGACTCACAGAGAAGGCAGCTACGTAGGATCGCAGAAAAATCATCAATGGTGAATACCCCACCAAAAGTGGCGCCCTAAAAGGTTTTTATTTAATAAGTGGAATTTTTAGGGCTCATTACAATCCCTCGTGGTCATTCGTAGAAGTAGATAAATGTGATAAAAATGACCACTTTTAGCAGTTTTGCTATCTACTTCTAGCAGTGACTACGAAGGAATGTAATGATACCGTCTAAAAATACTAGACTATGGGCCCTAAAAATTCCACAAGAAAGTTTAAAAAAAATTGTGTATTAAAATTGCAATATTTAATAAAATTCACCGCGGCGGCCAGCGCCACTTTCGGTCAGGTAAGCGCTTTAAGTTGCTTTTTGTTGGAGTGTTACTATTAGTACCTCTACAAAATAATTCCTTAGGTACACCTTTCGTGACTTCTATAAAAATATATCACTTTACCTACAGCACAACTTGATATGTGACAGTGTGTACCATCAGAATCTACTTATAGGAAGTCTGAATTTTTATGTCGTTCTTTGACCCGTATCAGAGAAAAATTTACAGTTTCATGGGATGAGCATGCACACTTTCCTTATTCGTCCGAGACACTTTCCTATAAAAGATGCTGATAAATTTTCGGAAGGTTTCATTTAGAAAAACAGTTAATTACTTCGTATCCACCTAATCAATTAACAAAGGAATTGTTTTGTACAACACAATCCCAATAGGTCTCTATTGGGCTATTCCAGTCCATTTCCTGTGTAGGATACCGTCGGATCAGATTCCCAGTACCGATTACGAGCAGCAGCTGTGAGCAATTATATTGTGCGAGCAAGAAATTGAACGTTTCTCTTAAAAGAGGAAAGAGAAAAAGCTACGAGACGGAATTGAAAATAATTAGCGTTGAATATTATCGCAGGTTGTGATAAACAGCTCATAAAAGTTTAGGAGTATTAATTTGTCGCTTTAACATTTGTGGAAGTTTATCTTATGGACTGTATTACGGTTTTATCAGGCTGGTAAATACCACAGTATAAATGCACCACAGTATAAGTTTTTTCAAAAACTTATATTTACTTATACAAGTAAATACTGTGTGCATCATTTTATAAGCAAGATCGCGTCGAGAGAAAAGCATTTCTTCAGCCATTTAGCCCAAATTTCCAATAAGAACTCTAATATCATGGATAGGAATTAAAACACTTTTTTACCGATTGCAACGCGAGGCAGTTCACAAAATTTACTCTTTCACTATGTCTTTAGAATAAGGTTGAATATTGCATAGCTTTAAATGACGCTTCACCAGAAATTTAACGAAATTTAGTAGATTTTTATTGGTTTCTGAAATGCTGGATCATTTATTAAAAATGTACTCGGTTATTGTGTTAGATTGATAAAAAAACTATCCTTTTTGCATAAAAAATAATATCATTGTCGTTGAAAATTACGAAATCTGACCGATTGGAAATTTATTTTTATTAGTTTTTATGGTGTTATTTAGGATTTTCTACAGAATTACCAAGCCATTTTTCAATATTCTGTTCGGTTATTGTGTTTATTTGTTTCTTTTTCAGTCCACAGTAATTTTAGAATTCTACATCAGTTCTTCACATTGGAAGTTCAAAAATCAATCTTTTCATCAGATCGTGAACTGGCCTCGCCTTGCCGATTTTTTCTCACACACTGGCTCATCTTCAATGATGATAAAGATGCTTCAGTTACTTGTTATTATTTTGAATTTATGATCATGACGGTCCACTATGAGCAATAAAAAAAGACTTCCGATTTTCTTTCCTTAAAGTTAAAAAAAGTATCTTAAAAGTGAATCTATTTTTTGTTAGCCTGAATTCATTGTAACTTAGCCGGTACTTTATTTTTCATTAAAGCTGAAACATTGTGTATAAAGTTTTAAAACATTACCTAGCGTTCATGGTTGTTAAATTAATTAAGACGATGTAGTATGGAAAAAAATTCTTTAAAATTCTCCAAAAAACGGCAATTTCATACTTAAACCCATAATATTATTAATTCAGGTGTTATTTTAAAACTCAACTGTGTCTAAAACTCAACAAGTACACAGTACAAACGGGTCTACCCTTTATGGCAGAACTTTTTATGTCATAATTTTATTATGCATAACAACTAATGGCATAAACTTCATGTCGCAGAAAATCTTTTGGCATATACTCATTTATCATACACTTGAAACGCATAATTTTGTATGCCAGAATCATCTTTTGGCATACATTTCATATCCATAATAATTAAATAGTAGAACCATCATATCGCAGAAAGTTCACAGTCAGAACCATCATATCGCAGACAGTTTATAGTCAGAATCATCTTTTGGCATACATTTCATAATCTATAGTCATTAAAAGGCAGAACTATCATATCGCAGACAGTTTATAGTATCTTTTGGCATACATTTAATAGAAAATTCATATCTAGAATTATTTTGTACTAGCGGCCGCCCGCGACTTCGTCTGCGTGGAAAGGTTTTTTACTATCCCTCGGGAACAAAACTTTTTTTCGGGATGAAAGGTACCCTATGTCCTTTTCTGTACCCCTGACAACGTGTATGCAAAATTTCATGATGATCGGTTCTTAGGTTAGGACGTGAAGGCGTAACAAACAAACAAACGGACTTTCGCATTTATAATATTAAGTAAGGATTTCTTACACGCATGTTTCATGCTGTATGCATCCTTACATGCAGGCAAATAAACATGCATGCAAGCAAGTAAACATGCAGCATGCAAGCAAGCACGCAGTATGCAATCAAGCATGCAGCATGCAAGCAAGCATGCAGCAAGCAAGCATGCAGCATGCAGGCAAGCATGCAGCATGCAAGCAAGCATGCAGCATGCAGGCAAGCATGCAGCATGCATGCAGGCATTGTGGAGCTCCGCTCGCTTCGCTCGCTCCGCTGCGAGTGGTCAAAACACTAACCTAACCTAACCTACTGGTAGGTGCATTAAAAGATTTTCTTTATAGCGGGGGGCCTCAGGCCCCCCGACCCCCCCGAGCAGGGGGGCCAGCCCCCCTGCACCCCCCGGCAAGCATGCAAGCAGCATGCATGCAAACAAGCATTCAAGCATGCAAGCAAGCAGCATGCATGTCGGTTTTGCAGCGATTCGTTCTGTTGTTGACTTTTGTAGCACAACATTTACAAAAATTCAACATATTGACTTTTTAAGACAAAAATTTAATTCAATTTAAGGTTAAATGCAATTTTTTAGAAAATAACAATATGCCTAATGACATTATTCTTAATGAAATTCTGCCATATTCGTAGTATACCATGTGAAAATTATACCAAATAATTGTCGACTAAATAAACGTTATGCCAAACGAAATTCTGCGAATAAAAATTTTGCTAAAGGTATTTATGCCTAATGAAATTCTGCCATCTGAAAAGTATGCCATTGTAAATTCGGACATGCAAACATTCTGCCAAACAATAATTATATTAAACAATTTTTATGCCTTAAAAATATTCGTTTAAAGAAGATTCTGCCAAGTGTGTTCTGCCAAATAAATTTCGGAGCATCAAGTTTCTGCCAGATAGAGGTGACCCAGTACAAACGGCCATGACTCGATGTTTGTGTTCATCCTACAACATTTGCTCTTATGGAGAACTAATTTATTGTGAACGTAGGTTTGGTATAGACATGGTTCTAAACCACAAAAACTATTCATCGAAACCTTTCATTGCCAAATTAAATGAAGTAATTTCAAAGAACTATCTACATTTCTAAGGCATCGTAAACATGAAGCTTTGGCAAAACCTTTACTAAAACCATTAAAACCACTTGAACCGTTTTAATTTGTACCGATGTTCAAAATAAACATAAATAGCTTTTCTAATAAAATTTGTGAAGAGGACATAATATGTTATTGTTTGACATTCGTTACGACCACATTTCTATTTTCTCCATAAAGCGAGGTTTTCAACAATTACGACATAATGACGTACCTCCACTGTAGTTCTATTTTACGACAGCCCGGATAAGGGTTGTCACCATTTCTGTAGTCAACTTATTTTTTCTTATGAATGCCAAAAAAATTTATCAGCTTCATCCTACGAAACCAAATATAAATAATAATCATAAAACATTATTGTAAAAAATGGAAAGAACATTTTAAGATTGTTAAAAACTACGTATTACTTTAAATTGTCATCTAGTTTTAACAGTTATCGAAATTGCAATAAATTGTGATGTTCAAAATCGAAAACTTCAACTACTAACTACCTACATAATTTATAATTATATTGTAACAATAAAATTACTAAATTATTTTCATTTTATGTGTTTTCATAAAGTTTCTTGTCTAGAATACTAAAAGTAAGCGACATCCCTAGCCCCATTGCATGGCATTGTGTTCATAAATGCCATGACACCATAAATCCTGCCGTACGACATTGTCGGATATTCCATAGGTCCATGGTATATTGATAAATGCGGATGGGACATTTAGCTTTAGAATACAATGCTTGGTGGGGTATGACGGTATTTTGTAGAGGAAAGGCAGCGTATTTGGAAGGCAACCTGCGTTCGAAATACGCTTGGGAGCTTTTTACACGACTGCCCAAAGCAAAAAGAGTGTATATGTGTTCAGGGTTCATGTATGGGTATCGTTAGAATCCTTATAGCATCCCGAGTGACACTGGCTATATTTTTTTCAGAAAAAATCAATATGGCGACTGTACGACGCCATTTTCAAATGTGAAAAAAAAGAATTTTTTTTTCTTCTATTATTACAATATGGGCATCAAATGAAAGGCCTTGATGAGCACATTCCAAAAATATATAATATGTCACTAAAATGTGTTAAATAAAAATAAATAAATTAAAAAAATATTAAAAACACGACTGCCCTGCCAAAAACGAACTAAAAAGTTAAACAACAAGTGTCATAGCAGTCGGGGGACCTCTTTCATCAAAAATTGTTCCATAATAAGGTCTCCCGACTGCAATGACACTTGTTGTTTAACTTTTTAGTTCGTTTTTGGCAGGGCAGTCATTTTTTTTTTAATTAATTAATTTTTTTGTATATTAAAAATAAAATATCGCTAGAAATCTGGCTCTTTCTAGTTACCTAGTGTATTTCAAAATTTACCTTCTCTTACTAATACACTTTCATGATCTAGCTAGAATTACAAATTTATAAGTGTAAATATTTCATCGTTCAATTTCTTTTGGAAAGAAAGGAATAAGACGTATTTACAAATACATTTATTAAATTTTATAGCAATAGAAAGGAATATAATGTTCAAGAATGATGTTGTTTGTATTGGTCATATATCTTTGAACGCACATAAAGGAAAATCATAAAGTTATTTGATCCATTGAATATCAAACGCCTATAACACGTAACATACTCGTATAAATGTCTTACATAAATACGTAACGATAACAATACACATTATTTACTATACGACGTAGATATTTTATTTGTTATCAAAAAATCTGAAAACCTGTGAAGAGTTGATCGTTCATTATTCATTATGAACCAATTTTTGTATGGATGGAAACAACCATGAAGTCGTGATAAAAGTTACATACAGCTGTTTCATATTAAAAAAAATCTATAGTCTGGTAAATGTAGAATAGTTACAAGGCTTTAAAAAAAGGATCAAAAACTTATATATCATGTTTCATCTCATCTCTGTGTCTTTTTCTTTACGAGTAAAGAGTACCTATGGAAAATAACCTCGCTTCTGTACTTTTTCGATGTTTTTCGTTGTTTTTTCATCATCATGTTTAGCACAATTATCTTTCTTGAATAAAAGTTATTGAAAGTACTTTACAGTACGTTAAAGTGTATTTTGATGTAAAATTCAATACGTTCCCGCTATTATTAATGCCAAAAATATGAACCTACGCAAACGCTTTTGATGATATTCTGGTATTTTTTACAATAATGTGTGAGGTTTATACGCAATTTAATACGCGTTAAAAATACTAAAAATGTGACCCCCGCAAACCATGTTTTCCTATAATGGACCCTGAAATAACGTGTTATAAAGTTCGCAGAAGATAATTAAGATTCTATAATATTAAAGTGACAAATACAAATTCCCCATTTGTAAAGGAAAACGAGTCTCTAATAAACACGTAGGCATTTAATTTAATGGTGTGTATGTTAATGGTTTATTACGTGTTCGCAATTTGGGTCAATCTGTAGGTACTGGGTTAACGATTTTTATATAGATCAGTGTCGTGTCCTAAACATTATTGTATCACATCCGATCATCCGTGGTTTAGCGCACGGCCCTGCGTATGCAGACAGGGTTTGAAAAAAACATGATTTTTTGCAAAAAATCAAAAATTACAGATTTTTTGCAAAAAATCGAAAAAATCAGACTTTTTCGATTTTTTGCTTGAGCCTTTAAAATCCACTTAAAATAGTGCGTGAAACCACAACACGCTTTTATTTTATTTTACACTTTAATTTGGAAGAAACAAGTAAAAATCAATAAAATAGTTTAAAAAATGATAAAAAAGATATAAGGACTAATGATTTCGCAGTTTTATTTTGGAAGAAAAAACAGTAGGTATTATGCAATAATTCTCACACAAAGTTAATTTTAACACACATTAGTATGTGTCTATCAATTATTTTAAATTAAGATTTTTATTTTTTATACAAATAGGACAGGAAAAAAGCAATTTGACTGAATCAATTATTTTTATTGAAAAAATCACTTGATTTAAATAATAATTTAAATAAATTTGATTTAATCATGCCAACCCTGATTGCAGAGGTTTAGCAACTTTAGCTAAGGTTGGTCATGGGATGGGTGACCAAAAATGAATTATCTCGAGTTCTTCCGTGTTTCGAAAGACACGTTAAGCCGTTGGTCCCTCCCGGCTGCATTTGCAGTCGTTGGTGGGTTATTGCCCATCCTCCTTATCCACAATAAGGAAGGCCTGTGCCCCAGCAGTGGGACATTAAAAAGGCTGATGGTCAACTGTGGTTCTGTAGTAACATAACACTGCTACGAATTCGTATTTTGAAGGACTTAGGTAAAATGTTTTTAGTAGCCACCTTAATGCGCTAAAACTTGTTTGTTAGAAGTCGAGGCGAATGTCTTAATAATTTTTATGTTATTTATCTGAGCGTTACGTTTTTTTTTTACATAATATATTAATTTAAGTAATGAGTTTAAACTCAGACTTTAGCTTCAAGGTGAGACCCAAATCAATATTTAAAGCGTATTGTATGCTAAGGTTAGGCCATAGTTAATTTCATTCAGATCTGTGCATTGTGTGATCAATCATATTATGGATGAGTTGGCATTATTTTTATTATGAAAGCTGTTTGTACTTAATCAGTTTTAAAAAGACGATAGACATTTTTAATCAACGATATTTTGTTGCTAACAAAAGCAATATTTATTTTTATTTTTTTCCATAATTACTTCTTCTATCAGTTATCTACAGTAAAATGAAGAGTGGCCGGCCACCAATTTATTAAATAGATTTTCTTAGAATTTTGACAGATTTTAACTTGATACCAATGTCCACCATAGTTCTTGGGTGCATAACTAGAAGCGAAGGGCAAAATCTACGACTTTTTCTGAAATTTTTCAATATGGGGAATAATAATCAGCCATTTCTAAAAATGTTTACAAATGTCACAAACGCGTGGACTACAGCTCTACAGAGCCAGTAGTTTATTTAAATGAAAGCCATGTTTGTTGCTTATAATCTTTATTTTAGAATATTATAACAAATAATTATTTGAAGGGATATATAAACATCGAATTTGTAAAAGATAAGAAAATATCACGGACCAATTTTGTAAAAATTCGCTTGGACTGTCTTGGAGAAGCATCGGACAGGCATATCAATGTAAGTTATTTGTTTTAGTTTCATATGATGTACTCTAGACTTAGTAAGTGTATGGAAATAATTAATCTCTCGATTATGAACACTTGCCTATGGTTGGACTTTTTGAAATCAGCTGTTTCTCATATTTTATTCCTATATTGTTTTATATTTTATTTTTCTACAGTTTATTTCATACTAAATTGGAGATAAGTAATATACAAATATTCAACCCAGTTATATTTTTTAAGTAGCTGAACATTCAAAGAGAGAGCGCCAGCGCGGAGAGAGCCATGCTCGGCGTTTCCCTGCGTGATCGAATCAGAAATGAGAAGATCCGCAGGCGAACTAAAGTAATCGACATCGCTCGAAGGATCGCTCAGCTGAAGTGGCAGTGGGCGGGACACATAGCGAGAACAACCGATGGCCGTTGGGGCGGAAAGGTTTTTGAATGGCGACCGCGCACAAGACGACGCCGACGCTCTCCGTGGGTAGGCCCCCCAGAAGGTGGATCTACGATCTGGTGAAGGTCGCGGGAAGCCGTTGGATGCGGGCAGCGCAGGACCGATCGTCGTGGAGATCCTTGGGGGAGGCTTATACCCAGCAGTGGTTGTCGTGCGGCTGATATGATGATGATGAACATCAGCCTATGAGGCCAAAAGTTATAAGCAAGTGCCAATTTTACAGTTATTTCAGTTAGATACATTGTTTTTGTATTTATGTATGAATTAAGATAGTGATTGACGTGCGTGCGTTGGCGCACAGGGCGGTGTGTGAAGGACACTACCGATTAGGTTTTACGGTAAGTATAAATAAGGTTGAGCATCGTTCATTTATTTAAAATAGGTACCATTACTTGTAACTAATAGGAACCAAAAAGATTAAGCTAATAAGCTTCTAACAGTAAAGACGTCAAAAAGACACGGTCAAAGTAATGTTATTATTACTAAAATTTCTATTTTAAATTCGGGTGACTTCGTACCCGTAGTACAAACATCTATCGAGAAAAAACGCGTGTGAAAGTAATCGAAGAGTAATCCTTACTTCCTTACTAATATTATAAATGCGAATGTCCGTTTGTTTGTTCAAGTATTCGTATGTTTGTTTGTAACGCCTTCACGTCTTAACTACTGAACCGATTATCGCGAAAGGCATACACGTTGTCAGGGGGACGAAGTTGCGGGCGGCCGCTAGTTCTCTATTTATGGGAAATCAATTTCATTTCGCTTTTCGGCGAAAATGGACTGTTTTTACGCGTGTTATTTTTTCGATAGCTGTTTGTGTTACAAACTTTCAAATATTTGGCAGTTGACAACCCTGGTAAAAGAATATCGCAATCAGTCGCCATGTTTAGACTACAGTAGGCCACCTAGCAGGCTCGCATTGTGTGTTGTGGGCAACACAACACAACGTGACATTGTTGTTACAGCTATTTTAGTAAAAACTGTTGCTTATTTCGAAAACTAACTTAAAACAAGCTTGATAAGTAGTGGACTGAATAGACCTCTGTGTGGAAAGATGATGTTGTTCAAATAATTTGGAAGGACTATTTGATTTTGGCTAATTTACGTCTGTCTGTAATATATATGACGTAAGCGATATAATAATACACAGACAGATAATAATTAATTATGTTTCAAATTATTACTATTAATATGCACGTGCAACACTTGTTTAGCAAAACACACAATCTGACAAACTAATAAATGTAGTTCAGAGTGGTCAGACTTTAATTTGCGGTAGTTTTTTACACGACTGCCCAAAAAGGAGTATATGTTGTACACGAACCCTAAACACATATATATGTATTTAGGGTTCATGTATGTTTGTGGGTATGTGAGTTTCTTTATTCCACCTTAACTTCTAAATGCCTGAAATGATTAGGATGTATGGTATTCCGAGTGACACAGGCTATATTTTTTTAAAATTCAATATGGCGACTATACGATGCCACTTTCAGATGTGAAAAAAAATATTGATGAGCACATTCTAAAACTATATAATTTGGCACTAAAATGCCAAAAACGAACTAAAAAGTTAAATAACAATGAAACTTGTTATTTAATATTTTAGTGCGTTTTTGGCACGGCAGTTGTGTTTTTAATTATTTTTTACGTAAATGTTAACGAAGTCCTTAAATGCTCTGGCAAGCATTCATAAGCAGAGACTTGCCAGAGAGAATAGTATAGTGGGATACCATGTTATTTCTTGGAGCTTTGAGACTGTGTGAGACACTGCATTAGAAAATGACTAGCTAGGTGTTTACCATGCAGCGAAGGTAACGTAATTTACAAGTTTCGAAAAAAATAAATTTACTATATTTTGACAATGTTGCTATCAGCTTTATTTACTCATGACAATGACAATTCCGTATTTTCCTTAATTAACTAACGTTTTTGTGTTAGAATTATGATGTGATTAAGTTGCTTTAAAACAATAACAGGTCAGAAGGTATATAAATTGTAAATACTTATTTCTAGGCAGGTGTACCTCTATTGTTTGTGGTATTTCACCGCAAAAAAACAACTCTTCGACAATTTTGAATAATAATGTACCTAGTTATGCGGGCTCGCATATTTCCTACTCATTAGAATTTTATATTTAATAGTATTTTAAAAAACTGGACAAGGGCGAGTCGGACTCGCCTACCGAGTGTTCCGTACAAATTCTGTTTTTAATATTTGTTGTTATAGCGGCAATAGAAATACATCATCTGTGCTCAACTATCTAGCTATCAAGGTTCATGAGATAGGTGACAGATAGACAGACGGCCAGCGGAGTCTTTGTAATAGGGTCCCGTTTTTATCCTTTGGGTACGGAACCCTAAAATGAACTATACCTACTGTTTTTATTCCATAAATCTGATTAAAAAGATATTCAACAAAAATATTAAAAATATTGTTTTCTTATCATGTGATCTTTTTCTTACAATTTAAGATAAGTAACATAAGTAAGTAAAACTTTCTTCTCTAGGATACTACTGATATGATATCAACGTCAACGTGACAGTTTAATTTCGACCGATGCTTGTTACGTGCCTCTAGTGATAGTGTCAAATTGTAATCTATAGAAATTAGATCTATGCAGTGATTTTCCTTAATATTTGACAACATAAATACAATATCTTTGGTCTTGTACTAGCGATAATTTAAAGGTGTGAAACTTTATTTTATCGATAACAAAACCCACATGTTAGGGTTCATTTCCCCTCTCTTTTTGGAATGACCGCCATTTTAAATTTTACTTTTCATTTTAGATTTCAACAAATATTTATTTTTCCCGAAGTAGGTAGAAGGTCTACGGATATAAAAAAAATTCTACCTATTCGAAGAGTAATAAATAATAATACCATATATCAAGTAAAAAAAAATGTTGTAAGTATATTCTATTTAATTCGTCATAAAAAATTACTAAAGTCAATTTTAATCCGAAAGTGTGTTTTTTTAGTTTTTCTGTCGACTTACTTACTTACCTCAAAAACTAGGAAATTAATGTCTTTTTTTTTAATTATTCTCATATACAAAGATATTATCTAAAAACGTCACTACCACCAACCACTATCCGCCATTCTTAAATCAAATTAAAAGGTGCCAAAATTCTACACGTCAAATTGTACTTGGACGCGACCCATAAATCCAAGTGTGCGCGTGAGTTAAATATGTAACAACAGTTTTTTTCAATAAAACAAATTAGACTTTAACCCTAACGTGATAAGAATGCAGATTTACATTTATGTCACAAATCCAGTCTATTGTTTTTTTTTACAAAAGATTTTATGGTTCCTACACACCACACCCTACATTATTGTCGGAAGTGTAAATGGCTTTTGATGAACAGTTAGCAATTGTGATGTGAGTTTTACATTTAACAACTATATGAAAGAGCATTTAACTAACATTCGATTAAAACGATGTTGGTGATGTTTAAGATGATAGTTTGTTAAAGAAAATTCCATAAATTAGACTACCTACTTTACCACAGAGGAAATAATTACTACGTTTTATACATAGGTACCACAGTAATAAGGATATTTATTTGTAACAATAAAAACATTACTTTCAATAGAAAATTATTGTAAAATGTCATGATTTCTAACTATTTCTTTAATACCAAAAACTAACACCAATGGTATTTGTTTATTTTCGTGATTAATTTTCTATTTCCAACGAATACCGTTCACAAACGAATCCTAAAACAAGTTAAAAGGAATAGATTTTGATTTTTTTTATATTTAAAGTTTGGTATTAGTTTTTATTTTGGTACCTATTAGAAAGAAATAGATCATGATTCCCAATTTAAAAAAATACTTATTCCACTCAACCAAAACATGTCAACTCTCCGTATCTAATTGATTCATTCAATACATTGTTTTCAAACAATTAATAAGTAATAAATTTGTAAGCCGACTCGGTCACTCGGATGGCGACTCGTCAACAAGTCATCGACTAAAATAAATTGTCGACTACGATGCGTATAAGCATTGAAGTCACGATCCAATGATGTATGGCGTTGGTATCATACAAGGGTGATTCTCCAGAGGCGTAAGTGTAAATTTTTAGATGTGCAAACGTTACTACCGCGTTTGTGTAACGATTTATATAGATCCTAATGCGCGCAAATAAATTCTGGATTTAAAATCGATCTATTCCTATCGAGTACCAAAAACTAATACCAAATGGTATTTGTTTATTGCCGTTATAAAATTCTATTCCCAACGAGTCCCAATTTTTAAATATTTAAATGAAGATCGAAATCTATTCCCAACGAATACCAAAACATAACATTTGGTACAGTCACCGAAACAATTTATTTTGCGTTTTAATAATTTAATATTATGATTATCATAATTCAATCCTAAACCTTCCTAAATTCACTTTATTCCGGAATTTTTACTCACGACACGAGTAGCTTAAGTGTATCACTTGCCAATTTTTTTACGTCCGAAAAATGGTGAGTTTGCTCTATTGTTTCAAAATCCAAGCGCCGTGTGCAAACGATTTTTTTTATTGATTGGTGGAATAAACGCTAAGACTAATGAAATAAGGACTGTTTTTTTTTAATATTTTTGTTCTTGCATAAATTATTATTATTTCTATTAAATTGGTCAATTCATAGGGATATTTTTATCTAATCTTTAGTACTTTTCTGTGTGTGGTGGCGTGCGCGCAATAACTTGAAACAAAATTGAAAGTGGTATTTATTAAGTGAGTACTTATTAATTTATAATTTTATATTGATTTACTTATCAGTCTTTTAATATTCCTATGTTCATATACAATATGATGTGTGTATTTATATAATGTATTACTTAGACGAATTTTTAAAAGGTAACAATTAAAGTCACGTGTTATGTAAAGTCCAAGTAGGTACCTAATTACAAAAACCCCGTTTTAGTTTATGCATTTCTTTTTTTAGAAATGTCTGATGAAGATGCTGTTACTCTGCCTCCCACAACTTCAGAAACCAACTCTATATACTATAGTTTTTTGTATACTGGTAACCACAAGTATACAAAAACTTTTTTTTTAGTAAATAAGTATTTAATCGTTGATTGTATGTGATATTCTTCAATTGTTACATTTTGATGACAATAAAAAAATATAGATATGTAGGTACTTATCTAATTAAGTATCTCTGTTATTATAATAATGGACCAAACGTTTTCATACTACATTTTAATGTGTTTGAAGAGACTGATTTTTATTAAATAAACACTACTTAAAATCACATTTAAAAGCATTTTTATTACTGACTGTACCTCATATCATTTAACTTATTTTAGGATTCGTTTATGAGTGGTAGTCGTTGGGAATAGAATTTTATAACGGCAATAAACAAATACCATTTGGTATTAGTTTTTGGTACTCGATAGGAATAGATCTTAAAATCTTAACTCAAACGCGATAGTAACCATTGGACTTTTAAAAACATACACAACACAGCCCTATGTATGTCCATGCTATGGTTTGTCTTCAGAAAATGCGATGAAAATTACTGTGTTATGAAAACTTCAGTATACAGTCATTATTGCTTAGAAGTAATTTAAAGTAAATTAAACAAAAAAACCTAGTATACAGATCAACTTTGTCTAGGGATACAGGTGTTATTTTCATACAAACGAGGTAACTTTGAAGCCTTGGTTTTCTGCCAGGGATGTACCGTGCTGTAATCTGATGATGGTCATCCAAGGACTGAATGGAGTAGATTCAGATCGCTATACACACCCAACTGATCTGATCAGCATTCTAAAAGATTAATGGGTCAGAGTTCTCAGTTTGAGGATTTCCATACATTTTCATGCTATTTTCACGGTTTTTTGAAATATGTCCATTACGTTTTTAGAATGCTGGTCAGATCAGTTGGGTGTGTATAGCAATCTGAATCACCTCCATTCACTCCCTGGATAGCCATCATCAGATCACAGCACAGTACATCCCTGGCAGGAAACCAAGGCCTCAAAGTTACCTCGTTTGTATGAAAATAACACCTGTTATCCCTAGACAAAGTTGATGTGTGTATATGGATGGATTCGATCTGACGTTTGAAGACGTGTGAGAACCATAGTTATGTTTTAGGTTTAAAAATGCTTATTTGAAGCAATAATGTTTGCCTTCAGAAAAATAGATCTCCTCCGTGCTTCGAAAGCATGTGCATTTGCATTAGTGCAGTCCGCATTTGGCCTGCGGGGTGGGTTATGGAACTTATGGCCCATCCATCTTATCCACCCATAAGGAAGGCCTCTGCCTCAGCCGTGGGGACATTAAAAATGACTGATGTCGAATCATTATTTCTTGGTCATTTGAGCCACAAAACATAGCACTTGGATCGCTATACGTTTCTGAAGAATTACCCATATAAAGTGTTAACTGTTGACTACTTAGCTGAGGCCGCATTTAGATGAGGTGGATAAATTATTTATTACATCACCGTATAAGCATTAAATCCTTTTGATTTCTTTCGTAACTGCTAAGTGTTACATTACGTGCATTAATTTTGTTAGTATTTATAGCACCCCATTTTGATATCTTCATGATGTAAAAAAGATCTTTAAATTTCTAAAAAAATAATATATTTCGTTTCTTTTTAACCGACTTCAAAAAAAGGAGGAGGTCGGAATGTTTTTGTTTAAAAAAAATCCTTTTCTACTTTAGGTATTTGATACTGTTGATTTATAACATTTTGTAGTTTTATAGATCATCAAAACATGTAAAACACACGTGTGAAGGTGAAATTGTAACTAATCTTAAATTAACTGAAGTCTTATTTATAAATATACATAACCTCTTTGAATTTATAAGATCCCATACATAGAACCCGCATTAAAAAAACTATGAAGAAAAGGAAAATCTAAACAGGTATCAAGCATTAATCATTAAATATGTACGTTGTACCTACATGACAAAAATAATTATAACTTGTTTGTTAAAGTTACTTTATAACTCGCTTTAAAATGCGGGTTTGCCTTTGAAATAAATTACAATGGGATAATTTTCCGACCGGAAACGAAGTATGTTTTGCGATGGAAAATGTTCTATATTATTCCGTTTAAATCGTGAGTTAAGATGTGATAGAATAACGTACCTACTTTGAATATTTCACAATACCATACTAAGACTGCTGCTTTAACCATGAGCATTTTAGTCGCACATATTCGAAAAGATAACTAGCATTGATGCAAATTATGTACCTATTTAAAGTGCTTTCATATCGGCCCCCACCCGTAAGCGATTAATCGCTGAGCGATTTTTTGTCGCCGAGAAAAGAACTTCCAGAGTCATTTCACGGGCGATTAATTCAATTAGTCAATGGGGACAACATGAATACAGGTTCCTAAAAGGATCAATTAAAATTTAAAGTTAACTTACAAATTAAGTAGGTCAGTGCCGTTAACCGTACTGACTTCTGAATTATATTGCACTGCACGCCTTAGATTACCTGTAACAATTTAAAAAGAAAATTAGTGCTGGCAATTGAAGTGGTTCGATATGCGCAATTTATTAGTGCGAACTTATTTTACAATTTTTTTCTCTCAACAGTTATTTAGTCGCAAAATGGAGCAGAAGCTATGCTGTTCTGTGATGGGGTATTTACAAGGAGCGTCTTGGCAGGCAACTTGGCAAACGACTTTAGTCAATTACCGTTTTTTATCGATAATCACCTGTAAAATCTACTAATCACAAACCTAATTTCAATAAGGTGGTGATTAGATTTTACAAGCGATTGTCGATAAAAAGCGCTAATTGGCTAAAGTCGCCTGCCAAGTTGCCTGCCAAATCGCTCCGTGTAAATACCCCATAAAGGAGAACCTGTGGATACTAAATCATCTATAATAAACGTTAATGAGTATGTACAAATGATATTGCTCTTCAGTCATCAAGAAACCATTAATCCGAATTGGGGCAACAACAAACGGCCGTCAAAATATCTATTCTGTAATACAATCATTATGTTTACTCGTACAATAGAATAGAAAAGAAACTGAGAGAAAAGCTTTAGCCAATATTTTTAACCGACTTCAAAAAAGAGAAGGTTTTCAAGTCGACGTTATTTTTTAACAAAAGTTCGTTTTTAGGGTTCCGTAGCCAATATGGCAAAAAACGGAACCCTTATAGATTCGTCATGTCTGTCTGTCTGTCTGTATGTCACAGCCACTTTATTCCAAAAGTATTAGGACTACATAGTTGAAACTTGGTAGGTAGGTGTATTCTGTGAACCGCTTTACGATTTTTATACAAAAATAAAAAAAAATAAAAGATTAAGGGGGGGCTCCCCATACATGGAACTGAAACTGAAAATATTTTTTTTCATCAAACCAATACTTGTGGGGTGTCTTTAGATAGGTCTTTAAAAATGACATTGAGGTTTTTAAGACTATTTTTTTTTTCAAAGTCAACCGTTTGAAAGATATATGCCGCCAAAGTGGTAAAATGTGTGTCCCCCCCCCTTTAACTTTTCGAGATATAGTACATTTTCCAAAACCGCAAACATAACTTTGTCATTCATACAAACACTGTGAAAAACAAAGTTATTTTTTCAGACGAAAAATGATAGCGGTATTAAAATATGGTATGGTATAATGTACCTACGGAACCCTACTGCGCGTGGCCCGACACGCACTTGGCCGGTTTTTTTATTATTAAGTAATTAAACATTTTTGCCTTGAGCTTTATTACGGAAGCCTTCTTTGGTGTTTATGAGGATTGTCATTGTTACCAAAATACTTTTTTATATTTAGAAACTATAAGAAACACATAATAATCTACGTTTTAAAGGCTTCTTAGCTAAAATCTTTAGTTAAAGTCTTCTTAACTTTAAGGAAGCTGTCAGTTTTATAGAGTTTCTGTCAAATCTTACAACTTTTCAGGGTTCCGTACCCAAAGGGTAAAAACGGGACCCTACTATTACTAAGACTCCAATGTCCGTCTGTCTGTCTGTCTGTTTGTTACCAGGCTGTATCTCATGAACCGTGATAGCTAGAAAGTTGAAATTTTCACAGATGATGTATTTTTGTTGCCGCTATAACGACAAATACAGAATAAAATAAAAACAGAATAAAATTAAGATTTAAGAGGGGCTCCCATACAACAAACATATTTTTTTTGCCGTTTTTTGGTACGGAACCCTACGTGCGCGAGTCTGACTCGCACTTGGCCGGTTTTTTGAATTTAAGGTGGCCTTAACTTTAAGATTCGTTTGAATATTTTTGGCCGTAACTGATTATTACATTAAAGGAATACAAAATAGAACAATGATAAAGTTTCATAGGTTGTCATACTGAACGTTCGTAGTTTTCCACGATACAAAATATTTGTTCGCTCTTAGTCATCTTGCGATAAAAACTATTAAAATAAGTTTCTCCCATAACACTTTCAAATAAACACAATATGAACACAGTATTGTTATTTAGGTATTATTTACTCCTCACAAATGCTCTAGAATTCTAACATTAGTTTGGGAAAGTTGATAAAATACCGTTGGAACTAAGACGAGCCCTTTCGGTCCCTAGTACCGTTAAGCGACGCCACAGAGATGCGATTAGCGTTAATTAGCATGTTGCATCGGAAATAAAGGTGTACGTGAATGGAATTTAGAATCAGACTTACCTAAACAAACGAATATACGGAATAGATAATCTATACTAATTGATAGATTTCAACGGATTCTGTGAGAATTTGCTTTTTACTACGTCAAAACGATAACTTGTTACAGAAAAGTTATCAACAACAATCAAGTTTTTCGAAATCTTAAAGTTGGCTAAAGTCATTTCGACTTTTTAGTGAACGATAATTACTTAATAAGCTAAGTATTTTTATATAACACTTTATCATGCTTTTTATAACGAAAAAAGATTTATTATCCTATCGAAAATTAGAAAAGTAATTTAAATAACTTTAGGTTATACAGGGTTATTTGTAAAACACCAACAACCTCGCACGCAAGAGTAGATTACTAACACCATAAACAACAACGTTTGTTCTACGACTTTTCCGAAGACAGGCAAAGAAATAATGACTTTGCTTACAAAACTCGATCAGCTGTTGGGACATTTTGTATGGAAAGTAGAATTATTTTTGTCTGTTTTAGGAAAAGTCTTAGAACAAATGTTGTTGTTTATGACATTAGAAATCTACAACTGCGAGGTTGTTGGTGTTTTAGAAATAACCCTGTATATTCTGTGCTCTAGGAAATTAATTGTACCTATATGGCAATTTATTGTCGTGACTTAAAAGTCGTGGTTCTTTCCTCAGTGGCGATGGCGGGCATACTGGAAGTACCAGCCAGAGTTAGTCAGTGCTTATCTGAAGTATTTTAACTCCTCCTTATCGCCTTGACACGGCCTGCTCATTATTGAAGAACAAAGTTACCGCAAAAGAAGGTTTCCTGTTCGGTGTTAAGTTAACAAACAAAAACCGTTAACAAAAATATAGTACCCACGGAAACCCAAATTAAGAATAATACCTGCTACTTATTTAAAGATTTTTACAAAAGATCAGTGTAAAAATGTGTATTATTTTTTATTATGCAGTTCTGTTATGACTCAAACTTTCAAATTCTGCATGATTTTTTAAGTCTAATTCAATGTATTCGATATCGAATCTTATCTTTTTATTCCGTGAATTTGAGTTAACAATGTCGTGTCAAAACACCTCATAATTTGATTAAAGTCACGTATTGAAAAGTTACCTCACTGATTTTGTATTTATGTATGTATTCCTAAAATGAGTATAATGAATACATATAATTTGTATTCGTTATCATTTACAAACATTAAATATGATTCATATAAAGCTCGTTATGTTAATATTTGATTGTTTCAATAAATTGATTGTTGTTCAGTAAACTCTATTATCACTAGCAACAATATCTAATAATAAAAAAAAAAATAAGAATCAGTTCGTCTGCTTTGAAGCCACAGACTATATCGATATAGGTCTATGTTTGAAGCCGAGTCAAATGGCCTCCATTGCTTAATGTTTACCTTATTACTTATTACTACCGACGCGTACAGAAATAAAAACACACGCCCACCTATAACCCGACTAAGTTCGAAAAGCCATCAGTTTAGAAGGAACTAGTATTGAGAAAGACCTATTCAATGTGGTCGATAAATAAGCACAAACGACGAAGCAAGCGACGAGCTTACAAATGGTGCTACTTATGAATGGTGCCTTAGGGCATCTCGCTTTTACTTATGAAGTAAGATGAAACAGAAAGAGGAGTTTTCAACATACATATAAGTAGTTGAAGCGAAGAATACTATTATGTTGAAGTAAGGTGCTTTTCTTTTGTTTGGTATGAGGAAAATAAAACGCAGCAATGTTGGTGCAACCGGTAGAAATATCAATAATTTTCCAAGCTAATTTTCTCCATCATTGAAATAATACGTCGCCATAAAATTGTTAAGCTAAACAAGAGTCGAATGACGTAAGATTCTATACCCAGTAGTAGCAGCGTATGGCATGAGTTTATCTTAAGAATTTCAACTGGAAAAGAAGTAGATTAAAAACGATAAATCAATAAAAGAATTATAAAAAAAATCTAATGTTTAATTAATGACGCTAACTCGTTATCGTTAAAGAATTATAATGATCGAAAGTTTACTTATATGCGAAGTTACGAACGTGAAAGATTAACCCTAAAAATGCCAGACACTCGTCTGCGTTATCACACAGAGGAATCGTCTCCCCCTAACGTTTTGTTTGGTTTGTGTAGTATTATGGCGGTTGCCATAGCAACGGTACGTTTCTCGATTGGATAAGAACTTGCCATTGTCTCGTTCCTTGAATCGGTTCGTTGGAAACCAATGAGTGATTGATCACTCGGTAATTGGACAATCAGCGTAATAAAACGTCCCAGGTATTAAATTGAGCTGCTGACTTTGAAATACGTAGGTACAAGTATTACTGAGAAAGATAATATTCCGACTTCTAAGATTACAACTCATTCTTTTCTCTCGCGATCATTAGCGCCGGGCGCGCCGGCGGCGTTTAGGTACCATGAAACGGAAAGTTTTATTAAAACAACGTAGAAAATGGTGAAATCTGAAAAAAGCGCAGAGACCGCTCAATTATATTGGAGTTTAATACTTTTTGATATTTTTTCACGAGGTTTTCTAAATGTTATTCGAAGTATATTTAGAAAATATAACGAAAGTAAACAAATTAATTATTTTCTCTGACCAACCACAGGAGTTGTGTTTCTCAGATCATTTGAAAAACTGACTTATTCGTAGAATATTAAGAAA
Source organism: Agriphila geniculea (assembly GCA_943789525.1). Taxonomy (NCBI): domain Eukaryota; kingdom Metazoa; phylum Arthropoda; class Insecta; order Lepidoptera; family Crambidae; genus Agriphila; species Agriphila geniculea. The sequence continues at coordinate 22,686,612 of OX038871.1, forward strand.
ATAGTAATAAACCCACAAGAGTTGTGTTTCTTGTAAGTGTCATTTGAAATATTGACTTATTCGTAGTATAAGTACATACTTAGAAAATAGTAGAAAGTAAACAAAATAATTATTTTCTCTGATCAAACACAAGAGTTGACTGACTTCTTTACATTAGATTTGAGAAAACACACATGATTCGGGAAACTCTGTGTAAGTAGGTACATTCATAGAGTACCTAATGCATCGCTAATAGAAATATTACCTCTATTATTGATATATTAAAGGCCACTTTCCCGGATTCCAGATATGATCCCGTTATCATACGTTACAGATAATTTTAAATAAAGTAATGTTACAACCAGAAGATCCTCTGAAACCTAATAAGAGTAAGCACAGAATTGAAATCCAACTGATGCACATAATTATCCTACTATGAAAATAACCTTATATTCCAATGGTACTGCAATTGTTTGCATGAACTTATTCCCATTATCTATGAGAAGAATTTCTTTGTTACACTGATAGTATGTTGTTTCCACAGTGCCCCAATGTTTGCTCAAGAAATACCGTGATATGATAATATGTCATAGAACTATCCTTAATTATGGCCCCGGTATTCGACGGTTTAAACAAAAATGCGAGAATTACAAACTAGGTTAGTACAATTTTTATTACAAACTATTTTTTTACACGACTGCCCAAAGCAAAAAGAGTGTATTGTATATGTGTTCAGGGTTCATGTAAAAAATTAATATGGCGACTGTACGACGCCATTTTCAAATGTGAAAAAAATATTTTTCTTCTATTATTACAATATGGGCATCAAATGAAAGGCCTTGATGAGCACATTCTAAAACTATATAATATGTCACTAAAATGTGTGAAATGAAAATAAATAAATTTAAAAAATATTAAAAACACGACTGCCCTGCCAAAACGAACTAAAAAGTTAGACAACAAGTGTCATTGCAGTCGGGGGACCTCTTTCATCAAAAATTGTTCCATAATTGTCGGGGGACCTTCCCCCGACTGCAATGACACTTGTTGTTTAACTTTTTAGTTCGTTTTTGGCAGGGCAGTCGTGTTTTTAATATTTTTTAAATTTAATTTATTTTTCTTATAGCTCTAACATGCTGTATAATGATATTCAAAAGCTCCATCTCGACACAAATTATTCATTCTATGGTGGAAAATAAACATAGAATTAAGGATATACTCGTACGTAATGTTTGGCTTAAATTAATTGTTAGTGACTATGCTGAATTAATTATTTAGGGTTATATAAACAAGGAAGATACAGTAAATACAATTTTTCCGTTAACAGACAAGATGAGGGCTTCCCCGATGTAGAATAAAAAACAAAAACATCGTCAGTTGTATAAAAAAATACCTAACTGTGGACAGTTAAATTTATTGGGTGCTATTTTCAGCCGAACAAAGGTCATTTTAATAAATTGGCTGTGTTTCATGTAAGTAGTTGGTAAACAGAGAGGTTGTTCACCTTTTCACGATTTAGATGTAAGTAGGTGGAGAGATTTAGGTTATCGGTCAAAACAATTAACGCAGTTAACGTAAAAGTAGCAGACTGATTAAAATTATAAGTTTAAAGTCTATTTATAGTGGTAGAAGCTGGACCACTATTAAGTTTTATATAAAAAAATGAAACAAACAATTTACAAAGTAAAATATGTAAAGATTTAAACATCAGCAACAGATTAGAGATTACTTCGTGTCCACACCTTGAAAAGGTGCTGAAACGCCAAGAAACGAAAAAATTTAGCTACATAATACAAATAAAGGATTTTTTTTTGTGTGTGAGACTATTAGTTATTCTGTGGTACAGACTTGAAGAGACAATGCACCTGAGTCCGTAAAAAGGGTTTTCTCTAAGAGAGAGATTACATGTTTAGTTTGGTCTATTCCACAGTCACAGGTATAAATTTGGATCAGTCTGGAAAAATATCAAAGTCTATACAGACTGATGGAATGGACTGATGCCAGACTGATCATGTTTCCCTGTAAATGAATAGAATGCGCAAAAAAGTAAGAGTTATCAGAGATTTTTTTATTTACATGTTAGGCTTAATTTTACGTGCCTTTAATATTAAGATAATTATTACCTTTGTTTGCTTGTTTGTATATGTATACTTATACGTTCCAAGCACGTTCGCTGAAGATAATTAATCTCTTTTGGTTACTACCTATCATCCTTGGCCTATTTCTGTAACTAGGTAGGTACTCAACTTTTGTTGTCAAAGAAAAGTAGCAGCCATTTTGTAATTTACTGAAACTTATTTCAAAGTAATAATAGTTACTTAATTGTAGATTCAACAAAATTGTTACGAAACGAAACACATAAACTAATTGAGTTTTTGTTTTAAAATTTTGTGTAAATCAATTGATCAGTATATAATACATGAACATGATCGAATCATGATAAAATGTATATCATTTTGGATAAGCTAACACGATACTTGTTGTTTAAAATCATTATCTATTATTAAATACAGTCTAGGTACTACAGCCGTAAGTTAGGTCTGTGATCTGTGACTATATGACCTTATGACCTATATGACCTTTTGAGTTACCTACTTAAAGTGTGTGAAAGTCTGTTTTTGAGCTGATATACTAAATCAACCAAGTTTATAGGTACTTGGTTTTAGGGGTTTTATTGAAACAAAGGAAATATATTAGAAATTTTATTTATTTCTGAACAAATTGAGGTTTATCGTGGTTTTAAAATTATCTTTAGCTCCTTTAAGGCTGTATATCGGCATTTCAAAGAAATTAGCGTTTTTCCAATGAAGTTATCTAAAGAATAAAAGCATTACTATTGATGTAAACTTAAGTTTTGGGAAGTAAAATTCTTAAATTAGTGCCGTATAGAGAGAAAATATAGTAAATTATCAGGTTTTTTAAAACGAAGACAATCTGTTCAAATGGAATTTAAAATTTGCTTGTCAGAGGTATTTTTCACAAACGTTTCAGCTGTAACAAATAAGAATACGTCTCATATTTATTTTTTCACTTATTGCTATATTGTCAAGGAGTTCCCTAAAGAAAGAAGTTAAAAAAAAAATATTTTAATCATAGAGAATTAAAATATTAAAAAGTGCTCAAATTGGTACACTTTGACATGCGTTTTTACTGGTATTTATAGAATCTAAAGTCATTTTCTATTTTTCTTAGGAATAGTGAGATATTTGTCTAATGTATTGCGTGTTTTGTATATACTTGTATCTATTTAATAATTTAATAGGAATTTTCAAAGTTCGCCCTCATTACGGCTCGGCCACGGACAGCGCGGCAGGAGGCGAGGCAGGCGGCGCGGCAAGCGAATTCGGTAACCACTGCTCGGTCGTGACTACTCGTGACGACGAGCTGAGAGGCCGCCATCGGGATAGCGCGCAGTGATTATTGAATTCGCTTGCCGCGCCGCCGCCGCCTGCCTCGCCTCCTGCCGCGCTGTCCGTGGCTGGGCCGTTACGGCTCGCGCAGAGTTGTTTTGATCATTTGTATTGAAAATTTAAAAGTCGGTTAAAAATGGAACGCGATGCGCGTCTACAACCTTAATGATATATATACGTAAATGTGACCTTACAACCCATCATTACAGTGATCAATTAGAACTTTTCCTGCATGTTATGAGCCATATTCTGGTTGTCATTGAAAAATACCCGCACAAAACTCGTTGATTGAATTAAATTGCATAAATTAATGCAGACAAGTTATTCCCCGAATTCAATATTGTAAAAAAAAATGATTTTATTAATCCTTTCTCAGTTTTGTGTTAGCATATTTTGTTGTAAAGCAGGTTTATGTCTTTGTAGAAAAAACAATAGTTATACCTATATTTTTTTCATAAAACCATTTTGTAACTGATGTTTCTTTGGAATTTAGTACTCTCGTCTTTTCAGGACTGGCAACAAAAAATGGCATAGAAAACCCAACCTCGAAAATTTAGCACAACAGACCGACTGTATCCAAAATATTTATGCGCGTTCTCTTTACAATAACCTACATACTTCGCAAGCGTTTCAAGTTCAATGTATATTTTTTTCATTTTCCTCGTCTTTAGACCAGACATGACGTATCTGGGCTAGTGATGTGAAGTAATCGGTTCCGATATTTCAAATCCGTGGTAACCGATGACTCAACTGCAACGTGTGATAACGTGCATCCGAAGGTCTTGGGTAAGACCAGCTGATTACAGTTTTCACAATTCTTACGGGAATAGTAGAGTTTGTCAAGAAGCTAAATTTTGACAAGTGCAACTTTATTTTCCATCATTTATTTGCTTTTTGGTTCGAGAAAAAATGATGGTAAAATAATATCGCATTTTGTCACTCTTTGTTACCAATAAGTAAATATAAACAATACCTTATCGTCTTATCAAACTCTTTATTGATCGATCGCTTTGTAATCTTGTCTATATGCGATTCAGTGCAAATCAGATCATTATTTGATAGTGCCAGTATGAAATAATTCTAGACCTAGAAAAGGGTTATACAATAAAAACGTTTTATGTTTCTGTATTTTATGTAAACCGTAAAGTTGCTTTGTTGTTGAAAATAATTTTGTAAGGTTAGATAAATCGATTTGATCTGCTTGAAGAGAAACAAAAACAGAACATTATTTTTTATATTCTGTTTGTGTTTCTAGAGCTTTTGCTAAATAATAAAAAAATACTGAAACGTCCTAGGTGTTATGTATTCAATGCTGAAAATAAACAAAATGCAAATATGTAAGGATCGTAGCAAGCGGTAGTAATTTACGGGATAGGTATTATTAATCGGGGGACTAAAAAATAAACAGGCGGCTGTTAATTGGACACTTAAATAATGAACCGAGCAGTGGTTAATTATATTTGCGACAAAATAACTTAACGGGCGACAAATTGTGAAATACAAAAAAAAAATACACTTAAGTAAACAAGTAGCTATATGTGGGAAAATAAACTGCGCTAATTTAAAACAAGTAAGTTACCCACCCCTATGAGAAATAGGCTTATTATACAGGGTCATTTTGGATTCACCCTCTAAATTTTGAGGATGTGTTCAGTCCATGAAACTGAACAACTTTCTCTAAGGAACACATGGCCAAATATGTAAAATAAATCCACTATGCATACAAATCAAAGATATCACTTGATCACTTAGGATGACCAAAATTTTGTGACGAAATCCGACACATGAAATTTTTAGAGAAAGTTGTTTGGTTTCATGGACTGGACACATCCTTGAAATTTGGATGGTAAGTTCAAAATGACCCGATATAAGTACGTATAGTAGATGTTATCATCATCAGCCATTTTTATGTTTCTACTATTGGGGGCTTCCAGACAGTAGATTTTTGGTCACTCATCCTATGACCGACACAATGCGAAAGTTGGGGTCGATTTACTGCCTCAGTTGGAGGGCGAATGCGTTACCCACTGCACCATCGTGTCAATAAAACTAAAAACAATAATTTTAGTCTGAACTATGACTCATATCCTTAAGTCGTGCAAGTCATATTATATGTCGACATTTGATCTCGAAGCGTGACGGGCCATTGGTATAGTCTGTTTGTTCTCGCTTTTGAGATGAGTGGGTGGCGGGGTGAAAGGCGCCGGGATACCACACGAAATTCTTGAGAGAAACTACTGTTTTGATAGAAAAAACTAATCTAACTAACTCTATCATTGAGAGATTAATTGGGTTACAGCAATACAGTCTAGCTACGGTAAAAATATTTATCACTGTAGGTACCCGTATTTAACTTTTTAAGCTCAAAAACTTTTCTTCTCTAGGAAAAATCTTCATCTGAAAGTAATTTCAATTCGTCAACCAAGTGTTTCTTATAAGAAATTGCGTATAAAAATAAACCTAGCTCGGTCATTCGCCGTGTTTTATATAACGTTGGGAGCGTGCAATATTATTGCCTCACATTTTATATGAAGGAAACAATTGAGACTAAAATGTTACACCATAAACGTCGGCCCGCATGCCCTCACGGTTGCATACAATTTTCTAAAGCATTAGCTATTTAAAGGAAATTCCCTTTGTGTTAGAACATGGGTATTTTGTCTTGTGTCGCAATAATTAAGGACAAAGTCGTATCTTCTTTGGTATTTATTTCAACTAAACAGAAGTATAAAAATATACTAGTTTATTGTAGGTAACATTTTTTCATTTGTTGACATTTAATTTCAATTTAAAATTATGATAAAGAATAATGGGGTAAAAAGACAATTTTATATGAAAAAGGGTAAGTACATTTCATAAATGACTAAATAATTACTGCAGTATACTCGATCTGTACCGGTGTTTTATTGGGATAACTCAAACAAATTATTTGACGATTTAAAAACGCTCATTATGTGATCTTATTTGAGTAAAGAATTTTTCATTTTCATTTTTTTTTCATTTTCATTTTCAAAAGAGTACACTGCAAATTGACGTACACGTACATACTTAACTTTGTTTGGTGAGAGATTAAGAAATATTGAACAATAGTTAACTTAAATAAATGCAAGGAAGCACCTAAGTTTTATATTTTGCTGTCAAGTCATAAAAGTTAACGTTTGACGATTGCTCGTTTGTTTTATAACAAGAACGTATTTCACACTTTGTAGAATAGTTTTGGTATAAGGTGACAATCGAAGTCTATTTGTACGAAACAGAACAGCACAGAATATGAGAACACAACAGAATATATATATATCCTTATCCTTACTAATATTATAAATGAGAAAGTCCGTTTGTTTGTTTGTTTATTTGTTTGTTACGCCTTCACGTCTTAACTACTGAACCGATCTTCATGAAATTTTGCACACACATAGTCAGAGGTACAGAAAAGGACATAGGGTATCTTTCATCCCGAAAAAAGTGTTGTTCCCGAGGGATATCAGAAAAACCTTTCCACGCAGACGAAGTCGCGGGCGGCCGCTAGTATATATATATATTTTTCAGAAAAAATCCTACCCTAAATCTTAATAACTTTTATTATTCTATTAGGGGAAATTGATCACACGATAAGAACTTTTTGTGTTCCAAAATGATGTTGGTTATTGAACAAATTGTTGATTTCCTGTTCAATAGCGACAATGACAATCTATGTAGGCTTAGAGCATCGCGGCTTTCGCGGCTTCCGCGAACGCGTCTTACTCTAAGTATGTAGGTATCTTCTTAAATTATTAAGCAGTAAATTATATTACTGTCCAAACTCTAGTAATTCCAAATAATTTTGAGTGGTTAATCCACTCTAAAATGTTAATAATATATTATAATTTACACGACTGCCCAAAGCAAAAAGAGTGTATAAGTGTTCAGGGTTCACGTACGTGGGTATGTGAGTTTCTTTATTCCACCATAACTTCCAAATGGCTCAACGCATTTGGATGTATGGAGTATTGTTAGAATCCTTACATCATTCCGAGTGACAATGGCTAAATATATTTTTTTAAAGTTAATATGGCGACTGTATGACGCCATTTTCAAATGTGAAAATTTTTTTTATTCTTCAAATATTACAATATGGGCATCAAATGAAAGGCCTTAATGAGCACATTTCGAAAATATATAATTTGTCACTAAAATGTGTGAAATAAAAATAAATAAATTAAAAAAAAAAAAACTCGACTGCCCAGCTAAAAACAAACTAAAAAGTTAAATAACAAGTGTCATTGCAGTCGCGGGACCTCTTCGATTAAAAAATTGTTCCACAAAACGGTCCCCCGACTGCAATGACACTTGTTATTTAACTTTTTAGTTTGTCTTTAGCAGGGCAGTCGTGTTTTTTTTTATTTTAACATAAGTTTCAATGTTTATTCACAATGCCGTTACTCCGTAAAGTTGACGTCATTCACACTAAAATATTGTCTAGACTTGTAAGCTGACATTGATGACAGCAGTCATAAATGCACATGGTCACACCGACTAGTTTCAACTGTTCAAAATGGAGATCTATTTTGATAGTTATTTTTATAAACCGACAAAACTTAAAGTTAAATGACGGAGTATGGATATTATTGAGGATATCCCCATATTCTGTGTTATAAATAAGCGAAATTTCCAATCACAATATTGTGCAAAATATGATTAGTTATTAAAATGTACTGTTTGCGTTATTGATGAAAAGATATTTCGTCGGCGCCAGCACATGTTGTGTTTCCTTGATAGCCCAAAATAGATTCAGTTCATAATAGATCAATTACGTTATATGTTAGTCCAATGTTATTTAAGCGTTTTGGTGAATTATGTCTGAAATTTTAATAGATATTATTGTATAACAGTAGCGGGCGATTTCGTCCGCGTGGGGTTTAATATCAAAATTCCTTCTTCTAGTTCCAATAAATAATAAATATTATACTTAGAACATCACATATATTGTTCTGATTCCAAAGCAGGGATTTATAACGTTATTTTAAAATGTAACGTTATTTCTTACTTTTTTATCGTTACTTTAAAATTCAATAAATAATGTTACTTTTTTAGGTTAAATAACGTAACTCGACTAAGCAGGTCGTTAGTTAGTAGTCGTAGAGTTAGTTAAACTAACACAATGTAAAGACTGTGCTCTGATAATGTCAGTCAGTCTTTCAGCCAATTTTTCCTTTTAACTGCTTGTTAAGGTAAAACAGTTGAGATCATCGCATATTTACGAAGACAAATATACATACACACATAAAAAATACTGATACAGAAATAATTACCAAAAAGTCCCCAGTCTACACTACAAAAACGACTGCGAAAATTATGTCGTCAAAAATTTCCTGTTCAAAATTGCTTTTTTTATAGTCAAAGTTTTGTTTTGTCGAGAGTGGTTATTTGCCGTTTTCTATAAAATAATAATAAATAACTTTTCTAGATTATTTTTTTGCTTTATGACAGACTTGCGACCCGCCCTCGCTTCGCTTCGGTGTAGTGTGGAATTTGACACCATATATATAAACCTTCCTCTAATATCACTCTATCACTCCATCTAACCGCATCAAAATCCATTGCGTAAAAGATCTAAGCATACATACGTTTGATAAGTCCATGACTTTGAAAAGAAGAATATTTTTTCATAATTTATTTTTGTATCTTAAAAAGAAACTCCTTAGGAGTATTTACACTATTTTTTATTTTCAAATTCTTCAAAAGATTATTACTTTTGGAAACAAAAAGCACAAGCGACTTCTAACTTTTCTTAATGACCCTGTCGACCCTCTCGGCAACACTCATGACATCAAAACTCATCGAATGAAGATGCCAATCCTTCCTATTTTCTAGATTTAGCCCACTAAGATTTTTTCTCCTACCAAACATGAATAAATGTGTTGGCGGGCAAAGATTTCCATCAAGTCAAAAAGGTGGTGTCTGAAATGAGCCCTAATTTCAGTTACCACAATTTTCAGGCGATGAAAGAAAAATATAATAGATTAAAGAGATAGGAACTTCGTTGGACTGAATACGCAGAGCTACAAAAAGATTATGTAGAGAAATAAAACAAAATTTGACAAAAAAGATGTTTCTTCTTTATAAAGTCATGGACTTATCAAACCACCCTCGTAGGGACAGACAACTGGAAGCGACTTTGTTTTATATACTATGTAGTGGTAAGTTACAAACAAACTTACTTCAATATAAAAAAATAGTCAATAGTGGTAATAATTTAGGAATTATTTGGATATTTAGTTTGCCTCTCCCTCTTAATATATTGTTCATTGAAAAGAGGTGAAAATGTGAAAGCAACTTGTCGCATTTAAAGTTGATGTTATTTCAAAATACTTTTATTATTTTCTACTATAATAGTGATACTAAGCTTTAACTGAACGGTTGAGTCCAATGTTCAGAAATTAAACTTTGTCTCATAAAACTTTAATTAAAAAATAAATAGTTATCTCATATTTTCATTCTGCTTTTGTCGAAAACTTTTTTGATTGTTTTATTTATAGTTAAGTGTACTACAAATATCTTTATAGTGGAAAGAAACTGGACCCCACTAAAATGTGGGGCGGAAACAGGATGTGGGTCGAAAAAGTGAAATGAGAAGCACAAACGTCATTGAATCGATGTTTTGGAAAGATTTTTTTTATGATGACGACAATATTGCGCAACGAATTATATGACAATGTCAGTACTGTAGTCATTGATGTGCACAGAACCAAGGTTGGACACTTTCACCTTTTCTAAAAAAATACGACGAATACTTTATGGTTGACATCGAAAGAAGGCCAATGCACCTTCGCCGCTGCAGAAATATTGCACCTTATACCGAGTAGGTTAATTTAACATGTTTAGCCAATTACAGAAAAAAAGGTGATGTAAGTATATAATTTTTGACAAAAATAAAAAGTTTTTCAATTAGTGTTCAACAATGCTATTTAAATTAAAACTAATCATTTCTTATTTTCCGCGCAGACTATTCATGAACAAAATTTTTTTGCGGATTCAACAGCGTTTGTCCATCAGCCATTTCTGATGTCCTCACTGCTGGGGCACAGGCCTTCCTTATGGGTGGATAAGGAGGACGGGCCATAACCCACCACGCGGGCCCAATGCGGATTGGTGGGTATTAACGACTGCAAATGCAGCCGGGACCAACGGCTTAACGTGCCTTCCGAAGCACGGAGGAGTTCGGGATAGTAAATTTTTGGTCACCCATCCCATGACCGACCCTTGCGAACGTTGCTTAACTTACGCAATCGCAGGGCCAGGCGCTAAACCACTGCGCCACCGAGCATTTACTGTATACAAATAGGACTTTTCATGTTATATTTTTTTTTGTTAGTACTTATATGAAGTATTCAATGGCGGGATGTCACAATTTTTTTCCAGCTTGGTGGCGCTACTTACTGCTGCTGGAAACCTTTGTACGGGCATTTACCCACAATTTTTCCGTTAATTAAAAAAAATGCTTAATATTAACCATAAATTAGTTTAGACGCTGGACAGTAAATTAATTGACGATCGATTAAAAAAAGATGCGCCGTCTGATTTGTGAATTAGCAAAATTATCCATTATAAAAGTGTGATTCCTTCGGAGCGTAACACCTAATCTGGCCGATATGCGGCCAAAAGGAAACGGAAGTGACGCGCAATGTCGCACTGTGACCACGTGGTGCCTGCCAAGGTTGGTTTTAGTTCCGCAGGTAGGACAATACTACAAGGAACACTCATTTATAGTTCAAGACATTTTATTTCATTGTCTTCTGCTTGAAAGTAAACTATAGTTTAGTTAATTAAAAAGAGTGTGAGAAACAATAAGTTGTCTTACTTGAAGGTTCTCATGACATCAGTAGTATCAGTATCCAGTACTTATTTTAGTTATTTTGTATCTACAAGGACTTTCTTTATAGATAGTCGTGTAAATACTATTATTTTATTTAACTAGCTCACGATCACGATTGATTTTTATTGGATTAGCTTGGTAGTGTTGATGCCGATGCTACTAACATCGTTCTTAGTTTTGTCATTATGATTTGGCATTATATTCATTTAGACAAGATATTGTTTTATACGTTCTGTAATGACTTTAATATGAACATGTCATAATGACAAACCCAAGAACAAAATACGAAGTAAGAATTAATATAATTCAGATAATATATTGTTTTATTGGTTCTGAAATTGTTTTAAGCTACAGTTAACGGTTAAAAATTACTATCTTTGTCTATCACAAAGAAAATTTTAAAATTATTTGTCAACAGCAAAGAACTTACATTCATTTATTTAGCAACAGTGCTATCGTGTACCATAAAAAACCGTTCAATAAAGTAACATCCGCTCCAGCGATTTTCCGAATGACTTCCTTAAAATGCGAACAAAAGTGCGCAGACGCCGGCCGCATTGTAACAAGAGGAGCCGCCGTGGTGGAATCCTGCGAATGCACCGGACACTTCTCAGAACTGCGCGTATAATTTATACAGAAGACTGCGAAATGCAACGTGGAGGTTCCATAGATTTATTAGTCGGCAACATAAAGGCAAAGAATATTTGAACGTCAATCATACCAAATTTGGAAGAATTGAGGCTAAATTGAAGGATGATAGGCGAATTTGAATTATTATTGTCAAGATGAAGTTTATGTAGGTGATTATTATAAATAATATTCTAAAAGTATCTCCGGTTTGTGGATAAAAATGCTTTGTTAGGTAGTATGTCGATTGTCGCTGTTATACTTATAGGACAATGCCTGATTGCAATTTAATTATTTTTTAATGCAATTTAATTAACTGATACATGAAAAATTTAAGAAGTTTTTTCAACAATCGTGAAGCATGCGTGCATCAATTAAATAATAATTTAAAAAATAAAAGTTAAGAGACAAGAATAGATTCTGAAAATTGTGCATATGTAAATCTTAAAAAAATATTTAAATTTAGTAAAGATGCATTGTAATATTAATTCCTACAAACGAGTAATATGATAAAGGTTCACTTTATACACAATATTATGTCCCATACAATCAAGTCATTTGGTAGTTAGTTCCAGCACATCTTGTAATTCTCAAGATAATTGCTAACGATGTCACGTCTAGCCAATTATGGCTTGGTTTAATAGTTCTAGGCAGAAGTTAGTGTTAATGCTACTACAAATTTTAATGATTTGATTTGATGTTTTGATTGACATATTATCATGTTATTTTTAAAACGCATAAGACATTTAAGAAAGAACATTTCCTGCTTTTTCTTAAAAATATACAATTACAGTAATCACAAAATTGTATCAATTCATAGTATGGGAAATTTCAAAAATTTACATGTTACTTGAGACATATTTTAAGTCCACTTGAAGAAAAGTTTTTAAGTAGTTGCTAAAACAAATAGACTCGATATAAGGCTGTTCTGTTCGTGTAGTATGTCTAGACTCTAGATCATATGAATCGATGGTCTGCCTTTTATGGTAAGACGTTTATGACTCGACCTCCTTATTGAGATGTATACTGTATTGTGTAGATCTTTGATTGAACGGACCATTAGGTTTTACTATTTGGTAGCTGTTTTGTAGCTAAGCTCAGTTCAGTTTTTGCATGACTGACTGTCTTTAATTCTCAATTTCCTTGAATAGGTTTTAAAATTGGTATTTGACTACTAGAAAATCATGTTATGTATAAGACTAAATAAAATACGCATCGAATAGATAATCTACCCTTTTTTAGAAGTCGGTTAAACTTAAAATACGTAGAACAATGTGTGATAAGTAAGGCTATAGTAAATATCCAGTTGTTAACAAATAAGATAAGTAAGACTACAGAACATAGAACTATACATTTTCTTTGTTCTGTGACTGTAATTATACCTAAATAAATGTTTAACATTCCAAAAAGGTTGGCTTCAGTTTAAAAACTAGTAATCTCTAGCGTCAAACAATATGCTAGACTTTTCGAAATTAAGTGTCTAGCTAGACCATAGACAGAAAAATTTTCGCTGCGCTCAAGAAGACCAACAAAGCGTGGAAAAGAGAAATTAACATCATACGGACACGGTCTATGAAAAAAAGAGACAAAGGATCAAGTGACATGTGCCAACATGTTTTACAGTAAGAGCCCCTAGCGTCCCGCCTAGCAAATGAGCAATCACAGTTTGTTTAAAATATTTGTTAATCTTAATTAGAATTTAAAATAAAGGCATCTTGGAGCCATGGTGTCTTGAGCTTTAAGTAATTGTGATGTGACAAAAAGAAATAATCCAAGTAATCACACTTTTCACAGGTAAACAAGATATTGCCACACATTTCTCTAAAACCAAATTTCTCTACATTTATTCGTTTATCGACGAAGAAAACAGTATGGAACATAGTTTATTAATTTCCTTTGCCGTATATAGTCATATTTTATGAATCTTAGTCATATTTTACGTATCTCATAAAAAATGTATGCATTCGTTTTCGGATCACCTGTTTATTGACATTGTTGTTCTTTGACATTCTATTTCTATGGTCTAGACACACTATGCCGAAATTACACGACCGAAGTTCGGCGGTAACACTTTTCACACTAGACCTTAGAGTCTAGACACACTTATGCCGAAATTACGCGACCGAAGTTCGGATATATTACGCCTGCAATGCTATTTGAATGACTGACGACACAGTCATTATGCCGAAATTACGTCGCGTTTTTCATAATAAAAGCGTTTCCGCCGAACTTCGGTCCTGTAACTTCGGCATAGTGTGTCTAGACACTTACTTATCACACACAATGACTCTTAACTTATATTACTCATGTGACTGTGAGATTGTGATTCCGTTTTCTACAGTGCTAATTAGGTAGTTTAATTGGTAAATGTTGAAACCGAGAGATTAAGCTAGCCGAATAATAATGAATATGAAGACTGCTAGCAATTTGCTGAAATGTTGATAAGAAAAGGTCCCATAGACGGTAGTAGTTATATCTATTTTGTGCCCTTAGTAAAAGTTGTTCAGTTTGATGGTCCCTATCTACCATATTCTGGTTTAGCTATTAATTATGTTACACGTTGTATATGTATGTATACTGTGGTTGTTACGACCTTTATACTAAACAGTTGTGTTTGTGAACAGTTGTCCAATATTCTTCCATTCAAACTAAAATCTATGAACGAATTCGATTCGGTTTCAAAATTGTTTGAATAGTCTGAAATTCGGTTAGTTGTTTTTTTACCGTTGTTTCAGATTGTATACTGTTTGTTTTGGTGGCATTAATATGTAGGTGTACCATTATAAAGGTAGATAGAGAGAGGTTAGCAAGAATGCCATAATAACGCTCCTCTACTATGATAGCGACCACTTAATATAAGTATAAATGTATACGTATTATATGTATACAAGGTGTTTGGCACAACTTTTACTATGAGACCAACTCTGAAATCGCGAAAAAAAAATCAGCTGCTTCATACATTTTGGTATCGTCGTTATTAATTTTTGTATGAAACAGCAGATTTTTTTTTCACGATTTCAGAGTTGGTCCCATAGTAAAAGTTATCTACCCCTATCAACCATATTCGGATTTATAAAGCTTTTACTAAACACCTTGTATAATATTGGAACTTCAAAATTGGTGTAAGCAGAGTGAATTTTCAACATAAAGAATATATTTTACTCAAAAATGCTTGTAATATGGTCATTATTTCGACAACCTTCTTTGAACAAAGTCGAGGTTGCCGCGCTCCTCCGATGGTGACGCAACAAAGTTGTATGGGATTTCATTATTATCGAGTTTTAGCCACCAGCAATTTCCTTTGAAAATCCATTATTGTCGAGTTTTGTTTCAAACATAGTTTTTTGTAATTTTAATCATTTTTAAAATTTTTGTCATTTTGGACCAAGTCTTGTATAGTGCTTTACTCAAAAATGTCAAAATTGTCAAAATTGTCAAAAATGTCAAAAATGACAAAATATTACAAAAATGTCAGAAATGACGTAAATGTCAAAAATGGTAATTTTGGTCATTTTTGACATTTATGCCATTTTGACATTTCTGACATTTCTGACATTTTTGTAATTTTTTGACATTTTTGACATTTTTTTTTACATTTTTAACATTTTTGAGTAAAGCACTATACAAGACTTGGTCCACAATGACTGCACTGCTGGCCACGCTATGATGGCCTCAAGCTGAGCTTAACTACGCTCTCGGCCTTCAAGCTTGGTCATCATTGCAGCCCTTGCTGTCCGCGCTATAAAGGCCTCGACCTCCGGTCTTGGCCTTTATTCCAGCTTGGCCATCAAGGGCTGCAATGCTGACCGCGCTGTGACGGCCTGGACCTGCGTTAAACTACGCTATCGGCCATCATCATCGCGCTGCCAGCAATGCAGTCATTATTGACCGCGTCAGTAATGTACTATTTCTTTAAATGCGCATGTAGTCATCCTTCGTTTATTTATCGTAAATTAATAGTAAGAGGATCAAGTATTGAGGTTTTTCCAAATCCAACTATGTTCATTTAGTATTTAGCGGCCAGTACTGTTATAATCAATGATTGGCCATGATCAACGAGTGATGTCACGTCACTGATCAATTTAATCGGCACAATTAGGTCACTCAGTCGGTCGATTAGTGGATAATTTGTTATTTTTTGTCTCTTAAGCTGCGTTGACATGATCGAAGTATAATTAGAACAAGTAGTTTAGATGGCTACTTTGACGCTACTTGGATCATGTAAACGAGTAATCCAAGTGCACTTGGATCAAAATTCTGATCCATATGCGAATACCTGTTAATAGCTAAGTAGATTTAAGAAATTGTTTCCATTCAATGTATAATTGCTGTTGGTATTCCGAACATAATAATAAAAAAAAGTAAACTTTGGACCATGTTCTACTTTCATCCAAGTCTACTTTGACCAAGAAGTTTTGTCGAATACTTAGATACTACTAGGATCATGTTAACGAGCAATCCAAGTGCACTTGGACGTTGCCGTATACAAAATGCTACTTGTCCAAGTTACTTGGTCCAAGTATACTTGGATCGTGTCAACGGGTATCTAAGTATACTTTGATCAACGAGCAATCCAAGTGCACTAGGATCAAAATTCTAATCAAAGTAAGCTTGGACCATGCTCTACTTTCATCCAAGTCTACTTTGACCAAGTAGTTTTGACGAATACTTGGACGCTACTTGGATCATGTAAACGAGCAATCCAAGTGCACTTGGACGTCGCCGTATACAAAATGCTACTTTGTCCAATTTAATTGGTCCAAGTATACCTACTTTGATCATGTCAACGCGGCTTTAGTTCTAATCGTTGGTGTTTTTAGTTGCAGTTAGATAGTGATGTCACTTTTGAACTTGTTTTCACCGTCACGTGACATAAGTGTTTCTTCTTCCTTCTTAAATAAGTAATGTGCAAAAGAAGAGGTGAAACGTGGCCATAAATGTAGTTAGAAGATTTGTAGGTACTCATAATATCAAAAGCAAAATATTTAATTTTTATAGGCAAGTAATGCACAAACTTAATGATGTATACTTTTAAAATGCAACACTGAAGTAAAGCTTAGCGATATAAAAATCAATTATATGTTATATTACTTATTGTTCTAGCTAAGGACAAAAGAAGATTTAAAAGGCTAAATCTGGGTAGATGAGTCAGAGTGTACTCATGAAACTAATAAATTCAAGCAATACAAAGTAGAAGTAATACAATGGCATAATTCAATAATTGTTTTAGCTCCCTTATCAACAAATTAAATTAACCATATCTAAATGATTATAAAATCTGTTTTCAAATACTAATAAAAAATTTACGTCTTGTTTTAATTCATCACCAGTTTCTTGTGATGATCACGTAGAACAGACAGCCTTGTAACTTAATTGATTTGCATTCCCAACCAACTCCAACTAAACCAACTCTACTATGAATGTAGATATCTGGCCATATTTTAAGCGCTCAGTCATTGTTTTAATTAACGGTGTTGAGTACTAATTAAAATATATTTAGTTAATGAGTGATCTTTTTAAAAAATGCATGTATGTAGTTTTTAAGTAATTGGTTTGTTTAAGTGGTTTTGATAGTTTTTTTTAAAGCAATTTATTATAATAAAGATTCAACACAAAAGAGATAAGCATGTTTATAAAGAAAGTTTTCCTTTCAATCTCGATAATGTAAAAATATCACGTGATCTACTGAATAGAATTTGATCCACTGTGACTCAGACTTATTTAGGGCACCGTATAATATGAAAAGGTTCTATGACTCGTCTGAATCACATCGGTATTCAATCCGGAATTCTGTTTCGGAGTTCCATGTGCTATCAATCATAGGCCATGATAATGGGCAGTGAAGTGTGACCATAGTCACGTTTAGAAGGTTAGCTCGTTACGTTAGAAGCAGTAATGTCTGTAATAGCGTGATGAAAGATCGCCTTAAGAAATAAAATAGTGCAAATATTTGTATTATACCTACATGTAGGGTTACCAGATGACAGGAATTTGCCTGACATGTCAGGAATTTAAGGCATCTGTCAGGAAAACGGAAAAACTGTAGTTGTCAGAAATTTTTGGAATCCCAAAAAGTGTAAGATTTGTTAAACAATTTGGTAAGAAAAAAATATCAAACGTCAACTAAATCAAGAATGTACAATGCAGGTGACAAAAGTCAGGAAATTTACGGAATAGTTAGGGAAAAAGTCAGGAAATCTCATTATTAGATCGTAACTCTACCTACATGGGAATGTTACTTTTATTTTGATGTTGTGAGTTAACATGTCAGGTGTGATGTGATACATTGTGTGATACCTACTGCGACAAAAATATATCTTATCTGTTATAGAATGTCTATCTAGAAAGTAATAAGAGAGAATATGAAATACTTTGAAATCCCAAAAGGACAAAAAAGAAATGGTGCCTAACCGGTACAATATCTACGCGAATTTTTTCAAAGTAATTTCTCAAAGACTGGCTAGAATTAAATAAATTTAACTCTAGCCAGTCTTTAACGCTGTAATCATGTAATGTATCAAAAAGTACATACAATGTGAGCCAATATAAAATGTCAAAAATTCAATACTTAGTTTAATAAGTATGGTAATAAGTATGTAATAAGTTTATGCATCCATAAATTGGACCTAGTTTGCATAATCTACTGCAATTTGGTTTAATTACTAAACAAATTCAATCATCACGATTAGTACCTACCTACTCTGTTTATGTCACTATTATCATTAAAAAATATTTCATAATCTTATGTTAGGTGCTTCGTACCTTTGTTTGTTTAGAAATATTCAGTTGGCTCTATCATAGATAACATACGATATGGAGTGTTGGTACCTGGCTGGAACGCCTTGTTGAGATAAGATTTTCAACCTCGGAAAGGATTAATTGTCAACATACAACACGAACAGCATACTTATGCGCATCGGGGCATACAACGATGAAAGTCCACCACACAAAGAAACGACAGCTTTGTGTCCGAAACAAAAAATACCATTGAATTTAAACAAAACACTACGCGACAAACAAAGATCACAGTCACGAGATCACAGAACACAACACACGCAACTTTACCAAAAATGTCACATTTATGTATCGCTATTAATGTAGAGCTATAGGCTGCGCAAGCGGCGAAGGCAGCGCCGCTCTCCTCGCCTCGCTTACGAGCCTCCGACTCACTTATATGCACAACGCCTTCGGTAAATTCCTTGCATAAATAAGTTAGAAAGCTCTAAATCACTATACGTTTTTCACATACACTTCCGATGCTGCACTGTTTCCAAAACAACTTAAAAACTAACTTCCTTACCTTACACTGCGCAGTAATGATGTTCTCAAACGATCTTCGTGGAAAAAACACGCAGAAAGTAGACACAGTCACAGGTTCCAATACTTGGAGAGTAATGGCGCCGGTTCGTTCGTTCTACCTCGTCGAACGTCTCGCGGACTCGGAAAGCGAGCCTTGTTTGCTTAGTGACGCGAGGTTGTCCCGTCCGTCTCTTTCTGGCTCATACGCATCATCAACATTAGTACAGGATGGGTATACATGTGTGGGCTTTGGAGTTACGATACCTGCGGTGCAGCAACCTACATCTACATCACCGGCAACGAACAATGTCATGTCTCGTGTTTGCTGTTCGTCTCAAAAATTCTGCAAAATGTTTAAGTGATGTCATTTTTAATGATAACCATCGTTGAAGATAAGATGCCTGAAAAATAACTCGACCTTTTTATGCAGTTATAATAGTAGAAAAGCTGTAGGTACCTACTAAAGAAAAATGTTAGTTAAAACATTGGAAATGTAGAAAAACTTCTATTTTTATTGCAGTATTAAGTCGTAAACAGGTAACATTTTAATTTCTAAGCAACAGGTGTCTACTTTAAAAAATTATCATCCTTTTGAAACTCTACATTTGTCTAAAATATTATCTTCGATTGTAGCACCATCTAGAGTTGGAAATATTTTATAGTATCGTCTGCGCTTCATCTAAAAATACCCAGTCATCATTGCTGTGTGTTGGCGTTATAGTTCTAGATCTATAGAACAGAGGGCAGTAGTATCGCTGTCATTACCAAGTTCATGATCTAGTGGTAGGTGGCGTTACCGTTACCAAAAAGGTTTCTCGTGGAGCCTTCAAAATTAAAAAAAATATTATTTCTAATTTTTTATTCGAAAAAACACTAAACGAGTGTAAACAAAAATCTTCTGTGCAGATTATTGTTAAAAAGATGGATGAGGTCGCCTCTAACTCGACTTATTCGGAAATATGTATAAAACTTTAAATTGGTTTAATATAATAGCTACCTAAGTAAAAAATAATTACTTAATTTTCTAATTTTAATTAAAGTAACTCGTCGATTTTTCGTCGTCGTTACGAGTAGTTGGTACATAAGAATGCATGTGTTAAGGCTGATAAAAAAATAATAATGTGTGTCAGCGTTTTTGATAATTCCGCCCCCTAAAGTGAAAAGGGGGATGAAGTTGAATATAGAAAATTCTTCATTTTAGAAGTAAAAATCTTATTATTTAGGCTTATGGTTGGAAACTAACGCAACGTATATTGATATTTTTGGAATTTCTACCCTTATGGAGGTGCTAAAGGGGAGGGAAAGAGAACAGGAACCGGAACGGGAGAGAGGGAGAGGGAAAAGGAGTGGAGGGGAGAGGGTGAGTGAGAGGGAGGGGGAGAGGAAAATGGGGCAGCGCACTTGGTGGGGACCCACCTAATCACGTAAAAACGGCTGATCTGATTTCGATGATATTAAAACATCTATCCAGGGGGTCAAGTCTGCTAATGTTTTCGTCAAAATCGTAGTTCAATGGTGTTTTAATGATAATGCTTTTTGACACAGTTCTTGTTTCTTAATATCAAAACTGAAATACATTGTGTTTCTTAAACCCAAAACGAAAACATATTGTGTCTTGATTTTGAGTTTAAGACACAACAACTGTGTTAAAAACCATTACCATTAGAAAACCATTGAACTACGATTTTGACGAAAACATTAGCAGACTTGACCCCCTGGTTAAAGGTTTCATAAGGATTTTTTCGAATATCCACGCAGACTAAGTCGCGGGCGGAAGCTAGTTGTTTTGTATCATAGTGATAACGTTTAAAATAAAATAAATCTATGAAATATGACAAATATAAATTGTTTTCAACTTTGTTTCGTTCTATAAACGTTTTATTTTTACATTTTTTAAGAAAAATAAAGGAAAACGTCATTATTGTTTTCCTAAATTCTGAAGTAGAATTAGTGTAACTACATGTCTTCAATTCAAAACAATGCACTAATTAATTGCTCAAATGTAGAGACCTCAATATTTACGTAAAACTGTATTATCAATAGAATACTTAAAATGAAATACAAGTAAATAAACAAAAGTTAAAAGTTTTTGTTTGACGATGTGAAAAACAGGTATTTGCTCACGAAACATAACTTGAACCAAACCATAGACAATGAAGCTTGCGCAGTAGCAATTTTCAGTACAAAAATTGTAGTGCGCAGGGAACGTGGTACTAAAAATTGGCTCAAGTTATGTTGCGCGAGCTGTACTTAAATTCTTTTTTTTATCAATGTTTCAGAAAACTTAGACTTTGTTATAAAAAATTTGGTATTAAGTATGCGTAGAAAATTTATTAAGATTAGCAATGAATAATAGATTATTTATCATTGCCTGACAAATGTCAGGCGACTAAGTTTTGCGACTGTAGAAAGCTAATAGCTACCATTAGACTTCCTAGATTAAAAAAATTATACTATCTACCTACGTGACCGCGGGCCGAAATTATCGCAAAGAAATACGACAGCTTGACCGCAGTTAGTCGGATAGTAATTTATTAAAAACTATCCGTTAGATAGACGTTCTAGACAATATTTGGAGCTGACAATTTCCTACCATTACAGGTCGTTATCAGGTCGTATTGGCAATTAGCCCCATTGCTCTGTACATTTTAAACATCGTACCGACCATTAAATTATTCATATTTACGTGAACGTCTAATTACGTGCCGTTATACACGCGAAAGTTTTGCCAAATTGTTATTGGATAGATCTTGAGATTTGGTAATGGGGTTTTAAAGTTGTCTAGAAGAATCTAGCTACTGATACTTTCACTTGGGTGACACAAATGGAGGGTATATTTTCCGAATCTTTAAGAAAATATGTTCCTTAAAAAAATTTTCATTGAAGGATTACATAATATAACAAGAGAAAGAAAGAAAATAATTTTATTTAGCACACACAAATAATCACAACATATTTTTTTACCTTGTCTAATTTCATTAAGCCCGCCGGTAACGATCAATTGCGATTGTCAATTTTTCCGTCAATGCCATTGTTGGAGCAATTGACAATCGCTTCAATTGCACGCGTAAACGATCAATTTTTCCGTCAATGGGCGTCAATTGCGGAAAAATTGACAATCGCAATTGATCGTTACTGGTGGGCTTTAAGAATATTTTTGGATCTGAGGTGGGGGTTCTATAAACACATAAAACAATAAATACTAGAAATTTTCATACCGCATTTTTCAAAAGATTTCGCTAAAGTCGTCGTAATTTCGTAAAGTCTTAGAAATGTTAAATTTTTATACTCTATACCTCTCTTTGTCAAGATACATGTGCCTCCTCTTTGCTTCTCGCGACTATAATTAGCTGCTAGTTCAAAGTTGTTTAATTGTAAATAACTACTGTGCCCAGTCTTTAAGAAAGTTTCTGATAGGCATATTATATCAGGATAACATTTTTTCTCGCCCAACTCAAGTAAAGTTAACTCTAATATCTCCTTTATTGACATAATACTAGCAATATTCTGATGTAGTATTTTTAGACGTTTAGGTTGATTATGAACTTGACTATCGAAAAAAAGTTTTATTCTTCTGATCATTTATTTTAAAATAATACGGGATAGTCCCTTTTTGGGCACATCTAACTCGTTAGTACTATACGTATTTTGAGAATTTGTTACAGTTGCTTTATTCTGCATGCGACCGAAATAATATGGAATAGTGCTCTTTACATATGTTTTGTTAATTTTATTTTCATCAACTTCCTGTATGGTTTTATCAACCGCTAACCGTTTTTTTATTGCATTGAAGTTAAGGAATTTTTTATTATAGTCAATACAGTCGATTTTAAAGTTTATGCATTTACACATGTCATGTAAATTATTGAATGTACTATTTACAAAGTGTAATTTTTTATAATCATTACATAACTTTTGAAGGCAATTATTCAGATCCTTTACATTAATATATTTACTTTTGAAAACTTTAAGCAACATAACATCATTATTTTTAAATTCATTAAGCAGTTTATGCAATTGTTTGGAAAGTATTTTTATATCGTAATAATTTTCTCCTACACATATTATAAGTTTGTCAGTGTCCTTTAAACTAATTTCTTTATAATTTTTGAATACTTCTGTACATAATGCATACGGTTTCATTACTCCTTCTACTGCATATTTCTCGTATTTACTATTATGTCTTGAATGTGAGAGTAACGATGATAAGTTCACGCATTGAGAGAAGAGAAAATTTTAATATTGAGTACCCAAGTACTCAATATTAAAATTTAGGAACATGGAATTTGTACCTTACTCTCAATATTTTTGTTACTCTCAAAATCCTTAAGTTCATTATTTTGGTCTTGGCTTAGGATACTTAATTGTTTTGTAAGATATAAGATTTCGCCTTCTGCTATCTTTAATTTTTCCTCCAATTCTAATATTTTCATGTGCAAGGACGACAAATAATTCATCTTATCTATTTTAGCATTAAATAAAAAAAATAAAATTAAAATATTTATGTTAATAACTTAAAATAATTTTGAAAGAATCTAAAAATAATTCGTGACAAGAATTTATTAAATATTAAGTTGAAGCTCAAAAATCAAAATGACATGTGAAATAAAATTAATTGAAATCATGAAAAAAAAATATAGTCAAATAGTTCTTTTGTGGCAATGATACTGGCAATTCTAAGTACTAATTTTTTGGTAAAATAGCAGATGTTGCTTTTGATTTAAGCTGCCTGATGGGTGGCGGGAGATTATTCCAACATTTCGTTGCCAAATACCTAAAGCTGCCCCGAAAGGCTGCAGTTTTATGCCGGAGGGTAAGCAGCTTCCATACCTAATAACCATACATAACTAGGGCCGCCCGCGGCTTCGTCTGCGTGGGTGGACAGTCTTTTTGCCATCCATTTGGAACTGTTAGTTTTTCCTGAAAAAAAGGTACCTGATGTCCTTTTTGTACCCCTGACAAGGTGTATGCAAAATTGCAAAATTTCATGATAATCGGTAGGTTCAGTAGTTAAGACGTGAAGGCGAGGCGTAGCAAACAAACAAACGGACTTTCGCATTTATAATATTAGTAACGATAAATATATCGTCAACTTTGTTCCCAAAAAGTGACATGAAAGATTATGTTATCGGTAAGAAAGAACACTTTCACTATCGGGATATCCTAAAAATCTCATGTTTCTAAGTGTACCTATACGAGAACTTTCTGTAATTAGAAAATATGATTTCTGTAATAGATGTTTTGCACGAAAATAAATAAAAAAATCTAGAGTTTTAATTCTTTTTTTGCGACAGTTCGTAATCAATTAAGACGAATCGTCGACGTCTGGACAGATTTCACGGTGATGCACCGAGCTCACAACCGTAACGTGGCACCGAAATGAACCGATTAGCTAGTTTATTTAGATATATTTTTAATTATTTAAAGCCTAGAAAAAACTGGCTAATTAGTCCGCCAGAACTGGGATCTTTTTTAGCACATATTCTTTTTTTTTTCTTCAATAATTGATACATTATCGATGAAGTATTTAACTTGAGGAGCTCGGTGGCGTAGTGGTTTTGCGCCTGGCCCAGCGATTGCGTAAGTTAAGCAACGTTCGCAAGGGTCGGTCATGGGATGGGTGACCAAAAATTTACTATCGCGAACTCCTCCGTGCTTCGGAAGGCACGTTAAGCCGTTGGTCCCGGCTGCATTAGCAGTCGTTAATACCCACCAATCCGCATTGGGCCCGCGTGGTGGGTTATGGCCCTTCCTCCTTATCCACCCATAAGGAAGGCCTGTGCCCCAGCAGTGGGGACATCAGAAATGGCTGATGGACATTTAACTTGATTATAAATAATCTTTAGTGACAGTCTATTCCGGTAGCCTAGTGTTTAAACGAATCAACTAAAAACTTAAAAATCAGTAACAGTTGCTTAGGCTACATACTGTCATATTTTTCCTATTTAATTGATTAGACTAAATTCTCCTACACTAATGCTTAGTCCATTAGTAGTATCACTAAGATATTTATTCATATTGATGACTATCATTTTGAGCTTAGTGTCTAATAGCTAAGACAAATAGGTGAATTGACTTGTTTCAAAACAACCGGTCTCTCATTAATCTTATGTGTCAACATGCTTATAAGTTATAACTAGTATTATTTAAGCGGCGGTGATTATTTAGTTCTATTTAGAAAAGGATTATATTTTTATTTATTTTTAGCAGCAATGTTTTTGGGACGGCGGGCGCCTAAAAAGGGTACTGAAACCTTGTAACGGTTCAAAACTGAACATGCTATTTTATCTCAAATATTTTTCGAATTTTGTTTCATACTGAGCATAATATTATTTAACTATCGAACAAGTTATTATAATAAAGAGTAGTTCAGGTTTTGAGTTAGCAATAATGCAGGAAGTTCTTTTAATCTTTCACGGCGCTAAAATTCAAATATTAGTCTCTGTGTAGGTAAAGACGCTAATAGGCTTAAAATTTATTTATATTTATTATTGTTTATTTATCAAATTTTATTAGAGCCTCTCGAATATTATTATAATAATTTATTTTAGAAGACTACTTAAAAAAAGGATTGAATTCGGTGTTAATTATTTCTGTAAGTTGTCAGTAGTGTCACACCACGTGATGTGTTTTAGCTAAAGTACGAAGAAAGATTGAAATGAAGTTTCTTCGAAAGCGAGATTTTATGCTGCAGGTTTATAACTCAAATGAGGGTAGGCATTTAAAAAAAATGTAAAAGTAGTCGGATGGGTGTTGCCAGTTAGGGTTTTTAAAGTACCAACATTGTGATGCTAAATTGATCGGAAATTTTAGGTTTAATTGGATCGAATACTTAATGGAAAATGTTGTAATACGTATTTTAGCAAATTGATTCTAGAGGTTATGATATTTTGGGGAAGGCGAGATAAAAAGATTGAAAAAGGTTGGATTCAAATTGTAGCATATGGGAGGTTCAATTTGTTGTGAATATAAAATTCGTATTAATCAGAGTTCTATGATTATAGTACAATAATTTCATATGATTCTGGGTAAATATGCTGAATATTATTCAAAGTTGTTAGTTTTGTTAGAAATGATGTAAGGGGGAAAACTTGTTGATTTATTTATGATTGAAACGTTGTTTCATACAATTGTATGAATTACTTAAATCAAATGTAGCTGAAATGTCAGTATAGAGAAATATTTAGGTAACAGATTAATTTTAATTTGGTTACAAATTGAGTGGCATTGTGCGCTTGAGTATAGAGAATCTTGAACATAGGAGGTTATTGGTTAGTTGAATTGTACGTTGAAATTATTGATTAGTATAGGGGTTCATTTTGTAAGATTAGTAACTTAAATATTATATTTATAAGTTGAGTAAGACAAAACTGAATTCTCCCCATTTTTGAAGGAGAAGGGAAAATTTTAGGAATAATTTATGTAAAGTAGGGAAATGAAGGTAGAAAAAAAAGATGCTTAGATCGTGTGGGGTGAGTTTCCTGCAGAGAGTGAATGATTCTGGGGGATTATAAAAGGCGAAGTTGGGGGGAAATCGCTCTCTTTACTTTCTCCGACCTCAGCGAAGCATCAAGTGGAACTCAGAAGAAGCCGTCGATACCCTCTCTGTAAGAAACTTCAATCAAGTAGTATTTTATTTTAACGCAAGAAACATCAAGAAGTCAGGAAGATAGTGTTTTTAATTGAGGTTTTGACGTATAGGTCCGCAACCGGGTGCGAGTCTTTTGCTTATATGCTTTAATTAGGGCTTATATGGTATAAGTAAGCTTCAAATTAAAGTATGTAGATTTTGCTTGCGAATTTTCATGAAGTAAAGTAAATTTCCCAATAGTTTCAAGAATTTTCATGGTTTAAGGTTGTTCGAAATTTGTTTAAGCAATCAGGGGGAAATAAAGGGGGGGTAGATTTCTCTTTAGTTTTGTGTCTTTATTGGGCGTTCGGTCAATCCTCAAAGGGGTAGGTAAAATAGCATTGCTCTGTGGCGTGCAATGCGGGTTTCTGTTGAAAGATACCTAGTTTAGTCACTTAAGGTTACCAAGCTAGCCAACTCGCTCATCAACCAACGGTCCGAACGGTGTGTGGATATAATCCCGTTTGAACGTGGAGGATATGGCTTGGTAATGTTAATCCTCTTCTGTCAGGACTCAGCGCTGTCCCGTCCCACCAGCGCTGAGCACGTCCAAGCTGTTAGGGGAGTTTAGGCGAGTCATGCTTGCTCACGCTGTACAGGATCGGGGCGTCGGGGATGATGGTAAGCATCCCAAACATTGCATAGGAAATCGGAATTTAGTCGTTGGTAGGCAGGTAAATTCATTAGGTTTATAAATTCATTGTTAGGCGCGTAGGAACAGTAGCTTAGGTTAGCATCTCAAGGCGGGAGGGAAACTTGGATGCTGGTAAAAGGTTAGACATCCTCAAGAAGGTCGTGTTGTCAGCAAGGTAACAGCAGGAACGGTAGACAAGCTAGGAGCTTTTAGGTAGGCGGTGGAGAGGTAGATCACTTCGTAGTGTATCGGATTTAGGTAGGCCGCAAATAGGTAGGCGTCGTCAAGATGGCCACCAAGGTCAATAGGTAGTGATTCGAAATTTAGGTAGGCGGTGTTGAGAATCGGGTCGACAAAATGGCCGCCGTGGGTCACCAAGTGGAACATTCGAATTTATATAGGCGGTGAAGAGGTAGGATGACTTAGGAATGGAACATGGTGAATGCGGAAGTGTACAATATAATGGACGAAAGTTTATGTGGAATTACTGGTTATAATCCAATAGAATAGTATCAATCTTCCATAGAATCAGTGTTGTGAATGATTACTACAGTGTGCTAAATTGTGTAGACTTTGCAAGCTTCAGTAAGTACCCACAAATTAATTTACTCTTAATTTAATTTAGATATCCTTTACAGTTAATATTGAATAATGATTTAATAGATGGAGTAGAATCATAAATAAAGAATAGATTATTTATCTTTGAATTGGATTGGTCGAAGGGAGCTATGGTTGAACCGATTGTTTATAGATAGAATAAACTATTTTGGTAATTTTGAGAGGAGTGCTGAAACAAGATCTGAGTGTATGGAATAAGCTCGTGTCTCTAGTAAGTTAAGGTCGATTCACAACTTCTAGGTCACTAGATCAATGCTTTGAGTAAACCTTTCAAATTGACAGAATGATGTTTATGATTAACCGAGAATTAATACTTTGAAAAGTATCTACCAACTATGAAAGTATCATATTATTTAGTGAATATATAAAATTCACAAATAATAATGACAACATATCTTTTATCTGAGTTCAAATATTTAAACTATGTTCCACCAGCCAACTCAATTGAAAGATGTTAGAAATAGAATCTAGTTTACAATTGAGAACAAATATTGCCAAGTCTACTCAATATTAAATCGAAATACTGCTTTAACCTTTAGTAAATGACCTGAAGTCAATTCAGGTTATGGTTGTATATTTATAATTTAGTTGAGATTGAAGTATGGAAATCCCGTCATAGAATTTTACCTTGTTTAGAATTGTCTTTCCTTCAGAATTTGAGAACTATCAGTGTCCCAAGTATATGGATAGTAATGTTGTGTCCATCTGTTATAATGTTAAACAGTCATACTAGAACTAATTATTTAATTATTCTAAATTTAAATTCGTAATTCAGCCATCGCAATTGAAGGAGAAATCTTCATTGTGAGTAACTGGTAGTTCGCTTGAAAGCACTCTGCTTGCCCTCTTTTATTAAAACTGACTGACAAAGACTAAGTACTATAACTTAAAAATATTCATTAATTAAATTTGTCATGAAAGAATATGGCTGGCCAGAAGGGAGTTGACCAAGTACGGAGACGAGACTCATTGTATCGGGCGGGGAGCGGGCCCATACCTTAGCTGGCAAAAACACAATTGCATATTCATTACTTGTATAATAACTTCAGAAAGTAAAAGAATTCTTATTTATTAGCGCTGAAAATTTTATTATACTTTGATCTCAGACGACTAAAACTTCTTAACTTACCTGAAATAATCTCTCTTATTTTAATGAACTAAGTTGACAATAGATAATTTACATTATTTGGAATAACGTCATACATGGCATATAATTTGACACTTGGCAGCGGAAGAGAATTGCTCAAATTTAACTTTTCTCTATAACCCGACTTACCTCTTTTTACCTTGCAGTCTATTATGGTTGAACATACCCTCTTTTACTTTATAACAATACTCCATTTAACTCATAAATTCACTTTGATCATTTCCTATCAACGTAGGTTTATTTCGCTCATACTTACTTCATCTACGGAACGTAATTGGGAACGCTTTCCTTTTTATTTATAGTATTCCCATTTTTTGACACTAAAGACCTATGGAATTTCCCTTGGTAGTATGACAAATATTAAGAATTAATATGAAAGTAAAGTAAACTCACTTAAGAAAAATACAGACTTAATTTCTATTTCTCTGGTTATATCAATAGAGCAATATCTTTCATTTAGTGGTATTTTCTTTTAGAAATAAATGTAATATCAGGAATAATTAAGACCTAGTAAAGAAAGCGAATACTTCTATTGGAAAATGAAAATCAATACTAATCACACTTTTAAAAGAATTTGGGTTCACTAATTATCACATCCAGGGTTCCTCCATTAGACTTTCACAGGCCCTCACAGATCACACAAAGCTTGTTAGTAAAGTTCTTTGTAGGTTAGTTAAGGTTGGATAAAGTAAACTTAGTAAATTGTATTTTGGAGGTTATTTAATCCAGTAAAATTAGGTTCAATAGTTTAGTTATAATCAACGGTAAGTAGTAAGCGGATTTTGATTGTCCTACTGTCCTGTAGGTTATTAGGTTTCCACTTAGGTTTTAGTCTCTTGCATAGGCCGTGATCATCTAGATTCATTGTAGTTAGGACGTCGGTTACATTTTCGTTGATACCGTGACCAGGATTTCATATTATTATTGCGAATCTTCAGGTTTTGTGTGGTTTGGGAGTGAGTGACTGTTAACAAGTGAGATTGTGACAGTCACATTTTGTTGCGGTGAAGTGGGTATAAAGGTTTGATATGTTGAAACACTGATTTTCTTTTCCAATGGTTGTTAAGTTATCATTCTGGTACGAGTTATGGCGTTTAACTTGTCACTTTGGCTGGTCCTTGAAACTTTTGTTTTGCGAATCATTTGTAAGATCTTAGTTAAATATCTCTGAAAACAAATATACAAATAACCACTGTTATAAGACAAATCTTGTAAAATATTTCGATACACTTAATGTTTTCATTGTCATTATAGTGCTGCCAAGACTATCGACGTCTCTGATATCTTATCGATAGTTACGTAAATTATCGACACTTAGGTTAACTGTATTGCATTTGGTTCTATAGTCATTTTACACACTACGTTTGGTTACAATGATACAATTATGCAGTTAAATTATTACTTGTTCATACAGTATAGTCTCGTTTAAGGTAAATTGCGTAGTTAAGCAAATCGTATCGCGATAGTTTTTTTATTGATATACACTATCGATAATCGATATAATTATTTTCCCAGTTCCGGTTTATCTACTCAAGTCAAATTTATTTTACTCTGTTCAAAGGTCCGCATCAAGGTCCGACCGAATCCACTTTTCGGCCATGGACCGAGACCGATTTAAAAATTGAATTCTGACTTGGATTTTATTCACTGATATGATTAAGTTAGAAAAAAAAAGGACATTTTTATAGGTAACCACATATACGATTTTAAATGTATAACTAAGGACAACGAGTGCCTGGCGGGTTTTTATCAATCATATGTCAATACGCATTAATATTGTCGTGCGGTGTCAAAGAGATTTGACAAAATAATAGCATAAGTCACTTTGGGGATCAATACTTCCCAACTATTGACCTTGAGGGAAAGTAAAATAAGAAACTTCAACGTTATTTTTAAAGACACGTTATAAAAAAAAAAAAAACTTTTGTTCTTCTTTTGTTTATACCTAAGAAATAAAGCAGATCATAGGATATGTACGATTATAAAATTCTAGTCTTGTTACTTGGTTTTTGATGAAGAATCCACGAATAAAACAGATACACAGGTATTCAGATCAGAATTATTAGTACAGATTTTTGACGAAAATATTGTAGCTTTATTGGATACAGGTAGTGATATAACATGTATTTCGGAGGAGTTTTGGAATAGTTTAGTAGAAAGACGACCATCGATACCCGTTATGCCTATTAAATCATTTCTAATTAAAACTGCTGTAGGACAAAAGAGTGAAGAGATAAAAATTTTAGGGTTTCATAGTAAATTACTAAGAGGAGCACAACTAAATTGGACAGTTACTGAACAAGAGCTCTATTCGATAATTTGTTGTTTGGAAAAATTTGAGACTTATTTAAGAGGGGCTAAAGTAATAATACGAACGGACCATAAAGCATTAACATTTGTAAAGAATAGTAAATTATACAATGCGCGAGTAACTAGATGGATAAATTATTTAGAACAGTTTCAATATGTAGTTCAACATGTAAAAGGTAGAGATAATGTAGTAGCTGATGTGTTATCAAGATATCAACCAGAAGGGGATTTATTACAGGAGGATAAAACTAATTCGCCTAGAATATTTTACACTGAGAGAGGAATTAATAAAGAGTTACTTGAAAAATTAAAGGATTTAGCTAGACTACAACGGGAAGATGTGGAGATAGGAGAAATAATTAGAATTCTAATCAGTGGGGTTGGAATAAATGGTAGAGTAAGTCAAATTTCTAAAAGGTGTGTATTAGGTGATGGAATATTATATTATTTACCTGGCGAGGGAAGTAGAAAGGTGTTATTCTTACCGGAATCAATTAGAGAGGAAGTTATTTGGCAGGTACATTTCGAAATGGGACATCAAGGGGCTTACAAAATCATTAAGTACATTAAGGATAGATTTTTTTGGAAAGGATTAACTAAACAGGTCAAACGTCTATTAAAGGGGTGTCACGATTGTCAGATAACTAAGAGCGATACAGCTAAGTATGTAGATCCTTGTCGCTCAATCATAACTGAGAATGTAGGAGATATCGTTATGGCAGATTTGTATGGTCCACTTCCGTCGGGGAAGTTCGGTATGAATTATATTTTGGTTGTGCAAGACTCCTTTAGTAAGTTTGTGAAATTTTATGATCTTAGAAAAGCAACTGCAATTTCGGTATTAACTAAGGTGAGAAAATTCTTTCGCATAATCAAACCCAGGGCTATAATGACGGATAATGGGTCGCAATTTGCTAGTAGGATGTGGAAGGAAGTTATGAAAGAAGAAGGGGTGAGAGTTATTTATACCACAGTTAGAAATCCTAGGCCTAATACTACGGAAAGAGTAAATAAGGAGTTAGGACGATTATTCCGAACTTATTGTAGGACAAATCATAAAGGTTGGGTTGATATATTGCCCAAATTAGAAGTTCTATATAATAACACTTACCATGAAAGTACGGGTTTTACTCCTTGCGAGATTTTATATAGTGAACCTACGAGACTATCTTTTGATGACAATTTGCCGAATGGTGTGGTATCTCTACCTGTAGACGAAATTAGGGAGAAAGCTCGTGAGAATTTAAGGAAGGCAGAACAAATTTAATGAGAAATATCGTATCATTCAATATCAAATAGGTGATTTGGTTAAGATAAGGAAATTAAATAAGTCTGATGCTAAATTAAAAATTACGAAAAAGTTCGAACCATTGTATGAGGGTCCGTATGTGGTTGGCGCTAATCCGTTTAAGAATGTGTATTTACTTGTAGACCCTAAGTCTGGCAAGGAACGAGGAAGGTTTAACACTATACATTTGTCTAGGTATTATAAATAAGCTTTGTAAATAATAGATAGTATCTTGTATAAGTATCAAATATCAATTGTTTTTTTTTCTTAAGTTGACTAATAAATGGTAAAAGGGGTAACTTTGTATAGAGACTGTTGGGCAAGGGAAAAGCCTGTCTGAGCTTACAAAATTTTAACAACTCGATTGTTAGTCTGATGAAAAAAAAGAGAAAGGTCAAAGTCTAATTAAAAAAAAAAAAAAATATATAATTCTTTGATGGAGTGTTATTCACTTGGTACGTTACGGGTTGGACAAAAAATTAGTTAATTGTCCAAGTTAATTAAAACATATTTCGTTGTTCGAGTTGGTTGAAATTGTAAGGTCAGATAGAGGGGTGTGTCGGTGGCTTTTCTTTCCGGGGGGGAAATTTTTCTGTTTAGATATAGGTCTAGGTAGACGTTAAGTTGATGTAGATTTAGGTAATCGGTAGAATATCCGACTGTGTTTAGGCAGCTTTATGAAATAGAAAAAGCATATACAATTAAGTACGCCGTTAACTTAAATTGATAATGAGTCAGTTAACTTGAAATAATTTCATATATAAAAGGGTTGTTTAACTTTAACATATCGTGTAAAATTCACTTTCGTTTAACGTGTGAGGCGTGTATTATTATAGTGTGTCGCGTAGTGTAGAAAGTGCGTAACATAAGATTAATTTTTCGTAACGAATTTGAGATAATACTTTATTGTAAATTTTGCATATAATTATGTTTGGTGACAATCGGCGTATTGAATCCTAACATTGTATGATTAATCTCTACCCAATTTAGTTATTTATATTTTCATTCAGGGTGTAGCTATGATATAATCTTAGGTGGCGTGAATGTAGGCTAGTGAATGAAGACAATGAATGCTGCATGAAGAGAACAGATGAATAGAATGAGAATCTAATCTAGTTTATGAGTATGAATGGGATGTTAATTTAAAAGATTGCATAGAATGAGAGTTAATGTGGATTAGGAATTGGAATTAAAATATAGATTCTATATGGAGGGCTTTGGATTATAACATATGTGAAACCTGAATGCAGACTTATTATTTTTCCAAGAGATAGGACCACCACACTGCTCTAGCGTTTGGTTTGTGCTTGCGGCCGGACCGGCGTTTAGGGTTGACAAACTTGAATTTTGTACAGTAGGACTTTTGGTGTTAGGTTAGAGAAAAAAAAAAGAGAGAAAACAAACACTATTGACGTTTGTAAATTGTCCTGGTGTGAACAACTGTCTGAAATTCATACTACACAAGAAGCTAAGAGCTATGAATATGAACTCGACAACTGCACACTCTCCAAGGCGATATTAGGGTTGTTCTAGAGTCTTAAGTAAGCTTTTGGAAATATAGGGTCATTGTATAGGCTCACTTCGAACCGACGGAGTAGGCCCTGTTGGCAAGAAAGGAGTAATACTTGATTGTGGAAGGGTTCAATGCACAAATATGTAGCGTCATACGCAAACTTTTTCATAAGGTTAGAAAAAGACTTATTTGTCGCATGTAGACTTGCTAGAAGTTGTGGATTCACAACCCACACCTTACTGTGATCTTGTACGACTCTGGTGTTGAATATGCATAAGACGGAATTGGCAAAAGTCACATAAAACTTAAAACTCGCTTGATAACTTTTCAATATTGTCTTGGTTTAAATACACTCTACAATCTAAATCTCATTTACATTAGGTTTCACCCAACAATTCTTTGATCTTGGAGAAATAATAATGGTTAGGGTTATTAAGGGGAAGGGTTTTTTTTTTATTATACAAAAGGGATGTATGAGTAAAAATTGAGGATTAAAAGTAGAGGCGGAATAAATATTTGAGAATTGAGAAGGAAAATCCTACTCCGGATCCAATACGTAGTCTTGTCACCTGTGCAGGATTTTGGGGTCGAGCTGTAACGGTTCAAAACTGAACATGCTATTTTATCTCAAATATTTTTCGAATTTTGTTTCATACTGAGCATAATATTATTTAACTATCGAACAAGTTATTATAATAAAGAGTAGTTCAGGTTTTGAGTTAGCAATAATGCAGGAAGTTCTTTTAATCTTTCACGGCGCTAAAATTCAAATATTAGTCTCTGTGTAGGTAACGACGCTAATAGGCTTAAAATTTATTTATATTTATTATTGTTTATTTATCAAATTTTATTAGAGCCTCTCGAATATTATTATAATAATTTATTTTAGAAGACTACTTAAAAAAAGGATTGAATTCGGTGTTAATTATTTCTGTAAGTTGTCAGTAGTGTCACACCACGTGATGTGTTTTAGCTAAAGTACGAAGAAAGATTGAAATGAAGTTTCTTCGAAAGCGAGATTTTATGCTGCAGGTTTATAACTCAAATGAGGGTAGGCATTTAAAAAAAATGTAAAAGTAGTCGGATGGGTGTTGCCAGTTAGGGTTTTTAAAGTACCAACATTGTGATGCTAAATTGATCGGAAATTTTAGGTTTAATTGGATCGAATACTTAATGGAAAATGTTGTAATACGTATTTTAGCAAATTGATTCTAGAGGTTATGATATTTTGGGGAAGGCGAGATAAAAAGATTGAAAAAGGTTGGATTCAAATTGTAGCATATGGGAGGTTCAATTTGTTGTGAATATAAAATTCGTATTAATCAGAGTTCTATGATTATAGTACAATAATTTCATATGATTCTGGGTAAATATGCTGAATATTATTCAAAGTTGTTAGTTTTGTTAGAAATGATGTAAGGGGGAAAACTTGTTGATTTATTTATGATTGAAACGTTGTTTCATACAATTGTATGAATTACTTAAATCAAATGTAGCTGAAATGTCAGTATAGAGAAATATTTAGGTAACAGATTAATTTTAATTTGGTTACAAATTGAGTGGCATTGTGCGCTTGAGTATAGAGAATCTTGAACATAGGAGGTTATTGGTTAGTTGAATTGTACGTTGAAATTATTGATTAGTATAGGGGTTCATTTTGTAAGATTAGTAACTTAAATATTATATTTATAAGTTGAGTAAGACAAAACTGAATTCTCCCCATTTTTGAAGGAGAAGGGAAAATTTTAGGAATAATTTATGTAAAGTAGGGAAATGAAGGTAGAAAAAAAAGATGCTTAGATCGTGTGGGGTGAGTTTCCTGCAGAGAGTGAATGATTCTGGGGGATTATAAAAGGCGAAGTTGGGGGGAAATCGCTCTCTTTACTTTCTCCGACCTCAGCGAAGCATCAAGTGGAACTCAGAAGAAGCCGTCGATACCCTCTCTGTAAGAAACTTCAATCAAGTAGTATTTTATTTTAACGCAAGAAACATCAAGAAGTCAGGAAGATAGTGTTTTTAATTGAGGTTTTGACGTATAGGTCCGCAACCGGGTGCGAGTCTTTTGCTTATATGCTTTAATTAGGGCTTATATGGTATAAGTAAGCTTCAAATTAAAGTATGTAGATTTTGCTTGCGAATTTTCATGAAGTAAAGTAAATTTCCCAATAGTTTCAAGAATTTTCATGGTTTAAGGTTGTTCGAAATTTGTTTAAGCAATCAGGGGGAAATAAAGGGGGGGTAGATTTCTCTTTAGTTTTGTGTCTTTATTGGGCGTTCGGTCAATCCTCAAAGGGGTAGGTAAAATAGCATTGCTCTGTGGCGTGCAATGCGGGTTTCTGTTGAAAGATACCTAGTTTAGTCACTTAAGGTTACCAAGCTAGCCAACTCGCTCATCAACCAACGGTCCGAACGGTGTGTGGATATAATCCCGTTTGAACGTGGAGGATATGGCTTGGTAATGTTAATCCTCTTCTGTCAGGACTCAGCGCTGTCCCGTCCCACCAGCGCTGAGCACGTCCAAGCTGTTAGGGGAGTTTAGGCGAGTCATGCTTGCTCACGCTGTACAGGATCGGGGCGTCGGGGATGATGGTAAGCATCCCAAACATTGCATAGGAAATCGGAATTTAGTCGTTGGTAGGCAGGTAAATTCATTAGGTTTATAAATTCATTGTTAGGCGCGTAGGAACAGTAGCTTAGGTTAGCATCTCAAGGCGGGAGGGAAACTTGGATGCTGGTAAAAGGTTAGACATCCTCAAGAAGGTCGTGTTGTCAGCAAGGTAACAGCAGGAACGGTAGACAAGCTAGGAGCTTTTAGGTAGGCGGTGGAGAGGTAGATCACTTCGTAGTGTATCGGATTTAGGTAGGCCGCAAATAGGTAGGCGTCGTCAAGATGGCCACCAAGGTCAATAGGTAGTGATTCGAAATTTAGGTAGGCGGTGTTGAGAATCGGGTCGACAAAATGGCCGCCGTGGGTCACCAAGTGGAACATTCGAATTTATATAGGCGGTGAAGAGGTAGGATGACTTAGGAATGGAACATGGTGAATGCGGAAGTGTACAATATAATGGACGAAAGTTTATGTGGAATTACTGGTTATAATCCAATAGAATAGTATCAATCTTCCATAGAATCAGTGTTGTGAATGATTACTACAGTGTGCTAAATTGTGTAGACTTTGCAAGCTTCAGTAAGTACCCACAAATTAATTTACTCTTAATTTAATTTAGATATCCTTTACAGTTAATATTGAATAATGATTTAATAGATGGAGTAGAATCATAAATAAAGAATAGATTATTTATCTTTGAATTGGATTGGTCGAAGGGAGCTATGGTTGAACCGATTGTTTATAGATAGAATAAACTATTTTGGTAATTTTGAGAGGAGTGCTGAAACAAGATCTGAGTGTATGGAATAAGCTCGTGTCTCTAGTAAGTTAAGGTCGATTCACAACTTCTAGGTCACTAGATCAATGCTTTGAGTAAACCTTTCAAATTGACAGAATGATGTTTATGATTAACCGAGAATTAATACTTTGAAAAGTATCTACCAACTATGAAAGTATCATATTATTTAGTGAATATATAAAATTCACAAATAATAATGACAACATATCTTTTATCTGAGTTCAAATATTTAAACTATGTTCCACCAGCCAACTCAATTGAAAGATGTTAGAAATAGAATCTAGTTTACAATTGAGAACAAATATTGCCAAGTCTACTCAATATTAAATCGAAATACTGCTTTAACCTTTAGTAAATGACCTGAAGTCAATTCAGGTTATGGTTGTATATTTATAATTTAGTTGAGATTGAAGTATGGAAATCCCGTCATAGAATTTTACCTTGTTTAGAATTGTCTTTCCTTCAGAATTTGAGAACTATCAGTGTCCCAAGTATATGGATAGTAATGTTGTGTCCATCTGTTATAATGTTAAACAGTCATACTAGAACTAATTATTTAATTATTCTAAATTTAAATTCGTAATTCAGCCATCGCAATTGAAGGAGAAATCTTCATTGTGAGTAACTGGTAGTTCGCTTGAAAGCACTCTGCTTGCCCTCTTTTATTAAAACTGACTGACAAAGACTAAGTACTATAACTTAAAAATATTCATTAATTAAATTTGTCATGAAAGAATATGGCTGGCCAGAAGGGAGTTGACCAAGTACGGAGACGAGACTCATTGTATCGGGCGGGGAGCGGGCCCATACCTTAGCTGGCAAAAACACAATTGCATATTCATTACTTGTATAATAACTTCAGAAAGTAAAAGAATTCTTATTTATTAGCGCTGAAAATTTTATTATACTTTGATCTCAGACGACTAAAACTTCTTAACTTACCTGAAATAATCTCTCTTATTTTAATGAACTAAGTTGACAATAGATAATTTACATTATTTGGAATAACGTCATACATGGCATATAATTTGACACTTGGCAGCGGAAGAGAATTGCTCAAATTTAACTTTTCTCTATAACCCGACTTACCTCTTTTTACCTTGCAGTCTATTATGGTTGAACATACCCTCTTTTACTTTATAACAATACTCCATTTAACTCATAAATTCACTTTGATCATTTCCTATCAACGTAGGTTTATTTCGCTCATACTTACTTCATCTACGGAACGTAATTGGGAACGCTTTCCTTTTTATTTATAGTATTCCCATTTTTTGACACTAAAGAACTATGGAATTTCCCTTGGTAGTATGACAAATATTAAGAATTAATATGAAAGTAAAGTAAACTCACTTAAGAAAAATACAGACTTAATTTCTATTTCTCTGGTTATATCAATAGAGCAATATCTTTCATTTAGTGGTATTTTCTTTTAGAAATAAATGTAATATCAGGAATAATTAAGACCTAGTAAAGAAAGCGAATACTTCTATTGGAAAATGAAAATCAATACTAATCACACTTTTAAAAGAATTTGGGTTCACTAATTATCACATCCAGGGTTCCTCCATTAGACTTTCACAGGCCCTCACAGATCACACAAAGCTTGTTAGTAAAGTTCTTTGTAGGTTAGTTAAGGTTGGATAAAGTAAACTTAGTAAATTGTATTTTGGAGGTTATTTAATCCAGTAAAATTAGGTTCAATAGTTTAGTTATAATCAACGGTAAGTAGTAAGCGGATTTTGATTGTCCTACTGTCCTGTAGGTTATTAGGTTTCCACTTAGGTTTTAGTCTCTTGCATAGGCCGTGATCATCTAGATTCATTGTAGTTAGGACGTCGGTTACATTTTCGTTGATACCGTGACCAGGATTTCATATTATTATTGCGAATCTTCAGGTTTTGTGTGGTTTGGGAGTGAGTGACTGTTAACAAGTGAGATTGTGACAGTCACATTTTGTTGCGGTGAAGTGGGTATAAAGGTTTGATATGTTGAAACACTGATTTTCTTTTCCAATGGTTGTTAAGTTATCATTCTGGTACGAGTTATGGCGTTTAACTTGTCACTTTGGCTGGTCCTTGAAACTTTTGTTTTGCGAATCATTTGTAAGATCTTAGTTAAATATCTCTGAAAACAAATATACAAATAACCACTGTTATAAGACAAATCTTGTAAAATATTTCGATACACTTAATGTTTTCATTGTCATTATAGTGCTGCCAAGACTATCGACGTCTCTGATATCTTATCGATAGTTACGTAAATTATCGACACTTAGGTTAACTGTATTGCATTTGGTTCTATAGTCATTTTACACACTACGTTTGGTTACAATGATACAATTATGCAGTTAAATTATTACTTGTTCATACAGTATAGTCTCGTTTAAGGTAAATTGCGTAGTTAAGCAAATCGTATCGCGATAGTTTTTTTATTGATATACACTATCGATAATCGATATAATTATTTTCCCAGTTCCGGTTTATCTACTCAAGTCAAATTTATTTTACTCTGTTCAAAGGTCCGCATCAAGGTCCGACCGAATCCACTTTTCGGCCATGGACCGAGACCGATTTAAAAATTGAATTCTGACTTGGATTTTATTCACTGATATGATTAAGTTAGAAAAAAAAAGGACATTTTTATAGGTAACCACATATACGATTTTAAATGTATAACTAAGGACAACGAGTGCCTGGCGGGTTTTTATCAATCATATGTCAATACGCATTAATATTGTCGTGCGGTGTCAAAGAGATTTGACAAAATAATAGCATAAGTCACTTTGGGGATCAATACTTCCCAACTATTGACCTTGAGGGAAAGTAAAATAAGAAACTTCAACGTTATTTTTAAAGACACGTTATAAAAAAAAAAAAACTTTTGTTCTTCTTTTGTTTATACCTAAGAAATAAAGCAGATCATAGGATATGTACGATTATAAAATTCTAGTCTTGTTACTTGGTTTTTGATGAAGAATCCACGAATAAAACAGATACACAGGTATTCAGATCAGAATTATTAGTACAGATTTTTGACGAAAATATTGTAGCTTTATTGGATACAGGTAGTGATATAACATGTATTTCGGAGGAGTTTTGGAATAGTTTAGTAGAAAGACGACCATCGATACCCGTTATGCCTATTAAATCATTTCTAATTAAAACTGCTGTAGGACAAAAGAGTGAAGAGATAAAAATTTTAGGGTTTCATAGTAAATTACTAAGAGGAGCACAACTAAATTGGACAGTTACTGAACAAGAGCTCTATTCGATAATTTGTTGTTTGGAAAAATTTGAGACTTATTTAAGAGGGGCTAAAGTAATAATACGAACGGACCATAAAGCATTAACATTTGTAAAGAATAGTAAATTATACAATGCGCGAGTAACTAGATGGATAAATTATTTAGAACAGTTTCAATATGTAGTTCAACATGTAAAAGGTAGAGATAATGTAGTAGCTGATGTGTTATCAAGATATCAACCAGAAGGGGATTTATTACAGGAGGATAAAACTAATTCGCCTAGAATATTTTACACTGAGAGAGGAATTAATAAAGAGTTACTTGAAAAATTAAAGGATTTAGCTAGACTACAACGGGAAGATGTGGAGATAGGAGAAATAATTAGAATTCTAATCAGTGGGGTTGGAATAAATGGTAGAGTAAGTCAAATTTCTAAAAGGTGTGTATTAGGTGATGGAATATTATATTATTTACCTGGCGAGGGAAGTAGAAAGGTGTTATTCTTACCGGAATCAATTAGAGAGGAAGTTATTTGGCAGGTACATTTCGAAATGGGACATCAAGGGGCTTACAAAATCATTAAGTACATTAAGGATAGATTTTTTTGGAAAGGATTAACTAAACAGGTCAAACGTCTATTAAAGGGGTGTCACGATTGTCAGATAACTAAGAGCGATACAGCTAAGTATGTAGATCCTTGTCGCTCAATCATAACTGAGAATGTAGGAGATATCGTTATGGCAGATTTGTATGGTCCACTTCCGTCGGGGAAGTTCGGTATGAATTATATTTTGGTTGTGCAAGACTCCTTTAGTAAGTTTGTGAAATTTTATGATCTTAGAAAAGCAACTGCAATTTCGGTATTAACTAAGGTGAGAAAATTCTTTCGCATAATCAAACCCAGGGCTATAATGACGGATAATGGGTCGCAATTTGCTAGTAGGATGTGGAAGGAAGTTATGAAAGAAGAAGGGGTGAGAGTTATTTATACCACAGTTAGAAATCCTAGGCCTAATACTACGGAAAGAGTAAATAAGGAGTTAGGACGATTATTCCGAACTTATTGTAGGACAAATCATAAAGGTTGGGTTGATATATTGCCCAAATTAGAAGTTCTATATAATAACACTTACCATGAAAGTACGGGTTTTACTCCTTGCGAGATTTTATATAGTGAACCTACGAGACTATCTTTTGATGACAATTTGCCGAATGGTGTGGTATCTCTACCTGTAGACGAAATTAGGGAGAAAGCTCGTGAGAATTTAAGGAAGGCAGAACAAATTTAATGAGAAATATCGTATCATTCAATATCAAATAGGTGATTTGGTTAAGATAAGGAAATTAAATAAGTCTGATGCTAAATTAAAAATTACGAAAAAGTTCGAACCATTGTATGAGGGTCCGTATGTGGTTGGCGCTAATCCGTTTAAGAATGTGTATTTACTTGTAGACCCTAAGTCTGGCAAGGAACGAGGAAGGTTTAACACTATACATTTGTCTAGGTATTATAAATAAGCTTTGTAAATAATAGATAGTATCTTGTATAAGTATCAAATATCAATTGTTTTTTTTTCTTAAGTTGACTAATAAATGGTAAAAGGGGTAACTTTGTATAGAGACTGTTGGGCAAGGGAAAAGCCTGTCTGAGCTTACAAAATTTTAACAACTCGATTGTTAGTCTGATGAAAAAAAAGAGAAAGGTCAAAGTCTAATTAAAAAAAAAAAAAAATATATAATTCTTTGATGGAGTGTTATTCACTTGGTACGTTACGGGTTGGACAAAAAATTAGTTAATTGTCCAAGTTAATTAAAACATATTTCGTTGTTCGAGTTGGTTGAAATTGTAAGGTCAGATAGAGGGGTGTGTCGGTGGCTTTTCTTTCCGGGGGGGAAATTTTTCTGTTTAGATATAGGTCTAGGTAGACGTTAAGTTGATGTAGATTTAGGTAATCGGTAGAATATCCGACTGTGTTTAGGCAGCTTTATGAAATAGAAAAAGCATATACAATTAAGTACGCCGTTAACTTAAATTGATAATGAGTCAGTTAACTTGAAATAATTTCATATATAAAAGGGTTGTTTAACTTTAACATATCGTGTAAAATTCACTTTCGTTTAACGTGTGAGGCGTGTATTATTATAGTGTGTCGCGTAGTGTAGAAAGTGCGTAACATAAGATTAATTTTTCGTAACGAATTTGAGATAATACTTTATTGTAAATTTTGCATATAATTATGTTTGGTGACAATCGGCGTATTGAATCCTAACATTGTATGATTAATCTCTACCCAATTTAGTTATTTATATTTTCATTCAGGGTGTAGCTATGATATAATCTTAGGTGGCGTGAATGTAGGCTAGTGAATGAAGACAATGAATGCTGCATGAAGAGAACAGATGAATAGAATGAGAATCTAATCTAGTTTATGAGTATGAATGGGATGTTAATTTAAAAGATTGCATAGAATGAGAGTTAATGTGGATTAGGAATTGGAATTAAAATATAGATTCTATATGGAGGGCTTTGGATTATAACATATGTGAAACCTGAATGCAGACTTATTATTTTTCCAAGAGATAGGACCACCACACTGCTCTAGCGTTTGGTTTGTGCTTGCGGCCGGACCGGCGTTTAGGGTTGACAAACTTGAATTTTGTACAGTAGGACTTTTGGTGTTAGGTTAGAGAAAAAAAAAAGAGAGAAAACAAACACTATTGACGTTTGTAAATTGTCCTGGTGTGAACAACTGTCTGAAATTCATACTACACAAGAAGCTAAGAGCTATGAATATGAACTCGACAACTGCACACTCTCCAAGGCGATATTAGGGTTGTTCTAGAGTCTTAAGTAAGCTTTTGGAAATATAGGGTCATTGTATAGGCTCACTTCGAACCGACGGAGTAGGCCCTGTTGGCAAGAAAGGAGTAATACTTGATTGTGGAAGGGTTCAATGCACAAATATGTAGCGTCATACGCAAACTTTTTCATAAGGTTAGAAAAAGACTTATTTGTCGCATGTAGACTTGCTAGAAGTTGTGGATTCACAACCCACACCTTACTGTGATCTTGTACGACTCTGGTGTTGAATATGCATAAGACGGAATTGGCAA
Organism: Agriphila geniculea; assembly: GCA_943789525.1. Taxonomy (NCBI): domain Eukaryota; kingdom Metazoa; phylum Arthropoda; class Insecta; order Lepidoptera; family Crambidae; genus Agriphila; species Agriphila geniculea. The sequence goes on from OX038871.1 coordinate 22,730,687, forward strand.
AAGTCACATAAAACTTAAAACTCGCTTGATAACTTTTCAATATTGTCTTGGTTTAAATACACTCTACAATCTAAATCTCATTTACATTAGGTTTCACCCAACAATTCTTTGATCTTGGAGAAATAATAATGGTTAGGGTTATTAAGGGGAAGGGTTTTTTTTTTATTATACAAAAGGGATGTATGAGTAAAAATTGAGGATTAAAAGTAGAGGCGGAATAAATATTTGAGAATTGAGAAGGAAAATCCTACTCCGGATCCAATACGTAGTCTTGTCACCTGTGCAGGATTTTGGGGTCGAGCTGTAACGGTTCAAAACTGAACATGCTATTTTATCTCAAATATTTTTCGAATTTTGTTTCATACTGAGCATAATATTATTTAACTATCGAACAAGTTATTATAATAAAGAGTAGTTCAGGTTTTGAGTTAGCAATAATGCAGGAAGTTCTTTTAATCTTTCACGGCGCTAAAATTCAAATATTAGTCTCTGTGTAGGTAACGACGCTAATAGGCTTAAAATTTATTTATATTTATTATTGTTTATTTATCAAATTTTATTAGAGCCTCTCGAATATTATTATAATAATTTATTTTAGAAGACTACTTAAAAAAAGGATTGAATTCGGTGTTAATTATTTCTGTAAGTTGTCAGTAGTGTCACACCACGTGATGTGTTTTAGCTAAAGTACGAAGAAAGATTGAAATGAAGTTTCTTCGAAAGCGAGATTTTATGCTGCAGGTTTATAACTCAAATGAGGGTAGGCATTTAAAAAAAATGTAAAAGTAGTCGGATGGGTGTTGCCAGTTAGGGTTTTTAAAGTACCAACATTGTGATGCTAAATTGATCGGAAATTTTAGGTTTAATTGGATCGAATACTTAATGGAAAATGTTGTAATACGTATTTTAGCAAATTGATTCTAGAGGTTATGATATTTTGGGGAAGGCGAGATAAAAAGATTGAAAAAGGTTGGATTCAAATTGTAGCATATGGGAGGTTCAATTTGTTGTGAATATAAAATTCGTATTAATCAGAGTTCTATGATTATAGTACAATAATTTCATATGATTCTGGGTAAATATGCTGAATATTATTCAAAGTTGTTAGTTTTGTTAGAAATGATGTAAGGGGGAAAACTTGTTGATTTATTTATGATTGAAACGTTGTTTCATACAATTGTATGAATTACTTAAATCAAATGTAGCTGAAATGTCAGTATAGAGAAATATTTAGGTAACAGATTAATTTTAATTTGGTTACAAATTGAGTGGCATTGTGCGCTTGAGTATAGAGAATCTTGAACATAGGAGGTTATTGGTTAGTTGAATTGTACGTTGAAATTATTGATTAGTATAGGGGTTCATTTTGTAAGATTAGTAACTTAAATATTATATTTATAAGTTGAGTAAGACAAAACTGAATTCTCCCCATTTTTGAAGGAGAAGGGAAAATTTTAGGAATAATTTATGTAAAGTAGGGAAATGAAGGTAGAAAAAAAAGATGCTTAGATCGTGTGGGGTGAGTTTCCTGCAGAGAGTGAATGATTCTGGGGGATTATAAAAGGCGAAGTTGGGGGGAAATCGCTCTCTTTACTTTCTCCGACCTCAGCGAAGCATCAAGTGGAACTCAGAAGAAGCCGTCGATACCCTCTCTGTAAGAAACTTCAATCAAGTAGTATTTTATTTTAACGCAAGAAACATCAAGAAGTCAGGAAGATAGTGTTTTTAATTGAGGTTTTGACGTATAGGTCCGCAACCGGGTGCGAGTCTTTTGCTTATATGCTTTAATTAGGGCTTATATGGTATAAGTAAGCTTCAAATTAAAGTATGTAGATTTTGCTTGCGAATTTTCATGAAGTAAAGTAAATTTCCCAATAGTTTCAAGAATTTTCATGGTTTAAGGTTGTTCGAAATTTGTTTAAGCAATCAGGGGGAAATAAAGGGGGGGTAGATTTCTCTTTAGTTTTGTGTCTTTATTGGGCGTTCGGTCAATCCTCAAAGGGGTAGGTAAAATAGCATTGCTCTGTGGCGTGCAATGCGGGTTTCTGTTGAAAGATACCTAGTTTAGTCACTTAAGGTTACCAAGCTAGCCAACTCGCTCATCAACCAACGGTCCGAACGGTGTGTGGATATAATCCCGTTTGAACGTGGAGGATATGGCTTGGTAATGTTAATCCTCTTCTGTCAGGACTCAGCGCTGTCCCGTCCCACCAGCGCTGAGCACGTCCAAGCTGTTAGGGGAGTTTAGGCGAGTCATGCTTGCTCACGCTGTACAGGATCGGGGCGTCGGGGATGATGGTAAGCATCCCAAACATTGCATAGGAAATCGGAATTTAGTCGTTGGTAGGCAGGTAAATTCATTAGGTTTATAAATTCATTGTTAGGCGCGTAGGAACAGTAGCTTAGGTTAGCATCTCAAGGCGGGAGGGAAACTTGGATGCTGGTAAAAGGTTAGACATCCTCAAGAAGGTCGTGTTGTCAGCAAGGTAACAGCAGGAACGGTAGACAAGCTAGGAGCTTTTAGGTAGGCGGTGGAGAGGTAGATCACTTCGTAGTGTATCGGATTTAGGTAGGCCGCAAATAGGTAGGCGTCGTCAAGATGGCCACCAAGGTCAATAGGTAGTGATTCGAAATTTAGGTAGGCGGTGTTGAGAATCGGGTCGACAAAATGGCCGCCGTGGGTCACCAAGTGGAACATTCGAATTTATATAGGCGGTGAAGAGGTAGGATGACTTAGGAATGGAACATGGTGAATGCGGAAGTGTACAATATAATGGACGAAAGTTTATGTGGAATTACTGGTTATAATCCAATAGAATAGTATCAATCTTCCATAGAATCAGTGTTGTGAATGATTACTACAGTGTGCTAAATTGTGTAGACTTTGCAAGCTTCAGTAAGTACCCACAAATTAATTTACTCTTAATTTAATTTAGATATCCTTTACAGTTAATATTGAATAATGATTTAATAGATGGAGTAGAATCATAAATAAAGAATAGATTATTTATCTTTGAATTGGATTGGTCGAAGGGAGCTATGGTTGAACCGATTGTTTATAGATAGAATAAACTATTTTGGTAATTTTGAGAGGAGTGCTGAAACAAGATCTGAGTGTATGGAATAAGCTCGTGTCTCTAGTAAGTTAAGGTCGATTCACAACTTCTAGGTCACTAGATCAATGCTTTGAGTAAACCTTTCAAATTGACAGAATGATGTTTATGATTAACCGAGAATTAATACTTTGAAAAGTATCTACCAACTATGAAAGTATCATATTATTTAGTGAATATATAAAATTCACAAATAATAATGACAACATATCTTTTATCTGAGTTCAAATATTTAAACTATGTTCCACCAGCCAACTCAATTGAAAGATGTTAGAAATAGAATCTAGTTTACAATTGAGAACAAATATTGCCAAGTCTACTCAATATTAAATCGAAATACTGCTTTAACCTTTAGTAAATGACCTGAAGTCAATTCAGGTTATGGTTGTATATTTATAATTTAGTTGAGATTGAAGTATGGAAATCCCGTCATAGAATTTTACCTTGTTTAGAATTGTCTTTCCTTCAGAATTTGAGAACTATCAGTGTCCCAAGTATATGGATAGTAATGTTGTGTCCATCTGTTATAATGTTAAACAGTCATACTAGAACTAATTATTTAATTATTCTAAATTTAAATTCGTAATTCAGCCATCGCAATTGAAGGAGAAATCTTCATTGTGAGTAACTGGTAGTTCGCTTGAAAGCACTCTGCTTGCCCTCTTTTATTAAAACTGACTGACAAAGACTAAGTACTATAACTTAAAAATATTCATTAATTAAATTTGTCATGAAAGAATATGGCTGGCCAGAAGGGAGTTGACCAAGTACGGAGACGAGACTCATTGTATCGGGCGGGGAGCGGGCCCATACCTTAGCTGGCAAAAACACAATTGCATATTCATTACTTGTATAATAACTTCAGAAAGTAAAAGAATTCTTATTTATTAGCGCTGAAAATTTTATTATACTTTGATCTCAGACGACTAAAACTTCTTAACTTACCTGAAATAATCTCTCTTATTTTAATGAACTAAGTTGACAATAGATAATTTACATTATTTGGAATAACGTCATACATGGCATATAATTTGACACTTGGCAGCGGAAGAGAATTGCTCAAATTTAACTTTTCTCTATAACCCGACTTACCTCTTTTTACCTTGCAGTCTATTATGGTTGAACATACCCTCTTTTACCTTATAACAATACTCCATTTAACTCATAAATTCACTTTGATCATTTCCTATCAACGTAGGTTTATTTCGCTCATACTTACTTCATCTACGGAACGTAATTGGGAACGCTTTCCTTTTTATTTATAGTATTCCCATTTTTTGACACTAAAGAACTATGGAATTTCCCTTGGTAGTATGACAAATATTAAGAATTAATATGAAAGTAAAGTAAACTCACTTAAGAAAAATACAGACTTAATTTCTATTTCTCTGGTTATATCAATAGAGCAATATCTTTCATTTAGTGGTATTTTCTTTTAGAAATAAATGTAATATCAGGAATAATTAAGACCTAGTAAAGAAAGCGAATACTTCTATTGGAAAATGAAAATCAATACTAATCACACTTTTAAAAGAATTTGGGTTCACTAATTATCACATCCAGGGTTCCTCCATTAGACTTTCACAGGCCCTCACAGATCACACAAAGCTTGTTAGTAAAGTTCTTTGTAGGTTAGTTAAGGTTGGATAAAGTAAACTTAGTAAATTGTATTTTGGAGGTTATTTAATCCAGTAAAATTAGGTTCAATAGTTTAGTTATAATCAACGGTAAGTAGTAAGCGGATTTTGATTGTCCTACTGTCCTGTAGGTTATTAGGTTTCCACTTAGGTTTTAGTCTCTTGCATAGGCCGTGATCATCTAGATTCATTGTAGTTAGGACGTCGGTTACAACCTTAGGTTATTGCAAACGGATATAATGCAAAATTAAACTCGAAAGTAATTAATAACACAATTTTAATTACTTGCAACATAATTAAAAAATATGTCTGGTAACATACATATATTACGTCTAATTAATGAAATGTGCTAAAAGACTAGCTTTTATCTCATCTAGCCCACTCCTTAAGTGGTATGTTTTCTACTCGCTTGAACTCTAAGCTAAGTAAAAATTTTACAAAATTAATTTATCAATCAGTCGTCCTATGGTCGAAAAACTTTTATTTAACACTTCAAGTGGAACCCTAAATGATGATCACTGATTTACATTATATGGGCGGTACTCTGCGTCATTTTTAATCATAAAGTGATATCTTTCGGTCTGTTTGGAATACTGATAGATAACAGTTAAAGGGCATATGGAAATCGATACCAAAATGTGTCAGCTTCTAAAAACTGTACGTACCATAAACAAATATTGAGGGTCAATACGAGTATTTCATCTTTATGATTTATCGATTTTTTCTTTTATTTTGTGTGAATTGTGTGTCTGACCATTTTCAAATAAAGTAGATACCTGTACCTCTACCATGAGTTAGTACAGTAAAATTGGCTGACGTAACTAATCTCGTTAACGTAAAATCCGTTTCCACAATAGTAAACGTTAAATCGGTACCATGGGTTTACTTAAGTTTTACGTTTACTGTCACGTGAAAACCACACTGACTACAGTAAAAGCTAACTTCAGTGTAGTTTAAGGATGTAGTCTGTGGTGTAGTATCTACTCTGTGGTATAGGTCATTTACTAATGTTTTTGTTTATTTGGTCTGTGACACTCAAAGGTGAATGCAATACGACAAAATTAAAAAGGTTCTTTTTCTATTGCTTAGTGCAAGAAAACACGTATTCTTAATTTGGCCGTTAAACTTTATTGCCGGAGAGAAAACGTCACCGTTGTTTTGTTGTTGGTTTGTAACAAAAATGAGAATCAGTAATTCCCAAACGGACTTATTGGTGTCTTTTATGGAATCGTAAGTTGTTGTTATACCTATCACTAAATTTATCGTATTGAAAATCAAAACATTTGTACAAAACTTTTGCCATGATTATTTTTAAGTACCATTCATTATTATTATGTAAATATTGCAGACACGGAGACTTAAGTAAACCGAATAGTGGCCCCCAAGGCAAGATAACGAATTATAGGCGGTGGACAGAGCTATCAAGCCTTTTAAATGCAGACCCCACCGTTCACCAAATGTGTTCTCTATAAGAACCCTTGTTTTAATATGTTTATTATTAAATAATTCCTGAATGGATCCAGGGGCTGGGTTAGCATATGGTGTCATCAACCAGGGTCTCTGTGGATAACCTGAATCACCTGCAAATAAGTAGGTAAAAATTGATTAATATATTAAATAGGTAACCGGTCTACTGACATTCCAAGAATTAAATATGAACAGCGGGTCTATCGGCTAAAACCACTGAAGTTCATGTTAACTGTAATTTGACAGATGGATGTGATACATTGCTACTTTTCTTTGGTAAATTTTTATTTGTGCCAAAATGAAATAGCAATGTGTCATATCCATCTGTCAAATTACAGTTAACATGAACTTCAATGCTTTTAGACGATAGACCAGCAGGTTGTTTCTTACCTAAAAGCCACACAGTTTCTTCTTGATGCAAATTCTGCAAATACTCATTTAAATTTGAGTTTTCCCAAATAAAGGCATCATGGGCTGCACCTCCAAATTTTGCATTTATTGCCAAAATTTTTGTATCAGCATCACAAACCTAGACAATTAATTTCAAACTTAATAATGATTGATTGAATCAGTGTAATGATAGAATAGATTGTAAAAAATGTTTGTATTTATACACACCATCTGAACATTTATTGAGTGATAATGTTTGCGGCAATAATATAAATGTTCTATTGGTTTTGGTGGGGTGAATATTTTAAAATGGCTACCGTCCACGCAGCCGATTGTTCCAGGCATACCATGAAGGGCATAAAAGCTGAAAAACAGGGTAATATTTAAATAAAAGCTTAATTAGCATTGGATCTTTATTATGAATTTTTACTTAGTTGGCTAACGTTCAAAGAGCTTATGATAGAAATTATTAAGTAGGTACATACCGTTGCTTGCTGAGATTCCTTTCATGGCGAGTGGTGGGGAATTTAATAAATTTGTTTATAACATTGGGACTATTAAGAGCGTTGGTAACTTCCTCAACGTAACAACTAATTGTTTGTTGAGAAAAGTGGTTGGCTTCCCCGACCACGCATTGGTAATCACCTTTTGCATAAAAAAGTAAAGCACATAAAACCTGAAAATGTAGATCATAATGAGACTTGGTTGGTTTGGGTAGGTTTTCCCAAAAACCCAATATAACCCTACTTACTTTTGTTTCCAAGGAAACCCTTTGAGAAGACTTTAAATCACTATGTTCTCTGAGAACATTACACAGGTAAGCAAAGGCTTCTTTTGATAATCTATACAGTTTTTGAAATTTTTTCTCACTTTTATAGACACTATCTACTTGCTTTCGCATAGCCGCATCGTGTCCTCTATAAAATCTATTTTCATCTGTCGCTTGGGCTTCGGCAAACATCCTCCAAGCGAAATATTGTCGAGCAGACATTATTTATAAACGAAAAAATACTTCTCACAATAAAAATGTCGGTGAGAGCAGTAACCACAGTAGTTACAGTAATTTACTGTGACAACCACGTGACATCTGTCAAATTAGTGACTCATGGTACCGATTTGTATGCGAAACGCTACATTAACTACACTCTCTACGTAAACTGAAACGTATGTGGTAAAGTAAATTTTAGCCTTTAACTCATGGTACGAATTTTAGTTCCGCTACTGCCCAATAGAGGCGCTGTACAGATTCTCATACAAATTGTTTTACGTTTACTGTACAGTAAACGTAAAAAAAAACCCATGGTAGAGGTACTGATATGTTAGACAATATCACGTACGTGGATACAATATTTTTGTTAAAGCAGTAGGTTATCAGAAAATTAAAAAAATATCGTATGTGAGTTATTTGTACCAACTGCATTTGTACCAACTTTTATGTTTAACTTTTTGTTTATGTACAATTTTTAATTTGTAAACTTGATTTACTTATTTGTACTTACAAACCTGCCTACCTACTTATAATGTTCGGTGTAAGTCACTCGCAATATGAAGATTTAATAATTGTATTATAGTTATATGCGCCTTGTTGAGTTGTCTAGTACGGTACCTACCATTTTACTTGTACAAAAAGGTGTTATTCATATTAAGCTTGACGTTACAAAGTTCGTTCACGCATGCGCTGACGGGACTTACATTGTTACAAGAATCTTCGTTTTTTAGTTCGGCGTGAGTGCAAGCTTGAATGCTAATCAGAATGATGCATAGTGGCATAGTAGAACCAAATAAGTAAGTCATCTTACTCTTTATACGCATGAACGCGGTTTGTATGTGAGCGGGCCCGTACGTATGCGTCGTCGCACGCACACACTGACAAAATTTAAAGGTGATAAAGGTGCAACAGTCATGGCTGCACCGTACGTAATCCCGCCCGCGCTCACGCACGCTTCACGCCGCCGCGCCGTTCGTAATAATTTCAACGTGTACCTACCTACAGTACATACCATGCTTTCCAAAGATATTATTGCAAAAAGATTTGTGAGAATGAGGATATATTATACATTAACTTTAAATAATAAGGCATTTCGTACTTGTCGAAACAGACGAATTTTTTTTTATATCAATTGTGTAATATTGTTATAAAATCACAAATTCCTATAGAAAAAAGCCTATTATGCATGCCTATTATGGAAAGTAAACAATTTCCGAATTTAAAAATTATTATTTTAATAAGTGTAGGTAAATGAAAAAGTAAGAAACAGTTAATAGTGTAAAAAATAAAATTTCATAATCATTTTATTTTATTTGAATAAATACATTATTTAGTAAAGCCACGTTTTAATTAATCCTATTTCGTTTGTAAGTTTTCAAATCACATAACATGACGTAGGTAATGAAAACATTGTAGTCAGTTCCTGAAAACAATGAATTTAATGTAAATTGTAATTTGACAGATAAATGTGATACATTGCTACTTTTCTTTAGTAAGTTTTTATTGGTGTCAAAACGAAAGAGCCAATGTATCACATACATCTGTCAAATTACAATTAACATTAACTTCATTATTTTAGTCGATAGACCCGCTGGTCTACGTACAAAAAAATATAAAAAAAAAACTTTGAATTATAGATCCCTGATGCTTACCCTATAAGAAAAAAATATTTTGTATAGAGATTGACTATGCATTTTTTGACGACTGAATAAACTAGCGATGTGACAGCCCTACGTGTTTAAGCTGTATCGCTCGCTCGAGGCTCGAGTTGGCCTACTTATTTGGTTCTACTATGATAGTGGCTAGTGCAGTACAGTCGTTGGCATAAGTATTATTGGTCAAATGAAATATGAAAAATAAGTCACGTGCAATACTAGCATTAAGCTCTATCTATCAAATAATTAAATTGTACCTATTATTACTGTTATGTATGATTGTATTTAGATGTTAATGTACGGCAAAAAATGAGAACTTACAGATAAAAATGCATAGAGATATTTCGCGTAATTATTTTTTAACGGTCTAGCTAGCTAGACTCTAGCTAGTCAATTTAAATAAGATTAAAGTAAAATGAATGAATCGGTCAAGTTCTAGGTAAAACTTCAAGTTTTGGGATTCATGTGTGATTTAAAATATCAGTATAGGTAGGTATTTGTTTTGTCTGATTTATGACGCGTGCCTGCCTAGCCGAGTGAGTCCAATGACTGCAGACAGACTGTCTTGCTTAATTTTAATAGTCTGCGAACTGTAGTAGTATATATGTAAAAATAATTGTGTTTTCCGTATGTAAGTATATTTTTTAACACGTTTTTATTAGGTTGCTTTCTCGTTTTTAGGGTTCCGTACCCAAAGAGTAAAAACGGGACCCTATTACTAAGACTCCGCTGTCCGTCTGTCTGTCTGTCACCAGGCTGTATCTCATGAACCGTCATAGCTAGAAAGTTGAAATTTTCACAGATGATGTATTTCTGTTGCCACTATAACAACAAATACTAAAAATAGAATAAAATAAATATTTAAGGGGGCTCCCATACAACAAACGTGAATTTTTGCCTCGTTTGGTACGGAAGCCTTCGTGCGCGAGTCCGACTCGCACTTGGCCAATTTTTTTGTTTCTTTTAGATGCTTGTTTTGTTACTTTCTTTTTCTTAAAATACGATGTCACCTATAACGAGGCACTTATTAGTCTATTATGTCTGTGTCATTTTTTTTTGTAATTGTTCGATAAGTTTTCTGCTATCTACTAAAATAAAGAAATATGCGTTTTTTCTTTTCCATGTTTATGAAACGTTTATTGATGCTACATATAGTTGTAATTTTCGTGAACTGTTAAATACTGTTATTTTATTGGCATTTTAATCTGTTATTTGAACGTACTAACGTAAGAAATTGTTTGCATGACTGCCATAACAATGAAGTGATATTATTAAAACATAAACACTTGTGTTGATGATTGTTCTGTACATGGGCGAGCGGACGAGCGCACGCGCGCATCCTGGCGTTGTTTGGTAAATATCGAGTGAACTCTGTGACCCTGAGTGCACGTGGATGCGACTGTACCTAGGACATTGTACTATTACTAGGGCCTTACTATAAACAGTATTTCTACAGATGCTAAAACGAGACGCCGCTATACGCTGCGTATACGCATCTCGCTTTACCGCACCACTAACATTGGGAATCTACGTTTATAGAGTGGCTTCCTACGAAGGTGTGCATATTCATAAAGGTTTCACTCTAATGGTTCGGACTTTTTTATATGTTTGACTATAAAGTGGCCTTTTATGCCTTCTTTTGGTGTTCAGTCATCTTTATCTTCAAGTTGTATTTAAGTAAGCGTGCATACATACAACATTAAAAAGGTTATTAATATCAAACATTCAAGCTCAAGATTTATTCTGTGCTAACATTTAGTTTAGGTACTAAAAAAAGCAAAGATTAAATACCTGACCATTCGATAGCGTGGTCCTATGGGGTAAATTCTTATATTGCGTAGGTAGGTACATATTTCTTTGTAAAGTTCATTTTTGAAATTGTATGTCTTATCATTATCATGTTCTGATGAACATGATAATGATAAGATATACAATTTTCTCTTTAAAAAATCATAATACAAAATAAAGAAAAGCACGTTAAGAATTTGATAGAAAATTATGAAAATACTGATATATTATAGCTAGCCTATTGAAAAAATGAACTGATAGCCTATTGAAAAAATTTCCTACCGATGTATCGGAAGAAAGGTGAACACAAGCCCCCCCACTCAAATGGCCATTCTTCTAAAATTAACGCTTGTAGAATAGAATTACAATGTATGGGAATGACATAGCTAACGCTTAGCTCCTGTCAATCCAATACATGACATTCTATTCTAGCGTTAATTTTAGAAAATGGCCATTTGAGTAGGCCCTATTATGGGGACAGTAGTCATCATCAGCCTATCATCGTCCACTGGTAGGCCCTGGTAGTACTAATATCTATTCTGTGCCTAAGGTATATATGTTACCGGCAATGTGTATAATCCGGCATTGTATACAATGCCTAGGCATTGTATACAATGCCTGAAACGATCAGGCAATGTATGAAATGTAATTCATTTTATACTTTGCCTAGGCATTGTATACAATGCCTGCTGGTCCACCGGCAATGTGTAAAATAAGTATATTTCGTATGTCTGTTATAAAAAAAACCCTCGAAATTTAAGGATCTCGCTCCACTGCGCTTCGCGCTCGCCTTAAATTTCTAACCTATACGCGGGACCTACAGGAGTGAAGCAGGTTCGATTACAAACTCAAATTTCTGTTGTCTGTTATAAAAAAATAACCTCGAAATTTAAGGCTCACGCTCCGCTGCGCTCCGCGCTCGCCTTAAATTTCTAACCTATACGCGGGACCTACAGGAGTGAAGCAGGTTCGATTACAAACTCAAATTTCTGTTGTCTGTTATAAAAAAATAACCTCGAAATTTAAGGCTCACGCTCCGCTGCGCTCCGCGCTCGCCTTAAATTTCTAACCTATACGCGGGACCTACAGGAGTAAAACAGGTTCGATTCCAAAGAGCCCCCCTCGAGCCCCCCTCGAGCCCCCCTCGAGCCCCCCTCGAGCCCCCCTCGAGCCCCACTCGAGCCCCCTCGAGCCCCCCTCGAGCCCCCTCGAGCCACCCTCGAGCCCCCCTCGAGCCCCCCTCGAGCCCCCATCGAACCCTCCTCGAGCTTTCCCCGAGCCCCCCCCCTCGAGCTTTCCCCAAGCCCCCCTCGATCCCCCCTGGAATCTATTCTCGAAAATCTTTTTATTATACACATTGCCGGTGGACCAGCAGGCATTCTATACAATGCCTAGTCATTGTATACACTGCCTAGGTAATGTGTGAAATAGATATCAATATTCATTATATTTCATACATTGCCTAAAAGGGCCAGGCATTGTATACAATGCCTAGGCATTGTATACAATGCCTGCATTTCATACATTGCCGGTAACATATATACGAGAGCCGAAACACGGTTCACATAATATTTTCATTTTCAGAATCAGTATAAAAAAATATAATGGTACCTTAAAAACTCACGAAGTTAGCAGTCTAGCAAGCAAGGATCTGTTATTAGAAATGTTAGGACATTTTATAATCAGGCAACTCATAGGTATATAACATTATTTTTTGTATATGTTACCGTTAATCTGCAGATTCACTGATTTCCGCACTTTAACGGTGACATATATACGAGAGCCGAAACACGGGTCACATATTTTCATTTTCAGAATCAGTATACTGAACATGAAATAAAACACTTTTTAACGGATACTAGCGCGGTTTTATTGAATGTACTTTGGTATTTAGTTGGTATTTGGTTTGATTTTTGGTTTTCCCGACGTTTCGGCACCTTTGCAGCTGCCGTGGTCACGGGGGACTGAAGCTACCCGTGAGCCTACCCTCAAGCGATGAATTTTTTTAGACGTTCAGAAATTAAAATTTAACAAAATTTTTTAATTATTTTATGTTGATTCGAAACGTCGGGAAAACCAAAAATCAAACCAAATACCAACTAAATACCAAATTACATTCAATAAAACCGCGCTAGTATCCGTTAAAAAGTGTTTTATTTCATGTCTAGTGAGCGCGTAAGCTTGAGAAGTCAGTATACTGAAGTTAAGCACAAGCTTTTAGGCTCGTATTACAGAACGAGACTCAAGCACTGCTTGCTGCTTGAGTGCAGTTAGAAAGGGATGGTGCTATTCATCGCATATAGCGCCATCTCTATCTAACTGTACTCAAGCAGAGATTTGAGTCTGAGTTTGATTCTATAATACCGCCTTAGTGTTGTTCCGTTAGTAGGGTGTGCCTTAATTATGGTTTTGTAAATATTATTTAGTCAAAATATAACATAATATAATAAATATTGCAATCGATTCTATTACTAATTTTGAACAAACAGTTTTCAGTAGTAAAAATACCCTTGTATAGCACTCAATGGAGAATTAGGCCAGAAGTTATAAAGAAACAATCTAATAAAATGTAACGCCCTGATCACTTACACTCTCATTGAATAAATGTATATCTATCTAAAATAGTAAATATTCCTTGCCATAGCTCCCGTAACGCATATTCAATTAAATTCGAAGAACTAACAAAAACTCGGATACCAACAGAGATTACCATAATGCATTCTGCCGCATAAAAAGATGATTTGTTTACATTAACTTAAGATTCAAAATCTTATTTATCACAGACCTCAATCAAACGTCACTCATTGTGTTCTGAAGGGTATTTTATTATTCCCATTAGTCAGGATTTCTTAAGCCCTTCGTAGACAAAGGTTCTAATCAAAACCCGGGTGGTCTACCTTCGTTTAACAGAATAGAGATGACAATCCTGTAATGGGCAGATTTGGTATTGAGAGTATTTTATTTTATAAACCTAAGCGACATAGGTATATACTCGCCATTGAATTAGTTGAGGTACTTGCATGGCATTAGTATAAGTATATATGTTACGGCTAATACCCGAAGTGCGGCTAAACCTAGTTTTAGCCGGCTAAAACTAGGTGTAGCCGATAGCTGTTGGTTAAAACTAGGTGTAGCCGATTTGCTCGCGGCTAATACTAGGTGTAGCCGGCTAAAACTAGGTGTAGCATGGGGTATTAAGAAAGTTATTTCTGTTGCCTGTTAAAAAAAATAACCTCGAAATTAAAAAATTTAGACCTTAAATTTTTAACCTATATTCAGGACCTACAGGAGTAAAGCAGATCGGTTCACCTGGTTTTAACCAACAGCTATCGGCTACACCTAGTTTTAGCCGGCTAAAACTAGGTTTAGCTGCACTTCGGGTATTAGGCAGTACACATTACCTAGGCAGTGTATACAATTACTAGGCATTGTATAGAATGCCTGCTGGTCCACCGGCAATGTGTATAATAAAAAGATTTTCGAGAATAGATTCGAGGGGGGATCGAGGGGGGCTTGGGGAAAGCTCGAGGAGGGGGGCTCGGGGAAAGCTCGAGGAGGGTTCGATAGGGGCTCGAGGGGGGCTCGAGGGGGGCTCGAGGGGGGCTCGAGGGTGGCTCGAGGGGGCTCGAGGGGGGCTCGAGGGGGGCTCGAGGGGGCTCGAGGGGGGCTCGAGGGGGCTCGAGGGGGGCTCGAGGGGGCTCGAGGGGGGCTCGAGGGGGGCTCGAGGGGGGCTCGAGGGGGGCTCGAGGGGGGCTCGAGGGGGGCTCGAGGGGGGCTCGAGGGGGGCTCGAGGGGGGCTCTTTGGAATCGAACCTGTTTTACTCCTGTAGGTCCCGCGTATAGGTTAGAAATTTAAGGCGAGCGCGGAGCGCAGCGGAGCGTGAGCCTTAAATTTCGAGGTTATTTTTTTATAACAGACAACAGAAATTTGAGTTTGTAATCGAACCTGCTTCACTCCTGTAGGTCCCGCGTATAGGTTAGAAATTTAAGGCGAGCGCGGAGCGCAGCGGAGCGTGAGCCTTAAATTTCGAGGTTATTTTTTTATAACAGACAACAGAAATTTGAGTTTGTAATCGAACCTGCTTCACTCCTGTAGGTCCCGCGTATAGGTTAGAAATTTAAGGCGAGCGCGAAGCGCAGTGGAGCGAGATCCTTAAATTTCGAGGTTTTTTTTTATAACAGACATACGAAATATACTTATTTTACACATTGCCGGTGGACCAGCAGGCATTGTATACAATGCCTAGGCAAAGTATAAAATGAATTACATTTCATACATTGCCTGATCGTTTCAGGCATTGTATACAATGCCGGATTATACACATTGCCGGTAACATATACAATGCCTAGGCATTGTATACAATGCCGGATTATACACATTGCCGGTAACATATACAAAAAATAATGTTGTATACCTACGAGTTGCCTGATTATAAAACGACCTAACATTTCTAATAATGGATCCTTGCTAGATAGCTAAAATATTTGCGGAACAGTTTAATTCATCAATTCAGACAAGATTGTCTGGCATCTGACGAGCACTGATGAATTGAATGTTCTTAAGGCGCTTATATAGGCCAGCTAGCGTCGCCAATACATTTATTTTTATTACTCGTAGACGTAAAGCAAGTAAATATTTAATAAAAAAAAGAAAGAACCATGCCCTCTTAAATTAAATCATTTTTATTACTCGTGAACGTAAACCAAGTAAATATTAAAAAAAACCGGCCAAGTGCGAGTCGGACTCACGCACGAAGGGTTCCGTACCAAAAAACGGCAAAAAAAACACGTTTGTTGTATGGGAGCCCCCCTTAAATATTTTTTTTTGTCTGATTTTAGTATTTATTATTATAGCGGCATCAGAAATACATCATCTGTGAAAATTTCAACTGTCTACCTGTTCTCGTTATTAATATCGAGCAAAAAACGGCAAAAAAAACACGTGTGTTGTATTTGTACAGATGATGTATTTCTGTTGCCGCTACAACAACAAATACTAAAAACGTTTTTAGTATTTGTTGTTGTAGCGGCAACAGAAATACATCATCTGTGAAAATTTCAGCTGTCTAGCTATCACGGTTCATGAGATACAGCCTGGTGACAGACAGACAGACTGACAGACAGACAGACAGACGGATGGACAGACAGACAGACAGACGGATGGACAGACAGACAGACAGACGGACAGCTGAGGCTTAGTAATAGGGTCCCGTTTTTACCCTTTGGGTACGGAACCCTAAAAAAACCATGCCCTCTTAAATTGACTCTTATATTTTTTGAATAACTCTTTAATATTTTTCATTCTTTGTGCTAGTTTTAAAATGCATTTGAAACTACAGTGGCCACTTTTGTTTTAAATTGATTTTAAAACTTACAGAAAGAATGAAAACTGTTGAAGACTTATTCAAAAAATATTAGAAACAATTTAAGGGGGTATTGTTGTTTATTTTTTTGAATATTGTCCTGGGGGGCTACTCAAATGGCCACTTTTCTATTCGTTCGCTAACTTAAAGCTTGAAAATAAGCAATTAAACGATCAAGTCACACGTCGCAAGTATATGTAAATCATAGACATTGTTGAATTGTATGGAAATGACGAGACGTAATTTTAGATTTTATGGCTTATTTTTAATTTTTAAGTTAGCGAACGAATAGAAAAGTGGCCATTTGAGTAGCCCCCCTGGTTTGCTGAAAATAAAAATAAATGAATTGGCGGCGCTAGTTGACGGCTATAAGGGCCTTAAATGTAGGATTATGATTTAGCAAATTATGGTATAGAAACGTACCTACCTAAGATGCTAACTACTGACTCTCACCATAATCTAATAATAATAGCCACGGAAAGTGTAAATGTAAAGATTATCGTGGCTTTCATCAAGAATTTCTCAGTGTTCGGAGATATCTTTATCTGTTATATTCAAATGAACAAGGACAGCGTGTTTCCATTAAGGATGGTGTATTTTACATGTATCGTGGAAATGGAATGTCGGGCGTAATCGGATCACGTGGTTTCTCGCGAACCGACGCGCATTCCCTGTATCGCTATAAACGACGCTTTCTTTTAATCGATCACGAAAACGTCTCAGAATCGTTTTCAGTGCACGTAAATGTAGTTAGAGCATTTACGCCACGGAATTTCTGAATATTGCAATACTGTCATGACTGTATAGACTGCTACGAATATAATATTTTTAGGGTTCCGTACCAAAATGTTAAAAAAGGAACCCTTATGGTGTGACTCAGTCTGTCTGTCACAGCTGGATATCTCGAGAACTACTAATGGTATCAACTTGAAATTTGGAATAGTTTAAGATGACATTTGCCCAACTATTTTGCAAATAAGAAAGAAATAAAAAAAACCGGTCAAGAGCGAGTCGGACTCGCGCACCGAGGGTTCCGTGCAATCATAAATATATTTAGATATGTTACTTTAGTACATTCTTGAAAAAATTAGGATAAACGGCAGACAGGTGGAAGAGCGAACAGGCGGACAGTTAATTTACAAATCTTAATCACAGCTGCTTTTTGGTGACTGAAAAACGTTTCAGCCACTCCACATTGCAAACTGTTTATATTACTAAGTAGGAACTTATTCTTCGTTTATTCGTACGGCAAATATAGGTAATTATACTAGAACCAGCCACCAATTTATTATTGTAGAGTTAGGTTGCGCCATCTCTTAACCAATAGTGGAACTATAAATTTTCTTCTTAGGTTAGCATGCTTAGGACAGCGCCATCTGTTGACTGGTAGTGAAACTAAAGAATTTTTGTTTGTTTTTTGAATTTCTAAAAAGGTGTGTTATATTGAGACATCGTTTTATTTTTCCTGTAATCTTTACATAAACTACTATCACATAGAATTATTTCAGATTTTTCTCTTTGCAAACTTCGGAGATAAGGGGGGGGGGGGGGGGGGAACGGTATTTTTTTTTACATTTTTCATCATAAGTCGAAAACTATGCGGCCTAAGAAAAAAGGAAAAAATGTTTTAAAATGTGCAAACAGCGCTGTTTCATACCCTAGTCACCTCACTTCAAATTTTTAAGAACCCATTTCAGTCCCTTTTGTAAAAAAAATATTTTTTTTACTTCTTTCTTATTTGCAAAATAGTTGGGCAAATGTCATCTTAAACTATTCCAAATTTCAAGTTGATACCATTAGTAGTTCTCGAGATATCCAGCTGTGACAGACAGACAGACAGACATACAGACTGAGTCACACCATAAGGGTTCCTTTTTTACCATTTTGGTACGGAACCCTAAAAATTAATATTTTTTTTACAACAGGGACTGAAAAGGGGTCTTAAAAATTTTAAGTGAGGTGACTAGGACATGTGGGGTATCATATATGAAAGAGCGCTGTTTGCGCATTTTAAAACATTTTTTTCTTTTTTCTTAGGCCACAAAGTTTTCGACTTATGATAAAAAATGTAAAAAAAATACAGTTCCCCCCTTATCTCCGAAGTTTGCAAAGAGAAAAAATCTGAAATAATTCTATGTGATAGTAGTTTTTGTAAAGATTATAGGAAAAATAAAACTATGTCTCAATATAACACACTTTTTTAGAAATTAAAAAACAAACAAAAATTCTTTAGTTTCACTATCAGTCAACAGATGGCGCTGTCCTAAGAATGCTGACCTAAGAAAAAAATATAGTTCCACTATCGGTCAAGAGATGGCGCAACCTAATACTACAATAATAATTGGTGGCTGGTTCTAATATAATTAGCTACTATTTGCCGTACGAATAAACGAAGAATAAGTTCCTACTTAGTAATATAAACAGTTTGCAATGTGGAGTGGCTGAAACGTTTTTCAGTCACCATAAGCAGCTGTGGTTAAGATTTGTAAATTAACTGTCCGCCTGTTCGCCCTTCCAACTGTCTGCCGTTTATTCTACTTTTTTAAAGACTAAAGTAACATATCCAAATATATTTATGATTGTACGGAACCCTCGGTGCGCGAGTCCGACTCGCTCTTGACCGGTTTTTTAATATATAGTAAGAGATTTTTGTTTTCAATATTGAAACAAAATATAAGTTCAGAGTACTTTTTAGGGTTCCGTAGCCAAAATGGCAAAAAACGGAACCCTTATAGATTCGTCATGTCTGTCTGTCTGTCTGTCTGTCCGTATGTCACAGCCACTTTATTCCGAAAGTATTAATACTACACAGTTAAAACTTGGTAGGTAGATGTATTCTGTTAACCGCTTAACGAATTTAATACAAAAATAAGAAAAATAAAAGGTTAAGGGGGGGCTCCCCATACATGGAACTGAAACTGAAAAAATTTTTTTTCTTCAAACCAACATGTGTTGGGTGTTTATAGATAGGTCTTTAAAAATGACATTGAGGTTTCTAAGACAACTTTTTCTCAAAGTCGACCGTTTGAAAGATATTCACCGCCAAAGTGGTAAAATGTGTGTCCCCCCCCCTTTAACTTTTGAAATAAGAGAGTGAAAAATCTAAAAAAAATATATGCTGTAGATCTTAATAAACACTTTCAACCAAAATTAGTTTGAACGAGATATAGTAATTAGTTTTCGAGATATAGCACATTTTCCAAAACCGCAAATATAACTTTGTCATTCATACCAACACTGTGAAAAACAAAGTTATTTTTGCAGACGAAAAATGATAGGTGGTATTAAATATGGTATGGTATAAGGTAACTACGGAACCCTATGGCGCGTGGCCCGACACGCACTTGGCCGGTTTTTAAAAACCAATGCAAAACAATCAATAAAAAAACTATAGAAAAACATTTGTACTTAGTAGGTACGATAATGGTAGTTGAGTTTCCTATACAAAAAATACTCTGTGTAGTATCGTTTACCGATTTAAGGATTTAACGTATAGGTTCCATTACAAGTAAATTAAATAGCACATACTTATCAAAATACGTAACTATGACTAACGATGATACTGAAACAGGTGATAGTATTGCAAACTAAACAACTTTTTCAATGGAACATAGGTCGAAAACCGAAAAAAAAATTATTGGTCAGCTGACCGACTTACTATGGAAAGGCGAAATAATTCGTTTTTCGACCTATGTTCCTTGGAAAATGTTGTTTAGTTTTAGCAACACTATCACCTGTTTGAGTCTCATCACATCATTTGCACCTTATATTAAAAAAAAAGTTTTAGTACAAAATATGTTACAAACTGTAACGGTTGTACTGAGTAGCACTTTCAGAAGGTCGTGCACTTGACGTCAAAGTGGCGGGATCAGGGAGGTCCTGACATACTGCCTTTACCTTTAGAGGTACAATTGTCTGGTTCAGGGTACAAATAGTACATATATGGCACAAACACTTTAATGTAATACATTTCAAATTGGGGACTTGATCCCGCCAAATTGACGCTCACATTTAAGTGTTTCACACTATCCTATCACTATCATACAGCTTTGAAAGATTTAATGAAAAATTAATGTGTTCAAATAAAACAATATGCTTCCTTATTCAATATAACATTCTTTGTCCACGCGAACTTTTTGAGGTTCTTTATGGTCACGTTTAATTACGTTACGCGGCATTATTGTTTTTAAAATATAAATTTATTACGCGATACTCCATGATATGATCCGTTTAGATGTAATATATCTATGGTATGATCTATGTAAGATTGTGATAAGTACAATACATATCGATGAATTAACAGTTTTATATCATTCTATGAATAGAGGTTCTAAGTTATTGGATGTTTTTTACTAAGTTGACCTTGTACAAAGATAGATGTTGTCAATAATCAATTGTTTCGATAACTTTTTGCTTTTTTATGATGTAGCACTTATTTCGATTCAATAAATTTTATTTTAGCACTCTTTATAAAAAGTTTTATTTTATTTGTTATGATAAATTCTAGCGTATTAATAATCTTAAATCTTTAGCGTATTTTTAACTTGTTTGAAACGTTGTATGGTTTAAGGCCCTTATAGCGGTCAACTAGCGCCGCCAATACATTTATTTTTATTACACGTAAATGACGTAAACTAAGTCAATATTTAAAAAAAGGAAACAACCATGCCCTCTTAAATTGTCTGTAAAATATTTTTTGGATAACTTTTTAACATTTTTCATTATTTGCACTATTTTTAAAATGCAATCGAAACGACGCTGGCCACTTTTGTTTTCAATGGATTTTAAAACTTTCAGAGAGATGAAAACTGTTGAAGAATTATTCAAAACATATTAGAGACAGTTTAAGAGAGATTTTTGTTTTCCAAGTCAGTTCAATCCATCAATTTAGGCAACCTTCATATTGTGACGCAAGACAAACCACTATCCGCATATCAGTTTGTCAGTTGAGGTTTTGTTGTGTTTTTTTAATATTATTAAAAGCAATATTAATTTGTTTTGATACCAGTTATTGATGCATAAAAGCTAGATTACTATCTAGCTAACTATTGACGATGTAAAAATTATCCACAAAATCTAATTAGAAACATTCAAAAATTTACTTATGCTTTCCTCTTTTTAATAATGAGAAAATACTATCGTTTTAATTAATTATGCTGCACCCGCAATCAATGTTTTGTAAGTAACAAAGACTTTTTATCAAATAACTTTTTTAAAGTGCAATTCGGGAAAGTCGCTCACGATAACGTTATCAGAGTGACGCACATCCGCTCTGTGCGTGTGCGCATAGAAGTTGGTTGTTCGAAAAGCTTTAATATTGACTCACCAAACAATTCATTTCGCGTCATTTTGTACTGAGAATCTATAATGATAATATTAGTTTGACAAAAAATGAGGATGTATGAACAGACACAGATGAAAAATTAAGTTTAAATACATAATAAAATTATTAACTAAGAGACTTGCTTGGATAAGGAATATTTTAACTATCGAAGCGAGTTGGAAGTAAATACCACATTTAAATACTTGTACATAAATTTTTTTGCAGGTCAAAACAATGAAAGCAGTTCTGGATTGTGCGAGGTCTGGATTCACCTACTAAATGCCTATAAAATAACCAGGTAACAAAATATAATTAGTATTATTATTTAACCTACAAATGCACTTCTAACTGACCACTAAAATACTTTTTATTACATAATAGAATATGATATGACGCAAGATTGCAACGATTTCGTTCAAAAGGCAAACGAGTTCACCTTGTTCTTGTTATCAGTAAATTATTTGAGCAGATTTATGAAAATTAGTTTTGATAGCATCGCAATTAAATTATCTGTATTGGTGCAAGCTTGTCCGAATAAATAACTTCCCTTGTTAAACCATAATCGATAATAGTGTCTCGTACTTAGTGACATAGAGTAACAAGTAGATTTAAATGATATAATTGTTATTTTAGATAAATTACATCCATTTGTGTTGGTACAAAGACGTAACTGTTGTTAGTTAGTTATTGAATACTAGAAAGGCATACATATTGTGACAAGGCTCTATAAGGGGAAAGGGTTTTTTTTAATGCACAATGGGATATAGTGCTTGGCCTTCACCTCACCTTATGTTGAGTGACGATAAAGGCCGAAGGTGGAAGCGCACTACACCCGGAATCCTCATCACTGAAGAACGGCTATCTTACCTCTAACTGCCGGAACACAACAATTTTAAATTGTTGTTATGGCGTCAGACTTAGGTAAGATGGTAGGTTCCTGTGGCTATTACTCTTCGAACAAAGACTTCTACAGTGAGGAAGTGCATGTAAGTGCCAGTGTCCTGTCCTATCCCTTACTCTGCGCAGTAAGCAGTAAAGAAACAAGATTGCCTCTACTATTCCCGCAAATTGATAAAGGACATGGCGGCCATGTTTTTAACTTCAAAAATGAAAAATAATAATATTTTTTTAATGTGTACCTAGCCTAGACCCTATATTATTGAAAATAAATATTCTAAAATTAATATTTAAATTACTTACCTATTAGAATTTTATTGTTACATGTTATTTTTAGTTGCGATGACGTCAACGTGGGTGTTGATTTGACAAGGTTCTATCGTGTTAACAATTTTTAATATCACAGTGCTACTGTTAAAGAGATGTATGAATGTGAAGTATGAGGAATCGAAGTGCGAGAAAGTGAAACGAAAGAGTAGATACTAAAATTGTAAAAATAGACTTTGACCAGTGTCAGAGGCAGTGGAAAAAAATATCTCCATGCTAGGGCACAGGCCTTCCTTAAGGATGGATATGAAATCATTGCAGGTGTTTCTTTCAAATATCGAGGGTACCTTCTCATATTAATGAAATAAAGCTAGCTTACAGCGGAAAAGTAAAAAGTACTAGAACAACTCAATAAATACAATTAAATACATGTTTAGGAGAAGCAGACCACCTCCCCTGAGGGAGCACCCGTTCACGAGCATGATGCATCAACCAGAAATCGCTTCGCTCAACCTTGTTTGAGGGTTCCTACGGAACGTAATACACGCTGAAATTTTAAAAATTTGGTTTCCGCATTTGGGTGGTTCTACTCATGATTACCAGCAACTTTTTTTATGGGTTTTGCCTTTTTTATGGAACAGATGATTAAGTAAGTGGAACTATCCCACTGCGAAACAAGTGATTAAAATTTCACGCTGTAGATCCGGATTACCTACGCATTAGTTGATAGTTTTTAAACCAAAGATTAATGAGAAGAGACATAAGCATGTGGTTCCTGTTTATAGTTTTTTCCAGAGACTGCGTCAACCGATCTCATGAGCGAAGGCCGTCTTCACTGAGCTAGCTTAATTAATATAGATAAAAAAAAAACCAATTCCACTCCAATGAAGCCTTCGGCGCCAGTCGCAAGAAAACCGCAAATTAAATTAAGTACCTATCATAACTTTATTAGCTCATTCATTTGATAAGATGTGTTTTTTTTTTTATCAATGTCACTTAATATTCATGCTATGTATAATCATATTATGTCAACATCTTAATTACTAATTAAGGGTATGGTATGCGATGGCGTATTAGTTTTATAGAATGATAAAAAAGTAGGATGCGAAAAAAAACTGCTTTCTAGCCAAGATGAGAAAGATTACAAACCGAATGAAAGCTATGTAAAAAATGACGTAGTTTCGCTATTTCCAATATATGATTTAGTGGTGATACGTCTAATGATTTTGCAATGAAGCGCAAAATATGGTGCCGAGACTAGAAGATTACCTCATGCCACTACATATCTCTATTCGGTTTCTTGAAAAGTGGAATAATGTTGGTATTACACTTCCTCAGATAAAACATGAAAGGAATATGAATTATAGCTAACCACGACGGTTCTAAGGATCGCCGGTTGATAACATATTTCGCAATAAAAATGGCGTCAATGTCATGGTTTTCGGCACGAGGTTCTCGCGGATATCCCGACCGGTCAAAGACCTAGTATCCAATCCATCCGGAGTCCATGAAATCAATGTTGCGTCACCGTGTCAGTATTAGTCATTATTGGTGCCATCTATATCGCCAATGATTGGTATGTGGGGGGGATATGGGTGACCTAGCTCCCCCAAAAATGTATTTGGTTGTTTGATTTTTGTATTTAGGGGTAGTAAAAAGTGATCACTGGACCTACTGCACCAACTAACTAGATATGTCAGCTATCAGTATCATTCAAACTTAATAAAAAGTATGACACGTTACAATACTCGACACGTACCTATTTTTTTACAACATTACAAGCATACTTAAAGTTTCAATCCCCCCGAATACGAATCCTGGTAACTGCCTCCTGAATTTATAACTTTGTTGCTATCAACTCTGACAGAAATTGCAGTTACATTGCTGCTTTAGTAAGAACCAATGTGACAACTATCTTATTTGAAGCAGCAATGTAACTGCGGTTTTAATAGATTTCAATCGAGAATTGTTAGCAACAGAGTTACGTAATCAGGTGGGAGGTATGTTTATCCGGAATTTATTCGTGAGCTCCCTTGGGATGGGAGTTTCCTGTTTACTATCTATAAGGTACGTTTGTGTTTTGTTCAGCTGTAATAATTTTCCACATGATTTTCTTTTGTTTCACATGACTTTTTTAGGGTTCCGTATCCAAAGGGTAAAAACAGGACCCATTACTACATTACTAAGACTCCACTGTCCGTCTGTCTGTCTGTCTGTTACCAGGCTGTATTTCATGAATCGTGATAGCTAGACAGTTGAAATTTTTACAGATGATGTATTTCTGTTGCTGCTATAACAACAAATACTGAAAACGGAATAAAATAAATATTTAAGTGGGGCTCCCATACAACAAACGTGAGTTTCACGTATTTTTGTACGGAACCCTTTGTGCGCGAGTCCGACTCGCACTTGGCCAGTTTTTCCTTTGTATGAGTACGATTTTTCGCATAATTATTTTTAATCTGCTTGCCCCTGCATTTCCCTTCAATGTGTTAAAATTTTCTATTCATATGGTGTACATGTTTAAAAGAGGCTGCCGTGATATTTATACTAGACTAGCGGCCGCCCGCGACTTCGTCTGCGTGGAAATATTTTTTGCTATCCCTCGGGAATAATATTTTTTTTTTCGGGATGAAAGGTATCCTATGTCCTTCTTTGTACCCCTAAGAACGTGTATGCAAAATTTCATGATGATCGGTTCAGTAGTTAAGACGTGAAGGCGTAACAAACAAACAAACAAACAAACAAACGGACTTTCGCATTTATAATATTAGTAAGGATTAATGTATCTTATTATGCCTTATTGTTTCACGACATGACATTAAAAAACTACCAAACTTACCCGTACTCATAAAAATCCTTACTAATATTATAAATGCGAAAGTCCGCTTGTTTGTTTGTTTGTTACGCCTTCACGTCCTAACTACTGAACTGATCATCATGAAATTTTGTATACACGCTGTCAGGGGTACAGAAAAGGACATAGGGTACTTTTCATCCCGAAAAAAAGAATAGTTCCCGAGGGATAGCAAAAAACCTTTTCACGCAGACGAAGTCGCAGGCGGCCGCTAGTCCTATATAAATCAAAATGCTTTTATTTACATCTGCCATAACAAACCAAAACAACAACGGCATTCGTGTGCGATAGGTCAGTTCCTCCGTAGTGCTCAGGTCCTCGACCCCAGTAGTAATTCCTGCTTAGATAAGCCCTATACAGTTACGTATGTGCAGTATGTCAAATGGCATAATTATGGGGCCAGAGGGCTCATTACAAAAAAGCATCGCGATAAGTGTACCATGTTCGTCCCACTCCGTGGCACTATTGTCTCGCGAATAAGGTTCAATATCAAGTAAATTGAATGACGAATTGCGTCCGACTATCGTGATTCTTTTTTGTAATAGGCCTTTAGTTCTTGCCATATTTCTTGCACCTGATATGGCCGGTCGACTCTCCTTGCGCTTGTGGTTTCACAAAAATATAGTGATTATGGTCAGTATTGGCCGTTTAAATTATTTTTGAAAGAAAGAAACTACCTACGTAATTTATTTAGTGACACACACTTTGTTTGGCTATGTGTCAGTAAAAAGTTAATTCTGTAAACAGGTAATCACAATATCGGTTACAATTACGTAAAAAAATCAATGTATACTAGAAAAGTAACAAATAAATGGATTTAAAAACGCAAAAATGTTTTTCTTTGTCTATAGGCCGGATCTTACCAACAATACTGTAATTTACAGTATGTTGGTACGGAGCTAGCTAGATCCTACTGGCCCTTGGGAGTTCATGGAGGAGTTAGTCTGGCCTTTATGCTAAAAAGTTTGGAGAGGAAAAAATCAGATGTTAATATTTGTAAAAATGTTTCCTTTTCATTAGAATAAGGCATGATTGAGTTTTGATGAAATTGAAAGTTTTGGGCAAATAATGAAGAAAACTATGGCTCAAAATTGCCTAAAGTTCAGAAACTTTCTAGCAGTGACTAACGTAATTCACTTAAAGTCATATAGTAATTCACTTAAAGTCACATATTTATTTTTTATATTTTTTGTGCTGAATAAATTGCTTGTTTTGCAATGCAAGCCAATAACATTATACCTGTAGCAATTTCCTTGTGGCTGTTACTCAGTGTTGCCAGATGCACTGTAATTACAGGAGATCTACTGTATTTTTACGTCATCTACTGTACACTGTATAAAATAAATTACAGTGACAAAAGCACTGTAATTTCTACTGAGCCAATAGTTCAAGATATTTTGGTAAATATGAGCACAACATATCTTTTTAATGCACTGTAAAAAACACTGTATTTTTGAGTACAATTCCCTGTATTTTTGTTGTAAACACTGTATTTTAACATCCAAAACACTGTATTCTCATTTTCCTTATCTGGCAACACTGCTGTTACTAATTGTTATGAGTCCAGAGTGACGCCTCGGCCGACACCCACGACGCTTGTCCGCTGGCGCAAAAAAAATGTTGTTACCGAACGGAAATTCAATTCGGAAAGTAGGCCGCTTTAGCTAATTTTTCATATAAAAAACAATCATAATACGTCTTGATTGGAGCTTTTATATACTTTTGTTTTCAGGCTCCAGTTTCTGATGATAAAGCTAATACTTACTCATATTCATTCTGCTCCAAGCTTTTTCAAAAAGTAATCTTCATTCAGTTTAAAAGTAAATTAATTTTAAAAACTCTTGCTCATGTTGATAAGACTATCTTTAGGTTTCTAATAAAATCATAAAGCAAATTTTGTAGCATAACAAAATAACCCGTAGACGACAATACGACAAAAAAATAAATGTCGTATAGCTAATAACAATAAGGCCCCCAGTCTGAATAAAAAAACATTTAAAAATATTTTATAGTTTAGTCACAGCCTCACAGGAAATATTTTTCAGTAATACTATTTTCGTGCTATTAGTTTGTTAGATTTTTTTTATTTCGATTCGAGCAATTATTTGACAATTTCAAAATACGCCTAAGAACTAGGGAAACCAATGTTTTAATTTATCGTATTGTCGTCTCCCGGTTGTATAAATGAGAATATAAACTTGCATGACTCATCAATCACCACACAAATATTATGCCCCACTACTGAGGCAGGATAGCAGCAACCAACATTTTGGCGCCAAAAAAAGTAAATATTTCTGAACTCCTTTGGCTTACACCAGACGTCGTGTCTACTGGTTGTCTACCGGCGATCGGCTAATAGCCCATGATAGGCACTTCATACCGTAGACACAACATCGATTTCTTGTGATTGACGCGTCACGGAGTAAACCTGCACCCGACCGCGTAATATAATTGGTTACATTACCACCCACATCCGAGACTTTCACAACAATCGCTTATTGAATTACCTACGTTAGTCTCCTTCTTGCTAAACCTTGAGAATGCAGCAATAAAAAAAAACCGGTCAAGAGCGAGTCGGTCTCGCGCACCGAGGGTTCCGTACAATCATAAATATATTTGGATATGTTACTTTAGTACAGTCTTTAAAAAAGTAGGATAAACGGCAGACAGCTGGAAGGGCGAGCAGGCGGACAGTTAATTTACAAATCTTAACCACAGCTGCTTATGGTGACTGAAAAACGTTTCAACCACTTCACATTGCAAACTGTTTATATTATTAAGTAGGAACTTATTCTTTACGGCAAATAGTAGGTAATTATATTAGAACCAGCCACCAATTTATTATTGTAGTATTAGGTTGCGCCATCTCTTGACCGATAGCGGAACTATTTTTTTTTCTTAGGTTAGCATTCTTAGCACAGCGCCATCTGTTGACTGGTAGTGAAACTAAAGAATTTTTGTTTGTTTTTGAATATCTAAAAAAGTGTGTTATATTGAGACATCGTTTTTATTTTTCCTGTAATCTTTACATAAACTACTATCACATAGAATTTTAGAAATTTTAGATTTTTTTAGATATTTCTCTTTGCAAACTTCGGAGATAAGGGGGGGGGAACGGTATTTTTTTACATTTTTGATCATAAGTCGAAAACTATGCGGCCTAAGAAAAAATGTTTTAAAATGTGCAAACAGCGTTCTTTCATATGATACCCCACATGCCCTAGTTACCTTCAAATTTTTAAGACCCCTTTTCAGTCCCTGTTGTAAATTTTATTTTTTATTTTTATTTCTTTCTTATTTGCAAAATAGTTGTGCAAATGTCATCTTAAACTATTCCAAATTTCAAGTTGATACCATTAGTATAGTTCTCGAGAATCTCGAGATATCCAGCTGTGTTAGACAGACAGACAGACAGACTGAGTCACACCATAAGGGTTCCTTTTTTACCATTTTGGTACGGAACCCTAAAAATTGAACAAATATTTTATCGGAATAAATACTACATACATACTTCTTTTGAACTTTTCCTTATTCTATGACTTTTCGGTTACATTATGTTACTTTTTCACTTCTGTATCAGTTCGATCTTTTGTATGCATTTTTTGAGTAAACATACAAAAAAATAATATTAAATAATGATTAATTCTTCATTCTTTTTGTATTTGTTAAATAAGATAACCATCAGAAAAAGATTAATTGTCAAGATTACGTTTGGCATACGACCAAAAGCATTTGAAAAACGCATCAAGTTAGATGAAACTAATGAGCGTTTTATTTTTACTTCTAAAAGCTTGTATTTTGGGCACTTTTCAAAAACTCTATTTGGTAGCATAAAAACACGTCCTAAATCTACAAATAGCCCAAATTTAATTTTACCATTAAATAGTTTATCGTTATTTTAAAGTAGGTAATCGAAACCAAACAAGAAAAGCTCTAAATTACTGGAAAATCACTCGTATTTTAAAGAGATTACGATGATGGGAGTAGCACGAATCGTTATGGTGTATTAGCCCATGATAAATATACCATTAACATTCCATGAGATAGTTTAGTAGTCGGAGGACGCTATCGGCCCCACTAATTCATATATAGGATTAAATATTATACGGACGGACGATTCATTTCGGGAATACAATATGTCGTCTAAGGTTAAAGAAGATCTTAGTTATTTGGGGATCCGTGAAAAATATACATAACATGTTATTAAATTTTTATTTCCTCACATTGTAAATACGAGAAGGTAGATTCTGTTTTTCTATATCTATTAACGGTACATACTGTGGTTCGAATCTCAGAAAGATAAAGGCAGCTTATCGCAGGATTTTATTTGAACAGCTTGTTTAGGGCCTACAAAGATCGTACGACTATCGCAATTATTTTCCAAGCTGAGGAGCTTGATGACCATGGTGAAGAACATCAGAAGACGAAGAGAAAAGGTGATTGAGCCGAGGGCATAGGCTTTATTTTGAAACTTGAAACAATATCAAAACAATCAAAATCCTCTTTTCCAGTAACTGTGAAATGTCTCTAGTAAGTGAACGATGTAAACTATGTGCTTGTGGTTTAACAAGAGGATTTTGAAAGTCATATCCAAGAAAAACTATCATTCTACAAACCCCTTTTATTTTTAAACACACCTGTTTTGTACTTGTCTTTTCTTGTTCAGATTATCTAGTCTCAAATAACTTTCTCTTTCTTAAAAAAAAAGTATCTATAAAGAACAAAAAGTTTCAACTAGTATTTTTAATTTGTTTGACAATGCCGCTCACAGCGTGACTTTAATAGCTTATTAAACTCATAAACTGCTATGTAATTATAATAGTGAATAAATATGCATTCTAATATTGTTTAGAACCGCGTCGATTTAAAGATGAGAATAAAAAGAAATAAATTTAGTTGAGAAGTTATTCTATCTCCGTATATTGTACTTGTGGTCATAACTGTCTCTTTACGATAAAATATACGTATAGGCGGTAAAAGCTTTAACCAATATGTCGAAGTTGATTTATTTATGATAAGCGCAGTAAATTGGAAATGTAATTGTTATTTAAACTTTTTGAGTACATTACCTAATTGTGCCGCACTACCATTTGTCATAAGACTTTGTTCTGTGGTGGGTGACATATGAGCTTACTAAGACAGCAGATTCTTAAGAAGACGAGTAGCATGGTCTTCTGGAATTTTGACCTCGAAACGATTGCCAATCCGTCTGCCAAACCCGCCGTTCCCAGTCAGTTACTGAGGGATAGCGATCTCTTCGTATAGCTTAAAAAATTGTTTGATAAATAGACCCTTGAATTCCTTGATCTGATGTAATAGGAAAGATTAAATTTTAGACCGGAAAGTGGGTGTTTTTGTGTATAGTTTGTTTATGTATAGTATGTTTATTGACGAAAAATTATTTATAATTATTGGACAGTATGAAAGTAATT
This sequence comes from Agriphila geniculea, assembly GCA_943789525.1. NCBI lineage: Eukaryota > Metazoa > Arthropoda > Insecta > Lepidoptera > Crambidae > Agriphila > Agriphila geniculea. Next base: position 22,761,864 of record OX038871.1, read on the forward strand.
ATAGATAGATCTTTTAATTGTTATTATCGTTAAGGGTTCATTAAATTTAAAACTAGAAAAAAAGGAGTTTTCAATTTTTAATTACTACTGTTATGTGATTCTTCTAACAGGGGAAACAAACCCCTTATGAATAAAGAAAAAACATCAATTCCTTAAATAGTTAGTATTGAATAATGAATAAATGATCAGCATGTCATGTGTACTATGTAATTTTGTTTAGAACTAATCTAGAATCTATTTTCGACGTAATGAATAATGGTAGTGTATCAATTTATTGTTTATATTGAGGAGTGCCACTAGCGACATAAGACCGCCAAAGGCATTCTCGTTACGTTCATTAGAGTTAGCCACATTTTCAAGCACAACCCTAAAGTGTGTAGTTTTAAAGAATAAAATCGGCTATCAGTCGACTTCGATGATTTGTGAACATTGCGAAAGTCGTCCATTTAGCAAGCCAGTTGCTTTTTCATAAATAAGCTTGATTGATGAGAGGTTTGTTGGATCTTCCATCAAGTCACAGAGAAAGGCGAGGAAAGTGATTTTGCAATGGAACCGATGTTTAAGCTAGCGAAAGTGTACAGCTACTTGATCCTTGTTAATGAACCCGGGCGAATCTCTAATGCACCTTATGGTTGCAATGCAAGCATCGGTAACATCTTCGCAACATCAACTACCATTCTATAGGGAATGTTCGAAAAAATCTAATTGGCTGAATATTTTTTATACGTTGGAATAAGCTCCCCTAGTAATAGAAAAAAGTTTCAGAATTTTCGGTTCCGTGAAAAAAAAAATTAAAGTCATTTCGACTTCACAAATGTACGAAAGTAACAGCAGAATGGAAATTATACCTTTGCCACCACCTGCCACAACCACAATATGGAGTTCAACACAAATATCAAAACTTTTTTAATACATATTGTGGTTATGTCCAGTGGTGGCCAAGGTATAATCTCCATTCTGCTGTCAGTTAAAAAAAAAAAAAATTACGCAACCAAAAATTCTGAACCTTTTTCTATTACTAAGGGAGCTTATTCCTATATTCGAGCATTGTTGTTAAACTATTTGGTTATCAAAAAATCAAAGCTTTTGAAATTGGTAGAGACAGCTGTTTCTTATTTTTCGAAACGTCAACCATTGTTGTACTGTTTAATAATCATACTATGTAATTGTACACGCTGAAATTTTAATCATTTGGTTCCCGCCGTGTGATGCTTCCACTCATGATTACAAGCAACTTTTACTATGGGGCCAACTCTCCTGCTCGCAAAAAAAATCAGCTGTTCCATACATTAAGGTCGAGTAGGTACTGCACTTTTGTATGGAACAGCAGATTTTTTTTTGCGAGCAGGAGAGTTGGCCCCATAGTAAAAGTTGCTTGTAATCATAATTGAAACCACCACACGGCGGGAACCAAATGATTAAAATTTCAGCGTGTATATTTTGAAGATAACGTTTCGTATTTGTAAATTTTGTTTCATTATACTACTTACTTTTTGAAGTGAAAACTTCATTAGCGGCGTTGTACATATTTTTTTTGTAATGGGGAAAAATTTTAAACTTGCGTCAGTTAGGGTCACGTGACCCTGATCGGAAATTCGTAAGACGGATGTAGCGTAGACAGCCGCCGGGGCGGTTGGCGTTCGGCGGGTTGATTTTTCTGAGAGATAAAATTTTTAATGGAATATAAATTGTCATGTTTGTGTACGATAGCGCAATAAATAAGTATTGTATTCTAACTCATAAATGATAGACTTTAATACTGATAATTAAAACAATTCGTGCAAAATTATTCCCTAACCATTATAAAATACCAAAAATGCACAACCTTAATGTTCAAGTTTTCACTTCTGCCGGCACTTCCGGAGTGCAACCCGAATTTTTCGTTTTGTCTTTTTGCTGCTGCATCAATTTTATTGATTTTACAATATTATCTTGATAGGGTAAGAAAGTCTTGTATGACTACTTACTAATTATTTTAACAGCTTAGCCAGGTATTACATTGTAAGTGTAAGTAAGGTGGTAGAAAATCTTTCTTCAGTATCTGTCAAAAGTGGTCTTTTCACATCGATTGCATAAGATTGCATATCGTGGCTTTGAGATAACAATAAAAGTTTTAAAACTACTATCACAGACTAGATATACCATAGACTAAATATAAGTAAAGAGTGAAAACTGTTTATTTCTGTAAGTAAAGATAATTGATATTTTATTTCAGTTTAATTACTTTATTATAAAAACGTATCTGAATAATATGAATGACTCTCGTGATATTCTTATCTTAGGCACAATGTTGCTAACTTTTTTTTAAATTACGTAGTAAAAGATAAAAAAACGGAGAGGTCAGATTATTTCGTAAAAGAGAAGCTATTCAAATACATTAAGTAAATTATTAATATTTTTTGATCAGCTGGGTTTATAAACTAACCTACCTGTTTGTTTGTAGAGTGGATTCAGTACGGCTTACCAATGACCTGCCAACTTATCTAAAACAAGATGACAGACAGAATAAATGATCGAAGTGACAGACCTAAAATTCCAAAATTAATGAGCAAAATAAAAATTGAAAATCGCCACCTCGTTTTTAGGGTTCCGTACCCAAAGGGTAAAAAGGGACCCTATTACTAAGACTCCGCTGTCCGTCTGTCTGTCTGTCTGTCTGTCTATCTGTCTGTCTGTCTGTCTGTCTGTCTGTCTGTCTGTCTGTCTGTCTGTCTGTCTGTCTGTCTGTCACCAGGCTGTATCTCATGAACCATGATAGCTAAAAAGTTGAAATTTTCACAGATGATGTATTTCTGTTGCCGCTATAACAACAAATACTAAAAACAGAATAAAATTAATATTTAAGGGGGGCTCCCATACAACAAACATATTTTTTTGCCGTTTTTTGGTACGGAACCCTTCGTGCGCGAGTCCGACTCGCACTTGGCCGGTTTTTTTAAGTAAGTACTCGTTTTGAGAAGTGAGATTAATGCGCAATGCGCTGATTTCACTGTGACTGTATGTACTATGGGCAACTTTGTTGCAATCAACTTTGACAGAAATCGCAGTGACATTGCTGCTTTAGTAAGAACCAATGTGACAACTATCTTACTTAAAGCAGCAATGCAACTGCGATTTCAATCGAGAATTGTTAGCAACAGAGATACGTAATCGGTGGGCGGGTCTCCTGCGCCGTGTTTTTGTGTTTTCAAACATCAAAACAATGTTTTCTCAACATGTTTGGGGCGTGGCCTATGAGTTTTGTTTTGCAAAAACACAAAACATGTTTGCCGAGACGAACGGAAAACATCCCCCGCTCTCGCCTGCGGGGAGAGGAAGTAACTCATTTTGTGTTAGCGCTCACTAGCTGCAGACGTCTCGCCTGCGTTCGTGTGCCATTGTGTGATTTGTGTTTCGATGGATTTGTGTAAAGCGCATTCACTTAGATAGTGTCGCCCTTTTATCGCGCCGTCTTTGCACGTGCCGCTTCTTGTCAAAGGATGCCGCCGCATAAACAAAGGATACCGCGTGCGGCGTACACCCGCAAGTCAATTTGTATTTTGGCAGTTTGCATCGAAACGCCGCCGTAGTGAAAGCTTGTGTTTGTTGACTCTGCTACGTATACTGAAAATATTTTTTCATCCTTGGAAGGACAGTTAAGTGCCTCAAGATGAAACTTTAAGTGAACCAACAAAAAAATAAAGGTGTTTTGTATAACATGTAAACAACTTATGATCAATGTCCATCGGCATTGCGTTGAAATCAGTTTGTCTGCACCTATCAGAGATACTTCAAAAATAGTGGGGATACCAAGAACTAGCGTCGGAATAATATTAAAAATAGGCCCATTAACACCAAAAAACGTAAAAACGGAAGAATCCCACTAGGTATCGAAAACGGACGACTTTGAATGTGATGTAGTACGTCCGAACAGCATACAGATTTTATACTGATAAAAAACTTCCGACACTAGACACGATTCTGGAAAATTTACAAGCTAATAATACGGACTTTCCGTATAAACGTACGACTCTGCGAAATGTCAATACATTTCTAAAACTTGGATTTAAGTATAAAACACTTAATAAGCTCTAAAACTATTGCTTGAATCATCGCTTTTTTTACCGTTATCAGTAACGTTATTTGTATAACGTTACCAAAAACTTACCGGTATTCCTGTCTCTGAACACAAGTGCTTGCGGGTGTACCGACACTATCTAAACGAATGGACTTTAATTATTGTCTTAGTGATGGAGTGGAATAAGGAGAATACTTTATTTTTAATTGAGTTACTCAGAGAAAGACCGCTACTTTGGGATGTTATGGTGATTGGGATGAGCCGTGATTGGACGCAAATTTTCTATCAAAACATGTTTTCAAAACAAAACATAGGCGCAGCGGACGTGCGGTTATGCTAAACATGTTTTGAAAATAATGTTTTTTCAACATGTTTTGTTGAAAATTAAGCGCAGCAGACCTGACTCAGTTTGCAACAAAATTCGTGTGCGCGCGTGTCGCCCCTGCACGAACTAAACGTATGTGACGGCGGGCGCGGCGTGCATGGGATTTTAACCTTAGCAGTGGTTAAGCGACGCTGTTGCCCATGGTACAGATGCCGGCATATATATTGGCAAGAGAAAGAAAGAGACAAAAGATGCGCAGCAGCCATAAACTTGGTTTATGGCTACTGCGCATCTTTTGTCTCTTTCATTCTCTTGCCAATATATATGCCGGGCAGTATACCTGTCTGCGCATATTTTCAATGCAGGACAAATTTGATTTTTGTGGGACAATATGGGACGCTTCTGATACAGGAGAACAATAAGGGCAGCTTTATTAAATTCATTATAAATTTAAAGTTATTTAAAATGTAATGAGATACATACTATCAGTTCACCTACATTCAACTTGAAAGTTGAAAATAACTTCTCTGCGATGTCCACACTGAATAGATCCTAAACTTGGAGTTTGAGGTCCAGCGTGAAAGTTACGGACATCAAGCTTTTGTGTGTGTACATATGTATACCAATGTAAACTGTTACAAAGGATTACAAGAGGAGATGTTATCATTTCAACTTTTAAGTATCTATCCCTGATAGACTATGATTTTATTAATAAAAAGCATCAAATAGCATCAGATAGAATTCAATATCGAATAATTAACAGTCGCTAGTCGGTCAGCTAAACAATAACAATAATAATTAATATGTTTTTTTAGTACTAGAAGCATATTGGTTGCACGTGGCCCCGATTCCAATATCGGGTCATTTTGAACTTACCATCCAAATCTGAAGGATGTGTCCAGTCCATGAAAGCAAACAACTTTCTCTAATAAACATGTGTCAAATTTCGCCAAAAAATTTTGGTCATCCCATATTAAATTGATCACTGATCTCTATGATTTGTATGGAAAGTCGATTTTTATTTTACATATTTGACCATGTGTTCCTTAGACAAAGGTGTTCAGTCCATCTGAACAAAATTGTTCAGATGGACTGAACACATCCTCAAAATTTGGATGGTGGATACAAAATGACCTTGTATATTGCACATGTGGGTTTCTGATGTATTCAATTGTCTCTTTGCACATGCAACAATGTGTTTTGAAACTTTTTACTTTGCTCTTTTTGCCAAAAGATGAAAATCGCTTCTAGCCGTTACGAATCAAAAATGCAAGTACACTGAATTTCAAAATTTGGCTAGTGACCTTTTTACAACTAAAGATGAAACGTGATATCATGACGTAAGAACAAATACAAAAGTATCCGCTGATAGTTAATTGATATAGCATTTCAATATTGTTATCTTAAAAGATTACCGATTGTTCAAGAAACTTTTGTTTTATTAACTTATGTCTTTATAATCTTTATATTCAATTAACAGGTACAATAGTTGTTTTTGCACATCTTTATCTATAAAATGTATTTTTAATTTTATTGCGTGCTTATCAGTATACGCCCCTGAGAAATCTCAGACGCAACTGTGACCTTTTAACCCATTTAATGTATATGTTGTTGGCTTAAAATTGTTACTTAACGCAGACTTGAATACACAGGCAGAATAAAAATTAATTACTAGAATATTTTTTTTGTCCTCTGTACCTACCATTTCTTAATACAGTATCAACTTTGAAGAGAGATACAGACCTATTTAAACACGTTTTTGCTATTAACTGCATAAATTACGTGTTATACTATTTGGCCGTGTATGTGCCGGCTTAGAATAGCACTACCCCCTCTCATCCCGTGGGTGTCGTAAAAGGCGACTAAGGGAACACAGCCATCAGGAGACGGGCAGCAGCGTCTCCAAAATTCTTGGCCTACTGCGATCGCCAACCCGCCTGCCAAGCGTGGCGATTATGGCAAACCCCCTCATGAATGGACACACAAATAAATTGGCCCCCAGTCCCCGGCGGCCCCGCTATTCCTAGCTACGGTAGCGGCTATGGTAACGGCGGGGCAGGGGGTGCTAAGAATCCCCGGGTGCGGATCGGCTACCACCAATCACGAAAATTGCACCTGGCAACCTATAACACGCGCACACTGAGGACCGACACGAAGTTAATCGAGTTGGAAGAAGTTATAAGCAAGTTACGCTGGGACATCATTGGGTTATCTGAAGTCCGAAGAGAGGGAGAGGACTCGATAATCCTTAATTCCGGTAACTTGCTGTACTACCGGGAGGGCGACCAACAGTCCCAAGGTGGTGTCGGGTTCATCGTCCACAAGTCCCTTGTCAACAACGTGATTACCATCGGAAGTGTGTCGACCAGGGTGGCGTACCTTATACTCAGAATATCCAAACGGTATTCGTTGAATGTCATACAGGTTTACGCACCGACCTCGACGCACCAAGATGACGAAGTGGAGGCTATGTATGAGGAGATCTCTAAAGCCATGCATAGCTACAAAACCCACTACACCGTTGTGATGGGGGACTTCAATGCAAAGTTGGGGAAACGATGCGGTGATGAGCTGAGAGTGGGGCAATTTGGAGTTGGGCAACGGAATGACAGAGGCCAGATGCTAGCCGACTTTATGGAGAAGGAGAACCTCTTTATGATGAACTCATTCTTCAGAAAGCCGGAAAGCCGGAAGTGGACTTGGGTCAGTCCGGACGGTACAGTCAGAAATGAGATTGATTTTATCATGTCGACGAAAAAGCAAATATTCAATGATGTCACTGTGATCAACGCCGTTAAGACGGGGAGCGATCACCGATTGGTACGTGGCACATTGAATATCAACATAAAGCTGGAAAGATCTCGACTGATAAAATCAACACTCCGACCATTGCCGGCCCATATCCAAAACCCCGAGAGCTTTCAACTCGAACTCCAAAACCGTTTCGAAGCCCTTGAGAACAGCATAGATGTGGACGATCTAAACAATATGGTGGTGGATACTGTCCGTACGGTAGGGTCCAAGTTCTTCAAGACCCGCCGTCCCAAGCTAAAGAAACTCTCCGACCACACACTCCTACTCATGGATCAGAGACGTGAAATGAGGCTCCAGAGTTCAGTAGATGCTAATCGTTATCGGCAGCTTAATAGACAGATATCTAAGTCTTTGACGAGCGACCTTCGCCAATTTAATACGAATCGTATTAAAGAGGCTATCGAGCGGAACAAAGGCTCCAAAGTGTTCGCGAGAGATCTGTCTATTGGGCAAAGCCAGATGACGAAGCTGAAAACTGACGACGGACGCATCATCTCAGCGAAGCCTGAAATCCTTAGGGAGATCGAGAGTTTCTATGGGCAGTTATATTCCACGCAGACACCCGTTGAAAGCAAGGCTAAAGACCCCAGAGCCAAGCTTACCCGACACTATACCCAAGATATCCCGGACGTCAGCATGTACGAGATTAGTATGGCTCTCAAACAGCTGAAAAACAACAAGGCGGCGGGCGACGACGGAATCACTACAGAACTTCTGAGAGCGGGCGGTAAGCCGATACTTAAAGTCCTCCAGAAGCTTTTCAATTCCGTCATCGTCGAGGGCAGAACGCCGAAGACATGGAACATAAGTGAGGTGATTTTGTTCTTTAAAAAGGGTGACAAGTCCCTCTTAAAGAACTATAGACCCATCTCGCTTCTGAGTCATGTCTATAAGCTGTTTTCGAGAGTCCTTACGAACCGTCTCGCTCGCAAATTCGACGACTTCCAACCTCCCGAACAAGCCGGGTTCCGAAAAGGCTTTAGCACCATAGACCACATCCATACGCTGCGGCAGGTCATACAGAAGACCGAGGAGTATAATCTGCCACTTTGCTTGGCGTTCGTGGATTATGAGAAAGCCTTTGATTCGATTGAAACCTGGGCGGTGCTGCAGTCTCTCCAAAGGTGCCAAGTGGACTACAGGTATATCGAGGTGTTGAGGTATTTATACAAAAATGCCACCATGTCGGTCCGAGTACAGAACCAGAGAACAAATCCTATCCAACTGCAGCGAGGTGTGAGACAGGGAGATGTTATTTCTCCGAAACTGTTCACAGCTGCGTTGGAGGATATCTTTAAACTCTTAGACTGGAAAGGACTCGGCATCAACATTAATGGCCAATACCTAACACACCTTCGTTTTGCCGATGATATAGTTCTAATGGCTGAGACGTTGGAGGACCTGAACACAATGCTCGAAGATCTCCGTAGTGCTTCCCAAAGAGTGGGTCTTAAAATGAACATGGATAAGACGAAAATCATGTCGAATGCCCATGTTGTGCCCGCTCCAGTTCATGTTGGGAACACTGCACTTGAAGCTGTTGACCATTATGTATACCTAGGACAGGCAGTCCAGTTAGGTAGGTCCAACTTTGAGAAGGAGATCTCTCGTCGAATCCAACTCGGATGGGCAGCATTCGGGAAGCTCCGAAAAATCTTCGTGTCCGATTTACCTCAGTGTCTCAAGACGAAAGTCTATGACCAGTGTGTGTTGCCAGTGATGACTTACGGCAGTGAAACGTGGTCGCTAACTATGGGTCTCATAAGGAGGCTCAAGGTCACCCAGCGTGCAATGGAGAGAGCCATGCTCGGCATTTCCCTGCGTGATCGAATCAGAAATGAGGAGATCCGCAGGCGAACTAAAGTAACCGACATCGCTCGAAGGATTGCTCAGCTAAAGTGGCAGTGGGCTGGACACATAGCGAGAAGAACCGATGGCCGTTGGGGCGGAAAGGTTCTGGAATGGCGACCGCGCACCGGACGACGCTCCGTGGGTAGGCCCCCGACAAGGTGGACCGACGATCTGGTGAAGATTGCCGGGAGCCACTGGATGTGGGAAGCGCAGGACCGATCGTCGTGGAAATCCTTGGGGGAGGCCTATACCCAGCAGTGGGTGTCGTGCGGCTGATATGATGATGATGATGATGACTATTTCAGCTCTGGTTAAGTTTTACTTGCAAATAAGTAAGTGCGTCATTGTAGACTGTCAAACAGGCACTAGTGACAGTAAACGAAGCACAAGCACCAAAGTACACACATCGTAAAATAAAAACCGGTCAAGAGCGAGTCGGACTCGCGCACCGAGGGTTCCTTACTATCATAATTGCACCATCAAACCACACTGCAGAGTGGAATGATAAAATTAGGATTGCAGTTTTAGGTCAGCGCCATCTCTTGACCAATAGTGGAACTAATGTTAACATTTTTAGAAATTTGATAATTTCTAAGAAAGTGTGCTATATTGAGACATGGTTTTATTTTCCCTGTAATCTTTATATAAACTGCTATCACATAGAATTATTTTAGATTTTTCTCTTTGCAAACTTCGGAGATAAGGGGGGGGGGGGGGGAATGGTATTTTTTTTACATTTTTCATCATAAGTCGAAAACTATGCGGCCTAAAACAAAAAAAAATGATTGAAAACGTGCAAACGGCGCTCTTTCATATGATACCCCACATGCCCTAGTAACCCACATTCCCTAGTATCCCCACTTCAAATTTTTAAGACCCCTTTTCAGTCCCTGGTGTAAAAAAGATATTTATTTTTTTATTTATTTCTTATTTGCAAAATAGTTGGGCAAATGTCATTTTAAACTATTCCAAATTCCAAGTTGATACCATTAGTAGTTCCCGAGATATCCAGCTGAGACAGACTGAGTCACACCATAAGGTTCCTTTTTTACCATTTTGGTACAGAACCCTAAAAATGATACCTACTAATACCTACAATAAACCTTTTGCTTACATACATTTATCCTATTACCATTATTTACTGTCTGTCACTGTCGAGCAGTAAAAGTTACCTTAAAAAGTCGGAAGAAATCTGTAGATTTGTAAAGGTCACCCACTGTATGTAAAACCTGTCGCGTTTTTATATGCACCCTGCCATTGCCGCTGCGATATATCAAAACAAATAAGGAGAAGACATTAAAGTAGATTTATGTAATTTTCGGTAATGCCATTGACATTATCGAGTACGATGAGATCGCTTTACAATGTAATGTGGAGAAACAAGGCTATATTTAAATATGACTCACCGTTTTTAAATTTGCGAAGTAAGTTAAGGACCTTTTGATGAGACTGAAAGGACGGTGATGGCCTTATAATAAAAGGTTGTCGATAGTTAAATTAACAAAAAAAAATATAAATGTCTGTGTTTGGTAGCAAGAAAAAAGGACACACGATTCTATTTACAATTAAATTTAATAAGGAAAATTCTTCTGGTTTAGTATACTTTACTATCACTACATAGTACAGTATAAAACAAAGTCGCTTTCTCTGTCCCTATATCCCTATGTATGCTTAAATCTTTAAAACTACGAAACGGATTTTGATGCGGTTTTTTTTAATAGATAGAGTGGTTTAAGAGGAAGGTTTATATGTACAATACATGGTGTCAAATTCCACACTACACCGAAACGAAGCAAGGGCGGGTCGGTAGTATATAGATAAATTGTGAAAGAAATCGAAATGTTACGTGAAATATTTCAGATTTAAAACTAAAACGCTAGTTTTTTTACATTTTCTTTGTTCAAAACTACGACGACGCCTAATCAATGCAGTGTGTTATCCAGGACATACCTAACCTAGGTAGTTCCGTCACATAGCACTGGGTCAAGACGAAGGCGCCTCTTGGTGCGGAACGACACTCGATACCATCGACGCGCGCCGTCATCGAGTTACCATTCAACCAGCATCTCCTCCATTTATCCCGAAACCAAGACACTAACAACAGTCAACCTTAGGTTTAAGCAATAAGAGCGATGGTGTTTTATTCGGATGCAAAGTTAACTTGGTTGGAGTGTTGCCAGAACATTTTGCCTAGATAATCCAACCAATCAAGTAGGTACTGCTGACATGTACGTAATAAAGTGGTGTCAAACCCACTCAAATCGACGGGCGCTTTGAAGTATTTAGCGTTTCGTCGCGTAATTTAAAATGATTACGATTTAAATGTTGGCAACGCCCGATTGGATTTGTCGTAACGAGAGTGAAACTCAATTCGTCTTTCATTAATTTTGAGCTTGTGAGTTCTGTCAGTTACGTATGTGATACAGGAAAACTAATTGATCGACTTCAACACAACTTGCAAGAGGCGAATTTATTCATAATGTTTTTATAGTAGCCAAATTTAAATTACTGAGTTTTATTTTCAGAGCTACACTGCAATAAATTGTTCGGGATTAAACATTTTTTCTATTGTCTCCGTGAGTGAAAGTCACATGTGTGTTCGAGACAAGGCATTCAAAGATGGTCGTGAAAACAGAGAAAGGTTAAGTAATATACTAGCTAGACCCTTCCTAGCTAATGTTACGAAGTCGGTTATAGTCACGAATTAGAAAGATCTAGTCTATGATTCTTCATGAAGTTTCTATTGGGATGTGAAACTCATATTGTGATAAATAGTCCCAAGTATCGGCAATCTTAAAGACCACCCGCGTCGTAAATTTTATAGCTATATACTCATTTGTCAATTGACGACAGTGCGTTACCGATATTGCCAAAGCGAATTAGTTCAAATAACACCTTTATTTCTTAGAAAATAAGGATTGAAACACGTGAAACTTAGTTTGATGGGTTGTAGAAATATTCTTGTTGTTGAATAAGATTGATACTTATTGCGTTTAATAGCACCTGCTTTTATTAGAAATCGAAAGGTGCCGAATACTTCTATGGATGGTTGTTGTGGATGTCGTTGACATCGTAAAGTTGGTATAAGTAGGTACTTATGTTTTTATTCATAATGATTCGAGTTGTCTAGTAAAAATAAAAATAAAATTACCTATACATTTCCTTAATATCCACTCTGCCGATATTTGAAGATCACTTGAAGATCCTGAGATTTTTGAAGTAACATGATTCACAACAAAGTAATAAGTACTTATAATAGTTGGTTGAGTAGCATTTTGCAGTTCGACATCAGCGTTTTTAATGACCCCACTGCTGGGGCACAGGAGTCAGGACCTCCTACAGGTGGATGTGTTATCGACTGCAAATGCAGTCGGGACCAACGACCTAACGTGCCCGCTCTCCGAAGCACGGAGGAACTAGAAATTAATAAAAAAATCATTCGCGATCGCAGGGACAGGCGCTATACCACTGCACCACCGAGATTTCATTCATCTCTATTCTCCTCACACGATTAAAATTTCAACAAATACTGCTTTCTAAGAAAGTAAAAAGTTAGGGACGTTAAATAATTTGCTATGATTCTTACAATGTCATAACAAGACATGTATTTTTAATGATATTATAACACCACAAAGTCATATATAAAGTGAGATTTATTTAGCATACAACAACTGCTACAATATTTTGAGACGATTCCCATCATAACTGTTAAATTCATATCAGCGAAACCATTCTACTATCTAATAAATATTTTTAAATTTGAACTTTATTTCTGTTGAGAAAAGGTCCAGCTTTGATTTAAAAGTTATGCGCAATCAATCATAAAACGATTGTATGTTTATAAACATGTTAAATGACGAATAATTAATTGAACCTACTGCTCAGATTGCAAATCGATTGTAATTGATGGTGATTCGATTCGGCGTGGAGTGTTATAAAATCAATTTGGGAGCAACTTTCACGCTGGATTCGTTCAGCCGCCGCCGGTTCATCGGTACATTATTCACGGAATACGAGCTTCCTCATTTGATGGGAACCTTGGCTTTCGTACGCTCGATCGCTCATCAGTTCCTTTAGCACGAAAATCTATCGATTTCGTATCGAGCAGAAATGCCAAATTTGACAGCATTGTGGCTTCTGGCAGAGTAGAATAAAACCAACCTTACAAACTAGCAGCGTAGTTATACTTTTTAACTTAGAGCTAGACCTTCGTGACCCAGAACTTTCTGGACCCATTTGGACAGAAGCGTTTTTTGATAAAAACGGATAAAAATACGATCTCCAACCCACCTGACCTGCCAAATGTGGTGATTATGGCAATTTCATTCCAAAGGAGAAGCCTACGTCCCGAAGTGGATAATGAATTAATAATAAAAAGAAATCATATTAAAATAATTTAAAATGGTTGGTGGTTTAATGGTTTCGTAGAAGTCAAGCAAGTGCATGTAAGTATTTCGGCGTGTAAATAATTCATTACCCATCTGTCTAAGACTCTATACAGTCTTTATTTTATGGTTATTGGATTTGTTACATCATTCGTGTATCGTCCCAAAAGAATAATTATATGAAAAATGCAAGCTCTATTATAATATAACAGTAACTTGACGTAAAATGAGGTGCATTATTATGGCAAACCATGTAATTCTCTGACACAAGATGTGGTAATATCCTCGATCGCGATTCAGTGATTAAGGTGGGTGCACATTAACATGTATAAAATTAATTAGCACCGCTTGCACCGCACGCAAGCGAGATTGGTGCACTCACTTCCACTGTGATGCAACACGTAAGCTTGCATTTATGGCTAGAGCATGAGGTCCAGTGAGCACCGGTTACGTTAATTAATTTTATATTTAATGAAAATGTTTTTTTACAGTACCTACGTATAGATATACGTAGGTACTGTACGATCTACGTATAGATATTATTTTTCAAATATTAATACGATGTGAAAATGTTTTGCTAAATTAATATCTCTTTATTAATTCATTTCATTATATATATTTTAGGCTCAAGACCGATTTCGGTCTCGGTTTTATAAGAACGTTTTTTACGAGATACGAATTTCGTGTTTGGCAGTGACCAAAACGTGTCGTGAGCGTTTTTTTCGCTCGAGCCTAACATTTACGTTTACACTGTGCCTACTTGTAGTTATTATTTAAATTACTTTATTGGTATAATAATACTTACCAAAGAAAATTATGAAGTAAATTATTCGTTTGGTCATTGACTTCCGCTTAATAGCAATTTTTGCACGCAAAATGGAGTGCCTACCAATGATATTAAAAGTATAGATACGTTACGCGCACTCCAAAATGGCAAGACGAATGTCAGGTAATTGCCCGACTTTCAATTAGTCAGGCACAGGCTCGCGACACGGAAACACACGCGGCTCTCGTCAGTCAGACGCGATAAAATTGTGAAATTCCATTAAAAAAATGTCTCCTTGCGTCTTTAGACGATGTACAAATTATACAGTAACAGTCAGAGATCGGAAAAATGCCTAATTTCACACGTAAGTACAGTATTTAATAAAAATATGTATTTTCTATTACTTTATCCGGCCATATTCTGCAAAGAGCGCGCTGTTTGCTTTGCGTGTGTGAGTGAAGGAGACAGCTGACGCGCTTTCAATTCACGGCCAATGCGCATGCAGCGGTCAATGTGTGTATCTATAGTACCGTTGCGCTGTTTTAAATAGCAATTATGTTGGCGTATAACTCATCTTTACTTTTAATATCATTGGTGCCTACCGGAAAACCAGAAACACTTATGTTGCGATTTTTAAATAATGTTTTAATCAAAAGCCATACAAAACATAGTTTGTACGTTAGCAACAGCTAAATGTAGTAGCATTATTAGAACTGTAAGTTCTTCTTATCTTATACCTTTAAACGAGCAATTCTTGTATATTTATATATATATCTTTTTTAATTTATTGTTTTTAGACAAGTTTATAAAAATGTAGTTAATGCTTGAGATAACAATAAATGGTAATAACAGAGCTAAGCTCTGTCGCCCAAATATTTTTTTATTAAATATAAATTTTCGGTTCCTTTAATAAGGTTAAAAGTACTGCCTCACCCTGGACTATGGCTCGTAATTTTATTTACATTACTGGCTGATAATTAATGTATGTATGTATAATGTACGTGTAGACATAGTGTACGCGAAAATCTACGACGAAGTTCAGGGATCAGATTTTAACGTATTTCATCATAGTATTTTTGAAGACAGGAACTACATAATGAGATTACGGAATCAAAGTTTCGAATATCGTTATCCATTTATGGGTGAAAATCAGGTAAAAATAGCGAGCATAATAGAAAACAACCTCAAGCATAATAATAAACAAACAAACGTCATTAGCGTCCATATATTAGTGTTGACAGGTTGACGTCAACATAAATAATACACTATGACGTCAAAGTGTATTTTTCAATTCATGTAGGCCAAGTTATGTTACGCTCTTTTAGAATGAATAAGTTTACAAATGAATTTTTAGATGATTAAAAAAATATGTGTTTCTTAGTAATTTAAGGCGCCAAGGGCGCATTGCGGTGTGTACTGTGCTAAGCAAGCCGCTTGTAGGTGCGTATATGTGAACAAACACTTTAGTAGATAAAACGTGTTTAAAAAGTTAAGAAATGGGTTACCAATACCAACTCAGGCAGCAGGACTAAACATAATCTCAAAAAGTCACTTACTCGATATTAGCATGTAACATAAAAAAATGCTTGTAATGTTTGTAATTAATCGAAAGGTAGTCATCCAAAATACAAATTAGTTTTTGCGAGAGCAAAAAGATTATAGTATACCGCGAAACCTAGTACACTACTTTATGTATAATCGCTGTGTATTTCATAAGTTGCTGTTCTTGTTTTTGAGTTAAGTGTTGAACACTGTCGATAGCAGCAATGTATCGAAGTATATCATGGTTGTAATTTCTAAAGTTCCATTTAATAAGTGGTCTTGTCTGCGGGCAGTCTAGTCGCTGAAGTCAATGGCTGGCCCACTTTCGCGTACGTCACGTTTTTTTTTGTAACGACACAGTAACTCGAACAGATTGTTGTGGAATGGACACTGGTATTATTTCCGCTAGAGCTAATTATGGTTTGCATACATAGGTATTGAAATCCCGCGAGAATTTTGCGGGATTAGTGATGGCCACGTTTTAATTGTTATATATCCAAAAATTTTAATGAGTTTGATTTAAATTGTCGGTGTTTTATAGAGATAAATATATGTATCAAAATTATTTAGATGCTACTGAAGAAGCTAGATAAGTTTTCCACAAAACTTTAAATATAGAGGCAAGTATCGATTTTGAAATCTAGTGTTATTTATTGGACGCACCTTACTAAATTAAAGCGAGTGAGTACTTGTTGTGTCTCTTTTATTTTAATGTTAAGCTTCAGTTAGTGACAGAGTCACCAGTAAACAACCATTTTAGCTCTAGATATGTCTAAGTTTAGTCCTTGTTTTGAATAAATAATAATAAATAATAAAATGAATAAGTAATAAAATTGTTAATATTTCATTGTTTACAGTTATGCCGTTTCACAGTTCTGATGGTGGGATTCTTCGGAAGTGAAAAGGTACGGGATTTCATTATGTATTTTGCGGGATCGCGCACATCTAATCCCGGGTTGATCTTGTTCGACGCAGATTGTCTTATTGGGTTTTACATGGATCTTTTGTGGTCAGAAACTATGCCAAGTCATTAACAGATGGGCATATTTTGTCCGTGATAGACAATAGATTGTTTTCCTCTCTTTTTAATTTAACTTGTAAAAACAAAGTCGTTGGGATCGTGTCCTAGATTTTTTAAAACAACGCATCGATCATGTTTTTTAAACTTTCAATAATATTTTTGAAACCTTTCAGTATGTTTCCTTGTTTTCAAGTAATTTAAAACCAGTATAAAAGGTAGGTATCTTCGAGCAACAAAGGCTTCGCCGTCTTACTCTAAGGTAGGTATAATCTTGATATGGTTAACATAACTGAATAAAAATGATTTTGATGAATGTATCATTGCTGTTTATGGAGATTGAGCGTAAACTGCATAAAGTTATTGCAAATATAGTAACTTGTTTTTACGAAATCGACTATAAATCATTTGGACGCATGTTAATGTCATAACTGTCCGAATCGAATTAAATATCGATTTTATCTGATGACTATATCAAGATGCTTAAATCTATCACTTCATTTTGTTGTGGTCAATGGGTCACGTATGAAGAATTGCGTAGACGTAGATTATAAAGATATTGGAGCTTTCAGATAGCATAGAGCTATTTATTATTATTTTTATTTACGAACGCAAAACGAAGTTCAGACATAAATCCGATACATTTTTTTTTACCAAAATCAGTGCAATGCAATAGTTAGAAAAGGAACTTGATATACACTTTATATAATAATTGTATCATCGTCTCGCACAAGGTACAAAACTAAATGGATTTTTCAATTTTCGTACACTCAATAAATAGTGATCTGCCTTAGTTTAGTAGCATGACCACTACGAGAGCGGTTTTGCCTCCGATGAAATATCAAAAATGACATCAACATAGACAAACCCTTTGTTTAACTGTTAAAAATTACATTTAGGGGTAGACAAAATCTTTGTCGGGTTCGTCTACACCTGCAGCTACCATATTGACATTGAAACCTGCAATACAATTTATGAAGATGATGACTAAATACAACATTATTGAGTTTTTCTTTCAAATAGTAAGGAAATAAATGTAGGGAGATTCCAATGACCAAAAGTTCTAGTCGATGTGCCACTCAAAAATAACAGTTATTTCATTAAGTTATCTCTCTTGAGCTTAATCCAGAAAGTTTAATGCAAGTTGATTGATAAAGTGTACCTACTCCAGTTTTAAAATTGAGTTATGGCATGTAGTAAATTGAATCTGCGATACGAAAGCAGATCCAGTGCAACCAACAATTAGCGGGCGACTGCGGTAAATGCCGGTTTTGGTGCTAGGGCTGTTCACATAATATGACCTACCTACCTAAAATCGTAAAAAAATACGAAACTTTTTTAATCCTACTAATATTATAAATGTGAGAGTTTGTGGGTTTGGATGTTTGTTTCTCAATCACGCAAAAACAGATTTGGATGTGTGACGCACAGATAGTTGATAGCCTGGATTAAAACATAAGATAATTTTTATCCCGGTCAAAGATTCCCTAGGGATTTTCTGAATATCCACGCGGATGAAGTCGCGGGCGGAAGCTAGTACCCATATATTTTTGAAGTGAAAACTTCTTTAGCAGCGTTGTGCGCTTTTTGTATGGGGAAAAAATACTAAACTCGCGTCAGTAGGAATCACGTGGCTGATCGAAAATGCGTAAGACGGATGTGACGGATGGAGAGTAGACAGCTGGCGGCGGAAGTATCCCCCTCTCTTTCTACGGGCGTAAAACGGTCTTAAAATGCCGCGCCACCAAATGGTGGCGCGGCATTTTAAGACGTAAACACTTGTGTCAGCAGCAACGCGCTAATTTTGAAAATGGAACTAATACAGCGATCTCTTCGGTGAAATCATAGACTTATTTATACTCTGTGACTATAAGTTTAAATCGTAGAATGCGTGCATGTAGAAAATAAAAAGGCGACTGGTGCGAAATCTTTAGAATTTTTCTCTAATTACAAACTGATTAAATTGTGTGACTGTATAGTAATAGGAAAGAAATAAATTAAATCCTTTGCCGCTAATTTCAAAATATCAAAAATGCACAACGATAATATTAAAATTTTCACTTCTGCCGGCACTCCCGGAGTGCCAACCGATTTTTTTAAACTGGGAATCTACTGTGTTTTGACAGACTATGGGTGCAGTGAAGCTGATAATTTAATTAAAAAAGTACCTACTGAATACATTTTCTTTTTTTAGCATAATCAAAATTTAGCTGCAACCTAAAATAATGTTTCGATTGATAAAATATTTGTTCATGATGAACTAGCTAGATTATGAAAATTAATAAAAATAATAGTTTTTACGTATCTGCTGTGTAAACATTGTTGTAAAGTGACCTCTTGACCGATTTTATGTAAGCATTACGTAAATATTATACGAAAATGTGTTTTTATTTCAGATTAATCATTAAACTATATTTATGTTTGACATGTCGTTAGTTTTGGTTTTGTCTGACCCAGCAGACTCATTTATTGGAGTGGGTACGTGGGTTTTGGATATGGAAAAATGGGTTAAAAAATTCACATGTTGTTAAAGACGTTGTAGATTTGTTAAGTTGTAGGTGTGTTATGATTATGAGTATCCTTCCAGATAAGTCAGATCAAGGGTTCAATTTTGTATTTTTGTTAATATATTTATTTGAATTTAAGAACCTATAAATAAAAAAAGAATAGGCTGAAAAACTTTCAAAATAGGTTTTGGTATTTATTTATTTATTTACTAAGAATTACATGCGTACGTGGCAGTGAATACATCTGTTTTCCATCATATTTTACATTTAATAAATTGAAAAAAGTAAACCATTAAAATAATCGTAATGTAGCAACCCTACAGTTCGTTGATCCCGATTTTAATTTTTCTGCTGGCAATAGGTCACACCTCTATTTAGCGGAATAGTTAATGGCGCAGGATAACTACGCTTAGAAATCGGGTCACTACACCAATTTATCAATCGCGAAGAAAATGCTATTCTATACCGATTCGCTGAATTCGCAATTCAGAGAAGATAAATATTTTAAAGACCATATTATTATATCTTTATACCATGTAGATAACTCTTGTAAATTTATACAAATACAAGAATATTTATTTCCAAAACAAGAAGAGTCAGTGCGGTGAGAAAAGGGTGTTTTTTTTTAAGAACTGTGGTTAAAAAAGAAGTTTTGAAAACAAGTACACACGTAGTGCCAAATCTGGCTATACTGTATATCGATTTGCGGTTTTTTTGCATACGACCAGGGGGCTACTCAAATGGCCACTTTTCTATTCGTTCGCTAACTTAGAAATTAAAAATAAGCCATAAACTCCAAAATTACGTGTCGTATCCTTGTCAATTCCATACAATACAAAAATGTCTGTGATTTACATAAACTTGCGACGTGTGACTTGATCGTTTAATTGCTTATTTTTAAGCTTTGCTCAAGTGAAAATTACACTAAATTCAGTCATCCCAAGAATGGATGCATATCTTGAGAGTTACTAAAATTACGTGATCACGACCCTATGAACGTGAACAAGTTTAGGTATTAAAAACATTTATTATTTTTCAAGTCAGAGTCATATTACGTTTAGAAATAATGTTGCTCTTTGATGGTGTTTTCTTATAACAATGTATGACAAGGTGAATAGTACTTTTTAGGGTTCCGTACCAAAATGGTAAAAAAGGAACCCTTATGGTGTGACTCAGTCTGTCTGTCTGTCTGTCACAGCTGGATATCTCGAGAACTACTAATGGTATCAACTTGAAATTTGGAATAGTTTAAGATGACATTTGCACAACTATTTTGCAAATAAGAAATAAATAAAAACATAAATATCTTTTTTACAACAGGGACTGAAAAGAGGTCTTAAAAATTTGAAGTGGGGCTACTAGGGCATGTGATATGTCTTTTTGTTTTAGGCCACATAGTTTTCGAGTTATGATGAAAAATGTAAAAAAAAAATACCGTTCCCCTCCCCCTTATCTCCGAAGTTTGCAAAGAGAAAAATCTTAAATAATTCTATGTGATAGCAATTTATATAAAGATTACAGGAAAAATAAAACGATGTCTCAATATAGCACACTTTTTTAGAAATTATCAAATTTCTAAAAAAGTTAGATTTGTTCCACTATCGGTCAAGAGATGGCGCTGACCTAAAACTGCAATACAAATTTTATTATTCTACTCTGCAGTGTGGTTTGATGGTGCAATTATGATGGTACGGAACCCTCGGTGCGCGAGTCCGACTTGCTCTTGACTGGTTTTTTTTCTATTCTATTGTGTCTGGCTCAATTACCTGTGAATGTGTAATAATATTTTATTATGTATATTAAAAAAAATATAGAATTAATTTCACCCGACGACCATTTGGTATCTGCTCAAATGAATATTTCCTTAGTCATGATTGTTTTATTATATTTATTTTATTATTTGGTTGCTTTCTTGTTAGTTGTACTTACTTTAACGTTTTATATTTTAATATACCTATAATAACTTTATACTTTTACTAGAAAGTTCGAGTAGTAAATGACAAGTTGATTTTCTCTTGTATAAGGTTTAACAGACAAAAAAATTGTAGATTCCAATGTATAAATCTAAATCTTAATTACGTTTCTTTTACAATAATAGTTAGCTTGACCGATCTAGGAAACGCGCGTGCCTAGAAGATTCATCTATTCATGAAGTGGCGACAACGTTTGTCAGGATACGGCGGAGGATGCGCGTGTTCATCCCGGAGGCCGGTCGCCAGACGCGGAAGGTTGCAGACCACTCCTGCGCAAGGTCGCCGCTAACTGCGCCAATGCGAAGATTGCCTGATTTGCGTGCCCAGCGTACGTACGGGTTGCAAATAATTAAGTTTTCAACAGGCACGATTATTTATTATTCCAAAACAGAATATTTTAAGATTAGAAAACAAACTGCAATGACAATAGGTTTGTCTGATTTGTTAATAGGTTGTGCGTGTAAGATTTTTTATTAAAGAAACTAGGTAGGTACTGTAATTTTATATTATGAAGAGTAAATATTCTACAAGAAAAAAATACGGGGCATTGGTCTACTAATCAACTTTTTAGAAACTAAAACAACATTTAATTTTGACTAATATAGTTATATTAATATAGTAACCATAGTCCAAGTTGCTTTTGGGATAAAATAAATTGTGTGTTTTCTTTTCTGAAAGCTTTCTACTTCTCTAGTATCTGAATTAAGTATTTCAGGAAAAAATGTAACAGATAAACCATAAAACTGAACAACTATTTTCTGTTTCCTACTCTCATATTTAAAATACAAATATTAGCAAATAAGAGTTTGTCGAATAAACTATTTTGCTGACTTTACACAAGGATACGGAGGTCCGCCGTGTTTTGGTGACCGCATGAAGATTGATGGCCAGGTCACCCGCCGCTTCTGAGCCGCTGCACCGCGCATCAGGACGTCATTATCTTGACAGATTATCAAGAAAATCTGCTCGAGCTCATCCTTTTATATGAAGTTACAATTTACGACAAATGATTTTTTCACGTAGTTAGAGATCGACTTTTGGGAAATGTGAAGATTCCACCAAAAAATAGATTTCAAACTTAGATTAATAGCCACGGTACTCTAGGTTTAAAATGATTGACCTTGATTTTACAAGTTTCTTTAGTGACCACATTGTATTTTTAGCTTAGTATGGCGAAAATGGCGGATGTCTGAATTAACACAGTTGCAATTTGATCGCACAGCCGTCGAGTCGTCATTTCCCAATTTATTTCGATGCTATAAAGGTATTCCAGTACTGTGACCTCAAAGACCAGTGTGATTTGTACAGAGAGACATCCATTAAAAGTATTTATTATTAGTACGTAGTAAGATCGATGGTTCAAAATATTAAAAAAAAACATGACTAAATATTGCAAGGTGATTACGTCAAAGTAAAACCCGCATACGTCATAGTGATTTGAACGAAATAATACCTACTACAAAATCTCTTTTTGGATAAAACCTTAGAATTTGAATAAAACACTAAATTCTATAATTCTATGAAAGTCTTGCTTTTAGAGCAAACTCCATGCTTTTTTTGGCATTGTATCTGCCTTACATGATATTAACCAAATTGGTTGTTGTTTCTGTTTATCTTTACATAAGAAAAGGATTTGTCTAATGTAAGTATCACCCGTTTGTGCTTAACTTCTGAATCGCCTAATGCCCGTGTGCACTAAACTTGGGTTAGGCTTGTCCTAGTTAAGATACGAGCAGCCAAACTAAAAATTTGGTTAGGCTGCTCCTCATATGTTAGGATTAGTCAGGCAGTTTCTATTTTTCGAAAACACGACCAAAGTTAGCCCAAAGTCAAATCAACTGTTATGCGGTGATGTTAAGAAATGTAGCATAAACACATGTTATTTCTAATCAGGAAATTGAAAGATTTACTCGTAAGTTATTTTCCAAGGGAAAAGTACTTATAAGTAGTCCGTTTATCTTTAAATAGTCTAATTTAGCAAATAATCTACTTATATCTAACTCTACATTGAAGAAATGATTTATAAAATACATATAAAATGGTTATTAAAAAAGAAAGAAATGGTTAATAATTAATATAAATAGTAAGACAACATATTTTTAAAGAACGATAAGTTTCAAAGACACGTGTAAGAACTGTCAAGACAAGTGTAACGTTGCCGTGCCGACCTCCTTCCCCGGAGCAAAACAATTCAAATTTGCAATTTGCAGTTTTTTGGAATTTTAAATTACTATGACAAATTATTATTTTTTGTTCTGAAAGAGAGACTTCAAATTGACTGTTAGTTTTGTCAGACCTGTTTTTCCTTTTTAAAATATTGTTTGAGACTATAATGGACTTGAAATTAAAATTGTTGGGGATTTAAATGTCACAGTTTCATTTACTGCGCACGTAACACAAGTAAGGGTAAACGGTCTGTAGATACGATTTCAATGTGTAGGCATACTCAAACAAATTAGAATACTATCAGTTACGAACCAAATAAGGAGGATTGAAGACGACAGGTGGCTTCTTAAGGTACCTTAAAGAAGCGTGAGAAAATAGTAGTAGGTATTTGAGCGTAGTTTGCTTCAGTCAATAATTTTTTAAGCATTAGTTGAAAGAAAATTGTAAGAAAAGATAAATTTTTCTTACAAATCAGGCTACAAAATTTAATAAATTGCTGAAACTTTCTGACTTGTTTCTCTAACTAAATGGATTGATTTATTTAACTTGTACCTAATTGTAACTTGGTTATCTGAAAATATACATTATATGATAAATAACCAGACCTGTCGTCTTATGAAAACGTAAAAATATATAATAAACTAATTAGAAAATTGAAAGTCCGGTTTGTTTGTTTGTTACACCTTCACGTCTTAACTACTGAACTGATCATCATGAAATTTTGTATACTCGTTGTCAGGGGTACAAAGATAGACATAGGGTATGTACCTTTTATCTAGAAAAAAGTATTGTTCCCGAGGGACAGCAAAATTTTTTTCCAAGCAGATGAAGTCGCGGGCGGCCGCTAGTATAACAGTAAAATAACATTGTTTGCAAACTTGCAAAGTCTATTGCTTTCTTTTATTCACAACCATGTAACAATAAGCGCTGTAACTACGTATAAAAAAATACAGCTAGTTGCCGTCAAACCTACTTCACTTTAAGTAAATAACTGGGGGCCTATATTACAAAAATATCGTACGCAATTGCGTAACGCAGTCACTTGGCCACGATAGTCGTCCGCAGTTCGTTGGTTGTAGTTATAACATATATTTTGAATTTGACTATCGTAGCCCATAAAATACTGAACAAACGATGTTGGATACGCTAGAGAGAAACTGTCATACTCACGCAATCACTTCGCAATATCGCATACGAAAGTGATTTGTAATAGGATCAACAATCAAAACGAAGCACGGACGCAGCTGCGTGTATCGCATTAAATTTTTTGTAATAGACCCCCTGATGTTGAGTTGAGAGGAGAATGAAGTTTATGGCAATTTCTATATCCATGACATCCCCGAAGCTCTCACTTTAAGCTCTCGCCCACGAGTGCGACACACGACTATGACACGACTATTTTATGAGTCGTACGCGCATTTGTTGTCACCGACATCCGCTGATTTACTGGCGTTGGAGACGTGTCCCGTTTCCCCTTATAGGGCACCGCTATGAATACTCGATCGGGTTTTAGAACCTGTGGAAGGTTTATGTCATCATAATAGGAATTGGTATGATAGGAAACCAAATTTTGTTTTCATTACCGGATTTAGTTGAATCGAAAAGTGACATTAGTAAATGCTCACCAAATCCTAAACCGCCTAAGTAGATTAGGTGAACATTTACTAATTCTGGGTTAGTTAGGTTAACATGGTGATTATTTCAACAAAAGTCGTTTTCAATGTATTTTAGGTGTTTTTAAAGTAAAATACATACGAAGTTTCGCTTTCATGCTAAAGGCAAAACATTACCATCTTTATGTACGTTATCGAACCAAATGTCCTTTTCTTGTCTGTCTTCAACAAAAGAAATGGTTTTAAAATATTTAAAAATTTACCTGCCTCTGTGTAGGTCAATTTTTAAATATTCTCTTAATCCTATGTTAATTTTTATGATTATTTTTATTAGCTCAATCCACTACCCATTTAGGATAGCTGTAAGGTATAACTGGAAAGCGCTTCTATTTTGTTTTCAAAACAACAAAGTTTCACGGCCGATTTCTCTTCGAGATATTCCCTGCTCAGAGATTTTCGCTATTAAAACTATTAAGTGAAAGATTACTTTGCTTAAACAGATCATGTAGGTTCATCACATTATTAATCCCAGTTTGGTGCGAGATCGTGGTCGGTGCCTTGTGAAGTTTACCTTATAAGCTTTGAGATTATATACACGATTAAAAGAGGGAGCGATTGGACTGTTATGATTCTACTCTACTTGCCTTAGCAATATCGCTCGTGAAATCCGAATTGAATTAAATTATTACAGTGACTTTCTACGTTAAGTGAAATGGCAAGTACTATTTCATTTGCTATCGAAACCAAACCGTAAAACTGGGCGTAAATTTTATGACCGAAAGTGTCTAGTAAGTTATTAAAACAAATCATGATATCTATATTCCATTTAAAGATTGGAGGTACATACACTTAATCACAATAAATTATTCGCTCTATCGTTGGCTTTAAGTGCACGTTATAAAATAATTATGTATTTGTGTTTTATGTACGTTAATGTGTAGATCTTGGAAATTCTTGCTAGTAATTACAATTACTGTCTTACTTATTGTAGGTAATGTTTGATATGCAAATGCATTTACAAACAGTAGAAATATTATACAGTATGTAAACTAAATGGCGAAGAAGCCAACGCAACGGTATCCACATGCTTTTTCAATTTCAAAATTATTTTATTTATTTTCCTCTTTCGTAATCAGTAAACAACTTTTTTTAAAATAAAGTAAGCAACCATAACAACTTCTACTGATTTTCTTAAACAATTCTTTTGTCGACTGACAGGTTGATGTTACTTATTGCACAGAATCTTAGAATCACAGAATACATAATAGTAAAAGTCTTCTTTTCTTGTCAAATTTTTGATAAATAAATACCTTTTATAAATCTTTAAAACCGTTTAAAGGAGATGTCCCAGCGTTGCCCCAGTTTCATTTTATTTTATTTTATTATTTATTATTTTATTTTATTTTTATTTATCGTTTTTGGACAGCTAACAGCTTATATACATACAGATAATAACAAATATGTATAACTAAAAGCTATTGACAAGCTACCACATGTAGAATTCAAAAGAAATTGATCATAAAGTAATTGTAGCCCAAAAGGGTCAGGTGCGTAACAGTATAGTAACATTAAACTAAATTTTAAACAGTAACTTAATAACAGTCTTAATGCTGTTGAAAAATAAATCAATATTGGCGTCGGCGTTATTAATGGCGGAACAAGCTCTAATAAGGAAACTGTTATGCCTGTAGTTGGTGTGCATAGAAGGAATACTAAATGGTCTATATAAATCATTGCGGGGTGTTCTTGTAGGTATTTTAAAACGAATTTTATGAAGTAGTTCCGGACAATCCACTGAACCTCTAATCAACTTAAGTAGAAGTGTGACATCTGCAATATTACGTCTAACAGAAAGTGGTAACAAATGAAATTTAGTACAACGGTCTTCATAAGATGTCTTAGGAATTTTGAATTTGAAATTTAGGAACCGAGTAAATTTTTTCTGGATCTTCTCTATATTATTTATGTATGTTACGTAACAGGGGTTCCAAATCTGGCTGGCATACTCGAGATGGCTGCGGACATAAGCACAGTAAAGAATTTTGATGGTTTTCATGCGTTTAAAAGGCTTAGACAGACGCATAATAAACCCTAGCGAACGAGATGCCTTATTGATAGTATTGACAATATGTTTATCAAATAGCAGCTTAGAATCAAGGATGACTCCCAGGTCTTTAGCTTCCTGACAAATGGATAATTTTTCATTTTTGATACTGTAACTACTATTAAAGGGATTGATTTTACGGGTAAAACTTATAGAAAGACATTTAGATACGTTCAAATCTAGTTTATTTAAGTAACAATATGAGTCTAACCTTCGGAGATCATCCTGAAGCTGAACTGCATCATCATTATTATTAACAATTTTAAAAATTTTCATGTCGTCTGCAAATAAGAGATAATTAGAGTGATCAAAACACTGACCTATATCATGAATAAAAATAATAAAAAGCAAAGGACCAAGCAGGGAGCCTTGAGGAACCCCAGAGGGTATGAGTGACCACGAAGATGTATATCCACTAAGCACCACCGCCTGAGACCTTTTATCAATGTACGATGAAAACCATCTGAAAAGGTTCCCCCTAATGCCTACCTTCATAAGCTTTAATAATAACATTCTATGATCAAGACGATCAAACGCCTTAGCGTAATCAGTGTAAACCGTGTCAACTTGGTTGCCCAAATCCATTTGATCCGTCAAGTAGTCGGTGAACACGGCAAGGTTAGTCACTGTGGAGCGATTTTTCAAAAATCCGTGTTGCTGAGGGCTAAAGCTTAACTTTAAACTGTTGTAAACCTGGTCGTACACTAACCTTTCGAGTACTTTGGCAAGTTGACACAGTTTGGAGATCGGTCTGAAATTTTCAACACAATCCTTAGGACCTTTTTTATGTATTGGCGTAATATAAGCTGCTTTCCATCTGGCAGGCATAATACCCTCATTAAGGGATCTTTTGAAAATAATAGAGACGGGATAGCATAATTCATCAGCACAGTTTACCAAAAACAGGGCAGGTAGATCGTCTGGTCCAGCGGACTTGCTGACGTCCAGGGATTTTAGAAGTTTGAGGACAACATCGGATTCGACTTCTATAGAACCAATGTCGCAGCCACCAGCTACTCCATGCTCATAATTATTATGCATTGAATCAGAGACAGGTTCATCACTATCCAGGAAGGTAGACCGGAAATATCTAGCAAAAAGTTCACAAATAGCAGCGCCGTCATAACAAGGTTGGCCTTGGTAAGACATACACGCAGGGTACGATGATGAACTACGCCGATTTTTGTTATATGACCACAACGCCCTCGGATTATCTAATATGGAGTCTTCGATACGAGAGATGTAATTATGATAGCACTCATTTTCAACCTTATTAGCTCTGTCGCGAAGTTCTTTGAATGAGAGTTCGTCTTGCTTGTTACCGTACACCTTGAACTTACGATGAAATTTTAATTTTTCTTTTAATATTTTTAATAGCGCTGAATTATACCATGGTGGAAATATGTTAGGCATAGTCTGTTTAGTTGGTACTAATTCATTAATTAAACGATTGATAATGTCATAGAAAGCGTCAACCGCAGCATCAACAGTACCACAGCAAAGCTGTTGGTCCCAATCAATTTCAGACAGTTTAGACCGTATTGATGTATAATCAGCTCGATTAAATATACGTATGCTACGTTTAGGAACCTTCAGCGGATTAAGTTCAATAAAATTAACGGAAATATCAAGTGCTTTGTGGTGGGGGTCTTCCGGAACAAGGGGATCAAAGCTACCAGACACTGACACAAAGTCGTTCGAAATGACTAGATCCAATATTCTGCCTAGGTTGTTGTGAATATAATTAAATTGGTCAAAAGAACACAAATTTAAAGTATTGATAAAATCAGAGCATGCGTCGCCGGGTAGTCGAGCAGCCTGTAATCCCTTATTAGTGGGTTCCCATACAATGGAACTCATATTAAAGTCACCGATTATGAGAAATTTATCCAATGGGCTTTCATTTCTAATTAAAGTAAGTTTGTCCATAAAATTATACAACTGCGTATTTTGAGAATTACCTCTATTTTCGTCACATAAATAGATGGTACATAAATGTAGCTGAAGTTTTAACCTTCGTCTACTAGAAGAGTCGTTGAATGAGATAGTTAACCATAAATCCTCTGCACTAGACTGCCACTGAGGCTTACAAGTAACCAGAAGACCGCGACGAGCAGCGATTAATACCCCACCGCCTCGAGTCTGCCCCGTTCTAGAATAATCCCTGTCACGTCGCCAGACTACATAACGGTCGTCAAATAATTCACTGTCGGATATCCCATCCAGAAGCCAAGTCTCGGTTAAAGTTATTAAATCGTAGTCATGTAACAACAATTTACGCAAAAATATATCAGTTTTCGTTCTCAGCCCCCGAACGTTCTGATAATAAATATTTAGGTTAGCCATTTATAGTGCAATGACAACAACTAAATAAGCAAATAGTGTAAATTCCAGAAACTAGTACGTAAAAATAAACGGAACTTACCACAATTAATATAAGTTCATTTGAACGTAACTTATCCAAATTGAAATTAAAATGCACCACCAACCACGAGCCAACAGCTATCACTGATATTAAAATGTATAAAAAACGAACACAATAAATGTAGGAATTAACAAAGCACCACAAATATCTTATTTCGGATTCCAGTACAATAATCGAACAAAAAGAAGCGGGTAACAACAATAAACTACACGCAAAAATTATCGGTAAACAGGCAGGGAGGTCCAACCCGCGGCCCGCTACGCCGACGCAGAGAATCATAACAGAATTATTATACAGTTGGAAGTGTTTAGCAAAGCTCAAAGGAAAAAGTACAATGTAAATGCTAACATTCCACTTAAATGTAAAATTATCCTGATAAGTTGCCTTAACAGTAAATTTAAACACTAGCCAAAAGACACATAAAGAAAAAATATAACCAATCAAGTTTGGGATGCGTTTCCGCTGATTTTTGCGAGATCCTTTTCTTTTGTTATTGTAAACAACGGGGAAGTAGTGTCCTTCCGAACAAAGATCTTGGCATGCTTGACCCAAACAAACTGAAAATTATTCGCACTTGCCAGCGACTTAGCTTTAGAAAGTAGTTGTTTCATGTGACCAGTCAAATGGTCGTTGACGAATATCCGGTGAGATCCCTGAAGACCAATATCAGATGGCGAAAGTGATTTATTCAGACGGGCCGCAGCTACAAAGTCCTCTTTAGTATATTTGTTCACAAAAGAAACAACGATGGCCTTGGCGGTGACGCCCTTGTCCCTTGATGGAATACGTGTCACAAAGTTGATACATGATTTGGCAACAGGGTAAGTTATTTTGGCTCCGATTCTACTAACAATATCAAAAAGATTCTCATTAGCTTTTTGAGGCACTCCTTTTATCTCAATATTGTTCGTCCTCAACCACTGATCTTTCGCGATAAGTTCCTCTTCTAACAATCCCACCCGCTGATTAAGCGAGACAATGTTCTCCTTAAGTTTGTCTACTTCAAGTATCCGTTCTTCCAATTTATTAATTTGGTTACTGTAAGTCTTCGTGGCTGCCTTCAGCTCGCTGATATCTTCTCTTATAGTTTGAATATCACTAGCGAGAGTGACTAGGGGTGAAATGGTCGCCTGAATTTTGTTCAGTTCCTGCATTATATTCTCTAAAGTTAACGGGCTCTTAGGAACAGGCGATACAGCACCAGGACCACACGCTGAGAGGGTTGACGGCTTGTTGGCTAATTTACAGTTGCTACACTTCCACGAAGATCTGCGATCGCCCAGTTTGCGATATCCTTGTTCAGTTATACCGCTACACGCAAAGTGGAAGTACTTCGAACATGACGAGCAACACACTCCATCGTTGACAGCCTCGTGACAGCGACCACAAGATGACGTTGGTGAAATGTGATCCATAGCGTCGGTGGTAGTACGACCCGTTGAGTTGGTAACACCTGACTTAAAAGATTTCTTGTTAGATCGATCTATACGCTACAAAACCAGTCGTGCGAGACACCGGTAACCAGAGTTAATTTCCATAAGCCGGGGGTTAAGTTAACTGGACGGCAAACGCGGCACCGACCAGCGACGGTAGACACTGGAGGCACCCACAAAACACGATACGGCAGAGGTCTAGTTCACTGGTTACGCGCGGAGCAATGCGTAGAAGCAAGCACTCGCAACGAGGCGAAGATCGCGACTGATTAATCGCGAATTATTTAATTACTTTCATAATTAAAAAATGCTAATTACATTTTATTTAGGTATAGTATCAGTCAAGAATTGTTTTATATTTAGAAAAACAATTACAAATACATTAAGTTGTTTTCTGAAGTATTTTGTAAAAAAAAATTAAGTAAATAGTACTATCATGATAAAAAATTGTGATTTAAAAGCGTTTTAACTTTAAAATCCCACTTTTTAATGCAGAAAACAATTATTAATCTGATTCTAGAGTAAAATACCTACTCTGACATACTACTTTGATTAAGGCGCGATAGACTTTCATTCTTTGAGAATGGTGAGGCAAATGACATAGGCGCGATAGGACATGTCCTTTAAACAGACATGCACGTTGACTTCTTCTCAACCTACACACAGCCTGGTTAAAAGGATTGCCTTTAGTAATTAACATACTGTATACTGTATACCTATGATTTGAAAATTTATCTGTATAGTTTTGAATGCTAATACCTGAATATTAATGTTTTAACACATTCATATTTAGATAAGTGTTAATTTATTTATTTCAGTTGCTCATCATCCTCATTTGCCATTTTAATGCCCTCTCTGCTAGATGGAGTACAGGCCTTTTTTGGGATGAAAAGGAGGAGTTTTTGGCCATTCATTCATTCGAAAAATCCGATGACCAGCCCTTGCAAAACATGGTCATGCATATTAGCTGCTATACTGCAAGCCGAGTAAATAAAGTTCTCGATTATATTATTATTGCTTGAAATAACAAAATTAAAGTTTATTTCATTAACATTTTTACGGTCGAGTGAATGTTAGGGTCTAGCGATTTATAGGACAGTCGCACTACTAATGTGAAAATTACACGTAAGGGAGATAAATTTATTATTGTATAGGGGAGTTTGGACTTTGATGGACACGCGTATGGTAAGTTGATTTGGTAAATGTTTTTCTTAATTAGAATCCAAATTTACTATACCTACATTTCAAAATTTACTTAAATCGTCTGTAACTTCGTTTTACTGCCACTGAAATAATGTCCATCCAAAAGTTTATTACCTTATTACTATGTAAATTTAATCTAAAATCTAAATATTATTAAATGACATTTATTTGTACACCTAATATCGTTAAAGAGGTTTGTTAAATAACAATTTTGTTATTGCCTCTATTTAATAGTACATTATGAGACAAGTTAGCTTAGGTTGGTCATTGCACACAAGGCTGTGGGTTGCAGCCCGAGCCGCAGGCGAGGGCGTAACTCAGCCGAGTGTGCAATGAGTAAAAGCTCACGAGTTTCATACGACGTTTTTCAACACATTTGCGAGGAAAATACAAAGTAATTTACCACACAGCAACAAATACGACAAAAACAAAATATGTCAATTATGGGAAAAGGCGCGTAAGTTTTTTTTTGTTTTTTTCACACGCCCAATGCAAGAATATTTTGCGAACAAAGGGGTGAGTGAGCATACAGCCAACTTCAAAACTATAATTTTAAGTGATAAAATGCAGATATTTTAATATTTTATAACAAAATATTATGAATTATGAATAATTTTATAATAATAAATATTTGTTTGACTTAATTAAAGACTTACACATTTATTTATTTTAAAAATGAATATGAACTTTCAGCGGCATAAATTCTATAACAACCTAGTGTTTTATATATTATTGCACGCGTTTGTTATAGCTCGGTTTATGGCTCTAAAAGCGATGTATTAGGGCTCACTTTACGAGCAAGTGTGTTGAAAAACTATTTTCAATTTGTTTTAAGCATAATTAACAATGTTTAGAGTCATTGTGTATTAGTTACTAATGATCATTGGATTTGACATACTTACAAAATTTTACAAAACTCATTATACTATTAGGTATTATGCTCGTAATTGTGTAATTATTTAGAAGTAAGTATACTTACCTATATGATTGTCCTCCGTTTCAGTTTTTTTTTTATACACAACGGGGTAGTGCTTCATCTCACCTAATGTTAAATGACGATAAGGCCAAAGGTGGAAGCGCACTACACCCGGGATACTGGCTATCTTACCTCTAACTGCAATTTTTAAATTGTTGTTATGGCGTCAGACTTAGGTAAGATGGTGGTAGCTAGCCAGGCGGACTTATACTTTTTTTAGACAGCTTGGGCAAAAATGCTTTCGTATGTCTGTTTGTACGGCTGTCCAGCCAGCTGTTCTCCTCTACAGGTCTCATTTCACAACCGATCTCGTGAAATTTTGTGAGCAGGTTCAATAATTTTATTTTATAGAATTTTTATAGATACGTTTTCGAACTTTTTCAAAACGGCGGAGATGTGTTGAAGCAAGGTCTACAGCTTACAGAGGTACTACTATATTTAGCTGTTACGTAAAAAATAAATTAATAAAAAAAATTTCAAAAACACGACTGCCCTGCCAAAAACGAACTAAAAAGTTAAATAATAAGCGTCTGTAATCGGGGGACCGTTTTACGGAACAATTTTTGATCCCCCGGAAAGAGGTCCCCCGACTGCAATGACACTTGTTATTTAACTTTTTAGTTCGTTTTTGGCAGGGCAGTCGTGTTTTTAATATTTTTTTAATGATTTATTTTAATTTCACATATTTTAGTGACAGATTATTTAGTTTTGGAATGTGCTCATCAAGGCCTTTCATTTGATACTCATATTGTAATATAGAAGCTTCGAGCAACAAAGGCTTCGTTTCGTCACGAAGGGAGAAGCCTTAGCGATTATTACTCTATTCAAATTATTCTGGCATTTTTTGCGGGGGGAGGGAAATGCACACAAGTGCAGTTCCGCATACCCACATACAAAAACTACACTGTAATGACGACACTCACACATAAAAAATAAAACAAAACAACAAAAATTTGTGTACGGATGAGTCACACATCAAAATATGACACGTTTTTGACATAAAGGGCAGGGCTCAACTGTCGATGCAGCAATATCGATACGGAAAAAGGAATAAAGGTTACAAACTCAATCATTTTACGATGGGGTGAATAACAACAAAGAGGTCATTTTTATATGCTCGAGCCTTAGAGTAAGACGCGCTTCTGTCCCAGAAAGAGAAGCCATACGAAGCTTTCCCCTCTGCCGAAGTACAAGCCCAAATGGGCATATGCAGTTGATAAAACCAGTTGCGCCCGGATTTCTTTCTAGACCGAGTCCAGTCGCGCATGTGAACGCTGCAGTGTTTAAAATACCGAATTGATGAGTTTTTTACTGTTAAAAGAGGTCTGGAACATCAAAGTTTACAAAAAGTCGGTGTTACATTTCACATGAAAGTAATTTTTTGTCGTATTATTGCTATTTGTTTACATTTAAACATTAAATTCGTATATTTTATTCTTGAATAGTTGTCAAATTTATTCAGTGACATCGGGTCTGCTCGTCCATGGCTCCTCCGTACAAATTTCAGATCTGTCGCTAGATAAATCCGAGTTCTCGCCGATGAGCAACTTAGTGATGTTACCGTATCACAATGTTTGTCGATAAAGGATATGGCCTGGTCCTGCTCCAGGCAATCTCATAAATGTGATATACCTAAAAATTCTTAAATATTTATTAATTCTTTTTAACTTCTGACAGACTCAATTTGGTCTTTGCAGTTTTGCACTGTTACACTCTGCGTCAAAGAGTAAAATAAAATCACAGCCTAAATTAATAGGTTCTCTCACAGAATAAATAATCTTTTTGATACATCTTATATTATTATATAAAAATGAATGGAATAAGATCATTTATAATAGAAAAACGTCATAAAATGCTCTTAATACGTATATGAGACTTGACAATAAGACTGAGTGTTCTTGAGTCCGTATTAACTTTTTTGAGACTATTTTAAGAACGATGACATGTCACAAAACAATTTTAAGAGCCCTGTAAGCCTACCACTCTAATAACGTACGCATCCTGAGACTTTTTTGCTCCTTCCGGACCATCTGACCACCAAATCCTACCACCAGTGGTTGGTTGAAACTCCAATTTCTCAACTGACTATCCGTTATTAAATAACACCATCTTACTCCCATTTCACCACTGGTGTGGTGACCAAACCAAAAATATTATATTTATAAAATTTTCAAATCTGACTGCGATATGATTATTTCCCAACTTCTGCTGACAAGGAGTTTCAGTTTTTTTTTATATATTTTTAATTACTTACGTTTCCAAAGTACCAGGATCATATAAATACGGAGAAGGTTAACTTCTATAATTTCTGTGTCATTTTTATTTTATAATTAACTAGCAACGTGTCCTCGCTTCGCTTTGGTTCAAAATGAAATATTTTCAATCACTTGCATCTCCAAATTACCAGGATCACATAAATATGGAAAAGGTTAACTTATGGTGGTTAAATTATGATTTAATGAAATAGGCTTACATAGTTTTCAAAAGGTCATCCGTAGTCAGTTGAAACAAAAAAAACCCCCCCACTTCATCAGTTTCATCATTGGTGA
Source organism: Agriphila geniculea (assembly GCA_943789525.1). Classification (NCBI taxonomy): domain Eukaryota; kingdom Metazoa; phylum Arthropoda; class Insecta; order Lepidoptera; family Crambidae; genus Agriphila; species Agriphila geniculea. The sequence continues at coordinate 22,797,571 of OX038871.1, forward strand.
TGAATTAGGGATAAATTGCTCCCAATTCACCTCCAGTGGTCAGATGAGAAATTCATTTCTCAACTGACCACTGGTGATGAGATTTAGTGGTCAGTTGGTCCAAAAGGTTTTTGCTTGTTGGGCTCTTTGTTGTTATTCACCCCATGTAAAATGTTTGAGTTTGTTACCTTTATTCCTTTTTCCGTATCGATATTGCTGCAACGACAATTGAGCCCAGCCCTTTATGTCAAAAACGTGTCATATTTTGATGTGTGACTCATCCGTACACAAATTTTAGCTGTTTTGTTTTATTTTTTATGTGTTGGTGTCGTCTTTACAGTGTTGTTTTTGCATGTGAGTATGCGGCACTGCACTTGTGTGCACTTTCCCCCCCCGCAAAAAATGCCAGAAAAAATTGAATAGAGTAATAATCGCTAAGGCTGCTCCCTTCCGCGATGCTCTAAGGCTCGAGCTTTATACAAAAAGCTCGAGAGTGTAGGTGATTGGGTTGGGATTAATGTCTACCCAGGGAAGTTGGACTCAGGCTGCTGACACTGAACATCGCTCCATGACAGTACTGCCATCTGCACACCCAACAATTTGAATTTTGAAAGGTACCGACCGACTGTTGAATAAAAAAATAGCAAACTGATTTTGATAATGTCGTCAATATAGTAAAAAATATCATTATTTTTCTAAGAAACTGTACATTCAATGTCTCAAAAATGGCTTCATCATCCCTGATTTACCATAATACGATACCTCATTCGAGGTGGTTGGTAGGTATATTGAAGGAGATATGATTTTTTTCTGAAGTACGGCGGCGCGAAACTTTGAATGCCACCCTCCCTTACCTGCCAAGGGGGGGTACCTACCATCCATCACTCTCTTAGCGTATTTATATCATTGGAAAACTTCTAATTTCACGCATGGGTCGGTCATGGGATGGGTGACCAAAAATGTATTATCTCGAGCTCCTCCGTCAAGTCAATGGTAAAAAGTAGAGTACACAACTCGTGAAAAAAAAATCATCTCGGTTCTTTGTATCCCTCGAACTAAATTCCCTTTTTATTCACTTGTTGTATAATCTACTATTTCGACATTTATTTTGCGATATCTGTCGCGTAGCACTCACATCAGTGCAGAGCAAATCATGCAAAAATCTCGCAAATGAATCTGACGCATAATCAGGGCCAGATTGACCAACACTTTATCGACAAACAATATTTAACGGTAACATCACTAAGTTGCCCATCGGCGAGAACTCGGATTTATCTAGCGACAGATCTGAAATTTGTACGGACGAGCCATGGACTAGCAGACCCGATGTCACTGAACAAATTTGACAACTAATCAAGAATAAAATATACGAATATTTAATGTTTAAATGTAAACAAATAGCAATAATACGATAAAAAATTACTTTTATGTGAAATGTAACACCGTCTTTTTGTATACTTGATGTTCAAGACTTCTTTTAACAGTAAAAAACTCATAAATTCGACATTTTAAACACAGCAGCGTTCACATGCGCGACTGGACTCGGTCTAGAAAGAAATCCGGGCGCAACTGGTTTTACTAATGCGTATGCCCATTTGGGCTTGTACTTCGGCAGAGGGGAACGCTTCGTGGGCGCAACTGGTTTTACTAATGCGTATGCCCATTTGGGCTTGTACTTCGGCAGAGGGGAACGCTTCGTATGGCTTCTCTTTCTGTAAGAAGCCCGTCTTACTCTAAGTATAGAAGAAACTTTTATTTTTCGCAAGAAAGTGGCGTCGTACAGTCTCGCCATATTGAATTTTCTAAAAAAAAAATACATGCTTACATCCTTCGAATCCTTAGATTCTAACGATACCCAATACATCGAAATCAGTTAAGGCATATAGAAGTTATGGTGGAATAAAGAAACTCTCATACCCACAAACATACATGAACCCTAAACACGGCAGTCGTGTAAAAATTCTAGTTACTATCTTCAAACTTGTGTTAGATAACTGAACCTAATTTTTTGAGTTAAATTAGATATTTGTTCAAGCGTGTTGCTACCGGCATGTTCGCACAAGTTATTAGGCACTTGTTTTTCACCAGAAAACACGGTAATGTTGAGAATTTAAGTACGTAATTATTAGAGATAAGTGTGTTTGAGTGGTGTCAATAGACGTGTTTGGTGACTTAAGGCTTCGCTTACACTTACAACACAGTTAAAAGTGTATAATAACAAAAAGTTTCTGCTGGTTATGAACTACGTCAGAACAAAACCCCTTGGTATTATAGAATATATGAAGATAAAGAAATCTATTATATTTCTTTATTCTTCTTCATTCTATCATTTGTAACCTTAAAATTAATTTACAAAAGCAACCTAATAAAAACGTGTTAAAAATAGTACTTTGTCAGCTATCTACCTATCTCGTAGCTCATGTTCGCAGCTCTCAATAATGTATTCAACCAATCCAACCAATCGTAGCTAACTATACTATAGTTAGCTGTTACCAGTCGCATTATCTTGCAAATTGTGACAATTGCCGTTAGTAAAACCCCTTTATCGTATAGTTACAGTGACACATACTGACACTGGAGCATTAGTGAACTAATAACGACTTTCTCTTGTTCGAAGTGTTTTGAAAGCATAATTAGTTCAAGGTTGTATCGATGACAATTTTAACACGTTTTTATTAGGTTATTTTCTCGTTAATTCGTTTGTTTCTTTGTTTGTCCACAAAGTTTGCAAACGATTTTATACTAGCTTCCCGGTAGGCTAGAGACTTGAAACTTTGAACATAGGTCAGAACTAGAAGGCAATGCAATATTATGGTGTTATTGAGCTGATCTGATGATGGAGCTGGAAGAAGGCCACAGGAACTCTATGATGAGACCATACAACCCCATCGTGTTTGGGCTCGTTAGAATCGTCTTGACGAGTACTTACTTTGTTGGGAAATAGTGTCCAAGGGTCTAATGACGGAGCCGGAAGAAGGCAACTCTGTAATAGAACCATGCAACCCCATCGAGTTTGGGCTCGTTTAAATCATCTTGACTAGTACATTGTTGGGAAATAGTATCCAGGGTCTGATAATGGAGCCGGAAGAAGGACAGAGGAACTCTTATTAAAGAGTTCCTGTGTCCTTTTTCCGGCTCAATATTGATGATAAATTTTACAAAATGCGCCCCACGTTTTTAGGTTTATAACTTCTGTAGGTATAAGGTTATAAATAGGTATTTACAGAAGAATTTATTTTATACTTTTCGTCTGTTTTTTTACTAGTCCGCTTTTATGTTTTAGTCCGATTATACTTTTTATTTTAGTCCGTTCTTAAAACGTTTTAAAAAAAATATTTTTTTCACTTTTTTTTATGTTGTCACTAGCTTCCAACCGCGACTTTGTCCGCGTGGACCGGAATCCGGAAAATTTCAAGGAAACTTTTGACCGGGGTAAAAAGTATCCTGTTTTTAATTAATCCAGGCTATAAACTATCTGTGTGCCATATTTCATCTAAGTCCGATAATACTAAATAGTGAATACCAGTGACTCGGTAGCTCAGCGGTCAGAGCATTGGACCGGACATCCAAAGGTCGTGGATTCGATTCCCGTCCGAGAATTGATCTGGTGCGAATCGTATTTTTTCTAGTATATTATTTAGTACTGTATAAAAATAGCATTGTGAATGCAAAAATCTTAAATTCAAAATTTAAGTCCGTTAAGTCGTTTTTGCGTGATTGAGTAATAAATATTCAAACTTTCACATTTACAATATTAGTAGGATGTTATGGTGTAATTGAAATGGGAAAGTGCAAGATATTTATACATAGAGAACAATATTCAATGGGCCAATGCATTAGAGCCAATTTTCAGGTTCCGGATAGCACTTCATCTTCTAATGTAATTTGAAAATTGATCAGGCTTTGTATAATATTCTACGTTATTTAAGGAGGAAAGTCTATTATAATATTTCCTACCACCCTGGAACGGGTGGCAGGAAAATATAGTCTACTAGCGGCCGCCCGCGACTTCGTCTGCGTGGAAAGGTTTCTTACTATCCCTCGGGAACAATACTTTTTTTCTGGATGAAAGGTACCCTATGTCCTTCTCTATACCCTTGACAACGTGTTTGCAAAATTTCATGATGATCGGTTCAGTAGTTAGGACGTGAAGGCGTAACAAACAAACAAACAAACAAAAAAACGGACTTTCGCATTTATAATATTAGTAAGGATTCAAAAGTGCTTAATTTTTAAGTTTATTTGAATATAGTAGATTGTACAACAAGTGCATAAAACGCATCATTTTACGTACGAGTTATACACTCTGCTTTTCACTTCGATTGTGAGGAAATTAAACAACAATAATGTAAAAATCTAAAAAAATCGATGACAAGGCCTTTCATTCGATACCCATATTCAAAAATTGAAAAAAAAAATTATCATGGTCTTTCAATAAAATTGATACCCATTTTCAAAAATAAAAAAGTATTATTATAACACAACAAAAAATGAAGAAACAGAATGAAATAACAAGTTAATTCAACGAAGTTAAATTGCGTGTGTGGCTGTTTACCTGACGACCTTTGTCTTAAAATCTGAGACATAGACGAATATTTTACTTTATGCACTAGCTAGAGCATAAAAAGCGATTTTATGCAGCCTATACCCAACATAAAGACAAATTTTACGAGCATGAGAAGTGAAAAATATATTTTGACTTTGACTAGGTACCTACTAACTAATTTTAATAACACATTGGCTTACTAAAGATTTTGTTGCCTAGATATTTCTGGTAAATGACGGAAATAACAACAGTTGCCTAGTAACAGATCCATAGTAGGCCTATTAAACTGTAACATACTAAAACCTGTAACTTCGGCCCTGCCTTACTAGCATAACCACCGAAACATGATATAAAATCGCTTGTTATAGCATTTTATCGTCACTTAACTGTCAAAATCCATTGTCTTTTGACAGTTAAAAGTGATAAATTGCTATATCATATTGCGTTTCGGTGGTAATGGGGGGCTGGTGTAGGTATTATTTATTTCAGTTTTTGATAATTGTAGGAAAAACGGCAATCGTTTTTCGTGTAATTTCATAACAATGAATATTAAATTGGCTTTCGGCACTTTTTCAGTCTTGTTATGTATAAATACGTATCTTAAGAATAAACCTCTTGTTATCTAACTTCCGAGAGGACCTCCAAGAAATGTAATAGATAAGTTTATGTTAAGGATAGTGATGTCATCCGCTAAAGTCCGTTTTGACAATCGCAAACATTGTGTGTGTGTTATCTTATCGATAAGAGATCCTTCCTTTTCTCATAGTATAATGTCCAAGTTTTCTTAAAAAATAGTTATCTTCTTAGTTACGCTATTTATTAGTATGAGGGCAGTTCTCCGAGGTGATTGATTTTTGTGTTCAGGCTTTAAATTCGAAGATAATGTTATGACAAATTTCTAAAAAATTAGGGCTTCCTTGTGCCTTACGGTAACAAGAGAGCATAAAAAAGTATGACAGCGCTTACTGATTTTCAGTTAAAAACTCCCAAAATTTGAAAAAGCTCCTTTTCGTGACGACGGTGGCGTTTGCCATTCCCAGATACAAACACATCACAAACAATAATTTGAAACTTATGAAGTTCTCGACCACTGTTTTATATGTTCCTGGCAAGCTAAGTAGTTGGTTTTCACTTTTTACAAATGGATTATAGTATATTAATTTCTAAAGCTATTGAGCATTGTTTAATGTGTCATTGATTTTCACATGATTTCTGTGCCACTTACAAACCACGCTGCGCACCACAATTGATTTGTTTTAGCAAGTTCTCACAATGATCGACCGCTTGCTTCAGTGTAATCCGTGCTACTTGACTGGACACACGGCCTCTTAGTTTCAAGATTGAAAAACGAAGCTAAGTGTTTCGGAGGGTTTTGGATCACGGCAGTTTCTAAATTTGCTGGTTATGATTTATCATGAATTTGGTCCCAACAACATTTCAATATTTATTGTAAGATACAGCTATAAGTGTTTTATTCCAACGCTTTATATTAAAATTGTGTATATATTTAATTATTTGAGATAATTGGCAAAAGTAGAGTGGCTCTGATATCGGTGGATTGAAGTGCATACAATTGTACCAAAATTAGAAAAAGACCTTCGGAAATTAGATTTCATTGCCAGAAATAGGAAATATGTAATGATTTAAAGAAAATTACGTCTTCTAACGCAAAATATTTATTGTGCCCACCTTTTAAGGTAAATATTTAACTGATAAGTTGCAGCTTTTAATTTATTAGTTTTTTTGTAAGGTTAAATTATGACTGTGTTGATACGAAATAATTAATAACTGCTATGAAAAAGTATTATTATTAATATTGATTAATATTTTGTACTTACTCAGCTTTCGTTAATTTTATTTATTTCCTCTATAAAATCATATGAAATCTGATTTCGGTGGCCACAAACCTGATTTTTAAAAACCAAATATCTCGTAAACCGCTTTGTCAATAGGTGTGCCACTTACATATGTTTACTTAGATTTGATTATAATAACGTTAATCATATAGCTTCCAAAAACCGAATGATAAGAGCCACCGAAATGAGCATTTTTGGCAGTGTTTAGAGAAGTGCTCATGAATTCTAAAATACGTAAAATTTAAGATTTTCGTCGGATAATTTCCATTTCTATGTCTCTACTATTTTCTATTTAAATATATTACTAATTATGTTATTGTAATATATTAAATAAAACCGTGGCTTAGCTTCTGTTATTTTTTATGGACACATTCATGTCATTAAACTACCTGTAAAGACAATATAATTGCGTAAATTTATACTGTAAATTAAAAAGGTAAATCGTAATTTAAAAAAATATTAAATAAAAGTACCTACAAATATAAACACAATAAACTATACCGTCCTTCAACCTATTAGTCTTAGTCAGTTAGTAAAGAAGATGTTTATAATTTTGACAAGTTAATAAGTACTTAATTTTAATATATTAAGAAATCGTTTACAGTACAAGTGTGTCGACAAGTGATTGACGACCCACATAGATAACTGAGTGACAGAAAACTTGTGCTCCACATACTATGCGAAAGGTCACAAGACAAGAGCGATGATCGGCTCATATCCTTAATTGCACCGAAAGCATTATGCTAACGACTGTCCGACTGAGTGTAAAAGTGTTGTTTGTAGCAATGTGTTATGGAAGAACTGGTAGAAAATTCTACTTTGAAAGGAATTAGTGACCGAGTTTTCACATTATACCCATTGCTTAGTGTTTTTATCTTAAATTTGAATTCAAATGTAAGTATTATATCATTTATAAATAAAAAAAGTTGAGGTTTCGATAACAAATCAAGACGAAATCACATATATTGTTTGTCTGTTGTTGAAGAGGCCGTCATCGGCGTTTGCAGAATAGAGATATAAAACATATAAAAAAATCTTTTTCGTTTCTCATATTCGGAAAGTGATGTATATTTAAACTGAGCAGCGGGTCCAAAACACTTTGTTCCACCCTAGGGTGTAAAAGAAATTTAAAAATAGAACTGAATTTGGTGACATAGTCAGCCATAGAGTAAACTCATCGGTAGCGATTTAAAAAAAAATAGGTAGGGCGCATTCACGAACAACAATGAAACAAGGTATAAACAGCCAGTGCAAAATTAAAAATATTGGGCGGAGTGGCCGGCGACGCAGTTCCAAATTTAAATTAAGAAAAACTATTAATATTAGCGCGAAACCCAACGCTGTGACTTTGAGCTGTTTGTGCCAAGTGTGTGCCGTACACAGACTTTAAGTAGGTACTTGTTGTATGGTCTGTGGTGCCGTATTAAAGTTTTGTGTTGATTTTGTTTGTACCTGAGTTTAAAAATAAAACAAAAAGTTCAAACTAAGTAAAAGAAACAATAAACCTACGCTCTAATTCGCCTCAAACAACTACTTCAAGAGAGTCCCCCTTTTTAATATACTATATCTATGGGAGAGTCTTTGCCATAGACTTCACCGTCTATTCAAAGACCAAAGAATATCTCCAACTTTTACAGGCATCCAACAAAGTCAAATCGAGTTTTTTTATTATTCGCAAATTGATTTATGTTGGATATTGTGTCTTAAAATTTGTGCAGTTTTGTGGTACAAGTGTCTACGCAACTGAACAATATGTGGAATAATGGAAATAGGCGCGATCTTGGTTGTGTGAAGCCGAGACTTTTATTGTAGTGGTGGCTACCTCGGCAAAACTTACCGAGTAAACTGTCTTGATATATACTTGGTGCCAAAAGCTCCAAGCAGAGTGTTAAACACGGGTAAAAGTCATCAATTCCATACTCGAACTATAGCCGCCCTCGCTATTTTGGCCCTGCTTGACGTAAACACTTACATAAATATTGAAATACTCGTAGTTTATGCCCTTCGTTTAAACTTTATGCTGTATTTAGCCACGGAAAGACATTAAAGATAAACGGATGCAATTTCTCCTTTCCAATATTAGTGTTTGCAGTTTTACACGTTATTATAAAAAATACCACTATCCTCAAATTCAATTTTAATGACATATCTTCTAAAACAAGATATTTTTCAAGTTTCAATACCCGCCATTTATAAAAGTGGGACTTTTCTAACGGTTCAGGAATACATCATTAGTTTAAACATATGTTTTGATAACAGCACTCGAAGTGCTTCTAAAAGGCAGCTCATTACTAACCTATTAAGATAGATCCTTGTTGTGTCGAAACGGTGAAAGCTCCTTTGGATGCATTATGAGCAATTAGAGATCTCATTATACCACAGTGATTATACTACATTAGAGTATAGAACTGTTAGATTAAAAGTAAATGCCATAAGCACGGTTCAGCCAGTTTGATTCCCAGCCAACTGTAGAACCATAACATTTTAATAAATGTACTTGTTTTCTTGGATGATGTAAGTAAAGGTCAAAACAGTTAAAGCGACAAGGTTCTATCGTAGCTAAGGAGTTAAGGATCAAGGAATCGAATTGGTTGACTATACGTAGGTGTATGCGCGTATCTATCAGCCGTGCTTAGGGTTGCCAACTTTTTTTGCATCAAATATGGTATTTTCGAGATTATTACGAGTAAAAATATAGTAGATGGCGAAAAAGTCCAAAAAAATATAGTAGGTTGCCGTTTTGTATAGAAGTTGTATTTTTCACACTTACTAAACATTTTCATAATTTATTCAACAAACAGAAACACATGAGTTTAAACACAATAGTACATTATGAGACAAGTTAGCTTAGGTTGCTCATTGCACACAAGGCTGTAGGTTGTAGCCCGAGCCGCAGGTGAGGGCGTAACTCAGCCGAGTGTGCAATGAGTAAGAGCTCACGAGTTTCATACGACGTTTTTCAACACATTTGCGAGGAAAATACAAAGTAAATTTACCACACAGCAACAAATATGACAATAACAAAATATGACAATTATGGGAAAAGGCGCGTAGGTTTTTTTTTGTTTTTTTCACACGCCCAATGGAAGAATATTTTGTGAACAAAGAAGTGAGTGAGCATACAGCCTACTTCAAAATAATAATTTAAGTGATAAAATACAAATATTTTAATATTTTTTAACAAAATATTGTTAATTATGAATAATTTGATAATAATAAATATTTAATTGACTAAATTAAGGACTTACATTTACATTTATTTATTTCAAAAATGAATATGAATTTTCAGCGGAATAAAACCTCTTTGTTGTTACTAAAAAAATACTGAATTACCCGGTTAAATTGGGAATGCTCTGTTTACTCGCATTGAACTTGCAGTAAGGCACTAATTTAACTTTGTAGGGATAATTCTATAATAACCTAGTGTTTTATATTTTATTGCACGTAATAGATATAGTGAAAATGAAACTATAGAAAATAATGTAATATCATAGTTACAATGATTGACGTAAAGTTTATTATTTGTTTGTAAGTTTATGTAATATTTAAATCATTATTTGTTACTAAGTTTATTAAAATTATTTGATTTGATTACTTGATCCATGACGATTTGCTACCGTTTCCTGTTATTTGATTATTTGTTGCTAATTGTTATAAAAAGGAATTGATTTGATTACTTGATTCATGTCCGTTTGTTACAGTTTCCTTTTATTCAATGATAATTTTAAAATAAGTATAAAATAGATATCTTTATTATTAATTCAATGATAAATAATGTTAATAATATTACATTTTAATTGTCACAGGTTGTTTATTAAATTAATAGTTATTTGTATAAAAGTATTGATTTGATCGTTTGGCGCCATTGTGGCAGACTTGTTTTCTGTAATGCTAAATGCTCATTGGTTGTTTAAAAATGGCGGGATGTTTCTTGCTCTTGCCGAGCATAGCATATTTTTAGACACATTCGGCAGTAGTGAGTCAAGTGAAAAGGTTGTGGAACAGAAAGTTAAGTATTATTCTAACATGTTTATTTCTGCTGTTTAGACTATTATATTCCATTCAATCATCCATTATTGCTTGTGTTATTTATTTGATCTGGTCGATTAGTTGTTGAATAATGAACGTTCCTATTAAATTAATTGTGTTACTTATTTGAAGTGGTTGATAGAATTGTTGCTTAATGAACGTTCTTTTATGGTAAATGTGTTACTTATCTGAGTTGGTTTATAGAATTGTTGCTTAACGAATGTTCCGATTGTGTTAATTATTTAAAATAATAAATTATTTGAACAAATTGTTGAAGGACTTCTTACGTTTTATTAAATGGTATTTCCCCTTAGTTTTCCTACATTTAGTTAGTCTACATTCAGTTGAATAGTCTACCTACATTCAGTTAAATAGTTCAGTTCATTCAGTTAAATAGTCTAGACTCAACTCAATAGTTTATCTTAATTGCAATTTAAACTTAAGAGATATAATAGACGATAGGTTAGTTTTAGGTTAAATATTGCTCTATCTTTCAAAATCTATCATCAGAAGTGGGATAGTCTCTGTCCATTACAAAATATTAACACCGTTTCCTAATAATTTTCAGGGTGGATGCTGATGTGATCGGCCAGATGTCTCCGCTCCGCTGCCGTTGTGTGGTCCTGATCCCGAAAACTGCATCGGCGGGGATACAAGCTGCTGTCATAACAGTTTCGAGTACCTAGCTTCGAAAAGAAGAAAAGCATCCGGACTCGTTCCTTGCTGCAAAGGCCGGTAAGGCCCTCGGTGGCTGTGTTTTTTTTTTACGATTTCTGTGATTTATTCATAAAACCTGCTATTCAGTTAGTTGAATTTAGCGAATTATTGTCGTAAAATTTGAAGAGAAAGATTAGTAATCGATATCATCTAAAGATATTTATAAAAAAACTGATATGTGATGGTATTTGTGGTACACATTTATGTGGTGTCATTAGTGGCGTATAGTAGGATAATGAAATCAAAATGAGGTTAACAAAATATTTGTTCACTTAAAATAGGTTCACAAGTAGGTAGGCAGATTTTACTAAGTATGTACAATGGTTGTATATAGGTATTGTACGTCCAAACTTTTTGAAGTGCATAGAAACTGGTGACCGTTTGGGTTAAGCAAATAATTTTTTTTGCAGCACGGCTTATTAACTACGTCACTAGGTAGTTATTATAATTCTACACTATGAAATAACTTGCTGAAGTAATATTATTTATGTATTTTGTGTAGATCATATTTTAAACATTATAGACGTTTTGGTTATCATTTGCAAAGTAATAATAAAATCATTTGACGAAAGCAGTAATATTCTCACCTTTATCGAAGTATTAGTATCAATGGTTTTTAGCCTTTTCATTCTTATTTTTTTTATTATTGCTGGTTTCTATTACTACATAAATCTATACTTCTAATCATACGATAGGTTAGATTTATTGTTGTCATTACAAGGTTTACCGCATAGCGTTTGCGAATCGATGACGTAGATGCTATGAAATTAACAAATGCTTTTAACAGCCTCTAGGCTAAACTAATTATTAATTTAATCTGTTAAATTAATAATTTTGAGTTGAGTTGAGTATAGTTGAGTTGTTATCTTTTTCCAATTTTAGGCCAGGCAGTTCACGAAATCTACTCTTTCTCTATCTCTGTACAATATGGTGGATCACTGCATAGCTTTATTTGTCACTTTGCCAGAAATTTGACAAAATTTAGTACCTTTTAATCGATTTCCTGAAATACTGGACCAAAAAAAAAGTATACCCGGTATTGTGTACAGCAAAAAGTTATATTTAAAACTTTTTGTATAAAACATCATATCACTGTCTTTGAATACTACAAAATCTGACAAGTCGAACTTTATTCTTATGATGATATTTACGATTTTATTTTTGAGTTACCAAGCCATTTTCCAATATTCTGTTCGGTTAATGGGTTTTTTAGATTCTTTTGTTAGTAGATAGTATTTGTTTTGTGTAGAGGAATTTTAAATAATGTCCTCACACTAAAAACTAAAATATCAATCTTTTCGTCAGACCGTAAACTCGTCTAGCCTTAAGGCTCGGTTATGCGGAAACATTTGTCTCTGTCTTCTCTTTACGTGTAAAGGGTATGGAAAATAACTTTTCTTCTACACTTTTTCGATGTTTCACGTTGTTTTTTTTTTTCATCATTATGTTTAGCACAATTATCTTTCTTGAAAGATTTTTTGGAGATTGGACTGCACAGCACGTTATGTTTTGATGATATTCGGATTTTTTTTACAATCATCAGTGAGGTTTATACGCAATTAAATTCTTATAGCTACTAGAGAATCTCTTTAGCTTGTCGTGTTTTTTTTTGTTTGCGGCTACAACTTTAAGTTTTCTATATAAAAATATGATCCCGGCAAACCATGTTTTCCTATCATGGACCCTTAAATGAATCTATTAGCTGCTATTGTGCTACTTTTATTCATAGGATATATATAGATAGTAGTACCTACTACTATATATTATTTATTTACTACTATATACTACTACTACTACTATTTATTAACTACCCCAATAAGTTTAAATCTATCAACTGATTAGACAATGTTTTTGGGTAATTTATTTCGTAATTGTGATATTTAAGTATCAACTACATATATTTAACTTTTTATAATTTATTTAAATGTTCCCGTTTTTCTTGAGATCTATATTATTATAGTTTTAATTGTTCACTTTCGAACTAGTCTACAAAAAACGTATTAAGTAAAGATACTTTTGGTGACCGGTTACCACTTGAAAGAAGAACGGCGTGATAAGATAAACACTATTTTTATTAAAACACAAGGTACTTGTACTATTACCTAATCTGTGACAAGGTTGATATTATGTATATTCAGTTATTAGTGTTATTTTTTCATGTTATTGAATAATGTAAAAAACTTATCGGGAACATTTCTTTGACAACTTTCTTCGCGGGTGTGTAAGAAAAAAAATTATGTCATACCCAAGTCTTATATTCATATTCTATGGTCATACCTACGAATTTTTTGAATATTTTTAGTTGTTCTAGGCAAAGAGTATTCTATTGGTCTGATAACTATATTGTTAGACAAACTAAAAGCTTAGTTTCTATTACGAGATTCTGATAGAATTTATATTCTTGGAATTCTCATGTTGTAGGAATTAAATATATTATCGGATGCCTTGACTTCAAATCCTTTTTGGTATTGATGTTGGTATTGATGTTGGTATTGATGTTGGTATTAATGTTGGTATTGATGTTGGTATTGATGTTGGTATTGATGTTGGTATTGATGTTGGTATTGATGTTGGTATTGATGTTGGTATTGATGTTGGTATTGATGTTGGTATTGATGTTGGTATTGATGTTGGTATTGATGTTGGTATTGATGTTGGTATTGATGTTGGTATTGATGTTAGTATTGATGATGGTATTGATGCAGGGATTGATGCTGGTATTGATGCTGGTATTGATGCTGGTATTAACGCTGGCATTGATGCTGGCCTTGATGCTGGTCTTGATGCTAGTATTGACGTTGATGATGATGTTGATAATGGTAATGATTCATCATTATGATAATGATAATGCTTGTTTATTCGCAAGCTGATGAAGCCACATGATATCGTACCACATTTTTGTTTTAATAGAATTCTTTTCTAATTATACATATTGATTTTAATTGTAAATATTAGTAATAAGTACCTACCTATAGTGCTTTAGTCTAGTGCTTTGACTGTTTTTAGGTGTGGAATAGTTGATTTGAACTATTTTTGCCCAGTCCAGTGTTTGACTTTGTCTGTTGTTGTGAATGGGTAGTGGTTTTGATTATAATATAGACACAAGACAGTCATATAACTGTTTTATTATGTTCTTTTAGGGACTATTTATATTTTATTATTATAATACCTAACCTAGGTACTATTGTTTAAAGTCAGATTGGCCAAACGGTTTGTGTAAAGTACAACAGAGCACTGTTCAAAAATCCACTGGTTTTAATACCTTTGCGATTGCTGATAGCGATAGAACCAAATTATACCCTTACCTGTATTCAAGTCTACGTGAATTCCACTTTGTAATAATATTTAAAACGCTGATAAGCCACATGCTTGGTACCGAATCATCTCACTGGCAGCGGGTGAATGTGATCGGTATGTCTATGTATGATTTGGCAGTTATATTTATTCCATTTTGTATAATATTTAAAACGCTGTTAAGCCACATGCTTGGTACCGAATCATCTCACTGGCAGCGGGTGAATGTGATCGGTATGTCTATGTATGATTTGGCGATGAATGTTATAGGTATACCAGGTACATGATATTCGCTGGTCGGCCTTATGCTTGGTACTGGTTGATCTCACTGGCAGCGAGTGAATGTGATCAGTATGTCTATGTATTTGGCAATCGTGGCCTCGGTACATGGTATTCGCTGGTCGGTCAGATGCTTGATGTCAGTTATTCTCACCAGCAGCGGGTGAATGTTATTGGCATGTCTAGGTGTCTGGCAATACCTACCTATAAGTTATGTTGATATTAAGAAACATGGTATTCGCTGGTCGGTCAGATGCTTGGTGTCAGTTATTCTCACCAGCAGCGAGTGAATGTTATTGGCATGTCTAGGTGTCTGGCAATACCTACTAAAAATGTTGTGTTGTAAAATAAAAATGGAATAAAATGTTTATTAATTAATAAAAAGGCAAAGTGGAGTAACGTATTTAATTGATAAAAGAAAGTGTCTCACGGATTCCGGCTAAGTTCCTGTTAAGTTTCTTAACAAATAATTTCATAGTTAATTTTATTTATTTTTTCTCTCCTTTAATTTTGTTTTCTTTAATTTTCTTAATTCTTAGATTCAAAGTGTTGGTATTATTACTAACCGGAAGTGGCCGGAACTCGTGAGATTTATCGAAGTACCAAATTACTTGACATTATGAAACAATGTTCAAAACATACTTAAATATGTGTATTTCAATAAGGTTATGAAGAATAAAACAAACATTGTATTTTTTTCTTTTGTATATTTCAATACATTTTAATGTCCTTCGAGGACGAAGTACTGTCAGTCTGGCCGTAATAGATATAGTGAAAATGAAACTATAGAAAATAATGTAATGTCATAGTTACAATGATTGACGTAAAGTTTATTATTTGTTTGTAAGTTTATGTAATATTTAAATCATTATTTGTTACTAAGTTTATTAAAATTATTTGATTTGATTACTTGATCCATGACGATTTGCTACCGTTTCCTGTTATTTGATTATTTGTTGCTAATTGTTATAAAAAGGAATTGATTTGATTACTTGATTCATGTCCGTTTGTTACAGTTTCCTTTTATTCAATGATAATTTTAAAATAAGTATAAAATAGATATCTTTATTATTAATTCAATGATAAATAATGTTAATAATATTACATTTTAATTGTCACAGGTTGTTTATTAAATTAATAGTTATTTGTATAAAAGTATTGATTTGATCGTTTGGCGCCATTGTGGCAGACTTGTTTTCTGTAATGCTAAATGCTCATTGGTTGTTTAAAAATGGCGGGATGTTTCTTGCTCTTGCCGAGCATAGCATATTTTTAGACACATTCGGCAGTAGTGAGTCAAGTGAAAAGGTTGTGGAACAGAAAGTTAAGTATTATTCTAACATGTTTATTTCTGCTGTTTAGACTATTATATTCCATTCAATCATCCATTATTGCTTGTGTTATTTATTTGATCTGGTCGATTAGTTGTTGAATAATGAACGTTCCTATTAAATTAATTGTGTTACTTATTTGAAGTGGTTGATAGAATTGTTGCTTAATGAACGTTCTTTTATGGTAAATGTGTTACTTATCTGAGTTGGTTTATAGAATTGTTGCTTAACGAATGTTCCGATTGTGTTAATTATTTAAAATAATAAATTATTTGAACAAATTGTTGAAGGACTTCTTACGTTTTATTAAATGGTATTTCCCCTTAGTTTTCCTACATTTAGTTAGTCTACATTCAGTTGAATAGTCTACCTACATTCAGTTAAATAGTTCAGTTCATTCAGTTAAATAGTCTAGACTCAACTCAATAGTTTATCTTAATTGCAATTTAAACTTAAGAGATATAATAGACGATAGGTTAGTTTTAGGTTAAATATTGCTCTATCTTTCAAAATCTATCACACGCGTTTGTTATAGCTCGGTTTATGGCCCTAAAAGCGATGTATAAGGGCTCAGATTACGAGCAAGTGTGTTGAAAAAAATATTATGCAACTACTTATGTGCATAATTAATATATATTTTTTTTCACTTGGAAAAATGTAGTACTTTTGCCTACTACATATTTTTTCAAAATATATAGTAGGCGAGCCCGCAATATAGTAGGATACTATATTATGTAGTAGGGTAGGCAACCCTAGCCGTGCTTTATACGTTACTAGCGGTTGTATTTTTCTCTATCCCTTAGGAACAGTACTTTTTTCGGAATGAAAGGTACCTTATGGCTTTTTCTGTACCCTAGACAACGTGTATGCATGCAAAATTTCATGATGATCGGTTCAGTAGTTAGACGTGTAAGCGTAACAAACAAACAAAGAAATTGACTTGCTCATTTATAATATCATATATTAAGTAAGGATTTTCTTCATTACGGGTCGTCCTCAGAAGTAGTATCTAATTATTTTATTTTCGTTGGCGTTCAAATAGTAGAATATTTTACCAACAAGACTTACAAAGTTCATGTGATAAAGTTTTAAAGTGTTCACCTGAACACGTAAGTCAGCCACAGTACCTACGTACTTCTGTTCTATGGCCGACTTGTAGAGTTTGTATTATAAGTACAAAATATAAAATTTTGGCCTTTAAAACTTTGTTTTGTTCAAAGAGATAGGTCGTGCTAGGGTTCATACGAACTGTATTGTAAAACAACTAAATGGCAACTCACTCGCACTTTTGGGCTTATTTTTGCCACTTCTTTACTCGTGTACAGTAGCTATTAAATTTCCAGTAGTGCAAAATACACCGGCTGCGTGCCCAGGCCTATAATGCTGACAAAAAATTGGGCATTTTGCCATTTAAACAAAGAATATTAAACATTAAATTTAGAACAAAAAAAAAACTCGGAAGAAACTTGAAATTTAGAAATTTCCATAAAGTTTTTAAGGAAATATTACACCACGTAACAAGAAATTTTAAGGTTATTTTTTTTTAGGCGAAAAACAATATTTTTGTGGAGGAAGCCACAATGCTTTCATCATGGGAAAACTTTTTCTCACAAACAACTCTATTGTGGTTATTTGCACGAGAAATAAAAACAATATTATTTTGTTTACGACTTACGAAACTCGACTTACGAAACTGTGTTTTTTCTTCTGCTCGTTTACATAGCATTCCAAAAATATCATGTTTCAAATTGGGGTTTTGTTTGATAAAATATCAAAAACTAATACCTATTCAGATAAGTACCAAGTTATTTAAAGTTTAAGTAACTTTGTATCTGTACCGAGTTCTTTATATCTCATTTTTAATAAAATTTGCTTATTGCAATAAAAAGAAAATTTAACAAAAAATGAGAAAATCTTTTTAAATAGCAAAACTAAATGAGCCAAGAACTTATTTTACATTTTATTCTGCGTTAGCATACATTTTCAAACTAAAATTACAACTGAATCCATTTTACATAAGTTCTATTACTCAGCTCAGCGTAATTGAAAACCAAATTTATAAAATAAATTAAAGTTAATTTTATTAAAATCTCGATTTAAAGTCGTAGTCGACAAAATTTTCTTTGGCCCAAATGCAATATAGTCACTATGAATAATTATTGTAGTGAGTTTTTTTTTTACTAAAAATACGAAAAAAAATTACTTATTTCCAAAAAAATAACCAATCGTTAAAAGAGAGCATAAAATAAAAAAAGAACATTTAAAACGTGATACGTATTAATTGAAATAGTAGAAGAACTAAAAATTGTTATCAAATGGTATGCAGATTTTTAATGTAGTTAAAAATAACAACATCATCAAATTACAAAACAGACAAGCAGAATAATATCCTTACATTAAAAGATTAAGATGTCACGGAAAATTAGTCTCCAAATCCCATCAAAATGTGGTATACATTTTATAATTGCTGTATTTTTGTTTTTGCAAACCGTCTAGCTAGTGAAATAAAAAGATAATTGTGACGAACACGCAATATTAACGTAACAGACAACTACTGAGCAGCAAAAAAAAAAGAGTATCAGCGGTAACGCCGAAGGTGGTGCGATTCTCGTACGATACCACTACCACAGTTAGTGTGTATTCCAACTACAGACACAGTGTCAGTGTAAAACCAACGTGCGCACAGTCAAAATTACTTACGGATTCAAGAAACAGAACTATGTTGGATAAAATAAATACCTATTGATAGTTTATTACAGCAAAAATAATGTTTTAAATATATTTCAAGTCTTTTTACTGGAAAAATGACTCGGTAGTTCATAAAATTTTCCTCAAATGAGATAAACAATAATATCGTGAAAGTAATTGGGGTCAAGAACATTTCTTCATAAACAGGTTAATTTAAAATTTTGCAGTCAATTCGTGAAAATTTCCTGTTTTCCGTAGATGCGTTTGGGTTCTCATGTCTAGCACAATAATCGAGTGATGTGAGGTGATGCTCGCCGGCCGGCTGACTTCGAGCAACGCGACTCCGCTCCGCCACCCGTCACCACCAGTCGCACACGAGCCGCCGCTCCGACGCCACGCATCACGTCCAGCCAGCGACCACACCGGGACGTGAAAAACTTTTAAATATTAAAAAAATAAACATCCCGTGATTCCAAAGTGAAGTGCGACAGTGCCGATTGAGTGACCCGGAAAATCTCCGCCTGAGACGACATCTTTTTCAACCTCAGCGAACGAAACGATACGACTATTTGAATTTCCAACAATTTGCACAATATCTACGGTAAGTAGTTTTCAATTCCATTATGCATCGTTGCATTCGGCAATTTGATACCTCTTTATTATATTTCAACATGAGTAAATCAAGTTTGTTAAGGAATATTCAAGAATCATGCCGGTTCACGTCTACCGACATTTGTGGAATTAGTTAGAAAAATAAGAACTCTTAACGTTAACTGTTCGATGTATGAGGTAACTTGTGTTCATTTGGTGATTTTATGATCAGCGTCTTCAAATGTTTTATTAAAGAAAAACTAGTTTTCAAGGTTTTTGACAATTTTTTCTTGCATCATTACTGTTGTAACAACTAACTTGGCTTATCACGAATTCACGAATGAGTTCTTTACCTATTTGAATTACGTGATAAAGTCACTTCAATATATTGTTTGAGTATGTACTGTACTTAATAGTACCGTTTCTCTTATTCTTGGCACAATTATCTATACGCTAGATAAAGCACTGATAACATTAATCGAATTGGTGTCATTATTAATTTAGTTACTTTAGTATATTATTCCAACGTATTCTATATTTTGTAAAGTTAGTAAGTTCAAAAGAAACGTCTATCAATTTAAGTATTGTTAAGATATTTTGATGGATTATTTACAATCGTGCGATATTTGGTTTATTTGTAACGGAATCTTTAAAACGAATACAAGTAATTCATTAAATCTTTTGATCTTTGTCTAACATCACGATTGCTTCTAAAAATTGAGGATTCAAGTTGCCTTTCTTAGAAGTTCTATTATGTCAATCTGTATACTTGTAAAGGCTTTTACTTTGTCTAGTGAGAACAAATAAGAAAGAAAATGTATCACCATCACACCCAAACCAGTTTACCTTATTTATTATAGCCGGCGACACTAAACGGAATTTTAAAAATTGTGAAAACATGGCAAAGTTATAATTGAATTTTGTGTCGGATCAAAATGAATGTTTACGAACGTCAAAACATTATAGATAATTGAGTCAATCCGGCAGACGGAGGTGGTCCCAGTGCACGAAATAAGATCGTATGTAACGATGATGCAGCAAATCTGTTCACGCCACTTGCTGTAGACGCGGAGGCTTCGTGGCTAATAGCGTAATAGTCGTGTGGTTATGGATCAAATTTGAACAGGGATGATATGAATGTAAGATTTTGTATCGAAAAATGGATACGGATAAACGAATTGAAAAGAGTCGGAATTTAAATTAACCTTTGACACGTCAAATTTTTACCCTACTCATTACCCATCTCTTAGATTAGATGAATGCATCTTTTATGAATAATATTGTACCGGTTTCAGACATGAAATTATTCAGTACCTATTTTGAAAGTTTTCAGTATTTTCATCTACTAGATTATTTAAGATTTTGTATGTACAAATACAATGCTATTTGACGTTGTTCATTTTAAAATAATTATTTGAAACTTTAGTATCATATCGGTCAATGTTTCAAGTAGATTGTTATTTTAAATATCTGATAGTTTTTATCCCTAATTTAGATTTTCGATTAACCCCAAGACCACCAACCACTTCGCGTCTTATTGACTAATTTCCTTCGTAACCACAGGTTTTACAGATTAGCATTAAATTTTTCATTAGCAGCCTGCGGTTCAAATCAGCGACATAATTCAGAGACAGGTTAACTTTAATTTGGACTGTAATCAAGATCTGAGATCAAATGAATCAAATTGGTTATTTTCTTCTCAGTTTCCTGTATTTCTTTACCAATAATTGAATGATACTTCGCTTACACGAGTTCTTAGCTACATTAATTGGTTACGTGAATCTTTACTTCGCATTATTTCCTTCATCTAAGACCTTAGCCCCGCTTTATGGATTATTATATCAACGTCAGAACATACGTGATTATAGTTTTTATCTGTAACATTGGCCTACATTATCTGACTGACATATCATTCGAAGATGAAGGAAGGTAATTAATTATTAATTTGTAAGTTAATTAAAACCAAGTATTTAGGCCCATTTAATGTCATTTTGATATTTTGATTTAATGATATTTGTTGTATCTCTCAAAATATTTTATCGTTTCCTCACAAATATTTGCAATTGTAGTCATATTTTGATCTTTAAAATATCAAACAGCAATGCAATTTTATTAGTTTCGCAATTCTGACGAAACAAGTTACATTCTTGCCGCCTCGAAATGCAGTTGCCTCCTACTTAATTCTTAAACCCACAAAATATCCTTGTATTAAGTTACGAAGTTACAAGTATTAATGAAATCTGCTTGTTGTAATATTGTGGTAAAATATTTTGGTTGGATGTTTAAATTAGTGTCGGATGGAACCATGGTATTATGTATTCATATTTTAATTTATTCAAAGAGTTATTAACTTATTATTAAGAAGGATGCAACCATCAACCAAAGCTTTACTAATGTATTTCTCAACATTTTTTCGAAATTTCCTGTACCTGTAATATTGGGATAAAGCCTATTGAATCGTTACTCATTTCCTTCTTAATTTACAAAAGCTTGAATTTGGTTTCGTTCGTCACCTTTAAAATTGATATATTCTGGTAAGGTTATGAAAGTTTTATTTATAAATGAATTAAAACTATTTCTTCCAAAATGTCAATGCATTACGTTTATGAGCTACCGAATGTTACGATCAAAATTCCTGGCATTTATTATTCGGCATAGTGAAAGTACGTACCTACTTTCACCCCTCAGCTCGAAATGATTCTGTCGGCAAAATCTGTATCAACATTTAAACATAGTGTCTGCAAAAAATTGCGGTCATTAGGTCTTCAACGGATGAGTTATA
Source organism: Agriphila geniculea (assembly GCA_943789525.1). Lineage (NCBI taxonomy): Eukaryota > Metazoa > Arthropoda > Insecta > Lepidoptera > Crambidae > Agriphila > Agriphila geniculea. Next base: position 22,819,663 of record OX038871.1, read on the forward strand.
CCAAGCAATATTGCCTGCCGTTGGTATCTAGCGGTCGCGACTCGCCGATTTATCTGTCTAATAATATTTGCATAATTTCTTAATTTTATTTAATACACCTATAAATCAACTTAGACGAAAGAACACTGTTGTTATTGGAATTAAATTGACTATTATTTATACGGAGGGGCATAATATATTCATTTGCTTGAAATAATTGATCTGTATGATTATGATAATAGATCTATATTTGGTATTAATAGCTTTAGAAGAACAGTTTCTTTCATATTAATTGATTGCTTTAATAATAAATAATAAACATCAGTAAAATCAAATAAGTAGTTAAACCAAATAAGTAACAAAACTGGATATAATCATAATAATTATTTTCCTCGTAATCATTTCAAGTCTTGCCTGAAGATATTCTCATCTGAAAATTGGTGAAAGAAATTTAAGAATTGATTAAGGCTCCGTTACGCGAAATCATTTGTCTCTGTCTTTTTCTTTACGTGTAAAGAGTATGGAAAATAACCTCACTTCTGCACTTTTTCGATGTTTTTCGTTGTTTTTTTATCATTATCTTTAGCACAATTATCTTTCTTGAAAAAAAGTTATTGGAGCAACTGCACAGTACGTTAAAGTGTATTTTGATGTAGAATTCAATATGTTTACGCTATTATTTACGCCAAAAATATGGCCCGTGACAAGCGCTTTTCATGATATTCTGATTTTTTTTTACAATCATCTGTGAGGTTTATACGCAATTTAATGTTTGTAGCAACTAGGTAAACTCTTTAGCTTGTCGTATGATTTTTTTGGTGGCTACAAGTTTACGTTTTCTATATAAAGATATGGCCCGCGCAAACCATGTTTTCCTATTACCGCCCCTTCAGAAGTTTCGTTCGTAGTAAGTATGTACGGTCACCAAAGCTATGAACTGATCACCTTATGGTTCATTTCTAGATTAAGTATTCTGTATTGTCTTGCATATACCCAAAAGTCACAAAGCATCTTTTGTATAAAAAAACAATGGAGGCAGGTAAAAGACGAACTTTTAGTTCCATCCTTGCAAGAGATTTGTTTTCAAACTGCTAAGGTCATAACTTTGTCGACTATATATACATCTAAAGTAACCCTCTTTAAAATTTATGAATTAAGTATTAATATTTCAGTTCTTGCCTTATGTAATGTTATCTTATATCATATTCCTTTTGCATCTAAAAGTGTTTCTGTAGTTGATAATATGATTATTACTGGCCCACAAATAGGTACGAGTACTCTTGCTATTTGACGAAACAAATTATCTTTATTTTTGTTACTACGTAAACAGTGAACAGTAGTAAAGTAACAGTATTAAAGATAAGAATTAATTATCAATTGCACAGCACGTGATTTCAACATTATAATTATATAATTAAAAATTCTGTTTGCAACAGCTTTTTGGTACGGTATTATTTAAAAATCGTTATTATAAATAATGAATTTATATTAATAAATAAAAAACCGGTCAAGAGCGAGTCGGACTCGCGCACCGAGGGTTCCGTACAATCATAAATATTATATTCGGATATGTTACTTTAGTACAGTCTTTAAAAAAGTAGGATAAACGGCAGACAGGTGGAAGGGCGAACCAGGTGGACAGTTAATTTACAAATCTTAACCACAGCTGCGTAGGGTGACTGAAAAACGTTTCAGCCACTCCACATTGCAAACTGTTTATATTACTAAGTAGGAACTTATTCTTCGTTTAGTCGTACGGCAAATAGTAGGTAATTATATTATAACCAGCCACCAATTTATTAATGTAGTGTTGTGATAGTGGAATTTTTTTTTTTTCTTAGGTTAGCATGCTTAGGACAGCGCCATCTGTTGACTGGTAGTGAAACTAAAGAATTTTTGTTTGTTTTTTGAATTTCTAAAAAAGTGTATTATATTGAGACATCGTTTTATTTTTCCTGTAATTTTTACATAAATTACTATCATATACAATTATTTCAGTTTTTTCTCTTTGCAAACTTCGGAGATAAGGGGGGGGGGGGGGGGGGGAACGGTATTTTTTTTACATTTTTCACCATAAGTCGAGAACTATGCGGCCTAAGAAAAAAGGAAAACATGTTTTAAAATGAGCAAACAGCGCTCTTTCATATGATACCCCACATGCCCTAGTCACCTTACTTCAAATTTTTAAGACCCCTTTTCAGTCCCTGTTGTAAAAGAGATATTTTTTTATTTATTTCTTATTTGCAAAATAGTTGGGCAAATGTCATCTTAAACAATTCCTAATTTCAAGTTGATACCATTAGTAGTTCTCGAGATATCCAGCTGTGACAGACAGACAGACAGACAGACAGACTGAGTCACACCATAAGGGTTCCTTTTTTACCATTTTGGTTCGGAACCCTAAAAAGTATCAAATATAAGTTGGCAGCGTTTATTTTTGTGCCATCTCAAAAAGTATCTGTGAATATTTCTTATTTGGAATGAATGAATGACATAACAAATTGAAACGCGTGACTGAGTTAAGGCGCGTTCACGTTATAAATAGGTCAGCTCTAAAGGTGCGTCTATATTAATGGGAAATATTATGGGTCACTCAGTTCAGTCAGTTGTCAGCTATTGTAATTGCTTCTATTGTCACCGTACAAAACGAATCAGTTGATTGTGCATCTTCAAAACAATACCTTCACAGCCCATCTTTGTTGGTTCGAAGCTTTGAAACGAGTAAACATTTCTCGATTTTCAGCGATTCGAAGCGAGTAAGGTTTATGTAAATGCAGTTTGAACGTGAAATGTCATTGCTACCGATTCATTGAACTCGTGGTGATGGTTTCGGGAAATTTTACAGTGAATTTTAGTTGGAAATGCTGATGGTTAATCAGTTTTACAGAGTGCTATGATAAATAGGGCATTATTTTTTCTTAAAAACATACACAGTGTTTAACAATCTAAGTTTGATTTATCATCCTGGAAAAAGTAACGTAATGTTGTTCTGTATTGTACTGCCAGTTTCATATAAAATGAGAAAAATATACATGCATAATAGGTACTTACAATAAAAAAAACCGGTCAAGAGCGAGTCGGACTCGCGCACCGAGGGTTCCGTACCATCATAATTGCACCATTAAACCACACTACAGAGTAGAATAATAAAATTAGTATTGCAGTTTTAGGTCAGCGCCATCTCTTGACCGATAGTGGAACTAATGTTAACTTTTTTAGAAATTCGATAATTTCTAAAAAAGTGTGCTATATTGAGACATCGTTTTATTTTTCCTGTAATCTTTACATAAACTGCTATCACATAGAATTATTTCAGATTTTTCTCTTTGCAAACTTCGGAGATAAGGGGGGGGGGGAACGGTATTTTTTTTTACATTTTTCATCATAAGTCGAAAACTATGTGGTCTAGAAAAAAAATAAAAAGTGATTAAAAACGTGCAAACCGTGTTCTTTCATATGATACCCCACATGCCCTAGTAGCCCCACTTCAAATTTTTATGACCTCTTTTCAGGCCCTGCTGTAAAAAAGATATTTATTTTTTTATTTATTTCTTATTTGCAAAATAGTTGGGCAAATGTCATCTTAAACTATTCCAAATTTCAAGTTGATACCATTAGTAGTTCTCGAGATATCCAGCTGTGACAGACAGACAGACAGACTGAGTCACACCATAAGGGTTCCTTTTTTACCATTTTGGTACGGAACCCTAAAAACCGGTTATCTTAACCTTGACCCGTCCTTTAGAAGTGACAAAAATATAATGTTATTTCATTTCCAGTGATAAGGTGAAATAATATTCTGTTCACATAACGTTTTTAAACTGATATGAGTAAATACTAAATTATAGTAACAGGATCTAACGGCTGTTAATCAAATGTTATTAATTGATTCAATTAAAGTCCGTGAGAATGTTAAACTAATGAACTATCTCCTTATAGTACCACTATGAGATAAGATAAACAAGTTGTTTACTAGGGTAGGGTGAATGGCGAAAAACCCTTATAACTTGATGTAGGAACAATATTTTATTGTACAAAATACAGAAAGAGAATAAGAATTAAACAAAAACTTTGTACGAAATTAATAAGTCTTTGCTTAGCAGTCAAAAATTTATATAGCCATGACACCTTTTTGACACATGAGAAGACAACGTTAATCTACAGTATATAAGGTCCTTCTGAAATAGTGCACATAATTTTAAGGGGTCAATGTACTCATGCATACAAACAACTTTTACTATGGTACCGACATTGCAATCGCGAAAAAAAAATCAGCTGTTCCATAGAAAATTTAAAATCGAATAGATCAAAATGTATGGAACAGCTGATTTTTTTTTCGCGATTTCAATGTTGGTAATTTAGTAAAAGTTGTTTGTATGCATGAGTACATTGACCCCTTAAATTTTTGTGCACTATTTCAGAAGGACCTTATATATAAGGCTAAGCATAATTATAGGGGTTAAAGTATGAAATTGACGATTTTTCTCACACGCAAAGGATCTCATTATCTTCTGTTATAATGATGTTAAACATGCTCCGTTTACTTGTTATTAAGTATTTCGAATTATAATCATGCCGGCCCACTATCAGCAATAAAAACATTTCTGATTTTCTTTTCTGAACGTTAAAAAAAGTATCTTAAAAGTGACTTATTTTTTCGTTATCAGAAATGACCCCTTAATTCGTTGTAACTTAGCCGATACTTCTTTTTTTCACTTAACAAATGTGGCATTAGTTAGACCATCTAGTCGACATTCTACAAATTTATGCACAAAAGTTTTAAAACAAGAGCGTACATTGTTGTTAATTATAAATAAATTAAGACAATGTTAGTATGGAAACTGCAAATTCTTTAAAATTCTTCACACAAGACGGCAATTTCATACTTAAACACCTAATAATTATGACATTATATTTCTTATTACTCTAATGTGCCTTTCTTGTAATAAATCCAATATCAAAAAGTTGTTATTCAATTTATATGCAATGCTTGTATTTCAAGAACGTCTAATCTAATTATAGGTAACTAGCGGCCGCCCGCTACTTCATCTGCGTGGAAAGGTTTTTTTGCTCTCCCTCGGGAACAATACTTTTTTTCGGGAATTAAAAAAAAATGTTTTAAAGTCATCACGTGTCTTAGTTTTAATTACCTAAAGGTATTTCATAAAGAATCCGTATTTAACAATTATAGTTACTTCTTTAACTATTCTTGTTACTAAAAATAACTTAGACAATAATAATAGTAAACACCAAAGAGTATTTTAAAGTAGTCTTGCTACATTTTGATCGCTACCGCTGTTTAACAGTCGAGGTAGCAGGCCAATGGCAGGCAAACATTTGAGCAGGCTGTTAGCGATGTAGAAGTGAACTGGGAAGGGTCAGGGGCCCTATTTTTGAAATGGCTGCCAGCCATGGCCACGGTAAACCATTACCATGCCATGGCTGTCAAATGAAAATGAGTAGTAAAGAAAGAGCGCTCGACGCCAGCCATATTGATCGTTGAATGATTTCGAAAATAGGGCTTTTGGGATAACATTTTTTAGGCGTGAATATTTATACAGAATATTAGTTATTAAATATATTTTTTTTTCATATAAAAACGTTTTATATGAAAAATGTTTAGAATTAATTAATAACTTTAACTAGTTAAACAAAATCTTTTTAGACGTTAAGGACTTTTGCACAAAGATTTTAATCTTTTTCAATGTAAATTTTTTGACGAGAATTACTTTTTAATTACAGTCAGTAAATATAATATTTTACTTTATTCGATAGAAGTTAAATAATTAATTAAAAACCAATCATTAAGAGATGAAAGTTTAATCATAACTTTGCAAAAACTTGCTAAGAAAGTAGACATTTTAACTGCAGTGGTCAGATGTAAACAGATAACCGGATAGACTAATTATCGACTCGATTTTACTTGTTTTTACGACAATTTGTGTCACCTTTAGGAACATTATTGATAACCGTAAACAGTTTAATTAAAGGAATAGCAAAACATTGCTAATTATTGAATCAACACAGATTTTGTTTAGAATGAACTTAATTATCGTCTTTGAATACTTTCAGGAAACAAAATTAGGATTAACAAGCATTTGTTTTAAAAGAAACGGATATAAAAAACGGTTGCTTTTAGACGTTATGTATGTGTCTTTGTGCCTTTATCAGGCCTTGACTATTTCCCAAGGGTGACTTACAATGCTTTTATTGACAGTCCAGTGTCTGTTAAACATCACTCACAATAAAACAAAAGAAGTCTATGCCAGACGTCTTTACTTTCTAAACCAATAACTTTAACGTTTTACGTTATTGCAGTCATTCGTGTAAAGACAGTTTTTATCTGTTTTGATGGGCGATACCGTATTTATATCTTACCCAAATGTTTGTGTTTTATGGGGACTTAAATCTTATGCGATTATAAATTGAAGAGGCTACTTTAAATAGTTTTGTTTAGGAAATCTTGTGACTTACAAACAGTATATGAATACAGAAGGAAAATGTTATATATTCAATGACGGTTTCACAGTTTGCTTATGGCGTGCGTGAATTTGAATTTAGTGGTCATTCTATCTATCCAGATTTAAAATAATTATATAAATATATATAGAAAATAATTATATGATTTGTAACCATGGTTTCTTTTTTATTATTTTAAATTAAATTTATTATTTTAAATGCTAATAGCTGCGACACAGTCTATGACTAATGTGGTTATTAACTGATTTTGTTAAAATCTTTAGACACATATAAATATTTTTTGAAAAAAAAAAATTACTAAATTGGACTTTCTAAAAAATTACCCAATTAGAACTTGATAGGTTCCGAAGTGGTTTTGCTTGCTTACATTGAATCGAATGCATTTTGTTGACATTAAATTATAATTTACCTTTCTGTTGCGACCAACGTTTGATCTTGGCACTCTATAGTGACTACCTTTTGTCAGTAAGTAATCCATAAACATGTAAATTAACTAAATATTGGACAATATTGAGTAACTAGGTATTTGATAATTTGAATTATCATTCTTCAAATGGCGTACACGATAGACGTTTTATAGGTACTGAAAACGTTCGACAGAAACAACTAAAAAGTCATTGGATAGAAAATTCAAATTTTACTATTTTCTAGAAATCTTAATCGACTTCAACTGCATACTAATGACAGTCCATCCATAGTTTACAACTACCGTTAGATGCTTGTTAAGACGCTTCCTAGAGGACTACTTGTGGTAAATATCCTTGCTGGGCCAGAACGGCCTTATACGGGTTCTACCACTCTTCCGCTATCATTAAGAATTTAGATAGTTTTAACGGTATTTGTGTTCCCAAGATACTTTAAAAGCACAAAATAAAAAAAAAACAATTCGTAAAAGGAGGTTCTTAAATATAAAAAGAAACTTCTGTAATTTAAAATTAAAATAGATGCATGAATAAGGATAAATTTTAATGTAAGAAAAAGGTGATAAATCAGTTCAGTATTTGTCAGTAATGGAACAGAACAACCGGCAATGAACTACCTAATTGGTAACTGTTTTATTATAAGTTAAGGATATTATATATTACGATTAGTAAATGATCAGCATAGTAGGTAAATCAGAGACAACCGTGGCAACACAAATACTGGCGCGAGACAATGTTGGTTTATGCTCTAAGTTGACTCATCCGGGGATCGAAGCTGGGACCTCAGAGATACGACCCTATGAAAACTGATATACAAAGAAAAAACCACTTGACTATGGAGGTTGTCATTAAATTACGTTTGCTGCATTAAAAAAAAACATGACTGAAACAAGGACGTCCCCCCGAACGCAATGACACTCATTAATTAACTTTTTATTAAAGTTCGTTTTTGGCAGAGCAGCCGTGTTTTTAATATTTTTTATTATTTTGGAATGTGCTCATCAAGGCCTTCCATTTGATGCTCATATCGTAATAATAGATTTTTTTTAATTTGAAAGTAGTACAGTCATATTGTCTTTTTTAATAAAGCCAGTGTCATTCGGGTTAACGTAAGGATTCTAACGATACCCCTTACATCCAATTCAGTTAAGGAATTTAGAAGTTTGGTGAAATAAAGTTACTCACATACCTACAAACACCAACCCTGAACACATTACACTCTCCTTTTTGGGCAGTCATGTAATAAAAAAAAATGTATGCAATAAAAACTTTTTTTTTGTCATAAGTGATGCATTTCCTGTAACACTTTACCAGCATTTATATTCAGTAAGTTTATCTAACATTCCTTATTTGGCTACTCCTGATTTAGAAGAGGAATGGGATGATGTCTGGAATGCTTCCATAATCGGTTTTTGCTTTGGTCTGTAAATGGACACCGCTATTTCTTTCTAACTAAGATTCTTATGAAATCGAACTAAATGATTCATTAAATTGAAATCTAATTCTAAATTTTAATAATATATCGTAATATAATTTACATTGTTATCATCATCGAAATATTATAATACGTACATATTATCTCGATGGTTATCATTACAATAATTAAGGCCGTTTGTTGTCACCGCAATAATGGTTAAAGTATTTTTTTTGTTCGTGTATAAACTGTAATGTATTTCGTCATGAAACTGTCTAACTTTAATTTAAGGAATAAGGATAAACAAAATTTATGTATTGTTGAAAAGAAGTTTGGTATGAGGGTGCAGTGCGATATGGGTGCAATCCATTGCAATTTTGACACTTAATCGATTAAATATATTAAGTTCGAAAGGGTTTTGTAATGTCAACATAATGGAAATACTGCTATCGTGTTTGTAGGGTTACTTTTGGTGAATTGACAAGTATCATTCATCTCACTAAGTCTAATGGCATAGCTATAAAAAGAAATGTGATATTACAAAGCCGAGGGTAGTGTTGATTAAATTTTGCTTTTTACATAATAAAAGAATCTGACGCGGAGAACTTTTTTATAATACTGTCAGTAGGTACAAATCACAGTATTTCAATTCATTTCGTTTATTTTATTTATACCTGCGTCTGGTGATAGCAAAATTAAAAACCTCACTTGGGGTTGATGAGCCCATCAAACTGAACAACTTTCATTATGGGACCAACCTCGAAATCACGAAAAAAAATCTGCTGTTCCATACAAAAGTACAATGCCTACTCCATCGAAATAATATTTGTTCTTTTAAAATGAATGTATACTATAAATTGCATGTTAATATAACATTAGAAACATTTGAAAATTGCAAGTAGGTATTACTCAAGTTAATATACATACTTACTCGTCATCTCATGTCCTCAATATTATGAAACAAATCATAAATAATATATTCACATTTAAAAAATAGTTTGAGTGTTTGTATACCGTTTATTTTATTTTTTATTTTATTTACGTTGTTTAACGTTAATACCATTTTGGTGAGCTTTTACGTGCTGTGAGGCGACCACGCTACGTCAATTACCTTGAAAAGAAACAACTCGAAAGCTCAGATTTATTCAAGTCTCTTATTTCGTTCTATGTGAATCACCTGCTGCCATTTCTAAATTAAACCATTTGGTATAGGTCGGTAATCACTTTGGTTCTAATTTAGTCTATAATTTCGTTCTGCAATGTAAATTCTCGACTGAGTCAAGGTCTGTTTATCCACATGCCCTTAACGCTCGTGCCTTATAAACAATTGGATAGTTTATACAAATAATTCGCTTCCCTTCCTACTTAGTAATAGTTGTTCATCTAACCGTGCTATTTATTTACATATTCTATAACATTTTGGCACGTAAAACTACACGTAAACTGGAATATTGTAACTCGAATATTGTAATAATAACTCGATGGAGTAATTACGAAATTGAACTTTATTTTCATCTTAGGTATAAGTTTATATTTACATTATTTATTCCATCAAAAACATATTTAAAAGTGAGAGCATAAGTAAAAATCATCTGAACTTTCGCGTCTTATGACTTGGCAATTTGGCATAAACTTTGTTTCACCCCGATGTAGATATTAACTTACTTTTCACTTGACTCGATTCAATTTCGATAGGTTAAGTATGTATGTACAGCGTACACTATCCTAGATTTTCTCTTTTTCAATTTCACTGCTTTACACAACTGTCTTAAGCCTATAACTAACCACTTTCAGCCTTCCAGGCTAGATGTCTCGCAAATAATGAGAAATAGTTTCCGTTACAGTATGGTATCGCCAAGTAAGGCCTGCGCTCACGCTCGCAATCGCGGGAGGAGCGTGGGCGAGAAGCACAAGTTACTAATAAATCTAGACTTGTAGGACTGGTCCTAAAGTACAGGGTTAGGATACACTGAAGTCGCCTACATAGCTTTAAACGATAGTCTCACGCAATTTACCTGTTGGTCTCAATAATTACCTATGTCTTTCAGGTGGCTTCATTTATATTCATATTGTAACGAGATGAAAGCGCTTCAATGTATAGTATAGCTATAGTAGTGTTTATGTAGCCTACCTACTCACCTAGTTTTTATGCAAATGGTTACTAGGCTGTGCAAGTAACATTGATGAAGTAATTATTAGTTTCGTAGCAAAGGACAATTACCACTAATGATACCATCTTTTTGGGTCCTATGCCTTTTTCTCATTCCTAACAATATAATTGACACTTTCGTTTCCTGAGACTAAGACAATTTATTAAGTAGCTAATTGAACCTATTCAGTCATAGCCCTCCTAATTATCAACAATAAGTACTTTTTTAATGCGTTTAACGGCATTCTTTTTTTCTTAAAGCCTTAAATTCAATAATATTGTGATTCTTGTTTCATTCTTAACGATTAATTTGAAACTATGTTTCACTTTCTGAATTTAAAGACAGATTATTGAGTAAGCTAATTGGTTTGACTTATCTCAGTCAATGACATCCATATTGTTTAGTATCTAATCTCAAAACACTTCCGAAAATGTAATATACGAGTAAGTAATATAAATAATACTAGAAAAAGAAAAGAAAAACTAATTACTCCAAAAGTATTTGGTACAATGTAGTAACATTCAATTAAAATCACTAGCTTAGGGCATAAAAATATTTACAGCGATAAGTTCTGTCCTTAGAAAATGAGCAATCTCTTTTCAGTTAACATTATTAATATCACGTTTCGAAAATTATTCTTGATTATTAAGCAAGGCATAACAGATTTTTTTCTTGGCCATTCAGTAAACAAGTCAATTTTCCTTTTGCTTATATAACTTTTTTTAACTTTTCGCCCTTGATCATTTAAAGCTTTTCCCATGAAAGGTTATTGGATTGCATAACTTGTTCCTCACTTTATTTTGATTATAATAAGATAAAATATTGAATATCGTAATGTCCTAAGTTCTAACATTTAGTATTAGGTTTAGATCTTACCGCCCACGTACAATCGTACTTTCCAATAACAGGAATTGAATGGGCAAAGACGCCATAAACTGAATTCGATTATCCTTTAACAATCCCAGATTACTGTTAAAGCTTTTAACATTTTTGTTCTCACTTCTTGTTACTGTAGTTGGAAAGCTCAAAGATAGTAAAAAACCGGCCAAGTGCGAGTCGGACTCGCGCACGAAGGGTTCCGTACCAAAAAACGGCAAAAAAATACGTTTATTGTATGGGAGCCCCCCTTATATATTAATTTTATTCTGTTTTTAGTATTTGTTGTTATAGCGGCAACAAAATACATCATCTGTGAAAATTTCAACTGTCTACCTGTTGTTGTTATTAATATCGAGCCAAAAACAGCAAAAAAAATCACGTTGGTTGTATGGGAGCCCCCCTTAAATATTAATTTTATTCTGTTTTTAGTATTTGTTGTTACAGCGGCAACAGAAATACATCATCTTTCAACTTTCTAAGCTGTCACGGTTCATGAGATACAGCCTGGTGACAGACAGACAGACAGACAGACAGACACAGACAGATAGACAGACAGACAGACAGACATACAGACAGACGGACAGCGGAGTCTTAGTAATAGGGTCCCGTTTTTACCCTTTGGGTACGGAACCCTAAAAATAAACCTCTAGTTAAAAGATCACAAGCTAAGAATAGTTTATCAGATTTTTATATCTTTACCTCACATTCAATAGTGCGTTTTTGAGTGACGTGAAAATACTTCGATTTACTACTCTTCAGTCAATGAATAGGTATACTCTTTTTATTTGTAAAACAATACACTAAGATTATTTTCATTATAAATTATATATTATTATTATATTATTATATATATATTTCATTTCATTATAAAGTTATAAGTATATAAATCTAATCTCTATTTATGACTATCTGCTTACATTTTTCTCTAAAATATAAAAATATTTTTCAGGTGCGCTAAGCAGGGATGTTCGTTCGTTATGTATGGTACACCTATCTACCATAAAAAAGGTAAAAACCTTGTTAATTTGAAATGTTATTAAAATAAATCACCATTTCGTTACAATCTAGTAATCAGGTAACTGAACTGTCTTACATAAAGACTGAACTGAAAACGGTCATTCAGGCGTCTTATGCAATCTTTTGTCATGGCACAAAAGCCTATTACTAAAACTGTCAAATGTTATATACATGAATGAGTGTTATTTCATAAGCTTAGTCTATCGGAACTGACTAACTGATCGCGTATCCTGCGGTGAAACTTTCACTTTTTTAAGAAAGGAAAAGTTAAATATCGTATTCCAATTACTCTGTACAAAAATGTTTGCATTCAAGTGTCACCTTGCCTCTCTTGTAAATGTTTAAGACCAACACCTCACTTTGGAGTAGTCTGTTAATTTGCTCCGAAAATTACGTAAAAAAACTATATGGAGTCATGTCAACCACTTTAGCGTTGTTTATTTCAAGCGTAATATTTTATTTTGTAACACTACGAGTTAAGATTGTTATCTTATCGTTAAAACGGACACAATTTCGTCAATAATTTATCACCCACTTGTGGTTAATTTCTCCCATGGATTTTTTTGTACCTTTTGTGCGTAGGTTTTTTGATTAATTATTTTTGGAGGGTCTTGTGTTGTTATGAAAAATATGCAATCAATGAGCATCAAATAGCGTGAAAGTGATTTTTACATTCAAATTTTCTCCTCGAGTGTGATCTACCGTTGACAAAGAGCTATCATCCATTATCACATGGCACAGTTGTCTTACTCAATCAAGTTGGATATGTCACTAAAAAGAAGTTAGTTAACAGTTCGCTTTTAGTTAATTAGGTGGTCAAACGAGCCGCGAGGACGTAGAGCGATGCGATCCATTAAATCCTCAGACAGTGCGAACCAAAAACTATTTATATTGTAGTCTCAGGCAAAAACTTCCTTAATACACATCAATAGAGATTAGAATCGAGTATCCTCGAATTTATTTAGCCTGTGGCAGCTCATTATAGCGATCCCTCTGCCGTGCTGCGGCTTTCTAGGACCACTAAATTATTACCTTGGCTAACTGGATAACTTGTCGCGTAAATGAGTAGGAATTGCTTGGCAGGCACTTTACGATTTGCCTGTGGGTTGATATTGATGGTGGTTTGTAAGGAATTGGCTGCCATCATCGTTACAGAATTTAATCTTTGACAGCCCGCACCGCACGGAGTAACGCAAATGTCTGTTTTCTACGCTTTTGTAACACAACTTCGATGTCGTTTAAGATTTACTGGATTGTGGAAGGGTCAGTAGTTTAAATACACAGATTAGATACTATCTAAATATGGAACTCCAAGTTATTATTACAACCTACTTTGTTTACTTTAAATAGGTATAGATAATACATACATACAGAAATGTCTGTATGAGATATAAACTTTAAACCACATTAAAATTTGTGCAATGAGACTCCGTCGAAATTGCCAAAGTGAATGCAGATATTTTCGGTTCACTCACAATATAAATTAAGCATCATCTTTGTAGGTCGGGAAAAAAGGATTATTCTGAAAAAAAAGTACCTCATCACAGTAGTAGTCATGGTTTTGTTAATTAATATTCAAAACGTGACAATAATTTGGCACCTCTATGCATATTGATTGGTTCACTGTTACCAAAACTGATATACATAGTTATTAATCACCACATTACGAGTATGTCGCATCCGTCCGATACATATGCAGCGTATTCGCATTACGTATCGAATGCCAATCGGTATTCACAATCGATACAACGTTGTCCATCATACATTGTTCCAATAAGATATGGCTTCATCTAATTGTCATGTGCATTCAGAAAGCAGCGCTGCGCATTCCAATGACGGGTATGATTAGGTGTTCAAAGATTTAAATCGTTGTAAGTTTTAAATGACATATCACAGTGTTAATCAACGGTATCTAAAGAAGAAAGCTTAAAAAACATCCAAGATTGATTGCATAAAAAATACGTTTTAAAATAGAAAACTATTTGTATTTAATAGCATCAAATAGCTAATCAACTTTGCCGAAATAGTCTTAATGAATTCAGACAGATTTCCGTTCCAAATATCTTTATACATTACTTATATGCAAAATGCAAATATGCATATTAAAATCATATTAAAATAAAACTGTTTGGAAGAAGGAAGCAATTAACGAAACTGTACGTACGTTTTCTCCTCTGTATACTTACAATTAGTCACGAGATTAATATATTATAATTATTGTCAGTTTAAACACTATACCGATATATATACAGTGCCTTTGGTCTTGAACTAGCGATAATTTAAAAGCGTGTAATACACCTACAATTTTTTACATAAATAATGCAAAAAAGTGAATATTAATGTCCTAGTTTTTGAGAAATGTAATAAAAAGTCAAAAAAATCGCACAAATTTCGTATGAAATTTTATTTCAGTAGTTTTTTATGACGTATTTAAACAAAAAAAATAGATATTTTATTTTTTAAATTACTAGGTAATATTATTCTTATAACTGTAGGACTTCTAAATCCGGAGAAATTAATATTTTTCTGCAAGGTCATCTAAAATAAAAAGTCAAATTTAAAATGGCGGCCATTCCAACAGGAGTGGGGATAGACCCCAACATGTGGGTGTTTTTATCGATAAAATTAGGTGTATTAAACGCCTTTAAATTATCGCTAGTTCAAGACCAAAGGCACTGTATATATGTGGTAGGATAATTTAATTATACAAATAAGATTTTTACAAAAATTTTAGTATGATTGTAAAATTCCGGATAATTAGAATCTATGACAGATTTTTGCAATCGTCCGAGTAATGTTTAGGATTTTTGCAAAAATCCAGTGTATCATATGTAAATCGCGAATGACCATCACTTTGCGCACGTTGATTGGCTGACGTCAAGGTTATGGTCTGATGGATGCTCTGATTGGCTAACGGCAACACTACTGCATCCATTGTTATTGTTGTGATTATTGTCAAATATTTCTACTGTGTTTTGTCCGAATTTTATGTTTTTTATTTAAAAATAAGAAAACTGAATGCTCTCATCAATCAAGAGACATTCATGTCTATGAGTGAAGTAAATTGGATGTTATACAAATGCCGGGCTTGATCAGTGCAGACAGTTTAGAGGTTATAATTTAATAATGACTTTTCTACACAGAGCTAAGAAAGTTCTACAGTGCTCGTCAACATAGTTGTGCAAAACCTGAATGGATTTTCGATTGAATTAATGTTGTCAAAACTGTAATTGATGAATTTAATTAGGAAAAATTGTAAATTAACCCCAAAACTCATCATCAATATGTTCTGACCAATCAAACTATAGTTTGAGATATTATAAATCGTCTCCTAGATCATTCAATCAGCATTCAAGTTTACAATTGTCTGGGATGCGAAAAACATACTGGGATTTTTACAAAAATCTTAAAAATTGCTCGGACGATTACGAAAATCTATCTTAGATGTCAATTATCTGGTTCTTTACAATATACCTAGGATTTTTGAAAAGATCCGGTTTATACGATTATCCTACGACATATATAACACTCAATGCCTGGAGCAGCTGGTTTAAAAGAACTCAGACCTGGTAGGTAGTGTACCCAAAGAAACCGACGGACTAGATTATTAATATCTGATAAAAACTATTCATATAGAAAGCAGGGATTGAAATACCGTTAAAAAAAATAACGATACCAAAAAAAAATGTTAAAAATACCGTTAAAACATTTTATCGGTACCGGTAAAAATAACGTTAAATATTGTACCGGTAAAATTAGCGTTAAATATAGCGTTAAACTTTAGTACCGGTAAAATTATCGGTAAAAAATTAACGTTTTTAATTGGAATAACGTTAATTTTAAAGGAACTGTAACAAAAAGTAAGAAATAACATTAAAATTAACGTTATTTACTAAAATAACGATAATTTCGTTAAAATAACGTTAAAATTAACGTTATTTATTGACATAACGTTAATGTTAAAACTAACGGTAAAAAGTAAGAAATAGCGTTACATTTAAAAATAACGTTATCATTCCCTGAAAGAAAGAATTTAAACTGTTTACTTGGTGAGATCATAGAATAGAAAATACAGTCTCCCCTTCCTGTCAAGGTCTGGTCATTGTTATGTCTAGCTAGACTGTTGCATGGTTACATTATTATAAATAAGCTTATCCTAATTGGTGTTTTACAATAAAAGTAATAATTTAATTTAAAGTCACGTCACTCTAGTGAATCGAGAAGATGGGATCTAAAAAGGCAAGATTGTATATTACATTATTCTAGGTACAGTCAGCAAAGTTATGATTTTAACAGTTTGAAAATAAATCTCTTGCAAGGATGGAACTAAAAGTTCATCTTTGCCTGCCTCAATTGTTTTTATACAAAATATGCTTTTGTGACTTTTGTGTAAATGCAAGACAATACAGACTACTCAATCTAGAAATGAACCTTAAGGTGTTCAGCTCATAGCTTTGCTGACAGTACATAACATTCATTTGGTACTCTACTCGTACATTCATTTCCAAAATCTTAATATGATTTTATAAAATTAATGAAGAGTAAACAATATCGATATTAGATAGTAATAGATAGTAAGATCGATATTTTTATCGATCGATTGTTATTCTAATGTGTCTAACAATTTAGACACATTAGAATCATAATTTTAATGTGAAATGAATTGCTCATGTTTCATACATTACTATTTTGAAATATGTAATCTGTGATTTTAGTTACCTAATCACCATTTTTAGGATTCAAAAGGATGTCACCTGCAGATTATCAGTAAGTTTCATTTATAAATGTCATCTCATGTATGATCTTATCTAATAATCTTGCCTTTTTAGACTTCCAGGCATCAATTTAACTCCATGCCTCCACAACTCACCTCACAGCTCCCTCCTAAATAAATCATTGTTAAAGTCTGCTCCATAGTGCTCCGTCCGTTCGCTTTTGCGCCTAACGCACGGAAGTACGAATTAATATTGCAAGACCAAGGGTCGTTTATTGTGGGACAGTCAGCGAGCCAAAATGGTTTTGTTTCAAACGACCTTGGTCAAGGTCGGGTGTTACGGTTTTATTTGAAGTTAATGTTTCATGGTTAAACTGATACATTTTTAAACAATAGTGATGGGATGATAAACTCTTTTGTCTATGATGTTTTAGGCTAATTAATTAGAGTAATTTAAAGTAGGTATCTGGTTGGAAACTTCTGTACGGATTTTTGACCGAGCGAGCACGAAGTGCGAGCGAAGCGACTCTGCTTCAGCTTGGGCAAAAATTCTTTCGTATGTCTGGCTGTCTGTTCTCACCGGTCACATTTCTCAACCGATTCTCGTGAAATTTTGTGAGCAGGTTTGATAAATATGTAAATTATTTACCCATTTCGAAAAATTATCAATATTAGAAGCACCATCTACTTAGCTGCGAATACTCACCTCACGTGCTGTGTGCTTTGAAAACTTAAGAGGAAACACCACGGTCGAGAGAATTGAAAAATTCCTAAACAAAGTTGACAAAATCAACGTTTCGTTGTCCCCTGTTTTCTCCTCCAAAACCAGATCGATTTAAATACTTTTTTCATTCAAATTTAAAGAAAGGGTTTTTCTTTTTTTCATAAATTAATTATTAAAAGAGATATTAATCTTCAAAAAACCTAAAAAATTGCCATTGTTTAGACATCCAGCAATCAAAATTGACGAGATTATATAAAAAAAATCAAAACATAGGAACACAGCCAAAGCATTCCTTTAAATTATAATGAAAATAGTATTTAAATCGGTTTGATTTTGAAGGATGAAATAGGGGACAACGAAACGTTGATTTTGTCAACTTTGTATAGGAATTTTTCAATTCTCTCGACCGTGGTGTTTCCTCTTAATGGCGACATTTTATTTTTGTACAACTTGAGCCACTTTTTATCGCGAGGTCTACAGCTCACGGAGGCACTAGTATTATTTGGTTAATTTTATTTTTACCTAATATTTACTTTTAAAATTAAAATGGGTTTGAAAAATATAAACATAATGTTAAGGCCTTAATAATAATAACATTATTTATATACCTATTTTTCCGAAATTATAACAACCTTTGAATGAGATAGATGAAAATTGTACAGGTTTAATACTTTGTTTATTTTCTATAAGTATATTCACTACCAAACTCGATGAAAATACACGTTTTTTTGGCAATTTAATTAGACTACAAATGGACGGGTTCCCCCAATGACTAAAGTCACATTTTTGTTTAAATATTATGTAAATTTAAGTTAGCGAGACATATGGGATTACGTAAGATCTTTGAAATAGACCCCGAGTCAGGCCAATAATGGCAACGACTGACAAGTATATCGCATTGTGTCAGAGTTGCATAACGTCGGCATATGATGTATAGTGTACTTAGGTAATCTAGGTATAGATTTTAGAATAGAATAGAATAGAATAGAATTTTTAGTAGAATAGGTTAGTAATCTTTTGTAGTCTGGAAACAATACATGCCAATTACTTTATACCAAACCATGGGGTCCCATTTAGTACATCAGATGTGGCTTAGTTAGCAGGTATCGCCATCTAGTAAGGTGAATTTAAATTAATGTGGAATTAGTTCAAATTTACCTCACTAGTTGGCGGTACCTGCTTCGATTTGTTTTTGTAATATTCAAATACAGATAAAAAAGTCATGAAACTTATAAATTGCTTCTTAAAAAAAATCACCTAATGCAAAATTGTAATGAAACAGTAGAATGAAGGGTTTTTTAAACAAATTTCAATAAAAATTGAGTGACACCTATCGGCAATAATTTGTACTTTCTTTAAAAATTCGGTAATGTTTGTTGCTATCTGCGCTAAGTATGCTGCGACGATAGCGGCTCCATCTAGAATTCTACAAGCAAAACATTTTTAATCGCCCTGATAGTCGCCTTACGATGGACATTTCTTTAGTATGGGATGAGGTATCTGTACTAGTATTATGTAATCTGTGACCAAACTAAGCACAGCAGTTTACTTGCACGATTATCGGCTTCAAGTTACTTTTAAAAAACTCAATTATACTCGAAGTTTTTTGTAGATTTAACTGAAACCGTACTATAACCACAAATTTGCGGGGATTGCGCATTAGCAATTGCTAATGCGCCTGGTGGCCATTTTTTTAATCTCCAAAAGAAAAAAAAATTTTTTTGTAAAGTTTATAAATACCGAGACCCTATCTTATTGAAAATAATAATTAATATATTAAATTACCTATTAGAATTTTCTTGTTTCATGACATTTTGAGTTGCGGATGACGTCAACGTGGAAGTTAATCTGAAAAGGTTCCAGCGCATTAGCAATTTGCAGGGATTATAAAAAATGTTGTCAAAACGAAAGATATGTACTATCATCTAATATCAAAAAAAGCTTATTTACTGTATCAATCCAAAAAAATACGAAAATTTATCAGACGCAGCTATATCCATCCTTTGATAATATGTGAAAGATACGAATTCAAGAGCTTTCCCATGTCTCCTCAAACATTAAGTTTTAAAGCAAGGATCGCTATCAGTGAGCACGCACCAACAGTCACGTATCGCAAAAGGCCGTTTTTGTGCAAATAGTGACCGCGGCTGGCGATAGCAACGTTTGTATTCGTAAACAAACATGATTGGAATCTTCTATGCGCATGAATTTCTCATACACTTAGTAGCAACTAAAGGACATTATAACTAGTTAAATGAATTTTTGGTAATTATACGAAATAATGTGGTAGATTGCAGACGTAGTCTCCCTTATGGTAACCCTAGACTTATCTAGGGTTACCATCTATCCGAATTTGTCTGGACATGTCCGGACTTTTAGGTATTTGTCCGGACTTTGTCCGGATTTGTAATTTGTCGGACTTTTAAGATTGAGCGGTGTATTAGTTATAAAACATACATAGCAGTAGTGTTCAAAAGAGATGTCCCAAAATATATGGTGTCTGGGCCACCTCCATGTACCGGTATAGGTAAGTACCATAAAATAGGTAAAGACACGATAAACAGTTTCTAGTTCCACGTTCTTTAAAATCACTTTGTTTTTTGGAAGGAACATTTTAACTTGTGCTTTAACATCAAACAAACAAAACTACATCAAGGCGGAAAATATCATTTTTCAGTTAGTTCTTTTTGAAAAAACAAATGTCCGGACTTATATTGAAATGTCCGGCTTTTTGTCAGGACTTTCAAAATTTTGGAATAATAAGCCTACCTAAGTCCTAATGATAACTAAAACACGGCATTTAACGTCGACGTTTCATTGTAATTACACTTAAAAAATATATATTAGATTATTAAATATTTTCTAACCACCATCTTGTTCCGACTACGTCAAATACTGCTGTAATAGTGGACCAATATGGTCATTCGAAAGTTTATTAGAATCTATAATAGTACGCCACCTGAGAACGAGACAATTTTGCAATTGCGTTTTTTTACAGTGCCCTGTCTAGAATTAAACCATTGATAATTTTAGCGTTATTAACATTAAATGCCCAACAAAATATCCCATTAGAGTCAAACTGCACTAGCCTACTTAGTACACTATTGATACGATTGACACGTGCAGCCGCCATGTTGGTTTTTTTATAACGCCACTTTCTTAAGAACACTTGGGCTGGCAAGACAAATCTAACGATATGTTAATCATGGAAATCCGTTCAGCCCTTTAAAAGATATGAGGTAATAAAGAATATTACATACAAACACACATACAAACATACAAAATACGCGCGAAAAATATAACCCTCTTGCAGTCGGGTAAAAAGGTACATACACTATCTTTTTGCTCCATTAGAGAGTCACTGTACAGAATGCCTACCTGAGACCGTCCCCGATATGGTACACAAAAACCTCGTGCTGTAATTCCGTTTCCTTCACACTGTGTTTACAGGACCTCCGACCGAAGCTTTGTTATCCCGACCGACGACGACCCTTTTTTGTCCGCATGCCTGTCTGCTAGTTCGCAAGATAGTCATTAGTTGTTTTTTTTACAGTTACAAACATGTGATGCTTTGCACTCAGTTGGCAATGATTATTTTTCTGAGAAATGACTGGAAAACAATTCTTAAAAATAAGTTAACCAATGAAAATTAAAAGTGCATTTTTGTGTTGCTTAAAATTGTCCTTGTCTTGATAGACGTGGTGACAAGTATTTCCCTCCTTTTCCACAAAATAAGATTTTTCTTATGAATTTGCAATGAATCACTGGTATGACGTAGTGCTAATAATTAGCATATAATGAAGTAGGCACCTATTGAATTCAGTTAAAATGTTTGTCTACTTACTTTCTACAGTCATCGTCCTTAAAAGAGAAACTCATAATTATAATTTTGAGTCATGTTTTGTTAATAAGTTTAATTAAACTCAAGTTTTGTTATCTTTAAAAGAGTAATGAATAAACTGTTTCAAATAAAAGTATCTAAGTGACCATCAGCCATTTTTATTGGCCCACGGCTGGGCCACAGACCTTCCTTATGGATGAAAAGGACGATGTGCCATAACCCACCACGTGGGCCCAACGCGGATTGGTAATAGTCAACGACTGCAAATGCTGCTGGGACCCGATGCTCAACGTGCCTTCCGAAGCACTGAGGAGCTCAAGATATATAACATTTTGGGTCACCCATCCCATGACCGACCCTTGCGAAAGTTGCTTAACCTCGGCAATCGCTGGGTCAGGTCAGGCGTTAAACCACTGCGCCATCGAACTCCTCATAGTATTTAAGTAAACTCGACGATTTCGTGTCTGACTTGAGTTTTTTCTTGTATAATATGAAGCAGTAGGAATTCGATATATGAAGCAAAAAAGTATTCTACATTAAAGTCGGATGATATCGTTGAATAATTTTCACAATGACCTTGTACTTCGCGATTCTGATGTCATATTTGCTCTCGCTAAATCTTTTATCAACACTAGCAGTATCACAGATTTACGGGCAACACAGTCGTGTCATTGCGTGACGCGGTGTTGCCAAATTTAACCACAGCCAGTGACAATATATTTGGGAACAAAATGTGAATCAACACACCCACAACACACCCCACATATACCGTGAAATTTGGTTACGGTACTTTTTTTATGTAATCGAGAAATGGTTTCGTAATGGCAGATAATGTGACCTTGAGTTCAAAAAAAATTTTTTTTCGGGAATATTTTATACGAAATGATACAATTTTGCTGTAATAAAAATTCTTACGATACGAGCTGCCTGTTTTTGGTTAAGTAGAATAGTTGTATGTACTAGCACTGCTCATCATTCCATGCAAAGTGCTTCCTCAGACCAGTATTATATTTCTTATATTGTATTGAAGTCATCCTTTGCGTCACATACATTTTAAAGGGCTTTTCTCTTCTTAACTATTCTTTAACGTTCGCAAAGCCTTTGTGACAACTGAATGAGGCAGGTGTTATAAATCTAGGCTGTAAAGTGCCAGATATGAAACTCTGCTATGACGCCTTTTGTCGGCAAATTAGCGACAAGGCCAGTTCGCCAGGTCTGTCTAATCTTCATAGCGGATGATTGAATTATCC
Source organism: Agriphila geniculea (assembly GCA_943789525.1). Taxonomy (NCBI): domain Eukaryota; kingdom Metazoa; phylum Arthropoda; class Insecta; order Lepidoptera; family Crambidae; genus Agriphila; species Agriphila geniculea. The sequence continues at coordinate 22,842,533 of OX038871.1, forward strand.
CCTGTCTCGTTTTCCTTTTCCACTTTAGCTGGTTCGTCCAGTTCACTTAGTCATCGTATCTCGTTTTTTAAAAAGCGTAATGGTCCTTGAATTAAATCAGTTTAGAGCGTTTGTATCGTAACAGGCCTTTTATGAAATAGTTTGTTATATCCTGTAGTGCAATAACAGGCTATTATACCTTCCGATATTGATCATCATTACATATAAGTACATAAATTGAAATAACGATAAAAAAGGTGATGGCAGGGCAGTTTGTTTACCACTGCTAGAGTACTTGAAATGTCGCTTCATAAGAAATGATACAGCAAATTGCAAAACAAACAAAGTAGTTAAAGATATATTAATGCGAACTAATAAAAAATGGCTGATGGATAGTGAGTATGTAGGGCAAATATGGGAAAACAAACACAGGTCGACCGACCTCCCCCGTCAATGTGAGAGTTCCGTCCCCACGACCTTGTGTGTGAACAAATATATTTATCAGAGAGTGGTTTGCGTTTGTGTGCCGGGCTCCCACCCTGTTTGTATGTGCTATCTCTTTTGCTTGTTTTGTCGATTACGCTTTACGATTGCTAAGGAAAAATAAGACGAAATCATCATATGAAATTATTGAGACCAGTAAAAAAATATCTTGCGGCCTTACCAGTAAAAAAGTCTTGAACGGGTGGTAGGAAAATATAGACGATTCAAAAGTACTTAATAATTAAGTTTATTTGAATAAAGCTATTTTTGACTTTGACTTACCTACCTTACGACCTTACCTATACGTTTATATTATATCAACTTTTTAAATTATATTCGTAGCTTGTACTATTATGTATTCTGTGCTCGTAGGTGCTTGATTTGTATTAGATAAAAGTTAAAAAATAATGATGTTTTTGTTTCCTTCCACTGTCTACTCTTTAACTTATTAAGAGTATTTTTTTCAGTATTTTGGGAATTTAAATATTTAAAAGCCTTAAAATAATTTCAACCAAAAATTGAATCTAAAATAATATACATCAACCGACTCGTAAGTACGAAAACAAACCTAAAATTTGCTATAACAAAAATAGACCCAAATAGCAATGAAATTAATGTTCTTTCTAATAATAGTTATTAGAGGGGAACAGGTTTACGCTGTTTAAAAGTGAATGTTGATTATTTCACCCCGACACACGGCGACGATCCCAAAAATATATTAAACCAAATTGAGCTCATCAGGACATTCAGGACCATTTGACATTTCGACGTGATCCCCAAAATAAAAGAATCGAAATAGGGGATTAAGTTTTTGTTGAAACCGTATAGAGAAAGGAATGTTGTTTTACTTCATTATAGTTTTATTATAAAACAGAAGAGAGTTTTTATAGAGTGATACATTTATTTAGAAACACATGGTTATTTAATTCAATTTCCCACGCCAGCAAGTCGGTTGCGTGCTAAGTAATGAGTGTTAGCCATATGAGATTACACGTACTCGGTTGCAATTCATGCACTGGTGGGTAACTACAGTCTACCGCAAACGAATCTAATCGCAAGCAGTTCCCATCACAAGAAGTCGATAATCATGTCTTCAATCAAACAAAACCACTACTCACAATTTACGAATTCATCTCAACACGTTGACTGCTAACCTACGAGTATACTCGTAGCGCGTAGTATTTATAATTTACTCCACAAATTACTACGAGTATATTCGTATGTCAGACAACGCGTTAAACTACTTAGGTATTTTAAAATTATCTATTTTTATCATACTGAAGTTTAATACTTCTTGCGGTAGCATGAAGCTTACTTAACTGAGTTATATAAAAACATGTCTACCATTTCTACGTATGTTGTAGATGCATAAATCTTAATCTCCCTCAGCTTTTGACGTGGCGTTAAAAGCAAAAAGTAAGTGATGTATGCCTAATTTATCACCCTACATTAGGTGACGCCAAAGTTTTTGTAGGGGATTCCGAAGTAACGTTTAGCTTTCCGCTTTCAATTTCATCTTGGCCTAAAAACTGATCAAACTTGGTCATGTTTTTACCGAAAGTTTTTATTAATCTTTTGATATGTTTCAAAGAGAACTTTTGACGTAACGATTTTATTACCCGTGCTAATTCTTTAGGATTACCTATCAAAAATATGTTTACGGTCATTATATTTTACTTGTACCTTTTATTGAAGACATTCATTTATCATTTAAATGGACGGGAGAAATCGTCCATTATTAATAACTTTCGGTACTAAGCCATTGGAGACGCTTGCATGATCTGTTTGGCAGTAGATTTCGCTAATGCCACCCACATTCACATTATTTGCAAATACAGATGTCTACTTTCACTGAGTGTAATGGCTCTTTAGTAGTCAAACACTTTTATTAAGTATTTGATAAAAGAGCAAGAATTTATTACTTACGTAAGTAGTTTAAATCATCTGCTCCGAACTATGAACTAGAATGACTTTATTTCCAATAGACATTTCATTCTACTAATCTTAGTATGCTATTTATAATAACTCCTCATCCCAACATAGATATAGCATCCATTGTATGTAATTGATACTAAATTTAGAAAAAAAATTTACTTTACGAATCTGAGGACTCTGAGAATTATTTTTTGTGTCCGGAATGACTCAATATTTTATTGAGATACTGACGTTTTATTGATATACATAAAGTATGAATTGTTTGATAGATTCTTAAGATTACCAAAAAAAAAATACTTTTTGAATACCTACCTAAGTAGTTGTAATATTCTAAGATGATGATGTTTTGTTTGCGTAATAATAATGTATACAACATTGCATGCAATGGATATATGTATTCAAAGAGCAGGTAGCCTTGCATTGTAATGTAACATTAATTGGTAAAAAACGGGAAATATTGTATAATGTAAACGGAAGATGTCGTTTTTGTCATTGCGACCTTATCACGAAACTTTCAAGGTGACCGTTTGGATTGTTGTCGTCAAACTACGACTCTTATATACATCTAGGTAATGGGGACACAGATGTCACATGAAATTACCGACATTGTCACGCTAGGCATATTTAGTGACTATACCGAAATGGCAAATTTTGTTATCAACGTTTGAAGAATATACTTAGTTCCTTAGGTACATGGTACTGTTTTTGTATTACATTCAAAATTATCGCTTGTTTTCACTGACTTTTCAAATGTTTGTATGTTCAAATAAGAAAATAATTTTGATTTCAACAGATAAACATATAAATTTATGAAAGAAGAAATAAGTAATAGTCATTGAACGGATATCATGTAGAAACTACCAACTTGAAGTAAAATGATAATATTATTGATTTTTATAAAAGAAATGCTTAGACTGCACTCATTAATGGTTATTAAGGCGATTTACATGCAAGTAGTCTATTCCCACGCGCCGACGTCATTAGTGGCTGCACTAAATTTGGCAATAAAACAGCCAAAACCACTTTCAGTTTACATCTCGTACGGTATTTGCAGCGGTTTGAATATACTGTTATTCTAACTAAGAGTGAATTTAGTGCATTGCAGTTTGTAGGTCTGCAGACACAATCTTATGTGCCCGTCATAAAAAACAGACAAGTTATCATAATAATAATGTATTATCACACAATCACTGTATAAGTGTGCTTACATTGATTATAAAGGTTTAGAACGTTTCCATCAATTCATACTATTGTCAGTTAGAACCTTTGTCACTTGAACCTAATTTCTGAATCATGACTAGTTTACAATATTATGTCATCATCACATCACTGTGTGTGTTGCATACAATGTTTGTCACAGTTTTCTTAGATATGAGTGAAGTCAGCGTTGAATAAGGCATCACTTGCATTGAATAAGGCATCACTTATCAGTATGAAGAATTTCATATATACATGTTCCTAACAATAGACTATTAAACTTAATTTAATTAAAGTTAGCCTTGCGACAGACGATGTCTGGCAAAGTAGAATAGCATCAGCTGTTCACACTAATGGGGGTGTTGTAAAACACTTCTCTTCTTAGTCGTTCCCTCACTGCTGAGGATCGTAACGTGACTCATATTCATTCTTCCAACTAATTGTTTCCATTGGCTGCGCTCAGCTACCTGGTGAAGAGCGGCGCTGACAGGTATCTCGGATGCTTGGATATTTGATCAGTCAATCGTTTTGGGACCTCACCCTCTAGGTAATTTACCCTTTCCCTGTCACTATCAGATGTTCCAAGTTGTCAGCACTTCTGTGTGCGACATGGTCAATGTATCGCAGCACTTTTTCCGTGCAGTTTGAAGAGAGGCGCTGAGCATTGTCTATTTGGAGTTGCTTTAGGACCGAGACTTTTGTATTGTGGGCAATCCATGGTATCAGAAGCATACAATAATTACACGACAACACTAATGGCTTAGAAAACTTCCGTGGAACAGAAAAAGGCCGCAGCGTTTTCTGATGAAAACAGATCAACACTTTAATCTCCGACCTACTTGCTAAGTGTAGAAATTATAGCAACATCCTGCCACGGGAGAGGCCTAGGCCTAGATCTTGCCACTGGACCTGGAACAGCCCATTAAACCCATTATAGTCTACTGACTATATGGGCTGTTATTATTAAGCTAATGAAATAATTAATATCCGTCAAAAGTCAACAAAAAAGTCACGAAAATTTACTTAACCTACGAAAACAATGGAGTGAAACAATTCTAAATATATTCTGCTATGCATCAAAGAGCAATGTCCCAATAGAAGGTTACTCATTTAAAGAGACACGTGTTCGTATATTTAGTGAAATTTACATTTTTGTTTATTTAAACCGGTTCAATTAAGAAGTTTTCGACTAATTGAATAAAACGTAGACTGGCGAATTTGCGTTATGTATCTTTATAATCAATAACTTAGAAAAGAAAGTGTACGATGAAAGATTTGTCATAAGTATTTTTTTTTATTAGCTGCATTTTTACTCCAACTTAACGACAACTTCAATCAACATTGGTTATGGACACATAACTATCTTTTTTGAATCATGTATTATTTTATCAATTAAAAAGCAATATAATTAAATGTATATTTTTTTTACTGTGTATTGTATAGCCTTTGCTTGATAACTTTGTATGACGAATTCGTCTCATTATTTTTAGAACGTCGGCTGTTTACTTAATGACCAATTAAGAGACCTTGATTTCATATCAAGGTTTTATCAAATGCTTTAATAAATATGTCTCCTTGTTTTACTTCTTTAAAGTAAATATAAGCGGCCCGTGACCAATTCCTTGCGGTACACTAAGCAGAACGTCTGGAAATAGCAGTAATATTACTGACTGCAATCTCTGCGATAACCTTAAGGTCACTTATAAAACATAAATGTTTAACTCTGATTGTAACTCATTTATTAGCGATCATGTTAATGTTCACTGATTTACTGAAAGGAATTAGTTTCATCAGACTCGTATTTTCTGTATTAATAAGTCTAATAGCATTAATATTTTCGTCTGCTTTTAATTTAAAAAGCCAATTAGTGCGAGATGCAGTTTTTATAAATACTGTTATTCTTGAATTGGGTTCTTTGTAAGACATCGTACGATATTTTTACCTGCCGCAAATAATAGAGTGGCGTGCCATGGAACAGCTGTTCGGGGGTTGGGCATTGAACCAATAATAATGTATAACACTTGTATTCTACTTTCTGATTCGGCTTCTTTGATGCCATTGGAATAAAACCTTTTCTGTATAAAGTTTTAGCAGCTGCTGGTTGCACAACCTTTTTTAATTGTTGAGATTTTTTTATTTATTTTGATTCTCTTTTGTTTCAGAAGTGCAGGAGGTGTGATGTCGTTGCTGAGCTGACTTTTTCGTTTGAAAGGTTAGTATAGTATATTTTGAAACGTCGTCTAGAAACGGGTTCAGAATAAAAAGTTACGAACCCTCCGTGACGAATGTAGAATGTTTTAAGAAATTCGAGATCGCTATCAGTTTTGCAAAATGACGATGCATTTAATTTTGGACTGCAATATATTTACGAAAACACAAGTCAACATGTTGAGTGTTATTTTTTGTTAAATTTATCTATCATTTTCTCAACCTTTCTAAATAATTCAGACTTTATTACATCGTTTTCATTTGCCGGTAAAAGTTATATTACTATGTGCAACAATAAACTTTGAGTTTATGCATTCAATATGTCATGTTATGTTTCATTTACGGATTTGAATAACCTTTGTCCACGATAAAATGATTTCACCGCAGTGCATAGTCCAGAGGTTATAAGTAAATGCAACTAAATAGGTTATTGAAATCGATTTCTAATACTCGCTTGCATATAAAAGTACTTTTTATTTACAAAAAAAAGTACTAAAACGCAGGGTCCAATTACCACAATTGGTTTTAATTAAACTGTCTCTGTCGGTAATCGATTCTCAATTGCTTACCATTAAAAGGGAATGTTCTCCTATTTCGATTATTTTCGTTGTTTTTGTATCTGTTTAACTGACTTTTAAATTTACTCGGAACCTTTTCATGTTTTTGTTCGCAAAAGCTCTATAAAAAGTTTAATTGTAAATTGGGAAATACTACAGACACAGAATATACAGGGATATTTGTAAAACACCAACAACCTTGCAGGAGTAGATTACTAACATTATAAACAACAACATTTGTTCTACGACTTTTCCGAAAAGTGACAAAAAAATTTTACCCTCCATACAAATGTCCCGATCAGCTGATCGAGCTTTGTATGAAAAGTCGATATTTTTTTGTCTGTTTTTGGAAAAGTCTACTCCTGCGAGGTTGTTAGTGTTTTACAAATAACCCTGTATAATAGTAGGACCTTCTTATACTCGTATTTCATTCGTTTAACACTGCTTCTTTTTGTAAGAACTCTAAGATACCCTGTGGCAGTTCTGAGCCTAAATCTAAAATCAAAAACTATGCTCCTTGTGCAGTCTAAACTAGACTTATTAAAGGAAAACATCGCTTTGAGTAATTTGCTTATTTATTTAATGTACATACTTTGATAAAATCTATTTTTACTAACTTTATCATAACCAAAGTCAAAACTATTTCAATTTTCAACTGATAAGGTCGTATAAATTGTTCCACTCGCCCTTTCATTGTTATTCACTTCTGAAATGTTATAGTAGAACTATCTCGAAAACAGCGTTATTGAGATTAGCAAATCTTATCTGTAGGAGATAACAGTGTCCGTTGAATTCCAATACAAACCACAGACTAATAAAAGTGCTATGAAAATTTTAGATAACCAGCCTACATTGCAGTTGTGCTGTAAAAAAATCACTGTTCTGTGATAATTTCTAACGTTCTTCATTTAAGTTAAAGCATCACTGCTATTAGAGCGAAGTAAAAATATACCTATGTATATACATTTATTTATAAGAAAACATAGGTAAATAAACAAATAATTTATTAAAGAAACAAACAATATTAGCTGTTGATTATTACAGTCTACTAATTAATTTCTTCTTCTATTTTTATTTCTATTTCTCAAACACTTTCTAGAAATTAGCGTGTAGCATAATAAAATACGTAAAGTTATTTGGAACGGATAGTGTCCGCTTATCAACACTTATCGAATGAAATCTCGCAATCGATGTAATAAATACAATTTATGAATGTATTGTATTGACGTGAAATGTTGTAATGCGGATTTTTGATATGATACGTGTTGCTATATTTTAACCCCTGTTCATCAAACAAGAACAACATTTAAGAGTTGAGTCAAAAACAAGTAAGATCGGTCCTGCGCTGCCCGCATCCAGTGTTACTTTTGACTTTCACTGTTGATTCCTGTATAATTAGGTAAAAGTGTGTAGATTAAACAATTAAAGTATACATAAAACCATTTCAAATATACAGTGCCTTTGATCTTGAACTAGCGATAATTTAAAGGCGTGTAATACACCTAATTTTATTGATAAAAACACCCACATGTTGGGGTCTATCCTCCTACTACTCCTGTTGGAATGGCCGCCATTTTAAATTTGACTTTTTATTTTAGATGACCCTGCAGAAAAATATTAATTTCTCCGGATTTAGAAGTCTTACAGTTATAACAAGTCAAATTTAAAATGGCGGCCATTCCAACAGGAGTGGGGATAGACCCCAACATGTAAGTGTTTTTGTCGATAAAATTAGGTGTATTACACGCCTTTAAATTATCGCTAGTTCAAGACCAAAGGCACTGTATATAAAGTCAAGAATATTAAAAGATTAGGAACCATTAAGTACTAAAAAGTTCGTTTGCAATAACTTGTGCGATTGACAGACAGTGATTCAATAAAACTGTGTATCGGGTGGGTATATACTAAAAAAAACACTTCCATTGTTATGTGCTAAAGGAATGTAATTTTTGTTATCCATTTGTTTTACAACAAACAATCTTGGAATGCCAAACTAAAACAGCGAGACAGTGACGTAGCCAAACGTCTGCTGTACGTTGGTCGTTAAACCAATACCAACTAAATTAATTAATACTTAGTTAAACTACTCAAATTAAGTTAGTTTACTGATTTTATAGGAATTGATAAAGTACCGAAGAGTTCCCATTTGTTCCATAGAACTGACGTCACCGAGACAAAATAAGACTATAATGTCCAATTTTTTTCCATAGAACTGCACACTTGCGTTTCCACCCTGATTTACTCATTAGTATAAATTGGGAATAGTTTTTTTTCCAAAATAGTTCTATGTAATGTTTGTAACGAATTTTTGACAATTTGTGAACGTCATGTTATCAGAAATCTGCAGCACACAAAATAATTAAGACCGGGGCAGAGGCTCGTATTTGAGTTTATCATAAGACCATTTACGTTTTTAAGGTTGTAAAATATGCAAATACAGTAACTCCATTGCATTATACCACCCGCCGTCCCCAACAAACACTATCATATGGTAATAGCTTATAATAATAATCATCAAGGAGTCCTGTTATCTTGTTCTATAAAAAAATGGGAATATTTTTTCTTTTTTTATCCCGGTGACGTCAGTTCTATAGAACAAAATGGGAACTACCCGAAGTTACCTACGTTATCGAACAAGTTCGTGCATAAAACGATAAAAAACATTAATTAATGAGGTTCGACTTAACAGTAAAATATATTTACAGCAAAACAATTTTCCTGCCGATAAATTCCTTGATTGACAAAATTGAAAAGTTGCAAACAGAATCATCGCTCAGAAACTCAGTTGTTTTTAAAAACGTTAGGTACAAAAATAATTTTCGTTATGAGTTCGCAAGAATTTAATATTAAACTCGCGAAAAGGTTACCTTGAGAATGAACAATAACATCAAAACAAGATGATTGATGTTCGCCAAATAAAAATAAGAGTAACGTAGGGCTCGACAGGTGTGCAGTGGCAGATGCTATAACTTGTTTTGTTACTCCATACATGGAGATCTTGTATCTGGACTGGGAGCAAACTGTCGGGCATATCATTGGGAGATATTAGCTCTCATTCGATTGACAATTATTAAGAGCATACACATGATCCATTTTCTTGAAATACTTTCTTTCTAGAATGCTTCGGCATCAGAAATTTCTAATGTACCCACTGCTGGGGCACAGGCCTTCCTTATAGGTGGATAAGCAGGATGGGCCATATAAATTCCTTGCGGAAGGCACAGAGGAACTCGAGAAAATTTAAGGTCACCCATCCTCTGCAATCGCAGGACTAGGCGCTAAACCACTGCGCCACCGAGCGCTCCTCCGAATGCAGAACAACCAGAACCCAAGTATAGGCCTAAAAGTGAAGCCAGTTGTATTTGTATGAAACTACTTCTCTATTTCGGATGTTTTGACGTTTTAGTCCTCCTAAATCGTGCAAGTAGGTGTTTTCTTTTCTTCTTTGCAGGGGTTTTGGCTTTGTTGCGCGTCATACTATTCTCACAGAACGCGTTTCTGGTTTGTTCTGTATTCTGAGCTTAGCACTTTATTATTTGTATGATTAGTCTTATGTAGGGTGTTTGACCGTGGTTTTTGGGTTCGACTTCGGTTACCTTCGGTCCTAACAATTTTATTATACAGGGTGTTTCATAAACCCGTAAAATTTTGATTTTTATTTGTATGGAAAACTGCAAAGCGACAGCCCTAGACGCAAATAGATTATTGTTTTCAATAATAAGTCCCATCAATGGGCAAAAACAAATCACAATTTAGGTCTAGGGTTGCCACTATGCAGTTTAACATAAGAAGATTTTTTAAAGTGGCGCAGGTTTTATAATAATTTTCAGGAGCTGTATACCCTATCTACCGTATTCGGCGTTAAGGGGTTTTTCGTAACATGTTGTATAGTTATCAGATTTTTCTGATTCAATTCCATGGACACGGTACAGGAATTACACAGAATGCATCGTTAAGATATTACGCCCGGTCGATTGAAAATAACCGGTTTCAAATTATGCCGTTTCCGATACTATAATGCACACATGAGCGTTACGTTACGGTTCGTAGAAAACTGCATCATGTCCTAATTGGTGTGGTCAACGACCTCACTGCATCATTAATCAAAATGAGGCAATCATGTAAGTTTTAAAATGTAGACATGCTGATTTATAGATTTTTTACTTATCGAACCGGCACTAATATTGGCTTCGATTACAACTTTGTATAAATTCATTAATAAGAACTATAAAATAAAATAAAAGTCAATTATTGAAGTAATATTTTTCTCATAGTAGGTTAGGGTTGCCAACTTTTTTGTATCAAATATCGTAGTTTCATGATTTTTAAGTGTAAAAATATATTAGATGGCGAAAAAGTCCAAAAATATAGTAGGTTATCGTTTTGTATGGAGGATTTTTCATACTAACATTTTCATAATTTATTCAACACCCTTAAAGACAAGTATTCAATTAAACACAAGTATTTAAACACAAAAATTACTATGCAATTTCTTAAGCTTTGTCCAGACTTGTATCATTTTGGCGTATCAGATCACCGTATCTTTACCATACATCGCTAGTTTGGTTGGGCGTGCGTTGATATTACTTCAACGCACGCCTAACCAAATTAGCGATGTATGTTAAAGATACGGTGATCTGATACGCCAAAATGGACTAGTCTGGACAAAGCTTTATGTGCATAAGTATAAGTAATTTTTTTGCTGCTTTTGTTTAAATTTTTCACTTGAAAAATTATAGTACATAGTTTTGCTTACTATATATTTTTTCAAAAAATATAGTAGGCGAGCCCTCAATATAGTAGGATACTATATTATATAGTAGGGTTGGCAATCCTATGGTAGGTACCTACATAATAACATAATCATAACAGCTGTGACTTACATTGCATTTTTTTACTAAAATAAAAATGCAACCTTAATAAATAGAAACATGCACAGCTTAAAGCTTCAAGTTTGCTTAAAGAAGCAAGAGCCACTAAGGCGTCTCGTTGAGTCTCTCAACTCGTAAGTTGGACTTACGACATTTTATAAGCCGTTGAGTAACCTTAAAATAACGTGGCATAAGTGTCGGGTTTGTTACGCCCATTCGATCTTAACTATCGTATTGGCAAGTTGCCAAGTCGAGGAGAAAGGTGTCGTTTGTCTTCAACTAACAACTTGGAAGCTTAGATTTTCAGCAAAGTTAACTAGCTTAATAGCATAGTCGTTGTTTATTGAAAAACCTGAATGGAAATTCGAATTTGTCTTCAGATTTTTCATTACCAATCAACTCAAATGACAGAAATCGTTCGATTTGTTTAAAAAAACCTAAAATGACTAAACTACGGTTATATTGTATTCTAACAATGTAATGTGATTTTTATCATTTTTAAATAAAGATCTGATTTAGATCTAGATTTCTTACTGATGCTTTTAAATCGTCGTTTTAGTGGTTTTGTCTTCAGTTTAAAATAAATCCATAATGTTTTTAAGTCCAGCTTCATACATCATAATTGTATTTGGTATTGGTATCTTTAATCATCTTAGGTAATAATTGGCTCCACTTATTTTACCCAAATATTTTGCAGTTATATGGTTGTATAAAGCCTACTATTTTTTTTCATAACTTATTTATGTTCATATTGGTCAAATTGCTTGCTTTATATTGAACCGATTATAAATACAGTTATTTTGTATTGTGATACTGTTACATAAAAAAATACAATGTTAAACACCAAAACTTACAAGTTGTAATTATAAGCAATTAATTATAAGTTGTAACTTACAACTTATTAGTTAATAATGATTAAATACAGAAATAATCTTAATTTGTCTTATTAAAAAATGTCTGGAATAAAATGTTCGACGGGTACGATCAGAATTTCAGAATGCATATTCGGAATTGATTCGATAACAGATTTGTTTACCTATATGCTCACTCCGATTTGCAAAATTGTGCCGTCACATTGACGCAAATGGTGACGTGACGACATAATAACCGTTGTACATATTGAATAACAGAATCGTAAATATGTTTTATTTATTAAAAGTTGTTAATTTTTTGAAGACAATTAATCTGTACATTAAGGGTCATCACGCAAGAAAAAAAGAGTTATAATTATATCTTACTTTTCAAATACGCTTTAATTGATAATAATAACAGCTTTCTAAAATAGGTGCAGTTGTGTTTTAATTGATAATAATAACAACCTTAAAAATTAAAATAGTTTCTATAACAGCCTTTGCAAAATTACGTTTTATAAGTAATCCTCGCCAGCTCTTCCCAGGAAACTTTGTCCGTATACTCCATTGCAATAAAACTCGACTCGGCAACAATAAATCAATGACCGATTGACCGACCGCGTGGCGTAAAGAATGAGCTCTTTCACCAAATTGTTTCACTTGGATGTCGTCCAGAAACGTACAATAATTACTTCACCTTGGACACCGTAAATAAAATGTTTCACTTCAAACTTCCAATGCAGTGTTCGGTCAAAACGCAATTTTGCGCGCCAGTGAAAACCGAGCGAGTGTTTTGAATACTTGCGTTTGTTTGAAAAGTGGTGTTTGTGGTAAATGTGTGTGCATATGTCGTGTTTTCTTTGTGAATGGCGATGGTTAGTGATTGTCTGTGGTAAGATGCCGGTAGTAAGACAGACGCAAAGTGTTTTCGTGGAAGTGTCTGTAGAAAGCCTAGCTGTTGTTTATTTTGAATACTTATTCTTGGTAATGAATAGAATTAACATATATTAATTAAGGATTAACTGCTTAATTAACTTTATTAACATTAACACTTGTTTAAAGAGGGAAAAGTTTTGTATTTAACAAGTCATCTTATCTTTAAGAGAAACCGCTTGCAGTAACATCGAACAAATTCTTTTGTATACGTAGATTCGGACAATAATATAAGTACAATAAGTTTTCTAAATTACGGAAACAAAATTATTAGGCGTATTATACAGCGTGTTACAAAAAGATAGGGACCTTTAAACTGAACAACTTTTACTATGGCACCAACTCTGAAATCGCGAAAAAAAACAGCTGTTTCATAGAAAAATTAATAACGAAAATATCATAATGGTATGAAACAGCTGATTTTTTTGGTCCCATAGTAAAAGTTGTTCAGTTTGGTGGTCCCTATTCACCATATTCGGCATTAGGGATTGTTTTGTAAGTAGGGAGTGTAGGAGTTGTTGTAGGTATACATATTTATATATTATTATATTTCTAAAAAATCTTTATTATTCATTGAAAATTATATAAAACCTGTACCAAACCTTTGTATAAATCTGGCAGCACTTCTCAATCAGTAACTATCAAACAACAGCTTAGCAAAAATAATTAAACGGAATGACATTTTCTGAGAAGAAAATAGAAAAACCTACCTACATACTTGTACACATAATAGAAAAAGTTTACTAACACACAATGCGAATATGTAATTTAGTGAAACACAAATAGTGAGTTATGTATATGTATGAATTTACTTAAACACATATGTGTTCTTGGTTATCCAACAACATTGTTAGTTCTTAAAAAAATATCCTTTGCTTGCCTTAACTTTCTAGTAATTTGCTTATGAAAGTAATATTCGATGTAACTTTTTATCATTTGTAGAGATTTACCAGTTTTGTTTAATTATTTCTAACACAAACTGAGAAACTTTAGTTTACTTGAATGCAATGAAGAAACTACTCAACCTTTTGTTATTTAATATAGATTATATTAAATTATTAACATAGAATTTATTTGTTCTAAATGGTTAAGTACCTTATAGTCATAGACATTATGGTCACTTTTTGGCCTAAAGCTGCATTTTGTGATGGAAGCAAGCCGCTTTGCACAGTGATAGTGGAGGCCAAACTAAGCGATTTCATCCGAGGATAAATGAGGTTCACCCCTGTTGAATCCTTTTAATTGTTATTACTATATTTTATTTATATTAATTCAGCATCTAACTTAACTCTACCTTAATGTGTACTAATTTAGTTGATCAAACAGTCGACAGATGTCACTGTAGCGAAATCAATCGCGGTATGGTTTTACTTCTTAAATATCACAAGTATCTGGAACATGATTCGAATAAATGTCTTCGCCTTCGGAAACGGTGTTTTCTTCATGGTCCTTCGAGCCGGATAAAATCTAAAGGAACGAGCGACAGTGGCGCTACCTGGTGATAAAACGGAGTAATTGTGAGTGAGCAAAGGTTGTATGGGCGAACAAACTGTAAGTACTGCATTTATTAATAGTAGAAGAATTCAAGCAAAAATAGCCCGTAAACCATAGAAGTAAATAACTTAGAAGAATTTGTAGAAGTGTCATAGACTTGTAAAATTTTAAGCGAATTTGTGGTTTTACGGGGAATCCATGCCCAATTTTTTCTAAGTCAATGAAACTGAAACACTTAGAAAAATTTCGCCCATACTGGACTTAGAAAAATTTTGCTCACTAACTGAACTTGGAATAATTTTGATTGCGGAACTTGGAATTTTTTTTCATGAAAATAAATTTATACAACTAGACCTGAATTCAAAATTACTGATTTATCATGGATTTATTGATAAGAGTACAGGAAGATACACAACAAAAGATTCAAAGAGGCTTTACCAATTTTAAAAAATCTCCGAAAGACAGACTAACTGCGTCTTATATTGAGACACGAATTGAGACCTTAGAAAAGCAATGGGATACGTTTGATACAACACATCAGAAACTAATTCGTGAATCGAAAAAGGAGGATTTCGTAAAATCTGAATATTGCATCAAAGATGTTTATGGTGAAGTGGAAGATTTGTACACTGATTACAAATCCGAACTGAAAGAACGTCTTAAGTCATTCACTTGTGTTCAGAAACTAACTTCTTCAGAAATGCATAATGATGTAGAACAGATTGGTGTCAAACTACCCAGAATCGCAATCCCATCATTTTCTGGCAAATATGCAGAGTGGACAACATTCCGGGATCTCTATGTATCTCTCATCCATAATAATCGAGCTCTTCAGAATGTGCAGAAACTCCATTACCTAAAAAGTTATTTAACGGGGGAAGCAGAACAGCTACTGCGACATCTTCCAATATCGAGCGACAACTATGATGTGTGTTGGGAACTGTTAGAGCATAGATTCAACAATAAGAGATATGTAACTAATTCCATCATGAAAAAGTTTTTTGGACAGAAAAATATTGCAAATGAAACGTCAAGCGCTCTCAAAGAACTTTTTGACACAACTAACGAATGTCTTAATGCTTTAAAAAATGTAGGGATAAACATAGATAACTGGGATGCAATAGTCATATACATTTTATCACTTAAATTGGACACTGAATCTCGAAAACAGTGGGAGTCTAAAATTTGTGATCTTTCTAATGAGTTACCAACATTGAGTCAGTTTTTAGAGTTCGTAGAACATAGGTTCAGGTCATTGGAATTTTTGAGTCCTAAAAGTGCAAAAATTACTCAATCGCATCATGCGATAAATAACATTAAGGATAAGAATGTTGTTCCATGTTCTTTTTGTTCCGATAATAATCATAAACTAGGGAATTGTAAAAAGTTCGCACAGGAATCTATAACAGCACGTCGTAATTTTGTTCAAACCTCGGGTCTGTGCTATAACTGCTTAGGTCCGAATCACTCCGTTCTGTCTTGTCGATTACCCACCAGATGCCGAATCTGCAAGAAAAAACACCATTCATTATTACACATGAACAATCCTGATATATCATTGGACAGTAACAGTACCTTGCAATCAGGAGACAACAATGTTGTGGCAGCAACAGCGACAACATCAGGCGAGATCGTAGAAACTAAGGTTACCACTTGTTTCTCTAATAACAAAAACCAAGTTGTACTAGCAACAGCTCTAGTAAGGGCTGAAACGAACAACGGATCTCAAATGACACTAAGATCTTTATTGGATCAAGGATCGCAGGCATCCTTTATAACGGAGTCTGCTGTCCAACTTCTTGGACTTAAGAAAATAAATACCCGTAGTGTCATTTCGGGGGTAGGAGGTGATGAGAACACATCACTGAATTCTAAACATGTAGTTAATATCAAACTGCATTCAATTCAAGATCCAACGTTCACCATTAACGTGAAAGCTTATGTACTTACCAAACTGACGTCATTCCTCCCTGAAAGAAAGTTTGTGGTCAAGTTATGGCCAACTTTACCACGAATGACGTTAGCAGACCCAAGTTTCAATGTACCGAACAAGATAGGCCTTTTGTTGGGAGCAGAAGTGTACTGTCAAATATTAACTGAAGGTTTAATGAGATGTCCACAAGGATCACTCATCGCACAAAATTTAAGATTTGGCTGGATTCTGTCTGGCGAAATTAACACTACCAACAACGGATCGTCGTCAAGCTGCAATAATGTAGTCACCCTACACGTTGGTGTAAGAAACGAAGAGTTTGATTTGAAAAAGTTTTGGGAAATTGAATCTGATAATTTTTCTCTTAAGAAACAACTTACACCTGAAGAACAAAGTTGCGAAGAATTCTTCAAACCAACCACTACACGTGACTCTTCAGGTCGCTATGTAGTGAAATTGCCATTTCGAAATTCTGAACCCAAGTGCAAGTTTGGAAACTCTCGAGAAATATCAACTAAAAGATTCTTAATCTTAGAAAGGCGTTTATTGAAGTCGCCACGGTTAAGAACTCAATATGCTGACGTAATCTTGGAGTACCTAAAACTCGGCCATATGGAACCTGTACCACCTAATGAGATTTACAAACGTGACAGTGTTTACTTGCCTCATCACGCTGTAGTCAAAGAGGAAAGAACTACAACAAAGGTTAGAGTCGTCTTCGATGCCTCTTGTAAGGATAACAATGGTATTTCTCTCAACAGCGAATTAATGGTTGGCCCTGGGTTGCAATCAGACTTACGTCATGCAATAATGAGGTGGAGATTTCACCCTATATCTTTAGTAGTGGACATTGTCAAAATGTACCGACAAATTAAGGTCGCTAAGGAAGATGCGGATTATTAACGTATAGTATGGCGAAACACATCTAACGAAGAAATTAAACATTTTCGCCTCTTACGAGTCACATTCGGTACCGCCTCCGCACCCTACCTAGCGGTAAGAGCTTTACAGCAAGTGGCTCACGATGAAGGAAGTAATTATCCGCTAGCATCTGAAAGAATCTTAAAAGATTTTTATGTTGATGATCTGCTCACTGGCTGTCAATCAGTTTCAGAAGGGAAACAAATTTTCGAAGAAATTAATAAGATATTAAGCTTGGGGGGATTTGAACTTCAAAAGTGGTCAAGCAACAGTGAAGAATTACTAAATACCATAAGCAACGAGAACAAGACTACTACAAGCAATCTAGAACTAAAAACAGATGAGATTATCAAAATATTGGGACTTACCTGGAACCGTAGTGCCGATGACTTCAAATATTCTGTACAGCCTCCAATAAGTGAACCTGTAACTAAAAGAAAAGTGATTAGTGACATTGCAAAGTTGTATGATCCTATGGGATGGATTGCTCCAACCATAGTCAAAGCAAAAATATTTATCCAACGGCTATGGCTTGCGGGAATTGGTTGGGATGAAGAGCTATCACCACCACTATTGAAAGATTGGTTGACTTACCGTGAAGAACTCGTAGCACTCACCCAATTTCGTTTACCAAGATGGATTGGAATCACTCAGAAACATCACTCTCTGGAACTTCATGGGTTTAGTGATGCATCGAACGATGCATACGCCGCCGTGGTATACGCACGCGTAATTGATGAGTCTGAAAAAGTGCATGTACATTTAATAACCTGTAAAACTAAAGTAGCTCCAATAAAGCAAGTTTCTATCCCACGGCTCGAGCTATGTGGTGCCGTGTTATTGGTGAAGCTATTAAGAGAGGTCGCTGAAGTGCTAAAAGTGACCAAAGAAAGCTTACATGCTTGGACTGATTCAACCATCGTGTTGGCTTGGTTAAGTAGTCACCCAAGCCGCTGGTAGTCACCCGAGCCTCAGAGATTTTAAACATCTTAGACAGAGATCAATGGTCACATGTAACATCAGCTGATAATCCAGCAGATTGTGCGTCACGGGGTATCCGTCCATCAGAATTAGAAGCAGTCAGTTTGTGGAAGACCGGTCCGAAGTGGCTGGGAGATTTAGTCATACATTATCCCCAAACAAACATTGATGACACAAGCTTAGAGGAGAAAGGCAAAAAGGTATCATGTCATGTCACAAATGAAGATCAAAATAGTTTGTGGACCAAGTTTTCGTCATTACGGAAATTATTGAGAGTGATTGCTTATTGTAGAAGATTCATAGTAGAAGCTAAGAAAACAGCAGAAGTGTTTCCAACATGGTTAACGAATAAGGAATTAACTCAAGCACTACACATTGTTATCAGAAAGTGTCAGAACGAGCACTTCTCTCAAGAAATCAATGATTTAAAACTGAAAAAGACCATTAATAAGAAGAGTAAACTTACCGCATTAACTCCTTTCCTGGATCACGAAAATATCTTGAGAGTCGGGGGACGTCTTGAGAGAGCTGACATGGGTGTAGATAAAAAACATCCAGTGATTTTACCAGCAAAATCTCACTTGACTGATTTAATCATAACAGACGCTCATGAAAAAACCATGCACGGTGGACCTCAGCTGATGGTTAACTACATACGGTCCAAATATTGGATTTTAAACGTCAAGAACCGTACAAAACAGTATGTACGGAAGTGCGTTCGATGTGTGCGTTACGCCGCACAAACAAGAGATCAACTTATGGGCCAATTACCTCCCTCTCGAATAAACCCTATTCGTTCATTTTATCAAAGTGGAGTGGATTTTGCGGGACCCATTCTAGTTAGAACAACCAAGGGAAGAGGTCATCGTGCACACAAAGGATACATTTGCTTATTCGTTTGTATGGCAACAAGGGCCGTGCATTTAGAATTAGTGAGCGACCTAACGGCTCAAGGATTTCTTGCTGCCTTCAAGCGATTTGTTGCTAGACGGGGTCACTGTGCGGATCTCTATAGTGACAATGGTACCAATTTTGTAGGTGCCGCACGTGAGCTCAAAACATTGTGGTCTCAAGAAAAGTCAAACTTGACCAGAGAAGTTGCCGAGAGTTTGGCAACGAATGGAACAACATGGCATTTTATTCCGCCACATGCCCCACATTTCGGTGGACTATGGGAGGCTGGAATAAAATCCACGAAACACCACCTCAAGCGTGTGATAGGAACCGAGACACTGACTTTTGAAGAAATGAGCACCCTTTTGTACCAAATTGAAGCATGTCTCAATTCTCGACCCTTGTCTCAAATTAGTGTCAACTCACAAGACCCAACACCTCTTACCCCGGGACATTTTCTAATTGGCGAGCCTCTGGTCTTGGTCCCAGATGCGAATTACGAAACCTCGTCAGTTTCTTCTCTGAAACGATGGCAACTAACGCAACGGATGCTGCAAAGCTTCTGGCGCAGGTGGTCCAATGAGTATCTGACGCAGTTCATGCATCGTTACAAGTGGGCACATTAAAAACCGGAACCAAACATTGGTGACATAGTTCTCGTCAAAGAGGATAATCTTCCTCCAGCAAAATGGCTCTTAGGTGTTATCACTGATAAACATCGAGGTTTGGACAATCTTACGAGGGTCGTAAGTCTAAAATGTAAAGGTGTTACCATAAAACGTCCTATCACTAAACTATGTGTATTACCTGTAAGTCAGTAATTTTGTTTTGTCTAATTTTTATTATTTTTCATCCAATAATTGAATATTTAGTTAAGTTGTATTTTGGTGAGATATTTTGTGTTGATCATTTCTGACTACCTACTGTGAACAGTTTATCTTTTAACTATACAGTCCACTTATATTTTTGTATGTTAGTTCATGGTGGGCGGAAATAATGTACCTTACGTCCATGGTGGGCGGAATGTTGAATCCTTTTAATTGTTATTACTATATTTTATTTATATTAATTCAGCATCTAACTTAACTCTACCTTAATGTGTACTAATTTAGTTGATCAAACAGTCGACAGATGTCACTGTAGCGAAATCAATCGCGGTATGGTTTTACTTCTTAAATATCACAAGTATCTGGAACATGATTCGAATAAATGTCTTCGCCTTCGGAAACGGTGTTTTCTTCAACCCCTTAGGAACAGAGATGGCGCCACTTGTTTAAAAAAAATCTTTAAAAATTTCTAAAACCTAAACGGATGGTCCGATTTTGATGATTTAGGTGTTTATCGACAGACAATCAGTTGTTTTACTATTTAAAAAATAATAAAGTAGCAAAAAATAATAATAAATACCAAAAAACCTTCATTATTGAAGAAAAAAAAATATTTTTTTCAGTATTTATTTAATTTTATAAAAATAATGTATAAATATGGTCCTCTTTTATTTATTCGTATTATTACCCATTTAGTTGCACGTTTAATAAAAAATATCTTGTATAGTTCCAAAGTTATTGAAGAAAACACTACATGGTGCCGGTATATCCCTTAATTCGCTGAACAAAAAAATCACAAAAGTGATATTTTTTTCTTTACATATGCTTTATTTATGATCTCTATGTATACAGAAAAATAAAATAAAAAATTTATAATATACCAATTTTGAGAAATTATATGTATAATTCGGCGAGTGATCTTTATTCTTGAGTTTCGAAGGTGCTGGTTACCCTGAAAATAAAATAGCAATGAAAAATATCATAATAATAAAATTATAATAAAAGACGCTAAATAACATTTGAACTAAATCTTTATTTTACTTACGTTTTATTTTCGCATTCGCCTTTGCAGGTTTTGCACTGTAAAGTGCAAGGTAGGCCAACGCCTCGGCAGCCACAACGCATTGAGTCACAGTTCAATTAACATCCACAATGGTCAAGGAGGCTTAATTCTGGCCAAATTGCAGTAACCTTCGACCATCTTGGAGTCCATCTATCTTTGACATCTTTCCATCCCCAAGAAGATGGACTTTGGATTGATTTATCCATAAGGCATTTCCCCATGCATGCAGATCATGTTGTTCAAGGGCACCTGAAGTAGGCGTAAGCCTTGTCACTAGCCTGCTTTTAGTCGAAAACAAATCTTTCCGAACCGCCATAACAGTAATGTTCTCTGTATGTGCATCATACAGCTGGTAAGTGCATCTGGAAGCAAGATTAGCTTTATTTGAGAACGAGTGAAATAATTATGTTAACTTACACTATATACAATAAAACAATGGGTACAAACCTTTCCAAATGAGCCAATATTTCTTCAGAGGAATTTCTATAGGATAGGACTCGACATACTTGCAAAAGCAGTAGTTACTTCAGGGTGTGAAACCCATGTTTTAAAACAAGTGTTTTACCTTTTTTATTCAAATAACACCCTGTGAAAGCATGAAAGCCTCGAAGCGCAGTTGACATTTCATGACCTAAAGTCCTAAAGTATAAAGCAATTTTTTGCACTACTGCTACGTAACGGCGTTTATTAGCTGTCCCCGTCAACATCGACATTACCTGCAGACCTTCATCTTTTAAAATTTCGTACTTAGTACGAAATAAACAGAACCAACACATTTGTGTCCGAAGATCGCATTAACATATGGGTTGCTCCTTGCCTATTAGGGTTGCCAGATCGGAAGTCCAAATTATCTGGAGAAAATTTGAAAATGTCGGGATTTCGCGGTTGTTGTCGGGAGAAATAAATATTTAAAACAAATATGTATGTATGATTTTTAGTCAGTTTCATCCACTATTCTTGTAAGTTGTGATCCAGCATGTCTATTGTAAAAAAGCAGCCACGCAGCGCGATTTTTAAAGTTAGTTTCATCCACTAAACTTGTACTTTTGCCTGTCTATAGTAAAATAAAACGGCCGCGCAGCGCGATTTTTAATCAGTTTCATCCACTAATCTGAAACTCTTGCTTGTCTATTGTAAAAAAACGACCGCGCAGCATGATTTTTAGTTAGTTTCATCTATTAAACTTGTACTCTTGCCTGTCACAGTAAAATAAAACAGCCGCGCTGCGCAATTCTTAGTCAGTTTCATCTACTAACCTTGTAATCTGTGGTTTCATACGCGAAAATTATTTTTTTCTAGAGAATTTTCGGAACAGTTGTTTTTTCGGGAGATTTTTAGATTTTTCGGGAGTCGGGAGATCAATTGGAATTCCGGGAGAATCCAGGCGAATCCCGACCATCTGGCAACCCTATTGCCTATGCCCAGCGATCTCTATCAATTATAATCATCGACTAAAAGTAGGCTGGTGACAAGTCTTCCGCCTACTTCAGCCGCCCTTGATCTACGTGCAGCGTCTAAGAGGGCGACATATATTATGAGGAAATGCCTTATGGATAAATCAATCCAAAGTCCATCTTCTTGGGGATGGAAAGATGTCAAAGATAGATGGACTCCACGATGGTTGAAGGTTACTGCAATTTGGCCAGAATTAAGCCTCCTTGACCATTGTGGATGTAAATTGAACTGTGACTCAATGCGTTGTGGCTGCCGAGGCGTTGGCCTACCTTGCACTTTACAGTGCAAAACCTGCAAAGGCGAATGCGAAAATAAAACGTAAGTAAAATAAAGATTTAGTTCAAATGTAATTTAGCGTCTTTTATTATTATTTTATTATTATGATATTTTTCATTGCTATTTTATTTTCAGGGTAACCAGCACCTTCGAAACTCAAGAATAAAGATCACTCGCCAAATTATACATATAATTTCTCAAAATTGGTATATTATAAATTTTTTATTTTATTTTTCTGTATACATAGAGATCATAAATAAAGCATATGTAAAGAAAAAAATATCACTTTTGAGATTTTTTTGTTCAGCGAATTAAGGGATATACCGGCACCATGTAGTGTTTTCTTCAATAACTTTGGAACTATACAAGATATTGATATGCGGTATTTTTTATTAAACGTGCAACTAAATACATAGGTAATAATATGAATTAATAAAAGAGTACCACATTCATACATAATTTTTATAAAATTAAATAAATACTGAAAAAAAAAATTTTTTTTTCAATAATGAAGGTTTTTTGGTATTTATTATTATTTTCTGCTACTTTATTATTTTTTAAATAGTAAAACAACTGATTGTCTGTCGATAAACACCTAAATCATCAAAATTGGATCATCCGTTTAGGTTTTAGAAATTTTTAAAGATTTTTTTAAACAAGTGGCACCATCTCTGTTCCTAAGGGGTGAATCTCATTTATCCTCGGATGAAATCGCTTAGTTTGGCCCCCACTATCACTGTGCAAAGTGGCTTGCTTCCATCACAAAATGCAGTTTCCTTTTCATAATTACTATGACATTAGAGTAAGACGCGCTTCAGCCGCGATGCTCTAACTAAGGTTAAGTAGGTACTAAGGTTAAGTTAGACTTTAATTGAAGTGTCCACTTTGAAATCGTATGTGTGTTTCTATAAATTAAATTGGTACATAATTTTCTAAATCACAACTGTACCTAAAATTCCGAAGGAATGTCGAAATATGTATAACAGCGCTTGACGCGATTTTCCTCACAATACTGCGTGAATGACAAAGAAATAAAAAAACATAATACCTACTTGATAAACACAAATAGGTACACGGTTTTATAAAAGTAAGAGTTATTTTTATTATTCTTCTTATTCATAGTCCTTGGATAGATATTAGATAGGTACATTAAACTATATATAATAATATTTGGCTATCTTTTTGTATTTTATCAAGCCAAATTAAGGTTAAATCGTGATATCAAAAAAGTTTAAGTTGCCGCAGCTATAAAATAGACCATGATATTATATATGTTTAAATATTTCAAAATTTACTTGCAATTTTTTTAAATGCCGAAATTAAATCTTTCTTTATTCAATTCAATTCAATATATTAATAATGTTATAAAGACTTTATTTTGTTAATATCAAATTAAAAAGATGATTGTTATTTTTGTAGAATAAACAAAAAGAATTTTATATAGGTAGGAGAAGAATTTACGATCGGCACTGATATTCATAATCTTGAGTTTAATGTTCTTGATAAAACGATTCAACGCAAATACTTAATTTTGGCGTTGTATTTTCCTACTATGATTAATTACTTTGTCTTTATTATATACAAACAAGAATGCCAATTTTTTGCGTTCATTTACATAATCATCCACGTTTTATGTCGTACGTATGACGTACATATTTTGTTGTAAACGTAAATCATGACATCAATACCTTTGAAATTCTCAATCAGGTTTTTTAGCTTAATGTATGATGTCTTTTCTTAGTTTTTACTACTGAAGCAGGCCATACACCCGAGCTGCAAAACCTTCATGCGAAACCGAGTTCAATAGAGAACACACGTTAAGGTTATGCATGACGGTTTTGACCACAGGCATAACCGAGCGACAAGGTTGCATGAACAGGCATGGATAACTGCACAGTTTTGTCGCATACACGCTTATGCATGAGGGTTTTGACTACAGGCATGATCGGTTATGATGGCTTGCATGAACAATTCCATACACGCTAGGTTATGCATGACGGTTTGATCTTACAGGCATAACCATCATGCATAACCTAGCGTGTATGGCCGGCTTAACAAGCAGCCGCCCGCTATTTCGTTCGCGCAGATTCACTACGTTTTCTCACCAGCACGCGTAGCATGACCACCTCGAGAAAAGACTCGACTCAGAGAACAATGGCTTGTCTACACCGAAACGTCACTTTTGTCGACAAAATTGACGTTTCGGTGTAGACAAGCCATTGTTCTCTGAGTCGAGTCTTTTCTCGAGGTGGTCATGCAACGTAGTGAATCTGCGCGAACGAAATAGCGGGCGGCTGCTTGTTAAGCCGGCCATACACGCTAGGTTATGCATGATGGTGTGCTGGTTGGATTTTCAAAAATCTTTTCTTTGTGCTCGCTCTCACTTTAAAAATAAACCTTAATCAAAGTTTTAAGTTTCTTGTTCGAACTGACTGATAGCCAGTTTCTCTTTTCATATTTTTAGAAGATAAATGAGACTTTTGTAGCAAAAATAAACATTACCCAGCGTAATAATAATAAAAGAAATAAGTATCACTAATAAGAAATCATAAATGCGTTCACTGTACTTCAACAGACATTAATAATACAATTGGCTTTTACAATCTCCACTCGTCAGACACTTCCTCAATAAATGTTCAGGTATAAGTTAATAGTTATCTTAGGATTTATAGGCCGTATGCCCACGCCTAATGGAGAAAACTAGATCTCGTTCCAAGTTCAAATGCGCAAACGATTTGAAGAAGAGTTATTTATTTGCAGGTGAAGGTCGATTGCAAATTATCGAACGAATTTATTATTTAATGATTTCATTTTACGAAAATACTAAATCAATTATTATCGTATCTTGTAGGACGATTTGTTTTCTCGTATTTTAATTACTTATTACTTTACTAAAGCTGGATAATAGTGATTACAGATTATACTTACTCACTCATTGCCTAACGGAAAGGAAATCAGATCATTGTTTTTTCTCTTTAATTTAAATAAATTAATAAACTCTGATAAATAAATATCTTTATTCTATGAGTCGTAATAAAAAACAATATGTTTTCTTCTTTCGTAACACTCTGAGATACCTTTTTTCGACGTTTTTATGTTTCTTTAACTAGTTATACAAAAATTCTAATTCATAAAAGAGCATGGTAACAAGATTATGTTTATCTTTTGACAATTAACGAAAAATATACAAGATTAATGATAACACAATAAATCATCTATTTCACTGCAATAACAAAAATCGCGATTAAATCGAATTCGATTACAGATATTAATTTAATAAAGAAAGTTATCTTGGAATAGTTAGCAGTTGATATATGCCAGGAACGAGTATTTCACTTAATATCTTTTATATCTTAAAGTGACAGTACGGGTACACGGTCAGCCGGTTGCACACTATATGTCAGTGATTACATGAGTCATAAGTTTCGTCACTATAATATGGGTTTACCACTGCATTAAACTTTTTACTAGCTAACGTAATATCTGTCTTTATTACAATCAAGGTATGATACCGAAAACCTATCCTTATTTAGATGTAGAGTTCATTTCTTAGGAACAACTTAGTCGAAACTTTACTAAAGACCATCACGACAGCCAGGATTTATTCGATAAAATACTATTTCGGTCTAGGGTTGCTACTATGCAGTATATCATAAAAAGAAAACAATAGAAAAAAGGGGTGGTTTTCAGGGTTTAGAATAATTTTCCGGGGTCGTTTGCAGAGTACTCTATCTACCGTATTTGGCTTTATAAGGCTATTACTTAAACACCCTGTATATTATGTATTTATAAGCTGCGATTATTAAAGATCAAGTATAAATTTCTTCCACACGCATCTGCCACACCCACGAATATTTTAAACTACCTAATTGAAGCGCGAAAAAAAATCGCGCTATAATAACTGGGGGGGTCCAATTACCCAAAGCCCCCACACGCGCCTTTTCCGCTAGGTGTCGCCGCCGTCGCATTACCACAAACGGTTAACAGTCGCCTTCCTGTAGCCTAACATTGAACCACTTCGGCCCTGAGCGACGGCCAAGTGCACCGAGGATGTTATTCGGACAAAAATAGATTCTTTTTATTATGTACCAGCTTATCGACACTGGAATTAGGCACTTGCGTGTGATTTCACTGCTGAAGTGACGCGCAAAATTTTAAATACTTTTCTTTGTGTATTTCAGTATCTAGTGAATAATTTACGATACTTTACAAAATGACAATATCATGACACTGTCATTGCAAAAAATGAAATTGTCTTAGTCGAGATATTTTTTAATTTAATAATGACTGTAGTGGAATATGAAGTCAAACTTGTACACACATCAACTTTGTCTAGGGATACAGGTGTATTTTTCATACGAATGAGGTAAATTTGAAGCCTTGGTTTTCTGCAAGGGATATACCGTGCTGTGATCTGATGATGGCTATCCAGGGAGAGAATGGAGGAGATTCAGATCGTTATACACACCTAACTGATCTGATCAGCATTCTAAAAGATTAAAGGACACGTTTAAAAAAACCTCGAAAATAGCATAATCCTGATATTGAGAACTCTGTCACTTCTATCTTTTAGAATGCTGATCAGATCAGTTGGGTGTGTATAAAGATCTAAATCTCCTACATTCACTCCCTGAATAGCCATCCAGATCACAGCACGGTACATCCCTTGCAGAAAATCGAGGCTTCAAAGTTACTTCGTTTGTATGAAAAAATCACCTGTATCCCTAGACAAAGTTGATGAGTATATGTTAATTTATCAGAGATTGAAAGATGAATAACGTGATGTCCAGAACTGGCACCGTTCTGAATGAAAGGAAGTCGGTAGATTCAAATTGCCGTATGCTGCAGTTGCAATAATTGAACTGGAGCATGTAATGGATCGCGGGGGAGCTGTCGTATGTTATTCTGTCCTATATTTAGACGACAGTTCGTAAGGATGTTGTGATTTATTTAATTGCCATTGAGCCCGTTCACTTGACAGAACCTGCTCCGTTCCTCTCCTAGGCAACGTATTTCTAAAACTACTTTGAATTCAAGCACAGACCTGCTTATGCAGGTCTATGGGCATACATAGACCTGCATATAGGGCAGGCATACCTATAGCCACTTTACATTTTCAAGAAATAGTTAGGTAGGACCTTACTTACAATAAAAAGCATAAATATTTTAAAAAATCCGTTTCCTTTTCAATGGCAAACAAAACATTTCCTTACGCTATAAGATATGAATTTAAATTCAATAAGGCCATCATATTTTTCAATAAATCGTGATCGTTTATAAAACACGTGTAATGAAGTTTGCGGCTGAAATTTGATATTAGAACTTGACCGCTAATAGATTGGCGTTAAATATGCGCTGACATAATTTTCGTTGCATCATTAAATTGTATGCATAGTAACGCATTCCACCGCAACCATTCCACTAATCTGTGTTGACTTGTTGATTGGTAATTTATTATCAGATGTCTAATATTGTTTTTTTTATTACGTTACAGGTGCTGAGATCAATTCAACATGTGGTTTCCCACTTTCGCCTGCTTCCTGTCAGTTTGCTTGATGCTGGCTCCCACTCTGGCCAGCGTGTGTCCAGGAGGATGCGTTTGCAGCACCACCAAGGATGGACTCCACCGTGCGACTTGCAGCAATCTAGCTGAACTCTACAAGTTCACTCTACGGCAACGGCACCACAACATCAATATTTTAGATCTCTCGCACAATAACATCACCAAGTTAACGCACGAGCTTGATCGTTTAACAGAAATTGTCACTTTAGATCTATCAACCAATGGTATCACAGAAGTCAACAAGTTTCTTCATAATGCAAAAAAACTAGTGCATCTGAATTTAGCTCATAACAGGTTACAAAAATTGTCAGTTTCCCATTTGCCAAAAAGTGTAAGTTCACTAGATTTAACTAACAATCTTTTAAAAAACGTCCCGACAGATTTGGGACACCTAACCAGTTTGGAACACTTGGAACTTCAAGGAAATCCACTAAACTGTTCTTGTGAAAATATTATAGCACGGGACCGCTTGCTCCTTGCAAACGTCTTTATTGATAAAGTCAAATGTGCCTCTCCGCTGAAACTCAAAGGAAGTTCTTGGTTAGAATTAAAAACAAAAGACATATGCAAAGTACGAAAAAGCGAACCGAACTATCTAGATATGATGATGGGAGATCAACCTATAGATGCAGTCCAAATTGGGGAACAAACTACTGCTTTAAAATCAATGTCATTAGTAGCAAATAGTGATTTAGATGTTGGCGCTGTTATATTGGACCCAACGGCTGAAGACGATGATAGTAATTTATATTTAAAAGTTGAGCATTCTACAAGTTCTACAAAAGATGTAATCGAAGGTTCAGGTGATATTGAAACATCTACGAGTCAAATTCTAATAGAACCATTGAACAACTTTAAACGCGTCGCTGAGGTTCATCAGTCAGAAGAAATTATACCTGTAGATCATGAACATAGCACTGAAGACCCATTGGAAGGTTCTGGTCAAGGATCTGGCCCGATATTTCTTAATGAAGAACTATTTGAAAACATTACAGAAAAAACTGGAGCTAAATCAGAAGAAGTTATACTTGTAGATCATGAACATAACACTGAAGACCCATTGGAAGGTTCTGGTCAAGAATCTGGCTCAGGGGAGGGCCCGATATTTCTTAATGAATTTGAGGACATCACAGAAACAACTGAAGCTAGTACTACAACCCCAGTAGTTGAATACATTCCTCCACCGATACAAATAATCCCAGATGAAAGTGAGGCGAGTTCTAGTTCAACAGAGTTTCCAATGCCTAGGGCACCATCGGTTTACAAAGGTGACCCTGATTGGTATCTTAAAACAGACGCTCCGTCAACCACAGAATTCGTTACACCTATTTCTCGGGATACAACAATATCAGAGCATATCAGAGTAACATCAGCTTCAGAAAATCTTGGTGCTGCTCCAACAACAGATAAAACACCTCCACACAAAACAGGAACCTATGTTTGTATTGCCATTATTGTAGTTCTATTAGTTGGTCTAATTGGCTTTGCAATCGTCAAGGGACAGATGAGAAAACGAAGAGATAGAAGGCTCTTAAGGCAGCAAAAACCTGACGTAGAAAAAGCATCAAAAGAAATGGTAGATATGAATAAATCACTTTTGGGTAAGCCCGCTGCTGAGTCTCCTGTTGAAAAGAAAGTAAATGGTAAATATGAGTTGGTGCCAACTCATGAAGTTCCGCACAAGAAAAATGAAAATAGAGATATGCCTAATGGCAAAACACAAAATGATAAAAATGATGATAGAACGGATAGCCCTAGGGATACTAACCAAAATAAAAACAGTTCGAAAGACAATAACTTATCAGAAGATAAACATTTGCCATTGCAAGAGACATCTTTTGAATCTGCACCAGACTCGCGAAAAGACACCAGTTCACTGTCTAGTGAGGAAATTTTTGTACCCACTATCGACGATGAAAACCCAAGGTTAAACGGTAATATGGATTCTGACGTATATCCCAATGTAACACAACCTTTGATTAATGGGGACCAAAATACAGATTCAGATTTCTTGTCACCGTCACGTGAATATGTGCCTGTGTACTCACCCGACATGGGCAGGGTCCGCATTAAGATGGCTGAGACCGCAAAGCCTAAAACCCCAGTACTAGTCACCAGGAGTAGGTCAAATGCTGGAGATATCATTATAACTCCGATGGGTGATAACAACATGCGAAAATCTACCACTTGAAATCGGGTCTCATTAGTAAGGACTACTTAGTAGTGTGCGTATTTAAATCGGTGTCATGTCAATCAACAATACTTCACTGTTGGCAAAATTCTGTGATTATTGTGTGCATATTCCAAGGACAATGGACTGAGTAGTATGGTATGAGTGTTGTGTCTAGAAACTTTGCTGCCAAAGTGTGTATGTAGTCGACAGTGCCTTTATTTTAACATTTTATTAGTATAAATATTTATGAGAGTATATTATTGCAAAATAAATAAGAAATATTTTTATACGTGTAAAAGATGTTGCCATGTTCATGATAGTTATTAAAGTATTTCATTAATTTCGCTTCGTAAATGTTTACGATTTGGCCAATGTATATTTTCAAGTCATTTATTATTTTGATGAATCTGTATAAATGCTGGTACTATTTTCACTTTATAAAAAAATATATGGTTGTGTACTTACCCGCAGAACAAATAATAAAGATTTTAAAACAACGAAGTAATATCTGGCTATGTTCGTTTTCTCATTATTTCAATGTAGAGGTTAACTCTATAGTCTGGCTAAACGTAAGTTCCTTTTATAAGTAATTTTATTATTTAGTTTTAAGAATGTGATACCATTTATTTTAAGTTACACATGCTGTTCACATTGTGTAAAATAAATTTCGGTTATTTTATTAGTGTGTATATTTTCTATTTAATTCCAAAAGTTATTTTATTTTTTGAATAACTAAACTTTTTGCTTTTCCTATTGAAATATTCTATTTAATTTTGCTGAACGCCCTTTTTTAATGTTTGAATGGTAAGTAACTTATATGCTATAATTTTAGAAACATATTGAATCTGTAAGTGAAAATGATGGAACAAACTAGGTTGTTAAGAATTCAAGGAAGTTTTGTGGAAGATGATGTATATTTTTTATTTCAAACTATACGATATAAATGGTTGATTCACGTTTTCTGTCTTTTTCATTTCCTTAACAAAGCGTATTACAAATATTGCAAACTTGGTTGATTCAGCATGACGACATTACTAAATAACGCTTTTAGCAAAAATAAAAAAGTGAATACTAAATATTTAGCCAAGGAATTATAATTTTGTATGACGACTTTTTAGTCTGGGAAGAGTAATTCGTCGAATGGCTGATTCAACTAAGAAATGCCCTAGTATAAAATAATACCTATTCATACATAAGTATGACATTCTAATAAATCCCAGACAATAGCAACTATTATACACACATCAACTTTATCTAGGGATACCAGGTGTTATTTTCATACAAACGAGGTAACTTTGAAGCCTTTGTTTCCTGCCAGGGATGTACTGTGCTGTGATCTGATGGCGGCTATCCAGGGAGTGAATAGAGGAGATTCAGATCGCTATACACACCCAACTGATCTGACCTGCATTCTAAAAATGTAATGGACATGTTTAAAAAACCACGAAAATAGCATGAAAATGTATGGAAATCCTCAAACTGAGAACTCTAACCCATTAATCTTTTAGAATGCTGATCAGAGCAGTTGGGTGTGTATAGCGATCTGAATCTACTCCATTCAGTGCCTGGATGGCCATCATCAGATTACAGCACGGTACATCCCTGGCAGAAAACCAAGGCTTCAAAGTTACCTCGTTTGTATGAAAATAACACCTGTATCCCTAGACAAAGCTGATGTGTATATATTCTGTGACAATAGTCAGATAAATCGACTAATGTCGTATTTAGACAGGTCGGCTTGGCAGGCGATTTGCTGGTCGATTTTAGTCAACGAGCGCTTATTTTGTCAACAATTGCCTGTTAAATCGAATCGCCATTTCATTGAAAAGTAAAGTCTGCCAAGTCGACCCGTGTAAATCCTACTTAATATTATAAAGGTGAAAGTTTGTGGGTTTGGATGTTTGGATGTTTGTTCCTTAATCACGCAAAAATGGCTAAACAGATTTATAGCCTGGCTTAAAACATAGCATAATTTTACTCCCGATATTAATTTATCAATCAGAAAGGCACCTACTTTTTATTTCTAGAATCTATGAAATAGATTCACATTCGTCTACGTTCACATCAAATCCTCTTCAATTAAAAAATCGATCATATTTATGTACCTACTTAATGTGCTAACTATATGACATGTATAATTGTATACCAATACCTACAGCTGTCTAGCTAGATGGATAAGTCTTAATTTTTATCAGCTTATAATATTTTGAAATAATTAACCAAAAAATAATCATAATTGTAATCATTAAAATAAGAAACACTGAACTGATTCAAAATAAACGATTAATTTTTTGTATCACGTCAACCATTTTCACTGTACCATAGAGTACATTATTATACTAGAGACATTTTACGTCAAAATTAGTTCTTTAGACGCAAGCTAGTGGCGTTTCAAATAGGCACAAGAACTTTGCTGTCAAATCATACAGGACAGCCAATCCAGTTAAATAAAAAAAATGTTTTCATGTCAGTGTGTGAAGCTGTAAAGGATGAAAATTGCACTTGATGATGTACAACTAGCGCCATCTGGAACAGTGTTCAGGAACCAGTTTTCAAGTCTTTTGAGTAGATTTTCATCATTTTGATAAAGCAAGCAGAGATGTCGCTAATATGCTTTTACGATACCATTGCTACTAGTAGTTCTCGTTCACAAATTGTCCACCAGTCTGCGCACTACCGCGAACTTGGCGCTAGTATAGATGTAGGTTGATCTGTCATTTTGTTGTTTGTTTGCTATTCCATCTGTTGAGGTGCTATTAATTATGATATATTCCTGTGAAGGTAGACTTCAGGTAGCAACTATGTGGAACTAAACCATCTGAGTACTTAAATGTGGTCCGGCCCACTGAGGAACACGTCATTTTTGGATGTTGTAAATCATTATTTTTTTCTTTCAACACATTTTGGTTTTCTTCAATTCTTATTTCGTTTACCGTCGTCCAACTTCCATAATAATAATTATTATTAACAACCATTTTTAGACCTAAGTAATTGAAAAAAAAAAATAACCAGGAACACAAATGCAAATGCACACGTACAAATGGTTTACATCTACAGCAGCGCCACCAAGCGAAATAAATTTTGTCATCCCGTCATCATTGTAACCTATTATTTTACCTAGTATACTCCTGGGACAAAAGCGCTAAACGGTTATTTTGAGCCTATTTTTTTTACCTTTACCTACCGGGAGTGGGAGAAACTCGTTAGATTTTATGCGAACTGCTAAAGAATGGAATGTGCCGCCTGCTCATGTGTTTGTTTCCCCGATAGTTAAGTACAACCCTGATCTCTTCAAGGCAAGAGTGAATAGGCATTTCCTGGGTAAGGATGCTGTAGCATGCTTACTTTACTCAAGCATTTGTCCAGGAAATGCCAATTAAATGCCTTGTAAACAGGACCACATCCTGTTTACCAAGCAAGATGGTGGTCAAATGCCTGTCCAGTTACTACTTAAAAAAAACTAAAAAAACACTTGCCAGTGGACACAATGTCTTACTTTTTTGTTATCGTTAATGTAAAATTACTAACAGGATTGACTTCTCGTTTTACATGTCTTGACACTTTATGATTATTGATATTTATATTTTCAGAATACAATACCGGGTTCTTAAAGAAATTCATTGGAGGTACAATTTAGAAGTTATCTCCTCTAAACTTGAATAGTTCTTCGAATCTGATCGAGCAATTTATTGACTGATTAATAAATTAAAACAAAGGATAGGTATTATGTGATTATACTGATCAACATTTTATTGATCCATTAATAATAATTTAACAGTTGCTTTTAAACTATGAAAATAGGACTAAACTTAGGTTACTAGCTACAGTATTTAGTGCTTTAACTCTTAAAAATTAAAATACAATACAGAACAAGAACACAAAGGTGGATCGTTACTTATTGTTAAAAGTCACTCTCTCTTGGTTCATTATCGTCACTGGAATATCTTCGATTCCTTGGGCGGAGGGGTCTCTCCAACTCAACTTCTACAGTAACTGATTCTTCACCAGCATATTCAGACATGCGTCTACGACGGGCTCCGGGAGAATGGTCCAGCTCCGTTATCTCATGACTACCAAATCTTTTAGGTCTTCTTCGGCGTCGCCTCCGATTATCATCTGACGTCTGTTCAGAATCTTCTATTGTAGGTAAATCACCATTCCTCTCAGTTTCCTCCAATAAGTCACCACTGGACTTAGTTTTTCTACGTCCTCTTTTTCTTTTAGTTTTACCAGTACCAGATTCATTAAGGGAATGAGTCGAAACATTTAATTTCGGCATCGATAGAGCTTCATCATATGATGGCGGGGAGATGAGGTCTCGAGGATCTGGTGCGTTAGTCAATGATTCTTGCTCAGCTCGCATCCTTAATTCTCTCAATCTTTGTCTAGCTTCTTCCACTTGCCTTTCTCTTTCATGTTGAATTGTTAGTAAGCGACGTTTCATCGAGTTACGGATACAGTTTACCAATAAAATACAGAATGTTAAACCAGTAATCATGATGATGATAAACCAAATGAGGCTGTTTGCATTAGCTACATTTTGATTTGGATACCATGTGAAATAACATGCTTCGAGCCACGTTTGGCTTATCAAATTTGTTGGACTACTACACACTAGATTGTATGATTCTTCTTTTTTGAAAGGTTCCAATGTAGCAAACTCATAAAAATCATACATGTTAGCGTCATTGCAGTCACATCTCCACATATTATCGCTTAAGTCTAATCTTTCTAAATACGGGTTTGATTCGAAAAATGATTTTCTCCATATATTCGTAAAACGGTTACCAATAACTGCTAAACCTGTGAGACGTGGCAACATAAAAAACGTGAAGTTATTGATATGGCTTATCCTGTTATAGTTCAAGTTTAAATACTTTAAAGTATTGGATGAAATACTATCAGGAATATGTGATATCAGATTTCGAGACAGATCCAAGTCAACCAGTGATTGTAATCCTTCCAAAGAATCTTTGCCAATGGAATTGATTTCACAAGAGCTCAAATCTAGTACTGTAATGGATGTAGATTTCATGTGACCAACTTGACTGAGGTAATTTCTAGCTAATTTAAACTGAGTCAAAGATGGAATTTCTGTCAGGGTTCCTTCAGGTATTACGGCTATTTCATTCCACGACAGATCTAAATATTTAAGCATACCCAGTCCTCTAAAACTGTCTACTCTCATAGATCCAATATTATTATATGATAAATCCAGATACTCAAGCTTCGTGTTATTGATAAATTCATAACTTCGTAAGTATCTAATCATATTGTGACTAATTATTGCCTTCTTCAAGCTAGGAAATCCTTTTAAGCTTGGCTGTAAAACATTGCAGTAGGATATATCTAAATATCTTAAGGACGAGGAGTACAAAGTATAAGTGGATGTCGCCAATTCCAGTCTGTAGTTGTGTGACATTTTTAAGTATATCAAAGACGGTAAATACGCAAGTTCATTTTGATTAACTGTGGTTAATTGGCAGTTACTCAAGTGTAAACTTTTTAAAGTTGATGATATTAATCCTTGTATCCGTATCAGGGGATTAAAGTTTAGTCTCAATATTCTTATGTTAGTCAACCCGCTAAGCAAAGACTTTCCAGATATTGAGTCAATTTCACAGTGGTCTAATATCAATGTTTCAAGTGAAGAGCTAATGAGCAGTTCTTGATTGACTATATTGTCCATAGATTTAAATTTATTATAAGAAAGGTCCAGAGATTTGAGATTTGTTGCTGGTGCCAAAACATCGTTGGGGTTTAAATTTAACCAATTCTCGAAATAGTTCTTGGATAGATTAAGCACTTCTAGTGCAGTTAAATTAAATAATGCATTTTTATTCAATTCACCCAACCGATTACCGCTGACATCCAAAGTAATCAATTTATGTAACTTGCTCAAACTTTCTGGAAATGTTAATATTTCGTTATTTGAAAGGTTTAGTCTTGTCACCTGAAAATAAGGATAAAATATTAGTTTCACATGTGACTGTAAAATATGGTCAAGCATGAAGATGCATACAAGGTTATTTTTAGTTTATACAAAACCTCTCGTGGAGTTGATCAGAACATCAAACTGAACAACTTTTATTATTGGACCAACCTCGAAATCACGAAAAAAATATCAGCTGTTCTATACAAAATTACAATCCTACTCCATCAAAATGTATGAAACAGCAGATTATTTTTCGCGATTTTAAGGTTGGTCCCATAATGAAAGTTGTTCAGTTTGATGGTCTGATCAACCCTTACCGTTTTGTATTAACTAAAAATAACCTTGAATATCGTCATTGACTAAGGCAGGTACTTATACGATTAAGCAATAAAATATCTATACCTTTTCATTAATTCCATCTGGAAGAGTACTGAGCCCTCGACGTGAACAGTCAATTTCTGTATTATCTGCTTTACATGAGCATAAAGAGCAGATGTCATCTTGATTCTTGTCGTCAAAATCTAACACCTCTGCTCCAACTATTGATAACAACAGCAGCAGAATCGACGACGTCCGTTGCAAAGTCATTACGTCGCCTTTTCATTACTGCCTGAAATATAATAAATGATATTGATAAAACACTATGACTCACTGCAAATTATAATTTAAAAGTAAGTGACACAGATTAACCGTTTGGGAGTAACACCTGTTCATTTAGACATCATATTATTCCATGCGCGTATTTTTTACCGGTCCAAAATCTATGGGCAGTACTATGGCAGTACCTTGCTCTAAATCACTATTGTCTCTGAACATAAAACGTGTTTAAGTCACAACAATTTTATCTTTGTTATCAGTTATTGATAAAGGTGTAGGTTGTGGGACCAAATTTGGGTCGTTTCGCGTTTCGTGAAGTAATTCATTACATACTATCTAGATATGTATGTGTTCGAGTTCGTATAAAGGGTTTTAGATAATTTGTCAGACTGCATTATTAGCAAGGGTCTAATGTTTATTATCGCTTTTGCAAGTTCGATAAATCATTCGATGCAGATATGGTCTTGTACTTGTAAATAGTTATCTACATAAACATTCTGGTCAGAATTTTGCGATTAATCCGAGGCAAAAGATACTTCTCTTGGTAACTTGCTTTCAGGGTTGCCACCTTCAGGAACGGAAAAATCGGGAAAAAAAAATTGAGTCTATGTTCTAAATGTACGTTAAAATCTTAAAATTGTCAGTAAAATTACTGGTCTGGTAACTGGTATGTCAAGAACATATTAAATGTATGTGTATTTTTGTAATGAAGACACTCAAAATCAATGGAAACAAACGGGCGGGTCAGCAAAGTACCTAGAGTAAAATAAAGAAAAGAGAACTACCTAGCTGAAGGAAAAAAAACCGGCCAAGTGCGTGTCGGGCCACGCGCCATAGGGTTCCGTAGTTACCTTATACCATACCATATTTAATACCACCTATCATTTTTCGTTTGCATAAATAACTTTGTTTTTCACAGTGTTGGTATGAATGACAAAGTTATATTTGCGGTTTTGGAAAATGTGCTATATCTCAAAAACTAATTACTATATCTCGTTCAAACTAATTTTGGTTGAAAGTGTTTATTAAGATCTACAGCATATATTTTTTTTAGATTTTTCACTCTCTTACTTCAAAAGTTAAAGGGGGGGGGGACACACATTTTACCACTTTGGCGGTGAATATCTTTCAAACGATTGACTTTGAGAAAAAGTTGTCTTAGAAACCTCAATGTCATTTTTAAAGACCTATCTATAGACACCCAACACGTGTTGGTTTGAAGAAAACAATTTTTTTCAGTTTCAGTTCCATGTATGGGGAGCCCCCCCTTAATCTTTTATTTTTCTTATTTTTGTATTAAATTCGTTAAGCGGTTAACAGAATACATCTACCTACCAAGTTTCAATTGTGAAGTCTTAATACTTTCGGAATAAAGTGGCTGTGACATACGGACAGACAGACAGACAGACAGACAGACAAACAGACAGACAGACAGACAGACAGACATGACGAATCTATAAGGGTTCCGTTTTTTGCCATTTAGGCTACGGAACCCTAAAAAGGGACTTTTGATT
Source organism: Agriphila geniculea (assembly GCA_943789525.1). Taxonomy (NCBI): domain Eukaryota; kingdom Metazoa; phylum Arthropoda; class Insecta; order Lepidoptera; family Crambidae; genus Agriphila; species Agriphila geniculea. The sequence goes on from OX038871.1 coordinate 22,881,173, forward strand.
TAATGTTTTAGGTATTTTTATTTTAACTATGTTTCCATGTATATTTTGTATTGCTACGGGCCTCCCTCGTTAATTCCGCGTCATTTTTATATTAACTTACGAAATCCGAACAAGATATATTATGTATTTTGCAACTCTGCTTTCCTTAAATCTACAGAGCAACGATTTCTGACATAAGAACATTTAAGCATCATATGGGAAAAACCTCGCTCAACATAAGCATTTGAATGCGGTGCGGTATGCTTAAAGCGCGAGATGCAAAATAAGGCATTTAACTTGTTGTCCTTTAGGCTTTTAAACATTTAGACCCATTTTTTATCAACACTTTGAATTTGATTGCGTGTTATTATAAAAAATCGGGACAAAAATAATGGTATGTCAGGACGCGGGACAATATCATCGAAATCGGGACTGTCCCGGCAGAATTGGGACGGGTGGTAACCCTGCTTGCTTTTGTAAAAAAATAATTTCAATTGGCAAAGTAAGCTTTATAGCATTCCAAAAAGACTTTTTCTATTGTAACAGTGAGTATTGCTAGTATAAAAAATATAACCACCACATAATCACTGACCACAAAAATTATTTATTGGACGTAGGTTCATCAGGACGATGAAAACAATAATTGAAAATAGTAACTAACGAGGTTGTTCCATTGACTATCTGATTAGGTAAATAAATTTAGAAAATGACTAACGCATTTCGCCGGTACCGGAAGGATAATAAAAATAATGCACCTACCTAACATATTTTTAATGAATGAATACATACCAGTTACTATCAGCTTCAGCTCACATTCTTCATCAGAAAAATCCACAATGGCACTAAAACTGGATAATAGAATAATGGGATGGTCCGTGCTTATGAGTAACACTTTATAAAGATTTGATAACGATAAAAGTTATTAAATAGTCGAAGACACTTGACTGAAATACTGTTGTGTTCTTAATCATTAAATCATCTCTAAACTAAGTACGGAAGGTGTTTTCAATCAAATTATCTTTGGTTTGCACATTGAAGCCGTCCTACTGAGTATATAGCGCGAGGCAAAATGAAATGAGTAACGCTATCATTTGATAAGGATAAAGAATGGCGAAAGTGTTGTTCGTAATCTATGACTTTACGGTTTCGAAGAAATTTTTGCTAGATACATGTAAATCAAATTAAAACAATACCTAAATTAGTAAAATAACACTGTGAAATTGTTTATATAAAGGTGCTCCCTCGCCGTTTCCGGAGCATTCACGTGAACTGTAACATTATAGATTCGTCTTTGAGCATTACATTACAATAATACCTCCCTGACTGACGAGCATTCGCGAGCTTCACTGATGTATGCCCGTTTTGTATCATTACAAGGTGCGCATTGTAATGCTCGGTTCTCCTCCTTCACTGATGTAATGCTGAAATCTGTAACGTTACATTACACGTGAATGCTCCCGGTGAGGGAGCACCTTTACAAGTGCGAGCGAAAATCTATTATTAGCAATTAAGGCCGCATACTCAAAGGCTTCTTAGCTAAAATCTTAAGTTAAGGTCTCCTTAACTTTAAGGAAGCTGTCAGATTGAGTTTATGATAAATCTGACAACTTTTTTTAATAACTTAGGATAGCAATAAAGCAAACAAAAGTGGATTTAGTTTATTTATTTTGAGCGATTCCCAAATGAACAGTGGAAATTGGTCAATCAACTTTTAATTGAACATAATTTTAATCAAACATAAAAGTGTATTTTCTAGAAAATAAATAGAGTATAATTTTGGGAACAGAAATAAATATTATGTTGTTTACATTTAACGGTTGTCCGAGTGCTTAGTGCGAGTTTCTTAAATTCATGCGAATTACTTTACTATCGCGTTAATCGAGTAAACGTCAAACGCGGCGTAAATCGACAACGAGCGAGTGTGAGATGAAGTTACATGTTACCGCTCGATCCACGTTTACTCACCGTGAATAGCGTTTAATTGTCTTCTTATGTTGGTACTAAGTTTACGTCATGATATAATCCAACCGATTCTAAAAGGGGTATCTTTCTATCTAGCCAAAGGAAAACTGCTACTTTTAAATTTGGTAGGGTTCTAGGAATGTTTACTTTTTAATTCAGTCAAACTTCAAATAAGTTGGCGCAAGGCCGGTCCTAACCTAAATCTTTCTAATCTTTTGTAAATAAAATTAAGCTTATCGCCTAAAATGTTGAGATGGGCGAAATAGGACACTTGAAGAATCAAATTAACTAAACGACGACGGTGATTTGATTTTGTATTGTACACTTCACCGAAGAACCGAAGAACGTACCTAAAAAGTATTGTGAAAAAAAAGGTGTTTTGAAGTGTTTCAAGATTAAAGTGGTTCTGAATTAAATATATGTTCACCTCGAAGACTGGTGAGGCTCACAAAAACTGAACAAACCTGTCTAATATTTCTCCAGGCCGATGAGGAATGGAGAAGAATCAGACACAGGCAACATGAGGACTATATATTATAGAAGAGAAGAAAGAAAAATAGAATAAGAGAAATGGAACTACAAACCCAAAGAGACTGGCAACAATTAGTATTAAGGCTTGGAATTAATGGAGAAATTAGTTGATAAATATTGTAATCATTAAGAACTATATTGGTATTAACATTTTAGTTTTAATATTTTACTTGCCCACCTACTTTAGGTGTAGAGTTGGTAAGTACACAATAATTTTATAAAATTCAAATTAATTATTCTTTGATACTATGTAGGTACTATATAAAGTTTCTACTTAGGTACCTAGGTAGGTAAGTACTTATATTGTTTCTCATTACTACAATTTGATTGCTATGCAATAGGTAGATTTTTTTAATGAATATTGTTAGTTATCAAATAGTTATTATGCCAAAGATTATTACTATATAAGTAAGCGGTAACTAGTGACATAATAAAATTTAAGACTGATTAATTGATTATAGCATTTATCTAATTAATTTAAGGAGGTTACAATAAGATCAAGTACCTTTGTATTTTTTAACTTTATTAAAACTCCATAATTTCTTAAGCACTTGTTTTATTTTATTAAAATTATGATCCCTAACTACCTATATAGATACGTACCTAGCTTAACGTTAGCAAAATGTTCATTATACTACAATATGAAGGTCTTAAGGTGCAGTCACTTTTGTCTGATGCCACAAATTTATGCACTAGAATATAGGTACCTATTAACCTTATAAATTAGTGATTGTTGTAGACATAATAGTACCTAGCTAGGTAGGTTCTTTAAACCTGAAATTATTAAAATAAAAGACTTCAATTCAGTTCAAAATTATTTATAAATGTAGGTCTATTAATATTAACCACTTGCACCTTCATCGAATAATAATGTTTCTTGCTGAAAAGAATAGATGTTCTTCTTTAATAATGAAACAACTATTTGACAATGACCTTGCTCGGTATCCCATACTTTCTGTAACAAATAAACAATGACAATTGAATTACAAGTTAAACGTTTTGATGTTATTAAGTACCAAGCCAGAATATAGGCTTTTATTTTTTGCTAGGTACTTTACTAGAATATCTGATACTAACCGTTGACAGCCAGGCTGGCAGCAGGAGAGGTAGTTGTTTATAGGTTTATAATATCTTTAGGTGTCAAGACTTCCATAGAACTTCATTAACTTCATTTATGTAGATATACACTGCACATTTTTGCGACACATGTTTTTCAACACTGGTAGAGAAGGACCCGTCCATCACCTAAAATTAAATAGAATGTGTTGAGTCAAACACCAAGTTATTAGGTTAGGTTATCAGCTGTGTACAAAGTGTTGAGAAAGGAGACGTATACATACCATTAATTCAAAATTAATGCTCTTTAGGATGCTTTTAAATTGGTTTTTATCTTCCAATTCTTTGCAAAGAATCTTAAAACACCTTATGATAACCTCTAAATTCGTCATCCCGTATTATTGTTTGTTTAATGAAACTCGAGATCTTGCACGACTGGCATAGATGAAATTCCGATTATATTGAGCCTCCTGCGGCAACCAGCATCTTCCAACAATTAAAAAAGCACATTTCCATGTTCTCACTACAAAATATTATGCTTTTCACTGAATAAAAGTAGGTGACAAGTTACGGTATCTTCTCACTCAATTTCACGTTTTTTTCACTGAAGTTAACCATTCGAAATGTCAAAAATGCGACTCGCACTCGCGAAATATAACAAACAACCAATCACAAGCAAGAACGTTCTCACTTGGTCACGTGGTGTTTTCACTTTTCGATTGTCGTTGCTCGGTATCGACCGCGTAAAAAACTCACACTCACAATTTCTAGTACAGCCTTTCGTCACAAGATGGCGTTGTTCCGATTCCATACTAAATCGCGTTTACTTTAACGCGATCGAATAAGTAAGAAAACTCGCACTAAGCACTCAGTTGACATTTCATCCATTTCAGAGTAGGGAAGTTTTCATACAATGAAAAGAGACATCAACGTCAACAGCTGGATAATCGTTAAAATATTTATGTACCTAAACAACATAATTTATTTCTGTTACCAAAATGATCATTTAAGTATTAAATTTAACCCAAACCATTATAAGGTAGGTAGTTAATATTTATTTCCAAGAAAATATAGGTATCTATAGGTATGTTTGGGGACAGGAAAACTGGAAAAACTAATTAAGGCGCTAAGAAGGGTCAAATCCCAATATTCAATTCAAATTATTGAAAGATTACGCGCGTGAAGCTATCATGGAAAAAATATATAATGTACTTGGAATAATACACAATAGATTTAATTAAAAGCATTTGTAAAAATGTTACCACCTTTGATGTAAAAAAATATTCCGCGGACCCTGTTTCTGGTCCTATTTGCAAAATTTCTTGGAAACAGAACATTCGTTTATGTTTAAACCAATACATAAAAATCGGCGAAGTTAATACCTTCAATTTTAATTGAACAGATTTTTTTAAACTAACTTGAAAGCGAAGAAATTTAATAAAAACATGTAAAAATTGAGAATTCGGTGCTAGTTCTCGACGCAACCGCCGCCTTGGAACGCGCACTGATTTGAACCCAAAGTGAGTAGCGTTACGTTCGATTTCACACCATCACGGATCGACCCGCTCGGATTGAGGCATGTTAAAGCCTTAAAGTGGATTGATCCAAATAATTTATAAAATAATTTCTAGCTCGATAAAAATAGCTTGAAAATTAGAGAATCATTAAACAATAAATATATATTATGTACGATATCTGCTAATTTCCTGAAAAATAAAAAATAAATGATATCAAATCGTAACGCCATTATTCTGTATGTAGAGCGCCATCTAACGTTAGTTGGTGCAAACACAACAATACGCGATAAGTACTATGAGATTGTACACGTAGCGGCTTGCCGTAGATAGGTTCCGTTCCACTATCCACAATCACAACGAAAGATGGCGTTAGATCCAACTCAAAAGTTGCACTTAAAATCTAAAAATAAATTAATGATTATGTGAGCGAATTAGTAACAAAATATTATGTCAACAGTAAATTCATTTTTAAGAGTTTCGTGCGTGTTCCTCAGTGGCCGGACCACATTTTAGTACTCAGATGGTTTAGTTCCACATAGTTGCTACCTGAAGTCTACCTTCACAGGAATATATCATAATTAATAGTACCTCAATAGATAAGGAAATATTTAACAAATAAAGTGGTCCGGCCGCAGAGCAATGCTCTCTGGCCGCACCAACTCCATATTTAGAAAGTGTGATACATTTTCAAGAAATTTATATCGCAGTAAAACCTACCTAAATAGTACCTTCCACACGACAAGTTTCGTAAAATAAAACTCATTGGCTTAGAAGTTACAAGCCGTAGTTTGTGGTCCGGCTGGGAAGCATTCTCTGCAGCAGGTCAATATCGTAACTGTGATACATTTTCAAGAAAGTGATATCCCAATAAAAGCTACCTAAATAGTACCTTCCACACGACAAGTTTCGTAAAATAAAACTCATTGGCTTAGAAGATACAAGCCGTAGTTCGTGGTCCGGCTGGGAAGCATTCTCTGCAGCAGGTCAATATCTAAGTGTGATACATTTTCAAGAAAGTGATATCCCAATAAAAGCTACCTAAATAGTACCTTCCACACGACAAGTTTCGTAAAATAAAACTCATTGGCTTAGAAGTTACTAGCCATAATTTGTGGTCCGGCTGGAGAGCATTCTCTGCAGCAGGTCAATAACTAAGTGTGATACATTTTCAAGAAAGTGATATCCCAATAAAAGCTACCTAAATAGTACCTTCCACACGACAAGTTTCGTAAAATAAAACTCATTGGCTTAGAAGATACAAGCCCTAGTTTGTGCTCAGGCTAGAGAATATTGCTCTTTTATTTCATCAAACTATTAATTTGTATAATTAAGCTCAAAGTATTTAATCCGGCTAGGAAGGACTACTTTTCAGCGAATAGAAGCAAATTCGCAAGGGTCGGTCATGGGATGGGTGACCAAAAAGCTGTAAAATAGTATAGACGCGTTCACAGGTTATGGGCGCGTTACATATTGATATAATCAAACTTACAAAAAATACAAAACAATGAAATAATTTTTTATTCGTATAAGTAGCAATACAAAGAGGAAAAAATCATCAACAAAAATGAATAATTATGTAGGTACTCTTATTTCGTATAACCTTACTTAAAATTATTCCTTACTTATTATTTATTATTCCTTACTGTCGTGCGTAGGGTCGTCGTCGAAGAGATAAATAATAACTTGCGAATATTTTAACAGCTTTTACTTGCGTTCCACAATGGTACATAGAAAAAATTATAGTGAAAGTATTAAAAATAGCAAAAATAGCGAATGAACGTTTTTCCTTTCAAAAGCTCGCTTATATAGGTACGTTTTGAATTTGGATTTTGACCGCTTCTTCATCGCCAGCCAATCCCGTTGCCGCAGCCGTCACTCGCTCCGTTTCACGCAGTGGTCGCGACATGCCCCCGGCCTTGGAAGCACCAGGATGCTTTCAAATTACTGCGCCGCATCTTCATGGAATAAAGGGCATATTTTTGAGAATGCCCGCCGTACAGTGCCACTTGCTGTGCGAATGTCCGCCACACGTGATATGCCGTCTTTTCCAGGAACTGTAGCAACGATGCGCCCCAACTGCCATTTGAGAGGAGGCAGGTTATCATCTTTGATGACGACGAGAGTTCCAGCTTGCAACGAGTCGCCGCCTTCAGTCCATTTGCATCTAGTCTGCAACTCCGAGACGTATTCTTTCGCCCAACGTGCCCAGAAATGGTGACGAATCTGCTCCACCTTCTTGTAGCGATTGAGTAGATTCCCTGGATCAGCTCGCATGTCATCATAAACTGGCGCTGTAAGTGTACGACCGATCAGGAAATGGGCTGGACTTAAGGGTAGGAGATCATTAGGGTCTGAGGACATAGGTGAAAGTGGACGGGAGTTAAGGATCGCCGCCACTTGTGCTAGTACTGTGGTAAATTCCTCAAACGTTAAATGCGCGTTCCCAATGACCCGCGTCAAGTGATGTTTACAAGACTTTATTCCTGCCTCCCACAGGCCACCAAAATGAGGAGCGTAAGGGGGAATAAAGCTAAATTTAATAGATTGGCTCGTCGCGTATTGAGCTATATCCTCTGAACAATTATTTAAAAAATTAGAAAATTCTTTCATTGCTCCTACAAAATTCCTGCCATTGTCAGAGAATATTTCAACAGGTTTTCCGTAGCGTGAAATAAAGCGTTTGAGAGCTAGAATGTATGCCTCCGAGGAAAGATCACTTACAAGTTCCAAGTGTATTGCGCGTGTTATAAAACAGATAAATAAACAAATATACGATTTTACCGTTTTTGCGCCCCTTCCCTTGCGATTCAAAGTGTAAATTGGCCCCCCATAGTCGACTCCACAATATAGAAAGGGATAAGTAGCACTCAATCGTTCCTTAGGCAGATTACCCATAAGCGGATGTAATGTTTTTCCCAATAGTTTTTTGCAAACCACGCAATCCCGTACTATTTTTCTAGCAAGGTTTCTTCCACCAATCACCCACCATTGCTCGCGCACATTGTATAGGAGTGCCTGAGGGGCTACGTGAAGAAGAGACTGGTGTTTGTGACGAAACAATAGCACGGAAAATTGATGTTTTGATGAGAGTAAAATTGGGTGCTTCTTATCATAGTTAAAATCCTCTGAGTTGCTAATTCGACCCCCAACGCGTATAGTATTAGATGTGTCTAAAAATAAATTTAATTTTTGTAAGCTAGGATTATGTTTTAGTGATAACCCTTTTGATAATTTTTCATATTCATCATGAAATGATTCCAATTGAGACAATTTTGCAAGAATCATCTCAGAACATCTTAACTCACTAATAGTAATTGCGCCGCTTAGCCTATCCAACTTTGACTGTCGAATATTGTGCAAAAAACGTAATACATAGGCAAACGTACGAATTAATCGGTCAAAACGAGAAAATCTAGCAAACGGAATAATACTCGCATTTTGATTACAATTAAAAGCATGTACAACATTAGCCTTAACCTCCGGTAAATCGTTTATTGAATGTTGTGCCTTATTTTCTGAATTGTTAAAATCGAAATTCGCATCATGTAAAAAAGTCGGACCATTCCACCATAAACGTGAAGTGGTCAGGTCAGGCAGGTGCACACCCCTGGACACTAAATCGGCAGGGTTAATTTTTCCGCTCACATGTCGCCATGGTTGCCCTTCAGTTAATTCATGTATCTCGGCTACTCTATTCTGAACAAAAGTTTTTAATAAATTAGGTGCCATGCGCAGCCACCCTAAGACTATAGTAGAATCTGTCCAGAATATGACACGATTAAATTGACAGTAAAGCGAATTTTTCACCAACGAATAAAGACGCGCGCCAAGTATCGCCCCGCTTAGCTCGAGCCTAGGTACGCTAACAGGCTTTAACGGCGCAACCTTGCCCTTCGAACACAATAAATGCACAGATGGTGACACATTATTATCATCGAAAACAGATCGGACATAAATACACGCTCCATAAGCCGTTTGAGAAGCATCGGTAAATATGTGTAACTCAAGTGCCGTAGGTACACTTGCTATTACGTGTCGTGGAACACGAATATTTCCGAGCGTCGATAAACTGCTAGCAAACCGGTTCCACTCAGCTGTGACGTCGCGCGGCAGCTCGTCGTCCCAGTCCAACTTGAGAAGCCATAGCCTTTGTAATAAAACCTTTGCTACTATTATTGCAGGGCTCAATAATCCTAGTGGGTCGAATATTTGCGATATATGAGACAATATTGTGCGCTTAGAAATTATATTATTATTTTCAAATTTTGTATCAAAATAAAATTCATCAGAATTAAAATTCCAACACATACCTAATGTTTTACAGTTGTGACTATCGTTAATATTTAAATCTTTAGCGTCATTAAAACAATCGGAAGCTAGATCGCATCGAAAATTAAAAATCCATTTCCTTAATGAAAAACATCCCGCCTTTAAAGTGTTTGAAACCTTTTCGCATAATTGTAATAGTTCGTTTTTATCGTTAGATCCAGTGACCATATCATCAACGAAAAATGATTCGGCTATTGTTCTTTTGACGTCAGGATCCGGACTGTCTAAAGATAATTGTTTTAAACACCGTACAGCCAAGAAAGGCGCGCAGGCGCAGCCATAACTGACAGTATTTAATCTGTACACATTAATTCGTTTTGTCGAATCGTCACGCCACAAGATAAGTTGTAGGTCACGTTGATTTTCATTGATTAATACCTGCCGATACATTTTTTCGATGTCAGCACACGCTATATATTTGTGTTGACGCATACGCAATAAAATGGCAAACAAATCACCTTGTATCGGAGGTCCTACAAGTTGAAGGTCGTTGAAAGACTGCCCGGAACTCGACTTCGCACTAGCGTCAAATACCACACGTAGCTTAGTGGTTGTGCTTTGCTCGCGGAGCACACCGTGATGTGGTATTACATAATTAGGGGTTCCGTATTCGTCAACACGCGTCATATGACCTAATTGTTCATACTCGTGCATAAAATCGCTGTATAATTTTTTATACTCGGGATTAGCTTCTAGGCGCCGTTCCAAAGATAAAAATCGTTTGAGCGCTTGAGGATAAGATTCGCCTAACTCATGTAATGAGGATTTGAGAGGAATGTTTACGGAAAATCTTCCGTTTTCGTCACGCATCGTAGTATTAACGAAAATATTTTCACATTCCTGTTCTTCATTTGTATACGTCTTACATGGTTTTATAATTTCCTCAAGCTCCCAAAATTGACGTAATTGTAAATCTATACTTTGAGAAAAATTACATTGTACACTACCCATATTGCGCGTATTTAAATGTATGGGACCCGAGACTATCCACCCTAAACGCGTATTCTGAAGGAACGGCCCATTAGGTAATCGCATTCTACCGCTATTCAACAAATCCCAAAACTTATCAGCGCCTATCAAGATATCAATATTTTGAGATTCGTAGAATGATGGATCCGCTAATTGAATATGCTCAGGTATTTTAAACTCCGCATGATGCTTAGATATAGCGGGCAACGTATATGTTAAGTGTGGTAGCACAATGCATTTAATTTGCGTAACGTATGTACTGGTGCAGGATTTTATTTCGATTTTACACATTTGAGTAGACTGTGTAATCGTATTGCCGACACCACGGATTTCATGTGTGGACTGTATTAATGGCAATTGTAATAGTTTGCATAATGAACTAGATATAAAACAGCGTTCGCTTCCCGAATCTAAAAGGACGCGCGCTGAGTGATAATTTTTATGCACGTCAAGTACTTCTACAAGTGCAGTGGATAACAAAACAACTTGTCCGTGTGATAGATGCGATTCTAAGTGTGCGTTACATGACACGGCAGCGGTGGCGGGGGGGCTAGAAACCGGTCGCTGCACCGCCGCTGGCGACAGATCTTGGGTGAGGGAAGAATGCATAGACAAAACTTGTTTGTTATTTTCGCATACGCGCGCAGGCACCGCTGGGCTAACATCATCCTTACGTTTGTGCAATAAGGTGTTATGCCTTTCATTGCACTGTCTGCACGGACCGAATCTGCACGAACCTACAGTATGACCCGAGCGCAAACAGTTTTCGCACAGTTTGTTGGCGTTAACATGTTTTAATTTTGTATTTAAATCGGTGGTTAAAAATAGTTGACACGCGTAAAGTGGATGCATACCGTTATTGCAAAACGAACACGACCTATTGTTGAAGTGCTTTTGTGGCTTGTTAGTGGAAACGTTGCAGTGAATCTTCGGGTAGTGCGAATGTGATTGTTTTTTATTTTTCGTGTTTAAAGTAGAATTAGTGCTACCGTTTGATAACTGCAACGTCTCCAGCATATCCGCCCGATCTTTTAGAAAAGACAATAACGAATCTACCTTCAGTTTTGACTTGGAGTTACCGGATTGTTTTAAAATTGTGGTTTTATGTTGTTCCCACTCGCGTTCCGAAATTTTATCTAATTTAGAAACAACAATGTAAATAATTAGTGTGTCCCAGGTGTCTACTGGTTCACCTAGGATTTTTAGTGCACGCAAATTTTTTAAAATCGTATCTATTAAATTTCGCAATAAATCCGGTTCCTCCTTAGTCAAGGCTTGAATGTTGAACAATGCTTTTACGTGGTTATGTACTAACAAGTTACAATTGTTGTACCGATTCAACAATAATTCCCATGCCACAGAATAGTTATCTGCACAAAATTCTAATGAATCTATTACTAGGGCTGCGCTGGCTTTTAATGAAGATTTCAGATAGTGATATTTTTGAATGCTACTTATCTGCGTGGAATTATGGACAAGGGATAAAAATGTATCCCGGAATTCTAGCCAACATTCACTCGAACCATCAAAGGTCGGAACAGATATGGTGGGAAGTTTAACTGAATTATTAGAGCAATCTTTAGAACTAGAAGCTTCACTCTCAACGTTTAGCATACATTCAGCTCGAGCCATCACTCTGTAGTAACTGTCTTCAAATTGATCGCGTTGATTCAATTGTTCTTCTAAATCTACTTCTAAAACCGATTCTTCTAGCGTACTTTGAAGACCGTTAAACTCTGCGTGAAGGCTTTTGGCACTTTGAATCCTAAGCTTTAAATCTGCCTTTGATTGTGAAGACAAAGGCTTCTCACACTCTAAATTATTAATAAAATTGCAAAACCTAGTTAATCTACTCTTGACAATGGCGCGTTTTTTAACTAGATCACGAATTAATTGATTTGTGCTGTCACTGTCGGTGACGGTTATTTTTACTGGTGATTTTGAACGAGGCACAGTAGTAGATTCGGTAGTAGTACTCATTTTGGCGGCTAGTGAAAGTTGGATTTATTATACAGTGGCAGATAGTGCTAGCAAACGGCACGCTGCTATAGACAACTGATAATAGAGCTCCCTGCGTATCAATCACTAGTACCTACTATGAAGTAATTTACCACAGTAATAAACACAAGTTTAAGCAATGGATTAGGAAAGGAAATGATAGCTGATGGTCGTACCTTTTGCGCTTTGTTCTCGGCTCGATCCTCAGTTATTCTGCGTATATTCCTTATTGTTTTTCCAATTGGTAGCTCCAACTTTGGTATAGAAAAGTCCAAATTTGGCTGCGAAGGTCCAGATGTCGTGCGTAGGGTCGTCGTCGAAGAGATAAATAATAACTTGCGAATATTTTAACAGCTTTTACTTGCGTTCCACAATGGTACGTAGAAAAAATTATAGTGAAAGTATTAAAAATAGCAAAAATAGCGAATGAACGTTTTTCCTTTCAAAAGCTCGCTTATATAGGTACGTTTTGAATTTGGATTTTGACCGCTTCTTCATCGCCAGCCAATCCCGTTGCCGCAGCCGTCACTCGCTCCGTTTCACGCAGTGGTCGCGACACTTACTTTAATCCTTACATATAATATATAAGAGGTTGTACTTAAAACTTGGCAGTGTTCTGAATGGCTATCAATGCGCCTCTTTTATTTGCTATGCAGCGAGAAAGAGATGTAACTATAGCAATTCATAAACCTGACAAGTTTTAAGAGGTTGTAATAACCCCCTGATCAAAGAGTACTATTACAATACTAGCTTCCGCCCACAACTTCGTTCGCGTGGACATTCAAGAAAATCCTTAGGGAACCATTAACCAGGAAAAGAAGTATTCTATGTTTAAACGTTCACACTGTGCGCGCTGCCTTGCGAGGCAGGACATTAAAACATATAATACTTTTTATCCTGATTAAATGTTTCCTAAGGATTTTCTCGAATGTCCACGCGAATGAAGTCCCCACTGCTGTAAAGAACTGTAAAGAAGATGGGCCATCACCCACCATGCGGGCCCTATGCGGATCGGTGTGTGTTAACGACTGCAAATGTAGCCAGGACCAACGGCTTAACGTTCCTTCCGAAAAACAGTTTTTTGGTCACCCATCCCATGACCGACCCTTGCGAATTTGCTTCTATTCGCTGAAAAGTAGTCCTTCCTAGCCGGATTAAATACTTTGAGCTTAATTATACAAATTAATAGTTTGATGAAATAAAAGAGCAATATTCTCTAGCCTGAGCACAAACTAGGGCTTGTATCTTCTAAGCCAATGAGTTTTATTTTACGAAACTTGTCGTGTGGAAGGTACTATTTAGGTAGCTTTTATTGGGATATCACTTTCTTGAAAATGTATCACACTTAGTTATTGACCTGCTGCAGAGAATGCTCTCCAGCCGGACCACAAATTATGGCTAGTAACTTCTAAGCCAATGAGTTTTATTTTACGAAACTTGTCGTGTAGAAGGTACTATTTAGGTAGCTTTTATTGGGATATCACTTTCTTGAAAATGTATCACACTTAGATATTGACCTGCTGCAGAGAATGCTTCCCAGCCGGACCACGAACTACGGCTTGTATCTTCTAAGCCAATGAGTTTTATTTTACGAAACTTGTCGTGTGGAAGGTACTATTTAGGTAGCTTTTATTGGGATATCACTTTCTTGAAAATGTATCACAGTTACGATATTGACCTGCTGCAGAGAATGCTTCCCAGCCGGACCACAAACTACGGCTTGTAACTTCTAAGCCAATGAGTTTTATTTTACGAAACTTGTCGTGTGGAAGGTACTATTTAGGTAGGTTTTACTGCGATATAAATTTCTTGAAAATGACACTTTCTAAATATGGAGTTGGTGCGGCCAGAGAGCATTGCTCTGCGGCCGGACCACTTTATTTGTTAAATATTTCCTTATCTATTGAGGTACTATTAATTATGATATATTCCTGTGAAGGTAGACTTCAGGTAGCAACTATGTGGAACTAAACCATCTGAGTACTAAAATGTGGTCCGGCCACTGAGGAACACGCGAGTTTCGTACATATCGCCGAAAGTCAAAAGGTGGAATGTCAAATGGTCAACAACGGATAGGACTAAAACATTGCCTTTTGTTTCTATTATTTGAAGTAAGTGCTTTGAATGTGATGAATAATTAAGTTATTTTTTATTAAATCTGAAGCATTTACTTGAAATAATAAAAGCAAAATGCAATGCTTTAGTTTTATTAAATTGAGCCATTGTCCGTTCCAAACTCAATTCAATTTAACTTAGACAACAGTAAAATAATACTTAGCACTATAGTTAAAAAATAATATCTTATTTGGTAGGCATGTCTATCTGTTTTAGTATCAAACTTGCATTTGGTAATATTAGGGACTAAAATTCATTTTCATTACTGTTAGTTGCGTTAATTTGCAAAGTACGCCTTGCAGAACGTCTGTCATGTGTTCTGGGCCTGTACTCTGTTAGATCTCCAATGGACCTCGATCTTCGGTAGTGACGACGGTCCTCTTCTTCCTCTTCCTCTACGAAGTCAGGGAGTGAGTGGAACGAAGCATTCAATCGTGGCATCAATAATGCTTCATCATAAGTAGGGGGTAGATCTTCGTCACGCAAGGGAATCCGCAACGGAACAGTTTCTGCTCTAGGCTGTGGTGTAGATCCATTAGAATTAGAAGACACATTAAGTATGGTAGTCTGACGTTGTGGCTCGGGTGAAGTCAATGGCATTAGAGTTCTACAAATACAGGAAGTGATTATCACTCCTATAATGACCCCTATAAATACTGCCAATGAAGTATACGATACGACAACTTCGTCATTCGGGTGCCATGTGCGAATATACGCTTGTTGCCAACTCATCTGCGTCACGTTCGCTGGAGAGTAGCATAATAAAGATCCCGTATCAGGGACTTTCGAAGGCTCTTTGGTCAAGAATTCATATGTCAACAATAAGTTCAAATGGAAACCTTCGCAGCTCCACTGATTACCTTTCACGCGGATTTCCCTCAAAAACTGGTTTGAGGAGAAATGTGAGGTTGACCAAACTTCCTTGAACTCGTTTCCTCTCAGGTCGAGTACCGCCAGATGCGGTAAAGATGAGAAAGAATTGTCATTTATAGAACCAATACCGTTGTAACTCAAATCTAGCTCTTGGAGAGTATTCGAGGCAAAATTGTCCGGTATTATTTCGATTGCATTCAGTGACAGAAATAATTCTAGTAACGATACCATTTCGCTGATTGCGTTCTGCTGGATGTCAGATATTTGACAATTATTCAAATACAAACATTTCAGTGAGTGTGTTTGAAATCTTGGTATAGCCGAAAAGTAATTTCTGGACAGTACAAGAGTTTCTAGCTTATTCGTCAGCTGAAATATTGTGGGTGACAAATTACGGATTCTGTTTTCGGATAAATCTAGATATCGTAGTTCAGTCAATTTGCTGAAAGCTCCGTCTTCTATGTTGCTTATTTTGTTCTTAGATAAATCAAGTCTTCTTACACTGGTTTGTGAGTCCATCCAGACGTCATAGTTGTTGTTGGACAAGTTCAGCGTGTGCAGATGTTCCAGGCGTTCCATGTACGTCGGCAGCGGAGAGCTTAAATGATTGACTGATAAGTCCAATATCTCCAGCTGTGTTAATTGTTCTAATTGCGGTGGGAACGATACAAAATCGTTGTTGGATAATAGTAGCACTTGGACCTGTAATAATAAGATGAACTATGATGAACTCAGTATTTAATTTTTTTAGAAATGGTTACAAAACTTGATCCCAATCAATAAATATGGATAACAAAATGTCCATCCTTGAACTTTTATTGCTACTATGTTAAAATAATATAACATAAATTCATGACATAAACTAATGCCAATGATGACTTTAAAATATAAAATTTCAGTGAATTAACACACAGTTTCCAACATAACGGGACATTTGCTCTCATTGATTATACTTACATTTTCATTAAGACCCTCGGGCAAATCTGTCAAATCTCTATTTGTACAGTCTACATATATAAGAGAGTCTAATTTATACGTTAGACATGGAATAGGACTATCTCTTTCTTCTCTTCGCTGCCTTAAGACTCCTGCTTGAACTATTGAAAGTAGGAGCCACAACCATGAGACTACTACTAATATATCACCTGGAATAATAAAAGTACAAAGTAAGTAAAGTCTAAAATATATAAGACACTAGCGGCCCGCCCCGGCTTCGCACGGGTGCAGTGCAATGTAGTTACTAATGTAAAACTGTGCTAATGTGGTGTCAGTGTGAAGTTATTTTATTATACTACAGGATATCTACATATATACGACGTACGCAAGGGGTGTTAAAATATAATTGAAGTGTGTGTGTGTGTCTGTGTGAGGACTCTGAGGCAACCTAGCTCCCAAACTTAAAGATCGATTTTATTGCGATTTTTATGTATAGTTTAAGAGAAGCGTACAGACGGCGGGAAGCGACTTTGTTTTATACTATGTTTAGCTTTTGCCCGTGGCTCCGCCCGCGTGGGAGTCGGTAATCGTTGTAAGTCTTCCCTTGGAAACCAATGATCGGCATGAAAAGAAGCCTGTGTTAAGTATTCCAGACTAAAATCTATCCCTGTGCCAAATTTCGTCTAAATCCGTTCACCCGTTCAGACGTGATTGAGTAACAAAATGAACAACATCCAAACATCAAAACTTTCACATTCTTACAATTTTGTGATATATAGGTAATAGCTGCACCCCGCGGTTTTACCTGCGCAATCTGTTGATTCTGTAACCAAACGCGCATCTCACTATACTTCACTTTGCGTGAATTAGTTATTAGAAATTAGCTAACTTAATGAGCAATTTTACCGATTACAAAAATTTTAGGTTAGCTATCTAAAATATTTTGTGATGAAAAAAAAATCTTATCATTATCTTATTTATGATTTAAAGTTCCCGTCCCGTGCAGTGAAGTGAGATTCGAAGTGGGGTTCGAGTTTGGTTACAGACGCCGTACTGTTCACGATTTTGTATTAGATAGGTAGGTAGGTACTTAATAAAATTTCTTAGCAGTAATATAACAAAATAAGTATAATAATATTATGTAACATTTAATACTCATACTTAATAGTTTAGTAGGTATCTTCTTTTTAAATAAAAATCTATGTATGTTTATTATTTTGTTTCCTATGCGAGTAAACCATTCACAACCAATTTTGATGAAACTTTGGTACGCTTATAATCTTCTTATAATAAATATTTGTTGAATTTCTGCTTATGACTGAAAAGGTTCCTGGCTAAAATAACGTGACATTGCAAATTATGTCGGGTGCAACTAATGTTGTGCATTATTATCCGGCTCTCAATTTCAACACTTTACACCACATTCCTTGTCACGTTAGATATCTGATATTTGCCAGATTTTTCCACATTTTATAAGTAGACTAATATTTCGTAAAATAGTGAAAATCAGGATAAATCTTATACAACATGAAATGTCAGCTCGTGCGGTGACATAATTACAGTCTCAGGGGAGGTGACAACCTGACAACTGACATTTATTTTTCTTAATCATTCAAATGCACTAAGAAGTTTTGATTCCGATATCGAAATCAATCACCCTAAAAATAGCTTTCTACCCCTTTTCAACCCTGTTAGGGGATACATTTCAAAAAAATGTGAAACACGTGTTCAATTAATTTTGTGATAAAATGTCTATGCCAAATTTCAAGTCAATCGGGCCAAGGAATCGCATTCTCCCATACAAACTTTGCCACCCTGTTTCACCCCCTTAGGGATTGAATTTCGCAAAATCCCGTCTTAGTGAGCACCTACATCCTAAAAGGAAACATTATGCAAAATTTGAGACTCCTAGCACTTGTAGTTTCTGAGATTTCGTGATGAGTCAGTGAGTGATTTACCCTTTTATATATATAGATGACGGTGCGCTGGATGACAACTGACAGATACTATAGATACTAAGTTTCAAAAATCATAAAATAACAAGATGTTGAGGTTTTTTAGGTGACTATGAGAATAAAGTAGATTATTTTCAAATATTTTGAATAATTTCATTTAAATTTTGCGTTCCGTTCACAGTCAAGATGATAAAAATAACAACCCTCAGATGAGAATAAATAATATTATTTCTAAACCAAAGAAAATGCCTTGAAATTTCCATAAAAATTAAAAACCTTTGACTTTGTGATAAAAAAAAGTAAGCTCACCTGGCCCCATTAGAAATACAACAATCTCACATTTTACGTAAATTCACTCTTGCACTCAGAGACAATCCTATTACCGTTATGTCACTTTACTACTAATTATTTTAGGAGAATTTGGACTCATTGCACTAATCTACACACAGGACACAATGCTTGGCACGTATTGTTATCGAACTCTTTGGCTAAAGGGTGTGCCTTTGTAACATAGTACCAAATACAGGTTGTTGCCACAAAAACTAGAGAACGTAATGATGTACTTGTCAATTCCTCCTTATCATTTGTCATATTGTTATCAACTCATTCATATAAAGGCGGTTTTAGATCAATGCATGGATGGAACTTAATGTTTCTTATTCATATTATTAAGTTTCAGTATCTGTTAGCAAAATAAATATATTGTAACATTAATTTAGTTTGCGTCATTCGAACTTTTTGAATTTTGAAATCAATTAAAAAAACAACACCTTTGTAAAAGTTGTAGTAAGTACCTAGTTGGTAGTGTTGTACATCCTGATTTATTAAGCAGATGATTTATTTTTTAGCCTCTATATTTATTACTTATTAGCCTCTATGAAGCAGCTAAACGTAACAGCTGTTTCTCATGTAAGTTATTTGACCTTAAATACTCATTTTAAGATATATTGGATTTGGAAAACTGATTTATTGCCATTAATAATGCGCAATGAAAAGGCTGCCAAACATTTTACTGAAAAAATAATTATTCCATAACAGTGCTTTCTTAAAAGTAGACTTACAATTTTATTAAGGATATTATTATTCATAATACTAGTAAGTATTATGTTTTGAGCATAGGAATTTGTTAAGAAATTTCGAAAATGTGTAAATAAACCAGAATTTTTTAAACACTATTGTTAGCAATTAAATGAAAAGGTTTATTTGATTGTTTGTTTATTTTTTAAATTTTATCGAAGTAGAATAGAACCCGAATTAAAAAATGCATCATCCTGTAAATGGATTGTCGTTATCGTAGTCGCTTTATCACTGTTTACGTATCGACTTATCACTTGCCCAAAGAAACGTATCTGTCACTATCAGCTCAAAAATACACCAGTGAGTTAGTCACCAGCCCAATATACAGAATAAATACTATAATAATATGCAATAGGACAAAATTAAAAGCCTGTGTTTTTTAAATAGAAGGTCCGTACGGTCGTATTTGAAAACGCTACCTACCGTCATTTGTTATATTTTGTTTCGCTAACTCCTTGGTAACTGAATAGTCTGGATTGTCCTGAGATTGCCTGTGCGGAATGCCTTTATGTGTGCCTGCACGGGAAGCCGCGATTTGTTCCGAGCAACTTTTATGTGTACTTTTCTTGTCTGTATTGCCCACAATGCGAAGCCAATGAACCATATATGCCAGTTTTAAATTTATCACGTGAATATAAGTACTCGATAAAAATAAATCGAATAAGTCTTTTTAATCTTTCTCTCTCTCATTCCTTTTTGTATTATCAATTAAGCACTAGATTTGCAGATTTTGTTAAAATTGTCTTGGAGCGATCAATCAGTTTTATTATCAGGGATGTCAGAACAGTGTCGATGGCAGCAAAGAGACACGGACATCTACAATTTTTGCGACAGTGTTTTTTTCTTAAAATATGCTTTAAATAAACCTTATCTACAAGTCTGTACTAAAATTTCAAAATAATAAGTAAGATCTAGCACGTAATTAAATACATCTACACTCTGTTTTAAAATAAATAAAAAAAAAACCGGTCAAGAGCGAGTCGGACTCGCGCACCGAGGGTTCCGTACAATCATAAATATATTTGGATATGTTACTTTAGTACAGTCTCTAAAAAAGTAGGATAAACGGCAGACAGTTGGAAGGGCGAACAGGCGGACAGTTAATTTACAAATCTTAACCACAGATGCTTATGGTGACTGAAAAACGTTTCAGCCACTCCACATTGCAAACTGTTTATATTACTAAGTAGGAACTTATTCTTCGTTTATTCGTACGGCAAATAGTAGGTAATTATTTTAGAACCAGCCACCAATTTATTATTGTAGTGTTAGGTTGCGCCATCTCTTGACCGATAGTGGAACTATATTTTTCCTTAGGTTAGCGTGCTTAGGACAGCGCCATCTGTTGACTGGTAGTAAAACTAAAAAAAAATTTGATTGTTTTTTTAATTTCTTAAAAAGTGTGTTATATTGAGACTGTTGAAGATGTAGGAGATAGCTGAAAATTATACAACTTGCTGACACTCACAGACTTTTTATTGAATTGAAACACATTACACGTTTTAATTGTCACTGTTTAAGTAAATAGATTCAATATAATGAGGAGCCGATACAACCGTGTGCTTGGTCAGACAAAACAGGCCGAGGGCGCTGCTGGCGACATCTACTTAACTATGAATTTGGTATTTAATACTAAACATACTCGCCCCTCACAAAGTAAGCTATAAACAAACTAATATAAGAAAATTCTATGTTAATCTTAGTTTGATAAATTAGACATTTATGGCAAGTATAAAGGAATACAAAACAATAATAATTTTGTTAGCATGCAAGTTTACAAAAAAACTTCAGTCTGCAACTTTAATTTTTGCAAAATATAAAGCATAGTTAAGCTATGCAAATTATAAAACACATGTAAGCTAGTACACCTTTTGGTGTCATTTTTAACATCAGATAAGTACTACCTAGTAAACATTATAACTAAAGTAGTTGTTACTAAAACAGAAACTGTTTAAAGAAAAGTAACTAAGCAAACATAACATTTTTAAACATAAAGTTCTTAGGTATTAGTACAGTATGTTATTATTAGTACTATAGTAAAACTTGTGGTCTGATATTAATTGACATTTTATTTACGTGACCTAAGACAAAGTATTTTCTTACTATAAGTAACCAAAGTTTTTACTTACTAACAATACAGGTTGGTATACTTCTAGACAAAATTATCTTAAGCAAATAATGATCTAACAGTAATAAACTAAATACATTACTTTTTAATTTTCATTTATGGGTAGCAATATTAGTTTATGTATTGGTCGCATAAAATGACCTTTTGATGTACGAACACAAACAGAACGAACAAGTCCGTCTGACTTATTGGAATTTGTAGAAATTATTTTCCCCAGGGGCCAAAAGGTGGGTAAAGTACATTCATCTTTTATTATGACCATATCACCTACTTTTAAATTAGCTTTAGTATCTACCCATTTGTTTCTAGCTTGTAATTCTGATAGATAATTGAAATAAAATTGTTTCCAAAATCTTTGCTTATAAAACATAATTTTCTGATACATGTTTAACCTATTTTCATTGCTATTTAACAGGCTAGGTTCTGGCAGATCGGTGATCGAGGTACCAATGATAAAATGAGCAGGTGTTAGACATGTGAGATCATCAGGGATGTCATTAATAGGACATAAGGGTCTGGAATTTAAAATACCTTCTATTTGTATCAATACTGTAGATAATAGCTCATAAGTTAATTTAGTCAAAAATAAATGTTTTTTTAATAAGGACTTGACTGATTTTATTCCTGCTTCATATATCCCCCCCATATGACTGGCTAAGGGTACTGTGAATTTAAACTCAATATTATTATTGGTACAAAAATTTACAATATCATTATATGTAGTATCATTTTGAAACATTTTATACAGCTCGTGCAGTTCAGTTTTTGCACCTTTAAAATTAGTTGCATTATCAGAATACAGACATTGTGGAATTCCTCTACGGGATATAAATCTTTGAAGACAACAAATAAATGTTTTACAACTCAAATCACTTGCTAATTCCAAGTGTATTGCTCTAGTTGCTAGACAAACAAATAAACATATGTAGCCCTTGGTATATTTACAATTTCGTGTCATAGCATTCCGTACAGATATTGCACCACTGTAGTCAGCGCCTACGTGTAGGAATGCCCTTTTTAAAGTTATTCTAGGAGCTGGGAGGGTCGACATCTGTTGAGTACATGTTTGACCTCTGAATCTAGTGCATCGAATACAAGAGTGAATAATTTTTTTCACTTCGTTTCTACCATGAATTACCCAATAATGTAGTCTGATGTGGTATAGAGTATTTTGTATGCCAGAATGAAGTAATTTTAAGTGATAGTGTCGTATAATAAGTGATGTTATGTGGTCTTTAGCAGGTAGAACAATGGGGTGTGCCTGATTGTAGGGTATATCTGATTGTTGAATACGACCACCTATTCTTATGATATTTTGTTCATCTAGAAAAGGATTAAATTTTCTTAAAGGACTTGATTTAAAAATATAAAGTTTTTGTTTATTTGGTGATGAAAGTTCAGAAATTTCTTTAGAGAATGCCTTCTTTTGAACAGTTTGAATTACAAAATTAGAAGCATTGTTTTTCTCTGAAACAGATAGGTAAAGAGGCATTTTGTTCTTTTTCTGTTTTAATATTTCAATAAATCTGAAAACATAAGCGGTGACTCTGACTAATTTTGTAAAATCTGAAAATTTGCAAAATATCTCATAAAAATAAGTATAATTAATGGATTGTGTTTCTGTTGTAGGTTCCACATGACTAGTTTGTGGGACAGAGTTATCTTGTACAGTGGTGCTTACAACTTTTGGATTGGATATTGGCCATAAAGGTGGAGTTTGCAATAACCAAGAGGGACCTTGCCACCATAACTTACAAGTAAATAAGTTTTTTGGCATAACTCCTCGTGTAATCAAATCTGCTGGATTATGTTTAGTGTTGGTGTAATACCAATTTTCACTGGATGTCATTTCAATAATTTTATTCAGACGGTGTGAAACATAGGTGTCATGTTTGCTATGGTATGGTGATTTGATCCAGTGGAGAACAATAGATGAATCTATGAAAAATAAAGTTTTATTGATTTGTATTTTACTCTTAAATGCATCGATAATTTTCTTAAAAATGATGGAAAGTAAAACAGCCCCGTTTAGCTCTAGGCGAGGTATAGACTGCTGTCTTTTGATGGGCGATACTTTTGACTTTGCAATTACTAAAACACAAGAAGGATCTCGGTTAGGATACTCGGCTTTTAAATATAAACAAGCTCCGTATGCTCTTTTTGATGCATCACAGAAACCAATTAATGTTATTAAACAAGGATGATCTGTAAAATACCATCTAGGAATTTCAATACATTTTAAATGAATTAATTGAGTAATAAAATTGTGCCATAATAGCTGTATTTTTTCAGAAACTAAAGAGTCCCAGTCTGTGCCTTCTATCCATATATCTTGCATTAGAATTTTTGCAATTATTACTGTTGGAGCTAGAATGCCAACTGGATCAAAAATTTGTGCAATTTGTGATAAAATATTTCTTTTAGTAGGTGTCTTGTCTGTAATGTCTGGAATTTGAGTTTGTATAATGTCCCGATCAGGTGACCATTTTAAGCCTAGCGTTTTGATAACTTCTGACTTAGTAAAATTTTAAGTATTGTTGTGCAAGTTAGCGTTGTCTGGTGAAGTGAGTGTAAGAGTCGAGGTGTTCGTTATAGGGTCTGAAAACATATTTAGAATTTCAGGACAGTTACTTGACCACTTGTGTAATTGAAATCCAGCTTTGCTAAGCAGATCTTTCAATTGAGTACATACTTCAACACATTTTTCAACGGTATTTTCACTTTGAATAAAGTCATCGATATAAACACTATCTTTTATACATTGAGAAGCTAAACTGTGACTTTCTTTAGATTTTTCAGCTATGTCTAGTAACGTGCGACATGCCAAATAAGGAGCACATTTTGTGCCATAAGTTACGGTTGCCAGTTCTATACACTGAAGCAGTTGAGATTTTGAATCTCTCCACAATATTCTTTGTAATTTTCGTTGATCAGGATTTATAAAAATACATCTAAACATTTTTATAATGTCACAACAAAAAGCATATTTAAATAGTCTAAAACGTACAATAATATCAAGAAGGTCATTATATACAGGGTCACTGGAAATATGACGTATTCCTGCTAAGGGGTTATAGATGAGGTCAAAACAAATATTTTTTGTCATATAATTTTTTCTCAAAAAATTACTAGTTTTTGAGTTAATTGAAATTAAGTATTTTTTTACCAAAAGCACGTTTTCAGCCACAAAAATTTAAAATAAAAAATAACTACTCATTCGATTCCGGATTTTTTATCATTTTGAAATAGAAAACAATCTGAGTGTTGATAATGAATAAAAAAAATTTCATAAAATACAGGTATTTATAAAAAATTCAATCCTTAAAAGCATACTTTACTTTTATTTTTTTCAGATTTTTTTGAAATAGCATCAGATATCTTTAAAAAAATCCTAGTAACTAAGCGTGCATAATATTTTAAAAACATCACCATCTATTCAGCTTTCAGTTAAGGTATAAAACTTAATAATAACTCAAATAAAAAATGAGAAATTAAGACTTAACTAAATAGCAGTCCCATTTCATGTAGAAAAATTTCCTACTTCAAGCGCTTCGGAGGTGGCCGTATTATCCTACTTATTACATAAATTTGAAAGTTTGCTTGTTTGGATGATTGTTAATCAATCACGCAAAACGGCTGAACGGATTTGGATGAAATTTGGCACACATATACTTTATAAGCCGGATTAAAACATAGGAGGATACTATTATCTTGGTTAAAGGTTCCCTAGGGATTTTCTCGAATGTAAATGCGGATGAAGTCGCGGGCGGAAGCTAGTTTTCCATAAATGATCATGCTTACTAAAAATACTTTCGTCCGAGTGAGTTTGAAACAGGATTATTTTCCGCCGATGAGTCAAAATTTTATACAGACAGCATCAAAAATAACCATGCATATCAGCCATTTTTAATGACCCGCTGCTGGGGAACAAGCTTTCCTTTCCTTTTGGGATAAAGCAGATGGGCCATAACTCACCACGTGGGCCCAATGCGGATCGGGCGGTCGGTATTAACTCAATGTACCTTACATTGAGCCCTTGGTTCTGGCTGCATTTACAGTCGTTTACACTGACCAATCCACATTAGGCCCACGTGGTGGGTATGGCCCGTCCGCTTTATCCATCCACAAGCCAAAAGGAAAGCCTGGCTGATATGCATGGTTATTTGTGATACAGTTTGTATAAAATTTTGACTCATCGGCGAAAAATAATCATGTCTTAAACTCACTTTGACGAAAGTATTTTTAGTAAGTACGACCATTTATGGCAAACTAGCTTCCGCCCGCGACTTTATCCGCATTTACATTCGAGAAAATCCCCAGGGAACCTTTAACCAAGATAATAGTATCCTCCTATGTTTTAATCCGGCTTATAAAGTATATGTGTGCCAAATTTCATCCAAATCCGTTCAGCCGTTTTGCGTGATTGATTAACAATCGTCCAAACAAGCAAACTTTCAAATTTATGTAATAAGTAGGATAATACGGCCACCTCCGAAGCGCTTGAAGTAGGAAATTTTTCTACATGAAATGGGACTGCTATTTAGTTAAGTCTTAATTTCTCATTTTTTATTTAAGTTATTATTAAGTTTTATACCTTAACTGAAAGCTGAATAGATGGTGATGTTTTTAAAATATTATGCACGCTTAGTTACTAGGATTTTTTTAAAGATAACTGATGCTATTTCAAAAAAATCTGAAAAAAATAAAAATAAAATATGCTTTTAAGGATTGAATTTTTTATAAATACCTGTATTTTATGAAATTTTTTTTATTCATTATCAACACTCAGATTGTTTTCTATCCCAAAATGATAAAAAATCCGGAATCGAATGAGTAGTTATTTTTTATTTTAAATTTTTGTGTCTGAAAACGTACTTTTGGTAAACAAAAACTTAATTTCAATTAACTCAAAAACTAGTAATTTTTTGAGAAAAAATTATATGACAAAAAATATTTGTTTTGACCTCATCTATAACCCCTTAGCAGGAATACGTCATATTTCCAGTGACCCGTATATTAGGGCCTTCGTAAAGTGTATCATTAAGAGATACTCCTGTAGCAGACTTTGAACTAGCGTTGAAAACGACTCTTAATTTAGTAGTTTTGCTTTCAGGCCGTATAACAGGCAAGTGTGGTAAGTAAATTGCGTTATCGTTTGGTGAAAAATCTTTTACATAATAAGCATGCCATAATTTAATATATTCATCGATAAATGTTTTATACTGGGTGAATAAGAAAGGATCTTTTTTAAATCTTGACTCTAATTGCAATAGGCAACGATAAGCTGAATTAAAGGAATTACCTAAATCCTGTAAATGTTCATTTCTAACCGGTAATGTTACTGTGTATCTGCCATTGTTGTCAATTGTTGTGGTTGTTTGATATAGTTCCTCGCAGTATTTGTCATCGGGAGACTGTAGTTTCTTCCCATCAGTATCCTCTTGTTCCCAGAATGATTGCAGAAGTTGATCTGTGGAGTATGGTGAAGACATGCTAATGTGCAAGGTAATGCTGTGATTTTGAATGTCAGATAGAAATGAGCCAGAAACAATCCAACCAAAAACAGTGTTTATCATGATAGGCAGATTGGGACCTAACTTTAAGCGACCCGTTCCTAACACAGTATAGAAAAGTTCTGCACCGATGAGTAAGTCTATTGGTCCTGGTACAAAAAATGTTGGATCAGCTAATTTACATGCTTGTGCATGGGGAATGTTCCACTGCGAGGTGGAGATAAGTTTGTGTGGCAGTGGTACAGTGATATTTTCCATAACCAATAATGTAAGATTAGATTGATAAGTATTGTAGCGTGAAGCAATGATTGTGTTAATGCTTTTCTGCAAAATTGTGCTTGTTTTGCCAACTCCATGCACGTTGCAAACGTTGTTTGAAAATGGAAAATTTAAGGTAGCTGCTAATTTGCTAGTGATGATATTGACTTCACTTCCAGAGTCAAGCAAAGCTCGAGCACTTATCCACTTTCCATTAACATCTTGAAGCTTTACAATAGCCGTGGATAATAATATTTGTTGTTTATTAGTATTAGATATGAGCGATGTATGCTGCGTGTTGTGATCATTGGCAAAAGAAGCTTGAGAAGTGTGATTGTGTGTGCTTTGAGCATTAGCGAGGGTGCTGTGTTCAGCTTCAGAGGATTGAATATTGTGATTTGTTTGTAAGGTATTTTGATCAGCGTAGCTTGTTTGAGATGGAGTATGAAATGTAAGGTTAGGTATTGTACTGTGATTGATGGTTGAAGACTGTGGTGCAATAGCTGTAGGTTGCTGTACACTTAAAGAAATTGAACTGACCTGTTGATTAGGGCTGTCCATATGTAAACTTGTATGATGTCTGCGATGGCACGTAAAACACTGATATTTTGAACACTTGTGTTTATCTTGGTATGGCTGTAAACAGTTAAAGCATAAAGTTTTAGATCTGACAAATTCAATTCGTTTAGGTATGGTCATTAGTAAGTAATCAGGACATCTATGTAAATTATGATTCTGTTGACAAAGTATGCAATTACTTGTATTAGACTTGCTGACATTAATTGCATGGGAAGATTTCACGTTGTGTACCTTGACATCAGTATTTTTGTCACCTAACAGCTCAAAAGCCGTTCTACGTTGGTTGAGAAAATCTAAGAAATCTGATAAATTTGCAATAGAGTTGTCTTTTCGATTAATTTCCCAAGAAGCTCTGAGAGAATTATCTAATTTTTGAGATATCAAAAACACCAAAAGTACATCCCATTTATCAACATCTAAATGTATAGCTTTTAGAGAATCTAAGCTTTGTTGCAAAGTTACTAAGAAGTCTTTAAGGTTATGTTTAGAAATGACACCAAAATTTAAAATAGCTTTCAAATGGAAATTGACAATTAGTGATTGATTTTCATACCTTTTAGTTAAAATTTCCAATGCCTTTATATAGTTTTCTTCTGTAATTAATAGTGACGAAATCAGTTTGGCGGCATCTCCAGCCAAGGCGGCCTTCAGATACTGTAACTTGTTAACTGCTGGGAGATCAGTCGCATCCACTGACGAGTAGAAAATATTCTTGAACGCTGTCCACTCACGTATGTCCCCGCTGAATTTGGGTAGCTCAAGTTGCGGCAGCCTCACCTTTGGTTTCCTGGTAATTGCTGAGCAATCATGTTGTAATGTCGTATTCTGAAATGGTTCATTTTGATAAACAGATGAACGGCGTGGGGTGATTGGCGTCATAGCGAGATGTGACTCCATTTTGGCTTTAATGGAAAAGTATTTTTCTTCCATAGCTTGGCGATCTTGTTCGTGAACTGACTGCCGGTCTTCGTCGGTGTCCTCACATTCGATTCGGAGTTGTATTTCGTCGTATTTCGCCATAATGTTATCCAGCTCATTCTGCCTCACCTGTAATTCTGCAAGCTGTTGTTGCTCGGCGTTGAAAGTATTAACGTAGTTAGCGATTCTTGTAAATTTACCCTTCAAAGAAGCACGTTGTCGCTGCAATGTGTCGAGAATCCTTATAAGGTGTAGATTTAGGTCAGGCTTTGGGTCGGCATCTTTATCTGACGCCATCTCGTAGAATACCTGTTATCTTGCTTAACTTTTCTAAAATATTGACACTGTTGTGTAGAATAATTGATGAAAACGCAGTATTTCGCGTGTAGAATGGGTTGTTGACCCGTAGAAATTTTTTATAAGTTGAACTTGTGACGTGACTTGTATTGTCAAGAAGAGAAGAAAAAAGAATATGGACGCCGGAAGAGCGCTTGATATAGATGAATAAAGAGTTGTTGTGTTGACAAACTTCGGAGCTACAAAGTTGTCGTTGATTGGTTGATTAGTGTTGTAGTCAGTCAGTTGGTATTATTGTCTCGTTTCCGTCCGAGACAGTCCGAGTTGACCCGATGGAAGCCGATCGGTAAAAGTTTGGCTGCTGTTTTGCCGACGCGTGTCTGTGGTGGCGCTAGTTTCTTCGTACTGGATTGGCGAACTTGCCGAGTATTGTTCTAGATGGCGCTGGTTGTATTTGATGGGAATGAAGTTTGTTCGATGTTGTGAAGTTTCCTGCCCGCGCGCGCCCAAATGACGCACGACATCAACCGAGGGATCGTCGATTGACTTCCGCCGCACTGCCTGCGCTGCTGAGCTGTCTTCACAGCAAAAGTTCCTTCTTTTAAACAAAATGGCGATCTATTCTTCTATTCCCTTGACATCGAAGGACCACTTTTAATGTTGAAGATGTAGGAGATAGCTGAAAATTATACAACTTGCTGACACTCACAGACTTTTTATTGAATTGAAACACATTACACGTTTTAATTGTCACTGTTTAAGTAAATAGATTCAATATAATGAGGAGCCGATACAACCGTGTGCTTGGTCAGACAAAACAGGCCGAGGGCGCTGCTGGCGACATCTACTTAACTATGAATTTGGTATTTAATACTAAACAGAGACATCGTTTTATTTTTCCTGTAATCTTTACATAAACTACTATCACATAGAATTATTTCAGATTTTTCTCTCTGCAAACTTCGGAGATAAGGGGGGGGGAACGGTATTTTTTTTTACAATTTTCACCATAAGTCGAAAACTATGCGGCCTAAAAAAAAAGAAAAAATGTTTAAAAACGTGCAAACGACGCTCTTTCATATGATACCCCACATGCCCTAGTTGCCCCACTTCAAATTTTTAAGACCCCTTTTCAGTCCCTGTTGTAAAAAAGATATTTATTTTTTTATTTATTTCTTATTCGCGAAATAGTTGGACAAATGTCATCTTAAACTATTCCAAATTTCAAGTTGATACCATTAGTAGTTCTCGAGATATCCAGCTGTGACAGACAGACAGACAGACAGACAGACAGACAGACAGACAGACAGACAGACAGACAGACAGACAGACAGACAGACTGAGTCACACCATAAGGGTTCCTTTTTTACCATTTTGGTACGGAACCCTAAAAACATCGCAGTAGACACTGAACATTTGAATTTACCCGCTATTACTTCGCAACTTTGACAGGTTATTAGAACGTCAATAAAGACATCGGTCACTTCATCGTGATCAGGAAGGATTCTTTCTACACCGATTGCCGCCACTACTTACTTTGTGCCGATTTTGTTCTCGCGCCTTTTAAGTAAATTCTTAAGTTTAACGCATTCTAACATTAATGAATCCATAATAGAAATAAAACTTGTTTATAGGTTATGGTGAGAAGTAAACACGGACATCTGCCAGTTGTCCGTTTACGCGTCGTATTGTTTTCATATGTCTCGTTTTATCTAAAATTGTTTCCATAGTAATTCGGTTTTTTAGGACTCATTTCGATTAAATAAAACATTTCAAAGTAATGTATTTTTACTTAAACATAATATCCCATTTGTGTGCTTCCAAAAATTAATAGTTAAGTTAAACTGATAAACGTTCATGAAGTCAACTGGTAATAAATAAAGACATCTACAAAATTTAAACATAAACGGGGAATACAGATTTGCACTTTGCTTAGATGTCATTTAAATATGTTGAAAAGTTTTCCTGGCGATTAATATCTTCATAAAAATAGGTATTTAGATAAAACGGGTAAAATGTTCATCACGACGTATAAACAGATATCTGGCAGATATCTTCTTATACGTCAATGTTTTTTAGGATTAAAAAAAACATCTGTATTATTTCAGTAAAAAACCATTATAAAGAAAAAACCTGTAATACAATCAATAAATAATGTTATTTTAATTCATCGTTCAAAATTTCATGTTAATCGCTCAATAACTCTCAAAATGGCCACTATTTTTTACTAAATGTACTCTCCTGTTGAATTGCGATTTTGTAGGTAGATGTCTTTCTCTACTTTGCTGCCATCGGTGTGTTAGAAGGAGACAGTTTCTTTGCGATATGTTACGTGCATTATGCGATTCGATTATTCAAATTAGGTAGATATTTTTTTACAATGCATTATTTATTTTAGATTAAAAATTATGAATCAGGTAGAGAAATCTTATGGTATATCATAGTACTGTGGTCATGAAATACTAATTTATTATTATAATTCAAGACGTCACCAAACGATTTAGGCACAGTTTCATACTACGTATTTATCTTTTAGGCTTGTATTTAAATTTGACTTCATATTTCCTTATAGCTATTTTGTGAAAAATGGGGTACTTATGTTACAATTTTGGTAAATATATAATTTCCTTTAAATTTTTAGTTGTTGCCAAAATACGATTTCGGCATTTAGTTCTTTAATTTATTGAGTTTCAGGTTAAGTAAAATTTTGCATTTCCCCTCAAATCCTAAGTGCCGAGGGATTAAAGGCAGGTGCTACACGACACGTCAGCCAAGTTCGAGTCGTCACGGTTGTCGGGTCTCATTACCCACCCTCCGCGCCTTCCCAGGTTTACGAGAGACACCTTACGGTTAAAACGAGTTGACTTACGGGTTGGTATTGATTTGATAAGTAAGACTTTTCTTTGCTTAAAGATACTGGTGTTTTATCTTTTTTCTGGAGAAAAGGGAGCTCGTTTAGAAAAAAAAGTTATGATTATGTCTTGTTGTTTATAGGACTTTAAGTATGTTTCAAATAAGATCTACTTACTTTCATCAACTCTGAAGGTAAGAAAACAAGAAATCCAGGTGGTGCGAAGTTTCTAAAGCTGTATTTTTTCAATCGAGTGGTCAGAAAACGCTCGCATTAAAAAAACTAAACACAGTCAGTTCGCAAAAATGTCAATAAAGCACTGTCAAAAACAAAACAAATTGTGCAATGTTTAACACCAAACAACTGTTCAGGATGGAGCCGACAAATAGCCATAACGGTGTATTCGCTTTAACAAATATACACATATCACCATGGGACGTAGTAGGAGAAACTTAAAATTTGTATCGCACCGATTTCGTCGGGGCAAGTCTAATAAATAAGGATAACGCCCATTAAAGACGGTCCAGCAAATCTTCGGCCGCCGAACGCCACTTACTTAGACTTAAAGTGTTCCGGAAGCTATTTCGTTGCAGATTTGGGATTGGTGCCTCCATTTTGAGATATTTTCAAGTTACCGATGAAATTTTTGGAGACATTGCTTTCCGTGAATAGTATTTTTGGTTCTGCGACCATAAATGTCTGAAATATTTGAGCGGCAAAATTATTACTTTTGTGTACTTAGTTCAATATTAATTGATGATGCATTTACATGCATAATTTTTATAGTTACATTTTTGGCTGCAAAAAACTTGCTTCATCTGATGCTACAAACATGCTTGAAAAACTACAACAATTCATATGTACAACAACAAACACAATAATGTTTGTCTCAAGGATTTACAAAACAAATAAATAGGTATTACTACTTAGTACAACACATATATGCAGTAATAAATATTGTTTCTTTAAAATATTTCCACGAATAGATAGGGAAAACAATAAAACTCAAACGGTCATCAATTCGGCAATGCAGGAATTATGGGAACCATCTTAGATATATTTCTGACCCTTCCACCTAATGCGAGGGATCAGGAAATATCATGCGAACAGTATCTTATTTATTTGTGTCCAGTAAGGATTTGTCCCTCATATGTTAAGCTGGGACCACGAAACGAGATGATGACAAATACGGCAATTTTCTATATTGACTTCGTGATCTTGCTTGATGGATTTAGGGAATAAGTTTTTTGCGGAATATTGTGTTTTTATGAGGTCATATCCTAATAGGAAAAGTTTATTAGGGAATAAGGGTACAACTTCAGTATCATCATATCAGCGTATTTTTAGTCAGATTTTGACTTTTCTATCGTATGTTACCTTTGTTGTTACCCTTTCCTTTCATGACACTGTAACAAATGAGGCGCGAACGAACAATAGTTGAAACTATAGTTCTCTTTTTTCCAATACATCAGTAGGTAGGTAATATAATAAAATAGTAGTTACTTGAAAGTTGTAGGACATAAATTCTTTAAAAAAATCAGTTGTTACTTGGAATACAATTTTTCTCATTAGTGTAATGACTGCAAATATCATGAAAGATATATGAATGACGTAGACCGGTGGTTTGAATATTGACTGATTATTTCTCGTAGTCAAAGGAGAATGTTTGTGTGAGACGACTTTGTCTTCCATCGGATCCGCTACCGCTACTTTGTTCGTCCGTAGTCTCAAATGTCAATCCTTTTACCTTAGTGAAGACACAACAGTCGATAGATTTGTCGATATACCTAATAATCATATCAGATCATATCTATTTTTTTCTGACATAATGTTTCTAACATTCTTAAGCCATTAAGAACGTCTACAGCTATTTTTATATCTTAACTAGACAAATCCAAATCCGCTTCACTGTGAAACATTGTTTTTACTCGTTTGAATTTATTTGTTAAAATTTCAAATCAATCTATACTACTTTTTGAGTTATGCGGACACAAACATGAAATGTGTAGTAAAGCTTTTTTTACTCCTGTAAATAAGTAAGGGAAGTTGATTTCTTCGGTGAAAGTAGTGCCAGATATTGTTCATGTAATACATACAAGTAAGGGTTAACCATTCCAGTGTTGTACCATCGAGTCGAAGTTTCCGATTCATCTTTCGATACGCCGCCGCCGCCAACGCCGCCACATCACTAAACCGTTCAGGAGCATTTTAAGTATTGATGGTAGCAGAATAAAACAGCATTGAGTCGTCGCATCCCAAATCCTCGACGTCGGGAAACAGGCTTATACCCGCGATGAGTGCTATCGCGGCCTTTTAGACCTCCTCCCGGGAGGCCTCAATGTTAGGGCTGCCAAATATCTGGAATTAAAGACAACATCATCATCATATCAGCCGCATAACACCCACCGCTGGGCATAGGCCTCCCCCAAAGTGTCCTTAATCTTAACACCTTAAGAGCTAACGACAACATCGTTTCTAATTGTATCTAGGGATATGAATATGACCCGCGTAGGGATTAAGGTTGTAAGATTATCTGAAGCTTTCTTGCCTGCTTATCAATCGAAGATTTGTTTCCTTTAAAATCTGTGAATTTGAAAGTTTGTCATGACTGAGTTTGTAAATAAAATATTGCATGTGGTAACCCTACGCGATCTCTATTCTCTATTAAATGCGATTGAGTTCGAATATGAATTTCAGATGGGTTATAAGATCGCGCTTTGTGTTCGAAGCGTATTTGATAAATGGCTTTCGATCTTTTTAGGATAGTGAGGCTTTGTTGCTCGCATCGCAGTTACAGTTTACGTGAATTGTTGGAAGTGCGATTAATATTTTATTTGTGTCTAGTATTTATTGCCAACATTTGTCTGTTTATTTTCTTTTTGTTAAGATCTATAATTTAAGCAAGATAATTTTATTTCAAGAGTCACAGTTTTAACTTAGATATCTTACCCAGTAATCAAAGTAACTTATGCAAATCTTTGTTATCGCTTCACTTTCGAACACTGACATGAAAAAAAAAATTTTATGCAGGTCAATGCTTTCGAAACATGTATGGGATTGACATATGGTTTCGAATTTTAAAACGTCATACCTCGAAGCGAAGTGATATCGAAAATTTGTGAATGTGACATTGGTATCTGACTTATTTAATGCTTTCAGGCTTCTTAGCTTACTTTTACAAACATATAAAATTTAATCTAAATTCCCATTATTATCTACACAAAAACTGTGGCTGATTCTTTGAGCCATAAAGTTATACAGGGTTATTTGTAAAACACCAACATACTCGCAGGAGTAGATTACTATATAATATCATCAACAACAACATTTTGATTTACGACTTTTAGCCCAGGTAACGAAAAGTTGTAGAGGGAAATGATTGGAACACAATTTTTGACTTCGTAACTTTGTTTGGACCTGTTAGGAGGTGAACATATCAAAAGTTTCCGCCCGTAGCCCCTATGCCGGGGGGGAGGGAGGCGTTTGAAGGTCCCATTTTTCGGTTTTTCACATATGTCTCGAAAACTATACATTCCAGTGACAAACCCAAACCCCCTCCCCCCAGCATAGGGGCTACGGGCGGGGACTTTTGATATGTTCACCTCCTAACAGGTCCAAACAAAGTTACGAAGTCAAAAATTGTGTTTCACGCTTTTCCCTCTATACCTTTTTTTGAGCGTTCATTGCCTGAACTATTTTCCAAAAACAGACAAAAAGATTCCGACTTTTCATACAAAACTCGATCAGCTGTTCGGACATTTGTATGGAAAGTCGGAATTTTATGTTTGTTTTTGGAAAAGTTGTAGAACAAATGTTGTTGTTTATGATGTTAGTAATCTACTCCTGTTGTTGGTGTTTTACAGATTACCATGTATATAGGTAGAGACGATATAATTTACTTTAGAAATAAAACACTTTTTACGGATTACAGCGCGTATATTGGTATAACGTATGTCACCAATGTGGGTTAAAATTGGAAAATTTACTAAGTATCTATCCTGCTGCGGAATAAAGAAATAGGATATGAATTAGAAATTGGACGAGTAGAGAAGGTACAGAGCTCAGAAGTAAGTAAGTTAAAGTTGATTACAGCTACACTCCCGCAATTTTCGTCCGCCGTCAGAGTAAACGGAGAAGTCATAACGAAAATTAAATACGCTTTGATAAATTTTTGCCGGAAGCCACGTCTTACTTCAGAGCTTCTGTATAAGTTTTCATAAAGTTATAGTTTTCTCAAAGCCCGTCTCGAAACTGTGGAACATTCCATAAAATGAGGAAGCAAAGCAACCGAGTGAAACGAAGGCGCCGGCTGAGGCGGAATAAAGTTGACATTTTTGCAAAGCTACGTTAGAATTTCAACAAAATTAAATGTGGCACTACACGAAATGAAAATAGTGTGAGCGGTGAGCGGTGTTCCGCCGCCTTCGCGCCCGCCTTGCCTTGCTTCGCTTCGCCTCGCCTTGCCTTACCTCCCTTCGTCAGTTATTTTTGCTGCGAATTTCCGGATATTAATGTGCTTTCTTCGGTATTGTAGAGCTTATAAATATAGCTAAGCTCAAATTGATACAGAAACACACTGTTAGTATTTTAAATTTGAGATTTTTGCATTTACAATGCTATTTTTTTCTAGTATATTATTTAGTATATTATTTAGTACTCTGTTAGTAGTTTATGACGTAGAAGTTGTGTTTTCTATCGAAATTGCTATAGAAATTCGTTCTTTAATTTTTGAATTGTTAAATTTTACTCCACCCTTAGCTTCTTCCATTCATTATAAAAAGAAGTATTTTTTGTCCCAATCTTATATAAAGTAAAGAATGATATGTAACATCCCATGTCTTGAATAATTTGGTCGTTCCTCTCAAATAACCCGGGTGCAATGCGAAATGCAAACGAGATGCAGCGGGACATTAGCGCAACGAATAACCTCTGTCGCAGCGACTATCGCGCGCGACATAAACTACCGCGCACATTACCGACGCGCGACACACGACCAAGAAGGCTGGCCAGCAATGCAGTAATAGGGCCATTTATTTTTTGACATAGGGAGCTCGATGGCGAACTTGGTAGCGGGTGTATCGTGCGTCCCTAGAGCCGCCAATCAAGAAAAACATAATTAGAACTAAAGGACTATGTTTAATAAAATTCTGAAAAATATAGAAATTAGTACTATTTTTGTTTGCATTTTTTTCCTGCATTTTGAACGTGTTCGTGTAGTTATAATATGGATTAACAGATTCTAACTATACAGATTAACACATTTAAACAAAGAATTAACGAATACAAAAATAGTTTATGATTAATTATAGTTTTTATATTTTTTAGAATATTATTAAACGTAGTCATTTCGTTGTAATGTTTTTTTCATGATTGGCCGCGTAAATGGAGGCTCGGTGTGCTCTTAACTGCCACAAAGTTAAGCAACTTTTTCAAGGTTTGGTCAGGGTATGGGTCTTCTTCTTCTTTTTATCGAGGAGGATTAGTAGCCACCTCTGCAGTTAGAGCTTATCAAGCCGCCTGGAAGGCCTCTAGCTTGGCTTAACGTCTGTTATCAGATGACTACAGCCGGGACCGACAGTTTAACGTGCCTCCCGAAGCACGGAAGCGCTCAGTTGTAATGCCACTTTAACGGTCACCCATCCGACACCTGACCGGACCGAGCGTTGCTTAACAAACGTGATCGAGTACGATCAGTCTGTCAAGTTCCGCCATGAGATGTATGCGCGTGGTATGGGTGACTTGGTGGGAAAACACGTTAATCTATTTGTTGGTTTAGGCTGCATTTGCAGTCTTCGACATTAACTTTTTCGCATTGGACCCAAGTAGTATGATACGGCGCATAATCCATCCATCCATAAGAAAAGCCTGTGCCTCAGCACCATGCACCAGTAGTGACTATGCTTAATTGCATGAATATTTTACACTTATAAAATGTTATTTTGTGAACTCTGGCGCTGTGTGTCATTCATGACCATCAAGACCGCAGTATCGTGAGGCTAATGTTCCCTGATCGTAGCTAACGAATTCCCTGCTGCTTTGCTGCATAACACTGTTTTTCTCGGAGAAATTAATTCTAGACAAATTGCGATAGTATACATTTAAGGGTGACTGGATGTGTACTGTATGCAATTTATACATAGTAAGAGTGTCTGATTTGGAGCGAGCTTTAATTAAAGTTAAACATTTTAGAGCGTAAAAAAAGAAACAATATACCCGAAAGTTAAAGGTCATTAGCTCCTACCGCCTTGTTGACTTACATTCAAAAATACTCAGCTCCAACCAAAACTTGATTTAACTTTTATATTATACTAGCGGCCGCCCGCGGTTTCACCCACGTAGTTTCCGTTCCCGTAGGAATATCGTGATAAAAAGTATTCTATGTTTAAATCCAGGCTATCTACTACCTGTGTGCTAAATTTCAAATAAATCTGTTCAGTAGTTTTTGCGTGATTGAGGAACAAACATCCAAACCCACAAACTTTCACATTTAAGTAGGATTTTCGCTGTTATTTTTGCTGCTTTGATAAAAAAATCTTTATAATCTAAAGTTCTCATATTTCATAACGATAATGACGTCACTTGTCTGTACATAAGCGAAATAATTCAGTCGGTTATTGCGTAATCAGTGGCGAGCGCCATTTGCAATGCTGGAAATAAATATGGATCTTTTAAAGCGCCTCGCCTCCTAATTGCCTGCAGATGGAGTTGTGCCAATTACAGACTGGCACAGCGTGGCACAACGCTCATGAAGAAAAGAAGGTTTGTTTCAAAATGCGTAGACGCAACAAAACCTAAAATATGTGTTGATCCTACTAATATTATAAGTGTTAAGTTTGTGAGTTTGGATGTTTGTTCCTCAATCACGCAAAAACTACTGGACGGATTTGGTTGAAAATTGGCACACATATAGTAGATGGCTTTGATTAAAATATAAAATACTTTTTATCTCGATATTCCCACGGAAATGGGAACCACGCGGGTGAAACCACGGGCGGCCGCTAGTTTACTTTATGTGTATTGAAAGAAGTTGTTATACAGCTGGTAGGCTGTACAGGTGGGATTGGTAGTGCAGTTTGGATTAAAGGGTGTAATAGATATATATACCAAGTGAAAACAAAAGAATAAAAGCCCATTTGGTTGAGCACTCGCCCGTAAGGCAAAGTATTATATCGAGGATTACCCCTGTTGATTACTTTAATTAAAAATATTTATTAATCAAACTTTGAAGATTTTAAAGCTAGTTTAATTAATTGCTGACTAATCAACGAAATGAAATTGTATTTGTTTCATTTAATCCTCCATGCCCCGGAAAATGAGACACAACAAGTTTTCCTTGTTGTGCAGCCCGATCGGGCCGCTCGGGCGTTGATAAATTAATATGTTTAATAGATCAACAAAAAAGTACTTTTGAACTATCCATTTTTTATCCTACCAGCCATCATTATTGATATTTTTAATCCTAATCATTTATGACGTCTTTTAGCTGACAGGAAGAGCAGGCGCAAAAAACTTTCACTCAACTAGGAAAATAAATTAAAACCCATATCGTAAGTGTTATGGAAAGATTTAGATTACATAATGAGATGATGGGATAGAACTTATAATGGACTAAAATATTGTAGTATGGTAGACCTTCTGTACTGTTATTTGTTAGTTGAACTGCCTCGATAAATGGAGCAGATACCCCACGCTATCGATAATGAAATGATCGTTCAATGCTTCACTTTTATCCACTTTTTACAGAATCAATAACTTTTCCTTCAGAATTTTCTTTTTTAATTTCAACAACTTACACGCGCTTTAATTACCGAATCAATTTGCATTGCATTTGGTGCAGATATTAGCTTTAATACAAGTTGTAATCCGTAAATTCAAAAATAAAAAACATGGTAAATAACAAACATGTGGCTGAGGCACACAGGGAGGCTAGGCACAAGTTTTATTGCTGGTCATGGCACGGTAAACCTACTACTGGTAATATTTATGAAGAAATGTGTGAATATCGAAACATTTAAAAACATTTTTAACATATCAAACACAAATCGCGTTTGAAATGGTGCCAGAATCATGAAGATCAAATTAAAATGGGTATCTTGGCTTCTCACCATTCTAAAAACGATTTTCGGTCTTTCTGGAAACATACAAATAATTTGCAAAGCAAGCCAAGCCTTCCTGTGAGCGTTGGTGGCGTGAGCGACCCTGAAAAAATAGCCAATCTATTTGTAGATCACTTTGGTGTTAAGTCTCCTCTTGGGCCCTCACACTCGATGCTGGAAGTTGAGCCCGGAGTGGAAAGGGAAGTAATCTTCACAGTCAGAGACGTAGATCGTGTTATTAAGTCAATGTCTAGAGGTAAATCCCCTGGCCACGGCGGGCTCAGCGTCGAGCATCTTAAGTTCGTGGGTACACATCTCCCTCGTGTACTATACATGTTGTTTAACTTTTGTTTGAGTCATAGTTATATGCCGGGAGATATGATGCGTACAGTAGTTGTACCTATAGCTAAAAACAAAACGGGTGACTTGTCGGATAGGAATAATTATAGGCCTATATCGTTGGCAACTGTGATCTCGAGGGTATTCGATAGCGTGCTTAATACACAGCTGAATAGATATATAAGACCACACGATAACCAATTTGGTTTAAGACCAGGTTTGTCTACAGAGAGCGCTATACTGTGTGTTAAGCATGCTATTACATACTATACGAAGCGTAAAACGCCTGTATTTGCGTGTTTCTTAGACCTCTCGAAGGCTTTTGACTTGGTTTCCTACGACTTGTTATGGAGAAAACTTGAGAAAGTCGGATTACCAACACAACTCATAAATATTTTCAAATATTGGTATGGTAACTAGGTCAACAGTGTAAGATGGGATGGTATTCTCTCAAGGCTATATGGATTGGAGTGTGGGGTGAGTCAGGGGGGTTTGAGCTCGCCTACCCTCTTTAATCTATATATAAATGAGCTGATAGACGAACTCAGTGGCACCAGGGCCGGTTGTTATATAGACGGAGTCAGTTTAAACAATATCAGCTACGCGGACGATATGGTGCTGCTGAGTGCGTCTGTCTGTGGCTTGAGAAAATTAGCTTCTATCTGTGAAGCATACGCCGAGTCGCATGGCCTGGCTTACAATGTAAATAAGAGTCAGGTTATGGTCTTTGAGGCTGGGAGTCGACGGATGGACAGAATGCCACCGGTTCGGCTTAATAAGTGCGAACTGAATAGAACGTACTCTTTTAAATATCTTGGTCATTTGTTGACATCCGACCTCAAAGACAACGATGACATAGAAAGGGAGCGGAAGGCGTTATCAGTCAGAGCGAACATGTTGGTCCGCAGGTTTGCACGCTGTTCACATAAAGTTAAGATTACATTGTTTCGAGCTTTTTGTACATCCTTTTACACGAGCAGCCTGTGGTCTAACTACATACAAAGCGCTTATCACGCCCTCCGAGTCCAATACAATAATGCGTTCAGGATGCTTTTGGGGTTGTGTCGCTCCTGCAAGTGCATCTGGGATGTTCGCAGAGGCCAGCGTCGATTGTTTCTACGCAACTATGCGCAAAAGATGTGCTTCCCTGGTGCGCAGGGTGCGGGGGAGCCCCAACAGCATCCTGAACATGATTGCGAGCAGACTTGACTGCTCGTATATCAAT
This sequence comes from Agriphila geniculea, assembly GCA_943789525.1. Classification (NCBI taxonomy): domain Eukaryota; kingdom Metazoa; phylum Arthropoda; class Insecta; order Lepidoptera; family Crambidae; genus Agriphila; species Agriphila geniculea. The sequence continues at coordinate 22,922,674 of OX038871.1, forward strand.
TGTTGCAGTATCATATCAAGTGGCATGGCAAAAACATAGTCAATAATAATCCTAATCATAAATACTAACAAAGTTTATAAGAAACATTGCTACTAACAAATGAGTTATTTTAATTGCTTGAATAAATAAATTATTATTATTATTATAAATAATTTTAGATATTTTTTGCTCTTAACAATACTCGTAGTTAGGATGTAGGTAGTTGTAAAGCATAATAATACATAACTAAATATAGGTACCTACATCTTAAGAAATGATACTATTTCGAGTGGCATCTGTCAATCTAAATTATACGTGTAAAATGCATTCTTCGTATCAAAATATACAACTTTTCACTGTTTTAATAACTAAACAAAAGACGACACTAAAACTACTACAAGGACGCCTAATGTACGAGACGTAAGAGCCATATTGAATTATTAACCCTCAAACGTTCTAAATTCAAAAGCTTCCATACTGCTTTCTGGATGATAATGACCCCTTGCTTGTGGCCAGTAACTTAAGCAAACTTGTATACGACTTGACTTAGTTTAGTTATGCAACCTTAATAGATATTATAGTTTTTATCCTTAGCGTATTAAGGTTGAACTTCGAATCTCAGATGTAGAAGAAGATGCAAATGTAACGTTGTCGTTTTGTGTAGGACGTTGGAGGCACAATGCACTAATTATATCAGTATCTTAGAAAGCCTCTAACCAGCCCCTTAACAGTTTTCCACGGTATTGGAAGGGCATTAGTGCATTTCCGGGTAATGCTTCTAAAGACGGTCGGCGAAGATGACCAAAGAGGTGGGCCAGTGACACATTATGGAACTTTACGGTCCGTTAAATTGCGGGTTGTGTTAAAACTGCCGTAATATCAACAATAATTTTGGATATCCAAACATTAGCTCGCAACATAACATTACAAATTGATATAAAGACAACACATACATATTAATAGAAAACTATCTGCGAAGAGCCTTCAAAAAGTTCCATCTCGATTATTGACATTAATTTTCATGAAATTGACTCACAGAAATGAATTTCAAAAATCTTTTTTCTACAGACTAATCAAAAAGTTCGATATTTAATTCACAATGACATATTAACTGTGTGCTATCAGTTAAATACTTATCATATTTATGACAAATAAGACTGTTATTGTAATAATAAACATATAACAAACTTCCGAATCTGAAGAGCTTGGTGGGGCAGTAGTTTAGCGCCTGGCCCTGCGATTGTTGAAGTTAAGCAACTTTCGCAAGGGTCAGACATGGGATGGGTACCAAAAATTTCTTATTATGAGTGTCCGTGCTTTGGAAGGCACGTTAAGCCGTTGGTCCTGGGTGCATTTGCAGTAGTTAACACCCACCAATCCATATAATGCGCGGTGGGTTATGGCCCATTGTTCTTATCCACCTAAAAAAGAAGGCCTCTGCCCCAGCAGTGAGGACATTAAAAATGGCTGATGTCAAAAAGCCTGTATGTATGCATGTAATATTGTTATGATAGACATACATAAAAGTCTTAGTAAATTCAGCTCTAGTTTAACGTTTCGTTAGCAAACAGTAAACCGGCTTTCAAGTATCGATGTCACTATGGAGCACTAATTTGGAACTATCGGCCAGTAAAGTGGCCAGCCGTCTCCACAAAGACGATCCAACTTGCCGACAACCTCTTACCGTGTGTACAGAGGTCAGTGCAAGATGAATTCAATTTAATATTTATTAGTTGCCAGTAAAGGGGTTGAAAAAAAACACGGACTGATAAAAACACAACATTAAAAAAATAAAAAAATGATCGTCCATTTTTTTAATACGCTGTACAGACTCATCTTTCCTAGATGTAACATTACGATTTTTGTTCATATTATATTGTCAATATGTACCTATTGAAACGACTTTTATGTTAACTTTAGCTATTAAATATTCTTTCGAAGATTTGCAACACACTAATAATGACACTCTAAAGGATATCATAGTTTATTGCTTCACATACCTCGCATTTCAGTGAGGACTCAATTTGAATATTAAAATATGGTAATGATATTACTAATAATTATAGTTTTTATTCATGTCTATCGTACTTATATATTTGTTATCTAATGCATATATCTATATAGTTAAATATTCATAAAGTGATTTTTATTTTCTTTTATATTTTTCTGATTGAGAGTGAGGCTTCCCTTGAGTACTTTTTATTTCTTTTTTAAGTTTTTAAATTCTAGTACCACTTTGGTACTGATATAGATACAATAATAATAAATGTATATCTTGTGACGCTAATTCGAGCGCTAAATTGTTAAACTGTAGGATAGTCGTAATTGGCCTACACAATTGTTGAATATGTACGTAACGCTAAATAATATCGTGCTGTGTACTGTCCTTAATAAATAAATAATAAAAAATAAATAATAATGGAAATAAACAAAATAGATCTTCGTACAACGTACGATCTCCTTCGATCAATGGCGCTAGTGTCAAATTAGGACCAAGTACTAATATCCCTTAATTGCCAAATATCGTCTCGCAAAAGGGATCCGTCTCCACTAAACCGTTAAAAGGATCCGGCTGCTAAGTGCAGGATCGGGGGTTCGATTCCCGTCTTGTAATTCGATTGGTCCAATTAAGAGTTTAGTTGTACTCACTCGTCTTAGAGGTAAGATGAACTCAAGGTACATTTGGTACCCTTTGAGATTTAGGGACGGGACGGGATACGGGTTAAAATTGCCCCTGATGGATCAATAATTTATAATTGAAGTGTTAACATGCTTGTCTTCGTCTTCGTGTGTTTTTTGTTTGAAAGATATATATTAATCTAAGGATCAGTAAATAATGTTTTAACCATGGATTTATTGCTTGTTTATTGACGAGAGAACTTACAAAGGTTTGTATCGATTTTATTCCATTGAATGAGTTAGAAGCATAACTTGGGTTTGTGAGTTACGAAAATTGATGAAAAGTTGAATACTTAACCCAATTTTTTAACTCTTCGGTTAATAATTATAAAATAGTTTAGTTCAATAAAAATCATCTCACTTTGTTACTTATTTGACTTTATAAGTTTATGAAATGTAACGATTTTATTAATAAACAGAGATTAAGTTTACACCTAGTTTTAGACGCTTTGAGACGTCAAACGTATTGCTAAGCCAAATTTTTGGTTAAACCAAGTGTAAAAAAATAATAAAATAAAATAAAAAATGTTTTATTAACATAAAGTTTCCATTCTAAACAAGTGGTGAGACTCCCTAGTAAGTAGATTTGATACACTTGTGTTAGGGATATCTCGCTCAAAACCCTTGAACCTTACACAATATGTTAATAATACTTAGGTACTATAAAAGTATTTTAAACAAAATGAAGGTTTATTAATTTAACGGAACAACAATTTGCAAAAAGGTAAGTTTGTTTTATAAATTTTGTGTATGTTAACTTACTCTTCGTTTATTAATAGGGCCGTTTCTGTACATTTTTATTCTGTGGTGCAAAGTAAGTTTATCTTTAACTTTGTAGCACAGCACACAGAATACTACTAACGAACAGAATAAACAGTTAGTACAAGCATCGGTTGTACATAGATCAAATCCGACTGGGCGGTGCGCGGTGCAGGCGTGGCGGCTCGGCTCAGCGCGCGCTATATCCCAGATATGGGCGTACCGGATCAGCCGGATCAGCAACAGGTGGGGATGAGCCGCGGCTAGATCCGCCCACTCGAGCCACGTGCACTCTGACTTTTTACTTTTTTTTCGGGAAATCAAACTGACGATACGGTGCAAGGAGTATTATTTGCAGACTTTGCAGTGCATTTGAGTTTTTTATGTAGTTATGCAAAAAGGTTGGAAGCAATTTTTAAGGCTGTATATACACCTTTCAAAGAAATTAGCGTTTTTCAAAAGAAGTTATCTAAAGAATGAAAGCATTACTATTGATGTAAACTTTAGGCTTAGGAAGCAAAATTCTTAAATTAATGGATAGAAAAACATAATAAATGATCAGTTATTTTAAAACGAAGACAATCTGTTCAAGTGGAATTTCAAATTTGCTTGTCAAAAGTATTTTTTTTCACATAAGTTTCAGTTTTTGTATTTCACAAAACAAAAGTCAGCTGAAACAAAATAAGAATACGGTCCATATTTATTTTTTCACTTATTGTTTATATTATCAAAGAGTGCACGATTGTTTGTATTATCAAAGAGTGCACTGTAGAGAGAAAATAAAAAAAAAAATTAATCACAAAGAAAATAAAATATTATAAAGTTCTGAAATCGGGACACTTTGACTTTTTTACTGGTTTTTAAAGACTCTAAAGTCATTTTTAGGTATAATGAAGTATTTGTCTAATGTATTTCGTGTTTTGTATATCCACATATCTATTTAATAATTTAATAGGAATTTTCAAAGTTCGCCCTCATCACGGATCGCGCAGATTTGTTTTGATAATTTTTATTGAAAATTTAAAAAATAGAACGTGATCTGAATAATAATTTCTATATATTATGAGTTTTATAAGTATTGATACTTTATATTCATTCACGAAATTTCAACTATCTAGGTAATTATTAGTAAAAGCACTTGAATAGACCACGATGAAAGATAAATATTTAATAGTTCGTAAGTTTTCTGTACAAGCATTTTTTTTCTATTTCTTGTAAATAAAATGATGAAAACCGAAACACCTGATCAGCTATTTGAAACCATTTAATAAATAACTCGAACTCAAATGGGATTTAGTATCACATAAATAAGGTTGGTAATGTAACCGTATCGCGAAATTACCATCGTTATAATATTTGTGTACAATTTATTGGTTCAGTTCAGTATTATGTGAGAAAATTGGCGCGAAAACTTCTGTTAGGTGTCATTATATTATGATCAATCAGTGGAAATGTTCGGTTACAGCCCCTAGGGGGAGATCCGAATGACGCAATGTATTTTGCGCGGATCATTTGAAAGGACGAACTCGAAAGTTTAGCGCGTTTAATGACTTGTTTCGAGTTTTAGGGGTTGGGCGGGAATATGATTTTAATAATGCGGCCGATTGAAGGCCTACTTAGAGCATCGCGGAAGGGAGCAGCCTTAGCGATTATTACTCTATTCAATTTTTTCTGGCATTTTTTGCGGGGGGGGAAAGTGCACACAAGTGCAGTGCCGCATACTCACATACAAAAACAACACTGTAAAGACGACACCAACACATAAAAAATAAAACAAAACAGCTAAAATTTGTGTACGGATGAGTCACACATCAAAATATGACACGTTTTTGACATAAAGGGCTGGGCTCAATTGTCCTTGCAGCAATATCGATACGGAAAAAGGAATAAAGGTAACAAACTCAAACATTTTACATGGGGTGAATAACAACAAAGAGCCCAACAAGCAAAAACCTTTTGGACCAACTGACCACTAAATCTCATCACCATTGGGAGCAATTTATCCCTAATTCATCACCAATGATGAAACTGATGAAGTGGGGGGGTTTTTTTGTTTCAACTGACTACGGATGACCTTTTGAAAACTATGTAAGCCTATTTCATTAAATCATAATTTAACCACCATAAGTTAACCTTTTCCATATTTATGTGATCCTGGTAATTTGGAGATGCAAGTGATTGAAAATATTTCATTTTGAACCAAAGCGAAGCGAGGACACGTTGCTAGTTAATTATAAAATAAAAATGACACAGAAAATTATAGAAGTTAACCTTCTCCGTATTTATATGATCCTGGTACTTTGGAAACGTAAGTAATTAAAAATATATAAAAAAACTGAAACTCCTTGTCAGCAGAAGTTGGGAAATAATCATATCGCAGTCAGATTTGAATATTTTATAAATATAATATTTTTGGTTTGGTCACCACACCAGTGGTGAAATGGGAGTAAGATGGTGTTATTTAATAACGGATAGTCAGTTGAGAAATTGGAGTTCCAACCAACCACTGGTGGTAGGATTTGGTGGTCAGATGGTCCGGAAGGAGCAAAAAAGTCTCAGGATGCGTACGTTATTAGAGTGGTAGGCTTACAGGGCTCTTATAATTGTTTTGTGACATGTCATCGTTCTTAAAATAGTCTTAAAAAAGTTAATACGGACTCAAGAACACTCAGTCTTATTGTCAAGTCTCATATATGTATTAAGAGCATTTTATGACGTTTTTCTATTATAAATGATCTTATTCCATTCATTTTTATATAATAATATATGATGTATCAAAAAGATTATTTATTCTGTGAGAGAACCAATTAATTTATGCTGTGATTTTATTTTACTCTTTGACGCAGAATGTAACAGTGCAAAACTGCAAAGACCAAATTGAGTCTGTCAGAAGTTAAAAATAATTAATAAATATTTAAGAATTTTTAGGTATATCACATTTATGAGAATGCCTGGAGCAGGACCAGGCCATATCCTTTATCGACAAACATTGTGATACGGTAACATCACTAAGTTGCTCATCGGCGAGAACTCGGATTTATCTAGCGACAGATCTGAAATTTGTACGGAGGAGCCATGGACGAGCAGACCCGATGTCACTGAATAAATTTGACAACTATTCATGAATAAAATATACGAATTTAATGTTTAAATGTAAACAAATAGCAATAATACGACAAAAAATTATTTTCATGTGAAATGTAACACCGACTTTTTGTAAACTTTGATGTTCCAGACCTCTTTTAACAGAAAAAAAACTCATCAATTCGACATTTTAAACACTGCAGCGTTCACATGCGCGACTGGACTCGGTCTAGAAAGAAATCCGGGCGCAACTGGTTTTATCAACTGCATATGCCCATTTGGGCTTGTACTTCGGCAGAGGGGAAAGCTTCGTATGGCTTCTCTTTCTGGGACAGAAGCGCGTCTTACTCTAAGAAGGCCTATTACAAAAAAGAATGACGATAATCGGACGATTTTCGTTAATCAATTTACTTGATATTGATACTTACACGATTGATACATTGAGTTAATAATGCCATGGAATGCACTGTCTGTACAATGCGATTAAATAGACAATAGACAGTGATCTGCGGCAACTTCAGAGCGGTTGTAAAACGATTTTAACGAATGCAGTGAAATTTTCTCTTTGCCATACATTCTCGAGTGTAGTTGCAGCGGATTATTGTACGTGTCAAGATATTGTATTCGTTTTTTGAAATTTAAAACTTATTATTTAACTTTTTCATAAGACACGTTTTTTTGTAAAATACATTAATTACTCGTAGATGTATCATTCGCGTTATGTATATATTTACATATTTATTAGATCACCAACAAGTTTACACTGACATTATGATATAAATTAAACATAATTAGCTTTACAATGCTTAGTGGAAACTTAATTATAGGTGACAACTGTATGCTCAGCAACAATTAAAATAAAGTTAACCAGTAACAATAAAAATCTAAATTTTCTTTTGTCTTGTACTTAGAATAATAAGGTTTTGCTTGTTTTTTTTTCAAATTGAAATGAAATAAAGCAATATCGATACAATATTTTATATTCTGTGCATTTTGAGTTAAATGAGACGTTTTAATATTACGTATGGTTTGGAATCCCTCACCCCAAAGTTTGCTCGTTCCCCTAAGAGATTTGCAACCCCTTTTAAAACAGAGAGTCGATACATCTTATAATTTAAGGTCATTTGACCTTCTTTCAAAATAAAGTTACTGGAAGAAAAACTTTATGATAGTTGTAGTTTTGTAAAATGCATATTTTGGTTCAGCCAGTGGAGTTCTCTGCTCTATTCCATATGAAAGAGATTGTAAATTAACTTCTTTTTCGATTATTTTTATACAATCCATAATAATATACAGGGTTATTCGTAAAACACCAACAACCCCGCAGGAGTAGATTACTAACATCTTAAATAACAACTTTTCTGAATACAGACAAAAAAATATCGACCTTTCATACAAACTCAAGAGAGCTAATTTTTTTGTCGGTTTTCAGAAAAGTCGTAGAACAAATGTTGTTGTTTATGATGTTAGTAATCTTCTCCTGCGAGGTTGTTGGTGTTTTACAAATAACCCGTATAAACAGTTGAAAAAGAAGAATAAGAATGAGCATTAGTGAAATGGTGCCGCATTGTAAGTAAAGTATATTGTTTTTTTTTCGTTACTTATCCTAACATCATTGCACATTGGGTTATGAAGAAAGAAGTTTATGTGTAAACGTTACGGCTAATACCCGAAGTGCGGCTAAACCTTGTTTTAGCCGGCTAAAACTAGGTATATAGCCGCCAGCTGTTGGTTAAAACTAGTAGCCGATTTGCTCACGGCTAGGTATAGCCGGTAAAAACTTGGTCTAGCCTTTTTTGTGCTTCTACTTACGGAGGAGTAATTTATGGGATATTATATCATCTCTTTTGTCTGTTAAAAATAATAACCTATTTTCGGGACCTACAGGAGTAAAGCAGCCCCCCTACTCAAATGGCCACTTTTCTATTCGTTCGCTAACTTAAAGCTTAAAAATAAGCAATTAAACGATCAAGTCATACGTCGCAAGTTTATGTAAATCACAGACATTGTTGTATTGTATGGAATTGACAAGCCTACGACACGTAATTTTGGAGTTTATGGCTTATTTTTAATTTTTAAGTTAGCGAACGAATAGAAAAGTGGCCATTTGAGTAGCCCCCCTGATCGGTTACATCTAGTTTTAACCAACAGCTATCGGATACACCTAGTTTTAGCCGGCTAAAACTAGTATTAGCCGCAGCCGTTTAGCCGCACTTTGGGTATTAGCCATAATATAGACACAATATATTCGTTGCGATATCATACATTACCCTGTTATTTGTCGTTCCCTAGTCCTTAAGTCCCAAATTAATAGTCCGAACTTGGTCGGATCGAGCACGTCCCGCCTTACTCACAACTTATACGCCAATTAATTTATTGCGCCAACTTTACATTCTTTGCTTTACGGTGTTGCCTGATTCGAAATATAATACCGGTTAGTAATTATTTTGGCCTCCTAAGTGTAGTAGAAGTTACACTCCGCGAGTTAAGGCGGCACGACCGAAAGTGACGCACTCAGAGGTTTTTATTTCATAAGTTATTAATAGAAAAAGATTTTAATAATGTTTTTCGTGGAGTTTTTAGGGCCCATGGTCTAGTATTTTTAGAAGGTATCACTACAAGCCCTCGTTGTCATTCGTAGAAGTAGATACCTAGCAAATGTGTCAAAAACGGTCACTTTTAGCAGTTTTACTATCTACTTCTAGCAGCGACTATGAGAGAATGTAACGATACCGTCTAAAAATACTAGACTGTGGGCCCTAAAAATTCCACGTAAAACATTACTAAAATTGTGTATTAGAATTATAATATTAAATACAATTCACCGCGGCGCCACTTTCGCTCAGGGTGCCTTAAGAGATGATGTTGACTACGATGCATGATGCTCACCCAAAAACAGCTTTATTCACTCTCACTTTGTATTATATTATATACAATGTAATTATATCACACATAAACATCATTTTTTACTCTCTCATCTTTATTAAAGTTGTTTTTAAATACCTTCAGAGAAATTAATTTTAGCTGTGCTATTTTTGGGAGTTATACTAATTAAAATAATGTTTAGTAAGAATTTAATAAACTGGCAACCCTCATGAAAAGCTCGCGCCTTCGCGCCGCGATAACCACGCGTTGGCTCGGAGATTTATTTGGAAAACTTGTTAAAACTTCATAATTTGGGCGTATTATCGACGCAGTATGTGCGTAGCTTTTATCTTCACGTCTACCATGAGTTTACACGCTAATATTAAATTTCGACTGGTTAAAATTTTGTTAGGATGTTGCTGATATGAAAAGATAGGCAGACAAGTACGCAAACACGCATATACTTACAAGATAAGACATAAATACTTCTGTAAAGTTATGATAGCAGCAAAATATTGTCTATCTGCCCTCAGTGATTGATCATGGACAGTTTTTCAAAAAGTATTTTCACTTTTTGAATCATTCATAACGAATATGAATGAAAATACGTACCTATTTTCTAAAAGTGGACACGTTAATGACTTTGATTATATAAAAATCAAAGGCTAATGATAACTATGATAAACATGATAACTTACTTCAATTAATGAAATACGGTTCCTGAAATAGTATTTTCAGTCACTTATTTTAAGAAGCTCTATAAAAAATAAAGAAATTTAAGTAATTTTAAGTTGATAGAACAAAGAAACAGTGGAGTGAAAAGGCCGATAAAAGCAATATAATTTTGACTTAATATAAATATCTTACTTAAACCGTGATTATAATTAAATGTTGACTATAAAGATCTAAAGGCACTTAAGGCAATCCAAGAGGCTGGCACGTCTAATTAGCCCTTCCTTATTTATGATTCATAAGCCGAAGTACAATAAATTGTCTGAATCTTTCCGTCCCACATGTGCCAGTAAGCCAGGGCATTAGCAATGTTGAATGTACGCTCTGGCCTAATAAGAGCCGGGATGTAAGGAATTGCACTGATTACTATATTATTTATTACGCTACGTGCCGCCCGTGTAAACGCTTCCTAATACTTCCATCCACGCAACCATCTTAGAACCTTGTCGGTGTACGCACCCACCTGTGTTTCTAAGAACATTCTATGGCAGGAATTTCCCTGCTATTGCGATATGGTTGTAAAATCTTTTGGAGATACAGTGCCATCTATCATGCGAGGTACCGATTAAGGAAGATGCGTAGCGGCCTCGCTAGGTAGGCACCTATGGTTTTTAATTATTGCCTGAATTAGGAGAGATGAATGGTTTATGAGTGCTAGGATTTCCAGTTTTAGGGTTACGTACCAAAATGGTAAAAAGGAACCCTTATGTTACAACTCTGTCTGCCACAGCTGGATATTACAAGAACTACTAACACTATCAAAATAGTTTTACAGTAAGAGTTTGCGCGCAAAACCTAACAACTGAGTTTTTTGACTAATCAGAAATCACTATCGAAACTAGCGCAAAACTGGGGAGTTAGAGTTTGAACGCAAAATCTAACTACTGAGTTTCTTGACCAATCAGAGATCACCATCTAAACTCGAGAGTTAGATTTTGCTTTTATGCCACCCGGAATCCTCATCACTGAGAAACTGGCTATCTTACCTCTAACTGCCGGAACACAACAACTTTAAATTGTTGTTATGGCGTCAGACTTAGGTAAGATGGTGGTAGCCAGCCAGGCGGACTTGAAATAAGCCCTACCACCAACCAAACCGAATACAAACGTACCCCCTCCTAGGAATCAAACCCGGGACCCGTCTTACACGGGTGGACGAACCACTAGACCACAAAGGCGGTTTAATGTCTTTAAATAGCACACTTTTTCAGAAACAATCAACAAAAAATACATTATTGAATTTTTAGATTTTAGGCATTCACAATGCTTTTTTATATTAAGATAATTAATATATAAGAAAAAATACTTGAAAGAATCGACTCACCCGTAGCACCTCAGACGGGACTCAAACCCTTGGGATTGACCAATTATTGGTCAGTGCATTGGGCCGGAATCTCAAGGGTGTGAGTTCGAGTGCTACGGGTGAGTCGTATTTTTCTAGTATTTTTTTTCTAATATATTAATTATCTTAAAAATTCATTAGTTCCACCATCGGTTAAGAGATGGCACTGACCTAAAAGTGCAATATTCTACACCGCAGTGTATTTTGTATATGATGGTACAGAACTCTCGATGCGCGAGTCTGACTTGCTCTTGACCGGATTTTTATAGTGTTTATGACTACAAGATGATTGAAGAACACTTTAGCTTGAATTTTATCTACACATTGCTATGAATAAACATACATACATGCATACTGGCATCGTGGATATTCATTCAATAAATTTTTTGATCAAACATTTTCTCAGGTGTTTGATACAATAATTATATTTTTCGAACTTGTACTTACACCACAGTTAGTATTTTATACTAATGAATTATTTTAAAATATTTTAAATTTCTATCACACTAGCTTTCGCCCGCGACTTCATCCGCGAGGACATTCGGAAAATACCTAGGGAATCTTTAACCGTGATAAGAAGTATTCTATGTTTTAATCCATGCTTAACTATCTGTGTGCCAAATTTCATTCAAATCCGTTCAGACGTTTTTGCATGACTGAGTAACAAACATGTAAACATCCATACTTTTACATCAATATAATAATATATAATATTAGTAGGATTTAAACTATCTATATCTTATCCTATCCCATCATCTCACGAGCAACTTTTTAGATTACGAATCTAAAGTCCTTCATAATAAAGAAACTGGTATTCAGTAAGAATATAAATATTCATTAAAATTACCCAAAGCCGAAGGGAGGACTCGAAGGTGGTGTTTAAGCAGAATTCCTATACTTTATCCCCTTTGGCAATAATCAGGAAGATACGGGAATATATGGGAGACATTATTCAACGCTCTTTGTCAACATGCGCCTGATAAATTTACATTAGCTTGGTTAAAACACGTTATCATTTTTCTTTGAGATTGAAATGGAAATGAGACCTTGAGATAAGATATGTGGTGTTTTCAGCTTGGTTTTCAAAAATATATTCGTATCTGATCATAGTAAAATTAAGAATTTCATGGACGCTTTTATTAAACACAGATAGAGCATTAAACATTTAAAAAAAGTGAAGTAAAAATAATTAATTTTTAAACAAAACACAACTGAAACAAAAATGTAATAGTATTTTTATTTTGTATCGGCCACAGACCATACAATAAGTACTACCTCATATCGTGCGGTTACAATCAAAATTCGAAGAGCGATTGAAAATTAAAAAGTTTTAAGTAAAGAGTTTATAACTAGCTGCCTTGTGTTAAATAAAAAAAAAATGTTCATGTCAGTGTGCCTTGTATAATCGATCCCAATCAAAATTCGAACGCCGATCAAATTAAAATCAAAACCAAAAAGTTTGCTCCACAACCAAGCTACCTCCTTGGTACAAGAAAAAGCAAGTTCCTATCAAAATGCTTCCAAAGTCATTCTGCTAGAGTGCGCAACACTGAATCATCCTTACTGAACCATAATCTACGACGCGCGAAATTATTATTTATACGGTAATTACAAAAACACTCCCACGCACGCTATCTCTCCCACACCTAATGTTATTTATGGGGGATAAAGGGAGATGGGTAATTTCTGCATATCGCCCCCTAATATCGCTAAATTGAATGATAAGGTTGAGTGGCATGGAGATTCGGATAATGTTAGCATTTTGATAGTTTTTGGGTGATTTGTTTACATTAAAGATAATGTGAAAAAAGGATATCGTATACAGAAAACTTTGCAATTTTATTGATAATTTTCTCGTTGTAAAAGCATAATTTTATATCCGTGTCAACTTTTTTCACGTAAATCACTTACTAGATAGCCTTACAAAAGCTATCGTTTGTTTTTTTTCTTCAAAACTTAAGAGGACTAATTATTGATAATTCATAAATATTTTATAAAGGACATATAAATAAAATTCACACATCTACTCGGTATGGATATGAGCGGTGGGTTCCATAACTCACAAACTTTTAGAAGTGCAACACACGCCCTATCGCGGCTAACGTGCATGAATAGGGCTGCCATCTACATAATAAAAATAAAAATACTTTCGAATTGTCTACTTTTTATCATACCTAGGACTTCTTTATCAGGACATCATTAAGCTGTCAAGAAGGTCAAAACAATACAGTGTGTCCCTGGATAAAGATTTGTAACTTTTACAAAGGACTCTATACTGTACAAAAAATAATATTCCTTCAAAAGTAGTGAATGGATTTTGTTCAAATAAAAATAACGTAATGCCAGATACTTCTTAGTTCAGATAAATCGCAAATAACTCACAAAAAAGTGATAATCTTAAGTCAAGATTGTATGATCCTGTAGGAACACACACACCTTTGCTTTATATGTTGCTGGGTGCTGATAGAAACTCCTTGTTGAGATAAAACGTATATTTCACAATGAACTGTTTATGACGCGAGCGGCGGCGGTACTTAGTAAATGCAGACTGGTCTAAAATACAATATTTAATTTTTAAAGAAATAATTATGCGATTTATGTTAAAATGCTTACGCGGGAGAATGTGCGGTTGAACGACCGTACATGCTCCGGGCCGCGAGATGAAGGGGAGATGAACTACTTGATGATAAATGATACTTTATTGAGAAAAATTGCTAAAATTGCTAATGCTATGATAAAGTGATAAAAGAAACTTAAATATTTCATTACACAGAACTTAAGTATTTCATTGTAAATATAAAACTTAAATATTTAATTGCTTAGAGTCTACACGGAGTTATCTCTAAATACAATTTTTCTGAGAATAGGGGTTGTCCCTTTGTCTAATTTCCGTGATGCGACGTGCTTCGATGACGATACTTGTGGTTCTGCGTCGGACTGCCGCGTTGATGCTGGCTCGACGCAGGGCTCGGGGGCGGCAGGCTCGAGAGTCCCCTCCTCCGTGGCTCCTGGTTGCTGGCGGCGGCGGGCTCGACGGCGGCGGCGCCACAACACTCCGACTCCTATTGCTATTGCGACTATCACTATGGCGTATGTTACTGCGTAGTGATGAATGTCTGACTTTTAATAGATGATAAATGCTTTGTAATTCTGCTTGTAGATTATTTATAGGTAGAGTTAAATCATTTCTCAGCTGTCCAGATATGGTGTTCAGCTCGTTTTGTAGTTGTTGTGGGGTGATCAGATGGACGTTGAATTTTCCGTTATATACGTTGGTTATAATGTCAAGTAGAGTGTCTTGAATACTCTTCAGACTATACAGCATGTTGTTCGCCGAAATAGTGGACATTATAAATTCACTTGCGTAGTCGAGATTTTTGACTTCTTTTTGCAGAGTATCATATGCTTTTTCGAGCGAAAGTATATGTTGATTGAACATTTTATATTGCTTTTGAATATTCAGCTCGGTTCTCTTCAAAAGATTGTACTCCGCTTCCACAACTGATGTTTGATTTTGCCAGAGACGGGCTAAGTGGTTTTCATTTTGCTTGATAAGGTTGATGTCATGTGAGTACTGTTCTGCGAATTGTTCGTCGAGTACTCCGAACAAGCTACGTGCTATGCTGCCCACTCCGTTGATAAGGCCGCGCCTCTGTCTGGTGCGTCTTTGCTTTTTCATCATTAAAAGGCTGTTGTAAAATTGCAGCTCAGAAAAAACTTGCTTCAACTGTAGCATAATGATGTCACAGTGTGTATTTTCTTTAATTTTTTGACATGTGGCTTCTAAGTGATCTTGATACTGGATATATGCATTGGTCCCATCCCAATAGGGATCCATGTCGTAGTATACGATGATCTTCCATTCGTCTTTTATCAATTGCATGTTGGCCACTTTGTCAAAATAGATACCTTGATTTTCATTAACTTGAACTATGTTTTGACAAAAACATGACGAAAACATCATAATAGTATAAAATATAGCCATCGTTATAGTTGTAAGTGCAGATCGCTTGCTTGCAGGTTTCCGATTACGTGAGCTCCGTCGATGCGCGCGAGCCGCGTCACTCGCTGACGTCATGCGTGATTCTTGCTCGGAGTAAAATGTCGCTTGCGTCTTTAGGTTACCAGACGACGATATTGTTTCATGCTCAATTTGATGTGGCGTTTGCGTTGTTTGATTTCTAACTGGTAGTATTGATAATTTTACTATGGGGCGTTTCAGGTATCCGTTCTTGGTTTTTAATGTGACGACACGTACGTGTCCATCGGATCCAGGGTGAAGTTTCACGACGCGACCCATAGCCCACCTTCCTGCTGGCAGGTTATCTTCATGTATGATCACGACGTCATCTAATGCTATATCTTGCTGATCTTTTTTCCACTTGCTACGGATCGATAATTGGCTAAGGTACTCTTGGCGCCACCTCTTCCAAATATCATTGAAAATCTTCTGACATAGGTACCATCTTGTTCTCAAATCGTGTTCAGTATCGAAAATTGATAGAACCGGTCCACTTGCTAGGAAGTGCGAGGGAGTTAAGTAGTCAAGGTCATCGGCGTCTTCTGTGAGAGGGCACAACGGTCTTGCATTTAAGCACGCTTCCAGTTGCGATAGGACAGTGACGAATTCTTCGTATGTCAGCCTCTGCTCACCAACTACCCTTTTAAGGTGGTACTTTAAACTTTTCACAGCCGCCTCCCACAGTCCTCCTGCTGACGGCCATGAAGGTGCATTGAAATGCCATTGGATGTTCAAATTGACTACTTCTCTCATCAGTGGCTCGTTGTTGGTGTTTATGACGGTTTTCAGCTCTTCGTACTCTTGCTGGAGAGCTCTACTTGCGCCGACGAAATTTGTTCCATTATCACTGTATATGTGATGAGGCGTCCCTCTTCTAGCGGCCATTCTTTTTAAGGCGGCTAGAAATGCAGATGTTGTCAAATCTGATACCAATTTTAGGTGAATGGCCTTAGTCGCCATGCACACAAACACGGCGACATAACCTTTTGTGCACTTTGTTCCTCGTCCTTTGCTGCTTTTTATCATATAATACCCAGTGTAGTCGAGGCCGCAGTGCCAAAATGGACGAGATGGGTTACTTCTTGCATGAGGTAAGTCACCCATGACTTGATTCTGCGTGTTAATGTCATGACGCCTGCATTTTGTGCATAAACGCAGTCGTTTCTTCACAGCCCTGTTGCCGCCCATGATCCAGTAGCCTTGGCGAATATAGGATGTTGTCAACCGTGCTCCTCCGTGGAAGGTAAGTATGTGAGCTTCATCAATTATTAGGTTCGTTAGATGGTTGTTATGCGGTAAGATGACAGGATGCTTCATCTCGTAGCTTATTTCCGCGTTCCTTAGCCTTCCACCCACCCTTATTATTCCATCTTGATCTAGGTAAGGGTGTAGATTTGATAAGGTGGATTTTGAGCTGACAGTGTTGTTTTTCCTCAAATCTTCTATTTCTTGTAAAAATTCTTCGTTTTGGACTTGTTTCAAAATTATAATCTTGGCATTTCTTATTTCTTCTAAGGTTAGGTAAGATGGCAGCTTCACTGATTTTCTTCTTATAATAAAGCGGCGTATCCATGCGACGATACGAATTGATTTGTTGAATGAACTATTCTTGTTTATAATTTGCTTAATTACATTGTCAGGATCTTGATAGCTTGAAACTAATACTTGTTTTTTGATTTTCAGTTCTTCATGTGTTTTAAAGATTGTTTGCGGGGGTTGATCTTGATAAGCTAATAACCAGCTCGGTCCTTGCCACCAAAGCTGATAATCTGCCAGTTGGGTAGCGGTTAACCCTCTGCTCGCGCAATCGGCAGGGTTGTCCCGCGACTTTACGTAACGCCAGTCGGTTCCGGGTATGACGTCAGTCACTTGTTTGACTCTATTGGTTACAAAAGTCTTCCACTTGTCTGGATCTCCTTGTAACCATCCCAACACGGCTGTTGAATCCGTCCATCCATAACTTTTGATGTGGTAACTGCTTAAACATTCTTTTACTTTTTTCATTAATTGTGCAAGCAAAACCGCGCCAAATAGCTCCTTTCTTGGTAAAGTTATATTTTTGCTAGTAGGCATTAACCTTGTTTTGCCGCCGACCAGTACCAGTGTAGTTTGACCCTCACGTGTAATTTTACAATATATGACGCATGCGCATGCCCTGATTGATGCATCGCAAAAGCCATGTAATTCAATGGTATCGTTTGCTTGAGTCCCGATCCATCTTGGAATTTTGAATTTATCTATGTTTTGAATATCATTCTTGATTTTAAGCCACTCTTTGATGATGTTATCTGGAAGGGTGTCATCCCAATTAAGGTTGGTCAGCCATGTCGCTTGGAATAATAGTTTTAGTTTTGTTGTTAGGGGTGACAGCCAGCCAAGAGGGTCAAAAATTTTGGAAATATCCGATAACAGCGCCCGTTTCGTGAGTCTTGTATTCGATGATTCGATCTTGGATTGGAATGTCATGACATCTTCCTGGGGTACCCATCTCAACCCTAGTGTTTTTGTTGATTCGACTTGCCGAAAATCAAATGTTTCATTTTGACTAGCTTGTTCTAGTAACTCTGGAACGTTTGAAGACCATTTTCTTAAGTCGAAACCGCCTGATTTCAACAATTTCATGAGATCTGTTTTTAAAGATTGCGCTGCGGATACTGTGTGATTTCCATGTACCAAGTCGTCCATGTAAAAGCTCTCTTGTAATGTTTTAATGACGTCACTTTGATAGTTATGTTCTTCATCGGATGCAAGTCGTTTTAATGTCATCATTGCTAAAAATGGGGCGGCCTTGACGCCGTAACTTAGTCTTGTTAGCTGGAATTCTCGCAGGGGTTTTGACTGGTTATCTCGCCATAAAATCTTTTGGTATTGTTGATGATCTTCAGACAAACAGATTTGTCTGAACATTTTTTCTACATCTGCGGTGTATGCATATTTATATTGGCGCCATTTAATTATTAGCTTTTGGAGGTCTTGCTGTAAATTCGGGCCCCTGTACATAAGGTCATTTAAACTTCGACCCGTCGAAGTTTTACTTGATGCATTGAACACAACTCGTAGTGCTGACGTCGTGGATTCCGCCCGCAATATGCAGTGATGAGGCATGAAATATTCCGGTTTATTGTTACCGGCGACGGCTGGTTTCATATGACCGGACTCTAAATATTCATTGATAAATATTTTATAATCCGCTGCTATATTATGTTGTTTATTGAATTTCCGTTCTAATTGTGTGAATTGCGCAACTGCCTTGTTTTTCGAAGCGCCTAAGTCTTGTATGAAATTCGACTTAAGGGGAAGCTTCACCTTGTATCTTCCATCTTCACATCGAACTGTAGATTTCTTGTAAATTTCCATACATGTTTCGTCTTCTGATGATAAGGTTTGATCCTGGGTAATGTCCTCGATTTCCCAAAATTTTTGAATATCTTCAAGCTGGTTCAGTACGACATTGCAGTGTAAAGTTGTTTCGTGAGCGCTTCCACTTAATATCCAACCAAAACGTGTTTGTTGGGCTATCGGACCTTTTTGATTTTCTTTGCAGATGCCATCCAAAATGATATTTGAATATACATCCGCCCCCAAAAGTAGATCGATAGGGCGACTTAAGTAGAACTCAGGATCGGCCAGTTGTATGTGTTCCAGGAACGACCATGATGGTTTTGTTAAGGTGCAGCTTGGTAAATTATTTATTAATGTTTTCATAATGAGGACATCGGTGTTTAATGTGAATTCGCTGTTATTTGACTTGATGACGATATTCATGATTCCTTTACAACTATTTTCTTTGGCTCCAACTCCCGATATCACTCCTTTGCATCTGCGCCTGGGCAGGGCTAAGAGTTGAGCTGCTCTTTCGGTGATAATCGATGTCTGCGACCCTTGATCAAGCAGCGCCCGAAAGTTGTAATAGTTGCCGTTGTTTGCTTTGACCTTGATGACAGCCGTGGCTAGCAGTACCTCGGGGACGTCACGTTGCTGAGACACGTGCGCGCTGCTCTGGTTTTGCTGACTTGGGCTTGAAGTTGATGTACCTGGTTCATCTGCTCTTGATGTTG
This sequence comes from Agriphila geniculea, assembly GCA_943789525.1. NCBI lineage: Eukaryota > Metazoa > Arthropoda > Insecta > Lepidoptera > Crambidae > Agriphila > Agriphila geniculea. The sequence goes on from OX038871.1 coordinate 22,942,193, forward strand.
TATGCTGAACTTGATTATTCTTATGTGAATAAGATTCATGTAAGATGGTGTTGTGAAATCCTTGACATTCACGACATCGCTTTTGAGAAGTACAGTTTTTTTCTTGGTGACTAAACAAGCAATTCGGGCATATGCGAAGTTTAGTTACTGTATTACGTTTTTGTTGTGACGTCATTGATAAGAACTTCGAACAATAATAAATTCCATGATCGTTGTTACATAAAACACATCTTATGTGATTATTTTTCATGCTTGTTTGTTCTGTTATGTTCTTGTTAGGAAAAGCTTGATATTGATTCTTGATATTTTTTGATGCTCCTTGATTTGATGGCAATCTCTGCGTAGGTACTTCTTGTTTTCTACGCGAGGTTTCCAATGTTGTGAATTTTGTTTCCAGGAACTGCATAAAATCCTTTAAAGTTGGTAATTCCCTGGGACATTCTAGGGACTCGTTGTAATCGTTAAATGATTCATTATCTAATTTTTGTGCAAGTAGGTGTACAAGCAGAGGGTCCCACGTACTGATGTCCACTCCGAGGTTCTTGATGGCATTCAAGGTTTCCAGGGCGTGATCATGAAGGCGCTTGATTTGAACGAGTGATAACTGTTGTATACTTGGGATACTTAAGAGGCTGTTGATGTGAGAAGTGAATATCAGCTTTTTGTTGTTGTAGCGGTGATTCAAGATTTCCCAGCAAGTATGATAGTTATCCGAGCTGATAGGTAAATGACGTAAGAGCCTCTCTGCTTCACCCTGAACTTTACTCTTGAGAAACTGCATTTTCTCGGCGTTCGATATTGATGGATTTTTGTGAATGGTCTCGGTGAACAAATCCTTGAAGGAAACCCACTGGTGGTAGTTTCCATGGAACGTAGGTACGTCCATCTGCGGTGTTGATTTTTCACGGTGAGAAACCGAATACAGCTTGTTATTAATCGATCTCTTCATGTTATTATATATTTGTTCATGGCAGGAAAATGATCGCTCGTACTCTTGATTAGAACCTTGAATTTCACTGTCAATTTCCCAGTGAAGGCTGTCTATAGCTGACCACCGGGACTGCAGCGAGCGAAGCAAGTCTTCAAACTCCCATTTATCGTTCACGGTGTCCAGGTCAATGTTGGATACTGTTCTTTGTAGAGCTCTGAAGTTGCTTGCTTGCTTCTTGAGCAGCTCATCAGTCTTACTATTAGTACCTCTTGTTTCCATAGCAGAAAGAGCTGACGGCTGCGTACTTGAGAAGGTAGGCACAGGAATCGGCGTAGCAGGCTTCAGTTTTGGCGTTGACGGTCTTGATTCCATCGTAGGATCATATGACTGGATTAAAGCCTTGATGCTTCCGTATTTATCCTTCGTCTGCTTGTACAAATCTTGGGTGAAGTAAGGATGCGATTTGTCTTGAAGTGCCCACAGCTGAACATGATTTTTGTTAAATTCTTGCCAATAGCTATCGAGGGTGCTCAACCTCCTGCTAATATAGTCGGCAGTCTTCCTTTCACGACCATCTTTTCTAAAATTGACCAATAGTTGATCAATTGCTTCAATGATTTGTTGTTGAGTAGCTAATAAGTTCTCCATTGCAGAAGATATGCTTGATAATAAACAAATAAAATATTTGCTCTAAAGTTTCTGTATAAAAGCTTGATAGTTATGTAAGTAAATGTTAAAAGTTTGCTTGTAAAGGCTTTTAAAATACTTGCTTGTATATGCTTGTAAGTTGCTTGTTGTTGTCTGCTTATAAATTCTTGATTAATGCTTGATAAATTCTTGTTACTTGTTTGCTTGATAGATACTTGATAAATACTTGAAATACGCTTGTTTACTTGTAAATGCTTGATAAATGCTTACTTGTTGTCTGCTGAATGCTTACTTGATATCTTGCTGGTTGCTCTCAATGCTTGTATATCCTGTGCACAGATGTGCGGCGTTTCTCAATCCACTCGGTGAGACCCGCTGGTGGGAGGCCGAATGAACCGATCCGCTCCGTACACGAGACACACAAAAACACTGAGTTCCTCGAAGGACCATAAAGGATGTATGATCCTGTAGGAACACACACACCTTTGCTTTATATGTTGCTGGGTGCTGATAGAAACTCCTTGTTGAGATAAAACGTATATTTCACAATGAACTGTTTATGACGCGAGCGGCGGCGGTACTTAGTAAATGCAGACTGGTCTAAAATACAATATTTAATTTTTAAAGAAATAATTATGCGATTTATGTTAAAATGCTTACGCGGGAGAATGTGCGGTTGAACGACCGTACAAAGATTATCACTCTTTAAAATTTTTCAATATTTCGCCCCGAATACCACAAAATTTAATCATTTATTCTTAAATTTTATCATATTGGTTTCCAAACAACAAAAAAAATGTAATCACTAAAAATAAAACGCTGGTTATGAGCATTCAAAGTTGGTTAACTTTGAAATTTTGAATCAGTGGTCAAATGATAAAACTTTGTGGTATTGGGGGCGAAATTTTGAAAAATTTTGAGACAAACGAAATAAAGAGTTAAGAGAAATGCATTTTTTTTTAGAAAAAGCTGAATTTAAGTCATGATCATCACTTTTTGTGAGTTATTTGCAATCTATCTGAACTAACAAGTATCTGGCATTACGTTATTTTTTATTCGAACAAAATCCATTCACTACTATTGAAAGAATATTATTTTTTGTACATAGAGTCCTTTGTAAAAATTACAAATCCTAATTCTGCAAAAAAAAATGAAATGATGTTGAATATTTTTTTTGTATTTTTTTATTACTCATTTATAGTCTAGTTTCGCCCTATTTCAGGATTGCACTTTATCCAGGGACACAATGTATAATAAACATAACAGCGTTATCAAGAGTAAGTTCAAACATATTTATTTATATTAACCTATAGAAGAAACATACTATAGGTTTGTAAAGAAAGTTAAAATTATTGTAAGCTACCCAATAAACATTACGAAATCTTCCTCCAAATGCACTATTTTTTGACCAAATATAAAAAAAGGAAATCTTATATAATTAAAGATGAATGATTAATAAATTCACGCAACTGTGTGAAATACTTTAAATTGAAACAAATAATTGACAACCCTAAGCTTGCATAGATAATTTTTGGATACGTCGGTTAACGAAAATCGAAGATAAAACTTGTTCAAGCACATCGAACTTTACAAAATGTAAGTTTACAGAATGTTATAATAAGTAATTCACTTTGTGTACTCCCCAGTTAAACAAAGGGTTAAAAAAATGTAACGTCTGAAACAAAATATGGAAATCAACTTCCAGGAAGCTGAAATCTAAAATCAACATGGACACCAAATTAGTGTTACTTTACTACGCAATTTTGTAATTGTTTTTTTTATTAACTTGCACCGTGAAAGTCATAGTTCACAAAGTTGCAATATCGAGCCTTTTCAGTTCAATTAAATATTGGATAAATCGCTTCATAGTATAAGCCTTAACCCATTACTCACCGCGCATAATAGCCGTTTGACACTAAACACCGCACGGGAACTATATCCACATCTTAAAGAAAATCATATTCATGGGGACGATAAATTCTCGCAGCGCACCTCTTTAACCAGCTGTATTATTTTAATATACGTAAACTCAGCCACATCCCCATCCCTCTCACTCTTAAAGAATCACAATGTATTCCCGTCCCGTTCTGTTTTCGGAGGATATCTTAATAAGATTCATGAAAGGACGCCATATTTTATATCCGACTCTGTCCTCTATCTCCTTATATTATCCAGCAAGAAGAGCGTCTTTGAAATATGTGCTTGGTTGGGAATTTCCGATGTTTCAATTACGCCATTGTAGGAAAGTTGGAAGTATTCGAAAGTTGAGATAAGTTCGCGCATGTGTTAGCTTACTCCGTCCGGATGACACATCAATTAGAAGTTTTATGGGATACGTGCTCTTGAACAGTGGGCGAGCTTAGACACGGAATAAACTGGGTACTTATGTCCTGAATATTAGGAGGTTTCATTCATGAACTATTAACTAACTACCACTTTATTAAGCGAGTTGCAAATCTTAACCTAATTTCCTAATTAAAAACAATATAATTACATATTTCAAAAAATAATAACACAATTTTACTCCGCGAAGAGACGCGTTAAAACGCAGTAATTATATGCTCTTTGACGATAGCAGTCAATATGGTTCCCAAGCAGTACATTATAATTATTCGCGCGAATTTAATGGATAAAAAACTGAATATGCCTCTTACCCTTTTTCTTTCAAACATGTTTTGTATGTTAAAGACGCCGTGAAATCTGTCTAAAACTCAGTTCATTACAGTCATGTTGTTTGGCTAAGCAATGCCGTGGGTAAGCTTAAAAGTTTGCTTCCGAGGCGGCGCCTCAACCAGATATTAAATAAAGTTGCAGCTATAAATATTCCTTTAGATTTCGCTGTCGTAAAAATCCGCGATGGAACTAAAGTGAATCTTATGGTATTAGGAAGTTTATCTTTTTAACCCTTAACTGGCCTTAAAGATAAAAAAATAATAAGTTCGATACTCGAAGTTAAAATGTTTGTTTTGAGTTTTTCCTTAATGATTTAATTGTAATGTAGGTCTAGTGTTAACATATTGCACAGTGAATCTTTATCCGCTGAAATAAATATGCATCTTAAATTTTCAACTTCTACATACACAACATTAGCCGATTAAACACGCAAAACGGAACTGCAAACTTACGTAACAAAGACAAACCTACCTTACCTTCCCATCTCCAATTATGCAAATACCCCACCGAGCTTCCTGCTTACTGCAGATACCATTAATCATTATCTAAATTAATTTCGAACGTTTTACAAAATCTCCTCTTAGTTTCTTAAAGTCACAATAAAGACGATCGCGGCGGCGCGCCATAACTCATACCGACCTAAGATTACTGATCTTTAATCCCCCTTCTACTAAAGTTAAGATTTATTAGGAGTGGAATTATATTTCGCCCCGCGAAGCTTACTTACACTCTATGAAAAAAGTTTGCATGCGTGGAAAGGTACCCGGAGTAGACAAAGATAACCATTCATCATTCTTACGCTTTTCCGGATTCTAAGTAGATTCGTAGATAGTAGATGAATTGAAAAATGAATTAGGTAAGTGTTTAGTTGTGATTGTTTTACGAATGTGGTTTTGTAGTTTAGTATTTAAGAATATATATAAGGTCCTTCTTAAATAGTGCACAAAATTTAAAGGGATCAATGTACTCATGCATACAGACAACTTTTACTATGGGACCAACATTGAAATCGCGAAAAAAAAAAAACTGATGTTCCATACATTTTGATCTATTCGATTTTAAATTTTCTATGGAACAGCAGATTTTTTTTTTCGCGATTTCAATGTTGGTCCCATAGTAAAAGTTGTTTACATTGACCCCTTAAAATTATGTGCACTATTTAAGAAGGACCATATATATATTTTTTTTCACACAGATATAAAGGAAATTTTAATGAGCTCGCAGAAAAATTTGACTAGTTGGAGGTCAGGATCGAATTTTCTTAATATCTTTTTGGTTATTCGCGAAAATTGTTAAGTATCATAGACGGAAAAAGGTAGGTATTAATTTATTATTACCTATATTCATATTATCTTTCAATACCGTTCTTCATAAACTTATTTTAATTTGTTAGTGTAAAATGAGTTTTCATCAGAATACAATTTGATATTTAACGTACCTATCTATAAAATCATAACATAATGTTTTGATTAAGATTCAAAATGTGTTATCTCTTATCACAGGTAAATACTTTGAGTAATGGCCCAAGAAATTAGTCAAGTCTTCCTTTATCACCGCGAATCACCCGCTTACATAAACGGGGCTTATTCATAAATCTAGGGTCGCATTATTCGCGGAAGGTGAAACAACAAACATTACTAACATAAATCTGAAACGTATCTCCGTTGCGAGTTACGGGAGTTGGGGATACGGGTGGGCTGAAAGACGAACATTGCGACTTAGACAAATATAATAAGAGGCAAAATAAAAGTATACGGAAATAAAGAAATCCCACCAAAAACATTTTCATGTATAATGTTGCCAAGACTTCCATATGGCTCGCACTGTCAAAAAGTTATCAGACCTTATGTAGAACCAAGCTTCTAACTCTACGCGCCCTAACTCTACAAGCCCTAACTTCAAAAACTCTACACCTTAGTCAAAATATGTGGCTTGGCCGTTTCGTTACTACAAGAACTATTGTTTATCAAAAAGGTTTCCATGTAGCGAAATGGCCAAGCCACATATTTTGACTAAGGGAAAAGTATACGGAAATAAAGTAATGACCCTGTGGTGATACTTCTACACAAATTTGATTATGTATTAAAATAATACGCTGATTACTGTTGTCAGTACACTACTAATATAGTCTAGGTAAGTAATTTGTTTTTGACATAAAACGTATTGTAAATAGATAAATATAGAAATGTAGTTTTATTTATTTCGTAACTCAAAAACTAAAAAAAGAATTCAAAATAAATATTTATAAAAAATTGTTTTTATAAACTTTTAATAAGCCGCTAGGTCACACAAAAATTCAAAAAGTTCATAAATAATATAGAGATAATTAAAACAACGTGAAAAAATATATTCCATGCTGTGAATGTCATAGTAAAACTTTTTATTTTTTTATTTTATTTGATTTATTTCATGGAAAACCAGCAGCTATACAAATAAGTGTAGAAAAATCGTAGAAAACAATAAGCTAATTATAGGTTTCCGCTTATAGAGACAATATAGAAACTTAAAAGTAATAATTAAATGTTATAGGTATAGACAAAAAAAAAAACAAATAAAGTAGGTACTTAATCCTATGTGCGTGCGATGCACACTTGGGGGTCTATTACGAAAAGTTTAATGCGATACACGCAGCTGCGTCCGTGCTTCGTTTTGATTGTTTCCTATTACAAATCACTTTTTTTATGCAATATTGCGAAGTGATTGCGTGAGTTTAACATTTTCTCTCTAGCGCATCCGACATTGTTCGTTTAGTAGTCTATGGATTACGATAGCCAAATTCAAAATGTTTGTTATAACTACAACCAACGAACTGCCGACGACTCTCGTGGCCAAGTGACTGCGTTACGCAACTGCGTACGTTATTTTCGTAATAGGCCCCCTGAACTTTTATTGAATTAATAGATATTCAATAAGTCTTCGTTTAAAAGAATCTAAGCTGCAGTTAAATACATTGACTTCAAGCTCACACCCACCCAACACCGTGTTTAGGCTTCTGGTAGACCTGGAAATAAAACTGTTCTGTCTGTAGTTGGTCGACGCTAATAGAACTGCAATGGGCCAGTAATGCCTCATAGACCTTGACGGAACAGAAAACGATACACTTGCTAAAAAAGGTAAGGAAACTCGATGGAGCCATCGTTTATTTTCTTGAGAAGGTACCTAATATCGGTTACTTTTCTTCGCTTTACTAAAGGTAAATGTTGATTTTTGCAATGTAGTATTTTCGAATAACATTCGTCAAACTCCAAGACAGTGTGTATCCAATGTTATCTGGCACCGTCGCGCCGTAAGACAATAGTAACGCAATAATAAAAATGTTGAATAGCCACTGTAATGATATTGCGCTGCCGTATACCAAGATAAGGGATAAACTGCACCCTGTAGGATACTCGGCTGAAAACGCTTATCTTACGTACCGGCTACTATGGAAATCGATTATTGTAATGTAGGTGGTGATTAGCTTTTTTTATTTAAAGCATGTAGGAAGGTCAATAATAAAAAAAATGTTGGTATTAACAAATTACTGCCCAGTCAAAATTTATAGTCTCAGGAAAAAAGAATTTTGTTATTCTTGCGATTCGGTTTTAAACCTAAAATGTATTATACCTTTCCGGTTGTATTGGCTTTTCTTTTTCTTTATTATTGTGTTGTAATAAGTCGCAGAAAGTACTTACGAAAATACACTATTGGAAAAACAGTTACCTTAGCTATGTTTTTAGGAATCTAAGATAAGATTGGAGATCTCGGAAAACTCGTGAAAAACTCGTATCTTGCGTTAATATCTTCAAAGCGTGGACTTTCTTCCACCTTTTAATTTTGCAACATCCACGCGTTTACACGTCAAATAAGTCGAGACGTAAGAAACTTCGAAATAAGTTGGCGAATTTACGACGCACCATCAAGATTTTCTTTCAAATTTCCCCGAAGTAAACACGTACATTTCCACCGTTTATTATCCGCGCCGTCGACCTCCTTACTTATCTTCACCGAGTATATTGTTAAAAAAAACATGATGACTTAGGAACTGAAAGTCCCATTAAGTAGGCGTCTCTATTCATGTGGTAACTTGGCGGAAAGAAGAGGGGGGGCGAGGGTGGTGGAATAAATACGAAATAAAGAAGTGAGTTGTTTAAAAATGGAACAAGCGGGTATTCGCGGAGAGATAAGGCAGCGTTTCCGCTGCGGGGCGGACCGTCACATTGGAATTATTTCAACGTTTCGACGCCGAAACCCGGTGTCGTGTCGCTGTCGCATTCGACACTCTATCTTTAAAAATAACTAGTGTTGTGCTGGGACATCCTTTTTTAATAATTTTAAAGAGTATTTAGTAAATATTTATTATATCTTGAATATAAGGACAAAAAATGTCTCTCGTACTTATGCTACGGCTCCCACCTGCGTTAACGTTAACTTTAATGGTAATGTCCAAGTACGGGCATTATAAATATTTAGTACTATCGTTTATAAATTAACGCCGTTAAGTCTTGGCCACATCTGCATAACGCCTAGATTAACGCTTTAAGCTACAAGTTAAGACGCAGGTGGAGCCGTAGAATTAGATACACTACTTTTAAGAAACAAATCACTTTTTAATGAATATTAGCGCGATTTCATTGACAGTACTTTGGTAAATTAGTTGATATTTGGTAACCGCACTAGTATATCCGTTAAAAAGTGATTTATTTTATGTCTAGTGAGCGCGTAAGGTAGAGAGGTGAATACTCGTACACTTCTTTTATTATTGTACACACATATTTTAGACTGTAATTGAAGCTTAGCCGAATTTAATACTTTTACATTGATGTTGTACATGTCATCATCCTATCAGCCACACGACACCCACTACTGGATATAGGCCTCCTCCAAGGATCTCTACGCCGGTCGGCCCTGCGCTGCAGCATCCAGCGGCTTCCCGCAACCTTCACCAAATCGTCGATCCACTTGTCGGGGGACTACCCACGGAGCGTCATCCGGTGCGCGGTCGCCATTCCAGAACATTTCCGCCCCAACGGCCATCTGTTCTTCTCGCTATTTGTCCCGCCCACTGCCACTTCAGCTGAGCAATTCTTCGAGCGATGTCTAGCTGTCCACTTCACTCCACTTCAGCTGAGCAATCCTTCGAGCGATGTCGGTTACTTTAGTTCTCCTACGGATCTTCTCATTTCTGATTCGATCACGTAGCGAAACGCCGAGCATGGCTCTCTCCATTGCACGCTGGGTGACCTTGAACCTTCTTATTAGACCCATAATTAGCGACGACGTTTCACTGCCGTAAGTCAGCACTGGTAACACACTTTCGTCTTGAGACACTGAAGTAAATCGGACGCAAGTCGGTTGCACATGTAGTTAAATGTAATTGATCTTTTCCTGATCTTATCATCTGATTCTTTCAGTTGTTTGAAGAGTGACTAACGCAAAATAAAGGCGTGATAATAAGCCGGTAGCGGATTGTTAGATTCAAATCAATTGGTCGGAGGCTGAGGCCAAAATCTATAATTTACCATTTTTCTTGTCAGCTAAGTCTTGAGTGGGTGGTGGTAGAAAAATATTGATGATTCAAAAGCGCTTAACTTTAGAGTTTATTGGTGACTTTGACTTTCTCGTTACGAGTGCAATGTAGTTCCATCGACAACACCCCGCGCCATCCCTCACTAGAGACAGATCTGTGAGAGCGACCGTGTCAGATGCCCGCCGCTGTTTCTTAATTTCCTCCTCAACAGATAAGATTGGCTTTTAGCTTTTTATTGAGTTTTCTCTAGACGGAGCACTTTACAACTTGCTCGCGATGCCTTAGCTATTTGTTGTGAAATAATTATCTTCCATGTCTCGTGTGTAAGAAACTTGTGGTGGGGTAAGTTTGATGGTGAGCGGGAAGAATTAAATGGTACCAAAAAGTTATTTTTATCAATATGTAGTTAAAGAAGTTGATTCATTTTTTTTCTCTGGTTGTCTTCTTGGAGAGAATTCGTTAAAAAGCGGCATGTTCAATCAAGGATTTAAGCCATAACTAAATTGACAAGAACAGCCATAGGAAAACAGTTGTTTTCTCTATTATTTCACATTATTATATATTTATGTTTGTACCCTACTAGATATACACGCCTTGTTCCAAGTATTTCTATTTATATACTACTCAGCTTTACTTAATTTTTTTAATTCATTTAATACTCAATTGCTTATTTCATAATCATAATATCCTACAGAGGGGCTAAGAGCTTACAATTTAGACTCGATATACACGCCTTGTTCCAAGTAAGCCTTCTATATATATATTACCCAGCTTTACCTAAATCACCATAATTAATTTAATACTCAATAGTTTATTTCAAAATCTTACTACAAATACTTACAATATAAACATAGCCACGCTTCGGTGTTCGAACAACAGGCTGTCTATATCATTTTACGAAATCTAAATTTCAAATCATCATGCATACAACTGTAGAGTTGCAACACTATTTTTAGTATAAACAAGTTATTATAAGTGTTTATAACAAAAGATTTCTATAAAATAAAGATTACTTCTCGAGATTCAAAACACTTTTCTGAAATAAACTTGTTTTGATGCATTTGGCGATTAGCGAGCTCAGCAGAAACCGTCAAAATGATCGTTTTTATTCGTTCTCATTTGTGTAATATCGCGATAAAAAGATCTTGCATCGGAATACATTTGCATCGGAGTCTTATCTGAGGCGTAAAGCTCGTGTTAGTTGCCCCCCGCCCCATCATAATGTTTCTTTATATTGTTGGAATCGCTTCGGTTTCCGATGTAACATTGTAATGTTGCCTTTATTTGTAAAATGAGGATTTTGACAGTCGACATTGTAAACCGGTTTTTAACAAAAATCTTTTTTCTTACTAATCTTATTTACTTACTAATGTGTTTTATTCAGCAATTTCATTTTATGTACAGGGTCTATTTTAAGGTGATTATTATATCAAATTGTAAATACATACCCGACCGAAAATGATGAGAATATACTATCCGCGCCAATTGGTAATGCGCCTGGTGGCCATGTTTTTAACCTCAAAAACGATTATAATTTTCAAAAGATCTTATATCTTATTGAAAATTATAATTAAATAATCGATTTATAAAATTACCTATTAGAATTTTCTTGTTTCATGTCATTTTTAATTGCAGATGAGGTTGACGTAGATGTTAGTGTGACAAGATTGACAATAGGCATGATGACTATTTTTTTTTTTATTATATGATACATAAATTACCTCTCAAAAAAAGAAACATTGGTAAAAAAAAATATTTCGCTAGCATGAAAATTGCCCGAGATATCACAGTTTGAAATGCACACAAATTGGACTCACCCAAAACGCTCCATACTAATGGCTACTTAGTTATGACGTCACGCTTGAGTAGTTTGTATGCAACGCGTAGGAAATTTGTTCGGTAGCTATATTAAATATTGTGTTTATCAAAATGGTTTTTTATATTTGCTATAAATTTTACGGACTAATTAAAGGTTTTGAAAACTTGTTATTTGACTAGGTATTGAAAACTATACTTTTACTTAATTGTTAAGTATTTGAAGACTATACGCTGTGTGACTTAGACTGACTTGGGACAGAAATGAAAGATGTGCATTGTCTCAAGGCCTATGTTTTATTTGCTTTTGATGATACAAAGTACACAAGGATTTCCCTCTATCCGATTATGATGGTAGGTACTTAATTAGTTTTACAACATCCTTTCTTCTTTAAATTTAAGGTACTAACCAAATACAAATCAAGTACTATGAGATGTAGGTATTTAAGAAAGAAAACCCTAGTGGAGAATATATCACTATTTCAATCTAAGCATTGCAGACGTATAAGACCGGCTGGGTCGCTTTAATGTTGGTTCGCGATCATGATTAAAATCATCCCAATTCACAAAAGGTAAATTACTTAATAAATGACTCTAAATTTAGAAAACGACTGTCAGCCTACCAAGAGCTCCCAGGCGGCAGCGGCTGGGAGAGAATCATTCTATAAGACGGTCCCAGCGTCTGTCGACTGGATGAAGTGGTGAACTGACCTTCAGGAATCCTTGGTGGAAACTCGGTAACGGCTTCATACCAACAATCTTTCAACACGGGTACCTTCCTTCTTTTGGTAATTTAGTTTTACTTGCGTTATCAACTCAGCATGTGATCCATCGCAGAAGGTTAGTAGGTAAAGAAACTAACCTGAAGTTAAACTATATCCCAACTATATAATCATCGAAAAAGAGTAAAAAGAAAGAAAAAATGATGACCCAATCTGAAAAGAATATTGCCTTGGTTAGAATCAAGAACATTGTGTCTATACCAAATTTCGACAAATTTAAATATCAAAGTACATACCACGGAAACGGCATCTTCTTTATTAATATTTCTTATAAAGTGAAGAATGCCAGCATGACTGTCTCCGGGACATTCCCTCCACCCTGAAAAAGCACATGTCGAAACCACGATCAGTATTTTGGTTTTCTCAAAAATACATCGTGTGGGCAGATGGTTTACTTACCAAAATTAAATTATAAAACGGATTACTACATAATTCCCCGAGCGATAAGCTGATGCTCCTTGATTTAAAATACTTTTAGCTTCCTCATCTCTCACAATTAATTTTCACCTCCTCTCAACCTTCGCAAGCCAAAATCTGAAGTCAAAATGACATTTCTCTTGTCCGCACTGACAGCCGTCAACGTCAGTCGACATTTTACTTTTTAAAACAAAATCATTGTAACCAGAGAGAAATCTGTGTTTTATTGCAATTTCAAATACAGCTAGCGCCATCTGTAGAAAAATGAATAACTATTTTTAAAGAACTGTAACGTTAAAAAAAATGCAACGTTACAATACACCCCCTCCAATGAAAGTTTCGAACGTAGTGAGAAACTAAGCTGCCCTCAGCGTCAGTAATTAAAATCCTACCGGAGGAGAGTGCAACCATTTACTGGAAACATGCAAAATACAAAACCTGTGGCGATGAGACAAAAAACTTAACCTAAAAATCTGCCTTGGCATCGCCAGGACTCCAAAGAGACACCGACACACAGAAGTGGCCTACGGCACGGCGGGTAAACGAACAACTTACCAGCTAAAATCACCATAGCCATAAACCAAAAAAACAATCACCACACTAGTGGCCTTAAGCGAAACCTCCACCTAAGAAACAACCTATCAACAGATCCCTACTTCACTAGCGAGTGTTACGATACGTCGCTGTCTAAAAACATACATGCAAAATTTTATTTGAAAAAACACATGCAATAAAAGCTTGATCAATAACATCAAGAACATTTGTTTACACCAGGAGTGTAAGATCGCTGGTTAAACACAAGCATGCAAACAAATTTGACGTTGAGACAAAATATGAAAAAAACTTAACCTAGGGGTTTGCCTTGGCATCGTCGGAGCTCATGCGAGACACCGACACACATTCCGTGGCCTACGGCAATGGTTGATACGACTTAGGTACCATTTAGACACCATCACTACAAAAGGAGACCACATAAACCAAAGCAAAACTACCTTGACTTACAAAACAACAAAATATTTCCAACAGCTTTGACGTTAGTCCAATCTTTGATAATCAAAACCCCCACCCTGCCAACTTCAGGACTATAGTATAACACCTTCTGTCCGGAACACAACACTGATTCACTCACATACTCCTTTCATTCATCTAACTTTCTTCCATCACCTACCGAGCTCCTATCAAATCTTATCTAATATCCATCATCTAACCTAACGTAGCAACAAGTTTGTTTACTTTCGCCACCCCTTGCAATAACCCCAAAGTTTTTTATAGGAGATACTCGTAACTCCATACTTTCTGAAAATGTAGGACAAAACAAAAAGTTTTTTTCCCTAAAAAAAAAAATTATTGGATTACCAATATTAATTAAACTCATCAACCGTCTTCGGGGTAAACCCTCGAGTTGTGAAAAAAAAAAATGTTTTTACGCAACCGTCAACGCAATGTTAGCTCGAGTTGGTAAATAAAAGCAACCGTCTTCGCGGAGTAATCCGCTCGAGTTGTAAAAACAATTACTCGACCGTCAACGCAATGTCAGCTCGGGTCGGTAACAAAGGCAACCGTCTTCGCGGGGTGAACCGCTCGAGTTGGGAAAAAAAATTACACAACCGTCAACGCACTATCAGCTCGGGTTGGTAACAAAAGCAACCGTCTTCAGGAGAACCTTCGGGTTGTTAAACACAGACTTACAAATAAACTTACTCAACGTTTTATTTATCTAAGTACCCATTTAAATACAAAAAAAAACTAAAACTAGAGGTTAAACGCTCTAGTGCGCTTGAGCACGCATAAAAACCTACAACTAACTTAAACCTAGGGTTCGCCTTGGCATCGCCGGGTCCCGTGCGAGACACCGACACACTAGAAGTGGCCTGCGGCATGGTAGGTTAGTAACGCACCTTTATCTTCGAAATATGCCAAGCACCTAGTGGTTTTCCATCTAGTGACACCAACTCATAAACAAGAGGAGAAAGGACTTTGGCCACTATGCACTTTTCAAACTTCGGCGCGAGTTTGGAGGCTTTGTATTTCACAGCATCGCTCTGGACAAATGTCTGCTTCCACACTTCCTGACCAACCCTCAAGGTCAAAGGTCGTCTGCGGGTGTTATAATACTTCGCATTTGTCTGATGCGCTTTAAGTATCCTTTCTCTGACCTTCTCAAAGACCTCTTTTAAAATACCGAACTCGCCCGCATATTCCTCTCTAGGCATTGTTACTTCATAGTCGCCCTCTTGCGACTTTTTATAAAATGAACCATTTATAATCGGCTCCCTACCATGCACTAAAAAGAATGGCGAAAACCCTGTGCATTCATTTACAGCGCTATTTAGCGCGAACTGTATCTTGTACAGATTCACGTCCCAAGTCCTATGATCATCCTTGACATAAGACGAAACTGCTGTCATAACCGTTTTATTGTAGCGTTCGACTAGGTTGACTTGTGGCGTGTATCTTGGGCCATAATGGACCCTGGGGATGTTATAACGTTCTAGTAACCCACGAAATTCCGATCCCGTAAATTGAACCCCATTATCGGTAATTACGGTTTCAGGAACCCCATGAGTTAAAAGGACAAAATGTTCAAATGCCTTAGCCACTAAAGCGCTAGTCGCACGACGCAAAGGAAAAAGCATAGTATACTTGGAGAAACAGCAGGTTACCACTAGAAGGTGTACAAAACCCGAGCGTGACTTTGGCAAGGGACCCACCAAATCGCACGAGAGGACTTGCCACGGCCTATAGCACTGTTTCGGTTGACCCATGAGACCTGGAGTTAGTCGGGTGGAGTGCTTATATGCGGCGCAAGTATTGCAGTTTTTCACGAATTCCACCACGTCACGGTACATTCCTGGCCAGTAAAACTGCAGGGAAAGTTTCCTGTGAGTTTTAAACACGCCGAAATGTCCGAACGTGGGTGGTTCGTGGTGATCAGCAATCACTTTTGCTCGCTGTCCTTTGGGCACAACCACCTTCCAATCGAACTCCTGAGTCAAACTGTACTTAGATTTACTAAACCGATACAGCGTGCCATTATCCACTCGATAGTTCGGAAAGTTTTGCGGATTATTTTGACAACCTTTAAAAATTCGGTCGTACCAGTCGTCACTACTGTCAACGCCATCAACCGCTTCGACTGGTAGGAGACGTGATAACGCGTCTGGTACGACGTTGTCCTTACCCTTCCTATGCACGACCTTAAAGTTGTATTGTGATAACCGGCATCCCCATCGTGCCAAACGACCAGTAGGGTTTTCGAGACGAAGGAACCACTGCAACGACGCATGATCCGTTACGACAGTGAACTCGCGAGTCCCCAAATAGGGTTCAAACTTTTCGACCGCGTAAATCACTGCTAACGCTTCGCGTTCCGTCGCACCGTAGTTTCGCTCGCTTTTATTAAGAGACCTACTGATATATGCAATTGGGTGCTCCTCCCCGTTCTGTACCTGTGTTAACATAGCGCCTATTCCATAACTTGAAGCGTCACAGTGCACAGTAAAAGGTTGGTCAAAATCGGGACAGGCCAAAACTGGAGCAGAAACAAGAGCGTTTTTGAGTTCGTTGAAAGCGGAGTCTGCCTCCGAGCTCCAATTAAACTTGACCTTGGCGCTCGTTAACGCATTTAAAGGAGCAGCGATAGTTGAAAAATTCCTAATAAATCTACGGTACCACGAACACGTCCCTAAAAACATTTTTACCTCTTTAGAGTTCGATGGTACTGGAAAATTCAGTATCGCGCTCACTTTATCCGGATCCGTTCTTAAGCCGCACTCATCCACGACATAGCCCAGATATTTGAGAGAGCTCCTAAAAAACTTACTCTTCTCAAAATTGATGGTTAAAGACGTACTTTTAATCCGATCATGTAACCTATTTAGCAACAGAAGATGCGTCTCGTAATCCTCACTCACAACGATTATGTCATCAACATAACAGAAAATCATGCCCTTTGTGACGTCGCTACAAAATGGATGACCGAAGAGCATATCCATCAGTCTCTGCTGTCTAGCGGGAGCGCCACAAAGTCCAAAAGGCATAACTTTAAATTTGAATAGACCTCGTCCGGGAACAGTGAAACTAGTTTTTTCCTGTGCCGTTTCTTCCAAAGGAATTTGCCAAAAACTAGCTTTAAAATCAACGCTGCTGATAAACTTAGCGTTTTTCAGGCTGTCCAGGATCTGCGGAATGTATGGAATGGCGTAAGCGTCACCTTTGGTAATAGCGTTCAGCTTACGGCAGTCCAGACAAAAACGCCAGGAACCGTCGGATTTCGGAACCATCAGCACAGGATTGTTCCACGGGCTCTCACTTTTGGTGACCACATCCAATTCCAACATCTTGTCTAACTCCTTGTGGAGTTGACCTAACTTTTCCTGGGACATTGGATATGGTCGACACTTTATGGGAGGAGAATCACCGGTGTCAATCGTGTGCTGAATCAAATTAGTCCGACCCAACCCCTTACGTTCGAAAGAGATGTCCTTAAAACTTTCTATCATGGAATCCGCCACTTCCCTCTGGTGTAAGGACAGATCCTGAAAAGATTGGACAGAAGTTACCGGACCATTCAAATTTGAAAGATTCACTAAAAAATCAGGAGGTGAGTTAACGTACGCAATGCTCTTAAATATTTCCGGCATTAAATTAAAAGCTTTCCAGAAATCTACGCCTAATATTATATTTGAGACGATAGATGGTATTACATGAAACTTAATTATCTTGGTAACGTTATTAAAAGTAATGGGCAATGTCATGAAACCGATAGTATTACACTCTGATCCATCAGCGACGGTTACTCTGGAGTCCGTGGAAGATTCCACCGGATAACCCGCATTCACCAATCGTGTGTGAGCTCCGTTACCAATAATGGAAACAGCTGCGCCCGAATCTAACAGACCACAAATTGTCAAATCCAATAAATTTACATTTAAATATGGCCGTACATCACTTGAATGTGGTTCAAACAAAACCGGGGCGACGTTATGTGATTTAAAATAATTCACCACTAACTCTTGCCAGTATTTCCAATCTTCAGGGTCGGCCTTCCCTGAAGTGGTTCCGCCGCGGTTTAAGCGGTTTAGTTTTTTTTGCTTGGCATTACACTTCGGACACGACCTCACGGTGTAACCGAGCTCACCACAAATAAAACACTTAACCCTTTTATCCTCAGCCGGACACTGTGCTCTGGTATGAGTGTTTACCTTGCATCGGTCGCAACCCCAAACCTTTTTGTTTGAATCATAAGTCCTAGGTTTATTTTCCGGAGGCTTAACAAAGTTGTTCTTGTTCAGTTGTCTATTATTCTGTGTAGGTTTATTCCCTACGACACTGACCGGAGTCTTACCTTTACCCTTATAAACTAACTCGGGATTCAAACTTGAGGCCTTGGGTGGCTCAGTAAACAAACTTGTTTTTTGCCGTGCTGCCTCTAACCTACGGCATACCGTTTTTAAATCAGTCACTGTTTCAAAGTTGTGTAACCCCAGCTGTTCTGTAAAAGTCGGCCTAACATTGTGTAACAAAATTTCCACTTTCTCTTCCTCGGACAAAGGTTTCTTGAGTCGCGAAAATAAGCAACTCATAACTGAGAAATAAATATGAATCAGTTCATCTTGACCTTGGGTCCTAGACCGAATCTCCCCCATCAGTCGATAATCGTAGTCGACGATGTCAAATTCCTCCAAAAGCAAAGAACTGAGGTCTTGCCAAGAGGAGATTTGGTCTTTGACGCCTCGGTACCAGATCAGACCCTGATTTGAAAATAGCGAGAAAGCAGACCTAAATAATTTTTCTTGCGAAACATTGTACGCAATTGCATGTTCAGCAACAGACTCTAAAAAGCTACGGGGATTTCCCGTGCCGTCGAACTGTATTTTCCACTTGGCGACGTTGGAGTCCGCCGAGCAAGTGGTTGGAGATGACACAGGCACCTGAGGATCGATCGCCTTGTCATTTGCTGGTGGTGATGAAGATGAGGACGATGAACCAGATTCATGCGAATCCAGACGCTGACGCAATTGTTTGAGGGCATCCTTGATACTGGATTTCACCGTGCTGTCAGCTTCTGCTTCCGCATTCACCCTATCCAACCTAAACCACAAATGACAGAACAAAGCCTTAGCCCTAGCCAGCAGACTTCGTTCACCTGAGGACTCAAAATCGCCGATGCGTTTCCGAAGGTCTTTTAATTTGTCGCAGATGATCGGCAACTCTTTCGCTGGAAGCGCATCGTCGTCACCTAAAATATCTTCAGGCTTTAAGTCTTTTATTAAATCTTTCAACTGTTTTCTTAATTTGTGGACTGTGTCCTCAGGTGTTTCGCCACGAATAGAAACCTCGTAAATCAGCTCGTCGCGATGCAGAGAATAAAGGTGCATTGTGTTCAATTCCATTTCGAAGAAAAAAAATTTTTTTTTCAAAAATACCAAAAAAAAACCTAAGTTTAAAACAAATATAGTTTAGTTATATTATTTTAAAATTATTAATCGTTATTAAATTCTCCACTAAAGTTGAACAAAACAAAAAAAAATTGTCCTAAAAATTTTTTATAAACTGATGGTCACCCTACTTCATGAACAAAAAATTATTTTTACCAGTCTTTGTGACCAATAAAGAAAATATCGATAAACTGTTATGTTAACACTAAATACTTTTTTATTGTTAAAATGTATGCATTAACATGTTAAATTCCTTACTTAAAGTTAACATTCAATACTTTTTTAACAAAACTTTTAACAAAATGCGTTACTGCCAGTACAATGTTAGTCGACGTTGTTACTAAGAACCGTAAAATTTATCCACATAAAAAGTACAGAAACAATCACCTTTTAGTTTCTAAAAATAGAATGGTTAATTCTATTAATCAAAAATAACACAACATTTTGTTGACTTGAAATTACTAAACACTGTTATAGTTTGTGA
This sequence comes from Agriphila geniculea, assembly GCA_943789525.1. NCBI lineage: Eukaryota > Metazoa > Arthropoda > Insecta > Lepidoptera > Crambidae > Agriphila > Agriphila geniculea. Next base: position 22,961,892 of record OX038871.1, read on the forward strand.
ACAAATAAGACAAAACCTACAAATAAAAATGGTTTTAGGTTTGTCGCATTACAAATTTTACAAAATTAAGTTTTTGTTATTAGGTCGGTACCAATTTAATAAAACAAAACAAATGATAGGTACCAATCAAAACCAATAACAAATGTCCACAAACCATGACTTGTTGAGTTTAATGAACAAAAAAATAATACAAATTTCAAGTTTACGTTCAAAATTGACTATTTTAATACCAAATTATTCACTAAAATTAATTGAATTGGGATTTATTTAATCACAATAAGGGGCGCCATTGAAAACTTAATATTTTAACTAGTAGATTGAAAACTATACTTTTACTTAATTGTTAAGTATTTGAAGACTATACGCTGTGTGACTTAGACTGACTTGGGACAGAAATGAAAGATGTGCATTGTCTCAAGGCCTATGTTTTATTTGCTTTTGATGATACAAAGTACACAAGGATTTCCCTCTATCCGATTATGATGGTAGGTACTTAATTAGTTTTACAACATCCTTTCTTCTTTAAATTTAAGGTACTAACCAAATACAAATCAAGTACTATGAGATGTAGGTATTTAAGAAAGAAAACCCTAGTGGAGAATATATCACTATTTCAATCTAAGCATTGCAGACGTATAAGACCGGCTGGGTCGCTTTAATGTTGGTTCGCGATCATGATTAAAATCATCCCAATTCACAAAAGGTAAATTACTTAATAAATGACTCTAAATTTAGAAAACGACTGTCAGCCTACCAAGAGCTCCCAGGCGGCAGCGGCTGGGAGAGAATCATTCTATAAGACGGTCCCAGCGTCTGTCGACTGGATGAAGTGGTGAACTGACCTTCAGGAATCCTTGGTGGAAACTCGGTAACGGCTTCATACCAACAATCTTTCAACACGGGTACCTTCCTTCTTTTGGTAATTTAGTTTTACTTGCGTTATCAACTCAGCATGTGATCCATCGCAGAAGGTTAGTAGGTAAAGAAACTAACCTGAAGTTAAACTATATCCCAACTATATAATCATCGAAAAAGAGTAAAAAGAAAGAAAAAATGATGACCCAATCTGAAAAGAATATTGCCTTGGTTAGAATCAAGAACATTGTGTCTATACCAAATTTCGACAAATTTAAATATCAAAGTACATACCACGGAAACGGCATCTTCTTTATTAATATTTCTTATAAAGTGAAGAATGCCAGCATGACTGTCTCCGGGACATTCCCTCCACCCTGAAAAAGCACATGTCGAAACCACGATCAGTATTTTGGTTTTCTCAAAAATACATCGTGTGGGCAGATGGTTTACTTACCAAAATTAAATTATAAAACGGATTACTACATAATTCCCCGAGCGATAAGCTGATGCTCCTTGATTTAAAATACTTTTAGCTTCCTCATCTCTCACAATTAATTTTCACCTCCTCTCAACCTTCGCAAGCCAAAATCTGAAGTCAAAATGACATTTCTCTTGTCCGCACTGACAGCCGTCAACGTCAGTCGACATTTTACTTTTTAAAACAAAATCATTGTAACCAGAGAGAAATCTGTGTTTTATTGCAATTTCAAATACAGCTAGCGCCATCTGTAGAAAAATGAATAACTATTTTTAAAGAACTGTAACGTTAAAAAAAATGCAACGTTACAGTTTCATTTATTTTAATAAATTTTAAACTTTTGTAAATAAAATCCACCGAACTTTGAAGGGTCATAAAACAAATAATACGCAATATATAAAACCAAGAGGTATAGAAGTTACTCTAAAAGTTTAATATGTTTACGATTTTTATTAGTATTTCGTTATTTTATTCATTATAATAAATAACTTTTGAAAACAAAAAATACATAAACATATCAATCGTGTATGGCATAATATGTGCTACTGTAAGTGTACCTACCCAATTAAATTAATAAAACTCAATGGTACTTATTTACAGCGAGAAAACAAGAATCTTAAGAACGTCCAAATAAAACAAAAGAAATCAACAATAGTGCTTCACCACAAAAAGAATTCAATTAAAATTATCAACACATTGTTCCGCGAATTAAGTGTCATCTGAGCATTCGTCTAAACGAGTGCTGTCACCTCACTGTCAAACGTTAGGGGAGGCGTTATTTTTTAAGAAAATAATTTCCTGATCTCTTCGACACCAAGGGGATGTCTTTATAGCCACGCCGAAGTATTCCAAACGGTTGATTAGCTACGTTCCGTTTCACGCTTAGCTGTCCCTATGGGATGTAATTAAACAATTTTGATGAGTCCTCGTTAAAAATTAAGATGTTTTGTCTGAAGTAGCCGTAAAGGAATAGCAATTTAAATTATGCTTGTTACAAAAGAGGTGGTTGGATTGTTTAGACTTTGTAGCTTTAGCTTTTAATTGACGCAGTCGAGTAGGATGAAAATAAATTGTTTAAATTCTTTGTTTAATTTGTATATTTATTAATAATCGCTTATTAGCTTGACATGAGAGCATTCTGATGATAAATGGATAAGCATCTCAAACAAAAACATTATTTCACAATGAGGCAAAAAATACCTTAGGCTAACTTTATACTGGACAAAGATGATTTCATTGACATTCATCTATTGACTGTAACTGAAAAACGATTAATGTTTGTTAATAATTCATATCATAATATGAAATCTTTTGTAACTTAACTAACTCTATATTTTTTAAGCAAAGTAAATTGTTTTTCATATCAGAAATATATTTTGAAGCAAAGGGTTGGTAATTGAAATAAAGTCAATATAAATCTGTGTGCGAGGGTACAATAAACAGTTAAGCTAGCTGCAGACGGCGGGTATGAGCGTGGGATCTTTTCACCTGAGGTCGTGGTAAATATCGCACCAAAAGGATCTACATAGAGATGTTTGTCAAAATGACGACGGGTTTTTGAGGAAAACGCTACGAAAAAAAATGCGTAAGAGCTTGGTTCGGGAGAACTAATTACCTAACCTGGAAAACAGGATGGAAAATCAGTTGATGAGTAAGTTAAAGATGATGAAAAAGAGAGACGTGATAGGCTGGTAAAAGTAAAAACTTTGCTTGATTTGCTTCTATTTTACAAATTCTGCAATCGGAAAATAAAATATTATATTTTACGAAAAATAAATGTTATTATCTTTTTATAGCGGATTTTTTTTAAATATTAATGTGCGAATGAAGATTTTGCGCAACGTAAGTTCTTGTTTACCATTTTAACTCTCCGGATGATTATTTTTACGGTTTATAAATTAAAAAAATACCATATTAGTCATAATAATATGGTTCTGTCAATGTAAAGGTGGTGTTACCATCTCCATACATTTCTACATCGCGATGCATAAGTGCGATTTAGCGAATGTCAGAGTGGGCGACGTTACTCATGCGTTAATTTCTCGCGACAAATTAATACGGGCGCAGATTTGGATGTGATGTGAGTGAAATTCACCACTCCTGTTGCGACATGTCTGTGTATCATTAAAGCATTTAGATTACATAGACTAAATCATAGTCCAAGGATTTAAGTGAGATATGAAACTTGAGTGAGATCTGAAAATATGTTATGCATACTTAAGATTTGGCATAAACAATACTGAGGTAATTTTCTTAGCGGTAAAGAAGTGCTGGCAGTACGGAAAAAGCATTAATGTGGAAATACTAGCTATAGGGTGATAAACAATATACCTACTAAAGAAAATTTACTCACCCGTCCGACCCGTAGCACCTCAGACCTTGTTGAATGCTCTAAGCCTCAGACAGTTGAATAGATTTTTCTAGTATGTTTTAGTACATAGCATTGTGAATTCGATAAATCTATTATATAAACAAAAGCTCTTATTCAATACGGAACTTTATTAAATCCAAAACAATTTAAATATGATACTGATAATTCTATATTCGACAATTGTCCCGTCAAGTCGATTACACCTTAGAGGATGATGTCGTGGTGTCCCACCCCAATCAGTGGCCAATGGAATGAATAAAAAATAAGCTCCGACTCAACATCACAAAAAGCTGGGGGAGTAAAAAAATAATATTATCCTGTGAAAATGAATTAAGCAGCTCGCAGATACTGGGCTGAAGATAGCTGAAGCCCGGGATTGGAAGTAGGGAGTGCGTTTTTCCTATTTTACCCAGTAAGAAAGAAAATTCTACGTATAAAAAATCCTAACGAAAATGTATCTTGGTATTTCAAGATATGCGTGGAGCATAATGCTCGAATGACTATTTTCTCTTTTACACAGAATACATATGTATTAATAATAAAACTATGAAGACGATAGTAAATTATAGCATTCAAGTTTGACACGAAAAAAAAACATATAGATATAACCAGCCTGGCGCAACTCTCTCAGTAAAAAACGATCTATGAAACGGAAGCGAATTTTTAACCCGTCTAAGTTTGAAAGAACGTTGACAATCCACAAAGCAGTAGATAATTGACAACATTCGAATTTAGGCGTATTATACTTCGCCCCATCAAAGAGTATTCTTCATCTTTAACTGTTTTACCGCCAATGCCGTTTAACGTTTCTCTTTTGTTTGTTTTCGTTGAATTCGCTTCCGTTTCATACTCACGCTTTTTGTATGACACTCCCGTCTCTTATAACGCTAGTTATTTTTACATTCTCTTTGGATATAACTAATCAAAAGATAGGTATAAGGTAGGTAAAAAAATAATCAAAGTAAGTAGGTATAATATTTAACCATTTATTAAGCTTAGGTATCTATTATAACGTGCAATTGAAGCTTTATAACTATCTGCAAAACTAAGCTTTAACGCTAAACTTTATACAGGGTCATTTTGTATTCACCATCCAAATTTTGAGGATGTGTTCAGTCCATGAAACTGAACAACTTTCTCTAAGGAACACATGGCCAATTATGTAAAATAAAAATCGACTTTCCATACCAATCAAAGAGATCACGTGATCAATTTAGTATGGGATGACCAAATTTTGTGGCGAAATTTGACACATGTTTCTTAGAGAAAGTTGTTTAGTTTCATGGACTGGACACATCCTGAAATTTTGGATGGTAAGTTCAAAATGACCCGATATACAAGCTAAAATGTGATAAATCCATTGACCTGCATATATTTACACTGGACAGGCTTATGTCAAACTGTTTTTGTGCCTATTTGATTTCCGCTATGTTGGCGCTGTAGGACGTAGCGTGAGCATAGCGTGCGTACATGGTACTAAAGTTTGAAGTCTGGAGAGACCATCACGTCAACCATTTTCATATTGTACGTCAAAATTAGTTCTTTAGACGCACGCTAGTGGCGTTTCAAATAGGCACAAGAACTTTGCTGTCAAATCATACAGACAGCCTGTCCAGTTAAATAAAAAAAATTTTTTTCATGTCAGTGGATAAATCGTATTGCTTTACTTGAATTTAAGAAAAAGCAAAGTGAAAATGGAAAAATCTAATTTTCTCTGACTTTTTCTTCCACAAGCCGTGTTCGTATTTCCTTAGCCGAAGGTCCCGATCCTCCGGGTAAGTAGGGAATAAAATTAACCGAGGATGATCGCTAATGAAAATAAATTGGCGGCGGAAGATTTGAGATTACACCGACCGCGACGAGCGGCTGAGCGGAGCGAAAAAAACCGGGGCTCGTACCTACTACGGGTACTAATTTGAGTTTTCTTTTAGCTTATAATATTCAAAAATAATTCGCTAAATGGATCTTTAACTCTTTAACGTTTGTTCGTGATACACAATAAAAGTATTTATGGAAAAGTTATTGTTATTGATGTATTTCGTAAATATCAAAAAATATGCTTGTAATTAATATTATTATTACTATATACAAGGTCATTTTGTATTCACCATCCAAATTTTGAGGATGTGTTCAGTCAATGAAACTGAACAACTTTCTCTAAGGAACACATGGTCAAATATGTAAAATAAAAATCGACATTCCATACAAATCAAAGAGATCACGTGATCAATTTAGTATGGGATGACCAAAATTTTGTGGCGAAATTTGATACGTTTCGTAGAGAAAATTGTTTAGTCTCATGGACTGGACACATCCTTAAAATTTGGATGGTAAGTTCAAAATGACCGGTGGGCTGATTATCTAATTAGAAACCACCTAGCGACCGGTCTCTTTTGACAGATGAATGTGATACATTGCTACTTCTTTTTGGGGTGAAAAAAAAACATACCAAAGAAAAGTAGCAATGTATGTCGAATGAAACCGGTCGCTGCATAGTTTCTTTTTAGATAATCAGGGTGCCGATATATTATTATACTGGGTGACCAAAAATATATTATCTCGAGCTCCTCCGTGCTTCGGAAGGCACGTTAAGCCGTTGGTCCCGGCTGTATTTGCAGGCGTTAACACCCACCAATTCGCATTGGGCCCGCGTACTGGGTTATGGCCCGTTCTCCTTATCCACCCATAAGGAAGGCGTGTGCCCCAACAGTGGGGACATTAAAGTGGCTGCTGGACATGGACATACTCGTAATATTATTCCTATAAGAAATGTGTATGAAAGTGTGCAGTGTTTCATTACAAAGTTTCAGAAAATACTCAGGGAATCTGCTTTCAGGAAGTAGCTGAAATAAACTTTTGAGCATTTTTTATTACTGTGCAAACCGTCTTTCGTTTATGCTCTAAGTAGTTTTTTGTGAATTGTCAATAGTTCAATTTCCTGCAAAAAAATGTACAAAAAAGAATTATTACGGCAGTGTTACTATCTGCACGCGCAGTTATTAGAGGTCTCTGAAATGAGCACATATCCAGGGGGGCCTAAGTCGATGCGGATCAACCCTGAGTTATGACCCACGGTGGTAGTTGGAGCTAGCGTCTTGGGTGTACAGAACAGTGTTTATCTTAATTTTTCTTTCTACGCCAATAAGAGCTCATGTATCACTTATATTTGACGTGACTTCTCATTGGCATTTTTGTTTAACATATTTATTAGTCACAGTACTTGTTGTATGGTAGTTACATATTTAACGCGAATGCAGTTTAGTAAATGTTATTGTTTTCGATGGTTTCTTATCAGTTGGAAATAATGTTTAAGAAAATTTCATTTTACGTAGTATATCGAGAGTAACGTCTTTCCATTTTCCAGCTTCAACTTAAAACCACATGTTTAACTCAGTAAAATAATTAAGCACAAAAAAATACTTATTTAAACCCATAATAATCAATAAAGACCCAATACGTATTCTCGCCAGATGAGCCGCATTGTTTGCGTACAAGTAAAACAGTGCAAGTCGCCTGCGCTACAACTACAATACAAGACAGTAAACTCTGACATAAACTAAGTAAATACATGGAAATCCTTTTGTTTACTCTGTCCTAAAAGTAAAAGCACATACTTATGTCATTTAAATAATTCAACCCAAAAAGTACGTTCTTATTGAATTTATTATTATCTTATTCTCTCTCAGAAGTTCACGTAGCATATACTTTAACCCTATATTAATCGATAAAGACCCAATAGGTATTCTCGCTAGACAAGCCTCATTATTTACGTAGGTACAAGTAAGACAGTGCACGTCGGCTGCGGTACAATACAGTAAACTCTTATATAAATTAGATAAATGTACTTACGATTACATCTTCTTGGTTAATCTGTGCTAAAAGTAAAAGAAAAAAATTTAACCCTAAAAATAAGTTCCTCTCCCTCAGAAGTTTACGTACCCTTTTGCTATACTTTAACCCTGTACTAATCGATAAAGACCCAATAGGTATTCTCGCCAGATGAGCCGCATTGTTTACGTACAAGTAAGACAGTGCACGTCGGCTGCGCTACAAGACAGTAAACTCTTAAGCCCCATTGCTTCGGGAAGATTTACTCGAACAACTTAATACAGTAATATCGTTCTATAAGACCACATTTTTACTGCAGATGTGAACGGGTGAGGGTCTAACTGACTAGGAGTGCAATTTCAATCTTATTTTTTCCAAATAGGTAAATGAAAATCTATAGTCTAACTTTTAACGAAACGGAAAACAAAATTAATACGTCGTACTAATTCCTAATTATGGCATTTGTTGAAATTATTGTAATATACTTAAGTTGACTATGTTTCTTGAAGCAAACCCTTATGAAAAATTGTATATTATGACTTTAATTCGTATGTCAATAAAGTTTACTTATCCCCAGAATGATGGTGAAATCGCTTAATCTACTCATCTGTATAAAATTCGAGGCTTTGCCTTATTTTGCTAAAGTTGAGGGCAAAAATGTCATGTCAATTAATAAAATCCACCATAAGCCAGGCTTAGCTGGCTGCTTGTTATATCATAACTAAGGACAGGGATGGAAAATTGCCTCTCTTATTGACTTTTCAAGATAGTACCTAATAATACAGTAGCCCGTAGAACATTTAAATCACCAAAAAGGTTACCGTTTGCCGTTGTGATATAGTTATTTATTACGAAATTATAGATATTTTAACTCAAGTTTTACAGATCGCAACCCGCCGTAACCTATATTTGTATATCTCCAAATGATATTTTTTTATTTTTCAAGGTTTACCACACGATTAAGCTATTGTCGTGTTCTATAGCTTTGTTTGATTGCCACTGATAATAGTAAGACTATGGAAAGTGATCATACACAGATTTGAGACCAGATAAAGTCCAACCATTTTCATCAGGTCTTAAATCTGTGTATGGCTACTTTTTATAGTCTTACTTTTATCTGTGGCAATCAAACCAAGCTGTAGAACACGACAATAGTTAAACTATGTGGTAAACCTCGAAAAATAAAAAAATATCATTTTTGGAGATATACAAATATAGGTTACGGCGGGTTGCGATCTGTAAAACTTGGGTTAAAGTATCTATAATTTCGTAATAAATAACTATATCACAACGGCAAATGGTAACCTTTTTGGTGATTTAAATGTTCTACGGGCTACGGTACTATAATGAAAAAGTTGAACTTAGTTCTAACCACAGAATATAACACTTACCTACTATCACAGAATAAATATGAGTATACTACGTCTGCTATACTAGTATTCTACCCCATTTGGATGGAACTATTTTCAATAATGATCACGATGTTTATGGTAATCAAATTTACTTTGAAGCGGAAAACTGCTTTTCTTTTTTTATACAGGGTTATTTGTAAAACACCAACAACCTCCCAGGAGTAGATTACTAACATCATAAACAACAACGTTTGTTATACGACTTTTCTGAAAATAGACAAAAAAAAAACAATTCTTCATACAATTGTCCGAACAGCTGATCGAGTATTTTATGAAAAGTCGGTTTTTTTGACTATTTTTAAAAAGTCGTAGATCAAATGTTGTTGTATATGATGTTACTAATCTACTCCTGCGAGGTTGTTGGTGTTTTACAAATTACCCTGTATATACCGTCGATCGTTTTGTAGTCGTTTTAGTTCCCTAAAGGGAGTGTTCTACCAATGGAACTTAACATTTTTGCCAAAGAAACATGGATCTAAAACGACAAAAAAATTTGGTTCTCCCATACTAACTAGATAGCTAAAACATTGTGATAGTATGGGAAAGTAAACATTATTTGTAGTTTTTCTTCTCGACCCAAGTTTCTTTGGTAAAAATATTTAGTTTCATTGGTATAGAACACCCGCTATTAAGGGGATTAAGGGGTGTAATTTTGATACGATACTGTATTGTTCACTTTAAAATTATAAAATTAAATAGTAGCTACCAGCAATGTCTAAAATGCTTAAAACTTTTCTCTTTCTGCTAAAGTTACAAAACATTTGACCATGCGTTCACACAGCATCCGTATTTACAGGATCGTTTATAACGAATCCGTCTCTACTGATTGTTATGTTCACACCGCATTTACAGGACCGTTTTATTGTATCCGTTGCTATGACACAACACACAATCGGATTCGCCGTGTTGTGTGTTAACACGCTCGTACATTCGAACGTATCCGATAAAACAGATCTTAAAGGTCGCCGCCCAATACACCGTACCATACTATGATCGTGCTAGGAACGTGTCAGACAAAAAAATATTCTTTGTATTGAAAAGTGTGAGAAGTGCATGGCCGGTCTAGTGGGAATTGTGTCATACTTTTCAATACATACAAATAATATTTTTTTTCGTGATACGTTCCTTGCACGGTCATGGTATGGTACGGTGTAGTGGGCAGAGACCTTTCATCCCTCAAGCCCCAGAAAATGAGACACAATTGATTTTCCATTGTTGTGCGTCCCAATCGGGCCGCTTGGCCGTTGATAAAGCAAAATGGTTCGGTATTTTTACTGAAACCGATATACTGTGTTGTGTGTGAACGAAATCGGACTTGTAAAACGGATCGCTCTGTGTGAACGGGTACTTAGGTGCACATCTAGCTAGAACGTTCACCACTAAAATGGCGCATGGCGTCTCGGGTGTTCTTGCGGGGTAATAAATTGTTTTATTACCGCAACGTCATAATCCACGCTTAACTAACATAAATGCCCGGCTCCGCTCGCGGCAGGCACTTTGTTTAGATTAAAACACAGATATTAACACGACAACAGCCGTATTTCATGTTTAACACGATTATATAAGACGAGACCTAGGTATAATTATGATGGATTTACTTTTATTTTGAAGTTAACTAAAAGTTTAAATAAAGTTTGATACGTAGTATTTTTTTACTTATGAATCTCTGAATCTCCTTTGTTTACTCCTTTGTTATTTAAATAATGTTCAAATGTGACTTTATTACATCGATTAGATGTTTGGATTCATTTCTGTTTTAATTAACAATTAATTATATTTTTTTAGAAATTAATTTTAACATTTAATTAACACCTTACAAAATCAACATAGCAACAAACCATAAGACGTCGCTAATAATTTACCTACAGCGGCAGGCTTATTATAAACAAGACCCTAAAAACGGATAAGAATGGTGCAAGCATTCCAAGATCAAAAGAATTCTTCTTCGAAGTTTAAATCTCCTTAATTGGTTTAATCCGTTTCACATCAAGCGAGGAATCCTGGCAGCCGTGGGATGTGCACTCAAGACGTTCCTACTCTCATCGTGTATGCTTAGAGCTACTTAAGAATAATCAACGATATTCTTGAAATTGTAAGCTTTGAAAATACGCTCCGATGAGTTATAAAAAGAGGAGCAAAATATTTCCAAGCAAGTAAATAATATTTTTATGTTATATACCCACACGTGTGGCTGCTGTAAATCTTCTTAATAGTATGTATTTGATTTCGTAGAATTCTAATAAGCCTAAAATCGTTTTTAGGGTTCCAGACCCAGAGGGTAAAAACGGGACCCTATTACTAAGACTACGCTGTCCGTCTGTCTGTCTGTCTGTCTATCTCCAGGCTGTATCTCATGAACCGTGATAGCTAGACAGTTGAAATTTTTACATATGATGTATTTCTGTTGCCGCTACAACAACAAATACTAAAAACAGAATAAAATAAATAATTAAGGGGGTCTCCCATACAACAAACGTTATTTTTTGTCGTTTTTGGTACGGAATCCTTCCTGCGCGAATCCGACCCGCACTTGGTCGGTGTTTTTATAAGGTTGACAAGTGGTAGGTAATGCCTGCCTAAAAATATCATGCAATGCTGTTTGCTGTGTTCGGTGACGCTCTAAAATAATATATTTTTTACTTTAAAAGTAATTAATTACATAAGACCTTTTTGGACCTAAAGATCCAACGGTTTTTTTTATTAATTATATATTTTTTACAACTGAAAAAGTTTATTTCATTGGGAATCAAAATAGCATCAATTGAGGTCCTCAAAACTAAAGACAGAGTGATACAAATACAAGTTCCAAACTCGAAGATATTCCTTCATTCACGCACATCGAAGACGGTCCTAAACACAGACTTGGAAGATCGAACTCTCGACAAAGATGTCTGCCGATAGTCCTGATTACCCGCAACTTTTGTTGACAACTGATTTGGGTCGTCGTCGCCGGCCGCTTCCGCTTACCTACGTATCGACGGCTGACGTCCGAACTGTTGGTTATCTCACAATATTTGGCTTAAACTTGCTATCTTTAATTGTTATACGTATAATAGTCCATGTGGATATGCAACTTTGACAGTTAGAAAGGTATAACGTTATTGTGATTTACCTCAACTATATCTTGCACTGAATGTCGTGCTTTGACTCTATCAATAGTTTGTTTTCAGATGTAAGACGGTATGACAATTAATTTTTTTAATTGTTTTTGAATGGTACCTACTTTAGCGACGCTAGCCTGCCCAGACGTGCAATTATTTTTTTGTTTCAGTAAAATCTGATATTTTTTTAACTATCTATAAGTACACCGTTAATTTTTAAGTAGGTAATATCTAAAAATTTAATGGAGGTATCAGACCAGACCACGTTTCTAAATATGAACGTGCTGTTAAAAGTAAAAAATTAATAGTCGGAAAATTTCCGAAAAAAATCTTGATTAATCAGAAAAATCACAAAAGTATCAAGACGCGTGCGTAGATTCATTATTTTCATTATTTACGTAAACAAGATATATATCTTTTGATTACACGCGTGTAATTCTAAGAATGAGCTCTAAATCCAGAAATCAGTAAAATTTTGGGACATATACAAACCTCAATATCTTGATGTACATACTCGATTAGAATAGTGTAAAGATACACTCATTTCATTTTTAGATATACATACTTAAAAATTAACCGTGTATGCCTCTTGGTTGTACCTCTTGATGCTGACGTCTGAAGCGCACTTGATCAGGAGTATCAGGACAACTAAATCATCGACACGTACTCGTAGATATCTGATTGCCGGAACACAGCAATGTTAACATTGGTATTATTGCCATGCCACCGACTTTGGTATGATATGACGGTTGATGGTAGCTAACCAAATGTACTGAGTTCAAGCTCTACCGTCATCTAAACAGCACATTAAATGTAAACCTGTCTAGGAATCGAATCCGGGGTCTTGACCGAAATTTGACTTAGCCAAACCACTCACCAACTTTTACAGGCCCTCAGCATGTTTATTGTAGCATTCAAAATAAATAAATGTTTGGACGATTTCACATACTACACAGCGCCATCTAGCCCCAAACTAAGCAAAGCCTGTAATGTAATATGGGTGCTAGACAACTCAACACAACAAATATCTCTTTACTTTAGGAGGCTTGCAGACGAGCTACTATACCATTTGTTTGCCACCTTTGATATCACTTTGACTATAACCAAGGTATAGAAATAAAACATAATATCCTTTCATATATCCAATTTAATTTTCATTGATATAATTGAATCGAATAAACATTTAGCCAATATCATCACCTAAGCGGTAAATACTAACTGTCTGTGTGAGCGCAGTGATACAGTTACACTATAAAGACCTTAACAACATTAATAAAAATATTTACAATATTTGGAAATTTCATCACAGCTTCACAAAACAAGCATAACATGGAATAACAAAACAATCTTAGTTCTTTTAACTATCCGACTAAAACTATAAAAACAAGACGCTCCTGAAACTTAGAAATTTCAGTTTCTGTCTTAAATGCTTGAATACTGTAACATAACACGAGTAAGTAATATGTCTTACCGCCAATTTTACAAAATGAGAGTATTTTTTATGAATGAATTAACTCGATAGGAATAATGATGCAGGAATTAAGAATATTCGAGAATAAAATACATATTTAAGAAAGAGAAAAGAAGGTACCAGTTGGCAGTTTTAAACACAAGGTGATAAAATCAGTAATTAATAATTTGATGAAATTTTCATTTTAAATGGAAAATAATGAGGTTGTAAAAACAAATTAAAGAAAAGGCTATAATTTAAGACAACATAAGTTAGCTTTAGTTTAGAAATTGACAGCCTATGCAAAAAACTGGAAACCAAACCATGTTTTATCGCCTTTTAAATAAATCTATTATAAAACAAATTGATAAAATTACCTACATAAAAAATTATCAGCATCAGACATAATAACATTCGGTAAGGCATATTTCTTACAATTAATATTGGGAGCGGTTCTTTGTTCACACTAACACTAACCAATCTTTGGATTGAGGAAGTATTATTACAACATAAAGGAGAAAATATGGAATGTGCGTAAATCTATGATACAAGTCGAATCGATTACCGATTCACTAATAATTAACTAATTATTAGCAAATTTTGATATTCTACTATAATTATGTGCAATACAATATCAGTTCTATCATCACTATTTGACTTCAGTAATTACACAATAAATGTACAAGTAGTATAACATTGAATACCATTCTAAACATTAACTTTATCTACTTAGCTACGTCTAAGATAATTTTAGTGGAATCTTTCAATTGAGTATCCATTCAAAATTACGTAAATGAGCGTATTATTATTTTACACCTACGCTACTGATTTAATAAATAAAATTGAGTTTTTTAAATCTTATATACATACAGAGTACAGATGAGATTCACACTCAGCTATTTAATATGTTTATACAAATATGTACAAAAACGCAATTTGCAGTAAACGATTTAATTTGAAAATTTTACAAAAAACTTGCTTGCGGCGTTGAATGTTCGTGGGTAAAAATTATATTTGTAACGACACCATCCATTGTGATTTTTAATACTAACATGGCACTACATACCATAAGCAATTCGAATTCAGTCTTTAACTACGATATTCTGTTCAGACATCTCGAATAAAACAATCTTCTAACGATGAGGAATTTTTAACTACACTATTTCATAACTACACTTTACACCATTTTGCGTTCAGCAATAGCGTGATGACCAGGATGAGAGTAGTGTGATGGAGAGGATGGTTCATAAAGAGACATCTTCAATCGTTTACATTTCGCCCTCCGGTTTTTAAACCAGAATTGCACGTTCTTCGATTCGAGTCTAGGAAATTTTTGCCTATAAGGCATCCTGTTAAGTTCCTCTGTGTATTTGAGGATAAGATTGTGCGAAGGATGAGTATTCATTGAAAACCACTGTTCAAGAACCGGAACTTCTGAGACAGGGTCTATGAAAGTGCGATTACGTTTACGTCGCTCATCGGAAGCACCCGCTAAAGCTAAATTAAGTCCACTGGCTCCTTCCCCCGGAACCGCTCCAACACCAGGGAATCCACTCATGTACTGGCTCATGTACATAATTCCATGTCCAAACATAGGATGATTTGGCACCATTGGGAATGGTAGACGATCAAGATGTGGAGAAGACGGTCCATAATGACGTTCTTGAACAACTTCGTCATCAGAAACGTCATGTTCATCAACGTTTCCGTTTTCTTCTTCATTGTTATTATTGTTGTTATTGTGAGAGCTGTCACTGTTCTTAGCTGGTGAACGCTGTGGTGAGTTGGTCTGATCTGGTTTACTCAAATCTCTTGGTTCTTGTTTGATGTCATGTACCTGTGGCAAACAAAAAATATTAATATCATAAATCCAAATAAAGCTTGACTAATTGACAATACTTTCTTAAAGAGACTTCAATTTATGCTATACCTTAATGATGTCAGGTGGTTTTGGCGACTCTTGTGCTCTATGTTCACCGTCATTGTTGTTCTTTTTCGTAGTAATCAAGGATAGAGGAGCATCCGGACTTTCAGGTCTGTCATCAGGATTCAAATCACCGCCGTCGTCTTCTAGATCCGATCCACCGTTCGACAGATTGTCTTCAGATATAACAGACATTGGATATCGTCCTGGACTGCCTGACAGTTGCATAGGACTTTTCATGGAATTTTGATCATGAGAGGTATAACTATCATTGCCAGCCATCAAAGACCCATTAGTGGGGCTATGACTTCTACTGTTAAAACCATTTAGGTGACAACCTAATCCACCAATATTGCGAAGTTCAGCACGTTTCTGTGCTGCTCGTGCATTTTTAAACCAATACACTACATTGTTAACATCGAGGGGCTTACGACCTCGTCTTGACTCGAGATTGTTCAATTCACGAACGTACTGTTGTATTTGCTGTCGACTTGGATGTTGATTTTCAGAAAACCATCTTTGTAGTTTTGGAAGTTCCAATTCTGGATCAAAACTTGTTCGCATCCGAGTTTTTTGAGTTGGGTATTGAGTTTGAACTGTTTGTAAAGCCGGGTGTAAATGGTCCGGTATTGCATTCAGGGTTGGAGAGCGATTTTTAGGTCCTGGAGAAGGGTATCGACGCGGGCTGAAAGGTGGTGGTCGCGGCGACACCTGGGCGCTCCACCAAGATTCAAACTTTCGCCGCATTTCTTCGGAGGGCTCATGGAAATTGTGAGGTCCTGGTGTCCTATCTTGACCTCGGCAGATCTGGGATAGCGTCATCTGCAACAAAGAAATTAAAATAAGTTCAAGTCAAGTCTCTATCGGTAGTAAGAACTAAAATGAGAATGAGATAAACAAATGGTTTTAAGGAGGTCAGTCTAACTAGCAACGGATACATAGGTAATTGCTTAAGTAAACGTTGAGTATTGTTTCACAGAACATCGCCATTAGATTATGAAAATATAAGGTCTGTTGTTAATGCATGTGTCATGCGCGAGCGGCTGAGGTTCTAACGCGCGGATGTGTTTGCTCGGTGGTTAGTGCGCATCACTCTCGCGCCGCCGAAACTTCAATCATAGCTTGCTCTAAAACAATAAGCGGGCAGGGCGTTTCAATAATTAGCATCCACCCACAGCGCTCTCAACAAGCCTCAGCATACCAATATGAACTAAGTGGTTCTACTAAAACGTTACGGTGTTAACGCATTAGAGTTGCTGCCGCGTGATCTATTTAGTCAACGAATAAACTCCGATGAAAATTATTCCATTACATGTTTGAATTTCATAACTATTTATTCAAACGATAACATGTTTGTTTGGATTGGTTTTAATAACGCAACAAGTAGTCATTCAAAGAACTAGTCGGATTATAGCTTCGCGCCGGAGTTTACCCAGCTTGACGTTATGCAAGTAAGATCTGCCCATATCGCTAGATTACACAGAACAATGCCAGCGATTACGACGTCAACCGACTTGTCAGGGCGCAGTTTGCGTTTCAACTGTTGCTAAATCAAATGTTAAATTAAGTGTGTGTTACACATTGAGATTGTGCCTATAAATCATGTCAGCCGTGAAGAATTAGCACCGAGCCCGAGTGATACGCTAATCTGCTCTTTGTTTTGTATTTTTAAATAGTGAGGCCATATTTGTTTTCAGATATTGTCTGTTTCAGATGCGGGAAGATTTACGAGATCTGGCGCCTGCGAGTGATAACTCGTGTCACGTGTAATCCAAGTAAGCGCGTACGTAATGTACTGCGAGTTGCGAACATTTCTTGATACTGCCACGCTGGTGAAGACATCTTAGAACACAATAGGCTTAGTCTTATCTGATATTGTTTTCGTTGTAAAATACACGCGAACTAAAAGTAATCACAAAATTGTTAAGTCCTGGCCTTGAGACAGTAAAGCGTAATCTGGAAGGAGAATTTTTAATTTTGATTAAAGATGTGTATTGAAAGATTTATGACGCCGAATTAATCTCTCCTCTTTTTAAAAACCCTTTCGATAAACGTATTCGGAGCGTTCAAAAGTTTCCCCGAACTCGAAATCGAAGTGGCGTAAATTGACTTGCGATAAATTACCATAATATCGCAGAGCTCAGTTCATCTGCTGTTTAGCTACTAACTTCGCTGTTCGGGGTGTTTGATTATCTTGCCCGATCGCGAGTTCCTTTGGCTCATTTGCAACTTCGAATGCCGTAAGTTGAAATTGTGTTGAACGCTTTCAACTTTATTGTTACTTAGCGATAGAGTTGTTAAATTCTGTTAACATTCCGTACATTAGTGGCCCACTTAAATGTCAATGGAGAGCCTAAATTGAAATCGCGAACCCGACAGGCGGTTAAGCTTCGGAGGGCGCATCGAGCGCTAACCTCGCGTTTAATAAGATTATAAAGCATTATTTTATGGTATTAATAAGATCAAAAGCGTTCGTACATCTAAAACTCCTTTTAACCCTCTTTCGAGGCTCAAGTTGGTAAGATGAGGGCAGCCCCCCGCCCGCCCTAACCCGCGTTGTAGCGCGGATATTTACAAAATATAATAAGGCCTCGCGAGGCGTGGATGAGTCTGCGATTCAATTAAATTTATTATGTATGGAGATCCTACGTGTGAGGCAGGTGCTCAGCGCGTCGACAAATTGCCATATCTATCTCAGTGATGGAGATTTAAACGTCTTGGTACGGTATATTTATTTAAAGATTTTATAAGTACTTTATTAATTAATGTAGGTATAAGTAACAAGTAAATATAAATCAAACTTGTACAACATCAATAAGAATAATAAGGATAGGTAGGTAATATTTTCAGTTGAATGTGTCGAATGTCGATGATCCTAAATAACGATCCCTTGTATATTAACAAACAACATCTTTAAAGCATTACATTCAAATTTCTATTAACATGCCTTCCTTTTGTTGAGACTTGGAACAGCCGCGAACATCAAAACAAATGCTTCCTTAATTCTTCCCCTCGCGATGATCCTTATTAGCAGGGACTTAGGCGTAACCTCGCAAATTATAACGACCTCCCAAATTGTATGAGAACGTTCGTCTACTTAACGAGTTTTATAATCTGTCTCTTTAGAGCTTGGTCCAATGATACGAGACGTTTGACGTTGACGAAATGTCGATTCTACTTTGAAATTGTACTTTTGTGTTAATTAGAAGTAAGATTTACGTAAGAAAACATTTTGACACTCATTACAATTGAATAGTGAGCCAATGGTTTTGGGTCTGTCAAATATTTGTCATTAAGTAATAGCCAATACTTTTAAAAACAACATCGTTTTGCTCAATTGTTAATATAACTTGTATTTTTTTCAAATACTTATGTAACAGAACATTTAGTTCTAAAAGTTAGAAGACCTTTAATATCATATTATTGTTAAAACTTAAAGCAATATGGAACCTTTAGATTGAGAGCAGTATTTAAGCGAAAACACTGCAACTACGTAATAAATTTCAATTGAGAGCGGAGATCCGGCGGGCGGTTAATATGGAAAACAATGAGTTCCACGATAATAAGGGGGTAAAGGTTTAGTCCACAGACTATTGTGACACGGCCGGGGTTACAGAGCATTAAAGAACATCACAACGCCGCACAGAACATTGTCGCCGTTGGTTTAGCTCGCTCTTCCATAAATGCTTTGTGAAACATGAATTTGGATGATATTAATGCCGCACGGTTCACGTAATTCGATTTGACAGGTGCTTTTGAATCAGTCTGATAGGTTCGCCGATGAATAATGAAATCAAAGCTTTTTGTAATTAATCACGTTATTTTAGGATTGATGTAAATAAATTTGGAAATTTGGTCGTGAATTTATTTCGGCGTTAATTTAGGATCAACTTTATTAAACCGAATTTTGGTGCCTGTAGTTTATGGTACATTATCATTATCAACGTATTGTTATTATTTTTTCTCATTATCTGCGATGTATTTAGAAATACTTTGAATGCAAGCGTTGCCCAAATTATTCCCTCCGGATCATAAGGTCTTAACAAAACACATGCTTATAAGACACAGGTAAAAACCAATTAGGTATTTTACCTCATCCAGCGGGCATCCAGTAGACATCAGCAGCGGCCGGTTCTGTACCAGCAGCAGCCTCAGTAGCTTGTCCTTGATATCCTGCAGTGGCGTCGGCCGTGGTCTCAGCAGCTGGATCCGCAGCGTGGCCACCGTGGTTAACTCGCCCAGCACCTCGCCGACTGTAGCCAGTGGCCCTTCCGAAATCCTCTCAAATGGGAGCGGTTTCCAATTGTTAATCACCACTGAACCTGGTGGAGAAAATGGGATTTAATGACATTACAATGTCCCCAGATTGTTGTGTTCTTTAATTGAAAATATTCTGATAGGGACAGGGAATGAAATGAAAGCTAAGCGGACTGTAAATTGATATTTATATAATGAAATAATAGTAAATTACCTTTCGAACAAGCTTATTATGTGGGAGCAATGTTGACAGATGCAGATGTATTTGACAAGTAAAAAATGTGACAATAACACAAAGAATTTTGATTTAAAAAGGTTTCTGAAAAATAAACTAAACCTAGCACAGCAAGGAGGTGCGCAACAATTTAGTGACATTGACGTTATTGTCATTTGTTCCTAATTGCATATCTTTCGCCGAAACAGAGGTACTCTATATAGCGAGCTGTAACAGATTGAGGTCATGGAAGGCGGTCGCTAAAAGTATGATGACGTAGGTAGCTATCGATCTTTATTTCCATATTGTTGTATTCAATTTTTAATATTCATAAACATGATGTGACCTAAACTTAATTGTCATTTATTTCAAATTGCCTACCTTTCGCCGAAGCAGCTAACTCTTGCGGGTAACCGAGACGCATCATAGCAGCTGGCACCAGGTCATGGAAGGAGGTCGCTGACGGTATGATGACGTAGCTGTCAGTCTCCACGAGCGCCCGGCGCCGCCACGCACCTTCTTCTAGCGAGGATACCGCTTCTACGACGCAATGGACTGGCAGCGTTTTACCTATGACAAAGAAATTAATAAAATTAAGACGATCTACCACAATTACGAATTTTGGCTCCAAATTAAGTCGGAATGGAAGTATTTAATACAAATTATTAGCAAAGGTTTTGCACTTTACAAAACCTAAACCTTCGCCTTTAGTGCAGGTTGTTTCGAACTGCTTGTGTGTGTACACTTGATGTCTTGCTTTGGCAAAAGAGTGTATATGTGTTCAGGGTTCATGTATGTTTGTGGGTATGTGAGTTTCTTTATTTCACCATAACTTCTAAATGCCTGAACTGATTTGGATAAATGGGGTATTGTTAGAATCTTTATAGCATCCTGAGTGACACTAGCTATATTTAAAAAAAAAAACAATATAGCGACTGTACGACGCCATTAACAAATGTGAAAAAAATTTTTTTTTCTATTATTACAATATGGGCATCAAATGAAAGGCCTTGATGAGCACATTCCAAAACTATATAATATGTCACTAAAAAGTGTGAAATAAAAATAAATAAATTAGAAAAATATTAAAAACATGACTGCCCTGCCAAAAACGAACTAAAAAGTTAAACAACAAGTGTCATTGCAGTCGGGGGACCTCTTAGATCAAAAATTGTTCCATAATAAGGTCCCCCGACTGCAATGACACTTGTTGTTTAACTTTTTAGTTCGTTTTTGGCAGGGCAGTCGTCTTTTTAATATTTTTCTAATTTATTTATTTTTTATGAATTAGCATTACATCTATCAAACTCTTATAAAATTGATAAAGTTTAAATACATTTATCAAACTATCTTGAAACAATATAATAATCATGCAATTTTGAAAATATTATGCTATGGCTGATCGTACCCACAGTCAACACCTGAAATCGAATTAAACTTATAAGTACTTATACTCCATTAAAGTACCCCTAACATTTCAGATTTTTCATGGGACAAGAATTACTCGCCGTAATGTGACTTAGCGTCGGCGGCCATAAGTTAAGAGCTTAAATAGAACGGAAAAACTTGGACGTAAAAATCAGCCACTTAAGCGGCAGACGTTCGGAAAGCTGTCGTTAGGAAGCGCCTTAATTATTTAGTAACTTTTCAAGCGAGAGCAATGCCTTTGACTCGCTCGCGGGCGGCAAAAAACCGAGTGAAATGTTAAAATAATAATTAATCCTTTCTGCGTGTCTTGGGGCGTCCGCTGAGAGATCTCTTTGTCGATGCTTTTAGCGTACTTCTTTGTGGAAAATCTTTAGCACGTTATTAAATAGTTTTTGCTGCCTTGCAGCGCTTTTTTAACGTTAAGTGCCGCGTCTAGATGCTTTATTGGACTTTCTGCGCCGCTTTTTAGGATCGCGAATTCTTTTCAGTAAATATTTCAATTTTGTTAAAAGAAATGGCTCACTTGTTGAAGGCATTAAAAACTTTTGATGTGTCCACTTTAGTTGAAGATGCCACATTTGAAAAACCATTTTCATAATACGTGTTTAAAAATAATGTTAATTATTGTGAAAAAATGATATTTTAGAGGTCGGAAAAGCATATTTTGCGTTGTCAAAAGTAGAAACTTTCAATAGTAAAATTAATAATATAACAATGTTCGATATTCGCAAACTGATTTATTATTATTGTAACGGTATCAATTGTAACAATAGCCTTCTTCGAGCCGGGCAGTTATTGAATTTGCATAATACTATCCAGAAATTCGGGCAACAAAGCAGTCTGTGGCGGGGAAATTATAAATTTCTCTATACCGTAATCTCTTCGTAATGCCTTCGTAGGTGTGTCGTGTTGCATTATTGTTGTGTCGGAACGCCACGGAGTTGCGATTTTTAAAAGGTGCATTTTTTCTATATTTGAAGATAGCTTAATAACGCGGTTAATTGCTTATTTTTGTGATACATTACACAGATAAAACATAGAATATTGTTTCCGACATGTAAAATAAAAAAACTTTTTAAATTTTAGTTTGAGTTTAATTAAATTACTATATCATAGTAAGTATATAAACCAAGTAAATCATAGCTTAAGGTGGTTGTATAACCGAAAGTGGCGCCCTCAGAGGTTTTTATTTAATAAGTAATTAATAGAAAAAGATTTTAATAATGTTTATCGTGAAGATTTTAGGGCCCATGGTCTAGTATTTTTAGATGGTATCACTGCATGCCCTCGCAGTAATTCGTAGAAGTAGATAGCAAATGTGTCAGAAACGGCCACTTTTAGCAGTTTTTCTATCTACTTCTAGCAGTGACTAGGGACTGTAACGATACCGTCTAAAAATACTAGACTGTAGGCCCTAAAATCTCCACGATAAACATTATTAAAATTGTGTATTAGAATTATAATATTAAATAAAATTTACCTTAACGTTAAGCCCGCCGGTAACGATCAATTGCGATTGTCAATTTTTCCGTCAATGCCATTGTTGGAGCAATTGACAATCGCTTCAATTGCACGCGTAAACGATCAATTTTCCCGTCAATGGGCGTCAATTGCGGAAAAATTGACAATCGCAATTGATCGTTACCGGTGGGCTTTACAAAATAACTCGCACAAGGATTTGTAAAATAAGATTATGACATCACGGTCACACTGCCATAAAACATTTGAAAGATATCAAAACATTTACAAAACCAAAACTAGTATTTTTTTTCTTTTCATACAGAAGATATTTATTTCATGTACTGTACGACGATGTGAAAAGGAAGTTTGATGTGCAAATGTTTTTTTCCACCATTTTCCCCAAAAAACAAAACACAATCGGGTCGCATTTCCACCAACCGCTTTAAAACTCGCAAAATCTCTGAGCGGCGTAATCGCATAAGTAACTTTCAATAGTTGTTGGCAAGTTCTTGGGGTGGGGTTAGCGCCACCTATGGTTTAATATGGACTTGGATTAGTTAGGTTTAGTTAAGGTTTAGTTGCCGCCGGCCCCGACCGTCCTTTGGTCAGTTAAATCCCCGTTATGAAACGGAGTTTAATAAGCTGCCTGTATAGGAAGGTGATTCAATTTATATAATTTATAGCGACTACGGATATTACTGGGTGTTCTAGAAGATTTTTAATGGAAAATGGCTCTAGCAATCTAATATTTTGGAAGCCAATAAAATAAAGTAATGTTAATTATAGTAATTGAGAGAAAATATAAAATACGAGCATCGTCTGATACTCGTCAAAAATTACCAGAGTGGAACATTGTTTTTTTATGCAGTCAACATAATCACTTATTAAGAAAATACCGACATCCATTCAATTTCCACTTTGAGAGAAAATTAGTTTACCTTTAGAACTATTATTTTAAATTAAATTAAGACTGTTGCTCCTTGTAAGACACCTACACCTATAACCAACTTATGATACCTAAACGCGTTCTAAACTTAGTTATAATAATAATTATGAAGATATACCGATAAGCTGTGCAGCAAAACTTGGTGATGTTAGTTCGCAAATCTGTTTACTGCACCTGTTAGGTGCGGGAAGGCGGCTTGTATTAAAATTACCTTAGTATGAACTTAAACTTGTGTGGTACAAGGTGTAAGATTCAAGTATTCCCTTATTATTCGGGAAATTAAAAGATTTGATTATCACGACTTAAGTGCGCAATAAACTGAGCTATAGTAGATGGTTCAGAAGAAAATACTAAACGTTCAACCAGGGGAACAGAGTTATCGGTTAGTAAATAGAAGTAGGGGAGCTCGGTGGCGCAGTGGTTTAGCGTCTGGCCCAGCGATTGCGGAGGTTAAGCAACGTTCGCAAGGGTCGGTCATGGGATGGGTGACCAAAAATTTATTATCTCGAGCTCCTCCGTGCTTCGGAAGGCACGTTAAGCCGTTGGTCCCGGCTGCATTTTGCAGTCGTTAACACCCACCAATCCGCATTGGGCCCGCGTGGTGGGTTATGGCCCGTCCTCCTTATCCATCCACCCATAAGGAAGGCCTGTGCCCCAGCAGTGGGGACATTAAAATGGCTGATGATGATGATGATGAAATAGAAGTACAAAATGACGTTCTTTTCCCTCATTTTATTTACTCAGGAAATTGTACTTGTGATCTTGAGTTTGATGGTCCCTCTCTACCATCATAATTCGGCATTAGGGGTTTTTTGTAACACGTTTTTTAAGTGCACGTTTTTTTTTTCTTTGGGTGAGTTTTCTATCTAGCAAATTATATTTCTAGCAACAACGTGTTATGTAGAAATTAAAGGTAAATCAGGTAATTAGTTCTATTACAGCTGCTGGTCTATTAAATAAAAACGATCGCGATAATCGGAAGATGTTCATCCCATTCCGTGAGGGTGGGTACCCACTTAGGTTCGCGAACCTCCGCGCTCCGCGAACCTGCACCAAAAAAATTGTTTATGCTGTGCTGCAACAGTGCGCCATAGTGTGTACGTGTGCGAACATGTATGTGAACCTGGTTCACACACGTACACACTATAACCAAAGTGAAAATAAAATGTTTGCTAGGGCGCACTGTTGCAGGTTCGCGGAGCGCGGAGGTTCGCGAACCTAAGTGGGGACACACCATGACACTATTAGTTTACGAATAAGACTCAAAATCAAGTATGTTAATTGAAAGATGAATTGCGTCCGATTATCGCAGTTCTTTTTATGTAATAGGCCTGCAGATTTTAACAACAACTTTTTCTAGCAGTAAATATGTAAACCACTTATGTTTTAAGCCACACCGACACATACGAGCGAAAATCTGTGCATTCGCGGGATTTTTATCCGGTGTAAAATGTAATCGTTTCACAACTAGAATGTTTCCCAAATTCGTAGCGTATTCGTTAAACGTTTTTCAAAACTCTCGCAATAAAAATATGAAAACGAAGTTCCGTTGTGCTCAATTCATTCAGGTGTATGCAGCATTTGCTGATTTGATAAAACTATTGAGTTTTACTTTGAAAACTGTTATCTAAGGATGCATGCAATTTAATATCGTGTATATAGTGTACCTATATAAGTGGGTATATAGAAAAGATGTTCCCACTAACTCATCTCAAACGAAATTTCAATATACTTTATTCGACAAATACACACATCAACTTTGTCTAGGGATACAGGTGCTATTTTCATACAAACGAGGTAACTTTGAAGCCTTGGTTTCCTGCCAGGGATGTACTGTGCTGTGATCTGATGACGGCTATCCAGAGAGTGAATGGAGGAGATTCAGATCGCTATACACACCCAACTGATCTGACCAGCATTCTAAAACATAATGGACATGTTTCAAAAAACCGCAAAAAAGCATGAAAATGTATGGAAATCCTTAAAGTGAGAACTTTGACCCATTAATCTTTTATTTTATTTTATTTTTATTTTATTTTATATTCACAGGTGAATCAACAGTTATTATGTTAACTATAGCAATCTCAGTATACATCAAAAAACCATTTACAGATTCACACAAATAAAAAGTAAGGTAATAAAAATGCACATTTGAGCCACTAATACAGCGATCGCCGAGAGTTATACAAAAAAAATTTTTTTTTTGAGACCACAATTATACTATATATTACACACAATTATATTATATATTACACAAATTAATATTATAGATACAAATCCAAAAAAAACTTAAATATCAGAATAATAAATCCTAATAAATAGATTTAATAATAAGATCACGCCCACTTCAATATTCAGAGAGTAAAAATGCAAGATTACGCCTTACAGCTTCACAACTAGTGTTAAACATATCAATATCAATTTTACTACTTTTAGAATGCTGATCAGATCAGTTGGGTGTGTATAGCGATCTGAATCTACTCCATTCACTCCCTGGATGGCCATCATCAGATTACAGCACGGTACATCCCTGGCAGAAAACCAAGGCTTTAAAGTTACCTCGTTTGTATGAAACTAACACCTGTATCCCTAGACAAAGTTGACGTGTATATTATAAAACTGGGTAACATGAATATCAAAAAATCTTCCTATTGTATTTTCTCTAAATCACTAGAAGTAGTTAAGTTTTCTCTGTACCGAATCACTAATCTGATGTACGCTGTAAATTGGGAGTGAAGATCCGTTCATTAGTGCTCAACATAAAATAGCAATTACGCCAAGGAGTCGAAGACACGCTCCTAAGCTTAGCTGCTGCGCACTGAGGAGCAGGAAACCTCTTGGTTTGTTACTTTCCTGTTTTTTATAACAATTAATATAGTGTTTATTATATACAACATGTTACAAAAAAGAAACTCTGAAGCCGAATGTGGTAAATAGGGACCATCTAACTGAACAACTTTTACTATGGGGCCAACTCCTAAATCGCGATCAGCTATTTTATACATTTTGATATTTTCGTTATTAATTTTTGTATGAAACAACAAATTTTTTTTTTTAAGATTTCAGAGTTGGTCCATAGTAAATGTGGTTCAGTTTGATGGTCCCTATCCCTGACATTTTAAGAGTTTTTTTAACACGTTGTATAAATATATTCTTCACTTTACAAAAGCTAGCTGTTGCTGGTATTTTAACTCTCCATATAAATAAATACTGTGCGAATGACTATTTACGAACTTAAACATTTTTACCACAATGTAGAAATATATAGTCGCAGATATTATTAGTAAAGCAATTCCCTTGTTTAGCGGGTATCCAGGAAAAATAGCTAAAACCATAGAATGTCAAAGAACAACAAAGTCAATAAACAGGTGA
Organism: Agriphila geniculea; assembly: GCA_943789525.1. Taxonomy (NCBI): domain Eukaryota; kingdom Metazoa; phylum Arthropoda; class Insecta; order Lepidoptera; family Crambidae; genus Agriphila; species Agriphila geniculea. The sequence goes on from OX038871.1 coordinate 22,988,992, forward strand.
TCCGAAAACGAATGCATACATTTTATATGGGATACATAAAATATGACTTAGATTCATAAAATATGACTATATATGGCAAAGGAAATTAATAAACTATGTTACATACTGTTTTCTTCGTCGATAAACGAATAAATGTAGTGAAATTTGGTTTTAAAGAAATGTGTGGCAATATCTTATTTACTTGTGAAAAGTGTGATTACTTGTATTGTTTCTTTTTGTCACATCACAATTACTTAGAGCACAAGACACCATGGCTCTACAATACCTTTATTTTAAATTCTAATTAAGATTTAACAAATATTTTAAACAAACTGTGATTGCTCATTTGCTAGGCGGGACGCTAGGGGCTCTTACTGTAAAAAATATTGGCACATGTCACTTGCTCCTTTGTCTCTTTTTTACATAGACCGTGTCCGTATGGTGTTAACTTCTCTTTTCCACGCTTTGTTGGTCTTCTTGAGCGCAGCGAAAATTTTTCTATGTCTATGGCTAAAACCATAGCGCTTGTTGAAGAGAGTGGCACAAATTCACAATATCATTTCTACTATCGAGATTTTGCTACACTTCGAAACTCAGTTCTCAAGTTTTATAAACATTTGGCAAAATTGTTAAGCTTTATTTCTAGTAAACATAGTCACCCTTGTCCATCTAGTCTGATCCATCTCGATGGCTGGCTAAGCCCACTCGAAAGAGCACAAAGGAGCAGTGATGTCAAGGAGCGTAAGTACTGAATTAAAACTTTAGACTAACGGGCATTAAGCCCCTCCCTTCAGGTCTTAGCGAGCTTCTAGATTTTGATAATTTTCAGTTTAAGAAGTTTTATAGTTAAGAATAAATTACATCATTTGGTATGGAAAGAGTGACAGAAAAGGTTGTATTTTTTTTATGTCTTCTTGAGTACCTATAATTCGGACTTTAAGCTCTTGCAGTCCCACCTTCAAGACCACCTGATTAATAAAATACAATTTACTATTATTAAATATTATTTTATGATGTTGAAGCTAAATTACCTTCAAAAAGGATACCTACACCTTTGATTATTATATAAATAAATCAAAGACCGACACTCGTGGATAAATTGGAAACAAAAAGTAACCCAAGAATTTTTTTTAATCTCGCTCTTATGTAGTAAGTTTAAAACAAGAGTTTCAGAAATAATCGCTACAAGCTCTTACGTAACACAGGTATCAAATGCGATTAAAAGATTGAACTGCGCGCGAGTTTTAAGTGAGTTTAGAGTTGTTCAGTACTTTCAGGTTTGATCAAGTGTAGGTGGTAGTAGTGTGTTAACTCGGCCCGACGGCCGAGATTTCGGGCTTAAACAGATATGTTCGGAATCAAATTCGCCGCCTTTCGTGAGCTTATGTACCCCCCTGTCCTAACCCGACGACGCTGATCGTTAACCCAATGGAAGAATTAAATATTTTTTTGATAAACCGAGATTGTTACTTTTACTGGCCATTGTATGTAACAGTCAGTTTAGATATACATTCGAAAAAGCTTATGACTGTGCTTTTCTCCTTGCATTAAAACTTTCTACAATTGAACTGCCTAGGTACTCTTTGTATTCTACATCAAGTGGCAATGCAGGTATGGATATGTTTTATTATTACCACATCATTAAATAACTAAATCGTAAAAAAGAAAGCTGTCTTCATCCCATTCCAATGAAGAAAGCATAAAAAAGGCACTCCTCTCAATTCAAATCATTGGCATTTCATAAGTAAACGCTTCCAGCATCTTTGTATCTATCGACTGGAATTAACAATGAACTGAGAGACGTATGTACTTAACTCCGAGTTAGCATAAGTATTTCGCTAAAAGTCTCATCCACACAAGCAAGTGTAGACAGTTTAATTTGGTTATTTCTAAGCTCCAATGTTATTTACTGCTGCGACTTAAGCTTAGCTTTTGAATGAGTATAGTCCTGGCAACATTTTAACGTTCTTTTTATGGCAAACCCTAAGGCATATTTATCCTCCATAGTGCTCCAAATTATGTTATTTCTACTTTAAACTGAAACTTTACTAATCCACAGAATACTAATACAAAACTATTCGCGCGTTAAGACCCCTACGAGCCTACGACATAATGGTTCGGACAATGCAAGCTTTGTATCCTTGTAAGGCGAGAAAATCGGCAAAGGCTGTTTTAAAACGACTGCCCAAAAAAGAAGAGTGTATTGTGTTTAGGGCTAGGGTTAAAAAGAAGAGTGTATTGTGTTATTGCCTGAACAGATTTAGATGAGCAAGGTATCGTTAGAATCCTTACATCAGCCCGAGTGACACTGGTTATAGATTTTATGAAAAAGGTAAATTCTTGTATGTTTGCAGTATGACGCCATTTCGTCATATTATATTTTTTTTTATTCTTTAAGGTTTTTTATTCTTATTCTTTAAGGTATCAAATGAACAAATTTCAAAATTATATTATTTTTTTACTAATTTGAGTTAAATACGTTATTTAAAAAATATTAAAAACACATCTGCCATGCCAAAAACGAACTTAAAAATTAAATAACAAGTGTCATTACAGTCAGGGGAACTTTTTGATTAAAAATTGTTCTAAAGAATGGTCCCCCGACTGCAATGACACTTGTTATTTAACTTTTTAGTTCGATTTTTTCTTATACAGTTGGCAGAATGGCCAACCCATGTATTTACAGAACAAAATGTTACTATTATCTTATATTATTCCATACTATTATGCTGGGGATAAAAAGTTGATTTCAAAACGTAACCTCAACACTATAATCGACATTTAATCGATTATTCTATTATAGCAACACAGACTGAATAACATTTACAGTATTGACACATTAACAAAATCAATCTAACTTTGACATTTGAGATTTATGCCGTTTGTACCTACTCCCTTGAGAATAATTATTATTTTCGTGATTGGTCCACCGAACATATTTTCCCTGAGAGGCCGATATAATGAAACCAAACCACACAAAAAGCTTTTTGTTTCTGCAAAATGGCGTTTTGTTTCATGTTAAGTATAATTTACACAATCGTGTTTTTCTAGTTGTTACCTTTTCTAGGAACATTTGAAATTGAAAAGTTACTTAATTCGCTGGTTTACTACCAATAAACTACCTATATACGTATCTTTTTTCGATTTTTATACCATTATTCTTTATTAATTCATAATTGAAATTAAAAGTACAGTAAATCTCATATAAAGTCCGATTTGAGAATATTCAGTTTTAAAAAATTGGAGATGTGGTTCCGTGTTTGTCATTCTTCTTTCTATTGATTATGGCTTGTTGATCTATTGGATTTGCGTGTGTCCAACCTTTCATGTGCGATGATCTATTTAGCAAACGTCTGTACCCCTGACAACGTGTATGCAAAATTTCATAATGATCGGTTCAGTTGTTAAGACGTGAAGGCGTAACAAACAAACAAACAAACGGACTTTCGCATTTATAATATTAGTAAGGATGGCTTGATCTATTGGATTTGCGTGTGTCCAACCTTTCATGTGCGATGATCTATTTAGATCGGATGAGTCGTGGCGTGTCGGATGCTGAAACCTGATAAATACGGTGTCGTGCCGTGAGCCAGATTTGTTTGTTCATATTAACAGTGCGTGTTTTCACTCTATCAGGTATTGTCACGCAATATGATGGTGTTATATGAAACGTCGAGGTTTTGATGTGATTGAAAGTTGCAGCTATATTTAACTCGTTGAAATCATTCAGGTAGGTACTTTCAGTCAACAAGTGGCAAATGTTGCAGTTTTGTTCCAATGATCCTTTTTTCTTAATAAGTTCCTACCTGAAGTAAACTTTTTCTGTCTTAACGATTAAACAGAGTCAATTTAGTGTGTATGCTGCGCAATTTTCATTGATGAATTCATAACAATTTAAATAAAAAGATTTTTTCAGCAATTCATTTCCAAAAGTTTTCCTTATAAGTTTAAGATACGCTAAACAATTACTACATGTTTGTTAGCAAAAGTTTGTTTGTACCTTGAACCGTTTTAATCCACAGACACGATGATATTATTATCAATCGATTAAAACATTTGTAGTCAAAAAAGTTGCCAACTTTAAAATCTTTTTCAAACTCTATTGAGGCTGTAAATCTAGGTACAATCGGTTAGTAAAGCCACGCGTGGTATCGGCTGTCCGTCTAGGAAGGTAACAGGACACCTAGGTCTTAGAGAAGGCTCAACTGTCTTAAGCCCCCGCCTTTATTATGCCCTACTTTAATACTCGCGATGACTTCCTTTTGCTTCGCTTTTTTAATTTAAAATGTGGTGTATAGTTTGTTTTGTAATAAGTACCTTTGAAAGTTCTTATCAATTTTTATTTCTTCATTTATTTGTACATTAGATTATCTGGTCTTAAATTTAGCAACGTTTTGTTCATTTTTTATTTAATTTCATACAAAATTTTTAGATGCAAATCAATGGGTTGGGTAGTGAAGTGATTTATCAATATCAATTTTATACCAGTATCCTGATTGTTTGTAATTGACGATACTGTGATTTTTATTGACATTTATTTTCAGTATCAAGATAATAACTCGATACATATTGGAAGTATAACACCCTATAAAATCACCATAGTTACAATATACACGACCCACTTAACCACACCAGTATTCAGTATCAGTTAATCGTAGAGTGTAAGTTAATTTTCAATTGAACAATACATCTCAAGATAACGCCGCGCAGTAATTGTAAGGGCGTTACGGCTGTCTAGGGCGCGCTTTTGGTTTAATTAACACATCATCCCCTTCGTAGGATTGTGTTGTACCATCTATTATAATGGAAGTTGGAATAACGACTTATAGGTACAAATACTGTTTTGTTGGAAAAATCCAGTGTCCGTTTATTTATTGACGTCAAAATTTAGATTCAAATTATTCGTCTTCGGCGTTAGATTATAAGTTAAGTTGTTTTACGATGAAATTAAATGTGATATATTTTCTGAAAACTAGAATTTTTGTAATCACCTTACAAAATATAAAATGCAAAGAGCATACTTATATAACACGATGTTAATATAAAAAAACTTATGGACAACCTTGTTAAAACAACTGAAGAACAAGTGAAGTCAAATGTAACCCAAACCTAACAAAGGAACATCGGCACTTCGCCAGCGAAGTTCGTTATACAACGAATTCCATCTCCACAAGAGAGAAACGATTTGTACCATACTTAATAAACACGTAATTAATTCATACGCCTCAAAGGGGATGTCGGGAACATCATTATCTTAGTCGCTGGAGCTGGTGAATGCGCGTCGTGTGTCGCTTGCCTCTTTTGTCCGATCTCCGTCAATCGTTAGCACATTTACCTACTTTGCGGAGTGAAAACTTGCAAAACGAACTCCATTGTGTGTATCTCCACTGTGACACTGCCGGCGTGCTTATCGACTTTGCGTCAAAGAAGTTCAAAAGCGCGGTTTAGACATCCCTATCTCACCGTCGTTTGTCAGTTTTCGCCTGGAGCCGTGATTGTTTGTAATAAATAGCCGTTTTTGGGGCGCCTCGCGTTTTAATTGACATAAAATATTTGTGGAGTTGCTATGACAAACGCGGGGAGTTTTCTGATGTGTGAATTTTGTTTTGTGTTAGAGTTAAAGTTTCTAGTATTGAATGTAAAAGTACCCTATTAACATATTTGGTAGAATCGCAAAGTAGCTTGCAATGACAGATTTATCTCTGTTTAGAAATCAAAACATCATTTATTTTCTAATTCAAAAGCAAAAAACACCTAAATTATGGAACCCTCGAATGCATCACATCTTTATTTTAAAGACACATAATATACAAATTGCAAATTTATTGTTTTTCCAATTTTCCGAACTTGTCTTGTTATTTATTGAACTTAGTTACTACGTAAGTTCTCTAACTGATTTCATTTAATATGTTATCGAGATCCTAAATAACCGATAAAGTTCTATCAACCTTGAGTAATAGAGTAAATTATAAAATTGAGTTATGTACAATACAAGTATATAGAAGTATAGTAAACCAAACAGTACACACTAATTTCCAAGGCCAAAGTACCTACGGCGTTAGCGGGTGTTATTAATCACATTTGTGTAATAAAATCTGTGCGTTAGCGCATGGTAATGCGTGATCCGGCCCTGAAATGCTCGCCTCCCGATAATCTTGTTAGGTTAAGAAGTTCTACATATAACCTGCTTACGCCTTAAGGATTAGCGAGTGTACGCATAACTCGATACCTACCTATGGGGAAGACTGTTTATGCCTTCTTAACTTCTTATGCTTATACGGTTGCCGTAATCTAGTTCCTGAACAGCTAATTGTATGTAAAAATTACGGTTATGACTTATCTTAATTAGCTACTTTGTAATCTGGGTCAAAAATCGCGTGCGAAAAAGCACACTTTTTTGTCATTCTCACTGAATTCTTAAAATTACAGAAAATTCTAAAGCTGAAACTAATCGTTTGCTGAAACTAGCTATCATGTCACAAAATCAATAACGAAAATGAATTAATATTTCATGATCATTAACATAAAATGAGCCATTGTTTAAATGAGACTCAAATGTATGCTAAAATCAGGAGATACACTAACATGGGACTGCAAACAGTGACTTTGAATTATAAATTTTATTCAACCGTTTCTGTGTTCTAGTAGTTTGCCCACCCGTGTAAGATGCAGGGGGTCCCGGGTTAGATTCCCAGCGGGGCTACAATTTGTACTCGGTTTGGTTGGTGGTAGGGCTTATTTCAAGTCCGCTTGGCTAGCTACCACCGACTCACCTAAGTCTAATGCCATAACAACAATTTAAAAATTGTTGTGTTCCGGCAGTTAGAGGTAAGATAGCCAGTTCCTCAGTGCTGAGGATTCCGGGTGTAGTGCGCTTCCACCTTCGGCCTTATCGTCACTTAACTTCAAGTGAGTTGAAAGCCAAGCACATTGTGCATAAAAAAATTATATCATAATAATATCTCGGTAACACACAACAGAATCGTTAGCTCTATACAATATCATAATATCCAAGTATTCGCAACTAAACAATTTATAAATTCATTATTCGGTAGCTTGGCTAGGCTCAAGCGATTACGCACGGCAAAGATGCAACGGAGATTTGGGGCGAAGCTTACTCATGACAAGGTGGTCATCGCAAGCCCCCAGATCTGACTGGACAACGGAGACAAAGGAGCCCTAAATTATTCAGGCACGCCAAAAGCAACCTTAATACCTGGCCAGAAGACGCGATTTGTTAATATTTAAGATCGGGATATTTTGTATTAAGACGAACTGTAGTTTGCATGGGAGAAATCGGAGTCTGGGAGCTAAATCTGCCCTACGGTTAGGGTTGGTGAACTTTAAACTGCAGTGTAGTATGGGCTGAAAAATAGTAATCAAAGTGAATGTGTGTATTACTTAGTAGAGTACCTAGAGTAGTTTTAAGTGTAAGAAACTAAAAAACTAAAGAACTTTTGGCATTAATTGATAAACTGTAGAAAATTATAGTTTCATATAAATTGATTATTACGACCACACTATTCAATGATAACACAGTGACATTAATTTACTAATATCACAGCTCCAGAATAATGTATGAAATGAGTTGAAAAAATATTGAAATACTCCTTATACTGAAATAAAACCGGTTAAGAGCGAGTCGGACTCGCGCACCGAGGGTTCCGTACAATCATAAATATATTTGGATGTGTTACTTTAGTACAGTCTTTAAAAAAGTAGGATAAACGGCAGACAGGTGGAAGGGCGAACAGGTGGACAGTTAATTTACAAATCTTAACCACGGCTGCTTGTGGTGACTGAAAAACGTTTCAGCCACTCCACATTGCAAACTGTTTATATTACTAATTAGGAACTTATTCTTCGTTTATTCGTACGGCAAATTAGAACCAGCCACCAATTATTATTGTAGTATTAGGTTGCGCATTCTCTTGACCGATAGTGGAACTATTTTATTTTCTTAGGTCAGCATTCTTAGGTCAGCGCCATCTGTTGACTGGTAGTGAAACTAAATAATTTTTGTTTGTTTTTTGAATTTCTTAAAAAGTGTGTTATATTGAGACATAGTTTTATTTTTCCTGTAATTTTTACATAAACTACTATCACATAGAATTATTTCAGATTTTTCTCTTTGCAAACTTCGGAGATATGGGGGGGAACGGTATTATTTTTACATTTTTCATCATAAGTCGAAAACTATGCGGCCTAAGAAAAAAAAAATATTTAAAATGTGCAAACAGCGCTCTTTCATATGATATCCCACATGCCCTAGTCACCTCACTTCAAATTTTTAAGACCCCTTTTCAGTCCCTGTTGTAAAAAAAAAACTTTCTTTCTTATTTGCAAAATAGTTGGGCAAATGTCATCTTAAACTATTCCAAATTTCAAGTTGATACCATTAGTAGTTCTCGAGATATCCCGCTGTGACAGACAGACAGACTGAGTCACACCATGAGGGTTCCTTTTTTACCATTTTGGTACGGAACCCTAAAAAGGCTATTCGCACAGATACAAAAAGGGAAGGGTTTTGCATAGGATTTATGTCATTATTGAAAAAACGCTTGTAAGAAATGACTCTTTTACCTTGTAGCTTGTATGTCTTATGAAATACTTTTATATGCAATTGAAAAATCGATCATAGGAAATCTCTGTTTTACCTTGTATATTTTGCGACATACTCTTGTAAGTAGCAACCCTATTCGGTCGAGGTTCGCCCATAAATAATTAATCTGCACCGATGTGCGGCTAGCGGTTACCTAAATCCTCGGCCGATTAAGACTGGCCGTCGGGCGTCTCAGATGATGAGACTGTCTTAGTTCCGAGTTTAGGTAACGCCGGACCTTGTTAAACAATGAGTATTAGCTACGCTATTTTAGTACTTGCGTTGACTAAATAGAATATTTTAACTAAGTATATCTAAGAGCACTTTTATGAAAATCTTTAAGCATTCGGAAAAAAAATCTCTCTTTTTAATTTTATTATTGTTGCTACATTAAAATAAAATACTTACTCGTAGTAGCATTATATTTAGTAAACATGCTGGCAGCAACCTTGTTTGTAGCTTCAGTAACAATATATTTGTTTTGATTAGAAAAAATATTAACTTAGAATCCACTTATGGGAGAGAGTAACAGAATTTAACAAAAGTATTAATTCAGCAAAATAATAAAAAAAATTTGCTGAAACGGTCTCTTATCTATCTAATGCCACTATCTTAGCCTGTACTTGCCTGAGCTAGGGCGCTGGTTGAAAATCGATACAAGAATCTAACGTTTTCTTTCAGCGGCACCGGTTCAAAACTTTGATTTTATTTCACTAGCTTCTTTGTCATCAAAATATTAATAAGCAATATTTCCGTTATCTTTAACAACTTTAAGGCGAGGTAGGAAGCCTTATGAGCGAGCAACAAGCGTCTTGCGGCCTGGGAGCCGTGGATTAGGCCGGCTTTGCCGCAAGAAACAGACTACGCCGCTGGCTTGTGCTCACGCATCGCTGCGGATTGGTCGAATAATAACAGAAAGACTACAAACAACAAAGACTTTGAGTTGCCAGAGAACTAAAATCTATGAAACAAGCATTCCGCTCAAAAAATAGCACCACGCAAAATTACAAACAAGTGGGCGTGCTAAAAACTGCTGGCATTTAGTTATGCAGTACAAAGCGACCGAACACTGGTTGCATAATAGCGACCATAATCTGTAGGTAAACTCATAGATATTTTCTATACATAAACGAAAAAAAATAATACGTATGATACGTTAATCTCTGCACCTTTTTACTCCCTTCTTTGAGTCTTTTACGAAATTTGATTACACAGGAGGTCATTTCTAATAAACTCTCTCATTTCTTTAAATCAAAATACAAACTGCAATTACTGTTAAGAGCTAACGTCTGTTACCAGGCGCGTGGTTGGCCCGACTTACTAAATGCAGTTGTGCGGTTTATAATTTTATAGCTCCGTGGTGCTATTTTAAAAGCAATACCCTTCCACAGATTTTAGTTTGCTGGAAATTGTGCAATAATGGGGTTGCTACTGGAATCAGAAGATTCCTATATCTAGTGGCGTCATAGGAACTATCACCACGTTTTAAGGCATTTGGCAGCTCCTTCTCATCAATCAGTTCTTGAATTTTTGCAACATATATGCAACATATTATAATCGTTATGCGTAACCTGACAGTGACAGCTCACATTTTGACGGCAGTCAGTTTGATGATCGTTTAATTCCGACCAACTGTCAACAGCTGCGGCTATCAGTAAACTAAAATGACACTGTAAATCCGAGGTATAACGCTAATGTTATAATTAGTACTGCATTTATAGTTTAATTCTACAATAAATAGTATATAGTGTACTGGAAATTATTGATACCGCCTGCACTGCAATTTCCAATCGATTAATCGGCACTTTGTTTTTATATTAAGATCCTACTAGTCCTACTAATATTATAAATGTGAAAGTTTGTGGGTTGGATGTTTAGATGTTTGTTCCTCAATTACGCAAAAACTACTGAACAGATTTGGTTGGAATTTGGCACACAGATAGTAGAGAGCCTAGATTCAAAAATAACATACTTTTTATCCCGATATTCCCACGGGAACGGGAACCACGCGGGTGAAACCGTGGGCGGTTGCTAGTAATAAATATATTAGAAAAAACACTAGAAAAAATCGCGAAGACCCACCCGTAGCACCTCAGAGGCCCAATGCACAATTTTTGAGCATTTTCGAAATTTTCTAGTACTTTTTAAATTTTCGCGGTAAGCCAGCGTTATTTCATCATATTCATAAAAGTGAATCTTATCATTTAGACACCTATTAAATCTTTATTTAGTCTAAACATCATTTTACTTAAAGTAATTAAGTACGTAAAGTCTGAAAAACTCACGCTTATTTGGTTAACACATACATTTAACAGCATGTATAACCAACTATCTCGTCTAAACGCACATGTTTTAAATTAATAAAGCACATTTAGAAGTTGTCCTAAAAAGTTGCGAGCGAGCTCTAATCGGGCCCAGTTGACAACTCAATTGCGCTGAAGCCTACCCTAGATATTGGATTAGAAACAATTTTGTGACTAACTTTCCTTTCACATTATATGAAAACTGGCCCTGCGGTTAAACCTCTTTTCTTTATCATCCCAACATTATCTGTGATAGATTTTTTTTATCTTTCAAACAATTTAAGTAAAATAAAGATTCCGACGTACTGAGAACCTCCTCCTTTTTTGAAGTTAGTTAAAAACTAAAGTTATTATTAAATATCATTAAACACTTTTTTAATTTTATATCAATTAAATGTTACTTTAACTTAATAAAAGTAATTAAACATAAGTATTTTTAACTTTTCACTACATTCCCATTAATTATATCTGAATTATGAATTTCGTGATTTTTTCATGAGATGGTCACAAAAATTAAGTTAAAAGTTATATATCAAGGATAGCCATTAGCTAAAAAATTTTTTAGGTGGCTAAAAATGTTTTAAAACCAGTGTAAAAAAATTAGATAATTAATTTTTTGCTTACCTTTAGGTATCTATTATACCTATTTACAGCACTTCAATCTTTTGATATTTTCATAACATGGCCAGCCACACTACAGTAACGAACTAAAGCCACTAATACACCGCAACCATCGAACAATTCCAATAATCGGAGTCCAGTTAATAAACGCATTTGAAAAGTTACGGCTTAAGGCCCGCTCACACGCGCTAATTGTCAGTGCGGCTAGCCGGACTTAGCGGCATTACAGCTGATTGTTCTAATGTTTAGTTGTGGTCGCTGCGGACGTTAGCGAATTATATTCGAACGCACTTTATAGATGCTGGATTTGATCACAAAGTTATAATTTAAATAAGTAACGCTTTAATTGATATATTGAAGCTCAGTTTTTGGTACAGTCAGCAATGAAATTCGCTTCAAACTATATTACATTGTCATACCAACTTATTTAATTAATGTATCTAATTGTGGGACATTCTGTCAAAAAAGTTGCTATAACAAAGTACTAAAAAGTAAAGTGACTTCTGTTGCTGACCGTACTTATTATTTCTAAATCTGTAAGTATTACTTGTTTTTATTACAATAAGTTTCTTTTTTCAATATTATTATAATATATATATATATACATATATATAACCATGCAAACAATTTTATGTAAAAAACATGCAAAAATATTGTGGACATTTAATAAATTTTTTGTCTCTTACATTCAGCTTTACCTATAAAACCTTTTTTGTTCATTATAACAGTTACAGTTATCCTAAATATTAATGTTTAAAATACAAGTCTTACTATATAACCCATAATTTTAAGAATAAAATTAATCTTTTCTATTCTACTCCATTATCACAACTAAATAGAGACGAAAATTAAATTATTCTCACAAAAGTGAACCTCAAAATGTACTTCCACTTAATATACGCAAACATTAAATAGTCTTTGAAATGAATCATACACAGACCGATTTACTAATTAATTTTACCGCGCTAAGTGCTCTAAATGCACTAGAAACTATAATCCTCATTAAAATGGGAAATAGTCGACTATTCACTTTAGCATCAAATATAATTTTGGCTTCTAAACGTTAGGCGTAATTACGTATTTCAGCAAATCCGATGTGCGCTGTCGACGTTATGTTAGATACTCTTTTAGACCACCTATCTCTATTACCGCATTCAATATGAGAATTTAACGAGCACATTTCTAAAGCCTATTTTGAATTCAAATTACTATTAATATAACACGCAATAAGTCGAGTGACAAAGAAATAGCAAGTTGTACATAAGAATAATAAAGTAATTTAGCTAATTTTCACCCATACTATGAAGTCGGTCTAGATTAGTAGAAATTTGCCTTAATCAAATTAAATTGATATCAGAGAAGATATCTATAATCCTATGCGATGTTCATCAACGTTGCCTAGATTAATTGCATAATGAATACGAATTCCGAAACCACAATATATTTTCTGGATGAGAATCTAGCAAAAATAAAATAATACGAAGCCATCATTTTCATTTGCTCCCGGAGAGCTCAATTTTTCGCATAACGCACCATCCAATGAAAACACAAATTAATCTCCTCATTTTTTGCATACAATTTTATATCATTGAGCCCAAATATCCGAATGCATGCATTTCACAACGCGTAATCCCATGTCACAATGATAGTTATGGATTACTTTTGTTTCGATTCAATTATGTCATCATAATAAAAGTGTATTACGCTGTTGAATGGTATTATAGCGGAAGATAATCCTCAAAGGTGGGTACGGCTTTGTTCACGCGTACTGAATGAAGGTGAGCTATAAAACCCGAAATCAATATGAGTGAAGAGAGCGCGGACGTGGCCTGTGTCGACGCGATATCCAACACGGGTTGGGATTAACTGACGTCAAATCCGGGATTAAGGGGCCCGGGATAAAGCGAGGCTGGGTTCGGCAGCCCGGGTCAGCGGGATTTCGCCGGGCAATAAAAGTGTCTGCAGCCGATTTGGGCTGAGCCCGCAGGCAATTCGAAGCGGCTACCAATTGCTAGGTAATTTCGGCGTGCGAGCGATCTGTCCGCACAAAGCCGTTCTAATGCTCGCCAATGGGATTAGCCTAGTGTCGCGCCGCCCTTACAATTTATTGGATGGAATCAGACGTCTAAATTAACAGTTAATGTCGATTTCCTTAGAGATAAGATAATCCTGCCACTATTACTTATCCTTATTAAAGTTTTCAAGTACAGGAATAAATTAGTTTGTTTTTTATCGAAAACTATATTCATTGTTGAATTTGTCTGAAAAATATAAGTAAGTGCACATATAGAGAAAAATCTTTATTTAACGCTTAAGTGAACGGCTCTATAATTTATTCAAAACTTATTTTTGTTCCTTTCTTCCTCATATACTTTTCGTATTTCTTGCCTCAGGTAATAATTGAGTAAAAATCTCTAACTAGAACATAACAATGCCAATTATTAGTACTTACTTATGCATTTTCTACTCTAATTCCGAGGTTAATAATACCATCGAGCATCATTTGTTTACATAAGAGTGGGGCTTTTAATATTTATCGACTAAACCGATATGCACTCGACTAATCAAAGTTTTTCTAAAGCGAATCCCTTGCAGTGGCCGCCAACACAAGGCCCGTAATCCGGATCGGAGATTCATTAGGGCGAGATTATACTCTATTGAAATCTGGCTTAAGCGGGAACGGGAGCGGAACAAATCGAATGGGCATGAGCTTTTCGAAATAAGCGACCCGATGTGTCGACGAGCGTTATAGTGTTTACGCGGCTTGTACTGTGCTTCTTGAGATAACGTTTTATCACGTAAAATGGGTTTTCATTCCGAACTAAACTTGACGAGAAAACGAGTTGATATACTTACACAATTACTGAAAAAAACTTTATACTTAGCATAAACGTTAAAGTACACTACACTTTTTACACATTTTAACACTTATAAAATGTTACAGCTATTTTAGAATCAGAAAAAATGACAATATAAAATGCCACTAGGTTCTGTTTCGTATTACGGTTGAAAATTGGTTTCTAATGAATCAATCGGTTTTATTGGTATTTTGTACTGAAATCTGAAAAATTATAACATGTTTCGCCTGTACAAAATGCCTGCTTTTTGCACAGCATTTGCATTATTTTGTTTCCGTACTGAGATTACAAGTATGTTTATTTTGTATTAAAAAAACATAGATTTATATCTACTTTTCGCTTTCTTTCTTTTCGTAAACTGATTTGGTATACAGTGTGAGTCTTTATAAAGTGCACAAATGAAAAAGAGTGGAACTATGCTTGATTTTATCGACGGGAAAAATAAAAAATAAACGATTTTTTTATAGTTTTATGGTTTTTTAATGTTCTTGTTTGCTACAAAACTTTTGAACTAAACGATCTATTACTATGATACAAACTGAATAATTATTGGAAATAATAGGTCGTTTTTTTATAAAATTTTTGATGTAAATCCACAATAAGTTGCAGTTTTATCAAAAAATAAGATTTTCGTTAAACGAAAAGTCGTTTAACGAAATTTTTTTTTTTACTGGAAAAGTCAAGAAAAAATAAAATTTCACAATGTGGTTAGATTTTTTTTAAATATTTTTCCCGTCATTAAAATTAAGCATAGTTTCACTCATTTTCATTTGTGCACTTACTTTATAAAGACGCACACTGTATTTTGTTTGATGTCGTCTACAATCAGTGAATCAGTCTGATATTTTTCACGCGCTTTATTCGTATCGAAGCATGTATGTATGTTTCGTGTTTATTTGTATTGATGTATGTGCGAGGGGTTAATACAATATGTCAAAAGGCAGGCAGAGGGTTCGGCATTACCTATATTGGATAAGTCGCTGGTTGATGAGCTACATCAAAAGGCAACAAACAAAAAGCAAACATATTGGCTTGTATGTTTGCGATTAATTACGACGATATTTCATGAATTTTCTGAGATGAAGCTAATGTAACGACTTATATTATAAAGACACAAATATAAATATAACGTTAATTTCTGTTTACTTACACCTGAAATACTTTTGTAGAGTTCATAAATTAACAACTTTTTGTAAAGTTGCCAATAAAAATTCAGATTTTTCTTAGAGCAGAGATAAATTAAATTTTAAAAAAGTTGAACAATTTTTTTATTAATATAAATCTATTACTTAATATAGAGTCGGTGCGGAAATACAAGCGTCATGGGATTTGTGATTGATTACCATTTTTGTCACATTGACGGCACTGTTACGTCAACTATCTTGACTTGATAGGTATATCAAGATATTACATGACGTAACAGTGCCGTCAAAGCGACAAAAAACTATAATCAAGCCCTAATTCCATGACGGTTCTCTTAAATTATATTCCATTAAAATAACTTTTATAGTATTTCTTTGAAAGTTCGTAAGAGAATTGATTCTTATAATATTTTGTTAAATCAAGTAGGATCTAAACACCCACTGTGTTTTTTTTTATAAAAAATACAAACTGAAAAAGATTTTTTGAAATACATATCAAATAGAGATAATTCTTTCTACGTAAAACGGACCGTGAAATAATAATGAAAATGTAAAAACCGGAACTCTTAATCGTACTAGGGGCTTATCTTTTTGTAGTCCACCGTGGATGATTTGGTGGGCCGGGCTTTATCCGGGAATAAAATATTTATACCGCTCGTAACGGGCGATGTACTCGACATAAACGGCCAATGTTAAAAAAAACAATCGATAACAGACATTATTTGATAGTCACGGTTTGATTGACGACATTTTGACGTAGCCAAAATGTAAAAGTATTATGCATAATATTCTATTTAAAACATGATAATTAAAATACATATTTTAATACTTTGAACACTTAACCACTTACCTACCTCATAGTTAAAGCAAATGGTAGCCTTCAGGAAGGCTAACCTTTTTTTATTCTGCCAAACAAAGTATAAGTACGTAATAAATTTAAAAATAAAATACGAATAACTAAAAACTGAAATCCAAAGCCATCGAACATAAAAAAAAAGAAACGCAGAAACGTAGGTACGGCATCAACGCCTCAACCCCTAGCGTAGGTCGCGGTTCCATGAGGTTCATTGACTACTACTCCAACCCCTGCTTTACACCCGCACACAACTCCAAACCTTATCCCACATCAACTAAAGCTCAATTTGCCGTACCACCTCCTAATCTCCGGGCTTTCTAGTGCAAGCCGGAGATAAGCCGAACGGATTAGTTCGTCAGAACGGAAAAAAAGAATAAAAAATGTAAACTTGCACTGATTGGGTTCACTGTTCAATGTAGACGATAATCTCTTGCGTTTGTGAGTCAGCGTTGTATGTTTAATTTAATTTCCCTTTAAAAGTTCATTCGTAATCCAGTGGGTACTTGTATGATGTTCAAAAATATATTTTAATGCCTTTGTTCGTTTAGTATTATATCAAGTTCGTTTTTAATTTTATTGACGAAATCCTGAAATCACAGAATGTTGATAGTATTGTTATCCTAAAGAAAAATATTATAATTTAAGAAGCACTTGGCAAGACAAAAAATGTCTGCAGCTATAAGGTTATTTATGCTGATACTACCTTCCCTTTAGTTTTTGAGAAGTTGTTATTTTTATTAGCTTGAACTTTTTTGTAAGAGTTAGGTATCTTATTTTTTTATTAACAGCATTTACATATACGGTATGAGTACTCTTACCTAATTGCTTGATATTATATCGAATAATGACCATCACACAGTGAAAAACACAATAGTGAAAAAATCTTTATTACCTTATAATTTTCTAAATATAAAAAATACCTTAAAAATTACTCCTCTTTTTGTTAACCACTTTTATTTGTTTTAACTTAACCAAAACTTTTTTTTCGCTTTTTACCCGACTACGGCGAAGCCAAAACGGAGGGTATATGATTTTAACCTGTATGTATGTATGTATGTATGTTTGTAAATTCATCTGTTCCATCATAACTTCTAAACTACTTGTTACAATTTGACAAATGAGGTATCTTTAATCGTCCAATGAACATAGGCTATATGACGTCACATTAAATTAAATGTGGCGCCCTCTAGAGGAGTTAAAGACATGAACTAAAAAAAAATATTTTTTTAATAATGCCGTGTTGGGTACCAAATAAAAGGGCTTAATGAGCACTTTTCAAATATGTATATTTTGTTATCTTTTGCCCGTGGCTTTGCTTGCTTTCACCCTATTGACAACTCCAAAATATTTACAATAAAAAAGAAGTTTTAAAACTAAAACCCGACTACGGAAAAATCGTGCTCTAATAAAAAGTAAGAAACAAGAAAATATTCGAGTCCAAAATTCAATAAAAAGGATAACCGTAGTCGCATGCCACCTCCAGCTCCAGCCTGTTGTTCGTGTCGTGCGTGTCTAGGACAAAGTGGCATGCGACTACGGTTATCCTTTTTATTGAATTTTGGACTCGAATATTTTCTTGTTTCTTACTTTTTATTAGAGCACGATTTTTCCGTAGTCGGGTTTTAGTTTTAAAACTTCTTTTTTATTTTAAATATTTTTAACCTAAGTGGCATACGTTATCTTAGTGTTTAAACGTTAGTGCATAAAAGTTTTAAAACACTAGCGTTCATAGTTGATAAATAAAATAAGAAAATGTTAGTGTGGAAAATGCAACCACTTTAAAATTCTCCACACAAAACGCCAATTTCATAGGTAAAAACCATTTTTACCACTATTAAAATTGGTCGAACATAATATTTTCTAATCGAATAACCAAACGTTTCCAGGTCTCGTAACTCATTCAAACCAGCATCAGCGGGACTGTAAACAAAGTATGCATGTAAGTATAACCTATAATGTGTGTGTGTGTGTGTGTGTGTGTGTGTGTGTGTGTGTGTGTGTGTATGTATATGAAAGAGGAGAGCGGGAAAATCCTGAAAAAGGCCGACATTGGGATCGCCAAATCTCGGGATTTCGTTTATCCCGTCTTACAGTAATCCCGCATATAGAATACACGTTACCTCGTCCGAAACTTTTATGAATATAATTTTTCCTCCAAATATTAAGAGGAAAAATTTATAATAATGAATACTTGAGATTAATAATTGTAGATATTTTTTCATGTTAGGTATTTAAATACTTATTATCTATTTCGTTTCTTCTTTCGTATAATAGTTGAAGTGATTTGTATATTTGACTGGTCTTAATCGTTGACCTTTGGAGATAAAAACCATGTGATTATTTCAACTTACAACAACTTGTAGGTAACTTACAAAATTATATGCCATAATGAAATAAGTTATACTATGAATTAGGATCGAAACAAAATCGTATGAATTTATAACATAACTTCGCTGATGGTATTTCAATTAGTTAACTAATATTCGTAGCAGAGGAGCTCGGTGGTGCAGTGCTTTAGCGCCTGGCCCTGCGATTGCGAAGGTAAAGCAATTTTCTCAAGGGTCGGTCATTTGATGGGTGACCAAAAATTTATTATCTTGATCTCCTCCGTTCTTCGGAAAGCACGTTAAGCCGTTTTGGAACCGGCTGCATTTACAGTCGTTGACACCCACCAATCCGCGTTGGGCCCGTTTGTTGGGTTAATTATAATCCTTATTCATCCATAAGGAAGGCCTGTGCCCCAGCAGTGGGGACATTAAAAATGACCGATGTCGATTCTCAGCATTTCTAGCATATTCATAAATAGTTTAAAAACAAACTGATAATAAATAAATGCTATTGAAATCATTTTGTGAAAATTCAATAAGTACATGAAATGTAATTTTACCCTTTTATAAATTAGCAATTCCAATACCAAGTGATTTGAAAATAATCTTCGCTCTTGAAATATCTACATACACCTTCAAAAATCACACCCCAAGTTGTTTTAAACCTGAAGTATATCTTTATAGCCACAAGACCGCTTGGCGCGGCCGGCCGTAGAGATAATCCATTGGCTATCCCGCTCACACGTATGCGATGTCCGTGCAAATCCCCACTCTGTCCCACTCTAATCCCTTATTTGAATCTTATCAGATCTCAGGAGATACACCGGTGGCCGTGTATGTAGTTGTGATAGAGGTTAGGGTTGGCTGCATTGCTATATTTTTTTTATTTGATTTAAGTTTATTGATGCTTCTGTCTTTCAAAGATGTTAGTAAAACGTCTTGTTTTTTTAATTCTTGTATATTTTTTATCCTTATATATTCTATTAATTTTTTATTCTTCATAGAATGAACGAGAAGACAATTTTTATATAGGTATGTACTATGAAATTTGAACTGCAGTACTCATCACTATTGCATTGCTGGTCATATTATAATAAGTGGCAAAAGTAGCAAAATTAATGAAACGTAACCTAAATTAGCAACTTTACATATTACATTACTGTTTATTTTGCTTTTACAAAAAAGACATCAATAAGATTTTAGCAGAAAATTAACGAAACGAACATAGATAGGTACTACATTTTCACACTCCTTTTCTCTGGAAAAGTTTTCCTCACTCACTGCTACGAGAGTAGCAACCCTAAGGTCAAGCATGCATTAAAGGTGCGTCCAAACTGAATTATTGGGCTGTGGACGCGCGATTGAAGCTAAATTTATGTATGTGTGACGTCACAGGATTACGAGGACAACCCTCGGTCGTGGCGCGTGCTATGAACCGCTCTGATTTCTAGATGGTGAAGTCCAGATTATCTATTAGTCATCCTATGAAAGGAAGATTATAGTAGAGCTACGAAAATGTAATAACTTTTTTTTATGTTTTTGCTGGAAAACTGTTTTTTATTTATCCAGTAAGGGTTGAACTAGTATCATGTTACCATGTCTTTTCTTTTACCAACTATTATGAAAATATGTATTGTGTTAATGCCCTGATAGTTGTGTGTGTTTTTTTTAATATTGCATAAGGGTCATAAAGAGTGAAATTTTCGTTAGTTTACGGTTAAATTTTATTTTAAGTTGTCTCTACATTTAACTGAAAAAAATACCCTTCTCCCAGACATCTGGTCCCCAACTTCCTTAAACTTAGTCATAAATTCATACCCCAGGTTCGATAGCAATTTAAATTCGTTACGCAGCCATATTTTATGAAGGAAGGCGCGAATTAAGGGCTTACTTCTTGCGAGTGTAATAAGATAATATTACTAACCCTTTGTAGGGATTAAGATTTTGTTAAGGGTCCGTAAAGCCTGCAGCCGGCCCCTAAAGGCCGTTTCTCACTTGTACGGTTTTCACTGAGCGTAAAACAAAGGAAAGACGCGGTGGAAAATTGATAAAAATAGTGTTATAAAGAAATCCTAAGATCAGTTATTAATTTTTGAGTATTGAAAGAATAATAGAGATCGGAGATAATTCAATGAAATGATTCTAGTGTTCAGAACAATTTTATTTTGTTTTATTATTACGAAAACACGAGATGTTTGTATACTTGTGCTCCACTCTAAGTACTGCAATTAGTACAGGGTGTTTGAAAATAGCCTTATAAAGCCGAATATAGGCCGGTAGGTAGGGACCATCAACTGAATAACTTTTTCTACGGAACCAACTCTGAAATCGCAAAAAAACAGCTATTTGATACATTTTGAAAATTCCGTTATTAATTTTTGTATGAAACAGCAGATTTTTTTCTCGCGATTGCAGAGTTGGTCTCATTGCAAAAGTTATTCAGTTTGATGGTCCCTATCCATCGTATTCAGCTTTACAGTGCTATTTCCAAACACCCTGTATAATAACACCAATAAAGGAATGATGAAAACGAAAGTATTAATTCTTCAACCACTCCGTTTAAGACAGCATTATAATACACAGCAATCAATAGCAAAGCTCAAATATTGCAATTTCACCTTACGTCAAACAGGTTCTGTCTTGACGGACTCTGCGACGGGAGTGCACGCACGACACCGCCACCGCCCATAAGCCTAATCTTGACAAATGTTCCGGATCATCCGGCGATCCGGCTCCGTGCACCGGCCGCGCTTATTTGTCCGGCTCGATTTTTTATCGATTGATCAGACTCAGCTGATTGCCCCTGTGTTGTTGCCGACGGATTATACCCACACACGCGCAATCACACTTCTTTAAACGGAATTAAAGTAACAAAAGAACATCGCTGGATTTGCATGATACGCACGTTACACGTCACGCGAATGAAAACCCAATCACTCAGAAATTAAAGGACACTTTTGTTAATTTCACAGTTGTTTTAGTGTGTGAGCTTTCGTTAAGCCGGGTGGTGCATACTCCAACCAAAAAGGAGATTATCTTCGAGTGATTGATGGAGTCCCCCTTGCTCTTACAATTTTGTAAAGTCACGTGATGTATCCTTTAGAATTTATGGAACTTGTAAATCATTATTTGGCAGGTACAAAAGTTAACTTAACCAATTTTTTATCAGTTTTCTTGATTTTATCATACAATGCAATCAATATTTGCCAATCAGGTTACCATAACCCCTGGTTTCTAAGGTACTTATCGATGGTTTATCGGAGATTTAACTTTATTGGTCCACGTTATTCGGTTTATAGTTTTATCATTTTGAAATTCAGCAATAAACAGTGTGACAAATTGTTAACATTATGACTAGCAATAAGTTAAGCAACAACACTTTAAACTTACCCCTAGAAAATACTACTCTGTAGCCATAAAACAAAATCCGAACAACACCTTTCTACGTCAAAATTAAAGTCACAACTTAGTAAGCTATAAACCTTCTTTTCTTAAAGCGAGAGACTTAAAACTAGCCTAGAGCACCTAACACTAAACTAGGTATTCTAACAAAGCAAGGAGCGTAGCACACACACACACACCCCGGTCTGGAGCCGGATGAGCGCGGATTAGGCGGCTGCCCACCGTCCGGGGATACATCTCCCCCGGGGATTACGGCAATCCGGATTTTGTTGAATAACCCGCCGGGACTTGCGTTATAATAACCGTTGTCTTGATACCGTTGCGGACACGCAATGTGATTTCTGTACGTAGGTTGGGGGATTAAAAACAATAGACTATCGTACGGACGATTTTGCTTTAAGTTCGAATTTTGAACCATCGTTTAAAGAAGGCAAAAATGCCGTTCGAAACAAATAACGGCTTCTCGTGCACGCACACACAGATATTTTGTACAGGTGGTCTCAGGGCAAATAAGCCTATATCTGTAGAAATTAACAAGGAGTTCTTTTCGCCAAAAAAAATATAGAAGAGTTTGCGACTACGGCCAGAGCTTCTGTCTAGAAGACACAGGACTACATTATGTAAATTAAAAAGATAAATGACACGTGATCACATTCGAAATTAGTGTTAGATTTAAAAATATAGCCAACGTTTTATCTCAAATCTGTCTATAATACTTTATAAATTGTTTTCTTGTCAAGGAATCAGCTACATCGTGTTTCCAAACACAAAAACAAGTTTATAATGTAAACAAATGGCTAGTATTTTGGACATTAACCAGTAGCAATATGAATTTTATCGCAGTGGCCACCCGTGAGCCATCTTATATCATATTATATCCCCAAAATTGATCTTCGGTGTAGACTAAGTCGTTATGAACTCGTTTTCTCTCGTTGGACAAACATACTATCATCCCAATTTCTATTGACAGAGGTTAATCGATATATTACTGCTATAAGCTCAGCTAACAAGGTTAATACCACTAGGATTTTATTAAATAAATTCCATTATGTTTATTTTATGCAAAGAAAATTGTAAAAGTAATTGGATAATTATAAATCACCGTGGGTGGGATCGGTATTCAGTTCCAACTATAATTTACGCTTATGATGAAGAATTTATAATCTATTAAAATAGCGTCTTTGTTAAATCTTCTTCAAAACAAACATAACGCATAGCCTTATGTTTGTTTCGAAGAACCTTATGATTCTGCATGCAATGGTCACGGGTTATACTTTTTCGTTATGTTCGAAAAAAGCATAAAGTTAATATACCTGACGGAAGTATATTAACTTTATGGAAAAAAGCTGCCAGTTTACCTCGAATAGGTTTAATGCCGAAGCGTTCTAAATTCAAAATCTCTGAAGACTGAAGTAAAGCTAGACGTTGCAATGCACACATCCACACGTCCGCAAATACGTAGATACCGGATCAGGCGTAAGCCGGATTACTCGACCGTCGGATCTGGATTTACGGGGGTATAGGAATATTATAGATATGGTAAATCGGATTGATAGTGCAGGTAACAGTCTTTCATAGTAACCAAGAGGTTACTATAAAAGTTTTTCAACACAATAATATATGAAAAATGTATTTGACTACAAATACATGACATGTATTTGTAATTAAAGAAAATAAAATAAAATGTAAAGCCTTAATACAATATATTTTCTTTGGGGAGTTTACAGCATCATTTACAAGTATAGATAGTAATATTTAAAAGCATACACAGATAAAACTATTATTATTATGATTATTGAATTTTTAGATATAAGGTATTCACAATGCAATTTTTATATTAAGCTAATTAATACGTTAAAAAAATACTAGAAATATCGACTCACCCGTAGCACCTGTAGTATCCCGTCTGAGATGCTATGGGTGAGTCGATTTTTTCTAATAGATTAATTGTCTTATTATTATTATGGTTTAAGCATTTATTATCTTTAAATTAAAAGCAATTCAAGTAAAGAGATAGATAGATAACATCTTTATTTGACAACTACAGACACACACATAAAACAGTGTACCTATAAATTATAAAAGCAATGAAACTTAAATGACCTAAAACTATCATGCATCTTACACTAATATTAATATGATTATATATTATCTCTCGGTTGTACTTATATTCTATAAATAATTAAGGAAAAATCTAATTAAAGTCTAGGTTATGGCTTCAAATAAATAAAATCAGTCTTTGCTGAACACGTGTTATCAGAATAACTAGCAGCTGCCCGCGGTTTCACCCGCGTGGTTACCGTTCCCGTGGGAATATCGGGATAAAAAGTATTCTGTTTTAATCTAGGCTATCTAATATCTGTGTGCCAAATTCCAACTATATCCGTTCAGTAGTTTTTGCGTGATTGAGGAACAAACATCCAAACCCACAAACTTTCACATTTATAATATTAGTAGGATCAGAATCATATTTATTTATTTACTATACTTTAGTATTACTGATGATGATGATAATGATGATGATTTTATTACTATAAGATAAGGTAAAATGCAATGTATGGATAAGTTAATGTAGCGTCATAATTATCCGCCATTGCATGTTTCTTTTTCATAGAAACTCAATAAGAAGATTGTTACGTGAAATATTGTTTACTCATTATTTTAATAAAGTAATAGGAATGCGTTGTGGTAGTAAATTAGGAATAAACATACCTATTGAATTTCTATCAGACGATGAAAGATTTTCCTGAAAATTATCTTTTAAAAACATACCGTCGACTTGATAACCTCCTCCTCTTTTTGAAGTCGGTTAAAATAGAAAAATTATATGGAGACCAAAATAACATACACTAGCTATATAGAAACAACACACGTACAC
This sequence comes from Agriphila geniculea, assembly GCA_943789525.1. Taxonomy (NCBI): domain Eukaryota; kingdom Metazoa; phylum Arthropoda; class Insecta; order Lepidoptera; family Crambidae; genus Agriphila; species Agriphila geniculea. The sequence goes on from OX038871.1 coordinate 23,013,960, forward strand.
ACACAACGGTGACGCGGGGATCGCGCGCTGATCCGGATCATCCGGGCCGGATCAGCCTCGTGTCGCCCGGAGATAAAGCCGAACTACCCCTACGCCCGTGTATGCGACGTTTATACCTACTCGTGACGCAAGCGTTTCTAGTTCACATTACGAATTCGATTGTCCGATTCACCCTGTTGTTCTTATTTTAAAATATATTGTTTGATTCAAATTTTAAGGGCTTCCTTTTGTTTCTTAGCATATTTCCTATTATAACCGGAAAAACTTTGATGAAGCATTTTTCAAAATTCCAGCCTCAGCAGCCAATTTTGTTTATAGTCTAATAACTTCACACTGACACCACATTAGTAACTACTTGCAACCATGCGAAGCCGGGGCGGGTCGCTAGTAAAAAATAAAATAATGAACAATCCTTACTGATCAGTACCTCCTAGTAGATATTACGATCAAAGCTTGGAGCCTTGGAGTGGAGTGAAATTGGACAAAAAATTTTCAATATCGATGAAGTCAATACCATCTTCATCTGCTTCGTAGTCCACTAATAAAGTTGTATGCTATATAATCACTGACGACCTGAGTGGTGCAGTGGTCAACATGCCGCCTACTACACAAGAGGTCCCGGGTTCGATTCCCGGCCGGGCAGAAATTTAAATGATGAATTTTAATTTCTGTGACGAGTCTGGGTGTTACTATGTATAATAAGTATATATTTAAAAAGTATATAAGTACTATATCAGTTGTCTAGCACCCATATTACAAGCTTTGCTTAGTTTGGGGCTAGATGGCGCTGTGTAAAATTGTCCAAGCATTTATATTATATTATATTATTATAATATATATTATATCTCTATCATTACTTGACATTTTACAAACCCAAAGAAGTGCTTTCCCGATGCTACTAAGGAAAACTTTTTAGCTAAGTCTGACGCCATAACAACAATTTAAAAATTTTTGTTTTCCGGAAGGTAAGTTAGCCAGTTCCTCATTGATGAAGATTCCGGGTTGTAGTGCATCCTACTTCGGCCTTATCGTCACTTAACATCAAGTGAGGTGAAAGCCAAGCCGTTGAGCATAAAAAAACTGAAAATGTTTTCAACTTGGACACACCTAAGTTTGCCTAAGTTGCAAATGACGCCTGCCGTCAAAATGTTGGTTGCATGCATTTGTTATATCTTTTTAGTTTTTTTTATAACATTAGCACTATATTTTTAGTTGTTTAAGTAAAATTTAAATTTCTTGATTCAGGAAGTTGATTCGGTTATGATTCAAGTGAAAAATCATTGTTAAAACGACATTTACACTATTTATTTATAACAATATTAATTTGGTATATAATTATTGTTTTTCGATATATTTTCATTCCTGTAATTACTTAAATTACGTAAAGAGTACTGTAGTTGACTAATTATGTACACGTGTTCTGTGCTGACAGCTCGATGACGTTCACTTGTTTGTCACTGATATAAAAGAAAGAACCCAGCATTTTGTGGGGCACTTTTTAAGTTTGGAGCACCACGGGATTTAAGTTAAGTAAATTCTTCATTGTTATTGTGTTATTTTGAATTAATTGCTTTGTGTGTGACTTAATTGTTGTTCAAAGGCTATCCGCTGTTAATTTTCATTCCCAATTTTATGATTATTCTAATTAATTGTAGTAATAATAAGTAAAGTACATTATTAGACAGATTTCTTTTGCATTTGCTTGGTAACTACTCGTAGTATCATAGTTTAATAAAGAGATTAACTGATAACTTTTAAGTTTATATTGTTGTAGTTTGTAACGATTTAATTGTAAATATCTGATTGATAAAGCTGACGAGTTTCTTTCGCCTGTTCTTCTCTCAGCTAAAAAAAGATGTCCGAACAGGTGGTTAAAAGAAATTGGACGATTCAATTAAATAAACTTTGCTTTATTTAAATCTATTTATTTTGTTTTAATTCTCTCCATGTTTCTGACTATTTCTGACATCAGAAGTGGGTATCGACTTGGTCCATTTACAAATTATTAACACCAATTCCTGATAATTTTCAGGGTGGATGCTGGAGTGACCTCGCTCCGCTGCCGTTGTGATCCTGAGACCTGGGTAGCAACAAGCTGGTGTCGCAACAGTATCTAGTTTCTTGCTTCGAAGTGAGAAGAAAACTATTCTCCTCTGGACTCCCTGCTGAAAATGCCGGTAAGCCCTCAGTGGCTATGTTTTTTTTTATTAAGTACCCTGATTTATTAGACTTACCGGTTGGTTAGCTTATTACTTCTGATTTAGCGAATTATTGTTGTAAAGTGGAAAAGTAAAGATTTGAATGTTGTGAAATTAAAAATGTTAAATGCTTTGAGTTAGAAATATTATAATATTTAATTATAACGTTATTTGTGACATAGATAGATGTGGTTTCATGACTAGATATTATAAATTACTAGTGTTGCATTTCGTGTTTCGTTGGGTTATTGAATATGGTCAACTCTTATTAACAGAAGCATTACGAAACAAGCTCTCTTGGAATGAAGGATTAGTCTGTTATAGTTTAATGAAAATCCATTGCTTAATGACATTATTCAAATTTATTTTTGGTTTTTTATTTACAATAATTATTATCACTGTTGGCCCTATTTAAGGAAAGTTTAGAACCCGATTACACATAAGTAGTATTAATTTCTATGGATAGAAAATAATAATATAAAATTAAATTGATAATTGGGAATAAGAATAATTCAATTCAATCCAATTGATCAGGCAGACTGAAACGAATTGTCCATCTAGGTTTTTAATCATATACCTACCTAGTAAATAGCTAGTTACAACTTGAGAGTGATACATTTTTGAAGTTATCATAATATAATATACAATACTGAATACAAGTAGTAACAAAAGACTGGTTGATTTGTTAGTCATTGGCCCAGCGAATGACGAAAGTGCTGCAATTAAATTATTATGATAATGATTGATGACAAAAATGATTTAATGATAATAATGAAAAAATGATTAATGATAATAATGATGAATGATAATAATGAGTAATGATAATAATGATGAATGATAATAATGATTAATGATAATAATGATTTAATGATAATAATGATTAATGATAATAATGCTTTAATTATAATAATGATTAATGATAATAATGATTAATGATAATAATGATTAATGATAATAATGATTAATGATAATAATGATTAATGATAATAATGATTAATGATAATGATGATTAATGATGATAATGATTAATAGTGATTAATGATAATAATTAATAATTATTAATGATAATCATTATTATAATAATGATGATTAATGATAATAATGATATCTTATTCGCAAATTTATGAAACCGAATGATCCATCATATCGCACTTGGTTGTTGTAATAGATTTGTTTCGTAATTGTATTGATTGATTGACATTATGATGAAATTTATAATGATTGATAGTAAAGTCAATATGAACTATTTCTATTTTTATGATGATGATGCATATTGATAGATGAGATAATGAGATTATATTCATAGATAATATACAACCCTGTATTTTATATCCCCTGACTCTAAGGTTGTTCTAGCAAAAAAAACTCTCTTAGACATGTGGTCCAAAAATGCATAGTTATAGACATATCATCAATCTTAATTGAATTACTTCAAAGTAAATTACCCTTATGTTGATTACTTATTACATACATACTTTTTATTCAATGTTATCACTAAACGTAAAAACGGTGCTTTGTTGACAAATACTGCTACATTGTACCTACTAAGATTTTCATTGATGAAATCATTCATATTTAGAGGTACCTACGGAAATGCGACTTTGCCATATTTGGTGTTTTGTAAAGGTTTTGTATAAGTAGTCTTAACTTTAATAATTTATTTTTATATAAAAATACTTCATAATAAAGTCTAATTAAAACATTTTCTCAAGCTATTCTATTCTATTTCATGGTTTTATTGGTACCCCTGGAGTAATGGGATGTAGAAAGATATGTTGTAGAAGTTTTGGTAATAATCATAATAGTCTGTTACCTTGGCGACTTTTTAAGTGCCTACCGCCCAGGGGTGGTAGTGGATGGAAAGAAATGTTTGTGAGATTGGTGCCCATTGATGGCAGTGGTGTTTTATTTACATCATTGTTTCATTACTGACCATTGTTATTATGAGTTTGGCACAACGTATATTAAAATTCAAAGTAAACTGTACTTGTCAGATTGGCCGAACGGATTGTGTAACGTACGAAATACCACTGTTCAATGATCCACTGGATTACATCTTGAACCACCCTGTTTTAAAGTTCGTTTAAGTGAGTTTATTCCACTATTTTATAATTATACTTAAAAAAACGCTGTTAAACCACACGTTGTTAAAACACAAAAAAGAGAAATGGTAATAATAATGATAATAAATCAATAAATTAAGGGGTTGTTGACGCTGTTGGCCATAAGCTGGCGAAGACTTAGTTTTACTGACAGGTCTAACGCCGCGAAGCTCTTGATATTGACTAATTTGTGGTTATTGTTATTATTTTATAGAATTGAAGATTAGAGCTAGATTGTTCGATCTTATGGGTAATGGGTATACCTGTGGGCATTTGCTGATCGGTCAGATACTTGGTGTTAGTTATTCTCACTAGGAGTGGGTGAATGTTATTAGTATCTATGTCTAAGTGTCTAGCTATACATACATTTAAGATATATTGATATTGAACAAAAATTAAAGTGGAATAAACTGATTTAACTCTGTCTCACGGATTCCGGTTAAATTCCTATTAAGTTTCTTGACAATTTATTACATAGTTCAGTTTTTTATCTATTATTATTCTTAATTAAAACCAGGTGCTGGTATCAGCCGGAAGTGGCCGGAACTCGTGAAATATAAAAATAATATTATGTGGTAGATAGTTTACTATAAAATTACTTGTATATTGTACGAGACTGACACAATAAGAACATAAAAAATTAGAAATTACTGTGGCTGTGCCTGTGGTTTTACCTGTGGCTGTGCCTGTTACTGTGCCTGTGGCTGTGCCTGTGGCTGTGCCTGTGCCTGTGGCTGTGCCTGTGCCTGTGCCTGTGGCTGTGCCTGTGGCTGTGCCTGTGGCTGTGCCTGTGGCTGTGCCTGTGGCTGTGCCTGTGGCTGTGCCTGTGGCTATGCCTGTGGCTATGCCTGTGGCTGTACCTGTGGCTCTGCCTGTGGCTGTGCCTGTGGCTATAACTGACTATGACTATACCTGTGGCTGTGCCTGTAGCTGTGCTTGTGGCTGTGCCCATTATAAAGAATTATAATTTGATGTGATTGATTGCTAGAAATGTACTTCAAGGACCAAAGTACATAACAGAATGGCCAAGTTATATCCAGAGATGTCGAAACTGTGAAAAGTATTTAAATTCAAGTGCAGAATTGCAGATGCTTGGCTATATTTCATTACAAAAAAAAGGTTTTCAAAAAAAGTATTTAAATGCAAAATGCAGAATATTTATATTAAGAAAATTATTTAACAAATACTACATATTTTATGAAGTATTTTAATTAAAAAGAAAATACATAAAAAAGTATAATTCAAAATGCAAAATTAAAGTAGGTATTTTGCATTTTAAATACATTGATTTCAAATAACTCACATCTCTGGTTATATCTTACTTAATGTATAAAAAAAATATTAAAAAAAAACTTTGTTTGTTGTTTTGTTGGCGATTGTTGTGAAATTTAAAAATAATTCACGAAATAAATTGTTTGATTAAAATGTACTTTGAGAACAAAGTACACATCAGAATGGCCGTGTTATATCTTTTTAGTTTTTTTTATAACATTAGCACTATATTTTTAGTTGTTTAAGTAAAATTTAAATTTCTTGATTCAGGAAGTTGATTCGGTTATGATTCAAGTGAAAAATCATTGTTAAAACGACATTTACACTATTTATTTATAACAATATTAATTTGGTATATAATTATTGTTTTTCGATATATTTTCATTCCTGTAATTACTTAAATTACGTAAAGAGTACTGTAGTTGACTAATTATGTACACGTGTTCTGTGCTGACAGCTCGATGACGTTCACTTGTTTGTCACTGATATAAAAGAAAGAACCCAGCATTTTGTGGGGCACTTTTTAAGTTTGGAGCACCACGGGATTTAAGTTAAGTAAATTCTTCATTGTTATTGTGTTATTTTGAATTAATTGCTTTGTGTGTGACTTAATTGTTGTTCAAAGGCTATCCGCTGTTAATTTTCATTCCCAATTTTATGATTATTCTAATTAATTGTAGTAATAATAAGTAAAGTACATTATTAGACAGATTTCTTTTGCATTTGCTTGGTAACTACTCGTAGTATCATAGTTTAATAAAGAGATTAACTGATAACTTTTAAGTTTATATTGTTGTAGTTTGTAACGATTTAATTGTAAATATCTGATTGATAAAGCTGACGAGTTTCTTTCGCCTGTTCTTCTCTCAGCTAAAAAAAGATGTCCGAACAGGTGGTTAAAAGAAATTGGACGATTCAATTAAATAAACTTTGCTTTATTTAAATCGATTTATTTTGTTTTAATTCTCTCCATGTTTCTGACTATTTCTGACACATTCGTCAAATGCCGCCGCCGTGGACGTGATGTTTAGATAAATCAATTTTAAAATGTTTTTTTATGAATAAGGTGGGTAAAAATATTATTTCGGTCGGTATTTTTAAAACACAATGTTTATTCAATTTTTCATTCAAAAATTATTTCAAATCATTGAAGCCCTAAGTACTTGCATTTCAAATAATAAGCTAGGAATAAATTATCAAATAATATTAGTAATTATAATGATTTACAAAATTCACGAGATTAGGGTATTCAAAACTATCAGAACTAAAATTTATTATTTAAACTGTGATTTCCTATTGACCAACGAATTATCAAATTATCATTATCCGCCATCTAAATTCAAAATTCTTAAAACTACAGTTGTTTTTGGCAATAAAGCTATTCTTTACTACATATATCTACGTTAAGTTTTACACACAAAATAATAAAAAAGCAGTAATACGATACAATAAAAACATTAATCGGCTTATCTATATAAAACCAGCTTATTCGTATTAAGTACAGTAAGCAAAACAGTCTTTTGAAAACTATCATGATCGGTGTAAGAATCTTTTAAAAGATTTTATTTAATATTCAGTTTAAATTTATATTATTTGATTTGTTAAAATAGATAATGAAAAGTTGTAGTTACAATATTATTGGAAAATCTTTATCAAAATAAAATTTTAGTTTGCAGATGCAAACAATAATGAATTTATTTCAAAAACAATAAGAAAGACTGAAATATGAATCAGTGTTAGTTTTTGCAGTTGCGTTAGCATAAAAACCTTCTCCATTTTTGAAGCTGGTATAAAATAGAGGAAATTTTACCGTTGATTTTCTGACGGTACCCAGGTACGAATTGACAAAAAGATATATCTCCGGCGGCCGTAATCCGGCGAGCATTGTGCAATAGCTAATCGGCGCGGATCGACCGACACGCCGCGCTCGAAATTAATAATGATTTATTACGGCCGATTAGACGCTTTAGCCAGTTAACCAGAAGACATCGGGTCTTCTTGCTTGTTTAATCTTTGGTCAATGTGAAAGGCAGCTGACCGCTTTTCATTTGTTTGGATTCGCTATATGAATTTTTGTTTGTTTTAAAGAGTTGATAGGATTTTAGTTTTATTTTAGTTAGTTTTAGATTAGTTTGATATGCAATCGGATAGCTAATTTAGTTTTGACGAAGGTCAGTGACAAGTAGGTACCTTTTTAAAACAAGAAAAAAAAACGTTTAATTATTATAATCACAAAAAAGCCATACGATTGCTACCAAAAACTAAAGACAATTTCTTGAGAAATAGCATATAGCTATAGTAATTTTGAATTAAGTTTTAAAGCCCTCCAACTTCCATTCAGACTGTAATATAGTACAAAAAAATCATTAAAATGATAGTGCCCTTTCAAAACAAACATTTGAATGTGTGCGTGCAGCGGCTTAATTCCAGACGGGATGTCCCGGATTAGATTTAAGGGGTAAAAGAACTGGAGCGGGACAGCACTATACAAATCGACTAATGAAAAACAAGGATGGATATCGGCGGAGATTTAGAGATTATGATTCATAAAGAGAAGAGAATGAATGAAAATTATTACGAGGGGCATAAACGGTATTATGGAAGTTGATGGAGCTACGTTTCAGATTTCGATTCGGAGATAAACTGTTCGTGAAATTAGGTGCGTGGGTTTTGGACTTTAATTAGCTTTAAGTGATTATTTCAGCACTGATCACCTGTATAAACAGCGTAATTATTCAACCTGCTAATATCTATTCAAACTGTTAAAAATTATAACCGGTAATCGTGCAGTGTCGTGTGTGTCTGGCAGTGTAGTAAAAAACCGGCCAAGTGCGAGTCGGACTCGCGCACGAAGGGTTCCGTACCAAAAAACGGCAAAAAAATCACGTTTGTTGTATGGGAGCCCCCCTTAAATATATATTTTATTCTGATTTTAGTATTTATTATTATAGCGGCATCAGAAATACATCATCTGTGAAAATTTCAACTGTCTACCTGTTGTCGTAATTAATATCGAGCAAAAAACGGCAAAAAAAACACGTTTGTTGTATGGGAGCCCCCCTTAAATATTTATTTCATTCTGTTTTTAGTATTTGTTGTTGTAGCGGCAACAGAAATACATCATCTGTGAAAATTTCAGCTATCTAGCTATCAAGGTTCATGAGATACAGCCTGGGGACAGACAGACGGACAGCGGAGGCTTAGTAATAGGGTCCCGTTTTTACCTTTTGGGTACTGAACCCTAAAGACCACTAAAGTTTCTTAGAAATAAGTGAGCAGAAAATGGGTAGCATCGTTTTCCGGTGAAAACGGATACACGCGATCTCTAATCCAACTTGCCAAGCCTGAAAATTTTTATATTATATTTAATATTTCTTATATATTAATATTTCTTATTTCAACATCTTCCTTAGAGAGAGGCTTATGTCCTACAATGGGTTATCTATAGCCAAACAAAAGTTTAAAGTTCAAACCAACTGAAAGCCATCCTTAATCCATATTTCATCAAGCCATTCAATGAAACAAATTAGTGATAAAATGCTATAAAAGTAACCTTTCGCAAAAACAATTCTCCTAGTTAATGCTATAGAAATAAATACCATATAACAAATACTTAACATTTGCAGTTCCTTTCAATAAGAAGTTTTTATTGGGACTTAAACAATTTCTTCAATCTGAAATGCTACAAAGTGGATATCTCCAGTAAAATTAAAGCGTCAGATAAGATGATGAGGTGTGGCCAGACGAGTTGGGACGTGACTGAGAATAATTTGCTGACTGTACTTGTTGCGTGGCGTAAATGCTTAAGATCACTTCGCTAGTAAAGATCAACTACATCTACATCGGTATTAAATATTGTAATTTTGGGTAAAGTTAATGTTGCGTATTTCGAAAGTTATTATAGCAAACACTTTCAGAAGAAAATTCAGGATTATAGTGTAGGTACGGTATGGTTTTTCTTCATTAATGGAAGTGCTAAGATTTTAATGCTTCAAGGGTGGGTACCCACTTAGGTTCGCGAACCTGCACCAAAAAAATTGTTTATCCTGTGCTGCAACAATGCGCCATAGTGTGTACGTCAGCGAACACGTATGCGAACCTGGTTCACACACGTACACACTATAGTCTAAGTGAAAATAAAATGTTTGCTAGGACGCACTGTTCCAGGTTCGCGAACCTAAGTGAGTAATCACCCTTACAATTAATTAACATCCAAACAAGGCCAGCCAAGCCAACCCTAGGCAACCCTACGTCAAAAAAAGCTTTGACATACAGGGTGTCCCAAAACATTGCCACACGAAGGAAAAGTACCTTCAATATTGAAGAAAGGATTTTTTTTACAAATAATTCGAAAGGCATTCAAAGATTTTTGAAAAATCGCCTGTTTAACCAGGAATCGAACCCACTAAAAACGAAAAAAAATATTTTGTGAAGTGAAAACTTCTTTAGCGGTGTTGTACGCTTTTTTGTAATAGGGAAAAATCTTAAACTCGCGTCAGTCAGTCAGGATCACGTGACCCTGATCGAAAATTCGTAAGACGTATGTGACGGATGGAGAGTAGACAGCTGGCGGCGGAAGTATCCCCCTCTCTTGAAAATGGCGGCGCGTCATTTTAAGACGTAAACACTGGTGTCACCATAGCAACGCGCTAATTTTTTAATTCAATGTCAAAACTCTAGATTTTCTGTCAAGCTATGGTAAGACTTTCGTACAATACTGTTCTGTATTCGTAAATTCAAATGCAGAGTAAATTCGTAAGACGGCAATTCGTGCAAAATTATTCCCTAACCATTCCAAAATATCAAAAATGCACAACGTTAATATTCAAGTTTTCACTTCTGCCGGCACTCCCAGAGTGCAACCCGATTTTTTTTATGATACCAATCGAAAGAGTAACTAATAACAATTATTTGTTCTTAAATGACACAGCATCTTAAACAAAAAAAAGACCATGAAATTTAACATTTAAATTTGAATAATTACGGATTGTATCAATTTTTATCGAATCGTATGTGGTTTCTTTTTTATCTTTGAATGCAGTTCCGATTCTTTTTAAAAATAAAATGAAGTCTTCTTTCTGTAAAATATCCTATCATCAATATTTAAGGTACTTTCCCTCCATGTGGCAAAGTTTTGGGACATCCTGTATATTATGAACCTATACTGTCAGTATCTTTCAACCGTGGAGATGAATAAAACTCGGTTTAAAACATAATCTTGTTTCTTTACTTACCCGTGATTCCTTTATTGAGGAGGTTATTGAAAGCTTCTTTCTTGGGTGATAGATGAGGAGTGTGCGGGGTGAGGGGGGTGAGAGGGGTGTGAGGGTTCCTCTCATGATGAACTGGAGCTGAAGGAGGCCGCGGCACCGCCCTCTCCTCTGGAGACCTCCGTGGAGGAGTTTTACTTCGCCTCAAATCTGACGATAGATTCTGTGGACAAAAAAAAATAATTTATCACACCAATTAATATACCGTATTCTCGAATAAAAGTTATCTTTATATTTAGGATAATTAATAAGTATATTATAAAAAATACTAGAAAAAATCGACTCACCCGTAGCACCTCAGACGGGATGATTGAGGTGCTACCGGGTGAGTCAATTTTACTAGTATTTTTCCTAATACTTATATTAAATTAACATTGTGAATGCCTACAATCTAAAAATTCAATAAAAGTTATCTGTAAATTTTATTGAATCTATTTAGTTTAAAAATTAAGGTGTAAGAATGTTATGTTTCAAACACTTAACTATTTTCCTAACTAGGTGTCATACATTTTATAACTTTAGTTTTATTCTTTCATTTCTCATCTATATGAAAGTCACGTTTACAAACTATTTACAATTAAAGGCACTGGACAAAGGATTACAATTTTATTAGTCTGGAGCCTATTCTGATGTTAATCGCGGTTTACATGAAGTCGTAAAAGCAGCGGGACCGGTAGACATAGGTGTCCGCCTTGTTAGGAGTTGATCCACGTTCACTATGAGAAAATTGATTCAATGATATTTCGATGTAAATTCATTGTGACTTACAACATCACATTGCTAAAGAATTAGCACAACAAAAAGAGATATATTTGACTTTAATAGAGAACCCTGTGAGAAAATACTATATGGTTTAATCAGTTACTTTCAGATAGAAGTGAAGTGCTATAACCAGATAAAAAACATATACGTGAATTTTTTTATCCATGGAGTAAGAAATAACCAAAGGTTTTAAGGGTGTAGTGGTAAATATATTCTCTATAGCAGTCGCTTGATCTGTGACGTGGATCGGTGCATCGATGTAATGCATGCACTGCACGAACCAGACGTCTGTACACTACAACCTGAGTTTAATAAAGAAAATAATGCAAAAACCAATTTTAATTTATGATACGAAATGCGGCACATAAAACTAATAGGGACAAATATTTTTGAGTATAATTTGCAGACGATGATCTTTTACGATAAGTAATTTGCAAATGCCGTTGTATTGTGAAGTGGTACACTTACATGCATATCGATGCATATAAGTTGCGTATGCGGAGCACGTCCATACAGACGCGGCAATGTGCAAATGCAGCTAGCCTGTACAGCGCCGTTGTTTTCCATTTATTTTTATAAGTAACAGTAAAAAATACAGAGCTTTGTATCTATCTATTTACAAATAAAGCGAACCGTAGTAAGTAGTAAAAATACAAAAAAATGAAAATTTTATTCGAGTTTGGGCAATTTTATTGTTGTCGTGAAGTGTAGAGCCAACATAAAGCCTATTTAGCACGTGTCATTGTACTATCATTATCACTTGCTAGTTGGAATGCCAAAGCCCATTCTATCTATTTTTAGTTGAGTTTAATTTTTTGTCGAAGATTTAGGCTAATTTTAACACTATGACTGACGTATAAAGAAAAATATTTATTTAAACTTGTGAAGTCAGATGAAAAAACTAACACTAAATTAACGCGTTTTGAATAAGGAATAATACACTTCAATAAATTAGCAAGTGATTGTAGTGTATCCAACAAGTTGCTATGCTTTAAGTTTTAAAACGTAGATTGCGTTGCATTTCTGAATTCTGATGATTAAAACACAGAATATAGGTATAATAGTACTATCGTCCACTGAAAGTTCCTCACAACACAATCAATAAAAAGCACTACTTTACTGCACCGCAATGTAATTAAAAATGAAGACCTATCAAATAATAGAGATGTGCTTATCATTACTTGTGACAATGATACGGTTATAACAACTAGTTTCATTACCGATAAAATCAGTTAGTTGATGAAGCTTATTGTAATCTACGATAACGCGATTTTAAATACGGAATAATACACTTCTATAAATTTGCAAGTGATTGTAATGTAAGTTGCTATGCTTTAAATTTTAGAACAATCTACGTTGCATTTCTGAATTCTGATGCTTAAACCTCTGGAAGTGTCTCACAATCAATAAGAAGCAATAGTTTATTGCACCTCAATGTAATTAAAAATGAAGACCGTCCTATCAAATAACAGAGATGCGCTTGTCATTACTTGTGACAATGATACGGTTATAACCACTAGTTTCATTATCGATAAAATCAGTTTAGTTAATGAAGCTTGGATCATTCATAAGAACACTGGGCAAACAAAGCATCGGCGAATTGTAATCTACGATAACGCGATTTTAAATAAGGAATAATACACTTCAATAAATTAGCAAATGATTGTAATGTATCCAACAAGTTGCTATGCTTTAAGATTTAGAACAATCTACGTTGCATTTCTGAATTCTGATGCTTAAACCACTCGAAGTGTCTCACAATCAATAAGAAGCAATACTTTATTGCACCTCAATGTAATTAAAAATGAAGACTGTCCTATCAAATAACAGAGATGTGCTTGTCATTACTTGTGACAATGATACGGTTATAACCACTAGTTTCATTACCGATAAAATCAGTTTAGTTAATGAAGCTTGGATCATTCATAAGAACACTGTGCAAACAAAGCATCGGCGAATTGTAATCTACGATTGTAAAAGTCGAACCACTTAAGAGGAGTCGAGATTCAAATTGGACACTTGGCCATTGCGTCAGAGCATGCTAAACGCTCAGCAGCTTTGATTACATTCATTGAGCTTCGTTGCTATACATGTCGACTTGACCGCATAATGGTGAATCTCTGAAATGATAGTGTTTTAATAAGGTTAGTGATGTCCATGACGACATTATGCTCAGTCAGATTAAATTGGTATCGTTAAAGGAATTTTCGCGAACAACCTCGGGGTTTTAATGAGACTTTGATTTTAAACGTTATTAATGAGAATTTAAGTAGAAAACGTCAACACTTATTTAAGACGTAATGCACTTTTATCAAAAACTTATAGGTTTCTGTTGATATCACTTAACATTCTAATATGGATGAAGATAGGATTCGTTTTAAACGATAATTCATAAATTAAACATTTTGACGATGCAAAAATCTTTTTTAGCATTTTTCTTACTTGTTATTAATGAATCTGAAGATTTAAGGCATAATGTAAAACTATCCCTGATTGTGGAGACCGTGCCTAGAAAACGTCACATTTCGTGTATAAATCGCGACATGTAATAAAAAGAGCGCTAAACAGCAAGCAAAATGGAGGAATCTTTACTATTTTCCAAAGACATAAGATACATTTTTGCTCACTTATCTTTGTACATGACGCCTACTATAATCATGTACTGTCAGCAAAGCTATGACCTGAACACCTTAAGGTTCAGTTCTAGATTGAGTAGTCTGTATTGTCTTGCATTTACCCAAAAATCACAAAAGCATCTTTTGTATAAAAACAATGGATGCAGGTAAAGACGTACTTTTAGTTCCATCCTTTCAAGCGATTTATTTTCAAACTGTTAAGGTCATAACTTTGCTGACTGTACCTATAGCCATTGCTGAGAGGGTAGGGTAGTCGATGTCGGTGACTTAACCAGGCGTGAACTGTCTAAGGTTTGCGCTTCGGCGTTGTCAGCAAGTAGGTACACCAATATCAGCCAATAAAGCAATGTCCGTAGAATCGTTGATTCGCGCCACAGATACGTCTAATATCGTATTGGAATTTGTGATGCCGTTTGACCCCTGTTAACCCAGATTACGCTCGCCGCCGCCTGATTCGTCCTCCGTTCCTGATTGTGTTGTGACACAAACTGTAATGTATTATGTGTTAACTCTTGCTGCAATCACAGCAGGCACAATTACAATGGATATGTTCGCCGAACTTACAATTTGCTGCAGAGATTTGTTGGTCTCCAAGTTTTAGACAATGAGGATCTCGGATTGTGTGTCGCGCAGAGAATTTACTCATATCAGACCAAATTAATAAATGTCGAGACTTGATGAGATCTGGCTCTGTCATGTTGGATTAACTTTTTGCTCAAAAGCTTTCTTGTACACGAACAATTTTAATGCACAGAATCTCTAATTGGAGGCCTATATCTGACATGATAATACATTATACTTACTTTTTCAAAAAATTACCAATGTTTGTTTTTTACTATATAGCAAGGATTACTCTAACTTTTACCTATTAATGTTTTAATTAGGTCAGATTGTCCAAATAATTCGGTAGTGTTATCAGTTAATACACTTCCGGAGCTTGTATTCTTAACTAGTGTGTGGGAATGGGAACATCAATAGACTGTTGACTTTTTGCTTAATGTCATTAATACAATAATAAGTTAACCGCCTCCTGTGGTCTAGTGATTCGTCCACCCGTGTTAACCCATAATAAAGGGTTATTCTCTGAGGATCTTAGGGACCATCAAACTGAACAACTTTTATGGGACCAAATCTGATATCGGGAACAGAAAATGAACTGTTGCATACAAAAATTAATAACGAAAAAATTAAAATGTATGTAACAGCTGTTTTTTGTTGCGATTTCATTTTTGGTCCCGTAGTAAAAGTTGTTCAGTTTGATGGTCTCTCTCTACCATGTTAGGCATTACTCGTATTTTTGTAACATGTTGTATATAGTTAACGTGGAATAAATAATATACACTAAAGATAAGAATAAGATAAGCAAGGAGTAATTATTTATAACAATATCAATAAGTGGCTCAGCCGTCAGCTACTATTTCTACGTTTGCAAACAAAACTTAAGTAATTATTTACAATGGCAACTCCTTTGCTCTCATTATGTCTTTCTGTTTAATCTTGTAATAGATTTTCTATATTCACCATCTATATCAATATATATTCTATAGGTAATTCAAAGGTTAACTGGAAGGCAACAAGTAGATACGCTCTTTTACTTAATAATTGGTTTTAAATATGAATGTATAGCTGTATATTTGCATTTCAACGAAATTAGTGTTTTTCCAATGAAGTTATCTAAATAATGAAAGCATTATTATTGATGTAAACTTTAGTTATAGCAAGCAATTTTTTTTAAATTAGTGCCGTATAGAAAGAAAAACCTAATAAATTGTCAGGTATTTTAAAACGAAGACAATCTGTTCAAGTGGAATTTCAAATTTGCTTGTCAGAGGTATTTTTCAAAAACGTTTCAGCTGTAATAAATAAGAATACGACTCATAGTTATTTTTTTACTTATTTATTGTATTGTCAAGGAGTTCCCTATAGAGAGAAAACTAAAAAAAATGCTTTTAATCACAGAGAAATAAAATATTTAAAAATGCTCAAATTGGTACACTTTGACATGTTTTTTTACTGGTATTTACGGAATCTAAAGTAATTTTTAATTTTTCTTAGGAATAATGAGGTATTTGTCTAATGTATTGCGTGTTCTGTATATACTTATATCTATTTAATAATTTAATAGGAATTTTCAAAGTTCGTCCTCATTACGGCTCGCGCAGAGTTGTTTTGATCATTTGTATTGAAAATTTAAAAATGGAACGTGATGCGAGTCTACAGCCTTAAGGGGCTATGACAAAAATAAAGCGAAAAGCGAGATAGCAATGAGAAAACGTCGCGCGTAGGAGCGAGACCGATTCGGCAGATTTGGCGCAAGAATCACTAAATCAATTCGTAGTAAACAATTATAGCGATTAAAGGGAAATGCTTCTACACGATTGTGAATATTGATGATATAAACTATTTAAAGCAATTTCGATTTTAATACCTAATGTTGTTTCTAAATAATTTCGAACTTAGGAATTTTTAAAAGGTATTTTCGAAATTAAAATGTATCGAATCACTGAATCGTGTATCTGGTTCAATACATGTCTGGAGAAAGATATAAAGATATATATATCTTAATTTCAGACCTGTGGCATTAAAAAGTGATTTTTTGAGACGTATCTCCATAACAATACAGATATTAACAAGAAAGATTAACAACACTGTAACTAATCAACCTACAGCAATGAATAAGTAAAAAACCGGCCAAGTGCGAGTTAGACTCGCGCACAAAGTGGTCCGTACCAAAAATCGACAAAAAATTACGTTTGTTGTATGGGAGCCCCCCTTAAATATTAATTTTATTCTGTTTATAGTATTTGTTGTTATAGTGGCAACAAAAATACATCATCTCTGAAAATTTCAACTGTCTACCTGCTGTCGTTATTAATATCGAGCAAAAAACGGCAAAAAAATCACGTTTGTTGAATGGGAGCCCCCCTTAAATATTAATGATATTCTGTTTTTAGTATTTGTTGTTATAGCGGCAACAGAAATACATCATCTGTGAAAATTTCAACTTTCTAGCTATCACGGTTCATGAGATACAGCCTGGTGACAGACAGACAGACAGACGGACAGCGGAGTCTTAGTAATAGCGTCCCGTTTTTACCCTTTGGGTATGGAACCCTAAAAACCGGCCAAGTGCGAGTTGGACTCGCGCACGAAGGGTTCCATACCAAAAAACGGCAAAAAAATCACGTTTGTTTTATGGGAGCCCCCCTTAAATATGTATTTTATTATGTTTTTAGTATTTGTTGTTATAGCGGCAACAGAAATACATCATCTGTGAAAATTTCAACTGTCTAGCTATCACGGTTCATGAAATACAGCCTGGTGACAGACAGACAGACAGACAGACAGACGGACAGCGGAGTCTTAGTAATAGGGTCCCCTTTTTACCGACTTCAAAAGGAGGGAGGTACTCAATTCGACCCTTTTTTTTTGTTTTTTGTATGTACCATGGGCAACAGCGTCGCTTAACCACTGCTAAGGTTAAACTCGCTTGCACGCCGCGCCCGCTGTCACATACGTTTAGTTCGTGCAGGGGCGATACGCGCGCACGCGAATTTTGTTGTAAACTGGTTAAGCGACGCTGTTGCCCATAGTACATCGATTACTCTAAGACGGCTGAACCGATCGAAATGATTTAAACGTTATTACATTAGATAAACTTCCAAATTGGTCCCATTTTTTAAAATTTTGAAATCGGTTCAGTACTTTTCAAGTAATTTTGAAAAAAGCACGAAAATAGTATGCTTTTGTGTGAACTACCTCGATGATCAGTCGTATAACTTCTTTGTTTATGAACTGAATAAGATAATTATTTTTTTGTTGGAAAAGGGATATCTTTAGTGTAGTTTTTTAACCGACTTAAAAAATAAAAAAGGAGGTTCTCAGATTGACCCGCATGTATGTATGTTTCTCCGCGATTAACTCACGTTTGGCTGAGCCGATTTTTCTACCTAAAAAATTCGGTAATAATATACCTACACTACCTAATACAAAAGGTACCTGCACTAAAAATAAAAAAAAATAAAAAATATTAAAAAAAACAAAAAACCGACTTCAAAAAACCAACCTCTAAAAAGCAAGAAATAATATTCGTAATAATAAAAACACGTCTATTGAAGTCGGGTGTGGCTTTTAGAATAAAAAAAAGAAATTTCTACTCCAGCCTCACCCGACTTCAATAGACGTGTTTTTATTATTACTAATATTATTTCTTGCTTTTTAGAGGTAGGTTTTTTGAAGTCGGTTTTTTGTTTTTTTAAACAATTTTTACCCTTTGGGTACGGAACCCTAAAAACCGGCCAAGTGCGAGTTGGACTCGCGCACGAAGTATTCCGTACCAAAAAACGGCAAAAAAATCACGTTTATTTTATGGGAGCCCCCCTTAAATATGTATTTTATTATGTTTTTAGTATTTGTTGTTATAGCGGCAACAGAAATACATCATCTGTGAAAATTTCAACTGTCTAGCTATACAGCCTGCTATAGCTATACAGCTAGAGATACAGCCTGGTGACAGACAGACAGACAGCGGAGTCTTAGTAATAGGATCCCGTTTTTACTCTTTGGGTACGGAACCCTAAAAAGGATGATATCTTTTTCGAATTGAAAATAAGATATTTTAATCTCATGTAAGTCAGAAAATTAAGGGCCCTATATACCTCAAAGTGGCGGCCCCATTTTTTATTAATGTTATTGCTCACTAGGTTTTTATTTGTAAATAAACAGCCTTAGCTTCAATCTGTATGTAAGAATTTTCGATTCATTTATGTACTTAGCAAGCAATACATTTAATTGAGATGATGGTGCCACTTGAACGCTATAAGAGCCTTAATAATCGCTACGGAGCGGAGTATAAGTTTTATTTCCGTATAAGAAAAACTATTTCTCATTACTTTAAGCCAACTTTATCCATCTGTCATTCATTACACTCAAAAAGATAACAATTTAATCGCTTCTGATGTAACAATTGTTTATTGTTGCAGTTGCAATGAAACTTATTAATTAAAGTATTTGCGGGTGTTTACTTGGATTCAACATATAGTAAGCCTTTTGCATAACTAGGTAAAATTCCAATTGTTTAACAATTTTTAAGAAAAGTAAGCGAACCATATTCTTTCATGCAAGGTTAAAACCGAATAGAGTTAGTGCCAATGTTTAAAAAAATAACGATGAAATTATAGAAAGCTCACTTGGTAGTAAGCAAAATGATGGCAAACTATGACGAGCTGTCAATTTAACCCTTTCTATGACGCGTACCATTTAGCGTAAACACCAGCCAAATTAAGGGTCTACACTTAATCATCGTGATATGCGTCGAGGATACGATACACGACAATGATACTGATGAAGCTCGAAAGATACTCACTGCAATATAGGATATTGATTGACAACTGTGCTTCTTCCGAACGATATAGGTCAGTAGAATAAAACCAAAAAAAAACACTCAAATGGGATTTAATTCCTACAAAAGGTTTTATTGTTTTAATGGCATCTTTTGTTGCCCAATATGACTGTCCTAGGTTGTTGGCGGAGTTGTTCTTAAGTGGTGGGGGGGGGGGGGGGGGGGGGGGGGGGTAAAAAAAATGTACCCCAAAAAGAGTATTTTTTGCGGTTTTTCGGTTATATCTCGTAAAGGACTTACAATATAAAAAACTGTCCTTCATAAAAGTTGTAGGGCATTTAATCCTGCATAGAATAAGAGTAGTCATATTTGACAACAAATTAAGCTATGAAAACAATAAAACCTTTTGTAGGAATTAAATCCGATTTCAATTCTAGCCTTACTGAGCTAATAGGGGTTTTAAGAATTGTAGCAGTAGTGCGAGGAAAAAATGTTTCCTGTTTTGCTCTATAGTTTATACCGACTAGATTAATGATTGACGTCACTGCACCACAGGTGAAAAAGACTAAACTTAGGTAATCCATTCGAATACGGAGGCACGTATCTGTGACATTCAAACAAACTAAAACCCGCGATAGTAACATTTGCCGTGGCATTACCGCACTCTACTGTACTGAGCCCTGATTAATTTATGTCTCACTATTTGTAAGAGATAGCAGATACGTCTGCTATTTGCATATCACTTGGGCTTATCTCTTAATTCTTGAGATGTCATGTTGTGACGATTTGAAAAGTATTAAGTACTTTAAAAAGAATAGAACAATTTTGAAAGGAAAAGTAATACTTGAATATTGTAATCGCCAATAAAATGTTTTTTTAATGATAGCAAAACATTTTTTTTGGTCCGCAATAATAAAAAAAAGCCTTTTCATTCCGATTAAGTATAAAAGTGTCATCAAATGAATGACAGTATGCATGTATGTTCAATATGTTAAAAGTCTATAAAAATTAATAACTCTTCGTGATACTTAATCGACTTTTACTCTACTTTCAATAACATTAAGTCCATATAAGTAATTGTGAGCCAATAATAATAACGATTACTTGTGTCTTTTATGTAACTAGAAACAGCTTAACTTTGCAAAGATATTAAAGATTAATATTCAACCGTTTGATTGGAATCGTATTATGTAAATCCTATACTTATTCATTGTTTTTACACTTCCACTCAACTTGAATGCAAGCAGATGTTTTTTTTTTCGTTTTGTCAACAAATTATGAATATCGTCGGTACTGTAAATTGCTTCGTAATTACCAGGTGCATCAGTACCTGTTTATTTACGCTTGAATGTATATAAGTTATTTTTTGACCGAGCGAGCGTGAAGCGCGAGCGAAGCGTCTCCGTTTTAGCTTGTGTAAAAATACTTTCGTATGTCCGTTCGGCTGTCAGTATGTTCTCCTCTACAAGTCGCATTTATTAACCGGTTCTCGTGAAATTTGTGAGCAAGTTCTATAATTATGTATTTTTTTTTGTTGATTCATTTTTTCGATTTTTTTTTGAATGACAGAGATATGGAGAAAATCACATTTCAGCCATTTTGTAAAATGTTTGAAAATCTCACAAACACAAAGTCTACAGCTCTACAGAGTATTAGTTTTACTCTTCACGCGATGATCACGTAGTCGCGTATTAGGACGATACCTTGGCATTCGCGCGATGCGGTCGCGCGACTAAAATTATTGATTTCTATTCGAGCGAACTAAGTTCGTACGAATCCGCGATCAAACATCCCTTACACCTTACACCATTGCTACTAATTGACCGATCGAGTGCGAAGCACGAGCGAAGTGTCTCTGTTTCAGCTTAAGGAAAATCGTTTTCGTATATCCGTCTGGGTGTCCGTCTGAGATCGCATTTCTCAACCGATTCTCGTGAAATTTAATTAGTTAATAATAAGTATCATATATTTTTTGACGATTCAGTTTTTCGAAAATTTTCTATATGACGGATATGTTAAAGCGAGGTCTACAGCTCACAGAGCCACTTATAGTATTTTATCTTTATCCGCAATATAGCAATGCCTAGAATTCACTGGTCACCGAGCTGCCGAATGCGCAGACCCTCTATCTATATTATAACTAGCCCCCGTCCTGTGGATTATCCTTTTCCTTTGGAATCCAAAATGATTTTATCTACATCCATGCTTTAAATCCTCTGTAAAGGGTCTGAAACGGTTCGCTTACTGCCAACATTACGATGTCCAAGCGAGAGGACGTCGCGCTGCGCCGCGCACCCGACCACGCGCGCAGTGGTAGTAGTGGTACATTATGAAATTCAGTACAACATTATAACACACTTTCGGAAGATATAATGACGAGGAGGAGGTGGAAAGTCAAAGACAAAGCCAAAATCAAAACCATTTATAAGAGGATACATCGTATCATGGGTGTTTTAATCCATATGTATTAAAATATTGTTTGTCTCTCAAATAAAACGAAAAAAAAAATTAAAATAATGGGCGTAGATAAAGTCTTGTGTACATAATTAGGTATTAAAACACTCATGTAATAGACCCACATTCGTGTTTTAATACCCCTCATTATAGTATACTTGCATAAATAACTATTAACTATCAAACAACTAGCTGATCTGAGAGACGAAGGCGCTGTTCCTTTAACAACTAACAAAGCATATTAAGAATTCCACATACCTATCGTTCGGCTCAATTATAACAAAAAAAACCCATAAACCCAAAAAAGGATGTTAGGTTTTCACTGATTTGAAAATTTTGCGGGAAAAGACAAAAAAATCTTTCCCCTAGGACTTTTACGAATATTATAAATCAACAAATAGCCATATCGGTCCAGCAGTGATATGGACACTTACCAATGAATAGCATTCATTTTTATAAGCTAAGTACTTTAAAGAATGACGAACTCTTCAGGAATAAGTATACACCGTATATAATGTATAAGTATACACCGAAAAGTCATCTCACCGCAATATCCGTCACTATCAATTAATTTTAATAATAAAAATAAATTACGCAGTTCTTACGAAGACATTTAGGTCACAGTTGTTGTGAGATAAAAACAACAACATTGTTTTATCACGCGAGGGGTGACGTAGAATCTCGTATGTGTATATTCTCAAATCCCTGTACTAAACCCATATCTGTATCCGAGCTTTCATTAGCAAACTTACCAAAAGCATAAGCATCCAACACTGCTTTCGTATGCCGTTCTTCTGAGCGTGTAAGTTGAAAGTGGATTGACGATCGCGTTAGCTCTTCCTTGCTATAGGAATTTGAACCTTAATCCTTAAATCGCCGCCGCTAAGCAAACGGGATAAAACCCTGTCCCTACATGGATTATACCGTGTTGAGCCTGGCTTCTGATGCGGTAGTTGGGCCTCAGGCGCCGCTTATATTAACTTAAGTAGATATACACAAAAAACTGGTGTGAATGTACTTATGTAATTGTAATACTACTAATGTAATTGTACGATAAGTAAATGTGATACGAATCACATGATTATTCTTACAGAAGACATCTTATTATAACGCTAAAAATTATAGTAAGTAAATTTAATCTACTTACTATAATTTTCACAATTATTTATGTCAATGATATTATTACAAAAAAATACTTTAATTTGTAAAATGTTTACAAAGTAATGGATACTGAAAACAACTTCTCCTTACAACCTTGAGAAATAATCAACTAAGTATATTACACTTATGAAAAATTCTAGCGGTGATCTATTCATTCTTATTAATTCATTCTATCTAAATTAGTAACTTCAGCATCTTCAATCGTGTCACTGGCCGTTCGATTACAACATAATTTGGTTAATTTCCACTCAACGACGATTCGACGATGACCCGAAGTAAATTTAGAGACCATATCCGATAATCGGGCTATAGACGTGATCCGGCGCAGGTCAAGCGATGGTTGTAATTGTGAGATAAAAACTTTATAAACTATCATAGTTGACGTATGTTATACTTGCCTACACCCCGAATATACCGCTCTGAGTTATTATGGAGTCATACAAATTTGTTGTTCCTTATAAAATGCTCAGATTGATGGTTCTGTGAGATGCTTTTGTTATTCCAAAAGAGTTATCGTAGTTATAAATGGAAGCTTAAAAGGGTGTCTACTTTGAAAATTCAATCAAAAACGAACCAAATTCAGCATGTTTTGATTTATGTCCATTTCTCAAACAACATACAAAGCAAAAATTAAAATAATTTAGTCATTGTATCCTTGGTACACTCAAAAGTTAAGAACAATCAAAGCAGTAAATCAAATTCCAAAACTATTGTTTGATTTTAATGAACTAATAATTTGGCTTTATTTAAATTATAATTATCAGTACTGATAGGCTCAGCTCAACCACTATTGATACTCGTTGATACATTTCGTATTTCCAATTTCCCACGTTACAATTATAGGCATGTAAAACAAATATTTATAAAGGAAGTGGTATTTACCGACAGATAATAAGTTAACCAAGTATTGAATTATAACAAAACTGATTATAAAATTTTTTTTCCGCAACTTAATGACATTAGTGTGTTCTTCATTATCATTAATAATTTTAAAATTTGAGATTTTTGCATTCACAGTGCTATTTATATACAATATTAAATAATAGACTAGAAAAAATACGACTCGCACTAGATCAATTCTTGGACGGGAATCGAAACCTTTGGATATCCGACCCCGAATTACGTAAGGCTGTTGCTAACAATTCTCGATTGAAATCGCAGTTGCACTGCTGCTTTAAGTAAGATAGTTGTCACATTGGTTCTTACTAAAGCAGCAATGTCACTGCGATATTTGTCAAAGTTGATTGCAACAAAGTTAGACAATCAGCCTACCGGTTCAATGCTTTGACCGCTGAGCTACCAAGTCACTACAATTAAGCTAGTAGTAAAACATTTTCCATTCTAGCTCAATCAATTAAACCGGCAATACTTTACTCACACTAATATTATGATTAACATTTTCTTATTGACTTATCTCAAAATCGAAAGGCAGATTCCGCAACCCACATTCTGTTTAAACAAAGCTATATCATTTCCACTGAAAAACCAGTACCTTAGTTGAATTCAGAGCGGTGTGAGCAATCATTTAGCACTACACCGCTAGATAGTAGTAATTAGTGTCATTTGCACTATTTTTGGATGGGATAAACATAAGAGCATATTGTCGGGTCCACAAATTGGAAACAAATGGTTTTTAGGCTTCGACGTGCTAAGTTAATTTGGTCGGCTTTCGCTAACGTGTGAGGCACCGGGCCGGATCGCTCACAGAAGTTTTGTGGTTGTTGCCTCATATTTAGATCGTTTTACCGTTACTGTTCGACGTTTCTACTTCTACTGACAAACCGCTATGTTGCCTTTTTGAAAGGATCACTTTAGATTTTCGTTGCAACACTTTCATGGCGCTGTACAAATTTCGCATACAAAATTACTCTATCGTATTTTTTTAAACGCGTTATTTTTCTCGATAAATGTTCGTGCAGATGTGATGACTATTTGACGTGCACTAAAACCAATACCGTGAAATACCAGCATTTAAAGCTCTTTAGCTTTAACAATAGTAATCCTAAAATAACGACTCCATATAAATTTATTTATTAGTTAAGTATTTTTATATTGACTATATTATTAAAATATATTTGACGAGTATGTTCATAAAACATACTAAACAAATTAAATTTTGTTTATGATCATTAGCTAGTTAAACTTTTTAATCAAAAAATATTTAATGGAAAATAAAATGAAATTAATATTGCTTGAAACTTATTTATTAAAAATAGCAATGCGTGGATCAGATAATGACATTAACGATTAAATCGTGCAAATTAAGCCGTTTCTAATCTTTTTAATATTATATATCTGTCAGAACAATGCACGCCGCAGGTAACCATGATAACACATTATACAAATCTGTGCCGTACTTATTCGTTTAATCCGGCGATATTTTCGCTTGATTAACACGTTATCGCGCGCGCCGTATCAGGCCTCGGATTATCCGTCGTGCCTTATCTGCAACTTGTGTGTTTGCAACGCTAATTACCTTATTTTCCTTCTTTCTGAGATTTATTAATGCGATCGGCGATGGTTTTCAAAGAATTTTTTGATTAACTGCACCTACCAAATTAAGGATTGAGTTGTTGTTGATTAAAAATTAATGATAGGATTCGGATTACCTATTACAGAAACGGTACTATTTTTTCTTAATTTGGGTAATTGATATTAATAATTTGATTTCAGAATAGTAACCTGTAAGTACATAGATTAATAATTCTGGCTTTTGAAACACTGGAAACGATAATCCTGAAAACTTGTTACCAGTCCAGTTATCGATATAAGAGCTATTAAGTAGGTAGTTTCAAAGAATTTTTGTTTACGTATCAAAGAAACTATAGCAAACACTGATAGATCCACTCGAAGAATAAACCTGTTAATAATCGATGCAAAGATTATTATTTGCCGTCGATTATCGCTAATTAATACTCGAGTGGTACACGATTTAAATGGAATAACCTAGTTAAACCACTCAAATAACGAACAGACATATCTATTATGGAGTATGTACCACCGGCAGTGAATAGTTAAACTATTGTTTTCATAGATGTGTCATAAATTATGCAATGTTGCAATAATGAATAAGGCGCCGACAATAAAGGACTTTGGGAGCGCAATATGAACAAAAAAGCTA
This sequence comes from Agriphila geniculea, assembly GCA_943789525.1. Lineage (NCBI taxonomy): Eukaryota > Metazoa > Arthropoda > Insecta > Lepidoptera > Crambidae > Agriphila > Agriphila geniculea. The sequence goes on from OX038871.1 coordinate 23,040,277, forward strand.
TCAATGAGACCGCGGTGGTTCGCGGAGCACATTAGATATTGTTGACAAAACTTCCTCCTCAATTAATATGCATCGACAGGTAATATTGCGGACGTGCCCCTGCGCCGCCGTCTGACCACACTCCACTTTTTCGCATGCGCAAGGCATCCATGCGAAATTTTAGGCGGGATGCGTTTGCTTACGTAACATCGTCAGCAAAACTCATGCTTTTCACCACTATCTCTTTGTCTTCACCGTTCATTACCCTCGTGTTAGACAGGGACTCAGCCTGCGTGCTGGACAACGCACAACGCATTCGGTAAAAGCTGGTTTTGACGACCGCCGGCGCGCATTCCCATGCAAGGTATGCCCGCGGGAGCCATGACGGCAATTTAAATATTACGGCTCCTCAAAAACGTGAGATATAGGTAGCAAGAAAGCCCGTGTGGGCTCCAGGCTCTGCGAAATTCGGATACACTGAATCCGAGCGAAAGAAACATAATTAAGTGGGCATTTTTTCGTAATTAAATTGTTGCTTTTTATTGTTGTCGGCCGAGCGGGATACAATTATTAATATGTACCTTAATTTCTGCAGAAAGCCTTCGTTAATTTGGTGGTATGATATGATGCGCTGACATACTGAGATTACGCACTATAAAAATTCTGTTTGTTTTGTTGGAGCATTTTGATCAGCATTCTTATGCGCGTAGTGGTTTGCAGCGCTGCAGTCCTGAAGATGGTCAGACACCATTCTCATGTTGTTGCCGAAAAAATATTCAAATGAATTCACGCGCGCGTGGCCCTGTCCGAATTTCGCAGTCGCGTTTGATGCGCCCGCGCCGATTCCGGCAAATCCGTCTCGTCGGAAGTACGTGGCGCGCGCCGCCCTGACGCCGTTGTCGATATGCTCACATGCAGTCATTGACCCCGATCAGAACCTTCGATAGTTCCCATCTGATAGACCGTTATTGGTTAGATTAAGAAGCCGCCTAACATCTCCTTATGTGCGGGCGATTTGGGCCGTAAGCCACGAAGTTATTTCTAGTCTCTGAGATAACATTAATATTCATATAAGGCATTATATCCTGCTCAAGAACTTGCCATAAAGAAATATCCGACCAACTGCACTTCTCCTTCATACGACCTAATTTATACATCACAAGTCACAAAACAAACCAAAATGTTAAAATGCTACTTTGTAATGGGTGGATACATTTTGGCAATCGGACAAGCCCAGAATCGGAACGCAACATTCTATCGACATTAACGATTCCCCTCACTAATCCGTATGTGCGTATACGGTCACACAATGCACTTATTATTCGACAGCCCAGCTTCTAAGTAAACTGCATACGGATCGAATGCTGTTTTTGATATGAACAGTAGGTACTGGCCTTCCATGACTAATGGAGGAATAACTTTTGAAAGCTTTTTATTCAGTGGTCGCGTCATATCGGTTCATACGCGGAAAAGGAAGTATTAAATGTATTTTAGTTATCAGAAAGCATTAACATCAACGGAAATTCAATTATTGATATTGTTGCATTCAGACTGCAGAAATGTTTATCGAAAATTGATGGTTATCCTAATGAACTCTTTAATACTTCTTCGATGGCAGGGGGCTTCGCCCTCCAGCTCACAGCCCCTCCCCCGTCTCCCAGATTTTGTGTCTACCCCCTTTTAAGTGTTTTTTTTTTCAATTAAAGAACCTATTTTCTCATCTTAATTGATCCTTGGTCGTTAATCTGCAGATTTTTCGCACTTTAACTGACTCGACCAGTATATCTGAAGATTAACTAGGTAAGTACTCAGTTAATGTGCACTCTAACTGACTGAGTCTTATATCCGTTAAAGTGTACGCACTTTAACGGAGATAATAATAACATATAATATGTAATAATTTTATTTCTATACAACGTGACATTTTGTGTAATGTGATAGAAAACTGACTGAAAAAATGTAGTTATCTATAAAAGCATAATATCCTGTCAGTTATCACATAGGTAAGTACATTACGTGTTTGTATATTTTTATCTTTAAGTATTTCAATTACAAAGCATTGAAATCAACTTATATAATCCTACATATAATCAAAGTTTAAATCTTTGCATATAATAATTTTTCTTCTCTTTTGCCTTTGTTGAGGCAAAATTAAATGTCCTTTATTAAACTCTGTCAACTGTTATTTTCAGTTGTTTTTACGAAGTATTTATGAAAACTAGTTTAAATGGTTTCAAGAAATACAATTTTATACTTTACTCCCACGCAAGTAAAATTAAGATCTACTCACCCTAATCTTAACAGTTAAAATTCCAAATAAAAATAGCACAATGCAATAATGACTTCTCAAAGTGTCGAATCCCGACGGCTAGGCACTTTATCCTAAACAAAGTGTAAATCTTCTGACAAGCCGTAACAGGGATCTTTTAAGTCCATTTAAGACAATTATGGGATTTTTCTTGTAACTGAGGTAGCTTACCTGCGCTTTATGACTCCCGGCGACCGGTGACGAATAAGAGTCCAGAGACAAACCTGCATTGTTTATTTATCCCATTACGTCAGATAAACCATAAACAACTTAAATGGGATCATCAGTTTAACGGTATAGAAGGTCTATATGACAAAAGAAACTACCTGTTTAAGCCTCACTTACTTCACTTGTCGAAACTTACAACTTTTAGCGTATTTGAATTTGTAAGTAGGCTGCCGACTTCCCGAAGCACTAAAAAACGTCCGGGATAACGTTATATTATAGTCAAACAATAGCTTTTAGTTATCAAAGGTACCGCGATATTCGCGTTGCGAATTAAAATTTGGATTACAGAATTTATGAGGTTATCTATCGACTACTCCATCGGAATTTAAAGTAGTCGCTTGGTCGAATGGCACGTCCGTGGCTGCATTTCATCGATTATCGTTGTAATTTCAAAGATAATTCGTTATATTTTAGCTTCTAAGTCACATCTTAATACTCGTAGTGTGTGTTAATCAATTTCTTATTTCTAGTGTCTTTTTTATTTTCTTATCGACAGGAAGAAATACTAAGTACTATTATCTGAAAGCTTCATCAACAATGGAGTCCTGTCCTGTTCTAGCATTTATTCACCGTGTTCTGACTCTTAGTAAAAAACTATAGGATCGTTGAGTGAAAATTTTCATTTAACATTTCAATACGCACCATTAGGAGTCCGCACCAAAATGGTAAAGAGGAACCCTAACGGTGCGACTCAGTCTGTCTGTCTGTCCATCTGTCACAGCTGGATATCTCAAGAACTAGTAATGCTTGAAATTCGGAATTTTTAGATGATGTTTGCCCAACAATTTGGCAAATAAGAAAGAAATAAAAAAATATTATTATATTTTTGCAACAGGCATTAAAAAGGGGTTTTAAAAATTTGAAGTGGGGCTAGTAGGGCATGTGGGATATCAAAATGAATGAGCGCTGTTTGCAAATTCATGTCTCAAAATAGCATTTTTTTTCAGAAATCGTTAAATTCAACAAAAATTAAATTGCAGTGTAAGTGTATTTATATGCTAGGGAACTCTCGATGCGCGAGTCCGACTCTCTCTTAACGGTTTTTTTAAAGTGATATCAACTTATCCTGCGGAGATTCACGGTATGATTTTGACTGGATTCGCTTAAGATATCGTATAACCAATGATTAAGATTGAAATAGGCAACACAGCGACAGTATTCAGAAACGGCGTATCTGCACAATCACGCGTACAGCCGATCGTCTCTGGAAGCTGCCACAAAACAGAGATTAGAGTTCGTTCACACAGGATTTTATTCCCTACACCGGTACAGATGCGTGCACGCATATCGATGCAGCTCTTACTCATTTGTTGTTGTAATTGTAAAAGGGATGGCGGATGAGATAAGTGGTTCGATGACATTTGGCTCCGGCCTCCGATTATTACGATTATGCACTTTGTGCGTTGAACTTTAGTAGCTTGATAGTTGATACATAATGAAGCTCCACTGATTTACTCTCTCGGAATTTTGTCGCTATGATAAGGTACTGATAGTGTAGTTATTCAGTATAGACTCGGTTTTCAGTTTCCGTTGTTGTAAATTCTAGTCTAGTAATACTATAAATTAATTGGGTGTGCACAATCAATTGATTCACGTCACTTTATACCTATTTAGTTGAGCGATAGGCAATTTCACAAAGTCTTTTGATTTTTTTAACTGTTTTAGAAGTATATGCTAATTTATCATTATTCGGACAGGTACGCAAATAAATTTTTCTCTAAATGATTTTTTTATCAAATATAACTTCTTCCAAATTATTATATAGCAAACATGCAAACCAAGTAAATGAACTTGAATTACTTGGTTTGCATGTTGCAAACCAAGTAATTCAAGTTCATTTCTATCATTCACCAATTTTTTAAGAGTTCAATTACCACAATAGAGTAAAAAATCAAATTGACTGACTGACACATTAACGCGTAGCCTAGATAGACTATTGAGAATAAGAACTGGAGCATTTTAACTAGCTATTGGCTCTATGAGCTGTAGACCTAACGTTACTAGCATCCTTATCCTTACTATCCTTATCCTTACTTATAAATGCGAAAGTCCGTTGTTTGTTTGTTTGTTTGTTTGTTACGCCTTCACGTCTTAACTACTGAACCGATCATCATGAAATTTTGCATACACGTTGTCAGGGGTAGAGAAGGACATAGGGTACCTTTCATCCCGAAAAAAAGTATAGTTCCCGAGGGATAGCAAAAAACCTTTCCACGCAGACGAAGCCGCGGGCGGCCGCTAGTTATTTATAATTTTTCGAAATGACAGATTTTTTTTATTCGAAAAACTGTATCGAAAAAAATAATATTTAATTGTTGAACCTGCTCACTAAATTTCACGAGAACCAGTTGAGAAATGCGACCTGTAGAAGAAAACAGACGGACATTGAAATATTGAAAATTGAAAAATAATTTATTTCCACCAAAGTTACATTCAATTATCTAGATCAAAATTCTAAGTAACAGTAGAATTGATGGACTGGAGCCTAAACTAGGACAGTCCTGTATTTCAGGACTCCAGGCCTCTCACCCGTGGTGAAACATAACGTTTGGATTGGATATGGTACTATACGGTATGGTAAGTGTGCCATATATTGTGACATGACATATTAAAGATTTTTTCTAAAAGTCGATTAAATATATTTTCTTATTAAATCACTTTATGGAAAAGGGTTATTAAACGCAGACTAAGTCGCGACGGCCAGTGACATAAACTGTTTGCTAGTTCCTTTGACATCCATGTTGTGCGGTAGCTGGACTCATCTGTCCTATCAACCACTATTACCGCTATCGCTTCCGCCTCACCCGATAACCGACGATCGGTCAACAACTAGTAATCTATTGTTCTAACCCACGAATTGAGCACGAACATCCTGACTAGAGGAATTAAAGTTTAAAAAATTGTCTAGTGTTATTTTGACTTATTTCATAATAAATCAATTGCCTAATCAAAGTTAAGAACTAGTAACGATATGCTCAAAGCATAGCGTGTTGCTATTTATTTGGGAACACTATCTCCTTAATACATTAACGAGAACAAGTGACCAGTTTTTTTTACTAACGCTTTAAGGTGTGTTCAGACAGCGAGCGGGGGCGGGAGTCGGCGATGCAAAGCAGCCGCTGCCTTCTGGCGCAATATGAGTAGTTTTGAGGCTAGTTTCACAGTTACCGGATAACTTTTCAATTCAATTCATTAATTCGCAGATATAGGTATAAAAAGTTAATAGTCAATAATGTCATCAAAAACGGCTATATCAGCATTAATATACATGCGAAAAATATAGTGTCAATTTAAAGGTTACATACAAAAATTTAACAAATACAAATTGATGTCATAACAAAGAAAAATTAAATTGATAATGTCTAAAATTTGATGTCAAAGTTACCTTCAAAATTAAAATTAATAAATTCTCAAATGTCAAAATTATATAGAAATTCAAAGATAATTACAATAATAAAAAGTACATTAAAACCTCAATCATTTACAATGATTTGTCTGTCAGATATTCATTAATTTTAAAATATGCTTTGTCTAGTAACAATTTTTTTACATTCGTTTTAAAGACAGAAAACTTCTTTAATTTAAATTACCTGACAGATAAGTCCTTTTTGAAACCTGTGAAACAGAATAGTTGATACAGAAAATATCACACTGGACGGCGCAATGGCGAAGGTCCTCGACGCGACAGCATTGCGTGTCATATCACCAGTCTTAGAGCAACACGGCTTCCGTTACGAAAGCCCGTGTTGCTCTGTCACCAGTACTACTCACATGATCACATCGTTTCAGCGCCGCGTCGCTCTCTGTCTGACCAGACCTTTACTCAATGAAGAAGCAGACGTGCGTGATGTCACATGATGGAAGATAGTCCTAAACCCCGGGTTACGGTGTCAATTGTGACGGGAGTTAGCCTCTGAAGCACCATTAATCAGGCGCACAGATTCTAAATATAGGCTCTTATGCCACTCTGACGTCAACACATTAGGAGATTCGTCGTTAACAACTAGAGTTACCATTTAATCCATTAGGAGTTCCAATAACGATAATTCCTTGTTGCTCTTCCATATAAACATGACAATGAGTCCTAAATAATTGTTTCATCATCATCAAATTATGCAAATCACTTATGTTATGATATAATTTAAAAATCATAAATGACTTAGTAGTATTTCATTTCAGTACTTTGGTATTTAGTTGGTATTTGGTTTGATTTTTGATTTCCCGACAACTAAATACCAAAGTACTTTCAATAAAACCGCGCTAGTATCCATTAAAAAGCGTTTTTTTTTCATAATAAAAGTTGTTAAAAAGTAAAAGCTGGCAAAGCTGCAATAATCGAAAAGTTAACAAAAACGCATTAACATTCAATATAATTAACAGTATAACTGGCGAAGAATTGGCAGTATTCACAAACGCAAACAGTAAGAAATTGCACGAACTGCGTATAACCAACACGATTATCATCTCGCGTTCTAAGTACCTTCTACCTCATTTTGCATAAAAAACAACATGAACATCCTTCCCTCGGAGTGCTTGCAAAAAGTACTTTCGTGTCGAACCTCAAGCGATAATAGCTGGTGTAATTGGTGTGTAAGTGAAAATTAGGTGGACGGCATATACGCAATTACACGATATTGCAGCGAGATATCAATGGTTAATTATGAACACCTTGTAGGTTATGAACGTCGGTAATAACATAATCAACTTGTTGCTACAAGTGGTTCTATGTGACGTAAAACGTTGAAAGGTTTTCGGGGCAAAAGACGGTCGTATCTAGAAGATCGTCATTTCTTAGATGTAGCAATGCAATTTTTGTCACCATTGCTCATTGACCTCTATATTTTTACACTGGACTGGCTGCTGTCAAACTGCTCTTGTGCCTATTTGATTTCTGCCATTTTGGCGCTGTAGGACGTAGCGTGAGCATAGCGTGAGGGACATGGTACTAAAGTCTGAAGTCTGGAGAGACCATCACGGCAACCATTTTCATTGTACACGTCAAAATTAGTTCTTTAGACTCACGCTAGTGGCGTTTCAAATAGGCACAAGAACTTTGCTGTCAAATCATACAGACAGCCAGTCCAATTAATAAGAAAAAAAAATTTCATGTAAGTGCCATTGCTACTTGATGTAGACGCATTCTTACCTCAACACTTTAAAGCAGCAGCCTAGTCTTTGTATCAATCAGTCTTTACTCTTTGATGAAAACTGTGATTTTAACCCTCAGGTTCTCTATCATTAATACTCAAAAGCTACAACAATTTAGACTCAACAACCGCATTATATCTCTCTGCGTTACGTGCCGATGCCGATACATCGGTTTCCTCTAAACAACGGAAGCGATGCAGATAAGCGCAGCGGCGGCATTTCGCTACCCCAATTCACGGCCTACGAGCTTACGGCTATTCGAATGTCCAGCAGATTTACATAATGACAAGTTGCAGTCATATTTAGAGAGAGTTTGTATAATTTAAATGGCAGATTAGTATCTGTTTATAAGCTTAAAGTTTAGAAAAACCATAAAAAAATGTCCTGAAATGAGATAAGCAATTAATTTGTACTATTTATTGACCATTCATCATAAATATGACATCTGAACTAAAACACTTCCTTAATTCAACTGTAAGTATCTGCATAATTTGTTAAATGGTACGCACAACGTTTTATGAAGTTGCTGATCAAGATAAGTTGGATAATGGAGGGTTAAAAACACAAAATTGTGCAAAAACTCGTTACATATAGTTCCCATAAGCGATTAAGTATCGAGTGAAATTTTTATATTTAGTGGCACTCGTTTTATTGTCCACCGGCGACTAGCCGACTGTGTCGCCGGATTCATGGATATACAGAGATGGACTTGGAATACAAAACTATTCCTTTTTATTATTTTTTTGCATCAATGCTAAAAATGCTGCGAATAGTCAGATATTCTATAATTTATTTGTTAAAGCTTTTTACTTGAAGAAACATCACTTCAAAATAATTTCAATCGTTTTGATAAAAAATTACAGACAGGTAGTTCATAGCATGGATTAGATCTATAGTTGACATTATTATCTATTTATTTAACTTTGATAAATTTATTTTTTTATTTTAATCTGTAATTAATATAATATAATATTCAGGATAATATTTTATTTAAGAAAATCCTTTATTGTAATAGAAATCACTTAGTTTAACATGAAAACTGTTTTATTTCAATTAATAATTGAAGTACCTATGTGTAATAGAATAGAATGGGATAAACCTTTACCCAATTGATGAATTTTCATTTATTCCCTTTAAATATGATAATCTGTGTACTTAAAAGCTTTGACTGTAAAATATTAATGGCTGTTATCACGCTGGCCATCATATAGTTTATACTAATCGAGTTATTAGTGTAATTATTATCCTTTTGACAAATCAGAAAGCAAACACATGATACGAGAAGTTTGATGGCAATGCAGTGCAGATTTCTTTACACTATGTCGATGCGCTACGACATAGTGTAAAGAAATCTATCTTTGCAAAGAGCGCACGCGATACCGACGCGTCATTGGTCGCGGCATGTGCGGTAACCTCTGCGCGCTGTCTCGATGTCGGCCTCTCAGCTCATCGTTACGACCAGGCATTGCAGCGTATCTCAATGCGAAGTGATGTTGAGGTAGGGTGAAAACAAATAAAAGTAACAATTATCTTTTGAATATAAAAAATGATATTTATACAATTTTGTATCAAAATGAAAATAAAACTTTACAAGTCACAGTAGAACGAGCTTCACTTGTTTATTTTATGTTTTTACTTAGTCCCATGCGAGGGATTTTCACAAAACATTCACGTAACGGAAAGCAGGGGCGAATGCAAATTATAGATGAAATTCTGCATGTGCAACGCGATCAATGCATTAATTAATACGGGCATATTCCATACTCCATCGATCATTCATTGGTCATTGAGAGTTTTTCATAGACTCCATAATGTGGTTAATTAAATATTCATCACTATACCTAAGGTAAATTATTCATACTGACCAGCCAATATTATTCCTATCATTTCTAGATATTCAAATTACTATTGCAATTGTGTTTGAAAGTGATACAGTTAATGTATAAATTTCTTCTTTAACAATAAAGACAAATATAAACCGTGACATAATAGAGAAAAGCATGAAGAATTCTCCCACTCACTTATTTGACCGATTCCGTCATACGCCTGTAATATCTTCAAATTAGAACAGATTGAAGAATACTGACTACCTTTAAGCCGGCTGACCTTCTCTTTTCTTTTCTGCGTATTTCAGAATTTGTATTAAGACAAGACAAGGTGGAAAGTACCAACTCTAAGACGCAAAGTAACGATTGCTGATCCAACGTCCAAGTGGGATATATAGCGTGACAAGAGAGTTTGTAACACAGATTTGTAACTAGTACATTGTCTTTTGTTTTTAATCATAAGTTGGTATTGTTGTGTTTGCCTTGTGTTAGAAATTCACCAATCAAATCAATTCCGTTACAAGGCAAAAACCAACTGTAAAAAATACACTGTTTCACCGATCATCGGCAAACACAACAATACCAACTTACGATTAAAAACAAAATATAGTGTACTAGTAACAATTTTGTAACACAAACTCTCTCTCTCACGTTATATATCCCACTTGGACGTTGGATAAGCAATCCTTACTTTGCTTTTTCACTGAGCTCTGTCCGCGACATCATCTTCTGTTACTTGTTTTTGCACTCTCTCATGTTTTTCACCAAGTTGGTACTTTCCACCTTGTCTTGTCTTAATACAAAGTCTGTAATACGTAGAAAAGAAAAGGTCAGCCGGCTCAAAGGTAGTCAGTTTTCTTCAAGCTGTTCTTATTTGAAGATATCACAGGCGTATAACGGAATCAGTCAAATAAGTGAGTGGGAGAATGTCTAACCTATACAAATAATTGAAACAAATGACAAAAGCTCGTCCCCGACTCCCTCTCTGTGCACGCACACTAGTATCGCGCACGTTGAGGGTGCGTGCACGCATGTGGGTAGGCTAATGATAGCGCTTCCGCCACGTCACACCTGACGGATCGTAACCGTCACCCCCCACCCCTTAATTCCGATGGACGCTTGCAACTATAGGGACAAAGGGTTAAAGGTTATGATGATCGGAAATATAAATAAATTAAGAATAGAAAATTTTAAATTAAAAAAAAAGAGGAACTTGTTCTGTTGAGACAAGAAACGGGTAGAAAATAACTGATAAATAAATAAATTTAAAAAACAATAAAAATACGACTGCCCTGCCAAAAACGAACTAAAAAGTTAAATAACAAGTGTCATTGCAGTCGGGGGACCGTTTTGTGGTACAATTTTTAATCAAATTATTTCTATTCAGACCAGACACCATCCTAACTTGATCTTAATCTTCGACTTTTATATTAGGAGATAGGTGTTGGTTTCGGCATCAGCCATTTTATTATCCCCACTTCTGGGGCACAGATTCTTTGTCGGCATGGGTGGATAAGGAGGATGAGCCATAACCCACCACGCGGGCCCAATGTGTATTGGCGAGTGTCAGGTTTAATGTGTCTTCCGAAGCACGGATGAGATCAAGATATAAAATTTTTGGTCACCCATCCCATGATCAACCCTTGCGAAAGTTGCTTAACCTCAACAGTCTCAGGCCAATGTGCTAACCCACTGCGCCATCGATGTTAATTTAATTATAATTAACCAACAACATATTCTATGAATGTAACATTTCAAGTAAAGTGTATAAAACCGTAGTGTTGACCTCATATCTTTAGTTTTTCTCATAAAAAGCAAAGAGTTATCTTTTAGAAGGGTCAAAAGATCATCTATTTGTTTATTAGACACTCATCCATCACTATTAATCAGTGCTCAAATCGGTAGCTATTACACTTAGCGTTAAATATTAGTAATTGCTATTTATCTAATCTAATGATTATTTGCAGTTTAAGTGGATCCCTTTAATAGATTAAAGGAAACTTACTAAATCACTATTTGTTTAAGATACAATACACGGAACATACTTAATCATAACGTAATGATAAATAAATAAACCGATTTGAAACACAAAATAGGATTTGACACACAGATTTTTCACAGATAGCACTGAAAGGCTACTCTGTTGCTTTTAGAAAGACTACAGCCAAGAAACAAAAGAATAACGGTTGAACGTCTTACAAATATGATCGACACAATTTCATACTGATGCATATCAGCCGCTCTATACGACTCCCTCATTGACATGTCAAGCGAATTTGTGACAAAAGAGTTTGGAGCTAAAAGGAAAAAGTTCAATTAATCCTAATTTGCTCGCTAAGATTAAGCTTGCGATAACCGGCATTCCGTAAGAACCCTTTACTTGCTTCCCGACCCTTCTATTCACTTTAAGCCGCTTTAAAAGCTCCACTTTGACAAACAAGGGCCTAATGCGTAACGGAATAAGAATCGTGAAGATTAATGCACCAACCTTGATTGAAAATTTCGAATATTTCTATTGTTCCTCGGTTTTTTTATAAAACCACAATTAATTCAATATTCATCGTTTTATTGCTAATATTATGGGAATAATAAAATGCGTGACTGCCAAACTCCCCCACAGTAATTGATCTACTACAAAAAATATTTTATTTGTTCTAATTATAGGTACCAAAACTGAAACACTAAGCTTCGCAGATAAAGCACTAAAAACAGGAGTTGAAAAAATAATTAAGTGTCATCTCTGAGTCCGGTTGACATAAACAACATGAACACTTGTAGAACAGTACAAACAAGGGGCAAAAACTGCTCGTCTCCATTTCAAAGTAAAGAAGCCATTCGTACTCATTTGTTTATTTACTTTAACAAAATCATCATGTTAATTATGCGTAGAAGTAGTTTGTACGCTCTGGAAAGGCAATGTTGATCAGTACTTCTTCCATAACGGTACTTGCAGACGTAAACAAACATAACTTATCCGTGTACGGGATAAGAATGGGAGAAAGTCAAACAATACTTCTAGGAATCGATGCAAAAAGAACGCTCGCGACTGTCGATAGACTGATCAGCCTTAAACGGCGATACATATTCCAGTGACAATGAACTCCACAGTGTGGAAACAACTCTTTTTGCCCTCGTCAACATGCAAAACAACATTGAAAATAATTTCCTTCTTAATTAGTGGCGCATTTGCATATACAAGTGCCTCTATCCCATACTAGGAGGATCATTATTATAATTGTAGCTTTTTTCTCGCGAAAAAGTTACGCGGTGTAACGGTTATACAGGCCGATAGCCATCGGCGAGTCGGCCGATAAATCGATAAACAAATCGTGCGACTGTGACGAGATTCCCGGCTACCCGCAAATTAAGGACTACTATCATTGTTTTGATAAACTGTTTTTGTTTTTTAATCAACACTTTATAGAAAACCTTTATAAAATCATTTGATTCTTGAAAAAATTTGTCAAACATTAATTTATTTAGTTTTTTCGTTCTTGACCAAATTTGGTTTTTTGAGATAGTACATATTTTTAATTAAAGCAGTTGTATAGCCGAAAGTGGCGCCCTCAGAGGTTTTTATTTAATAAGTTATTGCTAGAAAAAGATTTTAATAATGTTTTACGTGAAGTTTTAGGGCGCATGGTCTAGTATTTTTAGAACAGTGTCACTACATGCCCTCGTAGTCATTCCTAGAAGAAGATAACAAATGTGTCAAAAACGGCCACTTTTAGCAGTTCTCTATCTAATTCTAGCAGTGACTACGAGGGAATGTAATGATACCGCAAAAAGTGTCCGTTTTTGACACATTTGACAAATTGTGTATTAGAATTATAATATCCTTATCCTTAGGATAAGGATATTATAATTCTAATACACAATTTTAATAATGTTTTACGTGGAATTATTAGGGCCCACAGTCTAGTATTTTTAGAAGGTATACACATCATCAGCTACATCCGTCATTCGTAGAAATAGATAGCAAATGTGTCAAAAACGGACACTTTACTAATATTCTTACTATTCTTACTTTCTTACTAATATTATAAATGCGAAAGTCCGTTTGTTTGTTTGTTTGTTTATTTGTTTGTTACGCCTTCACGTCTTAACTACTGAACCGATCATCATGAAATTTTGCATACACGTTGTCAGGGGTACAGAGAAGGACATAGGGTACCTTTCATCCCGAAAAAATCTATAGTTCTCGAGGGATAGCAAAAAAACTTTCCACGCAGACGAAGTCGCGGGCGGCCACTAGTAATATTATAAATGCGAAAGTCTGTTTGTTTGTTTGTTTGTTTGTTACGCCTTCACGTCGTAACTACTGAACCGATCATCATGAAATTTTGCATACACATTGTCAGGGGTACAGAGATGGACATAGGGTACTTTATATCGCGAAAAAATTTTCAGTTCCCGAGGGATAGCAATAAAACTTTCCTCGCAGACGAAGCCGCGGGCGGCCGCTAGTTATTAAATAAAATTCACCGCGGCGCCACTTTCGCTCAGGGTGCCACCTTAAATCATATTAGTATGCATGCGTACGAATTGTTATTCGTTCTTATTTTTTTTTAAGTTGCAAAAAGGTGCTTTAATGTTTTAAAGCACGTTTTTGCAACTTAAAAAAAATAAGAACGCTTTTATATACATTCCGTAACCTTCAGTATAATAAACTTTTCTCCAGATAAGGTGATATTTAAAAATATTCCCAGACAAAATTAAATATTCATACACCGATGTTGGGCGATGTTCAGGCAAATTAATTGCTTAATTCTTATGCGTGTGCAACGCAGCCGATTTCTAACGCAATGCGTAATTACTTTTTTTCGTGCACTAGATAATATTTTGCGATTTGAAGCTTATCTCAGTTGTGCTCAGAAATCGTAACGCTATTTTGCATTTTAGCATTTTTTCAGCATTTGATATCAAAGAATGGTGAGAAATCTAAAGGACGACGGTGTTTTTCAGCACACGCAATTTTAATAGCCAATATCATGCAAAAATTCAGACTTAACTTAATTTACATATTTTATGTCCCAGATTTCAAGAACTGATGAACTCAATACACAAATACAAACTATATATCACTGTTTTATTAATCTCGTGAATAAAACAAAAAAACTGATTATTTAAACTTATTAGTTTTGTTTGCTTCAAATTAAAAGTAATCACAGATCTGGACGATCTTTTGCATGAATGAATGCACATAAAATAAATGTTATCCTTTTACTATTTGAAATAAAAAAAAACATTATCAATTGTAATCTTCCATTTCACTCTGTTACTTTGTACTTTTGTAAATACCTGTCGTAAATGTATAACCCAATAACTGACTTGCGGTTTATCAAAATATGGTATGACATCGCGTGCGCAAAAAAATATGGAGTCCACATTTGAATCCGCAACTTCCTTTACAAAACAATTATTTTGAACTAAAAAACAAGTTCAAAATGTGCGTGCGAGTGCGTGACAAGTGGCAACATTGGACTTCCTACGTCTTTGTTTCACTACCATTAATTCACTTGAAGATTTTATCATACACATTAAATTCATTGGCCGAAAAATTGATCAGCAAACGAATAATTAGTGTATGATGGCTGGTTATAAAATTATCGATATTTGTGTATTTTTTTTATTCCAAGTAAGTACAAAAAAAGACTGGTTTCTTTCCCACCAAATTGTTTTGTAATTTTATATAGTTGATCTTTATGTAGGTCGTTATTTGTAAATTAGTGAATGTCTCACTATTAAACCTATATTGATCTCATGCTTAGGTCATCTTTTAAAATGTATGAATTTATAATCCCAAATTTATTTAAAAAAACGGTTATGTAAAGTAAATAAATATTCTATTATAGGTAGTTAGCTACTAAGAATGGTAACTGAAATTTAAAAAAAATACAGATGTCACATTAAAACTTTTTATCGTTACGTCATTTCCATGACTTATATCATGTTCGCTCATGTCTGCAGGAACCTAAAAAACTGCAGTTTCACAACGTATCTATAATGCAGTTTGTATTAAAATGTATTTGCATAGGTATGTGGTAACAATGGATTAATAGTGTAACTTTAGGTTGTCTCTGTGTGCGCATGCGACTGTGTGCAGTCTTTTGTCGATATAAGGGCGGAAGTAGACAAGCTGCTTATTTCAATTTTTAACTATTTTATTAAACAACTAAATCAATAGAGTGGAATTATTGTTTAGCGTTTAATCAACTAATGGATGTTTTGGAAAATACAAAAAAATTTAATGCATGCGCATTAAACAAAACAATCTCAAACTAGTGGCTCCGTGAGCTGTAGACTTCGCATTAAAAAGTAGCTCAAATTGTATGTTTTTTGAAAAACAAATAAAATATATTAGTTTTTTCAACTAATAAGTATCAATACTGTCTTTGAGTCTTCTAAAAATAAAAAAATAAACAAAATTTGGTTTGCACCGCTAACAATAAATGAATGTTATATTTTTAATAATTTTTTAGAACGGTTGAAATATGTCTTTTTTACATATCTCCGCCATTTCATAAAAATTCTATATAATTATCGAACCTGCTCACAAAATTTTACGAAAATCGGTTGAGAAATGCGACTTGTAGAGGAGAACAAACGGACAGCCAACGGACAGCCAACGGATAGCCGGAAGGAAAGACATACGAAATAATTTTTGCCCATGGTGAAGTAGAGTCACTTTGCTTGCGCTTTGCTCTCGCTCGGTCAAAGAGAGGTTTTCAAAAGGCAGTTTAAAAAAAAGTAGTACATAAAAGACGGCTAGATGTCGTTGTTCAACTAAGTACGTAGCTTTTTAAGAAAAAAGCAAAGGATGAAAGGATTCAATGCCAATTTTCGACCGACTTTTTTGACATAAGATTATTTATCTAAGGCCTGTCAGCGCTGTCAGCGTGATTCGGAACGCGGCCTGGGGAAAATTAAAAAAAAATCTACCTAGTTTAATAGCCCCATCTATCAACATAAAAATAAACTAAAATTCTTAGCTGTCAGAAAACCGCTCATTATGTTAATCTTTTGAAAACGAATATTTTGCACCTAATGGTACATAATTGTGAAGGAATATAATGATTTCTTTTTATAAATATTTTTTTTTCTACACATTTAAAATCAATAGTACTCTTTCCTGGCTCATACTCTTTGTTGATTATTTTGGATACATACTCCTAAAGATTTTACTTCAGTTCCATGAATTCAAGCCCCTTATCACGACAGTAAGTATTTTGTTTTGCAACTTGCAATACATTATTACAAAGAGTATCCAAGCATCCAGTGTGGCACCCGCTTATCCGCTCGCATGTGTATTTCCGTAATTTCCCTGCGCCTGCGTCGTCGATCGCAACGATTGCTCACGCGTTTCGCATCAGTCACCCCCACCCCGGCTAACTCGTTCTCACACCATTTACATATCCATTGATATGCAACTTTTTCAACCTAAAACGATAATCTACTATGGGTATTATGTTTATATCCAAATGATTCTAATTCCAGCCGTTGATTAATTTAGCATTCAGATATGGTCACGCTTGTATGCAAACCTATATTTCAAATAACGCATAACCGAACAACTGTTTTACAATAAACGATTTTTAATTAAAAAAAGTCTGCTTAACTATCATTCACATATCGCACAGCCTAAAATTTATCAGAAGAGTTGCAAAGTACGTCACTTCTCTGGCGCGTCATTTTTGTGCCTAAAATAATAATATTAATCACATGGATGGTTTTAAAAGAATTGGTACTTAAAATATCCTCGACTTTAAGTAGTAGCGCACAATTAACCAGCCGTTAGGCTACGGGGTCGCGACTACCCCATTGTTTATCCCACGATTAAAAACAATTCAAACACTAACTCGCTCTTAAAAATTTAACTCGAGTGGTACGACCCACCCTTTGTTTTAGGCACAATACATGTTTGGTACGACCACTGTGACTGTGGTATTTCTTGTGGTATTTAGCGAGTAAACGACATAGAATTTGTATTTTTTATTTCGATTTCTTGATAGGAGATTAACAATTAGCAGTTTAAGGATTATCAAAAATACCGAAAGAAATCCGTTTATGCGTAATGTTATTAAATGAAAATAACAATGTCCTTCGAATAGAACGGATGCAAAATTAAAATTTATCAAACAATTTTATTTAGATATTTCTAAATAAAATATAATTTATTAAAATAAAATATAATTTAATATAATAAAATATAATAAATTTTAATTTTAAATAAAATATTTTGACTGGTTTGGGCCTACAACTTCTGAGTTGTAGGCCAAAACCAGTCGAAATATTTTCATTTCCCGAGCAATAAGCATCGGTTTCTCAAAACTGCAAACTTGGTTTTATACTTTTGGTATCTATCCAACATCCCAAAAACAGTACTTTGTAATTTTTTGCGACCTACCAATGTGTCAGATGACTGTCTTTCAGATAATATGCTAGCTAATAACAGATCATAAATAAAAATAGTAGAGATGTCCACCAAACATTTAGATATATCAGAATTAGACATTTAGTAGTCCAGTCAGTTTAGAATTAGAGAAATCTATAATTTCTTTATAAAATCTGTAATTAGGTCAACTTTAATATTTTAAATTAATTTCGAGGCATATTTTAATGGATAGTATTTAATCGGGTAACAATAAATTCCCATTTTGGGCATCAAAAATACTGAATGTAGCGTACTGAAATACTAAGTGGGTGACTACTGATATTGAAAATCGGTGACTTTAAAATAGAAATTGAGTAACTAGTTATTCACAACGGGCGACCAAATTACTATTTGGGCGACAACCTTAGGGCACACAAAATATTTAAAATTTGGCATTTATTTTATTTAAAAAAGGTGACTATTATCAATCAAGATGACAACAATACCATATTGGGTAGCTTAAATCAGTTATATAGTTACATACTTGGTATAATTGGAGCCCATTCAGTATTTTTGTCACTCATTTAAAATTTTCACTGCTAACATAAATTATTTATTTTCCACATGTAGTCGCCCGTTTTATGTATTTTTTGTAATCCACAGTCAGTCACCCATTTAGTTATTTTGTCGCCAAAAAAAAACAAACCACTGCCTGGTTTATTATTTAAGTATTCCATTTGTTATGTAGTTCCATTTAGTATGCCTTTAATGAATATCTTATTTTAATTTATCCTCGGTCCGAAGTTTAAGTTGTAGTGGCCTACTAAGCGTGGATTACAGTGGGGTGTTCGGTGCGCCAGCGCAGCTGACGCAGCTCATTGGTAATTACCCGCCATTGTATGTGGCTGTCGCGTTGATTGCTATCGCGCTCAATCGTTTGCAGTTTATACTTTGTTAGTGATAAATAAAATTCTACGTCAAACCTTTTTGCAGATTTTTTTAAATCATTTTTTAGAAGTCGTTTTTGTCTAAAACTCATTTTCAATAGACACTGTAAGGCTTATCTAGTATCTTGGAGTATTTTGTTCCTAAAAAAACATCCAAAATAAGAAATAATTTTCACTGATAGTATGTCCAACGTATAAGCCAAAATGTCTTCCTTAATCATTATGTTAATGATTATAGAAAAAAATAGTTACGGTTTCTATTAAGTTTTAATTTTTATCTTCAAAATTACCAAAATAAGTAAATACATTTAGAAAAGTTTCTTAAGATCGAATCTACATGATTCGATGATGATCTAATTACATGATAATGATAATAAGCACAACAATCGTTCTTAATGACAGGTAAATTGAATATAACTGAATAGTAGTTGCTACTTCACTTAAAGCTATCAAATACGCCATCGGCACCAGCTTATCTATAAGTAGTGTATATTGAAAACTGGCTGTACTCGAAAATTATAGAAAAAAAAAACCTATTTAAATCATCTTGAACGGGTTAAGATTGCTTCAAGCGATCAAGTTTTTAAATATTCTCGTTATTTTCATATTTAAGAAGGCTCAACCACTTATCATGAAAGGTTTTGCCACTGGCTTTTGAGAATACTTATTATCTGAAAATACATATTTATATTATGTTAGTATCTTTAGGTAATTTTAAAATAGCTTGGTTTTGATGAATATAACTTAAACATTTTAAAAACACTAATGTTTATCATAAATATTTTATTAATAGCAAATGCTAGTAACATTTTCTTGATTAAAACTTATAAGAGTTATAAATGATAAAAGAAAAATCAAATTTCTTTGGTTTAATATAACAACCAATATTAAACCAAGGTGCAATGGAGAGAGCCATGCTCGGCGTTTCCCTGCGTGATCGAATCAGAAATGAGGAGATCTACAGGCGAACTAAAGTAACCGAGATCGCTCGAAGGATTGCTCAGCTGAATTGGCAGTGGGCTGGATACATAGCGAGAAGAACCGATGGCTGTTGGGGCGGAAAGTTCTTGAATGGCGACCCCACACCGGCCGACGCTCCTAGATAGGCCCATGACAAGGTGGATCGACGATCTGGTGAAGGTCGCGAGAAGCCGTTGGATGCGGGCAGCGCAGGACCCATCATCGTGGAGATCCTTGGGGGAGGCATATACTCAGCAGTGGGTGTCGTGCGACTTATTTATTTATTTTATTTATTTATTAATTTATATGATGATGATGATGAATATAACAACCTACCGCGTAGTAGTCTTCCATAATCGCAACTTTTCAAGCGCAGGTTACTAACATCAAATTGTCAATGCATTTCAGAAACCAGCCAGTGTATAATCAGAAGCAGTATTTCCGAATACCTACTTTATCGGCAATCAATAATTAATATCTGGAGGCTGACGCAGACGCTCCCGAATTTCGCCGAGAATGATGTGGAGACCGCGTTCGCGTAATCGAACGGGCAAAAAATAAAAAATGAAGCAAATACGAAATACTCCATTACCGAGCTGGATAGCGGTGTCTGTGGAGCGGATTGTGTTCAAAAGTTTTTTGGGTAACATAAGGGAAACTAACACCCGTATTCACAAACATCGCTATGAGGTCTCACAGTACCCGCTGACGCACTGCGTATCAACTCCTAATCACACGTAATACGTATCACAAATGAACCAATCACAGAGTTCTTTTCCAACGCAGTGCGTTCACAAAGGCAAGGGTCGTATGAGTATTGTTCTTGAATACAGGTGAGTTTCTATTGTAATAAATTTAAAACTACAACATCAGGTAAAAACATCAATAAATTCATACAATACTAAATAATACATATAACTAGAAAAAATACGACTCGCACCAGATCAATTCTCGAACGGGAATTGAACCCGCGACCTTTGGATGTCCGGTCCAATGCACTCGGTTAGTGACTCGGTAGCTCAGCGGTCAGAGCATTGGAAGCATTCCCGTCCGAGAATTGATCAGATGCAAATCGATTTTATTTAAGTAAGTATAGTATTTAGTATTGTATATAAATATCATTGTGAATCTAAAATTCTCAAATTTAAAAAATAATTAAATTTCCAAAAAATATTCTAAAAAAAAAATTGTTAATTCTTAAATAAATATGAATAAAACTATTAAATAATGTAAAATATTTTAAACCTTAGGTAATAATATTGTTCACTACTTCTCTAACAAGGCCTACTCCTAGCAGTGGGTGTCGTGCGGCTGATATTATGATGATAACTCCTCCAAAAACTACGAGGAAATACATCATTTCGAATAAGCAATAACTAAGTAAACAAATATTTTTTGTGTTAATGTTTTCTTTATTGCACTGCAACTCGACTCCACAGCTCCCGATGTGTGCGCTTGCGCATTGTGTATGCAAGCCGCACCCGCCCGCGGCAACGTCAGCTATTTGCCGTGTCCAAGGGCTAAGCCATTCAAGGCTAAGGTACGGGGCCAGTTTTTGGCAGTTTGGGACTTGATCCACTTGCCTCGGACCTCATGCCGACGATGCGTCTGCTCAGAATACCTATACAGCCTTTTTGTAATTAAAATAAATATATACTCTACTGGATATCCATTAAATTTTCGTTTTACAACTTTTTATTTTCATGATAAAGTATACGCTTGTTCAATAAATTATTCATAACATTAAGAAAACCACAAAAAAATGTCTTATATAATTTACCTAGTTCGGAGTGACCACATACGGAGTGAAAAACTATGTTGAGTGTATTTTAAAATCTGTACTGAAAATATGTGAATTTTACCAAGACCTTTTTTCAGTTTTTATCTTTACAAGTTGAATACATTTCATAATTCAAAATTATCCAATTTACATATGCATCAACATCAAAAGGAATTTTAAAATTTAGTCTTCCTTCGCGAATCAAGAGTCTGCTATCTTAAGGAGAATTTACACAGATCCGGGCACTGAGCCTTCCCGTCCATTATTAATTGCATTCTCAAGTGAGGGATTATCCTTATTAGGCCGCCACAAACCTGGAGACATGTGTGCATTTCCTTAGGTTTTGAGAATGAGGGTTGCGTCACAATTTAGGGAAGCTTTCCGAGGGTTTGTGGAAAGTGAGCAGCAATTGTTTTGATTACATGTGAGTATTGTAACGAGTATGTAGTATTCCTAAGGATAAATAAGTATTTACCAAATAGCTGTTTTAATTTGTCATAAAAAAACTAAAAAGCTACGTTATGATAAGGCTTTGCAGTCGTGATTTGTTAAAAATATTCTGCTTCTCTTCTGATCAACGATAGCAAAAATAAATTGAAGAAAAACAAGAAAATTTGATTACTTTCATTAATAAAAGTATTGTTAAAGACAAAAGACATCAACGCGTTCCTACAGTTAAATTAAAAGTGTCTTTAAATACGAACCTCAAACAATAAATTTAAATTATTGAACTGCTACTAAAGTATGAAATAAAAATAAATAAAAAGCAAGTATTTATTTTAACGGAAAACCTTTAACTGCCATGATTTAATAATTTAAACTTACGTCACATGATATTATCGCTATCGGATATCGATAAGATAAACAAGCACACAATCTTTTAAACAAAATTTTTGTTTTTTTATAATAATAATATTTTTTTGAAGTAGATTATACCTAGCTGAGAAAGGTCATAAATAAATTTATTATTGTAACAATAGCTTACGACTAATTTATTGACTGATGTTTTTTGTAAACTTTTGTTTCGTTCTACATATTCATGACACTTTTATTTTAAAAGTTACATGCATCGTGCATGCATGCACTTGACAAATTCGTTTTACCAATGAGTTATTTCACAGAAGTAATAAAGGTTTTAAATTCTACAAATTAGAATTCACCTTGCCATAAAACGCAAGTTTCTGCAACAGTGTAGAAACTTCATAGTATAGCCTGTTGAGTGACGCAAAGTATTTAGATTAAATTCGTTCAGTGTCGCACAAGTACATCTGAGAGTTAAGCAATACGTATCAAAACCAAACGACAACCATTGTTGTTGAAACAAGCGTGTCTTTTCAATTACTACACATAAACAGTTCTACAGTAATAGACCTTTCGTTTTCAACGGATTAAGTAACAAATATATAGTGATATTTCAAAATTAGATGTTAGGAAATCGAAATTAAAAATTCAATTGGATTTGGTATGCGTTGTTTTCTATTCGATCAGTAGGGCTTGCATTACTTATGTTTAAGAAATATCGATCTCTCTTTAAATAATTCTGACATACCAAAATTCCCGAAATTACTGATAAACAAGAAGAGATTTTATTATTGACGGAGCGAGCACGTAGCGCGAGCGAAGCGTCTCCGTTTCAACTTGCACAAAAACTTTCGTATATCTATCCGGCTGTCTGTCTGTTCATCTCTACAGTACCTACAGGTCGCATTTTTCAACCGATTCTCGTGAAATTTTGTGATCAAGTTCGATAGTTATATTGTTGTTTTGTCAATTCAGTTTTTTGAATTTTATGAAAAAAAAAGAGATTTTTAGAATGTTCAGAAATGTCACTAACGCAACGTCTACAGCTCACAGAGCCCCTGGTGAGAGAACCCTTTTAACACACATTTGAACTTACGCATTAAACAGTAACTATTTACAGCTTTAACTGGAACTGCAACAATATAGATCCAATATCCATCTACGAGTACTCTCGTTTTTAGGGTTCCGTACCCAAAGGATAAAAACGGGACCCTATTACAAAGTCTCCGCTGTCCGTCTGTCTGTCACCAGGCTGTATCTCATGAAGCGTGATAGCTAGACAGTTGAAATTTTCACAGATGATGTATTTTTGTTGCCGCTATAACAACAAATTCTAAAACATAATAAAATAAATATTTAAGGTGGGCTCCCATACAACAAACGTGATTTTTTTGCCGTTTTCTGCTTGATATTAATAACGACAACAGGTAGACAGTAAAAATTTTCACAGATGATGTATTTTTGGTGCCACTATAACAACAAATACTTAAAACAGCATAAAATAAATACTTAAGGGGGCTGCCATACAACAAACGTGTTTTTTTTTGCTGATTTTTGATACGGAACCCTTCGTGCGCGAGTCCGACTCGTACTTGGCAGATTTTCTGTTTCTTTTGTAGCTTGATTTAAGGAAAATTTTAATTATAAAATCCCGTTGCGAACAGCAACGTTATTAACGTCAGCTTCTGTATATTGTTTAGGATACTCCGCGCCCGTAGCACGAAAAATATTCGAGTGATAATCGAATTCGAATCGAGCATAAATGTAAAAAAAAATACGTCACCTACCACCGTAAAAGGAACTATGATACAAAATCTGTAATTTCTGCTCGATACGAATTCGATAGTCACTCGGCGGAACATCGATATTTCGATACGACAACATCATATCAGCCCTACAGTCGACCGCTGTAATTGCGGTCCGGCGCGCGCGCAGATTATCAGCAGCAAGTGCGTTCGATAACGCAAGCGCACGAACGCGTGTTATTAAATTTATTCCTTTTTCGCCGGAATCTGCATAATGAGGGGGGCAAAAAACCGAAGTAATCGCTAGTAGTGGCCGGGAGAAAGGCGAGCTTTGTATACTCAAGTTACTTATATTAAATTTAAGGCATTGCTATTTTATTTTCGTATTATTATGCGGACGATTATATCGATTATTCCTTGTCAAAGTATAGCATCAACTTAATTCAACATTTTTATTAATATGCCACCATTAGTAGCTAATGGGTCTTTCGTACATTCCTTTAGAATTATAATTTAGCAAAAATAACAATAATTTTATTTTCACTATGCATATTCTGAGACAATTTTCTTTACTTACAAATAACTTATCAGATGGAAATGTCACTATTATAGCTTGGCATTAGAAAAATATATCAACGTCGAAGAATGAGTGCATTCAGTATTTTTCTAACTTTGCATTCATCCTTACTATAAACTATATACCATACTATAATACTATTCTTCCTTACTAATATTATAAATGCGAAAGTCCGTTTGTTTGTTTGTTACGCCTTTACGTCTTAACTATTGAACCGATCATCATGAAATTTTACATACACGTTGTCAGGGGTAAAGAGAAGGACATAGGGTAGCTTTCATCCCGAAAAAGTATTGTTCCTGAGGGATAGCAGAAAACTTTCCACGCAGACGAAATCGCGGGCGGCCGCTAGTAATACTATAAATGCGAAAGTCTGTTTGTTTGTTTGTTATGCCTTCACGTCATAACTACTCAACCGATCATCGTGAAATTTTGCATAAGTATTGTAATGGGTGCAGAAAAGGACATAAGGTGCCTTTCATCCCGAAAGAGGAACTGTTCTTGAGAGATAGACATAATACTATCCACGCAGCGCAGGTGAGGACGCTAGTGGGTCTTTATTTATTAAAATTTTGTAGAGAAATCTATTTTTCGAATTTTCGTCTAATCGTGGAGATTGTGTGTTGCATGCATGGCAGTGGTATATTGAAAGACAATGAAGATGATGATATAGATACCTACTCGAATCTGAATTTTTTAAACCCGTTCACTAATACTTTCATACAACTCTCGTTCGTCAAAAAAAATGTTTTTCAGCATTAAATGCAAGACATTACATTTTATTTGACTGAATTCCAACCTCTAAAATTACTGAAGTGTATAAATTAAGATATACCTACTAATGTGATTATTTATTATTATGCAATGCTCCATAATTGATTATCATAAACGCCAAATAAAATTGACGGATGCGGGAATTATTAACTCGAAGTGGTCAGCTAATTAGCAATGCAATTTGTTCAACGAGTTTTTTAATTCTTTATTAATCAATGATTTATTAATCTATTAATCAGAGTTCCCGCTTCTTGTGATGGTATAAATCACAATTGAAAGTATTTTCGTTAAGTATTCAGTAAAAACAAATTTGGAGTACTATTAAAATTAATGTATTAATTTTTTTTTACGATTATGTTGTAATACAGAACTGAATTATTATATCTTTTGCAATCGCTCGTATTGATTTATGGTATTATTGGTAATTATTTAATTACCGATACTTATTTAATAGTATTTAAGTATTTAATAGTTTTATACCGTAGTTGACCGAGCAAGCGCGAACGAAGCATCTCTGTTTCATCTTGGACAAAAATGCTTCCGCGTGTCTATCCGACTGTCCGTCTGTTTTTCTCTACAGGTTGCATTTCTCAACCAATTCTCGTGAAATTTTGTAGGCAGATTCTATAATTATTAAATAGTTTTTTCATCGATTCAGTTTTTCGATTTTTTTTGAAAAAAAAAATACTTCAGCTATTTCCAAAAAATGCCACAAACACGAGGTCTACAGCTCACAGCTAGATAGCTTTGTGAAAAAGCACCGGAAAACAGAGTAATGAGTTCATCTCATTTAAATAATACGGAGAAGCTTTCACATGAAATCGCTCAACGCGGTCGTCTGCAAATCTCGGAGCTCATTATTCCGAGCAATCTCTCAAGATATGCCTCATGAGCTGATGTTCGTGAGAAATTTACGTTGTAACAGGATCGGTGATTCGGCAAAAAAGTTCCGCGCGTGTCGTCGGCCGGCAAGTAGCCAGTAATTTATGGTTAGTTTTTGGCCGCTCCCGCGCAATGCGGCCGCGCGGCTTTTCGCCGCTCCCGCCCGCCCCCGCCCCGCGCCCTCCCGGTCACAGACCTCGCGTCATTCCGTCAATCTCCTCTACTTATCCATTCCAGCCGATCCCTTATATTAATCATTTTTTTCACCCAAAAAAAGCGAAGCGTAATAAAGATCCTATCAAATCAGCCGGGAGCGCTCGGTCCGACCGCTTTCGAAACTACAGAATTGACAAGCAAATATCGCAACTGATTCTTATTAAGACACGTATTATTGACTATAAACTGGTTCATTGTGCCGCCAAAATTAATCTCGCGGGCTTAGCCTCGTAACAAAGGCGGCGTGCCCGCGCGTACGGTGGCTATTACGAGTGCCCGGTTATAATTACCTTTTTAAATAGTTTTTTCAGGCGGTGTCCATATTAAAACGTCAATGTAAATAACTTGTTAGCCGCAATCTCATTTCTGGGCGATTGGATATTACAATAGTGTACGTGATTTGAGAAAGGTAACGGTGTCGCCGCTTTATCCGCGAGATGGAGCCTATTACGGGTCGCCGGCACGCGCGGCCGGCGGCTGCTCCATGCACTTAGATCATTTTATTACGCTAACAAAAAATATATCTAATCAAACGCTCCTGACAGCGGCCATATTAGACGGAGCTTCTCATAGAGTTCTGATATTATCAAACACGCTGTGTAATGAACTTTCACGGATAATAAAATAGGTACACGAATGAGTAGCCAAATGACGATCATATTTTTTTACATCTGTAGAAATGATAAGTAATATTCGAGTGAAAATCTTTTGATGGGTGTCAGCAAAAAGTGATCAGTGGATCGGTGGGCGGTAATAGGCTGACAAAGGTGTGTTGGCTCGTGGCGTCGTAATTTGGTCCGGAGCGGGCATTGTGGCCGGCGCGAGCGCAAATTGAACCACGGAGTATTTCACCTGACTCGGCGTACGTGTCTAATTGCACGGATTATTTATACACTATAAACTCTCGGTCGTTTTTGTCGCAACAGATCTCGGCACGAGCCACTTTCTACGTACCAGCTGTAATTGTGCTTACACCCTTTTTTATCGATTTCGAAACGCCGAAGCCATCATTGATATCAATAACGGTGTCCGAGATGATTCGCGCTAGTTTGTTGTTAGTATGTTTGATACTCGATGTACCGGGTTATGGTAATTATGCAGCGGTGAGTGCCAGTACAATAACCGTGTGAAATAATATGAAATAATGGGTAGGTAAGCTGCGTAAGTAATTAGAAAACATTCTGCAGTTATCGCACTAGCATCTTTTTCCGTGAAAAACGTATCTTTAAGATTACTATTACCTGTAACATTAAATCATCCGGTAACTAGTAAAGCAATAATTATATATCAATTAATATGTCATTATTTAAAAGACATAATAGGTGTATGAATCCCTTCGGCTGACTTTGTATAATACGCAAAATGAGAACAACACCCAAAACGTACCAATCTGTATTTTACACTTTACTGTAAAACCAATATAGCACTCACAAAGTCATAAATGCCAGCTGACACCGGTCTAATCAATGCACGGATTTTAAAAACAAAATTCAATCACAGTCATTCATTTATAAAGCCAAAGTCACATTGCCACGTGCGTACAAAAACAACTACTTAGCTTCAGGCGTTTGGAACGCAGTCATTCTCCTCAACATACAATTTTGTCATGATAGGTCGCGAAAATAATAAAACTTTTGCTGCTAAACAATACTAGTCTGGAACCTACAGAATTTTCTTACCTATAATTATGAATATATAATGCTGAGGAGAATGACGGCGTTCAAAACGCCTGGAAATTCACCCAGGTACGATTCCACCGTAATAGACTGCTCTGCGATTCCAAACATAGATAACACAACAGTTACAGTAAAATAGATTACACAAGTTTTAAATTCAATGACATTTCAATATAATAGGTAATTCCGAAAAGGTAATTCTATTGAACGTCAAATGAGTAAACATTGACCAAACATATTATTAGTCATCAGTTATAAAATACGTAATTTAATTATAAATAATAATTAGTTATTATATTCCGGCTGAAGTCGTCAACTTAAAACAAAATAACTAAAATATATATTGAAAGTTTCAAACCTTCAGCGGAATAAATAGGATAAGTGAAAAACCGGAACAATCTTAATTTGAATACCTATACTTTATCATAAACGATTCGAATCATTTTACCGTATTTTTTTATATCGTACGCATTTCCACTGCATTCCATGTGAACAAACCTTAACGCCCATATCAGCTATAGCTAGTAATAAAGCCGTTATCGCAACCAGCAATAATCCGAGATAATGGATTAGCTCACATACTGATTATTTACAAATACCGCTATCGATTTAATCGGTAAAACTCGGAATCGAGTTGGCTGATCGATTACTTACGACACGTTTTCTATTTCACTCCTTATTGTTGATGTGGTATTACTTTTTTGTATGAACCGTTTCAATAAAAGTGCTTACAAAGGCAATCGAGGAAACTATTTTCTGTTGCCTATTTTTACAGTTTCGTCGAGATGTCAACCAAATCGATTATATTAGTATGTCATTTTTTTATTGATATTAACTCACATAACATGTTCTGGGAATATAAAACCTAAATTGTAGAATCATTACGGAATTTTAAATTGCCATCTCACAAACGTTTTGATTTTGTTTTCAAAATGACCGTTTCGAAAAACGCATTTCTTCCAAAAACTTCCCTATTCAGTATGAAGAATAATCGAATAGATACATAGTTGATTAGAATTTTGATTAAAGTTTAACAAATTCGAGCAATTTATTAATAGGGGTTATAGTTTGCAATTGCTGATTTTTTCACACACACACAGAGGCTCTCATATCTTCTATGATATGCCTCGGTTACTTATTATTACTTCGTATTATGATCACTAATAGCAATAAAAATATTTGTTTTTTTTTCATAAACGTTAAACATATAAAGCAAAATATAGAATAAAAAAGTATCTTAAAAGTGACTCCTTTTTTCGTTATCAAAAATGGTCACTTAATTCGTTGTCACTTAGCACGATTTTCATTATCTATCTATGATCTATCTATCTATCTATGAGATCGTTGTCATTTTTTTCACTTAACACGATTGGCATTAAATGAGTGTTCAAACATCCTTACTAATATTATAAATTCGAAAAACCGTTTGTTTGTTTGTTACGCCTTCACGTCCTAACTACTGAACCTATCATCATGAAATTTTGCATACACGTTGTCAGGGTTACAGAGAAGGACATAGGGTACCTTTCATAGCAAAAAAATTTCCACGCAGACGAAATCGCGGGCGGCCGCTAGTTTGTGCATAAAAGTTTTAAAACATTAGCGTTCATGGTTGTTAAATAAATCAAGGAAATGTTAGTATGGAAAATGCGAATTCTTTGAAAATCCCCATACAAAACGGCCATTTCATACTTTTACCCCTAATATTAATTTCACATTAATTACCTACTTTTAACATTTTATATTTTATACCGCTTAGATAATTATTTTAATATAATGATAGTGACATCGTCTTCAATAAAAAAAAACTATATTAATATACAAGTCGTTTTTTTAGATTACTTAATACCTGTAACAAGTCGTTATACAACAAAAGGTGTTAGTGATTTTAATTTGCAAGTCTTAATCACAGTGGAACCGGCTTTACAAATAACTTTAGTGCTTAAAGTGTCATTAAAAATCGTATATTGCACCCATTCAAATTAGTAAAATATTTTCATACAATTTTTATCTTAAAAACAATGCAACTATAACAAAATATAAGATTATAGAATTCAGTCAAGTATACATATTATTATGAACCGCTTTCACCTATACTACAGGACCGATCATCATGAAATTTTGCATACATATTGTCAGGAGTAAAGAAAAGTACATGGGGTGCCTTTCATCCAGAATAAGTTGTTCCCGAGGGAAAGAAAAATAACTGAATACGCAGACGAAGTCGCGGGCAGCTACTAGTTTTATTTAGTTAGCTGTTAAAATTGTGATTTCAATACATTTGTGGTAGTTTTAATGTTTTTTTTCTAAACATCCATTTTATAAGAATTCATAAAAATTTAAAATTATTTATATCAGGGGTCTCCAAACTACGGCCCGCGGGCCAGATCCGGCCCGCGAGCACCAACAATCCGGCCCGCGAAAGCAAGCCGTATCGTCCAACAATACTGTAGTTTACAGTATGTTGGTACAATGAGCTAGCTAGATCCTGGCCCTTGGGACTTTGTGGAGGAGTTAGTCTGGCCCTTAGGCTAAAAAGTTTGGAGACCCATGATTTATATTATAAAAGAATTGAGCTAACACACTTATATAAATATTTATTTTTTACCAATGAGGTAAGAGAAGCAAGTAAAGATAAACATCCTTTGGCAAAATCGACATTAAATGTTATAGTACAGTAGCCCGTAGAACATTTAAATCACCAAAAAGGTTACCGTTTACCGTTGTGATATAGTTATTTATTACGAAATTATAGATACTTTAACCCAAGTTTTACAGATCGCAACCCGCCGTAACCTATATTTGTATATCTCCAAAATTGATATACTTTTATTTTTCGAGGTTTACCACATAGTTTAGCTATTGTCATGTTCTACAGCTTAGTTTGATTGCCACAGATAAAAGTAAGACTATAAAAAGTAGCCATACACAGATTTAAGACCAGATGAAAATGGTTGGACTTTATCTGGTCTTAAATCTTTGTATGATCACTTTCCAAAGTCTTACTAATATTAATGGCAATCAAACAACGCCGTAGAACACGACAATAACTAAACCATGTGGTAAACCTTGAAAAATAAAAAAATAATTTTTTTGGAGATATACAAATATAGGTTACGGCGGGTTGCGATCTGTAAAACATGGGTTAAAGTATCTATAATTTCATAATAAATAACTATATCACAACGGCAAACGGTAACCTTTTTGGTGATTTAAATGTTCTACGGGCTACTGTACTATTATTGTGAATAACAACATGGAGCTGACTGAATATACTGACTGAATAGATAAACTTGAATTTTGATTGCCAATGATTATCTTAATGCACTAGGAAACACATAGGTATCTACGTGATTTCCATTATCTTAATCTTTAGATCCGATATCACACGTTTTATATTTAATAACAAAATGATGAAAAATATTATATTAAATTCTTCATGAGGTATTGATTTATTATGATTGATCTTAAAGAAATTTCGGTGATTTTTCTTAAATTGTCATACAAACGAGTATTTTACAATACTGCAGCATACAGTGTACGTTCAATATAAAATCCGTAAAATCTATACGATCAGTAACTAAGCACTTATACATAGATCTCTTAGTTCTTATGGCAAAGTAACAGAGGAAAAAATTATAAGTATTATGAAATAATAATTAAGTATAATGAGATAAATTACCAAACTGACACTTTTTGCAAAACTGCAAAACTGCAAAAAGTGTCAGTTTTTGACACATTTGCTATGACGGATGTAGTGATACCTTCTAAAAATACTAGACTATCCTCCGTATCTAGAGACGAGTAAGAATGACTTGAGTAAAACTTACAATTTTCAAATGCTTCTAATATTATATTCACACGCATTTTATATTATAAATTTATCTTAAATGGACAAAAACTGCACTAAAAAGTTATTTAAAATTAATTATACTATAAATTGCATGTGAATATGATATGAGAAGCATTTGAAAATTACAAGTTTTACTCAAGTCTTTACTTACTCGTCTATAGATACGGGGGTATGGGTTCTAAAAATTCCACGTCAAGTTTTACAAAAATCCTTTTCTATTAACAACTTCTTAAATGAAAACGTCTGAGGGCGCCACTTTAGGTATAGGATACACGCCTTTTGTGGACTACGTTAGGTTGGAAAATTTTCCACGTCATTAAGATGTAATGAGTGACAAATAAATTAAGCAAATTGATAAGATTAGTGAAATAGATTATCTTTTAATTCTTATCCAGCTGGTTTATCGGCGAACCATCAAAAGTAAATTCGCAAATTATGAAAATTGTTCTACTTACCCTGATAAGTTTTGATTTTAAGATTATGGAAAAGCTAAGTAAATATTTTAAAGTTAACAATAATAATAATAACAGCTATGAATATTTAGAGGAAAACATTATCATGTTATTGAAAAATTTAAGTAAGTAATAACGTTGTCGCTTATAAATTCTATATTATTTAAATCCAAAAACGGTAACCAGTTTTAAGTACTTTTTGTTATCTACGTTTTTACATAATTAAAAATAATACGTTATCTGAAGATGTACTTACCGCTTTTTAAGCAGTAAAGTATCCATCAGTTAACCAGCGGGAATCTAAAAATATGTAACAATATCGATTATTAAGATAAAAACATTAACCAAATTATTCCTCTTTATATTTTTTTTCTATAATGAAAAAATATGCATTTAAATCAAAATTAAGCTTTGAAAAGCTATTGTAATCGTTTGCATTGATAAGAAAATTATTTCCGACTGCAAATTAAAGTGCATAATGACAAATCAAATTTTAGCACCTTCATTGTTGAGTGACCTTGAAGATATAGATATCCAATTGTGAACCAAATATTTAACATGTCATTTAAATCAAGCCATAGTTATATAGATAACTTATTGTTAGTTGCAATTTTCGGTGCGTACCTACTGCCCAAAGTTACAACAATAACAAGTCCTAAAACAAGAAACAATGACCAATCTTTGTTTATTTTTATACAACAGATTATTTCATTGTCTAAATAAAAATAAAGTGTCGTAAAAGCACAGGTACGTCATAAATTATGGGGTTTAAAGGACAACGAATATTTGAAGCACTTAACTATTTCCGAAAAACAAGGATCATTTTTGCTTTGAAATAAACCGCACAAAAAACTACCCAAAAATAATAAGAAGCTATAAATTAAAGATAATGCGACTTTTAATGGGTAACACAAAGAATCTGATTTAAAAAGTATGCGAATGATTTTTAAAATAAAAATTGTCAAAAAATCTCACCTGTGACAAATCACTCGGCACCTCGGACTTCACCGTGTTGGCAGCTGCCCACGCTTCTGCAAACGTCTCCATTGCACTTTGAAAGTCCATTTTGCTACGATTCACGACGACATCGAGATGTCGAAAATTCACAGACCATGTGCACGGTGGCGGGACGTCGGACAAAGAGCCTACAGTACGTGCGTTCGGGCCGGCCGGCGGCGCGGGACTGACGTTCGGCCCCGCCCAGCGAACCGCCCGCGAGAAAAACCGATACCACCCGACAGAGCCTTCCCGTTTCAGCGCTTTTCTTTTTTAAGCCGCTATTTTAACGAGTTTCTTTTTTCTCGGAGCCCAACCCACGTTGGTGGTTGGGCGTCGTCCGGATTATTTACACTTGTAATTCGCAGATTGCTACAGTGTGACGCTTAATTTGTTGTTGGGGTGCCAGATGCGAAGATTAGATTATACAATACGATACAATCTAAACAAGTTACCTTGGCATGAACGAATATTGGCAGTTGTTACCACCGGACTTTTTACCTTCTTCGCTAATTCAAAAAGGAAATTGAAATATGATATACTGCCGTAATACATTCATGATTAAGAGAATGTAGTAGAGCGTTTGATGAAAGAAACAATAAAGATTGTTAAGTGATCATCTAAACATGATTCTGTTAGCCGCATTTTGATTAGTTTGCTTGGCACTAAACAGTAGTATGGTTTGGCTATTCAAAATAAATTAACTCAATTTCTTTACCAGAATTATCCTTACATATTTACAAATAAATTACTTACATAAGTTAGTTTTAAAATTTGACTTATGAAAATTAATAAAAACATCTAAAATATTTTAATAATGTAATATTCGCAGGAAGCCTGCAAATACTTTCTTATTTTTTCCCTAAAAACGGTTATCTATTACAGTAAACTCTATTCAAATCAAAATTTCCAACGTAAATCTAATTAAGAGTCTTAATTAAACGTCAATACCTTTCTTTCTCAATTTCAAAAAGCCATCGTTGTGGCTAATTGCAATATCTCCGCAAAATGGCGTCGCATAGTGTAGGAAGCATTTTTATTCATTATATAAATCACATCGGCTTTCGCCGTGGATGCAGGAAAAATGTCACGGCTTCTCATAATTTTGTACGGGGCCGTTAGTACGCCGTTTTAGCGATATTACCTTCCGGAAAGTTAATTTTTCTTAATTTTTGAAGCTTCCGAAAAGGTTTCCTGGGGTGTTTAAAAAATTACACGCCTCCTTTTTGAATGGTGATTTTTGGCGACAAATGTTTTCATTTAATAGGGATTTATGTAAAAGTACACTGTATACATTCATAATAAGATCGTGATTTAAAATATAATTGGCTTTTACTTCTGTCTGGTTTTTCTTCTTTTACCCTCCATCGCTTCTTGCGCTGGCAGTGGTCCTGTCTTGTCTCGATCTGTCTTGATCCAGGTTCGAATCATGG
The DNA here is from genome assembly GCA_943789525.1 of Agriphila geniculea. Taxonomy (NCBI): domain Eukaryota; kingdom Metazoa; phylum Arthropoda; class Insecta; order Lepidoptera; family Crambidae; genus Agriphila; species Agriphila geniculea. Next base: position 23,075,232 of record OX038871.1, read on the forward strand.
TAGAAGCAGATGATTTTAGTGATGAGCATAAGCTTTAGCTACCGAAGATCCGAGGCATCAACATCAGCCATTATCAATATCCTCACTACTGGAGCACAGGGCTTCCTTATGGGTGGATAAGGAGGTTACACGCTGGCCCGATATAGATTGATGGGTATCAACGACTGCAAATACAGCCGGGACCAACGGCTTAACTGCCTATAATAAATTTTTGGTCACCCATCCCATGCCTGACCCTTGCGAAAGTTGCTTAACCTCCCCAATCGCATATTCACGTCAAGTGCTAAACACTGCGCCATCGAGCTCCACCGAGTCATGAATGATTATAATTCTTTATGAATATAATCATTTTGCTTTGATTTTGCTTAGGTACTTTGAGATTATTGGTGTTAATTTATTCAGAATATTATTTTATTTCATATTTCGTCTTCGAAACCACTAGTCTCCAATTCAGACAAGATGAAATTCATCATAGTAGATCGAGCTGAACATAACATTACGTGCATAATAGCCAACTGCGAAGTAGTGCAACGCTGCATCTACCTCGGTTCTACTATTTCAAACGTTGGAAGATGCAAAGAAGAGATTAAGCGTCGTTGCGCTATCACCAGGTCAACAGTGAAGTGATTAGGAAAAATTTGGAGAGACAGAAGGAAAACCTTAGGTCCGATGAAGAGCCTCGTTCTTCCAATCTTTCTGTACGGAGCCGAAACCTGGTCGCTAAGACTCCAAGACCGCCGCAAAATAGATGCACTGGAGATGATTGTGTGTGAGACGACTGCTGAAAGTACCCTGGACAGAGATCTGCACAAACTTATTCATCCTCAAAGAATTCACATACCTACGTGATCGTCGATCGTGCAGTTGCGATAATACTCAAATTCTTTGGGCATATCTCCAGAACGATGAATGGATGGATAGGCTCGTAGTACAAGGCCACATAGAAGGGAAGAGACCACGACGCCACCCTCCGACTCGTTGGACAAACGCAGTCGACCACATTACAGTGTTTTCGCAACGCTAAAATGAAAATCGTCAAAAATGGAGACATCGCAACATCGCACGTCGTGCTGCCGCCCTGGGAGCGAATGGCGGCAACGAGCCGCAACCCTGTCCATCGTCGCCCAAGACCACTTTGTCAAGAGTGTCCGACTAAGAAGAAGAATTATTTTATTCCTACCAAAATCTCAGAAAAATAAAATCATAGGTCTTTCTCAAGAAAATCGTGAGATAATGATAGGTAAATTCAGCTCTAGAAGTAGCCAACCCTTTAGTTAGTACTTACTTTGCAACACCAACTATTTCGGACGTTCAGTCAAGTATGTGTCTACTGTATGAAGCAAAAGGTAATAAGTATGGCGCTCGGGCCTACTTTAATGGCCATTTTACTGAAGTTAACGATAGTAGAATAGAATTTACAATGTAAGGGATGCAAATTAAATCAGCTGCTCCATACATTAAGGTCGAGTAGGTATTACTAGGTACTGCCCTTTTGTATGGAACAGCTGATTATTTCGCGATATCAGAGTTAGCCCCATAGTAAAAGTTGCTTGTAATCATGAGTGGAGCCACCGCACTGCGGGAACCAAATGATTAAAATTTCGGCGTTTATAAAAAAATTAAAACTATTTAAAACCAACAATAAAAAACCGGTCAAGAGCGAGTCGGACTACAATCATAATTCTATTTTGATATGTTACTTTAGTACATCTTTAAAAAAGTAGGATAAACGGCAGACAGATGGAAAGACGAACAGGCGGACAGTTAATTTACAAATCTTAACCACAGCTGCTTAGGGTGACTGAAAACCGTTTCAGCCACTCCACATTGCAAAGTGTTTATATTACTAGTCCATCAGCCATTTTAATGTCCCCACTGCTGGGGCACAGGCCTTCCTTATGGGTGGATAAGGAGGAAGGGCAATAACCCACCACGCGGGCCCAATGCGGATTGATGGGTGTTAACGACTGCAAATGCAGCCGGGACCAACGGCTTAACGTGCCTTCCGAAGCACGGAGGAGGTCGAGATAATAAATTTTTGGTCACCCATCCCATGACCGACCCTTGCGAACGGTGCTTCACCTCCGCAATCGCTGGGCCACCGAGCTCCTCGTTATTATTATATTACTATATTACTAAGTAGGAACCTATTCTTCGTTTATTCGTACGGCAAATAGTAGGTAAATATATTAGAACCAGCCACCAATTTATTATTGTAGTATTAGGTTGCGCCATCTCTTGACCGATAGTGGAATTTTTTCTCTCTCTTAGGTTAGCATGCTTAGGACAGCGCCATCTGTTGACTGGTAGTGAAACTAAAGAATTTTTGTTTGTTTTTTGAATTTCTAAAAAAGTGTGTTATATTGAGACATCGTTTTATTTTTCTTGTAATCTTTACATAAACTACTATCACATAGAATTATTTCAGATTTTTCTCTTTGCAAACTTCGGAGATAAGGGGGGGGGACGGTATTTTTTTTACATTTTTCATCATAAGTCGAAAACTATGCGGCCTAAGAAAAAAAGAAAAATTGTTTTAAAATGTGCAAACAGCGTTCTTTCATATGATACCCCACATGTCCTAGTCATCTCACTTAAAAATTTTAAGACCCCTTTTCAGTCCTTGTTGTAAAAAAAATATTTTTTTTTTTATTTCTTTCTTATTTGTAAAATAGTTGGGCAAATGTCATCTTAAACAATTCCAAATTTCAAGTTGATACCATTAGTAGTTCTCGAGATATCCAGCTGTGACAGACAGACAGACAGACTGAGTCACACCATAAGGGTTCCTTTTTACCATTTTGGTACGGAACCCTAAAAACAAATATGCTACAGTACAAATCATTTGCTCGCATTATTCATCTGGCGAGAACTGGCTGGCTTGTACCAGCCAGTCCTTTATCCTCCTTATAAACCTCCATCCATCCTAATATCAATCCCATAATTGTCATTCTCACAGAACATTGTTTATTTATTTATTTATTTATTTATCTATTTATCGTTTTTGGACAGCTAACAGCTTATATACATACAGATAACAACAAATATGTATAACTAAAAGCTATTGACAAGCTACCACATGTAGAATTCAAAAGAGATTGATCATAAAGTAATTGTAGCCCAAAAGGGACAGGTGCGTAACAGTATAGTAACATTAAACTAAATTTTAAACAGTAACTTAATAACAGTCTTAATGCTGTTGAAAAATAAATCAATATTGGCGTCGGCGTTATTAATGGCGGAACAAGCTCTAATAAGGAAACTGTTATGCCTGTAGTTGGTGTGCATAGAAGGAATACTAAATGGTCTATATAAATCATTGCGGGGTGTTCTTGTAGGTATTTTAAAACGAATTTTATGAAGTAGTTCCGGACAATCCACTGAACCTCTAATCAACTTAAGTAGAAGTGTGACATCTGCAATATTACGTCTAACAGAAAGTGGTAACAAGTGAAATTTAGTACAACGGTCTTCATAAGATGTCTTAGGAATTTTGAATTTGAAATTTAGGAACCGAGTAAATTTTTTCTGGATCTTCTCTATATTATTTATGTATGTTACGTAACAGGGGTTCCAAATCTGGCTGGCATACTCGAGATGGCTGCGGACATAAGCACAATAAAGAATTTTGATGGTTTTCATGCGTTTAAAAGGCTTAGACAGACGCATAATAAACCCTAGTGAACGAGATGCCTTATTGATAGTATTGACAATATGTTTATCAAATAGCAGCTTAGAATCAAGGATGACTCCCAGGTCTTTAGCTTCCTGACAAATGGATAATTTTTCATTTTTGATACTGTAACTACTATTAAAGGGATTGATTTTACGGGTAAAACTTATAGAAAAACATTTAGATACGTTCAAATCTAGTTTATTTAAGTAACAGTATGAGTCTAACCTTCGGAGATCATCCTGAAGCTGAACTGCATCATCATTATTATTAACAATTTTAAAAAATTTCATGTCGTCTGCAAATAAGAGATAATTAGAGTGATCAAAACACTGACCTGTATCATGAATAAAAATAATAAAAAGCAAAGGACCAAGCAGGGAGCCTTGAGGAACCCCAGAGGGTATGAGTGACCACGAAGATATATATCCACTAAGCACCACCGCCTGAGACCTTTTATCAATGTACGATGAAAACCATCTGAATAGGTTCCCCCTAATGCCTACCTTCATAAGCTTTAATAATAACATTCTATGATCAAGACGATCAAACGCCTTGGCGTAATCAGTGTAAACCGTGTCAACTTGGTTGCCCAAATCCATTTGATCCGTCAAGTAGTCGGTGAACACGGCAAGGTTAGTCACTGTGGATCGATTTTTCAAAAATCCGTGTTGCTGAGGGCTAAATCTTAACTTTAAACTGTTGTAAACCTGGTCGTACACTAACCTTTCGAGTACTTTGGCAAGTTGACACAGTTTGGAGATCGGTCTGAAATTTTCAACACAATCCTTAGGACCTTTTTTATGTATTGGCGTTATATAAGCTGCTTTCCATCTGGCAGGCATAATACCCTCATTAAGGGATCTTTTGAAAATAATAGAGACGGGATAGCATAATTCATCAGCACAGTTTACCAAAAACAGGGCAGGTAGATCGTCTGGTGCAGCGGACTTGCTGACGTCCAGGGATTTTAGAAGTTTAAGGACAACATCGGATTCGACTTCTATAGAACCAATGTCGCAGCCACCAGCTACTCCATGCTCATGATTATTATGCATTGAATCAGAGACAGGGTCATCACTATCCAGGAAGGTAGACCGGAAATATCTAGAAAAAAGTTCACAAATAGCAGCGCCGTCATAACACGGTTGTTCTGTTGTTCTGTGGTCATTCTATTCCACTAGCGTTAATTTTAGTAGTATGGCCGTAGGGTGGTACTATAATGTATTGATTGAGCTATCTCGAACAAAGTGATCAAGTGAATGAAAGGTTGTAAGTAGATTGAAGGTTTAGTCGGCATTCTTTATTCTACAACTGAACAATGAAATCCCACCAAAAACTGCAAATATTGCTACCAAGACTACCACATGGCTCGCAATATCAAAAAGTTATCAGACCTCATGTAGAGTTAGAAGCTTGGCTCTTCATGAGGTTTTGAAACTTCAAAGAAAAAGAGTTAGGACTCTAAAAGCTTTAACTTCAAAAAACTCTACACCTTACTCAAAATATTATGTGGCATGGCCATATAATATTTTGAGAAAAAAATAAGTTTACTACTGACATCATATCCCAAGAATTTTGTTTATCTGGTATGTACTCCAAACCCAAGTTATGAGGGTTAAGCGGTTGGGAGGTTAAAGTTCAATTTCATAATTTTTTGTTGTTTGTGTACTAATACCTACTAGCTTACATACCAAATTTCAGCTTTCTAGGACTTCAGGAACTACCTTATAGGTTTTGATGATCATGAGTGAGTCAGTGACGAAATAGGGTTTTTTAGATATCAATAAAATCTATATTATAAGAGCTATGCAATTGAAACTTTGTATGTTTAATAAATTTACTACTGACATTATATCCCGAGAATTTTGTTTATCTAGTATATTCCCGACCCAAGATACGAGGGTTCAAAAAAAACGACGAAGTGCTTCGAGAAAAGGTAGGTAGTGCCCTTGAGCTTTGCTTGGACGTCTTGGCGGGGGCACTACCGTGCCCCCAGATCTGAAGGTTTATATGTGACTAGCTTTCGCCCGCGACTTCGTCCGCGTGGATATTGGAGAAAATCCTTAGAGAACCTTCAACCAGGATCCGACCAGCCGTTTTTACGCAATTAGGCGGGTCCCTACCAAGCGCGCTGCCTCGCAAGGCAAGACGTTAGTCGCGTGTGGCTATATTATATAGCCTCGCACGAGGCTGCTCGCTTGGTGGAGACCCGCCTAATCGCGTAAAAATGGCTGGTCGGATCCTGGTTGAAGGTTTTCTAAGGATTTTCTCTAGTATCCACGCGGACGAAGTCGCGGGCGGAAGCTAGTTTATTACAATAATCAGAATTAAGTCCAGAGATAATAGTAGGTATCTCGTTCCCGTTCCCGTCCCGTCTCCGTTTCCGTCCCCGTCCCCTGGAGCTGAATCATGTCCACCGTGTTGGACTTCAAAATAAATGTCATTTTCGCAATCACCATTATATAAAACCTCAAAAACGATATCCACATCGATTTTCATGTTTACTTACCCCATTTACCCCCTAAGGGATGATTTTCAAAATAACAAAATATGTGTTTGTCTATTTAATTTTAGACGTGCTCCTATGCAGTTTAATGTTGTAATGTCTATTTTATATTATTTTTCCGTACAAAATTTTAACCCCATTTTCACCCCTTTAGCAATTAAATCATGTCCACCGTGTTGGACTTCAAAATAAATGTCATTTTCGCAATCGTCATCCCAGAAAACCCCAATAACGACATCCATATCTATTTTTAGGTTTATTTACCCCATTTCATCCCCATATGGGTTGAAATTATACCAATAACAATATACGTTGCGTTAGATTTCCACCCATAAGCCTAAATTACAAATTTAGCGATTTTTACTTCGAAAATGAAGGATTTTATTCTAAACACAACTTCATCCCCCTTTTCACCCCTTCAGGGGTAGAATTTTCAGAGACACGTATTTATTAATTTTCACTCATCAGCCTAAACACAACATTTTAAGATCCTAGCTTCAAAACTGAGGAACTTTCATACAAACTTACATCCCTTATTTCATCCCCTTAGGGATGGAATTTTCCAAAACTCTTCTTTAGTGGATGCCTACACTGTTTAAAGTATCTGTGTGCAAAATTTCAAGTCTCTAGGTTCATCGGTTTGGGCTGTGCGTATATTTATAGAAGATGTATTGTCGCTATAGCTTTAATAAACATCTTCTCACTAACGAATATCATAACGACTAATCTTATTCATATTGTTAATTTATTATTTATGTATACTATATATACTTTATATATACTTTATAAAATTATGTCTAACTTAACTTTTCCTAATGTCCCCTTGATGCGTCAAAGGGCGTTTATATTGATCTTCCATCACGTCTGATCTTGAGCTTCGCATTTTACTTAGCTCCAAGTTACTTAGTCATGTTTTTGACATAGGGAATCGTTTTTTCCGAAATCCATGTTTCACTATGTGGTGAATATTTAGTAGACATATTGAGTTGGAAACTTATTTTTTTACAAAAAGTATACTTTCATGAGCTATGTATATATGACCGATGGCGCAGTGACTTAGTTCATTTGATTGTGGCAGTTAAGCAATTTTCGCTGAGGCTAGTCAGCAATGGCTGGCCAAAAATTTACTTTCTCGAGCTTCTTGACATAAGCCTGAGGTCTCGCTACATTTGCAGCCGTTGTCACTCACCCAATCTACATTGGGCCCGCACGGTGGGTTAAGGCGAGGCCAGTTCACGATCTGATGAAAAGATTGATTTTTAAACTTCCAATGTGAAGAACGGATGTAGAATTTTACTTCACAAAATTTACTGTAAACTGAAAAAGAAACAAAGAAACACAATAACCGAACAGAATATTTAAAAATGGCTTGGTAACTCTGTAAAAAAATCCTGAATAACACCATAAAAACTTATAAAAATAAACTTCAAATCGTCAGATTTCGTAATATTCAACGACAATGATATTATTTTTTATACAAAAAGGATAGCTTTCTTATCGATCTAAAACAATAACCAAGTACATTTTTAATAAATGATCCAGTATTTAAGAAATCAATAAAAATGTACTAAATTTCGTCAAATTTCTGACGAAGCGTCAATTAAAGCTATGCAATATTCAACCTTATTCTAAAGACATAGTAAAAGAGTAAATTTCGTGAACTGCCTCGCCTTAATAATGACCCCTTTTTTAAGGAGGCCACTAGTGGAGACATTAAAATTAGCTAGTGATGACCCAACACGTAATTTTCATAAAAAACTTGCTCAATGGGAAAGGTCTGAAAAAAATGAAGTCTGCTGAAATTTTTTGAGGTGGGTATTTATTGGGTGCGTGAAATAAATAAAAATAAGTTCGTCTTCGCAAAAGTAGGCAAGGGTTAGCAGAATGGAGATAACTCATTAGCCACCACCTGGGAAAAACACAACACAACATGTATGTAAAAATAGTTTTGTTTTGACACGGCACACATAATCACAATAATTTTAAAAAAGGCTTTTTATAGCTTTTTAGCTTTTAGATCAGCACCGAACATAGAAATAGAATGTCAAAGAACAACAAAGTCAATAAACAGGTGATCCGAAAACGAATCAATACATTTTATATGAGATACGTAAAATGACTTACGTATCTCATATAAAACTTGAAATATAGTCATATTTTATGAATGACTTAGATTAATAAAATATGACTATATTATGGCAAAGGAAGTTAATAAACTATGTTCCATACTGTTTTCTTTGTCGATAAACGAATAAATGTAGCAAAATTTGGTTTTAGAGAAATGTGTGGCAATATCTTATTTACCTTTGAAAAGTGTGATTACTTGAATTGTTTCTTTTTGTCACATCACAATTACTTAGAGCAGAAGACACCATAGCTCCACGATACCTTTATTTTAAATTCTAATTAAGATTAAAAAATATTTTAAACAAACTGTGATTGCTCATTTGGTAGGCGGGACGCTAGGGGCTCTTACTGTAAAAAATGTTGGCACATGTCACTTGATCCTTTGTCTCTTTTTTACATAGACCGTGTCCGTTTGATGTTAACTTCTCTTTTCCACGCTTTCTTGGTCTTCTTGAGCGCAGCGAAAATTTTTCTATATCTATGGCACCGAAACTTGCGAATATGGTACTAAACGATAATTTAATATATTTTATGAAAGTGACTAACTAACACAATAACTTATTACAAGTTTAAAGATAAAGATACAAGTATTCGCCCATCCTACTAATTTATACGCTTCAATAAAATTTCCCACGTTCAACAAGCTAAAACACCAGTACAGAAGCCAAATTATTAAGGCCTTCATTAGTCTGTGGGCGGCATAACCTTGAACTTTCGGATCGAGGCTGAGGGAACTAAGCTATAAACACATTATGATGGTCTACGTCAATTAAAAGAACATTTTTAGAGAAAAAATAAAAACATGAGTTATTAGTAAATACTTTGAATTCTGAAAATTAAATGTAACTTAAATCGTTTACTCTATATGAGTCTTTTCCAACTGTATAATAGGAAGAGGCTCCATGTTTAATTCCTAGGCAGGTATACGAGTATTTGTACTCACTTTAGTTGATTTGACTTGATTCAAGCCCCCCTAGCTAGCTACCAGCTAACCTAAGTCTGACGCCATAACGATTTTAACATTGTTATGGCGTTGTTTCCGGTAGTTAAAGGTAAGATAGCCAGTTCCTCAGTGGTTGAGAATTCCAGGAGTAGTGCGCTTACACCTCCAAGCTTTATTGTCACTTAACATTAGATAAGATGAATGCCAAGTTGAATCCAAGAACTTAGAATCACTCAACTTTCCCATTTGAACACGGTTAAAATACATGAGAAATATCGATAGGTTGTATCATTTACGATATCAACTCTACTTTTAATACACACATTAAATGAGTGAGATAGACATTTATCGTTTAAAGATTTTCCGGAAAACATATTCCTTTTAAAATTGAAAGTTCATAATAAACAACCCTCAGTCAAAGCATTAAGACTCTTTTTCCTTGAAATAAGTAAATTTCTGTAAGATTATACTTTCAGTACCTAACTAATTGAGGACAATAGCTTTTCCGTTCAAGTTAATCTAATTATCTAGTTTCGGTAATCTTCTACCAGTGGAAATTTAAACAATAATTAAGATTTATTTGCTTACGTATCTTTAATCTATGTGTGTGACCTACTTAATATATCTTTTGACAAATTGAAATCATAATACCTAGTTTGTGTGTTAAAATGACTTAGAATATAGACGAATCTCCATCATGTAGATTTTAATAGGAAAATCACGAACGTAGGCGTTCTTAGCGTGCACTGATATTAATTTAATCAGAAAAAACTTGCAGTCACACATGATATTTCGTGATGCGAGGCAGTGTAAGATCCTTCTAATCAATGTAACCGTTAACGAGCGTTTTCTCGCGACCAATAACTGAACGGTTTTTCTTCGGCCGAGGCGTTATGTCATTCCTCTCTCATTCCTCCGCAAAACCGTACCCAGTCTGAAGCTTTCAGCTTTACATATCCTAATCCACTATACCAATGGCGTGCAAGGCGTGAACGTTCGCGGAGGCTCGTCCAATGCCGAGTTTAGCCGAGTTTATCCGTTATCTCGGATTAGGCGCTCTCTGTCTGGCGGGGGGCGGGGTCACGCCACGCCCCCCGGTCGATGCGGGCTCTAGAGCCCCGTTATCTATCCGAGACGCGCGCCTCATCCGGCGTTCGTCACAGATAAACTCGCCTCGTGACGTCACAAGTTGCTGCGCTGCAGTCGTTGTCACAGACCGTCGATGCTATGAGGCGATGCTCTTTTGTTTGCTCGGACGCTGTGACACAGTTACGTCATATTATGAGGTTGATTTGTGGTAAACAAAAGAAGACTAGCAAATTTTAAATCCAAACACAAGCAGAATTATAACTCTGTGACCTAATTTTCAAGGACATTGAATAATGAAAAAGGGATTGCAAGAGTTTTATTCATGTTAAACGAACGAGTTAGGAACATTGTAAAACAGTCACAACTTTAAAATTAGTTTAGAACCTTTACGTTCCTATTTAATTTAAATGAAGATGAATTCAGCAATTATTCCGTCTTGGGAGGAAGTATTACTTGTAAAGTAAATGTGATATAAAATATGTTCGAGTTTAAAGAAGGAATTGCAATTACAATGCTTAATAGTTGCAAAATCGATAAATTCTTTCTAACGTAAAACAATCGCGTGGAGTAACATCATCGTGATGGGAATTAATCTGTGATACGGCGCGTATTACTCGAAGGTAACAAATTCTGTCGTGGGGGGGGGCGTACTCCCACCGCGCCCCCCCACCTCGGTCGCCTCGCGGTCTTTTGCATTCATTAAAGTCTTGGTCAGACAGCAAGTGCGACTCGCCACTCGGCGTGACGATACGTGTGTAAGTTTTCTACACTATACTGCCAAATTACAGAATGTTACTGTAAGCAAACTGCCCATACTTAACCTCATTTTTTTTAATTCATTAATTATGTTTTCTAAGTTTGATATATAGCGTTAATTCAGTTAAACTAAAAAAAAATATCAGTAAGTATTTCAGTCGAGGAGCTCGATGGCGCAGTGGTTTAGCTCCTGGCCCAGCGATAGCGGAGGTTAAGCAACGTTCGCAAGGGTCGGTCATGGGATGGGTGACCAAAATTTTATTATTTCGAGCTGCTCCGTGCTTCGGAAGGCACGTTAAGCCGTTGGTCCTGGCTGCATTTGCAGTCGTTAACACCCACCAATCCGCATTGGTCCCGCGTGGTGGATTATGGCCCATCCTCCTTATCCACCCATAAGGAAGGCCTGTGCCCCAGCAGTGGCGACATCAAAAATGGCTGATGGTCAAGAATAATATTTTTGGTTTATAAACATTATTTCTATAAGTAATTTAATTCCATTACAACAGCATCTGCTTGCTGTCTGGCCAGACCTTTATTGGAGTCGTGTTGGCTATTTGGATAATACATTGTAAGTTAAACGAATATAAATAAAACATTGTTTTTAATTATTTAAATGCCTAAGGTAGGCTTGGCGTAATTATGTTCTCATGGTGTGAGGCGCAGGCTGTTTTTTAATGTAACAAAAATGACTTATCTTTTTCATCTCATTTTGTTGTTAGTAAGTTTTCTCGTGAGCTGACTTTGAGTTAGAAATGTTAAAAAAAAAATTGTACGTGTCATTCCATTTATCCATCAAATACTTGAGAAAGCATTACGAGTATATCTAAACACTGTTGACTAATAAGTCAGGCTTAATTTCATTCATGAAATGTGGTAAAAGTTCGATTATCATGTCAATTAAAAATTACTATGATATACAGGTCTCCTAAAACTTTGCCACATGAAGGGAAAGTACTTATATTAAATATAAAAGGTAGGAAATTTTACTAAAAGAAGACTTCATTTTGATTTAAAAAATAATTGAAACTTCATTCAAAGATTTTTGTAAAATTGCCTGCCCCAAATATGAAAAAAACCGGCCAAGTGCGTGTCGGGCCACGCGCCGTAGGGTTCCGTAGTTACCTTATGGTATAAGGTACGGTCCATTCGCTTAGATAGTGTCGGTACACCCGCAAGCACTTGTGTTCAGAGACAGGAATACCGGTAACAAACACAACCTTTCACTACGGCACTTCTATGTAAACTGTCAACATCCAAATTGACTTGCGGGTGTACGCCGCACGTGGTACCCTTTGTTTATGCGGCGGCATCCTTTGACAAGAAGCGGCACGTGCAAAGGCGGTGAGATAAAAGGGCGACACTATCTGAGCGAACGGACTTTAACTACCATATTTAATACCACTATCATTTTTCGTCTGCAAAAATAACTTTGTTTTTCACAGTGTTGTATGAATGACAAAGTGATATTTGCGGTTATGGAAAATATGCTATATCTCGAAAACTAATAACTATATCTCGTTCAAACCAATTTTCGTTTCCCAACCATAAGCTTCAATAATAAATTTAGTGAGTTTTACTTTGAAAATGTAGGACTTTCCACATACAATTTCATCCCTCTTTTCATCCCTTCGGGGGTAGAATAATCAAAGACGCTGACACACGTAAATATTAATTTTTAATCGTTAACCTAAATATAAAATGTTACGATCCTAACTTCGAAATTGACGGACTTTCATACAAACTTTCATCCCTATTTTACCCCTTTAAGGATGGAATTTCCAAAAATCCTTTCTTAGTGGATGCCTACCTATACCTAGGCATCCAGCTTAGCTACCTAGCTATGTGCAAAATTTTAATTCTTTAGGTTCAGCGGTTTGGGCTGTATAATTCGTTCGTGTGGCAAAGTTTTGAGACACCCTGTATAAGTTAGGTACACGAACTATCGTTATCTGCCCACTGATTATCTAACTTTGTTGCAATCAACTCTGACAGAAATCGCAGTTACTTTGCTGCTTTAGTTAGAACTAATGTGACAACTATTTTACTTAAAGCAGCAATGCAACTGCGCTTTCTGCGCAATCGATTTCAATCAAGAATTGTTAGCAACAGACTTATGTAATCAACTAGCGGGACAAATTCCAAACCCAAATATAGCACTACCAAATGTATAAGTACTCACCTATCTTTTTACTGAGATAGTAATTTATAAAACCTAATATTTCTATGCGAAATCTCTTATTAGTCCTTTATTAAATCAAAAATTGGCTAAAAAAAAAATATACTCTAACAAGTTTTACAACGTTATGAATTCAAAAACTTGACCAACATTTGCAATGGACTTGAATCTACTGAGCAAGTATTTCACTAAGTTTTACGTGAATCCATACAAACAAAATATTGACAGGCTTAAACTATTCGACGCCACGTAATCGCATAATCATCAATAATCCTTACCGTCATAGAAAAAGCGGATTTCTTCATAACAATGGTGTCATACCACCCAAAAAGACATTCAACCTCATAAACAAGATCTTAAAGTTCAAAATTAAAACTTCGAATAGAGGAAGAACTTAGCGACCCGCTGCGATTTGCTGTTTGGATTATAATTAATGAATTGTCACTAGATTTTGGGTTGATATCTACCTGAATGTCAAAGTGTTCTTGTTGGAAGTTGGGACGGTCTACGAATCTTACGTTTATTGGTATGATAGCAATGCTTTTATGTCTCCATGCTTTTAGGGTTCCGTACCCAAAGGGTAAAAACGGGACCCTATTACTAAGCCTCCGCTGTCCGTCTGTCTGTCTGTCTGTCTGTCTGTCACCAGGCTGTATCTCATGAACCGTGATAGCTAGACAGCTGAAATTTTCACAGATGATGTATTTCTGTTGCCGCTACAACAACAAATACTAAAAACAGAATAAAATTAATATTTAAGGGGGGCTCCCATACAACAAACGTGTTTTTTTTGCCGTTTTTTGCTCGATATTAATAACGAAAACAGGTAGACAGTTGAAATTTTTACAGATGATGTATTTCTGATACCGCTATAACAATAAATACTAAAATCAGGATAAAATCAATATTTAAGGGGGGCTCCCATACAACAAACTTGATTTTTTTGCCATTTTTTGGTACGGAACCCTTCGTGCGCGAGTCCGACTCGCACTTGGCCGGTTTTTTATGTAACTTTGTGTTTTCGTACTGCTCACTCATGCCTAATGAGCCAGCTAGCAAAATTTAAAAATAATCAAAAATGTTCTGGCCCAGAGATAAAAATTGATCACTGAGCGAAAAAAATGCTCACAATGCGTTGTGGTCTCTGCCAAAAACCCACAACGCGAAATTCGTGTTGTGGCTCTTATAAAAACGCCCATGACGCGTTGTAGTAATCACAGAAGAATCACAACCACAAAGTTAAATTCCCGCCGTGGTCATCATACCAAATGACCACAATGAAGAAATGCCATGACGCGTTATGAGCATTCGTTGTTGGTGCAACCGTAACACTACGGACAGGTAGGTAATTGTGATAAAGTTGATTTGAAAAAAAAAATGTATATAAAAAAACTTATATTTTCTAGTTATTTCAAGTAAATTGTCGTTTTCAATGGCTGATAGTTTGTGTTAAAATTTGTTGTTTTTTTATAATCCTAATAATTAACAAAATATGTCCTTTTATTTAAATGACTCGATTTATTTCAATTTTCTCTCAAGTGCATAGTAGAGAACAAAAATATTTCTTAACAATAGAGCAAAATGTTTCGGGACTTGTAGGACGAAGGACCCACCACGCACAGATATAGCAAATCAGTAAGCGTGGTATTCTACCTATATCACGGTTCCATACGCGTTATGGCTTTTCTTAATTTCCACAACGCATTGTGGACATTTGTGGACGTTTATGATCACGATGCGTATTTCGCTTCGTGGTTTTTCTATGATTACCACAACGCGTCATGGGCGTTTTTACAAGAGCCATAACACGAATTTCGAGTTGTGGATTTTTGGCACTGACCACAACGTGTTGTGAGTATTTTTTTTCGCTCAGTGACCGATTTCGGACTTTGAGTCTAACATACATAAATCATTACAAATAGTTTTAAGTTAAGACATGGAGAAATTTCACAGGGGTTTCAAAATCTACGCCTTTTGCAAGCGTTTATTACATTACATTATTTAAAACAATATCGATTTTTTTTAAATCTTTTGATTCTTTATGTTTTTTCCTAAATTAAAAATAACAAGTTATTGACATCATATTTAATACAGAATTCGGAATAAAAAATATCAGCCTTAACAACTTAATTATCCTATTGGATAAAACGAATGCTTTCAACGAAACAAAAATACTAAACTAAACCGTTATAGTATATGAAAGCAATCGCAACAAAGCTACCAACTCATAGTTTTAATCAAACTAGTTCATCTCAATAAATCTTGACTAATTACAAACCAAAAGTAATTTCAAAGCACAAAATACTTCCATCAAGCAGCCGAGACCGAAGGCCAATCCAATGGACACCAGAATGCGACCAATTTGACAAGTCACTGATTTTTTATAACCAGATAATCTGCTTTCTTACCCCACTCGATCAATCTTATCGAGGTAACTTTGCTCTTTCAATATCTTAACTCCGAAATTTTATAAGCGGTTTTGAGTCTTAAGAGTGCAGTTTTTGGGTTGTTAATCCCTTGTTTAAAATTAATGGAGATCGAAGTTTGATGGAGGAATACGCAGGATCATCGCCGGATTCCGGGAAATTCGCCCCGCGTGAATACCTGCCTTTACAGGTAAGCGCTTAGTGAAGTTAGAACTACTAGACATGGTCACATGAAATCCTGAATATAGTTCTATATCATTTCATTCTTTCTTAAGACTGTATATTCGCATTTCAAAGAAATTAGCGTGTCTCCAAAGAAGTTATCTAAAGAAAGAAAGTATTACTATTGATGTAAACTTTAGTTTTATAAAACAAAATTCTTAAATTAGTGCCGTATAGAGAGAAAAACATAATAAATTATCAGGTACCTATTTTAAAACGAAGACAATCTGTTCAAGTGGAATTTCAAATTTGCTTGTCAGCGGTATTTTTCACAAGTTTCAGCTGTAACAAATAAGAATACGACTCATATTTATTTTTTCACTCATTGTTTGTATTGTCAAGGAGTGCACTATAGAGAAAATTAAAAAAGTTTTTAGCCACAGAGAAAAAAAAATATAAAAAATGTTCAAATTGGTACACTTTGACAAGTTTGCTTACTGGTATTTAAAGATTCTAAAGTCATGTTTTTTTAGGAATAATAATGATTTAATAGGAATTTTTCAAATTCGCTCTCTATAGCTCGCGCAAAGTTGTTTTATGAGTGCGGCAATATTTTTAATCATAGACAAAAGGTTTTTTCTCTAGTAACGTCTCTAGTCTAGTAACGCAATTAAGGTTATTAAGTAAATATTGCAAGAAGCACAATAATGATATCAACCGGATCTTCACGTTTTTCGATAAAATAAAGTTTAAACTTTTCAGTTTTATCTGTTTACAGCAAAGGAAATTCTTACGTTAAGAACCATGATCTTTCTCTTCCAAAAAACAAAAATATATGCTTTTCATTTTCATTTAAATGAAAAAATCGTCCCGCTAGCCAATGACGCAATGAAGTAAAAAGAAAAATAAACAAGTACAATAATTAAAAAGTGCTAACGCCTGCCAGTTCTACTCGATACATAAGTCTATAGTAATATGACTTGCTGTTTGTTCACCGCCGCCGCCGAACTATTATTGTTGACCCGTTCTCTTAAACAAATACTGCCTATGCGAATATTTAAACCTCACTTTTATGGAAACAGAAATATTATAAGTAATTAATAGAATTCGATTAATAACATTAACAATACAACGTGTTACAAAATAACCCCTAATGCCGAATATGGTACATAGGGAGCATCAAACTGAGCAACTTTACTATGGGACCAACTCTGAAATTGCGAAAAAAAATCAGCTGTTTCATACAAAAATTAATATCGAAAATATCAAAATGTAGGAAACAGTTTTTTTTTCGCGATTTCGTTGTTGATCCTATAACAAAAGTTGTTCAGTTTGATGGTCCCTATTTACCATATTCGGCATTAGGGGTTATTTTGTAACACGTTGTATATACAAGGTTATTTTTAGTTTATACAAAACTAAAAATAACCATAATAAAAAAATGTTCTGTTGAAAAAGCTGTTCCATACAAAAGTACAATCCTGCTCCATCGAAATATATGAAACAGCTGGTTTTTTTTCGCGATTTCAAGGTTGGACCCATAATGAAAGTTGTTCAGTTTGATGGTCTGATCAACCCCACGAGAGATTTTGTATAAACTAAAAATAACCTTGTATATGTATGAATACGAGAATTGGTTGAGAAATGCGACATGTAGAGGAGAACAAACAGCGCCGGAAAGCCGGACTGAAATTATGTATTTTTTACATATCTTCGCCATTTTGAAAAACTGGCTCGACTAAAAAACCTGCTGACAAAATTTCACGAGAATCGGTTGAGAAATGCGACGAACAAATGGACAGCCAGAAGGACATACGAAAGAATTTTTGCCCAAGCTGAAGCAGAGACGCTTCGCGCTCGCTCAGTTAATAAACAGTAGGTACCTATCTGTATCGGTTTCTGTATCACCGTGGTATCACTACATGTTATAAAACAAAGTCCTCCGCCGCGTCTGTCTGTTTGCGAAAAATTCAAAAACTACTGCACGGATTTTCATGCGGTTTTCACCAATACATAAATTGACTCGAGCGAAAGTGACGCCGCGGTGAATTTTATTTAATATTATAATTCTAATACAAAATTTAATAATGTTTTACGTGGAATTATTAGGGCCCACAGTCTAGTATTTTTAGACGGTATCATTACATTCTCCCGTAGTCACTGCTAAAAGTAGATAGAGAACTGCTAAAAGTGGCCGTTTTTGACACATTTGCTATCTACTTCTAGGAATGACTACGAGGGTATGTAGTGATACCTTCTAAAAATACTAGACCATGGATCCTAAAAACTCCACGTAGAACATTATATTTTTTTTTTCTTTTAATAACTTATTGAAAAAAACCTCTAAGGGCGCCACTTTCGGTCATACAACCGCCTTAAGTATATAGAATTTGTCAATGTTTTATGTGAATTGGTTTGAAATATATACCGATAATTGTTGGAAAAGTCAGAAAAAATCAAGCCGCCTGGGAGCTTTCGTCGAAAACTCCCATTAAGATATCTAAAAAAAACAATGCTAGTTACTTATATTTTGTTTGTAGTTTACAACAACAATTTGAATAAAATTGCGATGCGTCTGTTTGTTCTCACTAACTAACTTTACAAGTTTTGTAAAAACTAATTTTAATTTCTAGTGTAGCAAGTAAGTAGAGTAAATCAATAATAGCAACACACAGATCGACATTTAATACACAGTTTCGTGTAGTTTACCCGAGATATTTTTGGTTAGATATGGCACTCATTATGTAGGTATAGCTTTGCGAATAACGATGTCATTTAGCTACTCGTTATTATAAGCACGGGATAAAACTAAAACCGTTACGTTGTCATTTAGGTTATATTTACCTTAAAAAATTTGGTTTAGATTTAGAATTAAAGATCAAAATGCGTGGAAATGATGTAACACATAACTTGCTACTATAAGTACTTTGTTGAAGTAATATATGTAATAAGTCTATGTTGTTGCCAATAATCCTGTCACCCTGTTGTAATTATTTGGTAACGATATATTCAAGTTTGTAAATATCGTTACTTATGGTTGTTACAGCTGATAAGTCTTGCGCCCGTTCTTCTTGTCAGCTAAAAAAGTCTGGAACGGGTGGTAGAAAAATATAGACGATTCAAAAGTACTTAATTATTAAGTTTATTTGATTTGAATTCTCATTTAAATTATCCAAGAATGGCATTCTAGGCTCTCTAGGCATAGCTTTCTACAATATTAACAACACTAAAACGAGTATTTTTCTGTAAACGAAACTGAAACGATTTAGTTTTAGTTCTATCTTTGAAAATTAGCGCCATTGGGGCCCTATCTACATTCCATTACACCCCAAACTTTTACATCCCGGAAGACATAAAACACAGACTCTTTAAAAGCCAAATTACACCTGTACATTTACACACGGCTCATAACCGTGTATTCTATTTGCAATACATTTCTCCTAATACACTTTATTACGCCTCATTCGTTGTATCTTACATACGAATGGCGTTTAAACAGAACTTTATTATTTCTAAAAGCGGGAGCAGATGCGATGTTGAATAATTTTCAGATAGAATGCCGTCGAATCTCAAAATAAGTATTTCGTTTTATATGTTCGGAGACAGATGGGGGGTGCGAGACTGCGACCGAATGGATTGAATGGACCGAATGGTACTAGCTAGTGCACTTGGTGGGAAACAAAATGGTATTTTTGGTAAAAATTATGGTTAAATCTTGAAGCAATTTTCTTCCTGTAAGTACTGTGAAAGTGTGGAAGCTGCTACTCCAGCTTTTTTACCATAGCCCGAAATAAAAGTCAATCAATCAGATATATCATTTTAATAATAATTTAATTATAATTTATCATGTTATGACATGCATTGATGATGCAAAAATATGTTTTTGTTACTTATTCCGTTAAAACATAGAAGAATTCACTTTTTATCATCTAAATTCTAAGACTCGTGATACAAGTAAAATAAGTAAGATAAGAAGTAAAAAAAAATATTAAAAACACGACTGCCCTGCCAAAAACTAACCAAAAAGTTAAACAACAAGTGTCATTGCAGTCGGGGGACCTTATTATGGAACAATTTTTGATCAAAGAGGTCCCCCGACTGCAATGACAGTTGTTGTTTAACTTGTTGATTTCGTTTTTGGCAGGGTAGTCGTGTTTTTAATATTTTTTTAATTTATTTATTTTTATTAAACACATTTTAGTGACATATTATATAGTTTTGGAATGTACTCATCAAGGCCTTTTATTTGATGCCCATATTGTAATAATAGAAGAAAAATTTTTTTTTTCACATTTGAAAATGGCGTCGCACAGTCGCCATATTGATTTTTTTCTAAAAAAAAATATAGCCAGTGTCACTCGGGATGCTATGAGGATGCCCATTTATCCAAATCAGCTCAGGCATTTAGAAGTTATGGTGGAAAAAAGAAACTCACATACCCACATACATGAACCCTGAACACATTTACACTCTTTTTGCTGTGGGCAGTCGTGTAATAAGAAGTTACTCAAAGATTGATTGTGTGTTATGTGTTTCTTGGGGTGCAAGAAAACAGTTCATCTGCAAGCTGTTACCAATGCGATAAAACATTACTTGCAGTCTGGAAAAACTGTTAAAATATCTAATCACATACTTACACATTTTTCCGTCATCTTTCAAGCTCATTCAATTAAAAACTCATCTGAATCTGGCCGTTTCTCAAATCGTTCCATCTGCGTCGTTGCGGTGCGGTTATTATCGAAACATTCAGAAATAGAAGTAAGTATTTTTAAGCGGTGCCAGCCACGAGGAACTCATAAGGCTCCCGTTATTGATTGATCGGACCCCTTACCATTTTTTTTTTCTAACTCAGATATTTAAATACTTGCAAAGATTTATAATTTTTAGTAAATGGAAAGTTACGCTTATTTATATATCGCAGAACTAAGACTGACAACTTCTCGATAGCGAGACAGATTCAGATTCAGACTCAGATTTTTCTCTTTGCAAACTTCGGTGATAAGGGGGGGGGGGGGACGGTATTTTTTTTACATTTTTCGTCATAAGTCGAAAACTATGTGGCCTAAAACAAAAAGAAAAAATTATTAAAAACGTGCCAACGGCGCTCTTTCATATGATACCCCACATGCCCTAGTAGCCCCACTTCAAACTTTTAAGACCCCTTTTCAGTCCCTGTTGTAAAAAAAATATTTTTTTTAATTTATTTCTTATTTGCAAAATAGTTGGGCAAATGTCATCTTAAACTATTCCAAATTTCAAGTTGATACCATTAGTAGTTCTCGAGATATCCAGCTGTGACAGACAGACAGACAGACAGACTGAGTCACACCATAAGGGTTCCTTTTTTACCATTTTGGTACGAAACCTAGCAAACCCCACTTCAAATTTTGAAGACCCCTTTTCAGTCCCTGTTGTAAAAAAGATATCTATTTTTTTATTTATTTCTTATTTGCAAAATAGTTGGGCAAATGTCATCTTAAACTATTCCAAATTTCAAGTTGATACCATTAGTAGTTCTCGAGATATCCAGCTGTGATATACAGACAGACAGACTGAGTCACACCATAAGGGTTCCTTTTTTACCATTTTGGTACGGAACCCTAAAAAGATGGGAGTTACAAGTCGTGATAAAGTTTGGCCACATGATGGAAACTGTTCCTAACTAATATTAAGTTGGGCCAAACTATCCTTCATACACTTCCATACGGCGCGGCGCCGGCGGCGGATTAAATAGCGCTGTTTTCCTGGCTTAATTCTAAAAATTATATCAATTCAGGTTTAGCTAATAGGTCGTAGAATTAATTTCTGGTATTAAAAAAATGCAATTTATTAAGCAGTTTCTGAATAATTAACACAATAACCAACATTTTTAAACTTCATTTTTTTATTTTAGGTATTGGCACTTGTTCCAGTATTTTCAAAAAACCTACCTTAAAGAAGCGTTTTTCAGGTTAATTTATTGTATACTTTTGTAATGTTTACTATATTTTATACAATTTGAGTCTAACTCAAGTAGTTTATGTCCATTGTTTGTGGAGGCACAGCTAGGCAAAAATAGGCATTTTTTCGCGAAATAAAAGGGTTTTTCGTTTCGTTCGGAAGCATTTTTCAGGTTTTTTATTCATATTTTTGTAAAGTTAATTAAATTTTCTAAAATTTGAGCCTAATTTGAGTAGTCTAGGTTTATTGGTTGCAGAGACATTGCTGGTCAAAAATGGGTCTTTTATCGAAATTAATTGAAAAAAATCTTATCTTTGACTAGCTGTGTCTCTGCAACCAATAAACCTAGAACTACTCAAATTAGACTCAAATTGTAGAAAATTTAATTAACTTTACAGAAACATAAACCCTTTTTAGGGTTCCGTAGCCTAAATGGCAAAAAACGGAACCCTTATAGATTCGTCATGTCTGTCTGTCTGTCTGTCTGTCTGTCTGTCTGTCTGTCCGTATGTCACAGCCACTTTATTCCGAAAGTATTAAGACTACACAGTTGAAACTTGGTAGGTAGATGTATTCTGTTAACCGCTTAACGAATTTAATACAAAAATAAGAAAAATAAAAGATTAAGGGGGGGCTCCCCATACATGGAACGGAAACTGAAAAAATTTTTTTTCTTCAAACCAACACGTGTTGGGTGTCTATAGATAGGTCTTTAAAAATGACATTGAGGTTTCTAAAACAACTTTTTCTCAAAGTCAACCGTTTGAAAGATATTCACTGCCAAAGTGGTAGAATGTGTGTCCCCCCCCCTTTAACTTTTGAAATAGGAGAGTGAAAAATCTAAAAAAAATATATGCTGTAGATCTTAATAAAAACTTTCAACCGAAATTGGTTTTAACGAGATATAGTAATTAGTTTTTGAGATATAGCACATTTTCGAAAACCGCAAATATAACTTTGTCATTCATACCAACACTGTGAAAAACAAAGTTATTTATGCAGACGAAAAATGACAGGTGGTATTAAATATGGTATAGTATAAGGTAACTACGGAACCCTACGGCGCGTGGCCCGACATGCACTTGGCCGGTTTTTATTTCGTGAAAAAATGTCTATTTTTGACAAGCTATGTCTCCGCAAACAATGGATCTTAATTATACACATCAACTTTGTCTAGGGATACAGGTGTTATTTTCATACAAACGAGGTAATTTTGAAGCCTTGGTTTCTGCTAGGGATGTACCGTGCTCTAATCTGATGATGGCCATCCAGGAACTGAATGGAGTAGATTCAGATCGCTACACACAGTCAACTGATCTGATCAGCATTCTAAAAGATTAATGGGTCAGAGTTCTCGGTTTGAGGATTTCCATACATTTTCATGCTGTTTTCGCGGTTTTTTTTTAAATATGTTCATTACGTTTTTAGAATGCTGGTCAGATCAGTTGGATGTGTATGGAGATCTGAATCTCCTCCATTCACTCCCTGGATAGCCGTCATCAGATCACAGCACAATACATCCCTGGCAGGAAACCAAGGCTTCAAAGTTACCTCGTTTGTATGAAAATAGCACCTGGTATCCCTAGACAAAGTTGATGTGTGTACTTGGGTTAGGCTCAAATTGTATAAAATATAGTTAGCATAACAATAGCATATTACAAATTAACCTGAAAACGCTTCTTTAAGGTAGTTTTTTTGAAAATACTGAAATTGATACTGAACAACACACACACACACACACAAACACACACACACACACACACACACACACACACGCGCGCGCGCGCATACACCCACATACTTACCTATACATTGTAAAACTATTGTAAAATTAGGTGTTAAATTGTTTTATTTTTTTGTAATTATAATTGTAAAAGATAAAGTCTTAAGTTACTGGCATTAAGTTAGGAAGAGCGGGAGCTCCTGACACAAGTGTTTTCAAATACTTAATAGGTCGTTCCAACCCCTTGTATTAATATTTAAGACTTTATATTGAAAATTAATTTTTTTTTTCAAACAAGTGCCAATACCTAAAATAAAAAACCAGCCAAGTGCGAGTCGGTCTCGCGCACGAAGGGTTCCGTACCAAAAAACGGCAAAAAAATCACGTTTGTTGTATGGGAGCCCCCCTTAAATATTAATTTTATTCTGTTTTTAGTATTTGTTGTTATAGCGGCAATAGAAATACATCATCTATGAAAACTTCAACTGTCTAGCTATCACGGTTCATGAGATACAGCCTGGTGACAGACAGACAGACGGACAGTGGAGTCTTAGTAATAGGGTCCTTTTTTACCCTTTGGGTACGGAATCCTAAAAAATGAAGTTTAAAATGTTGGTTATTGCGTAATTTTTCAAAAACTGCTTAATAAACTGCATTTTTTTATTCCAGAAATAAATTCTATGTTATTGATTTATCCAAAAATAATAACATATTTGACCTATTAGCTAAACCTGAATTGATATAATTTTTTGAATGATGCCGAGAAAAGAGCGCTATTTAACCCGCCGCCGTATGGAACTGTATGTAAAGATCGTTTGGCCCAGCTCAATATTAGTTAGGAACAGCCTAGAGGTTATACCTCTACCTATAGTTGCATACAGCTTTATTTTACCTGTTTCCACATTCGCCAACTTCCTTTTTCGCCAACTTCCTTTTTTACCAATTCCAGATTTGCCAATTCCAGGGGCTCAATCGCGTTAATTCTTAACGATAAAACCAAAACCGTTACGTTGTCATTTAGGTTATATTCACCTAAAAATCTTTGGTTTTTTTCATGTTACTAACACATATGGATGTTTTTCCGAAATAAATTTTGATTATTATTATTATTTAAAATTCTCATCTAAATTAAAACCTTTGTACATATTTTTTCAGGGTTTTTGATCAATTATTTAACGAAATATGTGGAATAACGCTGTATTATCGAGAGGAATGGAAAGGAGAAAACTTGGGAGAAAAGAAATAATAAATGACTTACCTTTGCTCAAAAAATCTTAAAAAACTATTCTGTCAAGTGTCATCCTTACTTAATATATAATATAATATTATAAATGCGAAAGTCCGTTTGTTTGTTTGTTTGTTTGTTTGTTACGCCTTCACGTCCTAACTACTGAACCGATCATCATGAAATTTTGCATACACGTTGTCAGGGGTACAGAGAAGGACATAGGGTACCTTTCATCTGGAAAAAATATATTGTTCCCGAGGGATAGCAAAAACCTTTCCACGCAGACGAAGTCGCGGGCGGCCGCTAGTAAAATAATAAAAGGTGTAATAAAAATTAAAAAAAAAATAATTTTGGAAAAAAAGATACGTGTCTCTTGTTTTCATAAGTAATTTTTAAATAACAAATTAAAACAGGACAATAAGTTTGAAATGTTGTCAATTGTCAAAAATTGGCATCCTAGGCTGTCTAGACAACAATTTTAACAAAACAATAAAGTTAATCAGGTATATTAACTTTACGAACAAAACTAAGCGAGTATTTTTCTGAAAACGAAATTAAAATGGTATCGATTTAGCTTTAGTTTCATCGTTGAAAATTAGCGCGATTGGGTCCCTGATTATCCAAAAAAGCACCCCAAAAAGATATATTTTTAAATTGATACAACACACGTGCCCATAGTAAGGGCAAGAGTCCCTCAAAGGAAATAATCTTCGGGTGCATTAAAATATAAATACGATCGTTAGCAAATCATTAGCCGTCGTTCCCTGGATCGTTGCGCTTTTCAAGCAAATAAATACTCTTTTGATGGTGCAGAATTAAAAATATTAAGGGAACTCCTGTGTAAATAATCTACCTTTTTAATGTCTTTTTCATAAGGAGTACCAATTAAACACACTTATAGGATCTTGCGTATTTCTTTCATAAAAGACGATAAGCCCTGCTATATGAAGTCAACTGTGTAAAGCGTAGGACCGATCGTCGTGGAGATCCTTGGAGGTCTATGTCAGAGTTTCGTGCAGCTGATATGGTGATAACGGTGAAAAAACGATAATTAACTTAAATAGGTCTAATGTAAATGTAACATAATGTAATGTGTATTTAACATTTAAACCGAAATATTAATCAATCCTGTAGATTTTTCTTCATTATCCCTTTACAAAATATGACTTTGTGTGTCTACAGGACAAAAAATATATATTTCTGGAAAATCAGTTCATTCTATACATTATTACATTGAAAATGCTACATCAACTAACAGCTATCTAATATCCAGATCAATATTTAAAAGTGTATCTCACTTTTTAACTGACTTCAAAAAAAAGAAGGAAGTTATTGAATTTTCTTTTACCTATTATCCTATTTGAACAAAAAAGGGCACGTCCGGGATTTGAACCCGGGACCTCTCACACCCAAAGCGAGAATCATACCACTAGACCAACGAGCCACCTGATGAAGGTACTCAAGGAAATAAGGCAATTTGAATAATTGAATAAAATTATAATTACGTATCACCTGAACAAATATGTGTCTTAAGTGCCTTAATTTACACGACTGCCCAAAGCAAAAAGAGTGTATATCTGTTCAGGGTTCATGTATGTTTGTGGGCATGTGAGTTTCTTTATTCCACCATAATTCTAAATGCCTGAACTGATTTGGATAAATGGGGTATCGTTAGAATTCTTACAGCATCCCGAATTTTTTTTTAGAAAAAAATAATATGGCGACTGTACGACGCTATTTTCAAATGTGAAAAACAAATTTTTTTCTTCTATTATTACAGTATGGGCATCAAATGCAGTCGGGGGACTTTTAATTTTTTTTTAATTTATTTATTTTTTTAGTCTAGTGGTATGATTCAACGGAACCTTGTTTAATAAATGGCGGTTATTAAGAGTTCTTCGATCAATTTATGAAATCGCTAAATCTCAATTCCCTTAAACGAACATAAAACTTAAAGGACCGGGATTCAAAACACAGATGAACAACAAAGCGGCAGTCTCTAAAATCGTCTTTAAATTTATAACCACAACTTTAAGGGTCCCCGCGGACATTTCAAACATTTGAATGTTTTAACATTACTTAAGTTCCTCAGTTCATTTCGTTCCGGGGAACTGGAATCATCTTAATGCTGGTAATTATACAGATTCGCCGAATTACTCGGTCATAAGTAAACAGGCTGACTGCCTTATTTACAATCGTAAATTTCTTGAGAACGTCCCCCCAAACTTTGGTCTTGTGTTTTTATCATTGGATTTCTTTGCTGTTTTGAATGAGGAAAGTATTAAAACGGTTTTTTTTACATCATGTTTTTATTTAGTTTAATATTAAATCGATTTTTTAGATTGATCGCTATGTCTAATAAGTACTAATAACAAATCTGTCTGGGAAATTCTCACTGCCCAAGAAAGTTCTCTATTTCTCTATTCTCTCAGTCAAAAAGACGCTTTTTTAAACCCGTATCTACCCGTATATAAAGTATATGCCTCATGGGTTTAAAATAGCGTCTTTTTCTATAATAAATTTCATTAAGTAGGTAGGTAATTGTCTATAGATTATTGCTAATGAAACTAAAAAGATGAGCATAGTAAAAAGATTCTAAAAACATTAATACCTCGACTCAAAAAGTAATCCAAATGTCACCTTTTCTTAAATCAACTTGTTTAATACAATTTATTTTAGATCATATCACTTACAATGATAATAAAGTGAATGAAAAACAACATTTCGCGTAGCCGAGAACGCTACAAAAAATGTTAATTACATTTCTAAACAAGAAGATTTATGAATTGTTGACATTAAAAATTATAATTAAAAACGACATCAATCAGAATACTTGCCGCGGGTAGATCTCGATCACAATGGCCGCTAAGTCTTATTTCTTTTGATGAAAAAGTGGGAATTCTCTTCATTATTCAAATGTACATTCGTATTTAAGTTAGAACTTTTAATTTGGTAAAAAATATTGACAAATGATTTGGAAAATTTAAATCGTTAAATAACAAACATACACAGTCAAAATCTTTATGTCATGAATGATATTTCCCTGCACTAATAGCAATTTGTTGTAGCTCCATGCGTGAATATTGCATATTTCCATCTCCTTTCAGTCGCGTGAAACTTTAACAAAAAATATTAATCAGAATTCCTTCCTTTTCTCCAACATATTTGTTTTGTTCATACAGCGACAGACGCCGTTTTGTCGCTTTTAATTATAACAAGCAAAACGAAGAGAAACATAAACAGATCAAGTATCTACCATGAGACGTACAATTCCGACGTATTTACAGCAACATGGAATCAACTAGGTTGCACTAGAGAGCGGAGAATTAGCGGAAAAATAAGAAAGAGTTTTTCAATTCAGTTCATAAAGTAAAATATGATCATTCCGTTTTTCTTCTTCCATAAATCTAACTTTTATAGGTAAGATGAAGTCAAGCTAATTGGAAATATTTATTCACTGTTAATTACTTTTCTGATAAACAATAATTCTTGTAGTAACGAAACGGCCAAGCCACATTTTTTGACTAAGGTGTAGAGTTTTTGAAGTTAGAGCGCGTAGAGATTGAAGCTTGGGTCTACATGAGGTCAGATAACTTTATGACAGTGCGAGCCATTGGAATATTTGGTGGGATAGTATTATTACGGCAATCTTCAAATCGCATTCCCTCCCCCACTATGTCCTTGGCCTGAGCTCGCTAGCTAAATGTCTGGCGCACTCGAGTCGCGGCCGGCTAATGAAATAAGATCCCGGCTCCGAGCTAAGGAATGGCGGAATTAAAACTACATAAATGACCTCCCCACCACTCCAAATGGGAAATTTCAAAGCCAAACTTTTTCTAGAATATTCTGTGTCCGAGTCTTTCATTCCTTTAGAGATGTAAAATCAAAGAATAAAAAATCGCAATATTATATAAAACACACCGTATATCAGTTATGTATTTTTTTACTACCAGTTTCAAACTTTTGCCCACAAGAAGCATTGTCTTTGCCGAATTTTAGAACATTGTAAGTAGGTAAATATAATAATGTGTGAGGAGCTGGACCTGGCCCAGTGATTTCCGCAATCAATTTTCGAAAGTTAAGCAACTTTCGTAATGGTCGGTCATGTGATGGGTGACCAAAAATTTATTATCTCGAGCTCCTCCATACTCGAAAATGTATGTAAGTGGAAAATGTATGTGAGCGGTGTTAAGGCTGCCCATATGCTATACTATATTCTATACTACTTCTCTTAAATCTCCCCCCCCCCCCCTTTAAATAAATCAAACCCGCATGTCAGTCTTTCACATTGCATCGGCTTGTCAGTCCTATTGTTTATCGTCCAGAAATCATGCTTGATGAGCACCTGCTTCTTAATTACTCGGGACCGAGCCCGGATAAGAATCATGGATGTGCTCCGAGTCGTTAACACCCACCAATCCGCATTGTGCCCGCGTGGTGGGTTATGGCCCATCCTCCTTATCCACCCACATGGAAGGCCTGTGCCCCAGCAGTGGGAACATTAGAATGACTGATGATCAAGTACTTGTATATCCAAAATAATTAGTTAAAAAGGGCTCGTCCGGGATTTGAACTCGGGACCTCTCACACCCAAAGCGAGAATCATACCACTAGACCAACGAGCCGCTTGATGGTAGACCTGAAGGGAAATAAGCCATTATCATTTTAAAATTATGAAACATCTGAATATACAGTCAATGTCAGTAACTAATAAATGTATTAAGATAAAATATATGGGTGGCGCACGGGCACCCATTTGAGTAAATATTTACTATATTAACTCAAACATACAAATCTGTGAAGTAAAAGAAATGACGCACAGCAAGTTATCCAGCATTAATAAATTACCCCAACTGATTTTGAACTCTAAGGCTGTCCGCTGTGTTAAGCGGGACACGCGGGCGGGTCGATATAGATTGCTGGTTTTCCGACGGACAGATGGTTGCAGTGCATGAGTAAGCTCTAATCTATGTCGACCCGCGCGCGGGTTCCGCTTAACTATTAATGCAGCGGACAGCCTTACGTTCAAAGTTGATTGAGAAAATATGTCAAATTTTGGAAACACAGCGTATTTTTATATGAAAATTTGTGAAAGATATTATAATGTTTCCACTTTTATCATGAAAAAGTGAGAAAATTCAGTAGCATTTAATATTAAGAATTACACTACTACTAATAAATTAATTTCAATTGCAACTTTTCAATGAATATCAGTGTTGTTGTTATATAATGGTATGTACCGCTGTGTTGAAAATTATTTCATAAAACGAAGTGCCCAACAAGTCTGCTAGGAAAACTACACATAAAAAAACTTTGGAATTTTAGAATAACGTGCACATGGAATTTATTTCAATTATTATTTTTGCATTTCAATTTGAAAACAAAATGGAAAACCAACTCAATCAATCAAAAAGAAAACTGTTCCAAATTCAAAATACTGGCCATGGTATAAAAAAAGTAAATGAGAGCATTCTTCTGTATAATTACGATTGTCAGGCGTCCGGAGCAGATGAAAGTGAGAGCTTAGAAGCCTTTTGAGGGCAGTCATCTGCGCTTGATTGATGGCCCGACCAGATTTATTATGTTAATTCTGGCCCGTTTCGGTAAGAACTGGGGTGTAGGGCGCCACTTATAGCGGAAAAACTATGAAAAGGTATGACTCCATAGCCTGTTTCACAAAGTCCGATTAAGGTCAAATTAATATCTGATCCAATAGTGCCTTTTAATAATTGTGAAACAGGCACTTAGTGTCTATTTTACAGCCTATGGTTAGGTACTAACTTCTAGCAATTTAATTGGAGCTTATTTGTGAAGAGCTGGAATTTGTGGTATGGCCCTTATACAGAGTGTTTGGTAATAGCCTTATAAAGCCGAATATGGTAGATAGGGACCTTCAAAATGAACAACTTTTACTATGGTACTAACTCTGAAATCGCAAAAAATATCTGCTGTTTCATACATCTTGATATTGTTTTTTTTGCTGTTTTTTTTCGCGATTTCAAAGTTGGTCCCGTAATAAAAGTTGCTCAGTTTGATGTTCCTTATCTACCATATTCGGCTTTATAAGGCTATTACCAAACAACCTGTATAAAACAACTATATAATAATTTTTGAATAGGAAAATAATAAAAGCAAAATTTACCGTTTTCCGAACCGTATTTTCGTTTGACATTACAATGGTAGCAAAAAATATAAAGCTCTAAGGTATTACGACTATTATTTATAAAATAAATGGTAAGTATTTTTTCTTAAACATGCGCAGAAATATTGTCGTTACTTTTGAATTAAGAACACGCGAAGTATCATATTTACGTAGACCACTGACCTGCATATATTTACACTGGACAGGCTTATGTCAAACTGTTTTTGTGCCTATTTGATTTCCGCCATGTTGGCGCTGTCTGACGTAGCGTGAGCATAGCGTGCGTACATGGTACTAAAGTTTGAAGTCTGGAGAGACCATCACGGCAACCATTTTTATATTGTATGTCAAAATTAGTTCTTTAGACGCACGCTAGTGGCGTTTCAAATAGGCACAAAAACTTAGCTGTCAAATCATACAGACAGCCAGTCCAGTACCCTTAGCACGAACAGGTATCGAAAAAAATAACTCGCATAAAATCATTCGATAGTGCAATTTTGTATTGGGAATTTGTACAACGCCATCTACCGCCGAATAGCAAAATTAAAATTTCCATAGATAATTCACTATCGAGTTATTATCGAGGTATTTTACGCGCGTTATTTTTCTCGATAGCTGTTCGTGCTAAGGGCACAGTTAAATAAAAAAAATTTTTTTTCATGACAATGACGTAGACTGAAAAACCTAAATCACTTCCCGGCGCGTTCTTTGAATTTGGAACGAAGAGCGCGCCGGCAATGTTGTATGAAACGGTGTGCTGTTTGAATTTAGAACTCTTTCATCTATCGTACACTGTATAGCCTGTATCGGCTGTATAGCCACAGATGCGTTTACCTTTCGGCACAAACTGTAAAATTAAATAAAAAATTGGCGGTAAAGCGGAGTTCGCTGTTATTTTGTTAATAAAAAGGTCCGATGATTCTGAAACTGAAAATGAAATGAACATTGATTGCACTCCACCAGATTTAAGATCGGAAGCTAAATTAGCGATGGAAATTTGGGAAACCTGCTACCAGCGAAATCAAAGGAAAAATATATGAAAGTATACGAAAATTTCATGTTCTGGAAAAACGAGAAAAATACAAAATTGTTCTCCGAAACAGTGTTTTTGGCGTATTTCAATGAAATTGCTAGAACTAAAAAGCCGTCTACATTATGGGCGATTTTGGACCGTCGGCCAACCAGGGTCATTTTCGATCTATCGCATATTAGCATCAGACCAAATTCGCAAGATAGGCATTAGCTTTGTGTTATCAAATATCATCATCTGGGTTGCGAAGTAGGAAGCTTCTGGGAGATATGCAACCCTGAACATAGTCGCGCCCATCGTGGTCCATTTATTCTATGCTGAAATGTACAGTTCATATTAAAACCTAATATGAGCAATATAACTTTTAATATTAATTAAATTTATTATGTAAAGGCCCTTTTTTATGTCCTTGCATTTTTTTAAGAAAAGCACTATATATGCCTCGGCCGAAATGGCAATTGCCTATTTCGCTGCCTTTGCAATATTGTACTATTCATCTCTCCAGCATAAAAAGGATGTGTTTGGTGCGTATAAACTCGCAGCAAAATCGCTTATTGTTGTGAGCGTGAGAAAAGGGATTCGAATTTAATTCATCAATGCCCGCGCGGCCACATGCGGCCAGACAACAATTAGAAAATCTATTGTGCCTCATTTTCCAGGCTTGAAGTGTTAAACACCACCTTTTGAAATAATATAGAAAAATTAAATGATAACGAAAAAGTAAAAAAAATAAAGAAAACTTCTAAATATCTCGTATGGAATTCGCTTCCTTTTGACCTTTGTATAACAATCTACTGTTCTTATCTATAACCGCTTTTCTCGCTGGCAGAGGTGAAGAGTTATATATTTCACAAGACAGCAAATTTTCTCTCAGCACAAATTAACTTTGCTCACTTGTATAATATAACAAATAACTATTAAAATTAAAAGTATGAAAATATCTTTCCCAGAGGAACTCGGTGGCGCAGTGGTATAGCGCCTGGTCCAGCTATTGCGGAGGTTAAGCAACTTTCGTAAGGGTCGGTCATGGGATGGGTGACCAAAAATTTATTATCTCGAGCTCCTCCGTGCTTCGGAAGGCATGTTCAGCCGTTGGTCCCGGCTGCATTTGCAATCGTTAATACCCACCAATCCGCACTGGGCCCGCGTGGTGGGTTATGGCTTATCCTCCTTATCCACCCATAAGGAAGGCCTGTGCCCCAGCAGTGGGGACATTAAATTGGCTGATGGTCATGGTCATGGTCAATCATCTTATTTTTTTTATTTGAACAAACTTCCTCTTTCACTGATGACCCTACACTTATCGCAGTGGCTTTATATCTTTTCTATAGAAAAATATAAGGATGTAAATTAACAGAAATCACAGTAGTATAGGTACAAGTTTCTTCCGTCACGTCAGAAAAAAAAGAAAAGCACAAACAAGTAGAAATACAAGTCAATTGTCACATCACCACTACCGTTTATTCAAAAAGCTGGTTTAAATATGTTTAAAATGGATATGGATGCCTTTCTAATCTGGGTAGCCAATTTATTCATAAGTTTATTACGTCCCAAGTTTCAAGCAACACAGATACTTTATTTACACGGGATTGTACAAAACACTTCTCACAAGTTATCTTACTTAAGCCTAACTTGGTATTTAGTTAAACCTAAACGGAGTTGTTTGCACGACAAAGTGGCTGTTTGATTGTTTTAGGCCAGGTATGTTTAAACCCGCGTGAAATATGTCGCTACTTACTTGTAAGCCAAGTTTACTCGGCGAGCTTAAGTTTTACAAGTTAGATACGTGTTGCATGTGAACTTAACTTCGTACGCGGGTAAGATTAATACTGTGTTATGGTTAAGTTATGTTTACGTTTTCTGCTTTGAACAAAGACTACTCAAAAAATATAGAGAGTTGCACGTCAGTAAAATCCAAATCTGATAACCCTTTAAGATACTTAAAAAAAGTAAAAAAAGTTTAAGTTATGTTACTATCGAAACTAAATTGAGAGCGCAATACCGGATCAAATACTAGAAAAACAATAATTATGTTATTTTTTGCAAATATATGAGAAGTATATCCAATAATAATAAACCTTAGATAGGTATGAAACATAATCGAATCGAGTGCTCTTTCTCGCTAGCTTTCCTTACAAAATAGAAAAAAACACGTCTCTTGGAAGCGAGCATCCTGTTCAAAAACCTCGATACCTGAGTAACTCAGTTAGCGGAACAGTGGCGCATGATTGAATCAACCACATCCCCCCGCCCACCTGCAATTACATCTGCTTCTAAATGATTTTAACCCTTGCCCGGAGGAGATAAGTTTATTTTGAGCCGTCGAGTGCCATCGTATATTTAAGTGCTTCTTTTGTGACGACATTCCGCTGCGCCTCTCTCAATTAACCCTCGGAAGCTCAAAAATTAAGTTAAATACTCCGACTTTGCCCTGTGTTTACTTATTGGCAATCGACGGTTCACTGTAACTTCGTAAATTAAAACTCGGATTGTTTCGGTTAGCTCTCAACGGAAATGTTTGGAGGCTACCAAACCTTTTTTACACAAAAAAGTAACGTTCCAAATGCAGATAATTAAATAGCCACCTTCACCCAATACGTTTCGTTTAGTTTTCAACGATTAGAATGGCTGTAGCTATTAAAGTATCTAAGTAACCAGTGTTCAATACTTTTTATTTAGTTATTCTATTCTCAATACCAAAAAAGTTATAGCTGTCAAACCTTTTTACACAAAAAACACCGTGTTACATCTACATACTAAAATATTCACATTTAAAATTAATATAGCCAGTATTCAATACGTCTGGACAAGTTGCAGAAATCGTTAATTAAGACGATGGTAATTAGAAGTATTTGTAAGACAAAGCGGTACTTAGCAGCGGACTTTCGTCTAATTAAGATATTGACTTCTTTGAAAACAGGTATCAGACTTCTTTTTATAACGTACTTATCGCCATTAGATTAATCAAAATATCATTTCGTTAGTTGTATTTTCTTTTCATGTTAAGTAAGAATATTTTTTCTAATCTATACGTAGTAACGGTATGTAATGCGAAAATAAAAGTCTTTAATAGTACATTATGGGAAAAGTTAGCTTAGGTTGCTCATTGCACACAAGGCTGTGGGTTGCAGCCCGAGCGGCAGGCGAGTGCGTAACTCAGCCTAGTGTGCAATGAGCAAAAGCTCACGAGTTTCATACGACGTTTTTCAACACATTTGCGAGGAAAATACAAAGTAATTTACCACACAGCAACAAATTCCACAAAAACAAAATATGACAATTTATGGGAAAAGGCGCATAGGTTTTATTGGTTTTTTTTTCACACGCCCAATGCAAGAATATTTTGCGAACAAAGGGGTGAGTGAACATACAGCGTATTTCAAAATTATAATTTAAGTAATAAAAATCAAATATTTTAATATTTTATAACAAAATAATATTGTGAATTATGAATAATTGTATAATAATAAATATTTGTTTGACTTAACTATGAACTTACACATTTATTTATTTCAAAAATGAATATGAAATTTCAGCGGCATAAAACCTCTTTATTGTTACTAAAAATAATAACTACGTATTACCCGGTTAAATTGGGAATGCTCTGTTTATTCGCATAGAACTTGCAGTAAGGTACTAATTTAACTTTGTAGGGATAATTCTATAACAACCTAGTGTTTTATATATTATTGCACGCGTTTGTTATAGCTCGGTTTATTGCCCTAAAAGCGATGTATTAGGGCTCACTTTACGAGCAAATGTGTTGAAAATAATATAACCTCTCTGACTTGATTGTTTTATTAAGTATTATTGGTTATGTCTAATTAGGAAGAATGTTGCATGAATATTATTATGAAAAACCATGAAATTAGCGCATTAAACACATAATTAATGATAGGCATTTGCATATCTACCTAAGCTTCCGGCAAATGTCCATCATTAGTTACGCGTTTAATACCTGTGATTCTCTTTTTTTACGGTACAATGCAACGGTCTTAAAAGTGTATATGAAATTAGCGATCAAAATATTCAACGATACTATTACGGTATTTTATACTGTTGCTGTTATTAAATAATTGTATTAATGCGTCAGTGACATGTGCTGTGCTGTGCATAATGATGCTTTAAAAAAATATGTTACTGAAATCTCAAAATGACCATTCGTTTCAGAAAATATGCAACGTGTTTAATGTATGAAACAGCTGATTTTTTTCGCGATTTCAGCTAGCCTCCATACTAATAGTTGTGCGTAATTATGAGCCTATACTTAGTTTATTTATAGGTTTTGCATTACTTAATTTACAAGTTGTATATAGTGATAATTCTACGCAAACTGGTTTATAATACTCTTAATCAATATGACAACACAATACAAAGTAAAGCCGGATAATTAAATCCATCTTCTTGCTTATTGTTCCCGTAAAACGTCTCATAAATTATGCGATGGCACTCGACTAATCTGGCGAATAAATTAATAGTACATTAACCATCTATCCCGGAATTCGCATTAATAAGTTTACATTACGCATCACTTGAAACTGTTCGAAGGGCCAAACCACCCCGCAATTTATTTAAGAATGTTATGTAAATTTGAACACAAGTCTTTGATCGTCCGCGCCGAGAGTCCAAACAAAAAACTTCCACTCGAGAGCGGAAAAAACGTCGCGGAGCTTAAGAAAAATAATGATTTAATCTTACTTTTCGCTTCTCGCATATAAAAGCGATGGAGGGAAACTGGGGGTGCTCCAATCGTTTTTAATCTTTGCTTTGTAAAGGTGATTATGAGGGATTATAGGTTTGGAAGTATGGCTAAAATTACGTGGCTGAAGACCTTTAAGACCCCCTCTGCTCGTTGATGGCGTATTTTTTGGGCCAGTGGTGGGGGGGGGGGGGGCTTGCGGTCGAACCCCCTCCTCAACTTTTAACTCAAAGGCTTTATTACATTTTGTTTCACTTATAGATAGCGACGCTCCTTAGATCAGCTGCGGTCTCGACACGAAATTTAACAAGATATTACTGAAATGATTAGTAAATAACGTAAATACGATATACCTTTTCGTGCCTAAGATATTGCGATAAATATTCTTTATTGTTACTGAAGAAATACAACTTCTATGAAAAAGAAGAACCTATTTGAAACTTGTGATGTTTTGTAGTATAGTATACGTTTAAGTTCAAATCACATAATTATTGCTTTAACTAAACTAGATATTGTTAATAAAATATAACTAAAAAGGCATACTTATTCACATAAAAAACTAATTAATTCATTTACAAACAACAGAACAATCATATTGAGCACACAGACATATAATTTGTTTTTTGATTTTCGTGTATCAAAAAACAAATTATATGCACGTATATAATTATATCCCAATCAACGGCAACATTCAGTACATTATTACTAAAAACTATGTGATGAGTTAGCAATACCTTATATAAGGAAAACATTTACAAACCAAGATACCTGTAGGGGCGAGCCAATCCGAGCAAAGCCAGCGCAAGGGAATGAGCAGTTTTGTCATTTTTCATTACGTGACCAGATCAGCTTTTGTCATCGAAGAGTGCCTGCGATCTCTCGTCTCCTCTAGCCATACACCTCCTTCCTTGGAACTCCTTCTACCAAAAAAGCTAATTAAACCTTTATAAGGTAGGAAAGAAGGTATAAAGTTGATTAAACAAGGTTGCATTTAATGCTTTTTAGTTTTCAACATGCGTTCAAGAAAAGCCCTGCTAGATGAAGAGTGGTGCCT
Organism: Agriphila geniculea; assembly: GCA_943789525.1. NCBI lineage: Eukaryota > Metazoa > Arthropoda > Insecta > Lepidoptera > Crambidae > Agriphila > Agriphila geniculea. Next base: position 23,112,909 of record OX038871.1, read on the forward strand.
GTGTAAGACTTGAACTGTTACTATGAATACGTAAACGGTGGATAAATCCTTTACATCAAGCTTTTACATAAAGAAGCTACGAGCATAACAGAACTGTGCAGTGTAGTACCTAACAAAACATGGCTACGTGCTACGGCGTAGCATCGTAGCTTTCGTAATTTCGTGCTTTTGTGATTTCGTTAATTTATTAAAGTTAATTGTTTCCGTTTACTCTTCTACATATATAATAATATGAACTATTAATGATGGCATCTTTATGCACATTGAAATGATTAGCTAACACTGAAATTGCAGTAATAGAAATGTATCACTACATTCACTTAATACCTATATTATCCGTTGGCATTTAAAATAGATCATTACGGCAACAATGAACATAAAAACTATGAATGAAATGGAGATGACCAACTACCTATAATAATTATTTTGATCTCTATCTGAAGTCCTTGAAGATTGATGTACCTACACGATATAAAGACTACAATAGGTATCCTATGTACAGTTACGTTAACAGTCGACTTAATTATATTGCTTGATCTTAGCGGGAGGTAGCGGGGGTGCGGGGGGCGTCTCATCTCAATCGCAAATCGGCCATCTTGCGCCCCCGCCGCCCCCTACCCCCTCGTCCATTATACTTTTTAAGCTCCAATCTCGTTCATTTAAACGGTTGGCTTTAGATGGCAATCGCATTTTTCCACTGCAGGTCACGTCTCGACCCGTCTCCCGACGAGGGCTTAAATCAACAAAAGAAAATAATAAGATTCGTTCAAATTAAAAGTGTAATGTCGCGAAAGTGCGCCGCGGGGGGGCGGCCGGCCTAATCCCACCGCCGCGATTCATTAGGTGGGCTTACGGCCTCGAACGCTTAAAAACGTCGCGAGGAATTTTTCTTTATTCATAACGGAGATTAAGAGAAATGCAAATGAACCCTGGCGTCGGGCTACTTAGCTGTGTCAACAGGGTCGCGCGCGCTTGTTTTTTCTGCCACCTCGTCGCGCGTGATGCTGTGCTTGGTTTCGATATTCTTTTGTGAACTGGATTTCACATAAACGAATTGTTCATTGCAGTTTTTTAATTTTCTGTGGTATGACCCCTCCGCTAGCGTACCAACCGTCTGACCCCGAGTCGGTCTGTCAATGGCTCCAGGGGCCGTACCGGCTAACGAATCGATTATCGAAAAGTCTGCTGGGTTTCAAATTAAAACAGATAAATCGAGCCCCAATTGGGCGAAAATGGCGAACCCCATTTCATGATGTCACACGAACATCGTTATCTTCCAAATTACGTCAACAGAAAGTACAAGACGAAATTCCTTACTTTGATTTTTCAGTTCAGTTCAGTTACGGCGGCAGGGGCGGTTCGGTACGGCCCCTGGGGCCGTACCGGCTAACGAATCGATTATCGAAAAATCTGAATCGGTTTCAACTTAGAACTGAAAAATCAAAGGAAGGAATTTCGTCTTGTAGGTACTTTCTGTTGACGTAATTTGGAAGATAACGATGTTCGTGTGACATCATGAAATAGGGTTCGCCATTTTCGCCCAATTGGGGCTCGATTTATCTGTTTTAATTTGAAACCCGGCAGACTTTTCGAAGCTCGATTCGTAAGCCGGTACGGCCCCTGTCCAATATCCACCAGGCCCACCAGCACTTGTGATATGGAATAAAGCATACAGTACCTATCGGTAAAGTTTTGGGTAGGCCCCTTTACATTTTCAAACTAAGAGGGCTAATTGTTCTCTGAAGGATGGTCAACAGAGATTCCAACATATCGCACTACCCTCTCAAGCGATGTAGTATGCGATTAAGTTTTTCCCATAAGCAAGAATGTCCTCGGAGCCACGTCACGCGGTTGGTCTACACCAGGGATACCCAAACTTTTTAGGGGCAAAAACCCCTTTTCCAAAATGAACTGATACCACAAACCCCCATTGCCAAATTACTTTAAAAATCCAATCAAACATCAAGTGAAATTAATAAGAATCATTATAAGTTTATGTTGACCCCTAGAAAACCGATTAATTCGACCCTAAGGGGTCGATATCGACCACTGGTCTACACGTTCCTGTGGATGGCAAAATGTACCTACCTCTACCTTGACTGTGCTTACACTACGTTGGTTGGCTGGACGTTTCCTCAAAGTGGTGTTTACTTTCGCAACATTTCAAACAATTAAGTATATTATTGTTATACACGACACAGGTCAATAAACTACTAATAGACCCGTCTTAACCTAAACCTTTTCCACAACATTTACTGTAGGTAATTTTCATACAATTTAGCAAATCGCAACTAACAATAAAGCTATTATCTAACTTCAGCGTATTAAAACAATTCGATCTCTTTGCAAGTCTAATACCACTTATCTTCCTACGTAAAGTTCTTACATTTAAAATGAAGAATAGCAATAAGACAAAACACTGGCGGAGAAACAAAAGACACCAAGACACCGATAATAACCTCTGGGAGGTATCTGGAATTGTATTATTACTCGGTATCGATCGGCCGTTCATTTATTTGTTCATCCGGCCTTAAAGTTTACGCTGGCAACTCTTTCGCGAGCATTATGCTTAGGGATGAGGACATTGCACCGTTTATCGATACTTTTCATGTAAAACTTTTTTACATTGTTTCGATTTCGTATTGGCAGTTAGCTTTTAATCTTTGAAAAAATATTTCTAACAAAAATTATACAAATATGAAAGAAAAGAGAAAAATCGTTTGGGTAACAGTGTTGCTTAATATCTTATATGATATGGCGGACGCTAACCTCAGTTAGCGTTCCTCAGTTCTCTCAAGAAGTCAAATCAATTAGCTACTAAATAAAACTGATTTTAATGTCAGAAATCGAAAGACAGTTTCAAATATTTATGAATGAAAATAAATCAATATTGTTCAATTAAAAGGCTTAAAAAATCAGTACCTAATTTAAAACGCACAAAATAAAAAGTATCTGTGGCCGATATGGAGGACGTTGAGTGAGATAAGTCTAATCAATTACTTACTGGTTAAAACTGTCTTCAATCTCAAAAGCCGAAAAATAGTTTCAAATATATCGTTAGGAATATAAAAATTATGTTGAGGCACATGGCCCAAAAAGGTGCTATCATTAGTGGTCATTCACCTTTCTTGATCACGCATTAATTACTTACTGTTTTTGTATTGATGCTAGGTACTGATGGTGATTGATGAAAATAAAATGCCACAAAGCATTTACTGCACACGTCCACATTAATTGAGTAATTTAACATCGACATTCCCAAAACATTGTCACAGCACTAAACAACGCTCCAGTCAACTCGAGTATTTTTATTCGGAATTTATATCTGGCAACGAATCCCACATTATTGTCCGGGAGCATTTATTTTCTGATGGGCATTAAAACAAACCCCTTTTTCTTCGGAGCGATTTCATTTTAGCTGGGTTTAGGAAATTCGGGCATTTTAAAGCCTGTCTTATAGAGCTTCTGCGGCTTGGCTCCGTTGGGCGGAATAATTAATTTATTATTATTGTTTTTCTCCTTCAGATAACGTGTTCTGATAATAAAGGGCATATTTCAGCTCCTGTTGGTACTGAAGCAGTGGATTGTTTATGAAGCCTTTGTAAAAGTGAAAAATGACTGAAATATTTCTATAGCAAAATTTATTTAAAAAAAGAAAAAATTATGAATGTGCGCTTGTCTATTAGCGCTATCGCACACGGGCAACTTTTGTCTCATCAACTTTTTTGTCTCTCACGTGATTTGTATGAAAAGTTGCAGACGACCGTGTCGCTTCGTGTGCGCGCTTCCATATAAACCCGTGGACTTGATGTGAGAGACAAAACAGTTGCTGGGAGACTAAGTTGCCTGTGTGCGATAGCGCTTATAGTAGGTATAACTATTTCTTTACCTGACTAAAAGGAAATAATGACGTTTATTTTTATATGCTTTTAGTTAGCCACCAATTTTATGTACCTACCTACCTTATTATTAAAAAGTTTTATAACCTATATGAAACCTAGAAGACACCGATATGGGTAATCTTAAACATTTATTTGTAAAATTGCACGCAAATAATATCAATATTCACACGTAGGTACAGTAACTTAAAGCTACTTAGGCAGAACACGTAAGTAATTTATGTATGCTATACTCTGGCATATCAGTTTTGATTCCTTGTCATACAAGGAAACGTTCAACTAAAAATATTACTTTAATCTGTAGAATAAGTAACATTGCGCTGTATTTATTTCTAGGTATCTATTGACTCATCTTTGAGACATGTTCGGTAGTAGCAATGCCTATACACGATATTTTACGGCGGTGCTGAACTATGTTACATTAAAATTACAAAAGGCACATTCTATTCAACTAAAGATATTCAAAAGCCGTTTTGATCAAACATTGAAACGTTTTAACCTATTGAATCGGAGTGTGTATTAATTTTTCCGCCCGCCCACAAGTGGGCAGTGGGCAGCCGTAGCATCAAAGCGGCTCATTTGTTTGCCCACTCGTTCATATCCCGCAATGAATTCACCGGAATATCCCTCAGTTGGCAACTGTGGAGGTGGATTTTATTAAAATAAGTATAAATAAATTGAAATCTTTTATATTAAATAATAATAATATATATCCATACAGATAATAAGAAAACAGCATAATTTATATTTTATAATTTAATGAGTATTATTTTTCTTTTTCTTTTGTTTTTCTTTTCTCTGATTAGATTTTAGGCATGCAAGATTGTATGTCTAATTGGAGATCTCACTGCGGCCTGCAACACAGTTTTATAAACAGACCGCAGAGATTCATATGTGTACACGTTTGAGATCTAATAAATAAACTATATTACAATAACAAATCACGTCAATATTAATAGTCACAAATCCATGTTTCGGTAAAAATATTCATCACATAAACATTACGGATTCGAATCTTAGACTCAAAAGGCAGTATTTTCTACAAGCACAGACCATACAACGATCCTGATTTACTTTTTTATCATACTTTTAATGACAAATGATAATTACTTATTTTTAATATGTGAACTAATCCATTATGTTCAACCCATGCCCCAGGCGCGGTCCGAGGGGGCGGGGGGGTCACAGGGGACATGACCCCCCCCAAAATCGTACACGTCACATAGAAAAAACTTCTAAAAATTTACAGAAATCAATTATTATTATTAGTGTCCCCCCCCCCCAAAATTTCAGCTGCGACCGCGCCTGCCATGCCCTGCCTGACCTCAATTTGGTTCTAAATTTCATAAACCTTATTACTTAACTCTTTTTATTAATCTATTAGAATTGATTTAAAGTCACCTGCAGACTCCACACGTCGTCGCAACCAGCTTAATTTGATTAACGCCTACAAACCGGGGCGGGCGGGTGTAGTGCCACTCGACGCGACTGCAAACTGCACAGCACTCGTATTAGCTCAGCCAAAGCTCAGCCCAATCAAAATAAAGCAAATACTAATCACAGGAATTGAGTAATTTATTTGAATAACAATAAAATTCGTTGTTAGTCGGTCGTGTGCGAATACGATTTTTTCTGTTCTTTTAGTCTAGAACAGAAAAAAAAACAGTTACAGTTTAGATTAGAGGATTTAGAAAAAAAATATTTTTAGTACCTATAGGTACAAAATTGTATGAAATACGCGTGTTGTGTCGTTGTGATTAATGTTATATATCCTAACCTTTTTTGGCCATAACCAGAACTTCGATCGAGAAGTTAAGGAAAATGTGGAGGAAACGTAACATTACCAAAGCCACCAAAGTCAGGCTCGTGCGAACACTTGTATTCCCCATTTTGCTTTACGCGGCAGAGACGTGGACAGTGCGCGAGCTGGAAAAGGGGAAGATAGATGCTCTAGAAATGTGGTGCTGGGGATATCATGGATGGAATTCCAGGAGCTCGGCATCACACAGATGGCGGGAGATCGTGCGAAAGCTGTGTCCGCTTCTACCACCGACGTGGACGCTTCAACGTGAACACGACCGCTCTGCCAAGAGCGAAACGACAAAGAATAAGAAGAAGAATAACCTTTTTTAGATAGAAAGACGTACCTAATTATATTTTTTAGGGATGTTGATAATATAGGTAGGTATCTAGGGTTGCCAACCCTACTATATAATCTATCAGATATAGTAGGGTTGGCAACTAATTAGATATAGTATCCTACTATATTGAGGACTCGCCTACTATGATTTTTGAAAAAATATATAGTAGACAAAACTACTATATTTTTTCAATTGAAAAATTAAACAAAAGCAGTAAGAAAATATTACTTATATGCACATAGGTCAGGGAATATTAACGTTATTTTTGAATATAACGTTATTTCTTACTTTTTTTACCGTTAATTTTAACATTAACGTTATGTCAATAAATAAAGTTAATTTTAACGTTAATTTGAGAAATAACGTTAAATTTTACGTTATTTACTGAAATAACGTTAATTTTAACGTTATTTCTTTCTTTTTTTACCGTTACTTTAAAATCAACGTTATTCCAATTAATAACGTTAATTTTTTTACCGATAATTTTACCGGTACTAAATTTAACGCTATATTTAACGTTAATTTTACCGGTAAAATATTTTTAACGTTATTTTTACCGGTAAATTTACCGATAAAATGTTTTAACGGTATTTTTAACGTAATTTCTTTTATAACGTTATTTTTTTAACGGTATTTCAATCCCTGACATAGGTAGGTAATTGCGTAATAATTTTTGAGTTTAAACACTTGTTTATGGTTGTTGAATAAATTATGAAAATGTTAGAATGAAATATGCAACTTCTTTAAAATCCTCCATACACAACGACAACCTACTAGGTATATTTTTTGGACTTTTTCGCCATCTACTATATTTTTACAAGTAATAATCTTAAAAATACTATATTTTGTGCAAAAAAAGACGGCAACCCTAGTGTAGGCCTACAAAACCAAACCAAATAGTTTTTTTTTTTATTTTTTAATATAGCATAAAAGAAGATCTTTCGACGAAATATTTGTAGAAAGTGGATAACGCTTGAGACGAGAAATATGTATTTTAAACACCATAGCGCCATCTGGCTGAGGAGGTTGCAACAAAAGTTTACTGTTTGCAGCGCCATCTATGTACGTTTGAAGATGCTACAAAAGCATGCTTTACATTTAACAAGGGCTAGTACATACTACGATTAATAGAGGGCGCTAAAACGGTTAAAAGTATATTGATGATAGATGGCGCTAAAACTGTTAAAATGTCTATGTATATTGATGATAGATGGCGCCAGTCATCTTCCAAAAGCACAAAATACAATAAATTAAGGCTGAAGTTCACCAACACAATAAAGAGCTGATTAAGTTCTGACTGTTTTTGACGTTTTTATGTATGGAGAAAATGTATAAAACAGACGATTAAAAATTAAGTAGTTGGTGAACTCGGATCTAAAAAGACCAAAATAATTACCTACTATAAATTAAATTTTGAGCAGCACAGTAGAAAATACATACCTTATCCCAGTAATTCTTCAATTGGAAGTCATTAGTTAGTAGTGCAATAAAAGCGCATTTTCCACGAAGTTTACTCGAACTTTTGAAAAGTATTATAAAAACCCATCCATAAATTATCGTGCTACAATGCCCTTATATCAAGTAGGTAAAATTAAGTAAAATGTAGAGTTATTAGTAGGCCTACCTACTGTTAATACTTATATTATGTAGGTTTTTAATAAAAACATTTCCCGAGATTTCCATGTTAATTAAGTAGTTCCTATTGCAATTGAGTCAATCAACTTTTAAGTACTTATCCTATTATCTTGAAATAAAAAATAAAGAAAATAGTTTATCTCATAAATACTTAAACTTAAGATTTTGGTACCTAACACAAATAAATATATTGTTGTACGTAATTTGTTCATAGGTTGTCCAGTGAACATTTCATCAATTTCATACAAATAAAAGGGACATCGACGTCTCTTGGACAACCGGTAAAATACGAACAAATATGTAAACAACATATTTATTTCTATTACCAAAATAATACTTAAAGTATTACATTTAACCCAAACCATTATTTTTAAGTTAGTTGATAATAAGTATTTGTTTTCAAGGAAATATACTTTTATGTTTGTGGACAGGAAAACTAATAGGACAATTAAAAGTTGATTGACCCAATTTTATATCCATCTCATCAATAGCACCCAATAAAATAAATTCTTTTAAGTTCGGAAAAATAAATACTTACCTAGCCTAGGCACTTAGCCTTCTAGGTAATGAAAATTCTAGATTCCAAATGAAAACTTTGGAAATTGACCCATTCATTTTAGTAATTTACGTAGGAAGTACATTTATAAAGTTTTGGAAAGATATTTGCATCCAATCAAACCGGTCGCATTAATCTAATGACCTCAAAGAATATTCTCGACTTGTACCTATAAGTAATTCGGAAAATACCGATTAAGTACCTACCATAATACCTATAATTAGGGTTGCCAACTTTTTTTGCATCAAATATAGTAGTTTCAAGATTATTACGTGCAAAAATATAGTAGATGGCGAAAAAGTCCAAAAAATATAGTAGTTATCGTTTGGTATGGAGGATTTTTCATACTAACATTTTCATAAACAGAAGTATTTAAACACATAAATTACTATGCAATTATTTATGTGCATAAGGATAAGTAATTTCTTTTTTGTTTGCTATTTTAGTTTAATTTTTTCACTTGAAAAAATATAGTAGTTATGCCTACTATATATTTTTTCAAAAAATATAGTAGGCGAGCCCTCAATATAGTAGGATACTATATTATATAGTAGGGTTGGCAACCCTACCTATAATATACCTGTATGTATATTAATTATCATGTAGTTACCTCCTACTGAGATTACAATATTGTCTTGACCTGAAATTAGAATAAAAAAAAGAATTTGATAGGTAATATTTTGGCACTTTAAAGTGTAAAGTGACATGGTTAGTATAGCCACAGAGGAAATTATCACTAGGTATAGCTAGGTATTTAGATAATATTGGAGACCACAGAACAAGAAAAAAGGTGGAGACCATAATATGTATTAGTTAATACAGGTGAATACTAAAGGATAGTACCTATACCTACTTACTTTAAACCAACTACCTAGTAGAGTTACTACCTATCTTAGAAAAAGTTATAGATGAATTTATAATCTTTCTCCTTCCTAATCTACACTAGACCTTTTGCTTGCAGACTAGACAGACTTTAATATAAAAGTATCTTGTATTGTTGAACTGTGGCATAGATAATTCGTCTATGGTTCCGGCAAGCTTTTATTTCTACATGAAATAATCATATGAACAAAATCACAAAGCAAAGCATATCATTTTATCAAAAAGTTTTAGGTAGGGAAGTATCAAAAACTTATTGAACGATACAACAAACCTACCCACCTAACCTACCTAATAATAATCTACCTAAATCGCTCTTGCTGAATGGCCCTCATCTACGTTGTCTATTTATAAAATCCTAATGGTGGCTATTTATATTCTCCTATTAGGTATGTAGGTATTTTTAAAGCGTAAACAAAACACACTTACAGGCCCTCCACATGCTCCTCCGGACTGAAGAGGCCTCACCTCCCCTACACACGCTGATATTTGGCCGGAAGGCCGCGGGAGGCCGCGCCTCTCCGTATGAATCTACGGCCCGGCCTGAAGGCCGAGAAGGACGATGCAATACGAAGAAAAGGGAATTGTGTCAGTATGCCCCTTTTCTTTGTATTGCTCCGTCACTCTCAACCTCTGCGGCCGCCTGTGCATGTGGAGGGCCTCATACACGTTGAGGTTTGGCCGGAAGGCCGCGCGCTACTCTGTCCGATCCTCATGCAGGCCGGGTTTGTGCGACATAGGAGCCTAAGTTCTGAAAGGTATTTTCATGATAAATTCAATCAGATTTAATTTGAATTTAAAGCTGTTTAAAGAAGCCAATATTAATAATTTCTTAATTTCTCCTATTCGCCGTTTGTCAGTTAGAATTTAAAATAATTATAAATTTCGCGTATTTTTGTACATACTTAGGTATGAAATTACCTACAATTTCTTTCTATCCTAACTAGGGTTGCCAACCTTACTATATAATATAGTATCCTACTATATTAAGGGCTCACCTACTATATTTTTTGAAAAAATATATAGTAGGCAAAACTACTATATTTTTTCAAGTGAAAAAATTAAACAAAAGCAACAAAAAAAATTACTTAGATAAGTAATTGCATAATATTTTTTGTAATTAAACACTTGTCTTTATGGGTTTTTAAATAAATTATGAAAATGTTACTACTTAATTAAGTATGAAAATGCAACTTCTTTAAAAACCTACATACAAAATGGCAACCTACTATATTTTTTTGGACTTTCTCGCCATCTACTATATTTTTACACTAAAAATCTTGAAACTACTATATTTGATCCAAAAAAAGTTGGCAACCCTAATCCTAACTGACACAATACAGCGAATAGGAGAAATTATACAGTAAAAATCGACAGGAAAGTCTGTAAGTTGGCTATTATAGCTTTCGAACAATATCAATTCAAATAATATGTGATTTATTTATCGTAAAAATACCTTTCAGAAATTACCTATCTAGCTCGTTTGAATGGAAAAACATAGAGGGCGTAAGTATTTTATTTTGAGTTTTGAATAGTAGGTATAATAAGGTAATCGAACCACACAGGAAGAAAAATATAGAGGCACCAATCTCAGAATGACGTCAATTCAATTAACTCATAGAAAAACAAAAATTAACACTATGTTTTTGAAAACGCAAACCACAGACAAAGTACCTACGTCAAAATGTCATGCATTACATTAGTGATGTGCGTGCGTGGGTGTGTCACTATGTAGATACTGATATGTCCCTAATGATAACCTAGACCTCACCCCCAGCAAATAATATCATGTTTACTCTGGAAATAATCCGTTGCTAATCAACAAATTAACACACTTGAACATGTAAATAATTACATCAGGTTGACTTGACAACGAATCTTCATAACAACAACGTTCATTGCTAGATTAATTAAACAATATAGGTATACAATATATTTACAATCTATGTAGGTAGGTAGGTAGGTAGGTACTAGATTATTTTCCAACTAAACATTTAGATTGGCGGCGTTTTTAATTTTCATATCATAAAGAGTCAATGAATGAAACACTCTTGAAAGAATGCTTGCTTCACGATAAAATTGATTAGGTAGGTATTACTTATGAAAAAATTAAATGAAATTGTTTAGGTAGGAAAAGAGAAATGTAAAAAATACCTACTACCTACCTACCTACATATAGGACATTTTTAAAGGTGCAACTTGCTTGCTGTTTTTAATTTATAATCAGTGGTACCTACCTAGGTACCTTCGTATTTTATTAAGCAATTTAATTCATTTAAATACACTTAATCCGGATACACTTCATTATAGAAAGTCGCCTTTAATTTAAATATAATGACTATTTTACATAATAATTTGCATGTATTATGCTGAAACCTTTGACTTTGTTTACTGTAAGAAATTGGGACTACTTGTATCTAATTAAAATGTACATGCGTGCATGATAACAGGATACTTAATTTTTTGTAAGTAGGTACAAGGTACCTAGCCTAGAGGCTTATATTCACTTTACTATTGAGGAACATGCCTAATATAGTAACATCTAGAGAAATAAATTATCTGCTAATTTACTAGGTATTGTTATCGTAATATTTGAAGCACTTTTTGAATTAGGTATTGCCTATGTAAAAAGCTTTACGATTTCTATTTCTATTTGATACTTTCTTCCGTTTTTCTGGGAATAGTCTGATTCTGATTTTTTATTAATTTAAAAAAGTTTTAAAAGTCATGCGTTCTTTTTAAAAACAGCGCGCCACTACTTTTTGTGTGTAGCCAATAAAGAAAAGGCAACTGTTTAAAGCAGCCAATGAGAGAGTTGCTATATGGTGTGACTTCGGTGGGAGGCTCCCAGTGCACGTTCAAAATATCAGATTAAACTTCTTTTCTAAATGAACTGTTTATTATTAGGATACGTAAAACGTATTATATGCGTTGAATTGTAACGAGCATTTGTCGTCAATCAATGAAAGCTTATTATTAATAGATAACATCAAAACATAGTAAAATTATCGAAGTTTATTTCTCCGCATCACACGATCGAGTCATATAAATACAGCGACGATCCCCACCTCTTGTCAAACGTCAAATCGTTTCGCTGCGTACGGTCGTTGATGTTCGCGTTGCCAGTTCGCGTTATTTCGTAAGCCACACATTTCGGACAGAAGATAATAAAATAAAAGTGACAGTAAAATTAAGGAGTTGTGTGTTCAGTGATATTTATACAAATAAATAACACGAGAAAATGTCTTTCAACACCGATATATCTACCAAATTGGAGAACAGCAGGTACGGATATAGATTTCTAACATCATTCAACGCTTTTAACGCCTGCCCCTTTGCAAGCCCTTGGAATTGGATCACAGGAGAATGTGTGTGATGGTTATAAGAATCAGTTCATTGTCGATTCTGGGATTTCTGGGAAATTGGATCATTCTGCAGTGCAGTGCTCAAGATGTCTGAATTTCCTTTCACATTTGTGTCGGGTCATTTCCAAAAGTGTTTTAACCTCTGCATTATTATATCATTCATCCGTTTTACTCGTGTGACGAACATTTTTGTGCATTTCTCATAAAAATTGGACGCTTTTGGAGTGTTGAATTGAATCATCCCATGGCCATGATGAGGTTATGCGGGCATCCATTCCATTGGGCTTGCGCGATCCTTATGTGTGTGAGTGTGTGAGTCAGAGAAAATCCTGTAGGAATGATCGACATCATTCCTACGGGATTTCCTCTATGCTTGGAGTTGGACTATGCATCCATATCCTTTCATGGCCAATACTTTCATTTTTATTGATGTTAAATTATTTCTGTATATGTGGCTCTTTGCAACATGACTCATACTATTTGAATATCTTATTCAGTAACACTATTTATGCTCTAATTAATTTTAATTGGATTTTTTACATAGAAATGTGTGCTTTGACATAGAAATTTCTGCTTTTACATAAAAGCTTCCTAACCAAATCAAATATAACCTAAAATATTCCAAAAGATCTCTAATTATGCTGCTAGGAATGGCACATAATCGTCCGTAACTTGAATGTTCACCTATATCATAATAGTAACAAACCGAACCTGACTCCGACCATAAGGAACGCTTTGACCAAGAGCTTTTTACCTAAATTGTAATACAATTGATTTGTAATGTAACTTAGAGTGCTAGGTACCTAGTTATGTATCATCAGGTTATTGATCTTTTAGTATTATCATATTTACTCTTTAAAGACAGCCCCATAGCACAGAATAACTAATGCCCATAGCCACTTTCAATCCGAGCGCTGTCTTCTGTGATAGCAAAATTTCTATAAAAATATCAGTAGATTATATAATCTACTAGGTACAGATATAGATATTATTGCTTGGTTTTTCAAGTAAGGTCATATGAAAGATCTTACTTGAAAAACCAACCAATAATATCTGTCAGATAAAATTGATGTCATGTGTAAAGTTATGGATAGGTAGTATAGGTACTCCCCTAAGGATCTCCACGACGATCGGTCCTGCGCTGTCCGCATCCAGTAGTGGGTAGTTCCATACTAATAAGATTAATTTAACTTCATCTGTTAGTCAAATCTTTAATTCATTGGCTGTAGGTACTAACCCAATCTAAGTATTTTAAATTTCTCAATTCCCAAATTCTACTTTGCTTGGTACCAAATGATTGTTTTAAAAGACATCTGTTATTTCTTACACAATACAATAGTGTTGATTCTAAATTGACAACTAAATTCGAACAACTTAAAAAAACTTAATTTTAGCATTCTATTCTTGTCATTTCAATACAGAAAGAAAAGGATGAAAAACAAAATTTAGTTTAGTCTTGTCAATTTAGTTTAGTCATTGCCAACGGGGAAGGCAACTGTCAATATGGCGCTGCGTACGCTAGTTCCACGAGAGCTATGAAAACAAAGTACTTTTACTTTAAAAAATCGTTTTTAAAGCTTTAAAATGATTAAATTCTGTGTAATAGGCTTAAAAAATGTTGGTACTTACAAATTTCCGAAAAATCTGGATATAGAAAAAATTGATAAATTCTGAAAGAATAAAAATGTCTTAATTTGGCTTTCAATTTCAGCATTTGCATTGTAGAATAGTCTTTTAAGTCCATTTTGGGTCAATGGGTCTTTTTCGGTTAAGAAATACCACAAAATAAATACCTATTTTCCCATACATTTTGTAATGAACGTCTACTGTCTTAGGAACAAGCGTACGCAGCGACATCTACAATTAGCTTTGCGTTGCCAACCCTACTGAATTTTAGTTATATTACTACAATTTTTATTTATAAATAATTACATTTAAGACTCCATCATCATAATTTTCCTGGATTTATCCCAATTAACTTGGGGTCGGCTCAGCATTTTGTCTTCCATACATCTCTATAGTCCTTAGGTTCCCAGCCAGTGGGGTTTAGCCACCCAATGGGGGTGTAGAGCTATGCAAATGGGGGCGCGACGAGCAGCTCCAGATAGTTAGTACTATAAATCTTAAAAATCATATTTTCTCACGGCAGGAACGGTGCCACCGATGCATAGTGCACCTCTTGTGTTTGATTAGCTATTGATAATAGTAAAAAGTTGGGAAACCCTACTTATAGTCTGTTAATCCTTATTTGTCCTATTTAGTAAATTGTTATATAATAATATGTTGTCTTATTAAATCAAATGATTACTAATTATTAGTTACCACCCTATGTGTGAAAAACCATTTGTTGTATTTTAGTTTTAATTGTTTTTTTTTCATTAAAGAGTTGGGTGAAGGTTGTTTACCAATAAGATAAGACAAGTAAGGATAAAGTAAACAGACTTTAATCACTCGTCATCTCAAAGTTAATATCCTCTACAATTCAGGGATTCCCAAAGTGGTAGATATCAACCCCCTGAGGTCGAAATCGGTTTCCCAGGGGTCGAAATAAACAAATAATTATTATTACACTTGATAATTTGGTAGGATTTTTAGGGTTCCGTACCCAAAGGGTAAAAACGGGACCCTATTACTAAGACTCCGCTGTCCGCCTGTCTGTCACCAGGCTGTATCTCATTGACCATGATAGCTAGACAGTTGACATTTTCACAGTTGATGTATTTCTGTTGTTGTTCATATAACAAATGTGATTTTCTTGTCGTTTTTTGCTCGATATTAATAAAACAGAATAAAATATTTTTTAAGGGGGGCTCTCATACAACAAACGTGATGTTTTGCCATTTTTTGGTACGGAACTCTTCGTGCGCGAGTCTGACTCGCACTTGACCGGTTTTTTTAAGTAATATGCCTATGGGGGTCTGAAGTATCAGTTCATTTTGAAAAAGTGGTCTCTTGCCCAAAATAGTTTGGGAATCCCTGCGCTACATCATAGAGTCCAGCCTTCAATTTACGTTCATTACACCACAGAATGTAATAAATAATTTTACCTATTAAATTCATTAAATTAAAATTTAACAATAAGCACTGAAACATTAATAACTTTATGTGTAATGTAAGGAAAATTGTGATTGTAATATTTCATTATACTTACAAAACTTTTTCCTTGTTACAGGAACACCCTGCGCAAAATTGCCAGGAATGACAATACTGAGTTCTCAAAGCAGAGCATCCTCAATGATATGGAGAACTTTGTGAAGATGGTGAACACCATGGACGAGACAGTGCTGGTTCCCAGCCGTCTGATGAACCTGCCCCAAGAGGGTGATGATGACCCGTTCAGCCTATTTGCCATGCTGAATGATTTAAAGACTGAGTTGTTGTGGGCTGGAGATTCCGAGGATAGTGAGAGGGGAAGACGAGTGTCAGACTTAAGTGATACAGAGAGTGATGCCTCCAGTGCTGCTGGTGACTCTGGTATAGACGGAGAGGACGAGCGAGAGTCAGCAGTTCGAGCAGCCGCAGCTTGCAGGCGCCACCTACGCGGGCTCCGTCGCTCGCTACGCACGCTCACCGCCGCTGCCGTTCACCTCACCAGATCATATCAAGAAGAAGTAGGCGCTCCAGTCTAGAGATAACATTTATTACCCTGTGATCAAAGCCTGTCCCGAACGCGGTGTACATATAGGATAAGCAGCCCGCTCTGTACATATAGATTTATAGGGCTGAACGTGTATGGGAATCTCAGTAAGTTAACAAGGTTATTATTTAATAAACTTAATTTGCAATATTTCAGTTTTTCTATTTTTACCTACCTCAATTAAATAACATTCTCAGAATTTAAGTAGAAAAATATGCGAAGCTCAAAATAGATTTGTGGCCACTATTTCTCACAGCTGATCTGTATGTAGGTATACTTAAATTAGCATAGTCTCCATTATGTAATGGAATGTGAACTCGATTCGAGCGAGACCCATAAAATTAGGAGGCTCGTCAATAACGTCAGTCGTGAAATGAAATAAAATAGTACTGTTAGGTACCAGTTCTATTAATTCTTATGATGTTACCTACCAACCAAGAACTTAAATAGTTCATTTTATACATAATAAATAAATTGACGTAGCGAGGGCGACGCGAAGCGTCTCCGTTTCAGTTTGGCAAAATTGCATTCGTATGTCCGGATGTCTGGCTGTTATTCTTTATAGGTCGCATTTCTCAACAGATCCTCGTGATGTGAACAGGTACAATAATTATATGGATTTTATTGTCGGTTCAGTTTTTCGTCATTTTTCAAAATGGCGCAGATATGGGATTGAAACCGTAAAAAAAATCTCCTGCGCAAAGAGTACAATGTATCTCAATTGCGTTGTGCGGGCCTCCAACGCCCACAAGGGGGCGCTATCGCCCAGTTTGAAAAGCTCTGCTTTAAGTAGTCATATAAAGATTATTGTTTCTGAATCTAAAATCATCAAATAATTTAAAGAGAAACTTACAAGTCAAATAAGACCATGGCAACAGTTTATGGTAGGTTCAATCCCACACTAAAGCCGTTCATTGGCTCAATGCTTATCATCAGCAAGAGATAACCGAAAATACTGCTGCCATATTATTTTTTATTACCTACCTTTGACATTCTACGAAATCCAGACATTTTGGCGTGCAAAACTGTCGTACTAGTCGAGGTCAGTCCTTGAACTGAATAAGGTAGGCCTAAATCGATCCGAGTACTGCAGACTAGCCTGAGCTAGTATTACCTACTATAAAATATCAAGCCAATTTTTTTGCCTGAGAGTTTCCAGACGAGTAGATAGGTACTATCCTCGTCAATTGGTAATGCGCCTGGTGGCCATGATTTTAACCTCAAAAACGAAAAACAATTGTAAAATTTTTATATACCCAGACACTATCTTATTGAAAATAATAATTCAATAATTAATGTATTAGATTACCTATTAGAATTTTCTTGTTTCATGACATTTTTAGTTGCGGATCACGTCAACGTGAATGTTAATGTGACAAGGTTCCAGCGCATTACCAATTGACGGGGATTATAATGCCAAAACGTGTCCTCATGTTTTGTTATTGTTGAGATTTACGATCAAATATTTTAGTACCTAGGTAGAATTCTATGAGTTATTGTTTGTTTTATGATCTGAGGAAATGTTTACCTTGAAATAAATCAATAGGTAGGTACCGTCACAGATCCTTTAGTTAGAGTTTAGACTACCTACTTAATTAGGTACCTACTTGAGAACTTAAAAAGGTCGGCAGGAGGCAAGAGTTACCAATAAATGCACAAAGGAGTAATGATACAGATTGAAAAATGAAAATTTCTGGACAATTTTCTTAAATATCTGGACAATAGGATTTTTGGCTGGACAAAAAGGATATTTGGCTTTGTTAACAACATCTCCGCACGGAGAGACGAATTCGCATGGAGTTATCTACGCCTAAATATCAGAAAACTCTGTTCATCAAATCCAGCAGCGAACTAAATTCTATGGAATAAGCATTCTGCTCAAAAATGGCACCACACGAAAAGTACAACTAAGTGGATAGAGCTAAAAATGCTGGCATTTAACTATGCAGCACAAAGCATCTGAACACTGGTTGCTTATTAGCGACCATAATTTGTATACTCATAGATATTTTCTATACTTAAACGAAAAAATAAGATACGTTTTTTCTGCATCTTTATACTGCCTTCTTTGCATCTTTTACACTTTTTGACTATAAAGGACGTCATTTCTAATAAACTCTCTCTTTCTATTTTTTCTCTACAATACAAACTGCAATTTATTGAAAAGAACACCAACGTCAGTTACTGGGTGCGTGGCTGGCCCGACTAAAGCTGAGTGGGTTGTACTTTTTCGGCCCCGTGGTGTCATTTTTTAAGCAATATTTGTTTGCAATTACACTTCCATAGATTTTAGTTCGCTGAAATCCAGTGACGAAAGCGATTTTTATTTTGGACATTTTGCCTAAACCGGGACACTGGACAAAATAGTTCCTACCTATCTTAAGGTGGTACCCTGAGCGAAAGTGGCGCCGCGGTGAATTTTATTTAATATTATAATTCTAATACACAATTTTAATAATGTTTATCGTGGAGATTTTAGGGCCTACAGTCTAATATTTTTAGACGGTATCGTTACATTCCCTAGTAATCACTGCTAGAAGTAGATAGAAAAACTGCTAAAAGTGGCCGTTTTTGACACATTTGCTATCTACTTCTACGAATGACTACGAGGGCATGTAGTGATACCTTCTAAAAATACTAGACCATGGACCCTAAAATCTCCACGATAAACATTACTAAAATCTTTTTCTATTAATAACTTATTAAATAAAAACCTGTGAGGGCGCCACTTTCGGTCATACAACCGCCTTAAGAACAACTCTACAATTCAAGCACAAGAACCTAAGATTTTGATTAGGTCTTAAATAGAGCAGTACCTACCAATATAAAGAGAAGGTGGGTGAATCGTACGATATTAGAAAGCAAGCACGAACGCAGTGGTAGTGGAAGTGCAATACCCAACTATACTATTATAGCAATAAAATGTATGTGTCTGTCATAATCTTAGGGTACATTTTACTTGAGTTCATTGATTGGCAACTTCAATAGTTTAATCAAAATTCATCAGAAATAACTTTTCCCTATCAGGCTACGTATGCACCTCACCTGCCTCATAGGCCCGGTACATTTTCTTTTCAGTATTTTTTTATAGGCTCGGAACAGACGTATCGTACAACATCAATTTGTTGATGCCTAAAAATCCAAAATCAACGGGTCTAAAAAATTATAGGATAGGGAAGTAGATATCCTATTAAAAATTGAAATTCAATCAATAAAATTAGAAAGAATTTAATATCTAAGAGCCGGACTGAAGAATATACCATAGACGAATGAAAATTATTAATAAAAACTTTTTTATCTAACCCAACCTAACCTATTAAGGTTCCGTTACGCGAAATCATTTGTCTCTGTCTTTTTCTTTACGTGTAAAGAGTATGGAAAATAACCTGACTTCTGCACTTTTTCGACGTTTTTCGTTGTTTTTCATCATTATCTTTAGCACAATTATCTTTCTTGAAAAAAAGTTATATGAGCAACATACGTTTACACTATTATTTACGCCAAAAATATGGCCCGCGACAAGCGCTTTTGATGATATTCTGCTTTTTTTTTACAATCATCTGTGAGGTTTATACGCAATTTAATGTTTGTAGCAACTAGGTAAACTCTTAAGCTTGTCGTATGTTTTTTTTGGTGGCTACAAGTTTACGTTTTCTATATAAAGATATGGCCCGCGCAAACCATGTTTTCCTAGTACCACAAGCAAGCCTCTAAACTTTCAAGATTTCTCTTGACACATTTTTGGCTGGACGGTGTTCCACGATACAAAATAAATTAGGCTGACCTTGTCTCGTCTGACTTCGTTTGTTTGAATTGCAAATACTATTGCCATGTCATTATTGCCTACATGGCTTCGATAGGTAGCATGTCCAAATTGTCAGACAATGTATGCCATAAATTCCTTTTTAACAATACCAGCTAGCAACAAAAGGAATTCTGTGCCAACTTCATATGGGGAAGAATTTTTTGATCTGCCATTATTCTAAATGGTTAGCAAAAAAATCAGCAGTTTAACGGCTACACTACACTACATATTCGCCCATGATTAGCACATTTTATCGTACATTAATGCTTTTGAATGAACCTCTTTGAAGCATTTGTTACAAAACCGGCAATGTACGATGAATTGTGCCCATCATGGGCCAATATGTAGTGCCGGCATAATTATTTGGTCAGCATCAATTACCTATTTGGTTTGCATTAAATAAAAATCAGGCAGTAAACCATGACTTTTTTACACTGAGGGTCCCTGAATTGCTTACCAAAATTTTATCGAAGTTCACTTCTTCTTCTTTACGTGTCGACTCGGTATTATAATTATATTTGTGAGGACCAGAACTCAGCCACTGATATAGCATTATCAGTGGCCTTGTAAAGATCCTCGCGTGTGCAGGTGTTGGGACACGCAGGGCATGACAGAAGATGTGCCATTGTCTGGGGGGAAATACCACACAGACAGTCACTGAAAGCAGCTAAAAATATAGAGCATTCCGGTATGACATCAATTGCGGATTGATTTAGAAATATTTGCTAGCCAAAAGTTGCTGACCAAAACCATTTTGGCTGATGAAATATATTTTCTGCTCTCCAGGGCAAAATACTAATATTTTGCTAACCATTTTAAACCACACCCCTTTATATTTATTCAGGTAATGCTATTTTAGTTCATAAATTATGTTTGGACGCTGCATTTTGCTCGGTTTGATGCATCATAAATATTCCACCATTTTGTAACTTTCAGTTACTTTTCAGTCTCGTATCTCGCAATGCACCGAAATAGGTGCCTTGTTATCGTTGATGTAACATCGTCAAGAACACTTATCTTTCACAGATAACTTCACAAGATAATTTCATAAGATCGTACGGAGGCCGTGCTCAATCAACCATTTCACCCAATTATCATGTAAATCTGATAGTTACCTTACTACCTATGAGCTAACTTGCGTAACATAATAATGACTAATGTGACAAAGTAAAGGTAACTATTTATTTATTCTATGGTGTTAGGTTCTGGAATGGCGACCGCGCACTGGGCGACGCTCCATGGGTAGGCCCCCGACAAGGTGGACCGACGCGACGATCTAGTGCGCGGTCGCGCGGTGCACCGCTGGATGCGGGCAGCACAGGACCGATCGTCGTGGAAATCCTTAGGGTCCCCCCGCCCCAGACCTACCGGTTTCGTTTCTTTGCTTTGCTATTCTATCTACTTGCTGTTTAGACCGCCGGCCAACCAGGGTCATTTTCAATCTATCGCATATTTGGACCAGACCAAATTGGCAAGATAGCCATTAGCTTAGTGTATCAAATATCAGTCTGGGAGATATGCCACCCTGAACGTGGTCTCCGATTGCTAAAAATAAATCGATCGCATATTTATATAAATTGTGAACAGGGTTGTGGATGTCATCATTACCTATCTGAACTATTTTTTTGTGTTTTCATAACGATCGTTTAAGGAACAAAGCTCTCAAGAACATTCTTATATGTGAAATGTACTTAGATTGAAAATTTGCGATAGATTGAAAATGAGCCTCTTGGCCGGCGGTCCATTGCCGAACAGCAAAGCAAAGAGCGGAAACCGGTAGGTCTGGGGGGACCCTTAGGGGAGGCCTATATGATGATGATGGTGGTATTAGAATGGCATGAATAAAATTAAAACAGATATTATCAACATTTTCTGCCACATAGCACCACATAGCCTTTTTTGTGACAGATAGGTAAGCGCTTGACCGCTATCACGCCTGATGGTAAACGATGATGCGATCTATACGATGAGAAGCGCTTGTCTAGAAGATATAAGTCTATTCACTCGTGACTTGAAGGCCCCCAATCTGTACCTATCAAGAAACACTCGACTCAGGCAAAGAGTTCCAATCTCTAGCGGTACGCATGATAAAATTTGAAGCAAAACGCCTAAATTTTGTTCTGACGAAAAAGGAATCTGACGAAAGTGTCCTAGATCGAAATGTTAATATCCGATAAAAAAATAAGCTTGCAACCTTACGTTACGTCTATGCTCGAGGCTTTTGAGCTTACAACAAAAAATATCGTTGTCGTTGAGCCCTTGACCGTCAAAACACGATATATATCGCGTGATATAGCGTTTTATCGACACCCAACTGTCAAAATCTATTGTCTTTTGACAGTTAAATGCGATAAACAGCTTTATCGTATCGTGTTTCTATACGGGTCTATTACTTACTCGAGAAGCGTCTGGAGTTGGTATTTAGCGGAGCCATCCCAGAGATGAGAACAGTACTCCATACACGATCGCACTTGTGCTTGATATAGGATAGATTAAGCAGCTGTCCCACGTCAAGTACTTCTTCCCCTTTTCTCAATATTTATCATCATATAGCTTTTAAGTTCTACTTTACTTAAATTACAAACTCCAGTCGTTGCCACCCTTAAACGTAAAGGCAAAGATGCCTTATTTCTATCACCCCTTATAAATTAGTTTTTCAACGCTATTATGTAACGATGAAGCCAATAAAATGGTTATCAAATTGCATCGATACTTCGGCTTCATTCAGCGCTCTATTGATTAGTCAGCGGTTCATAACCTTTTTCAGTCACGGACCCCTTTTTTGAGTAAGGAGAATGTTTTTCATAAACCATATTTAATCAGTAATTAGTGGGTCATTTTTGTTATAAAAATTACCCACTAATTACTCATACGTACTAAATAAAATGGTTTAGTCGACAAATGTCAACTTCTACAAATGACAACCTAGTTTAAAACGCCAAATTCTACAAATGTCCAATTCTACAAATGCCAACTTCTACAAATGCCCACTTCTACAAATGCCAAATTCTACAAATGTCAACTTCTTCAAATGCCAACTTCTACAAATGCCAACATTTAGGTGGAATATTTTCAATCACTTTTTGATTTTTGATGTTATATTTTTTTGCGTTTTTATAGCGTATTTTCAGTTATTTTTAGATTTTGGATATGTTTTGGTTTGTTAATAGTGTCAGACTCGAGTCCAGGGCGGTTAATTTTTACCGACTTACGAGGTACTCAATTCGACGGGTTTTTTTTTTTGTTTTTTTTTGTTTTTTGTATGTACACCGATTACTCGAAGACGGCTGGACCGATTTAAAATTTTGAAATCGGTTCAGTACTTTTCAAGTAATCTTGAAAAAAGCACGAAAATAGTATGATTTTGTGTGAACTACCTCGATGATCAGTCGTATAACTTCTTTGTTTATGAACTGAATAAGATAATTATTTTTTTGTTGGAAAAGGGATATCTTAAGTGTAGTTCTTTAACCGACTTAAAAAAAGAGGTTCTCAGTTTGACCCGCATGTATGTATGTTTCTCCGCGATTAACTCACGTTTGGCTGAACCGATTTTAATTTCTACCCAAATAATATACCTACACTACCTAATACAAAAGGTATCTACACTAAAAATAAAAAAATAAAAAATTGTTTAAAAAAACAAAAACCGACTTCAAAATACCTACCTCTAAAAAGCAAGAAATAATATTCGTAATAATAAAACACGTCTATATTCAAATTCTAAACACGACTTCAATAGACGTGTTTTATTATTACGAATATTATTTCTTGCTTTTTAGAGGTAGGTTTTTTGAAGTCAGTTTTTGTTTTTTTAAACAATTTTTGGTTTAAAATATATGTTTAAAAATGAGTGGTCAGAGACTAGTATTTAGTGTGTACTCTCATGAATGTCGAATGTCAAACATACGTGCGACTATAATTCTAGTTTTCTAATTTATTTTTGCTCCGTCGCCTTCATTTTGGTCCTTTTTTGTTTTCTTTTTGGATTATCATCACATTCGAAATTTTTTTTTTTTTCGTAATAAAAACGTATCCATAGTACCAGGATCACATTAATATGGAAAAGGTTAACTTCTTTGATTAATATAATTTTTTTTTACATTAATTAAATTAAAAAAAAATTAAAAAAATCTATGGAACCTCTTAACCTTCTCCATATTAATGTGTTCCTGGTACTTTGGAGACGTTTTTATTACGAAAAAAAAATAGATTTTTTTAAAGTAATCACTATAAAAAAAAAGTTATTGAAAATTATTGAAGTTAACCTCCTCCATTATTATGTAACCCGGTACTTTGAGACATTTTTAATACGAAGAAAAGAAAAAAAAAATTCGAATGTAATAAATAAGAAAAAAAAAACAAAACAGATATCAAAAATTATTGAACTTAACCTTCGCCATATTTATATGATCCTGGTACTTTGGAGACGTTTTTATTTTACGAATTGATGAAAAATAACCAAATTCCAAATATGATTGAAAAAAAATACACTATCCAAATCTAAAAATAATTGAAAATACGCTATAAAAACGCAAAAAAATATAACATCAAAAATCAAAAAGTGATTGAAAATATTCCAACTAAATGTTGGCATTTGTAGAAGTGGGCATTTGTAGAAGTTGGCATTTGTAGAATTGGACATTTGTAGAATTTGGCGTTTTAAACTAGGTTGTCATTTGTAGAAGTTGACATTTGTCGACTAAACCAATAAAATACTCAAAAAAATACGTTTATTAAAATTGTGAAGGCTGGTTTTATTTTATGAGAGAATGAATTGATGTCCAGAGAAGGAGACTGCGGACCCCGGCAACTATATGTGTTACAAAACCACCCTTAATGCCGAATATAGTAGATAGGGACTATGAAACTGAACAACTTTACGTGGCGGACTACAGCTGCGCCACAAAAAAAAAAGTTGGTAATCTGATTTTTTGACTATGCCATGAAGAACTCGATAATTTGTCGGAATTTGTCGCACAAAAACCAGAATTTGTCGGTCTTGCGTTTAGGAGATACGTGTGGCCCAGCTGTAGAGACATCTCTACAGCTGCGCCACACAGATCTCGAAAACGGAAGGTCGTAGCAAAAATCTGATTACTCGTGTGTGCAGCCGTTAATTTGTCGGAATTTGTCGCACAAAAACCAGAGTTTGTCGGTCTTGCGTTTAGGAGATCTGTGTGGCGCAGCTGTAGAGACGTCTCTACAGCTGAGCCACACAGATCTCTAAAACGGAAGGTCGTAGCGAAAATCTGATTACTCGTGTGTGCAGCCGTTAATTTGTCGGAATTCGTCGCACAAAAACCAGATTTTGTCGGTCTTGCGTTTAGGAGATATGTGAGGATACGCTGTGGAGACTTTTCTACCTGGATCTTGAGAAAGGAAGGTCGTAGCGAAAATCTGATAACTCGAGTGTGTAGCCGTTAGTTTGTCGGAATTTGTCACCAAGAATCAGAGTTTGTCGATCTTGCGTTTAGGAGATATGTGAGGATACGCTGTGGAGTCCTTTTTACCTGGATCTCGAGAACGAAAGGTCGGAAGCGTATCCTCACATATCTCCTAAACGAGAGATCGACAAACTCTGATTCTTGGTGACAAATTCCGACAAACTAACGGCTACACACTCAAGTTATCAGATTTTCGCTACGACCTTCCTTTCTCAAGATCCAGGTAGAAAAGTCTCCACAGCGTATCCTCACATATCTCCTAAACGCAAGACCGACAAAATCTGGTTTTTGTGCGACAAATTTCGACAAATTAACGGCTGCACACACGAGTAATCAGATTTTCGCTACGACCTTCCGTTTTCGAGATCTGTGTGGCTCAGCTGTAGAGACGTCTCTACAGCTGCGCCACACAGATCTCCTAAACGCAAGACCGACAAACTCAGGTTTTTGTGCGACAAATTCCGACAAATTAACGGCTGCACACACGAGTAATCAGATTTTCGCTACGAACTTCCGTTTTCGAGATCTGTGTGGCGCAGCTGTAGAGACGTCTCTACAGCTGGGCCACACGTATCTCCTAAACGCAAGACCGACAAATTCTGGTTTTTGTGCGACAAATTCCGACAAATTATAGACTTCATCATGGCATAGTCAAAAAGTCAGATTTCCAACTTTTTTTTTGTGGCGCAGCTGTAGTCCGGCACGTAACAACTTTTACTATGGGACCAACTCTGAATTCAAGAAAACAAAACAGCTGTTTCATACACTTTGGTATTTTCGTTATTAATTTTTGTATTAAACAGTTGCTTTTTTCGCGATTTCAGAGTTTCTACCGTACCCATAGTAAAAGTTGTTCAGGTTGATAGTCCCTATCTATCTACCATATTCAGTATTAGAGGTATTTTTGTTACAAGTATACACGCGGACCCCCTGGGGTCCGCGGATCACAGGTTGGATTGAACCGCTGGATTAATTAATAAAGCCTCTCTGCAGAAAATGGTTCCAGTATTATTCACTATGAAATATTATGAAAAGACGTAAAGTCCTATAATATTTGTGATTGATAACTTTTAGATGATAAATTTTAAATTTACCTGCATTATTTATAAATTTTAAACGTTTCCGCTGGTGTTTTGGACGTCAGTAACGTTTGTGGTTTTGCGTCCAAATGTTCTGCGATTTTCCTGTGAACACGACGGCGAAGTACCAATAGCTCCTAACTGACATTTTTTCGAGCAATTAATTTTCTTAAGGTTTTGAATTCAAAGACATCATTCGCATTCAAAACTTTAAGAAAATTAAGTAGGTACCTACCTAATTGCTTGAAAAAAATGTCAGTTAGGAGGTATTGGTACTTCGCCGTAAGTACCTCTAGGGTTAAAGTTAAATGCACTGAAAATCATTCTAGGATTTATATAAGACTCAGTGTTGTGTTTTTGCGATAACGATCAAATCGATTGTATTGTATTGGCAATGTACAATGGCAAATAATCGGGCTAAGTAGGTATTTGAAAAACCTTAGATTTTATTGTTCTTCGATTTGCCCTTGACTTTGTTCGCGTGGACGTTGTTAATTTGTAAAAGTGAATATTTAAACAATTCGTTCATAAAAAAAGTTTTTAGTGTTGTTTTTTCAGAGACGCTAAAATTTATATGGTCGTAGGTACTGTAGAAATAATGGTATATACCATTATTCGAACCCTTAAAAGGGAATAAGGTAACTTATTTATGAGCATAAACTAGCAAACGAGTGTTCTTGAAAGTAGGTAGGTACGCAACAACGGTCATCTAGCATTTATCATGGCAAACATCTCAAATCATCTCAAAATATCGAAATTTTCACAGATGATGTATTACTGTTGCCGCTATAACAACAAATACTAAAAACAGAATAAAACAAATATTTAAGAGAGGCTCCCATAGAACAAACGTGATTTATTTGCCGTTTTTGGTACGTAACCCTTCGTGCGCGAGTCCGACTCGCACTTGGCCGGTTTTTTATTGAATTTCGGACTCGAATCTTTTCTTATTTCGTACTTTTTAGAGTGCGATAAAATTCCGAGGTTGGGTTTTTTTTTAAACTCCTTTATGAAGTCATGATAAGAAAATTAATAAAATTGAAGATTGATTGAATCGAAGTTCTCAAGTGATAACCGCTAATAATATAAATAATTAAATATTATCGACTTCCGTATTAACGCTAATTATAAATAGCCTTGTGTGTGATTCACTATTAATGTTATCATAATTATTTACCTTTACATCATCAAAAATTCCCAAAAACATGCGTTACTGAAGTTTTATTTATAAAACATATATTTATTGGACAGAATCGATAAATCTCGCAATCATCGATACAATCGAAATCAGTTTACCTAGGTAGGTATACTGATATCATTACTTAATATTATAATTGCGAAAGTCCGTTTGTTTATTTGTTTGTTTTTCCTTCACGTTAACTACTCAACATGGCAGGATGTTACAAAAATTATCCCGCTTGGTGGCGCTACTGCTGCTGGAGACTTGTACGGGCATTTATCCCCGATTTTCCCATTTATTTTAAATAATATCTAAAAATGATTCATACTGTAACGTTCGGCCGTTCGTCTTATCTGTAAAGGGTGATTGTGAATAAAATGCAATGTAGTATTAACTTTACATAGCATGAAACCAGAAGGTGCGTGCGTGCCAGTGACATGACAGATGTCACTGTCACTTCGCCCATTGTCTGCATTCACGTCTATGATATTTATTGGATACATTACACATACTAATAAATAATTATTTCCAAACGAATTAAAGATTGAAGAAAACCAAAATGTGTTGGAAGAAAAATTGATATTTAAGTAAAATCGCTTCCAACATCCAAAAATTGATAGCAAACTCATAGAAAACAACGAAATGACAGGTCTACATCTACACTAGCGCCAAGTTAGCGGTAGTGCGCTGACTGGTGAACGATTTATGAATCAGCAAAATTATCCTGCCATTTTGCATACACGTTTTAGGGGACAGAGATTTCTCGGTATACTCCCTCTGTATTTACATAGGGTACTTTTTATCCCGAAAAAAGTACTGTTCCCGAGGGATATAATAAAAACTGTTCACGCAGACGAAGTTGCGGGCGGCCGCTAGTTTGAATCATATTTGATTCAAATATTAGTCATCATCCATCATCAGATAAGAAACACATAACACACGCCCACATCGAATGTTTCGATTTTCTTGGTATTCGGTGATTATTTGTTTTGTTACATCAATGGGATATGATAACAATTAATCGAGTTCTGAAACACCATTTGTAAGATTTAAAAGTTGTTTTATTATTGTAAGTATTTATAGTAGAGCAAGATCTAAGACAAACACTAACCACGTGTGTGCACTCAGAAAAAACATCTAAGATTTTTCAATATAATAATATAATATAATATAATATAATATAATATAATATAATATAATATAATATAATATAATATAATATAATATAATATAATATAATATAATATAATATAATATAATATAATATTGTTTTGTTCAAAATTGTAGGTATTGTTCCTTTTTAAGTTCGAAAAGTTGAAACTGATGAAAGTTCAGCGTAGGTAGGTAGATAAGATACGGATTTTTCGTTTTATGTTTAACTTAGCTTTTACTTCCAGCTTCCACCTAAGTGCTGCAAATCTGTTGACTGATAAATAAATTGTTGACCTAATAGAAGTCTGGAACAGGTAAGTATCTGTTTCTATGCTTCCGTCAGTCTTATGTTTTCCTCTTATCATTTTATACGCAAACAAGACTGACGAATCATCAATAACATTTTCGCTGGCATATGACAGTAGGTCACGCACAACACAACTGACACCTTCGTCACCAGTCACACGCTCTTTCCTCCACATGTCAATATTTACGTTGATCCGTTCGCAATATCAGAACAAGTGATGATGCAATTGCAAACCGCTGATGCAAACGACACTTCTGCAAAATTGACTTTTGCGTCAGTCAACGGCCGGCGGCCGAACGAAAATATAAACATAACCAACATACGTGACAAATAATAACATATGAACAGTGAACTTTGACCTAGGCTTTAACTATTCCACTGTTGTTTAGAGACATCGAACACATCAAGAACACATGTAGTACTTATAAATAATAAGGTACAGTTTACATGTCGCCCATTGCCCAGTTCATTTCATGTGCTATTAACTCTTATCTAAATTATACTAAATTATTTTAAAAAAACTCGCCCACTTTCGCATTAACCTAAAGTGCGTTGTTATTTTGATATACTTACTCGTAAATTAAAAAAATGACATTCCAGATAAGACACCCTAAAACGTAGACAAACTTTTTATCTGTCAAAAATAATTTCATTTCGATGTAGACTCTAATGCTAGGGTTTCCTAGGATGACGGTGCCGCTAAATTACGACCGTAATATGACGGCACCATCATCTTAGGAAACCCTTTTTTTATAGTAGGGGGAGAATGCGGTTATGCATCCCGAAGGTATGTGGGACTCGCCAAGGCCCTACCCACTAAACCCCCTACTGCCTCTCGCACCACCTAACACGCAGGAGCTACGTGACCTTGATATCACGCACCGTGTGGTCCTGGTGTTGACGCCCCAACGAGGCCGGCACTTGGAGGACCACCGAGTGGCACTCGTCCCCTATCAAAGACTAGGGAGGAACGAGGTGCGCGTAGCGTCTCCTCCTTCTTCCTGGCCGTCTCCGTCGGAACGGGTCTGCGTCCGCATCCGTCTCTCGGTCCCTCTCTGCGGCCTCCTTCTGTGATATCACGTCCTCACAGAAGGAGACCATCGCCTGCCACGACCTGTCACCACCCAGCATGGTGCCCACCATGCTGGGAAGCGAGAGGTCCCCCTCCAATGACTGCCATTAATTCTCTCCGTTGTGACGACCACGACTGACACTCTGCGTGAGTGTCCTCCGTGGTGTCAACTGGTGCGCCGCAGTCGTGGCAGGTACTTACCGAAACAACCGTGCCCGGTAAGTACCAGTGTCATCTTGTATGTCTGGGAGCCAAGCTCTCTATCCCGCCACTGCCTGAGGACCGGGCGAATGGCTTGAACCGTCCTATGCCCCTTAATCGGGGTTTGTAACTGGAGCTCCCAATCTGGGAGCATCCGCTCCTCCGCATCGCGCTGGACTCGCAACCTTTCTTCAGGGGCCAGGCTTTCGCTCCTTTCTGAGAATACTCTACCTCCGCCTGTACACCTCAGAGAGCACCTGAGCTTCTAGCTCCCAGGGCGGTGTATATCCTAGGAAACCCTAGCTTTACATAGGTATAGTTATTGCTTTCTCTGTGATGTAGACAATATTCTTTTCGAATTCGCCACCTTACGCCTGCTGGGAGAAGAATATCTATAAAAGAAATATTTTTGGAATCATCTCAAATTGGAACTAAATTGATATTAGGATTGGATTGGTCACCTAGCTGGCGAAGTTCCGCGACACCCTGATCTGATGTACGAAACTCCACCCTGGACAGCCTCCAGGAAGCGATCACCAATGTGTAAGCGAGAGTATTCCTGGCTAAGCTGTCTTTGCAGTGTTTGCTGGAGCGATCCGGCCAAACACCCTTCAAACGCAAAATTAGCGCAATAGACCTCGAATTAAAGAAACCACCCATGTGTTCTAGAAAACTTGTTTAGATACGAGAAATTTTAACCTATTAAAATGTCTCATACACTAGTTTGAACTACCGTGAACTACTGAACTAAAAAAGCTAGCGGAACGAGCGACTTTGTGGAAGTTGCGGGAACCCGTTGAACCCGACCCACAGTGCTCGACAGATAAATTGGTGTTACAAAATTTTACAGAACCCCATAAATAAGGGCACTGCAAATCAATTAGAAACTAGATATTTTACATTATTTTATTTGACTTGTAGAGAACCTTATGGCTTTAGGCTTTTAGGCTAACCTTGGGGTTTTTCAATCGGTGATTTCTACAAGTTGATACCCGGTACTAGGTACCTCTTTATATTGGGGTTTACATCTAACCTAAGTGCTATCAGTACAAAACATAAGGTTATCGGAAGGACAAACGGAAAAGATTAACGTATCTATAACGATATAGATATTTTTTGATCAAAAGTTGCCATGTAAACGATCTACTACTGATAATTTAAAAATAACAGAAATTGCAATAACAATAAGTACTTACGTCACCAGAAAAAACGAGGGAGAAGTTATTTCCTCTATTAACATTAAGTTAATCTTGATTATTGTAATCGCATATTAAACATACTTATATCCAATGATCTTTTGTTATCTAATCTTAATACATAATAAATGTAACTAATATCCAATATAATTATAATGTCAATATTGTTTGTGACGTAACAAAATGATTAACAGCACTATTACTAACCAATATCATTAATAAAACACAATGTGAGCAGGGCAGGACACAAACAAAAACAAGCGCTTGTAAGGGCGACTTTTAAATTACCTAATCTCTTGTTTTCTTCATAGCATTAATTCTAACTTAACAGTGATTACATTCTTGGCTGTTTCTTGTTCAAGCTCTACATAAATAACAAAACTAAAACAAAGCGAACAGATACAAATCAAATTCGAATCTTAAATTTTTCAAAAAAAAGAGATTAAATAGATAGCATAGCTGACAAGTAGTTTTTAAATAAGAGTACCTACGTAGGTAATGGAAAATATGTTCCCAAGTAGGTAATGACTACAAACTGCGTAGTAAAGAAAACGTAACTTGTGCAATGACGTAACTGCCCTATGAATGGAACCGGAGAGCTGAGGTAATGACAATGAGGCAACTGCACGAGACTGTCCGGTTCACCTTGCATTGTACGCTATGCACATCTGAAGAGTTCCCGCGTATATCCATCCATCAGATCCATAGTAGTAATATATAGTAGTATCTACTCCTGTAGTCCTGTAGCTAGATAAGATAAGAGCTAGTGGCTGAGTGACGAGAATACAGAGACATCATTTGAAATGTATGTTGACAAGTTTTCACCATTCACCGCTTTGCATCTGCCGAGCCCAATCGCTGATTTGTCACATATTACACCTACTGTATTAATAATAGACAGATAGAGTCATTTTGGCCTTTTGCCTTGTACTATTATGTATTCTGTGCTTTTGCTGAAATATGCTAAATCTCCGGAGCCAGTAGTAGGATATAATAAATTGACAAACATTTCTGGACAGGTCTTTATTGCCCGCTAAACTCTACAAAATGGCCTAGGTAGTACGTATGGGAGAAGTTTTGAGAGACTATGTAGAAATAAGTTTTGGCTTGCTTTTTGATAAAATTTTAGCTAGCAGCTAAAGGGCTATTACCGATCTTTTGATACCTATGTTTTGTTAAATTTCATATTAACTTAAGTTGTTCTGGAATGATCTTCATAATAAGATAGAGGGTTAATTAGTATCACCTACGCTATTGTTATCCGCCGGTGACGAAAGAGGGCGTGTCACGCCCTCAATGTCAAGTGTACGAGAATTATGTCGGACGAGATTGTGAAACGTTCGGTTCGACTCGAATTAGTAGCAATTCGCGCTTCGCAAAGTTTCCGTGTGTCGGCCTTCGTGCGTTTGCGCAACATATCGCGCGTTGCATTCGAACGAGTCCTCGCCTCTTTGCCTTGTATCGAGTGTCCGAGGGGACTACACTACATTAAAGTACGCAGTTTACTCATTTGTAGTTATCCCTGATAGACTTTTGTTAACCTTAGCACCGAAAAATTCAAATACTTTCAAGAGTATTTTCCACAATTTTTGGACAGTTACTCAATTTAAGTTGTCTGCATACTATATAACGGTAACGGTCCCGTTTTTGCTAGTTTTGATTAGCAATCTATAATCACCGTTGTTCACAAAAATGGTAACCTAAGCTCAGTCGCTTCTAACCGGAAGATACATATTCGTCAGTCCTATTCAAACCGCAAACAAACATTAGAATGCACCGGCCGATACGTGTGCCAAGAGCTTAATTTAACTAAAATAATGTGAAAATTTCAGCAGTTGAAATATCTGTGTTGGCTATCGAATGTGTAAGTAAACAGATTGAATCTGATGCAAACGCTTGCCACTTGATTATGTAAACGTTTTCATCATAAGTATACCAACCTACCTACATAACATGCAAATTCTTTTGTTTTTAATGCTGCCAAACCGCATCTCCAATCCAAGACCTCATAGAGAACCTACATACCTAATTCTGAAAATAGGATACCTAAGTAGGTAGCTTAGCTACGTATATTGTATCGAAACTTTACTTGTCTAATTTAAATTAGGAAAATTCGTCTAGGAAAAATGACTGGATTACCAAACATTTCCTTTATTAATTTCTCTTTGTTACAAGAATTTTATTAATCGAATTTTACCCAATAAAGAAAAAACAGTGCGCCGCCGTAGCGTAGGCATTCTTTGTCTTAAACAAACGATTTAGATCGGAATACATAAAATTAGTATTAGAAGAACATTTTCCTTTTGTCCGGCTGACAAAAGGCATAATAATAATAATAGAGTCTTTGTATGAATGTTTTATGTATCTTCATTACTTACCTAGTTTCAATATTATTTGCTTTCATCATAAAA
This sequence comes from Agriphila geniculea, assembly GCA_943789525.1. Taxonomy (NCBI): domain Eukaryota; kingdom Metazoa; phylum Arthropoda; class Insecta; order Lepidoptera; family Crambidae; genus Agriphila; species Agriphila geniculea. The sequence goes on from OX038871.1 coordinate 23,146,871, forward strand.
CATGCTAAAAAAATTGCAACCATTTGAATGTTAAGTAGACCTAATAAAATACTATCCACCCACCTTAATTATTAAGGTATTAGTAATAAATATAGGTACTAATTTACTATAACTACTTTATGTATATTTACTACGAGTACCTAGGTAAGTTAAACTAATGCGCACAACACGTCACATTTCGATTCAAATTTTGCATTTGATTCTGTCTTCTTCTTTATATTTGGATATTTTACCGTATTGCTATCTATTTTTGGAACAAAAAAGACTTGCTTTGTCTCCTTTTCATATTAAATACAGAGACGCAGTGAATTCATTGGATACTTCCAATTAATTCACTCTCTTGTCAAAGAGGTAGTTCTCCTTAGTACTTTAGTCCTTTCTTAATGGTTTATGGTATCACTTTATTTTTTGTGAATAGGTAAGTTGGTAGGGTTTTTTTACCATTACTCACTATCACTACAAAGGGTCAATATTCTTTGTGAATTCTTTCCTAAGGGCAATAACATAGTTTAATCCTATACAAAGACCTATATAAAAGCACGACGACCTCTATCGATTCTCATAACCCGGACACTATAACAGTCGTGGTCTTTCTATATTCATAATGACTTCAATGCTTCGCACTCACTGTCCTAGATTTACAACTGTGACTTTTTTTTGGTTGACCTTAATGAATCATATCATACTACATACGAAAGTTGTTTAACACTTGAGTCTTGAGTACTTTGTCATAGTAACTTTTTTGACTAATGTTTCAAACCATGAGACACTTGTTAAAAAAGTTGCTATGACGAAGTACCAAAGCGTTAAGCGACTTTCATTGCTGACTATACCCACTTACAATTTATTCTGCGATCGTACTAATAAATAACTATTAACTGATCTACCGACCCTTTGTCTCCGTCATATCAATTAGCTGTAATAGATTCATCTTGACTAATTGTTTCATTTTATTTCCTGAATAGGACTAACATTTTATACCCCGTCCGACCGTGTTATTATAAAAACAAATGCATAACCCAAAAAATGAACCCTATTTTACATAAAATTCTGCTCTCGAAACTGAATGACGACGTCAAAAACATAGTCTGTGCATGGTGTCATCTCAGTGTATTCAGCTGATAGGTAAGTACACGGTGAGTAGCTGTGAGATATTTACTCACTTAACAAAATAACACATGAATTTAACTGAGACGTTTTAATAAAATAACTTTTGGTTTCTAACATAAAAAGTCTTAGAATTATAACAACCTAAAACGATAGTTCCCATTGCGCACTGTCAAAAGTGAGGCTAATAAAACATAGCCAAAAAACCTACTTTGCGTAATCGTACCTATAAGAACGAAAAGTTTCAATTTCCCTACCTTTAGGAGATTAGTTACTATTTTATTGGATTTTAATTACGATTAGGTAACGTATGAAGGATGTAAATCTGAAAACTGTGCTATTTTGTCTTACTTTACATACAAAGACTCGGCTTCTAGGTGTTATTATTCTAAGCTTATAGTTATTCTATACCTACGTAGACACATCTGTATGTTGTTAAAAAAAACACATGCCAAAAGTAAATAGGTAAGTAAGTACTAAAAATTGTAAATGTTTTTTTCGGGTTTTTGCAGACATTTTTTGACGTAGGTACTTGCTTTTTTTGTGTTTTTTCTATTTTTTCAGATACTGACTGCATGGTATATGAACTAAAAGGTTAAATAGCAACTGTACCTAGGTACCTACATACGTTATCGTTCTTGTGACACAACGCGACACTTTGACGTATAATAGATGGAATAAATTAACATACCCTACCATTTGCATAATTAATAATTATAATTAATTTTAAATCCTGCCTCTCTATACTAAGGTAGGTACCTAAGTAAGTACCTACCTACTTATTTTATCCACGATAACTTAGACGAAATAAAGTTACCGACAAGTTTTAACTACTCTTTCTTTACACCCAACTGCAAAAAAGTTTTACGTAAAGATTTCTAAAAGCATTTTAGTTTTACTGCCCCCTTAGTATGACCACCTAAACGCGATATGAATATGATATAGCGATTTATCTCGTTTAACTGTCAAATGACAATGGATTTTATATAAATGACAAGCGATATATATCGTGTTTTGTCGGTCATGATGCTAGGAAGGCTGAACAGGAAAGTCGAACCTTACCTTCAATAAGGTAACTAAATTATGCAAATAAGAGTGTGCATTCCTCAATGAATTCTCACGATATTGTTTCACGGGCTTCATTCTCCTCGCAGGCTCGTGGAGAGCTGGAGCGTCCGTGTCGGTCGTGACGTAACCTGACGTCAGTAGTTCGAGAACCTTCGGCGACGTCACCGGACGCCGGCAACGCCGCGCATGTGCACTGATGCACTGCGCCACTGCGCAACTCCGCCCGGCAAAAGGCTGCCTGGGGTTAGAATCACAGAATAACCCGGTTAACCTTCCATATGCTTTCCACAAATTTCTATGAAGTTTCATTAGGATAAGATTCATTGTAAACTATAAAAGATCAGGGTTTGTAAGGAGGTATTATTAGCCTAAACTCATCAAACTATAGAACAATCCTTATTCTAACATCTTCGCTGCGTACTACGGTTTATAGAGAGAAATATACTGTGTGGCGTGATTAAATTATAGTTCTTGAAAAACACTAGGTTAGATATGTATTATTTTAAATCTTAACTATCTCTAAATTTACTACCTACTTGCGGACTGCGGTGTCTTTGTCATTAAAATTCTCATAAAATTAAATAGGAAGTAGTTCAAAATGTAAACAAGACGCTGTCACTTCAACACCAATATGCGGCAATGTCAATGATAAGGTCACAAAAGTTTGTAAACAAAAAGTCGGTAAAGACAGTCAATTTACATGTGTCAAGTCATTCTTGCTGTCGCTGAAAGGAGTCAAACACAATGGAAGGTTCAAGGAAATGTTTGCCAAATAAATGTACGTCTACTAAGTATACCTATAAAACCAGAAAGACGCAGACAGCACTCACGTTGACAATGTAATATTTACGTAAACTGAGATGAAGAAAACAACAAAGCTTTTTAAATAAATTTAAATGTACTTAAGTGTGATTTACCAACTTTTCCTATTTGATAACTTTTACATGAAATAAAACAGTACCTACTATGGTAAGTAGTTGGTATTTGGTTTGATTTTGTATTTTCCCGACGTTTCGGCACCTTTGCAGCTTCAGTCCTCGTTAGCTTGAGGTCAAGCGATGAATTTACTAGACTTCTCTCTTGTCTGAACGTCTTTATAAAGTCATTGCTTGAGAGTATGCTACCGAGCAGCTGCATTCCTCCGTGACCACGGCAGCTGCAAAGGTGCCGAAAAGTCGGAAAAATAAAAAATCTAACCAACTAGTGTCCCAGAAGTAAAGAGACTATATTCAATGTTCATTCTGGTTACAAAAAAATTAAGGAAGAAGAAATAAAGTAACCATCTTAACCACGGGCAACTATAATTTTTCCAAATGGTGGGATTTTACAAATATCTGCTTATCTTTCGAAACTGAAACGAGACAATCAAGAATTGTTTGCTTCAAGATGTTATTCATAACTATCGATGTAATGAGAAATCGGCGACAGTTCATAATTTGATTCAATAAGAAGCTACAAGAATAGGTATCTACAGAATCATAGTACCTGATGTAGAAACGAGTGAGACTAATTTTAAAAAGATTTCGGAAAGGTGATGTATAATAGCAACTAATCGAAATATGGATACGGGAAAAAAGGGTTTTTATGGAGGCACCTTCAACATCAGTGAGGATTACCGTGGATAAAGGAAAAATATCTTAATCAAATGTGGATGTAAATTATAGTTCGATAGTTAGGCTTGAAAACCTTTGTGGAATTAACCACTAATAACCTAACCACGAATAAGTGCTGTTCCCAGTACCGAGTAGTTTGACCAGTACAGGAAGCGCGTCAAAAGGCAGGTTGCCAATCACGTTCACTCAAAATTTGCAAGTTTTAGATGTCGAATTTATTCTAATCTAACAAAACAATGGTTATGTTCCTTTTAGATCTAGATTTCAATAAGTTTTGGGCATTGTCTAAAAAGTAATGAAAAAAGTATGCAGAAAAACCAAAAACATTGACATCTTTTAAACATAGATCGGTAAGATTAACGAAAAGAGGTAGCCGCAGCTGCAAGAAAAGCTGAAAAGCAGTAACAAGCAGAGATTAATTTTAGAAAAATCGACTGCAAAGTCATTGATCGAGCAAATTTAATTTAGATTGATTAAATTCGTATATTTAACGTTAATTTGTATATGAAACTGAACAGTTTTCATGTAATTTTTTGTACAAAAAATAATAATTTATTTGGTCTCTTTTTATATCTGGGATACCCCAGTACCATCCAATTACCAAAGTACCTACTTTCAACAAAACCGCGCTAGTTATTTCATGTCTAGTGAGCACGTAAGCGTAAACTTGAGAGGTTAATAACTTTAGTAAAGCAAACAAAGTTTTTTAAATAAAAAACATGCCGACTGATTTTAAATCAGATAATAAATCAGTGATTTATCAATTTCTTCCTACGCTATAAATAACTTTAATTAGTGAATCAAAATTGCTACATCATAATTACTTACCACCTTTACATTATACCCAAATCAGTTTTAACACGTTGAGTGCGAAACCAGGTCTTTACGCCTCGCTTACAGTGCGGCTAAGAAAAGTATAGACTTCCTTGTCTTGCGGAAGGCATAACTTTAACTTGGTTCGGTGTAGGAAAGAGATGAATATATATCTAAGATGTATTCTTAAAATAGAATCCAATGGTGTACCTATCTTAATACCAGGTTTTTAGACCTGGCACCGCATGGATGAAATAAAATTTCATCACAGTGCGTAACCTGGTCGAAGCACCTTGTACCCCGCGCACCTGGTACCGCACCCCGTACTTGCTTCACGCGGCTAGTGTTGGCTTGCATTCATCACGAAACGCACGCGTCGACATGGCATCAAGACCAACCAAAAGGTGCCACAAAAAATTGTCTACGATGTTTGCGAGGACAGTGATGCAGTGAATATTAAATCTAATCATAGATTGATTTATCAAAGACAGGTGAGTCATCATTACTATTTATTTTATTTGCCTAATTACGTTTCCCGTGGGTATAGGCAGGGTTTTTGTTCTCTGTTTTATTACAGAAAAGTAACATTTAGTGCGTATCTATACTTCTATACTCTATCTATACTAATATTATAAAGAGGAAAGATTTGTGTGTATGTATTTATCTTTTCAGAACCCGCACGAAAACTTGATAAACACAATTTGGTAAAAGGTGTTAAGAAGAGGAATTGTGTCGGATGTTACGAAAACCTCCGAACCTTTTTAACCAGCCGCCAAGCTGACAAAAAAGTTATTTTTTTAACTGAATGTGTTCAATGCAAAAAAAAACTTTTGTTACCCATGTTTTATTGAAAAACATTAAATCATGTTTGATTTATCTTTTTTTTCATTATATTAACCTTAATTAAGATTATCGATGTCTTTATTTCACATCCCTAAAATATACGCACCAGATTTCCCTTATTCAGTGCGGCACAGGGTGCATAAACCCTGTATTTTAAATATAGCTTTAATTTTTAAACTAAGCAAGCTGTTAACGAACGCCTTCAGGTGTATGTCAATTAGTTCATTGTTATTTATATTCAAAGCAAAAAAATGATATATCTTTTTGCATGAAGCCAAAAAAGGATTTAAAGTTTCTTAAATGTTACAGGGTCTATAAGCCTTGTGCCGCCACAATGGAAGTTTTATTACCAGGTGTATAGGCCTTGTACCGAAGGAATGGAAAGTCATGCCGCAGCGAACGTGTTAATACTCGCATTGACATTAAAATCAGTTTTACTTATATTATATAGAATTATGTCTGTCTGTAGCGATAGGTATACGAACTTAAAACATCAAAAATAATACTTACCTCATGAATGAGATAAAAAATGCACCGATTTATTTTCAATCGTTTAGGAGCTACGGTTTTTTGCGTCTCGTAGCGTCGTAGACGGACAAACAACACTTATCGTATAAAAAAAAGTTTATTTAATTCAATTGACATTTTTAATTTAAATAAAAATTTAATTGAATATAATAATAAATCCGAATACCCAGTTATTATTGATCTCCTCCAACTCCAAAAATTATCTGTAGAATTGGAATTTATTAAAAAAATCGCATTTTTAACCGACTTCAAAAAAAGGAGGAGGTTCTCAAGTCGACGGTATTTTTTTTTATGTATGTTTTACCATAACTTCGTCAGTTGTTATCCGATTTATACAATTCTTTTTTATCTCAAAGAACATAGTTTGTGTGTGGTTTCATAAAAAAATTACAAAGATCTGGCTGGTAGTTTTTTCATAATCCTGAAAAATGTCTATAATTTAGCTAGCCTTCACACGTGTTTTCACGGACTTTCGAACATAACATCTTTGTTTATGTACCGATTTAGATGATTCTTTTTTGTTTTAAAGGGTATACTTCAAGAATAGTCACATTTTAATTTCATCGATATTGGACCTTGAACTTCGAAGATACACAAGGGAACTCCTCATATTCAAATAGTACATGTAAAATGAAAAAAAGTTTGGATTTTGGTAGTTTTATGACAATCCAAAACAAACCAAACCATGGTCTGCGATGCAACGTTGCTACGGACGACGGACTAGACTTGGACTACAAAGACACAACGGAACTCCTCAAAAACAAACAGCGTAAATTTGGAAATTGAGTTGTGGGCATTTTACCATTGAAAATATTTTATACAGTTAAAAAATATTTACATGCTTACATACCTACCACTAAAAAGTTGAAAATAAAAATCTTTTTTAACAAAAAAGAAAAACCTCCTTCAAAAAACCTGAATCAAAAACAGTTTCAAAATTAAATACCTCTAAAAAAGCGAGAAACTTCAAAAAACCTGAAACAAAAACAGCTCCAAAATTCAGGTTTTATGAAGGAGGTTTTTCTTTTTTGTTAAAAAAGTTTTTTTTCACTTCATGAGGTGAACAGCTATTCAGAAGTATTTTTTTCTTCTTATAATGAATTTTATTTTTATTTCTACTATAAAAGTCGTAAGTGGTATAAGATGTTATATATAGGAAGCCCACCAACTGCTAACTGAATCATATCAACAGCAATCAATGACGACGTTAAAAGACGCCTGGTAAACATTCAATTTATACATAAATGATTGTAGGGGATGAGTTTTTAACCGACTTTAAAAAAGAGGAGGTTCTCAATTCGTAACGTGTATTCTTTTTTAGAAACTTGTTTTTATAGGCCGCTATCACTAATCAGCTAATATTTTGTCCTAACATTTTATAAACTCTCTTCACATTACCGTTTGGGTTCCTACTTCTTAATTTTGTTTTCTAGAACAATTTAAGGAAAAACTAAAGTAGTGCAGGAAATGAAGCGATCTTTTGTATGGAGACCCCTATTGAGGTCGGAACTGAGGAACTCAGTCGATGAAACTTTGCAGTAGGGTTTCTGCTCGAGCTTTCTCGAACTCGAGAAAACTCGAGAAATTTGGCTTCATTCGAGACGAGAAAAAAATGTCCGTAGCTCGAGAATTCTTGAGTTTCGACATTGAATCGTGGCAGACTATTTATCGCCATTAAGAGGCTTATAGCCGTCCATAGCACCGCCCATTCATTTATTTTTTATTATACACGCCAAAATCCAGGTCAATATTTATAAAAAGGAAACAACCATGCCCTCTTAAATTGTCTCTAATATTTTAACTCTTCAACAGCTTTCATTCTTTCTGTAAATTTGAAAATTCATTTAAACCAAAAGTGGCCACTTTCATTTCGATTGCGTTTTAAAACTAATACAAAGAATGAAAAGTATTAAGAATTATTCAAAAAATATTTGAGACAATTTAAAAGGGGATTTTATTTCTTTTTTTAGGGTTCCGTACCCAAAGGGTAAAAACGGAGGCCTATTACTAAGTGTAATGGACCATAGGCCATACACGACAAGAAAAAAAATCTATAGTTCTGAAAACATCGCTAAACATTTCAACATGTGTTTATCGTTGAAACGTCTCGGAGATTCGTCGTAATTGTGAAGTGGAACAAATTCTTTTTGACACTTAAATAGACAATAAATTTCTATTCGGTTGACATTTTAGTTCGTAAATATCGTTAAAAAAAATATTCCACATCTTTAAAATGGAAGATAAGTGCCACGTTTGGGACGTCGTCGACCCAAAACGTATATAAAAAAGAATATTTACGCGGAAATGCAATGTGATAACTGAACTTCGTTTGCTGAGCAAACTTGGACCTTCAGTTCTGATGGATAAAGACTACGGAGATAATTCCACATCTCTTTAGTTATTTTCGAAACCTAAAAATGCAGTTTCTACGCAAATACCTTTTAGTTTTCAGGTTTAATCAGATGATGACTAAAGACATTCTAAATTGAATGTTGGAAACAATTCGAGGCATATTTTGGATAAGTAACGCTATCTATTGGGTGGAAATTGAAACGGGAACAAATGCAAAATACGACGAAGGACGATATTATATTGCCCCGGCGCATTGAAAGGATGTGGTTTACAATGTGTATTGAAAGCGAGTTAAGAAGAAATTGGACTCTATCTTCATAACAGGAAGAGCGTATTAGAATTAAGTAGTTGTAATTCTATTGTTGTTAACAATTGTATAGAGATATTTGAAAAGGTGGAGGATTAGCGAAGGACGAGTGTGGAGTGCGGACGTCTTTTGGATTGATTATATAAATTGTTGTGAGAAATAAAGCGTCCCTTCGAATTATAAATTACAAATAGTTTGGATCCATATTAATAAATTATATAAAGTGTCATTGTTGAATTACAAGGAGCTCCTTACTGCAGAAAGATAAGTTAAGTAAATAGAAATAAGAATTATGTATAAAACACATACCTATTTTAGACTTCTCATTTATAACTTGTATTAAGTAAATAAATTATCTAATTGATGTGCATCGATCTCACATAACTAAAAGTCTAAAATAGATACGCTATGTTATATTTCACTCTTTGTTTTTTTCATGTGTGTTGTTTAGAATAAGTAATTTAAATTGATGGAGCTGGTTTTTTCGTTATTCGCTTCACTTTTCCAGTTCATAATCATCATAGGAAGTCGAAGCGAATGGTCAAACGTTTTACTAACGTGAAAGTTTGATCAAAATTAATCAACAGTTTCTATTAAGAGTCATTTTATAAGTTGTTCTAATAATCAAAGCATTATTTTTTAAATTGATCAAATAATCAAACAATTTTAAATCAAAGACTTATTTATATAATATATACTATTAATGATTCATAATAATCAGATAATTTCAAAAATAATCAAAACCTCTAAATTAAACCCTTTTATCAAATAATTACAATAACTTAACATTCAAATCACTAAATCAAAACCAATTAAAGTAATTTTCTTGAACAAAACAAATAATCAAACAAATACCAAAACCAAACATTGCCAATAATAAATGACTCTAAACAATTATTCTGTATTCATATTTATTTTCCCATTTATAGGCACCCCTTTTTCACTGAAGAATTACTTGCAATAACTATTTTCCAGAGATAGAGTTTAATACCTTTTGTAGATATCATTAAATTAATATACTAGTTTCATCTTCGATGATGATGCTTATTTTGTCTGTTAGGTAATGGACAAAATTAGATTCCATACTTTGAATTTGATTTACAGTGTCATGACACTTGAAAAATATTTGGTACATGTTTATAGATAGAGTAAAAGCTATCACAGTTCTTTCGAACAGAACTTAGAATTTTATTGGTTTTAAATTGATAGCCCTGTTAATTGATACCAAATGCAGCTTAAATAAGACTCTCATTTAGAGCACATTATATATCTAAATGAAATGCCATTCATTCAACATGAATTATTTATGAAGTTGTCATAAATCTTTGACACTATAATTGAATTTAGGCTAGAGGTTGTGATTCATAAAGTAAAAATTAGTATTCATTTAGTTTTATTCTAAATCAGAAACACGCTGTTTGGATTCAAATGGTACAGAGGGTGACTTTCATTGTGGTCAGCGTAGAAATAGCATAGGAAGAATTTAAGAGCTCGCGCTAGTCCATCAACCCTAAGGTGGCCACCTGTTTTTTTAAAAAGAAGAGGAGTCAGTTAATCTCCTCCAATCAAATAATAAAAAGGGTGATAAGGACAGCGAATTATTGACATCCGTCTAACGAGAATTGTCAAAAATCAATTAGGGCTGGCAGGATCGCATCTGGAATAGACGCTCTGATTGAATCCAAACGCGTATCAAAATCATTGTTATCATTTATTAACCGAATAATTATTATCGCACCTCAAGCCATTATCTAAGACGTATACAATATCATCCTTTCCAGACAAGTTTGTTAAAAGTTACATTTGTTTAAACTGAGTTATATTTTGGGATAAAATAATCAAATAAAACCACTAGACGATCAAAGCTGATACAGTAAGTATCACATACAGATTGGTCATTAGCAGCAGTCAAGCGACAAGCAGCCGCGGGGACCATCACACATGGTGCTCGGTTACCAGGATTCTTAGATTTTGTGTTCACTTAAAGCAAACGCAACTGGGAATCGAACCTTAAAATAATTACACAACGTAGAAACTTTATATCATATCCCAATATTATATTTCAGCATATTTATATTTAAATTTTATCAAACATTGCAGACTGAAATTTTGAATACTAATTCTATAATTTTAAATATCTTGACAATTAAATAAGAATATGTTTATTCTAAACCTTTGGGAGAGGAGAAATTACTAACTTCCTATTTGTGATAAAGACCCATAATTATCATATTATAACTGCCGACAAATTTCACCCTGCAATTCGTTTGAAATTCATTCTAGTGTGCATGGCAATATTTTTAATTATTGTGTACTTTTACAGGCAGCGAAGTTCAAGTTATCATTGTTGCATTGTGTTTCGTTCGGTACCTAAAACAATATTCTTTGTTAGTCCCACACAATAACGTTTTAGAAATTCTTTTATTACAGTTGTAGGCAAAGCGTTAGAAAAAAATTATTACGGTTCGAATGTTTTGACGCGACGCGAAAGAAAGGCAGCGGCATTTTTTAGGATTTGAGATAGGCGCGAAAGATTTTAGGTAGGTATAGATAGGTAGGTAGGCGTAGGTATACGACGAAGACGGATGTTATTCAATAACAACGGATTGATATATTAGCGGGAAAGTTTAAAGTAAATCGAAGCGTTAGATTTGCGTACAATTTTAGGATAATAGGTCTGTTAGTTTATTAGAGTATTACTAAATTAGGCAGATAGTTGTGCGGTTAATTAGTCATTTAGGAAGTTTTAAACGATACGAAGACGTACGGAACAGACGACATTTATAAAAACAACATTTTCATAAGTTGAAACGTAATGTTATAAACAGAAATACAAAATTTAAATACGATCAAAATTCAAATTATATTTAAATCATATATCATTGGAATAAAATAAAATTGTAAAGCTTATGCTTTATTTTTGATATTCGTATGAGTTATTGACCAGATGTTTATCTTTATTAAAATCGAAGTATATTACTTAGTGTAGTTTTTAAACTAAGGTAAGATTAGTAGTTGAGAAGGTTCATATATTGTAAGCAACAGTTATACCGTCAACAATGGATATTATCAATTTTTATTTTATTTAGGAAATGAATTTCGGCTTCGTTCGAATCGAGGCAAGATGAATAATGAATACATTTGAATTCAGTTTAGTTAATTGAATTACAATATTATTAGATGAGAAAAACTAAGTCGATCTAATTAATAGCTTGAATTAATTTTATTACATAATACCGATTTGTCCGAGGCAAATGGTTAAGGACGGATACACTTCATTTTAGTACTATTATTATGAACGAGAAACGAGTAAAATTATTCATACAGGTGTATGAATTTATCAATGTGTACTTACATGAAATCTAAATTTAACTTAGGAATAGGATATATTAAGATAGAAATCTGAACCCAATTTAAGAAATTCGAAAAATATCTACAAGGAATTGACTTTAAGGTATAGGATGACGCAGGTCAAATATTTTTTTTGTTCTCAAAAGGTTGAAACGAACAAAAAAAAATTCCTCAGGCTAAAATGGTACCAAACTGTCGGTGCAGCTGTCTGTTTTCTGAGGAACAATAAATAGTTAACGCTAGAGCTGACCCACAGACTGGCCATTATCAACAAAAGGCCATCTGGTTGTTTTAAAGATTCTTTATTTAAGTAAACTTAAACGGAAAGGACTTTACAACAATAGAGTCAATACAATAGATATACAATTCAAACTGTAGGTAAGAGATTTTAAAGTTATAAAACAATCTGGAATGTAACTTTCTAAGAAAGAACAAAACGTGCCGATATTTGGTATTTGGTTATGTGCTATTCAATTAGTAAAAGTGAATTGTTAAGAAAACCTCATGGGGGTATTGCATTGCTATGAAATGGAAAGTTATACTTAGAGTATTTCTATAATACCTAAAATTAGTTATTTAAAAAAATAGACATGGTTATTTCATATTCATTTTGAATTGGAAATGAAAGATTCTGTTAGATTCAGAATTCACATAATATTTTGACTGCCGATTGAGAAATTGAATCAATAATTTAGTACTTTAAGCTATATTATACACTAGGCCAAAGCACAACATTACTTCTTCGAATCAAGTATATTGATCAAATAATAGATAAAAGTAATCTAAGTTTAGTCATTTAAGATATCTAGCTACGGAGTGAAAATAGATTTTGCAATTTCAACTGAACGATTAATCGTCATTGGATAAATTAATAACCAGTTGGAAAAGAATGGAAAGGAGATCAAAAAAATCAAATCTGATTGATTTGATTATTGCAAAATTATTAAGGACGGAAAGAAGGAAAACATAAGGTCGCAATTTCAGTACGTATAAGTATATGGAGTGGAAAAAAGTTTAGGCTTGTCTGTCTTGTCTGATCAAAATATAGAGGTGAATTGGTATTCAAATTTGGTTTGAAACTAAGATGAATTTGGGTGCATACCCCTGCCCTGTTCGAATCAGGTGGATTATTACATACGTGAAAGAAGTAGTTAATAAATAGTAAGGTTAAACAATGGAAACTCGTAAAGTTGAATTGGAGAGAAGTTGCTTAGAGGCCTTAGAGCATATCAAGTAGATGTGACCATCAGCTATTTTTAAAAGATTTAAGGACATTTTAATCTTTAAAATTTATTTTACTAGATAGAAAATTAAGATATTATAATAAGACTTAGTCGAGCGGTAAAACAGTTTGAGCTTAACGCTAAAAGCGATCTCTTCTAGGTATGGTGATATTAACAAAAGGAGAAACACGAGATTGCGAAGTGACTCAATAGTTTAGTGAAAAACATTTATAAATGGTCGCGGGTTCGAACCCCGTTTTGAGAAAGAGATGTGGTGACATGATGAGGTGTTTACATTATAGTATATAAAAATATAAACATTATTATAAGTTTATTCTAATTCGGTGAGAGTACCTGTACAATGAAAGCTTAAATTGAACAAAGGGCATTGTATAAAGCTTGCAGGGTTAAATCGTTGTAAACAATGAGTGATTCTCGATCTCATATTTGTAATATGTCTAGTCTTATAAGACTTCGGTTTTTAATGAAGATATTTTCTATCAATAAAATATAGTAGTACCTATCTGGTTTAAAAGGGTTAAAGTGATAATTATATCAATCAATTTATAATCTAACAAAAAGTAAATTCGATAAAAACATCAAACTAAGTTGCATATTAACGATAATAAATAAAATAACATTTTGATAATTCTGAATTATATAAACAATAGACATTATTGTTTGCAAATAAATAATTAGTTGAATAATATTTACAGTGGTAGAAAGATGTTTCTTTAGGAAGTGATAAGAGAATTATTGTTAATAAAACAATGACAATTAAATGGTTTAAATTTCATTGATTGAAATGAAATGTAATTTTAGGTTTTTTCAAAGCTTAGTTTTGAGCGTATGACTGACATATGAACTATCGTTTAGATGAAACGTAACAGAATCAACGGATGATAAATGTGACGAAATTAAGTACTAGAAGATCTGAGAAAAAGCTTATAAGAACGATTGAGGTTTCCGAAGTTAGGTATAAATAGTAAAGAAAAAACCAACCAAAACAATTGAAATAAAACACTACGTCAAATTAAAACATTTAAATAATTCAAAGCAATAAATATAATAACGAGTTGAGTTACGAGATTTTACATCTTATTGCATTGTAATGGAATTGATAAAACAAATAAAGCATACATAGTACTTAATTAAATTCAAAGTTAAATTTTATGACAATGTTTAAACATTATTATGCGCAGGCCTAATATTATGAAAACAGTAATATAGTAGTAGGTAATGTTAAACAATTTTGTAAGTATTACTTTGAATACCGACTAGGAAGCAATAAAATAAGTACCTACTAAAAGATTTTTCAGACAGATGTCCGAAAAAGAAAAAAATAGAGGCGAGGGTTCTCGGATTTTTTTTTTGTGTGTTGGAACCTTAAAGCGCATTGCATAAAAGAAGGTCATTTTATTGTGGCCGTCAGAATAGTTAGAAAGGCAAACTTACAGTAGATTTTTTTTATTGTTATTTATCAGTTTATAGAGATTTGGTTGAAATAAAACCAAGAATTCAAGAGAAGATTATGTTACTAAAATTTTCAATAACGTAACAGAATCTGGGGGGGTTGTGTAATGGACCATAGGCCATACACGACAAGAAAAAAAAATCTATAGTTCTGAAAACATCGCTAAACATTTCAACATGTGTTTATCGTTGAAACGTCTCGGAGATTCGTCGTAATTGTGAAGTGGAACAAATTCTTTTTGACACTTAAATAGACAATAAATTTCTATTCGGTTGACATTTTAGTTCGTAAATATCGTTAAAAAAAATATTCCACATCTTTAAAATGGAAGATAAGTGCCACGTTTGGGACGTCGTCGACCCAAAACGTATATAAAAAAGAATATTTACGCGGAAATGCAATGTGATAACTGAACTTCGTTTGCTGAGCAAACTTGGACCTTCAGTTCTGATGGATAAAGACTACGGAGATAATTCCACATCTCTTTAGTTATTTTCGAAACCTAAAAATGCAGTTTCTACGCAAATACCTTTTAGTTTTCAGGTTTAATCAGATGATGACTAAAGACATTCTAAATTGAATGTTGGAAACAATTCGAGGCATATTTTGGATAAGTAACGCTATCTATTGGGTGGAAATTGAAACGGGAACAAATGCAAAATACGACGAAGGACGATATTATATTGCCCCGGCGCATTGAAAGGATGTGGTTTACAATGTGTATTGAAAGCGAGTTAAGAAGAAATTGGACTCTATCTTCATAACAGGAAGAGCGTATTAGAATTAAGTAGTTGTAATTCTATTGTTGTTAACAATTGTATAGAGATATTTGAAAAGGTGGAGGATTAGCGAAGGACGAGTGTGGAGTGCGGACGTCTTTTGGATTGATTATATAAATTGTTGTGAGAAATAAAGCGTCCCTTCGAATTATAAATTACAAATAGTTTGGATCCATATTAATAAATTATATAAAGTGTCATTGTTGAATTACAAGGAGCTCCTTACTGCAGAAAGATAAGTTAAGTAAATAGAAATAAGAATTATGTATAAAACACATACCTATTTTAGACTTCTCATTTATAACTTGTATTAAGTAAATAAATTATCTAATTGATGTGCATCGATCTCACATAACTAAAAGTCTAAAATAGATACGCTATGTTATATTTCACTCTTTGTTTTTTTCATGTGTGTTGTTTAGAATAAGTAATTTAAATTGATGGAGCTGGTTTTTTCGTTATTCGCTTCACTTTTCCAGTTCATAATCATCATAGGAAGTCGAAGCGAATGGTCAAACGTTTTACTAACGTGAAAGTTTGATCAAAATTAATCAACAGTTTCTATTAAGAGTCATTTTATAAGTTGTTCTAATAATCAAAGCATTATTTTTTAAATTGATCAAATAATCAAACAATTTTAAATCAAAGACTTATTTATATAATATATACTATTAATGATTCATAATAATCAGATAATTTCAAAAATAATCAAAACCTCTAAATTAAACCCTTTTATCAAATAATTACAATAACTTAACATTCAAATCACTAAATCAAAACCAATTAAAGTAATTTTCTTGAACAAAACAAATAATCAAACAAATACCAAAACCAAACATTGCCAATAATAAATGACTCTAAACAATTATTCTGTATTCATATTTATTTTCCCATTTATAGGCACCCCTTTTTCACTGAAGAATTACTTGCAATAACTATTTTCCAGAGATAGAGTTTAATACCTTTTGTAGATATCATTAAATTAATATACTAGTTTCATCTTCGATGATGATGCTTATTTTGTCTGTTAGGTAATGGACAAAATTAGATTCCATACTTTGAATTTGATTTACAGTGTCATGACACTTGAAAAATATTTGGTACATGTTTATAGATAGAGTAAAAGCTATCACAGTTCTTTCGAACAGAACTTAGAATTTTATTGGTTTTAAATTGATAGCCCTGTTAATTGATACCAAATGCAGCTTAAATAAGACTCTCATTTAGAGCACATTATATATCTAAATGAAATGCCATTCATTCAACATGAATTATTTATGAAGTTGTCATAAATCTTTGACACTATAATTGAATTTAGGCTAGAGGTTGTGATTCATAAAGTAAAAATTAGTATTCATTTAGTTTTATTCTAAATCAGAAACACGCTGTTTGGATTCAAATGGTACAGAGGGTGACTTTCATTGTGGTCAGCGTAGAAATAGCATAGGAAGAATTTAAGAGCTCGCGCTAGTCCATCAACCCTAAGGTGGCCACCTGTTTTTTTAAAAAGAAGAGGAGTCAGTTAATCTCCTCCAATCAAATAATAAAAAGGGTGATAAGGACAGCGAATTATTGACATCCGTCTAACGAGAATTGTCAAAAATCAATTAGGGCTGGCAGGATCGCATCTGGAATAGACGCTCTGATTGAATCCAAACGCGTATCAAAATCATTGTTATCATTTATTAACCGAATAATTATTATCGCACCTCAAGCCATTATCTAAGACGTATACAATATCATCCTTTCCAGACAAGTTTGTTAAAAGTTACATTTGTTTAAACTGAGTTATATTTTGGGATAAAATAATCAAATAAAACCACTAGACGATCAAAGCTGATACAGTAAGTATCACATACAGATTGGTCATTAGCAGCAGTCAAGCGACAAGCAGCCGCGGGGACCATCACATAAGACACCACAGTCCGTATGTCTGTCGCCAGGCTGTAGGTATCTCCTGAACTGTGATAGCTAGAGAGTTGAAATTTTCACAGATGATGTATAAATTTCTATTGTATTCTGAAGAAAATAATACGGAACCCTTCATGCGCGAGTCTGACTCGCACTTGGCCGGTTTTTCAAATATTGACTTGGATAAAATAAATGTATTGGCGGCGCTAGTGGATGGATGGATATGGAAGTTTCCTTATTATTCAATAGGTTAACGTTGCTTCTAGGCTGGTCTAGTCTAGGAATAGTCAACTTTAGTCTTAATGACTATTGTTCCTATTAGTCAATTACTAAGTTTTGATTATTACTCAATAATATGTAAGTAGACTTTATTCTTTGTTTCTTTCCTTACCCAAATAAGAGGTACCAAATATTAAAAATTGATTGTGGTGCAATAAATGTATCTTAGATTTTAATAATTCTGTATTTTTTATTAAATTTCAACAGATTTCAACAGTTTGAATTTAAAGACTCGAGACCCGAGAAAACTCGAGAATTTGGCCTCGAGAATTCCTGAAACTCGAGAAAAAATAAAGGTCGAGAAATCAGAAACCCTACTTTGCAGGGATGTAATATAGTATGAACCAAAACATATGTCCAAATATCCAAAAACAAAAAAAAAACTACTTGGATAATTTAAAAAATGTTTCACTTAAGCAGGCCATACAAACTAGGTTATACATGACGGTTTTAACCGAGCTACAAAACCTTCATGCAAAGCCGACTTCAATAGAGGACACACACGCTAGGTTATGCATGACGGTTTTGACCATAGGCATACATAACCGAGTGGCAAGGTTGCATGAACAGGCATGGATAACTGCACAGTTTTGTCGCATACACGCTAGGTTATGCATGACGGTTTTGACCACAGGCATAACCGAGCGGCTTGCATGAGCGTCTTGCATGAACAGGCATGCAGTATTATCCCATACATGCTAGGTTATGCATGACGGTTATGACCTTACAGGCATAACCATCATGCATAACCTAGCGTGTTTGGCCGGCTTTATGATATTTTATCATACTGTAAAGTTTCGTCTACTGAGGATTTACTGTGGGGGTCCACTACCTTCCTTTCCTAAACTAAAGTTGAAACTGAACAAAACTGCAGATAAGTACATTCACTAATCACTTGATGATAAGTACGAAATGTTTTCATTTTTTTTAATTGACTGATTTGCCACGTATGTTCAAAGCTACGGCGAATTAGTAGGTATGAACCTCTATACAAAAAAAGTTGGGAGTTACAAGTCGTGATAAAGTTTGGCCACATGGTGGAAACTGATCTGTAGGCTGTTCCTAACTAATATTGAGCTGGGCCAAACTATCCTTACATACAGTTCCAAACGGCGGCGGGTTGAATAGCGCACTTTTCCCGGCTCCATTCTAAAAACTATAACGATTCAGGTTTAACTAATAAGTCAAAAGTGGTATCATTTTGTAGAATTTATTTCTGGTATAAAAAAATGCAATTTATTACGCAGTTTCTGAAAAATTACACAATAACCAACATTTTTAAACTTCATTTTTAGGGTTCCGTACCAAAATGGTAAAAAAAGAACCCTTATGGTGTGACTCAGTCTGTCTGTCTGTCTGTCTGTCACAGCTGGATATCTCGAGAACTACTAATGGTATCAACTTGAAATTTGGAATAGTTTAAGGTGACATTTGCCCAACTATTATTATAGCAAATAAGAAAGAAATAATAAAATTAATATTTTTTTTACAACAGGGACTGAAAAGGGGTCTTAAAAATTTTAAGTGAGGTGACTAGGGCATGTGGATTATCATATAAAAGAGCGCTGTTTGCACATTTTAAAACAATTTTCCCTTTTTTCTTAGGCCGCATAGTTTTCGACTTATGATGAAAAATGTAAAAAAAAATACCGTTCCCCCCCCTTATCTCCGAAGTTTGCAAAGAGAAAAATCTGAAATAATTCTATGTGATAGTAGTTTATGTAAAGATTACAGGAAAAATAAAACGATGTCTCAATATAACACAATTTTTTAGAAATTCAAAAAACATTTTTTTTTAGTTTCACTACCAGTCAACAGATGGCGCTGTCCTAAGCATGCTAACCTAAGGGACAAAAATAGTTTGACTATCGGTCAAGAGATGGCGCAACCTAACACTAAAATAATAAATTGGTGGCTGGTTCTAATATAATTACCTACTATTTGCCGTACGAATAAACGAAGAATAAGTTCCTACTTAGTAATATAGCAATAAAATAATAACGAGGAGCTTGGTGGCGCAGTGGTTTAGCGCCTGGACCAGCGATTAAGGAGGTTAAGCAACGTTCGCAAGGTTCGGTCATGGGATGGGTGACCAAAAATTTATTATCTAGAGCTCCTTCGTGCTTCGGAAGGCACGTTAAGCCGTTGGTACCGGCTGCATTTGCAGTCGTTAACACCCACCAATCCGCATTGGGCCCGCGTGGTGGGTTATGGCCCGTCCTCCTTATCCACCCATAAGGAAGGCCTGTGCCCTAGCAGTGGGGACATTAAAATGGCTGATGGACTAGTAATCTAAACATTTTGCAATGTGGAGTGGCTGAAACGTTTTTCAGTCACCATAAGCAGCATTTGTAAATTAACTGTCCGCCTGTTCGCCCTTCCACCTGTCTGCCGTTTATCCTACTTTTTTAAAGACTGTCCTAAAATAACATATCCAAATATATTTATGATTGTACGGAACCCTCGGTGCGCGAGTCCGACTCGCTCTTGACCGGTTTTTATTTTAGTTTAGGTATTGGCACTTGTTTCAGTATTTTCAAAAAAACTAGTTTAAAGAAGCGTTTTTCAGGTTGATTTGTTGTATGCTTTTGTTATGTTAACTATATTTTATACAATTTGCGCCTGACCCAAGTAGTTGAGGTCCATTGTTTGCGGAGACACAGCTAGTCAAAAATATGCATTTTTTTCACGAAATAAAAGGGGTTTCCGTTTCGTTCGGAAGCATTTCTCACTTTTTTGTTTATATTTCTGTAAAGTTAATTAAATTTACTACAATTTGAGCTTAATTTGATTAGTCTAGGTTTACTAGTTGCAAAGACACAGCTAGTCAAAGATAAGATTTTTTCAATTAATTTCAATAAAAAGCCCATTTTTAACCAGCTATGTCTCTGCAACCAATAGACCTAGACTACTCAAATTAAACTCAAATTGTAGAAAATTTAATTAACTTTACAGAAATATAAACAAAAATTCTGAAAAATGTTTCTGAACGAAACGGAAACCATTTTTATTTCGTGAAAAAATGCATATTTTTGACTAGCTGTATGTCCGCAAACAATAGACTTAAACTACTTGGGTTAGGCTCAAATTGTATAAAATATAGTTAGCATGACAAAAACATATGACAAATTAACCTGAAAAACGCTTCTTTAAAGTAGTTTTTTTTTATATACTGAAACAAGTGCCAATACCTAAAATAAAAAAAATGAAGTTTAAAAATGTTGGTTATTGTGTAATTTTTCAGAAACTGCGTAATAAATTGCATTTTTTTATACCAGAAATAAATTCTACGTTATTGATTTATCCGAAAATGATACAACATTTGACCTATTAGCTAAACCTGAATTGTTATAGTTTTTAGAATGAAGCCGGGAAAAGTGCGCTATTCAACCCGCCGCCGTATGGAACTGTATGTAAGGATAGTTTGGCCCAGCTCAATATTAGTTAGAAACAGATCAGTTTCTATCATGTGGCCAAACTTTATCACGACTTGTAACTCCCAACTTTTTTTAGTATAGAGGTTCATACCTACTAAATTGGCAGTTCTTATTTACAGATGCAACAACACTTTACCTATCTAGAATAACATTAGACATTAGCTGTATGTTGTTCGTTTATGGCAGGGCAGACGTGTTCTTAATATTTTATTTTTAATTGTTTTTAACAGAAATTAATAGAAAAAAAGTAGTAAGCAGTTAAGGTGACATTTCACAAAAAAAAAAATCACAAAAAACAACTTATCATTAAAAATATAATGACACTTGTTTGTTATTTAACTTGACTTCGCCCTGCCACAAAGGGCAGGGCAGATGTGTTTTTTTAAAAAAAATATGTTTTTAACAGAAATTAATAGACAAAAAATAAATAAACAGCCTAGTGATATACACTTCAAAATTTACAAAAAAACACTTTAAAATTTTTTTTTTTATGCAAAAATTAAGTGTTGTCTCCTCTAAACGTGAATTTATGATTTGCATGACTTTTACAATTTATAATAAATATGTATATATTATGTAAGTACAAAACAAGTTTTGTAGTTGATGGTAAGTGACGATACTATGCCTTTGATAACTAAAAATCTAAAAAAAACATATGATGCAACATTGAAACCGGTTGGTGAATACAACTAGTCATCTGAATCAAGAAATTACGCTTGATTTTTGCAACCACGTATTACTTTGAGGTCATTAAAGTTGTTCTATCAAGGACCTGGGGGCCTATTACAAAAAAGAATCACGATAGTCGGCAGATGTTCGTTGATCCATTTACTTGATTTTGAACCTTATACTTATTAAGTTAATAACGTCACGGAATCGGACGAACATCGTACGCTTATTGCGATGTTTTTTGTAATAGGCCCTCTGTTTTATTATGGTTGATGATTGCGCTGACATGTTTTGTTTTAATCTTCTAAAATTTCAAATATAAATACCTAATACCTATATATATATATATATATATATATTAAAAAATGTTCTTTATTAGGTAACTAGCTTGCATTTATTTGTTATTTTAATGATTTGCAGTTAAACACTGAATTTAGAATTTTCGACCACAATCATAGTAGAAGTTTGGCATATTTTATTAAAAAAATTAAGTTAAGCTTTTAAAAACCCTATGGTTCTAAACGTTTTCAAATTCTTTCAATTAGACAGATTTGAATTACATTATTTTTTCATCGTTTTAATAGATTTTGTGAGCAACAAACTTTAAAAAGATGTACGTACCTACGTAGATTCTCAACCAAACATTTGCTCTTGAAATTAAGCGAGCCTTTGCGGCAAATAAACCTATTTTTAGTTATGACTACCTAAATCGATTTATCTCAGAAGCTTTTCTTCAAGTTCACGGTCACTCCTTCGCAGTACGTCAACACGTCTTTAACTTTAACGCTGACGTAGGTTACATACCTATCCCAGTTCAAGTTTTTGTCAGTTTAAAAAAATGCTGTTCTGTGGTTTCAACCAACTCCTTGAGTGACGACTTAAAATTTACTGCGTTCTAAAATTCCTTCTAACTAGTTTTCGACATTTTTTTATAGTTTATATTATCATCATACACATACACATCAACTTTGTCTAGGGATACAGGTGTTATTTTCATACAAACGAGGTAACTTTGAAGCCTTGGTTTTCTGAAAGGGATGTACTGTGCTGTGATCTAATGACGGCTATCCAGGGAGTGAATGGAGGAGATTCAGATCGCTATACACACCCAACTGATCAGATCAGCATTCTAAAAGATTAATGGGTTAGATTTCTCAGTTTGAAGATTTCCATACATTTTCATGCTATTTTCGCGTTTTTTTTTAAACATGTCTATTACGTTTTTAGAATGCTGGTCAGATCAGTTGGGTGTGTATAGCGATCTGAATCTCCTCCATTCACTCCCTGGATAGCCGTCTTCAGATCACAGCACAGTACATCCTTGGCAGAAAACCAAGGCTTCAAAGTTACGTCGTTTGTATGAAAATAACACCTGGTATCCCTAGACAATGTTGATGTGTGTATAATGGACATTCATTGGAAGCCGTTCAATTTTCATTTCTGAAAATGGCTTTACATATTCACCAACGCGGGTTGGTAAAGCCTTTTTCAGGGTCAGAATGTTCAAAATACCTAAGTAAAAGACGACAAAATGCGTGCATTGCATAAAGAATCGATGAATTTAACAACTGAATACTCAGCAATAAATCAAGGAAATAAAGCTATTTAAATATTTTTAGGGTTCCGTACCTCAATTTCATATTTTCATTTTCAGAATCAGTAAAACTCACGAAGTTACAAGCTTTTTGTGTGTCCCGTTAGAGTGTGCGTTAATTATGGTTTTTTAAATAATTTTCTAGTCAAAATATAACATGATATAAAAAAATATTGCAATTGATTCTATTACTGATTCTGAACAAAGTTTTTTTTCAGGTTTCGTATATACTAAAAATAACCAATTCAAACAATTTAAAAATTGTTGTGTTCCGGCAGTTACAAGTCAGTTAGAAGCCAGTTCCTCAGTCAGTGGTGAGGATTCCAGGTGTAGTGCGCTTACACTTACGGCCTTATTGTCACATAACATCAGGTGAGGTAAAGGCCAAGCAGTATCTCGTTGTGGATAAAATAAATATCACCAAAAAATGCATTATTGTGGTCGAGTACAGCGAACTAAAATCTATGGAAGTGTAATTGAAAACAAATATTGCTTAAAAAATGGCACCACGGGGCCGAAAAAGTACAACCGGCTCAGCTTTAGTCGGGCCAGGCACGCACCCGGTGACTGACGTTAACGTTCTTTACAATAATTGCAGTTTGTATTGTAGAGAAAATAAAGAAAGAGAAAAATTATTAGAAATGAAAGAAAGAAAGAAAATAACTTTATTTAGCAAACACAAATAATTACAACATATTATTTTAAAACTAACAGTGCTAAAATGGCTCCCACTCAGCATTATGCCACGGCACCCTAGAGGAGCACCATGACGCTGATTTTCAGTGGTCACCAATTCCGGAGAAGGCAGCATAAATATGAAATTAAAATTAAATCATAGTAAAACAAATAAAAGTATGTGCTAGAACAATAGGGGTACTTATATTATAATTATATTAAAATCCATTGAGTTGTAAATAATAATGTAAAAAGCGGGAAATAAACTAAAATTTGATTTGTTAAAATATTTATGTTAAAACTTAAAAGAATTTAGAAGGAATCTAAAAAGAATCAGTGACAAGAATTCATTAAATATTAAGTTAAAGCTCAAAAATCAACATGATATTATGTGAAATAAAATTAATTGAAATCATGAAAAATAAACAATAAATAATTAGAAAAAAAATTCAAATAGTTCTTTTGTGGCAATGGTACTGGCAATCCTAAGTAGTCATTTTTTTTTACTCAGGACGTCACAAATGACGTCCTGAGTAGTCAAATGATGTAAAAGACGCAAAGAAGGCAGTAAAAATAAGCAGAAATAACGTATCATATTTATTCGTTTAAGTATAGAAAATATCTATGAATATACAAATTATGGTCGCTTATAAGCAACCAGTGCTCAATCGCTTTGTGCTGCATAATTAAATGCCAGCATTTTTAGCTCCATCCACTTAGTTGTACTTTTCGTGTGGTGGCATTTTTTGAACGCAATGGTTGTTCCATAGATTTTAGTTCACTGGTCGAGTATAATTTCTATCATAAAAACAGTTTTCTTGTCGGGTTTTACACAGAGATGTTTTACAAAGAACATTGTCTACATATTATTGCGATACGCTAACACAACTAATGACGATTATATTCAAATCGACTTACTCTTCTGCGTATAGATAACAACATTATCTCGTAACTTTAAATGCGAAGAACAAAAAAACTTTAAGGAAGGTCGATAAAACATGGACCGTCCCAATACCGCAACGTTATTAAATTAGATGATTAAACACATGTTCTAAATACACTTTATAAGTTTTTTATCATTTTAATATAAAATGCAGTTGATTGAACTTGGAAGGAAATATAAAAAAAGTTTAACGAAAAGTTTGCACAGCTTTTTAGGGTTCCGTAGCCTAAATGGCAAAAAACGGAACCCTTATAGATTCGTCATGTCTGTCTGTCTGTCTGTCTGTCCGTATGTCACAGCCATTTTATTCCGAAAGTATTAAGACTACACAGTTGAAACTTGGTAGGTAGATGTATTCTGTTAACCGCTTAACGAATTTAATACAAAAATAAGAAAAATAAAAGATTGAGGGGGGGCCCCATACATGGAACTGAAACTTAAAAATGTTTTTTCTTCAAACCAACACGTGTTGGGTGTCTATAGATAGGTCTTTAAAAATGACATTGAGGTTTCTAAGACAACTTTTTCTCAAAGTCAACCGTTTGAAAGATATTCACCGCCAAAGTGGTAAAATGTGTGTCCCCCCCCCCCC
Organism: Agriphila geniculea; assembly: GCA_943789525.1. Lineage (NCBI taxonomy): Eukaryota > Metazoa > Arthropoda > Insecta > Lepidoptera > Crambidae > Agriphila > Agriphila geniculea. Next base: position 23,172,429 of record OX038871.1, read on the forward strand.
CCCTTTAACTTTTGAAATAAAAGAGTGAAAAATCTAAAAAAAATATATGCTGTAGATCTTAATAAACACTATCAACCAAAATTGATTTGAACGAGATATAGTAATTAGTTTTTGAGATATAGCACATTTTCCAAAACCGCAAATATAACTTTGTCATTCATACCAACACTGTGAAAAACAAAGTTATTTTTGCAAACGAAAAATGATAGGTGGTATTAAATATGGTATGGTATAAGGTAACTACGGAACCCTACGGCGCGTGGCCCGACATGCACTTGGCCGGTTTTTTTAGTTTATTCTTGTAAGGTTTTTTATCCCTTTTAAACGTTTTTGGTACTCACATTTCAGGTGTGTAATATGTGCATTATTGTTAAATTATGCGTTACCTTACCTAATTTATTATTTATTAAGATACTTGAAATGATTTCCAAAATCGCGGTATTGAGTACCAAACTATAAAGGTATTTGAAAAAGCTATTCTTATAATCTCTTTCATTACACCAAGACCGTTGAGATCTAAAATAACACATTTAGACAATTTATAGAAAGCTAAAAATAGCAAAAAGAATTATGGCTGTTAGAGTGCAACTATAAATAAATAAACCCACCTAACGTCTCGGTATTAGATGTCATTGTCTTCTACTTGAAATTAACATTAAATGTGATGGAAAACACTATGAGTATTTAATTCTAATGTAATATTAAAATAATAACAAAAAATATTTAATTACTTGTATTTTTTTATTTCACTTCAATAGGCGTTTACCTACCTACATTCCATTTTATTTTAGGTAGGTAATCGCCTATTAATAACTATTTTATTATAAAGCACCAGGTGTTTAAACCAGAGTTCTAAGAAAAAAGGAAAAATAAAAGATTTTTCTATGTCCAAAGCTTTTCGAAGCATCACTCTGTGCAGTCTTAATTTTCCAAATATAATGATTTCATTGAACTTGAGAGTTCAGTTTCCATAAAGGATACAAGAGCAATCGTACGGTCAATGTAGATGTTATACATGTCAACTACTAGGTACATTGAAGATGTGATTCATGAAATCAACTCTTTCACCATCTCTTTAGAATATGGTTGATTATTGTCGCTTCGCCAGAAAGCCAGAAGCTTTAATCTTCGCTTTGCTGACGAAGCGAAATTTCTGAAAATTTGACGAAATTTAGTAAATTTTTATTGATTTTGGAATACCGGATCATTTACTAGAAATGTACTCGGTTATTGCGTTAGATTAATAAAAGCTATCCTTTTGCATAACAAATCATATCATGTCGTTGAAAATTACGAAATTTGACGATTGGAAATTTATTTTTAAAAGTTTCTACGTTTCTATATTTTTATAAAGCCATTTTTTTAATATTCTATTCGGTTATTGTGTTTCTTTGTTTTTTTTCAATTTACAGTAATGTTTGTAAAGTAGAATTCTACATTAGTTCTTCACATTGAAGCTCTATAATCAATCTTTTCATCAGATCGTGAACTGGCCTCGCAACTATTGAAGTCATTGTTCGAAGTTGTATTTTATGATAATGTTTGTAATCTAAAGTTATATAATATACTAGCGGCCGCCCGCGGTATCACCCGCGTGGTTCCCGTTTCCGTGGGAATATTAGAATATGGAATATTCTATGTTTTAATCTAGGCTATGTACTATGTGTGTGCCAAATTCCAACCAAATCCGTTCAGTCGTTTTTGCGCGATTCATGACTTTGTCAGCAAATTCTCACACACAACACAACACAGCACATAAAACTTAGTTTGTATTAACAATATTAAAATACAGATCTACGCAGCGAACTAAAAGATATGGAAGTGTAATTGCAAACAAATATTACTTAAAAAATGGCACCACGGGGCTGATAAAGTACAACCCGCTCAGCTTTAGTCGGGCCATCCACGCACCCGGTGACTGACGTTGGTGTTCTTTTCAATAAATTGCAGTTTGTATTGTAGAGAAAAGATAGAAAGAGAGAGTTTATTAGAAAGTCATCTCTATTTTTTTTGGACTGACGTCCTTTATAGTCAAAAAGAGTAAAAGATGCAAAGAAGGCAGTAAAAAGATGCATAAAAAACGTATCTTATTTTTTCGTTTAGGTATAGAAAAATATCTATGAGTATACAAAATATGGTCGCTAATAAGCAACCAGTGTACAGACGCTTTGTGCTGCATAGTTAAATGCCAGCATTTTTAGCTCTACCCACTTAGTTGTACTTTTCGTATGGTGGCATTTTTTGAGCAGACTGCTTATTCCATAGATTTTAGTTCGCTGGATCTACGTATTTCTCTTGTACATTATTCATCTAGGGTTGTCAAGATCAAGACAAAAGAATTCCTGACGTTGTTATTACCTTATTAATTACCTATATCTGTATAAAAGATAGAATATCAAAACTAATTTGAATTTACTACTATTGCAGCTGGAAACAAGTGAGTGTCCGGGGCCACGCGCCGTAGGGTTCCGTAGTTACCTTATACCATACCATATTTATTTAACTGCAAAAATAACTTTGTTTTTTACAGAGCTGGTATGAATGACAAAGTTATATTTGCGATTTTGGAAAATGTGCTATATCTAAAAAACGAATTACTTACTATAATCTCGTTCAAACCAATTTTCGTTGAAAGTATTTATTAAGATCTACAGCATATATTTTTTCTATTTTTCACTCTCTTATTTCAAAAGTTAAAAGGGGGGACACACATTTTACCACTTTGGCGGTGTATATCTTTCAAACGGTTGACCTTGAGAAAAAATGAAAAAAAAAAGCACAAAACTTTAATGGTATTTTTGTACAAGTAGAAAAATAGTACTACCTATTGCGTGGCCTATTCGGTGTCGTATATAAAATATCTTACTCTATTATAATTTATGTTATAGTAGAGTTAGCAACCCTGAGTACTTAACATGCAACTTACTGCGGTTACACGTGTTGGGACTACTATAAAGGTGGGTACTCACTTAGGTTCGCGAACCTCCGCGCTCCGCGAACATGCACCGGAAAAATCGTTTATCCTCTGCTGGAACAGGGCGCCCAGGTGTGTACGTGAGCGAACATGTATGCGAACTTGGTTCGCAAAGGTACACACTGTAGCCAAAGTAAAAATATTTGTTTTTGCTATGGATCACTGTTCGAGGTTCGCGGAGCGCGGAGGTTCGCGAACCTAAGTGGGTACCCACCCTAATATAATCCTTCGTTAATATTTAAATTATTTGTTCATAATGACGTATAATTTGAAAGTTACATAAAATCTGATACCTAATAATTATGTCTAAGACAATTTCATTGCTTAATGCTTATGCACACAGCAACAAAACTCATAAAAAAATTAATAATTACTCACAGATATAATTTCAGGGATTGCGATTTTACTCTACATAAACCTACTAAATAACGGATAGATTGAAGTACATTTTATATTGTGTTGTCTATATTATATTAGGGGTTTAAGCATGAAATTGTCGTCTTGTACGGAGAATTTAAAAGAATTTGTATTTTCCATTGTCTCAATTTATTTAACAATCATTACGAATGCTAATGTTTTTAAACTTTTATGCTCAAATGTTTTAACACTCAGCTAACTAATGCCACATGTGTTAAGTGGAAGACATATAATAGTTACAACGAATTCAGTGGTAATTTCTGCTAACGAAAAAAGCAGTCAATTTAAAAAAAAAATTTAACGTTTAGGAAAAAAATCAGAAATATTTTTACTACCGATAGTGAGCCGTCATGATCATTATTCGAAATAACAAGTAACCGAAGATATGCGAGCCTCTGGTGTGAGAAAAAAACCGGCCAAGTGCGAGTCAGACTCGCGCACGAAGGGTTCCGTGCCAAAAAACGGCAATAAAATCACGTTTGTTGTATGGGAGCCCTTAAATATTTATTTTATTCTGTTTTCAGTATTTTTTGTTATAGCAGCAACAGAAATACATATCTGTGAAAATTTCAACTGTCTACCTGTTGTCGTTATTAATATCAAGCAAAAAACGGCAAAAAAATCACGTTTGTTGTATGGGAGCCCCCCTCAAATATTAGTTTTATTCTGTTTTTAGTATTTGTTGTTATAGCGGCAATGGAAATCCATCATCTGTAAAAATTTTAACTGTCTAGCTATCACGGTTCATGAGATACAGCCTGGTGACAGACAGGCAGACAGACAGACGGACACCGAAGTCTTAGTAATAGGGTCCCGTTTTTACCCTTTGGGCACGGAACCCTAAAAATCGGCAACTTATTATACATAATAATTAATATGTATGCCTAAAATATTAACACCTAGAAGCCGTGTCCACGTATGCAAAGTGAGGCAACTTATACCAAGGCAGAATGGCTTAGTTTTCAAATTTATATCCTTCATACGTTAACTAATCGTAACTGAAACCCAATAATATAGTAATTAGTCTTATAAATGTGGGAAAATTTAAACTGTTTTGTACTTAATCGGTATAATTAGGTAATAATGTAGAATAACAATCTGAAAGCGGAGCCATTTTGGCTGTTTTAGTTGCCTCACTTTTGACAGTGCGCTTTGTAGAGAACTATCGTTCTAGGTGTTATTATTCTAAGTATGTATGTTGAAACCGTTGTACGATACTATATAATAATACGTTTTTGGGAACAGAATTGTCTTTTTTTAATTTTCTAATGTGAATGTAGTTGCAAAGACACACAAAAGGTGATATTACCAACCAGTCCATATCGTTTATTCATAAAGCACATAATAAGGGTAATTTTTATATGCAAACGGTTCAATGAATATGATTGTCCGTGGCCTGTGATCTGTGGTGTGACTTGGTGGAACAGTTTATATCCTTTTGTTATAATTAAAAACGACCTGTGACCTGTAATTGTTATGTATTTGCTAAAGCGATCGCATTGTCACTGTCTGTTGGACAATGTATGAACGAACTACTTTGTAATATAATTCTACAAAACTAAACTACACTGGAATAACATTTTACGCGACTGAGGGCCTGCTTCACAAATTCCAAATAATGATTCAAAATAAATATTTGACAGAAATCTGTTCCATTTTTAGTAGGTAGTTCAAAGATGAAAGGTGTACGGGATCTATGTACCCTGCCTGGATGAGATAAACCGAAATATTATTAACGAACATTTTTTCATTGTTCTTTACTCGATTAACTCGATGTACAGTCAGCAGCACATGAGGTTTTACAAAACTGTCAAAAATCTGTAATTTATTTTGAACTTTAATAGCTTTGCATTTAAGTATAAAATTGATTGAATATCATTACGCTGTCGTGGAAGCCCAGCGTGCCGTTACTTACCGTTGATTATTTCCTCTATGACCGTACCTATGTAGTAGGGTTGCCAACTTTTTTTGCATCAAATATATTATTTTCACCTAATAACGTGTAAAAATATAGTAGATGGCGAAAAAGTCCAAAAAAAATATAGTAGGTTGCCGTTTTGTATGAAGGATTTTAAAAAGTTGTATTTTTCATACTTACTAAACATTTTCATAATTATTCAACAACCATAAACACAGGAGTTTAAAAACAAAAATTATATAAGTAATAATTTTTTGCTTATTTTTTTAATTTTTTCACTTGAAAAAATATAGTACTTTTGCCTACTATATACTTTTTCAAAAAATATAGTAGGCGAGCCCGGAATATAGTAGGATTACTATATTACATAGTAGGGTTGGCAACCCTACTATGTAGGTATAATCAATAGCGATAAGTCTCGTTGCGACAATTTGATAATTGATTGCTTAGTGCCTATTAGGCTATTACCAAATGTTGCTGTAACATCGAAACATTTACCCGTTTTGCCGATACCGCCATGCTTGATGGCTACTCTACTCATTGCAAAGAAAAGATCGATCACACGTAACGCAAACATACACCTCCTATAATTGGGGACCAATTCGAAGAGAAATGAAACCAAGCACGATCATGCAGTAAAATCACTAATAGGTACATATAATTAAAATTGCCGCGGCATCCTGAGAGTCTACACAAATGGTCTTTGTAGTAAAATTAACGCTAGTAGAATACAATTACAATGTATGGGAATGACATAAGCTCACGCTTAGCTCCTGTCGATCCCATACATTGTCATCATGGGGGCTGGTGCGCCGTCTTTCGACTGTAATCTATATCAAATAACTATAGCTAGGGTAGGGTAGGACGTCTCGTGACAAAATATAAACTTGTAAGTGCGCCGCGCGCTGAAAAAAATTGGAAACCCCTGTACCATCTATTTATTATATTTACGCTCGTACTTACTTTACATGAAAATAAATCAATTTTACGCATAATAAGTACTAATGCCGCCGCACCGTATTGACAATTAATAGCATCGGGTCAGTATTCGCAAAAGTGTTTTATTTCATTCAACAGTTTTTTTGCAATATTGATTTAGATATGTTTCGATTGTGACTGTTGCATATTTATTAATAGAATTACCGCCCTTTAGTAAGTATAAACGTCTACTCGCTTCATATTACGTCGTACATAATTTTAAGTAAGTAAGTATGTGTTACAAATTCGCCAGACAGCTCGCCTCTTCTCCACGTGTACAATGATGTCATTATGTAACTGCGTTACGTTCACGTGAGCACTGTTAACCTTTATCGCTTTAATAATAGAGTCTAAAATAGAACAAAAACGTGACGCCCAAGATGTCCCATGATTAAAAACGTCAAGTCTAGACTACTATTCAGTCTGAAAGGCGTTATGGTAAATTGATTTACCTTGCTAAGAAAACTATAGCCTCAAGTTTTGATATTGAGATGAAGTGCAAAGAGAAGAAGTAGAAAATAAAGAACAGGGGGGCTACTCAAGTGGCCAATTTTTCTATTCGATCGCTAACTTAAAAATTAAAATAATCCATAAACTCCAAAATTACGTGTCGTAGGCTTGTCAATTCCATACAATACAACAATGTCTGTGATTAACATAAACTCGCGACGTGTGACTTGATCGTTTAATTGCTTATTTTTAACCTTTAAGTTAGCGAACGAATAGAAAATTGGCCATTTTAGTAGGGGGGCTGGAATGTCAGGAACTGTATATAGTTATGTAGATCGTGAGAGGTAACACTCTTAAAAATCATGAAGTTATAATTCGAACAGTAGTGATATCATAGGTCGAAATTTTATTCAACGCTTCCAGAAGCATTGGAAAGACTCAGCGCAGTAATTAAAAGATGTGTCTTTAAAACTGAACGCATAAGGTTCTTTTCGCATTAAAATTAATCCGATGGATAAGTGTAAATGCGCTGGATACCTCCCGAGGTCGCTTACTCAACATTCTACGTAGCGTCGGTTGCTCAACGCGCCGTGGTCAATTTCAATTATGTAACTCGTTTTCGTTCATAAATTCGTACCATGCCATTTACTCGGACGCTGAATCGAGATTCGGACATAAAGATCCGATTGTAGGGACTGAATTAAACCGTTCCGGAACCAATCGAATCCACAATGATTTAGAATTTAGTTGATAATGCAACATCAGTTGCAGGCTTGTAGGATCGCTATTATTGAGCAATTTACTTACGTGTATCTTTCTTTGTCGTCTTTACAAAAACCTCATAGACACTAGCTAGTCTATGGTATTAACCATAGCCATAGTAGAACCAAATTCTACTATGCCATAGCCAAGAATCTTATATTCATAACCGTAGCACTATTATGATACCATACATGCTAAAGTTAAAGTTAGTAATGGAAAACCTGAATGAATACCTAATTAATACCTGAACTAATACCTAACTTTAATTTTCTGCTGTCCAAATATCAATTAGGTATCAAGTTAATATAATAATCGTTCAGTTATGTTCCCTTTCCCTATTTTCTTGTTTATTCCCTCATAACGTCTCCATGACCACAAACAAAACAAAAAATAGTAATTTAATGTACCTACATGCCAACTGATTTAATCAGTCAGCCACGCAATTAACGGCCTATAATCATTTAATTGAACACAAATTGAACAGTGCCGTTTAATCACCGGCCTAAATGACTTTTAGCCAATGCGTCTAGTACAACATTTAATTAACATGCTGACAGCTTAGGTCGTAAAAAAATTTCAGTATTCAATGTCATAAACCCCTAATCTTCCTTAATACTACAAACATTCAGATGACCGTATGATTTAAAATACTCACACTAGGCTACGATAATATGAAAATATCACATGAAAATAAAGTGCAGAGTTCTTTGCGCTACTTACTTACTGTAATTAATATAATCTAGTTATTAAATGGCACTTAAGGGCACTATGACATTTTTGTCGATATTTTGATTTTGACGGATTTTAGCGTTACAACCTAGAGAAACCTTAGGGTCTACTAAAAACATTTATATGTGTCCGCGACTAAAAGTAATATGATGAATTCACCTGAAAGTTATGGGGTTAGAAATGAAAATGAAAGTTGGTTAACGATTTCTCAGAGTCAACTTTGAACATACACAGAAAGACAAACAAGTATAAACAACAAATAAAAGTATTAAAATTTGATTTTCTTGTGAAGTAAAGATTATTCTGTTATAAATTTTACGTAATAATATTAATGCATATAGGAGAAATTTACAGTTAATTCTGAGCGTTTTTGGTAGTTCTATGGTTTTTGATTGGGATTTTTTTTCACATATTCCATACATAATTTCGAAATTCCGAGGCCGCTATATTCGACTATATAAGAGATAATATTAAATTTTTTTTATTTCATATGTTTAGCACAGAGCTCATAAAGTGTCTTAGCGCATTTTATGAAAATCTTTCTCTGCAATATTGGGTTTAATTAAAAAGTTGAGCAAAATTTATGTGGTGGATTGTAGCTTCATGTAGTTTGTATAGGTTTTATATTTCTACTCTATCTTGTCTATTTTCTGCTTTACTTTGTTTCACTTCTTGTCAAGAGAGAAAATTGTGTGTCGAAATTATATCTTTGCACAGAAGTTGAACAGTCGCCTTGTTTTAGCTTATTACCTGATTACAGTCCCTTTCCTTTATAATTTCCAAAAAGCGAGGCCGCTATGAACTACTCCAATAGCTATTCTGCACTATTCAATAAGTAAAATTCTTAATGTGTTTTTGTTCCGAGATCGAGAACGCCAAAATTGGCCATTTTACGCAGTAACCACTGCTGAGACGTGATATGCCTCTTAAGGTCTTATCCGTCTTATCACAAAATCGTCGGAAAAGTCGGATGTTTTTGGAAAAGTTGTAGAACAAATGTTGTTGTTTACGATGTTAGTAATCTACTTCTGCGAGGTTGTTGGTGTTTTACAAATAACCCTGTATATAATAGGTCTTTACCTATGAAATTGCCGATTTGTATGGAGGAGATTTTTCAAGAAGTTGCATTTTTCATAATAGCATTTTCTTTGTTCATTTAACAACCATGAACACTCATGTAACAAAACTTTTATGTACTAATGTTTGAACACTATGCTAACTTATTTCCATTTAAGATAAGCGAAAAAATAAGTTTTGGTTAAGTTACAACCCCTTCGGTCACCCTTTTTTTGCTCACAAAAAAAGAGTCACTTTCAAGATCTTTTTTTTAATGTCACGAAAGCTAAAATATGGACTTTATTGTTACTGATAGTTAACTATCATGATCATAATTCGATGTAATATTCACGATTTTGTTAAAATTTTAAATTACAGAAGTTATTATTTTCTCTGTATGTGACAAAATATCGGCAATTTCATAGGTAAAGACCTAATATCTCCTTTAATTTTACTTGTTACACACCCCTCTCCCCTTTTAGTCCTATCTTTATTTATTTTTCACCCACGGGTTGCCTGGAAGAGATTGCTGCTTAGCAATAAGGCCGCATCTTGTATGCTTTTCCTCTGTAACTGTCCTTCTTTCTGTAATTATTTTTTTGTGTGTGCAATAAAGTGTAATTTATTAATATTATTATTAAGTACTTTATACAAGGTTATTTTTAGTTCATTAAAAACCTCTCGTGGGGTTTATCAGACTATCAAACTGAACAACTTTCATTATGGGATCACCCTTTCATTATCTGACCAACGTTTCATACATTTCGATGGTTGTATGGAACAGCTGATTTTTTTTCGTGATTTCAAGGTTGGTCCCATAACGAAAGTTGTTCAGATTGATTGTCGAATCAACCCTGCGAGAGGATTTCAATAAACTAAAAATAACCTTGTATAGGTACTGTACTATTATTACCTCTAAGTCACTAATCGCCTTTTACAACAACACTAAAAGTGTAAAGGATTGATGTTGTTCTACTTTGCCGTACACCACACGGCCAGTAAGCGTAGGTATCCAATAATAGTAAGGAAAGTTGGGACTATATAAATCTAGACTAAGTATAATGGAAATGTATCTATTGACTGACGGCGCACCGCCTTGAATAGCTAACTTTCACTCGCATCAGTTCTCATTCAGATTCGCAATGAATAATTGTTTGATAAATATTATGGAAAAACATTGTAGTATTGTAATAAATAGCATTAGCAACAAATAGTGTACATATGACATACTGTACCTACTTTTAAACGGGTATGATTTTATCAATTACCTAATAATTGCGTTTTCAGTGACCTAATAAATAATATTTGTTCCTAAAATAGTAGATCTATCACCTAAATTGAATCACCAACTAATATTAAAACGCTTACCTAAATATTAATTAAGAATTACTTGGCAATGATATCAATCATCAAATAATTATATTGGGCTTCAAAATAATAAAAGTGTCACTAAAATTGAATCGCCAAACAATATAAAAATGTTTACCAAAAAAATATTTTGTTTTTTAAATAATTTTGTAACTGCACAATTAGTGCTGGTTTTGATTAGTGATGGGACTCGAATCAAAAAAATGTATTCGAATCGATTCGAATCACCCGTAAGTGTCTCGAATCGTCGATTCGAATTTGACGATGATTCGAATCAATATGATGATTCGAATAAATGTGATGATTCGAATCAGCTAGCCAATTCGAATCAGGTGACGAGTCGAATGATTCGAATCGGGTGATGAGTCGAATATTTCAAATCAGGTGATGATTCGAATGAATCGAATCAATGTGATGATTCGAATTAATAACAATATCGTAATAGTACATTATGAGATAAGTTAGCTTAGGTTGGTCATTGCACACAAGGCTGTGGGTTGCAGCCCGAGCCGCAGGCGAGGGCGTAACTCAGCCGAGTGTGCAATGAGTAAAAGCTCACGAGTTTCATACGACGTTTTTCAACACATTTGCGAGGAAAATACAAAGTAATTTACCACCCAGCAACAAATACGACAAAAACAAAATATGACAATTATGGGAAAAGGCGCGTAAGTTTTTTTTTTGTTTTTTTTCACACGCTCAATGCAAGAATATTTTGCGAACAAAGGGGTGAGTGAGCATACAGCCTACTTCAAAACTATAATTTAAAGTGATAAAATGCAAATATTTTAATATTTTGTAACAAAATATTATGAATTATGAATAATTTTATAATAATAAATATTTGTTTAACTTAATTAAAGACTTACACATTTATTTATTTCAAAAATGAATATGAACTTTTAGCGGCATAAAACCCCTTTGTTGTTACTAAAAAAAAATAACTGTATAACCCAGTTAAATTGGGAATTCTCTGTTTACTCGCATAGAACTTGCAGTAAGGTACTAATTTAACTTTGTAGGGATAATTCTATAACAACCTAGTGTTTTATATATTATTGCACGCGTTTGTTATAGCTCGGTTTATGGCCCTAAAAGCGATGTATTAGGGCTCACTTTACGAGCAAGTGTGTTGAAAAAATAATTATTAACCTAAGGATAATAATTAAGATTAATATAATTGAAAAATATTAGAAAAAATCAACTCCCCCGTAGCTCAGACGGGACTCGAACCCGCACCCTTAGGAATTCAGCCCAATGCACTAAATTGAATGTCGAAGTTAATTCACTTCACATTGATGAGATGGCGCTGGCCTACAGCGGAAACGTGAAAATTATTAGAAAATTTCGCCAATCCTGGTAGCGACTTGGTATCATAATTGGTTAGTGCATTGGACCGGATTCCTAAGGGTGCGGGTTCGAGTCCCGTCTGAGCTGCTACGGGTGAGTCGATTTTTTCCAATATTTTTCAATTATATTAATCTTAATATAAAAATAGCATTGTGAATGCATGAAACCTAAAAGTTTAAAAACTAAGGAAAACAAATTCCGTGGGCGAAAATACTAAATAATGGTTAAAGAACTTAATAAAACGAATATTAAAACTACCTTCTCAGTCCCTAAGGTAAGCTTGTTACGCCATCAAAGATTCGAATACAAAAAACTGATTCGAATTCCAACGGTGATTTGAATCACCCAACCAATTCGAATCAGCCCACCGATTCGAATCAGGTGATGATTCGAATCAGCATAAATACTCATTCGAATCGAGCTTGGATTGACTTGATACGAATCATTCGAATCAATTGTGATCCGAGTTCCATCACTAGTTTTGATTTAGAGCAGGGGTTCCCAACCTTATACCCTATGCCCCCCGCCCCGAAGCTACCTTCCAAAAATAAATTTTGTATTCGTTGAAGTCGTTAGGTTATTTTTCTTTGAATTAAGGAACTGATCTATTTAATAAGTGACAGACCTATTATTTTGAAAATGGGGAAGGCAACTGTCAAAATGGCGCTGCGTACGCTTGTTCCACGAGAACTATGAAAACAAAGGACTTTTACTTAAAAAATCGTTTTCTTGAGCCTTAAATGATTAAATTCTGTGTAATAGGCTTTAAAAATTTTGGCACTTACAAATTTCCGAAAAAACTGGATATGGAAAAAAAATATAAATTCTGTAAGAATAAAAACTCTTAATTTGTCTTTAAATTCCGGCATTTGCATTGTAGAATAGTCTTATAAATCCATTTCGGGTCAATGAGTCTTTTTCGGTAAAAAAAACCACAAAATAAATACCTATTTTTAACCGACTTCAAAAAAAGGCGGAGGTTCTCAATTCGTCGGAATCATTTTTTTTTTTTTATGTATGTTACTCGATTACTCGAAGACGGCTGGACCGATTTGAAAAATTCTTTTTTTGTTTGAAAGTATATACTTCCAAGTTGGTCCCATTGTCATGAAATCAGGATCTGATGATGGAATCCTGGAGAAATCGAGGGAATTCTTTAAATATTATAGGCACATCTATAGCGATTTTAGTATTTTCTTAAGTAACTTGTGCATTTGCTTTCGAAAAGTACTATTTCGGTGAAGTAGAACTGATGATGAAGACCAGCATAGATGATCATCGGAACTATTCAATACTACTTAGTATTTATACTACTTAGTAGTTCACTGGTACGATACGATTACTTTAATATGGTTGCTAGGCTATTTATGCTCATCATAATTCATATGGTGAAGAAGAGCTGATAGTGAAGTACCAGGATAACTCCTCAACAATAAACGCCCCTGCGTCGGGAAAAGCAGTACTATGTAAAAGGTGATGAGCCGTTGACATAAGGCTATTGTAACTTAGATAATATCATCACCAAATATACTTACCACAAAAAAGTTTAAAATAAAAAAGTTTTTAATAAAAACAAAACCTCCTTCAAAAACCTTGAAAATAATCTAACAAAAAACAGTTTCAAAAATAAATTAATGGCTCTAAAAAGCAAGAAATAAAATATTGAAATCTGTATAATAACTAACTCGAAAGTTTGTATGCATATCTTATACTAAACAACGTCTTATGAAGTCGGGTGGGGTTTAAACCCATGATTAAAGTTTAGATATATTAGTTTAGATAAAAAATATCGTTCGTCCCCCCCCCCCCCACCCGACTTCAAAAGGCGTTGTTTAATATAAGATATGCATACAAACTTTCGAGTTAGTTATTATACAGATTTCAATATTTTATTTCTTGCTTTTTAGAGCCATTAATTTATTTTTGAAACTGTTTTTTTTCCTATACATTTTGTTCTGAACGTCTGTCTTAGGAACAAGCGTACGCAGCGACATCTACAATTAGCTTTGCGTTGCCAACCCCATTAAACTAATTAAATGATACCAATAGTTTGTTGATTAGATTTTAGAGGTCGGATCTTATATTCAGGCTATAGAAAAAAGTGATCAAACTATTAATTAAGATACATAATATTTATATTCATCTGATGATTTATACTTAGGGACAGTTTTGATTAATAGATGACTAATATATTTCTTGGGGACAGAAATTATTATTAGGGTATTGCAGATTAGTGACACATCTAAACTTAGGTGACAGAAAATATTGTTTCCCTTTTTAAACTAACTAGTGGTACTATCGACCGCACTGCCGCTTTACTAGTTCTAAGATAAAAATAGTATAGTCAAATTAGATTGAATTTGCAAAAAGTTTGGAAGTGATTCGTGTAGTTGTATTTTTTATATAATCATTAGAAGACATGAATATAAGTTTCCTCCGAGTTTGCACCATTCCTGAGTACGGAACATCGTTTAATGTTAGGTATTAACATTTAAGTCCCAATATTTATTTTAATATAATACCTACAATAACAGTTATTTTCCATGTTTTGTTACATTTTTAATTACCTGTAATCGCATACCTAGTTTGCTTAAATCAGATAAAAAGTTACCGAGATAATTGACAAAATCTAAACCTATAGGAGGCGCCACTTTTGTGACCTCATAAGTACTTTTTCCACTGCTTTCGCGTTGCGCGTGCGTACTGATCATCAAATCACTTTTTGTCACTCACTAAATGACTAATAATTATGACCATCGGTACTGATTAAATTATAAGTAGTATTAAAACGAAAGTAGTTACAAATAACATGAAGTTCAGTAGGTAATACCGATCGAACGTATTAGGAAATACAAAAGCATTCATTCTTACATCACTTAGCTCTAGATACTATTTATATCTGACGCAGCGGTCGTTGGTTTAGTTTTGTCCACGAATGAAAGAAATTTTGGGGTTTTAAACCCCAAAATTTCTTTCAATACCACAAATATACAGGGTGAACATGAAAGTAGCGATTTTTTTATTCTACTAAATAGTAAAATAAAAAATCGTTACTTTCATGTTTTTAGGGTTCCGTACCAAAATGGTAAAAAAGGAACCCTTATGGTGTGACTCAGTCTGTCTGTCTGTCACAGCTGGATATCTTGAGAACTACTAATGGTATCAACTTGAAATTTAGAATAGTTTGAGATGACATTTTCCCAACTATTATGCAAGTAAGAAATAAATAAAATAATAAATATCTTTTTATACAACAGGGACTGAAAAGGGGTCTTAAAAATTTGAAGTTGGGCTATTAGGGCATGTGGGGTATCATATAAAAAAAATACCGTTCCCCCCCCTTATCTCCGAATTTTGCAAAGAGAAAAATCTGAAATAATTCTATGTGATAGCAGTTTATATAAAGATTACAGGAAAAATAAAACGATGTCTCAATATAGCACACTTTTTTAGAAATTATCAAATTTCTAAAAAATTTAACATTAGTACAAAACTGCAATACTAATTTTATTATTCTACTCTGCAGTGTGGTTTAGGTGCAATTAGGATGGTACGGAACCCTCGGTGGGCGAGTCCGACTAGCTCTTGACCGGTTTTTTACCATCAGTAATCTGACTCATAATTTCTTGTGAATTCAAGTTTTTGTCCTAAATTTATTAATATGGCAGTTAGATTCTTAGTTTAAAAAATTGCTAATGACTTCGATTTCACCCGGTAGGTATATTAATTAGGTACGATCTACACTCAAAAGGATCATTATTAAAATTTAATATGGACACATTAATAACCCAGAAAACTTGATTTTAACGGGTTTATAATGTATTTCCAAAAGTATTAACATTTATTTTTTGTTTGCGAGTAATCAGCGTAAGGATAATGCGACATGAGTGAAAGACACCTTGAAACAACAACAAATACTTGTTTTGAAACCTCAAGTTCAAGTACGTCAATGCAAATACGAATGAAAACCTTTTTTTTCAACTAGAAACTTACCTAGGTACTTACTTACTTTTCTAATTTGTAACTAAAAAACGGGTTCGTGTGTTATGCCCTCGGTGTGTTTCGCCCCATGGTGGATACATCCGGTTTTCAACTCAGTAATAACTTATTACTTAATTAAAAATTGGGTGCATCCACCACGGGGGCGAAACACACTGGGGGTGTAAGGCATCCATTACACGGTAGGTTTTGCTGTCAGTTTAACCACAGTCACGGGCTGTGACTGACGATTAACCTACCGTGTAATGTATAGTGACTGATGGTTGCATGATGTGATTTGTTCTTTCCATCAGTCAAACGTAATTCATGACTGATGGAATTTGACTGACGCTTGCATGACCGTGTAATGGCTGCCAAACATACAAACCAAAAAACCGATTTTCGTGTACATACCAGGGATTGGAATTACATTACTCAGAGTGCCAATAAAAGTCAAGAGGACATTCTCTGGTATCTCCCGAACAATTCCACTTGTCCACGGAAAAAGCCACAGGCGCCCTCAAGTTGGGTTATCGACCTTCGTGCGCGCGCGCACGCACGGCGCGCCTGCGCCCGCCACGGCATCAGCCCGATGTCGATAGGGTTTATTTATGTTTTTATCAGCACCAAAGTTCAGTTGGAACTAGGTAACGTGGACACCGCGTGGAGAGAGTTATTATGATAATGAGACATTATAAAAACTAAAAATTATCACCTTTTCAATGTCATTGAAAAATGATTGTTGTATTTAATTAAGATAAAAGTAAATTAATTGACCGAGCTAGCGCGAAGTGCGAGCGAAGCTTGTCTGCTTCAGCTTGGGCAAAAAATCTTTCGTATGTCCTTCCTTCCGGCTGCCCGTTGGCTGTCCGTTTGTTCTCCTCTACAGGGTCGCATTTCTCTACAGATTCTCGTGAACTTTTTTTTCAGTTGAGCAAGTTTTTCGAAATGTTTTCGAAATGGCGGAGATATGTAAAAAAACATATTTCAGCCGTTTCGAAAAACTATCAAAATGTAACAAAACTTTTTTGTTGGCGGTGCAAAGTTTCCCTGCACCCACAAAATCTTGTCAACGGGGGGTTACCCCGACAAGATTGAGATCGAGTCCAAATCAAGTAAACGTCAAAAACGCTACTATGATACCATGAAAACCATATTCAAAGTACCAAAATAACTGATTTTTAACGTTTATTCTTATTTGATCTCGTTAGGAGTAGGTAGTAACCATAGACTTATTATAAAACGATTTCAGTAATAAAGCTATTTTTATTTATTAAAAAGCCAATTCGATTTACTTTTAAGTACCTACTGTTTGTAAACAACCGTTGTTAATATTTTTTAAAGAAAATTATAAGTTTTAAAGCTTTAAATTTTATTGCAAACTTAGGTAATTGAATCGTACCAAACGTTGCGCAGAATTTTATGTTTGATTACAATAGGTAGTTGAGTAAGTTAGTAATTATGTAATTTCCAAATCTTAGACTTCACAATATCACTTCCGTTCCCATTTTATTTAAAATATTGTCGTGAATTTGCGTCCTCATGGCTATTGGTTCCGGAAAAGTAAATAAACTTTACTTTATGCCAAGGCGACCGTGTATTCAATATCCTGACCTGGGGCCGTACCGGCTAACGAATCTAAAAGTCTGCCGGGTTTCAAATTAAAACGGATAAATCGATCCCCAATTGGGCCAAAATGGCGAACCCTAATTCATTAGGTCACACAAACATCCATATCTTCCACATAACTTCAACAAATAGTACAATACGAAATTCCTTACTTAAATTTATCTTTTTTAATTTGAAACTCGGCAAATTTTCCGAAGTTCGATTCGTTAGCCGGTACGGCCCCAGATAGATGCACAAAATATTTTAACTTTAATTGTTTCTACTTTCTAAAACGAACTGAATTCACTCATATTGGGTTTTCCCTGCCAGCGAGATTTTCTCAATGACGTACAATAAATCCCAATAAAGTTGAAGTGTAAGGTCGACAAGTGTAACTATTGACTTTTTACTTGTGCGGTTTAAAAAATGCTCATTTCATTAGTTATTATCATAATGATCATATAGGAAAAAAAGTTATGATAGGTACCTTATCAAAACTACATTATTATAAAGACGGTAAAGTTTATTTCATTTTCACTTATTTTTATTACATGTTTTTATGTCGTTATAACTATTAAATAAATGAATAGATCGTTTTCTGATCTGTTGTAACATGTGCATAAAACAAATAAAATTTAATGGTTTGATTCATCGCACATAAATAGTAATACGTGTCCATACAGTACTGTACGGTTGAATGAATTATAAAAAACGATGTACAGCATGTATGTTTAGACCTATACAGCATGTAAATAAAAAACATAAAAAACCGGCCAAGTGCGAGTCGGACTCGCGCACGAAGGGTTCCGTACCAAAAAACGGCAAAAAAAATTCATTTGTTGTATGGGAGCCCCCCTTAAATATTAATTTTATTCTGTTTTTAGTATTTGTTGTTAAAGCGGCAACAGAAATACATAATCTGTGAAAATTTTAACTTTCTAGCTATCACGGTTCATGAGATACAGCCTGGTGACAGACAGACAGACAGACAGACAAACCGACAGACAGACAAACCGACAGACAGACAGACAGACAGACGGACAGCGGAGTCTTAGTAATAGGGTCCCGTTTTTACCCTTTCAAAATTCAAAATTTCAAAAAAATTCAATATCCAAAATTCAAAATAATTTATTCAGTCTAGGCTGTTACAAGCACTTGTGAATGTCATAGAAGCTACGCCATCGGTTCGCAAACCCTAAGCGGGAGACCTTGTAACGAGAAGAACCGGCAAGAAACTCGTCAAGGGCTGCTTTTTTCTCCCTGTATATTTCATACAGAGTCGTCAACATTGAAAAATGAGCTCCACGTTTAAAGTGAGGTCATTTTCCATCACAATAATTAACAAAAGTTTGCACACAATGGGTAGGTAGGTTAAAATTAAATATATCTACTACATTCAGATAGGTAAATGTGAGAGTAAATAACTTTCAACTAGTTGAGAATTTGAGAAATCACTCTGTCTGCTACTCGAACCAAAAAACACTTGATGCAAGACATAAAAAGTAAAAACGCAATTCTTACAATTCAATATGCGTTAAGATAGGTACTCAGAAGCAGACCCATTCCCACTGGCAGCACCCGTTCACGAGCATGACGCATGGACCAGCCATCGCTTCGCTCAACCATATTTGAGGGAACGTAACGACCCGCCCCACACGACACCACCGCAGAAATGATTAAAGAGAGCATGACATACTTAGGCTACCCATCCTAAGGCATCGAATTGAAAACTAATATCCAAAAGCTTTTCATAGGCCTTTACTTACAAAACTATAGACGAAAAAATACGAAAAAATATTACGAAAGCAAAATAATCATTTTAATCATTAGCAATAAAAAAAGTGAGAAATCAAAACAAGGATTAGTTATTAATTTTATGTTTTGAGTAAGAAGTGCCATACAGATTGATAATATTAAACACGAAGAAAATATATATATATATATATGCGACGCCCTTAGTACAAGCAGACAGAAGCAGACCCATTCCCACTGGCAGCACCCGTTCACGAGCATGACGCATGAACCAGCCATCGTTTCACTCAACCATATTTGAGGGAACGTAACGACCCGCCTCACACGACACCACCGCAGAAATGTTTAAAGTGAGCATGACATACTAAAGCTTGAGGGAACGTAACGACCCGCCTCACACGACACCACCGCAGAAATGTTTAAAGTGAGCATGACATACTAAAGCTACCCGCATTAAGGCGTCGAGTCAAAAAGCTTACAATACGTTTTAAGTAGGTAGGACAATTCTCTCAATTTTCACATAGAATAGGAAAATCTACGACCAAGCTGTTTTATCAATTAAGTAATCTTTAACGGTATAGTATCCTTTTTTGAAAAGACAATTCTTTACATGAGTCTTGAAGTTTTCAAATGGTAAATCCAAAATATTACTTGGAATTTTATTATAAAACTTTATACCAAGACCTATGAAAGAACCACGGACTTTTTCTAATCTATACTGAGGCATTACAAGTTTGTCTTTATTTCTGGTGTTCCGATTGTGCCAATCACTATTTTTTGTATATAAGTTAATATTGCGACGCACGAAAAGTATGCAGTTTAATATAAATTGTGATGCTGCTGTCAATATACCAATTTCTTTCAATCTATCCCTAAGAGATGTTCTAGAACTTAGTTGATAAATAGCTCTTATTGCTCGTTTTTGTAAAACAAAAATAGTATTTATATCGGCTGCTATCCCCCACAAAAGAATACAGTATGACATAATGCTATGAAAATAGCTGAAATACACTAATCTGGCAGTTTCTTCATCTGTTAACTGTCTAACTTTTCTAATAGCATAGGCAGCAGAGCTGAGCTTGCCAGCCAGAGCTGCGATATGCATATTCCATTGAAGTTTACTGTCAAGAGTTACACCCAAGAAAACTGTTGAATCAAGCAAATCTAATTTCTCATTATTGATTACAATTTCAGTGGGATTCGCCTGTACATTAGGTAAAGTGAATTTAACACATTTGGTTTTCTTAGCATTAAGCTGGAGATTATTTACATTAAACCAAGTAAGAACCTGCGAGAGTGCTTTGTTCACATCGTCAAAATCAGTTTTATTCCTGTCAACTTTGAATATTAAAGAAGTATCATCCGTGAACAAAACAATATCACAGAACCTCTCTGCAAAAAAGGGTAGATCATTTATATATATTAAAAATAAGAAAGGGCCCAAAATAGAACCTTGCGGAACGCCCATTTTTACATGAGAACCTGATGAACTTACTCCATTGATATTAACTGTTTGAGTCCTTGAACTGAGATACGACAGTATAAATTTTTGGGCATTATTTTTTACACCGTAATGATTTAGCTTCAACAGCAGCGTCCAGTGGTCCACGCAATCAAAAGCCTTGGACAGGTCGCAAAAAATGCGAAGAGCATTCTGAGACCCCTCCCAAGCCTCAAAGACATGCTTCAAAAGCGCAACCCCAGCATCAGTTGTGGAACGACCTTTCGTAAAGCCAAATTGTTTGGTGTGCAGAAGTTGATTTACATTAAAATGACCTAATAATTGCTCGAGTATTATTTTTTCAAAAATTTTGCTTAGGGCAGGTAATATCGATATTGGTCTGTAATTGCTAGGGTCTTCTTTATCTCCTGATTTAAACAATGGTATTACCTTGCTAAACTTCATAAGATCAGGAAATATTCGTTGATCAATACACCGATTAAAAATGTCAGCAAGATAAGGGGCAATAGTATGCACAATATTATTAATAACCTTAACTGATATGCCCCATAAATCAGTGGAGCTTTTCATTTTTAGAGAATTGAAAGCTTTAATTATATCTAAAGCATTAATACATTTAAAATTAAACAATGAATCACTTTCAGCCACATGTCCCTTTAGCATAGATACAGCAGCCGCTGGTGAGGAATCCAAACTTGATGTAGTTTCTACTGGTATGTTTACAAAGAACTTATCAAAAATATTAGCAATTTTTTTATCTGATTTTATTAATTCATTATTAATATTAAGCGTTAGGTTATTTTCCCGTGCTTTAGTTTTACCAGTTTCACGATTAATGATATCCCAGGTTGTTTTAGTTTTGTTACTCGAGTTTTTAATTTGCTTTTTAATGCAGTTAGACTTTGCAACTGCACAAATTATTTTGAAAGTCTTCGAGTATTTTTTAACATGTTCTAAGAAACCTGGGCTTTGGTTAGTTTCTCTAAGCTTGTAAAGTTCATAAAGTCTGTTTCTACTTTTATGAATACCTGTCGTAGCCCAATCGCAGAACCGTAGCTTCTGAGTACATTTAATAGTCTTGGTTTCAAATGATTTATCGAACTCATTAGTAACTAAATGAAAGAGGTTCTCATACAGAACATCAGGATTTTCCGAAATCCATGACAATAAAGAGATTTGTTCATCAATGTTGTTTTTAAAATTGTCCAATCCCTTTTTTGTGATAGGTCTGCATTCTACAGTCTTAGGTGTATCTATGACGTTCACAGCGTATGAAACTTTCAAACCCTAATGGTCGGATGAAATATTACTAAAAACAAATTTGTTTTTCGGATCACATTCTGAAAAAACATTATCTATGCAAGTGGCGGAGTGTTCAGTCAGTTACCCGTGTGGGTTCTAAAAATTTATTATGTAAATTAAAACATTTAAATAATGCCAGAAAATGAGTGGTCGAAGAATTGCTCTCAAGAATATCAATATTAAAATCGCTACAAATTCCTACTGGTTTATTTTTTAACCTTAACTTTTTTAGAACATCTTCCATGACTAATTCAAAGATTTCATAGATACCCTTAGGGGGGCGGTATACAGACACAATAATCATGCTATCTAATTCTATACAAGACAACTCCACATGGCGCTCTGATGTAAGGTTCACAATATCCTTTCTTTCTTTATACTTTATATTATTATTCACAAAAATTACAGAACCGCCACGAATAGTGTTCTGTAATGCAAATGATTTGAATATTATGACATTCAACAAATAATTCTACTACTAGATCTTTGCCAGACAGGCCCTGAATATTTTGACTAATTATATTGATACAATTAGGCCTGGCTGTTGTCTTGTGCCTCAGTTTAAATCTGAGTTTGTCACTGGGTACGGAACCCTAAAAAGCATAAACATTTAACACAGTAATTAATCATATTGTATACTGCTAAAAAATAGGGGCTACCATATGATTATCTATACAGAAGAGCTAAGTTATTAGGTAAGTACCTATTATAATTTTTTATTTATTAATAAACAAAAAATACAACATTCTGGTACAACACCAGTCCCACACAACTATTTAGGATAGTTTGAATGTGGAAAATATCTTATGTGAAACTACTTATTCTAAACTTAAATATATTTTTATTCTTTGTGTATAAATGTTTTAGTTATCTGATTATTCTATTTGGTATTTTCTTTTCTTTTGAGCAGTATATTAATTATCTAGTTATTCTAAGTTATTGTAATCGATACAAGTTCCACCATAATAACTATTTATCGATCATCGTCTGCCATGGCTTCGCACGCATCCATACAATGTCCGATACCATTGGATTGGACTTCACTCCCTCATTTCGTAAACATCTAATTTCCATACTTTTCGTAGCCGCGCAATAAATAAATCACATAATTCTTTTAATTATCAACACTCGATGTGGATTTTTTTTAAAGTAAATTATATGTACATAAATTAACTACTTGCGTAATGCTGTTTAATTATTAATATTTATTAGTTTTGTCCGTAACTTTCACGGGCATAGGTCACTGAAAATTGAGTTTTTTTTTTCACCATTAATGTTAATATGTAATATGATGAACATAAGTCGGTCATAGAGACATGGTTAATTTGCTAATACTGATTGATATTGTGGCTTCAATCAGCTATTTACAAAATGCGTATTCAAAGTCAGTGTATATGGGGGCACGGAAGTGCCCCCGCCAAGACGAGGAAGCGAAGCGCAAGGGCACTACCTACCTTTTCTCGAAGCGCTTCGTCGTTTTTTGAACCCTCATATCTTGGGTTTGGAGTATACTAGATAAACAAAACTCTCGGAATGTGATATCAGTAGTAGATCTATTAAATATGATTTTATTGATATCTAAAAAACCCCGATTTCGTCACTGACTCACTCATGATCATCGAAATTCAAAGGGTACTTCCAGAAGTCCTAGAAAGCTGAAATTTGGTATGTAAGCTAGTATTAGGACACAAACAACAAAAAAATTATGAAATTGGAATTTAACCCCCCAACCGCTTAACCCTCATAACTTGGGTTTGGATTATACCAGAAGCCACATATTTTAACTAAGGTGTAGAGTTTTTGAAGTGAGGGCTTGCAGAGTTAGGGCGCGTAGAGTTAGAAGCTTGGCTCTACATGAGGTCTGATAACTTTTTGACAGTTCGAGGTCTTGGCAACATTATTCATGAAATGATTTTGGTGGGATTCAAATTCAAACAAATAAACCAACGCAACGTACTTCATTTGTTTGCGTGTCTAGTTTGAAAATGCATAATACTCTTTTGTCTAGCGCAACATTCTAATCACCCTTTTCCCAAATCAATAAGACTAGACAGAAATATAATGAACCTTTTCAAAGGCAAGTGAAGGATTACCTGACAAGGATCAATAACCTCACAATAACTTTTACAACAATGACATTATTTATTTGAGGTCTAAATGTACACACCTATAAACATTTTTGCTCTTGTCGAGCTTTTAAACTTCCTCGTACAGATTTAAAAATAAATTAAATAACAAGTAAGTAACTTGAGTATAAATGGGTATTCAAGGGTCAGTTACCCTTGAATACCCTTGAAATGTGAAACACATGCTTTTCATCTGAAATATATAATCTAAGTATCAAAAATTTTAATTCAAATTACAATATTCTTTGTATCGATCGGCATAGCCAAGATAGTCTAAAAAGATTTGCTCATAGTGGGTTTGCTTTAAAATTTGCTAGCACCTAAAACATTATTATTGCGTGTACGAAAGGATTTTAATTAGAGATGGGCCGAATGTGGATTTAACCGAATACGAACTTCGGCCGAACATCCGGTTCACAAATCTGGCGAATTCGAACTTCGGTCGAATTTCGGCAATTTTCATCCCACTTTTGCCAACGCGACCTAATATCGAGACTTCATTATGCACCGCCGCATTGCCCGCAAGCCGGACATTTTTTTATAAATTGCGTTTTTGTCATTTCATTAACTTGAAATAATTTCTTTTTAATGGACACTGTAAATTTCAAATAATTAAATGTTTAAACATAAAAAAAAATATTTACAGTTACTACCTAGTTAATGAAACAGGACATTGTGTATCAAAAAATAATTAATAATTTTATCTGACTTATTTCTAGTAAAGGTTAAAAAGGTTTTTGTAATAGAGTACATGATATTAAGTCGTCAAAAGATAAGTAATAAATTGTGTTGATTTTTTATGGTGGCAAAAGATAACTAATAATTAATACTCTCGAGGGTACCAGTCTTCTCCAAGCTGGTCTAATTTGGAGATATCACAGGCGTATGACGTCGGTCATCGCTGTGAGAAAAACGGGCGACAGTCGGATAAATGGATAATTTGAACAAGTGTAAACATACAGGATAATACTTTCTAATACTTTCGTTGAAGTCTTAAGAAATTCATAATGATAATTCAATGGATTTGAGATTTTTACTTAATTTTCCCATGAAATAAAACACATTAATTTTCCCAGTTTCTTAAGAATGTTAATCAATACTCATTGGCACAGCGTTTTAACCGAGAGATTTTCTTTTCGGAAATACTGGGAAATATTTACAAAGTGAATTACTATGTGCGTCTTTCATAGAATTGGAACCCACGAACTCCAGATTGAAATACTAGCTCTCTTTTAACTAGAAGACGAAGATTTGATGAGATACTCAATAATGTTGCTTCACCAACAGTACCGAATTTCAGCCGGAATTCGGCTTGATGAACCGAAATTCGGCCGAATGCCGAAGATCGGTTTAGACCGCCGAATTTCGGTTAAACCGAATGTAAAACGAACTTCGGCCCATCCCTTATTTTAATAGAGACGTTTTCTGTAGATAAAATTATTATTAACGGAACGCGATGGTTTGTAGACTGGCCATGAAATCAGCGTTCAAAACCGTGATAAAAAATGTGTATTCATTCTTTAAACATATCTGTTAGACTGTTAGTTAAACAATTTTAACTAAACGGAATTAATTATAGTCGTCATCACATTATGACCGAAAAAATACACATACTATTATGTGTATTTTTTGTGTTCATCTATATGAACAGTATTTTAAATCCACAAATGGAAATACATACCTAATAAACCATCCACTAATCCGCATAGTGTGGGTTACGGCGGCCCATCCAGTGGGGTCATTTAAGAAGAAGACCAGCCATTTCAAATTCGACCCCAAAATTTCGACCAGTAAAACAACCATCGGTAATCATTGATTAAAAAAATAACTGCGTCGATCAGCTGACTGATGAATGGACCGCAAAAACTCCCGTTAAATCACGCGAGCACGTCTCAGCCATCGAGGTCAGACATCTGGTGATAATGGTGGCAAAGTTTAATGATGCCTTATTGTACTACTTACCTTACACTAATTATGAAGCGGTTAAGACTGGTTAGTTTTTATCTGAGCGCAATATCAACTCATTACATTCTATCACAGAATAAATACAGCTTATGTGTAATGTACGTAAGTTACAATACGATTGAATTGACAATATGCAGTGATCCGCTGCAACACTACTCGAAAATGGATGGGAAAGAAAAAAAAATACAGATTAAAATACGTTTGTACCCACAAGCGATCTGAAGTTGGTAACTTCAGAGGGCCTACTCAAATTCTACTGAAATTAACGCTAACTAGTAGAATAGAATGACAATGTATGGGATTGACAGCAGCTAAGCTTTAGCTTATGTTATTCCCATACATATACACATCAACTTTGTCTAGGGATAGAGGTGTTATTTTCATATAAACGAGGTAACTTTGAAGCCTTGGTTTTCGGCCAGGGATGTACCGTGCTGTGATCTGATGATGGCCATCCAGGGACTGAATGAAGTAGATTCAGATCGCTATACACACCCAAGCATTCTAAAAGATTAATGGGTCAGAGTTCTCAGTTTGAGGATTTCCATTCATTTTCATGCTATTTTCGTGTTTTTTTTAAACATGTCCATTACGTTTTTAGAATGCTGGTTAAAGCAGTTGAGGTGTATAGCGATCTGAATCTCCTCCATTCACTCCCTGGATAGCCGTCATCAGATCATAGCACAGTACATCCCTGGCAGGAAACCAAGGCTTCAAAGTTACCTCGTTTGTATGAAAATAACACCTGGTATCCCTAGACAAAGTTGATGTGTGTATTAATTATATTCTATTTGCGTTCAATTTAGTAGAATGGTCATTTGAGTAGGGGGGCAGTTGTACTTACATTGTTAAATCGTACTGTGATTCTATTCAACATTTTCGGAACTTATGACTTTTCTTGATATTCCGTACCGTAAACTTTTAATTGTTTTTTTTTTTTGCAAAACTGATCCAGAAATATGACAATAAGACAGAGAGAAGAAATTATTAAATGCATGTTTGGTATGTAACAGTTTTTAACTAAGGTCACTTTATGACGGCTAGCTTGCATGCATGTCTGAACTGCTGAATAAACTTGTTTTTTTTTCATGTGAACGAACTTAATGTACCCTCTTAACTACGACAAAGGGTCGTTGACTCCCTGGACACGTTTCCAAAGTCTGTCTTTTCGCCGAAAAATAACCGCTAACAACATTAAATTATAGCTTTAACTTCGAAACGGCCGATATGTTCGTCTCTTGACGTGAAATATTAAATTATACTGATAATAAAATAATGCGATCCCGAAAATTATGAATGTCTTTTAATAGGAGAAGCTTGTTGTATCAGAATGTGATAAGTAGAAGATATAATAAAATGCAACTTACCGCGTTGTAAAATCATTTACTACAGTTTTAGAACGTTTGTTGTCCTGGGGCCGTACCGGCTAACGCATCGAACTTCGAAAAGTCTGCCGGATTTCAAATTAAAACACATAAGTCGAGTCCCAATTGGTCCAAAATGGCGAACCCTAATTCATGAGGTCACACAAACATCAATATCTTCCTAATAACTTCAACAAATAGTACAATACGAAATTCCTTACTTAGATTTATCTGATTTAATTTGAAACGCGGCAAATTTTCCGAAGTTCGATTCGTTATCCGGTACGGCCGTTAGTCTAAATATTTTATTGATCTGAATTTCATAATTATCTAGCAAAATCAAGCAAAATCTGGAAAATAGCAACTAAGTATGTACCTACATAATAAATTAATGAAGTAACGTAAACAGTATTATTCCGTTAAGTATAATATCACTGTGGAAAAATGTTAATTTGCTGTACATTAAGATATAATTTGTAGCAGTAAAATAATCGCTCACTATACTGTAAATGTTGCGACTCGATGTCACTTTTAATTAAAGTTGCAATTAATGTATTATTATGTTTTATGAACTAATAAAACTATGCAGCTAATGTTTTATTTCATTTTAGATTTAAGATTCTTGCCCTGACTGGAAAAAAACATATTTTGCCATTATTGCATATCTGTCAATTAAGTACCTACGTTATGTAACAGGTAATAAATTGTAAATTGATGAATATTATTATGTGTCAGTTTGCATAATAATAACAGCTATTTATTAATGGAAATGAGACATGGTAATTTCATTGCAATAGCAAAACGTTGATTTAGGAATATTCTTCTAGAAGTAGCATGTTATTAGTAAATTACTTTATTGACGGAGCGAGCGTGAAGCGCGAGCGAAGCGTCTATGCTTCAGCTTCGGCAAAAAAATTACCAAAATGGTGTACAGATGCCGGCATATATATTGGCAAGAGAAAGAAAGAGACAAAAGATGCGCAGTAGCCATAAACTTAGTGTTTCTCTTTCATTCTCTTGCCAATATATATGCCGGGCAGTATAGATGTGTAGAAAAAACATATTGCCGACCGGCTTTCCGGCGCTGGCTGTTCTCTACAGGTAGCATTTCTCAACCGAATCTCGTGAAATTTTGTGAACAGGTTTGATAATTATATAGATTTTTTTAGTCGGGTCATTTCTTCGAAAATTTTCGAAATGGCAGATATGTTAAGAAAAGACACATTTCAACAGTTTCGAAAAATAACCAAAAATGTAACAAAACTTTTTGATAACGGTGCAAAGTAAATTTTGTTTTATTTTTATTTTTAGAGAACTCAATAAGTAGTTCAGTCCTCCATCAGTCAAATGGTCAATATTTGAAATTCATAAAAAAGGTTGTGACTTTATGACAGAACCTGCGTATATTATTTGCATAGTATAGACAGATACTTATTAGTTAAAAAATCTAATATTATTATCTATTCTGTGTTATTTGTTTTTAAAAACATGCAATTTGAACTACTTACTTTTTAACGCGAGGTCTACAGCTCAAAGAGCCACTAGTTTAACGTAACTAACTGTCGTAACTGTCTCTGTATGATGATACTAATTAATTTAACGATTATTGTAACCTTTTTGGGCTTGCTTCGTACTCCTTGATATAGAATTCATTTTGTTTTCTAGTGCTACTTTAATCACTCACATTTTTTGTCGTTTTATCTTACTAATCAACTTGTTAGTGGCATCCACTATCCACGGTGGCATTAATCATTTAGATCATAAATTGTATAAATGGGGGCCCAAACTAGATGGGGTTGCATGGTTTCAATATTGAGTTCCTATGGCATGGCCTTTCAGCTTCATCATCAGACCCTGGACCTTGTCTCCCATCAGAGTACTCGTCAAGACGATTCTAAGGAGCCCAAACACAATGGGTATGTATAGTTTCATCATAGAATTCCTGTGCCCTTCTACCAGTTCCATCGTAAGATCAGCTATAATATTGCATTGCTTTCCAGTTTATTCCGCATAAGTGCGGGAAGTAAGTATTGAAATTCATTTCCGCACTGAATTTCAAATTTAGAATGTGATGAACCAGACCCCCACGGAAATGTTGAACGCCCCGCATTCCTTTTCAAATGGAATCATATTTCAGAGCATACGTGAGTAAATGTACTTTATTTGAACTAACACTTGCGCAACGACTAAGAAGTTTTTATCGATGCATTCGGGCATCACAGTACCTACCTCCCATATAGGTAGAGAGTGGGAATGAAAAATGTCTTGGCTATCCCATGATGTGGAGGGTTAGAAAAGTACCTATTTTAAAAATATTGTGGGTTCTTGAAGACCACTTTGCGAATGGATCCGTTTGCGAAATATTACATAAGCTTTACAGTGCTAATTTATGATAAAGTCAACTAGTCTATATACTAGGTTAAATGGTTGGATTTGGACACGTGAAAGAATTCGGAAATGTGTAGGTTTATGTTCACGTTGCGTTTATTTCAAGCCATTGCCGTCCACAATTGAACCCAATTGATCGTTATTTTTATTGAATGTCATATCATTTACTACAGCAATCATGCTCCACCAGAAAATGATATAAACTGTTAGATTAGGATGATTTCCTGACCGCCATCATATCAAAAGCACGCAAACATATAATTTTTTGAATTACCTACTCTTATTCAATTATTTGACTGACTGATATCTGTTAAGAAGATTAAAAAATTCAGCCCTAAAAATGTTATAAAGGTTATTTTTTTTATTGTTTTATAACAAAAAACAGTTCCATTCAACTCTATTCTTAACAGCAAAATCTTCCTCGTCAAATGTAAAGATTTTTAGGAAGAAGATCAACAAAAGATCTATTTAAAAATTCCTTAACAAAAAACGAAGTCTCCATTTCGTCGGCGCTTAGCCAATTGTGACAACACGGCACTTAGCAGGAAGTGAAAATATAATTTCAACGTCACGTAGCGTAGCTCTGTTCGTCAAATAGGGATAATTGCATTATCCTAATAGGTATTACCTACATGTAGGGTTACCATCTGACCGGATAAATCCGGTCTTGACCGGATTTTAAGAGCTCAGACTGTACTCCGCCCGGATTTCATTCGAGACCGGATTTTCAATCATGCTTGGTCAAAATCATTTCACCATCATTGATTGTTATGATTTTGTCTAAACCATCATCGCCGCACAGCTGGGAGCACGCGGCGCGCTAAGCACGCCGCGACTAGGCTCTATGAATGGGTGGTTTTCTGAAAGATGCCCATTTCTTATAAGAAACAACCCACTTGTGTAAAATTTTACATAAAAATAAGGTAAAGCTGTTGCCAGCAGATAATAGTATAAGTTGTGCATTTGTAAATGACGTACGTTTTTTTAAATTTGATGTAAAGACCGGACTTTTGTCCACAAATCAGGATTTTCAACCTCTTGCGACCGGATTTCCGAATTTTGGTCCTGGTAACCCTACCTACATGTTGCCAAACCCTCACATACTACGTAGTTACATAATATATCTATTTGTAATGTTTTGACGAAATTTAATCCAAATTAATCCTGAATGAAATGTCATTCAGATTTTGTAAATACAAAATCTGAATGACATTTCCAAACTTTACAGTTTTTATACTTCGTAATGGATAGCAGCGCATAAACACAGAGGACCAAGTTCTTACAACTTTTTTTTAATACCTGTATTAAAGATAAATCAGTAATTAGATGGTGAAGGTGAGGTGAGTGGATTTTAAATATCTGTTAATCATAATAAATAAAGTTATAATAAACGATGACTTTAAGTTATTATATTCTCGAATTATTTTCCTATCAGGTATCCATAATTGACCTTTTTCTAAGAGGTTTGCAGTTCGATAGAAGCAGTTTAACCACATGATACCAGTGTAACCGGTAATACGGGACAAGACCATAAAGCGTAGAGTGACAATCGCGACGCTTACGTCAAAGTTGAAATCGTCATTCATAGCGCGGTGGAAACAGAAGTCTTTGAAAAAACGTAAATAAATACGTCTATGTATAACAAAGTTATAGATACACTTTACCGTTTTGCTCTGAGTATCTGTTGGAAACACAGGATCAACACGTGCTGACCTACGTCGATTTCGTTGACGACCAAGAAAGAATTAGATTACTTTATTTTGCATTCATTTCAAAAGAAACGATGACATGGTGAAATTTAATACCCTTGATCAGATTATCCACTAATAGACATGATTCGCTTTCACTAATAAAATTTCATACACAAATTCATTAGTCAAAGTAATTATTTTTAATTCAAACAATGCGTCTTATAACAATGGTTCAATTATATCTAGCTACTGTCAGTAATCAGTAATAGTATCAATAAATTAATCTTCGTGCTTCGGAAGGCACGTTGGTCCTTGCTGCATTTGCAGTCGTTAACACCCACCAATCCGCATTGGGCCCGCGTGGTAGGTTATGGCTCATCCTCCTTATCCACCCATAAGAAAGGCAGTGGGGACAATAAAAAAATTGCTGATGGTCAATAACTTAAATAAGATAAGAGAACATAAATAATTGTGGTTTTGAATTTTCACAAAATTGATTTCATACAGAAATGCAAAACAGGTTTAGGTATGTATTCCAGACGTTCATAGCAATTAAAATTAATTTCAATATTATATTCCTTTTCTCTATTTGTTATTTTATTATGCATTAGAGGTACTTACATTAACAAGTTCTGTGTAGTTGTCATATGAACACTGCAATTTATATGTGTAGTCGTAGGCATGTAACCATACTTCGCTACAATGCGAATATGAATAATACTTACTGTTGAATTAATTTAGTGAATAGAGTTCTTCAATAAAATAATGAGGAACTAATGGTTAAATACTCAAACAAATCTTACAGTTAAGGCATAGTAGAACCAAATAAGTAAGTCATCTTACTCTTTATACGCATGAACGCGATTTGTATGTGAGCGGGCCCGTACGTATGCGTCGTCGCACGCACACACTGACAAAATTTAAAGGTGATAAAGGTGCAACAGTCACCTCCGTGAAGATAGCCACCCCATTTCGAGTGCCCAGGTTTTGAGGGTGCAGGTCGTTAGTTTAGCGTTAGTTTTGATTTGTTTTGGAAAAAAAATCGTTTGTTTAGATTTCCTTCATACTTTTTTTTTAAAAACAAAAGTGGGGTGGCTATCTTCACGCTAGCCACCCCATTGCACCAAATGGTTTTATTTAAAGCTTATTCGATAGATATTTGTTAGTTTCGTTTGTTTTGATTAAAATTTTCGTTTGTTTAGACTCCGTATTCCCTAGAAAAAAATGCAAAGTGGGGTGGCTATCTTCACGTGAAGATAGCCACCCCATATGGCAAAACAAAATAAAAATTGCGCATTATGATTGCTTTTCGTTAGTTTTGATTTGTTTTGATAAAATTTTGTTTGTTTTGACAAACCGAAAAAAGTTATGATTTTTTTTATTTTTTTAGAATAATCTTGCCTGCACGCACTAACAACCTCAATAACTCGTTATATGGACTAGTTTATGTAAGGAATCATTGGATAATGCTAAATCTATGTGAGTACATCAAAATGTACCGTTACTCATAGAAAAAATTGGGCTATAGATAGGTAGATACACATAAGAAAAATACTCAAATTGTAGAATTCCGTAAGTACGCGTAAAAACGCTATTCTAATATTCGTTTAAAGGAGCGCCCGCAAATGACTAGGTTCAAATAAAAGATGCAAGTGTTAGCTATGGCCTTACATAAGTTTCTTCGTTTGTTTCGAAATAGACAACTGTGTAGACCAGGAGCAAACATACGGTTCGTTAAAGTTACCTACTCACTTCGAACCGCTAAAAGTATTTGTTTTGAAGGAGCGCCCGCAAATGACTAGGTTCAAATGAAAGATGCAAGTCTTAGCTATGGCCCTACATAAGTCTTTTCGTTTGTTTCGAAATAGACAACTGTGTAGACCAGGAGAAAACTTTCAGTTCGTTTTAATTACCTGCTCACTTTAAATTGCTAAAAGTATTTGTTTTGATGGAGCGCCCGCAAATGACTAGGTTCAAATAAAAGATGCAAGTCTTAGCTATGGCCCTACATAAGTCTTTTCGTTTGTTTCGAAATAGACAACTGTGTAGACTAGGAGTAAACATTCAGTTCGTTATAATTACCTGCTCGCTTAAAAATTGCTAAAAGTATTTGTTTTGATGGAGCGCCCGCAAATGACTAGGTTCAAATGAAAGATGCAAGTGTTAGCTATGGCCCTACATAAATCTTTTCGTTTGTTTCGAAATAGACAACTGTGTAGACCAGGAGTAAACATTCAGTTCGTTATAATTACCTGCTCACTTTAAATTGCTAAAAGTATTTGTTTTGATGGAGCGCCCGCAAATGACTAGGTTCAAATGAAAGATCAAGTGTTAGCTATGGCCCTACATAAATCTTTTCGTTTGTTTCGAAATAGACAACTGTGTAGACCAGGAGTAAACATTCAGTTCGTTATAATTACCTGCTCACTTTAAATTGCTAAAAGTATTTGTTTTGATGGAGCGCCCGTAAATGACTAGGTTCAAATGAAAGATGCAAGTGTTAGCTATGGCCCTACATAAATCTTTTCGTTTGTTTCGAAATAGACAACTGTGTAGACCAGGAGAAAACTTTCAGTTCGTTTTAATTACCTGCTCACTTTAAATTGCTAAAAGTATTTGTTTTGATAGAGCGCCCGCAAATGACTAGGTTCAAATAAAAGATGCAAGTCTTAGCTATGGCCCTACATAAGTCTTTTCGTTTGTTTCGAAATAGACAACTGTGTAGACCAGGAGTAAACATTCAGTTCGTTATAATTACCTGCTCACTTTAAATTGCTAAAAGTATTTGTTTTGATGGAGCGCCCGCAAATGACTAGGTTCAAATGAAAGATGCAAGTGTTAGCTATGGCCCTACATAAATATTTTCGTTTGTTTCGAAATAGACAACTGTGTTGACCAGGAGTAAACATTCAGTTCGTTATAATTACCTGCTCACTTTAAATTGCTAAAAGTATTTGTTTTGATGGAGCGCCCGCAAATGACTAGGTTCAAATGAAAGATGCAAGTGTTAGCTATGGCCCTACATAAATCTTTTCGTTTGTTTCGAAATAGACAACTGTGTAGACCAGGAGTAAACATTCAGTTCGTTATAATTACCTGCTCACTTTAAATTGCTAAAAGTATTTGTTTTGATGGAGCGCCCGCAAATGACTAGGTTCAAATGAAAGATGCAAGTGTTAGCTATGGCCCTACATAAATCTTTTCGTTTGTTTCGAAATAGACAACTGTGTAGACCAGGAGTAAACATTCAGTTCGTTATAATTACCTGCTCACTTTAAATTGCTAAAAGTATTTGTTTTGATGGAGCGCCCGCAAATGACTAGGTTCAAATGAAAGATGCAAGTGTTAGCTATGGCCTTACATAAATCTTTTCGTTTGTTTCGAAATAGACAACTGTGTAGACCAGGAGAAAACTTTCAGTTCGTTTTAATTACCTGCTCACTTTAAATTGCTAAAAGTATTTGTTTTGATCGAGCGCCCGCAAATGACTAGGTTCAAATGAAAGATGCAAGTGTTAGCTATGGCCCTACATAAGTTGTTTCGTTTGTTTCGAAATAGACAACTGTGTAGACCAGGAGAAAACTTTCAGTTCGTTTTAATTACCTGCTCACTTTAAATTGCTAAAAGTATTTGTTTTGATAGAGCGTCCGCAAATGACTAGGTTCAAATAAAAGATGCACGTCTTAGCTATGGCCTTACATAAGTTTTTTCGTTTGTTTCGAAATAGACAACTGTGTAGACCAGGAGTAAACATTCAGTTCGTTTTAATTACCTGCTCACTTTAAATTGCTAAAAGTATTTGTTTTGATGCAGCGCCCGCAAATGACTAGGTTCAAATGAAAGATGCAAGTGTTAGCTATGGCCCTACATAAATCTTTTCGTTTGTTTCGAAATAGACAACTGTGTAGACCAGGAGAAAACTTTCAGTTCGTTTTAATTACCTGCTCACTTTAAATTGCTAAAAGTATTTGTTTTGATGGAGCGCCCGCAAATGACTAGGTTCAAATGAAAGATGCAAGTGTTAGCTATGGCCCTACATAAGTTGTTTCGTTTGTTTCGAAATAGACAACTGTGTAGACCAGGAGTAAACATTCAGTTCGTTTATTAAAACGAAGGTAACGCAGGTAATTATACCTGCTCACTTTAAATTGCTAAAAGTATTTGTTTTGATGGAGCGCCCGCAAATGACTAGGTTCAAATAAAAGATGCAAGTCTTAGCTATGGCCTTACATAAGTTTTTTCGTTTGTTTCGAAATAGACAACTGTGTAGACCAGGAGTAAACATTCAGTTCGTTATAATTACCTGCTCACTTTAAATTGCTAAAAGTATTTGTTTTGATGGAGCGCCCGCAAATGACTAGGTTCAAATGAAAGATGCAAGTGTTGGCTATGGCCCTACATAAGTTGTTTCGTTTGTTTCGAAATAGACAACTGTGTAGACCAGGAGTAAACATTCAGTTCGTTTTAATTACCTGCTCACTTTAAATTGCTAAAAGTATTTGTTTTGATGGAGCGCCCGCAAATGACTAGGTTCAAATGAAAGATGCAAGTGTTGGCTATGGCCCTACATAAGTTTTTTCGTTTGTTTCGAAATAGACAACTGTGTAGACCAGGAGTAAACATTCAGTTCGTTATAATTACCTGCTCACTTTAAATTGCTAAAGGTATTTGTTTTGATAGAGCGCCCGCAAATGACTGGGTTGAAATGAAAGATGCAAGTGTTAGCTATGGCCCTACATAAATCTTTTCGTTTGTTTCGAAATAGACAACTGTGTAGACCAGGAGAAAACATTCAGTTCGTTATAATTACCTGCTCACTTTAAATTGCTAAAGGTATTTGTTTTGATGGAGCGCCCGCAAATGACTGGATTGAAATGAAAGATGCAAGTGTTAGCTATGGCCCTACATAAATTTTTTCGTTTGTTTCTAAATAGACAACTGTGTAGACCAGGAGAAAACTTTCAGTTTGTTTTAATTACCTGCTCACTTTAAATTGCTAAAAGTATTTGTTTTGATAGAGCGCCCGCAAATGACTAGGTTCAAATAAAAGATGCAAGTCTTAGCTATGGCCTTACATAAGTTTTTTCGTTTGTTTCGAAATAGACAACTGTGTAGACCAGGAGTAAACATTCAGTTCGTTATTATTACCTGCTCACTTTAAATTGCTAAAAGTATTTGTTTTGATGGAGCGCCCGCAAATGACTGGGTTCAAATAAAAGATGCTAGTCTTAGCTATGGCTTTACATAGGTCTTTTCGTTTGTTTCGAAATAGACAACTGTGTAGACCAGGAGTAAACATTCAGTTCGTTATAATTACCTACTCACTTCGAACCGCTAAAAGTATTTGTTTTGAAGGAGCGCCCGCAAATGACTAGGTTCAAATGAAAGATGCAAGTCTAAGCTATGCCCTACATAAGTCTTTTCGTTTGTTTCGAAATAGACAACTGTGTAGACCAGGAGAAAACATTCAGTTCGTTATAATTACCTGCTCACTTTAAATTGCTAAAAGTATTTGTTTTGATGGAGCGCCCGCAAATGACTAGGTTCAAATGAAAGATGCAAGTGTTAGCTATGGCCCTACATAAATCTTTTCGTTTGTTTCGAAATAGACAACTGTGTAGACCAGGAGTAAACATTCAGTTCGTTATAATTACCTGCTCACTTTAAATTGCTAAAAGTATTTGTTTTGATGGAGCGCCCGCAAATGACTAGGTTCAAATGAAAGATGCAAGTGTTAGCTATGGCCCTACATAAATCTTTTCGTTTGTTTCGAAATAGACAACTGTGTAGACCAGGAGTAAACATTCAGTTCGTTATAATTACCTGCTCACTTTAAATTGCTAAAAGTATTTGTTTTGATGGAGCGCCCGCAAATGACTAGGTTCAAATGAAAGATGCAAGTGTTAGCTATGGCCCTACATAAATCTTTTCGTTTGTTTCGAAATAGACAACTGTGTAGACCAGGAGTAAACATTCAGTTCGTTATAATTACCTGCTCACTTTAAATTGCTAAAAGTATTTGTTTTGATGGAGCGCCCGCAAATGACTAGGTTCAAATGAAAGATGCAAGTGTTAGCTATGGCCCTACATAAATCTTTTCGTTTGTTTCGAAATAGACAACTGTGTAGACCAGGAGTAAACATTCAGTTCGTTATAATTACCTGCTCACTTTAAATTGCTAAAAGTATTTGTTTTGATGGAGCGCCCGCAAATGACTAGGTTCAAATGAAAGATGCAAGTGTTAGCTATGGCCCTACATAAATCTTTTCGTTTGTTTCGAAATAGACAACTGTGTAGACCAGGAGTAAACATTCAGTTCGTTTTAATTACCTGCTCACTTTAAATTGCTAAAAGTATTTGTTTTGATGGAGCGCCCGCAAATGACTAGGTTCAAATGAAAGATGCAAGTGTTAGCTATGGCCTTACAAAAATCTTTTCGTTTGTTTCGAAATAGACAACTGTGTAGACCAGGAGAAAACTTTCAGTTCGTTTTAATTACCTGCTCACTTTAAATTGCTAAAAGTATTTGTTTTGATCGAGCGCCCGCAAATGACTAGGTTCAAATGAAAGATGCAAGTGTTAGCTATGGCCCTACATAAGTTGTTTCGTTTGTTTCGAAATAGACAACTGTGTAGACCAGGAGAAAACTTTCAGTTCGTTTTAATTACCTGCTCACTTTAAATTGCTAAAAGTATTTGTTTTGATAGAGCGTCCGCAAATGACTAGGTTCAAATAAAAGATGCACGTCTTAGCTATGGCCTTACATAAGTTTTTTCGTTTGTTTCGAAATAGACAACTGTGTAGACCAGGAGTAAACATTCAGTTCGTTTTAATTACCTGCTCACTTTAAATTGCTAAAAGTATTTGTTTTGATGCAGCGCCCGCAAATGACTAGGTTCAAATGAAAGATGCAAGTGTTAGCTATGGCCCTACATAAATCTTTTCGTTTGTTTCGAAATAGACAACTGTGTAGACCAGGAGAAAACTTTCAGTTCGTTTTAATTACCTGCTCACTTTAAAGTGCTAAAAGTATTTGTTTTGATCGAGCGCCCGCAAATGACTAGGTTCAAATGAAAGATGCAAGTGTTAGCTATGGCCCTACATAAGTTGTTTCGTTTGTTTCGAAATAGACAACTGTGTAGACCAGGAGTAAACATTCAGTTCGTTTATTAAAACGAAGGTAACGCAGGTAATTATACCTGCTCACTTTAAATTGCTAAAAGTATTTGTTTTGATGGAGCGCCCGCAAATGACTAGGTTCAAATAAAAGATGCAAGTCTTAGCTATGGCCTTACATAAGTTTTTTCGTTTGTTTCGAAATAGACAACTGTGTAGACCAGGAGTAAACATTCAGTTCGTTATAATTACCTGCTCACTTTAAATTGCTAAAAGTATTTGTTTTGATGGAGCGCCCGCAAATGACTAGGTTCAAATGAAAGATGCAAGTGTTGGCTATGGCCCTACATAAGTTGTTTCGTTTGTTTCGAAATAGACAACTGTGTAGACCAGGAGTAAACATTCAGTTCGTTTTAATTACCTGCTCACTTTAAATTGCTAAAAGTATTTGTTTTGATGGAGCGCCCGCAAATGACTAGGTTCAAATGAAAGATGCAAGTGTTGGCTATGGCCCTACATAAGTTTTTTCGTTTGTTTCGAAATAGACAACTGTGTAGACCAGGAGTAAACATTCAGTTCGTTATAATTACCTGCTCACTTTAAATTGCTAAAGGTATTTGTTTTGATAGAGCGCCCGCAAATGACTGGGTTGAAATGAAAGATGCAAGTGTTAGCTATGGCCCTACATAAATCTTTTCGTTTGTTTCGAAATAGACAACTGTGTAGACCAGGAGAAAACATTCAGTTCGTTATAATTACCTGCTCACTTTAAATTGCTAAAGGTATTTGTTTTGATGGAGCGCCCGCAAATGACTGGATTGAAATGAAAGATGCAAGTGTTAGCTATGGCCCTACATAAATTTTTTCGTTTGTTTCTAAATAGACAACTGTGTAGACCAGGAGAAAACTTTCAGTTTGTTTTAATTACCTGCTCACTTTAAATTGCTAAAAGTATTTGTTTTGATAGAGCGCCCGCAAATGACTAGGTTCAAATAAAAGATGCAAGTCTTAGCTATGGCCTTACATAAGTTTTTTCGTTTGTTTCGAAATAGACAACTGTGTAGACCAGGAGTAAACATTCAGTTCGTTATTATTACCTGCTCACTTTAAATTGCTAAAAGTATTTGTTTTGATGGAGCGCCCGCAAATGACTGGGTTCAAATAAAAGATGCTAGTCTTAGCTATGGCTTTACATAGGTCTTTTCGTTTGTTTCGAAATAGACAACTGTGTAGACCAGGAGTAAACATTCAGTTCGTTATAATTACCTACTCACTTCGAACCGCTAAAAGTATTTGTTTTGAAGGAGCGCCCGCAAATGACTAGGTTCAAATGAAAGATGCAAGTCTAAGCTATGCCCTACATAAGTCTTTTCGTTTGTTTCGAAATAGACAACTGTGTAGACCAGGAGAAAACATTCAGTTCGTTATAATTACCTGTGCTCACTTTAAATTGCTAAAAGTATTTGTTTTGATGGAGCGCCCGCAAATGACTAGGTTCAAATGAAAGATCAAGTGTTAGTTATGGCCCTACATAAGTTTTTTCGTTTGTTTCGAAATAGACAACTGTGTAGACCAGGAGTAAACATTCAGTTCGTTATAATTACCTGCTCAGTTTAAATTGCTAAAAGTATTTGTTTTGATGGAGCGCCCGCAAATGACTGGGTTGAAATGAAAGATGCAAGTGTTAGCTATGGCCCTACATAAATCTTTTCGTTTGTTTCGAAATAGACAACTGTGTAGACCAGGAGAAAACTTTCAGTTCGTTTTAATTACCTGCTCACTTTAAATTGCTAAAAGTATTTGTTTTGATCGAGCGCCCGCAAATGACTAGGTTCAAATGAAAGATGCAAGTGTTAGCTATGGCCCTACATAAGTTGTTTCGTTTGTTTCGAAATAGACAACTGTGTAGACCAGGAGTAAACATTCAGTTCGTTTTAATTACCTGCTCACTTTAAATTGCTAAAAGTATTTGTTTTGATGGAGCGCCCGCAAATGACTAGGTTCAAATAAAAGATGCAAGTCTTAGCTATGGCCTTACATAAGTTTTTTCGTTTGTTTCGAAATAGACAACTGTGTAGACCAGGAGTAAACATTCAGTTCGTTATAATTACCTGCTCACTTTAAATTGCTAAAAGTATTTGTTTTGATGGAGCGCCCGCAAATGACTAGGTTCAAATGAAAGATGCAAGTGTTGGCTATGGCCCTACATAAGTTGTTTCGTTTGTTTCGAAATAGACAACTGTGTAGACCAGGAGTAAACATTCAGTTCGTTTTAATTACCTGCTCACTTTAAATTGCTAAAAGTATTTGTTTTGATGGAGCGCCCGCAAATGACTAGGTTCAAATGAAAGATGCAAGTGTTGGCTATGGCCCTACATAAGTTTTTTCGTTTGTTTCGAAATAGACAACTGTGTAGACCAGGAGTAAACATTCAGTTCGTTATAATTACCTGCTCACTTTAAATTGCTAAAGGTATTTGTTTTGATAGAGCGCCCGCAAATGACTGGGTTGAAATGAAAGATGCAAGTGTTAGCTATGGCCCTACATAAATCTTTTCGTTTGTTTCGAAATAGACAACTGTGTAGACCAGGAGAAAACATTCAGTTCGTTATAATTACCTGCTCACTTTAAATTGCTAAAGGTATTTGTTTTGATGGAGCGCCCGCAAATGACTGGATTGAAATGAAAGATGCAAGTGTTAGCTATGGCCCTACATAAATTTTTTCGTTTGTTTCTAAATAGACAACTGTGTAGACCAGGAGAAAACTTTCAGTTTGTTTTAATTACCTGCTCACTTTAAATTGCTAAAAGTATTTGTTTTGATAGAGCGCCCGCAAATGACTAGGTTCAAATAAAAGATGCAAGTCTTAGCTATGGCCTTACATAAGTTTTTTCGTTTGTTTCGAAATAGACAACTGTGTAGACCAGGAGTAAACATTCAGTTCGTTATTATTACCTGCTCACTTTAAATTGCTAAAAGTATTTGTTTTGATGGAGCGCCCGCAAATGACTGGGTTCAAATAAAAGATGCTAGTCTTAGCTATGGCTTTACATAGGTCTTTTCGTTTGTTTCGAAATAGACAACTGTGTAGACCAGGAGTAAACATTCAGTTCGTTATAATTACCTGCTCACTTTAAATTGCTAAAAGTATTTGTTTTGATGGAGCGCCCGCAAATAACTGGGTTGAAATGAAAGATGCAAGTGTTAGCTATGGCCCTACATAAATCTTTTCGTTTGTTTCGAAATAGACAACTGTGTAGACCAGGAGAAAACTTTCAGTTCGTTTTAATTACCTGCTCACTTTAAATTGCTAAAAGTATTTGTTTTGATAGAGCGCCCGCAAATGACTAGGTTCAAATAAAAGAAGCAAGTCTTAGCTATGGCCCTACATAAATCTTTTCGTTTGTTTCGAAATAGACAACTGTGTAGACCAGGAGTAAACATTCAGTTCGTTATAATTACCTGCTTACTTTAAATTGCTAAAAGTATTTGTTTTGATGGAGCGCCCGCAAATGACTAGGTTCAAATGAAAGATGCAAGTGTTAGCTATGGCTCTACATAAATTTTTTATGTTTGTTTCGAAATAGACAACTGTGTAGACCAGGAGTAAACATTCAGTTCGTTATAATTACCTGCTCACTTTAAATTGCTAAAAGTATTTGTTTTGATGGAGCGCCCGCAAATGACTAGGTTCAAATGAAAGATGCAAGTGTTAGCTATGGCCCTACATAAATCTTTTCGTTTGTTTCGAAATAGACAACTGTGTAGACCAGGAGTAAACATTCAGTTCGTTATA
The DNA here is from genome assembly GCA_943789525.1 of Agriphila geniculea. Taxonomy (NCBI): domain Eukaryota; kingdom Metazoa; phylum Arthropoda; class Insecta; order Lepidoptera; family Crambidae; genus Agriphila; species Agriphila geniculea. The sequence goes on from OX038871.1 coordinate 23,214,980, forward strand.
ATTACCTGCTCACTTTAAATTGCTAAAAGTATTTGTTTTGATGGAGCGCCCGCAAATGACTAGGTTCAAATGAAAGATGCAAGTGTTAGCTATGGCCCTACATAAATCTTTTCGTTTGTTTCGAAATAGACAACTGTGTAGACCAGGAGTAAACATTCAGTTCGTTATAATTACCTGCTCACTTTAAATTGCTAAAAGTATTTGTTTTGATGGAGCGCCCGCAAATGACTAGGTTCAAATGAAAGATGCAAGTGTTAGCTATGGCCCTACATAAATCTTTTCGTTTGTTTCGAAATAGACAACTGTGTAGACCAGGAGTAAACATTCAGTTCGTTTTAATTACCTGCTCACTTTAAATTGCTAAAAGTATTTGTTTTGATGGAGCGCCCGCAAATGACTAGGTTCAAATGAAAGATGCAAGTGTTAGCTATGGCCTTACATAAATCTTTTCGTTTGTTTCGAAATAGACAACTGTGTAGACCAGGAGAAAACTTTCAGTTCGTTTTAATTACCTGCTCACTTTAAATTGCTAAAAGTATTTGTTTTGATCGAGCGCCCGCAAATGACTAGGTTCAAATGAAAGATGCAAGTGTTAGCTATGGCCCTACATAAGTTGTTTCGTTTGTTTCGAAATAGACAACTGTGTAGACCAGGAGAAAACTTTCAGTTCGTTTTAATTACCTGCTCACTTTAAATTGCTAAAAGTATTTGTTTTGATAGAGCGTCCGCAAATGACTAGGTTCAAATAAAAGATGCACGTCTTAGCTATGGCCTTACATAAGTTTTTTCGTTTGTTTCGAAATAGACAACTGTGTAGACCAGGAGTAAACATTCAGTTCGTTTTAATTACCTGCTCACTTTAAATTGCTAAAAGTATTTGTTTTGATGCAGCGCCCGCAAATGACTAGGTTCAAATGAAAGATGCAAGTGTTAGCTATGGCCCTACATAAATCTTTTCGTTTGTTTCGAAATAGACAACTGTGTAGACCAGGAGAAAACTTTCAGTTCGTTTTAATTACCTGCTCACTTTAAAGTGCTAAAAGTATTTGTTTTGATCGAGCGCCCGCAAATGACTAGGTTCAAATGAAAGATGCAAGTGTTAGCTATGGCCCTACATAAGTTGTTTCGTTTGTTTCGAAATAGACAACTGTGTAGACCAGGAGTAAACATTCAGTTCGTTATTATTACCTGCTCACTTTAAATTGCTAAAAGTATTTGTTTTGATGGAGCGCCCGCAAATGACTGGGTTCAAATAAAAGATGCTAGTCTTAGCTATGGCTTTACATAGGTCTTTTCGTTTGTTTCGAAATAGACAACTGTGTAGACCAGGAGTAAACATTCAGTTCGTTATAATTACCTACTCACTTCGAACCGCTAAAAGTATTTGTTTTGAAGGAGCGCCCGCAAATGACTAGGTTCAAATGAAAGATGCAAGTCTAAGCTATGCCCTACATAAGTCTTTTCGTTTGTTTCGAAATAGACAACTGTGTAGACCAGGAGAAAACATTCAGTTCGTTATAATTACCTGTGCTCACTTTAAATTGCTAAAAGTATTTGTTTTGATGGAGCGCCCGCAAATGACTAGGTTCAAATGAAAGATCAAGTGTTAGTTATGGCCCTACATAAGTTTTTTCGTTTGTTTCGAAATAGACAACTGTGTAGACCAGGAGTAAACATTCAGTTCGTTATAATTACCTGCTCAGTTTAAATTGCTAAAAGTATTTGTTTTGATGGAGCGCCCGCAAATGACTGGGTTGAAATGAAAGATGCAAGTGTTAGCTATGGCCCTACATAAATCTTTTCGTTTGTTTCGAAATAGACAACTGTGTAGACCAGGAGAAAACTTTCAGTTCGTTTTAATTACCTGCTCACTTTAAATTGCTAAAAGTATTTGTTTTGATCGAGCGCCCGCAAATGACTAGGTTCAAATGAAAGATGCAAGTGTTAGCTATGGCCCTACATAAGTTGTTTCGTTTGTTTCGAAATAGACAACTGTGTAGACCAGGAGTAAACATTCAGTTCGTTTTAATTACCTGCTCACTTTAAATTGCTAAAAGTATTTGTTTTGATGGAGCGCCCGCAAATGACTAGGTTCAAATAAAAGATGCAAGTCTTAGCTATGGCCTTACATAAGTTTTTTCGTTTGTTTCGAAATAGACAACTGTGTAGACCAGGAGTAAACATTCAGTTCGTTATAATTACCTGCTCACTTTAAATTGCTAAAAGTATTTGTTTTGATGGAGCGCCCGCAAATGACTAGGTTCAAATGAAAGATGCAAGTGTTGGCTATGGCCCTACATAAGTTGTTTCGTTTGTTTCGAAATAGACAACTGTGTAGACCAGGAGTAAACATTCAGTTCGTTTTAATTACCTGCTCACTTTAAATTGCTAAAAGTATTTGTTTTGATGGAGCGCCCGCAAATGACTAGGTTCAAATGAAAGATGCAAGTGTTGGCTATGGCCCTACATAAGTTTTTTCGTTTGTTTCGAAATAGACAACTGTGTAGACCAGGAGTAAACATTCAGTTCGTTATAATTACCTGCTCACTTTAAATTGCTAAAGGTATTTGTTTTGATAGAGCGCCCGCAAATGACTGGGTTGAAATGAAAGATGCAAGTGTTAGCTATGGCCCTACATAAATCTTTTCGTTTGTTTCGAAATAGACAACTGTGTAGACCAGGAGAAAACATTCAGTTCGTTATAATTACCTGCTCACTTTAAATTGCTAAAGGTATTTGTTTTGATGGAGCGCCCGCAAATGACTGGATTGAAATGAAAGATGCAAGTGTTAGCTATGGCCCTACATAAATTTTTTCGTTTGTTTCTAAATAGACAACTGTGTAGACCAGGAGAAAACTTTCAGTTTGTTTTAATTACCTGCTCACTTTAAATTGCTAAAAGTATTTGTTTTGATAGAGCGCCCGCAAATGACTAGGTTCAAATAAAAGATGCAAGTCTTAGCTATGGCCTTACATAAGTTTTTTCGTTTGTTTCGAAATAGACAACTGTGTAGACCAGGAGTAAACATTCAGTTCGTTATTATTACCTGCTCACTTTAAATTGCTAAAAGTATTTGTTTTGATGGAGCGCCCGCAAATGACTGGGTTCAAATAAAAGATGCTAGTCTTAGCTATGGCTTTACATAGGTCTTTTCGTTTGTTTCGAAATAGACAACTGTGTAGACCAGGAGTAAACATTCAGTTCGTTATAATTACCTACTCACTTCGAACCGCTAAAAGTATTTGTTTTGAAGGAGCGCCCGCAAATGACTAGGTTCAAATGAAAGATGCAAGTCTAAGCTATGCCCTACATAAGTCTTTTCGTTTGTTTCGAAATAGACAACTGTGTAGACCAGGAGAAAACATTCAGTTCGTTATAATTACCTGTGCTCACTTTAAATTGCTAAAAGTATTTGTTTTGATGGAGCGCCCGCAAATGACTAGGTTCAAATGAAAGATCAAGTGTTAGTTATGGCCCTACATAAGTTTTTTCGTTTGTTTCGAAATAGACAACTGTGTAGACCAGGAGTAAACATTCAGTTCGTTATAATTACCTGCTCAGTTTAAATTGCTAAAAGTATTTGTTTTGATGGAGCGCCCGCAAATGACTGGGTTGAAATATAAGATGCAAGTGTTAGCTATGGCCCTACATAAATCTTTTCGTTTGTTTCGAAATAGACAACTGTGTAGACCAGGAGAAAACTTTCAGTTCGTTTTAATTACCTGCTCACTTTAAATTGCTAAAAGTATTTGTTTTGATAGAGCGCCCGCAAATGACTATGTTCAAATAAAAGATGCAAGTCTTAGCTATGGCCTTACATAAGTTTTTTCGTTTGTTTCGAAATAGACAACTGTGTAGACCAGGAGTAAACATTCAGTTCGTTATAATTACCTGCTCACTTTAAATTGCTAAAAGTATTTGTTTTGATGGAGCGCCCGCAAATGACTAGGTTCAAATGAAAGATGCAAGTGTTAGCTATGGCCCTACATAAATCTTTTCGTTTGTTTCGAAATAGACAACTGTGTAGACCAGGAGTAAACATTCAGTTCGTTATAATTACCTGCTCACTTTAAATTGCTAAAAGTATTTGTTTTGATGGAGCGCCCGCAAATGACTATGTTCAAATGAAAGATGCAAGTGTTAGCTATGGCCTTACATAAATCTTTTCGTTTGTTTCGAAATAGACAACTGTGTAGACCAGGAGAAAACTTTCAGTTCGTTTTAATTACCTGCTCACTTTAAATTGCTAAAAGTATTTGTTTTGATAGAGCGCCCGCAAATGACTAAGTTCAAATAAAAGATGCAAGTCTTAGCTATGGCCCTACATAAGTCTTTTCGTTTGTTTCGAAATAGACAACTGTGTAGACCAGGAGTAAACATTCAGTTCGTTATAATTACCTGCTCACTTTAAATTGCTAAAAGTATTTGTTTTGATGGAGCGCCCGCAAATGACTAGGTTCAAATGAAAGATGCATGTGTTAGCTGTGGCCCTACATAAATATTTTCGTTTGTTTCGAAATAGACAACTGTGTTGACCAGGAGTAAACATTCAGTTCGTTATAATTACCTGCTCACTTTAAATTGCTAAAAGTATTTGTTTTGATGGAGCGCCCGCAAATGACTAGGTTCAAATGAAAGATGCAAGTGTTAGCTATGGCCCTACATAAATCTTTTCGTTTGTTTCGAAATAGACAACTGTGTAGACCAGGAGTAAACATTCAGTTCGTTATAATTACCTGCTCATTTTAAATTGCTAAAAGTATTTGTTTTGATGGAGCGCCCGCAAATGACTAGGTTCAAATGAAAGATGCAAGTGTTAGCTATGGCCCTACATAAATCTTTTCGTTTGTTTCGAAATAGACAACTGTGTAGACCAGGAGTAAACATTCAGTTCGTTATAATTATCTGCTCACTTTAAATTGCTAAAAGTATTTGTTTTGATGGAGCGCCCGCAAATGACTAGGTTCAAATGAAAGATGCAAGTGTTAGCTATGGCCTTACATAAATCTTTTCGTTTGTTTCGAAATAGACAACTGTGTAGACCAGGAGAAAACTTTCAGTTCGTTACAATTACCTGCTCACTTTAAATTGCTAAAAGTATTTGTTTTGATCGAGCGCCCGCAAATGACTAGGTTCAAATGAAAGATGCAAGTGTTAGCTATGGCCCTACATAAGTTGTTTCGTTTGTTTCGAAATAGACAACTGTGTAGACCAGGAGTAAACATTCAGTTCGTTATAATTACCTGCTCACTTTAAATTGCTAAAAGTATTTGTTTTGATAGAGCGCCCGCAAATGACTAGGTTCAAATAAAAGATGCACGTCTTAGCTATGGCCTTACATAAGTTTTTTCGTTTGTTTCGAAATAGACAACTGTGTAGACCAGGAGTAAACATTCAGTTCGTTATAATTACCTGCTCACTTTAAATTGCTAAAAGTATTTGTTTTGATAGAGCGCCCGCAAATGACTAGGTTCAAATAAAAGATGCACGTCTTAGCTATGGCCTTACATAAGTTTTTTCGTTTGTTTCGAAATAGACAACTGTGTAGACCAGGAGAAAACTTTCAGTTCGTTACAATTACCTGCTCACTTTAAATTGCTAAAAGTATTTGTTTTGATCGAGCGCCCGCAAATGACTAGGTTCAAATGAAAGATGCAAGTGTTAGCTATGGCCCTACATAAGTTGTTTCGTTTGTTTCGAAATAGACAACTGTGTAGACCAGGAGTAAACATTCAGTTCGTTATAATTACCTGCTCACTTTAAATTGCTAAAAGTATTTGTTTTGATGGAGCGCCCGCAAATGACTAGGTTCAAATGAAAGATGCAAGTGTTGCTATGGCCCTACATAAATCTTTTCGTTTGTTTCGAAATAGACAACTGTGTAGACCAGGAGTAAACATTCAGTTCGTTATAATTACCTGCTCACTTTAAATTGCTAGAAGTATTTGTTTTGATGGAGCGCCCGCAAATGACTAGGTTCAAATGAAAGATGCAAGTGTTAGCTATGGCCCTACATAAATCTTTTCGTTTGTTTCGAAATAGACAACTGTGTAGACCAGGAGTAAACATTCAGTTTGTTATAATTACCTGCTCACTTTAAATTCCTTAAAGTATTTGATTTGATGGAGCGCCCGCAAATGACTAGGTTCAAATGAAAGATGCAAGTGTTAGCTATGGCCCTACATAGGTCTTCTCGTTTGTTTCGAAATAGACAACTGTGTAGACCAGGAGTAAACATTCAGTTCGTTATAATTACCTACTCACTTCGAACCGCTAAAAGTATTTGTTTTGAAGGAGCGCCCGCAAATGACTAGGTTCAAATGAAAGATGCAAGTCTAAGCTATGCCCTACATAAGTCTTTTCGTTTGTTTCGAAATAGACAACTGTGTAGACCAGGAGAAAACATTCAGTTCGTTATAATTACCTGCTCACTTTAAATTGCTAAAAGTATTTGTTTTGATGGAGCGCCCGCAAATGACTAGGTTCAAATGAAAGATGCAAGTGTTGGCTATGGCCCTACATAAGTTTTTTCGTTTGTTTCGAAATAGACAACTGTGTAGACCAGGAGAAAACTTTCAGTTCGTTTTAATTACCTGCTCACTTTAAATTGCTAAAAGTATTTGTTTTGATCGAGCGCCCGCAAATGACTAGGTTCAAATGAAAGATGCAAGTGTTAGCTATGGCCCTACATAAGTTGTTTCGTTTGTTTCGAAATAGACAACTGTGTAGACCAGGAGTAAACATTCAGTTCGTTTTAATTACCTGCTCACTTTAAATTGCTAAAAGTATTTGTTTTGATGGAGCGCCCGCAAATGACTAGGTTCAAATAAAAGATGCAAGTCTTAGCTATGGCCTTACATAAGTTTTTTCGTTTGTTTCGAAATAGACAACTGTGTAGACCAGGAGTAAACATTCAGTTCGTTATAATTACCTGCTCACTTTAAATTGCTAAAAGTATTTGTTTTGATGGAGCGCCCGCAAATGACTAGGTTCAAATGAAAGATGCAAGTGTTGGCTATGGCCCTACATAAGTTGTTTCGTTTGTTTCGAAATAGACAACTGTGTAGACCAGGAGTAAACATTCAGTTCGTTTTAATTACCTGCTCACTTTAAATTGCTAAAAGTATTTGTTTTGATGGAGCGCCCGCAAATGACTAGGTTCAAATGAAAGATGCAAGTGTTGGCTATGGCCCTACATAAGTTTTTTCGTTTGTTTCGAAATAGACAACTGTGTAGACCAGGAGTAAACATTCAGTTCGTTATAATTACCTGCTCACTTTAAATTGCTAAAGGTATTTGTTTTGATAGAGCGCCCGCAAATGACTGGGTTGAAATGAAAGATGCAAGTGTTAGCTATGGCCCTACATAAATCTTTTCGTTTGTTTCGAAATAGACAACTGTGTAGACCAGGAGAAAACATTCAGTTCGTTATAATTACCTGCTCACTTTAAATTGCTAAAGGTATTTGTTTTGATGGAGCGCCCGCAAATGACTGGATTGAAATGAAAGATGCAAGTGTTAGCTATGGCCCTACATAAATTTTTTCGTTTGTTTCTAAATAGACAACTGTGTAGACCAGGAGAAAACTTTCAGTTTGTTTTAATTACCTGCTCACTTTAAATTGCTAAAAGTATTTGTTTTGATAGAGCGCCCGCAAATGACTAGGTTCAAATAAAAGATGCAAGTCTTAGCTATGGCCTTACATAAGTTTTTTCGTTTGTTTCGAAATAGACAACTGTGTAGACCAGGAGTAAACATTCAGTTCGTTATTATTACCTGCTCACTTTAAATTGCTAAAAGTATTTGTTTTGATGGAGCGCCCGCAAATGACTGGGTTCAAATAAAAGATGCTAGTCTTAGCTATGGCTTTACATAGGTCTTTTCGTTTGTTTCGAAATAGACAACTGTGTAGACCAGGAGTAAACATTCAGTTCGTTATAATTACCTACTCACTTCGAACCGCTAAAAGTATTTGTTTTGAAGGAGCGCCCGCAAATGACTAGGTTCAAATGAAAGATGCAAGTCTAAGCTATGCCCTACATAAGTCTTTTCGTTTGTTTCGAAATAGACAACTGTGTAGACCAGGAGAAAACATTCAGTTCGTTATAATTACCTGTGCTCACTTTAAATTGCTAAAAGTATTTGTTTTGATGGAGCGCCCGCAAATGACTAGGTTCAAATGAAAGATCAAGTGTTAGTTATGGCCCTACATAAGTTTTTTCGTTTGTTTCGAAATAGACAACTGTGTAGACCAGGAGTAAACATTCAGTTCGTTATAATTACCTGCTCAGTTTAAATTGCTAAAAGTATTTGTTTTGATGGAGCGCCCGCAAATGACTGGGTTGAAATGAAAGATGCAAGTGTTAGCTATGGCCCTACATAAATCTTTTCGTTTGTTTCGAAATAGACAACTGTGTAGACCAGGAGAAAACTTTCAGTTCGTTTTAATTACCTGCTCACTTTAAATTGCTAAAAGTATTTGTTTTGATAGAGCGCCCGCAAATGACTAGGTTCAAATAAAAGATGCAAGTCTTAGCTATGGCCTTACATAAGTTTTTTCGTTTGTTTCGAAATAGACAACTGTGTAGACCAGGAGTAAACATTCAGTTCGTTATAATTACCTGCTCACTTTAAATTGCTAAAAGTATTTGTTTTGATGGAGCGCCCGCAAATGACTAGGTTCAAATGAAAGATGCAAGTGTTAGCTATGGCCCTACATAAATCTTTTCGTTTGTTTCGAAATAGACAACTGTGTAGACCAGGAGTAAACATTCAGTTCGTTATAATTACCTGCTCACTTTAAATTGCTAAAAGTATTTGTTTTGATGGAGCGCCCGCAAATGACTATGTTCAAATGAAAGATGCAAGTGTTAGCTATGGCCTTACATAAATCTTTTCGTTTGTTTCGAAATAGACAACTGTGTAGACCAGGAGAAAACTTTCAGTTCGTTTTAATTACCTGCTCACTTTAAATTGCTAAAAGTATTTGTTTTGATAGAGCGCCCGCAAATGACTAAGTTCAAATAAAAGATGCAAGTCTTAGCTATGGCCCTACATAAGTCTTTTCGTTTGTTTCGAAATAGACAACTGTGTAGACCAGGAGTAAACATTCAGTTCGTTATAATTACCTGCTCACTTTAAATTGCTAAAAGTATTTGTTTTGATGGAGCGCCCGCAAATGACTAGGTTCAAATGAAAGATGCATGTGTTAGCTGTGGCCCTACATAAATATTTTCGTTTGTTTCGAAATAGACAACTGTGTTGACCAGGAGTAAACATTCAGTTCGTTATAATTACCTGCTCACTTTAAATTGCTAAAAGTATTTGTTTTGATGGAGCGCCCGCAAATGACTAGGTTCAAATGAAAGATGCAAGTGTTAGCTATGGCCCTACATAAATCTTTTCGTTTGTTTCGAAATAGACAACTGTGTAGACCAGGAGTAAACATTCAGTTCGTTATAATTACCTGCTCATTTTAAATTGCTAAAAGTATTTGTTTTGATGGAGCGCCCGCAAATGACTAGGTTCAAATGAAAGATGCAAGTGTTAGCTATGGCCCTACATAAATCTTTTCGTTTGTTTCGAAATAGACAACTGTGTAGACCAGGAGTAAACATTCAGTTCGTTATAATTATCTGCTCACTTTAAATTGCTAAAAGTATTTGTTTTGATGGAGCGCCCGCAAATGACTAGGTTCAAATGAAAGATGCAAGTGTTAGCTATGGCCCTACATAAATCTTTTCGTTTGTTTCGAAATAGACAACTGTGTAGACCAGGAGTAAACATTCAGTTCGTTATAATTACCTGCTCACTTTAAATTGCTAAAAGTATTTGTTTTGATGGAGCGCCCGCAAATGACTAGGTTCAAATGAAAGATGCAAGTGTTAGCTATGGCCCAACATAAATCTTTTCGTTTGTTTCGAAATAGACAACTGTGTAGACCAGGAGTAAACATTCAGTTCGTTATAATTACCTGCTCACTTTAAATTGCTAAAAGTATTTGTTTTGATGGAGCGCCCGCAAATGACTAGGTTCAAATGAAAGATCAAGTGTTAGCTATGGCCCTACATAAGTTTTTTCGTTTGTTTCGAAATAGACAACTGTGTAGACCAGGAGTAAACATTCAGTTGGTTATAATTACCTGCTCACTTTAAATTGCTAAAAGTATTTGTTTTGATTGAGCGCCCGCAAATGACTGGGTTGAAATGAAAGATGCAAGTGTTAGCTATGGCCCTACATAAGTACTGCCACCTGAAGGGTGGACTGCAGCTTTGACTAAAAAATTATGGGATAGCCATCAGTTACCCTGTTGTTATTCATATAAAAGAGCGCAGATTACAGATACATATTTCTTAAGAGTCTATCTTTTATGGCAGAACTTTTTATGTCATAATTTTATTATGCATAACAACTAATGGCATAAACTTCATGTCGCAGAAAATCGTTTGGCATACACTCATTTATAATACACTTAAAACGCATAATTTTGTAGGCCAGAATCATCTTTTGGCATACATTTCATATCCATAATAATCAAATAGTAGAACCATCATATCGCAGAAAGTTTGTAACATATCATTTTGATATGTTACATTCATAATAAACTTTGACGGTACCAACCTTTACTTATGCTTTTCTTTTGATCCAATATTGTACATCATTACACAACATTTTTATACATCCCACATTGCAAGGTACATACATTTTCATTAACTCAATTCCACGCAATAATTGCTAGTTTCTTCTTAATATTTTGTATAGACTTATATTTGTCAACAAACAACAGTTCAATCTGACGTTTGACATTTTAATTTTATCAGGACAAACATCGTAATTTCGGACTATTGGCTCAATCTTGCGAGGAATAGCGGAACTATTACCACGAGCAAGCATCCAAACATATACGCCTTCTCATTCTGGCAGGGATGTCTAGCTGTTTGTGTCTCCTTTTTTCATAAAGCCACCTAGTGTTGGGATTCCACACTTCATCAAAACTTTAGCGCTATCTAGTGTCAAGTAGTGGCAGTCTGTCGCGCGTATATTACCATCTCTCTCACACCTAAATGCATAACCATCCTGTCATCTCGTTCATACAATAGCACTCAAAACTGACATCTCGCGTGAAGTAGCTTCCTGCTTTCACGGCTGGATTCACAGATAAAGAATTTGGATTATCTATGGTTCCTAAAAACTTTTAATAAATAACTTCACGAATATCTAATGTACAATGGGAGTAATTAGTGATTTAGATTCTACAAATCTTCCTTTATTTGATTTCATATAATCCTTCATTTATCTTTAACTAATTTTCTTAACCATAGACTATAATCTGAACATTCTAGAAGTGTGCAAGTCGGTATGACTCATTCTGGCTGTTTCGAGAAAGTGGTAGATTAGTCGTGAGATTGAACGGATGAAAAGAAAACAGATAAATAGGGCCCGACCCTCTCTCCAGTGATTCTTTTCGTTTTTCTCTTAACTTCTACATAACTTGCTGTGAGTGCGCGATTGTGCACTGTGATTGAAAGTATTTTTCGTACGCTGCGTGTGTAATCTGTCCGTGGTAAACCACACTAATTGCGTCCTAAGCTACATCACCGCGAGCACCGCAAATTTCTTACATTAGTCCTCGAATTCTCGGCGTCCGGGTAAGTCTTTCTGCTAAACGGCAATTATTTCTACTAACGTCCTTTTTATGTCACTGCTTTGACATAACGCTGTGTTTCCTATTTCCTCGACAGTTCTTTTAATTCTGACGGGATCACCCATCCGAAACGAGTGCTGCTGAGCAGACGACAACATCGTCAAGCCCTCGTTCGCTGACCTTTGGCTTTGAGTGACTGGCGATCCAGAAGCCCTCAGCGGAACACGAATCTCAGGTGTAACCGTTCCTATATTTTATCTTGCTACGCTTTCCTCTATTATTCACGTTTGTGAGTTACCCATAAGCGTGTGGCGCCCAATAATCATCTCTACTCTTCTTTTCTGTCATCAGTTTAGCCTAGCTATATGTATATAAGCACCGCATAACTTACTTTTGATTTGTAAACTACCAGCTCGATCTAAAGTGTACTTGTATGTTTCTCAAATGGTTTTCTATTGATTAATAGCGTATATCCGACCTGTATATATTGTAAACCTACTGTAAGAATAGCGACAAGCAAGAGCTTCTATTTATTCAGATTTCTCTTACAAACACCACTTCTTTGATTTTAGTTTTATTACTCATATACGCAAACTCTCAACTCAGTGAGAGTACTGTAACTTGAGGCCTTCCGCCAGTGCAACAAGTGAGCTGCAATAAGTACCGCATAACTTGCTTTTGATTTGTAATTCACCAGCTCAATCCGAAGTGCACTTGTATGTTTGTCAAATGGTTTTCTATTGATTAGTAGCCCACATTTGGTCTGTATATATTGTAAATCTACTTTAAGGATAGCGATAAGCTAGAGCTTTTATTTATTCACATTTCTCTTACAAACCTTACCTGTCTGATTTCACTTTTATTACTCATATAAGCAAACTCTCAGCTCAGTGAGAACACTGCAATTTAAGGCCTTCCGCCAGTACAACAAGTGAGCTGCAAAGTTTTGTTACACCCACGCCCTGTTCTTTTAACTTTCTCACAATCTTTTAACATTTTGCTCTTTTGTTTTTTTTGAGGTATCAATAAAATTTCACTTTTGATCAAACTTAAATCTTTTATTTTCATATTTATACCAGTCCCATAAATCTAGGTTACATTTGGCGCCCAACGTGGGGCCAAAATGTAACCTAGATTTATGGGACTGGTATAAATATGAAAATAAAAGATTTAAGTTTGATCAAAAGTGAAATTTTATTGATACCTCAAAAAAAACAAAAGAGCAAAATGTTAAAAGATTGTGAGAAAGTTAAAAGAACAGGGCGTGGGTGTAACAAAACTTTGCAGCTCACTTGTTGTACTGGCGGAAGGCCTTAAATTGCAGTGTTCTCACTGAGCTGAGAGTTTGCTTATATGAGTAATAAAAGTGAAATCAGACAGGTAGGGTTTGTAAGAGAAATGTGAATAAATAAAAGCTCTAGCTTATCGCTATCCTTAAAGTAGATTTACAATATATACAGACCAAATGTGGGCTACTAATCAATAGAAAACCATTTGACAAACATACAAGTGCACTTCGGATTGAGCTGGTGAATTACAAATCAAAAGCAAGTTATGCGGTACTTATTGCAGCTCACTTGTTGCACTGGCGGAAGGCCTTAAGTTACAGTACTCTCACTGAGTTGAGAGTTTGCGTATATGAGTAATAAAACTAAAATCAAAGAAGTGGTGTTTGTAAGAGAAATCTGAATAAATAGAAGCTCTTGCTTGTCGCTATTCTTACAGTAGGTTTACAATATATACAGGTCGGATATACGCTATTAATCAATAGAAAACCATTTGAGAAACATACAAGTACACTTTAGATCGAGCTGGTAGTTTACAAATCAAAAGTAAGTTATGCGGTGCTTATATACATATAGCTAGGCTAAACTGATGACAGAAAAGAAGAGTAGAGATGATTATTGGGCGCCACACGCTTATGGGTAACTCACAAACGTGAATAATAGAGGAAAGCGTAGCAAGATAAAATATAGGAACGGTTACACCTGAGATTCGTGTTCCGCTGAGGGCTTCTGGATCGCCAGTCACTCAAAGCCAAAGGTCAGCGAACGAGGGCTTGACGATGTTGTCGTCTGCTCAGCAGCACTCGTTTCGGATGGGTGATCCCGTCAGAATTAAAAGAACTGTCGAGGAAATAGGAAACACAGCGTTATGTCAAAGCAGTGACATAAAAAGGACGTTAGTAGAAATAATTGCCGTTTAGCAGAAAGACTTACCCGGACGCCGAGAATTCGAGGACTAATGTAAGAAATTTGCGGTGCTCGCGGTGATGTAGCTTAGGACGCAATTAGTGTGGTTTACCACGGACAGATTACACACGCAGCGTACGAAAAATACTTTCAATCACAGTGCACAATCGCGCACTCACAGCAAGTTATGTAGAAGTTAAGAGAAAAACGAAAAAGAATCACTGGAGAGAGGGTCGGGCCCTATTTATCTGTTTTCTTTTCATCCGTTCAATCTCACGACTAATCTACCACTTTCTCGAAACAGCCAGAATGAGTCATACCGACTTGCACACTTCTAGAATGTTCAGATTATAGTCTATGGTTAAGAAAATTAGTTAAAGATAAATGAAGGATTATATGAAATCAAATAAAGGAAGATTTGTAGAATCTAAATCACTAATTACTCCCATTGTACATTAGATATTCGTGAAGTTATTTATTAAAAGTTTTTAGGAACCATAGATAATCCAAATTCTTTATCTGTGAATCCAGCCGTGAAAGCAGGAAGCTACTTCACGCGAGATGTCAGTTTTGAGTGCTATTGTATGAACGAGATGACAGGATGGTTATGCATTTAGGTGTGAGAGAGATGGTAATATACGCGCGACAGACTGCCACTACTTGACACTAGATAGCGCTAAAGTTTTGATGAAGTGTGGAATCCCAACACTAGGTGGCTTTATGAAAAAAGGAGACACAAACAGCTAGACATCCCTGCCAGAATGAGAAGGCGTATATGTTTGGATGCTTGCTCGTGGTAATAGTTCCGCTATTCCTCGCAAGATTGAGCCAATAGTCCGAAATTACGATGTTTGTCCTGATAAAATTAAAATGTCAAACGTCAGATTGAACTGTTGTTTGTTGACAAATATAAGTCTATACAAAATATTAAGAAGAAACTAGCAATTATTGCGTGGAATTGAGTTAATGAAAATGTATGTACCTTGCAATGTGGGATGTATAAAAATGTTGTGTAATGATGTACAATATTGGATCAAAAGAAAAGCATAAGTAAAGGTTGGTACCGTCAAAGTTTATTATGAATGTAACATATCAAAATGATATGTTACAGTACCTCATTAGTTGAGAGAAAAAAAAATAAAAAAAAGGACTGGGATGAGGTGAGTGAAGGACAGTTCACTATCCCCACACAGCAAAGAAAACAAAGCAAAAGCGTGAGGAAACCTGAAGGAAACAGATAGAACGCAAGGAATAGAACGAAGGAGCAAGAGGAGAAAAATTGTAGAGAAAGGAAAGTTGTGTAGAGAAAGAAAAGGTTTTGTAGAGAAAGAAGATGGATAGCACGGTATAGTAGAGTAGGAAAGTAAAAAAAATGTGGGTTGGGAATCAAGTAAGGAAAGGAAAGGGCAAAAGGAAACAAAAACAAAAAAATACATAGACTACATGCCAGCTGTTGGCGTAAACAAATAAGTTATTTAAATAAACGGAATACATAAACAATATAGATAATTGATATCGACGGTGGGTCTTACTTCTGGCCTATATGCCATGCGCCCTTGCCGAAAGTTTAAAGTGTGCGTATACTAGATAAATATGGATATACTTAAATAAATGGAGTGCCGATGGCCTATTTTGAGATTCGCATCCGCTCTGATATATAGATGAGTATAATATACTAGTGTAATAAGAATAATCTGTTGTCGTTAGGGCTTATTTTTACAGAGTTACAATCCGCTCTGAGTAGTAAGGCTTTTGGTTTTTCATTTATGGGATTACCAGCCGTCCCATAGAATAAACTAGATACTATAAACTAAATATATATATTTAATAAAAACCATACAGAAAAATAGAGTACATAAAAGAATATATAATAGGGTTAGGTAATGGGTATGGTGATGGCGAGGGGGTGATGAGGGGAAATGTGGGATATGGAGATGGGACTTTTAGTCGGCTCTTACGACACGCAAGGGTATAACGATGGCACTATTCTTTCTCCGGCAACCATACGGATAAGGATGAGAGGAGATGGTATGTAGAGGCAGAGCTAGAGATAGAAAAGAGAAAAATACTCGTATATAATCAAATACATAAATGAAATGAAATGAAATAAGAAAAAATATGTGTAGTTATATAGGTATAGATTTTAAAATGTCCTTAATGTGCCAAGTGCCTAAATCCTTGGATGTGTGAAAGTCCTTCAGAATGTATGCAAGAGGAGAGATCTTCTTTTTCACAATACATTTAGTGAATTTAGGAGCAAGTTTTGCAGTGAAAAATTTATTAGCATCAGAAAGTGGATACTCTTTCTTCCATACAGTCTGGCCCTCCTGATATTCAATATCACGCCTATTTTTGTTGTAATTAATTTTATATTTGGAGTAGGCTTTGGACATGTTGGAGTTTACTTTAATAAAAATGTCTTTAAGATGAGGTAGAGTAGATGCGTATGAGGTCCTATCGGTAAACAAAATATCTTTTTCTTTGAGTGGAGAGTTGGGATACCAGTCACCAGAGAGTACAGCTTCGCGGCCATGATTTAGAAAGTACGGGCTAAAACCAGTGGATTCACTAACGGCTGTGTTGATAGCAAATTCAATTTTTGGTAATTCTTCGGCCCATTTTCTGTGGTCTGTACCTACATAGGAAGATATGGCCGTGACAATGACACGATTAGTCCTTTCAGAAGGGTTGTTTTGTGGCAGGAACCTACAGTTATAAAAAGAATTGGGAACTTTATATTTCGCAATCAAATCCTTCATGGCATTGGAGATATATTGGGGTCCGTTGTCCATGACAATTGTTTGAGGAATCCCATACTTCATAAATATATTGTTTTCAATAATAGAAACTACTGTCTTGGCAAGTGAGTTCCTCATAGGAAATATGCATGTATACTTAGTGAAAACGTCGGTAACTACTAGAATGAATTTGTAACCCTGATAAGATCGAGGTAGGGGGCCCATTATGTCTGTTGAGATCATCTGGTAGGGACGTTGGACCTGTTTGGGATTTTTCATGATGCCTGGGGGACCTTCATTCGTGCTTTTATAAGCCAAGCAAACTTGACAGTTTTTGATATATTTCTTGACATCTCTATGTAGCGATGGCCAATAGTAAGATTGAGTAAGACGCTTCAAAGTCTTAAAGATACCTAAATGGGCTGCACTCGGGTGGTCATGACATTTAGCTATGACGTCATGCCGCGATTCAAAAGGAATCACGAGTTTCCACTCACAGTCAGCAGAGAGAGGGTTGGAATTTTTCATCCTTTTATAAAGACGATCAGAAATCAGTTTCCAATCAGAGAATTTGTGGGGTGAAGATTTGACGTCTTGTACTTTCTTGAGGTACCAAGAGTCTTTAGTAGTAGAAGAAGAAGTAGGGGAGTTTTGAGACGGATCGTCATCAGAAGTGGCATTTACGGGAAATGAACGAGAAAGAGCGTCGGCCAAGGCATTATCCGAGCCCCTACGATACTCAATTTTAAGATTAAATTGAGAAAGCCGGACCGCCCATCTCGCCAATCTTCCCGTAGGAGATTTAAGACTAACAAGCCATTTCAGACTACTGTGATCAGTATAGACCGTAGTGGGGAAGGGAGAGCCTTCAATATAACCCCTAAATTTTTCTAGAGCAAAGATTAAAGCATTGAGTTCCTTTTCAGTTGTGGCATGGTTTCTTTGCTGTGTGGGGTTAGTGAACTGTCCTTCACTCACCTCATCCCAGTCCTTTTTTTTATTTTTTTTTCTCTCAACTAATGAGGTACTGTAACATATCATTTTGATATGTTACATTCATAATAAACTTTGACGGTACCAACCTTTACTTATGCTTTTCTTTTGATCCAATATTGTACATCATTACACAACATTTTTATACATCCCACATTGCAAGGTACATACATTTTCATTAACTCAATTCCACGCAATAATTGCTAGTTTCTTCTTAATATTTTGTATAGACTTATATTTGTCAACAAACAACAGTTCAATCTGACGTTTGACATTTTAATTTTATCAGGACAAACATCGTAATTTCGGACTATTGGCTCAATCTTGCGAGGAATAGCGGAACTATTACCACGAGCAAGCATCCAAACATATACGCCTTCTCATTCTGGCAGGGATGTCTAGCTGTTTGTGTCTCCTTTTTTCATAAAGCCACCTAGTGTTGGGATTCCACACTTCATCAAAACTTTAGCGCTATCTAGTGTCAAATCTTCCTTTATTTGATTTCATATAATCCTTCATTTATCTTTAACTAATTTTCTTAACCATAGACTATAATCTGAACATTCTAGAAGTGTGCAAGTCGGTATGACTCATTCTGGCTGTTTCGAGAAAGTGGTAGATTAGTCGTGAGATTGAACGGATGAAAAGAAAACAGATAAATAGGGCCCGACCCTCTCTCCAGTGATTCTTTTTCGTTTTTCTCTTAACTTCTACATAACTTGCTGTGAGTGCGCGATTGTGCACTGTGATTGAAAGTATTTTTCGTACGCTGCGTGTGTAATCTGTCCGTGGTAAACCACACTAATTGCGTCCTAAGCTACATCACCGCGAGCACCGCAAATTTCTTACATTAGTCCTCGAATTCTCGGCGTCCGGGTAAGTCTTTCTGCTAAACGGCAATTATTTCTACTAACGTCCTTTTTATGTCACTGCTTTGACATAACGCTGTGTTTCCTATTTCCTCGACAGTTCTTTTAATTCTGACGGGATCACCCATCCGAAACGAGTGCTGCTGAGCAGACGACAACATCGTCAAGCCCTCGTTCGCTGACCTTTGGCTTTGAGTGACTGGCGATCCAGAAGCCCTCAGCGGAACACGAATCTCAGGTGTAACCGTTCCTATATTTTATCTTGCTACGCTTTCCTCTATTATTCACGTTTGTGAGTTACCCATAAGCGTGTGGCGCCCAATAATCATCTCTACTCTTCTTTTCTGTCATCAGTTTAGCCTAGCTATATGTATATAAGCACCGCATAACTTACTTTTGATTTGTAAACTACCAGCTCGATCTAAAGTGTACTTGTATGTTTCTCAAATGGTTTTCTATTGATTAATAGCGTATATCCGACCTGTATATATTGTAAACCTACTGTAAGAATAGCGACAAGCAAGAGCTTCTATTTATTCAGATTTCTCTTACAAACACCACTTCTTTGATTTTAGTTTTATTACTCATATACGCAAACTCTCAACTCAGTGAGAGTACTGTAACTTAAGGCCTTCCGCCAGTGCAACAAGTGAGCTGCAATAAGTACCGCATAACTTGCTTTTGATTTGTAATTCACCAGCTCAATCCGAAGTGCACTTGTATGTTTGTCAAATGGTTTTCTATTGATTAGTAGCCCACATTTGGTCTGTATATATTGTAAATCTACTTTAAGGATAGCGATAAGCTAGAGCTTTTATTTATTCACATTTCTCTTACAAACCCTACCTGTCTGATTTCACTTTTATTACTCATATAAGCAAACTCTCAGCTCAGTGAGAACACTGCAATTTAAGGCCTTCCGCCAGTACAACAAGTGAGCTGCAAAGTTTTGTTACACCCACGCCCTGTTCTTTTAACTTTCTCACAATCTTTTAACATTTTGCTCTTTTGTTTTTTTTGAGGTATCAATAAAATTTCACTTTTGATCAAACTTAAATCTTTTATTTTCATATTTATACCAGTCCCATAAATCTAGGTTACAAGTTCACAGTCAGAACCATCATATCGCAGACAGTTTATAGTCAGAATCATCTTTTGGCATACATTTAATAGAAAATTCATATCTAGAATAATTTTGTATTACTTACACGCATGTTTCATGCTGCATGCATCCTTACATGCAGACAAATAAACATGCAGCAAGCAAGCAAGCATGCAGTATGCAAGCAAGCATGCAGCATGCAAGCAAGCATGCAGCATGCAAGCAAGCATGCAGCATGCATGCAAGCATTGTGGAGCTCCGCTCGCTTCGCTCGCTCCGCTGCGAGTGGTCAAAACACTAACCTAACCTAACCTACTGGTAGGTGCATTAAAAGTTTATCTTTATAGCGGGGGGCCTCAGGCCCCCCGACCCCCCGAGCAGGGGGGCCAGCCCCCCTGCACCCTCCGGCAAGCATGCAAGCAGCATAAACGAGCATGCATGCATGCAAGCAAGCAGCATGCATATCGGTTTTGCAGCGATTCGTTCTGTTGTTGACTTTTGTAGCACAACATTTACAAAAATTCAACATATTGACTTTTTAAGACAAATTTTTAATTCAATTTGAAGTTAAAATGCATTTTTTTAGAGATTACAATATGCTTGATGACATTATTCTTAATGAAATGCTGCCATATTCGTAGTATACCATGTGAAAATTATACCAAATAATTGTCGACTAAATAAACGTTATGCCAAACGAAATTCTGCGAATAAAAATTTTGCCAAAGGTATTTATGCCTAATGAAATTCTGCCATCTGAATAGTATGCCATTGTAAATTCGGACATGTAAACATTCTGCCAAACAATAGTTATATTAAACAATTTTTATGCCTTAAAAATATTCGTTTAAAGAAGATTCTGCCAAGTGTGTTCTGCCAAATAAATTTCGGAGCATCAAGTTTCTGCCAGATAGAGGTAACCCATTTCTTAAAGATACATGCACGGTGTGCTGAATGTGGTGCAGTAGCTGAGGGTTCTCTTGTAGCGGAGCCTTAGGACGGCGAGGACGTGACTATAGAATGGCGAGCAAACGATACGAGAAAAATAGTCCACAGGAAGAATTCGTGGCTACGCGGAAAAGAAAGGAAAATTGTAGGCGACGCGTTGGCGCACTATAGCGCGTCAGCATATAGGACCAATAAGGCTGCAGACAACATGGTCCAAGGAGATCTGAAACCACCAAATTCGTACTCGTGCGAAGTATTACGCAAGGCTAAGGAGGAGCAATCGTTTAAAGGCTTAAACTTAGCTAAAAAAGACCCGCTGAGTAACCTTCAAATATTGAAACATGGTACGTGGGCGGGCTCGATACAAGACATCGGACTTGACAAATTTTTATACATTATACAACACCGGCCCAAATATTTGTATATAAAACACATGTCAAAAATAATTATGTACAAGTTTGCATCGATGCTACTGGCACATTAGTAAAGAAATTAGCGAATAGTAGGCACGTATTTCTGTACGAGGCCGTTATGGTGTCTTATGGTCTAAATGAGCGCCAAGTCATCCCTATAGCACAAATGCTCTCAGAAAAACACGATGCTAATGCCATAGCGCATTGGCTCTATGAGTTTCGGAGGTCAGGTGGACCAGTGCCAGATGAAATTGTGACTGATATAACTCGGCTGCCTTAAAAAATGCGATAGCTAGAGCTTTTTGTAATTTGACATTCGAGGGCTATCTCGAAAAATGCTATGCCGTTCTATCTGGACAAGTTCACCAGCTTCCGCCTGTTTACATGCGGTTGGATGTGACCCATTTTATTAATTCAGTCTGCCGCTGGTCCTGTTGGTCTGCATTGAGACACAAACAAATAAAAAAGTTTTACATGCGATGCCTCGGTTTACTTTTTAAAGCGCAATCATATAACATAGCAGCAGATATTTTAAATCACATTTTCACGGTAGCTTTGTCACCATGTGAACAGGACGAAGCCGGCAACGCATGCATCTTTCATTTGAACCTAGTCATTTGCGGGCGCTCCATCAAAACAAATACTTTTAGCAATTTAAAGTGAGCAGGTAATTATAACGAACTGAATGTTTACTCCTGGTCTACACAGTTGTCTATTTCGAAACAAACGAAAAGATTTATGTAGGGCCATAGCTAACACTTGCATCTTTCATTTGAACCTAGTCATTTGCGGGCGCTCCATCAAAACAAATACTTTTAGCAATTTAAAGTGAGCAGGTAATTATAACGAACTGAATGTTTACTCCTGGTCTACACAGTTGTCTATTTCGAAACAAACGAAAAGACTTATGTAGGGCCATAGCTTAGACTTGCATCTTTCATTTGAACCTAGTCATTTGCGGGCGCTCCTTCAAAACAAATACTTTTAGCGGTTCGAAGTGAGTAGGTAATTATAACGAACTGAATGTTTACTCCTGGTCTACACAGTTGTCTATTTCGAAACAAACGAAAAGATTTATGTAGGGCCATAGCTAACACTTGTATCTTTCATTTCAACCCAGTCATTTGCGGGCGCTCCATCAAAACAAATACTTTTAGCAATTTAAAGTGAGCAGGTAATTATAACGAACTGAATGTTTACTCCTGGTCTACACAGTTGTCTATTTCGAAACAAACGAAAAGACTTATGTAGGGCCATAGCTAAGACTTGCATCTTTCATTTGAACCTAGTCATTTGCGGGCGCTCCTTCAAAACAAATACTTTTATCGGTTCGAAGTGAGTAGGTAACTTTAACGAACCGTATGTTTGCTCCTGGTCTACACAGTTGTCTATTTCGAAACAAACGAAAAGACTTATGTAGGGCCATAGCTAACACTGGCATCTTTTATTTGAACCTAGTCATTTGCGGGCGCTCCATCAAAACAAATACTTTTAGCAATTTAAAGTGAGCAGTTAATTATAACGAACTGAATGTTTACTCCTGGTCTACACAGTTGTCTATTTCGAAACAAACGAAAAGATTTATGTAGGGCCATAGCTAAGACGTGCATCTTTTATTTAAACCGAGTCATTTGTGGGCGCTCTATCAAAACAAATACTTTTAGCAATTTAAAGTGAGCAGGTAATTAAAACGAACTGAATGTTTACTCCTGGTCTACACAGTTGTCTATTTCGAAACAAACGAAAAGATTTATGTAGGGCCATAGCTAACACTTGATCTTTCATTTGAACCTAGTCATTTGCGGGCGCTCCATCAAAACAAATACTTTTAGCAATTTAAAGTGAGCAGGTAATTATAACGAACTGAATGTTTACTCCTGGTCTACACAGTTGTCTATTTTGAAACAAACGAAAAAACTTATGTAAGGCCATAGCTAAGACTTGCATCTTTTATTTGAACCTAGTCATTTGCGGGCGCTCTATCAAAACAAATACTTTTAGCAATTTAAAGTGAGCAGGTAATTAAAACGAACTGAAAGTTTTCTCCTGGTCTACACAGTTGTCTATTTCGAAACAAACGAAAAGATGTAGGGCCATAGCTAACACTTGCATCTTTCATTTCAACCCAGTCATTTGCGGGCGCTCCATCAAAACAAATACTTTTAGCAATTTAAATTGAGCAGGTAATTATAACGAACTGAATGTTTACTCCTGGTCTACACAGTTGTCTATTTCGAAACAAACGAAAAAACTTATGTAGGGCCATAGCTAACACTTGATCTTTCATTTGAACCTAGTCATTTGCGGGCGCTCCATCAAAACAAATACTTTTAGCAATTTAAAGTGAGCAGGTAATTATAACGAACTGAATGTTTTCTCCTGGTCTACACAGTTGTCTATTTCGAAACAAACGAAAAGACTTATGTAGGGCCATAGCTTAGACTTGCATCTTTCATTTGAACCTAGTCATTTGCGGGCGCTCCTTCAAAACAAATACTTTTAGCGGTTCGAAGTGAGTAGGTAATTATAACGCACCGTATGTTTGCTCCTGGTCTACACAGTTGTCTATTTCGAAACAAACGAAAAGACTTATGTAGGGCCATAGCTAACACTGGCATCTTTTATTTGAACCTAGTCATTTGCGGGCGCTCCATCAAAACAAATACTTTTAGCAATTTAAAGTGAGCAGGTAATTATAACGAACTGAATGTTTACTCCTGGTCTACACAGTTGTCTATTTCGAAACAAACGAAAAGACTTATGTAGGGCCATAGCTAACACTGGCTTCTTTTATTTGAACCTAGTCATTTGCGGGCGCTTCATCAAAACAAATACTTTTAGCGATTTAAAGTGAGCAGGTAATTATAACGAACTAAATGTTTACTCCTGGTCTACACAGTTGTCTATTTCGAAACAAACGAAAAAACTTATGTAAGGCCATAGCTAAGACTTGCATCTTTTATTTGAACCTAGTCATTTGCGGGCGCTCTATCAAAACAAAAACTTTTAGCAATTTAAAGTGAGCAGGTAATTAAAACGAACTGAAAGTTTTCTCCTGGTCTACACAGTTGTCTATTTCGAAACAAACGAAAAGATTTATGTAGGTCCATAGCTAACACTTGCATCTTTCATTTCAACCCAGTCATTTGCGGGCGCTCCATCAAAACAAATACTTTTAGCAATTTAAAGTGAGCAGGTAATTAAAACGAACTGAATGTTTACTCCTGGTCTACACAGTTGTCTATTTCGAAACAAACGAAAAGATTTATGTAGGGCCATAGCTAACACTTGCATCTTTCATTTGAACCTAGTCATTTGCGGGCGCTCCATCAAAACAAATACTTTTAGCAATTTAAAGTGAGCAGGTTATTATAACGAACTGAATGTTTACTCCTGGTCTACACAGTTGTCTATTTCGAAACAAACGAAAAGATTTATGTAGGGCCATAGCTAACACTTGATCTTTCATTTGAACCTAGTCATTTGCGGGCGCTCCATCAAAACAAATACTTTTAGCAATTTAAAGTGAGCAGGTAATTATAACGAACTGAATGTTTACTCCTGGTCTACACAGTTGTCTATTTCGAAACAAACGAAAAGATTTATGTAGGGCCATAGCTAACACTTGCATCTTTCATTTGAACCTAGTCATTTGCGGGCGCTCCATCAAAACAAATACTTTTAGCAATTTAAAGTGAGCAGGTAATTATAACGAACTGAATGTTTACTCCTGGTCTACACAGTTGTCTATTTTGAAACAAACGAAAAAACTTATGTAAGGCCATAGCTAAGACTTGCATCTTTTATTTGAACCTAGTCATTTGCGGGCGCTCTATCAAAACAAATACTTTTAGCAATTTAAAGTGAGCAGGTAATTAAAACGAACTGAAAGTTTTCTCCTGGTCTACACAGTTGTCTATTTCGAAACAAACGAAAAGATTTATGTAGGGCCATAGCTAACACTTGCATCTTTCATTTCAACCCAGTCATTTGCGGGCGCTCCATCAAAACAAATACTTTTAGCAATTTAAATTGAGCAGGTAATTATAACGAACTGAATGTTTACTCCTGGTCTACACAGTTGTCTATTTCGAAACAAACGAAAAAACTTATGTAGGGCCATAGCTAACACTTGATCTTTCATTTGAACCTAGTCATTTGCGGGCGCTCCATCAAAACAAATACTTTTAGCAATTTAAAGTGAGCAGGTAATTATAACGAACTGAATGTTTACTCCTGGTCTACACAGTTGTCTATTTCGAAACAAACGAAAAGATTTATGTAGAGCCATAGCTAACACTTGCATCTTTCATTTGAACCTAGTCATTTGCGGGCGCTCCATCAAAACAAATACTTTTAGCAATTTAAAGTGAGCAGGTAATTATAACGAACTGAATGTTTACTCCTGGTCTACACAGTTGTCTATTTCGAAACAAACGAAAAGATTTATGTAGGGCCATAGCTAACACTTGCATCTTTCATTTGAACCTAGTCATTTGCGGGCGCTCCATCAAAACAAATACTTTTAGCAATTTAAAGTGAGCAGGTAATTATAACGAACTGAATGTTTACTCCTGGTCTACACAGTTGTCTATTTCGAAACAAACGAAAAGACTTATGTAGGGCCATAGCTAAGACTTGCATCTTTTATTTGAACCTAGTCATTTGCGGGCGCTCTATCAAAACAAATACTTTTAGCAATTTAAAGTGAGCAGGTAATTAAAACGAACTGAAAGTTTTCTCCTGGTCTACACAGATGTCTATTTCGAAACAAACGAAAAGACTTATGTAGGGCCATAGCTTAGACTTGCATCTTTCATTTGAACCTAGCCATTTGCGGGCGCTCCTTCAAAACAAATACTTTTGGCGGTTCGAAGTGAGTAGGTAATTATAACGCACCGTATGTTTGCTCCTGGTCTACACAGTTGTCTATTTCGAAACAAACGAAAAGACTTATGTAGGGCCATAGCTAACACTGGCATCTTTTATTTGAACCTAGTGATTTGCGGGCGCTCCATCAAAACAAATACTTTTAGCAATTTAAAGTGAGCAGGTAATTATAACGAACTGAATGTTTACTCCTAGTCTACACAGTTGTCTATTTCGAAACAAACGAAAAAACTTATGTAGGGCCATAGCTAACACTTGCATCTTTCATTTGAACCTAGTCATTTGCGGGCGCTCCATCAAAACAAATACTTTTAGCAATTTAAAGTGAGCAGGTAATTATAACGAACTGAATGTTTACTCCTGGTCTACACAGTTGTCTATTTCGAAACAACATAAAAAAATTTATGTAGAGCCATAGCTAACACTTGCATCTTTCATTTGAACCTAGTCATTTGCGGGCGCTCCATCAAAACAAATACTTTTAGCAATTTAAAGTAAGCAGGTAATTATAACGAACTGAATGTTTACTCCTGGTCTACACAGTTGTCTATTTCGAAACAAACGAAAAGATTTATGTAGGGCCATAGCTAAGACTTGCTTCTTTTATTTGAACCTAGTCATTTGCGGGCGCTCTATCAAAACAAATACTTTTAGCAATTTAAAGTGAGCAGGTAATTAAAACGAACTGAAAGTTTTCTCCTGGTCTACACAGTTGTCTATTTCGAAACAAACGAAAAGATTTATGTAGGGCCATAGCTAACACTTGCATCTTTCATTTCAACCCAGTTATTTGCGGGCGCTCCATCAAAACAAATACTTTTAGCAATTTAAAGTGAGCAGGTAATTATAACGAACTGAATGTTTACTCCTGGTCTACACAGTTGTCTATTTTGAAACAAACGAAAAAACTTATGTAAGGCCATAGCTAAGACTTGCATCTTTTATTTGAACCTAGTCATTTGCGGGCGCTCTATCAAAACAAATACTTTTAGCAATTTAAAGTGAGCAGGTAATTAAAACGAACTGAAAGTTTTCTCCTGGTCTACACAGTTGTCTATTTCGAAACAAACGAAAAGATTTATGTAGGGCCATAGCTAACACTTGCATCTTTCATTTGAACCTAGTCATTTGCGGGCGCTCCATCAAAACAAATACTTTTAGCAATTTAAAGTGAGCAGGTAATTATAACGAACTGAATGTTTACTCCTGGTCTACACAGTTGTCTATTTTGAAACAAACGAAAAAACTTATGTAAGGCCATAGCTAAGACTTGCATCTTTTATTTGAACCTAGTCATTTGCGGGCGCTCTATCAAAACAAATACTTTTAGCAATTTAAAGTGAGCAGGTAATTAAAACGAACTGAAAGTTTTCTCCTGGTCTACACAGTTGTCTATTTCGAAAAAAATTAAAAGATTTATGTAGGGCCATAGCTAACACTTGCATCTTTCATTTCAACCCAGTCATTTGCGGGCGCTCCATCAAAACAAATACTTTTAGCAATTTAAATTGAGCAGGTAATTATAACGAACTGAATGTTTACTCCTGGTCTACACAGTTGTCTATTTCGAAACAAACGAAAAAACTTATGTAGGGCCATAGCTAACACTTGATCTTTCATTTGAACCTAGTCATTTGCGGGCGCTCCATCAAAACAAATACTTTTAGCAATTTAAAGTGAGCAGGTAATTATAACGAACTGAATGTTTTCTCCTGGTCTACACAGTTGTCTATTTCGAAACAAACGAAAAGACTTATGTAGGGCCATAGCTTAGACTTGCATCTTTCATTTGAACCTAGTCATTTGCGGGCGCTCCTTCAAAACAAATACTTTTAGCGGTTCGAAGTGAGTAGGTAATTATAACGCACCGTATGTTTGCTCCTGGTCTACACAGTTGTCTATTTCGAAACAAACGAAAAGACTTATGTAGGGCCATAGCTAACACTGGCATCTTTTATTTGAACCTAGTCATTTGCGGGCGCTCCATCAAAACAAATACTTTTAGCAATTTAAAGTGAGCAGGTAATTATAACGAACTGAATGTTTACTCCTGGTCTACACAGTTGTCTATTTCGAAACAAACGAAAAGACTTATGTAGGGCCATAGCTAACACTGGCTTCTTTTATTTGAACCTAGTCATTTGCGGGCGCTTCATCAAAACAAATACTTTTAGCGATTTAAAGTGAGCAGGTAATTATAACGAACTAAATGTTTACTCCTGGTCTACACAGTTGTCTATTTCGAAACAAACGAAAAAACTTATGTAAGGCCATAGCTAAGACTTGCATCTTTTATTTGAACCTAGTCATTTGCGGGCGCTCTATCAAAACAAAAACTTTTAGCAATTTAAAGTGAGCAGGTAATTAAAACGAACTGAAAGTTTTCTCCTGGTCTACACAGTTGTCTATTTCGAAACAAACGAAAAGATTTATGTAGGTCCATAGCTAACACTTGCATCTTTCATTTCAACCCAGTCATTTGCGGGCGCTCCATCAAAACAAATACTTTTAGCAATTTAAAGTGAGCAGGTAATTAAAACGAACTGAATGTTTACTCCTGGTCTACACAGTTGTCTATTTCGAAACAAACGAAAAGATTTATGTAGGGCCATAGCTAACACTTGCATCTTTCATTTGAACCTAGTCATTTGCGGGCGCTCCATCAAAACAAATACTTTTAGCAATTTAAAGTGAGCAGGTTATTATAACGAACTGAATGTTTACTCCTGGTCTACACAGTTGTCTATTTCGAAACAAACGAAAAGATTTATGTAGGGCCATAGCTAACACTTGATCTTTCATTTGAACCTAGTCATTTGCGGGCGCTCCATCAAAACAAATACTTTTAGCAATTTAAAGTGAGCAGGTAATTATAACGAACTGAATGTTTACTCCTGGTCTACACAGTTGTCTATTTCGAAACAAACGAAAAGATTTATGTAGGGCCATAGCTAACACTTGCATCTTTCATTTGAACCTAGTCATTTGCGGGCGCTCCATCAAAACAAATACTTTTAGCAATTTAAAGTGAGCAGGTAATTATAACGAACTGAATGTTTACTCCTGGTCTACACAGTTGTCTATTTTGAAACAAACGAAAAAACTTATGTAAGGCCATAGCTAAGACTTGCATCTTTTATTTGAACCTAGTCATTTGCGGGCGCTCTATCAAAACAAATACTTTTAGCAATTTAAAGTGAGCAGGTAATTAAAACGAACTGAAAGTTTTCTCCTGGTCTACACAGTTGTCTATTTCGAAACAAACGAAAAGATTTATGTAGGGCCATAGCTAACACTTGCATCTTTCATTTCAACCCAGTCATTTGCGGGCGCTCCATCAAAACAAATACTTTTAGCAATTTAAATTGAGCAGGTAATTATAACGAACTGAATGTTTACTCCTGGTCTACACAGTTGTCTATTTCGAAACAAACGAAAAAACTTATGTAGGGCCATAGCTAACACTTGATCTTTCATTTGAACCTAGTCATTTGCGGGCGCTCCATCAAAACAAATACTTTTAGCAATTTAAAGTGAGCAGGTAATTATAACGAACTGAATGTTTACTCCTGGTCTACACAGTTGTCTATTTCGAAACAAACGAAAAGATTTATGTAGAGCCATAGCTAACACTTGCATCTTTCATTTGAACCTAGTCATTTGCGGGCGCTCCATCAAAACAAATACTTTTAGCAATTTAAAGTGAGCAGGTAATTATAACGAACTGAATGTTTACTCCTGGTCTACACAGTTGTCTATTTCGAAACAAACGAAAAGATTTATGTAGGGCCATAGCTAACACTTGCATCTTTCATTTGAACCTAGTCATTTGCGGGCGCTCCATCAAAACAAATACTTTTAGCAATTTAAAGTGAGCAGGTAATTATAACGAACTGAATGTTTACTCCTGGTCTACACAGTTGTCTATTTCGAAACAAACGAAAAGACTTATGTAGGGCCATAGCTAAGACTTGCATCTTTTATTTGAACCTAGTCATTTGCGGGCGCTCTATCAAAACAAATACTTTTAGCAATTTAAAGTGAGCAGGTAATTAAAACGAACTGAAAGTTTTCTCCTGGTCTACACAGATGTCTATTTCGAAACAAACGAAAAGACTTATGTAGGGCCATAGCTTAGACTTGCATCTTTCATTTGAACCTAGCCATTTGCGGGCGCTCCTTCAAAACAAATACTTTTGGCGGTTCGAAGTGAGTAGGTAATTATAACGCACCGTATGTTTGCTCCTGGTCTACACAGTTGTCTATTTCGAAACAAACGAAAAGACTTATGTAGGGCCATAGCTAACACTGGCATCTTTTATTTGAACCTAGTGATTTGCGGGCGCTCCATCAAAACAAATACTTTTAGCAATTTAAAGTGAGCAGGTAATTATAACGAACTGAATGTTTACTCCTAGTCTACACAGTTGTCTATTTCGAAACAAACGAAAAAACTTATGTAGGGCCATAGCTAACACTTGCATCTTTCATTTGAACCTAGTCATTTGCGGGCGCTCCATCAAAACAAATACTTTTAGCAATTTAAAGTGAGCAGGTAATTATAACGAACTGAATGTTTACTCCTGGTCTACACAGTTGTCTATTTCGAAACAAACATAAAAAATTTATGTAGAGCCATAGCTAACACTTGCATCTTTCATTTGAACCTAGTCATTTGCGGGCGCTCCATCAAAACAAATACTTTTAGCAATTTAAAGTAAGCAGGTAATTATAACGAACTGAATGTTTACTCCTGGTCTACACAGTTGTCTATTTCGAAACAAACGAAAAGATTTATGTAGGGCCATAGCTAAGACTTGCTTCTTTTATTTGAACCTAGTCATTTGCGGGCGCTCTATCAAAACAAATACTTTTAGCAATTTAAAGTGAGCAGGTAATTAAAACGAACTGAAAGTTTTCTCCTGGTCTACACAGTTGTCTATTTCGAAACAAACGAAAAGATTTATGTAGGGCCATAGCTAACACTTGCATCTTTCATTTCAACCCAGTTATTTGCGGGCGCTCCATCAAAACAAATACTTTTAGCAATTTAAAGTGAGCAGGTAATTATAACGAACTGAATGTTTACTCCTGGTCTACACAGTTGTCTATTTTGAAACAAACGAAAAAACTTATGTAAGGCCATAGCTAAGACTTGCATCTTTTATTTGAACCTAGTCATTTGCGGGCGCTCTATCAAAACAAATACTTTTAGCAATTTAAAGTGAGCAGGTAATTAAAACGAACTGAAAGTTTTCTCCTGGTCTACACAGTTGTCTATTTCGAAACAAACGAAAAGATTTATGTAGGGCCATAGCTAACACTTGCATCTTTCATTTGAACCTAGTCATTTGCGGGCGCTCCATCAAAACAAATACTTTTAGCAATTTAAAGTGAGCAGGTAATTATAACGAACTGAATGTTTACTCCTGGTCTACACAGTTGTCTATTTTGAAACAAACGAAAAAACTTATGTAAGGCCATAGCTAAGACTTGCATCTTTTATTTGAACCTAGTCATTTGCGGGCGCTCTATCAAAACAAATACTTTTAGCAATTTAAAGTGAGCAGGTAATTAAAACGAACTGAAAGTTTTCTCCTGGTCTACACAGTTGTCTATTTCGAAAAAAATTAAAAGATTTATGTAGGGCCATAGCTAACACTTGCATCTTTCATTTCAACCCAGTCATTTGCGGGCGCTCCATCAAAACAAATACTTTTAGCAATTTAAATTGAGCAGGTAATTATAACGAACTGAATGTTTACTCCTGGTCTACACAGTTGTCTATTTCGAAACAAACGAAAAAACTTATGTAGGGCCATAGCTAACACTTGATCTTTCATTTGAACCTAGTCATTTGCGGGCGCTCCATCAAAACAAATACTTTTAGCAATTTAAAGTGAGCAGGTAATTATAACGAACTGAATGTTTTCTCCTGGTCTACACAGTTGTCTATTTCGAAACAAACGAAAAGACTTATGTAGGGCCATAGCTTAGACTTGCATCTTTCATTTGAACCTAGTCATTTGCGGGCGCTCCTTCAAAACAAATACTTTTAGCGGTTCGAAGTGAGTAGGTAATTATAACGCACCGTATGTTTGCTCCTGGTCTACACAGTTGTCTATTTCGAAACAAACGAAAAGACTTATGTAGGGCCATAGCTAACACTGGCATCTTTTATTTGAACCTAGTCATTTGCGGGCGCTCCATCAAAACAAATACTTTTAGCAATTTAAAGTGAGCAGGTAATTATAACGAACTGAATGTTTACTCCTGGTCTACACAGTTGTCTATTTCGAAACAAACGAAAAGACTTATGTAGGGCCATAGCTAACACTGGCTTCTTTTATTTGAACCTAGTCATTTGCGGGCGCTTCATCAAAACAAATACTTTTAGCGATT
Organism: Agriphila geniculea; assembly: GCA_943789525.1. Taxonomy (NCBI): domain Eukaryota; kingdom Metazoa; phylum Arthropoda; class Insecta; order Lepidoptera; family Crambidae; genus Agriphila; species Agriphila geniculea. Next base: position 23,247,172 of record OX038871.1, read on the forward strand.
TAAAGTGAGCAGGTAATTATAACGAACTAAATGTTTACTCCTGGTCTACACAGTTGTCTATTTCGAAACAAACGAAAAAACTTATGTAAGGCCATAGCTAAGACTTGCATCTTTTATTTGAACCTAGTCATTTGCGGGCGCTCTATCAAAACAAAAACTTTTAGCAATTTAAAGTGAGCAGGTAATTAAAACGAACTGAAAGTTTTCTCCTGGTCTACACAGTTGTCTATTTCGAAACAAACGAAAAGATTTATGTAGGTCCATAGCTAACACTTGCATCTTTCATTTCAACCCAGTCATTTGCGGGCGCTCCATCAAAACAAATACTTTTAGCAATTTAAAGTGAGCAGGTAATTAAAACGAACTGAATGTTTACTCCTGGTCTACACAGTTGTCTATTTCGAAACAAACGAAAAGATTTATGTAGGGCCATAGCTAACACTTGCATCTTTCATTTGAACCTAGTCATTTGCGGGCGCTCCATCAAAACAAATACTTTTAGCAATTTAAAGTGAGCAGGTTATTATAACGAACTGAATGTTTACTCCTGGTCTACACAGTTGTCTATTTCGAAACAAACGAAAAGATTTATGTAGGGCCATAGCTAACACTTGATCTTTCATTTGAACCTAGTCATTTGCGGGCGCTCCATCAAAACAAATACTTTTAGCAATTTAAAGTGAGCAGGTAATTATAACGAACTGAATGTTTACTCCTGGTCTACACAGTTGTCTATTTCGAAACAAACGAAAAGATTTATGTAGGGCCATAGCTAACACTTGCATCTTTCATTTGAACCTAGTCATTTGCGGGCGCTCCATCAAAACAAATACTTTTAGCAATTTAAAGTGAGCAGGTAATTATAACGAACTGAATGTTTACTCCTGGTCTACACAGTTGTCTATTTTGAAACAAACGAAAAAACTTATGTAAGGCCATAGCTAAGACTTGCATCTTTTATTTGAACCTAGTCATTTGCGGGCGCTCTATCAAAACAAATACTTTTAGCAATTTAAAGTGAGCAGGTAATTAAAACGAACTGAAAGTTTTCTCCTGGTCTACACAGTTGTCTATTTCGAAACAAACGAAAAGATTTATGTAGGGCCATAGCTAACACTTGCATCTTTCATTTCAACCCAGTCATTTGCGGGCGCTCCATCAAAACAAATACTTTTAGCAATTTAAATTGAGCAGGTAATTATAACGAACTGAATGTTTACTCCTGGTCTACACAGTTGTCTATTTCGAAACAAACGAAAAAACTTATGTAGGGCCATAGCTAACACTTGATCTTTCATTTGAACCTAGTCATTTGCGGGCGCTCCATCAAAACAAATACTTTTAGCAATTTAAAGTGAGCAGGTAATTATAACGAACTGAATGTTTACTCCTGGTCTACACAGTTGTCTATTTCGAAACAAACGAAAAGATTTATGTAGAGCCATAGCTAACACTTGCATCTTTCATTTGAACCTAGTCATTTGCGGGCGCTCCATCAAAACAAATACTTTTAGCAATTTAAAGTGAGCAGGTAATTATAACGAACTGAATGTTTACTCCTGGTCTACACAGTTGTCTATTTCGAAACAAACGAAAAGATTAATGTAGGGCCATAGCTAACACTTGCATCTTTCATTTGAACCTAGTCATTTGCGGGCGCTCCATCAAAACAAATACTTTTAGCAATTTAAAGTAAGCAGGTAATTATAACGAACTGAATGTTTACTCCTGGTCTACACAGTTGTCTATTTCGAAACAAACGAAAAGACTTATGTAGGGCCATAGCTAAGACTTGCATCTTTTATTTGAACCTAGTCATTTGCGGGCGCTCTATCAAAACAAATACTTTTAGCAATTTAAAGTGAGCAGGTAATTAAAACGAACTGAAAGTTTTCTCCTGGTCTACACAGATGTCTATTTCGAAACAAACGAAAAGACTTATGTAGGGCCATAGCTTAGACTTGCATCTTTCATTTGAACCTAGCCATTTGCGGGCGCTCCTTCAAAACAAATACTTTTAGCGGTTCGAAGTGAGTAGGTAATTATAACGCACCGTATGTTTGCTCCTGGTCTACACAGTTGTCTATTTCGAAACAAACGAAAAGACTTATGTAGGGCCATAGCTAACACTGGCATCTTTTATTTGAACCTAGTGATTTGCGGGCGCTCCATCAAAACAAATACTTTTAGCAATTTAAAGTGAGCAGGTAATTATAACGAACTGAATGTTTACTCCTAGTCTACACAGTTGTCTATTTCGAAACAAACGAAAAAACTTATGTAGGGCCATAGCTAACACTTGCATCTTTCATTTGAACCTAGTCATTTGCGGGCGCTCCATCAAAACAAATACTTTTAGCAATTTAAAGTGAGCAGGTAATTATAACGAACTGAATGTTTACTCCTGGTCTACACAGTTGTCTATTTCGAAACAAACATAAAAAATTTATGTAGAGCCATAGCTAACACTTGCATCTTTCATTTGAACCTAGTCATTTGCGGGCGCTCCATCAAAACAAATACTTTTAGCAATTTAAAGTAAGCAGGTAATTATAACGAACTGAATGTTTACTCCTGGTCTACACAGTTGTCTATTTCGAAACAAACGAAAAGATTTATGTAGGGCCATAGCTAAGACTTGCTTCTTTTATTTGAACCTAGTCATTTGCGGGCGCTCTATCAAAACAAATACTTTTAGCAATTTAAAGTGAGCAGGTAATTAAAACGAACTGAAAGTTTTCTCCTGGTCTACACAGTTGTCTATTTCGAAACAAACGAAAAGATTTATGTAGGGCCATAGCTAACACTTGCATCTTTCATTTCAACCCAGTTATTTGCGGGCGCTCCATCAAAACAAATACTTTTAGCAATTTAAAGTGAGCAGGTAATTATAACGAACTGAATGTTTACTCCTGGTCTACACAGTTGTCTATTTCGAAACAAACGAAAAAACTTATGTAGGGCCATAGCTAACACTTGATCTTTCATTTGAACCTAGTCATTTGCGGGCGCTCCATCAAAACAAATACTTTTAGCAATTTAAAGTGAGCACAGGTAATTATAACGAACTGAATGTTTACTCCTGGTCTACACAGTTGTCTATTTCGAAACAAACGAAAAGATTTATGTAGGGCCATAGCTAACACTTGCATCTTTCATTTGAACCTAGTCATTTGCGGGCGCTCCATCAAAACAAATACTTTTAGCAATTTAAAGTGAGCAGGTAATTATAACGAACTGAATGTTTACTCCGGGTCTACACAGTTGTCTATTTCGAAACAAACGAAAAGACTTATGTAGGGCCATAGCTTAGACTTGCATCTTTCATTTGAACCTAGTCATTTGCGGGCGCTCCTTCAAAACAAATACTTTTAGCGGTTCGAAGTGAGTAGGTAATTATAATGAACTGAATGTTTACTCCTGGTCTACACAGTTGTCTATTTCGAAACAAACGAAAAGATTTATGTAGGGCCATAGCTAACACTTGTATCTTTAATTTCAACCCAGTCATTTGCGGGCGCTCCATCAAAACAAATACTTTTAGCAATTTAAAGTGAGCAGGTAATTATAACGAACTGAATGTTTACTCCTGGTCTACACAGTTGTCTATTTCGAAACAAACGAAAAGACTTATGTAGGGCCATAGCTAAGACTTGCATCTTTTATTTGAACCTAGTCATTTGCGGGCGCTACTTCAAAACATATACTTTTATCGGTTCGAAGTGAGTAGGTAACTTTAACGAACCGTATGTTTGCTCCTGGTCTACACAGTTGTCTATTTCGAAACAAACGAAAAGACTTATGTAGAGCCATAGCTAACACTGGCATCTTTTATTTGAACCTAGTCATTTGCGGGCGCTCCATCAAAACGAATACTTTTAGCAATTTAAAGTGAGCAGTTAATTATAACGAACTGAATCTTTACTCCTGGTCTACACAGTTGTCTATTTCGAAACAAACGAAAAAACTTATGTAAGGCCATAGCTAAGACGTGCATCTTTTATTTGAACCTAGTCATTTGCGGGCGCTCTATCAAAACAAATACTTTTAGCAATTTAAAGTGAGCAGGTTATTATAACGAACTGAATGTTTACTCCTGGTCTACACAGTTGTCTATTTCGAAACAAACGAAAAGATTTATGTAGGGCCATAGCTAACACTTGATCTTTCATTTGAACCTAGTCATTTGCGGGCGCTCCATCAAAACAAATACTTTTAGCAATTTAAAGTGAGCAGGTAATTATAACGAACTGAATGTTTACTCCTGGTCTACACAGTTGTCTATTTCGAAACAAACGAAAAGATTTATGTAGGGCCATAGCTAACACTTGCATCTTTCATTTGAACCTAGTCATTTGCGGGCGCTCCATCAAAACAAATACTTTTAGCAATTTTTAAGCGAGCAGGTAATTATAACGAACTGAATGTTTACTCCTGGTCTACACAGTTGTCTATTTCGAAACAAACGAAAAGACTTATGTAGGGCCATAGCTAAGACTTGCATCTTTTATTTGAACCTAGTCATTTGCGGGCGCTCCATCAAAACAAATACTTTTAGCAATTTAAAGTGAGCAGGTAATTAAAACGAACTGAAAGTTTTCTCCTGGTCTACACAGTTGTCTATTTCGAAACAAACGAAAAGACTTATGTAGGGCCATAGCTAAGACTTGCATCTTTCATTTGAACCTAGTCATTTGCGGGCGCTCCTTCAAAACAAATACTTTTAGCGGTTCGAAGTGAGTAGGTAACTTTAACGAACCGTATGTTTGCTCCTGGTCTACACAGTTGTCTATTTCGAAACAAACGAAAAAACTTATGTAAGGCCATAGCTAACACTTGCATCTTTTATTTGAACCTAGTCATTTGCGGGCGCTCCTTTAAACGAATATTAGAATAGCGTTTTTACGCGTACTTACGGAATTCTACAATTTGAGTATTTTTCTTATGTGTATCTACCTATCTATAGCCCAATTTTTTCTATGAGTAACGGTACATTTTGATGTACTCACATAGATTTAGCATTATCCAATGATTCCTTACATAAACTAGTCCATATAACGAGTTATTGAGGTTGTTAGTGCGTGCAGGCAAGATTATTCTAAAAAAATAAAAAAAATCATAACTTTTTTCGGTTTGTCAAAACAAACAAAATTTTATCAAAACAAATCAAAACTAACGAAAAGCAATCATAATGCGCAATTTTTATTTTGTTTTGCCATATGGGGTGGCTATCTTCACGTGAAGATAGCCACCCCACTTTGCATTTTTTTCTAGGGAATACGGAGTCTAAACAAACGAAAATTTTAATCAAAACAAACGAAACTAACAAATATCTATCGAATAAGCTTTAAATAAAACCATTTGGTGCAATGGGGTGGCTAGCGTGAAGATAGCCACCCCACTTTTGTTTTTAAAAAAAAAGTATGAAGGAAATCTAAACAAACGATTTTTTTTCCAAAACAAATCAAAACTAACGCTAAACTAACGACCTGCACCCTCAAAACCTGGGCACTCGAAATGGGGTGGCTATCTTCACGGAGGTGCAACAGTCATGGCTGCGCCGTACGTAATCCCGCCCGCGCTCACGCACGCTTCACGCCGCCGCGCCGTTCGTAATAATTTCAACGTGTACCTACCTACAGTACATACCATGCTTTCCAAAGATATTATTGCAAAAAGATTTGTGAGAATGAGGATATATTTTACATTAACTTTAAATAATAAGGCATTTCGTACTTGTCGAAACAGACGAATTTTTTTTTATATCAATTGTGTAATATTGTTATAAAATCACAAATTCCTATAGGAAAAAGCCTATTATGCATGCCTATTATGGAAAGTAAACAATTTCCGAATTTAAAGATTATTATTTTAATAAGTGTAGGTAAATGAAAAAGTAAGAAACAGTTAATAGTGTAAAAAATAAAATTTCATAATCATTTTATTTTATTTGAATAAATACATTATTTAGTAAAGCCACGTTTTAATTAATCCTATTTCGTTTGTAAGTTTTCAAATCACATAACATGACGTAGGTAATGAAAACATTGTAGTCAGTTCCTGAAAACAATGAATTTAATGTAAATTGTAATTTGACAGATAAATGTGATACATTGCTACTTTTCTTTAGTAAGTTTTTATTGGTGTCAAAACGAAAGAGCCAATGTATCACATACATCTGTCAAATTACAATTAACATTAACTTCATTATTTTAGTCGATAGACCCGCTGGTCTACGTACAAAAAAATATAAAAAAAAACTTTGAATTATAGATCCCTGATGCTTACCCTATAAGAAAAAAATATTTTGTATAGAGATTGACTATGCATTTTTTGACGACTGAATAAACTAGCGATGTGACAGCCCTACGTGTTTAAGCTGTATCGCTCGCTCGAGGCTCGAGTTGGCCTACTTATTTGGTTCTACTATGGTTAAGGCCACCTTAAATTAAAAAAAGTTGGCATATTTGACAGAAACTCTATGAAACTGACAGCTTCTCTTAAGATTAGCTCAGAAGCCTTTAAGTATTCGGCCGTAAGTCTTATTAAACTCGGAACTAATCAATCGTTTTGCAGCGACGAAGGATTTTCTGCTGCTCCACATAGGAAATAAAGTTCAATTTGTTTTGACAGCACAGCCCAGTTAAGCTTCGGTGCTGATTGTTGAGTGTAGTGGAAACACTCGATTACATAGACACCAAGACACCAATATCATAGAAACACACTAAACTTGTAAACGCATGCACGCCAATTTTTTATTACCATCTCAGAATAGATAGGTGCAGAATTTGATGACGTTGACTGACTTATTTTTAAATTTTATTAAACGTGTTATACAAAGTGCATGTAATATTAATATACCAGTTATTCGCCTATGACTACATTAGATGTGGACATAATTATTGGACATAAAATCCGGGTAGGTAGACGTATCTGCTGAGAATTAAAATAAACTATGTGATGTGTTTGTATTTCTATGGAAGATCGTAACAGTATAACTGCAAATTATTTTAATATGCTTTTTTATTTACTCTAAAAAACAAATACATGAGAAAATGTCGTGTATTTGTTTAGTCAGCAAACATAATGCTTTATGTAACGCATCAAAGTGACGCCATTGAAATTATAGACATAAAATGTTTTGATGCTGTCAACTCTTTGGTTGCATATCAACTTTTTAAAGGTCAGCCAAAACAACAAACAGTGTCTAACGAATTATGTAAAGTTAACCGCAAGCTTTCTCTTTCCCTAAATTTTGATGTAAAGGCAATATTTTACCATGATTTTTAAAGACATGGCCACACTGTCATTGGACATGGCATTAAAATGTTCATCTAGATTCTAGGCTTTCTAGGCCATTCTAGGCTGTTGTCGAACGTATATTTTATTTTTAACTAAATTTAAGGTAAGTACCTATACTTATGCCTTGTACGAATATAACCATTATAACGTTTAGTTCTATATAAAAAAATCGATCTAATATGTAAATAACTTAGAAAAATAAGCACAGATTACTAAACCTACTGGAAATCTAAGGTTTTTGACAAAATAAAACATTTTTATTCATCCAATACCTCCAGACCTATTTTCTTACTTTCAACAGAAATATTTGCCGTTGCACGGTTCATTTACCGTTGCTAGCTTTATAATTTTGCATTTATCAAAACGTCTCTGTTTCCGCTTGGGCGAAAAATATCTCTCTTGAAATCATTGACAAAAATGATGTCGTATGTCCGTCCGCCTGTCCGGCTGTCTGTCTGGGGCTGAGGCCCTATTTTGAATTCAAAAATAGATCCCCTGTTCTCAGGTCGCAATTCTCAACCGATTCTCGTGTGAGCGGGTTCGATAATCCAACTAATATTATAAATGCTAAAGTTTGTGTGTTTGGATGTTTGTTCCTCAATCACGCAAAAACAGCTGAACAGATTTGGATGAAATTCGACACTCTGATAGTTTATAACCTGGCTTAATATATAGGATATTTTTATCACAGTCAAACATTCCATAGGGTTTTCCGAATGTCCACGCTGACGAAGTCGCGGGCGGAAGCTAGTTAGGTATAATATTTTTGTTGATTCAGTTTTTCGATTTTTTTCATAATGGCGGAGCTTAGATGAAATTGGCGGAGATATTAAAGCGAGGACTACAGCTCAGAGCTACTAGGTAGGCATTGGTGCGTAAAACCAATGTATCATAATATGCAGCCGAGTTTATTGCTTATTCCAGTCAGTTGCCAGACATAAAAGATAATTAATAAGATACTATGCGTACTTCAACGCTGTTTTGTATATTTGATAATTATTCGTACTGTGTTCTGATACTGATTCTTTATTACCTGTTTAAGAAATCAAAACAATGAGATTTATTACCGTCTATATTTATATTATTTAGTACAGGTGTCGAACGAAGGGTAGTCTTTTGGTAGCCTCAGGAATAAATAAATAGTCCTATTGATGTTGCAAAACATATGTTTTTTAGGGTTCCGTACCAAAATGGTAAAAAAGGAACCCTTATGGTGAGACTCAGTCTGTCTGTCTGTCTGTCACAGCTGGATATCTCGAGAACTACTAATGGTATCAACTTGAAATTTGGAATAGTTTAAGATGACATTTGCCCAACTATTTTGCAAATAAGAAAGAAATAAAAAAAATAATATTTTTTTTACAACAGGGACTGAAAAGGGGTCTTAAAAATTTGAAGTGAGGTGACTAGGGCGTGTGGGGTATCATATGAAAGAGCGCTGTTTGCACATTTTAAAACATTTTTTTCTTTTTTCTTAGGCCGCATAGTTTTCGACTTATGATGAAAAATGTAAAAAAAAATACCGTTCCCCCCCCCTTATCTCCGAAGTTTGCAAAGAGAAAAATCTGAAATAATTCTATGTGATAGTAGTTTACGTAAAGATTACAGGAAAAATAAAACGAGGTCTCAATATAACACACTTTTTTAGAAATTCAAAAAACAAACAATATTTTTTCAGTTGGCGTTTCACAGATGGCGGTGACCTAAGAATGCTAACTTGCGAATTAAAATAGTTCCACTATCGGTCAAGAGATGGCGCAACCTACAGTAATAATTGGTGACTGGTTCTTATATAAATTACCTACTATTTGCCGTACGAATATAAACGAAGAATAAGTTCCTACTTAGTAATATAAACAGTTTGCAATGTGGAGCGGCTGAAACGTTTTTCAGTCACCATAAGCAACTGTGGTTAAGATTTGTAAATTAACTGTCCGCCTGTTCGCCCTTCCACCTGTCTGCCGTTTATCCTACTTTTTTAAAGACTGTACTAAAGTAACATATCCAAATATATTTATGATTGTACGGAACCCTCGGTGCGCGAGTCCGACTCGCTCTTGACCGGTTTTTTTTATTCATAAATTCTTTTATACGTTGTATGGCGCGCTATTAATTAATTTATTTATATTATTAATTATTTTTACAGCCATATCAAACTTTCCCACAAGAACACGAAGTTAAGTGTAATTTGAACATAGATTTAATTTTTTTAAATCATTTGGATTAGACTTTTGCCACGTCAGCTTTAACTCAATATAGGATCATTTTAAGTAAAGATAAAATAGGGAAGATATTGCTCTTTGAACACTTTATCAAAGTAAATTAAGTTTGACCTGTGTAGTCTCGTACTTCGTCACACCGGTTTGTTACCGGTCCGAAGTCCGAATATATTGCACTTTGGACCGCGGCCTCCGATCTGACATAAACAGACCGTATTAGAAGTTCTACGGCCTGGCGCCAAATTGAGAGAACGGGCTGCGTATGCGCAGAAAGTGGAACAATGTTATTCGCACTAAACTCGTTTTTCAAATATTATAAAAATCCTACAATAAGTAGGTACTTAGATAATACTCTTATATTAAGTTTGGATGTTTGTTACTCAATCACGCAAAAAACAGCCGAAATGGATTTGGATATTTGACACACAGATAGTCAGACAGATAAAACCTGGATTAAAACATAGGAAACGTTTTATCCCAGTCGAAGATTCCCTAGGGATTTTCCGAATATCTGCACCGATGAAGTCGCGGGCAGGGAATGTTAACGTTATTTTTGAATATAACGTTATTTCTTACTTTTTTAACGTTAATTTTAACATTAACGTTATGTCAATAAATAACGTTAATTTTAACGTTAATTTGAAAAATAACGTTAAATTTAACGTTATTTACTGAAATAACGTTAATTTTAACGTTATTTCTTCCTTTTTTTACCGTTACTTTAAAATTAACGTTATTCCAATTAATAAAGTTATTTTTTTACCGGTACTAAATTTAACGCTATATTTAACGTTAATATTACCGGTAAAATATTTTTAATTTATTTTACCGGTAAATTTACCGATAAAATGTTTTAACTGTATTTTTAACGTTATTTTTTTTATATCGTAATTTTTTTAACGGTATTTCAATTTCTGGTCGCGGGCCTAAGCTAGAGTAATCTTATAAAATTAGACGCATAAAAACTAAATCTCGTTTACCTGCTAGCCGAATTTTTCGCAATGAAAAAATGATTATTAAATATAAGATTTTAATTTCACAATGTTATTTTTAAATGAGATAAATACTAGAAAAACTTATGAGTTGATTTTTTCAAGTATTTATTATCTTAATTTAAAGAAAAAATTAAGGGGAAGGAGAATGGGAACGGGATACTAATATCTGTGGACCCAATTTTGAACGGGGATGGCGATGAAAACGCTTTGTATGCAGCATAAGAATTTTAAAGATTTTCTAAGATATCCACGCGTACGAAGTTGCGGGCAAAAGCTAGTGGTGTATAGAGAAGTAATAATATAGCTCATAAAATTGCATTTTTATTGTTATTTAAAAATTGCTTACTAAAATAGGAAATCAGAAATAAAGAAAATTAATAATAAAGATAATATACTTAAACTAACATGATTTACCATTACATATTTTTGGCATTTTAAAAAAGCAAATTTGACAGGTCAAGGCTTGAATAGGAAGTGGTCGTTGTTCACTTGTTTTCATCATTTTGACGTCAAACTAGCGTCAAGTTTCGAGTTCTAACTATAAAGTTTATTATAATTTACACAAATATGGTCACTCTACTTGCGTCAGATGCATAGACTTATGGGAAAAACTATTTAAAACCGTTTCCGCCGTTAACTCTATATTGAGAACAGTTCCGCGATATAAATTAGACATCTTGAAGAACCTTTGTTCTTTATTATTAATTAACAATGCGGTAAGGTCAAACCATTAGACACTATTATCATAATTTTAACACCGCATTAAAAACAAATTAGAGATGCAACGAGTTAGGGAGATAAGGAATTTTATTATGGATCCAAAGTAAAATATATAATATTGTTAAAACAAAAAGACATAAAAGAAACCAACAAAGGGTCAAACTTAAGTAAATATAAACTAACTAGCGGCCGCCCGCGACTTCATCTGCGTGGAAAGGTTTTTGCTATCCCTCGGGAACAATCCTTTTTTTCGGGATGAAAGGTACCCTATGTCCTTCTCTGTACCCCTGACAACGTGTATGCAAAATTTCATGATGATCGGTTCAGTAGTTACGACGTGAAGGCGTAACAAACAAACAAACAAAGAAACAAACAAACAAACGGACTTTCGTATTTATAATATTAGTAAGGATTATACTATACCTAAATCTAGGTTTTATTTACAAACAAATGAAAAGAATACTGATTGCATCTAACTATGCAGCAAACAAAGATGCACTTCAATTACGATTGGCGAAACCAATCGAGACCAAGCTATCGAAAGAAAAAACCTTGTAAAATCTGCTTTTTCTGCAACATTGTTTTTTTTTCAATTTTTTACTTTTTCTTTTGTACGCCTCACTTTTATGAACAGTAATTCGACCAATATCCCGTGTTAAAGGGAGATACGGATACGCACATTATCGGCTTGGCATTGACAATGAATTACCTCTTATCAAACGGTCAATAACCTCTTGGCTGATGACTAATAGTTTCTATCAAACAGTATTTCATTTTAGAAATACCAATAAACACTAAATATTGAAACAAGGTCATCTGCTCTGTGTTAGCTAAGTATACTTGATGCAATGATGCTTATGAGAATATTTTAACCTGTTTTTGAGTGGAACAATAAATACCAAATAATTCTTATCTAGTCTAGGTAAGAATTATTTGGTATTTACCAGTATATTTTATGTTCCACACATTGAATTATTGCCTTTTTTTAAATACCAAACTTTTTTGTTTTCTTTCACACAATATTTTAGTCCAGTTATTTTTCAAAGTTTCAAAACTTCAATAAAAATATTTGCATCAAGTTTTATAAAATACGGTGCAGATATGCTAATATAAAGTCTTAGGTCTAAAAAGCTAAAAATTTTACCCATTATAAAATCGTTACAAGAAGCAACACGACGGGACTATTTCCACTATTTCCTACAACATCCCACGACTATGACGGAATTTTAACGACTGTTTATGTCTTCTATGGGGAAGTTGACACTTAAGATGTGTACTTTCTTCTTCAACGCTGAAGGTCCCCTGACCTTTCCGAAGGTCCTCCTAAGCAAATATTTTTAACCTTCGACGGTATATACGTTTCCTATTTCCCATGAAACGCGACAACAGATCGAAGTAGCACAGTTTAGGAGTAGGTACGATACCTTTTATAAAGTGACGGCATGTTTACCGAAACCTGGTCTATTTTTAAAATACACTTATTACAAATTCTAATACTTAAGATATCTAGTAAACAACGGGTCAATAAAAATAACACCCGCACTAATAAAAAAACTACGTATTTTTCTAAGAATGTGGGTGCTACTTTTCAGCACGAAAGGGTGTCATTTTTTTATAAAAAAGCTTAATAAGCATATGGAAAGTTCGAACTCAGAATCTTGTAAAATCTAAAAAATATTGATTTTCAAACAAATCCGAGCAAAACAAACAAGGAACCACTTGTTCGCATAAGTACGATATTTGTTCTGTATAATTCGTTCTCACGACCACTATTGACAGGCTAGTCCGGAACTAAACTTTGCGTAAAACGTATATTTGTACGTTATGTTTGCGTAAAACTTAATGAATCAGTCTTCACATCATAAATATCACACACTGTCATATTATATCAATAGTTATTGCCTTGTGAACTGCGCATATTAGACTGTGTGCACTGATTGAAGCGTGTTTAATCAAAAATAATTTAATATTAAGGAACTGACTAGGTACAGTCAGCATCACATATTTGGAGACAGAGAAAATGTCGGAAATGTTATGAAAAATATTCAAAATTCAAAAATAATTTATTCAGTCTAGGCTGTTACAAGGACTTGTGAATGTCATAGAAGCTACGCCATCGGTTCGCAAACCCTAAGCGGGAGACCTTGTAACGAGAAGAACCGGCAAGAAACTCGTCAAGGGCTGCTTTTTTCTCCCTGTATATTTCATACAGAGTCGTCAACATTAGGTATACATTAGGTATATAGGAGCAACTAAATGTTTCAACTACTTAGATAACAACTATATAGAACATAAAACATGTCACAAAATTAGACTACAATGTTTCAAATAACATGGCCATTTTGACTTTATTTTTTGCTATTATTTTTAATAATTTAAGTACTTAAACTCTATAATAGTTAGTTACTGCGTCTGCAAATTAATTTACCTACATCCTAAACATTAACATAAAAAGTAATGTACAGTTAATAAATTTAAACCAGTTTCATTTGACGTCATTCGCAAACAACATGTTTTTTTGTTTTTCCCTACACTGAGCGGGTTCTTCCACTCATATGTGGTTTAATTTTGTAACCTTAATTGCGAAATAAAACAATGCATGGAGATTTCCTTTAAATTTATTTTTATTTTGGTTGTCAATATTTAGATTCTAGAATCACTGAACTCTGAGAATGCTTTCGATGTTTATTTTATTAATATAACTAACTCACACGATGATATTTCGTCTTTATAGTCCGTTTATCCATAATGTCCTATTGAGTAATCTCTATGTATGGAAAACTATTTGTTGTATTTTATACTTAATTAATTTTGTCAATAAAGAGTTAGATGAAGATTATTTACTATCAAAATCAGACAAAACAGACTTGAAAATCGTTCTTCTTAAAAGTAGTTTCGAAATAAAGTATCGTTGTTACACTTGGAGCTACTCGTAAGTACCTACTGGATCCTCTTTGTCAAATTTAAAAAAAAAATCAAAATCTCAACCAAAGACTTCAGTTACCGAAGGAAAATTTCAAAAAATATAGTCATATTCAAAGTCAAAGACAAAATTTTAAGCGTTTTTGAATCCTAAATATTTTAGAATTTTTTAGCCAACAAGAAGTACCTATACAAAGTCAAGTAAGTACCTAAGTGTAGTTACAAAGTGGCGTGCACAAAACCAACAGCAGGCCGATGGTCAGGTGTCAGCGGTGGCGCAACGCAACGTGCGCGCGCGCCGGCCTCACGCGGAGGTCGCGCCGTGACCCACCGCATTACAATACGCAAGGGATCTTCGATAAATAACTAATTAAGATGCCCAATACTACAAGGAACTTGGTAAGTATCATAGTAATGGACCATATATTATTGTTTTATGGCCCCGTGTGCCACAGTTTGTTGGTGACTAGCTTCCTCTGCCACGATTTCACTTCTGAGTGGAAATCAGTGATATATTATAACAATAAAATCACAGAATAAATTATATAATGCATAATTTGGTACTATTATTTATTCCGTAATGTAATAATAAATAAATATGAAGTACAACAGCCTAATTATTTATTCACAAGCCATTATAGGTAACGTCTATCCCAAATCATCCGTATTTTAAAATTTCAAACAACAATCTTCTCAAGAAGTTTAAAATTCACTGTCGAGCGTGACTTTCATTAATGGTGCTAATTTGGAACTTCCGCTTCTTGAATACGTAGGTATTTAAAATTAATATTTTGAAGTTCAATAGATGGCAACTGTCAAAATGGCGCTGCGTACGCTTAGAATAATTACTGCACAAGCATCGTTTTTTCAGCTTTAAAATTTTTAAATTCTGTGTAATATAAGCTATATAAATGTTACTTTAAAAAGATTTCCCAAAATCAGCTAAATATAGGAAAAGTTGTTTATTTATGTACATTAACATTTATAATAATTTCCCTGTTGACATAAAAAACTTAATACTAACCTATTTAAAAAAAAAGTTATATAATTGGCTCTGTGACAACAATTTTTATTCTATTAACGAATTTTTGCCAAAAAAGTTTATTTATAGTAAGTAAGAAATTAATTAAGTAGTATTTAAATATTTTATATAATTTTATTTGATTTGATTTTTATAATTTGCATGCCACAACCTTGGCAAAACATGTGAGTCTTCAAAAATGTAACATCTTTTATACCATGTTTTGAGCAAATAAATGATTATGATTATGGCACTTTAAAATTTCCGAAAAATCTGGATTAAGAAAAAATGGATAAATTCTGTTAGAATAAAAACGTCTTAATTTGGCTTTCAATTCCGGCATTTGCATTGTAGAATAGTCTTTTATATCCATTTTGGGTCAGTGTGAAAAAATTCCACAAAAAAAAATACCTATTTTCCCATACATTTTGTTCTGAACGTCTACTGTCTTAGGAACAAGCGTACGCAGCGACATCTACAATTAGCTTTGCGTTGCCAACCCCATTCACAATAGAATGCAACTTCACTCGAGAATATTGTATGGCAAAGAGAAAATGTTACAGATTATGCTAGACTGTGGCTCAAAGAGCTGCTAGACCTCGCTCAAATTGTATGTTGTTTAAAAAATTAATCTAATAGATATTGCCACGAGGTTGACAGTTGATACTGCTGTTGTAAAGCGTGTGCTGTTTGGTTGGTTAGCTATTCTTTTAACTTATCTAATCTAAGCTATATTATGGCACTTATTATTTTTATCATCTTTCGAATGGGTGAATATTTTATTTCCGAAAATTTCGAGAAACTGGCTCAACTAAAAATTGTATATAATTATCGAACCTGCGCACAAAATTTCATGAGAATCGGTTGAGTAATGAGACCTGTAGAGGAGAACAAACGGACATACGAAAGAATTTTTGCCCAAGCTGAAGCAGAGACGCTTCGCCCTCGCTCTGTCAAGATTTCGTCGTCGTTTTATAAGCGCTCTGAAGTTGCCGCAGACAGGGTTACTAGATGAAAGGAATTTTCCTGACATGTCAGGAATTTAAGGCATCCGTCAGGAAAACAGGGAAAAACTGTAGTTGTGCAGGGATTTTTGAAATCCCAAAAAGTGTAAATACTTAATGAAAACAAATAATTATTGTTAATCAGTTTTGTAAGAAAAATTATTAAACGTAAACTAATTCAAAAATGTAGATGTAGGTGTACAAAGTGTCAGAAAAACTGAAAAGTCAGGGAAAAACTCAGGAAAATTTATCCTTATATCTGGTAACCCTAGCCGCAGATCACCGTCTATTGTCAATTAAATTATCGCATTGTAAGTAAAATCGTAAATTCATAAATCTCATTGACGAGTACTAAAAATCTTCAATCTAACGTTGAACTCTTATAGTCATAGACATTATGGTCACTTTTTGGCCTAAAGCTGCATTTTGTGATGGAAGCAAGCCGCTTTGCACAGTGATAGTGGAGGCCAAACTAAGCGATTTCATCCGAGGATAAATGAGATTCACCCCTTAGGAACAGAGATGGCGCCACTTGTTTAAAAAAATCTTTAAAAATTTCTAAAACCTAAACGGATGATCCGATTTTGATGGTTAAGGTGTCTATCGACAGACAATTAGTTGTTTTACTATTAAAAAAATAATGAAGTAGCAAAAAATAATAATAAATACCAAAAAACCTTCATTATTGAAGAAAAAAAAATTTTTTTTTCAGTATTTATTTAATTTTATAAAAATAATGTATGAATGTGGTACTCTTTTATTGATTCGTGTTATTACCCATTTAGTTGCACGTTTAATAAAAAACACCGCATATCAATATCTTGTATAGTTCCAAAGTTATTAAAGAAAACACTACATGGTGCCGGTATATCCCTTAATTCGCTGAACAAAAAAATCTCAAAAGTGATATTTTTTTCTTTACATATGCTTTATTTATGATCTCTATGTATACAGAAAAATAAAATAAAAAATCTATAATATACCAATTTTGAGAAATTATATGTATAATTTGGCGAGTGATCTTTATTCTTGAGTTTCGAAGGTGCTGGTTACCCTGAAAATAAAATAGCAATGAAAAATATCATAATAATAAAAGACGCTAAATAACATTTGAACTAAATCTTTATTTTACTTACGTTTTATTTTCGCATTCGCCTTTGCAGGTTTTGCACTGTAAAGTGCAAGGTAGGCCAACGCCTCGGCAGCCACAACGCATTGAGTCACAGTTCAATTTACATCCACAATGGTCAAGGAGGCTTAATTCTGGCCACATTGCAGTAACCTTCGACCATCGTGGAGTCCATCTATCTTTGACATCTTTCCATCCCCAAGAAGATGGACTTTGGATTGATTTATCCATAAGGCATTTCCCCATGCACGCAGATCATGTTGTTCAAGGGCACCTGAAGTAGGCGTAAGACTTGTCACTAGCCTGCTTTTAGTCGAAAACAAATCTTTCCGAACTGCCATAACAGTAATGTTCTCTGTTTGTGTATCGTACAGCTGGCAAGTGCATCTGGAAGCAAGATTAGCTTTATTTGAGAACGAGTGAAATAATTATGTTAACTTACACTATATACAATAAAACAATGGGTACAAACCTTTCCAAATGAGCCAATATTTCTTCAGAGGAATTTCTATAGGATAGGACTCGACATACTTGCAAAAGCAGTAGTTACTTCAGGGTGTGAAACCCATGTTTTAAAACAAGTGTTTTACCTTTTTTATTCAAATAACACCCTGTGAAAGCATGAAAGCCTCGAAGCGCAGTTGACATTTCATGACCCAAAGTATGAAGCAATTTTTTGAACTACTGCTACGTAACGGCATTTGTTAGCTGTCCCCGTCAACATCGACATTACCTGCAGACCTTCATCTTTTAAAATTTCGTACTTAGTACGAAATAAACAGAACCAACACATTTGTGTCCAAAGATCGCATTAACATATGGGTTGCTCCTTGCCTATGCCCAGCGATCTCTATCAATTATAATCATCGACTAAAAGCAGGCTGGTGACAAGTCTTCCGCCTATTTCAGCCGCCCTTGAACAACATGATCTGCGTGCACCGTCTAAGAGGGCGACATATATTATGAGGAAATGCCTTATGGATAAATCAATCCAAAGTCCATCTTCTTGGGGATGGAAAGATGTCAAAGATAGATGGACTCCACGATGGTCGAAGGTTACTGCAATTTGGCCAGAATTAAGCCTCCTTGACCATTGTGGATGTAAATTGAACTGTGACTCAATGCGTTGTGGCTGCCGAGGCGTTGGCCTACCTTGCACTTTACAGTGCAAAACCTGCAAAGGCGAATGCGAAAATAAAACGTAAGTAAAATAAAGATTTAGTTCAAATGTTATTTAGCGTCTTTTATTATTATTTTTATATTATGATACTTTTCATTGCTATTTTATTTTCAGGGTAACCAGCACCTTCGAAACTCAAGAATAAAGATCACTCGCCAAATTATACATATAATTTCTCAAAATTGGTATATTATAAATTTTTTATTTTATTTTTCTGTATACATAGAGATCATAAATAAAGCATATGTAAAGAAAAAAATATCACTTTTGAGATTTTTTTGTTCAGCGAATTAAGGGATATACCGGCACCATGTAGTATTTTCTTCAATAACTTTGTAACTATACAAGAAATTGATATGCGGTATTTTTTATTAAACGTGCAACTAAATGGGTAATAATACGAATTAATAAAAGAGTACCACATTCATACATTATTTTTATAAAATTAAATAAATACTGAAAAAAAATTTTTTTTTCTTCAATAATGAAGGTTTTTTGGTATTTATTATTATTTTCGGCTACTTTATTATTTTTTAAATAGTAAAACAACTAATTGTCTGTCGATAGACACCTAAATCATCAAAATCGGATCATCCGTTTAGGTTTTAGAAATTTTTAAAGATTTTTTTAAACAAGTGGCGCCATCTCTGTTCCTAAGGGGTGAATCTCGTTTATCCTCGGATGAAATCGCTTAGTTTGGCCCCCACTATCACTGTGCAAAGTGGCTTGCTTCCATCACAAAATGCAGTTTCCTTTTCATAATTACTATGACTATTAGATAGAGGACAAATGTAAAATAAAGGTATACTTATTGTAATAAATAAGTATATCAACTAACCAAAAATAAAAAAATCTGCTATTTATGTTAGTTAACACAATAATAAAGATTTTAATTAAGATTATATTTATGAAACTGGTTTACTTGTTTATTATGAATGAAGCTCGCGTAATTTCTGTAAGGCAAAAAATGGAAATTCCCAAAGAATTCTTTTTTTAGATAAACAAATAATAAAACGAGATCTAAAAATGGTTCAACGTTATAAATGTAAGAAATAAACACAATCAAAACAAATGGATCGATTACAAAAGACCGCAACATTACACAGCATTACACAGCGTTCCAATTTATTTAATTGTTATTTCAGTGTATTCAACAATTTCAGTGATGCAAATGTTTGCTTTTTCCGGTAAGGAATTGGGGAAAGTTATACTTTTACAGCAATTAATAGTATCTACTGATACACCCAAAACTCCTTTTTCCGTACGGTACATTAGTGAATTGGTAATCTTTTATAATTATGTTGCAGTTTGTGAAAAGTTACTGCGAAATTTTAATTTTTATTGTGCTCCACACGGTCCCGATGGCAAGTTAATTGCCACTTTTTTCTTAGTTAAAACAAATGGCGATAAGAATGTAAAAAATCGCGGCTAATGTTAATTTTAAAGTTACATTTCATTAAGAAGCATACATTCAATTAATGTAAACTTGATAATTACCTTTTTTTGCATTTTCTCCGGTATGTACAAAAAAAACTTGATAACTACTATTTCAAACTTACACTTAAATATTTCGAGACAATAATATAATATAACATCTATATTGTGGAAATAGGTCGCATGTAATATGCTTATTGATTTAAGAAAAAATGATGTCAAGAATATTCAAATGTGACTGTTGTTTTGACTGTCACAAAAAGGCTTCTGTCCTGATAAAACCTGAAGAAATGTTGAGCTAAAATAATAAACGGTTGACGAAGAAAAACCTATTTTTCTGTTCCACTGGAGCTCTGCTTCCTGCTCCCCTACAGTGGTTATGGGCCATCAATAGAAAATCAAGGATTTTGCGAAAATGTCAACCGTGAAAATTGAACAATTGACTATTGAAAATTACGAAACATGGAAAATTCAGGTGGAAGCAATTCTTATAAAGAATGATGCCTGGAGCTATGTGGATGGCAGCCTCGTGAGACCAGCAGAACCAGGTTTAGCCACTCAATGGGATAAAGGTGACGCAAAGGCAAAGTCAGCCCTAGTCCTATCGATCAGCCCTAGTGAATTGAGGCACCTGCGAGGATGCAAAACATCGCGAGAAGTATGGTTGAAACTTGAAGGCATACATGCCTCAAAAGGACCAGCGAAAAAGGCAACATTGTTGAAAGAACTATTGCTTCACAAAATGGACGAAAGTGGTGACATTCGAGAACATGTCATGAAATTTTTTGATGTCAGATGCAAATTGGCTGACATGGGAATAGAAATGAATGACGATTTGATTTCAATTATGCTGCTGTATAGTTTACCGTCTAGCTTCGAGAACTTTAGGTGTGCTATAGAGTCTAGAGATTCGTTGCCAGATCCAGAAACGCTCAAGGTAAAGATTTTGGAGGAAGGAAGTTCCCGACACCAGAAAGAAAATGTAGATAAAGCATTTGCTGTAAAAGGGAAGAAACCTTTTAAACCAAAGAGAGGTACAGTAGAAGAGGATTTGAAATTTAAATACAAATGTTTTAAATGTCATCAGCACGGTCATAAGGCTTCTGAATGTAATATGAAGAAGAATAAGGGTCAACGCCAAGAAACTTCTAAGTTAGTGTCAACGTGTGGTACGGCCAGTGATATTTATGATTCGGATTTTGTAACTTTTAATTGTGTTTCAGATGATAAGGTTGCAAGCAATGAGAGTGGACATTGGATCATTGATAGTGGGTGTACGTCACATTTATGCAACGACGCAAGTAAATTTGGTGAAACATTGTTACCTATGTCGTCAAAATTAAATTTGGCAACAAATACAAGTACAAATGTACGAGGCAAAGGTACAGTAAGATTGTTTACATGTAATAATGGTTCCAAAACTGTGGTTCAATTGCCCAATACACTTTATGTTCCGGATTTGCGATGTAACTTAATTTCTGTTGCAAAAATTACGGATCAAGGCTATAGTGTTACGTTTAAAGGTAATGTAGCTAGTGTGAGAGATAGCTATGGTAACACTAAGCTAGTTGCAAATCGTAAAAGTAATTTATATTACTTAACAGAGGAACACCGTGAAATAGTGTCGGCGATTTCTGATAAAGAGAAAGAAGTCGATGTATGTTTGTGGCATGAACGGTTAGGACATTTAAATGCAAAAGATCTTATTAAACTTTTAAATAAATCTGGTATGAGTGTCAAAATGTCAGATATTGTAAAGTTGTACGATTGCAATGTTTGTATGAGTGGAAAAATGAGTAGGTTACCATTTTCGAAATCTGAAGGCCCTTGTAATGAAAAATTAAAAATAATTTATTCAGATGTGGTTGGACCAATGCAACATGAAGCCATAGGTGGCGCGAGATACTTTGTCACATTCATTGACGACCATACAAGATGGTGTGAAGTATATTTACTTAGTAAAAAGAGTGAAGTATTTACTGTATTTAAAATATACAAAAATTACGTCGAGAATTTGACCGGTAAGAAAATAAAATATCTTCAAACAGATGGCGGTGGCGAATACTGTAACCGTGACTTCGACGAGTTCTTGAAGAACGAAGGCATATCTCGAAGACTAACCTGTCCTCGAACTCCAGAACAGAATGGGATAGCGGAAAGGAAAAATCGTACGTTAGTGGAAATGGCGAGATGCATGCTCATTTCATCTGGTCTTTCACCAGGTTTCTGGGCAGATGCTGTTGTAACGGCATGCCATGTCAGGAATCGATGTCCAACTTGCAGTCTTGGAGGAGACACTCCTTTTGAGAGATGGTTTGAACGACCTGCTAATATAAACTATTTAGAGAGGTTTGGATCAAAGGTACATGTATTGGACAAAGAACAGGGGAAAGATAAGTTTGCTCCACGAAGTATCGAAGGAATCTTTGTTGGATATCCAAGAGATCGAAAAGGCTACAGAATATGGTTGCCACAGCAACGGAAAATGATAGTGTCACGAGATGTCAAATTTCACGGAATGAAGAGTGAAAGAAATGAAGATAATAGCTTGAAGATAGACCCCTTTGAACTGAAGGCTGAAAAATTGGATACCAATGTGGACCGACCAGGTGTAGTTGAAATTGAATTTCATTCGAAACAGATAGCTGACCATACTCATCAGCCAGTCGAAGAACCCGAGATAATAACAGGACCATCACATCTTGATCATCAGGAAAGCGATGTTCACGACGATGGTAGGGGAGGAATGAAGAAAGGTCCAGGTCGACCGTGTATAGAGCGAGGTCACGTTGGGCGTCCAAGAAAAATCTACCAGATGGTACCAAACATACAACCAGAACGAATTACAACTGTAGAGGATAGTAGTGAATCCATTGAGGAGTTTACAGACTGTCAAGACTTTGCTGGGGTTGCGGAAGTGACATTAAAACAGGCTTTGTCAAGCAGTGAATGTAAAGGATGGAAAGATGCTATCTTATCGGAAGTAAGAAGCCTAGTCAAGAATGACACATGGGAAATAGTAAACAAACCCATGAATTGTAACGTCGTAGGCTGTCGATATGTTTTAACAACTAAGCTGAATGTCGACAAAACTGAGAAGAAAAAGGCGAGACTTGTAGCAAGAGGCTTTAGCCAGCGGTATGGTATTGACTACCACGATACTTTTGCTCCTGTCGTCAGGCTCGACACAGTCAGACTGTTAGCTGCACTTGCAGTTGAGCTAGACCTAGAGATTCACCAGTTGGACATTAACACGGCTTATTTGAATGGATATTTAGAAGAGAATATCTACATGAAGGTGCCAGAACTTTTAGAAGAATGCTTACTTAAATTGATAGAGACAGAAACAGAAGGTTCTGATATTTATGAACGAGCAAAGAAAATGTTGGATGATTTAAAGGCTGGAGGCGACGTATGCCGACTGAAAAGGTCGTTATACGGGCTCAAACAAGCTGGACGTCAGTGGAACATACGACTCGACGAGCAACTAAAACGTATGGGGTTGCGACAATCGCTGAATGAACCGTGTCTTTATTTTAAGGACATAAATTCTGATATAAAACTCTTTGTTTTAGTCTATGTTGATGATATTCAAATCGCATGTCAGAAAAGAGATTATATTGAGGATTTTAAAAAGTCACTGGCCACCGAGTTTGAATTAAAAGACTATGGAGTTGTCAAATACATGTTGGGAATAGAGTTTGACAAATGTGACGATGGCATCAAATTGTCACAGCGAAAATATATCTCAGATTTGTTGATAAAATATGGCATGGATAACTGTCGTTCAATTTCTACGCCTATGGAAACCAAAGTAAAATTTTGCCAAGACAAATGTAGTGAGGGCGAACAGTACCCATACAGGGAAGTTATAGGTTCCTTGATGTATCTATCTACAGGAACAAGGCCTGATATTTCCAACAGTGTTGCAAAATTGGCACAATTCGTTAATTGCCCAAATGACGAATGTTGGAAGGCCGCTAAACGAGTGCTGCGTTACTTGAAGAGAACGATAGAATACGGACTTGTATTTAAGAAAACAGGCAAGTCATTGCAAGGGTATTCTGATTCGGATTGGGGAGGATGTTTGATAGATAGACGCTCTTATTCTGGTTATGTTTTTGTGTTAGGAGGCAGCTGCATATCGTGGAAATCGCAAAAACAGAAATGTGTCGCGACGTCCACGTGCGAGGCCGAGTATGTGAGCTTGTCATCAGCCATGAAAGAAGCTGTTTATCTCAATAGCTTATTAACTGAAATTGGGTTAGGTAAGTTTTCACAGCTAACATTACATGTAGACAATCAGGGGGCGATATGTCTTGCAAATGATCCGATGTTCCATTCTCGTAGCAAGCACAAAGATATAAGGCACCATTTTATAAGGAGTATTTTAAAGGACAACAAGAGCATAGAATTGTCTTACCTGTCTACTGATTCTATGCTTGCTGATATTTTAACCAAGGCTTTGCCTAAAGCTAAGCACTACAAGTGCATGTCTGGTTTAGGTATTACCTGTTGATTGTTTAATTTTGCTAAAGTTGTTGTTCCTTTGTAATACTTTCTTTTTGTTTTTAAGATGTGTTTAATTTCTTTAAATATGCATATTAAGGGGGCGTGTGGAAATAGGTCGCATGTAATATGCTTATTGATTTAAGAAAAAATGATGTCAAGAATATTCAAATGTGACTGTTGTTTTGACTGTCACAAAAAGGCTTCTGTCCTGATAAAACCTGAAGAAATGTTGAGCTAAAATAATAAACGGTTGACGAAGAAAAACCTATTTTTCTGTTCCACTGGAGCTCTGCTTCCTGCTCCCCTACATATATAATGTTTTACCTTGTGTTTTCTATTCTATTCTATAGATTTCAAATTCATCGTATACCTATCACCTACGTAATCTGGCAATTGAGTTTAAAATACATGAGCTGTAATCGTACCGACAGCTTGGTAATATATGTCTGAAAATTAGCGAATACATTGTGAGCGGCACCCTGATTATCTAAAAAGAAACTATTTAGCGACCGGTTGCATTCCACATACATTGCTACTTTTCTTTAGTATGTTTTTTTTTAATCCAAAAAGAAGTAGCAATGGATCACTATCATCTGTGAACTGCAACCGGTCGCTAGGTGGTTTCTAATTAGATAATCAGCCCGCCGGTTATTCAATGATAGCTGTAAGAGTGGGGACTGGGATTGCAATCCCGCGGAATCTAACAGCAAGCATGGATCCTGTGATAGCCATTAGCCATTTAGGACTACTTGGACCATAAGTTTAAGTATCACTTAAACACAATTTCATACATTTATTTCTAAATCTTCTAAATAATAGGTCTTTACCTATAAAATTGCCAATTCGTATGGAGAATTTTCAAGAAGTTTCATTTTTCACACTAGCATTCATTGTAACAAAATTTTTATGTACTAATGATTGATCGATCACTATGCTAGCTTATTCCATTTGCGATAAGCGAAAAAAATAAGTTTTGGCTAAATTACAACCTCTTCGCCTTTTTTGCTCACAAAAAAGAGTCACTTTCAAGGTCTTTTTTTAATGTTAAGAAAGCTAAAATAAGGACTTAATTTTTACTGTTAGTTGACTATCATGGTCATAATTCGACATAATATCAGGATATTGTTATACAGGGTGCATTTGTAATCACTCTCCAAATTTTAAGGATGTGTTCAGTCCATGATACTGAACAACTTTCTCCATGAAACATGTGTCGAAATACGCCAAAAAATTTTGGTCATCCCATACTAAACTGATCACGTGATCTCTTTGTTTTGTATGAAAAGTCAATTTTTTTTTACAAATTTGACCCTATGTTTCTCAAAGAAAGTTGTTCAGTTTCATGGACTGAACACATCCTTAAAATTTGGAGAGTGATTTCAAATGCACCCTGTATATTTTAAATCACTGAAGTTATTATTTTCTCTGTATGTGACAAAATATCGGCAATTTCAAAGGTAAAGACCTAATATTAGGTAATTAATCATTTAAAAAAAATACTTACAAAACCTGATTAAAAAACAAGTCGGGCGGCTCATTGAGCCATTACTTTATTTGCCTACAAAATTCAAGGACGTCAACTTCCAGAATTTTCTTTAGGTAAGTACCTACCTACTATAAATAAAAAAATCAGGTCGCAATCTAAAGGCTGGGTCTCATTCTCAGCTTATACACCGCATCGAGTGCACAAAGGAAAGAGTGGCCACAATACACACATCCGTATTATGGCCAATCCCGCGTCTAAATTGTTATAAAACTGGTGGTATGATCTGGAACGATGTCATACGATGTGAGCCGATTGCATAATCTGCGGAACCGCAATGATAACTAGGGTTGCCAATATTACGCAAATCAGTAATTAGGCTGTTCTAAATTGCTTGTTCATTTGCTAAATTAATACTGTGTTGAATAATTACAACAAAATATTTAAGTACTTAATGTACCTAATTTAATATAAGATAAGATAAAATATTCTTTATTGTACACCATGATAATTAATAAAGAAATACATAAAAAGAAGAACAATTGGCAGCCTTATCGCTAAAAAGCAATTTCTTCCAGGCAACCATTAGTTGAGCTGGGTCCTGCTGGGTAAAGTTACAGATAGAAATGGGTAGTTTATGGTTATATTATTTAATATAATGGAAAGAGTAAAAATAGAGTAACTAAGGTTCTATTGTTTGTATTGTTCATAAACATTAAGTAATGATGTAGAGCTATAAAAAATATGCATCGTCCTACCTACCTATCTGAAATTTAATATTTTAAGTTTTTATACATAAGTAGAAAGTGTTTAGTAGATTAGAGTAGCAGACCCGATCAAGAAATATTTCGTTGCAAAAATATTACTTAGTTATAGTAACTACGATTGGCAGCCTTAGTTATAAATTATAATGACTGTGACAACACGACACACGAGCCTGGGCGTGCGATTCTAAGCCGCAACGCAAAGCTACCTACACGTAGGTCGGTAGGTACCCATAAGGATAAAAACCGCTAAATGGATAAGCACCAATAAGAGCTGAAATTTAAATAAACATTCCAGTGCTTCTACTACGGTTTTTGTACTTAGCTACTTTGAAAATTAAATCTTAATTTTAAGTGTTTGCTAAAATACTATATACCTCGTTTTTACGTTCTCAGTCACGATTTTTGCTATTTACTTATCATAGGACTCTTCAACATTTTAATGAATGTAATTTGTTTACTAAGTAAATAAAATAAAATTGATTTATTAAATTTTATTCGATTGCTAAATCAATTAACATTGATCAAAATGTTGAAGAGGGACAAAAACGATTTCTTGTTGATTTGACTTTAGTCGCCATCTAATAAAAAATATTAATTACCTAGACCTACCTATATAAGTATATTTTATTCGATTGTATTATTATAGAAAAGCGATTCATAACATTATTAAAAATATTAAATACATACCTATCTTAATTCCAAAATAGATGGATCCCTGTAATAATACAAAGTACATAAAGGTATTCGCACACGAGACACTACACGGATAAAATAGATTAAACACTTCGCCGATAGTATTTTGTAAATAATTTTCCCTTCGTTCGTATGTTGTTGTTAAACTACCAAGCTGGTCCTCCTTGGACGCTGAATCATCAGGCAGTGACAGACAGACATTACGACAGATTCTCCCGATGTTATCGGGAAGTTAAGTCGTGTCTTAATAACGTTGTTACGACGTATTCTTTGTTACATTATGTTAACTAGTGCGAAGAAATAAAACGTTTATTTTTTCTTAGAACAACTACCTACTATCACCTACTACTTACTTAGTACTTAATTCATATGCAGCATATGCAAGCATATGCATAGCAGCATAAAATTAAATTAAATAACCATGTGTCTGATAAGTAATAATACTTATTTATAAGGTAAAATACAGAATTAAAAAAAATTACCTATTGTGAATTGCCAACCAAATACCAAAAGAATAGAAAGTAGTTTTGTTTATCTGTTTTGCATTATTTAGAAATATATTTCAGTCACATCAAAAATGTTCAAAATTTTCACAAACGCGAGGTTCACAGCTCACAGAACCACAAGTTATATTTTTGTTTGTAACTTTTTGCAGTCTGCAGTTAAGGCTAATTGTTGAAAAACTGCTTGTAATGTTATATTTCATCTAATTTGCATAGAGAATGACGAGGGTAATACAAAACCAATGACCGAGATGACCACACAATGTTAATTATTAAATAACATTCCAGTAGCACGAGACTACTGCGTGGTTGAGAATAGAAATAGTTAAATTAGCAAAACTATAATAGCTTTTAGGAACTTTTTATAGGTGTGTGTACCTAGTTGGCATTTGCATTATACAGCAATAGTAGATTGTACAACAAAGGCTCGGGTGGATTGGATATATAAGTCTCTGATAAAATGTGTTTTATGTACGAGTTTTTTTTTCTTAAATTTAGTGACAAAATAATTATATAATTTTGGAATGTGCTCATCAAGGCCTTTCATTTGATACCAATATTCAAAAATTGAAAAAAAAAATTAAATAGTGTCAAATTATAATTATAATTTTGGGATGTGCAAGGATGTGCACTTCAAGGCCTTTCATTCGATACCCATATTAAAAAAAAAAATAAAAAAACTTTTCTTCAAGTCTTTTCAAATTGATACCCATTTTCAACAATAAAAAAAGTATTATGCCTTGGATTATGTTCAAAATGAAGAAAATAACAAAGTTTAATTGCGTGTGTGGCTGTTTACCTGACGACCTTTGTCTTAGAGTCTGAACTTTGACGAAAATTTGATCTAAGTATTTCATAAAAATAATATTAACAATACAATACAAGCTGTGTAATTCAGGAGTTGTATACAATACCTAGGGATTGTATACAATATCTGATACGTCCAGGCAATGTATAGAAGATTATGAATATTATTATTCATGTACATGAATAATAATATTCATTTTCAATTTCTAAGTATAAAATACAATCAATAGGTACACAAAGACAATAACAATAGGTAAAGCACCTATAAAATAAATAATATTTCATATAACGTTTTAGGTATTCTATACATTGCCTAGCTAGGTATTGCATACGATACCGGATTATACACATTGCCGGTAAAGAAATACCAAATTCTAATTACCTACCTACCAATTTTTAAAACACAAAGATTTTCAAATTTATTTTAATTATATGCCTGTGATAGTTTATCATTTTCATCAAAATGCAAATTATGCCAGCAATCAGCAATGTTTAATTTCATATTGCGAATTGAAACATGAAAAGATAATGTAATGTTACATCAGCATTATATCCTAAAATAGAACTTCGCTCAACTGTTTACAAAATGATTAGAGTTTATGACCGTACGAATTCTGGTGGAAATGATTCCGTTTATTTAATTAACGCGTCCATGCTTATTGGGTATAAGCAACTCGAGAGAAGAGATATCCTGTGGAAAGTAATAACATAGTTCTGATGATGTTAGTTATGATTAGGTACATTACCGATTTATTTATTGTTATCTATCGACTCTTCTTAGGTAACCAAACTAACCTTGCCTAGACGGAGAATGAGGGCTTTTCAAAATGACTAAAATCTTGAAAAAATGTATTTGTCAATGTAATTTTTTTCTAAGCTTCGAAGAGTAGGTACTCAGGTAGGCAGGCAGATATAACCCTACAATGTTTCTCTTTGGGCAGATGTTAGCCAGCGAGTGCTTACTTTCCTCTTTGGTACATAAAGGCCGTTTATTTTTAATAGCCAATTTTGACATTAATATTTTTATTTTTTAAATGACACTTTGAAAAGCCCTCATTCTTCTGGCGTGTCGTAGTACCTACCTATATTGTGGGTTTATAATATTTTTTTAACCTCGTGCCGGAGAAACTACAACTAAACAGTCATTGGATTTGTTTTGACAATCTTAAAATAAAAGTATAAAGTTTTTTTTTATAAAACAATGAGCCTGCTGCAAAATCATTTAACTGAAAAACGAAAATAAATTCGGTTATAGAATTACGTTTGTTTTCTTTTTGCAGGCAGGGACTAATATTTTTTTCCTTCACAAACTTACACCACAATGAAACTAAAAGATAGACAGAGACGGTAATAATTACATCATCAAGATAACAACCATCCAACAAGCAAGACACCATAATGTTGTGTAATATAGGTGTAGGTGATGTGAACAATTCAATTGAAAGATTCCGTTCTCAAACAACAAAAAATTGAAACAAAAATAAATTTTAGTGATTATTTGACGATGTTTCTTTACTAATTAACCTACTGACCAAGTGATATAAGAATAGAGTTAGGATTGAAAACAGCCGAGTTTTAGAAACTATTGTATGTTTATGTTTGTCTTTTATGCGTTCCTAAACCATTCATCCGTGTAGGTACATAAATGTGGAATTGCAATGCAAGGGTGCGCAAGCAAGATACTCCTGCCCCCCTAGCATGACCGACGAAAAACGATATAAATAAGGTCCTTCATAAATAGTGCACATAATTTTAAGGGGTCAATGTACTCATGCATACAAGCAACTTTTACTATGGGATCTACATTGAAATCGCGAAAAAAAAATCAGAGGACCTATTTTTGAGTCCAGTCGAGCGCTCGTTTCTACTGATTTTCGTTCGAAATCTCATTGTTTTGAGTCATATTATGTCGAACGAAAATCAGTTGAAACGACTGTCTCGACTGGAGTCGAGCGATTCAAAAAATTGTTTAAAAAAACAAAAACCGACTTCAAAAAACCTACCTCTAAAAAGCAAGAAATAATATTCGTAATAATAAAAACACGTCTATTGAAGTCGGGTGGGGCTGGAGTACAAATTCCTTTTTTTTTATTCTAAAAGCCACACCCGACTTCAATAGACGTGTTTTTATTATTACGAATATTATTTCTTGCTTTTTAGAGGTAGGTTTTTTGAAGTCGGTTTTTTGTTTTTTTAAACAATTTTTATTTTTTTTATTTTTAGTGTAGGTACCTTTTGTGTTAAGTAGTGTAGGTATATTATTAAGGTAGAAAACTCGGGTCAGCCAAACGTGAGTTAATCGCGGAGAAACATACATACATGCGGGTCAAACTGAGAACCTCCTTTTTTTTAAGTCGTTTAAAGAACTACACATAAGATATCCTTTTTCCACCAAAAAAATAATTATCTTATTCAGTTCATAAACAAAGAAGTTATACGACTGATCATCGCCGAGGTAGTTCACACAAAATCATACTATTTTCGTGCTTTTTTCAAGATTACTTGAAAAGTGCTAAACCGATTTCAAAATTTTAAAAAATGGGACCATCTTGAATTTTTACCTAATGTAATAACGTTTGAATCATTTCAATCGGTTCATCGGTTCAGTTCGAGTAATCGGTGTACATACAAAAAAAAAGGGTCGAATTGAGTACCTCCCTCCTTTTGAAGTCGGTAAAAATAGGGTCCCTGCTGTTCCATACATTTTGAAATCCATTCGTTTTAAAATTTTCTATGGAACAGCAGTTTTTTTTTCGCGATTTAAATGTTGGTCCCATAGTAAAAGCTGTTTGTATATGCATAAGTACATTGACCCCCAAAGATTTAAATCTTTGTTGACACCTTAAAATTATGTGCACTATTTATGGAGGACATATATCGCGTGATATGGCATTTTATCAACACTCAACTGTCAAAATCCATTGTCTTTTGACAGTTAAACGTGATAAAACGCTATATCACGCGATATAATATCGTGTTTTGATGGTCATGCTAGGCCTACTGCTTCTTTATAATTACCTACCTAAATACCTAAGATATCTAGTCTTAGCGCAGAATACATTAGTGTCTTGGTGGTACAAGCCGGTAAACAGTCGTAAATTCTGCAGGCAATGGTTCATTATTATACATAATGGAATTATTTTTGTAATTGCATTTTTTCTTAATTCCACAATGGACTAGAACACTTACGTAGGTTAATTTTAACCAAGAAACAAAGCTCTTTGCGTAACAAAGGATGGAGGTAAACATTTAGTAAAGTAAGTAGACAAAAACGACAAAAACGAAATAATGTCTGATTACGAGGTACCTAGTCACGTCACAGTTTCTGTTCTGCGTAATAATATAGGTCAGTGTATGTGCCAATGTGCCAAATCTGATAATTTGATCTTTTTCCAAGAAATGTACACTATACACTATAAACTATACTTTGTAGGACGGCAGTGGTATAAAAACTTCCTTATTAAAAAGTTTACGTTATGAATGGGGATTAAATAAAGTTGGTAGCAGATTTAATAACTTATCAATTAGGTAAATAAGCTAGGTACCAAGGTACCTCTGACATTCCTTAGACCAGTCCGTAACAGCTTATAGGAAATACAGTAATAATAACTTGTGGCAATATGCTTAGATACTCACTTATTTATGATAATTACAAGTTCTGTGGTTGTACCTCCGTAATGCTGGCATATTACATATATGCAAATCCAGACATAGGAAATTATACCGGGGTGTCCCATAACTTATTGCCACACGGAATGAAATTACCTACCTCAAATAAAGATAGGAAATGTGACTAAAAGAAAACTTCATTTTGGTTATAAAAATAATTGGAAATGCATTCAAATGTTTTTGAAAAATTGCCTGCCTAAACCAGGAATCGAACCTGCCAAATATGAAAAAAAACTATCTTTTATTATTGTTACGATACCGATCGAAAAATAATATTTTTTCTTGATTAAAGACCATCAAATTTAACATTGATTATTACGTATTGTATCGTATCGTATGCGTATAAAAAAATCGCATACGCGCCAATTACCTATTTTAAAAATCGATATGAAGTCTTCTTTCAGTCAAATTCTTTATCTTCGTACTTTTCCTCCATGTGGCAAAGGTTTGGGACACCCTGTAATCTAATTTATAGTAGGTATATTGTGTCGTTAACAGCTGACGCGAAATCACGCGGACTGTTCGTGATATCACTGTGTGGAGCTTGAAATAGTTTTGTGCCTACGCGTCTCGGAAAAGATAACTTTGGCTTACGTCACTCCGTGTGGTATCTGTAAGATTATTTCGTCACATTTCTCACCGGGGGTGTAACTCAGTGGTAGAGTGTCTGCTTCGCATGCTGAAAGTCCTGGGTTCAAATCCCAGCTCCTCCAAAAGATTATTTTAATTTTAGGAGTGTTATTTTATTCAATGATATTTTTTTAAACTTAATTTAGATGCAGTAAATGTTTGATACATAATTTATTTACTTTTTCGATATATAAAGATAAAATCTTTAACTTTATAAACAGATAGAGTGAATTTTATTTAAAATGTGTGAAAATAATAATTGAAGCCATCGATTTGAAACTAAAATAAATACATTTGTTTTTCTAATGGGCAAAAATTTGATTTATCATAGGACTTATTTAAAGGCACCCAGCGCCATCTGCAGTTGCTACTTTACACTGAAGCGAACTCGGGTTAGAATTATTATTTCCTTTCGCTCCAAGGAGCCATCTATCAAGGCGCCTCAAGCGGAAATTCTAATAACTAAATATCAACTATAGATTTTAGCGAAAACTGTTTGTTGCTGGAAATACTAATAATTACTTACATGGACAATCAGATAAGTTTTTGATAGTTAGCCTCTTTTCGTTCGTTCATATATTTTCTGGGAAATCGAATGGAAAAGCAAACAAATACCAAAAGGCACGTTTTAAAAAATAAACTTGTACTGGAAAAGAAAAATACCAGCATATTATATTCACTGAGGTAGGTATATTTTAGTTCAGTTTTAAAATCAAAACCCACATTTCCGTATTAATATTTTAATGAAAATTCAACTAAACGTATAAATCTTATTTATACTTACAGTAAACAGTTGATGGTTAAATATTTACATTATTTAGCTGGGGGGAGCGTGGTACACAGGCGCCCCCCCAAAATTGCACTAACAAAAATATGGGACCCCCATGGATCCTTGTTGCTCCATCATGCTCGGGAACGGGAATAATCCTCAATTGTATAATCAATCTTAGTATTCATTTAACATTCTAAACACTGACTTCAACTTTCATCCAAGACTTCAACAAAATGGAAGTCCTGACCTGTGAAAAGTTACAAAACACTGGCACTAAAGTCCAACCCCGTTCAAATTGAAAGTACCCACCTATTTTAAATAATTATTAGCTTTATAATTATGGGGTATTTACACGAGTTGACTTGGCAGGCAACTTAGTAGGTGTCTTTAGTCAATTAGCGTCTTCGTCTTCGTCTGCGTGGAAAGTTGTTTTGCTATCCCTCAGTAACAGTGTTTTTTTTGGGATGAAATTACCCTATGTCCTTCTGTATACCCTTGACAACGTGTATACAAAATTTCATGACGATCGGTTGAGTAGTTAAGACGTGAAGGCGTAACAAACAAACGGACTTAAGTATTTATAATATGAGTAAGGATGCTTGTAAAATCGAATCACCACATCATTGAAATTTGGTTTGCGATTTGATTTTACAAGCGATTGTTGATAAAAAGCGCTAATTAACTAAAGACGCCTCCAAGTCGCTCCATGTAAATACCCCATTAGTTATAAGAAGTAGCGCGCGAAGGTATTTTCAATCCACGAGATGACTGAACTTCAACCTGCTTCCAGAATTCCACTATAAACAAAACAGTGTCGATTTATAAATTCGCAACAATGCCCCAGGATTCCCATCGCCGAGCATAGATGGTGCTCACAATACAATAACGTTTAATACAGTTTGTATACCGCAGTCTTTCTCGCCTCACCTATGCTAGACCGCACTACGATATTACTAATTTAACGATACACGCGCTACGCTCAACTTCTAACCTGTATGAGTGGCTGACGTTGTAGCGGCAACAAGGCAATCTGAGGACCAAATCATATAAAACTACAGATTGAAATCCCAAGCAAACAGCTAAAAGCAGTTCTTATTAGAAAATTACTAAGCCCAAAGTATCTAATAACCAAGGAGGTTCTTTCAAGTGGACCACAAAATTATTACTTGCAACAAAACCATTTTAAGCAAATCAGATGAGGAAAAAACCTGTTTTAAGACGGATGTGCTGCGCCATGTTTTGTCTCATTTGACCAACAAACCTGATAGTTTTTATGCATTACTTAAATTTTATAGCTTAAAGCAAGAAATCAAAACTGGAAAGCAAACGGTAGAAAGACGATTTCAATTTTTCAATCGAACGGTTAACAGTATTATGCTACGAAAAGTTAAATCTCAGTTTCGTTGTCGTTTGTCTTGATGTTAACTCAAAGACAACACAGCACAGCACATCCTTCTTTAGAAAATTTATTGTCAAACACCATGTATCCGCTACAAAGCAACCGTTCTAGCCTAACTACGATAATAAAAAGACGCTACGAGTATAGTGGAAGATGTAAAATGGCCTCGCCTAGTTTAATAACTGTAACAACTACGCTAACTACTAACAGAGGGACTAATAGGATGGAGGGACTAGACACTGGAAGAACTACTGGCATTCAGTATCGCTGATAATGGAACTGCATTGTGAAAACTTGCATTTCTCCCACCACCCAGGGGAAAATCGCGTAACAGGGGCAACATAATTTCTTTTCTATTGACAATTTGACAATGATTTTTGAGTTGGTTGCAAAAACTAATAAATAAAATTAACATCCGATTTTCAAAATTCGCATTTCATAGAATTTACTTTTAACATTGTCTATTAAAATAATTTCTTTGACTATAATTTTCACAATGCAGTTGCACTTTTCACGAGAAACGAATCCAATGTAAATGGCCGTTGCACTGTCATCGGATTAATTAATTACTACAAACAACAATTAGAACTATTAAATCACCTTAATATTAAATGAGATCTGTATACAATATCACAATAATAAAACAACAACAAATCTTTGGTGATCAATCAATATCAGAGGGCATAGTGTCACACAATAATAAGATGCCATATAAAATTAAAGTTTACATATAGTTAAAAAGGTATCAAAGTCTTCAAAAATCTTATCAAAACATTTCTAAAATAAACCTCCAAAATATTATGTTATATAAGGCTTTACAAATTGACTAAACATTACAATTAATAAAATTACATCATAGAAATAACAGTAGGACTTAAGTGCATCGGCCGCTCGACTAAATGACAACAAAACGGGGTCTAGAACTAAGGTTTGGCTGGGTTTGTTTGTTCCACTGATACGTGTTACTCTGGAAAGACAACAGCATTTTTGATGAAGTCATATAAGGGGCAATCCATAAATTACGTCACACGAATTTCAAGATTTTTCCCCCGTCCTTGTTTTACAATTTTACATCTAGAAATAATTATTGAATTAAAACAGCAGTTCCGAAATTAGCTAGTTTTACTAGTTTTATTTCAATTTAAATGATTTTGCAATGTAACGTCACGAAATTTAGGACCCACCCCCTTGTCACACAATTCCTCCCTCCCTCTTAACGTGTGACGTAATTTATGGATGGCCCCTAACCTCAATCAGTTTATGTAAAGGAGACATCACAATTGACCCAGAAATCGATACACGAACTATATGACTGTATGCTCCGGCTCATAAACCCCATGGTTTAGAGGTCTGCAACTTATGTATGGTTACATCATCGCTCGTTATTTTAAGCAATCTATTGGCATCCGGTTTGTTCGTATCGATTTCTGGATTTTGGAGTTTTCCCTTTCGAATTCTGGCTTGTCAGTGCCAAATTCAAATGAGGTTGCACTACCCTCCTTTCCAAAGGTAATACAGATCAGCGGTCTGTTCCCACTGGCCAACGTTTCCATTCCGTCGCTTGGTGCAGTGGGAACGTCGGGACGGGTGCTACAGGGAGTCGAGCCGAGTGCGCTGCACCGCCAGCAACGCCGACTGCTGCTGCAAACTCTTGCGCAGCCCTTCTAGCGTTTGTAGCACCTGTAACAAGTTTGACATTAACTTCCGCACGTATTGTACATTGAAAAATACTATCACTGATACTAAAGCGAATAACGTGTTAGCACAGGCATTAGGTAGTATCCTTAACAAGTTTTTTTTATCAATACTGTACCTTTAATTTGTAGATTACGGCTATAATTTATGGTACAGTCAGCAACGAAAGTTGCTAAACACTTTAGTACTCTGTCATAGCAACTTTTTTGAAAGTTCCTCACAGTTTGAAATATTAATTAATCAAAGAAGTTGCTATGACAAAGTACTAAAGTGAAAAATGGTTAAGTAAATACATTTAATGGATCTACGGATCTTGGTTTTTCCCTCAGAACACAGAAACGTGATCTGTGGTTTTTCCATTTCGGTCGATAATTATATTCAGTCATTAAGAATTGCTATTATTCATAATGGCACTCTTAGTTTAATCAATGTTATAATTGAGATATTTGCGAAATGCAGTTAGACAGTATTTTGATTTCAATTTTAATTCCAAAATATTCTCGATTTATCATTCTTCGAATATTTCATTCATGTCACCTTAATATTTTTATAATTGCCAGACCTATTAGAATTTACACTTTTGTTTATAGTAATTAAGATAAGAATCGTTAGTAATTGGAAGATATTATTTTATATTACGTGAATGCAATTTATACGATGACGTAAAAAGCCACATTCTTCGAAACCATTTCCAAACAAACAAATTACTACGGACGAAGTTCTCTAGAACTTCTATTCTATAGAGATCTATGTATCTCATAACATAGAATGGGAGAAAGAATAGAAAGGTCAGCATTACATACAAGTCAAACGGAACTAACAATAACCTCCTCCTTTTTTTGAAATCGGTTAAAATAAATTCACTTAGACAACTATTGATTTTGATGCCAATTAATTATCAATTGAGAAAAGAGAATAGGCTGCGTTTCCACCAGAGATCTGCGAGGATGCGTAGCGGTGGATGTATTTGTAAAGAACCAATAGAATCGCTTCATTTAACTCACCTCGGTCAGCACAGCTCTAGTGGAAACGGCTTAGCGGAGCGAGGTTTTTTTTATATGTATGCAATACAAGCGAGCGATGTGTGCGAGGAATGTGTGCGAGAGATTGGCCGAGGAACGTGTGCTATGGATGGAGGCAAAGACATACCCCTTTCCGAATGAGAAAAGAACCCGCTACACATCCTCGCACCGCTGATCTGCGCACCGTTTCACATCTTCGCCACACATCTTCGCACCGCTCATCTTCCTAGCACATCTCTGGTGGAAACACTCACATCGTTTCACAGCTTCGCTACACATCCGCTCTCGGCTCATCTTCCTAGCACATCTCTGGTGGAAGCGCAGCCTTATCGGTGTTGCACCTACCTCTGCTCGCTCTGTTGCACGGCCAAACAACACCCAAAGGGCACATTGTCCAAAAAGACATGATAATGTTTTAAGAATACCTCATCCCTGGCGTACGCCTTCCTCTTAGGCGGCTCAGAGTGCGGTCGGTCGACAGGCGCGGGGTGCGGGGCGGGGCGGGGTGCCACTGGCGGCGGTGGGGGCGCGGCTGCCAGTGGTGAGCGCCGCCCCACCGGCGACAGCCGGCGCGGCTCCGGCGAGTTAGCGCGCATGAAGTTGGTGATATGTGTGCGCTCGGGGCTGCGCCGGGGGGCTTCCACCTTCGGGAAGGGTAACATCGAGTGGTGGGTGACAAACATGCGTTGAATGCAATAACGTCATAGAAAGGCCTTGGTAATTTCAGGTTATAGGTATTGTAACGACAAACAAACTGCAGAAACAATAGGAGGTGTATTCTGTTGAATGATTGAAAAGAGAGGAAGATAAGTAAAAAGATTTTAGGGCCAAGATGAATGATTTTTTAATATTTTGTGCTATATCGTCTTCAACATGTCGTTTTTCAGCACGAGACGATTTGATTTCGATATTTTTTATCTGCCACGTCCTTGGTATAAGAAATGTTCATCCCAAGTGTATTTACTAACCTCTGTAGCTCTGAGCTCCCTAACCCGTAGATTGTGTGGTGGCTCCAGTGGAGCTCTGGACACGGTGACGAGCAACTTCTCCGCTTCCCTGATCAGCTCGCGGTACTTCCTCTCTGCCTCCCGATCCGCTTCCATTAAAGGATCTCTCTCTCGAACTGGTGGCGCTGTCGGGGCGTGATTGCGGCGACGAACTCTGGGTGGAGTAGCCCCTGGAATTAAAAGACAATTTCTTTGTACTTTTTCATCAGCATACGATAAAACTATATTGCTGTTAATATTTTGTTTGCAAGATTTAGTAACATAGTATGGTTTTCTACTAAGTTGTCTACCCTTTGACATTGTTATTACCTTTTTTTGTAGGAGGAAACGGGTTTTAGGCCTTCCGACCCACCCCATCAAGATCGTTCTCCGATCCGACAGGAGGGAGCCCTGAGTTCTGAGCTCTCCATTGCGCGTTACTCAGACGAGCAGAGTCGCTCAAGTCGGAGTGACACCCAATGGCATATGACATTATTGACATTGTTATTACCTGCAGATCGCGGTGGACGCCTTGGCGGTGGCCTGCGTCTCCTCGCCCTCCTTCGTCCAGGAGAAGCAGTCTCATCAGGCTCATCTTCATCCCCTCCATCTAACCCTGTATCTCCGTCTGAGTCCACATCGGCGTCCGACAGTATAGCCGTCTCCCTTCCTCGCGGCCGCATCCCTCGACATTCTTCATCGCTGGACGCGCCACCGCGGTGGAGACGGCGAAGCTCTGGAGATATATGTGGGGAGAGGTGAGGTGATAAGTGGGGAGAGAGGTGAGGTGACCTGGAAGAAAAAGTAGAGTACCTAACATAAGATAAGAGCAAAAATCACCGCGTATAGCTGTATGTAATCTATGTCTTTGTCAATGCAGTGCAAAGAATTTTGAGGCTTATATTACACAACATTAACGATAGCGTTATTATTATTGTTATCTTCATATAGAAACAATAGAAAAATATATTGTATCGGATTAGGTACTGGATATTTGTTTTATTGTATTGGATTACTATAGATAGATATTTGTTTGCTGATTACATTTAATTTTATTTAACAGCAGTTCCACGATAGTAACTTCGAAAATGTGAGTTGATAGATTAATTATATGAAGATTAAATTAAATTCGCATGATCAAATCTGAGAATCTGATAGAACAAAGACAACAGTGTTATAGAGCAAACAGCAATCTAGCTTCGAATTAACACGAAACGGCTAAGGCGCAGGTAATCCAGTTAGGCGGGGTGCGGGTGGTGAGGGGGTGCTCGCTCAGCGTAAATTTAACCTGCTAACCTACAAAGCGACGACTCTAATCGTAGCCCTAAGCCCCTAAACCTGATTCAACAAATATAAGCTAGCAATAGTTTAGATACTTAACGCAGAAATAGTTAGTTAAATAGTGTCTTTAATAAAATACCATGCTGGTGAAACAGCTCCGACACCCGCGTCTTTGGCGAAGTTGCAAGAGGGTTTGAGCTAAATGAAAATAAAATGAGGTGGGAGGCACACTTTCTCTAGTGGGCTTTATTGAACTCACCTGTTAGAAAACTTGGTGGGATAAGAGTCCAGCGAGTATGGGGCGTGGTGTAACTGCGGGGGGTGTGGTTGTGGGCACTGTAACGACTGCTGATGGAGTAGTTGTGGTGCTCGCTTTCTAGGTGAGGTGGCCAGCCAAGGGTTGGTGCGGATGCGGCAGCGCGGCCGCGGGGACGGCGTCGCACATACCACCGGCGCCGGAAGCTCCGCTACGCATTTCCTGGAGTTGTTCGATCGCCTCTGGAAATATTACAACGATAGAAATATTTTACTCTGTTCGTTTCAAAGTCAAAGTCGAAAATAGCTTTATTCAAATAAACTTAATAATCAAGCACTTTTGAATCGTCTTTATTTTCCTACCACCCGTTCCAGACTTTTTTGTCTGACATGAAGAACGGGCGCAAGAAACTTATCAGCTTTAAAAGCAATAAGTAACAATATTTACAAACTTAAATATATCATAACCAAATACATTACAACACAACAAAGTACTTATGTTATCATTAGACATCGGATTTTATGCATTAGCATATTAATTTGCAGATGCAATTTGAGTTTGAGTTTGATGAGTCAGAATAACTTGTGTTTAAATATGAAATAAGGCGTTTGCGAATAAAGTAACTTTTAGTTTGAGCGAAGTTAAAAGAAAATTGCTGAAAATGATTAGCCCTATTTACAATTGGCAATTAGAAAAATCAAATGGGCTGAATATTATAAGTAGGAATAATGTCCCTTAGTAATAGAAAAATATTCAGCCGATCTGAATTTTCTCGGACATTCCCCATTCGTTTTCGCGTATTTGACTTCACTAAAATATGTCAATTTCGTATAAATAATATTCGCCTGTAAATATTTTCACGAACAAGACGATAATAATAATACCACATAACGCGTTTGCAGAAATTATTAAATAAAACAAACTAATGCTGAAAACAAATAACTTGTATTTATGAACAAGATATGGATCTGGGGGTAAGTTACTCCCAAGAATTTTAATTCATTCATAATGTTCTTGGTTACTCCTGAGTCCCGACGCAATCGAGTAAACGTCAAAACGGTACTATGGAAACCGTTTTCAATGTACCAAAATAACAGATTTTTGACGTTTATTCCATCTTGATGTGAACTCGATCCCATCGAGATCGAGAGTAGCGGCTGTAAGACCGATTTCCCATTGCATGAAACCTTACCTCACCAGGTGGAAGATCAGAAATGTGTTGCAGCAATAGATATTACTTAGGAACACTGGTTTTTAGTGGGTTGCCATCGCATATCCTGGAAGAATATAATTTTTTTTTCGTTTTCGTACTGCTATTTTGACGGAAAATTACATCATGAGGTGGAAGATCGAAACGTTTACCCGTCGCAAGAGAAAAATTTGGAGATCAAAACCCGCATGGGTTGC
Organism: Agriphila geniculea; assembly: GCA_943789525.1. NCBI lineage: Eukaryota > Metazoa > Arthropoda > Insecta > Lepidoptera > Crambidae > Agriphila > Agriphila geniculea. The sequence continues at coordinate 23,288,980 of OX038871.1, forward strand.
CAGCCCCAACCCTGGCAAATTTCAAGGTCTAAACCCAAAACGGAAACACATTGTGTGTTTCGATATTTGGATTAAGAAACAAGAACTGTACGAGTCTTTAAAATGAATCAAAAGCATTTCCTTTTAAACACTATTGAACCACGATTTTGACGTTTAACATTAGCCTCAAACAATCTATATCATATCTATATCTTGGTGTGAGGTAAGGTTCATGCAATGGGAGCTCGGTCTAGAAGCAGTGTTGGGATTTGGAACTAGCCCTCTATGAAGTAAAAGGGCCATTCAAAAATTGCGCTCGGACTCCCTGACGGCAGCCGGGCGCGGGACAAGTGTAACTTGCGGGTGTCAGCATCAGTGCTCTCACTTTACGATCACTGCGCACTATGCTCCCCGAGACAAGGAAGTACATTAAAAATGTTTAACATTGCCATATAACTTCGTTGGGGACAAGCGCTATCGCGATTCATGAGACTTCTAACGCCATCTATTGAGGGTGTTGGAGAAGCATACTAAATTACCAATTATTTGATATAAGTACTAGTGGCACGCCCTAGCTTCGCTTCGGTTCCGTCCTTATTTATTTTGCCATATGCGACCTTCCAACAACACCAGAATGTTTTGCATTTATGGGTTTTTCTATTTATACAGGGTCACTGGAAATATGACGTATTCCTGCTAAGGGGTTATAGACGAGGTCAAAACAAATATTTTTTGTTACATAACTTTTTCTCAAAAAATTATTAGTTTTTGAGTTAATTGAAATTAACTATTTTTTTACCAAAAGTACGTTTTCAGACACAAAAAATTAAAATAAAAGATAACTACTCATTCGATTCCGGTTTTTTTATTATTTTGGGATAGACAACAATCTAAGTGTTGATAATGAATAAAAAAATTGCAAAAAGTACAGGTGTTTATAAAAAAAAACATTCCTTAAATACATTTATTTTTTTATATTTTTCAGATTTTTTAGAAATAGCATCAAATATCTTTAATAAAATCCAAGTAACTAAGCGTGCATAATATTTTAAAAACATCACCAGCTATTCAGCTTTCAGTTGAGGTATAAAACTTAATAACAATTTACATGAAAAATGAGAAATTAAGACTTAACTAAATAGCAGTCCCATTTTATGTAGCAAAAATTTCCTACTTCAAGCGCTTCGAAGGTGGCCGTATTATCCTACTTATATCATAAATGTGAAAGTTTGCTTGTTTCGATGATTGTTAATCAATCACGCAAAACGACTGAACGGATTTGGATGAAATTTGGCACACAGACAGTTTATAAACAGGATTTAAACATAGGAGGATACTATTATCTTGGTTAAAGGTTCCCTAGGGATTTTCTCGAATTTAATTGCGGACAAAGTCGCGGGCGGAAGCTAGTTTGCCATAAATGATCGTGCTTACTAAAAATACTTTCGTCCGAGTGAGTTTGAAACAGAATTATTTTCCGCCGATGAGTCAAAGTTTTATACAGACAGCATCAAAAATAACCATGCATATCAGCCATTTTTAATGACCCGCTGCTGGGGAACAGGCCTTCCTTTCCTTTTGGGATGAAGCGGACGGGCCATAACCCACCACGTGGGCCCAATGCGGATTGGTCGGTGTTAACTCAATGTACCTTACATTGAGCTCTTGGTTTTGGCTGCATTTACAGTCGTTAACACTGACCAATCCACATTGGGTCCACGTGGTGGGTATGGCCCGTCCGCTTTATCCATCCACAAGCCAAAATGTAGGCTAGTTCCCCAGCAGCGGGTCATTAAAAATGGCTGATATGCATGGTTATTTTTGATGCTGTCTGTATAAAATTTTGACTCATCGGCGGAAAATAATTCTGTTTCAAACTCACTCGGACGAAAGTATTTTTAGTAAGCACGATCATTTATGGCAAACTAGCTTCCGCCCGCGACTTTGTCCGCAATTAAATTCGAGAATATCCCTAGGGAACCTTTAACCAAGATAATAGTATCCTCCTATGTTTAAATCCTGTTTATAATCTGTCTGTGTGCCGCCAAATTTCATCCAAATCCGTTCAGTCGTTTTGCGTGATTGATTAACAATCATTCAAACAAGCAAACTTTCACATTTATGATATAAGTAGGATAATACGGCCACCTTCGAAGCGCTTGAAGTAGGAAATTTTTGCTACATGAAATGGGACTGCTATTTAGTTAAGTCTTAATTTCTCATTTTTTATTTAAGTTATTATTAAGTTTTATACCTCAACTGAAAGCTGAATAGATGGTGATGTTTTTAAAATATTATGCACGCTTAGTTACTAGGATTTTTTTAAAGATATTTGATGCTATTTCTAAAAATTCTGAAAAAAAATAAAAAATAAATGCATTTAAGTATTGATTTTTTTATAAACACCTGTATTTTATGAAAAATTTTTTATTCATTATCAACATTCCGATTGTTTTCTATCCCAAAATAGTAAAAAATCCGGAATTGAATGAGTAGTTATCTTTTATTTTAAATTTTTGTGTCTGAAAACGCACTTTTGGTAAAAATGTACTTAATTTCAATTAACTCAAAAACTATTAATTTTTTGAGAAAATGTTACATGACAAAAAATATTTGTTTTGAACTCATCTTTGACCCCTTAGCAGGAATACGTCATATTTCCAGTGACCCTGTATAATACACGTATTAAAAATTGGGTGTCCCAAAACTTTGCCACACGAAGGGAAAGTACCTTAAATATTGAAGTCAGGAAATTTTACTAAAAGATTTTATATTCATTTTAAAAATAATGGAAACTGCAGTTAAAGATTTTTGAAAAATCACCTGCCTAACCCTGGTTAGGCAGGTGTTTTTTCAAAAATTCCTGAATCCTGATTCCTGAATCGAACCCACCAAATATGAAAAAAAAAAACTTTACGATGTCGATCGAATTTTTTCTTGAGTTACAGGCACGAGGCAGAACAAAACTTTGGTCTCGTGTCAGACATAGGTACAACTTTTCACCTCTACCAGCGACAAAAGTGTTGTAGGTAAGAACAGTTATTTTCACGTGATTATCCTAAAAAGCTAAATTCAGCATTAGAAACTTGTTCCTTCAAATCTTTTGGAATTAAACAACTATCTTCATCGCTGGATGCACTAAATTTTGGAATATCTCCTCAGTGATAAAGTGCTTCCAAAGCACTATCCCGTTGTGCATAAAAAAAATATTATCACAAAAATAGTTGCTATGCTGAAAAAAATCTATATTCATAAAGTAGATTCCCGTCGTTTTGTTTTACATTATGTTGTGATTTTCTTCTCTTATTTATTTATTAACAGCCATTAAACACTAATTTGTTATTTATTATATTTCACTATTTTTGCTTATTATTTTTATATTTATTTCATAAATGCGACCTCATTTATCACTGTTTAAAACTCTTTGGTATTCCGTGTATTTTTGTTCTTTACTTTTTAATCCATGTCCGACAAGATAAGCTATCTATTGTTTTCGCAAAGTACTTGTTGTATGGTCTGTGTTTTCCAAGGAAAAAAAGTACTTACAATTCCTTGGTGTTTTCGCACTATCAATTTTACAAGTCTCATCCTTGTCACCCTATTTCTTTTTTCTAAATTATTTCAAAAGCGGTGGTGTTCTAAATTAAAAAAGCACTTTGCTGCAAAAGCAGTGTGCTTTTGAGTCGTTTTCAGGTTTGTTCAAGTTGATAGTATTGTTTAGTTATCCATACGTAGGTACTAAAATATTTTTCCACTACGCAATATAAACTTTATGGCTAGAAATCTCTTACAAGTGTTGTATATCGCGTGGAAGGAAATTACTTTCTATAAATCATTTTTGTAGCTTCCGTCGCAACTTCTATGCCCGCCCCAAGCTGCTACACTAACATAGAATTAAAATTCCGTAGCTAGAGCATTCAGCATGGACGAATTATATTATTTCGTCCATGGCTAGAGCAATTTCGTCTGAAATTAAATAGAACGTGTTACAAAAAAAACCCTATGCCGAATACAGTAGATAGGGAGTATAGCTGGGACCATCAAACTGAACAACTTTTACTAAAGGCACAGAATAGATATGGACCTAATCTGAAATCACGAAAAAAATCAGCTGTTTTAAACATTTTGATATTTTCGTAATTACCTTTTGTATGAAACAGCTGTTTTTTTGCGATTTCAGAGCTGGTTTGGTCAAATAGTAAAAGTTCAGTTCAGTTTTATGGTCCCTATTTATCATATTCAGCATTAGGGTTTTTTTATAAGTATTTGATTGAATCAGGCGTCACTTGGCGGAAGTTCCAAACCATTTTGAAATAAAAACCGGTCAAGAGCGAGTCGGACTCGCGCACCGAGGGTTCCGTACAATCATAAATATATTTGGATATGTTACTTTAGTACAGTCTTTAAAAAAGTAGGATAAACGGCAGACAGGTGGAAGGGCGAACAGACGGACAGTTAATTTACAAATCTTAACCACAGTTGCTTATGGTGACTGAAAAACGTTTCAGCCGCTCCACATTGCAAACTGTTTATATTACTAAGTAGGAACTTATTCTTCGTTTATTCGTACGGCAAATAGTAGGTAATTTATATAAGAACCAGTCACCAATTATTATTGTAGTATTAGGTTGCGCCATCTCTTGACCGATAGTGGAACTATTTTAATTCGCAAGTCAGCATTCTTAGGTCACCGCCATCTGTTGACGGGTAGTGAAACTAAAGAATTCTTGTTTGTTTTTTGAATTTCTAAAAAAGTGTGTTATATTGAGACCTCGTTTTATTTTTCCTGTAATCTTTACGTAAACTACTATTACATAGAATTATTTCAGATTTTTCTCTTTGCAAACTTCGGAGATAAGGGGGGGGGAACGGTATTTTTTTTTACATTTTTCATCATAAGTCGAAAACTATGCGGCCTAAGAAAAAAAAAATGTTTTAAAATGTGCAAACAGCGCTCTTTCATATGATACCCCACACGCCCTAGTCACTTCACTTAAAATTTTTAAGACCCCTTTTCAGTCCCTGTTGTGAAAAAAATATTAATTTTATTATTTCTTTCTTATTTGCAAAATAGTTGGGCAAATGTCATCTTAAACTATTCCAAATTTCAAGTTGATACCATTAGTAGTTCTCGAGATATCCAGCTGTGACAGACAGACAGACTGAGTCACACCATAAGGGTTCCTTTTTTACCATTTTGGTACGGAACCCTAAAAAGAAATATATGTAGCTTACTTCCGCAAACAATTTTGCGGAATTTTGTTTGCGGAAGTAAGCTACATATATTTCTTTTTTCAAAAAAAAATTTTTATAAGGTTAAGACTGCATCAAAAAATATAAATAAACATAAAATAAAGTGTTCTAAAGTCTGAAAGTGTTTCTTTATCACTTTTTCACCTACTCAACCGATCGTAATGAAATGTTGTATATGTTACGGCTAATACCCGAAGTGCGGCTAAACCTAGTTTTAGCCGGCTAAAACTAGGTGAAACGATCTGCTTTAGCCCTGTAGGTCCCGAATATAGATTAGAAATTTCGAGAGGTTATTTTTAACAGACAACAGAAATAACTTTTTAATACCCCATGCTACACCTAGTTTTAGCCGGCTACACCTAGTATTTGCCGCGAGCAAATCGGCTACACCTGGTTTTAGCCAACAGCTATCGGCTACACCTAGTTTTAGCCGGCTAAAACTAGGTTTAGCCGCACTTCGGGTATATATTAGCCGTAACATTATATGTTGTCAGGGGGGTATAAATCAGGGTATAGGGTACCTGTGCGAGCGAAGCGTCTCTGCTTCAGCTTGGGCAAAAATTCTTTCGTATGTCCGGCTGTCTGTTCTCCTCTACAGGGGCCGTACCGGCTAACGAATCGAGCTTCGGAAAATTTGCCGAGTTTCAAATTAAAAAAAATAAATTGAAGTAAGGAATTTCGTATTGTACTATTTTTAAATTTGAGGTTTTTGCATTTACAATGCTATTTTTAAACAATACTAAATAATATACTAGAAAAAATACGACTCGCACCATATCAATACTCAGACGGGAATCGAACCCGCGACCTTTGGATATCCGGTCCAATGCTCTGACCGCTGAGCTACCGAGTCACTAGTGACATCGTCGAATTTTTCCTAGTATATCCTAAACTCTTACGCTGTAAGCCAGCGTTATTTCACCAATGTGAGGAATTACCTCGACATTCAATTGAAATATCTTTCCAGATATTTTAACAATTGATTAAGATGAAATAGCTATATAATTTTTAAATTTGAGGTTTTTGCATTTACAATGCTATTTTTAAACAATACTAAATAATATACTAGAAAAAATACGACTCGCACCAGATCAATACTCAGACGGGAATCGAACCCGCGACCTTTGGATATCCGGTCCAATGCTCTGACCGCTGAGCTACCGAGTCACTAGTGACATCGTCGAATTTTTCCTAGTATATCCTAAACTCTTACGCTGTAAGCCAGCGTTATTTCACCAATGTGAGGAATTACCTCGACATTCAATTGAAATATCTTTCCAGATATTTTAACAATTGATTAAGATGAAATAGCTATATAATTTTTAAATTTGAGGTTTTTGCATTTACAATGCTATTTTTAAACAATACTAAATAATATACTAGAAAAAATACGACTCGCACCAGATCAATACTCAGACGGGAATCGAACCCGCGACCTTTGGATATCCGGTCCAATGCTCTGACCGCTGAGCTACCGAGTCACTAGTGACATCGTCGAATTTTTCCTAGTATATCCTAAACTCTTACGCTGTAAGCCAGCGTTATTTCACCAATGTGAGGAATTACCTCGACATTCAATTGAAATATCTTTCCAGATATTTTAACAATTGATTAAGATGAAATAGCTATATAATTTTTAAATTTGAGGTTTTTGCATTTACAATGCTATTTTTAAACAATACTAAATAATATACTAGAAAAAATACGACTCGCACCAGATCAATACTCAGACGGGAATCGAACCCGCGACCTTTGGATATCCGGTCCAATGCTCTGACCGCTGAGCTACCGAGTCACTAGTGACATCGTCGAATTTTTCCTAGTATATCCTAAACTCTTACGCTGTAAGCCAGCGTTATTTCACCAATGTGAGGAATTACCTCGACATTCAATTGAAATTCGGGTTCGATTCCCGTCTGAGTATTGATCTGGTGCGAGTCGTATTTTTTCTAGTATATTATTTAGTATTGTTTAAAAATAGCATTGTAAATGCAAAAACCTCAAATTTAAAAATTATATAGCTATTTCATCTTAATCAATTGTTAAAATATCTGGAAAGATATTTCAATTGAATGTCGAGGTAATTCCTCACATTGGTGAAATAACGCTGGCTTACAGCGTAAGAGTTTAGGATATACTAGGAAAAATTCGACGATGTCACTAGTGACTCGGTAGCTCAGCGGTCAGAGCATTGGACCGGATATCCAAAGGTCGCGGGTTCGATTCCCGTCTGAGTATTGATCTGGTGCGAGTCGTATTTTTTCTAGTATATTATTTAGTATTGTTTAAAAATAGCATTGTAAATGCAAAAATCTCAAATTTAAAAATTATATAGCTATTTCATCTTAATCAATTGTTAAAATATCTGGAAAGATATTTCAATTGAATGTCGAGGTAATTCCTCACATTGGTGAAATAACGCTGGCTTACAGCGTAAGAGTTTAGGATATACTAGGAAAAATTCGACGATGTCACTAGTGACTCGGTAGCTCAGCGGTCAGAGCATTGGACCGGATATCCAAAGGTCGCGGGTTCGATTCCCGTCTGAGTATTGATCTGGTGCGAGTCGTATTTTTTCTAGTATATTATTTAGTATTGTTTAAAAATAGCATTGTAAATGCAAAAACCTCAAATTTAAAAATTATATAGCTATTTCATCTTAATCAATTGTTAAAATATCTGGAAAGATATTTCAATTGAATGTCGAGGTAATTCCTCACATTGGTGAAATAACGCTGGCTTACAGCGTAAGAGTTTAGGATATACTAGGAAAAATTCGACGATGTCACTAGTGACTCGGTAGCTCAGCGGTCAGAGCATTGGACCGGATATCCAAAGGTCGCGGGTTCGATTCCCGTCTGAGTATTGATCTGGTGCGAGTCGTATTTTTTCTAGTATATTATTTAGTATTGTTTAAAAATAGCATTGTAAATGCAAAAACCTCAAATTTAAAAATTATATAGCTATTTCATCTTAATCAATTGTTAAAATATCTGGAAAGATATTTCAATTGAATGTCGAGGTAATTCCTCACATTGGTGAAATAACGCTGGCTTACAGCGTAAGAGTTTAGGATATACTAGGAAAAATTCGACGATGTCACTAGTGACTCGGTAGCTCAGCGGTCAGAGCATTGGACCGGATATCCAAAGGTCGCGGGTTCGATTCCCGTCTGAGTATTGATCTGGTGCGAGTCGTATTTTTTCTAGTATATTATTTAGTATTGTTTAAAAATAGCATTGTAAATGCAAAAACCTCAAATTTAAAAATTATATAGCTATTTCATCTTAATCAATTGTTAAAATATCTGGAAAGATATTTCAATTGAATGTCGAGGTAATTCCTCACATTGGTGAAATAACGCTGGCTTACAGCGTAAGAGTTTAGGATATACTAGGAAAAATTCGACGATGTCACTAGTGACTCGGTAGCTCAGCGGTCAGAGCATTGGACCGGATATCCAAAGGTCGCGGGTTCGATTCCCGTCTGAGTATTGATCTGGTGCGAGTCGTATTTTTTCTAGTATATTATTTAGTATTGTTTAAAAATAGCATTGTAAATGCAAAAATCTCAAATTTAAAAATTATATAGCTATTTCATCTTAATCAATTGTTAAAATATCTGGAAAGATATTTCAATTGAATGTCGAGGTAATTCCTCACATTGGTGAAATAACGCTGGCTTACAGCGTAAGAGTTTAGGATATACTAGGAAAAATTCGACGATGTCACTAGTGACTCGGTAGCTCAGCGGTCAGAGCATTGGACCGGATATCCAAAGGTCGCGGGTTCGATTCCCGTCTGAGTATTGATCTGGTGCGAGTCGTATTTTTTCTAGTATATTATTTAGTATTGTACTATTTGTTTAAGTTATTTGGAAGATATGGATGTTTGTGTGACCTCATGAAGTAGGGTTTGCCATTTTGGCCCAATTGGGGCTCGATTTATCTGTTTTAATTTGAAACCCGGCAGACTTTTCGAAGCTCGATTCGTTAGCCGGTACGGCCCCAGGTCGCATTTCTCAACCGATTCTCATGTAATTTTGTGAGCAGGTTCGAAAAAAATATATAATTTTTTTGTCACGCCAGTTTTTTGGAATTTTTAAAAATGACGGAGAAGTGTTAATAAAACATATTTCAGTCGGCTTTCCAGTGCTGCAGTCTGTTTTGCTCTACAGGTCGCATTTCTCAACCGATTCTCGTGAAATTTTGTAAGCAAGTTTGAAAATTGTATAGATTTCTTTTCCGAGACAGTTTTTCGAAATTCATAAAAATGACGGAGATATGTAAAAAAACATATTTCAGTCCGGCTTGGCGCTGGCTGTTCTCCTCTACAGAGGCCGTATTACGAGCTCTTAAATCCTGCCAGGTTTATAAATTGCTGTAGTGACATCTCTTTCTCGCTGTATAGCAAATAAAAGAGATAGATTGATAGCCAGTCAGAAAACTGACTGGAAATAAGAGTTCATAATACAGCCCCAGGTCGCATTTCTCAACCGATTCTGGTCAAATTTTGTAAGTTCAATAATTATATAAAACTGTTTAGTCAAGCCAGTTTTTCCAAATTTATAAAAAAAAATATTCACCCATGTCGAATAATGATCAAAGTTAGAAGCACCATCTAGCTGCGAATACTCATGTACTGTGTGCTTCGAAAACTTCATGGCGACATTTTATTTATTTTATCGCGAGGTCTACAGTTCACGGAGCCACTAGTATACTTTTTATTGTCCGAATTAATCGCGTACGTATTTTATATTTAAATATGAAATTACAATCAATGGCATATAACAGCCGGCAACTAATACGCAAACGAACCCCTCAAAGTTTCATTACAGAACAATACATATCCTTTAAACATTACCCTCCATCCATCTCTAGTTTAGTAAAAGAAAGATGTACGAATGTAATAATGAAGTTCTTTCGAACAATAACAAAGCCTGACAATACTTTCTGCTATGTAATAATAGCGGGCAACAATGGCCGTCGGAGCTTTATTTAGTCGGGTCCGCCCCATCAATTTATACGGTCTAGTTAATTAATAAAGTAAACCCAGAACATATGAATAGCTTCGTTGGTAGGCTTAGCCGGGAACGAAATTATAAAACCCCGTTTTAACGTAATTCGCGGGACGTGATTTGCAATATGATTCCGTTGTTCATCCATTATAAAATTTGGAACAAATGTTCATGAAACTTTCATGAAGGTCTTTTGTGAGATAATAACTCGCTTGCTTATAGAGTTTAGAATCGGTTTGATGCAAGACAAGTTTTCATAATATCCATTTTTAGGGTTCCGTACCAAAATGGTAAAAAAGGAACCCTTATGGTGTGACTCAGTTTGTCTGTCTGTCTGTCACAGTCACAGCTGGATATCTCGAGAACTATTAGTAGTTCTCGAGATATCAACTTGAAATTTGGAATAGTTTAAGATGACATTTGTCCAACTATTTTGCAAATAAGAAAAAAAAAATATCTTTTTTACAACAGGGACTGAAAAGGGGTCTTAAAATTTTGAAGTGGGGCTACTAGGGCCATGTGGGGTACCAGATAAAAGAACGCCGTTTGCACGTTTTCAATAATTTTTTCTTTTTTTTAAGCCTCATAGTTTTCGACTTATGATGAAAAATGTAAAAAAAAATAACCGTCTCCCCCCCCCCCCCCTTATCTCCGAAGTTTGCAAACAGAAAAATCTGAAATAATTCTATGTGATAGCAGTTTATACAAAGATTACAGGAAAAATAAAACGATGTCTCAATATAGCATACTTTTTTAGAAATAGTTAATTTTCTAAAAAGTTAACATTAGTTCCACTATCATGAGAGAGAGAGAGCGCTGACCTAAAACTGCATTAATAATTTTATTATTCTACTCTGCAGTGAATTTATTATGATGGTACGGAACCCTCGGTGCGCGAGTCCGACTCGCTCTTGACCATTTTCTTACAAAAAAAAACAGCAAGGAAAAGAGAACTGTGCAAAGAAAACTCGAGTCATTTAAAAGAACCATTGCTTCATTTAATTCAAAGTGAAAAAAAACTGATATAAACTCTGTACCCTTAGCACGAACAGCTATCGAGAAAAAAAACGCGCGTAAAATTACTCGATAGAGAATTATCTATGGAAATTTTAATTTCGCTATTCGGCGGTAGATGGCGTTGTAGAAATTTCCAATACAAAATTACACTATCGAATGATTTTACGCGCGTTATTTTTTTCGATAGCTGTTCGTGCTACGGGTACTGTACTTTTTAGCAATGATAAGATTTATTTAGCAACGTTTTTAATTTTCTGTAACCAAATACGTTTACTATACTACCTATTTTTTTTTTATTCACAACGGGATAGTGCTTGGCCTTCACCTCACCTGATGTGAAGTGACGATAAGGCCGAAGGTGGAAGCGCACTACGCCCGCAATACTCATCAGCATCACTGAGGAACTGGCTCTTGCTAACCTCTTACTGCCGGAACATAACAATTTTTAAATTGTTGTTATGGCGTCAGACTTAAGTAAGATGCTGGTAGCTAGCCAGGCGGACTTAAGCCTACCACCAACCAAACCGAGTACAAATTGTAGCCCCCCCCCCCCCCCCCCTGGGAATCGAACCCGGGACCCCTGCGTCTTTTACACAGGTGGGTGAACCACTAGACCACAGAGGCGGTTAAATTTACTTATTACCTTGTTCAATATGTACATTTATAGACAGTTGAGAGACTATATTCTTTTCAACATAAGATAATTTATATAGGTTCGTTTTCACAAACTTTTTAAAAGTTCACCATTTCCATTCATCATATACCTATTTGTAAGCGAATTTTTTTCTCGCGCTCGATGGAAGCTATCCGAGCGTGGTATTAAAAACCTACGACTTGATTGAAATATTGAAATGAGCGCTGAACGCAGACAATGGTTGTTCAGTCATATGAAATTTAATATCAATTTGGTCCGTTATTCATACTTAAATGACATTAGCATTCACATCACATTGTATATGTACGTTTTACGTACGTATTGGGAAAACAATTTCAGTCTTCAATTGTTTCAGTTTTTTTCAGTTCACAATTAATTACACTTGTGTTTTGCTCACATAAATTAACTTAGGAAGGTAACTAACTTATGATGAATTTGCAAATCTTTATAATCATTAGAATAAACTATGTAGGGCGGAATTTACACCATGTACACCTACCTGTTTATTTTTGAGGCTCCGATACTTCGGCGCAGTTGCATGAGCCATGGTCACGGAAGAACGAATGTAATGCCTCATTTAGATTATCGGCGAACATACTAGCCGAGTAACTCGCCGAGTAATCGGGATCGAATACAGACTACCCGAATATGGTGTTTACATACTCGTCTTCGTGCCTATTCGCCTGTTCTCGGCGAGTATCTAAACTAGGCATAAAGTGTAAATCCCGACATAGTTTATTCTAATAACGTCAATAACCATGGAAATTTAAAACAATATACTCTTCATAGTGTTTTAGTAGCTTTTCGTAATTTCTTACGATACACAGCCGTAAGTTACTTACGTAAGTTTTACGTTAGCAGCTTACAAGTGTAAAGCCCGCCGGTAACGATCAATTGCGATTGTCAATTTTTTCGTCAATGCCATTGTTGGAGCAATTGACAATCGCTTCAATTGCACGCGTAAACGATCAATTTTCGCATCAATGAGCGTCAATGACGTAAAAATTGACAATCGCAATTGATCATTACCGGCGGGCTTAGGGCGCCCTAGAGGTTAATTTATATACCTGTTTGCCTCTTTAAAACCTGATCAATCAATCTAAAAAAAATCACGATAAACGTTAAGGGCCCTATCACATTTTTTCGTCGAAATTTCGATTTTGACGGATTTTAGCGCTACAACCTAGAGAAACCTTTTGGTCTACTAAATACATTTATATGTGTTCGCGACAAAAAATAATATGATGATACACTGGAAAGTTAAAGGGTTAGAAAGGAAAATTAAAGTTGGTGAACGATTTCTTAGAGTCAACTTTGAACATACACAGAAAGAAAAACAAGTACAAACAACAAATAAAAGTATGAAATTTGATTTTCTTATGAAGTAAAGATTATTCTAATATAAATTTTACGTAATAATAATTATGTATCTAGGAGAAATTCGCAGTTATTTCTGAGCGTTTTTAGTAGTTTTATGGTTTTGATTGGGATTTTTTTTCAGATATTCCATACATAATTTCAAAATTCCGAGGCCGCTATGAACTATTCGACTATATAAGAGATAATATTCAATTTTTTTTATTTCATTTGTTAAGCGCAGTAGTTCAATCCATGACCCCAAAAAAGTGCCTTCGCGCATTTTATGAAAATCTTTCTCTGCAATTTCGGGTTTAATTATAAAGTTAAGCAAATTTTCAAAAAAGCGAGGCCGTCATGATCTATTTCAATAGCTATTCTACACTATTCAATAAGTCAAAACTGTTAATGTATTGTTGTTTCTGAGATTGAGAACCCCAAAATTGGCCATTTTACGCAAAAATCACAGTCGAAACGTAATATGCCTCTTAAGAGGCGGGAGTAAATAACGGCAGTGGTGAACTCATCGGTGTAATTGACATCGATGGTGTAGCTCACAGACATTGGCTAGAGATAATTGATAATTATCTCTGAGCTATCTAGAGATAAATCCAATGCTCACAGAACACGGAAAAGTGGCGTATTTTGTGTTTTTTGCTGTCGCCCGTGCGTGCCTTATATTATTATCCACTCTCCGGGGATAAAATAGACTTGATCGACGTACTGTTGTTGTCCACATGATTCTGTTACTTATGCCACATCTTTGATAGCTTTCTCAGACTTTACCTAACCCTTGCTGATCGAGGAGCGGCAACAAAGAACCTCCTGACATGATTTATATCGTCACGTCACCCAACATTGGTTATGTTTGCTTACCTTAGCCGGCTCATGATACAGGTGTGTGGTAGGCGGCGCGGGCGGCGGCGGCGGGGCGACAAGCGGAGCGGCTAGCGAGGCGGGTGGCGCGCCGGGGGAAGTTCCGTCCGTGCTGTAGCCCGTGCTGTACGCGCTCTCCGGGGAGGAAAGGGGTGGCGGGGGCGGCGTGGCGGTGGTTGTCGTCACCCGACATTGCTTCTGCTTACGTTTCTTCGCTCTCCCCAGCTGCGCCTCCATCCATGACTTCAGCCGCGCCCCCAACATGCCGAGGCCGGCACCTGAAATTATGTCAAACGTAAACTCAACTCAAAGGGGTTTACGGAAGTAGGTAATGTGCGTAAGTATACAACGTGTTACAAAAATAACCCTAAAGCTGAATTTGGTAGATGAGACCATCAATCTGAACAGGGGCCCTGCCGGCTAACTTTTCGAACTTCGGTGGTATTTCAACTTAAAACAGATAAATCGAAGTAAGGAATGTTGTATTGTGCTATTTGCCGAAGTTATTTGGAAGACATCTATGTTCGTGTGACATCATGAATTTGGGTTCGCCATTTTGGCCTGACTGAGGCTCGATTTATCTGTTTTAGTTTGAAGCCCAGCAGACTTTCCGAAGTTCGATGCATGCGGGACCAATTCTGAAAGAGCGAAAAAAAAACAACTTGTTCAGTTTGATGGTTCCTATCTTACCATATTCGGCTTTAGGGGATATTTGTCACACGTTATATAACGTGGTATGTTTATAGTTTCTACTATGTAGGTAGGTACATAACCCAAATCAATGGTTATGATCTTCTGTCTGATGGATTTTTATCATCACAAAACCATCAGACAAAAGTACTTTCGCTTGGGATAATACGCAAATTAGTATTATCGAGAAAACTAATAAAAATATTTCCAAGATTTGGATGGATGGATAAAGTAACTTGTTACAAAAGTTGAACCAACTTATCTTTACCCAATAAGAAAAAAATACAATCTCGTCTACGCACAGTCAGACTGAATGACTGGATATAAAGAAACCCGTAAAACCGGAAACAGAGCAAAATATTGAATGCAACAACAAAGGCAAACATCATAACACCAATATACAAGGGAAAACAACTTTCTCACTTCTCGCAAATACTTAGGTGTCGAATAAATAAGCAGTTGGCATTTTGATCGGCCCATTATTCAAATAGCGGACTTCTGTTTCTTTTTTCGTTGATACTTCAGTCAGCAAGATAATCAATAACAGGAACTCGTAAGCTTTTATTAAACAAAAGAATAACGTACCGCCCGCAATAAAAAAATAAGCATTACAAAAACAAAAACACACCGCGTTACAAATTACTGAATGTACCAACAACATGGTGTGAGTGTGACAAAGGGTTACCCATTTGTTACGGAAAAAATACTGCGAACCTTGTCACCTGAAACATGAGTAAAGGTATATGTCACACACCCTCACGGCAAACAAAAGACTGTCTCGTTATTATAACTGGTGCCTGAACAAAGGATTTCGGTAAACTACGTTAAATACTCGGCGGGAGAGAATCGTTCCGAGTGCTCCACATTTCCCCGCCTGTTGAAACCCGCTTCTTTGAAGTAAACAAAAGTAGTAACGTTTAAATGTTTTATCGTCTCGTCACTCCGCTCGCTAGCGCACGACATCGCATCGACATAATGAATTGACTACACAGTAGCTACGGTTGCAGATTCTAATTCATTCTTTCTTTCTTGCTTGTGAAAAGCCCTACTGCGCCCGAAACGGAGTTCTCAATATTTATTTTGAGATTTAGTTTACAATATCATTCATATAAAGCTGCTGCTTACGTACGAAAGAGAAGAAAACATTTTTTTGAAAAATATGAAGATAAAAAATATTTGGTTCAATGATATCAAAAGGAAATATAATAAGTCTATGATTTGGTTCTACAATATTGTTATATCTATGCAAAAGTTCTTCTGAATCAACTTTTACAACAAAATATTTCTATAAAATCGACAGTTGAATCGAAACAAAAGACACCAAAATGAGAATAATTTTTCAAAATCCCTCAGAGCATTTTCTCAAAACTCAATTTTCGTAGCGTTATCAAATCTCCACTGTCGCCCGCCGCGCGCCGGCCGCTACGTTTTCTCGCCCGCCACCGTCATTGCTATACTGTTTATCTTTTCATCGCATTGACGTGCCGTTAGCCCTCCACACAATGCGACTGCGGTCCCTCGGTGTCGACTTTCAAGAAACTCTAGATGCTCGTAAAAAGGGAGCGTCCCTTCATTTCCATCGAAAGAACGCCGCAGAAACACTACGGCTTTCATTAGCGTAATACAGTACCGACCGACGCGCCGAATGTAAATCGGACTTTCATTTGATGTCTGATTGAAACGTCTTTCATGGCTGATCGGAATATTGATTTTGTGAAAAATTACAAAGTTACCGTAAACGTTTTTATTTATAACCGTAACCTGAAGGAATTAATTATGATAAAGCAAAGATCGGACGTGTCGTATATGTGATCAAATACCTAGAAGTAAACAATTATTATAAACAATTATTCCTTTATTATATTAATTATTTATTATTATTATATTTAAAACTTTTTCCTTTTATTGATATTATCACTCTTTATAGTTGTATCAAAACTAGTACCGTAGAAATAGTCGATATATTAGGGGTTAAAGTATGAAATTGCAGATTTGTCCTTTATACTAAAAACTCGTTTTTTTTTATGTAATAATATTTACCCTTATTATCTATACATTGTCCCCATCTAATCGGAAGTTCATTTATGCCTTTGCGATAGAACTCTGGGGATCTAGATTCGACCAAACGTGTGAAAGCATTGTACATTGTACTGCCTCTTGAGAAGACAATTTTTTACCACGTAGAAAATTGTCTAAATCACGAAAAATCCGTTGGAGCAAGGTCTGGCGAGTACGGAGGATGACGTATGATTTCTAACTGCAGCTCCTGTAGAGTTATTAGGGGTTAAGAATAAAAACTGCCGTTTTTTATGGGAAATTTAAAAAAAGTGCATTTACCATACTAACATTTTATCTTTTAAAACTTTTATTTGCAAAAGTTTACACACTCAGCTAAGTAATGCCATATGTGGTAAGTGAAAAATAAGTATCGGCTAAGTTACAACTAATTAAGTGACATTTCTGCTAACAAAAAAAGAGTCACTTTCAGACTTTTTTTTTACATTCAGGAAAATAAATTTGAAATATTTTTATTGTTGATAGTGGGCCGTTATGATCAAAATTCAAAATAAAAATAAGTAATTGAAGCATCTTTATCATCGCAAATAAATAATTTCCTTTTCTATATTATATATTTCTATTTCATCATAGAAGATATGAAAGCCGGTGTGTGAGAAAAAATTGGCAATTTCATACATTAACCCCTATTACATACTGCGTAAAAATATTTTTAGAAGAATACTTACAACAATTATTACCTACCTACATTCGTTAACTTCTGAAAAAAGTTCCGAAAATGTTGTTTGTGTGAAATAAAACAACAACCTACCTACTTAATAATAAAAAAGAAATATTTACAAAACACACAAAAAATCCCCATTATTATGATGGATGAACCGGATAAAATTAAGTCCCTCGTGTATCCACATTTTGATATTTTGTATTACGTCCGATGGGGCATCACAAATCCTGCATTATACGAGTTACTGTCTAAAAATAAATCAAGCGAAGAAAATAAGAAACAGAGCATCCATCAAAAGTCGTAACTTTCTATTTATTTGGCCGAGCAGCCATCAGTCATCGCGCGTATGGCGGGATGCGGCGGCCGGCTGTTATAATAACTTATAACCAAACTTATCATTTTTCTCAATACAGAAAATCGTATTACAGTAAAACTAATAATATTCATCTTTATCGTTTATTACAAGTCTGTATTTTTTTAAGTCCATCGGTGAAAGTTCTTATTCTAGTTTGCAAATCATCAATGGGCTTTTCCAAAGGTGACATGAAATGTATTAAAAAAACACATACCTAGCTTCTTTTTGTACCAACTCAACCATGGAACTCAATTATATTTTTAAGTAGGTTTGTACACTATCAAATTAAACTGATAGAACGGATGAATTATAATGAAAGATTATCTGCTTTTTGTACCATAACCAAACAACACTACAACGGCAAACACATATCAATACTAAGTTATTTATTCTTATGGTATAATCCTTAAGTAAAGTAACAAAGTCTTAAAGTAGGTAGATCCTCTAAGGAAAGTGGAGATCGATCCCCTCATCAATAAGTCAGCGCCCTGGATCCTGGAGCGCCCGTAATGGATTGCTAATATTAGCTAAATCTCGTAAGTTTACAGCCCCCTTGGATAACCCCGACTATCCTACTTTTCTCCAGCTTTTCGTTCCCACAATTTATATTGGGGTTTTAACATTCTAGTAAGATACGGGCGCATATGTGAAAGTAAACAAAAAAAACTAATAACTTTCAATATAGTCTAAGAATAAGTTATTAGATATAAAATGTAAATAATATATTTGTAGAGGTAAATAAGCATTACTTAATTCATTTACTCGTAATAATTATTCCAAGTTAAAGTCCAATAGGCATGACGACAATTTTTCTTATTTTATGTTACATAAATTACCTCTCAAAAAAAGAAACATTGGTAAAAGAATTATTTCGCTAGAATGACGAACTGCCCGAGATATCACAGTTTGAAATGGACACAAATGGACTCACCAAAAAACGCTCCATACTAACGGCTGCGACATGACGTTACGCCTGAGTAGTTTGTATGCAACGCGAAGGAAATTTGTTCGGCAGCTATTTTAAATATTGTGTTTATCATTAAAAAAACAAAAAACCGACTTCAAAAAACCTACCTCTAAAAAGCAAGAAATAATATTCGTAATAATAAAACACGTCTATTGAAGTCGGGTGGGGCTGGAGTACAAATGTCTTTTTTTTTTATTCTAAAAGCCCCACCCGACTTCAATAGATGTGTTTTATTATTACGAATATTATTTCTTGCTTTTTAGAGGTAGGTTTTTTGAAGTCGGTTTTTTGTTTTTTTAAACAATTTTTTATTTTTTTATTTTTAGTGTAGGTAACTTTTGTATTAGGTAGTGTAGGTATATTATTTAGGTAGAAATTAAAATCGGCTCAGCCAAACGTGAGTTAATCGCGGAGAAACATACATACATGCGGGTTAAACTGAGAACCTTCTTTTTTAAGTCGGTTAAAGAACTACACTTAAGATATCCCTTTTCCAACAAAAACATAATTATTTTATTCAGTTCATAAACAAAGAAGTTATACGACTGATCATCGAGGTAGTTCACACAAAATCATACTATTTTCGTGCTTTTTTTCAAGATTACTTGAAAAGTACTGAACCGATTTCAAAATTTAAAAAAATGGGACCAACTTGGGAGTTTACCTAATGTAATAACGTTTGAATCATTTCAATCGGTCCAGCCGTCTTCGAGTAATCGGTGTACATACAAAAAACAAAAACAAAAAAAAAAAACGGGTCGAATTGAGTACCTCCCTCCTTT
This sequence comes from Agriphila geniculea, assembly GCA_943789525.1. Classification (NCBI taxonomy): domain Eukaryota; kingdom Metazoa; phylum Arthropoda; class Insecta; order Lepidoptera; family Crambidae; genus Agriphila; species Agriphila geniculea. The sequence continues at coordinate 23,308,666 of OX038871.1, forward strand.
TGAAGTCGGTAAAAAATGATTTCTTAGACTTTGCTATACATTTTACGGACTAATTAAAGGTATCATTTATTTTAATAAATTTTATACTTTTTAAATGAACTTGTCCACCCAACTTTGAAGGGTCATAAAACAAATAATATGTAATATCTAAAACCAAGAGGTATACAAGCTACTCTAAAAGTTTAATAAGTTTACGATTTTTATTAGTATTTCGAAACTTTTGCATTTTTCTGCAGTTTTATAGAGCAGGAGAGAAATAGGGCTCCAATTCATTTTCATGGACAATTTTATTTGCATTTGTTTATGTGTTAACATTTAAACAAGTATTATTTTTTGTAAAATTATTTGATGTCAGGTAGACAAAGTGTGTTAATATTATGCACGTAGCCGCCTTCGAAATCTGTTTGGTAATTGTTTCTTTGCAACTTGGTTAATTGATTCGATTGTTTTAGTGATTTAATAGAACATTTCTACTAAGTATTTCGCAATCAGTTACAGTAACTTTCTAAAGTTTAACGTTTTACAAAGACCCCTTTAATGCCGAACACAAAAGCTCTTACATTGTTCTGAAAATTCAATCATCAAATGATTCAGAGTCAAATTGAGCTCTATAACAAAGGCATTAAGTATGAGAATTATTATAATTTCACTTTCTATTCTAAAACCATAATATTTATTTGTGGCTCTGTGAGCTGTACACACAGACCATACAAAAAATAATACTGTGGGTGTACCTACACCTCGCGTTTGTAACATTCTTAAACTTTTTCAAAATTGCTGAAATATGATTTTTGTCCTAGAGGAGAAACGCCGAACTTCCGGAAATACGCGAAATCATTTTTGCCCAAGATAAAATGTGCTGTGCTGAAACGGTGACGCTTCGCGCTCGCAATTATACAGCGGTGAATAGTTTCTTTGTAAACGGAAAATATTTTATGTCAAGGAAAAAGTACTCTGCTGTTTTATTATATACCGACTTTTGCTTGGTTACTTATTAAAGTGGCACCCACCATAATGCCAGGTTAGGTACCTATACCTTTTTAATTTTCAAATTTGATATCCTTTTATCATACACTTATGATCAAAGGAAAATTTACTGATTGTAGTGTTATCCGTGATTTTGTCGTTACAGTCTGCTAGAATTTTACTAAATCTCTTCACAAGTTTACGACCCCGATAAAGCCGCACGATCCGTCTTTTCAGCAGCAATTCGTTCCAGCAAGCAAGCTTCAAAGGGAAACGCTGCAGATAACCCGTCGTGTTTCTTTTTATTTAGATACCAGATAGTGAAAAAAACAAATAGGACTTAGGAAAAATTGCGTGGTGTCCCTGAGGACCAATACTGCAGTATAACGCAACTGTACCAAATATAAAAAAATATACAGAAATAAGTAACTGAACAAAAAATTAAATGTTTTCTGTTGGTCTGTAATTTTGAATAGTTTAGTAAAACTGTTTTGCAATTCTAACAAATAAATGCACTTAACAAGCAAATTTTCCTCACTCTAACTAAAAGATTGCTGATATTAACCACAAAGTAAAATTTCACCCACCCTCCTTTTGCAAACGCCTTGTCATCGGTTCATGGGACCACCCCATTCTTGGACTCGCTAAATTTTAAAGAATCCCCACAGAGGGAAAAGTTGTATTACATATTTCTATTCTTAGGTAGGATTATGTTATTATAAGCTTCATACATTTAATATATATCGCAGGGAAACGATAATAACAGATATGAAATCAAATCCCTATTCAGTTAACAGGAGATACTCTTGAGGGTAGGTACTTCTCAACAAAATTCTCGATTTTTATTGAAGTTTATATAAAATGACATAAAATACTTAGTCAATGTATGTTATTATCTCAAGTAAGAAATACAATACTCATATACCTACTCAATGACTACCACAATTTAAAAAAAAATCAATATCCCCATATTTCGTTAAGAAATAAAATACTTTACCTACTCTAATAATGACTACCACAATTTCAGTAGAAAATAATCAATATCCTCATAGCAGACCAGTCGTAAAAGAAAAAGAGGTACAATAAACCTTAACGTGTCCTCAACCTGAGTAATGAATAGGTGAACCCACCAATATATTGTGGTTCAGACAGACGATCGAAGTTTACTGCTCGCCGACTATTGCGAGCAAGAGAAACGACGCAAACAAAATGTACAAGAGGGCACATAAAAGTGCCTACAAAAACAAAATTTGCGTGTTTGCTATTACATTGGAGTTGCGAACTTTATTATGGTGGATCTAAACTTTTTTTGGAAACCTCTGTTCAACTATTGTTTATTCTACAAACTAAAGTATACGTTTCAATCTTTTGTTTGTTGTATTTACATCATGTATCAAAAAACCCTGTCAAATCGTGAAACAGGAACATATGTCGAAAAACGATTTTTTTTTCGCTATTCCATAGGAAGTCGGTCAGCTGCATACATTTTGAATGGAGTATGATTTTTTTTTTTCGTTTTTCGAAACATGTCCCATGGAGAATGTTGTTCAGTTTCAGTAACACAATCACCTGTTTCAGGATCTGACAGGGTTTTTTTATTCATGATGTATATTTATTGAAATGATTTGTGTTTTGTGCAATAAAGTATTTATTACCATTTTTATTATATTTGAAGTTGATTGTACAAATTCTGTTGACGAATACGAACTCATGATATTTCGTTTCCGTTTAGGAATTTCAAATAATCTTTGTTTAGTGTCCAATACGTTTTACGATTAAAAGGTGCAGGAAAACTAAAATAGACGCAATATGTATCTAATGAACACATGTAGCCACTTGTCACCAAAAAATACGCATATGTAAAGGTATGTAGATATTCGAAATATAGGTATACGATACATCTACATTTTTGCCAATCGAAATTAAAACGTGGCGGACTACAGCTGCGCCACAAAAAAAAAGTTGGAAATCTGACTTTTTGACTATGCCATGATGAAGTCGATAATTTGTCGGAATTTGTCGCACAAAAACCAGAATTTGTCGGTCTTGCGTTTAGGAGATACGTGTGGCCCAGCTGTAGAGACGTCTCTACAGCTACGCCACACAGATCTCGAAAACGGAAGGTCGTAGCAAAAATCTGATTACTCGTGTGTGCAGCCGTTAATTTGTCGGAATTTGTCGCACAAAAACCAGAGTTTGTCGGTCTTGCGTTTAGGAGATCTGTGTGGCGCAGCTGTAGAGACGTCTCTTCAGCTGAGCCACACAGATCTCTAAAACGGAAGGTCGTAGCGAAAATCTGATTACTCGTGTGTGCAGTCGTTAATTTGTCGGAATATGTCGCACAAAAACCAGATTTTGTCGGTCTTGCGTTGAGGAGATATGTGAGGATACGCTGTGGAGACTTTTCTACCTGGATCTTGAGAAAGGAAGGTCGTAGCGAAAATCTGATAACTCGAGTGTGTAGCCGTTAGTTTGTCGGAATTTGTCACCAAGAATCAGAGTTTGTCGATCTTGCGTTTAGGAGATATGTGAGGATACGCTGTGGAGTCCTTTTTACCTGGATCTCGAGAACGAAAGGTCGGAAGCGTATCCTCACATATCTCCTAAACGCAAGATCGACAAACTCTGATTCTTGGTAACAAATTCCGACAAACTAACGGCTACACACTCAAGTTATCAGATTTTCGCTACGACCTTCCTTTCTCAAGATCCAGGTAGAAAAGTCTCCACAGCGTATCCTCACATATCTCCTAAACGAAAGACCGACAAAATCTGGTTTTTGTGCGACAAATTTCGACAAATTAACGGCTGCACACACGAGTAATCAGATTTTCGCTACGACCTTCCGTTTTCGAGATCTGTGTGGCTTAGCTGTAGAGACGTCTCTACAGCTGCGCCACACAGATCTCCTAAACGCAAGACCGACAAACTCTGGTTTTTGTGCGACAAATTCCGACAAATTAACGGCTGCACACACGAGTAATCAGATTTTCGCTACGACCTTCCGTTTTCGAGATCTGTGTGGCGCAGCTGTAGAGACGTCTCTACAGCTGGGCCACACGTATCTCCTAAACGCAAGACCGACAAATTATCGACTTCATCATGGCATAGTCAAAAAGTCAGATTTCCAACTTTTTTTTGTGGCGCAGCTGTAGTCCGGCACGTGAAATTAAATTAGATCCTACGTATCTAATATTATTTCGAATGGCAAAAGCACTAAATTATGCTCGGTTTGACTTTTTTGTATTCTTTGCTAAATAATAAGAACAAATCATTCTAAATAAGTACATATAACTTTAAGAAAAATAATACATTATAAAACTACAATAGCTACTTTTAAGACTCTTGAATTCAATATATAGCTTACACCCCAGGATAATTTATGAAATATAAAAACCTTCCAGATTTGTTTTTTATCGCATGCTTGCATGCTATAGATTTCAATTTCCCATTTCCTAAGTAACCGTCGATTATGGTACGTAAAGACTGATCATTATCATCATAAAATATTCCAGAGCCACTCCCTGCACCGTTAAGGGATGTAAAACACATCGATACACGTAAATCGCTAAACATTTCTTATTTAGATAACTTTTATCGTCTGGAATCGAATCATATTCTCAATTTATGTTGCTATTTAAAAAACCTCATACATAAGTGGGTTCTTTTCTAGATATTTTTAGGGTTCCGTAGCCAAAATGGCAAAAAACGGAACCCTTATAGATTCGTCATGTCTGTCTGTCTGTCTGTCTGTCTGTCTGTCTGTCTGTCTGTCTGTCTGTCCGTCCGTATGTCACAGCCACTTTATTCCAAAAGTATTAAGACTACATAGTTGAAACTTAGTAGGTAGGTGTATTCTGTGAACCGCTTTACGATTTTTATACAAAAATAAAAAAAATAAAAGATTAAGGGGGGGCTCCCCATACATGAAACTGAAACTGAAAATATTTTTTTTCATCAAACCAATACTTGTGGGGTGTCTATAGATAGGTCTTTAAAAATGACATTGAGGTTTTTTAGACTATTTTTTTTTAAAGTCAACCGTTTGAAAGATATATGCCGCCAAAGTGGTAAAATGTGTGTCCCCCCCCCCTTTAACTTTTAAAGTAAGAGGGTGAAAAATCTAAAAAAAATATATGCTATAGATCTTAATAAACACTTTCAACGAAAATTATTTTGAACGAGATACAGTAATTAGTTTTTGAGATATAGTACATTTTCCAAAACCGCAAATATAACTTTGTCATTCATACAAAAACTGTGAAAAACAAAGTTATTTTTTCAGACGAAAAATGATAGCGGTATTAAAATATGGTATGGTATAATGTACCTACGGAACCCAACTGCGCGTGGCCCGACACGCACTTGGCCGGTTTTTTATATTTTTTGTTTATCGAGCGGCTGAAGATACTTTTTAGCAAACAGTCTTAATTATGAATTAATGTACCTACACATTTGTTGGTATCTGTATTACAAAAAACCTATTAGACAATTATTATTTTGTTATTTGCACTATAGTGCTTAGTGCCTTCGTAAGTTTTTATACTAATGAAAAAAGACACTGTTTTCGTTATTGAGATATTCTAATGATTGTGATTATGTCTCAACTATTGACTTTTTATTTTACTTTTCTGTCATGTTTTTTTCTTATATTCCGGTGTAAAAATACGACTAAAAGCGCAAAAGCTGGTCCCAGACGTGGCTTAATTAATATATCAAATATTCATTTATGCGGGATGTCTCTGCCTAAACAGGGGGAAGAAAAACACTCACTGCACCCTTGATGCTGTTCACCTGTGCAAAACACAGGCACCATGAACTAACTGCCTGTTTTTTATTAAATAAGGAATGTCAGCCAAAAAGCATTCGTGAATAAGTGTAGTAAAAGTTTCCTTATGAATAAAGAGGAAATTAAAGTCTCTTATTTGTTTAGCACGATTAAAATTGTGTCAGTGCGCCCATAAGCATGCCGCGGATTCCATAAGGCGCGGTCGCAGCCTGAAATTTTGGGGGGGGGGTCACTAATAATAATAATTGCTTTTCTGTAAATTTTTAGAAGCTTTTTCTATGTGACGTGTACAATTTTGGGGGGGGGTCATGTCCCCTGTGACCCCCCCCCCTCGCACCGCGCCTGGATTCCACCCAACCACATAATATTAATCCACAACTCTGCTTCGATTTCCCAGTGCACATTTTCATCCAGCTTCGGTGGTTATAAGCAGCTGCTAAGCATTTCCACTTCTTTCCGTTTGGCATTTATCAACTATAGAATATGTCGAAATTACTAAGCCACACTTTGACAAATAGTTAGCCAAAATTCACTACGTCATCTGCTTTGAATAATTTACTGCACCAAATAGTGGCAGGTTGCCAACCTATCGACTTTACATAGTAGCACACTTTGTTAGAGGTACTTAACTTCTAAGAGCAATCATATACGGTTAAATTTATGCCAGTTTTAAAAAGAAAACGCTTCGCGTCTTATCTTCATGGCCGTGTTTTAAAGAGTAGTAGGTACTTCTTTCTCCACAATTAGGTACCCTTGCAGAGAAATTCCTTTTCACCAACTTTAACAAGTTATCGTCAACCTCAAACGAGGGTACACGAGGATTTTCCACTCCCCTCGTTCCAACATAATTGCGTTAATCTTCACATTAATCATCTAATTATGATGGAAATGTAGAACAAAGTTCAGACGGTTTGCGGATTACGTCTGGTAAACGACTAAGTTTCCGTGTGATTACTAGGTACGTACAACGTGTTCTTCACTAATTACTAATTAAGAAAACATGACATGTGAAAAGGGTCCGGCAAACAAAGGCGGAGGACAATGTTTGAAAAACACGTAGTCTTCTAATCTCAACTCCAAAAAGGTTAAATTGAATTTAAATGTAGAAATGTTTTAATAAAACAAATATGAACATTAGTAGTTAAAACTCTACTACAACTGAATACACTGTCCAAGTCTGGTACCAAATAAAAAGTGTCCGAAGAAAGTCGCCAGACTACGGGCTAATTGCGGGACGCTTTCAGACTGCGTCTAGCTGCAGTCTGCAGAATTGCACCAAAACGAACAAGGTCTAAAAAGCTTGCAAGCGATTGTGTCGCGTCGGAGCTGTGGAACGGCGTTGATGCAAAACTTGAATAATGCACTGCGCACTTTGCTAGCATAATTCTCTCTAATGGCAAACTAAAATCTCACCTGCATACTGAATAGATAAAGTTAGATAATAAAACTTTCAAGTCTGGTAGGTGCAATCCAATTAAGTCGAGGAAAACTCATTTTGCATGAAATACGAGTAGCACCGGCTGAAGAAAAAAATCTGCAATCTCGTAATCCAATAGAGCTTCTTAAGCAGGCAGGTTTTCGTTAACACGACGAGTATTAAAAGTGATTAGTGAAACTTGGTGTTAATTAAATTATGCAGGTGCAACAACAAGTTGTAACGTGCCGGACTACAGCTGCGCCACAAAAAAAAAGTTCGAAATCTGACTTTTTGACTATGCCATGATAAAGTCTATAGTTTGTCGGAGTTTGTCGCCAAAAACCAGAGTTTGTCGGTCTTCCGTTTAGGAGATACATGTGGCTCAGCTGTAGAGACGTCTCTACAGCTGCGCCACACAGATCTCGAAAACGGAAGGTCGTAGCGAAAATCTGATTACTTTTATGTATAGCCGTTAGTTTGTCGGAGTTTGTCGCATAAAAACCAGAGTTTGTCGGTCTTGCGTTTAGGAGATACGTGTGGCGCAGCTGTAGAGACGTCTCTACAGCTGAGCCACACAGATCTCGAAAACGGAAGGTCGTAACAGAAATCTGATTACTTGTGTGTGTAGCCGGTAGTTTGTCGGAGTTTGTCACCAAGAACCAGAGTTTGTCGGTCTTGCGTTTAGGAGATATGTGAGGATACGCTGTGTAGACCTTTCTACCTGGATCTTGAGAACGGAAGGTCGTAGCGATAATCCGATTAGTCATATCTATAGTCGGTAGTTCGACCGAGTTTGTCACCAAATATCAGAGTTTGTCGGTCTTGCGTTTAGGAGATATGTGAGATTTTCGCTACGACCTTCCGTTCTCGAGATCCAGGTAGAAATATCTCTATAGCATATCCCCACATATCTTCTAAACGTAAGATTGACAAACTCTGATTTTTGGTGACAAACTCCGACAAACTAATGGCTACACACTCGAGTTATCAGATTTTGGCTACAACCTTCCGTTCTCAAGATCCAGGTAGAAAGGTCTCCACAGCGTATCCTCACATATCTCCTAAACGCAAGACCGACAAACTCTGGTTCTTGGTGACAAACTCCGACAAACTACCGGCTACACACACGAGTAATCAGATTTCTGTTACGACCTTCCGTTTTCGAGATCTGTGTGGCTCAGCTGTAGAGACGTCTCCTACAGCTGCGCCACACGTATCTCCTAAACGCAAGACCGACAAACTCTGGTTTTTGTGCGACAAACTCCGACAAACTAACGGCTATACATACAAGTAATCAGATTTTCGCTACGACCTTCCGTTTTCGAGATCTGTGTGGCGCAGCTGTAGAGACGTCTCTACAGCTGAGCCACATGTATCTCCTAAACGGAAGACCGACAAACTCTGGTTTTTGGCGACAAACTCCGACAAACTATAGACTTCATCATGGCATAGTCAAAAAGTCAGATTTCCAACTTTTTTTTTGTGGCGCAGCTGTAGTCCGGCACGTCAAGTTGTATATGTTAAAATTCTATATGGGAGTTCGCCAATTATCCTTTCATTTAATTCGAGTAGTGTTGTAGGTAGGGTAGGTAGTATCATTTTAAAACAGGGCTGAAATTAAACTAAGCTAACCGTTAATTTAAAACATTCTAGTACATCCTACGCTGCTGGCATCTCCCTAATTGCCATTAAATTTAACATACGTCATAGCTTAAAGCTCGTAAAAGTACGACAAATAAACCACATTTACGTTTTGAGGTTGTGAACATATTTTTGGGGCGATACGTGTCTGTCGCGACGTGAATATTTAAAATGGCAATACTGACAGTTTTGCCGCGGCTTGCAGGGGTGATGAACCATTCATAAATAATGTACTTCAGAATCGCTATTCGTATCATCCGATTACATAAATTTTCCCGTCCGTCGTCGTCGGTCGGTCGGTTCAACTGTTTTCGCTCTTTTAATCGAGAACGATATTTCTTATCCAAGTAATTATGGGTATCATCAATCACACGCTCCGTTTGAATCCAATATTGTCTACTTATTTTTCGGTTCTTTATCCAATAACGTTATAAGTATATCAATGGATCTGAGCTGTGCTCATTGCTAATCTAAGCTAAAATGTTGTTACTTATTTTTGCAAAAGAAATCTCTTTCGGTCAACCACGTAACTTAAAGTAAAGCGATAGTGTGGTACAGTGAAATTCCAAGCATTGGCAATTTAACTCAAAATAAATAGGTAGTATATTCCTCTCTAGAATATTATTAATTAGCGGCCGCCCGCGACTTCATCTGCGAGGAAAGTTTTTTTACTGCCCCTCGGGAACAGTACTTTTTTTTGGATGAAAGGAATGTATGCAAAATTTCACGACGATCGGTTCAGTAGTCAAGACATGAAGCGTAACTTTCGCATTTATAATATTAGTAAGGACAAGGATTAGTAAAAATTGATAACCGAAACACTATTCAACTAGAAAATACAAACTTAAAATGCTTGGATTAATACTATTTTATTTATTAGTTTTGTTTTAAAATGTAGGACGTATCGTATCAAAATAAATACTGCAGGTATAAGACCAAAATTTGGGCTATATTTAACAGTAAAGGACGAGTACAAGGGTTTATTTATATACAGAACGTAGACAGGTCCCTCCCTAATATAATAATCCATCAAAATGAAACATCAAAGCAACGGGGACAGACACGATATCCCAAAACTCAACGACAACTCAAAAGGAGAAAATCTCGGTAACTCTGTTACGGGACGTGATCCCTAAAACGTGCTTCCACCAGTCACGCACGACACGTGCTTTTATTCTATACTTATATCACACATTTCTATAACAGAACGAAAAAGTGAACAGCGCAAAACGCCGGCATATATGATAATAATATTCACTCTCAACCTCCACAAACCCTCATGCAACAAATGGAAAACCGGCTCGTGTTCATAAATCGCTCTACATCCAATACAAAGCCTATTAATCTGAATTCAGCACAACCCTTCAGAAGGGATCTGGGAATCTCTCATAGGGGCAGTGGGCTATCGAACGAACCGCTCATTTGTTAGTGCGTCAGGAAGGCTGAGCGCCGGCGGGGTATAGATCCACGTGCGGAAGTGAGCCTTTCCTTTGCCGAAATATGAGTTAAACGTTAAAAATTGACGATTAAAAAGTGGTTGAACTTATTTATTGTGATTTTGTTTTTTTACTTACAGGGGCGCGCGGTGATGCGTTGTGTTCGTCGTCGGAGGTTGGTTGTCGCCGCGACGCATGCCGGGCGTGGTGCGGCGACGCGCGGAGCCCGCCGACTGACGCACGCGCGCCGCCCCACACGACGCTACGGCTACGCGCTACAGCGCTACGGAGGGCAAGTTTTCGTCGTAGCTGCGTAGCGCGTGCTTTTCACTCATTCATTTGGGAAATATTGTTCCCTTGTGCTGTTAAATAAATTAAGGAAGTAATGGTGCATGAAATTAGAGTACTTAGTTTAGCATTATTACAATTCTTGATCATACCCAATCGTTTTCATGAATTTATAGGACACGCGATTTTTATACTATCAAAGTAAGTTGTAAAACTAAATCTAATACCTGTTTTTACTAACTTTTTACCTGTCATGAATACAGTAATAAGAAAAGAATTTTTCTTTAAACTAAAAGAATGGGAAAAAGTGATAAAGTTGGTTCATTATGTGTTTCTTAAATAATTAACAATACAGTGAGAAAAGCTTCCATTCAATCTCAATCTGTCAGTTGCTTTAACCGCTCAACCGTAGCTCAACCATTAATTCCGGCTGCTTAATGCACCGATGAGTCTTATAATCTAACAATGTCAGATCGTCAGATCCACCACTTTGGTTGAAAAGTTCTATCATCAATTTGTTGTTTTCTATACATATATGCCGCGAATATGGTAGATAGTAGGGACCATCAAACAAAACACCTTTTACTATGGGATCAACTCTGAAGTCCCATAGTAAAAGTTTAAAGGGTTTCGTGCGTTTATATTTTATTTAGTTGTTATTTTCGTCCTTTTATCAACTTTTATTTAATAAAACTAGGAGTGCCTACAAGTATATATATATACAAGCTTAATTAAAATTATGCCTAAATTGCCTACAGACGAAATTTTGAGATGCATAGTTTTATAGATCTTTAGATCTTTACAAGTTGACATAGTTCTATCAGGGGGCCTATTACGAAAATAACGTACGCAATTGCGTAACGCAGTCACTTGGCCACGATAATCGTCCGCAGTTCGCTGTTTGTAGTTATAACAAACATTTTGAATTTGGCTACCGTAGTTCATAGACTACTAAACGAACAATGTCGGATACACTGAGAAAAACAGTCAAACTCACGCAATTACTTCGCAATATCGCATACGAAAGTGATTTGTAATAGGAAACAATCAAAACGAAGCACGGACGCAGCTGCGTGTATTGCATTAAACTTTTCGTAATAGACGCCCCCAGTTCCACTACTCCAATACTAATAAATAAAAAACCGGACAAGTGCGAGTCGGGCTCGCCCACCGAGGGTTCCGTACAGACCTTACATCTATACATAAAATAAAGCTATAGAAAAGTTGTGTCGGTACAAAGGAAATATTTTGAAAAAAAAGTGGTTGGTAGTTATTAGTTTTTTATATGAAAACTGTACTACGGAGAGTTCAAGCTTTATCCCAGGTTCTACCTACAGAAATTATGTGAAAAATTGCTTAGATTATAAGTTGGACTCCAAGCTACCAAACAGTAAAAAAATACCATCAAAATCTGTTCAGCAGACTGCTATATATAGATAACCATTTGAAATCCTTTGTCGCCACGTAGAAAATAACCCTTCCAGGGATTACGACGAAGAATTGACCACGGGCGAAGTTTGAAATGGAATAGTACATTACTGCAGCGGCACTCAAGACAGGCATTGAAGAACATACGTGAATCCATCAATGCCTAGTTGCGGCCAAGGCTTGTGTAGTACTTTTAAACTTTTAACTTTTTAGTTTTAAAAGTTTTAAGCTTTTTATTTTAATTTTAATTTACTTTCAGTAATTGATAAAAGAAAATGGAAAGTGGAATGTGCACATAAAGGCCTTTCGTTTGATACACATATTGAAAAAAAAATCCGGTTTTTTTTTCCTTTATTTCCAGTTTTTCATTTTTTTTCCAGTTTTTTGGAAAGTGCTCATCAAGGCCTTTCATTTGATACCCATATTGCAAAAAAACAGTTTGTTTTCGTTTTTATTTTTTTTTCAATTTTTTGGAATGTGCTCATCAAGGCCTTTCACGTGATACCAGTACCCTTAGCACGAACAGCTATCGAGAAAAAAAACGCGCGTAAAATTACTCGATAGAGAATTATCTATGGAAATTTTAATTTAGCTGTTTTTTTTTCAGTTTTTTGGAATGTGCTCATCAAGGCCTTTCATTTGATACCCATATTGCAAAAAAAAAATACTTTTTTTTTTCAGTTTTTTGGAATATGCTCCTTGATGAGCATATTCCAAAAAACTTTTCAAAAAACTTACATTTGATACCCATAAAAAAAAATTTTTATTCGTTTTTAATTTTTTTTTAACTTTTTGGAATGCGCTCATCAAGGCCTTTCATTTGATACCCATATTGCACCAAAACAGTTTGTTTTCGTTTTTATTTTTTTTTCAATTTTTTGGAATGTGCTCATCAAGGCCTTTCACGTGATACCAGTACCCTTAGCACGAACAGCTATCGAGAAAAAAAACGCGCGTAAAATTACTCGATAGAGAATTATCTATGGAAATTTTAATTTAGCTATTCGGCGGTAGATGGCGTTGTACAAATTTCCCATACAAAATTGCACTATCGAATGATTTTACGCGCGTTATTTTTTTCGATAGCTGTTCGTGCTGTATACCGAATATTAAAAAAAAAATTTTTGGAATGTGCTCGCTCATCAAGGCGACATTTGATACCTATATTTGTGTTTCATTGAAAAGTTCGCTCCATTTCTGAATTACACGTGTGTAATGAGTTTTAATTTAATAGAAACATTGCTGGACATACGCCGGCAATTTTGTATGAAAATCCATTATTACACGTTAGTAATGGATTCTCATACAAATATTGACGGCGCGGTTTAGGTCTGTCCGTAAACTCCGATTTAGCACGAAGAAGGTTGTCAATATAATGTTCGAATTTCCAAGCATTTTTGAGAAAAAATAAAATAATTACAAACCCACCGCACCTGTTTATACAGGTGTGTACAATACAAGTACTGTTGATTGTCAACAGATGGCGCTGTATATCAATAGTACACTGTATAATGTTCTGTGAAATGGTTTTATCTATCGCAATGTTATTAGAGAAAATGGGTGTATTCCAACAGGACCCTTTGGTTGTGTGAAGCCGAGACTTTTATTGTAGTGGTGGCTACCTCGGCTGACCTTACCGAGTAAACTGTCTTGATTATACTTGGTGCCAAATGCTCCAAGCAACATTGGAATGCGATGCACCCGCATTTTAATGTAAACTGAATCAATCTACCACTGAACTATTCAACACTTGACACTGGCAAAAATTACTTCCAAGAAGAAAGTAGATTGCCAAAACAAAAATAAGAAGAAGAAGACCCCCGTCATACAGCGTGACATACCGCCATGTTGCGAAAATATTTAGAGCCAAATTTATTACTTATTAATTTTATTTTTAAAAGTAATTAACTATATCAATATTTGAAAGGATCTGAATAATTAATAATAATAAATATTGATATTTTAAAAAGAATTAGTGGCGCGATTAATCCAAAAGTAATTAGAAGTTAAACTATGACCGCGCATACCGTTGTTTCACCAAGATGATTAATAATTACGTATTTTAATGACCATATTTTATTATGATTTAAATACAAATATACAGTTTTCAGATTTATTCCTGTAAGTGTAGTATAAGACGCTATTACCTGCCAAATTTCATAGTTCTAGGTCAACGGGAAGTACCCTATGAATTTTGATTCCTTTGAGAGTATCGAAAATGCGTTTTTTGCGCCCTAAACGGCAGTATCTTTTTTTTACGTTAACTTAGAAGTTTGATTTTTTTACAGCTTCAAGGGCCCGTAGACCTTAGTATATGGTTTAAATTTCAATTCGATACCTCCACGCGTTTCCGAGATAAAGGGTCTTGACAGACAGACGGACGGACAGACAGACAGACGGACAACAAAGTGATCCTATAAGGGTTCCGTTTTTTCCTCTTGAGGTACGGAACCCTAAAAAGGGTAAATAACTTACTTACCACATGCTTACCACAGACAATTCTGGTAACACCGAATCCCAATTCTCGCAGCAGCTTTTAACTTAATGTCCGGAGCAGAATCGGCCAGTAAAAACAAACGTCCATGCCGTTGGGAGCGAACTTCTAAACGAGCCAACTCTGTTATTCATGTAGCGTTATTAAAAACAAACAGCTCCTAGCGACCTTTTCAACTCGGCCCGCTGCCGTAAATCACGACGGATTCTTGAATTTCTTTTTTGTTTACAAAAAAGTTTGTGATTGGATTATGTTCTGTGCTGGTAAAGTACACATTTTTTTTACCCATTTTTCTTTGAAAAATGCTATACGTAATACTACGTTGTGCTTACTAATATAACAATTGGTTTCCGGACCACTTCCCACATAAATAAAACCGGTCAAGAGCGAGTCGGACTCGCGCACCGAGGGTTCCGTACAATCATAAATATTTTATTTGGATATGTTACTTTAGTACAGTCTTTAAAAAAGTAGGATAAACGGCAGACAGGTGGAAGGGCGAACAGGCGGACAGTTAATTTACAAATCTTAACCACAGTTGCTTATGGTGACTGAAAAACATTTCAGCCACTCCACATTGCAAACTGTTTATATTACTAAGTAGGAACTTATTCTTCGTTTATTCGTACGGCAAATAGTAGGTAATTATATTAGAACCCGCCACAAATTATTATTGTAGTATTAGGTTGCGCCATCTCTTGACCGATAGTGGAACTATTTTTTTCTTAGGTCAGATTTCTTAGGACAGCGCCATTTGTTGACTATTAGTGAAACTAAAGAATTTTTGTTTGTTTTTTGAATTTCAAAAAAAGTGTGTTATATTGAGACATCGTTTTATTTTTCCTGTAATCTTTACATAAACTACTATCACATAGAATTATTTCAGATTTTTCTCTCTGCAAACTTCGGAGAGTTCGGAGATAAGGGGGGGAACGGTATTTTTTTTAAATTTTTTCATAAGTCGAAAACTATGCGGCCTAAGAAAAAATAAAAAAATGTTTTAAAATGTGCAAACAGCATTCTTTCATATGATACCCCACATGCCCTAGTCACTTCACTTCAAATTTTTAAGACCCCTTTTCAGTCCCTGTTGTAAAAAATATATTAATTATTTTATTCCTTTCTTATTTGCAAAATAGTTGGGCAAACATGATGATGTGTAGTTTAAGATGAAACTATTCCAAATTTCAAGTTGATACCATTAGTAGTTCTCGAGATATCCAGCTGTGACAGACAGACAGAGTCACACCATAAGGGTTCCTTTTTTACCATTTTGGTACGGAACCCTAAAAACAGCCCTTTTATATGACGCGAGAGGATCTTGTTAAGGTTTTCAATATTTTAAAAATGTTTGTTACTCAATTGATCATCAGGAAATGTATAGGTACACATATGACACAGTCATTGTCAGAGTACAGAGATGGACATAAGCGTACTTTTCAACCAAAAAGTACAATTCCCGAGGGATAGACAAATAACTGTGCACGCGGACAAAGTCGCGGGCGGCAGCTAGTATTACCTACATAAAAATGTAAAGGTAACTTCGTATATAAGTTTGTTACCTTTACACGCATGAATTCACTGCACTATTTTATTGAATTTTAGTTTAGACCACGTTTAGACATAGATTGGACTATTGGGAAGGATATACATACATTGGATTACCTACCTAGAGCGAAGCGTTCATGGCGGAACTTGACAGACTCATCATACTTGATCACATTAGTTAAGCAACGCTCGGTCTGGTCAGGTGTCGGATGGGTGACCGTTAAAGTGGCATTTCAACTGAGCGCTTCCGTGCTTCGGAGGACACGTTAAACCGTCGGTCCCGGCTGTTGTCATCTGATAACAGTCGTTAAGCCAAGTTAGAGGCCTTACAGGCGGCTTGATAAACTCCAACACCAGAGGTGACCACTAATCCTCATTCGATAAGAAGAAGATTACCTACCTTTTATCCCTAAAATGTCGGAGGTATAACGAAATGGGGGATCTTCTTCTTATCGTATGCTCATTTGTAATGTCGCACTTAACGGCGACCCATCCACACCTAGTCGGACCAAGCGTTGCTTAACAAACGTGATCGAGTACAGTCTGTCAAGCTCCGCCATGAGCGCGTCAATATGTGATCAAATTTCGTAAAATTAACGCTTACACCAGTCTGTGGGCGGATGTTTTCGCTATTTTTTCAATGGGTGACAATAAAAAATGCGTTTCATTAAATATTGACTATTGTATTCATGTATTGTAATCATAGTTCACAGTCACACTAATATATTTAAGTACTAACAATAGATAAAGAGAAAAACAATTTCACACAAACAGATAAAGTGGTTACAATGATAACATTTGACAGCTTGGGGACTCCTAAAAAATTGATTCTGGTGGTGAAGAAACATTATACTTGTAGTCTCTCGATGAATCATTTGTATCTTCACTTGGACTACATAAGGAACCTGCCGCTAATGTCCGCGATTCTGTTGACATTGCTTCTTCGGCGTGCTCTAGTTCCGATTCCATCATTATTTTTGCCATCTTATATTTTACGTGTGCTTGTCTGCTCAGAGACATTTTTTTAAGTGTCTTTGCATAACCTAAGAAAACTAAATCGATGTCGTCGAAGTCTCTTTGCCTCTTATTATTAATAAGAAATTCGATCACTTTGTCTACTTGAGTCTCCTTTTGTTTAGAGTTTTGTCTGCAACAAGAGTGCTGATGAGAAGGTGGCGTATGTACTTCAGTCATGGAAGTATCGGTTTCCCTTAGAGAAGTGCTGGGTTGGTCAAGGTCGCTTGTTTGAATATTGGTGTGAGTTGGACCAAATTCTAAGTATGGGCGCATAAATGCCATCTGTTCCGCCCACGGCCAGTATTTGTAACGTTCCAAACACTTGGCTGCTTGACCAGTGTAGGTTTCGTTTGATCTTAGATGTTTACCATAGCAATCTCTTAAATTTTTCCATTTATTTTTCAGCTTTAGTCCTGTAACTAACAAAACAAAATTATTGTTTTAGATATCTCGCATCTGGTGACACCTTTAACACCATTGGACATAGCAACTGAATGGGAGTTTCTACTATTAGTAGGTATAGGTAATCCTTGGGTAGCTACTTATATTTCTTGATATTGAAAATATTATTTAAAAAAAAACAAAAAAGTATAAAAAGAAGTTTTTTTTTAATTATAGAAATTAACCTTCTCCATATTTATGTGATCCTGGTACTTAAAAATGTATCCAATCGGTTATTCCTATCTGTTCTAAGAATATGTATGTACCTACATTTTGGGAAAAATTTACATTTCCCAAAATGTAGGTACACTTTCCGGTAATACCGGAAAGGTCAATTTTGGGAAATGTACATTTCGGGAAAGGTACTTTTTGGAAAGTGGACATTACGGGAAATGTAGGTACCTTTTGAAACCGGTGTACATTATGAGCCCGTAGCGATTTTGCCGCTGACTGCAGCTCTCTCGCTTGCACATTTTATGTTTTCTCAAGATTTCTTAAAACTGAGTGCGTAGGTAATTGAAAAATGTGTCTCGGCCACTTTTCGCAATATAAGATTACAGATATTTTAAAACATATTTCAGTTTTTTGTTGCTAAAGTACAAAAATTTGTCGTTTCTAACAGTTATTTGGCAAATACAATAACTTTTTGTACTTCACCAACTCGAAATTGAAAAATGTATATGATGAAATGTCCGTTATCTTATATTGCGAAAAGTGACCAAGACACATTTTTCAATTACGCACTTAAATATTAGAAATCTTGAAATCTGCGAGCCAGAGCGCGGCAATCAGTGGCAAAATCGCTACGGGCTCTTAGTCTTACACTTCCTATAAGAATGGGAAGTGTACATTTTGAACCTGAAGGATCTAAAAACCAATGCTAAATGAAGCTCGTGAGATGGGCACCTACGATAGAATTGCCACATAGTCGCCACCATTTTAGATTTGTTTCTTTAATGGTATTTTAAGTATCCTTACCTACTTACCATCACTTCCTCCTATTGTTTCTGCGATATCATCCCAGGCTTTGTTCCTTAATCGCATATTTTTATGATCAGCATGCGCTGAATCGTACAAAACGGGATAATCTCGAATGCTTTCAATTAAAAGTTCAATCATGGACGTATCAGTTTCCCTCCGAGAAGTGCTTGGTTGGTCAAGATCACTTGTTTGCATATTGGTGTGACTTTGACCAAATTCTAAGTATGGCCGCATAAAATCCATTTGTTCCGCCCATGGCCAAGTTTTGTATCGTTCCAAAAACTTAGCTGTTTCACCAGTATTCGATCTTAGATGTTTGCTGTAGGAATCCCTTAAATTTTTCCACCTACTTTTCAGCTTATCACCTGTAACTAAGAAAACAAAATTGTTACAGAGGTATGAGATTGAGAGGTAGGAGGAAACGCGATTTTATCGCCTTCCGACCCACCCCGTCAAGATGGAGAAGGTCAACTTCTATTATTTAAAAAATGAGTTCTTATTAAAAAAAACTCTTTTTTTTAATAATAGAAGTTAACCTTCTCCATATTTATGTGATCCTAGTAGTTTAAAATGTATAGATAGATAGAGTTGTATTCCTATCTGTTGGATAGATACATTTTGGAAAAATTAGGTACATTACGGGAAAAGTGCATTTTGAGAAACGTATATTTTGGGAAAGGTATTGTTAGGGAAGTGGACATTTCGGGAAATATACTTTTTGGAACCGGTGTACCTTATACCGGTGTGGGAAGTTTACGTTTTGAACCTGAAGGATCTTGTGGCCAGGCTACAACGTATGCGATGCAAGATGCAACACGGTCTGTGTCCCATAGTCTGTGCTGCATTATCTTGCGAATGGCTTCGAGCAGTAATAGTCCGTACAAACCCGGCTGCCACACAGAGGCCTGTATTGCAGCAGCGTTTGTTTGCATATTTAAGGTAAATGCAAAAGCGGATGCAACACAGATACCCATAGTTATGTGCGGGTGCGAGTTTGTAGTGCAGTCGCATTTGTTTGTATAAGGCAATGAATAGACATAAAAGGGGGTAGACACAAAATCCCATCCACCACCATGGAAAAAGTCTTAAAGAGTTCATTAGGTTAGGTAAGTATTGCGACCAAAAACGCGCGAGCTGAGCGAGCGAAGCGAGCGTGCCGTAGCAGCGGCCAGCGTAGCGCCAGAAACGACGTTTTTTAGGGATCCGTACCGTACCTAAAAAGGAAAAAACAGAACCCTTATAGGATCACTTTGTTGTCCGTTTGTCTACCCTTCTGTCTGTCCGTCTGTCTGTCTGTCAAGACCCTTTATTTCGAGAACGCGTGGAGGAATCGAGTTGAAATTAAAACCATATAATCAAGTCTACGGTCCCTTGAAGCTGTAAAAAAATCACGGCCGTTTATGTTGCAAAAAAACGCATATTTCGACACTCTCAAGGGAATCAAAATTATTCATAGGGTACTTCCCGTTGACCTAGAACTATGAAATTTTGCAAGTAATATTGTCTTATATCGTATCTAATGATTTGAATATTATTTCTTGCTTTTTAGAGTCAATTTTGATGCGGTTTTTTTTAGGTGAAAACTTCTTTAGCGGGCTATTATCTATTCTGTGGTTGTACGCTTTTTTGTAATGGGGAAAAAATGTTAAACTCGCATCAGTCAGGATCACGTGACCCTGATCGAAAATTTGTAAGACGGATGTGACGGTTGGAGAGTAGACAGCCGGCGGCGAAAGTGGATACTTCCGCCGCCGGCTGTCTACTCTCCATGGAAAGAGAGGGGGAGAAAGAGAGGGCGCCCCGTAGAAAGAGAGGGGGATCCCTCTCTTTCTACGGGGCGCGGCGAAAATGGCGGCGCGTTATTGCAAGACTGCTCTGCGAAGCGCGCCGCGCGCTCCGGCACACTAATGGTATCTTACTGTGGCTCTGGGCAGAACGGTGATTTAACTCTTTAAGCTTAGTTTTTTGTAAAATTCTACATAATTGGGTGGTTTCTTGAAAGATATCTTAATCTTTGTACCCACTTTTTGTGTAGAAGTCAAGTAGCGGCGTGCGTAGCGCGCCGCGCGCTCCGAGCCGTGTGTGTGGGGATTATTTTCTTTCTCGTGCAGTTTTTGTAAAACACTACATCATTCTAACTAAATCATTGATGATTTCGTTGAAATCCAGCTCAAATCGTTATATTACGTACTCTTTCGTTGTATAAGATTTTTTTAATAAAATAATTTATGTGGAGGCCCCTCTCTTGTGAAGGCCCCGGGCAGATGCCACAGTTGTCGCCCGTTAAATCCACCCCTGGTGCGACCATGAAAATTTTGAAGCTTAGACACAAAAACATCAAAATACAAAATAATGTCAAATTACTATGACATTATTTTGTAGAGATAAAAGTCAGAGCGTTCTTCAACCACCGACGTCTGGTCGGGCGTTTTTGGCGTCCCACACAAGAGGGCGCCCAGTGCGGTCGCACCGCCCTAGGGCCGCCCCTGACTCGAGCGAAGCCTCGGAACGCACACGCACTTGGCAGAGGAGATGCGCCAGACCGCGAGTGAGTTGTCACAACGCACGTTGGCACCCCTTGGTGCATGGTACCCGGGGCGGACCGCCCCCCCCCCCCCCCCTTACGCCGCCAGTGATTGTGTGGTACAAGTGTCCACGCTACTAAAAGCTACTAAATAATATGTGGGATAATTGAAATAGGCGCGGCCTTGGTTGTTTGAAGCTGAGACTTTATTGTAGTGTTGGCTACCTCGGCAGATCTTACCGAGTAAACTGTCTTGATATACTTGCTGCCAAATGCTCCGGGCAGCATTGGAATGTGATGCACCCGCTTTTTAATGTAAACTGAAACAATCTATCACTGAACTATTCAACACTTGACACTGGCAAAAATTACTCCCTAAAGAGGAGAGTAGATTGCCAAACAAAAAATAAGAAGAAGAAGAAGACTTTCGTACAATACTGTTCTGTATTCGTAAATTCAAATGCAGAGTAAATTCGTAAGAATTATTCCCTAACCATTCCAAAATATCAAAAATGCACCAGGCGCGGTCGCAGCCTGAAATTTTGGGGGGGTCACTAATAATAATAATTGCTTTTTTGTAAATTTTTAAATGCTTTTTCTATGTGACATGTACGATTTTGGGGGGGGTCATGTCCTCTGTGACCCCCCCCCCCCCCTCGGACCGCGCCTGAAATGCACAACGCTAATATCCAAGTTTTCACTTCTGCCGGCACTGCACTCCTGGAGTGGAACCCGATTTTTTTGTTTTTGTTTTAAGGTTTTTTGAACGAGGTTATTCTTTTTTTTTAAAAAAAGCTTTTTTATTTTAACTGTTCTGAGGTAGGTATGTCAGAAGATATTTTGACAATTAAATAAGTAGAAGCAGCTTTAAAATATTTAAATTTGAGATTTAAGCATTCACATAGCTATTTTTACAATAATACCTACTAAATAATATAGTAGAAAAATTTTACTCGCACCAGAACATATTCTCAGGTAGAAATCAAACCCGCGACCTTTGGAAGTCCAGTTGGCCTGCAATTGTGGAGGTTAAGCAACTTTGGTAAGGGTCAGTCGTGGGATGGGTGACCAAAGTGTATTATCTCGATCTCCTCCGTGCTTCAGAAAGCACGTTAAGCCGTCAGTCCCAGCTGCATTTGAACTTATCAATACCCACCACCGCATTGGGCCCGCGCGGTGGGTTATTATATGGTCCATCCATCCTCCTCATCAATCCGTAAGGTCAGTGCCGGTTTTAGCACTACCCGCGCCCCTGGGCGAAATTCCTACGGGGCGCCCCCTAAGTATCTGCGATTCCAAGATTTTCAATTCTGCCTGTCAGTTAAAAAACGGCTGCGCAGCGCGATCTTTAGTCAGTTTCACCTACTAATCTTGTAATCTTGCTTGTTTATAGTAAAAAAAAACGGCCGCGCAGCGCGATTTTTAGTTAGTTTAATCTGCTAATCTTCTAATTTTGCTCAAGCAAAAAAAAACGGCCGCGCAGCGCGATTTTTAGTCAGTTTCATCTACGAATCTTGTAATTTTGCTAGTTTATAGTTAAAATAAACGGCCGCGCAGCGCAATTTTTAGTCTGTTTCATCTAGTAATCTTTCTTGTTTATAACAAAAAAACAACTGCGCAGCGCCATTTAGTCAGTTTCATCCAAAATCTTGCTTGTTTATACAAAAAAATGGCCACGCAGTGCGATTTTTAGTCAGTTTCATTCGTCACGTCGTCATTCGTCAACAGGCAACAATATGATTGATATTCGATCAGTGGTCAAGCGTTTTTGGAGCCCCACACACAAGGGCGCTCAGTGCAGTCGCACCGCTTGCCCCTGGATTTTACAATGGCCAAATCTTAAACGGCACGGCACATGTAAAAGAGCGATGAAATTTCGGCGAGATATTGCCAAATTGTTGTGATTATATGTTGCCTTGCCACCATAACGATTTTGTCGCTAAAAGGGAATTTACGATAATAAGTAGGATTTATAAAGGGGCGCCTGCGGCGCCCCCTTATATCCGGCGCCCCGGGCGGTCGCCCGTGCTCGCCCCCCCCCCCCCCCCCCCCTAACGCCGGTATTGCGTAAGGCCTGTACTGTATCCCAATAAAAATGACTAATGCGAAACCTCTTAATGCCTTAATTAGGGTTGCCAACGCTACTATATAATATAGTATCCTACTATATTGAGGGCTTGCCTACTATATTTTTCGAAAAAATATATAGTAGGCAAAACTACTACATTTTTTCAAGTGAAAAAATTAAACAAAAGCAACTAAAACATTATTAATTATATGCACATAAGTCTTCAAAAAAACAAATATCAGATATACAGACGAACATAGAACCTCCTCTTTTTTTGAAGTCGGTTAAAAATTGGATCCGGCAACACTGGGTCATGAATGGCAAGAAGCAAGATAGTCGCCCGCCGCCATTTTAGGTTCGTTTGTTTCTGGCACGAACGAGTTATAGCTAGGTAGGTAACTTAGTACTTACCATTACTTCCTCCTATCATTTCTGCGATATTATCCCAGATTTTGTTCCTTATTCGCATATTTTTATGATCAGCATGCGCTGTATCGTACAAAACGGGATACTCTTGAACGCTTTCAATCAAAGATTCATTATCAACTGACATCTTATCAAAACCACAACACGCGCGGCTAGTTGTAACAAACCTCTGAACAAAAATATTGTTCTGCGCAACGACCGGCGACCGCTGACCGCCCCTCCCTCACTGCCGGCCGCGCAACAGATCGCGCAGGGAGCACACACCGAAGCGGTGGCGGACGGGGCGGGCGGCGGGTGGCGGGCGGGGCGCGCGGCTTGCGGTCGCAGCTAAAGGCCGATTTACACATCCATAAGTAAGGCAGCCATTACACGCTCATGCAAGCGTCAGTCATGAAAGTCACTGCTGTGCTGTGACTGACGATTAACCTACCGTGTAATGGGGTGACTGATGATTGCATGAAGTTAATTTCTTCTTTCCATCAGTCAAACGTAATTCATGACTGATGGAATTTGACTGACGCTTGCATGAGCGTGTAACGGCTGCCTAAGTAAGCAAGTTAAACTGTCCCTCTCATAGAAATAGAATGTCAAAGAACAACAATGTCAATAAACAGGTGATCCGAAAACGAATGCATACATTTTATATGAGATACGTAAAATATGTCTTAGATTCATAAAATATGACTATATATGGCAAAGGAAATTAATAAACTATGTTCCATACTGTTTTCTTCGTCGATAAATGAATAAATGTAGAGAAATTTGGTTTTAGAGAAATGTGTGGCAATATCTTATTTACTTGTGAAAAGTGTAATTACTTGGATTATTTCTTTTTGTTACATCACAATTACTTAGAGCACAAGACACCATGGCTCCACGATATATTTATTTTAAATTATAATTAAGATTAACAAATATTTTAAACAAATTGTGATTGCTCATTTGCTAGGCGGGACGCTAGGGGCTCTTACTGTAAAAAATGTTGGCACATGTCACTTGATCCTTTGTTTCTTTTTTACATAGACCGTGTCCGTATGATGTTAACTTCTCTTTTCCACGCTTTGTTGGTCTTCTTGAGCGCAGCGAAAATTTTTCTATGTCTATGGTCCCTCTACTTACTTAATCGGAAAATGGCATGTTGCGTCCAAACGGTGATTAACTTCGGTAAGTAAGTAAGTTCAGAAGTCGGCCACGCGGGTCGGATGGCGACGCCGACGACATTGCTACCCCATAAATAATTTTCTTTTTGGACATTGCTGCAAGATTTAATCAGAGATATAAATTAAAAACAAAGATACGCCATAGAAAACGGTGCCCCGAATTGGATCCTAGTTGGGGACTTGCAGGGTTGCCTCCCTAGCCAACGCTATTTCTCAGCCGCGATCACCTATATCTATACCTACCAATCAAGTGTCCAATTTTGGAATCCAATTTAGAGTTGTCACCCGCGGGCTGATTATCTAATTTAGAAACCACCTAGCGACCGGTCATTTGACAGATGAATGTGATACATTGCTACTTCTTATTGGGTGAAAAAAAAAAGCAATGTATGTCAAATGAAACCGGTTGCTAAATACTTTCTATATAGCCGTATAATAAGTATAATCAGCCTGCCGTATAATAAGTTCGATTTTAACAGTGAATTTACACAAATAATGAAAAGGTTTTTTATTTTCGATTTTCATCTCTAATTTTATACGTAATTGTTTACTTTTCCGTTATTAGTGTAAATTCACTTCTTCTTCTTTGCGTGTCGACTCGGTATATAATTATATTTGTGAGGACCAGAACTCAGCCGCTAATATAGCATTATCAGTGGCCTTATAGAGATCCTCGCGTGTGCAGGTGTTGGGACACGCAGGGCATGACAGAAGATGTGCCATTGTCTGGGGGGAAATACCACACAGACATGCGCTCTCCGAGCTGTAGCCCCACCTGAGCATGTTCCCCCTTTTTCGGCCTACTTGAGTCCTTAGTCTATTTAAGGACTTCCAAGTTGCCCAAGGTAGACCATGGCCAGGGAGGAGTTGCTCTGCCAGCTAAGTATTTGGGTCTGTGAGGTATTTCTCCTTCCAGAGCTTTAAGCGGGTGTCTTTAGCATCTCCGTCCAGAGGAGAAACTTGCTTGAGGAAGTTGTGGCGACTCTTAAGCCTCTGGGTCACCGGCACGTGGTGGTGTAAGGGGTGCCGTGGGTCATGCTCTTTTTAAAGCGCTTCACAGAGCTAGCCATATCCCTGCGGACGGCCAGGGGAGCAATTCACTGTATAATTCAGTGTATAATTCACTATATAAATTCACTGTATAAATCGAACTTAATATACAATATTTTACTGTCGAGTTCGGGTTAACCCTAATCTGTGAAAACAGATACAATTTGGGGCATAGTGTGATCGCTACATCCAATTTAACTTTCTAGATTTGATCCCCAGTTAGGACGCTAGATCGGCGTATGTAACAGCGCTTTATTGCTAGGATGCTTAAAAGGCTATGTTAAGGCAGCTATTACACGCTCATGCAAGCATTAGTCAAATTCCATCAGTCATGAATTACGTTTGACTGACTGACTGATGGAAAGAAGAAATCAACTTCATGCAACCATCCCGTCACACCATTACACGGTAGGTTAATCGTCAGTCACAGCCGTGACATAACATGACTGACTGATGGAATTTGACTGATGCTTGCATGAGCATGTAATAGCTGCCTTACATTAGTCGAGTAAAAACGTTCCAGTAGAAGTATATTTAGAACTAGCTTCTGCCCGCGACTTCATCGGCATTTACATTCGAGAAAATCCCTAGGGAACCTTTAACCAAGATAATAGTATCCTCCTATGTTTTAATCAGGCTTTTAAACTATCTGTGCGCCATATTTCATCCAAATTGGTTCAGCCGTTTTGTGTGATTGATTAACAATCATCCAAACAAGCAAACTTTCACATTTATGATATTAGTAGGATAATACGGCCACCTCCGAAACGCTCGAAGTAGGAAATTTTTGCTACATGAAATGGGACTGCAATTTACTTAAGTCTTAATTTCTCATTTTTTATTTAAGATATTATTAAGTTTTATACCTCAACTGAAAGCTGAATAGATAGTGATGTTTTTAAAATATTATGCACGCTTAGTTACTAGGAATTCTCTAAAGATATTTGCTGCCTCTTCTAAAAAATCTGAAAAAATAAAAATAAAAAATGTTTTTAAGGATTGATTTTTTTATAAACACATGTACTTTTTGTAACTTTTTTTATTCATTATCAACATTTAGACTGTTTTCTATACCAAAATAATAAAAAAACCGGAATCGAACGAGTAGTTATCTTTTATTTTAAATTTTTGTTTTTGAAACGTACTTTTGGTAAAAAAATACTTAATTTTAATTTACTCCAAAAACCATGAACTTTTTGAGAAAAAGTAATATAACAAAAAAAATTGTTTTGACCTCGTCTATAACCCTTTAGCAGGAATACGTCATATTTCCAGTGACCCTGTATAATAAGAAACAAAAACCCCTTTTACAGCCATTATAATTTTACGTCAGTAGTTCCGTACTAATTTCCAGAGGCGCTGATGGCCTTTCAAATTGTGTTTCAGAAAATTGTCACGAGTGGGCGCAGATAAAAAAAAATTCTGTCAGTGGTGGGCGCTCTTTTCCCAATATATCATAAATTACTCTTTGATCTGTGGAAGTGTGGACTAGTGATGGGCCGAACAAGGCCGACTCGAATACTAATTCGAATACCTTCTTGGTACTCGCATACTCGAGTACCCAAAATACAGTATTCGGATACATAAGTACTCGAATAGTGAATTCGAATATTAAAATTATGCGAATACCAAAGCGGGTAGACAGTCAGTTTTAGTGCTAAATTTAATAGTTTATTGTAGGAATTAATACATAAAACCAGTGTCATTTTGTGTAGTAATACTTACTTTTTGAACTGTAAGGGTCCCCCAGACCTACCGGTATCCGTTCTTTGCTTTGCTGTTCGGCAATGGCCCGCCGGCCAAGAGGCTCATTTTCAATCTATCGCATATTTTCAATCTAAGTATATTTCACATATAAGAATGTTCTTGTGAGCTTTGTTCCTTAAACGATCGTTATGAAAACACAAAAAAATTGTTCAGATAGGTAATGATGACACCCAAAACCCTGTTCACAATTTTTATAAATATGCGATCGATTTATTTTTAGCAATCGGAGACCATGTTCAGGGTGGCATATCTCCCAGAAGCTTCCTACTTCGCAACTCAGACGATGATATTTGATAACACCAAGCTAATGGCTATCTTGCCAATTTGGTCTGGTCCAAATATGCGATAGATGGAAAATGACCATGGATGGCCGGCGGTCTAAACAGCAAGTAGAACAGCAAAGCAAAGAAATGAAACCGGTTGGTCTGGAAGGACCCTTATGTGAAACAATGTAAATGCACGTTTCACAAGTAACAAAACAGTATTCGAATCAAATTGAGTATTCGAATACTAGTCTCAGTACTCGAATACCCAATGCGAGTACCTGGACTCGAATACTTATTCGTTTTTTTTTTTTTTTAACGAATACCAAAATACTCGAATACCAAAAATAGCGGTCTCTCTCGGCCCATCACTAGTGTGGACTCGAAAAATAAAAAAGTTTCTTTTCTTTGCAAAATTGCAAAATTAACAAAATCAAAGAAAAAAGCGCGGGAAACTCTTAACAGGGCGGACGTTCTTTTATTTCGGAAAATTTAATTTCAACTTTTTGCTATTATAATTGATCAGTTGAGTGGTTGTGAGGTGTTAGTATTTAATTAGTGTGTATTTCTATTTAATTAGTGTGTATTTCTATTGTATTTGTGTATATTTTGTCTGTATTTGGTAAGTTTTTATTCGAGTTTTGTATAGTATGGATATTATATGACCGATCCCCCTGATCGTAACGTTACATCGGGGGACTTAGGCCTCGACCTGAGTCCCCCCGTGGGCTTTAATGTTATTGTTCCTGATAAGGGAAATGGAATGGACACTGATGCATCAGTAAGCAGTGTAGGTTCAGGATCTCGAAAGAGATTAAAAGTTAAGAAAGTGTGCAAACATTGCAATAAAAAAAGGAAACGGACTTCTCATCAGGGAAATAGTGATCACGAGTGTCAATGTTCTGGTCATGATTCATTGTTAAAGAAAAGTACTGACAATGTTTTTATAAAGCCCCAAAATGTTCCTAACTTAAGTATAAGTGATGACAATAATATTGGTGACTCCAGCTCAGTTCCACAACCCACACAGACAGCTGAATTAGGTCGAAGGCAATATGTTTCCACAGATGTTTCTCCATATTTGATCCACGTACAAAGAACTGAAACTTCTCCAAATGATGGTAGTTATCTGCACCCTATAACTTTTGGCAACTTTCTTAAAAAAACGAACTTCAAGACTATCATACCGGGAAGCGTCAAACGTATTGGTCGAAATAGATGCACTGTGTCTTTTTCTACCATTCATGATGCTAATGGTTTTATTAACAGTAATAAGTTAAAAGATTTTAAACTGCGGGCTTTCATTCCCACTTTTAATGTGACAAGATTAGGCATTGTTCGAGGAGTTCCAGCTGAATGGACTCCTGAAGAAATTAAGGAAAATGTTACAGTTCCAATTGGATGTGGCCAGATCATTAAAATCAGGCGTCTGAATTATAAAGTAAATGTTGATGGGTCAGTGATTTGGAAACCATCCCAGTCAGTAGTTTTCACATTTGATGGACAAGTGCTCCCTAGAAGAATATATATTTGTTACAATGCATTACCAGTAGAACTGTATACCTATCCAACGATTCAATGTTATAATTGTTGCCGCTATGGGCATACTAAGTTAAATTGTCGGTCCCGTCCTAGATGCTTTAAATGTTCTCAGGAACATAAAGGTGAAATTTGTAATGTTGATGAAAGCTGTGCAGTGTGTTTAATGTGCTCAGGGTACCATTTCGCCACTAGTAAAAT
The DNA here is from genome assembly GCA_943789525.1 of Agriphila geniculea. Lineage (NCBI taxonomy): Eukaryota > Metazoa > Arthropoda > Insecta > Lepidoptera > Crambidae > Agriphila > Agriphila geniculea. Next base: position 23,338,110 of record OX038871.1, read on the forward strand.
ATGTCCTGAATTTAATAGACAACGAGAAATTAAGTTAAGTATGTCCCATAGCTGCATTTCCTATAGTGAGGCTAGTAAACTCCACCCAGCTATATCCAAACCTTATGCTGATGTTCTTGGAACAAAACAAAACTCAGAAGACAATAACATTAATAATAGAATAGATATATCAAACCCTCAGTACACATCATATAAAAAAACTGTTTTTAAAAAACCTCGTCCACCTCCACCAACTACCAAAGGTTATGATCAAAGAGCTCACAACAAGATTATCAATGACTACAATATGCCCTTTTCTTCCTCTAATGGTAGTGCTTTTAGGCAAAATGAAGATGGAAATGTGGAAAATAATACAGTTATTGACTTGATTATTTCATTTCTTAATTCAATGTTAACTAATAATTCATTGAAACCGTCCAACGTAGCTGCAATAGTTGAAATTATCACAAATTTAATAAATAAAAGTAATGGATCTAAAGGTCCTACAGTGGAACTGCAGGAGTGTAATACCTAAAAAGAGTGATTTAATTCATATGATTAATAAACATAAAATTAGTATAGTTGCTCTCTCTGAAACATGGCTGCGGTCTGGTTTTCTGTTTGGAATTCCTGGCTTCACATGTCTTAGAGAAGACCGAACAGATGATCATGCAGGAGTTGCCATTCTTGTCAAGAATACTATTTCTTTTCAACGACTGACACTTCCCCCACATAACTTAGATGATATTAATGTTATAGGTGTAAAACTATCCAGTGGTGTATCTATTATCTCTACTTATATACCTTACCCATCTTCTAATATTTTTGATAATGAAATTGTTCCATTGATCACAGCCATAAATAGTCCCTTCCTGCTTCTTGGTGATTTTAACTCTCACCACCGTTCATGGGGCTGTGGTAGTACTGATAGCAATGGTGAACATTTTTTAGATATTATTGATCAGAATAATTTATGCATTTTAAATACAGGAATACCGACTCGTCGTACTAAACCTAACGAAAAGGCAAGTGCGGTTGACTTGTCTATTTGTAATCCTGGATTAGCTTCAGCAATCACCTGGTTTCGCCTTAATTCAACTTTTGGTAGTGATCATTTCCCCCTTATTATGTGTACCCCTATAAAAACTCCTTCTGGTGCTAATTACAATCCTCGCCTCAAACACAGATTATCTAAAGCCGAAAAGGACTGGGAGGCATTTGAAAGTATAGTCCAAAGTAAAACTAAAAACCTTCCTGACATTAGTCAGTATGGAGTAACATCTAGTTCCGAAGCATTGGCCAAGTGTCTTATAGAAGCAGCAGATCAAACATTCCCTAGAAAAGGTGCTACCTCAGGTTTAATTCCTTCTCCACCTTGGTGGGACCATGAATGTTCTGCTGCTATTAAAGCACGAAAAGAGACTGAGCTAATATATAAACAGGATATGTCAGATGATAATTATGAACAACTGTGTAAGATTATGGATAGTACTAAAAAATTTCTTAAACAGAAAAAACGAAATGGGTGGATATCATTTTGTACATCACTTTCTCCTACAACATCTCCATCTGAAGTATGGCGTAATATTAAACGCTTTAGATCAGCTTATAGCTCCTCGTCATCAGTAATTCTTGATCCTTCTATAGCAGATTCTTTTATGGACCATTTAGCACCACCAACTGTTGCAGTTGCATATGATTCTATTTCTTTTAACTTACCTTTAACAAAATCTTCACTTAATGATCCATTCTCTCTTGCAGAATTAAAAGGGGTGTTAAATGGTGTAAAAGATAGCTCACCTGGTGAAGATGGTATACCCTACTCATTTTTTGCTAACTTAAACAATGAAACTTTGTCCTATTATTTAAAATTAGTAAATGAGGTTATAGTTACAGGGGAGGTTCCTCTATCCTGGAGAACACAAATAGTGGTTCCAATTTTAAAACCAGCCAAGCCTTCGTGTGACCCGAAATCGTTTCGTCCAATAGCTTTGAGTTCTATTTTAGGTAAATTAGCAGAACACTTGGTTAAAAATAGACTAGAGTGGTATATTGAGAGTAATCAATTATTATCAAACAGTCAATTCGGCTTCCGGAAAGGAAAAAGTACTATAGATAGTATCGGTATTTTAACTTCCGATATCCATTTAGCCTTTTCTAAAAATAAAATAGTTTTAGCAGCATTCTTAGATATTCATGCTGCATATGATAATGTTAATGTTAGTAAATTAATCCAAAAATTGAAAGACCTTAATGTTCCGGAAATGCTCACAAAGTTTATATATTTTATGCTCTCAGAAAGACATATTCATTTAGATCTCCCTGATGGAACTAGGTTAAGTAGAGTACTTGGTAAGGGTCTACCACAAGGTTCTGTTTTAAGTCCTTTGTTATATAACATATATGCCAGTGACTTAGAGCGTTCATTAAATAATATTCACATCCTTCAGTATGCTGATGATCTACTTTTATACTATGTTTGTCAATCACCTGCTGAAGCTTGCCGAGTTTTGAATTTTTCTTTGACTCTGCTTAAGCAGTGGTTGGATAGAAATGGATTGGAGTTATCGGTTGAAAAAAGCGGTGTAGTATTATTCACAAAGAAACGAATTGCCTCGGATGTCAGTGTTTTATATGATGGATCCCCTATCGAGGTTAAAGACCACGTTAAGTTTCTGGGAGTAATGTTGGATTCCAAACTTTCTGGAATCCAACATTGCGAATACGTTGTTTCGAAGTGCGAAAGGGCCTTGAATATAATGAAGTGTCTGTCAGGGGTCTGGTGGGGCGCTCATCCATCTTCGCTGAAACTAATATATAATGCTTTAATAAGAAGCATTCTCGAATACGCAACGTTTTTGCTCCAAGGGGGGAACAAAGCCGCTTTTAAAAAATTAGATGCTATTCAACACAAATCTTTGAGATTGATCCTGGGTGCTATGAAATCTTCGCCTATCAATGCCATGCAAGTGGAATGTGTCGAACCTCCTCTTAGCCTTAGGAGACAATTTCTCAGCGATAAATTTGTATTTAAAGCTTATCAATATTCAAATCATCCCCTATTTCCAAAACTACAAATTTTAGAAGAATACTTAAGTTCACTCAGTTATTGGAGACACAAATCACCTATCTGTCTCTCTATCAGCTATAAAAAACTAATAGCCCTAGAGGCTCCCATTTATCGTTCTCCTGTCTTACCGTTATTTAAAATTAGTTTAGAGTCTCTGCTCTTGGAACCTAACATTTGTTATAACGTAGGTGTTAATAAAGATGACATAGAAGCAAACACTCTTTTTCATCATAATACAGACGAACAGTTTAGAAAAGCCAACTTCATTTTCACAGATGCTTCAAAATTGTCTCCATCTGAAAACGTAGGAGTAGGTGTTTTCCATTTACAGTACAATATAGTTCAAAAAATTAAATTACCTCCTGAAGCTTCGGTATTTACAGGAGAATGTTTAGGTATCTACAAAGCCTTAGAGTATATTATTTTAATGAAACTTAAAAACTCAGTGATATTTACAGATTCCAAAAGTACATTACAAGCTATACAAAAATTTCCTTTTAAAATGAAACCATGTTATCCAATTATATGTGATGTGAGGGAAAATCTTTTAATATGTAATTTTTTTTTGATTATTTAGTCACTTTAGCTTGGATTCCAAGCCATCAAGGTATCAGTGGGAATGAAAGAGCCGATCAATTAGCCAAAGACGCGGTGAAATGTGGTGACCTACATCCCTATCTTAACTACTGTCATGATTTGACTACCTTACCTAAAACTTGTTTATTAGATTCCTGGAGACAAATTGTCGCTAAAACTTCTCTTGTTAAAGGCAGAAATTATTTTAATATGCAACCTAATATTCGTCTAAAACCTTGGTTTAGTCAATTACAATGTAATAAAACTTCTGTCAGCATCATTACGCGTATGCGTCTTGGCCATGTGTGCACTCCAGCTCATTTGGCTAGGATGCATATCGTGAACAGTGACCTTTGTGATTGTGGAACTGATGTTGGAGACCTCGACCACTTATTCTTTTCTTGCCCCCGTTATGATCATTCCGTTTTCTTCAACTCCCTGGTAGCACTAGATGTCCCATTACCTACTCGCATGTCCTGCTTATTAATGGATCCATGTAAATATCATAATATCTTATCATCATTTATTAATCTTAATAATATTAAAATATGATTTTTTATATCCTCATACATTTACTATTTATTTAACTATTTCCAATAATATTTTATCATCCCAAACCCAAACCAACTCCTCTGATCCTTTTCTTCCAAATTCCGGTACCTATTTGCTTTCTAATTTCCCTGTTTCCCTACCTTTTATATAACTTGACATTGGCAAAATAGTAAAACTGTATTGCCACAAAAAAAAAAAAAAAAAAAAAAAAAAAACAAAAAAAAAAAACAAAATCAAAATCAATCAAATATTTTTTACCTACAACTCCCTGCTCATGCCTGCCCCCTGCCTCCAATAGAAAGATTTTTGTGAATTGTTTTTGTTACTTCAGCGATAATATTAGAAAACTAATAAGTACATACTTTAAAACACGACGACGACGAAGTGATTCTGAATTAATGAACGAAAGAATCATAATGAAAATGCTAGAAATAGCTAAAACTTACGGAGTGTGAAGAATTTGTGGAGTTGAATACATACAACGGACGTATTTGGCATTTCGGAAATGGCTGATGGGTCTTTTGTTGCTAAACCAGTGCGGGGCTGGCTGCACCCTGATGCTGTGTTAGCCAGCGATGGAGTCACATATGCTGTCAGGGTATGCTTCCCTAACTTTTTTTTGTTTTTGTATGCTGGAGAAAATGCATTTACGCATTCCCCCGCAGGTGGGCAGGGGTTCGAAATGTGGGACTCGCCAGGAGGGGACCGCAACATTCAACGTTGTGGCTCCCTCCATGACCAGACTACCTCCCGTGATCCCACCAAGCCAAGAGGCTCGGCGGGTTCTCGGAAAGGGGGAATACCCTGACTGGGGTGTACATTTACCTGTGAAGATTACTTGTTCTGGTAAATTGTTGTGTGTATGTGATACAACTGTCAGGTATCCCAAACAAATACGCTCCGGTATACCTGACAGGTGTACAGTCGGAGAGGGTGGCACTTTATCCTCCTCAATGCCAAAATTTATGGTGCTAAAGATGTAACCAACGAAAAACATTTAGTTTGCAAAGTGGCAGAGTTCCAAAAAATGACCAATCTCCGGTCATCTTTTTTCTTCATAGTCTATTTATTTTAGATAACACATCCCCTTTAGATCTTGTTTAATTTCATGGAATAGTTTCCCCCTTAATCTCCACAATTTAGCGTCCTCATAGACTACACTCGCAGACTTTCTATCGGCCCGTAGTTGGTTTTTGTATGAAGACTCGGCCAATACCAAATCATTGTAATGTGCGTACCTGCATACTATGCGTGCCAAATAAGAATAGTATCGACAACTTCACGTCACTGGTCAATTTTGTACTGCCAGCAAAAAATCCAATGATCGTTTGCCATGCTGATCAATGCCAGCAATAATAAAAATCATATTTTTATATATTTTGTTTCTTTTTATGCACATCCTCCTATCTATATATATATATAAAAGAGTAAATCACTCACTGACTCATCACGTAATCTCAGAAACTACAAGTGCTAGGAGTCTAAAATTTTGCATGGGGGTTCCTTTTAGGGTGTAGGTGCTCACTAAGACGGGATTTTGCTAAATTCAACCCCTAAGGGGGTAAAACAGGGTGGCAAAGTTTGTATGGGAGAAAGCGATTCCTTGGCCCGATTGACTTGAAATTTGGCATAGACATTCTTTCACAATATTAATTGAATACGTGTTTCGTATTTTCTTGAAATGTATCCCCTAACAGGGTTGAAAAGGGGTAGAAAGCGTTGCCTTAGATTATTTATATGTCAAGATAGACAGTCGAAGCAACGAAAGAATCTAAAAAAATATCACCCAACAGTTGGGTGACCAAAACACGCACACATTGTCAGTAGTGTGACCCGGCCATAGTTTTTATTACAATACTCTTTGGGCGCAATGATGCTAAAAATGCACACCAACCTCAAAAAGTTGGCCTGTTTTGTTTAGTACGTCAAAAGCGTAAGACTCTATCTGGACATATAAATAATCTAAGTGCGTTGCAATGTCACATTTTTTTAGCCAGGAATCTTTTTAGTAGTAAGCAGACATCATAATCAGATGTGGATGAATGGTTTAGGAGTGCAAAGGAAACAAATAAACATACATCCATTTTTATTTATAAAAAAGATAACTTTAAGCGAAGATATTAGAATTTTTAACTATAAGGTATTAAATGTAACAATATTATTATACTCATTTTGTTAAATTACTTATTGCTAAGAAATTTTATTAAGTACCTACCTACCTAATACAGAATCGTTAACAGGGCGTCGATTCTGTAACCAAACTCGAACCCCACTTCGAATCTCACTGCACGGGAATTTCAAATCATAAATAAGATATTGATTTTTTTTCTATCACAAAAGATTTTAGATAACTACGCAGGCTACCACAATTTTTCGCAATCAGTAAAATAGCTCATTAAGTAAACAAATGTCTAATAACAAATTCACGCGAAGTGAAGTGAGATGCGAGTTTGGTTACAGAATCGACAGACTGCGCGGGTAAAACCGCGGGGTGCAGCTATTACCTATATAATCACAAAATTGTATAAATGTGAAAGTTTTGATGTTTGGATGTTGTTCATGATTTGTTACCTACTCAATCATATCATACTCAATCACGTCTGAACGGATTTAGGAGAAATTTGGCACAGATTTAGATTAAAGTCTGGAATACTTAACACAGGATTCTTTTCATCCCGATCATTGGTTTCCAAGGGAAGACTTACAACGATTACCGACTTCCACGCGGGCGGAGCCACGGGCAAAAGCTATACCTACATAGTATAAAACAAAGTCGCTTCCCGCCGTCTGTACGCTTCTCTTAAACTATGCATAAACACCGCATTAAAATCGATCCATAAGTTTGGGAGCTAGGTTGCCTCAGATAGACAGACACACACACGTCAATTATATTATAACACCTTTTGCATACGTCGTATAGGTATATGTCGTCCTCCTAGGTATATGTATCCTGTAGTATAATAATCTATTAACTTTACACTGACACCACATTAGCACAGTTTTACATTTAGTAACTACATTGCACCCGTGCGAAGCCGGGGCTGGCCGCTAGTACATTATAAAGTTATCAATTCTACCAAGCAATAACAAAATTGTCCAGTGCCGTGAAGTTGTCGATACTATTCTTATTTGGCGCGCATAGTACTTCTTCACACTGACTAAAGGCCTGACCCAACTATCGGCCGACAGTTTGGTCTGTAATTTGCGGGGACTCTTAAGCATACTAAGGAAACAGCTTTAATTTTCAGACACATATTTTTGCAACATTTATCTAGATAAACTTTTTTGAACTGTGCGTGCAACTGCAATTTAATTTTACAAATTAAACTTTAAAATTATATGATAATGTGAAATAATTTATTACAGTACATTGGCTGTATGGAGGTATTGACATCAATGAAGAAATTGGATTTTGAAACTAGATCTCAAGTAGCAAAGTGAGTATCTCAATGCTGCATCATTATTTTTGCTCTGAAAAGAATAAGTTATTTCATGTGTATAAATATTTCAGTAATTACTCACTACTATTCAGTACTTACTTAATTACTCAATAATTAATCATAATCATTATCATACATAATAACTGTACTGTGTAATGCACATCATTTCTGTTTTAGCATTTTAAATTTTTCAACACTCAATCACTCATTAAATGAAGCAAACTAAAATATAATACTTAAGTGTTAGATTTTAAAACATAAATATGTGACTGTGAATCTGAAAAGGTACAACTTTCGGGATATGTAGTAGTTATTGATAGTTCCTAAAACTAGATACAATTAACTATCTAAAGACTTAAACTATGACTAGCACTTTTAGAAACTCAAGTTTAGTAATGAGGCTACAACTTTAGGACGCTACTTTAGATATGGTAAAACCAAACTCAGTGTTTTCATACTTTACACGCCAGATACACGGCTTATAACAGGTTTGTAGCTGTGTAGCCGGCCCATTAGCGGCTCAAGCCGCGCGGGGGCACACCCTGTGCACTCCATACAAGCGTCGCGTTTCAACTACCTATTACACAGACGCTACACAGTGACGTTTTTGCACACGCGCAACTGTGTGCGAGCTATTGAATGAGCACACGGAACTCGCGGGGTGGGCGCCGATGGGCTGAGGTAATTGATAGTGGGGCGGGGCGGAGAGTTTCTTTTCTGTACGGTAGTACTTATATCTGCAATCTGCAAGCCCTAATTTCAAAAACTCTACACCTTAGTCAAAATATGTGGCTTGGCCATTTCGCTACATGCAGGGTTTACTAAAGTTTAGTGTCACAAGTAATAAAATTGCTATTTAATATGGGTTTTATAGAAAAATGTATCCCACCAAAATCATTTCATGAATAATGTTGCCAAGACCTCGAACTGTCAAAAAGTTATCAGACCTCATGTAGAGCCTAACTTCAAAAACTCCCCTCTGTATCAGAAGGACAATTTAGTAAAACGCCCTTGTAGTATAAATGACGTTAAAGTAAAATGACCTACTAGTAAAACGTCTGAAATTTAAAATCTACATTCTAGTAAAATGTCTGATATTTAAAATCGTCATGCTAGTAGTTGCCCATAAAAAAATAATAATGGAAAGTACTAAACTTATTTCCCTCAAAATCTTTTAAACTAACATGCTACAAAGACATGAAGCACGTATTATGAATCTTGAATGTTATCAGATTAGGGGGCGTCCATAAATCACATGTACTTTTTTGGTCCAAAAAAAATCTCAAAATTTTCCAGTATAAATATGTCGCAGTGGGCGGGGAAATCGTCCTGGTAACGGTGAGTCAACAATCACACGCAGTTTTCGGTCAAAAATCGGGTTCATGGAAAAAAAAAATAATACACGTGATATCTCACTACATCCCCCCGTCCCTCCTGTGATGAGTATATTTTTCACAACCAGAAGTTTTTTTTTTTTTTGGATGGGTCAAAGAGCAAAGAGAAGCAAGGAGTGGCTTTTTATGTTCCATCGGTAAATGAACATGGTAGCTATAAAGTTAAAAATAGTGTTCGTATAATGACTCTGGAGCTCATTGCAATCTCTAAAGCACTGACATATGCTGAAAACCATAATTGGAATAAGGTCGTCATCTGCTCCGATAGTAAGAGTGCGATACAACACTTGGCTCGATGCGCCTCTGGACACAGAGGTGTACCGACAGCCTTTAGTGTACTGAGGCAGATAGTACAGTTTGAATCACGCGGCATTAAAGTAAGATTGCAATGGGTTCCAGCGCATTGTGGTATAAGGGGTAACGAGGAGGCTGACAAATTAGCAAATGCTGCTTGTACAGTTGGAATTGATTATGATATTATTCCTTGCAGCTCAGAAGTTTTCTCTAATTTCAAAGTAGTTTGCCAAAAACAGTGGTCGGAATATTTTAATGAAAGATCTAAAACAAAAGGCATCTGGTACAAAACAATACAAAGTGAGCCTCCTCGTATACCATGCTTCATAAATTGTAATGTAGGTAGGAAAAAACTAAAACTAATACTAAGAATTAGGTCCGGTCATATTCCATCAAGGAAGTTTGCACATATGATGAAGAAAGTAAGCTCACCTAATTGTGAAATATGTGAACGAATTGAAGATGTGTATCACCTTTTGATGGAATGTGAGCGGAACCGAACTCAAAGAGACTTATTTATAAGTAAATTTAATATAAATAGGCTGGATATTGGGATTGTTCAAAGTATTCTGAGCAACCCTGATTCTGAGGCCGCACTATACTTGTGTAGTTTGGTGGAGTACTGCCAACAAGCTACACAACTCAGTTTTTAAATATTACTATTGTTAAGTGTAAGCTGATGGTTTGGCTCGATGGAGCTGCCATGTCTTAAGACAAAAGCTCCAAAACAAATAAAGAAAAAAAAAAGAAAAAAAAAAGTATTTTTTTCTTAAGATAGGTAATTTTATCTAGTTTTAGAAACTATCAATAACTCCATATCCCGAAAGTTGTACCTTTTCAGATTTACAGTCTTACTACAAAATTGTCACTATGTTTTATCATGTGATTCAAGCTTTCCATTAAATTAATTTGAGGCTTCATATGAAGCCCAATTATAGATTATGTCACCAAGGTCTTTGTGTAAATGTTGTTATTATTCAGTGGTTATATTTTTTTCTTTGTCCGTTACAGAGAATGTATCGCCCGAGTTTGCGCAGCAGCAGGACTTCGCTCCGCAGACAAAAAGCGTCGAGTGTGCCAAGCGGCAGCTAGAGCTCTCGCAGCTAGGCCTCGTATGGCCCACTCTGGGGCCAACGTCGCCCTCACTGTGTCCTCCAGGGCCATAACCCTAGCAGCTTTAGAAGGAGGCGAGACAGTAGCCCGGCACGACATGCCTCGAGTTTCGTTTGCCTCGGGTGGTGATACAGACTCCTTGGACTTTGTCGCTTATGTAGCAAAGACTGCCCCACCCGCGGAATGGAGAGCGTGCTATGTACTGGAATGTGGAGGAAGACTGGCCCAAGATGTGATCGCTACTATAGGTCAAGCATTTGAATTGCGATTCAAAGAATTTTTGACGAAACCATCATCGTAAGTATTTAATTTTGTGATTCACTTTCAAATTATTGTATACTTGCTTATCTTTATGCGAAATCGATATTCACGCAAAAATGATTCAGAAATAAAATCAGCACACTGGTGGATGACTAAGATTTGATATTCCAAATGGATTCCAAAACCACAGGATGTCATTAAATATGATACAATTTATTTTCCTACCATTATATGATAAGATAATTGATATTTATTATATTAATTTAACATACTATGAAATATTTGCTATCTTACAGAAATTTGCCTGACATAAAATTTTCTTTAAAACATAATTATAGGTTTATGAATATCATATTATAATAACCCAAATGTAAACTAATTGTTGTTAAGTAAGCATGTTATTTAGTTGCCTAGTGTTTTTATTTTATGGGAATAAGTTAATGAACCGTACACATGCAGGTTGAACATAAATGGGTCGCGCGCGTCAGGGGAGGCATCGGGCGGGCCGCTGGACGACCGCGACTACTACAACGACATGCCGGACAAGATGCCGCCCGACCCCGCGCCCGCGCACCGCCACCCGCCGCCCCCGCCGCTAGCCACCCTAGCGCCTATATCCTCGTGAGTACCTACAGTCCTTCATGCCTACATAAACTACTACAACGACATCCCGGACAAGATGCCGCCCGACCCCGCGCCCGCGCACCGCCACCCGCCGCCCCCGCCGCTAGCCACCCTAGCGCCTATATCCTCGTGAGTACCTACAGTCCTTCATGCCTACATAAACTACTACAACGACATCCCGGACAAGATGCCGCCCGACCCCGCGCCCGCGCACCGCCACCCGCCGCCCCCGCCGCTAGCCACCCTAGCGCCTATATCCTCGTGAGTACCTACAGTCCTTCATGCCTACATAAACTACTACAACGACATCCCGGACAAGATGCCGCCCGACCCCGCGCCCGCGCACCGCCACCCGCCGCCCCCGCCGCTAGCCACCCTAGCGCCTATATCCTCGTGAGTACCTACAGTCCTTCATGCCTACATAAACTACTACAACGACATCCCGGACAAGATGCCGCCCGACCCCGCGCCCGCGCACCGCCACCCGCCGCCCCCGCCGCTAGCCACCCTAGCGCCTATATCCTCGTGAGTACCTACAGTCCTTCATGCCTACATAAACTACTACAACGACATCCCGGACAAGATGCCGCCCGACCCCGCGCCCGCGCACCGCTACCCGCCGCCCCCGCCGCTAGCCACCCTAGCGCCTATATCCTCGTGAGTACCTACAGTCCTTCATGCCTACATAAACTACTACAACGACATCCCGGACAAGATGCCGCCCGACCCCGCGCCCGCGCACCGCCACCCGCCGCCCCCGCCGCTAGCCACCCTAGCGCCTATATCCTCGTGAGTACCTACAGTCCTTCATGCCTACATAAACTACTACAACGACATCCCGGACAAGATGCCGCCCGACCCCGCGCCCGCGCACCGCCACCCGCCGCTCCCGCCGCTAGCCACCCTAGCGCCTATATCCTCGTGAGTACCTACAGTCCTTCATGCCTACATAAACTACTACAACGACATCCCGGACAAGATGCCGCCCGACCCCGCGCCCGCGCACCGCCACCCGCCGCCCCCGCCGCTAGCCACCCTAGCGCCTATATCCTCGTGAGTACCTACAGTCCTTCATGCCTACATAAACTACTACAACGACATCCCGGACAAGATGCCGCCCGACCCCGCGCCCGCGCACCGCCACCCGCCGCCCCCGCCGCTAGCCACCCTAGCGCCTATATCCTCGTGAGTACCTACAGTCCTTCATGCCTACATAAACTACTACAACGACATCCCGGACAAGATGCCGCCCGACCCCGCGCCCGCGCACCGCCACCCGCCGCCCCCGCCGCTAGCCACCCTAGCGCCTATATCCTCGTGAGTACCTACAGTCCTTCATGCCTACATAAACTACTACAACGACATCCCGGACAAGATGCCGCCCGACCCCGCGCCCGCGCACCGCCACCCGCCGCCCCCGCCGCTAGCCACCCTAGCGCCTATATCCTCGTGAGTACCTACAGTCCTTCATGCCTACATAAACTACTACAACGACATCCCGGACAAGATGCCGCCCGACCCCGCGCCCGCGCACCGCCACCCGCCGCCCCCGCCGCTAGCCACCCTAGCGCCTATATCCTCGTGAGTACCTACAGTCCTTCATGCCTACATAAACTACTACAACGACATCCCGGACAAGATGCCGCCCGACCCCGCGCCCGCGCACCGCCACCCGCCGCCCCCGCCGCTAGCCACCCTAGCGCCTATATCCTCGTGAGTACCTACAGTCCTTCATGCCTACATAAACTACTACAACGACATCCCGGACAAGATGCCGCCCGACCCCGCGCCCGCGCACCGCTACCCGCCGCCCCCGCCGCTAGCCACCCTAGCGCCTATATCCTCGTGAGTACCTACAGTCCTTCATGCCTACATAAACTACTACAACGACATCCCGGACAAGATGCCGCCCGACCCCGCGCCCGCGCACCGCCACCCGCCGCCCCCGCCGCTAGCCAACCTACCGCCTATATCCTCGTGAGTACCTACAGTCCTTCATGCCTACATAAACTACTACAACGACATCCCGGACAAGATGCCGCCCGACCCCGCGCCCGCGCACCGCCACCCGCCGCCCCCGCCGGCATCCGAATCTTGAAATCTAGTTTTCGTACAGCGCTTTGGCCACCGTCTCGGCAGTTATATTTCTTACAGGTACAGCTTCGGGCCATTTGGTGCACCGGTCGATGATGGTGACGCAGTATCGGTATTCGTTTGATATTTGTAAAGGGCCAATTAAATCGATATTTATATGATCGAATCTTTGAGACATAGGTATCTCGCCCACCGTCGTCACAACGTGCCGGTGTACTTTTGCTCGTTGACAGCCCTAGACGCCTTAGTCCATTCGGCTACTTGCTTATTCATTTCAGGCCAGAAGTATTTACTTGCAACTTGTGATCTTGTGGTTCGCACGCCTGGGTGACACATATCGTGTTGTGCTTTGAATGCTTCAAAACGATATTTCAGTGGTAGGTACGGTCGAGGCGTGCCGGTGGTCATCTCGCAGCTTATTGGATTGGCGAGGCCTGGCAGTGTGACGTAGCGATGCGCGACTTCGAATAATACTAATACTAATCATTCGACTCCCCGAATCATTCGACTAAGTCGACTGGCGCGAAGATTATTCGACTGGAGTCGACGAACGCACGATACGTCAGTCGATACATTCGGTTCGTCTCGGGCTTGGTCGAAATCGTCGTGCCCCGATACATTTTGGCGTTAGTAGTTAGAAAATGCAGTCGATATATTCGTTCGGTAATTCGGTATGATTCGGTTCGACTCGGGTTTGGTCGGGATCGCTGTACATTTTGACATTAGTAGTTACTAATTAGTAGTCGTTATTCGAACATAGAGATTAGTATACTACTAATTTGCCATTCGAATAACCACATTAGTAGTTACGAATTAGTCGAAAAGTAAAATCATTCGGAGTCGCGCATCGCTAGTGTGACGCTGCTGAATTTCAAGTGTGATTGCTGTCTTAGTTTTCGTAACTCGTCGTCTTTTTCTTGTTCAATAGTAAGGTCGCTGTAGTCGATGTATGTTGGACATCCGATCTCCTCTACGCGAGATAAAGCGTCGGCTACTGAATTCTCTTCCCCTTGTATGTATTCGATTGAAGTGCAGAACTGGCTAATGAAATGTAGCTGTCGCTCTCGCCGTAGTGTATCGCTGCTGCTTGGTGATCTTGTAAGTGCGTTTACTAGCGGTTTGTGGTCAGTAAAAACGGTGACGTCATTGCCTTCAATCAAACGACGAAAATGCTTTACAGCCATGTATATCGCTAAAAGCTCGCGATCATATACGCTGTAGCGGCGTTGCGTAGGACTCAGCGACTTGGAGAAAAATGATAACGGTTGCCAAGTGCCATCTACTTGCTGATGAAGAGCTGCTCCAACGCTGTGGTCTGACGCATCGCTCATGATGCAAAGTTTTGTGCCAGGAACGGGATGCGTTAGCGTTGTCGCTTCTAATATGCTTTTTCTGCACTTTTCAAAAGCTTGATCTGCTTCGCTCGTCCACTTGATAGGCGTTTTGTAATTTTTTCTTGAGTTATGTAGGTAGGTGTTCAATTCTGCTTGCAGTTTTGCTTGGTGTGGTAGGCAGTCACGATAGAAGTTTAATATTCCGAGAAATCTTCGTAGTTCCTTCACAGTTTTCGGTTTTGGGTAGTTTGAAATAATTTCAGTTCTTTCTCTAGTGGGCGAAATTCCATCGCACGATACTTCATATCCGAGAAAGTTGATTTTTGTTTTTCCGAATTCGCATTTTTCGATGTTTAGTGTGACTCCGTATTTTTCGAGACGTTTCAGGACTTCATGTAGCAGAGCTTGGTGTTGCTTTTCATCACTCGTATAAAGCAGAATGTCATCGACGAAACAGTAGCAGCCTTCAATGCCCCTTAACACTTCGTGCATGAAACGCTGGAACGTTTGGCTGGCGTTACGTAGGCCAAAGGTCATGCATTTGAACTCAAATAGGCCAAACGGTGTTATTATCGCTGTCTTCTTTGCATCTTGTTCTGAATTTGGTATCCAGTAGTACGCCCTTTTCATTCCATGTAGTTGATAGGTGAAATCTTGAATTCGCGGTATAGGATATCTATCTGGTTGCGTTACAGCGTTCAATCTGCGGTAGTCTCCACATACAAGTAAACCTCCATCTTTTTTCTTGACCACGTAAAGAGGGCTCGCCCATGGGCTTTTCGAAGGTTGACAAATTCCTAATTGCATCATTCGTTCGAACTCTTCTTTAGCCGCTCGATATTTATCCGGAGGTAGTGGGCGGGGCCGGGCGAAGAGAGGGGGGCCGCTTGTTTCAATATGGTGCGTGACGTCATGCTTTGCAGGATTCTTCAATGACATTGGGCGAAATACTTCTGGGAATTTCTTCAAAATATCATAGTAGGTGTGGTCGCTGCTGATAATGTTGACGGTTTCCGTTTTGCAGTCAAAATCCACAGAATCTATAGATAGGTTAGTGATTCCGTCTCTCAACTTCTTATGCCGTAGATCCACCAAAAGGTTGTAGTAGGAAATCTGCGCCCAAAATGGAAGTCTTCACATCTGCTACAATAAATGTCCATGGAAAACTGCGTCGTAGCCCCAAATTCAGTCGAATGGTTCGTTCGCCGTAGGTTTGGATAGGTGTATTGTTTGCTGCGTAAAGTTTGTAGGTATTTGGAGTAAGTTTCCGCTTGTTTGTCGCTGCCAAAACTGATATCTCCGCGCCGGTGTCCACAAGAAAGCGTTCTCTGGTATCTAGGTCGTAAATGCATAGGCGGTTATTAGAGGAAGGTACACTGACGCCCGCCACTGACGGTGTTGCTATTAGTTTTCCGGGTTATTTCTTTTTCTAGCGCACGGTGACTCACAGCGTCTTGCTTTATCACCAAACTTGTAGTGATAACGACATTCCCAGTCAGCGTCTCCAGGTTTCTTAGGTATTCCACTTCTTGATTTTGAACGAGAACGTGATCTTGAGTGTGTGCGAAAGGGACGGCGATATCTAGGCGATCTATGTTGGCTGCGTCGTAACTCGGCGATCTCTAGTGACATTTTTTCTATTTGTTTTGATAGCAAATCAAACTGGCTGTTGTACATAGTGTCAGTATCCGTTATTGCGGCGTCTTCGTTGGATCACGTCGGGGTCACCAGCTGTTGTGGTCTCAAATTCAAAATGCGCAATGATAAGTTAACACTCATTTATTTTCGAAAACGATTTCCTTATATACAATTTTTGAGAAATTAATTAGTACACGGTGGGTAACAATTAATCTTCCACGACAGAGATAGCAATAGCTCGGCCTCGGTGTTCTGTCTCTTTCTAACCATCACATAAATATCGGGATCGAGACGAGCGTTGCCTCAGTGCTGCCGGGCTGCGTCGATGACAACACGTATGGCCCATACCATATGCTAGGCCTTTGCCTGATTTGCCAGGCATTTTAGCATTTGATCAGGCGTCAGGCCGGCATTATTTTAAATCAGGCGTTTTATAGACACAATAATATTCCATGATTAGTGAGATTAGTAGAGAACTGACTAAAAATCTCGATGTGCGGCTGTTCTTTTTTTTACTTTAGTTAGGTAACATTACAAGATTAGTGGATGGAACTGACAAAAATCGCGCTGCGCGGCCGATTTTTTGTACCTACTAAAAATTGGAGAAATTAAGAGATTACTGGATGAAACTGACTAAAAATTGCGCTGCGCGGCCTTTTTTTTACTATAGACAGGCATTTTTCTAAAAAAAACACAGCGTTTTGTGCATTCTAGACAAGCATCCTCCCTTACGTAGATGGCGATCCTAGGGGCGGCATACCTTATTGGCCTAGTGCGCCGAATCTTAAAAAATTACGTCCCTGGGCTGGACTACATACTAAAATTGCAAAACAAAACTTGTTAAAATGCGCAAAAATTTCAAAATAAGTAAAGTTCTAAATTTTGAATGTATATTAAATTTAATAATTTAAAATGTTTGTCTTACATTTTATATTGATTTTTTTATTAGGTAACTGATTTAAAATAATAATACCTATAGTTTTTCTAACCATTTTGTATGTGTGGTGTGTTGTGTCCCGCATAATATACCCAAGTCCCGGATTTCGAGCTAGGTAGTCCCGGAAATGTCGTTTTTGGAGTTGGCAAGCCTACCTACATGCCTATATAAACTACTACAACGACATCCCGGACAAGATTCCGCCCGACCCCGCGCCCGCGCACCGCCACCTGCCGCCCCCGCCGCTAGCTAACCTAGCGCCTATATCCTCGTGAGTACCTACAGTCCTACATGCCTATATAAACTACTACAACGACATCCCGGACAAGATGCCGCCCGACCCCGCCGCTAGCCAACCTAGCGCCTATATCCTCGTGAGTACCTACAGTCCTTCATGCCTACATAAACTACTACAACGACATCCCGGACAAGATTCCGCCCGACCCCGCGCCCGCGCACCGCCACCTGCCGCCCCCGCCGCTAGCTAACCTAGCCAGGCATCCGTCACTCGCCCATACCTACCGCGATAAGTACCTACAGCGCGCGACAACTCGGAGTTGCAAAATCAGTCAGGGTTGCTGCCGCGCTTGTGAGTACACGCGTGCGTTATTCTGTGCCTCTATGACGGTCAATCGATCATTATTTATTTCTCCCAGCACTGTACCGTACACTATTATAATTTATAAATAACTAGCGGCCGCCCGCGACTTCGTCTGCGTGGAAATATTTTTTGTTATCCCTCGGGATTAATATTTTTTTTTTCGGGATGAAATGTTCCTATGTCCTTCTCTGTACCCCTAAGAACCGAAGAACGTGTATGCAAAATTTCATGATGATCGGTTCAGTAGTTAAGACGTGAAGGCGTAACAAACAAACAAACAAACAAACGCATTTATAATATAAGTAAGGATGGAGAATCGTAATACTAATAATTGTTGCGTGGACGGCTGTCGCAATAAACAGAAGGATTCAAAGTTTTCATTTTTAGGGTTCCGTACCAAAATGGTAAAAAAGGAACCCTTATGGTGTGACTCGGTCTGTCTGTCACAGCTGGATATCTCGAGAACTACTAATGGTATCAACTTGAAATTCGGAATAGTTTTAGATGACATTCACCCAACTATTTTGTAAAAAAGAAATTAATAAAAAAATAAATATCTTTTTTACAACAGGGACTGAAAAAGGGGATTGATTTGAAGTGGGTTCTACTAGGGCATGTGGAATATCATATGATAGAATGCCGTTTGCACCTTGTTAATCATTTTTTCTTTTTGTTTTAGGTCACATAGTTTTCAACTTATGATGAAAAATATAAAAAAAATTACCGTCCCCCCCCCCTTATCTCCGAAGTTTGCAAAGAGAAAAATTAGAAATCATTCTATGTGATAGCAGTTTATATAAAGATTACAGGAAAAATAAAACAATGTCTCAATATAGGTAGCACACTTTTTTAAAAATTATCAAATTTCTAAAAAAGTTAACATTAGTTCCACTATCGGTCAAGAGATGGCGCTGACCTAAAGCTGCAATACTAATTTGATTATTCTACTCTGCAGTGTGGTTTGATGGTGCAATTATGATGGTACGGAACCCTCGGTGCGCGAGTCCCACTCGATCTTGACCGGTTTATTCACTTTACCAAAGATTCTAAAATGTATAACAAAAATTTATATTTTGTTTATTTTTCTCGTAATTTTTATGAGTAGGTACATACCTATTTTTGATAAGTAGGTGTAACCTACTATAGGTAGGAAAGCGTATAGTTATAGGTACTTATATTCAGAGGCGGGTCGTAACTATTTTTTCTCGATCAAATTTCCTAAGGTACCCACCTACCTAATTCTTTTTTTTGAGCGAATTATACCTACTTAACTAAATACCTACATTTCTGGATTTAAGGATTCCGTAACCGGCAACAGTATGGTGGCGGTGGCATAAAGACTGCCTCAAATTTAACACATAGTCTAATGTGGCGTTAACTGTACATCTAGCCTAGGTTTATTTGAAACGTATTTTTTTTTTACATTTAAGTAGGTAGGTACACATTATAAACACAAAACTTGTAATAAAGTATTTAATCCTTCAAGCACAGAAAATGAGACAATAGATTTTCCATTGTTGTGTTGTGCGGCCCGATGGGGCCGCTCGAGCGTTGAAGGATTAGAAGAAGACAACCCTAAAGTTGTTAGAAGAGCTAAGAGCTACGCGATAGAAAGAGAGGCAACCTGTAGGTGAATATAACTGTAGGCAAGGAAGCGGTGTGCGACCTGAATTGCACTTTATTGTGTCTGAGCAAGAGTCGCTATTTATTTAAATGACCATGCGGAGTGAATTTTCTGTACTTTGTACTATTATGTATTCTGTGACCTAGCGCCTATATCCTCGTGAGTACCTACAGTCCTTCATGCCTACATAAACTACTACAACGACATCCCGGACAAGATTCCGCCCGACCCCGCGCCCGCGCACCGCCACCTGCCGCCCCCGCCGCTAGCTAACCTAGCGCCTATATCCTCGTGAGTACCTACAGTCCTACATGCCTATATAAACTACTACAACGACATCCCGGACAAGATGCCGCCCGACCCCGCGCCCGCGCACCGCCACCCGCCGCCCCCGCCGCTAGCCAACCTAGCGCCTATATCCTCGTGAGTACCTACAGTCCTACATGCCTATATAAACTACTACAACGACATCCCGGACAAGATGCCGCCCGACCCCGCGCCCGCGCACCGCCACCCGCCGCCCCCGCCGCTAGCCAACCTAGCGCCTATATCCTCGTGAAAACCTACAGTCCTACAATACTACATAAACTACTACACGACATGCCGGACAAGATGCCGCCCAACCGCAACAGTTATAACTAGTGATTAATCATTAAAAGCGATGAATTATCTTATAAGCCACACGACATCCACTGCTGGGTACAGGCAGCGAGGGTCGTGCGGCTGATAGGAATATACGCTGGATTTTTGTAATAATTCTAAACATTACTCGGATGATTGTAAAAATCTATCTTAAATTCTAATTATCCGGTTGTAAACAAAGATCAGATTTGTCTTATATATGTTACCGACAATGTTGCCGAAACGACCAGGCAATGTAAGAAATATTCTTAATTTTATACTTTGCCTAGGCATTGTATACAATGCCTGCTGGTCCACCGGCAATTTGTAAAGTATATTTCTGTTGTCTGTTATAAAAAAATAACCTCGAAATTTAAGGCTCTCGTTCCGCTGCGCTTCGCGCTCGCCTTAAATTTCTAACCTATACGCGGGACCTACAGGAGTAAAGCAGGTTCGATTCCAAACTCAATGAGCACCCGTCGAGTGTAAATTAAGTATATTTCTGTTGTCTGTTATAAAAAGATAACCTCGAAATTTAATGCTCACGCTCCGCTGCGCTACGCGCTCGCCTTACATTTTTAACCTATACGTGGGACCTACAGGAGTAAAGCCGGTTCGATTCCAAACTCAATGAGCCCCCCTCGAGTGTAAATTAAGTATATTTCTGTTATCTGTTATAAAAAAATAACCTCGAAATTTAAGGCTTACGCTCCGCTGCGCTTCGCGCTCGCCTTAAATTTCTAACCTATACGCGGGACCTACAGGAGTAAAGCAGGTTGGATTCCCAACTCAATGAGCCCCCCTCGAGACGTGCCGGACTACAGCTGCGCCACAAAAAAAAAGTTGGAAATCTGACTTTTTGACTATGCCATGATGAAGTCTATAGTTTGTCGGAGTTTGTCGCCAAAAACCAGAGTTTGTCGGTCTTCCGTTTAGGAGATACATGTGGCTCAGCTGTAGAGACGTCTCTACAGCTGCGCCACACAGATCTCGAAAACGGAAGGTCGTAGCGAAAATCTGATTACTTGTATGTATAGCCGTTAGTTTGTCGGAGTTTGTCGCACAAAAACCAGAGTTTGTCGGTCTTGCGTTTAGGAGATACGTGTGGCGCAGCTGTAGAGACGTCTCTACAGCTGAGCCACACAGATCTGGAAAACGGAAGGTCGTAACAGAAATCTGATTACTCGTGTGTGTAGCCGGTAGTTTGTCGGAGTTTGTCACCAAGAACCAGAGTTTGTCGGTCTTGCGTTTAGAAGATAAGTGAGGATACGCTGTGGAGACCTTTCTACCTGGATCTTGAGAACGGAAGGTCGTAGCGATAATCTGATTAGTCATATCTATAGTCGGTAGTTCGACCGAGTTTGTCGCCAAATACCAGAGTTTGTCGGTCTTGCGTTTAGGAGATATGTGAGATTTTCGCTACGACCTTCCGTTCTCGAGATCCAGGTAGAAATATCTCTACAGCATATCCCCACATATCTTCTAAACGTAAGATTGATAAACTCTGATTTTTGGTGACAAACTCCGACAAACTAATGGCTACATACTCGAGTTATCAGATTTTTGCTACGACCTTCCGTTCTCAAGACCCAGGTAGAAAGGTCTCCACAGCGTATCCTCACATATCTCCTAAACGCAAGACCGACAAACTCTGGTTCTTGGTGACAAACTCCAACAAACTACCGGCTACACACACAAGTAATCAGATTTCTGTTACGACCTTCCGTTTTCGATATCTGTGTGGCTCAGCTGTAGAGACGGTCTCTACAGCTGCGCCACACGTATCTCCTAAACGCTAGACCGACAAACTCTGGTTTTTGTGCGACAAACTCCGACAAACTAACGGCTATACATACAAGTAATCAGATTTTCGCTACGACCTTCCGTTTTCGAGATCTGTGTGGCTCAGCTGTAGAGACGTCTCTACAGCTGAGCCACATGTATCTCCTAAACGGAAGACCGACAAACTCTGGTTTTTGGCGACAAACTCCGACAAACTATAGACTTCATCATGGCATAGTCAAAAAGTCAGATTTCCAACTTTTTTTTTGTGGCGCAGCTGTAGTCCGGCACGTCCCCTCGAGCCCGCCTCAAACCCCCCTCAAGCCCACTCGAGCTTTACCCGAGCCCCCCTCGAGCGCCCTCGAGCCCACCCCAGAGCTTTTGTGTCTGCCCTCTAACCAACTAAGATCAAAATCTTTTTATTTTACACATTGCCGGTGGACTAGCAGGCATTCTATAAAATGCCCACACTGCCTAGGTAATGTGTGAAATAGACAATGATATTCATTCTATTTCATACATTGCCTAAAAGGGCCAGGCATTGTATACCATGCCTGCGTTTCATACATTACCGGTAACATATATAACATAATCATATCTTACGTCATATACAAATACAATACAATTCCTATGTATTGTATACAATATCTAAATTTCACACATTGCCGGTACCATATCCATTATTTAACATTTTAATAATAATATTCAATTATGTATTCATGTAATACAAACTAGGATGAATAATTAAGCTAAACGTTAGGAATTCCAGGTTGCATTTATCTACACCAATGTTACCAATGCCTTAAAATTTTAAGTTTAAATCTTCTATAAAAGAATCTGAAACAGTCTACTGCCAACATTAAAATAACCAGTGTCATAGTAACCATAATGTCCGAAAAGCATGTGGCGCTCCCCGCGCCCGCGCCCGAACGAGTTACATTATGAAAGTCAGTTGTCAAAACAGTTTTTTTCCGGTTTTTCCGCGTACGCGACACGCGGCCAGTGGACACGCACTCATGCCCCACGTGCTTGTAGTAGTGCAACCGATTCACGCGGTTGTATGAAGCTTTGTCTCTGGTCCTTTCTTTACTCATGTGGCGGGGCCAGCCCTCACTCGGATATTACGGCTACCATGAGCCGTATTATGACCTCTTATTTCCTGGCAGTTTTCTGACTGGTTATCAATCTATCTCTTTTATTTGCTATACAGCGAGAAAGAGATGTAACTATAGCAATTCATAAACCTGGCAAGTTTTAATAGGTTGTAATACCCCCCCATGACACTGGTTCTTTCAATGTTGCAAATAAGCTACCGTTTCAAAATCCTTTATTTCGTTCCTTTCCTTTAGGTCGTAGATAAAGTATTGCATGCAACTATACATAATTAGGTATTAAAACACTCATGTGATACGAGCGAAGCCCAGTGTGATAAATCCCTTATTATGTTACAGTTGCACAAAACACTCATGTGATACGAGCGAAGCCCAGTGTGATAAATCCCTTATTATGTTACAGTTGCATAAAATAACTATTAATTTCAGGTGCGAGGAGAGCATTCGGCACTACGTGAATCAAACGCCGCCGCCCCGCACGCCGCCCACGGCTCTACTGCCGAACCACCACACAGATATATTTGACATGCGTGAGTATTCCATTTATTTCTTACTAGCTTCTGCCCGCGACTTTGCGTGATTTAAGTCAACATCCAAACTTACACATTAATATTAAAGCGATTAGTGCACTCACAGTGGCGCCCTCATCTTAATTAAATTTATTGCTCGCTAAGTAATAATATATCGAAAATTCAAATGTTAAGATTGAAGCTACGTTTCTATTAGTTTATTTACAAACAAAAACCTCGGTAAAATATAGTTCGTTGTAGTAGTAAAAAAGTAGTTGTTAAAAAGGAAATAAACGGCATGTAACGTTTTAATATGGAGCCTGGTATACCTATTCGAAAAAAATCGGAAATTCATCGCAACTGATGAAACTAGTTTTAATCGATAGAAAACGTCAAAATAAACATGACTTATTAATTGTCAAATTTTCCCTTAATGTATAAATTCGGAGATATTAGGACTTGAAAAAAATTTCGTGATAGAAAGAAACACTTCAATTTGCAACTCCAGACTATTTTGCTCCTAATATCTCCAAAAGTATATATTTTACGACAATATGACAATCAATGATTTGTGTTTATTTTGACGTTTACTATCGATTGACACTAGTTTTATCGGTTGTGAACAAGAACCTTATATTCATATTCTATATAAGGTTCATAGTTGTGAATAATTTCTGATTTTTTCAAATTGGCAGGTATGCCAAAAAGATTACATGGTCTTCGTGGGTGTGTCGACATCTCGGAAATTCTGGCTCGATCCCCGCTGGGTCAATTTAGAAAACATACTTTTCTACTTTTTTAAATTTATTTAAGTAACTATTTTTATTGTACAGAACGGTATAAGAGGCGAACTTAATGCTAGTAGTATTCTCTACCAGTCAACCTTTGGGAAAAACGATATTCACGAATGTGGTACAGAAAATATAAATAATCCACACATAAAATAATATGCATACATACATACACTTGAATACTATTTGTCTTAGGTCTGGGTGTTTGTTTGTGATAACACCGCGGTCGATTTCCAAAACACAAATGTTTTAGCCACTAGCTTTGGAATTTGAGCAACGTATGTGTTCTATTATTATTATTTATTACATTTTTCGTTTATCACAGGTTTCGTAAAGACCTTACATACTATTTCATGTAATTTTTTCACTGACGGTGACCAGCCCCCGTATTACAACCTCTTAAAACTTGCCAGTTTTCTGAATGGCTATCAATGCGTCTTTTTTATTTGCTATACAGCGAGAAAGAGATGTATCTATAGCAATTCATAAACCTGGCAAGTTTTAAGAGGTTGTAATACCCCCTGACCGTCGTTGTACCTGTGATGTGTTCTCTTTAATAAATCCAAGTCAAGTTCTCAAAGTCAGTGAATTGAGTTTACACAAGTTTTAGCTTACGAAACAAAAGGGCAAGAGAATTAAACTTTCTCATTAAACTTAAAGAACTGTTATGTAAAATTGTTTGTTTACACTGGAAATATTTCTGAACAAACTTCTTACTTAGTTTTGTGTGAAGTCATGCTTTTGCGTCATGTTTATTTTCAATGTCACATACATTATTAAGAAATGTTATTGTTTGGTTTTGTAATAAATAAAATACTCCATTGTTTGTTTCTTACGTTTCTAAAACTTTAATATAAACATAGAATAACAGTAACTCAATTAAAATACGTTTACGGATAATGGCTCGGTTTTATTACACAATTTTTTGTTTTCTCAGAAGTGAACAATGTACGTCATAACTGTTAAATAACCTCGTTTATGTCTTTTTTAGCTCTGTACCACAGAATAGATATTAGTACATACAACGTACAGAAAGGACACTCCTCGCCCCGCCCTAGAATCAACTACCTCACTCCACCCCGCGAGTTCATGTGCCGAATCATTCAATCGTGTGCTCGTTTAGTCGCATCTGTCAACAGCTGTCAACTTTCATGCACGGCGTTTAAGTTGCAAAAAGCAAAGCAAAACATTTATTATCTCTCTTATCACCGCCGGTAAATACATACGAGTATTTATTGTTAAAATGGTGAAAAACCTATATGTATATTTGTGGGTTGTCAACTTCTTTTGCATTAAATATACCTACTATGTTCAAGATTATTACGTGTAAAAATATAGTAGATGGCGAAAAAGTCAAAAAAATATAGTAGGTTGCCGTTTTGTATGGAGGATTTTAAAGAAGTTGTATTTTTTATACTTACTAGACATTTTCATAATTTATTCAACAACCATAAACACAAGAGTTTAAACACAAAAAAATATTATGCAATTACAGATTATATGTGCATTTAAGTAATATTTTTTTGCTGCTCTTGTTAATTTTTTTACTTTAAAAAATATAGTAGGTAGTTTTGTCGACTGTATATTTAAAAAAAATATATAGTAGGAGAGCTTGCAGAGTAGGCGCATATTTTACCGGGTGTAACAAGACCCTCAACGAAGCCGAGGTCTACGTATTCTGCTCATTATCAGGACCATTTCTGTTCAAAATTATACCTGGGAAACGATTCTAATTTGTGTTAAAAATCACCAGTGTTAAAAATCATTGTATACATTACCACGCAATGTAACGCGTACAACAGACCGCGCCTGCGAGTGTATGCAACACAGCTGCGTGCGGCCGAGTTGAAAGGCAACGTTTATGTGCGTGCTCATGAGATTCGTTGAGTGATGACGTTTTGAAGCCATTGTTTGCTACGACATACTTAAATTTTAAATATCGTTTTTTTTGGACAAAAATGAGGAAATAACGAATAAAATAAGATTTCATAAAAATTTTGGAAAAAAAAATGACATTGGCCTTTAATAACTTCGTAGCTATTGGTTTCCCAGGTATAGTCAAAAAGACAAAAATGATCCTTATGATGGGCGGAATGCGTGGACTCCGGCTTCGTTGAGGGTCTTGTGACACCCGTTATAATAGGGATGGCAACCCTATGTGGGTGGCAACACGATTCCCGTAGTAGCCCTAGCTTTACATACACAGTTGCGCGTGTACAAAACTGTGTAGTGTCAGTGTTCAGGGTGTGCTCTGAACTGTCTAAGTAGGGTTAAATTACTGACATAAGCATTTTATCATCTCTTATCAGGATGTAAATAAAGTCGATATTTGCAGAGCCGTTCACTGCGACGCCAGTGACCTCTTCGGCGGCGTCCTCGTCATCAGCCTCGTCGCCCCCCGCAGAGGGGGAGCCACTCTCGGCCAAGTCGCAGGCAGCGTTGCTAGCTCGTGAGCCGTGGTTCCATGGACCTATTTCTAGGACGACAGCTGAGAAGGTAACTTGGAACTTTATGCTTCGGAAATACAATCTGCTCCCTGATTAAGTAACTGTGTTGCTAACAATTCTTTTTTTTCAAATTATTTCAAAGTGTTTAAATGTATTTCAAATGAGAATTCTAAGCTACAGAGTTACGTAATCCTGAGGCTAGCTTGTGAGATTTAGGCTCGTATTACAGAACGAGACTCGAGCACTGCTTGCTGCTTGAGTACAGTTAGAAAGGGATGGTGCTATTCATCGCATATAGCGCCATCCCTTTCTAACTGTACTCAAGCAGAGATTTGAGTCTGAGTTTGATTTTATAATACCAGCCTAAGATATGAGCGCCTATAATGGGTAAAAGACCGCCGCGGCGCGCCGACTTTTTTGGGTCGGCGGGGTGACCTCTAAATGGTTTTTTTTATTTATTGACAGGAAATAAAAGACATAGTTTAACGATCAGAAATACTTGTTTTTATTAGAATTTTAAAAACGCACATCATATCAGCCGCACGACACCCACTGCTGGGTATAAGCTTCTCCCAAAGATCCCCACAACGATCGGTCCTGCGTTGTCCGCATCAAGCGAGTTCCTGCAACCTTCAGATCGTCGGTTCACCTTGTGAAGCCTACCCACGGAGCGTCGTCCGGTGCGCGGTCGCCATTCAAGAACCTTTCCGCCCCAACGGCCATCGGTTCTTCTCACTATGTGTCCCGCCCACTGCCACCTCAGCCGAGCAATCCTTCAAGCTCTGTCGGTTACTTTAGTTCTCCCACGGATCTCCTCATTTCTGATTCAATCCCGGAAACGCCGAGCATGGGTCTTTCCGTTGCACGCTGGGTGATCTTGAGCCTTCTTTTGAGACCCACAGTTAGCGACCACTTTTTGATGCCTCCAGGCGTCACTGGTAACACACACTGGTCATAGACTTTCGTCTTGAGACACTGAGGTGAGTTGGATGCGAAGATTTTTGAAGATTTCCGAATGCTGCCCATCCGAGTTAGATTCGAAGAGAGATCTCTTTCTTGAAGTTGGACTTACCTAACTAAACTGTCTGTCCTAGGTATATTTACACTTGAATCCATTCAGCGAGGGGCCAGGAAGCTCATCAGCAACTATAATCTTTTTTGTAGTAAGCTGAAAAGCCTCGAGCATAGATGCAAGGTTGCAAGCGTATCGGTTTTTTTATCGGATACATTTTGGCGAGTGTGCACTGGAATTGCACAACCTAGTTCCGTCTCCGTATCTCCCTTCTACCATCGAACAACCAGAGTACGAATCAGCGCCATCGTTTTTGGTTGATACTCCAAAGACTACTAAGCGTTTTCCTTTAAATTTTATCATCCGTACTGCTACAGAGTAGGACTCTTTGCCTGAGTCCGTGTTTTCTGATGGTGAAAACCTGAGGGCCTTCGCGAGTGAATAATATGTATCTTCTAGGCAAGTAGTAGTTAATCAGTTCAGGCGTGATTGTGGGCAAGCGCTTGCCTATTGCGTAGTCACGGTAATTTTATCTAGTATCGTTTTAAAAACGTCTACATTTTGTTCTTCGATTGACGACGACGACGTAGGTTGACGCAGGTCACCTTCCATAACAACGAGCTCGTCACACACTGATTCATTAAATCTTTCCTCTCGCTCGGCGCGCCGTTGTTTTGCGGCGGTGGCGGCGTGGAAAAATTAGCGGCGGCGGCGGCGCGCCGGCGCGGCGCTCATATCTAGTGAGATTGTGTTACTATTTTTTATTACATCAGCAACCATTTTAATGTCTTGCTGCTGGGCTACAGGCATTTCTTATTAGTATTGTTTACTCGAGGCCATCGCTAGCTGCCAGTCTCACTGGCTTGAAAAATAGACGGGTGCTCTATTCTCGCCAGCGATGCTGGCTTGGCTTGAAAAACTGTTTATACAATGCCAATACCAAGCCATCGCTGAGACTGGCAGCCACCGCTGGCCTCGTGTAAATTTTGCTTTATGGATGAACAAAAAGGATAAGCCATCCATAGTTCGGATAATGGTGACGTCAGAAATGTTTAAATCTATGGACAAAGTCCATTCACACCAATTTGTTCATACCATCCACCAAAATTTTGTTTGGTTTATACGGAAGCCTGTGTCTATTAACTCGAAACCTTTAATTTTATGTAAAATCAAGTACTAAAAACTCAAGTGATTCGGTATATATAAAATTGTACAGCGACATCTACCACCGAAATGCGAACGTTTGAGGCTTGTTTAAAAAATATCCCAGTTGTAACCATGAACGCTAATGACTTTGTGTGAGTGAACTGAATCGCAATGAACGAAACGCAAGAAATAAAGGCAACATTTTACAATGTGACATTAGAATCTGTCAGTTTACTCCAGTAAATTAATATTTAAGCTGCCTCTACACTACAAGGCGAAGTTTCTCGCCGAAGTAATCGTTGAAGTTACCTGAGTACGAAGTGCTTCGCTACACTACTCACCTAACTACGGCAGGACCTCAGTCGCTCACGTGTTTGGCAACATGGATGACGCGCAAATGGCAGCCTCGTTTGCACTGTGTTCCTTAACGGATCCAAGCATCATATTTCTTATGTTTATGTTCCTTATGTTTTTTTTTCGTTTCCATTTTACGGACTCTGTTTGAAATTCATTAATAGCGTTTGTTCCTGTGACCAACTTATGGCCAAAACGAAAAATATTTACCAAAATCACTGCCAAAAGGTAAAAAAATACAAAACATA
Source organism: Agriphila geniculea (assembly GCA_943789525.1). Classification (NCBI taxonomy): domain Eukaryota; kingdom Metazoa; phylum Arthropoda; class Insecta; order Lepidoptera; family Crambidae; genus Agriphila; species Agriphila geniculea. Next base: position 23,367,663 of record OX038871.1, read on the forward strand.
ATCACGAAACATACGTCTTGTCACATAGCTTTTCTTTTGACTGAAGTTAGCCGAGTAGTGTGGTAAGCCACTTCATATTGGCCCGACTCCGTCCCTTTGACTCGAATACCTACAATCAAAAACCGACAATGATCGGAAGTCGCCCATGGTGAGCCGAGGATGCACGAAGTTATTCGAAGTGCCTCTCTACACTCTCGTCGTCGCCCAACTTCGATCAACTTCGCGAGTAGGGTAGAGCCTGCATTAGACTTTAGTATACTATTTAGTGATTAATAACTGCATAATGTCGCTGCAGTTAGTGGCAGAAGATGGCGAGTTCCTGGTGCGTGAGAGCTCGGCCTGCCCGGGCCAGTTCGTGCTGACGGGCGCGCGCCGCGGCTCGCACAAGCATCTGCTGCTAGTCGACCCCAACGGAGTGGTGAGTAACTGTATATTATCGCCACAGTTGGTGGCAGCAGATGGCGAGTTCCTGGTGCGTGAGAGCTCGGCCTGCCCGGGCCAGTTCGTGCTGACGGGCGCGCGCCGCGGCTCGCACAAGCATCTGCTGCTAGTCGACCCCAACGGAGTGGTGAGTAACTGTATATTATCGCCACAGTTGGTGGCAGCAGATGGCGAGTTCCTGGTGCGTGAGAGCTCGGCCTGCCCGGGCCAGTTCGTGCTGACGGGCGCGCGCCGCGGCTCGCACAAGCATCTGCTGCTAGTCGACCCCAACGGAGTGGTGAGTAACTGTATATTGTCGCCACAGTTGGTGGCAGCAGATGGCGAGTTCCTGGTGCGTGAGAGCTCGGCCTGCCCGGGCCAGTTCGTGCTGACGGGCGCGCGCCGCGGCTCGCACAAGCATCTGCTGCTAGTCGACCCCAACGGAGTGGTGAGTAACTGTATATTGTCGCCACAGTTGGTGGCAGCAGATGGCGAGTTCCTGGTGCGTGAGAGCTCGGCCTGCCCGGGCCAGTTCGTGCTGACGGGCGCGCGCCGCGGCTCGCACAAGCATCTGCTGCTAGTCGACCCCAACGGAGTGGTGAGTAACTGTATATTGTCGCCACAGTTGGTGGCAGCAGATGGCGAGTTCCTGGTGCGTGAGAGCTCGGCCTGCCCGGGCCAGTTCGTGCTGACGGGCGCGCGCCGCGGCTCGCACAAGCATCTGCTGCTAGTCGACCCCAACGGAGTGGTGAGTAACTGTATATTGTCGCCACAGTTGGTGGCAGCAGATGGCGAGTTCCTGGTGCGTGAGAGCTCGGCCTGCCCGGGCCAGTTCGTGCTGACGGGCGCGCGCCGCGGCTCGCACAAGCATCTGCTGCTAGTCGACCCCAACGGAGTGGTGAGTAACTGTATATTGTCGCCACAGTTGGTGGCAGCAGATGGCGAGTTCCTGGTGCGTGAGAGCTCGGCCTGCCCGGGCCAGTTCGTGCTGACGGGCGCGCGCCGCGGCTCGCACAAGCATCTGCTGCTAGTCGACCCCAACGGAGTGGTGAGTAACTGTATATTGTCGCCACAGTTGGTGGCAGCAGATGGCGAGTTCCTGGTGCGTGAGAGCTCGGCCTGCCCGGGCCAGTTCGTGCTGACGGGCGCGTGCTACTAATTTGCACAATGTTCCACGGTACTAAAACATAATAATCCCAATAATGGTTAAGCAACGTTCGCAAGGGTCGGTCATGGGATAGGTGACCAAAAATTTATTATCTCGAGCTCCTCCGTGCTTCGGAAGGCACGTTAAGCCGTCGGTCCCGGCTGCATTTGCAGTCGTTAACACCCACCAATCCGCATTGGGCCCGCGTGGTGGGTTATGGCCCGTCCTCCTTATCCACCTATAAGGAAGGCCTGTGCCCCAGCAGTGGGGACATTAAAATGGCTGATGGACATAGTGACATACAGTGGTAGCCAGATAATGGCAGGATAATTTGGTTGATTCACAAAGGATTGATCTAGCTGTGATCTGATGATTACCATCCAGGGAGTGAATGGAGAAGATTCAGATCGCCATACAGACTCAACTGATCTGATCAGTATTCTATGAAATATAAGAATCAAGAGATTTCAGTTTCAGAATTTCCTACATTTTTATGCTAATTTCGCGGTTTTTTTAACATATCCTTATATCTCTTAGAATATTGATCAGATCTGTTGGGTGTGTATAGCGATCTGAATCTCCTTCATTCACTCCCTGGATGGCCATCATCAGATCACAGCTACGTCAATCCTTGGTGGAAAACCAAGGCTTCAAAATTACCTCGTTTGTATGAAAATTGACTGGTGTCCTTAATTATCTGGCCACACTATATGCACATACAACTAAAAGTCTGTTCTAAAAGTCTTTAAGCACATCAAAGGACAAATTTGTCCTTCGAAGGATTCTATCCCTGATCTGAGCTTGAGAATATTTCCAAAGTTGTTTAGTTTATAACATTTTCAAATCAACCTTATTCAGGTGCGAACAAAAGACAGCGTATTCGAGAGCGTTCCCCACCTTATAAAGTACCACTGCACAAACGAGCTGCCCATAGTGTCTGCCGATTCCGAACTACTGCTCCGCAAGCCTGTGCCACGCCCCGGCGTCTGAACGCAGTGACACGAAGTAAACGAGTTGATATAACCGCTGTATAAAGCCCTGCAAGAATTCGTGCAACTAAATGTGACCAATCGGCCGAAAAATGTCCACAAGCGTGCTGTATACAATTTAATGCATAATACAGTTTATGAAATAAAATTTAATAATAAACTAAAAAAATCGACTCGCCACTAGCCAGGCCCCTATATCACAGACGTGACAATTGTAAACTACAATGACAATTTGATATACGGTGTGTTGTCTGCACAGAACATACAACAATGGTGTCAGAGTAGCTTGATCAGTATAATTTCTAAATTCAAATTGGCTAACGCCATGGATATCGAATTGTCATTGTCATTTACAAATGTCACGTCTGTGAAATAGGGGCCAGATCATTTCTCTAGCGGGAGTGACGGGGGTCATTATTGTAGTAAAATAATCTAAAGCTGTGCTAGAAACATCTTCATTTTATCAATCGGCAACAAATTGTATGTAACTAAAAGTACTATTCGCCCTATAGGTTGCTGTGTACTGCAATATTACGCGGAAGTCAATGTTGATGTGACGCGTGTGATGCGTTCGATGTATCCTAAAACTGTCCAAATGACCACTTTATTGACGTGATAACGTCTTATAAATCGATGAACCCTGGCTGCATGCACGAAAAATTGTCATGTTCCGCACCGTTTGGCTTGTGACGCATTGTCAACTGTTTGTTTATAAAATGAACTGAATATTTAATGTTTTCTTATGACTTTATCACGTAAATTATTATCGTCCGTAAACCGACTTTACAGACAACCATTTTTTTTACATTAAATATCATCACTAGTGAAACCAAAATTGCGATGCGCCCTTTTTAGAAACGGCCTAAGGTATGTACGCCTATTACTACACCAATCATTTTGCTGGACATTCTCTAAGTTATTTTTCTTCATAACTCCGTCTTTTAAGGCTCTTATCATTATCAATGACCTTGCTGAATGACCTTGAGATGCCTTGAGCTTACACGTTTTGCGGATAATCGCGCGCCTCGGCCACAGAAAAGAAAATAAGTACAGATGGCCTACTAAATAAAGAACTATGTAATCTAATTACAACCTCTTCCTTAATACCAGCCTTTTTATTTTTTTTAAATAAGGTTTCTTTTTTCTAAGTCTAATCGGTTACATATTAGAATGGTCTAAGGTCATTACACCTATGGATGAAAAACCTAATTTGAAAAACAATGCACAAAATTCCTAAGCTCATAATATATTATAGTTGAAATGCATAATGTGCGGTTTACCTAAAGTCGATTCAGGATAATACACCCCTTATGTCTGTGGCCTAAACTTTAGAAATTCTAAAACATAAACATTTTATATAAGTAGAGTAGGTATGTTAATAAAATCTTGACATCATGCATGCCTAGAATCTACTTTACCAAATGGGAAACAATGCTATGAAAAAACAGTAATAGTGAATCAAAACCGGTAATGTGTAACTGTGTAGGTGTCGGCCATCTTGGTCTCACGTTAATCTCTACGTTTGAACATCAATATTACCCCGTCACGCCACCTAAAATTTACTCAACGAGCATCAGTTTTCACAAAGACTGAGTACAGAGTGGCTGTGTTCGAAAAACAGCATTAGAGAACGATCAACGCAAGCAAACTTTGGGAAGTCTGTTTACGAAGGCAAGCTGTTATTTTTATGGTTTTAACTAGTAATAGATCAAATTTATAACGTTTTAAGATTACCTACTTATTTGTTAATAAATTTAGTAATGTCGGAAAAATTAGGGGGGGGAGGGGGCTGGAATTTGGTCGGTTATTTTCCATAAATTCCTTTAAACAGCCGCGGGCTGATATATGATGGGTATTTAACTTTCGTTTAACAATTTAAATTCATCTTAGTTTGCTCGTCTTAAGGTTGTAATTTGTAGTGCTATTAACCTAGAATTACTAATCCTGCACCCAATAACCAAAATACAGCCAGGTAAATAATGTGCAATTCCTAAGATATTTGTCCTGCAAATGAGGAACTTATATTAGAAATATATTTGAACCTAACATCAGCCGGTCATCAAAACTTTACTGCAATATACAGGCTGTTCCGAAATATTATTTTGATAACGTTTTTATATATTTGTTTAGTGAATTTTACTTTTTGAAAAGAAAACGCCTCAAAGATTTCAATTTCAAATAATTAAAACGATCTCGTACTCGTTGATTATTTTACATACAACGTCTTACAAAAAATCACAGATCTCGTGCTGTACCTACACGACTTGAAAGGGCATTGAAAATGAATCGACATATTATAGATTATTCAAAAAAATAAAAATCATAACGCGTATTTTTCGGTCGAATTTTTTTTTTTTCATTAACAAAAAATGCGTGATATCGCATCTCGCGCCGTGCAAAACTCGCGGCTAAGGGTACCTTTACAGCCTCGACCGTCACCAATATCGAAAAAAGTGTAATGACCTAAAATGTTCCTTCGTTTGATAGCAAGGTGCTTTTTTTTCATATTTTTGAAATTCGGCCCCGTTCTCAAGATATCGGAAATTTTCTGTGAAAAGACACAATTTTTCGGTCAAAAAAAAAGTCGTTTTTTTTCGAATTCCAAAAAAGTTTTTGACTCTTTCAATATATTTTTTACATCTTCTTAAAGCACTTTAAATTTCGCGTCTTTTGAGCCCTTATACTTTCTCGTGGCCCTAAACCTCATGGTATCACGGCTGAGTCGCACTTTTAGCGAAAATTTCAGGGACCTACTGGAGCAAACGAAAAAACATTTTCAATGTTAAAAACTCCTAACTAATGCGCGAAAAAAAATCAGCTGTTTCATACAAAAATTAATTATGAAAATATTAAAATGTATGAAACAGTCGTTTTTTTTCGCGATTTCAGAGTTGGTGCCATAGTGAAAATTATTCAGATAGATTTGATGGTCCTTATCTACCATATTCGGCATCTAGAGGTTGTTTTGTAACACGTTGTATATTAAACCAAAGACTTTTTGCGGTGTTTTTTTTTTTTGTTATGCCATTTTTCATATATTTATATTCTAAGGACGACGCTCCGTGGGTAGGCCCCCGACAAGGTGGACCGACGATCTGGTGAAGGTTGCCGGAAGCCACTGGATGTGGGAAGCGCAGGACCGATCGTCGTGGAAATCCTTGGGGGAGGCCTATACCCAGCAGTGGGTGTCGTGCGGCTGATATAATGATGATGATATTCTAAGTTGTTTAATATTTACAAGAGATGTATAAATTTCAAAGACTTAAGCTAATAAATTTAATAGAAAAAATACTAGAAAAAAAACGACTCACCCGTAGCAGCTCAGACGGGACTTGAACCCGCACCCTTGGGATTACGGCCCATAATGCACTGACCAATTATGCTACCGAGTCGCTAGTGGGAGTGGCGAAATTTTCTAGGACTTTTTACTTTTTCGCTGTAAGCCAGCGTTATCTCATCAATGTGAAGACTTGTTGAGGGAATCATAATTTTAGAGCCTTTAATTGTTTTATTATCATTATTGATAGTTACAAAATTAATTTCATACAAACATGGTTGTTGTATTTTTTAAAATCACGTACCTGGTTGGAATTAGGGAAAAAATTGGCTAATGTTAAAACAAAGAACGCCGAAATTAGGGTTTCTCGCCCTTCCTGTAACATTGGTGCCAAATTGCTCGATGTCATGTTTTTTTAACATAAATAATATGTTGATTATTAGACTAATATAAATCTTATAATCGACAAAACGCAAGGGTTGTTATTAGGGGTACTATCTAATTGGCATACTGGAGAATTGCGCACTCTGTGGCACTTTAATGTAATATTTGTCAATTGCAAACGTCAAAAAATTGCGCAGCGCGACACAGGTCCATTCAGCAATACGCCTCCTCCCCCACTGATTTTTTAGACGAGAAAAGGGCGCGACGACATGTGACGGTGCGCGAAATGGAATATAACAATATTGAAATTATTTTTGGCTACTAATCAAAAATCTAAAACAACCATGCCCTGCGTCTTTTTTTGTAGAATATTAACAAAGAAAAAAATAACAATTTTCGACTTATATTAACCGAGCGAAATGGATTTAAAAATTGCAATGGATGTAGGTTTAGGATTTTTTTTCCAATACATATAATAAAAAAATAAAAATGTAAAACAACAGTGCCCTCTGATATATAATGTAGTTTTACATATATTTTTTTGAAAGCCATATCTGTAATATTGATGGAGAAAAACGCATTTAAAAAAGGTGGATATTCATGCTTTGAGATATATATGAGCCTTAATTTAGTATCTTTGAGACAGAGTGCATAGTTACGATATTACCACAAAACTATCGTTAAGATAGCGAATGCTATTAAAATAAATATGGATTGCTCTGCTCTATGTAGGTATGAGTAACTGATTATTATACTGGGCATTTATATTGCGCGTAACGTAAAGTCTGACAGCTATATGGGACGAAGTATATTAAAAACCATCAGATGTAATAGAGAAAAAAAAAAGATATTGCAGGTAATGTAATTAAAAATTTGAACACACTTTCTACTTGAACTTTAGTGTGTTAATAGTTTTGTCCAAACTTAAGCCCTACCAGTGGCGAAGGGTCCATACAAGCCGATTCCCATTGGCTTACCTTTTAGAAATCCCACCCTACCAATCCACTGTGCAGATCATAACACTTTTGTTGAAAGGCTTACCGTCGCCATAATTTCACTCCTCGCCACTGAGCCCTACCTATATTACTAACAATAATATAAGTTAATAAATATAACAAAAACATATAACCCCTTACCCCTTAAAAATTAAGCAATGAATGCCAAATCAGTTAAAATATAAGAGCTCTTTCACACATAGGCGTTTTAGTCGCGGCGTAAACCGTGCGTCGCATAATATCCATACATATATGACAGACGCGCGTCTGGTTTAAGTATGGATATAACAGACGCACGGCTTACGCTGCGACTAAAACTCCTATCTGTGAAATCGCTCTAGTAAGCATTGTAACTTCAAACCTGAAAATAAGTCCTATTTAGAAATAGGTTCCTAAGAAGTAAGGTATTATTTTGGAAGTAGGTAATATTTAACATTAACAACAACAAATTAATGCCGTACTTCTTTCTAAGTTAAAATGTGTGTTAGATGCGAAGAAATCACCTTGTTTTTATATAAATGTTACACCAAGCACGCACACCCAAATACTTACTATTGCTATAAGTGTAGTTTAATGTATCACTGACAAAAGAGATGAATACTTAGCACACGTACTCGTATTATCATTATTATTATTATTTCCTTCATTCTCAGAAGATCCATCGGCCAGATCCAACAATGGCTCTGGTAAGATTTTTTTCTCATAAAATCTATAATGGATCTAATGAGAACCTAAATCTCAGAGATCCATAGTACAGATCCATAATGGATCTAGTGAAAGTTTTTTTCTCAGTTGATCCATTGGCCAGATACATGATAGATCTAGTGAGGCTTTTTTCTCACAACCGACCCGTAGTCACACCATTACCACTCCAGTGTGAGACTATGGGACCACATACTCTTCGTTAAATTACGTTACCTAAGTCCCTAAGTACCAGTAGATTTAGAGGAGGTAACCGTTAAACTTTATCGCGAGAGATCTGTCTATTGGGCAAAGCCAGATAACGAAGCTGAAAACTGACAACGGTCGCATCATTTCATCGAAGCCTAAAATCCTGGGGGAGATCAAAAGTTTCTGTGGACAGATATATTCCAAGCAGACACCTGATGAAAGCAAGGCTAAAGGCCCTAGAGCCAAGCTTACCCGACACTATACGGTGTGACTACGGGTCGGTAGTGAGAAAAAATCTTCACTAGATCTATCATACATCTGGCCAATGGATCGACTAAGAAAAAAATCTTTCACTAGATCCATTATGGATCTGTACAATGGATCTCTGAGATTTAAGTTCTTATTAGATCCATTATAGATCTTATGAGAAAAAAAAAATCTCGCTAGATCCATTGTGGATCTGGTCGATGGATCATCTGAGAATGAAGGTATTATTCCTTAGATAAAAACTGATCTGTGTTACTGTGGATGGGAGACTGACTTAAACGTATATTTCGTAATTTTACGGTGCTGTCTAATTTTGATTAAAATATTCAGCACATCAAAATAAGTAGTAGGATTTTAGGTTCGTAGCGCTATCGCTTAGCGTTATAGTTGTCGCGTGAATTTAAGTATCATTGTATAGTAAGACCCATCCAAAGAAATACGAGGTCAATGTTAGATAAACTCTATCTATACCAACACTATTAATCCACGTAATATATGTCGAGAATCTCGTATGAATGATTGTTACTATATGTAATTGTTTGTAAAGTAAAATTATGTTAATTGTGCATTTTATATGTGTTGCACAAATTATTATTGACTATAATAATGAATGACGTTGAATATATAATTAAATCACCGTTACATATTTATTCGTATGCATTTATTATATTCCAATCTTCTATTTTTCGATTGTTTATGAATTGTAATATAAAAGTTTAAATTGTTTACCAAAGCAACCAAGGAAGTGAAGAATGTGATGTGATTTATATTATTGTGGGATACTTTGAAGTCTTGTATCTTCGTTAAGGATAATATGTAGGTACTAGGTAATTACTAAATGAATTGATGCAATATTGTTGCCGTGCAATAAGAATGCCATACTATGAAAAATTGTATATATCTATTTTGCTATGTATTTCTTTATATCATCCAATTTGAATATGTATTAAGAATTTGTATTGCGCTCTCTACTGCTCAGATCATTTTTATTATTGGCGCAAATTTTATTCACAAGTTGGCATGTGGCAATAAATTACAAATACTACATAATATATCAAAAATAATAAGTTAAATTTAGTTTTATTTTACTTATTATTTCAGATTCTAAGTTAAATTGTAATCTTTTTTATTCTAGAGTGACAACTTAAATTTTATTGCCAGTAAAGACTGAAAATTATTATCACTCGGCCAATTTCAACATGATAATTTAAAAGTTTAAAGAAAAAGATTTTTTTCTTATCGACAGGAATGTTGTTACTGAAAAAACCCCAGTGTCGTGTAAACATTGACCGGTGATAAAAATATAGTTAACTAAAGTAATACTTAAAAAGTTGTCCCTCTAGCCACTAGCGTGACCACCGAAACAATAGATATACATATACCTATCGCTCAACTATCAAAATCTATTGTCTTTTAACAGTTACAAACGATAAATCGCTATACAGTACGAGGCATATAACTTGAAATCGGGTGGGGATTGCGCGAAACGCGTATTTTGGGTATGCGTAGCGGTGAGGGGCGCGGGCGGCGGGAGAGGGGCGCGCGCTATTGGTCGCTCACAAGAGCACATGCGCGAACTTATCCCCACTCCGTCGAAAAAATTTCAAGATACGTGCCTAGTACTGTACCATATATCGCGTTTCGGTGGTCATGCAGAGTTAGGTGGAATTCCATTTATGCTGCATCTGTTTTAATTTAAAGAATCTAATTGTGATTGATGCATGCTGATTGTAATGCACATTATCAAAACTAGCATTGATTCTCATTTCAACCAATAAAATGCTATTGAATTGATTTTTCTATATTATTTTACAACTTTTGCTAATGCTATCACAATTCACAACACAGTATTACGTGTCTTTAGGGATTCTGTGAACATCGCGCGAGACGCTGCGCCCTCCGGACCAGTAGTACCATTTTTTTACCATTGATGGTGAAACTGGCACTGATTTGTACCATTTATACCATTACTGAAAATACAAGTGCTTTATCCAGTCTTCTCTTACATAATGGTAAAACTGATCCGGAGGCTCTAGTCAGTTTTACCATTAGGCAAGACGTACGAGTATGTCGCGAGTGAGGGAACATACCCATACTCCGTGACCCATATTTTACCATTTTTGACCCCCCTCCCCCCCTTGGTGACCACCCGTAGTATATGCCAAGACCCCCCCCCCCCCTCCCCCTGGTATTCACGTAGTATTTCATAGATAATGGTTTTACAAGATTTTAAAAGGAAATTTAACCCCTTATTTAGTAGGAAATCAAATAATTTTGTAGCCCAAATCCTGAAATTTGTAGTCAAATATACCCGAAATTGTATTAATGTAAAAGTGGCTCCTCAATCTAAACATCTGAATTGAGGAGCCACATGAAACATGGAAAATATTGAATGAATATTTTTGAAAAATATTGTATCATTTAGTAGCAATTGTGTATAGCGCCTACTAAATATCTGAGTCCAGTACCGTTGATATTCAAGAATATACAATATTTTTAATGTGGCTCCTCAATCTATACATAAGAGCGTGAATTTTCATGAAAGTAATTAGTTAATTTATATTCCTCTCCAAAAAACATTCAGTAGTAAGTCTGTTCAAATTTGTAGCATATGGACAAAGTAGTAAAACAGAGTAAATTTAGTAAATGAACGCATTTTATTTGGCTCCTCAATCCTGACGTTTTGCATAATACATGATTGACTGTACCTCCTGAGATCACATAGTAAACAAAAACCAAAGACACTAACATTTAGTATAAATGTTCACTCAATACATAATGTACAGATCAACATTGTGTATGTTCGGTATTTGGAAAAAAATACTTTTCGATATTCCTTAACAAATCGGTCTTAAGGGTGACCATGATGACATATGAATGAAACCAGGATAACTAACTAGTTTTTGAACTATTCTGTGTTATTTGTTTTTAATAAACATACAATTTGAGCTACTTATTAACGCGAGGTCTACAGCTCACGGAGCCACTAGTTACTGTATTGTATAGCCCTAAAAGCGATGTATTAGGTCTCACTTTACGAGCAGTAGGTATGTGTAAAATCTACTTATTAAATTTATTTGTACGTAAATATGTGTCAGGTTACTAAATAAACAGTATTTATTGTAATTTAATAATGAAATTAATTTTCAGTTACCCCCAACCCAAATAATGAGATGAAAAAAATAATGTATGTTTGTGTTTTTTAAGGGTGTAGACGCGCATCACGTTCCATTTTTAAATTTTCAATACAAATGATCAAAACAACTCTTCGCGAGCCGTAATGAGGGCAAACTTTGAAAATTCCTATTAAATTATTAAATAGATATAAGTATAATTTTTTTAACACCATCCAAATTTTTTCTAGGCATTAGGTATCATTAAAACTCTTCAATTTTGAAAAAAAATAGGGAGGTAATTTTTTACAAAAAAATAAATTGACCGACTGAATTATGACAACAGCATGGTTACTTGTCAAATACTATCGTCCTACATGTTTTGAATGAGAGGCAACAAGGAGGGGTTCGCGGGGCAGTGGTGCCGAGAGCTGTACGGCAACTGACGAACAACCCGACTGTCTCGTTCTCGCAGAACATGAGAGAGAAAATCGCGCGCGTAATCATCTGCTACTCATAGGGTTGGGTAAATTTCACGAAAAATTTCGGTCTGTGAAATATTTAGAATAAATTTCATTTTGGTTTGAAATATTTCAGTTTAGAGTGAAATTTATTTTTAAGTTTCATCTGACCTAAATGAAACAAAATTACATGCATTTTGTCAATATATCAACATAATTATAGAACAAAACAATAAACAAATAAGTTGGCTTAAATTACGAATAGCTTTGGCTATTTTACAACTTTTAATAACAAAATATTCAATGTCTGTTTCGATTGTCGGCCACGATGGCGTAGAAGAAAAACGACTTCATCAACATTACGAAGGAATATGTAGAAAACTAACAATAAAAGTCGCAAAGTAGGACCAATATTCAGAAAATTGTAAGTTTAACCGTGGCTAGCGATGGGCCGAGTCGCAATTTTTTCGACTCGGGTCACCCGAGTTGAAATTAATGCTGACCCGGGCTACAACTCGGGTCAACTCGGGTCAGAGATGGGCCGCCGAGTCGCAATTTTTTCAACTCGAGTCATCCGGCGAGTTGAAATCAATGCTGACCCGGGCTTCAACTCGGATCAGCGATGGGCCGCCGAGCGCCGTCGAGTCGCAATTTTTTCAACTCGAGTCATCCGAGTTGAAATCTATGCTGACCCGGGCATCAACACGTTTTGTTTGTACATATTTGATGAACTATTGATTGAGGATTTGAATTATAAAACAAATAGTTACGAGAATTCAAATATTTATTATAATGAAAATTTTAAATATCGCTGAGACCTATAATTTGACTAAACCTTATTACTTCTAATATTATTTATTAATTAAATCAGTCAACTAATTATTTGGCATTTAAAAATCTAACAAAAATGACACCTCAGAGTACGTAATAGCACAGATAATATAATACTATGGTGGCGCAGTGACCGCCGGCGGGGGGAGCGGCGGGCTGCGAAGCGAGCATGAGCGGTAATACAGTGCCACACACCGAACCGAGTTGGTTAGCCCGCGCCGAGTTGATTTGGTGCTAACCCGGGTTGACTCGGTTGGTAAGTCCCGTACGCGCCACGCGCGGGCGGGCCGGCGGCCCGCGTGGCGCGTCAACCGAGTCAACCCGGGCTAGGAAAAAGTCAACCCGAGTTGACGGGCTGGAGAAGTAACTCGAGTTACCCGAGTTATTTGACCCGAGTCGCCCACCACTAACCGTGGCCGCGCAGTCGAAACGTGGAGAACCGAGCGGCCACACTTCTCTTAAATGGAGCTTAGTAGGGGCCCCATTCTTTTTGCTATAATTAAATTTATAATATTTTTCTACGAAATCGTATCAGCGGATACGATTTCGTAGAAAAATATAGAAAGTATAAAAAAACCCAAATGTGTTGGAATCACGACCTACATAGCTTAAATGCTAGGCCGCGCCATAGTCCGCGCGGTCACGCAGTTCTCTTAAACGGAGCTTAGTAGGGGTCCTATTATTTTTGCTAATCGCTGATACGATTATGTGGAAAATATAGACAGTATAAATAAAGCCCTAATGTTTGGACTTCACGACCTGCTACAGAAATTAAATGCTATGGCCGTGGTTCTCTCAAACGGAGCTTAATAGAGGTCCCATTTTTTTGTATAATCCCTGATACGATTAGGTAAAAATAGTAGACAGTATAAATAAAGCCCTAAGGTTTGGATTTCACGACCTACGTGGTCGTAAAGTCCAAACATTAGGGCTTTACTTATACTGTCTTAATTATCTACGAAATCGTATCTGCGATTAGCAAAAATAATGGAACCTCTACTGAGCTTCGTTTGAGAGAACTGCGTGGCCGCGAGGTCCTCCACGTTTCGACCGCGCGGTCATGGTTAAACTTTCTGAATATTGAACCTACAAATTTGCGACTTTCATTGTTAGTTTTCTACATATTCCTTCGTAATGTTAACGTAGTCGTTTTTCTTCTACGACACCGTGGTCGAGCAATCGAAACCCCTTTTTCCTCACTGCTCACGAGGTCTTTCAAAGCACATAGTAGGTTAGATATATTATTTGGTTACGTGCTGTTTGGTATATTATATGGTAGCTATGTGCAGCTAGATGGCGCTTCTAATTTTGAATACTTATTTTTGGAAATGGGTGATATTTTTGATAAATTTCAACTAGCTCGACTTAAAAAATCTATAATATTATCGAACTGCTCGCAAAATTTCACGAGAATCAGTTGAGAAATGGGACCTGTAGAGGAGAACAGACAGCTAGAAAGTCAGACTAAAATATGTTTATGTATATATCTCCGCCATTTTGAAGAATTAAAAAAAACTGGCTCGACAGTAAAATTCTATATAATTTTCGAACCTGTCCACAATATTTGACGAGAATCAGTTGAGAAATGCGCCTGTAGAGGTGAACAAACAGTGCTGGCATGGCGGACTGAAATGTTTCTTTTACATATCTCCGCCATGAAAAATTCCAAAAACAGGCTCGACGGTAAAATTCTATATTGTTTTCGAACCTGCCCATAAAATTTCACGGGAATCGGTTGAGAAATGTGACTTATAGAGGAGAACAAACAGCGCCGGAAAACTGGACTGAAATATGTTTCTTTTACATATCTCCACCATTTAGAAAAAAATCGAAAAACAGGCTACAAAAAAAATGTTAATGTTATAGGCAAACGCCGAAGCTCAGGCACTCCTAGGTTTGTCTAGTCAAACCTCAGGTTTGACAAGAAGCCTTAGTCAAAGCCCAAAATAAAATCGTGTTTCGGCTTAAAGCCCAAAATAAAATCGTGTATCGTCTTAAATTCCTAACCTGTCACGTGTCTCATAGGAGTAACGCAGACTCTTTGACTAAACTTAACCTCAAGATTATGAAAAACATCATTCATTTCCGATGTGATATTTAGTCAAAGCTGCCTTACTCCTGTAAGTCACGTGATAGATTAGAAATTTAAGACAATCGCGAAGCGCAGTGGAGCGTTCATCTTAAATTTCGTGGTTATTTTCTTTTAAACAGACAACAGAAATTTTTTGTTTACAGGAAGATTGTTAATTTAGTTAAATTTTCACTCTACAGAATGAGTTTTTCATAGTTGTACAAACAAAATATCAAATTCTGTGCCTAATTTAAGCGTCAAATCGAGGTTTGACCGTATTGAGTTTCGGCTTTCGACTTCATAAGCTAGTCTCTCCTAGGTTTGGCCATAAATTCGTCAGTCAAAGGCCGAAATATGCCATTGGTATTGGACTTTGACTAAGCCTTCTTGTCAAACCTGGGGTTTGACTAGGCAAACCTAGCTAGGAGCGCCGGGACTTCGGGGTTTGACTATAACATTTATATAATTTTCGACCCTGCTCACAAAATTTAACAAGAATCGGTTGAGAAATGCGACCTGTACAGGATAACAACAGCGCCGGAAAGCCGGACTGAAATATGTTCTTTTACACATCTCCGCCATGTTGAAAAATTTCGAAAAACTGGCTCGACCATAAAATTCTATACAATTTTCGAACCTACTCACAAAATTTCACGAGAATCGGTTGAGAAATGCGACCTGTAACTTAAAGAGGAGAACAAACGGACAGCAGGAAGGACATACGAACGAATTGTTGCTCAAGCTGAAGCAGAGACGCTTCGCTCGCGCTTCGCTCGCGCTTCGCGCTCGCTTGGTCAGTTACCTAAGCCTTAAAATTTCATTTAATACGTTAAAATATTAAACTAATTCAGAAAATAAGGGATTTCTAGTACTGGAAATAAATTTCACTCAAAAGTGAAATATTTCAACCCGTTTTGAAAGATTTCATAAATTTCATATAAATTTAATTTTCATTTCATTGAAATTTTCACTGGACCCATCCCTAGCTACGCACGGTGTATTGTGTCAGCAAATGTAGTTTTATTTTGGATAACTTTGAATAGCCTTAACTTAATATTTTAGTACTGGGCGATATTAAAAGAAAAAACACGTGTTTCATAATTTTTTTCAAAGATTATAATATATAAATTTGGATGGTGTTAAAAAAATTACCCTGTATAAAACACGCAAATCAATAGACAAATACCTCATTATTCCTAAGAAAAATAAAAAATGACTTTAGAATCTGTAAATACCAATAAAAAAACATGTCAATGTGTACCGATTTGAACATTTTTTTTTTTTAATATTTTATTTCTCTGTAATTAAAAATATTTTTTTAAATTTTCTCTCTATAGGGCACTCCTTGACAATACAAACAATATGTGAAAAAGTAAATATGAATCGTATTATTATTTGTTACAGCTGAAACGTTTTTGAAAAATATCTCTGACAAGCCAATTTGAAATTCCACTTGAACAGATTGTCTTCGTTTTAAAATACCTGATATTTTTTTAAGTTTTTCTCTCTATACGGCACTAATTTAATTATTTTGCTTCCTAAAACTAAAATATAAATAGTAATGCTTTCATTCTTTTCTTTAGATAACTTCATTGGAAAAACGCTAATTTCTTTGAAATGCGGATATACAGCCTTAAAGCAAATAATGTATATTTGTTTTTAAAGCCATGAAACGATTTTTAACCGACTTCAAAACAAATAATAGAAGGAGGTTCTCAGTTTGACCTGTATGTATGTATGTTTGTTTGCGATTATCCCGCGTTTGGCTGAACCGATTTTGATGCGGTTTGCAGAAAAGTATTTGTTACACTTAGGAGAAGGTTTTAGTATTTTCACCGACTTCAAAAAAAGAAGGTTCTTAGTTTGACCCGTATGTATGTTTGTCCGCGATTATCTCGCGTTTAGCTGAACCAATTTTGATGCGGTTTATAGAAAAGTATTTATTATATTTAGGTGAGAGTTTTGGTGTTTTAACAG
The DNA here is from genome assembly GCA_943789525.1 of Agriphila geniculea. Lineage (NCBI taxonomy): Eukaryota > Metazoa > Arthropoda > Insecta > Lepidoptera > Crambidae > Agriphila > Agriphila geniculea. The sequence continues at coordinate 23,384,486 of OX038871.1, forward strand.
ACTTCAAAAGAGGAGGTTCCCTTTTCAGTTTGACCCATATGCATAGGGCATGGAATACCGGAATGATTTCCATACCGGTATTGATACCGGTATTGAAATTTCAAATACCGGTATACCGAAATTTCGGTATTTTTCGGTATTTTTTTAAAGTACTACTAGTTCCTGTTTAAATGATTCCGAGAACGATTATTATATCTTATTTGCGGAGAGTGATTAAAGTTAGAGGACAGAAACACTCAAACTATTTACAAACTCACTAGAAACAACAAAATGAGTTATTAAAGTATAGGTAATTAAGAATACTTAAGCATATACATAATTTGATCCAAGAACTATTTGTTTCATTGACACAAATATCACAACAAATCAGTCTTACTCTCTAATAATAAGAAAACATGTAACATAGGCGCAATTTCATCGGCAGGTTAATATACAGATATCTAAGTCTTTGACGAGCGACCTTCGCCAATTTAAAACGAATCGTATCAAAAAGGCCATCGAGCGAAATAAAGGCACCAAAGTGTTCACGAGGGATCAGTCTATTGGGCAAAGTCAGATCACGAAGCTGAAAACTGACGACGGACACATCATCTCATCGAAGCCTGAAATCTTGAGGGAGATCGAGAGTTTCTATGGGCAGTTATATTCCACGCAGATACCTGTTGAAAGCAAGGCTAAAGACCCCAGAGCCAAGCTTATCCGACACTATACCCAATATATCCCGGACATCAGCTTGTACGAGATTAGTATGGCTCTCAAACAGCTGAAAAACAAGGCGGTGGGTAACGACGGAATCACTACAGAACTACTGAAAGCGGGCGGTAAGCCGATACCTAAAGTCCTCCAAAAACTTTTCAATTCCGTCATCGTCGAGGGCAGAACTCCGAAGGCATGAAACATAAGTGAGGCGATTTTGTTCTTTAAAAAGGGTGACAAGTCCCTCTTAAAGAACTACAGATCCATCTCACTTCTGAGCCATATCTAAAAGTTGTTTTCGAGAGTCCTTACGAATCGTCTCGCTCGCAAGTTCGACGTCTTCGAACCTTCCGAACAAGCCGGGTTCCGAAAAGGCTTTTGCACCATAGACCACATCCATACGCTGCGGCAAGTTATACAGTAGAGTATAACTTGCCGTATAATGAGGCAGTATAATCTGCCACTTTGCTTGGCGTTCGCGGACTATGAGAAAGCTTTTGATTCGATTGAAACTTGGGCGGTGCTGCAATTTCTCCAGAAGTACCAAGGAGACTAGTGATATATCGAGGTATTTATACCAAAATGCCACCATGTCGGTCCGAGTACAGAACCAGAGCACAAATCCTATCCAATTGCAGCGAGGTGTGAGACAGGGAGAGGTTATTTCTCCAAAACTGTTCACAACTGCGTTGAAGGACATTTTTAAACTCTTAGACTGGAAAAGACTCGGCATCAACATTAATGGCCAGTACCTAACACACCTTCGTTTTGCCGATGATATAGTTTTTATGGTTGAGACCTTGGAAGACTTGAACATAATGCTCGAAGATCTCTGTAGTGCTTCCCAAAGAGTGGGTCTTATGATGAACATGGAGAAGACGAAAATCATGTCGAATGCCCATGTTGTGCCCGCTCCAGTTCATATTGGGAACACTACACTTGAAGTTGTTGACCATTATGTATACTTAGGACAGGCAGTCCAGTTAGGTAAGTCCAACTTCGAGAAAGAGATCTCTCGTCGAATTCAACTCGGATGGGCTGCATTTGGGAAACTTCGAAAAATCTTCGCATCCGACTTACCTCCTCATTGTCTTGAGACAATGATGTAAGTCGGATGCGAAGATGCCTTGAGCCTTGAGGCGGAAGTCTATGACCAGTGATGACATACGGCAGTGAAACGAGGTCACTATCTGTGGGTCTCATAAGGAGGCTCAAGGTTACCCACCATACAATGGAGAGAGCCATGCTAGGCTTTTCCCTGCGTGATCGAATCAGAAATGAGGAGATCCGTAGGTGAAGTAAAGTAACCGACATCACTTGAAGGATTGCTCAGCTGAAGTGGCAAGGGGCGGGAAAACACACACACGGGGGAGAGAAAAACCGATGGTCTTTGGGGCGGAAAGGTTCTGGAATGCCAACCGTGCTCAAGACGACGTTCCGTGAGTAGACCCCCGACAAGGTCGACCGACAATTTGGTGAAGGTCGCGGGAAGCCGCTGGATGCGGGCATCGCAGGATCGATCTTTGTGGAGATCCTTGGGGGAGGTCTATGCCAAGCAATAGGTGTTATGCGGCTGATTTGATGATGATGAAAACATTAGACGAGCAACTGGAAGCAATATCATTAAATACCAACTATATATGTGTGAGCTATATGCATGCAGTGTTTTGTATAGGAGATTTTCTCTTTAATCGTGATTATTTGTGATTCGTGTCATATGAAAACTCATCTGCAGTATGAATAACAACTATACACCATAGAAATAGAGCGTTCTGCGTAGTCTTTAAACACCGTTGCAAAAATTTATTACTTTTTTAGAAATACCGAAATACCGGTATTTTATCCTCAAATACCGGTATCAAAATACCGAAAAAACTTATCGGTATACCGGTATCCATGCCCTACATATGCATGTATGTCCGCGATTATCTCACGTTTGGTCAAACCTACTATACCTATATTTTTCTACCTAGATAATATATCTAACACAGAACGTTACACTAAAAAGAAAGAAACGTTTTAAAAAAACAAAAAAACCGTCTTCAAAAGCCTACGCTACCTCTAAAAAGCAAGAAATAATATTCAAATCACTAGATTATCATTGTAATAAAAAACGTCTAATACGTCTATAGAAGTCGGATGGAGCTTTTAGAATTAAAAAAAATGACCTCCAGCCTCTTTTGAAGTCAGTTTTTTGTTTTTTTTAAACATTTTTTTTGTATAATTCATGGACACCCTTCAAAGCAATTTGTAAGATAATTAAAGGAAAGCTAATATCTTCGTAGATATGTACTTTTTTAATGGCAGGGTTTTACGTACAATTGGTATACATATATACAAAATATAGATATATTTGTTTTAAATTTTGTCACAACTACCAGTACATTAGAGGCAAATCTATTCACCGAAGCATCTCAATTGAGGAGCCAGTTAAAATTTGCCATAATTATCTCCCTACTCACCCATTTTTAATTACGGACTTTTGTCCTACAAAATTATTAAACTTACTACTAAATGATGTGGAAATTGCGCTTTAATGGAACAATTGCTTCTTTGAAAAATTAAGAGTTGTATATGTATGGTCTGAGGAGCCACTTATGATGTATGGTAACTTTTTTAATATTACCGAGCTTAGATTTTGTCTACAAACTACTCTCAAATGCTACAAAATTATATCAAAATGATGTGCCTAGGTCTGACGTGGCTCCTCAATCCAAACATTTAGATTGAGGAGCCCCACCTTTATGTTCAAATAATTTTTGAAGTATTATACTACAAAATCGAGGATAGATCCTACAAAATAATTTAACTTACTACTAAATGATGTGGAAATTGCGCTTTAATGGAACAATTGCTTCTTTGAAAAATTAAGAGTTGTATATGTATGGTCTGAGGAGCCACTTATGATGTATGGTAACTTTTTTAATATTACCGAGCTTAGATTTTGTCTACAAACTACTCTCAAATGCTACAAAATTATATCAAAATGATGTGCCTAGGTCTGACGTGGCTCCTCAATCCAAACATTTAGATTGAGGAGCCCCACCTTTATGTTCAAATAATTTTTGAAGTATTATACTACAAAATCGAGGATAGATCCTACAAAATAATTTAACTTACTACTAAATAAGTATATTGATTTCATTAATATACGAAAAGTGGCTCCTCAATCCATACGGACATGTTTTATTTATCGACACTCAACTGTCATTTCTTCCTTACCATAGTACCAGGATAGCATACATTTAGATGATGTTGTTAACGCAAAGCAGAAGTCTACGAACTTACTAGCTTTGAAACTATGGACTTCCATACAATTTTTCATCTCCTTAAGTAGTGAAATATCCAAAATCCTTTCTTAGTGGTCAGTGCTCATCTACAGTCCTACACCATGAAAGGAGTTACTCTCCAAAAATGGTGTCTCCTTTCAGTCGTTAGGGCTCTACGCGATACGCGTAATAAATGGTATAGATTATTTTTTGCAATATTTTAGTTCGTTAGGAGAAAATCATTAATGTCCAGCCCCCTAGCCAAAATAAAATTGCATATTTTCGTTATCGCTTTGCTTGTAAAAACTCACGTTTTAAAATTAACAAAACCTTATATGTCAATACATGTTTCGAAAGCGAAGCGATAACGAAGATTTGCAAATGTACTTTGGCTAGGGGATCAGCGCGCGTAGCATGACCACCTCGAGAAAAGACTCGACTCAGAGAACAATGGCTTGTCTACAACGAAACGTCACTTTTGTCGACAAAATTGACGTTTCGGTGTAGACAAGCCATTGTTCTCTGAGTCGAGTCTTTTCTCGAGGTGGTCATGCTACGCGTGCTGGTCAAACAGCGTCGTCAGACAGCGATCCGGATGCGTGGCGAAGCATTGTTATTTTGTAACTAGAGGCCGACCTCGACTTCGTCTGCGTGGAAAGGTTTTTGCTATCCCTCGGGAACAACACTTTTTTCGGGAAGAAGGGTATCCTATGTCCTTCTCTGTACCCCTGATAACGTGTATGCAAAATTTCATGTTGATCGGTTTAGTAGTTAAGACGTGAAGGCGTAACAAACAAACAAACGGACTTTCACATTTATAATATTAGTAAGGATGTACGGTGTTACTTGAATCTAGTTACCATAGAATCACTGTTCGCTGTCGCATTTTCTCTGGATAGATTCAAGCAAGACCGTACCTACAAATTACAAAATAACGCGTTTCGCTATCTGTTTGTGACGAGTTCTTTTAGGAAAAGGTTATTAGAAATATGTCGAAAAATAAAAATACAAAATACCGTACTTAATGTTTTGTTTATTAAAATTTAATACTACAGTATAAACAGTAAGGTCATACATGGCAGTGATGTTATCATTACTTATAAATTATCGGCATTCGCTATACATAATCCGACTAACGCTTCCACATACCAACCATCGGCTCCAGACACCTTAGAAAGTAATACAATCAACATTGAAATCTAACACATCATAAAACTTCAAGAGAAACAACAAACGTTGGTGTCCGGAGCGAGTCCGTCGTAACTGCCAACCCTGAGCTTACTCAGCCTACCTCTCTAATGCATGTCAATCTTCGAAACATTTCCTACCACAATAATTTACATTCCAAAAAGAAAAACAGTCAATTTAATTTATTAACAAATATTTTTAGTCAAATCCCAATCACTAAGATGACAGGCACAGATATCAGGGCCCTATTTCACCAAGTCGACATTTGTCAGTGACATAATAATATGTCGGTTAAATTTGCAATTGTCATTACTTTAATTAGGGACAAGTATGTTGTGAAACAGCGATATTTTTTACAGGTCGACATATTTGTAGATTTGTCAGTAATTCTTGATATGACATTGGAGCCGAGTCAAGTTTGCGTGACAATTGTCGACTAGTAAAAAATATCCCCTGTTTCACAACACAAATTGTCCCCTATTAAAAAAAGGAAAGTACTGTAAAAATTGCCGACATATGTCACTGACAAATGTCAATTTGGTGAAATAGGGGCCAGGGCCCTATATAATAAACGTGACAATTTGTCACCTGACATGACATTTTTATATTCATTGCGTCAATCGATTTGAAAATAGAATAAACTACTCATAGCTACACCGCAATGTAAACCAAATTGTCGCGACAATTTACAAATTGTCACGTTATTAAATAGGGCCCTGGTCCCTATTTCACCAAATTGACATTTGTCAGTGACATATGGCGGAAATTTTTAGTCTTTTTTTTTTACTTAAGGGACAATTATGTTGTGAAACGGTGGATATTTTTACAAGTCGACAATTGTCACGCAAATTTGACTCAGCTCTAATCTTATGTCAAGAATCACTGACAAATCTACAAATATATCGAGTTGTAAAAAATATCCGTTTCACAACATACCTATCCCTAATTAAAGTAACGACAATTGTAAAATTAACCGACATATATCGCTGACAAATGTCGACTTGGTGAAATAGGGCCCAGGCCCCTATTTAACAGACGTGACAATTGTTAATGACAATGAAAATTTGGTGGCCATGGCGTCAGCCAATTTAAAACTAGAAAATACACTGATCAAACTACTCACAGACACCGCAACGTACATCAAATTGTCATTTTAATTTACAATTGTCACGTCTGTGAAATAGGGGCCAGATGTCAGTTGTATGTAGAAATAGTACAATTTCCAATAGCTTGCCTATACGGGAATAACATTCTTTGGGACTGCAGCACTGTTCGCCGACCTTGCTAAAACGCAAGGCCTCTCTCTCCGTGCAATACGCTTACATCTACGATTCACTAAGACTATTATAAAATGAAACTAATGTCACAGTATGATAAAAATAAATAAATATGCCTCTATACAAAAATAACACATTTATATCATGGTGAACACCTGAACTTACGAGATCTCTGCGGGTCGACCTCCGAACTATAGGAATCGACTACACCGGACTATAATACACGATTAGAGGTCGCCGACACAACTAGCGAGATTTATTTAATCGGCTACTATCGCCAAGAATTGACTTTTCAATAATTACTATCTCGCACAATTACAAAAGTGATCGAGGAGGAGTGTAAACGCGTCTGTGTAAAGATTTACCGTATTACAAAATTACATTTTATCATCGAAAATATTCGCATCACGAGACAACTTTAATCTAAATTCTCATGCCGCGTATCAAAAATAGATCGCGAAGATCTCTATTCACTCGAATTTGGTCGAAGACATACAAAAAATCGGGCGAACTAACTAGCGTCTAATACTGCAACGGGGGATCGCGGCGCCGTTCGGATCGCCGGGCCGGGCCGGCGGCGGCGAGCGAGCGGGCCGCGAGGGGCCCACTTCAAACACTCTCACACGAAATAAATACAGGTACGTCTCGGGCCGGAGCGGCGGCGGCGGCTCAGTCGGGCGTGGGCGTGAGCGTGGGCGGCGCGGGCGCGGGCGGCGGCGGCGCGGGCCGGTGCAGCGTGAACGCGTCGTACACCTGCGCCAGCTCGTCCATGTGGTGCTCCTCGAGGCACAGGAAGCCCTGCAGCGCGGGCGAGGCGCGGCGCGCGCACGCGAGGCAGTGCACCACGTGGCGGCGCTCGTGCTCGCGCACCAGCAGCGCGTGCCACACCTCGCGCTCGCACACGCCGCAGTAGTGGCTGGCCTCGCCGCGCGCGCGCCCGTGGAAGCGCACCGGCACGCCGCGCGCGCGCACCGCCGCCAGCGTGCCCGCCGCCGCGCGCAGCGTCTGCGCCAGGCACGTGCGCATGGCGCGGTGCAGCCGCGGGTCCGACACGCGGATGTTGCGCGCCAGGTTCCACGACAGGTGCACCATCGGCACTATCGACTTGAAGTTCTGCACCTTGTTCCACTCGTACCGATCCAGCGCGAGCGAGTACTGGCGGGCGGTGAGCGGGCCCACGTTCCACGCGATGTTGTTGCACCACCCGGTCGCCTGCACCCAGTGCACGCAGCCGGCGTTCACCCACACGAGGTCGCCGGGTCGCTGGGTGAATCGGTAGACGGGCACGCCGTGCGCGCGCAGCTCCTCCGGGTCGGGCCACCACGAGCCGTGCAAGTACGACAGGCCGTGGCGCTCGCACAGCTCGCGCACGCCGCCCCAGTACGCGTCCGGGACGCCGAACCACTCGCAGTCGCCGGGGCCGATGTTGATGTTGATCGAGCAGAAGTTGTTGTTCTCCTGGTGGCCGGGCGTGCGGCTGCCGGGTACCTTCATGTACAGCTGCACGGTGTTCATGCCGAGGATCACGTGGCCGACGTGGGAGAGCATGTTGGCGGCGGAGGCGACGCGGGCGAAGGCGGGAAGCTTCTGGAGCTCGGTGAGTTGGGGGCGCCACTTGCGCTCGTCCGAGAGGTCGACGTTGGTGCCGAAGCGGAGCATGCGCGCGGTGCGGCGCCGCTTGACGGGGCCGGAGCCGGACTCGCGGCCGTCCGAGTCGGAGAGCGTACCCGCGGTGAGCGCGCCGGAGCCCGCGGTGCCGCCGCGCTCGCGCTCCTCCCGCAGCGAGTCCTGGAAGGAGCCGGCCTGGTACTGCGCGTACTTGCGCACGGTGGTGTGCGAGCGGTGCGAGGCGCACGCCCACACGCGGCGGCGCCCGGTCGGGTCCCAGTTCTCGTCGGCGGACTGCATCAGCTGGGTGCGCACCTCCACGGCGTGCTCGGGCCACGCCTCCACCAGCGTCTTGGTGGAGAACAGGCCGAGGTCGAGCTTGAGGGCGGCGGTGAGGCCGCGCACCACGGCGATCGGGTGCTTCAGGCAGAAGTCTTGCAGCTGCGGGGAGAAGGCGTCGCGCTTGGACTCGACGTAGACGAAGGGCGCGGGCGGCGCCAGCTGCTCGGGCGACAGGCGCGGCGGCGGCACGGCCGGCGGCTCCGGCGGCCCGCACCCGTCGCCCAGCACCGACCACGCCGTCGGCGGACCGGCGTTCTCTCTGACCGAACAACAAAAAATGCCATCAGTCACCGAGTTCGACTCTCGTTTTGGAAAAAAGGTGCTCTTTAAATTTTGAATCATCTCCATTATATTTCAAATGAGGACATCGATTAATACCAATTTCCATTAAATAGCTTGGAATTCAAAAACCAAAACAAGCTAAATAACAAAAAAGTAGTAACGAGCGATACAGAAACGCATACTTACTTGCAGACATCTAGTATTTGCTTGGAGTTCATGCCGACGTGGAAGGCGACAGGCTTGAGCGGGTCCGCCTTGAGCGGCTCCAGCTTCACCACCGGCTGCCGCCCGCCCAGCACCGCGTCGCTGCCCGCGCTCGCATGGCTCGCACTCTCCGCTACGACAATCAAACATACACGATAAATAAACTGTACTATTTGTAAACAAGAGGCTTGCTGCCACACCCCGGGCACTCCATACGAGCGCCGCGTTTTAACTACCTATTACACAGACACACATTGCATTGCATTGCACACGCAACTGTGTGCGTGAAGTCTAGGGCTATTGAATGAGCACACGATTCGGCACCGCGCGGTGGGGTGAGGTAATTGATTGTGGGGCGGGGCGGAAAGTTTCCTTTCTGTACGGTAGTACTTATATCTATTCTGTGTCGGTGCTTCTAAAGGGACAAACCAATCCGAATCCAAACTAGTATTATAAAATGCGAAAGTAACTGCTTGTACCAAAACATTCAATCGTTTCTATATAGATAGATTAGAAACCTTGGAGAAGAAGATAGGCTACTAATATTTCTTAAATTCCCACGGGAAAAAAAATTAAAAGCTAAATGCATACATAATAATTACACGGGCCGGACTACAGCTGCGCCACAAAAAAAAAGTTGGAAATCTGACATTTTGAATATGCCATGATGAAGTCTATAGTTTGTCGGAGTTTGTCGCCAAAAACCAGAATGGTATGTCGGTCTTCCGTTTAGGAGATACATGTGGCTCAGCTGTAGAGACGTCTCTACAGCTGCGCCACACAGATCTCGAAAACGGAAGGTCGTAGCGAAAATCTGATTACTTGTATGTATAGCCGTTAGTTTGTCGGAGTTTGTCGCACAAAAACCAGAGTTTGTCGGTCTTGCGTTTAGGAGATACGTGTAGCGCAGCTGTAGAGACGTCTCTACAGCTGAGCCACACAGATCTCGAAAACGGAAGGTCGTAACAGAAATCTGATTACTTGTGTGTGTAGCCGGTAGTTTGTCGGAGTTTGTCACCAAGAACCAGAGTTTGTCGGTCTTGCGTTTAGGAGATATGTGAGGATACGCTGTGGAGACCTTTCTACCTGGATCTTGAGAACGGAAGGTCGTAGCGATAATCCGATTAGTCATATCTATAGTCGGTAGTTCGACCGAGTTTGTCGCCAAATATCAGAGTTTGTCGGTCTTGCGTTTAGGAGATATGTGAGATTTTCGCTACGACCTTCCGTTCTCGAGATCCAGGTAGAAATATCTCTATAGCATATCCCCACATATCTTCTAAACGTAAGATTGACAAACTCTGATTTTTGGTGACAAACTCCGACAAACTAATGGCTACACACTCGAGTTATCAGATTTTTGCTACGACCTTCCGTTCTCAAGATCCAGGTAGAAAGGTCTCCACAGCGTATCCTCACATATCTCCTAAACGCAAGACCGACAAACTCTGGTTCTTGGTGACAAACTCCGACAAACTACCGGCTACACACACGAGTAATCAGATTTCTGTTACGACCTTCCGTTTTCGAGATCTGTGTGGCTCAGCTGTAGAGACGTCTCCTACAGCTGCGCCACACGTATCTCCTAAACGCAAGACCGACAAACTCTGGTTTTTGTGCGACAAACTCCGACAAACTAACGGCTATACATACAAGTAATCAGATTTTCGCTACGACCTTCCGTTTTCGAGATCTGTGTGGCGCAGCTGTAGAGACGTCTCTACAGCTGAGCCACATGTATCTCCTAAACGGAAGACCGACAAACTCTGGTTTTTGGCGACAAACTCCGACAAACTATAGACTTCATCATGGCATAGTCAAAAAGTCAGATTTCCAACTTTTTTTTTGTGGCGCAGCTGCAGTCCGGCACGTAATAATTACTAGGCCCGGGGCGAGTTTGAATCTGAGTAGGATTTGTTAGCGCGGTAAATGTAAGAACATTTTAACAAATTTAAGCACACGCGAGTCCATTGATCTGTAAATTTAATCCAGCCGGTATTGAAATTAATTATTCCGTGGAAGTTAATTCTTAAACGCCGCGATCTTGTTTCGATCTTACCGTGGTCATGTAAATGATGATCGAGTCAAAGTTCTAAAACCCGTAATTACTATACTTATTTATTGTGAATGGTAATCAACGGTAATCGTAACGCTGGCTTCGTCCCGAAAGGAAGCCGGCGTTGCTCTAAGTCGTAAGCCAATACACCCACAGAACATAGAAGTAGTTAGAAGTAGTATGAGCTCAATTTAGTATGAAAACCAGTGTAACCAAACTAACACATTAAAAATCGAAGCCAAGCCCCCCATTTAATAGTTACATGCTACGCACACATACTTTGTGAACACGTAATTGGATAAAAATTAAAAATGTATAATATCCAAAAAGTCATAAATCACAAAGCTTATTTATTTAGATTATATCGTATTACCATAGCACTTGGTACCAAATTAAATAATATGTATATTTATAACCTGCTACTCAGCTGCTAGATGGCGCAAGCAAATTTTAATAATGCGATTTACCACCTTATTTGTTATGACATAAAGTACTTTAAGAAAATTTAACGAGATAAGGGAGGCCAGGTTGGTTGACATTTTTCACTTAACTTTTCCTAATAGTTTCAGATCAAATATTCGTTAAACTCTTTTTCATAATTCGGTGAAACCCTGACATTTCTTAGTGTTACTAGGCAACAAATATATGAAATTCAAAATTTAGAATTCCAAATAAAATAAATGTATCGGATATCGATTAATAAGTTCAAAATGAAAATTCTAATGTCGCATATTTATTTATGGAAAAGGTACACCAACAGTATATATATTTAACATTGTTGATATCAGTTATACAATAGAGCACAATACTTATTTATATACCTATTATAGGCGTTTACAACACTTAAAACATTAATTGGGTCAAGTACATGCTAAAATAAATTAAAAAAATAAATAATTAAAATGAAAAAAAAATGGAAAGCTATTAATTTACACTATTATTATTGATTATTAGATTCTAATAATTTAAAGATATTGAACTTAAATTTAGGCAATGAGTCGCTAAAAACATCGATATCATCAGAGATCTCTCTTTTGAGATTATTATACTGAGCACAACAGCGAAGCAAAGGGGCGTTTCGTCCAAGATTGGTTAGCGCAAAAGTTTTCTTTATTGGCTGTCGAGGAAGACGATATGGAACACTGATTACGATGTTGTTCACGAGCTCATTAGATTGCAAAGATCCATTGAGAAGTCTGTGCAGAAACGCTAGATCTTGGACAGTTCGTCGACATCACACGGGTGGCGGACGCCGCGTATAACTTATCGGTTATTGGTTTGAGAAAGCCTACAACGAGTTTGGAATTCTAAATCTTATGTGTATCTTAGGTGTATATCTAAAACAATATAATTAAAGTCTAAAATAGCTATTTCGCAGTATTTTGAGTGAATAAAGTTTCAAAGAACAATGGCGACCCGCCATACATGACATGAATTTATTTGATTTAAAATTTTAGCGTTTATAAATGAAAAACTGCCTAAACGATCCAGAATTCATTTTTAAGGAACTTAGCATCAACATTCTTAGTAGGAAATTTCATTTTGTATTTTGAATCGGTCGTAGCATGAAAGTTGAATTAAATAACTTCTTCTGAGCTCGGATATAATCCGTTCGAGTTAAACTGAATGGTGATGCCCATTCAGTACCTACTAAAAATAGACTCTTACACCTTACTGGGTTATACTTGGAAGTCATTTTGGCTATGACTGTCATAGACCAAAAATATAGTGATTATTATATTTTATATTCTCTTTGATATGACAGTTGATTTCTCTGTGGTTGATTGATACATACTTATTTGGCATAAAAGGTAGGCTTATAAAAACTGAATTGGTCATTTAAGTTTTTAAAAATTTATTATTTTTATACAGATTTTCTTGAATTCAGTTAAAGTCCTGATAAATTCTTAAAATATGATTTTACTCAGACTTTTGAAAATCATTTTTCTACACGCTAAACGTTTTAATAGGTATATTTTCGCTGTTGTTCTTTTTGCGCTTCCGGCGGCGAGTATTGTCAGTTTTTGCCGCGGGTTTGAGATGACATGACTCGTTGGCCAGGGACCCTATTTTTGAATCACTCGACTGGCGTCGAGCACTCGTTTCTACTGATTTTCGTTCGACATCTCATTGTTTTGAGTCATAAGTCGAACGAAAATCAATCGAAAAGAGCGCTCGACTGGAGTCGAGCGATTCAAAAATAGGGCCCCAGACTCTAATACTTTTCAACTCTTCTTAGTCACAACTTTTCTCGGTCTCCCCTATTGAGTAAAATCTCCGCTAGTCTATATTTTAATGTTTATGAAACTTCAAAAATATGTCAAATAGCGCATTGGAATATGGATCATAAGTGTATACCGCATAAAGGTGGATATTTATTGTCTTGAAATTTAAAATGAAAAACTCAATTGAATTTTTACATAAAATCAAAATAAATTAAATAAAGCTTCCCTCTGATGTTTTATGCACCCGTTTGCTAAATGATATATGTGGATATTGTTTTTGATCTTTTATATAATGCAACTCGGCATTTTTATATGTTTTTTGAAGATGTTTTTGCTTGGCGTTCGCTCACACGACTGACGTAGCAAAATTCAGAAGTATGCGGAGCTACGCTCACTTGAGGTTACACGGGTCCCGCCTACTTGCGACTTCTACTGGGGGGAAAAAAAATTTCTTTGTTCTGTGAATACACCCATAGAAGTCTTTGAATACACCGAATACTTCTCAACAAGTTAGCATAAAAAGTTATAATAATTTAATCGTTTCGCGTTTCGTAAAAAAGTTTATAATGGCTAAGTTTTGATTTAAGGTGGTACCCTGAGCGAAAGTGGCGCCGCGGTGAATTTTATTTAATATTATAATTCTAATACACAATTTTAAAAATGTTTATCGTGGAGATTTTAGGGTCTACAGTCTAGTATTTTTAGACGGTATCGTTACATTCCCTAGTAGTCACTGCTAGAAGTAGATAGAAAAACTGCTAAAAGTGGCCGTTTTTGACACATTTGCTATCTACTTCTACGAATGACTACGAGAGCATGTACTGATATCTTCTAAAAATACTAGACCATGGGCCCTAAAATCTCCACGATAAACATTATTAAAATCTTTTTCTATTAACAACTTATTAAATAAAAACCTCTGAGGGCGCCACTTTCGGTCATACAACCGCCTTAAAGTATAATTCTAAAAGCTCCTATTTCAGACTTACGTTTCTTAATTTTTTTCTTTTTCAGAGAAAATCTCATAATTCGTATAATACAAAATCCTGCTTTTAACTGACACGATATGACAATTTAAGTCAGTCTGAGTCAGTCAATAAAACAGACAATGTTTTTTTTTCTGTAAATAGACATCTCTTTTTATTATGTTTCAATGGGCCACTATTCGCATAGCCCAAAAAACAAGCCCGAATTTTACGCGCTGTAATCCATAATAAAGTGTTTTATTTGTAAATTTTTTTATCAAATCTAATTTAGTTCTTAAAAAGAGCTTTTACTTGTTACACAACTGCCAAAAAAGGAGTGTATTAATTAGATGTAAGTACTTTACAACTGAAATTATGAATCTTAATGCTTGCGCTGCAGTAAGCAAGTCATTTTTGTGGTCTGAATCATATTTCTCAAAAGAATACATTCACTTAAGGCGATTCCCTGACCGAAACTGGCGCCCTCGGAGATTTTTATTTAATAAGTTGTTAATAGAAAAGGATTTTAATAAAACTTCTCGTGGAATTTTGAGGGCTAGTCTAGTATTTTTAGAAGGTATCACCATAAGAATAAATAAATTCTTATGGTATCACTACATTCCATCGCAGTTATTCGTAGAAGTAGATAGCAAATGTGTCAAAAACGGCCACTTTTAGCAGTTTTGCTATCTACTTCTAGCAGTGACACCGAGGGAATGTAATGATACCGTCTAAAAATACTATGGGCCTATGGGCCCTAAAAATTCCACGAGAAGTTTTATTAAAATTGTGTATTAGAATTACAATATTAAATAAAATTCACCGCGGCCTCAATGATAATAATGATAAACTCACCGCCTTAATGAGAAACTTACGAATTAATACTTACAAAGGAAATGTAACATTATATTTTTATATACATACAATTTGCTTTATTTCATTGCTGCTGCATGCGAAACTAGTTCAGTCAAACCAAACTGACCCCAAGTTAGGTCCCCTTTGAAATGATAGCCCTCTCTTATTCTCTCCCTACCATTTCTGTCATGTATTTTAGTACTTATATGAACATAATGATGGGGAATAAAATGAAGAGTAACTCGGTGGCGCAGTGGTTTAGCGCTTGGCCCTGCGATTGCGGAGGTTAAGCAACTTTCCTAAGGGTCGATCATGGGATGGGTGACCAAAATTTTATTATCTCGAGCTCCTCCGTGCTTCGGAAGGCACGTTAAGCCGTTGATTCCTGCTGCATTTACAGTCGTTAACACCCACCAATCCGCATTGTGCCCGCGTGGTGGGTTATGGCCCATCCTCCTTATCCACCCACATGGAAGGCCTGTGCCCCAAGCAGTGGAGATATTAAAAATGTCTGTCTGAGCTACTACGGGTGAGTCGATTTTGTCTAGTATTTTTTCTATTAAATTAATTATCTTAACATTAAATGGTTGATGGTCATGAACATAATATTATTTATTCCTGTAACCGATTGATTGCATAATAATGTAACCAATAAATATTACCTATAAATGTGTCATATTCTATGTTTCACTAATGTGTACGCAATGTTTGAGTGTGCGTAATGTCGAGAGAAGTCCATATCGGTGCGTGGCATACGCTTATCTCTTATCAGAACACCACACGACTACGAAATACCCACCATATAGAGATGTTTAAATGTTAAAGGGCTTGAACATACTCGTAAAATAGCCGAAATAATAAAGCTTTATGCTAGTAGATTACTACTAAACATCTGGCTAACTTAGGTCCCCTAAGTTTAAAATGATTCCCATTCTCGTATCTCCCCCATGGGAATTAAGGCTGATATACATATTTATAACTAAACTTTCAAGTTTGGCATCAAGCAAACAAAACCTTAAAAAGTAAGCGTGATTAATATGGCACACATACTTAAAGAATGACATCCGTGATTCATTATTGTACGTGAAGATATTCATAATATCGGCTGTATATAGCATGACCTTAATATTTTTTTTAATTAATGTGACTAAGTTATAATTATGTATATGGGAAGATTAGTATTAAATGTTGGTTTTGCTAACTTGTTGTTTCATCACCGCATTTCCCCTAGAATAGCTAACGAGGTTATTTCTTTTGTGTTTCTCCTTACGTTTCGTTTTTACGACAACTCGACCAAGCTCATCATACAATTTCAGTAGCCTCAGAGAGGTAACATTCAGAAACACTAATGCATAATTAGTGCGTATAATAATAATTAGCCACACTACCTTTATAAAAGTAAAGCTAAATATTCAAATTGCAAAGATTATGGTATTCTATAATTTGTAACCTGTAAGTAATTAAGACATTGTGCTTTGTTTAATTTCCTCGAAAACAGAGTAAACAATTAAGTCCAATTTTGCTTGTGGCAACAACGTGTACTGAAAGTAATCAAAACGTCTATAAGCACTTACTGTTACTAGCTGGCTCTTTCTTGATATCTGGTTGTGTATCGGAGAACCTCTTCAACAAGTCTTCGGCGATCGACTCTGCGTTGTCGCCGGTCGCGTTACTGCTTTCGCTTTTGGTCACCTGTAACAATTATGACGTCACTATTAATTCCAGAACATTTGAAAATTTTGTCCCTACAACCTGCCGCCACGTTTGGTACTTAATCTAACTAAACTAAGTACAAACCGAGCGAGCTCTCGCTGCCTGTGCGAGACGATACTGGGTTAGCAGCTGCTGCATCATTGCCTGTCAACAAATACAAATCGGTGAACACTGGTGATAGTTCATATAAATTTTATTGAAAAAACTTAGTCATGATGAGAAATGGTCTGTGTAAGACCATAGAATAGTGGGTTTTTCTCATAAAATAATTTACTATCTATTATTTGTACAACAAAGACGTACGTAGTTAAGTTCTATCATGATGTTACAGTTCTGACAACTCGTCGCCTTCGTGTAGGTAAATAGCAAGCTACAAAAAGCGAGGTCCGCTGCAAACACTGCAGTTTGCAGCTGGTTGAAAATACTCTGCAGCGATTCATGACGCATGCCCGGGTACACCAGGCTACAATGACTCTGTTGGACGGTGCCTACTTGCGTTCAGGCGCATTTGGTCCACTTCTCATTTGGTCCATTTGCCGAAAAAACGTCCAATTCGCATTTGGTCCATTTCGCAGAACATCCATTTCGAATTTGGTCTACTTTCTAAAATTTCCTCCTTTGCGAGCACAAAAAGTTTATCTAATTGTTAAAATGTTTATTTTCAGTAACTTTTTTTTGTTTTACATAAATATGGAGAAGGTTATACTAAAGTTTTATGGAAAGAAGAAAAGAAAAACCAAAAAATATATCAAAAAGTAAATATATAGAAGTTAACAACATTCTCCATAAACGACATAGGAGTATATTTATATAAAAAGAACAAAACCAAATTTATTTACCTTACTGCCATACTTATGTGAAAGTTGACCAAATGCGAAATGGACGTTCTGCGAAAAGGACCAAATGCGAAATGGACGTTCCGCAAAATGGACCAAATGCGAAATGGACGTTCCGCGAAATGGACCAAATGCGAAATGGACGTTCCGCGAAATGGACTAAATGAGAAATGGACCAAGTGGACCAAATGCGCCTAAACGCCTACTTGTTGGGGCGGCGAGAGGTTGTGCGAGTTCCGCTGCAGGTACTGCAGAGTTTGCAGCTGGTGCGCGGTCAGCTGCGGCGGCTCGTCGCGCTTGCCCGGGTACGGCGGCGGCGCGGACTTGGGCGCGCGCGACGACATCTCCGCCGAGATGGGCAGGTTCCACGCCTCCTCTATGGATGGCAGTTGGCGCCGCCTGCGGGAAACACCAAGGTTTTGTAGGAGAAGCTAAGCTACAAATAAAGCCTAAAATTCTTTTCTAGATTGACAATTTCATACTTTGATGAAACTGCTCAAACGACACTACCCAAGTAGCAAAACAGCTTTATAATATAAGAATTATAAGAGTACAATTCTTATACATGTTTTATTAACGCACTACTTTTACCATTCTCCTTATAAATGCAAGCTATAAGTGTTTTTTGCTAATATGGTATATAACTCTTGCAGTACGACACTAAGGTTTTGTTACTTTTATGGATAAATAAACAAAGATAGGTACTTCTTCAGTTCTGGCGATCTGCATGAGCAAAATATCAGCTGTGTCCTCAATTAACTATGGGCAATACTCACTTTCCAGTAACAGAAGGCATCGGTGCGTGCGCCAAGTGCGCTCTGAGGAAGGCCAGCCTTTGTCTCAACGCAGCATTATTGGCGGTAGCAGCGGTCCCTCCATTAGTGTAACAAGCGAAGGCGTCTCTTGGCATCTGACAGCTCTCGTATAAGCTTCCCAAATTGGTCCACGCCGCAGAATGACCCTTGTCTAACTGAACCGCGCAGATGTACGCTTGAAGAGCGTCCATTGGCTGATTCTGTTGCTGGTAGAGAACTCTACGGAAACGAAAGCGTAGTGAATCAGATTAAATCGTGCTGATGGGATGCTTTTGGGGGGCACGAGATTTCCAGACAGTCATCTTAAGTAAAAAAACCAGTTGTAAATCAAACTACGAAATCTATGGTTTTAATTTGCCATTTGTTAACTAGCGTAGAAAGTTTATATTAGAAGATCGCGCCTGAAAGAACATGTTGATATCTCGGGAATTGAACCCGGATCTCATAAAAAGCTCCATTGTTAATAACTGGTCAGAGGCTGATATTTTTAACTTAATAATAATGTAACAGTATTAATATATGAGCGTTCGAAATAAACCGGGCTTTAAGTACGGTCAACGATCAAACCCTGGTCACATTTCGGTAAGAAAAACGACCCAGCGAGACGTCTTCGAGACGAACGTTAGCGATTCGTTCAATCCTGTTTATTTTTTCGTGTTATCGGAGATTGAACTCCAAGAAACCAGTTATTAAGTCATTGGACCAACTTATAACCAGACGCCATTAAAAAACAATAAAAATATTTTAATGCAACTCGGTATCAAATCTACGGCTTTATTCTGGTATTTCACACGACGTGACTTGATTGATTTGGGTTCGGGTGCAGTACAGGTAAGTATTATACCATACATCACCTTGTCGTTCCAATTTTGTACCCAGTTCCCAATATTGAGGGCACCTGTCAATCACTATAAAATCACACAATGAAGTGATTGGCACGCATTATTAAGAAATCCCTCTGTACATAGATGCGTTATTTCGTTATTTATTATAATAATTTATGCAGTACTTTATAGATCTGAGCTACACTAATTTAAAATTAGATTGCAAAGTCAACTTATCCGGCATGTTGAACTTAATTTACGATATAAACCTGATCTTCGATGAGTCATCAAGACCAATATAGTGGCATTCACTCGATGCTGATGAGAATTTATTCTCATAATATCAAAGCGGCCGACATGTGACTAATTCGATGAACAGTGACTAACCCAATAGAACACCAAGTGTCCGCATTGCCTTCTGATTTCTCCACGGAGTTTCTATACACGATGAAGGCGTCGTGCACTTTGCCTTGGGCGGCGAAGCACCTCCCGAGGAGATAAAGACCTGCCCCCGAGTCAGGCTCTGCGTCCACCGCACGGCGCAGGCACCAGATGGCAGCGCGGGCGCGAGCCGCGGGGTCGCACAGGGACGCACAACGATGGTACAACCACCCTGTATAAATAGAAATAAACACACTAAAACCAGTCTTCTTCAGTGTCTACAGCACAACTGTTCGTTCGTAATCTCTTGACCGCACTATACGCCATTGCATAACGGGACTTAATATGGATATTACCAAACTGTACCCAATTTGCATATAAACTACATAATGTTTAGTAATCGGCCTTTGCCACGATATCCGGCGATCAGAATTTTGAATAAGTGCAAAGAAAAAAACGTTTTTTTTTAACCATATAAGTCTTGGTGTATAAATTAATGGTAGTTATTTACAGTACCTTTAGATAAATCTCTCATCTTTTATAAAATAGTATTACAGTTTGAGACAGAATTAACGAGTCTGGAGTTCTGGGTTCGACTTGATGAATCGAGGCATTGTTTTATACACTTTCATTCTCTACATATTCATTCAGAATCACAATATGCCAGAGACATGACTTGGAATAGTCTCTCCGTATATTTCAGGGCTGACTAAAATAGTTTTATGGTGAGACCGAAATAGCTTTAAATACCCTTCCAATTTCCAATGCGTGTATGTAAAGAGGAATAGGATTCGTTCAAGTAGATATACAAATAATATATCAGCTGCTAGATTATGAATAATATTGTAGGATCTGACTACAGTGTGAAGGGAGGCAAAAACAAGTGGTCATATTTTAGTCGCAGCAATCACTCATCCTTTATTTATAACAAAGAATCACAACATAACACAAGAAAATAGTGTTGGCATTTTACGCCTAGGTATGCGTTGTGTTAACTTCATTTACAGTGATAATATTTGTTATACTAGTTAGGTACACGATAAATCTTCGTGGTCGAATAAGGATCTTTTTTAATCCTATCTGTCCAGTTTTGGTTTTCGTAGAATTAGCTCGTCAATACTATCTTAAAATCGAATAGCATCTCAAATTCTTAGAGGGTGTGTGTTTTATTTAAGTAAACATTTCTATTCGACTGGACGACAACATTGCAAAATTCCCGAGAGCTGGCTAAACCAGTTCCGAAACAAGTATACAAGAGTTCAGTTACTGTATATTTGCAATAAGAAGATTTACTACGATAACAGTTTGCTGATTAAACGAGGATATTATGGATACCGCATTGTATAAATTACGCAGTATTGAGAGACACAAATAATGTTTGGATTGGATATAACGAAGGGAGAATTCATATCACATAATAGGAAACAGTTAAGGTATTTGATCAAATCAAATGGTACCTATTCCGGAGATACCTTTGATAAAAATTGAAAAAGACCACAAAGTCTGGAGACCGCACACCGCGCCGTATACGTGGGTCAATGACATCAGAACAGGCCCTAATTGTGTATGCAACTGTTGTATATGTGGTTAGATTTTTCTTATAACAGGAGGCTATCGTCACTATTTCTGCAAATCATTACAGTGATGTTTTGTAAAAAGTTAAATAACTTACCAAGTTGCCGACAGACGTCAGCTTTCAAAGAGGATGAGAGTTGAGGCTCTTTGAGTAAGCGCTCGTATGCATCTCTCGCTAGCTTGCGGAGGCCCTTGGCTTCTAGCAGGTGCGCAGCGTGGAAGCTGAGCTCCAGCCTGGTGAAGGTGGCGTCCTGGTGAGGCGCCAACCGCGCCCGCTTGAAGTGCACCGCGGCAGCCGCCCAGTGTCTCCGCGCCTTGAACATCAGCGCCAGCCGAAGGTGCGCGTCCGCAGCCCTCGAGAACCCCGGCGACACGTACAGAGCCATTTGCAAAGCCTTCGTCGCCCTAACATTAAAAAAAGTTACGAAACACCGGCCGTAAACAATTTTTATTGCCGCGCATTGTTCCACACAGCCAGCACAATGAAAGAAACTCAATAAAACAATTCGTTAGCATTTCAAAAGCTGCACCTACACTACATTGTGCCCTAAAATTAAGTACAAAATGCAATAACAGACAGTGTTTACTGCCGCTGCATTATTTTTTGCTCCACAAGGTCAGTGAGGAGCTGTGTGTGTATTATGCACGTCTATTAAGAATTTCATGCTGAACAAACAAAGAGCGATGGTAAAGATTTTTCATTCAAAGGAAGGAGAACCAACAAAGGAGAAGGCAAAAAGTGGATACGATAGTAAAACTTAACGTTTCCGTAAATGTATAGAAGACAAAATTTGTTGAACCTTCCGAGGAGCTCAATACAAACAAAGCGAAAGGTTTTTATACCCTACTCCCGAAAAGCTAAGCCGGTTCGCTTTTTGTGCTTTCAAACATATTGCATTACGCTTAACTCAACGCACAGCTTTTGACTGAAGAATTCAACCGTAGTGCGATCTTTAGAAATTAAAAGGTCTTAATAGGAAAACATTTATGGTTCTGTCAGTGGATTCCTTAAAGGTGGACAAAAACTCAGGTAAGGCAAGTAAGGTAAGCAAATAGCTAGGTTTATCTCTTTTTGTACCAAATTACAACATCGTGCGTAACATAATGACAATGTCGGAATTTATAGAGGTACTGCGCAGCGATGGCGTCAAGGTGCGTTCGACAAAAGACGGAATCGAGGCGTCCATAATATCCGTAAGGTTATTGAGGAGCGCATCACCGGAGCGTAACGTCACCGATGCGCCCGCGGGGTCGATGACCGTCTGAGGTTCGTTCGTGCAATCGATCGCACGATGCAGCTCAACGTCTAGACAGCGATCGCAGTTCGAGTCCGAATCGGATGCCTATACAGGCTTTTTTAGATGACCTCTGCTGACATTTGCAAGCCCGAAACAAAGGAGCGAAACAGGTGCGGATGTGTGGCGGGCCGATGTTCACTTGAATAGCGGCGGACGACTAAAATTAAATGACGATTACACACACACATACATTGTCTTCGACAAGCCGAAGAGAGCTTTCACCCGTCACGTCGGTCGCATCGCAGACGACGGCATTGCTCGACATACCTACCTACCTTCATAATCATACTTAACGTACACTTTATTAACATTCATTATTCCACGGAATAGACTGTCTTTAGTTATTGGTTATCTTGTCAGTCACGCAATATTCAAAAGTACGTTAGAAAGTATACAACGGTATGGTATTCTATTCTTGTTGTCGCTGCAGATTCTATTCCAAGCAGGCATTAGTACCTATATCAATTACATCAGTTCTCCTGAAAAGTTGTAGTAACAGAAATCCTCTCTTATTTTCAGAGTAAACATTATTATAAACATATGCATATTTACATGTACTTACTCAGTGCATTGTGTATCAAGAGAATACAAAAAACTGCTTTAATAATTGGGCGTCTTCACTCACACAAATTGATAACGCGCCGTCAATGCACTGCGCTCCCGCTGATAACATTTTGTAAGCCCGCTCGATACATTTCGATAACAAGTAGAGTACCAAGTATGTATTCAGTACAATACCACCAGAAGATTTTTGTTTATCCTGCCATTTTATACGGCTCGAAGGACCATTTGATGTATGGGGTGAGAATACAACAAAGAAAGATAGTTTTGGAGATAACAAAGATATACTTTTATTTACACAAAATTACTTAAGTATTTATTAACTTGAAAAAGTGCAATCTTCTTGTTTTCACACCATTATTAAAACCACCATCTCATACTTATACTCATCTCCCCGCAACATGTACGGTACAGATAACCGCAATGCTGACATGAACAATTGTTCATGTCAGCACTTTTATGCCAGTGCGCCGATTCTAAAGCCCGAAGTACACATTGGGCCAACGCCTGTCGGCATGTCACTGTTTACACGTTGGCGCCAACTCCCAACATACCGCCAAGTAGGTCTTTACACGTTGGCCCAACGCGCTCGGCCAACGCGTTGGGCCAATGTGTACAGCGCACTTAAGATGGCGCATCAGTCCATCAGTCTCACGTGTGTAAGCACTAAACTTAAGAATCGCCTAAGTATTTTCTTATCTACAACTCGACCACGATAACTAGGCGAATGACAGCTACATGATGGCTAAGTTTATGACACCGTTTTAATTTGGTCGTGTTGTAGTTAGGAAAAGACTTAGGCGATCCTTAAGTTTAGTGCAATCGGGTGTTAGTCGTTCATCAAACCGCGATTCACACACTTCATCAAATGAATAATTAAGTAATTTTGTGTCAATAAAAGTATATATATCTTTGCTAACTCCAAAACTATCTTTCTTTGGTGTATCTTCAACCCATACACAATACATACTCCAAAGAGGCGGTAACAGTGAACCTACTTTATACATAACATACATTACATAACATAATAAATAAATATAAGCCTGGGATTATTTTAAATGATAGATTTTTGCAACAGGTTACTTAGAATGGTAATGAAATTAATTTCTTCTAAATGAAAAATTAATGATAACAGTATCCTAAGAAAATCTCATTTTTATAACAGTAATGCAAAATATATAGACATCTTTCAGGGTACACCTGCAAAGTGCACAAAATATTACTTATTAAGTACATTACATGGTAATGTAAATGTGTGTGTACGTTTGTTATATTATTTGCTTACTTCTTGCGATACAATGCCAGACGCGCTACGCTACCTTATTACTTACCACATTTGTTGCCAATGCCAACTGTTATTGATCGCAATTTGTAAAAAAATGTTCAATATTATCTCATTTATTCAAATCCTAGGCGTGCTTGTTCTACAAGCTTAGCACAAAAATAAGATAGGTATTAGAAGTACTTTAGAAAGACCTATTAAATAATTTGTAAATAACATGCTGACGTGTGGGACGATAAAACCGAGGCCACACTAGTCATCTGCTCTTTAAAGTTTACGATAAAAGATAGCCCATGAAAATAAATACAATCCTTAGCCCTGCGCCCTACGCTGGGCTGGGATCGATTATTTACCGCACCCACCCGCCCGAGGCCCGGGTGTATTATCTGTTCACACAGGTAACCAAATTATACTATACATCTGTACAAACGAATCCCGGCAAGGTAGCTAGCATGAATCCGGGGCATGAAATAAATAACTAATTTTAGAGGCAGCGGAATGAATTAACAGCTGGCGAAGTAATTTGGGTAAAGATTTGGGACAGTATTGAGATAAAATCGCTCAAGATCGCAATATTTTGGGTGGGCAGATAAAAGTAATTGAGGAACTTGGAGCACGCGGGTGTGGCGATTGACGGCTAGAGGGGAGCACCGGCAGTGGCGCCCGTCTCTCAGGCAGTTCGGCCTGACCTAGTTCTGCACTCGCGGAGCTCAAGGACGGATCGCCCGCTATTTATAGAGTTCATTCGTCGGTCGTCATAGCATCACATTTTACATAACCGAGGCAAGTCGCTAGGTGCGCTATGTCCGCGTTGCAGGCACCTGACGTGATCCACGAGATCACAGCCGGCTGCGTAGCGTAGCCGAGTCGAGCGCTGCGCTGGACCTAAGCAAAAATCACTTTCCCACGAACAATCTAAACAACAACCGAGGGGAATGACAAATGTTTACAATTTATTTCCATACCGACCAAACAAATTATACCGCTCCAACTGGATTTCTCATCTTAATTCCAAGGTTACATAGCTTTATTCAACAGCCACTATCCAGAACATGTCGAGAGTTTTAGATGAGTGTTTGGTGGTCTTGGGTTTTGTAAGTTATGGAAAACGAAGTATTTATCTACATTCTAACATCTAAATAGCATTCGTGACGACGTGATGCAATCGAGCGGTGCATTCAACATTAACCTGCAATTCACCTGACTGTATTGCATTGCATCACGAGTATCACGACCTTGGCTTCATGGCAACAGAATGCAATTGCATGCACCACATAGCAAGGCTTAACTATCGTAAAGTAGCCAATAATATATTTCATATAGCTTCTAAAATGACTAATAATTAAGCATAAATTATTAGGTTACTACCTATACTGTACTGTTTGTGGATCCATTTCTTTTTACTCAACGTCCGTCCTTTAATTTCAAAACAAAGTAGATAAGATACACCTTAAACATACCTCGTACAGCAATATAAATTGCTATTACTGCAAAGGTAAGAGAATTCAATTTACTATTAATCATTATGAACCTTATCTGAATTTTAGCTGAAGTACCTACCTCAAAGTTGTACGAAATTGATAATGAACGAGGGCTCGTTTATCGCTGGCGTCATGCTAGTTGACCCAGTTTCTGCCCATTCGATACCACTTATAGAGTAGCCTACACGCGAACGATCTCACCAACCACATAATTTAGTCTATATTTTAGAAACCAAATGTTATTGTGATGGGAATTAGAGTAATGCATGCAACAGAATTCATTATCCTAATGTATTCAACCTTGTGTTTTAGCAAGGTCTCCATATTACTACGCTAATTTTGGAAATATAGATATGTGCACGCCACGATAATGACAGGCCTGGGGCAGATGGCTAACAAGTTCTGCGAAGATCCTTATGGAGAAGATTATCCTTACAAGAAATATCGACAAAAAATAAACAATCCTGTAACCAGGTAAAAATTGTATCCAGATGGGATCGACAGAGAAGAGGACATCACATTGAAATTATTTTGTATGAACCATGACGGAAAGGACAATTATTGGTGTGATGTGACTGTCTGACGATGTTAACTGGGTAAAATTAATAAATATTTTTTTTTAAATTTGAGATTTGAGAGAAAGAGAGACCGTAATCACCCAAACAAAATCAATTTGACCGAAAATAACTCCTACAATATTTCAAATCAAAACGCAATTGATTGCAGTTCCATTGAAAAGGAATTAACGAGAAAACCGTGCGAACAGAACACAACACAAACCACCATCGCTGCATCGATTTCATTTCGACGATAAACTACAATAACAATGTCAGGAAATACTCGATATACCTATGTCGATCCGCAGTCGTTCTGTAGTTGCATTGCGAGTGCACGTTCGAGGCCATCCTACGGTACTTTGAGACCTAGGCTTGCTCCTAGGTCGACAAGCCACTACTTATTGCTTCATGAAATAAAACACTGCACGGGGATAAACCAGAGCTTTTATCTACTATTTATTAGTTTTCATTTGTTGTGACCATGTGTAACTGTTTATTTATAATACTTACATAAAACATAATTATTCTGTATTTCTAATTTGTATACGGCATCTAGACTGGAGAGTCAATAAAAATGAGAGAAACCCGGTAATTTATATTCATAAGGCTATCCGGTGGCTTCTCTATACAAGGTGCATTTGTATCCACTCTCCAAATTTTAAGGATGTGTTCAGTCCATGAAACTGAACAACATTCTCCATAAAACATGTGTCGAAATACGCCAAAAAATTTTGGTTATCCGATACTAAACTGATCACGTGATCTCTTTGATTTGTATGAAAAGTCATTTTTTTTTACATATTTGACCCTATTTTTCTTAGAGAAAGTTGTTCAGTTTCATGGACTGAACACATCTTTAAAATTTGGAGAGTGGTTACAAATGCAACTTGTATTTTATGTTTACTTAACTGCTTTAATATTAAGAT
This sequence comes from Agriphila geniculea, assembly GCA_943789525.1. Lineage (NCBI taxonomy): Eukaryota > Metazoa > Arthropoda > Insecta > Lepidoptera > Crambidae > Agriphila > Agriphila geniculea. The sequence continues at coordinate 23,411,702 of OX038871.1, forward strand.
ATAATATAAAATAAGTATAAGTAAATTAAATTATTTTAGTGTAAGTACTTGTTTCATTAGTGCACGGAATATTCATATAATGACGAGCTGTTTGTCTTTGCTTTGGATACTTACAGCAGAGGTAACTTTGTCTAGAGGTTACTTTGCTGGCTCGACCTCTTTGTCTGAATGTTAGACGAGTCAGTCTTGAAAGTCATTTGATATAGGTACATATACCAGCATATAACTTGGCAAGACAAACATGAGACAAAAGATGCGCAGTAGCTACAAACACTAAACTCGGCGCATTTTTTGTCTCATCTTTGTCTTGCCAAGTTATGTGCCGCGAGGTGTATGTGAATATGTGAAATAAAAAGTAATCCATCCTTATAAAGAAACTTATAAGTCTAAGTTTTACTCTAGTTAGTAAGAAGTACAAGAAACTAATGGACAAGACAAGCGATGTATGCTATGCGGAAGTGAGCGTTCGCGTCAGCTGCACTGCGCAGTGCCAGTATAATATTCTGTGACAGTGCACTTGCAATTCTACGCACATCGCAAAGTCAATAAAAACAATGCGCTCGCGCACACATTATGCGCATCCATTATTAAACAGGTTTGCCTTGGGCATCGAGCCCATCCAACTTATTTGCAAATTGTATAACAGATAAGTACGTATTTACAGTACTTACTGGAAGAAAGGAAGAAAACGAGTTTTTTTAACAAAATTGATGTTTGGAAGAACAGGTAACACAACCACCAATTTATGTATTTAATAATTTTATATTCGTGTCGAACTGAATAGAGGCAAAAAACTGCACAGAAGCTCCCCCATCTTAAAGAACTGAACATCCTGCGCTATTATTACATTAAATTCAAACAGCGCAGTGTGCTCATACTATTCCGGCTCACAAGTGTCGTAACAAGTCCTATACTTATTTACATGCAGCGAAATTAAAAACCCTGCCCCATCCCCAACATAAGAGTTTAGAAGGGTTGAACCCTTTGTGAATTAAGTTTTTTAGTTATATCGTCACGACGTCATAGATTTTTAGTACAACGAACAATGGATCGGTCGGCTCGGTGGCACATACGCGAAAGATACTTCACACGCATTTCGTCCGGGCGCTCGGGCACTTCGGGCAGAGGGCCGAGACCCGAGAGGCGAGGAGCGGAGGGCGAGGGGTTACGCTCAATAGTGACGTAACAGCATCTCGCAAGGTCCGGGCCCTTTCCAATGCTCCCTTTTTGCGGTCACAATCCGCTTTCTAATGCTCATTGTGCGTACAACTGACGGCTTGGCTGTAAGCAGCCGTGAATCGGCATCCGTGAGAAGTTTTTACGCCTTACTTATTTGTCGGATTAAGATAATTGTGGTTTACTTGATCGATAAATATAAACAACAGCGCCAGTATCGCCAAACTATTATATTATCTAAAATTTAATTAAATTATCTACCAAATATTTCAATGCAATCCATTTAATCTATACGTTAAGTATGATTCATTTTGGAGATTTTATTTAATATTATGCCTGTTCCAATTTGTTAAAATGATTTGCTTATTGCTGTGATAAGCGACAAACACGACATACGGTCGGTCGTGTGTTGACGCCATCATTCCATTTGTTAGGTTCGCGTTATCTATCAGAAACTCGTATGTGCGGAACCTGATAATTTTTAATACACATTGCGCTAATTATTTTCTGGAATTATAATTGATACCAATAATAATATCACACTTGAAAAAACTAAATTATAATATAAGTACCTAGGTATCTACTGTGATATAGGTACCTAACCTACTGTGATAATGATTACCTACTTTGAAGAAATTAACTAGGTAGGTGTAGGTACTTTTGTAAAATTATTTTTTTACTTTTTATTTTAATTATTTTTAATACGTACAAGTTTTTTTTTCTTAACCATAGCAGCAGTATTCAATATTTATTTGACCTTGTGAAGATATTATCACAGTGTAAAATACAATACTATGCTACGCTACATGATGTGACGTAAATTCACGTTAAGTATCTTACTTAACTATTTTAATATATTCGTATATGTAACAAAAAATGTAAACAGCGCCCTTTAACTTCATAATAGGTACTTATTAAGTTTTAGAATTCTAAAGCTAGGTACCTACCACTGTTGTTGTTCAATTCATACCGCTATGTTAGAAGAAAATGTAAACAATCTTTTGTTTTCATGAAATGAGTTCATTGCGTAACGAGGTCGGTAGTGGTACTCGCAGACCCGCAGGACTCGGGGCGCGGGGCGCGGGCGCGCGGGGCTGCGCGGCCTTGCGGCCGTGACGTCGCGCCGCGCCCAGCAGCGGTGACGTGACGGGTGACGTGAGCGTTTTTTCGCGGAAATTCTGACACGCCGATCCTTCTGTCGCCAATCGGAAACGATGAGGAATTTACGCGATTTATCTTGCCTGCAGGTATTGAGATTTGAGAGCACCAATGTCCAACTTTTTTTATGCGGTCGACGTCCACAAAGTGAATTAACCATACATATTTATTTAATTTATAAATAAAATAGGTACTCATGATTTTCTAGACCGATAGTAGAGGTAAATAAAGGTACAGAATACGTTTAAAGCCCAAAATTCCTTTAAACACCAAAGTTTGGTTTGGCTTGTTTTTTAATTTAAGCATAAATCAACTTCTTTCATTCAGTTACATTACAAGTTTGCATTACGGATAAGTCAACATAAATGTTATTCAAAAAGGAAAATGGTTTACTTCCTGCTGCATAATCGATCAAAGTAGGTAGGTAATTCCCGGTAACGCTACTAATTATTCAATCGAATTATAAGCTGAATAGTAAATTAATATAACTAAGATTCTACCGTACCTAACATTCTTAAAATATTAGTCGAATGAAAGAATTTTACCTAATCTAGATGACGGACAGTAAGAAATACTTTAAGTCCTTTCTATAGAAATCTTCTAGCAACATTCGCATACCTATGCATATAAATGAAACCAAGAATTAATGTTAAGTATATAAATTCAAATAACAGTACATTGTAAGGGGCCGTTGTTTTGCAACAGCACAATTTCACCACGCTCTCTTTCGATACTGTTTCCACAGATCTCAAAATAAATAACAATCGATGGGGTGTTATTCTGCGTAAAAAGGGTAAAGTCGTAATTTGTAACCAATCAGGATGTAAACAAAAGAAATCACCGACTCAAGACTTGAAATAGCTGGAGACTCCAGTCAGTACAGAAAGAAGAAGCATTCACGAGACTGTCATTAAAGGCAACAAAGACTGCATTTCTTTGCACGTGCTCGTGTACATAGAAACAAAGGCTGTAGTTATCGTAAAAACTAGGGCAGGCTTCTTGACACAGTTCATGCCCTCGGTGGGTGGCTACTACAGATGTGGGCGGTTTACTTACGTAACACAAACAAAACCGAAGGGCACCCGCTTGCTACATACAAGTTAGAACCTTTCATTTCGCAATACGCCCTACCTAAGCAGTAGAGGAATATTTTCGAGCGGATTTGCAGTTTAGACATAGCAGATGACTTTTCATTTCGAATTGTGCCAGGAAACGATTGGAGTCGAGACGAGGTCATTGACAGGGTGGAGGCGGGTGGCGCGGATGCAGCGAATGCACCGAGCGAGTTCCGGTGCACTACGCGGCAGGTATAAATAGCGATCCGTTAGTGTCGACGACCGCGGACCGTCACCACTGCATTCGCCCTGCTCTCGGCTTTCAAAGTCGTGACCTAGATTTGCCTAAATAAAAATATTGCGTCACGGGACAGTGTTCCCGAGTGTTTACGAAATCAGAAAGTTACCCCCGCCGACGGAGTATTGAATCAATTCGGTGGGAAGCAGCTATCGTGAAAAGGACGGAGGGTGAAAATAGGGACAGGAACAGTGCGAGCGAGCGGGGGTAAGAGGAGCTAATAATGCATACGCCCTTAGTTCGGCAACTCAATACAGGCAAGTCGGTTTGTCTCGGGCTCGCCGTCGGGCGACGCGGGCTGTGCGTGAAAGGGCTCGTGCGTACGTGACGCAGCGGCGCGGGGCGGGGAGGATGCCCCGCCCGCACTTCTTCCTGACCTGTCCGCTTAGTAGAAATACAGATGCACCTACCAAATAGGGTCGGAGACCGCGTCCTAGACTGCGCACTACGCTACCTGCTCGTCCTGTCCTAGGCTAAACTACATCGACGAGATTAAATGCGAGTACCGTTACTCGCATCGTAGGTAGCCATATAACTTCGCATTATGACGCTCTAGGAAGGTGAAGCAATGTCGGATTCCGGTTATACTATGCTCCGCTATTCTGTTGTTGCTAGGTGGCGTTGTAAGCCGCATAGCTGAACTGAGCGTTATAGAATCATGCACCTATTGTGACGTAAGAAAAGAACAAGAAGTAATATCATAAAATCGAATAGTTAATTAATACATTTGACATGGATTGTTATTATATTTTACAATGATTTAAAAACAGAAGAATCCCCTAAAGGTAGCAAAATAATAATAATGTGGCATAATGCAGTCCCATCTAAGGGCAAACGTATCAAATAAAATCCATAAAACATAAGGCAGCTGAACCTGACGAATAATTACATCTGCACACGCGCAACAAAGAGCAGGTTGCTAATTACAAACTACTTCCCTTAACGAGTAATATATCTAAATATAAAAGGTAGCACGTGTCATCCGAGTACGAACAACCGGTCGCCATAAAACTTGTCGAAGCGAGACTAACTGGAAAGGCAACCGAATGGCGAGCAACCTTAGCATTACTAAATAAGATCTGCAAAGTTTTAGAAATCTATGTTAAGCAGGAGACTGCTCGGATACCGGATAAGTTCACCGGTAATGGTGAAATTAACAACCTAATGCAATTACTGCGCGGCCGAACACGCAGCGCGTCGGGAAATTTTATCGCTTTCTACGCGCTGTTTATTTACTACGAAACGAAACAAGCGAGTACCTACCTACATACATGACGATTAATAGGATACATGCACAGTTGCACCACGTACTCGTCATGCAACGCTGTAAAATTATACTGACCGTTATGGTGAGTAAGATTTGAAATGACAACATGTTTATAAATAAACTCGTCTTTACCGTTAATAAAAACTTCCATCAAATTGAGGTAATAACAAAGCACTAACATAAACAAATAGTTCTCAAGGCAAAAACTAAAAACAATCATAGGACTAGAAGACACATCAAATTGGCACAATGTAAAAATATCGAAAATGATATTTCCAAATTCAATCAATTTAAAAAGACAGTATTTCTGAATAGAGATCTCAGTAGTACGTACGGTTGACCCAAAATAAAATGTCGTTTTGAATGATGTTGTGTGAGATTGTGAGATGCGAGTCGTTTGCACATCATCGCCACACAAAACCACAAAGGGTGCTTGGGAGCTTATGAGAGTTTAGTTTAGTACGTCTATAATGAAAAGTATTAATCAGAAAGACATTTCAAGCTCTAACCAATTTCAGAAGAAGAACGGACACAGCAAAAGCCTTCTGCAACCAAGAACGATACCAAAGATGTTCACTTCAAACACTATAACTAGATATTTATATCTTACTAAAAACCGAACCAAAATTTATACAGAATGTTGACAACTTGGGTTGGCCTAATGACTAATGACTAACATAAGAATATTGCTGATTGGATGAAACTTTGTATGGTGGAGCAAAATGTGAATTTTCAATGATGAGACTAACTCATGTTAGTTCATTATTACATCAGAACATTCATATGTTCTTAATTGTAAGAGGTAAATAGTTGTAACACCCAGTTGGTATTTAGACAATATCCTTATAGGTGAACAAAGGAAGCTAGCTAAGGAGCAGCTGATGGGAAGACAGGTGTGACGACAGCCGGCTCGCACCTGCCCACAGCACGTGCCACCGCAAGCTGCTCTCACTATTACATACACAATTATCGACTACAACGTAATCGATATCCAATGACCTAACATTACCTAGACTTAGCAGCTGCCCAGTTAAATGACAACTTAAATAATAGCAGCGACTATAAAACAAAACCATTATATTTGAAAGCCATTAAAATGCAAGACAAAACTCTGTTACTCAACCACGAAAACGATAAACAGTTATTGTTGGAAACTGTGCGATGCCGAATAATAAACAGCTGCCGGGAAATAATACATTTGTCCGACTACCTTCGGCGAAGCTTGAAAGAGGATTATGATTTCAGCAGGCTACCTACCTAATATGTAAAAAAAGGAATGACAAAGTAAAGCAGCCTAGGGCCTAGGGTAAAAATGGCATGCAACCACGATCTTCTAAAAATCACCATTTATCTGTGTAAAGTCAGTACGATTTATTCCGTAATAGGGTTCCAGAATTTCTGTTTTATGATATAACTCTATTCTACTAGAGAGCTTGGTTTCCCTATTTTAATATGATAATAAGAATGGGATGGAAATACATGAATGATAAGTAACTGGAAATACATATAGCAATTTGGTTTTCCGCCATGATACCATTATTGGGAAAAACACTGCGTAAATGGGGGTTTTATTTATAAATCATTTAACATGATGACGTGATGTAAATTGGAATTCTGTAGTGTCGGAAGCACGATTTCCGGCTCGAAGAGTCAAAAAAGGCCTAGACAAGCATACTAACGAACAAGTTTTGCAAACGGGCCAAGCCAGTGTAGGCTGTAGCTGTTGGGAGCTGTGGATTGAGTACCGTTACCAGGTTGCTGTTGCGTAGATAATGTGCGGACCGGTCCGTCTGATAGTTGCCAATGTTGCGATATCCGCAAATGACTGATACACTGATAACGTTGATAAATTCAATACAGTGATGTAATTCACTCAAAATGCCACATACACGTGTCGCGTCGCGCAGCTTGGAGGTCAAGTTCCAAATTTGGAAGCAGATTTCGCTGTTATCATGACAAAACTGTTAATATGTTTTTTTACAGGTGTCCTATTGTTCCCACTAGGTACTATAATTGGGCCTGTTGATTAAAATTTCAGACATGGCGTAAATAAAACGCAAGCAATAGTCAAACAAAAGTCATATGGATTCTTTATCTTTAGTAAGAGTATATTCAATACATTTTGAAGGTAGGTACCTTGACAATTCAATGAATCTCTAATAGTCTCGACTCGATTGATTTCAACAAGTGATTTTATTGTCTTTATGATTAATTTATTTATATTACTGTAATTATTAGTGATAATACGTGCGCAGATAGCTATCTAAACAAGTAAATTGGCATTGAGTGTATCGTAGTTGCCAAGCTCCTAATAGACGCAGTGGTAAAAGTGCGCGAAAACCAACGTACTCATACGTGACTCATTCATTTTCCTGTACTCGGTCATACGTAACATGGCATAGTGACTAACTACCTTACTCATCACACGTAATTTATAATCTAACCCATTGATGCAAACTGGGGATCCACCGATTTGCGTGACGTTACTTTCTAATATAAAGGGCCTAGTAGAGCTGTCCATTTCGCTTTTTGTCCGTAAATTGCTTTCTACTTTTATTTCTAGAGGAAGGTATTTCGTTGAAAGTGATTAGTTACAACTTTTTGACACTTATTGTCTAATTCCAGAGTTGCTGAAAGGATACAACTCAAGGAACCTTCGAAGACTAACTTTTTAGTAATTTCTACTATATAGGAAAAAATACCATTTAAGTTAGAAAAAACCACGGATCGTAGGGGCTATAATAGTTATGAAGAACTAAACAGAGGTGAAACAGAGGTGTGGTAAGACATCGCGTGCGGCCGCCCTGTTGCGACCACACTCCACCGACCTACATTTTATGCGGCGACAAAGTCATTATTTACTAGCCGTGATCGTGCACGCACAGTCCACCCTTACATACAAATTTACCCCGAACAGAAGGCATCCTTCCCTTCACATTTGCGACTTTCCGATGAATGAGGTCGTTCGCTTGTGATTGTGACCGTCTACCTGCAAAAATACTACAAAAAAATACAAAACATGCATGAACACATGAGCAAAAACGCAACCTCTCGTCGGGACCCGGGATGAAACTCGGAGTCCGACATAGGTGTCTGCATTTTGGAAACAAAACACAATAGAATAAGTCGCGTGCGAGCGCGATGCAGGGATAGGGGCGGCAGGTTGAGAGAGAGAGGCGGCACGAGGGCCGACATAAACAAACCGTGAGTGGGAGCTTCGACCGCACTCACCATTTCGGGGATCCTCGGATTCGTCGTGGAGAAAACTGGCCGCAGCCCACGTAGTGGAGAGCGGAGACGTCGTCAAGGGAATCAGCACAACAAGCACTCTGTTCACACAGGTTGGTTCAGTCAGAGCACGCACACGGCACACACGAAACCGACACGTCCCGTCCTACACTACGTTCGCGGCTAAAGCCGATGCAGTTTACGTCACCGCATCCCGCTCCCGACTGGCGCGGCGCGCGAACGAGCGAGCGACGACCTCGCGCTGCAGCGTGCATCGTCCCGCGCCCCCTTGCCGCCGCGCCCTGCGGCCCTACCGACCTCCCCCCGCCCCGCGCTCGTCCTACGTCCGTCCTCCGTCGAGTGAAGAGTGAATCAACGAATGTCGACACGAATGCTACCATACGAACGAGCGGCCCTCGAACGCTTTCGGCCCAGCCAAACCAAAGTTAATATTATTGTGAGCACACCTACTAAAACTAAATATCCGGTCTGTGCGTGACGTGACGAAATACGGAACGAACGAACAACTGGCAGCAGTTAGTTAATACCAATGACTAAAATTATTATTAGGTTAATAAAAAGATATACCTAATAGCCATGAGTGGAAGAGCGGATGTTTTCACTTTATTATTTGAAAAATAAATTATATGTTTTACAAAATAATATACCTATAAATAAAATAAACAGAATACCAATGTTTTAAATAGTGTTACAATGGCCCTCAAGATTACATAATAATATTTTATAGTCTTTTAAGTAGGTAACTATTATTTAATCTGTTCCTAATACTATGTAGGTATCCCCTTGCCTACGAAACGATCTACTCTTGGAAAAAACACAATACATTTTAGTGAAATTGTTAAACTACAAATCAAACTTTTTTTTTTTACAAAGTTGGTTTCACGTAAAAAGTATTACCTAGTACGGAACCCCTCGATACGCCAATCAAATTCGCACTTGTCTGGCTTGTACCAATGAGGTATAATGTACTAACTACTAAATCTCAGTTTCAGTGGCTTATACTAATCAAAGGATCAACAAACAAACAGCATAATTACAACGACATGCCAACCAACGCCATCTATATCATAGTGTAGGAACTTTCTGACATGGTAGAATGGCACACTGTTCTCGATTATCATCCATCCTCCAAAACAGCAAAACTGTATTTAGCGCGGTACGTTAGCTAAAGTTACTCATATATCTCATAGAAGGAAAGGCATCAAACACACTGACCTGAAAAATTTTTTTATATATGCAGGTCAATGATCTAACACCATAAGAATAATGGTGGGAAGGACTATATGGTGGTGTAAGAAAAAGCCGCTCATTTGGGCACTGCTGCATGAAATCCGTTGATGAAATGCAGCAAAGCGGCCCTCTACCGGCCGAGCAAAATACCTCAACTCGCTGAAAGCCTCCAAGCGATTTAATGTGAAAGCGCTTGGAGCATTCCTGGCTGAGCTGGGCTGGCTGGAGTGATCCAGCCAAACACCCTACGGACGCAAAGTAAGCGCAATCAGCGTCGTCAGCTAGGGGCTGGAAAGGGGGCGGCTGCCAGGGGTGCAACGCTCAGGGAGGCGCACTTTGCTGACCCATAACTAAAATATAAGTCTATAAGGGCGCATCTTGCCAGGGGCGCTCTTGACCTTTTTTTATACCGGTGAAAATGCATTTACGCATCCCCCCCCCCCCCCCCCCCGCAGGTGAGCAGGGGTTTCGTATGTGGGGCTCGCCAGAAGGGGACCACAACATTCAACGTTGTGGCTCCCTCCACGACCGCCTCCCGTGATCTCACCCAGCCGAGTGAGGCGGCTCAGTGGGATCTCGGGAGGGGGGAATACCCACTAAAAACTCCGGTATTATTTTTTGGGAATCACTCTAAGATGACCCGGCAGCCGGCGCTCTTGACCCTAGCTCCGACGCTGGGCGCAATAGATGTTGCGTTGCGAAAACCACCCGTATTGTCAGAAGAAGAACGAAACGACGAACGAACTTTAACCGGGGTATGCTTATATTATTATTATTTATTAAATTCAAGTGACAAAGACTCATTTTTGTTAGTAACAGAGTTTTTACTTAACCTATGTTAGTAGAATAATTTTTTTTATAATAATTTGTATTATTAATACTGGTGCCACCAGTCCATACGCGAATCACCGCTGCACCACCCCGGCAGATGTTGCGCAGCAATGACTCACGTACGGGCAGTCCAGCCTGCTTGCAATCATGCTCAGGATGCTGTTGGGGCTGCCCCTCACCCTGCGCACCAGGGAGGCGCATCGCTTCCGCATAGTAGCGTAAAAGTAGTCTACCCGTGCTTCTGCAAACATCCCTGATGCACTACAGTGGCGGGGCAACCCCAACAACACCCTAAACGCATTGTTGAATTGAACTCTCAGGGCGTTGTAAGACCGACGTGTACATTTGGCCCACAGGCTGCACGTGTAAAAAGTAGTAGAATATGCTCTAAACAAAGTAATTTTTACATTATTTGTGCAACGCGCGAACCTGCGGGCCAACACGTTTGCCCTTACTGACAACGCCCTGCGTTCCCTTTCAACATCATCATCGTCCTTGAGATCAGGCGTAAGTATATGGCCCAGATACTTTATGTGCTCTTTGCACCGTACAATCATTTAATGTGATTGCCGGGAGTTGCTCCAGCCGTTTATTTCCCGCCTCAAAGACCATGACCAGGCTTTTGTTGACATTGTAAGCCAGTCCATGAGACTTGGCGTATTTCTCACATATGGCAACCAGTTTTTTCATACCACAAGCAGACGCACTAAGCAACACCATATCATCTGCATAGCTATAGCTAATATTATTCACATTCACGCCATCAATATGGCAGCCTAATTTGGTGTTGCTCAGTTCGCGTATCGGCTCATTCATATACAGGTTGAAGAGGGTCGGCGAGCTCAGCCCGCCCTGTCTCACGCCACACTCCAACCTGTATGGCTGTGACAGCGATCCATCCCATCGTACGGAGTTGACCTGGTTTCCATACCAATACTTAAAGATGTTTAGCAGTTCTTTTGGTAAATCGACTTTTTCAAGCTTTTGCCACAGTAAGTTATATGAAACCAGGTCAAATGCCTTAGAGAGGTCAAGAAAGCATGCAACAACTGGTGTTTTGCGCTCCGTAAAGTAATTGACAGTGTGCTTAACAGATAGAACTGCCGTTTCAGTCGACAGCCCAGGCCGGAATCTAAACTGATTATCATGTTGTTTGATGTAAATATTAAGCTGTTTATTAAGCACACTATCAAACACCTTTGACATTACTGTTGCTAATGAGATAGGCCTATAGTTATTCTTATCAGCTATATCCCCTGTTTTATTTTTAATAATGGGTACAACAATGGTTTGTATCATTTTACTGGGTAAATAACTATGCCCCAAACAGAAGTTATACAACATAAACAAGACTCTAGGTAGGTGAGGACCAGCAAACTTTAGATGTTCAATACTGAGTCCGTCGTGACCAGGTGACTTCCCTCTAGACATAGATTTTATAATTAAAGATATATCTTTCGCGGTAGGTTTTGTTTCCCTTTTCACGTCGGACTCAGCATCCCTCACTAAGTGCTGGGCTGACCCAAGGGGAGATTTCACAGCAAAGTGATCCTTGAATAGATCGGCAATTTTTGCAGGGTTAGTTTCACCTCCGATGCTCACAGGTACGCCTGGCCCACATTGCAACTTATTAGTGTGTTTCCAAAATGACCGGAAGTCATTTTTTGAATGATGTGAGGCCGACAAGTCCATTTTAATTTGTTGTTGGTGATCCTGGCACCATTTTAAACCATGAGATCAATTTGACTTTGTCCAACAGATGTGATGTGACCAACTTCAGAGCGCTTGCGCTTTTTTTATGCACAACGGCACAGTGCTTGGCCTTCACCTCAGCATGTTAAGTGACGATGTGGCACTACACCCGGAATCTTCATCACTGAGGAACTGGCTATCTTACCTCTTACTGCCGGAACACAACAATTTATAAATTGTTGTTATGGCGTCAGACTTAGGTAATATGGTGGTAGCTAATAGACATGTGCGCCGATAGTCATTTGACCGGCGGCGGCGTCTGACGTCTAAATGGTCGGCGGCGGCGGCGTCATCGGCGTAATAGGCGTGGATGGTCAAAATAAGTAGAATGGAAGATTTCTAGAAGCTTTTCAATTCCGTCATTGCCGAGGGCAGAACGCCGAAGACATGGAACATAAGTGAGGTGATTCTGTTCTTTAAAAAGGGTGACAAGACCCTCTTGAAGAATACGAATCTCACGAATCGTCGCGCTCGCAATTTCGACGACTCCCAACCTCCCGAACAAGCCGCGTTTTGAAAAGGCTTTGGCACCATAGACCACATCTATACGCTGCGGCAGGTTATACAGAAGACCGAGGAGTATAATCTGCCACTTTGCTTGGCGTTTGTGGACCATGAGAAAGTTTTTAATTCGATTGAGACCTGGGCAGTGCTGCACTCTTCAGAGGTGCACCAAGTGGACTAGGTATATCGAGGTGTTGAGGCACCTATAAGAAAATGCCACCATGTCGGCCCGAGTACAGAATCAGAGCACAGATCTCATCCAACTATAGCGCGGTGTGAGTGTGAGACAGGGCGACGTTATTTCTCCGAAACTGTTCACGGCTGCGATGGAGGACATCTTTAAGCTCTTGGAATAGAAAGGACTCGGTATCAACATTAATGGCCAGTACCTAACACACCTTCGTTTTGCCGATGATATAGTTCTTATGGCTGAGACCATGGAAGGCTTGAACACACACAATGCTCAAAGATATCCGTAGTGCCTCCCAAAAAGTGGGTCTTAGAATAAAATTGAAGATGGATAAGATGAAAATCATGTTGAGTGCCCATGTTTTACCCACTCCAGCTCATGTTAACACTACACTCGAAGTTGTTGACCATTACATACCTAAACCTAGGACAGACAGTCCAGTTAGGTAAGTCCAACTTCGAAAAAGAGATCTCTCGTCGAATCCAGCTTGGATGGGCAGCATTCGGGAAGCTTCGACAAATCTTCGCGTCCAAATTACCTCAGTGTGTCAAGACAAAAGTCTATGACCAGTGTTGACTTACCGCAGTAAAACGTGGTCGTTAACTACATGTCTCATAAGAAAGCTCTCACCCACTGTGCAATGGAGACAGCCATGGTCATGGCATGGTGATCGAACCAGAAATGAGGAGATGCGTAAGATAACTAAAGTAACCGACATCGCTCGGAGAATTGCTCAGCTGAGGTGGCAGTGGGCGGGACACATTAGCGAGAAGAACCAATGGTGGTTGGGGTGGAAAGGTTGGAATGGCGACCGCACACCGGACGACGCTCCGTGGGTAGGCCCCCGACAAGTGGACCGACCGATGATCTGGTTAAGGACGCGGGAAGGCGATAGACGCGGGCAGCGCAGGACCGATTGTCATGGAGATCCTTGGGGGAGGCCTATACCCAGCGCAGCAGTGGGCGTCGTGCGGCTGATGTGATAACGATGACTACAACCCGATCAAGTTAACTCGGCACCTGAAGCGCGATAGACCCCTCTCGTTTTCTCCTTTCCTCACGCCACCGGTTTTCGATAGATTATCGATAAATTATCAATTACAAATGTACTAACGCTACTGGCATGACGACACAGTGGCGTGAGACAAGGAGAAAACGAGGGGGGTCTATCGCGCTTCAAGTGCCGAGTTAACTCGACCAGGTTATAAATACTATTATAAAATCACAATAATAAAAATCCTCTATGGCAACTATCAAACTAGTACAAAAAAGAGAGAAAAATAATAAATCTTTTCAACACACTTGCTCGTAAAGTGAGCCCTAATACATCGCTTTTAGGGCCATAAACCGTACTATAACAAACGCGTGCAATAATATATAAAACACTAGTTGGTTATAGAATTATCCCTACAAAGTTAAATAGGTACCTTACTGCAAGTTCTATGCGAGTAAACAGAGCATTTTCAATTTAACCGGGTAATACAGTAATTTTTTTAGTAACAACAAAGAGGTTTTATGCCGCTGAAAATACATTTGCATTTTTGGAATAAACAAATGTGTAGGTTAATTACGTTAGCTACAGCCGGAGGATCAAAAAAAAACCAAAAACTTTTTATAAGTTTAATTATTGAAACATAAAAATTACATGAAAGTATTTAAATCTAATTAGCCTAGTGACCGATTCGATGCAAGAATACAAAGTGATATAAAATAAGTAAATTATTGGTATTGACGGAAATGCAGCGTCGGCAACTCGTGGCCAGTTGACCTCGATGCATCGGCGCACGACAATAGAGTGTGGCTGCTGCGTAAGCGTTCTTCCTTCGATGCGCGTACATAATTCCTCCACCCCGAGAACAGCGACTATTTTAGGACTTTTAGGGAAAATGTCGCTGGAGTGGTTTTATCCATTTTCATCATCCTGATGTCTTCGGGATCTGCGTAAGTATGTTCCTTGGTGGTTAAGTTCGGAGGGTGTTCAGCTGGTTCCTTAGATTTCCAGGTTTTATAGCGTCGGGTTACAAGGGCTGCGATGAGAACAATGACACCTAAAAGTATCAGACCGTAAAACGGGATAGTCGTGTGATACAGCGTTTCATCTTGTAGTCGTTCCAGTTGTAGAGGTGGCTCCATCATAATCTCGTTCTGGATGCTGTGTAGTCCTTCTAGGTCGATGGTGTTCAACCTGAGATGATGTGACTTATCGATACCCACTTTGCTGTAGGGGATTTTCATAAGTTTCAGAGGCTGGCCCTTGTTCTCGTTGATGATGGTGAACTCAGCAGTTTGCAGGTAGCATTTAAGAGGAA
Organism: Agriphila geniculea; assembly: GCA_943789525.1. Lineage (NCBI taxonomy): Eukaryota > Metazoa > Arthropoda > Insecta > Lepidoptera > Crambidae > Agriphila > Agriphila geniculea. The sequence continues at coordinate 23,426,721 of OX038871.1, forward strand.
TAGTGATTAAATAACTTCCCTGTAGAAACGTAGTGTCTTGACTGCCGCATGTCGATCTCACCCTGGTCGAATACGGGAACGATATTACGTAGTGCTGATCGTCCAGTTTTTCTAGGGCTTCCTTGGTTAGGGAGACTGAGGTAAAATGGCAGGATTCACCGAGGGCTTGTGACGTGATCAGGTTCTGTATGCAGTCTGGTTGAGTGCGAAGCTGAGTACTTATCTTTCGTTCGCAGAGGTACCAGGAACTCAACTTCGGGCATTCAGCCTCCATGTACACGAATGATTTCTCGTTTGTTGCAAGGAAGGGAAATGGTGGTATAAGGATTTGTTGGTCTTTATTAGGAACAAGGGATAATTTATAGAAATCGAATTCATTTTTAGAAACTATGGGGAATTTGAAAACTATTACTACCTGTTTCCCTATGTAATAGTAACCTGACTTAATGACGTCATAGTAATCTCTATAATCGACGTTTAGGACTTGCTCCTTACTATATAAGCTATCTAATTTATTTAGCATAGTTTTAAGTACATCTACAGTAATCATGGAATGGTGCGTAGTCCCTACTCGAATAAAAGCTAACATATTTTCTACTCTCATCAATTCTACTACAATGTCTTCTATATTTTCACAGAGGATATCTAATAGTTGAGCAAACTTAGCGTATTTTATTAAACTACTTTCTCTATAAGCATCTTTCTCTAATAACAACTCTAAAGTGGAATTGATTTTACTTTGATTTTCAACTATTTTATTGAGAATTGTGTGGTATTTATTCATCCATTCTTTATTAAGACTAGTTTGGCTATTGGATTCGGATACAATTTTATTTTGATTACTTTGTAATTCTTTAATAATTGTGTTATACCGTATAGCGTCAGAATGATCTAAATTACCGGTAATGCTCTTAACTATAGATCCTAGGCCATCTATGAGCCCTCTCTTAACGCGACTGTCAGGTTCAAGGGAATTCAACTGGGTTAGTGCATTATTAATTTTATTAGAGAGATATTCTATTTGTAGTTCGTATAAAAGGTAAGTGTCGTTAGGAAGTCGGGAACGGTAAGTCTGTAATTGATCTTGTACTAAGTTAATGTTAGCTTCTAAATCGTCCAGTCGTATGTACTGTATGAATGTGTGGTACTGTTCAGTCAGTCGCGCTGTCCCAAGTCTGTAAGGTAGTAGTCCTGGTCCTTCGGCTAAGCTCTCAAGTTTTATCTCTTGAGCGCGCGTCATTAGGCTGGTCAGTGTCAGGATTATTATGTAACAATTTAGCTGTATGAGGAACTCGTTTTAATCGTGACTTAGCTATAGGGCCACGTTTCTTTGACGTGTAGATATGAATTGGTAAATCTGCTAGTACTGTATCTTGGGTAAAACGAGGAGCAGTTTTTTGTCGGCTAGCAGCTGGATTTTTAATAAATATCTGTTGTGAAGGTAAATATTCTATTTCAGGTTCCCTATCTTTATTGCGATTATTAATTAGAGCAGTGCGATCGGCAATGGCCGTGTCGTTGATGATTTCATAAACTTTATTTATCTGTTCCCTATGGTTTTGGACGTATTGCTGTAATAAATGTTGCGTCAGGTCGATAGAAATAGGATCTCTAGGATTAAAATGTCCAGTTAACAGGTCGAATGGTCGACATTTTGTGAAACTGTGAATAGAACTATTATAAGCTATAATAGCATAGGGCATTAGATTAATCATAGGTTCATCCTTCTTTTGTAGTTTCAGTATACGGAGATGCTCAAGTAGGGTGGAATGGAAGCGTTCTACGTTACCATTGTCGTTAGGGGAATGTGCTAGTATCCTGTGATGGTTTATTTGATATAATCTTACAAATTCGGCAAAGAGTTGGTTCGTGAATTCTGTACCGTTATCGGTAACTATGGTAAGTGGTACCCCGTGGTGTGTACAATAAACTAACAATGCGTGTAGAATACTTACTGCGGTACCGTCACGTAAATGATATGCCTGACCATATTTAGTAAATACATCTATAAATGTAACATATTTTTCGTTTTGGACTGTGAACAGGTCCATGTGAATTATTTCAAATGGTTTAGTCGCGGGAGGTACTACATTGAACTGGGGTCGCACGGGATTACGATCGTATTTACCCTGACCGCATATGGTACACTCATTGATAAATTTTGAGATGTGATCCTTCATTTTAGGCCAATAATATTTGCGAGAAAGGGCTAGATAACTTTCTGTTATTCCACGATGGTTTGTTTTACCTTCGTGGTACAACCGAATTATATCTTGCTGGCGCAAATATTCCTTGACATTTTCTAGCTCTGTTTTGGCAAGAACAAGGTTCATGGCTGAACTTCTAAATTTATCTTGGAGTATAGGAATTATAGAGTACATAGCAAGGGTTGGCATTATCATAATGGCAGTTTTAACCTTTGGATTGACATATTCCTTTACAGCGTTAACTACGTCTTCCTCTAGGTTATTTTCAGATAGCTGTACTGCAATTCGCGTGTGGGTGTCAAAAGGTTTAGTTACTACAGGCCTACGTTTTATATCTCCTACAACTGTGAAGAATATTTGCCGATTAAATTTATTTAGTGGTTCATTTACAATGGGTATTTCTAAGATGGGATGTTCATTGCTGGTATGAGCTGTTTCAGTGGATGACCGTTGATCGGGGTTCGGAGCTATACTTTCAGATGGATTCGCTATGAGTGAACTAAGTTCCTTAAGGCTTTCTATAACGGACTCTATTTCCTCGTTGTGGATTTCAATACGGGATAGGGCGTCGGCATTCGTATTAGCTTTTCCCTTCTTATACATCACCGTAAAGTCGTATTCGCTTAGTTTCAGTCGCCACCTGTTGAGACGAGAATTTGGTTCCTTCAAATTCATCATCCACTGCAGGGGTTTGTGGTCAGTCAGTACCTTGAACTTCCTTCCAAACAGGTATGGTCGAAAATATTTAGTAGCCCAGACTATAGCAAGAAGCTCTTTTTCGATTGTACAGTATTTCTGTTCGCTATCGTTAAGAGTGCGCGAAGCATAACAAATAGGCTTATCGGATCCTATAGGTCCTTGGGATAGAATTGCTCCAATAGCGAAGTTCGAAGCGTCGGTAGTTAAAAGGAATTCTTTATTAAAATCAGGGTATTGTAATATTGGGTCGTTTGTGAGGAGAGTTTTACATTTCTCGAAGCTTTCTACATAGTCTGGATCAAAAGTTATTTTCTTCCCTTTCTTTAGGCACTGAGTCATAGGTTTCGTGATATGGGCGAAATCTGGGATAAATTTGCGGTAGTAACCGAGAAGTCCTAAAAACTGTTTAATTTCTTTTTGGGATTTTGGAATAGGGTAGTTTTTAATGGCAGTTATTTTATCAGGATTCGGTTTAATACCGTCCTTGCCGATGATGTGACCAAGGTAAGCCGTTTCAAGCTTCAGAAATTCGGACTTGTCCATTTGTATTTTGAAATTGGACTCCCTGAGTCTCTGAAAAACCTTTTCCAGGTTAAGGATGTGCTCCTGGAGCGAGGTACTGAATACTACTATATCATCCAGGTACACCAGACATATCTCATTCTGGAGGCCTCTCAACACGTTATCCATCACGCGTTGGAAAGTGGATGGTGAGTTCTTAAGGCCCATAGGCATACGAAGGAATTCGTAATGCCCGTGCTCTACATTAAAGCCTGTTTTTGGGATGTCCTGGGGGTGCATTTCAACCTGATAAAAGCCGCTTGCCAAGTCTAGGGTACTAAAATATTGGCATTTACCTAATTTGTCAAGTACGTCGTTTATGTTAGGTATTGGGTATTTATCGTCAATCGTCTTTTCATTCAGTTTTCGGAAGTCAACAACCAGTCGCCACTTTTGTTTCCCTGATGCGTCTATCTTTTTTGGTACAACCCAGATTGGAGAGCTCCAAGCCGAATCAGATGGTCTAATTATGCCCTGCTCCAGCATCTTATTTATTTGGTCACTAACTTCTTGTCTATGTATGAATGGGTAGCGGTAACTCTTTGTATGGACCGGTACCTCGTCAGTTGTTCTTATCTGGTGTTTAATTTTATTGGTAAAAGTTAAGGGCTCACCTTCTACATAAAAAACGTCCGAGTATAAGGAACAAAGAGCTATAAGATTAGCCTTTTCTTCTGCATTTAGATGTTCTGTACGCAGTCGCGAAATTACCTCGTCAGTACGAGTCTTAGGTTGGTTAAAATCTATATTAAATAGTTCCGCGTGAGCCGGTTGGTCAAGTGAAAGAATAATATCATTTGGTGTTGGGTTTTCAATCTCTAAATAGCCGCGGTTATCATTTACTGTGGTAAGACAATCGTGTATAATGCAATTACATATTACTTGTTGCCTGATATAAACTTCTCCATCCTGGGTGTCTATGGGGATTCTGACTAACTTTGAGGATTGCGCTGGGATGATGTCCTCATAGAGATTGACGTTACGCGAGTTGTACATCTTAATTGGGTTGGACGACGATTGGGTGACAAGTTTCCCTTCTTTCAAGTCTATCTTGGATTCCCACTTAGTCAGGAGGTCTAGTCCTATTAAACCGTCAAAATAGTCATGGAATTGGTAGATAAAAAGTTTTATAAAGTCAGTGTCATTGAATTCGTTGAAGCATGGTATTGTAATAGAATACTCGTTACGAGTCGTAGCATGTACGTTTGTCACTTCGAATGGGTCATAGTTGAGAGGATAGTCAGTAAAGTATCTTTCAACGGCTTTTGGGCTGATAAAGGATTGGTTAGCGCCTGTGTCAATGAGTAGTTTTAAAGGAGGGTCAAGGATTTGTACGTAGGGTAGTTGTCTTTGTGTCTGAAGATTTATTTCTATTTTGGCTTCTTTGAAAACGGAGTCTTGTAAAAATCCTGATTAGGATTACTGGGTCCCGGTTGTGGTTCACTTAAGTCAGTCATGTCAGGACCATCAGTGATAGCTTCGGTTTGGTCAACTGTTGTATAGTCACTGTAATTGTCATAGTCCAAGGGTCCTGTATAATAAGGGTAGTCAGGCTCGTCGTAGTACTCTGTGGGGTAGTACGATCCGTCATAATTATAGAACTCGTTAAGATTCATCTCACGGGTTTTGAAGTAGTTAGTAGGGGGAGGATTTCCTGACTTACGCCAGTCATGTCCTGTCATTAAAGTGTGGGGTAATTGTCTAGGCGTAAAGGCTTGGACTCCGCTCATAGGTCTTGGGTTTGCATTGTACTGAGGATTATTCCTATTAGGTAAACGGAAAACGTTACTATGGGGATTATAGTTAGGGGGTGCAGCTCGAAACATTTGTTGGGTACGCGTCGGGCCCATACGCTGCTGATACTGTACGGGCTGGTTATGAAACTTAAAAGCCTGAGGAGGTGGTTGGTAACCACGCTGACCTGCAGGTGCTGGCCACATGGGTGCCTGCATAAACTGAGGTCTTGGCTGTGGAGGTGGTGGCAACACAGATGGGGTAGGTACCTTAGGAGTATGCTGGGTTTTAGGAGCGTCTCCACGATTCTGTAGATAAATTACATTTAATTCCTCTTGAACATATTCGAGGGCTTTTTCTATAGTGGGAGGGCGCATGCACCGAATGCGCGACCCTAAGGGTTCATTTAATCCGCGTACGAAGGCCTGCATAGCTACTTTCCTATAAAGAGCGCGTTTTGCGTCTACGGTTGTACTAACTGTCTCATGTAGCATGATATACGTCATTATAGTACTGAACAATGTCTGACAATGCTCGTAAAAGTCTTGAGGAGACTTATTGCCTTGGGTTGCTAATGATAAGTCACTGTAAAGAGCAGTTTCGTCGCGCTGGTCAGAGAAGTTATTAATTAATGCAGTCCTTATTCCTGACCAGTGATCCGGGATACCGTTAGAATTTAAAGTTGAAGCAGCATTACCCGAAATTTTATTTAATATTCCATTCAACAAACAAACGTTACTGAAGGCAAACTCTGGGCCTTCCCTTACATATTCAGCTACTATTCGGTCACAAATATTAATAAATCTTGTTAATATGTTCGGGTTCCCATCGAACTCCGGAACAAGGCGGAGAGCCTTAAAAATTATATCCGTATCCATTTTTTTAGGACTAATTTCACTTGCAACACTAGGAGCTGGAATTAATGGCGTGTCCATAAATAAATCTAGATAGTCTAAATCTCTATTACGATCTAATCTAACTCGACGGCGACCCTGTTGCGATACAGGACGCCGAACTTTCTCACTATTTGGGTGAAAAATCTTGAAACTTTAAAAAATAAGGAATTAAGGACTAAAGGAAAGCAACACGAGAATAATTCAAGTGTACTTACATATACAGCATCTCTGGTTTTCCCTCTGGAATCGATGTCTAGATTCTCCTCTGGTCTGCAGCAGGTCCGTAGATTCGGGATCCTCGGGCTCGGGGCTAGGAAGCCGCCCGGGCGACACGCGATCGCGGATTCGATAGATAGATATCCTAACTCTCGCGAACCGGCCCGCGAGGATCCTACCGACTGCGCCAATTACGTTAGCTACAGCCGGAGGATCAAAAAAAAACCAAAAACTTTTTATAAGTTTAATTATTGAAACATAAAAATTACATGAAAGTATTTAAATCTAATTAGCCTAGTGACCGATTCGATGCAAGAATACAAAGTGATATAAAATAAGTAAATTATTGGTATTGACGGAAATGCAGCGTCGGCAACTCGTGGCCAGTTGACCTCGATGCATCGGCGCACGACAATAGAGTGTGGCTGCTGCGTAAGCGTTCTTCCTTCGATGCGCGTACATAATTGGTTCTTAATTAAGTCAAACAAATATTTATTATTATCAAATTATTCCTAATTTATAATATTTTAATATAAAATATTAAAATATTACCATTTTATCGCCTAAATTTATAATTTTGAAGTAGGCTGTATGCTCACTAACCCCTTTGTTCGCAAAATATTCTTGCATTGGTCGTGTGAAAAAAACAAAAAAAACCTGCGCGCCTTTTCTCATCATGATTATCATTTTGTTTTTGTCGTATTTGTTGCTGTGTGGTAAATTACTTTGTTTTTTCCTCGCAAATGTGTTGAAAAACGTCGTATGAAACTCGTGAGCTCTTACTTATTGCACTCTCGGCTGAGTTACGCCCTCGCCTGCGGCTCGGGCTGCAACCCACAGCCTTGTGTGCAATAAGCAATCTAAGCTAACTTGTATCATAATGTACTATTATGAAATATAATATTTAGATACAATACAATGCACAATATATGCATGCTTTTGTACTTGTTTCTTACACATGTTACACTTGGATTTTGACGCCGATGACGCCGATGAAAAATTCGGCGGCGGCGGCGCGGCTAAAATGACCGGCGGCGTGCGCCACGCCGATCGGCGCACACGTCTAGTAGCTAACCAGGCGGACTTGAAATAAGCCCTACCACCAGCCAAACCGAGCACAAATGTCCCCTTTCCAGGGAATCGAACCCGGGACCTTGCTTCTTACACGGGTGGGCGAACCACTAGATCACAGAGGCGGTTAAAAACTATTTGCGGTACAAATTATCTGTTGCAATCTATCCGCACCATCCATTCTCGAGTGGTAAAGTTGCCGCGGACCACCGTCCATACATTGTCAAATTAATCGCACTGTACATTCTTAATACCTTTACAAACACAGAAACCAACATGAAGTACGTCGATATCCATTTCGATATAGCAAATCGTGTTCATGAAAATCTACGAATGTTTGGTCCATTAGCTTCTCTGTCTGTCAAGCTATGTAATGTATCCCACGCACATATTTTTTTTTTATACACAACGGGATAGTATTTGGCCTTCATCTCACCTAATGCTAAATGACGATAAGGCCGAAGGTGGAAGCGCACTACACCCGGAATACTGGCTATCTTACCTCTAACTGCCGGAACACAACAATTTTTAAATTGTTGTTTTGGCGTCAGACTTAGGTAAGATGGTAGTAGCTAGCCAGGCGGACTTGAAATAAGCCCTACCACCAACCAAACCGAGTACAAATTGTACCCCCCCTGGGAATCGAACCCGGGACCTCTGCGTCTTACACGGGTGGGCGAACCACTAGACCACAGAGGCGGTTAAAGGCACATGGTGGTATGGAGTCAGCTTTTCTTCTGCTTTTCCACTTCACTTTGTGCTATCTCAGGCCGAATGCGCTAACAACCATCGAGCTCCGCCGCATACATACGTATGATGTGGGTAATTAAAAAAAACCGGCCAAGTGCGAGCCGGACTCGCGCACGAAGGGTTCCGTACCAAAAACGGCAAAAAAAAAAAAAAAAAACACGTTTGTTGTATGGGATCCCCCCTTAAATATTTATTTTACCCTGTTTTTAGTATTTGAAGTTATAGCGGCAACATAAATAAATAATCTGTGAAAATTTCAACTGTCTAGCTATCACGGTTCATGAGATACAGCCTGGTGACAGACAAAGAGACAGACAGACAGCGGAGTCTTAGTAATAGGGTCCCGTTTTTACCCTTTGGGTACGGAACCCTAAAAGCACCAGTCGATTTTCATACAAATGAGGTAACTTTGAAGCCTTGGTTCTCCGCCAGGGATTGATCTAGCCTAGCTTAGCTGTGATCTGATGATGGCCATCCAGGGAGTGAATGGAGGAGATCCAGATCACTATATACACCCAACGATCTGGGGGTCAAGTCTGCTAAAGTTAACGTCAAAATCGTGGTTCAATGGTGTTTAAATGGTAATGCTTTTTGACACAATTCTTGTTTTTAGGGTTCCGTACCAAAATGGTAAAAAGGAACTCAGGCTGTCTGTCTGTCTGTCACAACTGGATATCTCGAGAACTAACGGATGGTAATAAATAACATGAAATTTGAATTGCAGGGCATGTGGGGTATCATATGAAAGAGCGCTGTTTGCACATTTAAAAACATTTCTTTCTTTTCTTTTTTTTATGTCGCATAGTTTTTGACTTATGATGAAAAATGTAAAAAAATGTAAAAAAATACCACTCTCCCCCTTACCTCCGAAGTTTGCAAAGAGAAAAATCCGAAATAATTCTATGTGATAGTAGTTTATGTAAAAATAACAGTAAAAATAAAACAATGTCTCAATATAGCACACTTTTTTAGAAATTAAAACAAACAAAAATTTCATTAGTTCCACTACCAGTCAACATATAGCGCTGACCTTAGAAATATTACATTAGTTCCACTATCGGTCAAGAGATGGCGCTGACCTAATACTGCAATAATAACTTTATTATTCTACTCGGCAGTGTATTTATTATGATGGTACGGAAACCCTCGGTGCGCGAGTCCGACTCGCTCTTGACCAGTTTTTTTTAAACCCAAAGTCGAGACACAATGTGTTTCCGTTTTGGGTTTAAGAATCACAGTGTGTTTCAATTTTGGGTTTAAGAAACAAGAACTGCGTCAAAAAGCATTACCATTCAAAGTAATTCAAACACCGCTGAACCACTATTTCAACTTGGGAGTATACAACTGAGGCGCGCAACTTGGGCGTAATATTGGAAGGAGAACAGAAATATGTTAATCACATCAACAACAAAATAAGGGGAGCCTTTGTCAAACTGAAAGCACTTTATCAAATTAGAAGGTATATTAGAGAGGAAATTCGCTTTCAGTTGGTGGAATCGCTTGTGTTGTCTCCTTTTAACTACCTACTGTAACACAATCTATGGACCCAGGATAAACGCTAGTACAGAGAGAGCTATACAGCGAGTCCAAAACGCCTGCATCCGCTTCTGTTTCCAGGTTCCTAAACGTGACTACATAACTCCATACTTGAACAAACACAACATCCTGAATATGAGTGCCAGGAGAGAGCTCCAATTTGCAAATTTAGTACCAACCGAAGGTTTTATGGAATAAGAATCCCATTTACTTATTTGAAAAATTGACGTTTTGCAAAGATATAAACCAAAAACAATTGAGATTGGTAACATCTAACGGGCTAATAATACCACCCCATAAAACCGTACGGTCTAAGCCCTAAGTGATGTTTCAGGTACAGAGCTGCAAAGATATGGAATGATCTCCCACCTCCATTACGCAAAAAGGTTACTCCTGCAACATTTAAAAAGCACTATAAAATAGCCTTGCACCGGAACCGAATTGCTGGAGAGAACTTGAAACAAGCAAGTCAAAAAAAATTACTGCTTAAAGATTTTTTCCCCCTTTTGGCCCTACGTATTTGTCTAATCTGTAATTTCGCAACATACTTATAAACGATTATTTATTAAAAATCTTTAGTATCATTTAAATTTAAAAATATCAGCTTTTAATTTTTAGTTAAGTCTTACTGTAGGTATCGATTTAGTCCGCATATCCTGTAACTCGCATTACATCTTAGAGTATGGGAATAGCTGAAAAACAGCGTTGGTCAAGATCTAGGTCAAGACCAACACAAGCTGAGCTATCTCCTTTTGTCTCTGTGGATTGTATTATTTTAACTCATGTATCCACGTAAACAAAAAGACAATAAATTATTTTTATTATTATTATTATTATTTCAACATTAACATTAGCAGAATTGACCCCCTGATCAGCATTCTAAGGGCTATTTGGATATTTAAAAAAACCGTGAAATTATCATTGAAATGTATGGAAATCTTAGAACTGAGAACTCTGATCCTTGCAGCTCTTAAAATGCTAATCAGACCAGTTGGGAGTGTATAGCAATCTGGATCTCCTCCATTCACTCCCTGGATGGCCATCATCAGATCACAGTTAGATCAATCCTTGGCGGAGAACCAAGGCTTCAAAATTACCTTGTTTGTATGAAAATCGACTGGTGTTTCTAATGGACAATACGACAAAAAATAATATGCCCTGTTTATTTGGCATGGCAGGCAAATCTAGAAACATTTTTTTTTAAATTTTGACAAACTATTTTTTGTCGTATTGTCCATTGTCCGGCCACCACTGTATGTATGTTCATCTGTTCCTTCCCTAATCACTTCTAAACTACTTATCATTATTTCACAAATGAGGTATCGTTAGAAGCGTCTTGATCGTCCGCTAGTTACACGTATAAGTTATATGACGTCACACTAAATTAAATAATATGGCGCCCTTTAGAGGACATAGTCATAAAAAAATCCTAATGATGCCGTGTTGAATTTCTAATGAAAGAGCTCAATTTAATTTAATTAGCACTTTTCTAAAATATATATGTGTATTGTTAGCTGTTGCTCCCGGCTTTGCTTGCATTCACTCATTTCACGCATTTCATTTACAATTACGACACCAAAATATTTAAAATAAAAAAATAGTTGAAAAACTAAAACCCAACAACGGAAAAACCGCGCTCTAAAAAGTACGAAACAAGAAAATATTCGAGCTCGAATTCAATAAAAAGAATAACCGTAGTAGAATGTCACTTCCAGCCTTAGGTTTAAAATACTATTCATTTGTTATGAAAAATTGGTTGTTTTGAGGCCCTACTGAAATGGTCATTCTTCCTACTAAAATTAACGTTATTAGAATAGTATGACAATGTATGGATTGACGCTTATGTCAATCTCATAAAGGTACAAAAAAATAATAAAGCATGAATAAATGCGATTCTTTGTTGACAGATGTGGGTCAACCCTAAAGGGCTTCGACTTCCTGACCCCTCAGGACATGGGGTCTGGAATGGTAAGACTGGTAAAAAACTGTTAAACTGTGACCGATAAGCGAGCTATACCGCGTTTTTATTGGCTCGTCGGTAAAGCTCGCTGGTGGATAACACCGCAAGCGATTTGACTCACAGTTGTCAGATTTTTTTCCGTGTTATTCTACAAATTATTATAAGGCAACTGTTTGGCTCACCCGTGTGTCACGAACTACAAGCCGCGAGTAAAACTGTGAGCACAAAATAAATAATGGAACAGCTCGCGCAACATAACTTGAACCAAACCATAGACAATGAAGCTTGCGCAGTAGCAATTTTCAGTACAAAAATTGTAGTGCGCAGTACTAAAAATTGGGTCAAGTTATGTTGCGCGAGCTGTACTAGCACAGAATAGATAATAATACTAGCGTACAGAAGTTGCACTCCGCCAAATCGTTTAAAGAAATTGCAACTCTTGTTCCGACACAATAAAGTGCAATTCAGGTCGCACAGCGCTCCTTTCGCTCCAAAACATGCACTTAGTAGTTGCCTCTTTTTCTATCGCGTAGGTCTTATCTTTTCTGACGTATGAAATTGGTCCTCTCAGAGGACGCCAAGCACTTCAAACTCGCGCGCGGAGTGACAGAGCCCTGGTACTAGTCGCATGCTTATAGGCTCGCCCGCCGATCACAGGCTTTTTTTGAGACGACGCGTGATGAAGAGACATCATGGCGCCCAGTAACGAAACATAAAAGATGCTATGCTGATGTATTACCATGTTCTCGCTAGACAATACAAGCGCTCATGACAATACTGAAGTGTGATCAAAAGTTCCAAGTTCCAAGTTTGCATAAGATGTCATATAGCGATTTTAAACTGATATTCAAGACGATACTGTTAGAATTGTTTCAAAGATTTAAAATATAACTAAATGATAATAATATGTGATCAATAAATTGTATGCTGGTGTTGGGTCCACAATCCAATACATAATGTCGCAGCCAACTAGCTTAATCAGTCGTTAGCCGCTAGCCTCTTCATTTAACGGCGCCGTTCATTTAGCGGAATAAATTATATCTAGCTCTCTAATTAGATGGCTAGGCAAATGATCCAATCAATGATGTAACTTGCCTAGCCAAGACATTGAAATACAGTTTCGTTTTTTTTCACATAGAGCGCTGTAAGCAGAGCTGCACATATATTATGGCATCAGCCAGCTGTGATATTTTTGTTTTTTGACAAGATTATATGTAATACATACAGAGAATATAGTTCAACGGAAGTGTGGTTATAAAAATAGTGTAAATTATTATCTGTTATAGAACGTTGTAAAGAAAATTAAAGTAATCGACATCGTTCGAAGGATTGCTCCTAGCTAAAGTGGCAGTGGGCTGGACACATAGTGAGAAGAACCGATGGCCGTTGGGGTGGAAAGGTTCTTGAATGGCGACCGCGCACCGGACGACTCCGTGGGTAGGCCCCCGACAAGGGGGACCGACGATCTGGTGAAGGTTGCCGGAAGCCACTGCATGTGGGAAGCGCAGGACCGATCGTCGTGGAAATCCTTGGGGGAGGCCTATACCCAGCAGTGATGATGAAAGAAAATTTTATAGGGTAGATTTTATAGGGTACTATTGGATACTATTGGACCAAAAGCACGTAGTTAAATGTGTTTTTGTGTGTTTTTTTGCAATTTATTGTTGGTTATGCGATATGTGGCAATGATACTGTCTGTCACAAGTTTAAATATGAATTTGATTTGTGTTTTTACGGCCTAATTATCTGCCAGCCCGTTAGTTAAATGTTGTATTGGCTAAATGTCAGTGATTTAACGCCGCTGGCCTCTTAATAAAGTGGCTGATTAAGCCCATTGGCTGCATCATATACTTAACACATATAGAAAAAGAGTTTTCTTAACAGCCCTGCATAAAATATCGCTGTCGCGCATGGGACAGTGGCACAATTTATGTGCTTTTCGTGGCTTACGTGGCCTATAATTTTAATATAATGATTACTATAAACTCACCATTCAAACGCATTGTAATGGTAGTAGCACAGTCCTAGGCCATAGAGAAACAGTGGGTCCTTCCAGTTGTCTTGCTCCAATGCATAGAACTTCTGATATGCCGACATCGCTAGAAATATAAAAATGTATAAGTCAATCTGAGGAGTTCGATGGCGCAGTGCAGTGGTTTACCGCCTGTCTTAGCGATTGCGCAGGTGAAGCAACTTTCGCAAGGGTCGGTCATTGGATGGGTGATCAAAAATTTATTATCTCGAGCTCCTCCGTGCTTCGGAAGGCACGTTAAGCCGTTGGTCCCGGCTGCATTTGCAGTCGTTAACACCCACCAATCCGCATTGGGCCTGCGTGGTGGGTTATGTCCCAACCTCTTTATCCACCTATAAGGAAGGCAGTGGGAACATCCAAAATGGCTGATGGTCATAAGTCAACCCTGGGGGCTAATTGTCTAATTTTAAAATCTATCGCAATCGCTTTCAGGATGTGATACATTGATGCTTCTTTTTGGCACAAATATAAACTTATTAAAGAAATGCAGCAATGTGTCACATCCATCTGTCAAATAAAAGCTATTGCGATAGATTTTTAAAATTAGACAATAATTAGGCTGGTTATTAAATTAATAATTTGCTTTAAAAAGCGGCCAATAAGCAAACATTCCCATTTTTAGGGTTCCGTAGCCTAAATGGCAAAAAACGGAACCCTTATAGATTCGTCATGTCTGGTCTGTCCGTCTGTCCGTCCGTATGTCACAGCCATTTTATTCCGAAAGTATTAATATTACACAATTGAAACTTGGTAGGGAGATGTATTCTGTTAACCGCTTAACGAACACAAAAATAAAAAAAAATAAGATTAAGGGGGGCTCCCCATACATGAAATTGGAACTGAAAAAAAATATTTCTTCAAACCAATACGTGCGGGATGTCTATAGATAGGTGTTTAAAAATGACATTGAAGTTTCAAAGACAATTTTTTTCTCAAAGTCAACCGTTTGAAATATATACACCGCCAAAGTGGTAAAATGTGTGTCCCCCACTTTAACTTTCGAAATAAGAAAGTGAAAAATAAAAAATAAATATGCTGTAGATCTTAATAAACACTTTCGACGAAAATTGGTTTGAACGAGATATAGTAACACAAAAACTACGGAACCCTACTAGTAGGTATGAACCTCGATACAAAAAAAAGTTGGGAGTTACAATACAAGTCGTGATAAAGTTTGGCCACATGATAGAAACTGATCTGTAGGCTGTTCCTAACTAATATTGAGCTGGGCCAAACTATCCTTACATACAGTTCCATACGGCGGCGGGTTGAATAGCGCACTTTTCCCGGCTTCATTCTAAAAACTATAACAATTCAAGTTTAGCTAATAGGTCAAATGTGGTATCATTTTCGGATAAATCAAAAACGTAGAACTTATTTCTGATATAAAAATAATGCAATTTATTAAGTAGTTTCTGAAAAATTACACAATAACCAACATTTTTAAACTTCATTTTTTTATTTTAGGTATTGGCACTTGTTTCAGTATTTTCAAAAAAACTACTTTAAAGAAGCGTTTTTCAGGTTAATTTGTTACATGCTTTTGTTATGCTAACTATATTTTATACAGTTTGAGCTTAACCCAAGTAGTTAGGTCCATTGTTTGCGGACATACAGCTAGTCAAAAATATTCATTTTTTCACGAAATAAAATAGTTTTCCGTTTCGTTCAGAAGCATTTTTCAGGTTTCTTGTTTATATTTCTGTAAAGTTAATTAAATTTTCTACAATTTGAGCTTAATTTGAGTAGTCTAGGTCTATTGGTTGCAGACACATAGCTGGTTAAAAACCGGCCAAGTGCGTGTCGGGCCACGCGCCATAGGGTTCCGTAGTTACCTTATACCATACCATATTTAATACCACCTATAATTTTTCGTCTGTAAAAATAACTTTGTTTTTCACAGTGTTGGTATGAATGACAAAGTTATATTTGCGGTTTTGGAAAATGTGCTATATCTCAAAAACTAATTACTATATCTCATTCAAACCAATTTTGGTTGAAAGTTTTTATTAAGATCTACAGCATATATTTTTTTTAGATTTTTCACTCTCTTATTTCAAAAGTTAAAGGGGGGGGGGGGACACACATTTTACCACTTTGGCGGTGAATATCTTTCAAACGGTTGACTTTGAGAAAAAGTTGTCTTAGGAACCTCAATGTCATTTTTAAAGACCTATCTATAGACACCCAACACGTGTTGGTTTGAAGAAAAAAAAATTTTTCAGTTTCAGTTCCATGTATGGGGAGCCCCCCCTTAATCTTTTATTTTTCTTATTTTTGTATTAAATTCGTTAAGCGGTTAACAGAATACATCTACCTACCAAGTTTCAACTGTGTAGTCTTAATACTTTCGGAATAAAGTGGCTGTGACATACGGACAGACAGACAGACAGACAGACAGACAGACAGACAGACAGACAGACAGACAGACAGACAGACAGACATGACGAAACTATAAGGGTTCCGTTTTTTGCCATTTAGGCTACGGAACCCTAAAAATGGGCCTTTTATTGAAATTAATTGAAAAAATCTTATCTTTGACTAGCTGTGTCTCTGCAACCAGTAAACCTAGACTACTCAAGTTAGGCTTAAATTGTAAAACATTTAATTAACTTTACATAAATATAAACAAAAAAACTGAGAAACGCTTCCGAACGATACGGAAACCCCTTTTATTTCGTGAAAAAATGCATATTTTCTACTAGCTGTGTCTCCGCAAACAATGGACCTAAACTACTTGGGTTAGGCGCAAATTGTATAAAATATAGTTAGCATAATAAAAGCATATAACAAATTAACCTAAAAAACGCTTCTTTAAAGTAGTATTTTTGAAAATACTGAAACAAGTGCCAATACCTAAAATAAAAAAATGAAGTTTAAAAATGTTGGTTATTGTGTAATTTTTCAGAAACTGCGTAATAAATTGCATTTTTTTAATACCAGAAATAAATTCGACGTTATTGATTTATCCGAAAATTATGCCACATTTGACCTTTTAGCTGAACCTGAATTGTTATAGTTTTTAGAATGAAGCCGGGAAAAGTGCGCTATTCAACCCGCCGCCGTATGGAACTGTATGTAAGGATAGTTTGGCCCAGCCAATATTAGTTAGGAACAGCCTACAGATCAGTTTCTATCATGTGGCCAAACTTTATCACGACTTGTAACTCCCAACTTTTTTGTATAGAGGTTCATACCTACTTTACGGCGCGTGGCCCGACACGCAATTGGCCGGTTTTTTTTATTTAATAAACCATCAAAAGGTAAGAATTTGTATTACTTATTAAATTGTATTATTTGCTAGTCATAATAGGTATGAAAGATTTATTTTTGTAACTTTTGATGAATATCTTTGTTTAAAAATATAACTTGGTATTTTTAAACAGATCATAATACTATAAGACTACAATATCATTCCCAATTAAGCAATTTTAAAGGCACACAGAGAAAAAAAGAGTTGCTATTGCATAAATTAGTGGAGATAAGTACACTGGGCTGCAAAGAAAACGGGTCACCCAGTGTAGCCAGCTCTACAGTTTTAACTGTAGATCTACAGTTTTTTAGATATCTTCACAGTTTTTAGTTCAGACATCCAAATCTACAGTTTTTAGGGTTCCGTACCAAAATGGTAAAAAAGGAACCCTTATGGTGAGACTCAGTCTGTCTGTCTGTCTGTCTGTCACAGCTGGATATCTCGAGAACTACTAATGGTATCAACTTGAAATTTGGAATAGTTTAAGATGACATTTGCCCAACTATTTTGCAAATAAGAAATAAATAAAAAAATAAATATTTTTTTTACAGCAGGGCCTGAAAAGGGGTCTTAAAAATTTGAAGTGGGGCTACTAGGGCATGTGGGGTATCATATGAAAGAGCGCCGTTTGCACGTTTTCAATCAATTTTTATTTTTTTTCTAGACCGCATAGTTTTTGACTTATGATGAAAAATGTAAAAAAAATGACCGTTCCCCCCCCCTTATCTCCGAAGTTTGCAAAGAGAAAAATCTGAAATAATTCTATGCGATAGCAGTTTATATAAAGATTACAGGAAAAATAAAACGATGTCTCAATATGGCACACTTTTTTAGAAAATATCAAATTTCTAAAAAAGTTTACATTAGTTCCACTATCGGTCAAGAGATGGCGCTGACCTAAAACTGCAATACTAATTTTATTATTCTACTCTGCAGTGTGGTTTAATGGTGCAATTATGATTGTACGGAACCCTCGGTGCGCGAGTCCGACTCGCTCTTGACCGGTTTTTTTCTTTATTGTACTAGCGTCGTCTATTTTATTCGCTTCATACCAAGGTACGGCATACGTAACAGTCAATAAAATAGTCAATAAATTGTCTATCACCCCCATAAAAGCCTCTTTACATACAAATCATTTAATTATCATACAAATTATTTCAAATTCGTGTTAGAAATTAAAAAAACCGGCCAAGTGCGAGTCGGACTCGTGCACGAAGGGTTCCGTACCAAAAAACGGCAAAAAAATTACGTTTGTTGTATGGGAGCCACCCTTAAATATTAATTTTATTCTGTTTTTAGTATTTTTTGTTAGAGCGGCAACAAAACTACATGATCTGTGAAAATTTCAACTGTCTACCTGTTGTCGTTATTAAAATCGAGCAAAAAACGGCAAAAAAATCACGTTTGTTGTATGGGAGCCACCCTTAAGTATTTATTTTCTTCTGTTTTAGTATTTGTTGTTATAGCGGCAACAGAAATACATCATCTGTGAAAATTTCAACTTTTTAGCTATCATGGTTCATGAGATACAGCCTGGTGACAGACAGACAGACGGACAGCGGAGTCTTAGTAATAGGGTCCCGTTTTTACCCTTTGGGTACGGAACCCTAAAAAGCGTAATAAATCGTATATCACCCCCATAAAAGCCTCCTTTACATACAAATCAGAATCTTAAAATTGTTTGAGTTCAATGCTACCAATAACCATTTAAAGATATTTAATAAAAATATGTACGATTTTAAAAATATAAATTAATGAGGATGTGCAAATTGAAAACGAAGAAGTTTTAGTAGAAATAGTGATAGTTGCATTTCCTCACGATATAAAAGTGCAAAAAAAAAGTGTTTCGTGATCGAGTGATATCCTTTGGCAGGTGAACCTACTGAACCCTTAGATCATTTGAAGAAAGGGAGCCATCTTGGATTTTTGTATGGGAAGGAGGTATAATACAATATTTTTTTGTTTGGAATTTGAAATTTTTTTTTACAGAACCCATCGTGTGGGATATCGGATGAAAGGGATTTTTGAGCTGATTCTAAATATATACAATATTATTATATTGTAGAGCTACTGGTTTAAAAAAAATCGCAAAAACATTTTACTAGTTTGGGCTCTTGCAGAAAGAAAAGCACTAAATGAATTCTTATGAAACATACGCCAAACAACTTGTAATATACTCTTATCTAACATCCTGGAAGAATTTTTGAAAAAACATTAGGTATTTTTTATTTTTATTTTTTTGATTCTGTACTTTATTTAACTCATACAATATTGGGATCAATCGTATGTTTGGAAAATGTTGATTTACCAATACAAGTTTATTTTGTTTCTTTATTTTGTTGTTTTCTGTTACTAAATAATACAAAATAAGAAAATCTGTAGATTTACAGTTTTTTAAGTCGAGTTTTACGTTTTTTAACATAAAACAAAAGAGGGAGGCCAATAAGAAGATGGTCTGATGAGTTCAATAATTTAATAAGCCCACACTGGCCAACACTGGCCAGTGGCCAGAGATGAGGAAAGGTGGAACGGAATGGAGGAGGCCTTTGTGTCCAAATTACAGGACAGACTTACAAAGGAAGCTGCTGTTTGAATTGAAACTGAATTTTAAAAGCTTTAATCATTATATTTAAAAAATGATGTATCTTTCTTAAAAGTAAATAAAGGTTATAAAATATAAAATAAGTCGAGTTTTACAGTTTTCTACAGCTTTGTGAAAGCTTATAAGCAGTTTTAGTCTAGATTGGAGTTGGCAACACTGGGGTCACCACATTATTTTCGTACAAATATCAAGATTTCAATGCTGCAATGATTTATAAATTGATGGCTAGAGCAAATGTTCAACTTATTAATAAGCATATAAAGCAACTGCAAAACCTTCAGTTTTCCTCGAACATACAATAATAGTTATTTGTTATACAAATTACCAAAGTCAATTTGTACTGCGAGAAAGTAGTCAGTCTAGAATTGATTTTAAAGCAAGAACTAGCAAAGAAGTCTCATCCTTGTCACTCTATTTATTTTTTCTTTATTATTTCAAATTCGTGTTAGAAATTAAAAAAGCACTTTGCCTCACACTCAGAGCAAAAATCAAGTTTGCTGTGAGTTTTTACGTGCCAAAACCACCGTTTTTGTGCTGGAGAGGTGAAAGAAAAATCATTTCAGACCATTTTTTTTTAATATTTGTATTAAAATAACGTGGTGACCCATTTTTTTGCGGTCTAGTCTATAATGTATAAGAAAATAAAGAATACCTTTTGCATAATCTTCTAATAGCAGATGGAAGTGTCCCAATTTACAATATGTTTTAGGGTCAATGCAGATATCTCTTCTAGCACCCGGTGAACAAGCTCTCTCTTCTTCCTGTAAAAGTTAGAAATATAATCAATTACACATAAAACAGAAAGAAACCTATGTTGATTAGATATTTAAGATAAATGCAAAAAAATAATTGTTCTTAATGCACTAAAATCTTACTTTACATTTAAATTTTAACAATAGGTACCTTAACTTGGACAAGCATGCCTTCCAGATACTTGACTGCCTTAAGCACCAGCGCACGAGTGCGGCCATGTTCGCTGCCACGAAGTTTCAGGAATCCAAACTGGCGACTAGAATTTAAAAAAGTAAGATATAACTCGTGCCGATAAAGAAAAAATCTGTTAATGGTGGCCAGCCGGTCATGCTATCTCGCTCACACATACTGTCATGTAGCATGTATACCAAGTGGGTGTGTCATGCTATCGCTCTCACACTTAGTGTATGGCCACCATTTACAGATGGTTTCTTTATCCGGACGAGTTTTACCTGTGAACAATTAACTTAGGCTTGTTTTAACAGATCCTTTGTGAAAGGAAATCCTGATTCAAAACTTCACATTAGTTACTCTAATAAAAGTTCAATTATTAACAATAAAATTGTGTTTAGGAGTGCACTTTAATTAGCAGTCAAAAATTTTGTATAAGATGGAATATTTTTTTCAATATAAATGTTTCTCAAAATAACAACTTGGAAACCTATGAGATTGAAATATGGTATTTTGCATCTTTATGACATTTATATTGTATTTTATATACTTACCCATATTCAGGCAAAATAATATTGATTATTACTTCAGAGATTTCTCATAAAAAAGTTTTATTTCTGGACTATTTAAATCTATTCAGCAAACGGCTGATGTGTTTGGATCACAAACGTTTAGGTATTGTACACAAGTTAAAACTACTCTAAAGGTACAAAAGTTACAAACAAGGAAAGGCAAAATAAATGTATGTATATGTATTTGATTTAGATACGGTCAAAAAGTTTTTTTATCACTGAAATAAAATAAAAGTTACAGAACCCAACTCATCAGTATTATATCTAGGCACCTGTCAAGCTCCGACAACACTTGTAACTCTTGCGAGGTTAGATGTAACTCTTCTTTCTCGTCCATTTTATCTACAAGTCACTCCTCTAGACTATACAAATTACTAGTTATTGTTCAACATTGCAATTTTATCTACAAAAATCACAAAAATACAAAATAACACAATTTTAATTTCAGTTTCTTCAGGCAAATAAATAATATTTTAGATTTAGTCTATGGAAAGGGCACAGATTAAGTATTAGTAAAAGGAGGCCACCACCATCACAGACAGCAGACTACTAATGTATTACGCACTTTTTTGATGAACCGTTTTCTTCTCATTTCAGTCACACAAAATTTCGCAGCAACAGGTTGTGCGTGATAATTTTGATTAAAGAATTAAGAGTTAATTAAAGAGAAAAAGAATGCTTATGCAAGCATTCTTGTTGCATTCAGTGCATGCGCACTGCTTGTATGCATGTTGCATGATGCGGGTTGAAAAAAGTCTAACACCCGATTGCACTAAACTTAAGGATCGCCTAAGTCTGTTCCTAACTACAACACGACCAAATTAAAACGGTGTCAAACTTAGCGGTCATGTAGCTGTCATTCGCCTACTTAACTTGGTCGAGTTGTAGTTAAGAAAAGACTTAGGCGATTCTTAAGTTTAGTGCAATTGCGTGTAAAAACGATAAATAAAGGCATTTTAAAATAAAAACAAATAAGATACTGAAGACATACCGTTCACTGCAGTGAATGGCACTGTTTACAAGCTTCATTTATTGTTCATTTCCGATGCGATGACCGATGCCCGATGTAAGTGCACCGGCGTCTAGTGACTTTCATCAAAAAGGCGCATCACTGCATTCATTTCATCAGTGATGCGCCTTTTTGATGAAAGTCACTAGACGGCCGTTGAAACCATTGAAACGAGTCCAAACTCGATGTGGTTGAAAGGTTTTATTGCAGAGTTCCTGTGGCCTTCTTCCGGCTCCATCATCAGACTCTTGGATACTATTACCCAACAGAGCACTCGTCAAGGCGATTCAAACGAGCCCAAACTCGATGGGGTTGCATGATTTCAATATTGAGTTCCTATAGCATGGCCTCCAGACTTCACCATCCCACCCTGAACCTCGTCTCCCGTCAGAGTACTTGTCAAGACAATTCTAACACGATGGCGTTGTATAGTTTCATTCATCATAGAGTTCTTGTGGCGTTCTTCCAGCTCCATCATATCAGCTCAATGACACTGTAGTATTGCATTTCCTTCCAGTTCTGAGCTGTGTTCAAAGTTTCAAGTCTCTAGCTCGGAATTTAGTATAAAATCGTTTGCAAAATTTGTGCTCAAACAAACAAACGAGCAAGCAACCTAATAAAAACGCGGTAAAAAGTGTTAATTATAAATAAAGAACTACCTAGGTATTTAAGTTTATATTAAACAGTTTAAAGTATTATGTATGTCTCCGGCCAACCATACGGTTTGGTCACCCTAATGAAGAAAAGGACACATACATCTACTTGACCTCTCTGTCGGCTCGTTTTGAGAAGAAGCGCTCAATCGGGTTTATAGTACCAAATTCATGGTCATGTCTAGGGTTGGGTAAATTTCACGAAAAATTTCGGTCTGTGAAATATTTAGAATAAATTTCATTTTGGTTTGAAATATTTCAGTTTAGAGTGAAA
This sequence comes from Agriphila geniculea, assembly GCA_943789525.1. Taxonomy (NCBI): domain Eukaryota; kingdom Metazoa; phylum Arthropoda; class Insecta; order Lepidoptera; family Crambidae; genus Agriphila; species Agriphila geniculea. The sequence goes on from OX038871.1 coordinate 23,449,670, forward strand.
TTTATTTTTAAGTTTCATCTGACCTAAATAAAACAAAATTACATGCATTTTGTCAATATATCAACATAATTCCCAACAAAATCCCACTGCTTCTGGAGTGACTCAGGGGTCCGTTCTTGGGCCACTGTTGTTTTTACTAATGATAAACGACGTATGGAGGGTCCTTAGCTACGCCAAGTGTCTACTTTATGCTGACGATCTAAAGTTATTCGCAGATGTCAGAGACGAGAGAGACTGTGAGCGTATTCAAAATGATATTGACACCTTACAGGAATGGAGTAAAAGGAATGAGATGGAGTTCAATACCGATAAATGTTTCGTGATGTCTTTCACTCGTAAGCACAACCCTACAAAATTTAACTATACCTTAGATAACAATGTCATCGCTCGCACAGACTATATTAAAGACCTGGGTGTAACTTTCGATTGTTCTCTAACTTTCAATGTTCATATATCACTCGTTGTCCGGAGCTGTTTCAGCCGTTTAGGATTTATCTTGCGAAACTTACGGGACTTTCAAAATCACGACGTCATTAAACTTCTTTTCTATAGTCTTGTAAGAAGTTCACTGGAGTCTAGCTCTTGCATATGGAATCCTCATGAAGCCAAGTACAGGCTAATGCTGGAAAAGGTACAGAAGGCTTTTCTTAGATATTATTACAAAAGAATTTATGGTTATTATCCCTTTCTGTACCCTACAAAATTCTTACTAGGAATGTTGGGAATGAACTCGTTGGAGGTAAGAAGGGCGCGATCGGAAGTAATTACAGCTACAATGATATTGCGTGGATGTATGGATTCACCTGAGTGTGTCGAACAGTTGTCCCGCTTGTATGTGCCAGATAAGTATTTGCGTATTCGTTCTAATCGTAAACACCGGCTTTTTGCAACACCCCTGTGTCGCACAGTGGCACGGGCACAGTCCCCACTTTGTCGTATGCAAAACGCACTTAACACACTCTTGTCAGCTTACCCTGATTTCGATGTATTTGTTGACGATGCGAAATTATTTCTATCTCAATGTGATATTGTTAATTTTGATTAGTAAGCATAATTATGTAATTGGGCATAAGCCCGTTTAATTATGATAAATAAATAAAAATAAATAAAAAATAATTATAGAACAAAACAATATACAAATAAGTTGGCTTAAATTACGAATAGCTTTGGCTATTTTACAACTTTTAATAACAAAATATTCAATGTCTCTTTCGATTGTCGGCCACGATGGCGTAGAAGAAAATCAACTTTATCAACATTACAGAGGAATATGTAGAAAACTAACAATAAAAGTCGCAAAGTAGGACCAATATTCAGAAAATTGTAAGTTTAACCGTGGCCACGCAGTCGAAACATGGAGAACCGAGCGGCCACACAGTTCTCTTAAATGGAGCTTAGTAGGGGTCCCATTCTTTTTGATATAAATCGCTGATACGATTTCGTAGAAAAATATAGAAAGTATAAAAAAACCCTAATGTTTGGATTTCACGACCTACATAGCTGAAATGCTATGGCCGCGCCATAGTCCGCGCGGTCACGCAGTTCTCTTAAACGGAGCTTAGTAGGGGTCCTATTATTTTTGCTAATCGCTGATACGATTATGTAGAAAATATAGACAGTATAAATAAAGCCCTAATGTTTAGACTTCACGACCTGCTACAGAAATTAAATGCTATGGCCGCGCGGTCGAAACGTGGAGAACCGCGCGGCCACACAGTTCTCTCAAACGGAGCTTAATAGAGGTCCCATTCTCTTTTATAATCCCTGATTCGATTAGGTAAAAATTGTAGAGAGTATAAATAAGCCCTAAGGTTTGGATTTCACGACCTACAGAAAAACGTGGTCGTAAAGTCCAAACATTAGGGCTTTACTTATACTGTCTTAATTATCTACGAAATCGTATTTGCGATTAGCAAAAATAATGGAACCTCTACTAAGCTCCGTTAGAGAGAACTGCGTGGCCGCGATGTCCTCCACGTTTCGACCGCGCGGTCATGGTTAAACTTTCTGAATATTGAACCTACAAATTTGCGACTTTCATTGTTAGTTTTCTACATATTCCTTCGTAATGTTGACGTAGTCGTTTTTCTTCTACGACACCGTGGCCGAGCAATCGAAACCCCTTTTTCCTCACTGCTCACGAGGTCTTTCAAAGCACATAGTAGGTTAGATATATTATTTGGTTACGTGCTGTTTGGTATATTATTTGGTAGCTATGCGCAGCTAGATGGCGCTTCTAATTTTGAATACTTATTTTTGGAAATTGGTGATATTTTTGATAAATGTCAACTAGCTCGACTTAAAAAATCAATAATATTATCGAACTGCTCGCAAAATTTCACGAGAATCGGTTGAGAAATGGGACCTGTAGAAGAGAACAGACAGCTAGAAAGTCAGACTAAAATATGTTTATGTATATATCTCCGCCATTTTGAAGAATTAAAAAAAACTGGCTCGACAGTAAAATTCTATATAATTTCTATCTCTATCTCTTCTATATTATTGTCCACAAAATTTGACGAGAATCAGTTGAGAAATGCGCCTGTAGAGGAGAACAAACAGTGCTGGAATGGCGGGATGAAATGTTTCTTTTACATATCTCCGCCATGAAAAATTTCAAAAAACAAGCTCGACAATAAAATTCTATATAATTTTCGAACCTGTCCATAGAATTTCACGGGAATCGGTTGAGAAATGTGACGTGTAGAGGAGAACAAACAGCGCCGGAAAACTGGACTGAAATATGTTTCTTTTACATATCTCCACCATTTAGAAAAAAATCGAAAAACAGGCTACATAAAAAATGTTTATGTTATAGGTAAACGCCAAAACTCAGGCACTCCTAGGTTTGTCTAGCCAAACCTCAGATTTGGACAAGAAGCCTTAAGCCCGCCGGTAACGATCAATTGCGATTGTCAATTTTTCCGTCAATACCATTGTTGGAGCAATTGACAATCGCTTCAATTGCACGCGTAAACGATCAATTTTTCCGTCAATGGGCGTCAATTGCGGAAAAATTGACAATCGCAATTGATCGTTACCGGTGGCCTTTAGTCAAAGCCCAAAATAAAATCGTGTTTCGGCCTTTGGCCCAAAACCTGAGGTTTGACTAGGCAAACCTAGGAGCGCCGGGACTTCTGGGTTTGACTATAACATTTATATAATTTTCGACCCTGCTCACAAAATTTAACAAGAATCGGTTGAGAAATGCGACCTGTACAGAAAGAACAACAGCGCCGGAAAGCCGGACTGAAATATGTTCTTTTACACATCTCCGCCATTTTGAAAAATCTCGAAAAACTGGCTCGACCATAAAATTCTATATAATTTTTGAACCTGCTCACAAAATTTCACGAGAATCGTTTGAGAAATGTGACCTGTAACCTATAGAAGAGAACAAACGGACAGCAGGAAGGACTTACGAAAGAATTGTTGCCCAAGCTGAAGCAGAGACGTTTCGTTTGCGCTTCGCGCTCGCTCGGTCAATTACCTAAGCCTTTAAATTTCATTTAATACGTTAAAATAGTAAACTAATTCAGAAAATAAGGGATTTCTAGTACTGGAAATAAATTTCACTCAAAAGTGAAATATTTCAACCCGTTTTGAAAGATTTCATAAATTTCATATAAATTTAATTTTCATTTCATTGAAATTTTCACTGGACCCATCCCTAGTCATGTCATTAAGTCATGTACATACAAATGTCACTTGCACTTAAGCTTCGTACAGACTGAGGCGAATTCGCTCGCGCCATGTGGGACGCGAATCGCTCGCTCGCGTAGCCTCCCACACTGAGGGCGAGCGAATCGCGCGCGTCATTGGACGCATTCTGTCAGACAAATCTTTGAGTCATCGATCCCCATAGAGTAATTTTTAACCATGTAAACCATTGCAATCCAGCAGGGCTACCGCCTTGCTTAAAAAGCTTTCAAATTGCTAAAGTTTAGACGTCAGTGCACTGTCCGTCCTTGTCATCGTGTAATGATATGACAAGGACGGATAGAGTAAAGCTATCGATTTCGCTTTGGCTATCGCTTTGAGATAGGCGGTCTGGCTGCCGGACGGAACGGGGACGGCAGCTAGACCGCCTATCTCAAAGCGATAGCCAAAGTGATAGCAATGCTCTATCCGTTCTTGTCATATCATAACACGATGACAAAGACGGACAGTGCACCGACGACGTCATAAGCACATGAGTAAAGAGAAGGACCAGAAACAAAGCTTCATACAACCGCGTGAATCAGTTGCACTACTACAAGCACGCGGGGCATGTCTGCGACTGCGTGTCCACAGGCCACTTGTCGCGTACGCGGAAAAACCGGAAAAAACCTGTTTTGACAACTGCAGCCAGTGGACAATCTCAAGGCATCATTTGTTTTGTTAGTTGCAAGTTTGAATTTCACGTTCTTAAGAAGCTTTGTCTCTGGTTATTTTCTTTACTCATGTGTCATAATTAAGTCGCGACAGTTGACGTGATAGTAACGTGCTAGTATTGTGAAAACAACTTAATTAAATAAAACACTATTTATGCAACTAATTTTATATTTTCAATCTCAATTGATACAATTCAATTTTTTTCTAAACCGACTTTATATCATTGAAAAAAGACAGAACGATCTTTCAATCTAAATAAAGAAAATTGTTTTATTCTATTTATATCTGATTGTATAGTAGTCAAATAAACAGATAGTCAAATTTTTTTTAATCAATGGAACATTGTAATTTATATCACTAATATTACGATGCTTCTGAAAAAAATGTTGAATCCCATTTATTTGAATCCAAACCTTATTTAGATAAAATTTAAAGTTTTAAATACCTTAGTTAGAATATTGCATTACGTTACGATACACATTACAATACATCACAGAACATTATTGAATATCAAAATGTCATTAGTGTTAAAATCGATGGCTGAATCGTAGTTCCATTTTTCACTAAGATGCTTTGCATCGCAACTACGGAGCGAATGGAGGTCGAAGTTTCAATGCATACGCAACGGGATCCGGATGGGACGGGGCAGGCACGGGGTGGTGACGTACCGCCGACCGACAGGGTATTTTCCGTCCCGTGCGTGCCACGTCCGGGCCCTGTCACTCCTGCCTCCGCTACGTACGCATGCTCCTATACATTTTGTATGAAACGATGTTTTTCCCGCCCTGTCCGGGGTTTTTCCAGTTACGTATACAAATATCTTAAGAAGTTGCAACGCTCTGACATTTGGAACGGGAAAGTAGTGTAAATCGAACGTCAAGCTCTAATGTTTGGAACGCGCCGTTAGATCTTTGCTTGCACTTGGAACGCAACCCTATCGCGCGATTCGCGCGCGATTCGCGGGCGATTCGCGTTTTTGCTGCAACTCGTGCGACTATTCGCGCCAATGTGAACACGTCCATACAAGTTAGCTGACGCAATCGGCGCGAGCGAATCTGGCGCGAGCGAATTCGCCTCAGTCTGTACGAAGCTTTAGCTTGCTACAAATTAGGCTGCGGTCCCCATAGCGATAATATCGATTTATCGCGATAACAGCCGGTCCGCATGCACGTTAGCGCGTTTACAATATCTAGCGTGACGTCACTCATGACGTCATTACCAGCGCCATCTTGGGCTTACAGCGACCGGCGGGCTGATTATCTAATTAGAAACCACCTAGCGACCGGTTGCAGTTTATAGATGATAGTGATCCATTGCTACTTCTTTGTGGATTAAAAAAAAACATACCAAAGAAAAGTAGCAATGTATGTCGAATGAAACCGGTCGCTAAATAGTTTCTTTTTAGATAATCAGGGGGCCTGCCTCGGAGCGTAATCACTGTGAACGTCCTGTCAAAAGTTATAAGTGATGTCAAACGAAACAGGTGTCAGAATGTTATTTCGTCAAAAAATAAAAAAATGAGAGAGTTCGTTATAGAAGGATCTTTTCCTCACTTCACAACAAAAGGATAGATCATTATATTGGTTAATATTTTGTTAATATTAATTTTGAGCTTATCCAAAAAGGTGGTTGATGTAAAAAGTTGAAAAAAAAAAGATGTTGAGTGCACACGACTCAATAATCAAACGTTCTTCATCATTATCATCGCTTTAGAGAGCAAAAATAGTATCTAGCAATTATTCCATCTTGTATTTGAGGTTAGAATAAAACGTTAGCGCGCTTACGAGCGGTTCGCATTCGCCAACTGTCATTTGTCGATTTTATCGATTTGAGCGCGATATCGAATGCGGACCTCGTGTGAGCGTTGTAAACGCCGTAATCAATGTAATCGCCATGCGGACCGCAGCCTTAGTAATCTGTGCTTGCACTTGTCACTTGTCAGTGTCAGTGCTGTCCTGTCAATCATGAATTTTGTGGTGGCATCTTTTTTGTGGACTTTGTGGTCATGACATGATACTCATGATAAATTTTGAGCGACTGTGATTGTAGTTGTTTTGTGTTTTATTAATATTATTGGTCCCTATTTCAATTTAAGTCAAGAATAATATAATATTCTAGATAAATTAGTTTCAGAGAATTTTGAGTGATCGCCAGCACGAAAATGAGTTACAGAGATTCTGTGAGTATTAGTATTAATTACGCCGCACTTTCTTTTCTAATTTGTACCTATGTTGATTTGTTCCTCTTAAATGGCTTAAACTAGAATATTTATGTCTGTAATTTAATATAGGTATTATAAAAATAGAACTGACCAATTTCTATTTTTATCATGACTTCAAGGTCGTTTTATTTATCCACATAGCCTACCTACCTCACACTATTTTTTTACTTGTAGTCAAGTCACGAGAAATTTAATACCATACCTATTAAAGATTCTATTCGTTTAAATTATTGCAATGTAAGGCTTCAGTTATTGGGATTTTTATGTTAATGTTATTATAATATTTATCCTAAAACCACATACCAATAGCTACTCTTGTATTTTGAATTGAAATGGCTTGGAATGTAAAAATTATTGGTACCTAATGCACTTGTGTTCAAAACCTATTTTTTTCTTATGTATAAATAAACTAGCTGCCGCCTGCGACTTCGTCTGCGTGGAAAGTTTTTTGCTATCAGGAACAATACTTTTTTTCGGGATGAATGGTACCCTATGTCCTTCTCTGTAGCCCTGACAACGTGTATGCAAAATTTCATGACGATCTGTTCAGTAGTTGAGACGTGAAGGCGTAACAAACAAACAAACGGACTTTCGCATTTATAATATTAGTAACAGATATATTGATTCTCTAAAACAGCGCAGTGGGTAATCTTTTGAAAAAAAAAATTAAATCAGTTTTTCAGATAATATGATTTTTCACTATCATGATTTATTCAATTGTAGTTAAGGTACCTACTTCATTTGATTATCATAACATAATAGCTGTGTGTCATACTCTACTATCCCCGTCAATTGGTAATGCGCCTGGCGGCCATGACTTTAACCTCAAAAACGAAAAACAATTGTAAATTTTTTATATACCTAGACCCTATCTTATTGAAAATAATAATTCAATAATTAATATATTAGATTACCTATTAGAATTTTCTTGTTTCATGACATTTTTAGTTGCAGATCACGTCAACATGGATGTTAATGTGACAAGGTTCCAGCGCATTACCAATTGACAGGGATAATACAATGAGCTTATGTGATGAAACTAATTGCAGTATAATAATCATCATAATTTGCAACATTCATGCAGTTGGTTTCGTTTAAGAATATTGTAAAGCAATAAATAATAGGGATCCTTTAGGTGAAAGTTCGTCTTTTATTATGTATTTTTAAATTTGAGATTTTAACATTCACAATGACATTTTTATACAATACTAAATAATATACCAGAGAAAATGATTTGCTGCTAATAATTTTTTTCTAGTAAGTAGGTACCTATATTATATAGTATTTAATATGTAAAAAATTATCAACATCAGAATCTGTCGGTCATTCCAGGTCTATCTAGTCAATCATCTCGATTTGGGCCCTCTTTTTAATTTCTATGTTGCAAGAAGTTCTAATATTTATAAGAATGAACTCCTTGTTATTTTGATTTGAGTTAAAAAACCAAAAAGTCAATACATAGTAGCCCTCTTTCACTGTCATATTACAATGAGGGCTTTTCAAAGTAACATTTAAAAAATAAAAATAGTGCCTAACTATTTGCCCAATGAAATTGTAAGTACTTCGTACAACAAGTACTTACAATTTCCTTGCTATTTGCGTCACAAGATTGCTTTGATGGAAAGAGAAGTGTCAAAATGGCTTTTAAAATTAAAAGGGCTGTACCAAAGAGGAAAGTCAGCGCTCGCTGGCTGATATCTTTTTTTTTATACACAACGGGGTAGTGCTTGGCCTTCATCTCACCTGATGTTAAATGACGATAAGGCCGAAGGTGGAAGCGCACTACACCCGGGATACTGGCTATCTTACCTCTAACTGCCCAAAGAAAAACATTTTAGGGTTACATCTGCCTGCCTACCCGAGTACTCTTCGAAGCTTAGTAAAAAAGAATTACATTGACATACATTTTTATCAACGCCATCTATCAAGCTTACAGTTTTTAGTCATTTTGAAAAGCCCTCATTTATTAAGAGGGCCCCATCATATTATGTTATTTCAATGTGGACCTGGAATGACCGGCAGATTCCGACCTCTGGTAATTATACACCAATCTTATGCATAATCAACTGCATACTTCTATATAATTTTAATTTATAAATAACTAATGAAATTAGATAGTCTTTCAAAACCCTAATACAACCAAAGATATTAGAATTTTTTGAAAAGAAGTAGATAGGTTAATTGCGCCTTCACACTGGCAGCTGAAATCTGAGCTAATTAGCACATCTGAGTGCAGTCTCGCGAAAGCATTGTCATTGTGTGCTCAGGCATTCGCTCCTATTTACCCAGAGAAGAATAATTTATAAATAAAAATTAAATTAAATTAATTATTAAAAAAATATGTTTTAAATAAAATAAATTAAAATTAAAAGGCACAAAAGAAATAAACTGTATGTAACTACAGCTGTATGAGGGTAATTAGATGTAAGCCTCTACACTACAGGTCGCATTTCTCAACAGATACTAATGAAATTTAGGCTCTGTTGGCGTGCCAGTTTACTCGTTTTAAAATTGCTAGTGGTGAACTGGCTCTATCTAGCCCCAAACTAACAAAGCTTGTAATATGGGTGCTTTTACTACCTATACAATATGTTTAGTTAGCGATGTCGAAGCTTTTAAAGACAGATAATATGGTGAATTTTATCAACAAAACCCCCTACATGTTGGGGTCTATCCCCTCTCCTGTTGGAATTACCGGCATTATAAATGAGATTTTTTATTTTAGTTGGCCCTGCCGAAAACTTTGGATTTAAAAGTCTTACACTACAGTTATAAAAAAATACTATTCGACACCTAAATAATATCCCCTATCGAATCGATTATAAAAAAATGTGTAAACTTTCAGCTTTAATATGTCATAAAAAATTACTATTTAAAGTAAATTTTAATCCGATATTTGTTATTCTCACATATCTCAAAAACTAAGATATTAATGTGCAATTACTAATAGGAATATTATCTATAAAACAACATCAAAATCATTGCTCTGAATTGAATTATTTTGAGAGATATTGTTGTTGATTATGACCCTTACGTAAGTAACTAGTAAAAAAATATTTTCGAAAATGGACAAAATCAAAATCATTTTTATAATTTTTAAATTAATCTGAATATAAATGACATTGAACGATAAAAGCAGGTGTTTATGAGTTTTAAATTTTGACCATTTCGAAAATTAACATTAAGTGCTTGTAAGGGTCATATTCAAACAACAATAACTCTCGAAATATGTAACTCAGAGCAATAATTTTGCTGTCGTGTTGTAGATAATATTTCTGGGTAATTAAACATTTTCATCCTCAGACCAAATAAAAAAGTAAAGACGGAGTCTTCCGGACAAAGCGGTGAAGCCAGAAAAACTACGCCTTGGCTGTGTACATACACAGTTTACGCACACATATGTAACGAAACTACGCCTTGGCTTTCGTTCGTCATTGGACGAACCCTGCCGCCCGGCCCCCGCCCGACCTCTAGTATGCACACATGTACCATCAAAAACCGGCTTCACTTAGTTGTTCGCAACCACTGCGCAACGCTCCATCTTCCTTTTTTATTTGATCTGAGTTTTCATCTTAGTCTTTGAGATATTTTCATCTTAGTCTTTGAGATGTGAGAAAAACTAAAAAAAATACACAAATTTCAGATTAAATTTTACTTATAAGTAATTTTTTATTACGTATTAAAGCTAAAATTTTACACAATTATTTGATTAGATGATATTATTATCTATTTTATTTATAACTGTAGGACTTTTAAACTCGGAGATATTAATATTTTTCAGCAGGGCCATCAAAAATAAAAAGTCAAATTTATAATGCCAGTCATTCCAACAGGAGAGGGGATAAACCCCAACATGTGGGGGTTTTGTTGATAAAATTGATCATATTATCTGCCTTTAAAAGCTCCAACATCGCTAACCAAACATATTGTATAACTTATTATACTTACATGTAACAACTAACACCCATACCCGATTGAGGAAATTGAAATTTATCAAAATGAAGCGAGGTCTACAGTTCATAGAGCCCAATTATTTCAAAAGGCTAGTAATATAATAAGTCTATGATAGAGCCACTAGTTTTATCGCTTGAAGTAAAAAGATTCATTATTTTATTCAGATCTCAGCATTGTAGTACGTAACTCATAGGCATCAAACCACATGAGTAAAAAAACATAATCAAACTATCTAAATGTCTCTTCTGTGAACCATTTAATGATATTCTATGATTAGTAGTGACATTCGGTTGGGGACAATTTTTTGAGGTCGCATGGTACTGATACTGACATAAATTATCTTTTAATTCTAATATCATTGAATACAACAATATCAAGAAAGCAGTTTAAACTTGAAATAAAAATAACTCGGAGCTCTTTACTGTAATATTAAGCATTTTCTGGAAGTTGTATTTTAAATGCTACTATAAATCTTTGGAAAGTAAATATTGTTGCTACTTATTTGTCAATATTGTCCATGTAATGTGTTTTTGTGCAGTATTCACTATTTCCGAGGTCTCATTCATATTGTGCAGCGAATGAGCAGCGTGTAGGATCCTACCTAAGGACTCTAATGGTATTTATGAAGAGGCTACATTTGTCTGCACTTATGGCAACCCTGTTGGCACACTAACTTAATATTAAGACAGTAGGCCTTAAAACACAGAGGTCATAGTATATTCACCCTGATGTTTAGTTTGTTTTATTTGTAGTTCCCCTATCATGTTGTTTTACACAGATTTTTTACAATACCAGATTTTAGGTGATATTTTATTTTAGATTAACCAACCAATGGCTTCGGTTAAAACACAAAGATTGCCAATCCTTCAAAGTCCTAATTTCAAATAAAATATAATTAGTGATTCATTACACAAACCATTGCATTTTTGTGTATTATAATCATATATCATACCTACCGACTAACATTGCGAGTTGTTTGAACATTAATCAGATGTTTGTGTTTAAATTGTTTATATTATCATTCAGTATATCGAGAGTGGCACGTGTTTTGCCTTTAAGGAGATATTAATTTATGTTCAGAGATGGGTCAGTCATTGTGCAGTTGTTTGACAAGTAAATCTCATGTGCAGAGTTTTGGTTCGTCGCATTCGTCGGTGTTAAGTTCGCTGTCATCGTTCCGGGCGCGGCCATTCACCGACGTCAGCTACGGTCCCGCTCCTGATGTGAACGAGGTCTACCCGGGACTTTACGTTGGAGATGCGTAAGTTACTAGTAAAACCGGGTTAATAGAAATTCACGGGGTGATTGATTAGACACCAAAGTAACTCCGCTGTCTGTACTGTTACCGATGTCGGTAACCTCAACACTGCACCATAGGATGATTCGCCAAGCAGGAACAGAATGAAACACTTTCTTCTTAAATGCCCATATATTGTGGTTATAACGAATTGGGCCGTGCGAGCTTACAACATTTCCTACGATCACACGTCCCTAAGGTAACATTTTGTACGATAGCAAATATCCACTAATACAAAAACTTACATTTTTCTACTTAACTTAGGTAGTTTACAAAACTCAAATCATTACTACCCTACGTTACCATAAATTGTTAGCGGTGGTGGGGATAGCAAACCCCCACTCCTGGCTCTTTACGAGATTACCTACCTAATTTATTATTTGGCTACCTTTCAATACGAGGTTTAGGTATTTAGGTTTCTCATTACCTTTATCAGAGACCTATACAAGAGGCCTTTATTTATAATCTTACCTCTTAGTACCATATCAAAACCTTTAGGGCTTATAGGACAAAGGTTGGCGTATGACCTAGACACATTTCAGGTCGAAACTACCACCTCCTAGACCTATATTACCTAGCCCATTACCTCAAAACCTTTACCAGGTAGTATAAGTAAAAACACAAGCATTCATATCATTTAATTCATAGGATACCTAAATACCTAAACAATACCTATTTGAAATACTAAAACTTAAATATTTCACAAATATCTATCTGTCTGTCTGTCACCAGGCTGTATCTCATGAACCGTGATAGCTAGAAAGTTGTCACAGATGATGTATTTCTGTTGCCGCTATAACAACAAACACTAAAAACAATAAAATTAATATTTAAGGGGGGCTCCCATACAACAAACGTGATTTTTTTGCTGTTTTTTGCTCGACATTAATTACGACAACAGGTAGACAGTTGAAATTTTCGCAGATGATGTATTTTTATTACCGCTATAACAACAAATACTAAAAATAGAATAAAATTAATATTCAAGGGTGGCTCCCATACAACAAACGTGATTTTTTTGCTCGATATTAATTACGACAACAGGTAGACAGTTGAAATTTTCACAGATGATGTATTTTTATTACCGCTATAACAACAAATACTAAAAATAGAATAAAATTAATATTTAAGGGGGGCTCCCATACAACAAACTAATTTTATGCCGTTTTTTGGTACGGAACCCTTCGTGCGCGAGTCCAACTCGCACTTGGCCGGTTTTTTTTAAGCTAATATATGTACCAATGTTCTTTAAGCTAATGTCACTCGGATAATTTGGGTTTTTGCTTTGGTTTCTAATCACCCCGTGAATTTCTATTAACCCCGTTTTACCGTTATAAATAGTTTTCACAGTCATCTTTAAATGCCAACATTGTTTTCTCTCCACGTTCTAAACAATTCGTTTTCGTACCTACCTAGTTATAATTAACTTTACCTATTTTTATTTCTTTTTACCTTCACTGTGACCTAGTACTGAAGATGGGGGGCTGCCGACTACTAGGCACTGCTCGCATCTCTATTATAATCGCGCTAACAAAATATTAGAAGCAAAAATCTTTCATTTTGACTCCGCTAGGGAGGACTCAGCCAAACACAGCCCACCTAGTTTGACCACTAAAATGCGATATGATATAGGTAACGAACGATTTATCACTTTTAACAGTTAATGTCAAAAGACTGGATTTTGACAGTTGAGTGTCGATAAAACGCTATATTATATGTATGTATGTTTCTGTGGTCATGCTAGGGGTGCAGAACGAAGTCAGAACATATTTAATAGTACTAAACCACCAAGGTTAACTTTAATCTTTGGAATTTCCTAGTGTCTGAACTGAACTGATTCAAAATTATATTTGCGCTTTAGAGATCGACATTCTTAGGAGGCTGTTACACAAGGAGTTTCTCGTACGCAAGTGGCGATTTCTTCTAGGCAATAATATTATTGCCTAAAAGAAATCGCCACGATCGCATGACTGTAGGTACATTACAACTTTTCCGAAGCAATGCACGCTTTTCTAGTTGCATGTAAGAATTTAACATACCCACCTATGAGTCGTATCACTCAATTGCTGATTTAAAAAAACGATATCTGGGTCACTCTCATCCATGGGCGTACCCACGTTGGGGCAAGGTGGGGCGCCTGCCCCACCCTCCACCCTGACTTTAAGTAATTTAAGATAGATATTTACAAAATTATTTATTCATTATCTTCTTTAAAAAACAAAATTACCGCGTAACAGAACCTCCTTGAAGTTATTAAAACGGTTTTTTAGACGAAGCTTTCAGTCATTGATTGTAATGATTTTGTCCAAACCATCATCACCGCACTGCCCGGAGTGTGCCCCGACTAGGCTACCCACACCCACACACCATCGTTGATTGTAATGATATTGTCCAAACCATTATCACCGCACGGCCCGGAGCGCGCCGGCGCGCCGCGCCTCGACTAGGCTACCTACACCATCGTTGATTGTAATGATTTTGTCCAAACCATCATCACCGCACGGCCCAGAGCGCGCTGCGCCTCGACTAGGCTACCTACACCATCGTTGATTGTAATGATATTGTCCAAACCATCATCACCGCACGGCCCGGAGTGCGCTGCGCCTCGACTAAACTACCTACACCATCGTTGATTGTAATGATATTGTCCAAACCATCATCACCGCACGGCCCGGAGTGCGCTGCGCCTCGACTAAACTACCTACACCATCGTTGATTGTAATGATTTTGTCCAAAACATCATCACCGCAAGGCCCGGAGCGCGCTGGCGTGCCGCGCCTCGACTAGGCTACCTAAACCATCGTTGATTGTAATGATATTGTCCAAACCATCATCACCGCACGGCCCGGAACGCGCTGCGCCTCGACTAGGCTACCTACACCATCGTTGATTGTAATGATTTTGTCCAAAACATCGTCACCGCAAGGCCCGGAGCGCGCTGGCGTGCCGCGCCTCGACTAGGCTACCTACACCATCGTTGATTGTAATGATTTTGTCCAAACCACCATCACCGCAAGGCCCGGAGCGCGCTGGCGCGCCGCGCGTCGACTAGACTACCTACACCATCGTTGATTGTAATGATTTTGTCCAAACCATCATCACCGCAAGGCTCGGAGTGCGCTGGCGCGCCGCGCCTCGACTAGGCTACCTACACCATCGTTGATTGTAATGATTTTGTCCAAACCATCATCACCGCAAGGCCCGGAGCGCGCTGGCGTGCCGCGCCTTGACTAGGCTACCTACACCATCGTTGATAGTAAAAATTTTGTCCAAACCATCATCACCGCACGGCCCGGAGCGCGCGGCGCGCTACGCACGCCGCAACTAGGCTTTAGCGTAAATTTTTTTGGCACAAAATAATGTTGAAAACGAAATTTTTACCAAATTTTGCCAGAATCCTTGTAGGTTCTTATTGATATAAGGTCAGTTTTGTTTCAAAGCATTTTAAATGATAAATTAATGATAGAATTACTATTAGGTATTTATCGAATTTCCTTACTTTTGCCCCACCCCTAAGTAGATGCTGGGTACGCCCATGCTCTCATCTCAATTCTCAACTCAACGCAACAGCAAATTATAATTATGTGCTTGTGCTGTATGTAATACAAGACGATGACCTAGCAATAATAGAAAATAAAGTTTTTCTACATTGCTTCGGCCGGAGATCGTACCCGGGACCTCAAAATCAGGGGTGCGATTGTGTAAGGTAATCGTATTCATTTGACAGTTCATATCGTATTCCATCGGCTGCAATTTGTATGGGATGACATATATTATAATACAATATGAACTGTCAAATGAATACGATTGACTTTACGCAATCACCTAGCAGATGTGTACAAGCCACTTACGGTATTATCGGCCGATTACGGAAGTCGTCTAAACTGTTTCTGGACCCTAAAGCGCTTTACGGCGGATCTACACATTCGCCAATGATCGCCACAAATTGGCGTACATTCCAGCAATGTTCGCCGATTTGTGGCGATCATTAGCGAATTTGTAGATCATTATTGTAATTTGTCGGCGCGGCACAGATACTGTACCGCCGCGCCGCGCCGAGCTGATGTTGCGCCGACAAATGAGTAACGCTCTATTGAAATATAGGCGTCCAGTAAGCTTTCCGTATGTAGTACCGCGTATACCGAGCATGCTGCTGTCGTACCTATGCTGCGCCGACAATAATGAGTAATGGCCCTAAGACCCTAATCTCGGCAGTAAGTATAATTGTTTACATTCAAAATTGTTTACCGCAGCGTTGCAGCTAAAGATAAGGCGTTTTTACGTCGCATGCGCATCAACTACGTATTGAACACGGCAGAAGGCAACCGCTACACCCAGGTGGACACGGGCCACCTCTACTACCGCGACTGTCCTACCATCCACTACAAGGGTTTCCAGCTCATGGATCTTCCTACCACTGACATATCGAAGTACTTCCACATCGCTGCCAACTTCATCGATCAGGGTCTTACTAGTGGGGGTAAGGACAGAGAGATTCTTGGTATATAATGTAAGGTAACCTTAATGCTGGCCATACACTTGCTGGCAATTATACCATTCGGTTTGTCGTCAGGTACATCTGTCTGACAGGTATGTCTGATAGCGTTTTTGTTCAGAAAACTTGACAGGTTTATCACGATGCGCGCACGCAACGATTCATCGGAACATGTGATCTTCACTGGTAAACCTGTCCAGTATTCCATTGCGTGTATGGCCATAAGCAAGGACGTCGCCAGCCCATGACCCAGGGGGGGGCAAGTTAATATAAAATAGTATGAGAAAAATATGAATTGTAGGTACAGTCAAGAGCACCTAGTGAATTTATTCAAGTTTTGAGATGGGGCAGGATTTAACAGAAAAGCAAGTCAATTGCACGGCCCTAGGACTTTGGTTATTTGCAGTTGGCTACATTTTTTAACCTCTAGGGGGGGGCAGCCCCCCCCCCCCCCCCCTGCTCCCCCCTGGCGACGCCCTTGGCCATAAAAATAAATAAAACTTACTAGAACGGACACTCCCGCCCCGAACGGGCTCAAAGTCACGATATTAGCCTACTTGTTAAACAAGAAACTCAGTCGGGCTGACACGGCCGGCGTCGCTGCACACGCGTTTGCCTGTTTGTGCGTTCCGTACGATCTTGGAAACAAACTACAATGGCGTCAAGTTATTGTGTTTGATCATACAACCTCTTAAACTATAATAAATAGAGTATCAGTCATACCCAGCTTTATACAATACTATTTCGTATCTATTCTGTGATTTCGTTACGTGATGAAAGTTGTAAGATAACGAAACAGTAAGTGGATTAAAACCTAAAAATGTTTAGAAGAAGGTAGGTACATTTTTGTTCAAAATCTAATTTAATTTCCGTACTAAATGATTATATACTTTATTTATACAAACTCAGGAGTAGGTAAGTACTTACCCAGAAAAAGAGAATATTTTATTTTTGTATCTATCTACTAGAGAGAAAATAATGATATAAAACTAAAGAAAAACTCATATTTTAGCGATATTATCTTTAAACGTAAGCAATATTTAACAGTAAGCAACCTTGGCAACACGCCTGGGGCTCAAGTCTGCTAATTTACAACTGCATCAATGGAATCTCAATTGGGTCTCAAACGCCAATTTTGACACATTTGGTATTCCGCTCCTTAAATAAGTTCAATCGTTTTTTAATGACAGGCCATCGAACCATCATTCAATCGTCATGGTACTTTTTGGCATTCTGCTAATAACTGCGTTACAATCGCGTCTCGATTGAACAATTAATTGGTATTCTGCTCTTATTTGACGTTTGTTTGACGTTTAAATCAATGGTTTTTCAATGACAATTTTGCCATTGAACTACAATCGAGCAACGACACCTCTTTCTTAGAATTTGTTTGTAAACATTGAAGAATGAGACCATCAGTACCAAGTTTACGCTGGCATATTTTGGCTAGTGATCATAGATATTGTGGAAAAACAATGTGTACCTACTTACCTACCCCACAGTGGAATTTTAAGGATTGATTTTCCTATTGTACCTACCTATAGGACTTATTAGGTGCTAGGTGCCTTTGTATGCAAAAAAGTAAATTGAATAGGTAGGTAGGTAGTACCTACTGATAAATAAATAAATAGGACAAACCATGGACAAAGATTAATAACCACTGATCCATAATAAAATAAGTAGGTAAACACTTGGTGTCTATAAGTGAACATTTTTATCTACTTACTTACTCAGAATTCTAATTTGAATTTCGAATCGCTGTTAATATTATAATTTATAATTATTACCTATCATATTAAAGTGTTTCTTAAATATTTATTGTAATATTTAAGTACTGTAACCAATACAATGCCTAACAACTTTCTTCATGATAACATTCATGGCCCAAGTACTTTATCTACTAATAGTCAAAGTAAAAAAAAATTGCTTTATTCAAATAAACTTATTAAGTACTTTTGAATCACCTAAATTTTCCTACCACCTGTTCCACACTTTTTTTTATACTTGTAAACTTGCAAATTAGTAGATCATCAATCTACTCTACACTACAATACCTACTAAAATACTTTGCTTCTTAAACCTAATGTTGGACCTTTATACTACCTACTGTAGATGCATTATTCAAAATTATTTTTCTTGGGTACGGACCTAGATTTGATGTAGGTAATAGTAGACAAAATGAAAACAGGTTAACATAGAGTCAATATTTTATTTTATAGTATCAAAACCAATACAGTATATGATTAAAGCACAAGCTTCAAAGTACAGACAGCAGTCACTTTTCCAGCGTGCTCCTTTATTTACAATACAGCTAATGCTTCATAGTTTTGCTTAGTCGCTTGGAGCAAATATACATCTACTAGCTTCTGCCCGCGACTTCGTCCGCGTGGATGTTAGAGAAAATCCTTAGAGAACCTTCAACCAGGATTTGATCAGTCATTTTTACGTTTCCGGTTCCGGTTCCCGTTCCCGTTCCCGTCCCGTTCTCATCCCGTTCCGTTCCCGTATCATTCCCGTTCTGATCCGTTCCCGATCCTTTCCGTTCTGATCCGTTCCCGATCCTTTCCCCTCCGTTCCCGTCCCGTACTCCTTCCGTTTCTTTTCCCGGTACCGTTCCCATCCCGTTTTTATCCCTTTCTCTTTCCCGTTCCATTCCCGTTCCGTTCTCGTTTCGTTCCCGTTCCGTTTCCGTTCCCATTCCATTCCCTTTCCGTTCCCGTTTCATTCCCGTTCCGTTTCCGTTCCTGCCCGTTCCGTTCCCGTCCCGTTCTCGTCCTGTTTCCGATCCCGTTCCTGTTCCCGTGCCCGTGCCCGTGCCTGTTCCCGTTCCCGTTCCCGTTACCTGGATATGCATGTTCAGGTCCAGGTCCATGATGTGTCATGTCCACCGTGTTGGACTTTAAAATAAATATCATTTTCGCAATCACCATCCCAGGAAACCTCAAGAACGACATCCACATCGATTTTCATGTTTACTTACCTCATTTACACCCTAAGGGATGATTTTCAAAATAACAAAATATGTGTTTGCCTATTTATTTTTAGACATGCTCCTACGAATTTTAAAGTTGTAATGTCTATTTTATATTATTTTCCATACAAAATTGGAACCCCATTTTCACCCCTTTAGGGGTTAAGTCATGTCCATCGTGTTGGACTTCAAAATAAATCTCATTTTTGCAATCACCATCCCATAAAACCTCAAGAACGACATCCATATCGATTTTTTATGTTTACTCACCCCATTTACCCCTTAAGCGGTTGATTTTCAAAATCACAAAATATATGTTTGCCTATTTATTTTTAGATGTGCTCCTACGAAGTTCAAAGTTGTAATGTCTATTTTATATTATTTTCCATACAAAATTGGAACCCCATTTTCACCCCTTTAGGAGTTAAATCATGTCCACCGTGTCAGACTTCAAAATAAATCTCATTTTCGCAATCACCATCCCATAAAACCTCAAGAACGACATCCACATCGATTTTTATGTTTATTCACCCCATTTACCCCCTAAGGGGTTGATTTTCAAAATCACAAAATATATGTTTGCTTATTTATTTTTAGACGTGCTCCTACGAAGTTTAAAGTTGTAATGGCCATTTAATATTTTTTCCATACAAAATTTGAACCCCATTTTCACCCCTTGAGGGGTTAAATCATATCCACCGTGTTGGACTTCAAAATAAATGTCATTTTTGCAATCTTCATCCCAGAAAACCCCAATAACGACATCCATATCGATTTTTTATGTTTACTCACCCATTTACCCCCTAAGGGGTTGATTTTCAAAATCACAAAATGTATGTTTGCTTATTTATTTTTAGACGTGCTCCTACGAAGTTTAAAGTTGTAATATCCATTTAATATTATTTTTCCATACAAAATTTGAACCCCATTTTCACCCCTTGAGGGGTCAAATCATGTCTTCCGTGTTAGACTTCAAAATAAATGTCATTTTTGCAATCGTCATCCCAGAAAACCTCAATAACGACATCCATATCTATTTTTAGGTTTTTTTACCCCTTTTCACACCCATTTCATACCCGTAGGGGTTGAAATACTAACAATAACAACATACGTTGCGTTAGATTTCCATCCATAAGCCTAAATTATATATTTAGCAATTTTGACTTCGAAAATAAAGGATTTTCTTCATTACACAACTTCATCCCCCTTTTTGACCCCTTCGGGGGTAGAATTTTGAAAAACGCCGAGACTCGTATTTATTAATTTTCAATCGTCAGCCTAAACACAAAATTTGAAGATCCTAGCTTCAAAACTGAGAGACTTTCATACAAACTTTCATCCCTTATTTCATCCCTTTAGGGATAGAATTTTCAAAAATCCTTCCTTAGTGGATGCCTACACTGTATAAGGTATCTGTGTGCAAAATTTCAAGTCTCTAGGTCCAGCGGTTTGGGCTGTGCGTTGATAGATCAGTCAGTCAGTCAGTCAGTCAGTCATTCAGTCATTCAGTTTACGATTTTATATATTAAGATAGTTTTGTTTGGTAATAACTTTTCCAAAAGGTACTTGCTTATTATATTCTGCAATGTCATTACACATATTGTATCTGAAATAAAAAATTAGTAATTAATAAAAAATTTAATGAGATTAGGTTAAGCATGCCCGCAGACTACTGAGTACAGACCAAATTGTTGGCCGATAGTTGGAATCAGTATGAAGAAGTATGCAAGTGCACACACTACAATGATTTGGTATCGACCGATTCTTCATACAAAACCAACTCTTGGCTGACAGTTTGGTCTGTAGTCCGCGGGCATGCTAAGAGTCTATGCAATTAATAGACTTCTTGAGAACAATTACGGTATTTTGATGTAATAAGTATTTTGATGAGCATAGTGGATCAGTTAGGTGGAATTTCTAAAATAAGCCGATGAGCACCGGCTTGTATGGACCCTTTCACCATCAGCTATTTTTAATGTCACCACTGCTGGGGCACAGGCCTTCCTTATCGTTCCTCAAAAATTAACGCGGCTGCGCACGCGACGGTTATTCGCGGCTCCGTCGGTCCGCACGCAGACGGCAAAATATGCACCCACTGCCCAAGCTTTGGGGCTACTCAATGCTCTGATCGCTTAGCAACCAGATGTTGATGTATTCTATGTGTCTGTCCATGTATTTGTTCATTGTGTTATTCGTCTGTTGTGTGTATAAAATGTAACTGGCCTTCTGCATGCTTTGGTGTGAAACTGTAAGTGCAGTGGGCAATTGAAATTTAAATAAATAAATAAATAATGGGTGGAAAGGAGGATGGACTATAACCCTCCACACGGGCCCAATGCGTATTGGTGGGTCCATATACTATAGTATAGGCATAGTATAGGTAAGTGCCTCAATGTTTAAAGTCCACTATGTGTATAGAAGGTAATAACTTAAATTATAATAGTCTAAGGGTAGTATTTGGTCGGAGAGTCAGGTTCAGGGATTTACTAGGTAATTTACTTACTCGTAAAGGTAGGTAAAACGTCTTTGTATGATTTGTTGTATTGTATTGGTTTGTAGATATGAATTCTTACAACATTTCATCACCGAATGTACAATACTTAACCTGACGGTTAAAGAATGATTTTATGTGATACTTTAATATATTTCTGTAGTTTCTGGGTTTATTTATTTAGTTATTAGATAAAATTCTTTAATTAAAACTCGCTGAACGACAGACCACACACAAGTTCACACAACAGGGGCACACCACACTTACATTATAGAACAACGCGCAAGTAGCGCCATCTCTGTATCTTAGCCATCAACTTTCACAACAAAATCTTTAAGTTTGCTAAAATGTCTCTGCAGTCAGACCCAGACCGGACTAGGGTTGCCACCTTTTTTTGGACTAATAAAGTATATTGGTTGCTAAAGGTAGAAAAAAAGTACCTTATATGGAAATAAAGTATTATTTATTTTTAACTTTAAAAACATACTTACCTTTTATTACTTTTGGCAATATTTAAACAAACCATGTGAGTATTTTCGCGTACTTTATTTTCCTCATAAAGTATAAAGTACAATTACCCAGAAATAAAGATTATACCTTATTATTAAGTACGGGTGGCAAGCAACCATAGCGGACTTATAAAAAATCAAAATAATCTAATATTTTAGAAGACAGTACAGACATTAAAAATCGTGTTCTAATTTGGCTATAATAGCTATTTATGCAACTGTACTATAACGAGGGGTATTAAAACACGAATGTGATAATAGAACCACATGAGTGTTTTAATACCTAATTATGTACAGTTGCATACAAGACTTTATCTACACCCATTTTTTTATTTTTTCTTATTTTTATTAGGGAAACAAACAATATTTTAAAAGATATGGATTAGAAACACCCATGATATTTATCTAAACCCATGATATGTATCCCCTATAAAGATTTTGACTTTGACTTTGACTTTCCTCTCCCTCCTCGTCATTATATCTTCCGCAAGAGTGATATAATTTTCTACTGAATTTCATAATGCAACGTTCGCGCGTGGGCGCGCGGCGCTGCAGGACCAGCTCTCGCTCGGGATTCTGTAATGATGGCAGTAAGCTAACTGTTTCAGAACCCCTTACAGAGGATTTAAAGCATGGGTGTAGATAATAGTAATTTATGCAATTACTGTAGTATAATGAGGGCTATTAAAACATATGGGCTTATCACCCGAATGTTTTAATACCTAAATATGTAGAGTTGCATACAAGACTTTATCTTTTTCTTTAACCCTTAGGCGCCGGCTACACGCGTGGTATTTACCGTGATCCATCGCCATAGAGTAAATTTTAACCATGGAAAGTAAAATATTGAATATTCCGTAAAAATTACTTTCCATGGTTAAAATTTACTCTATGACGATGGATCACAGTAAATACCACGCGTGTAGCCGGCGGCGCCTTATCAAGTATCCTCTATAAAGGGTTTTGAAACGGTTGCTTAATATCCGAGCAAGGGCTGGTTGCGCCCGTCACGCGCGCGTCCATTATGAAATTATCTGAATCATAACGAGTGTTTTAATGTTATACTGAATTTCATAAAGTATCGTTCGGGAGTGGGCGCGGGGAGCACCCACTGTCACCCTCGCTCGGATATTGTGGTTTTATGACACTGGTTGTTTTAATATTGGCTATAATCTAACTGTTTCAAAACCTTTTTTTAAGGATTTATAGCATGGGTGTAGATAAAGTATTTAAAAACAACATTATTTTACAATGATGCAAACGAATTTTTTTTTGAAAAAGGCCTTGTTGCGAATTACAATAATATAATTGTAAAATTCGATGACCTAATTCGATTCGATTCGATTACCACACCACCACTTATATGACACTCACTACTATCGTTGGATGAATACCGAGTTCAATCAAACCTAGCCAAATTAACATATTTGTTTTGTTTTGATTTATTCTTTTTCATTAATACTTTGTTACAAATAAAGAATATCACAAAAAAGTCAAAAAATATAATAAAGAAACAAAACAATACATTTTCAACTATTATAATTTCATGTTAGTAGTTCCGCATCGATTTCCAGAGGCACTAGTGGACTTTCCCTTATATGACTCTACTCTTTGGAACACAAACAAATATATGTCGTCATGACAACCACTTAACATAAATAACGTTCCGTTCTACAAAGTTCTTATTAGATAATTCTAATAATTTAAATATTTGAGTGCAATATTAACTGATTCGTAATACAGTACGTCACATTTTGTTGTATCTAATGATTTTAAGAAACTTTAAATACATTTGACCATTAATTATCCAAATAAGTCGTAAAAATAAAAATTTCGATAGAATACCGGTTTTTTTACTTGAAATGGAATTTATATGAGAGTGCTATTATTTTACACTGTGACATCTATCCTCATGGTAGATTTTAGTGGGCAACACCATCATTACGACGACATTACGATTCAACGACGACCATTAATCCAGTCATAATTTTTTTAGCAGAATACCCAATTAGTAACAAACGTAATGAGGTCGCGTCTTGATCGCAGAACGGTGTCATTTTATTTCAATTAGCAGACTTGGCCCCCTGGACGACAGCGGGGCGTAGCGACGTGAAGGGGGAAGTAGTTACATAAATGGCAGCATTTGGGACTCGGATAGGGTTGGGTAAATTTCACGAAAAATTTCGGTCTGTGAAATATTTAGAATAAATTTCATTTTGGTTTGAAATATTTCAGTTTAGAGTGAAATTTATTTTTGAGTTTCATCTGACCTAAATAAAACAAAATTACATGCATTTTGTCAATATATCAACATAATTATAGAACAAAACAATAAACAAATAAGTTGGCTTAAATTACGAATAGCTTTGGCTATTTTATTACAACTTTTAATAACAAAATATTCAATGTCTGTTTCGATTGTCGGCCACATGGCGTAGAAGAAAACGACTTCATCAACATTACGAAGGAATATGTAGAAAACTATCAATAAAAGTCGAAAAGTAGGACCAATATTCAGAAAATTGTAAGTTTAACCATGGCCGCGCAGTCGAAACGTGGAGAACCGAGCGGCCACACAGTTCTCTTAAATGGAGCTTAGTAGGGGACAGGGGTCCCATTCTTTTTGCTATAAATTTCGTAGAAAAATATAGAAAGTATAAAAAAAACCCTAATGTTTGGATTTCACGACCTACATAGCTTAAATGCTATGGCCGTGCCATAGTCCGCGCGGTCACGCAGTTCTTTTAAACGGAGCTTAGTAGGGGTCCTATTATTTTTGCTAATCGCTGATACGATTATGTAGAAAATATAGACAGTATAAATAAAGCCCTAATGTTTGGACTTCACGACCTGCTACAGAAATTAAATGCTATGACCGCGCGGTCGAAACGTGGAGAACCGCGCGGCCACGCAGTTCTCTCAAACGGAGCTTAATAGAGGTCCCATTCTCTTTTATAATCCCTGATACGATTAGGTAAAAATAGAAGACAGTATAAATAAAGCCCTAAGGTTTGAATTTCACGACCTACAGAAAAACGTGGTCTGTCTTAATTATCTACGAAATCGTATCTGCGATTAGCAAAAATAATGGAACCTCTACTAAGCTCCGTTTGAGACAATTGCGTGGCCGCGAGGTCCTCCACGATTCGACCGCGCGGCCATAGCATTTAATTTCTGTAGCAGGTTGTGAAGTCCAAACATTAGGGCTTTATTTATACTGTCTATATTTTCTACATAATCGTATCAGCGATTAGCAAAAATAATAGGACCCCTATAAACTTTCTGAATAATGAACCTACAGATTTGCGACTTTCATTGTTAGTTTTCTACATATTCCTTCGTAATATTGACGTAGTCGTTTTTCTTTTGTGGCCGAGAAATCGAAAATCTATAATATTATTGAACTGCTCGCAAAATTTCATGAGAATCGGTTGAGAAATGGGACCTGTAGAGGAAAACAGACAGCTAGAGAGTCAAACTAAAATTTGTTTATATATATATCTCCGGCATTTTTAAGAATTAAAAAAAACTGGCTTGACAGTAAAATTCTATATAATTTTCGAACCTGTCCACAAAATTTGACGAGAATCAGTTGAGAAATGCACCTGTAGAGGAGAACAAACAGTGCTGGAATGGCGGGCTGAAATGTTTCTTTTACATATGTCCGCCATGAAAAATTTCGAAAAACAGGCTCGACAGTAAAATTCTATATAATTTTCGAACCTGCCCATAAAATTTCACGGGAATTGATTGAGAAATGTGACTTGTAGAGGAGAACAAACAGCGCCGGAAAACTGGACTGAAATATGTTTCTTTTACATATCTCCACCATTTAGAAAAAAATCGAAAAACAGGCTACAAAAAAAAATGTTTATGTTATAGCCAAACGCCGAAGCTCAGGCACTCCTAGGTTTGTCTAGTCAAACCTCAGGTTTGACAAGAAGCCTTAGTCAAAGCCCAAAATAAAATCGTGTTTCGGGCCTTTGACTAACTAATTTATGGCCAAACCTAGGAGAGACCAACTTGGACAGTCAAAGCCTGACGAAACACAATACGATCAAATCAGAATTTGACCAATTGGACTTGAATTAGGTACCTACAGAATGTGTTAATTTATTTAATTAACTATTTTCTTGCGAACCGAAGATTTCTGTTGTCTGGTAAAAAAATAACCACGAAATTTAATACGATCGTCTTAAATTCCTAACCTATCACGTGGCCTATAGGAGTAACGCAGACTCTTTGACTAAACTTAACCTCAAGATTATGAAAAACATCATTCATTTCCGATGTGATATTTAGTCAAAGCTGCCTTACTCCTGTAAGTCACGTGATAGATTAGAAATTTAAGACAATCGCGAAGCGCAGCAGAGCGTTCATCTTTAATTTCGTGGTTATTTTCTTTTAAACACACAACATAAATTTTTTGTTTACAGGAAGATTGTTAATTTAGTTAAATTTTCACTCTACAGAATGTGCTTTTTATAGTTGTACAAACAAAATATCAAATTCTGTGCCTAATTTAAGCGTGACTGGTCAAACTTCGATTCGATCGTATTCGGCTTTCGACTGCCCAAGTTAGTCTCTCCCAGGTTTGGCCATAAATTTGTCAGTCAAAGGCCGAACGAAATATGCCATTGGTTTTGACTAAGCCTTCTTGTCAAACCTGAGGTTTGACTAGGCAAACGTAGGAGCGCCGGGACTTCGGGGTTTGACTATAACATTTATATAATTTTCGACCCTGCTCACAAAATTTAACAAGAATCGGTTGAGAAATGCGACCACAGGAGAACAACAGCGCCGGAAAGCCAGACTGAAATATGTTTTTTTACACTTCTCCGCCATTTTGAAAAATTTCGAAAAACTGGCTCGACCATAAAATTCTATATAATTTTCGAACCTGCTCACAAAATTTCACGAGAATCGGTTGAGGAATGCGACCTGTAACCTATAGAGGAGAACAAACGGACAGCAGGAAGAACATACGAAAGATTGTTGCCCAAGGTGAAGCAGAGACGCTTCGCTCGCGCTTCGCGCTCGCTCGGTCAATTACCTAAGCCTTTAAATTTCATTTAATACGTTAAAATAGTAAACTAATTCAGAAAATAAGGGATTTCTAGTTCTGGAAATAAATTTCACTCAAAAGTGAAATATTTCAACCCGTTTTGAAAGATTTCATAAATTTCATATAAATTTAATTTTCATTTCATTGAAATTTTCACTGGACCCATCCCTAGACTCGGATAAAGAACGAGTCCGTTCTAGTATTATTTATTCTTATGGTATGGCCCTTAGTATGGCCACCATTTCTCAAATGTTAATGTCGGTCGATCGATTTCAGAAGCAGAAGAATTACATAATGAACTAAGTGCTCATTTGAATATGATATAATATAAAAAATATTAACAAAAAAATAAAACGAGAAAGCCGCACGCTATGATTAAATCTCAGTTTTATAATGCTGATGAATATTTTTATTGAAACTGAAACACTATCACTATTTGTAGTTTATCGAAGCGGACTAGTTTTTTGCTACTGTACATACCTACCTATAAATTGCAGAACGAACGACCTTTACTCCCGATAGCATAAATGCTTCATAAAAGGCAGGGATGGACTGATACTGACAAAATAGTCTCTGTATTTGAACTGCAACGTTTGATCTATTAATAAACCCTTGCCAGTGCTTGGTTCCGAAGTTTAAACGTTAATTAATTCGCACTTAAATCTGTCCTATTTATATCTTAAGTTTTGTTACACTCATTCTGAAATATTACAGTGGATTGTTCTTTCTCGAGGGTATACATTTAAAATCGGCAACGGTAATTAACATAACGGTTCTTATAAACGATCCATTTAGATGGGTGAGACAGATTTATCGTGTTGGTCGCCGTAAGCTAATTTGGCACCAGAACGTTGTCAATTATGTTACTCTATTCATGTCAATGTATAACTGGGCGAACCTAACCATGTAACATTTTTGGCAGGTCGCGTACTCGTCCACTGTTTCGTGGGAGTTTCCCGTTCGGCTTCTTGCGCTCTGGCCTTCCTGATGATCAAGCGGGGTATGTCTTTGACGGAGGCGCTGGCGCTCGTCCGCTCCAGGCGCGACATCCACCCCAACGAGGGCTTCCTGCGGCAGCTACAACAGCTCGACCGGGAGCTGCGCGTGAGTCGCATCCGCTGACCTTACACCCCCCTGCAGGCCCGCTTCAGCCTCTCGCTCGACCTCAAGTACGGCCGACACCGCGTCCGCAGCCTGGACCGTGCCTACACCAGCCGCTACTAACTCACACGAGTCCAGTCGAACTGAAGCGAATGCGAACAAACATTTTGATGAATTTTACTCATTAACTAACTATAAATATTCGAGGACAATATTTTCTTGTAAAGTTGTCATAATATAATGTGACTTTAAATCTAATAATCTTGTTAAGTGGATAAAATGTTTGTTAAATGATGATATTATTTTGTGGAAGATTATTTATATATTTTATGAAACACAAATGTTATTTCTATGTATGACTTTTAAATACATACTACAATGCAAACCATAAGTAGCAAGTTTTTTAAACAAAACAAATGATATTATTAATAAATAGGACTGGCGGAACATAATATGCTCATGTGCCATTTTGATCATTACATTAATTAATATTACATGAAAACACGTAATGATCATAAATCTATTTTATTTATACTAAGTATTCGAAATTTTTAGTATTAGAGATGCAGTCTCGCTATGAAAAGCTATGTCCATTACATAAGATGTTATAACTTCTATTTATTAAAGTTGAAATCTGTTTAACTATAGTACAATACTGTAGCCTTATAGTCATGTGGTGACTCTTACTCGCAATAATGCCTTTTAAGATCCAGGTTTGTTATGTTCAAGTAGATTTAAGTTATTTTATTAAAGACTGGCGGCTAAGCGGTTGGGCAATGACTTGTTTACTAAACTAAGCGTGTAAAGCATGTGTGTCATTGTCGTGTCGTCGAGTGTCACAGAGCGTGAGCATTCATTGTCTGGACACCACTGCATCGGCTGCCAACGCTCGTGACACTTGGCTGCATATTCGTGTCACTATTAACATTAAGGGGCCGTAGCCGTACAACGTTAAATTACACATTTAATATGCGTATAAACATTTTTGAATAATGATTTCATACAGTATTACATGGTTTATCAGTCCCTAAAAATAATGTAAAAAGTAGATTATAGTAGGTACTCAGTTACGTGATTGACAGAAACATGATAATGAAAGGTGGCTCAAACTTTTTTCCATAGAAAAAAATCGTTGTGACCTACAATTTTGTAGTTTTTCACTAATGTAGATACCAATAATAAACCCATAATCTTGAAACTATAATATAAAAAAAACCTTAGCTAGCGTTCTAGTTTCCAAAATAAGAAATAGTTTATTAGTTTTTAATTAAAAACTAATGTTGTCAATAATTTTGATAATTTCTTCAAGCGTTGTACGGCCTCTTACCCCCGTATTAATAAACGAAGATTAAGTTTACACCTAGTTTAACCAAAAGTTTTCTCAGGAATATGACGCTTTGAAACGTCAAACTTAAGGAGTAAAATTGCTAAGCAATCTTTTTGTTTAAACCACTCTTCGTTTATTAATAAAGCTGTTTAAAGTGTATTTAAAGTTATACTTTCATCCTCACAAGTAATTCATCAAGAGCTCTACTTTTTATATCGGTATATACCTACTATGCGAGCCAAATAAGAATAGGACTGACAAAACAGCCATTTTTGTTTGCGTTTCACTTTCACTTTAGGGATGTAGCATGTGCAAGAGAAGGAAAAAAGATCAAGATTGCCGTTTGACAGTACTATTCTTATTTGGCGCGCATAGTACATGTAAATATATAGGTATACTAGGCTTAAAACTTCTGTTAGTTGATGAATTAGATATAACATTATTATTTGAGTCAGTTGCATCAGATTTTATTTTTAATAGAGTTGTGATTGTTGATAACTAACCTAGTCTGTGTGTAAGTGCAATATTTACCATGTGATAAGCACCAAAGGAAGCAAACATTGTGATATCAAATGGAGAATAGATTATCATATTTTACGGAAGTAAAATTTTGGTTGTAATGTACCTATTGAAGATGTATTTTAGAAAACAAATATTTAATGCAATAGTATTAAGTATATGTTAACATTATGTATAAGTCAAATCTACACTTGGGTGATCTAAGTTCGCTTAGAGTTCTGCTAGGTATAGCATAGCATTAAAATAGTAAATGGTATGGTCATTTTATCAATTCTCATTACATAACATATTCTAAATTTAAACAAGCAAGGAATACAGGCAACATTAAATAATACTGAACTAGCCAAGAAGTAATTCTTTTTTGATGCCTATACATTTCAGCCCCCCTAGCATGACCACCGAAACGCGTTATGATAATATAGTGATTTATCACGTTTAACTGTCAAAAGACAATGGATTTTGACAGTTGAGTGTCGATAAAACGCTATATCACGCGATATATTGTTTCGCCGGTCATGCTAGGAGGGCTGTTAGTTACTTTTATTAGCCCCCCTAACATGGTGACTGCCGATACCGAAACAATATGATATAGCGATTTATCGACACGTTTCGTATCGTGTTTCGGTGGTCATGCAAGGGGGGCTGCCCCCCGATATGATTTATGAAACACGATATGATTATAGCGATTTATCACGTTTAACTGTCAAAAGACAATGGATTTTGACAGTTGGGTGTCGATAAAACGCTATATCACGCGATATATATCGTGTTTCGTCGGTCATGCTAGGGGGGCTGGCTGGAGTTGCTACATTAGTTTCATGTTATAAACTTATTGTACAAGGGCTTTAAATCACTAGCGACTTTTTACCGACTTCAAAAGGAGGGAGGTACTCAATTCGACCAGTTTTTTTTTGTTTTTTTTTTTTTTTTTTTTTTTTTTTGTATGTACACCGATTACTCGAAGACGGCTGGACCGATTGAAATGATTCAAACGTTATTACATTAGGTAAACTCTCAAATTGGTCCCATTTTTTAAAATTTTGAAATCGGTTCAGTACTTTTTAAGTAATCTTGAAAAAAGCACGAAAATAGTATGATTTTGTGTGAACTACCACGATGATCAGTCGTATAACTTCTTTGTTTATGAACTGAATAAGATAATTATTTTTTTGTTGGAAAAGGGATATCTTATTCTCAAGTGTAGTTCTCTAACCGACTTAAAAAAGGAGGTTCTCAGTTTGACCCGCATGTATGTATGTTTCTCCGCGATTAACTCACGTTTGGCTGAGCCGATTTAATTTCTACCTAAATAATATACCTACACTAACACTACCTAATACAAAAGGTACCACTAAAAATAAAAAAATAAAAAATTGTTTAAAAAAACAAAAAACCGACTTCAAAAAACCTACCTCTAAAAAGCAAGAAATAATATTCGTAATAATAAAACACGTCTATTGAAGTCGGGTGGGGCTTTTAGAATAAAAACCGGCCAAGTGCGTGTCGGGCCACGCGCAGTAGGGTTCCGTAGGTACATTATACCATACCATATTTTAATACCGCTATCATTTTTCGTCTGAAAAAATAACTTTGTTTTTCACAGTGTTTGAATGAATGACAAAGTTATATTTGCGGTTTTGGAAAATGTACTATATCTCGAAAACTAATTGCTGTATCTCGTTCAAAACAATTTTCGTTGAAAGTGTTTATTAAGATCTATACTTTCAATTTTTTTTAGATTTTTCACCCTCTTACTTTAAAAGTTAAAGGGGGGGGGACACACATTTTACCACTTTGGCGGCATATATTTTTCAAATGGTTGACTTTAAAAAAAAATAGTCTTAGGAACCTCAACGTCATTTTTAAAGACCTATCTATAGACACCCCACAAGTATTGGTTTGATGAAAAAAAATATTTTCAGTTTCAGTTCCATGTATGGGGAGCCCCCCCTTAATCTTTTATTTTTTTTATTTTTCTATAAAAATCGTAAAGCGGTTCACAGAATACACCTGCCTACTAAGTTTCAACTATGTAGTCCTAATACTTTTGGAATAAAGTGGCTGTGACATACGGACGGACATTTTAAACAATTTTTTTTTTATTTACCCTTAAGGTACATTATACTCCGTTCCACGAATCAAACTCCTAGAGAACCAAATACTCGCAGCTCATTGGTCAATACGCGCGTCTAGAGCTAATAGAGGCTGGGCCATGGGTCGCCAAACTTTTCAGCTTAAGGGCCAGACTAACACCTCCACGAAATCCGAAGGGCCGCAGGACCTAGCTAGCTCATCGTACCAACATGCTGTAAGTTACAGTATGTTTGTACGGAGCTGGCCTGCGGGCCGTAGTTTGGAGACCCCTGGGCTAGGCTATTGAAGGTCACGCGCATTAATCACACGTGTGCGGGTCCAGCTTCATAGCATTATACCCCCGCGCAAGTAACCCGCGCCTCAACATGTGCAA
Source organism: Agriphila geniculea (assembly GCA_943789525.1). Classification (NCBI taxonomy): domain Eukaryota; kingdom Metazoa; phylum Arthropoda; class Insecta; order Lepidoptera; family Crambidae; genus Agriphila; species Agriphila geniculea. The sequence goes on from OX038871.1 coordinate 23,482,461, forward strand.
GCTACATGCAGCGTGTAGAAGCACCCTTAATCTACGTGGCGCTGAATCGCTGCTCAGTGTCCCGCAATATTTTACGACGGATTTAGGGCGTCCGCTGCGTTAAGCGGGAATATAGATTGCTGGTTTTCTGACGAACAGATGCTTGCAGTCCTTGAGTAAGCTCTAATCTATGTCGCCCCGCGTCGGGATCCCGCTTAACGCAGCGGACACCCTTACATTTTACTTATTTATTGAGGGACATGTTCCGCAATGGCCTAATGTAAGTCCTCAGGCTTATATAAAAAGAGTAATGGAATATTTTTTGTTTGTTATAAAATCACTGTTCTGTCATTATCTTCCATTGTCAGCATTTAGATATCAAGTTAAGCCTATATAGCTTTATCACAACTGATTTACTAAAGTTCAAATTGGCTATTTTATTAGTTTTCATGTGATACAATGCAAAAGTAAATGTCCTCTTATGTATATAAATAAGTCTAAAAATAGGACATGCCTACTTAGCTCATAAGTACAACTTTCATCTATTTGTTTATTTGTTGTTCTTTTGCTAATTAAAATAATGAGAAAATAATGGATTAAAATAACCAACCAATATAATAAAATATATAAAATTAACTCAGATTGTTTCATTTTTGTGAGAATTATTCACTTGCCAGCAAAGAAATCATCCACTGTATTATTTTTATAGAAACTTACTCATTTAGGTCTATTTAGCCTCTAGAGGCGGCTCATGACATTTTTTATAGGTGTTCATTAAAAAAAATAACACTCGACAAACATAATTTTATTTTAATAGGTAGGTACTACCCGGTCGAGTTAACTCTGCACCTGAAGCGTGATACCCACCCTTCGTTTTCTCCTTTCCTCACGCCACCGTCGTCAATTTTTTGAAAGATTTCGATAGATTATCGATAAATACGTGCCGGACTACAGCTGCGCCACAAAAAAAAGTTGGAAATCTGACTTTTTGACTATGCCATGATGAAGTCGATAATTTGTCGCACAAAAACCAGAATTTGTTGGTCTTGCGTTTAGGAGATACGTGTGGCCCAGCTGTAGAGACGTCTCTACAGCTGCGCCACACAGATCTCGAAAACGGAAGGTCGTAGCGAAAATCTGATTACTCGTGTGTGCAGCCGTTAATTTGTCAGAATTTGTCGCACAAAAACCAGAGTTTGTCGGTCTTGCGTTTAGGAGATCTGTGTGGCGCAGCTGTAGAGACGTCTCTACAGCTGAGCCACACAGATCTCGAAAACGAAAGGTCGTAGCGAAAATCTGATTACTCGTGTGTGCAGCCGTTAATTTGTCAGAATTTGTTGCACAAAAACCAGATTTTGTCGGTCTTGCGTTTAAGAAATATGTGAGGATATGTTGTGGAGACTTTTCTACCTGGATCTTGAGAAAGGAAGGTCGTAGCGAAAATCTGATAACTCGAGTGTGTAGCCGTTAGTTTGTCGGAATTTGTCACCAAGAATCAGAGTTTGTCGATCTTGCGTTTAGGAGATATGTGAGGATACGATGTGGAGACCTTTTTACCTAGATCTCGAGAACGAAAGGTGGGAAGCGTATCCTCACATATCTTCTAAACGCAAGATCGACAAACTCTGATTCTTGGTGACAAATTCCGACAAACTAACGGCTCTTCTCTTTTTGACTGCAAGAGAATAATGTTGGTTCTTCATAATGCTTTTTAGTGACCAAAATCTTTTCCAGGAATTTGTAACTCTTTTTTCGATTTCGTGGTCCATTTGATCTTTCATAGAAATTAGCTGTCCCAGGTATATATAGCTAGTTACATATTCGACTTTTACACCGTCTATTGTGATGGGGTCATACGATCTGTTGGTCATTGCTTTAGTTTTGGTTTCATTCATTGTCAGGCCGACTTTCCTGCTTTCGAACGCTAATTCTTGAATCATTGATTGTAAGGATTCAGAGTTGTCACTAATGTCACTAATAGTCATTGTTTTACAAATATATAGTAAGTAATTACCTAATTGATTTTTTTAGGAGAAGCTGCCTCTGTTAGCCTCTTTGGAATGAAACATATTTTATATGAGTGGATGTTGCACTACCTTTTCCCATTCTGATCAACTACTTGTATGCGGCTTTCTTCCTATCCAATTAACTATTTGAGTTACTATTTTTGTATTTCGTTTATCACTTGAACTGACCGATTAAAATGGATCAACTATTTTTTCAACAATACAAATTTTTGGTTGGTCTGATATATTGTTCCCATAGCTGTTACCATACTACTTAGTAAAATACCAAATAAAAAAGAAAAACATGTTTTGGTAAGCTATACATTTATTATACTAAAAATACACTATATACCTACTTACATAAATATATTACAAGTATGGCCTGTTCATTTCCGTTTTTTTAGCGCGCTTGTCTCGAGCTCTTGGGAACCAACGATGTGGGGTGGTTAAAGTAAGGTTAGACAACTGTTGTCTTGCTATTTCAGGAGCCATGTCTTTAAATACTCTTCGGGCTTCATTAACATCAGACATTTTCAAAAGTGATTTATCTTCTATTTCTTCTGGTAGCGGTCTAGACTGTGCATAAGGAAATCCTTCCTCACGGTGAAGAGCAACTATGGTAGATCCATCATCAGTGATTACAATTTTGTTAAAATGCCTTATGAAAACATTTGATGGTCTGAAAGAAATTTTACGAAACAGAAGCGCCATTTAATTTAGTGTTTTGAGGACTTTTTGATGCAACTATTTATTTAGACTTTCATAATTTCTTCGTCAGTCAACCAACAAAACAAACACCAATTTTTATTTTTTCAATTTTCAATTCAAACCACAGATTACTAATACCTACTAAACTAATTTGTAGCATTCAAACGTCAAATAATCCAGGGTTGCCAACTCCTGAAAATATTTCCCCCAAGCACACGTCAAATACCCCTAAAATTGCCAAAATTAATTTTAAAACCCCCCAAAAAGAAACGGTACGACTTTCCATTAGTTGACGTAGAATTTAAGGGTGGGAGGGGGCAGGGGGGTCCCCCTAACCCCCCTTAAAATTTGGGAGTGAGGAAATGCATACTTTTTTTTAAATGAATTTTCAATTTCGCACAAAAAATTAATGATATCAGCCAAATGTTATTTTTCGACAGTTAAAGGAGGGGGAAGGGAGGGGGAAAGAAAACAACTCCCCATCTGCAGGTGATACGTAGTTATTTTTGAAGAAAGATTTTTTTGTGTAAACATAACCTCAAAACAAAAAAAAATGAAAATTAAGCAGGGGAGGCTAAAAAGAGGTGGGGAGAGGGGTGGGAACGTACGTACAAAATTTCGCACGTAAAAAAAGTCATTTCTGGCGCTTCGCCGGCTTCTGCCGTGGCACGCTCGCTACCAACAGTGCGCCACGATTAAACGTCAAAAATGACGACACTAGCCTAAAATTAGACATTTCTAACCTAGAAATTCTTAATTTTTAGAATTTTTTTCTCGCGTCCTATTTGTTTCCGCACCTTAATATTTCGTATTCGTGATCTAAATTATGAGTTCTTTACACTAAAAAAATATGAATGCCTTAAACTACAGCATAATTTAGCGCTTGTAAATAAGTGATGCTCGGATAATCAAATGTTCATCAATTCTGGCAAGTGCTTTGTTATTTCCTTTGGTTCTGCTAAAAACAAACTATTATTTGATTACCATATCGGTGGTTCAACACTGCAACGTTCATTTGTTATTAGGGATCTTGGCGTGTACTTTGATGAGGGTTTAACGTTTCGAACTCACTACGATTACTTAATCTCTCGCTCTAATCAACTTATTGGTTTTATTTCACACTGCACTAAAGAGTTCACAAATCAATCGGCAAAACTAGTTTTGTCCAACCGCTGCCGTCAAAACTAGTTTTGTGCAATAGCTACAGGCAAAACTAGTTTATCCAACCGCTGCCGTCAAAACTAGTTTTGTCCATCAGCTACCGGCAAACCTAGTTCTGACCTACCGCTGCCGTCAAAACTAGTTTTGTCCAACAGCTACAGGCAAAACTAGTTTTGTCCAACCGCTGCCGTCAAAACTAGTTTTTTCCATCAGCTACCGGCAAAACTAGTTTTGTCCAACAACTACCGGCAAAACTAGTTTTGACCAACCGCTGCCGTCAAAACTAGTTTTGTCCAACAGCTACATGCAAAACTAGTTTTGTCCAACCGCTGCCGTCAAAACTAGTTTTGTCCATCAGCTACCGGCAAAACTAGTTTTGTGCAATAGCTACAGGCAAAACTAGTTTTGTCCAACCGCTGCCGTCAAAACTAGTTTTGTCCGTCAGCTACGTGCAAACCTAGTTCTGACCTACTAGTAGGCAAAACTAGTTTTGTCCATCAGCTTCCGGCAAACTTAGTTTAACCTAAAGCTACCGGCAAAACTAGTTTTGTCCAACAGCTACCGGCTACACCTAGTTTTGTCCTACAGCTTTCGACAAAACTAGTTTTGTCCAACAGCTACCGGCAAAACTAGTTTTGTGCAATAGCTACAGGCAAAACTAGTATTGTCCAACCGCTGCCGTCAAAACTAGTTTTGTCCGTCAGCTACGGGCTAGTTTTGCCGGTAGCTGTAGCTACCGGCAAAACTAGTTTTGTGCAATAGCTACAGGCAAAACTAGTTTTGTCCAACCGCTGCCGTCAAAACTAGTTTTGTCCGTCAGCTACGGGCAAACCTAGTTCTGACCTACAGGTACCGGCAAAACTAGTTTTGTGCAAAAGCTACAGGCAATACTAGTTTTGTCCAACCGCTGCCGTCAAAACTAATTTTGTCCATCAGCTACCGGCAAACCTAGTTCTGACCTACAGCTACCGGCAAAACTAGTTTTGTCTAGCAGCTACCGGAAAAACTAGTTTTGTCCAACAGCTACCGGCAAAACTAGTTTTGTCTAGCAGCTACCGGCAAAACTAGTTTTGTCCAACAGCTACAGGCAAAACTAGTTTTGTACAACTGCTGCCGTCAAAACTAGTTTTGTCTAGCAGCTACCGGCAAAACTAGTTTTGTCCAACAGCTACAGGCAAAACTAGTTTTGTCCAACCGCTGCCGTCAAAACTAGTTTTGTCCATCAGCTACCGGCAAAACTAGTTTTGTCCAACAACTACCGGCAAAACTAGTTTTGACCAACCGCTGCCGTCAAAACTAGTTTTGTCCAACAGCTACAGGCAAAACTAGTTTTGTCCATCAGCTATCGGCAAAACTAGTTTTGTCCAACCGCTGCCGTCAAAACTAGTTTTGTCCATCAGCTACCGGCAAAACTAGTTTTGTGCAATAGCTACAGGCAAAACTAGTTTTGTCCAACCGCTGCCGTCAAAACTAGTTTTGTCCATCAGCTTCCGGCAAACTTAGTTTAACCTAAAGCTACCGGCAAAACTAGTTTTGTCCAACAGCTACCGGCTACACCTAGTTTTGTCCTACAGCTTTCGACAAAACTAGTTTTGTTCAACAGCTACCGGCAAAACTAGTTTTGTGCAAAGCTACAGGCAAAACTAGTTTTGTCCAACCGCTGCCGTCAAAACTAGTTTTGTCCGTCAGCTACGGGCAAACTTAGTTCTGACCTACTAGTAGGCAAAACTAGTTTTGTCCATCAGCTTCCGGCAAACTTAGTTTAACCTAAAGCTACCGGCAAAACTAGTTTTGTCCAACAGCTACCGGCTACACCTAGTTTAGTCCTACAGCTTTCGACAAAACTAGTTTTGTCCAACAGCTACCGGCAAAACTAGTTTTGTGCAATAGCTACAGGCAAAACTAGTATTGTCCAACCGCTGCCGTCAAAACTAGTTTTGTCCGTCAGCTACGGGCAAACCTAGTTCTGACCTACAGCTACCGGCAAAACTAGTTTTGTGCAAAAGCTACAGGCAATACTAGTTTTGTCCAACCGCTGCCGTCAAAACTAATTTTCTCCATCAGCTACCGGCAAACCTAGTTCTGACCTACAGCTACCGGCAAAACTAGTTTTGTCTAGCAGCTACCGGAAAAACTAGTTTTGTCCAACAGCTACCGGCAAAACTAGTTTTGTCTAGCAGCTACCGGCAAAACTAGTTTTGTCCAACAGCTACAGGCAAAACTAGTTTTGTCCAACTGCTGCCGTCAAAACTAGTTTTGTCTAGCAGCTACCGGCAAAACTAGTTTTGTCCAACAGCTACAGGCAAAACTAGTTTTGTCCAACCGCTGCCGTCAAAACTAGTTTTGTCCATCAGCTACCGGCAAAACTAGTTTTGTCCAACAACTACCGGCAAAACTAGTTTTGACCAACCGCTGCCGTCAAAACTAGTTTTGTCCAACAGCTACAGGCAAAACTAGTTTTGTCCAACCGCTGCCGTCAAAACTAGTTTTGTCCATCAGCTACCGGCAAAACTAGTTTTGTCCAACCGCTGCCGTCAAAACTAGTTTTGTCCATCAGCTACCGGCAAAACTAGTTTTGTGCAATAGCTACAGGCAAAACTAGTTTTGTCCAACCGCTGCCGTCAAATCTAGTTTTGTCCATCAGCTTCCGGCAAACTTAGTTTAACCTAAAGCTACCGGCAAAACTAGTTTTGTCCAACAGCTACCGGCTACACCTAGTTTTGTCCTACAGCTTTCGACAAAACTAGTTTTGTTCAACAGCTACCGGCAAAACTAGTTTTGTGCAAAGCTACAGGCAAAACTAGTTTTGTCCAACCGCTGCCGTCAAAACTAGTTTTGTCCGTCAGCTACGGGCAAACTTAGTTCTGATATTTTGACAAGAAAATAACAACGCAATTTTTAAAAAACTAAAAATCCAAGATGGCGGCCAACTTTTTTGTTTATGGGCCGATTTCGATGAAACTCGGTTTTCGGTACTATTTTGACAAGAAAATAACAATGCAATTTTGAAAATTAAAAAATCCAAGATGGCGGCCAACTTTTTTGTTTTTGGGTTGATTTCAATAAAACTCGGTTTTTGGAACTATTTTGACAAGAAAATAACAACGCAATTTAAAAAAAACTAAAAATCCAAGATGGCGGCCAACTTTTTTGTTTTTGGGTCGATTTTGATGGAACTCGGTTTTTGGAACTATTTTGATAAGACCGGCGCGGACCAGCGCTGACAAGCGCCAGTCGGCAACCAGCGTTCTGTATACGAGCCTAAAGCCGTATACCGAGCCGAGTTTGTACTAAAATTTCATATCTAACTTACTTTTAGGCAGCGGTTGTACTGTTTGATCCGGTAGCAACTGGTATTGCTTCAGTAGCTGCCAGTGAGTCATGAGAGCTTTGGCTGTGCGAGAAGGATAGAATACATGTGGATTCTGGTCTAGCAACTCTTGGAACTTCTCCGGTGCTGGGTGTGATGTCTGAAACACCAGCATAAATTAAATAAATTCATACAAAATGGCAATATTGTAAAGCATTATTACAGAATATGAAAATACATATTGACTTTTAGATATTCACAGCAGCTGAGCAGGGAGCAATTGCGTAAGGTAATCGTATTCATTTGATAGTTCATATCGTATTCAATCGGCTGCAATTTGTATGGGATGACATATGATATATGATACAATATGAACTGTCAAATGAATACGATTGACTTTACGCAATCGCCTAGCAGATCATAAAATGTCAGGAAATAATGAATGCTTGGACAATTTTACACAGCGCCATCTAGCCCCAAACTAAACAAAACAAAGCTTGTAATATGGGTGCTAGCATAAGAATAAATAAAACTATATAGAACGGACACTCCCGCTCCGTACAGGCGCAAGGTCACGATATTAGCCTACACGTTAAACGCAAAACTCAATCGGGCTACCACGGTCGGCGTCGCCGCACGCGCGTTTGCCTGTTTGTGCGTTCCGTACGACTTTAGAAACAAATTACAATGGCGTCAAGTAATTGTGATGAGTTTAGTTGTACAAACAATTTAAAAGCGATGCCACACTTAAGTTTTTTTAGTTGATGAGATGATGATGAGCCCAAAGACAAGAGGTAAGTAATATTTCCTAAATATTATTTTAACTTTTCCCATACGTTTTGTACTGAAAAACAATAAATCAAGTCGAAATATTTTTTATTGCCAAACGATCCTATTTCGTACTGTGATCAAAATGCTCTTTAAGGCCAACTGAAATTTGAGTACAGAAACTGTTTTTTTTAGATCTAATGTTGTAGAAGATTGTGCTTGCGTGTGAAGCCGGTGTTGTGACTTACTGTAGTTTCTGTACTCAAATTTCAGTTGGCCTTAAAGAGCATTTTGATCACAGTAAGAAATAGGATCGTTTGGCAATAAAAAATATTTCGACTTGATTTATCATTTTTCAGTACAAAATGTATGGGAAAAGTTTTTGGCGATTTCTGTCGTTTCTAGTACTCATACCTTAAATGGTCCCATAGTCTTTTGATCCCCACACGAAATAGGATCGATTGGCATAAAAAAATTTTTTTTGGTATTTTATAATTTTTTTTGCTAACGGCATTTTTTTCCAAAATCTATGAATGCAGTTCAGAATATCTTAAAAAGAGTTATGGATGGTCAAGAGACCATCTTAGGAACGTTTTACTGTAACAATAATGGTTAAGGTACCTGCCCTTAATGTACCGTCTCAAAAATCTACCCTGTATACTTACACTGGGTAAAGTTCCCAATAAGTCTTCTTCTGCCGTAGAATACAAGGCCTGCTGTTGTACTGCTGCTACTAAATCAGGATGAAGATTCCGCATAGCTGCCACAGCCACTCTGGATATCTCTGCATTATACAGCAAGGCGTACCACCGCGACTGAAGCTCCCCAACAGTAAACCGACATGAAAATTTAACACCACGATGTACTATTCGTAGGTCATTTGTCTGGAATACAGAAAAAACATAGTATTATGGTTGTGATATAAAAACATTTGAGTACAATTTTATCCTAACACTAGTTAAACAGCATGAATTACGGAAAATGAAATTCTGATTTCAAATTTTTATGACTGTTATGAAATGGCTCAAAATACTTGAGCAACTTAAAGGAGAAAAAAACGGCCACGTGCGAGTCGGACTCGCACACGAAGGGTTCCGTACCGAAAAACGGCAAAAAAAAAAATATATTTGTTGTATGGGAGCCCCCCTTAAATAATAATTTTATTCTGTTTTTAGTATTTGCTGTCGTTTAAGCAACAAAAATAGATCATCTGTGAAAATTTCAACTGTCTACCTGTTGTTGTTATTAATATCGAGCAAAAAAACGGCAAAAAACTCATGTTTGTTGTATGGGAGCCCCACTAAAAATATTAATTTTATTCTGTTTTTAGTATTTGTTGTCATAGCGGCAACAGAAATACATCATCTGTGAAAACTGAAACAATCTAACACTGAAATATCCAACACTTGACACTGGCAAAAATTACTTCCAAGAGGAATGTAGATTGCCAAAACAAAAATAAGAAGAAGAAGAGAAGAAGACATTAAGACATGCTGCTGAGTTTTTTGGCGCCATTTGTCAAGTTCGGTTTGGTGTCTATTTTAATTATTTGCAAATTGATTCATAGTGGATATTGTGTCTTAAAATTGGTGCAGTTTTGTGGTACAAGTGTCTACGCAACTGAACAATATGTGGGATAATTGAAATAAGCGCGATCTTGGTTGTGTGAAGCCGAGACTTTTACTGTAGTTGTGGCTACCTCGGCAGAACTTACCAAGTAAACTGTCTTGATATACTTGGTGCCAAATGCTCCAAGCAGCATTGGAATGCGATGCACCTGCATTTTAATGTAAACTGAAACAATCTAACACTGAAATATTCAACACTTGACACTGGCAAAAATTACTTCCAAGAGGAAAGTAGATTGCCAAAACAAAAATAAGAAGAAGAGAAGACATGCTGCTGTCATGCTTGCGTGATTGATTGACAATTTTATTTCCTTCATTGTTTTGTGAGTGAGTGCGTGCTTGCTTCCTCTTGTTTTTTTTGGGAATGGGATTTTATAAAATACAGAGAGACGAAATTTGATTTACCTAATGGATTTCCCACCGACACCATCCAATGCTTCGGACAGTAATGAATATCCTGGAGCTGCTGTTCTTCCGTATGACACCACTCCCCAGGATAATAAACGACGGAGGTAGGTTTTTTTAAAATATTAATTTGTTGTGCAAACTCAGTTGATATTATACATCTTCTAAATTTATAACACTCTTTCTTTTAGTTCATCACGATCAATAAAACGTCGGCGTTTTGACGATGAATTGGTAGAATATAGTCTAGGCTTGCCTGGGGCTTCACTGGGAAAGGGAGAAAAGAGAATACGTACACAATCGTATACAAGTCAGCTGGCAGATTTCCCAAATGCTGGTGGAGGACTTGCTACGTCCTCTACTCCGGCTCAAGAGAGGAGAAGAACCTCTAGTAAAGTCTCTCACGGGGGAAGCGCGGGCCGTAAACCACGGCGCAAGGGGCAGCTGAGTCAGTTGTCTACCAAAGACTTGGGGCGTTGGAAACCTACAGACGATTTGGCCTTAATCTTAGGTGTTCAGCAGGTATGCTTTGGTCTCATTATATTAGCAAACTAATCTATACTTCAGTCAAGCAAGAGAGATGTTTGTATACAAATTATCCATACTTAACCTAAAATGTACCTATATTTTTTACTCATTTTGTTAATAATTATTGTACCTATGTGCATGCTATAGCTAGCTTATATAATTTGCCTAAGCGTGATTTATAGTATTAGAAACTTGATATATTTCTGTAACAGTTATAAAGTTTAGCTTTTTTAGGGTTCGGTATCCAAAGGGTAAATACGTGATCCTATTACTAAGACTCTGCTGTCTGTCTGTCTGTCACCAGGCTGTATCGACTTCTAGCTATCACGGTTCATGGAACCGTGATAGCTAGAAAGTTGAAATTTTCACAGATGATGTATTTCTGTTGCCGCTATGACAACAAATACTAAAAACAGAATAAAATTAATATTTTTAGTGGGGCTCCCATACAACAAACATGAGTTTTTTGCCGTTTTTTTGCTCGATATTAATAACAACAACAGGTAGACAGTTGAAATTTTCACAGATGATCTATTTTTGTTGCCTATACGACAGCAAATACTAAAAACAGAATAAAATTATTATTTAAGGGGGGCTCCCATACAACAAATGTAATTTTTTTTTGCCGTTTTTCGGTACGGAACCCTTCGTGTGCGAGTCCGACTCGCACGTGGCCGTTTTTTTCACCTTTAAGTTGCTCAAGTATTTTGAGCCATTTCATAACAGTCATAAAAATTAGAAATCAGAATTTCATTTTCCGTAATTCATGCTGTTTAACTAGTGTTAGGATAAAATTGTACTCAAATGTTTTTATATCACAACCATAATACTATGTTTTTTCTGTATTCCAGACAAATGACCTACGAATAGTACATCGTGGTGTTAAATTTTCATGTCGGTTTACTGTTGGGGAGCTTCAGTCGCGGTGGTACGCCTTGCTGTATAATGCAGAGATATCCAGAGTGGCTGTGGCAGCTATGCGGAATCTTCATCCTGATTTAGTAGCAGCAGTACAACAGCAGGCCTTGTATTCTACGGCAGAAGAAGACTTATTGGGAACTTTACCCAGTGTAAGTATACAGGGTAGATTTTTGAGACGGTACATTAAGGGCAGGTACCTTAACCATTATTGTTACAGTAAAACGTTCCTAAGATGGTCTCTTGACCATCCATAACTTTTTAAGATATTCTGAACTGCATTCATAGATTTTGGAAAAAAATGCCGTTAGCAAAAAAAATGATAAAATACCAAAAAAAATTTTTTTATGCCAATCGATCCTATTTCGTGTGGGGATCAAAAGACTATGGGACCATTTAAGGTATGAGTACTAGAAACGACAGAAATCGCCAAAAACTTTTCACATACATTTTGTACTGAAAAATGATAAATCAAGTCGAAATATTTTTTATTGCCAAACGATCCTATTTCTTACTGTGATCAAAATGCTCTTTAAGGCCAACTGAAATTTGAGTACAGAAACTACAGTAAGTCACAACACCGGCTTCACACGCAAGCACAATCTTCTACAACATTAGATCTAAAAAAAACAGTTTCTGTACTCAAATTTCAGTTAGCCTTAAAGAGTATTTTGATCACAGTAAGAAATAGGATCGTTTGGCAATAAAAAATATTTCGACTTGATTTATTGTTTTTCAGTACAAAACGTATGGGAAAAGTTAAAATAATATTTAGGAAATATTACTTACCTCTTGTCTTTGGGCTCATCATCATCTCATCAACTAAAAAAACTTAAGTGTGGCATCGCTTTTAAATTGTTTGTACAACTAAACTCATCACAATTACTTGACGCCATTGTAATTTGTTTCTAAAGTCGTACGGAACGCACAAACAGGCAAACGCGCGTGCGGCGACGCCGACCGTGGCAGCCCGATTGAGTTTTGCGTTTAACGTGTAGGCTAATATCGTGACCTTGCGCCTGTACGGAGCGGGAGTGTCCGTTCTATATAGTTTTATTTATTCTTATGCTAGCACCCATATTACAAGCTTTGTTTTGTTTAGTTTGGGGCTAGATGGCGCTGTGTAAAATTGTCCAAGCATTCATTATTTCCTGACATTTTATGATCTGCTAGGCGATTGCGTAAAGTCAATCGTATTCATTTGACAGTTCATATTGTATCATATATCATATGTCATCCCATACAAATTGCAGCCGATTGAATACGATATGAACTATCAAATGACTACGATTACCTTACGCAATTGCTCCCTGCTCAGCTGCTGTGAATATCTAAAAGTCAATATGTATTTTCATATTCTGTAATAATGCTTTACAATATTGCCATTTTGTATGAATTAATTTAATTTATGCTGGTGTTTCAGACATCACACCCAGCACCGGAGAAGTTCCAAGAGTTGCTAGACCAGAATCCACATGTATTCTATCCTTCTCGCACAGCCAAAGCTCTCATGACTCACTGGCAGCTACTGAAGCAATACCAGTTGCTACCGGATCAAACAGTACAACCGCTGCCTAAAAGTAAGTTAGATATGAAATTTTAGTACAAACTCGGCTCGGTATACGGCTTTAGGCCCGTATACAGAACGCTGGTTGCCGACTGGCGCTTGTCAGCGCTGGTCCGCGCCGGTAACTGTTAACATAAAGCAAGCAGGTTGAAGCAGGATTTCGTACTAAACGTAGCCAGCGCTGACCGGCGTGTTTCGGCGCTTGTCAGCGCTTATCAGCGCTTGTCGGCGCTTATCAGCGCTTGTTCATACAAATGCCTTCGCTGGTTTTCGCAGGTTGCCTGCGCGGACCAGCGCCGTCAAGCGCCGGTCGGCAACCAGCGTCAACCAGCGTTCTCTCTGTATACGGCCCAACACGCTCCGAATTCCGGCAAGTCTGCCGGGCTTCAAATTAATACAGATAAATCGATCCCCAATCAGGCCAAAATGGCGAACCCCGATTTATGATGTCACTCGAAAATCTATATCTTCCAAATAATTTCGGCAAATAGTACAATACGAAATTCCGTACTTCGATTTATCTGTTTTAAGTTGAAGCACAGCCGATTTGCCGAAGTTCGGAGAGTTAGCCGGTAGTGCCCCTGGCTGGGGGTTGGGGTATTACAAGAGGCTATCTTATTTGCTCATTGAAAAAGAGACGCATTGATAGCCATTCAGAAAACCGATAAGTTCTTAGAGCTTGTAATGTATTGTAATAATGAGTTGATTTCAATTCACGTTTTTTCTTTTAAATGTCTTAAATCTGAAACAAAATGGTATATTCGAGCTGTTTGTTAATGTTAGGGAACGTACCCTTACTACGTGACGTGTAATCGGGGGAACCTTTGGTCACAGGTGCGGGGGAGGGGGGCTTAGGTTCTCAATACTCCATAGGGCATTCCTAACCTGGGGTTCCTAACCTGGGGGTAATTACCCCCGCAGGGGTAAAACAGCTATTCTATGGGGGTGACAGAGGTGGTACCAGTAAGAATGAATAGAACCCCCCCCCCCAAGCGTTGGGGTTAAAGTCGGCTTCTCTACTAGGTGATATGGGTAACAATATTGAAAAGGTTAGGAACCACTGCCATAGGGTTATCTCGCGCTTTTTCGAGCTGTATTCAAATATGGCGCACAGCGCTTAGCGCTATTAAGACCTTTTTAGGACTCGTTATTGTAAAATTCAGTTCCTGCCACAATATATTTCAAATAAGTTTTTTCTTCTTGATAAAAAAATAACTTATTATTGTAGGTAAAATTATGCATACAGTGCAGCGTATTATAATAAAAAGACAATAATGAGAGATTTTTTTTACTTTCTGTAAAATATAATTTATTACAGAAAAAAAATTGACACGTTTGTTTCACGTAGTAGGGTACGTTCCCTAGATGATATTATGGACCTTTTCTGCAAGAAACAAATTGGATTTTATTTATTTTATATTGTTGTCTATTTAATATTTGCAGATCAGGATGATAAAATAATTACATTTTCTGATGCTGAAGAAACAATGAATGACTCTGAATTGCCAGATTTTAAAGAAGATGGGATTGATGTAGAAATGCAGTTGGCAGATAGGTAATTGTTTCTATCTAATATTGGGTTTTTGTGGCAGAGTGTATTGATGATAATTATAGGAGGTAAGGTTAAGGTCGAAAAGTGGCCACTTTTAGCAAAAACACTCCATTAAACTAAACGACAGGCTAGAAAATATTGTTTTAGCGATCAGAAGTACCACCAGGCGCGGTCGCAGCCTGAAATTTTGGGGGGGGTCACTAATAATAATAATTGCTTTTTTGTAAATTTTTAGATGCTTTTCCTATGTGACATGTACGATTTTGGGGGGGGTCATGTCCCCTGTGACCCCCCCCCCCTCGGACCGCGCCTGAGTACCACGAAGCTTCCTCGAAGTGCACTACAGAGAGATAATTCACAATTTCGTCTTTATGATTCGCTCTATGATTCTCGTTTTAACGGCGGCGCTAGTGTTCAGCAGGGACCGGAAAACCCCTTTTTTACACGACTGCCCAAAGCAAAAAGAGTGTATATGTGTTCAGAGTTCATGTATGTTCGTGGGTATGTGAGTTTCTTTATTCCACCATAACTTCTAAATGCCTGAACTGATTTGGATAAATAGGGTATCGTTAGAATCCTTATAGCATTCCAAGTGACACTGGCTATATCTTTTTCAGAAAAAATCAATATGGCGACTGTATGACGCCATTTTCAAATGTGAAAAATTTTTTTTTCTTCTTTTATTACAATATGGGCATCAAATGAAAGGCCTTGATGAGCACATTTCAAAACTATATAATATGTCACTAAAATGTGTAAAATAAAAATAAATAAATTAAAAAAATATTAAAAACACGACTGCCCTGCCAAAAACGAACTAAAAAGTTAAACAACAAGTGTCATTGCAGTCGGGGGACCTCTTTGATCAAAAATTGTTAAATAATAAGGTCCCTCCACTGCAATGACACTTGTTGTTTAACTTTTTAGTTCGTTTTTGGCAGGGCAGTCGTGTTTTTAATATTTTTTTAATTAATTTATTTTTTTGGTTAACCTAATTGTTAGGGAAACCCTATTAAAAAGCTTACCAAATGATTTCCCTTTCGTTAGGGTTAGTCGACGTCATGCTTACCGTATTAATAGAGTTTTTGAAAATAAGTCTATGAAATACCCAATCAAAAACGCTTTTAACGGTTAGCGGTTCATGTAATACCCATTGAAAACCCCTTTAACCGTAAGCCGTTCCGGTCCTTCGGCCCAGGTGGAACTAGGTATAAATTTCTTGAACACGTTTTAAAACCCCTTCATAGGGTTTCCCCGATAGGGTTTTCGTATTCGGTAAGTCCTTACTTGGGATACCCTTTCGATAGGGTTACCGTATTGATAGGGTTTTTCGGTAAGCGGTTCCGGTCCTTGGTGTTCAGACGCGCTCTTAAACTTATTATAATTATTGTGTAGGATTGAAAAGAAGGACATTCGGTTGTTGGAGACGTCGCTGTCTCGCTGGCAAGTGCTGGTGCAGTCCGTGGCCGGCGGCGGCATGGAGCTCGACAAGAACACACTTGCGGTCCTCCGGGGCCGCCTCGTGCGATACCTTATGCGTTCCAGAGAGGTAAATACAGCGTCGGGTCATTTTGAACTTACCATCCAAATTTTAAGGATGTGTCCAGTCCATGAAACTAAACAACTTTCTCTAAGAAACATGTGTCAAATTTCTCCAAAAAATGTTGGTCATCCCGTACTAAATTGATCACGTGATCTCTTTGATTTGTATGGAAAGGCGATTTTTATTTTACATATTTGACCATGTGTTCCTTAGAGAAAGTTGTTCAGTTTCATGGACTGAACACATCCTCAAAATTTGGATGGTGAATACAAAATGACCCTGTATACAGTAATGAATTAACGCAAAATGAGAAAACCGTTTCTTTGGACTATCAAACTGAACAACTTTTACTATGGGACAAAAAAAATCAGCTGTTTCATACAAAAATTAATAACGAAAATATAAAAATGTATGAAGCAGCTGGTTTTTTTTCGCGATTTTAGGGTTGGTCCCATAGTAAAAGTTGAGTTTGATGGCCCGAAGAAACGGTTTTCTCATTTTGCGTTAATTCATTAACATGTTGTATATGTATTTTCTATCCGCAATGGCTAAGTGATTAGCCATCATCTCACCCGCCCACCGAGCATTACCACCAAAAAATCCTTTGTCTTGACAGTTTAGTGTCGAGATAAATCGCTATATCCTTAGAACAATAACACCTAGAACGATAATAGGGTATTTTCCAAATTTTTGAAAACTGCTTATATTTAAAGATTGGGAAGAACAATTTAACAGAAAAATAAAAATAAATTAAATAGTGTCCTTTTTTCTCCATTAAACCAATTAAAGTCAAATTTATTTTTAATGGTTTTGAACCCCGAAACGCTTGGTTCGTTGATGTCTACTGTGTGACGTCAACTTTGAGTAAACAATTTTAACACCTTTGTAGTCTGTGCTACAATGTACTCTATGATTTACACAAAGTTGACGTCACACAGTAGACGTCATCGAACCGAGCGTTTTGGCGGTAAATTCAAGACCATTAAAAATAAATTTGATTTTAATTGGTTTATTGGAGAAAAAAAGTGTTAAATTAATTAATTTTTATTTTTCTGTTGCATTGTTCGTCCCAATGTTTAATTAAATAAGCAGTTTTCAAAAATTTGGAAAATACCCTATTCCCTACAAAAAGCGCACTGTCAAAAGTGAGGCAACTAAAAAAGCCAAAATGGCTCCGTTTTCAGATTTAATTTCTAATCATAGCTAATAAGTACAAAAGAGTTTCAATTTTCCTACCTTTAGGGGATCAGTTACTAGATTATTGGATTATAGTTACGATCAGGTAACGTATGAAGGATATAAATTTGAAAACAGCCATTTTGGTTCAGTTTTAGTTGCCTCACTTTGCATACGAGGACACGGCTTCTAGGTGTTATTATTCTAAGGCTATATCATATCGTGTTTTGGTGGTGCTGCTATGGGAAGCACACTTCACCCGGCTTTCCTCAACCACTATCATATAACTTTTGGAATATAATTACTATTTTTAGCGTCAGACTTAGCTAGTTTGGCTTGAAACAAGTCCCCTTACTCAAATGGTCGACGTTCTATTCGTTTGAACGCTACGCTTACTATTAAAGCTTTGCACTTTAATAGTTTATTGCTTATTTTAAAATAAGCAATAAACTATTAAAGTGCAAGTTGGAAGCACGCGATACGCGACATGAAGCCGCGACGTGTCGCCTCCTCATGTCGCGGCTAAAGGAAACCTATGGAAGTGGCATAAACTGCAATAACAAAGCATTCGTGCCGTCAGGCGCGTACCGTGTCCGCCATATTGTGATATTGTGTTGCGTTTGCATGTTACAATTTCGACTCTATGCTGTTTATATAAGGTGTATGTACACTAAGGTATAAAGGCTTTTTCCGTAGGTAGGGCAGGTCCATCTTATCCCTTCGTCATTGTGTCGCGGCGACTACTGGTTTGTATGTGTTTCTATGAAATACCCTCCGAAGCGCGTGACATGGAGCCGCGACATGAAGCCGCGACGTGAGGTCGCGACGTGTCGCCCGACCGCACATCGGTAGTGCTGCTGAAGTTGGAGCTACAAAACGTTGAATTTGCAAAAAAATTACGAAAAATAACGTAACGAATAAAAGTCAGGCGAAGGCAAATCTTCCATGTCGTCGACCTCCAAATAAGCCGGCGGGGCGATGTCCTCGCTCGCGGAACCGGTCCCAGACGAGAAATCTTCAAGATCGTCGAGAGTCGTTAACCGACGGGAACGCTGCAACAATGTAACGCGAATAAATTTAAACGGTCAACGCAATAAAAAGAAATGAAAGGATGCTCACCTTGTGTTCGTAGCAAAAGGGATTCTATTTATAGGACGGCGGGAAGCCGATAGATTTAACACTTTTAGGACAGGTTAGGTTAAGGTTCAGTGTTAAAAGTTGGCCGGAGGGCCAGGGCGGCGGCGGCGCGGGCTTCCGCCCGCACGTAGTAATAGTGCACAGTAATCACCTAATTAGAATCTAGGATAATAGCTGAGAAATAGAAATAGTGCATGTCAAATGTATGGAAATTTGAATTAATTATAAGTGATTTAGGGTAGTCCTAATGGGGTGTATCCAACCCCCGAATATCAGATTTTTTATGGATGGACGCAAAATCGACTTTTTTTGTTCCTCATGAGGAACAAAGGGCACCGACGGGTTACCCTTAGAAGCCCGGAAGATGAATTGTGGAAATAAAATACGGTGAAGGGTGATTCGTGTAGGCTTTTTTTAGAACAAAACAGGAAAAAAAAATCTTGAATGAAAAATGAATTATGATCATAGACGTGGGAATAGATGAGCCTAGACAAAAATAGAAAAAGTGTGGGGATGTGTTAGGTTAGGGTGGGTTCTAGTTTACATTGCGATGGTTGCGAAACAAGTTGCGACAAGTCTGGGCAGGTGTGGTAGGTTTCGGTTAGGTTAGGTTAAGTTAGGTTAGGTTAAGTTGATGTTCGTCTACTACTACTAGGTTAGGTTAGGTTTGGTTAGGTTAGGTCCTTCTACTACTACTACTAGGTTATGTAGTCCTAGTACCTTGCTACGATTTAATGAGTCATTGCGTCATCTCAGGTCAATGAACGTAAGACATTAGTAATCTAATCATTGTATAGTAATAGAAGTTTCGAAAGTGACAGAAAGAATTATCTTAAATAAAAAAAAATAAACTCGAAACAAAGAGAAATCAATGTCAAAAAAAAGAAAGTAGGACATCAGAATAATAAAGGCCAAGGAACAGTGAGTGAAGGGGAATCATTGAGTATAAATAGTCGGTGCAAATGAACGGACAGCATCAGTCAGTGAGTCGCGTTCAGTCGAGGCACCGGAACATACATATCTATGAATTCTACCCAGTTCGCGTTTCATATAATTGTAAATTTAAATCACGGAATTGTAGAAAGATTCTTGGAAGATGGCAGCATCTCAAGCGAATCATCCCACCGAGGAAATAGTGGAGGAGTACCAAGAGGAATTGGGGGAGACCGAGTGGTACGACGACGACGAGATCCAACCGACCCAGCAAACGAACGACGAGGTGGAGGAGGTTGTGACGACGGATACGACGAACCGGACGACAACGCCGCAGTTGAAACGCCCTCAGAACGTGAAGACATCCCAGAATCCACCGGAGGCACCGAAGAAAGCCAGGAGATTACCATTGATGACAACAACAACTTTAACGAACTCAGTCAATACAGTGACAATTTCTCCAGAGATTATTGGGATAATCTCTGGAGAAATTGTCACTGTATTGACTGAGTTCGTTAAAGATTATTGGGATAATCTCTGGAGAAATTGTCACTGTATTGACTGAGTTCGTTAAAGTTGTTGTTGTCATCAATGGTAATCTCCTGGCTTTCTTCGGTGCCTCCGGTGGATTCTGGGATGTCTCCACGTTCTGAGGGCGTTTCAACTGCGGCGTTGTCGTCCGGTTCGTCGTATCCGTCGTCACAACCTCCTCTACCTCGTCGTTCGTTTGCTGGGTCGGTTGGATCTCGTCGTCGTCGTACCACTCGGTCTCCCCCAATTCCTCTTGGTACTCCTCCACTATTTCCTCGGTGGGATGATTCGCTTGAGATGCTGCCATCTTCCAAGAATCTTTCTACAATTCCGTGATTTAAATTTACAATTATATGAAACGCGAACTGGGTAGAATTCATAGATATGTATGTTCCGGTGCCTCGACTGAACGCGACTCACTGACTGATGCTGTCCGTTCATTTGCAACGACTATTTATACTCAATGATTCCCCTTCACTCACTGTTCCTTGGCCTTTATTATTCTGATGTCCTACTTTCTTTTTTTTTTGACATCGATTTCTCTTTGTTTCGAGTTTATTTTTTTATTTAAGATAATTCTTTCTGTTACTTTCGAAACTTCTATTGATTAGATTACTAATGTCTTACGTTCATTGACCTGAGATGACGCATGACTCATTAAATCGTAGCAAGGTACTAGGACTACATAACCTAGTAGTAGTAGTAGAAGTACCTAACCTAACCAAACCTGGATGTTGGCCTCCCCGCGGCGCGCCCTGGAAACGGACTAGTACACGGTAACGCAGTGTCTAGTACCGGCTAACAACATCCCTTGCGATCAACTGTGACCATTGCGCAAGCAGCTAAAATGAGCGATTACGACGAAGAATTTGTTGACCAGTTTATGCCTGGCGGGGTTTACTGCCCCGTTTCGGACTACGAAGACGATGGTGACCCTGTGGCCTACGGGCCCTTTGCGAAAATAAAAAGCAGCGCAGAAGAAGTGATCAACCTAATTCAATAGAGTCCAAAGGGCCTTACAAAGGCTCAGAAGGCTCAAGTCATTCAGCTGTGCCAGATGACTATCACCACTTGTCTGGCCAGCTCCACGAAACCTTCTACAGAGAAAACATCTACCTCTCATGCAACTACACCTGCAAACGCTTCAAATGCTTCTTCTGCCCTCACAGTTGAAAATATTTCAGAAATTGTTCGCTCTTCCATCAAAGAAGAGCTCAAAAACTACCCTATTTTAAATCAAAAACCCGTAGAATCCCGACCTATGTCTTATGCCTCAATTGCTTCGAAAAATTTACCCAACACTAAACCAACCGAAAAACCCAGTTCTTCTAAACCAGCCATCATCGTGTCTCACGTCAAAGAAGATGCCACACGCGAAGACACCATTAAGAGCTTTCGCTCAGTGGCAGATTTCAAGACTCTTCAATTTGCCCCATCGAAAGTCCAGTCGCTTTCAAAACGCAAGTTCCGGGTCGAATTTGACTCGGAGGAGCAGCGTTCCGTGACTTTGAAGCGCCTGGATGAAGACCCCAACCTTAAGGCTGAAACTGCGAAGAAACTCAAGCCTATGGTGGTGATTAAGGGTATCTCAAAAGAGATTCCCAACAGCGAATTAACTCATCTTCTGCTTCATCAGAATCCGACCATTAATGCTGCTATAAAAGAGGAAGATGATCTTAACTTTAAGTTTGAGCGAAAGAATCGCAACGAGAAATTATATAATGCCGACGACATTGTCTCTCCCCCTATCTTCCGTGCCATACTGGATCTCGGCAAGGTCAACGTTGACTACCAACGTGTTCATGTCGAAGAGTTCAGTCCTTTCCTTCAATGCTTCAAGTGTCTTCAGTTCGGACACACGCGAAATAAATGCTCAGCTCAAGCCGAGACATGTTCTCACTGCGCAGGTGCGCACGACCTCGAGACATGTCCGGCCAAGGATGACGCCAAGAAGTCCGTGTGTCTTAACTGCAAGACGCACAATGAACGCTTCAAAGGAAAGGACAACACTCAACACCGCGCTACTTCTACCAAATGCCCACGCGTTAAAGCAATGTTGATCAAAGTCCAGCAACGAATCGACTATGGCACGCAAGATTGTACATAACTACAATTTCCCCTATCATTTTTCTCTAGTTAAAAACTCTAGAAACAATTTTTCTTCTATAAATAACGTTAAATTCTCTTTTCAAAAACTTATGCCTCAATGTAAATAAATCTTAAATTCTGTTTTAACAAATGTAACTCTGTGTATCACGTATATATTTTCAATACTAAACTTGCTGTATCAGAGAGCGGCAAAGTCAGAACAATTGTATCAAATAGCGATGTCTGGCTTTGTTCCTCACCTGGAATGATAAAACTGTATCAGGTATGATAAAATTTATCCCAATTGTAAATCAAATAAAATTACTTAAAAAAAAAAAACCTAACCTAGTAGTAGTAGACGAACATCAACTTAACCTAACCTAACCGAAACCTACCACACCTGCCCAGACTTGTCGCAACTTGTTTCGCAACCATCGCAATGTAAACTAGAACCCACCCTAACCTAACACATCCCCACACTTTTTCTATTTTTGTCTAGGCTCATCTATTCCCACGTCTATGATCATAATTCATTTTTCATTCAAGAATGTTTATTTTTTTTTCCTGTTTTGTTCTAAAAAAAGCCTACACGAATCACCCTTCACCGTATTTTATTTCCACAATTCATCTTCCGGGCTTCTAAGGGCCCGTCGGTGCCCTTTGTTCCTCATGAGGAACAAAATAAAGTCGATTTTGCGTCCATTGTGAATTTGTACATTTTCGTTACTCATATAGGGAGTACGTAAAACTGCTAAGTTTTCTCACAACTGCACTTACGTGAGATTTCCAAGTCAAGGTGGAATCTATGGTGATGCCTGATAACGTGAATGTATCGACTACTTCTATTTTATTCTGTTCAAACGTTATATTGAGTGGCAGTGCTGATCTTTGGTGAGGTCTAAATTGGATTATTTTAGTTTTTTTCCAGATTTAATACGAGGCCTATTTCACTTAGATGTTTCGCTATATTGTTTATGGACGATGTTATTTCATCTTTTAATTTATTCATGTCATTGTAGTTGCCAGATATGATGAGAGTAGCATTGTCGGCAAATTGTACGATTTTGTTTGGCGTGGCCATGAGGCAGGTCATTAATATAAGCTAAAAACAGCAAACATCCTAGCACGCTATCTTGTGGTAATGATCCGGGGACTGTGCCGATTTCGGAATTAACATTTTCTACAACACCTTCACTTGAGTGTGCAATTTGTACGAGTTGCTTTCTGTCTTTCAAGTAAGATGTCAGCCATTTAATTGAATTTCCACGAATTCAATTAAATGCACGGTCATACGCCTTTAGAGGAGGGGCCAGGCCTTCAAAATTAAAATCCCGTCGGACAAGCGAGTGCTCTACCGACAACTGGTATCATTGTCTTCAGCATGATCTCCTGAACAATAATATAGCGGTTGTCGCATTATAAAGTGGTGGAGGGGGGAGGGGGGGGGGAGGGAAAAGGTGCAAAACTCGGTTATCAGAGTTTGGCTAATTTCTCAATAACCACTTGTTCGATTTAAACAAATAAACTGTCATATGGTAGGTAATATCCTTAACAACAGATTTTATCAAACAATAGTTTTTGTAGATCTATAGTTTATGAAATAATTAGATAAAATACGAATTTTAAATAAATATTTTTTTTGTTTTGTAGAATTGAAGCAGTAAATTGAAATAAACTACTACGTAATTAAAACTATGAAGATTTGCTCCAGAAAAAAAATATCGGTGAATAGCCTAGTCATTCCCCTATATAGAATAATAAACTTGTTAAACATTTTTGTCTAGTAACTAGTTAAAAAAATTTTTTTTGTGTCGCGTGGCGAAATTTTTTCTTCCATATTTTTTTTCTTAAATCCTCTACAGAATTAAAAGTATGAAGATTTGCCTCAGAAAAAAATAACAATAAATAGCCCAGTTATCCTATTATATAGAATAATAAACTTATCAAACATCTTTGTCTAGTAGTTATGTTAAAAAAATGTTTTTATTGCGTGGCGAATTTTCTTTATCTTTTTTTTTTTCGAAAATCCTTTACAGAATTAAGACTATCAAAATTTGCCCCATTAAAAAAATAATAGTAAATAGTCCAGTTATTTTTCTTTATAGAATAATAAATTTGTTAAATATTTTTGTTTAGTAACTGTGTTACAAAATGTTTTGTGTTGCGTGGCGAAATTTTCTTTACAACTTTTTTTTCGAAAATCCTCTACAGAATTTAAACTATGATGATTTTTCCTAGAAAAAAATGCTGGTGAATAGCTTAGTTATTGCACCATATAGAAAAATTAACTTGTTAAACATTTTTGTCTAGAAATTATGTTAAAAAAATGATTTCTATCGCGCAGTGAAATTTTCTCTAACATATCATTTTTCCGTAAATATTCTACAGAATTAAAACTATGAGGATTTTCTCCAGAAAAAAAATTACAGTAAATAGACTAGTTATTCCACTATATAGATCAATAAACTTATCAAACATTTTGGTCTAGTTACTGTGTTAAAAAATGTTTTGTGTCACATAACACGGTGGACCTGCAAAGTTATGTTTAAACGAGTTTGCACGGCACAAAATATTTTTTAACACAGTTACTAGACAAAAATATTTGACAAATTTATTATTCTATATAATAAAATAACTGGGCTATTCACTGTTTTTTTTTTCTGGGGCAAATCCTCATAGTTTTAATTCTGTAGAGGATTTTCGAACAAATGGTAGAAAAAATTACACCTCGTGAAAAATTAATCATTTTTTTAACATAGTTACTAGACAAAAATATTTAACATGTTTATTATTTTATATATATTGGAATAACTGGGCTATTCACCAGTATTTTTTTCCGAGGATAATCTTTATAGTTTTAATTCTGTGGAGGATTTTCGAAAAAAATGGTAGAAAACATTTCGCCACGCGACCCAAAAAATTTTTTTAGCATAGTTACTAGATAAAAATGTTTAACAAGTTTATTACTTCATATAGTGGAACAATTTTGCTATGTATAAATATTTTTTTTCTGGGGCAAATCCTCATAGTTTTAATTTCATAGTACTTTCTTTTAATTTACTGCTTCAATTCTACAAAACTAAAAAAGCCTTTGTTTGAAATTCATCTTTTTTCTATTTTTGTAATAAAATTTAGTATTTACAAAAAACATTGTTAGATAAAATATATTGTTACAGGTATTATCTACCATATGAAACGTTATTTGTTTTAATCGGACAAGCGGTTACTGAGAAATTATCCAAACCCTGATACCCGATTTCCGCATCTTGTCCCTCCCCTCCCTCCCCCCTCAACCACTTTATGATGCGACAACCGCTATATTCTTGTTCAAGAGATTATGCTGAAGACAATGATACCAGTTGTCGGTAGAGAACTCTTCGGTCCGACGGGAATCGTCATTTGACGACTTTCGTTAAAGCGGTTTCCATATTATTCGGACAGTGACCTCCCGCACTATATCGATGATAATTTTGTTGTCTTCCAGCCAAATTTCTTAACTAAAAAACAGACAGCAAGCCAATGATTGTGGCAATTTTACGTAGTGCTTTATATTATATGTACTTCTGTACTTTATTTTAATTTACTGCTTCAAATCTACAAAACTAAAAATGATTTTGTTTGAAATTCGACTTTTTTCTAATTATTTAATAAACTATAGTATTTACAAAAACCATTGCAAATGAAAATATGTTGTCAAAGATATTACCTACCCTAAGACACATTATTTGTTTAAATCGGTCAAGTGGTTGTTGAGAAAATCAACCAATTTCCGATACTCGACTTCCGCATCTCTTCCCTCCACCCCTCCCCCCTCCACCACTTTATAATGCGACAACCGCTGTATTCTTGTTCAGATCATGCTGAAGACAATGATACCGGTTGTCGGTGGAGCACTCTCTTGTCCAGCGGGAATCGTAAATAGACGACTTTCGTAAATGTGGCATCCCCTCTACTTGGAAATATCCATAAATATCACCACAGCACACTTGTTTTCATTAAGAATATACAAAATGTCAAAGCTACAGTCGAGCACTGCTGTCGACGTGGAGTGTTTCTCTCTAAGACCATGTTCGTATTAAGCACCTCATATTTTTCAATAAATCTGTATTATAATAAATATTATTTTTTCAAAAATGTTTGATATTACTGATAGTATGGCTATCGGACGGTAATTCACTACATTGGACTTATCACCTTTTTTGAAAATAGGTTTGATTTATAGCTTGTTTTAAGCATTGTGGAAAAGTACCTTGTTCGTAAGATTGATTGAGTAAGAATGTTAAAAGGGATACAAATTCATCTACGCAGTGTGCCAGTATCGTGGCCGGAATCTCATCATAACCACATGTATTGTTTCTCTTTAGGTCCAAAATTACCTTCCTCACCTCTGGCTCAGTGACCGTACCTAGGTAAAATGAGGTCACTATGGTATTTTTATTCTGTATTTCAGGGCTATGGATATTATCGTTTTTTCTAATACTTATGTAATAGTCATTAAATAGATTTGCTATGGTTTTGGGCATGTGATTGTTTCATTTTTGTTGTTTAGAATTATGTTTCGTTGTCTATTATTGTCAGAGGGCTTTGTTTTCTCATTAATTATGGCTACCTCTTCTAACAAAAGATATAAAAGTGAATCGCGATCGCAATTCTCAAATACGTCAGACATCTTGTCTCACGGAACACTCAGAAGAACTAACTACTTAGAATACGGCCGGCGGTGCCGTCTGCTGCTGCGGTGTGCGGTCGAGTTCCATTTCATGACCGATGAGGCGGCGACACGTCGCGGTTTCATGTCACGTGTCGCGTGCACTTTAAAGTCAATGGCGGGATGTCACAAAAATTATCCCGCTTGGTGGCGCTACTGCTGCGCGAGACCTTTGTATGGACGTTTACCCCCAATTTTCCCATTTAGTTTGTCAGTAAACGAATTAAGAATTGAAGATCGAAGAAAACCAAAATATGTTGGAAGAAAAATAGGTGGCGCAAAAGTAAAGACCCTATTTGGTTCAGCTATAACATTTTTTCTAAATTAGAAAACTAGATTTAGGTTTTTTTAAATGTATATTTGTGCCATTAAATTTCGTACCATTAGGATTTAAAGATGATGTCTTTTAAATGGTGACCTCCAGAGTTGATACACATTTGAGCCCTATTTATGACATTTTGCATAACTTGCCGTAACACTTCCTGCGATATGTTCGTTATTTCTTGACGAATGTTTTCTTTTAGAGCTGCGAGAGTCTGTGGCTTGTTCACATACACCCGAGATTTCAAAAAACCCCAAAGAAAGAAGTCTGGACTGGTCAGTCCTGCCGGACGGTGGGGAAATCGTCGACGAAATTCACGTTGTGTTCTTATCACTGATGAATTATTCCGTAAGAACATTGACACAATTATTCCACGTTCTTGGGGAGTAAAACGGTCCATGTTTATTTTCAGTGTATTTTATATTTGTTCACTACACAATTTTCAACAACAGAATGACAGAAAATGTCATATAAAAAAAATAAAAGTATTTTCTTTAGTGCCAGTACTTTTGCGCCACCCGTTATTTATGAAAATTCGCATCCAACATACAAAAATTGATAGCAAACGAAACTCACAGCAAACAATAATGACAGGTCTACCTACATTTACACTAGCGCCAAGTTCGTAGTAGTGCGCCGATTGGTGGACGATTTGTGAATCAGCCAAAATATCCTGCCATTCCATACAATAAATAAAAATTTGTGATTAACACGAGTTTGCGACATGTGATTTAGTCGTTTATCTAAATGTATAAAAGAAGAAACTGATTGACTGACATATCAACGCACAGCCCAAACCGCTGGGTCTAGAGACTCCAAATTTGGCACAAAGGTTCCTCATAGGCTTGCCAACTCCAAAAAAGGCATTTCCGGGATTACCTAGCTCGACATCCGGGACTTGGGTATATTACGCGGGACACAACACACCACATACAAAAAGTGGTTAGAAAAAAACTATACGTAATTTAAGTTAATAAAAAAATGAATACAAAATGTATGACCAACATTTTAAATTAATAAATTATTTTATTTCCTAAATTTAAAACTTTACTTATTTTGAGATTTTTTGCGCATTTCAACAAGTTTTTGTTTTGCAATATACGTAGTTAGAAAATTCGCTGCATTTTTGGTCAAAATTAATTTTAATTTGTAGTCCCGCCCAGGGACGTATTTTAAGGTTCGGCGCCCTAGGCCAATAAAATATGCCACCCCTAGGGTCGTTATCTACGTAAGGGAGGATGCCTGTCTAGGATGCGCAAAAAGCCTGGGTTTTTAGAAAAATGCCCGTCTATAGTAAAAAAAAAGCCGCGCAGCGCGATTTTTAGACAGTTTCATCCAATAATCTCATAATTTTGCCAATCTTCAGTGAAAAACATCGTCCGCGCAGCGCGATTTTTTGTCAGTTCCATCCACTATTCTTGTAATTTTGCCTGTAAAGTAAGAAAAAAAATAGTCGCACAGCGAGATTTTTAGTCAGTTTTGTCTACTAATCTCACTAATCAGGGAATATTATTACTCTTACATGGACATAAATAATTTATGCCATGTTCATTCATAAGCACCCAATACTTGTCAGGGGCTGATTTTTGTTTTTCTTCTACTAATGACTTTAACTGATTTCCGGGACAAAAGGCGTCCCGCAAGGGGTCTCGGCGGGACGGCCCAAAATTGCCTCAGAAGCGGGACGTCCCGGAAAATCCGGGACGGTTGGCAAGCCTAGTTCCTCATGAGATCTAGTGGTGCACTAAGAAAGGATTTTTTAAAACTAGATTGATTAATATATACTTTTTTCAGCGTTTTTGTAAATTCTACCCCCGAAGGGGTACTCCTTATTTAACGATAATTTAAGAAAATATTTATTGGCAAAAAGTTATTACACATTGTTATTATTACAATTTTAATTAAATTATAACTTATTTATTATTAATTTATTAATCTGACAATTTACAATTATGACTATTATTCTATCCCTTGACATGGTATTATTAGATTATGCACCAGATATCACTATTAAATTCTTTAATATTATTTTTTGTTTGGGAAGTGTATCAAATTGACATCAGTTTCTTTTTTTATATCATTATTATTCAATTATTTTACTTTATATCGCATGACATATAATTTTAATAGTATTGATTTAATTGTTTTTAATTTCATATTGTAGTGCCCTTACAGGGTTCATGTGCTGGACTAATACTATTTTATAATCTGTTATTAACCACATGAAACAATAAATAAATTATGAATAAAAAGGGGGATGAAGTTGTGTTTAGAAAATCCTTCATTTTCGAAGTAAAAACCGCAAAATTTATAATTTAGGCTTTTGGATGGAAATCTAACGCAACGTATATTGTTATTGGTAGTATTTCAACCCCTATGGGGATGAAATGAGGTAAATAAACCTAAAAATAGATATGGATGTCGTTATTGGGGTTTTCTAGGATAACGATTTCGAAAATGAATGACATTTAATTTGAAGTCCAACACGGTGGACATGATTTAATACCTAAAGGGGTGAAAATGGTGTTCAAATTTTGTATGGAAAAAGAATATAAAATACACATTACAACTTTAAAATTCGTAGGAGCACGTCTAAAAATAAATAGGCAAACGCATATTTTGTTATTTTGAAAATCATCCCTTAGGGGTAAATGGGGTAAGTAAACATGAAAATCGATGTGGATGGTGATTGCGAAAATGACATTTATTTTGAAGTCGGGGCGGACGGGGTCGGGACGGGGACGGTAACGGGACCAAACGGGAATCGGAATGGGAAATGGTAAAGAAACGGAAACAGGATACTAATATCTCAGGACCCAATTCTGATTATTGTAATAAACTAGATTCCGCCTGCGACTTCGTCCGCGTGGATATTAGAGAAAATTCTTATGGAACCTTCAACCAGGATCCGACCAGCCGTTATTACGCGATTAGGCGGGTCCCCACCAAGCGCGCTGCCTCGCGAGGCAAGACGCTTGCCGCGTGTGGCGGGCCTCGCACGAGGCTGCTTGCTTGGTGGGGACCCGCCTAATCGCGTAAAAACGGCTGGTCAGATCTTGGTTGAAGGTTCCCTAAGGATTTTCTCAAATATCCACGCAGAGGATGTCGCGGGCGGAAGCTAGTTGCTAATATTTAAGCTTTAATAGTATGCGTAGCGTTCAAATATGTGATAGAATGTTGGCCATTTGAGTAGGGGGCAGTCTTACTAGCAACTAAATCGAGTATCTACCCCTCTCCTAGGAATCGGACCCGAGAATCCTGCGCCTTTCACGGGTGAACAAACCAATAGACCACAGAGACTGTTATTAAAATGCATGTCATGTTAATTGATGCTTGTTGAAGTGCAAATTGAACGTTTCGCAGTATCTTTTATAATGACGCGCATCTGTTATTGCTAACTGTAGGCTGTCGCAGCGTCTGAAATTAGCCGAGTTGATTGAAATGAAGACGTATCAAATTGATATGTCGATAACGAAATAACAATAATTAGATACCGTCCGCGGTCGTCAGTTATGTTTAACGCCATCTGTTGAGTGCTGTGTATTCACACCGCTATTTTGTGACGTCATAATTCTTGTACGTACAATAGACCAGATGGCGCCATAAGGTTTGTATCCCACTCAGTACATACCATAGCGAAAGTGGCGCCCTCAGAGGTTTTTATGTTTGTAATAGATCAAGATTTTAATATAACTAAATAAACGTGGAATTTTTAAAACCCATAGTCTAGTATTTTTAGAAGGTCATTCCCTCGTAAAGTCCGTTCGCTCAGATAGTGTCGCCCTTTTATCTCGCCGCCTTTGCACGTGCCGCTTCTTGTCAAAGGATGCCGCCGCATGAACAAAAGATACCGCGTGCGGCGTACACCCGTAAGTCAATTTGGATTTTGGCAGTTTACATAGTAGTGCCGTAGTGAAAGATTGTGTTTGTTACCGGTATTCCTGTCTCTGAACACAAGTGCTTGCGGGTTTACCGACACTATCTAAGCGAACGGACCGTAGTCATTCGTAGAAGTATAATATACATGTATATAAGGTCCTTCGTAAATAGTGCACATAATTTTAAGGGGTGAATGTACTCATGCATACAAACAACTTTTACTATGGGACCAACATTGAAATCACGAAAAAAAAATCAGCTGTTCCATACATTTTGATCTATTTGATTTTAAATTTTCTATGGAACAGCTGATTTTTTTTTCGCGATTTCAATGTTGGTCCCATAGTAAAAGTTGTTTGTATGCATGAGTACATTGACCCCTTAAAATTATGTGCACTATTTACGAAGGACCTTATATAGATAGCAAATCTGTCAAAAACGGCCATTTATAAGTGTGTTTCTTTTAGTTTTATTTGCTATGTACTTGAATGTTACCTTACAAATAATAGACTATGGGGCTCAAAAATTCCACATTTAATTTTATTGAAATTATGTTTTATAATTGCAATATTAAACATAATTCACTGCGGCGGCGCCACTTTCGGTCCGAGTACTGTCTTAAAGTTAAGAATCGATTAATATACTTATGTGGTCAGTTGTGTGTTATTTTTAGCCAGATAATATTTTGTATTGTTTAATAATGTACGCTGGGCTGGTATTAAGGAAAACTATTTGAAGTACCGTTTTGTTACTCTAATTATACGCCGCCGTATAATATAATAATTTTACGCAATAAACTACATAACTAATAAATTTTAACAGCTGTCAAAGCACACAAATGCAAATGAGATGAGACCTTCACTAAAATATTAATAAAACCTATTCTTATTATCAGTTATACGACTGTTAATATTTATTTTAACACAAACATGACATTGGGTGAACTCATTTGTTAAAAGTACCTAACTAATCAATAAAATAAATGTCCAATCCAATTCATTAAATTAAGAATGTAACTTACGTACTTTATTACGTAGATACTTTCTTTGGTGACAATGTGTCGTCTTTCCATTACAAAAGTTTAAGGTAAAAAGGACCATAAAGCCAAATGGTATAGGTTAGTGCTACATTAAGTTTCCTCTAATATGTCAGACAAGTGTTATCTTTGTTGGGGCGTAATGGTCATCCTGTTGTCACTTGGCCATCGCTATGTTGTTAACTATGTCTCCATAGTAATGATGCTTTATGAAACCAAAAGTACCTTAAAGACAACATGAAATATTGTTTGTCTTCAACGAGGAAACATTATATTAGGTTGCATCGATTTTATGGTAGCGTGTATTAAATATACATAAAGATGAAATATTTGGCTGCTATAAGCTTGCTAACGCAATGGTTTCTCATACCTTTGTTATCATTATTATTACTCTCATTTGCAAAATTAAACCGACATTAATTTACTTACGTAATAAGGATGCTAAATTATCGTTTTAATATTCTCAGTCATTAAAAATTGTAACCCCAATAGATATTTGATCTCATCAAAGGATTTATTTTGGGTGTCAAAAGTGTTGATATGTTTTAGTTTAATCCTAAATTAGGACTAAACCTATCAACGCTAGGAAAATCTTTTACTACTTAGATTGTTTTGTCAGACTATCGACAAACGATCGTATTTTTTTTATCGCACTTCTGGGCACGGGTCTCCGCCCGGACGATATAACCTGGGGCCGTACCGGCTAACGAATCGATTATCGAAAAGTCTGCTGGGTTTCAACTTAAGACAGAAAAATCAAAGTAAGGAACTTCGTCATGTACTTTCTGTTGACGTAATTTGGAAGATAACGATGTTCGTGTGACATCATGAATTGGGGTTCGCTATTTTGGCCCAATTGGGGCTCGATTTATCTGTTTTAATTTGAAACCCAGCAGACTTTTCGATAATCGATTCGTTAGCCGGTACGGCCCCTGTAATCCACGCCGGCGAAGCTGCGGGCGGAATACTAGTATTTCATAATTTCACATTGAAGAATTTTATTATTTTGATTCAGAAACTAAAGAAATATGGACCTCGAAATTGCGACCAGTCTAACCGATCAATATTTTCAAATCGTACTTGCAAACATAAGAGACCCAAAACATTAGTTATTCAGCTGTGATATGGTTTTTTTGCTAATTTTATGCTTACTTGAAACATTTTCATTCAAATTACATAGATAGAGGATTCCTCCGTTCATAGTCCTATAGATACAATGCACATTATGCCGCATTGTAAAGATTTAAATGACATTCCAAAGGTGCAAGTAGTAAAGAAAAATCAATAAGCAATATATTTTTTATAGAATGAAAAACAGTTGTAAAAATAAGGTTTATTCGATCATGTTTCTCTATACGTACTGTTTTATTGGTATTGGATTTGCTTGGTCGTTGCAATAACACAAACAATAAATATGGCAGTAACGTGGTCTAGGTTGATTGCTGATATCGAATGGATGCATGAGTTTCAATGTAATCATGTCAGGGGCTGACCCGAGCTCAAGGCCACCGGCACGCCACCCCTAATGACACGGTCAGCTAGGCACCACACGATTGGAAATATTATAATATTCCATTCACTATCTGTCCCACACATCGCTCGGTGAAATATCGATTGCCCTCAATACTCCAACTCCTGCCACACTACTACTTTAAAACATTTAAATATAGATCTATCTAATCACAAAGTTGCCGATATAAATTGTTTAATTCCCGTTTATCTTATCACTGGTTATCATTAATTTTACATTGCCACTTGTAAATGACTTCGTCTACTTAAGGCGTTCGGCGTTTTCCCTGATAAACTCAAAGATGTTGTTATGCGATCAAATTATTTGCTTGGGCGAATAATGCCGTGAAGTCTGTTATGTAATTCGGTCATGATATCTAATCTTCAGCACATTCTGCCCAAATGACATCAGGATTATTGTTTTATAATATGGTGTGTATGTATTGTATTCTCGAATGCAGTTCAACTAATCGAATGAAATCACAAATTATTTTCGCGTAAAGGTAACTATGGTTGCGTCGATGTTTTCCGAATGGCCACTGTTCACGTACAGATGTTTACACAACATTCTTTTATAACAAAACCATTGTTTTGAATCGCATGTGCATGCGATAATCAAAACATCTCGTTGCCACAGGATGGAATTGAAGAACGAAGGAATGTCCGGTAGATCAGAATCGAAGTTTGCCTTCCAGAACAGATAGTTCTATTATATTTTAGATTATCTAAAAATACTTGTAAATACCAAGGCAGACATAAAAGTTTGTAGCTACAATGTTATCAATAAATTATTCTGATACGAATTCCTAGTTGTGAAGTGAAGAGTCTACCTACTGCATCACGAAAGTCAGGTTAATATAGTCTTAGAGTAAGTTTTCTTAGAGTAAGTTTACCGACCAATTCTCTTCATTGGGTATCCGATTTGAAGTGTAGTCGTGCGTGGCAACATACTCATTGCAAAATGCAGAAAATATTTTTTTTTCAACGGCTAGAACAGTATACAGACAAACTTACTTAATAATAACCATCTTTTAAAGTTATTAATTTCAATAATCTTGATCAATTTATAGATACATTACAATGTAATAAAACAGCTGTATCATGTGACTCAGAAACATGATCTTTATTACATGTGTATCAAACCTATCACTGTTTAAATAGCCGTTATTTTTTTGTATTGTGTGTAATATTTTCCGGTTACTTATTAGTCCCATTACTTGATATTGTGAAATTGTTGTGACACACAACATTGAGTTGAGATTATATTCGAGCTAAATTTCCTTATAAATTCTTCAACATACATATTTTGGAAGGAAAGTTGCAAAATAGGTACCTACAGTATAACTCCTCCAAAGGAAATTTTGTATCTGAAATTCACTAGTTACTAATGGGGAATGTCCGAAAAAAATCAAATAGGCTGAATATTTTTTCATAGGTAGAAATAAGCTCCCTTAGTTATAGAAAAAAAATCAGAATTTTAGGTTGCGTGAAAAAATTAAAAAAAATGAAAGTCTCTTCGACTTCACAAATGTAAGAAAGTAACAGCAGAATGGAGGTTATACCTTTGCCAACACCTGCCACTATGACAACAAGAATTAAAAAAAAAAATTGACATTTTGTGTTGAATTTTTTTTTAATACCATGTTGTGGTTGTAGCAGGTGATGGCAAAGGTATTAATCTCCATTCTGCTGTTAGTTTCCTATATTTGTAAAGTCGAAGAGACTTTCATTTTTTAGGGTTCCGTACCTCAAAAGGAAAAAACGGAACCCTTATAGGATCACTTTGTTGTCCGTCTGTCTGTCTGTCCGTCCGTCTGTCTGTCAAGACCCTTTATCTCAGGAACGCGTGGAGGTATCGAATTGAAATTTAAACCATATACTAAGGTCTACGGGCCCTTGAAGCTGTAAAAAAATCAAACTTCTAAGTTAACGTAAAAAAAAGATACTGCCGTTTAGGGCGCAAAAAACGCATTTTCGATACTCTCAAAGGAATCAAAATTCATAGGGTACTTCCCGTTGACCTAGAACTATGAAATTTGGCAGGTAATAGCGTCTTATACTACACTTACAGGAATAAATCTGAAAACTGTATATTTGTAATTAAATCATAATAAAATATGGTCATTAAAATACGTAATTATTAATCATCTTGGTGAAACAACGGTATGCGCGGTCATAGTTTAACTTCTAATTACTTTTGGATTAATCGCGCCACTAATTCTTTTTAAAATATCAATATTTATTATTATTAATTATTCAGATCCTTTCAAATCTTGTTATAGTTAATTACTTTTAAAAATAAAATTAAAAAGTAATAAATTTGGCTCTAAATATTTTCGCAACATGGCGGTATGTCACGCTGTTTGACAGGGGGTATTCTTCTTATTATTTTTGTTTTGGCAATCTACTTTCTTCTTGGAAGTAATTTTTGCCAGTGTCAAGTGTTGAATAGTTCAGTGGTAGATTGTTTCAGTTTACATTAAAATGCGGGTGCATCGCATTCCAATGTTGCTTGGAGCATTTGGCACCAAGTATAATCAAGACAGTTTACTCGGTAAGGTTAGCCGAGGTAGCCACCACTACAATAAAAGTCTCGGCTTCACACAACCAAAATCTCGCCTATTTCCATTATCCCACATATTGTTCAGTCAATATTTGTATGAGAATCCATTACTAACGTGTAATAATGGATTTTCATACAAAAATTGCCGGCGTCTGTCCAGTAATGTTTCTATTAAAACTCATTACACTCGTGTTATTCAGAAATGGAGCGAACTTTTCAATGAAACACAATTAATATAGGTATCAAATGTCGCCTTGATGAGCGAGCACATTCTAAAATATTTTTTTTTAATATTCGGTATACTGGTATCACGTGGAAGGCCTTGATGAGCACATTCCAAAAAATTAAAAAAAATAAAAACGACAAAAAATTGTTTTGGTGCAATATGGGTATCAAATGAAAGGCCTTGATGAGCGCATTCCAAAAAGATAAAAAAAAACGAAAACAATTTTTTTTTTCAATACCTATGGTTATCAAATGAAAGTTTTTTGAAAAGTTTTTTGGAATATGCTCATCAAGCATATTCCAAAAAATTGAAAAAAAAAATTAAAAACGAAAGGTAAATTTTTTTTTCAATTTTCAATATGAGCACATTCCAAAAAACTGAAAAAAAACCCAAAAAATAATATTTTTTTTGCAATATGGGTATCAAATGAAAGGCCTTGATGAGCACTTTCCAAAAAACTGAAAAAAAATAATGAAAAACTGAAATTAATGAAAAAAAAAAGGATTTTTTTTTCAATGTGTGTATCAAATAAAAGGCCTTTATGTGCACATTCCAAAAAAATTGAAAAAAAAAAAAAAAACGAAAAAAAAACTGTTTTGGCGCAATATGGGTATCAAATGAAAGGCCTTGATGAGCGCATTCCAAAAAGATAAAAAAAACGAAAACAATTTTTTTTTCAATACCTATGGGTATCAAATGAAAGTTTTTTGAAAAGTTTTTTGGAATATGCTCATCAAGGAGCATATTCCAAAAAACTGAAAAAAAATTAAAAACGAAAGGTAATTTTTTTTTGCAATTTGGGTATCAAATGAAAGGCCTTGATGAGCACATTCCAAAAAACTGAAAAAAAAAAACGAAAAAATAATATTTTTTTGCAATATGGGTATCAAATGAAAGGCCTTGATGAGCACTTTCCAAAAAACTGAAAAAAAATAATGAAAAACTGGAAATAAATGAAAAAAAAACGGATTTTTTTTTTCAATATGTGTATCAAATGAAAGGCCTTTATGTGCACATTCCACTTTCCATTTTCTTTTTTCAATTACTGTAAGTAATTTAAAATTAAAATAAAAAGCTTAAAACTTTTAAAACTAAAAAGTTATAAGTTTAAAAGTACTACACAAGCCTTGGCCGCATCTAGGCATTGATGGACTCACGTATATTCTTCAATGCCTGTCTTGAGTGCCGCTGCAGTAATGTACTATTCCATTTCAAACCTTCGCCCGTGGTCAATTCTTTGTCGTAATCCCTGGAAGGGTTATTTTCTACGTGGCGATAAAGGATTTCAAATGGTTATCTATATATAGCAGTCTGCTGAACGGATTTTGATGGTATTTTTTTACAGTTTGGTAGCTTGGAGTCCAACTTATAATCTACGCAATTTTTCACATAATTCCGGTAGGTAGAACCTGGGATAAAGCTTGAACTCTCCGTAGTACAGTTTTCATATTTAAAGCTAATAACTTCCAACCACTTTTTTTCAAAATATTTCCTTTGTACGGACACAACTTTTCTATAGCTTTATTTTATGTATAGATGTAGGTCTGTACGGAACCCTCGGTGGGCGAGCCCGACTCGCACTTGTCCGGTTTTTTTTAAATTTTTTCACGCAACCGAAAATTCTGAATTTTTTTTTCTATAACTAAGGGAGTTTATTCCTACCTATGAAAAAATATTCAGCCAATTTGATTTTTTTCGGACATTCCCCATTCATACGTAACATAATGTTCAACATAATCTAACTCAAAAGTATGGGATCCTGTTTCCCCCTGAATATTATTATGTTAATTGATTGTGTTTCCTTCCTGGTCTATATATAATTTTCAATATCATATACCTACCAAGCAATGTGTTTACAAACTGTAGTAATAATAGGTAATCAACAAGAGACTTGGTACAGCACAATACTCAACCATTTTATGAACAAAGATTCTAAGAGTAAGTAAAATTTAAATAAAAATTTAAATAAAAATAAAAATCGGGCACTCCAGGAGTGCCGGCAGAAGTGAAAAGTTTAATATTAACGTTGTGCATTTTTGATATTTTGAAATTAGTTAATAATAATATAATAATAATAATAAAAGTTCTTTATTTCACCAAATCACAAAATAATTTCAACAGGAATTACATACAAGTTGCAAAGGATTAAAATTATTTCTTTCCTATTACTATACAGTCACACAATTCAATCAGTTTGTAATTAGAGAAAAATTCTAAAGTTTTCGCGCCAGTGGCCTTTTTGATTTCTACGTGCACGCATTCTACGATTTAAACTTATAGTCACAGAGTATAAATAAGTCTATGATTTCACCGAAGAGATGGCTGCTATTAGTTCCATTTTCAAAATTAGCGCGTTGCTGGTGACACAAGTGTTTACGTCTTAAAATGACGCGCCGCCATTTTCAACGCGCCCCGTAGATAGAGAGGGGGATACTTCCACCGCCAGCTGTCTACTCTCCATCCGTCACATCCGTCTTACGCATTTTCGATCAGCCACGTGATTCTTACTGACGTGAGTTTAGCATTTTTTCCCCATTACAAAAAAGCGTACAACGCCGCTAAAGAAGTTTTCACTTCAAAAAATACTGAAAACCTTGTACCGAATCATGAGTTCACTTCGTGGAGTGCGCTCGTCATGGACTTTTCCACCGCAACAGCCATCCCTGGTGTGTGCTTTTCGATGCGTCCACTGCAACTTCAGCTGAGCAATCCTTCCAGCGATGTCGGTCGGTTACTGTAGTGCATATAATGGATCTTCTCATCCCTGATTCGATCCCGCAGCTTAACACCAATCATGGACCTTGAGCCTTTTTAACTGGTCAAAGACCTTCGTCTTGAAATAAGTAAGACACGGAGATTTTCCGAAGTTTCCTAAATGCTACTCATCCGAGCGATCTCTTGATTCGACTTACGTATCTAGACTGTATGTCTTAGGTACCTATACTGAGATGTTCAAGCGTTGTGTTCTGTTGTTCATTCAGGTCTTCCAAGGTGTCAGTCATAAGAACTACTTCATCGGCAAAACAAAGGTGTGTCTGGCTCTCACCATAGATGTTGATGTAGAATTCTATCCATTACTAAGTATCCTCTAACGTCGTGATGAACAGTTTCGGAGAAATAACAACTCCCTGTCTCTCACCTTTCTTGAGCGGAGTTCTGGTCCTAAAATCGAACTAACATCCGCAGTAGATAAAGTAACCAACGTCACTGGAAGGATTGCTCAGCTGAAGTAGCAGTGGGTTGGACATATAGCGGAAAGGTTCTAGAATGGCGATCGCGCACCGGACGACGCTCCGTGGGTAGGCCCCCGACAAGGTGGATCGACGATCTGGTGAAGGTCGCGGTGCGCCGCTGGATACGGGCAGCGCAAGACCGATCATCGTGGAGATCCTTGGGGAAGGCCTATACCAAGCAGTGGGTGTCGTGCGGCTGATATGATACTGATGAATCGAACTAATATGGTGCCATTTTCGTACAAGTACCTCTGTTCCTCGATATGTAGTCCACTTAAAACCTCTGTAGAAACGACTGAGAATCGACCTTCATTTATCTCGGATTATTATGCTATATTATACTAACGTAATATGTAATCAGTTATTATCAACAATATGCGAAATGGGAAATAGATTAGAAGCATGTCTAGAATTTCTACAGTTAGAGAGAAGTAGTACTTGATTGATCGTGTTTGCTAGGTCAGTTATAACTTAGTACAAAGATAAGAGATTTCATGCAATTTAAATATCTACTATTGACGTGGTATTTTGTTTTTGTTCGTTGTTGCTGTGGATTTTTTTACTACGCAGGTATAATAATAATTTAGTTCAGTAGTTTACATTTCCTGTATTTGTTTGTTTTAATGAAATGATTTACCATGGACTATTCTAATTATATCAATTGCTAATTGAATAAAATAGGTATCATCCTATTGTGATCTGCGAAAATCACAATAAAAAATTACGGACTTGTTGACTATCTTTAATCGATTTTTTATGAACTTTTAGACCATGATGATGCGTTTGAGCTTTTCCGTTATTGTTTGTTCACAGAGACATATATAATGCTCCGATAATTCACAGGAATTCTTTTAAATTGTATCTTGGAATAAAACACTGACTATCGTTAGTTGTATTAAAAAATATATATAAATGTACTCCGACCAATTACAAACTGTAGTAGCGATGACGTACCACAACATCCAGACAAGGTTAATATATTTAGGAAAGGTTTATTTATTCATTTATGTACTCTTTATTGTACACACAGAAACAAACAGAGACACAGCACAACATAAAAGAGACATACAATTTAAAGGCGGCCTTAGCACTAAAAAAGGGATTTCTTCCAGGCAACTTTAGGATGGACAGGAATAGAAAATAAATATGATGGGGTAGGTAGTTGAAGGTGTACATATTAAATTCTAATAAAATACTACTAAATACAAATAACTACACAAATACCCACCTAATCCTATCTACCTAATACTTAATACATACAAAATAATAAACTTATATAAATACCTACAATGAAGAGGAAATATTATAGTAGTAAGATCCAGTAATAAGAGTAAAAGAAGTACCTACAAGGCAAGATAGTGCTCTTTAACTTGCTTTTTAAATGTGTGTAGAGATTGGACAGAACTTATTGTCACCGGCAATGCATTCCATAAGCAGACAGCCTGTACCGAAAAGGATTGATCTTAGAACCTAGCTAGTAGAATGCATAGGCACTTCCAGTAGCAAGTTTTCTGGTGACCAGGAACGGGAAAGGACTCTTTTACAAGTTTGAATTGATCTTTAAGTTGAGAACGGGTGGTAGGATTAAAGAGAATCCATACTGTGCTAATATTATAAATTATAAGTAGCTAATTAGTGCCACAATTTATAAATTATTTTAAATTATCCTATGAATAATCTTTTTCCTGTAACTAATTGTCCAGAACGCGACAGTTGGTTGACTTGGGTTGTTCCATGATTATTCCACTAATAATGGTCAACATAATCGTTTTGTAATTTTATATAAGTCCGATAGTGTTTACATACCATATCATCAAAATAACTGCTGATCTTATCAAAATATTGGCAATGAAATAAATTGCTTCCTGGAGGTAATATTTTTGAGATTAAATTTAAATAAATTACAACTATGTCGTCTACAACTTTTTCAATTTGAATGTTTATTTTGATTACTACCAGAAATAAGCATTTTAGTAGATACAATAGAGATAGAAATTTAGCTGCTACTTGTGGTGTGGTATTTTCTATCTGCCTACTATAGCGTTTCTAATAAGTCTTTTGCCCCAACCGTGGTGGTATTAAATGATGAATCACGTGAGATCCAAACTGATCAGCTAGTTACTCTGTATCAGTAGAAATAAAATAGTAAAGTATAGGTTTTTTAAAACTGTGATCGTACATTCGACAGTTTTTCAAGTTAGTGATTCTCCAATATTCCATGTTTGGACACCTCGTGCCTTGAACTTTAACTTAACCGTTTTATGTAAACAAGCGTAGTAACGTGTCATGGAGTTAGTGTTATTTATTACCTTCCTTACAATACTCCCGTTAACGTCGCACGAACGCTCTAATTTAATTTGAAACAGCGCTTGTCTTCTTTGCACCACAAGCTAGTCCTCTAGGTCTATTTTAGATCAGTATCTAAAATGGTTTTGATTTGACAATCTATTAGTAGTACATTGTAGGTAAGATTGCTTCGGAAATACTAAACAATATTATCAAAAAAATTGGCCATCTGATACGGAATCGTCACAAGTACCTACCTAACTGATTAAGAATCAAGACAAACGTTCTTATCAGTCGGCAAAAAGACTGCAAGGACTTCGACAGGTTAAAATGGAGGACGTCTTAACTCTTTAGAGTCAGTTTCACAGATATCGGATTGCTTCATACAGATTAGTTCATTTTTAAATTAAACCAGAAGATATATTGTGCTATTCGGAACCTGCGAAACAGGCTGCCTACAAATTACTGAAATAGCTTCTCACCGTTAAAAATGCAATCTTATTCTTTGAATTGGGCATTTTTGCGGAAGGTGGATCAACTAGATAGGTGTAATATTCTTACCTGGGTGATAATTTATGTATCACCTATAATAGTAGTATATTTAAAAAATATTACATAGTGTGGTATAAAGTTATGATAAATATATGGGCGTAACGAAGAAAATATGGCAAGTAAGTTTCCACATGTGGAATTTGTACCACAAAGGGGCCACGCCACGCTAATTTTTTCGCTTGTTTATTTTTCAAGGTTGTTGACAACAGCTACTTTGTACAAAATTGGTAGGTGCTTACACAAAATAAAGACAAAGTTATGATTAAAAAAACATAAAGTAGGTACCTAGTAAGATTGTGTGTTTACACTTTAGTAAAAAATAATAATAAAATTGAGTGCTTTGATATAGGTAGGTACTTACATTAATATTTATTTACCTTCATTTAAAAAATATTTATTCACAGTTTCTGCTGATGTTTTTTAACTTACTAACGTAAGAGAGACGTAATAAAAGTCGTACGTTTTTTCTGTACTTCGTGTCTGCTGTAACGTACTTACAAAACACAGTCTGTAAGTATTGTAGCGTGACCTCCCTGTCCTCACTTAATATTTAATTTATTCATAATATACAAATAAGCGTTACATGTATTTAACTACATGCTGGCAAATACTAGGAAATATCGCTGCCAGAGCCAGATACCACAAAAGTACCTACGCAAAACGAACGCTGATAACTGTTATCACTTGAATTATAATGTGTCAACAACTAAGTTTATTATCTCATTTGTTATTGTACAACAATAAGTGCACAGAATATATGTTTATTTAATTGTACAGACAGAAAAATATGTAATATAAGTATAAAAAAATAATAATTTCAGATATTTCTATTCTAGGTATATTTTGAATTTCGTATAATGTATTCGCATAACAACTATAGGATGGGAAGTATAAATTTGGATTGATCATTTGTGAACGGCAGAAGTAGGTACTTACCTATTACAAGTTATGTGGGTAAGTGAAATGAGAATAACCTAACCTAACCTTTACCGTCAGTACTATTATATATTCTGTGAAGATTCTGTGCCTTTACAGCTGTCGAGGAAAGTGGTCATTATCAGTCGTTTTCGTCCTTACTGTTAGCAGGAATTTATGAGTGGCATCTGGAAAAGATAAACTATAGAAATAACTTAAAAACTACCCTTTTTATTGCGGCGAAACCACAGGGACAGGTACGCAGGAAAAGTTTATCGTAGAAGTACTCTGCAGCTGCGGTAGGTATGCTGTACGTACAGTACAGTTTCAACTGGACTGAAATTGAGTTACCTACCTAAATTAAATTAAAAAGTAACGACTGTTTTGGAATTTGGTAGGGGGGAAATAATTATAAGTACGTAGGTATCTAAACCGATCGTTTATAATCCCACGTAGCACTATAATGGCTTTCCGATTTCGATAGCGTTTAATTGCACCGTGCGTGTTACAACAAAACTGTAATTTACGCAAACAGTGGTACGTGGTGTGCTCGTGGCGTTGTTTGACTCACAAAATGCCAATTCAAATATGTATACTTACCGAATTTATTTAATTTTGTCAGTTACAGTTCAATTCAACCTTATTCAATATAATTATCGTTGTTTAAGTATTTATTATTTATCGATATTGCGACATTACTCGTTTAAAAATATTGAATGTGAAGAGGCGACATGTAATTTCCACGTAATGTGATTGAATATGTCTTGTAGGTAGCCGAATCTTTCAGTAAGCAAAATTACCCTCGCAAGCAGTTCTCGCTAGTGAAATTTTATGCTACCTATGAGAAATAGTGATCGTAATAAATATTGTTAACTATACAAATACTTATTTGCAACAAGTTTTATAATAAGTAGATAAGTGGTGTTAATCAATCTGAAACTGCATGAAAAATTGTGAACATGTATTATTATTAGGATTTTGCACGCGTCCTAGGTTGATTAAAAATCGCATACTTATTTCTTATCTTAACATTGAAGTCGTTGTTTGCGGTAATTGGTCATTTCGTATTAATTAAAAATATCATGCGTATGAGTGCTGCAATACCTATCTAAGAACATGTTAAGGCAGTATGCCATTTATACGCTGGACATTTTAAAATTATAATATACCTAATTTAAAATAGGTACATGATTTGCAAAATGTAAAATTATTGTAATTTTCTGCAGTACTTCGTCCATTCTTTAAAATGTATAAATACTGAAGCTTCCATTTACATAAATTGTTTTTTTTTATTGTAAACAAAGTACATGACGTAAATGCTATTATTGTATCTTTTAAGAATTAAACATGCCTTAAAGAGTTATTCATTTGTTTAGATTGCCGTGGGGCGCAGCACCCGCGATCACAC
Organism: Agriphila geniculea; assembly: GCA_943789525.1. NCBI lineage: Eukaryota > Metazoa > Arthropoda > Insecta > Lepidoptera > Crambidae > Agriphila > Agriphila geniculea. The sequence continues at coordinate 23,527,036 of OX038871.1, forward strand.
AATCGACGTTGACCTGAGTCTAGAGGGCCCCGCCGCTAAGGTCTCGCGCAAGCAAGCGACCATTCGTCTCCGCAACAGTGGGGACTTTTTCATGTCTTCGGAGGGCAAGAGGCCTATATTTGTAGACGGCCGGCCGATACTCCAGGGGAACAAAGTGAAGCTTAACCATAACAGCGTCATTGAGGTACGTCCGTACGTAGGTACATAATTTTTTAACAAGTTGTTTCTTTTTTTTTGTAGAAGTAGTTTCTAATAAAAATAATCTAATAAAAATAAAAATAATAGTAATAATAAAAAAGAGCCTCGTGGTAGCTGTATTTAAATCAGCAGGCGAAGTCACTAAACAGATATTTTTTGTATACATGACTTTTCGATTATTTTGTGTACAGACAAGTAAACAATAGGTTTTCTACGTCGAATGCTCCTCTTTAGTTCGTCATGCTACAGACAGGCATATCTTTTACAGTAGGTATGAAAATAAGACTGAAAAAACAGTACAGGTCGCGCCAAGATTCTAACTCGTTCTGAACACGAGGCGATCAATGATTTATCGCAATTTTGTACGGAAAATACAGTCTACGCATGCGCGAAGCAACTTCAGAGTGGTACGATCTATGTGCAACACAAATGTGCATTGCAACGTCAATTCCGGATCAGTTAATACCTATACCTAGATAAGATACTAATGTTGTTTTTTTTTCCATACAGATTGCCGGACTTCGCTTCGTTTTCCTGGTTAACCAAGAACTTATCAGCGCTATCAGACAAGAAGCTGTAAAAGTAACAATTCCTGTATAACTAAATGATAAAATAAATGTTATTTTTCCTTCAGTAAAATGCATTTTTATTCAGAACACATTTATTTGGTCAATCAGAAAAGTTTTCAAAACTAGTATACACGCGAATATATAACATTATAGTATATGACCCCACTCTAATTATTCTCACGCATCAAAATATATACCACCCAGTTTAAAACAGTGAATAGGTACAACTCTCTTAAATACTCTTAAAATATAACTAACTAGGGAACACCATCACGTGCGTTACTGCATAAGGATATGCTTTAACATTTAAAAGACAAGAAATCTAAACACTTACAGCTAATATATCTATAACAAATTCCATAACCGAATAAAATTATAAGTGATAGATAACCATAACATACAAAATACTTAATCACAAATTTACAAATGGCCATCAAGGTGCATGAAATCATAGAACTATCCACGCATCGGTGTAACAAAAACCAACAAAGTAACAGGTACCTGAACAATATCTCTATACAGAGTGGATATCATCGAATAGGAATACTATGTATATTTAACTAATATACATATAGATTATGATAGCTACGAAATAGCTATTTTAGGATAGATTCTGATATGATTTTCGATAGTCACATATTTTAAGCTTAGGAAAATCATAACCTCTTTGGTTGTCCTTTGAGGGGTATGGCAAAATATGCTCATGGCGCCCGCCAAAAAATGCGCGTGCGTCGGTCGCGCCGCGTGTCGCTCTCAAATGGTGTTAATTTTTGCGTCAAGCTCTGGAGCCTTATTATTATTCGAGTGTAAGAGGCTCTGCAGCTCTGATAGAGCTGTAGTTACTGCGACCTGAAAGATAATATGACTCGCCACCTAATTTTTTTTAACGGTTAAGTAAGATTTAGTTTCGCAGTAAGGCCTCTGCTCATACTGTTCTCGAAAATACCACGAGCTCAGCGCTTTTATGTCCACGCAAATTTTGGCCGGTGCTTTTATTTACTAAAACGCATATCACTTATACAGAAGGTATAATATGCTGATATGTCTTTAAAAAGAAAAATAATTACAAGATCAGCCTCAACTGTCAAATATCATTAAATCATTGGTCAAAAGCAATGCCCCATCCCTTTGTACATTTAGTATCCACATTGGATCATAATTTAACATCTAAACACTTAAACATCTATGTATATTACACTAACAATAAATCTTTTATAAATAAACAGTCCAACAAATCATTCAACCCTTTTAACAATATATACATCCAGTATTCATATAAAATAGCAAATACATAGCTTATTCCTAACTTGAAGGCAACACTTGCAACATATTTGTTTAACATATTAAATTGGACTTAAAAGCATATATTTGGTATATTAAAATTTTAAACACCCTGTACACAATATAAAAATAGTGTATTATGTTTTATTACATTAACCTCATTTAGGCACAATCAGGCAAAAATTATGAAATGGCGAAACTATTACTTGAGATCATGTTATTTTTGTCTATTTTCCGTATTTGTTAATTTAAAAAGGCACTGTAGCTCTATATCATATTACTCCATTTTGGTCTTAAGCAAATAGGCGTGATCGAATTGCTTAGTATTTGAACAGTAGATTATAAAAAAAATATTTTTGTGAGATTAATCTTACGATAAAAACTGTCTTTAGAAGGTATGAAGTAAAAGTTTAAACTCTTGCAATTTATCAGTTGTCTTCAAAGGTAGATTTCCCAACACACTATTATTTTTGAGTATTGGCTTTGGTCATTTCACGCTTTAATTTTATTACTTACCTACCTACGTACATATTACTACCTACACTACTGTTCCTGCAACAACAATCATCAAAAACAAGAACCGTTCATACGTTCAAGACATTAAAAAATATTAGGACTAAGTGTGCACTTTTCGTACTCTGCCTGAATCGAAAGCACAGTATAATTTTGCCGTAACCGACTACAGTCGATTGCGTATACGCATATAATAAAAACACATTAAATAACGTGATAACGTGAGCAATTTATTGACCACTTAAGGTCTTATTCTAATAATCACGATCTTTTTGACAGGTGATCGAGATGAACTGCCCCAAACATATGAACGATAAAAAGCTCCGCTTAAATTGCTTTATTTATTAACCGTTAGCACTGCTATGAAAGCTCATGTTTCTCAAGATATTCCTTATACCCCAGTAAAATTCTACATTTAAAACGCAAAACGCGATGTAAAGCTGCATTTTTGGTATGTTTTTTTGGATCCCTTAAGGGACTGTGGAGCCATGTTTTGCTAGCAAAGAAAGTTGTGCTAGCTGCGTTATACGTGAAATTCTGCAATTTTTTTCAGTTTTATCAAAAAACTATGGGCATAAGAATAAATAAATTCTTATGCTATGGGATTTTGATGTTAGTTGCCAATATAATTTTGAAATTTTATGAAATTTCAAACAATTAAAGCCAACCCACAGTTCCGCATGTTTAATACTTTTTAAGATATGATGCTTGAAACATTGACACTCACCGGCATATCTAACCGCCTACACCGTTATTTTCATACAAACATGCTCATTTCACAGTCTCATAAATATAAAAGTTTACGCATCTCTGCAATGGTTTGTATGTTGATATATTAGGAAGGTGCTCGTTTTTCGAATAAGAATGTCAAATACGTATAGACACCTCTCAATTTATCCAAAAAGAGGAAAAGGTAAACCAATTCTCTCGTTCCATACAATGATATATGGTATTAAAATTATGCATTGCTTTACTGCATTGTCGGCGAAATTGAGAGATGTCTATGCTTATTTGACATTCTTATTTGAAAAACGAGCATCTTTCTAATCTATCAACATACAAACCATTGCAGAGATGCGTGCGAAAGCCCATAGTTTTCTTAATAAAACTGCAAAAACTGAAATTTTCGCATGTTTTCACGTATAACGCAGCTAGAACAACTTTTTTTTTGCTTGCAAAATATAGTTCCACACTCTCCTAAGGGGTCCAAATACCATATCAAAAATGCAGCTATACATCGCATTTTGCATTTTTAGGAAAAAAAATTGTAAGATTTTACTGGCCTATAAGTATCTTTCTAAATGTTCTAAATACACTTTTTATTATGTAAGTCAAGTTTCATCTGTTTAAAGAAAGGTGTATCTACAATGTTGCATGATTAATAAAAAAAGGGAACTTGAATCTATATTATTACCATGGTCATGTAATATTTTATTTGGTACACACACACCTAAAACATGTAAAATTTATTGAATTAATCTTAAAAACTCTAAAATTACCTTTCAGCACCTAAATTTTTAGAAAAATCATTTCATAGAATGTACAAAGCAGATAGAATAAATGTTATGATTTTAATAACCGATAAAATTAAGGGTTATAAAAATATTTTAAGTCGATATTAAGTAGTTCCATAAATTAAATGCAAAGACAACGTTTAGGCATGCAATGGCGATTAGAAAATAATATATTTTGAAGATGAATGGCTAATTTTGAGCAATTTATCAGTCATATTTTGCAGCAAAAAATCTTATAAATAGATCAGTGGTTCTGATAATTGGAAAAGAACTTCCCACTTTTGAATTCCTTTATTACCTATACTAATCGTTCTACTCATAAATTATTAAATAAATTGTAATACTTATTATGGCTAACTAAGTGCATAAAAACGTTCTTAACAACTAAATTATACCTAGTATAAATTGCTTCAAAGAAAATGGAATGATAAACAATATAAAATTTTAAAAGAAAAATAAATAACATAAATAAATCAGATCAAATTGCACTACGAAACACAATAAGTTTCACTTTTCTTTGTTATCTTCATATCACACTTATTATACAATTTGGCTTTTTTAGTTAACTTTATGTAGTGAACTAAGTTGGGTAACTATTAAATAAAACTCTACATTACTGGAAAGTAGGAATGATTAAACGAGACCAAACAACTTGGACGAATCCAAACAAGGGTGGGATTATAACTAAAATAAAGTCCATTATGGCATTTTCCATACCATCCAAGAAATTATTGGTTTTCCAACAAACTTCCTTCAATAAGTGTGTTTTAATCTAATTGTATATTTAAGATGTCCCATGGACGAGTCATCTAATTTTGGTTGAGATATAATAAACTTTGCACTTGATTCAGATTTATATTTCTGAAATTTATCGGCGAATACGTAAGTGTTTTGCCTATGACTAAAAATAGCTTTTGTCTTTTTTTTTATAGCCATTTTATCAATAAAGCTATCCTTTTCTATGAACACCCACGGTTGCCATTTTCTTCCAGTCAGGTCAGGATTAAAATAAGATTTATTAGGCATGCTAGCGTAATGCGATCCATTTTCATTTTTTTTAATAACTACTTTAGGGATAGACTTTTTTAATTTTCTAGATTTTTCTTTATGCATTTTAAACTGAATTTCATCAATGCTTTTAAGGACGTCTTCAAACCTTGGCTTGGGTTTCTTACACGCATCATTTATTTTACTACTACTTTGTTTTGCCATCGTCTTTGAAATTTTTAACTGTTTCAATTTTAAAAGACTTTGGGGCGGTAAGGGAAGTTTCACTTTAAGATCATCCGAAGGTTCAATTAAAGGGGGAATATATTTTTGAGCCCCTTTTGTAATTAATGTTCTAGTTTTTGAGGAGTTGTTTAAGCTTGTGTAATTTATATTTTCAGTAAATTTGCAGCAATTACTGCTGCTGTTTTCAACATTAATTTCGTTTAGCTGTGAAGTACGCATTCCCTTGTAATTTGTTATTTTCAATAATAGTGATGAACTTTTTTCTTCTGATGTCGTCGATGATACTTCGGGTGAACTTTGTGTTTCAAAGTTTAAAGAATCACTTTCTTGGTTGTATAAAAATACATTATCTATACTTGATTCACAAGAGTTTACGGTGATGTCCTGAGTCTTTATGATGTCGGTGGTATTATTATCGATTCCCATACAAACGATATCTTTACAAGTTTCAACAGAATCTTGCGGCTTGTTCAAAGCACCTTCTTTCATATATTCAGTACATACATTTTCATCACATTTATCTTTTAGCTCCGTGTCAATGGAATGTTCGCCATGTGTTTGAAAATTATTTTTGACCGAGTTATATTCATCAAGTTCTTCGTATTCATCAGTGATATGCGATTCTCGATTTGATAGAGTTTTATTAACATTCATTTGAGGAGTTCGATATAATGTTTCCACCAATTCAGCATCATCATTACACATCTGTCCGCCATAAAAATGTTTGACTTTGTCTGTATGTCCATAAGAACCATTAAATATATCTGACGTTTCATTCTCTAACATATTTTCATCTTGAGGAGATGAAGGTGCACTAATAGTCACATCCTCGGCAATGTCATCACTCACCACTGTTTCAACACAGCCTATGTCATCTACCCAAGATTCTTCAAACGCATTTTCATCAGATATCTCTAATACGAAGGGTTCGGATATCTCACAAGAGTCTGTTTGTGTACCTGATAGCATTTTTGTAGGAGCTGCAATATCGGCTTCATTGCAATTAGATTTTTGTACTTCTGGATAGTCATCTTCCGAAACTTCAGCAAAACAAATTTTGCCTTCATTTTCCTGTGTAATAATACAATCGTCTTCAATAACTATACAAAATGATAAATTTTCTTCATTATAAACTGAAGATATTGAATTTCGACGATTATTTTGAATATTGCAAACACTTTCTGTCACAAAATTTGAATTACATATTTTAAGAAACTCGTTATTTTTTCTTCGCTTCTTTGACCATGTTAAGGGTCCATTTCCATATTCTTCTGATAAATCAGTGTTGATTATGTTGAGTGCAGAGTCTGATAAAGATCTCTTAAGGGTACGTCTTCGATTTTCAAGAGAATTCTCATATTCCGGTTTGATGTTATTACTCGAATTTTCAAAAAAGCTAATGTCTTCTAGCACCCTCGATATACTTTGATCATCTGTCACAACTATTGTATGATGTTGTGTGTCTTGAATATTTTCAATATTTCCTTTGATTAGCGTTTCTGATGGGTCATTCAAGTTTAATTCGACATTTCTTTCACTTAAAATAGAAAAACTATTATCATCTTCATGTAAAACGTCACAAATATCATTTGTATTATTTTCAATTGAAATAATCGATGATTTTTCAATATTTCCTTTAATTAGCGTTTTTGATGAGTTATTAAAGTTTAATTCGACATTTCTTTCACTTAGAACAGAAAAACTATTATCATCTTCGTGTAAAATATCACTTGTATTATTGACGATTGAAGTAATAGGTGATTGCATTACTTCATAATTTTCTGGAAGTGATTTTTCTTTATGTACAATCTTGAAGTCATCGCTGGGTAGATTATTTTTTGGAATATGTGTAATATTTGGCAAATTACTAAGTTCGGTTAAAATTATAGAATCTTCTATATTCTGTTCATATATTTGCTTAAGATTTTCATTATCTACATTATTCAAACTCTCAGTTTCTTGAACCCGAATACCTTTACAAGGTTCAATTTTTGTTTTTCTTTTACCATCTTGATTCTTACTATCTTTAAGATTTTCTTTTATTCTTCCATAATTCTCGGTTTCTGGAACTTGAATAACTTTACTTGGTTTAATTTCTTTTCTTTTGCCTTGGAGATCCTCATTATTTATAATATTTTTTTGTAAAATATTTTCAGAATTCACGGTTTCTCGAGCTTGAATAACATTACTTGCTTTAATTTCTCTGTTGCTTTTACCATCAAGATCCTCACTAGCCTTAAGATTTTCTTTTAATATATCTTCAGAATTCTCGGTGTCTTGAACTTGAATAATGTTGCTTGTTTTAATTATTCTTTTGCTTTTACCATCGAGATCCTCACTATCCTTAAGATTTTCTTTTAAAATATTTTCAGAATTCTTGGTTTCTTGAGTTTGAATAACTTCAGTTGGTCTAGTATCTCTGTTGCTTTTACCATCAAGATCCTCACTAGCCTTAAGATTTTCTTTTAATATATCTTCAGAATTCTCGGTGTCTTGAACTTGAATAACGTTGCTTGTTTTAATTATTCTTTTGCTTTTACCATCGAGATTCTCACTATCCTTAAGATTTTCTTTTAAAATATGTTCAGAATTCTTGGTTTCTTGAGTTTGAATAACTTCAGTTGGTCTAGTATCTCTTTTGCTTTTACCATCGAGATCCTCACTATCCATAAGATCTTCTTTAAGTAAATTTTCTGAATACATGGTTTCTCGAGCTTTAGTATCTTCAGTTAGTTTTATTTCTCCTTTGCTTTTACCATCAAGATCCTCATTATTCTTAAGATTTTCTTTTTCTATATTTTCGGAATTCTCGGTTTCTTGAGCATGAATAACTTCAGTTGGTTTAATATCCCTTTTGTTTTTACCATCGAGAACCTCACTAGCCTTTCTATTTTCTTTCAGTACATTTTTTGAATACTTGGTTTCTTGAGCTTGAGCATCTTCAGTTGGTTTGATTTCTCCTTTGCTTTTACCATTGAGATCCTCACTATCCGTAAGATTTTCTTTCACTTTATTTTCAGAATTCTCAGTTTCTTGAAGTTGAATTAAATAACTTGGTTTAATTCCGTCTTTACTTTTATCTTCGAGATCCGTACTACATTTATGATTTTCTTTTACTATAATGTCAGAATTCTTGGTTTCTTGAGTTTGAATAACTTCAGTTTTTCTAGCATCTCTTTTGCTTTTACCATCGAGATCCTCACTATCCTTTCGATTTTCATTAAGTAAATTTTCTGAATACTTGGTTTCTCGAGCTTTAGTATCTTCAGTTAGTTTTATTTCTCCTTTGCTTTTACCATCAAGATCTTCAGTATCCTTAAGATTTTCTTTCACTTTATTTTCAGAATTCTCAGTTTCTTGAAGTTGAATTAAATAACTTGGTTTAATTTCGTCTTTACTTTTATCTTCGAGATCCGTACTACCCTTATGATTTTCTTTTACTTTAATGTCAGAATTCTTGGTTTTTTGAGTTTGAATAACTTCAGTTTTTCTAGCATATCTTTTGCTTTCATCATCGAGATCCTCACTATCCTTAAGATTTTCTTTGAGTAAATTTTCTGAATACTTTGTTTCTCGAGCTTTAGTATCTTCAGTTAGTTTTATTTCTCCTTTGCTTTTACCATCAAGATCCTCATTATTCTTAAGATTTTCTTTTACTATATTTTCAGAATCCTGGGTTTCTTGAGCATGAATAATTTCAGTTGGTTTAATATACCTTTTGTTTTTACCATCGAGAACCTCACTATCCTTAAGAATTTCTTTCAGTACATTTTCTGAATACTTGGTTTCTTGAGCTTGAGCATCTTCAGTTGGTTTCATTTCTCCTTTGCTTTTACCATCGAGATCCTCACTATCATTAAGATTTTCTTTTACTATATTTTCGGAATTCTCGGTTTCTTTAAAGTGAATGACTTTACTTGGTCCGGTGGAAAGTTCATTTTCAGTTTTACTTTTATATATGAGATTTACACTACCATTATTTTTTTTTTGGTTTGGTTCAATAGCTCTTTCGATTTTAACCTTGAGATCACTATGCACGTTGTTGCGTTCTTCTATTGAAGTATCTGACTGAACTAAACTTTGTTCATTTAAGTCGACATTGGTTTTATATTCATTTATGCAACATTCACTACGTGCTATTTTGGGAATGTACAGTAATTTAATTGCCTCACTTTGTACAGATAAGGATGAATTTCTGCAATCTTCATTCAATATAGATTCCGGAATGTTTTCCGAATGAGTCATTTTAATTGGTTCATCGTAATCAATGTCCATCCGAACTTCATTTTTACTTCTATCACTAAAGGTTTTTGATAAAATATTTGGTAGTTGAACTAAGACACTTGGATCAGTTGAAAACTTTATTTCTTTCTTATTTTTATCCTCGCAGATAATACTCGACATGTCGGTTGGATTGTCTGGTGATACCGGTAGTTTCAATGTACTATTGAAATCAAAAGCCTTATATTCTTCATCGACGTCGTTCTTACTACAGGTATTTTGGGTTATGCTCTTTTCAATATTCGTCGACTGAACTCCCTCATTTTCTTCAATCTCATTTAATGGTACAAACTTATTTTCCTCGCAAACTGTATTACTCGAATATACAAGTGTTTTAATTTGAGTGATTGGTGATTTAACATCTTCTCTTCTTTCTGTAAAATTTTCTATTTTATCTTCAATTGCATGAATGATTGTTCCCATATTATTCGGCATACGCGATACATTTATACTAGGATTACATACTGCAAAGTCCTCTGTACTACTAGAAGATTTAGAACAATCAATTTTAGGAGAATTATGATATGCTCTAGATGTTTTGGTTAAGAACTTATTTATAAGAACAGATTTCAGCATATTATTTTCATTTTGTAATATGAGCTTTTGTATCCAAGGTGAAAATAACCTTTTCTTCAAATTACAGTTTTTAATTTTACATCCATTATTTATGCTGTCAGATGTCAAGCCGTAAGTTAAACTAGCCGATTCATAGGCAGAATCTTCCAAACTATTAAAGTGGCAATTTTCGTCTGTGGTTTGAGAAAGGCGCTGTACTAAATTGCTATCGTTTGAAATATTAATTTGTTCATCAGAGGCCCGAAGGGGCGAAACTGCATAAACTATATTGCTTTTTCTCATTATTTCCGGCTCGGCTGAAATAACATCATCACTACGACTAGTACGATCTTCATCAATAGTGTTATAAGCGCCTAATTCTGTGGCTGATGAATATAGGATACAAGCTATAGATCGATTTTTGTCGATATCAAAGTGAGTGCCTTGTTCATTACTATTTTTATTTAAATTTGATGGCTCTTTACTTGCATCTGGTGTTTCTTGGTAATCTTCAACAATCATGTTATCTTCTGTTTTTTTAAATAAACTGTCTGAGGAGGATAAACACAAATCAGACTCTAATGTATATTTATGTGTCAAAGTCTCTTTGGCAATATCTACGTCTAATTTGTGTGTAATATTTTTATGGGCGATTGTTTCAGACACACTTTCTTCAATAATGCTCACCGATTTTTTTTTGCTGCTGTTATTAATTTCAACTAGGCTAGTGTCTTTGTTTTCTGTTGACATTTTATTCAATGTCTCTTTGGCAATATTTTCGTCTAATTCTTGGGTCGTATTTTTATCGGCGATTGTTTCCGCCACATTTTCTTCAATAATGCACGCTGAAGATTTTTTGCTACTGTTATTCATTTCAGTTAGGCTAGTGTCATTGTATTCTGTTAATGTTTTAGTAGTGGTAAGTGCAGTGTGTAGTGTAGTAGTATCTACAGCGATTTCATTTGATTGTATGTTTTCATCTATAAGCATATTATCATTGACAGTATAAGAAGATTTAGAATTATCTCCATCTAAAATATTTGTTTCAATTTCAAGAATCGTTTTAGATTTGTTTATACTAAAGTCAATTGCCATTTCGTTATCCGGCTCCTTTAAAATATCATCATTCTTTTTAACATAACTACTAGGTGATGTAATTGTAGGACTCGAGTTTAAAATATCTTCTTGTTCTTTATCTAGTGTTGCAGTATTTGATGAGTACTCTGTAGAATCTACAAAATATTTTATATTTTCTGGATTTTTTATTATTACACTATCAGTTCGCATAAATTGTGAATTAGTGATGGTTTTCTGTTCTTTTGGTTCTGTTTCTGATTTTTTATTTTTTCTGTATTTACTCAATTTTGAAAACTCTTTTTCGGTTTCTTTCGTTTTGTAACTGTTATCGGAAATATTTATTTCATCTTTTTTGTAAATAGAATTGTTGGCCTCCGATAAACCATGTAATTCCTTTGGCGTAATAACCGAATCCTTATTAGCATTGATAAACTGTTGATTTACTTCCGGGAAATTTAGTTCAATATCATTGTCGAGTCTTGGTAAAGAAGCAAGACAAACACCCGAATTACTTTCTAAATCGTGTAAACTATAGTCAGGTCTTATAACATTCACAACATCGCTATTTAAGCACTGAGTATTAATTAATTTACAGCTGGGAATTTTTGCATTTTCATTTAACATTATTACATGATCCTGTTTAGATGCATTACAGTTTCTCCCATTATCAGAAAGATTACTTAAAGTCGGTGACTGATAAGGATTTGAAACTTTTTCAATAACTCTTTCTTCAAGAATATTTTTTACAGGTGTAGCTACTTGTACATTTAGCATTTGTGGACTACATGGCCTTATTTCAAAGTTACAACCAACTTCTTTATGAATAACTGATTGACTTATTTTAGCTTCAACGTCAAGTGGCGAAATTGGTCGAGCTGGTATTGCAACTCCTGCAGGGATAGAATTTCTAGGTGATTGGAAATTTCTTGGTGTAGATGTTTTGCTAATATCATTTAAGTTAGAAGATTCTATTGCTTCCTCAAAATGTTTTAATAACTCTATATTGTTATAACCTTTGATGTTTTCAGGCAGTTTAGAAACTTTTTGAATATGCTCATATTTACCAAGTTCTTCACTTGGTACATTTACTAAACCTAACACATACAGTTGCTCTTGAGTTTTTCCTTCAAACTGACTCATACATTTATTTGAATCATTGCGGAAGTCAATCTGTGTTTCTTTAGAATTTCCAGCGTTTTCATCATCTCCTTCATTCCACATTTGTAAAAATTGTCTGACATCTATTCCTTTTTTATCCTTAGAACTAATATTATGGTTGACATTTGATTGCACTTTAGTTGCAAAAGGGGATGCCCGTACCATAGATGGATAGCCATAATTGTACCTTCTATGAATATCATTTGGCATAATCCTGTGAAAACCAGACTCAATACTTCTGACACTTGCTGTAGATGATTGACTTACATAGCCGCAATCTTCTAAAGAGGTACCATGAGTATGTGCAGTGTCATTACTAGTGTTTGAATCTGAGGGCGAAATAGCTATTCCGTTTGGTGAAAATTGGGATGCCATTCTAGTCAAGTGATTAGTATTGATAGTAGGGTCAACACTTCTATAATGGGGAACATAATCATAGCCTTTACCTGAATGATTGTCTTTTCGATAATATGGGTGTGGTGGTAAGTTCATAGTAGGATAGTTAGGTATTATAACCTGGCTTTTCATATGTGACCTGGATATATCATTCACATAAAAGTTATCTGGAAACCCTTTATTCCGAGAACTATCATAATCTAAATACATTTTATTGTTTTCATAAGGGAGTTTGTTGGCTGACACTGTTTTATCTTGTGGATATGGATAAAGTTTACTTTGTAAACTATTTGGTAGCACAGGCCCATAAGCAGGGTGTAACATTTGATTTTGGTATGGAGCATTATAATTAATTTGTTGGTTAGGTCTTTGGTAACCATCAATAACAGGATCATTCATCCTATTTTCTAAATATTTTATGGGAACTTGTGGGTAGGATGGTAGAGAAGGTACTGGTTTATGCAAATCGTATTTATGAGGGAACGGTGGAGGTGGATGAAATGGGTTTGGGTAATTATTCACATATTCATACCTGCCTTGAGGATATCTTTCCTTCACATTTGGGTAAGGTTTGAACCGAACATTTCCATGATGATAATATCCTTCAGGGTAGAGGAGACTACTTTCTTCATTCATGGTGCGGTGTGGTGGTCTCGTCACGGGCATTGGTCTTGGACCGGCACAACTAGCATAATCAGAAAACTGATACAATTCTGGAGCAACATAAGGTCTTGCAGGCCTCATATTAACTCCAGGGGGATGCCACATGGGAGGGCAATTCCTAACATTGTTCATATTTGAAACACTCATTTCTGTATTTTTTTGGTGGTCACTTAGGTGATTTATAGAATAAGGCACATCACAATATTTAGGTTCAGAGCTACCTAACTTATTTTTTGGTAGACTTGCATTTCTATCCAATCCAAAGTTAGCTTCTTCATTCATTTTCATAGTGTTGTATGAAGGAGCCACCATAATACGCTGCATGTTTTCTTGGAATGTTTGTCTTGGTGATATATTTCTTATAGGGCTCTGGTAAGTTTTGTGGGGATATTCGGGTGGATGACGGAACGTACTCTCCGTGGGCAGCCATGGTTCATAATGGCTTTTCTTTAGATACGCATCAGTATTTATCGATGGCGGTACCACTCTGTCGGGGCCTATGACAGCACACGGCCGCGATGTCGGGGTGTCCACCTTCGCCAGAGGATTTGATGATATTTCTGGATAGTTTTTGTTGACACTGCAGGGAAGTGCAGTTCCCATGTGAGAGTATTTGCTTGAGCCATCGCTACTGCGTTCGCTAAGAACAGCTTCAGTTCTTAAATCTTTAGCATCCATGTCCACCGAAAATTGGATTTATTAGCCCACTGATAGTTATCATTTTTCTTGTATTGATGTGATCTTGTAACAGTAACAACTCAGCGTCCAAGTATCACATGAAAGACCCCATAATAAAAACCATTCTGAAAATAAACAATCCGTAAGACAACTGTCAAAACACTGCCACATAAACGTTTTATAAGATTTACATTAATTCGTAGGAAGAGGTGATGATTCCGTACAATTATACAGTCTAAGTACCTTTACATTTTTTGGAGTGAAAGATTATCAATATTATTTCCTTGGAGACACCGATTTATTACGTTCTGCTGTCGCCCATGAATTTTGTTTTTTTTTTATAATTTATTGTTTTTGTTTCATCAATACAGCATGTCACAGCCCTGGACATTCGAGCTTTGTTCTATTAGACTGCTTTAAGCCAGCCATACACGATCAAGCCTACCGCAATGTTTGGGTGTGTTTGGTGTTCTCTGCAAAAAGTACTCATCCTAGATTGATGGTGTCTTTGAAGAAATCAAAGGTCTTAGCAAGATCTTCATTTTAGGAAACAGCTGTCAAAAAGTTTGTCATCTAAAATAAAGATATCACCAAGACCTTTCATTTCTTCAAAAACACCATCAATCTAGAATGAGGACTTTTCGAGATACTGCTGTTTTAAGTTTGACAAATGACAGCTGTCAAACTTACAACAGCAATGTCTCGAAAAGTACTCATCCTAAATGCATGGTGTCTTTAAAGAAATGAAAGGTCGTAGTTAGAGCTTCATTTTAGATGACAAACTTAAATTTGGCAGCAGCCATCTAAAATGAAGATCTAACCAAGACTTTTCATTTCTTCAGAGACACCATCAGTCTTCCTAGACTTTTTGAGATATTGCTGTTTTATATTTGACAGATGACAGCTGTCAAACTTACAACAGCGAAAAGTCTCGAATTTAGTCGATTCCCGATTTAATCCCGACTACGGTCCATATTTCCCCAAATCGGGAGAAATGCCGAAAATCGTCAGCAAGTGGCAAGTACAGCGCGTGGCCACGCCCATAAGGGGGGCATTCGGTGCGGGCGGCGCGGTTACTTGTCCAAAAAATAGACTAGAATTTATTTACTTAATAACTTGCCCACTTAATGGCCAACTTACTACTTACTACTTAATTGGCTGTTTACACGCGAAAATTTAGTTGGTCGACAACTTAATTTTAACTAAATTACTTAATAGCTTGACTCGTGTAAACGGCTCATAAATCACTACGTTTTACTTGTCTGCGTCACAAGTCTAATTACGACAGCGTACCCAACCAAACTGCGCAGTGCCGTTTGACAGATCCTTCAAACTGACATCAAACTGTTTGATCAAACACGTAAAGTTTTCAGTCAAACCGGTTGACCCTCTCGGGGGCCCTTTAGCTACAGCTATAATCTCAGAATATTTTGTAGCATTGTCATCTATATTGTTACTATTGGATGAAAACGTCACTGATACAAAAAAATATTGCGCAATGTTGACCCTAGACGGCGCAATGAAAGAATTTTGCGCAATTAAAATCTAAGAGAGGGCGCCATTGAGCTCCAACTAAAATCGTGCTCCGTATTAAGTGATCTTTAAAAATATAAACAGTGTAAAATAACGAATGAAAACAGTGAAAAATCGTGAAAAGTCCCAAAAGGAAGCTGTACAAAAGTTATTCAGTAACAGCAGCGTAGCTGGAAAGTAAAAACTCAAGAAACAATACACATTACAAATAGTGCATTAAACCAGTATTTTCGGAACCACTCAACCGTTTCCAGGACTTATATGGCATTAGAAGGTCAGTCCATGTAAATTTACTATAAACTCAAGAAAATAGGTGCAAGAATTAAAGATACAAATAATAAAGTGATATTATTATAATAACCTACCTACATTTGAAATTATGAATCGCCACTATTAGCAAAGCATAGCAGCGCCATCTGTTGTGGAGTAGAAAAACTATAAAAGTTACATGTGATTTATGCCAGCAGCACCACAAAAGTTGAATTAATTTTAATAAGTACGCTACTCCAGCAGTGCCACCTGAAGATTTGTGAGTATTAAAAAAATATACTGAATCAAAACTCAACACAAAATGTCAGATATAGTATGCGCAGGCTGCGGGTCAAAAATACCCCACCGAACCTACTTGAATTGTTATGTATGTTTACAAAACTATGATTTAGAATGTGCAAACGTACCAGAAAAGAGATTCCTAAACACTATGACTACACAACACAAAAAGTCCTGGAAATGCCCCTTATGTAGATCCAAAGAATCAAAAATGGACAACTCGAGTACACCTGTACGCCAGTGTACCAATCCAACCCAACAAGAAAATTTACAAAGTTCTTCTCTTTAGCAGCAAATTGACCCATCAGTCACTCTGCGACGGCGCTTAAAAATCCATCCGAATTTAACCTCTCCAGTTGTTGATGATGACTCAATATGCTCACCCCACGGCGATACACAATTAATAGATGACTCAGTAAATGAAGCCAACGTGGAAAACTCAAGCCTTACAGATTGTATAGTGGATAATAAAATAACTCTTAACCATATTAATACGGTTATACAGAAAAACCTGCGACAAAACAACAACTATATACTTTCTGCAATAAAGACAACCATTCAAGGCGAAATTGAAAATGCAATAAGTGAATTAAAAACGGAATTGAAAAATAACAAAGACCACGTCCAAAAAGAGCAAACAACTATTAAAATCAATATTAACAATTTAGACTCTAAAATTTCAATGCTACAAAATGAGTGCTCAAAGTTGCAGGAGGAAAACAAAAGATTACATAAGGAAATTCAAAACATAAAGGGAGAAACACATCCTCAAAATACATACCATCATGGAAGTGACAGAAACGAAAAATGCTTTGTTTTACATGGTCTAGTTCAAGATTATTGGGAGACGGAAGACGATCTCATACAAAAAATTTCGAACATATTCTATGATCTATTAAATATCAATATAATGCAATATATTGATGACATAACTTTTATTGGCAGAAAGGGAAATAGAAGACCAGTAAAAATCGAAACTACTAGTAAAAGATTGAAAAAACACATACTACAATGTTTCACAATTTTCAAGGAGGCAGGTTTAAATGTAACAGAATATTTAAATGAATCAGATCTACAGGAGAGAAGAAAACTAAACCAAGCCCTTCAGCTTGCAAGAAAAAATGGCCGTCATGCTATCATAAGGAACAATAAATTAATAATTGATGGTCGAGAATCATGTGTCACCAATAACTTAAATACCGAGAGTGAACAAAAAGAAGAAACTGAGACCTTACAAAAAAGCATTGAAACCCTACACACGCCAAAAACTAAACTCCACGAAAAAGTATCCAATAAAAGACCACCATATTATGGAAATAATGGTAAAAATAACTTTCGGAGCTAACTTCAGCGTCTTTTTTCAGAACATGCAAAGCATCAATAATAAAACTCACCTTCTCCAAGCATTTTTAGAAGATAACGATAATTTGCACGTTATATGCATTTCAGAGACATGGTTAAACGATGCGAAACTGGATCTATTCAACATCCCTGGGTATCAAATAGTATCACATTTTTGCCGACAAAACCAGAATCTGAAAGAAGGATCTGAAGGCGGAGGAGTATGCATATTGGCAAAACAATTCTTGGAGTTAAAAACACGTAATGATATTGAAAGTATGTCTCAAGAACACATTTTTGAAATTAGTGCATTAGAAATAGTAAAATATAACATATTAATAATCAACATTTATTTACCGAATACAAAGAAAAATGTAGAAATAATCTTTAGGTGTATTGAAGATCTTTTAAAACTCTTATGGTTGAAGGACAAAACTAAATCAATATTAATGGGAGGAGACTTTAATATAGATTTTTTATCAAATAATACCCTATGTAATCAAATGCTTATGTATAATTTTAAACAATTGGTAAAGGAACCTACAAGAATCACAAAAAACAGCTCTACTTGCATAGATCTTCTTTTCATTAATTTTAGCAATAATAGCAATGTTTTGAATGTGCAGGAGTTTGGTTTTTCAGACCATAGAGGAATAATTTTCTCGACACCGGTAGATAGAGAGCCCCTTCACACTATAACGATATGTAAAAGATCATTTCACAAGAAAAATATTGAAAAATTTAGGGACGAACTTAAGTTAATAGATTGGGATAAATACATAAATCAGAATAGTAGTCTAAATGAAAACTATAATAAGTTTACAAGTGTAATGCAGATAATACTAAATAAATGCATACCAAAAAAAAATATGAAGATAAAAATAAAGAAAACTTATCTTACAAAAGGGCTAAAAACTTCATGCCGAAATAAAAGATTATTGAAACAACACTTGATTCAGTCGAATAATAAAATATTAAAAGAACATTACACGTTATATAGTAAAATATTAAAAAAGGCTGTACAAATGTCAAGAAAAATAAACAATATTCAAAGATATAATAATAATAAAAATAAAAGTCAAGTTATGTGGCAAATAATAAACTCTTCATCTAACCGTAAATCACAAAAAAATAGACAAAACATACATTTATTAAAAAACAAATTACCTATTAAAGACCCGAAATCAGTAGCTAACTATTTCAATAACTTTTTTACATCAATAAGCAATTTAAGAAAGTCAAATGACTCACAAAAGACAAAAATAATTAATACCGTTGAAAATACTCTTTACCTCAATCCCATTAAGCCAAACGAGACACTAAAAATTATAAAAAACCTTAAAAACAAAACTAGTTTTGGTGTGGATGAAATTCCACCAACCCTCGTAAAAAAATGCGCAAATGAGTTAGTTCAACCTTTAACTCATTTAATAAATCAGTCGTTTACAGAAGGCAGCTTCCCAGATGCGTTGAAAATGTCATTAGTAAAACCAATATATAAAAAGGGGGACAAAACGGACCCAAATAACTTCCGCCCAATTGCCTTATTATCTACCTTTTCCAAAATAGTAGAAACAGCAATGGCAAGACGTCTTCAATCGTTCTTGACTAAATTTAATATTCTTAATAATTGCCAATACGGTTTTAGAAAAAATAGATCTACCATTCTAGCTATTTACAAATATATGCAGAAAATTCATGAAATAATTAATAATAGGGATTGCGCAGTAGGACTATTACTTGACATGAGTAAGGCGTATGATAGAGTGGATTATGGTGTTTTACTGAATAAATTATATGGATATGGAATTAGAGGCATAGCACACGATTGGTTCAAATCATATCTGCATGATCGTTCGCAGTGTGTCGAGGTAGAGAATACAAACTTTGCTACGGGAGAAGTCAAATATGTAAGATCAGAGAGTGTTCCCATAACTGGCTCAATTCCACAGGGAAGTGTCTTAGGTTGTATTCTCTTTCTACTTTACATCAACGACCTGCCAAAGTCACTAGAAGAACACTGTGTTTCCTTTGCTGACGATTTCTCCATGATAGTAAGCTGTCCCGACACCAATAGTTTAAACACAAAAATGGATGAAATTTTAAACACAACAACAAATTGGCTAAGTTGTAACAATTTACAATTAAATCTAGAAAAAACTAAGCTTATACAGTTTAAACCTTATCAAAAAAAAGCTTTAGAGATAAACTATTCATTCAAAGGAATTAAAATAGAAACGGTAAATTCAGCAACATTGTTAGGAATAGATTTAGATACACATTTAAATTGGAAACCCTATGTCCAGAGATTAGCAAAAAAACTGTCAACATCCATTTATGCCCTTCGTCAACTAAAGAGACTCACTAATCTAAAAACAACACTGTCGGCTTATTATGCCTATGCTCATTCACTATTAACGTACGGTATCGTTCTGTGGGGAAATTGCTCTAATGTACAGGAAATCTTTGTACTACAAAAAAAATGTATACGAATCTTATATAATCTAAAGCAAACCGAAACTTGTCGCCCATTTTTTGTAAAACTCGGAATATTGTCACTTACATCACTTTATATCTTTGAAGCCTGTAAGTTCGTGAGAAAGCATCAATATCTGTATTCCCCAATTAAATTGGTTAGACGTAATAATCGCTATCAAAATAAATTGAAATTGCCCGAAACAACATTAAAATTGTACTCTGATGCCCCACATTCAATGATGATTAAAATCTATAATAAATTGCCAAATTCTCTCAAAAACATAGAAAAACCCACTGATTTCGAGAAACAACTAAGGCAATATCTCCTCTCCAAATGCTATTATAATATTAAAGAATATTTTGAAGAAAAAAATTACAATTGACATGTGCGCTAAAATTTATGTATTTCAATTTAGTAATATAAACAGAGTGTTGAATATATTTTTATTTTAACATTATTATTTTTAGATTTTTAAAATGTTGAAATTGGATTTCTCTTTTTAAATGAAATCGTTTAATTGAATTAAATTAATTTAAATAATTAGTATTATGAATTCTACTAGATTTAAAAACAAATAAATTATTTATATTTTATTTCGTAAAATCAATTGGTAAAATAAAAAATAGTTTTAATTATACATTAATTCGATTTTATATTGTGTATTTTAGTTTTTATATTTTAGAGTGAATTGTAAAATTTTTATCATAGTATTTTATTTTAATGAGAATTTAAGTACCAATTTCGTAAAGTTTATGCATGAATTTGTTTTTTTTTTTTTGTTTTGTATTGTATTAATGTTGACTATTTTTGTTTTTGCATTTTAATTAAATAATTTGTTTTTTTTTTAAGTGAGATAGTTAAGTAATTTAAAATTAATAAGCTCTCTCTATTGCTGCGCCCTTCCAGGGCGTCACATGATCTGTATCTATCAACATGTAACATCTTTATAACCTTTGTGACATGCAATAAATGAAATGAAATGAAATGAAACTTTTGTCCAATCATTGCGCAAACTTCAATATTAACACTACACGGTCAATAAAATTGTGCCATATGAAATATTGTGCAATATAATTGTCTAGGGGCTGCCTAAGGGACTTCTGGGTTGTGTTCCGAACCTACGCTCCGCAGGCTGACTATCTAAATAGAAACTATTTAGCGAACGGTTTCATTTGATATACATTGCTACTTTTCTTTGGTATGTTTTTTTTACCCCAAAAAGAAGTAGTACATTCATCTGTCAAATGAGATCGGTCGCTAGGTGGTTTCTAATTAGATAATCAGCCCGCCGAGTGCAACCGAAAGCTCTAACGGCGTTCCAAACATTAGAGCGTGACGTTCGGTTGACACAACTTTCCCGTTCCAAACGTCCGAGCGTTGCAACTTTTTAACCATCAAAATCGGTGGTTGGAAAACGCTTTGACGTTTGTGTATACAAAAAATGTCAATGTCATTTGACATTATTTTGTATTGTAATGAAACCACAGTAATAACGGTGAAATACTTTTACTTTCTTCACAGGAATACACCATGATTATTATTAACTAGGTTATAGCAACAATACGTTCACGTAACAGTTTTCCCTAACTACTTCTCTTCTCGACGGTTGGACAGTGAGTGAGTCTGCAACTGGCTTTCGTTGACCGTTCCGCCGATTATCCCCACCACATTACCCCATTCCACTACAAAATGGCGGGAAAATGTGGCGGGAAACGGTGGAGCCAAGCGGCGGTGTTGCCAGGCTAATAAACGAAGATACTACTATTATCCTTTCAATTTCATTTAAAATCATAACAATAAAAGGGATTTATTACTACTCAACGACAAATCGTCACATTCGTCCATCCTGACGTCGTGCGTGTCCTCATGCACGGCAAAATATCGTCACATTCGGCAGGTTGTGTGTTAAATTATATTGCATTAATTTGATATTTAAAAAACGTTCAGAAATCTAATGTTATACAAAAAAATTAATGGTTGAATTTATTGTTTTATTTTAATTTTGTGAATTGATAAATGTTAAAAAGAGAATCTACTGAATCTACCACCATTTCACAAAATTGGGAGGTCCCTTCAAGAAAGAAATGGCGAAAGAAAACTTGGAGGGTTGTTGACCTCAGTCTTTTATATTTATTTATTTACAAAAACTAATTGTATCATTAGATCCTGCTGTGTGTGTTTGGGACTATAACCTTTGACTAATGGGGCCCAAGCTGGGATGGAATTATCCAACTATCACCTCAATTGAAATTAGGATATTTATTGATTTCAGTTCAATAGCCTTGCGGAGTATTCTAGAAATAAATCTATGTTCCATGATCCCGAAGCTAAGACATTTATACAAGCCTGTAATATTGTATATAAATTCTTAGAAACCCACAATAAAGCAAATAAATGACTTTCATGTAAGTAGCACTTATTATTAGTTCATTCTACTACATTATGAATTTTATTATAATGTTAAATGAATACAAAAATAAAAAGAATATAGCAGCCAACGACATGGTAAACAAACTCAATCACAAATTGCAGATTTTTGACAGACTGATACCCAACTGAAATTATCAATGATTTTAATACAAAGTTCAATTTTATTCAATTAGCAATAATTCTTACTATCACGGGGAACATAAAAGTAACTTCCTTTCTTTGCTTTGTTACTACATAGTAACTGTGCACTTCATAAACAACGTTCAACGGCTATATAGGTACAATCTTGAGTCTTATCAAAAAGAGAAAATAAATGTTACCACTTTACAGTTTGTTAAGGTATTAAATCTACAGCGATACAATATTTTATAAAATTATTTATTAATTAACTACACATGTAAATCATATAATGACTAAACTTGTGTTGCAACAATAAATTATGATGCATTCTTATTTATTTATTTCATAATTTGCAGCATGACTTAGGTTAGGTACCTACCTAATATATTTATAGTGTCTGTGTTACCTACAATATTTAATTTAGTTAAAACTACCTACTTTAACAGGTTCTAAATAAGATTTTAATAATATATTTGATAAATTAATTCATAGAAATTCTGTTCTATTTCTAAGTTCAACCAGAAGATAATTGTAGCTGAAACCTACAGTCTGTCGCAGCCCGTTGCCGTCGTGGCGTGCCACCAAAACTACTGTCAGCCAATAACGCAACCGTCGCGTCGCGTCGTTTCTACCATTCAGTCATCCAAAAATCTTCCGTAACACATCCTTCAGCCTGCTGCCGCCACCTAGCGTCCTCTATAGCGCATTGGCATCTTGTTAGATGCCACATATTTCTGAAATAAATAAAACATAATCGACAGTAACCGTTCATATATCATAGTACAAATTTCAATCAAATAAACATCAGGGTAAAATATTTGAATCTATACATGAGAATTGGGATGATGACTAATGAATAAAATAACGAAATACTAATAAAAATCGTAAACACATCAAACTTTGAGAGTAGCTTGTATACCTCTTGGTTTTGTATATTGCATATTATTTGTTTTATGACCCTTCAAAATTGGGTGGACAAGTCCAAGTACGTAAGTCCAAAGACAAGTCCATTAAAAAAAGTATAAAATTTATTACAATAAATGGTACTTTTAATTAGTCCGTAAAATGTATAGTAAATTTGTCTAAGAAACCATTTTGATAGACACAATATTTAATAAGTCATAACTAAGTAGCCGTTAGTATGGAGCGTTTTTGGGTGAGTCCATTTGTGTGCATTTCAAACTGTGATATCTCGGGCAGTTTTCATGCTAGCGAAATAATTATTTTACCAATGTTTCTTTTTTTGAGAGGTAATTTGTGTAACATAAAATAAATAAAAAAAATATCATGCCTATTGTTTGAGATAAGAACTATGTCATAAACTAATTTGTGACATACAAATTCACACATACAAAACGTTAGATATCCATTTGATTGCATTGTTCTGAAATTATAATAATATCTAAGTAATAATTACAATTTTGCTTTCTTTATTTGATCATAATAAAAAAATAGTTATTGCTATAGACAGATTAATAATGATAATAAAATTATTAATTTTTCACGGTCTGAACTGAAGCTATTGAATTATCATGATAACTCATTCATTTTATTTCACAATTTGTGGTTCTCAGACACTTTATATATAATGTGTTCAATTTTAGTAATGGCTAATGTTGATACTCGGGGCTACCGTTTGCCACTATGTGGACACGACCTGCCAAAGCGCTGTTATTCCAGCCAGGGCTACCGTTAATCATCATGTGGACAGGGCCTGCCAAGACACTGATACTCAGGGCTACCGTTTGCTACTTGTAGACACGGCCTGCCAAAAGGCTGACATTCACGTCAGGACTACCCTTTGCCACCATGTGTTCACGGCCTACCAAGACTTGGATATATTCAGGCCAGAGCTATCAACTGAAGACACACATGGACCATAGATGCGAACACTTGACCGCTTAACAGTTATGCTTTAGGACACACATGGCCCATAGATGCGACACACTTGGCCGCTTAACCATTATACTTTGGACACTCATGGCCCATAGATGCGCACACTTAGCTGCTTAACCATTATACTTTAGGACACTCATGGCCCATAGATGTGACACACTTGGCCGCTTACTAAGTACTACACTTTAGGACACACTTGGCCCATAGACGCGACACACTTGGCCGCTTACTAGGTACTACACTTAAGGACACACTTGGCCCTAGACGCGACACACTTGGCCGCTTACTAAGTACTATACTTAAGGGCGCACTTGATCGGTATTTAATTGTAGCTAACACCTTGCTATGTACACTACCTAACCTTGTACGACTTATTTTCTCCAACATCAATATATTGTATTCCAGTAGCATCGAACTGCAGCCTAATAAACCACAATTCTCCACAAAAAAACGCGGACTACATAGAGTACCTACTCATCTTGCGACAGAACTTTGTACATGTATAATTGAGTACTGATTGTTCGTGAAAATACCCCAATAAATATATTTAAGGGCCTGTGCATTAAGCTAAACAAAAACAACTTTAATAATATTTTACATATGACAATTTGATTACGAAATTAATAAAATTGCTTAACGTGGTCAAACAAGCGTATTTAAGTTAAACGTAGCCTTGTAAACTGAAGGCGTATCTAGCCTAATGAAGGTGTCTCTAGCCTTATGACCTGAAGGTGTATCTATCTAGCCCAGTGTTGCTTTCAAAAAGCTGTGCAAAACTGTTAATCTTCTTAAAAGCTGTAAATCTTCAGTTTCTTATTTTGTATTATTTAATAGCAGTAATCAACAAAACAACATAATAAAGTAAGAAAAATATACTTGTACTTGTAAATCAACTTTAAATCTTAACAAATTAACAGTATTTCTACTAAAACTTCCTTTTTATTTTTAAAATCTTACATATTTTTATTAATTTTCTTTAAATGGTCATTGGTAGTTGACTATTTTATTGACTGTTACTTATGCCGTACCGTACGGTACCGTAGACTTTGCTAAAACCAGGTTGGTATGGGTTATCAGCGAAGGAAATATATGACGTATGACATAATAAAGAATAAAACAGTAGATTTGGATATCTGAACTAAAAACTGATATCGAAAAAACTGTAGATATACAGTTAAAACTGCAGAGCTGGTTACATTGATCCAGCCTAATGAAGGTGCTTCTATCTAATCTTACAAATTGAAGGCGCGGCTAGTCTCGAAAGCCAAAGACATACATTTTTATTCATATTAATATCGAAAGCTAAACCTTCTTTGTAAGCCGGAGGCACGTTAAATGAAGATTAATAAATTTAACATGCATGTTTTTTTATCACTCATTTGACGCCAATTAATGCAAATGACAAGTCTGCGCAACGACAACCACAATTTATGGTGACGTTCCATAGTACTAATAGTACTAAATACTACTAGTGGTAATAATACTAAGAATGCTAATAAAAATCTGAAAAAATTAATGTGTTTTTTTACCATACATTTTTAAGAATAAAATTAATAATTTTGTTCTTTTGTTCCCATATCCGTTAAGAAAGGGTTAAGATCTTTTTAGCTGACAGGCGCAATAAACTTATCAACTTTATCGGAAATCAGAAGTGACAATATTTACAAATATATTACGTCGTTAATGTATTTAATTTTATTTAAAGTGAATAAACCGTATCTTGTAAACTAAAGGTACGTCTAGCTCAGTGAACTGCAGGCGCATCTAGCCAAACTGATGGCGCCTCTAGCCAAACCGATGGCGCATCGAGCCTTATCTCAAAAAATATTAAGAAACAAATCCACTTTAAAGAGGCGTACAACATTGGAAGCTATTTACACAGAAAAAAAATATCGAAATTATTGTCAACTGTTAGTCACAAAACCACAAAACCAGAAAGCTAGCTAAGTTTTCTTTTTTTTAATATAGATTTAAGATTAAAGATTTATTATTGGTTGGCACTTCAGTAATAAATTACAAGATTAGACGTCACTTTACGATATTATTTTATTTTAATCGAAAAAAAGTTTGAGCTATCACGTTTCTGTCAATCACAACCGAGTTCTATAATCTATTTTCTTTAAACCAAGTAATACTATGTGAAATCTTTGTTCAAAAGAGTTTATTGGACGTTGTACGGCCCCCAAATAAGGACAACTAAACAGTTTTCAACATTCAAGAGCCCGTTCACAAAAATCGCTAGAAATCTGCAAAATCTTATCATTTCGACGTCGTTAATCTCAAAAAATGGTTGCATTAATAATTTCTGTGGTTAATCTATGATGGATCCATCTATGTCAACGTTATTTTAATTTAAGACCTTTTTGTCATATAGGTACTTCTTTTAACATTGTTTTCGTCACCCTTTTGGGTAAGCGCTCGGAAGCAATATTTTAAAGCGGAGACCACTATGTTTAATTAAGAAATAAACATAATATGAATGAATGAATGAATTATTTTATTTGCACAACCATACAACGAAATTATTATGTAGGTAGCTTACAATAAAAACTTAGAAGCAGTAAAGGGTAGGTAGGTGTACCCACCCATCTTATCTACATTAAAATTGTTACAAACTACTGTGGGTACCCACCGCAAACAACTTTGTTACAACAATAATTACTAATGGACCAACAAAAACTATAAGTAGAATCAATGGCACGGCAGTACAAACTACTACCCACACTACCCAAACTAGAATAAGTTCCGTCCATTTAAAATAAAATTAAGTACTTAACTATCATTTGAAAACTATATAATATTCCTTGTAAAACTAAGAAGTTAGAACAAATAATGTATTCCAAAGTAAACTTACATCACTTAGGAATAACTACATAAATAAAATCAAAATTATAACCTCAATTGACAATTTATACATTAGATCAAAATTGAAATCTTTTTATTATGCATTAATAAAAGGAGATAGGTTTACAGTTTTAACTGTAAGGTCACTTCTTTAAAACAAAACTTAAATTAATTACCCATATCGGCAAAAAAAATTGTGAACGGCCTCCGAATAGAATAAGAATACTACCTTTGAACTAAAATAAAAATTGTATAACTACTACTATACTATAGCGTTATGGTATTACCAAAACTTTTTTTACGTCAACATAACTTAATCACGCTTATGTTAGTATCATTATATTCTGTGCCTAGGTGCTAATTCAGTGAGTATCATGTTAGCCGTTTTATTCTCCGTACCCGTGTATATTCCCAGCCCAGGGTACAGTGTCAAGGACGATTTAACTACTAACGGCAATTACAAAGCTATGAAACACGAAAAACAAACTTAACAATTTCGTCCTAGATGAAATTACACAGTAAAATAGATACTAAAAATATACATAGTTCCTATTTTCATAATTCATTAACTGCATTTCCAGAGTTTAATTAAATCACGAAAGTTACAGTTGGGCAGTAAAGATAAAAAAAACTTTCATTTCACGACCTAGTTTTATAAAATCATGAAAATTACTATTCCAATGTCAATGCATTATTTCATCATGGAGTGTAGTTTTGTGTGCAGTCTATGCACGACCGAAGTGTAGCCTCGACCACGTGCAATGATTGTGAATAATGGTATGTATGCACCGCCGAAGAGTTGCCTCGGCCACGTGCAATGATTGTGAAGTGTTTATACACTGTCGAAGAGTTGCCTCGACCACGTGCAATAATGTTTGTGAGTAATTGTGTGTATGCACGGCCGAAGAGTAGCCTCGGCCACGTGCAATGATTGTAAAGTGTTTATGCACTGTCGAAGAGTTGCCTCGACCACGTGCAATAATGTTTGTGAGTAATTGTGTGTATGCACGGCCAAAGAGTTGCCTCGGCCACGTGCAATGATTGTAAAGTGTTTATGCACTGTCAAAGAGTTGCCTCGACCACGTGCAATGATTGTGAATAATGTTGTGTATGCACGGCCGAAGAGTTGCCTCGGCCACGTGCAATGATTGTGAAGTATTTATGCACTGTCAAAGAGAGAAAAATCTCTTGAGTGTATTAAAACTTGAAACTACCCAACTTAATTTCGTAATTTTAGCTCGGTTTAAAACGTTAGAAAAGTAAGAAATTCGTGAGCGTACATACCTTGGTTCTTTCCACTGCTGATTTGTAATGAAACCACAGTAATAACGGTGAAATACTTTTACTTTCTTCACAGGAATACACCATGATTATTATTAACTAGGTTATAGCAACAATACGTTCACGTAACAGTTTTCCCTAACTACTTCTCTTCTCGACGGTTGGACAGTGAGTGAGTCTGCAACTGGCTTTCGTTGACCGTTCCGCCGATTATCCCCACCACATTACCCCATTCCACTACAAAATGGCGGGAAAATGTGGCGGGAAACGGTGGAGCCAAGCGGCGGTGTTGCCAGGCTAATAAACGAAGATACTACTATTATCCTTTCAATTTCATTTAAAATCATAACAATAAAAGGGATTTATTACTACTCAACGACAAATCGTCACAGTATTTTGATGTTTTTGTATCTAATTTTCAAATAAATCATGGCAGCTTCGCAAAAAAACAGTTTTTATTTGATTTTGAATAAAGGAAAGTTTAAATTATTCGTATTCCAAATGGAAAATAAAGACTTTGTATTGGCATTGACATTTGAAATTCTTAGTCATTCAAACTTAGAGTGAGTTAAAAAAACATGATCGTCATCTCGTATGTGCCTTGCTCCTTCTGGCTTGTGAGCTATAAAATCCTTCAGTGAAGGATAAACAATTTCTTATTTTGGTATTCAGAACAAACGTAACGCAAGAGATTATGAATGATTGACGTCTGAACATGGCACTCACGAGATGACACTGAAGATTATGGATGCTGGAAATAACAAAAACTAGCTAAAGAAAGTTCAGTTTTACTCCCTAGATGCTCAGTGACGCAAAAATAAATAAGATTTAACACTCGAACATTATACAAAACAGAACTGATCTCATAAAATCGATGTTTAAACGTGGCACACACGGAACCGTGTGTGCCAGATTTCATTTGTCAAAATATCGACAACTAAACCGTTTGGAGCCAAATGAAGCAGTCTAGCAGCGTTACGTTTGATAAGTGGCAGCATATAACACTTTAAATCAGTTCGCGTAACAACACATCAATAGAAAAAGCAAAAACAATATTCCGACCCGACTGTGTGGCCCACAATTAATACTGTCACGTTACGTGAATTTTGCGTTTCTTAAGTTGTAAAGCAGTTAATAGTAATAAGAATTTCCGGTACTAAGGATCTAGCTTTATTTGGAACCAATCACTGCAGTACTTACGATTTAATTTGAGGTTAAAATTAGTCTGTAAAAATGCTAGGGTGACCATGAAGTATTTTTTTGCGCACATCGTATTGAAGTTTACTGAGACTGTATGACTGTGCGCTTCGCTAAAGGTGTGACACTAAAAAGTTATTTTGCTAACAATAATGATGTCAAATATATCACAGTTCAATCACAATATGTTCAATAATTATTATTAATGACTTGTTGAAAAACAGACTAGTACCACAGATAATACACCGTAAAATTTTAAGTATATCTAAAAATGAAATGAGGATTTCAGACCACGTGAATGAACAACTTTTACTATTGGGCCAACCACGGAATATTGAAAAAAAAACAGGTGTTCTATAGAAAAGTACAACATCGACTCGACCATAATGTATGGAACAGCTGATTCTTTTTCGCGATTCCGTGGTTAGCCCCGGCGCGGTCCCAGAGGGGGGGGGGGGGGGCAACTCTAAATTGGTTCCTAACGAGGATGCTAGATCGGGATATGTAATCGCGGCTTTAGGACTGCTAACAACAACATACACCAAAGACAAGGCAATGATACATTCGAAGGACTCACATGCTACAGTGTTGTCTTTTTTACAAGCTGCCATGACATGCATTATATTCAACTATTTAATATATTACTATAAGTATATCTATGTTTTTAGCCGATAAAATATTTTCATCCGATATATCTATACAAAATTATATCTAATATCGAAAATCATGTCAAAATGACATATTTTTTTAAATTAAACATGAATTACATAAATATCTAGGTAACTTAAGTCACTAGAATGCAAAGCCGTAAAACAATAACTAGTCCGTGGTAAAGCTAACTAACAGGACGATTTTAGCCTTTCTGTCCATCAATGTACGTACATTGTTGTCACCCTATTTTAAAAATCTCATGCAAATTTTATCATGGATTATATTGTAACTACTGCAGGGATTGGTTCCAAATAAAGCTAGATCCTTAGTACCGGAAATTATTATTAATTAACTGCTTTACAACTTAAGTAACGCAAAATTCACGTAACGTGACAGTATTAATTGTGGGCCACACAGTCTGATGGGTCGAAATATTGTTTTTGCTTTTTCTATTGATGTGTTGTTACGCGAACTGATTTAAAGTGTTATATGCTGTTACTTATCAAACGTAACGCTGCTACACTGCTTCATTTGGCTCCAAACGGTTTAGTTGTCGATATTTTGGCAAATGAAAACTGGTACACACGGTTCCGTGTGTGCCACGTTTAAACATCGATTTTATGAGATCTGTTCTGTTTTGTATGATGTTCGAGTGTTAAATCTTATTTATTTTTGCGTCACTGAGCATCTAAGGAGTAAAACTGGACTTTCGTTAGCTAGTTTTTGTTATTTCCAGCATCCATAATCTTCAGTGTCATCTCGGGAGTGCCATGTTCACACGTCAATCATTCATAAACTCTTGCGTTACGTTTGTTCTGAATACCAAAATAAGAAATTGTTTAGCCGTCACTGAAGGATTTTATAGCTCACAAGCCAGAAGGAGTAAGGCACATACGAGATGACGATCATAAAAAACATAAAGTTAATATTCCACTGGAATAGAGGAACAGAGTTCGCTTGGCTGCGACACCAAAAGTGACATGAGCCAGTGTGTGAAAATTTGTAAACGTGTGCGTGAACTTTAGGGATGCCCTGAAGTCCATTTTAGATTGTCGATTACCATAATGTATTATTGCTCTAATAAATAAAACACAAACAAGATTTTGAACAATTTTATTTAAATAATTTCTTACAAGTCTCCTTGAGGCTCCCAGCCTATTCTATTTATGACATTTATCCAGTCACCAAGATGATAACAGACGATAAATGAAGTCAAACTAGGTTCTGCTGTCATTTTCTTTTAACTCTTTCTCGCACATCGAATAAGCCGTAAGAATCGGTTTCTCACTCGCACCATTGTCCGTCTACTTGAGCGTAGCGAAATTTTTCTATGTCTATGATAAAAAACAATCAAACAACCGCACTCTAAGCCAGTGAACGCAACCCTGCAACTGGGCCCTGGTGACAGATGACTTAGCGATTACTCTGCTGGAATGCACCAATTGTTATTTTGACAGTTTTATTTTTTTGATCATGCATGGCATGACCAAGGCATGACAGTCAGTTGTGACATTCAACGTCAACGTCAGTCAACAAACGGATTTGATTTGATGAATTTTTTGATGCGGTTTTTCTGAAATTATTCTAAAACAAAATATTTTCCTTTCTTTCTCAGTATATTATACCGTCATGAAGTATATATCAGTTAGTTTAATTTTGACCCTAATTTTTGCTGGGTACATTGTAAATACTATATGGACATTAGCAGAAATATTTATTCCACCAAAATGTAGTCGTGGCGAAAGATGTTTTTCTTCATATTTATCTAATGAGCCAATTCAGCATCTTGTGTTGTTTACTTCAATTAAAGAACACCCTTTCATGGATGGATCTCGGATTGATTCTGTTACTAAAGTACACACAACTATGAAATTTGACTACCGAAAACCTGTCGATATGTGAGTATTTTTTTATCATAATTTCCTCCATAGAAAAAAATTACTCTTACAGAGAAGAATAGTAACTCCCTAATAAAAAAAAGCAAACACAGCTTTATTCATGGATACACTAGCGCTGTTGCGGCCTCACTGCAGAAACAATGAGAGCGGGAAAATTCTAATCGTCCCTGTTCGAATTTTGTAGGGGATATTTTTAATTGGGTGACTGGAAACAATATAAGCGACTTATACTAAACCAGGCAGCGGTTTATTTTGTCTTGCGACAAAATAACTAAACGGGCGACAAACTGTAGGTTTCAAAAAATATGTAAAACGAGCAACTACATGTGGGGATAGTCGCCTTTTTTTAATAAAATATTATGCCAAATTTATGTTTTGTGTGCCCTAAGGTTGTCGCCCAAATAGTAATTTTGTCGCTTATTAATGATTTTAATTAACTTTAGTGCTGCCCGTTCTGATCAATTTGTATTTTAAAGTCACCAATTTTCAATATTTGTAGTCGCCCACTTAGTATTGTTACGCGATTAAATACTACCATTTTCTAATAAAAATATTGAAATAATCCTCACAAAAAGTATGCTAATGCTAAGATTAGGTTAGATAGCAATTTTTTGCTGTACTATTTTTTCAAGGATCATTTAAATATAGATAAATAAATAAAATATGAATAAATTAATAGTGAATTTTCATGAAAAGATATGCACTTATTGATTTAAGGAACGTATTGATTTGTTTTCATTCCTTTCACTTTCATCGGTGGTAATCAATAAAAACAAAACTAATTACGTAATAGTAAGGTTAATTATTTATTAGTCGATACAACAATACTTTTTAAATTTAGCGCTTCAAAAAGGTACTTAATGAAAAAGTGCGCGGTTTTTCGTATATTTCATTGCAAACCAGTTTCAAATGAGGCACGAAATGCTGGTGGAAATGCCGAACTTTTCAGGGCATTGTCTCGCTTAGTTTTAGCCTTGCATATCCCTGTTCTCTACACTTGCAAAATTGCATTTCTGACTGATGAGCACATTCCAAAACTTATAATTTTTTCTAAAATGTATAAAACAAAAATAAAAATCTTAAAAAAATATTAATAACCATGACTGCCCTACCTCAAAACTCTAAATTGTTCCCCAGAACAGTATCTTCCGAGTGCAAATACACTTGTTTTATACTTTTTAGTACGTTTTTTACCTTCATTTAAATTCACCAAGCGTATCGGTATCGCCTATATTTTTATAAGAGTATTGGTATCGTATCGGCAAAAATGCGTATCGATGCATCTCTAGTAATAACCAAGCAAAGCTCGGTTGCCCAGGTACTGTAAGGTTAATCATTTATTTTCAAGATTCTTAATTTCCTCTGTAAGGCCATATTTTTCTCCTCTTCCTCTATTTCTCGATTTTTCGTTATTATATATTTTTTTATACATATGTAAAATGTACTTGATTTTATATGACCTTTATTTTCTTCAAAATGGTTTTGACATTTATTCAAAAATGAAAAATCTACAATATCTAGTCTAGCCATGATATTATTCTGAATATTTCTTCTACAAGCATTATCTTTTAGGTCTTAGGTCTTCTTATCTGGAAGGTTGCATTTGGCAAAAAAAGAAAGGAACCAAAGCGAAGCGAGGGCGGGTCGCTAGTAATAATATGTTAGGTACACCATTGCACGATCAAACTATAAATTATATGGTTTAACTAGAGATATTTAACTCAGTTATTTATGGCGAATAGAATGCAGTAAACTAACTTCGTAATATTATTTATTCCTGGATATGGAAACCGATGATAGGTTACCAGTTTATCTTCTGCACCCGTTTTACCGCATTTGGCACATTTTCGATAGTAATAACTAGACATTATAGAAAAGCGGCATATAACACAGTAATAAAAATATTGAAATAAAACCCTAAAACATATTTTATCGAATTAAATGTGGTGAGCTGAGATAACAATTCAAAGATAACAGAAAGTTTGCAATAGAGTTGACATTGACATGACAGGAAAAGTAGTGTAACCAGTTGTGCAAAGGTAAATTAAAAATAATTTTTTTCACTGGTATTCATGCGCTACACACACATATGAATGTATACCTGTGTGCAAGAGCGCAATCTCTTGAACAAAGATAATAGACCCTGATTTCCTCTCTAATCAATAAATCGCTCATCCGAAGGCTGATTATCTTAATAGAAACTATTTAGCGACCGGTTTCATTTGACACACATTGCTACTTTTCGTTGGTATGTTTTTTTTCACCCCAAAAAGATGTAGCAATGTATCTCATTCATCTGTCAAATGAGATCGGTCACTAGGTGGTTTCTAACTAGATAATCAGCTCGCCGGTGGAATATATCCGCACAACTACACTTTTGCAAATTTACAGGAGAAGGGTTTAAAGTTTTGATGCTTTATACCTCAAAATGTATGTAATGGTGTTCCTGTGATGTTTATAATATTCTACAGATCTTTAAATTAAAGAAACAAAAATATTTGATAAATAAAATAAAAACACAAAATAAAAACTTTTTAATATTTACCATTATTTATAATTCTTCAAAAAAATTTTTTTTTTTGTAGTTGTGATGTTATTAAAAGTAAAATAATGTGCTAATAAAAATACAGAAAATCATTTTTGTATCTTTTTTTAAACAAACAATATTGGTGAGCGAACTTACCTAGCACGTTTTTTTTTTTATAAAATACTCGAAAATCAGAGGAGTTTGAATAGCACAATTACCTTTCCTAATAGGTACCTGGAGGTATAAACACATAAATAAATACAATTTATGCAGATAGTACTCCAAACGCGTCCACCCTCAGTGGAGCTCTCCGTGCAACTGCAAATTGATGGTACATTCTGCAAAAAAAACACAATTTTTCATCTTTGGAAGAATAACACTCTGCCATCTAGCGAAAACTGTTAGTAACACAGTTCTGAGTTTAATCTTCCAGGTAAATAAATACTTTAGGAATAATTTGGCATTAATAACTCAATTTTGGAAAAAAGTGTAGTTGTGCGGTTATTCCAACCAATGAGCGAAATATGCTTAGAATAAAGCGCACTATCAAAAGTGCAGCAACTAGAACAGCCAAAATAGTTCCGTTTTCAGATTTTTATTCTCAATTATTACCTAATCATACCGAATAAGTACAAAACAGTTTAAATTTTTCTACATTTAGGAGATTAGTTGCTATTTTATTGGATTTTAGTTATACATATGACGAACATAAATCTGAAAACTAAGCCATTTTGGCTTAGTATTAGTTGCCTCACTTTGCATACGAGGACACGGCTTCTAGGTGTTATTATTTTAAGTAAATATGCTGTTTAATAATTTATGCAGATAATATTTTATACATTGATTGTACTTTTTACACTGTTTTAGAGAAATCACTCTCAAGATTCCTAGGAAGACTCGTAATAACGGCACACTGTTTATGCATGCAGTATTGTTAGATGACAGCCGCATTTATAAGGATTTTGATGAAATTTATCGTACAGAATCAGTTCACACACTACCATTAGTTGTTCACGTTGAGCCACAAGCTGAGACCTTTAATCTTCTTCAGAACAATGTGAGTACCCATCTGTGCTACTGCTAAGAAAGTATCAAGCTCACGACATAAAAGTGCAATATACGGCGTTTCGTGATCGAGGGATATCCTTTGGCAGGATGAACCTTTTGAACCCTTAGATCATTTTACGAAGGGGAGCTATCTTGGATATTTGTATG
Source organism: Agriphila geniculea (assembly GCA_943789525.1). Lineage (NCBI taxonomy): Eukaryota > Metazoa > Arthropoda > Insecta > Lepidoptera > Crambidae > Agriphila > Agriphila geniculea. Next base: position 23,563,113 of record OX038871.1, read on the forward strand.
GGAAGGAGATATAATACAATCTTTTTGTTGTATGGATTTTGATTTTTTTTTTCAAAACCCATCGTGTGGGATTAGGGTTGCCAACCCTACTATATAATAACTATATTATATCCTACTATATTGAAGGCTCGCCTACTATATTTTTTGAAAAAATATATAGTAGGCAAAACTACTATATTTTTTCAAGTGAAAAAATTAAACAAAAGCAACAAAAAATATAACTTAAATGCACATAATTATATAATTACATATTTTTTTTTGTGATTAAACACTTGTTTTTTTGGTTGTTGAATAAATTATGAAAATGTTAGTACTTACTTAAGTATGAAAAATGCAACTTCTTTAAAATCCTCCATACAAAACGGCAACCTACTATATTTTTTTGGACTTTTTCGCCATCTACTATATTTTTACACTAAATATCTTGAAACTAAGTACTATATTTGATCCAAAAAAAGTTGGCAACCCTATGTGGGATCGGTATCCCACATAGGGATCCATATCCAGGAATATTATAAGAATCAGCTCAAAAATCCCTTTCATCCGGTGATGAAAGGGATTTTTGAGCTGATTCCTAATATATAAAATATTAATATATTGCAGCTGCTGGTTAAAAAAAAATCGGAAAAACATTTTCCAAAGTTTGGGCTCTTGCAGGAAGAAAACCACCAAATGAATTCTTACGAAACATACGCCAAAGAACTTCTAATATACTCTTATCTAACATACTGGAAGCATTTTTGAAAAAAACTAAGTATTTTTTTTGAAGTTTTTTGATCCTGGTACTTTAACTCATAGAATACTGGGATCAAAATATTTCAAAATGTTAATTTTTTCAAAATTGCTTCCAGGACGTTAGATAAGAGTATATTAGAAGTTCTTTGGCGTATGTTTCGTAAGAATTCATTTGGTGGTTTTCTTCCTGCAAGAGCCCAAACTTTGGAAAATGTTTTTCCGATTCTTTTAAACCAGTAGCTGCAATGTAATAATATTTGTATATATTTGGAATTAGCCCAAAAATCCCTTTCATCCGATATCCCACAAGATGGGTTTTGAAAAAAAAAATTCAAATTTCATACAAAAAGAAGTTTGTATCATATCTCCTTCCCATATAAAAATCCAAGATGGCTATCCTTCTTAAAATGATCTATGGGTTCAGAAGGTTCACCCTGCCAAAGGATATCCCTCGATCACCAAACGCCGTATTTTTTATTGAGCACACTGCACTATCATAACATAGTTACAGTACGAGGCAAACATATCTTGACAATTTTTCGACAGAGTGGGGATAAGTTCACACATGTGCACTTGCGAGTGAGACCAATAGCGCGTGCCCCTCTCCTGCCTCCCTTGTACCTCACTGTTATTAGTACCCAAAATACGCGTTCTGCGCAATCCCCACCCGATTTTAAGACGTTTGCCTCATTCTGTACCTAACCAGAGAACCATTAAAAAAAAGATTAAATGGTTAATTGTGGTCGTCCAAATCGAAAGAGACAAGAATTTTAAAAATATCTAATTGGTAAAGGAAATAAAATTGCTGACACCCAGTTGCATGCAAATGCAAGTATAATACTACAAAGGTATTATCTATTTTCCATAAAATTTTAATGAATCTATTATCTTTCAGGCAAAGGTGAAAAAGGATAATCCTCTGAATGTGCAACCATTTGCTCATTTGACCAAAGTGGCCCCATTAGCCATTCTAACAGATGATTTAAATCTTCCAGCTAAAAAGATTCCAGGAGAATTATATCCTTATATTAGGTACTAATTTAGACTGTCAAACTTTATGATAGTACTGGATCATGAGTGTAATACGTAAACTCGACAAACGAAGTCGCGACAAAACATTAAATTATTTTTGTGATAGTTTTGTACGTGAATTCGACATACGAAATAGCGACAAACAAAATCTCGACGCACAAAATCGCGACAAGTCAAATCTCCACGCATAAAATCGCGACAAACCAATCTCGAAGCACAAAATTGCGACAAATTAAAGTTATAATGTATTTTTTTTATATTTTTTTTTGTTTAAATTTATTTTTTTATCTTAATCATAAAAGAAATATCTTTAACATTTTTTTTATTACTGTGGATAAATAAAAACATACCGTTATAATGTTATGCTGCGTTAGTTAAAAAACGATATTTTACTGTCATAACACCGTGATAATCAAGATTTGGTTTGTCGCGATTTCGTGCGTCGAGATTTGGTTTGTCACGATTTCGTGCTTCGAGATTTGGTTTGTCACGCTAACGTACGTCGAGATTTCGTTTGTCGAGTTTACGTATTACACTCCTGGATAATGGGTAGCAGTAATTTTTTTATTTAATATATTTCAGAGTGAGAAATGGAAAATTTTTGCCAATAATCCAACAAAACGTCCTTAAATTTCGAATGTCCAATCTGCAGCTTCTAAACACTAGTATGACAGATGCAAATGTGACCGTATCAGTTTCCCCGACTTCATATGGTTCGTTGCGCTTGGCCCTACATGTACGCTTGGCCTTGGAACAACTTCAAACTCTAGGCTTCAGCAAACAGGATGTGGATGATGTTAAAGGGATATTTGCGGACACAAATCTTTACCTTTTGTCTGCCACAGTGTGTATAGCTAGTTGTCATGTAAGTATTGTGTTATTATTATGAACTTTAGAAATTTAGATTGTAATAATGTTTTACTTGGTGCCCTTGTAAGATGTCTCTACCTCGTGTATCAAAACACCCTATCAGATCCTGAAAAAGGTGATAGTGTTACTGAAACTGAACAACATTCTCCAAGGAACATAGGTTACATAGGTCGAAAAACGAATATTTTTTTCGCCTTTCCATAGTAAGTCGGTCAGCTGACCAATACATATTGTATTGGTATTGGTGATGGGCTCTTTTCTCCGCATTTAGACTCCCATTTGGTCCGTTATGCGTGAACACAGCATTGGTGTGGCTAGTCAAGCCATCCCAGCTCCTTCCAGAAGCGCAGAAGCCTCCTGGGGCGTTCACAGGCTTCTAGGAGCGACCTCACGTCTTTGAGGATTTCTGCCCGGTGTGTGGCCAAACCCACGCACTCCAGGATCACGTGGGCGGCTGTTTCCTCTGCGTCTAGGCATCCTCTACATAGGGGACTGTCTGTCGCATTCATGATGAATAGTTGTCGGCTTAAAGCTAGGTGACCTGTAAGTGTACCTACAACTATTCGGAGGTCTGGACGATTAAGGCTGAGCAGTCTACAGGTCAACTGCGGCGAGACTGCGGTCATCGCCAACTTGGACTGTCTACAGCTTGTTAGATCTACCCAACTAGTATTATGTGCAGCACGAGTACGTTGTCTTACCCATGAGCGCAGTTGGCTGAACGGGAGTGGCAGGATGGGTATGGGTCCTGCCACTATTGTAGAAGATCCCCTTCTAGCCAGCTCATCGGCGGCGTCGTTCCCGTGTGATCCACTATGCCCTTATCCTCCTCCCATATTGTATGGGAGTACGTACTTATAAAAATTTTTTTTCGTTTTTCGTCCTATGTTCCATGGAGAAAGTTGTTCAGTTTCAGCTACACTTTCACCTTTTTCAGGACCCGACAGGGTTTTTTGGATAGACGATGTATTAGATGACTGTGTTGCTTGCTATAACCACTTGTAACTATAAGCCAATTTCACCATTGATTTTAAACGCAATTTGAGAGTGCTTCGTAAAATCTTGTATCAATTTTATCACTGAGCTGGTTAAACCGATTTTAAATAATAAGAGATAAACTTGACATTTAAACTAATAATACTAAATGGGATTTATTTGACATTCAGTGAAATTGGCTCGTAATCATTTGAGTTTCATTTTTAGGGTTCCGTACCCAAAGGGTAAAAACGGGACCCTATTACTAAGACTCCGCTGTCCGTCTGTCTGTCTGTCACCAGGCTGTATCTCATGAACCATGATAGCTAGAAAGTTGAAAGTTGAAGGCGGCAACAGAAATACATTCACAGGTGATGTATTTCTGTTGCCGCCATAACAACAAATACTAAAAACAGAACAAAATTAATATTTAAGGGGGCTCCCATACAACAAACATGATTTTTTTTGCCGTTTTTTGCTCGATATTAAAAACGACAAGTTGACAGTTGTTCACAGATGATGTATTTTTATTACCGCTAAAACAAATACTAAAAACAGAATAAAATTAATAATTAAGGGGGGCTCCCATACAACAAACGTATTTTTTTTTTGCCATTTTTTGGTACGGAACCCCTCGTGCGCGAGTCCGACTTGCACTTGGCCGGTTTTTATTTGATTTGAGTGAAATGAGTATTGGTTGACTCATTTCAATGAGTGTTTAAATAGTAAAAAATAAAAAAATTCACACATCAACTTTGTCTAGGGATACAGGTGTTATTTTCATACAAACGAGGTAAGTTTGAAGCCTTGGTTTCCTGCCAGGGATGTACTGTGCTGTGATCTGATGATGGCCATCCAGTGAGTGAATGGAGGAGATTCAGATCGCTATACACACCCAACTTATCTGACCAGCATCTAAAAGATTAAAGGAAATGTTTAAAAAAACCGCGAAAAGGGCATGAAAATGTATGGAAATCCTGAAAATGAGAACTCTGACTCATTAATCTTTTAGAATGTTGATCAGATCAGGGGCCGTACCGGCTAACGAATCGATTATAGAAAAATCTGAATCGGTTTCAACTTAGAACTGAAAAATCAAAGTAAGGAATTTCGTCTTGTAATTTCTGTTGACGTAATTTGGAAGATAACGATGTTCGTGTGACATCATGAAATGGGGTTCGCCATTTTCGCCCAATTGGGGCTCGATTTATCTGTTTTAATTTGAAACCCGGCAGACTTTTCGAAGCTCGATTCGTTAGCCGGTACGGCCCCAGTTGGGTGTGTATAGCGATCTGAATCTCCTCCATTCTAGCCATCATCAGATCACAGCACGGTACATACATCCCTGGCAACACCAAGGCTTCAAAGTTACCTCGTTTGTGTGAAAATAACACTTGTATTCTTAGACAAAGTTGATGAGTATTGGGAGGGTGCGAAGGTATAATAATCGATCGCAGCGCTCATGGTGGCAAAAAGTAGAAATAATGAAGGCTCTGTAATCTGTTTGAAAACGATATTTAATTTATTACTAGCGATACAGGAATAATTATATATGTTTATTATCACTTAGTAAAATTATTAAAGTAGCTTTATCCTCTTGTTTTACAAAATTAACAACTAAAAAAGAAGTAAACAAACCCTGATATAACCAAAATAAAACACTCTTTTTGAATAGATCTTACTTGCCATATTTAATTTAAATTACCAAAAATGATTTCACAACACTTTGTCCACCCAAATCACAGTAATTTTGAAATTTACATTAATAACACAATAAATGTAGTATTTTTTAACATTTTGTAACAATGCCGCCATTACATATCAAAACGTCAAAACGGTCAGGTCAGAGCCAACAAAGTTGCAACACGCTAGGTGGCGCTAAAAGCGTGCACGGAGCCAATATTGTAAGACTATTATTTGTTACACAAGGTGTAAAATAAATAATTTTGATTTGTATTCCAGCTACTGTTTGATTTCCTGGCATTCAAGAATGACGTGTCATTTTGGCGGCGCAAGCGCTCGCTGGCTGGCTTGTCTGCGCGCACTGTGTTCTGGCGCGCTTTCTCACAGTTTATTATATTTTTTTACCTTGTTGATGAGAGGACATCAATGTTGGTTTTAGTACCGGCCGGTATTAGTCTAGTGATTGAGGTAAGCCATAGTAGAGAATAAATAATCTTTTTTTATGAGAATGTCTCTAGTTACAGGATATTCTCAAGTTTACTAAAACGTAAAGTACCTCCAATAGATTCGAAAACGGCTTTTCACAAATAAGTTTGGTAGTATAAGGTAGAAAATAAGATCGAAGACTATAGACTTTCCGATTCGAATCTGAAAGTTGGTTTCCGACAATCGTGAATAACCCCCCAGGGGCCGCACCGGCTAACGAAAATCTTCCGAAGTTCGATTCGTTAGCCAGTACGGCCCCAGGGTCCGAGTTGAATACATAGGTGCATATTGTTATGCTATAAGCTATTTTTTCATATGTCGTTTAGTACCTAATACAAGCTTTGTGAATTTATTCCTAGTTACGGGCTAAATTCTGTGAGTTGCCTCGAGTTTAATGGTTGTCATTTGTATGGTTTCAATCCATTATCGTTGTTATCTTCCTTGATACAGTTGTGGAAGGTGACAAAAGTGTTGCACCTGCGCGTATCGTTCGGCGGGTGGCGCGTGCGCGTGTGGCGCGAGCGCGAGGCGGACGCGGGCGAGCGCAGCACGGCGCAGGCGGACGCGGAGGCGATGCGGTACTTGAGCATGCTGCTATACCCCCTCTGCATCGCCGGCGCTATTTACTCCTTGATCTACGAACCGCATAAGAGGTATTTTTTTAGTAATTTAGGGTTAACATAACAACTATTACCTCATTTGCCATTTGCAGTAGTTGTAGTTTGTCGGAAGCATAGACATAGAAAAATTTTCGCTGCGCTCAAGAAGACCAACAAAGCGTGGAAAAGAGAAGTTAACATCATACGGACACGGTCTATGTAAAAAAGAGACAAAGGATCAAGTGACATGTACCAACATTTTTCACAGTAAGAGCCCCTAGCGTCCCGCCTAGCAAATGAACAATCACATTTTGTTTAAAATATTTGTTAATCTTAATTAGAATTTAAAATGTATCGTGGAGCCATGGTGTCTTGTGCTCTAAGTGATGTGATATGACAAAAAGAAACAATCCAAGTAATCACACTTTTCACAGGTAAATAAGATATTGCCACAAATTTCTCTAAAACCAAATTTCTCTACATTTATTCGTTTATCGACGAAGAAAACAGTATGGAACATAGTTTATTAATTTCCTTTGCCATATATAGTCATATTTTATGAATCTAAGTAATTTTTTTCGTATCTCATATAAAATGTATGCATTCGTTTTCGGATCACCTGTTTATTAACATTGTTGTTCTTTGACATTCTATTTCTATGGTCGGAAGGCTTATCAAGCCAACTATCAACTGTTCCACTGGAAATATTATTTTTTACTATACATCACAAACTCACAATACTTTGTAATAATGCTCATAAACCATTTTGACATTCATTTAATTTCTTTTACACAAATATGAACCTTATCTGATTCTGATAAAGCTGAAATTAAAATGCAAGAGTGTAAGAGAGTTTTGCTCGTTTGTCTGAGCTGACTTAAAATTTTAATTTTGATATTTTTGTGGAGTCATATCCAAAACTTTATGACAGTTATGAAGTTTGGCATAAGTCGCTGCGCAATACACGATTTAGGTGTTTTTGAGGATTGAAAACGTTCCTTTAAAATTTTAATTCCCTGGTCATCAGTGCCGCGCACAGAGCGGCTAATTTCACACACAACACAAAGCTTTTCGCAATACTCTTTCTGCGAAAAAAATACGTTATATTTGCATTAGGTATCCACTGACGCCAAATGGAAGGTCTTCCTCCGGACTGGGTGTTGTTAGGTTTAGTGTTTTGGATTTTTTATTTAATAGAACCTTAGATAGATACTGTGTTAATCTGAATAACAGCAGAAGAGTTATGCTCAAATTGCAAGTTATTTTGGTGTTGCTTTTGTATTTTTTCAACACACTTGCTCGTAAAGTGAGCCCTAATACATCGCTTTTAGGGCCATAAACCGAACTATAACAAACGCGTGCAATAATATATAAAACACTAGTTGGTTATAGAATTATCCATACAAAGTTAAATAGGTACCTTACTGCAAGTTCTATGCGAGTAAACAGCGCATTTTCAATTTAACCGGGTAATACAGTTATTTTTTTAGTAACAACAAAGAGGTTTTATGCCGCTGAAAATTCATTTGCATTTTTGGAATAAATAAATGTGTAGGTCCTTAATTAAGTCAAACAAATATTTGTTATTATCAAATTATTCCTAATTTACAATATTTTGTTATAAAATATTAAAATATTAGCATTTTATCACTTAAATTTATAATTTTGAAGTAGGCTGTATGCTCACTAACCCCCTTTGTTCGCAAAATATTATTGCATTGGGCGTGTGAAAAAAACAAAAAAAAACCTGCGCGCCTTTTCTCATCATGATTATCATTTTGTTTTTGTCGTATTTGTTGCTGTGTGGTAAATTACTTTGATTTTTCCTCGCAAAGGTGTTAAAAAACGTCGTATGAAACTCGTGAGCTCTTACTTATTGCATATTCGGCTGAGTTACGCCCTCGCCTGCGGCTCGGGCTGCAACCCATAGCCTTGTGTGCAATAAGCAACCTAAGCTAACTTGTATCATAATGTACTATAACTTCACTGTTCGCCGGCCTCTTAAGACGCTTTCCTGACCGATGCGAAGTAGCGCCGCCGCGGTGAATTTTATTTAATACTGTAATTCTAATAAACAATTTTAATAAAACTTATCGTAGATTTTTTAGGGCCCATAGTCTAGTATTTTTAGACGGTATCACTACATTCCTACGTAGTCACTGCTAGAAGTAGATAGCAAAATTGCTAAAAGTGGCCGTTTTTGACACATGTTTCTATCTACTTCTACGAATGGCTACGAGAGAATGTAGTTATACCTTTTAAAAATACTAGACTATAAGCCCTTAAAAAATCCACGAAAGGTTTTATTCAAATTATTTTCTATTACAGTTGTTTCATCTCATGAATGCGCGTCGGCTATGAATGTAGTTAGGCGTGTACATGTACATTGTTTTAGTGTACGTAAAACAATGTGCATGTGCGCGACATTCATAGCCGACGCGCATTCGTGAGATGAAACAACCACATTAACTAAAAACCTCTGAGGGCGCCACTTTCGGTCAGGGAATCACCTTAACAGGGGGGCTACTCAAATGGCCACTTTTCTGTTCGTTTGAACGCTACGCTCACTATTAAAACTTTAAAATAAGCAGTAAACTATAAAATTACGTGGCGTAAGCTTGACAATTCCATACAATACATCGAACTCTGTGATATACATAAGTTTGCGACTTGTGATTTAATCATCTATTGCTCATATTCAAGCTTTAAAAGTAAGCGTAGCGTTCAAACGAATAGAAAAGTGGCCATTTGAGTAGGGGGCCAGGCATGCCTAGTCAGCAAAATATTTTCACAGTTGGTACTCATGGGCGCTGCACTCGGTAGTGAACGGGGTATACGCGTTCGGGTTCCTGTTCATGCTGCCGCAGCTGTTCGTGAACTACCGGCTGCGGTCGGTGGCGGCGCTGCCGTGGCGCGCCTTCATGTACAAGGCGTTCAACACCTTCATCGATGACGTCTTCGCCTTCATCATCACCATGCCCACGGCGCACCGAGTCGCCTGCTTTAGGGACGACCTTGTGTTCTTGGTCTACTTGTATCAGAGATGGTGAGATTCTTTTATTTTTGACAAAAAATACAGTGGTGGTCACATAATGAAGATCAGTTACGATTTTTGTCTAGTGGCTTATCAGAAAGCTTATACCACCACATGATTAACTGTGAGGAAATTTTTACCTTATGTCGTACGTGATAAAGCACATATTGCATTGAGCTTGGCATTTCCTTCAAAACCCTCATTACTCAACCATTTCTAAACGGATTTAAAAAAATCTTTCACTAAGTTTCATAGCTATGAATATGTTTTTATGTTATACCAATAAAACTATAGGATTCAAACCTGTTACTGATCCTCATTAAAGACACCAGTCGATTTTCATACAAACGAGGTAACTTTGAAGCCTTAGTTCATCTCAAAGGATTGACCTAGCTATGATCTGATGATGGCTATCCAGGGAGTGAATGAAGGAGATTCAGATTCCTAATAGTCTCTAAAAGATATGGAAATGTTTAAAAAAAACGCGAAATTAGCATTAAAATGTATGGAAATCCTGAAACTGAAAACTTTGATACTTTTATATGTCTGAGAATTCTGATCTGCCTTTCTATTGTCTAACTTCAAAATCTATCGCAATCGCTTTCAAGATGTAATCCAATGAAGTTTCTTTTTGGCACAAATAAAAATTTACCAAAGAAATGCAGCAATGTGTCACATCCATCTGTCAAACGAAAGCGATTGCGATAGATTTTTAAAATTAGACAATTAACCCCCTGATCTGTTGGGTCTGTATCCACTCCCTGGATGACCATCATCAGATCACGGCTAGGATCCTTGACGGAGAACCAAGGCTTCAAAGTTACCTCATGTCTTTAATTATGTGATCGCCAATATTAGTAGAAAAGTAGTCTGGATAAGTTTTACAGTAAAATATAGAATAATTCAGATTTTTTATTGATTATCTACAAACAGATAATAGGTTTAAAGAAAAAACAAAAACTTGTAGAAAATAGATTTGGATGACTTTCATCTATGTTTCTAAAAGATGTGATAGAAAGTTCGCCTAATGAATAACTGTCATTTTATTACGCACCTTTGAACAAATACTGAATACTGACTTTCTCAATTCATATCACGAACTATTTGTGGGGAAACTAATGTTTTTTTTAAATTAAATAAACAAATAATTAAAGAGCATCATTATTTCTAGGTTATACCCTGTCGACAAGTCTCGTATAGACTCTGCAGCCAGTATGGACGAGAATCCTGATGAACCCCTCAAGAAGAAGGCGGTGTGAGACGGTACGGTTAGGTACATCCGAACAATCGGTACTTACAACCTTTGACTCTTTATTGACTGCTAAAAGTGTGTGATTTTAGATAAATATTAGACTTCGTGTAGATGGCACCGGAATTTGACCGGAGATCAACCGAAACTCGACCGAGCTATACCCAAGCACAGTGGATTTTGGAACTCGAAAAAGTGACATCGTCGAGATTATTCCAAAATCTGTTAGTTCAAGTTATTTGTAACTTACGACGAGAGCTAATTATGTCTAGATTTTTTTCTAGACGAATTTCCAAATCGCATAAAATGGCGGTAAAAATATGGAAAAATCTTTATTACTCCTAAACGATATCAGTGATTATAAACCTGATAGAATGGTATTATAAACTTAGTAAACACTCATATTTCAAGAGTTGATTGGTAGTTTTACTCGCGGTAGTTTATGAGAAATTGGAGGTTTTTGTTTTATCCAAGATATTTTTTTACTCGAGAATCCTGCCGTATTTGGATAAGTTATTAATACAGAATTGTTGACATTACTGTGCCCCATATCATTTTTTTTTTCATTTTTCAAAACTGTTTTAATACCTTATCCAAATACGGCGAAATACTCGAGTAAAAAAATATCTTAGATAAAACAAAAACCTCAAATTTCTCATAAACTACCGCGAGTAGAACTGCCAACCAACTCTTGAAATGTGAGTGTTTACTTTATGCGATTTGGAAATTCGTCTAGAAAAAAATCTAGACATAATTAGCACACGGGAGTTCTCGTCGTGAGTTAAAAATAACTAGAACTAACAGATTTTGGAATAATCTCCACGATGTCACTTTTTCGGGTTCCAAAATCCACTGTGCGGAGCCGGGTCGGAGTTTAACAGGAGGATGTTTCAACTTTTTAACATGTGTTTCATCATCATCATCATATCAGCCGCACGACACCCACTGCTGGGTAAAGACCTCCCCCAAGGATCTCCACGACGCTCGGCCTTGCGCTGCCCGCATCCAGCGGCGCACCGCGACCTTCACCCTCACGTCGGTCCCCCTAGTCGGGGGCCTACCCACGGAGCGTCGTCCGGTGCGCGGTCGCCATTCAAGAACCTTTCCGCCCCAACAGCCATCGGTTCTTCTCGCTATGTGTCCCGCCCACTGCCACTTCAGCTGAGCGATCCTTCGAGCGATGTCGGTTACTTTAGTTCTCCTGTGGATCTCCTCATTTCTGATTCGATCACGCAGGGAAACGCCGAGCATGGCTCTCTCCATCGCACGCTGGGTGGCCTCTTTATGAGACCCATAGTTAGCGACCACGTTTCACTGCCGTAAGTCATCACATTTAACATGTGTTTGGTACTATGGAACCGGGTTGACGTCTTTGTTACTTTGGCAACCACCCTGTATGAGCGCGTTGTTTCGGTTTAACTTCGGTTGTACTACGGCGCGGCTCCGGCCGATCTCCGATCTAGTTTCGGTGGATTTCCGATGCCATCTACACGATCGCTTACTTTACAAAGTGCATAAAAATCTACAGTTGTTGCGAATGATATATCACCGTGAGTTTTCACTGCATATGTTAAGCCAATTTGTCAATAAACATTTTTGAAAGAGTTGATATTCTCAACTCTGTTTCGAGAAATTGTTAATTGACTAGTGAAAACGCACGGTTACGTTGTGTGTTCAAGTCAACAATTCACACTGAAAACACAATTGTACATAAATTAAACCTAACCTTTTTTCCGGCATATAAAATTATATTGAGAAATAATGAAATTGTTAGAAAGTAACAAATACTACTATTTTACTACTAAGAGGCTGTTCCGGTGCTATATTAAATGGCGCCATCTTTCTTTGATATTTTTTTTTGAAGTAAGAAATAAGAATTGTGTAAAAATTACAAGTAATTTAATATTATTTATTTAGGTAATTTGTATTGTTGTATATTTCTTTATTTCAACGAAGTTATATAAATGTTGTCGTAAGTAGCTTATGCTGGGCGTTTGCCATAAATTTTTGTCTAAACGTATTATTTTGATATCTGTTAGTAATGTTTTTGTTATCTAGTTCACTTTAATTTTACAAGGTTTTATATTTTTAGACTTTACTTTTTCGGTTTCTTCGGGTCCCGATGAAACTAATTTTTAATTGATTTCTTGCATTTTGAAGTATACCTAGCGATTGCGAATTTTCCTTTATGATTTATTTTGATTTTCTTTAAAAAAGATACAACACTACTTCACTGTTTTAATAAAAACGCTAATAATGATTATGTAGTTAGATTAATGCTACTTATATTGTAAAAAAATAGTAGATGTTCCTAGTTCATACTTTGATTTACATTCCTAAGCATATAACAAAATATTGACAATGGCGAAATTTAAAAATACACGGTAATTGTATAGAAATATTAAATTATTAAGGATATATTTGTATATGTAGTAAAATGTACCCAGTAGAATAGTATATTAAAGGGCATTATTTTGATAACACTCGCTATTTAAAGTACCATAGGCAACAGCGTTGCTTAACCATCCTAAAGGCTAATTTACACGTTGTTAAGTAGCAAGTGCAGGTGTGAAGCAATAAGTTAACAATGTAAGTGTTAAGTGCTAAGTAATCGTTCAGACAGTGTTTAGTGATTCTTGCAAGTCCAAAGTATCTGTCTTTATCGGTACAAAATGGACGACAACGAAACTGTTTACCGCAGTCAATGTATCATCTAAAATGTTGAATCATGTATGTTTGGTTTGTAAATATCGCTTGTTCCAGCACCAGATCATTGAGAATTTTTAATTTTTTTTAATTCCTGAGAATAAGTTGACTTTATGCTTCTTATTTTTAGGTATATCTCTTTTGGGCCAAAGTCCGTGATGGCTAATGTTTGGCTTATTTTTAATAAAGCTGCATCTCGGATTTGCTTATTTTTGTATTCTATACTATTTATGTTAAAAAGGCATTCGTAATTTTGCACTTGTCAAAGCAAAACTGTTTACACGGTGTTTAGGACAGGCGATGCTGCGAGTGCGGGGAAGCGCGACCGTTTACACGTTGATTTTACTAATCACTTAACACTTGCACTTTACACCTGCACCACAGAATAACTAATAGTGCCTGCACTTATTACTAAACAACGTGTAAATTATCCTTAAGGTTAAAGTCACTTGCACGCCGCGCCGACACAACATACGTTTAGTTGGTGCAGGGGCGATACGCTCGCTCACTAATATTGTTGCTAACTGGTTGAGCGACCGACGCTGTTGCACATAGTACCTACATCACCTTTTATTCTGTCTCTGTAAAATAGATACCTATACATAAATAAAATGAAGTATTGAAAACTTTTTATGGTTAAAAATGCTTTAAATGCCGTACTCAGAGACGTCAATTAAGTTACCGTTATTAAAGTCGGTGCTATCTCTTTCTTTTCCATAGTGATAGTATGCGACGACACAAGTTAATTCGTTAACTGCCGTAAGTTTAGCTGTCTTCCTAGTTTGTTCAATTGCCTTTGCTTGATATTCTTTATTTTAAAAGAACAAAGATAGAATAAGGTTTAGAGTGTATCAGAAATTGTGCCCTGTCATTTTGCCCTGGATTATTTAACCATTTTTCTCACAGTTATTTTGTTTCATGAAGTCTGTTTCTCATATATGTATTTGATTTAGTGTTCATCTAGTTTTCTACAGCAGGCAGTTGAGTGTACGGTCACAACAACATACGTAAGATAGACTTCATGAAATCAAATATTATAAGAAAATGTGATTGATGTGCAATTGGAGAAATTTTAGCTGTAAGTTTATTGCTCAATTGATTACGAGATGATAGCCTTATACGCCCCCCCCTCCCATCTTGCTTATGTCACGTACGCATCATCCATCCTTCCTATTGTGTCCCCTAAACAGTCAAATAATGCCTGACACGTCCGTAAAGGTTATATAAAATTTCTGCTCGTCAAGCTGTTTTGATCGTCTAGAAGTGATGATTGACGGCTCGTTAAGCCGTTTATAAGCTGCCAAGCCATTCTTGATTATTTAAGGGATGCATTATTCTCTTCGTATAACATGTTCTTAAAGTCTTGAGACAGCGAGTACGGAGGCGTGATGTGAGCAATTTGTAACTACTTAATAAAATACGTCATACAGCACGTCTTGCGATATACGACCATTGCCGATGACGACGTACCATGCCCGTTATCTGACATAACTAATAACGACGTACCATGCCCGTTATCTGACATAACTAATAACGACGTACCATGCTCGTTATTTGGTATAAATATGCATAGGATGACGAAGTTATTTTTCATATAACAAAATAACAGTTGATTTGTTTTTTTTTTTATATCCGAGACGATAATTAGGGTTTCGAAGAGTATTATAGTTCTAACTCCAGTTTCTTAAAATTGATGAATTTATATGGGAAATTGAAATAGTATTAGAAATCGTGAGTCTAGCGCACAATTCAATAAATAGTTGTATATTTGTTTACGTATATTATATACTTATTATAGTATCTATTGAAAATATAAAAATAAGTATTTATACATGATAAGTTCCTTTAAAATGCGTAGTTTATTTTTTAATTTGTTTTAAATTGTAATGAATGAGGCTAGCTGAGCATTATAAAACTGTTGATTTTATTAATAATTTATTTCGCCATTCCCCGATGCATCTAATATTAAATAATGTATAAAATATAAAAAGTCTTAAATCGCTATCAAAATGAATTATGTCTTAGGATATTCGTATAAATCGGATCTTTACAAAAATCCTACTTACCTATGATTGCAAAAAACAACTTAATAATCAGAATTTACAGACAGACTTTTGCATTCGTCCGAGTAATGTTTAGGATTTTTACAAAAATCCGGAGTATTTTAGATAAATCGCGAATGACTACCATTTTGCGCGCGCTGATTGGCTGACGTTAACGTTATCGACTGACGAATGTTCTGGGGTCCTATTTTTGAATCCTTCGACTGGCGTCGAACGCTCTTTTCTACTGATTTTCGTTCGACATCTCATTGTTTTGAGTCATATGTCGAACGAAAATCAGTCGAGAGGAGCGCTCGACGCCTGCCGAGCGATTCAAAAATAGGGCCCCTGATTCGCTAACGGCTACCTATAGTCCTATATCAAGAGTAATGTTCTGACCAATCTGACAAAATAAATTATGCAATCAGCATTCATGTTTTCAATTGACCGAATCATACTTAATTTTTACAAAGATCCTAAAATTTGCTCGGACGATTGTGAAAATCGTAGTCAATATCCGGTCCTTTACAATCGACCTAGGATTTTTGAAAAGATTTCTGTTTATACGATTATCCTACGACATATACGAAAAAGTATATTTTATTAACGTATTTGTTTAAAAAAATGTGTATTGTTATACAGAATAACATAAATATTTATGTGTTATACGTATGTATAATTATGTAAATTATATCCAGATGTATACTTTTGAGTGTAATGTTAAAACATTTTTTTATTAATATTAATTAACTACGTAAACCAGGACTGTTATTAAAAATGAAATAAATTGCAACATTGAAATCAAAATATGTAAGTTGTATTTTTATTAAACCCTATGTAGGTATATTTGTCACAAAAATTTTGAAGAATTCAGGAAATAATCTACTATTCAAATTAATAATTAATAGTATAAATAAATCCATTTTCTTCTGAAGTAGGTGCTTTAATTTTTTATTTTAGTATAGTATCCTCTAAATATTTTATGTTTAGAAGTATTTACAGTACCGCTAAGCCATACATACATGTGTTTCGTTATAGTCATACATACATAATATGATAATCATACGGCGTGCACCATTGTCTAAATTGGCTAATAGAGATGGGTAAACCGAGAAAACTGGTTTGAAAGCTAACCTATAATAACTATTATGTATTAGAAGTTTAGAACACACACCTAATTCATAACAATATCAATCAGCGTCAATGCTAGCTTTGTAATCAAATATTTATTCATGACATCATCTTAAACATGACATATCTTTCCCATGATGGTAGGTAATAATTATAACCATTATCATAAATATCAATCATTTGTGTTTGAATAATATCAATCTTAAATCATCTCAAATTATTATACACGATAAAGTCATAGTACTTAACAGTTTCATAATTATTTAGCTATTTATTTATTTATCAATTACAGACTTCGATAAAGTTCTGCTAGAATATCCTGCTATTTAATCAAAAGATTATAAAGACCTGCATGGTAATTACTAATATCCAGATAAGCATGATCACAAATCAAAACGATGTATGTCAACATTGTTAGTCGGGCAGCGTGCCGACAAGGTCGTGTGTGGCGAACTGAAAGTGAATTTGTTTATAGACATAAATTTAAGGTAAACAAACATGGATCTCTTTGATTTGCTTTTAAATGCGGGCGTGATCACCTGTGCATTAGTTACTTATTTGATATTCTTCAAGCGATCGCCTCGGAAGCAAGGAGAGTACAGAGAACCAGGTGAGCAGTTTTTTAGGGTTCCGTAGCCAAAATGGCAAAAAACGGAACCCTTATAGATTCGTCATGTCTGTCTGTCTGTCTGTCTGTCTGTCTGTCTGTCTGTCTGTCTGTCTGTCCGTCCGTATGTCACAGCCACTTTATTCCAAAAGTATTAGCACTAAATAGTTGAAACTTGGTAGGTAGATGTATTCTGTGAACCGCTTTAGGATTTTTACACAAAAATTAAAAAAATAAAAGATTAAGGGGGGGCTCCCCATACATGGAACTGAAACTGAAAATATTTTTTTTCATCAAACCAATACTTGTGGGGTGTCTATAGATAGGTCTTTAAAAATGACATTGAGGTTTCTAAGACTATTTTTTTTCAAAGTCAACCGTCTTAAAGATATATGCCGCCAAAGTGGTAAAATGTGTGTCCCCCCCCCTTTAACTTTTAAAGTAAGAGGGTGAAAAATCTAAAAAAAATATAAGCTATAGATCTTAATAAACACTTTCAACGAAAATTGGTTTGAACGAGATATAGTAATTAGTTTTCAAGATATAGTACATTTTCCAAAACCGCAAATATAACTTTGTCATTCATACAAACACTGTGAAAAACAAAGTTATTTTTTCAGACGAAAAATGATAGCGGTATTAAAATATGGTATGGTATAATGTACCTACGGAACCCTACTGCGCGTGGCCCGACACGCACTTGGCCGGTTTTTTATATTTTTTGTACCGGATTGAGATAATAGGCTGCGATTGAAATAATAATTCTGTTGCTTACTTGATAAGTGAGACGTGATTACATTGTCGCGAGCCAGATTATAGTTGCTTACTGATTATTATTTGATATTTGGTACTAATATACTTAGGTTGGTATTAACTCTGTCTGGTATAGCTAATTATCTTATATTTTTATAAACTCAATAATGTACGGATGTAAGGATTCTTACCTCACGTACAGTGTAATGTTTGGTTGTGATATAATGTGCGACATGAGTTGACATGACTATGTAGGTACTTGTTCGAAGAACTTTGGACTAATTATTATTTTCTGGAAAATACTTCCATATTTTTAACAGCATAAGTATTTGATAGTTTTAAGTTTTTTAACTTAAAGCTCGGTGGCGCAGTGGTTTAGCGCCTGGCCCAGCGATTGCGTAAGTTAAGCAACGTTCGCAAGGGTCGGTCATGGGATGGGTGACCAAAAATTTACTATCGCGAACTCCTCCGTACTTCGGAAGGCACGTTAAGCCGTTGGTCCCGGCTGCATTTGCAGTCGTTAATACCCACCAATCCGCATTGGGCCCGCGTGGTGGGTTATGGCCCGTCCTCCTTATCCACCCATAAGGAAGGCCTGTGCCCCAGCAGTGGGGACATCAAAAATGGCTGATGGACAAAGTTTTTTAATCCTACTTATAATATAATAAATGCGAAAGTTTGGCTGTTTAGATGTTTGAAAAACATTCAAACAATCAAACAAACAGTTACTCAATCACGCAAAAACGGCTGAACGGATTTGGTTGTGGCACACAAATTCCTTGGATTAAAAAATAGGATACGTTTTATCTTGGTCAAAAGTTCCCGAGGGACTATTTTCTGAATATCCTTGCTGACAAAGTCGCGGGCGGAAACTAGTTAAAAATATGTCATTAATTAGAATGTAAAATTGCAGTAAATAAGGGAGACTTATTTATAAAAAAAATTGCGTCGAGGTAACTTGGCAAACTTACGGATGACTTACGGCAGTGAAACGTGGTCGCTAACTATGGGTCTCATAAGGAGGCTCAAGGTCACCCAGCGTGCAATGGAGAGAGCCATGCTCGGCGTTTCCCTGCGTGATCGAATCAGAAATGAGGAGATCCGCAGGCGAACTAAAGTAACCGACATCGCTCGAAGGATTGCTCAGCTAAAGTGGCAGTGGGCTGGACACATAGCGAGAAGAACCGATGGCCGTTGGGGCGGAAAGGTTCTTGAATGGCGACCGCGCACCGGACGACGCTCCGTGGGTAGGCCCCCGACAAGGTGGACCGACGATCTGGTGAAGGTTGCCGGAAGCCACTGGATGTGGGAAGCGCAGGACCGATCGTCGTGGAAATCCTTGGGGGAGGCCTATACCCAGCAGTGGGTGTCGTGCGGCTGATATGATGATGATGAACTTGGCAAACAGGTTTTGTATATAAGCTATGTCGATTATTTTTTGACGTAGGTACCTAGCGTCAATCGCTGGTTGAGATTTTCCGGGGGTGCCATACCTTTCTGTGGTCACAAAGTGGTCACAAAACAAACTGCTCGTGAAATACGGCTAACATACAAGGTCATTTTGTATCCACCATCCAAATTTTGAGGATGTGTTCAGTCCATGAAACTGAACAACTTTCTCTAAGGAACACATGGTCAATTATGTAAAATAAAAATCGACTTTCCATACAAATCAAAGAGATCACGTGATCAATTTAATAGGGGATGACCAAAACTTTTTGGCGGAATTTCACACATGTTTTTTAGAGAAAGTTGCTCAGTTTCATGGACTGGACACATCCTTAAAATTTGGATGATAATTTCAAAATGACCCGATATTTATTGCGTAATAATATTATTTTTTATAAATTCCTTGTTTAGGATGGAATTACCCACTAAAATACTTATTCGCGCGGTTTTACGCTGTGAAGCGTTGGAAGGCGAAGCTGAAAGTACGTGGGAGCGGTAGTGTTTCTGAGCTGCCTCGAGATGGTCAATACCAAGGCTGGGACGGCATACGTATACGGACCGCGGCGCCAGAGGGCGCGGCCGTGCTGCTCGAGATACGCAAGCTGTGCAGACACCAACCCTTGGCT
This sequence comes from Agriphila geniculea, assembly GCA_943789525.1. Taxonomy (NCBI): domain Eukaryota; kingdom Metazoa; phylum Arthropoda; class Insecta; order Lepidoptera; family Crambidae; genus Agriphila; species Agriphila geniculea. The sequence continues at coordinate 23,583,090 of OX038871.1, forward strand.
GAAGTCACGTTGCATATCAAGCTACCTGATGGCTCGAACTATAAATTGACACGTAAGTTATTGACTATAGTCCAAATATAAGAACTAGCTGAACACTACGTTTAATAATTATTGTTTTTTCTGCACCATTATCTATATCTATATATCTGCAGATAGCTGCACCATTAAGATGATGCTATACTATAGTGTCATCTCAATGATGCAGATGATACTATATAATCCCCGTCAATTGGTAATGCGCTGGAACCTTGTCACATTAACGTCCCGATAACGTGATCCGCAACTAAAAATGTCATGAAACAAGAAAATTCTAATAGGTAATCTAATATATTAATTATTGAATTATTATTTTCAATAAGATAGGGTCTAGGTATATAAAAAATATTACAAATGATTTTCGTTTTTGAGGTTAAAATCATGGCTGCCAGGCGCATTACCAATTGACGGGGATTATATATCAGTGCGGTTTTGTTTGAACCATTAGTGGAGCAAACGAAACTAATTAGAGTCATTTGACCATTGATGGTGCAAGTCAATGGTGAATACAGTACAACGGGGATCCGAAGTCTAGTAATCATCTGCTGGGCTCATTAAAATTTTATACACGAAATATAACAATCGAGTAATAATGCAAAGAGTCTTTAATTTTCGTGTCTTAACGAAAACTAAAATGTAACTCAAAAATTTTGTAGATTTAATTTGTGTTGCGTATTTCCAGGTCATCCAGATACAGCAATAGGCGCCTGGGTGAATATTTCAGACGGGTGGAGCGCTGCAGGGTTAAAGATACAAGTCCTGGAGACGGGGAGTCGCATGAGGATCATTTACAACGGTCTGATGACTTCAGATGACGGGGTCACGCAGCACGCGCAGATTAATTTAATGTATGTGTTCCGTTTGATTAGTTTTGTAATGCGATGTAGACTGCCGATCTTTCTGTTTATTTACTCCTAATATTAGTAGGTACTAACGGCCTCACCACACTTTTTACTTTTTGTACTTGTAATATTATATATATTTCGAAAAAAATATGGGATTTAAAAGTTTCCGTTAGCCATCGATTTTTAAAACGTCATATTCATACATCTTGCGATAGTAAAGCGATAGTGAAGATTTGCCAATGTAATTTCTTCTATCAGTGGCAAGGGGTGAAATTATGGCGAAGGTAAGCCGTTTTACAAAAATGTTGTGATCGGCATAGTGAATCGGTGGGGTGGGATTTCTAAAAGGTAAGACTATGGGAATCGGCTTGTATGGACCCTTCGCCACTGTTGTCTATAGGAGCTGACTGATATAAAAGGACAAAAATGTGTGCCTACTGTTGGCTAACAATAAAAACAAACGATGTAATATCCTCGTATTAGGATAATGATTTTTTAACTTTTGCTTCAGTTGGGCTTCAGCGTCGGATGTGATGCGGTACCCTGAAGACTGGAGCGATCAGTTGGCTGCTGAAGCTCTCTCCTTGGAACCATGGCGGGATGCCAACTGGGCCAATCTACTGTGAGATTATTATATAAAGTCCATTCCACGAAACGAGCTCCAAAGAAGATCGGTCAGAGTGCGCCCATTAGTTAATGCGCGTGACTTTCAATAGCCCAGGGTTGGAAAAAATCATGATATTTTGCAAAAAATAAAAAATCACAGATTTTTTGCAAAAAACCGAAAAAAATCACAGATTTTTTGCAAAATATCGAAAAAATCTGTTTATTTTTTATTTTTTGCTCAAGTCTTTCAAATCCACTCAAAATAGTGCGTGAAACCACAACGCGGTTTTGTTTTAGTTATTGACACTTTAATTCGGAAGAAACACAAGTAAAGATCAATAAAATAGTTAAAATTGCCTGGTGGAAGATATAAGGACGAATGATTTGGCAGTATTCTTAAAAGAAAAACAGTACTATGCAGTAATTCTAACACAAAGTTAATTTTAACATACATTTGTATATGTCTATCAATTTTTTAAAATTAATAATTTATATTTTTAGTACAAATAGTAAACAAAAAATTAATTTGATTTAATCAATGGTTTTTATTCAAAAAATCACTTGATTTCAAAGTGATTTAATCATGCCAAACCCTGCCTAGTAGCCTATAGCCTAGCTCTAGCCGCGCGCATTGACCAATAAGCTGTGATTATTTTGGTCCCTAGGAGTTCGATTAGTGGAATGGAGTATAGGTGGATGATTTGTAATGTCTGGGTATATCCAGTTATACTGCCCGGCATATATATTGGCAAGAGAATGAAAGAGACAAAAGATGCGCAGTAGCCAAAAACTTTGTGTTTGGGTGAATCAACTTTTTTTTTTGTCAGTAAAAAATCGACCCATGTGTAAATTTTTATAAATTAAAACTAAACTAGATAATTCTTTTGTAAAAAATCTCTATTTTACGATATTTAGATTCATAGCCAATAAAACATAAGTACTTAGTTTTGTACAAAAATAATCAATAGTTTAAAGAAAAACATGGGTGACCCAGGGTACAATGTTGTCCCCAGCTTTTATATGAAAAACTGGTCGAATTGAGTACCTCCCTCCTTTTGAAGTCGGTAAAAATAGGAGTAGACAACTCCTATTTTTCATATAAAAGCTGGGGCCAACATTGTCCCCTGGGTCACCTATGTTTTTCTTTAAAATCACATAAAAATTTTCATGTCTTTTAAGTTTTCTTATAAAAAAATTAGCTGAGAGTATAAGCAACTACAGATTAACTTCATATAAAAATGGTTCACGTAGATATTTTAAGAAATGCCACAAGACAACAAAAAGTTGATTCACCCGTTTATGGCTACTGCGCATATTTTGTCTCTTTCTTTCTCTTGCCAATATATATGCCGGCATCTGTATTTTGATGAAATATGTGGACTAGTTATCAACAAGCCGAAATGGATGTTGCCATCGTTAAAGTTTCGTCTTCAAAAACTAATAAATTCTTGATATTTCTGATTGCCATTACTTGAGCCTTTAGGAATAGCTAATCATCTTACGAGAGCAATATTTATGATGTTAACATTATTTTGATTGCAGCGAGAAGTGGAAGGAATCCGGCTGGTCCCAATGGGGCTCCGTCCAAGGTCGGGTGCAGTTATTCGACACAGACGGGGCAGTAGTTCGTAGCGAGTATTTACGTACGCGGGGAGTGCGCGAGCGCCGATCTGTACCAATGCCACACGCCACTCGTCGCGTTGTCACGCTCACAGCTGTGGCCAGAGATGGCACCGCTGTTGAATACAGATCTCAGTCTTACAAGAACGTTATCACGCAGTAAGTATTCTCATTTATTTGTTTCTGTTATGTCGCTGTAGGCTCATTCTTAGGTCGGGTGCAGTTATTCGACACAGACGGGGCAGTAGTTCGTAGCGAGTATTTACGTACGCGGGGAGTGCGCGAGCGCCGATCTGTACCATTGCCACACGCCACTCGTCGCGTTGTCACGCTCACAGCTGTGGCCAGAGATGGCACCGCCGTTGAATACAGATCTCAGTCTTACAAGAATGTTATCAAGCAGTAAGTATTTCTCATTTATTTGTTTCTGTTATGTCGCTGTAGGCTCATTCTTAGGTCGGGTGCAGTTATTCGACACAGACGGGGCAGTAGTTCGTAGCGAGTATTTACGTACGCGGGGAGTGCGCGAGCGCCGATCTGTACCATTGCCACACGCCACTCGTCGCGTTGTCACGCTCACAGCTGTGGCCAGAGATGGCACCGCCGTTGAATACAGATCTCAGTCTTACAAGAATGTTATCAAGCAGTAAGTATTTCTCATTTATTTGTTTCTGTTATGTCGCTGTAGGCTCATTCTTAGGTCGGGTGCAGTTATTCGACACAGACGGGGCAGTAGTTCGTAGCGAGTATTTACGCACGCGAGGAGTGCGCGAGCGCCGATCTGTACCAATGCCACACGCCACTCGTCGCGTTGTCACGCTCACAGCTGTGGCCAGAGATGGCACCGCTGTTGAATACAGATCTCAGTCTTACAAGAATGTTATCACGCAGTACGTATTCTCATTTATTTGTTTCTATTATGTCGCTGTAGGCTCATTTTTAGGTCGGGTGCAGTTATTCGACGCAGACGGGGTAGTAGTTCGTAGCGAGTATTTACGCACGCGAGGACTGCGCGAGCGACGTCTGTTCACATTTCCACAGCCGTATCCACAATCAGAATGTCCGCATCACTTTTTGCTTGAAGGGTCCGATACCATTGCCCTCAAGCTTCACCTTGAGCATGTTGACAGACATTCAGGAGCGGATATCTCGAAAACTATACAAGATATCGAAAAATTTGATTGAATAAAACTTGTAACAAATTTAATCAGCTTTCATTTTGTAGAAAGTCTCATGTCGCTAGAACGCATAGTTTCTGAGATATAAGTAAAAAACCGAAAAAATGGCGCCTTCAAACCCCCCACTCCCCCCGGCATAAGGGCTACGGGCGGGGACTTTTGATATGTTCACCTCCTAACAGGTCCAAACAAAGTTACGATGTCAAAAATTGTGTTCCAAGCATTTCCCTCTACACCTTTTCGTTTACTGGGCTATAAGACGTATTTATTTATTTTTGTTTCAGATGCACTTCTGGTACAGTTCGCTTCCCTCACACAGCAGTGAAGAGCATCACCGGTAGCAGTTTACACTTGCCCGAATTTTGCGAGCTGCCCGACTCAATACCAAATGTGTTTACGTTAGACGTATCAAGTAAGTGGATATGTTATTGCTTGCGTATGCGCAGGCGGAGGATTTTTTGGACTGATTGAGGACGTGCATGAACTTTATTTAACAAAATCGGTACATAAACAAAGATTTTATGTTCGAAAATCCGTGAATACACGGGATTATGAAAAAACTACCAGCCAGATCTCTGTAATTTTTTTATGGGATCACACACAAACTATATGTCCTTTGAGATAAAAAAAAATGTATAAATCGGATAACAACTGACGAAGTTATGGTAAAACATACATAAAAAAAACAAAAAAAAAACCGTCGACTTGAGAACCTCCTCCTTTTTTTGAAGTCGGTTAAAAATATAAGGGTGAATTTCTTGTGCCCGGTTTTTATACAACGTGTAACAGAAAGGGGGTATCAACCCAAAAGGAGGTCAATGTACTCGTGAAACTGAACCCCTGCCAACAGAAAAAAAATTAAAAAAAATTTAACTCCCCATAAAAAATTTTGGCGGCAAATTCAAATTTTCTATGGAGAGTTCACAATTTTTTTTCGATTTGAATTTTTTTTCTGTTGGAAGGTGTTCAGATTCACGAGTACATTGACCTCCTTTCGGGTTGATACTCCCTTTCTGTTATACGTTGTATACAGACAAGTTTAACTTTACGGTCTTTGAAATAAAGATGATGATGCGCGGAATCGACCGAAGTTAAAGTTCGCCGCGTACTACTGCCGTAAACTACCCTTGCATACGCGAACGCACTGTGTGTAAAATAGAGCTCTGTGATACCAATCACAGAGCAATCCCACCATAATATGTAACACAAGCGATGGTTCGTTTGTGTTACGTATTATGGTGGGATTGGTAGTTGGGAAGCTGTGCGTCCGCGAGACTGTGGACCTCGTAGTAATGTTTATGAATACGGAAACGTCATAAGTTTCTAAGTGTGCCTTAATTTTCTGGAAAACATCTCGATAATCTAGAATAGAAATCTTATAAAATCTACTATTTTGATGAGTTAAAAACGATGAAAAGAAAGTTTTGCCGTTCTCTCACTAGCACATTTCACGTTTTCACAAGATTTCTTAAATCTGAGTGGGTAATTAAAAATGTGTTCCGGCCACTTTTCGCAATACATAATAAGATTACGGACATTTAACATATATTTTACGGAAATTTCAGTTTCGTGTTGCTGAAGTACAAAAAGTTGTCGTTTCTGACAATTCAATAAGAAATCTGGAGGAAACATAATGAATGCGAGCGAGAACGGAAATCGTATACGGCCTCTTATAACTATGATAAATTGTTCCAGCTCAAGGGCGTAAACTACGGTTGGTAGTTCGGCCCGGGAGCGAAGGCGGGCGGCTGTTAAATGGTGTTCCTTACCAACTAGAGACTTATTACCGAGCGGCCAACGTGGACATAGACGGAGAGCCGGGCTACGGCATTCTGGAGCTGGGATATGTACCAACAGGTAAGATACTTGTCAGGTGCGATCAAATAAAATACTGAAATTTTATTGGAGCTTAAAAAGTATAGATTGTTTGAAAACAAAGTTTGCAAGTAGATAAAATGTATAAAGGGGTCTCATTCCGCGCTTTAATTTATTTATATTTATTTAGAAACAAACGGTCGTACACTTATATTAACAAAAAAATATAAATGATATGTTACACAAGACCTATAGTTTCCTTAATGAAACAATGGAGTGCAAATCATTAACACAATATTGATGTATACTTAGAAAACATGCGATGTTAATATATTATAGGTAAGTAGTAAATTATAACATAACAGAGAAAGAACAAATACCATTTCCCATAGAAGCATTGACTTGGCAAATAACTTTTTTAAAGTTGATGTATAATGATAATAAAATTATATGACCGAAGAACACTGGTATATTATTGAATTTTAATTTGACAATCAGAAAAATATGTAAAGATAAAAACAATATGTTCTGGTTTATACTACTTAATTAAATTGTACTTATTGTTAATCTATATTAATAACTTTTGCATTAATTCTTTATTGCCGATATTTTAACTTTTAAATTAGCCTATTACTAGCGCCTCACTCAGTCGAGCCAGTGCACGAGGGTTGTGTCAGTTGAGACAGAGTTACGGGAATAACGCGACAGAAAGAGAAGGTGTATACAATAATAGGCACACAGTGCTGTGCAATTTGAAATTGTACTTTATTGCCGTGCAGCGAGTAGCTTATTATTTGATTGTCCCGCGCGGATGGGCTTCAGTATTATAATATTCTGTGCTATGGCTATAGAAAATACACTATCAGACTATAGAGCTGGACATAGGATAATCCGCGCACCGGACGACGCTCCGTGAGTAGGTCCCTGACAAGGCGGACCGACGTGAGGGTGAAGGTCGCGGGAAGCCTCTAGATGCGGGCAGCGCAGGACCGATCATAGTGGAGATCCTTGGGGGAGGCCTATCTATACCCAGCAGTGGGTGTCGTGCGGCTGATATGATGATGATGATGATAAGATTAATTCCATTCTAATTCCAATACGACTATGGGCTGTCCAATGAATAGCGCTTCAGTATACGCGTTCCTTCAACTTGCAATGGATCTCGAGAACATGCCGTGTGCTCGATGCGTTTTATATACAACGTGTTAATGAATTAACGCAAAATGAGAAAACCGTTTCTTCGGACCATCAAACTGAACAACTTTTACTATGGGACCAACTCTGAAATCGCAAAACAAAATCTGCTGTTTCATACAAAAATTAATAACGAAAATATAAAAGTGTATGAAGCAGCTGATTTTTTTTTCGCAATTTCATAGTTGGTCCCATAGTAAAAGTTGTTCAGTTTGATGGTCCGAAAAAAAGGTTTTCTCATTTTGCGTTGTAAATGGGAGCGAACGTGTTTTCAATGACGCTTTCCGCGTCCTTCTCAGTCGTGAAGCTACGCCCATCGTACGTTAGAAAAACACGCACACGTAGGGTAGGCGTATGACGACGACACGTATATCTTAAACAAAGTTAGTAGGTACCTTATTTTTAATTTTCTTGCAGTACATTACATTTATATTGTATTTTGCAGTAATAACCGAGCCATCGGTGCCCTTATCCCCGCCTGCCGCCCTACGCTGGGCGAGTGTGGGCGAGGCGGCCGAAGTGGGCTACTGCGTGCAGTTCGAGGCGCATGCTTCCGCGTGCCCTGACTACGTGGGGGGAAAGGGGGCTTCTCTAGCGCTACTGGCCTCTGTGCAGAAAGCAGAAGTATGTAACACTATTGTTAGTACATATTGGGTTAATGGCACTCTGTATTGCCAGGGCTCTGTCACTCCGCGCGCGAGTATGAAGCGCTCGGCGTCCTCTGACTGAGAGGACAAATTTCATACGTCAGAAAAGATAAGACCTAGGCGATAGAAACAGGGGCAACTACAAAGTGCATGTTTTGGAGCGAAGGGAGCGCTGTGCGTATTGCACTTTATTGTGTCGGAGCAAGAGTCGCAATTTATTTAAACGATTTTGCGGAGTGCAACTTCTGTACCCTAGTACTATTATCTATTCTGTGGTATTACGCCTAGTGATGTACGAGACTCGAGTCCTCTAAGTCTTTTTGTCTAGAGCTCGGAGTCGTTTTACAGGGTCCGCCTCGTTAGTATGAAGCTCGACGACTCGGGAGTCTTTTTCAGAGCTCGAGCCTTTTTGAGAGCTCGATCTATCACGAGACTTTTCCGCGGCTCGAGTCTTTTTCGGCGCACTAGTTGTGATGGGCTGCTAATGAATGAGGATAAGTAAAGCTAAAGCACAATAGATTAAGCATCTACGGTGCTCTTTATAACATAAGACATTCATCATTTTGAGTTCTAGTTTTGGAGACTACAGTTAGATTTTCAGAGCTCTATGTGCTCGATAGGCTCGGCTTTAATATCTCCGTTACTAATAATATTTAAAATAAATTAAAGTCATAAACATAAACTCTAAGCTTTTATGAGGCTCGCGTGCATTTTAAGACTCGAGCTTTTAGAAGGCTCGAGCTCTTTTGATAGGTTCGAGCTCTTTTGAAGGCTCGAATTCTTTTGAAGCCTCGAGGCGTGGCTCAGAGAGCTCGTGTCTCGGCTAGGTTCGGGTTTACGAAGCCTACCGAGCTCAGAGAGTCCTGCCAATCCGCCTCGAGTCTTCAAAAGTAGAACTCCATGACTCGAGTTTTGTACATCACTAACTACGCCGGGTGCGGAATCTCGTGGGATACTGGTTATACAGTTTGATGCACATGCCAACGCCGGCCCCAACCCCAAATACTTGGGGGAAAAGTGGTTCTCTAGCGCTGCTGGCGTCTGTGCAGAAAGCAGAAGTATGTAACAACTGGTAAGTATTGGGTTAATGGCACTCTGTATTGCGCTATTAATAAATATGCCTTGGTGGCCCTGTACTACGCTGGGCAAGCGTTGGTAAGATAGGCGAAGTGGACTACTGTCTATAAGATTTTAAAAATTTTTTTTAGAAAGAAAACACTTTTTACAGATTACAGCGCGTATATTGGTTAATTCAGATGTTATTTAAGAATTATTTAGTTTTGATTTGTTGGTTTTTTGGGTTTCCCGACGTATAGACGGGTCATTTTGTATTCACCATCCAAATTTTGAGGATGTATCCAGTCCATGATACTGAACAACTTTCTCTAAGGAACACATGGTCAAATATGTAAAATAAAAACCGGCCAAGTGCGTGTCGGGCCACGCGCCATAGGGTTCCGTAGTTACCTTATACCATAGCATATTTAATACCACCTATCATTTTTCGTCTGCAAAAATAACTTTGTTTTTCACAGTGTTGGTATGAATGACAAAGTTATATTTGCGGTTTTGGAAAATGTGCTATATCTCGAAAACTAATTACTACATCTCATTCAAACCAATTTTGGTTGAAAGTGTTCATCATCATATCGTATGGCTGACTGCGTCATCATCCTAAACCTCCAGTTGCAAGTTTCTCAGCCACTCTTCGGCTGCGGGCGTCAGTTGGTGGAGCTCCCTTAAACCACCGGGGAAGCTGTACAGCGTGCAGTCCTCAGCGACGTGTTGTAAGGTCTGGTCTGAGGCCCCGCATTCACAGGCTGGTGAGTCTTTCAGGCCCCATTTATGGAGATGGTGATTTGATCGCCCGTGTCCTGACCTGAACCTGTTAAGTTTGACCCACAGTGCCCGTTGCGTATCAAATCCTGCTGGTTTGTTCGTTGGGTTTGGTATTAAAGATTTGTGCGGGTGGTCAGATGTTTCCCATAAAGAAGACCATGCTTTTTTCACATTGAAAGGGGCTCTGATACGTTCGTCAGCCCAGATGGGAGATCTGGACGGAAGGCGCTGGCATGGGAGATGGTCTAGTGTTTCCCGGATTGGCATGTTCTGTCTCTGACATTTTTCCCATTCAGAAGCCGCCGCGTTACACCTACGAAATTCTGGTGGTGGTATGTGCGCCAGTGCAGAAAGCCATGGTAGAGGGGTCGTTTTAATAAGTCCGGTGATGATTCTCATGGTTTCGTTAAGCTGGGTATCAACCTTGTTGGTGTGCGTGCTTTGATACCACACGGGTGCACAGTATTCGGCAACAGAGTAAACCAAGGCTAGTGCTGAAGTACGCAGGACTGTGGCTGAGGCCCCCCAGCTGGTGCCAGCAAGTCGCCTGATGATATTTTGTCTGGTCTTCAACTTTTGTGCTACGCCTTCCAGGTGTTGTCTGTAGGTTAGAGATCGGTCCAGTACGACTCCTAGATATTTAGGCGCCGGGTTGTGTTTGACCAGCTCCCTGCAGAAGAAAACCCTTAGCTGATTGTTTGCCAGACAGTTAGTGAGGTGGTATGCTGCTACTTCCGTCTTCGCCGGGTTTGGGCAGAGGCGCCATTTACCATAATATTCACCCATCGTTTTGAGGTCTGCAGTTAGTGCCGCCTCTCCCTCTTCAAATGTCTTTGCCTGGAAAGCTAAAGCAAGATCGTCGGCGTACACAAATTTGCGGCTTTTTGTTTCTGGCATATCGCTAGTGTAGGCGTTAAATAGAACCGGTGCGAGTACTGAGCCCTGAGGGAGACCGTTTTTAAGGAGTTTATGACTACTCGCTTTTTCCCCTAGGTGTACCTGAATGTTTCGGGGTCCGAGCAGGGTTTTCACTAATTGAAGTGTTCTTTTACACGGGATAATTTGACCCAGCTTATGTATAAGTCCGTCTGTCCATACCGTGTCGTACGCCGCGCTCAGGTCGACAAAAGCCACAAAGGTCTTCAAGCCACGCTGAAATCCAGCTTCTATAAAAGATGACAATGCAAGGACTTGGTCTGCACAGCTCCTGCCCTCTCTAAAACCCGCCTGTTCCTGGGGGATAGCGGCATTGACGTCCTTGTAGATGCGGTTATACACCAGACGTTCTAAGAGCTTGTACGTTACCGATAGCAGTGATATCGGTCTATAGCTAGATGCTTCGTCAGGTGATTTGCCGGGTTTCAGCAATGCAATGACCTTTGCCTTCCTCAATTCTTCGGGGAGTGAGCAGGTTTCGAGAACGTGATTGAAAAAGCCGAGCACCCACCGTTTTGCGACCTTTCCAAGATGTAGAAGGAACTCAGGATACACGCCGTCAGGACCTGCCGCTTTATTGAGTTTTATGCTTTTCAGCGCTGTTAGCAGTTCAGTCATTGTGAATGGTTGACTGTAGGTTTCAATCTCTCCGCGTGTTTTTTGATTGCGTATCCAACTCTGACGTAGATCTTTTGTGAGCGCTTTGTCGGTGGTGGCAGCTTTGGTCAGAGATTGCAATCGTTTAGCAATGACGTCAGGGTGGATTGATGGCGTTTTTTGTTCGTGCTGTGGGGCTGCGCCGAGTTTTCGCAGAAGGGCCCAACTTTTCTTACTTGTGTGTGTGAAGTCCATGGTCTCAACGCTGGACTCCCACTTGGCCTTTCTTGATGCATCCAGCGAGGCCAGAAGTTTCTGTGCTGCGCTAGAGTTATTTGTGGCCATGAACTCCTCGTACGCTTCTTCAGTCTCACTCGACCATCCCGGAACATAGTCTTTGCGGAAACCACGGGGTATGGAGCGCTTTGCAGTCGCTAGAACGGCCTTGGTGAAACGGACGTAGTTCTTAACTTCCGGCTTAACAAAGCGCATGGTAGCGTCAAGGTCTGCAGAGAAAGTATTCCAGTCTGCCTTATTGAAATTCCAGCGAGGACGAGGAGCAGACGTTACTAGGGGTACCTGGATGCCAATAGTGATTAAGGCTGGTCTGTGTTGGCTATTAGGGAAATTATTTAATATGCGCCTAGTTATGGGAAGTTTGTTGCCCTGATCGTCCTCTGATGCAATGCATAAGTCCGGGTTTGTGTTGCTACCCCATCTGGCGGATCTAAATGAGCTTCTATCTTTGGGGTCGAAAATAAGGTGAAGATTATTTCTTTCGGCCCATGCATGCAGCTCCTCTCCGTTGCAGTCATTCTTACTGTAGCCCCATGCCGTGTGGTGGCAGTTAAAGTCGCCCACAAGGACGGCCGGGTGGGGATGTCTTGGCAGTGAGTGGCTGGAAAGGGTGGTTGCTGGTGGTTTGTATATAGAGGTGAGGTTAAGGCTTCCGATGTGTGCTTCAATAACCTCGATATTGTTGTCCGCAGAAGCCAGCGATACGTTACAGTCATTCATTGTTGTTTTTTGGTAGATGGCGGAGCCATATGTAGCAGATAGTATATAGCCCATGATTTTATATCCTTCAATGGCACCTCTACGGGACAGGTCATTTTCCTTACTAATGTGGTGTTCTTGGATGCAGATGATGTCGGCGTCGTGTTCATGAGCTATTCTGGCTAGATAGTCACATTTGTTTCGGGATGATCCTTCAATGTTCAGCTGCAAAATACGGACTGAAGGTCCTATATTTCTTGTCCGGGGGCCCTTAGAAGGACCATTTTTGGAGGTGTTTTGGGGAAAGCTGTTGGGTTTAGGATGCATGGTGTTATTGCAGTAGATATCACCGGGAGGTTCTTAGATTACTCGGGGAACAGTCCGGCGAGCCAGTAAGGGCCAAGAGCATTTAGCCGGGTTTCGCTTGAGAGCTAGTCCGTTGCCCAGGGTGGACCACGTGGAGGTAGTTCTTGACCAGGTTCCACCCCTTTTGAACGTTGAAAGTGTTTATTAAGATCTACAGCATATATTTTTTTTAGATTTTTCACTCTCTTATTTCAAAAGTTAAAGGGGGGGGGGACACACATTTTACCACTTTGGCGGTAAATATCTTTCAAACAGTTGACTTTGAGAAAAAGTTGTCTTAGGAACCTTTATGTCATTTTTAAAGACCTATCTATAGACACCCAACACGTGTTGGTTTGAAGAAAAAATTTTTTTTCAGTTTCAGTTCCATGTATGGAGAGCCCCCCTTAATCTTTTATTTTTCTTATTTTTGTATTAAATTCGTTAAGCGGTTAACAGAATACATCTACCTACCAAGTTTCAACTGTGTAGTCTTAATACTTTCGGAATAAAGTGGCTGTGACATACGGACAGACAGACAGACAGACAGACAGACAGACAGACAGACAGACAGACAGACAGACAGACAGACAGACAGACAGACAGACAGACAGACAGACATGACGAATCTATAAGGGTTCCGTTTTTTGCCATTTAGGCTACGGAACCCTAAAAATCGTCTTTCCATACAAATCAAAGAGATTACGTGATCAATTTAGTATGGGATGACTAAAATTTTGTGGCGGACTTTGACACATGTTTCTTAGCGAAAGTTGTTTAGTTTAATGGACTGGACACATCCTTAAAATTTGGACGGTAAGTTCAAAATGACCCGATATTTCCAGGGGCCGTGGTCACGGGACCGACGGAAGTAAAAAGCTGCTCATATTTTTATGAAATTACCCGCTCGGAACTTTATAAAAATGCATTCAAGTTCCTAAAATTATTTTATAGCTGCGTTCTGATATCAATAATTATTATTGAATTAAATTGATTAAAATTAATTAGAAAACATGATCTAGCTACTGAATCTACCACCAGTTCACAAAATTGGGAGGCCTCTCAGAGAAAGAACTAGCGAAGAAAACTCGAAGAGGTTGTGTCGACCTCCCTTTTGATCCCTATCTACAGAACGAACTAACTGGGTCTTTAGATTAAATAATTCAATTATTTGAATTTCTTCTCGCGCACCGCTTAGCTACCTCGTACATATCTGATATTGTTTTTTTTTAATTTCGACATGCAGGGATACAAAGTACCACCAGGCTTTTGTATCACAGTTAAGGCGTTGGAAACCCATTTACAAACGAATCCCCATCTACTGCAAGCTATTCGAGATATTGAGGCTTCAAATGAAAATTACGATGAAGCTAATTTCAAGCAAAAATGTGCCAAGTATGTTAAATGTACCTACTATGCTTAGTTAAAATTGCTTATAAATTTTGATAAATTTAATTGTTTTCAGTTTCTCATTTTAAGTCTTAACAATAAAGCTTATTTTCGCATGTCTCTTTAACATCAGCTCAAACCTTACTCTTTTTATGACATTAAACGTTTTATTATTTTTAGAGCTGTTGAATTGTTTACAACTACAGAAATAACAGGGGAAGTTCTTGCCGATATACTTCAACATTTAAACGAGCTTAGGAAGAAAGCCACTAAGGAGGACTTGGGACCTGAAAGACGTTTCGCAGTCAGATCTTCAGGTATGGTCCATTCATTACTTAATCGATGTTTCCTGAGTAAAAACTTTGAACTTTAAATTAAACTTAAAGGAAACGGCAAACGTCGTAGAATTTAAAACCTTAGTCTAATAATAATAACGGATATTTTATAAAAAGAATTTGGTGCGATTTGCAAAGGAAATCAGGTTGTGAACACCTGTACAAAATTTAACCGCCTCTGTGGTCTAGTCTAGTGGTTCGCCCACACGTGTAAGACGCAGGGGTCTCGGGTTAGATTCTCAGGAGGGAGGTACATTTGTACTCTGGTTGGTGTAGGGCTTATTTCAAGTCCGCCTGGCTAGCTATAGTTACCATCATCTTACCTAAGTCTGACGCTAGAACAACAATTTAAAAATTGTTGTGTTCCGGCAGTTAGAGGTAAGATAGCCAGTTCCTCAACAGTGAGGATTCCGGGTGTTGTGCGTTTACTTTTTCGGCCTTATCGTCACTTAACATCAGGTGAAGTGAAGGCCGAGTACTATTCCGTTGTGGATATTTTTTTTTAATGTTTTATACAGCGGTTGGAGAAGACAGTGAAACGTTGTCGGCAGCAGGTCAAAATGAAACAATCTTAGGATGCCTGAGCGACTCGGACGTTATAAAAGGAATACAAAAATGTTGGGCGTCCATGTTTGCTTTCACCAGTGCTTATTATCGAAGGTAATTTATATTTTAAGATAAATATAGTTTGTTTTTATCCTTCATTTCGTGCAAATGATTGTAGCTTCACGTTTTTCTGAACTATACAGAAATTTCTACTTAGAGGGAGAGAGAGATTTAAGCATTTAATTACTTGATATTTAATTTAGAATCTGTGATACCTCAGTTACAAACACTCTCGCGCGCGCCACGAGACAAGCTGCAAGACGCAAAATTGTAAGGGTGGGTACCCACTTAGGTTCGCGAACCTCCGCGCTCCGCGAACCTGCAACAGTGCGCCATAGCAAACATTTTATTTTCACTTTGGCTATAGAGTGTACGTGTGTGAACCAGGTTCACATACGTGTTCGCACACGTACACACTATGGCGCACTGTTGCAGCACAGCATAAACAAAGTTTTTGGTGCAGGTTCGCGGAGCGCGGAGGTTCGCGAACCTAAGTGGGTACCCACCCTAAGGCGACGCGCGCACTGCGGCATTTGGCCGCAACGGCAAAACCGCGCGCCGAAACGCCGCAATTTTATGTTGTGTTTATGTTACCGGCAATGTGTATAATCCGGCATTGTATACAATGCCTAAGCATTGTATACAATGCCTGAAACGATCAGGCAATGTATGAAATTATATTCATTTTATACATTGCCTAGGCATTGTATACAATGCCTGCTGGTCCACCGGCAATGTGTAAAATAAGTTTAATTCTGTTGACTGTTATAAAAAAATAACCTCGAAATTTAAGGCTGACGCTCCGCTGCGCTTCGCGCTCGCCTTAAATTTCTAACCTAACCCGGGACCTACAGGAGTAAAGCAGGTTCGATTCCAAACTCAATGAGCCCCCCTTGAGCACCCCTCGAGCCTCCTCGAGACGCGGTACTACAAAGCCTGTTGATTTCAGAGGGGGGGGGGGGAAAGGGAAGGGGAAAGGAATTAAGGAGGAGGAGGGGGGAGAGGGAGGGGGGGTGAGGGAAGGGGAAATTAAGGGATAGGGGGACGGTAGAGTGAGGGGAAGTCAAGTACAAGGTCTAATGTCAAAGTCAAAGTCAAATAAGCTTTATTCAAATAAACTTAATTATTAAGTACTTTTGAATCGTCTATATTTTCCTACCACCCGTTCCAGACTTTTAATACAAGTTTAAAGTCAAATACAAGGTCAAGGTCAAATACAAGGTCAGATACAAAGTAAGCCAAAAAGTCAGATACAAGGTAAGCCAGAATTAAGTAAGTTAAAACAGACCTTGTGTATGACCTTTAATTTGACCTTGTATCTGACCTATAAGATGCACCCAATTTCTGTTATTCTTCTTCTTTTTTTATTATTTTGTAACATGACATGAGTGCACAAATACAGGCTACTTCTACGAAATCCATTTTGCTTGTGTTAGTCACGGCAAAAAAACGCGCAGTGCGCGCACCGTAGTTGCGAAATGTCGCTGCGGTGTTATCGCCGCTGCGGCCAAGCGCCGCAATGCGCGCCCAGCCTACGCGTGCACTCTAGGCTCGTCTCGTGGCTCTCCGGGCTCGCGTCGGAAAGCGGTTTTGGGCACGATTTGTCGCGGTAGATGCGAGCGCGTTGTTCACACTCACGTTCGCGTTCTATCAATTACAAACGTTTGACCGTGCCGGTTGTGTTGTGATTGTAGCGAGTGATCTGCATATTGTATGTAATAAAAGCGATGGGTTTGATGAAGGTCTCGATGAGTCTTACATTATGGTTATTTGGACATCCGCCATCGTTGAAAGGTCAAAAACAAATGAACACGCTGCGAGCGTGTATCAGTATAATAATAAGCTCGTATCGTTGCCTGCTATAAATGGTAGCCTAGAGACGTGCACCGACGAATAATCCAATTTCGCGCCACAAAAGTAGCCAATCGCGTTATCGGAATGTAACATCCGTGTGCTTAGCATCATCAATAAGAAAGAATCAATATGAATAAAAGAAATTAATAATGCGCTCAGCGTTCAAAATACGTGCTGGGGAACTGGGGACTATAAGGGTGCGTTTCCACTGAGGCGGAGCGGTGCTAAGCGGTGCATCGTGATTGGTCAATACATGCACCGCTAGCTAAGGCGATTATCACACTGGCTCTGCGCTCCATCGCGGTGCTTGGCGGCACCACACGCTGATAACGTGACTCCGCGCGGGAGAAATGTTAGCCGCTCCACGCTAGCCAGCGAGAACCCACTGGTCGGGATTCGCCGGGATTCTCCCGAAATTTCAAGTGATCTCCCGACTCCCGAAAAATCTAAAAATCTCCCGAAAAATCAGCTGTTCCGAAAGTTCTCTAGAAAGCAATAATTTTCACGGATGAAACCACAGAGTACAATATTAGTGGATGAAACAGACCGAAAATCGCGCTGTGCGGCCGTTTTTTTAGAATTGACAGGCAAGATTAAACTTACAAGATTAGTGGATTAAACCTACTAAAAATCGCGCTGCGCGGCCGTTTTCTTACTACTTATATATGTATAAGCATTTAAGTTACATTTTTATTTTAAATATTTATTTCTCCCGACAACAACCGCAAAATCCCGACATTTTCAAATTTTCTCCAGATATTTTGGACTTCCGAACTGGCAACCCTAGATGCACTGTAGGCCGTGAGCACTTTGGACGCGTTTTCGTACGAATGTTACTCGTGCGAATACGTACGTACACGCACGAAAGATCCCGACCTTTCAATTACTATGGGAGCGCGCACACTGGGTGCGAGTTAGTTGTACAGCTCGCGCAACATAACTTGACCCAAGATGGCGCCGATCTGCGCAGGTACAGACGTTCACAAATTTTTTAAAAACTAATGTATTTTTTGTTTTTGTTACATACATAAATGTTTTATTAATCACATAGGTAATAATCAGTTGTTGTGGAAATGAAAGTTAGTGGAATGAAATAAAGAAAATAATTCTTTTGACGGTCGAAATAGAGGTTTTTGTAAATTCAGCTGCTTTAATTTGAATCTGGCCTTCATTTAATCCACTATAATCCTTTTTGATAAAACAATAGACGTTATAAGCCATTTGTCTCGTTTGTCGCTTCAGAACTGTATTGCTCAAACGACTTTGCGGCGGCATTTTAACGTTTGAAAAACCACACATTAAACTTAGCACTCGACTGTCCTTGAAGACGCTCGCGGGTGGTGTGCGGACGCGCAGCGCGCGGCACCTCCGTCACCATGGTTACGCGGGGAGCAGCCGCCCGCGCTTCATACCCCCTACCCAGGTCCCAGTTGCGCCTGAAATTCGTACGACGCGCAGGTTCAAGTTATGTTGCGCGAGCTGTACGTATACGTACGAATACTTCCGACGTCCGAATACAATCCGAACAAGTTGGGATTTTAAAACTCGTTCGTGCGTTAAAAGGGTAAAAATAGATGTAGAAATGTTCATTAACTTAATTTACGAACAAAAATGTTTGCGGGATCAGAGTGATTCAAGCTACCATTATTTTGTTTTTCTTCCATAAAATGATGGAATTCTCCAAAATCATTTTTTTTTATATTGCATTTCTCGTATCCATTTGGTTCTACAACAGCGACGACGCCGCCACAGTCTCCGATTAATAACAGAATTATCTTAAAGATACAGATTTAGATTATACATCGCGCTCCAACTAAAGATGACTTCATGAATACGATATAATATAATATATATGAGAAAAACGTATTCAGTGTGCGCACTTAATTCGTACGACCAGGATCATACGTTTACGTACGTTGTAAATTCGTATCCAAAGTGCTCACGGCCTTAGGATTAGCTTCACCAACGTGATTGTGACTGCAGACAGAACGGACAAGCGTGCATGTGCGGCGGTGGCGTGGTGGTGCAGGCGCTAGTGGGGGGGCGCGCGGCCGGCGTCATGTTCACGCGGCACCCGCGCGCCGGCGACCCCGCGCGCCTGCTGCTCACCGCCAACTACGGCCTGGGGGAGGTATGACTCGGTGACGTCACAGCAGGCGCTAGTGGGGGGGCGCGCGGCCGGCGTCATGTTCACGCGGCACCCGCGCGCCGGCGACCCCGCGCGCCTGCTGCTCACCGCCAACTACGGCCTGGGGGAGGTATGACTCGGTGACGTCACAGCAGGCGCTAGTGGGGGGGCGCGCGGCCGGCGTCATGTTCACGCGGCACCCGCGCGCCGGCGACCCCGCGCGCCTGCTGCTCACCGCCAACTACGGCCTGGGGGAGGTATGACTCGGTGACGTCACAGCAGGCGCTAGTGGGGGGGCGCGCGGCCGGCGTCATGTTCACGCGGCACCCGCGCGCCGGCGACCCCGCGCGCCTGCTGCTCACCGCCAACTACGGCCTGGGGGAGGTATGACTCGGTGACGTCACAGCAGGCGCTAGTGGGGGGGGCGCGCGGCCGGCGTCATGTTCACGCGGCACCCGCGCGCCGGCGACCCAGCGCGCCTGCTGCTCACCGCCAACTACGGCCTGGGGGAGGTATGACTCGGTGACGTCACAGCAGGCGCTAGTGGGGGGGGGGCGCGCGGCCGGCGTCACGTTCACGCGGCACCCGCGCGCCGGCGACCCCGCGCTCCTGCTGCTCACCGCCAACTACGGCCTGGGGGAGGTATGACTCGGTGACGTCACAGCAGGCGCTAGTGGGGGGGGGCGCGCGGCCGGCGTCACGTTCACGCGGCACCCGCGCGCCGGCGACCCCGCGCTCCTGCTGCTCACCGCCAACTACGGCCTGGGGGAGGTATGACTCGGTGACGTCACAGCAGGCGCTAGTGGGGGGGGCGCGCGGCCGGCGTCATGTTCACGCGGCACCCGCGCGCCGGCGACCCCGCGCGCCTGCTGCTCACCGCCAACTACGGCCTGGGGGAGGTATGACTCGGTGACGTCACAGTAGGCGCTAGTGGGGGGGGCGCGCGGCCGGCGTCATGTTCACGCGGCACCCGCGCGCCGGCGATCCCGCGCGCCTGCTGCTCACCGCCAACTACGGCCTGGGGGAGGTATGACTCGGTGACGTCACAGCAGGCGCTAGTGGGGGGGGCGCGCGGCCGGCGTCATGTTCACGCGGCACCCGCGCGCCGGCGACCCCGCGCGCCTGCTGCTCACCGCCAACTACGGCCTGGGGGAGGTATGACTCGGTGACGTCACAGCAGGCGCTAGTGGGGGGGCGCGCGGCCGGCGTCATGTTCACGCGGCACCCGCGCGCCGGCGACCCCGCGCGCCTGCTGCTCACCGCCAACTACGGCCTGGGGGAGGTATGACTCGGTGACGTCACAGCAGGCGCTAGTGGGGGGGGCGCGCGGCCGGCGTCATGTTCACGCGGCACCCGCGCGCCGGCGACCCCGCGCGCCTGCTGCTCACCGCCAACTACGGCCTGGGGGAGGTATGACTCGGTGACGTCACAGCAGGCGCTAGTGGGGGGGCGCGCGGCCGGCGTTCACTGGGGGAGGTTATCCCATTTGCCTCGCGCTTTTTTTCTTTGCCCATAGTAGCTACAATCGGTCAAAGTCAAAGTCAAAAATAGCTTTATTCAAATAAACTTTTGAATCCTTACTAATATTATAAATGCGAAAGTCCGTTTCGCACTCTTAATAAAACAACGACCGAATTTGAAATTTTGGCAAAATCAGTTTAAGTAAGATTCCTACCTTTTAGAGCATGCTCTACTACAATCTGGTAAAGAAAAAACATCTTTATTCCTTAAGGAACAGGGTTTAAAAAAATTGAGTCTATATTCATTCCCCTCCCGCACGCGTTGTATCTCAGCCGAATAGCGACCAATTTAGTGTTGCGCCCATATTCTATTTGGTTCCGCCGACTGCAGTGGGAGACGTTTGTATGCATCAACGACCGATTTTGAGATCCGTCGATTTTTTATTGAAAATTAGGATACATTTTTATAAGATTTTTTAAACAATAGTGATCTATTTTGAATTAAGTCGCCGTTTTATCAAAATTGAAAGAAAAATAGATGACTTATTTAGTATTGAGTCGATATATTTTTAAATATTGCATCAGCTTGTGTGACCACTTTGTTGTATACAGACACTTTTTAAGATAGGCCAATAACCAGCGCAACCTTTTTTGTAAATTTCGACTTAACTCAAAAGCATATGATTGTTATCATTTTTTTTATAAAAAAAACAAATTATTCATATTTTTTTTCATCATACTATAAAAGTACATATATTTAAAATTATGTACCCAGTTTTACTTTTGAGCTATGCCTAATAGTTTCCATTTTATAGAAGTTCAAAGAAAAAATCATTAATGAAGAAAAGTTTTTCGTTGATTCCCGAAAGTTTGCGATTTTGGAATCGGTCATTGTTTTATTAAGAGTGCGGTTTGTTTGTTTGTTACGCCTTTACGTCTTAACTACTGAACCGATCATCATGAAATTTTGCATACACGTCAGGGGTACAGAAAAAGACAGGGTACCTTTCATCCAGAAAAACGTTCAGTTCCCGAGGGATAGCAAAAAAACTATCCACGCAGAAGTCGCGGGCGACCGCTAGTCGTGTATATTTTCCTACCACCCGTTCCAGACTTTTTTAACTGACAAGAAAAACGGGCGCAAGAAACTTATCAGCTTTAACAGCCATAAGTAACGATATTTACAAACTTAAATATATCGTTCGTTACCAGATAATTACAACAGGGTAACAGGATTATTGACAACAAAGTACTTGTAGTGGTTTCCTTTCATGATAATCTACGCAGCTCATTTAAAAGTATACAACCCTAACGTCATCAGAAGAGATGAGAGTACGCAATAGAAAGAGAGGCAACTTCTTTCTTTATGGAATTAGCGCTGCGAGACCTGCCCCCCTACCGAAATGGCCAACTTTCTATTCGTTTGAACGCTACGCTTACTTTTAAAGCTTAAATAGGAGCAATAGATGATCAAATTACATGTCGCGATTCGCAAATTTATGTAAATCACAGACTTCGATGTATTGTATGGAATTGTCAAGCTTACGGCACGTAATTTTATAGTTGACTGCTTATTTTAAAGTTCTAATAGTAAGCGAAGCGTTCAAATGAATAGAAAAGTGGCCATTTGAGTAGGGGGGCTGAATTGTATTTTATTGTGCCGGAGCAAGAGTCGCTATTTATTCAAATTATTGTAATCTATCTTTGATTAGTTACTCTGTGGCTGTGGTTTGCGTAGTGAATCTTCTGTATTTATACTACTTTGTATTCTGTGGTTGCAACTAGAAAAATACAGGATAAAAACATTAACAATAAAATTTTCTTTCCAGAGCGTAGTCTCCGGTTCAGTAGAACCCGACACTATAGAAGTGTCGCGCAGTCTAGATAGGCGTTTATCCATCGCTAGTATACAACTAGGTTCCAAATTACACCGCGTGAATGTAGCAGAAGAAGGCGTTACTACGGAGGAGGTGCCGGCGGGGGAGAGGGGGGTGGCGTGCTTGAGCGAGGGGGAGGCGTTAAGACTGGCGCATATTGGAGTAGCGCAGGAGTTGCTATGGGGAGCACCTAGGGACATCGAGTGGGCCATCGCTAAGGTAATGTATGACCGCCTTTTATCCATCAGTAGCATTCAATTAGGTTCCAAAATAAACCGCGAGATTGTGTAGAAGACGGTGTTACTACGAAGGAAGTGCCGGTGGGGGAGGTGCTGATACTGGTACATATTGGAGTGGCGCAGGAGCTGCTGTGGGGAGCGCCAATGGACATCGAGTGGGCCATCGCTATGGTAATGTATGACGGCCTTTTATCCACCAGTAGCATTCAATTAGGTTCCAAAGTAAACCGCGTGACTCTGGTGGAAGACGGTGTAACTACGAAGGAAGTGCCGGTGGAGGAGGTGCTGATACTGGCACATATTGGAGTGGCGCAGGAGCTGCTGTGGGGAGCGCCAAGGGACATCGAGTGGGCCATCGCTAAGGTGATGTATGACGGCCTTTTATCCACCAGTAGCATTCAATTAGGTTCCAAAGTAAACCGCGTGACTCTGGTGGAAGACGGTGTAACTACGAAGGAAGTGCCGGTGGAGGAGGTGCTGATACTGGCACATATTGGAGTGGCGCAGGAGCTGCTGTGGGGAGCGCCAAGGGACATCGAGTGGGCCATCGCTAAGGTGATGTATGACGGCCTTTAGTCCATCGGTTGCATTCAATTAGGTTCCAAAGTAAAATGCGTGACTGTGGTAGAAGACGGTGTTACTACGAAGGAAGTGCCGGTGGGGGAGATGCTGATACTGGCACATATTGGAGTGGCGCAGGAGCTGCTGTGGGGAGCGCCAAGGGACATCGAGTGGGCCATCGCTAAGGTAATGTATGACGGCCTTTTATCCATACATAGCATTCAATTAGGTACAAAAGTAAACCGCGAGATTGTTAGAAGAAGGTGTTACTACGGGTGCCGATGGGGAAGAGGGGGGTGGCGTGCTTGAGTAAGGGGGAGGTGCTGATACTCGTACATAATGGAGTGGCGCAGGAGCTGCTGTGGAGAGCAATTAGGGACATCGAATCGACCAGTTCTAACCTAATTTAACCTAATGAACTCTTGGCAGTGAGCGAGAAGAACCGAGGGGCGAGGCCTTTACCCAGCAGTTGGTGTCGTGCGGCTAATATGATGAACTCTTAAGACTTTTTTCATGCCCGAGCCCTTCTTGCGGGGTGGTTGTGCCCCCTTCTGTCTCCCTGCTTTTGTGTTAAAGACACATTACAAAATTATGGGGGATATAGTCGGTCCTCCTCCCCCTCCCCTCTCCCATTCCCCCTACCCTTCCTCCTTCCCCCTTACTATCCCCCTTTCCCCCATGCCCTACCGTGCATCATTTTATAGTGCATCCTGTAAGCTTTTTATGCACAAAACACCCTAAGTTGTAGATCAAAAACAAATGATTGTATCAACAGAATGAGATCTACCTGCTGCAAGCGCGGCCCATCACTTCCCTCGAGCGCTGGACCGAAGAGGAACTGCTTCACGAGCTCGATACTCCCATCATGGCGGACGACGAGTTCACCACATTTGCCAACTGTGGCGAGGTAAGACTGTATTTACATTTTATCAAGAAAGTATTGGGAATGGATGATTTGTTTATGGGGTTTAGGCGCATTTGGTCCACTTGGTCCATTTCGCATTTGGTCCATTTTGCAGAACGTCCATTTCGCATTTAGACGTTCTGCAAAATGGAATAAATCCGAAATAGACGTTTTGCGAAATGGACCAAATGCGAAAGAGGCGTTTTTTCGGCAAGTGGACCAAATGCGCCTAAACCGTTTATGGTTCCAAATTCATTTTTTGTTGTTGTTTGCTGTTAGATCGGCACAACTGTTTTCCATTTTCGCGCGGAGTTTGAGTTGCATCTGTTCTTCAGATTAAATACAGTGTGTATTGCGAATTTCACAATGGACAAAAACGTCCAACAAAGAGTTAGTCTTAAGTTTTGCATCGCCAACAAAATTTCATGTTCGGAGTCACTGAAAACACGTGCTTATGAGTGGTACAAAGCGTTCAAAAGCGGTCGAGATGTGAAAAGAAAATTCTTGGATTTCACGATAACGCGCCTTCGCATAAGGCCATCATTGTGAACTTTTTGACCAAAAACTCATCAAATAGCATTGAGCAAGCACCTTATTCACCAGATATGGCTTCAGCCGATTTCTTTCTTTTTCGTAAACTCAAATTACAACTTCGTGGCATCCGTTTTCATTTGGTAGAAGACATGAAAAAGAATTCGCGGCGAGAACTGAACTCAATTCCAGAAAAAAACGTTTAAAAAATGTTTTGACGATTGGATTATTCATTGGCGTAAGTGTATCGTTTCTGAAGGAGCATACTTTGAAGGTGACAAAATAAATTTGGATAAATAACTAACATTTTGTATATTATTGATCTTTTCCCAGTACTTTCTTGACAGAGTAGTATATGTATTACGTTTCAACATGGATAGCTTACTTTCCGTCAACATATGCGTATACTCGGTGAGGAGCTCGGTGGCGCAGTGGTTAAGCGCCTGGCCCAGCGATTGCGGAGGTTAAGCAACGTTCACAAGGATGGGTGACCAAAAAATTTTTGGTCACCCATCCCATAACCGACTTATGGGATCGGTGACCAAAAATTTTTTATCTCGAGTTCCTCCGTGCTTCGGAAGGCACGTTAAGCCGTTGGTCCCGGCTGCATTTGCAGTCGTTAACACCCACCAATCCGCATTGGCCCCGCGTGGTGGGTTATGGCCCGTCCTCCTTATCCACCCATAAGGAAGGCCTGTGCCTCAGCAGTGGGGACATTGAAATGACTGATTGACATGCGTATACAGTTATCTGGCCATGGTTATCTCCGAGGAACAAGGGCTCCTGACCCTGACCCTTGTTGCACTAAATGCAATCCAAAAAACTAGTAAGTCAGGATTGGAGAACTGGTGAATCTCAGTATACACTATGGTGTTAAGTCACCTCTCCAATACAAAATGACGTTCAATAATGACTTGAACCAAACCTATAACCGCTGAGAATGCTTTAGTTTCACTTCCTTTGGTTGAAAAAACACCTGGAATGGAACAACATATCATCATAATATTATATAAGGGAAGGGAAACAGGAATTTTATATACCTATCATACTTGATATGAATGCGTTGTTCTGAGTTTGTCTAGTAAAAAGTGGCACGTGGTTGGAAAAATAACTAATTCTTTTCCAGAGGGTATCAGGAAAGCTCAGGACTCTTAGTTCTTTCCGAGATAGAGTTAGAAGTTATTTCCTTTCCTCTTATTCTGACTATTTATATAATTCTCCTTTAGTTTTATTTGTATTTATCTGTAGATATCTTTATTTTCAAATACACTACCTATTCCTTACATAATTGCACCCCACTCCCCTTTTAGTTCTATCGTAAGTTCCATGACGAATTGATGTTGTTTTTTAATCTCTGTTTTCCCAAAAAACGCATTAAAATTAATGCACATGATCAGAGACCAAAGTGGATCACGAAGGGTTTAAAAGTGTCATCTTTGTCCAAACGTAGACTGAGACTGTCTTTCTACAGAACTCGCACCGATAAATGTAAAAGTGATTTTAAAAACTACAGTAAGCTTCTACGTAATTGTATAATACTATCACGAAAAAAATATAATGCCAACATACTGGATAAAGCGAAAAACAAGTGTAAGGCTGCGTGGAACATTATTAAGAATAAAACTGCTAGTGTGAATAGTGCTGATATTGAGATGAACTTAATAAACGAAAATGGAAAAACAATCACAGATCCTAATGAAATGGCTGAAAAATTTAATGATCACTTTATTACTAAGCCACAAAGCTCAACTGCACATCGTAGCGAAGTGCTAAGTAATTTAGATAACTTAAGTTCTAGTATTTTTCTGAAACCGTGTACTGAAACGGAAATTGTGAAAATTATAAAAAGCCTAAATAACTCTAAATCAGTAGGTATTGATAATCTGCCAGCCAATATATTTAAAACTTGCGCCGAATATTTTGCACCAGTAATTGCTTATTTGGTTAATTTATCTCTTGCTCAGGGCCTTTTTCCAGAGAGGCTTAAGCAATCTGTAGTTAAACCTCTCCATAAAAAGAAAAACTGTAAACAAAGCATAAATAACTATAGACCTATAACTCTGGTTCCTGTTCTCTCAAAAATATTTGAAAAGGTCTTTAAAGACAGATTAATTAACTTTTTAGAAAAACATAAATTATTAGCTGTTGAACAAAATGGCTTTCGTAGTGGGAAGTCTACCAATCTCGCTGGATACAATTTGATTCGAAAGATTACACAATATATAGATAACAGGATTCCAGTTACAACTATATTCTTTGACATGACTAGAGCCTTTGATCTTGTTAACCACAACATTTTGCTCGCCAAATGTGAAAGGTATGGTATCAGAGGAACAGCTCTTAATTGGATTAGAAGTTACCTCGCTCATCGAACACAATGCGTCCAAATCACTAAAAGTAATAAAGACAATGAGTTGGTTGACTATAGATCATCATTCCTGCATAATGAGTCTGGAGTTCCTCAGGGAAGTGTCCTTGGCCCGCTATTGTTTCTAATATACATAAACGATATGCCTAGGATCACTAACTTTGAGACCATTCTTTATGCAGATGATATTTCGCTGATAGTTCCTTACGTTGCTTCACAAGTTCCCTATGAAAACGTTATTAATGAAACCATTGAAAAAGTCGAACATTGGCTACAGACAAATAGTCTTAGTATTAACGTCTCTAAGACTAATTTTATTCAATTTTTAAATTATAAATCAAACAAGTTTAATCTTAGTTTACAATGTAAAGGAGAGAAACTAAATGAGGCTAATGAAACTAAATTCTTGGGCATTGTACTGGACTGCCATTGTAACTGGAAAAGTCATGTATCCGATATTTGTAGCAGATTGAGTCGTTTCGTTTTCGCTCTTTACCGTCTGAGAGTTAATGCTGGTGAAAAAACGGCGCTTCTTGCCTATCATGGTTATGTGTCCTCGGTACTTAGATACGCAATAATTCTATGGGGAAACTCAACGGAAGTAAAAAAAGTTTTTATAATACAAAAAAAATGTATCCGAGCCATAACTGGCCTCGGTCCTCTTGACAGCTGTAGACAAATGTTTAAAAAATATAACTTGCTTACTTTAACGTCCATGTATATTTATGAAATAGGAAAATTTTTACGATCCCATATGGAAATGTTTAAAAAACCTGTTCAAAACCAACGTTTACGTATAAGAGATCCATATAAACTGCAGGTCCCGTCATGCAATACAAGCCTATATAGGAAAAATTGTGATGTGATGCCAATACGTGTGTATAATAGGATTCCTATCGAAATCAGACAATTACCCACTACACGATTTTTACATAAATTGAGGGTCTGGTTGATTGACAAAAGTTTTTATGACCTGAATGAATATTTTGATATCCACTGACATTACATTATTGCAATTTATAATCTTTAAGTAATCTATTTTATTTTATTATTTCAGTTATCTTTGTAACTGACATAATACTTTAATTTATTGTTTAATGGGTCTTTATAATTCACTGTTGCAGTCTTGACATTTATTTGACTTCATGTACCTGACAGGAATTTTAGGAATGTTAATATTTGTTCTATGTAATGTTAACGTTAATTTTAAATTATAATAAAACACTTTTGCATGTCAAAACTTGACAAAATACGCTTGACCTTTATATATAATCTGTAACAACTTGTATACCTACCGTGTTTTATAGCAAATAAATATATTTCAATTTCAATTTCAAAAATTTCAATTTCTTTATTTATTTTTCACCCAAGGGTTGCCTGGAAGAGATTGCTGCTTAGCAATAAGGCCGCCTCTTGCATGTTTTTTCTCTGTAACTGTCCTTCTTTCTGTAATTATTTTTTATTATTATAATATATTATTATAATAAGTGTAATTTATTATTATTATAATTTTGACAGTTACTTGCGCCCTAGTAAATGGGTCAGTTCTCAATAACATTAATTTAACAGGGAAAATGGCGCCACCATTTGGATGTCAGATTTCGGTACACAGATTCTAGCATACGTTTTAAACGCGTGCACGTAAAAAGCATTGTATTAGAGTTTTTTATATGCAGGTATTCCCAAAACCAGTGACTCCTCTGTCGTACGATTTGGTAATAACGCCGCTGATCCAGGGTATGAACAAAGTCATCGCTAAAGACATGGGCAACTTTGAAGACTCCATTGCAGTTACGCACAACAGATGCATTATCGCCTTGTACAACGTAAGTGTTGTGTTTAGTATGAATTTTTTATATGGTCTGTGTGGTGTGTGTTGTGTTTCATATTAAATTGATAATGATATTTTTTGAGATATCTTAACTTGATTTTCGCTTAGACACAGATATAATGTTTTGCTATTGTTATAACTTGTTCTGTTCAGTCTGTTCTGTTAACAGTTTTGTAAAGGTTTCTAATGTCTTCAGTCGGTGTACCGGCGAGTGCCTCCCAAGGTAGACGTGAACATCCGCATGGTAGAGATGGCGGTGCACGGGCACAAGGTAGCGGACGACGAGATCATCCGCGCCGCCGTCCGCCGCCACCCGCCCCGCTGGACGGACAAGATCGACCAGATAACGTTCCTAGTCAAGGTGTGTAGACATCAAATGTGACGCGTGTAGAGATCAACATCTCTACCCACCAACGTGCACGGGCACAAGGTAGCGTCCGCCGCCACTCGCCCCGCTGGACGGACAAGGTCGTCCAGATAACGTTCCTAGTCAAGGTATGTAGCCATCAAATTTGACGCGTGTAGAGATGGTGTTGCACGATCACAAGGTAGCGCATGATGATATCATCCGCGCCACTGTCCGCCGCCACCCGCCCCGCTGGACGGACAAGATCAACCAAATAACGTTCAGTTAGTCAAAGTGTGTAGCCATCAAATGTGTTGCGTGTAGAGATGGTGGTGCACGGGCACAAGGTAGCGAATGATGATATCATCCGTGCCACTGTCCGCCGCCACCCGCCCCGCTGGACGGACAAGATCGACCAAACAACGTTCCTAGTCAAGGTATGTAGCCATCAAATGTGACGCGTGTAGAGATGGCGGTGCACGGGCACAAGGTAGCGGACGACGAGATCATCCGCGCCGCTGTCCGCCGCTACCCGCCCCGCTGGACGAATAAGATCGACCAGATAACGTTCCTAGTCAAGGTGTGTAGACATCAAATGTGACGCGTGTAGAGATGCTGGTGCACGGGCACAAGGTAGCGAACGACGAGATCATCCGCGCCGCCGTCCGCCGCCACTCGCCCCGCTGGACGGACAAGGTCGTCCAGATAACGTTCCTAGTCAAGGTATGTAGCCATCAAATGTGACGCGTGTAGAGATGGCGGTGCACGGGCACAAGGTAGCGAATGATGATATCATCCGTGCCACTGTCCGCCGCCACCCACCCCGCTGGACGGACAAGATCGACCAAACAACGTTCCTATCCTGGTCAAGGTATGTAGCCATCAAATGTGACGCGTGTAGAGATGGCGGTGCACGGGCACAAGGTAGCAGATGATGAGATCATCCGTGCTGCTGTCCGCCGCCACCCGCCCTGCTGGACGGACAAGATCGACCAAACAACGTTCTTAGTTAGTCAAGGTGTGTATAGTTCGTGCCAGATAAACGTGCATAAACGGTCATTGCCCTCTCTGTACCAAGAATTCTTGAAATTAAGCGATAAATATCGTTCTTCATACTAAACTGTCGTTAATATTACGTCGTTCGCGTTTCATAATACACCGGGTATTACAACATAAAATTACGAATCAGTTGGACATCTGCAATAAAAGTTAATCATCATTCATTTTTTATTTTTATTCATCATTTAAAATATATGTTTTTATTGTCAATAATAATATAGCGAAATACCTTCCAATAAGTTAAAAACTAAATCAATTAACCCACTAAATAATACCCCAACGCAAAAAGGAACATACTGCCGTTGTATTTTAGTTGGTCGTGACTACTCGTAACGTCAGCGGTCACTCGATGCAGGAAAATACAACGGCAGTATGTTCCTTTTTGCGTTGGGGTATTATTTAGTGGGTTAATTGATTTAGTTTTTAACTTATTGGAAGGTATTTCGCTATAT
The DNA here is from genome assembly GCA_943789525.1 of Agriphila geniculea. Classification (NCBI taxonomy): domain Eukaryota; kingdom Metazoa; phylum Arthropoda; class Insecta; order Lepidoptera; family Crambidae; genus Agriphila; species Agriphila geniculea. Next base: position 23,613,684 of record OX038871.1, read on the forward strand.
TATTATTAACAATAAAAACATATATTTTAAATGATGAATAAAAATAAATAATGAAACGCGAACGATGTAATATAAGCGACAGTTAAGTATGAAGAACGATATTTATCGCTAAATTTCAAGGATTCTTGGTACAGAAGAGGGCAATGACCGTTTATGCACGTTTAACTGGCTCGGACTATAGTCTTCAATTGTGACGCGTGTAGAGATGGCGCTGAACAGGCACAAGGTAGCGGATGATGATATCATCCGCGCCGCTGTCCGCCGCCACCCGCCGCGCTGGACGGACAAGATCGTCCAGATAACGTTCCCAGTCAAGATTTTAGTCACAATTTCAGGATTTACTGAATAGCCATCTTTGATTGCTCATTATGTTCACATTTTCAAATCTTACCAGTTCTAAAATCACAACAAAATTTTACATCTTCATATTTCAATATCATCGAAAGATGTTTCATAACGAGTAATGGGCACTGGGCCTATTGACAAAGTCACAATGTATAAAAGTGATAGCGAACTTCTCAATCAAAACGATTACCTATGGAATTAAAACAAGTTTTCGCTGTAGCATATCAAGATATCGGATATCACTAAAAGCCGTCTGCTGTACATTTTGATTCACAAGTGTTACTTTATTTTAGGGGTTGACTCAAATGGATATTTTTAGGAAAACAAAATGAAAAGCAATTATTATGATGTGACGTTATATTTCAGAGCATACTTATCTCAAAATGGTGCATGAACGATACGATAAAGAAAATAAAAGAACTGAGTATCAACACTGACACAGAAGATGTGCACTCAATACTGTCAAGTATACGTCAGTCGACGGAGGTGATGGGTCGCGTTTCGCACAACCACGCGGTCACGAGCGCTGCTAGCACGTGCAGCCAATTTGTAGCCATGGCCGTGTTGCTTGAGGGAGGCGACGGTTAGTATTGAGATTAGTGTAAGATAGATACAGCTCATACGAATAAGTTTACGTCAGTCGACGGAGGTGATGGGTCGCGTTTCACACAACCACGCGGTCACGAGCGCTGCTAGCACGTGCAGCCAATTTGTAGCCATGGCCGTGTTGCTTGAGGGAGGCGACGGTTAGTATTGGGATTAGTGTAAGATAGATAGATACAGCTCATACGAATAAGTTTACGTCAGTCGACGGAGGTGATGGGTCGCGTTTCACACAACCACGCGGTCACGAGCGCTGCTAGCACGTGCAGCCAATTTGTAGCCATGGCCGTGTTGCTTGAGGGAGGCGACGGTTAGTATTGGGATTAGTGTAAGATAGATAGATACAGCTCATACGAATAAGTTTACGTCAGTCGACGGAGGTGATGGGTCGCGTTTCACACAACCACGCGGTCACGAGCGCAGCTAGCACGTGCAGCCAATTTGTAGCCATGGCCGTGTTGCTTGAGGGAGGCGACGGTTAGTATTGGGATTAGTGTAAGATAGATACAGCTCATACGAATAAGTTTACGTCAGTCGACGGAGGTGATGGGTCGCGTTTCACACAACCACGCGGTCACGAGCGCAGCTAGCACGTGCAGCCAATTTGTAGCCATGGCCGTGTTGCTTGAGGGAGGTGACGGTTAGTATTGAGATTAGTGTAAGATAGATACAGCTCATACGAATAAGTTTACGTCAGTCGACGGAGGTGATGGGTCGCGTTTCACACAACCACGCGGTCACGAGCGCTGCTAGCACGTGCAGCCAATTTGTAGCCATGGCCGTGTTGCTTGAGGGAGGCGACGGTTAGTATTGGGATTAGTGTAAGATAGATACAGCTCATACGAATAAGTTTACGTCAGTCGACGGAGGTGATGGGTCGCGTTTCACACAACCACGCGGTCACGAGCGCTGCTAGCACGTGCAGCCAATTTGTAGCCATGGCCACACGGCCATAGGGAGGCGACGACGGTTAGTATTGGGACGAGTGAAAGTAAACAAAAGGCCCTTAGAAGGTTGACTTCATAATTTTCAAAGTTGTGGGCAGGGATCCGCTTACCAATGGGGAAGGCAACTAACTGTCAAAATGGCGCTGCGTACTCTTGTTCCACAAGAACTATGAAAACAAAGGACTTTTACTTAAAAAAAAATTGTTTTAAAAAACAAAAAACCGACTTCAAAACCCCACTCTACCTCTAAAAAGCAATAAATAATATTGAAATCACTAGATACGCATTATCATTGTAATAAAACACGTCTATTGAAGTCGGGTGGGGCTGGAGGACAACTTTTTTTTATTCTAACAGCGCCACCCGACTTCAATAGACGTGTTTTATTACAATGATAATGCGTATCCAACGAAATAAGAACTATGGAAATGTAATTCTGCTCCAAAAATAGCACCACGCAAACTACAACCGAGTGGGCGGGGCTAAAAAAGTACAACCGAAACACTGTTTAGTCATGTCTGCCAAGCGCTCGGTGACAGTCATTAGCGTTCTTACAAAAAAATTAGCATAAAAGTGGTAAAAAATGACGTCATGTGTGGTCAAGTGGTGTAAAAGACCAACAGAAGGCAGCAAAAAAAATACGGACATATCATATCATTGGTAAATAAAATATTTTTCGTTATTTAGAAATATCTATGAGCGTATAAATACAAACTATGGTCGCTATTATGCAACAAGTGTTCAGTCGCTTTGTGGGGCAGTCAAATCTTCACATTCACTGCTATCACGCATTTTTAAACAAGAATAAAACTCTCCCATTAAAAATCGCCATATCATATCGTGTTTCGGTGGTCATGCTAGGGGGCTGAGACACAGGCCGCGTTCCGATTCACGCCAATAGTGCTCACGATAGGTACTAGGCATTGATTCGGACCGCTTGTGAGAGCACTAACGCCACAGAATACATAATAGTTCAAGTCTAACGCCGCTAACGTTGGATGATTTTTGTCAACGTTATTACGTTACCTCAAAAAGGGGTAATCTCGGTAAAGTAAATTTTTATGAATCAAGTTCCTACACTCTGACCAATTTACCTACCTACCAATTTATAAACCATCAAAGCTTAAAAATAGGTAGGTACTTAACTAAATAGGTAGGTTCAAAATTATTATTGCTTTTATAAGTGAAAAGTAAAAATAAAACGACGTATTAATACGTTGTTCTTTATCAGTCACACCACACCTCTAGAAGACATATTAAGACGTTGCTCGTACAAATATGTTAATTATCTACATAATATGATATGTAGGTAGGTACTTACATGTTTGAAACAATATCTATCTAGAATACATTGTCTTTTATTAAGCTTACCTATTTTATTTCAATAGCTTACCTAATTTAAATCCTTCTTGAAATGAAGTATCTTACCTATTTGTGACAAAATATTTGGTCATCATTCATCAATATCATCATTTTATATTTTTTGTAAAATAATATACCTAACAATAAAATCATCACAGCCGAAAGATGTCTACTGCTGACATAGATCTCCTTTAGTTTTCCAGAGCGACTAATTACAGACGACTTGCAGCCAGCGTATTCGATCGGTGGTCTGTCTACCTAATAAAACAAACATTATACCTAACTAATAATAATGTACTAGCCATCAAATTTCATGAAATAATTAAATGATGCCACCCGCCGCCGGCCGTAGTGCCCGTAGTAGGTTCGGTGTACTGACTGGATTCTACATTACACCGTCCTTGCTTCAATGACAAAGGCACGAAAACGGCCCAATGAGTGAAACGAAGCGAGCCAAATATCCAATCATGTTTGATCTGCGTACAAACCCCAGCCAATAGAAAACAGTATATGCGTCAGAATACAACCTAATACCGATTATGCGTGTGTTAGATTTTGTCATAAGGTAAAGAAGAGAAATGAAATGAAATAAAGTGAAATTCAATAAAATGATATTTAATCAATTGAATCGTCCAATTTCTTTTACCCTACTACCCGTTCGGGACGCTTTTCTTTTAGCTGAGAAGAAGAACGGGCGAAAGAAACTTGTCAGCTTTATCAATTCAGACATTTACAAGAAATTGTTACAAAATACAACAACCTTAATCATAAAATATATCAATTAATCTCAGATTTGTTCAAAGATGTTATAATTCACTAGCCAAATGTAAAAGAGATCTATCTAGTGCTTTACTTATAAATATTACGAATAATCAGAAAAATCATAAGATTGAATATAAAATTTAACAGTGGATACCCTCTGAATAGGTAACAATTAAGTCAGACACACATTATTTATAACACTTTAGATCAATTATTTTACTAGATTAATACACAATAATAATGTACTTAACTTGTGAATCATGGCAACAACAACCATTTCGGCTCTCAAACTGGCATAAGCTCCGCTCTGGTCGACGGCTGGGCAAAAAGTGGCCTCATACAGGTCTCGACTGGCGTTTTATAGACGATGACAAACAAGGGACAAACAAGTTACGTCACTTCCGTAAAATTAGATTCTACTGACTTAAATCTTACTTTTTACATTAAAATATTATTTAAATTTACAAAAAAAATATAATTGTTCTAAGGATGTATTATTTTTGAATTTGTCACAATAAAATCAAGACATTTGTTTAAAAAGCGAAAAATGTGTACAATATATCAAGAATACCAGTTTTTTGTCATTATAATTATGAGAATATATTCTCTATACTAACACGGCCATACTGACAGGTACTTCGTTCTCGAAGTACAATCATATACAAGTATAGAAAAGAAATTATAGTAAAATTCTTTAAATCCTTATTCAAATTATAAATATAGGTTATCTACAAAATACATCTATCAATTTATCGTGTAGAGAATTAATATAGCTCATAAAATTACAACTAAAACAAATTGATTTTACCATTACTTACATATTTATCTGATTGCCGAATTAAAATTCAATGAATACTAATGTTCAACGGTCAAAGCAACTATTACAATATATTTTACTACCTCATCCCAGCTCATACATACAAAAAGCTATTTGACAGGTCAACACTTTTATGGGAAGTGGCATTGTATCTCACACAACCGTTCGGCCAATCTGACAAGTAGGTACAGTTTACAATTATAAGTTGTAGGTATATTAATAATAACAGAATTTAATTTATGATAAATTAAATCTTCCTTTACTGCCACCAGTGAGCAGTTAGCATCGTTATAAAAAATTGTAATAGTCAACATGGGCACTTAAAAAATCAACAGACCATTATTCTTACTGTTAAAACTTCAATATTATGTTAACTTTTAATCTCATCTATTAACATACATCATCATAGTGATTATTGATCATTATTTAATCGTAATGTCAACCAAACAATAGAAAAAAACAAATCTACCAACTAATAAATTAAAAAAAAGAACAACTATGTAGTCGCATCCAATTTCAAATAAATTATCAACATCAACATCTTTATCAACATCAACATTAACCTCTTCAACATCATCATCATAATTACAACATTTTATTTGCCGGGCCATTGGCAAAATCTGTCTTCCGATCTACTTGTTTAAAGGTTATCGTCAAAAAATAATATTTAGTTTTTAATCAACTACCAATTATCTCTCAAATTGCATCTAAACATTACTAGGTGAGTATTATGTTTTAAATCTATAGGTAGGTGGACAAATCGTTATTTCTTACTGAAAAAGATACTATGTGTAATCAAGTTCTACACTTTTCCTAAATAGGACTAATACAGTGACTATTGTTGTAAATTTTTCATTGTCTATTCGATGAAAAACAAAAATAAATTTGAACTCTGACATCAAACAATGGAATTCATTAAACTACATTTAGATTGATATTTCCAAGAGTGTTTGAATTAGAATTTCGTAATACAATTTCTCTTAAAAGTTGACTTTATTAAATAAACAATGAAATATGAAATATAACATAGTAACTATTATCTACTTATCATGAAATGACCATATAAATCAAAACCACAAATAATGTTACAAAGTAATTTCATAATATTTATTACTCAAAGCATTTAACGTTAATATATCGCAAATTCGCAACATCCAAATTTATCTTTTCCATCTTATAATAATAATAATAATTCGCTAAACAACATTTTTAAGCAGACCAACTGGTAAAATCTTTTAAATCAGGGTAATCATAAAAACACAGCCACCGAGGGCCTTACCTTCCTTTTCAGCAGAACTTTGAAACTAAACTGTCGTGATACCAGCTTGCAGCTCCGCTGCTGTGGTTTTCGAGACTAGCGGCAGTGCAGCCACAGCTTGGTGCAGCGAAGTCATTCTTAACGCTTAACGATCTTTCTGGTGTTATTAAGGGCAGCCTGGCGAGTCGCGTATCACATCAACATCCACTCAAAATTTCACTTCTCACTAGCACCAAGCCTTTTATAATCATTATAAAGTCTAAAATATAAATTTATCATTAGTAAACACGTGATATGAAAACAATGAAAATCAAGAATACCATTTTCTCAGTCATTTGACTATTCATTTTCAAACTAAAGGCTAAAACTAATTTAATATTAATATAAATTTAATGTAACTGTATTAAACTATAGTTAAAGATTGTTTGCATGTCAAAACTTTATTATTAGAATAAACTAAAACAGTATAAAGTCAAAACTTGACAAAATAATCTTCATCCTTGTATAGAATAGACTGTAACAACTGTAAGTAGGTATACTGTATTTTATTGCAAATAAGTCATTTGAATTTTTCACAGATAATAATTTTACAAATCTAAAACGGGTATTTAACTCTCTAAGAAAATATCTGTATTATTAGTAATACACACGACATTAAAACAATATTTTATCAAGAAAAACTATTTTCTCACGGAAATTGTTATTATACTTCACTCTCCAAGTACATCACCTGTAATACACATACAATTAATCACAACCAACATAACCAACTTTGTACTTTATTAATTTCTCTTTACCTCTTTTCACTTTTCTGGGAAAATAAAACTCATTACTCATTTCAAACTTTATCACTTTTTTTTACCCCTCTGGTTCTTATTTACTCTCACATTTACGTTTTTATTCTCAGATTCTCACTTGTTTGGGTAAATAAAACTCTTATTTCATTATAAATTTATTTCATATTCACTTGATAGGAAAAATAGGAAAGAATAGGAAAAAACTCGTATGACAACTATTGTAATAATGTTTAATCTATAATCAAATCATATTACACAATTGACTTTGATAACTTTTTGAACATGACTGGAAATCTCAAAACCATTTCGAGGAATAAGCTTTCGGTACAGTGTCTACTAATTAAATTTAAAAATAAGTCTATATTTTTAAAGATATTTATCAATTCAATAAAAAGCTTTAACCTTCAAATGACCTTCATATGACGTCATCACATACAGATCTCCCAGCCATAATAAAAAAAAGAAAAAAGTGCAAAGACAATTTTGACAATGAACTTGGCATTAGGGATGGTGGAAGGTGGAAGTGAAAAAATATCGATATAGGTAATATTTCTCAGAAAAAAATGGGATGAAATGGGACGATGACTAAGTAATGGATTCTTATTTTAAGGTATTGTAAAACATAAAAAATAGCAAAATAAACCCCTACGCGAAATTTTGGCTCGATTTGACGAATTTTACGATGATTTTTAAGACTCAAAGTTGGAAAAAATCAAAATGCTCCAGTGACAAAATAGTGTCGACTATTCGAATCCATACGTAATTACCAAAAAAATGTATTGGAAAAATTATTGTAAAAACATCTATCGATATATCAGAGTATTTAATATCGCCCGAAAAATATCGATGAACTTATCTCGTAATTTTTTCCACATCCCTACTATTAAATGTTTGTAAATAGAAAAAAGTATGCACATATTTTCACAATGTTTATTATGTTATCCTGCAAATTTATCAGTCCACAAGCAATCGTTACAATTTCATCCATGTAGCCTACATCCAAAATAGACACAATACATACAATACATTTCGCAATTTGGGTAGATTGGGCGTGTCAGTTTTTACAAAGTTTTTCAGCAGAGTTTCCACTGGTAAGCATTTTTATTATAATTTTACCACCTCAAAAATTATTGCGGCAAATTAAGAAGGTAGGCTAGAACCGTCACAACTGGATTAAATGAATAAAATAGAAGAAATATTAACTATAACTTATTTGTTTACAAACAACCATAAAGTCATTATGACAGTTAATGACACTTGGCCTTTCTTTTTCTATAAGTAGATGGCAAAGGTTTTCTTCTTAAACTTTCATGCCACTAATGACGTCATTCCGGTTGACCATATCCGCTCGACAAATATATTTATAAAAAATAAATACGGGACCAAATGTTAAAATATTCAAATTAGTTTCTTAAATTGGCCTAATCTGTAGTAAAAAAATATAAAAAAAATACCTTTTATTTTTTAACCAAAGCCAATTGCATTTCTTAGCACAGTTATCTTTGTGTGAAATGCGACTTAAGTTAAGATATACTGACTTAATATATTAAATTGGTTTTTGTAAAAAAAAAATGTACTTGGGAAGCAAACTAACCTTCTCTTTGGCGTACCCAGCCTTGGCAGCGGTAGTAAAACTGCTGCATTTGAATACTCTGAACAGCTCCTCGACGTTTTTGAAGAAGGCTTCTGCACCAGTCACTGGTTGTCGAGGCAAACACCGGGAACGCCACATCATCATCGGCGGAGCGATCACTTGACACACCATCATGTAATAGCCTTAGGAGGCCCCGAAGAAGAACTGGATCCATTCTGAAACTCATTTCAAATGTATTAGTATGTAATCATTCGATACCCACTTCTGATGTTAGATTTTGTCATAAGGTAAAGAAGAGAAATGAAATGAAATAAAGTGAAATTCAATAAAATGATATTTAATCAATTGAATCGTCCAATTTCTTTTACCCTACTACCCGTTCGGGACGCTTTTCTTTTAGCTGAGAAGAAGAACGGGCGAAAGAAACTTGTCAGCTTTATCAATTCAGACATTTACAAGAAATTGTTACAAAATACAACAACCTTAATCATAAAATATATCAATTAATCTCAGATTTGTTCAAAGATGTTATAATTCACTAGCCAAATGTAAAAGAGATCTATCTAGTGCTTTACTTATAAATATTACGAATAATCAGAAAAATCATAAGATTGAATATAAAATTTAACAGTGGATACCCTCTGAATAGGTAACAATTAAGTCAGACACACATTATTTATAACACTTTAGATCAATTATTTTACTAGATTAATACACAATAATAATGTACTTAACTTGTGAATCATGGCAACAACAACCATTTCGGCTCTCAAACTGGCATAAGCTCCGCTCTGGTCGACGGCTGGGCAAAAAGTGGCCTCATACAGGTCTCGACTGGCGTTTTATAGACGATGACAAACAAGGGACAAACAAGTTACGTCACTTCCGTAAAATTAGATTCTACTGACTTAAATCTTACTTTTTACATTAAAATATTATTTAAATTTACAAAAAAAATATAATTGTTCTAAGGATGTATTATTTTTGAATTTGTCACAATAAAATCAAGACATTTGTTTAAAAAGCGAAAAATGTGTACAATATATCAAGAATACCAGTTTTTTGTCATTATAATTATGAGAATATATTCTCTATACTAACACGTGCATTGTAATAAGGTTTGTTTTTGCTTGTTTATTTTTGAGTTTGCGGCCTTTTGTGTTACAGAGTATGGTGAAGGTGCCATTTTTTAAGCAATATTTGTTAGGAGTTAGGCTTCCTTAGTTCTTATTTCGTTGTGCGTATCTAGTAATTTCAATATTATTTATTGCTTTTTAGAGGTAGAGTGGGGTTTTGAAGTCGGTTTTTTTGTTTTTTAAAACAATTTTTTATTTTTAGTGTAAGTACCTTCTGTGTAAGATATTTTATCTAGATAGATAGAAAAATCGGTTTGGCCAAACGTGAGATGATCGCGGACAACCATGCATACGGGTCAAACTGAGAAGAGAACCTCCTTTTTTGAAGTCGGTTAAAATACGAAAACCTTGTCCTAAGTGTAACAAATACTTTTCTGAAAACCGCATCAAAATTAGTTTAGCTAAACGCGAGATAATCGCGGACAAACATACATACCTAAGTATAACAAATATTTTTCGAAAACCGTATCAAAATCGGTTCAGCCAAACGCGAGATAATCGCGGACAAACATACATGCATAATACGAGTCGAAACTCAGAACCTTCTTTTTTTTTTAAAGTCGGTCAAAATACTAAAACCTTGTCCTAAGTGTAACAAATACTTTTATGAAAACCGCATCAAAATCGGTTTAGTCAAACGCGAGATAATCGCGGACAAACATACATACATACAGGTCAAACTGAGAACCTCCTTTTTTTGTTTTTTGAAGTCGGTTAAAAAAAACTTTATTTTAGCTTTAAAATGATTAAATTCTGTGTAGGCTTTAAAAATGTTGGTGTTCAGTAAGAATAAAAACGTCTTAATTTGGCTTTCAATTCCGGCATTTGCATTATAGAAAAGTCTTTTATATCCATTTTGGGTCAATGGCACAGAATAAATAATAGTACAAGTACAGAAGCAGCACGCCGCAAAGTCATTTAAATAAATAGCGACATTTGCACCGACACAATAAAGTGCAATTCAGGTCGCGCAGCGCTAATGGCCCACAGTTATATCCACCTAGTAATTGCCTCTCTTTCTATCGCGTGCTCTTACCTTTTTTGACGACGCAACGTTAGGGCTGACTTCTTTTAAATGAACTACGTAGCATATATCATAATGTGAAAAACGACAATTGTTTATTGGTTTTTTGATTTAGACATCCGTACACGGCACAGTAATATCGATTCGACATTGTTACTATTATAAAGAGACAATACCTACGCAGGCAGTAAGATGCCGCGCGCTACACAGGCGGGCGTTTGGCGGCCCTTTGTTCACTGGTGCCTCCGTAGGCACGGCTAGCGGTAGGTGCTTATCGCGCGACCTTGAGCGAGTGAAAGAGGCCTGTCAAGGGGTCTTTTTCGGTAAAAAATACTACAAAATAAATACCTATTTTCCCATACATTTGTTCTGAACGTCTACTGTCTTAGGAACAAGCGTACGCAGCGACATCTACAATTAGCTTTGCGTTGCCAACCCCATTGCAGGGTTTTTAACGTCGAGTACAGAATTTTAAGTGTTGGATAAATAGTTTAGAATGTTGAGACTTGAGTGCTGATGCCGAGTGTTGATTAGTCAGTCCAGAATGTTTGCATTTTGTAGAACATAAACATATTTTTGTCTATTTTACAGACTTCACGCCAGAACACTGCAATGAGATCTGCGCAATGCTCAATTCTGGCGATGTTTTGTCGGCGGAAGTGCCCCTGGGTCTCGCCAAGTTAAATGAGATGATTGAAGAGTCGGGCAAGGTGGAGGAGTTTCGGAAACAAGACCCCAAAAGGGCCTTGTACTGGTTGCAAAAAAATCTACCTCATATACATTTAGATGTGTGCGTCTTCTTGGAACAGCATGGTCACAGAGCCATTATGGAGGTACTTGATATTATTTTTTTTTAGTTTATTTTGGCACATAACATGTCATACATGAACATGGTTAATACAATAATGGTTAATCATAGCCGAATATTATAGTTTAACCTTCCTTGTTAAAATAACAGGAATTAAACGCGTACGCACAGTACGAGGCATATAACTTAAAATCGGGTGGGGATTGCGCGAAACGCGTATTTTGGGTATGCGTAGCGGTGAGGGGCGCGGGCGGCGGGAGAGGGGCGCGCGCTATTGGTCGCTCACAAGAACACATGCGCGAACTTATCCCCACTCCGTCGAAAAAATTTCAAGATACGTGCCTAGTACTGTGACTATGAAAGATATTTTCACACCTACCTATTTTCCAACTCGTTTGCAACTCGGTCGAAAGATCGGGAAAATAGGTAGATGTGAAAATACCTATCATTATATACACTTCTAATCTATCATTAGTTACGTACGCGTTTAACTCTTGGTATTTTAACTAAGAACAATGCAACGCGAAATTTTAAAAGTGTATTTAGGCGCTCTCATTTATTTCTTCAAACTCAAATCTAAAGGTATGTCTATTCATTATGTTTCAGTTTGACATGTATACTAAACCTTGGGCGTTGGTGCCGGAAGAATTAATGCAAGTACTTCAAAACTTGACGACGACTAAACAAGTAGCCCCAGTCGCGAGGAGCGATGCCGAAGTCATTAACTCTCTTACTCTTCCCAAGAAGCCTAGCACTAGGTAAGTTATGTATTTTTTATTTGACGAACTCTGTGCGTCTCTGTGGTCTTTTTTTAAGCACCGAACGTATCCGCATACCAATATCTCAGCTATTGAGATCAATCGAAAAAGCCTACTTTTCGATATAGTTTTTACCAAAAATACTTACTTGAACAATTGACAAAAATCAACCCTATTTCAAGATATTAAGGTGATATTTCATTTCTTGTTTGAGAACAAACGAAAGTGCACCTTAAGGTCTTGATCTTGAGATAGGACCCAAGGCCAGGCCTCTTTCACTCGCTGAAGGTCGCGCGATAAGATAACCACCTACCGCTAGCCGTGCCTACGGAGGTACAAGCGAGCAGAGGGCCGCCACACGCCCGCCTGTGTAGTCGCGCGGCATCTTACTGCCTGCGTAGGTATTGTCTCTTTATAATAGGAACAATGTCAAGCGACATAACTGTGCCGTGAACGGATGTCTAAATTAAAAAACCAATAAACAATATGTCGTTTTTCACATTATGATAATATACAGGGTTATTTGTAGAATACCAACAACCTCGCAGGAGTAGATTACTAACATCATAAACAACAACGTTTGTTCTACGACTTTTCCGAAAACAGACAAAAAAATCCGACTATTCTTACAAAACTCGATCAGCTGTTCGGACATTTGTAAGGAAAGTCGATTTTTTTGTCTGTTTTCGGAAAAGTCGTTGAAAAAATGTTGTTGTATATGACATTACTTACCACCCGTTCTTGGTTGATATACCTTTTCTGCGTACCAAGCGCTACTCCACATCGTTTTTAATGCGCACGACTACGGAATGGAATTCCCTGCCGGCGTCTGTGTTTCCGAGTGCATACAACCTGACTCTATTCAAGGCCAGAGTGAATAAGCACCTTCTGGGCAAGCTCGCTCCATCGTAGGCCCTGTCTTTGCTTTTGGGCTAGACTGGGGTCAAGAGCGAACCCATTTATGATAAAAAAAAGTTAGTAATTAACTCCTGCGAGGTTGTTGGTGTTTTACAAATAACCCTGTATATGTTACGCAGTTCATTTAATAATAAGACAACCCTAACGTTGCGTCGTCAGAAAAGATTGAAAGAGTACGCGATTGAAAGAGAGGCAACTACTAGGTTAAAATAACTGTATTAACTGTATGTAGGCCATTAGCGCTGCGCGACCTGAAATGCACTTTATTGTATCGGAGCAAAAGTCGCTATTTATTTAAATGACTTTGCGGAGTGCTGCTTCTGTACTTGTACTATTAGTTATTCTCTATTACAACTATGTAAAAAAAAACTAATTGTCCTAGGAAAGTTCTCGCTTGGGTTTTGCCCCTCTGCCGCCGAACAGTACGCCACAGAGAAAGCACTAAGGCCCACCTCATACTTGGTGTCCATAAACTAAGGCTGGCCGCCATCGAACTTGGGAAGCTCCTGGTGCGCCACTGGTACTTACCAGATCACGAACTGGTGTTCTTCTTCCGCGGGCTAGAGTTGAAGAGATATGTTGAGACACGGGATCCTGCTTTACTGAGAAAGTAAGTGTTGTTAACTCTAATAAATATTCATATGAGCAAATCTGGCCAATATTTAGCTAGGTATTCACTTCTCAAGCTTACGCGCTCGCTAGACATGAAATAAAACACTTTTTAACGGATACTAGCGCGGTTTTATTAAAAGTTAAAGTTAAAAGTTGGGAAAACCAAAAATCAAACCAAATACCAACTAATTACCAAAGTACTCTTAATAAAACCGCGCTAGTATCAGTTAAAAAGTGTTTTATTTCCAGAGATGTGCAAAATACTTTATTAAAAGTATTTAAATATAAAATACAAATACTTGGCTATTTTTTGTATTTCAAATAAAAATACAAAATGGTTTTCAAAAAAAGAATTTAAACTTGTTGCACTACTTTCGCGTTGCGCATGTGTTACTGATCATCAACTCACTTTTTGTCACTCGCCAAAGTAGTGGAACACCTACGACGTCACAAAGTTGGCGCTCCTAGGTTTAGATTTTGCCAATTATGTCGGTAACTTTTTATCTGATTTAAGTAAGCTAGGTATGCAATGATAGGTAATGAAAATTGTAACAAAACATGGAAAGAAACTGTTATTGTAGATATTATATTTTAAAAAACCGGCCAAGTGCGAGTCGGACTCGCGCACGAAGGGTTCCGTACCATAAAACGGCAAAAAAAATACGTTTGTTGTATGGGAGTCCCCCTTAAATATTAATTTTATTTCGTTTTTAGTATTTGTTGTTATGGCAGCAACAAAAATACATCATCTGTGAAAATTTCAACTGTCTACCTGTTGTCGTTATTAATATCGAGCAAAAAAACGGCAAAAAAACACGTTTGTTGCATACAACAAACTTAATATTAAAAATATTATAATATAACATACAACAAACTTAATAATAAAAAACATAATATTAATTTTATTCTGTTTTCAGTATTTGTTGTTATAGCGGCAACAGAAATACATCATCTGTGAAAATTTCAACTTTCTAGCTATCACGGTTCATGAGATACAGCCTGGTGACAGACAGACAGACAGACAGACGGACAGACAGTCAGACAGACGGACAGCGGAGTCTTAGTAATAGGGTCCCGTTTTTACCCTTTGGGTACGGAACCCTAAAAATTTTGGGACTTTAATTTTGATACCTAACATTAAACGATGTTCCGTACATAGCAGGAATGGTGCAAACTCAGAGGAAACTTATATTCATGTCTTCTAATGATTCCATAAAAAAATACAACTACACGAATTACTTCCGATATTTTTGCAAATTCGACCTAATTTAACTACACTATATCGCGAACAGACAGATGCGGCGAGGGACTTTGTTTTATAATATGTAGTGTTAGTATACATCGGTTCAGTTGATCGGAATGGAAAAAGGGATACCATTCAGTTTAGAACTACATAATGTCACTCAACTAAATGTTATTACTTTTATGAACAGAATTCAATGACAACTACAACAAAGCGACAAAGTTATAAACTGTATACATATTTTTAAGACGTGACTTACTTACCTTAAATGGTCCCATAGAGTATTTTGATCCCCACACGAAATAGGATCGATTGGCATAAACAAATTTTTTTTGGTATTTTAGCATTTTTTTGCTAACCGTAATTTTTTTCCAAAATCTGTGAATGCAGTTTATAATATCTTAAAAAGTTACGGATGGTCTCCTAGGAACGTTTTCCTGTAACTATAACGGTTAAGGTATCTGCCCTAAATGTACCGTCTCAAAAATCCACCCTGTATACGTTCTTTTCTGGCAACCAGTTGAGGAATATGAGTTTAACATGTAATATAATTACAGAGCAATCCAAAGGCGGCAATGTTACCCTAGCTGGTGCAAGCTGAAGTTCTCAGAACTAAACACGGGCTGGGTACGTCCGCTGGAGGCGAGTGGGGCGTGGCTGCGGGCGGGCGGCGCCAGAGTCCACGCCACCTCCGTGTGCGGAGGAGAGGTCGTCGGGAGAGCTTGCGTCGTTAAAGATCTGGCTGAGGTGAGTTCCATACAATTAATGCTATTACATGCAACTTTCACCCAGTTGCGAGTGGGGCGTGGCTGCGGGCGGGCGGTGCCAGAGTCCACGCCACCTTCGTGTGCGGAGGAGAGGTCGTCGGGAGAGCTTGCGTCGTTAAAGATCTGGCTGAGGTGAGTTCCATACAATTAATGCTATTACATGCAACTTTCACCCAGTTGCGAGTGGGGCGTGGGTGCGGGCGGGCGGCGCCAGAGTCCTCGCCACCTCCGTGTGCGGAGGAGAAAAGTCGTAGGCAGAGGTTGCGTCGTTAAAGATCTGGCTGAGGTGAGTTCCGTGCAAATGCTATTACATGCAACCTTCAGCAAGTGGGGTGTGGCTGCGGGCGGGCGGTGGCAGAATCCACGCCAACAGAGCTTGCGTCTCGTTAAAGATCTGGCTGAGGTGACTGTGCAAATGTTCTTAGTTCAACTAGAGGTACAAATGTTTTAGGAGTGGGGCGTGGCTAATAGTACATTATGAGACAAGTTAGCTTAGGTTGGTCATTGCACACAAGGCTGTGGGTTGCAGCCCGAGCCGCAGGCGAGGGCGTAACTCAGCCGAGTGTGCAATGAGTAAAAGCTCACGAGTTTCATACGACGTTTTTCAACACATTTGCGAGGAAAATACAAAGTAATATACCACACAGCAACAAATACGACAAAAACAAAATATGACAATTATGGGAAAAGGCGCGTAAGTTGTTTTTTTGTTTTTTTCACACGCCCAATGCAAGAATATTGTGCGAACAAAGGGGTGAGTGAGCATACAGCCTACTTCAAAACTATAATTTTAAGTGATAAAATGCAAATATTTTAATATTTTATAACAAAATATTATGAATTATTAATAATTTTATAATAATAAATATTTGTTTGACTTAATTAAAGACGTACACATTTATTTATTTCAAAAATGAATATGAACTTTCAGCGGCATAAAACCCCTTTGTTGATACTAAAAAAAAATAACTGTATAACCCAGTTAAATTGGGAATGCTCTGTTTACTCGCATAGAACTTGCAGTAAGGTACTAATTTAACTTTGTAGGGATAATTCTATAACAACCTAGTGTTTTATATATTATTGCACGCGTTTGTTATTGCTCGGTTTATGACCCTAAAAGCGATGTATTAGGGCTCACTTTACGAGCAAGTGTGTTGAAAAAACTTTTGCAATCACGGACCACTTTCAGAATTTTTTAATTCCTTAGACCCCCTTCAAAACAATATTTTAGAAAAAGTTAAAAGTCTTTTATAAAAATTATTGGTAATTTCCCTTTTATTGGTAATTTCATTTCGGGAAACTGCGAACTCCTGATATACATGCTACGGGCCCCTAATGGCTCCATGGGCCACACTAAGAAACCTTGAACTAGATAGAGGCACAAGTACAAGTGCGTTAGGATTAGGGGGGCATTGGTTGCAGGCGGGCGGCGCCAGAGTCCACTTAACTTTCGTGTTAGTACCATACACATTCTAATGTTAGGCCAGGTTTTGCCGCACCTGTTAACGACGTGCTCCTTTAATGTAATAAAATTGTTCTTTAAATGTAATAAACTCTTTCATTAAATATTGTTAAATATTTAAACGCATAGATTAAAATATTGTGATGTATCCAAACGCAAACTTTTGAACCCAACGGCGGCTTGCGCCTGCGATTGACGCGCTGGTTTCCCGCGAAATCAGTCCGTGATCCACCTCCGCCGACACTTCACGTCACTCTTTTGTCTCACTGTATTTTATATGTCACTAGCGACCCGCCCTTGCTTCGCTTTGGTTCCTTCCTTTATTGGCAATTTCGACCTTCCAACAACACTCCAAAAGAAAACAAATATGTACCTTCAAGTCGTCACCTCCATTCGCTCCAAAGATCTGTTTCAATCCCGTTCGAGTCCCGTCATCGATGTAAGAAACAAAGAGAATGTAACAATAACTAGCGTTATAAGAGACGGGAGTGTTATACAAAAAAGTGTGAATATGAAACGGAGGCGAATTCAACGAAAACAAACAAAAGAGAAACGTCAAACGGCATTGGCGGTAAAACGGTCAAAGATGATAGATACTCTTTGATGGGGCGAAGTATAATACGCCTTAATTCGAATGTTGTCAATTATCTACTGCTTTGTGGATTATCAACGATCTTTCAAACTTAGACAAGTTAAAAATTCGCCTCCGTTTCAATAGATCGTTTTTTACTGAGAAAGTTGCGCCAGCCTGGTAAGAAACGCGCTGATGGTTAAAATTTACTCTGTGGTGATCGATTATTTAGCGATTCGATTGGTCTGCTGGAATGCACTGTTGTACTCTTTGACCTCCTGTCACGCGGCGTGACAATACCTATATTCTCGTGAAATTTAGTGAGTAGGTTCGATAATTATATAAAACTGTTTAGACAAGCCAGTTTTTCCAAATTTATTAAAAAAAATTCACACATTTCTAAAAATGATTAAAATTAGAAGCACCGAAGCTGCGAATACTCACGTATGTGTGCTTTGAAAACTTAATGGCGACATTTTATTTATTTTATCGCGAGGTCTACGGCAAACGGAGCCACTAGTTTATAAAGTAATCTAACAATTTGTTTTGTTATAATATCTCAAAAGGATAAGGCAGCGTTTTCAAGAAAACCGCATGAAAATCCGTGCAGTAGTTTTTAAGTTTATCGCGAATAGACAGACAGACGCGGCGGAAAAATTTGCCTTTGTCGCCCGTGGTCCCTAACCACGAAGAAAAACATCTCCGTGGTCTCTTCCAGGGACTACGAGAAGGGACAATGGCGACAAAGGAAAATTTGCGCAAATAAAGTGTTTTCATTTACAAGTGGTCCTTCGAGCCGGATTTGAACCAGCGACCTATGGTGATGTGTGTGTTCTTTACTCCATTGAGATTTTTGCGTGATACAATGCAGGTAATAGTTTGAAAAACGACATAGTTATAATTTGATCTATTCGATTTCAGATCAACCAGCTGCAGCAAGGAGACATTCTGATTACCTACGCGACTGACATTGGCTGGTCTCCATATTTCCCCCTACTCACCGGCATTGTTACGGAACTTGGAGGGCTCATTTCACACGGTTTGTATTTATAACAGTAACAATTTAAGAAGCTTTGGGAAAAAATACTTAACTACTAGTTTAAAAATAAACTCTCTCTTTATTCGTCTATCTATAATGTCGAATTTAGCTCGTAAATACCGCTACCATATAATATGTAACTTTCTAAAGGGTAAGTTCAGACAGAACGGAAAAATGCCCGAGTAATTTTCTAGCTTCATTGAAAATAGTACCGTATTAGTATTACAATAACCGTAATAATATGGTCTCGCGCACGCTCACGAGTCGCAAGCATGCGAGACTAATGTCTCGCGCAGCGCAAGCGCAAGCGCAGAAAGTTATATGAATGTGAAAATGCATTAGCATTTTCACATTCATACAACTTTCTGCTTTTTATTATTGTAATACGGTCCTATTTTCAATAAGCCAGAAAATTGCTCGGGCATTTTTCCGTTTTGTCTGAACTGACCCTAAGAGGTAAGTTTATAAACTGATTCTAATTCAGCGGTCACCAACAGGTGGACCGAGGTCCGGGTCCGGACCGCGGGAGGTCGAACTTCGGACCGCCAAATATTATAAAATATATTCTACTTACACATTAAATAATTTAATTATTTGTTCATCCATGCATTGAAAAACATGTCATATTAAACAAAGTAGATGTGCCTGCGAGGGTGTTTCACACCGTCCGGCAGGCGCTTTTCTGGCCCTTGACATACATTTTCAACAGTATCCGGATTCCACTCAAAACTACTTGACGACCCCTGTACCAATTATTCAAAAACTTGTTTTAGGAGCCGTCATAGCACGAGAATATGGATTGCCGTGCATAGTGGGAGCGACGCACGCCACCGAAGTGTTCAACACTGGCGATACCGTCAGACTCATAGGGGCCAAAGGAATTATAGAGAAAGTGGACGTAATCGAACCTAAAGACGATGGAGATTTTGTTATGGTAGACGGTGACGCCGAGCAAAAAGCTGTTTAAATAAATTAGGTATGTACATTATTGAAATAAAAAAATATGTTTAGAAATAACAGATTATTATTTTCAATAACATCCATAATAGCATCAAAAATAAAATGAACAAATAAACTATAAAATCACAAAACATCAAAATTCGCACTCACGAAGAACCATCAATAGAATATTATACAAAAAGACTTTGTTCCGCTAACCTCATTAAAATTTCATATCAATGGTCAAAAAATCATAGTAAATAATCCCAACGCTAATAGCTCACATTATAACTTCAAACGTTAGAAGCGTAATTAGCTCACATTATAATTTCAAACGCTAGAAGCGTATCCTACTTGAATTTAGTTTCACTCGCGAATCTATATCATCGATTGCCGTTGTCAAGGACTAGGAGCTCATAACAGTTGAAGGCGAACGGTCTATTGAAGATGACCACATGGCACCGGTAGGAGGGGGGCCGCACGGCGCCCAGGAGATGCGCGTCGCGGTAGTGGACTCTGCCCGCGTATACGTCGCGCGCTAACTTCACTGCTTCCGAGGGCACTTTGCCTGCCTTCCAGGGCTTCCAAATCACTTCCGCGTTACACATCACCTGTGAATCGAGAGAAAAAATAGATTCTACGCTGGAATTCTTACCCAGTATTCGCTCCATCCCGATAAAGTAATAAAATAAATATGCTTACAATTACTCAAAAACAAACACATAGTCATGTTTACACTCACACACACACACACATACATACATACATACACACACAAACTACTTTCCTTTTTAGGGTTCCGTAGCCTAAATGGCAAAAAACGGAACCCTTATAGATTCGTCATGTCTGTCTGTCTGTCTGTCTGTCTGTCCGTATGTCACAGCCACTTTATTCCGAAAGTATTAAGACTACACAGTTAAAAGTTGGTAGGTAGATGTATTCTGTTAACCGCTTAACGAATTTAATACAAAAATAAGAAAAATAAAAGATTAAGGGGGGGCTCCCCATACATGGAACTGAAACTGAAAAAAATTTTTTTTTTCAAACCAACACGTGTTGGGTGTCTATAGATAGGTCTTTAATAATGACATTGAGGTTCCTAAGACAACTTTTTCTCAAAGTCAACCGTTTGAAAGATATTCACCGCCAAAGTGGTAAAATGTGTGTCCCCCCCCTTTAACTTTTGAAATAAGAGAGTGAAAAATCTAAAAAAAATATATGCTGTAGACCTTAATAAACACTATCAACCAAAATTAGTTTGAACGAGATATAGTAATTAGTTTTTGAGATATAGCACATTTTCCAAAACCGCAAATATAACTTTGTCATTCATACCAACACTGTGAAAAATAAAGTTATTTTTGCAAACGAAAAATGGTAGGTGGTATTAAATATGGTATGGTATAAGGTAACTACGGAACCCTATGGCGCGTGGCCCGACACGCACTTGGCCGGTTTTTTTAATGTTAATGTATAATTAATATTGGTATGTTCTTGAAACAATATTTTCTAGACCATTGGTGGGGTGGAAATTCTCAAATTGTTGTAAATTTAACCTACTTCAAAACTTTTTTACACACAATCTTGATGACAAACCAGCCCTTCTGGGTCAAAATCGACAAAAACTGAAAAAAGGTACTATTGTTTTTTTTTAGAATGACCCGGTCGTCTGCCCAGGTCGAAAACTTGGATTTAACATTGCCTCCACATTACCAACAATATATCCAAAAACCAAAAATACCTGATTTGATGCAACCATTACATACATACAAGTGCAGTGCGGAGCACGCTCGGAAACGAACGTGCTCAATTGCATTAGTGCGAATTGTTTCTAATTCACGTTTCGCGCGGCATTTGCCGCTGCGCGCTATCACTATGGGTTCCCAGCAACTCATAGTGAACGAAGTCTTGGCATTTATTCAAAACGCCATCGATACTATGGACGAGGTCAGCATCGTGCAGATCTGCAAGTCGAACTTCATAGAAGATGAGATTTGCAGTGGCAAGGCGCTGCTGTTCAGGAGCATCGGGAAAGCCGATGTGATGCCATCTCGACGAAGGGATGGAGGTGCGAAGAGTCTCCAGGACATCATCACCTGTCTAAAGGAGACCGATCCAGACGACGTGCCAACGTTCGTGGCGAAGGAGCTGCACAAGCTGCCCCCCGTTACTTTCGACCACGTCGACGTCACCAGGATGCTAAAGGATATCACCTCCCTGAAAGCGTGCCTGGCAGAAGTACAGTGTAAACTAGAGGCCTCAGAAAACACCATAAGTGAGTTGCGAGCCCAAGTGTTGTTGTTAAGCAACACCGCTGCGGTAAGTAGGTCACCTGAGGCCTGCAACGTGAACACTCGTCGTGGGGCGCAAAATGCATCCATCGGCAGTTTTGAGTCGGCGAACTTGGATGCGTCACCGGCCGCCGCCGACACAGCGCGCGATGCGCCGCGCCCCGCCGCCACCCGCTCCGCCCCGGCGGAGACGTCACGCGTGAGCACTTCGACCCCTCAACGTGCATACGCTGCAGTCACCGCTGCTAACCGACCCGCTGTTCAACAACTCGAGCGGGGTACCAATGAGGGAGACATACAACGTCGACCGGTCTCTAAGCCTGTGCATCCACGGAGACTGGATGATGAGTGCGACAAGGACGGCTTCAAAAAGGTGGAAAGGAAGAGGAAGCCCACCCGCCGTAACCTTTGTGGCACCGCCCCGACCGGACACAACCACCTACTACGTCCGGCTATCCCGACAACGCTTGTGTATGTATCTCGTCTGCACTACAGCACGAAGCCTGATGAAATCGGAGAGTACATCAGATTGAAGACCAAATTCCGTCTGAGGGTCGAGCGGTTGGAGTCCCGCCACAATGTGAACTTCAACTCATTCGTGGTGAGGGTACCGACCGAACATCTGTCGACCTTCATGAAAGAAGATTTTTGGCCGAAGGGTGTCCTGTTCCGACGTTTTCGCGGTCGGATACCGGACACCGCATTGCGCAACACGTCGCCGCCTTCGATACGTGTAAACAAATAGATTGTATTTTTATTTAATAATTATGTATGTTAGTCTGTAAGGTATATATTGTATGGGCCTAGTAGCCTGAAATAAATGGTTAAATAAAAAAAAAAAAAAAAAAAACCCCCTTTTCATGTCTAATTTTACTGGGTCAATTGCGCAATATAAGAATCGTATTTTACTACGATACAATATAGAAATACTGCTTTAGCAACTTTGGCTATGTTAAATGTACTAAAAATTTGTATTTTTGACAATTTGGCGGGTAGCTAAGCTAGGTATAATGGAACTTACTTGGTATTTAGTATAGTGATATATTGAACCCTCAGCGTAGACTACGCAGCAATGCTTGGAAGGGTAAAGCGCCGCGGGCATTACTTGTTTCCTGTTCACAATTAAAGGAAAATATTTCTGTTTATGACACACCTAACTTGCTATTTTATTACTATATACATACCACGTTCCAATCTTAAAATAACACAAATCATTGAACAAGTATGTTAAAATAAGCTTTTTCCGGATCTACATTAATCAGCCCAGGCGCGGTCCCAGGGGGGGGGGTCACAGGGGACATGACCCCCCCCCCAAAATCGTACATGTCACATAGAAAAAGCTTCTAAAACTTACAAAAAAAATGGTATTATTATTAGTGACCCCCCCCAAAATTTCGGGCTGCGACCGCGCCTGAATCAGCCTGACCAAGAAACAAACCGCGCAATGGTTAATTATCATCACGGGCCATTAACATTTAGGGAGACTTGAAATTATTTACTATCAAGTTACTTATTTCTTTCTACATGTATTATACACGTGATTATTGAACTCGTTTGCCGCGCCGCCCATCGTGTTGTTTGCGCCATCGCGCCTGTTTTGTTCCCACTATTTATTGCCCGGCGTGCAGCGAGATATTGCGACTACTACCAGCAGCGGGACCGCCTAACTCTATCGCTTTGACTCTGGCTTTGGTTTATGACGTCAGAGCACTGTCCGTCCTTGTCATCGTGTTATGATATGACAAGGACGGACAGAGCATTGCTATCGCTCTGGCTAAAGCTTTGAGTTAGGACGTGCCGGACTACAGCTGCGCCACAAAAAAAAAGTTGGAAATCTGACTTTTTGACTATGCCATGATGAAGTCTATAGTTTGTCGGAGTTTGTCGCCAAAAACCAGAGTTTGTCGGTCTTCCGTTTAGGAGATACATGTGGCTCAGCTGTAGAGACGTCTCTACAGCTGCGCCACACAGATCTCGAAAACGGAAGGTCGTAGCGAAAATCTGATTACATGTATGTATAGCCGTTAGTTTGTCGGAGTTTGTCGCACAAAAACCAGAGTTTGTCGGTTGGTGACAAACTCCGACAAACTACCGGCTACACACACAAGTAATCAGATTTCTGTTACGACCTTCCGTTTTCGAGATCTGTGTGGCTCAGCTGTAGGGGACGTCTCTACAGCTGCGCCACACGTATCTCCTAAACGCTAGACCGACAAACTCTGGTTTTTGTGCGACAAACTCCGACAGACTAACGGCTATACATACAAGTAATCAGATTTTCGCTACGACCTTCCGTTTGCGAGATCTGTGTGGCGCAGCTGTAGAGACGTCTCTACAGCTGAGCCTAGGGTTGCCAGATCGGAAGTCCAAATTATCTGGAGAAAATTTGAAAATGTCGGGATTTCGCGGTTGTTGTCGGGAGAAATAAATATGTAACTTAAATGCCTGTATATAGTGAGAAAACGGCCGCGCAGCGCGATTTTTAGTCAGTTTCATCCACTATTCTTGTAAGTTGTGATCCTGCATGTCTACTATAAAAAAGCAGCCGCGCAGCGCGATTTTAATAGTTAGTTTCATCCACTAAACTTGTACACTTGCCTGTCTATAGTAAAATAAAACGGCCGCGCAGCGCGATTTTTAATCAGTTTCATCTACTAATCTTAAACTCTTCCTTGTCTATTGTAAAAAAACGGCCGCGCAGCATGATTTTTTAGTTAGTTTCATCCACTAAACTTGTACTCTTACCTGTCACAGTAAAATAAAACAGCCGCGCAGCGCGATTTTTAGTCAGTTTCATCCACTAACCTTGTAATCTGTGGTTTCATACGCAAAAATTATTTTTTTCTAGTGAACTTTCGGAACTGTTGTTTTTTCGGGAGATTTTTAGATTTTTCGGGAGTCGGGAGATCAATTGGAATTCCGGGAGAATCCAGGCGAATCCCGACCATCTGGCAACCCTAGCTGAGCCACATGTATCTCCTAAACGGAAGACCGACAAACTCTGGTGTTTGGCGACAAACTCCGACAAACTATAGACTTCATCATGGCATAGTCAAAATGTCAGATTTCCAACTTTTTTTTGTGGCGCAGCTGTAGTCCGGCACGTTGAGTTAGGCAGTAGGGCCCCAGGGCTCTGTCACTCCTCGCGAAGTTTGAAGCGCTCGGCGTCCTCTGAGAGGACCAATTTCATACGCCAGAAAAGATAAGACCTACGCGAAAGAAAGAGAGGCAACTACTAAGTGCATGTTTTGGAGCGAAGAGAGCGCTGTGCGACCTGAATTGCACTTTATTGTGTCGGGGCAAGAGTCGCCATTTATTTTAACGATTTTGCGGAGTGAAACTTCTGTATGCTAGTACTATTATCTATTCTGTGCTACTACAGTAATGTCAATCTCACTTGTGCGTGGTCCTGGCGACCCAGATGACTTCTCCGTCGCACAGGCCCGCGGCCACCGCGCCGCTGGGCACGGCGCCGCACGCACTCACCACCCACACGGGGCCCGGCTGGTTCCACGATGGTAGCCATTCTGTTGGAAATTCTGACCTTAGCAACTGCACTGGACAATATTCCTTCAGGTCATCAGACAAGAGATCTTGAACGGAGCTACCAGTTCCGACCCCCCTTATACCATGCCTCATCATTTGAGTGCGCGTCGTCTCTTAGCTCCCCTAACCCTGAGCACTGGTAACATAAAACTAGTACGCACACCCCGACTACAAACGTTTGCGATCTTTACGCGTCACCACAGTGTAGAGGTACGGCGCGGTGGCGGCATCGTGTACAGGAGCGCAGCCCGTAAGCTCCCACTGCGCAGTGGTGAACCACATAGTAAAGTGTGAATTTTGCAAACTTTTCTTGCTATTTATTATCATTATATTGTACTTAATTGTAAAACTACCTGAAATAACTTTTCGATACTTGTGTTCCCAACATACGCATAAGTGAGTTTTGTATTTTTTCCAGTCTTCGGCGTATTTTTCTACTCGTCGTTTGAAATAATTCCACCGCCTGTCGGAGAAGGGCAAGGTTATATTTTTGTGACAGAAATACGTACAGGGAAAAGTGTTTTATTTTAATCTTACGTCACGTGTAAAGGTACATCCGATCCAGTAATTTGCTGAAGCATGTCCGTTTCTTTCACCTAGAGAAGAAATACCATAATTGTTTTAAGATTTAAGGGGAGTATACTGCCAACCAATAAACACCTTGTGAACTCACCACTGCGATCAGCCAATGTGTCCATCTGTAGAACATGTCTATGATATCAGTCATTTCCGATTGACACTCCATGTAAACAGCCGTCTTCACCGTAGAACGTGTCGGAGATACGATCTATAGTATTTTTAAGGGTAATCATCATTTTAAAAGTAAGAACCTGTATTACCAAGTTTGATCAAACACAATCTAAACACTCCTAAACACTGAGAAATACACAAATCTATCGAAAATTGGTGTCATTTGACTGTAGAGTTCTAAAAGATAGGGGAACGACTCCTGTCAGGATAACATAACACTATATTGAGTTCCAAAAATTTACAATTACGAAAAAAACTCGCCGCGTTTAAACGGTAGTGACTCGACGCGTTCCACATTCACAACTATGCGGTATGACCACTTTCTCAGGTTAATGGTAACTACTATAAACTAGTTAACTGCCAATTTTCAATTTTGACAAAACACTTAAAGAGCATTAATCTTACACGGTACTTCAAAGCGTTCCACTACCCTGACCTCGACTCGTGTACACCCTCTGTTCAAACTCGTAATAAATTATGGGCTTTGAGGTAGCTCTTATAGCTTTATAACATGGGTGTCCAAACTTATAACAAAAGGGCCAGACTTACTCCTCCACCAAGTCCCCAGGGCCAGGATCTAGCTAGCTCACCAACATACTGTAAAATACTGTATTGTTGGTACGATACGGCTTGCTTTCGCGGGCCGGATGGTTGGAGCTCGCGGGCTGGATCTGGCCTGCGGGCCGTAGTTTGGAGACCCCTGCTTTATAGCATCGTCGCGATCTCTCTAGCTAATATGGGTACTGACCCGTAGCTGACAGCCAGTCAGGCATGTACATTTTTGTACAAATGCTTATAATTAATGTTATTATTATTGCTTTAATAGTTTTATTAAAAAAAATATATTCCTAAATGTTAGAAACACTTTACAATTACGTAGAATACAATCTACGACAAATGCATTATTATACACATCAACTTTGTCTAGGGATACAGGCGCTATTTTCATACAAACGAGGTAATTTTGAAGCCTTGGTTTTCTGCCAGGGATGTACCGTGCTGTAATCTGATGATGGCCATCCAGGGAGTGAATGGAGTAGATTCAGATCGCTATACACACCCAACTGATCTGATCAGCATTCTAAAAGATTAATGGGTCAGAGTTCTCAGTTTGAGGATTTCCATACATTTTCATGCTATTTTCGCGGTTTTTTTAAACATTACGTTTTTAGAATGCTGGTCAGACCAGTTGGGTATGTATAGCGATCTGAATCTCCTCCATTCACTCCCTGGATAGCCGTCATCAGATCACAGCACAGTACATCCCTGGCAGGAAACCAAAGCTTCAAAGTTACCTCGTTTGTATGAAAATAGCACCTGTATCCCTGGACAAAGTTGATGTGTGTATTTTTACCTGTTTATTATCATATCGGGAGGCAAGGCGCAGCGTTAGTTGTCGACTAAAGCTATTATATTGACGCCATTGAAGAGCTTCATTAGTGATCCTCGTACGAAGCTTTGCCCACCTTTCTTCAGATTCCACTGAAGTAAATAAAGTGTAAAATGAAAAAAAAAACATGTGAATTTTTTTGAAAGTAAAACATCAGTTTAAACTTACTCGGTGAAATGTTTGGATCATATTTGTAAGATAAAGCGTGATCTACACAATCCTGTATCCAGTCACGCCACGCTTGCACGTTCCACACCAAACTGACCATCATCGCATGCCAGTCACCCATTTGGTCAGTGGTCACGATAGGGGTACCTTTAAACATAAAAAAATATTCTGCACCCAGCCACCAAGACAACATACAGGTAGCCAATGAGGATCAGTAACGATTTTTGTTTAGTGGCTTATCAGAAAGCTTATGCCACCACATGATTAACTGTGAAGAAACTTTTACGATATCTCTTAAACCTGCGAACATAGCTAAAACACTGGTTTTTTGGGGGTCCTTATGACGTCATCGCGACGTACGCAAACCTTATGTCGTACGTAATAAAGCACATATTGCATTGAGCTTGGCATTTCCTTCAAACCCTATTAACTCAACCAGTTCTAAACGGATTTCAAAAAATCTTTCACTAAGTTTCATAGCTAGGAATATGTTTTTACTTAAACCAATAATTACTATAGGATTCAAACCTGTTACTGATCCTCATTCAGAAAGATACATGAATAATTCCCCTTATTCATAGACGTTTTATAAACAAGGATTGCAGTTTATCTCTAAATAATAATGTAGAATTTTAGAGGGGCAAGAAAGACTTACGAGAGTTGAAACTGGGATTTGTTGTTTTTAAATCA
This sequence comes from Agriphila geniculea, assembly GCA_943789525.1. NCBI lineage: Eukaryota > Metazoa > Arthropoda > Insecta > Lepidoptera > Crambidae > Agriphila > Agriphila geniculea. Next base: position 23,642,284 of record OX038871.1, read on the forward strand.
GATCTAAAACAAGGACCTTTCTCGCGAGAAACAACCTCTGAATATTTGGTTCTTGGTAGCAAACAAAATGGAGAAGTAGGTTTGGTCGACGCTTCGTAACTACTCGGCGGAGTGAAATACATTTCTGCCGACTCATCAGATGTCTCTTGGGTTTCGTGTTCAGGCTCGGACTCATCCATGTTTTTATAGGTGCCCATCCCCTCTTCTGAACTTTTGAATATATCTAACAATAGGGATTGAAAAGATGTCAAATTTTCCGATTCTTTGCACCTTTGGGCGTGTAATGAAGAGGACATGTCTGAATAATACGTTGAAGGTTTCCGACTATATGAAGGTTGTTGGTCATACATAGTAGTATAGAGGAGATAGGATGTGGTAGGCTCGTTTTTGCAACCGTCTGTGCGCCTCATTGCGGGGCATTCTGGTGGTTTTTCTCCACGTCTGATACAAGACCGTGGTATTTTGGAAGGACACGTTTTCAGTGATATTTCGGTGCTGGGCGTGAAGGCTCTAGAACAGCTAGGACTGATCTGTAGTCGTTCTCCCGGCGCCAAATCTAGGAGCGATTGCGGCAACACGTTGTGTGTGCAAGAGCAGCAAGGACGAGCGACCCGTCGCAGTATCTCATCGCACCACAACTCGCATTGCACAAATACGTTCTTCATACATTTGCAGACTTGAATGAACTCTGTTGAAAAGTAGTTATTAATTAACCCATTTCTTGCAAACGAAACAAAATATTACGAAGGTTGTTAAGAACTTACGTGGTTGCAAAAGATGTACTGCTAAGTAATTCGTAGCTTCTTCAATGACATCTGAAAGATAGTGGTTAGATTTTATATTTGGGAACAATCATAGCACAGAATAGATAAATAGTACCCATAGAATAGTTTTTTGTTTTAAATAATGTAATAAAGTTTCACCATCCATGAGCGCTGCGATTTTTGCCGGAGTTTGACCTCCCTTGATAAGAGTGTTAAGTTTAATTTGTATTTTTCTTGCAACGACAGGATCTCCATTTGGCACACGAAGTTGATCGTTGTTTTTATCACGTAATCTATTATGAATTCAAAACAGTTAAAATTAATAAAGAAAAACTTAGTTTTCTTGTAAAAATATCTAGTAATATTACATATCTGCGCCGTCTGTGAATGTTTTGCGAAGAGTCCCGTGTCTCAGCAATACATTATCTCCTGCTGCATCCATTTTCTCAACGAGTACTTTTAGGACTTTTGTTTTTTCCCCTGAAAAGTATTAACATCATAGGTAATTTGCTACTGTGAAAAGTAAATCTTACTAAGATGATTGTGATAAACCAACCTTGTAACATGATGTAAGAGACCAGCAACTTCGCGTTTTTACTAATGACTCCTGCAATGTGTGTAGAGTTAATGAATATTTTTCTTAAAACTTGTTTTTTAAGTAAAAAAAAAATACCTGTTCAACGTGTTACAAAAATACCCCTAATGCCGAATATGTTATATTTTCCTAACACGTTGTATATGAAACCATACAAACCATTTAACACAGATGATGTATATCCTCCAGGGGGAACATTTGCCATTATCTCTTTCAATTTACTCTCAGTGTTAGATTGCAAACTAGAATTTGACATATTTATTTCGTCTTCCGATGTCGTTAACTGACGAAGGCTGGAATTTCAGAATGCATATAGTCTAGGCTTCCGGTAAAACCTGTTAATGTTATGCATTTTTTGTTGCCTCATTTTGGTCGATTGTATTACTCGATTTACTTGTATCTAAATTACTTACTAAGCAGCAGAGTCCTTAAAAGACTTTGGAATATCTCCTTCAATCAATAGCACGTCCCCATTAGCTTCCATTTCGTCTAGTAGAGCCACGTATGCTGCAATTTCTTCATCTAAAAGGGAGTAATTATATGTGAATGAATCCTTTTCTTAGGCTATTACAATAACAATATTACCTGGAATCCCATAGTTGAGTACTAACCAGGTGTCGTTGCCAATTCCGACAAATAATCTGCTGTACTTTTTATATGGTCTGTAATATAAAAATGAATTAAGTCAAACAGATTTTGGATTTGGGATTTGGTAGTGGACAAATAATACAAAATCCCTCAGGGTCACGTGGTCATGATCCTGAGTCTTACCTTTCATGGTACTTGTTAATTTTCGAGCCATGGTGCGACATCTAATCATATCATCTAGTTTTTTTGTTATGTAATATGCGACTGAAGCACGCGGCTCCTTTGCTTCTGTTGTTGTCGCCTTCTTCAACCTTGGAATCGATAGTACTTACATTTAATTTATTTCGAAACTCTTATACTAACCTTATAAAACATGTGTCTCTTGAAGTTATGGAAAAATCGTAGATGAGAACATTAAGGGCGGATTTTTCAATGCCTATATAGAACTTTATCCGTTTGATATTATTATCCTAATGGCGTATTATACTGCCAAATTGAAAATGCTTGTCACTCATTTGTCTGTCATATTTTTGAATGACTTATTATATTTGGTTAATATTTAAACTGACTGATATTTGTTATCTGAGGATTGAAAAATCTGCTGATTTTTCTTTAGAAAATAAAATTAAGATTTAAAATAGAATAGAATGTAGGTATTGTTGGAAAGAAAACCTTTGTGCCGCAAAGAAGAATGTTTCGGCAGCTCCATTAGTTTCGACTAGAATTTCATTTCCTCGCTTCTGCATCTCCGATATGAGACCCACACGAGCCAGGGCTTTGTAATCTGATGCAAGAAATAACTTGTTTTTAATAAAGTACCTATATATTTTCTCTTTTTCGTCATTTTAAATCACAATATAACTAATAGACGGCGCCACCCGTGCGAAGCTGTGGCGAGCAGCTAGTCGTAAATAAAAAAACTTACTGCTGGCAACAAAATATTCTGAAAGCGCCCGTGATGACTCGATGACAACGTCTGGAAAAGAGTGTCACAGTTACAAGGATGTTATTAAATCCGTACTACCAAAATAGTAAATTAAACAAACTGGTAAAAGTCGCGGGAAGCCTTTGGATGCGGGCAGCGCAGGACCGATCGTTGTGGAGAGCCTTGGGGAACCCTTTACCTAGCAGCAACAGTATGATGCAATTGTGGTGATATTGTAACACTGTGGTGAGAACTTGTGCCATACTTGCTCGAGTGAAGTTGCCGAGAACCGAGTACATTATCAGATTAATCGCATTTTACTTAGGTGACGTGTGGTCGATATGATGAAGTTGGTGAAAAGTTAAATGAAATTAAGTCTTTGGTATCTAGTACATAATAAACTACGTACTTATCATAGGTTTTGGGATTTTCTACCTTGCATCACGTCGCCCATATGACTTGGCGTTTTCTTAGCTACCACTTCACTAAGTTTCCTTTCGAATTTCTTGTGGAGGCGATCAGTATCGGCACATTCCTTTATAGATTTGTCTACTTTCATAGGCGGCTTTTTTAACCTGATATAAACATAATTGTTCAGTTTCTTCTACAATAGAAGGCGATTGACATGCTAGGTAGCTACAATATAGTTTTTTTTATCGAACTTTCAAAGCTTTTAGAATTCTCCGCTCAGCAGCAACGAAAGGAAATGTGTACCTAGTAAGTTGAATAGATCTTACCAGTCTGATGCTTGAGAGTGCGATATCTGAGTGCTCGGTTGCTTGTAAAAGTTTTCTCCGCCACGTGATTTCAGTTCCGAGTGTAGAATACGCTGGGCTGCTTCACGCTCGGGATCAGATTCTGTGGAACAAATGGTTAAACTAATTATTATAATGGGCTTTCAAAGACTTTTCAAATATGCACGTATCTATACTTAAGTTTTGCAATGTCGTGTCGTTATAAGTAGATTTTTCGCAACGGCTCCCGCAGTGAGGTGGTTTCACTCATGATTACAAGCAACTTTTACTACGGGGCCAACTCTGCGAAAAAAACAGCTGTTCCATACAAAAGTGCAATACCTACTCCACCTTAATGTATGGAACAGATTTTTTTTTCGCGATATAAAAGTTGTCTCCATAGTAAGAGTTACTTGTAACCACCCCACTGCGGGAAAAAAGGTTTAAAATGTCACGCTGTATAAAAAAAATCTTTTTATTTGTTATTAAAAATAACCATGAAACGACTGTACACGATCGAAAGCAGTGGAGGTCCCTTTGAAGAGCCCTATGCATCTGCTTGGAGGCCATCATCAGCATCATTGTTTAAAATAATACCTGCTCCGGCTCCTGTTCTTTTTGCACCTTTTGCACCCCCTCCTTTTTCATCTTCTTCATCCATTCCCGCTCCTGCTTTCCTTCTTCGCTCCGCTTCCTCCTCAGCCCTTCTTCGTTCCTCTTCCTCAGCCCTTCTTCGCTTCTCTTCTTCAGCCCTTCTTCGCTCCTCTTCTTCGGCCCTTCTTCGTTCCTCTTCTTCGGCCCTTCTTCGCTCCTCTTCTTCGGCCCTTCTACGAGCTTCCTCGTCTGCGCTTCTGGGAAAATGGATATCGACTATTTATTTAAATTACAATAGGTACTTAACTCCCGTTCAAAAGCACTGTTCTGGATAGCAACATGATAGCACCTATCTTTTGCTTCCAGGCTTAATTAAATTTAAATCGTTTAATCAGGCAGGTGTACGACATCTTAAACATATTCGTGACCTGTGAAAATGGCATTTAATAATAAAAATTCAAACCATAAGCATAAGTCCTAGGGGAGAGTAGGGTATTACCGCGCGGCTGATAATTTCGCGCCCCTTGGTTTTTCGAAAACTATCAACTCTATGCACCTACAAAAACAGTTAAATCTTAGCTCTAAGCACCTCTAACTTCGCCCACACACCGTCAATTTCCGTCTTAATTACAAGAGCGGAAGGCCACGCGCTTTTAGTTTTTCCAAGCACAAGATATACTTTTTTCTGATATTTTAATAAGAGGTGAGTAAATCAATATTACCTAATGAGTAATAAACTACATACATTTATAACGTAAAAATTATGTAGAATTTGTGTGCAGTGTGTGTTCTTCAAGTTTGTTTTGTTTGTGAGGTTACAAATTAAAATTACCTTATCTGTTAATTACGCGCGCGGGGCGCGAAATTATACAGTATGAAAATATCTATGGTAAATATTTATCTATAGTATAGATATACATATATATTATATACGTTTCATTTACTTTGTTTAACATTGAAAAACTATTCAAGAGATCAAGATTCTTCCGACATGAAAAGCACAAGATATAAATGCAAATGGCTTCGATAACAATACATATTGGTGTGAAAATAGTACATACAATCGACCGTGTTTATCTTTAGAGCCGCCGGCGCCGCCGTCTCGCATCGCCTGTCCTAGAAGACATATTTTTTTTCCATTAAATTATCATAATTATTACATATAAGCGATACTATCAAACTTCAAATGTAATTACCTCTGTCTTTGATCACATCTGACAGATATGCTGCGCCTTCATGAGCAGGATCTAACAAAAAAGAGGATTTAAACAAATCAATTATTGAAGGCTTGGCTTTAATGTTCCTAGCTGCGACCTGCCCGTTGATTACCTACATAAGTCTGTTGCTTACAATTCTCGATTGAAATCGATTGAAAGCGTAGTTATATTGGTTCTTAACTAAAGCAGCAATGTAAATGCGATTTCTGTCAGAGTTGATTGCAACAAAGTTAGATAATTACCCCCCTGGCCGCTGCGGCCAGCCCCCTGAATATGTTGCAATCAACTTCTGATTAAAAATTACAGAAATCGCAGTTACATTGCTGCTTTAAGTTATTACTTAAAGCAGCTTAGTTGTCAATTGATACTTACTAAAGTACCTATGTATGTAACTGCGATTTCTGTCAGTTTCAATCAAAAGTTGTTAGCAACAGAGCAACATAATGAGGGGGCCGGCCGCTAGTACGCACAACAGCAACTTGCTGTTTTATATAACGGGTGTAACAAGACCTTCAACGAAGCTGAAGTCCACGTATTCCGCCCATCATCAGGATCATTATTGCCTTTTAGACTATACCTGGGAAACCAATAGCCACGAAGTTATTGAAGGTCAAAGTCAAAAAACTTTTTACAATTTTTTTATGAAATCTTATAATATTCGTTATTTCCTACTTTTTGTCCAATGAAACATTATCAAAATTTTAAGTACTTCGTAACAAACAATGGCTTCAAAACGTCGTCACTTGATGTATCTCATGAGCACCCACATAAACGTTGCCTTTCAACTCGGCCGCACGCAGATGTGTAGCATCCGCTCGCAGGCGCGGTCTGTTGTACGCGTTACATTGCGTGGTAAAGTATGCAATGCTTTTTCAACACCAAAAATCAAAATCGTTTCCCAGCAATAATTTTGAACAGAAATGGTCCTAATGATGGGCAGAATACGTAGACCTCGGCTTCGTTGAAGGTCTTGTTACACCCGGTATTTATAAACATTTTAAAACAATAATGTTAGTTACCTTTCAAATGCTGTTTCAACCTCTCATCTGGTATTACCCCATGTATATTGCCTAGCATATCAGCCTTTTTCTTTTCATCAGTTGCTGTAGTGACGCCAACTGGAGCGTTCATAATTCTACGTAAAAGACAAGTAACGTTATTGAGATTTGTTTCTAACAATAAAACAAGCTAGCTAAAAGCTAATACTCAATAAGTACCTACTTAAATTTTATCAACGGGAATTAACTGGGTGACTGAAAATAATTAAAGGCGACTGTTAATGGGATACTTAAATACTAAACTGGGCAGCAGTTTATTTTTTGGGCGACAAAATAACTAAACGGGCGACTAATAGTAGATTACAAAATACTCAAAACGGGCGACATATGGGTGACAAATAATTAAAGTTAGCAGTGAAAACTCTAAATGGGTGACGAAAATACTGAGTGGGCAACTATTATACCAAGTAGGTAACTAAATAACTGATTTAAGCTGCCTGGATAATAGTCATCTTTTTTAAATAAAATATATATGCCAATTTTTTTATGTCTTGTGTGCCCTAAGGTTGTAGCCCAAATAGTAATTTGGTCGCCCGTTCTGAACAACTAGTTACCCAATTTGTATTTTGAAGTCACCCATTTTCAATATCTGTAGTCGCCCTCGGTCCGTCGCCCACTTAGTATTTCAGTATGCTATATTCAGTATCTTTGATACCCAAAATGGGGATTTATTGTTACCCGATTAAATACTACCCTTTAACAACTGATCGTTAATTTTTATTAACACGTTGAACGCCACAAGAAAACGTGAGACTGTTCATTTGAGCCACTGGGGACACATGTGTGCCAAACCCAAATAATCCGTTCAGGCCACGGGGGTCATCGATGGGCCATCGCAATGCTTCTATTCAAACTTAATTTACAAGCCACGGAGCATCGGTATCATACAACAAAGTAATGAAAATGGGCCGCGCGGCCCTGTAGAACATTCAGTCAGCTTGGTTCTTATTTTTCACAAAAGACTTAGAAATTATTTACGATTTTCTATGCTTGTAAGGGTTTTTTCGAATGTCACTAAATGAAATATTTTAAACTAAAATAAAGTGATTGTCTTCTTGAGATAATACAATAAATCAATAAAAAGAACAAAAATACGTAAAATGATTTCATTTTTTTTAAACGAGTAGGGGAAATTGGGGAATAGTGTAACAAGGGGCTCTCTGTCGCTTACTAATATTTCAATAGCGTTTCTTAGCTCTATTATCAAACGCACCTGTCGCTATCACATGCCAGTTATAAATTTTGGCCATTGTTTCTGCAGTATGTCAAAATAAACAAATATTATATTTTCGGTATTCTAGAATTCTAACATCGCTATAGTATTTTGTATTTTAATCTAAATTATTGCAGTTTGGTGAGTACGTTTATTTTATATTATACTGATATTTTTATATACACTTTTTAATAGGTTAGGTACCTACTAGATATACTGCCTGAAATAATAACCTATATTTTTTTGCATGTTTGTTTTGGTACAGTGTAACTGGCTACTATTATTATTATAGTGTGCCTCTTTTGAAAAATTGTTTTTTTATACGAAGAAATGGTGCTGAATAGAAAGAGGAAGACTGCGATTGGATTTATCGATGAAAAAATTATTATAAACGCCATAGAATTAAGAACACAGGACTTCATTGTATTATGTATATGATCGTAGAACTTAAAAAACCAAGTTTATTCATTCCTTTTTTCAAAAATTTTATGATTTTATTAACACGTTTTTATTAGTTTGCTTTCTCGTTTGTGTGTTTGTTTGTTTCTCCACAAAGTTTGCGAACGATTTTATACTAGCTTCCCGATGAGCTAGAGACTTGAAACTTTAACATAGGTTAGAATTGGAAGGTAATGCAATAATATGGTGCCATTGAGCTGATTTGATGATGAAGCCGGAAGCAGGCCACAGGAACTCTATGATGAAACCATACAACCCCATTGTGTTTGGGATCGTTAGAATCGTCTTGACGAGTACTCAAGATGATTTTACCTACAGAAATTTTAAACCTAAAAACGTGGGGCGCATGCTAAAAATAATATGAATGATAAATTTTACAAAATGCGCCCCACGTTTATAGGTTTAAAATTTCTGTAGGTTATAAATATTTACAGAAGAATTTATTTTTTACTTTTTAGTCTGTGTTTACTAGTCCGTTTTAATGTTTTAGTCTGATTTTTTTGTAATAATGTAGTCCGTTTTTTAGAATAATATGTGAATTTTGACATAATAAAATGATTTTCTACAAAAGTTTTGCAGTTTTATTATACATGCCCTTCGTGTTAATAGCACCCCCAAAGGAATTCAAAAGGTCCATACAATAAATATTTTGATTACAACGAGGGTTTACATATTTTTTGTAACGCTGATCCCCACCTTCCCCTACTATTAAAACAGTCTAATAACACAATCACGGGTTATTCGGACAAATTTCACAATATGAGCATGCGGAGTAGTTATGTGGGGTGGGCCAAACTGTGATCCCCGTGGCCCCCGCGGAAGAAAAAGCGGAGTTCCTTCCGCAGAGGCCATGGGGGATACCCGTGTGCCAACTTAAAATTTCTTCAGTTTTAGAAAGAAAAACACCAGAGTTTTTAGTTTATAGCGCTAATTATTACATTTCTAATTGATAATAACTATAATCCAACATTGTGAAAATTTGTGGTTTATGCGAATTTCCGATGGCTCCAACGAACAGGCCTAGGTTGGCCCACATGGTGCCCCGCGTGGCGCTCAACGTGTTAACGATCAATCAAGCATATGAATTTGGGCAAAATTTGGTATACTTATTTTATTTTAGTTTTGTTGGTGCTTGGCCAGCTGTCGGTGGCGCTGGCGTAAGATTAACAATTTTAATTCTAATACTAACTCTTCTCCCCCTTCCTTGTAGGTCATTTTATAGGGACCATCTTGGCCAAGAACCTCGTCACCTCTACGACCCATTAAATCAGCCAGAACTCGACGTTTTTCGGCTTCATCTGATTATTAGCAATCGCTATTATAAAATATAGATATAATATGTATTGTTGTTAATAAAAAAATCTTTTTTCGCCCCTTATTTACTTGAAATAAAACACTTTTAATGGATAATTAGTTGGTATATGTAGTATGTTTTTGATTCGACCTTCCACGGCAGCTGCAAAGGTGCTGATGCCGGCATTACATATTCGCCGAGCATCGGCACAATTCATCGTACGTTGCCCGGTTTTGAAAGAACCTCTTTGAAGCATTTGTTACAAAACCGGCAAAGTACGATGAATTGTGCCGATGCTCGGCGAATATGTAATGCCGGCATGAAATGTTGGGAAAATGAAAAACAAACTAAATACCACCTATTTACCAAAGAACTTTCATTAACACTGCGCTAGTATCCGTTAGAGTCTGTCTAAAAAGTCAGTTTACATGGGTAATTTCAAAAATATTTTTTATACCCACCTAAATCCCCAACCACCCCACTAATAACCATCTAAATAAAATTGATTAAAGCTATGTTTACAATTAGAATTTTGACAGCACCAACAGGGTTACCAGTATTAGTTTTTATAAATAATTTAATAATTTCCCATGTAAACTGACTTTTTAGACAGACTCTAAAAGTGTTTTATTTCATGTCTAGTGAGCGCGTAAGCTTGAGAGGTGAATATCCGTATTTATTTGTCATTGACTAATGAATTCGTAATCTTTCTTTTGGTAATGTGATGATGCACTTTAAGTATTGTCACATTTACTTACTTTCCGGAAATGGTGCAGCTAAGAATTTAGCAGAATCTTCAAGTAGACCTAAAAATAAATAAATACTTTTGTTAGATAGACCTACAGGTCTAATTTGTTCAGAAAGCAAGGTATAGGTGGAACTTGGTACAGACGACGGCACATCAGACAATATGTATAGTATATGTTGACCTTAAGATCATCTATATGCACTTTGCTATAAAGGCTGTTTTCGCAGTTCAACTGTTTAACTTGGACGTTAACTTCCCTTCTGCGAGTACGATTAAACAATATGGAAGCGAAACTGTTTTGTGAAATTATTAGTGCTGAAAATAGTGATTTTGTCCGTATTTTGTTTTTTTTTATTGTATTGTATGCAGTTATTTCTTTACTACAGCACGGCTAGTTAGCTGTAAATAGCGGGCAGGTATGGCAGCTGCCTATTATGTATGGATATTGTTTAAGTTTTTTTATTTTACTTAATGTCTCCGTGTCAAGGACTTTACCTGGTAGATGTTTCTCGTGCGTAGGATCTGGCTTTTTGTCAGTCATAGTTGTTAGCTTGGTCTTGATTGACTCGTAGCCTGCCTTATCAACTTTGTCATTAGCCAAACTTGGGGTGTTTTCAATTCTGAAAAATAAGTTTCGCTTGAGAGATGAGAGACAAAAATCTGACAAAAATTGACAAAAAAATCTCAAATCTCTCTTAGGCGTGAAATACATGGTATCGCTATGTATGGTATTGCCGCCGTATCTGCGTTTTATCTCCGCCTTATCTCCGCCGCATCTCTTCTTATATCACGCCTTAGATTTGAGATATTTTTGTCAAAATTGCCAATTGAAACAAATTGGTTTGCTAAAAAATAGCGTGCAGGCTACAAGGTTTGGGTACCTACGTTTAAATTGTCAAAAGGAAGATGTCGCTAATACTAGGTAGAACCCAAATAAATTGACGATTTCACCGATGAAACAAAACCGGATAATTTTCACAAACCTTCGAGCACCATCGTTGTAAGTTTGCATGTAACCCTGCAATTTCTCCAGTGGAGTATCTCCTTCTTCCTTCATTAATTTTACAACATAATCCATAGCATTTCCTGTTTTAAACAGCAAAAATTAAACATGACAATCCATTGTAAATTGAACAAACTGGACAATAATTTTGAAATTTGTACCTTTCTCATGTCCAACTTTAGCTAAATGTTTAGAGGCGTCATTCATAATGGCTGCAAAAAAATATCAAGAAATATTAAATCAACGCTTTATAAGTATGTATATTTTAAAATTACCCTTCTAGCACTGAGTTACATAGCGCGACGCTCACTGAGTTGGTTCAAAAAAAATTTTCAATTAGTTCACTTCTCATCCTGTTTTCTGTTTTAGATTATAGAATAAATTTCCAATTCATAAAACCACTACATAACCAACACAGATAACTACCTATGTTTATAATACGGGAATAAAATAACTAAAACAGGATAGAATAGTATAGTACAAACGTGAAATAAAACACTTTTTAACGGATACTAGCGCGGTTTTATTGAAAGTACTTTGGTATTTGGTTTGATTTTGATTTTTCCGGACGTTTCGGCACCTTTGCAGCTACCGTGGTCACGGGGGACTGAAGCTGCTCGTGATCGTGAGCCTACCCTCAATCAAGCGATGAAATTTCAAAAGTTCAGAAATCAATAGTTAACATAAATATTTAATTGGTATATTTTTAATTTTGTGAATTAATTAATGCTAAATAGAGAGAATCTACTGAAACAACCACCATTTCAAAAAATTGGGAGGCCCCTCCAAGAATGAAATGGCGAAAGAAAACTTGGAGAGGAAAGCCGAACTCCGTCTTTTATATTTATTTGCAAAATGAACTAACCGCACCATTAGATCTTGCAGTGTGTGTTTAGGGCTTGAATGATGGGGTCCCAAGCTGGTGGAATTTTCCATCCATCATCTCTATCGAAATTTCTATATTTATTTATTTCGATAGCCTTAAGTAGCGGGGCATTCTAGGAATAAATCTACGTTCTCTAGCAAGGATTTAGGTTGGTTTAATACTCTCAAATCCAATATAATGATTCGGCCCCTCAAGGGCGTGTTAAATAAAGACAAATAAAACCGCGCTAGTAACCGTTAAAAAGTGTTTTATTTCATGTCTAGAGAGCGAGAGAAATGCATGAAAAATAAACTTAAGCTTTGTCCAGACTAGTCCATTTGGCGTATCAGTATGTATGGTAAAGATACGGTGATCTGATACGCCAAAATGATACAAGTCTGGACAAAGCTTTACGGTCATCGAAATTTACACGTAATAATATTTCGATGCCGTACTTATATCTATTCTGTGCCAATAGTCATAGGTCTTATGGACACTTCTTGACGAAAAACTGCAAATCATAAAGAAAGCATGCCGCTTTGCACACAAGGACCGGAACCGCTTACCGTTAAAGGGGTTTTTGATTGGGTATTTTATAGACTTGTTTTCAAAAACCCTCTCAATACGGTAACCCTATCAATACGGTAACCCTATCGAAAGGGTAACCCAAGTAAGGACTTACCGAATACGAAAACCCTATCGGGGAAACCCTATATGAAGGCTTTATGAAGGGGTTTTAAAACGTGTTCAAGCAATTTGTATCTAGTTCCACCTGGGCCGAAGGACCGGAACCGCTTACCGTTAAAGGGATTTTAATTGGGTATTTCATGAACCGGTAACCGTTAAAAGGGTTTTTCATAAACTTATTTTCAAAAACCCTATCAATACGGTAAGCATGACGTCGACTAACCCTAACGAAAAGAAAACCCTATCATTTGGTAAGCTTTTTAATAGGGTTTCCCTATCAATTCAGTTAACCAAAAAAGGGGTTTTCCGTCCCTGTTTGCACAGTGATAGGGGGGCAAATATAAGCAATTTTGCCCGCAGCAACAAAAGTTATAGGATAAGAGAAGCCCAACGCGTGCACCGATTTCAATTATTGACGTGTCAAACGATTTGTCTTTTTATGTTTTATTATAAAAAAATATAAAACGTAAGTAACATTTTTACAGAAAACAGACAAAAAAAACATATGTGAAAAATTTTATATTAGAGGGAAATTATTGTTTTTGTTCAATAACAATAAATATATTATATTTATTATGATTATTTATCATAAACAAATCTTTTTAATAAGGTTTTTAATAGGGTACCCTATTAAAAAGCTTACCAATTGTTAGGGAAACGTTTCCCTAACAATTGGCTTAACCAAAAAAAGGGGTTTTCCGGTCCCTGTTCTGTGCTTACGATCCATTGCCTGAGTAACGGTAGTCGTCAGTTTTGTGGGTACGCCTTGCTTCATTTCGGTCTTTATTTGATGATGTAGATCTTCATTTCCATGATCAGTTTCGAGAACACCAGCATATTTTAGTCTGGAATTTTGTCATTATGAATCATTATCATAATTAACTGGAATTCATTAATGTTGTACAGATGCCGGCATATAACTTGGCAAGAGAAAGTTGAGACAAAAGATGCGCAGTAGCTACAAACACTTAAACTCCGCGCATCTTCTCTCTCATCTTTGTCAAGTTCCGTGCCGGCCGGAATAACTGTATCAGTCATTTCAAAAAATGATTTTTTTTTTGAAAATATAGGTAGGTACACACTCTTCAGCTGCGTCTCCATACGTCTGTCCGAATGTTTTGGTCTTGTAAAGAGGCCTTATTCCTAAAGATTGCTTGACGGCCGTCAAAAAATTCAATGCGTAACGTTGACCGGCAATGCCACCTTGAAAAGCAGAAAACATTTATTAAGAAAACGGTTTATTTCCCAAAACGTATAATAAGTTCCAATTTTTTTGAGGGTGGTCGTTATCCAGTCATCCTTCATAAATGAAATTCACAAAATCAATTGAATATCACGTACTCTTAAGAGCGACAGCTTGTGACAAATGTCTGCCAACGTCTTGGACCAAAGCTGAAACCAATAGAAATATACAATTTAACAAACAAAATGTAAATTGCGATTGCATTACTGGAACATTAAAGTACTGAATTCTTTTCCTCATTCAATCAAGTTTTGGTTTCGTTAGCTGTTACAACTTACTAATTAAAGTATATTAATGGCCGAATATGCAAACGCTAATCAACTTTGAGGGGCTCTCAAACGTCGTCCTGTCGCAGATATAACAAAGACAGCATGCTGTTTGAGAGCCGCTCAAAGTTAAGTAGCGTTTGAGTATTCGGCCATATGAATCACTACTATGGTTCCTTATGCCTTATACACGCTGAAATTTTAATAATGTATGTAATGTATTCTAAAGAAAACGATTTCGATATGTGAAATTGCATACAATGCAATCTACCAAAGATAATACATAATTGAAAATTTCATAAAAGCATACTTTTCATAGCAGTTTTTAAATCCGCTGGTGTAGAATTTTCGACATCGGTAGCAAGTTTGTCCCTTACTTCATTCGCCACATCCTTCACTGGTAGAAATGGCACTATAGTGGGAGCTGTTTCAGTTCTAAAAATGAATATAAAATTACAGAAATAACTTGTAGCTTTTGAAATGACTCATCATAGAGCATATTGATTATTTTCCTCATTTTTAAGATTGTTGCGTTTTTGGCTAGAATAACGCACCTTGATGACAACGGTTTGGAATGATAATTTTAGTAGGTAACAAAATAAGACAATTTTGTATGAAAATTGTAATAAGTTTAAATAATTATAATGACTTGGTGTGGTCCTACTAGAGACTAGTGGAGATCCTAGGTACTTATATGTATAATTATGGTGTGCTGAATAAATGTAACTTTTCATTTTTTGATTACTTATATTATAACAAATTCAAAGAGTAATGTCACTAAGTCTTACTCGTGAGCTCCTGTCGCGTAGTCCATTACATGGTCATTTCTCTTCGTAAGCTCCTGCTTGCCTTTCCCTTTCATTGTCTTCATAAGTATTTCCATAGCTCTGCCTATTTATTGTATTGAAAGTTAAAATTAAAGCGATAAGAATGTTAAGAAACTTATTTGATGAAAAAAATAAAAAAAACGTATGTTAGTAGTACCTCTGTCTCTCACGAATGCAGATAGATAATTGCTACATCTGTCGACGACGCCTGAAAATGTTGAATGTTAAATGTATTGTTGTGTATGTCTTGCAAGATTACATTTTAATGTAGTTATTTTATATAGGGGCCATCCATAAATTACGTCACACTAAGTTGAGGAAGGGGGTCGACGAAGTGTGACATTGTGTGACAAGGGGGTGGGAGGGATCCTAAACTTTGTGACGTCACATTTCAAAATCATTTAAATTGAAATAATACAAATTTCTGAACTGTTTTTTAATTCAATAATTATTTTTCTAGATGTAAAATTGTAAAATTTGTGACGTCACACTAGGGAGGAGGGGGTCTCACAAATGTGACTAGCTGTGACAAGGACGGGGGAGGGGGTCAAATATCATGAAATTCGTGTGACGTAATTTATGGATGGCCCCATAGGTACTTACGTCAAATAATTAAAATATCAAAAAATATTGTTACCTTCCATATCTGCTTTAAGATGAGGAGGTGCCACAAGACTACCTATATGTTGCAAAGTTTGCTTAAATATTGGGGCTGTTGTAGGATCCGGAGTTACCCCAGACAGCCCGGGAGCAGACTTTAATCTGATAAAAGCAAAATCATTATGCTTATCTGTGTTATTAACTAGGTATTTTGTTAATAAATATTCATAAGGCTACTTGATAATAATTTTTAGTTAAATCTTACGTGTAAGCCGCTGCATGTTTCGTGCTGACGGGATCAAATTGTGGCGTAAAAGGTGCCGCACCATCTTTCTCCAGTTCTTTTATTAGTATATCAAAAGCTGGACCTCTCTCGACTGCAAGATTTTACAAGAATTAACTGTTTCTATAGAATTTGTCAAATGGGTAGTAAACATACCTACTCAGTATCAATAAACTCAGTTTTTGATTAATCATTAATTACAATAAAATATTTTACTCAGGTACCTACTTTTATCTTGTGATACAATAATTCCAACTTACTAAAATATTGAGAACTAAATTATATAGTAGGAAAGGAAGCAGTAGGTAATAAAAGTTATTTGAAAATGTTTAGTTTACTAAACTTGAATTACTTATTTTAAAAATTAGCAGTTGTAACTTACTTTCATCTACAGCTGACTGCGACAAGTATTTCGAACTGACGTTCAAAGTTTCTGGAATTAAAATTATGTTAGTTTAAAAAGCTATTGAATTTCAACTGGTTAAATTTTTAGGAGGCTGTTACACAAGGAGAGTCTCGCACGCGAGTGGAGATTTCTTATAGACAAACTAGTAGAAGAAATCTCCACTCGCGTGCGAGACTCTTTTGTAACAGCCTCCTTATTTATAGTATAAGGTACCTTTCATGTCGTTTTTTAGTTCTTCAGGTGTAACAGGTGCCACTAAATTTGATAGCAATGAATGGATTTGTTGGGATAAATTGGGATCATCGTGGTCGCTTTCCAAACCCTTGGCTTTGTCTAGTCTATAGAAATTTGAACAATTAGTATAAGTTTTTAAATTTGAGATTTTTGCATTTACAATGCTATTTTTAAACAATACTAAATAATATACTAGAAAAAATACGACTCGCACCACCAATGTCGAGGTAATTCCTCACATTGGTGAAATAACGCTGGCTTACAGCGTAAGAGTTTAGGATATACTAGGAAAAATTCGACGATGTCACTAGTGACTCGGTAGCTCAGCGGTCAGAGCATTGGACCGGATATCCAAAGGTCGCGGGTTCGATTCCCGTCTGAGTATTGATCTGGTGCGAGTCGTATTTTTTCTAGTATATTATTTAGTATAATTAGTATAAGTATACTTAATACTAATATAAGAGTAATAGAAACATGGAATGAGACCTCACGACCTCCGTGGGTGGTCGAGTGGTTTATGCTTGGTGGTGTGCCATCTCTGAAGTCCCGGGTAGAAAATGAACTTTTCTATATTGACTCAGGTCTGGGTGTTTGTGATACCACCGTTGTCTCTGATTTCCATAATACAAGTGCTTTAGCTACTTTGGAATCGGAGAAACGTATGTGATGTTGTCAAATATTTATTTATTTGTTTATGGAATCATTCTTACTCGGTAGCTGCACTTCCATATGTTCGCGACGCCTTTTCCTTCTTATAAAGTTGCTCTTTGGGTTTTGTTTTCATCGCTTTTACCAACAATTTAAAGGCTGGACCCTTGTCCTCTGTGATAAAGTTTAAAATTCAGTATCAATATATTATTTTCTTATGAGGAATACTTAAATTTGATACTTACTATTGAATTCAGCATTTTGCGCTAGGTAGTTAGAGCAGATATCCACGATTTCTGTAAATAAGGAGGAAGTTTGTATTGTTTTAAGCTGGTTACGGTGCTCGACCGACCGTTGGTGCGTACGGTCGGTCCTGACGATATGCCGACCGTCAGTTTGTATCATTCAGTGCTCTCCTGACTGACCGTCCGGTAAGCGTACAAAATCGCTATACACACATCCACACGGTCGGTCCACTGGTCGGTGCAGCAGTGACTGGAGGCCGATCGCGCTAATTTACAACGTGAAAGGTTCACATTAGGCTGCTCTTGTTCCAGTTCTGTCAATGATCCAACTGTGGTGAAAAACCGTATCGCCATAAAGTTCCACCGCCAACCAAACTACCATCATTGTTGAACGGCTGTCAGAGTTGAAACGTTAGGGATGTCATACGCTATTTTTAGCAATCGACGGTCGACTTAACAATTTTACCACATCACTAGGTGTAATTTGACGCTTCTTTTTTTTAAGTGTTTGTTTTGAGTTGAGAAACAGAGGTTATGTTATTATTACAAATAGAATTAATATCTAATGAAGTATTTTAAAGCAATTTTAAAGTAATAATTTCATAACAGAGAGTGAATTTTATTGAGATCATTTAATATTGTGAAAATATTGTAGTGCTGCTAAACGAACAAATATCTTTGTAAACGAAGCGATTGTTTAAGTTGTTAGTATTTTGTGATTTATTTGTGATCACATATAGTCATAAAACAAACGAACTACCACTAACTACCACTCTTTGAAGTGTAACGATAAACAAAATACGACCGAGCCCCAGTCAACAAGGTACCTCAATAATCAAAGGTATGTAATTATGTATTAGCAGTGAGCTTTTTATAGCTATGCCAAAATGTAGGAGTAATAATGAAAGTGAATTTTTTTACAGAAGTGCAAAGCAAGATCAAAATTGAGCATAATGCTGACCAAAGAGATAGAAAATACACAACCATCAAGATGCAGCTTTCATATATAACAGCATTAGAGGAATTTTGCTTCTTTATTACCGAATGAAGAGGAAATTTATGTATAATGATGAGCGGTAAGATCAAAACCTATTACTTCTCTGTTTTAGAAAGGTAATAAGTACTAGTGAAACAATAAATAGAATTTAGAATTTCTTCCGTTTAACTTCCTACTAATATTTTGTGCCCTTTGATTATTAGTGTGCCCTTTTTCATTCAATATTTAATAACATCAGTTCCGACTCCAATAAGTATTTTAGTATTTATTTATGTAATTTCCCTAATATTTTTTATTAATTTCAGGTTATAGAATATAATAAGCATTACAAAAATTAAGATAAATAAAAATTGGTTCTACAATAGATAAAATGAAGCAACATTGCAGTTTGCAGAGATTTAAAATGTTTGCAGAAGGCGGAAGTCAGAAACCTTATGTATTAAAAAGGTAATATTATTTTAATCTAATCTAGATATTAACTCGTCAACGCCCGTAAAACGAGACACAATCGATTTTCTATTGTTGTCCGGTCGCCTGCGACCACTAATGAATTAAAATAATATGCCCCAATATTATCAAATCTATGTTTAAAAGATACAAAACATCTAGTTATCATTAGAGTTGAGGTTTTGCATCTAGTGTGATTAATATTTATTTTAAATCATATACTAGAACAAAACGACTCGTCACCAGCTCGTCAGATGGGACTTGAACCCACAGCCTTTGGATCTACATCTAGTTATGTTTTTATTACTTAACTGCTGATTTGGAATCATATTATTAAAATAATTATGTTATAAAAGTGACTTACAATTTTTTTTATGTTTTGTTTTAGTATTGCCAACAAGGATATGCAATTGGAGGAGAAGATAGCAGTTTAGCTAGTAATTAATAAGAAATAACATTAATAAAGTTTTCTAAAATAATTTATTATTATTATTCAGTTGTCCTATTACCCCGAAACAATTAGGTAAACGAGACCACATTCGGCAAACATAGTGTGGGACTCCCTCAGACAAAGTGGAGCGACGATCTTTGCAAGGTGGCTGGCATAAACTGGATGAGTGCACTTAGCACCTCGTATTTACAATAAGATTCCAGAACCACTAAAACAATTACCAGTGCCAATTTTCAGAAAAAAATTGAAACAAATACTTATTGAAAAATGTTATTATTCTATACAGGATTTTCTTAGTGACAATTTACTCATATGAGCACAATTCTATATTTTAATTTTGTAATTTACTTATTTGATTAACATTTTTTTGACATTAGATAATATTAGTTTTAACTTTTGACAGTACATAGCATAAAATTTTAATTTCTGACATTACATAATTTAAATTTGAATTTCTGACATTAAATAATATTTAAAAAAATTAATAACTTTTCTGACATTATATTACTTAAATTAATTAATTAATTTGCTGTCATTCTATTTGACAATGTTTAAATCTTTATATTATTGTTTTGCACACCCATTATGGGTAAAATATGACGAACTCAATATTGTACCTCTTGTGACCTTTTATGTACTCATATTTATGCAAAAATAAATGAATTGAATTGAAAACTGAAGTGTAGCCGCGGATCGTGCTCAGTGGAGTGCACTCGGAATGGCCTATGTTCAGCAGTGGACGATGATAGGCTGATGATGATGATGAATTAGGTAAACAACTCTAATTTTGTCAAGAGCATCAGCGAGCACCACACCTAGCTAGTATGTTACACTTCCACTAGTCCTCAGTCTGCTCAGACCCACGGATTCTGCCACCAACAGAGTGAATAACGCATTGCCTCTTTGTGCTTTATGTCTAATGCAGCACACAGCATGCATTGGTTATCTTCGTAGGCACCTAAAACAAAACATGTTAAAAGTTAAAGGACTATAGATGATTCAACAATAATGTTAAAATAAATAACATTGTTCTTAGCCTATTACAGATGCCGGCATATAAATTGGCAAGAAAAAGATGAGACAAAAGATGTGCCGAGTTTAGTGTTTGTGGCTACTGCGCATCTTTTGTCTCGTTTTTATGTTGCCAAGTTACGTGCCGGGCAGTATACCTAGGTACTCATAAATGTTTTAGTTGTATGTATGGACAAGGGTGAGTAAATTAAAATTGTAATACCTAAATAGGTAGGTACTTTTACCTAACTTACTTAATGAGAAGTTTATATTCCAGTGGCATTTTATTGCTAATACCACCAAAATCTAGGTACCTATACTAGTAAGTAATTAATACAAAAACAAAGAAAGAATGAAATTTATTCACAGTGAAAATTTTTAGGTTAGGTATGGTTATCTTACCTTATCTTGTTTCCACACCGAAGGCATCCGAATTGGCATAATTATGGTGTTCATATCTCATAAGTAAACAAACTAAATGATTTGATAGTCTGTAGCTTTTTACAAATTTGCAGATTGGACATTTGAATACACTTTTTCACGACTTTTTCACAGTTCATCCATTAAATTTAGATTATTTAGCACTCTTACAGAAGATCTTCTTACAATAACCATAAAAGCATTGTATATTTTTGCATTTAGACTGAATAAATATCACAAAATTGTGAGAGTAAACACCAAATAGTTGAGAAATAGTCCAAAAAAAGTAGTATCCTTTTAACTTTGTCTTGGACGGCAAGTTACGGTCCAGTTCCGCATGACATCTGTCTCAACTAGCTGTCAAAACGTTAGCGCGATACGGAATATGTCAAAAGTTATGATTGATCGCGGTTCAGTCGAGGTCCAGTTGATCTAAATATTAGCGCGATTGGCCCCCTGAACGCGTTCATATGTTTCTTTCTATAGCGCATCGGTCGACCGAGACGGTACGCATGCGGACGCGCTCGACCTACGGTCCCCGTACGCAGTGCGTAGCAAAATACGCGTGCGTACGGTCGGTCTAGCACTGTACGATTTTTGAATTTTCATATAAATGACAAGCGCGACTGAATGACGTATGGACCGACGGTCAGTCGAGCACTATAACCAGCCTCGCTGACGGTCGGCCTACAGGCGAGTATGTATGGTTGCTTAGGAAGCGTATTCGAATATACGTCGACTGCTCAGCGTTGACTGTCAGCTGTATACTGCTTTAGTATGAATCAATGTGACAACTATGTTACTTAAAGCAGCAATGTAACTGCGAATTCTGTCAGTTTTAATCAGAAGTTGATTGCAAGTTACAAAATCAGGGGGTATTAATCGTTACTGTGTCACGTAAAACACACGCTAAAGGTAGGTAGCTAGTTTTTATTCATATCATTGTATTATAGCATATTTTTGATTAGCTGTGAGATGTCCCTCTTTACCTTTCATGCTGGGTGCGAGATGGGGCGGCGTGTTTGGCTGCGCAGTCGCAGCCAGATCTTTGTTCAGCCGGGCAGCTAACACGCAGTCGTAGTCCGTTGCATCCAAATCGATAGTTTCTTTTAACCTTTAACCATAAAGAAACTTTTCCAGTTTTTATGCTATGATGATAGAGATGAGTGTAGGTGCAAGCCAGGACACCATTAACTCTTTGAGAAATAAGTAAGAGATGTAGATAACACCTAGGTAGATTAATAGACACTTGGTCACGAAATGCTTTAAAATTTTCACTATGCATAACCATGATGCCCGTAATATGCTAGCATACATACTTAATCATAATCAACTATGTAACAAAAACAAACACCACGTATTTGCCTATGTGAACGCACTGCGTTGAAATAGAGCTCTGTGATTGGTTTGTTTTACGTATCACGTGTGATTGGTAGTTGGCGCACTGTGAGACCTCATACTTAGTAATGTTTATGAATACGGGTGCAAATTTCATTAAGAGGCCGTATACGTTTTTCCGGTGTCTCGTTCGAACATTTCATATTTTCTCAAGATTTCTTAAATCTGAGTGCGTAATTAAAAAATGTGTTCCGGCCACTTTTCGCAATATATATAAGATTACGACTTTTAACATACAGGGTGGATTTTTGAGACGGTACATTAAGGGCAGGTACCTTAACCGTTATAGTTACCGATTTTGGAAAAAAATTACATTTAGCAAAAAAATTGCTAAAATGCCAAAAAAAAAATATGCCAATCGATACTGTTTCGTGTGGGGATCAAAATACTCTATGGGACCATTGAAAGTATGAGTACTAGAAACGACAGAAATCGCCAAATACTTTTCCCATACATTTTGTACTGAAAAACGATAAATCAACTCGAAATATTTTTTATTGCCAAACGATCCTACTTCTTACTGTGATCAGAATACTCTTTAAGAGTAACTGAAATTTGAGTACAGAAACTTTTTTTTTAGATCTAATGTTGTAGAAGATTGTGCCTGCGTGTGAAGCCGGTGTTGAGACTTACTGTAGTTTCTGTAAGTACTCAAATTTCAGTTGGCCTTAAAGAGCATTTTGATCACAGTAAGAAATAGGATCATTTGGCAATGAAAAATATATCGAGTTGATTTCTCGTTTTCAGTACTAATAGTATGGGAAAAGTTTTTGGCGATTTCTGTCGTTTCTAGTACTCATACCTTAAATGGTCCCTTAGAGTATTTTGATCCCCACACGAAACAGGATCGATTGGCATAAAAAATATTTTTTTGGTATTTTAGCAATTTTTTTGCAAACCGTATTTTTTTTCCAAAATCTGTGAATGCAGTTCATAATATCTTAAAAAGTTATGGATGGCCTCCAAGGAACGACTTCCTGTAACTATAACGGATAAGGTACCTGCCCTTAATGTACCGTCTCAAAAATCCATCCTGTATATTTTAGTTTCGTGTTGCTGAAGTACAAAAAAAAACATTTCTGACAGTTCAAATAACTATCACAAACGACAACCTTTTGTACTTCAGCAACACGAAACTGAATTGTACTTAATTTTAAAATGTTCGTAATCTTACATTGCGAAAAGTAGTCAGAACACATTTTTAATTACGCACTCAGATTTAAGAAATCTTGAGAAAACATGAAATGTGCGAGTGCGAGAGCAGCAATGCGGCAAATCGTATACAGCCTCTTAAATGAAGCTATTATTACTTTAACTAAGTATTATTATTTTTGAGCTAATATTCAAAAGATATACTTCCTCTTCTTCATATTTGCTCTTTTCCATTTTATGCTGGGTCGGATCTAATTTTAAGGTGTTTAGAAGTAATAGCTATTTCTGAGCAAGTTTTCTTACTCGGTCGCTCCCTCCTTGTAGCTCTGCTGAAATTTTCCATGCGATAGCAGCTGTTCATCTCCTTTGTGAGTCATAGAGTCAGTGAGGATCAGAAACGCTTCCAACATCGGACCTGATTGATACAGTGGGTTAATTTAAGCAATGGGGAATGTCCGAAAAAAATCAAAATGTCTGAATATTTTTTATAGGTAGAAATAAGCTCCCTTAGTTTTAGAAAAAAGTTTCAGAATTTTCGGTTGCGTGAATTTTTTTTACAAAATTAATGTCTCTTCTACTTCACAAATGTACGAAAGTAACAGCAGAATGGTGATTATACCTTTGCCACCACCTGCCACAACACAACCACAGCAAGTATTTAAAAAAAAAGTTTTGACATTTTGTGTTGTAACTTTTTTGTGTAATGGAATTGCTAGATAAGTAGGTACAGTCAGCAATGAAAGTCACTTAACGCTTTGCTACTTTTTCTTAGCAACTTTTTAAGAGGTGTCTCACGATTTGAAACATTGATCAAAAAATACTAAATTTAAAAAAATATTAAAAACATGACTGCCCTGCCAAAAAAGAACTAAAAAGTTAAAAAACAAGTGTCATTGCAGTCGGGGGACTGTTTTGTGGAACAATTTTTTATCAAAGAGCTCCCCCGCTGCAATGACACTTGTTTTTTAACTTTTTAGTTCGTTTTTGGCAGGGCAGTCGTGTTGTTAATATTTTTTAAATTTATTATTTTTATTTCACACATTTTAGTGACAAATTATATAGTTTTTAAATGTGCTCATTAGGGCCTTTCATTTGATGCCCATATTGTAAAAATTGAAGAAAAAATTTTTTTTTCACACTAAAAGTGTACTTAAGCCATATTGACATTTCACAAAAAAATTATAGCCAGTGTCACTCGGAACGATGTAATGATTCTAACGATACCCCATACATCCAAATCCGTTAAGCCATTTAGAAGTTATGGTGGACTAAAGAAACTCACATACCCACAAACATACATGAACCCTGAACACATATACACTCTTTTTCCTTTTGGGCAGTCGTGTAAAAAGTTACTATGATAAAATACTAAAGTATTAAACAACTTGCATGGTTGACCGTACTACAATATTACCTTTAAACTTCATGTAAGCTGGTCGGGCTGCAACATACAAAATTGGTACATTTTAATTTACATTTAATAAAAGTTTCTAAAAACACACATAAAGCTTATAAAATGTCTTACGTTCTAGGAGGCCCTTGGATCCCGGACCCTGAAAATTGTCAAATGTAGGTATATTATTTGATCATCAACATTATTACATAATTACTTAAATATTTAGTGTCTTTGATTATTTACATGTGTGTATATTTGTAAGTAGGTAATCTACAGAAATACTTTTGGT
The DNA here is from genome assembly GCA_943789525.1 of Agriphila geniculea. Classification (NCBI taxonomy): domain Eukaryota; kingdom Metazoa; phylum Arthropoda; class Insecta; order Lepidoptera; family Crambidae; genus Agriphila; species Agriphila geniculea. The sequence goes on from OX038871.1 coordinate 23,667,341, forward strand.
GGAAATTCAATGGTAATTTAATATTATGTCAAATTGAAAGTGCGCGTTTTGATTGATATCTAAATAGTTACTTTTTTAATAATAATGGAGTTAATGGAAAAAGAGGAGATAGGAGGTTGTTATTGTGATAAAGTTAGTTAATCTTAGTTATTTCACAATACATTTTGTAAAAACTCAAAGTTTAAAGCAAATCATCCTTCATTCTCCAATCTGATACAAATGAACAAAAGAATAAAAAAAGAATAATTAAAATTAATAATATTCGTGGAAAATGAAGAATAATTTGCACCTCGAAATTATGTTCAAAAAAATAATTACCTCTTCATTGTTCACTTGTATCATTTGTTGAGATGAAGGGAGACATGTCAGAAAAACTACGTTTGGTATTTTTGAATAATTTTGCTATATTTTTTCCTTTTACAATATTCGAATTATATTTTACGTTTGTCGAACTTAAGTAATATTTCATAGGTTTATTCTCAATCACAAGTTAGCGTTTCATCAAGTGGGGGCTGTGGGTTCTGGTTTTGGTTGCACACTCACAAGGACTGTTTTTATACTACAATAAATATTTGCTTCAATCCGATAAAATTTCTTGATTACGCACAGCGTCAACACGGATACCTAATAAGCATTATAAATTAGAAATGGTGTACAGTCAGCAACGAAAGTCACTGAACACTTTAGTACTATGTCATAGCAACTTTCTTGACAATGTCTCACAGTTTGAAACATTAATCAAAAAAATTGCTACGACAAAGTACTAAGGTGTTAAACGACTTTCGTTGCTGACCGAACCAGAGAAGACAATTCACGAGTAAAACTTTTTAAGCTCTTTGGACAAGGCAAAATTTAGAATAATTAAAATGGATAATGAAAACTAATAAATGAAAACAGCCCAGGCTTTGCACCTTGTAGTGGCCTTGTAATTTTTTGAATGTTGTTAATCTGTTGTAGGTACTTAGTTACCGGTTATTTATTACTGTGTCCGTAGCACGGAACATCTATGGACAGTGTTTCTTTCAGACAAAATTCTCCGGGGGGGCAATTAAGAGGTTCGGGGGAGCTCGTCCGTCGATCACTAATCACTACATTAGTTTGCCCCTCTACCTACACACAACCCATTTTTCTCCGGGGGGGCACCGCCCCTCCGGAATAGTACCTGAAAGAAACACTGTCTATGGAGAAAAAAAAACTGGAACATAATAATGGTCCTTCGAGCGTAACAAGGACCTCGCGCGTGTACGAAAGTCTTATCCATAGCTTGACAGAAAATCTAGAGTTTTGACATTGAATTAACAAATTAGCGCGTTGACACAAGTGTTAACGTCTTGAAATGACGCACCGCCATTTTCACCGCGCCCCGTAGAAAGAGGGGGATACTTCCGCCGCCGGCTGTCTACTCTCCATCCGTCACATCCGTCTTACGAATTTTTGAACTGACGCGAGTTTAGCATTTTTTCCCCATTACAAAAAAGCGTACAACGCCCCCAAAAGAAGTTTTCACTTCAAAAAACGCGCGTGAAAGTAGGTACTTGATAGTGTTTCTTTATGAGAAATTTCGTTTCGCTTTTCGGCGGTAGATGGCGATGTACAAATTTCCCATAAAAAATACTCCATCGATTTTTTACGAGCTTTTTTTTCTCGTGTGATGTTTGTGCTAGGGGTGAACATGAAAGTAATGGACTAAGTACTTACACCAGCACCACCGCCCATCATGTCGAGGAAGTTGTCCGTGAATCCGCCTTGCTCGGCTTGTAACACCTCTGTAACAACAAAATATTAATGTCAATAATTAATTGTTTTGGCCTATCAACGCACCAGTACAGTACGAGGCATGTATCTTGAAATTTTTTCGACGTAGTGGGGATAAGTTCGCGCATGTGCTCTTGTAAGCGACCAATAGCGCGCGCCCCTCTCCCGCCGCCCGCGCCCCTACGCATGCCCGAAATACGCGTTCCGCGCAATCCCCACCCGATTTCAATATAATATGCCTCGTACTGTACCTAATATTATGTATTCGGTGGCACCAGTTGTGAATATCAGATAAATCAATAAATTGTGTTGTTAATGTCTTCGATCACGTAGACTCATTAAGATACTTGAAACTTCCTTTTATATAGGTAAGTAGGTACCTAGTGGCGAGGGGTGAAATTATGGCAAAGGTAAGCCGTTCTATAAAAATGTTATTCTGTATAGTGAATCGGTGGGGTGGGAATTCTAAAAGGTAAGCCGATGGGAATCAGCTTGTATGGACCCTTCATCACACCTACTACACCTACCTACCTATCCTTTCCAATATTCATTCACTGACTGGGTATGTTATGTTATGTGGGCAGCATTCGCCCATTCGGGAAGCTTCGAAAAATCTTCGCGTCCGACTTACCTCAGTGTCTCAAGACGAAAGTCTATGAACAGTGTGTGTTGCCAGTGATGACTTACGGCAGTGAAACGTGGTCGCTAACTATGGGTCTCATAAGGAGGCTCAAGGTCAGCCAGCGTGCAATGGAGACAGCCATGCTCGGCGTTTCCCTGCGTGATCGAATCAGAAACGAGGAGATCCGCAGGAGAACCAAAGCAATTGACATCGCTCGAAGGATTGCTTATCTGAAGTGGCAATGGGCAGGACACATAGCGAGAAGAACTGATGGTCGTTGGGGCGGAAAGGTTCTGGAATGGCGACCGCGCACCGGACGACGCTCAGTGGGTAGGCCCCCGACAAGGTGGACCGACGATCTGGTGAAGGTCGCGGGAAGCCACTGGATGCGGGCAGCGCAGGACCGATCGTCGTGGAGATCCTTAGGGGAGGCCTATACCCAGCAGTGGGTGCCGTGCGGCTGATATGATGATGATGATGATGACTGGGTATGTGTGTTTGTTACATTTCTGGAAAGTGTATAATTATATAACTACCTACTTAACAATTCAGTTGTCTAAAAATAGAATAATAGAAACAAAATCCTTAATTTTTTTTTATTCAAAAGTTACCAAAGACTCACATTTGCCCAAATCAGATTTGGATTGACGTGGTGTCTGAGCTGGCGTAGTAGTTGCAGGTGTCGCTCCCGGAGTAGCTCTTGGGGTGGGTCCTGGCGTGGGACCTGGTGTAGCCCCCGGGGTGGCGGAGGACCCGCTCACACCCGACGTGGACCCTCGAGGAGTCACACTCGCACCAGCTACCGAAGGGGCCCTGTCCGCTTCAGCCTTGCTCTTTTCTACTTCTTCAATAAAAAAAACGACATACCTCGTGTACTCCACTCAGCATAAGCTTCCGAGAAAATTGGGCCATATATAAAAGTTTTGAATTTGTTGACAATTGTTCAAATATATTTCAACCCATTTTCCTCAGAATTCAAGAAGCATATTTTAGTATTTTAGCAAATTATAAAGCAATATTAACAATTGAATATTAAAAACAATCGCCACAATTTCAAATAAACTTACCTTTGAAGAACTGTTAATTGTTTGAAAATCTGGTTAGTTCCATTACTATCAAACTAAAAACATATGACAATTGTTCCTTTTGGTTTGGAATGTAACAGCTTACCATCATCTTCATCGAAGTCCATCATGAGCATGCGATCTTCAGACTCCGCGAGAACATCGTCGATCCAAACCGTTATCTTCAAAAGAAAAATATTTTTCTTATATTTTCAGGATGACTATTTTTTTATGGTGATAATTTTGAATGCCTTTGAAAAACATGGATTAGTTAATTGAGTTTCAAACCTTGTCAGCCATTTCCATCATAAACTTTGCTTTTGGATGGCGACATCGCCGGGAAGGGGTCTTTATATGAATGTGCTTACACATGTCATCCAAAACAATATTGGATAATCTTAACATTCTGAAAACAGAAAACAGATCTTACAAATATTAATTAAAAAAGTATTTACGGTAATATTTCCAGAGAAAGAGATTTTTTTCATTTATGTAGGTAATCCAACTAAAATACTAAAATTTTTTCATCTACTTAAACCTACTTATCAGCCAAGGTGTAGTGTCCCGGTCGACTCAAACGCATCTGTATCCCTCTGGCGAAAGCGACGGTGGCGTTCCGTGCCCAAATAAATTTCTTGTCACTGCATATTGCCAACAAGTCCTTCTTTATTTGGTTCACTCCAGTCCTATAAATATTTATAAATATCATTAAGAAATTAATATCATTAAATAGGTAGTGATATCTACTGATGTATCTGACAAATACAAAATTGTGGTGTTATTTTAGGTACCTACATACTAATCAACTTTGAAATGGTGGTTCTCCTTTCTTAACAATATCAGATTATGCGAATTATGAAAAAATCCTTGATTAAAAGTTGTTTTTCTTGTTTGTTTGAACGCTTAAGTATATGAAAAGCTAAGTAATTATCCGATCTGATATCGGTGTCGACCGTCGATCCGATATCAGAAGTAAAATGTATGAAATATGTATCTGTCTTTTATATTGTCCGGCCCGATATCGGATATCGGAGCGACATATTTCATACATTTTACTTCTTCCGATATCGGATCGGCGCCCGAAACCGATATCGGATCGGATAATCTGAAAACCCTCGTAACAGTTCAAAAACACTGAATCCGTTATTGGCCAAACTATGTCAGCCGATCAAAACAAATGAATGAGCGCGTAGTCTGCGATGTCAGTTGTAATGTATGCGCTCGTGTGATCTTTTACATACCTACGTTCGATTCGATCGGCCGAGCTCGGCCGATGACGTACGAGCAAAATTCGGATGATATCGGATTTAGTGTATTTGAACCGTAAGGTAGTTGAATACTCACTTTGCAGCGACCTTTTTCTTAGTTTTTCGTAAATTCACAAAATACTGGTATGCTTGGTCGGGCTTGAACGGTTCGTCCGCGTCCAGCATCGAACGCAGTCGATAAATCTAAAAAATAGATGACAAATCTAGATAATGCAATTTAAATAGTTGCATTTGACTGAGAAATGTGTAAGTAGATACTAGATAAATTTTAACTTCTTCCATTTTCTCATATAAAAGACATCAACGTCATCGTTTCAAAAAGTCTTTTTTACAAAATCTTAAAAAAAATAGGAAGGAAAGTTTTTCAAAAGAAATTGTTTAAAAACCCAGACAATCTCAGAATGTCCCATTTTAAAGAGATGAGATTGATTTTATGTATGAATTGTAAACCAACTATTTGAAATATTGCTATTGTAAGTACTAAGTACTAACATCTTTGAAGTAAAACCTGGGCAAAAGTCAGAATATACCAAAACTAACCGTTTCAGGTGCTAAAGTGTACGCGTGGAACACATTTTACCGATGCAAACATTCAGCACTGCGGCCTCCGATTCGCATGCCAAGCGTGTCTCCAATGGACTAAGTTTATCGAGGATGTTAAAAAAAACTGACCGTTTCAGGTGCTAAATTGTACGCATGGTCTCTCCACAGGCTGATGACGTTTCTACGCCTAGGCTTCGCCATCCTTTCCAGCCGGTCGGTGAGCACGGCCCCGTGCCGCCACAGGCAGTGAGCGTGCGCTTTCATGGCAGGCCAGGTCAGCTTTACATCCGTCGCTTTCGGACCTCTAAAATTCATTAATAAAGCTTAAGTATAAGTGCAAAAAATAAAAAAAAAATCGTACAATTCGTTGGTTTTCGCAGACTTAAGTTTCAGTTACGTACAAAATCTTTTTGTTTCTTGCCAAAGGTAGCGGGAGTTATGCAATATAAGTAGCTCATGTCACGATTCGGTGATTATGTTTTCTGTAGATACCATGGGCAACAGCGTCGCTTAACCACTGCTAAGGTTAAAATCGCTTGCACGCCGCGCCGTCACAACCATACGTTTAATTCATGCAGGGGCGATACGCGCGCACGCGAATTTTGTTGGAAACTGGTTAAGCGACGTTGTTGCTCATAGTACCTTTGCTATGCTGAATAAAAAGTAGTAAGGGTAGGTACCCAAGTAACAAAATTTGGTACTAAAAAAGTCCTGAGAACGCTTTAGGACGTGCTAATTAGTTTCATGATAAGCACTATAAAGGTATTGTAAACCTTTACAGAACCCCAAATAGGCCCTAGTTTTATCACTGATTAATTCTATAAACATTACATAATGCCTCTCACGGTAATAAATCAGCTCTATACTTGAAAACCAAAACATGTTTATAGTGCTATTTTGATCTTTTTATCACACTATTGTTCGTCATTTTGTTCGTGCTGTGCTCAAGTGTTCCCCAAGAAAACAAAATGTTATTCGCTATTACAATTTGTAATACAATGGACATTCTACAAAACATCACCTTTGATCGACCATTGACCGTAACTCCACCGTAACTTGCACTTGCGAAAATAATTGTATCGATAAAATCACTATGCTGATTTCAAATTTGACAATGCGCCTTCATAATTTTCGTGATTTAATTAAATTTAAATTAATAAAATAAGGACTCGTCCCGACTATGGCTGCTATAGTACACATTGGCTCCAGCCGTGCTACTTATGTGCTATCATGGCATAAACAGCGGCCATATTTTTTATCGAAAACCGATTAGTCCATTAATTATTCATTTTAGTGCTTTTATCTCACGCTTTAGTCAGGTAGCAGTAACACAAAAAGTTTAAGTTATTTAGCAACTGCACCAGAAGTCGCTATGATACTATTTAGTACTATAGAAGAGTTTTCATGACTTTTACAGAACTAGCCCCATAGCGATGTTGAGGGAGCATTTAAGAAGCTAAACCGTGACATAATGGTTGTGCAAGGTACTTTTATAGTGCAGATTGATTCTGTAATAGTGTTTTCGATACTGCTACAATACTAGTACTGTAAAAGTTATTTTGACGCAATATTAGTGCAAAATAGATACATAAAAGTGACAGTAAAGTCGTCTATAGTACTAAATAGTACTATAATCACTTTGTCCATATCTATTACAGTGCAACACTTTAAAGATTCTTTTGTATGTCCTGTAAGTGTTCTAAGAGCTGCACCATAGAACTTAAATGCTCTTTAATATTATAGAGCCAAAACGCTCTGTGGAAAACCTTTATAGCACAAGCAGTCACAACGGTTACCACTAAAGGCCTACTATATCACTGTTTGGTGATAAAACCCCTTGGTTATAGAAACTTTTGTTACTTGGGTATAGTGTCTGGATATTGGATATTCACTTAGGTTTCGCAGGTTTTGGCACCGGTCGGACTGGTTGCTTCGGTATTGACTTGTGCTGGATGCGTATGTCCCGTCCAGCGATGATGGTGTTCGCGACGGAAGGTGGCGCTGGCTCCGTATTATAAGGAGGGTAGGGAGGGAACGCTGGCGCCGGCGCTGGCTCAACTAACGGTGATGCTGTGTAAGTAGGTACGAGTCAATGGGAATGTTCATCATTTAAACTTTTTGTGGTTCCTTCCTAGGATGGTTGAAAATTTATAAGGACAGGAGTTTACTCGTAAGTTTGACTTGCGAAATCTTAATAATAACACTGATAACACATGCGTAGGTATGAGAAGATTTTAAGCTATCAAATGGACGGCATTGTGGTCAAAGTGCTTCATAATTTCCATCAATTTCCATTTGGATGTCAGCCAAATGGACGTCTTGTCAGTAGCTATACTATATGTAGCTTTAGGGGTCAGGAATTCGAATCCTGTATTCCGATTATTCAGTGTCCTCAATGTTATTCAACGTGTTTGGTTTGATTTGATATGCAAAGCTTTTCTTTTCTACCTATTTTACGCCATCCTCTCTACGTTTGGTACCTTCTTAATCAGACAAAACAAAAATACCTTCTCCCGCAACTGAGGCTGGCATTTCTCTTGCCGCATTCTCCGACGGTATGGCAGACATTTTGAACAGTTAGTTATCTTGCTTCAATTTTAGGAACAGTCCTTGTAGTATAAATTCAATTTATGATCATTACAAAGAATTGGCTCGGCTATTTTGTCGTGCAAGCATTTTATAGAATGACAATATTCTATCTTCTTTTTCGAATTAGAGTTTATTGATTGACAGTTTTACAAATGAACCAAGAAGAATTTATTACAAATTTTTAGGATCGTTTTAATTCTTAGAGCATTTAACCAAGTAAGGAGGCGTCATGGGAACTAATTTCGTTACAAAAAAGTCTGCCACTTTCCGCGGGGGACGAGGTAACGCACACACAAATAGTGTTAAACACTAATGCATTTTCGATCACGTTGCTACGCACGCACACGACAAAATTATCAAACACGAGCATTATGTATTCTGTGACACGAGCTTAAACTTTACGCACACAAATACATACACACGCAGAAACCAACCTGTCAGTACACGCGATGACGTCATTTTCATGAAAACGTTGCTAGTGCTTGACACTATCGATATTTTACTCTCAATACCTTTTTCGGCTCATATTTTTAGGGTTCCGTAGCCTAAATGGCAAAAAACGGAACCCTTATAGATTCGTCATGTCTGTCTGTCTGTCTGTCTGTCTGTCCGTATGTCACAGCCACTTTATTCCGAAAGTATTAAGACTACACAGTTGAAACTTGGTAGGTAGATGTATTCTGTTAACTGCTTAACGAATTTAATACAAAAATAAGAAAAATAAAAGATTAAGGGGGGGCTCCCCATACATGGAACTGAAACTGAAAAAAATTTTTTTCTACAAACCAACACGTGTTGCGTGTCTATAGATAGGTCTTTAAAAATGACATTGAGGTTCCTAACGGCCGGTTTCTGAATTGAGAAATTGAAGTTGAGCACTACTCAAATCTTACTCACCCATACAAAATTTGTACTTAAGTAGTGCTCAACTTCAATTTCTCAATTCAGAAACCGGCCGTAAGACAACTTTTTCTCAAAGTCAACCGTTTGAAAGATATTCACCGCCAAAGTGGTAAAATGTGTGTCCCCCCCTTTAACTTTTGAAATAAGAGAGTGAAAAATCTAAAAAAAAATATGCTGTAGATCTTAATAAACACTTTCAACCAAAATTGATTTGAACGAGATATAGTAATTAGTTTTTGAGATATAGCACATTTTCCAAAACCGCAAATATAACTTTGTCATTCATACCAACACTGTGAAAAACAAAGTTATTTTTGCAAACGAAAAATGAAAGGTGGTATTAAATATGGTACGGTATATGGTAACTACGGAACCTTATGGCGCGTGGCCCGACACGCACTTGGCCGGTTTTTAATTTATGTCATAATGATTGAATTATGATGACAAAAATTCAAATATGGGTTTGTAGTTTTTTTTTTCAATTTAGGCCCTTCGATGATGCTAAGGCAACCTTTGGCTGTCGTCAAAATCTACAGGGTGACTTATTAGGATAAGTCAGTAAAATTGATGATACTGCAAGAAATTCTACCCGGTCAATTTAACTAAGCAAGAGTTTTCAAATACTGGTTGGTTTTCGCATCTATCAAATCAAATACATAATTTCTTAGATTAGTGAAGGCCGATTCAAATCTCAGCGGTATCTTCTACCGGTGGCGGTAACGATATCCCAATGGGTACAGTTAAAACAGCGCGTTAATATGCGGATAACGCGCTGTTTTAACTATAGCGGAATTTTACCGCTATCAGAGGCGGTAGCGGTGGCGGCGGTGTGGTGGCGCGCGACGCGAGGTGCGTTCGCGAGGGTGCGTCCGCGGGGGCAATAAGGCTTTGTTCAGACGATAACACACGACCCGACCTCAACCAGAACTCAACTCAAACTCAACTCGAACTCACCTTAAACTCACCTGAACATTACACAGTGACTCAAAATTGCAAGCGATGTATTTCAAGGTGGGCTGCGGTTGAGGCGAGTTTGAGTTGAGTTCGGGTTAAGGTCGGGTCGTGTGTTATTGTTTGAACGCAACCTAAAAGTTTCGCTGAACACGCGGTACGTATCACGTACGCGACAACAGCTGCGAAAATGCCATACAAAATACCCACGGTGCCAGCGGATACCGCCCATGTTTAAGTAGAACTTAAAAAGGAATAACTATATTTAAAATCTTTATTTGTTATACTTATTTCAAAGAAAGTGGTTCATGCGTCATGCTCGTGAACGGGTGCTGCCAGTGGGAATGAGTCTGCTTCTTTCTGCTTGTACTAAGGACGTCGTATATTTTTTCTGTTTAATATTATCAATATGTATCGCACTTCTTACTCAAAACATAAAATTATTAACTAATACCTCGTTTTGATTTTTCTTTTTTTATTGCAATCATTTTACTTTCTATAGTCACATAATCAGTAATTTCTCAACTAGTTGAAAGTTATTTAGTCTCACAATTACCGCTTAGGGTTTGCGAACCGATAGCATAGCTTTTATGACATTCACAAGACTTGTACTATTATGTATTCTGTATCACAAGTGCTTGTATCAGCCTAGACTGAATAAATTATTTTGAGTTTTGAGTTTAGTGTTATTAGCTTGTATTATTAAACAGTAGGAAGCTTCAAAATGCTGTGAGCAAATTGTGCGAGTACGTTTAGAAAACATGTTTTGCACAAGCTTGGATCGAGGCATCTCGTATCGTTGCATCTTTTGGAAATCTGAAATAATTTAGGCCACTTTTGTCACATTCCGCTTCCGTCAAAATAAATAATAGAATGTTTTTTTTTCTGAAAAAACGAAATTCCTCTTTCGGCAGAAAAAAACGTTAGTATTTTTTTCCAATATTTTATAGCCAGAATAACATACCTACTGATAAAGTCGATATCGATATTTGTTTCTGTAGTCCAATCAATGAGCATATTTGTTGTATGGAGACTTCCGAAAAATTCTCCCGTCTATAAAATTTGGCATGTGATGAAGTTAGGTAACACAGATTACAGATGAACAATAAGCCAATAAAATTTGTTACGAGAAGTTAGGTATTTTTACCTAAACATGAAAATCGCTTATATCTCTCTGTGAATATTTCCTCGGGCTAAAATACTTTCTGTATACGTATTTGTGTATTAGTTAGAATAAGTATGTAAAAGAATCCAATATTTTTTCGATTTCGGAGATACTCCAAATTTAAATTTTAATATTTTTCAATATATCTTTTCTTGATAAAAATATCTGCTGATTATTATTTTTTAATATGTTTTTGTACCCTTAATATATAGATTTGTTCAGTAGGCCAACAAATTTTCTTCTTTAATCATATTTATACATAAATGTATGAAAATGGACCGACTATTTTTCACATTACCTCTTAAGACCAAAAAATAAAAAATATATGATTAAAGAAGAAAATTAATTGACTTACTGAACAAAGCTATATATTTAAGGATATAAAAACATATTAAAAATAATAATCAGCAGATATTTTTATCAAGAAAATATATATTGAAAAATATTAAAATTTAAATTTGGAGTATCTCCGAAATCGAAAAAATATTGGATTCTTTTACATACTTATTCTAACTAATACACAAATACGTATACAGAAAGTATTTCAGCCCGAGGAAATATTCACAGAGAGATATAAGCGATTTTCATGTTTAGGTAAAAATACCTAACTTCTCGTAACAAAATTTATTGGATTATTGTTCATCTGTAATCTGTATTACCTAACTTCATCACATGCCAAATTTCATAGACGGAAGAATTATTCGGGTTGCATAAGCCCCGTTGATTGGACTACTGTGCTGTCACAACATTACTTTTGCTGCAGTGTGGCCACCGTTTTTAAATTAAAATGGCATATTTTGGGAAAAAGTATTGACATCCGTAAATATTTTATGATAATAAAGTATTATGTAACGTTAAGGAGGTAAACGAAACCTAAGGAGAATTGTATCTAAGAAGTGAAAGACAGAAATATAATTTAATAAAATTCAAATTATTTATGATAATCCTCAAAACACACACGTAGTGTAGTGGAAGCCCACAGCCGGTCACGATACTCACGATGGGGAGAAGCACAGAGAATGGAGCCCGCGGCAAGTCACGATGAAAAGAAGCACGGAGAGTGGAGCCCGCGACAGATCACGGAGCCCGCGGGTCACAAATGTCACAATGAAGAAGAAAATATTTGCACGGAGACATGGATTGTCAGCCGGCAGGCTGATTATCTAATTAGAAACCACCTAGCGACCGGTCTCATTTGACAGATTTTTACAACGGAGCTCGTCGAAATAACTCCCGTTTTAAGTTGTGATTTATTTGACAATGGTTTAATACCAGAGAGAGAGATCTCATCGAGACTCATCGTTGCGATCGGACGTGTCGATTAATTGATGTAACATTATTTAAATAATTGCAAAATTGTGACCTAGATAAACTTTACGCGGAAGTGACATTCATCTGTGTCATTCGTTCTAGTACTTCAAACTTGAATTGTTTTTAGATTATAATGTTAAGTGTAAATTAGTGATTTTTTTAAATGGATAGCAGCCCCTTTAACCGGCGAAGCGAGCTAATGGCCCGCAGCCCGCCGCCCACGCCCTCACGCCGACCTCCAGCGCCCGCGCCTGCCCTACAGGAAGACGAGCCCCCGGAATTGGTGTCCACGCCTGAGATTCAGAACTGGATGAAGACCATTGAGCAGTGTCTGAATGAGGTTTGCGCTGTTGCCTGTGAAGGTAAACTAAATTCTGATCAAAAAATCCGAATTAATAATTTGTGCCGAAAAGTAACCCATGGTACATCACAAATGGCTGTGCAATACCAATCCCTAAAGCAAAAGTCTATACATACCCATTTTTCCCTGCAAGCACTTAAAGAAAAACACGATCTCTCAGAGCGGCTTCAAGTCCTTCAACAAACTATCGAAGAGTCCTCAAAACCTGTCGCGGGTGCAGTTTCCTTCGCCGACATGGTCAAAAAAAGTCCTAACAACTTTATTCAGCCTAGTAATGTCAACTCGGTGGCAATTTACCCCACTGACAAAATGAAGACGAGTGAGGAAACAAAAGCCCTCGTTCAAAAAATCATCAGACCAGACCAAATGAAGCTGCATGTGAGGAGTTTACGTAAAACTTGGAATGGCGGTGTCATTATCAGCACAGACACAAAGGACGATATCGAGAAGCTCAAGCAGACCGCTCAACTGACGACTTCTGGCCTAACGGTAAATGAAACACATAAACGCAAACCGAGAATCGTGGTCATCGGAGTGCCCGTATGTATGGAGGAAACGGAAGTTTTCAACTGCATATACCATCAAAACTTAGCCGACAAGCTCAGCGGTATGACACTTGCGAAATTTTTGACCTCGATTAAATTAAGCCATAAGTCGGGGAAAAAGGACGCCGAGACCTGTAATTATATTATAGAAGTTTCTGCAGAAATTCGAAAGGCCTTAATTATGAATGACCGGGTATTTGTAAATTGGTCTTCGTGCCCTGTGAGAGATTTTACCCTCGTGACAAGGTGCTACAAGTGTCAGCAATACGGTCATGCTGCTAAGACATGCCGAGAGGAGGCCACCACCTGTGGTCACTGCGGTGAAGTTGGGCATGCTATAAAGGACTGTGAGAAGAAAGCAGAGTCAGTAAAATGTGCATCATGCTTGCACTTCAAAAAGCCCGCAGATCATAAAACTGGCGATGCTGACTGTCCTGCAAGAAAGATTGCCGAAAAAAGATATATTAGCTCCATTGATTATGTGGGCGCCTAAGAGCGCCACTTCCTATATGTACCTATTTTATATAAATTTTAGAATTAATTTTACGTTCTGAGACTAATATGTAGTTTTGATTTCGCATAATTTCTTTATACAGTGTTGTCCACATAGTCACAAAAATCCGCATCAGTTTAAAATATATATATATTGTGAGTACATTTCATTAAGGTTAGACATTATTAAATATTTGCTAAAATACAACTTTAGTATAGTAACTGACTGAATATTACCGATCAAAATGCTGTTCTACTAACCTTAAATCGTAAGATACCTACCTTACTAACACGCACTTAATATAAAATAAAATGTAAGTGCATTATTGACTTTGAACTAGATATAATTATGATGACGCAGATGCTTTATTTAAACTCTTTCTGCGATTACTTTTTGATCATATTTTGCTTTTATTTTTCCATATTAATATTTATTGTATCATATTTGTTTAATAATATTACATAGTAATGTAAGCCCCTATTTGCCTGAGATACAGGTTATAAACCTAGTTTAGGCACTATGTATTTTAGCTTTTTGTACCTATATCTAGACTTTAATTGTTATATTTTTGATGTAAGATTATTTCAATAAAGATTTATTATTATTATTATTATTATTATTATTATTATTATTATTATTATTATTATTATTATAATACTAACTATAAATAAAACGCGTAAAAAATTATACACAATTTTTAAATGTGAATTTGTGTACACACACTACTCACTCGATACCAATATAAAAGAGCGAGAAGAATAGTAATAATCCCCCATAAGTAATAGCCCCCCCTTAATCTTTTATTTTTTTATTTTTGTGTTAAATTCGTTAAGCGGTTAACAGAATACATCTACCTACCAAGTTTCAACTGTGTAGTCTTAATATTTTCGAAATAAAGTGGCTGTGACATTCGGACGTGTGTTCTATTTTCCCTACTTTCAACCTGCAAAGGTGTCAACCCTTGAAGAATGGGTATAAGTTTTGAGAGCTTGTACTCTGTTCCGTTTATTTACTCATGTGCTACAATACCTATTTTAAACATAAGTTTAATAGTCCTGCTATTTTTTAAGTATTGAGTAAGAGATTATAATAAATAAAGATAAAGAAAAAAATAACAATAAATAAATTTGCAAAAAGTAATCTATACCTAATAAATTCATCAAGCGTCTACACTACAGTACCTAATGAATGGTAGGTATTAACAGGTTAAGAACGTGATGTTTTAAGTGTCATACATTCAACTTAAAAAATTAGGCTAAAAGGGATTTTGTATAATTTAGTGGCAACACTGTTTGATTGACAATATTTTTGAATTATTTTCATTTTTAGTGCATTATTTGAAAAAAATTGGACAAAATAATACCAGCAGATGGAAAATAACGTTATCCTTTTGCACACTAAATGTTTCCGATATTTTTTTTACATGAAATAACACTGCAAATCGGCATTTTTAGCTCCGGTGGTTTCGCGTGTACGATGATCAGCTGAATGGCGGGGAACTCGGGTCAACTAGTTTTATATAACGAGTATGAGCGGCGGTCATTCTCCTTTAACAGAGGGGTACGCCTGACAGTGGCGTCTCCTTACTTGGTTAAATGCTCTAAGTTTTAATTCTTCAAAAAAGTTGTGGGTTCGAACCACTGACCTGCATATATTTACACTGGACAGGCTTATGTCAAACTGTTTTTGTGCCTATTTGATTTCCGCCATTTTGGAGCTGTAGGACGTAGCGTGAACATAGCGTGCGGGACATGGTACTAAAGTTTGAAGTCTGGAGAGACCATCACGGCAACTATTTTCATATTGTACGTCAAAATTAGTTCTTTAGACGCACGCTAGTGGCGTTTCAAATAGGCACAAAAACTTAGCTGTCAAATCATAGAGACAGCCAGTCCAATAAATAAAAAAAAAAAAATTTCATGTCAGTGGTTCGAACTAACTTGGGGCCCTATTTTTGAATCGCTCGTCTCCAGTCGAGCGCTCGTTTCTACTGATTTTCGTTCGACATCCCATTGTTTTGAGTCATATGTCGAACGAAAATCAGTCGAAAAGAGCGCTCGACGCCTGCCGAGCGATTCAAAAATAGGGCCCTTGGGCCGGAATCCCAAGGGTGCGGGTATTTTTTCTAGTATTTTTTCTAATAAGTAAGTAAGTATATTAATTATCTTAATATAAAAAAAAACTCTTACTATAAAAAACACGTTTTTAAATTGGACTAAAAGTATACAAGTCGGACTAAAAACATAAAAAACAGATTAAAAAGTATAAAATAAATTCTTCTGTAAATATTTATAGCCTTATAGGTACTTACAGAAGTTTTAAACCTAAAAATTTGGGGCGCATGTCATTAGCATGCGCCCTACATATTTAGGTTTAAAACTTCTGTCTATGGTTATAAATATTTAAACAGAAGAATTTATTTTATACTTTTTAGTCTGTTCTTTAAGCCCACCGGTAATGATCAATTGCGATTGTCAATTTTTCCGCAATTGACGCCCATTGACGGAAAAATTGATCGTTTACGCGTGCAATTGAAGCGATTGTCAATTGCTCCAACAATGGCATTGACGGAAAAATTGACAATCGCAATTGATCGTTACCGGCGGGCTTTATGTTTTTAGTCCGATTTTTATACTTTTTAGTCCGATTTAAAAACGTGTATTTTTATTTCAAAAATCATCGGCACAATTTATTACGTTGCTGGTTTTGTAAAAAATGCTTCAAAGGGGTTCTTGCAAAAGCATCTACGTACGATAATTGTGCCGTTTGGGCGAATATGTAGTGCCGGCATAAAAAATCAACAACTGAAGTGGCCAACTTCAAAGCGTTTGCGGCACTGACGTCCTATAATAATGGACGTCAGTGGTTTGCGATCACTGACATGAAAAAAATTTTTTTTTTCCTGTTTGCGATATAAAAGGTATAATACTGGCCGGCACGTAATTTGGCAAGATAAAAACGAGACAAAAGATGCGCAGTAGCATAGCCTTCTATATTTTCCAAGCCCTGAAGCACAGCATAAAGAATTTCTTACAGTAGGCCGACGTAGACGTTTAGACAGGGCAATCGTGCGGGGCGTGAGGGGGGAGAGGTGAGTCGTTCGTACGACTCACCTCTCCCCCCTCACCCCCCACGAAGTATGCAGCTCGGGCTCGTGCCCGAGCTGCATACTTCGCCGTTCTATGTAGCTCGGGACACGTCTTTTAGGGCTATCGCGTCTTTACCGTTTTAATTTCCTATTAAATTAATAATTCGATTTCGATGAATATCGGTTTTTTGTTCTATTTTGACAAGAAAACAGTAAAGCAATGTTAAAAATGTAAAATATCCAAGATGGCGGCCAACTTTTTTGTTTGTGGGCCGATTTCGATGAAATTTTGTTTTTGCTACTATTTTAATATAATGAGAAAAATTATTGATAAAGTTTAATTTTATTTTTGAAACCAAAGAGCAAATCATACAATACCTACAATCAGTAATAATACAATACTGTCCGTCCTTGTAAACTTGTTTGATTGTATAATTTTATTATCGTACATAATTATAATGGTGCACACTTGTTCCGTGTACGGATGTGCCTCGACGGCAACATACAACAAGGACTTAAAATTTCATAGATTTCCCCGTGATGCGAGGTAAGTTTATTTATTCCTATAAGTAATTTCGTATTACTTACCTACTTAAACAATCATCATCTCGTACTTATAGTACGTTTTGTATAATTAAATAATACCTGTCGTGTGCAGTTTTATAGTAAAATTTAATTGTAGCTAAAGAATAACATCAAGTAGATTTGTGAAATAAATAATGATTATATATTTGGTAGGTATGTAGGAACTAGGTACATAAACATATCGTGCGTGTTGCTATGATCACAAAATAGCTAGGTACTCACGACCTTGTGTGAACCAGAGTTTTGCGTACCTATTACACTGGTGGTACACCTACCTTCATAGGTACCTACTAATTTATTTTCTGTGCTACTAGGTACTCGAAGACTATTAATTAGTTAATGACGCCGCGGCCGTTCTGTTAAAGTAAGTACTTAAAAGCAAGCTAGGTACCACTTTTAAGTTTATTTGATATAGGTACCTACCGACTTACCTACATACTTTAATAAGTTCTTAATTAGGTTGCATTATTTTTTACTTTTTGTTTAATTTGTAAACTGATTTAAAAAAAAATATTTATTGTTAAGGATTGGTTGTGTGAAGCTGAGACTTTTATTGTAGTGGTGGCTACCTCGGTAGAACTTACCGAATAAACTATCTTGATAATACTTGGTTCCAAATACTCCAAGCAGCATTGGAATGCGATGCACCCGCATTTTAAGGTAAACTAAAACAATCTACCACTGAACTGTTCAACACTTGACACTGGCAAAAATTACTCCCTAAATAGGAGAGTAGATTGCCAAACTAAAATAAGAAGAAGAACGGCGGGCTGATTATCTAATTAGAAACCACCTAGCGACCGGTTGCAGTTCATAGATGATAGTGATCCATTGCTACTTCTTAAAGGATTAAAAAAAAACATACCAAAGAAAAGTAGCAATGTATGTGGAATGAAACCGGTCGCTAAATAGTTTCTTTTTAGATAATCAAGGTGCCGGATGTCCCGCTTATTGCGGGACGGTTGGCAACCCTAGTCGAGCTTGACATTTGGTTTGGTTGTCATCCATCATATAGTTGTACAAAAGTCATCTACTAACTTTTTAGGGTTAATAATTTTATTTGTTTAATATAAAAGTATCAAATCAATGTGCAATGCCACAATTTAATGTTGGCTAAGAATATAAAGATTTTAATGTTAAATAACATCATATTATAAATTTTAAGTACCTACCTATTAATTTATTATGGCAGATTTAATAGGTGAGTGATCTGCTTTCCTTCAGCTATAAAAGAATGACGTTTTAGTTCAGATGTTTTTTTGTTGTTGTTGATATGACTAAACAAAATGTGACGTAATTTTGTCCTTGTTCCCGTAATAAAATGTGATTAAAATCTAGTAAATTCTGCCAAAGCGATTTTGTTAAATAGGACCTATTTAATTCTATTAATACCTTTCTTTTCAGCCATCGGAATTGGTCATAATCAGTTATTTCCAGTAAATAGTGGTGCAATAAGATTAAAACTTACAGGACTTGGGAGTACTATTTGGCTTGTTGCTAAAGAAGACCCCTATAACACTCTATACGAAGTAATTATGACCCTGATTAATAAAATTTTAATGAAAATTGAAAGATTTAAGTACCTACCTACCTTTAATTTTAATCATTATTTATCCCAAGTAGGTAATACCTGATGATGAGAAAATTTATTACAGATACAGTTACTCAATCCAGAATCTTCAGTCACATGCTGTAAAAACAGTGCTACAGAGTATTTTCATACAAATTTTCCATTGAATAGGGTTGTATTTCAAGAATTATGGTTGTCTTGGTATAATGGTAGAATTCGTATTGGGTGTGCGGGAGAGGCACCATCTATTGAGTATCTTGCTTCTGATAAGGAGTACCATAATCAGATTGGATATATCCAGTTTTCCAAACCTGGGAGTGATGGCAATGATTGGGAAGTAGAAGGTAGAAATCTTAGATAACATAAAATTATACTTAGATCTTTGCTGTTGTGCGACTATTGATTGAATTGCTCACAATATTAGGATTGTATGTGGAAGTGAACTAAATTACTGGCTGATTTTTATTTACTTAGGTACCTATTGCAAACAAAATATTCGTTTGCTGACCAATTGATTAAACAACTGCTATTTTTACTGACCATATTGAATAATGGTAGTCCACATAATTAGGTACTTACTTCTCTTATAATATTAACACTTTAATTAAATGACGAATTTAATAGACAATTGACTGTTTTGAAAAAGGTTATGAAAATTCAAAGAAAGAAGTACCTACACAAAAGAGGTGTCCTACCACATGAGTAAAAAACGTAATTACTCATGTGGTCATACTGTCTGTAAGTATTATAAATACCTCAATCCACTGACATGAAAAAAAAATAATCTTTTTTTGTGTAAATATATGCATATATATGCCTCAATCCCACAACAAATATGCTACAAGCGACGACTTAAAACGTATAATATTTAAGAATTTATTTTTATAGTCCTCTAAATAAATCGAATCTTAATTTATTCGCCATTTACCCCTGATATAGTTTTTAACACAGATTTTTATTATTTCCAGTGTCTCCACACAGTGTCACCCGCCTGGAAACAAAATTAATTGATATTGGAAAACTGCATTGGGTGAAAATGACTGGTGATGAATTGCCACCAGATGCCTTGATAGGTGGATTTGAAGATGAACCCACCTACATAGCTAGGGCGTATCATAATAATTCCCTGTGTCCTGGCCGTTATATACCATCAAAACGTGTTGCGTTAATACCGTGGGGATACCGCGAGCACAGGAAGGAGCAAAATTTTGAGGTGGATAGTCGATTTTGTACACGAGACTTGTTATTGTTTCTTCTATTGCATATTAAATTGTTTAATTTTCCAGATACTTTGTGGTTTTGACGCTATATGGATGAAGACTTCGAGTAATAATATACCAGAAAATGCTTTTGTAGCTGGAATGTCAGAGGTTCACAATGAACCTTTGTACATTGGCAGAGCCATGCATGATGGTAATCTGTTAACCGGTAAAGTTCATGTTCTGTATAAAGGCTGTTATTTGCCGTACCGAGGTCAAGAAATTATGGTAGGTTCGTATGAATTACTTGTTATGCCGTATGTGACATTGCGTGGTATATGAACAAGATGCTAAATACATAGTCTTGGTGCTAAGTGAAAGTGGAAAGAAAACCATGTGTGATATTAATTTTATTATAAGTTATAAACCATTGTTATTGTATTTAATGTAAGTACTATTATTTTTATTGATTAAAAATTATAACACAACAAAACTATTCAACAATTTTTTATAGTAAGATTACGCGGGTGTTGTTTACTTATATCTTTCTATTGTCACATTATTATTTCACATCTTTTATGTTGATATGATATTGATGATTCCTTTTACCAAGTAGATACAAAGCAAAATAAAAAAGCAAGTTTATAAGTAATAATTTTTCTTTCTTCCTACTTTCAAACTTGTGGCTTACAAATAATTTCTGATTGTAATTGAAGTAAAGTTACTATTTTTTACACGACTGCCCAAAAAGGAGTGTATTAACGTCTCGAAATAAATGTTTTTGACGAGTTTCGGACGTTTTTGTAGATGATTTTATATTTTGATATTTCGCATTCTGCAGGCTGCTTGCTTATTCAACCTTGCCTGCTATGATTCGTATTTACGTTTTATATTATTTTTACTTTTATTATATTTAAACTTGGTACAATCTTGTTTCCTACTAATATTTAGTTTTTTCAATATGTGACTACATATTATAGTTTTTTCTTAAAAAATAAATCTGGTTACAATGCTTCTTGAACTATCTGAATGCCATCTATTACTTCAAATACTTCTGGTTCTTCAAATTGTTGGTCTTCTTCATCACTTTCAGAGTCGGGAGGGCTTTCAATGTCCATGTTGACTAATAGTAGTCTATTGGCACAGCGTACATTTTGAAAAGGAGATACTAAAATCTCATATTTTTTTACTGCTACTTCTCTGCCATCATATGGTATGTAACAGACTCTGTGTGATGCTTGAACTTTTCCTGGAATGAGGTGTCCATTATACATAGCGCGACCTACGTATAACTTTTCTCTTTTTCGATCTTCTGTATAGCCACCTTCCACAGCCCCAACTGGAATTCTATCCTCATAAGTTGGTAGCCAAGTGCAATCATATCCACATAAAACCTGGAATTATAAAGTTTCATAATTATTTATGTGCCGATAAAATAAAACATGTGATCGATAATTTTTATGGTTTTATACCTCAAACTCTATCTTCTCGTGTGATGCACCTCCCCATGAAATGTAGCCAAGACCATTTGAAGGAACGAATTTACCAGGAGTTAAAGATCCATTATGAGGTGCTCTAATGATATAAAGAGTTTCTTTTTCATATCCACCAATCAAAGATCCATCTGGTAAATGATTATCGGCATGAACCCATTGGAGTTCACCACCCGTTACTGGTTTCAGCCTTGGTTTCTCAAGAAGAGGAGGCACTGTAATTAAGATTGTTATTAACAGTTGAAAGAGATGAGTATTAGGGAAAAATATTGGCTATATCTACCTACATTCAAAACGCCAATGTATAGGATTCGGTGTACCCATATTACTGTTTCCCGAACAAAAAGTGATATAGTTTATATCCATTTTGTATCTGTAAGATAGTATAGGATTCCTGTTATTAAAGCTGCCTAATTGAATGCAGCCACTTCTCCATGTGAGCCAGAATTTTCGATATTCTTGATGGTTAATTATATTCGGCGTTCGTGCAGTCACTCCTTGGCCCCTTTCTTTCTTTATCCAGCTTTGTTGGTTTTGTCCTAAAACAACCTGTCAGAAAAAACAATACAATGTCATATAGTGACTTGTTTTGCAGAGTGATCACATTAACTATCTTGATTCTCACGGTTCCTCAATAACAATTACCGAAATCATATCATACCATCCATGTAAAACTAAATGTAGATTTTTTTAAGGATTAGATACAGTCTATTACCGTCAAAAGCTACGTACCTATACATAATATAGTACAGTAGCCCGTAGAACATTTAAATCACTAAAAAGGTTACCGTTTGCCATTGTGATATGGTTATTTATTACGAAATTATAGATACTTTAATCCAAGTTTTACAGATCGCAACCCGCCGTAACCTATATTTGTATACCTATCTCCAAAAATTATATATTTTTATTTTTCGAGGTTTTCCACATGGTTTAGCTATTGTCGTGTTCTACAGCTTTGTTTGATTGCCACTGATAATAGTAAGACTATGGAAAGTGATCATACAAAGATTTAAGACCAGATAAAGTCCAACCATTTTCATTAGGTCTTAAATCTGTGCATGGCTACTTTTCATAGTCTTACTTTTATCTGTGGCAAAGCTGTAGAACACGACAATAGCTAAACCATGTGGTAAACCTCGAAAAATAAAGATAAAACATTTTTGGAGATATCAAATATAGGTTACGGCGGGTTGCGATCTGTAAAACTTGACTTAAAGTATCTATAATTTTGTAATAAATAACTATATCACAACGGCAAACGGTAACCTCTTTAGTGATTTAAATGTTCCACGGGCTACTGTACTAATAAAAGTCTTTGTTTAAAACTACCCAAATATTTTGCCATGTGAAAACGAATCAAAGTGAAATGGATGGTAAATCATGGCATCATTTTAGCAAGTTTCAAGGCAACTGCTTGCGACGCGTCGCTATTTCAATGCATTTTGGTGTAAGTAATCAAATCAATTCATTCATTAAAATTTTGTAAGATATTTACCCAAAAATCACACGAAGTACCAAGTCTTTTAGCCAATCCAATAGCTGCATTTTCATCACCTTTTACTTCGAATGCGATTGCACTGCTAGTGATTTTGTAGAAGATATTGCGGTGACTGGGCCATGAAGTAATTTCTAAAAGCAACAGGAAAAGTGACTCACTGTACGGCATTAGATTTTATTAACGTAAAGGTATATTGTGAAAAAAATGTTTTTACCCCGCTTACCCTTAAAAATACATTTTCAACGAAAGATAATTATAATTATACAGTTTAGTTTCACAATATTACATACCAATCAAATCACCCATGGTTGCCCCTTTAATGTGTATTTTACAAAAGATATCACAAATACTATGAGACAATAAGTTGAATTATAATACTATCATTTCCTAATAATTATAATTCTACAATTTGAATACAAATAGATCAAGAATCTCAAGTCAGACTATAAAAACAAACCCTTCAGCTCCAGAGTTTGCGGAATGAAAATTATTGACAACTTGACATTGACAACTGGTAACCAGCTGACAAATGACAGTTTATTTTTTAATGCTGTTGTAACGACTATGGCTATGGCTGCGTTCCGAATCATGCTGACAGCGTAGAAGTGCGTATATAGTCGCAAATTATTACACAAAATAGGATATTTGTGTTACCTACTGCATTAAGCATGTTTACATTACGCCAGCAGCTCGACCCAGCCACCTGGGCCCAGTAACTCGGGCTCTTAAGGCAAGTCGAGTAATGCCCGAGATATCAAGTTGTTTCTCGTCGTCCGTCCCTGTTCCGATACCATCACTTGAACCACTTCAAATAATTGCTCATTATTTAGATAGTCTGGCCAATGAGTTGTGTCATCTCAAACCCGCGGCAAATTAAAGTTTTATGAAAAGGTTGGTATCTTTTGTAAACGTTAATTTAACAGGGAAAGTGGCGCCGCCATTTCAATCTCATCTTACGTAACGGGAAAAACCCCGTACGGGACGGACACGGAGCGGGGACGGAACGGGATCCTAACAGGGAGTTTGCATACGTAACGTGTGCTAGTCGCGACAGTTGACGTGGTAGTAACGTGCTAGTGTTGTGAAAACAACTTTATTAAAACACTATAATATAAGCAACCACCAAACATTTTTAGGTAAACATATATCTGACTCACACACGACCGTTGCCAAAATTAGACAAAGACTGAAAGACCACAACAAAATTAGACAAAGATCCGAACGACAAAGACATGCAATTTTTTTTTAGAAAATTTGTGTTGCCTTCCTTGTGAATTTTTACCCCAAAATAATCAAAGAAAACAAGAAAATTTTGGTAAGGCCGCTATAGAATGAAAGTATTTTATAACAAAAGCGGCCAAATTTTTTGTTTGTGGTTCGATTTCGATGAAACTCGCTTTTTGGTACTATTATGACAACAAAACAGTAAAACTATGTTGAAAATATAAAAATCCAAGATGGCGGCCATCTTTTTTGTTCGAGGGCCGATTTAGATAAAACTCGGTTTTTGGTACTTTTTTAACACGAACATTACAACGCAATGTGGAAAATATCAAAAAATACAAGATGGCGGCCAACCTTTTTGTTTGGGCAGATTTCAATGAAACTCGATATTTGGTACTATTTTAACACAAAAATAACAACGCAATGTTGAAAATATTAAAAAATCTAAGATGGCGACCAACTTTTTTTTTGTACTATTATGACACAAAAATAATAACTTAAGGTTGAAAATAAAAAAAAAATTCAAGATGGCGCCCAACTTTTTTGCTCGAGAACCGATTTGGATAAAACTCGGTTTTTGGAACTATTTTAACATGAAAATAACAACGCAATGTTGAAAATGTTAAAAAATCCAAGATGGCGGCCAACTTTGTTATTTGTAGGCCGATTTAGATAAAACTCGGTTTTTTGTACTATTTTAACACAAAAATAACAACGCAAAGTTGAAAATATTAAAAAATCTAAGATGGCGACCAACTTTTTCATTTGAGGGCCGATTTAGATGAAACTCGGTTTTTACGGTACTATTATGACACGAAAATTGGATTTTAAGATTTTCAACATTGCGTTGTTATTTTCGTGTCAAAATAGTACCAAAACCGAGTTTTATCTAAACTTTAGAATTTGACCCATGGAATGTGGGGTTTGAAATAGGCCCCTGATTAAATACTGAAGTGATAGATCACAGCGTGTAGCCGTCGCCCTAGTCCAGTGCTCTGTGGGACGCGCGGAAAAAGGTTCCTTTGCTTTCAATTTGACTTAAATTATGGTTTAAAATGTCGGGTCTCTCTTCTATGATTTAAAAATTTATTGCAAAAATAGCAAAAATGTGTTTATAAAAGAAAACGTTTATTTAATAATATAACAAAGGTGTATATGTAACATCAGAGGTAACGGAGTACCTATCCTTTAATCACAAATTCTCACCAAAAATGGGAATACCAAAACGATGGTTTTAGTGGTAGCACTGAACCTAAATTATGGTATGACTTTTTTTTGCGTTTTTTTATGTTAATAGTAATACAAAAACAATAAACTATCGCGTAAAAAGTAATTGTCTTTAATGTGATAAGTTTTTTTGACCTCGAAGCGCATTCTTTCACTACGCATTTTGACCATTTTGAAGAGCTCTTTCCCTGTTGGCCTTCCACTGAGGACTGGCTTGACATAAGCTTTACACATGTTAGCCGACATATCCGAAGCGGCTTCACCTTGGCACGGTAAGTGCTTCTAGAGAAGAATACTAGAGTATTAGAAAAGGGCAGGGAACCTACTCAAATCAAAGAGAACTTAGCACTGTATTTTTTATAATTCGATCAATAAAACAAAGGTTTTACAATGGCCGCTTATGACTTATAACTCCTAGCACACAATGTATGACCCTAACAACCGTCCGCACCACTTCGTCGAACCAAAAGTGAAGAGCGCCGCTCCCGCTGCACCTGCCGCCGCGCTTCCGACCTGAACTACTTTACCGACTTCAATCTAGTCGATAAAACAGTCTGTCAAGCTCGTCTTTGGTCTTCTTTCTCTAATAAGAGTTTATTTATCTCAATGATTAAAATATTAGGTCTTTACCTATGAAATTGCCGATATTTTGTCACATACAGAGAAAATAATAACTTCTATAATTTAAAATTTTATCAAAATCGTGAATATTACGTCGAATTATGATCATGATAGTTAACTATCAGTAAAAATAAAGTCCATATTTTAGCTTTCGTGACATTAAAAAAAAGATCTTGAAAGTGACTCTTTTTTTGTGAGCAAAAAAAGGGTGACCGAAGGGGTTGTAACTTAACCAAAACTTATTGTTTCGCTTATCTTAAATGGAAATAAGTTAGCATAGTGTTCAAACATTAGTACATAAAAGTTTTGTTACATGAGTGTTCATGGTTGTTAAATGAACAAAGAAAATGCTATTATGAAAAATGCAACTTCTTGAAAAATCTCCATACAAATCGGCAATTTCATAGGTAAAGACCTATTATCATTCGTGTTAAAATGGATGGCTGAATCGTAGTTCCATTTTTCACCAAGATGCTTTGTATCGTCACATCACTACGGAGCGAACAGAGTTTCAATGCATACGCAACGGGAACTGGACGAGACGGGGCACGCACGGGGCGGCGACGACGTGCCGCCGACGTGGTTTTTCCTTCCCCGCCACGTCCGGGCCCCGTCGTGCCTCCGTTACGTATTGTATACATTTTGTATGAAACGATGTTTTTCCCGCCCCGTGCCCGTTACGTTCCCGCCCCATCCAGGGTTTTCCCGTTACGTTTACAGCAACCTTAATAGTTTTGTATTTACACGAAGACTCAATCAAGAGTATCAAGACTCGTTAGAAATTTTTTTGGAGCTGTCAGACTACAGGGTACAAACTGTAAAAACCCTACGCCTATATAATTCATGAGAGCATTCTCTAAACTTTTTCTCAGCAATATGATGCAAACTTCTCGCTTTAGTAATTGCCAAGAGGACATTTGCGACCTACTTCAGAAAGCAGAGACCTTTTTAGAAAAGCCGAAACATTCGGAATGTCACTTCAGTAGGATCCAGAACACTTTCAGCAATAGCAGGGCTCTGTCACTCCGCGCGCGAGTCTGAACTGCTCGGCGTCCTCTGAGAGGACAAATTTCATACATCAGAAAAGATAAGACCTACGCGATAGAAAGAGAGGCAACTACTAATTGAATGATAAGAAGCGAAGAGAGCGCTGTGCGACCTGAATTGTACTTTTCTTAAACATGCGCAGAAATATTGTCGTTACTTTTGAATAAAGAACACGCGAAGTATCATATTTACGTAGACTGAAAAACCTAAATCACTTCCCGGCGCGTGAGCGCGCCGACAATGTTGTATGAAACTGTGTGCTGTTTGAATTTAGAACTCTTTCATCGATCGTACACATTGCGTTTTCGTGGCTGTATAGCCACAGATGCGTTTACCTTTCGGCACAAACTGTAAAATAAAATAAAAAATTGGCGGTAAAGCGGAGTTCGTTGTTATTTTGTTAATAAAAATAATTAAAATGAGGTCCGATGATTCTGAAAGTGAAAATGAAATGAACATTGACTGCACTCCATCCACCAGATAAGCTAAATTAGCGATGGAAAACCTGTTACCAGCGAAATGAAAAGAAAAATATATGAAAGTATATGAAAATTTAATGTTCTGGAAAAACGAGAAAAATATAAAATTGTTCTCCGAAACAGTGTTTTTGGCGTATTTCAATGAAATTGCTAAAACTAAAAAGCCGTCTACATTATGAGCGATTTATTCTATGCTGAAATGTACAGTTCATATTAAAACCTTACATGAGCAATATAACTTTTAATATTAATTAAATTTATTATGTAAAGGCCCTTTTTTATTTCCTTGCATTATTTTAAGAGAAGCACTATATATTATGCCTCGGCCGAAATGGCAATTGCCTATTTCGCTGCCTTTGCAATAATGTACTATTATTGTGTCGGAGCAAGAGTCGCAATTTATTTAAACGATTTTGCGAAGTGCATTTGCAACTTCTGTACGCTAGTACTATTATCTATTCTGTGGCAGTAGCCCTAAACGGAGAAATTGACTATCGTTTGATTTGACTTTCCGGCACTGACATGAAACATTTTTTTTCGTGTAATAATATAGGTCAGTATATCTATAGTCATAAGTAGGTCAATGCTTACCGGCAAAAAACGCATACCTATGTAGCGGGATATTTACTAAACAAATGTAGTAAAAACATAACTGCAACGACTTCACGATAAACCTAAAATATGGACGATACCAGATTATACATTCATTTTAAAGAGTTTAATAAAATTTCGTCGTTTTACGGAGGGCTGAAAGTCCCACCGGAGTCCTTTATTGATTACGTGGAAAAATTAGAATTTTGTTTTTTAAATAAATTTGATAAAGTTTTGATGAACCGGCCGGGAAGCACTATAATGAATATGCTCATTGACCTGATAATTTTTTTTTCTTAGAGGTCAATGAATATGCTACAAAAAATTAACTTTATTTTACCTTGCCTCTGTTTTCCAAAAGATTACTTTATAAAATTATTCACACGATTCAGAATATTTACGACAACAAAATTTAATAACCGTAAGTTGAGAGACGGAAAAAAATATACTTAGATCATTTTATAAAATTAAAGCACATTTAAGTCTACCGCTTACCTCGCATTCACTCCATTGTGTGTGGTATTCATAAATATAAAATTTAAGTTTCACTTTAGTCAGTTTGTTTAATTTATATTCTTTGTACAACCCTATACTTTCGCTCGATAACGGACTCACGCGGAGTACGAGGACGCTCGGCGAACGTCCGTAAAATAAGTTTCTTCTTGCAGCGCTTTTTGTAGGCTAATATAACGTAGGTAGTTTAGCTTTTGAATAGGAATGGTTTATCTGTTACGCAGTAACTATTATTTAATCTTAGCCCACAACTACGTGGATTAGTAGAGTTTAATAGTACCTACCTACATTATGATATAAGTGAGCCGAGGCGATATTGTTAGCCCGAGCGAGCCGTAGGCGAGGGCTATAATAAAGCAGAGGCTGTAATTATCAAAGCGCACGTATGTTATATTATACGACGTTTTATAACATATTTGCGAGGAAATAAATAAAACTCGGACGTTGCACCTTTGCTTGTTTTCCATATGATAAAATTTTGATACGCTTGTATCTTATCGGTCAATTTTCCAGGCAAGAGGCTTAGAATAGCCTTTTTCGCTGCCTCTGAGACTTCTGACGGTGTTGAATTAATAAATTCATCACTATTTGACGACATTTTCAAATAAAAACAATACAGCAAAAAAAATTACCATCATCAGCGCTTTTTTTAAGGCAAAGGCATAAAAATTAGCCAGTAAATAAAGTAAATTAATATTTTTGTGTTTTTGTTACAGATAAATGGTTGTAATTTATTGTCAAAATTAATTAAATTAAATAATTAAATTTTTATTTATTATATTTTATCTCCCAAAGTTAATTTTATTCATAAAATGTTGACCTCTTTTCTGACATATAATCTCTTTGCTAAGATTTTAAAAAATACCGTTCGTTTTAGACTAAGCATCTTTATAAACCGTGCGTTTTACTTTACATTACCGCACAAGTTCGTAATAAGATACAATACGATATTGAAATTGGTGTAAAAAGAGACCCTTTGCGAGCAAATACGTTATAAAATAATTTACGGGGCTAAAAAAACTGCAAGTTTCAAGTTTATAATAAAAATAATTTAATATCATAAAAATAACATGTAAATGCTTACATGCACCTTAAATAATTTATTATGCAGTGCATTAATAACATATTAACAAAAATACAAACAGGCACAGCGTGGTTACATTTTTGTCTCTACAACATTATAGGATTGACTTTTATAGAAGTGTCAGATCTAATTAACATCGGGAAATAATTAAGAGATGACTTTGTTTAGGCCACGAGGACTTCGTAGTCAGGAAAGGCCATTTCATTGCCTGAATATGGGATGTAACAGACTCCATGGGATTGTTGGACCTTCCCCGTGATTATGCAGCCTTCGTGGCGTACTCTGCCAACAAACAGGGTTTCTCCATCTTCGGTAACGCCTCCAGGGAATGCTCCAGGGGGAATGGCTGATCCATGTGTTGGTACCCAGTTGTTTGGTCCTCCAACTAGCACCTACAAAAGAAAAAATGTTATAGTACCTAGTCGCAATTGATCGACTTGCTGCAGGCGGGGCAATAAAAAGCACTTTTTATGCTCAGTGAATGAACGAACAAAACACGTTTTATGGCCCCGCGTGCAGCGACATATTGCAAGGATTATTTCCTATGTATTCTAATGCTGCTTAAAAATCGCCAAGAATTTTAATTTACGTCATAGAATTACACGTGAACAGTTTTTGTAATGTTATTAATATTATTACCCTTACATCACATGATCCAATATTGTATATTGTCTTCAAAGTGCTATTATGTTAGTTGGTGTTAATAAAGGTCTCTGTCCGCTACACCGTATCATACCATGACCGTGCTAGGAACGCATCAGGCAAAAAAATGTTCTTTTGTATTGAAAAGTATGAAAAGTGTATGGCCGGTGACGGAACGGTCTAGTCGATATTGTAACTGACTTTTTAACAACCCATCCCTTTTGCCTGCCTTCCGGATACTATACCTGCCACCTATACTCCAATGACTTCGCTTAGTAAACCTAAAAAAAAATATTTAAACAAGCACATGAGTAAAGAAAAGGACCAGAGACAAATCTTCATACAACCGCGCGAATCGGTTGCACTACTACAAGCACGCGGGGCATGTGTGCGTGTCCACTGGCCGCTAGCTGCGTACGCGGAAAAACCGGAAAATACTTGTTTTGACAACTGCAGCCAGTTAACAATCTCAGGGCATTGCTTGTTTTGTTAGTTGCAAGTTTGAATTTCACGTTCTTAAGAAGCTTTGTCTCTGGTCCTTTTCTTTACTCATGTGCCCATGGGATCCACATAACTTTTTTTTCACCTCTTGACTCCCAAAGGGATCCTCAGATTTATGTGACCCTGGTACTGTAGGGTGCTTCTTAAATTATGCGGATATTAGTACTATTGTTTGTTGTTTTACCTGGTATTGAGGTTTGCCATGTTCCAAGCCACCCCATGGAACGAACGCGCAGCCTTGAGACTGGACTAGTTTGCCAGGGATCGTGGCGCCTTCGTGTTCGGCTCTAGCGGTGAACAGTGGCTCGCCGTTGGCGTACTGGCCGCTGGGCATGGCACCAGGGGGCACTTGCCCGTTGGCGGAGTTTACCCACTGGCCAGCACCAGGGGCGCCGCCAGGGGCACCACCAGGGTATCCAGGGGGGCTGCTGTACAATGGAGCTGCTACGGGTGCCGATGGAGGAACTATAAAAAGAAGAGGATTGTATAAGAATTGCGTCAGTACTTATTATGTTATTAATAATGGATGAATTCATTTACCTTTACCCGATATATGATTAGTAGGTACTCTTCACCGGTGTTATAAGTGAATTCATTCTAATTTCGTCTGTTAATGGTAATGAAACAAAAAGACTTCAAATAACTATTAATTAATGTCGTAACTATTCATGCGATTCAGTTTCTTAACATAAAAATAGAAATACAAAGAACATAACAGTAATTAAGAAGAAAATATAAGAATAAAATAAATAAGGCCATGGGTACTGATATTTTTGCATTTATATTTGAGTTAAATATACTAAATTATATTCCTTCTTTAATTGAAAATGTTGGCACACCAAACATGCAAATAAGTATAGGTAAACTTGATTGTAATACATAAATTAATGATCTCCTTTATGTAGGTAGGTATTTATCCTTCTTCCGTAGGTATAAAAATTAAATAAAGATATAGGAAACATGTTTATAAATGCACATAATAAATAAATGTGTAAAGATGACTGAAAAAACAATCAAAATGTACCCAACGTACCACAAACACATCCACTAAGGTTCAGCCAAACCATCCTGATGCAAGAACACTGAGACACGCCATTGAGTTTACAACATTATGGTTAGTTCATTTTATTATGTTACGGTGCAACGTGTGGATTATTTTTGACATATTAGCATAAAACCTACTGATCGATTTTGACTAGTTTCACAACAAAGAAGCAATTGACATCCAAAAAGCATTTCAATCCGGAGAATTTATAATGAGACTCAACGGCTGCCAGATGTGCCGAAGTGTGAGATGCGCCAGTGGCCTCGAGCGCCGTAGCCGGTGCGCACTCCGAAGTGGGTCACGGGGAATGGAGCAGGGTCTACCCACTCCATGAGCACGGCACCAGTAGTTCCATCCCTCACGAGCAGTCTGCTGCACTTCCATTCGATCAGAAATTTCCTAAACTCGTTCGGGTTCATGATCCCTGGTGTTGGTAATATTACCTACGAATATTTTAGACAATAAGTACTCAGATTCTGGGATTGACAACATTGAACGCACGTCACCACAGGCCTACCTTATCCGGTTTCTCTCTGCAGTGCCTAATAACTGACTGGGTGTTCTCCCAGCCTCCCAGAATGATTTCGTACATTGGGTTTATTTCAGCAGGCGCGGGTGTCAGACAAATGTGAGCGTTATGCGGACCGCGGTATTCAAATTGCAGAGAGCCCGCTGCTACCGGTCCAAATTTGTACTCTAGCTTGTCCGGAGTATTAATTTCCGCACCATCTGCATCGGGTAAAATACGTTGAAATTTTGAATTAGCGTTGGGTACATTTTGGTTGCACTGTATTATTTTGACATACCTTCGATTTTCCATGTGCCTGAGGCACCCCATCCGGTGCAGACTCCCACAAAAGCTACCGGGAATGGTTCCGGGTCGGTCCAGGACATGAAGGGGATGACTTCGCCCTCTCGGCCCGCGGAGACCACGCCGCCATCCCAGCGCACCCAGAAACCGCGGAATTCACCACCGTTCAGGATTCCAGGAGTATCAGCCTCAACTTTTTCGGGCTTGGTGCGGTTCCTTCTGATCACACTTTTTGAGTTACCCCAACCACCGATGAAAACCTGAAATAGTAACACGATATTTTCAGTCACAATTTATAAAAATACGTCACGTAAATCATTTAATTTATATTGTTTACATAAATGGAACTGTGAGATCATCATAATAAAATGACCTGATGACTAACTTTGTAGGTTGACGGTGATAGATAAGACTTTATTTAAAAGGCATGATGATTGGATGAGTAATTTTGACAAGATTATTCAGTGTAACGCAATTATTGTTGACGCCGCATAATTACCTCATACATAGGGTCAGACTCCTGGGGTCCCATAGTGAGTGCCAAGTGAGCATCGTTGGCAGCTCGCACTTTGAACGATACGGAACCTGATGACACGGGGTAGAAATGGTACTGAAGGTTGTCCTCCGTTTGCACATCTGAAAAACAATAGTGACCAGTTTATTACCCCCAATTTTTATGATGAACAAGTTTGTACCAAAAATTGGTTCATAAAATTGTTAATTTTAATCAGTGGGCAATCGAATTGCCTCTCTTTGATTCGTATAAGTACCTATTTCGCTTTCCATTCGAGGCAGGTCTCTTAACAGCAAGTCTAAATATAGGCCCGTTGGTATGCGCACAAGTAGGCAGCTCTGTTAGAATTCGTGCTGTGACTTTAGTAAGTGAGTCGTCCATTGCTGCCCGAACACGCAGTGATTAAAGGAGCTACGGGTAGATCGATCAATGGTTTTCGGGTATGATTTAATTTCGAATAGGATAGTATCGCGAAAGAAATGTGGGTAGGGCCAATGATGTCATGCATGTCATGCTCCCAAATCGTATACATAGTTAGATACAGTATGGTGACCTTTTGCAAAGGGAATAAGTTTTAACGGTTTAACGTACCTATCTAAATAATAGTTGGTAATGGTAATAATAAATTCTTCTGCTTTGGGTCACAACCAACATTCTTCATATTATGAATGACTGTAAATAATTTAAGTCGCTACTTCCTTCTTAGTACGTGATTTGTTTATCGATTTAACACGTCGTTTATTTGCTTTGTTAGCTGAATAAAGGTGTGAATTTTATCGTTTAAATTTTAAATAGGTAGGTAGGTGACTAATTATTTTAGTTACAATAGCATGGCGTGACAGCGTATTTGTTTATCTAGCTGGAACTAGTTTTTTTAATACTTAGTAAGTACATAACCTATTGAAATGATGTGATTAAAATTATATTTGTCCATTAATTTGTTTCTGATAAAATGTTATTTTGCGATGACGCTCGTTTTTGGTTACAGGCCTGACAATTTATGTCTCTAAAATAGAAATTATTAACACTAAATTCATTAAAAATATAGATAAACTTCCTTCTTTCAATAAATATTTATATTAGAATTTGAATAAACATTAAAATGCAATTAGTAAAGTTTTTATAGCTAAACAATTTTTATTGTAGTTAACTACACGTATTTAGGTAGCACTTAGTAGCACCATGTAGCACAGATAGGGACTGTTAAAATTATTTTTTTATACTACTTAAGTTATTTAAGATTTATAACATGTTTTGTATTTTTACGGTAATCTTAAAGGGCAAGCTTGAGACCTAAATTCTAGCCTTGAACACTTCTTGAACAACACAAAATGAATGGTCCAAAACTAACCAGCTACTAACCTATAAGTTCTTTACTAGCGTAAAATTATAAAAGAAAAGTGGCCGCCCGCGACTTCGTCTGCGTGGACAGTTTTTTGCTATCCCTCGAAAACTGTTCGTTTTTCTGAATGAAATTTACCCTATGTCCATCTCTGTACTCTTGATAAAGTGTATGCAAAATTCCATGATGATCGGTTTAGTAGTAAAGACGTGAAGGCGTAACAAACAAACAAAGAAAACGGACTCTTGCATTTATAATATTAGAAGGATTTTGATATCTTACGAATATTAATAAAACCTTGTTTTATAACAAGTTTGAAATTTCCTTGTTTTTATAAGGTAAAGTAAATTAAATTCCACAGTGGTTTATAATTTAATTTTCGTCAGTATTAATGTTGTTTTTACGCAAATGCTCGTTGTGGTAGGTAGTCAAA
Organism: Agriphila geniculea; assembly: GCA_943789525.1. Lineage (NCBI taxonomy): Eukaryota > Metazoa > Arthropoda > Insecta > Lepidoptera > Crambidae > Agriphila > Agriphila geniculea. The sequence goes on from OX038871.1 coordinate 23,702,421, forward strand.
TGAGATCATTACTTCAATTAAAGTCAATCTGCAGTATTCTTGGCGTGGTCATACTTCGTGTCGGTAGTCACCAGCAGCAAAAGTAACTAATAGATCATGGGGAACATTCCAATTAGTTACTATCAAATAATATTATAACACCATTTTAACGTCTCAGATAACGGTTGCAAAAGTATGCACCGGTGCATATTATTGTAGGCCTACTTATGCTGACCAATTATTATAAAAAATTGCTCATAGAAATTAAAAAGTATGGGTATTTTTAGGGAGGGTTATTAATTAACTGTTTTTCTCTGTTAATAAACTAAATTAACAGAGAAAAACAGTTGTTGGTGAATTTTGTTGTTAAAATGATTAAGTTGTTTTATTTATCGAGGCCAGTAAACAATGATAACCTACAAAGCAGGCAGGCGAGCAAAAAATCAGCAGAACTGCTGTTGCATTTGTAGACGACGTCCTTGATAATGTTGTACCTACTACGTATATGCGAAGCGCCGATGATGTCACGTTTATCTTATTTAAGTGACACCGACAGTACCTCAATAAAACTAGGTAGGTAGGTAAGTATTACTTTGTTGTTACAGAGAATTTGCTAATACCTACCTATGCAATGATGGTTTGCCCTACTGTAAATGCTGCACACTTATAAATAGCTCGGTAGAGCACGAAACAAGAAAAAAGTGTTTATTTATTGATTCGAAATGTTTCTATGCGGCAACACCACGCCTAGATTTTGGCTGTTCGCCAGAAAAACGCCGGCTAGGAGCCTAGGAATGTGTCCTGTCAAAAAATTTATAATACCGCAATACAAGCTACGCGACCGGGGCGTATTTTTCTTAAAAAGTTTGGAAAAGTCAACTTTTTGGATGGTATGCAACCGGGGCGTATTTCTTGAAAAGTTTGGAAAAGTAAATAAAACTTTTTGGATCAACGTTATGTACGCTAAGTATTTGTTGGGTATATTTGATAAATGGTCTGTGCAATCAGCACCAATCATTTTTATTTATTTAATTCCAAATTCGAAATTCAAAATTGTTAAGTGCACTCACCCATGACGTTGGACATTGTTGCAGTTTTAGGATAACACTGGTCGTAGTTAAGTGCCGCGTAGGTTCGTTCCCGCGGAGTGCTGCCACAGAACTGGGGCCGGTGCGTGCACGTCCACTTCCCGCGGCCTCGGCGCCGACGCGTCGCGCCTCCGTAACATTAGATGATGTCATACCTAAACATTCCACTATAACTTCTTAAGCAACTTCGATAAAGTCTATTTTCTCAGATCAACTTTTTCTGAACTCACTACCTTTTCGTTCTGAGAGATCCATGAATCGGCTGCTGGATCGTTAACATAAACTTGAAAGTAGTGGAGGAAACATGGGTGCCCACCTTTATTGACCAAAACTTTGTAGTGTTCTTACTAAAAATAGTCTTTCAATAATCTTAATTGTCCGCTAGCAGTATGTTGGTATCTGGCTGGCCTCGAGGTTACACGTCGGTCAAGGTCAAGGCCAGTTATATAATAGCTGACAAACCGTCGGACGTTGTTAACAGATCCTAGAAAAGTGATAGTAAGTGTGTAGATAGTGATGGATGGTGATGGGTACAGTACATCATCACTACATAGTATAAAACAAAGTCGCTTTCTCTGTCCCTATATCCCTATGTATGCTTAAATCTTTAAAACTACGCAACGGATTTTGATGCGGTTTTTGTGATAGATAGAGTGGTTCAAGAGGAAGGTTTACATATATAATACATGGTGTCAAATTCCACATTACACCGAAGCGAAGCGAGGGCGGGTCGCTAGTTTCACAATAAAAGAAAGAGTGGATCACGAATAACTTTTTTCACAAAACAAAATTAAATAAAATTCAGCAACTTGTTTCACGCCTCACAATTTTAAATGTAAGTAATAGGGTAATATGCATTTATTTAGTCATCAATAAATATTATAGAGATAAAAAAAAACAAAAATAAAATAGTTAAGTACAATATCAAAATTCAAAAGTCTAGAAAAATAAAACCACCTGACAATTCGTAGACGCTTTTCCATTTTAACTTCGGTAATTGTCTAAAACATTATTATGGTTATTTTCGAGACAAAAACATTGAATAACTCGGTATTACTAATGTAGTATTGAGTCATATTAAAAACAAAAGTGATAGATGGTCGTTCGTTAGTGCACTTGAAAAAATAACATCCTAAAGACTAGTTTTTTGTTGATATTACGGACGGTCAGGTTTCAATTACAAAGCAAGGTTGGCCTCACAGTCTAGATTCTAGAACGTAGATTAGGTCATGTGGTAATTTGAAATGCTTCAATGAATACGATTAATTGATACTTTCAGGTATCTGCTATGGCAATGTGCTGGTTAAAAAGATAATAGTACGTACAGTAGCCCGTAGAACATTCAAATCACCAAAAAGGTTACCGTTTGCCGTTGTGATATAGTTATTTATTACGAAATTATATATACTTTAACCCAAGTTGTACAGATCGCAACGCGCCGTAACCTATATTTGTATATCTCCAAAATTGATGTTTTTTTATTATTGTCGTGTTCTACAGCTTGGTTTGATTGCCACAGATAAAAGTAAGACTATAAAAAGAAGCCATACACAGCCTGATGAAAATGGTTGGACTTTATCTGGTCTTAAATCTGTGTATGATCACTTTCCAAAGTCTTACTATTATTAGTGGCAATCAAACAACGCTGTAGAACACGACAATAGCAAAACCATGTGGTAAACCTTGAAAAATAAAAATAATATCAATTTTGGAGATATACAAATATAGGTTACAGCGGGTTGCGATGTGTAAAACTTGGGTTAAAGTATCTAAAATTTCGTAATAAATAACTATATCACAACGGCAAACGGTAACCTTTTTGGTGATTTAAATGTTCTACGGGCTACTGTACTATAAGTAGTACCTACCTAACTAGTACCTAACTAGGCCCGTATTATAAACCACTCTCAACGTTGAGATGAGAGCTATCTTGAGATCATACTTACTTGAGATGCTCTTATAGGAACACCATCTTAGGTATGATCTCAAGACAGTTCGACGTTGAGAGCGGTTTATAAATACGGGCCCTGTACAATATTAATAAAAGATGTGTTTGCTTGAAATTGTTATTTTATTTAAGAATATAAAAAGATGCACATTAAAACACCAAATAACATAACAACATATTTTTATTAACACAGACACATTAATTTATTGCTACATCCTATTTTAATTGAACTAAAAGCAAATACTTCTATAATCCCAACAATTATTGAATCTAACTAATTTCTTTAATCACATCTCAAAGCAACCTTAACTTATTTGAATCTACATTTAAAGTATACTAAAGAAATAATAATAATAATGATTTTTTTTCTTAAACATGCGCAGAAATATTGTCGTTACTTTTGAATAAAGAACAGGCGCAGTATCATATTTACGTAGACTGAAAAACCTAAATCACTTCCCGGCGCGTTCTTTGAATTTGGAACGAAGAGCGCGCCGGCAATGTTATATGAAACGGCGTGCTGTTTGAATTTAGAACTCTTCCATCTATCGTACACATTGCGTTCTCGTGGCTGTATAGCCACAGATGCGTTTACCTTTCGGCACAAACTGTAAAATAAAATAAAAAATTTGCGGTAAAGCGGAGTTCGCTGTTATTTTGTTAATAAAAAATGATTAATAATAATAATAATAATTAAGTCATTTATTCAAGCGACCATGGGCTCACATTGTGTTAGTATACTTAACTTATGTTAGTAAAAATGACGTACAAATTAAATTAAAATTGTCTTTCAATATGAGGCACTGGTCCATGTAAGGATAGCCAGTGCCCCATAAAGTGACCATCCACGCGGCCTGCGACCACGGCCAGGAGGCTGTTGCCGCTGTCGCGCGTCCGCCGCGCCATCGAGGCCGCTCTTTTTCGCATGATGGCGAAAAAACCATCTACACCCGCTTCGGCGAACATTCCCGACGCGCTACAGAAGCGAGGCAGCCGCAACAACGCCCTAAACGCGTTATTATATTGAACGCGAAGGGTTTCTAGCGCTCGACGTGTGTGTTTAACCCACAGGCTGCATGTGTAAAACGAGGTGCAGTAGGCTCGAAATAGTGTTATTTTAACTGGAACTGAACACCTGGCGAACCTGCGGGCTATCATATTCGACCTCACGGACAGCGCTCTCCGTTCACGCTCAATATCGTCGTCATCTTTTAAATCGTCTGTCACAATGTGACCTAGGTACTTAACACTATTTATTTTACTAAGAGTGACACCACCCAAGCTAACGGGTGGCACGTCCGTCGGGTATTTAGACCCAGCCTTGAATACCATGAGCTGGCTCTTTTTGGGATTGTATTTTAGACCATGGGCATTTGCATATGCTTCGCAGATACCCATGAGCTCCTTTAGTCCCCCAACCGATGCGCTCAGCAACACCATGTCATCTGCATAACTAATATTATTAAAACAGACATCGTCCACATGACATCCGACATGGGTGTTGCTGAGCGCAACGATCAGGTCGTTTACGTACAGGTTGAAGAGCGATGGTGAACTCAAACCCCCCTGTCTCACCCCACACCTCAACCTATACGGATCCGACAGAGCGCCCGCCCACCGTACACAGTTGACCTGATTTCCATACCAGTACCTTAGAACGCTGATTAACTCAGGAGGCAGCTTGGATTGCTTTAGTTTGTGCCACAGGACATCGTAGGAAACCAGGTCAAAAGCCTTGGACAGGTCGAGAAAACAGGCATATACAGGTGTACTCCTATCGGTGTAGTATCTGACGGCATGTTTCATGCACACAATAGCATTTTCCGTAGATAGTTTAGATCGGAAACCAAATTGGTTGTCGTGAGGTGTAAAATAACTATTAATGTGTGCATTCAACATACCGTCGAAAACCTTGGCGATGACGGTAGCCAATGAGATAGGTCTGTAGTTGCTTATGTCTGCACTATCGCCAGTTTTATTTTTAATAATAGGCACTACGACTGTTCTCATCAACTCCGTTGGCAAATACGCATGAACTACGCAGAAGCTGAATAACATCGCCAGAACCCGCGGCAGGTGTGGCCCAGCATGCTGAAGATGCTCAATGCTGAGCCCATCGTGGCCCGGAGACTTGCCTCTCGATACAGATTTAATGTAGCTAGCAACATCTTTCGCTGTAAATCTTATGCCAACCGGGTCACCCTCAGTATCAGCATTGTGCATCCCGGTGGTAGTTTTGGTGGCAAGTGGTTCAACAGTAAATGTTTGCTTAAACAAATTAGCAATCTCTTTCTCGCCACTCACACCTCCAACGCACACAGGCAGGCCAGGCTTTAAGTTTTGTTTGTTAGTGTTCTTCCAGAATGCACGAAAGTCCCGTTTGGAGTGTTGTTCCGCTAAGATATTCATTTTAATTTGATCCTCGTTATTTAGACACCACCTTAACTTAGACTTAAATACTTTCCGACTGAGATGCATGTCGTTATAAACAGAGCCAGTCGTGGGCCTACCGTGCCACAGCCATAGATTAAAAAAAAATTAAAATGAGGTCCGATGGTTCTGAAAGTGAAAATGAAATAAACATTGACTACACTTCACCAGATTTAAGATCGGAAGCTAAATTAGCGATGGAAAACCTGCTACCAGCGAAATCAAAAGAAAAATATATAAAAGTATGAAATAAAACACTTTTTAACGGATACTAGCGCGGTTTTATTGAATGTACTTTGGTATTTAGTTGGTATTTGGTTTGATTTTTGGTTTTCCCGACGTTTCGGCACCTTTGCAGCTGCCGTGGTCACGGGGACCACGTGTCTAGTGTCTAGTGAGCGCGTAAGCTTGAGAAGTGAATATATAAAAGTAGATGAAAATTTCATGTTCTGGAAAAACGAGAAAAATACAAAATTGTTCTCCGAAACAGTGTTCTTGGCGTATTTCAATGAAATTGCTAAAACTAAAAAGCCGTCTACATTATGGGCGATTTATTCTATGCTGTAATGTACAGTTCATATTAAAACTTTTAATATTAATTAAATTTATTATGTAAAGGCCCTTTTTTATTTCCTTGCATCTTTTAAGAAAAGCACTATATATGCCTCGGCCGAAATGGCAATTGCTTGTCTCGTATCATTGAAGTCCTCGCCTACGGCTCGGCCTTCAAACTCATACTCGACCTGCAATTGCCTATTTCGCTGCCTTTGCAATAATGTACTATTACCACTTTACACAACAACATTATAGGACATCTTACCACAAGCTCGAACGGTACAAGTGAGTCAAAAATGGCGCTCATAGCTTTTTATGCTTGTCTCACCGGAAACACAGATTAGACAGAGTGACGTTGAAAGAAGGGGTTTTCTTTGACAAAGTGATGTTGACAGGTGGGTTTAGGACGAGTAGATGGCGCTACGATGGACTGGCGACAACATCAGCAGGCTGATTATCTAATTAAAAACCACCTAGCGACCGTTTTCAGTTCAAGGATGAATGTAATACATTGCTACTTCATTTTGGGGTAAGATACGCACCAAAGAAAAGTAGCAATGTATGTCAAATGAAACCGGTCGCTAAATAGTTTCTCTTTAGATAATCAGCCCGCTGGCCGTCCTGCTCCACGCATCTGTCCCGGCTAGGGTTACCAGATGAAAAAATCAAAAGTCCTGAGAAGAGCCCGTTTTAGGCCCCAAAACGATCCTTGGAGACCATCCATAACTTTTTAAGATATTCTGAACTGCATTCACAGATTTTGAAAAAAAATTACCGCTAGCAAAAAAATTCTAAGATACCAAAAAAATTTTTTTATGCCAATCGATCCTTTTTCGTGTGCAGATCAAAATACTCTATGGAACCATTTAAGGTATGAGTACTAGAAACGACAGAAATCGCCAAAAACTTTTCCCATACATTTTGTACTGAAAAACGATAAATCTACTCGAAATATTTTTTATTTCTTACTAAAACTAAACGATTCTATTTCTTACTGTGATCAAAATACTCTTTAAGACTAACTGAAATTTGAGTACAGAAACTGTTTTTTTTTAGATCTAATGTCGTAGAAGATTGTGCCTGCGTGTAAAGCCGGTGTTGTGACTGACTGTAGTTTCCGTACTTAAATTTCAGTTGGCCTTAAAGAGCATGCAGTTTTGATCACATGCAGTAAGAAATACGATTATTTGGCAATAATAGTTATTTGTTATACAAGTGACCAAAATCAATTCACGAGGCAGAACAAAATTTTGGTCTCGTGTAAAACATACAAATTTTCACCTTTACCAGCGAGTAAATTTTTACGTGAGTTTCCTGGTAAAAAGCTAAATTTCAGCATTAAAAACTTGTTCATTAAATTCTTTTGGAGTTTCATCGTTTGACGCACTCATTTTTGGTAATTTATCATAAAAAGAGTTCGATCAAACCTATGCTGAAAATATTTGATTGAATCAGGCGTCACTTGGCGGAAGTCCCAAACCATTTTGAAAAAAGAAATATATGTAGCTTACTGCCGCAAACAATATAATAATATGCAAGATGTACCGCCCGCCCGCCCGCAAAAATATGCACATGCACACCACAAAATATCAGTGCACAAACCTGCATTTAGCAAGACAGCAACACACCTTGCACCTTCACCAATTAGGCTACTCTACACGTGTTTCGCCCTAACCCGAAGCATCCTCAGGAGCATCCACCGATCGGTGTTGGTTTACGCACGATCTAACTTCTGAGGATACATAAGCTACATATATTTATTTTTTCAAAATGCTATGCTGAAAAATTTTATTCATGAAGTAGATTCCCGCCGTTTTGTTTTACATTATTACGTTGTGCTTGGCTCTTATTCATTAATATCCCATATTATTTATTTATAACCATAAAACTCTAATTTGTTAATATTTATTATTATTTTATTTTTATTTCATACATGCGACCTCATTTCGTCCATACTCTTTATTTCGAAATATCAACCTTCTTTTTTAGGGTTCCGTACCCAAAGGGTAAAAACGGGACCTTATTACTAAGACTTCGCTGTCCGTCTGTCTGTCTGTCTGTCTGTCCGTCTGTCTGTCTGTCTGTCTGTCTGTCTGTCTGTCTGTCTGTCTGTCTGTCTGTCTGTCACCAGGCTGTATCTCATGAACCATGATAGCTAGAAAGTTGAAATTTTCACAGATGATGTATTTCTGTTGCCGCTATAACAACAAATACTAAAAACAGAATAAAATTAATATTTAAGGGGGGCTCCCATACAACAAACGTGTTTTTTTTGCCGTTTTTTGCTCGATATTAATAACGACAACAAACAGGTAGACAGTTGAAATTTTCACAGATGATGTATTTTTGTTGCCGCTCTAACAAAATACTAAAAACAGAATAAAATTAATATTTATGGGGGCTCCCATACAACAAACGTAATTCTTTTTTTTGCCGTTTTTTTGATACGGAACCCTTCGTGCGCGAGTCCGACTCGCACTTGGCCGGCTTTTTAACAATCCTTATTTAAAACTCCTTGGTATATCCGTGCATTTTTTTTTTACTTTTTAATCCATGTATTGTATGACACCATAAAGCACTCTATCTATCCTTTTCTCACATATCAATTTTACAAGTGTCATCCTTGTCACTTTATTTCTTTTTCCTTTATTATTTTAAAAGTTGGTGTTAGAAATTAAAAAAGCACTTTGCCTCACGTTCGCAGCAAAAATCGATTTTGCTGCGAGTTTTTACGCGCCAAAAGCGCCCTTTTTGTGCTGGAGAGGTGAAAAGAATATTTCGAGTTGATTTATCGGTTTTCAGTACAAAATGTATGGGAACGTTTCTAGTACTCATACCTTAAATAGTCCGATAGAGCCTTTTGATCCCCACACGAAACAGGATCGATTGGCATAAAAATTTTTTTTGGTATTTTTGCACTTTTTTTGCTAACGGTATTTTTTTTCCAAAATCTGTGAATGCAGTTCAGAATATCTTAAAAAGTTATGGATGGTCTCCTAAGAACGCTTTTCTGTAACTATAACGGTTAAGGTACTTGCCCTTAATGTACCGTCTGAAAAATCCACCCTGTATACCTAGTATGTTTACAAAAAGGTTATTTCAAGAGTTATCTCAAAACTTAGTTAATAAAAAGATAATCATTGTAATGTTTTATTACCTTGACAACATCCTTGGCTTCCTCGTTACCCATCCATTGAATCGTCAATTGTTATCCAAGGCTTCATGTTCTCTGCACAGGTGACTCCAATGTAGTGATTAGAAGTTCTTTGAGATCCGCACATATCTGTAACTTATAACGATCATGAACCATCACCTCTTTTACCTGGAAGGGTCCCTTGTATACTGAGTCTTGAGTGTAAGTTTTCACAAAGAAAAAACGTAACTACAGCGTTTACGTTTCAAGCAACATTTGTATGGGGAAAGTACAGCGCCGCCGTGCGGCGAGAGGATGAACCGATTCTTGTGAGTGTGAGTTTGCTGAAAATCGATCCGTTTTTAAACGCATCGAGCGCCATGAGTTTACAAAACCATTCTCGATATCGACCGCGTAAGCAATTTGTATGGGATATTGAAGCAGAGCCTTTAGCGGATACGCGAAGAACTAAAATCTATAGTAAGAGTGCTCACCATCCACGAGTTTACCATCCTCGCTAATGTGATAATGTGATAATAATGTAAAATGTCCCATATTTCGGCATGTTAAGACTCTTTGTGGGGATTCACCCACTATCTATATTATATAATTATTTTGTAATTCACAAAATATTATATAATATAATAAATTTACACACAATTTATATTTAATATAAAACTTTAAATATATTTATTTGCATATGTACAAAATATTATTTACATAACTATTATATTTATTACATTGATCACAAATCACAAGCACAATACATTCACAAATATATTTTTTTATGTCATCCGTCATTCATACGACATTTATCCGTCACGTATCGGCTGGCCGCCCGGTAGAATGGAAATGTGCAATCGAGTAGCGGCTCATTGTTCTCGAAACCGGTGTGCACGCGCAGCCAGCGTGCCGCCGCGCATTGTTCCCACACCAGTCGGAATTTAAGCTCGACGCGAGACGCACGACAATTTGCTCCGCCTTTTGTTTACGATTCGCGCCAATACCTAGCCTGTTGTTTATGTTGCTTGTGCTATACTTTCCTGTGCTTGTTACCTTCTCTGCTGTGCTCTGTTCTCCTTCTGTTACTTCTGTGCTCGTGTACCCAATAAACTGTGATCTGTACATATGCTATTGGATTATTTACGCCGGCTACCTACTACAGCCCTACAGCTAAGTACCAGTACAGACTATCTAATTTGGCGGAGTTCGCAACCACTCCACCTCCGCTAAACTGGTGACCTCCTTGAACATCAATAATGAGTGACAGCAGTGATTCGGCGAAAACCGTTCAGTTGAACGAAGGCGCAAACGAGAACGTCACTACCCGCCGCAAAACAAAAAAGCGCGTTTCCACTGTCTCACGTCACGACTCATCCGGCTTTAAACCGTACACCATGAAGGTTCCGTCATTTTCACCGGACGACCCAGAGATTTGGTTCGCGCTTTTGGAAGGGCAATTTGACAGTTTTGGCATTACAGAGGATACTGTCAAATTTACCAACGTCATCACAAACCTGGATATGACACATGCTAAGGCCGTGAAAGATATAATTATGAACCCTCCGGCTCAAAACCGCTACGAGACGATCAAGAGCGAGCTGATCAAGCGCCTCACCGCCTCCCATGAAAAGAAGGTCAAGCAGTTGCTAACCCATGAAGAGCTGGGAGACCGCAAGGCGTCGCAGTTTCTTCGACACCTGCAAGATCTGGCTGGGCCAAACGTTCCGAAGGAATTTATTCAGTCCATCTGGACCAGTCGCCTGCCACAGAACATCCAGACGGTACTGGCGTCTCAGTCCTCACATTCTCTGCAGCAGCTGGCAGACCTGGCCGACCGTATTCAGGAGATAACTGCACCTGGACAAGTCGCTGCTACCTCTTTGCCTGGCATAGCACCTGCCGGCCACAGCACGTCGAGCGAGATGAGCGAGCTTCGTTGGATGGTGGAGAGCCTCTCCATGAAACTCGACCAGTACACACGTTCGTCGCGCAGTCCCAATCGTTCGAGACCTCTTCAGCGACGTCGTGAATCTTCACGCTCTCGGTCGAGATCGGCCTCCAGCTACCGACGACACCCTCTCTGCTGGTACCATTTCAAGTTTGGCTCGAACGCGAAGAGATGCCAAACTCCATGCGATTTTAAGGCGGGAAACGCCGCAGGCAGTCGGTAATGGCGACAGACGATTGCCTCACCTCTCCAGGTCGCCTCTTCGTAACCGACCGCACCACGAAGACTCAGTTTTTGGTCGACACTGGCAGCGACCTCTGCGTCTTCCCTCGCAGCCAACTTCGAGAGCGCCGCGCAGCAACGGACTACCAACTCTCCGCAGCCAATGGAACTTCCATCTCCACCTATTGTAACGTTGTGTTCTGACAATCCACAAGTTTAAATCTTGGCGCGCAAGCGAAATGGTAGTTTTCAGTATTTTGCAGGAATTGGCACCTCCCCTTTAACGTCATTGGTTGTTTTTTGTAGCAGTCGCAACCTTAATAAATGTCTTTTCAAATTTTTTATTATTTGCATAAGGCTTTGAAAATAATAAACATTGAGAATCAGAGCAAAGTCTCTCAAATTTCGCTTCAGTTTAGCAAGGAATTAGACGATAGAAGATGGCGCGTGCCGCGCGTGATGATTCTGACCAATAGCAACAACGCCCAATAGGAAGGCAGATTTCGGAGCTACGGTGTTGCCATCTCGTGTCACGCTCTTCCATCTGACACTTTTGTTGAAGTTATGCGCGAACACCTTTTTGCTAGCTGAAGCGTCGATTGACAGTTCTTTGCGTTTTGTCCAAAAGTTTTATAGTCAGGAGACGCACAGATATTTATTTCTGTAGGTTAAATTTTGTTTGCAAAATATTTGGTAATTTTATTTAATTTCCAAGTGTGTTCGAATTTCGGAAAACGGAACGTTTTGGAAGGAGTATCGAAGCGGGTTAGGGCAACACCAAGCGAGCCTTCAGTTTTCAGGAAAAAAGATGACATGTGTGTTGAGAAAGAATTTTGATTATTTTATTTAACGCGGCCGAAGTCGGTCGAATAATTTAGAGAGAGAAAAACGCTACTGAGGTAAGTGGAGTGATATCTGTTTCAAGGCAGACTTCGTAAGACGCCATGAACATTTTCTGAGGTGGTGTTTATTACAGGTAAAACCTCAAGTTGCAGACCATCGTTTGTTTCTGGTCGCTGGCCTGAAGGTTTGCCAGGATCTTCGAAGGTTACTTGCCGTGGCTTGAGGAGTCAGCCAGGCAAAATTTCAAACGGGTGGAGGGAGCAGGCGGTTTGAAATCCTGCTAATCAGGATTGCTGCTTTAGCAAGACCTGGTAAGAAGTTGAAAACATTTTCCCCACGCCACGCCGCCATGTTGCATAGCCACAACGTGTTCAAAGTCTAATTTTCAGTTTGGTTAATCCTACACGTTTGTTTCAGCTATGGGAAATTAATTTCATTGATAGTCTTTGGGTCTACCACGTGCCACGTCATGTGCTGATGAGTTGCTGTCCACAACTACATGATAATCCTCCAGGGAGTTCAGAGGTCTAAATAATCCCTCATTAGTAAATACAGGACACACGAGGTCGGTGCTTTTTTACCCTTTAAATATTGTGAACCGTGGTATTTTCCAATTAGGGATGATAATTTAATATAAACTGTAACTTTTACTCTTTTTGCGACCCGACACACACCAACCAATAGAATCCATGTAGCGACCCCTGTCGCTGAGCTAGATTTGTGAATTTTTTCTCATGTAAGGTGTAAACCAATATTAGTAATATAGACTGTTTCAACCCATACCATTTTTTATTTTTTTTACCTTAACTTTATTCTTTTTGTCTCGTGGGTCCCAGCGGGCAATATTCAAAGGGAACCACGTGGCAAATGGCGCCCACATTTATTTAAAGTTATTGTTTGGTGTGTTTTGGTCAGCAACATCCCCAACTTTCTCATATCTGGGCCCGGACCGCAGGGTATATTGAGTGTGTAACAACTGTCCTGGCCCACCCCTTTGGCTTACTTATGGAATGATTTTAGTACTGATTGAGAGAGGGTAGGAGAGAGTAGGGGAGTGTTTTGTGTTTTGGTAAAAGTTTACAGTCGAGTCATTATATATTTTTGCTTAACTTAGAATCATATTTTGAAAGTATTTACTAGAGTCATATATGTATTTTGTGTAACTTAGAGTCATATATTTTTCAAATAAGAATATTTAGCTTCATTTTTATTGTGTGAACAACATTTAAAAGTCATTTTTTGTGCTTGAACAACATAACCACAGTAAAGATTTTTTTTTTTCAATTTAATACTTTTCTTTGGAACATTTTGCTTAGAATTTGTCTTTTTGGTAAGCAACAGTAGCGGCATAGATGGAAATTGTTTTTAGGTTGGAATACCACAGGTTCTAGTTTGTAATTTTATGTTGTGGTGTGCTGCTATTGTGAATGTTATAAAGTGAAAAAAAAAACACAAGTGTGGTTGTTTTATTTCCTTTAAATTTTTAAGTGTTAAGCTTTGTTCTATGTTTTATGTTATGTGTTATATGTTTTTATAAAACTAGGGTTATCATAAGATTTATATGTTCAGGTACCTACATGTTTCATGTTTTAAAGTTAACTTCAAGTTATATTGTTTTCATGATAAACTGTAACTAAACAGACATAAATATCAGATTTTACATTTGGTAACAATCTAGTGTTGTGTACACATTCATACTTTCAGAGAAAGATTTCAGTTTTCAACTTAAAAATTTATTTTGTTTTTACAAAGAATACATTTTGTTAAATTTAAAGTCCATACAGTGATTTATAAATTTGATACATTTTGTTAAAATTACATTTTATACAATTGGGTGAATATTACAATATTGTTACAAGCGGTGTGTCGTTGTGGTCAATACAATTACAAATAATTTTCTTGAATACTGTGTTTTCTCTGATTTAGTGTTGGATAATTTAACATTACCCTTTATTTAAATTGATTGTGAAGGAAATACCACCAGTTCTTAACAATGGATTTAGAAATTTTAGTACATTCACTCTTAAAAGATGAACTTACTTATGAAGTGACAATTAGGTCTGAAACACCGACATCTACAGTGCCTTTGTTGAGAAAGCAACTAAAACAACTTCTTATTGAGTGTCCCTCTGAGGTAATCATGGAAACAGAATTTGAAAGTAGTTCAGAACTTAAAATTATTTCAGATAAAATTAAAGAATTAAAAGCAAAACTTAGTGAAAAATCTGTTACAGCACATTGTTTGAGCAGATGCCGTGGTTTGGTACGACACTTACATCATAGGCTATTGCGAGTTGTGTCGGATGACCCTGCTGTTTTGTCACAAAAGGCAGAGTTGTCTAGCGCAATCGAGTTTTTATTGTCAGTTTCTGAAAAGTTTTTCTTGTCAACAAGAGCACAGCATCCTGAACAGTGCGACACACAGGTGGAACCGGTGCCAGTAGTAGCAGTTGCGGAATGTTCTGGTGATAGGAATGTGGCAAAGTGGAACTTGAGATTCAACGGGACCACAGACCCTCGTTCATTTTTGGAACGTGTCGACGAGCTCCAAGTTTCATATGGTGTTTCTGACGGCAAGTTGTTCAACTCAGCTGCTCAATTATTTTCAGAACAGGGTTTGCTGTGGTATCGTGGCATTAAAGGTCAGGTTGACAGTTGGGCAGAATTAAAATCTTTGTTGCTCGAAGAATTCGACCCGGTTGATTATGATTACAGGTTACTGGGTGAGATCCGTTCACGAACACAAGGAATGGAGGAGCCAACACACATTTATTTTTCAGTAATGGCATGCCTATTCAACAGACTGAAATCACCACTGCCGGAGGAGAAGCAGCTTGAAATCCTTTTGCACAACATCAGACCATATTTTTCCCAACAGTTAGCTTTGTTAGATATTACTACAATTTCCGATTTGAAGACAAAATGTCGTAAGCTTGAATCTGCTCGCCAACGTTCAGATTTTTTTGTGGAACCGACCAAGTCGAATTTTCTGAGTCAGGAGTTTTGCTACAAGGGTAAAGCAAAACAAGTTAATTATGTAGCAACACACAACACTAGTAGACCGCCAACAACATCACAACAGTTTAATTCTAATTCCATGCCTTCTGCAAACCAACGAGTGTGTTATAAATGTGGCAAGGGTAACCACAATTTTAGGTTATGTAAAGTGACACCCCAAAATATAAAATGTTTCAAATGTGGCAAAGTAGGTTTTACTGTCACTTCGTGTCCGAATTGCAGTAAGGGCACAAGTTTTAAAGGTTTACCACAGACAAAAAACTAGTTGGTGAGAACCGAGGTACAAATTTATTGGATAGTGAGGGTAAATTTAAATCTTTTCGTAGCATCGCTTCGGTTCTCTTCGCACCTAGTGAAAATGATGTTAGGCCTTACTTAAAATTTAAAGTAAATGATTTTGAAATTATTGGTTTATTAGATTCAGGTGCTTGTATCTCAATTTTAGGGAACAATGCACACAAACAATTTATAAAGTTTGGGTTTGAACTACAGGAGCGTGTAGACAGGTCGTGTAGTGTTGCAAATGGGGTTCAACTAGAATCTTTAGGGTTTATTTTTGTACCGGTTACTTTTGGTAAAATTAGCCGGGTAGTGAAATTTTTTGTGATTCCTAGTATAGTCACGGAGGTGATACTAGGTTGTGATTTTTGGAGATGTTTCGATTTAGGGAAGAACATTTTTGATCAGATAGATTATAGGAACGCTCCTAAACCATTTTTTAATAATTGTAGTTCAATTCACTCGGAACAAATAAATAGTATTCAGTCGTATAATAGTTTGTCTTTTAGTCAAAGAGAATTGGCTGATTCAATGGTGAAAGACTTTGAATCAATTTCTTCGGAAAGGATTGGGTTAGGAAGGACCTCTTTAACTGAGCATGTAATTGATACGGGAGAGGCCACACCTATTAGGATAGGACAGTATCCGTTGTCTCCGGAAAAGAAAAAAGCCTTAAACGACGAATTGGATAGAATGCTGGAATTAGACGTTGTAACACCTAGTGAAAGTCCGTGGAATAATCCCGTTCTATTAGTCAAGAAAGCGAATGGCGATTGGAGATTCTGTCTTGATTGTAGGAAGCTTAACGCCGTTACCAAGGGCGATGCATATGCTATTCCGTACATGCCTCAGATACTTGACAGCCTTAAGGAGGCTAGGTACTTATCCTCGATAGATTTAAGCTCCAGTTTTTGGCAAATTCCACTCCAAGCTGAGTCGCAGGATAAGACTAGTTTTACCGTTCCCGGAAGAGGTATCTTTAAATTTAAGGTGATGCCGTTTGGACTGTGCGGAGCTCCGGCTAGACAGCAACGTTTGATGGATAGGTTGTTGGGTCACGGGTTCTGCAGTGATATTGACAACGGAACAGTTTACTGTTACGTTGATGACATTATTATCTGTAGTTCTGATTTCCAAACGCATTTACTACTTTTAAAACGGGTGTTTGACAAGCTTAAAGAAGCCAATTTATCTATCAATTTTACAAAATCTAAATTTTTCCGAAGTTCTATTAAATATTTAGGTTACGTTGTAGACGAATTCGGTCTGAGAACTGATCCGGAGAAGGTTTCCGCAATTTTGAACTTTCCTACGCCAACTTCAAGTCGTGAGGTCAAAATGTTCCTTGGAACATGTTCCTGGTATAGACGGTTTATCCGTAACTTTTCGACTATTGCTGCACCACTTAATAAGTTGACGTGTAGTGGGAAGAATGCGCCACCTTTTTCTTGGTCGGAGGAAGCCGAAGAGTCCTTTAATACTTTAAAAAATGCCCTGGTTACAGCACCAGTTTTAGCTGTACCAGATTTTGAGAAACCTTTTACTGTGCATTGTGATGCATCTTCATATGGGTTAGGAGGAATGTTATCTCAGGAAATTGACGGACATGATCACCCTATTGCATTTGTTAGTCGTTCTTTAAATAAAGCAGAGAGAAATTACAGTGCTACAGAAAGGGAAGCCTTAGCTGTTTTGTTTTCGGTCGAGAAATTTGAACCTTATTTGGGATCTCGTCCTTTTAAAGTTGTCACGGATCATTCATCTCTAAAATGGTTTACTAAGCTGGAGAACCCTTCAGGTAGACTGGCACGTTGGTTTTGTCGACTGTCTCAATTCGATTTTCAGGTTGAGCACAGAAAAGGCACGGACAATGTGGTTCCAGACGCGTTATCCAGACTTATGGACGCTAACACCTTAAACGTGATCAACTCTGTGGAGGACGAGTGGTTTGATAAAATTTTCAATGGTTGTAAGTCGCATCCACTTAATTTTCCTAATTTTTGTGTAAAGGATGGTAATTTGTATCGTTTTTCAAAGTGTAAATTTAATTTATTGAGTGAATTTGATTGGAAGCTGGTAGTACGAAGGGACCAGAGAGTGGCCATTATTAAGGAGAACCACTGTGAACCAACAGCGGCTCATTTGGGGGTTTTCAAAACCCATAGACGCCTTTGTCTACGGTATTATTGGCCAGGAATGTACAAAGACATTGTTGATTTCATTAAACACTGTGACACTTGCGCCGCATACAAACCATCACAAAAGGCAACTCCAGGCTTAATGGGTAAACCGAAAGTCTGCCATAGACCATTCCAGGTTTTATCCGTAGACATCGTTGGGCCAATGCCAAGGTCTCGTTCTGGGTTTGTTTATCTTTTGGTAGTTACCTGTTGCTTTTCTAAATATTGTTTAATTTTTCCTATGAGACGTGCTACTTGTGCGGAAGTGGTGAAAAACTTGGAACAACGCGTAATATTAGTACACGGCGTCCCAGAAACTGTAATTGCTGATAACGGAGTGCAATTCACAGGATCTGAGTTCCGCCAAATGCTCGAACGTTATAAAGTTCCGAAACTCCATTTTACCCCGCGTTACACACCTCAAGTAAATTTGGTTGAAAGATACAACAAAACCATAATGACAGCTGTTTCTTCTTATGTTAAAGATAATCATCGTACATGGGATGAACAATTGCCGAAAATTCAGTTAGCAATAAATAGTGCCGTGAACGAGTCCACTGGATTTTCACCATTTTTTCTCGTACATGCTAGGGAACCCGTCATCAGTGGTACCTTTTATAAAGACACAGATAAGGAATACGAACCTGGGGTACCTAGGGACGAATACGCCGGTGAATTTCACGTCTTAAAGACGATTTTCGAAAAGGTACGCGAGCACTTATTAAAAGCCCATGCTGAGAACACCACTCACTATAACTTAAGAAGAAGAGCGGAAACATTTTCTGTAGGTGATGTTGTGTGGAAGAGAACATTTACTCAGAGTGATGCGCAGAAATTTAAAATGGCCAAATTGGCACCTAAATTTGAGAAATGTAGGGTAAAGAAAGTTTTATCGCCTTTGGTGTATGATTTGGAAAGAGTTTCTGATGGTCAATCTATAGGTTCTTGGCATATTAAGGATTTAAAAGCTTAGGGCACTTATTACATCTTCTCTAGTAGTGTGTCAAATACACAAAAATTTGGCACACGAAGCGTGTGTCTCTGTGTGGTGTTTACAGTTATTTTCAGTGTGACACTATTAGTTTGCACGGTGAAGTATGAATGGACAAATGGTGATGAATGAATGTATGACGATTGCATGCGGAGGAATTTGGGTGTGAAAGAGCAGGGAATTGCCGGTAGCCAAGCTATAGGTAGATGGAGGCCTGGTTTAGTTTTTTGTGTGGTTCGAATCTCTAATGAGTTAGAATTCACCTTTTGTTACAAGTGTCGAATCTATTTTTTTTACCATGGTGTAGATTCGGGTAAATCTTGATATTTTTTTTTGTTTGCTCTTGTCAGGGAGGTAGTGAAACTTATTTTCTTTTCAATTCATATTCCAATGTTGCGACGAGTTGTTACTAAAAGATAATTTTCTATTTGGTTGACTGAAGATTTTTTTCTATTTGGGTGACTGAAATTTATGTCACGAACTTGTTTTTTTTATTTTTTTGAATATTTAGTCGTTGTACAGTCACAACAACTGTTGTTGCATTCGCATATTTTAGTGAATGTAAAATTTTTTTTGGAGCGTAGTTTTGACTCCTTTTTCGGTTTACAACCGGTTTTGCGTTGTAAATGTTTTGTTTGTGCGGTTTGTTTTGTTTCGTTTTGTCTCGTTAGGTGGATGTCCTGTGTCGTCAAATGTGATGTCACGGTGATGGGTTGTACGTCCAGGGTATTTCATGTTTTTTTGGGTTGACGGTCGACATGGTTTGTTGCATCGTTGCGTTCAATAGAGTTTTTAGTGTTGATAGTAGGTTTTGTAGTTTGAGGACGCTGAGGGCAGCGCCTTTTTTTCAGGAGAGGGGGTATTGTAACGTTGTGTTCTGACAATCCACAAGTTTAAATCTTGGCGCGCAAGCGAAATGGTAGTTTTCAGTATTTTGCAGGAATTGGCACCTCCCCTTTAACGTCATTGGTTGTTTTTTGTAGCAGTCGCAACCTTAATAAATGTCTTTTCAAATTTTTTATTATTTGCATAAGGCTTTGAAAATAATAAACATTGAGAATCAGAGCAAAGTCTCTCAAATTTCGCTTCAGTTTAGCAAGGAATTAGACGATAGAAGATGGCGCGTGCCGCGCGTGATGATTCTGACCAATAGCAACAACGCCCAATAGGAAGGCAGATTTCGGAGCTACGGTGTTGCCATCTCGTGTCACGCTCTTCCATCTGACACTTTTGTTGAAGTTATGCGCGAACACCTTTTTGCTAGCTGAAGCGTCGATTGACAGTTCTTTGCGTTTTGTCCAAAAGTTTTATAGTCAGGAGACGCACAGATATTTATTTCTGTAGGTTAAATTTTGTTTGCAAAATATTTGGTAATTTTATTTAATTTCCAAGTGTGTTCGAATTTCGGAAAACGGAACGTTTTGGAAGGAGTATCGAAGCGGGTTAGGGCAACACCAAGCGAGCCTTCAGTTTTCAGGAAAAAAGATGACATGTGTGTTGAGAAAGAATTTTGATTATTTTATTTAACGCGGCCGAAGTCGGTCGAATAATTTAGAGAGAGAAAAACGCTACTGAGGTAAGTGGAGTGATATCTGTTTCAAGGCAGACTTCGTAAGACGCCATGAACATTTTCTGAGGTGGTGTTTATTACAGGTAAAACCTCAAGTTGCAGACCATCGTTTGTTTCTGGTCGCTGGCCTGAAGGTTTGCCAGGATCTTCGAAGGTTACTTGCCGTGGCTTGAGGAGTCAGCCAGGCAAAATTTCAAACGGGTGGAGGGAGCAGGCGGTTTGAAATCCTGCTAATCAGGATTGCTGCTTTAGCAAGACCTGGTAAGAAGTTGAAAACATTTTCCCCACGCCACGCCGCCATGTTGCATAGCCACAACGTGTTCAAAGTCTAATTTTCAGTTTGGTTAATCCTACACGTTTGTTTCAGCTATGGGAAATTAATTTCATTGATAGTCTTTGGGTCTACCACGTGCCACGTCATGTGCTGATGAGTTGCTGTCCACAACTACATGATAATCCTCCAGGGAGTTCAGAGGTCTAAATAATCCCTCATTAGTAAATACAGGACACACGAGGTCGGTGCTTTTTTACCCTTTAAATATTGTGAACCGTGGTATTTTCCAATTAGGGATGATAATTTAATATAAACTGTAACTTTTACTCTTTTTGCGACCCGACACACACCAACCAATAGAATCCATGTAGCGACCCCTGTCGCTGAGCTAGATTTGTGAATTTTTTCTCATGTAAGGTGTAAACCAATATTAGTAATATAGACTGTTTCAACCCATACCATTTTTTATTTTTTTTACCTTAACTTTATTCTTTTTGTCTCGTGGGTCCCAGCGGGCAATATTCAAAGGGAACCACGTGGCACTATGGCTATGCGCATTTTAACCTGGACTTAGGACTACGCCGTACCTATCCATGGCGTTTTGTAGTGGCAGACGTCACTAAACCAATTATCGGTGTAGATTTTTTGTGTTTCTACAATTTAATAGTGGACTGTAAAAATAGAAAGCTATCTGATAAGTTAACTACTGTTTCCACCCCAGCTTCACTGGCTTTTAATTGTAATAATGTGCTTTCTGTTAAGGTTCTGACTGGTGAGTCGCGTTATCATCATTTACTGTCACGTGAGTTTCCTGAAATCACGCGACCAGCTGGTACTCAACGCACTATACCACACAACACACAGCACCACATACGCACTACACCAGGTCCTCCAGTTTCGTCTGCACCTAGGCGTTTAGCTCCAGACAAGCTCAAAATAGCGAAGGCCGAGTTCGATGCTATGCTCGCAAATGGCACAGCTAGGCCTTCTGAAAGCTCCTGGTCCTCTTCGCTACACCTGGCGCCGAAGAAGGACAACGGTTGGCGCCCCTGTGGCGATTACAGGCAGCTCAATGCACGGACCATCCCAGACAGGTACCCAATACGTCATATCCATGACTTCACCCACAACATCTCGGGTTGCAAGGTCTTTAGCACCATCGACCTTGAAAAGGCGTACCAACAGATACCTGTCTGCGCGGAGGACATACCGAAGACCGCCATAACCACTCCCTTCGGTATGTTCGAATTTCCATACATGACGTTTGGTCTGCGTAATGCTGGCCAAACTTTTCAGCGTTTTGTTGACGAGGTGACGCGCGGGCTGGACTTCGTGTTCACTTACTTGGACGATTTTTTAATATTCAGCAGGAACCACCAGGAACACGAAGACCACCTGAGGAAAATTTTCACCAGGCTTCGGGATTACGGCATGGTTGTTAACGTGTCCAAGTGCGTTTTCGGGGCTCCCGAGGTAACCTTTTTGGGTTATCGTATTTCGGAGAGCGGAACCAAACCACTGGACCTAAAAGTCCAAGCCATCCGCGATTTCCCCCCTCCAAAGGACGTCAGGTCGCTCAGACGGTTTTTGGGCATGGCCAATTTTTATAGGCGATTCTTGCCTAACGCCGCCCAAACCCAAGCGCCTTTAAACGCCTTACTCATGGGGGCAGTAAAAGGGTCCACACCTATCACCCAAGCCGGCGATGCTCTAAAGGCTTTCTCAGAGACCAAAGAAAGCCTCTCTAATGCAGCTCTTTTGGCACATCCAGATTGCCGAGCCAAGCTAGCGTTGGTTACAGACGCATCAGATCTGGCTCTAGGGGCCGTCCTGCAGCAGTTAAAGGACGACGTGTGGGAACCCCTAGCGTTTTTCTCCCGCAAACTCAGCCCGTCGCAACAAAACTACTCACCGTACGATCGCGAGCTCCTCGCGATCTACGAATCCATAAAGTACTTTCGATACATGCTTGAGGCGAGACATTTTACGGTCTACACGGACCATAAGCCGATTAGTTATGCCTTCCACGAACGGAAGCATAACTGCTCGCCAAGACAGTTCCGACATCTGGACTACATATCTCAGTTCACGACCGACATAAGGCATATCTCCGGCAAGAACAACGTCGTGGCCGACACCTTATCTCGCGTCGATGAACTGAGCGCTCCAGCTTGTCTCATCAACCTCGCTCAAGCCCAAGAGTCGGATACAGAACTAGCCCAGTATCTGTCTGAGGGCTCATCTCTCCGGCTTAAAAAAAATCGAATACCCTGGAAGTACGTCACCCCTGTACTGCGATGTCAGCACACCGACTCCCAGGCCATTCGTCACAAAAGACTTGCGTAGACAGGTATTCCAAAGCCTCCATTCGCTTAGCCACCCCGGTGCCACAGCTACCGCACAACTCGTTGCTGAACGGTTTGTTTGGCCCGGAGTCAGAAAGGACTGCCGCGAATGGGCTCGAACTTGCATACCGTGCCAACGCACCAAGGTAAGTCGACATGTATCCGCACCTTTAGGTACTTTCGACTTGCCTCGTGCGCGGTTTAAGTACGTCCATATCGACCTTATTGGAGCCTTACCTGTTTGCCAAGGCTACAAATATTGCCTGACAGCCATAGACCGGTTTACACGGTGGCCGGAAGTCATACCGCTACCGGATATAACCGCCGAAACGGTTGCAAAGGCGTTGATTTCAGGTTGGATCTCCCGTTACGGTTGCCCAACAGATATTGTAACAGATCGCGGGGCACAGTTTGAGTCCGCGCTGTTCCAATATCTGGCAAAGACCATCGGGTTCATCCACAAACGCACAACCGCCTACCACCCGGCGTGCAACGGCCTAGTGGAGCGCTTTCACCGACAACTAAAAGCCTCCATCACCTGTCATGCGCAACAAAATTGGATTGAGGTGTTACCTTTTGTGCTGCTTGGCATCCGCAGCGCTTTCAAAGAAGACCTGCAGTCTTCTTCGGCAGAATTGCTGTACGGCGAGCCATTAAGGCTCCCCGGCGAATTTTTCCATCCGAGCACACTCTGTACATCTGACTTGTCAGACTTCACAGCGCGCTTACGCTCGTTCGCCGAGAAACTTAAGCCAGTCCCAGCTTCTCGCCATAGTAATCACAAGGTGTTTGTTTTTAAAGAGTTAGCCACAACCGAACACGTCTTCCTCCGTGAAGACGCTTCGCACGTGACATTTCAGCCAGCCTATTCTGGACCTCACAAGGTGTTAGAGAGAAGTGACAAGGTATTTAAAATCCTGGTCAAGGGCAAACCTGTCACGGTTAGTATCGACCGCCTAAAACCTGCATTCGTGCTCACAGACGAGGAAGACCTGCTACATAACACACACACTCACACACCTCCAAACACCACAGACATACACACTAACACACCTCCAAACACAACTGACACACCTGCATCACTTCAACCTCATAAAATCACACGCTCCGGAAGACACGTCCGGTTCCCGGATTATCATCGACCCTAACCAGGTCTCTGGGGGGGAGTGATGTGGGGATTCACCCACTATCTATATTATATAATTATTTTGTAATTCACAAAATATTATATAATATAATAAATTTACACACAATTTATATTTAATATAAAACTTTAAATATATTTATTTGCATATGTACAAAATATTATTTACATAACTATTATATTTATTACATTGATCACAAATCACAAGCACAATACATTCACAAATATAATTTATTATGTCATCCGTCATTCATACGACATTTATCCGTCACGTATCGGCTGGCCGCCCGGTAGAATGGAAATGTGCAATCGAGTAGCGGCTCATTGTTCTCGAAACCGGTGTGCACGCGCAGCCAGCGTGCCGCCGCGCATTCAGGGTTGCCAACTGTACGAGGTTCCTCGTACAAATACGAGAATTGACGTCTTGAATACGAGGCAAAATTAGGCAAAAATCACCAAATACGAGGATTTTACAAAATAGTTTTCATACAAAATTGGTAATGTACGAGATTTTGAACAGATTTTGTGTGGAAATACGATAATCTCCACCAAATCTGTACGAGAATTTATTTAAATGGGTTGGAAACCCTGCGCGCATTGTTCCCACACCAGTCGGAATCTAAGCTCGACGCGAGACGCACGACAATTTGCTCCGCCTTTTGTTTACGATTCGCGCCAATACCTAGCCTGTTGTTTATGTTGCTTGTGCTATACTTTCCTGTGCTTGTTACCTTCTCTGCTGTGCTCTGTTCTCCTTCTGTTACTTCTGTGCTCGTGTACCCAATAAACTGTGATCTGTACATATGCTATTGGATTATTTACGCCGGCTACCTACTACAGCCCTACAGCTAAGTACCAGTACAGACTATCTAATTTGGCGGAGTTCGCAACCACTCCACCTCCGCTAAACTCTTAATGACTTCAAGATTTTAAAATTGAAATATTTAATTATCATGATCGAGTATAGTGCCCCGATTTATAAAATTGTGTCATTTGCCTGTAGTATCGCAGATATGATAGATATGCGGATGGGCTATTATGTGAAAATGTACGTCTGACGGAATGCTTTAAAGTGCAATTTTGATTCCCAAAATCTGTCGGTAACTTTTTGATATTTTACAAAATTTGTTAAAATTTCAAAATCTTTTCGCCGACTTGGATCGAGAATTTCCCAATATTTTTTTTTTACTCGGTATTCAGGATGGAGGAGGAGTTCGCTTGCGCAATGGCATAGCGCCTGGCCCAGCGATTGCGGAGCACATTTTCAATGCCTTTGATAGTCACGCGTAATGTGATATCTTTAGATTTTTAAAAATTACTAAACGTCATACCTGTTTGAAAGCTTTTGTGTGATCAGTATTGGTATTTTGACAGTACCTAATCAAATACATGAATTATGTAGTTTAGTTTAATTTATTTTTATGTTAATTTATTTGTGGACCTTTTGTTTGAATTGAATACTATCCCATTATAGAATTTTGGCTCTGCTCTTAAGTTTGTGATCTCAGGCCCCTGTTTGGGATAAAATTTATGATAGTTGATTGTTAATAAAAAAGGTTTCATATTAAGAAACAAATGACGATGTTTTATTGTTGAATATTCTGAATATTTTTTTGAAAAATCGAATTTGGCGGAAAAAAACGCCAAAAATTCTTACCAGATGAAATAAGGATACGGAGTTAGAATAGAAAGCTGCATAATCAGAGAGAAATATAGGCTATAGTTGTTTAAAAATAAATTATTGCAATAGTGAAAACCTACCAAAAAAATCCTAAAAAAATATTTGGCATGAACTGTGTAAACTATTGATAATAAATAAATAAAAGATTTTAATACAGTTTTCTTAAAATTATTCTAATCGGAAGTTTCGTTTGGAAGTTACTACGTGTATATGGGATCATTTTACTTCAAAATACAAATTGTCTCACAACGCAGACGTGCGCGGGCTGAGGTTTTGGGGGGCGGGAGAGGGGAAATGTGCAAAGAATAGTTTAGTGTTGACGCAGATGCGACACTAACGTATTCTTTGCCTTTTTAACCGACTTCAAAAAAAGGAGGAGGTTCTCAGTTCGTCGGAATCTTTTTTTTTTTTTTTATGTATGTTACTCGATTACTCGAAGACGGCTGGACCGATTTATAAAATTCTTTTTTTGTTTGAAAGTATATACTTTCAAGTTGGTCCCATTGTCATGAAATCAGGATCTGATGATGGGATCTTGGAGAAATCGAGGGAACTCTTCAAATATTATAGGCACATCTATAGCGATTTTAGTATTTTCTTAAGTAACTTGTGCATTTGCTTTCGAAAAGTACTATTTCGGTGAAGTGGAACTGATGATGAAGACCAGCATAGATGATCATCGGAAATATTCAATACTAAGTAGTTCACTGGTACGATACGATTACTTTAATATGGTTGCTAGGATATTTATGCTCATGATAATTCTTATGGTGAAGTGGAGCTGATAGTGAAGTACCAGGAGAACTCCTCAACAATAAACGCCCCTGCGTCGGGAAAAGCAGTACTATGTAAAAAGTGATGAGCCGTTGACATAAGGCTATTGTAACTTAGATAATATCATCACCAAATACACTTACCACAAAAAAGTTTAAAATAAAAAAGTTTTTAATAAAAGCAAAACCTCTTTCAAAAATCTTGAAAATAATCTAACAAAAACCGCTTCAAAAATAAATTAATGGCTCTAAAAAGCAAGAAATAAAATATTGAAATCTGCATAATAACTAACTCGAAAGTTTGTATGCATATCTTATATTAAACAACGTCTTATGAAGTCGGGTGGGGTTTAAACCCATGATTAAAGTTTAGATATATTAGTTTAGATAAAAAATATCCTTCGTTCCCCCCCCCCCCCTCCCCTCCCCACCCGACTTCAAAAGGCGTTGTTTAATATAAGATATGCATACAAACTTTCGAGTTAGTTATTATGCAGATTTCAATATTTTATTTCTTGCTTTTTAGAGCCATTAATTTATTTTTGAAGCGGTTTTTGTTAGATATTTTCAAGATTTTTGAAGGAGGTTTTTCCTGTTGGACTCTGAAAGTACTTAGGTATAAAACTT
Organism: Agriphila geniculea; assembly: GCA_943789525.1. NCBI lineage: Eukaryota > Metazoa > Arthropoda > Insecta > Lepidoptera > Crambidae > Agriphila > Agriphila geniculea. The sequence continues at coordinate 23,729,452 of OX038871.1, forward strand.
TTAATAATAAAATTAAATAATTATGTAACTAGTTAGGTACTTATTTATTGTATTGTAATAATTGTCTGCCTAAATTCTCAAGATACAGAAATTAAATGAATAACCGATTATCTTCTACTGTTATTTATTTATAAGAGTATGAGAAAATCATACCAAAAATAAGACAAATAATTATTATTGAATTTTTTGATTCAAGGCATTCACATCACAATGCTATTTTTATATTAGCAGAGCGGTAATATATTACAAACCCTATAGGGTTTGAGGTTAGTTTTCGCACATACTATCCACCGCTCTTCATGGTTTCCTTCGGCAGCAGCTGAGGATGTACAGAAGGCACGACGCCTGCCTGCGATATGGTCACTCCAGCCAGCAATCTGTTCAGCTAATCGTCGTTCCTGATCGCTAACAGTATGTGTCTTGGCCTCACTCTTTTCTTGTCCTGCTCTTTTGCAGCGTTTGCTGCTAGCTCCAGTACTTCTGCTGCGAGGTACTCCAAGACTGCTGCTAGGTAGATGGCTGCTCCACCGCCGATCCTCGGCGCGTAGTTTCCTTTGCGAAGAATCTTGTGTATTCTGCCTACTGGGAATGAAAACCGGTGCGGCTCTTCAGTAGCGATTCTTCGCAAGGAAACTACGCGCCGAGGATCGGCGGTGGAGCAGCCATCTACCTAGCAGCAGTCTTGGGAGTACCTCACAGCAGAAGTACTGGAGCTAGCAGCAAACACTGCAAAAAAACAGGACAAGAAATTCATCACGTAAATACGAAAATGTTGTATTGATGCATTCAAATGGTGGGGATAGAAACTGTGACGTCATAAAATTTTCAGTATAACAGAAAACTATTTATAGTTCGTTAATTTGATTTAGTTCGAACTGTTTTCTTATATTCCTACTGTTAAATAATAAATTAAATAATATATAAAGACTTAAAATTAGATAGGCCTTATTTGTATCAAGTATTACCTTAATACGGACGGAATTAACATATTTGCAAATAAATAGATTATTATTTAGATTTAGAACAATATTTTCTAATTTTCTAACATGCTTGATAGGAAAGTACTTAAATAAACTTTTTTATATTAGTTTCAAAGTGGAGGAATGCGTTACGTTACGGCGTATTTGAATGGTGACCTCAGTAAGCCCACTGAATTGAGGGCCCGCATAGAAGGGCCACTGATATTCAGCTTTGGGCACAACTTGACCCACCCCCTGACTAGAGGATTTCTAACAGGGGTTCTCATATTTATCGGTTTATAATTTGCCCTTGATTTCTTTGCATTATGCAGCTATGCCCTCCTTATTGCAAACGCAGTACTTGCAAAATGGCGGGTTGGAGATAAACGCGGGAAACATATTTTTATATATCTAGGCCACAAGTCTATGTTATAATAATATTATTTAAAGCATACCTAAAAATACCTAAAAAGAAAAAAATCAAGCTTTCTATTGACATATTTTTCTTTTACTTTAACGGTGTCATCTAAATAAAATGTGGAATACTGCATTTTTACCTACCATTTTGGGATTGTGGGCATTATAGTATCACTAAGACCAAATGCATGTTTATTACTGCAAAATTACCTAGCACATGTTGAAAACTGCGTTTTAAATTAGCAATAATATACTATTTTCATGCATGGTACTAGTTAAAAGTGTTGGCTTTAGATATTTAAGTAGCTAAGAAATGAAATAAAACAAAGTTTTGGTAGTGTAGTAGTGTTCCCAACAGGTACTGGAGCGGGTACAACATGGGTATTCGACATGATTTTCATCTTATTCATGTTTATGAGACCCACTCTTTGTAAAGCACTACGGAGATTTTCGAGCATTGTGTTCAGGTCTTCCAAGGTCTCAGCCATATAAACTATGCCATCGGCAAAACGAAGGTGTGTTAGGTACTGGTCATTAATGTTGATGCCGAGTCCTTTCTAGTCTAAGAGTTTAAAGATGTCCTCCAACGCAGCTGTGAACAGTTTTGGAGAAATGAAAGAAAGAAAGAAAGAAAAGAAAGAAAAATACATTTATTTTGGGACCACACAACGATACACAATTAAACTATAACAAAAATAACAGAAACTAAAAACATAGGTAGGTAATACACATTGCGTATCGTCGCGTGATGCCAAAATGTGCCAAGCTCAGTATTGCGCAGCAAGCGGGGGCCTGCTGCACTGAAATAACGTCTCCCTCTCTCACATCTCCAGTGGCGTAACTACACCATCTGAGGCCCGTGGCAAATTCATCGACCGGGGCCCTCTCTTAAGTATTCTGTGGGCCCTCCCATAGAAAAAAGTTATACGTTTTAATATCATTTTTAACCGACTTCAAAAAAAGGAGGAGGTTCTCCAATCAACGGTTTTTTAGGGTTTCGTACCCAAAGGGTGAAAACGGGACCCTATTACTAAGACTTCGCTGTCTGTCTGACTGTCTGTCACCAGGCTGTATCTCATACAACTCATACAACAAACGTGATTTTTTTTGCCGTTTTTTGCTCGATATTAATAACGACAACAGGTAGACAGTTGAAATTTTTACGGATGCTGTATTTCTGTTGCCGATGTAACAACAAATACTTACTAAAAACATAATAAAATAAATATTTAAGAGGGGTTCCCATACAACAAACGTGTTTTTTGCCGTTATTTGGTGCGGAACCCTTCGTGCGCGACTCCGACTCGCACTTGGCCGGTTATTTATGTATGTTTTACGATAACTTCGCCAGTTGTTAACCGATTTTAATTTTTTTTTGTCTGAAGGAACATAGCGCACATCCAATTCTTTAAAGTCATATATGTCAAAAAATTTAAAATTGAGTTAAATAATGCCACAACTTTCCTATTGATCTAACATTTATCTAGACTTTTATATATATCTAGACTTTAAAGAACTAGATGTGCGATAGGTCAGGTGTGGTTCCTTACAATTTTTACAGAGATATGGCTAGTAGCTTTTTCATAATTCTGAAAATAAAACAATTATTTAGCTTACCATCGCACGAGTTTTTACTGATTTTCAGACATAACTTCTTTGTTTATGAACGATTTACAGATGATTCTATTTTAGTTTGAAAGGGTATAAGTTACAGTACCCTTTCAAACTAAAATAGAATCATGACATCTCTTGAGGTTACAATAATCTCAAGAGTGGTCATATTTTAATTTCATTGGTATTGGACTTTGGACAAATAGGATATGCTTAGTGATTGAGATATTGGTAGATTTATGACAATCCAAAACAAACCGAGCTATTGTCTGCGACGTTGGACTAAACTTGGACTATGAAGGCATAACGGAACTCCTTAAAAACAAACAGCCTGAATTTGGAAATTGAGTTATGGACATTGTACTATTGAAAATATTATATACTAAAAGTTAAAAAATATTTAAGTTGGTACCTACTCTAACATATCTACCACGAAAAAGTTAAAAATAAAAAAAGCTATAAAAAAAGGAAAAACCTCATTCAAATACCTGAAAATAAAAAAAATTGCTTCAAAATTTCATAAAACGCAGATCAAATTTTAATAAAACACATCTAATGAATTTGGGTGAGGCTTTTAGAAGTATTTAGAAATAGTTGTTCTCCAGCCCCATCCGACTTCAATAGACGTGTTTTATTAAAATTGATATGCAATTTGAATATTATTTCTTGCTTTTTAGAGGTATTTAACTTTGAACTGTTGTTGTCAATTTTGAAGCTGTTTTTATTTTCAAAGTTTTAAGGGAGTTTTTTTTCATAAATTCAAAAAATTGTTACTTGTTCAGGATCTGGATATTCACTAGGGTCGGGCTCTGCAATTTTAGCGCTTTCAGCAGCCCTTTATTCTTTTCCTAAGCAGTGTTCACTCGACTTATCGTCAATAAATTCCTCGTTCAAGTACCGACTGATTTTAGGCAGCTATTTTTTTTCCTTCGTTTCCTTCTTCCTCTTTCGTTTTTCGCTCCCACTTAAATACTTTCTAGAACCTAGTGATATCTTTTTTCCACTACTAAAATAAACGATAAAACGAAAACTACAACGACTAAAAAACAATGTAAAACAAACAACCAATTCTCACAAGAAACTTACTATGAATGTTGCGTTGCGTAATGAATGGACCCTTTTTGGATACAGAGATTTGGAAAAAGTGATTTTAGCTACCCATTATGTTAACAAAGGAATTTGGCCATTGACCGACCATCTGTGCACTTTCATGTTTCAACTTTTTAGAGCCGCACGTGTATCTAGTCCTTTTTTGTTCCGAGGTATTTATGAGACAGTGAAAATGCGAGCTTTTGGTTCCCATCCCATGCATTCTTATTTCCGCTTATTGACAGTTTTTTTTTTGCTAAATTTTGTTATAAATATTAGGTTCCTCTTGTGGTCATGGCCTCTCGAGCCGGCGGGGGGCCCCTTCGGGCCAGGGGCCCGTGGCATTTTGCCCGCTCTGCCACCCTATAGTTACGCCACTGCACATCTCGCTGCAGTTGGACGGGATTTGTGTTAATTAAATTAATCAAAGTTAATTAAAGTTAATTAGAAAATTGTTAGTTAATTAGAAAACAAGAACTAGCTACTGAATTTACCACCAGTTCACAAGAGAAAGAACTCTCAGAGAAAGAACTGGAGGAAGAAAACTAAGAGAAGTTGTCTCGACCTCCCTTTTGATCCCTATCTACAAAACGAACGAACTTGCAGTATGTGATTTAGGACGGGATTTTAGTTGATGAATTATGGGGTCCCAAGCTGGTGGTACTCTCCAACCATCTTCTCTATTGAAATTTGGATATTTGTTGATTTCAATAGCCTCGCGTAGCATTCTGGGAATGAGTCTTTGTTCTTTGGCAAGGATTTGTGGTTTATCAAATCTAATGTATGGTTGGGTTCTTTTGAGGCATGTTCACACACTGCAGACTTGTTAACGCGCCTATTCTTCATGTCAGCTACATGTTCTTTATCGCGCGTCCCTATATTTTTCTTTGTTTGCCCGATGTAAGAGATCCCACAGTCGCAATCTAGGTTGTAGACGGCTGCATCTTGAAAAGGGATGTTGCACTTGACAGGTCATAAGAATTGGTTTATATTCCTCAGCGGCTTGAAGTAGGTCTTCATAGACGCATGCTTCAGAATACCTCTAATCTTGTCAGTGACACGTTTCATGTAAGGTAGAATTAAAACGTATTGATTATTTCCTCTATGGGTAGAATGGCAGGTCGTCGTTCTACTGTGGCTGGCTTGATACGGTTTCTGTAATGGAGGCGTGGTACTAGCAGTTTGTTACTTCGCAGTACGTGCTTTACATGATGAAGCTCAGCTGTCAGGTGTTGGTGGTCACAGAGCCCGCGTACTTTCCAAATAAAGATTTCCCTACGGCAGCTACCTGTAAAGGATGCTGGTGGGATTCACCATTGAGATTATGTATTGCTTTTCGATACAGAAATGTGGCTCAAGGTTTGATCAGAATTCCTGTAGTGTGATTCTGTAAGACTTCATTCTAAACTTCGAATCTGAATCCGCGGTGAGTTTCTCGATTGGCATTCAATAAACTCGGTTGATAATTCGAATTTGCACTAGCGCTGCCCTTGCGAGCGTGTCAGCGAGTTGAACTAAATTTATCGTGAGCTAAAGTATGAGATGACGTAAGAATTGCCATTCTGTAAGGTAATTCCCCCCTCACTTCGATGCTCACTTCGAACTCGATCCCGATTCAATGTGTCAAATTATAAGCATCTATTTTACGAGTGAAAATAGAAGAAATCTTTTAAAAATAGTGTTAAAACAATATTTTTATGTCACAGTGATAAAAAATAGTACAATAACTATATAATTTGTGGTTAGAAACTACTTTTGAGGTGTTTGTGTAAAGTTTTACATGAGTGATAAGATAACAATGGCAAGAATGTTTTTGTTGAAATCTATATTAGAAGAGGCTCATGCTTTGGATAAACTAGAAAAACGTCGACAATCTAACCAAATTCGAAGTTTATCTCTATTAACCCGAGACGACGACTATTTAAGCGTATATACTTAGATTGTCAAAGGAACTAATTGACCAACTATATAGTATGAGTTACTGCTTCTGATAAAGACCGAGGCAAAGGACTTTCAGCTCGTATAAAAGTAAGTGTTTCATTTACTAAGTATTATGTTACTTTCGTAAGTATTTACACAGTTTATCGGTGATAGATTTGTAACCAAGCACACCAACATAATTTATTGCTTAAAAATAAAAATAGGACATACATTTATCGCAACCATCGAAATCGTAATCATAAACGTTTTAAATGTGGATCCAACATATTTACTAAGCTACTCATGATAGTGTTACAAAAGCCCACTTGAGGCATTAACAAATGCTGGTGAAGAAGTTGTTTTGCTCGATTATTTAATCCCTCCCTACCCCTAGGTACTAAGAACTACATAACTATTCTATACTTATTTTTTTAGGTGATTCAGGATATGCTCAGTGCGCCTACCTTATGACGACAATTAGTGGTGCTGAAGATAATTCCCCAGAAGCTTTCTACAATGACCGTCACTTAACTGCTCGCAATTCAGTAGAGAACAATAGGTCTCCTAAAAGGACGATTTAGGTGCTAGTCGCAAAAATTGTTATTGCATGTTGTGTTTTGCACAACATGTGCAATCGCGAATTGCCATTCACAATTTCAGATGAAGAGAGACTAGAAGAGCAACAAACAATTGCTGAAGTTCATAGGAGGCTGGGATTTGCCATCTAACACCGACTTAGCTCTATAGGGCAATTACGTAGGCGAGACTTAGTAAACAGGCTTAGCGTTCACGTCATAATTAATTTATCGGTGGAGTCGGTTAGAGTACTAACCGACACCACCGATAAATTAATAATAGTAAATAGTAATTATGTATTCATAAATAAATATAAAGGACGGAGGTCAACAACGCTTTCCAAGTTTTCTTTCGCCATTTCTTTCTTGCATTCAGTAGATTTCTTTTTTTTAGCACATCGGAAAACATATCGGTAAATCCAAACTAATCACCAATGGACTTTAAATAAAACCGCTCTAGCGTCCATTTACTTAAAAATGTTTTATTTCAATATTTCAGTCTAGTCTGTTACAAGCACTTGTGAATGTCATAGAAGCTACGCCATCGGTTCGCAAACCCTAAGCGGGAGACCTTGTAACGAGAGGAACCGGCAAGAAACTCGTAAAGGGCTACTTTTTTTCTCCCTGTATATTTCATACAGAGTTGTCAAATAAAAATAATAATAAAATAATTTTTTCCTTTTATTTTATTATTAACAACAGGCCGTTTGAATAAAACTAAAGCATTGCCTTTTCCTTTTATTATTTGAAGTAAATGCTTCGGATTTTATGAAAAATTACTTAATTATTCAACAAATCCGAAGTATTTACTTCAAATAATAGAAGCAAAAGGCAATGCTTTGGTTAGTTTTATTCAAACGTCTCAATGAGTGTCAATTATTACTAAATATTTAGAAGGTACCTGGTAGTTTGGTACAGTCAGTGTCAAATTGATATATGAGCATTATCAATTTAAGGCTGACTGTGCCTACTTAAAGAAATTACATTGGTAGAAGATTACTTATTAATAAAAGTTAAGTAGGTATAAAAATGTATATTTATAATACATAATTATCGGTTAGACAGGTAATTGCCAGACTTACATACAATATTATAAATCAGATAGATTTTACGTGTGTGTGTTTATTACGTCTTCACGCCTAAATGGCTGGACGGATTTGGATGAACTTTAGCACACTGATAGTTTATTACTTGGATTAAAACATGGAATATATTACAATACTATATTAACTTAAATTACTACACCCAATCTCTATTCTTAGCCTCTGCCAATGCTTGCAACCCTTTCCCCACTTCAGCCACAGCTTCAGCTATGGCCCTATCTCTCTCTGCACCCCTTTCATCCATGACCCTGTCCCTTTTCGCATTCCTCTCCAGAAAGGACTGGAGGATTTGTGCATTTAGTCGCTGTATCCCCAGCTGCTGTTCTTCCACCCTTAAGAATCTCTCGGTAGTGGTGGAGAATTCCGTTCGCCGTTGAGATGGTGGAGGACCAGCAACTGAAGACGTGTGACGTGATGCTGAAAAAAAAAGATCATCGATTACTATTATATGTAACTATCATCTTAAATAGCAGCTTTTCGTAGTCATCTTTTTGAAAAATAAAGTTTTGATGATTATTTTTAATATAGTTATTTTTATTTAAGTACTTACACATAGAACCAGCACCTCGACTAGTACGAGCCATATTTGTCCTGAGGCGGCGAGAAGGGGAGACAATGGACGTTGCGTGACGTGAAGCTAAAAAAATAAATATTTACATAACTTACAAGTAGGTTCTTTAATCTCAAGTTTTTGCCCAATCAAATAGGTAGAAAATAAAAGTACAAATCAACAGAGATATGTTTATGAACAGGGGGTCAAGTCTGCTAATGTTTTCGTCAAAATCGTAGTTCAATGGTGTTCTAATGGAAATGCTTTATGACACAGTTCTTGTTTCTTTAGCCCAAAATCAAGACACAATATTTTTCCGTTTTGGGTTTAAGAAACATAATGTGTTTCATTTTTGGGTTTAAGAAACAAGAACTGTGTCAAAAAGCATTACCATTCAAACACCATTGAACTACGATTTTTGTTGGAGAGGCAAAAAGCCTAGGTGCTAATGCCATAAAATTTCATACTTTTTAATTTGACAGGTTTTCTGTCTCCCTCACACTATCTCCTCTCTCTCTCTCAATGGCCGTCAGCCCAACAGGCGATGTTTTCTTTGCAACTTAATTATAATCGTTTTGAATCTAAGTTTCCGTGAAGTTTAATGTATATTACAGTTTGTGTTAAATAAACAGTGGTGTATTTGGTAACCAATCCATTTTCTTTTTCTTTCTGGCTCCCCGCACGCTGCGCTGGTTTGATCACGCGGCCGAACAGGTTAAGTGGCCCAGATTTTGCAGCCAAAAAGCAAAGATTGCATAAGTAAAAACTAAAAATAAAGTGCGTGGGAATCAATAATAAGAATGCCAGAAAATACGGCAGATAATGAAACTGTAATTGTTGGAAATGAAAACGGAAACGGTGTGATCATGCCGGGGGCTGGCATGCCGATGCCGTCAATGCTTGCGCCATCACATTTTGAGAGGCTAGAAGGGGCCTCCAACTATCTAAACTGGCAATTCATAACACGTAGTCGAAGGCAGTGAAGTGGATGAAGTAAAAGACAAGCGTGCGTTTGCTCGCATTTGTATATCCCTTAGGCCAACGTTATTTCAGTATGTACGAACGTGCAAATCAGCTAAGGAAGCATGGGACAAGCTTGGACAAACTTTTGAAGATAAAGGTCTCTTTCGTCGCGTCTCATTATTGAAACAATTGCATCAGATCCAATTTGGTAATTTTTCCTCGATGTCCGAGTACATAGAAAAGGTATCGACTCTTGTACAACAACTCAGTAATATAGGAAAGACAATTGAAGATGAAGAAGTTACCGAGATCCTTCTTAGTGGACTTCCTCAGGAGTACGACTCACTTGTGTCTAACCTTGAAACATTGTGGATGACCAAACAGCTGAACAGTGATATTGTACAAGCCAGATTGTTACAGGAAGAACACCGTAAAAATGAATTGAACGGTGGCACAGCACTGGTGTCAAGATCAAAGTCTACTTTCAAGAAAAATAAGTCGAGTAAATCAATAGTGTGTCATTATTGTCAGAAGAAAGGACATGTACAAGCAAAATGTTATAAGAAGAAAGCTGATGAGGGGAAGAAGACCAATGAGAATGGAAACTTAGCTGCAGCGTTTCTGGTTCAAGGTTGTAAGGATTGGATCATCGACAGTGGATGCACGTCACATATGACATGGAATAGAGACTTTTTAGTGAACGTAAAGAAAAATAATCTGAAAAATTATGTCACAGTAGCGAATAATGTTAAATTAAATTGTAATGCAGTTGGTGACATTAGGTTAATGCATAGAAATAGAATGTCAAAGAACAACAAAGTCAATAAACAGGTGATCCAAAAACGAATCCATACATTTTATATGAGATACGTAAAATATGACTTAGATTCATAAAATATGACTATATTATGGCAAAGGAAGTTAATAAACTGTGTTCCATCCTGTTTTCTTTGTCAATAAACGAATAAATGTAGCGAAATTTGGTTTTAGAGAAATGTGTGGCAATATCTTATTTACCTTTGAAAAGTGTGATTACTTGAATTGTTTCTTTTTGTTACATCACAATTACTTGAGCAGAAGACACCATAGCTCCACGATAACTTTATTTAAAACTCTAATTAAGATTAAAAAATATTTTAAACTAACTGTGATTGCTCATTTGCTAGGCGGGACGCTAGGGGCTCTTACTGTAAAAAATGTTGGCACATGTCACTTGCTCCTTTGTCTCTTTTTTACATAGACCGTGTCCGTATGATGTTAACTTCTCTTTTCCACGCTTTGTTGGTCTTCTTGAGCGCAGCGAAAATTTTTCTATGTCTATGGGTTAATGTGTGAAGGAAATGAGGTAAGGCTATTTAATGTTTTGTTTGTGCCAGAGCTTGCTGCCAATTTGCTTTCAGTGAGTCAGTTAGTGGATAGTGGATACGATGTCAAATTTGACAATAGGGGCTGTCAAATTTTGTGTAAAACCTCTGGCGAGTCTATTGCAAAAGGTTTTTGTGAAAATGGTCTATATAGGTTAAAAGGTATTACATGTGGTGACAAATTGCACCGTGATGGGGGGTACTCTCTTCAATCCTTGGATAGTGGATGCCAAGGTACACAGCAGAGACCTATTTGTGCTAGTGCTTCTGCTGGGCAGGCTTTGTGGCATAAAAGATTAGGCCACTTGAATTATAAAAGCATGTGTGTTCTGAAGAAATCTAATATTGGTGTATCATTTCAGGATAATGTTGACACTGCAGGTGGCTGCATACCCTGCCTTGAGGGGAAGCTTTGTGGTAAGCCATACCCTACAGGAGAGGGCAAGCGAGCCAAGGATCTTCTAGACTTGGTGCATTCCGATGTGTGTGGCCCGATGCAGACTAGCAGTTTGGGAGGTGCAAGATACTTAGTCACATTTACCGATGACCATTCGAGGAAGGCGTTTGGATATTTCATTAAAGAAAAAGCCGAGGTAATGTCCAAATTTAATGATTTTAAAGTGATGGCGGAGAAGCAGACGGGCAAAGTAGTAAAATGTCTACGTTCCGACAATGGGGGTGAATATGTGAATAGCCGTTTTGATACTTATTTGAGGAAGGAAGGCATACTGCACCAAACTAGTGTACCATACTGTCCTCAACAGAATGGGGTCTCGGAGCGGTTAAATAGGACGCTTATTGAGAAAGCAAGATGCTTATTACAGGGGTCTGGTCTTGGGAAGGAATATTGGGGGGAGGCCGTGAGCACGGCAATTTATTTATATAATAGGTCCCCTAGTTCAACATTGTGTGGTCAGATTCCTGAGGAGGTGTGGACCGGGAATAAAGTTAACCTTGGTCACCTCCGTGTGTTTGGGTGTGTCGCGTATGCATTGTTACCTTCAGTGAAAAGGCAAAAGTTAGATGCTAAATGTAAGAAGTATTTATTTGTAGGCTATAGTGAGACCAGTAAAGGGTACAGGCTGGTGGACCCCCTAAAACCGAAGGAGGTTATTATTGCAAGGAACGTAGAATTTTTAGAGGAGAAGTTTTATAATAGTGACATTGATAATTATAAATTGAAATTTAATGATTTATTTTATGATCCAGGAATAATTAATATGCAGAGTAATGTAATTAGTAATAATATTAGTGATAGTGATAGGAACTGTGATATTAGTCTTAATGAAAATTTTAATGAGTGTTCTCAAATTTCAGGTGAGTACTGCACAGGCAGCGAAGATGAGTCAAGCTGCGCTGAGCGAGGTGCGCGGGGGAGTCCGCGTGGTACTCAGTCCGGGTCAAAGAGCGTGGTAGAGGCTGATGTGTCGGCGAGCGGTCCAGGTGCAGCGGGCAAGTCCTCGCAGCGCTGTGCGGCGGGTGGTGTCCTGCAGCAGCGGTCGGCAGGCGAAGGCCTGCAGTCAGGTTCGGCGGGCGAGGGTCTGCAGCCTGACTTGGCGGAGGAAGGCCTGCATTCTAGTTCGGCGGGCGAAGGCCTGCAACCAGGTTTGGCGGGCGAGGGCCTGCAACCAGGTTTGGTAAGCGAAGGTTCTTTTTCTGGATCGCGTGTGTTGCGTAATAGGCGTAATATTGTTAAGCCACAGAGATATAATGATTATGACCTGGAATTAAATTTTTTAGCTGATAATTTGGTAGAACCTCAGAGTTATGATGAAGCTATCACTAGTCCTAACTCTGCGGAATGGCGTGAGGCAATGCAGAGAGAATATAATTCTCTGATTGCCAATAATGTTTTTAAACTGGTTGACAGACCATCAAATGTAAATGTAGTACAGTGTAAATGGGTCTTTAAACTAAAATATGATTCCTCTGGTAATTTTGAGAAATTTAAAGCTAGACTTGTGGCCAGAGGGTTTACGCAAAGGTTTGGTCTAGATTATAATGAAACATTTTCACCAGTAGTTCGCCATTCATCATTAAGAATTTTATTTTCGTTAGCTGTTGATTTAAATTTAGAAATTGACCATGTAGATGTAACCACTGCATTTTTAAATGGAAACTTAAATGAAACCATATACATGGAGCAACCTATTGGTTTTAATAGTAATGATGGAAAAGTCTGTTTACTGTTAAAAAGCATTTATGGCCTTAAACAGGCAAGTAAAATGTGGAATGAAAGAGTTCATTGTTTGTTAATAAGTAATGGTTTTAGGCAAACTCAATGTGAGCCTTGTGTATATGTTAAGGGTACTTCTAGAAATATGATAATAATTTCCTTGTATGTCGACGATTTTTATTTGTTTTATCATAAAGGAAATGTTGATAAAAATAATTTAATGTCTTTCTTAGAAAGTCAGTTTAATGTAAAAGACCTAGGTTCGATAAAGAACTGCTTAGGAATGAGAGTTACAAGGGATAGAGTTAAAGGTACTTTAAAACTTGATCAGTCTGAGTATGTCAAAAGGCTACTACTTCGCTTTGGCATGACAGAATGCAAGCCAGTTAAGACTCCTATGTCTTTAAATTGTAAATTGTTAAAACCAGAGAAAAATTGTCTTGATGATAATAAGTATAGTTATAGGGAGTTAATTGGTAGCCTCATGTATTTAGCGGCCTGTACGAGGCCGGATATCGCATTTGCGTGTAGCCAGCTCAGTCAATTTAATAACGGTTTTGATGTAACTCATTGGCAAGCTGCCAAGCGAATCTTGCGTTACTTAGCAGGAACAATAGATTTAGGATTATTATTTGTGTCAAATAGTAACTTAAATTCGAATTTATCTGCTTTTACCGATGCTGACTGGGCAAACGACGTTACAGATCGAAAATCTTATACAGGCTTCATAGTAAAATTAGGTAAACATGTAATAAATTGGGAAAGTCGTAAACAGCGTTGTGTAGCTCTCTCATCGACAGAAGCAGAGTACTTAGCGATTTCTGATGTGTGTAAAGATATATGTTTCGTTCGAAATTTGCTATTAGAAATTGTTAATAAAGATGTAGCGCCTGTTATATTATACAATGACAATCAAAGTTCATTACGTTTGTTACAAATAAAAGAGTTTTGTCATAAAAGAACGAAACATATCGATATTAGATACCATTACATAAAAGATCTAGTTAGAGATAATATTGTAAAAGCGAAGTACCTATCTACTGAGAATATGCTTGCTGATGTTCTTACAAAACCATTAAGTTGTGTAAAGCATGAAAAATTTGTAAAGGGAATGAATATGGTTTAGAGATTTATAGTTTATGTAATTGGGACATGTAAAGTTCATGCAGCTTTGATGTAGAGTTACTGTGTGTAGTAGAGTTTTATTTTTGGACATGTAGAGTTGTATGAGGGTGCATGTTTCTGATTTTTACTTATGACATCTTTGCAATTTTATGGCAAGGGGAAGTGTTGGAGAGGCAAAAAGCCTAGGTGCTAATGCCATAAAATTTCATACTTTTTAATTTGACAGGTTTTCTGTCTCCCTCACACTATCTCCTCTCTCTCTCTCAATGGCCGTCAGCCCAACAGGCGATGTTTTCTTTGCAACTTAATTATAATCGTTTTGAATCTAAGTTTCCGTGAAGTTTAATGTATATTACAGTTTGTGTTAAATAAACAGTGGTGTATTTGGTAACCAATCCATTGTCTTTTTCTTTCTGGCTCCCCGCACGCTGCGCTGGTTTGATCACGCGGCCGAACAATTTTGACGAAAACATTAGCAGACTTGACCCCCTGAGTTCATCATTGAGCATGAGCAAAGCCACATAATACTACCTAGTGAAAGTAGTTTTTCAAAAATAAATAAAATAAAATACTTGTACAACGTGTAACAAAAAGGGGGTATCAACCCGAAAGGAGGTCAATGTACTCGTGAATCTGAACACCTTCCACGAGAAAAAAAAACCGAAAAAAAAATTTGGTCTCTCCATAGAAAATTTGGATTTGCCGCCAACATTTTGTATGGAGAGTTCAAAAAAATTTATTTTATTTGATTGTTTTTTTCTGCTGGAATGTATTCAATTTCACGAGTACATTGACCTCCTTTCGGGTAGATACCCCCTTTCTGTTACATGTTGTATAGACATTATTAAATAATAATCAACAAAAATAAGGAACTAAAGACGTCTGTTCTCAAGATGTGATTTAAATCGTTACAGTCACAGTATACACTTACTGTGACAAGTCAAATCTGTTTCTACCTAGACACATACCTGCAAAATGTTTTGGCTCGTTCCAACAGCTGAGCTGGATGAGGAAGCAAACAACAGTCTTCTCGAAATTGCAGGAGTAGGTAGTCTGTAATTACGAGAGTGTTGTTGACTCTCCTCAATCAGCTCGGAACCCTGAAAAGTAAATTGGATAAAATGTTGCTCTATATCTTCCTTGTGGAATAAAATTAGAAAAAAATATTTTACTGAAAAAAGTATCCTAAAGATAAATTTAGTATTAGAATTTATTATATTAGAAATGAATTTAAATATAGATAGTTAGGTACCTATTACATTTAGGTCTAATTGAACATAATCTAGACATATCGAATTTATAATTAATAGGTATGTACCTAGTTAGTCGAATAATATGAGAGCGCGCTGCTACCTACTTTTTTTAATGGCGCTTTTTTTCTCAGACCAATACCTACTACAATCAGACATTTAAAGTAATTGTAAAAATATTACTTAAGTTTGCTGTTATAAATTACACCAATACTGTTATACTGTTATAAATTACACCAATTACCTTATATTTCGAACTGTATTAAAAACTGCATTTACTTATTATTAATATCTAGTCATTGGTTGAGTAAAATTAACAATAAGATAAAATTTATGAAACCAAGGAACACACTTTAAACAAAGATTCGTCGCACATTTGAAGTGGTTTGAAAAAAAAATAAAAAAAAAAAAAAAAATAAAAAAAATAAATAAAATAAAAATAAAAAAAAAATAAAAATAAAAATAAAAATAAAAATAAAAATAAAAATAAAAATAAAAATAAAAATAAAAATAAAAATAAAAATAAAAATAAAAATAAAAATAAAAATAAAAATAAAAACAAAAACATTAAAACAAAAATAAAAATAAAACGTTAAAGGGTTATTTCATTGAAAACTCGTAGGGTTGATTAGACCATTAAACTGAACAACTTTCATTATGGGACCAACCTCGAAATCACGAAAAAAAATCTGCTGTTTTTGCTTTGCAGAATTTTGCATACCTAGCTTCAACTGAAATGCCGCCATTATCATTGTTTTTTTTTCAGCCAAAAGTTTCGTCAGTTTATAATAAAAGAAATGAGATTGGTTCACTAAGGAGTTTTAAATGCTTGAATTGTAAAGTAACTTTACAGTTAAAGCATTCACCATCCTTGAATTGTAAAGTGATTTGAAAATGGAACGTTCTATCTAAACAATGTACTGTGTTGCACATGCCAACTTACACAGCCTCATACTATATAAGTAAATCCTAGTTACCGAGCAAGTATGATGTAAATACTAATTTATTCGCAACGGAGCTCAAGTTACGGAGGACATTAAAATGGTAGACATCAACGCGTGCTGATTTTTTTTTAAAGGAGTAAAAAAAAAAATCTGCACGCGTTGATGTCTTTTGTCACTGTCCCTTTCTCTCATTACCCATTTTACTATATTTATCCTGTTCTGGCATAGACATGTGTAACAATAGTGTTGCACCTGTGTATACGTAATGTGTCGAATGTCGATATTGCAAAACGTAAAAAAATGTTATTGTTTGAATTTAATTTGCTTTAGATTTCCAGTGTCCTGAAAGAAAATCAAAATGGGTCAATGCTACACACAGACTTCAATAACATAGACAAGCTGGTCAAAATAAAAAATTGTCTCACAATCACAACGCGGACGTACGTCGGCTGAGGTATTGGGGGGCGGGAGATTGGAAATGTGTAAAAAATAATTCAGTGTTGACGCAGATGCGAAACTAAAATATTCTTTGCCTTTTTTTTTGACGGTGTCTTTGAAGAAATGAAAGGTCTTAGTGAGATCTTCATTTTAAGTGACAAACTTAAATTTGACAGTTGTCACTTAAAATGAAGATCTCACCAAGACCTTTCATTTCTTCTAAGACACTACCAGTCTAGGATGAGTACTTTTTGAAATATTGCTGTTTAAAGTTTGACAGCTGTCAAACTTAAAACAGCGAAAAGCAGATCTGCCGTATCACACATATCTCACTTATCTTGAGATAGGTGAGTTACGCGTAACAAAGCTAAATTGAATTATTAGGGTATCGTTTAAATGGTACATAACCATTTTTAATTTTTTTAATGCTTTTTCATAATAATATTGGATATGGCTGACGCAATCGGCGCGAGCGAATCTGGCGCGAGGGAATTCGCCTCAGTCTGTACGAAGCTTAATTGTTTTCTTATAACTAGTGTTTTATTTCTATTTTTAAATTAGTAGTACCTACATTTAGTACTTTGATAATCACCTACCTAGGTATCTAAAGATAAATAAAAACTACTATATTTTTTAAAACAACATAGCAATTCTCTAGTCTAGTAAAGTAAATTTCCCGTATTTAAAGATACAAGAGATGACCGTTAAAATAAATGATTTTCCTTCTATGAAGCTAGTAACGGGCAGGCTCTCTTTTGTCAAGATACGCGCAATGCGTTACAGGATTTGTATGGGATCCTGAGCCGCATGAAAACAAAAACAAGTTATAAATAGGATAAAATTAATGTTGCATTAACAAAAAAAACCTTTGGTAGACATTAATATCAACAACGACTATATTAAAAAAATAAATACAAAATTCAGTTAATTTCATCCAATATGAAAAAACTAGGAAAAATACTTCTAAATGATTTTCCCAAAATAGTATTTTTTGAGATAGGTGAGATCGGTGTGATACGGCAGAGATCGGTTACACCTAGTTACCCTTTATTTGGCAAAAGTATAAAAGTTAACCAAAATGTTTAAATTTTTTATATGATCTATTATGATGTAATAGATCATGTAAAAAGTAATAGAAAAAGTCTAGACATAATATATACATAAATATATAGTATGTAGTATGTAAAGTATGCTTAACAAAATTCGACGTATAAGTTACAACTTCGTAATTTTGTGTCAAAAATACTTAACGAAGTCAAAAAAATATATACAACCTGATTGATTATAAATGATGTAGATATAGAAAGTATATTCGAAATTGGGGAAAAATCTGGCAGTGATTGAGTCCGAGAGCTATTATTTTCATTAGTATGCAGAATTGAAATGGAATCATCACTAGAATCTATGGAAGTAGTGTAACTGGAAAAAAACTCATAGGGAGGCTGGGGAAGTCATTTTCATCTTGACTCGGGCCACTAACGTATGTGGTGGATTGTCCTTTGAAACCAAAGCCAGTATCTCTTATCAGATCATGTGTTCTGAAAACCGAAATAGTAATATGCAAGTGCAACCCAACACCAACCAAAACACATTCAAAATCAGTTATTAATGTTATAAAAAACGCTGAACAAAAAAAATGCTTTTGTTAGGATAGTTACAATATTAAATCAGACCCCGGAAGTACGAAACCATAAAATACAATAAATAAACTCGTTATTTAATACCATAAGTTAAAATCACATCATACAAAATTGTTAAGTATACATAACCTAACCATATGACTTTGTCAAGAATACTTAACACAAGTTTTACCGAAGAATTATTTCGATAATTACTTAGTATAATGATATAAAATTACATACATTCAATTACTAGAACAATCAAAAATAAATACCACTCAACAGATTTTATTTTAAAGCATTTAAAACTAATAAAATATATTTTTAATCTTATCCAAGCGTAGGAGCGAACGTTGTCGCGACTACATCTTGTGATCAAAACTGTCAAAGTCAGTGTCGCTGGTCGTGTAAAACATTTTTGGTAGAAAAAAAACAATTATGTAAGCTGATTTTATGAAAATATCCGATGATATTAATTTTATTATAGTGATATGATTTTTTTATTTGGAGTGCTAAGGATACTTGACTGTGCCAAAAAAACAACGGCTATTGGCTACACCAAGTTTTAGCCGGCTAAAACTAGGTTAAGCCGCACGTACGGGTATTAGCGGTAACATATATACTAATATTGCTTCTAATTTGAATTCAGTGATAAAATTATATTAAATTCTAATTATCCATAACATAATTATTAGTTTATCGATAAAACTATCGACATGGCACAATACAATTGTACCTCACTAGATGAATGAGTGACCTTGTAATAGCCAATAGCGTCGCAGCAGTAACGTCCCCCGCAACCCGTTCTTACCTCCTAAAATTGTGACTTTAAACTAGAACAAAATGGCCAAGATGCGGTATCTATAGGTAGCATAGTGTGTGATAAGTCACCTTGCTAAGCCGTCCAATCTACTTTAACCCCCTTTCAGGATTGCACTTTATCGAGGGACACATTGTATACAGGCATAATTTCACTAACACTTTGAGAAAAATGAGGCATTTTGAGAATAGGTCATTCTGAGAATATTAAATTTTAATTTTATGTAGGTAAATTGAAAAAAAATGTTTTATAAAAAACAAGAAATTAGCAATATTCAAACAATCAGCCGCAATTTATATTAAAATTAAATTATGTATGAAGTCAAGTTTGTTTCATGTTTTAGTTATTTTACTGTTTTTTTTTTGAAGTGAAAACTGCTTTAGCGGCGTTGTACGCTTTTTGTAATGGGGAAAAAATGCTAAACTCGCGTCAGTAAGAACCACGTGGCTGATAGAAAATGCGTAAGACGGATGTGACGGATGGAGAGTAGACAGCTGGCGGTGGTACTTTCAAGTGTAATCTCTTTCTACGGGGCGCGTTGAAAATGGCGGCGCGTCATTTTAAGACGTAAACACTTGTGTCACCAGCAACGCGCAAATTTTGAAAATGAAACTAATAGCAGCGATCTCTTCGGTGAAATCATAGACTTATTTATACTCTGTGACTATAAGTTTAAATCGTAGAATGCGTGCATGTAGAAATTAAAAAGGCCACTGGCGCAAAATCTTTAGAATATTTCTCTAATTACAAACTAACTGAATTGTGTGACTGTATAGTACAGGAAAGAAATAATTTTAATCCTTTGCCGCTAATTTCAAAATATCAAAAATGCACTACGTTAATATTCAAGTTTTCACTTCTGCCGGCACTCCCGGAGTGCCAACCGATTTTTTTACATTTTGCATAGTACTTATACTCGTAACTAGGTACGTCTTATGTCATGCTCACTTTAAACATTTCTGCGGTGGTGTCGTGTGAGGCGGGTCGTTACGTTCCCTCAAATATGATTGAGCGAAACGATGGCTGGTTCATGCGTCATGCTCGTGAACGGGTGCTGCCAGTGGGAATGGGTCTACTTCTGAGTACCGATCTTAACGCATATTGAATTGTAAGAATAGCGTTTCTTCTTTATTATTTTTTATATCTTGTATCAAGTGTTTTTTGGTAAATATTGCCTACTTAGGAGTAGCAGACAAAGTGATTTCTCATCTAGTTGAAAGTTATTTACTCTCACAATTACCTATCCATTATATAGTAGGTAATTAACTTCAACCTACCTATTGCGTGTAAACTTTTGTTAATTATTGTGTAAATGACCTCACTTTAAATGTGGAGGTCATTTTTTAATGTTGTCGACTCTGTATGAAATATACAGGGAGAAAAAACCAGCCCTTGACAAATTTCTTGCCGGTTCTTCTCGTTACAAGGTCTCCCGCTTGGAGTTTGCGAACCGATGGCGTAGCTTCTATGACATTCACAAGTGCTTGTAACAGCCTAGACTGAATAAATGATTTTTGAATTTTGAATTTTTTGAATTTATTTCAAAGGTTTTTTTATAGTGATCGCGTAGCGCGCAGACTATTGTATGGCATCATTGAAATGATAATGTTAGTTCCTTCTCCAAATAATTTTACAAGATCGTTTTTTTTCGGAAAGGAAGTATATTTTGATTTTCTACTTACTACATTTTTCGTGTTTTTTCAATTCAATTCAAATGCATTTATTCAGACAACAGAGATTTTACTGAAATGATTTACTAATTTTGTAGACAACTACATTTTGTTTATTGATGGTGTAATATATTGGTATTTGTTGGTAAAATAGGTATACGCAATAATAAACATTATCACCAGAGGAGATTAATATTTCTGGTAAGTATAGGTACTTAATAATCTAACGACTACGAAAAAAATATCATAGAATCTAAAACCTATATCGATTGACGAAGTTTGAGGCCTGATTTCAATAATATAAAATATTTTTTATAAATTATGAAGTTGGATAAACAACAGTAATATGAAAACGCTTTTGACGTAATAAAATAAAAATTAGAGAGTGCCCCCACCTCCCGGCTTTTGTGTCTGCCAATTTACAATTTACCATCATTTCAGATTGATTAGGCCTCATACAAAACCGGCCAAGTGCGTGTCGGTCCACACGCAGTAGGGTTCCGTAGTTACCATATTCCATGACTCATTTAATACCACGTCATTTTTCATCTGTAAAAATTACCTTGTTTTTCATAGAGTTTGTATAAATGACAAAGTTATATTTGCGGTTTTGGAAAATATGTTATGTTATTATCTCTAAAACTAATAAATATATCTCATTCAAACCAATTTTAGTTGAAAGTGTTTATTAAGATCTACAGCATACATTTTTTTAGATTTTTCACTCACTTATTTTAAAAGTTAGAGGGCTAAACACACATTTTACCACTTTGGCAGTGTACATCTTTCAAACGGTTGACTTTGAGAAAAATAGTCGTAGAAACCTCAATGTCATTTTTAAAGACCTATCTCTATCTATCTATCTATAGACAGTAGACATCCCGCACGCATAGATATGATGATAAAAAATTTTCAGTTTTAGTTCCATGTATGGGGATAATAATCTTAATAAAATAAAGGGATTTATATTTTTAAGATCATTATCTTAAATATAAATAAAGGGATTTATATATTTAAGATAATAATCTTAAAAATATAAATCCCTTTATCTTTTATTTTTGTGTAAACATCGTAATGCGGTTCACAGAATACATGTACCTACCAAGTTTTAACAGTGTAATCCTAATAGTTTCGGAATAAAGTGGCTGTGACATACGGACGGACGGACAGACAGACAGACATGACGAATCTATAAGGGTTCCGTTTTTTGCCTTTGGGCTACGGAACCCTAAAAACGTGCTAATAATCCAGACCCTGTAGCCAAATGTCACATTAAAATTTTCGCTATCACTTCGCTCCGAAAAATGTATGAATAAAGACTATAATCCATACATTTTTCGTTTGATTCTTAAATTTGATTACTTACTTACATTTACATATGGTTTTAAAATTAGATTGTTAACGAAACCTTAAGAGCAGGTTCACATGACAAGCGCTTAACGCGAGTTTTGATACAGTGCACGTTGAACGCTGCGCTAGCGCTCGACTGTTGTCAGCGCGCGTCAATGCGCGCTTTGAGATCATTGGTTTTCTACGTTACCGTTCAGAATTCAGATGAGCGCGCGCTTTTGACGCAGATAGACGTATTTTATTAGGGTACGCTCAGTTCATCCAAAAATCGTCTGAAATAGAAACGGAAGCTGTTAATACCGAATTATCGAATTTGAAAAAGATTAACGCGCGTTGAGCAATTGTCATCTGAACGTACCCTATGTCAATCCCATACAGTTTCAAAAGCGAAGCGATAACGATTTGCAAATATTACTTTGACTAGGGGGTCTGATGAGAAACCCTATCGATTGGTATTGTAAAAATATATTGGTGGGTTCGATTCCTGGATGAGGCAAAGTATTGGGACAGCCTATAGATCGCGTGATGCGTTTTATCGACACTTGACTGTCAAAACCCTTGTCCTTAAAAGTAATAAATCAATATTATTATTATGGCGTTTCAGTGGTCACTGGTTATGCTAGGGGGGCAGGATGGTATAAATATTCTTATCTACCCTATCTGCAAGCATCCAAATTTGTTCAGTTCAGGTATTTAAAAAGTTATAGTGGAATAAATTAACTCACAGTCGTGTGATTTATTAGTTTACCTACAAATGTTTGATTTGAAGACTCATATATATTATTCAATAGGTAGGTATTTTATACTAACCGTCCTTACGCGTAATTTTTATATCTATGGCAAAATAATGCATCAGAGGGCCTATTACAAAACAAAAAAGAAACCGATAGTCGGACTCAATTCTTCGCTCAATTTACTTGATATTGAACCTTATTGGTGAGGTAATAGTGCCACGGTGTTGGACGAATATCGTACGCTTATCGCGATGCTTTTTTGTAATAGTCCTTCAGTTCGAAATGAATTTTCAAAACGTAATTGGCTTTGATAACTTTTTGAACATGACTGGAAATCTCAAAACCATTTCGAGGAATAAGCTTTCGGTACAGTGTCTACTAATTAAATTTAAAAATAATTCTATATTTTTAAAGATATTTATAATATTCAATAAAAAGCTTTAACCTTCAAATGACCTTCATATGACGTCATCACATACAGATCCCCCAGCCATAATAAAAAAAAAGAAAAAAGGGCAAAGACAATTTTGACAATGAACTTAGCATTAGGGATGGTGGAAGGTGGAAGTGAAAAAATATCGATATAGGTAATATTTCTCAGAAAAAAATGAGATGAAATGGAATGATGACTAAGTAATGGATTCTAATTTTAAGGTATTGTAAAACATAAAAAATAGCAAAATAAACCCCTACGCAAAATTTTGGCTCAATTTGACGAATTTACGATGATTTTTAAGACTCAAAAGTAGGAAAAAATCAAAATGCTCCAGTGACAAAATAGTGTCGACTATTAGAATCCACACGTAATTACAAAAAAAAATGTTTTGGAAAAATTATTGTAAAAACATCTATCGATATATCAGAGTATATCGATGAACTTATCTCGTAATTTTTTCCACATCCCTACTATTAAATGTTTGTAAATAGAAATAAAGTATGCACATATTTTCACAATGTTTATTATGTTATCCTGCAAATTTATCAGTCCACAAGCAATCGTTACAATTTCATCCATGTAGCCTGTCGCGAATTACGGTATCGCGATGTCTCTAACTATCAAAGTAAATACATTGATTAAACATAATAACAATTAAATGGCAACACTAAATCAGACAGACAACTCACCACTTTCGCCCTTCCCTAGCGCGTATGCGCTTGAACTAATCTGTCATTCTAACCTCATAAAATGAATGTGATGATCTTCTTCAACACCAGTGTAATCGTAGTTAAAGGAGGCCGAGTTTGCAGTAGCACCGAGGATTTCACAGCTAAGTCACATACTTACTTAATCTAGATTTATAGAGTATCGAAAGCAATACTACTGAGCCAAATGTTCGATCCTGGTCGTGATAGGATCGACTGAACGTGGCCAGGCCTGATCACGTAGTTCGCCGGTGGTGGATGCCTTAGGCAAGCAGAAACCATCGGCGGCGAGATGTATGCAGTCCCAAGAATAAGCCTTTACCTAAATGTGTTCACCGACGGGTGGCCAGGTCCGGACACTTAAGAGGGAATGAACAACTGCATACTGGAGGCTAAGGCGAATGAGGAACGCAGGGTCCTGATTCGATTAGCTCCTTGATGTAATAAACATATTAGTAAAGTTTGATAAAGTGAAACAATGAAAGAACAGCGCTGGAAGGGGGCTGCCTGTCACAGGCAGCCATCTTCCAGGCTTGATAAGAAAGATTGGCAGTAGTACATGTTTATAAAGTAATATCATAAAGAATAAAAGACATAACAGCGTTGAATGATTTAATAATACATATTAAAGTTAACAGTATAAAGTAAATTGTCTTATTAGTATCTGATAAACTAGAGAAAGTAGGTGTGTGCTTAGCCCAGATAAATATGGGACATTATACTTACAGGTGGGACATAAATAAGATGAAGAGAAGGAAACAGTAACGGATAATACAAGTATACCACTTCAGTGCCCCCGGGACTGGAGAATATGGAAAGGTTGGTTGAGAGGACGACATCCTGAAGGTATGTGTCTACACAGTGTCGCGCTGGATACCCTTTATAACCTTAATGACAATGCGAAGCACCCCATAATAATAAATTACTAAACTATATATTGACTAATTATAAATATGTAAGTCGTTCACTGAGAGAGATTATAAAGGGTCCCGGTCTGGTCGCGACAATGGTGGAGGTGCTGGGATATAGAAGAATCCCGATCAAGCAACCCAAAGCGAAATCTCAACCAAACTTTCCATTGGTAAAATTCTCAGAAACAATTAAATCCTATTCCATTTCTGTAAAACTGAATAGTAGTGACATCTATGAGATATTTTTGGTACTGGTTCCTTATAAGCAAAACCACATGAAAGCTACTTAAAGGCGCCAAAGTTAAATTATACCATCATTGTAAAAGCATGGTATAATTATTCATGTACGGCGCACAAATAAATGCTAAATTGAAAGTTTCTTAAAGATACCTTAAATTGAAAGATTATAAAACGAGTACACATAGAATGTATAGCGTTTGGAATTAATTGAAATGTCCACCTCGTAGTTTGGTGTGTATTTGACTTCGCGCTAACAGCGCTGTCAGCGTGATTCGGAACGCGGCCTTTATTTGTCAAATGAAAATGAACCTTAACCGGAAGTGATGTAAAAGACGTCATCCGTCATGTAAGAGGGCAAATGAACGCACTCTTAATAGATTTCAATTGGAAACTGTATTTGATTTAAGAAATAAACTATGTAAAATTCGGCAACTAATTTACTTAATGATGTTGTAAACAATTACACTGGATAGGTTGAAGTAAACAAGTTACGCGTGGTCTCTTTGAAGACAGGGAAGTTCTTTCGTACTTTGAAGATGGCGTCTTGGGAAGGTGTTGAGAAGTCTGCCTGAAAAGGATAAAATCCTAAATAGTACTGTTTATTTTCCACAGGAGCGTCATAATTCAGTAATAAAATTGTGATTAAACGACAAATTAGTCTCAGGTAGACTACATAACTAAGTACTGGTGAGTTTAAGCAATATTTACTTTGCCAAAATTTGCATAGGGCATTTTGTTTGGAAACATCTAATAAGTAAATGTAACTAAGGTTTCTTGTGAAATATGACTCATTAGTGAGAAAAGCAAGTAAGGCGATTGAGTTTTAATGTCTACAATACAATTCACTAACGAGCATAAATAAATATTATACAGAAATAGTTGGATGACAAAATGCATCATCCACCCACAATTGTGAGGAAAATTCGATGAATCTTATAAGAAAGTAGCTCATAGCTTTCCTAACACACAAAACGTATGGAAATTACAGGTTGACGTTGGAAAGGTCACAGTTGTGGCAAAGAAGTAAGAAGATTCCTATGAGAAAATTACCTACCTTTAAGTGCATATTTCCAAATTGAATGAAAGGTCTGATTGAATTGATGATCAGGATCGACAAGGAAGATAGCAAGGTAAACTATTGACATTTTAAGCTGTGGTAGTTACCAAGTCAACTCATATTCTGTCAAGTCTGACAGTAAAATTATTCTAAGGGTTCTGTAGGCAAGCGATTGTGGCATGAGGTGAGATACTCATGTATACCTAACAATAAGGTTGTATCATCTGAGTTTATGTAAAGATTACTAACCTAAAGGTTGATATTTCTAAATAGGTGATCGAATAAATATTAAATCAAGTCGCTGATGACTACATAGGTACTTAAAATTCATAAATAATAAACTAATAGAAAGAACTAAGGTACACATTTTCTTATGTTCATGATAGGTATAGTAAACACAAACTAAATAATATTTGCAAAACAAAATTAAACCAACGGATAAACATGTTTCTAAATGAATATATTCAATTTGATTGTATTTCATGCAAAACAATAGTCCCATTTGACCAAAGTACCTCTAATCTGATTTGGTACTCGTTTAGATAAATATTATGTTAATACATGGGGAACGTAACATTCTTTGTGGATGCATACACAAATAATGTTGGTTCTTCACATGTGTAAGTATGAGTTACAAAAATAATACCAATATTTTCATATGATCTGAAAGGGTATACTGGGGTAAATTGCAGAGCATGAAACACTTTTAGAAATTTAAAGTTTTGAAACTAAACTGATGAAATGAACCTGCTTATCCGTCAATAAGGATGATAACTGATGAAATAAAATCTGAATTCAATTGAATTCTAAAACAATTATAGAAATAATTTTAAATGAAGGAATTTATATTACAATTACAAGTTTATGGATGTGTTCGACTCAGAGAACACACCGCTTTATAGAAAATAACTTATTTCTCACATCTTGATGAAAATTAAAAAATATACAGGGTGTCAGTTTTTGGTATGCTACTTATTAGGGAGGGTACCGACAGCTGACACGCCACAGTGTATACAGGGTGTCAATTGTTGAAATGTTATTTGTTTGTGTGGTTGGTCGACGGTTGGCAGACGGCTCATTTTTGAGGTGCAAACTTTCGACTCGTGTTTTTAACATACAGGGTGATAAATAAAAAACTTTTTTTTCTAAGAAATATTACATTAAGTGTATTAGGCGATTTGAAACTAACACTATATAGGGTGTAGGGTTTTAGAAAATCAAATTATATGGTATAAATTTAAAATTTTTTGATTTCCAGAAACATGGAAAAAATTATTCTAAATAGGCTAGAGTCTATAGCTAACGCCATAGAAAAGCTTACCTTAGAGGCTCTCGAGTACAAAGATAATATTAACCTAAAAGATGCTGAAAACGTAGAAATATTGCTCACAAAACTAGACAATGCGGTAAAGAGGTTTGGTACAGAATTAAATCAGTGTTTGTCGATAAATGAACTAGGATCCTTCGTGGAAGAGATCACTTCGTTCAGTGAGATACAACTACGGGGCGAAGAAACTTTCGCAGAATTAAATATCAAGCTGAAAAGAGTAAAAGAAAGTGCTACACCTGCAGCAACGCCTGGTAGAAGTATCGCATTGACCGGAAAGTTACCTAAACTACAATTAGCAGAATTCTCAGGAGATATACTAGAATGGTACCAGTTTTGGGATCAGTTCAGTTCCAACATAGGGAACCGAGATCTGTCTGATGTGGATAAACTATCCTATCTCAAGGGTTCTTTGAGAGGCGATGCGAAGAGGATCATCGATGGACTTGAAATTACCAACAAGAACTACGAGGTAGCTGTATCTATTTTAAAGGGGAGGTACGGCAAGGAGAGTCACATAGTGGACGCACACTACGCAGCTCTACATAAGATTCCTAAGGCTTCTAAGGGTAGCATAAAGGACCTGAGGGAGACCTTTAGCCAAGTTGAGAAGCACCTTAGAATTCTAAATTCATTAAACCAAAATATCAACCATGATCATCTGAGATTTCTCATCTTGGAGAAGATGCCTTCGGACGTAGTCTACGAGCTAAAGTTGAGAGCGAATACTGAATCTATTGAGGAGATCCGGCAACATTTGGAAGTGATCATTTCGGCAAGAGAAGATGCGCAGAGAATTACTTCTGAAAATGTAGAAGAGTACACTACTCAATCTCTACACGTGAATACGTACGTAAAAGGAGGGAAACCAGGAAAACCCAACCGAAGCCAAAGAGATTTCAAGAGACACAAATTTATACAACAAAGGCAAGATATTAAGAAGGAAGATAGATTCAACGAACCTGGATCATCTCACAAATACAATAACTACAACAGACTTCCATTGAAAAGGAAGCTTCAAGAACGAGAAAATAATAGGGATGCTCCACCGGGAAAGAAAAGGAGAGGGCAATGCGTTTTCTGTCAAGGATCACATTTTAATGATCAATGCGATAAATTCAAAACCATAAAAGAAAGGAAAGGAAGATTAAAGAACAGATGTTATCGTTGCTTAGGCCTCGGCCATAAAGGAAATAATTGCAAGAGATCTACTTTCTGCGTTCACTGTAAAGAAACTAATCTTCACAATAGAGCACTTTGTTTAAAAGGACAAACATCTAACTCTGAAAGTGTCACAACTCTTCACGCCAATTCCATTAACTCCACTATACTGCAAACAGCAATAGTCAAAGCCCGACGGGAAAACGATGATACCAAAGAAGAAACTTGTCGAGTTTTGTTAGACTCTGGCAGCCAGCGTACCTACATCACACAAGAAATAGCTTCTAAACTAAAACTGCCCATAGAAGAAGAAAATACTCTATCAGTTTTCACATTCGGTGCTAAAACTCCTCAAATCATTGAAAGTCCAATAGTTAGGCTACAAATGAAAACCAGAACAAACGATATTCTGGAAATAGAAGCAAACGTTGTCACACACATATCACATGGAGTTCCTTATTCAAATATAGACTTAAGCAGAAGAGAAGAAAATCTAATTTTGGCTGATGACGGCTCACTGTCACCGAAAGTAGATATTCTAATTGGAAACGACTTCTATTTTTCATTCATACTAGGAAACAAAATCCAACTGGAAAATAATTTATACTTGATTGAATCAAGATTTGGTTACATATTGACCGGAAGAACCACGGCTAAGGATGTGGACCCATTATCGGTGATAACGTACTTCCAAGGAGTAGAGAACAAATTAACTCCGCCTGACTTACCATTATACAATGGAAGCATCAAATGTTTATGGGAATTGGAATCTATAGGGATATGCGATTCACCAAATCTAACTAGAGACGAAGAAGTCATCAATCAATTTAATGAAACAATAGAATTAATAGATGACCGATATACGATCAGCTGGCCATGGATCGATTATCCACCTGAACTAGAAACCAATTATGGTCTTGCAATCGGTAGACTAGTAAATTTATTGAAGAAACTAGATTCAGAAGCATTAAAGTCATATAACGCCACGTTACAAGAGCAGTTAGAGAAAGAAATTATAGAACGCGTACCCGATCAAGAAAGGTGTGATATTGGTATAGACCATCCTATCCATTACCTGCCACATCATGGAGTAAGTCATCCAGGAAAACCTACACGTATCGTATACGACGCGTCAGCGAAAACAAAGAACAGCAAAAGTTTAAATGAATGCTTACACTGTGGTCCACTCATGTTGGGAGACCTGACAGGAATGTTGTTAAGATTTAGGTCACATCAAGTGGGAATAACCGCGGACGTAGAGAAGGCATTTTTGCAGATCGCGTTACACAAAAAAGACAAGGACGTGACTAGATTCCTATGGCTAAAAGACATAGAAAAGGCAGCCACGGAAGATAATATTCTACATTTACGGTTTTGTCGTGTTCCGTTCGGAGTGATATCGAGCCCATTCCTGTTAAACGCTACTTTGAAACACCATCTACTGCGTTCCAATGAAGAAATCCTGAAAAGGATAATGAACGACATTTATGTGGATAACTTAGTTACGGGAACGGACTCCATCCATGAAGCAATTGAAATGTATGAGTCATGCAAATTTGCGTTCAAAGAAATTTCGATGAATCTTCGGGAATGGAGTTCTAACTCCAGACAATTCTCAAAGGAAATAGATCCAACTGACGTTTGCCAAGACATAGAAGTGAAAGTACTAGGTCTGAATTGGAATACAGAAGAGGACACTATCAGTTTAAGGCCAAAGAAAATAACAGAGGCTAATACGAAAAGGGAAATATTAAAAAACGTAGCTTCAGTATATGATCCATGCGGATATGCTGCGCCAGATCTGCTGCCAGCAAAACTTCTACTTCAAGATCTATGGGTAAACAAATTTAAATGGGACACTCCTTTACCAGAAGAGATAACTAAAGAATGGCAAATTATTAGAGAACGACTAGAAAGAACAAAGAATATTGTCTTACCTAGAAGATATTTCAAACAAAAGGGCAATGAAGACATTCAGCTACATGCCTTTACAGATGCGTCGACCAAAGCATACGCAGCTGTAGTATACATTTCTAACGGAAGAGAGTTAAGTTTCGTGATAGGGAAATCAAGACTAGTACCCATCAAAGATCAAGACAATCTCAAAATTCCAAGACTTGAATTATTAGGACTTCTGATTGGTAGCAGGCTACTGAAGTATGTAAACAAATTTCTGAATTTCGAATCCAAAAAGAATACTATATGGACGGACAGTCAAATAATAATCGATTGGTACTACGGCGGTAAGCTATTACCACCATTCGTAGCGAAAAGAATAGAAGAAATAAAGGGAAATGTGTCAGCAACGATAAGGTATGTACCAACAGAGCTAAATCCAGCTGATGTAGCGACTAGACCCACAGATTCTGAAAAATTCAAGCACAAATGGTTATCCGGACCAGATTACCTGCTAGAAGACTGCAAGAAATGGCCAAAGAGTCGTAGGAGGGAAGTTTCTCCGCTTACTCAAGATGAAAGTGTACTGATTGCCACGCATTCCTCTGTGGATCGTCAATTTTCTTTTCCCATTGGGGAGGGTCTCACGAGTGGAGAACCAAGCTCACAAAATCAGAGACAACAATTAAATGAAGAATTGCAAAAGAATCCCTCAGAGAAATGCGAGGACGATACACTGTCATACGTACAAAAAATCAAAAGAATCCAAGCAAAACATTTTCCTGAAGAAGTAGTAGGTAAAGATACAAATTTAAAGAGAAATTTAAACGTGTTCACTGACGTTGACGGAATCCTACGTTGCAAAGGAAGACTACAAAATGCTGACTGGTCTTATGACAAAAGATATCCAATACTGATTCCAAAGGACTGTGAATTTACTAACACCGTGATCTTAGAAACACATAAAAAGAACTATCACGTAGGTGTTAACCACACTCTAAGTCTGATCAGATTGTTATATTGGATTCCTCAAGGAAGAAGTCAAGTTAAGAAAATACTTAAAAAATGCACAAATTGCGTTAAGCATGGAGGAGGTCCATTTAAACTACCACCACCTCCTGCGCTTCCAAAGGAAAGGGTAAATTATAGCTCACCATTTACATACACCGGCATGGATTACTTAGGTCCTCTCCAAGTAAGGACCGACGGTAAAACAGCAAAACGATGGATATGCCTGTACACTTGTTTGGTAGTACGCGCTGTACACCTAGAAGTTGTCAAAGATCTTACAGCAGAAGAATGCTTATTAGCACTACGAAGATTTATATCTTGTAGAGGCGTACCGGATAGAATAGTTTCAGATAATGCACTACAATTCAAACTGACTGCAGAAATACTGTCAAGCAATTACTGCATCACTAACGAAATAGACTGGAAATTTATTCCACAACTAGCTCCTTGGCATGGAGGATTCTACGAAAGACTAGTTGGACTAGTTAAACATTGTCTCAAGAGAACACTCACAAAGAATCTATTGAAAGATAATCAACTTAACACCATTATAAAAGAAATAGAAGCGGTGATAAATACGAGACCATTAACTTGTGTAGGATCTGATCTGGAAGACATTCTTAGGCCTTCAGATTTTCTAACCTTGAACAAATGCATCACGACAACACCTTCGGATGCTGAATTTCCACAAGAAGGCACGGTGACAAAACAAAACCTAGTAGACGGTTGGAAAATAGGACAAAACATGTTAAAGGAATTTAAAAGGATGTTCATCGAGCAATACCTGCCGAGTTTAAGGGAAAGATATCGTCACGCTCTGAAAGAACCAAGGATTACTAAGTCAGAAATCCCAAAAATAGGAGACATAGTACAAATTAAAGGAGATACGAAAAATAGAGAAAACTGGAAAGTTGGAAGGATCACATCTCTGCTTAAGGGAGCAGACGGTCAATGCAGGGTGGCACGAATAAAGGTGAACGACACGGAATTCACGCGCTCCATCGCTCATCTTTACCCATTGGAAGTTGATGAAGAAGTACCTGGAAGAGAAGAGGTTATGTTTGAATTCGAAAGAGAAGACGTAACAGCAACGTTAGACGACTTACCTCTGTTAGAAGAATTAGACATAACTAGTCTCACCAAAGATATCTCTTCAGCTCCAAGAACCACAGAAGAACTCGTCGACAAACCTGAAACAGAAAGCAGACAAACAAGTATAATAGAAACAGTAGACCAAATACCTCATAGAATACTTACCACAGAAGATGATATCCAATCAGTACATGATGAAGGACGTGATGATAAGAGCACACCTAAAAGCATCAACATTAATGAAAACACACAACCCGAAGAAGTGAGAGAAGTAAGAGATGCGTCTTTAAAGGCTCGTGAAAAGATACGCGAGTGGACGCGTAGATTAATGGAGAACATGTAACTTCTGTCGTCGTCGGGAGTGTCGCGAATTACGGTATCGCGATGTCTCTAACTATCAAAGTAAATACATTGATTAAACATAATAACAATTAAATGGCAACACTAAATCAGACAGACAACTCACCACTTTCGCCCTTCCCTAGCGCGTATGCGCTTGAACTAATCTGTCATTCTAACCTCATAAAATGAATGTGATGATCTTCTTCAACACCAGTGTAATCGTAGTTAAAGGAGGCCGAGTTTGCAGTAGCACCGAGGATTTCACAGCTAAGTCACATACTTACTTAATCTAGATTTATAGAGTATCGAAAGCAATACTACTGAGCCAAATGTTCGATCCTGGTCGTGATAGGATCGACTGAACGTGGCCAGGCCTGATCACGTAGTTCGCCGGTGGTGGATGCCTTAGGCAAGCAGAAACCATCGGCGGCGAGATGTATGCAGTCCCAAGAATAAGCCTTTACCTAAATGTGTTCACCGACGGGTGGCCAGGTCCGGACACTTAAGAGGGAATGAACAACTGCATACTGGAGGCTAAGGCGAATGAGGAACGCAGGGTCCTGATTCGATTAGCTCCTTGATGTAATAAACATATTAGTAAAGTTTGATAAAGTGAAACAATGAAAGAACAGCGCTGGAAGGGGGCTGCCTGTCACAGGCAGCCATCTTCCAGGCTTGATAAGAAAGATTGGCAGTAGTACATGTTTATAAAGTAATATCATAAAGAATAAAAGACATAACAGCGTTGAATGATTTAATAATACATATTAAAGTTAACAGTATAAAGTAAATTGTCTTATTAGTATCTGATAAACTAGAGAAAGTAGGTGTGTGCTTAGCCCAGATAAATATGGGACATTATACTTACAGGTGGGACATAAATAAGATGAAGAGAAGGAAACAGTAACGGATAATACAAGTATACCACTTCAGTGCCCCCGGGACTGGAGAATATGGAAAGGTTGGTTGAGAGGACGACATCCTGAAGGTATGTGTCTACACAGTGTCGCGCTGGATACCCTTTATAACCTTAATGACAATGCGAAGCACCCCATAATAATAAATTACTAAACTATATATTGACTAATTATAAATATGTAAGTCGTTCACTGAGAGAGATTATAAAGGGTCCCGGTCTGGTCGCGACATAGCCTACATCCAAAATAGACACAATACATACAATACATTTCGCAATTTGGGTAGATTGGGCGTGTCAGTTTTTACAAAGTTATTCAGCTGAGTTTCCACTGGTAAGCTTTTTTATTATAATTTCACCACCTCAAAAATTATTGCGGCAAATTAAGAAGGTAGGTTAGAACCGTCACAACTGGATTAAATGAATAAAATAGAAGAAATATTAACTATCACTTATTTGTTTACAAACAACCATAAAGTCATTATGACAGGTAATGACACTTGGCCGTTCTTTTTCTATAAGTATATGGCAAAGGTTTTCCTTCTTAAACTTTCATGCCACTAATGACGTCATTCCGGTTGACCATATCCACTCGACAAATATATTTATAAAATAAAAATACGGGACCAAATGTTAAAATATTCAAATTAGTTTCTTAAATTGGCCTAATCTGTAGTAAAAAAATATAAAAAAAATACCTTTTATTTTTTTACCAAAGCCAATTGTAACATTCTGACAGTGCTAAAGCAAGGCTAAAACAAATGAGCGAGACATAGAGAACTGTGTAGCTGTCAGTGGGAGCATGAGCGATACGTGTTCCCCGTCCGAGCGCCGGTGGCGGTCTGCCGCCCTCTCCCCTCGAGGGCACCCTCTGTCAAAAATTTATCTGAATTTTTGAAAAATTGTCGCGAAAATCCCATAAATGATCTTTTCGAAAATGTCTTTCGTGGAATTTGTAGCATTTTTTCTCCTCTATCGATTGGTGGTAACGAGATTTCCATAGGACTCGTAGTTACGGAGGAGATGCACAGAAACAAAAGTGTTAGTCGATTTTATTTATGATATTTTTGGCATTATGTAAAATATTTATAACAAATGTTAATCGTGGAATCGATAGGCAAAATGTTGAGGATTCTTATGGTATATTTACTTTGTTTTAATATTCATTAAATAAAGAGGAGATAGAGAATGAAAACCTACTAATAACCACGTTTTGCTAGTACAACCACCTTAAACAAAAGGTAGAAATTTGCATGCAATTAACTAACTTTAATCATATTAAAAACCACATGAAAACACTGGATGTGTTTTGTAATACCTATCTAAAGCTAATACCTAGACCTTATACCTAATGTTGCCGCCCTTCCCTCAAGACTATAGTGAGAATTTCACCATAAAAAGTACTTTAAAAATCAAGTGATTGTTATACCTATGAGGTATGAAAAAAAAGTGTTACAAACTGATGCAAACTTTTAACTTTAGTCAATATATCAAAGAACCTACGAGAATAACGAAAACAAGTGCTACATGTCTTGATCTTGACTTAATATTCACAAATTTTAATCCTATTCAAATGAGCTTTAAAGTCCTCGAGTTCGGACTCTCCGATCATAAAGGCATTTTACTCACTTTAAATAACACGTCCTTAAAATCGAAACCATTTTTCTGTATAGAATAGCGGATATTTAATGAACATCAAATGAACTTATTTAAAACGCGGCTTAGAGAAGTTGATTGGAATAACGTATTTAAAAACAAAAAATGTGTCAATGAAAATTATAACTCCTTTTTACAAATAGTCAATAAAACTCTAAATGAAACTATACCATTACGAAAACTGAAAATAAATGCACGTACAACTAAAAAGTGGCTCACTAAAGGCGTAAAAAAATCTTGCAAACATAAAAGACTACTTCGAATATTTAATTCTCAAACTAAAAACCCTATACTAGAAGAACATTATAAAAAGTATTCTAAGCTACTTAAGATAACATTAACACGATCAAAAAAGTTAACTAATATAAATAGAATAAAAAGATCTAGCAATGTAACAAAAACAATGTGGCAAATTGTTAAACAAAGGAAAAACAAAATAACTAAACGATCGCAAACTAACTTCAAGCTAAAAACTGCAGGTTCTTTAACAGAAGACCCTCACGTAGTAGCAAATACTTTTAAGGCCGTTGTACTAGCAAAACGTGGTTTTTAGTAGGTTTTCATTATCTATCTCCTCTTTATTTAATGAATATTAAAACAAAGTAAATATACCATAAGAATCTTCAACATTTTGCCTATCGATTCCACGATTAACATTTGTTATAAATATTTTACATAATGCCAAAAATATCATAAATAAAATCGACTAACACTTTTGTTTCTGTGCATCTCCTCCGTAACTACGAGTCCTATGGAAATCTCGTTACCACCAATCGATAGAAGAGAAAAAATGCTACAAATTCCACGAAAGACATTTTCGAAAATACCATTTATGTTATTTTATAGACAATTTTTCAAAAATTCAGATACATTTTTGACAGAGGGTGCCCTCGAGGGGAGCGGGCGGCAGACCGCCACCAGCGCTCGGACGGGGAACACGTATCGCTCATGCTCCCACTGACAGCTACAGTTCTCCATGTCTCGCTCGTTTGTTTTAGCCTTGCTTTAGCACTGTCAGAATGTTACAATTAAGTTTTGAAAATTCATTTCGAACTGAAGGACTATTACAAAAAAGCATCGCGATAAGCGTACGATATTCGTCCAACACCGTGGCACTATTACCTCACTAATAAGGTTCAATATCAAGTAAATTGAACGACGAATTGCGTCCGACTATCGGTTTCTTTTTTGTTTTGTAATAGGCCCTTTGATGCATTATTTTGCCATAGATATAAAAATTACGCGTAAGGACGGTTAGTATAAAATACCTACCTATTGAATACTATTTATATGAGTCTTCAAATCAAACATTTGTAGGTAATAAATCACACGGCTGTGAGTTAATTTATTCCACTATAACTTTTTAAATGCCTGAACTGAACAGATTTGGATGCATGCAGGTAGGGTATAGGTAAGAATATTTATACGATCCTACCCCCCCTAGCATGACCAGTGACCACTGAAACGCCATAAAAATATCGATTTATTACTTTTAAGGACAAGGGTTTTGACAGTCAAGTGTCGATAAAACGCATCACGTGATCTATAGGCTGTCCCAATACTTTGCCTTATCCAGGAATCAAACCCACCAAATATATTTTTACGATACCAATCGATAGGGTTTCTCATCAGACCCCCTAGTCAAAGTAATATTTGCAAATCGTTATCGCTTCGCTTTTGAAACTGTATGGGATTGACATAGGGAACGTTCAGATGACAAGCGCTCAACGCGCGTTAATTTTTTCAGATTTGATAATTCGGTATTAACAGCTTCCGTTTCCATTTCGGACGATTTTTGGATGAACTGAGTGTACCCTAAAATACGTCTATCTGCGTCAAAAGCGCGCGCTCATCTGAATTCTGAACGGTAATGTAGAAAACTAATGATCTCAAAGCGCGCATTGACGCGCGCTGACATGACAACAGTCGAGCGCTAGCGCAGCGTTCAACGCGCACTTATCGAATTTAAGAATCAAACGAAAAATTTATGGATTATAGTCTTAATTCATACATTTTTCGGAGCGAAGTGATAGCGAAAATTTTAATGTGACATTTGGCTACAGGCTCTGGATTATTAGCACGTTTTTAGGGTTCCGTAACCTAAAGGCAAAAAACGGAACCCTTATAGATTCGTCATGTCTGTCTGTCTGTCCGTCCATCCGTATGTCACAGCCACTTTATTCCGAAACTATTAGGATTACATAGTTAAAACGTGGTAGGTACATGTATTCTGTGAACCGCATTACGATGTTTACACAAAAATAAAAGATAAAGGGATTTATATTTTTAAGATTATTATCTTAAATATATAAATCCCTTTATTTTATTAAGATTATTATCCCCATACATGGGCTGAAAATGAAAAATTTTTTTTCATCATATCTATGCGTGCGGGGTGTCTACTCTACTGTCTATAGATAGGTCTTTAAAAATGACATTGAGGTTTTTAAGACTATTTTTCTCGAAGTCAACCGTTTGAAAGATATACACTGCCAAAGTGGTAAAATGTGTGTTTACCCCTCTAACTTTTAAAATAAGAGAGTCAAAAATCTCTAATTTTAGACGCAGTGAACGCACACCAACCTAAAAAAGTTGGCCTGTTTTGTTTAGTACCTACCTACTTACGTCAAAAGCGTTTTCATATTACTGTTGTTTATCCAACTTCATAATTTATAAAAAATATTTTATATTATTGAAATCTTTTAAACGGTCGTGATTTCAGGCCTCAAACTTCGTGAATCGATATAGGCTTTAGATTCTATGATTTTTTTTTCGTAGTGGTTAGATTATAAAGTACCTATACTTACCAGAAATATTAATCTCCTCTGGTGATAATGTTTATTATTGCGGATACCTATTTTACCAACAAATACCAATATATTACACCATCAATAAACAAAATGTAGTTGTCAACAAAATTAGTAATTAATTTCAGTAAAATCTCTGTTGTCTGAATAAATGCATTTGAATTGAATTGAAAAATCACGAAAAATGTAGTTCAACTAGTTGAGAAATCACTTTGTCTGCTACTCCTAATTAGGCAATATTTACCAAAAAACACTTGTTACAAGATATAAAAAATAATAAAGAAGAAACGCAATTCTTACAATTCAATATGCGTTAAGATAGGTACTCAGAAGCAGACCCATTCCCACTGGCAGCACCCGTTCACGAGCATGACGCATGAACCAGCCATCGTTTCGCTCAACCATATTTGAGGGAACGTAACGTCCCGCCTCACACGACACCACCGCAGAAATGTTTAAAGTGAGCATGACATAAGACGTACCTAGTTACGAGTATAAGTACTATGCAAAAAGGAAAAAATTCGGTTGGCACTCCGGGAGTGCCGGCAGAAGTGAAAACTTGAATATTAACGTTGTGCATTTTTGATATTTTGAAATAAGCGGCAAAGGACAAAAATGATTTCTTTCCTGTTACTATACCTACAGTCACACAATTAAATCAGTTTGTAATTAGAGAAAAATTCTAAAAAGATTTCGTGCCAGTGGCCTTTTTAATTTCTACATGCACGCATTCTACTATTTAAACTTATAGTCACAGAGTATAAATAAATCTATGATTTCACCGAAGAGATCGCTGCTATTAGTTCTATTTTCAAAATTAGCGCGTTGCTGGTGACACAAGTGTTTACGTCTTAAAATGACGCGCCGCCATTTTCAACGCGCCCTGTAGAAAGAGATTACACTTGAAAGTAGGGGATACTTCCGCCGCCAGCTGTCTACTCTCCATCCGTCACATCCGTCTTCTATCAGCTACGTGATTCTTACTGACGCGAGTTGAGCATTTTTACCCCATTACAAAAAGCGTACAACGCCGCTAAAGAAGTTTTCACTTCAAAAAAAAACAATAAATAACTAAAACATGAAACAAACTTGACTTCATACATAATTTAATTTAAATATAAATTGCAGCTGATTGATTGAACATTGCTGATTTCTTGTTTTTTTATAAAACACTTTTTTCAATTTACCTACATAAAATTAAAATTTAATATTTTAACAATGCCATTCTGCCGTGTCTCCAACTTTCTATAGTCCGTGAATTTTGGCCAAGCATTGTGTAGGTGACACATTGGTTTTCAAAAATTTTAATAGATGTCGGTAATAAATTACATCTTAATTTTTAAAAATTTTTAATAGATGTCGCTAATAAATGACTCGCGAAGTAATGTAGAGGGTGGCAGGGTGAGGGGAGTCAAATCCTTAGCTGTCACTTCACCAAGAGCCGCCTTAATAATTATTTTGTATCTGTAGGCGCCTATGACACTGCTGCTTCGCCACCGCAGGGACGCCCCGTGGCTTCTCCACTACAAAATTCACTGTTTTTACAGCCAATTGATACAAAAGAAGTAATGGGAATCTTGAGACGATTGAAAAATAAAACCAGCTGTGGCTTTGACGACATACCTCCCATGTTAATAAAAAAATGCATGGAAGAATTAGTGCAACCTTTAACTTTTCTGATAAATCAATCATTCGACCAAGGAATAGTACCCAACAGATTAAAAATATCAATAATCAAACCCATTCACAAATCAGGTGATTCCAACTTAGAAAGTAACTATAGGCCAATAGCTTTGTTATCAGTTTTTTCAAAGTTATCGAATATGCTATGACATTTCGATTATACTCATTCTGCGAAAAATTTAAAGTCTTTCATGAAAGTCAATACGGATTCAGGAAAAACCGCTCTACTACTATAGCTATTTTTAAATATATACAAAAAATTCTCGACATCATAAACAATAAACGCTTTGCGATTAGTTTATTATTAGACTTAAGCAAAGCATATGACCGAGTCCTTCCAAATATCTTACTGCGAAAGTTATACGACCTAGGAGTGAGGGGTAAAGCGCATAATTGGCTGATTTCGTACTTAAAAGACCGGGTTCAATATGTAGAAGTGCAGCATACATGCTCTGTTAGCAACCAAATAAGAACTGTCCAATCAGAAAAAGTAATAGTCACAAAGTCGATTCCACAAGGAAGCATTATCGGATGCTTCTTATTCCTAGTATACATCAACGATTTACCTAAATTACTAGAAGAAGACATTATACTATTTGCTGATGACATGTCGGTGGTCTTTCCGGCCTCCAATGACCTAAACCTAAATGCTAAACTTCATTCAATTATTACTAACTTAATATCTTGGTTAAACGATCATAATCTTAATATAAATTTCAATAAAACTAAATTAATGGTATTTCAACCATATCAAAAACAGACACTTAAACTTAACTTTACCATAAACGGCATCAGGATTGAACAAGTAGATAACGCTACACTACTTGGTGTTAAATTAGATAGTAACCTACATTGGAAGTATCACATTGAGTATATAGGTAACAAATTACGTAGGTTCATTTATGCATTGAATGAGTTGAAAAGAACCACAGACATAAATACCGCAAGAATAGCGTATCTAGCATACGCGCAATCGTGGTTACGCTATGGCTTACCACTGTGGGGCAATAGCACAGATATCCTTAAGTTACTGATTTTACAAAAAAAATGCATAAGAATACTGACCAATATAGATCCAATGACAAGCTGCAAGTCATTTTTTAAAGAATTCAAAATTTTAACAGTAACATCCTTGTACATACTAGAAACATGTAAATTAGTGAGAGACAACCTAAACATAAAACGTGAAAAGTGATGATAATTACACTGGAGTAATGACTTTAAGAAAAAGAAATAAATTTGTTTTACCTAAATCTAGTATGACATTAGTTGGATCAGGACCTTATTCTATGGCAATAAAACTATACAATAGTTTACCAAATTATATTAGGGAAATCGAGAACTATAATAGTTTTGTAAAATGTCTAAATAATTATTTAATTGATAAATGTTATTATAAACTTAACGAATTTTAT
The DNA here is from genome assembly GCA_943789525.1 of Agriphila geniculea. Classification (NCBI taxonomy): domain Eukaryota; kingdom Metazoa; phylum Arthropoda; class Insecta; order Lepidoptera; family Crambidae; genus Agriphila; species Agriphila geniculea. The sequence continues at coordinate 23,770,786 of OX038871.1, forward strand.
AAGCCCATGCAATAAAGTAGATAACTATATCCTATTGAAGTTGAAAAACATTTATACAATGTTATTCATATTAATGCACAATAATATAATTTAATTCAATATAAAAAAGCAATTTCTAATGTTATGTTATTCTTAATAATGTTATGTTTTTGTTTCTTTTTTCCGTTAGGTGTTTTTAATGTTGAATGTAATCTATGGTATTACATAATCTGTGTGCACCTACTGGTCTGTGACCTTCTTGAAAAATGGTGAACAATAAAACACAAGTGATTTTCTGTTATACAGAGTTTAATTAAAATAATAAAGTCCTGGATAGTCCCGTCCCATATCGCTTCCTGTTATTTCACAGGTTATGGGCCCAGGCATTAAAAACTGAAAGTAAAAAACCTAAAATAAACATTGTGCAGTTAAAACACGAAAAACCGACTCGTCGCTGTTCAAGACCACGCTACGATCGACGCCATTATAATTTATCAAAAATCAAAAAAGTTCAAAATGGATAAAGAAGATAGCATTCAAAAACTAATAGATGAGAAGACGTTCCCTACATGGAAATTTCAGATAAATATACTGTTCAGAAGCTGTGGTTTAGACAAAGTAGTGCAAGGCAAAATTGAAAAAGAAGCGGTCGTCAACCCTATGTCAGACGCCAAAGCGCAAAAAATCATTATGATGACTATTGATCAAAAACACATCGGTCTCATAATGTCGTGTCAAAGTGCAAAAAGCATGTACGATAAATTATGCAACATTTTTGAAAATACATCAAGCCAACAGAAATGCTCACTGCTACAAGAATTTTTCTCCTACAAATATGATAAAACCAAAGATGTTACTTACCATATCAGTAAATTGGAAAACCTTGCTTATCAGCTCAATAACCTCGATGAGAAAATAAATGAAAACATGATCATTTCTAAAATACTTTCCACACTTCATGAGCAATTTACATTCTTTCTGACGGCATGGGAGTCAGCACCTGAAAATGAAAAAACATTAACCAATTTGACTGCAAGACTTATAGCGGAAGAGAAAAGAATTAACAATAATATAGAAACGGAAGATCCAGTCGCATTCAAAGCTTTTAAAAAGGGAAAGTATCCAAGTAAAAACCATCAACAATATAACTACCCCAGTAAAAGTCAACAGTTTAATAAGCCAGAGGGAGATTATTGCAAAATTTGTAAGAAAAATAACCACTCAATGGAGAATTGCTACTTTAACAAAAATAAGAATTACTGTACAATATAGGTACAAGAAAAATAATCATTCGGAGAAAGAGTGCTATTTTAGAAGAAATAGAACAGCTTTTCTAAGTACTTCTGAAAAACAAGAAAATATAGAATTCATTGTTGATTCCGGCTGTACTTCGCACATGACAAACAATATGAAAGTTCTGAAAAATATAGAAAGTGATACTACTGATATATATAGGTACATAGCAAAAAGGGACGAAAAGATAACATCTACTCAAAAAGGAATAATAGAAACTGAAGAGTGTATCCTGAAAAATGTTTTGTACATACCCGACTTGGAAAAAAATCTTATTTCAGTTAGTTCGATAACTAAAAACAGTGGAAAAGTCTTATTTACAAAAGAAGAAGTACATATTTCCAAAGATGACCAGATTATACTAAGAGGTAAAAGAAACAAGAATGGTTTGTATACAGTAAATTTAAATACAGAAGAAATGTCTATGGTGGCTACAAGTAAAAAATCGGCATTGGACTTGCATATTAGAATGGGACATCCAGGTAAAACTACAATGAAAAACTTGATAAAAACAGTTGACGGAACTAATATAACTAATGAAGACATAGATAACCTAACCGATATGATCTAATGAAAAATAGTAAATTGATTCCTCTTTTTAAATCTGGGGATAAAAGTGACCCAGCTAACTTTAGGCCAATATCTATACTACCAGCACTTAGTAAAATATTTGAAAAAATTATATATTCCCAATTATTAGATTACTTCACATACAATAATATACTTCATAAAAATCAGTTTGGATTTTCCAAGGGTAAAAGTACTACTGATGCTGGAATTGCACTTCTCAAACATATTCTTGACGCTTGGGAAGAAAAGCAAGATGTAATTGGCATTTTCTGTGACCTTTCTAAGGCATTCGATTGTGTTGATCATCAAACACTATTAAAGAAGCTAGAACATTATGGTGTCTCTGATAAATCAGTTAGTCTTATGAAATCGTATTTGTACAATAGAACTCAGAAAGTAGTGATTAATAGAACTGAATCTACCGGAGCCCCCATCAATATGGGTGTGCCACAGGGATCAATATTGGGCCCATTTTTGTTTCTAATTTATATAAATGACCTTCCCAACTACGCGAATAATTTATGTGAGACAGTACTATTTGCGGATGATACTTCTTTAGTTTTTAAAGTAAACAGAGGTAATAACTGTTCGGACGAAGTAAATAGTGCCCTCTCTAAAGTTTCATACTGGTTTAATAGTAATAATTTAGCACTTAACCCCAAAAAAACTAAATGTGTTAAATTCTCATTACCTAATGTTGAGCAGACAAAATTAAATATTAATTTGAATGACGATGAAGTCGAGTTTATTGAGAGTACAAAATTTCTAGGTATCACACTAGATTCTCGACTGCAATGGGATCCACATATTGAGGCCTTGTCAAGTAGACTTAGTTCAGCGGCATTCGCTGTTAAGAAAATAAGGCTTTTAACTGATATTGAAACGGCAAGGTTAGTATACTTTAGTTATTTTCATAGTGTAATGTCATATGGACTGCTATTGTGAGGCTCAGCTGCCAGTATTGAAAATATTTTTGTACTCCAAAAAAGAGCTGTTCGCGCCATATACAATCTACGGCGAAGAGATACCTTGAGAGAATTGTTCAAAGAAATAATTATTTTAACTTTGGCAGGCCAATACATTTATGAAAATTTAGTTTATGTAAGGAAACACTATGATTCATTTGCTAAGAACAGCAATATTCACCAGTTTAATACAAGAAATAAAGATAAACTTGCCGTTCCAAGATTTAGGCTTGCAAAAACTAGAGGTTCATTTATGGGGAAAGGCATAGCCTTTATTAATAAAGTTCCACGACAAGTGATTGATCTTCCTTTGCATGAATTTAAAAACCATGTTAAAAAAACGCTCATGGGTAAAGGTTATTATAAAGTAGACGATTATCTTAAAGATCAAAATGCGTGGAAATGATGTAACACATAACTTGCTACTATAAGTACTTTGTTGAAGTAATATAACAATAAGTCTATGTTGTTGCCAATAATCCTGTCACCCTGTTGTAATTATTTGGTAACGATATATTAAAGTTTGTAAATATCGTTACTTATGGCTGTTACAGCTGATAAGTTTCTTGCGCCCGTTCTTCTTGTCAGCTAAAAAAGTCTGGAACGGGTGGTAGGAAAATATAGACGATTCAAAAGTACTTAATAATTAAGTTTATTTGAATAAAGCTTATTTGACTTTGACTTTGACTTTGATACTTGTGAAATATGTTGTAAATCAAAACAAACAAGAAATCCTTTCAATACAGTAAGATATAAAGCACAACGAAGATTAGAAATAATACACAGTGATATTTGTGGTCCCTTATCACCCGCCACACATGATAACAAGCGTTATATACTAACAATATTAGATGACTACTCTCATTTAACTAAAACCTATCTGTTAGAGAAGAAAGATGAAGCATGCAACATAATAATACAATACATAAATGAAGCTGAGCGAGAAACAAATGAAAAAGTACATAAAATAAGATGCGACAACGGAGGAGAATATAATAATAAGAAATTCAAAGATTGGACAAAGAAAAAAGGTATTAAAATTGACTTCACAATCCCATATAGTCCACAACTTAATGGAAAAGCCGAGCGCTTAAACAGAACCATTCTAGAAAAGTCAAGAGCAATGATTTATCAATCAGGCTTAAATTTACAAATGTGGGGAGAAGCAGTATTATCTGCAACATATCTGACTAACAGAATACCCTACGATGGTTCAAACAAAACACCATTTGAAATCTGGACAGGCACTCAAGCAAATATTGCAAATATCAAGACCTTTGGAAGTGTTTGCTATTCAAAGAAATTAGGTCAAATAAAAAAGCTAGAACCACGAAGCCAAAAACTGATAATGATTGGTTACGCACCAACAGGCTACAGACTTTGGGATACAGAAAATGAAACTATACTAATAAGAAGAGATGTAATATTTGACAAGTGCCAGAATCAATATAATAAAAGTGAAAAGAAACCAATAAAATCTATAAATTTTTATGAAGATTATGACACTACAAATTACGAGTCCAATAACATAGATGAAGAAATAATTGAAGAGACTATACAATATATACCTGAAGAAGAAAGAAAAGATATCGAAGAAAAAGACACTAGTGATTCTACATCTACAAAAGAAAGAAAAGATATTGAAGAAAGACCAAAAAGCGACACTACATCTACAGAGGAAAGAAAAGATACCGAAGAAAGTCAGTTAGATAACTCTACAAAAACAAGATCTGGTAGAACGGTAAATGTACCGAAGAGATATAATGAATATGTATCGTTATCCTACGAAGAAGCTATTAATGGCCCTGATAAAGAAAAGTTGTGTAAAGCTATCAAGGAAGAAACAGATTCACTTTTAGAAAACAGTACATGGGAAGTTGTAAACTCGATACCAGATAACAAGAAAATTCTAACCAGTAGATGGGTATTTAAAATAAAACGAAACGGTTCTTATAAAGCAAGACTCGTTATAAGAGGATGTGAACAAGTAAAAGGAATAGATTATGAAGAAACATACAGTTCTGTTATTAACAGCAGCCCGCTAAGATTGTTGTTTGCAATCGCACAACAAAGAAACTATAGCATACTTACCTTTGATATAAAAACAGCTTTCTTATATGGAACTCTAGACGAAGACATATACATGTACCCGCCTCAAGGCATTAAAGGCATAGAAGGTTTATGTAAACTAAAGAAGGCCCTATACGGCATAAAACAAGCACCGCTCAAGTGGAATAAAACTTTTACTGACTACATAAAGAGTCTAGGACTTGTACAACTTCAAACAGAACCATGCATTTTCAAAAATGAAACTCATACTTTATTTATGGGAATACATGTTGATGATGGTATTATAATTGGTAATAAAGAAGAAATAATAGAAATTGCAAACAAGATAAAAGAAAGATTTCAAACTAAAATAGAAGAAAAACCAGAAAAATACTTAGGAATGGAAATAGAAAGGAAAGATAATTACCTAAAATTAAAACAAGAGAAGCTGATACATAATTTACTAGAAGAATACAACCTAAAAGATGCTAAGACAGTAAATACACCTATGGAAAGTATACCTGAAGAAGGAAGAAAAATAAATACATGTTTTCCATACAAAGAATTGTTAGGAAGTCTTACTTACCTGTCGAATAAAACCAGACCAGATATCAGTTTCCCAGTAAACTACTGCAGCAGAAACGCTGAAACCCCGACTGAAAATTACATTGAGATCATTAAAAGAATACTAAGATACCTAAAAGCAACCTCCGACAAAGGAATAATTTATCAATGCAACCAGAACGAGAACACCATAACAGCATATTGTGATTCTGACTATGCTGGAGATGTCACCACTAGAAGAAGCACAACAGGTTACGCAATCTTCTTTGATAATAATCTGATCAGTTGGTGTACGAGGAAGCAGCCCATAGTCGCGCTGTCAACCACAGAGGCAGAATACATCGCCGCTGCTGAATGTGCTAAAGAAGTGTTATATATAAAAAGAGTGAGTGAAGAACTATTAAGTGTCAGTGTAAAAGTGTTACTAAAAGTGGACAATCAAAGTGCAATAAAACTCATTAAAAATGGCGTACTAAATAGACGTTCAAAGCATATTGATGTAAGGTATAAATTCATTCATAAAAAAGTTGATAATAAGGAGATAACGATAGAATATTGTCCTACTAACGATCAAATTGCAGATATATTTACTAAACCGCTGAATAAAATAAAGGTTGAACATTTTGCTAAAAATATTGTGTCATAAATTTTGACTTACATTCATTTTTTGCCTTAACATAATAAGAGTAATATCATATCTTGAAAAAACAATTAATGTTACTACCTATTAAATAAAATTCATAACATGTAAGTAACTAACTGTAACTACTGCTTTAAAAAGAAACTAATTTAATTGAAATACAGGGTGGAATTTCTTAATGCCACCTGGAGGGAAAGTACTCTAAACAATGGAGATAGCTAATTTCACTCAAAGAAAACATTCCTTTATTTTTAAAAAGAAACAAAACTGCATTCAAAGTTTTTTAAAAATACGCTTCCCACACCCAGGAATCGAACCGGCTAAAATTCGAAAAAACAATACCCTGTACTTTTATGTTATCAATCGTTAGGGTCAAACATAAGGATCAAATCTCTCTAATAAATAATAAAACATGGTATATTAAATGAAAGGAAAACCATGAAAGACAAGAGAAAGCACTTTTACTTAAGGTTCCATTATGTTAGTTAGTTCACAATAAACTATCTATGTAGAACTATTTCGATAAGATGTTCATAATGCAGACTATTACGCATCCATTGCATGCAAATGACTTCCTTAAAATAATAAATTTTTGTATCCAGCAACATGGGGCCAATTTCGTACAACTAATTAGTTATGCTTTTTTCTCGTTCAATTAAAATAAGTTTAGATTTAATGATTTTCCTTTCATTTAATTTACCATGTTTGTTAGAGAGATTTGAGCCTTATGTTTGACCCTAACGATTGATAACATAAAAGCACAGGATGTTGTTTTTTCGAATTTTAGCTGGTTCGATTCCTGGGTGTGGGAAGCATATGTATAAAAATCTGTGAATGCAGTTTGTTTTGTTTTCAAAAATAAAGGAATGTTTCCTTTGAAAGAAATTTGCTATCTCTATTATTTAGAGTACTTTCCCTCCAGGTGGCATTAAAAAATTCCACCCTGTATATGTTTTGATTGTAAAACTCTGAAATATTTGATTAGCTATTTAGTAACGTTGTAATGTAACTTTGTAAGAAAACTAAAATAAAATAATATGTTTGATAGTGTAAGAAAATTCAAATAAGTGAATACCTACTAAGGGCTAACTGTTTATGTTTTGAAACATTGATCTGTTTAACTTTAATAAATTTCGGTTGCATTGTTTTGTACCACATGAAATGCAATAAACACATTCTATTCTATTCTATTCTAACCTCCTCCTGTTTTGAAGTCGGTTAATAAGACATACAACCTACGTGAAATGTGAAGAAAAGCAGATAAAATAAAATGTCATAAAAAACAAGCAGATGTTAAAATAAATGGACAGGCAGGACGCTACAATCAAATGAGTAAAAAAACGTAAACTGAACAGAGTACAAGCTGCCTACAAGCGGTCCGCTGTAGGTGGCGGCTCAGTCATGGTATAACGGACAGCCGACAGGGCCGCCACGTGGGGCCGCTAAGAGATAGAATTTTTTTCTTTGACTCAGTAATTTGACAATATCATCAGTGTAGTTGCTTTTGTCATTTATTTTGTCAGTCATATCGACTGAGATAAAAATTGAGATTTTACATTTTTAAATAAGATTGATGGAAGGATTTTATTAGTGATAATAATTAAAGAATAAATAAAAAGATTACACTAACATGACAGTGCCAGTTCTAAAGCGTCAAATTACTGACTCGAAGAAAAAATCCAAGTAAGGATTAGGGATTCCATATAAAATCGATTAAGGTATCGATTAAGGTATGAATAATTCCCGAAAAAATATGGTAATTTTTTCGTACCTACCTAAGAAATCATGTGCAGTAAAATAATTTCAAATACACATTTTAGTATTCACTTGCCTTATTCTATTTTCCTTACTTTTCAACCTGCAACCAGGTGTCAACCCTTGAAGAATGGGTATAAGTTTTGAGAGCTTGTACTCTGTTCCGTTTATTTACTCATGTGCTACAATACCTATTTTAAACATAAGTTTAATAGTCCTGCTATTTTTTAAGTATTGAGTAAGAGCTTATAATAAATAAAGATAAAGAAAAAAATAACAATAAATAAATTTGTAAAAAGTAATCTATACCTAATAAATTCATCAAGCGTCTACACTACAGTACCTAATGAATGGTAGGTTTTAACAGGTTAAGAACGTGATGTTTTAAGTTATACATTCAACTTAAAAAATTAGGCTAAAAGGGATTTTGTATAATTTAGTGGCAACACTGTTTGATTGACAATATTTTTGAATTATTTTCATTTTTAGTGCATTATTTGAAAACAATTGGACAAAATAATACCAGCAGATGGAAAATAACGTTATCTTTTTGCACACTAAATGTTTCCGATATTTTTTTACATGAAAAAACACTGCCAATCGCCATTTTTAGCTCCGGTCGTTTCGCGTGTATGATGATCAGCTGAATGGCGGGGAACTCGGGTAAACTAGTTTTATATAACTAGTATGTGCGGCGGTCTCGTACCTTTGACAGAGGGGTACGCCTGACAATGGCGTCTCCTTAATTGGTTAAATAAATGCTCTAAGTATTTGACCAACAAAAGCCTTTTACAACGAGTAACTTTGTTGTCCCTTTCTTAGTAATAACAAAAAAATATTGAAGTCACAAAAACATAATGAGACTTTGTTGTTCCAATAAGTGAGTATAAAAATGGTCATAAATATCTTTGGGTGGCTGTAGCTCCAAGATGCAACCAACTGACGCGGGCGCGGGGGCACTAACTGACCAGTCAGACTCTGTAGTTCCAAAACTCGAAGAAAAAGTGAGGGGAACCACAAAGGCACTAGCGCCATCTCGTAGAAAATACACATACTTTCGCGGCTGTCTTTTTTTCCCCAGATGAGGCATGGATTATAAGCAATTCTGCATAACTCATTTTTGGAAATTTGCCTATTAGTGACCTGGTTGCACCGAAGGTGCGATATAAAAAAAGCTGTAACACCCGAATCGTTTCGGGTGTTACAGTTTTTAATCATGCAAAAAACTTATAAAATTATACGTCATCAAAGTATCAGGATCACATAAATATGGAGAAGGTTTGACTTGTATATTTTTAGTAGCTTTTTATTTTTTTCTTATTTTTCGTAATAACAAAAACATTTTTTGAGACTTAAGAGCTAACGCGCTGCGGCTAACTACAAATTTCACTCACACAACTTTACGTATACACGCACACAGCAATCATTGCTATCGCGACGAACGCCGACTTTGCGCTCTTTGGAATAAATAATCTTGATCATTTTGGTACTCAAATTAAATCAGTAAAATGAATAAACAAGTAATGCGATAGAATTTATTTATTTAGTTTTCTATTTAATTAATATTTTTATATAATTATGTAAGTAAAGTAAAGTATTTAGGCCGGTAACCTATCATACTTCCGTAACTTTTCTGTTCGAATTTCAATTGTACGAAAACGGTACGTCGACGTTTTAAATACCAGATTGGTTGTTTTACATAACTTTGTTAGAACATAAACAGTTGAATTTTTCAGAAAAACTGTAACTCAAATATCAAATCACTTATTTTTCTTTGACAGCTGTTTTCTAACCATAATTTTCTTTACTAGAATTTATTAAAGATCGAAGTAACCTTTTATAGAATTTCGTGTTTCATAATATTTAATCGATTTAGAAAGTTCGGGTGTATTTTTTAACCCTAATAGTGGCTTGAATACTAGTCAGTAACAAAAACGAATCGCAAAAAACGTCCACGTAGTCTTGAAGTACACGTGTTGTGAAAAAACAGTTTTTTTCTAACGAGAAAAAAAACCATTAAAAAACATGTTTTCTGGTGCATGTTTTTTTTTAATAGCACAAAAATCAAAAATATCAAGGAAGTAGCTGTTAAAGATTAATACTCATGAGTTCATATTACAGTTTTCTGTTCATTTTTAAACCTACTATATTTCTTTGGCTGAATAGTACAAAGTTGTCAACAGTTTGCAGCATTTAAAGACGCGCTCGGTGAAATCTTTATTTGGTTTATGTTTTTTTGAAGTAGTTTAGTATGAACTTAGAACGAAGAACAGTGTCTCCAAATTGGAGTGTTTTCCCCAGTGTGTGGTAAATTTTAATTATTGGGAGAAAAAAAATCTGTTCTTCATACAAAACGTAACATTTTGGGGAATAAAAAATCACGTTGGGGGTAAATTATGAATCTTCTCTTCATAAAAATGTATCATTTTGGGGAAAAATAAAATAAGATCTTTGAAATTCATATCTAGATATACTGGCGAAGAATAAAAATCTAATATAATTATTGATTTGATTAAATAAAACATTTATTTTCGAAAATTTGTATTCATGAAAAAAAAATTATAAAAAAAACAACGGTGTTATGTTTTTTTCATGTTACATCACTAGGTAAGATTAGTGGACCACTTGCTCCATATTGCTTGCATACATATTGCATGCTTGCTTGCGTGCTTGCATGTATGCATGAGTTTTTATTACAATAATGTAACTATGTGAGATTGCAATAATTATTTCGTAGACGCTTAGTATACTTTGTGAATAATACTTTGGTTGGAGACGTTTTTCTTATTTTTAATTTCGAATTTATGATAGGCATAGGGTTCAGATTCTTTGTCAGATAAAGTATTCTATTTTAATAATATTGGAGACATTTTTCTGGATACTAAATCATCTAACAATAATAGTTTTGGCCAAACATTGAGTGGGATGTCAAAACATATTATGGAATTTAGAAAAAATGTAACTTAAATTCCGTTAAATTGTATTTTTAGTAAAATCATAATAATGGAAAACCAAAAAAAATGGGAAAAGATTTCGGTAAACTAAAATTCGACCAGAGAAAATTTGAATTTAAGATAGGTATCCTATAATATTATAAATGTGAAAGTTTGTGGGTTTGGATGTTAAGATGTTGTTCCCCAATCACGCAAAAACTACTGAACGGATTTGGTTCGAATTTGGCACACAGATAGTTTTTAGTTAGATTTGGCACACAAACAACCTGCCTCACACGACACCATCGCAGAAATGTGCAAAGTGGATAATATAGTAGGAAAGGAAGGTAGTGGACCCCCACAGTAAATCCTCAGTAGACGAAACTTTACAGTATGATAAAATATCATAAATGTTTTTTTTAAATAATCCATTTTTTTAGTTTTTGGATATTTGTCCATAGGTTTTGGTTCATACTATGTTACATGCCTGCAAAGTTTCATCGACTGAGGATTTAATATTGGGGTCTCCATACAAAACATCGCTTCATTACCTACACTATAAGACGAAGTGGATAATTTCGTCCAAACGTTGTGTGGGATGTCAAATCTGGGGCCGTACCGGCTAACGAATCGAGCTTCGGAAAATTTGCCGAGTTTCAAATTAAAACAGATAAATCGAAGTAAGGAATTACTTATAGTACTATTTGTTGAAGTTATTTGGAAGATATTGATGTTTGTGTGACCTCATGAATTAGGGTTCGCCATTTTGGCCCAATTGAGGCTCGATTTATCTCTTTTAATTTGAAACCCGACAGACTTTTTGAAGTTCGATGCGTTAGCCGGTACGGCCCCTGTCTAAATTTTTCCAAATTTTCTTGGCAGACTTATCTTTTTTTATTTTTATAAGCAAGCCTTCTGCTTCCCATTTCTTAAATAATATATTATCGTTAGTGAGATTAGCTAAAATATACTTTATGAAAATCTAGCTTCATATTTTTATAATAAAAATATGAAATGAATTTATTCAACAATAATTATCCAAAGTATCAAATCAAGTATAAATCGCTGCGCTGCGCCATGCACGAGCGTGCGTGGCGTGACCAGAGCGCGAAATCAAGCGACGTAGGTCTTCCCTCCAAGAGGCCTCGGCCTCGACTGAGCGCGGAATTGATTCCGCGAAGTTTATATCTCACTTTTAAATTATTTGTTATGTCATAATTATGCATTATATTACATGTTTTTTTTTTCAATGTTTTAAAATATAATTGAACGTATGTTGTGCGATTTTTTTCTTTAATATTGAGCTCTATTTTTATAGTAAAATAACGAGTAAAAGATAACACAAAAACTACTGAAGTGGCAATTTTGATTATTTTTTTATGAATGAAAATTCTCAGTTTTTCAACTTTTTTTCTTCTAGTGTACTTAAAAAATAGATGGAGTTTATCATAAAATTATTTTTGTTCAGTTTCTGCCGATACTTTAAGGTGAATCTCTCATCAAAGTAGACCTTCAACCTCTGATTTCAAAAACTAGTTGGTGAAACAATGTTAAGCTTATGAAAACTGCTTATTAATTCTAAAATGTTTTCTTCTAGTGCACTAGAAGAAGAAATTTCCAATTTAGTGACCTAAATAACTCATTCAAAATCTAAATAAATCATCGATAAATCTGGCAGCAAAATACTGTGATTTCGAGTCCGACGCTCGTCTAGCGCATAAAGGCTCTTAAGGTTTGAGATAAAAATAGCGCGAAAGCGACAGAGATAAAGTATAGATGGATCGGGTCATTGTAAGAAATTCCTTCAGCTTCGCGTTAACCTCCTCTCAATCAATGCTACCCTGGTACTTTGGTAAAGTAATTTAAAGAAGATAAAGCATAGACATAGAAAAACTTTCGCTGCGCTCAAGAGATAAAGATTTTTATTAACTGCAGCAATCAAAAAAGGATTGTAAATGGTGGCTCACAGCAGTGATACTTTGATGACGTATAATTTTATAAGTTTTTTGCATGATTAAAAACTGTAACACCCGAAACGATTCGGGTGTTACAGCTTTTTTTATATCGCACCTTCGGTGCAACCAGGTCACTAATAGGCAAATTTCCAAAAATGAGTTATGCAGAATTGTTTATAATCCATGCCTCCATCTGGGGAAACAAAGACAGCCGCGAAAGTATGTGTATTTTCTACGAGATGGCGCTAGTGCCTTTGTGGTTCCCCTCACTTTTTCTTCGAGTTTTGGAACTACAGAGTCTGACTGGTCAGTTAGTGCCCCCGCGCCCGCGTCAGTTGGTTGCATCTTGGAGCTACAGCCACCCAAAGATATTTATGACCATTTTTATACTCACTTATTGGAACAACAAAGTCTCATTATGTTTTTGTGACTTCAATATTTTTTTGTTATTACTAAGAAAGGGACAACAAAGTCACTCGTTGTAAAAGGCTTTTGTTGGTCAAATATTATACTTCTTTGACAAATATAATTGAAACTTAACCTCTCATAATATTTAACAAAGTCAATTTTCTTGCAGAGTTAAAAATTATTTCTATGGTTGAACCTCAACAAAATGTTTCATCAGAGGACAGAAAATTGGTTGAAACTTGGTTAGACAACTTAGATCCCAATAAACAGGACAATGACTTTGATTGAAATTTTGAAGCTTCCAGTATCTCACCAAACAATAATATCCCCGAAATTTCATCTCGTACTGAAACTGAACCGTAAACCAAATTGTGTAAATGTTGATATCTATTGAAAATACATTTAATGAGGTTTCAATTATAATTGTTACTTAACATAACAGTTAGCATAATTAATGCTTAAAGCGTTATTGCTTGCGCCGCCATAAAAGGGAAGTAAAAGGGGTCAATTCAGGAAATGCGGGTAAATTCGCTATCGAAATGATGGAGAAAACACACTTCAACAGTTCAATTAAAAAAAGGAATACCCAAGATGGATAATATTGCCCAAGAAGTTGCTCAAATATTGCAAAAAATGAGGCTTGCTCGGAAACTGAATCTCAGTAATTGATTCCGTTCGACGAGTATTCCAACGGTTTCTAAAGACTGTTGCCTATGTCCGAAGGGGAAGAAGTATTAACAACACTTACCATTAAATTAGATAGGATTGGATTAACTTTAAAGTTTTTTTTTTAAAAGGATGCTATTTTTCTGACGCCGAAAGTTGTTCAAGGTGATTCATTATTGCAAAATACCATCACAGAGGAGAATGAAGCGTTAATGAAGAATATCGAGAGTATTATCATCACTGAAGACAGCACAAAATGTAATAATTCTGGTAACAAAAAACAGCTTCTTCCGATGCAGGTAATATTGATTTACCACCAGAAAATATTGTAGAAAATGAGATGGATCATAACTCTGACAAATCGATTTATCGGGGACTGATGGATCAGAATATGAACAATCTAAAAAAAGCGGCCAGGAAAAAATAAACGAAATAAATATGTATTGTGTTTTATTTTATTTAAATAATTCAAGATTTATAGATAAGGCACAAATTATTTCTTTATATTTTTCCTGGTGAAACAAAGTCACAAGTTAGGACCTTTTTTTGCCATTTATTTACATTATTTCTTATAAACAAAAATATTGTTATAATCTGAAACTGTAGCCAATAAAACAAACAATATAATTAATGGAGATTTTAAAGATATTGTACATAGTAATTTAGTAACAAGGAAAATAGTTAAAAAAAAACTTAAAAGTCCGTGCCTGTAAAATTACAAAATGACTCATTGTGACCTTGTTGCACCGAAAGGTGCGATATGTCGATATACGTGTGTTGAATAATGCACTAAGTATTATTTTTAAGGTTCCTTCGACGGCCCACTATCGCCGCCATCGGAAAAGCAGTCACATTTCATTGTTTTGGACATTTATTGATCTAATATTTTTCAATTGTATTAATAATCTTAATATTTTTTGAAATGTCAAAATATAATAAAAAAATCTAAAATTAAGGTATTGTGGTAAAATCTGGAAGTTCGACATTTTCAATAAATGTCTTAAATTTACTTGAAAGAAACAGTTTCTGTTCTGTAATGTTTAAGATTTTATTTAATTTGCTTGGATAATACTTTTTTTTTAAAGCTGTATAATTTATGTTAAAGGAGAATTAATCCTATTTATGGTTATTTCATACCAACTTATTTCGTTGTAGGAACCTAGAGACTAATAAAACACCGATTTTGTCCATTTAAAGTGTTTTATTTTTGTACTTGTAACACCCAAAACAGAACCAAGGTAACATCCGAAACAAAGTAAAATTTTATAAAAAAACAGTAATACACTATTTATGACAGTGATTATGTGGTCGATAGTTAGTAAATATGATACTTTTGGAGGACTGAATTTTTTAGGAATACTTTCCTAGAAAAATTCGCTGATTTTCAAAGAAATGTAACAATGGTCAGAACATAGAGGCAGAATCGTGAAAACCCGAAACGCACACTTTTCTATTCATAAAATATATTATATAATCTATATGCTAAAATTTACAAATTTAACAATTTAGATAAAACAACTAAAAACGTAGAGAATAAGGCACTAAAATTGCTAAAATATTACATCAAAATACATAAAAATTCAGACTTAGGGTGTACAAATGTAACACCCGAAACGATGGAATGACTCATAAACAAATGTACCCAACGTACCACAAACACATCCAGTGGTTACCACTGAGGTTCAGCCAAACCATCCAGATGCCAGAACACTGAGACACGCCATTGAGTTCACAACATTATGGTTAGTTCATTTATTATGTTACGGTGCAAACGTGTGGATTATTTTTGATAATTAGCATAAAACCTAGTGATCGATTTTGACGAGTTTCACAACAATGAAGCAATTGACATCCAAAAAGCATTTCAATCCGGAGAATTTATAATGAGACTCTACGGCTGCCAGATGTGCCGAAGTTTGAGATGCGCCAGTGGCCTCGAGCGCCGTAGCCGGTGCGCACTCCGAAGTGGGTCACGGGGAATGGAGCAGGGTCTACCCACTCCATTAGCACGGCACCAGAAGTTCCATCCCGCACGAGCAGTCTGCTGCACTTCCATTCGATCAGAAATTTCCTAAACTCGTTCGGGTTCATCCCTGGTGTTGGTAATATTACCTACGAATATTTTAGACGATAAGTACTCAGATTCTGGGATTGACAACATTGAACGCACGTCACCACAGTGCCTAATAACTGACTGGGTGTTATCCCAGCCTCCCAGGATGATTTCGTACATTGGGTTTATTTCAGCAGGCGCGGGTGTCAGACAAATATGAGCATTATGCTGACCGCGGTATTCAAATTGAAGAGAGCTCGCTGCTACTGGTCCAAATTTGTACTCTAGCTTGTCCGGAGTATTAATTTCAGCACCATCTGCATCGGGAATATTGGGACATACGTTGAAATTTTGAATCAGCGTTGGGTACATTTTGGTTGCACTGTATTATTTTCACATATTTTTGATTCTCCATGTGCCTGTGGCACCCCAGCTGGTGCGGACTCCCACAAAAGCTACCGGGATTGGATCCGGGTCGGTCCAGGACATGAAGGGGTTGACTTCGCCCTCTCGGCCCGCGGAGACCACCCCGCCATCCCAGCGCACCCAGAAACCGCGGAATTCACCATCGTTCAGGATCCCAGGAGTATTAACCTCAACTTTATCGGGCGTATTTAGGTTCCTTTTGATCACACTTTTTGAGTTACCCCAACCACCGATGAAAACCTGAAATAGTAACACGATATTTTCAGTCACAATTTAAAGAAATACGTCACGTAAATCAGTTCATATTGTTTACATAATAGGAATTGTAAAGCCCGCCGGTAACGATCAATTGCGATTGTCAATTTTTCCGTCAATGCCATTGTTGGAGCAATTGACAATCGCTTCAATTGACAACATTTCATTTTGAGAAAGTACTAAAATTAGAAAACCATTTCGAGATTTTAGTGTTCTAAGCTCATATATTTTTTTTCAGAATTTTTAGATCAGTATTTTTAACGTTAATTAAAAAAATCTAAAATCTAGTTCATATAGGGAGTTTAAGTTGAGTCTCTTTGCCTTCCATTAAAAAAAAAAAGAGTGGTGCCAGCTTAGGGTAAATTACCCTAGATTTAGGGTAAAAAATATCCGGCACTAAGAGACATGACACATCGCCCGTTCGAGTAATTTTAAATCCCGAAATTGAAATTACAGCATACCGGGTAATGACCCGATTAGTATAATTAAATACAAGAAAAATATTTCTTTCCACTACCTATTTCTTTATTTATAAATCAACAAACAATTCTTCCATGTACATGTAAGGTGGGGCGGAGAGTATCCTTTCTGTACGGTAGTACTTATTAATTATTATTTATTTATATTATATATTATATCTATTCTGTGATCTAGGGTAAATTAAGACCCAGCCTAGGGTAGTGTGAAAATCTGATCTGGCAACACTGAAAAAATCAATTGTCATAAATGTCATAATAATGACTAAAATTGAATGTCTTTCGAGTGTATTTCTATGTTCAGTAAAATTTAGATATTTTTAAAGTATTCTTGTAAGAAAATCAAAAGAAAGTCGTAGCTTCGTTTGTGATACTTAAGCGTTGCCTGTGACATAATGTTTTGTGTGATTGAGGGCTGGAAATCACACACAGGAACATAAGAAAATAATCAATAGATATTATTAATGATTAAACGAACTTACCTAAGTGAAGTTCGATCATAATTATACGAAGTGCCTCGTCCGAAGAGATTAGTATACTTACCTTTTTACCTTTACGAATATGTACTATGTAGTAACGCCTAAGTGTTGCCACTTCCAGCACTATTTTAGAGATGTTGTTGTCGTCACCCTGATTCTTTGATCATCTCACATTAATGTCCAGCATGAATTAAACCAATACAAACCAAAGTATGAATACATAATTCTCCATATATTTACATACAGAAGTATCTGCTTCGCATAAAGTTGTCATAGCTGGCTATTTGGAACAAAGTGATATTACCTTCAGTTGCCAACTATTAGTCATTTACCAAGGTGACGAAAATCATGGGGTCTAAAGGCACCTCCCATCTCTCCTTATAGTGCCCCCAAGCCCTGCATAGCTTAAGTCCGTGACTTTCCACAGAACCCCCTTTTTCATCAACTTAGTTTATGGCTGTTATAGTAAGTTAAATCAGACAAGTAAAACTTACATGAATCCATCGTGTGTGCATCTCCCGAGTCCTGCTAAACTCTCTCATCACACCACGAGCCCATTTCCACTTCAGCCCTTAGATTCATAAAAATAATCTAAGCTTCAATTCAGCCATCTACAATTTTCATCATCACAATGGTGACACCTAATGTCACCGTCAGTCCACAGATACAGACTCTACCTACTACTTGGTGTTGCCATCCCTATAGTGTGCGGTTTTACTACAACTACGACACTCCCAACACAAGGCTGGAGTCTAAACTTAATTAATATTGCTTGGCTATAAGCCATGCAGTCCATATTTTAAATAACTGCTTAGCCACTTCCTTGATATCAAGTACCCTAGAACCTTCCAGTTCTAGTAGACAAAGGTAAGATATTGACCTGATGGCAACCCTTGTTACCATCAGCTGTGCCGACTATTAAATCCTTGATTTTCCCAACTTTCCACGTGGCTTTATTTTCTTCAGCTTTGATTTGTACTAAATTTTCTACTTTTAGGATTCTTTCACATTTCACATATGGTTCCTTACGTACTGACTGAGTGCTTTTCCCTCAGCTGGGTAAGTATTATCCTGCAAACATCCTTATACATTCTTGTAATATTACTTGACCCCTGTCCAACATTCTATTAATTTTTATTTTGTTTCTATACAGGCTGCTGAACTTCAACATCGGAGGCGTTCATCACCAACGGAACACCTAGATGATGAAAGTCTACAGGCGTCAAAACATGCTCCAGCTCACTATCTACTTAGGTTAATGGGCACATATTTAATACACATTTTATTTCCTTCGTTACTGTAATAAGTTGTTGATAATGATAATTTAATAAATGCTTTTCTAATGTTCCTTTCAAGCAGTGTTTTATTAATCGCATAAGTTGATCATAAAAACCACCGAACTATGGCGCCAATTCGGGTATAAACTTCCACTTTGTTGTATTGTCAATTCAATATTTGCTTTACATTACCTCAGCTTAGAGAGCATTATCAGACATCATTTGAATCAAACAAAAAATTCTTGACACAAATCTTCTTAGAGTTAAAATAAACTCTTCTGTAGCTAGTTAGGTTATATACCACCTCTAAGTGAACTGCTCTAACTGATAAAAAAAAATACAAAGCTACAACGCTTCTCTCTCTTCTAATGTTGTTTTCTTTCTTTCATATATTCTCTATTTCCATCATCACTATCTTCCAAATTATTATATTCCTTTAGTATATTTCTGTTCACCAACTCCGTATGTTCCTCATTATTCGGAAGACCCTCCACACTAGCAGCGTTAGTCGTGGTGGTGACTTCATTCTCTTCTAGGAACATGGGTTTTGATATTCAAATGGTATTTTTAAATTTTACCCTCCATGGCCCCTACATCGACCGGATCAAGTTCAGAAGATAGGTACATATTTAATTTTCAAACATTTATTTTAACTTACTTCACCCATTTTGTCTACTCACAAATAGCGGTAGTAACCTGTCAGTTTTCATCCAACTACACACAACTTGGCTGATCTTCCATCATCATCAGCCTATCATCGTCCACTACTGAACATAGGCCTCTCCGAGTGCACGCCACTGTTTTAATATAATATATAATGTGTCACTCGTAAGATTTCAATTAATACCCAATACACCGTCTTAGCAGGGACCTCCTTCTGAAGTCCCCTTCACTGTCATAAATGGACTCAATATTATACCAATTGAAAGTGATTTTCGCTTTGTAGAACAACTTGTAGAAAAGCTTTTTCAACATCTAGTCACACCATACTTGCACTTACAGCGTTTAAGTCTCAATAGCATTCTGTTAATAATCAGTGGTAAGACTTCTTCAACAATGCCTAATGTTATGCTTAAATTAAGCTCCCACAGCTTTCTTACATTATCATCCCTTAACAGTGGATCTGAATTTACATAATTACACATTTGTAAATGTGTCACTTGTTCTGCATAAGTAATAAAACAAACTGTTTCATTTCCATGTTCAAATATACAGCCAAGGTCAGTATTTTCTATATGTAAATTATCATGTAATTGCTTTTCATTGTGTACAAAAGAATAATAATAATCATTATGTATCTATTAATAAGTATTCTGTTTCCTATACTATTATCATCTGTAATAATTATCTTCTCACTTACTGAAATCAGCCGCAGGATGGAATTCTGTATTACTGTTACTCCCTCTGTAGTAATATCGATAACATTAGCTTGAATACGTTTGTTCGTTTGTCTTTGTCTCTATATATAAATCAACAACTGTGGTATGGAATTCTCTCAGAGAATTGTCCCCAAATGTTTAAGCTATTAAATAATTGTCTTCAACACTAGGTAAATTTAACAGTTTTTTAATTCTAGTAATTGAAACATAGCCTTTTTGGCTCTCGCAGTCCAAAAGGGTTCCACATGTAACATGATTAAAATCAGTTTTGTTTCCACGGACTAGCTATGACTGTTTGTAACAATTATTGGTTGCCTATTTGGACTTATCGTGGAAATAACAGTAATTTCAGTGAATGTAGTAACAGACGCAGGAACGTCATTTGAAATTTTCTTTAAATTTTTCTTATAATATGGTATGCACATTACTCTATTATGCATTTCCCCCAATGTATACATTTTTTCTTAATTCAACAATATTTAAGCTTATTTTCCTTTTCTTGTTAGGTACTGAGTATTTTTTACTTGGTGTGTATGTGTTCGGCCTCTTGGATAGTTCTTTCCTTTTATGTGTTAGGTTACATAAAGTTTCAACTGTAAATTTCCTTCCCTTTAACTGTCAGATATCAAACGGCTAGATGATTCTTTTGCATTAATTATGGTATGGTTTTTTCTAATTGTTTCTACAGATTCTGCAGTGGCATTCATTTTGGTATCAGTCTTCATTCACCGTAGACATAAAAATCTCGGATGTGGATAAATTAATTTATCTCCAATCGGTGTTGAAGGGGGAGGCCAGGAAGCAATAAACGGCTATAAAAATTACAAAATAGTCTGAACCATATGAAAGGTATGGCAAGCTTAGCATAGTTATAGATGCTCACTGTATGGTTTTGTACTGGCGGCACAAGAGTTTTAATCTCATCCACTTTTATTTGTAATAATATGAATAACCTTCTCTGGTGAGGCAGACATCACTAATTGAAAATAATTATAGGTTTCACTTTCATAAATGAATCTGTCATTCATGTTCTTTAGTTTGGAGGCTACTATTACATACTATACATTTTAAAAGGGTGCCTTCTTTCTTAAGGCCCTTTACAGCGTTTTGCCCCCTTGGCAATTAATGATTTCATTGAGTTACTTATCAAGTTTATTCGGATTTATATAGCCTTCTCCATTGTAATGGTATATATGAAAGTTTACAATTATGTAAAGTAGGTATGTGTGATGAGAAACATTGCTTTTGACTAACTCTGACTTGCAGTTAATTAATTAGCGTCAAATCCAATAAAGATAAATCATGATTTATCAAACGATATCAAATTCGCACAATGTGCACGTTTACCAAAAAAATACTAAAATAATACTCACATTACATCTAATTGCTGTTTGTACTTAATTACACAATAACTTAACATTGCACTCAATATAAGGTAATAATAGAAATCCATGTATAATTTAGTGCAATATTTCTTAATTTTTCACAATATTTATTTACCAACGTAAAAAGCCACCATCAAAAATAAAAAAGGAAGAAACTTTTGACGTTTTATTTACAAGCAAAATCTATATTCATACAGTCTTGTGTAAACGATCGTCTTGCTTGATCGATCAGTCCGCTTAGTATCAAACCATCCGTACTGTCATCGTTTCGTGGGACATCCGGTAGGCTTAGATTATTTAAGCCGGTAGGTAACTAATATTGAACTCTTTTCTTCCCAAGCAAGCTCTGCCTGCGCTAAGGCAATACTATTTAATAAATCAGCCCACAACAACCAAACATGCTGAACTTAACCCAAGACGGTTCACACACTGGCTCTGCGCGGTTTTAACATTGTACAGTCAGCAGCACTTCAGGTCATACAAAAATGTCAAAAATCTGCAATATGTTTTAAACCTTATCATATTTCCCTTCAAGTAAAAAAATTATCGAATATGATTATTCTGTCGTGGAAGTCCAGCGTGTCGTTGACTGTACCTAAGCAAGTATATCAATTAGTATAGAAAATCACCTCATCCAACTCACCGAAAAGGCGACGCGGCGCGGTAGCGCTTGCCGCCGCGCTTCGTAAGCAGATTCCGTTAGTAGGTGCAGAAACCGCGGGGTACGACACAGTAAGCTCCGTAGTATCGTGCAGGTTCCTGTACGTGAGCGCGAGGTCGTCGTACAAGTACAACGCCGACCGCCGCGAAGGCGCGCAGAAAACCTCTCGAATAGGCGGATCCGCCGCCGTTCCGTCACCGCGCGTGATATCCGCCACTCCGCGCCCCGCGACGGGGCGCAGAGATGCGTAAGAATCGCCATAAATCGCTCCCATATTCAATATTTATCAGCATAAAGGACAGAGATACCTATTCATACAACTTTCAACAAAAAAATTCAAAGGACTACAAAAGTATCACTCTTTTTACAAAATATTATCATACAGCTGACAGCTCGCGCAATACAACCTGAACCTAACCATAGATAGTATGGCTTGCGCACTAAACACATTTGTACTTAGATAGAATTGCTACTGAGCAAGTCACGCGGTACCTACCAAGATCTGGGCCAAACTGTTCCGCGTAAACTGTACCTTTAATACTTCCACTTGCCGCGACGTGACGTCGCACGTCCGGCCGCCGCCGCAAGCGTCAGTGCACGGGCTACACACTACTATATGGATGGCAACGTCAAAATACCTTACTGCTTACCTTTTTATTGTGAAATGTACCAAATAAATAACCTTTGCCTTTGGTATGATAATTTCAAATGCTAGAATGCAGTAATTGTATCGAAACACGGCAATTTTTGCTATTTTCCGCCGATATAAGTACGGTATTTCACTGACAAAACGCGGCAACTGCCAAATTTACATTAGCCACACTGATAACAATGTATTCTTAATTATTACTTAATTGCTCAGTGAAATACCATGCGATTCAATTGATAACAGACAGTGACTCACTTGGTCACTTTCTGTTGCCAACTGTCAAATCAATCGCACCTTTATTGCACCGCATGCACAAGTTGCAATGCCTTCATACTTACTCAAGTCTCGGGACTCTAAACAGAACAAAAATAATCAAAAATATTTTGATAGATGACACGGTCACAAATCACAAATACACTTAATGATTTAATGCTATTTATTTCCCTTTCCTTACCAAATTGTAGGTAATCATTCAACAATCTCATTATCCTTGTAACTGACTGAGATTTATAACTCACCTAATGCACGATACTGGCAAGCAAACTTCTTTGCTTCATCATACACTTCTATCTACTATATAGAATATTATAACTCACATGTTCACCAGATGGGCATAAACTTATTTTGAATTTATAAATCAAAAATACTGTATTATACATAGACTTATTATATTACTAGCGTAAGGACACGGTCAACATCGCTTGGAAATGACGCCAGTTGGTTGGCCCTAAAATTACAGTTTTAGGGCCAACGCGATTCAGTCACCCGCGGACGACTATGGTAGACAGACGGTGATAGACGTGACATAAAAATGCCGAATTGTGCATTTGTAGATTTCAAAAATTATGCTGCAAAATTAAAATAGTTACATGGAATATCGAATCATCGGTAAGTAGCTTTACATTATTTTTATTGCATGTCTAACAATTATAATTAAGTTTAAAATATTACTATTACTAGTTATTGTTCGAGGCACTAGAGATGGGTCATCATGATTCAAATGTACTAGTTCACTTGAGTCCATATTACATCTTTAGTTCATTTAGTTCCATAGCTAATTAACTTGTGGCGACTCTGCAAAGAGGCCACCACTCCTCTATGGTAGGTAGCATTAGACGAAAAGTTTGTTCTGACATTTTTGTTCTGTCACGGTTTTTCTCTTGTCATGTATCTAATTTTTCACTACTTGGAAATTAATTTAGTTATTTATATAATGTGACCTATCTGTGTTCACCATGTGAAGTAAACATGTATATACAATGCAAGCTGAGTTTTGAATTGTGATCCCATAGCTGCAAGGGCATTCCTCACAGTGAGCGCCTGATCCCACACAACACAACAAACGCAATTATAGTGCGGGCGGTCCCAAGCCCGCACATTTGGTGACCCCGACGTGATCACCGCACATTAATTGGTGACCCTTATACTAAGCAGCACGCGACACCGCACATTCGGTGACCCCTATTCTACGCAGCACGCGTGACGCGTCACCGTACATCGGTGACCCCTACTACGGAGCTCGTGTACCTCTACTACGGAGTTCGTGTACCCCTACTACGGAGCTCGCGTACCCCTACTACGGGGCTGAGCAGTGCAGTCACGCGTCATCGGTGTCGTGCCAGCGGCAGGAGCCTGGCGGGTGTAACATTTCGTCGTTTCGTCGAAGTTTAGAGCCGTCGTCGTCGGTCTTCCGGATTGTCGTTTGGACGCCAACGTTCCGAACACGACGTGGTTTTTGCATGTGGTTCCGTGTAAATATTATTAATTACGAACTATAAGTTTTATTTTTCGTTGTTATTTTGAAATTATTATTTGTGTTGTGTAAATTTTGCATGTGGGTGCACTTTCTTTTGTTTATGTTTTTACCGTGTTGCATGTTGCATGTTTGCATGTTATTGTCTATGCCTTTGTTACTTATTGCTGTAATTTGTGTAAATAGTTTGTAAATATTGGTATAACGTTATAGCACGATGACTGACTCAGATTTTAAGGAGCAGTTGAGGCAGCTTCAGGGAGCTAGTGTCTAACCTGCCTTCTGCGGGCGCTCAGTTAAATGAGGTTAAGGTTAAACTTCCCACTTTCTGGGCGGATAAACCTAGGTTGTGGTTTGCACAGGCTGAGGCTCAATTTACGATTTGTGGCATTAAGGCTGACACCACCAAGTTTGGGCATGTTTTGTCTATGTTGGACACGAGAGTTGCAGCTGAGGTTGAGGATGCAATCACAAATCCTCCTGCCGACGGAAAGTATGATCATTTGAAGAACGAACTCATTAGTAAGCTTTCTATTTCAAGGACTCAGCAGATTCGGCAGCTGCTTAGCGATGAGGAGCTGGGCGACAGACGACCATCAGCATTCCTGCGTCACCTTCGCTCACTGGCTGGCTCTGAGATGGGAGATGACAGCATCCTGCGTGAGTTGTGGATGCGCCGTCTGCCACGTGAGGTTCAGCGGATACTCATCGCTCAGAAGGATTTGCAACTGGACAAGGTAGCTGAGATAGCTGATGCCATTGTTGAGGCATCACCTCCTCCTCCTGCAGCAGTCCATGCTGTAAATGCCTCCGATTTAACTCGGATCATGGAACGTATTGAAGAACTTTCACGCAAAGTCGAGGCTCTTAGTACTGAGCGGTCTCGTCGATCTCGTTCAGTCTCTCGCTCTCCATCAACCAGGTCGGCAAGTAAGTCAGCTGATCGCTGTTGCTGGTATCACAGGAGGTTTGGCGGCAAGGCTGCTAAGTGCATTTCACCTTGCTCCTGGAAACCCGAAAACCAGGGAAATCATCCCAGCAATCAGTAGAGGCGGCAGCTGATTGCTCCAATCCTGGCCGCCGATTATTTGTGACGGACTCCAAGTCAGGCCATCAGTTCCTTGTTGATACCGGGTCAGACATTAGTTGTTTTCCTCGTCACTTACTTAAAGGTCAGTACCACGCATCCACGTTTGATGTCCGCGCTGCCAATGGGAGTACCATTAAAACTTATGGCCCTATTTTATTGCGGTTAAATTTAGGTCTTCGCCGGGAATTTCAGTGGAATTTTGTTGTCGCTGACGTTGGTGTTCCTATCATCGGTTCAGATTTTTTGGCTGAATACCATCTGATGCCGGACTGTCGTAACCAACGTCTGCTTGATGGTATTACCAGTCTCTTTGTTGCTGCAACTGCTGCTGACACTACCCAGACTAGCGTAAAGACTGTTGTTGCTGAGTCTCCTGCTGCGCAAGTGTTATTGGAATTTCCCGATATTTTGCGTCCGCCTGGGTTGCCACGTATTGTAAAGCACACGACTAAGCACTTTATTATTACAACCGATGGTCCACCAGTTTCGTGCCGTCCACGCAGACTCGCCCCTCAGAAACTTCTGGCTGCAAAGAAGGAGTTTGAACAGATGGTCAGCTGTGGAACAGCTCGACCCTCCAGTAGTCCTTGGGCATCTCCGCTGCACATGGCTCGCAAGGGTGAAAACGGATGGCGACCTTGTGGTGATTTTCGAGCGCTTAATGCGAGAACTGTTCCTGACCGCTATCCCGTTCGCCACATCGCTGACTTTGCCCACAGCCTGGCTGGTGCTACAGTTTTCAGCACCCTGGACCTTGTTAAAGCATATCAACAGATTCCGGTCAATGAGGCGGATATCTGCAAGACAGCCATCACTACACCATTCGGATTGTTCGAGTTCCCTTTCATGACGTTTGGTCTGCGAAATGCTGGGCAAACTTTCCAGCGTTTTATTGACGAAGTGGTCAGGGGACTCGACTTCTGCTACCCATACATCGACGACATTTTGGTGTTCTCGCAATCGCTGGAAGAGCATATCCAGCATCTTCGGATATTGTTCCAACGGTTGCGAGAGTATGGTGTAGTAGTCAATCCTGGCAAGTGCGTGCTCGCGGCTGACGAGGTGCAGTTTCTTGGTTACCGGGTTGGTAAGGACGGGACTAAACCTCCTCCGGAGAGGATCGAAGCCTTGCGGAATTTTCCTCTACCGAAAACGGTTGAAGGACTCCGCAGGTTTCTTGGCATGGTAAATTTTTACCGCCGATTCCTACCGGGGGCAGCAGAACTCCAAGCTCCTCTTATTGACGCTTTAGCCTCGTCCAAGCTGAAAGGCTCAAAGCCCGTGCCATGGACGCCTGATTTGGAGTGTGCGTTCCAGAAGTGTAAAGACCATCTTGCTGCTGCAACGCTCCTGGCTCACCCTGTTGCTAACGCTCAATTAGGGTTATTCACTGACGCTTCTTCCAGTCATGTTGGAGCTTGCTTGCAACAAAACGTTGGAGGCCATTGGCAACCGCTGGCATTCTTCAGTAAGAAGTTGTCAGTGAAGCACTCTACCTGGCCAGCGTATTACCGGGAGCTACTTGCTGTTTATGAAGCAGTTCAGCACTTCCGCCACGTTCTGGAGGCGCAGCATGTCACTGTGTTTACGGACCATAAACCGCTGATATACGCGTTTTCTCAGCGGCGTGAAAAGTTGCCTCCAGTACAACTCAATCATCTATCATTCATTTCACAATTCACGTCAGACATAGTCCATATCAGTGGCAAAGACAACGTTGTGGCTGATGCCCTGTCTCGAGTTGAGGCTCTTTCTTTTGAAAGCGATTTCGCCGCTCTTGCTCAAGATCAGGCTACAGACGAGGAACTACAGCAGGTGTTAGCTGGTTCTTCCTTAAAATTGGAGAAGGTTGTTTTGCCTGGGACGGACATCGCCATTTTCTGCGATACGTCTACGGGCAAGCATCGACCGTATCTAACCCCTCCCTTCCGTCGCCCACACTTTGATAAATTACACATGCTAAGTCACCCTGGCGCACGAGCATCGGCACGCTTGGTGGCTGAGCGTTTTGTGTGGCCTGGAATGCAGAAAGACTGCCACAATTGGGCTCGAACCTGCTTGAGCTGCCAACGCAGCAAGGTGTCTAGGCATACCATTACGCCTCTTGGACATTTTCCTACACCAACCAGGCGCTTCCGTCATGTCCATATTGATATCATCGGTGCTCTGCCGCATAGTGGTGGTTTTCAGTATTGTCTCACAGCAGTGGACAGGTATACCAGATGGCCTGAGGCTTGGCCGATGAAAAAAATGACGGCGGAAGAATGTGCAGAGACCTTTTTCAGAGAGTGGGTGTCTCGCTTCGGTGTTCCTTCTGTTGTGACAACGGACCAGGGACGTCAATTCGAATCTGCTTTGTTCCACAGTCTTGTGCGCCATTGTGGGGCAAGTCGGGTTCGCACAACTAGTTACCATCCTTGTGCTAATGGCCTTGTGGAACGCATGCACAGGCAACTGAAAGCTGCCCTCATGTGTCATAACGACACGTGGCATAGAGCGCTGCCAGTTGTTCTGTTGGGAATGTGCTCTTCTTTTAGGGAAGATTTACAGGCATCCTCGGCTGAGCTCGTATACGGGGAGCCTTTGTTTTTGCCGGGCGAGTTCCTTTGTCCTTCGGCCGTTCCGGACCGCGTTGGAGAGTTGGATTTCGCCGAGCAGCTCCGAAGGAATATGGTTTTACTTAGACCGGTTTCACCAACTCGCCACGGAGAAAAGCGCACCTTCGTGAGCAAGGACCTTTTGTCGGCGACGCACGTTTTTCTGAGAGATGACTCCGTGCGAAGATCATTGACTCCTCCGTATTCGGGTCCTCATAAGGTGGTTTCTCGCGTCCAAGATGGCAAGACTATCACCATATTGGTGGGTGACAGAAATGTCACGGTAAGTCTGGATCGAGTGAAGCCTGCTTATATCGACCAAGAACCGTCTTTGTCCGCGAACTTCACCGTTCCTGAAACTCCCTCAACTGCGCCCATTCCAAAGTCAATTACGGACAGTCCAGACCAATCCCTCCAGTCTCCAGAATATAGAACCCGGGCTGGAAGGAGGGTTAGATTTAAGGTGCCTTACGATGTTTAGTTTTGTTTTTTAAAGCTAGTTTTTTTTGTGAGTAGGTAGGTACCCTTTTTGTTAGGTTTTTTAATGTTATTTTTATTTTCTCCGTAGGGGGGTGGTGTGGCGACTCTGCAAAGAGGCCACCACTCCTCTATGGTAGGTAGCATTAGACGAAAAGTTTGTTCTGACATTTTTGTTCTGTCACGGTTTTTCTCTTGTCATGTATCTAATTTTTCACTACTTGGAAATTAATTTAGTTATTTATATAATGTGACCTATCTGTGTTCACCATGTGAAGTAAACATGTATATACAATGCAAGCTGAGTTTTGAATTGTGATCCCATAGCTGCAAGGGCATTCCTCACAGTGAGCGCCTGATCCCACACAACACAACAAACGCAATTATAGTGCGGGCGGTCCCAAGCCCGCACAAACTCAAAGAACGAAAGTAATAGTACAGTAGTACATTTAAAATACGAAAAAGGTTACCGTTTGCCGTTGTGATATAGTTATTTATTACGAAATTATAGATACTTTAACCCAAGTTTTACAGATCGCAACCCGCCGCAACCTATATTTGTATATCTCCAAAAGTGATATTTTTTTATTTTTCGAGGTTTACCACATGGTTTAGCTATTGTAGTATTCTACAGCTTTGTTTGATTGCCACTGATAATAGTAAAACTATGGAAAGTGACCATACACAGATTTAAGACCAGATAAAGTGCATCCATTTTCATCTGGTCTTAAATCTGTGTATGGCTACTTTTCATAGTCTTACTATTATCTGTGGCAATCAAACAAAGCTGAAGAACACAACAATAGCTAAACCATATGGTAAACCTCGAAAAAAAAGTCATTTTTGGTGATATACAAATACAGGTTACGGCGGGTTGCGATCTGTAAAACTTGGGTTAAAGTATCTATAATTTCGTAATAAATAACTATATCACAACGGCAAACGGTAACCTTTTTGGTGATTTAAATGTTCTACGGGCTACTGTACTATAGAAGGAAAGGATAGATTACGAACACTGCGTACAGAAATTTCTCCTATACATATGCTATTATTAACGTCTCCTATGAAACACATTCGCTGCAAAAATAATTATGTAAATTACATTTCAATTAATTACAGATTTCTTAATGATCCAGTGCGTAAAGAAATATGTAGTCGCATAATTCCAAAACAACGAAAAGAGCCCTATTTCAAGCCTCCTAAAAACGCAAGAATATGCTCTGCTCAATAACACAGATGTTGATATTCCAAGAGCTGGACTACGAAGGCTGAAAGCAATGGCAATACCGCGAATTGAGAGATCAAGTATTTACCGCATCTACGCATAACAAAATAACCCAACTCAGAAAACAAAGCACCTACCTTGCAGTATAGTGACCGGCCGCCGCTTTGCTTTAAGATTTATTACTTGAGTAAAACCTAGGATAAAATAATCTCTGTTGTGTTGTATTTATTAAATTACATTGACTTAAATTTCATTTTTACTAACAGGCTTGCGAAAACGCAGAAGTTTATGTTAATAGGTAAAGTCTGTTCAATAAGTCAGTTTACGTATTACTTCTGATTTCTGATAAAGCTTACCAGCTAACTCTTACCAGCAAAAAAATCAGCAAAGAAAATCAGCAAACGGGTGGTAGAAAAAATAAAAACAACTCAAAAGCATTTAATTTTTAAAAGTTTATTTGAATAAAGTTTTATTTTTATTTTGATTTGATTTAGATGTAGGTGATTCGCAAAAAAATAGAAAAATATTTTGATTACAACACCAAAAGAATAGTCGAAAAGTCAAATAATTTTGATAATTTTTGTCCAAAAAAACTATGCACAAATTACTCAAAAATTTTGATTAAATGGACGATTGATAGGTAGCTTTAAAAAAATTACTCATGTAAAGTGACATATTAAACAGATTATATTTATATACTCAACTAGCGACCCGCCCTCGCTTCACTTCGGTGTAAACTATAGATTTATTACACAAAATTTAATTAATATAAAGTTTTTATACCTACCTTCCGATCAATAATCACTTTTATAGAAAAAAATATGATACTGTGGGTTTCATAATTCCAATTTTCATAGGGATCTCTAATTTTTTTAAATAAAATACAGCTAAGGCTTAGATTATCTAAGAGCTAATGTTAGTCGCTGATGAAGGTGAAAGAATTTTAAAATCGGATCAGTTAGTTTTGAGTTTATTCATTACAAACAATCAAACCAACAAACAAATCTTTCTTCTTCATATTTAATAATATACTAGGTAATTGATTATAATATTTGTATAGCTATAGATATACTTGGAAAAACACAAAAACATCTAATTTGATATACTTAAACCTGATTGAGATTTTATTATTATTGACGTTTAATTTATGACCATCGAAAAACTGTTATAATAACCATAATAAAATTAAAAAAAATGTACTAGCGACCCAATTGAACTAGATAGTTTTTAACACCAATTGAACTAAATCGTACACTTCAGTAATCTTTATTGCCCACCTCTAACACCATAGTAGTTCGAGTGGGTTCTAACAGATGTCGCTGATTTTGATAGTATGAAGGAATTGGAAGGCAAAATACTCAGATGGGCGCATCCTTCCTTTTGAAATCATTGGTATTATATCATGGGGTTAATACTCTATTGATAAACTGAAACAGTACCTAGGTACCCCAACAAGGAATATTATCAACTTTCTTCATTACAAGTGGAAGTCTACACTGTCATCTTCCTTGGTCAAATAACCCAACACATTGGCCTTAATGCCATAAGGATATTTCTGTATGCCATAGTAAAAGGGAATTTATTTCATCTCATCAGTGTTTTAATTTATATAACATCTCAAAGTTTAACTGCTTAAAAAAACTAAAATCATTGCTGTGAGGCTACTTACTGCGTCCCAGGTAAAGGGACCATACTCACTGGTTCAAAAAAAACTCACTGCGTCCCACTTAAGGAACCAAACTAGTGGTGTAGGACACCTCACTGCGTCCCGTATAAGGAACTTAACTATAGGTGCAGAACACTTTTAAGGAACTAAACTAGTGGTGTAGAACACCTTACTGCGTCCCACTTTAAGGAACTAAACTAGTGGTGTAGGACACCTCACTGCGTCCCGTATAAGGAACTTAACTATAGGTGCAGAACACCTCACTGCGTTCCAATAAAGAAACCTCTAGGCAGGCGCGAAACACCTCACTGCGTCCCAGCTAAGGGACTTCTATGGAGGTGTCAAACACCTCACTGCGTTCCAATAAAGAAACCTCTAGGCAGGTGCGAAGCACCTCACTGCGTCCCAGCTAAGGGACTTCTATGCAGGTGTCAAACACCTCACTGCGTTCCAATAAAGAAACCTCTAGGCAGGCGCGAAACACCTCACTGCGTCCCAGCTAAGGGACTTCTATGCAGGTGTCAAACACCTCACTGCGTTCCACTAGAGGAACTTCTAGGCTGGTGCATGGCACCTCACTGCGTCCCAACTAGGGGACTTCTATGCAGGTGTTAAACACCTCACTGCGTTCCACTAAAGGAACTTCTAGGCTGGTGCATGGCACCTCACTGCGTCCCAACTAGGGGACTTCTATGCAGGTGTTAAACACCTCACTGCGTTCCACTAAAGGAACTTCTAGGCAGGTGCATGGCACCTCACTGCGTCCCAACTAGGGGACTTCTATGCAGGTGTTAAACACCTCACTGCGTTCCACTAAAGGAACTTCTAGGCAGGTGCATGGCACCTCACTGCGTCCCAACTAGGGGACTTCTATGCAGGTGTTAAACACCTCACTGCTTTCCAATAAAGAAACCTCTAGGCAGGTGCGAAGCACCTCACTGCGTCCCAGCTAAGGGACTTCTATGCAGGTGTCAAACACCTCACTGCGTTCCACTAAAGGAACTTCTAGGCTGGTGCATGGCACCTCACTGCGTCCCAACTAGGGGACTTCTATGCAGGTGTTAAACACCTCACTGCGTTCCACTAAATGAACTTCTAGGCAGGTGCATGGCACCTCACTGCGTCCCAACTAGGGGACTTCTATGCAGGTGTTAAACACCTCACTGCGTTCCACTAAAGGAACTTCTAGGCAGGTGCATGGCACCTCACTGCGTCCCAACTCCCAACTAGGGGACTTCTATGCAGGTGTTAAACACCTCACTGCGTTCCACTAAAGGAACTTCTAGGCAGGTGCATGGCACCTCACTGCGTCCCAACTAGGGGACTTCTATGCAGGTGTTAAGCACCTCACTGCGTTCCACTAAAGGAACTTTTCATCGCTACAACACACTTAAAGAGTAAACATGAACTTAAGTCCAATCACTAACTCACCGGAGCAAACCAACAGATTCTAATGTCATATTGTAAAATAACATTGCCTTCATTTATTGTAGGCCTACCAATGCTGCGTTTCTTTAATTGTGATTCAATTCACTCACACAAAGTCAGTACCGTTCATGTTTATTTTTAAACAAGCTTTAAACGGTCTTGGTTACAAAAATATAGGCAATTAGTAACAATCGCTGATCAGTGGGATAAACACAAATAAAGTACACAACACTTTTTATTTATTTTATTTATATCAAAGATTAACTTTATCAGATCTTATTCTTTTATAATCATCAGAACTTTAGTAGCAATGAACAAGAAGAAAGAAAAATATAAGTATTTCTTTAGAACTATTGTATACCTAGGATTCTTAGAATCCCAGCACAACTCCACCATGTCGTCACCCTGATTCTTTGATCATCTCACATTAATGTCCAGCATGAATTAAACCAATACAAACCAAAGTATGAATACATAATTCTCCATATATTTACATACAGAAGTATCTGCTTCGCATAAAGTTGTCATAGCTGGCTATTTGGAACAAAGTGATATTACCTTCAGTTGCCAACTATTAGTCATTTACCAAGGTGACGAAAATCATGGGGTCTAAAGGCACCTCCCATCTCTCCTTATAGTGCCCCCAAGCCCTGCATAGCTTAAGTCCGTGACTTTCCACAGAACCCCCTTTTTCATCAACTTAGTTTATGGCTGTTATAGTAAGTTAAATCAGACAAGTAAAACTTACATGAATCCATCGTGTGTGCATCTCCCGAGTCCTGCTAAACTCTCTCATCACACCACGAGCCCATTTCCACTTCAGCCCTTAGATTCATAAAAATAATCTAAGCTTCAATTCAGCCATCTACAATTTTCATCATCACAATGGTGACACCTAATGTCACCGTCAGTCCACAGATACAGACTCTACCTACTACTTGGTGTTGCCATCCCTATAGTGTGCGGTTTTACTACAACTCAGTTTCGCCTTTGGCGACAGTTGTGTCATTTCCGGTCTAAATATAAATATTAGACCGAAAATGACTAACTTTTTAACACATTTCCGGTTGAATGTCAACGTCAAAAAACGGAAATTATGTTTTCCCGCCAATACTCACTCCACCTCCCAGCTCGCAGGCGCCATTGCCGTCATTTAGTTTAGAGAACATAAATATTTCCTTATTAACGGGAAAACTATTTGTGTAAATAATTTGTTGGGAGGGAGGGTTTGCATACTAATCTCTTCGGACGAGGCACTTCGTATAATTATGATCGAACTTTTCTTAGGTAAGTTCGTTTAATCATTAATTATACTTGTGCCTCGTCCTCGAGATTAGTATACTTACCTTTTTACCTTTACGAATATGTACTATGTAGATGTTGAGAGAAAGGAAATATTTATTTTACCCAAAATTATAATGTATGAACATCAGTGAGACAGCAAAATCATTAATAATTATTATTTATTTTGCCTGAACAAAATATAATCATGAGTTATCAATAACATACTATTCATTAAAGAATAATCAATTCAATTTAGATTACTTGATTTGATTACCTATACTAAATCTAGACTTCTTGCTAGCGAAGAAAAATCATTGTTACTCACAATAGGGCGATTATAATATTTGGCAAAGACAGAGGAATTGCCGCTCCAGCCTGCTGTCTTTCGGATTAAGTCAATGTTAATCCCATTGTTATAAGCAGATGATGTTGCTGCATGGCGAGTGCTATGAGCAGAAAAGATGGATACGTCGATTCCACTGTCTTTCATAGTGGATTTAATCCACCTGCTGATTGTTTGAGAAGAAACAGACTTATAAGGAGATCTAAAACTAATTAACAAATTATCATCAGGTTTCCTAAGGTTTTTAGTAACATTAATATAAGAGATTAATGTAGCTGCAGGGCATATAGAAACTTTGTTTTCAAAATAAGGTAAGTGTAAAGCTGGTTGGTGAGAAGAGGTTTAGAGGTTTTAATCAGTTCCGGAATTTTTATGATTATTTGATTGTGTAAATAAATTATGTTATTAATTTTAATTTTCGACAAGGTTTGCACTCTATGTGCAGTAACTATAGCTAAGAGTGTAACACATTTTTTTGATAGTTTTTCTAAGGAAATCTCATTGTGAGGATAAAGAGAGGACAAGTAATTTAATAAAATATTTACATCCCACGTTATGTTATAGCGTGGTAAAGAAGGTCTGAGTCTGTATACGCCCTTACAAAATCTTGCAATCAAATCATCTTCTATTGGCCCTGTTAGCAGAGATATTGCTGATCTATAACAATTAATTGTTTGATATTGGCTACCAGCATTAAAGGTATTCGTAAGAAACTTAATTACAGATGGAACAGATGCCTTATAGATATCAATTTTGTTTTCTAAACAGAAATAAAACCATTTTCGTAAACATGAATCATATTGTTTCATAGTATTACTTGATAGGGATGCCAGCATTATATCGATAGCCTCTAATGGCACTTTTCTTAGCAAAAGGCCCGTGCGGATAAGATCGCGGCCTCCAGGATAAGGTTGTGGTGAATGTTTTTTCTGGAATGAGAGATAGCAAAATCTGGTGAACGCAGCTGAATTACTTTTGATACAACAAGGCGACGGAACAACGGGTACCATGGTTGCGTCGGCCACGATGGCACAACCATGATGCCTTCACTTCTATCTGATATAATCTTCCTCAATGTTTTTAATATAATTGCAACAGGTGGAAAGGCGTAAAAGAAGCTGTTGCTCCAGGAAAAGGTAAAGGCATCAATGGCATAAGCATCTGGGTCGCGATTCCAGGAAGCATAAATATCACATTTTTTGTTAAGTCGATTTGCAAATAAATCAATTTGAGGGTATCCAAAATTTTTTGTTATTATGTCAAATCCCGTAGACGTAAGTTCCCACTCAACATCAGGATGTGAGCGTCTTGATTCGCGATCAGCAATGACATTATCGGAAGATTTTATATATGCAGCATTTACGGTTATGTGGCGATGTTTACACCACTGCCAGATACTTCTTGTGATATTATTGAGATGAGGGTATTGTACCCCACCCATACGATTTATATAACTCACGGCAGTAGTGTTATCCACGCGTAGAAGTATTTGACAGTTTGTGCTATACTTAGCGAATACTTTTAGTGCAAAAAATGCAGCTAAGAGTTCCAAGTAGTTAATGTGTAAAAGTTGTTCTGATTCTGACCACTGGCCACTAGCTGTGTGACCATCACAAGCCGCTCCCCATCCCGTTGTTGATGCGTCAGAGTATATTTCCATAGAATAGTTATTCTCTTTTATCATTTGTACTGAATTCGGAATGACCTTTAACCACCAATCTAAGTCAGAGTGTAAGGAAAATGGTATAATCATGTTTCTGTCATAATCATCATGACCTTTTAAGTTAAGATATTTGCAACGTTCAAGTTCTTTGGTGTATAGCCACCCATACCCATATTCAATTGCTGGACTATCCAACTAATTGTGCAAATTTGCGAATTTTACAAGTTCTTAACTGTTTAATTTCTAGAATTTCCCTTTCTATTCTATTTCGTTTCTCTTGTGGTAAGGATATGTACCATTTATACGAATCTATTTCGAACCCTAAATATTTGCAATGCATAGATGGGATGAATTTACTTTTTTCTTCATTTATTAGAAAACCAAGGGCTTGTAACAAACTCTTTGTTGCCTTAACATTTTCCAAACACTCCAAATAAGTTGGTTCTGTTAAAAACAAATCATCAAGATATATAGAGGATAAATATCCACATGACCTTAATAACTTAACTACAGGTTTCATGAGTTTTGTGAACACATAAGGGGCTGTAGTGATACCAAATGGCAGAACATTAAATTCATACATTTGTTTACTATTGAGATCATCTTTATCCATAATTATAAATCTTAAATATTTTCTTGAATTAGGATGAATTCTAATTAAGAAGTATGCATCTTTGAGATCCAAAGTTGCCATGAAGCAATTTTTTGAAATTAATTTAAGGGCAGTACGCAAATCCTCTAGTTTAAAATGATTGACATCGATAAACTTATTCAAGTTTTTCAAATTCAGAATGAATCGCATCTTTCCGTTAGGTTTTGGTACTAAAAAAACGCGCGATACATATTGATCATTACAAGGTGTACAAGCGGAAATGGCTCCGATTGAAAGTAAATGTTGTATACATTCAAAATATTGCAATCTTTCTGAATTTGAAGAGATTTCTGTAATCGGTGGATTGGACTGGATTATAGGATTTAAGAGTTGGATCTCATATCCATCAACCCATGAGAGCACTGATTGGTCCTCGGTAATAAGCGACCATTGTTTGTAAAAGTGATGCAGCCTGCCTGCATAGCGTACCTTGTCGGCACCTAGCGCCTCCTCGTCTGTCTGGGCCGATAGGATGACGTCGCCGAGGACTGACCGCGCGTGCTCGATGCTGGCGGTGGTGGCGGTGGTGGTGGCTGGTAGTTCATCATCGGTCGCGTCGTGGTGGGCGGCTGGTGACGCTGAGGGCCCGGTGCCGCCCTTCGACCCCCGGGTCCCGACTTGCGGTTTAAATTTCTGGCTGGTTTTGTTTTTCTTGAGACGTCTGGTTTTAAGTCGGTAGACGATCTTGAGACTGCTTTTGCGCTCTTCAAAGTTTCTGCCAGGTCTTTGCCAAACAGAAATCCGTCGATTTTAGTACTATTAAGTTGTTCTTTCAAATCTTTTTTCAAGGAATTAAGAGCATAATGTCTCCGTGCATTAGATTGTAAATATTGGACATCACATAAAATTCTATTTACATCCATAAGATTTTTAAGCAATTCATTATCTCTGTCACTACATGAGATTTGAGTGCTTATAATGCGACCAACACACGTTATTGCTGCGGCTATTTGTTTTTGATTGATTTCAATCGACTTGTCTCTTTTCAGAACATATTCTGGAATTGCAGCCTTGATCTCGGCATTAATTATGGGAGCAGACAAGTCCTTGCAGTTTGACGGTGTTGGGTATTTTTGAAGCAATTCTTTTCGGTTTTCTTTTTCAAGACCGCGTGTAGCAATGAAGCTTAGTCGACTTGCTAGTTCATCGTTGATATTTGGGCCAAATTCCTCAACACGAGAGGGGTCTGTGCCTAATATATCAAGAATATCGGGGTCCAAACCTGGTGGTTCCGAAGTCGACGGGGGAATTTCGGTGACATCATCATGCTTTTCGACGATTGCAAGTTCGTCAATCACACTTTGTGGCGGCGCCGCCGGTCCAGGAGCTAATGGTTCCGGAACGGACACCAACGGAATGGTTGCTTGCTCCGTCGTTGTAGCCAGTGGGTGTTCATTGTGATCTAAAACCAAGGGTTGGGCTTAGATTTGCCATTTTTCAGATCATTTTTAAAATAAATAACCTACACACCTGTGTTGGTTATAAAAAACGTTTACAGTGATGATGTAAACTATTGTTGGACTATAGGTCCTTATTGAGGGTCCACCATGGATGGACTATGACGGATGGTTCCGTGTATAGTGTTTGTGGAGGATAACTCCAACGACAGTCGCAATGACTGATTTTTGCATCATGGATGCCGAATGTAGTGGCGTTAGACCGCGAGTACACTCCTTGAAAGTTGTTACTTTCACATCAGTCAGAAAGACCGGTATAAGTGCATCATGGATGCTGAATGGAGTTACATTCCTTGAGATTTAAGTAACCTCGCATCAGTCTCGAAGACTGGCTGCTTTACACCATGGGTGTAGGATTGGGTATCGGATTGATACTTACTCTTAATTAACATATCTTATGATTGACTTGACACCATGGGCGTAAGTATAGTGTGATAAGAACATAATAATTTAACTTTCACTTGAACTTACCTCGATCTGATAATGGCGAATACGGTGGCGCAGAAGGTGATGAGTGTCTCGAGCTTGCTGTAGACGCACTTTTTGAACTATCTGAATCACCTGATTCAGATAACGATCGCTGAAGATGGCGATTTGACACTTTTAACTTTTTCTCTAACTTTTTGATTTTATCGGCTAAATATTGAAACGAATCATCGTTATGTTTCCTTTTAGGCATTTTGTAACACAATTTTATTGTAAGTTGTAACACGTGCGAAGTGGCTGAGCACTAAAAAGCGAATGACGGCAATGGCGCCTGCGAGCTGGGAGGTAGAGTGAGTATTGGCGGGAAAACATAATTTCCGTTTTTTGACGTTGACATTCAACCGGAAATGTGTTAAAAAGTTAGGCATTTTCGGTCTAATATTTATATTTAGACCGGAAATGACACAACATCTCTAAAATAGTGCTGGAAGTGGCAACACTTAGGCGTTACTACATAGTACATATTCGTAAAGGTAAAAAGGTAAGTATACTAATCTCGAGGACGAGGCACAAGTATAATCATTTAGTAAGTGAGTTCATATTGTTTTCATTTTTTTATGTTATAATATGGTTATAATATACTGATAATTTGTGCAAATAGTCGTTTGTGTCCAGTTCTTTGTCGATTTTTGCAAATATCAGATCTGTTTATTACAGGTCTTTGAAGTGTGTTTTTTCGCATAGTGATGTGCAATTGTGCATTTCTATATCGATATGTTTTATTGTACTTTCTTAAGTACTTTATGTTTGATGGAAAAAAAAAGTAGAAAATCATCACATGTCTTGGCTAGCCTGGCACATCTTTCTTTTAAATAAATGATAATCAAGTTATTTAATTCAATTTAACTCAAATCAGTTTCAATTTAATGTTCTGTATGTAGATACTTATTACAACAAGCTCAATTTCTTTGTTTTAGAGGCCGATATCCAACACACCACAAAAATGTAATGAGCCTGCGTGATGTCGACATGAAGCAATGATTACTAGTTTGCAGCGACACCTAAAAAGACTTAAAAAAGCCTTCAAATAATAAACACTGTCATTTTTTTACCTGTTCTTTTATTTCCTTGTCTTTGTCTGCATGGACATTCGAGAAAGTTCTTACGAGATTCGTTCAGGATACCAGCCCCCTACTCAAATGGCCAACTTTCTATTCGTTTGAACGCTACGCTTACTTTTAAAGCTTAAATATGAACAATAGATGATTAAATCACATGTCGCAAACTTATGTAAATCACAAACTTCGATGTATTGTATGGAATTGTCAAGCTTACGGCACGTAATTTTATAGTTTACTGCTAATTTTAAAGTTTTAATAGTAAGCGTAGAGTTCAAACGAATAGAATGTTGGCCATTTGAGTAGGGAAGCAATTACCAGAGGTCGTACCAGGCGCGGTCCGAAGGGGGGGGTCACGGGGGACATGACCCCCCCCAAAATCGTACATGTCAAATAGAAAAATCTTCTATATGCAAGCGGTGCGACCACACTGGGCGCCCTCGTGTGTGGGGCGCCGAAAACGCCCGACCACCGGTCGACAATCAATCGTATTGTTGCCTGGTGATGAGCGACGAAGCGACGAATAAAACTGACTAAAAATCGCACTGCGCGGCCATTTTTTAATATAAACAAGCAGGATTAGTGGATGAAACTGACTAAAAATCGCGCTGCACGGCCTTTTTTTTACTATAAACAAGCAAGATTACAAGATTAGTAGATGAAACTGACTAAAAATCGCGCTGCGCGGCGGTTTTTTTTACTGTAATAAGCAAAATTAGAAGATTAGCAGATAAAACTCCCTAAAAACTGCGCTGCGCGGCATTTTTTTTTTGCTCTAAACAAGCAAGTTTATACGATTATTGGTAGAAACTGACTAAAAATCGCGCTGCGCGGCCATTTTTTTTACCATAAACAAGCAAGATTACAAGATTAGTAGGTGAAACTGACTAAAAAATTGCACTGCGCGGCCGTTTTTTGACTAACAGGTAAAATTGAAAATCTTGGAATCGCATAAGTAGGGGGCGCCCCGTATAAATGTCGCCCAGGGCGCTGGTAGTGCTTAAACCGGCACTGCTTCTATAAATTTACAAAATAAAAAAAAATATTGTATTATTGTGTGTATAGTGACCCCCTCCAAAATTTCAGGCTGCGACCGCGCCTGGGTCGTACTCTGAGCTCTTATAGCAACCTCAAAGTGATGTTGTTTTGTTATAGAGACAGAGCTATACATCGCGTATAGCGCACTTCTCAATCACAACATTGCTTCGATATTACTTTTGACAGTCTTTGTATGGGTAGTCCAATAAAACTAGCTTTATCTGGACATAATTAATAAACTCGTTGTTTTTATTAGTTTATCGGATATTGATATTAAGTGTCAAATATTAATTAGATATGTGATGTAAGAAATCCGGGGTGGTAACCGTTTCATATAAAAATCATGAGATTTTGTACATTACCTAGCTTTTTCCTAAAAGCAAAATAGTTAACCAAATACCTTGTTAGTATAATTTTATGGTGCATTAAAATGCTATCACCTAGTCAAAATTAAACTGAATCCAAATTCGCATGATCGTTTTTTTTCACAGTATTCATCTGATCTCAATATCTAGATAAGCCAAAATGGTAACTATGATGCTTATATCTTATTAAGCTATGCGTCTTTTTAGACATTTTAGACAAAAATTAAACATTTATTTTTTACGTTTTAATAATAATGTATTTCTCAGTAGTTATTTTTTTTTTAGTTTTATGCGAAGTTTCTAAATGTTTAATTCCTTTTATTTTAACTATAACTAACACTAATTTGTGACATAGAAAAAGAAAATTTCAGTTATCTTATTATGTCCCGATAAAGCTAGTTTTATTGGACTAGGGGGATTTTAGTTGAAACTGTTTTTAGAAAGCGACATTGAGAGAAAAATGACCCACCTCTTAGAAAATTACCCATACCCCTTAAGGTACTACAAGTATGGTATATACAGTGTCTTTGGTCTTAAACTAGCGATAATTTAAAGGCGTATAATACACCTAATTTTATCGACAAAAACACCCACATGTTGGGGTCTATCCCCACTCCTGTTGGAATGGCCGCCATTTTAAATTTGTTTTTTTATTTTAGATGACCCTGCAGAAAATAATTATTTCTCCGGATTTAGAAGTCCTATAGTTATAATAAAAATATTTTTTGAAAGCTAATAATATTACCTAG
Organism: Agriphila geniculea; assembly: GCA_943789525.1. Lineage (NCBI taxonomy): Eukaryota > Metazoa > Arthropoda > Insecta > Lepidoptera > Crambidae > Agriphila > Agriphila geniculea. Next base: position 23,812,934 of record OX038871.1, read on the forward strand.
TAATTTAAAAAATAAAATGTGTAATTTTTTTGTTTAAATACGTCATAAAAAATTACTGAAATAAAATTTTATACGAAATTTGTGAAATTTTTTTTACTTTTTGTTACATTTCTCAAAAACTAGGAAATTAATGTCCACTATTTTTGCACTATTCAAATACACAGGAATATTATCTACAAAACGATTTTAAAATTTATTGCTCTATGTTGCATATTTCGAGAGTTATTTTTGTTTGAACTATGACCCTTACGTAACCAAAAAATTATTATTTTCGAAAATGGACATAATTACAAGCATTTTGAACATATTTTAAATTAGGTTGATAATATTATCTAAATACTAATTTCATCAAATGATAAAATCTAGTTTTTAGGAATTTTGATATTTTTTTATTTTCGAAAATAACTATTTAGTACTTGTCAGGGGCATATTCAAACAACAATAGCTCTCGAAATATGCAACATGGAGCAATAAATTTTTGAGTTGTTCTGTGGGTAATATCCCTGTGTATTTGAATAATGCAAAAAAAGTAAACATTAATGTCCTAGTTTTTGAGAAATGTAATAAAAAGTCAAAATAATCGCACAAATTTCGTATAAAATTTTATTTCAGTAATTTTTTATGACGTATTTAAATCAAAAATTTAAACATTTTATTTTTAAATTGATAGGTAATATTATTAGCTTTCAAAAAATATTTTTGTTATAACTATAGGACATCTAAATCCGGAGAAATTAATATTTTTCTGCAGGGTCATCTAAAATAAAAAGTCAAATTTAAAATGGCGGCCATTCCAACAGGAGTGGGGATAGACCCCAACATGTGGGTATTTTTATCGATAAAATTAGGTGTATTATACGCCTTTAAATTATCGCTAGTTCAAGACCAAAGGCACTGTATAATATATACCTTAACAACTATAGTAAATTAATATAGTACCTTATACAACTATAGTACAGTTGTTATTATGTTTCTTATTTATTATGAAACATGAAACAAAAATACCATTATTATCGATATAAAATACTAGCGTGCCTACATCTCTATGGACATCACAATTCGCATCAAAGACAGTTTTTTTTAATTTGCCGTTTTAAGAGGCAAGGCAAAGGCATCGCTTATATTTTACCTATATCTTGTACTTAAGTCCTTTTAAAATAAACCGTTTTTTATTAATTAATATCTCAGTAATGTATGAAAATAAATGGAAAAGAAAAAATAGGTGTTGCCTAAAAAACGATAAATTTTCATTATATCCATAAAAACATGCACCTTGAAATGTTGTCAATTGCACGCGTAAACGATCAATTTTCGCATCAATGGGCGTCAATGACGTAAAAATTGACAATCGCAAATGATCGTTACCGGCGGCCTTTAGATGATCATAATAAAATGCCTGATGACTAGGTTGACTTTGTATTGTAGGTAGATAAGACATTTTTTAAAAGGCATGTTGATTGGATGAGTAATTTCGGCAAGATTATTCAGCGTTACGCTATTATTGTTGACGCCGCATAATTACCTCATACATAGGGTCAAACTCCCGGGGTCCCATAGTGAGTGCCAAGTGAGCATCGTGGGCAGTACGCACGTTGAACGATATGGAACCTGATGACACGGGGAAGAATTGGTACGACTGGTATGCCCTTGTTTGCACATCTGAAAAATAACAGTGACCATTTCAATTTCCCCCAATTTTTATGTTGAACAAGTTTGTACCAAAAATTGATTCATAAGTTGTCAATTATATTCAGTGGGCGATCGAATGGCCTCTCTTTGATTCGTATAAGTACCTAATTCGCTTTCCATTCGAGGCAGGTCTCTTAAGGCTCCGTTATGCGAAATTATTTGTCTCTGTCTTTTTCTTTACGTGTAAAGAGTATGGAAAATAACCTCACTTCTGCACTTTTCCTATGTTTTTCGTTGTTTTTTCATCATTATCTTTAGTACCTACAATATTATCTTTCTTGAAAAAAAAGCTATTGGATCAACTGCACAGTACGTTAAAGTGTATTTTATGTAGAATTCAATACGTTTCCGCTATTATTTACGCCAAAAATATGGCCCGCGACAAGTGCTTTTGATGATATTCTGATATTTTTTTCCAATTATTATCTGTGACGTTTATATGCAATTTAATACTTGTAACAACTAGATAATCTCTTTAGGTTGTAGTATGTTTTTTTGTGGCTACAACTTTACGTTTTCTATAAGTACACGGTTAATCCTTACTAATATTATTAATGCGAAAGTCCGTTTGTTTGTTTGTTACGCCTTCACGTCTTGACTACTGAACCGATCATCATAAAATTTTGCATACACATTGTCAGCGGTACAGAGAAGGACATGAGGTTGAGGTACCTTTCATCCGAAAAAAAGTACTGTTCCCGAGGGATAGCAAAAAACCTTTCCACGCAGACGAAGTCGCGGGCGGCCGCTAGTTTTTAACTAAGTATATCTAAAAATGAAATGGGGATTTCAGACCACGTAAATGAACAACTTTTACTACGGGGCCAACCACGAAATTGCGAAAAAAAAATTCAGCTGTTCCATAGAAAAGTACAACATCGACTCGACTATAATGTATGGAACAGCTGTTTTTTTTTGCGATTTTAAAGTTAGTTCCGTAGTAAAAGTTGTTCAATAATAAGTGTCATTGCAGTCGAGGGACCGTTTTGTGGAACAATTTTTAATCAAAGAGGCCCCCCGACTGCCATGACACTTATTATTTAACTTTTTAGTTCGTTTTGGGCAGGGCAGTCGTGTTTTTAATATTTTTAAATTTATTTATTTTATTCACACATTTTAGTGACAAATTAAATAGTTTTGAAATGTGCTCATTAGGGCCTTTCATTTGATGGCCATATTGTGATAATTTAAAAAGAAGAAAAAAAGTTTTTTTTTCACATTTGAAAATGGCGTCGTACAGTCGCCATATTGACTTTTCTCAAATAAAATATAATCATTGCCACTCGGAATGATGTAAGGATTCTAACGATACCCCATACATTCAAATCTGTTGAGCCATTTAGAAGTTATGGTGGAATAAAGAAACTCACATACCCACAAACATACATGAACCCTGAACACATATACACTCCTTTTTGGGCAGTCGTGTAAAAAACGGCTGGTCGGATCCTGGTTGAAGGTTCCCTTTTTTTGTTGTATCAAGAGGAGAATGCAATCTTTACGCACACCAAACGGCGTGTTGGACTCGGTCATACGCGGGGAACCCGAGCATGTCCCTCGCCGCACCCGACCCTCCCACCAAGCCTAATTATTAATAGCCAGTACCTAACATAGCTTCGTTTTGCCGTTGATATAGATCTTATGGCTGAGACCTTGGAAGACCTGAACATAATGCTCGAAAATCTCCGTAGTGCTTCCCAAAGAGTGGGTTTCAGAATGAACATAGATAAGACGAAAATCGAATTTCGAAGACGAAAATGTCGAATGCCCATGTTGTACCCGCTCCAGTTCATGTTGGGAACATTACACTTGAAGTTGTTGACCATTACGTATACCTGGGACAGGCAGTCATGTTACGTAAGTCCAACTTCGAGAAATAGATCTCTTGTCGAATCCAGCTCGGATGGGCAGTTTTCGGGAAGCTTCGAAAAATCTTCGTATCCGATTTACCTCAGTGTTTCAAGACTAAAGTCTATGACCAATGTGTGTTGCCAGTGATGACTTACGGCAGTGAAACGTGGTCGCTAACTATGGGTCTCATAAGGAGGCTCAAGCTCACCCAGCGTGCAATGGAGAGAGCCATGCTTAGCGTTTCCCTGCGTGATTGAATCAGAAATGAGGAGATCCGTAGAAGAACTAAAGTAACTGACATCACTCGAAAGATTGCTCAGCTGAAGTGGCAGTGAGCTGGACACATAGCGAGAAAAACCGATGGCCGTTGGGGCGGAAAGGTTTTGGAATGGCAACCGCGCACCGGACGACGCTCTGTGGGTAGGCCTCAGACAAGGTGGACCGACGATCTGGTGATGGCGGGAAGCCGCTGGATGCAGGCAGCGCAGGACCGATCGTCGTGGAGATCATTGGAGGAGGCCTATGCCCAACAGTGAGTGTCGTGCTGCTGATATGATGATGATGATGTATATCGTTATTGAGGTTTTATGTAATGATGATTGCTAAAATGGCGTTTATTTTTAAGTGGTAGACATTATGAAAAATGAAGTGGAAACTTTACCAGAACCCAATTTTGAAGCCAATCTTAATAATTATAAAATCGTAAACTGAATGACTGACTGACTGACTGATCTATCAACGCACAGCCCAAACCGCTGGACCTAGAGACTTGAAATTTTGCACACAGATACCACATACAGTAGGCATCCATCAAGGAAGGATTTTTGAAAAAGTTGAACAACGTCTGAGCTATCGACACCTGCGCAAGTCGTTTTTGTACACGTGCGCAAACAAGCTCGGTGGCGTGATGGCGCGTGGGGAGGCGCCCTTCTTCCCCACGACACTACCAAGGCGCACTACTGGTAGTGTCGTGGGTAAATTTTTTTCCCTTCTACACTACCGGCCCAGTAGTGTCGTAGGTAAATGAAAAATTCCATACATATGCATTCCCCACGACACTACCAATTTTTTTTTCACGACAATATATAACTCTGTATTTCACCAAAGTACCAGGATTTCATAAACATGAGGAAGGTTAACTTCTGTAATTTTATAGCTTTTATTTTTTTTATTATTTTCGTAATACAATACGTGTTAGGTACCACCAAGTAAATCTCTATTTAGATTATTTAACACAAATTCAACGTATTTACATACAACGTAATAAAGTTAACCTTCTCTAAATCTATGCTGCCCTGGTACTTTGGTAATGTAATTAAAAGAAGATAATTTTAGGTTTTAAATTATTTTAAGTTCAAGTTGGATTTGTGCTAAATAAAGTGATCTAAATAGAGATTAAGTTATTACATGTATTGTTGTCACGAAAATCCAGAATCTACCATTTAATGAAAAAAGGAAAAAAAATGGTAGTGTCGTGGGGAATGCATATGTATGGAAATTTTTATTTACCTACGACACTACTGGGCCGGTAGTGTAGAAGGGAAAAAAATTACCCACGACACTACCAGTAGTGCGCCTTGGTAGTGTCGTGGGGAAGAAGGGGGGAGGCGCACGTGCACACAGTTGTTTTACGTGTCGTTTAGTGACTTTTATTTATAAATTACATTGAATAAACTAATTATTTGTAACAATTATATTAATTGTAATAAAAATCTACTATTTGCATTGTTTTTTATTTATTTACTAAGAAAAGACGTGCATTCTCCCACATGCATGTTGGAGAAGCCATTCCTCACAAAAGTAAAACTCGAAGTTGTGAGCAGAATATTTATTGGGAGATGTTGTCTCGACCGAAGTTCGACTTGAATTGCCTCGCTGCCGATGCTTGTGCGCCTTTTATAGGCTGACACAAACAAGTGGCACGTGTACATTTCAAATGAACAACTGTTAACTTAAATTAGACAATTAAAAATCATTTGATACACTTAAATAATTCTAAAAATAATGCATTAATTATTAGTAGAAATTATAACTTTTTATAAAATACCATTTTGTAATTAATAAAGAACACTTCCGGTGTTCTTTATCAATTATAAACAACTGAATACATTAGACAGTAACAAATCTTTTGATATGCTTAAATAATGCTAAAAATAATGAAATAATTTTTGATAGAAAATGTAACTTTGTATAAAATAACATTTTATAATTAATTGATCACTTCCGGTGTTCTTTACCAACTATAAACAACTGATAGACAGTAACAAATATTTTGACATGCTAAAAAATGCTAAAAATAATGAAATGAATGACTCTTAATTTATCACAGATCAAACTCATTTTGATTTGTAAATAATTAATCTCTCATGCAAGATCATTTTGATTTGTAAATAATTAATCTCAGTTAACTTAATCACAGTAAAGGCACATGCACAATAATTATAATTTGTAAATAGTTATTCTTACGAAACAATTTGATTTTTTTAAAATTTGGAAATAATTGAGATTATTCAGTGAAGGCGCCATCACGGCCATTCTGTAAAGGCGCTCGTGCTCTGAGCGTCGAATTATCTGAAACAAAAATTGTTTATTATGGTGGCACTTTGCTTGCGCTCTTTTTGTGTCTTGCTCTTTTATTAGATTGGCACATACTAGTGCTCTTTTTCTTTAAGTGGCACTTGCGTATGTGCTCTTTTGACTAGGATGGCACTTGTAAGTGCTCTTTTATTATAATGGCACTTGAATCCTCATCTCCTTTGGATATGAATTTTTGCTATATTATTTATTAGATTCATCGTTATTATTGTCCGAGTCGCTATCACGGTCACAATCTTTAGTATAATCGTCTAAATTTGGTGTAAGTATTTGTCTTACATGTTCATGGAAAACTACAATGTATTTTTTGCTACCAGGTCTGATACTTGTTACTTCATAACGGTCATTATCTAGGATTTTATGAATTTTGTAGGGTCCCTGGAATTTTGGACCAAGTTTATTGCTGGACCATTGAGTGTCTTTACATACCACAAAATCGTTGACTTTAAAAGGGGTAATGGATGCAGATTTAGCATTAAAGTTATATATAATGTTAGTGCGTTTTTTTGACAAGAAGTGCATAATTTGTGGGGATTTTAATGTTGACCTTTCAAATGATAATAAACAAAAGTCGGAATTTTTGAATCTACTAAAATGCTATAATTTTAGACCTTTAATTAATTCTACTACATACATAAAAGGGGGGGCACATTCAAGTCTTGACAACTTTTTGACAAATTTGCCTGATGATGAGGTAAAATCAACTGAAATAGATCATAATGGCCTTTCAGATGGACATGCAGGAATATTTTGTGAATTGCAAGTTCCTGAAACAGTGAAGTGTCCACGAAATAAAAATTATATTGTAAGGGAAATCAGAGTTTTCAATGAGAAAAATAATAAGATTTTTAGAGACAATTTATTGAAATTTAATTGGACTAACGTTGGCATTAATGAGTTCTTAAAAAAAATTAAAGAAATATTTGGAAAAAGCTTTAAACTGGTTAAACGTAAACAAAAAATTAAACCTGATAAAATAAAATGGATAAGAAAAGGTATCAAGGCGTCAAGCACAATGAAGCGTTTTTTATTATCAGCTCATAAATCCAGTCATGATCAGACAGTATTGCATTATAGAAATAGGTATATTGCTCTCTATAGGCGTGTAATAAGATGTGCACGTAAACTGGCTGTACAAAAAGAACTAAAGAAAGCAAATAACTGCCCAAAGGCGATTTGGAAAGTAGTGAATAGGCATAGGAATAAATCGAAATGTTATGGTCAGGAAAATCTGGTTCTTAAAATTAACAATAAGTTCGTGGATAAGCCGGAAGAGGTAGTAAATCTCTTGTCCGAAAGGTTTGATCAAGGTGGTTGTATAAATTCAATGGATGGGAGTGTGTCAGAATCCATATTAAAGAGTAACATTCCTTCCATTCAGAAAAGTTTAACTTGGGAGAAAATAACATCAACAGAAATTCGTAAAATTGTCAGTAAAATGGCAAACAAAAAATCATGTGGTTATGATGGTTTACCAATTACAGTAATCAAGAATAATATTGATATTTTGGCAGAACCGTTGTCTATATTCTTCAACTTGTGCTATGATTCAGGAGTGTTTCCAGATCAACTAAAAATTGCAAAAGTAATCCCAGTTTACAAAAAGGGTGCTAAAACTGATCCCCAAAATTATAGACCAATATCACTCTTGCCGATATTATCAAAAATTTTTGAAAAACTTATTAAAAATCGACTCACTCAACATCTTGTGAACAATAATGTTATAAATAGACGGCAGTTTGGTTACCAAACCAATAAAGGTACAGGAGATGCAATAGAAACGCTTTTAAATGATGTGGTAGTTAATCTTAACATTAAAAAGAAAGTAGCTGGAATATTCTTTGATCTTAGCTCAGCATTCGATTTGGTAAATCATGAAATGCTCTTGGTTAAACTTGAGCACTATGGCGTTAGAGGAAAAAATTTACAGATTCTAAAGTCTTATTTGGAAAACAGGCTACAATTTGTGGAAATAGAAAATACTAAAGATGAAAAAGTCAAATACTGCAAGTCAAAATTAGTAAAGTTAAAGAAAGGCGTGCCGCAGGGATCCATATTGGGACCAATTTTATTTATTTTATTTGTAAACGACTTGGTAAAATATATTTATAATAACGTTAATGACATTAGGGTTACACTTTTTGCGGATGATACCAATGCAGTGCTTTCAGCTAACAATAGTGAAGAACTAAATTGTAAAATCAGGCAGGCTCTTACAGCTTTTTGTTTTTGGTTCAATAAGAACAACCTTGTCCTTAATTATGAAAAAACTAATATTATGTTGTTCCGAACCACGGCAAGAAATAAAGAAAAGCTAGATATAACTTTAAATGGCAAACAAATCACACTCGTTGAATCTGTTAAGTTTTTAGGAGTTTATATTGATTCATATCTCAACTGGAAATATGAATTGGAAAAAAAATTCAAAAAAAAATAGTTCAGCGTGTTATTGTTTAAGAAGCTTACGTGATGACATTACAGTGGAACAACTGAAAACGGCATATTTTGCTCTAGTTGAATCTCATCTGCGGTATAGTATTAGGTTTTGGGGCAATTCTTACAAATATAATATAGATAGAGCTTTTGTGTTGCAAAAAAGAGCTATCAGAACTATAGTTCGGATTCCACAATGGCAATCATGTAGGGAATATTTCACAAAATTAAACATTTTAACCGTCCCCAGTCTTTATATTTTAGTGATTTTGACAAATCTGGTTAAAAACATAGAAAAGTTTGAAACACCTACGGAGCGAGACATCCGTCTGAAAACTCGCAGAAAGGATCTATCACAGTTGATTGTACCAAAGCTGAAAGTTGTAAAACACAGCGTTAGGTATCAAGCAGTCAAAATGTTTAACAGCCTTCCAATCACGCTAAAATCTATTGTTGACTATAAACTATTTCAAAGACAATTAAGGGACTTCTTGTTAAAAAAGTGTTATTACAGTTTAAATGAATTTGTTGGACATAAGTATTGTTAATTTCGGAACGTATATATTTTATTCTCATTAACTAATTATTTGACATTATGAAATATTTTTTGACATGCCTTTTTATGTTTGCCAATTGACTAATTTAATTTATTGATTATTATTGTATTTTTTCCGACACAAATTATTTCGTTATGGAATAAATGAATTATGAAATTAAATCGGGTTTTGTTTTTTAACGCCTGTTCGGTCATTCTGTCAGTCGCTTCTTGTCTTATAATGTCTCGATTAGATTTGTCATCTTCAATTAAAGATAATTGCTGAATTCTGGGGGCCCTGGGGGGTGATGATTTTTTGCCTGTTAACATTTCAAGAGGGGAGTGTCCGGTTGCCTTAGTAATGGTTGTATTAATACACAACTGTAGTTCACCTAGTTTAGAACTCCAGGTTCTGTTCTGAGTTTGAGCTACAACGCCGAGATGATCACGTATGGTTCGCATTAGTCTCTCAATCTGGCCGTTCGCCCGTGGTACACCGCGCGCATATGTGTATGGCATGGTGTTTAATGTTACCAGATATGAAGAAATTTTGCACTTCCTTAGACATGATTGCAGGTTCTCTATCAGAGATGATTCTATTTGGTGTCCAAATAGGTTGATAATAGCCTGTAAATTTTTAAGGATTAGCCCGGTGGTTTTGACAGAGAGAGGATTAATAATAACAAATTTTGTGTATGCGTCTATGGCTACAATCGCGTATGCTTTTTTGTCGCATCCGGTTAAATTGCCCATTAGATCTACGTGTAGGGTGTGAAATGGGATAGCTATCTTATCAATAGGGTGAAGATCTATCTGCTGTTTACCTGAGATACCTTTTCCTACTTTACAGTTTAAACATCGGTTACAGAACGAACGCACTCTTTTTGACATATTTTCAAACCAAAATTGTTCTCTGATTTTCTCAAGAATGCGTTCCCAACCCGCATGCATAAGGGTTTCATGATACCGATTAATTAAGTTACAAACAAGAGAGTTGGGTACTACAATCCGGGTAATAGTTCTGCCTTTATGATTTTGGATTGTGATCATCAAAAGATTACTGTCCATAACATATTTTTTGTCACAATCTTCTTTATTAGATAATGCAGAGCGATTTTTTTTTAAATCGGGGTCTCTTTCCTGTTCTACAATAATCCAAGAGGGGTCTTTGGTAAATATGTTAACAGTGGGGTTTCTGCTTAAATAATCTACATGATTCATTTGGTCACCTTTACGGTATTTGATGTCAAATTCAAAAGTTTGAAGATAAGCCCACCATCTATGAACACGTGGGGTAAGTTCTTTTTTCGTTCGGCTGGCTTTGAGGGCATTACTGTAGAAATGAAACTCCAGCATATATGATAATAGTATTTATTTCACACTTGTAACTACGTACTTATACGAAACACTTATTCCGCTGTTCAACCGTTCACTGTGGCAGCTCCCGTATGACTGAGCCCCTCCACTCCGCTACCGCATATTTATAGCCTATGCATAGCGCGTAGCGGGGCGACTCACTCTAGTGGGGCGACTCTAGTCATCTGATTAGATATATCTATAGACAACTAACGTTTCGGTACTTTTATATTTAAGAACAACGTAATAAATAGAGTTATTAACAAAATGTAATAAATAATTAATCAGTCGCATAAATATACATATCCAGTATACTACATCCCTTTCTTGTTTTTATTTTTTTTTATAATTATTTAATTACAGCAATCAAAGAACAATTGATATGTAAAATCATAAAATATTTAGTTAGAGAATGGTACAATGTACAACAATACCTACCTGAGCAAAGTAAAAAGGGAAGCGATATAAATTATTAATTATAAAAGCTTAGATAGACATACAATTGAAAATATTACATATTGTCCTTATTTTGTAAAGATTTTATAAACAGTGTTAAATTCTATAACATAGTTCTCTATAGTCTTTCCCTTTCTTTTCCATTACTTATTTGTCTTAACTGCCTTTAACTTTCAAACAAAAGGGAGAGACTTGTGAACTTCATCAGTTTGGCTGTAAGGTTTTTCTCTTTATTTAATGACACTGGATAATCTTAAATGAATCTAAGTTTTTCTAGGTTTTTTATAATAAAAAATAAAAATTCTTTGCTTGTCAGAGCGTGGCACAATTAATGTTACTTACATAGAGATTTCTTCACATTCTACTAATACTACATTATTCAAATTTCAGTCAATTTACAAAGTAGTACCTATTTTATGTGATCATTCAATAAAAACTATCACACATCATAAGTAAATAAAAATCAAATATTATCATAATAGAATATATATATCAACATAAATGAAGAGACATTAATAGCATTCTACATTTAATCCATTACAAATTTAAGCAATTGTTTCTGAAATTTTTTGCCTACTATTAAACCTATATGAACCTTTCAGTTACATTGATTGTCTGATGTAAAACTTTGTCAAGGTCACTTCTTAATTATTTTTTGTTATTATAATTAATGTATATGTTACTTCTGTTAATAATACGTGTTTTAAATGTAATTTGTTTCGTTTTACCCATATTTACTTTTAATTTATTAGTATTCATTCCCATTTTATACCAATGGCAGTGTTTAAATTTCGTTTCATTAGATTTATTACGACTTTTTTAATAAGTGTTATGTCATCGGCAAAACGACGATGTTGTATCATGTTTATGAAATCATCATCGCAAAACCCTTGGGCAGGTATTAGTCACTGAGCTTCCAAAAGCCGTTATTAATGATTATGAAGTTATCAAGACATAAAAATGCACTCTAGAACAGAACCAGTTTTTTTTTATTTAATGTATTATTATTAACTACTCCGGATTCTCAACACACGACAGTTTGGCACAAATACATTCTCATAGACAATCATTGGCCTGTGGATACCTAATGACGCGTTTTCCTACAGGGTTTCATGGTGTGATTTTCTTTTTCCTTGTCTTTTTTTATGTCATTTTAGCCAAGTGTGCTAAAATGACATAAAAAAAAGACAAGGAAAAAGAAAATCACACCATGAAACCCTGTAGGAAAACGCGTCATTAGGTATCCACAGGCCAATGATTGTCTATGAGAATGTATTACCGGGTCACAAGTTACTAATGTTCTGATGTTTTTAGTATACTTAATGTTTAAGTATTTCAATAGGCGGTTTTCAAAAAACAGTCAAAGAATAAAGGTAGTATATAAAAAGACCTAGATGTCATTGAACAACTAAGTAGGTAGGATTTTAAGAAAAAGGCAAAGGACTTTTTAACATCCTTTTGTCTGACCCTCAGTGGGGGTTTTTTTTAATCTACTTAGTTGAAGTATTACTACTAAGTTGAATCGACACAAAATTACTTTTTTTTTTACTTACATACTCATTTCAAGTAAGGTATATGGAAATTGGAAACTACTGAGTCTACCATCAGTTCACAAATTGGGAGGCCCTTCCGAGAATAACTGGTGAAAGAAACTCGGTTGGGGTGGTCGACCTCCGCTTTTTTTTATTGGGTAAAAGGAGCTATCAGATTGAATAATATATTTTTACCACTGATTTTGTTTTAGTATAAAATTTTACATAAAAGTATTATTTGCTTACTGCTATTATTTCTGCATTTTATGTACTTATTACATATATAGGTTATACAGGTTACTTTCAAAATCAAGTCAGCACTGAAACGTTCTGAACTGCCAGATTTGAAAATTATTTAACTAAAGTAGTCGGAAGTATAAAGGTAAGCATCACATTTCTTTTCTTTTAAAGGTGGCGTTTAAATTTAATTAATATTATTATTAATTATATTATTAATAATAAAATTATTACCGTTATCACTACAGCCCACCATGGCTTACCACTGGACACAACTTCTCCTGTGAATAATACGGACGGATATTATTAAGAGCCTTTGTTGTACGTATATTGACCACTCGATCAACGAGTTTTTTATTTACTGTGAAAGATTTATGTAATACAGCAACTGAAATTCAGTTCTTCATTAAGCATTTGATAGTATCAGATACAAACACATTTGTGAAAATCGAAATTGATCAATCTTTGACCTAAGTTATTTTTACTTACAATAAATAAATAACAAATATTTTTTTATTTTTATTATTTTAAACCACATCCACAGTTCTACAACCTGGTTATCTCCATTTAAGCAAAGGTAAGGTATTAGTATGATGTTTGGACTTTGGAGGCACTGCCTTTCCGTAACTAATTCTATGAATGAAAAAAGCTTTATGGTTAAACTGCTGTAAACACTGACATTTTAAAATTTTTCCAGATCAGCAGACATTAAGAGTGGCCACAAACAGAGGTTTTTCCGTTTCGGAATTCTGTAGATACATCATTCTGAACGCAGCTAATCCATACAGATCTATGGACCTTACCATACGCATGCAGGATTTTTTCGTACGGAATCTTCATACATTATCGATATTCCGTTCGGAATTCTGAATCGGGATTCCGTCGTGTGTGTGTCCGGGCTTAAACAAAAACACTTCAACTGTTTCTTTGTTCAGGTTATTCCTTTTTTTTATTCTCACCTCGATCGCGATTGTCCGTCACTGGCAGACCGTCTCGTTTTATGATAGATTAAGATTTTTCGATCACGAGTGTCCGTAGCTAGCAGACCGTCTCGATTCACGATTGTTTAGAGTTTTTTTTGCATGAGTGTCCGTAGCTAGCAGACCGTCTCAATTCACTTTTAATTAGGGCTATTCGATCACGAGTGTCCGTTGCGGTCAGACCGTCTCGATTTTCGAGTGTCCGTTGCTGTCAGACCGTCTCGATTCACGAATGTTCGTTAGACCGTCTCGTTCCGCGAGTGTCCGTTGCCGTCAGACCGTCTCGATTCTCGAGTGTTCGTTGCTGTCAGACCGTCTCGCTTCACGAGTGTCCGTTATTGCTATTTGCTTTATTTGATTAATCAGGGCTTTTCGATCACGAGTGTCCGTTGCGGTCAGACCGTCTCGATTTTCGAGTGTCCGTTGCTGTCAGACCGTCTCGTTTCACGATTGCCCATCAGACCATCTCGTTCCGCGAGTGTCCGTTGCTGTCAGACCGTCTCGATTTACGAGTGTCCGTTGCTGTCAGACCGTCTCGCCTCACGAGCGTCCGTTATTATAACACTGCCACCAGTTCATCAAGATTAATTATATGATACCATTAAATTCACAACTACTCTAACCAATACTCTGTAATGCCCGAAAAATCCAAAAGCTGTAAAATTATGTTTTATCAATGAATAGTAAATTAAAGCAGGCCATATACGCTAGGTTATGCATGACGGTTTTAACCGAGCTGCAAAACCTTCATGCAAAACCGAGTTCAATAGAGAGCACACACGTAAGGTTACGCATGACAGTTTTAACCGAGCTGCAAAACCTTCATGCAAGCCGCTCATGCACGCCGCTCGGTTATGCCTGTGGTCAAAACCGTCATGCATAACCTAGCGTGTGTGGTGTGGTTGGCATTGGAGCAATTAAAAAAGAACTGTACCCCCACCCCCGGTATTTGCCCTGTCCCTCAGATTTCTTCACTTATATTTTTGGGATGAATGACTTCTAGCAGAATTAATTCATTTAGATGAAATAAGCATATTATTAAATATACAGGGTGTCCCAAAACTTTGCCACACGAAGGGAAAGTACCTTAAATATTGAAGGTAGGAAATTTTACTGAAAGAAGACTTCATTTTGTTTTTAAAAATATATGGAACTGCATTTAAAGATTTTTTTTAATCGCATACGATTCGATACAAATTGATACAATCCGTAATTATTAAATTTTAAATGTTAAATTTTATGGTCTTCCATTTGTTTAAGATGCACTTAAGAAAAATAATCCTTATAAGTAATCCTTTCGATTGGTGTTGTAAAAATAAATACAAAAATGTTTTCGTTTTTAGTGGGTTCGATTCCTGGTTAAGGCAGGCGATTTTCCAAAAATCATTGAATACAGTTCCATATATTTTTATAAACAAAATGAAGTCTTCTTTCAGTAAAATTACCCATCTTCAATATTTAAGGCTTTGAAACCATCATGCAAAACCTTCATGCAAAACCTTCATGCAAAACCGTCATGCATAACGCTAGGTTATGCATGACGGTTTTGACCACAGGCACAACCGAGCGGCTTGCATGACAGGCATGCAGTTTTATCCCACACACGCTCGGTTATGCATGACGGTTTTGACCTTACAGGCATAACCATCATGCATAACCTAGCGTGTATGGCCGGCTTAAGTCAGCAAATGAGTGATGTTACAAAACACTATTGCTATACAATATCTACGAATAAGGCCCTTCTCCCACACGGCTATCGAAACGCGACGTTATTGCAATGAAATCTTAGTTAGGTCCATCGCTTATGTAACATGCTATTTTCTGAAGCCTGGCCGCTCACGGCGATACCCAAATGAGACTACACAATAAAATTATATCTTTATAATCTGTGTGACACAAAATGTCGACCGAACATGACTCGATTAGTACTGAAGACGTTCGACACGTTCGTTTACTTTAAATTTATAGCAAAATATGATATTTTCCAATGAGCTGTTTTCAATGACAGACTTAAAAAAAGGAAACTATGAGTAGATGGCGTTGTGCAAAAGTATGATGTCAATGTCAATGTCAACTTGTCAACCCTGACATGACATGTCCAAAAAATCTATCTATCTAGTCCGAAGAAATAAAACTGCTTAACAAAACATCTGCAGATCAATAAATTCAACCGTTTCAGCCATCTTTTCTAAAAATCACAAATTAAAACCACAAATTAACTTACGTGACCGTTGTAAGCATGAATCGGACAGGGCGTCAGCGCGCTGTAAGCGTGATTCGGAACGCCACCTTAGAATTTTTTTGCTAGTTTTTTTTGACATCATAGTTTTCGATAGCGTCATCTAGTGAGGAAATTGGAACTATTTTTTTCTTAAAAAAGCGCTCATTTACAAAACGAGTTTTATATTTTGGCCCTGCTCGGTCTTCATTTCGTTATGCACTTTATAGTCTGTGAGATGAATACATGCAATTTTCTGTGCCGTGCAACATAAAACTCGGGTAGCGTACGACCAACAGGACCTTAGCGCGCGATTAATATTTTCATATCAACATGTCCGTCGTGTCGCGTCGTGTGCGGAGGTAGGCGGATTTGTATGAAAGCGATTCACGAGCGACTGGTAGGAAACGCGCATGCTACTTTAGTCGCTTACGAGTCGCTTCGTGGGAGAAGGCACCAAATCGTGTTTACAGCTCTTGGAAGTTTGCCAATTAATTGGGGTGTCAAAACATTGTCTCTCATATAAACTACAAATTAAAGCTTTTCGATTTTTAGGAGTATAACATTTTATTATTTATTTTAATAATGCATTTATCTGTAAATAATAACTGGAAATCGAGTAACTGATTATGAGTGACACGTTTATAACCTGCATTCTCTCTTTTTTTTCCTTTTTTATTAAAAAAAAAAAATCAGTTATTCGTTGAGAGAAGTAATACAATATAATGCAGTAGGTACTCACAGTTTTATCAGCGTCGCCATTTGTAGAAATCAAACTCCAGCATAGATGATAATAGTATTTATTTCACACTTGTAACTACGTACTTATACGAAACACTTATTCCGCTGTTCAACCGTTCACTGTGGCAGCTCCCGTATGACTGAGCCCCTCCACTCCGCTACCGCATATTTATAGCCTATGCATAGCGCGTAGCGGGGCGACTCACTCTAGTGGGGCGACTCTAGTCATCTGAGAACTACAACTAACGTTTCGGTACTTTTATATTTAAGAACAACGTAATAAATAGAGTTATTAACAAAATGTAATAAATAATTAATCAGTCGCATAAATATACATATCCAGTATACTACAATTACAATCAGTCACAATAGTAAATTCGCGGCCATAAAGGAAGTGGCGGAAATGTTCCAGAGCTTTGACGACAGCTAGCGTTTCAAGCTCATATGAGTGATATTTTGATTCGGCTGGCGTAGTTCACATACTAAAATAGCTTACAACTTTACGTCGTTCACCATCTAATTGAACCAACATTGCTCAATAACCAAGGGAACTGGCATCAGTGTGGACTTCAACAGGTAAGTCAGGTTTAAATATACTCAGGATTGGTTCTGATGTTAACAGAGAAATAACTTTTTGGCGGACGTTTTCATGAGTAGTAGTCCATTCAAATTTGGAATCTTTCTTTGCTAGATCATAGAGAGGTGACATGATGCGGGAAAAGTTGGGAATAAACCTACGAAAATAGCTGGCTAATCCGTTAAATTGTCGAACTTGTTTTGCATTGGTTGGAGGGGTGGAGTTCTTAAGTGCCTCGATTTTGCGTGGGCTAGGTTTAACTTCACCGTTTTCGACTACATTTCCGAGGTATTCAATTGATTTTTTGAGGAATGCGCATTTTGCCATATTTAATGAAAAGCCAGCGTCAGTTAATCTTTTTAGTACTAAATCTAGTCGTTCAAGTCCTTCTTGTACAGTCTCGGAAGGTATAAGAATATCGTCGATATAAACCAGAGCTATGGTGTCTTTATAATCTCCAAGGGCTGCATTTATTGCACGTTGGTAAACTGAGGGTGAATTGCAGAGACCGAAGGGCATAGTGACATACTCATATTGTCCGTCGGGTGTGACAAATGAGGTTTTTTCAATGGAATCTTCATCGATAGGAATTTGATTAAAACCTGATTCCATGTCAAGTGTTGTGAAATATTTTGCTGAACTAAGTCTATCTATTTGGTCTTGGATTAGTGGTAGTGGAAAATGGTCGCGGATTGTATTAGAATTCAATTCCCGAAAGTCAACACATAGTCGGTCATCTCCGTTTTTCTTTTTGACAAGCAGTATAGGACTAGCAAATGGAGAGCAGCTATTTCTGACTATGCCTTTTGCTTTTAAGTCGTCGATAATTTGTTTTACTTTTTCTCTTTCAATAGGGGCTAAACGATATGGTCGTCGTTGTACGGTACGAGACGGGTCTTTGAGGCGAATTTTCAAACTGCCTGTCTTTACTTTTCTGATTGGAGTTGTAAAACCGAAGGCTGAGGAATGTTTTTTAAGAAGCGTATTAAGTCTGTCGAGTCATCCAAGTCAGTGTTTATTTTTGGTGATGTCTCATCTAATCCTATTGTGCTAATAAGAGCATTACTTTTCAGGGAAATACCTTTGTCAGTAACTTCGATTGTGATACCTGGAATGAGCAGGGAGTCTGTCCCGAGAATTACGTCATATGGTAAGTTATCAACAATATGTAAACTGGCTTCGAAAGTTAACTCATTGAGTGAAATTGTTGTGTTAATAAACTCATTAGAAATGATGGGTTGTCCATTAAAACCACGCAATGCAACAAGTTCAACACCACGTTTACCTGGTATAGAACCAGAAGATTTCCTCTTAACGAGTGAACATTCGGCGCCAGTATCTAAAAGACAAGATAAGGTAACGTCACCAATATTGATGGATGTGCAGCTTGGACATGCCCGTTGTACTAGATGAACGTCCCGCTGAGAAGATGTACTGGTTTGAGTTGGTTGCGCAGTCTTGTTGGTTATCCTTGACCAGCAGTTGTGGTTGCCATGTCCTATCTTCTAACAGATGCTGCAGAAAGGTATTTTACATTCTTGAGTCTTGTGACCTTCTTTGCCACATCTTCTGCATGTTGTCGTGGCCGACTCCGACTGTTCCAATCTAGGCCGTTTTCGATCCGTAAATCCTTCCGAAGTACTAGTTTCCAAGGGTGCGGCGGGTCTTTTGCGGTAGTTATTTAGAGTGGCTATCAGCTCAGCTTGGGACTTTGGCATTGCTCTCAATAGTTCAGCTTGGTAGAATTTTGGTCGTATACCTGAGATTACTGCTTCAACCATGAGGTCGGTTGGTGCATTAGGAGATATTCTTGAAAATAGCCTCCACGCTTCTGTAACATACTCGGCGTAATTTTTTGCATCATTTGAAGTATATTCACGAAATTTAGTAACGAAATAAATGTGTCTCGTTTCTGCACCAAATTGACAGATTAGTTCTGATTTCAGATCAGCCCAGTCCGGTAAGTTATGTGCAAAGGCGTCAGCCCAGGATTTGGCTCTGCCTTTTAAACATGAGAGGGCTTTCATCATGGCTAATTGTCTGGAACATCCTCGAAGACTAATCAATGAGTCTACTTGCTTGCACCACTCATCTATTGTTGGTTGATGGGAATCAGGATCAAAATCTGGTAAGTACACTTCACTTAAGTTGCGGTGGTTTTGTGGTGAGTTGTTGTTTCGTTGCAATAGTATTTCTTGCAAGAGTTCCACTTGTCGTCTGAGCAGATTTAGCTCGGTGTTGTTTTGATGACCAGTACCAGGTTGCTGCGGTTGCAAAACCGGCGAGTACCTTGACGGGTTTAGATCATTACGTTGGATGGCTGGCGAATATCCTAGTTGCGGCATAGGTCGGGCGTTTTGCCCTGGTGTCTCCTCTTCTGATGTTGGAAGCCATTCCTCACGAAAGTAAAACTCGAAGTTGTGAGCAGAATATTTATTGGGAGATGTTGTCTCGACCGAAGTTCGACTTGAATTGCCTCGCTGCCGATGCTTGTGCGCCTTTTATAGGCTGACACAAACAAGTGGCACGTGTACATTTCAAATGAACAACTGTTAACTTAAATTAGACAATTAAAAATCATTTGATACACTTAAATAATTCTAAAAATAATGCATTAATTATTAGTAGAAATTATAACTTTTTATAAAATACCATTTTGTAATTAATAAAGAACACTTCCGGTGTTCTTTATCAATTATAAACAACTGAATACATTAGACAGTAACAAATCTTTTGATATGCTTAAATAATGCTAAAAATAATGAAATAATTTTTGATAGAAAATGTAACTTTGTATAAAATAACATTTTATAATTAATTGATCACTTCCGGTGTTCTTTACCAACTATAAACAACTGATAGACAGTAACAAATATTTTGACATGCTAAAAAATGCTAAAAATAATGAAATAATTATTGATAGAAAATATAACTTTGTATAAAATTGCATTTTGTAATAAATTTATAATTTCCGGTATTCTTTAACAAATAAGACTAGTATTGAATAACTCTTAATTTATCACAGATCAAACTCATTTTAATTTGTAAATAATTAATCTCTCATGCGAGATCATTTTGATTTGTAAATAATTAATCTCAGTTAACTTAATCACAGTAAAGGCACATGCAAAATAATTATAATTTGTAAATAGTTATTCATACGAAACAATTTGTTTTTTTTTTAATTTGGAAATAATTAAGATTACTCAGTGAAGGCGCCATCATGCATAGGCAAAATATAAAAGAAACAAGTCCATTTAACGTGGTTTTTTTTTTAATTGGAATATAAACTTATCGTATTTTGACTTTTGAGTGTATGTGTGTTAGAGTAAATAATATTTGTTTAAAATAAATAGATATACAGGGTTATTTGTAAAACACCAACAACCTCGCAGGAGTAGATTACTATTATTATAAACAACAACATTTGTTCTTCGACTTTTCCGAAAATAGGCGAAAAATAATCGACTCTCCATACAAATGTCCGAACAGCTGAACGAGTTTTGTATAAAAAGTCGTAATTCTTTTGCCTGTTTTTGGAAAAGTAGTAAAACAAATGTTGTTGTTTATAATAATAGTAATCTATTCCTGCGAGGTTGTTGGTGTTTTACAAATAACCCTGTATTTAACAAATACATATGTAAGAAAGAATACATTATACATACGTAATCTATAAATTAATAATATTGAGGGTTATGACCTGGGGGCTAATTGTCTAATTCAAAAAATCTATTGCAATCGCTTTTGTTTGACAGATGGATGTGACACACTGCTGTATTTCTTTGGTAAGTTTTTATTTGTCCCAAAAAGGAGCTTCAATGTGTTACATCCTGAAAGATTTTTGAATTAGACAATAGAAAGGTTGATTCACAAAGTCCTATTAAGTTCAATTTAATATTCCTATTTGACGGGTAATTTCGTACAAATTCTGTTAGTTCCATATTAATAGATTGTGAAACAGGCGTTAAATCATTATCTGCCATTTATCGACAGTTAATTGAATAGAATTTATTGTGACGTTTGTAATTTTTTAATAATATGTTTTTTTAAAGTATTTTTAGAGTAAGCGAAAATATCAATATCTTTGAAACTCTTGTTATATGTACGAGAAATACGAGATAAAACACTATTTGCAGCGTATTTAGTGTTGAATATGTCCACCGTGTCGTGTTGGACCCTAAAAAGAGTCTACCCTTTATGGCAGATTTTTTTTGTCATAATTTTATTATGCACTAGCGGCCGCCCGCGACTTCGTCTGCGTGGAAAGGTTTTTTTGCTATCCCTCGGAAACAACACTTTTTTTCGGGATGAAAGATACCCTATGTCCATCTCTGTACCTCTGACTACGTGTGTGCAAAATTTAATGATGATCGGTTCAGTAGTTAAGACGTGAAGGCGTAACAAACAAACAAACAAACAAACAAACGGACTTTCGCATTTATAATATTAGTAAGGATAACAGTGAATGGCATAAACTTCATGTCGCAGAAAATCGTTTGGCATACACTCATTTATCATACACTTAAAACGCATAATTTTGTAAGCCAGAATAATCTTTTGGCATACATTTCATATCCATAATAATTAAATAGTAGAACCATCATATCGCAGAAAGTTCACAGTCAGAACCATCATATCGTAGACAGTTTATAGTCAGAATCGTCTTTTGGCATACATTTCATAATCTATAGTCATTAAAATGCAGAACTATCATATCGCAGACAGTTAATAGTCAGAATCATCTTTTAGCATACATTTCATAGAACATTCATATTAAGAATATTTTTTTATTTCTTACATGTATGCAAGTAAGTATGCAGCATGCAAGCAAGCATGCTTACTTGCATCATCTTTTAGCATACATTTCATAGAACATTCATATTAAGAATATTTTTTTATTTCTTACATGCATGCAAGTAAGTATGCAGCATGCAAGCAAGCATGCTAACTTGCATGCTTGCTTGCATGCTGCATACTGCATAATGCTAACTTGCATGCTGCATACTTACTTGCATGCATGTAAGAAATAAAAAAATATTCTTAATATGAATGTTCTATGAAATGTATGCTAAAAGATGATTCTGACTATTAACTGTCTGCGATATGATAGTTCTGCATTTTAATGACTATAGATTATGAAATGTATGCCAAAAGACGATTCTGACTATAAACTGTCTACGATATGATGGTTCTGACTGTGAACTTTCTGCGATATGATGGTTCTACTATTTAATTATTATGGATATGAAATGTATGCCAAAAGATTATTCTGGCTTACAAAATTATGCGTTTTAAGTGTATGATAAATGAGTGTATGCCAAACGATTTTCTGCGACATGAAGTTTATGCCATTCACTGTTATCCTTACTAATATTATAAATGCGAAAGTCCGTTTGTTTGTTTGTTTGTTTGTTTGTTACGCCTTCACGTCTTAACTACTGAACCGATCATCATTAAATTTTGCACACACGTAGTCAGAGGTACAGAGATGGACATAGGGTATCTTTCATCCCGAAAAAAAGTGTTGTTCCCGAGGGATAGCAAAAAAACCTTTCCACGCAGACGAAGTCGCGGGCGGTCGCTAGTGCATAATAAAATTATGACAAAAAAAAAATCTGCCATAAAGGGTAGACTCTTTTTAGGGTCCAACACGACACGGTGGACAAATTCAACACTAAATACGCTGCAAATAGTGTTTTATCTCGTATTTCTCGTACATATAACAAGAGTTTCAAAGATATTGATATTTTCGCTTACTCTAAAAATACTTTAAAAAAACATATTATTAAAAAATTACAAACGTCACAATAAATTCTATTCAATTAACTGTCGATAAATGGCAGATAATGATTTAACGCCTGTTTCACAATCTATTAATATGGAACTAACAGAATTTGTACGAAATTACCCGTCAAATAGGAATATTAAATTGAACTTAATAGGACTTTGTGAATCAACCTTTCTATTGTCTAATTCAAAAATCTTTCAGGATGTAACACATTGAAGTGCCTTTTTGGGACAAATAAAAACTTACCAAAGAAATACAGCAGTGTGTCACATCCATCTGTCAAACAAAAGCGATTGCAATAGATTTTTTGAATTAGACAATTAGCCCCCAGGTCATAACCCTCAATATTATTAATTTATAGATTACGTATGTATAATGTATTCTTACATATGTATTTGTTAAATACAGGGTTATTTGTAAAACACCAACAACCTCGCAGGAATAGATTACTATTATTATAAACAACAACATTTGTTTTACTACTTTTCCAAAAACAGGCTGAACAAGTCCCAAAAAACCCCACAAAATATTGGTCGTAAATAAAACTCAATATTGCGGTATGAATAAAGATCGTCTATTGACAAAAAAGCAAAACACTTATGTTATACAAAAAAAAACTCGTCACCGCGATTCAGCAGGGCACAGTGCCATCTATCGGACGTTCAAAGAACTATACTACTACAACTTGAACATTCCGGCCGCCATGGACCATGTCCAGCATATAACAGGTAAGTACTAAAACTAAGAAAAAAATTGACTCTTACTTAAACTTATGAATGACCCATTTGACATCGCACACAACTTTTATTACAGTTCTATAAACTAACTTTAATTTTTAACAGGTAACAAAATTAATTTTGACAAAGGTCTTTTAATGGTGTTTCCCTTATATTTAAGGCTCACAACACGAGTAAGCTTGTCTAAGCCAGGATGTTTGTCTACAACAACGCCAAAAAGCCACTTAGCAGGAGGTAAGTCATCTTCCTTGACTAGCACAACACTCCCAATATCAGGTTCTGGAATTCTTTCTGTCCACTTGTATCTGTGTTGCAGTTGTGTCAGGTACTCGTGTGACCATCTGCGCCAAAAATCCTGCACCATTTTTTGAGTCAGATGCCATCTCTTTAAGTTGCTGACCGCTGAAGTTTCATAGTTAGCGTCAGGCGCTAACAACAACGGTTCACCAACCAAAAAATGTCCTGGAGTTAATGGATTAGGGTCTTCAGGATTATTGGACAGCTGGGAAATGGGTCTCGAATTGAGGCACGCCTCAATTTGTGACAGTACGGTCGTCATTTCTTCAAAAGTGAGTGTACTGTCACCAATTGCCCTTTTGAGGTGGTGTTTGGTGGACTTTATGCCAGCTTCCCACAATCCTCCAAAGTTTGGAGAACGGGGAGGGATAAAGTGCCAAGCGGTACCGTTTGCAGCCAACCAGGCAGCTATTTCCGCTGCAACGCTAGACTTTTCTAAATCAAACAGCTCCTTTAACTCTCGTGCACTACCAACAAAGGTAGTACCATTGTCACTCCATAGTTCAGCGACATGGCCTCTTCGTGCAACAAAGCGCTTGAAAGCTGCTAAAAAGGTTTCTGAGGTCATGTCACTGACTATCTCTAAGTGGATAGCACGGGTGGCCATGCATATAAACAAGCAGATATAACCCTTGTATGCACGGTGGCCGCGACCCTTGGTAGTTCTGATACTAACAGGGCCTGCGTAATCTACGCCACTTCTTAGGAAAGCTCGATGTGCAGTAACCCTTGCTGCAGGAAGCTGACCCATCATTTGTTGGTTGGATTGCGTTGAGTAACGAATGCATGCTATGCATTTGTGTACACATTGCCGCACTAATTTCTTTGCGCCAATTACCCAATACTTAGTTCTCAAATAATTAAGTGTGAGTTGAGGGCCGCCATGCAAAGTCTTAATGTGAGCTTCATGAACTAATAACTTAGCAAAGTGCAAATTATGAGGAATGATCACAGGGTATCGCATATCAAATGAGATCATATCTGCACTCTGAAGTCTTCCGCCAACTCTTAAGACTTGATTTGAGTCCAAAAAGGGACACAATGACCCAAGTTTGCTGTTCTTTTTAAATTTTCCTTTCTGTAAATTTTCTACATCTTCCTGAAATCCATCCTTTTGGCATAATTTTATACAGGTAAGTAACGATTCATTTAATTCTTTCACTGTTAACCATTTACTATTTTTTCTTTTTTCAGGATTATTCCAGCTCAAGACTCTTCTGCAGAATGCGACAACCCGGACTAGCTTGGTTAAAGATGAGAACCTATTAAGCAGGTTATCGCCACTTTCGTCATCATTGGTAACTGTATGACAGGCAATCTTAGGTTTCTTTTCTTCAAGCTTCGTGTCCTTAATGTGTCTGTCTCCATAGTGGATGGTCATTTGATGAAGCCACTCAGGACCCCGTCTCCAGAGCCGATTTTCCAAAAATTCGGAAGCTAACATCCCACGAGATGCGCAGTCTGCAGGATTTTCATTGGATACAACGTGCGACCATTGCTTACTGTCTGTAACGCTCAGAATCTCGGACACACGATTGGCGATAAACGTTTTCCACCTGCTAGGGTGACTGCTTATCCAGGCCAAAACGATCGATGAATCTGTCCAAGCATGAATATGGTGTGACGGAACGACCAACGTCGAGGCTACTTCAGTCAAAAGTTTGGACAGAAGAACTGCGCCGCAAAGTTCCAGCCGTGGAATAGAGATTTGTTTGATGGGTGCAACGCGAGTTTTAGAACTTATTAAGCTCACGTACACACAACCATCTCTACTCACAATGCGGGTGTAAACGACAGCAGCGTAAGCAGCACTCGACGCATCAGAGAATCCGTGAAGCTCCAGACATCTGTTATGCGTACTGGACATAATCCATCTGGGAACAGTTACACTTGTAAGTGACTTTAAATCGTCCCTGAAACGAATCCAGTCCTTGAGCAGTTGAACTGGTAGCTCGCTATCCCATTCGATTCCAGATAACCAAAGCTGCTGAATGAAGACTTTAGCCTTGGTTATGACTGGAGCTATCCAACCTAGAGGATCGAATAGGCGCGCTATGTCGGATATAACCTTTCTTTTGGTCACTGGAATCTCAAGAGGAGATAGTTTTACAGTACATTGGAACTGATCTGTCTCCCTATTCCATGTGAGACCCAGTATCTTCATCACCTCATCTGTTTTTATTTCCATGGTCTGTGAAGTATCATCATTCTTTACTCGGAGTTTGTGCAGCAGTTCCTTGCTGTTGCTTGAAAACTTCTGAAGTGGAAACCCTCCTCGGCTGAGCAATTGAGTAATCTCCTCGTAGACTTGAACGCCTTCTTCAACTGAATGACAACCACTCATAAGGTCGTCCATGTAAAAGTCATTGAGAACTCTAGTCGAAGCCAAAGGAAAATCTTTTTCTTCTTTTCGGGCCAACTCTTGCAGAGCACGTACAGCAAGATAGGGGGCTGAGGAAGTCCCAAAGGTGACTGTCAAAAGTCTGAAATGCTGCAAAGCAGCATTTGGATTTTCACGCCACAAAATGCGCTGAAAATCTGTATCTTCCTCCGCCACTTTCACTTGTCTATACATTTGGACGATATCCGCGACAAGTGAAATTGGATAAGTACGCCACCGCATTACCAGATGCCGAAGTTCTGGCTGAAGAGTTGGACCAATCATCAAGTTGTCGTTCAAGGACACTCCGTTTGTGCCTTTACAAGAAGCGTCAAAAACTACTCGCACCTTGGATGTAGTTTTATCCTTGCGAACGACAGCGTGATGTGGTAGATAAACAGCACCTAGTTTATCTATATCCTTGGGTTTTATCTTTTCCATGTGACCTAAGCTGAGGTACTCATTAAGTACCTTAGTGTATTCAATTTTGAGTTCTGGGTTCTTAGACAAACGTCTTTCCAACCAAAGAAATCGCTTACGCGCAATTTCCATGGAATTACCATATTTACAAGTTGGGTCTTCCGACTTGAACGGTAATTTGACTATGAAACGCCCAGAATCATCTCTGGAAGTTGTTTGAGTAAACAATGTTTCGCACTTTTCCTCATCATCGGTCCAGTGCTTTTTGATTGGATGTGATGATTCTGATTCAAGTTCCCAGAATCTTTTCAGTAACTCATCTTCGTTGAGTTGGGTTAAGTGCATACTAACAACTACATTTGGACACAACTCAGATGGATCCACGAGTGCAGAATCGTTGTGTAGCTTGCCAGAAAGGATCCAACCAAATCTAGTATGCTGTGCAACCAAAGATCCGGGTAATCCTCTGAGTAAACCGTCCAATAAAATCTGGCTATACACCTCCGCACCTAATAGCAGATCTATTTTGTTGGGTGTGTGGAACGACGGATCGGCCAACTCTAATGAAGAGAAGGCTGCTGGTAGCACTTGAACTGAAACCTTTTTACTTGGTAATAGGGTTGTAAGTTTATTCAAAACATGCGCTTTGACTGTAACAGTAAAGCTGGGATCTAAGCGGGACTGAATTTTTAAAACCACAGAGGACTTTGATACTAATGTTGAACTCTGATCACCGCCTAAACCTGACATAAGACTGGTCTCCGGCATCTTTTTGAGACCTAGCATTTGAACAGCAGCTTCTGTTACAAATGAGGCTTGGGAGCCCTGATCCAGTAAGGATCTAATTACGACCGAAGTGTTGTTTTTGTTCGAATGAACCTTTACCAAAGCCGTAGCTAACAACACTTGGTTGTCTGTATTTGAAAAACAACTAACTATTGGATGATCTGAATCCATACCAGAAGCCTGATCGGGTTGTTGAGCTGAATTCTTTTCGACTACAGTAGCGACAACATTACCCTCTCTAGGTTGATCAGCCTGGCTTGAACCATTAGCTGATTTGGGAATTTTGGTGTGCAACAAAGAATGATGCTTTTTTCTGCAAATGCGGCATTTGGTATTAACATTGCATTGATATACCGAATGACTTGGAGCCATACAATTAAAACAAAGGTTGTGAGCTTGGACAAAGTTACGACGTGTTTCAACAGACTCCTTGGAAAACTTTTTACAATTTGGCAACTTATGATTATCGGAACAAAATATACATGTAGATAGTTGAGCAACGGAAACATGAGAATTATTTAGTTTTTC
This sequence comes from Agriphila geniculea, assembly GCA_943789525.1. Lineage (NCBI taxonomy): Eukaryota > Metazoa > Arthropoda > Insecta > Lepidoptera > Crambidae > Agriphila > Agriphila geniculea. The sequence continues at coordinate 23,841,070 of OX038871.1, forward strand.
AATTTTTTGCACCTTAGTATCTAAAAATTCAATCGATCTAAAACGAGTTTCTAAAAATTCTTCGAATGACTTAAGCGTTGGTAAATCTTGACCTGATTCACTGACCTTTTGTTCCCATTGCTTACGGGATTCAGGATCTAACTTTTGGCTAATCAGGAAAATTACAATTATATCCCATGATTTCACGTCTATACCTAAATGTTTTAGTGCATTTAGACATTCTTTGGTTGTATCCAGTAGCTGTTTAATTGCACTGGATGATTCAGATGACAGAACCCTTTGAGAAGTTAACCTTTTCAGAATGCAATTAGCTTGATATTTTTTATTGTTATAACGACTTTCCAATATGTCCCAGCAGATCTTATAATTGTCTGCTGTGCAAGGAGTATGACGTAACAACTGTTCTGCCTCACCAGTGACAGACCCCTTAAGATAGTGGAGCTTTTGAACATTATCTATAGACGCTTCCTTGTGTATAAGGGAAACGAACATGTCCCGGAAGCTAGGCCATTCAGAATATTTGCCTGAAAACTTAGGTATTTCAATTTTAGGTAATTTGACATGACTTGGTTGCGCTCTGGGCTCAGAAGTTGCACCAGATCCAGATTTTAATAACAGAGACAATTTATCCTTTAACATAGCCTTATAATCTATGTATGCTTCTTCACATTTATCATATTCTTCGTTTTTTACATAATCAGTTGCATCTAATACATTTTTGTTTACTTCATATACAAGTTTCTGATGATTAGCAGTAAAAGAAGTCCACAGTTTATCTAAAGTTTCTAAACGTGTTTCAATGTAGCCAATAGTTATTCGTTCTTTAGGAGACTTCCGGAAGTTTAAGAAACCTTTATCAATTTTACTGCGAAGATCTGCTTGAAGCTTTAGGCAATTATCCACCATGATTACAAGTGTTGGATATAACAACTTAGAAAAATATTCAAATTACTTACACGTACTAAAAGATTACAAGTCTCAGATGTTATAAAAAAACCCAAGTCCTTAAAACTATAACTAATAGCTATGAAATTTGCTAAGTCTTTTAGACTCTAAAAAATTAGCAACAAATTGCAATGAAATTTTCTAAGTCTTTTAAACTCTAACAAATTACCAACAAATTGATATGAAATTTTCTAAGTCTTTTTAACTCTAACAAATCGCTTCAAAATCGGGCATAGGTTCCCCGTCGGAACGTTTTTCTTAAAACTATTCTAAGTCCATGCAAACTACACAAGAAATTTACTAAGTCCTTAATTTGCTTCATGCACTATCTTAATATCTCTAAGTTAATTAGCCTAAGTAAATAAAGTCCAAATTGTTACTCACAAATTGTCCTGATATTTTATCACTCACAAACTGCTAAGTCGCTGGATGACAGTTGACGTTTCTTGACTTTGACAGATGACACTGACGTTGACGTTTCTTGACTGACAGTTGACACTGACGTTTCTTGACTGACAGATGACACTGACGTTGACGTTTCTAGACTTTGACACTGACAGATGTCAACACAGTAGTGACAGCTCGATGACGTATGTCAAATTGAAAGTGACAGTTGAGATGATGGATGTCCAAGGGGGTGCTCCTCCCCGCCGCTGTGACCGCACTTCCGTTCCGTTGACCTGCTGATGTCCAGGGGGTGCTCCCCCCTCGCGCTGGATGCTGCTCCTGTAACTGGAACTACAGCACCATAGGCAGCGTTTCACTCCTGGTCGGCGCTGATGGACTCTCAGGGTCAACTTCTAAGTCACCAGTACTGTTAACTCGAAGGACCATGAACAAGTCCCAAAAAACCCCACAAAATATTGGTCGTAAATAAAACTCAATATTGCGGTATGAATAAAGATCGTCTATTGACAAAAAAGCAAAACACTTATGTTATACAAAAAAAAACTCGTCACCGCGATTCAGCAGGGCACAGTGCCATCTATCGGACGTTCAAAGAACTATACTACTACAACTTGAACACAGGCAAAAGAATTACGACTTTTTATACAAAACTCGTTCAGCTGTTCGGACATTTGTATGGAGAGTCGATTATTTTTCGCCTATTTTCGGAAAAGTCGAAGAACAAATGTTGTTGTTTATAATAATAGTAATCTACTCCTGCGAGGTTGTTGGTGTTTTACAAATAACCCTGTATATCTATTTATTTTAAACAAATATTATTTACTCTAACACACATACACTCAAAAGTCAAAATACGATAAGTTTATATTCCAATTAAAAAAAAACCACGTTAAATGGACTTGTTTCTTTTATATTTTGCCTATGCATGATGGCGCCTTCACTGAGTAATCTCAATTATTTCCAAATTTTAAAAAATCAAATTGTTTCGTATGAATAACTATTTACAAATTATAATTATTTTGCATGTGCCTTTACTGTGATTAAGTTAACTGAGATTAATTATTTACAAATCAAAATGATCTCGCATGAGAGATTAATTATTTACAAATTAAAATGAGTTTGATCTGTGATAAATTAAGAGTTATTCAATACTAGTCTTATTTGTTAAAAAATACCGGAAATTATAAATTTATTACAAAATGCAATTTTATACAAAGTTATCTTTTCTATCAATAATTATTTCATTATTTTTAGCATTTTTTAGCATGTCAACACACACAAACACTTTTTTTCGGGATGAAAGATACCCTATGTCCATCTCTGTACCTCTGACTACGTGTGTGCAAAATTTAATGATGATCGGTTCAGTAGTTAAGACGTGAAGGCGTAACAAACAAACAAACAAACGGACTTTCGCATTTATAATATTAGTAAGGATAACAGTGAATGGCATAAACTTCATGTCGCAGAAAATCGTTTGGCATACACTCATTTATCATACACTTAAAACGCATAATTTTGTAAGCCAGAATAATCTTTTGGCATACATTTCATATCCATAATAATTAAATAGTAGAACCATCATATCGCAGAAAGTTCACAGTCAGAACCATCATATCGTAGACAGTTTATAGTCAGAATCGTCTTTTGGCATACATTTCATAATCTATAGTCATTAAAATGCAGAACTATCATATCGCAGACAGTTAATAGTCAGAATCATCTTTTAGCATACATTTCATAGAACATTCATATTAAGAATATTTTTTTATTTCTTACATGCATGCAAGTAAGTATGCAGCATGCAAGCAAGCATGCAAGTAAGCATGCAACATGCAAGCAAGCATGCAGCAAGCATCCAGCATGCAAGCAAGCATGCAGCATGCAAGCAAGCAATCATGCAGCATGCAAGCAAGCATGCAGCATGCAAGCAAGCATGCAGCATGCAAGCAAGCATGCAGCATGCAAGCAAGCATGCAGCATGCAAGCAAGCATGCAGCATGCAAGTAAGCATGCAGCATGCATGCAAGCATTATGGAGCTCCGCTGCGAGTGGTCAATACACTAACCTAACCTACCTAGTGCATTAATGTTTTTTCTTTATAGCGGGGGGCCCCCGACCCCCACAGGCAGAGGGGCCAGCCCCCCTGCACCCCCTGGCAAGCATGTAAGCTGCATGCATGCAAACAAGCATACACGCATGCAAGCAAGCAGCATGCTTGTCGGTTTTGCGACGATTCATTTCTGTTGTTGACTTTTGTAGCACAACATTTACAAAAACAAACACAACATAATTTGACTTTTAAGACAAATATTTAATTCAATTTAAGGTTAATATGCAATTTTTTTGAAATTACAATATGCCTAATGACATTATTCTAAATGAAATTCTGCCATATTCTTAGTATACCAAGTGAAATTATACCAAATAATTGACGACTAAATAAACATTCTGCCAACCGAAATTATGCGTATAAAAAATTTGCCAAAGGTATTTATGCCAAATGAAATTCTGCCATCTGAATAATATGCGATTGCAAATTCGGACATATAAACATTCGGCCAAACAATAATTATATTAAACAATTTTTATGCCTTAGTAATATTCGTTAAAGGAAAATTATGCCAAGTGTGTTATGCCTAATAAATTTCGGAGTATCAAGATTCTGCCAGATAGAGGTAACCCCCCTAAAATAAATGCCATTTTTGCAATAAACATCCCATAATTTTTTTTTACCGATTAAGTTAATTTTTTACCGTTAATTTTACCGGTACTAAATTTAACGCTTTATTTAACGTTAATTTTACCGGTAAAATATTTTTAACGTTATTTTACCGGTAACCGATAAAATGTTTTAACGGTATTTTTAACGTTATTTTTTTTATATCGTTATATTTTTTTTAACGGTATTTCAATCCCTGCTGGTGATACATGCAAGCGATACCACAGAATAAATAATAGTATGGCTATACTACATGTAATAATTGACAACATTTCATTTTGAGAAAGTACTAAAATTAGAAAACCATTTCGAGATTTTAGTGTTCTAGGCTCATATATTTTTTTTTCAGAATTTTTAGATCAGTATTTTGTACGTAAATTAAAAAAATCTGAAATCTAGTCCATATTAGAGGAGGGGCCAGGCCTTCAAAATTGAAATCCCGTCGGACAAGCGAGTGCTCTACCGACAACTGGTATCATTGTCTTCAGCATAATCTCCTGAACAATAGTTTTAATTCTGTAGAGGATTTTCGAACAAATGGTAAAAAAAATTTCACCTCGTGAAAAAATAATCATTTTTTAACATAGTTACTAGACAAAAATGTTTAACATGTTTATTATTTTATATATACTGAAATAACTGGGCTATTCACCAGTATTTTTTTCTGAGGATAATCTTTATAGTTTTAATTCTGTGGAGGATATTCGAAAAAAATGGTAGAAAACATTTCGCCACGCGACCCAAAAAATTTTTTTAGCATAGTTACTAGTTAAAAATGTTCAACAAGTTTATTATTTCATATAGTGGAACAATTGTGTTATGATTAAATATTTTTTTTCTGGGGCAAATCTTCATAGTTTTAATTTCATAGTACTTTCTTTTAATTTACTGCTTCAATTCTACAAAACTAAAAAAGCCTTTGTTTGAAATTCATCTTTTTCCTATTTTTGTATTAAACTTTAGTATTAAAAAACAAACATTGTTAGATAAAATATGTTGTTACAGGTATTATCTACCATATGAAACGTTATTTGTTTTAATCGGACAAGCGGTTACTGAGAAATTATCCAAACCCTAATACCCGATTTCAGCATCTTTTCCCTCCCCTCCCTCCCCCCTCAACCACTTTATGATACGACAACCGCTATATTCTTGTTCAAGAGATCATGCTGAAGACAATGATACCAGTTGTCGGTAGAGAACTCTTCGGTCCGACGGGAATCGTCATTAGACGACTTTCTTTAAAGCGGTTTCCATATTATTCGGACAGTGACCTCCCGCACTATATCGATGATAATTTTGTTGTCTCCTAGCCAAATTTCAAAACTAAAAACAAACAGCAAGCCAATGATTGTGGCAATTTTACGTAGTGCTTTATACTATATGTACTTCTGTACTTTATTTTAATTTACTGCTTCAAATCTACAAAACTAAAAATGATTTTGTTTGAAATCCGACTTTTTTCTAATTATTTAATAAACTATAGTATTTACAAAAACTATTGCAAATGAAAATATGTTGTCAAAGATATTACCTACCCTAAGACACATTATTTGTTTAAATCGGTCAAGTGGTTGCTGAGAAAATCAACCAATTTCCGATACTCGACTTCCGCATCTCTTCCCTCCACCCCTCCCCCCTCCACCACTTTATAATGCGACAACCGCTGTATTCTTGTTTAGGAGATCATGCTGAAGACAATGATACCGGTTGTCAGTGGAGCACTCTCTTGTCCAACGGGAATCGTAAATAGACGACTTTCGTAAATGTGGCATCCCCTCTATATAGGGAGTTTGAGTTGAGTCTCTTTGCCTTCTATTTAAAAAAAAAACAGTGGTGCCAGCTTAGGGTAATTTACCCTAGATTTAGGGTTAAAAATATCCGGCACTAAGAGACGGCACATAGCCCGTTCGAGTAATTTTAAATCCCGAAATTGAAATTACAGCATACCCAATTACCCGATTAGTATAATTAAATACAAGAAAAATATTTCGTTCCACTACCTATTTCTTTCTTTATAAATCAACAAACAATTCTTCCATGTACATGTAAGGTGGGGCGGAGAGTATCCTTTCTGTACGGTAGTACTTATTAATTATTATTTATTTATATTATATATTATATCTATTCTGTGATCTAGGGTAAATTAAGACCCAGCCTAGGGTAGTGTGAAAATCTGATCTGGCAACACTGAAAAAATCAATTGTCATAAATGTCATAATAATGACTGAAATTGAATGTCTTTCGATTGTATTTCTATTTTCAGTAAAATTTAGATATTTTTAAAGTATTCTTGTAAGAAAATCAAAAGAAAGTCGTAGCATCGTTTGTGATACTTAAGCGTTACCTGTGACATTATGTTTTGTGTGATTGAGGGCTGTAAATCACACACAGGAACATAAGAAAATAATCAAAAGATATTATCATTTAATCGGTGAGTTCATATTGTTTTCATTTTTTTATGTTATGTAAATAGCCTGAAACTATTATATATACTAATAATTTGTGCAAATAGTCGTTTGTGTCCAGTTGTTTGTCGATTTTTGCAAATATCAGATCTGTTTATTGAGGTGTGTTTTTCGCATAGTGATGTGCATTTTTCTATATCGATATGTTTTATTGTACTTTCTTCGGTACTTTATATTTGATGGTAACAAAAAGTAGAAAACCATCACATGGCTTGGCTAGCCTGGCACATTTTTCTTAATAAATGATAATCAAGTTATTTAATTCAATTTAACTCAAATCAGTTATAACTTAATGTTCTGTATGTAGATACTTATTACTACAAGCTCAACTTCTTTATTTTAGGAGCCGATATCCAACATACCACAAAAATGTAATGAGCCTGCGTGATGTCGACGACATGAAGCAGCGACAACTAAAAAGAGATAAAAAAGTCTTCAAATAATAAACACTGTCATTTTTATTACCTGTTCTTTTATTTCCTTGTCTTGTCTGCATGGACATTCGAGAAAGTTCTTAGGGATAACAGCCCTACGTCTCAAATGGCCAACTTTCTATTCGTTTGAACGCTACGCTTACTTTTAAAGCTTAAATATGAGCAATAGATGATTAAATCACATGTCGCAAACTTATGTAAATCACAAACTTCGATGTATTGTATGGAACTGTCAAGCTTACGGCACGTAATTTTATAGTTTACTGCTTATTTTAAAGTTTTAATAATAAGCGTAGCGTTCAAACGAATAGAATGTTGGCCATTTGACTAGGGGGGCAGTTACCAGAGGTCGTACTCTGAGCTCTTATAGAAAACTCAAAGTGATGTTGTTTTGTTATAGAGACAGAGCTATGCATTGCGTATAGCGCACTTTTCAATCACAACATCGCTTCGATATTACTTTTGAAAGTCTTTGTATGGGGGCTTTTAGTTGAAACTGTTTTTAGAAAGCGACATTAAAAGAAAAATGACCCACCTCTTCTTAGAAAATTACTCATACCCCTTAAAAGGTACTACGATAATTTACATAGTTGTTATTGGGGTTACTATAGTTGTTATTATGTTTCTTATTTATTATGAAACATGAAACCAAAATACCATTATTATCATCGATATAAAATACTAGCGTGCCTACATCTCTATAGACATCACGATTCGCATCAAAGGCAGTTTTTTTTTAATCGACGTTTTAAGAGGCAAGGCAAAGGCATCGCTTATATTTTACCTATATCTTGTACTTACGTCCTTTTAGAATAAACCGTTTTTTATTAATTAATATCTCAGTAATGTATGAAAATAAATGGAAAAGAAAAAATACGTGTTGCCTAAAAAACGATAAATTTTCATTATATCCATAAAAACATGTACCTAAAAATTTTGAAATGTTGTCAATTACACGTAGTATCGCTTTATTTTTTTACAGGTAAGTTCTTTTAATTATAGTTTTAAAAGCTAGTCCTGAAAAATGTTACTTAAAGCAGTCACCACATCCGATTTATTCTTCGTTCACTTCAGGTAGGCTCATATTATGAGGGTACTTACCGAAAAAAGGTTTCTTTGTTGTTGTGGTGGTTGTAGTTGTTGTAGTTGTAGTTGTTGTAGTTGTAGATGTCAGTATCCAAACTAAATCCGCCACAGCACGTTCAGCGGCTATATAGCTTAAGTAGCTTAGATATGCAACACCCATAATAACAGCGGCAGTAATAAGGATTAGAGGAAGCAAAGCCAGGAAAGTAATGAATATGAATCTCTTCTTTGGAATGTCTCGCTTAACTCTTTTAATCCAAGTCAATAGTCTATTTTTTTTTCGTAACACTGGTTGATTAGCCAACGCAGATCCTGCACCTGTAATTAAATGACAATTTAAAGAAAAAATACGAGGAGCGTTTTTTGACCTGACCACACTAAAACTAAAGTGCTATAAATATCTATAAAAGACATTATTCATACTATGTTTATTTAATTTATTAGGATAAATTATTATTATTATTATGTAATAATAATATGTGCTATGTAAAAGGCTGTAGGAATGTTGAATTATGATCATATCAGCCGCACGACACCCACTGCTGTGCATAAACCTCCCCCAAGGATCTCCACGATGAAGATCGCTCCTGCGCTGCCCGCATCCAGTAGCGGCACACCGCGACCTTCGTCCTCACGTCGGTCCACCTAGTCGGGCGCCTACCCACGGAGCCGAGTCCAGGGGTCAGCTAATGTTAACGTCAAAATCGTTCAATGGTGTTTGAATGGTACCTAATGCTTTTTGACACAGTTCTTGTTTCTTAAATCCAAAACCGAAACACTTTGTGTCTCTTTAACCCAAAACGGAAACACATGGTGTCTTGATTTTGGGTTTAAGAAACAATAACTGCGTCAAAAATCATGACCATACAAACGCCATTGAAACACAATTTTGACGTTAACATTAGCAGACCTGACACTCAGTGCGCGGTCACAATTCCAGAATTTATTTCCATTCAATGAATTTACCACTGAAATTCTTTTGTTTTAACACGAATAGTAAGGTCGTGGAAATTCGCGATGTGCTGCAGCATTCCCTGGCGCATCACGGTATTCCACAGGATGCCACGGCACGCCACTGCACCACGTGGCAGTTGGCACGCATATTTCACTTTCTTAAGCCGGCCATATACGCTAGGTTATGCATGATGGTTATGCCTGTAAGGTCAAAACCGTCATGCATAACCGAGCGTGTGTGGGATAAAACTGCATGCCTGTCATGCATGCCTGTCATGCAAGCCGCTCGGTTATGCCTGTGGTCAAAACCGTCATGCATGCCTGTCATGCAAGCCGCTCGGTTATGCCTGTGGTCAAAACCGTCATGCATAACCTAGCGTTATGCATGACGGTTTTGCATGAAGGTTTTGCATGATGGTTTTAAAGCCTTAAATATTGAAAATGGGTAATTTTACTGAAAGAAGACTTCATTTTGTTTATAAAAATATATGGAACTGCATTCAATGATTTTTGGAAAATCGCCTGCCTTAACCAGGAATCGAACCCACCAAAAACGAAAACATTTTTGTATTTATTTTTACAACACCAATCGAAAGGGTTACTTATAAGGATTACTTTTTCTTAAGTGACACTGCATCTTAAACAAATGAAAGACCATGAAATTTAACATTTAAAATTTAATAATTACTGATTGTATCAATTTATATCGAATCGTATGCGATTAAAAAAAAACTTTGAATGCAGTTCCATATATTTTTAAAAACAAAAAGAAGTCTTCTTTCAGTAAAATTTCCTACCTTCAATATTTAAGGTACTTTCCCTTCGTGTGGCAAAGTTTTGGGACACCCTACTGTATATTTAATAATATGCTTATTTAATCTAAATGAATTAATTCTGATAGAAGTCATTCATCCCAAAAATATAAGTGAAGAAATCTGAGGGACAGGGCAAATCTACAGTTCTTTTTTAATTGCTTCAATGCCAACCACACCACACACGCTAGGTTATGCATGACGGTTTTGACCACAGGCATAACCGAGCGGCGTGCATGAGCGGCTTGCATGAAGGTTTTGCAGCTCGGTTAAAACTGTCATGCGTAACCTTACGTGTGTGCTCTCTATTGAACTCGGTTTTGCATGAAGGTTTTGCAGCTCGGTCAAAACCGTCATGCATAACCTAGCGTATATGTCCTGCTTTAGCCGACTACGGTGAAACAAAAAAACGGAGGGTATATGATTTTGACCAGTATGTTCATATGTTCCCCTATAACTTCTAAATAATTTGACAAATAAGATATCGTTAGAAGTATTTTAACTTTTTTTCTGGTTATAGGATAATGTGACGGCACATTAAATTGAATATGGCGCCCTCTAGAGGATTTAAAGTCATAAACTAAAAAAATAATGATGCCGTGTTAGATATATACCTCCAAAAGTATGTTCATAATTATATTCCCTCATAACTTCTAAACTATAGGCACCTATGAAAATTTGACAACACCGAAATGTACTATGGGCAACAGCGTCGCATAACCAGTTTGCAACAAAATTCGTGTGCGCGCGTATTGCCCCTGCACGAACTAAACGTATGTGACAGCGGGCGCGGCGTGCAAGCGATTTAACCTTAGCAGTGGTTAAGCGACGCTGTTGCCCATGGTACGTATAGAAGCGACATCGCCGCCCCGATTTTTGCGCCACCTGGCCATTGTTGTGGAGGCAAACTGGCCTCAACTTGTACTATTATGTATTCTGTGCCTCAACTCATTTAGTCACTCGCCGACGCTCACCGCGAACACAGGGTGTAATTGTGGCTGCAAAAATGCCGTTCTGCGAGTTAAATTCATGCAAAAATCGATCTACTGCAAAGCAAAAAGATAATGGAGTGAGTTGTCATCGGTAAATAAACAAAACATCAACATAGACCAACCAAAACTATTTTTTATACATTATTTCTACTGGACCCGACATTTTGTATGAAAATCAAAGATTATGAAAAGTGAAACATACAGACTGTACACGTAGGACGTAGGTACTAAACTAGGATAGGTGAACTAATAGAACAGTTTTACAATATAAGTATATTATTCTATACCGTTATGAACCGCCTTTGATGTAGAATGACACCACCGCCGCTTCATGTGTAGGTACTTACGCCGTTAGTCGAAAATATGCAGAGCTTGTAAAGTCAAAACAGAAAAATATATTAAATGTGGTTAATGATTATTAATTTTAAATCCCTGTTGTAATTTTCTGTCGAGGCACATCCGTGCACAGAACAAGTGTGCACCATTGCCGCAATGACACATCCACTCGAGTGGCGAGGCAGGCGAGGCAAATGTGTACATTACCCTATCACGAATAACTATCTACCTAGAAAAAAAAAACGCGCGCGAAAGTAGTCGATCGAGTAATTGTATATGAGAAAGCAGAATGGGCAAATTTCTATGGGAAGTGGTCTATGAACCAATAGCGACACTGTTGTTGTATTTTTGTAGGGATACCTCAACTACACCCTTGTGTAAAGTGGCATCAAAATCTAACTTGGCAGTTTAGAAAAAAACAAATTTTCTCAACATATGTTTTTAATATATATTTCGTTTGAGAAACGCTTAATTCTGCTATTTTACACTGTATTAGGCCGGCCACACACAGACGTAATCACGTAACGGAATCTCGCAACGGAATCCCGATTCGGAATTCCGAACGCAGCGATTGCATACAAAATCGATGCCTGCCACACACAGACGTCAACGTTCCGTACGTTATTTTTTTCCGTGCGGAATTCCACATGAGGGCTCGTGCATTCGGAATCACGCACGGAAAAAAGTCATTCCGAACGCAAGCCTCCCATAGATTTTGTATTAGTCGCCACACACAACCGTTATTCCGTACGTACGGAATGCTAACTTTTTTATTACAGCTCTGGATACCAGACTTTTGGCCTACTTTTTAATTATTTTGCTAAGAGCGGGTCCATAGCGCATGTTTTGCTCTACACAATCAACAAAAACATCTACACAAAACATTGTTTCGCGAAACATGTTTCTCTACACACGCCGTCCACAGCGATTGCGTGGCTTGATTAGACAAAACTTCAGTGTTGCCAATTTAGCATTTTATGTTAGCCTATTACTTATCATGACTCGAAAATGTATGAAATAAAATTTAAAGTGACGAAAGTTTTAGGTATAATATCTGAAAATGTAACTATCAAGGTCAGTTTGAGAGTGTCATTTTTTTTTGTTTCCATTGAGATTAGTAATACCGCCTCCAAACGTTATAGTTCGTTGATGTTTTTGGAAAGGTCCTCTTTGACACATTTGTTACAAAACTGGCAATGTACGCCACCGGCTTTAAAAAACACCCCATAAAACGTACTCCACATAATACATCAATTAAAATATTCGGTCAGGTGATCGATGACCTAGCGGCTTGTCTGGCAAAATGCGCCCATTATAACCACAGACAGGCCAGCCTCACACTTGCAATATTATTGGCAATAATTTGCATATTGACAATAATATTGTGTGTTTGCGGGCGATATTGAGAAGTGTTCAATATTATAGTTGCCAATATTATTGCGTGTGTGCGGCTGACCCATGACAATATCCTGCCCCTCGACCCGCGCAAAATGTTTTGTGTACGTGTTTTCCACTGGGCATGGATAGCAGAAACATTGTTTCTCTACACAAAAGTGTTTCGCGAAACAATGTTTTGTGTAGATCTTTTTGTTGATTGTGTAGTGTATTTTAGTATTTAGTAGTAATCAACTTTATTAGAGTTGATTGTATTTTGTTTCTGTGCCTAATAAATAAATAAATAAATAGCGCAAAACACGAGCTATGGACCCACCTTAAGTTATTAGTTCTATTTTAACAAAAAAAAATCAAAAAACAATTGAATTGACCTAAGCGTAATATAAATAATAAATATACTATAATTATTCATCTTAATTATTCATTAAAAGTCAAAATAATTCATCTTCGCTCAATGTTCACTCATCAAAGTCTGGCGCCTGACTGAGCCGTGATTCCGAACGAAAAAAAACGTCTGTGTGTGGTACCACCACACACAGACGTTTTTTTTCGTTTCGTACGGAATCACGTTGCGTGATTCCGTTGCGTGATTCCGTTGCGAGATTCCGTTGCGTGATTACGTCTGTGTGTGGCCGGCCTTATACATCAGTACTAAGTTTGACGTTGTTGGTGGTATAGTGGTTGTGGCCGTTGACTACCATTTGGGTACGTGCTGTACCGACCGGTTCGAACTTCGATCCTCGCCACACGTACCAATGTAGTTTTGAATTTCAAATTTATTAGTACGTTTTTATTTCTTTTTTTTCTTTATTTTTTAATGCTATGACAGTAAATAATTTTAAGCAGCATATATAGCAGAGTATATGTAAAATCGTATTTGAAACTATGATATTACCGTATCTGCAATTATGATAATTATTTGTTTACGTGCCGTAAACATACATATCACAGCACAACACGAAACTCGGAATTGACCCAAAATAATGTTGCTACATTGTCAAAATAAATACAGCATCTGAATCTATACTCACACATTTTTGAAAATTAATTAATATACACAAATACACATATGTAAATAAATTTGTATAGTAAATTAAATAAATCAGACATTAAGTAACTGGACTTCAGACTAGTGATGGGCGTTAAGGCTATTTAAAAATAATTTTTCACCGTTAAATTAATTGTGAAATAGCTTTTTTCATTAACGCTATTTTTAACGTGAATTTTAACGATCGTGCGTGCATCATGCATGAATGACTACTTTCAATTATTATCTTAGACAAAGTTAATGTCGTTAATTCGCTTTAGTTTTCTTTATTAAATTCATACCACAAACCAAATCATATCTGAAAAATCAAATTAACTATTTAGTAAGTATGTTTTTTTTAATGAAAAGATATTACAGTAAATTAATTGAGCTCAATTGAGCACCTTGTGTTTCTCAATGCAAATTTAAAAAAAGTGCGATCATAAGTATTTGTTATAATTTGTGTTAATTTTCTGTAATATCTTTTCATTAAAAAAAACACGAACTCACCATCCCGCAACACCTATGCGACGACGTGACCAATTTCGTTAATGATTATTTTCACACTGGCTGGATGGAGTGGCTAGTGAAAATCGCTTCTTCCTTCCTTCACGTTAATAAACTAAACGGCGTTAAGGCTAGAAGTTGTTAAAATTATTAACACAATTTCAATCCAAAACTGAACCTTTGGTGTCATGTATTAAAGACCACGGTAATTTCGTTATCTAAACTCAGTGCTCCACAGCAGGAAGCAATAAATCTCAGAACAATGTGTCTTACCTGCAAAGTTAGTTTTATTAGTGTTATGCAATTTAAGGGACCCCCGCCTTTGTTATTATTCTGAACAAAAAACAATACTTACAATAGATACCGTTGTCTCGGCCCATGACCGAACTATGCACGTTTGCAACACGTGCGGTGGTGGCCGAGCGAGGGACCTTAGCTTTTTTGGAGCTACTTTACGTTAGAATCGTTAATTAATTTTAGCAGAATATTTCATTTAAAATTAATGAGCTAATGCTAAATTCTTGATTAGTCGTTAAGCGTTAAAGCTAAGGCGATAACGACACATCACTACTTCAGACGTTGTTACTCTGTTGGTTGACAGATCGACCTATCATCTACGAATCCTCTCACTGCGGCCAAGACACCTTTAGCCGTCAGATCTGATCAGTTTTGTGATTGTGAGCCTGTTTGACTGGCAGTGAGAAAATCCATCCTTATACCTTCCACTTTCCGCTTGTCACCTAAGGTCGACTGGTCGAAGCATCCTTATTTATTTATAAGTTTGTGTATTTACAAACTTAGAGTTAGAAATAGGGCCCTACCTATGGCTGTCCCTACAGCCATAGGGCCCTATTCCTAACTCTTAAGTTTGAACTACTATAGAACTAATCCTTCTTAACAACCCTAGTGCCCTCACTAGGGCTGTTAAGTAGGATTAGTTCTACCCTTATCAATTCAAATAAAGAGGGCTGGGTGTTAACCTTGCTCCTTTACAATCCTTACTTCCTTATCCTTACTAATATTACAAATGCGAAAGTCCGTTTGTTTGTTTATTTGTTTGTTTGTTTGTTACGCCTTCACGTCTTAACTACTGAACCGATCATAATGAAATTTTGCATACACGTTACCAGGGGTACAGAAAAGGACATAGGGTACCTTTTATCCCGAAAAAACGTACTGTTCCCGAGGGATAGCAAAAATACTTTACACGCAGACGAAGTCGCGGGCGGCCGCTAGTATCAACTAAAACTAGCACTTTGTGAGCTTCCCGCTGTTTCCGGACAAGGATCTGGGTTAGTAAATATTTCTCCAAGTTGCCATAATAATATATTTCCTATTAAACAAATCTATTCAACGACACCAAATGATTGCTATTAGTACGGGTACTAAAAGCCCATCCTCCTTTCTTATTTTTCGAGTAAGTATTAACATACACTTATTTATCTAATTAAATTGCGTTTTTCCTATAATTTTATGCAATAATTACTAAGTAGGTATATCAATATCATTATATAGAATGTGTCGCATCTGTGTGCACGCTACTTTTTCTTAGACAACTCACGCTTGCACTGGCAGGGCCGCCATCTTTGCGATCGCTGCGAGAATTTGGACCGTAGATTTGTCGTTTCTATACGTAGTAAGTACATTTAGATGTTTGACGATGATTTTAATGAGGTATTGTTAGAAGCATTGTTGCAATATTTGACGCAAAAAAGTTTGAACATCCCTCAATCCTATGTGGACGAATTCCATCATAAAGGAAAATATCCTTGCTTTTATTTCACCACCCCTGACTATATCTAAAAATAACCTTGAAGACACCCGAGTTCAGAGCCAAATACAATCAACCCATAATCAGGCAGACGAAGTGGATTAAAATGCACTCAAGCTGCAACCGCAGTTCCAGATAATGTAGAGTTGAGACGTGTACACCACCAATTCGCTCTGACAAGCAAGGCCTTGCATACTGACCCTATGAGTAAGCATACAGAAGAGTGAAGCTGCTCTACGTTTCTACCATCCTTTCCACGAGTCGCCATCCCATATTTCTGACACAAACGAATAGCTTAGCTATTCGTTTGTGTCTGAAATATAAAGAATAGCTTAGTTGAGACGTGTACACCACCAATTCGCTCTGACAAGCAAGGCCTTGCATACTGACTGACCCTATGAGTAAGCATACAGAAGAGTGAAGCTGCTCTACGTTTCTACCATCCTTTCCACGAGTCGCCATCCCATATTTCTGACACAAACGAATAGCTTAGCTATTCGTTTGTGTCTGAAATATAAAGAATAGCTTAGTTGAGACGTGTACACCACCAATTCGCTCTGACAAGCAAGGCCTTGCATACTGACTGACCCTATGAGTAAGCATACAGAAGAGTGAAGCTGCTCTACGTTTCTACCATCCTTTCCACGAGTCGCCATCCCATATTTCAGACACAAACGAATAGCTACACCCCTGAAACGGATGATGACAGACCCGTAAGTGGCAACCAATGCTTCTCATTATGACTGTCACTCGACTCGACCAAACGTTTTTAATACCAACAGGGTCTTGGTGATGTGACTTTATTGATCTGTTTCACTATTTATTGTTGAATTTTGCTACAATTAATTCAACAACAAGTTTTGACAGTCGTATGTTTCAGGAGCCTATATTTTAATTTGCAACCTTATTTGCAACTAATAAACGTTTCGTAAAAATGGGCTGTTGGGTGAAAGGAGTGGATTGGAATTCTGGGTTATTAGGTGAGATAATGGACTTCCGCCTTTTCGTACATCTCACAAACTCGAACCGTCGGCTGAAGGTGGCTCGTCGCCCTCTAGATGGGCACACAAACTGGTCAGCAACTGCCAACTGGGGCGCAACGCAACACCGGCGCGGGCGACTCAGGGTGTAGAGGGGTGTGCACCGCTTTCTACCCACCCACTGTATAAGCGACAGTGTGCCAACTCGCGTCTTACGCATGTTTCACTTCCACCCTGCGAGCATAGGTGGTAGGACAGCCGTTGAAGGCGATCCAGGGGCGGGAATCTACAAGGTCTTATTATTATTATTATATAGGCAAGTACCTTATTTGTAAATTGAATACCTGTAGATGTTTGTGCGTCTTCGAGAGTATTCAATATCATTATTGATGCTATTATCTTTTGATCATAGAAGTTAGAACAAAATATAATAAAAATAAAAGACTTCTATATAAATAGATGTTGAGTTGGCTCTTATTTAGTCGACACATGTATTTTTTACTTTTCTCTATGATGGTGACTTTGACCTTTTGACGTTGTAAAGAAAAAAAAACGCACCTTCTTTGTATTAGTCGAGTATGATTGTGCACTGTGGCATGCACTGGCACTGACCTGAAAAAACTTTTTTCTATCTAACTGGACTGGCTGTCTGTATGATTTGACAGCAAAGTTCACGTGCCTCAAGAATCTTATAGTATACCCAAGAACCTTATATTCATATTCTATGACACTGGACATTCTACTACTGAAGGATGGTTGGGGATGAGGTCATTCACCTTTGCAGATATCTTTTATCCCTCTCACACTGTGACTGGAATTGCCATGCTAAGTACAAAATATCCCAATCCATAGTCAATTTACCCAGGTCATGTACAAAAATTAATTAGATTTTCTAAATAAATGTAAATATCGGCACACTTTAAATTAGTTACATGATGTAAAAATTTATTAGTACATGCCAAAGTAATTATTTAGAGGACAGATGAGTCCATTTTGTTATTACAATATTTTACGTTTAACGTTTTTCTCCATATTTCATAAGTTACCAAATAAAAATAAGGTGGCATCACTGATGGAATTGTCTTTGATTTGACATGTCACTAATGTCAATGATTTTCCACCGCATCTCACGTTTATGTACAAAAATATAAAATTATTTAAATAAAATTCGCGTTACAAAGCATGTGTTGCATTGTGCAAAATTGCAAAAGTGTTTCAAAACCAAATTCTAACATTATATTTCACAAGTAAGTGTTTTTTTAAGTATTTTCAGCATTCAATTTTTCCTTCTCAGAAATCTGAATTTTAGCAGATTTCAAAGATTGTTTCCGATCTAATTCGGAAATATTATAGAAGTTAATTATAATTCCACCTTAATTACGTATTTTTTATTTCAATATAATAAATATAATATGTACAAATCTGTATTCATTTTCGACACATAAGAAGCTTTAGAAATATTATCTGCATATCGCAGGGTGACCATAATCACAGCAGAACTTTTGAATAAGAAAGAAAGATTTGGATGAAAAATTTACGTTTATCCTACCTAACATTACATTTTATGTTTTATGCCACATTTAACTTTGAGAGCGGAATTTTTTTGTATTCTTAACCGAGAGAAAAAATGTAATGTAAACTAAAATATTATTTTACGGAGTTGAGTTAAACAATTTAGATCAGTTTCAGCTAAGAATCGGACCTACCTAACTTACTACCTTACTACTATACTAGTTATTATGGTCTTTGACACCCATTGTTTATTCGTAGTAACAAAATAAAAATTAATCTTATTTTATTTTTCAGATTCCGAAACGATGAGGAAAAGAAACAATTATAGTATATCCCAATTACCATTAGAGGGAAATTATTTTCAACGGCCAAAATAATGCAGTTTTGACATTTTATATTGCAACTTTTTTTAATACAATGACTAATAATGAGACTTAATTTTCTTTTTCACACAACCGAAAATTCTAAAACATTTTTCTATTACTAAGGGCGCTTATTCCTGCCTATAAAAATATTCAGCCAATTTGTTTTTTTGGACATTCCTCATTGTACAAAATAAAAATACACGTGACTTTAGGGTGGAAGGGCAGGTGTGTATACTGCCCGGCATATATATTGGCAAGAGAAAGAAAGGGACAAAAGATGCGCAGTAGCCATAAACACTAAGTTTATGGCTACTGCGCATCTTTTGTCTCTTTCATTTTCTTGCCAATATATATGCCGGCATCTGTACCTAAGTCTTAAACCTCACCGTACGTATCTCCATGTTTTGACTTTTAACCAGCCGGACCGTACAGGACCAAGGGGTCAAGTTTGCTATTATCGTGACTAACGCCGTAATCGTGTTTCAATGGTGTTTGGATGGTAATGCTTTTTGACACAATTCTTGTTTTTGTAAACCCAAAATTGAAACACATTATTTTCCTAAAAATCCAAACCCGTTAGACACTGTGTCTCAGTTTTGGGTTTAAGAATCAAGAACTGTGTTAAAAAGCATTACCGTTCAAACACCATTGAAACACGATTATATGATGTTAACAATAGCAGACTTGACCCCCAGTGTGACCACCATTCCAAAACAGTATCGTCCATCCGGAGAGGAGCCAACCGAAAATAATCATTAAGTAAATATTTTGTGTTGCGCGCCGCCGCTGGCCAAAAGGGGGGTTTGAATGAATATATAGAAAGGTTATAATATGGTTGGTGTTCAAGCTATTACATAATAAAACAGAAAAATACATTCGATAAAAATACCTAAAAATTAAATACATTAAAATTGATATAATTTAATAACAGTTGTTCAGAACGGCCACCAGGAACAAACATGTAAGTAACGTTTAGTTATTATTCTCAATACTCGATAGATGTCGCTGTACTGAGCTGCATCTCGGTATGGTTTTGCTTCTCTAGATTAATAAGAGGTCAAGATGCCTGTCGCTTCAGCAGGTTCTCGCATCCATTGCTTGGTACCTCAATAAATAGTGAAATCCTAGCGCTGGGTTTTATTGCTATTTATCCCTTTTCAAGGGCGGGCTTGGACATGGTCCTTCGAGCCGGATCGTACTAAAGTGTACGTCTGGGGTTTTTCAGGGTTCCTGGTGGTGGAGCTCAACCCGCACTCAAGGGCGGCGGATTGTCGTCAAGGGCGGACTTCGGCAACGCAGGGCGGCGCCTACGAGGAGGCGACGGACGTCGGCAGCGGAGGGTGGCGCCTACGAGGAGGCGCAACGGCAGCTACAACAGCGCCCAAGCGGAGGCGCAGGGGTGCGGGGCACCTACAACGGCGGGACGCTGCAGCAAAGCGGGCGCGGGGCGTCCACATCAGCGGGACGCGAAGCACCGCGGCAAGAGGTGCGCGGAGCACCACACCAGCGGGCGCGCGGGGCACCCACACCAGCAGGGCGGGGCACGGCAGCGGGCGCGCGGAGCGGCAGGCGAGGCACGGCAGCGGGGGCGCGCGGGGCACCCACACCAGCGGAGCGGCAGGCGGGTGCGCGGAGCACCCACACCAGCGGGACGCGGGGCGCGCGGGGGCACCCACGTCAGCGGGACGCGCGGTCGGCGGCGGTGTACGGTGAGGTGAAAGTGTTTGTGAGTACTTCTAACTTTATTTAACGGATAGTTTGGCTGTAAATTAAAGTCGGGCAATTTTGAACTTTATTTTAAAGACGATTTTAACTTTAACTAGGACAATTTAGTGTTTCTCGGACTTAGAATAATTCTTTAAAAAACGACGAGACGGGGAATCCATGCCCGATTTCGGACAGAAATGTAAAGACTTAGAAATATTTCTCATATTTGTTTGTAATTTTGTATTTGTAGTTAATAATTTGTAGAAAAATGGAGTCTTTGGTTCAGTTGCAATTAGATACAAAGTCGAAAGTAATAAGAGCATTTTCAAACTTTAATAAATCGCCTAAAGAACGGGTAACGGAGGCATTTATTCAAACAAGATTAGATAATTTGGAAGAACAGTGGAAGTTTTTTGTAACGACACACCAAACTATTATTAAGAGTGCACTTTCAGACGCGAGCCGTAAAACTTATGTGGATAACGAGATTTACGAAACTACAGAGGATACGTATTTGGACTATAAAACTGAACTAAAGGCTGCATTAGATAAATTTAGTCGTATGGTTGCTACAGAAAAAATTACGGGTAATTCTAGTTGTAAGAGTGTAAAACTGCCAAAGATTTGTATACCTACATTTTCTGGGCAATATTCGGAATGGACTACATTTAGAAATTTGTTTGTATCTTTAATACATAATAATGAAAGTTTGGACAAGGTGCAAAAGCTTCATTATTTAAAGGGATATTTAACAGGTGAAGCTGAACAACTTCTAAGGCAAGTACCAGTGTCAGCCGATAATTATGATAGATCTTGGGATGTCTTAAATGAGCGATACAATAATAAAAAATATTTATGCCATTGTATTATTAAACGGTTATTAGGTCAAAAGAATATTGTTTCGGAAAATGCTTCTAGTTTAAAAGAATTGATAGATACAACGTCAGAGTGCCTTGACGCGTTGAATAATCTGGGTGTTAACGTGTTTTCTTGGGATATCTTAATCATACATATTTTAGCGCTAAAGTTAGATTTAGAAACAAAAAAACAGTGGGAACTTTTTGTAAGTGAACATGTTGCTACGGATAATTTGCCAACATTTATACAATTCAAAAATTTTATAACAAATCGTTATCGAGCTTTAGAATTCTTGGAACCTAAAAGCTCATATCAGGGTAATAAAATAAGAGTGATGCACGCGATGCACGACACTAATTTGCAGTGTGTTTATTGTGGGAATAATCATAAATTAAATGTATGTAGTGTTTTCTTAAAAAATAGTATTCATGATCGTCGTGATTTCATACTACAAAACCGGTTATGTTTCAATTGTATGGGTTCCGACCATTCAGCACGGCAGTGTAAGATATCAACTCGATGTAGGATATGTGGTAGGTTGCACCACACGTTGTTGCATCGTGAGGGTTCGGAGGGTGTCAAAAAGTTATTAGGTAATCGAACTAATGAAGCATCGGGATCAAATGAAAATTTAAATATTACTTCGTGTTTTTCGGCTAACAACACGTCGTCCCAAGTGTTGCTAGCCACGGCTTTAGTCACGGTTACGGATAAAAGCGGTACACAGGAGCAAGTACGTGCTCTGATTGACCAAGGGTCGCAGGCGTCGTTTGTCACCGAATCAACGGTAAAAATGTTAGGTTTGCAAAAGACATCTACTGGGGGTTTCATCTCAGGGCTGGGAGATAATAAAAATGTTGCCACGAAATCTACTGTAATCATCAATTTGCGGTCTCGGATGGATCCTGAAATAAAAATAAATGTAAAAGCATATGTTTTAAATGAAATAACATCATTTCTTCCCTCGAAAAAGGTTGTTTCGTCGAACGGATTGAACTTATCGGGACTTACCTTGGCTGATCCAGACTATCATTCTCCTAACAAAGTAGACCTTTTGTTAGGTGCGGACGTTTACGGTCAAATTATTCAGGCAGGAATAAGAAAGGACAGACAAGAAGGATTAGTGGCGCAGGCTACATCACTGGGCTGGATTATACTGGGAACGATTGAGGATAGACCAGAAAAATCTGGAGACGTTATGGTTAGACATTATAAAATGGGAAACAAAGAGGAGGCAGTAATTAAAATAAAAAAAAAATATAGGAAGTAGAAAAAAGAAATATAAACTTACCTCGTGCTAGCTGACTGATTGGTAAAAGTAGTAAAACTAGTATTGGTTGTTGTTGTTTCAACTCGTGCATCTTGCTAATTTTCAGTGAGTACCTAAACATTGTTTGTGCTAGTGTACCTAGCATAGGACAAAAATTGTTGTTATTTGTTTATATGATAATTTTGTTTCTCTAAACTAGTGTTTGTTGAGTAATTTTTTACGGTGGGCGGCCTGTTAATTTGTCGGTTTATTTGGTTTGTTTTCATAAATTAAACGATTGTTGGCTAGTAATTAAGGTTAATTTTAAGATTATTAATATCTTTTAACTGTATTGTAACTTTGTCATGGTGGGCGGCAGGTAATCTATTTGTAAGTTTTTTTTAATTAAACTCAATTTGATCAATATTATAGACAGTCGGTTAAGAACAATTTTGTAATTGTTCTTGGTGGGCGGAATGTTCAAGCTATTACATAATAAAACAGAAAAATACATTCGATAAAAATACCTAAAAATTAAATACATTAAAATTGATATAATTTAATAACAGTTGTTCAGAACGGCCACCAGGAACAAACATGTAAGTAACGTTTAGTTATTATTCTCAATACTCGATAGATGTCGCTGTACTGAGCTGCATCTCGGTATGGTTTTGCTTCTCTAGATTAATAAGAGGTCAAGATGCCTGTCGCTTCAGCAGGTTCTCGCATCCATTGCTTGGTACCTCAATAAATAGTGAAATCCTAGCGCTGGGTTTTATTGCTATTTATCCCTTTTCAAGGGCGGGCTTGGACAGTTGGTCAAGAGTAGTAATAATCCTATAAATGCAGTAATATTCTAAATGCGAATGTTTGTACGTTTAGAGATACCCAAACATACAAACTTTGGCACTAACTAACATCTAAACTATTCTAAACATTCAAATGTTTAGAATCTAAACACTTTTGAATGTTTGGATT
Source organism: Agriphila geniculea (assembly GCA_943789525.1). Lineage (NCBI taxonomy): Eukaryota > Metazoa > Arthropoda > Insecta > Lepidoptera > Crambidae > Agriphila > Agriphila geniculea. The sequence continues at coordinate 23,864,576 of OX038871.1, forward strand.
GGTCGTCCAAAAAACTTACGCCGTAGGCATAAGTTGATAGTCTGTAGTAAGTACCTATTTGTAGTGACTGTCCTACGAATGGACAACATTGTTGTCACCCTAATGAAAGAGATGGAAAATATCGTTGACGTCATTCAAGGTTATTTTTTCGTTCTTCAAGCCCCAAAAGGTGACGCAATGTCCAGAGTCATATATAAGGTTCTTGAGTATACCTATGACCGTAGAGTTTCACATACTTTCCGATTAAAATGTACTCTGTGGTGATCGATGACTAATCGTAGCGATTAGTCTTCTGGAATACACTCATTATTTATCGCCATATTTAAATTTTAATTTTTAATTTTGCTTAAAAATGTCATATTTAGTCAGTAGTGAGCTTAGAGAAGGGAAGTAAGGGGAGCAGGCATAAACTGCAATAACAAAGCATTCGTGACGTCAGGCGCGTGCCATGTCCGCCATATTTTGTTCCTGTCACATGTTATAATTTCAACTCTATGCTGTTACCATTAGGTGTATGTATACTAAGCTTAGCCGCCATGTTTTGTTCCATTACAATGGAGAACAATGAAGTAGGTATGCACGCTTTTTTCGTAGGTACGCATGCTCCCCTTACTTCCCTTCTCTAAGGTAGTGAGTGAAAATTTGACTCCACCCGATATTTTAGATGCGGCGACAGTAAAACGTCTTACTTAACCTAAGTAAGTAAGTAGTGCCGATGCCGACCTACCGATAAACTACAAACTTACTCTTTTTATCATTGATATTTTATTTTGTAGGTTCAATCGGTCCAATCACAAATTGTATGAGAGTAGATAAAGTAGTGTATGAAACTGCACATAACTAGGTATTAAAACACTCGTGTGATGCTATTAACAACCTCGCCTACGGCTCGGTTTTTAAAAACACACTCACGTTTTAATACCCCTCATTATGCGCCAGTTTCATAAACTATCTACTATTAATAATTTCCTTGATAATGAAACAAATATACAAGTAGATATAAATCTTAAATAATAAAATTATCATTGCATGAGTAAATAAAATTATGCCCTCCTCCCTTCTAATTTGCTGCGCCCGACAGGGCCCATAATGTACCATTTTGTTAAATTAAGACCAAACAATATTGTGGAATAGCAATAAAGCATTGAATTGAATATTTTTTTACTCAATTCTATTCTTCGATTTTCTTTTTCTCATAATTTGGATTGTCCTTACTTAACTTTCCTACTCATTTATCTGAAACTTTTTTTTTATTAGCCATAATAAATATTTATATTACCTTGTGGATTTCTAAGGCTGGTTTACATTATCTTAGTATTTAGTAGAGTGCTTAGTAGCGTGCGAGTAGATTCGAATGCGAGTGCTTTAGTAGTTTTGGTGCCTTTCCAGTGACCGTTTACTTCCAGTAGAGTGTCATTTTCGCCATACCTAATACCTATTATTTAATTCAATTACACGTCACGCGTTCACCGGCAAATGCACTCTACTAAAGACGCTACTAAAATGTCGATTTACATGCTTCCAGTGCGAGTGCGAGTAAAATATCGCGCGGGGGGTGAGCGGGCGCGCAGGGGGTGCTACTGGAAAGCGAGTAGAAAGGCTACTAGAACGTTACTCTCTTTAGTCATAAGACGACCGTTTACATGTTTCCATAGCACTCTACTAAAGACTAAGATAATGTAAACCAGCCTTAAGGCCAGTATTTAGTGTAAGTATATTATTATGTTATTTAATATCAATCTCTAAACCCACCGATTGAGTATAATTATGTAAATTCTATATATACCTAGTATTTATGTATTTTTCGAAAAAATCTTTTGTTCTATACATTTTAAGGAGTAGAAAACGTCGATATATTGTGAATAAAATAACCCATTTAAGTACCTACACAAAACGGCATTACCTGTTATTTATTACCTTCGTACTTCAAACAACTAGTTGAAACTATACACAAGGAGGTAAATGTACCTACTTAGTTTTATTTATGCAATTTTTTTCTTGATAAATATTTGTTGCGTAAAACGGTCAAAGTGTCATAAATTTTCAAAAGGTCGATCTCCTTGACAGAAAGTATGTAATTTTTATTTTTATTTTGGTAAAAATTACATTGATCTTTTATTAAAAATGATGATTTTAATGTGATGTGATTTCCTATATTTGCTTGTAAGTGCTATTGGTAGAAAAAACTGTTCGAGTAGAAGAGTCACATCTGTGATTTTCTTAGAATGAGCTTAGGACTTTTCTATTAATTTTGTTCACCCATCCGAAGATAAGGCATTGCGAAAGCTGATTAATACTTATCGCTACATAGTAATAATGCTTACATATTATTACCAAAAACTTATTCGATCCTAGAAACTGTAAATAGTTATGCTATACAAATAAATATAATGCATGGAGATAGGCACCCATTACACACACAATCTGATCACGCCAGATCGCGCCAGACCGCGCCAGATTGACAGAGATTGATTGTGTAACGTTGTTCGTGATCTGTTTCAATCTGGCGCGGTCTGGCGTGATCAGATTGTGCTGGATTGTCAATCTACGTCAATCTGGCTTGGTCTGGCTTAGGGTTGGCACCTTTTTTTCGAGGTAAAAGTATTATTTTCAAAACATTTCAACATTATAGTACTTACTTTTGGAATATTTATAAAAATGTAGTACATATTTATTTTTAACAAGCTTCCGCCGCGACTACATCCGCGTGGGTGGACATTCGAAAAATGATTAAAAAACAAACATACAAACGAATAGAGAACTTGCAGTCTGCTCATCGCAATCTACTGCTATCCGATACATGTTTTTTTAAGGCTGAACTGATTAAGATGAAATTTAGGGCACAGTTTATTAGCCTACATTAAAACATAGGATACCTACTTTTTATCTCGGTCAAAGGTATCCTAGGTATTTTTTGTTTTTTTTTAAACATTGAAATTAATATGTAGTAAGTACTTACTTTCAGGAAATTTATAAAAAAAATATAAGTCCACATTTATTTTTAACTACCTAGCTTCCGCCCGCAACTACATCTGCGTGGACATTTGAAAAATCTCATAAAAAAAAACAATTATAAAGACGAACAGAGAACCTCACCCTTTTGCGAAGACTGACAATTTAGCACAATATACTGAGATCTAATATTTTTAACCGACTTCAAAAAAGCAGGAGTTTGTTTCTCTGTTCGTCTGTATGTTGTTTTCAAGGCTGAACTGATTTGAATGGAGTTTAGCACACAGTTTATAGCCTGGATTAAATTATAAGATACTTTTTATCCTGGTCAAGGGTACCCTAGGGTAAAATACTTTAGTAAGTACTTTTGAGAAATTTATAAAAAATATAGCCCATATTTATTTTTAACTAGCTTCCGCTCGCGACTACATCCGGGTGGACATTTGAAAAATACCCTAAAATAATATACAGACGAAAAACAACCTCCTGCTTTTCTCCTCCTGAACTGATTTGGATGAAATTTGGCACTCAGATAGTTCATAGCTTAGTAATATAGTATTATAAATATCGATATTTGATTTTCAACACACAGCGCCATCTAACCCTAGACAACTGATTTTACTAGGTAGGTACTTACTTTTCGCAATAGATAAGTAGGTACTTATTATACGCAGACCCGTCACAGAAATTAAAATATTTCATTTCAATTTCGTCCGGTCACCGAACCCGGGATCTCTTGCGTGGTAGACTGGCATGTTGAATACTGCACCACTCGGGTAATCGATCGATATCACGTGAAAATTAATGCAAAAAGTAGGCAACCCTGCCAAAGACCACCGTGGATCGTGGTAGATTGTCAATCTACCAAGATCTACTGCGATCCAGATCTCGCTGGATTGACCGTGTAACGTCGCAAACCAACCGCATCAAATTCCATCAATCTGTGGTTTTGATCAGATTACACCAGATTGACGTGTGTAATGGTCGCCATAGAATTACAATCGATTCTTAGCGCTATCGCACACGTGCAACTTAGTTTCCCAGCAACTGTTTTGTCTCTCACATCAATTCCACGGGTTTATATGGAAGCGCGCACACGAAGCGACACGGTTGTCTGCAACTTTTCATACAAATCACGTGAGAGACAAAAAAGTTGCGGAGACAAAAGTTGCTCGTGTATTATAATGCGAATCCCAAGGTTCTATATAACGTGTTACAAAATATCCCCTAATGTTGAATATCGTAAATAGGTCCCACTAAACTGAACTTTTACTAAGGGACCAATTCTGAAATAGCGAAAAAAAAATCTGCTGTTTCATACATTTTGATATTTTCGTTATTAATTTTTGTATGGAACAGCTGGTATTTTTTTGTGATTTCAGAGTTGGCCCCATAGTAAAAGTTGTTCAGTTTCAATTCAAGTTCAATTCGATACGAAGTAAGACTACCCCTAAAACCTAACTTTACTCAAAATTTAGGTGAATCAAAAAATAAAGCAATCGCTCAATTTAGATCACTAGAGCGCAAATTTATTCGTAACGAAAAATTGCAGCAAGATTATAAGTCATTCATAAACGAATATGAAACCTTAGGACATATGAAACCCTCTACTGGCGCGCTTAAACCTGATTGTTTCCTGACTCATCACAGCGTAGAAAAATCGGAGTCGACCAGTACCAAATTCAGAGTGGTTTTTAATGGATCTGCAAAAACATCATCCGGGTACAGCTTGAATGACGTCATGGAGGCTGGACCCAACCTTCAACAAGACCTCCAGTCTCTGATTATCAAATGGAGGCAGTATCAATATGGATTTACTGCAGATTTAGAAAAAATGTTTCGACAAATCTGGATAAACGAAGAAGATCAACGTTATCAAAAAATTATTTGGCGAAACTCAACAAACGAGTGTATCAAGACGTTTCAGCTAACCAGCGTGACCTTCGGGACAAAATCAGCTCCGTACATCGCTATGATGACCTTAAAACAACTGGCTTTGGATGAAAAATCTAAATTCGAAAATAGTCAAGCACCGAAAGTTTTAGAACAATCTTTTTATATGGATGACATCGTCCACGGGGCCCATAGTGTTGAATCAGCAAAACAATTACAGAAAGACCTAATTAAGCTGCTAAAATTAGGCGGTTTCAACCTGAGAAAATGGAGGTCAAACGTACCCGAGATATCAGACTCTTATCATGAATCATCAAATCAAGGTAATTTTAACTTCAAGGGAGATGAACAAAGCAAAACTCTAGGGTTGAAATGGGATCCATGCAAAGATGTTTTTCTTTTTGAATCAAAAATAGACATATCAATCGAGCATGAAACAAAACGATCATTATTATCCAATATATCTAAGTTATTTGACCCGCTCGGCTGGTTATCGCCCCTTTCCACCAAATTAAAAATACTTTTCCAAGATGTGTGGTTATCAAATATCAATTGGGATGAACCTAAACAAATTCAAAGTGATTGGGATAAAATCAAGAATGACATTATAAATATCAATTTATTTAAAATACAACGTTGGATAGGATTACAAGACAATGACACTATCGAATTACACGGCTTTTGTGATTCATCGAACAAAGCGTACGCCTGTGTAATATACTGTAAAATAAAAAGAGCTGACAATTCTGTAATAACTCTTTTAGTAGGAACTCAAGACTGATACCTACTAGTGCAAAGCTCTCAATAGCAAAATTGGAACTCAGTGGGACTTTGCTTTTGTCAAAATTAATGGCAAAAGTAATGGAATGCTTTAAGTGTTATAATATCAAACAGTTTGGCTGGTGCGACTCTATGATAGTTCTAGGGTGGCTCAACGGAGACCCTTCACGATGGAAGACTTTTGTTGCTAACCGTACTAAAGAAATAATCAAGGTTATGCCGCGCGAAACCTGGCGCTACATCAAATCCGAGGAGAACCCGGCGGATTGCGCTAGTCGCGGACTAACAGCGTCGCAGTTAAAAGATCATACTCTGTGGTGGAAAGGACCGGCCTGGCTACAAAATTACAACGGGATAGAAGAAAAATCATTAGTATTTGAGACCGAACATGAAGTAAAAAACGTAAGACAAGTAAACGTAATAACAGAAGAGGAAAATATAAGCGACAGTATCATTTATCAATTATCATTAAAATATAGTACGATGAACAAACTCACTAGAATATTATCATGGATGTTGAGATTTACTTTTAAGGACGGAAAGAAAAAATATTTAACTCTACCAGAATTAGAAGCAGCAAGGAATATGATCATCTATTTCAATTAGTTAATTTTTCAGAAGAAATCGATTGCTTGAAAGTCGGAAAATCAGTTCATCCGAAAAGCCAAATATGACAGTTGAATCCATTTTTAGATAAAAATGGCCTTCTCAGGGTTGGAGGGCGTTTGAGAAAAGCAAACATAAGCCATGACTTAAAACACCCTATAATCATTCATAAAAACTCGCGTTTATCAGAACTTATAATCGATAAATATCATAAACTTTGTTTACATGGAGGCCCAAGTTTGACTGCATCATTCATAAGGCAGAAGTATTGGCTTAGGTGGAAATCGAGCAATCAAAAAACGCCTACGAGAATGCGTCACGTGCCGAAAACATGAACCCGTAAAACATAGTCAGTTGATGGGTGACTTACCAGCAGCTCGTATAACCCCTACCAAACCCTATTTTAACTGTGGGTATAGTCAACATACGGGATTCGTAAATATCAAGGCAAACAAAGGCCGAGGTATCAAGACAACTAAGGGGTACATCGCCGTCTTTGTATGTATCCATCATGGTGCATCTTGAATTAGTTTCCGATTTAACTTCGTCTGCGTTTTTGGCAGCCCTGCGAAGAATGGCGGCGAGAAGAGGCGCTCCCCGAAATATCTACAGCGACAATGGAACCAACTTTGTCGGTGCTAGTAGAATTCTCAACAACGAGTATATCAATTTACAGGAAACTTTGGATAATGATTTTTTTACCACTATCACAGATATGGAAATAGACTGGCACTTTAACGCCCCATCTTGGCCCACAGCTGGGTGTCTATGGGAAGCGGCCGTTAAAAGTTTGAAATATCATATTAAAAGAGTTATCAATGAACAAAATCTGACATATGAAGAGTATTCAACTATCTTGACCCAGTTAGAAGCCTGCTTAAACTCCCGACCGTTATGTTCTCTGACTGAAGACCCCGATAATATTGATTATCTTACACCATCACATTTTTTATCAAGCGGACCGACACTTACTATCGTCGAGACTGAGAGAGACTTGAGAACACGATGGCAGTTAGCCCAAAAAATATTCAATGATATATGGAGGAGGTGGAGAACTGAGTACCTATGTCAGCTATCATCCAGATGCAAATGGCGCCAACCTAAAGAAAATTTAAAAGTTGACGACATTGTTATCATTCAAGATATCAATCTTCCCCCTGGAAAATGGGCCTTAGGGCGGATACTTACCTTACACCCAGGAACTGACGGATAATGTGCGCGTTGTCACAATAAAAACGAAGAACGGCATCATCAAAAGACCAAAAACCAAAATATCACGATTACCTGTCTCATACGATCACGAAACATCGCCAAAGCGCAAGGAAAATCCTAAAGTGGAAAGTAATATCACTGCCGCCGCCGCTACAGTTCGCACGCAACCTACAAAACAAAGAAAAGTCAACCTACTGAATTATTTTTTTATCATGCTCACATTATTTTTATCATTTGGTTCAGCTGTTGTGTGCGAATATAAAACATCGAGCCTTAATACTACTCAAGGTCTTTATTTCGATAAAATCAGTAACATACGCATCCAAAGAAATCATTGGAAACTTATAATATATTACAATATGGATCCCTATTGGCAAGGCACTGAGTTACTGGGTAAATATATAGATCACCTTGAAAACATATGTTTCAATACAAAAAGCAAAAAGATATCACAGTGCAATATTATGTTGCTCCAATTACACCACGGGTTCACCGAACTCGAGCATTACAATAATATTTTGCTCGGTCAGCAGCTCCCAGGGCGCGAGCGCACGCGACGCCGACGCGGCCTTATCAACGGCATCGGTAATATTGCACACCAGCTGTTTGGAATACTAGACAATAATTTCGCACAACAGTATGAAAATGACATAGATATCATCCGAAGCAATCAAAAACATTTAGTAAACTTATGGAAAAATCAGACTTCAGTTGTGGAAGCTGAGTTCAACTTAATCAAGAGATTAGAAGAAACGATTGATAAGCAACACAAAAGTTTTAACACTCATTTAAATAATTTAGAAAAATCACTGAACATACAACAAGATGAGATCCAAAATTTAGAGAGCTCCGACGATTTTATTACGTCATCCGTCATTGCCAACAACATCATATATAACTTACAAAAAATTCAAGAAACTTTAATTGATTCGATATCTGATACTTACCATGGAAAATTCAATTTTCATCTACTAACACCGGAGCAGCTGCTTACTGAACTAAGTACAATATCAAGTTTATTATCAAAGGACCTAACACTACCATTGAATAACCTACAGTCTGATTTTACAAATATATATCATATACTTACGGTCAAAGCTAGAGCCCTACGAACATACATCATATTTGAAGTAAATATTCCCTTGGTGAGTCGAGACAATTACGATATTTATAAATTAATCCCCATCCCACAACAGGTACAGAATAATATAATAACAATTACGCCAATATCAGATTACATTGCCGTGAATATACACAAAGATACCTACGTAACTGTAACGCATACAGACATAGAGGCGTGTAATGCATATAGTAATGACGTACTTATATGCCCTCTTAAGCAAGCTGTATACGAGATGAAATCTAACGAAAATTTATGTGTTAGAAATGGAACATCAGAGCAATGCAAAACAGAGACTGCGTTGTGTCAAGATAAATGGATAGAACTCCATAAAATAAACACATATTTTTATTTCTGCTGCAATCAATGCAATGTGCGGATCATTTGTGAAGATCAGGTTACAACTGATAAGCTAAACAAAGTAGGAATAATTTAAGTAATGTTAAATAAGCGTTAAGTAATGGGTGTATAATTAAATCAAATACATTTACAATTTACACTCGGAGCAAGCTATCAAACATAATGAATGAAACTGCAGACGTCCTTCAGATTGAGATTCCGCCAGTCAATCATATTTTCAACGTCTCTGTGCCTATCTCCAGCATAGAAACATCATCAACATCTATCGTCGATCATCAAAAATATATAGAGGATATCGATCAAAAACTAAAAAGCATGAAAGCAAGTGAAGACGATTATGGATTGGCGGATCGCGTCTCCTATCACGACGTGCATCACTACGTCGCTATCTATCTGCTGATGGGCGCCGGAGCGTCCGTGGCCGTGGTGGTAGCGTGGCGCCGCCTGTCCCGGAGGCGGGCGCGCGCGCCGCCGTCGTCGCCGCCGCCGCTGCCTCAAGCCGTGGCGGCTAACCCGGTTGGCGATGCCAGCCCTTCTACAGTACAGTGTTGTGCTAGTGCAGTGAGTGAGAGTAGTGTAAGGTCAATTAATCAGTGTAGTGACAATATCAAAATTAAATGTGTGAAAACTAACGTAGCAAGTGCTAAACTGTCAAAGCAAAAAGATAGGGCTACATCCCCGACTTTTAATAGACAATTTTCGATTTAAGTTGTACCATAAGTAAAAATGCTGATCACCTTGTTAATAGTTTTAATCAAATATTGTTATCACCTTGTCGCACGTCATTCGTTATCATTCATCGCTTCTCCCGCCTCCCATTTCAGGCCTGGGAACATGTACGAGCCAGCACGTACAGTTTTGTCTTATAAGCATTTTTCGCCACATTCGTTAATTTAGGTCATTTTAATGTTCAATAGTTAGTTCGTCATCGATTGTCATACTCATCGCGCGCGTACTCATTACCACATATCATTTATAACATAAGTTCAGTTTTTATATCAATATATTATCATTTTTCTTTCTATCAGACTTTCATTCATACATCAACTATCATAAAAGATCGTACCTAACCGGTACAGTTGCAATGGGTTTTTTTCAGTACCAACTTCCAATAAAATTAATCCAGATAATTATACAACGTGTTACAAAAAAACGCTTATACTGAATATGGTAAATAGGGACCATCAAACTGAACAACTTTTACTATGGGACCAACTCTGAAATCGCAAAAACAAAAATCAGCTGTTGTTCCAAACAAAAATTTATAACGAAAATATAAAAATGTATGAAAGAGCTGATTTTTTTTTCGCGATTTCAGAGTCGGTCCCATAGTACCTAAAAGTTGTTCAGTTTGATGGTCCGTAGAAACGTTTTTGCCATTTTTGGTTCATTTATTAACACCCTGTATAATTAATATAACAAAGAGCGCATTCACATAATCAAACGAATGAATTCGGATATTTCCGAATTCATTCATAGATAGAGTGTTACCAAAGTAAAATTAGTTAATTTTACTAATTTTACTTTGGTAACACTCTAAATCTAACACTATAAGAATTAATTATACTAATTCTAATAAAACAGTGTCATATTTTACAAAATTCTAGACGAATCGCATATAATGCAAGAGTAGATTCATCTATTTGTCTTTTGAAACTGATGTTCAAATAACGATATACTTACGTCATTGAATAAATGCAAATGATATATAATTTAATTACTATTTTTTGGAATGACAAAAAAGTTACTGAGATTCTTTTACATTTTACTAAAATCTCCATTGTTATTAATATAAAGCTGCATTTACAATAAAAAATTTGCTATCTGCTGTTGACACGCAACATTAATTCTGTTTATATTCATCCGGTTATAATATAATATAATAGTAATAGAAATTATAATAAAAAAAGAAAATACTTATAGGTCTTTGAAGTATTAAGAACCAGATCTTAGTTATATTTAGTAAAAAGTTATGGCAACATTATATGCAACACGCCACTGCCGCAAAAAAAAACACCATCTTACCTAAGTCTGACGCCATAACAACAATTTCAAAATTGTTGTGTTCCGGCAGTTAGAGGTAAGATAGCCGGTTCCTCGGTTGATGAGGATTCCGGGAGTAGTGCTTCCGCCTTCGGCCTTATCGTCACTTAACTGCTCGTGAACGGGTGCTGCCAGTGGGAATGGGTCTGCTTCTGAGTACCTATCTTAACGCATATTGAATTGTAAGAATTGCGTTTTTATTTTTTATGTCTTGCATCAAGTGTTTTTTGGTTCGAGTAGCAGACAGAGTAATTTCTCAACTAGTTGAAAGTTATTTACTCTCACATTTACCTATCTGAATGTAGTAGATATTTAATTTTAACCTACCTACCCATTGTGTGCAAACTTTTGTTAATTATTGTGATGGAAAATGACCTCACTTTAAACGTGGAGTTCATTTTTTTAACCGACTTCAAAAAAAGGAGGAGGTTCTCAATTCGTCGGTATCTTTTTTTTTTTTTTTTTTTTTTATGTATGTTACTCGATTACTCGAAGACAGCTGGACCGATTTGAAAAATTCTTTTTTTGTTTGAAAGTATATACTTCCAAATTGGTCCCATTGTCATGACATCAGGATCTGATGATAGGATCCTGGAGAAATTGAGGGAACTCTTCAAATATTAAAGGCACATCTATAGCGATTTTAGTATTTTCTTAAGTAACTTGTGCATTTGCTTTCGAAAAGTACCATTTCGGTGAAGTAGAACTGATGATGAAGACCAGCATAGATGATCATCGGAACTATTCAATACTAAGTAGTTCACTGGTACGATACGATTACTTTAATATGGTTGCTAGGCTATTTATGCTCATCATAATTCATATGGTGAAGTGGAGCTGATAGTGAAGTACCAGGAGAACTCCTCAACAATAAACGCCCCTCAACAATAAAAAGCAGTACTATGTAAAAGGTGATGAGCCGTTGAAATAAGGCTATTGTAACATAGATAATATCATCACCAAATATACTTACCACAAAAAAGTTTAAAATAAAAAAGTTTTTAATAAAAACAAAACCTCCTTCAAAAAACTTGAAAATAATCTAACAAAAAACAGTTTCAAAAATAAATTAATGGCTCTAAAAAGCAAGAAATAAAATATTGAAATCTGCATAATAATTAACTCGAAAGTTTGTATGCATATCTTATATTAAACAACGTCTTATGAAGTCGGGTGGGGTTTAAAACCCATGATTAAAGTTTAGATATATTAGTTAAGATAAAAAATATCCTTCGTTCCCCCCCCACCCGACTTCAAAAGGCGTTGTTTAATATAAGATATGCATACAAACTTTCGAGTTAATTATTATGCAGATTTCAATATTTTATTTCTTGCTTTTTAGAGCCATTAATTTATTTTTGAAACTGTTTTTTGTTAGATTATTTTCAAGTTTTTTGAAGCAGGTTTTGTTTTTATTAAAAACTTTTCAATGTTGACGACTCTGTATGAAATATACAGGGAGAAAAAAGCAGCCCTTGACGAGTTTCTTGCCGGTTCTTCTCGTTACAAGGTCTCCCGCTTAGGGTTTGCGAACCGATGGCGTAGCTTCTATGACATTCACACGTGCTTGTAACAGCCTAGACTGAATAAATTATTTTTGAATTTTGAATTTTGAATTTTAACATCAGGTGAGATAAAGGCCAAGCACTACCCCATTGCACATTAAAAAACCGGTCAAGAGCGAGTCGGACTCGCGCACCGAGGGCTCCGTACATATATATATTTGGATATGTTACTTTAGTACAGTCTTTAAAAAAGTAGAATAAACGGCAGACAGGTGGAAGGGCGAACAGACGGACAGTTAATTTACAAATCTTAACCACAGCTGCTTATGGTGACTGAAAAACGTTTCAGCCACTCCACATTGCAAACTGTTTATATTACTAAGTAGGAACTTATTCTTCGTTTATTCGTACGGCAAATAGTAGGTAATTATATTAGAACCAGCCACCAATTATTATTGTAGTATTAGGTTGCGCCATCTCTTGACCGATAGTGGAACTATTTTTTTTCTTAGGTCAGCATTCTTAGGTTAGCGCCATCTGTTGACTGGTAGTGAAACTAAAGAATTTTTGTTTGTTTTTTTAATTTCTAAAAAAGTGTGTTATATTGAGACATCGTTTTATTTTTCCTGTAATCTGTGCATAAACTACTATCACATAGAATTATTTCAGATTGTTCTCTTTGCAAACTTCGGAGATAGGGGGGAGGGGGGGGGGGACGGCTTTTTTTTACATTTTTCATCATAAGTCGAAAAGTATGAGGCCTAAGAAAAAATAAAAAATGTTTTAAAATGTGCAAACAGCGTTCTTTCATATGATACCCCACATGCCCTAGTCACTTCACTTCTAATTTTTAAGACCCCTTTTCAGTCTCTGTTGTAAAAAATTTTTTTTTTTTTAATTTCTTTCTGAAATCTTCTATCGAAAAAAAAATCAGCTGTTCCATAGAAATTTAAAATCGAATAGATCAAAATGTATGGAACAGCTGATTTTTTTTCGCGATTTCAATGTTGGTACCGTAGTAAAAATTGTTTGTATGCATGAGTACATTGACCCCTTCAAATTTTGTGCACTATTTAAGAAGGACCTTAATATACCAGGCTGATCTACAAAAATCGATACAAGCTTATAAAACAAATAAGACTTTATACTTACACTATAACATACACAAAGTTAATTGTAATTACAAACAAATAAACAATTTTAAGCAAGTACTTACTGCACAAACATTAACAATATTATCTTTAAATCAGGTGTTCCTAAGCTACAATTATAGACTAAGCAAGCTTAAAAGCATAAAAATACAAAAACCCCTCAGAAACTGAGACAATCACTCAAAAAAATATATTTAAATGAGGCTCAAAATCTATTCATTTAATTTGTTTTAGGATTTTTTTTATGAATGGTATTCGATTGGAATAGAGGATTAATTACGTTAATAAACAATTACGTTAATAAACAAATACCATTGGCATTAGTTTTTGGTATTAGAACGGATTAGATCATTCCGCTGCGACAGATGTCAACTTACTTGCCTGCGGACAGTGCCGTTTACACGGCGGCAAGTAAGTTGGCGGGGAGCGGAAGATGAAGCGGGAGGGGGTGCGCGCTACTTGCCTGTCCAAAAATAGAACCAGCGGGCTGATTATCTAATTAGAAACCACCTAGCGACCGGTTTCAGTTCACAGATGATAGTGATCCATTGCTACTTCTTTTTGGATTTAAAAAAAACATACTAAAGAAAAGTAGCAATGTATGTGGAATGAAACCGGTCGCTAAATAGTTTCTTTTTAGATAATTAGGGTGCCGATCCTACCCTGCGGCAAGTTGCTACTTACTTACTTGCCGGACGGTGTCCACACGCGGTTTCTACTTACTTACTTACTTACGGATGTGTAAACCGGGCTTAAAAGAGTCACTTTATGAATATTCATTGGCCCGTCGAGGCAGTCAAAAAGAGATGCAGTGAACATTTCTTACGCTTTTTAATACGTCTGTGTGAGTGTACCTATTCTTTACGCTTAGTTATTTCACTTTATGATTAAATGTCAAAAAAGATGATGATTATTAAACGCGCGAAATTATTTTTGCAGGAGTGGCGCTAGCGTTGCGTATAATGCCGCCTTAATAACTTATACCAATAACAATATTTTCATAACATTTAAAATATTTTTCTATCCATTAATTTTTCTAATGTATCTGCGCATCTGCACAATACGTTTATTCGTCATTTCAGAAAGTACCTTTTCTTTCGCAACAAGGATTAGTTTAAATAAATGGTAATTGAATGTAAATACTTTTTAAGAAAAATCGTTATTCTTTGACCATAAAGCTGTGTAAATGACCATTTACACAGCTCACGTCAATGTCAAGTCAAGTTTTCAATACAACTCGACGTTTACGTGGCTGAGCTGTGTGAATGATCCTTAATTATATTCTCAATAAAATATCACTAAGTTGTTATTATAACTGGTAACATTTAAGAACTGGAACACCGCAGCTCCACTCCAGTCAGCCAGCCCGTGACCACGGCCGATGCAACTCGGTTGAAACGTCGGGAAAAGGTTAGTTAAAAACGCGTTTAAAACCTGTGTTTACTAATGTAATGGTAACATTTAAGTCGAGAACAATTTAAAATATATACGCTGGCTTTTTCATCAAATTCTAAAGACTCGAAAACACAAAATACTTTTTGACAATAATTATAACAAACCAATTTATTTTTTTATGGAGACACAACTTAACACTTAAGTACGGCAGTTCTTTAGATAAAACAAAAAAAATATATTTATAATTTAATTTACCAATACTGGCCAGGGTACTTATTTGTCTATTTAATTTCAAAATCTATCGCAATCGCTTTCATTTGACAGATGGATGTGACACATTGCTACATTTCTTAAGTATGTTTTTATCTGTGCCAAGAAGAAATAGCAATGTGTTACATCCATGTGTCAAATGAAAGCGATTGCGACAGATTTTGAAAATTAAACAATAATTAGGTACCCTGCTTTAAGAAAAAATACTGCAAATATTAGGTGAATTTATGGTTGAACAAAATACGACGTAGAGTGGTCCAATATATAATAATAATATGTTCGCAGAGAGTTGATAAGGCTCTGCGCAGACGACCCGAGTAGTGCAGTGGTCAACATGCCGATTACCACGCAGAGGTCCCGGGTTCGATTCTGGCTGGGCAGAAATTGAAATGATGAATTTTAATTTCTGTAAAACCATAATAAATAAAACTGAATAGAACGGACACTCCCGCTCCGGACGGGCTCAAAGTCACGATATTAGCCTATACACGTTAAATTCCACACGCGCGTTTGCCTGTTTGTGCGTTCCGTACGATCTTGGAAACAAATTACAATGGCGTCAAGTTATATGTTTGGTTGGACAAACGATCCAAAAACGATGCCACATTTAAAATTTTTAGTTTGCCCAAAGATGATGAGAGGTAAGTAATATTTTCTAATAGTACATTATGAGACAAGTTAGCTTGTGTTGTGAACAGCTGCGTGCCTGGTACCACAAAAATCAGTACGCGGGGCGATAAAACGACACCCGTCACACAGATTGCGACAGTAAAGCGACAGTTATTACTCCGAGACGTTTTCATATTTATCAACCCTCGGCGAACATACTATAGTTTATAACCTAATATTTGAATTTCACCTTATATTTTAAAATAGCTTAACTATAGCTTGGCTTGTGGAAGCGAGTCCTAAGGCTGTTGTTATAATTTGACTACGTACAATTTCAGTTGTTGCAGTAACAATACATGTTGAGATGGGGATGCGATGCGCTGATGCATCGAGGCTCGTCATTGTAACTGTAAAAGAAAGATTTAATAAATATTCTATTACCCGTATGCTACTGCGCTCCACCTGCGTCAACCTGCACCCTTCCCCCCAAAATCAATTTCATTTTTGTTAATCCCAGTTTGAGTTAAAATTAATCAATAAATTCATAAATTTACTTTAAATTAATGAAATATAAAATCAATTATTTAAATAAAAACTTGTGGAATGTCTTTTGCAACTGTAGAATAGTTACCTATTACCAATGGTTTTAAAGTTCTTGCCTATAACTACAGTAAGTTTTGAAAAATACTAACTAATAGAATTGGAATTTAAAAAATAAAAAAAAATAAAAAAAATACTCAATGTTAATATTTTCCAAATTACTTCTAGTATATAAGATTCTTATCTTACACATGACGAGTTATTTGGCGTATGTTTCATAAGATTTCGATTAACCGTTTTCTTTCTCCAAGAGCCCAAACTCAGTATGTTTGAAAAATGTTTTTCTATTTTTTTTTCCTAAACCAGGAGCTAACATGTTATAATATTATAAATATTTGGAATCAGCTTAAGAAGACCTTTTATTCGATACCAAACACGACGGGTTTTGGAAAAATAAAATTTAGGTCCATACAAAAAAAAGATAGTTTTATAACTCCCTCCCATTACTATAACGATTGTAGCTTCGTTCTTTACTACCTGATTGTAATGATTAAAAATTTATTAGAAAGCTGATAAAAGCAGTAATACGTTTTATAATAAACTGCATTTCCATAATCCTAACGGATACCGAGATATTTACTATTATACAAATTAGTATTTTTTTCAAAATTTTGGTTTTTAATTATTATTTCATTTGATATTAGCTTTATGTGCATTATTTTATCTTTCATTCAACACCTTATTTGAGTAAATCGGTTTAGTAGTTAACTAGAAATACCGTTTAATAGAATGGGCCAGCCGCCATCTTTGCTACGTCACAGCTCCCCCCTCCATAACCCTAGGAAGTGACTACCGCACTTTTTGTATTTAGGAAAACATATCAAACAAGTACATACTGGTAGTCGGTATAACGGAGGTGGGTCCCACGGAAATCGTTATTTGAAGACTTTTTGAAAAATGGGGACTACACTATATAACTTATCAAAACATATTTTTTTCGCTTATCGTAAATGGAATAAGTTAGCATAGTGTTCAACAATAGTATTAAAATTTTTGTTACATGAGTGTTCACGGTTGTTAAATGAACAAAGAAAAAACCTAACTATACAAATAGTATAAGTTATACTTACGCGTTAGTCCGGGATATATCCCTATAGTTGACGTCAAACTTGTCTTCTTTCTTGTAGTAAGTCAGAGAAGCTTCATAAACGCCCACTCCAGGGCCGACCACAATCTGTAACAAACAAAATTATAATGGTACGATGCGATTATATTGATAATAGGCACCCATTACACACACAATCTGATCACGCCAGATCGCGCCAGACCGCGCCAGATTGACAGAGATTGATTGTGTAACATTGTTCGTGATCTGTTTCAATCTGGCGGGGTCTGGCGCGATCTACGTCAATCTGGCTTGGTCTGGCTTAGGGTTGGCACCTTTTTTTCGAGGTAATAGTATTATTTTCAAAACATTTAAACATTATAGTACTTACTTTTTGAATATTTATAAAAATTTAGTACATATTTATTTTTAACTAGCTTCCGCCCGCGACTACATCCGCGTGGGTGGACATTCGAAAAATTATTAAAAAACAAACATACAAACGAATAGAGAACTTGCAGTCTGCTCATCGCAATCTACTGCTATCCGATACATGTTTTTTTAAGGCTGAACTGATTAAGATGAAATTTAGGGCACAGTTTATTAGCCTAGATTAAAACATAGGATACTATAATATACTTTTTATCTCGGTCAAAGGTATCCTAGGTATTTTTAGTTTTTTCAAACATTGAAATTAATATGTAGTACTTAAGTACTTACTTTCAGGAAATTTATAAAAAAAATATAAGTCCACATTTATTTTTAACTACCTAGCTTCCGCCCACGACTACATCTGCGTGGGCATTTGAAAAATCTCATAAAAAAATCAATTAATTAATTCGACAAAAATTTGGCAAACAGTTTATAGTCTGGATTAAAAATTAAGATATTTTTGATCTCGGTCAAAGGCACCCTAGGGATTTTTATTTTTTTAAACATTGAAATTAATTTGTAGTACTTTTGGGAAATTTATAAAAATATAGCCCATATTTATTTTTAACTAGCTTCCGCCCACGACTACATCCGGGTGGACATTTGAAAAATACCCTAAAAAAACATACAGACGAACAGAAAAACAATCTCCTGCTTTTTTGAAGTCGGTTAAAATATTGGATCGCGTATATTATGGTTGATTGTCAATATGATCGCGTATATTATGTATCGGATCGCGGTAGATTGTGGTAGATTGTCAATTTACCACAGTAGATTGACAATCTAACACAATAAACCCGATCCAATATTTTTAACCGACTTCAAAAAAGCAGGAGCTTGTTTCTCTGTTCGTCTATATATTATTTTTTAACGCTGAACAGATTTGAATGAAGTTTGACACACAATTTATAGCCTGGATTAAATTATAGGATACCTACTTTTTAACCTGGTCAAAGGTTTCCTAGGGTAAAATACTTTAGTAAGTACTTTTGAGAAATTTATAAAAAATATAGCCCAAGTTTTTTTTAACTAGCTTCCGCCCGCGAGTAGGTACATCCGGGTGGACATTTGAAAAATACCCTAAAAAACTTTATAAAAATACGTTCTTAAAACGGACCAAATTATTACAAAAAAATCGGACTAAAACATTAAAACGGACTAGTAAAACAGGTTAGGTTTAAAATTACTGTTGGTTATAAATATTTACAGAAGAGTTTATTTTTTACTTTTAAGTCTGTTTTTACTAGTCCGTTTTAAAAACGTGTTTTTATAAAGGTTTTTTTATTCATAAATATATTTTCTGCTTTTTAGTTAACGAGCTGACTAAAGATGGTGTATTTTTAGACTGAGACTAAAAATACACCATCTCCTATCAGAGCTCTCGTCAAACAAGCCCAAACTCGATGGGATAGCATGGTTTTATGAATGAGTTCCTGTGTCATTTGTCCCGCTCCATCATCAGACCCTGGAAACTATTTCCCAACAAAGTACTCGTCAAGACGATTCAAATGAGCCCTAACTCGATGGGGTTGCACGGTTTCTATATTGAGTTCCTATGGCATGGCCTTCCAGCTTCATCATCAGACCCTGTACTGACGAAGTTGGGAGACGTCCCATTGGAGTACTCGTCAAGACTATTCTAACGAGCTCAAACACGATTGGGTTGTAAGGTTTCATCATAGAGTTCCTGTGGCCTTCTTCCGGATTCATCATCAGATCAGCTCAATGACTACATAATATTGCATTGCTTTCAAGTTCTGACCTATGTTTAAAGTTTCAAGTCTCTAGCTCATAGGGAAGCTAGTATGAAATCGTTCGCAAACTTTGCGGACAAAAAAACAAACAAACGAGAAAGTAACCTAATAAAAACGTGTTAAAAACATACAAACGAAAAGAAGAACAATCTCCTGCTTTTTTGAAGTCGGTTAAAAATATTGGATCGCAGTTTATTTTAGTAGATAGTCAATCTACCACAAATATTGTGGTTAATTGACAATCTCGCACAAATATTGTGGTAGATTGAGGTTTGTTGGAGCTTGTTTCTCTGTTCGTCTGTATGTTAGTTTTCAAGGCTGAACCTGATTTGAATGGAGTTTGACACAAAGTTTATAGCCTGGATTAAATTATAAGATACTTTTTATCCTGGTCAAAGGTACCCTAGGGTAAAATACTTTAGTAAGTACTTTTGAGATATTTATAAAAAATATGGCCCACATTTATTTTTAACTAGCTTCCGCCCATGACTACATGCGAAAAAATATACAGATGGACAGAGAACCTTCTCATTTTTTTAAGTCGGTTAAAATAAATTGGATTGCCTGAAAGATAATGAAATTTGGCACACAGTTAGTTTGATATCCTAGGAAATACCTAGCCTATGTACCCTATTTTTATTTTTGAAAGGAAGCTAGTCAAAAATAAATGAGCACTTTATTTTTCATAAATTTCTCAAAAGCTACCTACAATTTCTTTTTCGCAATTTATTGAAAAATACTTTTTACCTCTATATTATTACTATACCAGGCTATAAACTATACATGTATGTGTGCCAAAGTTCATCAAAATCAGTTCAGCCTTCTGAATCTGAACTGATTTGGATGAAATTTGGCACTCAGATAGTTGATAGCTTGGTAATTTAGTATTATAAATATCGATATTTGATTTTACACACACAGCGCCATCTAACCCTAGACAACAGATTTTACTAGGTACTTACTTTTCGAAAAAGATAGGTACTTCTTATACGCAGACCCGTCACAGAAATTAAAATATATCATTTCAATTTTGTCCGGTAATCGAACCCGGGACCTCTTGCGTGGTAGACTGGCATGTTGAATACTGCACCACTCGGGTCATCGATCGATATCACGCGAAAATTAATGCAAAAAGTGGGCAACCCTGCCAAAGACCACCGTGGATCGTGGTAGATTGTCAATCTACCAAGATTTACTGCGATCCAGATCTCGCTGGATTGACCGTGTAACGTCGCAAACCAACCGCATCAAATTCCATCAATCCCTGATTTTGATCAGATCACACCAGATTGACGTGTGTAATGGCCGCCATAGACAGTGATCCGCGGCAACTTTACTGTATGTATGGCAAAGAGTTAATTTTACAGATTAAAATATCGTCTTGTCAAGCGTTAAGCGCTCTAAAGCAGGTCAAAGTCAAAGTCATAGTCAAAGTCAAATAAGCTTTATTCATATAAACTTAATTATTAAGTACTTTTAAATCGTCTATATTTTGCTACCACCCGTTCAAGACTTTTTTAGCTGACAAGAAGAACGGGCGTAAGAAACTTATCAGCTGTAACAGCCATAAGTAACGATATTTAGGGCCCGGAAAACCCCTTTTTTTGGTTAAGCCAATTGGCTTTGCTAAATTTTTGAACATGATCGGAAATCTCAAAACCATTTCGAGAAATAAGCTTTCTGTACAATGTCTACTAATTAAATTTTAAAATAAGTCTATATTTTTTTTAAAGATATTCAATAAAAAGCTTTAACTTTCAAATGACCTTTCTATGACGTCACCACATGCAGATCCCCCTGCTATAATAAAAAAAAACCGGTCAAGAGCGAGTCCGACTCGCGCACCGAGGGTTCCGTACCATCATACCTAAATATAAATATTTGGATATGTTACTTTAGAACAGTCTTTCAAAAGTAGGATAGACGGCGGACAGGCAAAAAGGTGGATGGGCGAACAGGCGGACAGGTGGAAGGGCGAATAGGCGGACAGTTAATTTACAAATCTTAACCACAGCTGCTTATGGTGACTGAAAAACGAGTGGCTGACACTCTACATTGCAAACTCTTTATATTCATTGATGTACATTTGACTTTCGCTTCCGCTTCAGCTTCCGCTTCCTCGTCCACTTACACTTACCGTCACTGTAACCATCAATCTTTTTATTTATCTATCCATCGCCATCCCCCCGTCCCCGTCCCCCCTCCCCTCCCCTTTCCCCTTATAATTTTTAATCGTCATCGTCAGCCTAAACACAAAAATTCGAACATCCTAGCTTTGAAACTAAGAGACTTCCATACAAACTTATTTCATCCTCTATTTCATCCCCTTAGGAGGTGAAATTTCCAAAATCCTTTCTTAGTGCTCACCTACACCATGAAAGGTATCTACCCTCCAAAAATGGTGTCTTTAATTTCAGCCGTTAGAGCTCTAGGCATATCCCAATAATTAATCACCAATCAATCAATCTATCAAATTAGAGTTTTATATGAATATTTTATCTATTACTAGCGAACCGCTTTTGCTTCGCTTCGGTTCCTTCCTTTTTTTGCCAATTTCGACCTTCTAACAACAGCCGAAAAGAAAACAAATGCCTTCCAGTCATCACCTCCCTTGGTCCGAAAGTCTGTTTCCATCCCGTTCGAGTCCCGTCATCGGTGTGAGAAACGCGCTGATGGTTAAAATTTACTCTTAGGTGATCGATTAGCGGTGTAACACAACCATGTAAAAGTAATCATATCGCACCAGTGAAATACTTAGTATTGAATAATTCCGATGATCATTTATGGTCTTCATCATCAGTTCCACTTCACCAAAGTGGTATTTTTGGAAAGCAAATGCATAAGTTACTTAAAAAAAATACCAAAATCGCTATAGGTGTTCCTATAATATTTGAAAAGTTCCCTTCATTTCTCCAGGATCCCATCATTAGATCCTGATGTCATGACAATGGGACTAACTTGGAAGTATATACTTTCAAACAAAAAAATAATTTTTCAAATCGGTCCAGCCGTCTTTGAGTAATCGAGTAACATACATAAAAAAACAAACAATGTTGGACTGAGAACCTCCTCCTTTTTTTGAAGTCGGTTAAAAACATCTATCGATATATCAGAGTATTTAATATCGCCCGAAAAATATAGGTGTACTTATCCCTTAGATGCTCTAAGACACTTAGTAGGTATGAACCTCTATACAAAAAAAAGTTGGGAGTTACAAGTCGTGATAAAGTTTGGCCACATGATAGAAACTGATCTGTAGGCTGTTTCTAACTAATATTGAGCTGGGCCAAACTATCCTTACATACAGTTCCATACGGCGGCGGGTTGAATAGCGCACTTTTCTCGGCTCCATTCTAAAAACTATAACAATTCAGGTTTAACTAATAGGTCAAATGAGGTATCATTTTCGAATAAATCAATAACGTAGAATTTATTTCTGGTATAAAAAAATGCAATTTATTACGCAGTTTCTGAAAAAATACACAATAACCAACATTTTTAAACTTCATTTTTTTAGTTTAGGTATTGGCACTTGTTTCAGTATTTTCAAAAAAACTACTTTAAAGAAGGGTTTTTCAGGTTAATTTGTTATATACTTATGTTATGTTTACTATATTTTATACAATTTGCACCTAACCCAAGTAGTTGAGGTCCATTGTTTGCGGAGACACAGCTAGTCAAAAATATGCATTTTTCACGAAATAAATGGGGTTTCCGTTTCGTTCGGAAACATTTCTCCGTTTTTTTGTTTATATTTCTGTAAAGTTAATTAAATTTTCTACAATTTGAGCCTAACTTGAGTAGTCTAGGTTTACTAGTTGCAAAGACACAGCTAGTCAAAGATAAGATTTTTTCAATTAATTTCAATAAAAAGCCCATTTTTAACCAGCTATGTCTCTGCAACCAATAGACCTAGACAACTCAAATTAACTTCAAATTGTAGAAAATTTAATTAACTTTACAGAAATATAAACAAAAAACCTGAAAAAATTTTCTGAACGAAACGGAAACCTTTTTTATTTCGTGAAAAAATGCATATTTTTGACTAGCTGTATGTCCACAAACAATGGACTTAAACTACTTGGGTTAAGCTCAAATTATATAAAATATAGTTAGCATAACAAAAGCATATTACAAATTAACCTGAAAAAAGCTTCTTTTAAGTCGTTTTTTTGAAAATACTGAAACAAGTGCAAATACCTAAACTAAAAAAATGAAGTTTAAAAATGTTGGTTATTGTGTATTTTTTCAGAAACTGCTTAATAAATTGTTTTTTTTTATATCAGAAATAAGTTCTACGTTATTGATTTATCCGAAAATGATACCACATTTGACCTATTAGCTAAACCTGAATTGTTAAAGTTTTTATAATGAAGCCGGGAAAAGTGCGCTATTCAACCCGCCGCCGTATGGAACTGTATGTAAGGATAGTTTGGCCCAGCTCAATATTAGTTAGAAACAGCCTACAGATCAGTTTCTATCATGTGGACAAACTTTATCACGACTTGTAACTCCCAACTTTTTTTAGTATAGAGGTTCATACCTACTAACTTGGCCGTTCTTTTTCAAAAGTAGGCAAAGGTATTCCTTCTTTAACTTTCGTGCCACTAATGAAGTATTTCCGGCTGACCTTTATAATATTTTAACATTTGGTTGTGTATTTATTTTTTATAAATATATTTGTCTAGTGGATATGGTCAGCCGGAAATACGTCATTAGTGGCACGAAAGTTTAAGAAGGAATACCTTTGCCATCTACTTTTAGAGAAAGAACGGCCAAGTGTCATTACCTGTCATAATAACTGTCAATGACATATTGGTTGTTTGTAAACAAATAAGTTATAGAAACCACATAGAAACACCACAAAATCTCGAGTTGGTATTTTGCGTATGTGGTATTATGCGTCTAAAGGAATATTTCTTCTATTTTATTCATTTAATCCAGTTGTGAAGGTTCTAACCTACCTTCTTAATTTTCCGCAATAATTTTTGAGGTGGTATAATTATAATAAAAATGCTGTGAAAACTCAGTTGAAAAACTTTGTAAAAGCTAACACGCGCAATCCCAAATTTTGCGAAATGTGTCTATTTTGGAGGTAGGCTACTTGGATCAAATTGTAGGTAATGATTGCTTGTGGACTGATAAATTTGCAGGCTGACATAATAAAAAATGTGAAAATATGTGCATACTTTTATTTCTATTTACAAACATTTCATACTAGCACCTAGGGATGTCGAAAAATACGTTATTTTTTTCGCGATAAGTACACCTATATTTTTACTCTGCCTATATATTAAATACTCTGATATGTATATCGATAGATGTTTTTACAATAATGTTTCTATAACAACATTTTTTTTAATTACGTATGGATTCTAATAGTCGACTCTATTTTGTCACTGGAGCATTTTGATTTTTTTGATTTTTCCAACTTTAAAGTCTTAGAAATCATGGTAAAATTAGTAAAATCGAGCCAAAATTTTGCGTAGGGGTTTATTTTGCTTCCCTTTTTGCTTTGCTATACCTTAAAATTAGAAACCATTACCTAGTCATCATCCCAATTTTTACCGACTTCAAAAGGAGGGAGGTACTCAATTCGAACCGTTTTTTTTTTTTTTTTTTTTTTTTGGTTTTTGTATGTACACCGATTACTCGAAGACGGCTGAACCGATTGAAATGATTCAAACGTTATTACATTAAGTAAACTATCAAGTTGGTCCCGTTTTTTAAAATTTTGAAATCGGTTCAGTACTTTTTAAGTAATCTTGAAAAAAGCACGAAAATAGTATGATTTTGTGTGAACTACCTCGATGATCAGTCGTTTAACTTCTTTGTTTATAAACTGAATAAGATAATTATTTTTTTGTTGAAAAAAGGGATATCTTTAGTGTAGTTCTTTAACCGACTTAAAAAAAGGAGGTTCTTAGTTTGACCCGCATGTATGTATGTTTCTCCACGATTAACTCACGTTTGGCTGAGCCAATTTTTCTACCTAAGTAATATACCTACCTACACTCCCTAATACAAAAGGTACCTACACTAAAAATAAAAAAATAAAAAATTGTTTAAAAAAACAAAAAACCGACTTCAAAAAACCTACCTCTAATAAGCAAGAAATAATATTCGTAATAATAAAAACACGTCTATTGAAGTCGGGTGGGGCTTTTAGAATAAAAAAAAGGAATTTGTACTCCAGCCCCACCCGACTTCAATAGACGTGTTTTTATTATTACGAATATTATTTCTTGCTTTTTAGAGGTAGGTTTTTTGAAGTCGGTTTTTTGTTATTTTAAACAATTTTTTCCCAAATATTACCTACTAGCTGCCGCCCGCGACTTCGTCTGCGTGGAAAGGTTTTTTGCTATCCCTCGGGAACTTTACTTTTTTTCGGGATGAAAGGTACCCTATGTCCTTCTCTGTACCCCTGACAACGTGTATGCAAAATTTTATGATGATCTGTTCAGTAGTTAGGACGTGAAGGCGTAACAAACAAACAAACAAACAAACAAACGGACTTTCGCATTTATAATATTAGTAAGGATACCTATCGATATTTTTTTTATTTTTAATTGAATATCTTTAAAAATATAGACTTATTTTAAAATCTAATTAGTAGACATTGTACAGACAACTTATTTCTCGAAATGGTTTTGAGATTTCCGGTCATGTTCAAAAAGTTAGCAAAGCCAATTGTTAGGGAGCTTACCAAATGATAGGGTTTCCCTTTCGATAGGGTTAGACGACGGTATGTTACCGTATTGATAGGGTTTTTTGAAAGCAAGTCTATGAAATACCCAATTAAAAACCCCTTTAACGGTAAGCGGTCCATGAAATACCCAATCAAAACGCCTTTAACGGTAAGCGGTTCCGGTCCTTCGGCCCAGGTGGGACTAGGTATAAATTGCTTGAACACGTTTTAAAACCCCTTCATAAAGCCTACATAAGGTTTCCCCGATAGGGTTCTTGGATTCGGTAAGTGCTAACCTGGTTTACCCTTTCGATAGGGTTAGTCGACGATATGTTTACCGTATTGATAGGGTTTTTAAAACAAGTCTATGAAATACCCAATTACCCTTTAACGGTGAGCGGTTCCGGTCCTTGCTAATGTTGGTCACTTCTGTTGTACAAAGTTAAATTAATCGCATTGTAATGGAATCTCTGAGGAGCTCGGTAGCTCTGTGGTTTAGCACCTGGCCCAGCGATTGCGGAGGTTAAGCAACTTTCGCAAGGGTCAGTCATGGGATGGGTGACAAAAATGTATTATCTCGAGCTCCTCCGTGCTTCGGAAGGCACGTTAAGCCGTTGATCCCGTACATTTGCAGTCGTTAACACCCACCAATCCACATTGGGCCCGTGTGGTGGGTTATGGCAAATCCTCCTTATCCACCCATAAGAAAGGCCTGTGCACCAGCAGTGGGGACATTACAAATGGCTGATGGTCAAACAAAGGTCATTGGACATTTTGTTTGGACACTTGAACTACGGCGCGTACTCAAATGAAATAGGGCTAGCTAGGTATATAGATAAATGTATCTGCTACTCAGTGATATGGGTCGCATTCTTGCAGGCCATATACTTTCAGCATTTTCACAATGCTGAAAGTAAAAACTTTTGTTTTATTAACAAAAGTTTAATAATGTAACATTACTCACACACATACCGTAAACTAACATCTCTTTTCTGCCGGTCGGTACATAAAAAAATAATCCATATATTGAAAAGTGGGATTGAATACTTCAATTTAAAACTGGTTTGGTTTCTGTACGCTAACTTTCATCAAGTAGGTCAAATATGCCCAATGACCTTTGAAGTACTTACGACTTATCTCCTCGAACTTCTTCTTATTTTTAGTTTGGCAATCTATTCTCCTCTTTTAGGGAGTAATTTTTGCCAGTGTCAAGTGTTGAATAGTTCAGTGGTAGATATTGTTTCAATTTTCATTAGAATGCGGGTGCATCGCATTCCAATGCTGCTTAGAGCATTTGGCACCATGTATATTAAGACAGTTTACTCGGTAAGTTCTGCCGAGGTAGCCACCACTACAATAAAAGTCTCAACTTCACACAACCAAGATCGCGCCTATTTCAATTATCCCACATATTGTTCAGTTGCGTAGACACTTGTACCACAAAACTGCACCAATTTTAAGACACAATATCTACTATGAATCAATTTGCAAATAATCAAAATAGTCACCGAACCGAACTCGACAAAATGGCGATAAAAACTCCCTTCTTGACTTGTACTAACCTTGACCTGGTACACCTCCCTGTCGACCTGCATCTTGTCCCCGAACTTGCCCACGTAGCCGTCCACGTCTTTGGCCGCCACGAACGACATCATGTGCTTATTGGCCAGTTGACGCATCACCCAGCTTATTGCCGTGAGGGTACGGGGTACGCAAAGGTTTCTGTAACAAGAGATAGTATCACAGCACATAATAGATATAAGTACTACGTACAAAGGACACTCCCCGCCGAATCGTATGCTCGTTTAGGCCGTATACAGAGAGAACGCTTGACCGGCACTTGTCGGCGCTGGTCCGCGCCGGTTACCGTTAACATAAAGTCGGATCTGCTGCGCTTAATTTTCAACAAAACATGTTGAAAAAACATTATTTTCAAAACATGTTTAGCATAACCGCACGTCCGCTGCGCCTAGGTTTTGTTTTAAAAACATGTTTTGTTAGAAAATTTGCGACCAATCACGGCTCAGTTTCGAAAATGAGTTCCGACGAAGAAGACGTCGTCAGTCACAGCCCGTGACTGTGGTTAAACTGACAGCAAAACATACCGTGTAATGGCTACCTTATACTTTGCCACCGTAACATCCCAAAGTAGCGGTCTTTCTCTGAGAGTTACTCAGAGAAAGACCGCTACTATTAAAAATAAAGTACTCTCCTTATTCCACTCCATCACTACAATTACACGAATCACACAATGGCACACGAACGCAGGCGAGACGTCTGCATCTAGTGAGCGCTAACACAAAATGAGTTACTTCCCCTCCCCGCAGGCGAGAGCGGGGGATGTTTTCCGTTCGTCGCGGCAAACATGTTTTGTGTTTTTGCAAAACAAAACACATAGGCCACGCCCCAAACATGTTGAGAAAACATTGTTTTGATGTTTGAAAACACAAAAACACGGCGCAGGAGACCCGGCCTTAAAAAAACATTGTTTTGATGTTTGAAAACACAAAAACACGGCGCAGGAGACCCGGCCTAAAGCAAGCAGGTTGAAGCAGGATTTCGTACTAAACGTATCCAACGCTGACGGGTGCGTGTCGGCGCTTGTCAGCGCTTATCAGCGCTTGTCGGCGCTTATCAGCGCTTGTTCACACAAATGCCTTCACTGGTGTTCGCTGGTTACCTGCGCGGACCAGCGCCGACAAGCGCCGGTCGGCAACCAGCGTTCTCTCTGTATACGGCCTAGTCGTGTTTGTCAAATGTCAACTTATTTTGATATTCAAAGCAATGCGTCGTAACTTTTTAGTTGTGTTTGTCAACTGTCAACTTATTTTAATATTCAAAGCAATGCGTCGTAAGTTTATTTCCACCAAACTTACCAAAAGTTCGAATTATGAATTGAACGCCGCTCATACAGTACAAACTGCACGGTAGCCCTAGATTTACACACACAGTTGCGCGTAGGGTTGCCAACCCTACTATATAATATAGAGTATCCTACTATATCGCGGGGTCGCCTACTATATTTTTTGAAAAATATATAGTAGGCAAAACTACTATATTTTTTCAAGGAACAAAATTAAATAAAATCAGCAAAAAAATTATAATAAGTAATTGCATAATAAAAGTGTGCAATATTGAGACATCGTTTTATTTTTCGTTTAATCTTTACATAAACTACTATCACATAGAATTATTTCAGATTTTTCTCTTTGCAAACTTCGGAGATAAGGGGGGGGGACGGTATTTTTTTTTAATTTTTCATCATACGTCGAAAACTATGTGGCCTAAGAAAAAGAAAAAAATGTTTTAAAATGTGCAACCAGCGCTCTTTCATATGAT
Organism: Agriphila geniculea; assembly: GCA_943789525.1. Classification (NCBI taxonomy): domain Eukaryota; kingdom Metazoa; phylum Arthropoda; class Insecta; order Lepidoptera; family Crambidae; genus Agriphila; species Agriphila geniculea. Next base: position 23,894,330 of record OX038871.1, read on the forward strand.
ACCCCACATGCCCTAGTCAGTCACCTCACTTCAAATTTTTAAGACCCCATGTCAGTCCCTGTTGTAAAAAACATATTATTTTTTTCTATTTCTTTCTTATTTGCAAAATAGTTGGGCAAAGTCATCCAAGTTGATACCATTAGTAATTCTCGAGATATCCAGCTGTGAGGTGACAGACAGACAGACAGACTGAGTCACACCATAAGGGTTCCTTTTTTACCATTTTGGTACGGAACCCTAAAAACGGACTAAATTATTACAAAAAAAAATGGACTAAAAACATTAAAACGGAGTAGTAAAAACAAACTAAAAACTAAAAAATAAAAAATCATCTGTAAATATTTATAACCCTAATTAATAACCAATACTTACAGAAATTTTAAACCTAATAATTTTAAACCTAAAAACGTGGGGCGCATGCTATAGAATATAGATTGACAATATAGATGATAAATTTCACAAAACGCGCCCCAAGTTTTTAGGTTTAAAATTTCTGTAGGTATAGTATAGGGTATTAGGGTTATAAATATTTAAAGAAGAATTTATTTTTTACTTTTTAGTTTGTTTTTACTACTCCGTTTTAATGTTTTTAGTCCAATTTTTTTTGTAATAATTTAGTCCGTTTTAAAAACGTGTTTTTAAAAAAGTTTTTTTTTCAGTAAATTATTATTTTCTGCTTTTTAGTTACCTACCGAGCTAAGACTAAAAATATACCATCTCCTACTCTCGCACTCGCACTCGTCAAGACGATTCAAACGAGCTCACCTCGATCGGGTTGCATGGTTTTATTACAGAGTCCATGTGGCCTTCTTCCGGCTCCATCATCAGACCCTGGAAACTATTTCCCAACAAAGTACTCGTCAAGACGATTCAAATGAGTCTAAACTCGATGAGGTAACATGGTTTTATTAAAGAGTTCCTGTGTCCTTCTTCCGGTTCCATCATCAGATCCTGAAAACCATTTCTCAACAAAGTACTCGTCAAGACGATTCAAACGAGCCCAAGCTCGATGGGGTTGCATGGTTTTATTACAGAGTTCCTATGGCCTTCCTCCGGCTCCATCATCAGATCCTCGGACACTATTTCCCATTAAAGTACTTGTCAAGATGATTCAAACGAGCCCAAACTCGATGGGGTTGCATGGTTTTATTACCGAGTTCCAATGGCCTTCTTCGGGCTCCATCATCAGACCCTGGACACTATTTTCCAACAAAGTACTCGTCAAGACGATTCAAACGAGCCCAATCTCGAAGGGGTGGCGTGGTTTTATTAAAGAGTTCCTGTGTCCTTCTTCCGGCTCCATCATCAGACCCTGGAAACTATTTCCCAACAAAAATCTCGTCAAGACGATTCAAACAAGCTCAAATTTGATGGGGTTGCACGGTTTCAATATTGAGTTCCTATTATTATTATTATTTATTTCAGAAAACATGTTCCACAATTTTACAAAATTAATAAATTAGTAAATAAATAAAATAAAGATCAAAATAGGATAACATTATTTGCCTGCACATGTATCATGTCACAGTGATACAGGTACTGGCAGTCAAAGCGCTCGGCAAAAGCTCGCAGGAGACTGTTCGGGCTGGCCCGCACCCTGCGCACCAGGGATGTGCACCTCTTGCGCATGGTTGTGGAAAAACAATCCACGCGCGCTTCAGCGAACATCCCTGAGGCGCTACAGAATCTAGGCAGTCCCAACAGAGTCCTGAATGCATTATTGAATTGGACGCGTAAGGTGCCGTACTGCTTCTGCGTATAACTCACCCACAGACTGCTCGTGTAGAAGGACGTGGCATGGCCTTTCAGCTTCATCATCAGACCCTGGATCTCGTCTCCCATTAGAGTACTCGTCAAGACGATTGTAACGAGCCCAAACACGATAGGGTTGTATGGTTTCATCATAGAGATCCTATGGCCTTCTTCCGGATCCATCATCAGATCAGCTCAATGACACCATAATATTGCATTGCCTTCCAGTTCTGACCTATGTTCAATGTTTCAAGTTTCTAGCACATTGGGAAGCTGGTACAAAATCTTTCACAAACTTTGCGTAGAAACAAACGACGAACGAACACACAAACAAACAAACAAACAAACAAACGAAAAGCAACAACCTAATAAAAACGTGTCAAAAAAAATGAATCCAATTTCGCGTGGTCAAGCCATCACGCGTGAACGGCTGGACCGATTTCGCTAATTCTTTTTTTGTTGTGTCAGCTGTTATTATCAGGAGATGGTTGTTATGAAAGAAAAAAAAAACCGGACAAGTGCGAGTCGGGCTCGCCCACCGAGGGTTCCGTACAGACCTACATCTATTCATAAAATAAAACTATAGAAAAGTTGTGTCGGTACAAAGGAAATATTTTGAAAAAAATTGGTTGGTAGTTATTAGTTTTTTATATGAAAACTGTACTACGGAGAGTTCAAGCTTTATCCCAGGTTCTACCTACCGGAATTATGTGAAAAATTGCTTAGATTATAAGTTGTAAAAAAATACCATCAAAATCAGTTCAGCAGACTGCTATTTATAGATAACCATTTGAAATCCTTTGTCGCCACGTAGAAAATAACCCTTCCAGGGATTACGACAAAGAATTGACCACGGGCGAAGTTTGAAATGGAATAGTACATTACTGCAGCGGCTCTCAAGACAGGCATTGAAGAACATACGTGAGTCCATCAATGCCTAGTTGCGGCCAAGGCTTGTGTAGTACTTTTAAACTTTTAACTTTTTAGTTTTAAAAGTTTTAAGCTTTTTATTTTAATTTTAAATTACTTACACTTAATTAAAAAAATAAAATGGAAAGTGGAATGTGCACATAAAGGCCTTTCATTTGATACACATATTGAAAAAAAAAACCGTTTTTTTTTCATTTATTTCCAGTTTTTCATTTTTCTTCCAGTTTTTTGGAAAGTGCTCATCAAGGCCTTTCATTTGATACCCATATTGCAAAAAAAATATTATTTTTTTGTTTTTTTTTTTCAGTTTTTTGGACTGTGCTCATCAAGGCCTTTCATTTGATACCCATATTGCAAAAAAAAAATTACCTTTCGTTTTTATTTTTTTTTTTCAGTTTTTTGGAATATGCTCCTTGATGAGCATATTCCAAAAAACTTTTCAAAAACTTACATTTGATACCCATAGTATTAAAAAAAAAAATTTTTTCGTTTTTAATTTTTTTTTCTTTTTGGAATGCGCTCATCAAGGCCTTTCATTTGATACCCATATTGCACCAAAACAGTTTTTTTCGTTTTTATTTTTTTTTTCAATTTTTTGGAATGTGCTCATCAAGGCCTTTCACGTGATACCAGTATTGGCTCCGTGCACGCTTTTAGCGCCACCTAGCGTGTTGCAACTTTGTTGGCTCTGACCTGACCGTTTTGACGTTTTGATATGTAATGGCGGCATTGTGACAAAATGTTAAAAAATACTATACATATTGTATTATTAATGTAAATTTCAAAATTACTTTGATTTGGGTGGACAAAGTGTTGTGAAATCATTTTTGGTCATTTAAATTAAATATGGCAAGTAAGATCTATTCAAAAAGAGTGTTTTATTTTGGTTATATTAGGGTTTGTTTACTTGTTTTTTAGTTGTAGATTTTGTAAAACAAGAAGATAAAGCTACTTTAATAATTTTACTAAGTGATAATAAACATATATAATTATTCCTGTATCGCTGGTAATAAATTAAATATCGTTTTCAAGCAGATTACAGAGCCTTCTTTATTTCTACTTTTTGCCACCATGAGCGCTGCGATCGATTATTATACCTTCGCACCCTCCCAATACCGAATATTAAAAAAAAATTTTTTGGAATGTGCTCGCTCATCAAGGCGACATTTGATATGCCTATATTTGTGTTTCATTGAAAAGTTCGCTCTATTTCTGAATTACACGTGTGTAATGAGTTTTAATAGAAACATTGCTGGACAGACGCCGGCAATTTTGTATGAAAATCCATTATTACACGTTAGTAATGGATTCTCATACACATATTGACGGCGCGGTTTAGGTCTGTCCGTAAACTCTGATTTAGCACGAAGAAGGTTGTCAAAATAATGTTCGAATTTCCAAGCATTTTTGAGAAAAAATAAAATAATTACAAACCCTCCGCACCTGTATAAAATACAAGTACTGTTGATTGTCAACAGATGGCGCTGTATATCAATAGTACACTGTATAATGTTCTGTGAAATGGTTTTATCTATCGCAATGTTATTAGAGAAAATGGGTGTATTCCCACAGGACCCTTTGGTTGTGTGAAGCCGAGACTTTTATTGTAGTGGTGGCTACCTCGGCTGACCTTACCGAGTAAACTGTCTTGATTATACTTGGTGCCAAATGCTCCAACCAACATTGGAATGCGATGCACCCGCATTTTAATGTAAACTGAAACAATCTACCACTGAACTATTCAACACTTGACACTGGCAAAAATGACTTCCAAGAAGAAAGTAGATTGCCAAAACAAAAATAAGAAGAAGAAGACCCCCTGTCATCAAGGAGGTTTATAATAGGGAGTGAGTACTCTACAAAAATTTTCACCTATCGTTTAAAAGAAATTCAACTTTATTACATCGCTCATAGAGTTGAAATTCTATCGACGACATTGACTGAAGGCACTACTGTGTGAATGAGACAACACCAGGTGGAGGTCGGTGTCTCGTTCGCACAATTGCCATTACTAAACAATAATACCACGATAGTAGGACTAAAAATATGTACGTTACCAATCAAGTAGTGTATCAAAATTAAGGATTCGGAGTGGGAAGTCGAATATATACTATTTAAATATTAATTTTAGAATGACACATAATAATTGTAATATAAAACAGAACTTTTTTGATTTAATTAGATATCTACAATAATGCTAATCAGCAATCATCGGTGAGGTGGTAATAAATAGAAGTGTCAATCCTGGCAACTCCGATTTTGACCTTGAATTTCAATTTAAGAATTTCAATCTATAGGAAATGTTACTTTACAAAACTAGTGTGACCATAAATACTTCACCATTTCAGATTTCCAGAAAAACGAAATTGTTCTATTGAAATGGCTAGAGGTCGCAGGCGAGACGGTAAAATTAATAATAATAATAAAATTCATGTTTGTGCGCCTATTTCGATGAAACTCGGTTTCTGGTACTATTTCAACATGAAAATAACAACGCAATGTTGAAAATTTTAAAAATCCAAGATGGCGGCCTACTTTTTTGTTTTTGGGCCGATTTCGATGAAACTCGGTTTTTGGAACTATTTTGACAAGAAAATAACAACGCAATTTTTAAAAAACTAAAAATCCAAGATGGCGGCCAACTTTTTTGTTTTTGGGCCGATTTCGATGAAACTCGGTTTTCGGTACTATTTTGACAAGAAAATAACAACGCAATGTTGAAAATGAAAAAATCCAAGATGGCGGCCAACTTTTTTGTTTTTGGGCCGATTTCGATGAAACTCGGTTATTGGAACTATTTTGACAAGAAAATAACAACGCAATTTTTAAAAAACTAAAAATCCAAGATGGCGGCTAACTTTTTTATTTATGGGCCGATTTCGATGAAACTCGGTTTTAGGTACTATTTTGACAAGAAAATAACAACGCAATTTTAAAAAAACTAAAAATCCAAGATGGCGGCCAACTTTTTTGTTTTTGGGCCGATTTCGATGAAACTCGGTTTTCGGTACTATTTTGACAAGAAAATAACAACGCAATGTTGAAAATGAAAAAATCCAAGATGGCGGCCAACTTTTTTGTTTTTGGGCCGATTTCGATGAAACTCGGTTATTGGAACAATTTTGACAAGAAAATAACAACGCAATTTTTAAAAAACTAAAAATCCAAGATGGCGGCTAACTTTTTTATTTATGGGCCGATTTCGATGAAACTCGGTTTTTGGAACTATTTTGACAAGAAAATAACAACGCAATTTTTAAAAAACTAAAAATCCAAGATGGCGGCCAACTTTTTTGTTTTTGGGCCGATTTCGATGAAACTCGGTTTTCGGTACTATTTTGACAAGAAAATAACAACGCAATGTTGAAAATGAAAAAATCCAAGATGGCGGCCAACTTTTTTGTTTTTGGGCCGATTTCGATGAAACTCGGTTATTGGAACTATTTTGACAAGAAAATAACAACGCAATTTTTAAAAAACTAAAAATCCAAGATGGCGGCTAACTTTTTTATTTATGGGCCGATTTCGATGAAACTTGGTTTTTGGAACTATTTTGACAAGAAAATAACAACGCAATTTTTAAAAAATTAAAAATCCAAGATGGCGGCCAACTTTTTTATTTAAGTGCCGATTTCGATGAAACTTGGTTTTTGGAACTATTTTGAGAAGAAAATAACAACGCAATTTTTTAAAAACTGAAAATCCAAGATGGCGGCCAACTTTTTTGTTTTTGGGCCGATTTCGATGAAACTCGGTTTTCGGTACTATTTTGAGAAGAAAATAACAACGCAATTTTTAAAAAACTAAAAATCCAAGATTGCGGCCAACTTTTTTGTTTTTGGGCCGATTTCGATGAAACTCGGTTTTAGGTACTATTTTGACAAGAAAATAACAACGCAATTTTTAAAAAACTGAAAATCCAAGATGGCGGCCAACTTTTTTGTTTTTGGGCCGATTTCGATGAAATTCGGTTTTTGGTACTATTTTGAGAAGAAAATAACAACGCAATTTTTAAAAAACTAAAAATCCAAGATGGCGGCCAACTTTTTTGTTTTTGGGCCGATTTCGATGAAACTCGGTTTTTGGTACTATTTTGAGAAGAAAATAACAACGCAATGTTGAAAATTAAAAAATCCAAGATGGCGGCCAACTTTTTTGTTTTTGGGCCGATTCCGATGAAACTCGGTTTTCGGTACTATTTTGACAAGAAAATAACAACGCAATTTTTAAAAAACTGAAAATCTAAGATGGCGGCCAACTTTTTTGTTTTAGGGCCGATTTTGATGAAACTCTGTTTTTGGTACGATTTTGACAAGAAAATAACAACGCAATGTTGAAAACTTGCAAAATTCAAGATGGTGGCCAACTTTTTTGTTCTTGGGCCGATTTCAAAAACAAATAAGCAGCCATTTTGATCTTTTTTTATTTTTCCATCAGTTTACATTTAGTTGTTTTTTCTTGTCAAAATAGTACCAAAAACCGAGTTTCATCGAAATCGGCCCAAAAAACAAAAAAGTTGGCCGCCGCCTAAGATTTTTAGTATTTTAAAAAATTGCATTGTTATTATTTTGTCAAAATATTACCAAACACCGAGTTTCATCGAAATCGGCCCAAAAACAAAAAAGTTGGCTGGCATCTTGGATTTTTAATTTTTTCAATATTGTGTTATTATTTTCTTGTCAAGTTAGTCCTAAAACCGTTATTCATTAAAATCAGCCCCAATCACAAATAAAAGAGTTGGCTGCCATATTTGTTTATATTTTTAACATTTCGTTGTTATTTTTTATCAAAATAGTAACCAAATCGAGTTTCATCAAAATCGGCCCACGAACAATATAGTTGGCCGCCATCTTGGTTTCTTTTTATATTTTTAACATTGTGTCGTCGTAAATCTCATGCACCCATTTTATTAACTTCACAAGTAAAGAAATTGGTGCAAGAATTTTAGACCTTATTGACATATTTACCAAAATAACAGTTTTTAATGAAACAGCAAATTAAATGAACAAGTATAATTATAGGAAAAAGCAACCGAATTTCAAAGGTCAATAAAGTGGAAAATCGTTTGCATCTTTTTTTGACTAAAGATCACTAGACAATGTTTTCCTACTTTTACTTGTTTTTCCAACATTCATTTGTTTTTCCGAAGTTCACGCACATTGTATTTTTATAAAAAAATGGAATAAACTTTAAAGTTGCGTAATTATTTACACTTGAACTTAAATTGAATTGAATAAACTAGATTTTGTATTGGTTGAATTACCATATTTAAAAAATAAAAACAATAAAGCAATTTAATAAAAACGTGATAAATAAATTGTTCCAAGTTTTTTTTAATAAATAATTATTTTCTGTTTTTTAGTTAACGAGCTAAATTAAAAATATACCACCGCCTATCAGAGTACTCGTCAAGACCATTCAAACGAGTCCAAACTCGATGGGGTTGAAAGGTTTTATTACAAAGTTCCTTTGGCCTTCTTCCGGCTTCCTTTATCAGACTCTTGGATACTATTACCCAACAGAGCACTCGTCAAGACGATTCAAACGAGCCCAAACTCGATGGGGTTGCATGATTTCAATATTGAGTTCCTATGGCATGACCTCCAGACTTCATCATCCAACCCTGAACCTCGTCTCCCGTCAGAGTACTTGTCAAGACAATTCTAACAAGCCCAAACACGATGGGGTTGTATAGTTTCATTCATCATAGAGTTCCTGTGGCGTTCTTCCGGCTCCATCATCAGATCAGCTCAATGACATTGTAATATTGCATTTCCTTCCATTTCTGACCTGTGTTCAAAGTTTCAAGTCTCTAGCTCATCGGGAATTCAGTATAAAATCGTTTGCAAAATTTGTGCTCAAACAAACAAAAGAGCAAGCAACCTAATAAAAACGCGGTAAAAAGTGTTAATTATAAATAAAGAACTACCTAGGTATTTAAGTTTATATTAAACACTTTAAAGTTTTATGTATGTCTCCGGCCAACCATACGGTTTGGTCACCCTAATGAAGAAAAGGACACATACATCTACTTGACCTCTCTGTCGGCTCGTTTTGGGGCGAAGCGCTCATTCCGGTTTATAGTACTATTTCCATGCCTGTCATACAGTGTGACATACCGCCATGTTGCGAAAATATTTAGAGCCAAATTTATTACTTTTTAATTTTATTTTTAAAAGTAATTAACTATAACAATATTTGAAAGGATCTGAATAATTAATAATAATAAATATTGATATTTTTAAAAGAATTAGTGGCGCGATTAATCCAAAAGTAATTAGAAGTTAAACTATGACCGCGCATACCGTTGTTCCACCAAGATGATTAATAATTACGTATTTTAATGACCATATTTTATTATGATTTAATTACAAATATACAGTTTTCAGATTTATTCCTGTAAGTGTAGTATAAGACGCTATTACCTGCCAAATTTCATAGTTCTAGGTCAACGGGAAGTACCCTATAAATTTTGATTCCTTTGAGAGTATCGAAAATGCGTTTTTTGCGCCCTAAACGGCAGTATCTTTTTTTACGTTAACTTAGAAGTTTGATTTTTTTACAGCTTCAAGGACCCGTAGACCTTAGTATATGGTTTAAATTTCAATTCGATACCTCCACGCGTTTCCGAGATAAAGGGTCTTGACAGACAGACGGACGGACAGACAGACGGACAACAAAGTGATCCTATAAGGGTTCCGTTTTTTCCTTTTGAGGTACGGAACCCTAAAAATTAAGAAAATTGCGCGGAAAATAAAAAAAAATAAGAATACTTAACAACCATATAAAATTATTTTGGTCATAACTTTTTTAATGTAAGATTATGATTACCTATGACTTTAAAAAAAAAATTAAGAATAAGAATAATTATTTTGGACAATGTAAATTTTTAATGTAACCTTATGACGTTTGATTGACATAGAATTGAAAGAATGCGTGCTGCAAATATCGTCAAAGAGGATGTAATAAAACAGATGCTTCGGTCGGAGTTATTTTATCGACGAAATAAATGTAAAATAATTAATTTATTATTTCCTACAAAAAGGATCTAAGAAAACTGAATTTCTTAATGCGCATCACGGTTGGTTCAGAGCCATCACGATTCACGCCTAATATTAAATTGGTAAGTTTGGATAGACTAACATACACGTTACTAACATAAAATAACAAGTGATATTATATACTTGGTTATAAACCTGTTGGGTTATAAAGTTAACGGAAACGGTAACGGTACAGGAAAGGGGAATGGGAATGGGAACGGGAACGGGAGATTAATATCTCAGAACCCAACTTTTCATTAATTATACCAATTCGAATTCAATATTCATAACTAAGAAAAGACAACGTCTGTCGGGTCTGCCAGAGTATGAATAATTTTATAATAATTTCTATTTATTTTATATTTTATAACTTTATGTAAATAGCTGAGATTTTTAATCAAGCACATAAAACCAGATGATGATATATTTTACAGATTCGTTTATTGAAAACATTTTACCTTTCAACATCGTCAGGAAGTTTAAATAATGAAAATTCAGATGAGTTTAAACATCCATAAACAGCACAATATCGTTTACTCCGACGAATCATATTTAGTAAAAACAAAACCTCATTCAAAAAAATTGAAAATAACCTAACTAAAACAGCTTCAAAAATAAATTAATGGCTCTAAAAAGCAAGAAATAAAACATTGAAATCTGCATAATAACTAACTCGAAAGTTTGTACGCATATCTTCTATTAAACAACGCATTTTGAATTCGGGTGGGGGGAGGGGGGTCGAACGAAGGATATTTTTTATCTAAACTAATATATCTAAACTTTAATCATGGGTTTAAACCCCACCCGACTTCATAAGACGTTGTTTAATATAAGATACGCGTACAAACTTTCGAGTTAGTTATTATGCAGATTTCAATGTTTTATTTCTTGCTTTTTAGAGCCATTAATTTATTTTTGAAGCTGTTTTTGTTAGGTTATTTTCAAGTTTTTTGAAGGAGGTTTTGTTTTTATTAAAAACTTTTTTATTTTAAACTTTTTTGTGGTAGGTATATTTGGTGACGATGTTATCTAAGTTACAGTAGCCTTATGTCAACGGATCATCACCATTTACATAGTACTGCTTTTCCCGACGCAGGGGCGTTAATTGTTGAGGAGTTCTCCTGGTACTTCAATATCAGCTCCACTTCACCATATGAATTATGATGAGCATAAATAGCCTAGCAACCATATTAAAGTAATCGTATCGTACCAGTGAACTACTTAGTATTGAATTGTTCCGATGATCATCTATGCTGGTCTTCATTATCAGTTCCACTTCACCGAATACTTTTCGAAAGCAAATGCATAAGTTACTTCAGAAAATACTAAAATCGCTATAGATGTGCCTATAATATTTGAAGAGTTCCCTCGATTTCTCCAAGATTCCATCATCAGATCCTGACTTCATGACAATGGGACCAACTTGAAAGTATATATTTTCAAACAAAAAAATAATTTTTCAAATCGGTCCAGCCGTCTTCGAGTAATCGAGTAGGTAACATACATAAAAAAAAAGATTCCGACGAACTGAGACCCTCCTCCTTTCTTTGAAGTCGGTTAAAAAGTAAGTAACAATGTCAGTCTCGGTGAACTAACCCATGCGACCGACGTGACAACTCCGACTAAAGCACTGCGAACTTTGCTTAGAGCTCTTAGAGTGACGTCAGCCGTCAAATTCGAACGTTTCCATGGAGCTTCTTTACTGGTTTGAAAAAACTTATATACGTATACAGGGTGGATTTTTGAGACGGTACATTAAAGGCAATACCTTAACCGTTATAGTTACAGGAAAATTCCTAGGAGATCATCCATAACTTTTTAAGATATTCTGAACTGCATTCACAGATTTTGGAAAAAAATTACCGTTAGCAAAAAAAAAAGTGCTAAAATACAAAAAAAAATGTATGCCAATATTGCCAATCGATTCTATTTCGTGTGGGGATCAAAATACTCTATTGGACCATTTAAGGTATGAGTACTAGAAACGACAGAAATCCCCAAAAACTTTTCCCATACATTTTGTACTGAAGTACGATAAACCAACTCGAAATATTTTTTATTGCCAAAAGATCCTATTTCTTACTGTGATCAAAATGCTCTTTATGGCCAACTGAAATTTGAGTACAGAAACTAAAGTAAGTCACAACACCGGTTTCACACACAGGCACAATCTTCTACAACATTAGGTCTAAAAAAAACAGTTTCTGTATTCAAATTTCAGTCAGCCTTAAAGAGTATTTTGATCTCAGTAAGAAATAGGATCGTTCGGCAATAAAAAAAAAATTGAGTTGATTTATCGTTTTTCAGTACAAAAAGTATGGGAATAGTTTTTGGGGATTTCTGTCGTTTCTAGTACTCATACCTTAAATGGTTCTCATATAGAGTCTTTTGATCCCCACACAAAATAGGATCGATTGGCAATAAAAATATTTTGGTATTTTATCATTTTTTTGGCTAACGGTATTTTTTTTCCAAAATCTGTGAATACAGTTCAGAATATCTTAAAAAGTTATGGATGGTCTCCTAGGAACGTTTTTCTGTAACTATAACGGTTAAGGTACCTGCCCTTAATGTACCGTCTCAAAAATCCAGCCTGTATACTTGGCCAGTCGTCGTAGACACAAAAATCGCATTAGGTCGCAAAAAATTGCAAAGTTGTGAGGTTTTTGAATGTTGTTAGGATTGATACCAATAGTGTAAATCCAAATTTGCAACCCTGAAACACCTGCGCTAACTTAGTAGTGCTCGAAAAACCTCGACGTTTTCCAGTTTTTGGCTTACAACTTCTAATAAAAAAGTTTTTAATAAAAACAAAACCTCCTTCAAAAACCTGAAAATAATCTAACAAAAAACAGCTTCAAAAATAAATTAATGGCTCTAAAAAGCAAGAAATAAAATATTGAAATCGGCATAATAACTAACTCGAAAGTTTGTATGCATATCTTATATTAAACAACGCCTTTTGAAGTCGGGTGTGGGGGGGTTGGGGGCGAAGGATATTTTTTATCTAAACTAATATATCTAAACTCTAATCATGGGTTTAAACCCCACCCGACTTTTTTGAAGCTGTTTTTTGTTAGATTATTTTCAGGTTTTTGAAGGAGGTTTTGTTTTTATTAAAAACTTTTTTATTTTAAACTTTTTTGTGGTAAGTATATTTGGTGATGATATTATCTAAGTTACAATCGCCTTATGTCAAAGGTTCATCACCTTTTACATAGTACTGTTTTTCCCGACGCAGGGGCGTTTATTGTTGAGGAGTTCTCCTGGTACTTCAATATCAGCTCCACTTCACCATATGAATTATGATGAGTATAAATAGCCTAGCAACCATTTTAAAGTAATCGTATTGTACCAGTGAACTACTTCGTATTGAATAGTTCCGATGATCATCTATGCTGGTCTTCATCATCAATTCCACTTCACCAAAATGGTACTTTTCGAAAGCAAATGCACAAGTTACTTAAGAAAATACTAAAATCGCTATAAATGTGCCTATAATATTTGAAGAGTTCCCTCGATTTCTCCAGGATCCCATCATCAGATCCTGATTTCAATGTTGTCAATTTTATCTTCTTTAAAAGTGTTTTCGATAATTTTGCCGTAGAATGCATTTTTTAGAAATTGTAAGCCAAAATCTGAAAAACGTCTGAAAATTTCGAGGTTCCTCCATTATTTCGCCACTGTGACTTTATTATTAAGAAATTGGCAACCTACTCAGGCTTCGCTTTGATTTCTTCCTTTATTTTACCAATTGCAACCTTTCATCACCCCTAAAAGAAAACAAATACCTTCCAGTAGGCACCTCCATTTGCGCCAAAAATCTGTTTATAATAGGAGCGTTATCGCTCGCATTATGTTGTATTTCATCTAATTTACATAAAACCTTAACAAATTATATATCTAAACCTTCCTCATAAATAACTTTATCTATTAATGAAAACCGCGTGAAAATCTGTGCAGCAGTTTTTGAGTTTATCGCAAACAGACAGACAGACGAGGCGGAGAACTTTGTTTTATAAAAAGAAGTGATTACACGTTAACATTAATTGTATTTAATTGAATTTTGCATGATACACTGTTTCCCGCTGATTGACATCATTCTTATTCTTTAAAAGAGTCCTACCACTCGTCAGGCTTAATTTTTTTGAAAAATCCGAATTCCTATTTTTTTTATCTGATAACAAGAGAATTATTATTGGTCCTAAAGAGTTTTTCTTAATCTTAAATTAAAGCTGAATAGCTGCTATGCAACTTAATTTTTTATGATTTTGCTCGTAGAATGAGTATTTTAAACGTTGTTTTGTTCAAAAGACTAGCTTGAATAACTTTTTATCAAAAATGGACCGTTTTTGAAGTGTGTGTCTCGAGATATATATGACACTCAGAGCTGAAATTAGATTCAAATTGATAGACGACTTTGCCGTAGAATTCATGTTTTAGAAGTTGTAAGCCAAAAACTGAAAAAAGTCAAGGTTTTTCAAGCACCACGAAGTTAGCACAGGTCTTTCAGGGTTGCAAATTTGGATTAACACTACTGGTATCTATCCTCACAACATCCCAAAAATGCAGAACCTTGCAATTTTTTGCGACCTAGAATGTTTAAGATGACTGGTGTTATTTTGTAAAACGTTGTATAGACGCCTAAATCGCTGATTAAAAATGGTCTTTACTGTTTACAAAGTGTATTCTCATCTGTATCCCTCTGTAAGTTGGTTGATATAAGTGATTAAGGCATTTGCCACCTTTTGGTACACCGTAAAACGAATACTTAAAAAAAGTATGAAAAAGAGGGGGATAAAACTATTTCGAAGATGATCAAAAATGGTCTTTACTGTTTATTAAACAAAGTATAATATTACTATATTATACTTTGTTTAATAAAAATAAAAAAAAAATATAAAGTATAATGGGAAGATATGAACAAACTTACAGAAGGGTACAGGTACCCTTCTGTAAGTTTGTTCATATCTTCCCACGTCTGTACCACCTTTGGTACAACAAATATTTATAATCAAAAATGGTCCTTACTGTCTACTAAACAAAGTGAATTCTGGCTTTTACTCCTCTGTAAGTTGGTTAGTATAAGTTACCAATGCCTGTACCACCTTTTGGTACAAAAAATACTTATGATCAAAAATGATCCTTACTGTCTACTAAACAAAGTGTATTCTCACCTATACTCCTCTGTTAGTAGGTTGATATAAGTGACCTTTGCCTGTACTATTTGGTACAACAAATACTTATGATCAAAATGGTCCTTACTGTCTACTAAACAAAGTGTATTCTGACCTGGGGCCGTACCGGCTAACGAATCGAGTTTCGAAAAATTTGCCGAGTTTCAAATTAAAACAGATAAATTGGAGTAAGGAATTACTTATTGTACTATTTGTTGAAGTTATTTTGGAAGATATTGATGTTTGTGTGACCTCATGAATTAGGGTTCACCATTTTGGCCCAATTGGGGCTTGATTTATCTGTTTTAATTTGAAACCCGGCAGACTTTTCGAAGTTCGATGCGTTAGCCGGTACGGCCCCTGTACTCCTCTGTAAGTTGATTGATATAAGTGACCCATGCCTGTACCATTTTTGGTACAACAAATACTTCTGATCAAAAATGGTCCTTACTATCTATAAACAAAGTGTATTCTCATCTATACTCCTCTGTAAGTTGATTGATATAAGTGACCCACGCCTGTATAGGCTGGTTTACATTATCTTAGTCTTTAGTAGAGTGCTTTAGGGGAGTGCTTTAGTGGAAACATGTAAACGGTCGTCTTATGACTAAAGAGAGTAACGTTCTAGTAGCCTTTCTACTCGCTTTCCAGTAGCACCCCCTGCGCGCCCGCTCACCCCCCGCGCGATATTTTACTTGCACTCGCACTGGAAGCATGTAAATCGACATTTTAGTAGCGTCTTTAGTAGAGTGCATTTGCCGGTGAACGCGTGACGTGTAATTGAATTAAATAATAGGTATTAGGTATGGCGAAAATGACACTCTACTGGAAGCGTGTAAACGGTCACTGGAAAGGCACCAAAACTACTAAAGCACTCGCATTCGAATCTACTCGCACGTTACTAAACACTAAGATAATGTAAACCAGCCTTATTACCTTTTGGTACAACAAATACTTATGACCAAAAATGGTCCTTACTGTCTATTAAACAAAGTGGATTGTCCTCACTGTTTATTAGACAAAGTGTATTCTGACCTGTACTCCTCTGTAAGTTGGTTGATATAAGTGACCCAAGCCTGTACCACCTTTTGGTAAAACGAATTGTGTAATGGACCATAGGCCATACACGACAAGAAAAAAAATCTATAGTTCTGAAAACATCGCCAAACATTTCAATATGTGGCTATCATTAAAAACGTCTTAGAAATTCGTTGCCAAAGTAATGTAACCCAAATCTCCCTTTTTGACACTTAAAGGACAATAAATTTTCTACAAGTTTGATATTTTAGTTCGTAAATATCGTTAAAAAAATATTCCACATCTTTGAAATGGAAGATAAGTTTTTTTCTGCAAGTAGTTTTGCAACACTTGCTTGCGACGTGCATAACCGACCCAAACGTATATAAAAAAAATGCCAACTTGAGAACAGGGATGTGATAACTGAACTTCGTTTGCTGAACAAACTTGGACCTTAAGTTCTGATGGATAAAGACTAAGGAGACATAATACTATGTCTCTCTAGTTATTTTTAAATCAAAAAATGCAGTTTCTACGCAAATATCTTTTAATTTTCAGGTTTAATAAGATGATGACTGAAGGCATTCTAAATTGAATGTTGGAAACAATTCAAGGCATATTTTGGACAAGTAGCGCCACCTATTGGGTGGCAATTGAAACGGGAACAAATGCAGAATACGACGAAGGACGATATGATGTTGTCCCGGCGCATTGAAAGGATGTGATTTACAATGTGCATCGAAAGCGAGTTAAGAAAAAATTGAACTCTAACTTCATAACAGGAAGAGCGTATTAGGATAAAGTAGATGTAATTCTATTGTTGTTAACAATTGTATAGAGATATTTGAAAAGACAGGGGATTAGCGTTGGGGACACGGTGAACTGTAGACGTTTTGTGTTGATAAATTTTGCTTATCTAAAGTTGGCGTCCCTTCTTTGGTTTAAATTATGAAGTATTAACATATATTACCTATCTATGAATAGTAGAAATTTTAAGTGAAGGAGCTCCTTACTGCAGAAAGATAAGTTAAGTAAATAGAAATAAGAACAATATTTTTACGTAAATATTTTAGACCGTTTCAATTAGAAATTAAACTAAAGTGTTTAACTAATAAATTGATGAGCATTGATCTCACATAACTAAAGGTCTAAAATAAGTACACTATATTTGTTTCACATAATTTGTGTTCATTTGTAAAGTAAATTAAGAGGCGAATTGAGTTTTTAATTTTATCTCGTTTCGTTTTCTCAATTCATTTATTTTAATTGCCTAGGAACTGAAACGAGAGGTCAATTTCTTTCTAGCGCGAGAAATTGATCAAATTAATTCAACAGTTTCTATTAAGAGTCATTTTATAAGTTGTTCAAATAATCAAAGCATTATTTTTAAATTGATCAAATAATCAAACAATTTCAAATTAAAGACTTATTTATATAATACATACTATTAATGATTCATAATAATCAGATAATTTCAAAAATAATCAAAACCTCTAAATTTAACCCTTTTATTAAATAATTTTTTTTTTTTTATTTTTTTATTTATTTATCCAAATAACATTACAATTATATCAACACTGGCTTTACACTAATAAACCTATGAGGTTTGTCTAAGTGTTGCACATTCGATTCGGACGATGGCATTGAAATAAAAAACAATAACAATGCGGCGACATGCGTCGGCCGCACACACACAATAATGATAACAAAATACAAATAAGTTGCATTAATGCGCATGAGTGAAATAGTTTCGTGTGCGTCCACCAGTCACCGAGCGAACAGGTTTCTGGTTCACGCGCTACAGGATTTTCGGAGAAAACTGATTGAATTTAATTTTTATGTTAAGTAGTTATTAACTTTAAAGTTGTGTATCTTTATTTAAGCGAATTATGTTGACTTAAAAACTATGTATCTGAAATTAAATTATCTATAAAATAAGTTTTTAATTTTTGCTTGCAATTGTTTTCATTTAAATTGTTAACGAAATTATGGGGCATATTATTTGCTATGTTAGGGATTAAACAACACAATCGTCTGCGACCGTAGTAATTGTTAGAATAAGGTTTAGTAATTCTCTTTTGTGTCGCTTTACGCGTTTGTATTTTATGATTAGTTATTATAATTAAAATAACTTAACAGTCAAATTAACTAAATCAAAACTAATTAAAGTAATTTTCTTGAACAAACAAATAATCAAACAAATACCAAACAAACATTGCCAATAATAAATGACTCTAACAATAATTGGCTTTGATAACTTTTTGAACATGACTGGAAATCTCAAAACCATTTCGAGGAATAAGCTTTCGGTACAGTGTCTACTAATTAAATTTAAAAATAAGTCTATATTTTTAAAGATATTTATAATATTCAATAAAAAGCTTTAACCTTCAAATGACCTTCATATGACGTCATCACATACAGATCCCCAGCCATAATAAAAAAAAGAAAAAAGGGCAAAGACAATTTTGACAATGAACTTGGCATTAGGGATGGTGGAAGGTGGAAGTGAGAAAATATCGATATAGGTAATATTTCTCAGAAATAAAAACCGGCCAAGTGCGTGTCGGGCCACGCGCAGTAGGGTTCCGTAGGTACATTATACCATACCATATTTTAATACCGCTATCATTTTTCGTCTGAAAAAATAACTTTGTTTTTCACAGTGTTTGTATGAATGACAAAGTTATATTTGCGGTTTTGGAAAATGTACTATATCTCGAAAACTAATTACTGTATTTCGTTCAAAACAATTTTCGTTGAAAGTGTTTATTAAGATCTATAGTTAATAAACAATACTAAATAATATACTAGAAAAAATACGACTCGCACCAGATCAATACTCAGACGGGAATAGAACCCGTCTGAGTATTGATCTGGTGCGAGTCGTATTTTTTCTAGTATATTATTTAGTATTGTTTAAAAATAGCATTGTAAATGCAAAAATCTCAAATTTAAAAATCTATAGTTTATATTTTTTTTATATTTTTAACCCTCTTACTTTAAAAGTTAAAGGGGGGGGGGGGGGGACACACATTTTACCACTTTGGCGGCATACATTTTTCAAACGGTTGACTTTAAAAAAAAATAGTCTTAGGAACCTCAATGTCATTTTTAAAGACCTATCTATAGACACCCCACATGTATTGGTTTGATGAAAAAAAATATTTTCAGTTTCAGTTCCATGTATGGGGAGCCCCCCCGTAATCTTTTATTTTTTTTATTTTTGTATAAAAATCGTAAAGCGGTTTACAGAATACACCTACCTACTTAGTTTCAACTATGTAGTCTTAATACTTTTGGAATAAAGTGGCTGTGACATACGGACGGACAGACAGACAGACAGACAGACAGACAGACATGACGAATCTATAAGGGTTCCGTTTTTTGCCACTTTGGCTACGGAACCCTAAAAAATGGGATGAAATGGGATGATGACTAAGTAATCCTTACTAATATTATAAATGCGAAAGTCCGTTTGTTTGTTTGTTTGTTTGTTTGTTTGTTTGTTTGTTTGTTTGTTTGTTTGTTTGTTTGTTACGCCTTCACGTCGTAACTACTGAACCGATCATCATGAAACTTAGCATACACGTTGTCAGGGATACAGAAAAGGACATAGGGTACCTTTCATCCCGAAAAAAAATTATTCTCCCGAGGGAGAGCAAAAAACCTTTCCACGCAGACGAAGTCGCGGGCGGAAGCTAGTGGATTCTAATTTTAAGGTATTGCAAAACATAAAAAATAGCAAAATAAACCCCTACGCGAAATTTTGGCTCGATTTGACGAATTTTACGATGATTTTTAAGACTCAAAAGTTGGAAAAAATCAAAATGCTCCAGTGACAAAATAGTGTCGACTATTAGAATCCATACGCAATTACAAAAAAAAAATGTTTTAGAAAAATTATTGTAAAAACATCTAACGATATATCAGAGTATTTATATCGCCCGAAAAATATCGATGAACTTATCTCGTAATTTTTTCCACATCCCTACTGTTAAATGTTTGTAAATAGAAATAAAGTATACACATATTTTCACAATGTTTATTATGTTATCCTGCAAATTTATCAGTCCACAAGCAATCGTTACAATTTCATCCATGTAGCCTACATCCAAAATAGACACAATACATACAATACATTTCGCAATTTGGGTAGATTGAGCGTGTCAGTTTTTACAAAGTTTTTCAGCAGTTTCCACTGCTAAGCATTTTTATTATAATTTTACCACCTCAAAAATTATTGCGGCAAATTAAGAAGGTAGGTTAGAACCGTCAATGAAACCGAACTGGATTAAATGAATAAAATAGAAGAAATATTAACTATAACTTATTTGTTTACAAACAACCATAAAGTCATTATGACAGGTAATGACACTTGGCCGTTCTTTTTCTATAAGTAGATGGCAAAGGTTTTTCTTCTTAAACTTTCATGCCACTAATGACGTCATTCCGGTTGACCATATCCGCTCGACAAATATATTTATAAAAAAATAAATACGGGACCAAATGTTAAAATATTCAAACTAGTTTCTTAAATTGGCCTAATTTGTAGTAAAAAAAAAAACCTTTTATTTTTTAACCAAAGCCAATTCTGTATTCATATTTATTTTCCCATTTATAGACACCCCTTTTTCACTGAAGAAATATTTGCAATAACTATTTTCTAGAGATAGAGTTTAATACCTTTTATAATATCATTAAATTAATGCTTGTGTGATCTTCGATGATGATGCTTTATTTTGTCTGTTGGGTAATGGACAAAATTAGATTTTCTTACTTTGAATTTGATTTACAGTGTCATGACACTTAAAAAATACTTGGTACATGTTTATACAAAGCTATCACAGTTCTTTCGAACAGAACTTAGAATTTTATTGGTTTTGGATAGATAGCCTCAGAAATTAATACCAAATTCAGCTTAGATAAGACTTTCATTTAGAGCACATTATATATCTAGATGAAATGCCATTCATTCAATACGAATAATTATGACGTTGTCATAAATCTTTGTCCTTGTAAAAGAATTAAGCTAGAGGTAGTGATTCATTAAATAATAGTTAATATTCATTTGATTTTATTCTAAATCAGAAACACGCTGTTTGGATTTAACTTGAGGTTATATGAGGTAACATTCCTTCTTGTGTCCAACGTAGAATTAGCATAGGACATATATATTGAAAGCGCTAAAAGCTGATCTTGCCCTAAAGATGGCCATCGATTATAAAGAAGGAGGGAAAATTTTTCTCTCCCATAAAATTAATAATAAAAAAGGGTTAATAAGACAGCGATGAATTGACACACGTCTGACGATGATGTCAAAACTAAAAGAGGGAATTCAGGGATTACATAGAGGGGTTCCCACATAATATCAAGATTGAATCCAAACGTGTATTAAAATCATTGTAATCTTTAATTAATCGAAAAATTATTATCACACCTCAAGTTTCATTATCTAAAGGCATACAACATTAATATTCTCAGACGAGATTGTTAAAAGGTACACTTGGTTTAAGCTGAGTTATATTTTGGGATAATATAATCATATAAATCACTAGACGATCAAAACAGATACAGTAAGTATCACATACAGATTGGTCATTAGCAGCAGACAAGCGACACGCAGCCGCGGGGACCATCACAATACTTATGATCGAAAATGGTCCTTACTGTTTTCTAAACTCACCTATACTCCTCTGTAAGTTGGTTGATATATGTGACCAACGCATTTGCCACCCTCTGGTACAGCGGGTTGGTATCTGCCAATTCCTGCCAGGAGACGCAAGCGCACCAGTGGGGTTCGATTCCCGCTTCGCTGCAAGACCTGTTTTTGGGCACCTAAAAAATATATGTATATGTTACGGCTAAAGGTCGGTGTGAACGTAAACTTAAGATTAGCCGGCTAAACTTAGGTTAGGTTAGGTTAGGTTATGTTATTTTGTCGAAGATTAGCCGGCGTTTAGCCGGCTAATCTTAAGTTTAGGTTCACACCTACCTTTAGCCGTAACATATATATATTATAGTTTTTCGTAGTGGACCGGAAAACCCCTTTTTTTGGTTAGCCCAATTATTAGGGAAACCCTATTAGAAAGCTAACCAAATGGTAGGGTTTCCCTTTCGATAGGGTTAGTCGATGTCATGCTTACTATATTGAAAGGGTTTTTGAAAACAAGTCTATGAAATACCCAATCTAAAACCCTTTTAACGGTAAGCGATTCATAAAATACCAATCAAAACTCCTTTAAGGCGCCCTAGTATGCCAACAGAGCACATGTAAAATCGTTTTTTTAACGAATTCATGTCCTATATGGCTTTAAAAAAATAACATAGTTATTTCAGCATATAAGTAAAGGATTTATCTTTTTTTTAATTTAAAATCGTAGACTTCGCTCGATAAAAAAAATCGCAAACATACCGCAAATTTTTATGTAAAATGACTTTTATATAACTTTCACTTGGTTTATAGGTTTTAATTTTATACCAATAAATCGCAAACATTAAACTGCGGGGCGTGATTTTAGGATTTTCTTTAATTATTATTATTTCTGTTTAAATATCAATTTTAAGCAATTGGCGCTTACGTAATATTTTTCTGAGCAGAAATGGATAGACTGTTTCGTTCACACGAATCTCTTTAGTATATACCTACTTGTTTCATCGAATAGCGAGAGCTCAGACCATATTATAAGTGTATGATCTATGGCTCAGACCCACGCCAGCCATTGCTATGAGAGGTCTATGACTAGGCTTGCCAACCGTCCTGGATTTTCCGGGACGTCCCGCTTCTGAGTCAATTTTGTACCGTCCCGCCGAGACCCCTTGCGGGACGCCTTTTGTCCCGGAAATCAGTTAAAGTCATTAATAGAAGAAAAAGAAAAATCAGCCTCTGACAAGTACCTATTGGGTGTTTATGAATGAACATGGCACAAATTATTTATGTCCATGAAAGAGTAAAAATACTCCATGATTAGTGAGATTAGTAGACAAAACTGACTAAAAATCTCGCTGTGCGGCTGGTTTTTTTTCTTACTTTAGTCAGAGAAAATTAGAAGAATAGTGGATGGAACTCACAAAAAATCGTGCTGCGCGGCCGATGTTTTGCACTAAAGATTGGCAAAATTATGAGATTATTGGATGAAACTGTCTAAAAATCGCGCTGCGCGGCTTTTTTTGCTGTAGGCAGGGATTTTCCTAAAAAACCAGGCTTTTTGTGCATCCTAGACAGGCGTCTTCCCTTACGTAGATGGCGACTCTAGGGGTGGCATACTTTATTGTTTATTGGCCTAGGGCGCCAAATCTTAAAATACGTCCCTGGGCTGGACTACAAATTAATATTAATTTTGACCTAAAATGCAGCGAATTTTATAACTACGTATATAAAAACTTGTTAAAATGCGCAAAAAGTCTCAAAACAAGTAGTTTAAAATTTAGAAAATAAATTTAATTTAATAATTTTAAATGTTTCTCATACATTTTGTATTGATTTTTAGGGTTCCGTACCAAAATGGTAAAAAGGAACCCTTATGGTGTGACTCAGTCTGTCTGTCTGTCTGTCTGTCACAGCTGGATATCTCGAGAACTACTAATGGTATCAACTTGAAATTTGGAATAGTTTAAGATGACATTTGCCCAACTATTTTGCAAATAAGAAATAAATAATAAAATAAATATCTTTTTTACAACAGGGACTGAAAAGGGGTCTTTAAAATTTGAAGTACTATGGCATGTGGGGTATCATATGAAAGAGCGCCGTTTGCAAGTTAAAACGTTTAGCAGTTTATATAAAGATTACAGAAAAAATAAAACGATGTCTCAATATAGCATACTTTTTTAGAAATTATCAAATTTCTAAAAAAGTTAACATTAGTTCCAGTATCGGTCAAGAGATGGCGCAGACCTAAAACTGCAATACTAATTTTATTATTCTACTCTGCAGTGTGGTTTAGTGGTGTAATTATGATGGTATGGAACCCTCGGTGCGCGAGCCCGACTCGCTCTTGACCGGTTTTATTTTTTATTAGTCAGCATCCCATGTACCTATCTCTCATTATAAATGGTTATTAAAACAAAAATATCTACATCTACGGGTTTTTACGTCAGTAAATATGATCATAAGTTTACCATAAACGGATATACGACAGAGTTATTTTTAGGTCAATTTTAGTGGGGTGTAAAAACCAAGCTAACTTCGAAACTAAAGAAAATAGATAAGTTTTGATGTTTTAGCCTTTTTCATTACCAAACTCTAAGATTCTTCTTACTTGGTAATTTTTTTATAACTTCAAAAACAAAATGTTATGATTTTTTATATAAAATTAAAAACGTTTTTCGTCTCCTGAAAAGTCGGGTTTTGATTTATGACCTTTCTACCCAAAGGTATCGATGTATTTCAATAGTGTACTAACTGGTTCTAAAAGCGTCATAGCCCTCGGCACATCAGCCCCAGGGACTTTATACTGGTTCCAGTGTTGAGTCCAGTTCAGTGCGTCGAGTATAGTCGCGTGTATATCGTGAGGATTCGTCAGCACATTTGCGTTCATCTTCAAATTATTCTGAGCATTCGGCCGCTTCGCCTTTAGATCTTCGGGCAGTACTATAGCCATAAGAGGTAGACGCTCTTCGAATTTGCCTTGGAGTGTATTTCTGACTTTTGCGTATCTGTTAGAAGAACAGTAGGTGATTAATATATTAGAAAAATACTAGAAAAAAAAGTATCAAAAAACAAAAAACCGACTTCAAAAAACCTACCTCTAAAAAGCAAAAAATAATATTCGTAATAATAAAAACACGTCTATTGAAGTCGGGTGGGGGCTGGAGTACAAATTCCTTTTTTTTATTCTAAAAGCCACACCCGACTTCAATAGACGTGTTTTTATTATTACGAATATTATTTTTTGCTTTTTAGAGGTAGGTTTTATGAAGTCGGTTTTTTGTTGTTTTAAACAATTTTTTATTTTTTTATTTTTAGTGTAGGTACCTTTTGTATGAGGGAGTGTAGAAATCGGCACAGCCAAACGTGAGTTAATCGCGGAGAAACATACATACATGCGGGTCAAACTGAGAACCTCCTTTTTTTAAGTCGGTTGAAGAACTACACTTAAGATATCCCCTTTAAAACAAAAAAATAATTATCTTATTCAGATCTTATGATCTGAATAAGATAATTATTTTATTCTTTGTTTAGACAAAGAAGTTATACGACTGATCATCAAGGTAGTTCACACAAAAACAAAAAACCCACTTCAAAAAACCTACCTCTAAAAAGCAAGAAATAATATTCGTAATAATAAAAACACGTCTATTGAATTCGGGTGGGGCTGGAGTACAAATTCCCTTTTTTTATTCTAAAAGCCCCACCCGACTTCAATAGACGTGTTTTTATTATTACGAATATTATTTCTTGCTTTTTAAAGGTAGGTTTTTTGAAGTCGGTTTTTTGTTTTTTAAACAATTTTTTATTTTTTTATTTTTAGTGTAGATACCTTTTGTATTAGGTAGTGTAGGTATATTTATTATTTAGTTAGAAAAATCGGCTCAGCCAAAAGTGAGTTAATCGCGGAGAAACAAACATACATGCGGGTCAAACTGAGAACTTCCTTTTTTAAGTCGGTTAAAGAACTATACTTAAGATATCCCTTTTCCAACAAAAAAATAATTATCTTATTCAGTTTATAAACAAAGAAGTTATACGACTGATCATCGAGGTAGTTCACGCAAAATCATACTTTTTTCGTGCTTTTTTCAAGATTACTTGAAAAGTACTGAATTGATTTCACAATTTTAAAAAATGGGACCAACTTGGAAGTTTACCTAATGTAATAACGTTTGAATCATTTCAATCGGTTCAGCCGTCTTCGAGTAATCGGTGTACATACAAAAAACAACAAAAAAAGGGTCGAATTGAGTACCTCCCTCCTTTTGAAGTCGGTAAAAATCATACTATTTTCGTGCTTTTTTCAAGATTACTTGAAAAGTACTGAACCGATTTAAAAATTTAAAAAAAAATGGGACCAACTTGGGAGTTTACCTAATGTAATAACGTTTAGAATCATTTCAATCGGTTCAGCCATCTTCGATGTACATACAAAAAAAATGGGTCGAATTGAGTACCACCCTCCTTTTGAAGTCGGTAAAAATCGACTCACCCGTAGCACCTCAGACGGGACACGAACATGCACCCTTGGGATTACGGCCCGATGCCACAGAATACATAATATGCACTGACCAATTATGCTACCAAGTCGCCACATAATTGGTCAGTGCATTGGACTGGAATCCCAAGGGTCCCGAAGGTTCGAGTCCCGTCTGAGGTGCTACGGGCAAATCGATTTTTTCTAGTATTTTTTCTAATATATTAATTATTTTAATATAAAAATAGCATTGTGAATGCCTAAAATCTAAAAATTCAATAACAGTAGGTTATTTTATTTCTACAGGGTAGATTTAATTTTTATGTCTACAGATACATTTATACAGGGTTATTTGTAAAACACCAACAACCTCGCAGGAGTAGATTGTGGTGGCGGGTCCTCTTAAAGAAAACAGCAGGTTGGAGCCACATGAGGCGTTTATTAATTTATTAAAAATGTCTTACAAAAAGATCGTGTGCACGCTGCTGCCGAGCGAAAGAGGAAACGGATATATCAAAAAACCCCGACAATGTTATTATAGTTTCTGACAGATTAAACACTACTACATAGATTACTGACATCATGAACAACAACGTTTGTTCTATGACTTTCCGAATAAGACAAAATAAACTACTTTTCATACAAAATTCAATCAGCTGTTCGGAAAGTGTGGAAGCAAAGTTGTTGTTTTGTCTTTTTTCGGAAAAGTCGTATAACAAACATTTTTGTTTACGATGTAAGTAATCTACTCCTAAGAGGTTGTTGGTGTTTTCAAATAACCCTGTTTTTTGATATGTTAACATTATTTTAGCATTGCACTATAACAACAATCCTTATTACAGGCTCGGCCAAGATAGTACAGTAGCCCGTAGAACATTTAAATCACTAAAAAGGTTACCGTTTGCCATTGTGAAATAGTTATTTATTACGAAATTATAGATACTTTAACCCAAGTTTTACAGATCGCAACCCGCCGTAACCTATATTTGTATATCTCCAAAAATGATATTTTTTTATTTTTCGAGGTTTACCACATGGTTTAGCTATTGTCGTGTTCTACAGCTTTGTTTGATTGCCACTGATAATAGTAAGACTATGGAAAGTGACTATACAAAGATTTAAGACCAGATAAAGTCCAACCATTTTCATCAGGTCTTAAATATGTGTATGGCTCGCACTCGCTACGCTCGTGATTCAAAGCCGGCCATATACGCTAGGTTATGCATGATTGTCAATAACAACAACCTTACAGGCATAACAATTTGTTATACCTGTAAGGTCAAAACCGTCATGCATATAACCTAGCGTGTATGGGATAAAACTGCATGCCTGTTCATGCAAGCCGCTCGGTTATGCCTGTGGTCAAAACCGTCATGCATAACCTAGCGTTATGCATGACGGTTTTGCATGAAAGTTTTGCATGATGGTTTTTAACCAAGCTGCAAAACCTTCATGCAAAGCCGAGTTCAAGAGAACACACACGTAACTGCAAATAAGCTTTACGCTTTCCGACTTGTTCTGATTTGCCGTTCCGATATAATGTGACCGTAGAATAAGTCACAAAACAGAAGTTACACAATGCTACATTCTTGTAGTTTTAAATTGTTTAAAAATTACCGTTCGCTCTTAGCACTATTAACTTTTTGATATTAAATACTATATAGATTTATGCTTGTACTCGGTTTGGTTGGTAGTAGGGCTAATGTCAAGTCCGCCTGGCTAGCTACCACCATCTTACCTAAGTCTGACACCATAACAACAATTTAAAAATTGTTGTGTACCAGCAGTTAGAGGTAAGATAGCCAGTATTCCGGGTGTAGTGCGCTTCCACCTTCGGCCTTTTCGTCATTTGACATCAGGTGAAATGAAGACCAAGCACTATCCCGTTGTGTATAAAAAAAATGTTCTGGTTAGTTAATTTTTTTTATTTTTCTTAATCTATTTATTTTTGATAGAAATTACTTAAAGAAGATAATGTGGAAAATTTTAACTGATAAGTAAATCAAGTATTTATCAAGCCGCTCGCATACTATACACGGAATTTGGAAATAAAATATTTTCTGACGTCTGTTGGGAAGGGAAAACATGCAGATTTGATGGGTTTCAACTTAGAGCTTTCAAAAATCTTCGTAAATGTACCTAATATTTAGTGAATTTTCAATAAATAGACAACTTACATAATTATTAAATTAACTATTAATAATTATAATTATTTAATAATTATTATACATGTCCCAAAACTTTGCCACACGGAGGGAAAGTAGGCCTTAAATATTGAAGATTGGGAATTTTACTGAAAGAAGACTTCATTTGTTTATAAGGGTCCCCCCAGCCAGACCTACCGGTTTCTTTTCTTTGCTTTGCTGTTCGGCAATGAAGCGCCGGCCAAGCGGCTCATTTTCAATCTATCGCATATTTTCAATCTAAATACATTTCACATAATGTGAGCTTTGTTCCTTAAACGATCGTTATGAAAACACAAAAAAATAGTTCAGGTAGGTAATGATGCCACTCACGACCCTGTTCACAATTTATATAAATATGCGATCGATTTACTTTTAGCAATCGGAGACCATGTTCAGGGTGGCATATCACCCAGAAGCTTCCTACGTCGCAACCCAGACGATTATATTTGATAATACCAAGCTAGTGGCTATTTTGCCAATTTGGTCTGGTCCCAATATGCGATAGATTGAAAATGACCCTGTTGGCCGGCGGTCTAAACAGCAAGGTAGAACAGCAAAGCAAAGAAAAGAAACGGTAGGTCTGGGGGGACCCTAAAAATATATGGAACTCACACCACACACACCACACACGCTAGGTTATGCATGACGGTTTTGACCACAGGCATAACCGAGCGGCGTGCATGAATGGCTTGCATGAAGGTTTTACAGCTCGGTTAAAACTGTCATGCGTAACCTTACGTGTGTGCTCTCTATTGAACTCGGTTTTGCATGAAGGTTTTGCAGCTCGGTTAAAACCGTCATGCATAACCTAGCGTATATGGCCTGCTTAATATAGACTACTGAGCACAGTGAGTGATTCAAAGTCACGAGGTAGAACAAAATGATGGTCTCGTGTAAAACATACAACTTTTCACCTCTACCAGCGAGAAAAATTTTACGTGAGTTTCCTGGTAAAAAGCTAAATTTCAGCATTAGAAACTTGTTCACTCAATTCTTTTGGAGTTAGACAACTATCTTCATCGTTGGACGCACTCATTTTTTGTAATTTATCACAAAAAATTTTCGATCAAACCTATGCTGCAAAATTTTATTCATAAAGTACATTCCCTCCGTTTTGTTTTGTCATTATTACGTTGTGCTTTTCTCTTATTCATTAATATTCCATCTTATTTATTTATTATAATCATAAAACACTAATTTGTTAATAACATTAATTTTTCTTATTTTGAAAAATTAATGTTATTAACTATTAATTTTTAATAGAAAATTATATTGATATAAAATATCGGCTTTCTTTAAGATTAAAGCAGTACAACTTCTGTGCGTAGTACTATTATTTATTCTGTGCTAGAACGAACTCTTCTTTTTCCGAGTCCCAAATGCCGCCATTTATATATCTACTTCCCTCTTCACGTCGCAACGCCACGCTGACCACGCTATCGTCCAGGCCTGTTGCCAGGGTTGGTTACTGTTAAACATTGCTTACGTTTAAAGATAATATCGCGAAAATATGAGTTTTTCTGTAGTTTGAAATCATTATTATAGTCTAGTTAGTAGATACAAAAATAAAATATTAACTTTTTCTGAGTAAGTACTTACCTACTCCTGAGTTTGTATTAATAAAGTAAATAAACATTTAGTATGGAAATTAAATTAAATTTTGAACAAAAATGTACTTCTAAAACATTTTTAGGTTTTAAACATCTTACTGTTTCGTTATGTTTAATCACGTAACGAAATCACAGAATAGATACGAAATAGTACTTATTGTATAAAGCTGGGTATGACTGATAAGTACTCTATTTATTATACTTTAAGGCGGTTGTATGACCAAATACACCACAATAACTTGACACCATTGTTATTTGTTTCACAGATCGTACGGAACGCACTAACAGGCAAACGCGCGTGTGGCGGCCGGCGACGCCGGCCGTAACAACCCGACCTACACCTACCTACACCAAGTGAGTGACTTTGAGCTCGTTCGGAGCGGGAGTGTCCGTTCTAGTCAGTTTTATTTATTCTTATGACAACTGAACAGCAGCGTGGTGCTTTTATTTGGCTGAAACCCATATTGTTGTGACGACAAAATACTATTTTCTGAATATTTTTTTTGTAATTTTCCGCATACAAATTTTTCTACTACCTTGTCCAGAATGGGTAAAATAGTAATAGGACTGTATTTGCTATAATCATGGGTGCTGCCTGCCACCTTTGTGGATAGGCCGGACAATGCCTGTTTTTAACTTTTTGGGGTACAGTCCGGTTTCTATACTAGTATTTATAAACCGCGTTATTGCGCCCACAATTCTATCAGAAAGCTTCACTATGTCAACCGCACGGATGCCATCAACACCCAGGGCTTTTTGCGGGTTGATGTTTTATAATTTTATGTATTTCAAAATTGGTTGCTTTCGGGAAAAACATAGATTTGTCTATAGATGTAGTGTAGTCATTTGTATTCAATAAATTATTTTGGAACGAGGAGATCCGCAGGAGAACTAAAGTAACCGATATCGCTCGAAGGATTGCTCAGCTGAAGTGGCAATGGGCAGGACACATAGCGAGAAGAACTGATGGCCGTTGGGGCGGAATGGTTCTGGAATGGCGACCGCGCACCGGACGATGCTCCGTGGGTAGGCCCCCGACAAGGTGGACCGACGATCTGGTGAAGGTTGCGGCGCGCCGCTGAATGCGGACAGGCAGCGCAGGACCGATCGTCGTGGAGATCCTTGGAGGAGGACTATACCCAGCAGTGGGTGTCGTACGGCTGATATGATGAAATTATTTTGGCAGTTGGGAAAAATAGAACATTTTCCTGAAATGTATTAGCAAAATTGTTAGCTAATTTTGTAAGAGTTTTCTTCGCTAAATGCTTTTATTATCAAAAAAGTCGTGTGAAGTCAGTTGGGAGCAGACGTGTACATCGTTAATTTCTGTTTCCCCTAAAAATCTTTTTATACGGCATGCGAAAGTAATCCTTACTTATTCTTGCTATTCTCTGTCTAAAAAGTGAATATTGTGTGCAGTGTCTTTCATAAAAATAGTAAAACTATGAGCTAAGTCGTGCCGTCGCCTAAGGTCGCGGCTGATAGATGCTAGCGCGGGGACCGCAAACCTCACCGCTACGATAAAGGACGGAAGAAATAATTGCTCTCTCTTTCATATCGATCTCGATCGGTGCGCGCGAGCAGCATACATACATAACTAAGCTAACAAAAAATGAGTCGTGCAGCGTGTCCTGATACTATCGACGATGAAATGCAACCGATGCGCAAAAAATTATCACCTACTTTGTGTGTATATCAAAAAAGACGACCTAGAAAACACTTCGCGTGATTATAAGAAGAACTGGTTATGCCCTTTATGCCTCACAAAACAACCTAAAAGTGATAATACGACTAATCCGGTGCGGCCATCTACTCCTACGGAAATGGCAGATATTACGTTTAAAAGTACCAGACGCAAATTACATTGCAGGACGGATAGCGATCCGTGTTTGAATATCTCGGCTACTTTGGATACGGGCAGGGAAAGCGTTCGTGAGGTTATACGTGAGGAGCTGCGTGGCGCTATGAAAGAATATATGGCAGAATGTATGCTCGAGTTCAAAAAAAATTTGAAAGTGCAATTCTCTGAGATATCAAATCAATATAGTGATTTTAAAAATTCCTTGGAATTTATCAGTGATAGTTTCGACAACTTCAAGTCTGAATTAACAGCCACCAACACAGAAATTTCTTTACTCAAAAAGGAGAATGACACCCTGAAATCTGACTTACACTTATTAAAATCTCGCTTCAACACATTTGATCAACTTTCCCTTTCATCTAACCTAGAAATACAATGCGTGTCCGAGCGCAGGTCCGAAAATATAATTAATATTGTGCAGGAATTGGGAAAAACAATTAAAAATAAAGTTGAAGACAAATATATTTTTTACTGTTCACGCACAGCTAAGTTACAACCTGATAACCCAAGGCCACGCTCAATTTTGGTGAAATTTAGCACACCTAGAACCAGGGACTGTTTTCTCGCTGCCGCCATCCAGTTCAATAAAGACAATCCCGGAAACAAACTTAATACGGGACACCTGGGAATGACTTCTACTAAAGTGAACCCTATTTACGTCACGGAGAATCTGTCGCCGGAAAATAAGTACCTCCACGGTGCAGCGCGCAAATATGCAAAAGAACACAACTATAAGTATATATGGGTCCGCGGCGGCCGCGTCTATCTTCGTAAGACAGAAACCTCCGAGGCGATTTTTGTGCGTAATATGGAAGTAATTGAAAAACTTAAATAGTTTTAGTTTATTTTTAAGAAAATAATCATGTGTTTTATTTTTATATAGTTTAAGTTCTCTGCTAAATTAAGTTTTTATTTTCAAAATGTAAGAGGGTTACGAACCAAGACAAATGAATTACTTTTAAATACAGTTAGCGGCGAATATGATATAATTATTTTAAATGAGACTTGGCTTAATAGTAGCATTAAAGATTCAGAACTATTTTCTAGTTATTATAATGTTTATAGGCGAGACCGCGAAACTAGTAGTCTCCAAAGAAAAAAGGGTGGGGGTGGCATCTTAGTAGCCATTTCAAAAACCATTAAGTCATATAGATTGACAAATTATGAAAGTTGTTGTGAGGATTTGTGGATTGGAATTGAGGTTATGGTTAACAATAAAAGGGAGACATTATTACTATGTACTGCTTATTTCTCTCCGCCCGTTCCAACATTACATCTTGAACACTTTTGCAACAACGCGAATTTGATACTATGTAATTATGATCGTGTTTTAATCTGTAACATGTGACTTTAATCAAAGTAACATTGATTGGCATGGCACACCGGGAAGCCCTCTCTCACCTAATATAAAATCTAACTGCGTCAACTCAGATAATCTTTTAGAATTTTTAACATTAAATAACTTAGGTCAGTTTAACTTTATTACAAATCAAAATAACAATGTTTTGGACCTTATCCTTTCTAACATCCCAATCTGTGACCTTAAACCTCCATCATTTCCTATTAGTAAAATTGACTATCCCCACCACCCCCCTTTAGAATTTTGTACTGTTTTTGATGAACCTGACAGATTAAAAAAAATGTAAACTCTTTAAAAAAAAATTTTCATAAAGCGAAGTACAGTCTGTTCATCCTTACTTGTCTTATTTAGTAAACAGTTTTTGACAGTTGTCATACGTCTTTTAAATTTAAATCGTTATTTAAAAATATGTTAGTAAGTTTATGAAATTATTGTTAATTTATTAACAATTTATTTCATAATCTATGTGTGGAAAACCATTTGTTTTATTTTACAAATGATTATTTCAATAAAGAGTTGGGTGAAGATTGTTTACCATATAAGGCAAGTAAGGATGAACAGACTTTACGGTCAAATTTGCAATTATCTTGAAACTGTTGAATGGATTCGTGAATTCAGCACTTGCACTTCTGTCGACGCAATGGTAGAAAAATTCTATTTTATACTAAATTACACTATCAAGGAATTTGTTCCTAATTGCCCTATATCTTCGAACAAAATCCCAGTTTGGTATTCTATAGAATTAAGGCACTTACTTAAAGAAAGATATAAATATCGGGTCCGTTATAAAAAATACAAAAACCCCTTAGATAATATATCTCTTAATTCATTAAAGAAAAGATGCTTAAGTTTAGCAACTAGGTGCTACAATAATTACATACAATTAATAGAAAATTCTATTAAATCTAATCCAAAATTTTTCTGGTCGTATATTAAGCAAAAAATAAGAACAGTGTAGCCTTTCCTTCTTCAATTAAATTTGACAGTGAAATTGCTTCTACAGGTCCTGAAATTTGCAACATGTTGGCTGCTTTCTTTTCGTCTACATATAATATTGAGGACGACGGTCGCAGCTATGATATTTCTACCATCGAAACACATGACATCTCCAACTCCTTATGCACCGTTTCATTCTCTGAGGAGCAGGTCCAGAAACGATTAAAATCACTTGATCGTAATAAGGGGGCGGGAGTTGATGGCATACCTTCTGTTTTTGCTGTGAACTGTGCCAATCAGCTGTCATTACCGCTTACACTTATATTTAATAAATCGCTTTCCTCAGGCATATTTCCCTCACTTTGGAAGATGGGCTTGATTGTGCCAGTTCATAAATCGGGTGATACTACCAACGTTAAAAATTACAGACCCATCACTATATTATCTGTATTCGCTAAATTGCTCGAATCCTTGTTATGTCCGCTAATAACATGGCAAATTAAAAGCCTACTATCCGACTCCCAACACGGATTTGTTAGAGACCGATCTACTATTACCAATTTAATTGATTTTATCGATGATGTCATATCCAATACTACAGATCGCACGCCAGTTGATGTTGTTTACACTGATCTCTCGAAGGCTTTCGATAGGGTTCCTCATTACATCTTACTTAAGAAATTATCCCATTATGGTTTTGCTGGCAGTTTGCTTCAATGGTGTTGCTCATATTTAAGTGATCGTACTTCAAGGGTGGCAGTTAGTGGGTATGAATCGGAACCATTTCCAAATCCAACAGGTGTGCCTCAGGGCTCCCATTTAGGGCCTATATTCTTTAATCTTTTCATAAATGATGTCGCAACATGTTTTAAAAATTGCAAGGTTTATTTGTACGCTGACGATCTCAAACTAATGAGGCCAATTAAGGAAAGTCACGATGTGAGATTATAACAAGATGACCTGTACAGATTGGACATTTGGTGTGTAGAAAACAAGATGGTGTTGAATGTCGATAAATGTTGCTATATCCGGTTTACTCGAAATCACCACGTTTTGTCTGATGTTTACACTATATCCAATCAGGTCATTCGGGAAGTTCAGAGTGTTCGAGATCTTGGCGTCATACTAGATAAAAAATTAAGCTTCAAAGATCATTACGATCATACAGGGTCACTGGAAATATGACGTATTCCTGCTAAGGGGTTATAGATGACGTCAAAACAAATATTTTTTGCCATATAACTTTTTCTCAAAAAATTAACAGTTTTTGAGTTAATTGAAATAAAGTATTTTTTTACCGAAAGTACGTTTTCAGACACAAAAATTTAAAATAAAAGTTAACTACTCATTCGATTCCGGATTTTTTATCATTTTGGGATAGAAAACAATCTGAGTGTTGATAATGAATAAATAAAATTTCATAAAATACATTTGTTTATAAAAAATTCAATCCCAGTCCCATCCCAGTGTTCCCCAGCAGCGGGGCATTAAAATGGCTGATATGCATGGTTATTTTTGATGCTGTCTGTATAAAATTTTGACTCATCGGCGGAAAATAATCCTGTTCCAAACTCACTCGGATGAAAGTATTTTTAGTGCGCACGATCATTTATGGCAAACTAGCTTCCGCCCGCGACTTCATCCGCATTTACAGTCGAGAAAATCCCTAGGGAACCTTTAACCAAGATAATAGTATCCTCCTATGTTTTAATCCGGTTTATAAACTATCTGTGTGCCAAATTTCATCCAAATCTGTTCAGCCGTTTTGCGTGATTGATTAACAATCATCCAAACAAGCAAACTTTCACATTTATGGAATAAGTAGGATAATACGGCCACCTCCGAAGCGCTTGAAGTAGGAAATTTTTGGTACATGAAATGGGACTGCTATTTAGTTAAGTCTTAATTTCTCATTTTTTATTTAAGTTATTATTAAGTTTTATATCTCAACTGAAAGCTGAATAGATGGTGATGTTTCTAAAATATTATGCACGCTTAGTTACTAGGATTTTTAAAAAGATATTTGATGCTATTTCTAAAGAATGTGAAAAAATAAAATAATTAAATGCATTTAAGGATTGAATTTTTTATAAACAAATGTATTTTATGAATTTTTTTTTATTCATTATCAACACTCAGATTGTTTTCTATCCCAAAATGATAAAAAATCCGGAATCGTATGAGTAGTTAACCTTTATTTTAAATTTTTGTGTCTGAAAACGTACTTTTGGTAAAAAAAGACTTAATTACAATTAACTCAAAAACTATAAATTTTTTGAGAAAAGGTTATATGACAAAAAATATTTGTTTTGACGTCATCTTTAACCTCTTAGCAGGAATACGTCATATTTCCAGTGACCCTGTATAGTCTCTAAAGCACTTAAATGTCTAGGGTTCATTATTAGAAACACTAAATATTTTAGGAACGTTAATTCTATAATAACACTGTACTATAGCCTAGTCAGATCTACCCTAGAGTATTGTAGTGCGGTGTGGCACCCTTTCTATGAAGTTCATTCCAATAAAATAGAACGCGTGCAAAAGAAGTTCCTGTATCACCTGTCGTACAAAGTTAATATGGCGAAAAAACTTCACAGCTATTCAGACCGCTTAAAGCACTTTAAATTAATATCACTGAAAAATCGTCGTAAAATCCTAGACCTAACTTTTCTCCATAAGCTAGTCAATGGTAATATAAATTGTCCCCAACTGCTAAAAAAACTAACTTTCAATATCACTCGCAAGCTACCTCGTTTATCTAGATATTCATTGTTCTCTCCTAAGCGTTTCAAAACTAACCTAGGCCTTAACTCTCCTCTTTATAGGTTACAGTCGCAGTATAATACTGTTAGTAGAAATAAGGTGGTGGATTTATTTAAGTTACGATTACCTGCATTTAAAAAGGAATTATTAATGTTACTCGGCACTTAAAGTGTCGCACAAATCTGCATTGTTTTGTTTTTTTCATTCTGTTTTCTTTACAATCATTAAAATAATATTAGTAATTTAGGTAAGTAAGTATAATTAATTTAACTTAGGGGATGCTTCCTGCTCCCAAACGATTCTGATTCAGTTAATGCTTTCCGTGGCAGCCTATAATTAAGTCAACACCATGTATAATCATTAAACATGTAATGTACTTCTTAGCATGTAAGGGTGTATGTACTTGTTGGTTGTCCAAATAAATAAAATAAAAATAAAATTATTATATTATCAATCGATTTTGTTACTTTCCCTGATATATTGTTTATAATTTGCCATATATCCTAGTGTCGTGACTATATTTGTTTTAGTACCTATTATTATATTCTTTGGTAAAAGCGTGTTCGATGTTTTATTTCACTTACCTTACACCATGGTCACCCATCACTATTAGAATCGTGTCCTTCAGCCTGCCAGCTTCTTTGAATACCCTCAAAAAATCTGCTGTTGCATTATCAGCGGTACCGAGGTAATTGAAATCATCGTGACTAATGTCAACGATAAATGTGAAACAAAAATGTTTGCCATCTAGCCGAAGGAACTGTAATAAATATAGATTTGTTTTATTAAATACTTTTAAATCAGAGTTGTTTCAATTCACAATTTTACTACACTGTTATAAGAAGTTAGTCTGTAATAGTACATTATGATATAAGTGCGGTACGTTGAAAATTACAGCCGAGGCGATATTGCTGGCCCGAGCCGTAGGCGAGGGCTACAAGAAAGCAGAGGCTGTAATTATCAAAGCGCACGTATGTCATACGACGTTTTATAACATATTTGCGAGGAAATAAATAAAACTTGGACTTTGCACCTTTGCTTGTTTTCCATGTGATTAAATTTTGATACGCTTGTAAGTATCTTATCGGTCAATTTTTCGGGCAAGAGGCTTAGAGTAGCCCTTTTCGCTGCCTCTGAGACTTCTGGCGGTGTTGAATTAATAAATTTATCAGTACTTGACGACATTTTCAAATAAAAACAATACAGCAAAAAAAATTAAATTAGCAATGCGCGCGCATCGGCGCTTTTTTTAAGGCAAAGGCATAAAAACAGCCAGTATTACTAATAAAGTAAATTAATATTTTTGTGTTTTTGTTATAGATAAATGGTTGTAATTTATTGTCAACATTAATTAAATTGAATAATTAAATGTTTATTTATTATATTTTATCTCCCAAAGTTAATTTTATCCATAAAATGTTGACCTCTTTTCTGATATAAAAACTCTTTGCTACGATTTAAAAAAGTACCGTTCGTTTTAGACGAAGTATGATAAACCGTGCGGTAATGTAAAGTAAAACGCACGGTTTATCAAGGAAACCGTGCGTTTTACTTTACATTACCGCACAAGTTCGTAATGAGATACAATACGATATTGAAATTGATGTAATAAGAGACCCTTTACGAGCAAATATGTTATAAAATAATATTTGGTAACAGAGATGTTTCTCGTTGCAAATGTGTGAAAAAGTATCGGTTTTAAAGTTCCTGATATAAACTAACAGCATGGGGATCTCACTCTGCACTTACTTTTATATTAAACCTACTGCTCGCGGCTGACTCAGTCGAGCCAGCGCACGAGGGATGTCATGTGTCGGTTGAGACAGAGCCCCGCGGAAGAAAGAGAAGCACTTCGGAGGCGCTTGTAATAATAGGCACACAGCGCTGTGCAATAAAATTGTACTTTATTGCCATGCAACGAGAGTAGCTTTTTATTTGATTGTGTCCATAGATTTAACCTCAAAAAGTTACCTAAATTACCTGATCCGTAATGTTCATCATTAGCTTGAACCGCGGCGTGGCCCCTACACAGAAGCGGAGATTTTTGGACTTCCACACGGAACTCCTTGATGACTCCTCTTCTTGGTAGAAAGCCCATAGGTAGTGATCAGCCGGTTGTTTACGGAACCCGTTGAAGCGGTTTTGGAAAGTGCCAATCGAGGGCATATCTTCGAAGAACGCTGTGCGGTATCTAGAGAGAGAGAGAAAGGAAACAATTATATGTTTTAAGGCCTACTCAGACCTTTTTTTTGTATCAAGAGGAGAATGCAGTCTTTACGCATACCAAACGGCATGTTGGACTCGGTCATACTCGGGAAACCCGAGCATGTCCCTCGCCGCACCCGACCCTCCCACCAAGCCTAATAGGCTTCGTGTCAGGGCCGGGCGGTTCTCACCCCTGCCCTGCCCCTAACGATCTCTAAAGTTCGAGAGGGGGCCAGGCAGGGGGAGGGAGCTGATTGGCTTTGGGGATAAGGTATCTCCTGTATACGTAAGTGAACATTTAACGCCGGCCAACAAGGCACTTCACGCCGAGACCAGACTTAAAGCCAAGGATAAATAATACAAATATGTATGGCTAAATTACTTTATATTAATAGAAACATTTTGGCTTATAATTTTGATATTATTGAAACTTCTTACTGAAACTTGGCTTCTATCTTAGATGCTCAGTTGTTTGATAACAGGTACCAAATCTTTAGAAGAGATAGAGAATCTAATAACATTTATGATCGCAAAGACGGCGGTGGTGTATTAGTTGCTGTAAATAACACTATTAAAGCTTATCGAAATCAATTATACAATAGCGCGTGTGAGGATTTATGGGTAACTGTTATATGTTGAACAATACCAAACTTATAAACATTTGTGCCGTATATTTGGCCTCTCCTGTAAAATTGGAACATTAAGGCGATTCTCACACCGCCGGCGCGCACCGTCGCGGGACGCGGTTTGGCGTTTCATGCGCGCGGCGACGGTGCAGCGCGCCGCCTATTCGGGTGGTTTTCGATGCGCCTCCGCGCTGGTCGGCGTCATACGACGGCCCCGCGCTTACGTACAAAAACCGGCACGATACTATGGAGCTCAGTGTGTTGTACCCCGCGATTTCCGCGCCTCCTGGCGCGGCCTCGGTGTGTTGGACCAAGCGGTTTTCTATACAAATTGATGTATTTGTATACAAAGTAAAACAACAACGTCTAAAACGCCTTTACTGACAAGTGACAAATCTACGTCTATTATAAATGGTTTGGATCAGGCACTGATTTTAGGTGATTTTAACCCTAGAACCGTACCCTGGGGTACAAGTTTAAAAAATATTTTAAAATCGCCGAAAACTTTTTTGCTGTAAGACGCTTTATTCTGCTCATGGGTGTATTTACTAGTGGCAGCAAGACGCGTGGATACCTCCACTGGGTGTCAGTTTTGTTGAAGAGTAGACTTGGTAGACCAGCATGTGGGGCACACCAGCACCCCAGGGTACAGTTAACGTAAGTATTTTATTACGAATATTTTTTGTTATTGATATTTTTAGCGCATTCATATTGTTTTTTTTTTGGTATGAATATTATGATAGGTGGTGTGATAATCTTATATAAACCATTTTATACAAAAGCTAGCGAGCTTAAGTAGGTTATTTTGATTTTTTTCAACAGATGTATATTTTTCATTTTCATTTTCTCCTTTTATTTACAGTATTGTTTTTTGTCAAATAATTTCACAAGGTAAATCGAACAAAAACAATAAAGAATATTGTTATGAAACAGGAAGATATAGATGACCCTATTTACCTAAAAAATCAAGGTTTTTATGTCATAAATTATTGCCTAGAATAGAGGTTTCAATACCGAATTTTGCCGACGTCCCTAAAAATAAATTATTGAAGATATATTGGGCAAAAAATTACCAAAAGCTGCGACAACCTCTTTAGATCCGAAATCTAGAAGATGTTTTTATACCCAAAGTAGGAAGATCGTAAATCTCGCATACAGTGCACCAAGTGAAAAAAATATTTGAAATGACCATACAAGCAAAATGTGCTCAAAGTTTTTCGTTAGTTCCTAATTATTCGTCTAAATTGCCATTAGTGAAACTGAAATTAACGTTTAAGAAGCTTATGTATGTTGATTTTTAGTAAAAGTAAAATAATAAAGTTATTTTGTCTGTTGGGTAATGGACAAAATTAGATTTCCTTACTTCAAATTTGATTTAGAGTGTCATGACACTTGAAAAATGCTTGGTTTATGTTTATAAAATGCTATCACGGTTCTTTCGAATAGAACTTAGAATTTTATTGGTTTTAATTTGATAGCCTCAGTTAATTGATACCAAATTCAGCTTAGATAAGACTTTCATTTAGAGCACATTATATATCTAGATGAAATGCCATTCATTCAATACGAATAATTATGACGTTGTCATAAATCTTTGTCCTTATAAAAGAATTAAGCTAGAGGTAGTGATTCATTAAATAATAGTTAATATTAATTTGATTTTATTCTAAATTAGAAACACGCTGTTTGGATTTAACTTGAGGTTATATGAGGTAACATTCCTTCTTGTGTCCAACGTAGAATTAGCTTAGGACATATATATTGAAAGCGCTAAAAGCTGATCTATTACCCTCTTGGTGGCCACCTATAATAAAGGGAGAAAAAAAATAATCTCCGCTAAAATTTATAATAATAAAAAGGGTTAAAAATATAAAAATAAATTTCAAAAAATTAAAAACCCGCCTGCCTAAAAAGACAAGTCAACTGAAAAGATGGAAACAAGATTAAATATTAAAGGCAACATTATAACATGCAGTCGGAGGCATGCATAAAGAAAGTGACATTATGAATGATTTGAGTTATATGCCTCCGACTGCATGTTATAATGTTGCCTTTAATATTTAATCTTGTTTCCATCTTTTCAGTTGACTTGTCTTTTTAGGCAGGCGGGTTTTTTTTATTATTTTTTTTATTTATTTTTTTTTAGTTATTATTTATATGATATACCTTTTTGAAATCCTTATAATAAGCCCTTTAATTTGACACCCATATTGCAGTATTCTAAAAAAAAATTTTTTTTCCGCTACGTATAATAGCACCGTACAGCCGCCATGTTGGTTTTTTTTATAACGCCACCTTCTTAAGAACACTTGGGCTGAGAGACAAATCTAACGATATGTTAATCATGGAAATCTGTTCAGCCGTTTGAAAGATATGAGGTAATAAAGAATATTACATACAAACTTTCAAGATACGCGCGAAAAACATAACCCTCTTGCAGTCGGGTAAAAATAGACAGCGAATTGACACACGTCTGACGATGATGTCAAAACAAAAAATAGGGAATTCAGGGATCACATAGAGGGGTTCCCACATATTAAGATTGAATCCAAACGTGTATTAAAATCATTGTAATCTTTTATTAATCGAAAAATTATTATCACACCTCAAGCTCATTATCTAAAGGCATACAACATTAACAATCTCAGACGAGATTGTTATAAGGTACACTTGGTTTAAGCTGAGTTATATTTTGGGATAATATAATCATATAAATCACTAGACGATCAAAACAGATACAGTAAGTATCACATACAGATTGGTCATTAGCAGCAGACAAGCGACGCAGCCGCGGGGGACCATCACAGCACGCATCAGGAGTCAGCATTGAACCCAGGTATTTGAAGCATGGCACTCTGGGCAGCTGTGTCTGTTCGATGTACATGTCGCAGCCTGTTCTTTCTGTACCACCAAAGTCGCACTCCATGTATTCTGTTTTCGTCCGGCTTATGCGTAGCTCTCGCCATTCGATGAAACAACTCGAAGTTTGCGAAGTCTACGATTTTAAAAACTTAAAAAGATAAATCCCTTACTTATATGCTGAAATAACTACGTTATTTTTTTAAAGCCGATAGGACAAGAATTAATGATTAAACGAACTTACCTGTAAGTGAAGTTCTATCATAATTATACGAAGGATTCTTCCGAAGATATTAGTACTATTAACACATGTAGTATCGCTTGCATGTATCACCACTTAGCACGTTATTTTAGAGTAATAACCTAAAAAACCTAAAAAGAGAAGGTATTTGATTTAGAATTGACAGATATTTTGACATTTCCGGCTCGAATTCTCCTCGCCGCCATCACGCGCCAACTACTTCATTTAGTTTAAAGTCCAAATCGTATGATATTTCCTCATTTTCTTCAGTGGGTGAACACTTATTGTAATTAACAATAAGCAGTAGGGAGGGTGGGACTAATATCTTCGGAAGAATCCTTCGTATAATTATGATAGAACTTCACTTACAGGTAAGTTCGTTTAATCATTAATTATGCTTCAGGATTCTTCCTTCGATATTAGTACTATTAACACATGTAGTATCGCTTGCATGTATCACCACTTAGCACGTTATTTTAGAGTAATCACCTAAAAAACCTAAAAAGAGAAGGTATTTGATTTAGAATTGACAGATATTTTGACATTTCCGGCTCGAATTCTCATCGCCGCCATTCGGCGCCAACCTTTCCATTCGCTTTTCGTGCTTCGCCACGGACGCACGCATACAATCTCAAAGTGAGAATTCTTCAGAATTATATTTTATACAGTGAAAATTTAATTATACTTAGTTAAAATGCTTCGTGCAGAAAGGAAAAAAGTTTTCAAGACGGAAGAGGACAAGAAGAAGAATACAAGATGGAGAAACACTATTAAATGCGTAACTGCCATTTTGGGCTTTTACCGTTTACTTGGCTTGAACGCGTAACTGCCAGACTGGGCTTTTACCGTTTACTTGCCTTAACTGCATAATTGTTTGCTTACCTTTATGAATGCGTAACTGCCATACTGGGCTTTTACCATATATATTTATTTTACTTTAATGTACATGAGTACAAAAAGAGCGGACTTAATGCTAATAGCATTCCCTCCCAGACAACATTGTTTGCTGAGATTTAAAAATGCGTAACTGCTACACTGGGCTTTTACCATTTAATTATTTAATTTGTCTGACACGAACTTACCATACTGGGTACTTTCTGTCATAAGGCATGTGTCTAATAAGGCATGAACCAAATATCTTTTGCACTCGAAATAGTCACACTGGACTATTTCACCGCATAGATAGGTCAGACAACGCAACTGCAACAAGTGCAGCAACTCAAAGTGCCCCTGATGACGCGACAGTGTAAAAAGCAAGCTGCCCTCAAAGGTTACCATGATGGAACCGTTGCCGAGCACCAATCGGGTGACTCCGTCATCCGCCGAATTCGCCGCCATCCGCTTTCCAGCCAGGCGGCTGCTCTGCTGGAGCTGCAACAGCAGCCCTGACAACAGCTTAGTTCATCAGGTATGAATTTTGATATCATAGATATCCTTGATGTTGCATTGATCCCAACGGAATAATAGAGTACCATCGGTACTGAGATAAATTTCTGGCTTGCAAAATGTATATAATATAATTATGTATGATTTTATTATACACATTGTTACAACTGTAACGAAAAACTGCCAGTCTAACGTTCATAAGCAGAGCTATAAATAAATGCTATAAAATTTATCAACTTCATGGAACCAGATAATAAGTTATACAGCAACTAGCTGATACCTGATATTTC
This sequence comes from Agriphila geniculea, assembly GCA_943789525.1. Classification (NCBI taxonomy): domain Eukaryota; kingdom Metazoa; phylum Arthropoda; class Insecta; order Lepidoptera; family Crambidae; genus Agriphila; species Agriphila geniculea. The sequence continues at coordinate 23,938,699 of OX038871.1, forward strand.
ACAATTTTTATGTGAAATAGCTTCTATTAATATAGGTACGCCTAACATGAGCCTGCTGATAGAAATTTCAATAAGAAATTGAATAATAGAATCCATACATTTTGTTATCCATAAATGCAGTTTTAATAAGTAAAAACTTTAAACATTTGCCTTAACGAGGAGATCCTATGTTTCAGGCTTATTATTTATGTTTAATCACTAACTAATTAGTATGTTTATTTCTAAGCTATGCCCTTGTAAAATGTAAAAATTACCTGTCTATTAATTTTCAAATTGAATTTGTGTGTGTTAAAACATAAATTGATTGATCTTAATGATAATGACTCTGATGTGTAGAAATTATTAGCCAAGTGAATATATTATAGTGATAATGAAGCTTAGGAGCAGCTTTCCAATATAGAACACCTTTTTTATGACAGTAATTTAAGACAGTGTTTTGCACTTTATGCATTATACAATGGGGCATTGCAACATTAATTTGTTGTGCACAACATACATTTTATTATAAACAGAAGGTATATGGTCAATTCAAGTGTAATTGATGCTGTCCACTTAAAAGGCCACCAACAGTTGAGTCGAATATGAATGATGCATTGGCCACAGGCCTGAGGTTAACGATATTGATCAACGAAAAAACTGTAAGTAAACCGGGCGCAGTACTTAAATAAAACATAAATTTTAAAACTGATTTATTTGCTGGTACATTTTGTTTTGAAACAATTTAAACTTGAAAACAACAAACGAAACATGCAGCCAGGTATACCATATGCTTAATTCCGACGGCAAACGAATATCCAGACGCGGCGACGAAGCCCCATCAACGATTTCTTTCGTCGATAGCAGCAGACCCGCAGGCGGTCGTTACGGTCCTTCGAAACAGTTGCCGAGGAATCGAGGATATATTCGTCAACATTCACATTCGATCATCGTACGCGGGGTAAGGATACTCGTAAGGATCTGGTGCAGCATTTATCTGTATTTAGCGAATACAGGCAGTGGTCGCCAACTATAGACACATAGGCGTCCACATAGTTGTTTGTTCTAAATTCGACATGAGTAAAAATACTATTTTCACTGCGCTAGGAGAGCACCAAGATTATTATTATTTTCTTTTATACTCACTCGTACTCACTTGTGCCATCTCCAGAGATATATATTAAATTCTAACATTAATATGACTAAAATTCTGGCGAAATACATAACAGCCACATAATACGTATGTATTTTAGTGTCAGACAATAATTTGTCAACTACACATTAAGTTGAAGGTTCAACATCTCTGTTCGAGAAAAAATGTTTTATCAGGTTGTCATATCGGGTTTAGTTAAAATCTAACAGAAGTCATATTAGTATAAACTGTAAAAACGTTATCCTATAATAAGAATAAAAAATGCTTATTGTTTATAACAAAACACATTCTAGAAATCCCAGAAGTCGCATTATTATAAACAGTATAAAAGTTAACCTATATTGAAAATAAGAAATGGTTATTGTTTGTAAGAAAACAAGAAGAAAACAAGAATACAACATAGAAGTCTTTGCATTTTAAAAATCCCATCAACTTTATGGTTTTAATATTGGAAAAGTAATAGAAATATACGAATTTAAATTCTTAACTTTTGGGTATTGTAGTGCCCATATTTTTACAAAATTTATGCCGCCGGCTACGACTTCTTAGACAGCATTATCTCCCTGTTATATTGGACATAATATTTACTCTAACAATGTGTCTCAGAACATTTTTTAAAGAATTGAGATACACAATAAATTTAAACACATTTTTTATACAGCTACCTTCACACCTTTCCATTAAGGTCTTTTACAAGAAAAACATTCACAAAACTGCAAAATAAATTATGACTATTATTCATAAAATATTATGTATTAAACCTGTAGATACCGGTATAATATTATATTTTACTTTATTTAGTTGAATGTCATCGATACTTACACCGAGTTAGAGAAGACATAGTTATGGAAAATTTTTCTCTGGTACCTCTCAACAACGGGGTAGACTGGGGGACACTTGTGGCCAGGAATCAATGAAAAATAATTGCATATAAATTATCTAGCTAGAACATGTAGCTTATTATATTTTCATTGCCTTTTTTATTATTGTATTCGGTGTAAAGTATTCTAGTCGTTATTATTTGATTCACTTATTCAAAAAATTATTACCAGTTTTGGTATTTTCGGTTTGAAATTGAGTAAATTCGAATGCAAGTCGAATAAGTTGGAGAAATAAAATATAGTAGAAATATTTTTCTTGATTCCTAGCAATTGGATCCCAAAGCGATTATTTTTTTTATTTTAGATTTTAGCATTCACAACGCTATTTTTGTTTAGTGCCTATTTTATTTACAAAGACAATTCTGTCACTATCAATCGAACAAGCTATTATTTTTATTCTTTTATACCAGTTTCTTAGTGTTACAATTCTGCCATCATGATCGTCACAATTTTAAGCCTTGATACCCATTGTTTACATGTAATATAGTGTCTATTAAAGTACTAACATCCTATAACTTCCAATTCCAGGGACGGAAATTCATCGCACAAATAGACTGGTTTGTACAACATTATGGTGTATAATATGGGTAATATTAAGGTGATATTATTTTACAGGTATATTACTATGTTATTTAAGCTTGTATGTCTGCTGATACTATCAGAAAGTACAGAGATTGGTTATAAAAATGGTTCGATTATTCACCAAATAACAATATAGACATAATAAACACAGAAGTGTGTAACACAATTATTAGTATTATTTAATATTGGATTCATTATTGATTTCACAATATGAGCTAATCTCATTTAACTACGCCTTGGCGTAGACTTACATTGCTCAAATACAATAGATATCTTAGATTTCTTATTACTATTTATTAAATATTTTCCAATTAGTTTTTTTCTAACTTTTCTAACTTAAAAAAAAAAAAAAAAAAAAAAAAAAAGTTTCACATTGAGGTACCTTGCCTATTGCACATAGAATGAAAACAATATAATCTATTAATTATTTGTTTACTTCAAGTATGAAACATGAATTCTTCTTAGTTTGACATAAACCATTCTATAGTTACCTTCTTTTTCGAGAATGCTACATATTATTATTATAATAAACATTTCATAATCACTTCTTTTTATTTATAAATATAAAATAAAAATAGTAATAAATATAAAAAAAAAAAAAAAAAAAAAAGAAATGAAATTCTTCTATGTAGAATAGATAATGGATTACTGAAATGTAAAATTCAATGATAGTGGAGTAGACCCAAATCCATGGTAACCAGTTTTAGCACTCGACGTACTCCGATACCTATATAGGTATGTTATGGCTATGTAGCCATAACATTTATTTTTTATTATAGAAATTCCACGTAACACGGCGGAATGGTAGATGATTTCACTATCTTTGCAAGATTGACGATTAATGATAATTAAACTGAATTTCCCTAACGAATCTTGCTTATTTTTTTTTGGTTCCAACCATCTATATGTACCATATTTGCTACCAAAACATTAAGACTTATGTTAAATGTGACTGATTTTCTTTTTTAAATTTAAAAGACTAATTACACAAGAGATGATATTTCCATTTTCTTATATAATGCTTTAAACATCTACATGTGTTAATAGTACTAATATCGAAGGAAGAATCCTGAAGCATAATTAATGATTAAACGAACTTACCTGTAAGTGAAGTTCTATCATAATTATGCGAAGGATTCTTCCGAAGATATTAGTATAGAGTCCCACCCTCCCTACTACTTATTGTTAATTACAATAAGTGTTCACCCACTGAAGAAAATGAGGAAATATCATACGATTTGTACTTTAAACTAAATGAAAAGGTTGGCGCCGAATGGCGGCGATGAGAATTCGAGCCGGAAATGTCAAAATATCTGTCAATTCTAAATCAAATACCTTCTCTTTTTAGGTTTTTTAGGTTATTACTCTAAAATAACGTGCTAAGTGGTGATACATGCAAGCGATACTACATGTGTTAATAGTACTAATATCTTCGGAAGAATCCTTCGCATAATTATGATAGAACTTCACTTACAGGTAAGTTCGTTTAATCATTAATTATACTTCAGGATTCTTCCTTCGATATTAGTACTATTAACACATGTAGATGTTTAAAGCATTATATAAGAAAATGGAAATATCATCTTTGTGTAATGAGTCTTTTAAATTTAAAAGAGAAAATCAGTCACATTTAACATAATTCTTAATGTTTTGGAAGCAAAGATGGTACCTACAGATGGTTGGTACCAAAAAAATAAGCAAGGTTCGTTAGGAAAATTCAGTTTAATTATCATTAATCGATGATATCTTGCAAAGATAGTGAAATCATCTACCATTCCGCCGTGTTACGTGGAATTTCTATAATAAAAAATAAATGTTATGGCTATATAGCCATAACATACCTATATAGGTATCGTCGTACGTCGAGTGCTAAAACTAGTTACCATGGACTTAAAAAAAAATAAAAAAATAAAAATAGTTTTTATTTCCCAAAATACAAAATTTAGTTTGAGGTGAGACCGCCCCAGAAAGTAATGGAATACTTGTGTTGGGGGTGTCTCCTCGTAACCTTAGTGCCTGATTACAAGGTGGGAAAACTTAGACTACAAAGTAATGTGTGAGTGTGTGTGTGTGTGTGTGTGTGTGTGTGTGTGTGTGTGTGTGTGTGTGTGAATGTGTGTATAGTATCTAAGTATTATTTGATTATTTATATGCATAATTAAAACGGCATTATATGACTTCAATTTAATTATGAATGGTATTTTTAACTTATTCTTTCCAAAATTATTTCAGTTTCTTCATACTCAAGGGTCTTTAGCCACTCCGTCAAAAGTTTTTTGCATTTGTATGTCAACATTGGATAAATATTGTCTTCCATTCTACGATTTATAGTGTTATAGATGTGAATACTTTGACTAGGATATTGACGTCTGGCAAACGCTGTGCGAGTTGGAAGTGGATTAGCTACAATGTCATTTCTTCTTCTGGCTAGTCTAGTAGGATCAAAGGGTAAAGTTTTATGTAATAGAAGCGCTATGTTCAGAAGATACAGTTTTCTTACAGATAACAGATCACAGAGCCTATACAGATCTCCGGTAGGGTAACGATATGGTTTAAAATACATAATTTTTATGAGTGATCTTTGAACTCGTTCAAGTTCAAGTAATTTACATTTAGTGGCACCTCCCCACAGCGGAATGCAATATGTCAATACTGGTTGTACCAAGGATATGTATATCCTGTTTAGGAGTTCTTTATTCATGACGAAACGCAGCGATTTGAAGATCCATTTAAGCTTGCGGATTCTTTCAATAACCAGATCAATCTGTAAGTGCCATGACAGTCGCTGATCTATTATTATCCCCAGATACTTAGTATTTGTCACCTTCTGAACACAAGAGCAGTCACAATTTGTATTAGTTAGGAAATCTTTACACCCGTGTATATATAAATGGAAATCCTCAGATGGTTGGGTCTGTTGGCTGGGGGTGAAACAAATATAATTTGTTTTATTTAGATTAAGGGTTAGAAGATTGTTGTTGAGCCAGTTAAATACCTTAGCCAAACCTGATTCAGCCCTGGTTTTTACAGTTTCCCAAGAGCTGTCAGAAAATACCAGAGCAGTATCATCAGCATAGCAGAAAACCTGCCCGCCAACGTTTCCCAGTTTACACAATTCGTTTATGTAAACTAAGAAAAGCGTCGGGTCAAGGACGCTACCCTGTGGTACTCCATACGTCACACTCTCTTCGTTGCTCTTGAAAGAGTCAATTTTAACCAATTGTTTTCTTTCTGTGAGATAATTCTCAAACAAAGAAAGAGCAGTACCCCTTATACCAATTTCTTCAAGCCTCTGAACCAGAATAGGTACCGAAACGGTATCGAAGGCTTTTTTCAGGTCTAAGAAAACAGCGAGACATTTGCTACCTTTATCAACCTTCTCTACAATCAGTGTTATTAAGCTTTTAACTGCATCTTGCGTTGATAATCCTTTTCGAAAACCGTACTGTGAACTAGACAAAATATTGTGTTCCTTAAGATAAGATAGCAGTCTTTTATTTAGCAGCTTCTCTATTATTTTAGCAATACTACTTATAACGGAGATAGGCCGATAGTTATTCATGTCCGTTTTATCTCCGGATTTAAAAACAGGTGTTATAATTGAACGCTTAAGAGCTTTTGGAAAAACGCCAGTATGAAAACATAGGTTAGCTAGTTTGGTAATAATCGGTACTATAAAATCTCTGCAGCTTTTCAGCAATTTGACAGATATTTCATCCCATCCGGAAGCACAGGCTGAGTCGAGACCCATAAGAATGTCATCAACTTCCTGAGGATCTGTGTCAAGTAGAACAAATGAGGATACTAGTGGATTAGTATTGACTAACAAGCGATACTGTTGGGAAAAATTAACGGTAATTTCATCTGCTAAGGTTTTACCAATACTCACAAAAAATAGATTAACACGATTAATTACATCTATTGGGTGAGCTGATTGAACAATTAGGTTATTACTAGGTGATTTAGGAGTTATAAATTTAGTTATATCGTTAATTGTAGACCAAAGTTTTTTTGAATTTGAAGTTGATTCATAAATTCTCTTCTTATTATATCGGCGCTTTAACTTTTTAATTAAATTTATACAATAATTACGAAAACGTTTGAAAGTTATTTTTAACATCACATTTTGTGGCTCTAGCCTTAATTTCAGTTGCATTTTGTTACGTAACCTAATGCAGCGTAAAGCACCACTAGTCATCCAGGGCTTTAATAATCTGACACTGCTAGAAATTGATTTTATATATGTATTTTTGAGCAAATTAGACCTGATCAGACCTATGAGGGCATCAGCTAGAGTATTTGGGTCGCTATAGATACTAAAATACGAAATGTCAACCGTGGCTAGTGTCTTACAGACATTTCCATAGTCAATTATTGTCTTTACTTTCCGATTTGATGATTGATCAGGTAAATCGCTCGATAAACATAGCAGAACCATCGCATGGTCAGTTATTGAGGAGTTTAAAACTGCAACAAAAGCGGAGTTGCTATGTCTATCCAGTTTTAGATTTACATGGTCTATGCAACTGTTAAGCCTAGTCGGTAAATGATGGCCTGGGAGCAAGCCATGTGAAGTTAAAATATCTAGATAATTAAGTCTATTATTTTGCTCATAAGTTGATTCAGAGGGTTTTATAATAAGATTTATATTGATATCTCCAATAATGATTACATTCTTGTGAGAATCAATTCCATCTAAATGACACTCAAGCGAATTTAGGAAGTTATTGGCATTTACATTGGATGGTGAACGATAAATGCCCAAAATTGTCTGTTCACGAGTGACTATTTGTAGACCAGAAGCATCCCTTAGGTTCATTTCAGTAACCTGGACTTGATGACAATTCTTAATAAAAGCGACAACTCCATCATTCTGATTTAGAGTTTTAACAGTAAAATGAGCAGTATAGTTATCTATAGTTGGAATTTGTTTAATGGGGTTTAGTCTGCATTCAGTTAAAATCAAAATATCCGGGACAATTGGCAATTGTGACAGAGACAACTGTAAATCATCCAGGTTACTATAAATACTCCTTATATTTTGAGTCAAAACACTAAGTTTTGAGTTGCTGTCGGGTAAAAGTTTAGGTAAGTCCTCAATGTTACAGCTAACAGATTCTGAGATAACAGCTTTGTCTAATTCTTGCAATGCATTAAGTTGACTATCCATAGAAAACAATATTTATTGTAGAAATGTCATTTCCATATGCGAAGTTAATTTTAATTAATAAGACAGCGTTAAATAAATTACTTAGGTAAACTATAATGAAAAGGCAGTTACATGTTACTATTTCATTTGATCTGTGGAGTTTTGACAAAGAAAACAAATTATATTTTTCAATATTAGTCATTAATTCAACGATCATATTAACCGCTTCAATTAATTGTGAATTAAATATGTAGTTGTGTGTGTTGTTTGATTGTGTATTAGTGTGTGAGGAAATAGTGTATGTGTGGTGATTACTTAATAATAAGTTTTTACATTTTTGGTTTCTAAAATATAAATATAGGTTATTAACATGTTTATAGAAAAAACAAAATACTAAGTGATTATTACTTGACAAAAAATTTAAGTACATGACTGCGTTTACCAAAAACAAAAGTGATAAGTACCAGTAATACCAAAATGTGTACGCAGAGTAAATAGTACAGTTTAAAATTACTAAATGCATACTTTTAGCGTTTAAAAGTAGAATAGCAAAGTTACTGCACAGATAGTACATTTTTATTTCACTATAAGTTTGGCCTAAACAAGTACTTAAATAAGGAACTAAGTTCACTAATAATAAACACAAGTAAAAGCAAATTATGTATGCAAAATTAAAAATACAGTGTGTCAGTCATGCATCTTGTAGCAATAAATGTGCTTGAGCTTCGTTAGTGATGTGAATAATACGCGACTGGTCATCTTTACGAACGAGTACCTTGCCGAAGGAGGTCCAGCAGTATTTGTACTTCTTGGATTTCACTAGATCTCGAGCCAAGAAGAAGAGACAAGCACTTTTTGGAGTCAATTGCTCCGCAACGAAAACAGCAGTATCTTCTTGAGTAGTGTATCCCAGATGTTTTGCTTGAAGTTTAGATTTATTCTTCATATTAAACAGTTTAATCCTTTTCAAAAAATCGGTTTTCATAATGGTCGAGCCCAATTCAACAATAATTGGGGTGTTTCGACGGTTACCATCAGCAGTTTTAGTTTGTAACCTAAAAATATCCTTTATGTCGCGCGGTTGCAATTCTAAGTTGACGTTCTTGGCTAAACATGTGACCATATTAATTAAATCGTCAGTACTTTCTCGTTCTTTCTTCGGGACGTTTTTGATTTCTACACTTGTTTTGCGCGATGTTCTTTGTAAGTCTTCAATTTTATTTTCCAGGATCACAATATACTCACGGTCTTTTTTTGATTGACATTCAAGAACTTCGATTTTCTTTCTGAACTCCTCATTTTGACTAGTTAACAATGCGATAGAATTGTCAATACTCAGGTTCGTATGCTGTATTTCTTTTAAGTTTTCGATAATGCCCTTCAATTGGTTTTGTTGGGTGAACATGAACGAATTTAGTAACTCTTTCATTTCGTCTTTAAACTTGTCTAGTTCAGCCGGTAAATCCTCATCTCTCATTCGTTTTGAGCGAAGCGAAACATAATTCAATGGGGTGCTTTCGTTTTCCATCTCGCTGACGTTTGATGCCGAAAATGATTTGTTGATTGTAGTCATCGCAAGCAAACAGATATGTATTATTTACAACGGAGAATGCAGAAATGTTGCAATAATTTCGTGTGAACAAAAGTATTAACTGGTGCGGGGGGGCTAGTTAATAACGGGACAATGCAGGCAGCGAGCGAGAAAGCAATTATCAAGGATGTCTTCGTCTCTGTTTGGCGTCGCTTGCCGCGTTCACGGACACTTGCAGCGTAGCGAAAAAAGGACGGAGACGTGCACTAATTACCTCGTAAACTGACAGGGGGGAGCCGTTTTCGACCAGAGATCACGCGAAAATGATACTTATTGCGGAGCTACGCGACACACGTCCACTCACAACAAAGGCACAAAGGCGAGTAGACTTGAGTCTACTCCACTATCATTGAATTTTAAATTTCAGTAATCCATTATCTATTCTACGTATAAGAATTTCATTATTTTTTTAATATGTATTACTATTTTTATTTTATATTTATAAACAAAAAGAAGTGATTATGAAATGTTTATTATAATAATAATATGTAGCATTCTCGAAAAAGAAGGTAATTATAGAATGGTTTGTGTCAAAGTAAGAAGAATTCATGTTTCATACTTGAACTAAATAAATAATTAATTGATTATATTGTTTTCATTCTATGTGCAATAGGCAAGGTACGTCAATGTGAAACTTTTTTTTTTTAAGTTAGAAAAGTTGGGAAAAAAAAACTAATTGGAAAATATTTAATAAATAGTAATAAGAAATCTTAGATATCCATTGTATTTAAGCTATGTAAGTATACGCCAAAGCATAGTTAAATTCGATACCAAACCTTGAGATTAGCTCATAATGTGCAATCAATAATGAATTCAATATTAAATAATACTAATAATTGTGTTACACACTTCTGTGTTTATTATGTCTATATTGTTATTTGGTGAATAATCGAACCATTTTTATATCAAAGCTTTCTGATAGTATCAGCAGACATACAATACAAGCTTAAATAACATAGTAATATGCCTGTAAAATAATATCACCTTGATAATGTTGTACAAACCAGTCTATTTGTGCGATGAATTTCCGTCCCTGGAATTTGAAGTTATAGGATGTTAGTACTTTAATAGACACTATATTACATGTAAACAATGGGTATCAAGGCTTAAAATTATTGTGATGATCATAATGGCAGAATTGTAACACTTAGAAACTGGTACAAAAGAATAAAAATAATAGCTTGTCCAATTGATAGTGACAGAATTGTCTTTGTAAATAAAATAGGAACTAAACAAAAATAGCGTTGTGAATGCTAAAATCTAAAATTAAAAAATAATCGTCTTTGGGATCCAAATGCTAGGATATCAAGAAAAATATTTCTACAATGTTTATTTCTACTACCTAATTCGACTTGCATTCGAATTTACTCAATTTCAATCCGAAAATACCAAACCTGGTAATAATTTTTTGAATAAGTGAATCGAATAATAACGACTAGAATATTTTACACCGAATACAATAATAAAAAAGGCAATGAAAATATAATAAGCTACATGTTCTAGCTAGATAATTTATATGCAATTATTTTTCAATGTTTTGATTCCTGGCCACAAGTGTCCCCCAGTCTACCCCGTTGTTGAGAGGTACCAGAGAAAAATATTCCACAACTATGTCTTCTCTAATTCGGTGTAAGTATCGATGACATTCAACTATATAAAGTAAAATATACTATTATACCGGTATCTACAGGTTTAATCCATTCATAAAATAGTCATAATTTATTTTGCAGTTTTGTGAATGTTTTTCTTGTAAAAGACCTTAATGGAAAGTTGTGAAGGTAGCTGTATAAAAAAATTGTATTTAAATTTATTGTGTATCTCAATTTCTTAAAAAATGTTCTGAGACACATTCTTAGAGTAAATATTATGTCCAATATAACAGGGAGATAATGCTGTCTAAGATGTCGTAGCCGGCGGCAGTAATTTTGTAAAAATATGGGCACTACAATACCCAAAATTTAAGAATTTTAATTCGTATATATCTATTACTTTTCCAATATTAAAACCATAAAAGGTTGATGGGATTTCTAAAATGCAAAGACTTCTTTGTTGTATTCTTGTTTTCTTACAAACAATAACCATTTCTTATTTTCAATATAGGTTAACTTTGATACTGTTTATAATAATGCGACTTCTGGGATTTCTAGAATGTGTTTTGTTATAAACAATAGGCATTTTTTATTTTTATTATAGGATAACGTTTTTACAGTTTATAATAATATGACTTCTGTTAGATTTATACTAAACCTGATATGACAACCTGATAAAACATTTTTCCTTGAACAGAGATGTTGAACCTTCAACTTAATGTGTAGTTGACAAATTATTGTCTGTCACTAAAATACATACGTATTATGTGACTGTTATGTATTTCAACCGAATTTTAGTCAAATTAATGTTAGAATTTAATATATATCTCTGGAGATGGCACAAGTGAGAACGAGTGAGTATAAAAGAAAATAATAATAATCTTGGTGCCCTCCTAGCGCAGTGAAAATAGTATTTTCACACATGTCGAATTTAGACCAAACAACTATGTGGACGCCTATGTGCCTATAGTTGGCGACCACTGACTGTATTCGCTGAATACAGATAAATGCTGCACCAGATCCTTACGAGTATCCTTACCCCGCGTACGATGATCGAATGTGAATGTTGACGAATGTATCCTCGGCAACTGTTTCGATGGACCGTAACGGCCGCCTGCGGGTCTGCTGCTATCGACGAAAGAAATCGTTGATGGGGTTTCGTCGCCGCGTCTCGATATTCGTTTGCCGTCGGAATTAAGCATATGGTATACCTGGTTGCATGTTTCGTTTGTTGTTTTCAAGTTTAAATTGTTTTAAAACAAAATATACCAGCAAATAAATATATAAATCAGTTTTAAAATGTATGTTTTATTTAAGTACTACGCCCGGTTTACTTACAGTTTTTTCTTTGATCAATATCGTTAACCTCAGGCCTGTGGCCAATGCATCATTCATATTCGACTCAACTGTTGGTGGCCTTTTAAGTGGACAGCATCAATTACACTTGAGTTGACCATGTACCTTCTGTTTATAATAAAATGTATGTTGTGCACAACAAATGAATGTTGCAATGCCCCATTGTATAATGTATAAAGTGCAAAACACTGTCTTAAATTACTGTCATAAAAAAGGTGTTCTATATTGGAGAGCTGCTCCTTATGCTTCATTATTACTATAATATATCTACTTGGCTAATAATTTCTGCACATCAGAATCATTATCATTAAGATCGATCAATTTATGTTTTACACACACAAATTCAATTTGAAAATTAATAGACAGGTATTTTTTACATTTTACAAGGGAATAGCTTAGAAATAAACGTACTAATTAGTTAGTGATTAAACATAAATAATAAACCTGAAACATAGAATATCCTAGTTAAGGCAAATGTTTAAAGTTTTTACTTATTAAAACTGTGGTACACAGTAATAAACACTTACTGCATTTATGGATAACAAAATGTATGGATTCTATTATTCAATTTCTTATTGAAATTTCTATCAGCAGGCCCATGTTAGGCGTACCTATATTAATAGAAGCTATTTCACATAAAAATTGTGAAATATCAGGTATCAGCTAGTTGCTGTATAACTTATTATCTGGTTCCATGAAGTTGCTAATTTTAGCATTTATTTATAGCTCTGCTTATGAACGTTATACTGGCAGTTTTGCGTTACAGTTGTAACAATGTGTATAATAAAATCATACATAATTATATTATATAAATTTTGCAAGCCAGAAATTTATCTCAGTACCGATGGTACTCTATTATTCCGTTGGGGTCAACGCAACACCAAGGATATCTATGATATCAAAATTCATACCTGATGAACTAAGCTGTTGTCAGGGCTGCTGTTGCAGCTCCAGCAGAGCAGCCGCCTGGCTGGAAGGCGGATGGCGGCGAATTCGGCGGACGGCGGAGTCACCCGATTGGTGTTCGGCAACGGTTCCAACATGGTAACCTTTGAGGGCAGCTTGCTTTTTACACTGTCACGTCATCAGGGGCACTTTGAGTTGCTGCACTTGTTGCAGTTGCGTTGTCTGACCTATCTATGCGGTGAAATAGTCCAGTGTGACTATTTCGAGTGCAATAGATATTTGGTTCATGCCTTATTAGACACATGCCTTATGACAGAAAGTACCCAGTATGGTAAGTTCGTGTCAGACAAAATTAAATAATTAAATGGTAAAAGCCCAGTGTAGCAGTTACGCATTTTTAAATCTCAGCAAACAATGTTGTCTGGGAGGGAATGCTATTAGCATTAAGTCCGCTCTTTTTGTACTAATGTACATTAAAGTAAAATAAATATATATGGTAAAAGCCCAGTATGGCAGTTACGCATTCATAAAGGTAAGTAAACAATTATGCAGTTAAGCCAAGAAAACGGTAAAAGCCCAGTCTGGCAGTTACGCGTTCAAGCCAAGTAAACGGTAAAAGCCCAAAATGGCAGTTACGCATTTAATAGTGTTTCTCCATCTTATATTCTTTTTCTTGTCCTCTTCCGCCTTGAAAACTTTTTTCCTTTCTGTACGAAGCATTTTAACTAAGTAAATTAAATTTTCACTGTATAAAATATAATTCTGAAGAATTCTCACTTTGAGATTGTATGCGTGCGTCCGTGGCGAAGCACGAAAAGCGAATGAAGTAGTTGGCGCGTGATGGCGGCGAGGAGAATTCGAGCCGGAAATGTCAAAATATCTGCAATTCTAAATCAAATACCTTCTCTTTTTAGGTTTTTTAGGTTATTACTCTAAAATGACGTGCTAAGTGGTGATACATGCAAGCGATACTACATGTGTTAATAGTACTAATATCGAAGGAAGAATCCTGAAGTATAATTCATTAAAAAAATCGATTTTACATGTGTTCTGTTTGCTTGGCATACTAGGGCGCCTTAAAACAGAACCAGAATAATTTAAGGGTGAAAATGTATTATGGTTTTGGTTTTTTTGACCACTTAATATCACTCATATTAACCCTAGAACCGTATCCATTTTAAAATTACATTAATGGTACCCTGGGGTACGGCTGCTCCCCAATAAAAAGAAGCAATTAACGAAAGTATTAGAAACTTTTACTAAAAATCAACATACATAAGCTTCTTATACGTTAATTTCAGTTTCACTAATGGCAATTTAGACGAATAATTAGGAACTAACGAAAAACTTTGAGCACATTTTGCTTGTATGGTCATTTCAAATGTCTCACCCAAGCTGCAAGAAAATTGTACTTTCTTGCTCGGGAGTTTAGTAAGAAACGATTTTTCATTCTACTGGACGGCGCATGGAAAGGTGTTTCTTCGCAAAAAGGAGGGAGCTCCAATTCGCCGTATCACCTGTGAAGCAGATCTGGACCAACTGCTAGCCCAACCTGATAAGTGACTAGTCTTTACTATATCAGTTTCATTAATGTTTTTATGTTTTACTAGAGACTGCCCGCGGCTCCGCCCGCGTGGACGAAACTATACTGTGACAAACAATTTATTCTTTCAAAACCACAGTGATAATAAGTACTGTAATCATCTGTAAATTTGTAATTTACAGAAAATGAACAGTTTAGGACCTACATAAATAATCATATAGATTCATACAGATATATAGAAAGATTCAGCTCATTCAGCTGAATTACTACAAAAAGTTAAACTCAGAGTACCTCGTATATCCTCACGTTCAAAACAATCTTTTTATGTACCTTCATGTCACACTAATTATGCTAGAAATGCCCTTTTCAGACGATCTTGCGATCTCTATAACAACCTATTGAACCCAGCTAGCAAAACGACACAGAATTTAGCTGTATATCGGTGATATAAAAAGTCGCATATGTGTTACAAAAACGTTTCTATCATTGGAAAAAGGCCCCACTTTTATCACTATAAAGTGATACAGTATATCTATTGTAACTCCACTTAGGACTAATCAGATACATATCAGTGACCTCGAATCAGTTGCAACACAATATAGTGATATATTAGTGATTGTGATTCTACAGTAACACTGTTTGAATAACGTGAATAATTGAACGCGTTACTGGTTATTTTTATCAGAAAGAAAAATATTCATAGGTATATTTTGTTAAGTAATATTTTTATGTCACCATCATGTGCTCCATTTTTATTATCCAATTTATGTGTGTAAAAAAGATTAGAGTAAGTGCAATTTCACATGCGGTTGCAATTCTATTGTTAAATTAGTAGCATAATGTTATTGTTTTTTTAGTGCCCCCCTCGAATTCGTAGTATTTAATTAATAAAATTGATTTAATTTATCAAATTATTTGTGAAGATACCAATATGTGATTAATTAGTGTTAGTGTTGCTGCTACTCAGACGATATACAACATCGGGCGGCCATTACGATAAATTATGTTTTGGTGATATGTGAGCGTGCACAAAGCTTCATTACAAGTTATGAGTGCTATTAGGATCCCCTTATCATTTATTTAGCACAAGTGTTTTAATAGCATCATAAATGCTACTATACAACATATTTGCTCCATATTCAAGTTAAGGAGTATCAATTTGTAGCTGTGTTATATATGTTGTATAAAGCAGCTGAGTAAACGTTTATGTGATAGGTTAATACGACAATTTAGCTGTATATCCTTATACAGCTAATAAGTGTTTCAAACACAGATATACAACTAGCAGTGATAAGCGTTACTTACTTACGATATTAATATCACTACTTAGTGATAAAAGATAGCCTATTATCACATTTTTGCTAGCTGGGAATGGAGTCGACATATTTAAGAAAAAAGTAGGTGAACTGTTATTCTAGATAAAGTAAACATAAAAAATAGTTAAGACTATAATGTACATTGTAATAGTCGTAGATGAAATTGTCTCTGTTTTTTTATATTTTTGTATTACTTATCTCATCTTTATCGGTAGGTAAGTACTTTGTTAAAAATGAAAGCATAAGGGCATCTGACACAATCTTGCACATGCAATTGGCTTTGATAACTTTTTGAACATGACTGGAAATCTCAAAACCATTTCGAGGAATAAGCTTTCGGTACAGTGTCTACTAATTAAATTTAAAAATAAGTCTATATTTTTAAAGATATTTATAATATTCAATAAAAAGCTTTAACCTTCAAATGACCTTCATATGACGTCATCACATACAAATCCCCCAGCCATAATAAAAAAAAAGAAAAAAGGGCAAAGACAATTTTGACAATGAACTTGGCATTAGGGATGGTGGAAGGTGGAAGTGAAAAAATATCGATTTAGGTAATATTTCTCAGAAAAAAATGGGATGAAACGGAATGATGACTAAGTAATGGATTCTAATTTTAAGATATTGTAAAACATAAAAAATAGCAAAATAAACCCCTACGCGAAATTTTGGCTCGATTTGACGAATTTTACGATGATTTTTAAGACTCAAAAGTTGGAAAAATCAATATGCTCCAGTGACAAAATAGTGTCGACTATTAAAATCCATACGTAATTACAAAAAAAATGTTTTGGAAAAATTATTGTAAAAACATCTATCGATATATCAGAGTATTTAATATCGCCCGAAAAATATCGATGAACTTATCTCGTAATTTTTTCCACATCCCTACTATTAAATGTTTGTAAATAGAAATAAAGTATGCACATATTTTCACAATGTTTATTATGTTATTCTGCAAATTTATCAGTCCACAAGCAATCGTTACAATTTCATCCATGTAGCCTACATCCAAAATAGACACAATACATACAATACATTTCGCAATTTGGGTAAATTGGGCGTGTCAGTTTTTACAAAGTTTTTCAGCTAGTTTCCACTGGTAAGCATTTTTATTATAATTTTACCACCTCAAAAATTATTGCGGCAAATTAAGAAGGTAGGTTAGAACCGTCACAACTGGATTAAATGAATAAAATAGAAGAAATATTAACTATAACTTATTTGTTTACAAACAACCATAAAGTCATTATGACAGGTAATGACACTTGGCCGTTCTTTTTCTATAAGTAGATGTCAAAGGTTTTCCTTCTTAAACTTTCATGCCACTAATGACGTCATTCCGGTTGACCATATGCGCTCGACAAATATATTTATAAAAAAATAAATACGGGACCAAATGTTAAAATATTCAAATTAGTTTCTTAAATTGGCCTAATCTGTAGTAAAAAAATATAAAAAAATACCTTTTATTTTTTAACCAAAGCCAATTATATATTGTTTGTACCAAGTTATGGTACTTTAAGGTCTGTTTCTTTCCAGGCCCGTATTTCACAGACGTTACAATTGTAAATTACAATGACAATTTGATGTACGTTGCGGTGTCTGTGAGTAGCTTGATCAGTTTATTTTCTAAATTCAAATTGGCTGACGCCATGGACACCGAATTGTCATTGTCATTTACAAATGTCACGTCTGTGAAATAGGGGCCAGATGTTAATTTAAGAATGATTGTATATGTTTGTTACCTAAATAAATAAATAAAAAATTAAGAATAGTTGAACTGTTTATGCTGTGAAAAGATTTTAATGCATAAATTATTATTTACATAATAAATTATGTACAGATTAGTTACAGAATAGTGACATACCTAGTATTTAGAAATTATTTACAAATTGTTAACAATAAGTTTACAGAAAATAAACAGTTTAGGACCTACAGTACATGACCTCTACCATAGACGCAATTCTCCACCAACCCATGGTCCTTCCTACCTTCTTGGTGTATATGGACCAAATGTCAGGAGAGTGCTTTCCCCGTTTGCACTTTTTCGACTCCCCAAAACAACAAATTCTGTTTCCGTCCTTTCTTTTTGGCTATCTCTTAACTCTCCCCCATCTGGATCTAGACTCCACAAAACGGTACTTCGCGTCGGGCTACTCTCTAAATTCATTCAGACCTATTCATACCATCTTCTGATGGTGTACCAGATGCGCGCAAAGTCGTGCAGTGCTTTCCAGTTTTCACGGCAACAGATGGGGTTCTGGTTATTAACGGGTTAAGTTTCTAGGTATTGGTCAATCTCACAGTGCGTGATCTTGGCTAGCTTGGTTATTCCGGTGTCACACTTCTGACATCGCTGCCTGATACACCCATGTCCGGTCAGTAGTTGAAAGACGATGGAATCTAGTTCAATCTCCGGAGAGCCTCACGGCGATATCGAGAATGAATCTATAGAGTTCGCACCCGCCTTCGCTCTAGTCCCATCCTTCCTGCCAAATAGCGACGGTTTCTTTAATGGCTCTTCTTAGTCCTCGGCACTGCCTGGGAGCCTGGAGGCTCCCTTCCTCCGCAAATGGTCCCGCCCGAAAAATCTCAAGTTCAGCAAGAAAAACTTTAGCAAGCACAGGTAACGCTGTGGAACTACACGTCCTATAAGCTTTCGTCAATAAAATAAGCACCGTTCTCTGTGTACTGAGCTAAGCTCTCTTTACAATAAAAACTGAGGAGCATCGGTACCATACGGCTGCAGCGTGGCACAGCACAGACTTCCTTGCAGCTTCTACAGTATAAATTCTGAGATTTCTGAGCGAACGGAATCGAATTCTCCATTTGGACGCAAAAACTCGCGAAACCTTGCCGAAATAATTCATAGCGCTTTCGCCGATAATTTGCGTATTTTATATTATTAAAATAATAATTTTGCATGCTCTAATGACAATCACATGACAATTGAGATGACAATCAGAGAAAATCAACAGGTTATAAGTCAGTCAGTGGTAACTAAGCAACCCTGCGAAAATAATATTACTTATATTATTACGAAAATTATATTGCTTATAATTCAAAATTTATACACCCAATGTCATATTTTCTTGGGTTTTTCGCGATTCCCGGCATCAAGGAATCAAATTACACACAAATTCCCAAGAAATATTGTGCCGTTTAAGAGAAACGTGTCAAGAAAGTTTCGTAGAGCACCATCTCACTTTTTGTCTCGTTTTGGTTTAACGATTTTATATATTAGATTCACTGCATGTTTCAATGGTTATGACGCAGATCATCACTTTCGCAAATGGTCATCGCAAAAAATTTGGTCACTTTCGCAAATGGTCACTTTCGCAAATCGTCACTTTCGCAAATGGTCACTTTCGCAAATCGTCACTTTCGCAAATGGTCACTTTCACAAATCGTCACTTTCGCAAATGGTCACTTTCGCAGAATGTCTTGAAATCGCGACTAAAAAACTGCTGTTCCATACATTTTGATCTATTCGATTTTAAATTTTCTATGGAACAGCTGATTTTTTTTCGCGATTTCAATGTTGGTACCATTTTAAAAGTTGTTTTTATGCATGATTACATTGACGCCTTAAAATTATGTGCACTATTTAAGAAGGACCTTATATAATACTAAATAATATACTAGAAAAAATACGACTCGCACCAGATCAATACTCAGACGGGAATCGAACCCGCGACCTTTGGATATCCGGTCCAATGCTCTGACCGCTGAGCTACCGAGTCACTAGTGACATCGTCGAATTTTTCCTAGTATATCCTAAACTCTTACGCTGTAAGCCAGCGTTATTTCACCAATGTGAGGTATTACCTCGACATTCAATTGAAATATCTTTCCAGATATTTTAACAATTGATTAAGATGAAATAGCTATATAATTTTTAAATTTGAGATTTTTGCATTTACAATGCTATTTTTAAACAATACTAAATAATATACTAGAAAAAATACGACTCGCACCAGATCAATACTCAGACGGGAATCGAACCCGCGACCTTTGGATATCCGGTCCAATGCTCTGACCGCTGAGCTACCGAGTCACTAGTGACATCGTCGAATTTTTCCTAGTATATCCTAAACTCTTACGCTGTAAGCCAGCGTTATTTCACCAATGTGAGGAATTACCTCGACATTCAATTGAAATATCTTTCCAGATATTTTAACAATTGTCCCTCGTTGTAATCAAAATATTTATTGTATGGCACTTTTAATTTCCTTTGGGGGTACTATTAACACGAAGGGCATGTATAATAATACTGCAAAACTTTTGTTGAAAATCATTTTATTATGTAAAAATTAACATAATAATTCTAAAAAATCATAAAATCTTCGAAAAAAAGAATGAATAAACTTGGCTTTTCAGGTGCGACGATCATATACATATAATGAAATCCTGCATTCTTAAATCTATGGCGTTTATAATAGTTTTTTCATCGGTAAATCCAATCATAGTCTTCCTCTTTCAATTCAGCACCATTTCTTTGTATAAAAAAGCAATTTTTCAAAAGAGGCACACTATAATAATAATATTACACAGTAGCCCGTTACACTGTACCAAAACAAACACGCAAAAAATTATAGGTTATTATTTCAAGCAGTATAGATAGGTATCTAGTACCTATTAAAAACCGGCTAAGTGCGAGTCGGACTCGCGCACGAAGGGTTCCGTAACAAAAAAACTGGCCAAGTGCGAGTCGGACTCGCGCACGAAGGGTTCCGTACCAAAAAACGGCAAAAAAATACGTTTGTTGTATGGGAGCCCCCCTTAAATATTAATTTTATTCTGTTTTTAGTATTTGTTGTTATAGCGGCAATAAAAATACATCATCTGTGAAAATTTCAATTGTATACCTGTTGTCGTTATTAATATCGAGCAAAAAACGGCAAAAAAACACGTTTGTTGTATGGGAGCCCCCCTCAAATAAAAATTTTATTCTGTTTTTAGTATTTGTTGTTATTGCGGCAACAGAAATACATAATCTATGAAAATTTCAACTTTCTAGCTATCACGGTTCATGAGATACAGCCTGGTGACAGACAGACAGACAGCGAAGTCTTAGTAATAGGGTCCCGTTTTTACCCTTTGGGTACAGAACCCTAAAAAGTGTATATAAAAATATCAGTATAATATAAAATAAACTTACTCACCAAACTGCAGAAATTTAGATCAAAATACAAAATACTATAGCGATGTTAGAGTTCTAGGATACCGAAAATATAATATTTATTTTGACATACTTACTGCAGAGACAATGGCCAAAATTGATAAATGGCATATTATAGCGACGGGTGCATTTAATAATACAGCTAAGAAACGCTATTGATATATTAGTAAGTAACAGAGAGCCACTGTTAGACGTTACACCTTGTTACACTGTACCGAACATCACCCACTCATTCTTAAAAAAAATGAAATTATTTTACGTAGTTTTGTTCTTTTTATCGTTTTATTGTATTATCTCAAGAAGACAATCGTTTTATTTTGGTTTAAAATATTTCATTTAGTGAAACTTGAAAAAACCCTTACAAAGTATAGAAAATCGTAAATAAATTTTAAGTCTTTTGTGCAAAATAAGAACCAAGCTGACTGAATGTTCTACAGAGCCGCGCGGCCCATTTTCGTTACTTTGTTGTATGATACCGATGCTCCGTGGCTTGTAAATTGAGTTTGAATAGAAGCGTTGCGATGGCCCATCGATGACTCCCGTGGCCTGAACGGATTATTTGGGTTTGGCACACATGTGTCCCCAGTGGCTCAAATAAACAGTCTCACATTTTCTTGTGGCGTTCAACGTGTTAATGTCAATGATTGGCGATTTCAGAGTTTTTTTGTAATTTTTTAGATTTTATTGATGATAAATATTTGTTTCTTATTATTACCCTATTACCCTATTTGGTTGTTAGAATTTCGTTTAATGTACAGTAGACAGCACATCAGACTATATTTTTATGCCAAAATCACACTCGTCTGTACAAAGAATATATAGGAGAAAAAAAAGTAAAAGACATTCTGCGAAAGTGATCTTTTGCGAAAGTGACGATTTGCGAAAGTGACCATTTGCGAAAGTGACGATTTGCGAAAGTGACCATTTGCGAAAGTGACGATTTGCGAAAGTGACCATTTGCGAAATTGACCAAATTTTTCGCGATGACCATTTGCGTTCGTCGCTCACAATGTGAACTTACGATATTGTTCGATTCAAAATCTCACGAAATAATACTTTTTTCAAATAAAAAAAATATTTTCTTAGGTATTATATTTGCTCTATCCATTGATGCAATAATATAAATAAAAATCGAGATTTTGCAGATTCGACTTTTCGTTGCGGCAGTCGATATATCGACTTTATATCCACCAGTACACTTACACACAATCACAATACATTTACCCCCTTACTAATAAAGATTGTATAGCAGCTGCATAGTTACACAGTGTTTTGTCACTTTCTTTTTAATGTCAAATTCAAAAAGTTTGACAGAGAGTAACCATTGTGTAACTAAACATCTGCTATTCAATCTTTATTAGTAAGGGGGTTAGTAATTATCTCTGTTTCAAAGTTGCTATGCGAACTTGTACATGTGCCATTGAAATCATATGCAAATAAAATTCAATACTGACGATATATTCATATTCATATTCATATTCATTTAATCTCCACAAATTTATAATAGTAGTACATAACATACAATGTTAGTGGTTAAAGTTGTTCGTGTTATTATAAATTCACCTTTTCAAGGTATTGAGATATAAAGGTATTTAAACTAAATATTATATAAACTAAGGGGAAACAACAGATAACTATATTTTTATACAAAGCTCAATGAAATTAAACTTAACAATTCTTCTAAAATTCAATCATAATCAGAAAAATAATAAAAAATAATCTAAACTTATCCATATTTGAAAATTCGATAAAACAGTGTTACAGCTTACATTCGAAATATTCTTTCATGTTATAAAAGGATTTGGCTAATAATTTATTTTTCAGTCTATGTTCAAATGTACTATCTTGGAGGACTTTGAGATCATTAGGAAGGTGGTTATATACTTTAATGGCCATGTAATACGCATTGTTTTTAAATAAGGACAAATTCACTGCAGGTATAACTATATTATGTTCACGGCGACGAGACACATAGCGGCTTTGTATTTCTCCGACTTTTGGAAAGTAATGAGCATATTTTCTCACGAAGCGGCACAGTTCAAAAATATACACACTTGTTACTGTGAGAACGCCTAACTTCTGGAACAACATTCTGCAAGTATCTCTACGACCAGCTAGCGCTATAATTCGCATGCAACGCTTCTGTATGATGGACACAGCAGGCACATCAGTTGAATTGCCCCAAAGTACAATGCCGTAGCGTATCCATGCCGCAGCGTAACTATGGTATGCAGCAAGTGCACACTCTTCGTTGGTGCATTTTCTAAGCTCACGTAATGCGTATGAGAAGCGACTAAGTTTGCTTACTATGGAGTCTACATGTAATTTCCAAGATAAATGTGAATCTACAACTATACCTAACTGTCGATATGAATCTACTATTTCAATGTTGTGACCTTCATGTTGTATGTTAGTGCTTAGTCCGGTTCTTTGGTAAGGCCTAAAGTGAACGACTTTTGTTTTATCATAGTTAAGTACTAGATTTATATCTTTAAGATGCTGTGAAACTTTATTTAGGGAATCAGAGATAAGTGTGTTAACGTTAGTGGTATCGTCATAATCGCACGGAATTATTAAAGTGGCGTCGTCGGCAAATAAAACAAGTTTGTGGGGTACTACTGATGGGAGTTCGTTTATGTAGACTAAAAATAATAAGCATCCCAGCACACTTCCTTGTGGAATAGACCCAGATACCGACGCACAAGAAGAATTGTACTTTTTAAGTTCCCCAGTAGCTTCATTAAGGTTGGTTATTTGAACTACTTGTTTTCTATTGTTCAGGTATGAATGAAGCCATTTTTT
This sequence comes from Agriphila geniculea, assembly GCA_943789525.1. Taxonomy (NCBI): domain Eukaryota; kingdom Metazoa; phylum Arthropoda; class Insecta; order Lepidoptera; family Crambidae; genus Agriphila; species Agriphila geniculea. The sequence goes on from OX038871.1 coordinate 23,962,734, forward strand.
TGCTGGACCACGTAGCCCTGACCGTTCTAATTTTTCAATTAAGATATTATGTGTTACTCTATCGTACGCTTTGGATAGATCCATGAAAACAGCTATTGCACATTTATGGTTATTAAGAGTACTTAATATTTCTTTATTGCATTCGAAAACAGCAGATGTTGTGGATCTATTTTTTCTAAATCCGTGTTGATGAGTGTTCAAGACACCATATTTTTCTAGAAAACTATATATAGTAAATGATATTGATGCAGTTGAGGTATCTGGGGGCCGATTCTCACGCGATAGACAAAATGTCGAAATAGAGATATGTCGAAATAAAATGGCGGATCCGCCATTTTGTCTATTCAAACCTGTTTTTGGTATTCTCGAAATGTCACCATAGAGATATGTCGATGGCTAGTCCTCGACATGCAACGTGTGGTCGATAGCAGTAGAGATTGAATATCTCGAACATTACGTTAGTCGAAGTGTCGAATTGTCTCTTTCTTATGAGATGGGTGACCATAATTATGGGACTACAATAACGAATGTTAAGCTACTTTTGAAAAGGCCGAGTATGAGATGGGTGACCGTTTGGAACAGCAATAACGAATATTAAGCTACTTTTGAAGAGGCCGGTTACTAGATGGGTGACCATTTGGGACTTCGATGACAAATTGTAAGCAATTTTAAGAAATGGCCGGGTGTGGGATGGCTGACCGTTTGTGACTGCGATGAGATGAAAGTAAAAAGGTTTAAATAAGGCCGGGTGTGAGATAGGTGACCATCTGGTAACCACTTTGAAAATGGTCACCCATCTCAGATGGGTGACCGTTTGGAACAGCAATAACGAAATGTTAAGCTACTTTTGAAGAGGCCGGTTGCCAGTTACTAGGTGGGTGACCGTTTGGGACTGTGATGATGAATGTTAAGCAATTTTAGGAAATGGCTGGGTGTGGGATGGGTGACCGTTTGTGACTGCGATGCGATGAAAGTAAAAAAAAAATCATAAGGCCGGGTGTGAGATGGGTGACCATCTGGTAACCACTTTGAAAAAAGGTCAGGTTTGGGATGGGTGACCGACGATGCCAGAAGTAGTCAATGTTAAACAACATTTACAAAGACTGGGTACCTATGAGATGGGTGACCGTTTGAGACTTCGATAACGAATGTTAAACAACTTTGTGATAAGGTCGGGTTCGGGATGGGTGATCGACTAAGCCAACTGTAATCAATGTTAAACAATGCTATTAAAGTGGTAATAATACTCGAGTAAGAGTGCTGTCAACGTTTACTCAACACGATTTGGGCGCAGTTTATTCAGACACAAGTGCTGTAAAAGTGGTGTAAGTGCTGAAAGAAGGAGTAAAACATTCTATAAATGTTGAATAAAAGCGAAAAAAATACTATTACTGCTGTTATAGCAAAAATATTGCATCGATACGATTAATTAGTTCTATAAAAGTTACCACGTCGCTATTACTAAGCAAGTTTGTTCTGTAAACAGTGAATGAATTGCTTTATTACATCTAATATGTGCTGCAAGCGAGTCTCCGGTTGCAGTTATTCAATATTTTCGTGGTGCTTGGCAGGTCTTAACATTGAAAGATTATAATTACTTAAATTATTATTAACCAAATCTCCATAACTTTGGAAGGCGTTCACGCCTGTTGCAAATAATGAAAAACGACATGCGAAAATAACTTTATTGATCAAACCAGAGGTGCTAGTTCATATATGTTTATGCGCCCACATAATTCCTTAAATTTTAAATAGTTAATATTAATAATTTAAAAACAGTTCTTAAAGAAATTTGTGTTAATGACCTAGTTACTTCAACATCACATTTGTACGATTTCAACTTGAATAAAGGCGTTTGTATATCATATTTATAGCACATGATGCCGCCATAACAAATACATTTTAGGGTTTTTGGGTTAATTACAAAAACCCTCACATTTCGTAGTTAGAAATAATGTTGATTTTTCTTTATAGAATATCTATCGTCGTTAACAATGCCGGTCTACTTGGACTACTTGTACACCAAGAACTATCATAGAACAAAAGCATACAACAAAAGGACGACTTGTGCAGTAAATGTATTTAAGAATTCTCTTAGAGCAATTTAAACCAAATAATAGTCGACTAAGCAACACTGAATACAATTGAAATCCTATAATAGCATTCTGAAACACATGATTCGAGTTTTGATATAAGCATGCAGTAATCGCAACGGAGATACCAATAGTAGATTGTTTTTATTCGATATTTATAGAAACAGAACACAGTGCCGAGTAATGGCAGAATAAAAGTGCTCATTTCTGCGAATTAGCTAATTCATAGCTGTTATAGAACTATTATAGCTCAAAAACGCAGAGTTAAAGTGACTTGATTACACTAATTCAGCATATTCAAAAGGATGGAGTAAAAGTGCTATAAAATAGTGCTATAAACGTTTATTTGACTTGTCTATAGCATTAATTAGTAAAACCGGCCAAGTGCGTATCAGGCCACGCTCCATAGGGTTCCGTAGTTACCTTATACCATACCATATTTAATACCACCTATCATTTTTCGTATGCAAAAATAACTTTGTTTTTCACAGTGTTGGTATGAATGACAAAGTTATATTTGCGGTTTTGGAAAATGTGCTATATCTCAAAAACTAATTACTATATCTCGTTCAAACCAATTTTGGTTGAAAGTGTTTATTAAGATCTACAGCATATATATTTTTTTGATTTTTCACTCTCTTATTTCAAAAGTTAAAGGGGGGGACACACATTTTACCACTTTGGCGGTGTATATCTTTCAAACGGTTGACTTTGAGAAAAAGTTGTCTTAGAAACCTCAATGTCATTTTTAAAGACCTATCTATAGACACCCAATACGTGTTGGTTTGAAGAAAAAATTTTTTTTCAGTTTCAGTTCCATGTATGGGGAGCCCCCCCTTAATCTTTTATTTTTCTTATTTTTGTATTAAATTCGGTAAGCGGTTAACAGAATACACCTACCTACCAAGTTTCAACTGTGTAGTCTTAATACTTTCGGAATAAAGTGGCTGTGACATACGGACAGACAGACAGACAGACAGACATGACGAATCTATAAGGGTTCCGTTTTTTGCCATTTAGGCTACGGAACCCTAAAAATGCTAAATAGTCGAGTTAACCACTATTATACAACTATTCAGAGTTTTGGAAACATTATCTCAGCTTTTATTCAACTATAAGCTGAGTAAATCATTTCTTATTCGACTGTTTTGCTGGTTGGTCTTGCAATTCATTAAAAATCATGCATACTAACATACGGAGTAGGTCACAGTAGGTATAACATGTAACTTCGATGACGCACTTCTTTTGCAATTTCCGACCCGCAGCGGTTTGCTATATACCTATACACTTTTAAACTTTCGCGTTGCATTGTACTTAGTTAAAATTACAGGAATTAAACGCGTGCAACTACGATAGGTATTTTCACACCTACCTATTTTCCCGACGTTTCGACCGAGTTGCATCAGCCGTGGTCACGGGCTGACTGGGGCTGCGGTGTTACGCCTCCTCCTCTGCGGTGGAATCTTCATCCACCGTTGAACAGTTTTTCCAACTACCACCGCGCGCCGCCGGCGCGCCCGGCCCGTCGCTAATGGCCGAACTATATCGCCGCGCGCCGCATGGACTGGACGGAAGAGCGTTGACACCCGACTAAAATGAGCACACGATTCGGCACACGAACTCGCACGGTGTGGGGTGAGGTAATTGATTGTGGGGTGGGGCGTAGAGTTTCCTTTCTGTACGGTAGTACTTATATCTATTCTGTGCTAGCGACTCACCTTCCAGTGCGGTCACCAAGTATCCTGGATTTATCTAAGCACCAATCTAGGCACTTGTCGGTGCGAAAAATACATTGAATTCTCACCCGTCTTCTTTCAGCTTGTAGAATATAAACGGCATGTCGTCCAGAAATCCAGTATTCTTCATCTTCTTCCTAACATCAGGCAGTTCCAATTCCGTCTTCCCAGTCAGGATAGGGAACAACGCGGCTGGTGTACCATCGCCTACGATGTTATACCTGAAATTGACCATCAGCCATTTTTAATTTCCCCACTGCTGGGGCACAAACCTTCCTTATGGGTGGATAAGGAGGATGGGCCACGCGGGCCCAATGCGGATTGGTGGGTGGTAACGACAGCAATGTAGCCAGGACCAGCGGCTTAACGTGCCTTCTGAAGCACGGAGGAGCTCGAGATAATAAATTTTTGATCACCCATCCCATGACCGACCCTTGCAAAATTTGCTTAACCTCCGCAATCGCTGGGCCAGGCGCTATACCACTGCGCCACCGAGCTCCTCATATGCCTGAAATTATTAATTCATAAGGGTGTGTCCCCACTTAGGTTCGCGAACCTCCGCGCTCGGCGCTCCGCGAACCTCGGAGCGCGCTCCGCATTTGCGATCCGATGCGAACACGGAGCGCGGAGCGCCAGTGTGACCAGATTCAGTATTTGATTACTTTTTCGGTATATTTTACCTATCGACTTTTCCGAATATCAGTATTTTTGTAGGTATATTAGCGGAAGTAAGTATTTTCGGTATATTTTGGTTATAAAGTTATGGTAACTACGGTGTTAAGTCCCCGCGAACATTGATGTTCAAGGAATTTCCCAGATTAAGTCTACATTTCATTCAGAAGCAAAGATCAGTAGAGTCTGTTCTGAAAGAGAACCGACTTGGGATTTATGCTTGATTAGGTACCGTTTTTGAAATGTTGACGGCACTGTTACGTTTTAGTGCGACTGTATTAACAAGATAAATATTAATTTAGTTTAGATAGTCGCACTATAATTACGTATAATAGTGCAGTCTACATGACAAAAACGGTGATCAAGCACAAATCTCAAGTCGGTTCTCTTTCCGAACAGACTCTAAGTTACAGATAGGAAATGACAGGCAGCCGCCGTACTAGAATTATAAATAGTATCAAGTCATCTAATATTTTCTGTTATGCACTTCACTTTATTTTTGAGGTTTTTCTTTCGCTAATTCGGGAATTTCCTAAAGTAGTTCATCTGTATCGTTATATAAGTAGAGCGTGTTATTTTTCTTTGGTTTCATGCAGGCCTTACACCATCAATTCGATCGTCCAATCGGCATGATACTGCCGAAGCCGATTGGATCCAATCTGCAGTTCGTCCATACACACCACACACGATCAATTCTAACTGTCCAATCGGCAATGGGCGATCGATCGTATGATTTTCTTAACCGACTTCAAAAAAGAAGGAGGTTCTTAATTCGATTGTCTAAATTTGTTTTATCATCGTTATTTAATTTGAAAGCTGTTTTTGTTTTCATTTTTAGGTTTTTGAAGGAGGTTTTCTTTTTTTAAAGCTTATTTATTTTCAACTTTTTTGTGGGTATGTAGGAATCTAGGCGTGTAATATTTTATATATTTTCAGAATTCCCATAACTCCATTTCCAAATTTACGCTGTCTACCCATTTTCCAACAAAAAATCACTCAATTCGGTTCATAAATAGTCGTCAAGGTAGTCAACCATAATCATAGTATTTTCAGGATTACTTCAATTGAAAACTGCTGAACCGATTTAAAAAAGAATGGGATCATCTCGCAAGAAAATTCTATCAAACGAAAAATAATCATCAAAATCGGTCCATAGATATCGAAGATACGCACGAATAACGATAAAAAATATACAATCAAATTGAGAACCTCTTTCTTTTTTGCAGTCGGTTAAAATACCAAAACCTTCTCCAAAATGTAATAAATACTTTTCTGGTAACCGCATCAAAATCGGTTCAGCCAAACGTGAGATAATCGCAGATACAGGTCAAACTGAGAACCTACTTTTTTTGAAATCGGTTAAAAAGAAAAAATAAATAAAAAGAAAAAATAATCATCAAAATCGGTCTATAAATATTGAAGATACGCGCGAACAATGATAAAACAAATATATACAATCGAATTAAGAACCTCCTTTTTTGAAGTCGGTTAAGAAAATCGTACGATCAATTGCCCACTGCCGCACACCGTCAAATCGGCATGATCCAGCCAAAAGAATTGAATTTTGATTTTTCCGTCAATTCGATCGTCCTGCCGATCCACGCCACGGCCACACTCGATCAATTCGATTGGATCCAATCGGCAGTATCATGCCGATTGGACGATTGAATGGATGGTGTGTGGCCTACATTATTGTACTTGACGCATCCATCCGGAAAATATGTTAGTTTTGCCTTCGAATAGAATGTTAAAATATAATTTTAACATTTATTGTTATGATAAATGAATAAAACCTGTTTTGAAAATCAGTATTTTATCGGTATATTTTCCATGTGCAACTTGGTATTTTTCAGTATTTTTTTGAGGTGCTTCGTTATTTTCGTAAAATTTAATCTGGCCACACTGCGGAGCGCGGTTCGCGGAGCGCGGTTCGCGGTTCGCGGAGTGCGGAGCGCAGGGTTGCGTTCCGAACCTACGCTCCGGGTGCAACCAAACGCTCTAACGGCGGCGCGGCGTTCCAAACATTAGAGCGTAATTTTAATTTTCAAAATGATCATAGTAGATCCTCAAAAAACGGATTTTATTTGATTCAAAATAAAGGAAAGTTTCAATTATTCGTATTCCAAATGGAAAACGAAGACTTTGTATTGTTAATGACATTTAAAGTTCTTGGTCTATATGAGATTTCCAATTTAAATTTGTATCTATGCTTAGGCCGAGCAAATTAAATTCGTTAACACATTCTATTTTTATATTGTTAAATTTATAGTTAAGTTCTAAAGAAACTTTTTGGTACGGGTGAAAAGTCATCAATTTGGTTTTATTTAAGTTTATCTCTAAGTTATGTTGATCTAACCAGTTTAAAGTTTTAGTCATTATATCATTCAGCTTTAATTCCAGGGTTTTGTTGTTTTCACAAGATGTGAGAAGTGAAACATCATCTGCAAACAAGATACACGGTTCATTCATAACTTTAGGGAGATCGTTAATGTAGAGTAAAAATAAGAGACAACCCAAAACACTACCTTGCGGAATAGAGGCGTTTATTTTTAGCGCGCTCCATTTATTTTTAGACGTTTAAAGTTGTTCGAAGTTTTAAGATGATGATAATGACTATTTTATATTCTTTTTCCATACAAAATTTGAGCCCCATTATCACTCCTTTATCTCCTCCAAATCATGTCCACCGTGTTGGACTTCAAAATAAATGTCATTTTCGCAATCACCATCCCAGAAAACCTAAATAACGACATCTATATCTATTTTTAGCTTTTTTTACCCCATTTCATCCCCATAGGAGTTAAATACTACCAATAACAATATACGTTGCGTTAGATTTCCACCCATAAGCCTAAATTATGAATTTAGCTATTTTTACTTCGAAAATGAAGGTTTTTCTTCTAAACACAACTTCATCCCCCCTTTGACCCCTTCGGGGGTAGAATTTTGAAAAACGCTGAAACACGTACTTATTAACTTTCAATCATCAGCCTAAACACAAAATTTGAAGATCCTAGCTTCAAAACTGAGGGACTTTCATACAAACTTTTATCCCTTATTTCATCCCCTTAGGGACGAAATTTTCAAAAATCCTTTCTTAGTGTACTTTTTAGTGTTCTTACTGTATAAGGTGTGCAAAATTTCAAGTCTCTAGGTTCAGCGGTTTGGGCTGTGCGTTGATATCTCAGTCAGTCAGTCAGTCAGGACTTTGAATTTTATACAGGGTCACTGGAAATATGACGTTTTCCTGCTAAGGGGTTATAGATGAGGTCAAAACAAATATTTTTTGTTATATTACTTTTTCTCAAAAAGTTCATAGTTTTTGAGTAAATTGAAATTAAGTAATTTTTTACCAAAAGTACGTTTTCAAAAACAAAAATATAAAATAAAAGATAACTACTCGTTCGATTCCGGTTTTTTTTATTATTTTGGGATAGAAAACAGTCTAAATGTTGATAATGTATAACAAAAATTACAAAAAGTACAGGTGTTTATAAAAAAATCTATCCTTAAAAGCATTTTTTATTTTTATTTTTTCAGATTTTTTTAGAAAAGTCAGCAATTATCTTTAAAAAAATCCTAGTAACTAAGCATGCATAATATTTTAAAAACATCACCATCTATTCAGCTTTCAGTTGAGGTATAAAACTTAATAATAACTTAAATAAAAAATGAGAAATTAAGACTTAACTGAATTGCAGTCCCATTTCATGTAGCAAAAATTTCCTACTTCGAGCGCTTCGGCGGTGGCCATATTATCCTACTTATATCATAAATGTGAAAGTTTGCTTGTTTGGATGATTGTTAATCAATCACACAAAACGGCTGAACCGATTTGGATGAAATATGGCGCACAAATAGTTTAAAAGCCGGATTAAAACATAAGAGGATACTGTTATCTTGGTTAAAGGTTCCCCAGGGATTTTCTCGAATGTAAATGCGGATGAAGTCGCAGGCGGAAGCTAGTTTGCCATAAATGGTCGTGCTTACTAAAAATACTTTCGTCCAAGTGAGTTTCGAGACAGGATTATTTTCCGCCAATGAGTCAAAATTTTATACAGACGGCATCAAAAATAACCATGCACATCAGCCATTTTTAATGCCTTTATGCCTTCCTTTTGGCTTGTGGATGGATAAAGTAGACGGGCCATAACCCACCACATGGGCCCAATACGGATTTGTCGGTGTTAACACAATGTACCTTACATAGAGCCGTTGGTCCTGGCTACATTTACAGTCGTTAACACTGACCAATCCACATTGGGTCCACGTGGTGGGTTATGGCCCGTCCGCTCTATCCATTCACAAGCCAAAAGGAAGGCCTCGCATAAAGGCTTTGAAAATGGCTGATTGATTATGCATGGTTATTTTTGATGCCGTCCGTAAAAATTTTTACTCATCGGCAGAAAATAATCCTGTCCCCAAACTCTTATTACTATTTTTAGTAAGCATGACCATTTATGGCAAACTTGCTTCTGCCCGCGACTTCATCGGCATTTACATTTGAGAAAATCCCTGGGGAACCTTTAACCAAGATAATAGTATCCTCCTATGTTTTAATCCGGCTTTTAGACTATCTGTTTGCCATATTTCATCCAAATCCGTTCAGCCGTTTTGCATGATCGATTAACAATCATCCAAACAAACAAACTAACTTTCACATTTATGATATAAGTAGGATAACTATAAGTAGGATAACACCTCCGAAGCGCTCGAAGTAGGAAATTTTTGCTACATGAAATGGGACTGCAATTCAGTTAAGTCTTAATTTCTCATTTTTTATTTAAGTTATTATTAAGTTTTATACCTCAACTGAAAGCTGAATAGATGGTGATGTTTTTAAAATATTATGCACGCTTAGTTACAAGGAATTTTTTAAAGATATTTGCTGCCTTTTCTAAAAAATCTGAAAAAATAAAAATATAAAAAAATTTTAAGGATTGATTTTTTTATAAACACATGTACTTTTTGTAACTTTTTTTATTCATTATTAACATTTAAACTGTTTTCTATACCAAAATAATAAAAAAACCGGAATCGAACGAGTAGTTATCTTTTATGTTAATTTTTTGTATCTGAAAACGTACTTTTGGTAAAAAATTACTTAATTTTAATTTACTCAAAAACTATGAACTTTTTGAGAAAAAGTAATATAACAAAAAATATTTGTTTTGACCTCATCTATAACCATTTAGCAGGAATACGTCATATTTCCAGTGACCCTGTATATATAGATTGAGCTGATCGAATGATGGATCCGGAAGAAGGCCTCAGGATCTCTATGATGAAACCATACAATCCTATCGTGTTTGGGCTCGTTACAATCGTTTTGACGAGTACTCTAATGGAAGACGACTTCCAGGGTCTGATGATGAAGCTGAAAGAACATATGGGCGCGTGCTAAAGATAATATGGATGAAAAATTTTACAAAATGCGCCCCACGTCTTTAGGTTTAAAATTAGGGTTATGAATATTAACAGAAGAATTTATTTTTTACTTTTTAGTCTGTTTTTACTAGTCCGTTTTAATGTTTTTAATCTGATTTTTTTTGTAATAAAATAGTCCGTTTTAAAAACGTGTTTTCAAAAAAGATTTTTTTTAGTAAATTTTTAGATTCTCTTTGCACAGCACGGACAGCATTAATAGAAGGAAAAAATAAAAAACAATGACATAACAACTAGAAGTGCGGCCCGGCTCCGGCGAAGGTTCGGTACCCGACAGGTTCGGCACTTTTTACGAGGATTGGCCGGGTACCGAACCTTGACTCGCGGTTCGTTTTTATTTATTATTAAACAACATTTTATTAACACGATTTTATTAGGTTGATTTCTTGTTTGTTTATGTGTCTTTGATTTTATGTAGCTTCCCGATCTGCTAGAGACGTGAAACCTTGAACATAGGTCAGAGGTGCGATTGCGTAAGGTAATCGTATTCATTTGACAGTTCATATCTGTTTCGTTTCGTTTCATTTCATTTCATTTATTTTATAGTTTTACAAGAAACTTACAGCTATATTAATAATAAATTTATATCTATATATCGTATCGTATACCGTATCTATATACGGAAGGCCATTTACAAGTTTCCACTTAAGTTATTGATTAATCATAGGAAGACGGAAAAAAGAGATAATAACAATTTAGGTTCTAAATTCAATTAAGTTGGATTCGAAAAAATATTTAGCAAGTTCTCGCTTTAGACGTAAGGCTGATGTACAAAATAGGTCAAGGTCATGCTGCTTAACGATGTCATTGAAACACTTACTCGCTCTTATCACGAACGAATTCTGCCTCGTTTAGTTAGTTTTTTAGTTAGTTTTCCCACGCGGGACTTGTAAATTGCACTATCTCCTGCTACTGCCGCCTCCGTATTGAACATGCAGACCAATAAACTCTAACAGCTCTTGGCAATCAACCGAGCCATTTGCTATGTTCAATAAATAAGTAAGATCAGCAATGCATCTTCTCACGCTTAAAGGAAGAATAGGAATTTCTTACAGCGTTCAATGTAATTTTGTAAATAAATACTTGCTCAGGGGCCGTACCGGCTAACGAATCGATTATCGAAAAATCTGAATCGGTTTCAACTTAGAACTGAAAAATCTAAGTAAGGAATTTCGTCTTGTAGTTTCTGTTGACGTAATTTGGAAGATAACGATGTTCGTGTGACATCATGAAATGGGGTTCGCCATTTTCGCCCAATTGGGGCTCGATTTATCTGTTTTAATTTGAAACCCGGCAGACTTTTCGAAGCTCGATTCGTTAGCCGGTACGGCCCCTGAATGGGGAATGTCCGAAAAAAATCAAATAGGCTGAATATTTTTTCATAGGTAGGAATAAGCTCCCTTAGTTATAGAAAAAAAAAAACAGAATTTTCGGTTGCGTGAAAAAATTTAAAAAATGAAAGTCTCTTCGACTTTACAAATGTAAGAAAGTAACAGCAGAATGGAGGTTATACCTTTGCCAACACCTGCCACTATGACAACAAGAATAAAAAAAAAAATTACATTTTGTGTTGAAATTTTTTTTTAATACCATGTTGTGGTTGTAGCAGGTGATGGCAAAGGTATTAATCTCCATTCTGCTGTTACTTTCCTATATTTGTAAAGTCGAGAGATTTTAATTTTTTTAAATCTTTTCACGCAACCGAAAATTCAGATTTTTTTTTATAACTAAGGGAGCTTATTCCTACCTATGAAAAAATATTCAGCCAATTTGATTTTTTTCGGACATTCCCCATTGTAAGTAACGTAAGAAACGCTTCTGAATACTTTCGATACGCGTGATATAAACATTATAGGCAGGGTTCCAAACCTGTGAGGCATACTCTAAATGACTGCGCACAAAAGCACAGTACAGAATTTTAATCGTTTTTAGGGTTCCGTACCAAAATGGTAAAAAAGGAACCCTTATTATAGTGTGACTCTGTCTGTCTGTCTGTCTGTCTGTGTGTCACAGCTGGATGTCTCGAGAACTACTAATGGTATCAACTTGAAATTTGTAATAGTTTAAGATGTCATTTGCCCAACTATTTTGCAAATAAGAAAGAAATAAAAAAAATATTATTTTACAACAGGGACTGAAAAGGGGTCATAAAAATTTGAAGTGAGGTGACTAGGGCATGCGGGGTATCATATGAAAGAACGCTGTTTGCACATTTTAAAACATTTTTTCCTTTTTTCTTAGGCCGCATAGTTTTCGACTTATGATGAAAAATGTAAAAAAAATACCGTTCCCCCCTTATCTCCAAAGTTTGCAAAGAGAAAAATCTGAAATAATTCTTTGTGATAGTAGTTTATGTAAAGATTACAGAAAAAATAAAATGATGTCTCAATATAACATACTTTTTTAGAAATTCGAAAAACAAACAAAAATTCTTTAGTTTCACTACCAGTCAACAGATGGCGCTGTTCTAAGAATGCTAACCTAAGAAAAAAAATAGTTCCACTATCGGTCAAGAGTTGGCGCAACCTAATACTACAATAATAAATTGGAGGCTGGTTCTAATAAAATTACCTACTATTTGCCGTACGAATAAAAAAGAATAAGTTCCTACTTATAGTACAGTAGCCCGTAGAACATTTAAATCACCAAAAAGGTTACCGTTTGCCGTTGTGATATAGTTATTTATTACGAAATTATAGATACTTTAACCCAAGTTTTACAGATCGCAACCCGCCGTAACCTATATTTGTATATCTCCAAAATTTATTTTTTTTAATTTTCGAGCTTTACCACATAGTTTAGCTATTGTCGTGTTCTACAGCTTGGTTTGATTGCCACAGATAAAAATATGACTATAAAAAGTAGCCATACACAGATTTAAGACCTGATGAAAATGGTTGGACTTTATCTGGTCTTAAATCTGTGTATGATCACTTTCCAAAGTCTTACTATTCTTAGTGGCATTCAAACAACGCTGTAGAACACGACAATAGTTAAACCATGTGCTAAACCTTGAAAAATAAAAAAATATCATTTTTGAAGATATACAAATATAGATTGCGATCTGTAAAACATGGGTTAAAGTATCTATAATTTTGTAATAAAAAACTATATCACAACGGCAAACGGTAACCTTTTTGGTTATTTAAATGTTCTACGGGCTACTGTACTATTAGTAATATAAACAGTTTGCAATGTGTTTTTCAGTCACCATAAGCAGCTGTGGTTAAGATTTGTAGATTAACTGTCCGCCTGTTCGCCCTTCCACCTGTCTGCCGTTTATCCTACTGTTTTAAAGACTGTACTAAAGTAACATATCCAAATATATTTATGATTGTACGGAACCCTAGGTGCGCGAGTCCGACTCGCTCTTGACCGGTTTTATTATTGAGTGAAATTCAGACGACATACGTAAAATAAATCCAAGGCTTTTTGATGCTTTGGCAATAATGTTATCTATATGAGTGTCAAAAAGCAATTTAGTGTCAAAGTTAACTCCAAGATCACGAATGTTGTTGACTCTGGTGACGTTTTGATTTAAAAGAGTGTAATTAAAAATAAATGGCATGGGTTTACGAGTATATGAGCACACATAACACTTAGAGACATTAAGCTCCAACAGTAGTTTTCAAACCTAATAAGGTCGTCTTGTAGAAGTCAAGCGCTCAATTCAGAGTTCACTGTTATAGCGTCAGAGTTAGGTTTAGATGGTGGTAGCTAGCCAGACGGACTTGAAATATGCTCTACCACCAATCAACTGTTCCAATCATTTAGTTTGCAAAGTAAAACAACTTCTGCAATTACAACCTTGTATATTAATATTAGCCATACTAACCTTTTCAGGACAGTCGCCTGCAACTCCTCAGTCAGATACTTGTAACTTCTCGGCATCTTCCTAATGAACCCGTTTCTTGATGTTGAATCGAAGCCGAAGATCAGAACGTTCAAGGTATTTTCTCTCCCAGGGGGTGGTGCTTTTCGTTCAACAGAGTTGCGGAAACCGACGACGTGGCCGGTCCAGTTTAAAGGTCTGAAGCATAAAAAACAAAAAAATCTAACGGCCTGTCAGGGTAGCATGTGCACCATGAATTTGTCAGTGTAGCCACTGACAAGACATTTTCCAAATAGAATATTGACAAAGGTGTAGAAATATTAGAATGCCTGCGGGGAAAGCAGCGAACTAAAATCTATCGAACAAGCGTTGCGCTTTTAAAAAATGGCACCACACGAAAAGTACAACTAAGTGGATAGAGCTAAAAATGCCGGCATTTAATTATGCAGCACAAAGCGTCTGGTTGCTTAATTTGTATACTCATAGATATTTTCCATACTTAAACGAAAGAATATGATACGTTATTTCTGCATATTTTTACTGCCTTCTTTGCGTCTTTTACACCATTTGACTGAACAAGACGTCATTTCTAATAAACTTTCACTTTCTCTCTTTTCTATACAATACAAACTGCAATTATTGTAAAGAACGCTAACGTCATTCACCGGGTGCATGGCTCGCCCGACTAAAGCTGAGCGGCTAGTCAGCTAGACTGACTTGCGAGCGAGAAGTCAGTACTGAGGCCGTATTACGAGCTCTTAAATCCTGCCAGGTTTATAAATTGCTGTAGTGACATCTCTGTCTCGCTATATAGCAAATAAAAGAGATAGATTGATAGCCAGTCAGAAAACTGACTGGAAATAAGAGGTCATAATACAGCCCCTGGACTAGGTTGAAACTGTGTCCACACGAGCCCAGTAGGAAGTCAGCGCTGGACTGGATTACTGTTCTGCCATGTTACAGACCTTGTATAAACCAGGCATAATTCTATTTAGGGACTTTTAGCTATAATTTCAAAACTAGCGACGGACTGACTTGTGAGCGAGAAGTCAGCACTGGACTAGGTTGAAACTAGTGTCCACACCACCCCAGTAGCAAGTCAGCGCTGGACTGGATTACTGTACTGCCATGTTAAAGACTACTACTACTATTTGGAAACTTTTCACTATAATTTCAAAATGTAACTGGCTACTGGTTGCACCGCCACTGGTGTCGTAGAGATATGGCAATAAACTAAAGGTAAAATAAACAAATGACTCACGTGTTTTGGTGAAACCCGGTGCAACTCACTTTGGCATGATCACTCGTCACCAGCGTATAGACATTATCATCTTTAACATCAGTCGGTGGCGCTATATAGTACTTATTGTCGCTGTCGTAGATTATATCACGATATGTGCACAATATGTCTTTGGTTCTTTCTAGTACTTGCGGCAGGACTTTGCATACGGAATGCTGTAAAAAAAAAGAAAAAAAAAATATAAAGGATCATGCCGCATTCTGGGCCATGATGCGCATTAACCATACATATCTGTGACAGACTCATGTCATGTCAAAAAGGGGTAGATAACAAAATGTCATATAATAGGAAAATGTAACCCCAAACGGCTCCTTGAGATTGAGATTTCTCTTTTTTCACGCAATCACTATAAAATTACTATAGTATTTTGGTAATTTCATCAAAGCGCATCATGGCCTAGCTTGTATAGTAAAATCGGCATAATCCTTTGAAGTTGACTTCTTTAAGTAGGTAAGTATATAAATAGTCTGGGTAAATGCATTTTATCTCCGTATAAAAAAAGGATTGTCGAGGGTGTTCAGGTATGTCTAGCGTGTCCAGGGGTGACATGTAGAGTTTTTAATGCTCTATACAACTTTGGTATCACTTTGTTACTTTGATGTAAGTTAAAGAAAAAGGATTAAAACTCAGTTAGTGAGGAGGAAGATTTTGAAATATTCACTGGAGGAAAATACCGATACGCAAAATCCATTTATACTTTACTAGCGGCCGCCCGCGGTTTCACCCGCGTGGTTCCCGTTCCCGTAGGAATATCGGGATAAAAAGTATTCTATGTTTTAATCCAAGCTATCTACTATCTGTGTGCCAAATTTCAACCAAATCCGTTCAGTAGTTTTTGCGTGATTGAGGAACAAACATCCAAACCCACAAACTTTCACATTTATAATATTAGTAGGATATTTAATACTAGCGGCCGCCCGCGGTTTCACCCGCGTGGTTCCATTCCCGTGGGAATATCGGGATAAAAAGTATCCTATGTTTTAATCTAGGCTATCTACTATCTGTGTGCCAAATTTCAACTAAATCCATTCAGTAGTTTTTGCGTGATTGAGGAACAAACATCCAAACCCACAAACTTTCACATTTATAATATTAGTAGGATAGTAGGATTAATGTGATAATGTTTTGTAGTAAAAACTATATAAAAACGATTTCGATACATTGTTGACTTTATCGAGTACGTAATGTGGGCATTACACATAGCGCAAAGTAAATATAGTGTAATGAAAACCAAACCTACTTCAATAAAACTAACAAATAGGTACAACTTTAAAAAATAAACAACTCAAATATTCAAAATCTGCATAATTACTAATAGGTACTATCCCCGCAAAATGTTAATGAACCTGGCGGCCATGTTTTAACCTAAAAAAACGAAAAGTAATTGTTGTAAAAAAAAATATACCTAGATAGACCTTTTCTTACTGAAAATAATAATTCAAAAATTAATATTTTACATGTAATTTTTATGTAATATATTACATGTACATATATATTACATGTAATTTAAATGTAATTTTACGAAACGTTGCAGGATCTACAATGCATGCTGAACAGCCTAGCTGATTCCTCTCTACTCATCGGTCTTCGGATGAACTTGGACAAAACCATGTTCAACGAACATGTACTTCCAGGACCGATTGCAGTACAAGGTAGTCCTCTCGAAGTTGTTACGAAATATGTCTACCTCGGGCAAACATTGCAATTGGGTAGAAACAACTTCGATGTAGAGGCCAACAGAAGGATAAAGCTGGGCTGGGCAGCACATGGGAAACTTCGTCGAGTCTTTGAGTTGCCTAATCTAAAGAGTCTAAAGACGAAAGTCTTCAACCAGTGCGTCCTGCCTTTCATGACATACGGATCCGAAACGTGGACACTCACTGTAGGGCTGGTTCACAAATTTAAAGTCGCGCAGTGAGCTATGGAAAGAGCTATGCTCGGAGATTCTCTGAGAGATCGGGTCCGGAACGAGGTGATCCGACAGAGAACTTAAGTCATCGACATAGCCCACCGGATTAGCAAGCTGAAGTGGCAGTGGACCGGCCATATTAGCCGTAAAACCGATGGCCGCTGGGGCAGACGAGTTCTTGAGTGGAGACCGCGTATGGACAAACGTAGTGTGGGACGCCCTCAGACAAGGTGGTGCGACGATCTTCGCAAGGTGGCTGGCATAAACTAGATGAGTATAGCCGCGCATCGTCCTCAGTGGCGTGCAGGCGGAGAGGCCTATGTTCAGCAGTGGACGATGATAGGCTGATGATGATGTAATTTTTAGTTGAGGATGACGTCAAAGTGGATGTTAATGTGACAAGATTCCATCGTATTACCAATTTGCGGGGATTATTATTTAGAAGGGGGGACACCAGCGAAGCCGGACGGGTGATCAGTCACCTTGGTTGGAACCATTTCACCCAGATTGACCCAATTTGCGGGGATAGTACGCATATCTGATAATAAAAAACCGGCCAAGTGCGAGTCGAACTCGCGCACAAAGGGTTCCGTACCAAATAACGGTATAGTATATCTTAATATATAAAATCGTAAACTGAATAACTGACTGACTGACTGATCTATCAACGCACAGCCCAAACCGCTACACCTAGAGACTTGAAATTTTGCACACAGATACCTCATACAGTGTAGGCATCCACTAAGGAAGGATTTTTGAAAATTCCATCCCTAAGGGGGTGAAATAAGGGCTGAAAGTTTGTATGAAAGTCCCTCAATTTTGAAGCTAGGATTTTCAAATTTTGTGTTTAGGCTGAAGATTGAAAATTAATAAATACGGGTCTCAGCGTTTTTCTAAATTCTACCCCCGAAGGGGTGAAAAGGGGTATGAAGTTGTGTATGGAAAAAAATCCTTTATTTTCGAAGTAAAAAATCACTTAATTTATAGTAAAGGCTTATGGAATAAAATCTAACGCAACATATATTGATATTGTTAGTACTTCAACCCCTATGGCGATGAAATAGGGGTGAAATGTGTAAATAAACCTAAAAATAGAGATGGATGTCGTTATTGGGGTTTTCTGGTATGACGATTGCGAAAATGACATTTATTTTGAAGTCCAACACGGTGGACATGATTTAACCCCCTAAAGGGGTGAAAATGGGATTTCAAATTTTGTATGGAAAAAGAATATAAAATAGACATTACAACTTTAAACTTCGTAGGAGCACGTCTAAAAATAAATTGGCAAACATATATTATTTGGTAATTTTAAAAATCAACCCCTTAGAGGGTAAATGGGGTATGTAAACATAAAAATCGATATGGATATCGTTCTTGAGGTTTTATGGGATGGTGATTGCGAAAATGACATTTATTTTAAAGTCCAACATGATGTACATGATTAAACCCCTAAAAGGGTGAAAATGGGGTTCAAATTTTGTATGGAAAAAGAATATAAAATAGACATTACAACTTTAAACTTCGTAGAAGTACGTCTAAAAATAAATAGTCAAACACATATTTTTTGGTTTTGAAAATCAACCCCTTAGGGTGTAAATGGGGTGAGTAAACATAAAAATCGATATGGATGTCGTTCTTGAGGTTTTATGGGATGGTGATTGCGAAAATGACATTCATTTTGAAGTCCAACTCAGTGGACATGCATGATTCAGCCTCAGGGGACGGGGAGAAAGGGAACGGGAACGGGAACTGGACGGAGCGGAAGAGAACGGGAATGGGAGTGGGACGGGAACGGGAACCGGACGGGACGGGAACGGGACGGGAACGGGACGGGGATGGGAACGGGATGGGGATGGGAACGGGACGGGGATGGGATGGGAAGGGAACGGGAACGGGAACGAGAACGAGAGCGGGGACGAGAACGAAACGGAATGGGACGGGACTATAGTTGTGAAACAGCGGTTGTTATCGGGTAGTTATCCAAAGCCGCCGGTAATAACGTATAGACAGCGGCTGGCAACCGGCTGCTTATCCGACTCAATACTAAAACGTCTTACAATTTTTACAGTTCCTAAGTCGAAATTGTTAAAATAAACGAGCCGTTATATACAAATAGGTATTCTTACTAAATTAATTATCTACTTTGTCATAGTTTAAAACATAAAATGTTAAATATTATAAATTAGGTATTTTGCAATGTCCCTCAATAAGACATAATAAGCTAATGTACCTACCTACCTACTTATTTATACGGTACATAATTAGTACCTATTTAATCTGTAGGTATGAAACTCCGCTTCACCACTTTTATTATTATTATTATTGTTCAATCGTAATAGGAAGGTAAGCTCGCAAAGCTTGGCGTTTCGCAATGTTTCACATGTGTACCTACATACAACGTCCGTTTTGTGTTTCGTGTTTTTGGAATTATGTGATCAGCCCGAGTAAGATGAAACATTTAATTTAAAAGTTAAGTATTTCAAAATAACATCGACGCAACTAAGAAATAGGAAAGAGCGCTTACCTGAATAATTAAAGTTGAAGTAACGTATAAAGTAAGTAGGTAGTATGCAGATAAACAAAAATTATCACTTAGGACATCAAACGGATTGAATAAAACATAATGACTTGTTTTCAATCGTAGACAGCCGCTGTTTATGGGTGATCACCGTAGTCAGCGAAAACAGCGGCTGGTAACCGGCTGGCTGACTAAGATAACAACCGCCTTCACATCTATAGACGGGACGGGAACGGAACGGAACGGAACAGGACGGGACGGGGATGGGAACGGGAATGGAAACGGGACGGGACGGCAACGGGACGGGACGGCAACGGGACGGGACGGCAACGGGATGGGATGGCAACGGAACGGGACGGCAACGGAACGGGACGGTAACGGGAACGAGAACGGGAGCGGGACAAAACGGGAACGGGAATGGGAATGACCAGTTGTTTTTACGCGATTAGGCGGGTCCCCACCGAGCGAGCAAGCCTCGTGCGACAAACGCCTTGCGTCTTGGCAAACGTCTTGCCTCGCGAGGCAGCGCGCTTGGTGGTGACCCGCCTAATCGCGTAAAAACGGCTGGTTGGATCCTGGTTGAAGGTTCCCTAAAGATTTTCTCTAATATCCACGCGGACGAAGTCGCGGGCGGAAGCTAGTGTTGTTATAGCGGCAAAAGAAATACATCATCTGTGAAAATTTCAACTGTCTAGCTATCACGGTTCATGAGATACAGCCTGGTGATAGACAGACAGACAGACAGACGGACAGCGGAGTCTTAGTAATAGGGTCCCGTTTTTACCCTTTGGGTACGGAACCCTAAAAACGTCTTTTTAAGTCTGAAATAGTATGAAAGTACTGGCCAAAAGTCGATACTTACCCAGCAATAAACCCAGTCCTGTCCATTGCACTGTATCGGGGGTACATCTACGTTAAACTGCATAACCTCCTTGCTGAAAGGGTCCAGCTGAGGTATCTCACATCCTGTCCCCTTATCCACCTTCAATGCTTCTTGTAAACGCTTTTCTATGTACCTGGAAACAATCCAGAGAACTATCTCTGCACAAAAGGCTTACGGAATGCTCCCCGCTTATCCAAAGGGTGTAAAAAGACCGTCAACGAAGCCAAAGTCCAAACTTTCCGTCTATCATCAGGACAATTTTTAACTGACTTCAAAAATTTGAAAAGGAGGAGGTTATCTATTCGTCGCATATATATTTTTTTATCTTTTAGACTATACCTGTTCTATTACGTATTCTGTGCTGTACCTGGGAAATCAATAGCTATGAAGTTATTGAAAGTAGAAAAATTGTTTTTATTTTTTTTTATGAACACTATTTTAACACCCACCTAATTTCCTTATTTTTGTCCAAAGAAACGTAATTTTTTTAAGTATTTCGAATAAACAATGGCTTCCAAACGTCACATCACTCTATCTCATCTCATGCACATAAACGCTGCCTTTCAACTAAACCCAGTAAAATTAGACATGAAAAGGGGTAATGGCATAAGAATAATTATTCTTATGGTAATGGTTGCATCAAATCAGGTATATTTGGTTTTTGGATATATTGTTGGTAATGTGGAGGCAATGTTAAATACAAGTTTTTGACCTGGAGAGACGACCGGGTCATTCTTAAAAAAAATAGGTACCTTTTTTCAGTTTTTGTCGATTTTGACCGGGAAGGGCTGGTTTGTCATCAAGATTGTGTAAAAAAGTTTTAAAGTAGGTTAAATTTGAAACAATTTGAGACTAAAAAACATTGATACGACCGATAGTTTCAGAGACACAGCTTTTCAAAATTTGGCCATCCTAACTTTGCATATTACCTAAAGTTGCCGGACTCACTAGGGTTGCTACTACATAAATTGATTCTGAATGAGTGAGGCCCTTTGTACCTCAAAATGTTAAATAGGTAATTAAAATATTCGTTACTATTTTTCAAACAATAAAGTGTATTTTTAACGCGTTTTAATTAGTTCGCTTTCTTGTTTGTTTGTTTAACCACAAATTTAGAAAAATATTTTATACTAGCTTTCCGATGAGCTAGGCTAGAGACTTGAAACTTTACACAAAGGTGAGAACTGGAAAAGTATACAATATTATGGTGTCACTGAGCTGATCTGATGATGGAGCCCGAAGGAAGCCACAGGAACTATAAAATAAAACCAAACAACCCCATCGAATTTGAGCTCGTTACAATCGTCTTGACGAGTACTCTGACGGGAGACCAAGTCAAGGGTCTGATAATGAAACCGGAAGAAGGCCACAGGAACTCGGTATTGAAATAATGCAACCCCATCGAGTTTGGGCTCGTTTGATTCGTTTTGACGAATACTCTGATGGGAGATAGTTTCCAGGGTCTGATGATGGAACCGTAAGAAAGACACAGGAATTCTGTAATAAAACTATACAAATTCATCGAGTTTGGGCTCGTTTGATTAGTCTTGACGAGTACTCTGTTGGAAAATAATTTCCAGGGTCTGATGATGGAGCCAGAAGAAGGCCACAAGAGCTCTGTAATAAAACCATACAAACCCATTGAGTTTGGGCTCGTTAGAATCGTCTTGACAAGTACTCTCTTGGGAGGCAACGTCAAGGGTCTGATGATGAAGCCGGAAAATAAGCCACAGGAACTAAAACTAAAATGTAAGTATATAGTATTTAAGGCCGCACGCCGACAAAGAGAAATACTTAGATTACAGTAGGTACCGTTTTACACAAAGTACAGTCGAGTACAAAGAGATGTATACCCCCTAAAGTTACAAATACATGTACCCATTTAAATACGTGCACATAGTGCGTTACAAATTATTGTGCACATGATGTATGACGGAAAAATGTATTCACTTGATGTGCCAAAAAGGACACTGTAATGTGTACGCTCTGAGACAAATTAATTTATTCAGACTTTGTTACAAAAATATGTATACAAGCCGTCATTCTAATTTCAAATTTCAGAATTTCTGTCATAACCATTAAAACTCTTTGGATGATATATATATTTTTTTTTGTTCTATGAGAAATCGCCTTCTTTTAGGGCAATCACGCACTTGGTTTCGGTTCGAATTCGATAAGTGAAGGGATGGCCGCAAAAGAACTATGACTACTTCATAGTAGAACCAAATAAGTAGGCCAACTCGAGCCTCGAGCGAGCGATAATAGCCTAAACACGTAGGGCTGTCACTAGTTTATTCAATCGTCAAAAATGCATAGTCAATCTCTATACAAAACAATTTTTTTCCTTGTAGGGTAAGCATCAGAAATCTATAATATAATATTTTTTAATAATTTTTTTTAAGTAGACCAGTGGGTAGGTCGGCTAAAATAATGAAGTTAATATTAACTGTAATTTGACAGATGTATGTGATACATTGCCACTTTCGTTATGACACAAATAAAAACTTACTAAAGAAAAGTAGCAATGTATCACATATATCTGTCAAATTACATTTTACATTTACTTAATTGTTTTTAGCCGATAGCCCTGCAGGAACTAACTACAATGTTTTCATTACCTACGTATGTTAAGTGATTTGAAAACTTACGGTCGAAATAGGATTAATTAAAATGTTGCTTTACTAAATCATGTAGGTACCTTCTTATTTATTCAAATAAAATAAAATAATTATGAAATTTTATTTTTACACTATTAACTATTTTTTACTTTTTCATTTAACTACACTTTTTCATATTCACTTCTCTTTTTCATATTAACTACACTTATCAAAATAAAATTATAATCTTTAAATTCGGAAATTGAATATTGACTTATGGTATACTGTAGGTACACGTACAAAGTACAAATTATTACGAGCGGCACCGCAGCGGCGCGGAGCGTGCGTGTGAGCGCGGGCGGCAGCCACGACTGGCGCACCTTTATCACCTTTAAATTTTGTCAGTGTGTGCGTGCGACGACGCATACGTACGAGCGCGCTCACAAACAAACCGCGCTCGGTGCTATAATGAGTAAGATGACTTACTTATTTAGTTCTACTATGACTACTTCCAACCCGCGCAGATAAAGAAAGAAAAGAATGTACTCGACTGTACGTAGTTACCACGCGCCTCCGCACCGCTACGTAGATATCTACCTAGGTACCTACTTTGTGTTGTTACCAGCGAACGATAAGGGTCCCCCCAGACCTACCGGTTTCGTTTCTTTGCTTTGCTGTTCTACTTGCTGTTTAGACCGCCGGCCAACCAGGGTAATTTTCAATCTATCGCATATTTGGACCAGACCAAATTGGCAAGATAGCCATTAGCTTGGTGTTATCAAATATCATCGTCTGGGTTGCGAAGTAGGAAGCCTCTGGGAGATATGCCACCCTGAACATGGTCTCCGATTGCTAAAAATAAATCGATCGCATATTTATATAAATTGTGAACAGGGTTTTGGGTGTCATCATTACCTATCTGAAATATTTTTTTGTGTTTTCATAACGATCGTTTAAGGAACAAAGCTCACAAGAACATTCTTATATGTGAAATGTGCTTAGATTGAAAATGAGCCTCTTGGCCGGCGGTCCACTGCCGATCATTATCATTAATTACACAGTATGCTACTGATAATAAAGTCAAGGTATTTCCTTTTAATTAAAAAAAAAATCACAGATCTCGTGCCTTTCACGACCTTCTGGTACGTTGAAAATGAATTTAATGAATTAACTAAAACAAAATTTATTCGTAAACATTTCTTATTATTATTAAATATACCTATGTAAGTACTTTAACTAAAAACATCTTAGAATTTCTACAAAAAAATACTTAATAAAAAGTACTAATCAAAATCAAATGCTGTCTCGCGCTGATTTCATCATCATTTGAAAATGTGCGATAACAAACTATGTTTATCTAGGCATCATCTTCACATTCTCATTAAGAGACCGTTGTAAAAAATCATTGGGAATCGTAGCGTACTAACAAAAACAAGAGACATGCGGTGACATGCCCGATCGAGTAATTTTAAATCTCAAAATTGAAATAACAGCAACCCACGAATATACAGCAACATCTTTAACATTAACATAGGTATCTATTTATTTCACTTTTTACACGTTTTGAGTGTAATTTATCTTAAAAATTCTAACCAATTAGTGCAAATGCTTTTCTGTATCTACTACTAAGTATGGAAACTACAAACTCTCTTCTATTCAACCTTCGCTCAAGATTCGTTTATTCGTTTGCCTATACAAAAAAGTGCCGGGTATCACGAAATCCCACGGTGCGGTGCAGGCAATGGTCAGGAAATATAGCCAAAACAACAGAAACAAATGCGCCGAAATAGTTTTTTTGATGCTTACGTGCAACTGCAAGGCAAAGCCCGGCGTTTTGCATAAGTATAAAGAAACGCGTTATTAACCAAAATAGGGTTCATAAATAAATGATATCTTGTTCTTCGTATGGGTAATACTAATGGTGTTTATTTAACTTAGTTGTTTTACGTTAGATTTGACACCTAACCATTAAAAAGTCATAAATAAAAAATCACATTAACAAAATTTAATACAAATATAATCTCATTTAATCTAATTTTACTTGATTAAAGAATTTTACATAAGTATAAATAAATTAAATAAGTATATATTTTTGTTTTGCTTTTAAAAACACTTTCATTAGGTACCTATCCGATTTTTTTATAATAAGAAAATAACATTTTATTACATTAACAACTCAAAATATAACTATAAACAAACATTTGTCTTTCAGACCATTAGCGTTGATACGACTAGGTACAGTACGTACACTACTCACACGCTCCGCGCAAACTTTACTTCATAAAGGTTAAGCTACAGAATTATCCTTTTATGTTACTTACCTCAAATTTTTTTTTAAACTAGACCAATGTCATATCTCGAGGTGTTTTTAAAATCGACCCGATGTCGCGTTTCGTTTACGAGATATGATTTTTTTCTCGCCGAAACCGGGCGAAAATCGACCACATTTTTCACATTTTTGCGATTTTCAAAAAAAGATTTTGAGATTTTTGGAAAAAAAACTTTTTTCAATGTATAGCCCTTGATTAGACGCGTGATTTGATATCTCAATCATTTACGGAGCTTATATCTATGACACCAGGGTGATATCGCACTTTGGCTGAAAATAGGGCCTATACAGAATACAGATGCCTCAAAAAAAACATTTTCAATGTTAAAATATTTTATACCCTCATCAGTTCTCTATATTTTCCCCTCTTAGAATTTCGAATGTGTATCTGACTGAACTTTCTCCCACCAAAGTAGGTTTTTACTACCTATCCAAAATTGTTGCCAAGGCATATCAACTTAGAATAGCAACAAATTAAATGTGTTTTATGATTGGTCAAATAAAATTACTTCCGCGACAAGTCTGACCATAAGGGCGAGGCCCCATTAGTGCGTTGCGCTGCGCTGCGTCGTCGCGTCGTCGCAACGGAACAACCCATTGTATGCCACAACTGCGTTGCGTTGACGCTGCGACAACGCAACGCAAGAGGGTAAGCTCGTCTAGCTTCCTCTGTAGCAGTGGATCACTGGCCGTCCGTCGTCGCAGCTGAGCGGCGACGACGCAGCGCATCACCCTCCCTCCCGCTTCGTCTCTTGTCCGTCGATCCGTCGAAACGTCGCGCGCGACGACTCAAGGTCTTCCCACCGGTGCGTCTTGAGACGCACGAGAGCGCACCAGACCGAACCGACACACCGTGGGAAACGACCGTGCGCCGCGGTGCGTCGTCGTGCGTACGATCCATCGAGCGTCGGTAACTTCAAAGGATCGGTGCGTAGCGCTGTGCGTCCGCGTTCGTGGCGGCTCGTCGCCTTTGTCAATATGCCGCGCGTCATAGTATGATATCTATCAGTAGTCAATCGGCCCTGGCCTTTAAATAATTACCTACAGTATTTTAATTTCATCTAAGTACTTTCGTATCTTTCTAGTTTTGTGATTGTACGTATTACGTAAATTGCTTTTTAGCAATAACGCCGCTTTTTTGTGTGCTTTGCTGTTTTTCTTTGTATATGTCCTGTCTTAGTGTGCAATTAAGTGTTTTTATTATTATTATTAATAATAATATTTTAGAATCAATATTATAAGGTCTACCTTCAATGCAAAATACTTTCTAAGCAATAAAATACCTAGGTTAGCAAATTACAAAACTAATAGTGAAAACAAAAAACAAAAAATGGCGTAAAACCTATATAGGGTTTTTAGTTAGCTTAATAAGGCCGAATATAGTAGATAGGGACCATCAAACTGAACAACTTTTACTATAGAACCAACTCTGAAATGAGAAAAAAATCTGCTTCATACAAAAATTAATAACGAAAATATCAAAATGTATAGAATAGCAGATTTTTTTCGCGATTTCAGAGTTGGTCCCATAGTAAAACTTATTCAGTTTGATGGTCCTTACCTACCATAATGATTCGGCTTTATAAAGCTATTACCAAACAGCCTGTATAAAAAATTAGTTACAAATCCTTTTGGCCATAGTTAGTAGGTAATACCTATATACTAAACAGTATTTAGAGTACTTACTTATATTTAATCTTATATTTCGGAGCTTTCGGATTTTTTATCTCTGAATTATTTGGTTACCTACATAAATATAATAAAAACAGCACTATCTGCACTTTACCATAGTAAGTACAGGTATTTCAATCAATAAATAAATAGTACCTACGTAAATTTTTCGTTCGTTACTGCGGCGCATTCGCGACTGTTTGTGGCGAACTCGAGGCGCGTACTGTGTAGACTGAGCGGTCGCGGGATTTTTGGTAACGATCAAGGAAAAGGTTAGATTCATTTTCATGGGTTGTAGAGTGGTCCCCTAATGTGAATGATGTCGGTCTGCCTGCTCTCAGTGGTTGCAACTTCGAGTTATAGCGCTTACAAGAGGCTTCATTGTTACGAAAAAAAAACGATCAGAGAAATGGTCAGTTTTAGTACCTATTCAAAGTATGTCGTCTCTGCAGATGAAACAAGTTGGTCTGCCTGCTCATAGTGGTTGCATTTCTGAGCTATGACGTGCGCAAGTCACGTCATTGTTACGAAAAGAAAACGATAAGGGAAATGGTCAGTTTTAGTACCTATTCAAAGTATAGTATCTCCACGTGTAAAACAAGTTGGTCTGCCGGCTCTCAGTGGTTGTATTTAAGAACTATCATTGTGTACGCAAGACGCTTATTTCTAGAGAAAGCCTAAAAAAACTTTGAAAAACGGGACAATAGGCAAATTTTTAAGTGCACGCCGGCCGCTTGCGTATCTGTGACTATATGAGTCCCCTCCCCACCTTAAGGCATCTCTACACTCGCGCGCAAGAAGCCCCAAACCTCCCGCGAAGCAGTGTGCGTAGTGTGGAACCGATTTGAATCGAATCCACACACCCGCGCGTGAGTATGGAGAGGTCTTGCTATGCCTGTGCCACCGCGCACCCCCAACCCCCCCCACACTTCCGGCTTTAGCGTCAATAGAGATGTTCGATCCGGGTGCCTTGTATCGATATTCCGGATCGCCATTGATCGTAATTCACTGTATCGATCCAGATTATAGAATCTGGATTTATAGGCATCGGCTACACGCTCGGTAAATAGTAATTACTGTGGCCCAGCGCCATAGAGTAAATTTTAACCATGGAAAGTAAAATATTGAATATTCCATACAAATTACTTTCCATGGTTAAAATTTACTCTGTGGCGATGGATCACAGTTAGTCTAAGCGGTCACGGGATTTTTGGTAACGATCAAGGAAAAGGTTAGATGCATTTTCATGGGTTAAAGAGTGGTCCCCTAATGTGAATGATGTCGGTCTGCCTGCTCTCAGTAGTTGCAACTTCGAGTTACAGTGATTATAAGAGGCTTCATTGTTACGAAAAAAAAAACGATCAGAGAAATGGTCAGTTTTAGTACCTATTCAAAGTATGGCGTCTCCGTAGCTGAAATGATGTGGTCTGCTGGCTCTCAGTGGTTGCACTTCAGAGCTATGACGCGCGCAAGTTACAACAACATTTTTTTTTCGTCAAATGGTATTTTTAAAAATACTAATCGATAGAACTCTTTATTATAATAAAAAAAATGTCTTAAGCCATTTTTGTCTAAAATGAATAGATTGGTCGGAAAAAAATACTTTATGTTTTTTTTTTGTATGGAGTGATATATTCAATGTGCTCTTTTGGCCAATTCCTAATTGTTCTGCCTCAAAACTACTTCTGCGTCAATATTTTATTGTTATTTTAAACATTTAAATAATCCTACACTATCAACCAACGCGCGCCCAAAATTGTCCGTTTAATGCATATTGGATTTCAAAACAGTATCAAATCGTAATTTGTGATTCGTTATTTATTACTTTCTCATCAATTAAAACACAATAAAAGCCAACAAAACGTTCAGTCACTATTATTACTATGGATGACTTTTTTACCATAATAAATCAAATAAAACCAAAATAACATAATGCAGCGGGATGTTAAGTAAGGCCCAGGCGGGTTATTACAAACTAAAAAGTATTATTATTTTACAAGGAAAAAGAAAAAAAAAGAGAAAAGGTTAATTCAGATCAATGATTAATATCATATTCAAATAAATGAAGTTTTTAAAATATTAACGATAGAAACTAAATTTTATTATGATTTTTAAAAACCTTTATATGGGCTTTACTAAAAAAATTAGGCTCGTTTATAAGTAATTTATAACAAAAGTAAAGATTTTAAAGATATATTATTAAGATCAAAATTGTATATAAGAACATTGATAGAAACAAGCAGAAACTAAAATCATCAATATTTTATTATGCGACAGATAATAAGAAGCACTAGTTAATTCATTTTCATACATCCTCCGCCAGAGATTGATCAAGCTGTGATTTGAAGAGGGCTATCAAGAAAGTAAATGAAGGAGATCCAGATCGCAATATACACACAACTGATCTAAGATGATCTGATTGTAAGATCTGTTTCGATAAGTTTAAAAAAATCACGTAAATAGCATTAAAAGGTATGGAAATCCTGAAACTGAGAACTTTGGTAAATACAGCTCTTAAAATGCCGTTCAGATCACTTGGATGTATCATCATATCAGCCGCACGACACCCACTGCTGGGTATAGGCCACCTCCAAGGATCTCCACGACAAACGGTCCTGCACTGCTCGCATCCAGCGGTTTCCCGCGACCTTCACCAGATCGTCGGTCCACCTTGTCGGGAGTCTACCCACGGAGCGTCGTCCGGTCCACGGTCGCTATTCCAGAACCTTTCCCCCCAACGGCCATCGGTTCTTCTCGCTATGTGTCCAGCCTACTGCCACTTCAACTGAGCAATCCTTTGAGCGATGTTGATTACTTTAGTTTTCCTGCGGATCTCCTCATTTCTGATTGGATCACGCAGAAAAACGCCGATTATGACTCTCTCCTTTGCCCGCTGGGTGACCTTGAGCCTCCTTATGAGTCCTATTGTTTGCGGCCACGTTTCACTGCCGAAGTCATCACTGACAACACACACTGGTCATAGACTTTCGTCTTGAGACACTGAGGTAAATCGGACGGAAAGATGTTTTCGAAGCTGCCCGAATGCTACCAATCTGAGTTTGATTCGACGAGAGATCTCTTTCCCGTAGTTGGACTTACCTAACTGGACTGCCTGTCCTAGGTACTTCTACGTAATGGACAACAACTCCTAGTGTTCCCAATATGAACTGGAGTGGGCACAACATGGGCATTCGATATGATTTTCGTCTTATAAATGTTCGTCTTGAGACCCACTCTTTGGGAAGCATTAACGGAAATCTTCGAGCATTGTGGTCTTCCAAGGTTTTCGCCATAAGAACTATATCATCGGCAAAACGAAGGTGTGTTAGGTACTGGCTATTCATCTTGATTCTGAGTCCTTTCCAGTCTAAGAGTTTAGAGATATCATCCAACGCAGCTGTGAATCAAATCAAATCAAATCAAATATATTTATTTCGACAACTTAGGTATAAGTTTACAATATATTGTGGCCGGAGTTTCCTTTTAAGCAAATAGCTTGCTTGTACTAGGAGGCTCCGCTCTTCCTTAAAATGTGAATACACGTAACGTGAATAGTTTCGGGGAAATAGTATCTCTCTGTCCCACATCTCGCTACAGTTGGATACGATTTGTGCTCTGGTTCTGTACTCGGATCAACATGGTGGCATTTTCGTACCACATCACCTCGATATACCTGTAGTCCACTTGGAAACTTTGGAGAGACTGCAGCACCGCCCAGGTTTCAATCAAATCAAAGGCTTTCTCATAGTCCACGAACGCTAAGCATAATAGCAGATTTAATGGATGTGGTATAGACCACATACATTAAATCTGCTCCATTAAACCATATGGTACTAATGCCTTTTCGGAACCCGGCTTGTTCGGGAGGTTGGAAGTCGTCGAACTTACGAGCAAGGACCGGAATTGCTTTCCGTTAAAGAGGTTTTTGATTGGGTATTTCATGGACTTTTTTTCAAAAACTCTATCAATACGGTAACCCTATCAAAAGGGTAACCCAAGTAAGCACTTACCGAATACGAAAACCCTATCGGGGAAACCCTATGAAGGCTTTATGAAGGGGTTTTAAAACGTGTTCAAGCAATTTATACCTAGTTCCACCTGGGCCGAAGGACCAGGGGGCCTATTTTTGAATCGCTGGCGAATTTTGAAAATAAGTCTATGAAATACCCAATTAAAAACCCTTTTAACGGCTTACCGTTCATGGTTCATGAAATACCCAATCAAAACCCCTTTAACGGTAAGTGGTTCTGGGGCTCTATTTTTGAATCGCTCGGCTGGCGTCGAGCGCTCTTTTCTATTGATTTTCGTTCAACATTTGACTCAAATGTATGGAGGTTGAGTTAAATGTCGAACGAAAATCAGTAGAAACGAACGCTCGACGCCAGCCGAGCGATTCAAAATGGGGCCCCAGAACCGCTTACCGTTAAAGGGGTTTTTATTGGGTATTTCATGAACCACTTACCGTTAAAAGGGTTTTTGATTGGGTATTTCATAGACTTGTTTTCAAAAACCCTATCAATACGGTAAGCATAACGTCGACTAACCCTATCGAAAGGGAAACCCTATCATTTGGTAAGTTTTTTATTAGGGTTTCCCTATCAATTGGGTTAACCAAAAAAGGGGTTTTCCGGTCGCTGTTAGCGAGCGAAACAACCAATGCATCAAAGTTACTTTGTTTGTATGAAAATTAAATTGTTATTCTAATTATCCATATACATATTTAACATTATACATTGGGTCTTATTGTATGTCTCTAGTTAAGAAGCTATGTGTACAAAGCCCTGTAAATTTTGGTAATCTTTATTTAATTTTATTTGTATTAGGTAGTCTATTCTTTAATATTAGTTAAGTCATGTTACGTGTGGTAATAAAAAGTTAATTTTCTTTAAATAAGGTGATACGTTATTTTATTAAGTAAATCACTTAAAATTTTAGGTCTTCTTTGTTTCATTAAAATAAATGTAAGGACATCAGATAATGGTATTGAAATTAGCTTTGTAAATTGGCTTATTATATTCGTTGTGTTTTTGGATGAGTTGTTTAATGGTGATGTGATAATATTGTATTGTAGTTTTTCCTGAGCCCAGCCTGTTTGATTGGTTGATTTTCATCAAGATTACCAGATACCATAAATAAATAAAAATAAATATTATTTCTAGTAATGCCTTTGCAAAGACTTTGTATATGTTTGAAATCAGTGAAATGGGCTTGTAGTTTCCTATTTCCTTCCTTGATCCTTTCTTGTGTAAGAGTATTATGTGTGACTCTGCCCATTGTCTAGGTATAACAACCGTGCGTAGTATTTCGTTGAAAACTTTAGCCAGTATTGGTCCCATCTCTTCCGCAATACCTCTTAAGAGTTCGTTAGGAATTTGGTCAGGTCAAAACTATTAATTAAACAATTACAACTCAGATATTTATGGTTTTTTGTTGAGAATATTTTAGATTTATATTTTAGTTGCGTTGTAATTATGGTAAAAACAATTGTATAATAGACCTTAACTGAACGTTTTGTTGGCTTTTCTAGTGTTAAAATTGATGAAAATAAAAGAATGGCAAAAAAAGTTTTTACTAAAAAATACGAGTTTATACTGTTTAAAAATCCAAGCTGTGTGAATGTACAATTTTGGGCGCGCGTTGATAGTGTATGATTATTTTAAACGTTTGAAATAGTGACGCAGAAGTAGTTTTGAGGCAGAAAAAATTAGGAATTGGCCGTAAGAGCACATTGAATATCTCACTCCATACAAAAAAAAACATAAAGTATTTTTTTCCGACCAATTTACATTTACATTTTAGTCAAAAATGGTTTAAGAAATTTTTTTCATCATAATAAAGAGTTCTATCGATTAGTATTTTTAAAGATACAATTTGACGAAAAAAATATTTTGTTATAACTGGCGCGCGTCATAGCTCTGAAATGCAACCACTGAGAGCCGGCAGACCACATCATTTCAGTTACGGAGACGCCATACTTTGAATACGTACTAAAACTGGGACGCTCAAAGACGCCACACTCACGACTCAATCGAAAACGAACCAGATCCTGCAAAGGTATGGAATTTTTTTAAAAGTCTCGGAGTTGGTAAATCTCGCAATGGCAACAATAGTAACAGTCTAGACTTAGATCAACTTAATCGTCATTTCTCCTCATGTGTGCCTATTGATGGCGCCCATAAAGCCAAAACGTTATCTTTTCTTTCAAGTCTACCAACTCCAGATTCATCTTTTTCTCTTAATCCTTTTGCAGACCGTGATGTTAAGAGAACCATCCTGTCTATCCATTCCAATGCTGTAGGTGCTGATTCTATTAGTCGTAAAATGATCCTTCCTTTAATAGATATCCTTACTCCTATTATAGCGAAAATCCTGAATACTTCCATTTTAACTGGTGTTTTTCCTACATCTTAGAAAGATGCAAATGTTATCCCTCTTCCAAAAAAACCTAATCCAAATACTTTTTCTGAATACCGACCTATATCCATCCTTCCCTTCCTGTCCAAAGTCCTTGAAAAACTTGTATACGGCCAGTTGACTGCCTATCTCAATATAAACCACCTCTTTAATCCTTTTCAATCTGGTTTCCGCTTGGGCCATAGCACATCTACAGCATTGGTTAAGATAACGGATGACATACGCCAAGGGATGGAAAATCGCCAGCTCACACTGTTGACGTTACTGGACTTCAGTAACGCTTTTAACTCAGTTGATTTCGATATCCTCCTTGGTGTTTTACAATCTCTGAACATATCTCCAGCTGCAATTGATTGGTTTCGAAGTTACCTGCTAGGGCGACGGCAACGCATCTGCCTTGGAGATTCTTCCTCTGCGTGGTGTGACATCAACGCCGGAGTTCCTCAGGGTGGCGTCTTATCTCCACTACTCTTCTCTATCTTTATTAACTCAATAACAAATTCACTTTCAAGTTCCCATCACCTCTATGCTGATGATCTGCAGATCTATACTCAAGCTCCACTATCAGAACTTTCAAATGCAATTGCGGCTACCAATTCTGACCTTGCGCTTATCAACGACTGGAGTAAATCATTTGGACTTACTGTTAACCCAGCCAAGACCCAGACTATCATTATTGGTAGTTCTCATTTCATTTCGAGGATCAACCTTGAGCAGCTTTCTCCTGTATCGTTTGATGGCACTGTGATTCCTTTTTCAAAATCCGTTAAAAACCTCGGCGTGATTTTTGATCAATGCTTCTCTTGGATCCCTCAGGTCGAAGCACTTAGAAAAAAAGTATTTGCTGCGTACTACTCACTTAACCGGTTAAGAAACTTTTTACCAACAAGTACTAAAGTCACTTTGGCCCAGTCTCTTCTGCTACCTATTTTAGACTACGCTGACGTCTGTTATACGGATCTGATCGGAGGTAATGCTTAATAAGTTAGAGCGACTGCAGAATATGTTCATAAGATTTATTTTCAATATACGTAAATATGACCACGTATCCCACCTGCGTTCTAAGCTCAATTGGCTCCCTATTCGCCGGCGCAGGGACTTACATACTCTTACGCTTCTTTATTCCATCCTTTTCCATCCAACGTCCCCAGCCTATCTCAAAGAATGTTTCTCCTTCCGCCTCATCCACACAGTGCACGTTGCGCTCTTCTTCCAATCTTACTCTAGAAATTCTCGAAATCTTACTCAACTGATTTCCTGTCATATTCTTTCTCTGTGCATGCTGTGCGTTTGTGGAATTTACTCCTGGAGGGTATCAGGAAGGCTCGTTCTCAGAGTTCCTTTCGCGATGAAGTCAGAAGACATTTCCTTTCTACTATCTAACTTATTTCCTTTCCTTATTATCACTTATTAATCTAGAAAACTTCATTTCTTTCTATATATTCTTGTATATCTATATCTCTTCTCCTTCCCATATTTGCACCCACTCCCCACTGTCCTCTTCTTCTCTCACTCTATTACTCAAGGTTTCCTGGAAGAAATTGCTATTTAAGCAATAAGGCCGCCATTTGTGTGCTTTCTCTGTTTGTTATTTTTCTTTGTAATATGTCCTGTCTTAGTGTGCAATAAAGTGTTTTATTATTATTATTATTATTAAAACTGACCATATCTCTGATCGTTTTTTTTTTCATAACAATGAAGCCTCTTATAATCGTTGTAACTCGAAGTTGCAACTACTGAGAGCAGGCAGACCGACATCATTCACATTAGGGGACCACTGTTTAACCCATGAAAATGCATCTAACCTTTTCCTTGATCGTTACCAAAAATCCCGTGACCGCTTAGACTAACTGTGATCCATCGCCACAGAGTAAATTTTAACCATGGAAAGTAATTTGTATGGAATGTTCAATATTTTACTTTCCATGGTTAAAATTTACTCTTTGGCGCTGGGCCACAGTAATTACTATTTACCGAGCGTGTAGCCGATGCCTATAAATCCAGATTCTATAATCTGGATCGATACAGTGAATTACGATCCATGGCGATCCGGAATATCGATACAAGGCACCCGGATCGAACATCTCTATTGACGCTAAAACCGGAAGTGGGTGGGGGGATGGGGGGTGCGCGGTGGCACAGGCATGGCGAGACCTCTCCATACTCACGCGCGGGTGTGTGGATTCGATTCAAATCGGTTCCACACTACGCACACTGCTTCGCGGGAGGTTTGGGGCTTCTCGCGCGCGAGTGTAGAGATGCCTTAAGGTGGGGAGGGGGCTCATACAGTCACAGATACGCAAGCGGCCGGCGTGCACTTAAAAATTCGCCTATTGTCCCGTTTTTCAAAGTTTTTTTAGGCTTTCTCTACAAATAAGCGTCTTGCGTACACAATGATAGTTCTTAAATACAACCGCTGAGAGCCGGCAGACCAACTTGTTTCACACGTGGAGATACTATACTTTGAATAGGTACTAAAACTGACCATTTCCCGTATCGTTTTTTTTCGTAACAATGCCGTGACTTGTGCACGTCATAGCTCAGAAATGCAACCACTATGAGCAGGCAGACCAACTTGCTTCATCTGCAGAGACGACATACTTTGAATATATACTAAAACTACCCATTTCTCTGATCGTTTTTTTTTCGTCACAATGAAGCCTCTTGTAAGCGCTATAATTCGAAGTTGCAACCACTGAGAGCAGGCAGACCGAGATCATTCACATTAGGGGACCACTCTACATCCCATGAAAATGAATCTAACCTTTTCCTTGATCGTTACCAAAAATCCCATGACCGCTTAGACTAGTGTGCTCGTCGCTCGCTACTCATTTCATTCATTTCGTTTCGGTTTGGCGGCCGCACGCGCACACGGCGCTCATGAACGATGGAGTGGACTAACGAACTAACAAATGAATATTTAAACTTGTTTCAAAATGAGCCAACTCTTTGGGACAGTTTGTCCCCACTTCATAAAAATAAAAATAATGTTCATGATGGTTGGCTACGTATAAAATCAAACTTAAAAGGTAGCACCATTTCATTAGAAGAACTAAAAAAAAGAGATAGTTTGATGTCTACATACCGTAGACTAAGAGCAAAAGTAAGAGCATCCATGAAGACGGGTAGTGGCACAAACGAAATTTTTATTCCGGACTGGCCCTTTTATGAAATAATGTCCAAATTTTTAGATGACGTATATAAACCAAGAAAGACTAAAACTACAATATTGGTAAGTACCTACTTAACTTTTATATGTATCTGTCATTAATACATGTAAGGATGGTGATTTATAGGTAGCTAGTAGAGATGTCTACTCTGTATGTTATGTATACAAGGTGGTTGGTAAAAGCCTTATAAAGCCGAATATGGTAAGATATAGGGACCATCAAAACTGAACAACTTTTACTATGGGGCCAACTCTGAAATCACGATAAAAAAAACAGCTGTTTCATTTCATACAAAAATTAATAACGAAAATATCAAAATGTATTTTTTTTCGCGATTCCAAAGTTGGTCCCATAGTAAAAGTTATTCAGTTTGATAGTCTCTATCTACCGTACCTAGTTGGATTTATGAGGCTTTTACCTTCATAAGCCTTGTATAAGCCTTTTTGGAATAGTTGGTCAAATCATAGAACTATAAAATAAATTAAAAAAGTAGGGATAGCTCGCTTTTCGACTATTTGTACTGTGCCATCATCACTCGTGCGTCGTTGCACGGACGCGGGCGCACCGTGGGAACGGTACAGCGGGCCGTGCGCCGAACATGGCCGAACGACGCACGGCCCGTGCCAGCGTTTCCCACGGTGCGCCCGTGCTCGCCCTCGTGCGGCTCGGTGCGGTGCGTGGTAGCACGCACCGTGGGAAGGCACCTTAAGGACCTGCAAAACGGAGCGTCAATGAAAACATATAAAGTTTTGTCGCATAGTTAGAAGAATCCACTCATTTTGAAAGGTAGAAAAAAATATTGTTGTATTTGACATATCCTGAATTAAAGACTTAGCTATAAATAATTTCAAGTAAAAGCTTAGTTAGAGAAGAAAACATGTTTTTCTAAAAAGTTTTTTCGTCGCGTAATACTCGAAATTTTCAGCGGCAACTAGCATATTTTTTTCAAAATACAATTCGAACATAAGATGAATTAAAGACTTATCAAAAAAAAAAGAATGCAAATGTTATGGATCACTATTAAAATCAAAATAAACAGGTTTTTTAGCGCCTGAAAAATGTAAAGAGCAATACACTTAGAAAAATATTTGCTACTATTCGGCATTCACAGAGATATGGAGCGGGCGGGCGCGCGGGCGCGCGGGGTGAACGCCCGGGGCTTGCATCGGGTGGTATCGAGAATGGATGGGGCCGTACTTTTCATTTCATATTTCATATCGAAACTTGTTGGTCAAGTCGGTCTCGTCTTTTTCTTTTGGATTTTGGAAAGTTTTGTAAACTTTGTTTGTTTTAAGTAAATAAAAGAAAATCGGGTTGCACTCCGGGAGTGCTGGCAGAAGTGAAAACTTGAATATTAACGTTGTGCATTTTTGATATTTTGGAATGGTTAGAGAATAATTTTGCACGAATTGCCGTCTTACGAATTTACTCTGCATTTAAATTTACAAATACAGAACAGTATTGTACAAAAGGCTTATCCATAGCTTGACAGAATATCTAGAGTTTTGACCAAAGAGAATGTAACAAACCGGCCAAGTGCGAGTCGGACTCACGCACGAAGGGTTCTGTACCAAAAAACGGCAAAAAATTACGTTTGTTGTATGGGAGCTCCCCTTAAATGTTAATTTTATTCTGTGTTTAGTATTTGTTGTTATAGCGGCAACAAAAATACATCATCTGTGAAAATTTCAACTGTCTACCTATTGTCGTTATTAATATCGAGCAAAAAACGGCAAAGAAATCACGTTTGTTTTATGGGAGCCCCCTTTAAATATTTATTTGATTCTGTTTTTAGTATTTGTTGTTATAGCGGCAACAGAAATACATCATCTGTGAAAATTTCAACTTTCTAGCTATCACGGTTCATGAGATACAGCCTGGTGACAGACAGACAGACAGACAGACGGACAGCGGAGTCTCAGTAATAGGGTCCCGGTTTTACCCTTTGGGTACGGAACCCTAAAAACTAGCGTTTTAGTTTGGCATTGAATTAAAAAAAACCGGCCAAGTGCGAGTCGGACTCGCACACGAAGGGTTCCGTACCAAAAAACAGCAAAAAAATTACGTTTGTTGTATGGGAGCTCCCCTTAAATGTTAATTTTATTCTGTGTTTAGTATTTGTTGTTATAGCGGCAACAGAAATACATCATCTGTGAAAATTTCAACTTTCTAGCTATCACGGTTCATGAGATACAGCCTGGTGATAGACAGATAGACAGACAGACGGACAGCGGAGTCTCAGTAATAGGGTCCCGGTTTTACCCTTTGGGTACGGAACCCTTAAAACTAGCGTTTTAGTTTGGCATTGAATTAAAAAAAACCGGCCAAGTGCGAGTCGGACTCACGCACGAAGGGTTCTGTACCAAAAAACGGCAAAAAAATTACGTTTGTTGTATGGGAGCTCCCCTTAAATGTTAATTTTATTCTGTGTTTAGTATTTGTTGTTATAGCGGCAACAGATATACATCATCTGTGAAAATTTCAACTTTCTAGCTATCACGGTTCATGAGATACAGCCTGGTGACAGACAAACAGACAGACAGACAGACGGATAGACAGACAGACAGACGGACAGCGGAGTCTTAGCAATAGGGTCCCGTTTTCACCCTTTGGGTACGGAACCCTAAAAAGCGCGTTGCTATGGTGACACAAGTGTTTACGTCTTGAAATGACGCGCCGCTATTTTCGCCGCGCCCCGTAGAAAGAGAGGGGGATACTTCCGACGCCGGCTGTCTACTCTCCATCCGTCACATCCGTCTTACGAATTTTCGATCAGGGTCACGTGATCCTGACTGACTGACGCGAGTTCAACAAAAAAGCGTACAACGCCGATAAAGAACGTTTCACTTCAATAATTTTATTTAGTGTTAATTAAGTAATAGTTTTAGCTGTTTGTTTTGTAGTTTTAGGTTTTAGTAATAAATAAAATAGTGTTAGTATTAGAAGCGATGTAGTAGGTAAACGCCCGCCTCGTCGCGCTGCGTCTAGCAAGACTTGATGTCGATGACGCGTCGTCGTCGACATCATAGTCTTAGAGGTCACGGAATTTTTGGTAACGGTCGAGGAAAAGGTTAGATTCGTTTTTATAGGTTGTAAAGTTGTCCCCTAATGTGAATGATGTCGGTCTGCCTGATCTCAGTGGTTGCCACTTCCAGTAATAGCGCTTATAAGAGGCTTCATTGTTACGAGAAAGTAACGATCAGAGAAATTGTCAGTATTAATACCTATTTAAAGTATGGCTTCTCCGTAGCTAAAACGATGAGGTCTGCCGGCTCTCAGTGGTTTCGTTTTAGAGCTATGACGCGCGCAAGTTACGACTATTTTTTTTGAATAGTATTTTTTTAAATATTAATCGATAGAACTCTTTATTATATAAGAAATTTCTTAAGATATTTGTGTCTAAAACGAAAAGTTTGGCTGGATAAAAATATTTTATGGTTTTTTTGTATGGAGTGAGACATTCAATGTGCTCTTACGGCTAATTCCTAATATTTTCCGCCTCAAAACTACTTCTGCGTCAATATTTCACATGTTTACAATAATCCTAGACTATTAACTAGGGCTTCCACTCTCGGACCTATTTCACAATCTCGGGATCGAGACGAGACTATATGTCTGACTCTCGGGACTCTCGAAATTTCGAGACTCTCGAACTCAAATCAAATAAAAAAGGAAGATGGAGCGTTGCGCAGTGGTTGCGAACAACTAAGTGAAGCCGGTTTTTGATGGTACATGTGTGCGTACTAGAGGGCGGGCGGGGGCAGGGTGGCAGGGTTCGCCCAATGACGAACGAAAGCCAAGGCGTAGTTTGGTTACATATGTGTGCGTAAACTGTGTATGTACACAGCCAAGGCGTAGTTTTACTGGCTTCACCGCTTTGTCGGAAGACTCCGTCTTTACTTTTTTATTTGGTCTGAGCTCTCGAAATGATGATATGACGCATTTTTTTATGATAGTTAGGCAAGCGCTTGCGCGATATCACGCCTGATGGTAAGCGATGACGTGATTTACGATGGAATGCGCTTGCCTAGAAGATACCTAATCACTCGCGACTTAAAGGCCCCCAGATTGTACCTGTCGGGAAACACAGACTTATGCAAAAAGTTCCACTCTCTGGCGGTACGGATGATAAAATTTAAAGCAAAATGCTAATTCGTATCTCTGGTCGTCCGATGGATGAAAGGAGATGCGGAATTAGGTTGTGCACTACCACCTTACACTCGCCGAAATGTACCCGATAAAAACCTTGCGACCTTGCGTCTATGCTCGAGACTTCGGAGCTTATTACAGAAAAGATTATCGTTGCCATGAGCTTCCTGGCCCTGCGCTCAAAGGATTCAAGCGTCTGGAGCTCGTATTTGGCGGAGCCATCCCAAAGATGACAGCAGTACTCCATACACGATCGAACTTACGCTTGGTAAAGTATGAGCAGCTGTTCCGGCGTGAAGTAAAGTATTTTCTCACCTTTGCGAAAATGCTAAGCTTTTTAGATGCCAATTGTACTTTATTCCAATTACTAGCGACCCGCCCTCGCTTCGCTTCGGTGCAGAGTAGAATTTGACACCACGTATTATACATATAAACCTTCCTCTTGAATCACTTTATCTATTAAAAAAAACAGCATCAAAATCCATTGCGTAGAAAGATTTAAGATTACATAGGGATATAGGGACAGAGAAAGTGACTTTGTTTTATACTATGTAGTGATAATAGTGATACTTTATTCTCGATGAAAGAGCCAAAATTGAGTGTTAGAGTCAATGATATGCCGAGAAGGTATAGTTGTTCAGTAATCGCCAATTCGGCACGGATACACCTCGGAAAGTGACTCACGTCAAAACTACTCCCTTTAGCAGAGAACAGACACGCCTGGGTTTTTGATGGATTGAACCTGCCTGACCTTATTGGCATCGCCCCATTCGGAGACTGCCTGCAGTGACAGGTTCGTGTTCTGACCATCGCCTCCCTAAGACACTGGGCTTGTTTTGCACTGACTGGAGCATCAGATATGTAGCTCTCTACAACGGTGTTGTCATCTGCGTACCCCAAAATACCGGATATTAGCAGGTCATTAATATGCAGCAGGTGTTCCTGTTTAGTTCACCCCTGCTGAGGGACCATCCCTGACTCCGGCATTGATAGCCAACTGGTCGGATGAGTAGCCATCAATGACAACTCGAATCGACCGATCCCTCTGGAAGTCCGATATCCAGACACAAAACCGGTGGGAAGTCCGTATGAAAAAAGCTTGCAATAAGGCTATCATGCCTCACCCTGTCAAAAGCCTTCGAGTTATCAAGAGTAACAACGAGCGCCTATTTATACCTCTCGATGGCTTCTCTCCATTTGCAAGTGGTGTACTTATGCTAGAAGATTTCCAGTGGACCGGTTTCGGCGAAACCCGTATTAATGGTCACTGAGGAGGTCGTTTGCTTCTAGATACGACAGTAGCCTATGGTTTAGTACACGTTCCTTTATCTTACAGGAATATATATCAGAAATGAATTAAATTGAAGAACGATGAAAACAAAAATTCAGATCTTAGATTTACATCTAATTGTAGTGTGTTTGTTTGTTCTGTTTATCTTAAAAAGGACATGTTATAATTTTACTACTTATTAGGACGCGCAACACGCAACTTTATATGAAATTTATGTAGTCTACCTAGCGTTTGAATAAGTCTCGAAAATCTCGAAAATCCCGAGACTGGAAACTAAAACTCTCGGGACCAAATATCATTCGAGACTCTCGGGAAATCGAGACTCTCGAATCCCGGGATGGAAGCCCTACTATTAACGCGCGCCTAAAATTGTCCAATCCAATCAATACATATTGGATTTTGAAACAGTTTAAAATCGTATTTTTTAAGTAAGAACTAGACGTGTGCGCCGATCGGCGTGGCGCACGCCGCCGGTCATTTTAGCCACGCCGCCGCCGCCGAAGTTTTCGTCGGCGTCATCGGCGTCAAAATCCAAGTGTAATACGTGTAAGAAACAAGTACAAAAATCTGAAATAACGTGCATCTAGGTACATAATTATATCATATTTTTTTATTCTTTTCCTCTCTTTTTTGGATTAGTTTGATTGTTGCCATTGAGGTTTTTTTATAGTGATTTTGTAATTTAATCTTTATCATATCATCCGCACAACACCCACTGCTGGGTATAGGCCTCCCCCAAGGATCTCTACAACGATTTGTCCTGCGCTGCCCGCATCCAGCGGCTTCCCGCGACTTTCACCAGATCGTCGGTT
Organism: Agriphila geniculea; assembly: GCA_943789525.1. NCBI lineage: Eukaryota > Metazoa > Arthropoda > Insecta > Lepidoptera > Crambidae > Agriphila > Agriphila geniculea. The sequence goes on from OX038871.1 coordinate 24,005,558, forward strand.
CACCTTGTGGGGGGCCTACCCAAGGAGCGTCGTCCAGTGTGCGGTCGTCATTCCTATCTTTTCGCCCCAACCGCCAGTGTTTCTTCTCGCTAATATGTCCCGCCTACTGCCACTTCAGCTGAACAATCCTCCGAGCGATGTCGGTTACTTTAGTACTCCTACGCATCTCCTCATTTCTGGTTTGATCACGCAGGGAATGCCGACCATGGCTCCCTCCATTGCATACTGGGTGACCTTGCCTTCTTATGAGACCCGTGGTTAGCGACCACGTTTTATCGCGGTAGCTCAACACTGACAACACACACTGGTCATAGACTTTTGTCTTGAGACACTGAGGTAAGTTAGACGCGAAGATTTGTCGAAGCTTCCCGAATGCTGCCCATCCGAGCTAGATTCCATGAGAGATCTCTTTTTCGAAGTCGAACTTACCTAACTGCACTGTCTGTCCTAGGTATACGTAATGGTCAACAACTTCGAGTGTAGTGTTCCCAACATGAGCTGGAGTGGGTACAACATAAGCAGTCGATATGATTTTCATCTTATCCATCTTCATTCTAAGACCCACTTTTTGGGAGGCACTACGGATATCTTCGAGCATTGTGTTCAAGCCTTCCATGGTCTCAGCCATAAGAACTATATCATCGACAAAACGAAGGTGTGTTAGGTACTGGCCATTAATTTTGATACCGAGTCCTTTCCAGTCCAAGAGCTTAAAGATGCCCTCCATCGCAGCTGTGGACAGTTTCGGAGAAATAACGTGAGACATCACACCTCGCTGTAGTTGGATGGGATTTGTGCTCTGATTCTGTACTTGGGCCGACATGACATGGTGGCATTTTCTTATAAGTGCCTCAAAACCTCGATATACCTAGTCTACTTGGTGCACCTCTGGAGACTGCAGCACTGCCCAGGTCTCAATCGAATCAAAGACTTCAACATAGACCACGAACGCCAAGCAAAGTGGCAGATTATACTCCCCGGTCTTCTGTATAACCTGCCGCAACGTATGGATGTGGTCTATGGTGCAAAAGCCTTTTCAGAACGCGGCTTGTTCTGGAGGTTGGAAGTCGTCGAACTTGCGAGCGCGACGATTCGTAAGATTCGTATTCTTCAAGAAGGTCTTGTTACCTTTTTTAAAGAACAGCATCACCTCACTTTCACTTCACTTATGTTCCATGTCTTCGGCATTCTGCCCTCGACGATGACGAAATTGAAAAGCTTCTGGAAGTCTTCTATTCTACTTATTTTGACCATCCTCGCCGATTACGCCGATGACGCCGCCGCCGCCGACAATTTAGACGCCAGACGCCGCCGCCGGTCAAATGACCATCGGCGCACATGTCTAGTAAGAACTAATTGTTTTGTGATTCTTTTTTACTTTCTCATCAATTTTAACACAAGGAAAGCCAACAAAACTTTCAGTCACTATATTACTATGGATAAGTTTTTTTACCTAATGAATATAATGCAACCAAAATAACAAAATGTAGCGGGACAAGGCCTATGGCTAAAGGCTAATGCTCCTGTGTATCGATTTTATACTAGTTTTTTAAGCAGAAAAAAAATTTTTTTTAGGTAAAGTTATGTTTCCTTCTGCTTCACGAATGCTGTGACCGTTCTGCTTTGTCAGGGTCTCTTACAAAGTTCACTCTTGGTATTATGCTAAATATAGAGATGCAGTAGCGTCGAAATATGAGTTAAATCTTGCTTGGGTTGATGCTCGATCCTGTAAAGCTAGAAATACACGTGAAAAGAGGAAAGCCTTTAACAAAGCCGCCAAGTCCTGCATAGGGAAAACTTGCTTCTTGAAAAATTCTGGTATAATCTGTGGAAGTCAACTTCTGCCGTCCCTCAATGCCTCCTCTGCGGGAACCAGGAGGATCTTTGGCACATACCGTTTTGCCAATTTATTTTTCGAGTGTTCTCGTTTAGATTCTTTAGATCCTGGTAATGTTGTACCATCGGTCTTACCAAGTTGTGGGATTTTAATGTCAGAAATCCACATCAGAGAGACCGAATTTAAAAAAAGCATTGCTTGATCTGGGGCTGTATTATGACCTCTTATTTCCAGTCAGTTTTCTGACTGGCTATCAATCTATCTCTTTTATTTGCTATACACCGAGAAAGAGATGTCACTACAGCAATTTATAAACCTGGCAGGATTTAAGAGCTTGTAATACGGCCTCTGGACGTGAATAAAGCCAGTAGTCTGGATAGTATACCAGCCATAGTTCTCAGGACTTGCGCCTCTGAGTTAGCCCTAGTATTAACACGCCTGTACCGATTGTCTCAAGCAGTGTTTCCCAATCAGTGGTACGCGTACCTTAAAGGGTACGCGAGGTTGCATCAAAGGGCTACGCGGAGCAATCTCTTACTGCTCACTAGTTCCAGTGGATATTGTTCCATGGAACTACTGATACTGATTATTCTCACTAGTTCCATTGGCAATGGAACTAGTGAGAATGAATATATGGAACTACAGAACAAAAAGTATCAGTAGTACCATGGAACTGTATCCAATGGAACTAGTGAGAATGATTGGAACTAGAATATTATATCAGTAACCTTTTTTATTTTTATTTTTTTAAATAATAATTTAATTAAAAAGTTGTTTTCATTGTTCTTTTGCTTTAAATATATTTTATATCATGTTACTTAACAAAAGTAACATGATATAAAATATATATTTTCTTTCATTTAGAGTCGATATACTACAAGTCTACAACGACTTTACAGTGGAGGAGTGAGTTAAAACAATATTTATTACGAATTTTTTCCTATTTTACAAACTGATGATGACAAGATTAGTATACATACATACATATACTCACGCCTGTTTCCCATGGGGGTATGCAGAGACTATGGATCGCCACCTGCTACGATCATTGCACACTTCTTTCGCTTCATTCACATCCATCAGTCTTTTCATACATGCCCTGCGGTTTTTGTCACTGCGTACACCAAGCTTTTTTATAATAACCTCTAATTAGTCCACGTAGGTTTTTCTGGGACGCCCTTGCGCAATCGTTTCTTCTAAATTCGCACAATATATCTCTTTCGTGATTCGCCCTTCATTCATCCTCTCTAAGTGACCAAACCACCGAAGCATTCCTTTCTCAATTCTTGTCACTATATCATCTTTCAGACCACACCTTTTACGAATCACATCATTGCTCACTCTATCACTCAATTTTACTCTACATATTTTCCTCAACGATCGCATCTCTACCGCATATATTCTGCTTTCATTCTTCTTCTGCCATAACCAAGATTCACTTCCATACATCAGTGTCGGTACCAGCACTCCGTTATGAATAGCCATTCGCGCCTTTGCCAAAACGATCTGACCTCATAACCGAGTGTATAGCACCATTCACCGAATTTCCTTTTTTCACTCGCCTTTTTATATATTTCTCTCTCTTTCCGTCCCTTGTTAACAAACTCCCCAAGTATACAAACTCACGGACTTGTTCCACTTTTTCGCCACCTAACATTACCGTACAGTCAGTCATTTCTTCATCTCTCTCAAACACCATCACTTTCGTCTTAGTTACATTCACTTTCATCCCTTTTCTCACAAAATCATCATTCATAACAGACATCATTTTCTGCAACTCTTGCGCAGAAGACGCAAGTATAACTTGGTCGTCAGCGTACAGGAGGCACTTGATTTGAGTCCCATTCATCATAACTCTACAGTCACGTTCTTTCAGACCTTTCATACAACTGTCCGAAAACAGATTAAAAAGCCATGGTGACGCAACACATCCCTGTCTGACACCCCTAGAGATGCCAAACCAGTCAGTGTATACGCCGTCAATCCTGACGCATGCACGGGAATCCTCATAGAGAAATTTCAGTGCAAATATATAGCTATTTCTTAATAAATTATCATAGAATATTATCGAATCTGCCACTTTCGATACAATTCCAGATTTCAAAAGCATTGAATACTATTGAATCAGCCATATTCGATAAAATTCCTGATTTTAAAAGCATGGAATATTATCGAATGTGAAATATCTTGGAAAATATTTTTATAACTATATAATAAAATTGTTATTAGGCACAAAAAAGAGACAAAAATAAGCTATTATTTAGTAAAGAAACTTTAATGATACAATTCAAAATTACGATTTTATGTTTTTTGTGTAAAAAAAACTTTAAACTGCTCTACTGTAAAGTACGTGATTTGCAGTTTCACACTATTAGTTGTGGCAGTCGATATTTTTGTTTTTGTTTTTTCCCCATTTACCCCCTAAGGGGTTGATTTTCAAAATCACAAAATATAATATGTATGCCTATTTATTTTTAGACGTGCTCCTACGAAGCTTAAAGTTGTAATGTCTTTTTTATTCTTTTTCCATATAAAATTTGAATCCCATTTTCACCCTTTTTGGGGTTAAATTATGTTAGGTTTATTTACCCCATTTCATCCCCATTATCATTCCCATAGGGATCGAAATACTAACAATAATAATGTACGTTACGTTAAATTTGCATCCATAAGCTTAAATAATAAATTTAGCGATTTTCACTTCGAAAATGAAGGATATTTATTATTTCTATACACAACTTCATTCCCCTTTTCACCCTTTAGAGAGTGGAATTTAAAAAAAAATACAATCATCAGTCTAAATACAAAATTTGAAGATCCTCGCTTTCAAACTGAGGGAATTTCATACAAACTTTGGACACCCGTTTCAGTTTTGAAAAAATCTTTTCTTATTGCACCCTTAGACCTTATAAGGAACCTATGTACCAAATTTGGAGTCTCTAGACCTAGCGGTTTGGGCTGTGCGTTGATATGTCAGTCACCAATCAGTTTCTTCTTTTATACACGGTTAATTTTTAAGTATATCTAAAAATGAAATGGGGATTTCAGACCACGTAAATGAACAGCTTTTACTATGGGACCAACCACCAAATCGCGAAAAAAAATCAACTGTTCCATACATTATAGTGGAGTCGATGTTGTACTTTTCTATGGAATGGCTGATTTTTTTTTCGCGATTTCGTGGTTGGTCCCATAGTAAAAGTTGTTCATTTACGTGGTCTGAAATCCCTATTTCATTGTTAGATATACTTAAAAATTAACCGTGTATATTTAGATCACTCGAAGTTGCAACCACTGAGATCAGGCGTACCGACATCATTCACATTAGGGGACCACTCTACAACCCATAAAAACGAGTCTAACCTTTTCCTCGATCGTTACCAAAAATCCCGTGACCTCTCAGTCTATCAAGTCTCGCCTAGGAGTCGCGCAACTCATATTTTTAGAGTTTCGTCAACGAAACAGCCTAAGATACACCAAAAATGCAAAATACCAAAATTATTAGGTGCCAATAATGAGCTTAGCAAAAAGGCAACACAGTGCACAAATTGGAAATAATAATCATGTAAATAATTTCTTACAAGAACCAAGGGATAGTAAAAGGATAGTAGGTACCCCAAAGACAATTTTTCTTATAAAAATAGACCATCACTGTGGGAAAAATTTTCAAAGAAACTTTCTTGGAAATCGAGTTTTTTTTTTTATAACACTTTAAGCTCGTTTACGTGATTAAAAGTATACTTTTTCTGTAATATCTCAAAATGTAATTCAAAGTTTTGTTCACCCTGATCAGAGAACATGACATTTATTCACAACAGCAAATAATTTAAAATTAAACAAAAATTTTCTAAATGCGGCCCAGTCTACACCGCTACACTCGCAGCGCAGGGGAGGTGCGGCGCGGGAGGGGCGCCGCTGCACGTGCACACCGCGCTTCGTCTGCCGCACCCCCTCAAAAACCTAAAAATTCGATTAAGCAGCGCCTTAATGGAGCATGCATGTCATAAAAAATATATGGAAAACGACGCAGCGACGACGCTGCGACGACGCAACGCAGCGCGACGCACTAATGGGGCCTCGCTCTAAGGAGTAACATAATGTTCAGATTACGTACCTATTTAGTAACCGCGGATTAGTACCTACTTCCTTTTATTTATCCTAAACATAAATATAATAAATAAATATTAGACAACATCGCAAACATTGCTCTGATTCCAAAGTAAGTAACTAAAGCACTTGTGTTATGGAAATCAGAGACAACGGTGGAACTACAAACACCCAGACCTGAGCCAATATAGAAAAGTTCGTTTTTAGGGTTCCGTACCAAAATGGTAAAAAAGGAACCCTTATGGTGTGACTCAGTCTGTCTGTCTGTCTGTCTGTCTGTCTGTCTATCTGTCTGTCTGTCACAGCTGGATATCTCGAGAACCACTAATGGTATCAACTTGAAATTTAGAATAGTTTGAGATGACATTTGCCCAACTATTTTGCAAATAAGAAATAAATAAAAAGAAATATCTTTTTTACCACAGAGACTGACAAGGGGTCTTAAAAATTTGAAGTGGAGCTACTAGGGCATGTGGGGTATCATATGAAAAAACGTCATTTGCACGTTTTTAATAATTTTTTCCACGACTGCCCAAAAAAGGAGTGTATATGTGTTCAGGATTCATGTATGTTTGTGGGTATGTGAGTTTCTTTATTCCACCATAACTTCTAAATGGCTTAACGGATTTAGATGTTTAGGAACATGATACCTAATTTTAAATATCCAACTTGTTCCCAGATTGGACCATAGCTTTTCGCTAGTCTCAAAACAACCCCCGACTCCATAGCATACTCATGCAAATAGGTTTCCTATTCTGTATCTTTAAAGTATTTACTTACCTTCTCGTCACATCCAAGTCCAAGTTCATTCCCACGGGATCATTCTCACCCATTAGTGCGTAGTAGACCGTGCAAGATACTATCAACAAGACAATGATGACCTTCCTTCTTCTGGAGCAATGCCATCTTTTCATAAAGAACGTCATCTGTGACAGAAAAAATGACGATGATCAAACGAGTTGAATACATGTATTCTACGGTAGCCATATAATTAAGGACGCCAGACGATTTTTATACAAACGAGGTAACTTTGAAGCCTTGGTTCTGCACCAAGGATCAACAGAGCTGTGATCTGATGATGGCCATCCAGAGAGTGAATGGAAGAAACACAGATCGCCATACACATCGCTACTTATACATTAGGATTTGCTTAAAACAACCTTGAAAACAGCATTAAAATGTATGGAAATCCTGAAACAAGCGATTCTTAAAAAAACCGGCCAAGTGCGAGTCGGACTCGCGCACGAAGGGTTCCGTACCAAAAAATCTCGTTTGTTGTATGGGAGCCAGCCTTAAATATTTATTTTATTCTGTTTTTAGTATTTGTTATTATAGCGGCAACAGAAATACATCATCTGTGAAAATTTCAACTGTCTACCTGTTGTCGTTATTAATATAAAGCAAAAAACGGGAAAAAAGTCACGTTTGTTGTATGGGAGCCCCCCTCAAATATTTATTCTATTCTGTTTTTAGTATTTGTTGTTATAGCGGCATCAGAAATACATCATCTCTGAAAATTTCAACTTTCTAGCTATCATAGTTCATGAGATACAGCCTGGTGACAGACAGACAGACTGACAGCGGAGTCTTAGTAATAGGGTCCCGTTTTTACCCTTTGGGTACGGAACCCTAAAAAGGCCATCTTAAATTCAAAAAAATTGAAAGATATGACAAAAACTCTATGAAACTGATGGCTTCCTTAAAGGAGACCTGAAACAAAGATTTTAGCTAAGAAGCCTTTGAGTATTCGGCCATTACAATGCTGATAAGATCAGTGCAGTGTCTATAGAGAACTGGATCTTCTCCATTCCACTCCCTGGATGGCCATCATCAGATCACAGCTCGATCAATCCTTGGCAGAGAACCAAGTCCTCAAAGTTACCTCGTTTGTATGAAAATCGACTGGCGTCCTTATTTATATGGCTACCACTACGTGCCTAGAAAACAGTTTATGTCAAGGTGACTGAGAGCATCAGTATTATGGTGTAAGATATAAAACGTATAAATACTGATAATTAAACGAAACAACATAAGAACCAACCCTTCACGCTTAAGGAGTGTAATCCGTGTAATGGTAAAAAAAACCAGCCAAGTGCCAATCGGCGTCCGATTGGCACTTCGAGCTTGCCATCACCAACACCACCCCGATGGCAAGCTCGAAGGGGGCAGATGGGAATAAATAGGTGCCACTATCGATTAACGCACCGGGGTGGTAAACGCCACCTATCAGTGAGAACCGCCACCCCGATGGCAAGCTCGAAGGTGGCAATAAAGGCACAGTACACCTTAGCACCTCGTGGAACGTGGCAATAACGTATTCCGATGAAAATGACCCAACACCGTGATCTTCTACCAACCTGTCTAATATTTATATATTTTCCTGTGGTTTAAAATGTTTATAAACACAGTTCCACTGAGCAAGAAATCACTACGCACAGTTCAACAACTGATGAATCTGATGATTGATCAGAGGATGTCATTGATGACAACTTCATGACAACGGGACAAGTAAAAGCATAGACATGCCCACATGTCCAAGTAAATGATCATAGATTACTAAAAAGTTGGTAACAAAGAGCAAATGTTTGTGTTGTTAAGAAACATACGCCCGATTGCACTAAACTTAAGGATCGCCTAAGTCTTGTCCTAACCAACTTAAGACATTCTTAGCAAAAAATTGCTTTGCACTAACCTTAGGACGTTCCTAACTTACGGGCCCAATATCGAGCGCCTAACTTAAGAAATTCCTATAACAGTGGTTATTTATAGTCTGTGGCATTGTAAGCAAATACAAATATTTCAGCTCGGCTGTTCTAGGCTGTTCCTAAGCTAAGATAATTCTTAACTAGGACACGCTTAACTTGAGTTTAGTGCAAACGGCTGATAGAGTCAAGTAAAACATACTGCTCAAAAGAAAATAGACGTCATTACATGGTTTTTGATTCAAACGAGTTTTACTAGCTCGAAAGCTGTACCTAGTCATCTTGCGGACTTTACTGTCGAATTTACTGTATAATTTCTCCAATTCAAACTGTATAAACTTTTATTTTTTTCAAAATTTTTGCAATCGCACTTGATTTATCAAAAAACGGTCGAATCTGTAAAAAAAAAACCCAAGTAGTGAATTGATCTTCATACATTTACCTACAGAACAAGACCGACCGTACGAGTATTCGTTCACGATTTACATACAGTTTGCAACGCAGACGATGCCGCAACACCACCGCCCATGAACCTCAAGTACTCTATCTCTACATCACAAAAATGTGCCTACTTAGAATAACTACTTTCTGAAACTTAAACATTTCGTCATCATCATCATCATCTCAGCCAAACGTCTCCCCATTGACCGAAGACGCTCGCGAACGCAGAGTAGTCCATGGTCAGACTATAGTCTGACAAATTATGACTGAATAATTTATTTTGTATACAAAATAAATTCTCCTGTTAACACAACAGATCAAGCAAGGCACGTCCTCTTCTCCAAGGTTACACCTGAGGCTCTGCCACCAACTTCACCAGCTAAGCTTCACAGCTTGGCTCACCGCCGTAACGTTGCTTGCCTATCGGTCTTCTATAGATTGTACTTCGGCGAGTGTGCTCAAGAGCTGCATGAGCTCATTCCACCTTCTCCTTTCTTCCATCGGACATCCAGACGCACTGCAGGCTACCATCCGTTCTTGGTTGATATACCTCCTGTGCGTACTAAACGCTACTCATCATCGTTTATAATGCGCACAGCCAAGGAATTGAATTCCCTGCCGGCGTCTGTGTTTCCGAGCACATACAACCTGACTCTTTTCAAGGCCAGAGTGAATAGGCACCTTCTGGGCAAGCTCGCTCCATCGTAGACCCCGTCTATACTTTCGGGCTAGACTAGGGTCAAGAGCAAACCCATTATAATAAAAAAAAAAAAAAAAAAAAAAAAACTTCCGATGCAGCTAGGTTACATATACATAGAGCACATTATCAAACTTTCATCTGGAGAAACGCACACGTTGGAGAGATCGAGCGGCTTTCTATAACAGATTTTGGGTGGAGTCAGGATGGTAATAAGCTGATACCAGTGCTTATAAGTTCAGAAGCAGTTCCAAAAGCTTGCAAGGATCTTTTTACATGCGGCTGTCGGGCAGGTTGCAAAACTGCGGCTTGTATTTGTCGTAGAGAAGTCAAGAAGCCTTGCACACCGGGCTGCTATTTGTAAAGGCATATGTGCCAACTCAAAAGACCAGGAATAACTTTATTATTGTTGTATTTATTTGTTCAGTCATATTTATTTGTTCTTTGTTTAGTTAATTTTAATCTGTTATCGTTATCATCCAAAAGTTTCTCGGGATCAAGTTTCTCAGTTTATCAGGATGGGTGGCCATTACCTATAAGACTTGTGGGCAATTAGGAAATGCTTGCGAATGCTTAGCAATACCACGTTTGATTAGAGTCGATTGTTTTATTTGAAATTAACACTGACTTTAACTAACGATATGTAAGTACCTAACTAGTTTTCTATTGGAAAAAGTTATTAGCAACGAATAACGAATTCGTGGGCTACGCTCGATCTGATCAACGTCTCAGCAAAGTATCCCCGCTTCAGAGTTGATGATATCGCATGTTCGAATGCTTGGTTATAATAAATGCCACATAAATAGTCTAGTGATGTAACATGAAAAAAAACTTTGTATTTTTTCACAATGTTGAAAAAAAAACATGAAAAAAAAACACAGCACCGTTGTTTTTTTTTCTAAATTTGTTTTCTTTTTTTTTTCAAAAATACAATATTTGGAAAATAAATGTTTTATTTAATCAAATGAATGATTATATTCGATTTTTATTCTTCGTCAGTGTCTCCAGTTATGAATTTCAATTTTTTTAATTTTTTTTTCCCCCATCGCGATTTTTTGTTCCCCAAAATGTTACGTTTTGTATGAAGACCAGATTTTCTTTTTTCCCCAATAATTATTTTTTCCACACAATGGGTAAAATTCCCCAATCTGTCTGGAGACACTGTTCTTCGTTCTAAGTTCATAGTTACTTAAGAAAAAACAAAAACCGAATGAAGATTTCACCATGCGCGTCTTTAAAAAGTTTTTCGAGTTTCCCAGTAAAACTGCGGCTATTGCTGTATTGGATGAAGAGTTAATAAAAAGATTTGCTGTGATTTTGCAAGCAGTAACATCTGGTGAGAAGATCGACGTAATCAAATTTAAGATTATACCCGCAAAACAGCAGAAATGTACGTGGAATTATACGAATGGTACTACATGTCGTCAACCGTACATACATTATTGATACATGGGGCTGACATAATCGAGAAAAATGATATTGTGCCGATTGAGACTCTTTCAGAAAGAAGCATCAGAGTCTCGAATCAAAGATTTTAGGAGGTTCCGGGAACATCATTCGCGAAAAAGGAGCAGGCAAGATTCTAATCAGGATATTCTTATTATGCTTTTAGTTTCATCAGACCCTTTTCTAAGTGCACAAAGGTCTAAGTTAGATGTCAAGAAAAAGCAGAACTTTTTTCCTGAAACTCTCGATTTAATTCAGTTTCAAAAAACTGAGTTCGAGTTTTTAGATATATCAAATCTAGATTCTGATTCAGAATTGGAGTCCGACAACGAGAGCGATAAGGAAAATTTATAATATTGAATGTTTTTTCATGTTGTTTTGTTATTTATGTTAGTTATAGTACCAATATTTATTGTTATCAATTCCATAAATTATTTTGTAAAATATTTTGTATTATTGTATAGTAATTAAATAACATCTGTGTAACCTCTTTTGTTATTTTTAACCGCATTTTTAATATCTTTATTGTTTTATATATGTCACGGCTAATACCCGAAGTGCGGCTAAACCTAGGTTTAGCCCTACCTAGTCCCTACCTAGGTTTACACCTAGTTTTAGCCGGCTAAAACTAGTTTTAGCCGGCTAAAACTAGGTGTAGCCGATAGCTGTTGGCTAAAACTAGGTGAAACGATTTGCTTTACCCCTGTAGGTCCCGAATATAGGTTAGAAATTTAAGGCGAGCGCTAAGCGCAGCGTAGCGTGAGCCTTAAATTTCGAGGTTATTTTTTTTTAACAAACAACAGAAATAACTTTTTTAAGAGTAAATCGGCTACACCTAGTTTTAGCCAACAGCTATCGGCTACACCTAGCTTTAGCCGGCTAAAACTAGGTTTAGCCGCACTTCGGGTATTAGCCGTAACATATACACTTAATATTTAAGTAAATAATATTCTTCATATCAAGACACTAAAAGGAACCATTTCATATGAGAAAATAAATTAAATATTACGATGATTTTTTAAAAAAAATCGGCAGTTGTAACCGATATATGGATGGAGTATGTCAAAAAATCATAAATAGTTAGTACTATAACCAACTGTAAGGATATTACGATTTTCTTTGCCGTTTTGGAAATAATCGGATTTTTCATACTAGCTTCATACAAATTTTTCGTAAAAAAAAATTATTCCTTCGTTTTTATGCAAAATTGACTCAGGTGTCATTTTTGTACATAGTAACAGCTTATAGAAGCAATATCCGACAAAAAATCCGGCACTTGCAAATTGAAATCCCTAAGTCTATGAAATCCGAATTTCAGCCCACTGTGTGGCAGGGCGTCTGCGCTGCGACCTATAAATTGTGAACAAATACTCGTACAATGATAAGTTAGGTCTTGTTTTGTAGGTAAATGTATAAAGATTAATTCGCTTCATGGCTATTTTATCACAGATTCGATGACCTTTGATAAACTCAACTTTATTAAAGTAAGCTGTAAGTGTAATGTTAGTTATAATGAACGGTCGCTTTAAATTAGTATTTGTAATTACATGATCCCACTTTTCATTACATTTCTAGTCTAACAAGTTCAATGACCCTTGATAACATCAATTTAAGTTGTTTATCCTATGACGTGTTTAGTAAATTACTTATAGGTACTTACCTATGAGCAGAATTAAAACGAGACTCATTGGTCTCGCTTCACACATGGTATCCGATACTTTTCACTATCACATCACATCACAATGCACTCAAACTTTAAAGTATCAATGAACTTTCGTCCATTTTACATGACCAGTCAGTATACCTGTACCTACTGGAAATCCTTTTACTTGTCCACTAAAGAATCGATGCAAGATAATCACACAGTAAGACTAAATACCTACTCGTAACTCGTAAATTATCACACTAATTTCTAATGTAGGTAGGTACAATACACTCTCACACGCATCACAATATCACGTTATGTGTTACGAGTTACGACATTTCATAGACTTCGTGTCCATGATTTTGTGTATACACGTGATTACGTACGTTTAATGTCACGTCACGTTATTCTGTGACATGACATTAAAAGATCGGCAAAATGCGTGAAATATCACGACAAAGCGACCGGCGTGTGCGACAGGCCACGCGGTCACGCACGACGACACAACTCAACTCAACCAACTCAAATCAAAATCTGCGGCGGGGCGGGGAGAGTGGCAAGGCGAGCGGCGTCCTTTGCTGCCCGCAGCCCGTGCCGCGTCCGCGTCGTTGGCGCATCTACAAAGAAAGCGCCGACCGATAAAGGGTTCTACAGACGTTTCGATATTGTGATATTCATTTTTGATGAGTAAGTAAATTGTTTAATTAATTTCGCTAGCTTCGTGCTCGTTAATTTATTTTATTAAGATAAGTACTTACCTAGGGCATCTTTTTTATTGATGTTAGGATTTTTAAGTTATAAAACTGTTCACAAAAGAAAACAACAATTATGAATCACATAGAATGTGTTATTATCTGTCACTATCTATCTCCCATTTTACTTTTACTTTTTAGTGACTATTAACAATGTAAAGAATCATACGATTACGTATGTTTAAAGTTCACAACCACACCTCCTGCCTTTTTTGTGATTAAAAGATGGTTTTGATGACTCGATTTTGTAGTTTCATGGCGATGATAGTAAAGTATAATAATTTAAAATTCGCTTAAGTAATGTAGGTATGCGAAAGGAAGTCCACAAACTATTTTTAGGAGTTGAGATTCCGTCCGTGTAGTCGTAGTGTGTAGAACTACCTTTAAACTAAAACAAAACCCTCCCCCGCCCGCCTGCAGTCTCCCTCTCTCTTTCTCTTGGTTGGACCGCACGCACTTCTTATTTTTTCTGCAGTCTGTTTCCGTGTGTTCTCTTGTCGTGTTGTGTTTGCGTAGAGTGTTAGCTATGGCTCGATATACAAATCAAGAGTACCTACCTACTGCGTACTTGTGCATTGAGAGAGGACAGAGGTGGTGATCGGGTGCAGCAGTTCTGTAGATAATTTTATAAAAGTGTAAATAGGACTTGGGAAAACAACTTGTTAAAGGTGATGAACTTTTAAACGCGCCAAATTAATGTAATAATAAAATAATACCATAGTAGATACCTAACCTATTTTAGTTATTTTATGTAAAAGATTGACTGTTTTTATTAAGTACATTAGTTTGAAAGTCCAAAGCCTGTCAAGTGTGATGGGAAGCTTATCAGTCGTATCACCTTCTTGTGTAGTGTGCAGTGTAAACAAAATCAACCAGCTGTTTGGGGTCATGTAGGTACACTTACCAATTTAAAGTTACAGAGATTATTAGGTACTTAATAACTCGCGTTTTTTAAAATTAATTAAGTTCGAGTTTATCAAAGGTCATCGAACTTAGTGATACCTTAAAAAGCGTAGGCAAAAACATTCGTTTGTAGGAAAGCCAGTTGTAGGTACGTGTGCGTGCGTAGCGTAGTGACTAGTGAGGTACAGTGGAACAACATCGTCAGCTGTTTGTCGGCCACGCGCCGGCCGGGTATGGATGGTATAATGCGTGAGTAAAACAAGGGAATATCAAAGTAATCTGTTATTATATTGTATTTATTTATTATTTTGTGATTGTTTAGTTTCAATATCGAAGGAATCGACTACGATAATAATTATAATAAAAAAATAATTAAAATTAAAAAAAATCAAAATATTTTTCTGATTTTTTTTATTATTTTTTTTGTGTTCTAAACACGTCACCTGACAACCCCTTAAAGTTTTCACAGTTAAAACGGTACCACCTTATATATCATTTGAGCGGACTTTATTTCTTAAGTTATAATGCCTGTCAAATAATTTATATGCAAATGTTGTGGAGAATTTAATGCAAATTACTTTGTCATGGACAGTTTTCTTTTACCTGTAATAGTTTTGATAAAAACATTAAAAAACTGCAGGGGCCGTACCGGCTAACGAATCGAACTTCGGAAAATTTGCCGAGTTTCAAATTAAAAAAAGATAAATTGAAGTAAGGAATTTCATATTGTACTATTGGTTAAAGTTATTTGGAAGATATGGATGTTTGTGTGACCTCATGAATTAGGGTTCGCCATTTTAGCCCAATTGAGGCTCGATTTATCTGTTTTAATATGAAACCCGGCAGTCTTTTCGAAGTTCGATTCGTTAGCCGGTACGGCCCCAGGTCGGGACAAGTTTTGGGGGGAAAGGGGGGAAGGGAGTGGGGAAGGCGTTGACACCGGGCAGAATCGTGTTCAGCGGGGTCAAATTAGTCTAAAAAAATCCGGTGGCAAAAAGTTTCATTCAATGCCGTTAACCGAGGTTTCTCCAAAATTTTTTACGATTCGTACCTGTGCGCTCATGCCACAGTGCACAATCATACTCAACTCAACTAATACAAAGATCCATTCCTCCGCCTACTCTGGCCTGGAGCGGTTGTGCGCTGTTTCTGTGTCGTTTTTATCATCATTTAAATAATTGGAATTTCTGTGATTGGCTGTGTGTGAAAATTTCAATTCCTTGTTCCACTTGAGGCTCTTAAAGGTAATAACTCCTCCTACTGGGCGGTCTTAGAGTGAGATAACAAATTTGCATCGGTTACTGCGTTTAAAAATTTTTGACCGTACTGTGATTTGAACTCTGGGCTCCTGCAATAGAACACCGCTAGGACCGGTGCGCTCCACCATCAACGCTAACTGTGTCGTGGGCCCGAGCGTCGAAATTACGAACTACATTCTGCAAGCAACATCAAGCGGGGCGGTGGTGGTGGCTCGTAGCGACGATTCACTGTGCTACGAACTACGTGCTACACCGTGCTACGGCGTCTACGACACGTCCAGCTGACTGTTTTGTGCGTACAAACAAACTCGACCTTATCTCCACTACTAAGATGCCTAAATTACATCACTCCCCGCGCGAGTCCCCGACCAAGCCTAGTGCAGTACCTACTACTCAATCACAATCGGAATCGGACTCTTCGTCAAAGGACAAACCAGAACATAGTCGCTCAGTAACCACTCGTTCGAAGCGTCTCCGCATTGAATCGTCGCCTCAAGCAACTGAGAGTGATCAAGCCAATTTTTACGAGTTCAAAAAGGAACTTTTGTTGATGCTAAGTACTTGGAAGACTGAACAATCTGCCACTCTATCCAAACTTGTTTCTGACGTTACTGCACTTAAAACACAGTGTACGGAAATTCAGAAATCTAACTCTGAAATTGAAGCCTCAATAACCTTTATGAACACCCAGTTTGAAGAAATTAAAGCTAGAATTGGAAGATTGGAGATAGAAAAAAACCAAAACAGGGAATATATGATAGGGTTGGAAAAACAATTAGAGGAATTACAACAGTTTTCCAGATCTTCATCCATCGAAGTCCGAAATGTACCTGTCAAGGAGAAAGAGCTAGAAAGTGACCTTATCAACATAGTCCAAAAACTCGGCACCACTTTGGGTGTAAGCTATCAGGAGCATGATATCCGCGATATATACAGACGTCCTGGAAAACCTGGTATAGCTAGAACAATAGTTGTTGAATTTCACTCAGTCCGAATCAAGAACAACTTTCTTGTCTCTTCGCGGCGCTTCAACAAAGGTCGACAGAGCTCGGAGAAACTAAATTATGAGCATATTGGTATGGTTGGTGATAAGCGACCAATCTATGTGGACGAGCACCTGCCCTATTCTACACGTAAGATGCTTTTTCTTACTCGCGAATTTGCTAAAAAACACGATTTCAAATTCTGCTGGACATCTAATGGTCGGGTGCTTCTCCGCAAAGATTCTACATCAAAATTCATTCATGTTAAATCAGAATCATGTCTTACTAGTTTACTGTAGTTATAAAATGTTTCATTTTATTTACAAATTAATATCATATAACACAAAATACACAATTTTTCACACTAAATACACAAACTATCACACAATACCTCTTACACTACCACACGCAAATAACACGTTAATCTGTCTTACACTACACACAAACAAACAACGTACTCATCGTTTTCTTAGTAAAAATAAAGAACTATTTTCATTAATTTTGTACCTCGAATATTTAAAATCACTCATTCCGAATAAAACAAAGTGGTTTCATCTCATATTTACACGTTATGCTTTTTTAACTCTTGTGGTCACCTTCCGTATACTTTGTTTACCAACTAAATTTACTCACCCGTGCATGCGCAAATTTTGTACACTCGTAATATCATTAATCATTTTTTATTTGATTCTAAAATTACTAAAAACCTCTAGCAATAATAGTACATCCACCCTTGGACGTAGTTGTGTACTACGTCAGGTTTCCTTGGCCCCGTCAAATAAAAATGACTAATCTAGTAGATATAGTATCTGAAATAGATTGCATGGATGTTGCGCAGGCACAGTATTGCACACCAGATAACTGTTCTATGTACTTACCCAACGATTCGTCTTTGAAAATAATCCACGTGAATATTAGAAGTATTAACAGAAACTTTAACAATTTTATCGCTGCTTTGTCAATAACTAAAATTCATTTTGATGTTATTATTTTAACCGAATGTTGGCTCAAAGGCTCTGTTCAACTTCCTTTTCTTGACGGTTATACTGTGCAGTCTACTTTTAATAATCGTCTCCAAAATGATGGCGTGGTACTGTATGCTAGAGAGGACTTAAAGTGCTACATTAGTGAGCCACCCTTTCAGGATGGAAATTGCTTGTTATGTCGCATTGGTAACATTGCTATTGTCGCGGTCTATCGCTCCCCATCATACAATAACCTAGATAAATTCTACAATAGTCTTGATAACATTGTTTCTCCTCTAAACTTATCAAACATTGTGCTGATAGGTGACATCAATATCGATATTAAGGAAAATAGTATTAATCCTCACTCTAATAATTATCTCACACTAATGTCATCCCTTGGCCTACTACCGGCACATCGTCTTCCAACTAGAATTAATAACTGTTTGGATCATATATTTTTAAAAACTAAACATATAGCCACAGTAGGTGTCATCCATACTGAAATTACAGACCATTATCCTGTTGCTCTGTCTCTAAAATTTAACAACAATGTCAATATTAAAGAAACAAACTCTCACGTAGTCAAATATAATTTTGAATTAATAAAAAAAGACTTAGATAACACAAGTTTCACATCAATTTTAGAAGAATCAAATCCTGATATAGCCACTCATGCTCTGATTGCATGTATTAAATCAATAATCTATAAACATATATCATTTGTAAAGGTGCCAAGGAGAAACAGGATTATTAAACCGTGGATAACGGCCGGTTTACTTCGTTGTATACGAAATCGCGACTTAATGCATCTTAGACTAAAGAGCTCACCTGATAACATCGTCTTAAAAACCACATACTTGAGGTATCGCAATTTTTGCAATGCTCTTCTGAAAAAAGTTAAAGTGGATTACGAAAAGCGCGAATTCGAAAAAGCTAAAAATAACCCAAAAGAAATATGGAAGGTTATTAAAACAGTTACGAACTCAAACCAGGCTAAGAAACCTCCTGATGAACTCCTGAACATTTCGAGCGACAACATCTCCTCTATCAACTCGTAAATATAGGCACTCATTTGGCCCAAAAAATTTCAGCTCCTTCGTCCCCATCACAGGATAATTCCTCTCCCCACTCAGATTCTGTCTGTAATTCATTTGTTATCCTCCCCATCGATGAGACAGAGGTGAAGCGTCTTATTCTTAATCTACGCAGTGACAGCTCTACAGGTTGGGATGAAATCTCACCGCGTGTGATTAAGCAGTCTGTATCTTCTTTAGCCATACCTCTAACGCATATCTTCAATCTTTGTATAGAGAACGGTGTTTTCCCTGTCTGCTTTAAAAAAGCCGTTGTCCACCCTATTCACAAGGCGGGGAGCAGGGACTGTGTCTCTAATTATAGACCCATCTCAGTTCTCTCGGCTCTATCGAAGATTTTTGAGAGGTACCTTAACGCTTCACTAATAAAATATCTTAATAAATTTCACATCTTATCGGATAATCAGTATGGCTTTCGGAGTGGTATTTCCACAGAAGATGCTGTTTCGAGCCTTACAGAAGCTATTGTATCGCACATTGATAATAAGGAGAAGTGTTATGGTATCTTTCTAGACCTGTCAAAGGCTTTCGATACAGTCTCTGCTCCCATCCTTCTGTCCAAAATGGAGTCTATTGGAGTTCGAGGTACCAGTTTGGACATGTTTAGAAGTTATCTGTCTGGCCGAACGCAATGCGTTAAAATTGGTGGTTTGCTCAGCGATGAGGCACCCATATGATATGGGGTGCCTCAAGGCAGCATTCTGGGCCCAACGCTCTTCCTCATATACATAGACCAGTTATGCCGCCTCTCTCTTAAAAACTGTAACATCTTTACTTATGCAGATGACACGGCTCTTTTGGTCTATGGAGAAAATTGGGCTTCTGCCAAGTGCTATGCTGAGACTGCTCTGCGTTGTGTCAGCAAATGGCTGTCCACAAATCTACTGACACTTAATTTTGATAAATCACAGGTTCTAAAATTTAACATCGACAGGTCTCCCAAGCCTGAATTAACTACTTCAGCCTCAGATATAATACTACACAATTGCCAGGACACAGACTTGCATTCTTGTCTCTGTAAGCCATTGAAATCTGTAAGTAGTGTAAAGTATTTAGGCATCCACCTTGACGATGGGCTTGACTGGCATGTCCAGATTGAAACTCTTACAGGTAGAGTTCGGAAACTTATTTATATTTTTAAAAATCTACGTCACTCAGCTGACCGTACCACTCTCCTTACGGTTTACTTCGGATTATGCCAGTCCATACTATCCTACTGCATTTCTGTTTGGGCAGGGACTAACAAAACATCCCTATCAAAACTTGAGCGTGCTCAGCGAGCTGTTCTCAAGGTCTTACTATCTAGGCCTAGGATCTATCCAACCGTGAGACTGTATGCGGAGAGTGAGGTTCTCACAGTTAGGCAGTTGGCTATCTTGCGTATGATCCTGCGTAAACATTCTTTACTGCCTCTCGATGACGTTACGTCTTCAAGACGACACGGTACTCTTGTTTGTCCGCAGGTTGGATGTCGTACTACTTGGGCTAAATACCAATATAATGCTCTTAGTTCACAACTTTATAACAGAGTTCACAAGATAAAACGAATATACTCACTTACTAAGTACAAATTAAAAAAAACTGTGCATGAATATCTGTTATCTCTTAATTACGATGAGACCGAAAGTTTAATCAAATAACGCACTCATAACACCACACCCACACCCACATACACACACACACACACACACACACACACACACACACTCACACACACACACACACACACACACACACACACACACACACACACACACACACACACACACACACACACACACACACACACACACACACACACACACACACACACACATTTAGTATTGTAACCTAATAATACTTACGTTTTTTTAACGCTTTACATGCGCTTTAAGAAGTTTTTATATAAAATGCTAAAAGGAGGAGTCACCAACTCCTAAGAAACAGGATTCGTCCTAGTTTAGGAGTTGGTGTTATTTTGTTTTGTAACCCTAAAAAACCTTTATAATAGTGTAAAGTAAAAATGTAATTTATTTATTTTGGTTGAATAAATTATTATTATTATTATTATTAAAGAAGGTGCATAGCCTTACTTCTTTACAACATCAAAGTCACCATCATAAAGAAAAGTAAAAAATATATGTCAACTAAATAAGAGTCAACTCAACATCTATCAATTTTTATATAGAAGTCTTTTATTTTTATATTTTGTTCTAACTTCTATGATCAAAAGATAATAGCATCAATAATGATATTGAATACTCTCGAAGACGCACAAACATCTACAGGTATTCAATTTACAAATAAGTAGTTACTTGCCTATCTATATAATAATAATAAGCCTCACCTTGTGGCGAGCTGTTGGTGAGTAGTGACACCACGGACCCGAGTGCTCCCGGGAGTCGATCCAGGCCCTCGTCCCCGCAGCAGGGTTGGACCCCAAGGGACCCTGTGGACTCCCGCCCCTGGATCGCCTTCAACGGCCGTCCAGGGTGGAGTCGTTAGAGCTATACCTATGCTCGCAGGGTGGAAGCACTATTATGTATTCTGTGGTGGAAGTGAAACATGCGTAAGACGCGAGCTTGCTTGTCAGAGCGAATTGGTGCACGTCTCAACTCACAACTCAACATTCTCTGGAACTGCGGTTGCAGCTTGAGTGCATTTTAATCCACTTCATCTTCCTGATTATGGGTTGATTGTATTCGGCTCTGAACTCGGGTGTCTTCAAGGTTATTTTTAGATGGGTCATCAGTCAAGGGTGGTGAAATAAAAGCAAGTATATTTTCCTTTATGATGGAATTCGTCCACATAGGATTGAGAGATGTTCAAACTTTTTTTGCGTCAAATATTGCAACAATGCTTCACAATACCTTATTTGTCAAATTTTCATACGTACCTAGTTTAGAAGAGAAGTTATGAGGGAATATAATTATGAACATATTTTTGGAGTTGTAAATCGGGTGAATGCAAGCAAACAAAGCCACGGGCAAAAGCTAACAATGTATACCTAGGTATATGTATATCCAACACTTATATCAATACATTCAATTTAATGTGCCGTCACATTATCCTATAACTAGAAAGTTAAAACACTTCTAACGATATCTTATTTGTCAAATCATAATAAGTAGTGTAGAAGTTATAGGGGAACAGATGAACATACATACCTACATACCGGTCAAAATCATAAACCCTCCGTTTTTTTGCTTCACCGTAGTCGGCTAAGAGAGTGAAATATGCGTGCCGTCAGCCGTGGTATCATGTGGAATACCGTGATGCGCCACGGAATACTGCATCACGTCGCGAATTTCCACGACCTTACTATTCGTGTTAAAACAAAAGAATTTCAGTGGTAAATTCATTGAATGGAAATAAATTCTGGAATGGTGACCGCGCACTGAGTGTCAAGTCTGCTAATGTTAACGTCAAAATCGTGTTTCAATGGCGTTTGAATAGCCATGCTTTTTGACGCAGTTATTGTTTCTTAAACCCATAAAATCGAGACACGATGTGTTTCCGTTTTGGATTTAAGAGACACAAAGTGTTTCGGTTTTGGATTTAAGAAACAAGAACCGTGTCAAAAAGCATTAGGTACCATTCAAACACCATTGAACGATTTTGACGTTAACATTAGCTGACCCCTGGACTCGGCTCCGTGGGTAGGCGCCCGACTAGGTGGACCGACGTGAGGACGAAGGTCGCGGTGTGCCGCTACTGGATGCGGGCAGCGCAGGACCGATCGTCGTAGCACATATTATTATTACATAATAATAATAATAATTTATCCTAATAAATTAAATAAACATAGAATGAATAATGTCTTTTCTAGATTTTTATAGCAGTTTAGTTTTAGTGTGATCAGGTCAAAAAATTCACTCCTCGTAATTCTTCTTTAAATTGTCATTTAATTACAGGTTCAGGATCTGCGTTGGCCAATCAACCAGTATTACGAAAAAAAAATAAACTATTGAATTGGATGAAAAGAGTTAAGCGAGACACTCCAAAGAAAAGATTCTTATTCATTGCTTTCCTGGTTTTGCTTCCTCTAATCCTTATTACTGCCGCTGTTATTATGGGTGTTGCATATCTAAGCTACTTAAGCTACATAGCCGCTGAAAAAGCTGTGGCGGATTTAGTTTGGATACTGACATCTACAACTACAACAACTACAACTACAACAACTACAACTACAACAACTACAACTACAACTACGACAACTACAACAACTACAACTACGACAACTACAACTACTACGACAACAAAGAAACCTTTTTTCGGTAAGTACCCTCATAATATGAGCCTACCTGAAGTGAACGAAGAATAAATCGGATATGGTGACTGCCTTAAGAAACATTTTTTCGGGCCTAGCTTTTAAAATTACTTAGTAACAAAATAACGCGCTATGTATGCATGTAGCATCGCTTGCATGTATCACCAGCACACACGGCGCATTATTTTTTATATTTATTTATTTGATCTTAGGAAATCCAACAGCGTTTACTATATATTATTACATCAAGTATTATATATATATATATATATATATATATATATATATATAGCCAATTATAGGTTTCCCTATATTATCATATCCATAGGCAAAATATAAAAGAAATAAGTCCATTTTCCATGTCCATCAGGTTTGAGGAGCCACGCCAGCTTTTAAAGCGCAGCTCACACCATTATTTAGCACATGAGTAGATTATTTTGCAGCACAAATCCTGGATTTCCTGGCTCCAAGACGAAGCATAAGAATTGAGGAGCCACCCTGAAACTCGCTAAGTACCAGTTGAATATTTTTGAAAATTAATGCATCATTTAGCACATATTGTGTATAGTAATTGCTAGAAATTTGAGCTCAGTAATGCTGGAGTTCAAGAAAATACAATACTTTTAGTATGGCTCCTCAATCCTGATATCCATAATATTAAGATTGTGAATTTCCATGAATGTGATCGGTCAATAAATATATTCGACATAATGATCATTTAGCACGTCGTTTGTTTGATTTTGCACTATAGGAATAAAATGATAAGACCCAGTGGATTTGGTAAACGAACGCATTTTGTGTGGCTCCTCAATCCTGACGTCTTGCATATAAACAACTAACTGTAACTGTACCTACCTGAGATAACAACGGAATCAAAAACCAGAGACACTAACATTCAGCACAAAATGTGTACTAAATACATCTGTACAATTCAGCACTGTATCTCTTTCGGTGACTGAAATACAATACTTTTCAATATTTTTTAAGAATTCATTGTGAAGGGTGACCAAATTTTGTGGGGGTGCCTGAAAATTAATATTCACTTACCTACCTACAGTAATATTTATGTAAGTAAGTAACAAAATTAATGGGAGCTATAGAATTAATTTCTGCAATTAGCGACACTGGCATTGGCCACTACAAATGTCACTACCCAACAACAAAAGATGAGATGTTTCGTTAAGTCGACTAGGATTCTAAAATTCGTATAAGGCTAAGTTCATATGTCCGTGCGGTGCCGCGCGGTAGTGCCAACCGCGCGGTACAAGATCATACTAAACTGTGTTATATCGTTTACATTATCGCGCTATGCCGCGCGGCACCGCGCTCAAGATCTTGTGCCGCGCCACAGCCGTGCGGTGCCGCGCGGTGCCGCGCGGTTCAAGATCTACAAGCCTGCATTGACTCGTTCAGTTGAGCCGCGTGGTTTTAGACGAACGGATCTAGTTAGTTAGAAAAATAAGTATCGAAAACGAAATTTCTATCGATGTGCTTATCGACGAAGTCGAAAAAAGAAATGCCATTTGGAATCTTAACTCCAAGGACTAGGTATTCAAATAAATTTTTAAAGAGGTCTTGGGATGAATTCGTTTTAATTTTCGCCTATAATAATGATTCTGAAAACAAAAGAATATCAAGATATTCTTTTAATTATTTATTATATTTATTTTACAACAATTTATTTACAAATTACATAGTTTTATTTCTTTGTTAAATTAATCAAACATAAAATATTAAACATAATTTGTCAAAATAACTTTTTATAAATAAACAAATCGATGAACAAATTGCTTTAGCCACGTCCATTCTCAGTTATGTTGATGCCAGACTGCCGCACGTGCACGCTATGAGCGAGGCCCCATTAGTGCGTTGCGTCGTCGCAGCGTCGTCGCTGCGTCGTTTTCCATACATTTTTTATGACATGCCCCATTAGACCGTTGCGTCGTCGTGCGCGACATTTCAACGGATCGACGGACAAGAGACGAAGCGGGAGGGAGGGTGATGCGCTGCGTCGTCGCCGCTCAGCTGCGACGACGGACCGCCAGTGATCCACTGCTTCAGAGGAAGCTAGACGAGCGTACCCTCTTGCGTTGCGTTGACGCTGCAACAAGGTGTGGCATACAATGCGTTGTTCCGTTGTGACGACGCGATGCAACGCAGCGCAACGCACTAATGGGGCCTCGCATTATCATGTGAATGCTCTTACCGCGCGGCGACGCGACGCGCGGCACCGCGCGTTCATATGAACTTAGCCTAAGCACCGACCAACCAATATTTTTTAATTCTTTAACTTATTAGAAAATCGACTGTTAAATTACTAAAACCTAGCTACTTAACCTAACGTATGATGACAAAATAAATAAAAAAAAAAACTGCTTGTCCCAGTTTAATTCAAATAATATGGTTACCCTTTACAGAGAATTATTAAGGAATACTGAAAAGTATTGTATTTCAGTCACCGAAAGAGATACAGTGTTGAATTGTACAGATGTATTTAGTACACATTTTGTGCTAAATGTTAGTTAGTGTCTCTGGTTTTTGATTCCGTTGTTATCTCAGGTAGGTAAGTTAGTTGTTTATATGCAAGACGGTAGGATTGAGGAGCCACACAAAAAGCGTTCGTTTACCAAATCCACTGGGTCTTATCATTTTATTCCTGTAGTGCAAAATCAAACAAACGACGTGCTAAATGATCATTATGTCGAATATATTTACTGACCGATCACATTCATGGAAATTCACAATCTTAATATTATGGATATCAGGATTGAGGAGCCATACTAAAAGCATTGTATTTTCTTGAACTCCAGCATTACTGAGCTCAAATTTCTAGCAAGTACTATACACAATATGTGCTAAATTATGTAACAAAAAAAAATATTCAACTGGTACTTAGCGAGTTCCAGGGTGGCTCCTCAATTCTGATGTTTTGTTTGAGGAGCCACCTTTGCATTGATATATCTCGTGATATATTTTGCTGCAAAATCCAGGATTTGTGCGGTAAAATAATCTACTCGTGTGCTAAATAATGGTGTGAGCTGTCAAACCTGATGTACATCATTTTCCGTGTTTTTTTTAAATTGGAATATAAAGTATGAATTGCTACTTATCGTATTTTGAGTGTATGCGTGTTAGAGTAAATAATATTTGTTTATTAGAATAATTAAATAGATTTACAGGGTTATTTGTAAAACACCAACAACCTCGCAGGAGTACATTACTATTATCATAAACAACAACATTTTGTTCTACGATTTTTCCGAAAACAGACGAAAAAAAATCGACTCTCCATACAAATGTCCGAACAGCTGATCGAGTTTTATATGAAAAGTCGATTTTTTTTGTCTGTTTTGGAAAAGTAGTAAAACAAATGTTGTTGTTTATGATTTTACTAATCTACTCCTGCGAGTTTGTTGGTATTTTACAAATAACCCTGTATAGAACAAATACATACGTAAGAACAATGATATTAGATTTTTTTTTTAATTCTAATATCTTTGCGTAAGAATACATTATACATACGTAATCTATAAATTAATAATATTAAGGGTTATGACCTGATTCACAAAGTCCTATAAAGTTCAATTTAATATTCCTACTTGACGGGTAATTTCGTACAAATTCTGTTAGTTCCATATTAATAGATTGTGAAACAGGCGCTAAATCATTGTCTGCCATTTATCGACAATTAATTGAATAGAATTTATTGTGACGTTTGTATTTTTTTAATAATATGTTTTATAAAAATATTTTTGGAGTAAGCGAAAATATAGTATATAAGTATCTTAACTCTTGTTATATGTACGAGAAATACGAGATAAAACACTATTTGTAGCGTACTTAGTGTTGTATATGTCCACTGTGTCGTGTTGTTTATTTTATTTTCACAATAAACATCCCATAAAACCTTAATATCGACATCCATATCGATTTGTTTGCTTATTTGTTTTTAGAAATACTCATACGAAGTTTCAAGTCGAAATGCCTATCGAATATTATTTTTCCATAAAAATATGAATCCCATTTCACCCCTTTAGGGGTTGAATTATGGCATCGTGTTGGACTTCAAAACAAATGCCATTCTCGCAATCAACATCCCATAAAACCTTTTCACGACTTCCATATCAATTTTTAGGTTTATTTACCCACTGACCTCCAAGAGATTGGGAGTTAGTGGGTAAATAAACCTAATAGACCTCCAGTATACCCTAATCTAATGTAAATAAATAATATTCCATTCTATGGGTTTATTTACCCCATCTACCCTTTAGGGGTTAATTATCGGAAAAATCACAAATACCTATTTGCTTTTAAAAGTTGTTAGTTTTTAAAAGTTTTCCTACGAAGATTCACGTCAAAAGTCTATTTAATATTATTTTTTCATACAAAACATGATCTCCATTTTATCCCTTTAGAGGTTAGAACATAGCCACTATGTAAGACTTAAAAATAAATGCCATTTTCGCAATCAACATCCCATAAAACCTCAATAACGACATTCATAACGATTTTGGGCTTTTTACCCTATTCACCCCTTAAGGGGTTGATTTTCAGAAATTTACGAAATACATGTTTGATCATTTGTTTATAGAAGTACTCCTACGAAGTTTCAAGTCGTAATGTCTATTTTATATTTTTTCCATACTCCATTTGACCCATAGAAATAGAATGTCAAAGAACAACAAAGTCAATAAACAGGTGATCCGAAAACGAATGCATACATTTTATATGGGATACATAAAATATGACTTAGATTCATAAAATATGACTATATAATAGCAAAGGAAATTAATAAACTATGTTCCATACTGTTTTCTTCGTCGATAAAAGAATAAATGTAGCGAAATTTGGTTTTAAAGAAATGTGTGGCAATATCTTATTTACCTGTGAAAAGTGTGATTACTTGGATTGTTTCTTTTTGTCACATCACAATTACTTAGAGCACAAGACACCATGGCTCCACAATACCTTTGTTTTAAATTCTAATTAAGATTAACAAATATTTTAAACAAACTGTGATTGCTCATTTGCTAGGCGGGACGCTAGGGGCTCTTACTGTAAAAAAATTGTTGGCACATGTCACTTGCTCCTTTGTCTCTTTTTTACATAGACCGTGTCCGTATGATGTTAACTTCTCTTTTCCACGCTTTGTTGGTCTTTTTGAGCACAGCGAAAATTTTTCTATGTCTATGATTTGACCCCTTTAGGGGTTGCATAATGTCTACCACTTAAAAACAAATGCCGTTTTAGCAATCATTATCCCATAAAACCTCAATAACGACATCCATATCGAGGTTGGGCTTTTTATCCCATTTACCCCTTAAGGGGTTGATTTTCATAAATTTACGAAATACATTTTTCTTCATTTGTTTATAGAATTACTCCTACGAAGTTTTAAGTCGTAATGTCTATTTTATATTTTTTCCATACAAAGTTTGAACGCCATTTGACCCCCATAGGGGTTGAATAATGTCTACCACTTAAAAATAAATGCCGTTTTCGTAATTAACATCCCATAAAACTTCGATGACGACACCCATATCGATGTTAGGCGTTTTTTACTCCATTTACCCCCTAATGGGTTGAGTTTCGGAAAAACACGAAGTACTCCTACTAAAGAAGAATGGGTAAAATGACCCAATAGTAAGGCGGTAAAACAAGGTTTGAGGTTAGTTTTCGCACAAGTCATCACGGAAATACGAAAATGTAGTATCGATACATTCAGTACGATGCCCTGATCACAAATATATAAGATGACAAGCGTGAAAATGGTGGGGGTAGAAACTGTGACGTCATAAAGTTTTCAGTACAAAGAAATTTTTTTTCATAACATGTAGTATATCAAATAAAAGGGCTTTGTGAGTAGATTACGAATATATAACACACTATATAACATTTTCACTACTTAGTCTAACAAATTCTTAGCAAACGTCGGAAAATTTCGCAATTCAGAGTCGCCATTGAATTGAACAGGTCTAGATTAAAAATATATTAGGAGGTCATAACAAATTTGGTAACGATCGCGTAAGTGCCTGACTCTGGGTTCTCAGGATGGAGAGGCACTCTCTGATGCTAAATATGTCAGTCAGTTTGCGTGAAGTGGTTGCGTTCTTTTTATATGCAGGGTGAAAAATGTGTAATCGTTACCAGAAAAGAAAAACGATAAGGTAAATGGCTGACAATGGTACAGCAAGTAAGTGCTAGTTGTGCTCACGTGAACTGTGTAAGGACTGACCAAAATTCGGTTGCGTTTCGTAGGTATAAGCGATTAACTTTTTGTTTATTTGTAATGTATAAACACAAAAAGTACTGATCCTATTTTGAACATTTTTTCACCTATAGAAAGCTACATTATCAGCAAGTAACATGGGCTATAATTTATTTTCAA
Organism: Agriphila geniculea; assembly: GCA_943789525.1. Classification (NCBI taxonomy): domain Eukaryota; kingdom Metazoa; phylum Arthropoda; class Insecta; order Lepidoptera; family Crambidae; genus Agriphila; species Agriphila geniculea. Next base: position 24,035,029 of record OX038871.1, read on the forward strand.
AAAAATTATAGCCTTTTTTCAGCCTGCATATAAAAAGAACGCAACCACTTCATGCAAACAGACTGACATATTTAGCATCAGAGAGTACCTGTCCATCCTGTAAACCCAGAGTCAGCCACTTACGCGATCGTTACCAAATTTGTTATGGCCTCCTAGTCTAAAAAGACTGGATCGATTTTTACAAAATACATAACAAATAACTCTGCACATACTCTTTTCGAATGTCTAAAGGTAATAGACCAAAGATATTTAAAAATAAGAAAAGTACATCAGTTTTAATAACAGCATAATTTTCTGCTTTTTCCAAATTATCAGATTCCTTTAATAGCATAACATACGAAAGTTTATTTATTAATTTTTTTATTAATAAAAAAATAAATAAATAAACTTTCGTATGTTTATCCTTACTAGGACAAGTTAGGATAAACAGACAAAGGTTTAAATAACCAAATTTTGACACTTTAGATACTTCTTTTAAACCTAATCACTATTTTTAAAATATGTTGTCTTATTAAATCAAATATTATTAACAATTTACAATATTTTTGGTATTCTATGCATGGTAAAACATTTGTTGTATTTTATGAATTATTATTTACACCCGTTAAGCCCCTTTTACGCCCATTAAAAAGACTGTTATATTGTGTATTGTTTCGATTTTTTCTAAATAACTTTTGCCTATTGAGTTTCGTCAGGTTATTTAGGTCTCCGATCTCCGAGCAACTGGTGTGTGTTTTCCATGTGTATTTGTCATTACTTTTAGTTATCCTTACTTACCTTACAAGTGCTGTAGCATTTTGAGTTGTATATCATTTGAAATGAAATTTTGAAATGAAATTTGTTTATTGTGACATTTTACAATGTTTCTCTTAATACTAGTTAGGTAATAACTTATTCAAGTAAATTGACCTTAGAGCAATTCCATGTGCTGTGTAATAGTAAAGGTGTAGGTATAGAAAAGCACTAGTAAAAAGCAAAAGTTGGCTCCTACCCTCCGCACTAGTTAAAACTGTGTTGCGGCAGAGTAGTGTGTCCCCGTCCACTTGTTACCGATCGTGCATGAATAGTTCAATGGAATAAAACCGGTCGGTCGGGCGGTATGGCGCTCGCGATGACCGAGCGACGCGACACGGACGGTCGTCAATGCACGTACAAATAAATAAATACAGTATATGCAGAACAAACAGATAAAAATAACTTTTTTTCGTAACTAATATTACAATAACAACCCCATTTAAAGTGCTTAAATTAAATAATATTTAAAGATACAGTGACCTATTTATATATTATAATTAAATATATGGTATACTACACTTTCTTAACAAATAAATAATATAAATAATAGTGATAACTTTGTAATAGATAATTATATAATAAATATTTATATTTAAACAGTTTATTATTCTTATAATTTAATTAAAAAAGATGAATTTATTTATTTATATGTTTATATATATATATATACATATATATATATATATATTTATAGTACCTCATGACAACAATTCCTCTGTAGCTACGTAATCTAAAGTTAACAAGTATCCTGTAATTAATTTTTGACAAGTGTAATAGGTTTTTTCTTTAAGACTCGTGATTTTTTGGCTGATTTTGTTATATAAACGAGGACCTTGATAATTGGCAAAGCTGTGAAAAAAAATAGTTTTACAGTCAGGTATTCTATAAACTGTTGCAATCCTTCTAGCTGAAATTTGTGGTGGTGGTGTGATACGGTGCTGTCTAAGCATTATTGATTTTATAAATAACTGCCTTACCGTTAATACTGGAAATTCTTCATATAATATTTTCGTTGGATATCGGAAATTTTTGAAATTAAGAACTTTGATAACAGCCCGTTGAGCTCGTTCAAGTTTCATTAGGTGAGTTTTCTTGGCTCCATCCCATGCAGATAGACTTGTTAGCCTTTTTAAAGAACAAAATGTTCTTCACTTATGTTCCATGCTTTCGTCGTTCTGCCTTCGACAGTGACGGAATTGAAAAGGTTCTGGAGGACTTTAAGTATCGGCTTACCACCCGCTCTCAGAAGTTCTTAGTGATTCTGTCGTCCGTCACGTCCTTTGATAAATCTAATAGTTTATGAGATAAAATGATTTACAATATGGCGTGTCTTTTTGAAACGTTAAAAATGAAACGCCATATTGTAAATTGTTTTATCTCATGAACTATTAGATTTATCAAAAATTTTACAAGAAGCAAAGTAATAGATAAATTTATTTGTAACATAATTGCTATATAAAGTTTTTGTGGAGCACATATTATTTTTGAGTTATCTTAAAAATAATAATTTCTTTGACAAAAAAAATCATAAGTAGCCGCCATTTGGATTCTTTTGTAAGGACAGTTTGGCCCTGCTCAACACTAGTTATGAATAGTCTACAGAACTGTTTTCATCATGTGACCAAATTTTATCAGGACTTGTAACACCCATGATTAATTTATATGGAGATCCATAACTCTTCGGGTTAATTTGTTCTATACTTTTACATCATACTTGCTCGGTAACTAGGATTTACTTATATAGTATGAGGCTGTGTAAGTTGGCATGTGCAACACAGTGCATTGTTTAGATAGAACGTTCCATTTTCAAATCACTTTACAATTCAAGCATTTAAAACTCCTTAGTGAACCAATTTCTTTTCTTTTATTATAAACTGACGAAACTTTTGGCTGAAAAAAAAAACAATGAAAATGGCGGCATTTAATTTCAGTTCAAGCTAGGTATGCAAAATTCTGCAATGCAAAAACAGCAGATTTTTTTTCGTGATTTCGAGGTTGGTCCCATAATGAAAGTTGTTCAGTTTAATGGTCTGATCAACCCCACGAGTTTTCAATGAAATAACCCTTTAACTTTTTATTTTTGTTTTAATGTTTTTGTTTTTATTTTTATTTTTATTTTTATTTTTATTTTATTTTTTTATTATTATTTTTTTTTTAATATTATTTTAATTAAATTTACCTCGCATGAATGATGTAAAATTAATGATTAAACGAACTTACCTGTAAGTGAAGTTCTATCATAATAATACGAAGGATTCTTCCGAAGATATTAGTACTATTAACACATGTAGTATCGCTTGCATGTATCACCACTTAGCACGTTATTTTAAAGTAATAACCTAAAAAACCTAAAAAGAGAAGGTATTTGATTTAGAATTGACAGATATTTTGACATTTCCGGCTCGAATTCTCCTCGCCGTTCGGCGAGCGGTGCCAAACACTTCATTTAGTTTGAAGTCCAAATTGTATGATATTTCCTCATTTTCTTCAGTGGGTGAACACTTATTGTAATTAACAATAAGCAGTAGGAAGGGTGGGACTCTATACTAATATCTTCGGAAGAATCCTTCGTATAATTATGATAGAACTTCACTTACAGGTAAGTTCGTTTAATCATTAATTATACTTCAGGATTCTTCCTTCGATATTAGTACTATTAACACATGTAGATGTTTAAAGCATTATATAAGAAAATGGAAATATCATCTCTTGTGTAATTAGTCTTTTAAATTTAAAAGAGAAAATCAGTCACATTTAACATAATTCTTAATGTTTTGGAAGCAAAGATGGTACCTACCTACAGATGGTTGGTACCAAAAAAAAAATAAGCAAGATTCGTTAGGAAAATTCAGTTTAATTATCATTAATCGATGATATCTTGCAAATATAGTGAAATCATCTACCATTCCGCCGTGTTACGTGGAATTTCTATAATAAAAAATAAATGTTATAGCTATATAACCATAATATACCTATATAGGTATCGGCGTACGTCGAGTGCTAAAACTGGTTACCATGGACTTGAGTCTACTCCACTATCATTGAATTTTACATTTCAGCAATCCATTATCTATTCTACATATAAGATTTTTTTTTAATTTTTTTTTTAACTATGTATTACTATTTTTATTTTATATTTAAGTATAAATAAAAAGAAGTGATTATGAAATGTTTATTATAATAATAATATGTAGCATTCTCGAAAAAGAAGGTAATTATAGAATGACGAACCATTCTATAATTACCAAAGTCAAAGTAAGAAGAATTCATGTTTCATACTTGAACTAAACAAATAATTAATTGATTATATATTATTTTCATTCTGCAATGTGTTTTTTTTTAAGTTGGAAAAGTTGGAAAAAACTAATTGGAAAATATTTAATAAATAGTAATAAGAAATCTAAGATATCCATTGTATTTGAGCAATGTAAGTTAAATTCTACACCAAACCTTGAGATTAGCTCATATTGTGCAATCAATAATGAATCCAATATTAAATAATACTAATAATTCTATTACACACTTCTGTGTTTATTCTGTCTATATTGTTATTTGGTGAATACTCGAACTATTTTTATAACCAAGCTCTGTACTTTCTGATAGTATCAGCAGACATCAAAGCTTAAATAATATAGTAATATACCTGTAAAATAATATCACCTTGATAATGTCGTACAAACCAGTGTATATGTGCGATGAATTTCCGTCCCTGGAATTGGAAGTTATAGGATGTTAGTACTCTAATAGACACTATATTCCATGTAAACAATGGGTATCAAGGCTTAAAATTGTGACGATCATGATGGCAGAATTGTAACAATAAGAAACTGGTACAAAAGAATAAAAATAATAGCTTGTCCGATTGATAGTGACATAATTGTCTTTGTAAATAAAATAGGCACTAAACAAAAATAGCGTTGTGAATGCTAAAATTTAAAATTAAAAAATAATCGTCTTTGGGATCCAAATGCTAGGAATCGAGAAAAATATTTCTACTATATTTTATTTCTACTACCTAATTCGACTTGCATTCGAATTTACTCAATTTCAATCCGAAAATACCAAAACTGGTAATAATTTTTTGAATAAGTGAATCGAATAATAACGACTAGAATACTTTACATAGAATACAATGATAAAAAAGACAATGAAAATATAATAAGCTACATGTTCTAGCTAGATAATTTATATGCAATTATTTTTCAATGTTTTGATTCCTGGCCACAAGTGTCCCCCAGTCTACCCCGTTGTTGAGAGGTACCAGAGAAAAATATTCCACAACTATGTCTTTTCTAATTCGGTATAAGTATCGATGACATTCAACTATATAAAGTAAAATATAATATTATACCGGTATTTACAGGTTTAATCCATTCATAAAATAGTCATAATTTATTTTGCAGTTTTGTGAATGTTTTTCTTGCAAAAGACCTTAATGGAAAGTTGTGAGGGTAGCTGTATAAAAAAATTGTATTTAAATTTATTGTGTATCTCAATTCTTTAAAAAATGTTCTGAGACACATTGTAAGAGTAAATATTATGTCCAATATAACAGGGAGATAAAGCTGTCTAAGATGTCGTAGCCGGCGGCAGTAATTTTGTAAAAATATGGGCACAACGATACCCAAAAGTTAAGAATTTAAATTCGTATATTTCTATTACTTTTCCAATATTAAAACCATAAAATTGATGGGATTTCTAAAATGCAAAGACTTCTATGTTGTATTCTTGTTTTCTTACAAACAATAACCATTTTTTATTTTCAATATAGGTTAATTTTTATACTGTTTATAATAATGCGACTTGTGGGATTTCTAGAAAGTGTTTTGTTATAAACAATAAGCATTTTTTATTTTTATTATAGGATAACGTTTTTACAGTTTATAATAATATGACTTCTGTTAGATTTTTACTAAACCTGATATGACAACCTGATAAAACATTTTTCTCGAACAGAGATGTTGAACCTTCAATTTAATGTGTAGTTGACAAATTATTGACTGCCACTAAAATACATACGTATTATGTGGCTGTTATGTATTTCGCCCGAATTTTAGTCAAATTAATGTTAGAATTTAATATATATCTCTGGAGATGGCACAAATGAGTACGAGTGAGTATAAAAGAAAATAATAATAATCTTGGTGCCCTCCTAGCGTAGTGAAAATAGTATTTTCACACATGTCAAATTAAGACCGAACAACTATGTGGACGCCTATGTGCCTACAGTTGGCGACCACTGCCTGTATCCGCTGAATACAGATAAATACTGCACCAGATCCTTACGAGTATCCTTACTCCGCGTACGATGATCCAATGTGAATGTTGACGAATGTATCCTCGGCAACTGTTTCGATGGACCGTAACGGCCGCCTGCGGGTCTGCTGCTATCGACGAAAGAAATCGTTGATGGGGCTTCGTCGCCGCGTATCGATATTCGTTTGCCGTCGGAATTAAGCATATGGTGTACCTGGCTGCATGTTTCGTTTGTTGTTTTCAAGTTTAAATTGTATTAAAACAAAATGTACCAGCAAATAAATATATAAATCTGCGCCCGGTTTACTTACAGTTTTTTCGTTGATCAATATCGTTAACCTCAGGCCTGTGGCCAATGTATCATTCATATTCGACTCAACTGTGGGTGGCCTTTTAAGTGGACAGCATCAATTACACTTGAGTTGACCATATACCTTCTGTTTATAATAAAATGAATGTTGTGCACAACAAATGAATGTTGCAATGCCCCATTGTATAATGTATAAAGTGCAAAACACTGTCTTAAATTACTGTCATAAAAAAGGTGTTCTATATTGAAAAGCTGCTCCTTAAGCTTCATTATTACTGTAATATATCTACTTGGCTAATAATTTCTGCACATCAGAATCATTATCATTAAGATCAATCAATTTATGTGTTACACACACAAATTCAATTTGAAAATTAATAGACAGGTAATTTTTACATTTTACAAGGGCATAGCTTAGAAATAAACATACTAATTAGTTAGTGATTAAACATAAATAATAAGCCTGAAACATAGGATCTCCTAGTTAAGGCAAATGTTTAAAGTTTTTACTTATTAAAACTGTGGTACACAGTAATAAACACTTACTGCATTTATGGATAACAAAATGTATGGATTCTATTATTCAATTTCTTATTGAAATTTCTATCAGCAGGCCCATGTTAGGCGTACCTATATTAATACGTAGAAGCTATTTCACATAAAAATTGTGAAATATCAGGTATCAGCTATTTGCTGTATAACTTATTATCTGGTTCCATGAAGTTGATAAATTTTAACATTTATTTATAGCTCTGCTTATGAACATTATACTGGCAGTTTTTCGTTACAGTTGTAACAATGTGTAAAATAAAATCATACATAATTATAATTTTGCAAGCCAGAAATTTATCTCAGTACCGATGGTACTCTATTATTCCGTTGGGATCAACGCAACACCAAGGATATCTATGATATCAAAATTCATACCTGATGAACTAAGCTGTTGTCAGGGCTGCTGTTGCAGCTCCAGCAGAGCAGCCGCCTGGCTGGAAGGCGGATGGCGGCGAATTCGGCGGACGGCGGAGTCACCCGATTGGTGCTCGGCAACGGTTCCAACGTGGTAACCTTTGAGGGCAGCTTGCTTTTTACACTGTCGCGTCATCAGGGGCACTTTGAGTTGCTGCACTTGTTGCAGTGGCGTTGTCTGACCTATCTATGCGGTGAAATAGTCCAGTGTGACTATTTCGAGTGCAATAGATATTTGGTTCATGCCTTATTAGACACATGCCTTATGACAGAAAGTACCCAGTATGGTAAGTTCGTGTCAGACAAAATTAAATAGTTAAATGGTAAAAGCCCAATGTAGCAGTTACGCATTTTTAAATCTCAACAAACAATGTTGTCTGGGAGGGAATGCTATTAGCATTAAGTCCGCTCTTTTTGTACTCATGTACATTAAAGTAAAATAAATATATATGGTAAAAGCCCAGTATGGCAGTTACGCATTCATAAAGGTAAGCTAACAATTATGCAGTTAAGCCAAGTAAACGGTAAAAGCCCAGTCTGGCAGTTACGCGTTCAAGCCAAGTAAACGGTAAAAGCCCAAAATGGCAGTTACGCATTTAATAGTGTTTCTCCATCTTGTAATCTTCTTCTTGTCCTCTTCCGTCTTGAAAACTTTTTTCCTTTCTGCACGAAGCATTTTAACTAAGTATAAATAAATTTTCACTGTATAAAATATAATTCTGAAGAATTCTCACTTTGAGATTGTATGCGTGCGTCCGTGGCGAAGCACGAAAAGCGAATGAAGTGTTTCGCACCGCTCGCCGAACGGCGAGGAGAATTCGAGCCGGAAATGTCAAAACATCTGTCAATTCTAAATCAAATACCTTCTCTTTTTAGGTTTTTTAGGTTATTACTTTAAAATAACGTGCTAAGTGGTGATACATGCAAGCGATACTACATGTGTTAATAGTACTAATATCGAAGGAAGAATCCTGAAGTATAATAGTATGCTTACCTCGGTTGTAAGTAGCTATTACACCCTTGTGTAACAAACTACTACTGTAAAGCTAACAGCATTTGCTACAATTTGAGCCTAACCCGAGTAATTTAGGTCCATTGATTGCAGAGACATAGCTAGTCAAAGATGGTAATTTATTTTGAAAGTGAACTCTAGGCTCTTGGCGGCGCGCGACGTTTAAATATTTTTTCCGCTATTTATGGTTTGTAAAGGTACTTCAAAGTTGTACTATTTCAAATCTGCAGTAAATAGGCATTAATAAAGTATTTTTTGTTTGGAAATAAATGCACCAGTTTAATGTTTTTTTTGGTGACTAAAAGTAAAAATATGTAGTTGAATATTTTGGTTATTGAGCAATTATTCAGAAACTGCTACATAAATTGTATTTTTAGGGTTCCGTACCAAAATGGTAAAAAAGGAACCCTTATGGTGTGACTCAGTCTGTCTGTCAGACGTCTGTCACAGCTGGATATTTCGAGAACTTATGATATCAATTTGAAATTTGAAATAGTTTTAGATGACATTTGCCCAACTATTTTGCAAATAAGAAAGAAATAAAAAAAAAATTACAACAGGGACTGAAAAGGGGTCTTAAAAATTTGAAGTGAGGTGACTAGGGCATGTGGGGTATCATATATGAAAGAACGCTGTTTGCACATTTTAAAACATTTTTTTCTTTTTTCTTAGGCCGCATAGTTTTCGACTTATAATGAAAAATGTAAAAAAAATACCGTTCCTCCCCCCCTTATATCCGAAGTTTGCAAAGAGAAAAATCTAAAATAATTCTATGTGATAGTAGTTTATGTAAAGATTACAGGAAAAATAAAACGATGTCTCAATATCAAAGAGAGGCCATTCGATCGCCCACTGAATAAAATTAACAACTTATGAACCAATTTTTGGTACAAACTCGTTCAACATAAAAATTGGAGGAAATTGAAATGGTCACTGTTATTTTTCAGATGTGCATACAAAGTCATACCAGCCGTACCAATTCTTCCCCGTGTCATCAGGTTCCATATCGTTCGAAGTGCGAGCTTTCAGAGATGCTCACTTGGCATTCACTACGGGACCCCGGGACTCTAACCCTATGTATGAGGTAATTATGCGGCGTCAACAATATTAGCGTTATACTGAATAATCTTGTCGAAATTACTTATCCAATCATCATGCCTTTTAAAAAATGTCTTATCTATCTACATACAATACAAAGTCCACCTACAAAGTTAGTCATCAGGTCATTGTATTAACCGACTTCAAAAAAGGAGGAGGTTCTCAATTCGATTGTATGATTTTTTTTATCGTTGTTCGCGCATATCTTCGTCATTTATGGGTAGATTTTGATGATTGTTTTTTTGTTTGATTGAGTTTTCTTGCGAAATGGTCCCATTTAATTTTTTTCAGATCGGTTCAGTAGTTTCAAGTAATCCTGAAAATACTATGATTTTGCATTAACTATCTTGACGACTTTTTTATCGTTGTTCGCGCATATCTTCATTAATTATGGACCGATTTTAATGTTTCTTTCTTTGTTTGATTGAATTTTCTTGCAAAATGGTCCCATATAATTTTTTTTTCAGTTCGGTTTAGTAGTTTTCAAGTAATTCTGAAAATAGTATAGTGGCATTCCCACACGACATAAGTGCAATATACGGCGTTTTTTGATCGAGGGGTATCCTTTGGCAGGGTGAACCTTCTGAACCCTTAGATCATTTTAAGAAGGGGAGCCATCTTGGATTTTTGTATGGGAGGGAGTTATAACGCAATATTTTTTTTGTATGGAATTAGATTTTTTTTTTTCCAAAACCCCCCGTGTGGGGTATCGAATGAAAGGTATTTTTGAGTTGATTCCTAATATGTACAATATTATGACATTGCAGGCACTAGGTAAAAAAAATCAGAAAAATATTTTCTAAACATACCAAGTTTGGGCTCTTGCAGGGAGAAAATGGCTGAATAAATTATTATGAAACATACGCCTAATAACTCGTAATATACTCTTATCTTACATCACGGAAGCATTTTTGAAAATATTAAAACTAAGTATTTTTTTGGTACTTTTTTTAATCCCTATTCTATGAGTTAGTATTTTTCAAAAGTTACTAGTAAAATGTAATCGCAAAGTATCATACATCGCACTGGAACATGAAAGGCGGAAGAAAGAGGGGAGACTGCCCCTTCCCCCCCCCCCCCCCCCGAAATCATCTGTTTTTTTAAATGTCCTATTCGATGCTAAAACCACAAACTAGCTGTCACCTGGGGCCGGGCGGGAAAAGGGGTGACCTTCCCTCTTCCGTCTTTTAATGTTCCAGTGCGCTGTATGACATTTTGCGATTACCTATTACTAGTAACTTTTGAAAAATACTCACTCATAGAAAAGGGTTTTAAAAATTCCAAAAATATACTTAATGTCGATATTTTCAAAATTGCTTCCATGATGTAAGATAAGAGTATATTACGAGTTACTAAGCGTATGTTTCATAAGAATTCATTTAGCCGATTTCTCCCTGCAAGAGCCCAAACTTGGTACGTTTGGAAAATATTTTTCTGGTTTTTTTTTACTTGTAGCTGCAATGATATAATATTGTACATATTAGGAATCACCTCAAAAAGACCTTTCATTCGATAACGCACACGGTGGGTTTTAAAAAAAAACAAATTCCATACCAAAACTCCCTCCCGTACAAAAATACAAGATGGCTCCCCTTCTTAAAATGATCTAATGATCTAAGGGTTCAGAAGGTTCCCCTTGCCAAAGGATATCCCTCGATCATCAAACGCGTTTCAATCAATTTTTAGTGAGCACACCCGACTAGTATGATTTTGCATTAATTACCTTGACGACTTTGTTGTTTATGAACCGAATCAGTGTAGTTCTTTTAATTTCATTGACATTAAACCTTGGACCTCAAAGATATCCAAGGGAACTCCTAAAACTCAAATAGAATATGTATTGTGATTGAGACATTGGTAGGCTTATGAAAATCCAAAACAAACCCGAGCTATATGGTCTGTTTGCTACGTTCTGGACTAGACTTGGACTAAGAAGGCACAACGGAACTCCTTTGGAAATTGAGTTATGGGCATTTTGAAAACAAATAAAGTAAAGAATATTACTCGCTTACCACAAAAAACTTAAAAATAAAAAAGCTTTTTAAAAAAAGAAAAACCGCCTTCAAAAACCTAAAAATAAAAACAAAAATAGTTTCAAAAATTAAAAAGCACTAAAAAGCAATAAATAATATTCAAATCACCTTATCAATATTTAAAATAATAATATAATATCAATTTTAATAATAAACGGCTAATGAAGTCGGGTTAGGGCTTTTAGAATTAAAAAAGTTGTCCTCCAGCCCCACCCGACTTCAAAAGACGTTTTTTATTAAAATTGATATGCGTATTGGTGATTTGAATATTATTTATTGCTTTTTAGTGCTTTTTAATTTTTATGATCATCTCACAGTTCCTATTATGTTAACAATAATACTGATTCACGTGACGTATTTCTTTAAATTGTGACTGAAAATATCGTGTTACTATTTCAGGTTTTCATCGGTGGTTGGGGTAACTCAAAAAGTGTGTTCAGAAGGGACCTAAGTACGCCCTATATAGTTGAGGTTAATACTCCTGGGATCCTGAACGGTGGTGAATTCCGCGGTTTCTGGGTGAGCTGGGACGGCGGTGTGTTCTCCGTGGGCCGAGTGGACGAAGTCATCCCCTTCATATCCTGGACCGACCCGGATCCATTCCCGGTAGCTTTTATGGGAGTACGCAGCGGCCATAATCCAGGCACATGGAGAATCAAAAATATGTGAAAATAATACAGTGCAACCAAAATATACCCAACGCTGATTCAAAATTTCAACGTATTTTACCCGATGCAGATGGTACTGAAATTAATAAGTACTGCGGACAAGCTAGCGTACAAATTTGGACCAGTAGCAGCGGGCTCTGCAATTTGAATACCGCGGTCCGCATAACGCTCACATTTGTCTGACACCCGCGCCCGCTGAAATAAACCCAATGAAGGAAATCACTCTGGGAAGCTGGGAGAACACCCAGTCAGTTATTAGGCACTGCAGAGAGAAACCGGATAAGTTAGGCTTGTGGTGACGTGCGTTTAATGATGAGAGTCAATATGGCGGGTGTATCGTGGCGAATCGAAATGTCTCAAATACCAAAAAAATGTACCTAAAATGTACTATTTAGTACCTGGAATTAAAAAATTTGTACCTAAATAAGAAAAAAGTTATAACGAAATCAAAGGTACACCCGCCATATTGACGTCAATATGGCGGGTGTATCTTAATAAATCAATATTGAACCATTATACATAAAATATAACTACATCAAAAAAATGTACCTAAATTGTACCTCAAGGCAAAAAAAACACATGCTCGATTACTTAAGTAGTTTCTGAGAAATCAAACAACAGTTTTTTTTTGTGATCAACAAGATGGCGGGATCCCTTATGGTCTTAAAGTATATCACGGCTAGATTTTACCATTCATTAGTGCCATTCATATTTTGGTAACTACTATTTAGTACTATTCGTTTGGAACTATTTGGTACCATTCATGAGGTACTATTTAGTACAAATAATTTAGTACCATTCATTTGTCACTATTTAGTACAAATTATTTGTTGCCATATAGTACAATTTATTTGGTACCATATAGTACCATTCGTTTGTTACTATTAAGTCCCATTCATTAGGTACTATTAAATAAAAATTATTTGGTACCATCTTGTACCATTCGTTTGTTACTACTATATGTTGTTACTACTACTATATGAATGGTACTATTTAGTATAAATTATTTGGTACCATATAGTACCATTCATTTGTTGCTATTAAGTACCATTCATTAGGTACTATTTAGTACAAATAATTTAGTACCATATAGTACCATTTATTTGTTTCTATTTAGTGCCATTCATTAGGTACTATTAGGTACAATTTATTTGATACCATATTGTCCATTTATTTGTCACTATTAAGTACCATTCATTCGATACTGGTTGGTACAAATTATTTTTCTACCATATAGTACCATTATTTGTTACTATTCATTAGGTACTAATTAGTACAAATTATTTGGTACAATATAGTACAATTCGTTTGTTACCATTAAGCACCATTCATTAGGTATTATTAAATAAAAATTATTTGGTACCATATTGTACCATTAATTTGTCACAATATAAGAATGATACTATTTATTACAAATTATTTGGTACCATACTGTAAAATTCGTTTGTTGCTATTTAGTACTATTCATTTTTTGCTACTATTTAGTACCATCCATTAGGTACTACTTAGTACAAATTATTTGGTGCCATATAGTACAATTTATTTGGTACCATATTGTACCATTCGTTTGCTACTATATGAATGGTACTATTTAGTACAAATTATTCGGTACCATATAGTACCATTATTTTGTTACTATTTAGCACAATTCATTGGGTACTATTGGGTACAAATCATCTGGTAACAGTACACATAATTTTATTGAAATAATAACATAACAAGAATCATTAACTATTACAATCAATTAAGCACATTAATTCTAATTATTAATACCTACAATTCACATTATTCCTTAACCTATTCGAAGATGCCACCCCGGGTCATACCAGGCGCAAAGGTCCCCATAACACTGATGGCATTGCCGCGCTGAATGGCGATTGACAACCTTTGCGCCAAGTAGGATCCAGAGCGGGCGTCGCATCGCCTCTCACGTAGGCGGCGACCCAACTCTTTGATGAAGGCTACTGCCTCCGATCCCAACATCCCGTCGCCTCAAACGCGAGTAGGACGAAAATATAATTAGAGGCCAGAGCCGCATATTTACTCCGCTTATTAACGGCTGCGGTTTCAGCAGCAGCGCCGGCTGACCGCACCGTGCGGCCCAGGTGTGAGGCGGCGAAGGTGCTGACGCACGTAGCATCCCACAACAGACATTTCCCCTTCTGCCAAGGCACCAAGGTTAGCCCGTCCGGTCTTTTACCGTCAGAGCGGCTAAGACCCGGCGGCTCCAGCACGCACGGTATATTGGCAGAAATTAGTGCCCTGCGGACTATATCATTTAAGGCGTGGTGTCGAGGGAATCTGCCCGAGCATCGACAACAACTCAATGCGTGATGGCCGCTTGCTTCACCATGGATCCACAGATGCATAAATGAGGTTGACAAACATCGCAACCCAGACGAAGAGCCACCGCCACACGCATAGAGTCAGCATCCAGGAGTGTTCCTATGTGGGGCGATGGTAAAGCATGCAACCACGCTCCAGACTCCGGCGCTGACACCGCTCTGAGTCTAGCCAACTCTGCCCCCGCAGCCCCACTCATAAGTCGGTTTAGCGTCTCTCTCGCTCCCAGGTCATCCCAAGCCCGCTGTACATCTGGGGTCTGAGTTCCGGGTGACGCAGGAAACAGCGCGGCCCACTGTACCAAAGCATCGTCAACAAAAGGTATGCCGACCCTGCCTCCATGAGATGATAATATGTTAGAGACAAGGTCAGCGACCCCATGCGCTGACGCAAGAAAAGCCGGCAAACTCAGATCCTGCGCACGCCTCAGCCCCAATCCCCCGTAACGTATGGGTAGGGAAGCTTGGCTCCACTGATCTTCTGAGCGGCAGACGTTTAAAATATTTTCAACAATATCCTTCAAGGTATTGTCGAATGAATCAACAAAGCCGGGGCAAAGCCAAATCGGAGCCGTCCTCAGAAGGTACGTAATTTTAGGAACCGCAAAACAAGTTCTCAGAAGAACCAGAGCAACGTGCGCCGAGATATTTTTCAGGCGATCCTGAGCCAGAACAAGAAGACGTCTCCTGGCCTCTAGAGCCTCCGGAATAGCGTCAGGGAATATGGGTGAACCCAACAGACTAAAAGAACTTCGAGTCAATTCTTTAAGGCCAGGGAGTATAGAAGAGAACGTCTGAAAAGAAGAATTTGATTCGGGTCCGCAGCAGAAAAGCTCACACTTTGATGTATTCACCTCCAGTCCCAGACCTTGAAAAAGAGGAAGCAACACTCTCAAATCTTGTTCTACTTCCTCTGGCTTTCCTCCTATTGTGCCATCGTCCAGGTACCATACGTTGAGTGGTGATTTCAAAGATAATATAGTGCTTTGAATGGCGAGACTGAAGGTTAGCGGCCCAAGCGGATCTCCTTGCTGCGCACCCACTTGAGAAAGAAGCAAAGATTCGCCGAAGAACAAATTAGATGGAGATTGATATACTTGATAAAGGAACGGGTATAATGATGGGATTTTCTCGCGCACTTGTTGCAGGAGTACATCCCTCTCGATTGTGTTGAAAGCATTTTTAACGTCTAATTTGACGATAACACAGTCCACGTTGCCAGGTTCCGTTGCGAACGCGCGCGTTGCATGAATTGCTGCCTCGCACCCCTTTTGTGAGCCAAAACCAAGCTGGTATGGTTGAAGATGTGAAGCCATCTCCAACCTAACAGAACGGCACCCCATCTTGGACACCAGGCGGCGCAAGGTGCTCCCTACCGCAATAGGTCTAATCCCCCCCTCTTTTTTGGCTAATGCGCAAAGAGCCGCGCCATATAGATAAGGGCAAACTTCAGGGTTTAAATAACCACTGAGCAAGAAATTGCACAGCTTGTAAAGAGATTCAAGCAGGCGCTGCCCGTTGTCTCCAGCGGAACTCGAAGTCAGCTCCTTTAAATGAGCTGGTCGAATCCCGTCCAAACCCGCAGCTGAACCGTTATGAAAAGTCGCCAGTGCTTGGACCACGTCATCCACTTTGACGTTTAAGGGAGTAGTAGAAGAGTCAGGCGCCTGTGGAAACATTAATGGACGTGAAGGGAGTGGATGCTTCGTCTGCAATGCAGCCAAAGTCTCCCGACCCGGAGGCGCAACTGCGTCATCAGACATCAACACACGCACGGCCCCTCTGAGGTCCCCGTCAAACACCTTGGACTCAATTATTTTCGTCAAAGAGCGGCCCTGGCCGGAAACTGCATCATTGGTGACGTCATCAAAAATGCTACTATATGTGGAATTAATATTAGTCTTCACTTTGGTGGTAAGATTTCCCGGTCCATGTGATCCCGGGGCCCTTAAAGCTGAATATGCGAAGGTAAGTAACGCACACCAATCGGACGTTTCATTGGTGTCAATGCATTTATTTATAATTTCGCATAGCTTCGCAGCGGCCAAATTTCGCGCCCCCTTAGGTATGTGACGAAGGACTCGCACAGATTTTCTAAGAAATGCCAGATTCTGAAGGGCACTAGCATTAGGAACTAGTCGTGCCCGGGGGTTTTGTGCACCTCCGCCATCGGTTGAAGCCACTGGAACGGCCCGTGCGGATGGGGAGCGGGCCCGTCCCTGTGCATAATCTTTGTGGATATGTCCAATGTGAACCTTAAGGCCGTGAGGAGTAAATATATGAGACGATCCGGGGCAATGGGGACATGTCGAAGACATGCCTAAGATCTATCTACAACTGTGTTATTTAGTAGTTTGAATAACTTAAATAAAAAATGTTTGTTAATATTTTGGTAGGTAGGTGCTTACTTTACTTACTTTGCTAATACATAACAGAAATACATTAGGAAACATATACACATTATAAGCAGTCAGAACGACAAACTAATAAGTTTTTGATTAAAAATGAACACCTAAACACATAGATGAAATATAATTTAGAAATCTATATAGAAAAAAAAATCTACAATAAAACTGTAAAATATTGCAATGTAAAAATATCGAAATATCAATCTTTTTAAAAACATTCATAAAATAAATCTGTACACTCCAATAAAAATAGACCATTTACTGGTATTAACTTAACTAGATTCTTACAATAGTAAAGTACTTGTATTGAAGTTAATATAATTTTATCACATTTGACAAACATTAACATGGAACACGAAAACAATTTAACGATATAAAAATTAAATGTCATAAAGTTAAATTCAAATTAGAGTAAAGGCACAATAAGTAGGTACCTACTTACTTATTTACTATCACAAAGTAAAACACAATCATGACAAAGCACAACCACAAAAGATACTTAATATATAAAAAGACCATTTACCTACTGGTTCCTATTAACTTAACTAGAGTCTTAAATTAGTAAAGTACAAGTCAAAAAATGGTATTACATTTAACAAAACACGAATACAGTTTTAAAGTTGTAAAAATAAAATGTCAAAAAATTAAATTCAAAATATACAGAGAAAAGGCACAATAATATGTCTTACTATTAAAATTTACTAATACAAAAAAAATTACTTAATAATAATAAAAACGCATTATGACAAACAACCACAAAAGGTACTTAATATAATATGTTAATATTTTAACAAATAAAACTTTTTTTTTATATTAAAAGAGGGGAACTATTATTTTGTCATGTAAAGTCAGTGTCCACTGATCGATCTTTATAAAGCCGAATAGCTTATTTGTCGATAAGCGCCCTCTTGCTTCACTGATTAGGACCACCAACCAAGCTTGGCACTCAACTCTTGCGCGCAGACGCAGAATGAAAGCATGTCGATAATCAATCGATAATCCGTTGATAATAGTCCGTTGTTCCAGTCAAACAACAGAGATGGCGCTTCCAACCACAATAATACAGGAGAAGCGTAGATTCTATGGTAAATCATTCCCATGAAGGCCGTAAAGCAGACTGCACTCCATTGCAATTCGCGCCACTATTTTCACTCCACGGAGGAACAAGGTCCCATGATCAGCATCACAAAAACTTACAGCAATTTGGATGTAGGTACTCACTACTCAGTGGTCGCATTAATTTGTAAAAACCAGCACTGATTTTCTTGAATTAAGGAGAGATAACAATGTAGCACCAACGTCACACTCGGTTTAATACAACGATGATAATTTTACATTACTTAATCAGTGGAATATATTTTTTTTCAATCAAAATGTTTACGAAGTCGACTGTTTCTATTGTAGTCGAAACTACCCTCCATATATATAATTACTTAGTAAAGTATGAACTTATTCTTCGTTTATTCGTACGGCAAAACCAATGAATTGTGCTAAATAGTAACAAAATAATGGTACTATATGGTACCGAATAATTTGTACTAAATAGTACCATTCATATAGTAGCAAACGAATGGTACAATATGGTAAAAAATAAATTGTACTATATGGCACCAAATAATTTGTACTTAGTAGTACCTAATGGATGGTATTAAATAGTAGCAAAAAATGAATAGTACTAAATAGCAACAAACGAATTATACAGTATGGTACCAAATAATTTGTAATAAATAGTATCATTCTTATATTGTGACAAATTAATGGTACAATATGGTACCATATAATTTTTATTTAATAGTACCTAATGAATGGTGCTTAATAGTAACAAACGAAATGTACTGTATTGTACCAAATAATTTGTACTAATTAGTACCTAATGAATAGCACTAAATAGTAACAAATAATGGTACTATATGGTAGAAAAATAATTTGTACCAACCAGTATCAAATGAATGGTACTTAATAGTGACAAATAAATGGACAATATGGTATCAAATAAATTGTACCTAATAGTACCTAATGAATGGCACTAAATAGAAACAAATGAATGGTACTATATGGTACCAAATAATTTGTACTAAATAGTACCTAATGAATGGCACAAAATAATTACATAAAGTAACAAAGAATGGTACTATATGGTAGAAAAATAATTTGTACCCAATAGTATCTAATGAATGGTACTTAATAGTGACAAATAAATGGTACAATATGGTACTAAATAATTTGTACCTAATAGTACCTAATGAATGGCACTAAATAGAAACAAATAAATGGTACTATATGGTACTAAATTATTTGTACTAAATAGTACCTAATGAATGGTACTTAATAGCAACAAATGAATGGTACTATATGGTAGAAAAATAATTTGTACCAACCAGTATCGAATGAATGGTACTTAATAGTGACAAATAAATGGACAATATGGTATCAAATAAATTGTACCTAATAGTACCTAATGAACGGCACTAAATAGAAATAAATGAATGGTACTATATGGTACCAAATAATTTATACTAAATAGTACCATTCATATAGTAACAAACGAATGGTACAAGATGGTACCAAATAATTTTTATTTAATAGTACCTAATGAATGGGACTTAATAGTAACAAACGAATGGTACTATATGGTACCAAATAAATTGTACTATATGGCAACAAATAATTTGTACTAAATAGTGACAAATGAATGGTACTAAATTATTTGTACTAAATAGTACCTCATGAATGGTACCAAATAGTTCCAAACGAATAGTACTAAATAGTAGTTACCAAAATATGAATGGTAAAATCTAGCCGTGATATACTTTAAGATCATAAGGGATCCCGCCATCTTGTTGATCACAAAAAAAAACTGTTGTTTGATTTCTCAGAAACTACTTAAGTAATCGAGCATGTGTTTTTTTGCCTTGAGGTACAATTTAGGTACATTTTTTTGGTGTAGTTATATTTTATGTATAATGGTTCAATATTGATTTATTAAGATACACCCGCCATATTGACGTCAATATGGCGGGTGTACCTTTGATTTCGTTATAACTTTTTTCTTATTTAGGTACAAATTTTTTAATTCCAGGTACTAAATAGTACATTTTAGGTACATTTTTTTGGTATTTGAGACATTTCGATTCGCCATGATACACCCGCCATATTGACTCTCATCGTTGTTGTCAATCCCAGAATCTGAGTACTTATTGTCTAAAATATTCGTAGGTAATATTACCAACACCAGAAATCATGAACCCGAACGAGTTTAGGAAATTTTGATCGAATGGAAGTGCAGCAGACTGCTCGTGCGGGATGGAACTACTGGTGCCGTGCTCATGGAGTGGGTAGACCCTGCTCCATTCCCCGTGACCCACTTCGGAGTGCGCACCGGCTACGGCGCTCGAGGCCACTGGCGCATCTCACACTTCGGCACATCTGGCAGCCGTTGAGTCTCATTATAAATTCTCCGGATTGAAATGCTTTTTGGATGTCATTTGCTTCTTTGTTGTGAAAATAGTCAAAATCGATCAGTAGGTTTTATGCTAATATATCAAAAATAATCCACACGTTGCACTGTAACATAATAAATGAACTAACCATAATTTTGTGAACTCAATGGCAGGTCTCAGTGTTCTTGCATCAGGATGGTTTGGCTGAACCTCAGTGGTAACCACTGGATGTGGAACCTAATTGAGTACTTAATATAGCATACTACCTGTTGTTGTTTCCAACCCCCTGATTATGTATCTTTATTGCAATCAACTCTGACAGAAATCGCAGTTACATTGCTTCTTTAGTAATAACCAATATGACAACTATGTTACATAGAGCAGCAATGTAACTGCGATTTCTGTCAGAGTAGTTTCAATCGATTCCAATCGAGAATTGTTAGCAACAGAGTTACATAATCAGCCCCCTGGAATATGTAAATGGAAAAAAATTAATGTCAATGAAAGTGTGTAAGTATGTATACGTATATTTAGATTTTTTTAGAGTTAAACCAAGCAAGCAATCTGAAATGTTAAAATCTTTATTTTTTTATTTTATTTTCGTTTATTTGGGATAACAACAACCATAAATTTACACTTATTTACTTAGGTCTAATTACTATGGCTAAGGTCAATAATAGTTATCCTCAGTTTTCTCTTGTTGTAAATCATTGGCTATGTTTAATATACCTACGTTGTACACTTCAACCCTGTTTCCTCGTCAGTAAGGAAAGATAACAGTTGCAAGGCAAACCGTTTGATCAATACTTCAAACTTATCACAGAATTTCAGGTAAACATTAATTTGGTTAATTTATTAAAGTTCCATGTAATAAATGAACGCCTGATGAAATGCCACTGATAGTTCATGACCATAAATTGTCTATCCATTTAGATAAAAAGTAAGTAGGTCCCCTACAGAAAAAAATATATAGAGAAAAATATATAATATATAGAGTACATTTTTGTGATTATTTTACTTTGTTATCTGTTAGATCTGTAAAAAAAACTTTCTAAAAACATTAAAGTTAAGATCCATGATTTTATCAAGTGATCGTACAGACTTTTAAATTAAAGCGTTTTCTCTGTCATTTGTACTAAGTTTATATTTATAAATGATCACTATTTTATCACCAATATTATCTTCTTAAATAAAATATCAATTGGCATGATGACTATTTTTTTATTCTATGTAACTAAATTACCTCTCAAAAAAAATTAAACATTGGTAAAATAATTATTTCGCTAGCATGAAAACTGCCCGAAATATCACAATTTGAAATGCACACAAATTGGACTCACTCAAAACGCTCCACATTAACGGCTACTTAGTTATGACGTCACGCTTGAGAAGTTTGTATGGAACGCGTAGGAAATTTGTTCGGCAGCAATATTAAATATTGTGTTTATCAAAATGGTTTCTTAGACAAAGCTATAAATTTTATGGACTAATTAAAGGTATTGTTTATTTTAATAAATTTAGTACTTTTTAAATGGACGGCTTAGTAGCAAAAGGACCTATTCGCAAAATGCTCTGCAGTCGCATATTGCCTTATTCGCGATATGCCTCATTCTCAAAATGCCCTATTCGTGGAATGCCCTAATCTCCTTTGGACTCATTCGCAGAAAGACTTATTCTCAGAATGACCTATTCTCAAAATGCCTCATTTTTCTCAAAGTGTTAGTGAAATTATGCCTGTATACAATGTGTCCCTCGATAAAGTGCAATCCTGAAAGGGGGTTAAAGTAGATTGGACGGCTTAGCAAGGTGACTTATCACACACTATGCTACCTACGTATAGATTGAAGCCACAAGGTACAGTGCTGCGTTTCATTTCACGCTACCAAATCAGTTAAAAACGTCATTCGCGGATGGAACAAGTATATATGGCACATATATGTGCCTAAGCCACGTCGTGGTTCTTATCATTTCTTTATCCTTTATCCAATGGTTTTGATAAGTTTTTTTTTATTTAAGTATCTAGTTCGGATGTAGGTCGCACATTCATTTCACTATGAAGTTAGAGGCAGATAATAAACTAGCCTTCTTAGACATTCTTATCATCAGTACGTCGATTCTGTAAAATTCAGACAACAACACGCATCTCACCTCGCTATTCACTCTCACTTCGCCATAAGGTTCAAAATGACCTTGATTTTGCATTCTGTAAGCATCACCTCGTCACTTGCGAAGTGAAGTGAGCTCCGAAGCGACCAACGTTGTACTAGTGACGGCCAACCGCAACTTAATGTTAGTCGAGTTTTATCGATTCCACTTTTTTGACACAATTATTGAGTTTTGGCACAGAATTTTAACTAATTTATGATTTTTAAATTAAAGTATTTTATTTAAAAAAAATTGAGACAGTTTATAAGTAAAAAAACAGAAAACTCTAAATTCGTGCCGCGAATATAATCTATGCTTCCCTTACGAAAAAAATGTCAGACAGGTCCCTCACAATAATATTTTGATAGTGAGTGCGACAGTGCGTTGTGTTCGTTCTTTCAGTACTGAAAATAATTGTGAAATAATCATGAAGTAAGTTTATATTGTGGTTGTGGAATTTATAAGCGATATGAATTAAAATTCGTAAGTATTTATTTTGTTTCCTAATCCAACAATAATGTTCCAGTCCAAATGAAACGACACGTTCCTCTCACCCATCGTCGGCTCAGCTAGAAACTCTGGTAGATTTCTTGGGAAGAAACCCTGGCATGGCGAAGGGTTTCTTGAAGACTCAAAATGCCAGAGAACGGTGTCGACGCCAGTGGAAGGAACTATCACAAAAGTGGCACGATCAAAAATTATAAATAGTGGACCAAGGTAAGCATCGCTTTTATTACTACTTGTTAGTTAGAACCACTTAACATTCCTCGGCTCCAAAGCAAACCACTTCAAATGTGCGACGAATCTTTGTTTAAAGTGTGTTCCTTGGTTTCATAAATTTTATCTTATTGTTAATTTTACTCAACCAATGACTAGATATTAATAATAAGTAAATGCAGTTTTTAATACAGTTCGAAATATAAGGTAATTGGTGTAATTTATAACAGTATAACAGTATTGGTGTAATTTATAACAGCAAACTTAAGTAATATTTTTACAATTTCTTTAAATGTCTGATTGTGGTAGGTATTGGCCTGAGAAAAAAAGCGCCATTAAAAAAAGTAGGTAGCAGCGCGCTCTCATATTATTCGACTAACTAGGTACATACCTATTAATTATAAATTCGATATGTCTAGATTATGTTCAATTAGACCTAAATGTAATAGGTACCTAACTATCTATATTTAAATTCATTTCTAATATAATAAATTCTAATACTAAATTTATCTTTAGGATACTTTTTTCAGTAAAATATTTTTTTCTAATTTTATTCCACAAGGAAGATATAGAGCAACATTTTATCCAATTTACTTTTCAGGGTTCCGAGCTGATTGAGGAGAGTCAACAACACTCTCGTAATTACAGACTACCTACTCCTGCAATTTCGAGAAGACTGTTGTTTGCTTCCTCATCCAGCTCAGCTGTTGGAACGAGCCAAAACATTTTGCAGGTATGTGTCTAGGTAGAAACAGATTTGACTTGTCACAGTAAGTGTATACTGTGACTGTAACGATTTAAATCACATCTTGAGAACAGACGTCTTTAGGTCCTTATTTTTGTTGATTATTATTTAATGATGTCTATACAACATGTAACAGAAAGGGGGTATCTACCCGAAAGGAGGTCAATGTACTCGTGAAATTGAATACATTCCAGCAGAAAAAAACAATCAAATAAAATAAAATTTTTTGAACTCTCCATACAAAATGTTGGCGGCAAATCCAAATTTTCTATGGAGAGACCAAAATTTTTTTTTCGATTTTAAATTTTTTTTCTCGTGGAAGGTGTTCAGATTCACGAGTACATTGACCTCCTTTCGACCCCCTTTTTGTTACACGTTGTACAAGTATTTTATTTTATTTATTTTTGAAAAACTACTTTCACTAGGTAGTATTATGTGGCTTTGCTCATGCTCAATGATGAACTCAGGGGGTCAAGTCTGCTAATGTTTTCATCAAAATCGTAGTTCAATGGTGTTTGAATGGTAATGCTTTTTGACACAGTTCTTGTTTCTTAAACCCAAAAATTAAACACATTATGTTTCTTAAACCCAAAACGGAAAAATATTGTGTCTTGATTTTGGGCTAAAGAAACAAGAACTGTGTCATAAAGCATTTCCATTAGAACACCATTGAACTACGATTTTGACGAAAACATTAGCAGACTTGACCCCCTGTTCATAAACATATCTCTGTTGATTTGTACTTTTATTTTCTACCTATTTGATTGGGCAAAAACTTGAGATTAAAGAACCTACTTGTAAGTTATGTAAATATTTATCTTTTTAGCTTCACGTCACGCAACGTCCATTGTCTCCCCTTCTCGCCGCCTCAGGACAAATATGGCTCGTACTAGTCGAGGTGCTGGTTCTATGTGTAAGTACTTAAATAAAAATAACTATATTAAAAATAATCATCAAAACTTTATTTTTCAAAAAGATGACTACGAAAAGCTGCTATTTAAGATGATAGTTACATATAATAGTAATCGATGATCTTTTTTTTTCAGCATCACGTCACACGTCTTCAGTTGCTGGTCCTCCACCATCTCAACGGCGAACGGAATTCTCCACCACTACCGAGAGATTCTTAAGGGTGGAAGAACAGCAGCTGGGGATACAGCGACTAAATGCACAAATCCTGCAGTCCTTTCTGGAGAGGAATGCGAAAAGGGACAGGGTCATGGATGAAAAGGGTGCAGAGAGAGATAGGGCCATAGCTGAAGCTGTGGCTGAAGTGGGGAAAGGGTTGCAAGCATTGGCAGAGGCTAAGAATAGAGATTGGGTGTAGTAATTTAAGTTAATATAGTATTGTA
This sequence comes from Agriphila geniculea, assembly GCA_943789525.1. Classification (NCBI taxonomy): domain Eukaryota; kingdom Metazoa; phylum Arthropoda; class Insecta; order Lepidoptera; family Crambidae; genus Agriphila; species Agriphila geniculea. The sequence continues at coordinate 24,060,316 of OX038871.1, forward strand.
ATATATTCTATGTTTTAATCCAAGTAATAAACTATCAGTGTGCTAAAGTTCATCCAAATCCGTCCAGCCATTTAGGCGTGAAGACGTAATAAACACACACACGTAAAATCTATCTGATTTATAATATTGTATGTAAGTCTGGCAATTACCTGTCTAACCGATAATTATGTATTATAAATATACATTTTTATACCTACTTAACTTTTATTAATAAGTAATCTTCTACCAATGTAATTTCTTTAAGTAGGCACAGTCAGCCTTAAATTGATAATGCTCATATATCAATTTGACACTGACTGTACCAAACTACCAGGTACCTTCTAAATATTTAGTAATAATTGACACTCATTGAGACGTTTGAATAAAACTTAACCAAGCATTGCCTTTTGCTTCTATTATTTGAAGTAAATACTTCGGATTTGTTGAATAATTAAGTAATTTTTCATAAAATCCGAAGCATTTACTTCAAATAATAAAAGGAAAAGGCAATGCTTTAGTTTTATTCAAACGGCCTGTTGTTAATAATAAAATAAAAAGAAAAAAATTATTTTATTATTATTTTTATTTGACAACTCTGTATGAAATATACAGGGAGAAAAAAAGTAGCCCTTTACGAGTTTCTTGCCGGTTCCTCTCGTTACAAGGTCTCCCGCTTAGGGTTTGCGAACCGATGGCGTAGCTTCTATGACATTCACAAGTGCTTGTAACAGACTAGACTGAAATATTGAAATAAAACATTTTTAAGTAAATGGACGCTAGAGCGGTTTTATTTAAAGTCCATTGGTGATTAGTTTGGATTTCCCGATATGTTTCCCGATATATTTCCCGATGTGCTAAAAAAAGAAATCTACTGAATCCAAGAAAGAAATGGCGAAAGAAAACTTGGAAAGCGTTGTTGACCTCCGTCCTTTATATTTATTTATGAATACATAATTACTATTTACTATTATTAAGTTATCGGTGGTGTCGGTTAGTACTCTAACCGACTCCACCGATAAATTAATTATGACGTGAACGCCATAGCCTATTTACTAAGTCTCGCCTACGTAATTGCCCTATAGAGCTAAGTCGGTGTTAGATGGCAAATCCCAGCCTCCTATGAACTTCAGCAATTGTTTGTTGCTCTTCTAGTCTCTCTTCATCTGAAATTGTGAATGGCAATTCGCGATTGCACATGTTGTGCAAAACACAACATGCAATAACAATTTTTGCGACTAGCACCTAAATCGTCCTTTTAGGAGACCTATTGTTCTCTCTACTGAATTGCGAGCAGTTAAGTGACGGTCATTGTAGAAAGCTTCTGGGGAATTATCTTCAGCACCACTAATTGTCGTCATAAGGTAGGCGCACTGAGCATATCCTGAATCACCTAAAAAAAAATAAGTATAGAATAGTTATGTAGTTCTTAGTACCTAGGGGTAGGGAGGGATTAAATAATCGAGCAAAACAACTTCTTCACCAGCATTTGTTAATGCCTCTAAGTGGGCTTTTGTAACACTATCATGAGTAGCTTAGTAAATATGTTGGATCCACATTTAAAACGTTTATGATTACGATTTCGATGGTTGCGATAAATGTATGTCCTATTTTTATTTATTTTATTTAATCTTTATTGCATATGTATAAAATACAGCAAATGGCGGACTTAATGCTAAAAAGGCATTCTCTCCCAGTCAACCAGAGAGGATGTGATAGTTAAAATGTGCAGGCAATAAAGCGAATTGATAAATATGAATAATAATAATATTCAAATTATATATAAGTACTATAACATAGATTAAATATATATTATAATATAAACACATATATATACATACATATGCAATACATATATTTATTTAAGTAGGTAATAGAAGAGGTCAGATTCCAAGGGAGCTAGCGTAGAGAAACAAGATAATGTTCACGAACCGGTTTCTTAAAAGCGAACTTGCCGGGGGCTTTCCGTATATTCGTGGGTAAGGCATTCCACAGTCGAATAGCCGTAAGGGTGAAAGAGTAGGAGACGAAACCAGAAGAATGGGCAGGAATTTTCAAGAGAAGATTGTCACTAGACCGAAGATCACGTTCATGAGACGAACCCAGAAACTGAAATCTTGATTTCAGGTATTCTGGGGTAAGTGGATCGAACAAAACGTTGAAGAGTGCACAGACTACTCTCAGGTTCCTACGCTCACGAATAGGAAGCCATTTGAGCTGTTGACGGAAGTGTGAGATATGGTCGTATTTACGTAAGCCATATAAAAGCCAATACAATTGTTGAGAAGTCGATCCAACTTATCTAAGAGATCCTCATTTAGATCAGTGCTGCAGATATCAGCGTAATCAATAATGGGTAAGACCAGAGCCTGTATCAGTGTAATCTTGGTGCTAAGCGGGAGAAAGTATTTAAGCCTGTAGAGTGCCCTAAGCTAATAATTTTTATTTTTAAGCAATAAATTATGTTGGTGTGCTTGGTTACAAATCTATCACCGATAAACTGTGTAAATACTTACGAAAGTAACATTATACTTAGTAAATGAAACACTTACTTTTATACGAGCTGAAAGTCCTTTGCCTCGGTCTTTATCAGAAGCAGTAACTCATACTATAGTTGGTCAATTAGTTCCTTTGACAATCTAAGTATATACGCTTAAATAGTCGTCGTCTCGGGTTAATAGAGATAAACTTCGAATTTTGTTAGATTGTCGACGTTTTTCTAGTTTATCCAAAGCATGAGCCTCTTCTAATTTAGATTTCAACAAAAACATTCTTACCATTGTTATCTTATCACTCATGTAAAACTTTACACAAACACCTCAAAAGTAGTTTCTAACCACAAATTATATAGTTATTGTACTAATTTTTATCACTGTGACATAAAAATATTGTTTTAACACTATTTTTAAAAGATTTCTTCTATTTTCACTCGTAAAATAGATGCTTATAATTTGACACATTGAATCGGGTTCGAGTTTTAAGTGAGCATCGAAGTGAGGGGGGAATTACCTTACAGAATGCCAATTCTTACGTCATCTCATACTTTAGCTCACTATAAATTTAGTTCAACTCGCTGACACGCTCGCAAGGGCAGCGCTAGTGCAAATTCGAATTATCAACCGAGTTTATTGAATGCCAATCGAGAAACTCACCGCGGATTCAGATTCGAAGTTTAGAATGAAGTCTTACAGAATCACACTACAGGAATTCTGATCAAACCTTGAGCCACATTTGTGTATCGAAAAGCAATACATAATCTCAATGGTGAATCCCACCGGCATCCTTTACAGGTAGCTGCCGTAGGGAAATCTTTTTTTAGAGAGTACGCGGGCTCTGTGACCACCAACACCTGACAGCTGAGCTTCATCATGTAAAGCACGTACTGCGAAGTAACAAACTGCTAGTACCACGCCTCCATTACATAAACCGTATCAAGCCAGCCACAGTAGAACGACGACCTGCCATTCTACCCATAGAGGAAATAATCAATACGTTTTAATTCTACCTTACATGAAACGTGTCACTGACAAGATTAGAGGTATTCTGAAGCATGCGTCTATGAAGACAAAATTTAGGGCACTTTCACTGATATTGTTGGATTAGTTTCTGGATATTTTCACTTACTTGGCTTATTATTTTGTATTTATGCAGTCTCTTTTCTTTGAGACTGTATGGAAGTCTCGATATTCATCTGTATTTACATTTCACTATTTTTTATGAGAATCCAATAAATTACACTTCACAAACATTTCCTAAAGAACATTATCAAATTTTAAATTCACTCATACTATTTATATTAGTTTTAATCAACTTTAAGTATTTTAACAAAATATTTATTACGGACGAGATGTTTACGCATTGGCGCCACCTCACCTCGTTATCAATTCGACTGTTATTTTTTTTATATGTACCTATGTAATTTCCTCGATATCTCCTAGAAATGGAAACCAATTTTCAAAATTATTTTGTCATTCTAAAGGGTATATGCTCTCTAGATGGTCCCATTTAATTTTCATACTAAACAATTTAGTATTTTTCAAGTAATCCTGAAAGAAGTCGGTTAAATACTATGATTTTGTATGAACCACCTTGACGACTTCGTCGTTTTTTAGAGTTCCGTAGCCTAAATGGCAAAAAACGGATTCCTTATAGATTCGTCATGTCTGTCTGTCTATCTGTCCGTGCGAATGTCACAGCCACTTTATTCCGAAAATATTAAGATTACACAGTTGAAACTTGGTAGGTAGATGTATCCTTTTAACCGCTTAACGAATTTAACACAAAAATAAAAATAAAAAAAGATTAAGGGGGGGCTTTTACTTAGAGGATCCCCCCTAATTAGTTAGTTATTATTAAACCATTGTCAAATCACAACTTTCCGTGCCTCTTTTCATTGGGACTTGTCGCGGGCTCCATTCTCTGTGCTTCTCCCCATCGTGAGTACCGTGACCGGCCGCGGGCTTTCTCTACACTAGCTTCGTGTGTGATTTGAGGATTATCATAAATAAATTGTATTTTGTTAAATTATATTTCTGTCTTTCACTTCTTAGATTCAATTCTCCTTAGGCAGATTCTACTACACTTATCTTTCTTTTACCTCCTTAACGTTACATAATACTTTATTATTATAAAATATTTATTGATGTCACTAATCTTTCCCAAAATATGCTGTTTTAATTTAAAAACGGTGGCCACACTGCAGCAAAAGTAATGTTGTGACAGCACAGAAAGAAATATCGATATCGACTTTATCAGTAGGTATGTTATTCTGGCTATAAAATATGGGAAAAAAATAGTAACATTTTTTCTGCCGAAAGAGGAGTTTCGTTTATTCAGAAAAAAAAAAGTCTATTATTTATTTTGACCGAAGCGGAATGTGACGAAAGTGGCCTAAATGTTTATATTTCAGATTTCCAAAAGATGATACGAGATGCCTCGATCCAAGCTTGTGCAAAACATGTTTCCTAAACGTACTCGCACAATTTGCTCACAGCATTTTGAAGCTTCCTACTGTTTTATAATACAAGCTAATAACACTAGTGGCGCCCTTGTTTCAACTTATTCTTCTTTGTTTGCTTTGTCATAATACTTAGTTGTGATTTGTGGAGGATAGGAAAAAACATGAAATAAAACACTTTTTAACGGATACTAGCGCGGTTTTATTGAATGTACTTTGGTATTTAGTTGGTATTTGGTTTGATTTTTGGTTTTCCCGACGTTTCGGCACCTTTGCAGCTGCCGTGGTCACGGGGGACTGAAGCTACCCGTGAGCCTACCCTCAAGCGATGAATTTTTTAGACGTTCAGAAATTATAATTTAACAGAATTTTTATTTATTTTATGTTGATTTATAATTTAATTTTATGAATTATTTAATGCTAAAAAGAGAGAGAATCTACTGAAACTACCACCATTTCATAAAGTTGGGAGGCCCCTCCAAGAAAGAAATGGCGAAAGAAAACTTGGAGAGGAAGCCGACCTCCGTCTTTTGTATTAATTTATTTATTTGCAAAAGGAACTAACCGTATCATTAGATCTTACAGTGTGTGTGAGGGGCTTTAGCTTGTGAATGATGGGGTCCCAAGCTGGTGGAATTTTCCAACCATCATCTCTATTGAAATTAGGATATTTATTTATTTCGATAGCCTCGCGGAGCATTCTAGGGATAAATCTACGTTCCCTAGCAAGGATTTGGGGTTTGTCAAATCTAATATAATGGTTGGGCCCCTCAAAGGCGTGTTCACTCACTGCAGACTTGTTATCGCGCCTATGTTTCATGTCAGCTACATGCTCTTTGACGCGGGTCCCTATGCTTCTCTTTGTTTGCCCGATGTAGGAGAGCCCACAGTCACAATCTAGTTTGTAGACGCCTGCAGCTTGAAGGGGGATATTACACTTGACAGGTCGTAAGAACTGGTTGATCTTCTTCAGCGGCTTGAAGTAAGTTTTGATTGACGCTCGCTTCAGAATGTTTCCAATCTTGTCAGTGACACCCTTCAAGTATGGTAGGATGGCAGGTTGACGCTCTACTGTGACTGGTTTGGCGCGTTTTCTGTGATTGTGGTGTGGTACTTGCAACTTGTTGTTACGCAGTACTTGCTGGACGTGCTGAAGCTCAGCAGTCAGGTGTTGTTTGTTACAGATTCCGCGGGCTCTCTGAAACAAAGATTTCCCTACGGTAGCTAACTGTATAGGATGATGGTGAGAGTCACCATTTAGGTATCTGTCTGTATGGGTTGCTTTACGATACACTGTGTGGCTCAAGGTTTGGTTCGGATTCCTGATAATGAGAATGTCTAGGAAAGCTAGTTTATTGTCTGCCTCTAACTCCATAGTAAATTGTATGTTGGGGTTTATGGAGTTAAGATGGTTAAGAAATGCAGGGACACTGTCTCTAGGTAGTATTGTGAAAGTGTCATCTACGTACCGTTTGTAGAACCGGGGAGTCACAGGTGCTGTGGCTAGTGCTTTCTCCTCAAAATCCTCCATGAAAATGTCAGCAACGATGGGGGATACAGGAGAGCCCATTGCTACGCCATCCACTTGTACGTAGAACTCCTCGTTCCATAACAGATAGCCAGATGTTAGGCATAATTCTAGTAGTTCTGCATATTCAATTGGCATGTTGTTATCAACTAGCTTTTTCCTGATGATATCAATGCAGTCCTGTACTGGTAAGCATGTGAATAAGGACTGAACATCAAAACTAACCATAGTTTCATCATCAGCGAGATGTAGATGTTGTATAGCTCACTGACAAACTGGTAGGAATCCTTTACAAAGGCTGATGTGTTACCTCTCAGTGGTGTAAGTGTTTTTGCTACGTGTTTAGCCAATTTATAAGTTGGTGAGTCAATTTGGCTAACAATCGGACGCAGCGGAGCATTGTCTTTGGTATTTTCGGTAACCCATACAGTTTCGGCGGTGTAGGGCAGGATGGAATAAGATAATCGACATCAAGATCTAACTGTTCTGAATATTTTTTGTTGAGTTCACTCGTTTTCTTAAGGATCTTGGCGGTTTGATCACAATTCACATGTTTATACGTTTTCTCATCACTTAAAAGTTCTTGTACTTTTGTGTTATAATCCGACGTATCCATAACTACCGTTGCGTTGCCTTTATCAGCTCGGAGGATAGTTAATTCGGGTCTAGTGCGTAAGTTCTTCAACGCGACGTGTTCATCATATGGAAGATTGTATTTGGGCAGTTTACTACGTCGTAAAACGGATGAAACATCTTGACGTATAGCTTCACTATCCTCTTTTTTGAATTGGTTTTTAACTAGACAATCCTCTACGTTGCAAATAATATCCTCATACGGTACTCTGCGAGGTGTTACCGCGAAGGAAAAAACAGTCGAGGCGCTGCTCAGTTAACCTATACTAACACTTTTCGGCTCAGCTGATCCAAGGGGGAACTCGTTTGGAGACTGAAGAACCCCCCCGATAACCCTCCACCGGGTCCTCCCATCCAGTCGCCAACTGGCACGGTGGAGCATTACGGGATTTTTCGCGAGTTGGCGGGGCAGCCTTTGACACGTGGGTAGCGCGCAAGTCGGGCCCCCTACTACCTGCGGTCGGCCAACGGCTGGCACCGTGCTTCGGATCCCGCTACCCTCCAGAACGAGTTAGGGAACGTACCCATATTACGTGACCCATATTTTACCATTTTTGACCCCCCTCCCCCCCCCTCGATGACCACCCGTAGTATATGCCAAGACCCTCCCCCCTCCCCCTGGTTTTCACGTAGTATTTCATAGATAATGGTTTTACATCATTTTCAACAGAAACATAAAAAAAAATTTGCTAATTTTTGTCTTTTCATTAGTAAGGCGCTTGCCACGTAATGCCAAGAGTGTGTATTATAATTTTACATACAATTACAAGTGAAAAAATGTATCAAGAAGAAAAAAAATTTCGCTGCGTGCCATATATGAATACTACTTGAAAAACAAAGAACCAGATTTCCATTGACAACATTGACTACGTGACAAAACAAAGGCCTCCTCCCCCCCCCTGTGATCAAGCGTGGTATTTTAAAGACCCCCCTCCCCCCCTTAACGGGTCACGTAGTATGGCTACGTTCCCTTACCTGATACAGCATCACCTTGAGATAGAGACCGGTTCTAGGCAACGCAGCTGGCTAAATTTCCAACCCTCAGTGGCATGGCACTCCCGCACACCTACGGAACACAGCAGAGCTGCTTGGCGCCGGACTCCGGCGGGATGGTGGTCGCAAGCCAGGCGGCCCGTTTCAGAGCCTACCACCGCAGTGGAGATCTTCAGCCGCCACCACAGATTATGTGGTGCCGTTGTCTGGGGTAGACCACTCGGAGGTAGATCCCACCCACCCCAAAGTTTACATAATTATTATTTTTTACTTGATAGGTGATATTATTAGCTTTCGTAAAGTATTTTTTTATATTATTTACTGTAGGACTTTTAAATTCGGAGAAATTAATATTTTTCGGCAGAGCCATCTGAAATAAAAAGTCAAATTTAAAATGCGGGCCATTTCATCAGGAAAGGAGATAGACCCCCCCAGAGTTGTGTCGATAAAATTGATCATATTATCTGCCTCTCTTAACCAGGTCCCGGGTCGTCCCTGTCTCACTTTTTTTTTGTTGTTTTTATCAGGTTCCGGTGATACAGATCCCACAATTTATAAAAATGGCCACTTTAATATATTGTCTATGGATCAAGACTAAAAAATTGCATTTCCGAACGTAACTGTCAAAGTGACAGCTAATTGATTTCGTGAGTCGGTTGAGCGCAAGAACCTTGTATTCATATTCTTAAGGTTCTTGGTTGAGCGTGTGTGTTTTGGCAGTGAAGCGAACATTTTTATTAATAATGTCGAAAAAACAAAAGGTAAGTCGTGCAATTTTTGGATATGTTGTAGAGCAAATGTTTTTCTTGTGGATTTATCATACTTCTTTGTAGATTATTATAAATATTCGTCACAATAGGTTCCTAAATGATATGGGACTAAGTATTATTTTTAAGGTTCCTTCGACGGCCCACTATCACCGCCATCGGAAAAGCAGTCACATTTCATTCTTTTGGACATTTATCGAAATGTCAAAATATAATAAAAAAATCTAAAATTAAGGTATTGTGGTAAAATCTGGAAGTTCGACATTTTCAATAAATGTCTTAAACTTACTTGAAAGAAACAGTTTCTGTTCTGTAATGTTTAAAATTTTATTTAATTTGCTTGGTTATTACTTTTTTTTAAAAAGCTGTATAATTTAAGTTAAAGGAGAATTAATCCTATTTATGGTTATTTCATACCAACTTATTTCAGTGTAGAGTAGGAACCTAGAGACTAATAAAACACCGATTTTGTCCATTTAAAGTGTTTAATTTTTGTACTTGTAACACCCGATTTCGTACTCGTAACATCCAAAACAGAACCAAGGAAACACCCGAAACAAAGTAAAATTTTATAAAAAAACAGTAATACACTATTTATAACAGTGATTATGTGGTCGATAGTTATTAAATATTATACTTTAGGGAGGACTGAATTTTTTAGGAATACATTCCTAAAAAAATTCGCTGAATTTCAAAGAAATGTAACAATGGTCAGAACATAGAGGCAGAATCGTGTAAAACCCGAAACGCACACTTTTCTACTCATAAAATATATTATAAAATCTATATGCTAAAATGTACAAATTTTACAATTTAGATAAAACAACTAAAAACGTAGAGAATAAGGCACTAAAATTGCTAAAATATAACATCAAAATACATAAAAATTCAGACTTAGGGTGTACAAATGTAACACCCGAAACGATGGAATGACTCATAAACAAACAATCAAAATGTACCCAACGTACCACAAACACATCCAGTGGTTGGTTACCACTGAGGTTCAGCCAAACCATCCAGATGCCAGAACACTGAGACACGCCATTGAGTTCACAACATTATGGTTAGTTCATTTATTATGTTACGGTGCAAACGTGTGGATTATTTTTAATAATTATCATAAAACCTAGTGATCGATTTTGACGAGTTTCACAACAAAGAAGCAATTGACATCCAAAAAGCATTTCAATCCGGAGAATTTATAATGAGACTCAATGGCTGCCAGATGTGCCGAAGTGTGAGATGTGCCAGTGGCCTCGAGCGCCGTAGCCGGTGCGCACTCCGATGTGGGTCACGGGGAATGGAGCAGGGTCCACCCACTCCATGAGCACGGCACCAGAAGTTCCATCCCGCACGAGCAGTCTGCTGCACTTCCATTCGATCAGAAATTTCCTGAACTCGTTCGGGTTCATGATCCCTGGTGTTGGTAATATTACCTGCGAATATTTTAGACAATAAGTACTCAGATTCTGGGATTGACAACATTGAACGCACGTCACCACAGGCCTACCTTATCTGGTTTCTCTCTGCAGTGCCTAATAACTGACTGGGTGTTCTTTCAGCCTTCCAGAATGATTTCGTACATTGGGTTTATTTCAGCGAGCGCGGGTGTCAGACAAATGTGAGCGTTTTGCGGACCGCGGTATTCAAATTGCAGAGAGCCCGTTACTACTGGTCCAAATTTGTACTCTAGCTTGTCCGGAGTATTAATTTCAGCACCATCTCCATAGGGTAAAATACGTTGAAATTTTTAAATCAGCATTACATTTTGGTTGCACTGTATTATTACGACATATTTTTTACTCTCCATGTGCCAGGATCATAGTCGGTGCGGACTCCCACAAAAGCAATCGGGAATGGATCCGGGTCGGTAAAGGACATGAAGGGGATGTCTTCGCCCTCTCGGCCCACGGAGACCTTGCCGCCGCTGTCCCAGCGCACCCAGAAACCGCGGAATCCACCACCGTCCAGGATTCCAGGAGTTTTAACCTTAGTTAAATAAGGTTCTCTCCCGTATTTCCAGACTGCACTTTGTTGGTTACTCCAACTACCGATGAAAATCTAAAAAAATAACTCGATATTTTCAGTCGGTTATTCTCAAAGCTCCACGGCTCTATTGTTTTCAAAAAATGTAAGTTCATACTTTTAGACCTAGCTCCCATTGCAGAAACCCTTATCTCATCCGATTTTTTTTTATTATAATGGGTTTGCTCTTGACCCTAGTCTAGCCCGAAAGTATAGACAGGGTCTACGATGGAGCGAGCTTGCCCAGAAGGTGCCTATTCACTCTGGCCTTGAAAAGAGTCAGGTTGTATGCGCTCGGAAACACAGACGCCGGCAGGGAATTCCATTCCTTGGCTGTGCGCATTATAATATGATGAGTAGCGATTAGTACGCATAGGAGGTAATATCAACCAAGAGCGGATGGTAGCCTGCAGTGCGTCTGGATGTCCGGTGGAAGAAAGGAGAAGGTGGAATGAGCTCATGCAGCTCTTGAGCACACTCGCCGAAGTACGATCTATAGAAGACCGATAGGCAAGCAACGTTTCGGCGGTGAGCCAAGCTATGAAGCTTAGCTGCTACCAGTTTTCCGTCGCCTATTAATCTCTTGGCTCTGCGTTCCACCGAGTCCAGTGCAGCAAGTTGATATTTCGCCAAACCGTCCCAAAGGTGGCTGAAGTACTCCATGCAAGATCGGACTTGAGCTTTATAAAGGGTTAAAAGCTGCCCAGGCGTAAAGTACCGCTTGACTTTATTTAGGACGCTCAGCTTCTTAGTTGCAGTTTGAGCCTTAAACTCGATAGAGGTGCCGAAGTTAAGGTCAGAAGATAACTCCATGCCAAGAAGCTGGAGAGTGTCGGTTACTTGGATAGATGTACCTCGGAAAGTAGGAGTTAAGTTGAATGGACTTCTCCTGGATTACAACAGGGAAGCACAATGTAGTGAAAGATAATGTTTGGGAGCATGGGTCTGTGATATGTTGCCATGGCGTAACCTGGACGAACAATGTTTTTTTAAAAGTTCTTAATTCCAATTTTGACTCAAAATTACCTCATAAGATTACAAATTAAAATGTTAATGCAGTGAAAGATATGCCTTCGTAGATGTGAATCCACATAGGTTGCCTCCCCCCACCTTGGCAGATTCCGCAATCAGCCTCCTACAAGATGAAACTAATGTAGCCAATTGAAGATTTTTTGTCTTTACCTTAAAGGCGGCTGATGACAGGGTTCTTCCAGGCTGCTCGCAGGCAACCTTATATTTCCATAAATGGCACATCTCAAGCTATCGTCCTGCATTAGTTTCATCTTGTAATCTCATGAGGTAAGTAACCCAATTTTTTGCCCCCTTACCAATGTGGGTTCACATCTACGAAGGCATATCTTTCACTGCATTGACATTTTGAATTGTAATGTTATGAGGTAATTTTGAGTCAAAATTGGAATTAAAAACTCAAAAATAAAAATTGTTCTTCCAAGTTACGCCATGGCAACCTATCCTTTGTGCGATGTAAGTCACTTTCGTGATTCGTTACATGAGAAGTTTGCTACTTTATCGAAAAGCAACATTAGGTTTATGACACTACCCATGCTTCCAAACATTATCTTTCACTACATTGTGCTTCCCTGTTGTAATCGGATGAGGTAAGGTTTTCTTGCAATGGGAGCTCGGTCTATTTGGTTCCCAACGGGTCCACAACATTAAAAATTTGAAAGCATTTTCTTCAAAATGCTTTTTAATTTTTCTTTTTAATCCATGTGAATATTTGGTACAGTCAACAGTAAAAGCTGAGTATAATGATAAAAATTAACATTGTTTATTATGAAATAAAAGAAAGTGACTAGGTGAACAAGGAGTCTAACTCTATAGACTTGTTTAAAAATCTAATTTTTGGTTTTAGTAATAAAAATGTGTTTAAAGCACCAGGATCAAAGATATTAGAATTTTTTAAAAAGAGATAGGTTACTTGCGCCTTGTGGCAGCCGAAATTTGAGCTAATTTACATCATGAGCGCAATTTTGCGAAAGCATTGACAGTTTGAATTGCTCCTGAGAAACTTAATAAAATGCCGTCCTATGTTATGTGAAACTGTAGAAATTACACAAGTAAGCTTCCAAAAAATTTAAGGATCACATTTCATGTGCGTGTTTTATATTTAAATTGTTTTTTGTTCATATTTGTAAATTAGAAATACAAAATGTCAGTAAATATTATTCTTAAAATGTCTGTCATAGATTATAAATGTACAGAACGGAACAATGCTACGATAGTGCTCAAGCATTCGCTCCCATTTACCTAGAGAAGAATAATTATTTATATTATAAATTAACATTTATTTAAAGACATTATTTTTTTAAAGTATGTATTTGAGGGTAATTAGATGTAAACCTCTACAGGGGCCGTATTATGACCTCTTATTTCCTGGCAGTTTTCTGACTGGCTATCAATCTATCTCTTTTAATTGCTATACAGCGAGAAAGAGATGTAACTATAGCAATTCATAAACCTGGCAAGTTTTAAGAGGTGGTAATACCCCCCCAGGTCGCATTTCTCAATCAGATACTCATAAAATTTAGGCTTAATTGGCGTGCCAGATTACTCGTTTTAAATTGCTAGTATGTTGAACTGGCAGTATCTTGTCCCGAAACTAATAAAGCTTGTATATGGGTGCTTTTACTACCTATACAATATGTTTAGTTTGCGATGTTGGAGTTTTAAAAGGCAGATAATATGATAAATTTTATCGACAAAACCCCCCACACGTTGGGGGTCTATCCCCTCTCCTGTTGGAATAGCCGGCATTATAAATTTGACTTGTTTTAGATGGCCCTGCCGAAAAATATTCAATTCTCCGGATTTAAAAGTCCTAAAGTTATAAAAAAATACTATTCGAAAGCTAAAATATATAATATCACATATCGATTATATAAAAAAATTTAAACTTAATATGTCATAAAAAATTACTAAAGTAAGAATCCGAAATCTGTTTTTCTCACATATCTCAAAAACTAAGAATTTTAATGTTTTTGGTTTATGATACATAGGAATATTATCTATAAAACGACATCAAAATCATTGCTCTGAATGGCATATTTCGAGATTAATTGTTGTTTGAATGACCCTTATGTAACCAATAAAAAAATATTTTCGAAAATGAAGTAATTCAAAATTATTTTTATCATTTCTGTAGCACTACCATGAGTTTACAAAAACCATTCTCGATATCGACCGCGTTAGCAATTTGTATGGGAAATTGAAGCAGAGCCTCTAGCGGATACGCGAAGAACTAAAATCTATAGTAAATGTGCTCACCATCCACGAGTTTATTATCCTCGCTAATGTGAACTCGATACGGGGTAAATGTCCCATATTTCGGCATGTTAAGACTTAGGATATTCATTCTAAATGTATGGGGAAGATGGCGAAATTAATAGTTAAGTTTTAATGTGGCTATGTTATACCTTTAGGTGAGTACATTATAAAAATAACTCTCCCCCTCTCCCCTCTACCACGTCACCCCTCCCCCCTAGAAATGTGACCCGTTTTACAGATTTTCTAAATTTTCAGGAAAACCATACAAGCTAGGACAAAATGGTCAATAATTCAATTATTTACTGATAAATTACCTACAAATAAGTATAACTATTCATTTTGATACAAGTTATAGTTTCCAAGCTATGGTGTGTCAAAGTTTATGGTAGTGACTGTACACGACAAAAATAATAAAAATCCGGCTATTGCTTAACCAAAGGTTTCCTTCACCAGGATTGATCTTTGTGTTCCTAAGATGGGTTTACGAAGTGGAGCCACCTGGATTTTTCCTGTCGGGGGGGGGGGGCGGGGAGAGTTCAGCCTTCATGAAGTCTGATGTTAATAACTGCCTAAGTATAGTACTAAGCCAAGTTTGGTATCATTTTCGGAAAAATCAATAACGTAGAATTAATTTTTTATTTAAAAAATGCCATCTTAGGTTAGGTTTATGTTTACGTGATCGAGTATTGTGCCCCGATTTATGAAATTGTGACATTTGCCTGTAGTTTCGCTGATATAAAAGGTACGCGGATGGGCTATATGTCAAATTGTACGTCTGCCAGAGGGCTTCAAAGTGGAATTTGAATTCCTAAAATAGGTCAGTAACTTTTTGAGATTTTCGAAAATTTTCGAAAATTGCAAATTCTTTTCGCCGACTTGGATCGAGAATTCCCCAATATAGTTTTATTATTACCCACAAAAAAATCCGTGCGGCTATACAGGGTATCCCAAAACTTTGCCACACGGAGGGAAAGTACGTTAAATATTGAAGATGGGAAATTTTACTGAAAGAAGACTTCATTTTATTTTTAAAAATAATTGGAACTGCATTCAAAGATTTTTGGAAAATCACCTGCCTTAACCAGGAATCGAACCCAACAAAAACTTTTTTTTTAATTTATTTTAACGATACCAATCAAAAGGGTTACTCATACATTAATACTCATAAATTTCATTACCCCATGAAATTTAACATTTAAATTATCATTATTACAAATTTGTATCAATTTGTATCGAAACGTAAGCGATTTTAAAAAATCTTTGAATGCAGTTCGGTTTCTTTTTAAAAAGAAAATGGCAAGATTGGCACTGTTAGATTAATCGTGCTATTGAGTTGTATTGTTAGAAGCCCTTCAAATCGGTGTACCTAAAGCGTAGAGGGACTAAATCGCGTTATGACTAGTCATAGTGCGAAGTAGACATAAAGTTAGACGTACTGCGATATAGGTTAAAAGAGAAGAAGGCAAAGAGATTCATAGACATACTGAATTATAGTTCAATAGCTACCAAGTACGTGATCGTATGATCTATTATACATTAAGATGTGAAAATTAAAAAGGATCTTATAAATATTCACAATTATCTTATCATTAATTTAAGATTTTAAGTCTAAATATACTGACACCGTTCTAGGCATAAAGTTAATACATTATGACATTTAGGCAAAATGCGACTTAGACTGACGAATATTCAAGCAATCTGCTAAATAGACTAACGCCGTCCTAGGCCTAAAGCTAATAAATTATGACATTTAGGCAAAAAGCGACTTACTCTATCTACGCATTAGGTACACCGATCTTAAAGGGTTAGAAGTATAAGGCATGAGACAATTTTGTTAAAATTAATTATTCCAATACACCTGTCGTGTACTAAGTGGATTTTTATTGAATAGTACACCCTCGAAATCAGGCCTTGGCTGCAACCCTTACTCGAGGGTTGTTCAAAGTTTATTTCAATAATTTTTCCTATCTTAAATATTTAAGGTACTTTCCCTCTATGTGGCAAAGTTTTGGGACACCCTGTATATCTAATTTTTATAGTGTAGTCGCAATGACCACTTTTTGTTCAAATTAGTCAATCAAAACTGGAGTAGAATCGAAAAATGATTACATATTTTGTTTCATGATATTAATCTAAGGATTATAATTTAATGATCAAGGTTGATTATTTACATGTCAATTCTTATTTAAATTATTCTAATCGGACCTTTCGTTTGGAAGTTACTAGTTTTATTCAGTTTTATTCAAATTGACTTTCTGTGAGCTTAAGAAGTAGGTACATACGAGCGCTAATCTTATGGTGGTGACAATGAATACACGACATAAAGCTGTCTGTGCCGACGACTGAGAGTTTTGAACGTCGCATTGCCCTCAGTCACGGTAATGGATAGATACCGTAACCGTGTCTCAGTTCAGTTACCAAAATGTTGGTACTTGATTTTTAGACAGTTTATGTGGTATAGATTTTGTACTAATGTAGGTGTAATAATTAATAATTTGCGACAGAAAAAAAACTTAACGAAATAACGTACTAACACGAAATATTGGTCGTTTACCTTAGTTGGTGTAATTTGCAATTATAATCCGACTAAGTAAAAAAACACTAGTTAGTGCGTGTATACCGAATGTAAGTGAATTTTGAATTTATGTTGGTTACTATCTCTTTACTTTCCTCTATGGTTACTATTTATGTCAAATCGAAGATGTCAAATGTAATTTTCACGTTTTAATAATTATTTATTTTGCGTTTTCTTTGCGTATTTTGTTGTGCAATAGCTCGCTTGTTAAGATTGATAAGAATAAAATTAGAAGCAGTCGATTAGAGGAGTTTATGGAAAGGTGAAATAAAAGGTTGGTTCTTGATAAAAATCCTTGGACGATTCGTCCAAGTACAAATCATTAGAAAACTCAGATAAACCTAAATCCAACCGGGAAAATACATTTATGAAAGTTTTTATAAAACTTACGCTGTTTTAGTTTAAGCTTCTCTTAATAATTGTTTCTTAATATTTATGATTAGCTATCCATGACCTTGATTTGTTTTTACTATTGGCTATAAATGCATTTATTGCAATTTTTTAAAGACGACCTGCCCCCATGCTCCAATGGCCAACCTTACCTTTAAAGCTTAAAATATGAGCAATAGACGATTAAATAACGTGTGGCAAGCTTATGTACTTACATCTCAGACTTTGATATTGTGTGACAATCTTACGGCACGTAATAACGTAGCGTTCAAACGCATAGAATGTTGGCCATTTGAGTAGGGGGACAGAGCGTGATTACGATAATAGCCTAGGTCTTATTTCAACACGGTAGAGCTTAATGAGAATCCCGCAACTTATACAACTTATGGTTTACTTATTTCATTACAGATAATGTGTGTATCATCCAACAATCGACAAAATATCCAATTTTCCTTCCAAATTAATAAAAACGTAACGTTTTGGACGAAATACAACCTGGCAGAGCGACATGCGGCAGATACCTACGTTTTTTTTTGTGCCTTATTCAAATATGATATATAATAAACAAATAAGGCCCAAAATGATACAAATCTATGAGTTAAAGTGAGATCTTTTTTTTTTAATATATTATAACATGAATCTATACTTTGTTAAAATAAATATTCAAATTTATTGATAAGATGTTTTTATTTAATATGGTTTCATATTTAACCTCAATTTAACATAAAAAAGTTATAGGCCTTAATTTAATAAGTGTAATCGATTTATTACGGCCAAAGTCAAGTTTTCGGAAAATTACATTCAGTTAGAACTGTTTTCTTATATTCCTACTGTTAAATAATAAATTTAATAATATTTAAAGACTTAAAATTAAATAGGCCTTATTTGTTTCTAATTTTGTAATGCTTGATAGGAAAGTACTTAATTAAACTTTTTTATATTAGTTTCAAAGTGGAGGAATGCATTATGTTACGGCGTATTTGAATGGTGACCTTAGTAAGCCCACTGAATGGAGGGCCCACCTAGAAGGGCCACTATTCAGCGTTGGGCACAACCTGACCCACCCCCTGACTAGAGGATTTCTAACACGGGTTTTCATATTTATCGGTTTATAATTTGCCCTTGATTTCGTCGCATTATGCAGCTGTGGCGCACATATTTTATGCTAAATAAGCTCTGAAAGACATTATTTAGACTATTTTAGACACAAAAAATACTAAATTAAATTAAAATAGAAATATTCACGCCAATGACTATGTGGTACCGCGGTTTGATTACATTCTCTTTTGTTGTACCTATTTTTTACATTCCTCTATGCCATAAAGGATAGTAAAAGGTATACTCATTGATCTCACGCCTCAAAACGCAAGTGAGTAACTTTACTACTATCGTTATGGTATTTCTCGATACCATCTGTCAATTAGTAACTCATGGTACCGAATTGCTATGAAAAAGGCCAAAACGTTACTCGATGCTCGCTAGCGAGTATAGTAAACTATTGTAGTTTACTATACCAACTCATGGTAGAGCTACTGAATATAAATGACATTGAACGATGAAGCAGGTATTTTTATGAGTTTTGAATTTTGATCATTTCGAAAATTAACATTAAGTGCTTGTGTTGTTGGTCATATTCAAACAACAATAACTCTCGAAATATGTAACTCAGAGCAATGATTTTGTTGTTGCTTTGTAGATAATATTTCTCTTTGTAATATAATAATGCCAAAAAATTAAACATGAACATCCTAGTTTTTGAGATATGTGAGAAAAACTAAAAAAAATATATTTCACATTAAAATATATCTAGTATTTTTTTTGGCGTATTAAAGCTACAAGTTTACACAATTATTTTTTTCTTGATAGATGATATTATTAGCTTTCAAAAAGTATTTTTTAGGGTTCCGTACCTCAAAAGGAAAAAACGGAACCCTTATAGGATCACTTTGTTGTCCGTCTGTCTGTCTGTCCGTCCGTCCGTCTGTCTGTCAAGACCTTTTATCTCGGTAACGCGTGGAGGTATCGAGTTGAAATTTAAACTATGTACTAAGGCCTACGGTCCCTTGAAGCTGTAAAAAAACCAAACTTCTAAATTAATGTGAAAAAAAGATATTGCCGTTTAGGGCGCAAAAAACGCATTTTCGATACTCTCAAAGGAATCAAAATTCATAGGGTATTTCCCGTTGACCTAGAACTATGAAATTTGGCAAGTAATAGCGTCATAAACTACACTTACAGGAATAAATCTGAAAACTGTACATTAGTAATTAAATCATAAAAAATATAGTCATTAAAATACGTAATTAAATCATCGAGTGAAACAACGGTATGCGCGGTCATTGTTTACCTTCTTATTGACTTTTTTGATAATAGCGCCACTAATTATTTTTAAAATATCAATATTTATTACTTTTAATTAATTAGACCCTTTCAAATATTGTTACAGTTAATTACTTTTAAAAATAATGAAAAAGGAATAAAATTGGCTCTAAATATTTCCGCAACATGGCGGCCGCGTGACAGGGGCCACCAAAGAGTAAAACAAGCACAGAGTGCATTCCAGCAGACCAATCGTTAATCGATCACCTAATTGGTACCTGGTTCCTTTATACAAACTAACTTATATCTATATATGTAATAATAATATTAAATCTATATTTTTCTTTCTCTTGTGATCTTCAGCTCCCTAACTTTAGGCCCTGTCAGAATAACAGCGTGCTGCGGCGTTCTCTGAACGTCGCAGCAACACACGCTGAGGCAGGGACCTCTCTAAGGTCCCCATCTATGCCTTGTTTTTTTTGTTTGTTTTTAAACTAATGTTTCGTTATTCTTATTTTTAAGTTTTATTTTTTTATGTTTTATCCTTTTGTTTTTTAAGTTTCTGTTTTACATGTACCTATTGGGGAAAAATAAAATCAATTTTCTTTCTTTCTTTCTTTCTAAGGCGTGAAATACGCAGAAGCGACGCGGCGCGGATACGGCGGCGATACGGTGCAGATGTGAGACTTTCGGATGCTTTCGGCCAATCAAATACACGTATCGCCGGCATCGCCGCCGTATCTGCGCCTTATCTCCGCCGTATCTCTTCTGTGTATTTCACGCCTAAGAGTAAATTTTAACCATCAGCGCGTTTCTCACACCGATGACGGGACTCGTACGGGATATAAACAAACTCCCGAACCAAAACCCCCCGAAATAGTACCTGAAAGAAACACCTGGTTAAGCAACGCTGTTGCCCATAGTACATCAATGAATATAAACAGTTTGCAATGTGGAGTGTCAGCCACTCGTTTTTCAGTCACCACAAGCAGCTGAGGTTAAGATTTGTAAATTAACTGTCCGCCTATTCGCCCTTCCACCTGTCCGCCTGGTCGTCCATCCACCTTTTTGCCTGTCCCCCGTCTATCCTACTTTTGAAAGACTGTTCTAAAGTAACATATCCAAATATTTATATTTATGATGGTACGGAACCCTCGGTGCGCGAGTCCGACTCGCTCTTGACCGGTTTTTTTTATAACTGTAGGACTTTGAAATCCGGAGAAATTAATATTTTTCAATAGGGCCATCAAAAATAAAAAGTTAAATTTATAATGCCAGTCATTCCAACAGAAGAGAGGATAGACCGAAATATGTGGGGAGGGGGGGGGGGGATTGTTGATGAAATTGATCATAGTATCTAACTTTAAAAGCTCCGACATCGTTAACCAAACATATTGTATACTTATATGTAACACCCAGACCCGATCGAGGAAATTAAAATTTATCAAAACGAAGCGAGGTCTACAGTTTATAGAGCCACTAGTTTTATCGCATGAAATAAAAGGATTCATTATTTTATTCAGACATTATCTTTGTAAGTACTTAACTCATAGGCATAAATGTTGCTTCTGTGAACCATTTAACGATATTTTATGATTAGTGACATTCGCTTGGGGACAATTTTTGATGTCGCGTGGTACTGATATAACATATCTTTTTAATTCTAATATCATTGACCAGGATCACATAAATATGGAGAAGGTTAATTTTTCCAAAATATTTTTTTTTGTTTTTTTATTTGCTTACTTTTGGATAGGTATATTAAATATATGTTTTTCTATCCTTTGTAATAAAAACGTCTCCGTAAATATAAAGAAGGTTAACTTTTGTAATTTTCAAAACTCATGAAAATCATATTATAAACTTATAAATTTAAAAATTATGAAAAGTATCTTTCCAGTTTACCTACTCCATATTTATGTGATCCTGGGATTTTGGAGACGTTCTATTACTAGAAAGGAAAATATAAAATAATTAAAAGCTGTTTGAAGTAAGTACCTACTTAATAATTATCGTCGCATCTTCGCGTATTACATTAAACCGGCGCCGGCAGCCCTTTCTACAACGATAATGAAACGATTTACCAAAAAACAAACAAACGAGAAAGCAACCTAATATTAAAAACACGACAGCCCAGCCAAAAACGAACTAAAAAGATAACAAGGTGTCATTGCTGTCGGGGGACCGTTTTGTGGAACAATTTTCAATTAAAGAGGTCCCCCGACTGCAATGACACCTTGTTATTTATCTTTTTAGTTCGTTTTTGGCTGGGCAGTCGGGTTTTTAAAATTATTTAAATTTATTTATTTTTATTTCACACATTTTAGTGACAAATTATATCTAAAGTTTTGGAATGTGCTCATCAAAGCCTTTCATTTGATGCCCATATTGTAATAATAGAAGAAAAAAAAATCTCACAAACAAAAAATTTCACATTTGAAAATGGCGTGCTACAGTCGCCATATCAACTTTTTTCAAAAAAAATATAGCCAGTGTCACTCGGAATGATGTAAGGATTTTAACGTTATCCCATACATTCAAATCCGTTGTGCCATTTAGAAGTTATGGTGGAATAGCGGAGAGGCCAGGCCTTCAAAATTGAAATCCCGTCGGACAAGCGAGTGCTCTACCGACAACTGGTATCATTGTCTTCAGCATGATCTCCTGAGCAATAATATAGCGGTTGTCGCATTATAAAGTGGTGGAGGGGGGAGGGGGGGAGGGAAAAGGTGCAAAACTCGGTTATCAGAGTTTGGCTAATTTCTCAATAACCACTTGTTCGATTTAAACAAATAAACTGTCATATGGTAGGTAATATTCTTAACAACAGATTTTATCAAACAATGGTTTTTGTAGATACTATAGTTTATGAAATAATTAGATAAAATATAAATTTCAAATAAAGAATTTTTTTGTTTTGTAGAATTGAAGCAGTAAATTGAAATAAACTACTATGTAATTAAAACTATGAAGATTTGCTCCAGAAAAAAAATATCGGTAAATAGCCCAGTCATTCCCCTATATAGAATACTTAATAAACTTGTTAAACTTTTTTGTCTAGAAACTAGCTAAAAAATTTTTTTTTTGTGTCGCGTGGCGAAATTTTTTCTTCCATTTTTTTCTTAAATCCTCTACAGAATTAAAAGTATGAAGATTTGCCTCAGGAAAAAAATAACGGTAAATAGCCCAGTTATCCCATTATATAGAACATGGATCGCCAAACTTTTTAGCCTTAGGGCCGGACTAACTCCTCCACGAAGTCCCAAGGGCCAGGACTAAGCTAGCACAACGTATCAACATACTGTATATTACAGGTATGTTGGTACGATCCGGCTCGCTTTCGCGGGCCGGACTGTTGGTACTTGCGGGCCGGACCTGGCCCGCGGGCCGTAGTTTGGAGACCCCTGATATAGAATGATAAACTTATCAAACATCTTTGTCTAGTAATTATGTTAAAAAAAAAGTTTTTATTGCGTGGCGAATTTTCTTTATCTTTTTTTTTCGAAAATCCTCTACAGAATTAAGACTATCAAAATTTTCCATATAAAAAATAATAGTGAATAGTCCAGTTATTTTTCTATATAGGATAATAAATTTGTAAAACATTTTTGTCTAATAACTGTGTTACAAAATATTTTGTGGTGCGTGGCGAAATTTTCTTTACAATTTTTTTTTTCGAAAATCCTCTACAAATTTAAAACTATGATGATTTGCCTCAGAAAAAAATGCTGGTGAATAGCTTAGTTATTGCACTATATAGAAAAATAAACTTATTAAACATTTTTGTCTAGAAATTATGTTAAAAAAATGATTTCTGTAACGCAGCGAAATTTTCTCTAACATATAATTTTTCCAAAAATCTTCTACAGAATTAAAAGTATGAGGATTTTCTCCAGAAAAAAATAATAGTAAATAGATCAATTATCCCACTTTATAGATTAATAAACTTATCAAACATTTTGGTCTAGTAACTGTGTTAAAAATTGTTTTGTGTTACATAACACGGTGGACCTGCAAAGTTATGTTTAAATGAGTTTGCACGGCACAAAATATTTTTTAACACAGTTACTAGACAAAAATATTTGACAAGTTTATTATTCTATATAGTAAAATAACTGGGCTATTCACTATTATTTTTTTTCTGGGGCAAATCGTCATAATTTTAATTCTGTAGAGGATTTTCGAACAAATGGTAGAAAAAATTTCACCTCGTGAAAAAATAAACATTTTTTTAACATAGTTACTAGACAAAAATGTTTAACATGTTTATTATTTTATATATAGTGGAATAACTGGGCTATTCACCAATATTTTTTTTCCGAGGATAATCTTTATAGTTTTAATTCTGTAGAGGATTTTCGAAAAAAATGGTAGAAAACATTTCGCCATGCGACCCAAAAATTTTTTTAAGCATAGTTACTAGATAAAAATGTTTAACAAGTTTATTACTCCATATAGTGGAACAACTGTGCTATGTACAAATATTTGTTTTCTGGGGCAAATCCTCATAGTTTTAATTTCATAGTACTTTCTTTCAATTTACTGCTTCAATTCTACAAAACTAAAAAAGCCTTTGTTTGAAATTCATCTTTTTTCTATTTTTGTAATAAACTTTAGTATTTACAAAAACCATTGTTAGGTAAAATTTGTTGTTACGGGTATTATCTACCATATGACACCTTATTTGTTTTAATCGGACAAGCGGTTACTGAGAAGTTATCCAAACCCTGATACCCAATTTCCGCATCTTTTCCCTCCCCTCCCTCCCCCCTCAACCACTTTATAATGCGACAACCACTATATTATTGTTCAAGAGATCATGCTGAAGACAATGATATCAGTTGTCGGTAGAGAACCCTCCGGTTCGACGGGAATTGTCATGAGACGACTTTCGTTAAAGCGGTTTCCATATTATTCGGACAGTGACCTCCCGCACTATATCGATGATAATTTTGTTGTCTTCCAGCCAAATTTCAAAACTAAAAAACAGACAGCAAGCCAATGACTGTGGCAATTTCACGTAGTACTTTATACTATATGTATTTCTGTACTTTATTTTAATTTACTGCTTCAAATCTACAAAATTAAAAATGATTTTGTTTGAATTTCGATTTTTTCTAATTATTTAATAAACTATAGTATTTACAAAAACCATTGCAAAATAAAATATGTTGTCAAGGATATTACCTACCCTAAGACACCTTATTTGTTTAAATCGGACAAGTGGTTGTTGAGAAAATTAACCAATTTCCGATACTCAACTTCCGCATCTTTTCCCTCCCCCCCTCCCCCCTCCACCACTTTATAATGCGACAACCGCTGTATTCTTGTTCAGGAGATCATGCTGAAGACAATGATACCGGTTGTCGGTGGAGCACTCTCTTGTCCAGCCGGAATCGTAATTAGACGACTTTCGTAAATGTGGCATCTCCTCTAGAATAAGGAAACTCACATACCCACAAACATACATGAATCCTAAACACATATACACTCTTTTTGCTTTGGGCAGTCGTGTAAAAAAAACGTGTTAAAATAGCACAAACTCTCTTGTATCGTTTTCGCTAATTGTACTGTTTTGTGACCTCGGGTAAATCTCGTAGACCCGTTGGGAATAATATGAAAATTTAAAGTATATTTTAAAACTTCATGGACCTGGTGGGAAATGAAGAACAATAGAGTCATGGAGCTTTGAGAATAACCCTTTCAGTCACAATTTATAAAAATACGTCACTTAAAGCAGTTTAAATATTGTTTACATAATAGGAATTGTGAGATCATCATAATAATTTATATGACCTGATGACTAACTTTGTAGGTTGAAGGGGATAGATAAGAAATTTTTTAAAAGGCATGATGGATGAGTAATTTCGACAAGATTATTTATTGTAACGCTATTATTGTTGACGCCGCATACGCACAGAATACATAATTGGCATAATTACCTCATACAAAGGCTGAGTCTCCTCGGGTCCCGTAGTGAGTGCCAAGATAGCAGCTCTGGGAGCTCGCACTTCGAACGATATGTAACCTGATGGCGCGGGGAAGAATTGGAACGCGGGGATGTATTGACTTGTTTCCACATCTGAACAATAACAGTGACCATTTCAATTTCCTCCAATTTTTAAGTTGTACAAGTTTGTACCAAAAATTGGTTTATAAGTTGTTAATTTTATTCAGTGGGCGCTCGAATGGCCTCTCTCTGATTCGTATAAGTACCTAATTCGCTTTCCATTCGAAGCAAGTCTAAATATAGGCCTGTTGATATGCGCACAAGTAGGCAGCACTGTTAAATTTCTTGATGTAATAATACATTTTAAACGCTATTGGATTTCCTAAGATCAAATAAATAAATATAAAAAAAATTAAATTTAAAAAAATTAAAAACCCGCCTGCATAAAAAGACAAGTCAACTGAAAAGATGGAAACAAGATTAAATATTATAGGCAACATTATAACATGCAGTCGGAGGCATGCATAAAGAAAGTGACATTATGAATGATTTGAGTTATATGCCTCCGACTGCATGTTATAATGTTGCCTATAATATTTAATCTTGTTTCCATCTTTTCAGTTGACTTGTCTTTTTATGCAGGCGGGTTTTTAATTTTTTTTTATTTAATTTTTAATTTATTTCTTTTTAGTTATTATTTATATGATATACCTTTTTGAAATCAATATAATAAGCCCTTTAATTTGACACCCATATTGCATTATTCTAAAAAAAAAAATTTTTCCCCACTACGTATAATAGCACCGTACAGCCGCCATGTTGGTTTTTTATAACGCCACCTTCTTAAGAACACTTGGGCTGACGAGACAAATCTAACGATATGTAAATCATGGAAATCCGTTCAGCCGTTTGAAAGATATGAGGTAATAAAGAATATTACATACAAACTTACATACTTACAAGATACGCGCGAAAAACATAACCCTCTTCCAGTCGGGTAAAATAACGCGCTGTGTGTGCTGGTGATACATGCAGGCGATACTACATGCATTCATAGCGCGTCATTTTTTTACTAAGTTCTATTATTATATATATATAAATTATAATTAGCCTAGCTTTTAATATTATATATAAATTATAATTTTAAAAGCTAGGCCTGAAAAATGTTTCTTAAGGCAGTCACCACATCCGATTTCTTCTTCGTTCACTTCAGTTAGGCTCATATTATGAGGGTACTTACCGAAAAAAGGTTTCTTTGTTGTCGTGGTGGTTGTAGTTGTTGTAGTTGTAGTTGTTGTAGTTGTTGTAGTTGTCGTTGTTGTAGTTGTAGTTGTTGTAGTTGTAGTTGTAGTTGTTGTAGTTGTAGTTGTTGTAGTTGTAGATGTCAGTATCCAAACTAAATCCGCCACAGCACGTTCAGTGGCTTTGTAGCTTAAGTAGCTTAGATATGCAATACCCATAATAACACCGATAGTAATAAGGATAATAGGGATACAAATCAGGAAACTAATGATAAAGAATTTCTTCTTTGGAGTGTCCCGCTTAACTCTTTTAATCCAAGTCAATAGTTTATTTTTGTTTCGTAACACTGGTTGATTAGCCAACGCAGATTCAGCACCTGTAATTAAATGTCAATTTAAAGAAAAATTACGAGGAGCGAATTTTTTGACCTGACCACACTAAAAACCTAAAAATAAAAACAAAAACAGCTTCAAAATTAAAAAGCACTAAAAAGCAATAAATAATATTCAAATCACCAATACGCATATCAATTTTAATAAAAACCGTCTTTTGAAGTCGGGTGGGGCTGGAGGACAACTTTTTTTTAATTCTAAAAGCCCCAACCGACTTCATTAGACAGGTTTAGGTTTTTATTAAAATTGATATGCGTATTGGTGATTTGAATATTATTAATTGCTTTTTAGTGCTTTTTAAATTTGAAGCTGTTTTTGTTTTTATTTTTAGGTTTTTGAAGGCGGTTTTTTTAAAAAGCTTTTTTATTTTCAACTTTTTTGTGGTATGTAAGCGTGTAATATTCTTTAACTTTATATGTTTTCAAAATGCCTATTACTCAATTTCTAAAAGAGTTCCGTTGTGCCTTCTTAGTCTAAGTATAGTTCAGTATCATACAGACCATAGCTCGGTTTGTTTTGGGTTTTCATAAGCCTACCAATATCTCAATCACAATTACATATCCTATTTAAGTTTGAGGAGTTCCCTTGGATATCTTCGAGGTCCAAGGTTTAATGTCAATGAAATCAAAAGAACTTAACTTAAGATATCCCTTTTCCAACAAAAAATCAGCTAATTCAGTTCATAAATAACAAAGTCGTCAAGGTAATTAATGCAAAATCATAGTATTTTCAGGATGACTTGAAAACTACTGAACCGATCTGAAAAAAAATCAAATGGGACCATTTTGCAAGAAAATTTAATCAAACAAAGAAGGAATCATCAAAATCGGTCCATAAATAACGAAGATATGCGCGAACAACGATAAAAAAGTCGTCAAGATAGTTAATGCAAAATCATAGTATTTTCAGGAATACTTGAAAACTACTGAACCGATCTGAAAAAAAAATTAAATGGGACCATCTCGCAACAAAATTCAATCAAACAAAAAATAATTTTCAAAATCTATCCATAAATGACGAAGATATGCGCGAACAACGATAAAAAAAACATACAATGGAATTGAGAACCTCCTCCTTTTTTGGAAGTCGGTTAAAAACTAAACTGCTATAAATATCTATAAAAGACATTATTCATACTAAGTTTAAATATTTAATTTACTAGGATAAATTATTATTATTATTATGTAATAATAATATGTGCTATGTAAAAGGCTGTAGGAATGTTGAATTATGATCATATCAGCCGCACGACACCCACTGCTGGGTATAAGCCTCCCCCAAGGATCTCCACGATGAAGATCGGTCCTGCGCTGCCCGCATCCAGTAGCGGCACACCGCGACCTTCGTCCTCACGTCGGTCCACCTTGTCGGGCGCCTACCCACGGAGCCGAGTCCAGGGGTCAGCTAATGTTAACGTCAAAATCGTTCAATGGTGTTTGAATGGTACCTAATGCTTTTTGACACAGTTCTTGTTTCTTAAATCCAAAACCGAAACACTTTGTGTCTCTTTACCCCAAAACGGAAACACATTGTGTCTCCATTTTATGGGTTGTGGGTTTAAGATACAATAACTGCGTCAAAAAGCATGGCCATTCAAACGACATTGAAACACGATTTTGACGTTAACATTAGCAGACCTGACACTCAGTGCGCGGTCACCATTCCAGAATTTATTTCCATTCAATGAATTTAGCACTGAAATTCTTTTGTTTTAACACGAATAGTAAGGTCGTGGAAATTCGCGACGTGCTGCAGCATTCCGTGGCGCATCACGGTATTCCACAGGATGCCACGGCACGCCACTGCATCACGTGGCACGCATATTTCACTTTCTTATGGAGCGGCTACATCAGCGGCGAAGATTCGTGTCGTGTTGGCGCGCTAAAAACATCGTCTGCGGGCGAAGATTCGTGACGTGTTGGCGCGCATACATCGTGCGGGCAACGCGATGTTGCGACAGGGCTGCCATATGGGGCATTTTTTTTTTCTTTATTATTTTTTGGCAACAAATAGTCATTCAAACAAAAGCAATTAATCTATCTTACTAGCCATAATAGACCAATAGTGCCGATAAGGATGATTATTCGGACAAGTTATGTGTTATATACCTACTACTTAACGAAAAATAAAACAGTAGCAAGGACATCAATATTATAATATTATTTTACTCTTTGGTTTAAACTAATTTACACTTCAGTAGTACACATTATTCTAGTCGTTTCGTGTATTAAGGGTTTGCACATATTACACGTTTAAAGAGTAAGGTACTGAAAAAATCAGCCATGTCAAGATTATAATAATCATCATTATATTTATATAAACTCCTGATTAGAAATCGATTACGTGCATAATTTTTACCTGTGAAACGAATACGAAAATTTTTCCCACAATTGTGAGTGAAAAATTGGTTCTTGGAGAGATTCTACATAAATGGAATGTTTGGAGAAATATGCTCGTTTTGTTCGTTTCATATACATAAGTAATACTTCTGGCAGCCCTGCCCCAATAGGCCAGTCGTCGTAGACACAAAAATCCCGTTAGGTCGCAAAAAATTGCAAGGTTGTGAGGTTTTGGGATGTTGTTAGGATAGATACCAATAGTGTAAATCCAAATTTGCAACCCTGAAAGACCTGCTGTTTCGGCCACAGACTACATTTGTGGCTCGCTATAATGTTCTGTGTCAGATGGCCATTGACAGCTGTCGAACGGTTCTGCCTAATCTGTTTTTTTACTTCACTTTCCGTCTCCGACATTTTTTGCCATCAACTGCATGCACTGCAATTTGTAAAACATTTATATTTCAATAGAAATTGAGTCAAATAGAAAAAACTAGTTTCATTTTGATCCATCGTGTCAAGTGTAGACATGAATTGGTGGCCCATGAGGGGAAGAACCAACGTACTTATTGAGAAAATTGGAGATCAAAATTTCGACGCGTGGTCGAGCATATTCGAAGAAAATCCAGAAATCTCTAAAGATCTTGAAGAAAGCGGTCAGTAAAGCAGCCAAAGCATTACGCCGTCATCGGATCAAATGAGATAAGTGCTTATTCCTTGTCCAAATTCCTAAATCCATACCTTTTATCCTATCACTATTGCAGTGTCGTTTTTCATTTGTTGCAAACAAAATTAGACTCATTTTTAGTAAAGTTCATGTAATTAGAAGGTAATAGTTCATAAATAAGTAAATAAAACAGTAAATTGGTCGTGTAAATTAACGTAAAATACATTTTTCGGTGTAAGTACCTACCTACCCACTTTATTTAACATTTTGTAATTTTCATAGAATTATCATAACTTTTGTTGTAAAAGCATTCTCTATTCAATAATTAAACTCGATTTAACATTATTTCAAAAAACATATCGAGTTTTGGTGGCCCATAACATAAAATAATTGTCTTTCCCAAAGTCAAAATAAGTTATTATTGCAAGTCATTAACTGTTGTTTGCCGATCGTTTCCAGGGTCGCTTGCTTGAAGTCTATAAATTCAACCGGACCGCTGAGCCGTGCTGTGCAGCAACAGCATTGACGCTGGTTTCCCGAGTCGGGGTGCAAACACCGGGGAGGAACGTGAGCTAAATTAATTTATTCCTTCTTATTTCTTGCTGATTTATATTTGCAATCACAACGATTATTGTGTTTTTTGTTGTTGTTCATTGTCAGTAACAATTACAATAAATTATGACAAATGAAACGTCCACCCCCCGGGAAACGTCTACATCAACCGTTGATAAAACTGAAGATAGAAAATTGAGAGAATTAAATATTAAGAGAAGTTCAGTAAAAGGACAAATCACTAAATTCAAAAACTTTTTAACGAATATAAATCGGCAAGTCGAATTGGCAGGCCTCGAACTGGCCGAGTTGACCTTGAAGCTCGGCAAGTTTGAGACTTTGTCTATGAAATTCGATGATTTGCAAAGTCAGATTGAAGTTTTGAATCCTGGTAATTTAGGAGCAGAGTTAAATGAAAGAGAGAGTATTGAGCATGACTTTGTAACAAACATAGCATTGGCAAAAAATATTATTACAATTCAAAATAAGTCTCAAAGACGGGAATCCTTTTTTGATGCGGATGCTCATTGTTCTCTTGAACATAATAGTAATGGTAACAGCAGTAGCATGGGATTTAAGCTGCCACAAATCCAAATTTCTAAATTTGACGGAACCTATTTTAAATGGCTTGAGTTTCATGATACATTTGAGAGCCTCATACACAACAATGGCCAGATCTCTCCAGTCCATAAGTTCCATTATTTGGTCTCCTATTTAGAAGGAGAAGCCGCTAGAATAATATGTAACTTAGAAATATCAGCATCAAATTATAATGAGGCATGGCAATTGTTGTGCAATCGTTACAATAACAAAAGATTGTTAACAAATCATCATTTAAATTCTTTATTTAGTATTCAGCCGTTAGCTCGCGAATCAGAAAAGTCACTTAGGTTTTTGGTCGATCACGTGACAAAGAATTTACGTGCATTGTCTACCTTAGGCCAGCCCACAGATAAATGGGATATGCTACTTATATTCATGCTGTCATCTAAATTGGACAGTCAAACCCTTTCTAAATGGGAAGAATATCGAAATGTTTTAGACGATACTCCTACTCTTAACCAGTTCAATAAATTCTTAACAGACCGTGCCGATGTGCTTGAGTCTATACATAGGAACAAATATGATAGTCGCTTGTCAAAGGGCTCGACTTACGCGCCGGCACCAGTTGCGGCGCCTGCGCGCCATTATGCTCCGTCAAGTGGTAATAACTACAACAATAATAATCGAGTCCCTAGCACTAAGTCGTTCACTAGTTTGAATTCGCAGCGGTCAGGAACATTTTTATGTGTTATCTGCGGTGATAATCATAAGATTTACGACTGTGTTACTTTTAAGTCAAAGAGCATTCAAGAGCGATTAAACGATGTTAAAAAATATAAGCTTTGCTCAAATTGCTTGCGCCAAGGTCACCCACTAAGCGAGTGTCGTATGGGGCCCTGCCGCGAATGCAAGGAACGGCATAATAGTTTATTACATAAGCCTACAGCTACGTCTGTACATAACGCGCAGTTAGACGAGGTTTCTAAGGAAACTATTGCTAATTTTTCTAAGGTAAAGCAAGGGCAGGTGCTCTTGTCAACCGCATTAATTCAAATTTTCAATCCAAACACAAACGAAACGGCTAAAGTTCGTGCATTATTAGACTGCGGAAGTCAATCTTCTTTTATAACGAAATCACTAAAGGACAAATTAGGTTTGCGTTCGAATAGAGTGGATGACATAAACGTTATAGGCGTAGGTAATACATGTGTCAGTAGGGTTGTGGAAACATGTACCGCTCACATAAATTCATTGATCAATAATTCATTTGGTATGGATATTCAATTTTTTGTTTTAAAGGAATTAACTAGTGAAATACCTAAAGTTCACATTGATATTAAAACTCTAAAGATACCTAAAAATATTAAATTGGCGGATCCCACATTTTACCAGCCCTCTAAGATTGACATTTTAGTGGGTGCTGATTTGTTTTGGGACATCATAGGAAATGAGCAGCTGTCACTAGGCCCTAATTGCCCTAAACTTCATAGCTCTAAATTAGGATGGCTGGTTTCCGGTCCACTTATTCCAATGAGATCTGACAATTCAATTCAATGTAATTATATACATACAGAACAAAATAATTCTTGTAACGAAATAGAAAAAATGCTTCCTGTATTCTGGAATTTAGAGGAAATTCCAGGTCAGAAAAATATAAACGAAAGTGATAATCTTTGCGAAAATCATTTCGTAAAAAATACGGTTAGATTAGATAACGGCAGGTTTCGGGTGAAATTGCCCTTAAGTGAATCACCCCAATGTTTAGGCGATACCTTCCATTTGGCAAAAAAACGATTTTTTAGTTTGGAAAAAAGGTTTAGGCGAGATCCCAATATAAAATTACATTATTCAAAATTCATAGAAGAGTATGCAGAGTTGGGGCATCTATCGGAATGTCATTCAAAACCTGAAATTTCTTATTTTTTATGTCATCATCCTGTTATAAAGGAGGACAGCGAATCGACCAAATTGCGTGTTGTTTTTGATGGTTCTGCGGCTTCCTCTTCAGGCTATTCGTTGAATGACATTTTGATGGTGGGTCCCACTGTACAGGATTCCTTGTTTTCCATATTAATAAGAGCTCGTCAACATAGATACATCTTAACCGGTGACATCGAAAAGATGTACCGCCAGGTAGAGGTTGATGAAGAAGATCGTAACCTTCAACTCATTTTGTGGAGGGATCAGGAGTCCCATCCGTTAAAAATATTAAAATTAAATACACTCACTTATGGGACCGCGAGCGCAAGCTACTTGAGTACTAGGTGCCTTAAGCAGTTAAGTGAAGAATGTGATGATGATCTAATAAAGGACATCATTCAATCCGGGTTTTATATTGATGACTTAATTTGTGGAAGTAACGATAAAGATCAGCTCCGTTATATTTTGGAATCAGTCTGCAAGGTCCTTAATTCCGGGTGTTTTAATTTACGAAAATTGAAAAGTAATGCACCAGACATTTTTAATAATTGTGATATAAATGCCAATGACAATTTAACATTCAGCGAGTCAACTAGCACGTTAGGGATGGGATGGAAGCCGTCCACTGATATGTTTAATTTTCCCACTAAATCCATACCAGAAAATAGCAACGTTACTAAAAGGTCTATATTGTCTCAGTCGTTTAGAATATTCGACCCACTGGGTATTTTGTCACCTTGTATAATATTGCCAAAAATATTAATACAAAGATTATGGCTCCAAAAAATTGATTGGGATGAGCCCGTCCCAATGTCTATAGCAAATGAGTGGCGTTCGTTTGCCGATCATATACCTGATTTACAAAGGTTAGAAATACCGCGATTTGTTTTATGTGCTGAACCTGTGCATATTGAATTACACAGTTTCAGTGATGCTTCTCTACATGCCTATGGGGCATGTATTTATATAAAATCTGTGAACGCTCATGATGAAGTTACTATTAGGCTGTTGTGCGCTAAGTCCAAGGTTGCGCCGCTAAAGGCAACTACTATGCCGCGACTGGAGCTGTGCGCTGCGCTGCTCGCCGCTCGGCTGTGCAGGGCAGTGCGCGAGTCGCTCCGAGGTCCGCCAATGCGCATGATTCATTGGTGCGATTCGAGCATTGTGTTAGCGTGGATACGTAAGGGCTCAAGCAAATTAAAGGCCTTTGCCGCCAATAGGGTTGTTGAAATTACTGAAACCACAGATTCTTCGGCGTGGCGGTATGTCCCAACCACACTCAACCCGGCTGACTTAATTTCCCGGGGGGTAGACGCAACTAAGTTGATGACCCAGGACTTGTGGTGGTCAGGTCCAGATTTTATAAGTAAACCAGAATCGGAATGGCCTACTTTAAAGAATATCAATGATATAGAAATAGAAATTCCAGAATTAAAATGCAATAATGTAACTGTTACTGAATCATTCATTAAGTTTGAAAATTTTTCTAGTTTGTCAAAATTACAGCGTACGTTTGCCTTAGTGAAAAGATTCATACATAATTTAAAGTATCCTGAACAAAGGTTATTAGGTAATATTTCACTGCAGGAACTTAATGATTCCTTTAATTTTTTATGTGCGGAAGCTCAACGTCAGTCTTTCGCCACGGAGTACGAAACTCTTAGAAAAAATAAACAATTAATTGCTAAGTCAAAAATACTTTCATTGTCTCCATTCTTGGACAAAAATAATTTGATAAGAGTAGGTGGTAGGCTACATGCTTCCTTCTATGCTTATGAAAAGAAGCACCCTATACTATTGCACTCTTCACACCATCTTACAAAATTATATTTTGAAAGGGAGCACATTAAACATTTACATGCTGGTCCTCAGCTGTTACTGGCCACAGTTAGAGAAGTTATATGGCCGGTGAACGGAAGGCGGCTCGCCGGCAGCGTTGTGTTTAACTGTGTGCGTTGTAAGCGCTTGAATGGTAAAACAATGTGTCCAAAGATGGGCAATCTCCCGGCAGAGAGAATCACACCTAGCTATCCCTTCCTATCTGTAGGGCTGGATTTTGCGGGGCCTTTCATGATTTTAAACAGGAAAGGCAGAGGTAGTCGTTTAATAAAATGTTATATGTGTCTTTTTGTCTGCTTACGGTATAAATGCTTACATTTAGAAGTTGTCACTGATCTTACCAAGGACGCGTTCGTGATGACGGTTCGCAGGTTCATAGCTCGCAGAGGCAAGCCATCTGAAATCTTCTGTGACAATGGACGAAATTTCGTTGCTGCAGCTAAGGAAATCGGTAATTTTTTAACTAGTAATAAACAAACACTATCTAACTTTGCAACTCAGGAAGGAATAAATTTTATTTTTACTCCCACGTATGCTCCACATTTTGGAGGCATTTGGGAAGCCGGCGTCAAGTCGGCTAAATATCACATCAAAAGAGTGATGGGCAATAGTCATCTAACATTAGAAGAAATTTCAACATTGTTTGCGCAAGTGGAGGCGATACTCAATAGTCGTCCCTTGTGCCCACTCTCCTCCTCTCCTAATGACCTCCTATCCTTGTCGCCAGGGCACTTTCTCATTGGAAGACCACTGACGGCGCTGCCATCACCTGACCTAAAGGAAAACAAAGAAAGCAGTCTACGTCGTTATGCCAGGCTGGAGAAACTGCATCAACATTTCTGGAGCCGCTGGCAGAAAGAGTACATAAGTGAGCTTCAGCAGCGAGTAAAATGGAGGACGAATAAGGGCAGTCTGACGGTTGGCGATATGGTACTCATTCAAGAGGACAATGTACCCCCGTTGAGCTGGCGTCTAGGGCGAGTGACCAAATTGTTTCCGGGACCTGACGGAATTGCACGGGTCGCTGATATCCGCACTCTGAGAGGCACTGTGCGACGGCCTTTAGTTCGACTCTGCCCACTGCTAGCAGAAGAGCAAGTTAAAGGTTGAGGAATGATGCTATCATCGCGGCGGCGGGAAGATGTTTCGGCCACAGACTACATTTGTGGCTCGCTATAATGTTCTGTGTCAGATGGCCATTGACAGCTGTCGAACGGTTCTGCCTAATCTGTTTTTTTACTTCACTTTCCGTCTCCGACATTTTTTGCCATCAACTGCATGCACTGCAATTTGTAAAACATTTATATTTCAATAGAAATTGAGTCAAATAGAAAAAACTAGTTTCATTTTGATCCATCGTGTCAAGTGTAGACACCTGCGCTAACTTCGTAGTGCTCGAGAAACCTCGACGTTTTTCAGTTTTTGACTTACAACATCTAAAAAATGCATTTTACGGCAAAGTTGTCTATGACACTTTTAAAGAAGATAAAATTACCAATAATTTGAATCTAATTTCAGCTCTGAGTGTCATATATACCTCGACATACACACTTCAAAAACCGTCCATTTTTGACAAAAAGTTGTAAATTTGTAGTAAAGCTAGTCTTTCGAACAAAATACCGTCTAAAATACTGATTCTACGAGGAAAACATTAAAAGTAAAGTTGTAGACCAGTTATTTAGCTTTAATTTAATATTAAGAAAAACGCTTAAAGACCAATAATTTTCTTGTTATCAAGTAAAAAAAAATTATTAGAAAATCTGATTTTTCAAGAACTTGAGCTTTGAATGTAAATTGTTAACAACATTGCACAGTTATCTATTAATGGGGTTGGCAACGCAAAGCTAATTATAGATGTCGCTGCGTACGCTTGTTGCCAAGACAGTAGACGTTCAGAACAAAATGTTTGGGAAATTATTTTGTAATATTTTATTACCGAAAAAGACCCATTGACCCAAAATGGATATAAAAGACTATTCTCCAATGCAAATGCCGGAATTGAAAACCAAATTAAGACGTTTTCATTCTTACAGAATTTATAAATTTTTTCTATACCCATATTTTTCGGAAATTTGTAAGTGCCAACATTTTTAAAGCCTATTACACAGAATTTAATCATTTTAAAGCTAAATATACGATATTTTTAAGTAAAAGTCCTTTGTTTTCATAGCTCTCGTGGAACAAGCGTACGCAGCGCCATTTTGACAGTTGCCTTCCCCATTGTTAATTTATTATCTATTTATGAACCTTTTTGTTGTAATTGATTAATAAATAGTAGGTAATTGGCGTGTTGCGTGTTTCTATCGCAGATGTAAGCTGAGGTCTCTCCATCACTTCGCCACTGTGACATTATTATGAAATAACACAATAATATTAATTGAGTTCGATTTCATTTTACAGGATAAGCAATTTTACGCTGATTGATGTCTTTCTTACCATTTAAAAGAGTCCTACAATGCATCATGCTTCTTTTTTTGAAATTTCCAATTATCTATTTTTTTTTACCTGATAACAAGATAACTATTATTAGTACTAAAGCGTTTTTCTTAGTCTTAAATTAAAGTTAAATAACTGTTCTACAACTATATTTCTCATGTTTTTTCTCGTAG
Organism: Agriphila geniculea; assembly: GCA_943789525.1. Taxonomy (NCBI): domain Eukaryota; kingdom Metazoa; phylum Arthropoda; class Insecta; order Lepidoptera; family Crambidae; genus Agriphila; species Agriphila geniculea. The sequence goes on from OX038871.1 coordinate 24,097,817, forward strand.
AATGAGTACTTTAGACAATATTTCATTCAAAAAATTGTTTAAAAAAACAAAAAACCGACTTCAAAAAACCTACCTCTAAAAAGCAAGAAATAATATCCGTAATAATAAAAACACGTCTATTGAAGTCGGGTGGGGCTGGAGTACAAATTCCTTTTTTTTTTCTAAAAGCCCCACCCGACTTCAATAGACGTGTTTTTATTATTACGAATATTATTTCTTGCTTTTTAGAGGTAGGTTTATTGAAGTCGGTTTTTTGTTTTTTTAAACAATTTTTTATTTTTTTATTTTTAGTGTAGGTACCTTTTGTACAAGGTAGTGTAGGTATATTATTTAGGTAGAAATTAAAATCGGCTCAGCCAAACGTGAGTTAATCGCGGAGAAACATACATACATGCGGGTCAAACTGAGAATGCGGTCCTTTTTTAAGTCGGTTAAAGAACTACACTTAAGATATCCCTTTTCCAACAAAAAAATAATTATCTTATTCAGTTCATAAACAAAGAAGTTATACGACTGATCATCGAGGTAGTTCACACAAAATCATATTATTTTCGTGCTTTTTTCAAAATTACTTGAAAAGTACTGAACCGATTTCATAATTTTAAAAAATGGGACCAATTTGAAAGTTTACCTAATGTAATAACGTTTGAATCATTTCAATCGGTCCAGCCATCTTCGAGTAATCGGTGTACATACAAAAAACAAAAAAAAAAAAAAAGGGTCGAATTGAGTACCTCCCTCCTTTTGAAGTCGGTAAAAAACTAGCTTACTATGAACATCAAACTTTTTTTTAAAAATAACCCAATTTGAGGTGTTGTATTTCAAGACATATAGTACATACAGAGCTAAAATTACCTTCAATTTGTTGATAATTTTATCTTCTTTAAAAATGTTTTCGATAACTTTGCCGTAGAATGCATTTTTTAGAAATTGTAAGTCAAAATCTGAAAAAAGTCTGAAAATTTCGAGGTTCCTCCATCATTTCGCCACTGTGACTTTATTATTTAGAAATTGGCAACCTACTCAGGCTTTGCTTTGATTTCTTCCTTTATTTTACCAATTGCAACCTTTCATCACCCCTAAAAGAAAACAAATACCTTCCAGTCGGCACCTCCATTTGCGCCAAAAATCTGTTTATTATAGGAGCGTTATCGCTCGGATTATGTTATATTTCATCTAATTTACAATAAAACTTAACAAATTTATATATCTAAACCTTCCTTATAAATCACTCTATCTATTAATGAAAAGCGCATGAAAATCTGTGCAGTAGTTTTTGAGTTTATCGCAAACAGACAGACAGGACGAGGCGGAGAACTTTGTTTTATAATGTGAAGTGATGACACGTTAACATTAATTGTATTTAATTTTATTTTGCATGATACACTGTTTTTTGCTGATTGACATCATTCTTATTTTTTAAAAGAGTCCTACCACTCGTCAGGCTTAATTTTTTTGAAAAATCCGAATTCCTATTTTTTTTATCTGATAACAAGGAAATTATTATTGCTCCTAAAGAGTTTTTCTTAATCTTAAATTTAAGCTAAATAGCTGCTATGCAACTTTATTTCTTATGCTTTTCCTCGTAGAAGGAGTATTTTAGACGTTGTTTTGTTCGAAAGGCTAGCTTGAATAACTTTTTGTCAAAAATGGACCGTTTTGAAGTGTGTATCTCGAGATATTTATGACACTCAGAGCTAAAATTAGATTGAAATTGTTGGTAATTTTATCTTCTTTAGAAGTGTCATAGACGACTTTGAAGTAGAATTCATTATTTAGAAGTTGTAAGCCAAAAACTGAAAAAAGTCAAGGTTTTTCGAGCACTACGAAGTTAGCACAGGTCTTTCAGGGTTGCAAATTTGGATTTACACTACTAGTATCTATCCTAACAACATCCCAAAAATGCAGAACCTTGCAATTTTTTGCGACCTAGAATGTTTAAGATGACTGGGAGCGATAATTGTCGCATCAAATCCCTTTGATGCGCCGACAGCACATTGTCTGCGCCCGATACATCGCGTTGCAACGATCTACTTGGCCACATCAGCGGGTTACGGCGAATATTCGCCGTAGCCCGCTGATGTAGCCGCGGCATTAGCCGACTACGGTGAAGCAAAAAAACGAAGGGTATATGGTTTTGACCGGTATGTAGGTATGTACGTTCATCTGTTCCCCTATAACTTCTAAACCACTTATTATGATGACAAATAAGATATCGTTAGAAGTGTTTTAACTTTCTGGTTATAGGATAATGCGACGGCACATTAAATTGAATATATTGATATAAGTGTTGGATATATACCTAGGTATACATTGTTAGCTTTTGCCCGTGGCTTTGTTTGCTTGCATTCACCCGATTTACAACTCCAAAAATATGTTCATAATTATATTCCCTCATAACTTCTCTTCTAAACTAGGTACGTATGAAAATTTGACATGAGGTATTGTTAGAAGGATTGTTGCAATATTTGACGCAAAAAAAGTTTGAACATCCCTTAATCCTATGTGGACGAATTCCATCATAAAAGAAAATATCCTTGCTTTTATTTCACCACTCCTGACTGATGACCCATCTAAAAATAACCTTGAAGACACCCGAGTTCAGAGTCGAATACAATCAACCCATAATCAGGAAGATGAAGTGGATTAAAATGCACTCAAGCTGCAACCGCAGTTCCAGATAATGTAGAGTTGAGACGTGTACACCACCAATTCACTGTGACAAGCAAGGCCTTGCATACTGACCCTATGAGTAAGCATACAGAAGAGTGAAGCTGCTCCACGTTTCTACCATCTTTTCCACGAGTCGCCATCCCATATTTCAGCCACAAACGAATAGCAATACCTCTGACACAGATGAAGACAGACCCGTAAGTGGCCAACCAATGCTTCTCATTATGACTGGCACTAGACCAAATGTTTCTAAAACCAACGAGGTCTTAGTGATGTGATTTTATTGATCTGTTTCACTATTTTTTATTGAATTTTGCTTCAATCATTGATCAATTGATAGAACAACAAGTATATTTGACAGTCGTATGTTTCAGGAGCCTATATTTTAATTTGCAACTAATAAACGTTACGTAAAATTGGCTTATAAAGGAGTGGATTGGAATTCTGGGTTATGAGGTGAGATAATGGACTTCCGCCTTTTCCTACATCTCACAAACTCGAACCGTCGGTCGGCGGAAGGTGGCTCGCCGCCCGCTAGATAGGCACCCCAAACTGGTCAGCAACTGCCGACGGGGCGCTACACCGGCGCGGGCGACTCAGAGTGTAGAGGGGTGTGCACCGCTTTCTACCCACCCACTGTATAAGCGACAGTGTGCCAACTCGGCTCGATAAATTCTAACACCAGCCTGCCTAGCATGACCGATTTATATCGCGTGATATAGCATTTTATCGACACTCAACTGTCAAACTCCTTTGTCTTTTTGACAGTTAAACGTGATAAAACGCTATATCACGCGATATAAATCGTGTTCTGCTGGTCATGCTAGGGGGGCAGAGGTGGCCACTATTCCTCATTCGATAAGAAGAAGAAGTGTGCCAACTCGCGTCTTACGCATGTTTCACTTTCACCCTGCGAACGTATATCTCTAACGACTCCACGCTGGACGGCCGTTAAAGGCGAGCCAGGGGCGGGAGTCCACAGGGCCCCTGGGGGTCCACCCCTGCTGCGGGGATGAGGGCCTGGATCGACTCCCGGGAGCACTCGGTTCCGTGGTGTCGCTACTCACCAACAGCTCGCCACAAGCTGAGGCTTATTATTGTTATTATAATATAGGCAAGTACCTACTTATTTGTAAATTGAATACCTTTACCTGTTGGTGCGGCTTCGAGAGTATTCTCTATCATTATTAATGCTATTATCTTTCTGCACTGGACTAACTAACTTTTCTCCACTTACTTCGGTGATTTCAGATTGACTACCTGTAAAATATTCACTTTGATCATAGAATTTAAACATAATATTAAAATTGATATAACGCTAGTTATTTTTACATTCTCTTTGGATTTTGAGTTGGGCCCTTAGTTGACATATATTTTTTACTTTTCTCTATGATGGTGACCAAAGAGAATGTAAAAATAACTAGCGTATGGTGACTTTGATGTTGTAAAAAAGTAAGACTAACCACCTTCTTTGTATTAGTTGAGCGAGTATGATTGTGCACTGTGGCATGAGCGCACAGGTACGATTTTTAACTAACTTCAAAAAACAAAAAGGAGGTTCTCAATTTGACCTGTATGTATGTATGTTTGTTCGCGATTATCTCGCGTTTGGCTAAACCGATTTTGATGCGGTTTTCAGAAAAGTATTTGTAACACTTAGGAAAAGGTTTAAGTATTTTAACCGACTTCAAAAAAGAAGGTTATGAGTTTGACCCGTATGTATGTATGTGTGTCCACGATTATCTCGCGTTTGGCTGTAACAATTCTGATGCGGTTTTCAGAAAAGTATTTGTTTCATTTAGGAGAAGGTTTTGGTATTTTAACCAACTTCAAAAAAGAGGTTCTCTACTCAGTTTGACCCGTATGCATGTTTGACCGCGATTATCTCACGTTTGGCCAAACTGATTTTTCTACCTAGAAAGTATACTTATGTAATACAGAAGGTACTTACACTAAAAAGAAAAAAATAACAAGTTGTTTAAAAAAATTAAAAACCGACTTCAAAAGCCTACGCTACCTATAAAAAGCAAGAAATAATACTCAAATCACTGGATACGCATTATCATTGTAATAAAACACGTCTATTGAAGTTGGGTGGGGCTTTTAGAATAAAATATATACAGGGTCACTGGAAATATGACGTATTCCTGCTAAATGGTTATAGATGAGGTCAAAACAAATATTTTTTGTTATATAACTTTTTCCCAAAAAGTTCATAGTTTTTGAGTAAATTAAATTTAAGTAATTTTTTATCAAAAGTACGTTTGTACGTTTTCAGATACAAAAAATTAACGTAAAAGATAACTACTCGTTCGATTCCGGTTTTATTATTATTATTTAGGTATAGAAAACAGTCTAAATGTTGATAATGAATAAAAAAAGTTACAAAAAGTACATGTGTTTATAAAAAAATCAATCCTTAAAAACATTTTTTATTTTTATTTTTTCAGATTTTTTAGAATAGGCAGCAAATATCTTTAAAAAATTCCTAGTAACTAAGCGTGCATAATATTTTAAAAACATCACCATCTATTCAGCTTCCAGTTGAGGTATAAAACTTAATAATAACTTAAATAAAAAATGAGAAATTAAGACTTAAGTGAATTGTAGTCCCATTTCATGTAGCAAAAATTTCCTACTTCGAGCGCTTCGGAGGTGGTCGTATTATCCTACTTATATCATAAATGTGAAAGTTTGCTTCTTTGGATGATTGTTAATCAATCACACAAAACGGCTGAACCGATTTGGATGAAATATGGCGCACAGATAGTTTAAAAGCCGGATTAAAACATAGGAGGATACTATTATCTTGGTTAAAGGTTCCCTAGGGATTTTCTCGAATGTAAATGCGGATGAAGTCGCGGGCGGAAGCTAGTTTGCCATAAATGATCGTGCTTAATAAAAATACTTTCGTCCGAGTGAGTTTCGAGACAGGATTATTTTCCGCCAATGAGGAAAAATTTTATACAGACGGCATCAAAAATAACCATGCATATAAGCCATTTTTAATGCCTTTATACCAGGCCTTCCTTTTGGCTTGTGGATGGATAAAGTGGACGGGCCATAACCCACCACGTGGACCCAATATGGATTGGTCAGTGTTAACGACTGTAAATGTAGCCGAGACCAACGGCTCTATGTAAGGTACATTGCGTTAACACCGACAAATCCGCATTGGGCCCATGTGGTGGGTTATGGCCCGTCCACTTTATCCATCCACAAGCCAAAAGGAAGGCCTGGTATAAAGGCATTAAAAATGGCTTATATGCATGGTTATTTTTGATGCCGTCTGTATAAAATTTTTCCTCATTGGCGGAAAATAATCCTGTCTCGAAACTCACTCGGACGAAAGTATTTTTATTAAGCACGACCATTTATGGTTAACTAGCTTCCGCCCGCGACTTCATCCGCATTTACATTCGAGAAAATCCCTAGGGAACCTTTAACCAAGATAATAGTATCCTCCTATGTTTTAATCCAGTTTTTATACTATCTGTGCGCCATATTTCATCCAAATCGGTTCAGCCGTTTTATGTGATTGATTAACAATCATCCAAAGAAGCAAACTTTCACATTTATGATATAAGTAGGATAATACGGCCACCTCCGAAGCGCTCGAAGTAGGAAATTTTTGCTACATGAAATGGGACTGCAATTTACTTAAGTCTTAATTTCTCATTTTTTATTTAAGATATTATTAAGTTTTATACCTCAAATGAAAGCTGAATAGATGGTAATGTTTTTAAAATATTATGCATGCTTAGTTACTAGTAATTTTTTAAAGATATTTGCTGCCTTTTCTAAAAAATCTGTAAAAATAAAAATAAAAAATGCTTTTAAGGATTGATTTTTTTATAAACACCTATACTTTTTGTACTTTTTTTTATACATTATCAATATATAGACTGTTTTGTATCCCAAAATAATAAAAAAACTGGAATCGAACGAGTAATTATCTTTTACGTTAATTTTTTGTATCTGAAAACGTACTTTTGATAAAAAATTACTTAAATTTAATTTACTCAAAAACTATGAACTTTTTGGGAAAAAGTTATATAACAAAAAATATTTGTTTTGACCTCATCTATAACCATTTAGCAGGAATACGTCATATTTCCAGTGACCCTGTATATAGGACTAAAATACTAAAAAGTTATAACAGTTTAGTATTTTAGTATGTCATGCTCACTTTAAACATTTCTGCGGTGGTGTCGTGTGAGACGGGTCATTACGTTCCTTCAAATATGGTTGAGCGAAAAGATGGCTGGTTCATGCGTCATGCTCGTGAACGGGTGGTGCCAGTGGGAATGGGTCTGCTTCTGTCTGCTTGTACTAAGGGCGTCGCATATATTTTTTTCCTCAATACTAAATAATATACTAGAAAAAATACGACTCGCACCAGATCAATACTCAGACGGGAATCGAACCCGCGACCTTTGGATATCCGGTCCAATGCTCTGACCGCTGAGCTACCGAGTCACTAGTGACATCGTCGAATTTTTCCTAGTATATCCTAAACTCTTACGCTGTAAGCCAGCGTTATTTCACCAATGTGAGGAATTACCTCGACATTCAATTGAAATATCTTTCCAGATATTTTAACAATTTATTAAGATGAAATAGCTATATAATTTTTAAATTTGAGATTTTTGCATTTTTGCATTTGAGTATTGATCTGGTGCGAGTCGTATTTTTTCTAGTATATTATTTAGTATTGATTAAAAATAGCATTTTAAAAATGCAAAAATCTCAAATTTAAAAAAATATTTTTTTCCTGTTTAATATTATCAATCAGTATGGCACTTCTTACTCAAAACATAGAATTAATAACTCATCCTTGTTTTGATTTCTCACTTTTTTATTGCTATTGACCAAAATGATTATTTGGCTTTCGTTATTACGATGTTTTCGTATATTTTCGTCTATAGTTTTGTAAGTAAAGGCCTATGAAAAGCTTTTGGATATTAGTTTTCAATTCAGTGCCTTAGGATGGGTAGCCTAATGTACGTCATGCTCTCTTTAATCATTACTGCGGTGGTGTCGTGTGGGGTGGGGCGGGTCGTTACGTTCCCTCAAATATGGTTGAGCGAAGCGATGGCTGGTCCATGCGTCATGCTCGTGAACGGGTGCTGCCAGTGGGATGATTTGAATGTAGTAGATATTTAATTTTAACCTACCTACCCACTGTGTGTAAACTTTTAACAATTATTGTGATGGAAAATGACCTCACTTTAAATGTGGAGCTCATTTTTCAATGTTGACGACTCTGTATGAAATATACAGGGAGAAAAAAGCAGCCCTTGACGAGTTTCTTGCCGGTTCTTCTCGTAACAAGGTCTCCCGCTTAGGTTTTGCGAACCGTTGGCGTAGCTTCTATGACATTCACAAGTGCTTGTAACAGCCTAGACTGAATAAATTATTTTTGAATTTAGAATTTGAATTTTGAATTTTGAATTTTGAATTTTGAATAACAAGTGTCATTGTAGTCGAGGGACCATTTTATGGAACAACTTTTGGTCAAAAAGGTCCCCCGACTGCAATGACACTTGTTTATTTAACTTTTTAGTTCGTTTTTGGCAGGGCAGTCATGTTTTTAATATTTTTTAATTTATTTATGTTTATTTCACACATTTTAGTGACAAATTATATAGTTTTGGAATGTGCTCATCAAGGCCTTTCATTTGATGCCCATATTGTAATAATAGAAGAAAAAAACTTGTTTTTTCACATTTGAAAGTGGCGTCGTACAGTCGCCATATTGAATTTTTCCAAAAAAAAAAATATAACCAGTGTCACTCGGAATGATGCAAGGATTCTAACGATACCCACACATCCAAATCAGTTAAGGGATTGTGGTGGAATAAAGAAACTCACATATCCACAAATACACATGAACCCTAAACACATAAACACTCCTTTTTGGGCAGTCGAGTAAAAAAAAGTTGTCCTCCAGCCCCACCCGACTCCAATAGACGTATTTTATTACAATGATAATGCGTATCCATCCAGTGATTTGAATAAAATTTCTTGCTTTTTATAGGTAACGTAGGCTTTTGAAGTCAGTTTTTTGTTTTTTTAATCAATTTTTTGTACTAAAAACTAGTAGTGGCGTGTACTCAATAAAAAATACGGCGTTTGGTGATCGAGGAATATCCTTTGAATATAATTCGGCGAGTGATCTCTATTCTTGAGTTTCGAGGGTGCTGCTGGTTACCCTGAAAATAAAATAGCAATGAAAAATATCATAATAATAAAATAATCATAAAAGATGCAAAATAACATTTTAACTAAATCTTTATTTTACTTACGTTTTATTTTCGCATTCGCCTTTGCAGGTTTTGGAATGTAAAGTGCAAGGTAGGCCATCGCGTCGGCAGCCACAACTAGAGATGGGCATTTATACCTATTTATTCCCAATCACGTATTTTTTTCCATTAATTCCTATTTTTACCTTCTCGCTTCCCGTTTCTAATTATTACCGGGTAAAAATTAAAATAATTTTATTTCAATGAAAATGACATTTATAATATGTTTTAATTATTTATTTGTTATATATCATTTATTTATTGTTAGAAGATTACAAAAAACGTTTTTATTACATAAAATTTTAATTACTTTCTAGTTTTGACGACGCCATTTTTCAATTTCGAGTAGTTACGGATAAACAGACGAGAAGGCGCTGTCAGTAACTACATATGAGCGAAGGAAATGTAAAGGTGCTTTCCCACCGGTGCGTCTTGAGACGCACGAGAGCGCACCAGACCGAACCGACACACCCGTGGGAAACGACCGTGCGCCGCGGTGCGTCGTCGTGCGTACGATCCATCGAACGTCGGTAACTTCAAAGGATCGGTTCGTAGCGCTGTGCGTCCGCGTTCGTGGCGGCTCGTCGCCTTTGTCAATATGCCGCGCGTCATAGTATGATATCTATCAGTAGTCAAACGGCCCTGGCCTTTAAATAATTACCTACAGTATTTTAATTTCATCTAAGTACTTTCGTATCTTTCTAGTTTTGTGATTGTACGTATTACGTAAATTGCTTTTTAGCAATAAGGCCGCTTTTTTGTGTGCTTTTCTTTGTATATGTCCTGTCTTAGTGTGCAATTAAGTGTTTTTATTATTATTATTAGTAATAATATTTAAGAATCAATATTATATAGGGTCTACCTTCAATGCGAAATACTTTCTAAGCAATAAAATACCTAGGTTAGCAAATTACAAAACTAATAGTGAAAACAAAAAAACAAAAAATTGCGTAAAACCTATATAGGGTTTTTAGTCAGCATAATAAAGCCGAATATGGTAGATAGGGACCATCAAACTGAACAACTTTTACTATGGGACCAACTCTGAAATGCGAAAAAAATAGCTGTTTCATACAAAAATTAATAACGAAAATATCAAAATGTAAAGAATAGCAGATTTTTTTCGCAATTTCAGAGTTGGTCCCATAGTAAAACTTATTCAGTTTGATGGTCCTTACCTACCATAATTATTCGGCTTCATAAAGCTATTATCAAACAGCCTGTATAAAAAATTAGTAACAAATCCTTTTGGCCATAGTTAGTAGGTAATACCTATATACTAAACAGTATTTAAAGTACTTATGTAAGCTTAGCAGGTGCAGGGGTTCAGCGACGTCGGGTAGAAGAATTAAAACTCCAGCTTTTTTTTACTATTTGTATTTTCAAACCATAGTAGGTATATATTGAACTGAACAATTTTCATACAAAACAGCCTTATTTAAGTACAAAATGTTTACTCGCACTTAGTGGCTAGTTAGTTTTCTACAATATAGCTATTAGCCAATTACAACGCATACAGTTTGCACACGGCACTAATTTTTGCACACGGCACCAATCTTTCCTGTCTCTTTCCAACATTATAGTGCTATCTCTTTCTAACGGTGCAAACAAAATCGCTAATAGTATCTGTGACAACGCGACCCAGCCGAACGTTTATAGCTAGCAAATGGGCCCTAGATATCATCTAGTTCGGGAAGATGCGAATTTTGATTGAATATTCCCGCCGTTCAGAAAAGCGATAGGTTCGTTGAACTAACACCAAAGTAAGTAGATATCCACCTACCTTGGAGTCTCTTGCGCGTGTCCTTCAGCTCGGCAGCAGTTGTAGGTAATTTTGCAAGGGTGGATGAGGTGGGCCCACCGCGTGGTTCACGAACAGAAGTCCAGCTGGCACTCTCACACACTTGATTGTTTTGCAAATGATTATATAGCTAGCACATACAATGAACAACATAAAAGGTATCTTGGAATCACACACTCCGAATTTTAATGGTTTTTTTTATAATTATCAACGCCGCGATGTGCGCGGAAGCCGGCGAATTTTCTAGAGTGAATTTCCAGCCAATCAGCAGACGGCCCGGTGGATATGCTCCTATGAGAGCCTTGCTTTGCTGTTGCAACAAACAACCACTCACATAGGCGGCGGGAATATTTAAATGTTGAATATTAGATTTCATTGAAAGGTAGAAAACTAGAATTTGAACGAATAGTGAACATACCGCCCACCAAAATACAGCTGGTATTTTCCGGTTACTTAAGTAGGATTGATATTGATAAACTAAATAACAAAGTTATAGTAACGAATAACGACTATTAGATTTGCTTAAACTAGAGAAAAAACGATATATAGATTATGTAGAATAGGTTAGTTTGTATAGGGTTCTATGGGAAGAGGACATAGCTTGACTAAGGGACGCTTAATTAAACTGTCTCTAGTTTTGATAGTTGCCACGCGGACGATGCCGTCGAGGCCCGGATGCAAGTCGGTAACTCGTCCCAAAGGCCAGTGTAATGGGGGTCGATTGTCATCTTTGATGATGACTATAGAATTGATAGGTAATGGTTTAGAAGTTTTCGTCCATTTTGCACGTTGCGTTAAGAAATGTAGGTATTCGTTTTTCCAGCGAAGCCAAAAATTTTGAATAAACGATTGGATAAGCTGCCAACGATTTAGTCGATATAGTTTGATATTAGAATAATCCGCGTCAGGCACAGCTGTTAGGGGTTCCAAGGTCAAGAAGTGACCTGGAGTCAGCACGTTTAAATCGTTTGGATCGGCACTCAGTGGATACAACGGCCGCGAATTTAGAACCGCCTCGATTTGAATGAATAAGGTACTAAGTTCCTCGAAGGTTAGCACTTGATTGCCGACAATACGATAAAGATGAGATTTAGCAGCTTTGATTTGTATTTCCCATACGCCTCCAAAGTGAGGAGCAGAGGGTGGATTGCAGTGGCGAGGGGTGAAATTATGGCGAAGGTAAGCCGCTCTATAAAAATGATGAAAAATGTAGTGACCTGCATAGTGGATCAGTGGGGTGGGATTTCCAAAAGGTAAGCCGATGGGAATCGGCTTGTATGGACCCTTCGCCACTGGTGGATTGAAATCGAATTGGATGGTTTGAGTTTGGCAAGCCTCGGCAATGGATGAGAGATAGTTACTGGCACCGATGAAGTTTGTCCCACAATCAGCATGGATAATGTTACAACGACCGCGCCTGCCAACGAATCTGCGCAACGCTGCAATAAAACCCTCGGTGGACAAAGAGGAAACGACCTCAAGGTGGACCGCTTTAGTTGCTAGGCATACGAACAGACAAAGGTAAGCTTTGTCAATCTTAGCGCCTCGATGGTGGCTAACTTTGATACGAAACGGACCACCTAGGTCCACCCCTACCACGGAGAAGGGTTTGATTTGATTAACACGGTAGGATGGTAGATCTCCCATGTACGGTTGTAGCGGTTTGGGATGAGTCCAGTAACAACGGATGCATTTTGATAAACACTGGCGAATGGCTCGTTTTGCTGACAGTACCCAAAAACGTTGCAGAATTAGGTAGTGAGTCGTATTTTGACCCGAATGGCAATGCTGACGATGAACGGATTCGATTAATTTTGACGTAAAGGGATGAGCGCAGGGTAAGAGTGCTGGGTGTTTTTGTTCGTATTCAATCCCAGCGTGAGATATCCGACCGCCCACCCTGAGGACACCCTCGTCGTCAAGAAACGGGTTAAGTTTCCGAAAAGGTTTCGATAATAGTTGTTTAGATTTGAGTCGTTGAACAACTTCAGCGAACTCTATCGATTGCACGTGTCTAACGATAATGAGTAACGAATTATAATTTTCTATTTCAGTAGGGATCTCGTTGAGATTACGATTCCTCACATTGGGGAGCAATCGTCGTATATACGAAATGATACGAATTATTTTATCGATTGAAGAATACCGCTTTAATAGATAATCGATTGGAGTTAACGATAGGTTCAGTGCGTTATTATTATCAGTGACCAACGCAACCGGTCGACGTTCCTCAGCTCGTACTAACTCGTCCACGTCGTTCGGAATGGATGATATTGAATGATTAGGCCAACACTCAGGAGATTTTGATAGCCAGGTTGGTCCTGACCACCACAGTGAATTGTGAAGCAAATCATGCGGCAGTTGACCTCGTGAGCAAACGTCAGCGGGATTATCCGCGGATGCGACGTGGTGCCACGATTCCGCAGGAACGGTATCCTGAATTAGACTAACCCGATTGGCTACAAACGTGTTCCAACGAGAAGAATGCGAACGAAGCCATGAAAGAACGACCGTTGAGTCGGACCACAAATGAATCGTATTAATAGAAAGGTTTAGATTGTAGATGTCAAGAACGAATTTTACGAGTTTTGCGAGAACCACGGCAGCGCTCAATTCCAAGCGTGGTAAAGAAAGTTTCTTAATGGGTGCAACCCGAGCTTTAGCGCATAGCGGCAGGATCCTGACAGATCCGTCGTTGAGTAGAATGCGCATATATAGGATTGCCCCGTAAGCGAGTTCGGAACTGTCACAAAATCCGTGCAGTTCGTACATTTGTACAGATTGAGCTGTGAGACAACGTGGTATTCTCACCTCTTGCAGCACTGGTAGTTGATCACAAAGGATCCTCCAGACTTTAGCGATTTCCTCAGGCGGATTCTCATCCCACGTGATACCAAGGAGCCAAAGCTGTTGTAGTAAAGTTTTTGCCTTAATAGTTAAAGGTGATAAAAAACCCAAAGGGTCGAAAACCTTTGCAATCTCGCTTAGTATATTGCGTTTAGTACAAGAGCGATTAGATGGTTGGACATCAAACAAAAACGCATCGAATGCTGGGTCCCATTTGAGCCCAAGCACCTTGATAGTAGATGGTTGATCATCTGAGAATGATTTGGGATCAAGAAGACATTCTTCTTTTGAAAGATCTGACAACAGACGGGGTTCATTACTAGCCCATTTTCGTAATTCAAAATGGCCGAATCTTAGTAGATTTATGATCTGTGACTTAGCCTTTAGCGCTAGGTCTAGAGAAGCACAGCCGGAAGTGACATCATCAACGTAGATATCTGTCGTCAGGATTTGCTTAGCTAAAGGAAAGGCGGCACCCTCATCCTCAGCCAGCTGTTGAATGGTTCTGCAAGCCAAGTAAGGTGCTGATGAAACACCATAACTGACGGTATTTAATTTGAACTCTTGCAGACTTTGATTTGGTCCGGTTCTCCAAATTATTCGTTGATAGTCGCGTTGATCATTAGCGACGAGAAATTGTCTATACATCTGACGAATTTCAGCAATAAAGACAATAGCGTGTAAACGAAAACGAAGAAGCACGGCTACGATATTAGATTGAAGTTTTGGTCCCGTTAGCAACGTATCATTTAAAGATTTGCCTTGAGCGTCTTTGGCCGACGCGTCAAAGACAACCCGTAGTTTGGTAGTGGCGCTATCAGGTTTTAAAACACAATGATGTGGTATATAATACCTTCCTTGATTGATCTCCTTCGCGTCAACTGGCGACATGTGACCGGATTGAAGATAATCATCCATGAATTCTTGATACTGACGGTGTAGATCAGGATCGCGTAAGAGGCGACGTTCAATGGCATGAAAACGACGAACTGCGATATCGCGAGAACCTTCGAATATAGGTTCAGCCCCGTCCTTGAACGGAAGTCTGACGATGTATCTACCCGTTGAATCACGGCTGACTTCAGAAGTGTAAGCCTGTTCGCATGATATTTCCTCAGGCGTTAACATGGAAGCTTGAGGAACACCATCAATCTCCCAGAACCGTTGAACGAGAGAACACAACTCGTCATCCGGTTTCGAAGAAAACTGTAATAACGATGACGATACGAGTGATGTTCGACCTAGTAGTAACCAGCCGAAAACGGAATTAAAAGCGACAGGTTGATTCACAGCACCTTTGACACGTTGATTTAGGAGCGAATCCGCGAAAACATCTGCGCCTAAGAGTATATCAATAGACCCTGGCACATCGAAACCGGGATCGGCTAACGGTAACGATTGAATATGCGACCATCCCACGGTATTGAGTTTAGCAATTGGTTGGTCACCGCATATGTTTGAAATAACGTGCATGTCCACGTTAAACAACGATTGATTATTAGATGCAATAGAACAATTTACTAAGCCGATAGTGCTAGCAGCAACGCCACCTAAACCGTTGATATTGTTTTCGCATTGGATTGGCTTAAGATTTAAACGCTGTGCAGCGTTCTTAGTAATAAAATTGTTCTGACTGCCGGTATCGAATAAAGCACGGAAAGTGTGGTACCTTCCATTCGTATCTTGAATTTGAATTATTGCTGTGGCGAGCAGCACAGTAGAAGGTGGTGTCGATTTAGAAAACGAAGTCGATTGGGAAGTCTTAGTCACTAACGAAACTGACTGATGGCTAGATTCGTCAGTTTGATTCTCGTTGGGAGCGGAGCGATCCTTGTGAAGTAGCGTATGGTGTTTATGTTTGCATTGTAAACATCGAAATGCGGATATGCAATCTTTTATTTGATGTGATGGCTTAAGACAGTTAAAGCACCATTTTTTATCGTTAGCGATGGACATACGCTCGTCAACGGATTTAGCTAGAAAAGATTGACACTGAGTGATCGAATGATTACTGGCACAAAATGAACACTTTAAAATTATTTTATTATTATGTAAATTTTGTTGATTATTTTCGCTTTTGTTCGATTTTGTTGAATTATCTGCAATTAATGTATGCGACGCGTTAAAACGTTTTGAATAAGTATCACTTGATGCTTTAGATATGTCCTTGACTGGACGTGACACTTTGTTGGAATTAGAAAAATGATTATCACGAATAAGCGCTTCACACTTCGAATGTAAAAACTGTTTCAAATGCCAATAGGTAGGAAGTTTAGTGTTGCTACACTTCTCTTCGAACTCACGTCTTAACTTGGAGTCTAATTTCGATAAAATATGATAAGCCAAAACAAAATCCCAATGTTCAATTGGAAGTCCTAATTTTCTCAAAATACTTAAGTTTTCATCAATACAATCTAAAGTTTTACGAAATTCAATTGCATCTTGAAAATTAAAATTAATGTTCAATATGTCTTTCCAACAAGTAAATGCTAAGTCGCGATTATCTTGATAACGTGCTATTAAGGCTGCATAAGCATCCAAGTAATGATCACCAGTGACGGGAAAGGTGCGAATAAGACTTAAGGGATCGCCGCTCAGCGATGATATGAGATAGTGAAATTTCTCAATATCTTTAAGAGTTTGACAGTCATGAATGAGAGCATTATAGGTATCGATAAATTCAGGCCATAATTTAATATTACCCGAAAATAACGGCAACGTAATTCGAGGCAATTTAACATGAGATAGCGATGATGTCGACGGTTGAAATGTAGCGTTACATTGATGAGTCGATTCAGCTAAGTTAATATTTGACTTATTTAAACTACGGTAAATAGACAAAATTCGAAAATAGATATCATCAAAACGTGTCCGAATCTCATCGTCATCATGGTCACCCTGGTCATCCTCAGGCGACGCTAAAAGTTCGATAATTGCGAAATGCGCGCTCTCAAAATCCGATACATATTTATCGAGTTGATCGCAGTAGGAAAAAAATAGATCTGTTTGACTGTCATCGGTACGCGCTAATTCTCCGATTTCGAATGCTTTCACCAAACGATTTAATGCTAAGGTACGTTTTCTACGCA
The DNA here is from genome assembly GCA_943789525.1 of Agriphila geniculea. Taxonomy (NCBI): domain Eukaryota; kingdom Metazoa; phylum Arthropoda; class Insecta; order Lepidoptera; family Crambidae; genus Agriphila; species Agriphila geniculea. Next base: position 24,114,532 of record OX038871.1, read on the forward strand.
AAACGGGTAAATCCTGCGCTGTATAACTTTGTAAACTTGTTTGTTTTGATTTAGATCTACTCGCCGAACTAAGTTTACGAATAGTCCGTTTTGGAATAAACGACATTTTCGTAAGGACGAATAAAAACAACACTAGAATAAACGAATTAATTAAGTAGAATGTTGGATCTATCTATAGTTGTAGTTCAACTATGGATAGCCGATATGCACCAGTTAAAGTTGCACACGTAAATGTAAACAAACTGGCCGGCCGCAGCTAATTAAGGTCAGCTGACGCACAGTGTACAACTACGAAGAAGTGAATTGACAAACACTCAACTTGCTCACGTTTAGGAACGTTGTTTTGATATAGCTTGAATATAAATCACTACAGCCGAATAGGATATTATATGATCACCGATAAATTGAATAGATAGATTGTTCATACAATGATCTGTAGTAAAAATATAATCACCGCACACGAATTAATTCCGTAAGTAAACAAGTTAAGTTGCAGCACTGTCGTTATGTTCACTATGCCGTGAGCGAACGAATGGTTGTTGATTGAACGAAATGAAATAGCGAATAAATGGCAACCGCGAACGAATGAGTGTGATGGGAATTGAATGTTGATGAGTGAGTGACTGATTGACTAAACGATTTACGATATACGATACGGTACGAACGAACGCAATGCAAAATGGCGAAAGCGAAACACTTTGAACCTACCTTCTTTTAAAAGGGAAAAATGAAAGTCACGTATGAAATAACGAATGACTACGAAAATATGATTATGATTTTAAGCGTTACGATTAGAATTACTGTTGATTGTTAATGTTATGAGTAGTTAATGTTGAAATAATGAGATTAGTGATAATTGATACGAAAAATACCAGCGTTATCTCGTGATTCTAGAAATACAACTTGCGAGTTAAAGGCGTTATTCTTTATTCCCGGGTTTCGGCACCAAAAAGATGTGACAACGCGACCCAGCCGAACGTTTATAGCTAGCAAATGGGCCCTAGATATCATCTAGTTCGGGAAGATGCGAATTTTGATTGAATATTCCCGCCGTTCAGAAAAGCGATAGGTTCGTTGAACTAACACCAAAGTAAGTAGATATCCACCTACCTTGGAGTCTCTTGCGCGTGTCCTTCAGCTCGGCAGCAGTTGTAGGTAATTTTGCAAGGGTGGATGAGGTGGGCCCACCGCGTGGTTCACGAACAGAAGTCCAGCTGGCACTCTCACACACTTGATTGTTTTGCAAATGATTATATAGCTAGCACATACAATGAACAACATAAAAGGTATCTTGGAATCACACACTCCGAATTTTAATGGTTTTTTTTATAATTATCAACGCCGCGATGTGCGCGGAAGCCGGCGAATTTTCTAGAGTGAATTTCCAGCCAATCAGCAGACGGCCCGGTGGATATGCTCCTATGAGAGCCTTGCTTTGCTGTTGCAACAAACAACCACTCACATAGGCGGCGGGAATATTTAAATGTTGAATATTAGATTTCATTGAAAGGTAGAAAACTAGAATTTGAACGAATAGTGAACAGTATCTATACAAGAAAGATAAATAACAAATCAAAGGTCTTAATTCCTATCTTAATTTCTACATGCAAAATATACTAGAAAAACATAATTAAGTGTTCAAATAAGAAAATAATGTGATAAAACAAAGTAATTCTTCAAAATATCAAAATTTAAACTATCTTAACTATATTTACATATTTACAATCGTTCTGCCGTCAACATTCCACCCCCTGGTTGCGGATTTACTTCCAACCATTATGCCTCTGTAGGCAGAACTACCACTTTAACTGCAGGGCGGCGTAATGTCCCACGGCAAGTCCTTATGTCTACTATCCTAACTTGGCCATCCGCTCCAGGGTAAACCTTTACTATCACACCTCGGGGCCAGACGTTTCTGGGCAGAATGGGGTCGACGATTAACACTAAGTCCCCAACTTTCAACGGTGCCACATCCTTCGTCCACTTCGATCGCTTTTGAAGTGTCGGCAAATACTCTGACACCCAGCGGCGCCAAAATATGTCGGCCAATGCTTGTGCAGCTTTCCATTGTTTCTTCGTTGTCAGGTCTTCTTCCGAAAAATGTCCAAGTCTGGTGGTCGTTGACGCGGTACCCAAGAGTAGATGGTTCGGAGTTAACGTTACTGGGTCGTTCGGATCCACAGAGACGTGGGTCAGTGGTCTGCTATTGATCGTAGCTTCCACCTCAGCCAGCAGCGTTAGTAACACTTCTTCTTTCGGCGCTCTCGCATTCAGGGTTACTTTCAATGCGGTTTTCGTGGAGCGTACTAACCGCTCCCAACATCCTCCCATGTGTGGCGAGGCGGGCGAGATGAATTTCCATTTGATTCCAAGTGTGGTGGCTGCATCTTCCAGCTGATGGATTTCCAGGTTCTTCCACGCGTTCCTTAGTTCTTTATCAGCTCCTATGAAATTCGTGCCCTGGTCGCTGTAAAGTGTTTCAGGCTGACCGCGGCGCGCAATGAAACGTCGGAGGGCCATGATGGCCGAATCAGCGCTAAGAGAGGAAGCGACTTCCAGGTGGATTGCTCTTGACGTCAAACAGGTCAAGACGATTCCCCAGCGTTTCTCATGACGACGTCCAATGGTCACTTCCATGGGTCCAAAATAATCAATTCCACAGTGAGTGAATGCACGACGATGATGGGCTAATCTGGCGGAGGGCAAGTCCCCCATCTTCGGTGGTTTCGGAAGTGTTTTTCTTATCACACACATGGGACAGCTTCTCGCGACTTTCTTGACAGCTGGTCTTATCTTCAGTATCCAGTACTTTTCGCGGAGCATGTTCACAACTGCTTCATTATTAGCGTGATGAGCTAATCGGTGGTAATGCAGAATTATCAACTCAGTCAGTCGTTCCTTTGCATCCAGGATAATAGGATGTCGTTCCTCAAAAGGTACATCAGCTGTCTGGATCCTTCCTCTCACTCTCAAAAGTCCATCCTCCATTATCATTGGATCGAGAGCTTTCAGACGACTTTGTTTCGGTAAATCCTTGCCTGCTTTCATATTTTCTATGTCTATTTCGAACGCAGTTTTCTGAGACTGAAGGATCAATATCTTCTCAGCTTCTCGGATCAAGTCTCCAGTGACCTCGGGCCGTTCTTTCAGCCTTAGGCGCTTGATGAAGGCCAGCACACGAGCCATTGTTCTCACCGCCCGAATCCAGGATGAAAAACGCTGGACTTCCAGTATAGTGGGCGGGGCTTCCGTGATGGTATGAACTCGATTTGGGCGTAGTTCACTGGTCTCTTCATCGGTGGCATTCGTTTGGTCTTCTTTCGGCCACTCATCTTCATTTTTCATAAGGAAGTCTGGACCAGAGAACCATATCGACTCTTCTCGGGTCCATCCCTTTCTGGTCGCTTCGTCAGCTGGGTTTTGTACTGTCGGAACCCATCTCCATTCATCGCTTCTGGATCTCTCATCTATTTCAGCTAAGCGATGTGCCACGAACGGCTTGAAATCCCTCGGGTCCGATCTAATCCAGTGTAAAACTGTTTTGGAGTCTGTCCAAAATACTCTTCTTTTTATCTTGAAGCTATGTTCTTTCTCCACCATGTTTGCCAGGCGGCAGGCTAGCACGGCTGCTTGCAGTTCAAGCCGTGGCATCGAGACCATCTTCATGGGTGTCACTTTGGCTTTTCCTGAGACGAGCGCCACTTCCCTTTTCTCGTCGCTCTTCGTACTTACTGGGCCATGAATTACCCAACCTAGCTTGGTCAGGGAGGCCACCGGTCTTCCCGATTTCCCTCGCCTTATGTCGCCGCCCACCATTGATTCCCAATTGTCCTGTCCTATGAGGACGAGTGGGACAGCGTCTCTCATTTCTTGAATTCCCAATCCTTTCAAATGATCACTATTTTCGATCACACTCTTTGGCACCGTCTGCGGTGGCAGGTTCATCTCCCTGATGGTCCTCATCTTCAGAATGCGGGGTTCTTCATTTGGTCCCCATATAGTCACACTTACTAACCTTGATGAGTCATCTTCAATCGAGTGTCCGCCGGCACTGAGGATCTGGATCGGTGATCTCGGACCTCGCAATTCCGTGGCAAGAGTCTCGTCTATCAACGAAATAGTGGCACCGTCGTCAAGCAGAGCGTAAGTGTCAATCAGACGACCCCCGTTTTTCACTTGTACAGGCACTACCTTCAGGAGTGACTTCACACATCGTCTGTCCCCGAGGTTAGTGACACGCTCAGTCTGAGTAGAAATATCAAAAGGTTGGTTACCTGGTTTATCCACGTGCAGGAGCGTGTGATGGCCATAATTACACTTAGCACATTTCCTATATTTACACCTTAATCGACTATGATTGCCACTTAGACACTTAAAACATAACTTATTGTCTTTAACAAAGTCCCAACGTTCATTTACACTTTTGTCACGAAAACTGTCACACGAAGCTAACCGATGATCATTTTCACATAGCACGCACTTTATTTCACTGTTGTTATGCACGTTCACTTTATGCACATTTTTCACATTGGCACGGTTACTCACAGTTTGATTCCGTGGTGTCACCTGCCTTTGCGCAGCCGCAGGTCTGCTCCCGATGATGTCGGCAGGAAGCACGAAAGCTGCGGTGTCGGTGAGTTCCTCCAAGAAGTCCACGAATATGATGAGGGTTGGCGACACACGCAGATCGACTCCACCGGCGATGGCTTGACTCCGTGCAAACTTGGAGTACTCGTGGCGCTGGGTCGGTGTTAGTTTCTCCAGCAGCTCACTCACAAGTTGTGGGTTGTTAATGAAGCCGTCCGCCTTGATGTTTCTGAGTGTGGAGATGCAGGAGCGGACGGTGGCACTGAAGACACGAAGGCCATCGCTGTCATTGTCGGCGGTCTTGGGTAGTGCTCGAATCTTCCCGATAGCGCTCTTCAATAGGAGGTTTGGATCCCCGTAGGTGCGCTCTAAGCATCTCAGGATCTCGCCAGGATCGGAGCTGGTGCGGAGAAGGTCTTCAACCAGTTGCTTCGCCTTGCCATGTATCGCTGATTGTAGTCTCGCAAGGTTTTCTGATGGCCGGAACTCGTACTGGGCAGTGGAATCTTCATATTTCTTCTTAAAGGCAAGCCAGTCAGCTGGATCCCCACTGAAGTTAGGCAACTCGTAGAAAGCTCGCGGCATAGGGCGTGGTTTGGCCATGTCTCGTAGGGTTTCGGCCAACTCTTCGATCGCCTTCCCGGGCTGTCGACGTCCCCTTGATGAATCACGTCCATCTCGGCCAGAGTGCGGGGTCTTCTCACGAGCGGGCTCAAAAGGTGACTTCTGGATCCACTCCTGGATGCGATCTTCTTTAGGTGGTTCTATTCTCGCTAAGGCCTCTTCCTCTTCTTCCTCCTCTGCGTCTAGTTCCGCCAGTTGCATTGCCTTTTTTTTCTCGGCGAGACGCTGTTGTGCTGCGCACATTTCAAGTTCTGCTTCGTATTCGATTCTCTTTCGTGTCGCTTCTCTATGTGCGCGACTGGAACGGGACGACGTGACACTTGGAGCTTTTCGGGGCGCTCGTACGGTGCTCACGGTCGGCGTTGCTTCATGATCTGGATCTCTGGTCGTGAAATCCACCACTCTTCCACCAATGCCGGAAGACGGAATCTCTGGGATGTATATTTCACCAGGTATCCCTTGGTTAACCGTCGACGGCGATCGGAGTGGGCGGACGAACGTAGCTACCCCGGAGTCTGCGGGTTCCGTATGTGCAGGATCGCTCTGGGCCGTTGACGTTCCGCCTCTCTCCTTTGCCTTGCTCCTCGTCGGGTACGACATGGTTGCTTCTTCAAATATCCCAGGAATTCTTCAAGTCCCAGACTGAATGATCCAAAAATATTCTAAGTCTTGGGAATTTTTCTTCAAATTTTCTAAGTCCTGGGTGCTGGCAGCGAAATCTTCTAAGTCCCCGGCGTATCCGGCTCGAAGGACCACTTGTAAGCTTAGCAGGTGCAGGGGTTCAGCGACGTCGGGTAGAAGAATTAAAACTCCAGCTTTTTTTTACTATTTGTATTTTCAAACCATAGTAGGTATATATTGAACTGAACAATTTTCATCAGTAGTAGTCTCACGCGCGCCGCAGGCGCGCGGTAATGCTGGTTTTGGCTTGCGCCACTTCAGCTGTTGCGGGTTCGCAGCTCGCCGCAGCGGGCTGGTCAGTGGGGTCCTCCCTTTGTGATTTCACACACCGTCCTCGGCGCGGTCAAGCCCTGCCAGGTGAGACCCCCCGAGGGGGGAGGCCTAGCGAGCGACCTGCGAGCGGACGGCGGACTGTCACAGAGGGGACCGCATCTAAATGAGAGAAATGGATAATCGATATGTTTTTTTTTTTTTTTTTTTTAATTTTTTTTATGTTTTTCTTTTCTTTTTTTTGATAGATATTTTTAAATGTATTAATATATATATATATATATTTTTTATTTTTTTTATATTTTTTTTTTTGCTACTTTAACTTCACAGTTAGTCGGGTGCGGGCTGGATCTGAGGCGGCGGCCGCAGGAGGGAGCCACTTGCGGTGAGAGGCGGAGTGGGGGCAGCGGGCGGCGACACAGCGATGTCTCGCGGGAGCGCGCGGGTGCGCCTTTCTTCGCGGCGCTCGTAAGTCGGGGCTATGTTGCGCAGATGTTCGTAATCCGATGCGTCGGCGCGCGCAAACATGTTGCGCGCGAGCCTGCTCACGAAGTCATCTAGGGGCTCGATTTTTAAATCCCTGTGGAGGGTAGTGTTGCGTACATACCGGGCAGCGTTCGTTATCATTCGGAGAGAGATGTTTTGCTGCGCGCGGAAGCGTCTGCGCTGGGGTTCCGTGGTGAGTGCGTACCAAGCTGGGGCGGCGTAAGTCAAGATAGAGCGGAGGTACGTCTTGTATATCCCCAGCTTGGTTTTGAGTGGTAGGCGGCTGATGAGGGCAGGGCGGAGCTTGGTGCGGGCGGCTTTCATCTTGCTTATGGCGCTCGTGATGTGGGGGCGCATGGTTAGGCGGCGGTCTAGTGTGACACCTAAGTAAGTGGCGGTCGGCGACCACTCTACCGTGACATTGTTGATGGTGAGAGGCGCTGGCTTGGCTTTGTGGCTTCCGAAAGTGATGGCCTGGGTCTTGGCTGCGTTGATGGCCATGCGCCATCTGTCCAGGTAGGGCGGCAGGGCGTCCAGGACTCTCTGCAGCTTGATAGTGGCGTGATGAGGGTTGATAGAGCTCGCTATGTACGCCGTGTCGTCGGCGTACAGAGCGAGCTTTACGTCGCCTATGACTGGAGCGTCGTTAGTAAAAGCTGTGTAGAGGGCCGGGGAAAGGCAGCTTCCTTGAGGCACGCCCGCGCGAGCGGGGCGGGGGGCGGATGTAGCGTCTTCCACGGCGACCACGAAGGCTCGGTCGCGCAGGAATGCGGCGACGACATGGAGCAACCGTAGTGGTAGAGCGGACTGGGAGAGCTTGTAGAGCAAGCCCTCGTGCCACACTCTATCAAACGCCTTCTCCATATCTAAGAAGACTGCCGCGGGGTGCTCGTGTTTGTTGAGGCAGGTCGCAATATGATGGAGCACTCGGGTTAGTTGCAGCGTCGTTGAATGTTGCGGACGGAAGCCAAATTGTTCTGGGCGCGGCTCTATGAACGGCATCAGCAGGGGCAGGAGCAGCTTTTCCAAAATTTTGGAGAGGGTGGCAAGGAGGGTGATGGGCCTATAGCTCTCTGGGCGTGAAGGGTTTTTCCCGGGCTTCGATTCTTGTATATTTATTTTATATTTTTTTTCTGTGATCTCGGAAATAGCTCTAACAATTTCGCTGAAATTTGGTATATGGGGGTTTTCAGGGGTAAACAATTGATCTAGATTAGTCTTATGTTTGGAAAAACGCGTGTTTTGCTTTTTTCATGCGTTTTTCTTTCAACGCAGAATATGGTCGCTAATTTCGTCCTACCGGCCAAAGTCCGTCCGGTCTAGCGTGTTAAGACGGGGGCGGCAAAAAACGAGTGTACCGGGTTTGAATCCCGCTCGATGACTTAGTTTTTTTTTAATACACGCTGAAATTTTAATCATTTGGTTCCCGCCGTGTGGTGGTTGCACTCATGATTATAAACAACTTTTACTATGGGGCCATCTCTCCTGCTCGCAAAAAAATCTGCTGTTCCATACAAAAGTGCAGTACCTACTCGACGTTAATGTATGGAACAGCTGTTTTTTTTGCGCTTGCAGGGAGAAAATGAATTCTTATGAAACATACGCTAAATATTTTGTAATATACTCTTATCTTACATCATGGAGGCAATTTTGAAAATATCAACATTAAGTATTTTTTTGGATTTTTTTTTAATCCCTATTCTATGAGTGAGTATTTTTCAAAAGTTACTAGTAATAGGTAATCGCAAAGTGTCATACATCGGAACATTAAAAGGCGGAAGAGGGTAGGTCACCCTTTTTCCCGCCCGGCTCCAGGTGACAGCTAGTTTGTGGTTTTAGCACCGAATAGGTATATTTACAAAAAAGAACTGAAAGAGGTGGTCTGGCCCTTAGGCTAAAAAGTTTGGCGACCCATGCTCTAAGCTATAGTTTTAATCTAAAACGAAAAACTTCCTTTGCTAGATAAAAAACTAGGTAATAAAATAATTTTTATTTTTAACAAATATATCATCTGTCTCATTTATGGTATCATCTGCCTATTATCTGTTTCTCTTTACATACAGATCCATGGCACTCTAAAAATGTGCGGCATAGCGATAGCAAATTACTCCATCCATAGAAGTACTAAAAACATAAAACTTTGGGCAAAGTATCAAAATCGCTTGGTCGTAGTTTCAACACAGTATCGTGAACTCGTGAGTTGTCGTTAACGCTTCAGTATGTTTTACTAGTCTGTGAATATACGCAGAGCGCAGATTTGTCATATGGCTCTTAACGTTTTTGTCTAGCAACTGTGTTAAAGAAAATATTTTGTGTCGCACGGCGGAATTTTCATTAAATTATTTTTTCGAAAATCCTTTACAGAACTAAAACTATGAAAATTTGTATCAGAAAAAAAAACTGGTAAATAGCCCAGTTGTATCACTATATAGAATAAGAAACTTGTTAAACATTTTTGTCTAGCAACTGTAACAAAAAATTGTGTCGCATGGCGGACTTTTCTCTCCTCCAGCCACACCTCATACTTCCAGTACCCAAACGGACTTCCGGTTACCAAAATTGAGTTCAGCGACCCCCAAAACAAATGCCAGGAACCCAAGAACCTTATATTCATATTCTATATTCACTATCACTCTCTCAGTCACACTCGTTGTGGTAAGCGCGGTGAGCCGCCATTTTGAATCCCATTCTATATCTGCGCGGGTGTTGTATGTTGTACCTAGATGATGTTTTTGTACTTTCATATAAAATTAGTATGGAAAAATATAAAAAACTCGCACTTGACCGTTTTTTGACTTTTCATTCAGTACCCCTTATCTGCTTCCGGAGAAGGGGATCAAAACCTTATTTTTTGGCTCCGACGCACCGTTTCTGAGATATTTGCATTTTTGTATTTTTTCGAAATTAGGTTATAAGTACCTAAGTATTAGGTTATAAGTAAAAAATGCGAATACTGCCTACTATACCTACTATAGTAGGTATAGTAGGCAGTATTCGCATTTTTTGAGTAAAGTACTATACAAGCCTTGGTCCACAATGACTGCACTGCTGGCCACGTTATGATGACTCGAGCTAAGCTTAACTACGCTCTCGGCCTTCAAGCTTGGTCATCATTGCAGCCCTTGCTGTCCGCGCTATTGGGAGGGTGCGAAGGTATAATAATCGATCGCAGCGCTCATGGTGGTAAAAAGTAGAAATAATGAAGGCTCTTTAATCTGTTTGAAAACGATATTTAATTTATTATTAGCGTTACAGGAATAATTATATATGTTTATTATCACTTAGTAAAATTATTAAAGTAGCTTTATCCTCTTATTTTACAAAATCTACAACTAAAAAAGAAGTAAACAAACCCTTATATAACCAAAACAAAACACTCTTTTTGAATAGATCTTACTTGCCATATTTAATTTAAATGACCAAAAATGATTCCACAACACTGTCCACCCAAATCACAGTAATTTTGAAATTTACATTAATAACACAATATGTGTAGTATATTTTAACATTTTGTCACAATGCCGCCATTACATATCAAAACGTCAAAACGGTCAGGTCAGAGCCAACAAAGTTGCGACACGCTAGGTGGCGCTAAAAGCGTGCATGGAGCCAATAAAGGCCTCGACCTCCGGTCAGTCCGGTCTCGGGAGAAAAAGGCAATTCAAGTTTTGGATGACCATAGGTAATCGACGAATCAGAATTACAGAAAATTTTCACTACTTTACTCAGATACATTATCTAAGATTCTTTTGATACATTAAGGCTCTTATTAATACCAATGACCTTGCTGAATGACCTTGAGATGCCTTGAGCTTACACGTTTCGCGGATAATCGCGCGCTTCGGCCACAGAAAAGAAAATAAGTACAGATGACCTACTAAATAAAGAACTATGTATGTAATCTAATTACAGCCTCTTCCTTAATACCAGCCTTTTTATTTTTTTAAATAAGATTTCTTTTTTCTAAGTCTAATCGGTTACATATTAGAATGGCCTAAGGTTATAACACCTATGGACGAAAACCTAATTTGCAAAACAATGCACAAAATACCTAAGCTCATAATATATAATAGTTGAAATGCATAATGTGCGGTTTACCTAAAGTCGATTCAGGATAAATACATCCCTTATGTATGTAGCCTAAACTTTAGAAATTCTAAAACATACACATTTTATATGAGTAGAGTAGGTATGTTAATAAAATCTTGACATCATGCCTAGAATCTTCTTTACCAAATGGGAATCAATGCTTTGAAAAAACAGTAATAGTGAACCAAAACCAGTAATGTGTAACTGTGTAGGTGTCGGCCATCTTGGTCTCACGTTAATCTTTACGTTTGAACATCAATATTACCCCGTCACGCCACCTAAAATTTACTCAACGAGCATTCACAAAGACTGAGTACAGAGTGGCTGTGTTCGAAAAACAGCATTAGAGAACGATCAACGCAAGCAAACTTTGGGAAGTCTGTTTACGAAGGCAAGATGTTATTTTTATGGTTTTAATAAAACTAGTAATAGATCAAATTCATAACGTTTTAAGATTACCTACTTATTTGTAATTAAATTTAGTAATGTCGGAAAAATTAGGGGTGGGGGGGGGGCTGGAATTTGGTGGGTTATTTTCCATAAATTCCTTTAATCAGCCGCGGGCTGATATATCATGGGTATTTAACTTTCGTTTAACAAATTAAATTCATCTTAATTTGCTCGTCTTATGGCCAAATACTCAAACGCTAATTAACTTTGAGGGGCTCTCAAACGTCGTCCTGTCGCATTAAATGTCAAAGATATGACAAAGACAGCATGCTGTTTGAGAGCTGCTCAAAGTTAAGTAGCGTTTGAGTATTCGGCCATTAAGGTTGTAATTTGTAGTGCTATTAACTTAGAATTACTAATCCTGCACCCAATGGCCTAAATACAGCCAGGTAATTAATGTGCAATTCCTAAGATATTTGTCCTGCAAATGAGGAACTTATATTAGAAATATATTTGAACCTAACATCAGCCGGTCATCAAAACTTTACGGCAATATACAGGCTGTTCCGAAATATTATTTAGATAAACGCACGAAGGGTTCCGTACCAAAAAACGGCAAAAAAAATACATTTGTTGTATGGGAGCCCCCCTAAATAATAATTTTATTGTGTTTTTAGTATTTGTCGTTATAGCGGCAACAGAAATACATCATCTGTGAATTTCGACTTTCTAGCTATCACGGTTCATGAGATACAGCCTGGTGACAGACAGACAGACAGACAGACGGACAGCGGAGTCTTAGTAATAGGATCCCGTTTTTACCCTTTGCGTACGGAACCCTAAAAAGTGTAATGACCTAAAATGTTCCTTCGTTAGATAGCAAGGTGCTTTTTTTTTAATTTTTGAAATGCCGCCCCGTTCTCGAGATATCGGAAATTTTTTGTGAAAAGACACAATTGACTCTTTCAAAATATTTTTCACATCTTATGCACTTTAAATTTCGCGTCTTTTGAGCCCTTATACGTTCTTGTGGCCATAAACCTCAGGGTATCACGGCTGAGTCGCACTTTCAACGAAAATTTCAGGGACCTACTGGAGCGAACGAAAAAACATTTTCAATGTTTAAAACTCCTTACTAATGCGCGAAAAAAAATCAGCTGTTTCATACAAAAATTAATAATGAAAATATTAAAATGTATGAAACAGTCGTTTTTTTTCTCGCGATTTCAGAGTTGGTGCCGTAGTGAAAATTATTCAGTTTGATGGTCTTTATCTACCATATTCGGCATTTACGGGTTATTTTGTAACACGTTGTATATTAAACCAAAGAGTTTTTGCGGTACTTTTTTTTGTTATGCCTTTTTTCATATATTTATATTCTAAGTTGTTTAATATTTACAAGAGATGTATAATTTCAAAGACTTAAGCTAATAAATTTAATAGAAAAAATACTAGAAAAAACCGGCCAAGTGCGTGTCGGGCCACGCGCCATAGGGTTCCGTAGTTACCTTATACCATACCATATTTAATACCACCTATCATTTTTCGTCTGCAAAAATAACTTTGTTTTTCACAGTGTTGGTATGAATGACAAAGTTATATTTGCGGTTTTGGAAAATGTGCTATATCTCAAAAACTAATTACTATATCTCATTCAAACCAATTTTGGTTGAAAGTGTTGAAAGTGTAATATTTGTCAATTGCAAACGTCAAAAAATTGCGCAGCGCGACACAGGTCCATTCAGCAATACGCCTCCTCCCCCACTGATTTTTTAGACGAGAAAATGGCGCGACGACATGTGACCGTGCGCGAAATGGAATATAACAATATTGAAATTATTTTTAGCTACTAATCAAAAATCTAAAACAACCATGCCCTGCGTCTTTTTTTGTAGAATATTTACAAAGAAAAAATAACAATTTTCGACTTATATTAACCGAGCGAAATGGATTTAAAAATTGCAATGGATGTAGGTTTAGGATTTTTTTTCCAATACATATAATAAAAAAATATAAATGTAAAACAACAGTGCCCTCTGATATATAATGTAGTTTTACATATATTTTTTTGAAAGCCATATCTGTAATATTGATGGAGAAAAACGCATTTAAAAAAGGTGGATATTCATGCTTTGAGATATACATGAGCCTTAATATATGCAATAATTGTCATAAAATGTTTAAAAAAGGATAAAGTTGGGATAAAGGTATTGCAGTTATCTTATTTTACCTGAAATACGTAAAAAAGCTGTAAATCTCTTAAACACACATTAATCTTTACCTACTGCATTTAGAATAGTTCTCTGTCCCCCATTATATAAGTTGATGTTAAAATAAGTTGAAATAAAATTCTTATTAAGGCGGTATAATTATTTTATTTATTGTAAGCTTTCTTAAGTTTGTATACTTTAATGGAACTATAGGTCTTTTTTTGGATCCATATAACATTGCAAAATAATTGTATTATGTTTAACCGTTTGTTTTATACTGTATTTTTTTTAATTTTGTTTTTTTAGAGTCCATATCTCATTTTGCTTTTAAATTTATTGAAAAAAATGCTAGATATTTTCTTTACCCAGAAGAAAAAACCGTTGTTAACGCTTCTACAGTTATATAAGAAAGAAAGAAAATACATTTATTTTGAACAACACACAACGATACACAACATTACAAAGACAATACAAACAATTAGCACATACAAGGCTAATACCAATAAAACATTGTGCATCGTCGCGTGATGTCAAAACTGTACTCGGCTTAGCTCTACCATGAGTTGGTAAGTAAACTACAATAGTTTACTATACTCGCTAGCGAGCATCGAGTAACGTTTTGGCCTTTTTCATAGCAATTCGGTACCATGAGTTACTAATTGACAGATGGTATCGAGAAATACCATAACGATAGTAGTAAAGTTACTCACTTGCGTTTTGAGGCGTGAGATCAATGAGTATACCTTTTACTCATGGAAATAGTACTATAAACCGGAATGAGCGCTTCGCCCCAAAACGAGCCGACAGAGAGGTCAAGTAGATGTATGTGTCCTTTTCTTCATTAGGGTGACCAAACCGTATGGTTGGCCGGAGACATACATAATACTTTAAACTGTTTAATATAAACTTAAATACCTAGGTAGTTCTTTATTTATAATTAACACTTTTTACCGCGTTTTTATTAGGTTGCTTGCTCTTTTGTTTGTTTGAGCACAAATTTTGCAAACGATTTCATACCAAATTCCCGATGAGCTAGAGACTTGAAACTTTGAACACAGGTCAGAAATGGAAGGAAATGCAATATTACAGTGTCATTGAGGTGATCTGATAATGGAGCCGGAAGAACGCCACAGGAACTCTATGATGAATGAAACTATACAACCCCATCGTGTTTGGGCTTATTAGAATTGTCTCTGACGGGAGACGAGGTTCAGGGTCGGATGATGAAGTCTGGATTCCATGCCATAGGAACTCAATATTGAAATCATGCAACCCCATTGAGTTTGGGCTCGTTTGAATCGTCTTGACGAGTGCTCTGTTGGGTAATAGTATCCAAGAGTCTGTACCCTTAGCACGAACAGATATCGAGAAAAATAACGCGCGTAAAATTACTCGAATCTCATAATTTTGTATGGAAATTGGTACAGCGCCACTACGTCCGTAAACGGCACTAAAATTTCGTAGCACGAAACATTTTGACATAAGCTATCGAGCAGCCTTCGAATCGAATTCGAATAGTAAAGTTACAACTTGTATGGAAATCGTTAGCACGAACCCACTTTTGACATACGGTATCGAGAAACTCGCAAGCTGGCTATCGACAACTTACTCACTGACATTTTTTCAGTGAGAGTCATTTCGAGCGACTTTGTATTATTTATTATTAAAATTTAAAAGCATATATGTAGTAACAAATATTAAGTTTGAGAACTATAACATGTCCGCTGAATTATCCACAGGCAATATTACTTAAATTGTCCTCATTATACAAAGAAATTTGTAAAATAAAAATCTCGTAATTTTATGCTATCCACGGTATTCCCCACTTCCACCATACCTACATTTTAGCAATATTTTAGAACTTACCTACAAAACTCAAATAAAACCAGCACGCGTAGCATGAGCAAACGGGACTCTTGTCTACGAAGACTTGTCGTCTCGACCTTCTCGATTGCTGAGCACAGTTTGACAGACAGGTGGGACTCGTTCTCAGAATTTCGAAACCTTTTAATGTCTTTTAATAAAAAAAGTGAATTTTAAAGGTAATCTTTTTATTTTAACACCAATAAACGTCAAAATTATCTAAAATGATCCGAAATCATTTAGTTTAAACATGATTCTCATTTTTTTTATAAGTTCTAAGATAAAGAGGCACTCAAGAAAGCGTTCTCTTCCGTAGACAAGCTCTCTCGAGCTCGAGAAGAATAATATTGCCAGTAGAAAATAATAACTTTATTTCTCATAAAGCACCGTTCCTTTCTATAGATTTCACAACGCTAAACTCTTAAAACTAATTAAATATAGCTGTATGGATATAAATTCGTTTGCCTTTCTTTTATTTAGAGTATTTTGAAAAGATAACACAGACTACTAACGAAATTGTTAATTTAGTAGTCTGTGTAAAATGACGAGAAAATTACGAAATATTGAAATCAACGTATGAAAATAATTTTAGTTTAAGTTTTTAAGGAATAAAATATAAGCACGGACAATTTAGATTTATTCTTATTGCGAAATTTAGATTAATATAAAATAAAATACGTAGAAAACTATTTCGAATCTTCTTATTAGTCTGTGAACTCTCTCTCGATCTTCTCGACTATTCAAAGGGTGGTAGACAAGTTTCTCTGATTCTGTCAAATTAATGTCAGTTGAAGAGAAAAGCTCGTGTTTGTCGACTTTTGACATTAGGCCACGACAAAGAACAATACGAGTCTACTAGTTGTAAATGCGAGCATGAGTATCTCGATCTCAACCCGACAAAAGTGACATTTCGGTGTAGACAAGCCATTGTTCTGTGAGTCGAATTTTATCTCGATGTTGGTCATGCTACGCGTGCAGAGGATACGGTGTTATACTATACGTTTTATATTTGTTTTCAGCAACAACATCATACAGTTTGCACACAGTAAATTATGTTTCATTTAGGTAGATATTAAAAAAATAAGACCTTAAAACTAAGACGAAAACACTAAATATAACAATGCAAACATAATTAAGTCTTTAATTTGTCGAATCTTCAAACACTATACCTAAGCACTTATTCCGATGAAATTCACATATTTTCATAGCACGTTCAAAATTTCAAATGTTTTATTGTTTATGTGTAAACAATTTCTTATTCATTGACGATAATCCAATGTTATTCTTCAAGTTCATAAAAAATCTTCAATTAGGTAGAACAATTTGATGAAATTATGACACAATGTAGTTTACTCCTACCTAGGTCATAATATTATTTCCTCGCGATTGTATTATTTGTTAGCCGACACAGATAAATCAATTTAGATAAAAACAAAATAAAGAAATGGCTTTACGGTTTTCTATTTTAGGTTATATTTTTCGTTAAATCACAGGATGAGAAAGAAAGAGAGAAAGAATAGACACACTCTTCTTTTTCAAACCAATCACGGGCAAGGTGCAATGACCGTTCAAAACCATGGGCAAAATCATGCACAAATTGAAAATTATAATAGTAATTTGCAAATTAATTAAAGTTATTAAATGAAATAAATATTGCAAACAAATTTATTATTATTAATAAGAATAATAAATATAAATTATGATGATAAACAACTTGATTGAATTTTAATTAACACATTTATGATTTACATAGATATTAAACATGGTTTTTAAAAGCACCTTGCTTCAATTGGATTGATAATTGGATAGTGTCACGTTAGCTTTATTTATCGCTACTATCGAGTTGACGTAAGCCAGCTCTGTAAAATTGGTGCTGCCGATTTTGCTAGCTTTCGTATCGAGTACGTTTTCGAGTAGTATTTTCTTACGCGCGTAAGATTTCTCGATAGCTGTTCGTGCTAAGGGTACTGATGATGGAGCCGGAAGAAGGCCACAGGAACTCTGCAATAAAACCTTTCAACCCCATCGAGTTTGGACTCGTTTGAATGGTCTTGACGAGTACTCTGATAGGCGGTGGTATATTTTTAGTTTAGCTCGTTAACTAAAAAAAAGAAAATTAATATTTATTTAAAAAAATATTTTTTAAGAACAAATTATTTATCACGTTTTTATTAAGTTGCTTTTTTGTTTTTTTTTTTAAATATGGTAATTCAACCAATTAAAATCTAGTTTATTCAATTCAATTTAATTTCAAGTGTAAATAATTACGCAACTTTAAAGTTTATTCTAATTTTTAATAAAAATACAATGTGCGTGAACTTCGGAAAAACAAATAAATGTTGGAAAAACAAGTAAAAGTAGGAAAACATTGTCTAGTGATCTGTAGTTAAAAAAAGATGGAAACGATTTTCGACTTCATTGACGTTTGAAATTCGAATGCTTTTTCCCATAATTATACTTGTACATTTACTTTGCTGTTTCATTAAAAACTGTTATTTTGGTAAAGATGTCAATGAGGTCTAAAATGTTGATGTCAATGAGGTCTAAAAAGGTAAAAACAGTGGCGCTGTGCACGCGCTAGCGAACGGTCGTGTGCGGGTGACTAACGCGAGGCGGTGTCCGCTCGTCCATTACAATGTCGAGTACCGTGAAATGTTCGTCGTGTAATATCGTGATAAATGAAGTGTTGGCTTTTATAAGCAACAAGATTGATGTTATGAACGAGGATAGTATCAGTCGTATTTGTGTTAGTGCCTTTTCGGAGGGTGATATAGTGACGGCGAAACGGTTATTGTTCGAATCACTATCGTTGACAAATACAATGAAGAAGCGTAAAAAGGATGGAAAATCATTGCGTGACATCGATGATATTGTTGGTCTGCTAAAACAAACGGACCCGGCGAAATTACCGATATTCGTAGCCCGTGACTTGCAAAAATTGCCACCCGTGCTGTTCGACCATGTTGATGTAACGCGTCTACTAAAAGACCTACTCAGCTTACGTCGTGACCTAGATTTGATAACGGAACAATGCGCCTCAAAGGAAGACCTGGAGGCGGTGAAATATGATCTTGAAAACCTCAAATCGGCTTCTATCGTAAACAACTTTCCACAAAATAATGTGAACGCGAAAAGAGGTGCTTGTTTACTTGAAAATTTTGAATATAACAGTGGCCCTATGGGCCTCAGTCATCTGGATATAACTGACGAGAGGGATCTTCACAAAAATGAGAATCTTTTGTTTCCTCCTTTACCTAATGCAGTGCAACAAGAATCGACGGGGCCGACGCAGGCGCAGGCGAGTAAATCTGAGGCGGTGAGTCAGGAATCTCACGGGTTACCAACCCAACCACAACCACCAGCATCGCAGCCTCGGTTACCAACTGTTGCAAGCCCGCCACCGTCGACATCGAAGTCTCAGTTACTAGGTGTTACAAGCCCGCCAACTTCTCAGAACGTTGATAATACTAAGCTCACGAAAAAGTATTCCGAAAAGGCGCGGGATAATTGGCCAGCACCGACTCCTCCAAGTGAAGAGTGGAACCAGGTACAAAGGCGCAAGTTGCGGAATCGATTTCTTGGCCAAAGAGGTAGTGCTATCGTTGGTTCGGATAGTAACTTTAAAGCGGCAGAGATTAAAGTACCCTTATATATCTATAATGTTTCAAAGGATACAACAGTGAGTGACATTGAATTGTACATTAAAAGTAAAACGAATATAAGTGTGAAATTAGAAAATATGACAATGAAAACTGAAAAAGAGTATGATGCATATAAGTTATATGTACCTAAACATAAGATGAACATATTTATGGAACATGATTTTTGGCCAGAAGGTATAGCTTACCGTCGCTTTATAGACTTAGGAAAAAAATAGAATTTTTAATGGCACAACAAACAAGTAGTTTTACAAGTTTTAACTGCAAAAATGTAAAACGCTCAGTAGAGTGTATTAGAAAACTTTGTCAGTCGTCTGACATAGTGGCTCTTCAGGAAACCTGGCTTCTACCACATGATATCGACTTCCTCGGGACAATTAATGACAAGTTCGCATACGTTGGAAAATCAGCAGTGGACACGTCAGCGGGTATACTGCGAGGAAGACCATATGGCGGAGTCGCCTTATTATGGAGAAAAGCTGTGTTCCCGTGTGTGTCAGTGATAGAGTGTAGCAGTGTGCGTCTTACGGCTATCAAAATCACGTTGAGTGTTCGCTCGGTAATAGTAATATCGGTATATATGCCGACGGACTGCGCCGATAATCTTTTAGAGTTCACAGAGTGTTTGGGTGAGATAAACTCTATTATCGAATCAAATAACGTGGAATCCGTCTTTGTCCTGGGTGATTTCAACGCGCATCCAGGTGAGCTTTTTTCAATTGAACTTTTAAATTTTTGCTCTGAACAATCCTGGCATTGTGTTGACATGGAACTGCTTCCTGTAAGCACATACACATTTGTGAGTGAGGTGTATGGCTGTCGGAGATGGCTTGACCATTGTGTTGTGACAAGTGCAGCTAAATCGACTGTTGTTGCCGCGGAAGTTATTTATGATGTTTATTATTCTGATCATTATCCATTATCAATTAAATGTAATATTGCACTGGTTACTCCTAAAATTATGAATACTAATACTTTATTAAATAAGGTAATATGGGGGGAGAGAACCAGTGAACAAATAGAAAAATATACTAAATATTGCCATACAAAGCTCAGAGACATTGATTTTCCAAACAGTTTTTGTAAATGTGCAGACCATTTGTGTACAAACATAGATCATAGGCAGTTATTAGAAGAAATGTATAGCGATATAGTTTGTATCTTGAGAGAAGCCGCTGAATGTACTCACAAAACGGTTCACATTAAAAATAATAGAATTATAGTAGGTTGGAATAAGTATGTATGCAGTGCACACCGGGAGGCTCGGTATTGGTACAAGTGGTGGTTAGTATATAAAAAACCTAACTCAGGTTTCATCTATGACAATATGTGTGAATCGAAGAAAAATTTCAAACAAAAATTAAAATACTGCCTAGACCATCAGCAACAAATAAAAATGGACATAATGGCAAAAAATCACGCCGATAAAGAATTCCGTAAATTTTGGAACAATACAAACAAATTGAATTCAAAACCGAGCGCCCCGATATGTGTTGCTGGTGAATATGAACCGTCAGCGATCGCTAATGTATTCCGGCGTCAATTCAGAGTTGACTCTCCGCTTCTCCCTCCGGAAAATAACTTCGTTTCCGAGACCGAGGCCGCTGGCCTGTCAGTCAAAATTACTTCGAAACAAGTCTCAGAAGTTGTTAAGAATATGGTAAGAGGTAAGTCCCCCGGTCAGGACGGCCTCAGTGTAGAGCATCTGAGGAACGCTGGAGTACATATGTCGAGAGTGCTCTCTCTGTTCTTTAACCTTTGTATTAGTCATGGCTATCTACCTGACCAACTCATGCACACAACTGTGGTTCCAATCATTAAGAACAGAACGGGTGATATCTCAGATACTCAGAATTACAGGCCTATTTCGCTAGCTAACATCATAGCTAAAGTGCTGGACGCTCTCCTTGATGACATCTTGGGTAATCACATCAAACTACATGACGCTCAATTCGGCTTCAGGCCGAATTTATCCACTGAAAGCGCAATCCTGTGTCTCAAGCAGACCGTCCGGTACTACACAGATCGTAAAACACCGATTTACTGCTGTTTTTTAGACTTATCTAGGGCCTTCGATCTGGTGTCATATGACGTTTTGTGGAAAAAACTAGCTAAAACTGGTTTACCTCCTGAAATAACTTCTATTTTTAAATTTTGGTATAGAAATCAAAGAAACAATGTAAGATGGGCCGGTGCTTACTCGGATGTGTATGGGTTGGACTGTGGGGTGAGGCAGGGGGGGTTGAGCTCACCCAAGCTTTTCAACCTTTACATGAACGACCTGATCGAGGAGCTGAGCAATACCGGAGTCGGTTGTCACATCGACGGCGTTTGTATTAACAACATTAACTACGCGGACGACATGGTGTTGCTAAGCCCTTCGATCGGAGCGCTGCGCAAACTACTAGGAGTATGCGAGAAGTATGCGTTGGACCATGGACTTAAGTATAATTCGAACAAGAGCCAACTATTGATATTTAAGGCGAAGAATAAAGGCTGTGAATCGGTTCCACCAGTTGCGCTTTGTGGAGCACCGCTGAGTAGAGTCACTAAATTTAAGTACCTGGGTCATTGGCTCACTGAATCTTTGTCAGACGATATAGACATTGAAAGGGACCGCAGGGCGCTTTGTGTGCGCGGCAACATGCTGGCTCGGAGGTTCGCACGGTGTAGCAAACAAGCCAAATTAACTCTCTTTAGAGCCTACTGTCAAACATTCTACTCGTGCAGCCTCTGGATCAGTTTCACGCAGCGTGCATACAGCGCTCTGCGGGTGCAATATAACGACGCCTTTAGGATGCTTTTTGGGTTGCCGCGATACTGCAGTGCCTCGACGATGTTCGCAGAGGCGAGGATCGATTGTTTTTATACAATAATAAGAAAGCGTTGTGCCTCACTGCTAAATCGTCTTCGTGGCACCTCAAACAGCATCCTGAATGCGCTGGCCCAGCGTTGGGACTCACCCCTGCTGGAACGGTGGTTGCGCCTTCATGCTCCGGCATGCAGGCACTGAATGTCTTATAAATATAAAGTAGTGTATAGTGTTTTGTTTGTATCTAAATTACTAACATAGGTTAAGACATCATTGTTACTAACAAAATATGGAATTTTTATTCTGAAATAAATGATAATAATAATAATAATAAAATACTTGCACCAATTTCTTTACTTGTGAAATTAATAAAATGGGTGCAAGAGATTTACGACGACACAATGTTAAAAATAAAAAAAAAACAAAATGGCGGCCAACTATATTGTTCGTGGGCCGATTTTATGAAACTCGATTTTGTTTTTATTTTGATCAAAATATAACAAAGAAATGTTAAAAATATAAAAAAAATATGGCAGCCAACTCTTTTATTTGTGGGCTGATTTGAATGAAACTCGGTTTTTAGTACTAATTTGACAAGAAAATAATAACACAATATGTATTGAAAAAATTAAAAAATCTAAGATGGCAGCCAACTTGTTTGTTTTTAAGCCGATTTCGATGAAACTCGGTTTTTGGTAATATTTTGACAGGAAAATAACAACGCAATTTTTAAAATACTAAAAATCTAAGATGGCGGCCAACTTTTTTTGTTTTTTTTGGGCCGATTTCGATAAAACTCGGTTTTTGGTTACTAATTAGACAAGAAAATAACAACTCAATGTAAACTGAAGGAAAAATCAAAAAAGAAAAATTAAAAATTGCGTTATTTTCTTGTCAAAATAGTTTCAAAAACCGAGTTTCATCTAAATCGGCCCAAAAACAAAAAAATTGGCCGCCATATTGGATTTTTATATTTTTTAACATTGCGTTGTTATTTTCTTGTCAAAATCGTACCAAAAACCAAGTTTCATCGAAATCGGCCCAAAAACAAAAAAGTTGACCGCCATCTTGGATTTTTTAAATTTTCAACATTGCGTTGTTATTTTCTTGTCAAAATCGTACCAAAAACCAAGTTTCATCGAAATCGGCCCAAAAACAAAAAAGTTGGCCGCCATATTGGATTTTTAGTTTTTTAAAAATTGCGTTGTTATTTTCTTGTCAAAATAGTTCCGAAAACCAAGTTTCATCGAAATCGGCCCAAAAACAAAAAAGTTGTCCGCCATCTTGGAGTTTTGGTTTTTTAAAAATTGCGTTGTTATTTTCTTGTCAAAATAGTTCCAAAAACCGAGTTTTTTTACACCAATTATTCGACACGTACCCGTACACCGTACATTCTCATTGCACACACATACACCACACACACACACACACACACACACACACACACACACACACACACACACACATACACACGCACACATACAAATTTTGAACTAACTCTAGTATTAATTTTTAAGTAAACTGTTTCAATGTAGTTCGATTATATCATCACATGTTTGTAACTAGATTGCCACAAATGTCCGACGGTGGGAGCCCGATGATCTGTGCTAACGGGTATTTACTTACCCATTTCAGACGTCAGTCTCACACAAACCTAGCTTAGTACATATTATATAATAAGTTATAATTTAAGATTTATGTTTGTGATGAGAAAATAAAGATTATTATTATTATTATTATAGTTTCATCGAAATTGGCCCAAAAACAAAAAAGTTGGCCGCCATCTTGGATTTTTTAAATTTTCAACATTGCGTTGTTATTTTCTTGTCAAAATCGTACCAAAACTAAGTTTCATCGAAATCGGCCCATAAACAAAAAAGTTGACCGCTATCTTGGATTTTTTAAATTTTCAACATTGCGTTGTTATTTTCTTGTCAAAATCGTACCAAAAACCAAGTTTCATCGAAATCGGCCCAAAAACAAAAAGTTGACTGCCATCTTGGATTTTTTAAATTTTCAACATTGCGTTGTTATTTTCTTGTCAAAATCGTACCAAAAACCAAGTTTCATCGAAATCGGCCCAAAAACAAAAAAAGTTGACCGCCATCTTGGATTTTTTAAATTTTCAACATTGCGTTGTTATTTTCTTGTCAAAATCGTACCAAAAACCAAGTTTCATCGAAATCGGCCCAAAAACAAAAAAGTTGACCGCCATCTTGGATTTTTTAAATTTTCAACATTGCGTTGTTATTTTCTTGTCAAAATCGTACCAAAAACCAAGTTTCATCGAAATCGGCCCAAAAACAAAAAAGTTGACCGACATCTTGGATTTTTTAAATTTTCAACATTGCGTTGTTATTTTCTTGTCAAAATCGTACCAAAAACCAGCTTTCATCGAAATCGGCCCAAAAACAAAAAAGTTGGCCGCCATCTTGGATTTTTAGTTTTTTAAAAATTGCGTTGTCATTTTCTTGTCAAAATCGTACCAAAAACCGAGTTTCATCAAAATCGGCCCAAAAACAAAAAAGTTGGCCGCCATCTTGGATTTTTAGTTTTTTAAAAATTGCGTTGTTATTTTCTTGTCAAAATAGTTCCAAAAACCAAGTTTCATCGAAATCGGCCCAAAAACAAAAAAGTTGGCCGCCGTCTTGGATTTTTAGTTTTTTAAAAATTGCGTTGTTATTTTCTTGTCAAAATAGTTCCAAAAACCGAGTTTCATCGAAATCGGCCCAAAAACAAAAAAGATGGCCGCCATCTTGGATTTCTTAAATTTTCAACATTGCGTTGTTATTTTCTTGTCAAAATCGTTCCAAAAACCGAGTTTCATCGAAATCGGCCCAAAAACAAAAAAGTTGGCCGCCATCTTGGATTTTTTAAATTTTCAACATTGCGTTGTTATTTTCATGTTGAAATAGTACCAAAAACCGAGTATCATCGAAATAGGCGCACAAACATGAATTTGATTATTATTATTAATTTTACCGTCTCGCCTGCGACCTCTAGCCATTTCAATAGAACAATTTCGTTTTTTTGGAAATCTGAAATGGTGCAGTATTTATGGTCACACTAGTTTTGTAAAGTAACATTTCCTATAGATTGAAATTCTTAAATTGAAATTCGGCGCCAAGGTCAAAATCGGAGTTGCCAAGATTGACACTTCTATTTATTACCACCTCACCGATGATAGCTGATTAGCATTATTTTAGATATTTAATTAAATCAAAAGAGTAAGTTCTGTTTTATATTACAATTATTATGTGTCATTCTAAATTAATATTTAAATAGTATATATTCGACTTCCCATTCCGAATCCTTAATTTTGATACACTACTTGATTGGTAACGTACATATATTTAGTCCTACTATCGTGGTATTATTGTTTAGTAATGGCAATTGTGCGAACGAGACACCGACCTCCACCTGGTGTTGTCTCATTCACACAGTAGTGCCTTCAGTCAATGTCGTCGATAGAATTTCAACTCTATGACCAATGTAATAAAGTTGAATTTCTTTTAAACGATAGGTGAAATTTTTTGTAGAGTACTCACTCCCTATTATAAACCTCCTTGACCTTTTACTATCCTCTATGGCATAGAGGAATTTAAAAAATAGGTACAACAAAAGAGAATGTAATCAAACCGCGGTACAACATAGTCATTGGCGTGAATACTTCTATTTTAATTTAATTTAGTATTTTTTGTGTCTAAAATAGTCTAAATAATGTCTTTCAGAGCTTATTTAGCATAAAATATGTGCGCCATAGCTGCATAATGCGACGAAATCAAGGGCAAATTATAAACCGATAAATATGAAAACCCGTGTTAGAAATCCTCTAGTCAGGGGGTGGGTCAGGTTGTGCCCAACGCTGAATAGTGGCCCTTCTAGGTGGGCCCTCCATTCAGTGGGCTTACTAAGGTCACCATTCAAATACGCCGTAACGTAATGCATTCCTCCACTTTGAAACTAATATAAAAAAGTTTAATTAAGTCCTTCCCATCAAGCATATTACAAAATTAGAAAATGTTGTGTTAAATCTAAATAATAATCTAGTATCAAGGTAATAAGTACTTGATACAAATAAGGCCTATTTAATTTTAAGTCTTTAAATATTATTTAATTTATTATTTAACAGTAGGAATATAAGAAAACAGTTCTAACTAAATGTAATTTTCCGAAAACTTGACTTTGGCCGTAATAAATCGATTACACTTATTAAATTAAGGCCTATAACTTTTTTATGTTAAATTGAGGTTAAATATGAAATCATATTAAATAAAAACATCTTATCAATAGAATATTTATTATAACAAAGTAAAGATTCATGTTATAATATATTCTAAAAAAAGATCTCACTTGAATATCATATTTGAATAAGGCACAAAAAAAACGTAGGTATCTGCCGCATGTCAATCTGCCAGGTTGTGTTTCGTCCAATTTGTACGTTTTTGTTAATTTGGAAGGAAAATTGGATATTTTGTCGATTGTTGGATGATACACACATTATCTGTAATGAAATAAGTAAACCATAAGTTGTATAAGTTGCGGGATTCTCATTAAGCTCTACTGTGTTGAAATAAGACCTAGGCTATTATCGTAACCACGCTCTGCCCCCCCTACTCAAATGGCCAACATTCTATGCGTTTGAACGCTACGTTATTACGTGCCGTAAGCTTGTCACACAATATCAAAGTCTGAGATTTACATAAGCTTGCGACACGTTATTTAATCGTCTATTGCTCATATTTTAAGCTTTAAAAGTAAGGTTGGCCATTGGAGCATGGGGGCAGGTCGTCTTTAAAAATTGCAATAAAGGCATCTATAGCCAATAGTAAAAACAAATCAAGGTCATGGATAGCTAATCATAAATATTAAGAAACAATTATTAAGAGAAGCTTAAACTAAAACAGCGTAAGTTTTATAAAAACTTTCATAAATGTATTTTTCTGGTTGGATTTAGGTTTATCTGAGTTTTCTAATGATTTGTACTTGGACGGATCGTCCAAGGATTTGTATCAAGTACCAACCTTTTATTTCACCTTTCCATAAACTCCTCTAATCGACTGCTTCTAATTTTATTCTTATCAATCTTAACAAGCTAGCTATTACACAACAAAATACGCAAAGAAAACACAAAATAAATAATTATGTCCAATCAATGAGCATATTTCTTGTATGGAGACTTCCGAAAAATTCTCCCGTCTATAAAATTTGGCATGTGATGAAGTTAGGTAACACAGATTACAGATGAACAATAAGCCAATAAAATTTGTTACGAGAAGTTAGGTATTTTTACCTAAACATGAAAATCGCTTATATCTCTCTGTGAATATTTCCTCGGGCTAAAATACTTTCTGTATACGTATTTGTGTATTAGTTAGAATAAGTATGTAAAAGAATCCAATATTTTTTCGATTTCGGAGATACTCCAAATTTAAATTTTAATATTTTTCAATATATCTTTTCTTGATAAAAATATCTGCTAATTATAATTTTTTAATATGTTTTTATACCCTTAATATATAGATTTGTTCAGTAGGCCAACAAATTTTCTTCTTTAATCATATTTATACATAAATGTATGAAAATGAACCGACTATTTTTCACATTACCTCTTAAGACCAAAAAATAAAAAAAATATGATTAAAGAAGAAAATTAATTGACTTACTGAACAAAGCTATATATTTAAGGATATAAAAACATATTAAAAATAATAATCAGCAGATATTTTTATCAAGAAAATATATATTGAAAAATATTAAAATTTAAATTTGAAGTATCTCCGAAATCGAAAAAATATTGGATTCTTTTACATACTTATTCTAACTAATACACAAGTACGTATACAGAAAGTATTTTAGCCCGAGGAAATATTCACAGAGAGATATAAGCGATTTTCATGTTTAGGTAAAAATACCTAACTTCTCGTAACAAAATTTATTGGATTATTGTTCATCTGTAATCTGTATTACCTAACTTCATCACATGCCAAATTTCATAGACGGAAGAATTATTCGGGTTGCATAAGCCCCGTTGATTGGACTATAAAACGTGAAAATTACATTTGTTTTTTTTTTTTATTAAAGCTTTGGCTACATGGCCATCTGCTTAAACATTAACATAACTGATAAAAGGTAACAAACTTAGATTAAGTATAATCTAAGAAACAGATTAACAAAATAACATTAATTATTAAATTCAAATAACAAATTGAAAGAAAGAAAAACAAAATAAATAGTCAATATGAGTTAAAACTTAATGTTTAAATGAAAATGAATGATATTTACAAAGGACCGAATGTGTTGATGTAGAAATTATATATAATTTTGTATAATTCATTATGTTTTAGTAAATCTTGTACACTTTTTGGAAATTCGTTTTTTATACTTTCATCACAAGAACAGATTAGTAAAAGACGTTCCAAGTTAAAATATTTACAGTCAAAAAATAAATGTTGTAAGTCGCAATTTGAGACAGAACAGTATTTACATATAGAATTATTGCTAAGTCTGAGACGATGAAGATGAGATGGAAATTTACAATGACCTATTCTTAATCTACATAAACTAGTAATGAAATTTCTACCGGGATAACCTGGTTTTTCAAACCAAGCTTTCGTACTAGGTACTGGGACAATTTCAGCATGCCATTTGCCCTTAACCTTTCGAGTATTCTCCAAATTCAAAGACCACCGCTTAAGCAGATTTTCTTTCAAACATATTACTAAATCGCTGCATGGAACGTTATATTCATTAATTGTAGGCAAGTTTTTAGCAGATCGTGCGAGTTTATCGACCAACTCGTTGCCGAGAATGCCAGAATGCCCTGGTACCTAGCAGAATTCTACAAAAATATTGTTACTAAGTAGTAGATGAACAAGATATCTTAATTCATAAATTAGATCATTACAATTATTACTAATACACTTTCGTTCTAAGGCTTGTAAAGCGCTCATGGAATCACATAGTATTAGGAACTTCGAAAACTTAGAACTAAGAAAATTTTGAACAATGTATTTACAGGCAAAAAACAAACCAAGTATTTCAACAGAAAAAATTGAAAAATGTTCATTACACGAAAACACTTTTCCAAATTTGTTATTTGAATCATAAAAAGCAAAACTAGTATAAGAAGAAGATTTGGATCCGTCTGTATAAATTTTAATGTGATCACCTTTCTCGTCCAAAAACTCATAAAAATCTTGTTTTGTATTAAATCTAGTTAGACTTACAGGAACATCAAGTAACATTGTATGAAAGCTGTAAGAGAAACAGGGTATAAGATACGACCAGCGTACAGTGTCTTGAAATTCAAAGTTTAAGTAAGCTATGGATTCGCTAATTGTAGGAGAAGCAGGTAAAGGGTTGATGTTGTAATTTGGAATGGAAATGTTCTGTAGGAAGCGACTTAATAAAACATTATCATGGCTGACTAATTTCAAACAAAATTTTTCAGTAAGGTAGCTTCTTCTAATGTTTAATGGGGGAACCCCAGATTCTACTTCTAAGGAATTTATTGGAGACGACATCATAGCACCAGTAATAACACGTAAGGCTCGATTTTGTAAAACATCTAGTTTACGGAGCAATTGATTAGATGCATCAGCATAAAAAACACAGCCATAATCAAATTGACTACGTACTAAAGAGAAATATAGATTCTTTAGAATTTTTGGATCAGAACCCCAGCTTACGCCAACTAAAGACCTCAGAATATTAAGACGCTGCTCGGCTTTTTTGCAAATGTATTCAATGTGGGGACCCCAAGATAATTGTGAATCGAGAATAATACCTAAATAATTTTCAGATATTTTAAATGGAATGAGAGCGCTATTGTAAAATAAACGGGGATTAGGTAATGTTGTATTATAAGAAAAAAGCATAACTGAACTTTTGTCGACATTTACTTCAAGCTCAAGACAATTGGTAAGATAGGTACATAAAACTGAGAGGCAATTATTCATTGTGCGTTCTCCTTTTGAGAGATCATCACCATCCAAATAAATTAGGAGATCATCAGCATAGAAAGAATACTTTACAGAGTCTGGAATAACTTTCATAAAATTTACAAGACATAAAATAAAAATCAAAGGAGAAATTACAGAACCTTGAGGAGTACCTTTGAAAGAAGAACAAGGACCATATAAATTATTGTTTACTTTATGTGCTAAGGAGCGATCATTCAAAAAATTGTAAATCCAGAACAAAACCGAGCCGGGCAAACCTAATTTTTGTAAACATTCAACCAAGTATTCGTGTTTAATGTTATCAAATGCGCCTTTGAAATCCAAGAAAACTGCTAAAATGAATTTATTTTTCCTTAAATTGTTTTGAACATCACTTATTAGACAACCTAAATTAAACATGGTATTTTTACCCTTGCGGAACCCAAACTGGAAGTTGGGTATCAGCGAATTACACAAACCACAAACCATTCTAATCGGTTTTTAAGCATAGTTTCAAACAGTTTAGCTAAACATGATGTCAAAGAAATTGGTCTGTATGAATCTATATTATTAGTGTCCTTATTAGGCTTAAGTATCGGAACAATAAATTGGATTTTCCAACTAGATGGTATAACATTATGAGACCAAAGTTGGTTGAAGATATCTAATAGAATGATTTTCGCATTTTTAGGTAAATTTTTAATAACAGAATTAGGAATGAAATCGGGACCAGGAGAAGTATTCTTTTTTTTATCTAAAGCAGCCTCGAATTCACAGAATTCAAAAGGATTTTGTATCCACTTTGCAGATTCTATTCCTTCAGATTCAAAACATGAATCTAACTTGGTATGAGAGGAGGTAGGATTTGAATCAGAAGCAAGTTTGTTCAAATAAACAGTAGCACTACCATGAGTTTACAAAAACCATTCTCGATATCGACCGCGTTAGCAATTTGTATGGGAAATTGAAGCAGAGCCTCTAGCGGATACGCGAAGAACTAAAATCTATAGTAAGAGTGCTCACCATCCACGAGTTTACCATCCTCGCTAATGTGAACTTGATAAGGTAAATGTCCCATATTTCGGTATGTTAAGACTCTTAATGACTTCAAGATTTTAAAATTGTAATATTTTAGGTTTTCATGATCGAGTATAGTGCCCCGATTTATGAAATTGTGTTGTGTCATTTGCCTGTAGTATCGCAGATATGATAGATGTGCGGATGGGCTATTAAAAGGTTTCATATTTAGAACCAAATAAAGATATTTTAGTATTGAAAATTCTGATATTTTTTTTTGGGAAAATCGAAATTGGCGGAAAAAACGCCAAAAATTCTTACCAGATGAAATAAGGATAAGGAGTAAGAATAGAAAGCTGCATAATCAGCGAGAAATATAGGCTATAGTTGTTTAAAAAATAGAAATATCTATAACCTCTATAGTAATTGCAATAGTGAAAACCTACCAAAAAAAATCCTATAAAATTATTTAGCGTGAACTGTGAAAACTATTGATAATAAATAAATAAATAAAAGATTTTAATATAGTCTTCTTTAAATTATTCTGATCGGACGTTTCGTTTGGAAGTTACTACGAGTATATGGGATCATTTTACTACTTAACTATTTAAAGTTTTATTCAAATTGACTTTCTGTGAGCTTAAAAAGTAGATACTTACGAGCGCTAATCTTATGGTGGTGACAAGGAATACACGCCATAAAGCTGTCTGTGCCGACGACTGAGAGTTTTGAACGTAGTATTGCCCTCAGTCACGGTAACGGATAGATACCGTAGCCGTGTCTTAGTTCAGTCACCAAAATGTTGGTACTTGATTTTTAGACAGTTTATGTGCTATATTTTGTACTAATGTAGGTTTAATAATTAATAATTTGTGACAGAAAAAAAAACTAAACGAAATAACTTACTAACACGAAATATTGGTCGTTTACCTTAGTTGCTGTAGTTTGCAATTATAATCCGACTAAGTAAAAAATCATTAGTTAGTGCGTGTATACCGAATGTAAGTGAATTTTGAATTTATGTTGGTTACTATCTTTTTACTTTCCTCTATGGATACTATTTATGTCAAATCTTCCTGTGAGTATAAATGTTCCTTGTGTCAAATCGAAAATGTCAAATGTAATTTTCACGTTTTAATAATTATTTATTTTGTGTTTTCTTTGCGTATTTTGTTGTGTAAAAGCTAGCTTGTTAAGATTGATAAGAATAAAATTAAAAGCAGTCGATTAGAGGAGTTTATGGAAAGGTGAAATAAAAGGTTGGTACTTGATACAAATCCTCGGACGATTCGTCCAAGTACAAATCATTAGAAAACTCAGATAAACCTAAATCCAACCAGAAAAATACTTTCATGAAAGTTTTTATTAAACCTTACGCTGTTTTAGTTTAAGTTTCTCTTAATAATTGTTTCTTTATATTTATGATTAGCTATCCATGACCTTGATTTGTTTTTACTATCGGCCATAGATGCATTAATTGCAATTTTTTAAAGACGACCTGCCCCATGCTCCAATTGCCAACCTTACTTTTAAAGCTTAAAATATGAGCAATAGACGATTAAATAACGTGTCGTAAGCTTATGTAAATCTCAGACTTTGATATTGTGTGACAAGCTTACGACACGTAATAACGTAGCGTTCAAACGCATAGAATGTTGGCCATTTGAGTAGGGGGACAGCGTGATTACGATAATAGCCTAGGTCTTATTTTAACACGATAGAGCTTAATGAGAATCCCACAACTTATACAACTTATGGTTTACTTATTTCATTACAGATAATGTGTGTATCATCCCACAATCGACAAAAATATCCAGTTTCCTTCCAAATTAATAAAAACGTACAAGTTGGACGAAATACAACCTGGCAGAGCGACATGCGGCAGATACCTACGTTTTTTGTGCCTTATTCAAATATGATATTAAATAAACAAATAAGGCCCCAAATGATACAAATCTACGAGTTAAAGTGAGATCTTTTTTTAGGAATATATAACATAAATCTTTACTTTGTAATAATAAATACTCAAATTTATTGATAAGTTGTTTTTATTTAATATGGTTTCATATTTAACCTCAATTTCAAATAAAAAAGTTATAGGCCTTAATTTAATAAGTGTAATCGATTTATTACGGCCAAAGTCAAGTTTTCGGAAAATTAGATTTAGTTAGAACTGTTTTCTTATATTCCTACTGTTAAATAATTAAATAATATATAAAGACTTAAAATTAGATAGGCCTTATTTGTATCAAGTATTTATTACCTTGATACGGACGGAATTAACATATTTGCAACTAAGTAGATTATTATTTAGATTTAACATAATATTTTCTAATTTTGTAACATGCTTGATAGGAAAGTACTTAATTATTTTTTTTACATTAGTTACGTTACGGCGTATTTGAATGGTGACCTTAGTAAGCCCACTGAATGGAGGGCCCACCTAGAAGGGCCACTATTCAGCGTTGGGCACAACCTGACCCACCCCCTGACTAGAGGATTTCTAACACGGGTTTTCATATTTATCGGTTTATAATTTGCTCTTGATTTCGTTGCATTATGCAGCTGTGGGGCACATATTTTATGCTAAATAAGCTCTGAAAGACATTATTTAGACTATTTTAGACACAAAAAATACTAAATTAAATTAAAATAGAAGTATTCACGCCAATGACTATGCTGTACCGCGGTTTGATTACATTCTCTTTTGTTGTACCTATTTTTTACATTCCTCTATGCCATAGAGGATAGTAAAAGGTATACTCATTGATCTCACGCCTCAAAACGCAAGTGAGTAACTTTACTACTATAGTTATGGTATTTCTCGATACTATCTGTCAATTAGTAACTCATGGTACCGAATTGCTATGAAAAAGGCCAAAACGTTACTCGATGCTCGCTAGCGAGTATAGTAAACTATTGTAGTTTACTATACCAACTCATGGTAGAGCTACAGAAGCATTTTGTGAATTATTTAGAAAGTGAGATTTAGTGCTAGAGCCAAATTTTGCAAATTTGAATTTTTTTATGTAGTTCCAAATCAGTTTGCTAGGGGTCAATCTGTTAAAAGAATTACAAAGATTAGCCCAACTCAAGCTTTTTTGTTCTGATAATATTCTTTTCTTTTTGGCATCAAGCCGTTTGTAAATAATGTAATTTTCTAAGTTAGGATATTTTTTGTAGGAGCATAAAGCAATTTTAGCTTCATTGACTGCACGAGAACATAAATCATTCCACCAGACAGTAGCTTTGCATTTTCTGTTATGGCAATTTTTTTCCCCTTTCTTAGGAAATGTCGTCAAAATACTGCATAAGTTTTGAATGAAAGAATTATAGTTTAAAATAGGATCGGATTTCATTGAAAAAGTCGAAAAACTATCTTCACAAAGTTCTTTGAACTTTAACCAATCTATTTTATTAAAGTTAATTTCAGATAAACAAGAAGTACAGCCGGAAAAAGTATCAGTGTTTGAGGTTATATTTGGAGGTGACGATTGTTCACTATCAAATTGTGAAGGGCAATTGTAAAGAATACCAATGAAAACAGGAAAATGATTGCTACTAAGAAGATCGTCATGTACATAGAAAGAACAGTTAGAACTCACCGCTGGAGACGCCCACGCCAAATCCAGAATGTTGCCACTTTGACCATGGGGTGCCAAAGTAGTAACAGTGTAGTCGTTCAAGCAAATAAGATTCTGTTCATCCGCAAAATAATCAATTTTGTTCCCTCTATTATCAATGTCGCGACAACCCCAAGAAGTGTGGTGAGCGTTGAAATCGCCAATAAGTAAAAAGTACTTGCTTTTTATAAAAGAGAAGGAGTTTTGGAGCATTTTTATATTAAATTTGCCGTTAGGGGGGGGAGGAATATATACACAAAGAACATCAATTATCATGGAGCCAACATTAATTGAGATCAATAGATTTTGAAAGTGATAATTTGACGGAGTGTCAATAGTTTTATAAGTATACTTATCTTTGATTGCTACAGCAATACCGCCATGAGGACGATCAGAATCGCGTCGAATTATCTTATACCCTGGAATTCTAAGAGACTTAGCAGGATTTAGCCAAGTTTCGTTTAAAAGTATCAAATCAATATCAAAGTCATGTGAAGAAATCAAATGTTTAAATTGATCTAATTTAGGTGTAATACTACGACAGTTCCATTGAATGATATTGAGTTGCTTAATACCAAAACCAGTGTCCATAAATTAGGAGGCAAAGTTGGAAATAAGCAACTCTTTGATGAGTCTAGACGAGATAGTGTCACCAGATTGGGATCCTTTTTTACTAAGGTCAACAAGTGTTTTTGTAAGAACATTTAAAACATCATCGGAGTTTAAAATGTCAGTAAAGAGCATACGTTTTTGAGGCACATTTAATAACTTTAAGTTCTTAAGTTTAGACGGGCTTGTGGCTGGTTCAGAGACTGAGGGTGGGATGTCAACAGAAGTAGATTTTATTTTGGCCGTTACAGTAGCGTATGTTTGTTTACCAGTTATTTTATCTTTTAGTTCTTGATTTTTAGCACTTTTTATTGGACAAGAGTTACTAATAGCTACATGCTTACCATTGCAATTACTGCATTTAATGTTTTCTTTATCATTACAATCCTTAAAGAAATGATTGCCGGCACAGATGGAACATACTTGAGAGCTTCTGCAGGAACCACGACCATGGCCGAATTTGTAGCACACGAAGCACTGACGAACTGGTTTAATATATACCAAGACATCGAACCATATGTAGTCATATGTTACATGATCGGGTCTCGTTGAACTCAGAAATGTAACGAGAACTGTTGGAGTTGGAGACATACTGCCATCAGGGTTCTTCCTCATAAAGCGCTTCACACCAATTATTTCACAGCTTGCTTTCATATTGTATAATAAATCTTCTTCTGATATATCTTTTGGTGTTTTTATTATGCCGTTGCTTACAAGGTGGTCGTATGGTATTCTAGCCTGCCATTCGTTTTTTTGTAGTAAGTTATTATTCAGTAGCAAAGCATTGGCATCTTTTTTGTTACTAAAAAAAGCTTTGAGTAGGAAGTTGCCAACAGGCTTTACGTACATAAGACCTGCACATGTCTTCAGTATGGAGTTCGCTTTCATTAAATCAATTTTTGTATCTTGTTTTGTGGAAGATAGTAGAATCGGATAATCTTTTTTAGAGTCTTCAGTGTATAAATGTACGTAGTCTTTGAAAAAACCCCTTTTGTTACGAGTGAAATTTGCCGCCATTTTTACAGGAGGCGAATCTTCGCCTCCGTCAGCTATTCTCTTGGGGGCAGATCTGCCGCCACTTTCCTCATTCATTGAAAGTTTTTATATTCAAGCAGTCCAGTAACAATAAATGAGCTGAAATAACACTAAAAAGTTGGAACAAGGACGCGAAAAAAACTATTTTAATCAAGATTTGCAAAGTTCCGT
This sequence comes from Agriphila geniculea, assembly GCA_943789525.1. NCBI lineage: Eukaryota > Metazoa > Arthropoda > Insecta > Lepidoptera > Crambidae > Agriphila > Agriphila geniculea. The sequence continues at coordinate 24,150,601 of OX038871.1, forward strand.
CTATTCGCTTTGAATGTTCGCGCCAATCCCCAATTACATTTGACATCTTCGATTTGACATAAATAGTAACCATAGAGGAAAGTAAAAAGATAGTAACCAACATAAATTCAAAATTCACATACATTCGGTATACACGCACTAACTAGTGTTTTTTTACTTAGTCGGATTATAATTGCAAATTACACCAACTAAGGTAAACGACCAATATTTCGTGTTAGTACGTTATTTCGTTTAGTTTTTTTTCTGTCGCAAATTATTAATTATTACACCTACATTAGTACAAAATCTATACCACATAAACTGTCTAAAAATCAAGTACCAACATTTTGGTAACTGAACTGAGTTACGGTATCTATCCATTACCGTGACTGAGGGCAATGCGACGTTCAAAACTCTCAGTCGTCGGCACAGACAGCTTTATGGCGTGTATTTCTTGTCACCACCATAAGATTAGCGCTCGTATGTACCTACTTCTTAAGCTCACAGAAAGTCAATTTGAATAAAACTTTAAATAGTTAAATAGTACAACTGATCCCGTATGCCCGTAGTAACTTCTAAACGAAAGGTTCGATTAGAATAATTTAAATAAGAATTGACATGTAAATAATCAACCTTGATTATTTTAAATTATATAGTTGGATAAGGATTAATATCATGAAACAAAATATGTAATCATTTTTCGATTCTACTCCAGTTTTGATTGACTAATTTGAACAAAAAGTGGTCTTTGCGACTACACTATAAAAATTAGATATACAGGGTGCCCCAAAACTTTGCCACATAGAGGGAAAGTACCTTAAATATTTAAGATAGGAAAATTTATTGAAAAAAACTTTGAACAACCCTCGAGTAAGGATTGCAGCCAAGGCCTGATTTCGAGGGTGTACTATTCAATAAAAATCCACTTAGTACACGACAGGTGTATTGGAATAATTAATTTTAACAAAATTGACTCATGCCTTATACTTCTAACAGTACAACTCAATAGCACGATTAATCTAACAGTGCCATCTTGCCATTTTGTTTTTAAAAAGAAACCGAACTGCATTCAAAGATTTTTTAAAATCGCTTACGTTTTGATACAAATTGATACAAATTTGTAATAATGATAATTTAAATGTTAAATTTCATGGTCTTCCTTTTGTTTAAGATGCTGTCTCACTTAAGAAAAAAATTATCCTTATAAATAACCCTTTTGATTGGTATCGTTAAAATAAATTAAAAAAAAAAAGTTTTTGTTGGGTTCGATTCCTGGTTAAGGCAGGTGATTTTCCAAAAATCTTTGAATGCGGCGAACTGATTAAATAATAGAAAGCTTATTTATCCTTATTGGGGAATTCTCGATCCAAGTCGGCGAAAAGAATTTGCAATTTTCGAAAATTTTGGAAAATCTCAAAAAGTTACTGACCTATTTTAGGAATTCTAATTCCACTTTGAAGCCCTCTGGCAGACGTACAATTTGACATATAGCCTATCCGCGTACCTTTTATATCAGCGAAACTACAGGCAAATGTCACAATTTCTTAAATCGGGGCACAATACTCGATCACGTAAACATAAACCTAACCTAAGATGGCATTTTTTAAATCAAAAATTAATTCTACGTTATTGATTTTTCCGAAAATGATACCAAACTTGGCTTAGTACTATACTTAGGCAGTTATTAACATCAGACTTCATGAAGGCTGAGCTCTCCCCTCCCCCCCACCTACATGAAAAATCCAGGTGGCTCCACTTCGTAAACCCATCTTAGGAACACAAAGATCAATCCTGGTGAAGGAAACCTTTGGCTAAGCAATAGCCGGATTTTATTATTTTTGTCGTGTACAGTCACTACCATAAACTTTGACACACCATAGCTTGGAAACTATAATTTGTATCAAAATGAATAGTAATACTTATTTGTAGGTAATTTATCAGTAAATAATTGAATTATTGACCATTTTGTCCTAGCTTGTATGGTTTTCCTGAAAATTTAGAAAATCTGTGAAACGGGTCACATTTCTAGGGGGGAGGGGTGACGTGGTAGAGGGGAGAGGGGGAGAGTTATTTTTATAATTCATATCATATAATCTCATTAAAACTTAACTATTAATTTCGCCATCTTCCCCATACATTTAGAATGAATATCCTAAGTCTTAACATGCCGAAATATGGGACATTTACCCCGTATCGAGTTCACATGTGCGAGGATAGTAAAATCGTGGATGGTGAGCACATTTACTGTAGATTTTAGTTCTTCGCGTATCCGCTAGAGGCTCTGCTTCAATTTCCCATACAAATTGCTAACGCGGTCGATATCGAGAATGGTTTTTGTAAACTCATGGTAGTGCTACAGTATAAACCATGGACGAAATATGTATAAACAAATGGTTTTGCCAGATAAAAAATGCGACAAAAACTAAGGATCCTATGTTAATAACTAAATTTTTAAAATTTTTGCACTTATTCGGTTCTGCCAGAATACTCGAATATTAGGAAATGCTTTATGGATATATCCCAGGTCCATCTGCTTGGGGATGGAAAGATTTCGAAGGTCTCCACGATGGTCGAAGGTTACTGTAATCTGGCCAGAATTAACTCCTTGACCATTGTGGATGTAAATCGACTGTGACATAATGCGTTGTGGCTGCCGATGCGATGGCCTACCTTGCACCATAAGAATATTAATTATTATGCTTGCACTTTACATTGCAAAACCTGCAAAGGCGAATGCGAAAATAAAACGTAGGTAAAATAAAGATTTAGTTAAAATGTTATTTTGCATCTTTTATGATTATTTTATTATTGTTATATTTTTCATTGCCATTTTATTTTCAGGGTAACCAGCAGCCTACCTACTTCTACAATACTAGTACTGTAAAAGTCATTTTGACGCATTATTAGTGCAAAATAGTTACATAAAAGTGACAGTAAGGTCGTCTATAGTACTAAATAGCACTATAATCGGTTTTTTTCATATCTATTACAGTGCAACAATTTAAAGATCCTTTTGTATGTTCCTGTAAGTGTATAGAACTTAAATGCACTTTAATATTATAGAACCAAAACGCTCTGTTGAAAACCTTTATAGCACAAGCAGTTACAACGGTTACCACTAAAGGCCTACTAAATCACTGTTTGGTGATAAAACGCCTTGGTTATAGAAACTTTTGTTATTTGGGAGTGTACTTATATTAGAAGAATTTCTATAATACTTATTTTTCTTTATTTGACCTAAATCGAATGTTTAGATAAAAAGATGCGATTTTTTTGTGAAAATAAATACTTTTCAACACACTTGCTCGTAAAGTGAGCCCTAATACATCGCTTTTAGGGCCATAAACCGAGCTATAACAAACGCGTGCAATAATATATAAAACACTAGGTTGTTATAGAATTATCCCTACAAAGTTAAATTAGTACCTTACTGCAAGTTCTATGCGAGTAAACAGAGCATTCCCAATTTAACCGGGTAATACAGTTATTTGTTTAAGTAACAACAAAGAGGTTTTATGCCGCTGAAAATTCATATTCATTTTTGAAATAAATAAATGTGTAAGTCCTTAATTAAGTCAAACAAATATTTATTATTATCAAATTATTTATAATTCATAATATTTTGTTATAAAATACTAAAATACTTGCATTTTATCACTTAAAATTATAATTTTGAAGTAGGCTGTATACTCACTCGTACAGTCTCAGGGACGGCTGCTTGTGTCCTTGCTGGTACACCTCCGTGGGAGCTGGAAGCCCGGATGCTCTCAGAGGTGTACCAGCAAAGAAGGGAGGGAAGGGCGAGGGGTGACCGCCTCGCCCCTGAGGAAAGTCTGAATGTTCGGCGCACTGCTGAAGAGCGGTGCATTGAGGAGTGGGAGCGTCAGTTGGAGACTCCAATTTACGGCCAAAGGACGGCGGAGGCAATCCGCCCTGTTTTGAAGGAATGGAGGACGAGAACGCACGGCGCTCTCACGTACAGACTAACACAGGTACTTACCGGACATGGCTGCTTCGGTAAGTACCTGCATATGATAAAGAGAGAAGCTGATCCGGCGTGCCACGACTGCGGTGCACCGGAGGACACTGCGCGGCACACACTCGAAGAGTGCCCCGCGTGGGTGTCACAACGTTCCGCGCTTTGTGCAGCCATAGGAGGGGACCTCTCTCTTCCCAGCGTGGTGAACACCATGCTGGCAGGAGACAGGCTGTGGCAGGCAGTGGTCACCTTCAGTGAAGACGTAATGTCAGAGAAGGAGGCCGCGGAGCGGGTCCGTGAGGCAGATGTCAACGCAGACCCGCTCCGCAGGAGGCGACCGGGAGGTGCGAGGAGGCGCCACGCGCACCTCATTCCCCCCTAAGTAGGTAAGGGCCAGGGCGGTGGAACCGGGAACTCCATCGTCCACTTAGGGCTCTATGGAGGAGGGACGCTCAAGTGTTCCGAGCGTCCCTTCATAGGGTAGATGGCTAACGACTAGAGAGAGCCGGAGTCCGAAAGGACTAGTGCAGGTCGGGGAAGTGGCGATTGATACAACGGTCCCACTTACCCCGATCAAGGGGTTTTTAGTGGCTGCACCACATAACCACTCCCGAGTTCCCGTAGGGGGTGGTATGCGAAGGCATTTTCCCCGGGGAAAAAAAAAAAAAAAAAAAGGCTGTATACTCACTCACCCCTTTGTTCGCAGAATATTCTTGCATTGGGCGTGTGGAAAAAAAACCTACGCGCCTTTTCCCGTAATTTTCATATTTAGTTTATGTCGTATTTGTTGCTGTGTGGTAAAGTATTTTGTATTTTCCTCGCAAATGTGTTGTAAAACGTCGTATGAAACTCGTGAGCTTTTGCTCATTGCACACTCGGCTGCAACCCACAGCCTCGTGTGCAATAAGCAACCTAAGCTAACTTGTCTCATAATGTACTATTAAATGGATTTTTCTCGAAATGCTGTTTTGGCGTTTCAGTAATTTTGCCTTTCCAGTGACGAAATGATGAAATTCGACAACATTTTGTTGGGGTAATGCTCACAAAATAAACGATAGAGCATGAAAGACTAAAAGCGACATCTGTAATAACGAGTAGATTTTCCATAGAGTATGCCACCGAGCGCCATCTACAAACGGTCGCTCTCAACTAAGCTGTTCATTATAAAGGTGCCTTCCCACGGTGCGTGCTACCACGCACCGCACCGAGCCGCACGAGAGCGAGCACGGGCGCACCGTGGGAAACGCTGGCACGGGCCGTGCATCGTTCGGCCATGTTCGGCGCGCGGCCCGCTGTACCGTTCCCACGGTGCGCCCGCGTCCCTGCAACGACGCACGAGTGATGATGGCACAGTACAAATAGTACAAGTACTTTAAATACTGTTTAGTATATAGGTATTACCTACTAACTATGGCCAAAAGGATTTGTAACAAATTTTTTATACAGGCTGTTTGGTAATAGCTTTATAAAGCCGAATAATTATGGTAGGTAAGGACCATCAAACTGAATAAGTTTTACTATGGGACCAACTCTGAAATCGCGAAAAAAATCTGCTATTCTATACATTTTGATATTTTCGTTATTAATTTTTGTATGAAACAGCTGATTTTTTTCGCATTTCAGAGTTGGTCTAATAGTAAAAGTTGTTCAGTTTGATGGTCCCTATCTACCATATTCGGCTTTATTAGGCTAACTAAAAACCCTATATCATCATCATATCAGCCGCACGACACCCACTGCTGGGTTAATATAGTATATAACTAAAAACCCTATATAGGTTTTACGCAATTTTTTGTTTTTTGTTTTCACTATTAGTTTTGTAATTTGCTAAACTAGGTATTTTATTGCTTAGAAAGTATTTCGCATTGAAGGTAGACCCTATATAATATTGATTCTAAAATATTATTATTAATAATAATAATCAAAACACTTAATTGCACACTAAGACAGGACATATACAAAGAAAAACAGCAAAGCACACAAAAAGCGGCCTTATTGCTAAAAAGCAATTTACGTAATACGTACAATCACAATACTAGAAAGATACGAAAGTACTTAGATGAAATTAAAATACTGTAGGTAATTATTTAAAGGCCAGGGCCGATTGACTACTGATAGATATCATACTATGACGCGCGGCATATTGACAAAGGCGACGAGCCGCCACGAACGCGGACGCACAGCGCTACGCACCGATCCTTTGAAGTTACCGACGCTCGATGGATCGTACCCACGACGACGCACCGCGGCGCACGGTCGTTTCCCACGGTGTGTCGGTTCGGTCTGGTCGTGCGTCTCAAGACGCACCGGTGGGAAGGCACCTTAAGGTTAGTGGTTGTAACGCCGTTTGTTAAATTGAAGTCTGCTAAAAGATGTGAAGATGGCAGTGAATGAATTTCCCAACTTCTTGGAATTTCTGAAAGAAATAAATTTTCATCAGCCAAATAGTGAGGTGGAAAGATATATAGGAAAAATGCGATGAAAGCTAATGAAAGCTTTGAAAGATTTTCCGGATAGGTTTTGCATGTACTCGTAGATTTTGGAGGAGTTTAGCATCGAGACGTATTAGTAATAATATTTCAATGGAGTTTAGATGAAGTTTGTGCCTATATTCAATTATTTTCTGCATACTGATATTTCCACAGTAATTTCCTAGTGAAAATTTTAATTTTCAAAAATTTCTTCTTTAACTTTATCAACATACGGTCTTAAGGGGCCATAACAGGAAAACACGGTTTGCGCGGGCCATATTTTTATATAGAAAACGTAAAGTTGTAGCCACAAAATAAAACATACGACAAGCTAAAGAGGTATCGAGGTCTAGGTGCTACAAGTATTAATTTGCGAATAAACCTCACAGATGATTGTAAAAAAAAATCTGAATATCATCAAAAGCGCTTGTCGCGGGCCATATTTTTGGCGTAAATAATAACGGAAACGTATTGAATTCTACATCAAAATACACTTTAACGTACTGTGCAGTTGCTCTAATAACTTTTTTTCAATAAAGATAATTGTGCTAAAAATAATGATGAAAAAACAACGAAAAACATCGAAAAAGTGCAGAAGTCAGGTTATTTTCCATACTCTTTACAAGTAAAGAAAAAGACAGAGACAAATGATTTTGCATAACGGAGCCTTAAACGCATGCATTGCGATTGCGACTAATAATGCATGAAAACAATGTGCATATTAAATGCATTTATACCGTATAAACAACGAATCGTCGGAGGGAAAGGGATTTGGGGCGTGGAGTTGTGACCCGCACCCTGATTATCTAAAAAGAAACTATTTAGCGACCGGTTTCATTCCACATACATTGCTACTTTTCTTTGGTATGTTTTTTTTTAAGTCCAAAAAGAAGTAGCAATGGATCACTATCATCTGTGAACTGCAACCGGTCGCTAGGTGGTTTCTAATTAGATAATCAGCCCGCCGCTAAGCTGCGCGGGATTGCACAGGGGTGTACCGTTTATTGATTTTTTCAACCAAACTGCAAAGAATTAGACTCGTTGAGGTCAGAGAGGGAAAAGTAATATTTAGGACATTGTAAACCTTAAAATAGAGTTAATATTAGGTTCACTTTAAGATTGAGACCCAGAAACAGGGGGCTAATTGTCTAATTTCATAATTTTATAATAGAAAGTTTTATTATAGAAATCATATGGCCTTCTTCCGGCTCCATCATCAAATCCTTGGACACTATTTGCCATTAGAGTACTCGTCAAGACGATTCAAACGAGCCCAAACTCGATGAGGTTGCATGATTTTATTACAGAGTTTCAGTGACTATCCTTTGGCTCCATCATCAGACCCTGAACACTATTTTCTAACAAAGTACTCGTCAAAACTATTCAAACGAGCCCAAATTCGATGGGGTGGCGTGGTTTTATTAAAGAGTTCCTGTGTCCTTATTCCGGGCTCCATCATTAGAACCTGGAAATGATTTCCAAACAAAGTACTCGTCAAGATGATTCAAACGAGCCCAAATTCGATGGGGTTGCACGGTTTCAATATTTAGTTCCTATCTTCGATCGAAGGTTCCTATGGCATGGCCTTCCAGATTCATCATCAGACCCTGGACCTCATCTCCCATTAGAGTACTCGTCAAGATGATTCTAACGAGCCCAAACACGATGGGGTTGTATGGTTTTTTCATCATAGAGTTCGTGTGGCCTATTTCCGGATCCATCATCAAATCAGCTTAATGATACCATAATATTGCATTGCTTTTAAGTTCTGACCTATGTTTAAAGTTAAAAGTCTCTAGCTCATCGGGAAGCTAGTATAAAATCGTTCGCAAACTTTGCGGACAAACAAACAAACAAACGCGAAAGCAACCTAATTAAAACGTCTTAAAAACGCGCTGCGCGGCCGGTTTTTATTATTCAGGCAAGATTATTAGATATGACTGCAAATCGCGCTGCGCGGCTGTTTTTTTTTACTATAGGCAGGCAAGATTACTAGATTAGTGCATGAAACTGACTAAAACTGGCTATCTAGTGTATAATTTTAGTGTATCTGTTTATTATACATAACTTATAAAGGGGCGCAACTTTTGTACTTGCCCTAGGCGCCGTATCCGTTCGGTACGCCACTGAATACATTTCTTTACCGTGCCTGTTAATCTGTGGCAAGGGAACATATTTAAAATTTCGTCGGGACCATTACAGCCCGGCTAGCTCAGTCGGTAGAGCATGAGACTCTTAATCTCAGGGTCGTGGGTTCGAGCCCCACGTTGGGCGAAAATACTTTTTTGATATTTTTATAACGAATAAAAATAATATAGTCATATTTTTGTGTCTTTTTTTTATGTAGAAGCTCGTTCAACTTTTAATTTTTAGCAAAATGTAAAATAATAGAGGCAACTAAATTCGGATATTTTTTTAAAGATATTTATTTTCTTTCTGTAGCCTAGGAACTATCCTATATACAGGGTACATTTGAAATCACTCTCCAAATTTTAAGGATGTGTTCAGTCCATGAAACTGAACAACTTTCTCTAAGAAACATAGGGTAAAATATGTAAAAAAAAAATTGACTTTTCATACAAAACAAAGAGATCACGTGATCAGTTTAGTATGGGATGACCAAAATTTTTGGCGTATTTCGACACATGTTTCATGGAGAAAGTTGTTCAGTTTCATGGACTGAACACATCCTTAAAATTTGGAGAGTGATTACAAATGCACCCCGTATATTGACGATAAAAAAAAATCTTATCAATTCATACGGCGAAATAATTAATGAGGTAACTGTTGCATACTTTGTAGTCGCTTAGTTAGTGGATGGAATGTCAAGGTAAAATGGTTGGATATTTGTTTTTGAGTTTTTATCGCTACTTTTTGTCGCACTGACGACTTTAAACTGAACATTGTTTAATACTAATTTACTTACCTGAAAGATTTCAATTAATTTTATGAAAAGTTTTTTTATTAAAAGCAAGCACAATTACCTACATTTTATTGTTTGTGTTTTTAGTGATAACGGTGATACACAAGAAGTTATCTTTGATTTTAATGTTTCGAAAACTTTCTAACACAGAGCTTTTTTAGCTTTGAAAAGTGGTCCTATCATAGTTTTGCTTTACCATCTTCGATGACTACTCATAGTGATTTATTTTGATACCAAACCATAGTTACATATGTTCAAGTATATTTTAGGAAAATAAAAAACATAAAAATAACGAATTTTTTATCACTATTTTTAGTGGTTTTAATGTTTTTTTTTTAGTAAAAAAAAATACTTTCATTGTTGTTTTATTCTGTCCTTGTGTTTTAAAGTTCTTGTGATTTTGTATATTTATTTCACCTTGAATTTCGATCACTTTGATATAAAAATGTTTGTCCTAAAGTTAATTCTTAGTTTAACAGATTACCAATGACATTGATTTCACCCTGTATTTCTCTCCATTTACAAAGGGCTAATAAGTTATTGCTTATTTAATTTATTTTTTATTTTTTGCCGTAATATTGAATAAAGCAACTCCCGTTTCCCTACCCCAGTAGACCGTTAAATCTCACTGGCCAGCGCCCACTATAAAGAAACTCATCCGCGCATATATACGAAGCACTATTTTTCGTATTAAAAAAGTGTTTTCTAAAATCTGCCATCTGCTTCCTACGGCTAGGGCTCGCAGCTGGCGACGCACGCGCACACAATGGCGCGAGCATTGAACCCGCGACCCCCGCTCTGCACCCTTCAGCTATCAGGTATAAACCGTACTGGATTTTTGATAGTTCAATACTCGAGTAGGGTGCCCAATGTTCTCGCTTACTTAGTACCAGTAGATGGCAGGTAACGTTCTTGTATATAATTTAAAGTACCAACAGCAATGCGTATATTGTAACACAAAATAGATGTAAGAATAGCACTCCAAAATGGTTCCAAAAAAGGGATTTGTTGCACCTCCATGCCACAATTTACTGGGTCACAGCCACTTCAAGCCTATATTTTAATCAAACGGATATCAAGGGTAAGGGCAAACATTTGTTTCAAAGCAGGGCTTTATAACGTTACCAATTAACAAAAAAAATAACGTTATGTAACGTTATTTTCAATATAATACCTTGATAACGTTATTTTTTTAACGATACCTAGTAACATAACATTAATATAACGTTATAATACGGTTATGTTACTAGATATCGTTAAAAATAACGTTATTTTTAACGGTAATTTTATAAGTATTGTGTATTGTAGGTAGGTAGGTACCTCTACTACTTAGTACCCACCGCAGAGACTGATCACGTCACGGCGGCGTCAACGTCAATTACACATTGCTTTGCTTTAAATATTTTTTATACAGTAACATAATAATAACGTTATCAAGGAACGAAAAAATAACGATATATTCTGTTTTACCGTAATCAATTTTGACGTTATTAATTTCCAGTTTTAACGTTATTTTTTTATAACGTTACTAATTTTTAACGGTATTTGAAACCCTGTTTCAAAGTATTCGTATGTTGGAATTTTCTGGAGACAACATTTTAGGTTTAATTACATTAGAGAGCATTTGAAACCCGCTCATCTGAAAATCGACCCTAAAGGAGTTGCCAGTGCCGAAAGAATTTTGGTAGCAAAAGCTTTTTTTAAACGGCAGCTGAACGCCGTCTAAAGCAGACATTTCCCATATTTTTTCCACTGTGCATTTCAGTAGAATTCAGTAGAACATCTCGTGTGGTCACTTTACCCGCGACATGATCCTGTTGTGTTCAATCACATTCTACCCGCGAGCGAACAGCTGATCGTCTTGAGAAGCACCCATTACACGGATGCGCGGACGCAGCTGTCTGCTCAAACTTTATATTTTTGACAGGTCCCTCCCTTCTTATTTCACCGTTTCTTTGAGAAAACAGCCTCTTCAACATTTTTGTTTGATTGGTGGCAATTTTTTATGTGAGCTTAACGTCACCAAAGTTAAATAATGTTTGCTAATTAGGGTAATCATAGAAATCTTAGGGTAATTGCTCTAAATTTGTTCGTTTTCGGCGAACTGTTTACGAAACAAACCTTTGGAACACGTATACTTTACAGTCATGTTATATAAAAGAAAAAATAAGTTTAGTTTTGTAGCCTTTTTTTAGCTTTAATTTTCTACGTAATTGAAAATATTATTTTGATGGAGACGAAGCTTGCATACTAATTAATAGCAGAATTCAAAGAAAACTTACAATATTCCCAGGCGAGAAATCAAATTTCTTGTGAAAACCAAAGAAGACGCAATTTTCAACTAAATTAATTAATTAATTAATTATGCATGAAACAATGTCTCCAAATGTTGTTTCAGTTCAAGACAATCTTTAATTGTTTCCGCCCATTGGACTCTTGATCTGTTTTATTTATATTCCGGACAACATTATCTTCAGGTTTGATTTATAAAATATGGAACAGAATATCTTAATTGTTGATTGAAACTGATTAACTTTCTCCGAGGAACATAGGTCGAAAATTTTTCCATAGAAAGTTGGTCAGTTGACCAATTTCGTATGGGAACTATGATTTTTCAACCTATGCTCCTTGGAGATAAATGTAAAATTTAAGCAAAACTATTGAATATACCTTTTGAAATTTATTATAGACATTCACAATGCTATTTTTATATTAACCTAATAAAGGACATCATCCATTTTGGTCCAAATGTGAAAGTGCCGGCCAAAAAGCAAAAGTGCTTTATTCTGATAGATTTTGTCCACCTAAACATTTCTTATTATGGCACCGAATCTATAGCACCGCTATTACTTGATTTTAAATAAGTTTAAAAAGTCTGTCTTTTTATACATTTTGGCACAAATGTAAAAAAGTCGGCCAAAAAGCAAATCTATTAGATTTTGTCCGCCTAAGTATTTTTTATTATTGCACCGAAGCTGTAACACCGCTGTACTTGATTTTAGTTGAGTTCAAAAAGTCTGTCTTTTCATACATTTTGACACAAATGTGAAGTGGTGCTACAGCTTCGGTGCCATAATAAAAAATGCTTAGATGGACAAAATCTATCAGAATAAAGCACTTTTGTCTTTTGGCCGCACTCCCACTAGCGACTCGGTAGCATAATTGGTCAGAGCATTGGGCCGGAATCCCAAGGGTGCGGGTTCGAGCCCCGTCTGAGCTGCTAGTGGTGAGTTGATTTTTTCTAGTATTTTTTTCTATTTAATTAAATTAGCTTAACACTATCACCTGTTTCAGTATTGTTACATAATTTATTCAATCCACCAAAAATATAATTTTTTGGTCGATTCGATTCATCGAATTGAAAAAAAAACATATTTCAGCCATTTCGAAAAATGATCAAAAATGTCATAAATGCGATGTCTATAGCTCACAGTAGTACCTATATTATTTGTTTGCTATAGTCACATTACTAATTTGCCAGCAAAAATGTAAACAAAGAAACGTCACTGTCAAATTGACAAACTGACCCTGATAGTGACATTTTCAGATACCTATTGATAAAACTTTATAATTGGTTTATTATATTTTGAGTCATAATAAATATAATAATGTCATCCAGGGTAATTTCAAAGTAGGATGGTAATTAGAAATGTTATCTTTATAACCTATCATAATTTTTGTTGTTAAAAGTTTTTGAAACGAACTGATAAGATAACTTAACTTAGATATTGACTATATGTAAACTGTCAAAAATATGTAGCATCTTCGCCTATTCCCCCCCAATACCAAAAGACAAATGTTACCTCTACAGCTAAGCTACTACTCGTAATACTATTTAAATCTTACCTTCGAAAAATAGAAGGTCCCATTTTTCGGCTTTTCACATATATCTCGAAAACTATACATTCCAGCGACATGAGTTTTGTAACAAAATGAAAGCTGGTTAAATTTGCTACATGTTTAATTCAGTAATTTTTTTTTATAATAGGCCCGCTGACCAGTTTCCTCACACTTAATAATGGAAAATCTAGACTCTTTTTCATGGAGAATTTTTTTGCTATGACCAATATGACCATGTTTGTGCACATAATGAGTGTTTATAAGACATGTGATAGTTTTACAAAACACAATCTTTAAGTGAAAATAAAGTTTATTAACACAGTGTGACAACGCGACCTAGCTGTAGCTGAACGATTATGGTATAGCAAATAAGCCCTAGATATCATCTGGTTCGGGAAATCAGATACGAATTTTGATAGAATTTGCCGTTCAGAAAAGCGATAGGTTCGTTTGTGCTAACATCAAAGTAAGTAGATATCCACCTTCAAACTTTCAGCTATGCAACATCTACAGATATTTTTTTAAATCATAATCAATAAAAAAATATTATTTTTCCTAAATTACAGATATTCAGGAGCGAATATCTCAAACCTTAGAGCATCGCGGCTTCGTCTCGTCTCGGCTGGGACAGAAGCGCGTCTTACTCTAAGTCTCAAACACTATACAAGATATCGAATTTTTTTTCCGAATAAATTTAGTTTCTTTAATCAGCTTTCATTTTGTAAAAAAAGTCATGTCGCTGGAATGTTTAGTTTTCGAGATATATGTAAAAAAACGAAAAATGGGTCCTTCAAACCCCTCCCTCCCGGCATAGGGGCTAGGTGTTCCAATCATTTCCCTCTACACCTTTTCGTTTACTGGGGTATAATCTATTTTTATTAGGTTTGTGATGAAAAAACATGCAAGTGTGTTTATTTCTTGACTTAGAAATATACTATTTCTTTTTATGTTGTTTTGTTCTGGCAACACCTTTATTTACATTTTTGCTGGGAAATTAGTAATGCGACTTTAGTCCACAAGGCAGGCAGGAGGGGGCGATTGGTTCCACCACATGCTCATAACAATCATTTCCCCAGCTACCGCTGACTTAGGTTTTTTCTTTTCGCTGATTTAAAACATGGCTTTAAAGGTTTTTTCTCAAAGAAAAGTCACTTGCGTTTGGTGTGTTTGCATATCTCTTTGCAACATAATATATTACTAGCAGCCACCCGAGTCGTCAACGTGGAACATTGGGAACCTTTAACCAGGATACAAAAGTTCTAAATCCAGGTTTTAATCTGTCCACCAGCCAAATTTCATCCAAATAGGTTCAGCCGTTCTTGAGTTGGAAATGGTGTCAATAACCTGCAGGCTGATTATCTAATTAGAAACCACTTAGCGACCGGTTTCAGTTCACAGGAGAATGTGATACATTCCTGCTTTTCTTTTGTAATGTTTTTTTACCCCAAAAAGAAGTAGCAATGTATCACATTCATCTGTCAAATGAGACCGGTCGCTAGGTGGTTTCTAATTAGATAATCAGCCTGCCGATTTAGTTTTATTTATACAACTTGTTACAAAAATACCCCTAATACCGAATTTGGTACATAGGGACCATCAACCTAAACAACGTTTACTATGGGACCAATTCCGAAATAGCAAAAAAAATATTAATAACGAAAATATTTAATAGTATGAAACAGCAGTTCTTTTTTCGCTATTTCAGAGTTGGTCCCATAGTAAAAGTTGTTCAGTTTGATGGTCCCTATCTACCATATTCGGCATTAGAGGTATTTTTGTAACACATTGTATAACTACTTGTTTGCCCTAGTCAGAGGCACTAGTCCAAAAGTCAGACTAAAAGGAAGCGAACGCTCAGTCAGTAGGTACCCGTGTAGCACGAAAGAACATCCATAGAAATAGAATGTCAGCGAAAATTTTTCTATGTCTATGAGAACATCTATCGAGAACAAACGATCATAAAAACATTCGATAGAGTAATTTTGTATGGGAAATTTGTACACAGCGCCATCTACCGACGAAAAGCGAAATTAAATTTTCCATATTATTAGTAATTATTAGTTGTTTTTTTTCTCGATAGCAACAATAATGTTTCCCTAGCTGCCGCTGACTAGGTTTTCTATTTCCGCTGATTTAACATGTATTTTTTGTCATAGAGAAGTCACTTGTGTTTGGTGTGACGTATCTCTTTGCAAAATATATGTCATTTGTTTGCACTAGTCTACAAGGCAGGAAGGAGGAAGCGATCGGTTCCACACGCTCAGAACAATGCGGTTCCCACCAACGCAGGCGCACTCGCCTTCCTGTGCGATACTTGAGTTGAGACATACACCACCGAGTTTACGCTCCGGTTTTAAGATGCTGATAGATATTACTAAATCTAATAATTTGAAGCAATTTCATTATGGCCTAAAAGCTGTGCCTAAAGCAGATTATCTGTTCAGAACAACAAAAGTTAACTTTATAATTACAAAAAAAAATGTGCTCTGTAGTAACCAAACTATGAGAATGATAATAATTGTTTTGAATGATTAGTTCTAGCAATATGGTATCATGTTGTTTCCTAGCCCTTTCAGACTTCAATAAAATGATTATTGTATGGAAATGACGAATTTTCCAACTTGGATAACTTTATCCAATCCAAGTTGTAGGATTACAAAAGTTGTAGGATTACTCTAGGCCAAGTGGCTTTGAGTAAATAGAGAATCCTACAACTTTTGTGCAATATTAACTATTGTTCCTAATGGCTACTTCTAGCAATATGTACTTACCATTTTTAGGGTTCCGTACCAAAATGGTAAAAATGAACCCTTATGGTGTGACTCAGTCTGTCTGTCTATCTGTCTGTCACAGCTGGATATCTCGAAAACTACTATAGCTATCAACTTCAAATTTGGAATAGTTTAAGATGACGTTTGCCCAACTACTTTTCAACTAAGAAAGAAATAAAAAAAAGTTTTTTTTACAACAGGGATTGAAAAGGCGTCTTAAAAATTTGAAGTGGGGTGACTAGGGCGTGTGGGGTATCATATGAAAGAGCGCTGTTTGCACATTTTAAAACATCATTTTCTTTTTTTTTAGGCCGTATAGTTTTCGACTTATGGTGAAAAATGTAAAACAAAAAAATACCGTTCCCTTATCTCCGAAGTTTGCAAAGAGAAAAATCTGAAATAATTTTATGTGATAGTAGTTTATGTAAAGATTACAGGAAAAATAAAACCATGTCTCAATATAACACACTTTTTAGAAATTCAAAAAACAAACAAAAAATCATTAGTTTCACTACCAGTCAACAGATGGCGCTGATTAAATTAGTTCCACAATCGGCCAAGAGATGGTGCTGAGCTGACCGAGGGACCCAGGGTCTGATGATGGAGCCAGAAGAAGGACACTGGAATTATTTAATTAAACCACGTTACCCCATCATCTTTGGGCTCATTTGAATTGTCTTGACGAGTACTTTGTTAAGAAACAGTTTCCAGGGTCTGATGATGGAGCCGGACGAAGGACACAGGAACTTTTTAATAATGCCACGCTACCCTATCGAGTTTGGGCTCGTTTGAGTCGTCTTGACGAGTACTTTGTTGGGAAATAGTTTACAGGGTCTGATGATGGAGCCGGACGAAGGACACAGGAACTTTTTAATAATGCCACGCTACCCTATCGAGTTTGGGCTCGTTTGAGTCGTCTTGACGAGTACTTTGTTGGGAAATAGTTTACAGAGTCTGATGATGGAGCCGGAAGAAGGCCACTGGAACTCTGTAATAAAACCATGCAACCCCATCGAGTTTGGGCTCGTTTGAAGAGTGCTCCGATAGGAGATGGCATATTTTTTGTCTTAGCTCGTTAACCAAAAAGCAGAAAATAATAATTTACTGAAAAAAAATCTTTTTTAAAAACACGTTTTTAAAACGGACTAAATTATTACAAAAAAAAATCGGAATTAAAACATTAAAACCGACTAGTAAAAACAGACTAAAAAGTAAAAAATAAATTCTTCTGTAAATATTTATAACCGAAATTTTAGACTTAAAATTTTTAGTCTTAGCTCGTTAACCAAAAAGCAGAAAATAATAATTTATTGAAAAAAAAATCTTTTTTAAAAACACGTTTTTAAAACGGACTAAATTATTACAAAAAAAATCGGATATGAAACATTAAAATGGACTAGTAAAAACAGACTAAAAAGTAAAAAATAAATTCTTCTGTAAATATATAACCCTCTTCAGAAATTTTAAACCTAAAAACGTTTTGTAAAATTTATCATCAATATTGTCTGTAGGTATAGGGTTACAAATATTTACAGAAGAATTTATTTTTACTTTTTAGTCTGTTTTACTAGTCCGTTTTAGTGTTTTTAATCCGATTTTTTTGTAATATTTTTATTGGTAGATTAGAAATGTATTATTTTCTTTGAAGGATCAATTATTATAAAAACAACATAATTCATATTATATTAATGTAGTTTAAGTTAGTTAAAGCTCGGAAAAAGCTCCCACTTCTTTTTCTCGTTATAATCTTACGTCATCCCATAAATCCTCAGATTTATTAGCCAATAATTTCTCCTACCACTTCAAATGCTGCATCCACTCACAATTTTGTGGGATTCGTCAATTTTTTCATTAAAATTTTTCATTCACTTCTCATTCAGGTGTTGACGAGTATGCTTGGACGAATTCGAGTATGATACCTATTCGAATATTTTTAATAATTTGAAACTTTTATCGAGCTTTTATCGTTAGGTGTGAAAATTTATGAATTCACAAGAAAAAACTTAATTACTTACTAACGTTTTTTGGGGTTCCGTACCCAAAGGGTAAAAACGGGACCCTATTACTAAGACTCCGCTGTCCGTCTGTCTGTCTGTCTGTCTGTCATCAGGCTGTATCTCATGAACCGTGATAGCTAGAAAGTTGAAATTTTCACAGATGCTGTATTTCTGTTGCCGCTATATACGCTATAACGACAAATACTAAAAACAGAATAAAATTAATATTTAAGGGGGGCTCCTATACAACAAACGTGTTTTTTTTTTTGCCGTTTTTTGCTCGATATTAATAACAACAACAGGTAGACAGTTGAAATTTTTACAGATGATGTATTTTTGTTGCTACTATAACAACAAATACTAAAAACGGAATAAAAATAATATTTAAGGGGGGCTCCCATTCCCATACAACAAACGTAATTTTTTTTGCCGTTTTTTGGTACGGAACCCTTCGTGCGCGAGTCCGACTCGCACTTGGCCGGTTTTTTTTTCTCTGTCAATAGTAGTTTAATTATACTAAGTGAAATACTTTACGTTACTTAAAAGAAACTATAATATTAGGTATTTTTAAGTATTTTAATACAATTAATTTTAAGTTGCAATACCCTTACAGGGTCGTGTTTATGGTACTATTTACTTTGTAGGATCTTTGTAACCAACATCTTGCAATTAACAATATGAGTATGATCATGACTATAAACATCGTAATACTGAAGTTATTTGCGAGTCTCGTTTCTACCAGTGTGTAAGTCGAATTTATTAGTTTTTGAAGTAATTAAGATGATTAAGTCTATGTGCTTAGTTTTAGTAGGCTTCGCTGGTGAACCTGAACAGTGATAACGAGGTATATCATTAGGCCGATGCCGACAACGGCGTGAGTGGAGGGTAGCAGTAGGGCACGCCACGCATGTGGCCGTCGCATCTGGTGACGAGGGGGGCGCGGAGGGGGCTAAAATTAGTATCGGCCCGCCACGTGCGCTGCCTGCCACCGAGACGCTTCAGTCCGCGCGCAACCACCACGACGAACGCTCGCTTCGACCACACTCCAGTGTTTACAAGCGCATAACCTACGCACCGGTGCACCGGACTGCCAGTGACAGTGTTAGGAGTGATAACCGGCGCGACGGAGACGGTGCAAGGAATGTTGATGGCGGGCGCTTTGCCGGCCGAGCCCGAGGGGCTGTTGGCCCTCAGCGCGCTGCCGGGCCAGAAGGACACCACCTGGACGAAGCTGTTCGTCGGCGGGCTTCCGTACCACACTACAGACAAGAGTCTCAGGGAACACTTCGCTGTTTTCGGCGACATCGAGGAAGCGGTCGTCATCACAGACAGGCAGACAAGCAAGAGCAGGGGATATGGCTTCGTAAGAATTTTGTACTATTATTATTTATACCTTGTCCTGAAACGTTGGCGTTATACGTAAAATTACAATGCCGGTGCGCAGGCGACTCTGAAAGGCAGGCGTATCGCACGCCGGGCGCGTTATCGCACCTCATTGCTACCGACAACATACCTACTGCCGCGGCTAGGTGCGTCGGTACAGGCTGTATCGCGAAATTACATCAAACAAGGAAGTCATGCTTGTGTAGGTGTGCACTTTAATCACAAGCTAAACCGTGAACCATAACATCACACGTTTGAGATGATAACGATTGTACCTTGGATTTCGTATTGAAACTTTGCAAAAGAATTTTCAGAAGCATTTCGTAATCAAACCTAACGATAGTCACGTAGGACGCAATATATCGGGAAAAACCTAAAAACTCAAAATATGAAAAAGCACAGATAAATTGTTTCTTAATGTAATAAAGTTTGAGGCTTTATGTATCGTATGACTGGGGCTCGTGGGAAATGAATCACAACCCCATTTTCAATTCATGTTGGGGTAGGGTGTAAGGGGAGACCTGCACCCTCTGTGACATCCAAATAGCTGTAATAATCGCAATGCGCCTCGCAACACTTGGTGACGATGCGTTCGCAGCTTGGCGAAACTTTCAACAAACTAGAAAACTATTGTGGACAAGTTGTTACTTTTAGTCCGATTTTGAAGTTTAGAAACCGAATTCTATTTATTTATCTTTTGGTATTGACAACATTTCTAAATTTTTGTCTTGTGTTTTTATTTGTTATTTAGAAAAATTCCTACGAAAAGGAGTGTATATTTTAATATTCCTTCATCTCGATGATACAGGCTTTTTTTACATGACTGCCCAAAAAAGTTTAGGGTTCATGTATGTTTGTGAGTATGTGACTTTCTTTATTCTACCATAACTTCTGAATGCCTTAATCGATGTATGGGGTATCGTTAAAATCCTTACATCATCCCGAGTGACACTGGTTATTTTTTTTTGAAAAATATCAATATGGCGACTGTACAATGCCACCTTCAAATGTGAAAAAAATAATTTTTTCTTCTTTTATTATAATATGGGCATCAAATGAAATGCCTTGATGAGCACATTCCAAAACTATATAATTTGTTACTAAAATGTGTAAAATAAAAATAAGAAAATTTAAAAAATATTAAAAACACGACTGCCCTGCCAAAAACGTAGGTACTACAAACTTTTAAAATAATAACAAGTGTCATTGCAGTCGGGGGACCTTTTTGATCAAAATTGTACCACAAAACAATCCCCCGACTGCAAATGACACTTGTTATTATTTTAACTTTTTAGTACATTTTTAGCAGGGCAGTCGTGTTTTTAATATTTTTTAAATTAAATTTTTAAATTTGGTCACTAAAATGAAATAAAAAAATATATTTAAAAAGTATTAAAAACACGACTGCCCTGCCAAAAACGAACTAAAAAGTTAAATAACAAGTGTCATTGCAGTCGGGGGACAGTTTTGTGGTACAATTTTGAATCAAAGAGGTCCCCCGACTGCAATGACACTTCTATTTAAATGTCCGATTTTCTCATTTCTTTAAATAAAATACTCTAATTCAACCTTTTAAAAACTAATTACTTAGCTTGAGCAGTTTTATGGCGTATCTATGAAATTGAAATTTCAACAACTACTTACTAAGTTCTAGAGGCACAAACGTCAGTCCTTTTAGCTACAAATCTCGTTTGTACGTGATGAAGTACTGGCTTTGCACAAAAGAAAGACATCCGATCCACTGCGGGTAGCATTCAAGATCCTGGGTTCATTGCGATTTTAGACCCTATTCTATTAAATAACGTATAAAACCTGTTAGCTTACGAAGTTGTTAAGTCTAAAGTGGAAAATACTATAACTAGTGGCTCCGTGAGCTGTAGACCTCGCGAAAAAATAAAATAAAATGTCGCCATGAAGTTTTCAAAACACACAGTAGGTACGTGAGTATTCGCAGCTAGATGGTGCTTCTAATTTTGACAATTTTTCAAAATGGGTGAATATTGTTTTTTATAAATTTGGAAAAATTGGCTTGACTAAACAGTTATACATAATTATCGAACCTACTCACATTTCACCAGAATTGGTTGAGAACTGCGACCTGTAGAGGAGATCAAATAGCTGGAAAGCTGGACTGAAATATGTTTTTTTACATATCTCCGTTATTTAAAAAAAATCTAAAAATTGCCACGACAAAAAAAATCTATATATTTATCAAATCTGACCACAAAATTTCACCGGGATCGGTTGAGAAATGCGACCTGTAGAGGAGAACAGTCAGCGCCGGAAATCTGGACTGAAATATGATTTTTTCACATTATCTCCGCCATTTAAAAAAATAAAAAAACTGGCTTGACAAAAAAAAAATCTATATTATTTCCAAACCTGCTCATAAAATTTCACAAGAATCGGTTGAGAAATGCGACCTGTAGAGGAAAACAGGCAGAGCTGGAAAACGGACTGAAATCTGTTTTTTTAACATATCTCCGCCATTTTGAAAAATTTAAAAAGACTGGCTCGACAAAAAAATTATATATAATTTTCAAACCTGGTCACAAAATTTCACAAGAATCGGTTAAGAAATGTGACCTGTAGGCTGAAACAGACAGCCAGACATACGAAAGAATTTTTGACCAAGCTGAAGCAGAGACGCTTCGCTCGCACTTCGTGCTCGCTCGGTCAATAAGTAAACAGTGTAAAGGTATGATTCCGATGTCAGCAGCACTGCTGCGCGACACTGCTGCGCGACAGTGCTACGTAGCACTGCTGCCGAGCTCGGAATATAGTCTCTTATAAACCTATTAGAAAATGTATGGGGACCAGTGGTGTTGCGGCAGCAGTGCCGCGCAGCAGTGTCGCGTCGCTTCTCCGCTCACATCAAAATGAGCCTTTCAACCGTAACATTAGGATTCAATTTGGAGTGCACTGCTGCTGCTGCCGAGATCGGAATCATACCTTAAGAAAACAGATAAATTCAGCGCTGTATTACATGATTATTTGGCGGAAAAATACGGAAAATCGGAAAAGATGTGTCGTGAATCGTGGGTGACTGAAGTATTTTCTACTTTATGATTGAATATTAATAAAAGAAATGTACCGACAATAAAGCAAAGTAACTCGTATCGTAGCTGAGTCACTAAATCAAATTTGCCATCTCATATAACTGTTAGACAACGTCACTATTGTTTTCTTTGTTGTGTATAATTTAAAATTCTTTTTAAATTCGTTATGGTTATTAGAGCGTCATTGTCTTGACAAATGAAACCCAGTTTCTCATGGAAAGATCGCATCATTATTTATGCCAAGATACTATTTATTGAAAGTTAAATCTAAGCTAATTAATATTTTCGCCCAAAATAGAACTCTATTTTGGGCGAGAATATTAATTATAGGCATTCATCAAGTTCGTCTAAGTAAAAATAGTCTTAAGAAATTTTTATAACGCAATGTAAATAATAATCTTGATAACAATAATAACGAAATTTTATTGACACAAAATAATCATTTTTTTTTAAACAATTTCAATTAAATTTGGACCCGACATACGAGACATGTATCTCAAGTACAGTGCTCTTTTTCTATACAATGGGAGTGACTAGTTTTTTTTACACCTTGTGTGGAAAAGCGAGCACACACGCTTGCATCAACCATAGGGATGTAA
Organism: Agriphila geniculea; assembly: GCA_943789525.1. Classification (NCBI taxonomy): domain Eukaryota; kingdom Metazoa; phylum Arthropoda; class Insecta; order Lepidoptera; family Crambidae; genus Agriphila; species Agriphila geniculea. The sequence goes on from OX038871.1 coordinate 24,173,602, forward strand.
CTCGCTCGTTGTCAACCCTGACCCTATTTTCCAACCCTTATAACTGAGCACCCTATTCACTAACAGAAGTATGAAACTACTAATAATTTAGATCCTTCAGCATAAGAATAATATTTATTATTATGCCTTCAGTACTACGTGTATCATAATTTGAAGTGGCCTTCTGTTATGTTTAAAGATTTTTAAAGAATTGAATTGTTCACCTAGAAAACTTTTCGTCTGTACTAAACTTTTATCAACAAATGTATGAAAAATTATCTAACTAATGCTACAACTGTTAAAAAAAGACAATAACAGTTAAATGAATAAAGTAGTTTGCTAACTTTTTTATTTTTTTATTTTATACCGTTAAAATAAAAATAGTATTCATCTCGTTGTTACGAAGAAGCAAATGGTGCATCTATTATAAGTAAATAATAACTTTAATTAACTCCAACATTTGGTTGCAGCTCAGATAGGCTGTCTCACCAACACTTTTGAACTTTTATATAGATAAAAATGATTTGATTTATTTTTGGTGGGTGTTTTCAATACATCGTCAATAGAATAATATGAAATAAAATAACCATAAAAAATATTTTTGAATAGCTCTTGAAAATGTATGTAGGTAAGTACTTCCCCTTTTTTTCCAATCAGCCAAAAAAATTACTGTAATCTTTAATAAAAAAAAAGTTTAATCAAGTTGATAAATGAAGTCTTGCTAATTGTAATTTACGATTTGTAGGAAAACTGTCACATCTTATCTGCAATCAACGCATCAGTAGATAAATAAGTAGGGTCAATGCGGGGAAGACCGTCTAGGGGGCAAGACCAAACAGTCCATCTAAAACCTGGTTCTTTCTTAGTAGCGCAATCTAGTCATTAGTCCCATAAACAATATTCCATGACGAATAAGAGATGTACAACATCTCTATAATAGATGGCGCTACAAAGCCTGTAAATATTTATAAATCAAAAATTAATCAAGGTCCATTTTTTCACTAACCACCGTGAGTAATGTGTCGTACAAAAACATCAATGTTGTAAATTTATATCTTAAAGTTTGTTACTTAATTGAAATATTGGTAATTCTATAAATTACGAAGTTTGCCAATCTAGTTTCCTAAGCTCAAAATATACGATCGGGGAAGACCGTACAGCAAGCCCGTCATATTATGACGGGCTTGCTTCATTTATGCTTCATTTATGATTGTTAAGTACTTTAAGCTTACTACCTATGTCAAAACATAAAAAAATAAACTTTAGTATTTACTTACCTTATAAAAAATTACGAATGAATTCCGGGATATTGTTTTATTTTTCTCATGATTTTACAAAAGTTTGTTACATTCATCATAAATTTCATCACAAATTGTGTATACCTCAATACACTGAACGGAAGGAACGGAAACGTTCCTACACCATTTAGTAATTGTAAATGGCATTTACAATGTTTAGAACCCCTGACCTCTATTCTATGCCGGTCTTGCCTCTGAAAATGTTGAATGCCATTTATTCGAATCTAAACCTTTATTAGAGATAATTTAAAGTCATTTAATGCCATAATTACATAATGAAGAAGTAGATAGTAATAAATAGATACGTATAAAAATCTTATTTTTAATAATATACGTCTGCCTTTTTTAAAACGTTATGTTTTGAAATTGTATCAGAATATTGTTTTGTCTAGTGGTCCTTTGTAGTTATTTAATATAGTCTCTATCTTCCTATACATAAGGAATTGACAAGTTTATAAATTTATGAGATAAGCTTAAAACCTTAACTTATTAAATTATATGCCGGTCTTCCCCGCTTTGACCCAATATTTGGTTGTAGCTCGATGGGCTCTCACTGAAACTTTTGAACTTTTTTAAAGATATTAAATGACTTGATTTATTTTTGGTTGGTGTTTTCAATTTATTGTCAATAGAATACAATAAAATGAATAGCTCTTAAAGGTATGTACTCGTACTTCCCCTTTTTTCCAATCAGCCAAAAATTACTGTTATCTTTAATACAAATATAAAAGTTTAATCAAGTTAATAAAATAAGTCTTGCTAATTGTAATTTACGATTTCCAGGAAAACTGTCACATCTTATCTGCAATAATCAACGCATTAGTAAATAAATATGTAATGTAATGTAGGAATTACTTTTATGACACAAATTATGTCGACCACTACTGTAATTGGGCCAAAGCAATGTAGTGCACGCATTGAAATAATGCAACTTCATTTTTATCTCTTTATGGCTTTAACTATTGAAACCACTGACATGAAAATAATTTTTTTGTGTAAATATATGCAGGTCAATGATTGAAACAATACATGTGCAAAGGCAACCAGCTTTTAAAATAGAATACTTCGTTGTTGGTATTCTTATCAACTAGCTTCCGCCCGCGACTTTGTTCAAGTGGGCATTCGGAAAATCCCTAGGGAACCTTTAACCGGAATAAAGAGTATCCTAGGTATGTTTTAATCCAGATTATAAATTATCTGTGTGCCTTTTACACAAATCCTTTTAGCTGTTTTGTGTGATTCAGTCATAAACATATAAAAGCTCTATCTTTACCGAGTTGCTTTCGCTTTCCTCTTGTGCTTTTATCAGAGGCATGCTTCAGGGCATGCAATAATTAATAGCGCATGCCCTAACTTTAAAAAAAAACCAAAACGAACGGGAAATAAATGTGAAAATTTAGACGTTTGTTACTCAATTAGGCCAGAATGGTTGGATGGATTTGGATTGGCATACAGATAGTTTATAGCCCGGATTAAACTATTACTATTAAAAATTATACCTAGGATTTACTTTTTATTCCGGTAAAAGGTTACCTAGGGCTTTTCCGAATGATCACGCGGGCAAAGTCGCGCGAAGCGAGTATATTTTAATAGGATTTAGGATACAAATACTAACAAAGTTAATATAAATTATATCGTATGACTGAACATTATATTGTAAATGAATACTCAATAAATTAGCCTCCTTTGTGCTTCTGTTTCCAATATTGGTGTGCAGGGTGTCCACTATACCACTGATATGATACCTGAAAGTGACTTGTAAAAAAATAAGTACATACTAGTACAAAGACTTCTATGTTTTATACTTATTAGTATTGTTATAGCGTGGAAACAACAAAAAATATAAAACGTAAAAGGACTATAAAATATTATGTTACCTTTGCTTTGATAAGCTATCTTTCTTGGTTACTTTGAACTTATTTTCATTTCTGTATGTGACCACTTACGTTGCTCGCCAGTGTAAAATAAAAGTAAGCTACATGTGCCTGATATGAAATTTTCGGTTATCACTTAAATTCTAAGAAAACGGAAAGTGCGTTGATATTACTGTTTTTATATACCTACATATCTGTGTAGAATAAGCATTGGAACACCAATATTTATAAGGAACTAGCTTGCGCCCGCGACATCGGTATCAAAAGTATTTTTATCTTATTAAATTATTATCCAATAATGAAATATTTTTTTCATTATTTTTGTAAAGGAATTGAACTTAAAATTTAATACGAGGAGAGTTCGTGTAAAATTTTCAGGCTACAAGGAAGCTCATTAATTGCTTCTGAACTATTGTTGTGCGTGTGCGTTTTTAAAAGTATTATAATTTAAAATACAATTATTTACATTTTCATTAATTTTCATAAAGGATACCTTTCAGCTAACAGGAAAATAAGATTTTCTTGCTACCAGCCCGCCTACACATTTGTGTTAAATAGTGTAGGTGGTCGTTATAGGATTAATTAATACATAGGAGTAATTGCGTGGGCTAATAAACGAGGCGTGGCGTGGGATTCGGCTGGGCGGCGCAACTTCGGGCACGCCTCCAAGATGCTACGAGACACTACGACGTAGATCTCATAGGAAATCTTGTGTTTTTAAACTTTTAGATTTTTTATGCATTCACAATGCTATTTTTATATTAAGATTATTAATACAATTGAAAAATATTAGAAAAAATCGACTCACCCATAGCAGCTCAGACGGGACTCGAACCCGCACCCTAAGGATTCCGGCCCAATGCACTAACCAATTATGCTACCGAGTCGCTAGCAGGATTGACGAAATTTTCTAATATCTTTCACGTCTCCGCTGTAGGCCAGCGCCATCTCAGCAGAGACGTGAAAGATTATTAGAAAATTTCGTCAATCCTGCTAGCGACTCGGTAGCATAATTGGTTAGTGCATTGGGCCGGAATCCTAAGGGTGCGGGTTCGAGTCCCGTTTGAGCTGCTATGGGTGAGTCGATTTTTTCTAATATTTTTCAATTGTATTAATAATCTTAAAATCTTGTGTTTTTGCATTTTACTTTTATTCATGTTTAAAAATCAAACTATTAGTGGCTTACAAATATATTGGTAATAGTCAAAATAATTATAGAATCTGATTTAGAAGGAAAAAGGTCAACTCTTTGATTTCTTGTTTATATTTGTCAAACATGCACAGGCATTAAAATTGGAATTATGCCTATTATAAGATAACCATGTAGATAAGACAGGCAGTATTAAATTAAACATGCTATCACATTTCCAGAAAACTAATGAAAAATAATATTGTACCTAAGCAATTAAAGAAAAAAAATTTTAAATAATATTAAAAACACGACTGCCCTGCCAAAAAAAAATTAGTTCGTTTTTGGCAGGGCAGTCGTGTTTTTAATATTTTTTAAATTTATTAATTTTTATTTCACACAATTTAGTGACAAATTATATAGTTTTGAAATGTGCTCATTAAGGCCTTTCATTTGATGCCCATATTGTAATAATAGAAGAAGAAAAAAATATTTTTCACATTTGAAAAAGGCGTCGTACGGTCGCCATAGTGACTTTTTCCAAAAAAATATAGCCAGTGTCACTCGGAATGATGTAAGAATTTTAACGATACCCCATACATCCAAATCCGTAGAGCCATTTGGAAGTTATGGTAGAATAAAGAAACTCACATACCCACAAACATACATGAACTCTGAAAACATATACACTCCTTTTTGGGCAGTCGTGTAAATAAGTAAATTTTTCACTTATGCATTTGCGAATTACGTAGGTATTGGCTATTTTCTTTTTATACGAAAAATAGAAAACCAAATTCTTTCAAAGGGCACTTGCTACTGATTACATCGGTAAACTGTAGTTGATAATTATGCAAACAGTCGGGTAATAAGCTACTATAAGCACAGGAAGTCGCGATATGTCAAATGCGTTTCGTTACCTTCTGTTTTTTGTTACTTAAAAGAGCTATTTTTGTTATTTTATGGTTACAGTCTTTGAATAAGAAAAACTCATTTTCTAAAAAGACAGTTTTAGAATTTGCTGAAATATTAAGTTTAGGAGACGTGAGGAAACAAAAAAAATAAATAAAAAACCAGCTTCAAACAACCTACCTCTAAAAAAGCAAGAATAGTAGATTATACAACAAGTGAATTAAAAAAGCGGCCAAGTGCGAGTCGGATTCGCGCACGAAGAGTTCCGTATCAAAAAACGGCAAAAAAAATACGTTTGTTGTATGGGAGCCCCTCTTAAATATGAATTTTATTCTGTTTTTAGTATTTGTTGTTATAGCGGCAACAAAAATACATCAGCTGTGAAAATTTCAACTGTCTACCTGCTGTTGTTATTAATATCGAGCAAAAAATAGCGAAAAAATCACGTTTGTTGTATGGGAGCCCCCCTTAAATATTAATTTTATTCTGTTTTTAGTATTTGCTGTTATAGCAGCAACAGAAATACATCATCTGTGAAAATTTCAACTTTCTAGCTATCACGGTTCATGAGATACAGCCTGGTGACAGACAGACAGACAGACAGACGGACAGCGGAGTCTTAGTAATAGGGTCCCGTTTTTACCCTTTGGGTACGGAACCCTAAAAAGAAGGAATTTAGTTCGAGGGACTAAGTTGGATCCCGAGAGCAGCGAAGGATTCAAGAGTTTTATTCACTCTTATCGTTGAATTAAACGTACTTTTTCGAGTGGCGATAGTAAAAAAAATATTCAAATTACTAGATACGCATTATCATTGTAATAATAAAAACACGTCTATTAAAGTCGGGTGGTCGGGTGCTTTTAGAATAAAAAAAAGAAGTTGTACTCTACACCGCATCAAAAACCGCATCAAAATCGGTACAGCCAAACACGAGATAATCGCGAACAAACATACATAAATAAAGGTCAAACTGAGAACCTTTTTAGGGTTCCGTAGCCAAAATGGCAAAAAACGGAACCCTTATAGATTCGTCATGTCTGTCTGTCTGTCTGTCTGTCTGTCTGTCTGTCTGTCTGTCTGTCTGTCTGTCTGTCTGTCTGTCTGTCTGTCTGTCTGTCTGTCCGTCCGTATGTCACAGCCACTTTATTCCAAAAGTATTAGGACTACATAGTTGAAACTTAGTAGGCAGGTGTATTCTGTGAACCGCTTTACGATTTTGATACAAAAATAAAAAAAATAAAAGATTAAGGGGGGGCTCCCCATACATGGAACTGAAACTGAAAATATTTTTTTTCATCAAACCAATACTTGTGGGGTGTCTATAGATAGGTCTTTAAAAATGACATTGAGGTTTCTAAGACTATTTTTTTTTAAAGTCAACCGTTTGAAAAATATATGCCGCCAAAGTGGTAAAATGTGTGTCCCCCCCCCTTTAACTTTTAAAGTAAGAGGGTGAAAAATCTAAAAAAAATATAAACTATAGATCTTAATAAACACTTTCAATGAAAATTGTTTTGAACGAGATACAGTAATTAGTTTTCGAGATATAGTACATTTTCCAAAACCGCAAATATAACTTTGTCATTCATACAAACACTGTGAAAAACAAAGTTATTTTTTCAGACGAAAAATGATAGCGGTATTAAAATATGGTATGGTATAATGTACCTACGGAACCCTACTGCGCGTGGCCCGACACGCACTTGGCCGGTTTTTTTTTAAGTTGTTTAAAAATACATTTTGTAAAACATGAAAAAATAGTATTTGTTACAACTTCATATAATTTGAATAATAGACTTACGATTGAATTAACTTTTACGTATTGTTTGTATTGTTTTAAAAATAAAGATAAAAGAGTATCCAACATAGGTAGTTACTTTTTAGGGTTCCGTAGCCTAAATGGCAAAAAACGGAACCCTTATAGATTCGTCATATCTGTCTGTCTGTCTGTCTGTCCGTATGTCACAGCCACTTTATTCCGAAAGTATTAAGACTACACAGTTAAAACTTGGTAGGTAGATGTATTCTGTTAACCGCTTAACGAATCTAATACAAAAATAAGAAAAATAAAAGATAAAGGGGGGGCTCCCCATACATGGAAGTGAAACTGAAAAAAAATTTTTTCTTCAAACCAACACGTGTTGGGTGTCTATAGATAGGTCTTTTAAAATGACATTGAGGTTTCTAAGACAACTTTTTCTCAAAGTCAACCGTTTGAAAGATATACACCGCCAAAGTGGTCCCAAAATGTGTGTCCCCCCCCTTTAACTTTTGAAATAAGAGAGTGAAAAATCTAAAAAAAATATATGCTGTAGATCTTAATAAACACTTTCAACCAAAATTGGTTTGAACGGGATATAGTAATTAGTTTTTGAGATATAGCACATTTTCCAAAACCGCAAATATAACTTTGTCATTCATACCAACACTGTGAAAAACAAAGTTATTTTTGCATACGAAAAATGATAGGTGGTATTAAATATTGTATGGTATAAGGTAACTACGGAACCCTATGGCGCGTGGCCCGACACGCACTTGGCCGGTTTTTATTTAATGTCTAAGTATGTTGATTACTTCGCAACAATCTGGATATTATAAACCTACATACGTTAATGAGCGAGTCCTAAATCTCGCGTTCTCATATTATTATGTTCAGTGCCAGGAGTTCTTGGAATAGTTGACACCGCTACAATTTGGCCGCCATTGTTAATACAAACTAGAAGATGCCCATGACTCCATTCTTGTAATTCCAATGACCAAATTGTTCGGAACAATTATTGCAAGCTTCTTGTTTTGGATATTTAAAAATATTTATCAATAAAGAAAAAACTTTTGACTAATAGACCACCCTCATATTCAAATTTTTTCGAAAAAATACTGTCACAATTGTTTGTCCTACTACTTTGTTGTAATCTGTGTGATAGTTTATGTGATTGCGAAAAGTTTGTATCTCGTGTGGATGAATTTTTTTTTGTTAAAGTTTGGCGTGTCGTTGGATAGGTCTTTTGAAAATATTGTAGGATTGAAGACCACTTTTCGATTTAGGGATCCGTTTGCAAAATATTAAGCTTTAAAATGAAAATTATCGTTAGAATCAAGTATCCCCGGTCTACCCGGTAAACGGTTGCTTTTGAATACGTGAAAAAATTCAGAACAGTAGTTCATATCGGGTCATTTTGAACTTACCATCCAAATTTTAAGGATGTGTTCAGTCCATGAAACTAAACAACTTTCTCTAAGAAACATTGTGTCAAATTTCGCCAAAAAATTTTGGTCACCCGTACTAAATTGATCACGTGATCTCTTTGATTTGTATGGAAAGTCGATTTTTATTTTACATATTTGACCATGTTTTCCTTAGAGAAAGTTGTTCAGTTTCATGGACTGAACACATCCTCAAAATTTGGATGGTGGATACAAACCTTGTATAATGAAGTTAAAAGGAAAAGTATCACTGCTAAGTAGGCTATAGTAGATCACCTTAAAAATATACTTATTGAAAAAGCTTTCGTAGGTTCAAATTCCATTGATTAGAGAGGTATAATACTTAGTTATAATACTTATAGTCGTTAGTTATAGTTATAGCCATATGGTAAAGTGTAAGCTTTATACCTTATACTCGTCCAAGCTTATACTATAAGGTAAATACGGAAATTTACTACGTGTGGCCTGACTCGCACTTGGCCGGTTTTTTTTTTCAACATTAATAAAGAGTAGTTTCCGTAACATAGATTCCTCTCAAAAAAAGAAACATTGGTAAAAGAATTATTTCGCTAGCATGAAAACTGCTCGAGATATCAGAGTTTGAAATGCACACGAATGGACTCACCCAAAAACGCTCCATACTAACGGCTACTCAATTATGACGTCACGCCTGATTAGTTTGTATGCAACGCGTAGAAAATTTGTTCGGCAGCTATGTTAAATATTGTGTTTATCAAAATGGTTTCTTAGATAAAGCTATACATTTTACGGACTAATTAAAGGTATCATTTATTTTAAATGGACTTGTCCACCCAACTTTGAAGGGTCATAAAACAAGTAATATGCAATATATAAAACCAAGAGGTATACAAGCTACTCTAAGTTTAATATGTTTACGATTTTCATTAGTATTTCGTTATTTTATTCATTAGTCATCATTTTCACCCAAAGCACCCACGCTCGCCTTTTTATAAATTTTGAAATGTAGTCGCAAAAAGTTATCTTACTTTTACCGTTGAAAATGCATTTTCCATACTAATATTGTCTTTATTTATTTAATTACCATGAACTAATATAATAAGTCTATGCCATGAACGCTCATGTTTTATAACTTTTATGCACAAATGTTTAAACACTCACTCAGCTAACTAATGCTAAAAAAATAGTATCTGCTAAGTCATGTGGTCATTTCTGCTAACGAAAAAGGCGTCACTATTAGGTTACTTTAGTTAGAAGATAGATAGTCGGCAAGTTCATCAACACTAGCGCAATCACCGCAAAAAAAAATTACCGTGTAAAAACACTATTTATTAAAAATCGAAGCTGATGGTCGCCTCGCTAAATATCAATTGTTATTTTTAAACACATAAACACAGTGACAAACTATAGTTTGCAGTTTTGTTGGTAAAAAAAAACACCCGGGCCGTTTTGTTTTTCGTCAAAAAAAACCACTATATTAATTATCTGTCATTAAGTTTGTGTGTTCATAAACATCAAATTGATATTTTGCGAGGAGTCCATCAACTTCGGTTTTTAATAAATTGTATATTTACTCGGTAATTATTTTTTTGCGGTAATGACGCTAGTGTTATGAAATTGCCGACTCTCATATCTTCTAAAGTTTATTAATAAAAGTGATCTCTTTTTTACCGACTTCAAAAGGAGGGAGGTACTCAATTCGACCCGTTTGTTTTTTTTTTATTTTGTTTTTTGTATGTACACCGATTACTCGAAGACGGCTGAACCGATTGAAATGATTCAAACGTTATTACATTAGGTAAACTCCCAAGTCAGTCCCATTTTTTTTAAATTTTGAAATCGGTTCTGTACTTTTCATGTAATCTTGAAAAAAAGCACGAAAATAGTATGATTTTGTGTGAACTACCTCTATGATCAGTCGTATAACTTCTTTGTTTATGAACTGAATAAGATAATTATTTTTTTGTTGGAAAAGGGATATCTTAAGTGTAGTTCTTTAACCAACTTAAAAAAGGAGGTTCTCAGTTTGACCCGCATGTATGTATGTTTCTCCGCGATTAACTCACGTTTGGCTGAGCCGATTTTTCTACCTAAATAATATACCTACACTACTTATTTAGTACAAAAGTCAGCTACACTAAAAATTAAATAAATAAAAAAATGTTTAAAAAAACAAAAACCGACGTCAAAAAACCTACCTCTAAAAAGCAAGAAATAATATTCGTATTAATAAAAACACGTCTAGTGAAGCCGGGTGTGGCTTTTAGACTAAAAAAAAGGAATTTGTACTCCCAGCACCACCCGACTTCAATAGACGTGTTTTTATTATTACGAATATTATTTCTTGCTTTTTAGAGGTAGGTGTTTTGAAGTCGGTTTTTTGTTTTTTTAAACAATTTTTTTCGTTAGCAGAAATGACCACTTAATTCGTTATGAATTAACCGATACTATTTTTTCCACTTAATACATTTGGGATTAGTTAGCTGAGTGAGTGTTTAAATATTTGTGCATAAAAGTTATACAACATTTGGTTATTAAATAAATTAAGTCGATGTTAGTATGGAAAATGCAATTTCATACTTAAACCCCAATAAATAAACGGTTAAAGTAAAATAACTTTTTTGCGACTACATTGCAAAATTTACAAAAAGGCGGGCTTTGGTTTTGTTTATTAAAAAATCACAATGATGAAAAATCACCTTCGTCGAGAAAAACCACAATATTACTTATCTGTCATTAAGTTTGCGTGTTTATAAATAAGAATTGATATCTTAAATCTATCAGCTTGGATTTTTAATAAATTGTGTATTTATTGTGGCACGGAAATAACTTTTTGTGGGTGTTGCATTAATGTCGCTTTAAAAATCCCAACACTGAACTGAGGTATCCAGCCAGTAGTTTTATTAAGAGACACTAAACATTAGGATCGTTGATAATACGGTTTGTTGACATAAATTAAGTCTATTGTTTCGTTTCGAATACGTTATTTTAGTTACTATATTAAAGTAAAAATGTGGTTCTTGCTACGGAATGTCAATAGTTCTCGTAGGTTTTGCTATTAGCACACACCATGGCTAACTACAATTTGTATGGTAACTAACTTAGTTCGCCATGTGTGATAACAATCATCATAATAAATGGATGATTGGAAATATGTTAATTTTGTCGTTTATTCATTTTTTTTATAAAATATATTCAATCAGATTATATCTCTATATCCCTATTTTTTAAGTGCCAAAGATTATTTAAAAGGTTAACCTTTATGGAAAATACAACCTTCAGCAAGCCTAAAGGTTATACAAATTTATTCGTTTACAGTGGAAAAAAGTTGGATCGTTTGTGTTTCCACGAAGAATGTAACAGAAAGCTCAAATTTGAATTTTTAATAAAGCCCAGACCATCGATATCTGGAGGTCATCATGATATGCTTGAGTCTGACGGTTCGGTCTGCGCTTACCTACTTATGCCAACCAAATTACCATGAGCTGTAAACACAACAAGACTGTCCTCTGTGTCCCCTGAATTCGGTAAGGGAGCGGGGATTGCGGCAGGTCGTGATAAAATGGTCTTTCGTACTGTGGAAACGCCGAGGTGGCGACCCATGGATCACGCATTCATTACAATAGGTAATGCTGATTCTACGTCACGTCGATGTGTTATTTTATATTGAAACGACTGGATTAACAGAACTTCGGTTGTATTTTGTTACAATTTTAATAAAATTGTGTTCTTCAGGGAGCAGTTTTTTCTTGCTATATAAATATTTATAACTTGTTTCCTACTCTTCATACAAAACAGTCAGTGAGTCATTGCGGCGCTATTATTTTCATATTCAAATAGTAAAAAATTGCGTATTGTAAAACTTTTTGCAAATGTGCGATTTTTTTCTTTATGCGTTTTTCTGCTATGTAGGTGTCGACTACGATAGCTAGGAAAAAAAAATAATAAGTAATCGTGTATATTTTACATACACGCCAAAAACCAAAGCTTTTGAAAATGACATTAATATGTCATGACCAAAATTATTATCTTTATCTTAACTTAACTTTACTTAATCAATGTTTAGTTGACATTAATGTAAAATTTTCCTGTTCACTTATGATAACGGATTTATTTTCCGAATACCATTATTTTGCACACCGTAACTTGTTTGTTTATTCCTTAATAGTTTAAGTAAAACTTTTCTTAATGATATTGTAAAAAAAATTCTTAATTTTATTGCCTTTTGCTAGGGCCAAACAGGCAACAACAAAAATTATGATGCTAATTGATGTTAACCGAAAGTACCCAACAAGCAAAAACGTCATATAAGTTCTGACTTGTACGACTTTAAGTCGGATAGCAGTCTCACAATAGTAATGAGATGACTGCTAGGTCATATAGACGTCTTAAATCTAACTTTTTAGTCGTGCGACAAATATGTCATAATAAACTGGTCATAGTAACGTCGGCACGACTTAAACTATACGACGTTATATTAAAGTTTTAGCCAAAACGTCTGTACGACTTGCAGTCGCATTGGAGTCAAGTTTCGACTTTTAAACGACGTTTAACAAAATGGCGGCTTAACTTGGTCTTCAAATAACCTTAAAATGACTTTTTGTCATTAAAACGTCATATAGAGATTAGTGTGCGACAAAATTAACATGGCTGACATTTAAAGAAAAAAACAAAATAAAAATTTGTTTCAAACGCAAAACTACGAAGGGGCATGAAAATATGAATTGTATTTACATAGGTATATTATCATAATACTTTAATTCCCAGACGAACTAAACGGTATAAGAGACAGACACAGTTAGCAAGATATGAAAGTTGTGTAATACTCACCTTTTATTTCCTTGTAATAGATTTATTTTGCACTCAGATCTCGAAACATAACCACAAACACGAGTCACTGACAAACATTAAAAATCAGTCGTACAAGCGTTGTAACTTGACTCATATACAACGTTTTCGTCATTAAAAAACATCTGTATGACCACAATATAACGAAAGAGTCGTTGTAAAGTTTTGATGCGACTACTGTACGATGAAAGTGGTAATCCTGTGACTTTTGTATGACCATTAAACGACAATGTAGGTCGTATAAATGGGGCCCTTTTCGCGTTGAGCAAACGTTATTATAACATAAGTGTGACCTATTTTTTGCGACCAGTGGTAATAAGATAACGTTTGTACGACCATTGTACGACGTAAAATTGTTAGTTGGGTATTCAACGTCTGTCGGATCTTTTAGTATTTGTTGTTTGGTCTGTGGTTCAGTCATAGGTTTATTACATTATATTACTAGCGTATTGCATCCATCCATAGACTTATCGTCCAACATAGAAAGTTGGTTTTAACAAGCTCATGTTTTCAGGTGATAATGTCGGATCGGGCGGCTGCAGAGCGTGCGTGTAAGGACCCCAACCCAATCATAGACGGAAGGAAAGCAAACGTCAACCTGGCCATTCTAGGAGCCAAGCCCAGAGGGAACTTAGCTCCCGGTAAGTCAACCTCTTTGCGAGCAGGGTAATTAGGATCAGTAACGATTTTTGTTTAGTGGCTAATTAGAATGATTATGCTACCACATGATTAACTGTGAAAATTTTTTAACGATATCTCTTAAACCTGAGAAGTTATAGGGGCTAAAATACTGTTTTTTGGAGGTCCTTATGAAGTCATCTTGACGTACGCAAACCTTATGTCGCACGTGATAAAGCCCATATTGCATTGAGCTTTTTCCTTCAAACCCTTTTAACTCAACCATTTCTAAACAGATTTCAAAAATTTTTTCACTGTTTCATAGCTATCAATATGTGTTTATATTATATCAATAAAACTATAAGATTCAAACCTGTTACTGATCCTCATTGGGATGCTGACTAATGAATAAAATAACGAAATACTAATAAAAATCGTAAACATATTAAACTTTAAAAGTAGCTTGTATACCTCTTGGTTTTATACGATTATATTCCGTATTACATATTTGCTTTATGACCCTTCAAAGTTGGGTGGACAAGTCCATTTAAAAAGTATAAAATTTATTAAAATAAATTTATTTTAATTGGTTTATTTTAATTATTCCGTAAAATGTATAGGAAATTTGACTAAGAAACCATTTTGATAAACACAATATTTAATATAGCTGCCGAACAAATATCCAACTACTAAAAAAAATTTGACAATTGTCATCATCCCAATTAACGAAAACTTTTTTCTAAATATAACCTACCATAAAAGATACTTCCACGAACTGTTAACTGCTTTTTGTGCAGAAATTAAAGATAACATTTTTTTTGTAGACGCATTAATTACCACCGGACGTGTAGAACTTTATCATAGATTTGTGTTATATCATACCATGAAAGATTGTCAATTGTAATGTACAATACGCAAAAAGATACCTAACTTTGACCGAGGAACTCGATGGCGCAGTGGTTTAGCGCGTGGCCCAGCGATTGCGGGGGTTAGGCAACTTTCGTAAAGGTTGGTCATGGGATGGGTGACCACAATTTTATTATCTCGCGCTCCTCCGTGCTTCGGAAGGCACGTTAAGGGCCCTATGACATTTTTTTGTCGAAATTTCGATTTTGACGGATTTTAGCGTTACAACCTAGAGAAACTTTTGGGTCTACTAAATACATTTATAAGTGTCCGCGACAAAAAGTAATATGATGAATAACTGGAAATTTCTGGGGTTAGAAATGAAAATGAAAGTTGGTAAACGATTTCTCAGAGTCAACTTTGAACATACACAGAAAGACAAACAAGTACAAACAACAAATAAAAGTATGAAATTTGATTTTCTTTTAAAGTAAAGATTATTCTGATATGAATTTTACGTAATAATGTTAATGTATCTAGGAGAAATTCACAGTTAATTCTGAGCGTTTTTGGTAGTTTTATGGTTTTTGATTGGGATTTTTTTTTCACATATTCCATACATAATTTCGAAATTTCGAGGCCGCTATTCGACTATTGGGAGGGTGCGAAGGTATAATAATCGATCGCAGCGCTCATGGTGGCAAAAAGTAGAAATAAAGAAGGCTCTGTAATCTGCTTGAAAACGATATTTAATTTATTACCAGCGATACAGGAATAATTATATATGTTTATTATCACTTAGTAAAATTATTAAAGTAGCTTTATCCTCTTGTTTTACAAAATCTACAACTAAAAAAGAAGTAAAAAAACCCTAATATAACCAAAATAAAACACTCTTTTTGAATAGATCTTACTTGCCATATTTAATTTAAATGACCAAAAATGATTTCACAACACTTTGTCCACCCAAATCAAAGTAATTTTGAAATTTACATTAATAATACAATATGTATAGTATTTTTTAACATTTTGTCACAATGCCGCCATTACATATCAAAACGTCAAAACGGTCAGGTCAGAGCCAACAAAGTTGCAACACGCTAGGTGGCGCTAAAAGCGTGCACGGAGCCAATAGAAGAGATAACTTTTTATTTCAAATTGTTTAGCACAGTAGTTCAATCCATTAGCTCAAAAAAGTGTCTTAGCGCATTTTATGAAAATCTTTCTCTGCAATCTTGGTTTTAATTAAGAAGTTAAGCAAAATTTCCGAAAAACGAGGCCGCTATGAACTACTCCAATAGCTATTCTGCACTATTCAATAAGTCAAAATTCTTAATGTATATTTGTTTCTGAGATCGAGAACGCAAAAATTGGCAATTTTACGCAGAAATCACAGTTCAGACGTGATATGGCCTCTTAAGCCGTTGGTCCCAGGTGCATTTGCATTCGTAACATCCACTAATCCACGTGGTGGGGTTATGGCCCACCCTCCTTATCCACCCATAAGGAAGGCCTGTGCCTCAGTCAGCAGCCATTAAAAATGGCTGATGGTCATGACCGTAATAAGTGCGATTTTTTTTATCGTAAAATAATAAAATAATTTTGTTTACTGTTTTATGGGATTTTAATAATTATCGTTGTGTAGACATTATTCTGGTTCGATAATCGTTTAAAAGTTTATGTATTAACCGAACCAATTTCGATTAGCATTATTGAACCAAGATTGCTGCCTACAGTAACCACAAGGAGCATAGCGGAACAAGTTAATGCTTCACCTACACGTTATTTTATTGTAACGCTTTTGTAACGTTTCCGTCGTTAATTTTGGCTATTAAAACTTTACCGTTTTATTGATTGGTAGGTACTGATTTTACATCCATAATTCAGTGAAAATAGAACTTTCTACCAATCGTTAGCATCATTTTCATTTACATACTAAAAGCAAAGATCATAATTCTGTGGCGTCAAGAAAAAAGACATTAGTCAAAAAATAGACACATTTCTTGAAAATATTTTGAACAAATATTTTCAAGAAATTAATTTTAATAATTTATTGACTCAACCCTCACCCCCTTTTTCCTTGTCCACCACATTATGATGTAACGAAAGGCTTTAAGCTTTCTTTAACCCAGAATAAAAGGCATTGGTCTCCTATTTTATGTTAGACGCGACGTCTAACTTCAGCGTAAACATTCCTATACATTTCATACGCCGACTTCAGCGTTCTTCTTCTTCTTCTTCTACCTTTCTGACCCGTGAAACACCAAATAGTAAGCATTGTGACGCTGACGATGTAAGCGGCCGACAGACGACGACGGCGTAAATAGGAGACCAAAGCCAGCATTGTTACGCTGACGCTGAAAGCGGCCGACGGCGTAAAGAGGAGACCAAAGTCTACTATCATAATATGTAAAGTAATTCATTAGAACTATTTATTGTTAGTTTCGTTCACACATGGTAGTGCTGACCCCCCGGTGGCACTGTACACACGCGGAGTCTCGTTTTTTGTTCCCGACGCAAGTTGCCTCGTCTACCCGAAATCGAAAACCGACAACACAAAAAATGCTCCTTTTACAAACAGCTGAGCGATAATATCACATGCGTAAGTTTCGTACGATTACAAGCAATATATTCTTGTTCGCCTAAATAATCGTTGGGCTTTGCTTTTTTTTAAATTTTAATAATATTTGTTAAATGTTTTTTTAAAGTTTTAATTGAAATATTTGAAATACTTACATGCTGTTCATTGAATGCAATTTACTTTTTTGAATTTCGTAACATTTATCCTTTGATTACAGGTATTTGTATACAGTGGTCTTACCTTTGGTCTTAAACTAGCGATAATTAAAAGGCGTAAAATACACTTAATTTTATCGACAAAAACATTGACATGTTGGGGTCTATCCTCACTCCTCTTTGAATGGCCGCCATTTTAAATTTGACTCTTTATTTTAGATGACCCTGCTGAAAAATATTAATTTCTCCAAACTTAGAAGTTCTACAGTTATAACAAAAACACTGTTTAAAAGCTAATAATACCACCTATCAATTTAAAAGAAAAATTGTGTACATTTTTTACTTAAATACGTCATAAAAAATTACTGAAGTAAAATTTTACACGAAAATTGTGTAACTTTTTTTAGCTTTTCTAACATATTTCAAAAACTAGGACATTAATGCAACTTTTTATTGGATTATTTGAATACACAAAGATAATATCTTTCAAATAACTGCTAGATTTATTGCTCTATGTTGCATATTTCGAGAACTATTGTTGTTTAAATATAACCCTTACTAGCACTAAATGGTTATTTTCGAAAACGAAAAAAAAAAAGAAAATTCCAATAAACTAGATTTTATCATTTGAAGAAATTTGTATTCAAATAAAATTATCAACCTTATTTAAAATATGTTTAAAATACTTGTAATTATGTCCATTTTCGAAAATAATCATTTTTTAGTTACGTAAGGGTCATAATTCAAATTTTATAATCGTTTTGTAAATAAAATCTTTGTTTATTTGAATAATGCAACAAAAGTGGACATTAATGTTCTAGTTTTTGAAAAATGTAATAAAAACTCAAAAAAAAGCACACAAATTTCGTATAAAATATTAATTCATTCATTTTTAATGACGTATTTAAGTTGAAAGTTTACACATTTTTTTTTTATTTGATAGATAATACTATTCGCTTTCAAACAGTATTTTTTTTATAACTGTAGGACTTCTAAACCCGGAAAAAATTATATTTTCTGCAGGGTCATCTAAGATAAAAATTCAAATTTAAAATGGTGGCCATTCCAACAGTAGTGGGGATAGACCTCAACATGTGGGTTTTTTGTCGATAAAATTAGGTGTATTTAAATTAAACCTTTAAATTACCGCTAGTTCAAGACCAAAGGCACTGTATAATTAAAAAAATATCCTTATTATACATTTATGTTTTGTGTGTGTACTTATGAGAAAGCTTGAGCTTTGGTTCATAGGTTGTTTGATCAACTAACAACTAACGCCGATCTTATCTCGTGGGACGCCCGTATCAAAAGTATACGAGGTAGTTAACCCTTTGCTGGTTTAACAGAAACGTTTACAAAATTGTTGTGCCGATAACTTCGCTCCGTCCATTCAGTTTGCTTGAAAATGACGTCGCAGTTTTCACTGTGTGGTGCTGTGTGCGAGTAGCTTATAATAATGAAGAACGCGGAAAGTGTTGTAACTATGTATAAAGGTCATTAATTTTACTGATTTATTGATAAATCGTATGTATTTTACTGCTGGAATGTGTATGAATTTGAGCTATAAAATGCTTCCAAAACGTGAAATTATTTGTCTAAGAAAAAGTATACAGTTAAATCCAAAAATTTAAGAAAGCAATAGTGCTTAAATATTTGTAAAGCCACTTTTCCCAATTATTGAATGAAATTATTATTCCTTACATTAAGATCATACATATCAACACGGTAGTATTTTATTTACAATGTTTCTAATTAATAGCAAACAGGCAGCCGAAATAATGCCGAGCTATCAGCACTCGATTAGTTCGCGATATGAAGAGATAATAAAACTCGATAATAATATTAACTCGTGGTTATCTTCGAGTGCATGGATATTAAATCGAGTGCTAACTAATAAAAGTCCCGATCTTCAGGCATTAAACTGTTTTATTGGTAAAGATTTACAAGTTCAGTTACATTACGGCGACAATCGATTTAAACACACACTACCAACCACTATAATTGTGAATGTGTTCGGTTTATTTAAACTAATTATTTTATGCATTCTTTTGAACAAGGAGTTTATTTGGCTCCTAACTTCCATAACTTCTGTCGTAATAACAAACAATTTTGGTTAACTACTTATATTGTTACGTCGTCAGTTAGAGTTCTTCTTTCAGAGAAGAGCAATCCAGTTTTGAACCTTTTAGTCTTATAATAAAATCTCAGGAAATAAGGAGGTTAACAGTATGGCTCAAAAACAAAACTGGATCTTGTGTCATTAAGTACGGTCAAATTTGGCCACTATGTCAAGGGTCACCTTTATCAGTTGGAACTAAAATAGTAACAAACAAGAGTTTTTATAATAAAAACTGATATTGTTTAACGTGATATATTGTAGTTTTAATGAGACCGTAGTTTTTATGTTAATGTTTTAGTTTTGAATACAAAGGCAACGTTTTTATGGATATGGAATGATGGTTCAAAGTTGTAGGTAATGTAATTGATCGCTTTTGGTGTATCACAGGTAGCCTTTATGAAATCCGTTTTAAGAACATTGTACCTAAGTTGTGAATTAATTGTGTTTCAAAGTAAAGAAATAAGAATTTAGAGTGCTTTTAACTAAAAAGTTATTTTTAGGGAGTTATTTAAAAATATTTATTTTGACGTAAGAATTAATTCTTAATTGAAAAATTATCTAGCTAGATACATTACCTACTTATTTGGGTCAGGGAAAAGTAATACTACCTACTTATAGGAAAATAATTTACCCAATAGGGTATTTGACAACATTGAAAATATACTACAAATTGTGGTCATCCTAACAGAAATTGGCGTAAAAAAAACATATTTAACTATTATATAGACTAAATTAAGTCTATTAATTGATTAATTTCACCTAGAAAAATGCAATAATTTTTGAATTTTTTTCTGTGGCGAAAACGCTCTAAGATTACTGATGACGTCACTTGCCTGTAAATAAATATGGCTTCAGGCGTTTGACACGACCATAGACTAAGGATCCGCGATTGCTGGCTGTCAAATGGCTAAAGATATTACCTATAATGTTTACAGGCTTGTGACGTCAACAAGTCACGTGTCCAGCGCCATAGCGTTTTAGGCGCGGTTTTAAAATTTTAAACTTTAACACTGTTTTTTTTTAATGAAATACATAGATTTTTTCTGAAATATCAATGTGGTGCGCACATTACGTAATAAGGAACAATTTAAAATGGTTTTTCAAAATTAGTCATATGGCCTATTCTTAAAATTTCCAACCCAAGACTAATTTAGTAGCATTTAACAAAAATTTATATATTTTATCCAAAACTCGAATGTAGATCAAATTAATTTACTTTTCTTATTTTGAATATGAAAGTATATATTTGCACGTGGAGTATAGTACGAGGCATATATCTTGATTTTTTTTGACGGAGTGGGGATAAGTTCGCGCATATGCACTTGCGAGCGACCAATAGCGCGCGCCCCTCTCCCGCCGCCCGCGCCCCTCACCGCTACGCATGTCCAAAATGAGCGTTCCGTTCGCGTAATCCCCACCCGATTTCAAGATAATTAGGTATGCCTGTACCGTACCTAATATATTATTCAGTGATATATTTTTTTCATGATGAAACAAACGTTAACATTACTCAGTAGAATCACAGTCAGTATATTAGTTTTTTCAAAGTAGAATGTTCGGTTGTTATTGCAAACAGCCGTCATCCTGCTATAAATGTCATAATATGTGGGCGGAAACACATACAGCGCTGAAGAGTTAAAAAATATAAAATTGAGATTTTTCATTTCCAACAAATATTTTAAAGTTTCTTTCCGTTTTATTCAGTCCAGTTGAATTATCACGTACGGCTAATTGACGCGTATACAATACAACTAATCGGCTTACGGGGCGATGCGGCGGCGATCGCGTTGTTTTATACCTCAATAAAACGAAATTAAACGTCCGTGTTGTTCTACAACGCCACTGACGTTCATGCCGCTTTGATTAGGATGCCACAGAGGTATTTATTGATAAAGCGGTAGATTCTTAACTAATAACAAGCTCTAAAGTATTATAATTAAGCAAGCTAGGTATAGGTACTCTTAGAATGGGGAATGTCCGAAAAAAATCAAATTGGCTGAATATTTTTTTATATGTAGGAATAAACTCCCTTAGTACCTAATAGAAAAAAAAGTAGATTTGTCGGTTGCGTGAAAATATTTAAAAAAATTAAAGTCTCTTCGACTTCACAAATGTAGGAAAGTAACAGCAGAATGGAGATTATACCTTTGCCAACACCTGCCACTATGACTACAAGAACTTAAAAAAAATAGTTTTGACATTTTGGGTTGACATTTTTAGGGTTCCGTAGCCTAAATGGCAAAAAACGGAACCCTTATAGATTCGTCATGTCTGTCTGTCTGTCTGTCTGTCTGTCTGTCCGTATGTCACAGCCACTTTATTCCGAAAGTATTAAGACTACACAGTTGAAACTTGGTAGGTAGATGTATTCTGTTAACCGCTTACCTAATTTAATACAAAAATAAGAAAAATAAAAGATTAAGGGGGGGCTCCCCATACATTGAACTGAAACTGAAAAATTTTTTTTTCTTCAAACCAACACGTGTTGGGTGTCTATAGATAGGTCTTTAAAAATGACATTGAGGTTTCTAAGACAACTTTTTCTCAAAGTTAACCGTTTCAAAGATATACATCGCCAAAGTGGTAAAATGTGTGTCCCCCCCCCTTTAACTTTTGAAATAAGAGAGTGAAAAATCTAAAAAAAATATATGCTGTAGATCTTAATAAACACTTTCAACCAAAATTGGTTTGAATGAGATATAGTAATTAGTTTTTGAGATATAGCACATTTTCCAAAACCGCAAATATAACTTTGTCATTCATACCAACACTGTGAAAAACAAAGTTATTTTTGCATACGAAATATGATAGGTGGTATTAAATATGGTATGGTATAAGGTAACTACGGAACCCTATGGCGCGTGGCCCGACACGCACTTGGCCGGTTTTTTAATACCATGTTGTGGGAGCTTATTCCTACCTATAGAAAAATATTCAGCCAATTTGATTTTTTTCGGACATTCCCCATTGTTTCACAGGTAGCACCATCTTCTACTAAAGTATTATATAATCGTATTTCTCTATATATTATGTACATAACTGGTTATTATTTTAAAAGGAATAATTGATGTAATCTTAGGTTTATAAATTATACACGTATAGAAAAAAAAATATTTTAAAAATTATAATATTATTATAATTGTGTCTAGCTTAGATTGATTATTCTAAAGAAATACCTGTTTTTACAGGACAGATAATTTCAATAAAAAATCCGTGAACTTAGTGTTGGCCAGAACCCGTGAAAAGCCTTAAAATATGCGTATTTCACTGAAGCAATAATTACAAAACTATAACTCGATCGGTTCCAGTATATCTACAGGCGGGAACAAGGGCCCGCCCCGCCGGAAGTGGCTAAACGCTCGGAAACGGAAGTACTCGGTGGTCGACAGGATCTCTAATTGATTGTGCCTGGGTGTTGGCAACCCTTATGAAAACTCGTAGTGATTTTAATAATGCAACTTTGTTTATGAAACTTCTTCAGTAACTGTTTCTGAAAAATCCTTGCCTATTTATATTATAAGACAAAAAGGCCATTGCTGATGTTTTGGAAAAAAAATAAGGAACCGAAGCGAAGCGAGAGCGGCACCCTGATTATCTAAAAAGAAACTATTTAGCGACCGGTTTCATTCCACATACATTGCTACTTTTCTTAGGTATGTATTTTTTTAATCCAAAAAAAAGTAGCAATGGATCACTGTCATCTATGAACTGCAACCGGTCGCTAGGTGGTTTCTAATTAGATAATCAGCCCGCGGGTCGTTAGTTTGTAAATAAACTATAAAACCTTAGCTTCAATCAGGTACATGTAAATTTTTGATACATTACGTACTTAGCGAGCAATAAATTTAAATAAAATGAGGGTGCCACATTGGGTTATAAGTAAAATCTGTTTAAATAAATATTCCGTTGCCGAGGATATTTTGTTGTTTAATTACATGGTGGTTTGTCCTAAAATGCCAATAAAATAGTACAAAACAAATGATAAAACTGCTAAATTCAGTGTAACGCGTAAAACAAGCGAAATAAAACACAGACACAAGTACTCATTATTATACTATGACACAGTAGTCAACTTCTGAATGAATGGCAGAGATTAAATTGCTTTGACCATCATCCGGGTCTCATCATAATGCGTATGACGACGGTACCATTCATTTCCGTGTTGCTATTGGCAGTTATAGTCAAAGGTTTTAACAGCAAGATTGTATTTTTCATAAATGTTTCATAGAGTGAGCCGCGCGAAAAAAAGATTTTATTTAAGTATTAACAAAACACTAATACGATAAAAAACCGGCCAAGTGCGTGTCGGGCCACGCGCAGTAGGGTTCCGTAGGTACATTATACCATACCATATTTTAATACCACTATCATTTTTCGTCTGAAAAAATAACTTTGTTTTTCACAGTGTTTGTATGAATGACAAAGTTATATTTGCGGTTTTGGAAAATGTACTATATCTCAAAAACTAATTACTGTATCTCATTCAAACCAATTTTCGTTGAAAGTGTTTATTAAGATCTATAGCTTATATTTTTTTTAGATTTTTCACCCTCTTACTTTAAAAGTTAAAGGGGGGGGACACACATTTTACCACTTTGGCGGCATATATCTTTCAAACGGTTGACTTTGAAAAAAATTGGTCTTAGAAACCTCAATGTTATTTTTAAAGACCTATCTATAGACACCCCACAAGTATTGGTTTGATGAAAAAAAATATTTTCATTTTCAGTTCCATGTATGGGGAGCCCCCCCTTAATCTTTCATTTTTTATATTTTTATGTTTAAATCGTAAAGCGGTTCACAGAATACATCTACCTACTAAGTTTCAACTATGTAGTCTTAATACTTTTGGAATAAAGTGGCTGTGACATACGGACGGACAGACAGACAGACAGACAGACAGACAGACAGACAGACAGACAGACAGACAGACAGACAGACATGACGAATCTATAAGGGTTCCGTTTTTTGCCATTTTGGCTACGGAACCCTAAAAAGTACACTTGGTAATCTAATTAAAGCAATGTTTATTTTTGGAAAATGGTATGGTGTATGGGCTAAAAATGATTTGTGTTTATATTTATACTTTTATAGTGAAAATTAAGATGAGGGCGACTTGCAGAATATCAATACGAACATTTCATATGAGAACTATTGTTTCAAGTGTGATATTTATAAAGTTTTCGAAGAAAAATGTTTGAGAAGTCATTACTTTTATGTATTCTGTATGTATTATGTACTTGTATTAATTTTATATTTGTATTTTTTTTTTTCAAATTATAACATGGCGGCGACCTTGTTCAAGGATCGGGTTAACCTACACAAGTTTGTTAAATCAGAATTAACTAATTCAGCACATAAATACTACTGGTGATTTGAAAATACGTATTTTTTCAGAATTTAGTGCAGGATACCCTTAAAATGATTTTGGATATGGCAATATAAAGAACTGGTAAATTAATGTCACTTCAAAGGATTTCTGCTACAAATTAATAAAATGCTTCATACAATATTGCCTTTTTAGATGGCCTAACTAGTACGTAACTAGTCACTAACTGAACTGATAGCATCCATGTGAGGTGTAATTTGCAACTCGAGGGCAAGTGAATTTACTAACAATAGGTCTGTGACGGTAGACACAAAAGACGATCGTTTAAGACTTATGCCCAAAGAATATGAATATAAGATTCTTGCTTATGCCTGATATGCCTCTATTCCCTTTAAAGGCTGTAGACTCGCATCAGGTTCCATTTTTAGGGTTCCGTACCCAAAGGGTAAAAACGGGACCCTATTACTAAGACTTCGCTGTCCGTCTGTCTGTCTGTCACCAGGCTGTATCTCATGAACCGTGATAGCTAGACAGTTGAAATTTTCACAGATGATGTATTTCTGTTGCCGCTACAACAACAAATACTAAAAACAGAATAAAATAAATATTTAAGGGGAGCTCCAATACAACAAACGTGTTTTTTTGCCGTTTTTTGGTACGGAACCCTTCATGCGCGAGTCCGACTCGCACCTAGCCGGTTTTTAAATTCTCAATACAAATGATCAAAACGACTCTGCGCGAGCCGTAGTGAGGGCGAACTTTGAAAATTTCTATTAAATTATTAAATAGATATAAGTATATATAAAAAAACACGCAATACATTAGACAAATACCTCATTATTCCTAAGAAAAATTAAAAAATATTTTAGATTCTGTAAATACCAGTAAAAAAACATGTCAAAGTGTACCAATTTGAGCATTTTTTAATATTTTATTTCTCTGTGATTAAAAGCATTTTTTTAAAAGTTTCTCTCGATAGGAAACTCCTTGACAATACAAACAATAAGTGAAAAAATAAATATGAGTCGTATTCATAATTGTTACAGCTGAAACGTTTTTGAAAAATACCTCTGACAAGCAAATTTGAAATTCCACTTGAACAGATTGTCTTCGTTTTAAAATACCTGACAATTTATTATGTTTTTCTCTCTATACGGCACTAATTTAAGAATTTTGCTTCTTAAAACTAAAGTTTACATCAATAATAATGCTTTCATTCTTTAGATAACTTCATTGGAAAAACACTAATTTCGTTGAAATGCAAATATACAGCCTTAATAATGTTATGCATTTATAAGGCCGAGTTGAGTACACTACATAAAATAAAAGACACCTATTGTATGTTTTAATATGCCAATATAGGATTAATGGGGTTGGCAACGCAAAGCTAATTGTAGATGTCGCTGCGTACGCTTGTTCCTAAGACAGTAGACGTTCAGAACAAAATGTATGGGAAAATAGGTATTTATTTTGTGGTATTTTATTTACCGAAAAAGACCCATTAACCAAAAATGGATATAAAAGACAATTCTACAATGCAAATGCCGGAATTGAAAGCCAAATTAAGACGTTTTTATTCTTACAGATTTTTTTTTTCTATATCCAGATTTTTCGGAAATTTATAAAGCCTATTTATTACACAGAATTTAATCATTTTAAAGTTAAAAACACGATTTTTTTAAGTAAAAGTCCTTTGTTTTCATAGCTCTCGTGGAACAAGCGTACGCAGCGCCATTTTGACAGTTGCCTTCCCCATTAGGTATCAAAGTATTGATTTTGTCAAATAAAAAGTGTCCAAAAAAGGCCATACAAAATCTAAAATCTTTTAGAATAACAGAAATCGAATCACGAAAGAAGTAGTATAAAACAACGTTGTGAAATAAACATGACCATCAACAATGCCGAATGTGTTAAATTTTGATCAAAGTAGAAAAAAGTACTAATTTCATTGACATGAAACTGACAATCAGGTTTTTTGAATTGAATAGCTGATGCAAGTCATCAGAAAACCACGCAAAAAACGTGAAGTCGTAAAGCTGGCCTTGTTATTTTTTCTCTTATCAATACACCGTGTAATCTTTTATGAGAATTAATAAGCATTTTTGAATGGAACAGCTGATCGCATACATTGTGTGTTTTCCTGAGAAAACGATCTGGATTGGGCCGGCGCAGCGGCAGTAGTCCGCATCCTCTTTCACGGCTTCGCTTACTGCGGAGTCGGAAGGTCGCAGTTATTGTTCCGAAATATGCACGGTCAGTTTCGCCAAAGTTTGAGCTAATTTCGACCTTATAATGAATACTGAAGAATGACATTTTAAACTCTATCGTGAGCGAGCGGGAGCGTGTGTTACTGAGTGGGGGTCATGTAGGGTTATCAACAGTTTTTAGTGTGGAATGTGGTTCGTTCATCGTTTTCTCACTTTAGATTTGACTGTAGGTCAAGTTTAAGTAATTGTAACACTACAACAATTGAGGAAAGTGTAAGTAAACTAACTACCACTTTAGTGTCTTCTATATTTGAGACTTATCCAGAATACATTAAGTATACAAGTATACTAGTCCAAATGGATCTTTTTAAGAATTACTTTTCAATATTTTTGAAAGCCTACACTTACTTTAATTACTTACAACTGTAGTACGTCACCAGTGACACCCCTAGTGTCGCGTGGAGTACAATGGGTGCGCGCGCGCATGACGAGCACCTGGTGGTGGCGTGGTGTACCGGTCGCGCCATATGCCCA
Organism: Agriphila geniculea; assembly: GCA_943789525.1. Taxonomy (NCBI): domain Eukaryota; kingdom Metazoa; phylum Arthropoda; class Insecta; order Lepidoptera; family Crambidae; genus Agriphila; species Agriphila geniculea. The sequence goes on from OX038871.1 coordinate 24,201,211, forward strand.
CCACCCAGCCCAGCATATTTCGCTTACCCACGACCCGTGGCAACCCCATCTCCGTGCGTTACCAATCTCTAATTGTAATTATGCTGTTTTTTATAACAAAGGACTCAAATCAATAGCATCCTTTTTATGGGTGGTTTTATTTATATGGTTTTTATATATTTGAAAAAAAAAAAGCATTTTTCCTCTTTGAAAGTTAGAAAGTGTTACGGCCAGCATCTGAAAAAAGTCTTTATGATTCGTCGCTTAACCATTGTGGTTACCTACGTCAATGGAGTATTACAGTTTACCGACGTGAAACTTCGAAGTTTGAGTAAAATTTTCGAGCGAGCACTTATTCACGTTTTAATGGAGAAATACTAAGAACCGAAACGCAACCGGTCAATCATCGCCGTAAACATTTGTTTCAGCACAACGCGAGATGTATTATTGTTGGATCGCATTAAACCTCAAGCCCTGTTTAGTCTGCGGATGTCTTGCAAGAAAGTTTATGGGCGGGCGGTGTATTCCTTTGATTCTTTCGTAATTACCTATGTGTACGATTATTTTTGGGCTGATCTGCTACCTACAGAGAAAAATTTAAATGTCACGACTTAATACAAAATTGAGTTGTCTCCAATAATATCTTAAGCAAAGAATTTAAATATTTAACAATCGATGCATCTTATAATACAAAGACTATCCCACAGAACGTTTCATCTCAATTGGTCTTATTTAGGATATTGTGAGTGCTCCTGGAAAGACCTAACTGATCCAGTTCACACTGTATTCATAAATGGCCGTTATCTAGGCCGGTTTGTCGTTTTGTCAATTCAATACAACGTTCTTTACCGTTATTTCGTGGAGGGGCTGGGATTACTATAGAGATGCGTTTGCGCACCCGGCCTCAGTGAATAGCCTCTCTATACCTGCAGGCTGGTAAAAAAATATCGGAACAACAATAGACCTTTTACAATTGCAAATAGGCTCCACAAACAATGATCCGGCGACAGAAGAATTAATTGAATAATTATGCAAGCGAGTCAGTTTTGTTGGAATGGTGATTATTCATTATATTGGAACAGACATAAGAATTTACATAACCCCGATTTTTATCTTTTGTTTAATATAAAAATGGACTGTTGATTTTGCTTGCGAGATCATTACGGTACCTACAATCATATTGGCTCTATTGGTTTTTTAGTTTGAGCTGTTTCAAATAGTTTTCCTATGATTTTATGGTATTGTATATCGCTGGCGTTGATGGGAACGTAACGGCGCGTCTTTCTTCGGCGTCCGCGCATCAGCACGTGCCAACATAAATAAGCTACGTCGGTATAAGTAGTTAGTAGGAAGAGAAGATTATATCCGCAATGAAACGGCTTTTTTAAGAAAATATTTTCCGAACTCTAATGACGATGAAACAAATTGTTTTTACCTAACCACCAATAAATTATAATTATAATCTACGCGTACACGTCTTGGACAACATTTGTCACCGTCAACGAAGCAGAATTGTGGTGTTTACTCGTACTTAAATTGCTTTGTGTTTCATGAATGCGATCGACTTCTTCTGTTTGATTAGGTGTTCTTGTATTGGATGGGCGTACTTATTCTGCTTTTATCGCGCTTCTGTTTACGTATATTCGCTTTAACTACTGCGGTACGAAATATTTGTAGGCCAGTTTCTAAATACGTCGTCGCGGTCGTCGGAGGCGATTTGAAGCGCTGGCGTCGATTATGAAAACATTGTTAAAGTTTTATTATATGGGAGTGTTGATGAAGGCCGAACCAGCCACTTGTCCAAACACGGTGCCACGATGAATTATTGAGTAGTGAGCGCACCACGGTAATCGAGTCACACCTGCTTGTCGAACCACTGAAAAGTTTACCTTATATAGTCTCATTTTGGTGGTCTCTTGCAAGAATATCGACCGACTGAAGTAACACATTTTTACCCGACTACGGCGAAGCCAAAACGGAGGGTATATGATTTTGACCTGTATGTATGTATGTATGTATGTATGTATGTTTGTAAATTCATCTGTTCCCTCATAACTTCCAAACTACTTGTTATAATTTGACAAATGAGGTATCGTTAGAAGCTTCTTAATCGTCCAATGAACATAGGCTACGTCACGTCACATTAAATTGAATGTGGCGCCCTCTAGAGGAGTTAAAGACATGAACTAAAAAAAAAATATTTTTGAATGTTGCCGTGTTGGGTACCAAATGAAAGGGCTTAATGAGCACTTTTCAAATATGTATATATTGTTAGCTTTTGCCCATGGCTTTGCTTGCTTTCACCCTATTAATAACTCCAAAATATTTAAAATAAAAAAGAAGTTTTAAAACTAAAACCCGACTACGGAAAAATCGTGCTCTAAAAAGTAAGAAACAAGAAAATATTCGAGTCCAAAATTCAATAAAAAGGATAACCGTAGTCGCATGCCACATTGTCCTAGACACGCACGACACGAACAACAGGCTGGAGGTGGCATGCGACTACGGTTATCCTTTTTATTGAATTTTGGACTCGAATATTTTCTTGTTTCTTACTTTTTAGAGCACGATTTTTCCGTAGTCGGGTTTTTTATTACTTCATTGGGAAGCAATAAAGGTCACTTTATCATACATCACTGAATATTCTTTCCTTTGTTTTACATGAACGGCATGGCTTGAAAGCCTAGCTATCCTATCATTAAGATTGACATGATAAAACTTGGTCGTCCATTTCGGAATTACTGATTATGTGATCGTGGGGTTATGTAAAGCAATTGTTATTACTCGCCTCAATAATTAGAAACAGGGTCACTATGTTATATTACTTTATGTCATTATTGGTAGATTTGTGTTTTCTATAGTGGGAACATACAAATATAGCAATTTCCAGTCTAACTAATATTGTTAGATGTGGTAATGCCATTGATAACCACACACAGGCCAGCTATAGGGCCGCAAATACTGTTACACGTTTTGTATTGAAGGAATAGTTTTTTTTTATTAATTTGCAATATCCTAGCTTGCCTTTCTTTGTTCATTATACTGGCCATAATTTTGATATGAGTATATAATGCCATTGATTACCGAAGCCCAGCTAGGGCGCTTGGTCCCGTGTCTGACATTGCAGCTCGCGTGTGTAAGCGCCCTTCGCACTAACTTATGCATGTGCCCTGGCCCTGCACCGCTCAACTATACCTATGATGATAGTTCAACATATAAAGTTGATAAACTAAAATTTGACCTACATTGGGTAGAGTAGACACAAAAAATTGACTTTTTATTTCAATTTAATCTGGTGAAATTAAAGGTCTAGCTGAATCCATTAGAATTATTATAACACCTAAAAACCTCAATGTTGCTGCTTGCTTGACAATTTTTATTGAACTTTATTACATAGGACTAAACCGTGTATTGGAAATAGGCAGTTACAAATTCGGGTGTACATTTTGCGTATGTCCCTACATGCTCCGAAGGTTCACCGAAAAAGAAATAACGTGACCTAGGTAGTCAATTGTAGTTTTTAACTAGCTCTTAATAAAGTCTCATTTTGGTATTTCGTTGGCTATGGTATTTTCTAGTTGTAGTGTTGATGTAGAGGGCTGTGTTCATACGGCATTTTGGGATTGAACTCTCTTGGATCCGATGTGTAGGGGTTGGCCGAACCCCTGACAGTATTTTTATTCCAACCTTAGGATTTAGGCGCCGAATGCACTGATGAGTGCGTGCCCTTTCACGATCAATATTGAAACTACCACGCTTTTAATTTTGGGAGGGATTTTGGGTACCGCGCGCGTCACTGGCGTGGCGTCTTTTCCAAACTCACACATACACTCGCACGTGCACAAACACAATAGATTTTTATTACAATGATGAAAATTTCCAGCACCGGTATTGACTATTATAAAACGATGAAGCAAGTAAAATACACAAAAGTATCTCTAATACTCAATTTTCGAATAATATTATATTGACATTAACGAGCGGTTGTTAAGATCTGTAGAAAAAGATTCACACACGGTTTTTGTTTTGACAATTTCAACCGACACATTCGTTGGGTAATTATGATCACACTTATGTATTACCCAGATAAGTGTCATGTTAGACAATTCACACGTTCTTTTCTCAACATTTTAGACCAAACCTAACTTAACCTACTTAAAATATAATTTTATAAAATAAAGCTTTACAAATTGATTGTTGGTATTCGTTAACATTAATTCAAAAGTATGGCTGATCGATAGCACTGCGCATTGTGTTAATTGTATGAGGCGAAGCCATAATGGTAGGTTAGCTGTGCGAGCGGACTCCCAGCCCGGTGTTATTATCAAACTGGTGACACATATTTATTCTATTAGTGGTCGGTTAAATCATGTAATTAATCGAGCACTGCTTCGAAAAGTCAAATTAAATCAGGCATATTTTTTTTTATTTATTTTTTATTTTATTTGTAAGGACCGCCAACAAAACATACACTATGACACTATGATTAAATAAAGTCATAAGCATAGAGTAAGAGGTTTTAGACCAAATTAGCGCCGCCCGCGGTTTCACCCGCGTGGTTCCCGTTCCCGTGGAAATATCGGGATAAAAAGTATCTTATGTTTTAATCTAGGCAATCTACTATTCGTGTGCTTTTCAACCAAATCCGTTCAGTAGTTTTTGCATGATTGAGGAACAAAGATCCAAACATCCAAACCCATAAACTTTCACAACCTTTCTATCTACCGATTTTAACGTTAGCTTGACTTTTCCAAAACAATATTTATGATGATAATAAAATCGTGTGTTTTTCATTCGGTATCTCATTAAATTAAAGGCAATAAGACATTAGGTGGTACTCAAATAAATTGATCAATGATCTTACACTAATAACCTGAGAGTTTTGAACTCGTTCCAAGTAAATAATAGGCTTCCGTGTCATGTGTATGTGTATGGCATGTGTCCCAAAATTCTGTCCATTTTAAGCTGAGCTGAGGATGTTATTAGGTGTAACTCTGAAGGTTTTTATTGGGTTCGATCGAGTACACCTTTAGAATTTAAACTTTAAGTTAAGGCTCGGTAATGAGGAAACATTCGTGACTGTCTTTTTCTTTACGTGTAAAGAGTATGGAAAATAACCTCACTTCTGTACTTTTTCGTTGTTTTTTCATCATTATCTTTAGCACAATTATCTTTCTTGAAAAAAGTTATTGGAGCAACTTCACAGTATACGTTAAAGTGTATTTTGAATCAGAATTCAATACGTTCCCGCTATTAATTACGCCAAAAATATGACACGCGACCAGCGCTTTTGATGATATTCTGATTTTTTTACAATCATCTGTGAGGTTTATACGCAATTTAATACATGTAGCAACTAAATAATCTCTTTAGCTTGTCGTATGTTTTTTTTGAGGCTACAACTGTACGTTTTCTATATAAAATATGGCCCGCGCAAACCATGTTTTCCTATCATGGAGCCTTAACTGCCTTCAAGAACGAAAAGAACACTGATAAAGAACTACCTAACAGTGGTAAACGTAAAATAAAACTTTGTAGCGGTTTTCACTTTTTCAATCTAAGGTGTTTAATACACGTAAATTACCTATATTTAACTTAGTTGTTTTATGTTAGATGTGACACCTAATCATTAAAAACTAAAATACTTATTTAATAAATTATTTAGAAAATATGTTAACGTTTAATAATAATAAAAGCCTTCTATTTGATCTAATTTAACCGCAATCAGCGGGTAAGTAAGTTTGTACTTCCTGCCCGTTCACATTTTTAAACAACAAATCTCTAAAAAACACCGCTCTTTAAAAAAATCATCGTTACCTATTTCTTAATATCTTCTTAATATTTGTATAAAAAGTGTCCAGATAAAAACATAAAAGCTAAAAATTTATAATAATAAGTTTGTCAAAAAGTGCCCCCCATAAAAACGCATTTTTTGCGGTCTTTGCGATTTCCTAAAAAAAATGGTTTTTTTTTCAAAAACTTTTCCACCATGTTGTAGCCCTTGTTAAATGCGTCTTTTGAGATTGCAAATATTTAAGTTTCTTTAAAACTCACGATATCAAAGCGAATTTGCTGAAAATTGGGCATATACGAAAGCGATAGAAAAAAACATAATGTTATAAATATTAGAAAAAAACCTGGTAAGCAAACTTCAAAAATAGAACAGCGTTGTAACTGATCCTAGAGCAATATCGAAAGCAACGTCGTCGCCGCAGGAACACTCGAGTGTAGTAGTTCCGCTCCCTTTGTCACACCAGTAACTCGATAGCTGGCTCGACTTCCGCGAAGCCCCAGCGCTCCTCCGTAATCCTCTAGCACAGTATTGCTGACAAACAGTACCACACACCCTCTAAATCTCAATTCTGTGTTGCTGACAAACAGTAACAAGAGTTACAAGAATGAATATGGTCGAAGATTGCTCTTTATTTATTTCGATAACTTTTCGTAGCATTTGAATGGCAATTTGATTGTGATTTTTTTCTAACTTAAATAACTTAAATTTAACGAAGCTTTCTTCGTATCTTAATTATTATTTATGTATAACAGCTGGCGTGCAGAGGCAGTCCGTCCGGCGAACGGCGCGGTTATTTATAAAACAGAGTTGCGTCTCGTTTTGTCTTCGGCGCGCTCTTTATTTTGTCTAAATATACGCAGTTTTGGGAACGTCGTCGTGACCGTCTCTGCCGCGACATCGGAGCTGGCTGCGATCCAGAATTTCATCTTTTCTCGCTCGCTTATCTTTTGTCGGAGCATATAACGCACACAGACACGCGTGTATTATACATTATTTTGTGTAGAAGTTTTATTCGCATTAAAAGCGATAAAGATGTATTCTGGTATGTCATAAACATAAAAAACACGGAAAGAACAAGATTTTCAGATTCTTTTTGCAATGAAAAATCTAGGGCGTAGATCATAATGCCTCATAAATTATACTTTTAGTCAAAACAATTTCAGAAACAAAGTATAAAAATAAAGTTTTTTTAGTATTGTTGAGAGTTGGCACGCAAGTCATGACAAAAGTTCGCCAGTATTGTAATGGGATTGGGCAATAGAGCTAATTCAAGTGAAAGAGTGTGGACCGCCCACCGGTCACATAAAGGAAGGCCACCGGACACTGGCCAGCGGCAGGTGGCCATGAGACAGCCGCTCTGCCCATACAAAACTGGGCCAAGCAACACTGAATCTATTCTTGCTCCAGCAAAACCCACAGGACATTACGGCTACAATGTAGCCAAAACACTGTTAATAAATTACTGGGCAATTCCCTTTCGAAGCATGATTTGGCGTTAGAATCTGCGTCAATTCGGCAGTCGTAAATTAATCTGATTCCGTCGGAATAGCTGGAGTTTCAGAATTTTATGTCTGTGCTGATGTGTAAGTATAAACGTGCGGAATAACTCATTCGTTGTAAATGTTAGTATTGGAAATGTTGGGCAGGATTAAGCTGAAATAAAGTAGTGCTGTCTGTCTCGCTCAGACCGCGCCTGCGTCTAAAATCGTATTTCCGTAGAATCCTTACAAGCGACGTTAAGCACTCTCTGTCGGCTTTGCAGTTCGACGACCTTAAATCCAGAACTCGTATGAAATGCCCGCAAAAGTATTCAAAACAAAGCTATGTTTGTGTAACGCCTACCTACGTGGTAGTTACTTTATTTACAGTATAGGTATGGACGAGAATATTTTGTACCAAAAGCCGACAATTTAGTAGAAGTGACAATAACAGTGAGCGAAAGACAGAAAGTGAAAATTTTACAAAACAAATGACAGCGCACTTTTTTCAATAATCTAACAGGAAAAAATGTTTCACGTATTGTAAAAGTTGTTGATTATACGAATGTTTGACCTATTGTGTCGTTCAACAATCGATTACGACTAAAATCTATCTGGGTCATACGTGTAACAAAGGACTATCATTTAGGTAGTGCGACAATGGAAACAGCGGGTAAAGAGAAAAAAATTATGAATCAAGATAAGCTGGTGGCGGACAGTCCGACCTCGGCCGTCAAATGACATGGAATCGATCGAGTGTAGTACTAGTCACTACACGCTTAAAGCCAGCACGCGAGCCTATGATTTCAGAATCGGTAATTGTCAGTTTGTAGTCTATAAAAAGGGCAAAAACAGTTGCGGCTAGAAATGCCACCTATTATTATTTTGCAGTAGGTATGGTAACCAATTAGGCAGGAGCTAGTAGTTGTCTCTGCTATCAATATGAAAATAGATGTATTACCCCTCCGACCGAGACCATGAGCTGAAGCACTAAAAGATCCGTTCGGCTTAGACGCTGTCGTAAACTAAAAGTGACTAGTTTAAAAAACTAAGACTGTATATAACGTAAGTTCAGCTTCAGTATACATAAACACTTGGGTCACTTTCGATCATCAAAATATTAGGATGGATTTTTAATGTAACACCTGTATTTGTAGCGATTGGATTGTCAGTAGTCAGGAAAGCTTGCGCAATCTCAGCGGTAGTGTTTTATTACCGCGTGAACGTTTCAATATTATCTGTAATTTAGTCTCGACTATCGTTGGCAATATCAGCATACCCGCGGAAGGTCAGTGCGACATTACCGTGGCAGCCGAACCGCGACATCATCCGGGCTCTCCGGATGTGATCCGCTGTAATCACCAGTGAAATTTCACCACACACAATGACCATTTCGATCCCATCAGAGGTCACGCTCTTCTGGACACATGATAATCAACGATTATGATCCGATATTACCTATTATTATGATTGCACATTTCCTTAATGCAATATGTTATTCGCGATTGACGTTTCATACTTAATCAGTAGTCTGTGACATGCTAAAGTATTTAATTTGTAGGGAGTCAGGAAATGCTACGACCGTCAATCAACAGAGATGTTCGGTACGTGGCATTTTAGTTTCATACGAAGTCGGTGCCAACGTTTGTACAGAATGCCATTTATAGCGCGAGTTTGTCGTCTTCTTGTCAATAGCGCAACCCTGGATGCCGAAGCCCGGGCGGCGGAGCGACCGAAATAAACACCTCGGGCGACTTAACAATGCAATAAAAAGAAATTAACACTTTGACGTCGCCTGCGCTAAGTTGCCTCTCGTGTGTCATTTGGATGTAGTCCAAACTTATCTGAATATTTTTGAATCATCTCTAGCCACTTCCTTTAAGTGTGGTCTAAAATAGATTCAGATCGCTGATGAAATGGAGAGAATTTTACTTTTAGGATTCCATGTGGGTCATTGTTTCCTATGTCGATGGGATTATGAATAATTGTGGAATTTATATTGGTAAATGTGTTTGTTACAGGGTTCGGCCTGGCGGCGGCGGCGGCAGCTGGCGTGCGCGCCGGCTACCAGACGGTGTTGCCTTCTCCGTATGGGTGAGTGCGCCTCCCCCGCACACTGAGCTCTATATCAATGTTCAATGGTTCAACACTTCGATATTTGCCAGCACTCGCGGCGCCGCATGCCGCTCTGATACATCTCACGAGACAAAAATCAGACCAAGAACTTCAGGGCATCAAAATACTGATTGACATTTATGATCAATTTTATTAAAAGTGATAGGCTTAGTTAAGGAATTACTTCCTACCAGACATTGACTCTTGGCAAGATTTTAACTCTTAAGAAGATTTTTTAAAACATTGGTATCTCATGTCTTTGAGATTTAGCTGATTCCCTCTATATAATAAGACAATTTTTGTGTTCCAATCAAGTTAAATGTTCTTACTTCTTAGAAGAAACTTATTGTAGTCTAAGCGTGATAAATTTTTAATTAGGTGACGTTGACGGATCGGGTAGTGTCTGAGCTGACTTTTGTCTCGGTAGATGACGGGAGCGGCGTCCCCGGACGGCTAGCGACGCGGCGGCCGGCGGACCACACCTAGACTAAATTATCAAACATTTTCACATAGGTATCTATGGCAAGAGTGAGCGTGCGAGTGGATTTTTTTCGTTTTGGGTGTGAATTAGTCGATTGGGTTTTTTAATGTTTACGTTTTAAAAGCTAAAGCATGGGCGGCGCCGGCGCCGACCGACTGCGCCCGCGCCGCCCACCGCCGTCACTATACGCATCGTTCGACACTCAATGTTTTATTTTATGTTTTATGCCGTGTTCGTGTAAGATTTGTTGATTTGAATTGAGTTTTGTTGGTGGTGGATTTCGTTTAATACACTTACAAGGGTGGTGCGCGTCGAGGCAGCGCTGTGTGTGCGTAGGTGTGCGCGCTGCCTCGACGCGCGCGCCGAGCGCCTCCACCGCGCGTCGCGCTGTCAGCGGCTGCACTCACTCAACTCAACCTTTAATTACTTGCGGCCGATCGATGCTCGGCCAGGGCCACTGGCACGCGCGCTAACCCACCACAGCCGTTCATATATTATTCATCGGAACTCAAGTTCTAATTGAAAAATAATAAACCGAAAGCTTTTCGTCTTCCAGGCATATTTTTTAGAGTGGCTTTAGGAGCAATACAATTTTATAGAATTTACTTGCTCATGGCCTTGTGTATATAGAATTTCTATATTTTTACATAAACAGATAACTAGGCATCTCTACTCTAGCGCTCCTTACTTATTTTGTCCTTATTATCTAAATGATACTCACAGTTTTACCTGTATACGAACTTTATTTCCTTAATTTCTGTCTTAACTTTTATACCTCACCCTATGAAGTTTCTTTGTTTAGTATCTGATTGTGGTTTTGTACCTTTGTAGATGTTTCAGCTCAGCTTGTGTGATGGTCTGCCAGTTTTGTAATGCTGTTTGAATTTACTATTGTTTTTATTTACTTGACACTAAAATAAAATGACGGATAAAACATGTTCACGCCTTAAAATCTCAGCATTATCATTATCGTGTCAGCTTAGTTGTACGTAATTTTTTAAGTGATTTCACTCACGTTTCCTGTTACGGTTGATTAAACATTCACCGCTTGAACTGCAAAATGCTTAAGTAAAATCTTTACATAAAAAGTTGGAGGAAGTAGGCATTCATGAATAGGACCAGTAAACCACAGGTGGGCGTTTTAGGCGGGCGGGGCGCTAGGGCGGGCGTGTACACGCATGCGCCTTGTCTACATTTCGCTTTACGATGATAACTACCGAACTTGATCTTGCCAGCTGCACATCTCCCTCAAACGCATACGGTTGAAAAGAGATAGAAGTGGTTGCATCCTACGAGATCGGTCGGTAATAAAGTGGTTGAAGAATAAGTGCCCTAAAGTGGCGAGTCAGCGCGACGCTGCGCCCTCTCGATGAACACTTGACCGCCCTTCGTGTCTACCGCAAATTAAGCGAACTCAACACTTCGCAGCCATCTTCTTACCTAATCTAAAAAATTTAAAACCCAACAGTTCAGGCACAGGGTTAATAAAAATCTTCTATTCCCAATCCGTAAAATTTTGTGATTTTAGACTTTGTGAAATTTTTACATTATAATAAAATCCATTTGACTAATCAACTCAACTTCCTCTGAGCCCAAAAAGCTTTCGTGATTTCGTAACTGACACGTGCCAGCATCTAAATCTTAATTTCTACGACGTCCCAACGATCTGACGATAAATACGAAATGCCGGATATTTTGGTCGACGCAGAGTGGACGCTCTCGCTCCCAAAGATTTTTTTAAATTACGTCGGCAATGACGCACGGCTATGGTTCCGCGGCGACAAACGCTAGCCAAAATAAACCGTGTAGGTACCTACTTACACTTTGATTTTACTGTAAGTGTTTATCGATGTCTACTAACATAACAAGACTAGATGCTCGTGGCTGTCGCTGCAAATGGGGCTAGGTAATAATAGTGTGATAAAAGTTTGAACAGTATTAATAGCAACTATGGATGACCTTTCACTGAGTGAAAAATTTTGTTCAATATGTGTATATCCAAAGGCATTCTGTGAGAGGGCATCTCGGGATCTTGGGTTTCAGATGTTTGGGATTCATCTACTTCTTATTAAGGGGCCATCCATAAATTACGTCACACGAATCTTATGACTTTTGACCCCCTCCCCCTCCATGTCACAGTTGGTCACATTTGTGAGACCTCCCCCTCCCTAGAGTGAAATATTTTGTAATTTTACATCTAGAAATAATTATTGAATTAAAACAGCAGTTCCGAAATTTGTTTTATTTCAATTAAAATGATTTTGAAATGTTTCGTCACGAAATTTAGAACCTCTCCCACCCCCTTATCACACAATGTCACACTTCGTCGACTCCCTCCCTCCCCCTTAACGAATGGCGTAATTTATGGATGGCACCTAAAATGGAAGAGAATTCGGCTGCATTGATGTCCTGAACTTCTGAAGCCTTGTTGTTTGTCCATATCGAATTCTGATCATGAAATTGGCTTGGCAGGTTGTCTCCCGGGTACGTGTACGGGGCGCCTGGGTACGCGACGATGGGCGGGGTCGGTGCCGGAGTAGGCGCGGGTGCAGGAGGCTTGGTCCAGCTGCCTCAGTTGCAGCACGCGGCAGCTGTGGCGGCGGCCAACCACCTGTATGAGTACCAAGCTGCGGCAGCGCAGGGCGCGGCAGCGTACCAACAGCAGCAGTACGCGGCGGCCGGCTTCGACCCTTACGCTACTGCGGCAGGTTGGTATCCTTGTGCGTCTTTTTTATTTACTATCTTATTAGTCATTAGATTATACCATTCTCAGCTTTTTTTACATTTATTTATCGACTACCAAATGTTATGTCTTAAAACATTTCCCTAGTGAAACAAAATTTTTCCGTGTTGAAAATTATCCTTTGAGGATTCTTCAACTTTATGTTATCTTTAATAATTAAAGTCGTACCTAACCTAATCAAATGTTCGAAATCTCGTTAAATTACAATTACATTAAAATATAATTTTCAATTAAAACTTTATGAAGGTTAATGATGTATAGTTATTAAAAGTTTAATTATTGCGACAACTTTAAACAGTACTCAGGTGTGCGTTGTAATAAATACAATATCCATTTAAAATCATGCCCGTATTTTACAATAAATAAAATACATTATTTTACAATACCTACATGCTCCGCTTTTCTACTTGCACAATAAAGTTATATTGATAAAATTATTCACGTTTACGTGTGCGTAGGTTAGATTTCTTAGCAACATACAATTTTATTTCTAGCGGTCATTTCAATAACATAATGATTACGACAGTCGACAGTTATGTGTACAGGTGTTAATGTTTTTCATGATCTTAGCATTTTTTCTTACCAAAGTATTGACTAGTGGCTCCCTGAGCTGTAGACCTCGCGTTAAAAAGTAGCTCAAATGGTATATTAATTAAAAACAAATAACACAGTATAGATTAGTTTTGCAACTAATAATTATCTACCTATATACTGTACAAATAATATACACAATCCTAGCGTCCTAGGTTCTCTCACAAAGTCACAACATTTTGAAAAATTTCGAAAAACTGGCTCGACAAAAATAAATATATAATTTTCAAACCTGTTTACAAATTTTCACGAGAATTGGTTGAGAAATGCGACCTGTAGAGAAGAACAAACGGACAGCCGCCGGAAGGACATACGAAAGAATTTTTGCTCAAGCCGAAGCAGAGACGCTTCGCTCGCACTTCGTGCTCGCTCGGTCAATTATATCTGCTATAACAAAATATAAGTAATTGTTGGCCACTGACATACTACTAATAAACGTAATACTCAAATTGGATTACGACTGTATATTCCGATCACATTTCCTTTTTTTTAATTTTCAATACAAATTAACGAAACATCTCTGCGCGAACCGTTATGAAGACGAACTTTCAAAATTCCTATTAAATCATTAAATAGATATAAGTATATACAAAATACGCAATACATAAGACAAATACCTCATTATTCCTATAAAAAATAAATAAATACTTTAGAATCTTCAAATACCAGTAAAAAAACTTGTTAAAATGTAGCGGTTTGAGCATTTTTCAACATTTTATTTTCTATGGGATTTTAAACTTTTTTTTTAATTTTCCTCTATAGTGCACTCCTTGACAATACATATAATAAGTGAAAAAAAAATGAGTCGTATTCTTATTTGTTACAGCTGAAACTTTTGTGAAAAATACCTCTGACAAACATATTGGAAATTTCACTTGAACAGATTGTCTTTGTTTCAAAACCTATTATGTTTTTCTCTCTATACGGCACTAATGTAAGAATTTTGCTTCCTAAAACTAAAGTTTACATCAATAGTAATGCTTTCATTCTTTAGATAACTTCTTCGGATAAACGCCAATTTCGTTGAAATGGCAATATACAGCCTAAACCACAAAAAAATCGGGTTGCACTCCGGGAGTGCCGGCAGAAGTGAAAACTTGAATATTAACGTTGTGCATTTTTGATATTTTGAAACTAGCGGCAAAGGATTAAAATTATTTCTTTCCTATTACTATACACATCAGTTTGTAATTAGAGAAAAATTCTAAAGATTTCGCGCCAGTGGCATTTTTAATTCCTACATGCACGCATTCTGCGATTTAAACTTATAGTCACAGAGTATAAATAACTCTATGATTTCACCGAAGAGATCGCTGCTATTAGTTCCATTTTCAAAATTAGCGCGTTGCTGGTGACACAAGTGTTTACGTCTTAAAATGACGCGCTGCCATTTTCAACGCGCCCCGTAGAAAGAGAGGGGGATACTTCCGCCACCAGCTGTCTACTCTGCATCCGTCACATCCATCTTACGCATTTTCGATCAGCCACGTGATTCTTACTGACGCGAGTTTAGCATTTTTTCCCCATTACAAAAAAGCGTACAACGCCGCTAAAGAAGTTTTCACTTCAAAAAACTTATTTTTAAGTTGTCATAACTAAGTAAGTAAAGTCCGTTCGCTCAGATAGTGTCGCCCTTTTATCTCGCCGCCCTTGCACGTGCCGCTTCTTGTCAAAGGATGCCGCCGCATAAACAAAGGATACAGCATGCGGCGTACACCCGCAAGTCAATTTGGATTTTGGCAGTTTACATAGAAGTGCCGTAGTGAAGGTTGTGTTTGTTACCGGTATTCCTGTCTCTGAACACAAGTGCTTGCGGGTGTACCGACACTATCTAAGCGATCGGACCGTACTGAAAAGTGCCTAGGAACCGTTAACACCCGCAGTGGTCATAAAATCTACCTACGCATTTACGGCCCGGTCACGGACAGCGCGGCAGGAGGCGAGGCAGGCGGCGCGGCAAGCGAATTCGGTAACCACTGCGCGATCGTGACGACGAGCTGAGAGGCTGCCATCGGTATAGCGCGCAGTGATTATTGAATTCGCTTGCCGCGCCGCCTGCCTCGCCTCCTCCCGCGCTGTCCGTGGCTGGGCCGTTAGATTGTGCATTTTTATTTTAAGCCTTCGACAAGTATTCCATAAACTAAGTTTTTGTACAGACAACAGCTCGTCTTCAAAAATTAATTAACTGATAATTAAATTATACTTAAATGAAGAGTTTAATTTCAAAGTATGTTTAGTGCCCGCTGATGGAAGTGAATAGGTAGGTTTACCCGGGCCTTACCGGCTAACTTTTCGAACTTAAACAGATAAATTAAAGTAAGAAAGGATCATGCCGCATTCTGGGCCATGATGCGCATTAACCATACATACCTGTGACAGACTCATGTCATGTCAAAAAGGGGTAGATAACAAAATGTCATATAATAGGAAAATGTAACCCCAAACGGCTCCTTGAGATTGAGATTTCTCTTTTTTCCCGCATTATATTTTAATGATATTCTTCCCACGCAATGACTATAAAAGTACTATAGTATTTTGGTAATTTCATTAAAGCGCATCATGGCCTAGCTTGTATAGTGAAATCGGCATAATCCTTTAGTATCATACTATTTGCCAAAGTTATTTGGAAGCTATTGATGTTCTTGTGACATCATGAATTGGGGTTCTCCATTGTGGCTTGATTGGAACTCAATTTATCTGTTTTAATTTGAAGCCCGGCAGACTTGCCGAAGTTCGGAGCGTTAGCCAGTGCGGCCCCAGCTGTTGACTGTACTCCCTTTCGATATATTCTTACGCTAAAAAAAGACATGTACGTTTCAGCAGCGGCAGCAGCGGCGACGGGAGCCGGCTACATGTCTCCATACTACGCGTTACCCGGTGGAGGGGTCCAGGGCCCCCTTCTACCGCCCCTGTCCTACCCTCCGCAACTGCAAGAAGCGAGGATGCAGTAGATCTCACCAGCTACGTTACAAACAACTATGAATCGTATCACAACGTCAACGGAGACCGGCCCCCTAATTACGTAACTTTGATGCAATAACTCTGACAGAAATCGCAGTTACATTGCTGTTTTAGTGAGAACCATGTGACAACTATCTTACTTAAAGCAGCAATGTAACTGCTTTTTCAATCGATTTCAATAACAGAGTTACGTAATGAGACCCCAGTTATCTAAAATAATACGTATAAACTGAGCTGATATTCTTGCATGGTACAACTCAGCGTTAACATAACCCTAGATCAACATAAAGGGTAAAGAGTGATAGATGACAAGTGGCTGTAAAAATTATATTAATAATAACTTCAATGGAGAACCTTTGAAACGAAAAGGGTGAAATGGTGACGTTCGTTACCGCAGTAAGCCAAATATTTATACTAAAGCATAGATGATGTCAAGAACTAAGTAGTTGAAAGTATCAACCAAAAATATTAAAAAATGACCAAAGCTGTGAGCGTTTATTTAGAGTTTAAATGCCTTAATGGTACAGTTGTAAATGTAATACTAGATAGATGAAGTTACAAGTCGTTACAACATACCTTTAATAAAAAGCAACCACTAGATAAGTACTAAGAAATCTATTTAAAAGCTTAAACTTATGTACTTTACTTACACGTGAAATCTCGCCTCATGTATTCAACTTCCTGACATCACACATATTTTCCTATTTTTTATACTTAATAGGTTAACTATTAGATATATTTTTTAATTAAATATAGATACAATTTTCCTTCATAATCCAATATTTTAATTATCTAGTAAACTAGTGCATAGGAGCAAACCGCTGTTGAATGACAATAAAGATTTATTTGACTAAAAGAAATCATATTAGCTCTTACATGAGCAAAAACAGTTTAAAAAGTTCCTTTGCTAAAGTTAAGTCAGTTTGAGTTTCGAAATAATGTGCCTATATTATGCACTTGAGAATTTAAAGTCAGTAGGCACTTTAAATATAAGTAGGTGGCAGCTAGTGAATACAACACATTTAAAATAATAAAGCTCCTAACCATCATTTCTAAGTTTTTCATGAAAAGTGACGGTTACCAGATATCAGTATTTTATCCAGATTTTGGGTTTATAAGTTTTTTGATCTCAAAACTTAGGTCATTTTAATGGGATGGATTGCTGGAAATCTCTGTATTTCAGGATTTTCCTTTGATTTGCTAACCCTTAGTAATCTGCGCATCACCAGCTTTTACGTAATAACAAGACCCTAATCTAAGTTTTGAAACAGTCAAACGTCGATCCAAAGATTAAAAAAACTCATTCGATTTGCTACAGATTTCGTCATTATTTACAGCTCATTAATTATCCACTGCAGGATACCTACGTCCGTAGGCTTCGAAGGATTTCGCCATAATCCCTACGCTTGGCAGGCGGGTTGTAGAACTATAAACTAGCTTTATTTAAAACAAAGGAGTTAGCACGTTTAAAACTTATATAACGGCTTCTAAATCTTCAAATTGACGTAATTTTCTTCCTATAGCAATTTCCATTTTACGTAGCGTTTTAATATATCGTTTGTACTTAAATGAGGTTTCGTAAGTTCTTCAAAATAAGTGTAAATGGATGTTGGTATGCTATCGCGATGTCTGTATGGTTAAAAGGAAAAAAAATCTGTATACGTCATCGATAAAAAGTAAGGTCAGATCAATAATGACCTTTTGGTTGGTAATCGGTACAAAAGACATCAACGAAAGATTATTAGCTATTTAATTGTAATCATTACGAGGTTCGTGAAAAAATTAGCACTTTAATTTATATTGTCTTGACAACATGACAGATATCTAAGTTCAAGTTATCTCGTGTATACAGGATCCTATAGTTTACCAGTCCACTAGGTCACTTTTGAGTCTAGGACTTTTTGCTTATGGAAGGTGTGTGAACAGACATTATAATTTTAATGTCTATGGATGCTGGACAACTTGCTCTGTAAGTCTAGTTACTACTTAGGTCTGTATTAACATGTCCACATTGCTCAATAGATCCTATGAAGGATTTGGTTTAGTTTAAGGTCGAAGGAGAGCAATAAAGGGCTAACTATAATTATAAATTTAATCTTAAGTAAGTAATGTACTTAATCATATCTCAGTGGAAAATATTTTTTGTACTATCTGCCCTTGTATACTTATAATTTGTTCTCCAAAGCGGTATAGGGTACTTACTAGGTAGAATAATTCAATTACTAGTCCATGTAATTTTAATGTAATGAATTTTAGACGTTCGCCGATCGATTTTTGTTAAGATGCCCAGAAAGAACTATTTTCTTTACTGTATAGTACCACTTTTGTTTGTTCAAAACTTTCTGTAGCATCACTTTTGACTATTTAACGGCAAAACTATTTACTTTGTACATATTTTCAAAATTATATCGCTTCCTATCTTGTCTTTCGAGATCACTCTGAACTGAAAGGTTGTAAATCTCTTTGGTTTCAGAGTGTTTTGAGATATCAAAGTAACATTTAAAATAAGTAAGTCAACGAACTTTTACTATGAATTTATAGGATCGGTAGAATTATTATAATGGATCGGGTCGGCGAAATAGTACAAGTTAGGGGCACTAGTGTTTAAGAGATCACTGAAGCTTAATTTTAAGGCTAATCTTATTGTAATATGCTGTTATTCGTAATTTATTTTGTTGATATTTGTAAATCTACATGTTGATAACTATTTATTATGTGGAAGAGTAATAAAAATTGTTAAATATTTACCGACCGGACCTATTATCTTATTGCCTCTCGGTCACTGAGTTTCATAATGGTTCGGTCCATATATTAAAATATACACAATAATAATAACATTTAATGTAAGTAGATTAAAGTAGGTACATACTAAATGAAACAGTAAACGTATAAGCCATAACGGTGGCCATCTTGCCTTAATATATACATTAATAACTTAGTACTACTTATACAAAATTATATGACATTATTATCACATATCATATCATACAGATAAAATAGTATTCAGTGCAATTTCGCACTGAGCAGTCCATAATAGTGCATTTCATTCGCGGTAATTTTAAGCACAATTATTATATTTATATGTATAACATACTTATATGAATGTGAATTCATAATAAATAAAACCTAAAACTTGTTATAATTTAATATAAAATTATACTTCATTGTATTTAATTTAGGATATTATAAATAAATGAAAAATAAATTTATAAGGCGAGTTGAGTTTTTTTGTCACACACCTCTCCTTTAAATAATTAATAATTTAGTATGTGCAGGTAGCAATGTAAAGATTACTAATATTACAGCACAAAAATACACCTAATGCCGAATATGTTGAATGAATGAATTATTAATTTTTGTATGAAACAGCTGATTTTTTTTCTCGATTTCATAGTTGGTCCCTTAGTAAAAGTTGTTCAGTTTGATGGTCCCTATCTACCATATTCGGCATTAGGGGTATTTATGTAACACGTTGTATAATATAATACGAATTTAAAGTTTGTTAAAAAATGTTGACAATGCGATTTTAAAGGCTTGCCAAACAGAACGCGTACTTAGCGCGTGCTAGAGTGCTAACCTGACGTCGCGCTTTAGCGACGAATTGTGTTGTAGGTAGGACGTGCATAGTTTCATGTCAAAGATAGAGCCGGCGCTAGCAGTACGCAGTTCTACACGCACGTCCTACAACACAATTCGGCGCTATAGCGCGACGTCAGGAGCGGTCTATAGCGCGCGCTAAAACGCGTTCTGTTTGGAGAAGCCTTAAAACATCTGTTCTAGCATGTTTTATTTAATTTTTATTTTATTTATTAGGTTTGCCAACATTTGTGTGCAACAATACATTTTAATAAAGTTACTTTTTCAACATATATAACTAATTGCCACAAACTTTTACAGGCAAACACAACATGCACCAATAACTTAAAACTTAAATAAAATTAAAAATTAAACAAATCCTACTAATATTACAAATGTGAAAGTTTGTGGGTTTGGATGTTTTGATGTTTGTTCCTCAATCTCGCAAAAACTACTGAACGGATTTGGTTGGAATTTGGCACACAGATAGTAGATAGCCTAGATTAAAACATATAATACTTTTTATCCCGATATTCTCACGGGAACGGGAGAACCACGCGGGTGAAACCGCGGGCGGCGGCCGCTAGTATAGGATAAATTCTTAGATATGTAGGTAGTACTTTTATCTATTCTGTGATATGGATACAGACAATAATGCAGTAAGTACGTAACTAAACATTTTTTAACATTAAGAAATATTCCACCTATCTAATATAGTTTTACGGATCTTGTTTGGCGAGTCGTAATGAATGTCAATGATATCGCTGTATTCATTTACCACCTTACAGAACCTTGCGATTGGCGAATTGGAACCAGTTGGTTCAACGAAGCGGAGCACTAAGGGGGGTGATTGCACACCTAGGGAGTCTGGCCGGGGCGCGTATCTTAATTCTAGACAGTAACTGTGGACAATCCACTTCGTGACGGAAAATCAGAAAGAATTCTTCGATTTAATAATGAGATCATCTTGAAATGGGCCAACCGTTTATTGTACGATGATAGTTTCTTTTTAGAAAGACCACAAGAATACATTAAATGCCAGACAAACCTTTTTTGAATCCGTTCCATTCGTAAAGAATATGTTCTAGTGAGTATGGCTATGGACCAAGGAAGGAAGGATGATGTTAAATGATTTTAAATAAATTTAATGTAGGTTTAAATTGAAGCAAATAAAAAGTATGTAATTCATTAGCTATTGCGATTTCAGAAACAACTTCTAAGTAATAAAATATAATTTACTAGCTTCTATCTACCAGCTTCTGGGCATGGGACAGGAAGATCAGCATTTATCTTAGGAAATCTACCTACACAAAAAGTCTACTCAAGTTATTTTAGAAGCATACCTCACAAAGAATTGGGTTAAAAAAATGTCGCCAACCATTTGGAACTAAGCCAGCTAAGCCAAAATAGCGCTGTATAAAAAAATGGAAAATGGAGCAACATCCACCAATAGTGATTTCCGTGTGTCGTTCTTATCTCAATGGCTGAACATGATGTAGCCCCTAAAATATTGTTTAATTTCAGAAAAACAAAGCCTAGATTCCACGGTGTGCTTTATCAACAAAACAAAACAAAAAAAATCGGTTGGCACTCCGGGAGTGCCGGCAAAAGTGAAAACTTGAATATAGACGCTGTGCATTTTTGATATTTTGAAATTAGCGGCAAAGGATTAAAATTATTTCTTTCCTATTACTATACAGTCACACAATTCAATCAGTTTGTAATTAGAGAAAAATTGTAAAGATTTCGCGCCAGTGGCCTTTTTAATTTCTACATGAGGTGGGTGTACCATGGAAGGCCATGCTCCTTATAAGGCCAATCATAAATAAAATGGCAGTTAATATCGTATAATCTTAAAACTTCCTTAATGAACACAAAGATCCAACCAATCCAAAGTCACAAACGCGGTGTCGTACTGGTCGCGCCATCATTACGCCAGTAAAGTGCGTCACTTCGTCGAGGTGTGTTGTGAGCCCACGTTGATCTAATTTTCGCCCGGAACAAATAGTAACTTTTCAATTAATATTACTGGCATTTTGTTTCAGATTTTTATTCTAAATTGATATATACTAGTTGCACTTTACTACTGACGTTTAAATTTGGTAGTTTTATTTAAATTTGGTAGTTTTGTTTAATTTTAGTTGTAAACATCGCTGTGTTCCTAGGAAGGCCAATCGTGCCTTGTAAGGCCAGTCATTTGGTGTTTTCTGAAAATAATAAATAATTCAATCAAAAAAGTTGTTTATATGTAACTGATACTGATATAATACTAAGCAAAACGTTTTTTTTCCTAGTTCTTTTTTTAGTTTTTTTAAGTTTTACTTTTCCTGTCTAGTGTAGTTCAGTGATGTGATTTTAGGTCAAAACGTTATCAAAGGTGTTTGTTGATTTATATAACAAAAGAGTTTATAGTATAGTTTATATAAAACCACAGTATGTGATTGTTATAATGTTAATTTTAAGCACAGTGACTAAATTAGAAAATTGGCCTTATTTGGAGCACCTGTTTCTTGCAAGGCCATTTGTATCACTTTGGTAAACTCAAATTTTAATAATGATTTATTACAAATATCAAACATTCTCCAGTTATTTATATTATACAATGAAACAAAGCTTTATCCTACACTTAGTATGTTTTGTTTGTCCAGGAAATAAACCAATGAAATCTGTTTAAACGTTAAGGTGGCCTTCCATGGTGCACCCACCTTGCACGCATTCTACGATTTAAACTTATAGTCACAGAGTATAAATAAATCTATGATTTCACCGAAGAGATCGCTCCTATTAGTTCCATTTTCAAAATTAGCGCGTTGCTGGTGACACAAGTGTTTACGTCTTAAAATAACGCGCCGCCATTTTCAACGCGCCCCGTAGAAAGAGAGGGGGATACTTCCGCCGCCAGCTGTCTACTCTCCATCCGTCACATCCGTCTTATGCATTTTCGATCAGCCACGTGATTCTTACTGACGCTAGTTTAGCATTTTTTCCCCATACAAAAAGCGCACAACACCGCTAAAGAAGTTTTCACTCCAAAAAAAGACAGCATAGATGCTACCTAATTATAAAAAAATATTAAAACGAACTAAAAATAAAAAAAACGTGTTAACTAGTGGCTCCGTAAGCTGTGCTACCTACTGTATCTCAAATTGTATGTTGTTTATAAACAAATAATGTACGCAGGCCTAGGTGCTTGTTTCTACGATTTTCGCTCGACATATGACTCAAAACAATGATATGTCTAACGAAAATCAGTAGAAAAGAGCGCTCGACGCCAGCCGAGCGATTTAAAAATAGGGCCCCTGGTTCTATCATCACAACCTTATTATACAGAGTGTAACGGAAATGGTGTATCATTGTATAAAAAAAGTATTTTCACTTCTCATGCTCGTAAAGTTCGTCTTTATGTTGGGTATAGGCTGCATAAAATCGCTTTTTATGCTCTAGTGCATAAAGTAAAATCTTCGTCTAAGTCTCAGACTTTAAGACAAAGGTCGTCAGGTAAACAGCCACACACGCAATTTAACTTCGTTAAATTAACTTGTTATTTCATTGTTTCTTCATTTTTTGTTGTGTTATACTTAATTCTTTTTTATTTTTGAAAATGGGTAGCAATTTTATTGAAAGACCTTGTAAAAAAAAAAAAAATCCATTTTTGGATATGGGTATCAAATGAAAGGCCTTGATGAGCACATTCCAAAATTATATTTTTTTTATAAAAAAAGTTGTTTTTGTTTTAATTTTTGAATATGGGTATCAAATGAAAGGCCTTGATGAGCACATTCCAAAATTATATTTTTTTATAAAAAAGTTGTTTTTTTTTTAAATTTTTGAATATGGGTATCAAATGAAAGGCCTTGATGAGCACATTCCAAAAATAGATATTTTTTCACAAAAAATTAAGAAAAAACAATTTTTTTTTTCAATTTTTGAATATGGGTAATGATGGTAAAATGAAAGGTCTTGACGAGGACATTACAAAAATATATTTATTGTGTCACAAAAAATTAAGAAAAAAAATTTTTTTTTTCAATTTTTGAATATGGGTATCAAATGAAAGGTCTTGATGAGCACATTCCAAAAATTTAGAATTTGTCACCAAAATTTAAGAATTATTTTTTTTAGTGTTTTACATTATTGTTGTTTAATTTCCTCACAATCGAAGTGAAAAGCAGAGTGTATAACTCGTACATAAAACCCATTTTACCCTCGACTTGACTATCCACCCTCGCCTGCGGCTCGGGTGGATATATAACATCTCGGGTAAAATGATGCGTTTTATGCACTTGTTGTACAATCTACTATTTTCACTTCTCATGCTCGTAAAGTTCGTATTTATGTTGGGTATAGGCTGCATAAAATCGCTTTTTATGCTCTAGTGCATAAAGTAAAATCTTCGTCTAAGTCTCAGACTTTAAGACAAAGGTCGTCAGGTAAACAGCCACACACGCAATTTAACTTCGTTAAATTAACTTGTTATTTCATTGTTTCTTCATTTTTTGTTGTGTTATACTTAATTCTTTTTTATTTTTGAAAATGGGTAGCAATTTTATTGAAAGACCTTGTAAAAAAAAAAAATCCATTTTTGGATATGGGTATCAAATGAAAGGCCTTGATGAGCACATTCCAAAATTATATTTTTTTTATAAAAAAAGTTGTTTTTGTTTTAATTTTTGAATATGGGTATCAAATGAAAGGCCTTGATGAGCACATTCCAAAATTATATTTTTTTATAAAAAAGTTGTTTTTTTTTAAATTTTTGAATATGGGTATCAAATGAAAGGCCTTGATGAGCACATTCCAAAAATAGATATTTTTTCACAAAAAATTAAGAAAAAACAATTTTTTTTTCAATTTTTGAATATGGGTAATGATGGTAAAATGAAAGGTCTTGACGAGGACATTACAAAAATATATTTATTGTGTCACAAAAAATTAAGAAAAAAAATTTTTTTTTTCAATTTTTGAATATGGGTATCAAATGAAAGGTCTTGATGAGCACATTCCAAAAATTTAGAATTTGTCACCAAAATTTAAGAATTATTTTTTTTAGTGTTTTACATTATTGTTGTTTAATTTCCTCACAATCGAAGTGAAAAGCAGAGTGTATAACTCGTACATAAAACCCATTTTACCCTCGACTTGACTATCCACCCTCGCCTGCGGCTCGGGTGGATATATAACATCTCGGGTAAAATGATGCGTTTTATGCACTTGTTGTACAATCTACTATTTTCACTTCTCATGCTCGTAAAGTTCGTATTTATGTTGGGTATAGGCTGCATAAAATCGCTTTTTATGCTCTAGTGCATAAAGTAAAATCTTCGTCTAAGTCTCAGACTTTAAGACAAAGGTCGTCAGGTAAACAGCCACACACGCAATTTAACTTCGTTAAATTAACTTGTTATTTCATTGTTTTTTCATTTTTTGTTGTGTTATACTTAATACTTTTTTATTTTTGAAAATGGGTATCAATTTTATTGAAAGACCTTGATAAAAAATTTTTTTTTTCAATTTTTGGATATGGGTATCAAATGAAAGGCCTTGATGAGCACATTCCAAAATTATATTTTTTTGATAAAAAAATAAGTTTTTTTTTCAATTTTTGAATATGGGTATCAAATGAAAGGTGTCTTGATGAGCACATTCTAAAAATATAGAATTTGTCACTAAAATTTAAGATCTTTTTTTTTAGATATTCACATTATTGTTGTTTAATTTCCTCACAATCGAAGTGAAAAGCAGAGTGTATAACTCGTACATAAAACATACATAAAAAAATAAATACGTCTCGGGTAAAATGATGCGTTTTATGCACTTGTTGTACAATCTACTATTAAAATACAAATAGGTGTTTTGAATTTTGTGTTTGTATTTTAAATACTTGTATTTGAAATAATTCATATCTCTGTGTATATTTGTATTATATATAGTATAGTATTATTTATTTGCAAGTCATAATGATTTATACAGATGTTACACCAAATCAAAAAAATTGGTAGGTACAGCAACTGCACGAGTTCGTTAGCGCGCGAACGAGCAATAACAAAGAGAATGTAAAATCACTTCCTTTTAGTCTTACGGGCTTCCATACGGTCAAGTCAGCGCTGATTTTAATAAATAAATTTAAAAAATATTAAAAACACGACTGCCCAGCCAATAACGAACTAAAAAGATAAATAACAAGGTGTCATTGCAGTCGGGGGACCGGTTTGTGGAACAATTTTCAATTAAAGAGGTGCCCCGACTGCAATGACACCTTGTCATTTATCTTTTTAGTTCGTTTTTGGCTGGGCAGTCGTGTTTTTAATATTTTTTTAATTTATTTATTTTTATTTCACACATTTTAGTGACAAATTATATAGTTTTGAAATGTGCTCATTTGATGGATCAATGAATGGCTATCAATGGCCTTTCGTTTGATGCCCATATTGTAATAATTGAAGAAAAAAAATACTTTTTTCACATTTGAAAATGGCGTGCTACAGTCGCCATATCAACTTTAAAAAAAAATATAGCCAGTGTCACTCGGAATGATGTAAGGATTCTAACGATACCCCATACATTCAAATCCGTTGAGCCATTTAGAAGTTATGGTGGAATAAAGGAACTCACATACCTACAAACATACATGAATCCTGAACACATATACACTCTTTTTGCTTTGGGCAGTCGTGTAAAAACATTCAACTTTTAAAATTAATAAAATAATGAGTTTTAGAGATATCGAAAAAACCGGCCAAGTGCGAGTCGGACTCGCGCACGAAGGGTTCCGTACCAAAAAACGGCAAAAAAAATACGTTTGTTGTATGGGAGCCCCCTTAAATATTAATTTTATACTGTTTTTAGTATTTGTTGTTATAGCGGCAACAAAAATACATCATCTGTGAAAATTTCAACTGTCTATCTGTTGTCGTTATTAATATCGAGCAAAAAACGGCAAAAAAATCACGTTTTTTTGTATGGGAGCCCCCTTTAAATATTAATTTTATTCTATTTTTAGTATTTGTTGTTATAGCGGCAACAGAAATACATCATCTGTGAAAATTTCAACTTTCTAGCTATCACGTTTCATGAGATACAGCCTGGTGACAGACAGACAGACGGACAGCGGAGTCTTAGTAATAGGGTCCTGTTTTTACCCTTTGGGTACGGAACCCTAAAAACAACAATGGTAAATTATTGTAGTAAATTTACTAATATGAAATAGGCCCCTCATTAAATACTGATGGATCACAGTATTCACCACGCGTGTACTGTACTGTAGCCCGTCGCCTAAAAGGTGCGTTTCCACCGAAATTGTTGGCAATTTTTGTGTTCCCAACTGTTTGCAACTCTCCAAAAAATCACCAACATTTGTTTCCATTGTTTCCACACCGAGTCGCCAACAACGTGAGAAACATTTTAGTTGACAACAAGTTGTCTTTACCAGGATGTTGCAACTTCTTGTCAACTAAAATATCTTCAAACGACGATGATGTTATGCAAGCAGCTGCTGTATTTATTATTTTGTGCAAAAAAACGCAAGCTTAATTATTGGGTACGTATGACCAAGCCTCAAACAAAGAAAACTACACTGAGGGATGGAACCAATCTTGGATGGAACTAAATAGATAGATAGATAGAGAATTGCACACACATGAAAAATAAATACAGTATAAATTAAAACTTAAGACTATGGTGTGCAAAGGCGGTCTTATCGCTGGAAGCGATCTCTTCCATACAACCTTTGATTCAGAGGATATGTACCTGAGAGGAGGTATAAAGACAGTGTGCCAACCACATACAAAATTAACAATATAAAACTAAACAAATTAAAAAACAAACCTTCAATAAGTATACAAAATCAATAAACTACACAAATACGGCACGAATAACAAAAATACACTACATAAACCTAAATAAATATATATAGTTGTTGCAAATTAAGATTTCGCCAGTAGGTAAGTGTGTAGATGTGTCCTAAATACGGCGAGGGATTTCGAGTGACGGACATTAGGTGGAAGTTTATTGCATAAGCTAGTAGCAGTAAAAGTAAACGAGTCCCCGTAGTATCCAGAGACGGAGAGAGGAGCTATAAAGCGATTGTCGGATTTGCTTGTAAGATCCCGATCATGATATCCACGCCAAGGGGCTGGAAACGCTCTTTAAGATAGAAAGGAGATCTAGTGTCGTAAAGGATTTTGAAGAGCAGCACAAGAACATGCTCCTCACGACGTAACCTGATAGGGAGCCATCCTAGTTCTTTCCTGTAATCCGACACATGATCGAATTTACTCAATCCATATATGAACCTGATCTGATGCATAAGTTTTGTAAACGCTGCAGTTTGCTCAACAGCTCTTGGGTGAGGTCAGTCTGAGTTTGTTTTTATAGTTTTTATTAGCTGAGTCACATAGTACTCTTTGTATGTGAAATAAATAAATCAACGTAATTCGTTCGTCCACGCGACAGCCACGTTTGTTTACAACTAATGTTCCAAACAAGGCGAATCCACAGAGCGAAAAATTATCTGCAACAAGCATTTCCTTTGATGTTACCGCCTAAAAATGGAAACACGTTTTCCGACAAATGTTTACATTTTTTGTTGCTAATAATACAAGGCTAATTACAGAAACTTTTGTCACCAACAAGTGTTGACAACACAAAATTTTTCTTTGGTGGAGACTGGAGACCCAGCTTAATGTTAATTTTTTACTTTCCATAGTTAAAATGTACTCTATGGCGATCGGTGACTCAGCGATTAGCCGGCTGGACCGGAATGCACCCATTTATTTGACATTTCATTTGGTTTGATACAGGGGTGCCAACTTAGGGGTTTTCCCCCTAGATTTAGGGGAAGAACATGTAGGTTAGGATTTTTTTAGGGGCCTAATATTTTTAGGGGTAATTTTAGGGGCATTATGAATTTATTGTTAAAATAAAATAATCCGAAAAATTTTAATGAACATGCGTAAAAAAAGCTGCGTTATAGACTTACAATTGAAATGCTACCAAGCATCATGATGATCCGCTTCTCTCTGCGGTGCAATGGTGGTTCTTGCGTTACATTTACTCCAAGAAATTTTTTTTAAGCCTATTTAATGTAAAAATTCAATTTTAAAACCATACTTAAAATTGAAACTTTATCAGAGATCGAGCGAGAGAGATGAGAATGAGACCAACGCTCTGGCTGAAAAAATAGATATGTTATAATTAGAGTATTTTGAGGAAAAATATAATTTGTTTCTTTTTGGGGGGTTTTACAACCAATATTGGCGATTTTAGGGGTTTTTGACATGTGTTTAGGGGATTTTCTTTTCCGGAGCTGGCAACCCTAGTTTGATAGAGGAAGGACTTTTTTTTCTAGGTTATCTCGAGCGTCTTGTTTTGTTGTTGTTGTTGTTTACGTTTTATAAAAAAGATCAGTGAGGTGGTTATAAATTCTTAGTGTTTATAAATCACAAATAATGGCTGGGCAAGGCCATCAGTTCCCTGGCAATTTCCAGGGTAACGCGGGGCCCATGAGGTCTGGGTTTGGTGCTGGGCCGATGGGTGGTCAAATGCAGATGCCGAATCAACTTGGAGGTAACAATTTTCCTTAAATTGTAAATCAGTACGGTTCCAGTCAATTTGCATCATTAAAGAAATAAGGGTTTAATTTTATGAACAGCAATACCAACCTGACTCACCGGCCCAACTTTACAAGTGTCCAACCAATTCAGTGACTAGGAGAAAGAAATCACATTAGTTCACAGTTTCTGGATCCATCATCTTATATTTCTGAACACCGGCCCAGCCGCATGAGGCCGGCAACTTGTTCACGTGTTCTTCTTTTGTCGGCTCTTCTTTCCTTTAGTTGGTCACGAATTTTGAGTTCATATTTTTTTATGTAAAGAACTAATGATATGGAACACGAATACCAAATTTTATGGTTAGGAACTAAATAATAAGCGAGAAATAAATTTCTGAAAATTGAGAATTTGTCTAAAATTAGACCAGTGTCGTCATTTTTGACGTTTAATGGCGGCGTACTAGGTTGGTAGCAAAGTGTAATGGTGACCAAAGACCGCAGGTCACGTGATAGGTGCGAGGAGCGTAGCGACGAGCATGTTAGGTGTACATGAACCCAGCGCGCAAGCCGAGCAAGCGAAGCGAGCGTGCCGCGGCAGCGGCCGGCGAAGCGCCAGAAACGACTTTTTTTACGTGCGAAATTTTGTATGTACGTCCCCTTCCCTCTCCCCACCTTTTTTAGCCTTCCCTGCTTAATTTTCATATTTTTTGTTTTGAGGTTATATTTACACAAAAAAATACTTCTCGAAAACTAGGCATCATCGGCAGATGGGGATTGGAGGAGGGAGTTGTTTCCCTTCCCCCTCCCTTTCCCTATCTTTAATTGCCGAAAAATAACAGTAATTTGGCTGTTATCATTACTTTCAGTCTATGACGGGGAAATTGAAAATTCATTTAAAAAAAAAAGTATCCATTTCCTAACTCCCAAATTTTAGGAGGGGGGTAAGGGAGTCCCCCCTCTCCCTCCCCCTCATTTTCACCCCCAAATTCGAGACCAACTAATGGAAAGTAGAACCCTTTTGTCTCTTTTCGGTTCTTCTCTGGTGCTAATTATTTTCAGGGGGGTATACGGCGGGCGCAGATGAGTAAACTCTGTTGATGTGACTATTGCCATTTAGTTACATATTGGCTTAGAATAATACACCTAAAAATATAGTTTTACAAACATACTGTAAAAAGTGAGGCAACTAAAACTGAGCGATAATGGCTCAGTTTTCAGATTTTTATTCTTCATACTTTACCTCAGTGGCTCTTAGCCTTTTTGGCTGGCGACCCAAAGTAGAAATATATTTGAAGTCCGCGACCCTAATCCATTTATTTTTCAGTGACAGGTACCCGCGACTTGTCTGCATGGACAGATTTTTTGTTATCCCTCGGGAACTGAATGTCCCTTTTCTGTACCCCTGACAACATGAATGAAAAATTTCATGATCGGTTGAGTAGTTAACGTGAAAGCATTGCTGGTTTTAGCACTACCAGGCGCCCTGGGCGGCATTTCTACGGGTGCCCCTATCTGCAATTCCAAGATTTTCAATTTTACCTGTTGGTTAAAAAACGGCCGCGCAGCGCGATTTTTAGTCAGTTTCATTCATTTATACTAAAAATGGCTGTGCAGTGCGATTTTTAGTCAGTTTTATTCGTCGCGTCGTCACTCGTTGCCAGGAACAATACGATTGATAGTCGAGTCGACTAAGTCGACCGGTAGTCGGGCGTTTTCGGCGCACACAGGAGGGTGCCCAGTGCAGTCACCGCTTGCACTGTTCTAGGGCCGCCCCTGGATTATTATTTATTATTATTATTATTTAGAAGGGGGGACACCACCGAAGCCAGAAGGGTGATCAGTCACCTTGGTTGGAACCATTTCACCCATTTCCCCAAATCCCCGGAGGGAGAGGCGGGTTATCATTTACCTCACCGGCGTCGGACCCTCGAACCTACCTGTACGCTTACAGTACCTGCTGAGTTGACTTATCGTCAACTGCTTTAGATCCTCTTCCTTGAGCTTATCCACTCCAAAGAGCTCCCAGCGCAGTGGATGGCTCCTGGCCCCTGGATTTTACAATGGCCAAACCTTAAACGGCGCATGGTAGTGAGCGAAGAAATTTCAGCGAGATATTGCCAAGTTGTTGTGATTATGTGTTGCCGCCATAACGATTTTGTCGCTAAAAGGGAATTTACGATAGTAAGTAGGACTAGTGTATTTTGTGTTATGACATCGATCGACCTATCAATAAAAAATAAAAATATTCGCAATAAAAAACGTAAAATTTTATCACTTTTTAAAGTCGTTTGGGGGCCCGCGACCCAACCCAATACCTCTCGCGACCCGAATTTGGGTCGCGACCCGAGGTTAAGAATCACTGCTTTACCTAATCGTATCTATGTTCGAAACAGTCTCAATTTCCCTACCTATAGGGGATTAGTTAAATATAGGATTTTAGTTACAAATACCTAACATGTGAACGATATAAAAATGTGAAAACTGAGTTGTGTTGAGTGGGAGTTGCCTCACTTTACTTTACTATGAGGTCTCTAGCTTCTAGGTCAGGGATGCACAGATTGCGGTCCGCGTGCCACATGTGGCCCATCACCAATATGTCAGTGGCCCGCCTGCAATAATATTCCCATGTACATGGAACAAAAATATATGTTTCTTGTCTTATGTTTTTAATTTGTGCTGGTAGCCCGCCATTAGTTCATCATTTGCCCAAGTGGCCTATGGAATCAATAAGTCTGTGCATCTCTGTTCTAGGTGTTATTATTCAAGTCTATTGGGAATAGTCATTATTATATTCAGACCAGGCGTGGTCCAAGGGGGGGGGGGGGGTCACAAGCAATAACTTATGTCTATGATAGGTGTACTAATATTGTTGTTTGTCACATTGAATGACTGCTCAAATGACTGTCTTCAGGAGTAATGGGCGGTCCTATGGCAAACACAGGAGCCATGGTGGGGATGGGCAATCAGATGGTGACGCCTTATGGTGCGGCCATGCAGAATCAAATGGGCACCATGGGAATGGGTCCTCAGGTAATGTATTAATTTCTATGGAAAAAGTACATAGGTACACCTTTTGTGTGATATGGCTTGTCTTTGTCACTATTACTTAGTTAGTAAAATTTGCAATTTCAAGGGACATTATGTCCGAACTCCGAACTTTGGCAAGTCTGTCGGGCTTCAATTTAATTCAGATAAATAGATCCCCAAACTTTTTTCGAACTTCGGCGGGTCTGCCGAGTTTTAATTTGAAGCCCAGCAGACATTCCGAAGTTCTATACGTTAGCCGGTATGGCCCCAGGCCAAAATGGCAAACCCCGATTAATGTCACACGAATATCAATATCTTCCAAATTACTTGAACAAATAGTGAAATACGAAATTCCGTACTTCTATTTATATGTTTTAAGTTGAAGCTCAGCAGATTTGCAGAAGTATGGAAAGTTAGACAGTGGGGCCTCTGGTTTTGTTAAAGTGTACTAATTTGGACTGGACGCTTGTTGTAAATGGGGTAAAATACAAAATATTGACCTATAGAGAAGCGTCAAAGTATTATGCTACCTATTAAGAAAATTGGTGTATAATTTTTTTAAGGAATTTCATTTACAAGCCCTGCATTATGCATTGCAGGGTATGGGTGTGGGGGTCGGTGGAGCACCCGGAGGTAGTCTTGGACCACAGGCAGTTCAGCAACAAGGTAACATCTGAGATACATAGTAATTATACACAGTTCTGAAGCTAACTGTACTGTATTAAAAGTCAAAGTGTCTTTATTCATAAACTTAAAATTATGCACTTTTGTATCGTCTATATTTTCCTACCACCCGTTCCAGACTTTTTTAATTGACAAGAAGAACGGGCGCAAGAAACTTATCAGCTTTAACAGAAATAAGTAATTTCTAATAAGTCAATAATATATTGATACCAAATATGGTATAACATGATTATTGGCAAAAAAGTTACTTATATTAGCAAGTTATGTGTTATTATGTGTTACATTATTTTCAGACAGTTTGATCTTTCAGACAATTGTCTACTTTATACATTATAATAATCTACCCATGAGCGTCTTTTTAACATGGTTTTTAAATTCTTCCAATGGTATGGTAGACAAACACGTTTTGTAAACAAAACTAGTTTTGTGTTTTTATACAGGTTATGCTCAATTGTACATACCTTTTCATTCAAGTTACCTACTTATGTACTATACTCGATAGCGACTAGCAAGCAATTTCGTATGTAATTAGGCACAGCGCCTCTGGCCGAAACTACTCTAAACTAAAAGATATACAAATGTTAACTACAGTCACTATTCAGTTTAGTGAGAGTAAACTTATAATCCCTAATTGAATCTGAAATGAATAGATCCGTAGGAGAACTAAAGTAACCGACATTGTTTGAAGTATTGCTCAGCTGAAGTGGCAGTGGGCGGGACACATAGCGAGAAGAACCGATGGCTGTTGGGGCGGAAAGGTTCTTGAATGGCGACCGCGCACCGGACGACGCTCCGTGGGTAGGCCCCGGCAAAGTGGACCGATGATCGGTCGCGGCGCGCCGCTGAATGCGGGCAGCGCAAGACCAATCGTCGTGGAGATCCTTGGGGGAGGCCTATACACAGCAGTGGGTGTCGTGTGGCTGATATGATGATGAAACTAATAATACGCCTACAGGTATGGGCGGCGGCGCGCTGGCAGCTGGCGTGGGCGGAGTGGGGGGCGTGGGCGGCGTGGGGGGAGTGGGGGGCGTGGGCGCCGTGCAGGCGCCGGCCGCGCCGCCCGCCGCGCCGCCCCAGCAGCAGAACAAGGAGTTCAACACTGCCTCGCTCTGCAAGTATGTATGTAACTCCACAGGCACTCGTGTATACGTATGAGGGAGATTACGTGATCAGTCTGGCACCAGGGCACAGAATAACTAATAGTACAAGTACAGAAGCAGCACTCCGCATAGTAATTTAAATAAATTGCGACTTTTGCTCCGACACAATAAAATGCAATTCAGGTCGCGCAGCGCTAATGGCCTACAGTTATATTCAACTAGTAGTTGCCTCTCTTTCTATCGCGTGCTCTTACCTTTTCTGACGACGCAACGTTAGGGTTGTCTTCATTTAAATGAACTGCGTAGCATATATGATAATGTGAAAAACGACAATTTGTTAATTGGTTTTTTAATTTTGACATTCGTTTACGGTACAGTAATGTCGATTCGACATTGTTACTATTATAAAGAGACAATACCTACGCAGGCAGTAAGGTGCCGCGCGACTACACAAGCGGGAGTGTGGCGGCCCTCTGCTCACTTGTTCGTTCGAACGAACGCCTAGCGGTAGGTGCTTATCGCACGACCTTGAGCGAGTGATGGAGGCTTGACCAGGGGCCCTATTTTTGAATCGCTCGGCTGGCGTCGAGCGCTCGTTTCTACTGATTTTCGTTCGACAAATCAACTCAAATGTATGAGATTGAGTCAAATGTCGAACGAAAATCAGTAGAAAAGAGCGATCGACGCCAGTCGAGTGATTCAAAAGTTGGGTCCCAGCAGTCCCTTTTATCTTAAGATTTTGAGTTAAGCAATAAACTCCCCTGGTCTGGCCCCAGTTCTACTCCAGTCTTCGGTTGAGCTCTGGCGCGGTGCCATTTACATACAACTTTCGGCATATTTTCACAGCAACTCTTTACAAGCCATCAACCCTTTCTTTGTCCAATGGGTGTCATTCATACTGATGAAAATTATATTTAAATTTTGAGATTAATGAATTGTTTTATTCTGATTCTAGGTTTGGACAAGAAACTGTTCAAGATATTGTCAGTAGAACCCAAGACGTTTTCCAAACTTTGAAGGCTATTCAAGTAAGTTTTTTATGACAAAATCAACAGTAATCCAAAATAAAAGATGTAATCTCAGATGTTTTAATCATTTCCCTCTTTTTAGCCACCCAATGGAACGCAGCACGGTGAAAACGCAAGCAATGACAAAAAGGCCAAAATGCAAGAACAACTTCGCACCATTCGTCTTCTGTTCAAGAGGCTAAGGCTAATCTATGAGAAGTGTAACGAAACGTGTCAGGTAAGTCACTGTTTAGTTATTACGGACTTCAATATACCTTACCTTTCACTCCGCACTTAAACTTTTACCCCCTTACTAATAAAGATTGTATAGCAGCTGCATAGTTACACAGTGTTTTGTCACTTTCTTTTTAATGTCAAATTCAAATAGTTTGACAGAGAGTAACCATTGTGTAACTATACATCTGCTATTCAATCTTTATTAGTAAGGGGGTGATATTATAGTGCGTTCGCGTTAAGAATGCAGTGAGTCATCAGTGCAACTGCAGGGTAAAGGTGTATTCACAGTGGTGTTCATAATACAAAGCCAAGGGCCGTAATCTTAGTACTGTCAACCTGGAAGCTTATCATTGCGAAAGTTGCGTAATTCCTATCTTTAGAGAGCTTTTTACTAAAAAAAAATTTCATTTAGCAAATGGATTGAGGGCGCCACATAGCACGCCGTTGTCGGTAATGACACTGACATTTGCGAAAAAACTTCTTGTAAAATATTTCAAATTAATCACTTAAATTGAAGAATAATTTGTCGTACAATTTCCAGTTCTCACATTGTACAACCTAGCCATTAAAAGTACCATCTGGTCACTCATATTTATAACGGCCGGCGTCCTGCCAACTCGCAAATGGTAAAACTTCGAAGTGGCACTGGTATTGTTTTAAAACGACAGTGCTAATCATTAAATTATCTCGATTGCTTTAAGAAAATACATGGTCGGAATACCTTTTAGATAATGACACAATGTTTTTATTTCCACAACAGGATAGAGTTGTCACCTCACCTGTTGTTAAGTGACGATAAAGCCAAAGCACACTATGTCCTCACCACTAAAAAAACTGGCTATCTTACCTCTAAGTTTTTATGGTGTCAGATTTAGTTAAGATGGTGGTAGCTAACCAGGCGGACTTGAAATAAGCCCCACCACCAACCAAACCGAGTGCAAATGTGTCACCTTCCCGGGACCCCTGGACCCCTGCGTCTTACGCGTGTGGGTGAACCACTAGACCACAGAGGCGGTTAAAGGCCTACTCAAACCTGACCGGTATCCTGTACCGGTGGCGGTAACGGTATACGTTACCGATATCGACTGGTATTTTGTATGGCATTACCGCAGCTGTTACGGAACTCCTTTGAACAGCGCGTGACCGCATACCTATCGGGATATCGTTACCTCCACCACCGCACATAGGAGTATTTTGAGTTTCTAGCCGGTAAAAAATATTTTTGAATTTTTTGAGGATGTAAAGGAAATAATATTTGAAAACGGTACATTAAAAATATAAAGTAATTTAAAACCAAATGCTTTAAAATTTTTGAAAACCTAAATCTTTTTAGTACTGTCATAGTGCGAATCAATATAATGATAAAATTCGACACTTGTGAGGTAAAGACCCAGCAGCGTAACGGATACAACATCATACATGACACTTCCACGACAAAATACCGAGATCAAACCTAGTCAAATGCATTTTGTTTTTTTTGTTTAAAACTATTATTTTTTCATTAATATTTTGTTATAAATAAATAATAAATAAAAACAGTACTCCGTGCACAAAGCACAGGACACGACCGTTGCGTTCGAAAGTATGCATTCAACTGGGCACTGTGAACTTGACTTTATAATTTTGAACGATTTGATTGGTTAGGGGGCGTGGCTAGGCCGGCGGTCAAGTATGACTCACTGCATTCTTAACGCGAACGAACTATAGCCTACTGCTCGCGGCTGACTCAGTCGAGCCAGCGCTCGAGGGATGTCATGTGTCGGTTGAGACAGAGCTACGAAACAGAAAAAGAAGCGCTTTGGTGGTGCTCATAATAATAGGCACGCAGTGCTGTGCAATTTGAAATTGTACTTTATTGCTGGGAAGCGAGAGTAGCTTATTATTTGATTGTCCTCGCGCGAATGGACTTTGTACCTTTAGCAATATTGTATATTCTGTGGCTGTGCTTCTTAAATGTTAGTCCAAGGGATCTCTCTTGCCATGGCTGCTGCATCTTCTAACTTAATGGTTGTTTCCTAATCACCCAAGGTTCCCATATCCATTATAGTTAGAACTCTACATTTTTTTAGTTTGATGATACTTTACATATAATTTAACTGTCTGCTTGTCGTAGGGTATGGAATACACTCATATGGAGAGCCTTATTCCACTGAAGGACGAGGCAGAGAACAAGACGCTAGACGAGAGACGGAACACAGAGTCGTACCGGCTTGCTCTCGAAGAAAACAGAGAGCTCACGGAACAGGTAAAAAAAAAAAAAAAAAATAAGCTTAAAAATATAATTAGGTAGGTACAGCTCGAGGAGCTCGGTGGCGCAGTGGTTTAGCGCCTGGCCCAGCGATTGCGTAAGTTAAGCAACGTTCGCAAGGGTCGGTCATGGGATGGGTGACCAAAAATTTACTATCGCGAACTCCTCCATGCTTCGGAAGGCACGTTAAGCCTTTGTTCCTGGCTGCATTTGCAGTCGTTAATACCCACCAATCCGCATTTGGCCCGCGTGGTGGGTTATGGCCCGTCCTCCTTATCCACCCATAAGGAAGGCCTGTGCCCTAGCAGTGGGGACATCAAAAATGGCTGATGGACATGACAGGTACAGCTCGCGTAATATAACTAGAACCAAATCATAGACAATGAGGCTTGCGCACTAAACGTTTTTGTACCTAAAATTGCTACTGCGCAAGTCACATGGTTCGTTCGCTTAGATAGTGTCTGTACACACGCAAGCACTTGTTTTCAGAGACAAGAATACCGGTTACAAACACAACCTTTCACTATGGCACTTCTATGTGAACTGCCAAAATCCAAATTGATTTGCACGTGTACGCCGCACGTGGTATCCTTTGTTTATGCGGCGGCATCCTTTGACAAGAAGCGGCACGTGCAAAGGCGGCGCGATAAAAAAGCGACACTATCTAAGCGAACGGGTTTTTATTAAAAGAGCTTTTAACATTTTGGCATAGTGGTAACCATAATTTTTAATTTTTGACGGGGATTTCGGAAATAATAGCGGCGCACGATGAAACTTATGTATATCGATACGGAATCTATAGACGAAAAAAAATAATTCATATGATAGAATAGAATAGAATAGAATAGATTTTATTCGCATTAAATAGGGTTTACATAAGGTGTTCGTACATCAATTTAAAGTATCTTATACCTATTTAGCCATTATAAATGACATGCAAAAATTGAAATATTTTTTTAAGGTACCTACAATGTTTCCACAATATTTATAAAGTAATTAAAATATTATATTAAATTCATCAACAATAAACGGATTTCAAAGTCAAATTCAATTCATGGATATTAAATAAAAATAAAATAAAGTTAAAGAAATGTCAAATAGCACACAACTCACATTTACATTAAAATTAAAAATAACATTTCATGTCAATCCATGCATAAAGTTAGCCACACAGAAGTTAATACGTTATTTGCGGTATGTTAAAAACTCGTCTATACTATAGAATGTATTTTCTATCAACCAATTTCGTAGTGATATGAAGTCCTAACGCAACGTTTTCGAGATAAACTGGGTAATTAGCTTAGATTTTTATCTATACAGGATCATTAACATGGATTATCTCGGAAACGTTGCGCTTTAGGACTTTATATCATATGTCATTTTTTGTTCATCTATAGATCGTCTATCGAAATACATAGGCATAAGTATAAATAAAACTTACTAGAACGGACACTCCCGCCCCGAATGGGCTCAAAGTCACGATATTAGCCTACTTGTTAAACAAGAAACTCAGTCGGGCTGCCACGGCCGGTGTCGCCGCATACGCGTTTGCCTGTTTGTGCGTTCCGTACGATCTTGGAAACAAATTACAATGGCGTCAAGTTATTGGGTGTGTTTGGTCATACAAGCGCCTTAAAGTATAATAAATAGAGTATCAGTCATACCCAGCTTTATTCAATACTATTTCGTATCTATTCTGTGATTTCGTTACGTGATGAAAGTTGAAACATAACAAAACAGTAAGAGGATTAAAACCTAAAAATGTTGTAGAAGAAGGTAGGTACATTTTTGTTCAAAATTTAATTTAAAATGCATACTAAATGTTTATTTACTTTATTTATACAAACTCAGGAGTAGGTAAGTACTTACCTAGAAAAAGTGAATAATATATTTTTATATCTACTAACTAGACTAAAATAATGATTCAAAAGTAAAGAAAAACTCATATTTTAGCGATATTATCTTTAAACGTAAGCAATATTTAACAGTAAGCAACCCTGGCAACACGCCTGGACGACAGCGGGGCGTAGCGACGTGAAGGGGAAAGTAGTTATATAAATGGCGGCATTTGGGACTCTGATAAAGAAGAGTCCGTTCTAGTAAGTTTTATTTATTCTTATGACACAGGTTTCATCGTGCGCTGCTATATTTCCGAAACTCCCGTCAAAAATAAAAAAATATGGTTACTACTATGCCGGCCTCTCATACTGAGAGGTTCAAACACATTTGGGTCAAATATTTTGCGCAAGCTGTACTTCTATCTTTTAATATAGTGTTAAGTACTGTTGAGGCAGGAACTATTTCGAAAGAAATCAAAAGAAAGGGTCGACAGACAGCGATTGAAGTTAACGATTTCGGTCGATATGCCATACCAATGGGGAAGGCAACTTTCAAAATGGCGCTGCGTACGCTTGTTCCACGAGAGCTATGAAAACCAAGGACTTTTACTTAAAATAATATTTTTTTTAGCTTTAAAATGATTAAATTCTGTGTATGGTTTAAAAATGTTAGCACTTACAAATTTCCGTAAAATCTGGATATAGAAAAAATATATAAATTCTGTAAGATTAAAAACGTCTTAATTTGGCTTTCAATTCCGGCATTTGCATTGTAGAATAGTCTTTTATATCCATTTTGGGTCAATGGGTCTTTTTCGGTAAAAAAATACCACAAAATAAATACCTATTTTCCTATACATTTTGTTCTGAACGTCTACTGTCTTAGGAACAAGCGTACGCAGCGACATCTACAATTAGCTTTGCGTTGCCAACCCCATTCATAACAATCAAGATTTTTCATAAGGAATAGTAATTGGTCGGTATGACATATCGCTATTTGTTGCTTGTATAACTGTGCAACGGCGTAGAAAAAATCACTATCAGATGGCTTGACGTAGGTGCGACGTCAAGCCTGTGTGTAATGTTTACAACACTTCGCTAATCCTGCATTTCTTTGTTATTATGTGGCGACGTGATTGCGTCTACACTACATAATATCAATATAATTTTATCAATAAATGTAGGATTGTTTTCTTTAGATATGTTACCGGCAATGTGTATAATCAGGCATTGTATACAATGCCTCAAAACGACCAGGCAATGTATGAAATATTATTCATTTTATACTTTGCCTAGGCATTGTATACAATGCTTGTTGGTCCACCGGCAATGTGTAAAATAAGTATTTTTCTTTTGTCTGTTATAAAAAAATAACCTCGAATCTCGATCTCTATCTAATTTTATTTTATACATTGCCGGTGGATCAGCAGGCATTCTATACAACAATATAACAGACTATACTAGTCATTATATACACTGCCTAGGTAATGTGTGAAATAGACAATAATATTCATTCTATTTCATACATTGCCTAAAAGGGCCAGGAATTGTATATGCCTGCATTTCATACATTGCCGGTAACAGATACGTAGATACAATAATATCTCGTTGAACCAAAATCATTTCGAGTTTAGCCAAGCCACTCAATAGGCATTCTGCTGTCCCATTTGTTTGAAAGGCTCAATTCAACTTTAGTGTGCTTTAGTTGAACATTTTGAAATTAAGAAATCATTTTATTTTTCAGGTGGTGTTGAAAAATAAGCAGCTAAAGGAAGTGATTACTAATCTAAGGACTATAATTTGGGAAATTAATGTGATGTTGACTATGAGGCGATCGTGATTTATTAATTTTAAGATATACGAAGTATAAAGAGTAAAATATACCATTCATTGTTCTTCCTTGCTGAACTCAAGTACTTTGTATCTATTTTATTGTGAAATGTTAAATGTGCGTTTCACTACAATGCGATTAAAATTACTATGTACAGTCTTGTATATATATATATATGTATACAGTTTACAACTTTGCCACTCTAAAAGCTATTACTTTGATGGAAACG
Organism: Agriphila geniculea; assembly: GCA_943789525.1. NCBI lineage: Eukaryota > Metazoa > Arthropoda > Insecta > Lepidoptera > Crambidae > Agriphila > Agriphila geniculea. The sequence goes on from OX038871.1 coordinate 24,242,680, forward strand.
GAAATCAATGCCAAATGACAACTACAACAAAGTGAAAAAGTTCTAAATTGTACAAACATTTTTAGACGTGACTGTACAACAGAAATGACAAGTCTGAGCGCTTGCGGTATAGATTATCCTTCCTAATATGGTAAACAATCTTCACCCAACTCTTTATTGACATAATCAATTGGGATGATGACAAGTTTTTTTTATTTTATGTTACATAAATTACCTCTCAAAAAAAGAAACATTGATAAAATAATTATTTCGCTAGCATGAAAACTGCCCGAGATATCACAGTTTGAAACGCACACAAATGGACTTACCCAAAAACGCTCCATACTAACGGCTACTCAATTATGACGTCACGCCTGAGTAGTTTGAATGCTACGCGTAGGATATTTGTTCGGCAGCTATATTAAATATTGTGTTTATCAGAATGGTTTCTTAGACAAACTTGCTATACATTTTACGGACTAATTAAAGGTATCATTTATTTTTATAAATTTTATACTTTTTAAATGGACTTGTCCACCCAACTTTGAAGGGTCATAAAACAAATAATATATAAAACCAAGAGGTATACAAGCTACTCTAAAAGTTTAATATGTTTACGATTTTTATTAGTTTTTAGTTATTTTATTCATTAGTCATCATCCCAATTATAAAATACAACAATTCGTTACCCACACGTACATTATCAGTGACACTTAGATTTAATAAGACAACATGATTTTAAAGAATAATAATAACTTCAAACTCAAATATCTCAGTAAGTATATCACTTACGAGATTTTTTTCATATTACTTTTTGTTTGTAAGGACTTACTCTATCGATTGACATCACTTTTATCAGAAGCTGCCATAGTCGACTTTTTTCAAAATGGCGGAAAGGTAGGTATGCCAGTCTTCATACATTAATGACCAAACCCTTTTAAAAGACGTTTGGCAACTGTCAAAAGCTGTTTACTGAATATAACAAAAGGATATATAGACTATACAAAACAATGTATTTGTATGTGTAAAATGTACTCTTGCCATACTTACATTCCCGAGTAAAGTTTATCGCTTTTGTTGTCCTTTCTAATACCAAATTTTAAATATTCCAATGAAGTTCAAAATCCATTCATTAAATTCGTTTTAGGAGTTATAAATGGTATTCGTTCGGAATAAAAAATTATCACGTTAATAAAATAAATACCATTGGTATTAGTTTTTTTGCATAAGAAAGGAATAGGCGTTTTTGGCGCCATTTAGTCGAGTTCGGTTCGGTGTCTATTTTACTTCTTTGCAAATTGATTCATAGTGAATATTGTGTCTTAAAATTGGTGCAGTTTTGTGGTACAAGTGTCTACGCAACTGAACAATATGTGGGATAATTGAAATAGGCGCGATCTTGGTTGGGTAAAGCCGAGACTTTTATTGTAGTGATAGCTACCTCGGCAGAACTCACCGAGTAAACTGTCTTGATATACTTGGTGCCAAATGCTCCAAGCAGCATTGGAATGCAATGCACCCGCATTCTAATGTAAACTGAAACAATCTACCACTGAACTATTCATCACTTCACACTGGCAAAAATTAGTTCCAAGAGGAAAGTAGATTGCCAAAACAAAAATAAGAAGAAGAAGAAAGGAATATTGCATTTAGGGTTTTCGGGTACCCGGCCTTTTTTCATACCCGGGTATCGGGTATTATTTATTTCAATACCCGGGAATACCCGGGTACCCGGGTATCATCAAATACAAATAAAACTTCACATTTTTCATGTGTTTCGCTCAATTAAACATACACACCGTTAAATAATCGTTTAAAACTTAAAATCCCTTTATATGAGTGTTCCACTAATAAAAATAAAGATATTTTTGCTAAAGAGATATGGATATTCCCTAAGTAAAGTAACTAAAGTAGAGCAATTTAGATCACATGACACATCTGACATCTGTTAGTCCTTAATGTTATTTATGAAACTAAATCGTAAATTTGCTTTCCTTGTGATTTTTACAACAATTAACACATATTATTAACTGAAAAAAGTGCCTTTAATAAAATAAATATTATGTACCCGCCGTTAGGTTACGTTGTTAAATTTTGATGAAGTGTCAAATGTGATCTATTAAATTGACCCTACTTTAGACAGTTTAAAACATCAAGTATTAGTATAGGAAAGTATTTTTGTAACTTTTCGACCCATGTATCTTTGGCAAAAAAAATATTTATTCGTAGAAAACCCACCTTAAGGAATTTAATCGATTGGTTAGACAGTGTATTTATCAAGAAAAAACAACTAGGTGCTCCCAGCAAATATCTGTCAAAAAACATAACATAAAAAGATCCGTCTTTGAAAAGACGGTATTCTCGTATTTCAACTATTTTCGACTTGCATTTCTTTAAAAAAGTTGCTCAGATGGTTATAGAAATACTTTAGAAAAATCGCGCTGACATCTAAAGAGTGATAAAAGCTTATTATTAATGTAAAATAGAAAAGGAACAATAAAAGTCATTGGTTTATTATCATCCATGTTGTCCTGTAAATGAAACTAGCTTTTGAAAATGCCAAGGAATTAAGAGAATGATTGGACAATCTATCTGTAAAAGTGGGTTTTATCGATTATAGGGCTTTGTACAGGAGATTTAAATTATGAGTGCTGCTACAGACAGTAAATTAAAATATTTTTTATTATACCCGGGTACCCGGGTTTTTTATCAATTATTACCCGGTTCCAAATTCTCTTGTATACCCGGGTATACCCGACCCGGGTACCCGGGTCCGAAAACCCTAATTGCATTGTATATAATTATACATCCATGTTAGTCTTTGAGCTGTAAGAAAAACCCAATGTATGATAGGTAGTTGTTGATCATAATAATAAAATTGACTTACGTCGTTATTTTATTGATCAAAAGCAAGTCAAAAGCGCCGGGTTTTCTTGTTTTTTTTTTACAAGATATTTTTATAGTTCAGTCAGGCCTCGTGTGTTAAAACTTTGATTGGTTTAAATTAAGCCGATACCATACCTAATTGTAACAATTAATTTTAATGTTAGGCATAAGTAAGTTCCTTGTAAATAAATATTATTGTAGTGGATAACTTTTTTCTTTATGGTAACTACTTAAATATTATGTCACCTTCAATCTCAATACTAATTTAATGCGCTAGGGAAATATGAATTAATTCATAAATATACACCTAAATTTTTAAGTATATCTAAAAATGAAATGGGGATGTCAGACCACTGAATATGAACGTGCAGTTAAGAGTAAAAAATTAATAGTTTGAAAAATCTTCATTAATCGGCAAACTCACAAAAATAGCAAGACACGTGCGTAGATTCATTCTTTTTATTATTTACGTAGGTAAACAAGATACTATCTTTTGATTACGCGCGTGTAATTCTATGAATGAGCTCTAAGTCAAGAAAACAGTAAAATTTTGGGACATAAACAAACTTCAATACCTTGACCAATTATTAAGTATTGAAACTTTTAACTGTACTATGGGCAACAGCGTCGCTTAACCAGTTTGCAACAAAATTCGTGTGCGCGCGTATCGCCCCTGCACGAACTAAACGTATGTGACAGCGGGCGCGGCGTGCAAGCGATTTTAACCTTAGCAGTGGTTAAGCGACGCTGTTGCCCATGGTACATACTCGATTAGAATAGGGAAGAGATACACTCATTTCATTTTTAAATATGCCTAAAAATTTACCGTGTAGAAAGGTAGGTACAATAAAACTCGTAAAACAAATAAATTATTTACTTAAATAAATTACATAGCTGGGCCGTAGAAATAGGGGGAAAACTATAAATAAAGCGAATGGCAAGCTTTTAGAACAAGTGAGTATTTAATTGTTGCTTTTCATGAAGTATAACTTATGGGCCCTGTTTCATAAACATTACCGTAGTGAATTCCAACGATCGTTTGGTGTTCATTGCGTCAGCCAATATGAAACTAGAAAATAAACTACCTACTCAGAGACACCGCAATGTATCCGAATAACCGTAATAAATTACAAATTGTAATGTTTATGAAATAGGCCCCTGGGCTTATAAGACTTATTATATCTAATCTTTATTATTATAAGTACAATTTTTATAAAATTAAGGTCGGGTTTACATTTTATCTACGCTCGACGGGTTTCGTGATTTCGGTGGCTTTCTTTTTCTTTTCTAGGGATTTCTTCTCGTAGGGGCGGTGGTCAATTATGTCTTCGGAAGGCTGTGGGATTTCTGGTACGGGCTGGTCGCCTTGCGGTAGTTCAGGGATTTCTTGGGAGGCTTCAAGTTGCTTGCCAGCGCTGCGGCCGGCTGGCAATGCGTGGAAAGCCTCAGCTAGCTCAGGGTTGATCTCTTCGAGGGGGGTGTCTCCTGTCCTGATGTAGACTGGCACGTATCCTGGCACTGGCGGCAGGAACTGCCATTTCGGACGAGCTTCTGTAACAAGAGGTTTGGATTAAAACTTTTATACTTAAGGTGGTACTCTGAGCGAAAGTGGCGCCGCGCTGAATTTTATTTAATATTATAATTCTAATACACAATTTTAATAATGTTTATCGTGGAGATTTTAGGGCCTACAGTCTAGTATTTTTAGACGGTATCGTTACATTCCCTAGTAGTCACCGCTAGAAGTAGATAGAAAACCTGCTAAAAGTGGCCGTTTTTGACACATTTGCTATCTACTTCTACGAATGACTACGAGGGCATGTAGTGATACCTTCTAAAAATACTAGACTATGGGCCCTAAAATCTCCACGATAAACATTATTAAAATCTTTTTCTATTAATAACTTATTAAATGAAAACCTCTGAGGGCGCCACTTTCGGTCATACAACCGCCTTAATCTAATTGACTGCTATTGAGATCATGAGTTTGAACAGCTTAAAAAGTATCTGAACGATAGTCATCAGCCGCACGACACCCACTGCTGGGTATAGGCCCCCACAAGGATCTCCACGACGATCGGTCCTGCGCTGCCCGCATTCAGCGGCTTCCCGCGACCTTCACCAGATCGTCGGTCCACCTTGTATTGTTTATAAAATAGGATCGAAAACAAAACCTATATAAGACATTCAACTAGGGTTGCCAACTTTTTTTTTGCATGAAATATAGTGTTTTCAAAATTATTAGTGTTAAAATATAGTAGATGGCGACAAAATCTAAAAAAATATATAGTATGTTGCCGTTTTGTATGGAGGATTTTAAAGAAGTTCGCATTTTTCATGGGTACTTGAGTAAATACTAACATTTTCATAATTTATTTAACAACCTGAAACACAAAATTATTATGCAATTACTTGTTTGCATAGGTATAAGTTACATTTTTTTTGTTGCTTTTGTTACAGTTTTTCACTTGAATAAATATAGTAGTTTTGCCTACTATATGTTTTTTCAAAAAATATAGTAGGCGAGCCCTCAATACAGTAGGATACTATATTATATAGTAGGGTTGGCAATCCTACATGCAACCGTTGCAACGTATACTGAAGTTTTTGGCTACTTCTCAGCCTATTTAACTGTACTACTTATTATAGAAATGATTTACTTAGTTTATTATTTATAAGTAGGTAATAAAGATTCAACGATTATTCAAGGGGAAGGTAATCTGTTGGGTTAACGTTAAGGTCATGTGTGATTTGGAAAAACCTATCCAATAGATAACTGCCAGACAGATAGCGGTATTTATGCCTTCCGTTTTATGAATCGAGCTACAGTCTCGTTGTCTAACTCAAAGATTAAATCTTTGGTCTAACTAACATACATTCACCTATATCCTTGGTCCATGTTACAAAAGGAAGCTACTACTTACTAAAACGAAGCTAAAATATGCGCTTTAAATTAAATACCTAACTGGTTCAAATTTCCTTTATCTTAATGTCTCTTCTTGATACAAGTAGACCTCGCTTAAACTGGTTTTCGCTAAGTTCGCATCTGGATTTTGATATGGAGTCCAGTGCAATTTGCTGCCCGACAGGTCCCTTGAATGGTCTAGTCTAGTAAGTGACACCGAGAAAATAAAGCGCTTTTCAAGTGCTTCTAATTTGTTAGGTGGCTCTTGAAAAACTTCGTTTTACTTAGTTAAATGGCAGGAATTAAACGCGTGCAACTACGATGGGTATTTTCACACCTACCTATTTTCCCGAAGTTTCAGTCATTGAGTCAGCCCGTGACCACGGCCGATGCAAGTCTTTGAAATTATCCATATAATTTTAATCTTCTTATACAGAGTTATTTGTAAAACACTAACAACCTCGCAGGAGTGAAAACATAATAAACAACAATCTTTGTTTACGACTTTCCGAAAAAAGACAAAAAAAAATTGCCTTTACATACAAAAATCGATCAGTTGTTTCTGGAAATCGTCTTTTTTCGGAAAAGTCTTAGAACAAATGTTGTTTTTTTATCATGTAAGTACCTAATCTACTCCTGCGAGGTCGTTAGTGTTTTACAAATAACTCTGTATTAAGTAGGTGGATTTTAGAATCGGGAATTTGGGAAAATGGTTTTGTAAGGTGGCAACTTGTAGTTTTCGTATTGTCAGACCATAGTGTAAAGAAACTACAACCTGGTCGAGTTAACTCGGCACCTGAAGCGCGATAGACCCCCTTCGTTTTCGCCTTTCCTCACGCCACCGTCGTCAATTTTTTGAAAGTTTTCGATAGATTATCGGTAAATTATCGCTAATAAATGTACGCTACTGGCATGACGACAGTGGCGTGAGGCAAGAAGAAAACGAAGGGGGTCTATCGCGCTTCAGGTGCCGAGTTAACTCGACCGGGTTATAAGTAAGTTACGAATTATAAGTTAAATTAATTATAGTTATAAGTAAGTTTTATTTATTTTATTTTTTATTTTATAGGAAAACATACGTGAGTTTTATAAGTAATCCGTGTAGGAGTCTATGCACCATCACCATCCACAATGCAAATCAGTACCTAAAGTCTACAATTTTCTTGTATTCTACAGCCGATCTAATGAAAAAACCGGCCAAGTGCGAGTCGGACTCGCGCACGAAGGGTTCCGTACCAAAAAACGGCAAAAAATTACGTTTGTTGTATGGGATGCCCTCCTTAAATATTAATTTTATTCTGTTTTTAGTATTTGTTGTTATAGCGGCAATAAAAATACGTCATCTGTGAAAATTTCAACTGTCTACCTGTTGTCATTATTAATATCGAGCAAAAAACGGCAAAAAAATCACGTTTGTTGTATGGGAGCCCCCCTTAAATAATAATTTTATTCTGTTTTTAGTATTTTTTGTTATAGCGGCAACAGAAATACATCATCTGTGAAAATTTCAACTTTCTAGCTATCACGGTTCATGAGATACAGCCTGGTGACAGACAGACAGACAGACAGGCAGATAGACAGACAGACGGACAGCGGAGTCTAAGTAATAGGGTCCCGTTTTTACCCTTTGGGTACGGAACCCTAAAAAGAGTTACGACGATATTTATTCGCGGACCGCGGCACGGCAAGACATGCGGTCGTCTTAATGTAAGTACCTAGTTCTCTCTGGTACTTGAAGCTGAATATTGGAGAGAAGTTCCGGTGAGTCAATTTCATTTTGAGCAATATTCGAGAGGTTTTTCGAATCTGAAATATTACGCCTTATTTTCAAGGGTAAGATATATGGTGCCTACGACATCTAGGTATCTTCATAGCTCAGATCTTCTGAATTATATTGCAAAAACTTAATGTTATGGCTTAAGGCAAGGCTATGGCCAGGCTCAGTAGTCGATAATAATAACTTTTTATTTTATTTAACTATGCACTTCACACCGATTTGCAATTTTCTCTCGTCTGTTGCACGGAGTTGATTGCGTATTGATATGAAGTTTCCATTGAATTTTGACCTCTCTGTTTAGCGTGTTAAGGTCAGCAGTCAAGAAGACAAGGCCATTAGATGCGTCTACGCTGCATGCAGCCATCACATGTGGAGATGCATCGTCTAATGCAGGGGTTCCCAACCAGTGAGTGCACCCCCCCCAAGGGGCGCGCAGAGCTATCCAAAGGGGGGCGGGCGCTCCAAATAGTACTTATAAAAACCTTTAAAAATTCATATTTTCTCACGGCGGGACTTTGCCGAGTGCACCTCTTGTGTTTGATTGTTGATAATCTACTCGAATTTGAACTAAATTAAACAATTGATATGATCATTGTCGGTGGGCGTAAGTATTAAAATACTAAATAAGCGTAAGTATTAAAGTATTAAAATGCTAAAGCATACGGTTGGGTGGGGCGCACAGGGTAAAAGGTTAGGAACCCCTGGTTCTAATGCCTAGATAATAGCTAAGCCGGGTTGCAGACCGTTTTCCTTGTTAGGTCGTTAACTTATTGAGGCTAGCTTATTCCCTTACATCCTGGGATCTAAGGGGAGACCTATTAATAGGTGCGGTGCAGCATTGAAGTGAATTGACTCTAATAGTTTGAAGATCGTCCTAAGAAATTGTTATTAGATGCGAATTGCATAAGTGATGTATTGCATAGTTGGTACCCATTCTAGAATGTTTTTAGGATTCCGTACCTCAAAAGGAAAAAACCCTTATAGGATCATTTTGTTGTCCGTTTGTCAGTCTGTCTGCCTGTCTGTCAAGACCCTTTATCTCAGGAACGCATAGAGGTATCAAGTTGAAATTAAATCCATATACTAAAGTCGGAGTCCCTTGAAGCTGTAAAAAGATCAAACTTCTAAGTTTACGTAAAAAAAAGATACGGCCCGTTTATGCCCCGTTGACCTAGAACTATAAAATTTAGCAAATAAGTAATATCGTCTTATACTACAGATACAGGGAAAAATCTGAAAACTATACAAGGTGCATTTATAACCACTCTCCAAATTTTAAGGATGTGTTCAGTCCATGAAACTGAACAACTTTCTCTATGAACATGTGTCGAAATACGTAATTTTGGCCATCCCATACTAAACTGATCACTGATCTTGTATGAAAAGTCTTTTTTTTTTACATATTTGACCCTATGTTTCTTAGAGAAAGTTGCTGAGTTTAATGGACTGAACACATCATTAAAATTAGGAGAGTGGTTTATTAAGGTGCATTTGCACCTTGTATATTTGTAATTAAATCATAAACTGTCTGTATGTCTGTCCATCGGTCTGTTAAAACCCTTTATCTCGGGAATGCATAAAGGTATCGAGTTAAAATTAAAACCATACCTACCTACTCAAGTCTATGGTCCTTTGAAGCTGTGAAAAAAAAAACAAAATTCTAAGTTTATATGTAAAACAAAAGATACGGGCGTTTATGCCGCAAAAATGCATAATTCGACACTCTAAGGAAATCAAAACTCATATGGTACTCTCTGTTGACGTAGAACTATAAAAGTAATATCTATCTTCTAATACAGGGGTCTTCAAACTACGGCCCGCGGGCCAGCTCCGGCCCGCGAGCACCAACAATCCGGCCCGCGAAACCAGGCCGGATCGTACCAACATAGGTACTGTAATTTACAGTACGTATGTTGGTACGATGAGCTAGCTAGGTCCTGGCCCTTGGGACTTCGTGGAGGAGATAGTCTGGCCCTTAGGCTAAAAAGTTTGGCGACTCATGGTCTAATACTTCAACTACTGGGAAAAATCTGAAAACTACATGTGTAATTAAATCATACAAAATTATTTAAGTAAGTACCAACTTTCTACGGAACCCTCGCTCGGTGGGCGAGTCTGACTCACACTTCTCGGGTTTTTTTCACTTACTTACTTGTTGGCAATGTAATTTTATTTAAAACTCTATCAAATCTCGAAACAAATCTTCTAAAGACGAGTTACCACTTGAAACTCGCTAAAACCCCTTTTCAACCTGCTAATCTCACTTTTCATTGTAATACTTAGTTGAATCGTGTTAGAACACATTTAAAATTATAATTGAAACTTTTAATGACCATACAATACCGACGTTTCGGCACCTTTTTTGCAAAATGAAACTATCATCTGTTTGAATGATGTACGCTGAAGTATTCCTATATTCCTATCGTTCTGCAATTTTTAATGCACTTCGTCGGGTGCAATGACCAATAAAGGTAGGTACTTAAACTAAACTCGTTACTAGAAGCTATAACATTAAGTACTGTGCTATTTGCTACCGCTCGCTGTTTCTAAGACACAGACAGATAATAAAACCACCCATAAAACCTCTCTGATGAAAGAAGCAACAAGAATTAACGCACCTAGGAGTTAAATTGTAACCCAAGTATTCAATATTCATTTGTTTTAATTTCTTATCGAATAGGTTCTAGGTATATCGAATCAATCGAATTGTGTAACTGAAGAAAATGGCTACAAAATACTTGATGAAGGACGGCACGATTACGCAGATCTTAATTTAAAAACAATAAAATAAAAAATATATTCATCTTAGTTTAAAAAAGAAGAAAAACCTTCTTCAAAAACCTAAAAATAAAATCAAATACATACAGCTTCAAAATTTAATTCCTAACTTCTTTTTTTTTTTATTCTACAAGCCTCAGCTGACTTTATAAGACATATTTTTATTAAAATGTACCTAAATGCGTATCTAATGATTTGAATAAGTACTATTTATTGCTTTTTTAAAGGTGTTTCCTTTTGAAGCTGTTTGTGATTTTAATTTTTTAGATTTTTGAAGGCTTTTTCTTTTTTTAATGCTTTTATTATTTTCAGCATATTTGCTTGCTTTTTTTATTTTTATTTTCAACTAGACTTGTTCTAAACCTACCAATATCTCAATTACTATGCATAATCCTATTTGAGTTCCCTTGTGTTCCTTCGAAGTCCAATGTCCAATCCAATACCAATGAAATCAAAATGTAACCACTCTTGAGGTACCTTCAGGTTCAAAATGTACTTACATATCCTTTAAAAAAGAGAATAATCTAAATCGGTTCATAAACAAAGAAGTTATGTCTGAAAATCCGTAAAAAGCTCGAAATAATTGATATTTTTCAGGATTATGACAAAACTACTATCCAGTTTTCTGTAAAAATGTTAAAAATAAAAGTTTTATGGGACCATACCTGAAATGTGTTCTTTCAGATAAAAATGATAATTAATAAAATTGGTTAACAAATGGCGAAGTTATGATAAAACTTAACAAAATTCAGTTTAACCCGACTTGAGAATCTTCTCCTTGTTTTGAAGTCCGTTAAAAAGTACTATTTTGACGCATCTTTCGTTTGCTTTTTATTAGTCTCTAGGGCCCTTTAAATACATTTTTTACAAAAGTTATATTAAGGTCTAGTTGGTTGGACTAGTAATTTTATAAGCTAAACGTAAATGCAGTGATATGTGAGCGCATGCTTTCGTCTAACTAACGGAACTACCTACCATCTTGAAGGCTTGACTTTTTGCTTGTCAAATCTCTAACTGTACCCGAAACTCTCTCGAGGCTGTACTTATTATAAGCTAGTAGCTAATCTAAACTTACAAGCTCTCGTCATAAGTTTCATGTTCGTTTGCTTGTGTTACTAGTATTCGCTCAATTTGTGCTCAAATCGTAAATTTTACCGACGCTCTAGATTGATGTACGTGGGTCGGTAAAACGGGATTTGTATTCGTTTATTGATTTATATGTTTACATACCTACTTATTAAAGTTATGGTTATGAGTGAAGATTGCATAAATTCTGTAGAGTCGAGTGGACATAAAGGTTTCTCCTTTGGGTATCTTCATACTAAGTTTCGTAACTTAGCTATGAAAGAAAGATCATTTTTATTCATTTTTAACCGACTTCCAAAAAGGAGGAGGTTCTCTGTTCGAGCACGAAAATAGTATGATTTTGTGTAAACTACCTCGTCGATCAGTCTTATAACTTCTTTGTTTATGAACTGAATAAAATAATTATTTTTTTGTTGGAAAAGGGATATCTTAAGTGTAGATCTTTAACCGACCTCAAAAAAGGAGGTTCTCAGTTTGACCCGACGGTATGTATGTTTTAATTGCGATTAACTCACGTTTGGCTGAGCCGATTTTTCTACCTGAATAATACACCCACACTACCTAATACAGAAGGTACCTACACTAAAAATTAAAAAATAAAAATTGTTTAAAAAACAAAAAAACCGACTTCAAAAAACCTACCTCTAAAAAGCAAGAAATAATTTTCGTAATAATAAAAACACGTCTGTTGAAATCGGGTAGGGCTTTTAGAATAAAAAAAAAGGAATTTGTACTCCAGCCCCACCCGACTTCAATAGACGTGTTTTTATTATTACGAATATTATTTCTTGCTTTTTAGAGGTAGGTTTTTTTACTTAACATAACCGATAGATTTAAGGTTTTCCATGGAAAATCCTCATGGTGCGCGTCCAAAATGAGTGACTGGTGCATTCCTTGACTAACTTGGTTCTTTCCACATAACTACCGTAATAATTAATTATTGGACTGATAAAGGCCTAATTTATAAAGCTTTGACTATCGCTTGATGGTGGATAGTCACAGAAAGGTAGTATCGCACTTGCCTATCTGTCGTTGCACTTTGATTACATAGTTTCCCCCTTACTAATAAAGATTGTATTGGGAGGGTGCGAAGGTATAATAATCGATCGCAGCGCTCATGGTGGCAAAAAGTAGAAATAAAGAAGGCTCTGTAATCTGCTTGATAACGATATTTAATTTATTACTAGCGATACAGGACCAATTATCTACGTTTATTATCTCTTTGTAAAAATATTAAAGTAACTTTATCCTCTTGTTTTACAAAATCTACAACTAAAAAAGAAGTAAACAAACCCTGATATAACCAAAATAAAATACTCTTTTTTAATAGATCTTACTTGCCATATTTAATTTAAAAGACCAAAAATGATTTCACAACACTTTGTCCACCCAAATCATAGTAATTTTGAAATTTACATGAATAACACAATATGTATAGTATTTTTTAACATTTTGTCACAATGCCGCCATTACATATCAAAACGTCAAAACGGTCAGGTCAGAGCCAACAAAGTTGCAACATGCTAGGTGGCGCTAAAAGCGTGCACGGAGCCAATAGCAGCTGCATAGTTACACAGTGTTTTGTCACTTTCTTTTTAATGTCAAATTCAAACTGTTTGACAGAGAGTAAGCATTGTGTAACTAAACATCTGCTATTCAATCTTTATTAGTAAGGGGGTTAGTATATTTTGTGATTGGTTTTGTGTTTTACAAAATATTTCAATGGTTTAGCCGTGGTGGGTGAGATAGGTACCTACATACAATTTCCCATTCACAATTTTTTGTACCTTCAGATTCAAAATGTACTTACATATCCTTTAAAAAAAGAGAATCATATAAATCTGTTCATCAACAAAGAAGTAGGTACCTATATTTAAAGGTACTATTAAGAAATAATTTCTATTAAATCTTATGAAACGCTAATTAGTCATTTTCCTATCTAACAATACCATCTCATATAAAATAAAAATGGTAAGTACCTATAGGAACTTAAACTAGGATCGTGATTAATGTCAATAACTGGAATGCTTTAACAAGAAAATTAATTAGACGCTATCGCAGCTTACTGCAAAAAAACTTGTGAAATCAATTTCACATACATACCGATATGTATACCTCGTAGTAGACCAAATACTTACTTCATTTTTAATAACAACAATTTATGAAGCATATTAAGATCCCTTTAAACTCATAAACAATACTCCCAAACTTAAAACAAATCGGCTTTTTAAAAATTGTGTCTGCTACTGGGTAGAAAAAAGGGAATTCGGGAAAATATGAAACTGCATTGTTTGTTTTATTAATTTATCATTCGATCTAAGATAGTTCATCGGTTTAAATCCGTGCATACCATACCATACCGTTTGATTAAACCTACCTACTTGGTTTAAGGCCGCGAATACACCTGTAAGAACTTCTGCGAGAACTTACACTGACAGCCTGTCACACGACTCACACAGTAGCTTGTGAACGCGTGAAAAACTGTCGCCAGTGCATTCGCTATTAGTCACAGATCACTTTAGTTAACACTTGCAAGCTACTGTCTGACAGGCTGTCAGTGTAAGTTCTCGCAGAAGTTCTTGCAGGTAAAAACCCGGCCTGTGTTTATCTTAAGTTTCATGAAGAATAAGATGTGCGTCGCTTCGCTACGACCTTTCTTTTCTTTGACTCTAACATTAACAAATTGTTACATGTACCTAATTTGAAAGAACTACTTAAAAAAATATTATTTATACTTATAAGTACGGTACCCAGACCTTGAGCGGCGGACGTTGCGGTAAATTTTATTGAATATTGTAATTAAAATACATAATTTCAATAAAACTTTAGGTGGAATTTTTAAGACCCATAGTCTAGTATTTTTTGAAGGTATCATTACATTTCTTCGTAGTCATTTCTAGAAGTACTTTGAGATAGCAAAACTGCTAAAAGTGGCCGTTTTTGACACATTTGATATCTACTTCTACGAATCACTACGAGGGAATAAAATGATACCTTCTAAAAATACTAGTCTGGGTCTCAAAAATTCCACGTAAAATTGTATTAAAATTATTTTTAACCGACTTCAAAAAAGTAGGAAGTCGACTTGAAGTCGACGGTTTTTTTATTAGGTACTAATATTTTACCATAACTTCGCTAGTTGTTAACCGATTTTTATAATTCTTTTTTATCTGAAAGAACATAGTTCAGGTGTGGTCCCATGAACATTTTTACAGAGATCTGGCTAATAGTTTTTCACCCTAAAGGATATCAATAAAATTATTTAGCTTACCATCGCACGAGTTTTTACGGTTTTTTAGGCATAGTACCTTCTTTTTTACCCAACTGCAAGGAAAGGGTTATGTTTTTCGCGCGTATCTTGTATGTTTGTATGTAATATTCTTTATTACCTCATATCTTTCAAACGGCTGAACGGATTTCTATAATCAAGATGTCGTTAGATTGATCTTGACAGCCTAAGTGTTCTTATGTAAGTGACGTTAAAAAAACAATATCTATGGCTGTGAGGTGCTATTATTTATAAAGTGAAAATAATAAAAATATTTTTAGAATGCAATATGGGTATCAAATTACAGGGCTTATCGTAAGGATTTCAAAAAGGTATATTATGAACTGATTTAGATGATTCTTTTTTTGTTTGAATTGGTAAGAGTGCCTCAAAAGTGGTATTGGACCTTGGACTTCGAAGATACACACAACTCTTTTAAAATAAAAAAAATAAGTTGTCCTCCAGCCCCACCCGACTTCATTAGACGTATTTTAATAAGATTGATATGCGTATCTAATGAATTTAATATTATTTCTTGCTTTTTAGAGGCATTTATTTTGAAGCTTTTTTTGTTTTTATTTTCAGGTTTTTCGAAGAAGATTAAAAAAAGCTTTCCTATTTAAAACTTGTTAAATAAAAACTATGAGGGTGCCAGTTTCGGTGGAACATCCACTTTAAATTAATACACAAATCCTAACTTTTTTTTCCACAATCTTGCTTTGTCCGTAATCGGCAAAGCGGTTATCGGCAGAAATGCAAAAAGATAGCACTTCTACCCATTTTTTTCACTAAATTTTTCCTTACAACAAACACATTTGTGTATATTAATTAACAATATTGTCGGTGCTATCAGAATGTTTATGAATGATCCGAAAATAACTTATAAGTACGCAGTTACGATCGTCTTGAACTCTATAACCCGGTCATAGAGATCATAGACGGAGGCTAAATTGCGAATCATGTGTATAAGGTATTTTGATTTATTTATATTTAAGTATTTATATACCACAACAGCCAAGAACAGCATCTTAACATTTTCAGCCATAGATCCTATCCTAATAGATGATTTGTGGCGAAGGGTCCATACAAACAAACAAGCCGATTCCCAACGGCTTACCTTTTCGAAATCTCCCCACCGCACCGCTCCACTAACTTAGATAGATCATAAAATTTTTGTAGACTGCTTACTTTCCCCATAATTTCACCCCTCGCCACTAGATACATATCTTAGGTTTGGGTAAAAATTTTTCGTTAAAAGTAATACTTAATAACGTTTTATTTTTAGCAACGATCAAATTCAAAATATAAAATGTTCGGGTTTTGCAAATTATTTGAAAAAAATTTTTTTTTAACACGAGCACAAAATCAAATTTGCAAGCTTCCAAAGGTCGAAGGGGTAAGATGAAAGAATATGTATGAAATCATTCAAAATAACAAAGATACTTATTCCAAAATCTTAATTGCAAAGAACATGCTTATTGTTAGCCCATAATAATAGATTACTGTCATGCGATGGAAATTTATTTCAAAAGGTAAAGCATGGGGAAACCTCTTTTGAAAGAACATAAAGAAGAAATTTCTTTCTTTCTTCGAAAATACATCATATTATGAAACCACACAACGATACACAACATTACAAAGAAAACTAGCCAATATCACATTTACAAATTTTCGTTTTAACGTTTTCGATTTGACGTTTTAAAATTCGATAGTTAACGAAACCTTATGTCAATCCCATACATGTTTCGAAAGCGAAGCTATAACGAAAATTTGCAAATGTTACTTTGGCTAGGGGGCAAGTTCCATAACAGTACATTGCGCATCGTCGCTTGATGCCAAAACTGTACTCAGCTCAGTATAACCAGCATTTGCAAAAAGTTACAGCAGAGGTAGAGTTCAATAAAATAAGTAAGTAGGTACTTATCTACTAAAAGCTTGCAATCAAATTGTTTGAAGCATATGGGAGCTTAAGTTTCGATTTAAAAACGTCGCAGAGCCGGAAATAAATATTGTTTTATATCGGTTGTATCAGAAAATAAATAATAGTAATGTTCAGTTGTGTTTGCTACCTGTTTCCAGACTTTTTTTTAGAACCTAAGCTTTGAGGAATCGTAATGATAAATAGCTAGTTTAGAAAAAAATAGTACTTATAATATAATAGCCCTACAGTCAATTTTCATTTTACAGAGTGTTAAATTTTTACTACAGACTTCTGGGCAACAAACTATGATATTCGTTGCTTCTGGGTCTTTTCATTACATTAGTTAGAAGAAAGTAGGACACCGACAGGAAATATCTCAATAGTTAGTAAATGTCTAGTCAAGTTTATAGCCCATATTTGGTTTTGAGACGACAAGTTTGCTGGAAATGCACACTAACGAACGGCTCGAACGGCTCTCATGAAGAACTGCCAATGCCATACTTCTCTAACGAGTCGTTTCTAGAATTTATTTGAAAATCTTTCATATTCTGTCTATCCTTATAAGGTTGTGTGCAGTGCAATCAGCGTCATATGGAAGCAGCCAAATAGGTATCTACTCCGAAATATTTAGGAACATTCAAAGTTAAAAACCGGTCAAGAGCGAGTCGGACTCGCCCACCGAGGTTTCCGTACCATTATAATAAATACACTGCAGAGTAGATTAATGAAATTATTATTGCAGTTTTAGGTTAGCGCCATCTCTTGACCGATAGTGGAACCAATGTTAACTTTTTTAGACATTTGATAATTTCTAGAATAGTGTGCTATATTGAGACATCGTTTTATTTTTCCTGTAATCTTTATATAAACTGCTATCACATAGAATTATTTCAGATTTTTCTCTTTGCAAACTTCGGAGATAAGGGTGGGGGAAACGGTTTTTTTTCATCATAAATCGAAAACTATGCGGCCCCAAAAAAAGAAAAAATGGTTGAAAACGTGCAAACGGCGCTTTTTCATATGATACCCCACATGCCCTAGTAGCCCCACTTCAAATTTTTAAGGCCCCTTTTCAGACCCTGTTGTAAAAAATATATTTATTTTTTTATTTTTTTCTTATTTGCAAAATAGTTGGGCAAATGTCATCTTAAACTATTCCAGATTTGAAGTTGATATCATTAGTAGTTCTCGAGATATCCAGCTGTGACAGACAGACTGAGTCAAACCATAAGGGTTCCTTTTTACCATTTTGGTACGGAACCCAAAAAAATACGTAACAACCAAAGTGTTCTAATTTTTTAAACTTTCTTAGCACAGCATTGTGGTATGGTCTGTCTGTGTTTCGATATGCATTTGTCATACCTATTTTATTTGTTTGTTGTTCCGAAATGTTTTATCAATTTGGATGTTTCTAAATATTTGGGGGTATTGATTGTTACCTTGTACTGTAAGAGCATCTTTTACCTTTCGGATATTAGCCGTGAACTTAAGTTCACGCGTATATTAGTCGCGGCTAATATCCGAAATACCCAACTAATATCCTATCGAAGTCGTGAATTTACTCCCAGTAAATTTTCATGACATAAAATTTTATTTCTTATAATCTATAATAAAGAAGGATAGCAGGTGTCATTGCCCTGTCCAGTGGTGTATAACCACCTCGAGAACGGGTCGATCGCGTTTGTTTTTGCATTATTATAAGGCCCCATTACTTGGACGAAACCCCCATTATCATTACCACTTGCAACATAAATTGTATCGTACTGGATGCTCACCATCGCCAGCTTTGTTCCCATGTCGCAAGCTTTCACACCAATTTTACCAGCATTGGTAATTAAACAAACAAATCTTTGGATTGCGACTTGCGACCTGTTTCGTGGTTAGAACAATTAACTTTTTATACTTACTTAACTCGTGAGGTTTAGTAACATTTTTTTATGCGCACCTTTCTCAGAATAACCATGATATCATCGTATCTTTCGATTTTAATATGGCACATATTTATTTGAAAACCTTTTGAATTTATCATCTTCGCAAAAAAAGATCGTGGAATGCCGAGATGATGAGTAATTTTAATAGATAGATTTTTAAAACGCAAATCACTGACTGATTCATTTATTGCTAGTTCAAAACTTAATAAAAATTGCAATACATAGATGTAAAATCTTTATAAAGCTCGCATTATATACCTATTATAATGCGAGCTTTATAAAGATTTTAACATGAATATGAATATAAGTTTCATAAAATTGTTAATGCTTATGTGCATGTGTACCATGACCATGCTACCAATTCAATTACTTGTCTACCTCTACGATGCCCTGCACTGCGATTTTTTTTCAAAACTTAATTAAAACTCCATATCGTGGCCATTGACCACGAATGACTACGTTCTTCTACCACGCTACGTTATGACGACTACGATAGGGTAATTCTCTATGGAAAATCTCATTTTGCTTTTTTCATGATGCTGTACAAATTCGTCATCCAAAATTACTCTATCGAATGCTTTTACGCGCGTTATTTTTTTTTCGATAGCTGTTCGTGTTAAGTACTGATAACCTACATTTATGCAGAAAAGTTTATCGCCTTTGATGCCCAGATATATTATTTTCAACACAGTTGCTCGTAAAGTGAGCCCTAATACATCGCTTTTATGGCCATAAACCGAACTATAACAAACGCGTGCAATAATATATAAAACACTAGGTTGTTATAGAATTATCCCTACGAAGTTAAATTAGTACCTTACTGCAAGTTCTATGCGAGTAAACAGAGCATTCCCAATTTTACCGGTAATACAGTTATTTTTTTTAGTAACAAGAAAGAGGTTTTATGCCGCTGAAAATTCATATTCATTTTTAAATAAATGTGTAAAACCTTAATTAAGTCAAACAAATATTTATTATTATCAAATTATTCATAATTCACAATATTTTGTTATAAAATATTAAAATATTTGCAAGTTATCACTTAAAATTATAATTGCGAAGTAGGCTGTGTGCTCTCTCACCCCTTTGTTCGCAAAATATTCTTGCAGTGGGCGAGTGAAAAAAAAACCTACGATTCCCATAATTGACATATTTTGTTTTTGTCGTATTTGTTGCTGTGTGATAAATTACTTTGTAATTTCCTCGCAAATGTGTTGAAAAACTTCGTATGAAACTCGTGAGCTTTTGCTCATTGCACACTCGGCTGAGTTACGCCCTGGCCTGCAGCTCGGACTACAACCCACAGCCTTGTGTGCAATGAGCAACCTAAGCTAACTTGTCACATAATGTACTATTTCCTATTCGGTAGTTATTCCTGTTTTATTTTATGAGGACAAACAGTAAATTAAGCTTTGATGTAAGCTTTATACCTACTGCCCCATTGACAGAGTCAATTAGAATTATTATTGTACTTACGAGTAGTTATCAGGTTTTTCTTTTTAGTTTTCACTTATTCAATGTTTAACTACTTACTTAAACCTACTTAATACAAAACTTAAGGATTTCTGGCTAAAGAAAGACTGCTCTTTCTCTCGCAAAGAAGATATTTCAGGCACCTTACATTTTGAGCCTTTTCTGATACTGGGGTGTCCCAGAAGTAAAGAGACCAAATAAATTAAATTTTTTTGTACAAAAAATTAAATTAGTACCGGCGAACGAAAAAAATGGTACCTATTGCTAGAATTAGCCATTTGGAGCAATAGTTAATATTGGCACAAAAGTTGTAGTCGTAGTACTCTGAGCCAAGTTATTCAAATTCGACGATTAGTCATTTTCATACATTAATAATTTTATTGAATCCTGAAAGTGCTGGGAAACATAAAATAATGATTCATAAGGATGTAATATTATTGCTAGAACTAATCATCCGAAGCAATTATCATTGTCCTATAGTCCGTTATAATTAATTATACTAACAGAGTAGGTACACTACTTTTTGTTAGTATAAAAATTTCGGTTTTCTAACTTGTTTATCAGAACAGATAATGACCTTACAGCTTTTAGGCCGTAATAACAATTGCTTCAAACAGTTAGTTCTAGCAAATAATTATTTCATGTTTCGCAGCACTTTCAGAATTCAATAAAATTATTATTGTATGAAAATGGCGAAACTTCGAACTAAGAGTAATCCTACGACTTTTGTGCAGTTTTTACTATTGCTCCAACCAAATGGTTAGTTCTAGCAATACATAGGCATTTTTTTCGATGGCCGGCATTTTCAGAAAACGCCCAGAATGAATGATCTTCTTTCTACAAAGTTTGAAATAATAACATATCAGCTTCATTGTAGTATATGTACAGTAATTTCTCTGTAGGTATAATCGTGCGCAATTAGTGCATAATTAGGATTACTTCTATTGAAACTTTATAATAGCACGATCACGGAACGGATCATCTCACGACTATGAACCGTGACTAAAATTTTATAACACTCTTAATGTATACCATAAGTTAATAATTAGCATGTCAACAGGTTTTGTTCTAGCGTTTATCTTGTTTAATTGGAGCTTTTTGTTTTTAAGGAAGTGTAGCTTCAACTCTTTAAAGTTTAAAGGCGGTTTTAGTCACGATTTGTTTAAAAAAACAATGTTATTTTTGCGATTGTTGATCGTTTGCGATTATTGGTTGTGAAGGGAATGTTGTAGCGTTAAGGCGATAATCATTTAGGTATAAACTTGAGTATAAAAACAGTTATTATTACTCAATTAATATTTGGTGATAAGTTTGGAAATTAAAAAAGTAGCACGCTTTCAGAATTACGTGTAAATAGTAATATTAGTTTTTAGGGGAATGTCAAGTGTCAAATAATAATTTTGAAAGTCTAGAATCTTAAAATGACTTTTGATAGAGAAAACTAATTATTTTTTCAAAACAACTGAAAATTGAAAAAAAAATAAGAAAAAGTGCACTTACCTGTAACAACACAATAAAATACACACAACAGAGCCAACGACTTGTACATTTTGACTATGAATAATTAATTAAAACTGTAATTATTATAATAATGTAAATCCCAAGTAACAGCACTTGCGCGGGCGGTAGCGGGCTGGCGAGTGATGCGCGAGCGCAGAGAACCGGATTAAAAATGTTGGGAGTCGCGCTTACTGGCGCCCGCGACTGTCCCAGTGGAGATGTCTAGCTTTCATGTGTCTAGGGTTGCTACAAATGGACTACTGAAAGGTAATATATAAAAAAGGCTTTTTAAAAAGAGCAAAACCTCCTTCAAAAACCTTGAAAAAAGCAAGAAATAATGCTCAAATCGATTAATTAAAACTCGTCTCTAGAAGACTGTATTGACAGTATTTTCAAGATTTCTTGAAAACTACTGAACCAATTCCAAAATTTAAAAAATCGGACAAATTTGAAAATAAACCCAATGTTATGTTGTTATATATATATGTTGTTAATGTTATGTTTGAATTATTTCAATCGCTTAAGCCGTCTTTGAGAACTCGGTGTACATACATATAAATAAAAATATAAACGCGACGAATAGATAACCTCCTCCTTTTCAAATCTTTGAAGTCGGTTAAAAACACCCAGCAGGGCTGCTTTTAGTGGATAAATGGAAATATTAAACATACTTATTAGAAATGTGGTACTCTAAACTTATTAAAACATTATTATCTAAACATTTGGCAGAGTAAAACAGTGATCGAATAGTGTTTTTTTGGTTTTAGTTAGAAATAACGGTTTCTAATAGACTATTCCACCATTTTTAAAACTTTTTATTTGGAAAAATCTTTGTATTTATACTTAGCTTGAATTACTTGTTGAATTGTCTTTGACACAAAAACTACTTGGATTGGATGTCCAAGTGTAAATTGTTTATATTTTATTGTTGATATTTTTCAACCCTAGGTCTTTAATCTGGAAAAGTGCAGTAAGAATAAGCAAAGGGGATATTTTTTTTTAATTTATTGTTAAGATAACACGACAAGTAATAATTTTCATGCTAAAAATAATTAAAAACAAGATTGCGGTTTTCTCAAAAGAATTTTACAATTTATCGCAACTTCACAAGAATAATTTAGTTTATTTCCATTATTTTTCATTTAGTAATATTTTTTAATTAGAATCGAAATGCTTGAGTTGATAACCACAGTAATCCGAATAGTTACTTAATCTGTTATTTTTCCGATATTTTTAAATAAAGATTACGTTTTCATTTTATTGTAGGTTACATTGCAAACAAAGCAATTCATTTACGGTGAAATGCTGAGTGGCCAAAATTCTTGCAAGATGCATAAGTACATCCTTCCTATAATTGACAACATTTCATTTTGAGAAAGTACTAAAATTAGAAAACCATTTCGAGATTTTAGTGTTCTAAGCTCATATATTTTTTTTCAGAATTTTTAGGTCAGTATTTATTACGTTAATTAAAAAAATCTAAAATCTAGTCCATATAGGGAGTTTGAGTTGAGTCTCTTTGCCTTCTATTTAAAAAAAAACAGTGGTGCCAGCTTAAGGTAATTTACCAAAAAATATCCGGCACTAAGAGACATGACACATTGCCCGTTCGAGTAATTTTATATTCCGAAATTGAAATTACAGCATACCCCATTAGTATAATGAAATACAAGAAAAATATTTCTTTCCACTAGGTACCTATTTCTTTCTTTATAAATCAACAAACAATTCTCCCATGTACATGTAAGGTGGGGCGGAGTGTCCTTTCTGTACGGTAGTACTTATTAATTATCATTATTTTTATATACATATATAATATCTATTCTGTGATCTAGGGTAAATTGAGACCCAGCCTAGGGTAGTGTGAAAATCTGATGTGGCAACACTGAACAAATCAATTGTCATAAATGTCATAATAATTACTGAATGACTTTCGAGTGTTTTTCTATGCTCAGTAAAATTTAGATATTTTTAAAGTATTCTTGTAAGAATAATTACAAGAAAGTCGTAGCATCGTCTATGATACTTAAGCGTTACCTGTGACATTATTTTTTGTGTGATTGAAGGCTGGAAATCACACACAGGAGCATAAGAAAATAATCAATAGATATCGGTGAGTTTATATTGTTTTCATTTTTTTATGTTATGTAAATAGTCTGAAACTATTATAATAAACTAAAAATTTGTGCAAATAGTCGTTTGTGTCCAGTTCTTTGCCGATTTTCGCAAATATCCGATCTGTTTATTACAGGTCGTTGAAGTGTGTTTTTTCGCATAGCGATGTGCATTTCTATATCGATATATATTTTATTGTACTTTCATAGGTACTTTATATTTGATTAGAACAAAAAGTAGAAAACCATCACATGGCTTGGCTAGCCTGGCACATCTTTCTTTTAAATAAATGATAATCAAGTTATTTAATTCAATTTAACTCAAATCTGTTTCTACTACAAGCTCAATTTCTTTGTTTTAGGTGCTGTTATCCAACATAACACAAAAATGTAATGAGCCTGCGTGATGTCGACATGAAGCAATAATTACTAGTTTGCAGCAACAACTAGAAAGAGTTAAAAAAGCCTTCAAATAATAAACACTGACTTTTTTACCTGTTCTATTATTTCCTTGTCTTTGTCTGCATGGACATTTGAGAAAGTTCTTAGGGATACCATCCCCCTACTCAAATGGCCAACTTTCTATTCGTTTGAATGCTACGCTTACTTTTAAAGCTTAAATATGAGCAATAGATGATTAAATCACAGTCCTGTCGTAAACTTATGTAAATCACAAACTTCGATGTATTATATATATGGAATTGTCAAGCTTACGACACGTAAAATTATAGTTTACTGCTTATTTTAAAGTTTTAATAGTAAGCGTAGCGTTCAAACGAATAGAATGTTGGCCATTTGAGTAGGGGGGCAGTTACCAGAGGTCGTACTCTGAGCTTTTATAGCAACCTCAAAGTGATGATGTTTTGCTATAGAGACAGAGCTATACATCGCGTATAGCGCACTATCAATCACAACATCGCTTCGATATTACTTTTAACGGTCTTTGTATGGGGGCTTTTAGTAGAAACTGTTTTTACAAAGCGACATTGAAAGAAAAATGACCCACCTCTTAGAAAATTACTCATACCCCTTAAGGTACTACAATAATTTACTATAGTTGTTATTGGGGTTACTATTAGTACATTACTGCCGCGGTATATAATGACTGCGTTGCTGGCAGCGATTATGATGGCCGAGAGCGGAGCTTAGCGCAGGTCCAGGCCGTCACAGCGCGGTCAGCATTGCAGCCCCTGATGGCCAAGCTGAAATAAAGGCCGAGACCAGAGGTCGAGGCCTTTATAGCGCGGACAGCAAGGGCTGCAATGATGACCAAGCTTGAAGGCCGAGAGCGTAGTTAAGCTTAGCTCGAGGCCATCATAACGTGGCCAGCAGTGCAGTCATTGTGGACCAAGGCTTGTATAGTGCTTTACTCAAAAATGCGAATACTACCTACTACTATAGTGGGTACGTATAACCTAATTTCGAAAGAAAAAAAAATGCAAATATCTCAGAAACGGTGCGTCGGAGCCAAAAAATAAGGTTTTTTTCGACCCCCTAAGGTACCCCGGAAGTGGTCAAAAGGTATTTAATGAAAGGTCAAAAAACGGTCAAGTGCGAGTTTTTTATATTTTTCCATACAAATTTTACATAAAAATACAAATATCACCTGTGTAATAGGGTTTTCTCCCCTCAATGTAGAACACCCGCGCAGATAAAGAATGGGATTGAAAATGGCGGCTCACCGCGCTTACCACAACGAGTGTGACCGAGAGAGCGATAGGTGTGGCGTTCTATATTTGAAACAAAACTCGACAATAATGGATTCTCAAAGGAAATTGCTGGTAGCTAAAACAAGACAATAATGAAATCTCATACAACTTTGCCGCGTCACCATCGGAGGAGCGCGGCAACCCCGACTTTGCTCAAAGAAGGTTGTCAAAATAATGACCATATTACAAGCATTTTTGAGTAAAGTTGTTATTATGTTTCTTATTTATTATGAAACATGAAACAACAATATTACCATTATTATCGATTTAAAATACTAGTGTGCCTACATCACTATGGACATCACAATTCACATCATAGACAGTTTTTTTTTTTATTTGACGTTTTAAGAGGCAAGGCAAAGGCATCGCTTATATTTTACCTATATCTTGTACTTACGTCCTTTTAGAATAAACCGTTTTCTATTAATTAATATCTCAGTCATGAATGAAAATAAATGGAAAAGAAAAAATACGTGTTGCCTAAAAAACGATAAATTTTCATTATATCCATAAAAACATGTACCTAAAAATTTTGAAATGTTGTCAATTGCAACCATTCCCCCTACGTCTTTTTCCTCTTATAATTACAATTCAAGAATGCCTGGAAGATTACTTTTTAATGCTTATGATTTTATTACGGCGCCTTTTGTGTACTTTCTTCTCGTTGTTTTCCTAATTGTTATTATTATTAAAATTAAGTGACTTTACCAGCTTAATGGGCGATAAAACAAATTTTACTAAAGGTAGGTCAGTCGGTCTCTGAAGTAGCTGAAACTTTATGGGTTATAGTTGTTATGAAAAAGTACTAAAGTTTTTTCTACAGTGTTAAAGCTACTTTTCAGGTGCGCTGACTTTACTTCCTTTCCTACTTTCGCGCTCGATTGTTCATCATTTTCAAGTGCTTTAGGAACAGGATTATGCACTGCGGCATCAGCTGATGATGAAAAAAATCGACCAAGTGCGTGTCGGGCCACGCGCCGTAGGGTTCCGTAGTTACCTTATACCATACCATATTTAATACCACCTATCATTTCTCGTCTGCAAAAATAACTTTGTTTTTCACTGTGTTGGTATGAATGACAAAGTTATATTTGCGGTTTTGGAAAATGTGCTATATCTCAAAACTAATTACTATATCTCGTTCAAACCAATTTTCGTTGAAGTGTTTATTAAGACCTACGGCATATATTTTTTTTAGATTTTTCACTTCCTTATTTCAAAAGTTAAAGGGGCGGGGGACACACATTTTACCACTTTGGCGGTGTAAATCTTTCAAACGGTTGACTTTGAGAAAAAATTGAATTAGGAACCTCAATGTTATTTTTAAAGACCTAAGGGTATCTACAGATACCCCATACGTATTGGTTTGAAGAAAAAAAAAAATTCAGTTTCAGTTCCATGTATGGGGAGCCCCCCCTAAAAAAAATAATATTATTTTATTTTTGTATTAAATTCGTTAAGCGGTTAACAGAATACATCTACCTACCAAGTTTCAACTATGTAATCTTAATTCTTTCGGAATACAGTGGCTGTGACATACGGACAGACAGACAGACAGACATGACGAATCTATAAGGGTTCCGTTTTTTGCCATTTAGGCTATGGAACCCTAAAAACATTGTATAAAATATATTTCAAGTAAATGAAAAAAAATAGGTACTTAACTAATTTTTACAATTTAAGATTATTCAAGAAAATTTTTCTTTCAACAATTACACTATCTGCCTTTAATTTGTACGACACCAACCAAATAAGAAAGTAACATAAACAAACCAATAAGTCGCGGGTTCGATTCCCGTCCGAGAATTGATATGGTTCGAGTCGTATTTTTTCTAGTATATTATTTAGTAAAGCAACATAAACATTGATAACAAAATTCTCATCATCACAGTGAAGATTGAAACTTCATATTGTAAGATTTATTCGCTTTTGTTATTATACTACAAAGTCGAAACTTCATTAATATTCCAAAGCTTGTATTGAAAGCTACTGACGTGAAAGTCAGACACTGCTTTTCTCATAATAAAATATAGCTTTATGAACAACTGTCGTACCTACATTGTGAAATTGAACGGCGAGATTTAACTTTCAACTCGAAATGGGATAGGTATAGGACCTGGAAACTGTGGCACTAAAATTTTAACATAAAATAGAAAGTAGGTACTAAACCATTTATGTAATAGTTTTGTAAAAGTGCCTTTTACAAATAAATTAATAAATATAAAAGACGGAGGTCGGCAATCCTCTTTAAGTTTTTTTCGCCATTTCTTTCTTGAAGGGGCCTCCCAATTTTGTGAAATGGTGGTAGTTTCAGTAGATTTTCTCTTTTAGGCATTGATTAATTCACAAATTTTTTATATAACATTAACTTAAACCAATGAAAATTTTTGTTTAATATTAATTTCTGAACGTCTTTCTAAATATTCATCGGAGGGTAGGCTAGGCTCACGAGCAGCTTCAGTTCCCCGTGACCACGGCAGCTGCAAAGGTGCCGAAACGTTCAAAAATAAAAAATCAAATCAAATACCAACTAATTACCAAAGTACCTACTTTCAATAAAACCGCGCTAGTTTCCTTTAAAAAGTGTTTTATTTCATACTAGCGGCCGCCCGCGACTTCGTCTGCGTGGAAAGGTTTTTTGCTATCCCTCGGGAACTACACTTTTTTCGGGATGAAAGGTACCCTATGTCCTTCTCTTTACCCCTGACAACGTGTTTGCAAAATTTCATAATAATCAGTTCAGTAATAATTAGGACGTGAAGGCGTAACAAACAAACAAATAAACAAACAAACGGACTTTCACATTTAAAATATTAGTAAGGATTATGTATAACAGTCAAGAGTCAAGTACAACGTTATAGCAAGCTCTGTACAAACATAAATCTCTGAAAAGTAAAAACAACATTATGGGATGAAATCGAACCCGCGATCTTGTGAAAACGAAGTGGCTGTTCTTATAAAATTACGTTTATTTCTCGAGTAGTTCTCATTATAAAATTAAACGTTGATAAGAAATGAAAACAGTCAATTTTAGAGTTAAGTACTTAAGACGTACTTAATTTTTTGGTTGTTGGTTTGAAACAAAAAGAAATCCGCAATCGTTGATTATTGATCTTATAAATGATTTAAGGGTTTTTTTTTCAATGATGAAACATTAAAAAAAAACTGACCATAAAAAGTTGAAAAATCGATTGTCTTGCCGGGATGCTGGTAGTCAGTACCGTCATTGTTGCTGATCACTAATTTTTGTCCTATATTTATTTATCAGAGTCATGCAGAAATTATGTACTTACATGAAATGGAGTGTAAAGTAGGTTGTATTGGAAGAGAAGGCCAACTGCAAGGCCGGACGCTGGGCCCTTGACCCCGGGGGCGATGACCTTCAGCTCTGGATCTCAATCCACCTGGCTAAGCAGAATACTGTACTTTTCTCCAGCAGAAAATCCATTATATTCTATGAGAATCCAAAAGAGAAAAGTCTGTAGCAAAGTATCGAATCTGGAATGGAGCCTAATCTTATACGTTCCTTGTATACGGTACGAGCACTATACAAGGTTACTATGAGTATTATTAGACACGCTTACTAATGTGGTACTAAAGTACCACACATAAAATGTGATCCTGGTACTTTGGAGACGTCTTTATTACGAAGAAAAGAAAAAAAAAACGCTTTAATGTTTTTTTTATTAAAAACACGTAATTTTATTCTAATTCCCTATCGCGACATTTTGCGAAAGCGACATTCTGCAAAAGAGACATTGTGCGAAATCGACCTTTTGCGAAAGAGGCATTATGAGAAAGCGACATTTTGCGACAGGCGACATTCTGCGAAGTAGACATTTTGCGAATAAGCCGGCGATACGATTTTACAAGCGATGATCGATAAAAAGCCCTTTTCAACTAAAGTCGCCCGGAAAATCTAACCCCAGTATAATATGGTGTGGAAAAACAAAATATTAAAATAAATTGTTACTTTTCTTCATGGATATTTGGATACATTTTGGATATATTATGATCGAGCAGGTATGAAAGGTTGCATCAGTAATAAATTGCAAGGCTGCAGGGACTGACTTGAAGGTCGATGAACCTCCATCACCCCTGCCCTAGGCAAATTGCTGTTTTATACACCGAGCCTCCACTAGCGCCTCCAATCAAGAAAAAAACCGGTCAAGAGGGAGTCGGACTCGCGCACCGAGGGTTCCGTACCATCATAATAAATACACTGCAGAAAAAATAATAAAATTATTATTGCAGTTTTAGGTCAGCGCTATCTTTTGACCGATAGTGTTAACTGTTTTGGAAAGGACATCAGGCACATGAGACCCAAAAGTGTATAAACATAATTCTGTTATCTATAAACACTTTATGTTACTAGAATCATAAAACAGTAGCAACATTATTTTTTTACTCCTTCATTTAGCTTTAATTAATTATTGAAAAAAACAAAAGCATATCAATGAAACGGACATCTTTGTTAGCGATTTCTCAAGTCTCCCCTGAGTATATTTGTTCTGTGGCACAAGTGATTGCGCATTAAAAAAAAAAGTCTGCCGGATGTCAGTCAACTCAACTGTCAAAAGCGTTTTGTTACGTGCGACATATGTACAGATTTTCCGTTTGATCGGTCCAACTCGTACATTGTGGCGCTAATCTGTATCACTAACGCAGCTAACGAAACGTATTGTCGTGAAACTGGTGTTGCTATTTAGAGTCGGGGTTACCAAAAAAAAAACCTTTCAAACGTAAATAACTCTTAAAACATAAATCTTCGTAAAAATCTGAACATTTTCTATGACTTACTAATTACATGCCTACATTTTGAAAAAAAACAGAAACGTTATACATTCTTTGGTTTTTTTCTATGGGACTCTGCCTGATGTCCTTTGATAATCCTTTGATAATTTCTAAAAAAGTGTGCTATATTGAGACATCGTTTTATTTTTCGTGTAATCTTTCTATAAACTGTTATCACAGTGAATTATTTCAGATTTTTCTCTTTGCACACTTCGAAGATAGGGGGGGGGGGGACGGTATTTTTTTTACATCATAAGTCAAAAACTATGCGGCTTAAAAAAAGAAAAAATGATTAAAAACGTGCAAATGGAGCTCTTTCATATGATCCCCCCAAGCCCTAGTAGCCCCACTTCAAATTTTTAAGACCCCTTTTCAGTCCCTGTTGTCAAAAACATACTTATTTTTTTATTTTTTTCGTATTTGCAAAATAGTTGAGCAAATGTCATCTTAAACTATTCCAAATTTCAAGTTGATACCATTAGTAGTTCTCGAGATATCCAGCTGTGACAGACAGACAGACTGAGTCACACCATAAGGGTTCCTTTTTTACCATTTTGGCACGGAACCCTAAAAATCATTACAACGAAATAACGATGTTTAATGAAATTCTGAAAAATATATTAACTAGTATAAGTTAAAAACTAAGTTTGTATACGTTTTTTCCTGGTTTAAATGTGTTCAAAACCTGGATTAATAACGCCTCAAGTGGCCACTTTGGGCGTTAATCCAGATTTTAACTACGCGAGCACATTTAAACTAAGAATTTAACGTATACAAAAATAGTTGATAGCTAATACTAGTTTTATATTTTTCAGAATTTTATTTAACATTGTTATTTCGTTGTAATGATTTTTTATTGATTAGCGGCGTTAGTGGACGCGCGTATTCATATAATCATGAGTAAAATCAGAGAAAACAATAATTTGGGCAACCAAAATCTTATGTTTTGGTGTAGGTGTACTTAATAAAGAATGCAGCTTTTTAGGGTTCCGTACCAAAATGGTAAAAAAGGAACCCTTATGGTGTGACTCAGTCTGTCTGTCTGTCTGTCACAGCTGGATATCTCGAGAACTACTAATGATATCAACTTCAAATTTGGAACAGTTTTAGATGACATTTGCCCAACTATTTTACAAATTAGAAAGAAATAAAAAATAAATATCTTTTTTACAACAGGGACTGAAAAGGGCTAAAAATTTGAAGTGGGGATACTAGGGCATGTGGGGTATCATATGAAAGAGCGCTGTTTGCACGTTTTCACTCATTATTTCTTTATTTTAGGCCGCATAGTTTTCGACTTATAATAAAAAATGTAAAAAAATACCATTCCCCCCCTTATCTCCGAAGTTTGCAAAGAGAAAAATCTGAAATAATTCTATGTGATAGCAGTTTATACAAAAAATACAGGAAAAATAAAACGATGTCTCAATATAGCACACTTTTTTAGAAATTATCAAATTTCTAAAAAAGTAAATATTAGTTCCACTATCGGTCAAGAGATGGCGCTGACCCAAAATTGCAATAATAATTTTATTATTCTACTCTGCACTGTATTTATTATGATAGTACGGAACCCTCGGTGCACGAGTCCAACTCGCTCTTGATCGGCTTTATACTTATTTTCTGTAACTATACTTAGGTAGAAAAGTGAGAATTAATGAAAATTCTCTTAAAGCTATACTGGTTTTCGACGAATAATTTTGGTAGTGGAATTTGTTTTTTTAATCAAAGTACAATTTATTAGCTTCAAATAGAGCTCTTAAACAGAATTGCCCTTGATCTTGACTTCCTAATGACCTACATGTTACTAAAGGTCGTTATCTATTTCGTTGAATCTAAGTAATGCATCATGCGATGAATCCTACTAATATTATAAATGTGAAAGTTTCTGGGTTGGGATGTTTGTCCCTCAATCACGCAAAAACGGCTGAACAGATTTAGATGTTTGACACACAGATAGTTTATAGCCTGGATTAAAACTAAGTACTATACTTTTCTTAAATAAGTACAAATTTTCATTTCTTATTCATGGTTTCGTTTTCGGTATAAAAACAATGTTAGGTAGGGCCACAGTACAGCTGGCTAGGTTTTTGAGATTGTATCGCCATTGTCTCTGAGAAAGAAAACTAATGAAGCTGCCATAAACTGCAATCCCGACTAAATACAAAGCATTCGTGACGTTAGGCGCGTGCCGTGTCCGCCATATTGTGTTGCGTTTACATGTTACAGTTTCGACTTTAAGCTGTTTACATAAAGTGTATGTACACCAGTAGCCAAGGGTCCATACAGGCCCATTCCCATCGACTTACCTTTTAGAAATCCCACTTCACCGATCCACTATGCAAATAACAACATTTTGTAGGACGGCTTACCTTTGCCATAATTTCACCTCTCGCCACTGATGTACACTAAGCTAAGCCGCCATGTTTAGTTGCGTTTGAATGGAGAACAATAAAGTAGGTATGCAGTCTTTTTTCGTAGGTATGGCAGGTCCAGCTTATTCCTTCGTCATTGGCCATAGTAGAATATCGCTTTTCGGCGGCCTTCTGCGTTCGATCGTGGCAATGAAGGCGCGGGATTTGGCGTCTGTTTTGATGCTATGGCGTCGAAAGTGTCGTGTGTGCTGTAGTGAAATTTTTTTTGGCTTTTGAAGCTGAAGTAACCTGACAAAATTTTTTTGACTGACTTTTTATACACGATGAAATATTATAGAAGGGTTTATGTGAGACTAGAGACCTCCTGCGGTTTCACCCGCATGGTTCCCATTCCCGTGGGAATATCGGGATAAAAAGTATTCTATGTTTTAATCTAAGCTATTTACTAATCTGTGTGCCAAATTTCAACCAAATCCGTTCAGTAGTTTTAGCGTGACAAATAAAAATCCAAACCTCGTTTATAATATTAGTAGAATAGTGTTACTGGTGTTGTTTTCTACCTTTGCCTAAAAAAACAAATGCATTTAGTATAAGAAAACCTTTTGTCCTACAAAGACTCTCTTATCGAAGATCTCCTGCATACAATCTAAGCGCTATCGCACACAGGCAACTTAGTCTCCCAGCAACTGTTTTGTCTCTCACATCAAGTCCACGGGTTTATATGGAAGCGCGCACACGAAGCGACACGGTCGTCTGCAACTTTTCATACAAATCACGTGAGAGACAAAAAAGTTGCGGAGACAAAAGTTGCCCGTGTGCGATAGCGCTAAGGAGATGACAGATGTAGTTACAGAGATATTTCAAATGACCTTGAGATTAAGACAGCATTAAACACTGATCGAACTACCTATAGATAATGTTAAATATAAGTAGCTAAAACGTTTTTGGTATGACCTTCAAACATTACTACTTCCCATTACTATGAAGCAGATCATTTTTTTTGTATTTTTGTTTGCCTCCGATCAATGTTTAGTAATAGCTTAACATTAGAATGAATCACTTGTTAGAAGTGATTTAAGTTAGGGTTCCATGGTGTTGCCAGATCAGTTTCTATGATAATATATGTCGGGATATAAAAAGAAAAACCGGGATTGGGACGAAACTTAGTATGTCATTACGTTAGTAATAAACAAATATTAAAAAAGAAAAAACTTTATCCCCTAAGGCTAAATATGCTATTTTATCCTAGTTTTTGTACGTTACAATATGACATACTTTTTGAGCAAGAGGAATGAAAAATAAATTTGTTAATAAAAAAATATATATCACAATTTTAGTGGACCTACCTAGATAACAGATGTAAGTATACTAGTGGCTCTGTGAGCTGTAGACCTCGCGTTGAACAGTAGCTCAAATTGTATGTTTTTTAAAAACAAATAACACACAATAGATATTAGTTTTGCAACTAATAAGTATCTATACTGTGCAAATAATATAAACAGTCCTAGGTTCTGTCACAAAGTCAACTTTATCTATTTTCATATTTAGAATATCGGTCAGAAATGTTTTGATTGATGAACTTTTGAATCTTTAAAAAAAAACAGCTAACAAAAAAAATGATGTTGCACTTTTGATCATTTTTCGAAATTGTTGGAATATGTCTTTTTTTACATACCTCCGTCATTTCAAAAAATTTCAAAAAACTGTCCCGACTGAAAAATCTATATAATTATTAAACCTGCTCACAAAATTTCACGAGAATCGGTTGAGAAATGCGACCTGTAGAGGAGAACATCCAGCGCCGGCAAACCGTACTGAAATATGCTTTTTTTACATATCTCCGCCATTTTGAAAAATTTCAAAAAACTGGCTCGACAAAAATTTCTATATAATTTTCGAACCTGCTCACAAATTTTCACGAGAATCAGTTGAGAAATGCGACCTGTAGAGGAAAACAAACGGACAGCCGCCAGAAGGACATACGAAAGAATTTTTGCCCAAGCTGAAGCAGAGACGCTTCGCTTACACTTCGTGCTCGCTCGGTAAATTATTAAAAATTTAATAATACTCTATAGGTAATCTACAACGTGTTAATGAATTAACGCAAAATGAGAAAACCGTTTCTTCGGACCATCAAACTGAACAACTTTTACTATGGGACCAACTCTGAAATCGCGAAAAAAAAATCAGCTGTTTCAAACAAAAAATAATAACGAAAATATAAAAATGTATGAAACAGCTGATTTTTTTTCGCGATTTCAGAGTTGGTCCCATAGTAAAAGTTGTTCAGTTTGATGGTCCGAAGAAACGGTTTTCTCATTTTGCGTTAATTCATTAACACGTTGTATTATTAAATATTAAAAATAGTCTACATATACCTCTACAAGTGTTACAAAAAAAAACACTAAAGCCGGATAATATGATAGATAGGGTAGGGACCATCAAACTGAACAACTTTTACTATGGGACCAACTCTGAAATTGCAAAACAAAAATCAGATTTTTCATACAAAAATGAATAACGAAAATATCAAAATGTATGAAACAGCTGTTTTTTTTTTCGCGATTTCAGTGTTTCTCCCACAGTAGGTAAAAGTTGTTCAGTTTGATGGTCCCTATTAACCATATTTGGCTTAAAAGTTATTTGTAACACTTAGTGTATTTACTTACAGTAAGAACACAGTATATTGTTCGTATTAGTATACGAATTCTGCCCAATCATCAGGACCATTTCTGTTCAAAATTATTGCTGGGAAACCATTTTAATTTTTGGTGTTAATAAAGCATTGCATACTTTACCTTACCACGCAATGTAACGCGTACAACAGACCGCGTCTGCGAGTGTATGTTACATAGCTGCTTGCGGCCGAGAGGGCAGCGTTGATGTGCGTGCTCATGAGATACATTGAATGATGACGTTTTTAACCCATTGTTTGTAACGAAATACTTAAAATTTGGATAATTACTATTAAAATGCAACGCGAAAGTTTAAAAGTGTATAATTTGGATAATGTGTCTTCGGGCAAAAATAAGGAAATTACGAATAAAATAAGATTTCATACAAATTTTGAAAAAAAAAATTCGGGTTGCACTTTGGAAGTACCGGCAGAAGTGAAATTGGAATGGTAAGGGAATAATTTTGCACGAATTGCTGTCGTACGAATTTACTCTGCATTTGAATTGACGAATACAGAACAGTATTGTACGAAAGTCTTATCCATAGCTTGACAGAAAATCTAGAGTTTTGACATTGAATTGAAAAATTTGCGCGTTGCTATGGTGACACAAATGTTTACATCTTGAAATCACGCGCCGCCATTTTCGCCGCGCCCCGTAGAAAGAGAGGGGGATACTTCCGCCGCCGGCTGTCTACTCTCCTCTCACGTAATCCTGACTGACGCGAGTTTAACATTTTTTCCCCATTAAAAAAAAGCGTACAACGCCGCTAAAGAAGATTTCACTTCAAAAATTTGTTTTTGACCTTCAATAACTTCGTAGCTATTGGTTTCCCAGGTATAGTCTAAAAAACAAAAATGATCCTGATGATGGGCGGAATGCGTGGACTTCGGCTTCGTTGAGGGTCTTGTTACACCCGTTATATAAGTTAAAAAAAAACTTACATATATGTATACTGTTGTAACAATGGCTGTAGTTTTATATTATGTATGTATGTTAGTCTATAAGGTATTTATTGTATGGGCCATTGATGCCTGAAATAAATGGTGAAATAAATAAATAAAAATAAATAAGAACATTAGCTTTATTCCAGCTCGCACTTGACTATTCTTTTTATAATATTTTCCGCAGTGTGAAGTCTGTATCACGATTGGCAATTACGGTAATTCCGATCCATCGAAATCTGATGATGTGTCAGAACCCATTAACTCGATTATATTTTATTTCTAAACCCTGTTAAAACTTGATTCTATTCTTTATTAGTTTAGTACACGTTTTGTTGTGAATACCAATACATGTCTATAAAGTTTCGTAATAATTAATACGAAAGATTCGTCTGATGATATTTGATTTTATCATTCTCTTATTTTTTTTTTTTTGCAGAATTTGTCAGATTTGAATATTGTATTTTATGGCCAACTGACGGAAGCTACTACCTACTTATGTTTTTTGAGATTATCAAACAGGTTTTTTTACTGTGAGAAGCGTAAGTATAGTTTTTCAATATCGTAATACCTACACGTGTAAAAAGATTAGTACCTAACAAGGAAAATTTAATTGTTATTTGAACCATTGATCTTTCATAATCGTGCCAATATATCCCACCACAACAACAAAAAGTACTTACGCAGAAACACGTAACGAGCAGTCAAGATCTAAATATACACATCAACTTTGTCTAGGGATACAGGTGTTATTTTCATACAAACGAAGTAACTTCGAAGCCTTGGTTTCCTGCCAGGGATATACTGTGCTGTTATCTGATGACGGCTATCTAGGGAGTGAATGGAGGAGATTCAGTTCCCTATACACACCCAACTGATCTGATCAGCATCCTAAAAGATTAATGGGTCAGAGTTCTTAGTTTGAGGATTTCCATACATTTTAGTTTTTAGAATGCTGGTCAGATCAGTTGGGTGTGTATAGCGATCTGAATCTCCTCCATTCACACCCTAGATAGCCGTTATCAGATCACAGCACAGTACATCCCTGGCAGGAAACCAAGGCTTCAAAGTTACCTCGTTTGTATGAAAATAGCACCTGTATCCCTAGACAAAGTTGATGTGTGTAGTAAGACTGTTAGGTACTGATAAAATTACCCGTCATTAAGAAATGAAGAGGTTTTAGTTCAATTTTAGTCATAATAAGAGCTGTTCTGTAAAATGAAAATTATTAAGTCACATTTTATCTAACTTTTTAAAATAGTAAGTTAGTAGTGTACCTTTACTGGAGCCATTCGGTAAGCTTTGGTAGGAGACAGGAGTATTACTTGCAGCAGAAGAATATAATAAGCTGAAAATTCGCAATACATTATCACCTCCGAATACTGAACTGACCTAAATGACGTGCTCATTGCGTCTTGCTTGAGATACAACTCCGCACACCCCACCAGTCACTGACATGAAAAAATTTTTTTTATTTAACTGGACTGGCTGTCTGTATGATTTGACAGCTAAGTTTTTGTACCTATTTGAAACGCCACTAGCGTGCATCTAAAAAACTAATTTTGACGTACAATATGAAAATGGTTGCCGTGATGGTCTCTCCAGACTTCAAACAACTTAGGTTCCTCTGGAACCTATTTCGGGGACTAGTCTCTTACTTTAAGTTATAAAACTTTATATCCTAAGCCATTTATTGTAAAAAGAGAAAATAAATGCTTTTTATTATTATTATTATTATTATTACTTTCGTACCATGTACGCACGCTATGCTCACGCTACGTCCTACAGCGCCAAAATGGCGGAAATCAAATAGGCACAAAAACAGTTTGACATAAGCCTGTCCAGTGTAAATATATGCAGGTCAGTGCCACCAGTGCATAAAAAAGTTACTTGGAATCATTACTTGAATTTCTGGTCAAATCCTATCCTGAAGGTGCGATTTTAACAATTTGCAAAATGTGCTCATTAAAATATTATCTTAACTCGCTGGCAACTTAATAGTTAAATAAATAATGAATATTTAGCCTCAGCTTCTCTTCGTGAAGTGCCGTTAGTTACAGCGTGATGTACCCGCGATGGAGGTAACATTGCCAATTACCCATTCAGGCTGTACATGTGCACTAAAACGTTAAACAAGCGTTAAGCCGTGACCTGCGGCTGTTTAACGATAGGTTTCAATCAATGACATTGCTTTTGTACAGTTAACACTTAAGGTATGACCACACTCACACTTTGTTAACTTCTTAATTCTGAAAACAGACCAAATAAATAAAATTGAAATGTAGAGAGAAGTTAAAACTCAAATAAATAGTATGGATGGATACCTTATCTATATTATTTTTTATGACAAATAAAAAGATAGCTGTTCTTGGTTTTCCTTTAATTGGGATGTTGACAATTTTTTATATTTTATATTACATAAATTACCTCTCAAAAAAAGAAACCTTGGTAAAATAATTATTTCGCTAGCTCGAAAACTGCCCGAGATATCACAGTGTGAAATGCACACAAATGGACTCGCCCAAAAACGCTCCATACTAACGGCTACTGAATTATGACGTCACGCCTCAGTACTTTGTATGCAACGCGTAGGAAATTTGTTCGGCAGCTATATTAAATATTGTGTTTATCAAAATGGTTTCTTAGACAAATTTGCTATACATTTTACAAACTAATTAAAGGTATCATTTATTTTAATAAATTTTATACTTTTTAAATGGACTTGTCCACCCAACTTTGAAGGGTCATAAAACAAATAATATGCAATATATCAAACCAAGACTTATACAAGCTACTATGTTTTCGATTTTTATTAGTATTTCGTTATTTTATTCATTAGTCAACATCCCAATTAAATAATCTATTAGTGCCATTCACTGCTACGACAAGATTTAAATTTTTATCTTCTTTCACAGATATAAGTATACTGCGCTTCTTTTAAGGGCCAACATTTTACACTTCTGACTGGAGTGTATATTTGTGTTTTTATTGAATATTCGATTGATTCGAATTTTGAATATTTTAATATTCGATTGATTCGAATCGATTTATGTTATGGTAATTAATTAAGACATAAAAATTCTGTTATCAAAAAAACTAACTTCAACTTGGGACTTTCTATCCGCGTGAAATTTTCAAAATTCATTTTAGTGTTGTTTCATTTTAGGATTTATATTACTAATAAGTGATAGAAATTTACTAATAAGTAATAGAAATCTTTGTCAGCCCGATTACCTCTAAAGTAAGAAGTACGTTAATGTGCGAATTAACTAGTTAATCTGTAGATTAACTGGTTAACGCACTTTAACGGTAACATAAATAAATAAAAGGATAATAACAATTTAAATTTCAGAATATAATTTTACAGAAGTAAAAGTGTACTCCTAGCTTTACGATTTAAGATGCGCGCAAAAAAGATAAATATTTGGTAGAAGTAAATTATGATTTATTATGCATGGATGTTATTAAAATGATTTATACGCAGCTAGTTAAAATACTCATTGCTATTATGATAAATATAAAATAATTTTGATGATAAGGTGAATACCATTAACGAAATTGAGACTGAAAAATCCCTTATCTAATAAAAGTATACGACATTCATGCGCCAGTACGTCCGGTGAGGGTCAAACATTTGCCTGCTCCCTGGTTAACACCAGTGATTAGGAAAGTTATGGCAAAACGCGATAAGGCTAAAAGTCGACAAAAAATTTCACCTTCAGCAGAAAACCTGTCCGCATACAAAAAGCTCCGAAACCTTTGTAACAGGATGTGTCGGGACGCCAAACGAAAATACATCCATTCACAAATTGAAAGTCTTGACCAAAAACATATTTGGGGTTTCCTAAAGTCTCTTGGTGTAGGCAAAGTCGCAGATTCTGTTCAGAGTTCCATCGCAGATCTCAATACTCTAAATAAGCATTTTTCAACACCTCCTCTCATTTTAAATTCAGCCTCTAAATCAAGTGCTCTCTCTTCTCTACCGCGACCGGTCCCCTCTAACTATCCCTCTTTCTCATTTAGTGAAGTTTCTGAAACAGATGTTGCGAAGAGCATCAAGTCTATCTCCACTAAGGCTATTGGTAGTGATGGACTTAGCTTGGAAATGATTCTCCCGGTGCTGGAGGACATTGTGCCAGTCATCACACACATTGTTAACTTCTCGCTGCAACACAATGTTTTTCCTTCATCGTGGAAGAAAGCCCAAGTCATACCCCTCCCTAAAACTCCAAATCCATCCTCTTTGTCACAATATCGACCTATATCTATTCTTCCAATCCTCTCTAAGGTCCTTGAATCGATCGTTCACAACCAACTATACTCCTTTCTCTCCTCCTATGATCTTTTGTGTCCTTACCAATCTGGTTTTCGCCCTTCCCACAGCACGGTTAGTGCACTGCTGAACATTACCGAGGACATACGCAATGCAATGGATAACACTAAGCTCACGGCAATGGTTCTGCTGGACTTTAGCAGTGCATTTAACTGTGTTGACTTTGATCTCCTCCTTGGTACTCTGCGTTCTCTTAACGTCTCCGCCCCTGTCATTGAATGGTTCCAGTGCTATCTTTCTGACCGTTTCCAATGCGTAGTTTATGATGACACTTCATCTGATTGGGCGCGCTTATCAGCAGGTGTGCCGCAAGGCGGTGTTCTCTCCCCTTTATTATTTTCTATATTTATTAACAACATCCCCTGTGCTATATCCTCCCCTTTCCACCTTTATGCTGATGACCTGCAAATATACAGACATTTCTCCGTTGCCGAGGCTGCTGAAGCGATGGACTCTCTGAATAAGGATCTAGTTTCTATCCGGGACTGGGCCACCTCGTTTGGTCTTATTGTTAACCCTACCAAATGTCAGGCTATGGTTGTCGGCAGCAGCCGGTTAAGGACCAAAGTTGACTGGAAAGCTGTTCCAGCAATTATCTATAATAACCAGACAATACCATTCACAGACAAAGTTAAAAACCTTGGACTAATAATGGACTGCACTATGTCTTGGTCTCCGCATATTGCTGAAATTAGCAAACGCATTCACTATTCTTCCCACTCCCTCAAGCGACTTCAATACTTCCTTCCCTTCAAAACTAAAATTATGCTGGCCCAATCGCTGCTCCTCCCACTTCTCGACTACGCTGACGTTTGCTTTCTGGATGTGACCGAGGAACAACTGAACAAGCTGGAACGTCTACAAAATTTGGCCATACGTTTCATATTCGGTTTACGTAAATACGATCATGTGTCTCAATTTCGCTGCCAGCTTAAATGGCTTCCTATACGCCTTCGCCGTGATATGCACATCCTTTCTGCCCTCTTCAAAATCCTCAAGGATCCCAAATCACCTAAGTACCTCGTTTCCCGGTTCCAGCTGCTTCCTCCTCCCTCTCGCCCTAGGCGGACTTGCATCACTATGATGCTGGAGCTACCTAGAAGCAACACCAGTTTCCTCCGTAACTCCTTTTCTGTTAGAGCTGTACAGCTTTGGAATAAACTCCCGTTGAACATCCAGGATTGCCCCAACGTCAAGACCTTTAAATCAAAAGTTAAATCGCACTTTCTAGCACAATTATCGCACCCTGAGTCATAAATAACATTATCTCATAATCACTTACATATTTATTTATATGTATGTATTGAGTATGTATTTAGTGTATGTAGGTATATTATATATTATTTATATATGCATATGTATTTTATATATTATGAACAAGTATAGGTTTTGTATTATTATCTTATTATTTAGTTATTATTATTTAATGTCTTGCACTTTATGTACCCGCTTGCTGTAAATCTCTGACACCTCTTAGGTTGGCTGGAAGAGATCTCTTTAGAGATAAGTCCACCTTTGCTTACAATTATCTTAATGACTTATGTAACAATTATTATCAGTGCAATAAAGAATATATATAATATATATATATCTTTTTTTGAAGCTTTTCACCAGAATTAGGCTGTTATGTAAATAAATTGAATCAACATTGAATTTATTGCTAAATCAAAATACGTGGATAAGTAACTTATTTTTCACTATATTCTTTATCTGTTCAAGGAATATAGCTCTGTTCTTGTTGCAGATAAGGTTAGGTCGTCGACTTATCATTCTTAGAACCAGTGGTTATTTTAACTCATTTTTATGGCAAGTACGTAGTTTAACTCTCTAGACTTCATACCTAGGCGATAACCTGCATGACCTTTATGATGCACTAACTTTTAAGACGCACATAATAACGATATTATTGATCACAATAGTAATTTATAACCTAGACAGACAGTTATTTTTGATTAGATTTTTCCAAGGACTAACGAAAACCCATGTTTTTTAGTAAGTCGATTGTTAGGGTAAGCCAGTAAATTGTTATTCACAACTGGTTGCGAAACTCAGTTGCCATGGCGGCCGAAAGGAATTGTTACCCAAAAGATAAGGTTTCCCTATCGATAGAATCAGTCTTTCGTGGTGCTTACCTTTTTGAATAAGCTTCCAATGCGCTCACCAAATCAAATAGGATACTAAGGCTGCGTTCAAACGATAACACACGACTCGACCTTGAGGTCGGGTTGACCCGAACTTAACTCAAACTCACCTCAACCGCAGCCCACCTTGAAATACATCGCATACAATTTTGAGTCTTATGACACATTAATAAGCTCCTGTGTGATGTTCAGGTGAGTTTGAGGTGAGTTCGGGTTGAGTTTGAGTTGAGTTCGGGTTGTGTTTGGGTTCAGTTTGAGTTGAGTTCGGGTTGAGCGCGGGGTGTGTGCAATTGCATCGACAAAATATAACGGAGCTTATTAATGTGTCATAAAACTCAAAATTGTAAGCGCTGTATTTCAAGGAGTGGGCTCCGGTTGAGTTCGAGTTGAGTTTGGGTTGAGGTCGGGTCGTGCGATATCGTCTGAACACAGTCTAATCTTGTCTATCTATCTCTTTTCCGTGCATTCTGTACTGTGCGTGCGGTACGGTGATTTGCTTGAGCGCGTTCTAAAACCCTTCATGGGGTTTCCTCAGTAAGTCAATTAATTTTGTGTGCAGTGGAATTGCACAATCTAATTCCGCCATCTCCCTTTTTCCATCGGACAACTGGACGTACGAAACAGCGCCGAAGT
This sequence comes from Agriphila geniculea, assembly GCA_943789525.1. Lineage (NCBI taxonomy): Eukaryota > Metazoa > Arthropoda > Insecta > Lepidoptera > Crambidae > Agriphila > Agriphila geniculea. Next base: position 24,285,902 of record OX038871.1, read on the forward strand.
GTTTCCCGAAAGGTACAATCTGAGAGCCTTCAAGTCGCGAGTGAATAGGTATCTTCCAGGCAAGTGGGTTTCATCGTAGATCGCATCATCGCTTACCATCAGGCGTGAGGGGTCACAATACCGGCCCCTCTCTGCAAAACCGGTATTCTCGGTGTCGAGTCTAGGCAAATACCGGGATCCCGGTATTTTCGGTATTTTCGACATTAAGATAAATATAATTATTTTCTTAGCTTTCCTTTCAGTTAAAGTACTTATTATGATTTACTAATCGTCTCCCTCGCCGGTTTGACGACTTCCAACCTCCCGAACAAGCCGGGTTCCGAAAAGATCTTCGTACCTAGACCACATCCATACGCTACGGCAGGTTATACAGAAGACCGAAGTGTCTGCCGCTTTACTTCGCGTTCATGGACTATGAGAAAGCCTTTGGTTCTATGGAGACCTAGGCGGTGCCGGTGCTACAGTCTCTCCAGAGGTGCTAAAAAGATTACAGGTATATCGAGGTGTTGAGGTACTTATACGAAAATGCCACTGTGTCGGACCGAATACAAAACCAGAGCACAACTCCCATCCAACTGCAGCGATGTGTGAGACAGGGAGAAGTTATATCTCTGAAACTGTTTACAGTTGCGTTAGAGGACATTTAGGCTCTTGGACTGGTACTGGACTGGATAGGACTCGGTATCAACATTAATGGGTCAGTACTACCTAACACACCTTCGTTTTACCAACGAATATACTAGTTCTTATGGCCGAGACCTTGGATTGGAAGACCTGACAATGTTCGAAGATATCCGTAGTGCTTTCCAAAGAGTGGGTATTAAGATGAACATGGATAAGACGAAAGTCATGTCGAATGTCCATGTTGTACCCACATGTTATTCCCAACATGAGCTGGAGCTCATGTTGGGAACTACACTCGAAGTTGTTGACCATTACATTTACTAGCGTAAATGTAATGGTAAACTTAACGTTGCCTACGTGATCGAATCAGAATCGAAGAGAGCTCAGCTGAAGTGGCAGTGGGCGGGACACAGCGAGAAGAATCGATGATCGTTGGGATGGAAAGGTTCTGATCCGACCCTTTTAGACGCCATGTAGTCATTACAACCCAAGGGTCTACCTGTAGGTAATACGAATAAATTGGTTGTTTAATTTTGTAAATTGTGTGAGTTAAATAAAAGGCAAGCGGACTGTATAAAGGATGAGAATGAGAATGCGTACGCGCGTAGGTAGTCCACAGCGGTCGTGAGGCGAGTGATTTGCTAAGTCATGTTGAGCCCTCGGTGAATGTCGCGCAGCTCCGTCTGCCATCGCGATCCCTCCTCCTTCACCTCATGCCCCGGGTTTGCCCGGGCTGGTGTTGTCATTGCGTGAACAATTTCATTCAAAGAAAAGATTATTATGAAACAAATAATCCTACCTCACTAATGCCTGTGTCCTACCTACCGCTACCCATAGCACTTATTCGTTTTGAAAAAAAAAACTTAAACCATATCCCCAGCCTTGAATTTATGACTTCAATAGGATGACTTTATCATTTAAGAAAACAACTCTGAATTTGTTGGGTCTTAATGACTATAAAATATTAGTACCACTAGTAATAGGACCTTGGGATACAATGACTATAGTAGGGCCATTTTAATAGATTACATTTGACACTTCATCAAAATTCAACAACGTGACTTTCTAACGGCGGGCACGGATCACAAAACAAAGCCAATTTACGATCGATTTTGACAAATAGAACAAAGGACTGACAGATGTCAAATGTGATCTATTAAAATGACCCTACTGTAGGACACCATTTAAGAAACTTATTGTAAGAAACCAACCAAATAATGATGAAAAGAAAGGACTGTAGACAGTTTAAGATTGTCATTGTACTTCTGTTGATAAGAAGAAAACTAGAGAGCTGCTAAAAAAAGCAGGAGAAATATATTAAAAGAACGATTGTAGGAGTACTGACAGGACACTGTCCACTAAACAGACACCTGTCAGTGATCAAACGGACAGAGGATCCCATCTGTCTGTAAAGAAAGAGAAGAAACAAACTTCATTGCAGAATGCCCGATATGCGCATCACTGCGCTGGGAGCTCTTTGAAGCGAACAAGCTTTAGGAAGAGGATCTAAAGCAGTTAACGATAAGTCAACTCAGCAGATACTGTAAGCGTACAGGAAGGTTAGAGGGTCCGACGCCGGGTGGGGTAAACGATAACCCGCCTTTCCTGCTCTCAGCTTTCTGGAGATTTGGGGAAATCGGTGAAATGGTTCCGATCAAGGTACTGATCTGATCACGCGTTCGGCTTCACTGGCGTCCCCCCTTCTAAATAATAATAATAATAGGACACCATTTAACGTCTGGCCCTTAGGAGGTTAAGGAAAATCACATTTTAAATCAGATAAAACGAAAATTTAAACGAGATTTGTGATTTGCTTCGTTCTGTGATGAATACCGAAAATATCGTAAATCCCGGTATTCAAAAATTCAATACCGGTATTGTAATGGCCTCTTTTTAGTCCGGTATCCCGGTATTTTCGGTATCCGGGATCCCGGTTTGCGACCCCTACGTGATAGCGGGTAACCGCTGTAAAATGTTAAATAGGCAATATTTAACACTAGAAAAAATCAGATTCAATAAGTGCTACCTGAATTAACTGTACTGAACTGTACTGAACGCAACCCTATATTTATCTTTCTCTATGGTAACTAATTCCTAATCTGTGAACTAGCGTAGCGTCCAAAGATAGTGCCGGTTGAGTGCCAAATTATTAACGCTAACGCTGAAGCGTAGAATGTTGTAGAAAGAGAAACGCTTAGGTTTGCCACTTGAGTAGGCCCCCTGTATTAATTAATTTGGTTATTTTTTTGGAGTTTCGTTGGAGTAAGTCGTCGATATGCTTACCTCATTGATAGGGTTTGTGAAAACAAATCTGAAATATCCAATCAAAAACCCCTTACTGGTAGGCGATGCCGGCTCATGTGATTCCGGTGCTTGGATTTTTCTCGTTCCTCAAGTATCGATTTCGACATTTCTGAGGAATGTTTGTTCCTCACCTTACTATTATTCGTATATTAAGGTTAGAACTTTATTAGAATAATTTCTGCAGTAGTCGAACAAAATTTTGGTAAGGTAACCGCCTACTGGATGACTACGAGCAACTGCGAGCTAAAGCCAAAGAAAATGAGTTTCATACAGGAGAGTTATTTATATTCATTTTCATGTGAACAAAAGTAACAAATACCTATATTAGAAGATTTAGAATTCGTAATTTAAGTTTTTAAACGTGCTATCTAGAGTGACCATCAGCCATTTTTTTATTGTCCCTACTGCTGGGGCACATGTCTTCCTTATATGGGTGGATAGGGGGGATGGGCTATAACCATAACCCACCACGCGGGCCCAATGTGAATTGGTACGTGCTAACAACTGACAATGCAACCGGGACCAACGACATAACGTGCCATCAGAAGCACGGAAGAACTCGAGATAATAAATTTTGGTCACCCATCCCATCACCGACCCTTGCGAAAGTTGCTTAACCTTCGCTATCGCCGGGCCAGGCGCTGAAACACTGCACCATCGATGCTCCTCATGTTATAGTTAACATGAGGAGCATCGATGGTATATAAGTATAGGTAAATACAAAAAACCTAATAACACTGAATAGTAAAAAAATGCTAGTTATGTGTGAGAAACTTTTTCAAAATCACTAGGAATTTAATTATTTGTGAAGTCATATTTATAAAGATGTCACTTTAGTTAATATTACTACAGCCACATATTAAAGATGATACTAAATTTTCACCTCAGCTAATAATAATTATCATCAATATTTTCTAAATAAGTATCCCCACAAAAAATAATTGCACGCAAACGAAAATTCTTAATGATTTGTTGGTTCACGCAAATGTATTTTTTTTAGTTTTTGTTTCTTTCAAATGACGTACCTAGCGTAGACGGTGGCGGTAAGGTTTTTGTAGTGACCGACCGAAGTTTCGGTTTCGGCCAGTTTCGGCCAAAGAAAATGGTTTCGGCCACAGTTTTGGTGGCGGCCAAATATTGGCCGAAACTTTCGACTTGGCTGAAACTCGGTTTTCGTTAATTGTTGCGGGGCTAACTTCGGAGTTCACCAGCCGGCGTGAATCGGCGCGGTTGTGTTGAGTTGAGGTTACGTGGTTTAATATTCAGTTACTTGATTGATTTTAATTGTGAATAATCATCTACCCTAATCATTTACCAATAGGTATGTCAATGTAAAAAGTCAATTTAATGTGTGAAAACAAGTTTCAGTTTCGGTTTCGTCCGAAACTGGAACCAGAGCTATAAGTTCGGTTTCGGTTTCGGCCGAAATTCCGGTTTCAGGCGGACAATTTCACGCAAACGATTCTAACGAATTTAACGATTTTTACGAAAAAACTAATCACTATTAGTGATAAGTTTTTCGCCCACACTTCATTGTAAGCAGGACTTTTCTTTTTAGGGTTCCGTACCAAAATGGTAAAAAAGGAACCCTTATGGTGTGACTCAGTCTGTCTGTCTGTCTGTCTATGTCTGTCTGTCTGTCTATCTGTCTGTCTGTCACAGCTGGATATCTCGAGAACTACTAATGGTAACAACTTGAAATTTGGAATAGTTTAAGATGCTACTAGCTACTAGGGCATGTGGGGTATCATACAGCACCGTTTGCACGTTTTTAATCATTTTTTCTTTTTGTTTTAGGCCGCATAGTTTTCGATTTATAATGAAAAATGAAAAAAAAAACCGTCCCCCCCCCCTTATCACCGAAGTTTGCAAAGAAAAAAATCTGAAATAATTCTATGTGATAGCAGTTTATATAAAGATTACAGGAAAAATAAAACGATGTCTCAATATAGCACACTTTTTTAGAAATTATTAAATTTCTAAAAAAGTTAACATTCGTTCCACTATCGGTCAAGAGATGGCGCTGACCTAAAACTGAAATACTAATTTTATTATTCTACTCTGCATGTGGTTTAATGGTAAAATTATAATGGTACGGAACCCTCGGTGCGCGAGTCCGACTCGCTCTTGACCGGTTTTATTTGTTTTCTTTTTTCTCTTCTTTTCTTTCTATTAAAATATTAAAATACTTACTTACATTGATCATTAATTTATGTAATTCTTATTAATAGGTATAATTTGCCTGAATTAATTAAATTTTATTTTATATTCTATTATAGTGAATTGACCTAACTAGAAACATATAATTAAAAAGATAAGCACAAAAACTTTTCACAATTAGAGCATTTTACCAAATATGCCCTCACAAAAACAGCGCGTTACGTTGCGTAGCGACAGCAAACGACGTTGTCATGTATGAAATGCTATGTTATGTGTCACACCGAACGCGCGGCTGATGCGTAGCTGCTACGCAACGCTACGCGCTGTGCTGCATCCGGTTTGACCAAAAATAGCACGGAAATCTCTGCGCGCAAATCAAACTCGTATGGTCCGGTTTTTTTTCATTAAGGTATATTTTTCTTATTTAGTTGTTGACTGTATATGTAACTTATATTATAGAATCATATTGGTTTCACGGATGTGGTTTTTGTGCTCATTTATCACTACTTACTGAGAATATTATTCAATATAACGTAGTTTGTATTGTAATTGTGATGAGCTCAGTCTTGATGATGCCACTTTATGTTGCGGTCATTAAAGTTTATTACAGGGTACTTTATAATTGATATGAAAGATACAATCAATTAATCAAGTATGCAAATTAATACTTAGGGTTATTTTCCTAAGTTATATTATTTATTCCGTGATTATGGACTTAAATATCGAAACATGTTTGGTAGGGACATAATTAAGAAATACAAGAGATTGTTTTTTAAAACAACAGTAATGCCCAATGGAAAACAAAATATAGGGGTATTTTTTATTGTACCTAACATTACTGCTTCGATATTTTGATGTTAGAATAACATAATACCTATACATACCTACCTAGATATTTTTCACCGATATTGTTTTTCCAAAGCCTTAAAGTCATATATTGGTAATAATAAAATACGTCGTCTATATAAATAAAGTCCACATTTTTTTATGTTTTACTAGCTACTGATGCACTTTGTGGCATTTAAAAACAGTGTTCAATGTGTATTGAATTGTAAAGTATTAATCTAGCTAGGTGATTCTAAATTTGGAGTAAAAGTGACAACACTTGGATCCAGAAATGTTTATACACTATTGGTAAATCTATGTTATTAACCGAGCAAGCGCGAAGTGCGAGCGAAGCGTCTCCGTTTAACCTTGGACAAAAATGCTCTCGTAATATGTCTGCCTGGCTCTGCTTCCTCTACAGGCCGCATTTTTCAACCGATTCTCGTGAAATTTTGTGAGCAGATGGCCTACTCAAATGGCCAATTTTCGATACATTCGCTAACTTAAAGCTTAAAATCGTTTAGGCGCAGAACGCCAAAAGCGCAAAATGTCAAGCCATCGCAAAATGTCAAAAGAGGAGAATGTCAAAAGAGCAAAACGTCCAAAGCGCATAATGTCCAAGGAGCAAAACGTCAAAAGCACAAAATGTCAAAACATTCCAATTATGAGATTTACCAAAACACCATGATTTAAAACTTATTTTGATGAATTGGAATTCATTAATAATTAAATAGACATAAATAAAACAATTTTTAACGGATACTAGCGCGGTTTTATTGAAAGTACTTTGGTAATTAGTTGGTATTTGGTTTGATTTTTTATTTTCCTGCCGTTTCGGCACCTTTGCAGTGCAATTATGAAAAAAAAAATATTATTTATTTTTAAATGAATTCCAATTCACCAAAATAAGTTTTAAATCATGGTGATTTGGTAACGCTCACAATTAGAATGTTTTTACTTTATGCGCTTTGGACGTTTTGCTCTTTTGACATTCTGCTCTTTTGGCGTTTTGCGATGGCTTGACATTTTGCGCTTTTGACGTTCTGCGCCTAAACGCTTAAAAATAAGCATAGAGACGATCACGTCGCAAGTTTATGTAAATCACAGACATTGTTGTATTGTACGGAATTGACAAGCCTACGACACGTTATTTTAGAGTTTATGGCTTAGTATATTTAATTTTCAAGTTAGCGAACGAATAGAAAAGTGGCAATTTGAGTAGGGGGGTAGGTTTGATAAATTAGTTACTTCTTATAATTTTATCGATTGAATTTTTCGAAATTTTACTTAAAAAACCATATTTCAGCCATTTAGAAAAACGCGAGGCCTACACAGAGCAACTAGCACATAAATAAATAAACGTAAACTGAATCTAGTATGGAGGTAGAAAAAAGGGTAGGTACAATTGTTGTTTTTATTTAGATTTAATATAATTATTTCATATATTAAGTACCTACTTATTATTATTAAATAATGATCACCACAAAACCTTGTAAAGGTAATTTTATGAGTTATACCAGAACATCCATTAGGTATTAATAACATATAAACTTTACTTTAGTTACAATCAATTTAAATATACATTCGGGTTTTTCGAAATATATAATTTTACTTAAACAAATTAATTAACAAGTAAAAAATAACAATTCGGCAAAATTATACGAAATACATTATGTAAAATTTTATGGTCTTAAGTGGTTTGAAATAAACTAACACAAATTAATATAAAAGTAATTTATTTGCTCTTAAGAACATTATACATTATGGTAATCGTTTGAGCATTTTCAGTTCTTTTATTATTTTAGATAGACTTTATAACAAAATAAATACAATGAGAAGGCGCTACATAAAAATAACGGTCTTTACGTGACGCGATCTATATCAACATACGATGGAGGCATATATTTTTTAGAAAAACATATTTATTAAGGTATGTAACGAAAGAATTGTTTTCACTTTGCAAGAACACAAGACATCACTTAAGTACCTAACAAAAGCATTCATCTTTAAAGTCTATTTTGGTGTCTAGCGAATATCGTCCTTTGACCAATAAAAAATCACAGTTTTCACGGCACATAGTTATTCGAAGATCAGCTAACGCTTCTTTCCGTACCTGTAAAAAAATATAATGTATGAAAAAAAAAATTGGCTTTATTGTTAAACTAGCGCCTACCCGCGGCTTTGTCAGCGTACAAAGTTATTTTTCTATTCCTCGAGAACCATATTTGATTTCTGCATAAAAGGTACCCTACCTTATATGATTTTTGTATCCCTGATGTATGCGTAACAAACAAAACAAATGGACAAAAAAACTCATTTTCTCATTTAAAATATTAGTTAGGATTCTTAAATACAAGAGCAACGAACTCGGACATAATGAAAAAATCGAGGTCAAACTAATGTATTGCCCCTGCTCAAATTGTATGATGACTTCCGAAAAGTGTTGTGTCAAAAACAAGAGATTACTTATATTCACAGAACAAAGAAAAAAATTCTCTACATCCATCGGCCATTTTTAATGTCCCCACTGCTGGGACGCAGGCCTTCCGTATGGGTGGATAAGGAGGATGGGCCATAACCCACCACACGGGCCCAATGCGGATTGGTCGGTGTTAACGACTGCAAATTCACCCGGGACCAACGGCTTAACATGCCTTCCGAAGCACAGAGGAGCTCGAGATAATACATTTTTGGTCACCCATCCCATGACAGACCCTTGCGAAAGTTGCTCAACCTCTGCAATCGCTGAGCCAGGCGCTAAACCACGGCGCCATCGAGCTCCTCAGAAAAAAAATCCCTCCAGCTTATATTAATTTGTTTTCCTTACCCAGACTGCGCTGTGGCTGTAGCTGTGGCAGTGGCGGTGGCTGTGGCTGTGCCGCCACCGTGACCCCCGCCAAAGTTGCCACCGCAGCCACCTCCACATCCTTGTCCGGGTTGTTGGAATCCACCTTGACCACCATAACCCCCTGGTGACCCGCCATTGCCGTATCCCCCACCGTATCCTCCACCGTATCCGCCGCCGTATCCACCGCCGCCACCGCCACCGCCTCCGCCTCCGCCCCCGCCTCCGCCATAACCGCCGCCGTACCCGCCGCCAAATCCACCGCCGCTACCGTAATTGCCACCTCCTGACTCCTGAACGTAATTATGACCGCCGCCGCCATGATGTCCATGATGTCCATGGCCATGACTGTATTCACGAACTGAAAGTAAAAAAAAACTATACTTTATACTTTGCCATAAAATGTAACAAAAAATAAATAAAATATCGTATTTATTTTGCAATAGTTATGTAAAAAGGCAACAATTTCAGTCAAGGCAAAATTCATAATTTATTATGGGTTGAAGGAGTTATCGTTTTGTCAGTCAAACCCGGGGCACATAATAGATATAAGTACTATCGTACAGAAAAGAAACTCTCCGCCCCGCCCCACAATCAATTACCTCACCCCACCTGCGCCCATCGCGCGAGTTCCGTGTGCCGATCCGTGTGCTCATTCAATAGCTCGCACACAGTTGCGCGTGTATATAGGTAGTTGAAACGCGACGCTGGTATGGAGTGCCCGGGGTGTGCCCGGGGCGTGGGTTCGACTGACAAAGCGATAACACCTTCAAACGTAGTAATAAAATAATGTTTACTCGGTGCTAATAAAGAGGCTCATATAAAAATATTGTATACCTGGCTTCACCACAATGATGGTTTGCGATGGCTCTTGGTACCCGCCACCGTATCCACCGTGTCCACCATATCCACCGTGATGTCCGCCGTATCCACCGGAGTATCCCTCCGAGAATCCACCGCCCCCATAACCGCCACCAAAAGAGATCCCACCTCCTCCTAAACCGAGCAATGCCTTCTTCAGTAAATGTCGCTTCTGTCTATTTAGACTGCCACCATTTTCTTTCACTTGGTCTTCTAATTTCTATAAAAAGTAAAGGTAGAATATTAATTAAAAATATATTTTATCGCAAAGTAAATAAGAGGTTTTCTTCATCGAGCTCCTTTTTATTTACTACTGTTTTGTTGTTATAATTTTAAAGTAATTTATAAAAATAGATGAAAATTGATTTTTATGAATTAAAAAACACTTGTCAAACAACAAGTACAGCATAAATAACAATTATTAATAAAAATTAACCTCTGATAATTATCAAACAAATTGATCACTAACTTACTGTTCATAATCTATTTCAACTAAAAAATTTGGTACGCAAAGAGCTCTTAATTTAGTTTTCACCTATTTATTTTTAAGTAATCAGCTAAGGTTCTCAAAATTTGTAAAAAGTGCGTGCTCTTAAACTTAAGTTTTTAATTTAAAACACGCAAACTAGTAGTTAACCAGTTACCAAGTCAACTTTAACAGTGGATGGCAACTGGTTACTTAGCAAACTAGTTTCGTTATAACAACGAGTATGAGACTATAGGTTTAAAAATAGTAAAATAAAATACCTGAACGTATATAGGTTGAGGGTTCCTCTCCAAAGACTTAGGTTCAGCCCTGCTAGGCTCCGGGTGTCTCTGAGCAAGGAGGACTAGAATCGGGAACTGTCGCGATCTCGTGACCTGGCTCCTAGAGTCCCTAGGGGGTGCTAATACCGGAGCCACAAGCACTACTCTTTCCCCATCCAAAGAGTTGTCATTCACCGTCGCCGCCGCAACAGTGGCCAGAGCCAACACAACCACCACACCACTGACTCCCATTGTGATCACTGACTGCCACAGGACTCACAACGCAAACCTATTTATACAAATTTTTCCTGCAGACGCTACGACCGACGTCATGAACCGCCTATTCGCAGGATCGCTTCGTAGAATACTCGATTCCCACGATGACGTTATCGGATATTATGTCGTCTTAGATCGATCAAATTATTATCGATTCTGAGGTAAATTTATAATAGAACGTTTTGAGAACCAGATATTCTGCTGATAAATTGCGAAGTTCGTGCCGGTATGTGACTTGGTTATTCCCTCAAACCGGCTGCGTCGGTTGCGTTTGGATACAAAATAACGACCAAAAGGATGCTTTGGTGGTTCTGCGAGATTACAATAATAGTTTTATTTGTAATTACAAACACGAGATGCATCTTGTTGGATGCTTGAAACCTGTTTCAGTGGTGGTAGGTATTCTTTTTGGCTTATTTTAGTAATCTGTACCAGAACATAGTTGAAATAAATATTGCACCTCGCAATAAAACAACATTATAACTAAATAATACTGACTGTAACAATAACAACATCTCCATTAATGAGTCATCCATCACAAAGTCTTGCTTTTTACTGAAAAAACAATGCTTTTGTTATTGATGTTACGTTCACTGTTCACCATACATAAGGAAATAATTACAGTGTCATAAAATTTATGTACTAACCGAATAAAAATTACGGTCTTTCTGAATAGGTATATTTTGATATTTGAAATTACTGTTAAAGTACAAACTCATTTTACATCGACGGTTAGGTATGCACAATATAGCAATTTTATTGCCATTTCCATCTTGGAAATGAAGATGAATAGTGAAATTAATAGTGAATAGTGCATTAATTTAAAAAAACACACAAAACAATATTATTTTATGTAAGTATAAGTGGTTGAAAAACATGTTAGCATGTTATAAAAATTATTATACTGAAATCTCAATTACGGAAATTCGGATGTTTGTTACTCAATTAAACTAGGCAAGGTAAGCATCATGCATGATCTCGAAAAAGTATACATATTACCAAATTATAATATAATTTGGATTAGCAGGACAACTCGAGGATAATTTGAAGTCACTCATCCCGTTACTTGGTCTGGCTCAGTTAATCACTTTAGGCCTACTATTACTATAAAACCCCTCTCATATTTAGTAACATGAGTGAAGTTAGTACCTAACCTAACTAAAGTTAGTAATATGTATACTTTTTTCGAGATCATGCATGATGCTTACCTTGCCTAGTTTAATTAAGTAACAAACATCCGAATTTCCGTAATTGAGATTTCAGTATAATGATTTTTATAACATGCTAACATGTTTTTCAACCACTTATATTTACATATAATAATATTATTTTGTGTATTTTTTAATGACTGCACAGGGGGGCTCTCGATCACAATCTCGATCCCGTCAAGAGTAGAGACTTTCGATGGGGTCGAGTTCACATCAGTACCCTTAAAATTTTCATAGATAATTCTCTATCGAGTAATTTTACGCGTGTTATTTTTTTCGATAGCTGTTCGTGCCAAGGGTACAGGATCGAATCTTAATATTTAAAATCGTAAACTGAATGACTGACTGACTGACTGACTGACTGATCTATCAACGCACAGCCCAAACCGCTGGACCTAGAGACTTAAAATTTTGCACACAGATACCTTATACAGTGTAGGCATCCACTAAGGAAGGATTTTTGAAAATTCTATCCCTAAAGGGATGAAATAAGGGATGAAAGTTTGTATGAAAGTCCCTCAGTTTTGAAGCTAGGATCGTCAAATTTTGTGTTTAGGCTGACGATTGAAAATTAATAAATACGGGTCTCAGCGTTTTACAAAATTCTACCCCCGAAGGGGTCAAAAGGGGGATGAAGTTGTGTAATGAAGAAAATCCTTTATTTTCGAAGTCAAAATTGCTAAATATATAATTTAGGCTTATGAATGGAAATCTAACGCAACGTATATTGTTATTGTTAGTATTTCAATCCCTACGGGGATGAAATGGGGGTGAAAAGAGGTAAATAAACCTAAAAATAGATATGGATGTTGTTATTGGGGTTTTCTGGGATGACGATTGCAAAAATGACATTTATTTTGAAGTCCAACACGGTGGACATGATTTGACCCCTCAAGGGGTGCAAATGGGGTTCAAATTTTGTATGAAAAAATAATATTAAATGGATATTACAACTTTAAACTTCGTAGGAGCACGTCTAAAAATAAATAAGCAAACATATTTTGTGATTTTGAAAATAAACCCCTTAGGGGGTAAATGGGGTGAGTAAACCTAAAAATAGATACGGATGTCGTTATTGGGGTTTTCTGGGATGGCGATTGCAAAAATGACATTTATTTTGAAGTCCAACACGGTGGACATGATTTAACCCTCAAGGGGTGAAAATGGGGTTCAAATTTTGTATGGAAAAAAATATTAAATGGCCATTACAACTTTAAACTTCGAAGGAGCACATCTAAAAATAAATAAGCAAACATATATTTTGTGATTTTGAAAATCAACCCCTTAGGGGGTAAATGGGGTGAGTAAACATAAAAATCGATGTGGAGGTCGTTCTTGAGGTTTTATGGGATGGTGATTGCGAAAATTACATTTATTTTAAAGTTCAACACGATGTACATGATTTAACCCCTAAAAGGGTGAAAATGGGGTTCAAATTTCGTATGGAAAACTTATGGAAAAATAATATAAAATAGACATTATAACTTTAAACTTCATAGGAGCACGTCTTAAAATAAATAGTCAAACATATATTTTGTCATTTTGAAAAACAACCCCTTATGTGGTAAATGGGGTAAGTAATCATAAAATACTATATATGGATGACGTTCTTGAGGTTTTATGGGATGGTGATTGCGAAAATGACATTCATTGAAGTCCAACTCGGTGGACATGCATGATTCAGCCCCAGGGGACGGGGAGAAAGGGAACGGGAACTAGACGGAGCGGAAGAGAACGGGAACGGGAATGGGACGGGGCGAGAATGGGAACGGGAACGGCAGCGGGACGGGAACGGGACGGGACGGGAACGGGACGGGACGGGGATGGGAACGGGAATGGGGACGGGGACGGGGACGGGGACGGGGACGGGGACGGGGACGGGGACGGGGACGGGGACGGGGACGGGGACGGGGACGGGGACGGGGACGGGGACGGGGACGGGGACGGGGACGGGGACGGGGACGGGGGCGGGGACGGGGACGGGGACGGGGACGGGGACGGGGACGGGGACGGGGACGGGGACGGGGACGGGGACGGGGACGGGGACGGGGACGGGGACGGGGACGGGGACGGGGACGGGGACGGGGACGGGGACGGGGACGGGGACGGGGACGGGGACGGGGACGGGGACGGGGACGGGGACGGGGACGGGGACGGGGACGGGGACGGGGACGGGGACGGGGACGGGGACGGGGACGGGGACGGGGACGGGGACGGGGACGGGGACGGGGACGGGGACGGGGACGGGGACGGGGACGGGGACGGGGACGGGGACGGGGACGGGGACGGGGACGGGGACGGGGACGGGGACGGGGACGGGGACGGGGACGGGGACGGGGACGGGGACGGGGACGGGGACGGGGACGGGGACGGGGACGGGGACGGGGACGGGGACGGGGACGGGGACGGGGACGGGGACGGGGACGGGGACGGGGACGGGGACGGGGACGGGGACGGGGACGGGGACGGGGACGGGGACGGGGACGGGGACGGGGACGGGGACGGGGACGGGGACGGGGACGGGGACGGGGACGGGGACGGGGACGGGGACGGGGACGGGGACGGGGACGGGGACGGGGACGGGGACGGGGACGGGGACGGGGACGGGGACGGGGACGGGGACGGGGACGGGGACGGGGACGGGGACGGGGACGGGGACGGGGACGGGGACGGGGACGGGGACGGGGACGGGGACGGGGACGGGGACGGGGACGGGGACGGGGACGGGGACGGGGACGGGGACGGGGACGGGGACGGGGACGGGACGGAACTGCAACGGGAGCGAGAACGAGAGCGGGAACGGGAATGGGATGGGATGGGAACGGAATGAGAGCGGGTCGAGAACGGAACGGGACGGGACGGGGATAGGAATGGGAATGGGAATGGAAACGGGACGGGTCGGGACGGGAATGGGACGGGACGGCAACGGGATGAGACGACAACGGAACGGGACAGTAACGGGAACGAGAACGGGACGAAACGGGAACGGGAATGGGAACGACCAGTCGTTTTTACTCGATTAGGCGGGTCCCCACCGAGCGAGCGAGCCTCGTGCGACAAACGCCTTGCGTCTTGCGTCTTGGCAAACGTCTTGCCTCGCGAGGCAGCGCGCTTGGTGATGACCCGCCTAATCGCGTAAAAACGGCTGGTCGGATCCCCCTAAAGATTTTCTCTAATATCCACGCGGACGAAGTCGCGGGCGGAAGCTAGTATTTATATAATAGATGTAGGTAGTTCGGAAACGAATGCCATGGTTTCCATTTTAGGCTGTTGTGACGTTTATTTGATTCGAACTCGAACTCGATCTCGTCGGTTATTCGCTTCGAACTCGATTTCGATCTCGATTGTAATTCATGTATGTAGTACCTAGTTAGTGAATTAAGAATAGTTTCGAAAATAGTTAAGTGCTTTTTTTTGCTGATCGAACACTTTAATCTCACTAATAATGCCTAATATAATAATCTGTAATAATAAATTTAATGTCACTTATAATGTTTTGTTAACAAAATTGTAATTTTTAATAAACATTGTATTAAAGTTGTTGTTTATATACAAAGATATCATCATCGGAGGTATCGAGGAGTATAATTACGTAGATGATGTATCCATAAATCTGTGATATCTTGCAATTAGATAGACGGTCGTAATAACTCGGAAAAGGTATTTTACCTTATTCTTACATTGTAACACCGGTTTTTCACCACTAGTTTCTGACACATGAATAAGCACGGGAAATAATGGAAAATATATGTCTTTGTTTCTTTGAATGGTCTGTAATGATAATTAATTGTTCAGATGTTTTTTGTAAGGCAAACTTTGTATTTTCACACACTCCTATCTTACACATCTTATATTCTGTAAGTCGTATATGTTTATTGTAATGTAATATTGTCGTCGTATGTTTTTTCTAGTAGGTAGGAGCAGTAATTAATAAAAGCGAAATTCCGTTTTAAAATATAGCTCAAAAGAAAATAGGGCACTAAATATGGTTTTCCATAAATTTTCCATACAAAAGAGCTAACTACTGAAAGGTATTTTTATGATAAATTTAATCTGTTTTTATTTTCATTTGATATTTTTCGAAAGCTGTAATAGGCAACTTCCGGACTTTCCTGTCAAATTTACTGTTTAGTCAGTACATCCGTGTGTCAGTTAGAACTTATATAGTTAATTTTCACGTATTTTTGTATGAAACCCCAATTTCTTTCTATTCTAACTGACACACGGCGAATAGGAGAAATTATACAGTAAATTCGACAGTAAAGTCCGCAAGTTGACTATTAAAGCTTTCGAACAATATCAAATTCAAATAAAATCAGATTGAATTTATGTTAAAAAAAAACCTTTCAGAAATCAGCTCATTTCCATGGAAAACCATATAGTGTAGTCAAATTAGGTCGAATTTGCAAAAAAATCGAAAGTAATTCGTGTAGTTGTAATTTTTTGTGGAATCGTTAGAAGACATGAATATAAGTTTCCTCCGAGTTTGCACCATTCCTGTAACGTACGGAACATCGTTTAATGTTAGGTATTAACATAAAAGTCCTAATATTTTTTAAATATAATACCTACAATAATAGTTACTTTCCATGTTTTGTTACAATTTTAATTACATATCATTCCATACCTAGCTTGCTTAAATCAGATAAAAACTTACCTTTGTGACGTCGTAGGTACTTGTTCCACTACTTTATCGACTGACAAAAAGTGATTTGATGATCAGTAATGCATGCACAACGCGAAAGTAGTGGAACAAGTACCTACGACGTCACAAATAAAAGGTGTCGCCTCCTAGGTTTAGATTTTGTCAATTATCTCGGTAACTTTTTTACTGTTTTTATCTGATTTAAGCAAACTAGTAAATGCAATTATAGGTAATTAAAATTATATTAAAACATGGAAAGATACTGTTTTTGTAGGTATTATATTTAAAAAAATATTCTTTGGTTTTAATACCTAACATTAAATGATGTTCCGTACATAGCAGGAATGGTGCAAACTCGGAGGAAACTTATATTCCTGTCTTCTAATGATTCCATAAAAAATTACAACTACACGAATTTATTCCAACCTTTTTGCTAATTTGACTATACTAATATAGTAGTCCCTATTTACTTTGAGCAGTCTATACTACTTAAAATATAATAAAATTACAATATAATAAAAGTATATAGGTAGGTATTGTAAGAATTTATTTTCACATAAACAGGCTATCCACTTTGGAGTTTTCTATGCTACAAATTATTAAAATTAATTTACAGATTATTTATAAGAACTTTAGACCTGAAATAAGTCACAGACACTTTAATGTGACCTTTAAAAATATGTAAAATAAGACAACATTTTGTTTAATGGTGCGTCATTCAAATTTTTCCATTTTTACGGCGGCCACGTGAAATGGCAACCAGCGACACAATTAGCGAATTTGTAATACATTTGGTGTGATGCCGCGAATTTATTGTGAACTAGCGGCCGCTCGCGATATCGTCCACGTGGACTTGTTCTAGGTGGCGTATCAAGATGAAACATTTTAAGTTAGACTAAGAAATACAACTGTGAAAACCGCATCTAATTTCGTACAGTAATTTTGCGCGATGCGCGTATAAACAAACAGACAGACGAAATATATAAAAAAAAAGTTTTGTCTTCTGTTGCTCTTATGTAGACCCCTTATTTTTTTCTTAAATAAGTATAATCAACGTACAGACATCGGCCAGTAACAATTTTATTATTAGTAGATATTACCACAGCTAATATTCTATACTGTGATATTACCCTGTGCGGGGAGCATGTAGAGCGCGCAATGCCAAAGACTATCGCGGGTCGCGTCGTCCGTCGCCTTTTACCGAGTCGCGTGCCTAGGCGGTAACACGAGTTTCCGGGTGACTTTACTCGAGTAGGGAATTTTATCGACGTCGCTTGTAAAATCGAAATGAAAACCTAATTTTAATGAGGTTGTGATTCGATTTTACTAGCGATTGTCGATAAAAATCACCCCCCTTAGTGCTCCGCTTCGTAGAACTGTTTCTGGTTCCAATTCGCCAATCGCAAGGTTCTGTAAGGTGGTAAATGAATACAGCGATATCATTGACATTCATTACGACTCGCCAAACAAGATCCGTAAAACTATATTAGATAGGTGGAATATTTCTTAATGTTAAAAAATGTTTAGTTACGTACTTACTGCATTATTGTCTGTATCCATATCACAGAATAGATATAAGTACTACCTACATATCTAAGAATTTATCTTAAATTTGTTTGATTTTTAATTTTATTTAAGTTTTAAGTTATTGGTGCATGTTGTGTTTGCCTGTAAAAGTTTGTGGCAATTAGTTATATAAGTTGAAAAAGTATTACTTTATTAAAATGTATTGTTGTACACAAATGTTGGCAAACCTAATAAATAAAATAAAAAAATAAATAAAAAACCCTAGTCGACTAAAGTTCCATAGCAAGTCGCCCGATATCGAAGAATTAAATTTTCTGTTTATCGTCACACACCTTGGACGAGAGACGATAAAAAGCCTATTTAATTGTTGCTTGTGGTTTGACGCGTCATCTGGTACTCTCCAAAATAATGCCTAAAAGGATCATTATTTTTACTATGGTAATTTTATTTTGTCTATAATTAATGAGCTATAGCTATAAATAATATAAGTTGGCCTCACAACACGTTTACACGTTTGCCATTACTTGGCAACTCAGTATGAAACGAAACAGGGAGAAAATCTAGCCCTAACGGAGTTTCTTGCCAGTTTTACTAAGTACTAGATCTACCGTAGTAGGGTTTTTCCGACCCAATGGCGTAGCTTTTGACCTTCAGAAGTGGTTGAAATCAACTTAAAACTGAGTAAACAATGTTGTTTTTTTTTACTGACTTCATCAGACCGAACTATGTTTTAGTTAGTTCCTGAATTTGAATGATGTAAGTACCTATACTTACTTTTTTTTTTATTAATTTCAAGATTAGATACGGTTGTTTACCTACCTACGATTTGAAACCGTTAAGATGTTTTGTTAATTAACAAATTTTACATGATTTCATCTCAATAAAAAAAAACTAGTTTCTTTAGCATATTTTATTGAATAATTTGAATATTATTAAATATATTTTTTGATACCGATTTTTTTTCAACTTTTACAAAGAACTTGTCTTTAGCAAAAAAATATTCAGTAAGTTTATAATGTAAAACACAAACCAAGTTGTAGTATGAATTAATTTAATACACTAATTAATTCTTCGTACTGCAATATACTAATCCTTCGTTTAGTAACTTGGGTACTGCACTGAAATAAATAAATTGAAAAAATATTATTGACAGAGTTATATGTATTTCTTTAAAGTACCTACTTAAAGGTAAAATCTTTAATTTGGACCTAAACCACCTAAACCTTAATACTTGTACTATTATGTATTCTGTGCCTTAATTCGCCTATTCTGACTAAAAATATTCCACTACCAACGGCCCCGCTGTCATTTTATCTATTTTTTATACAATACTAAATAATCGAAAGACGGGAATCGAACCCGCGACCTTTGGGTATCCGGTCCAATGCTCTGACCGCTGAGCTACCGAGTCACTAGTGGCATCGTCGAATTCCTTGTAGTATATCCTGCTCTTACGCTGTAAGCCAGCGTTATTTCACTAATGTGAGGAATTTCCTTGACATTCAATTGAAATATCTTTCCAGATATTTGAGATTAGATGAATATTTTTTTAGTTTATTATCGTTAGGACTTATCACACTTCATTTTGGTCCCATATCATGACTGCGGAAGAAAAATTACGCTAGCGTAAAAATAGAAACCCGGTGGTACAGTGGTTTAGCGCCTGGCTCTGCGATTGCACAAGGGTTAGTCGTGGGATGGGTGACCAAAAATGTATTATCTTGAGCTCCTCAGTGCTTCGGAAGCCATGTTAAGCCCTCCTCCTCCGTGGTCCCGGCTGCGTTTGCAGTCGTTAACACTCACCAATTCACATTGGGCCCGCGTGGTGGCTTATGGCCTATCCTTCTTAGACAGGTACCGCTAGGTTCTGGAGTCTCAAAAATATTTTTTTTTTATTTTGGAAATAGTTTTTGCTCTATTTACTTAGCATGATTTTGTGTCATTTTAGGTGGATGCATAAGTTACAATTTAGTTTTTTATCTTTTTTAACAATATAGGACGATAAGAAAAAGATAAAAAAATCACTTTCATGATGATTACGAAGTATTAACGGATCTGCATGAGCTTTTTGTGTCATCTCTGTCCACGGGAATACTGTTATTTGACTATTACCTAAAACGTTACCTAATTGCCTTAGTAGCTCCAAAATAAAATAACAATTGATTAAATAAGTGGGGAAGAACAGCTTTTGTCACCTAAGGAACAAACTGAGATATTGGGGATTGAAACTTATGATCTTTATTTATTTATTTATATCTTAATAAGTAAGAAAAGCATTTTTTGTTAAAATATATTTATTATTAGTGCATTTTTTTTAAATTTTTTTTACTTTACAACAGTTTACATGGAAATCTATTGTTTTTTTTCTGAACGGTTCCGACATTGTATGTTTTTCACCTGTACTGATATTTTAAAAGCATATTAGCTCAGTATCTATGAATGTTTATTGCCCTGTGTTTTTGACAGAACATAGCGACAAAATAATATGACATAACAGCCTGCATAGCCAGTAGAAAAAAAAACAAAAAGTGTGACAAAAGCTGTTCTACCCCTGACCCCTTCAAGTGTTAAATGTTTTAGATCAATGGTATCTGTTGTACAAAATATTTTGTGCCGAATTCATCAATGGCATTTCCAGCTTTTTTCTTTTTTTTCCAACACCCTGTAAAAGTCACAATAGAAAATTTAAGTTATTCGAGTTTGTGTATTTATTATAATTATGGGGTAGCAAAACACTATTCACGAATTGTGTCGTTTTTATCAATGGAATCTTATATTATATGTGTATTTGTTTGTAATGTTTTTAATGTAATAATGTAATACTGCCACAGAATAATATATAAGTACTAGGATTTGTTCCGGATTCGTCATGTTCCTGATTCGTCGTATTCCAGATTCGCCGAATTCCAGATTCGACGTATTCCAGATTCGTCGAAATACAGTCCATGACATATTTTTTTATTTATTTATTCAAGTATTTATTTAATTATAAGATACAAAAACAGCATAATATAATTAGCATGTTCGTAATAAAAAAAAAACAAATACAAAATTGACACTTATTTTACTGATATTTTGTCCATTTCAGTAGTTTATTTTATTGTGAGACTTTTTTAGGGTTCCGTACCCAAAGGGTAAAAACGGGATCCTATTACTAAGACTCCGCTGTCCGTCTGTCTGTATGTCTGTCTGTCACCAGGCTGTATCTCATGAACCGTGATAGCTAGAAAGTTAAAATTTTCACAGATGATGTATTTATTTCTATTGCCACTATAACAACAAATACTAAAAACAGAATAAAATTAATATTTAAGGGGGGCTCCCATACAACAATCGTGATCTTTTTGCTGTTTTTTGTTCGATATGAATAACAACAACAGGTAGACAGTTGAAATTTTCACAGATGATGTATTTTTGTTGCCGCTATAACAACAAATACTAAAAATAGAATAAAATTAATATTTAAGGGGGGCTCTCATCAATTTTTTTGCCGTTTTTTGGTACGGAACCCTTCGTGCGAGAGTCCGACTCGCACTTGGCCGGTTTTTTGACATGCGCAACGTGATGGCGAGGCTTGCAAGCAATTTTAAACATAAAATGGTAAAGCGCCAGTGTTATCGATTGTACGTATCACGACGAATCAGGAAATCGGCGAATCTGGAATTCGGCAAATCTGGAATACGGCGAGTCAGGAACATGACAAATCCGGAACAAATCGAAAATACGATTTGTTCCGGATTCGTCATGTTCCTGATTCGTCGTATTCCAGATTCGCCGAATTCCAGATTCGACGTATTCCAGATTCGTCGAAATACAGTCCATGACATATTTTTTTATTTATTTATTCAAGTATTTATTTAATTATAAGATACAAAAACAGCATAATATAATTAGCATGTTCGTAATAAAAAAAAAACAAATACAAAATTGACACTTATTTTACTGATATTTTGTCCATTTCAGTAGTTTATTTTATTGTGAGACTTTTTTAGGGTTCCGTACCCAAAGGGTAAAAACGGGATCCTATTACTAAGACTCCGCTGTCCGTCTGTCTGTATGTCTGTCTGTCACCAGGCTGTATCTCATGAACCGTGATAGCTAGAAAGTTAAAATTTTCACAGATGATGTATTTATTTCTATTGCCACTATAACAACAAATACTAAAAACAGAATAAAATTAATATTTAAGGGGGGCTCCCATACAACAATCGTGATCTTTTTGCTGTTTTTTGTTCGATATGAATAACAACAACAGGTAGACAGTTGAAATTTTCACAGATGATGTATTTTTGTTGCCGCTATAACAACAAATACTAAAAATAGAATAAAATTAATATTTAAGGGGGGCTCTCATCAATTTTTTTGCCGTTTTTTGGTACGGAACCCTTCGTGCGAGAGTCCGACTCGCACTTGGCCGGTTTTTTGACATGCGCAACGTGATGGCGAGGCTTGCAAGCAATTTTAAACATAAAATGGTAAAGCGCCAGTGTTATCGATTGTACGTATCACGACGAATCAGGAAATCGGCGAATCTGGAATTCGGCAAATCTGGAATACGGCGAGTCAGGAACATGACAAATCCGGAACAAATCGAAAATACTGCCCCAAATCAGTTTCCATAGACGGAGATGACATAAACTGTACAGTATCTTAAATACATACTATTGAGTTGTTTTATTATTTTAAATCAATTTTGTCAGTCTTGAGTTCAATAGGGAATATGCATGTTTTTTTCCGTAGAACACAAGTTTTTATTGAATTTTTATTAGGCAATCAAAAAAGTATGTAAGTAAAAATAAATATGTTCTAATTGTAATTATTGCTACATTTATTATGAATTTTCTCTACTTCTGTATTAGCGATTTTTATTTGAATTAGGAGTTTATAAATAGCAATAACATGCAATTTTATGAGCAATATTACTTCTCTTAAATGATAAAATCAACATTTTGACAAGTAAGAAATGGGCGTCTTTTTTTTACATGTAGTTAATTGGTTGTTTTATGAGTTTTGTACCTGGAGGACTGACGATTACTGTGGTGGGGCTTCTGCCCATTGTGTTAGTCCCATAACCGTATTGGGCAGTCCTGGAAACTGGGATTTGTCCTGTAAATATAGTAAAAGTTGATGCATACAGCTATGTAAATAGGGTATTTTCCAAAATTTTTAAAACTGCTTATATTTCAAGATTTAACAGAAAAATAAAAATATTTTTTTCTCTCCATTAAACCAATTAAAGTAAAATTTATTTCAAATGGTTTTGAATTTACCGCCAAAACGCTCGGTTCGATGACGTCTACTGTGTGACGACAATAGTACTGCAATTTTAAATAATAACTATCTGTGACTGGGAGCAGATAAGTAGACCTCGCATTATGTCATTTTTGAACATTTTTCGAAATGACTGAATTTTTTTTTTAAATTTAGGAAAACTGAGTTGACAAAAATTCTATATTATTATCGGTTAAGAAATGCGACCTCTAGAGGAGAACAGACGGACAGAAATACGAAAGCATTTTTGACCAAGCTGAAACGGAGACGCTTCGCGCTCGCTCGGTCGATAAAATTGCAATTGAGCTATATTATAGTTCTTTATAAAGGGTGTTTTTTTAGAGGTATAGAACTTTAAATTGCAATAAAACAACGATGGATTATTCGATTGGCATGAATTTTTTTTATTCGAAAGATAATCTTGTGGCATTACATTTTAAATATGATTTCTGGCATATGACTGCCACGGCTGGCTCGGATGTAGTCCAATCTGGACGTCCAATTTTCGATGACTTTTTCCAACATTTGTAGTCGTATATCGGCAATAACACGGCGAATGTTGTCTTCCAAATGGTCAAGCGTTTGTGGCTTATCCACACAGACCAATGACTTTACATAGCCCGACAGAAAATAGTCTAGCGGTGTCAAATCACAAGATCTTGGAGGCCAATTCACATGTCCAAAACGTCAAATTAGGCAGTCACCAAACGTGTCTTTCAATAAATCGAAATAAAACTGCACAATTTGCAGGCGTTGTTCAGGCGTGAGTCTATTCATGATGAATTGCCAAACCAAACTGAGAAGAAATCACTTGACAGCTGTCAAATCGGTCGCCATCTTGAAAAGTAATGCCAACTTAAAGTTCTATACCTCTAAAAAACACCCGTTACACGATAATTAATAAAATCAACGTTTTGACAACGAGGAATAGAATGTCCTAGTTCTCCTACCAGTAGGAGAGTGAGGAATAGAATGCCCTCGTACTTCTACCAGTAGGAGAGTTGCAGTAGGAGCTAGAGAAAATGGTGGTAAAACGGGGCCGGGGTGTAAAGCTAGGCCACAGAATAACTAATAGTACAAGTACAGAAGCAGCACTCGGCAAAGTCATTTAAATAAATAGCGACTTTTACTCCGACACAATAAAGTTCAATTCAGGTCGCGCAGGTCACTTAGTAGTTGCCTCTATTTCTATCACGTGCTCTTACCTTTTCTGACGACGCAACGTTAGGGTTGTCTTTCTTTAAATGAACTGCGTAGCATATATCTCAGTCACTTGTTCGTTCGAACGAACGGCTAGCGGTTGGTGCTTATCGCGCGACCTTGAGCGAGTGAAGCAGCCCTGACCCCCGAGCATGACCACCGAAACACGATATGATATATCGATTTATCACGTTTAACTGTCAAAAGACAATAGATTTTGACAGTTGAATGTCGATAAAACGCTATATCGCGCAATATATATAGTGTTTCGTCGCTCATGCTAGGGGGACAGGCTAGGGTTTCTTAGGATGACGGTGCCGTAATATTACGGCCGTAATTTAGCGGCGTAGAATGTTGTCAATGTAATGTAAACAGTACGGCGCGCCGTATTGTTTACACATAGACAACGTTCTACGCCGCTAAATTACGGCCGTAATATGACGGCACCATCATCATAAGAAACCCTAGCTTAACTGAACATCAAAGAATCTGTTGTGAATTATTGATGCCGTTTATAGCCACCAATCTGCATTGGGCTTGCGTTGTGGGTTTTATGGTCGATCCTTCTAAACCATTCGTCAGCAAGGCGTTGATTACTAGCAGTTAGGATATCAGAAAGGCCAAAGATGATGATATTATTAAAAAGTTAATACCTGAATTTGGTACGACTACCACGGTCTGCTGTCTTGGTATCTGACCGGCGGAAAGTTCATAATCTGCAACCAGGAAACAATCAGGAAAAATAATGTTTCGTTTGTCACTATAAACGGACTAAATAAGGTTAAGAAAGAACATACTTGCAGAACCTCCCCACAATTGAGCAGTAGCAATATTTTCTGCCTGACAAAAGAGATTTGAATGTATTATTCGGATAAGTGGTTACTTAAATAATATTAAAAAAAAATCTGAAGAAATAGACCTGTGGGTTGACTGGCCATGAGTTATGATCTTCACGAATATACAAACAATTCACATTCACAAATATAAACGCAAATAAGAATAAACTGTAAAGCGACATTTTACAAATAATGTAGGTACTCGTGTATACAAAATATTAACCTGTGTTCTCAACAGGCTTTGAAATATAAGTGACAATAATTGAAAAAAGGTGTATTTATAGTACCTAGACCAGAAGGTTGTAGATTTTTATCTCGTGAAAATTTCCTTCATCATATAAAATTGCTCATAAGTGGGTGGTTAGTTACATTACATAATATCTTTATAGAGCTTATTTAACTTGGGAACATGATTATTTACGTCAATGTTTTAGGGTTCAATAATAGAAAGCATAATATAAGCTCATTGATAAACAACTAATTTCATTTGTAAAGTAATCAATGATTGCATACTAAATTATTATGACGTTATAATAATATAATAAGATTGCATATTTTTGATTTCCTTTCAAATAATTTTACTATGTAATTATTATAAAAAATTAGAAAGTGAGTTTGTTTAAGTATTTGTTTGTTTGTTACGTTTTCATCTCATAACTATACTCAATCAAGCATCATGAAATTTTGCGAACACTTTGTCAGAGAAAAGAACATTCTGGTACCAAAAAAAAGTACTGTTTTTGAGGGATAGAAAAATAACTGTCCACATTACTTGATTACTGTTTATATCCCTGTCATTTTGCTTTTCTTTGCTCTTTGATCTTTATTTCGCCTAACGCTGGTCCCTTATCACCCCTCCCCTATTCTAAGGAAGAGGTAGGACCAATATGGATCAGTTGTTAGGCAACTTTTGTTGTTGTATATGTTACGGCTAATACCCGAAGTGCAGTTAAACCTAGTTTTAGCCGGCTAAAGCTAGGTGTAGCCGATGCCTGTTGCCTAAAACTATGTGAACCGATCTGCTTTACTCC
Source organism: Agriphila geniculea (assembly GCA_943789525.1). Lineage (NCBI taxonomy): Eukaryota > Metazoa > Arthropoda > Insecta > Lepidoptera > Crambidae > Agriphila > Agriphila geniculea. The sequence goes on from OX038871.1 coordinate 24,312,262, forward strand.
TGTAGGTCCCGAATATAGGTTAAAAATTTAAGGCGAGCGCAAAGCGCAGCATAGCGTGAGCCTTAAATTTCGAGGATTTTTTTTTACAGACAACAGAAATAACTTTCTTAATACCCCATGCTACACCTAGTTTTAGCTGGCTACACCTAGTATTAGCCACGAGAAAATCGGCTACACCTAGTTTTAACCAACAGCTATCGGCTACACCTAGTTTTAGCCGGCTAAAACTAGGTTTAGCCGCACTTCGGGTATTAGCCGTAACATATACATGTAATGGCAACTAATCTCTAGTAGGCTTACTAGCATTACAGTGTCTTATTAAAGCAAAAGATTTTTCACGTGCACCTGTATCCTGGTCACGGGTTTTCTATGATTCTTAAGGTTTAATTATTCAACCCAAATTGTTTTGTTTCAACGTCAAAAAATTCAAGATTATAATTTTGTTTATAAATGTTTTATTTCCCAAATCTTAAAATGATTTGATGTTATTAGATTAGTAAATTAACATTTAACATTATCGATCTCAAATATTAATGAAATAAATTGTAGATGTTTCATAGATTAATTTCCCCATTTTAGAGTTTTCAAAGGGTTTCTGTTACAAATAGTATTATAAAGTGTTTTTTTTTTCATTATAGGTACAATCTTGCATTTTAGCCCTTCGGTGGATTAAAATATGAATACCTTTGAAGAATCATAACATAAATCACTAATACAAACAGGGACTGGTATTTTTAATCAAACTTTTAAAAACGCTTTTGTCTATATAGGTACATTACTGTGTTTAAGCATGCTGGCTAGCGTGTGGAAAAATGACAAACTAAAATATAATCTTTCCCTTTGTACCTAATTAAACTTTTAAAATTAGAACTAATACAAAAATTAACAAAGAAAAATTAAGTTTTAGTCCTTAAATCAAACTCGTTCTTGAACGGGTTTAAATGAGACCAATTAATGTAATCAACAGATTTAATTATTTAAAAGGTTATACAGCATCTTGTTCGCCATTATGTGGTTGGAATTAACGTCTTTTCAGATTAAACATCGAGAATCTTCGTCGCCTTTTGGGTTCTGGTGTCTGATCCTCCAATTTCTGTAACAAATAAATTATTTTAAAGTATTAAGAAATAAACAAGGTTTTAAATGTATATTTCTTACTTATTCACAAAAATATTAGCTTTTACATTTAAAAAAAAAATCGGGAGGTCCCACATTTACGTGAGGGTCTGGTCCATCATGTTCTAAATTTGAAATACAGGGCGGAAATGAATCTCAATACTTACTTCCTTCCTTTACTAGTAGGGAAGACTCTACTAGCGGGAAGTAGTATTTAAAATTCAAAGCGGTATAACCATAGCCTTCTATAATGATATAACTCATCAGCTAGCATTATTTTTATAAAACTTTATGGTTGCATGACTGGTCGATTAACATGGCCACACGAACCAATTTAAAAACTATTTTTTTACAAAGAAAATTTTATTTCCTTGCATTTCTTAAGAAAAGTACTATACAATCCTTGTGCGGGAAGCAATTTACATTGCCTCGAATTATTAAAGCCCTGATAACCTCCCGCGCTCGCCTGTAATGTACCTACTTTGATACCTAGGTAATGTTTGTAATAGTCCGGAACAATTATTATAAAATACTTCATGATTGATTATTTTTATTGTAATCTTATTCAAACTAACAAAGTTTTACCAAACAGGATTTAGTTTTTTGAAGTGAAAACTTCTTTAGCGGCGCTGTATACTTTTTTTGTAATGGGGAAAAAATGTTAAACTGTCAGGGTCACGTGCGTGACCTTGATCGAAAATTCGTAAGACGGATGTGACGGATGGAGAGTAGACAGCCGGCGGCGGAAGTATCCCCCTCTCTTTCTACGGGGTGCGGTGAAAATGGCAACGCGTCATTTCAAGACGTAAACACTTGTGTCACCATAGCAACGCGCTAATTTTTTCATTCAATGTCAAAACTCTAGATTTTCTGTCAAGCTATGGATAAGACCTTCGTACAATACTGTTCTGTATTCGTAAATTCAAATGCAGAGTAAATTCGTAAGACGGCAATTCGTGCAAAATTATTCCCTAACCATTCCAAAATATCCAAAATGCACAACGTTAATATTCAAGTTTTCATTTCTGCCGGTACTCCCGGAGTGCAACCCCAATTTTTATTTAGTTATTCAGGTTGTTAAATTACTATGGCTTTATTTGTGGTTATACTACGTATTCCACCTGGTGGTACTGCATTTTATCATATAACTCTTCTTTACCTTCTTCTTTCTCTCTATCCGTCACACAAAAACATCGTTTTCTAGAGCGAGAAAGCCAATCAACTGTGTCTGCGCTCTTCGGTATACGAAAGGCTATATCGAGGAGCGCAAACTTATCGGCGAACTTAGACGATTGGCTTTCTCGCTCTGAATTTTTGCAGTCGCTCTAGCGAACGATTTGCGCGGTGGTGGAAAGAGTGAGATGAAAAACGCGGAGCCACTGGTGCAAAGTGCAACGCCAAAATAGTTTACTTACCAAAACAGACAATACTCACTTGAACGTATATAGGATGCGGATCACCATCAACCTTCGGCTCCTCTGTCTTAAGATAAGTGTCATTAGTTGACAACAGCATCAAAACAGGGAAATCCTTAGCAGTTTCCGTCACCCTAGCTCTGGCCGCCTTAGGAGGCGCTAACACAGGCGCTACCAACACAACATGGTCTTCAGAAGTTATTTCCCCACCAACAAGACTTAAGAGAACGAACAAAAGTGGAGACGAAAAAGCGAGTCTCATCGTGCCCGACGTAGAATGTTGCAGGAAATGAGCAACTACCTTTATTTATACATGCGATACTCAATAACATCACGATTTATAAAATGACTAGTGGCCCGCCCCGGCTTCGCACGGGTGCAATGTAGTTACCTACTAATGTAAAACTGTGCTATGTCAGTGTGAAGTTATTATTAGATATATTACAGGTTATCTACATACGACGTACGCAAGGAGTGTTATAATATAATTGACGTGTGTGTGTGTCTGTCTGTCTCCGGCAACCTAGCTCCTAAACTTATGGATTGATTTTAATGCGGTTTTTATGCAAAGGTAGTTTAAGTGAAGCGTACAGACGGCGGGAAGCGACTTTGTTTTATACTATATACTATAGCTTTTGCCCATGGCTCCGCCCCGGCGTGGGAGTCTGTAATTGTTGTTAGTCTTTCCCTGGAAACCAATAATCGGGATGAAAAGAAGCCTGTGTTAAGTATTCCAGTCTATAATCTATCTCTGTGCCAAATTTCGTCTAAATCCGTTCACCCGTTCAGACCTGATTGAGTAACAATATGAAAAACATCCAAACATCAAAACTTTATCATTTTTACAATTTTGTGATTATATAGGTAATAACTGCACCCCGCGGTTTTAGCCGCGCAGTCTGTCGATTCTGTAACCAAAATCGCATCTCACTTCGAACCCACTTCACTTTGCGTGAATTTGTTATTAGAAATTAGCTAACTAAAATTTATTAATTTATTTTTGTGATAAAACAAAATTCTTATCATTACCTTATTTGTGATTTAAAATTCCCGTGCAGTGAAGTGAGATTCGAAGTGGGGTTCGAGTTTGGTTACAGAACCAACGCCCTCTTCACGATTCTGTATTAGGTAGGTAGGTATACTTATGTCACGGACAGGCCCGCCCATGTATAGACTTATATATTCAACTCTGTAATTAGTTACATGTAAATAATTATACTATGGTTTTGTCTCTTTACTGTCTTCTTGTCATATTGCTTTCTTTTGCCTATTGCCTATTGTAAACGTGCTCCCATAGACATAGAAAAATTTTCTCTGCACTCAAGAAGACCAACAAAGCGTGGAAAAGAGAAGTTAACATCATACGGACACGGTCTATGTAAAAAAGAGACAAAGGAGCAAGTGACATGTGCCAACATTTTTTACAGTAAGAGCCCCTAGCGTCCCGCCTAGCAAATGAGCAATCACAGTTTGTTTAAAATATTTGTTAATCTTAATTAGAATTTAAAATAAAGGTATCGTGGAGCCATGGTGTCTTGTGCTCTAAGTAATGGTGATGTGACAAAAATAAACAATCCAAGTAATCACACTTTTCACAGGTAAATTAGATATTCCCACACATTTCTTTAAAACCGAATTTCGCTACATTTATTCGTTTATCGACGAAGAAAATAGTATGGAACATAGTTTATTAATTTCCTTTGCCATATATAGTCATATTTTATGTTTCCCATATAAAATGTATGCATTCGTTTTCGGATCACTTGTTTATTGACTTTGTTGTTCTTTGACATTCTATTTCTATGGTGTTTCCATTATTCTGCTATTAAATCTTCCTTTTCCCCTTTCAACTGCCGTTTCCTTTGCTGTCCTCGATATCCTGGTCCATAAAAAAATTAGCGGTATTTTAACAAAATAATTATAATTATATTATGTAATATTTAATAATTAAAGGTATCTTCTTTATAAATAAAAATCTAATGTAATGTTCAACAACATAGAAGTCTTTGTGTATGATTATTTGTTTCCTATGCAGTATGCACTCCTAAACTATTCATCCACATTCCACATCCGATTAGTAATGTAATAAGCCTATATGTTTGGTGAATTGTTCTACTTACGACTGAAAAGGCTCCTGGCTAAAAAATCGTAATATTGCAACGCATGCCGGGTGCAATTATGTTAAAGAATTATATAGTATAAGTGTATTATCTGTTAGTCTTTTGGAAGATTCAGTGGACGTCAGTGCTGACAACTGACATTTATTTTTCTTAATCGTACAAATGCACTAAGAAGTTTTGATTCCGATATCGAAGTCAACCACCCTAAAAATAGCTTTCTACCCCTTTTCAACCCTGTTAGGGGATACATTTCAAGAAAATACGAAACACCTATTCAATTAATTTTGTGAAAGAATGTCTATGCCAAATTTCAAGTCAATCGGGCCAAGGAATCGCTTTCTCCCATACAAACTTTGCCACCCTGTTTTACCCCCTTAGGGGTTGAATTTCGCTAAATCCCGTCTTAGTGAGCACCTTCACCCTAAAAGGAACCTCCATGCAAAATTTGAGACTCCTAGCACTTGTAGTTTCTGAGATTTCGTGATGAGTCAGTGAGTGATTTACTCTTTTATATATATAGATGAACTTTATTTTACCATTCCTTTTGTTTCGATCACGACGTCTTCAGTTAATTAATGAGCCGCTTTTTTTCGTCTGAGTATCGATTGCTGTTTTAAGATAAGTATGTAACTTGAGTTCGTAAGGCCGTTGTGCAGTTCTGCGTAATGGTATGGTGTTACAATGTGTAGGAATAAATACTGAATTAAGTTTATGGTAAATCGATTATGGGACATATTTGTGGTGCAGTCATGATACGTTCGTCACGGATGTAGTATATTTAGATATTTACGAAAGTAAATAGCTTGATATTGATAATCAACTCCGTAGTATAAGACATAGCTGCGTTTGTTTGTTCCTTTTTTATTTCTACAAAAAAATGCTAGCCAGTTAAACCCAGAGTGAAGATAGGATAAAGGTTCCCCTTTAAAATCAATTTATCGCTATTGTTTATTTTAGTGAACCGAGTGAAATAGAAACAAGCGGTTAAAGCAATGAGCGAGTCGTAGTGTAGATAATATTAATATTTTTCCTATAATAATAAATTATAACACTACACTTGTACTATTAGTTATTCTGTGATACTCCTAAGAAGTAGTTACTAATTGTTACATTAAGGATATTAATAGATGGAATGTGTAGATGTTTTGCTTGATTATATTCCTGGAGATGTGTGTACATAACATAAATCATTTTAAGACATGGTAAAAATGTTTAACATGTAGAGCCATTTTAAATTTAGATAGATTTTTGTTTGTTTCAAAGAATGTTTTGAACTTTGTGGGAGTAATATTACTTAGAAATAGTAGCCACATGTATGATGAGAGGATTGATTGATTGTAAGTGATGACGTAAAATATGACGTGGAAAATAAAAAAAGTCTCATTATTTAACTCTGACCTTTAATCGAGACTTTAGAGAGACGTCGATAGTGAGAATAAAGGGAAAATATTATTCATTGTTTAAGTAGGTACCTGTAGGTACTCTTTAATAATGAAAGAAAAAACCTGAATATTATATTTTAATAAAAAATTCAAGGTCCGTTTACAAAATGCTTGATCTGAGTTCTTGACCGCTACGACACAAGTTTGATGTTGATTACTGTTGATTCAATGGCCTTGTAGTGGTTTTTTCTGAAAAATCATTGGGTTTGTATAAATTTACACCCTAATTAGTATTAAAAATAGGCTTAACAACTTAACTAATTATGCACATCCATAAGACAAGCTAATTTAAATGGCAGAATTGATTTTATTAAAAGTAGTAGGTGTAATAAAAATTTAGATCTTTGGAAAGGGACAAGTTTTTATTTTTATACTAGCTTGTTTGAAAGAAGTAGTTTCTGTTGGTTTTGTTATTAGATTTCGAAATTTTTGTGCATGTTATCATTTAATAACGTTTGAGCATCAAATTTGTATATAGCATAACTTACTTTAACTAGCAATTCAGCTGGCACCTCCTCCAATCCATCTTCAGGGACGAAAAATATACCATCAGGCAGTTTACCTCCAGAATCCTGTGTCACCTTGGTAACTGTCAATTTGCCGTCTTTTGGTGGTTTTCCTCGGATCAGATCGAATAAGTCTCCTCCTTGCAATTCATAAGCAATATCTTCTTTTTGAATACTTAAGTCCACAAGGAAAACCGACACACAAAAAACAATGACACATCTCATTTTGCAAACGTTTCCTTTTAAAGATGCAAGTGAACTGATTTTAATATATTAATGAATCGCCTTTTATAACTAAAGCCTTCCTCTTATAAAAAAGCACTGTCTATAAATACTCATTCCGTATAAGCTTTGCTCTCCATCAAATCGATATGTCTATTAATTATTACTATTGACAATGTTAACGTAAGTTAACAAGTTTTATTATATATCAATTATCACTGTTAACAGTGTCAAAGTTCAGAATAAGTTTATCGTTGATGTCCAATCTACTCAAAGATATTACATATATAGTAGAGAGGGTTTGGATATTTGCATAGAAGCGTCATTTAAAGTGATGCAATATTTTTATTTCCTTCTGATCTTTATTTTTATGCAAAACAAAAAAAAAGAGATAAAAAGTGAAGTGTTAACAAACACAATAGCAACCCAAAGGCATGTAAATGTAAATGTTTAGCCTACTTGTAGCATATTAACAATGTTGATCATGGACGTAATAAATACGAGATTATCTTGAACGATCTGACCCACCCAATCACTGGGGAATTCACAGAACATCTTATAAACAAAGGCATAAAGAAACAAGAAAATTGTACCCAACTAGTATCCACTTTTAGTCTTATAAGTAGTGGAACATTTTATAACTTTGTCACATCAACTTCAATGCTTGTTCAGTATCTTGCAAAGCTACTATTACTTGCATTTATTGGTGCAACAAGGTACTAACGTGTGTCTACTTCAGAGGGCAACCTTACCTGTAATTTAATTCACTGGAGTACTTATCAAGATGGATGCGTGTGCATTATAGTTCGTAGTACCTAAGTAGATTATTCGCAGTAATATTGTCATAATTGGTTGATATTCGAGAAACATGGTTTTTACAAATTATGGTGTTTTCATGGGATGAGTAGCTGAAACTGAACTGTTTTGGAAACTTGTTTTTATTTGTTGTTGTGTGGAAGGGTTATTCATCTAAATAGATATTTTATTATAGGTATATAACTAATTTATTATTTCATCAATAAAATAACAATTTAAAATCTCTAGCTCCCCTTGAAAAATCATGACCTATGTAAGATGGGGCGTGCAAGCGATTTTAACCTTAGGTCAGGGTAGGTTAGATGGTCCGTGCCCTCGACATTACCTTACCTACTACTAGTAGCATCCTATGCCTTCCGAAATACCCACCTCATTGAGATTCAACTACCAGATCCCTAAAACCGCTAGGAGATGTGTCTTGGTAATTAATTATTCTAGTAGCAAACAAACCATTGTTGCTCGTTCATGTTTCCACGGGACGTATTTTCCTATAGTCTTGTTATTACTATGTATGACGAATCAATGTAAGTACAGTAGATAGGTACATTATCTGAAACTATGAATAGCTTTGATAGGTAGATGTTTATTTCTTATCCGCTTTCATAATATGTTTTATCTACACTCAAAACGTAATCTTCCAAATATGAATTCAAAAAGATTGTATAAACAAAGAACTTTATTTTCGAAATAAAAAAAAAACTCATTACAGTGTGCAGTCAACTGCATCATAATAGTAGTTTATGATACAAGGTTGGTAAGGAGGTTTTTAAAACGATTTGACGTTTTATAAGCCCGAGCCGCAGGCGAGGGTTTATAATCGTCACGAGTTTTAAAAAACCTTAACAACCGTGTGCCATACTACGTTTTTCAATACATTTGCGAGAAAACATTATAGGTACTACTGAAATTGTAATCTATACATATAATAAAAGTGTAAATTCTAAATATTTGTGCGCGTATTATGCAAAAACCACTAAAAGAATTTTGATGGGCTTTTCATAGTTTAGTAGATTAAGGTCCAACTTAAAAGCTAAGCTATGTTTTATTTAATTCAGCTGGGTGGAACCACGGCAACAGCTTGAACTCTCCTTAGTACTAGTTTTCATACACTAAAGAGGTCATTTTAAACTGGTTGCATTATTTTTCTACTGTCCACGCGGACGAAGTCGCGGGTGGAATCTAGTAGAAATTAAAAAAACGTACGTAAACATAAATGCACGGTGCGGGCGTGCGGTAAAATCAACTTACCGCACGCTGTACTAAACCGTAAACAAAAACGCACGGCGTGCGGTAAAATCAACTTACCGCACGCTGGCATGTCAGCGTAAGCTCACATTTTCGAGCAACTGTATTGAAAAATAACTTTTTAAATTTTTACAGCACATTTTTACTTTTTAATCTATTTATTGGCGCGTATGGGCTTATTGTAATATCTATGGTCTGTAGTGCGGGCATGAATTTAGTGCATCCCTTCGGTATAAACGTGCGGGGCGTGTCATTTTTAACCATAGACCATACAACAAGTACTTTTTACACAAGCACAAGTACAAATACAACAAGTACAAGTACGTTTTTAAAGCAAAACAAAAAAGTTATGATTTCAATTTTCACTTTTTGTTGTCTGAATTTCGTAGATTTTTTTTATTCATGCTTTAAAATATCTGATAGCAGTGAATGTGACAAAAAATTGACTCCGCCCGAGATTCTACATGCAGCGACGGAAATGACTCTTATATCAAGGTAGTACGGTAATATCAGCAAATATATACTCAAATATATACGCAAATATATACTCTCTCTTTTTTAACTTTGATCTTTTAAGTAGTAGGTTCAATCCCAAATTGTATGAGTGTAGATAAAGTAGTGTATGAAACTTCACATAACTAGGTATTAAAACACTCGTGTGATACTATTAAAAACCTCAGTTTTTAAACACTCTCGTGTTTAATACCCCTCATTATGTATCAGTTTCACAAAGTACTATTCTGTTATTTATTATTTAAACAATTTCTCAACTCATCTAGTGCATTGTAATCGTAATTGTATTTAGGTTGAATTATAATCCTAAACTAATGGTGTTTTTAAAGAAATGAAATGTCTTGGTGGAATCTTCATTTCATACAAAAACGGCTGAACGTCTTTTGATTGGCACACAGATAATTTAAACAGAGGATATTTTTTATTCCGGTCAGTTCCCTCTATAAACTTTCCGAATGTCCACGTGGACGAAGTCGCGGGGTAAAGCTAGTACTTAATAATCATCAAATCACATATAAACTGCTATAAGGAATAAGGATATCAAACGGTAAAATAAAATCAGTATTATTATCTTTTAATTATTTTACTCTGGTAGTAGAAGAAAATTCGAGTGGTATGATATAAAATAGGTATTAATTGATAATTATCCAACCGGTTTTCTATGGTTTCGCACGGGTCACGCAAGATTATTCTGAAACAAATACATAATAAAATCAGAGATTGAATAAAACTAGCGTTTTTTAAGCCTTAGCTTCTTTTTCGTATAGAAATATATGTATTAGGTGTGGGTTGGCGAAAACAAATTTCATACATCTTTGGATAGTCGTTTTCGGTTTTGCCAAATGTTACATTGGCTACAAACAGCTGAACGGAGGCACAGAGATAGTTTTATAGCCTGGATTAAATGATAGGATACTTTATAACCCGGTCAAAAGTTCCATAAGAATATCCGAATGTCCACGCGAACGAAGTTGCGGGCGGAAACTATTTATTAGATTTTTAAAGCGATGAAGTATAAGTAAAAGTGAATTTACAGCGGTCATCAACGAGAATAACTAAGCTAGTAGATAATATTAGAAAAAAGTGCTCACCTTTGGTGGTAACAAGTCTCTCGAAGGTTTTTTGACAGCTGTTAAGTCTGAGGTTTTACTAGTCCCAAACTTCGCGCTTTTATTAAAAGTATTCAAAAGAGGACTCCGTGCCGTCGTCGTAGTAGATGCTCTATAAATATTGTAGGCTTTCGTAGATGCACTTAATAGCTGATCTGGTAACGGAAACACCCTCCAGCTGACGACACAACACAGGCTCAAAGCCAGAGTTAAAACTAATAGATGACACTTCAACATTTTAGCAGACACGAAAGATCACGTTCAGTGTAGAAACTAGAATGTCTGGTTTCATCTTCGATTGTAGAATGTCTACTAAGCAATAGATCCTCATCTAGTTCACCCTGAATATTTGAATAATTGATTGGCGAAATAATAATTAACTATTATATCTATAGAGTTGTATGTGGACTTGTGACATATACAAGAAAAGTTGAGAGACATGTAAATGAACATTATATTATAATTATGGTGTTATGTATTAACTTATCAAAAACTAATATAATACTAATAAAACAATTTTTAACGGATACTAGCGCGGTTTTATTGAAAGTAGTTTGGTAATTAGTGGGTTTTTGGTTTGATTTTGGTTTTCCCGACGTTTCGGCAACTTTGCAGCTGCCGTGGTCACGGGGGACTGAAGCTACCCGTGAGTCTACCCTCAAGCGATGAATTTTTTTAGACGTTCAGAAATTAAAATTTAACATAAAACATAAAACAATAAAAATTTTTTGTTAACAAAAATTTTTTATTGTTTTATGTTGATTTATAATTTAATTTTATGAATTATTTAGTGCTAAAGAGAAAGAATCTACTGAAACTACCACCATTTCATAAAATTGGGAGACCCCTCCAAGAAAGAAATGGCGAAAGAAAAATTGGAGAGGAAAACCGACCTCCGTTAAAAATTGTTTTATTTCATGTCTAGTGAGCGCGTAAGCTTGAGAAGTGAGCATTAAATATGATAATGATAAGGTTTTGCGCAAGCATCAAAAGTTTATCTCAATTATCTAGATACTACATATTAGTGGCGAGGGGTGAAATTATGGTAAAGGTAAGCCGTACTACAAAAATGTTATGATCTGCATAGTGGATTGGTGGGGTGGGATTTCTAAAAGGTAAGCCGGTGAGAATCGGCTTGTATGGACCCTGCGCCACAGCTACATATACTTACCTAATAATAGAATATAAACATTTAACATCCATACAGAAATAAATGAAAGTATGCCGAAAATTTTGAATAAGTATTGGTGAAATTAGCGCTCATTTAACAAAATAATGAAATTGATAAATGTATTGTTAAAAAAATTAAAGGGACTCTATCCATTTTGTCCACGATCCATGAAATCGGCAAAACCCAGATCGCAAAATTGTGTTCCGCTTACATAATGTCGTCATATTTTGATGATCGCATCGCATGCGAATAGCTTCTAGTCCAAAGTTTGACGATTTGAATACATATTTCCTCTGGCTGTGATCCAACTTAAGAGTCGTTTGTAATCTGATGATTCGTATCTCAAGTTACGTGACCAGGCGTATCTTGGCTGTCCACTCCGTTGATCAATCACCAAGGCATTGTTGTTTGCTTTTTACGCAAATATTGGCTTTTTATGATCGCTTTATCTCTACCAATTGCCATGCAATGATCTTTTGCACTGATTAATAAAATGGTATATCTTAAAGATGTTCTCAGTTTGTCGCATGTTTAAAAGCAATTCTTTTACTAGCAAACTTTGGCCTCATTTACAGTTAATCATCAATAAGAAACAAGTTTACAATTTAGCGATTCTCAGATTAAAATCTGAGTTGTGTGGAATAGCAGTGCGTCAATTATAACACTAGATTAATGTTACCTGTTTATAAGGATAAGTTTAAGTACTTTTAAGTAACTTATAAGTAGTAATCTTTCTTCCGACCGAAGATACTTAATACAATAACTATAATTAAAGTTCTTCAACGTTCTACACTGATCCATCTGGAACTCGAGTCCAAAATATCAAAGAAGCAATGCAGACTGTTTTATTTGGTTGGGTATTAATATTAATACATTCGTATCTTCATCGTTATTTGATCTGTTCAAAAAGTTCAATCTAACTTATATATAATTCGGGTTGCTTAACCAAAATCAATCCATATTTGGATAAAGATTGCAAGTAGATTGGAACATCCTTGATCTATGTTGATTTGTCCACCAAATTGTGACCAGCCATTCACCCACATGTAGCACGTAACGTGACGTGAGATTACCACTAAATGTCAAACCTCATTCATTTTTAGGGTTCCGTTCCAAAATGGTAAAAAAGGAACCCTTATGGTGGGACTCAGTCTGTCTGTCACAGCTGGATATCTCGAGAACTACTAATGATATCAACTTGAAATTTGGAACATTTTAAGATGATATTTGTTCAACTATTTTGCAAATAAGAAAGAAATAAAAAAATATATCTTTTTTACAACAGGGACTGAAAAGGGGTCTTAAAATTTAAAAGTGGGGCTACTAGGGCATTTGGGGTATCATATGAAAGAGCACCGTTTGCACGTTTTTAATATCATTTTCTTTTTTTTTTAAACCGCATAGTTTTCGACTTATGATAAAAAATGTAAAAAAAAATACCGTTCTCCCCCCCTTACCTCCGAAGTTTGCAAAGAGAAAAATCTGAAATAATTCTATGTGATAGCAGTTTCTATAAAGATTACAGGAAAAATAAAATGATGTTTTAATATAGCACACTTTTTTAGAAATTATCAAATATCTAAAAAATTTAAATTAATTCCACTATCGGGCAAGAGATGGCGCTGACCTGAAACTGCAATAATAATTTTATTATTCTACTCTGCAGTGTATTTATTATGATGGTACGGAACCCTCGGTGCGCGAGTCCGACTCGCTCTTGACCGGTTTTATTTATTCAATGTAGAGTTTTGGTTACATTGATTTAGGTACATGCTGCTGTGCACAATCCTGATAATTAATATTGAATTTTTTACACCAAAGAACCGTGTAGGTACTTACGCTGTTGTATGTTTAATAGACCGATGGTAACGCAGTTATTCAGTGACCTACGTACAATCGTTTTCTACAATAAATAGTAATTTTGATACAATACAAAGTAGGCACATAAAGAGCGCCTGAAGCTTTATAAATATTGTATAAATATACTGTACCTACGAGTATTTAGCACAAAACTGTTGAACTTCTTTCAGGAGATTTCTGTACCATTGGCACGAACAGCTATTGAAAAAAACAACGCACGTAAAGACATTCAACAGAGTAATTTTGTAAGGAAAATTTGTACAGCGCCATCTACCGCCGAAAAGCGAAATGAGATTTTCATGCGCGTTTTTTTACTCGATAAATTTTAAGATGTTCGTGCTAAGGGTACGGATATTATGGCGTAAATTAAATACCAGAATCGATATATTAAACGCATTTCTTAACTAATAAATATGATTAGTTTACTATGAATTTTTCTGATTTTTTTTTTTTAATACATAACGGGATAGTGCTTGGCCTTCATCTCACCTAATGCTAAATGACGATAAGGCCGAAGGTGGAATCGCACTACACCCGGAATACTGGAATTATAGATAAGTACACTAATACACTAAAAAGTATATAGTTAGGCGGGCATCCCACCCGTTAAAGAATAAATGATGATGGATGACAGAAAGATACAGTATGTAGAATGAAAGTACGAGAGGCATGCAAAACGAGAACTGGTATGAATGAGAAAAACAGATATACAAAGGCCCGGACTCCGTGTCTGGGGAGCAGTGGAAAAAAAAGTCATTACTCCAGCAGGAACTGATTCTGTCAAATAACTAAATAACTAGTAGATTCTGACCAAATTTGAAAATCTACAAGCAATTACAGAAGCTGGCAATATAATTATCTGTTACACTCAATGGTGAAATTCGACAGCATCTTGCTAGGGTAACGATCATATTATAATGAGTTTCTTGAGGTTTCTTCTCATATAATGGCGTTGATTTTGCTAGGTACTCGTTTGTATCACTTGGAAATTCTACTAGACGACACTGACGAGTATTAGTAGAGAAAACCTCATAGCACGTTAGAGGACGCCACTGTTGAAGATAATGAATGATCTAAGTATCTAATTTTACTCCCGAAACATCAAAATGCAAACTTCTAAATGCTTACTAAAGCCAGAGACACAAAGTAAAATAGTGGCGGCGCTCCGCCAGATTCTATATTTTGTGCCAGAGAGTTTTTACTATGTAATTTTCAGTTTTTGACCCCAAACGAGATAATACTTTTCGTAGACATGCAACTTCGGTGTTTCAAAACATACACTACGTTATCTATCTATTGAACATGCAAAAAACAGGAGTGTAAAAAAGTTTTTAATAAAAACAAAACCTCCTTCAAAAAACTTGAAAATAATCTAACAAAAAACAGTTTCAAAAATAAATTAATGGCTCTAAAAAGCAAGAAATAAAATATTGAAATCTGCATAATAATTAACTCGAAAGGTTGTATGCATATCTTATATTAAACAACGCCTTTTGAAGTCGTGTGGGGGGGGGGGGGGGAACGAAGGATATTTTTTATCTTAACTAATATATCTAAACTTTAATCATGGGGTCCCACCCGACTTCATAAGACGTTGTTTAATATAAGATATGCATACAACCTATCGAGTTAATTATTATGCAGATTTCAATATTTTATTTCTTGCTTTTTAGAGCCATTAATTTATTTTTGAAACTGTTTTTTGTTAGATTATTTTCAAGTTTTTTGAAGGAGGTTTTGTTTTTATTAAAAACTTTTTTATTTTAAACTTTTTTGTGGTAAGTATATTTGGTGATGATATTATCTAAGTTACAATAGCATTTCAACGGCTCATCACCTTTTACATAGTACTGCTTTTTATTGTTGAGGGGCGTTTATTGTTGAGGGGCGTTTATTGTTGAGGAGTTCTCCTCGTACTTCACTATCAGCTCCACTTCACCATATGAATTATGATGAGCATAAATAGCCTAGCAACCATATTAAAGTAATCGTATCGTACCAGTGAACTACTTAGTATTGAATAGTTCCGATGATCATATATGCTGGTCTTCATCATCAGTTCTACTTCACCGAAATGGTACTTTTCGAAAGCAAATGCACAAGTTACTTAAGAAAATACTAAAACCACTATAGATGTGTCTTTAATATTCGAAGAGTTCCCTCGATTTCTCCAGGATCCCATCATCAGATCCTGATTTCATGACCATGGGACCAACTTGAAAGTATATACTTTCAAACAAAAAAAGAATTTTTCAAATCGGTCCAGCCGTCTTCGAGTAATCGAGTAACATACATAAAAAACAAAAAAAAAAAAAAAGATTCCGACGAATTGAGAACCTCCTCCTTTTTTTGAAGTCGGTTAAAAAAAGGAGTGTAATGTGTCCCCCCTGATCACGTTACATTTCTTTTTAATCAATATAAGTTTCGCTATTCGACCATAACTTTGGATTTGAAATTTTTGATGTATGGGATAATGGGATATCGTTTCTTACATCATTCTGAGTTCCCAAGTGGCACTGACTCAGTGGCGAGGGGTCGAAATATGGCGAAGGTAAGCCGAACCAAAAAAAAACCGGTCAAGTGCGAGTCGGACTCGCGCACGAAGGGCTCCGTACCAAAAAACGGCAAAAAAACATGTTTGTTGTATGGGGGTTATTTTATACTGTTTTTAGTATTTGTTGTTATAGCGGCAACAGAAATACATCATCTGTGAAAATTTCAACTGTCTAGCTATCACGGTTCATGAGATACAGCCTGGTGACAGACAGACAGACAGACAGACAGACAGACAGACAGACGGACAGCGGAGGCTTAGTAATAGGGTTCCGTTTTTACCCTTTGGGTACGGAACCCTAAAAATCACTACCGCGTGATGCAAGCTTCTAACGTTTCTTCAAAAGCTATAGGGCCTCACTTTGCATAAAAGCACTGATAGGATAGTGACAGTGTCTATTCCGTGCTACTCCATACTGAGGCATACTGAGTTGGAATCAGAGAATAATAAACATAGAAAACAAAACATTTTATTGAGTTTGCAACTGCCTGTCATCTTTGTTTTTGTCAAACATTTTTTGATTGGAAAACAAAGTTTCACCGGTAAGTAGTCAGTCAAACAACACTCCATATGAATTAAAGCCATTAAGGCAAATAAAGCTTACCGCAATGAACAAATATATAAAACAAACACATTAAAATAAGCAAAAACCGGCGAAAAGTATCGATTCTCACTCACTAATTCACTATTTTGCAAACAACTAATCACGTTCAAAACACGCACATAAACAATGATAATGGCGGACACGTACTAATTATATAATTAATTTCCGACCACCTGCAAATTCGCAGTGTTAATCACTCGTATGTCATTTCATTGCATTCGCGCCTACTCGTAATAGACAGACAAGGGTAACGATAAAATCGCGCTTGAATTGAAATAGAAAGAGATGGAAAAATGTAACTCGATCCACCACCGGCTTATATTAACCGAAAAGCACGCGTGCGTGCTAATGAGACAGAGTAATAACAATGTTCCGATTGCCATGGCAACCACACACCAGACGCAGTGCAAAGCCAAACAAAAGCGGCTTGGCTCGTCGAGGTTTGCTATGGAAATAATTGTAGGCGCTTTGAAATAATAAAACAATAATACTCTTCATGTATTTCTCCTCACAATCTTGTGACAATAATTAATGACATGTTATAATCTGCATGGTGGATCGGTGGTGGGCAGTTCAGGGATTTCTCAAAGGGAAGCCGATGGGAATCGGCTTGTATGGACCCCTCGCCAGTGCTGACTATAGATATTTTTGAAAAAAAAACGATATTATTATTGCGGTTGCATGCATCAATGTGCAAAAAAATTTGTTTTCTTCAATGTTACAATATAGGTCTCAAATTAAAGGCCTTTATGAGTAGGTACATTCCATAACTAAGTATATTATTTGTAACAAAATGTATAAAATAAAATATGTTTTTCCTATGGTAGAGGTAATCTACCATAAGATTGTAGAGACTGAGCATGAAGGTGTAAAATAAGTAAAATAATAAAAAACCAGCTTTATATCATCGCTCAACATATCGGGAAGATCTCGGATATATAGGTACATACCGTTTGTGAAATAACTAAAAAAAACAACATAAAAGTTACAATAATATTTAATTAATAAATAAATTATCTTAATGACTACTTAATAAATAGGTTATCAGTCAACTAACCTACGTCAATACGAGTAACATAAATATTTTGACTGTTACGAGAAACGGATTCTGTGAAATTTACCGATTTTGTCGCAATAATTATTGAAACACGTGCTATATTCGACTAGAGATATTTAATATTATAAATCCTCCTTTGATCAACGATTGAAGATATCATCAAAATAAAAATCAGCTCTTTTTTAAGACATCTGAATAATATAATAAACAAACACCAATTGCAAATGAATTATTTTGAAATACATATAATTGATGAATTAACTTAATATATGCATAAGATATACATAGTAAAAGTTTTGAGTGACGCTATAAAATAAACCTATAATGAAAAATAATTACATCACTTTCTATGATTTCCCGTATCAGGCTTATTTGTAAAACACCAACATCGTCAGGAGGAGATTACTAACATCATAAACAACAACGTTAGTTCTACAACTTTTTCGAAAAAAGACAAATAAAATACTGTCCACACAAACAAACTTCCGAACAGCTGCTTGAGTTTTGTATGAAAAATTAATTTTTCTTTTCGTTTTTCGGAAAGTCGTAGAACGAAAATCTTGTTGTTTATGATGTTAGTAATCCACTCCTGCGAGGTAGTGAGGTAGTTGATGCTTTAAAAATAACCCTGTATGCTATCCCCGTCAATTAGTAATGCGCCTGGCGGCCATGATTTAAACCTCAAAAACGAAAAACAACTGTAAAATTTGTATATACCTAGACCCTATCTTATTGAAATAATAAATTAATATATTAGATTACCTATTAGAATTTTCTTGTTTGATGACATTTTTAGTTGCGAATCACATCAACGTTGATGTTAAAGTAACAAGGTTCCAGCGCATTACCAATTGACGGGGATAATACTTAGGTAACAGCATTTTTTAAATGATTACATAAGAAAGTGTTACAGTTGTTTGTCCTGTTTGTAATTGTAATTCTGGGTCAGACTTTTTGCACATCATCAGAGTATTTTGAAATACTTTATACCTAAATTTAGCATATTTCAAGTTATAAATATACTTATAATTTGAATTTGCACAACCATTATGCGTCATAAACGGTGGGTGGACCAAAAAAAGTAATGGAGAAAATTGTTAAAAAAAAAAACTATTCGATCCATTCTTTATTATAAAATAGGCTTCCGCCCGCGAGTTCGTCCGTGTCGTAGTGTAATATTACCGCTAGAGTACGGAAATCGTTATTTTGCACATTAACTAGGTAATTTGCAGATGCAAAACATCTGCAAATTACCTAATTTTTCCAGTAGTGGTATCGCAGCGCTGGATTAAACCGCAGCTAGATTGGAATGCTACTGGAAAAATGTAAACAGTTGCGTAATTTTTTGATGTGATTAAAAATGCTTGTCCTTATCTTAAAGGTATATTTTTGCATAACAAAATCATGTTAGGTTTGGAACTCGTTTTGAGCTGATGTCGCAAATGGTCATAAATTAATAAATAAGTATGTAATTTATGACGAGGGTCGCGCTCTCAAAAATTTGGATGTCTACTGCGCATGTATTTATGGTTGAAACATACCTACGCGATTATTAACCGCCATAGCATATGTGTTTATAATGAATATTAACGTGGTCAAATATATACAGGGTTATTTGTAAAACACCAACAATCTCGCAGGAATAGATTACTAACATCATAAACAACAACATTTTGTTATACGACTTTTCCGAAAACAGATAAAAAAACATTCGGGTTGCACTCCGGGAGTGCCGGCAGAAGTGAAAACTTGAATATTAACGTTGTGCATTTTTGATATTTTGGAATGGTTAGGGAATAATTTTGCACGAATTGCCGTCTTACGAATTTACTCTGCATTAGAATTTACGAATACAGAACAGTATTGTACGAAGGTCTTATCCATAGCTTGACAAAAATTTAGAGTTTTGACATTGAATTAAAAAATTAGCGCGTTGCTATGGTGGCACAAGTGTTTACGTCTTGAAATGACGCCATTTTCACCGCGCCCCGTCGAAAGAGGGGGATACTTCCGCCGCCGGCTGTCTACTCTCTATCCGTCACATCCGTCTTACGAATTTTCGATCAGGGTCACGTGATCCTGACTGACTGACGCGAGTTTGAGTTTTTTTCTCCATTACAAAAAAGCGTACAACGCCGCTAAAGAAGTTTTCACTTCAAAAATTGACTCTCCATACAAATATCCGAACAGCTGATCGAGTTTTGTATGAAAGTCGTTTTTTTTTTTTGCCTGTTTTTGGAAAAGTCGTAGAACAAAATGTTGTTGTACATGATGTTACGTTTGAATTATTTCAATCTGTTCAGCCGTCTTCGAGTAATCGGTGGACATACAAAAAAAACATACATACAGCCGAACATAGAACCTCCTCCTTTTTAGAAGTCGGTTAATAAAAGTAGGGCCTATTCGGGGTTCTGTAAAGGTTTACAATACCATTATAGTGCTTATTATGAAACGAAAAAGACTAATTAGCACGTCTTAAAGCGTTCTCAGGACTTTTAATTTTCAAAAGTTTTCCCAGGTAACAAAATCATTTTTTTAATAATGAGAGAATCTATAATACTTATTCCTACCTATCAAAATATTCAGTTAATTTGATATTTTACCGAGATTTCTACATTTGCCTGTATAGTCTATTTGTGACCTTATTTTGTATATTTAATTTTTTTTTTAAATGGCTTTCAGTATTATCTCCGTGAAAGCCTTCTTGTTGTTTCTTTTTAAACAATCGTAGTTTGGAAACCAACACTAAAAGGGCGTTTCTTCTTATTTTTACCATGCCCAAAAATAAGGCTTGTGACCATCTTGTGACCACACCTTTATCCAGCACTGTTCGACTGTCCCTATAAAGATTAATTTTCTGTTCAATAGTTCAAGTCAATAGAGTTGTACTATGTCATAGCCGCAACATATCTGCGGCCAGACTCGTCTGGACTCAGCATAAAAGTATACAAATTGTTAAAAACACTAAACTTAATTTGAGACAAGTACCGCTATGTAATCGTCTTGATTTCTCTGGGAGGGGTATTTCCTGGATTTGAAAGCAGTGGCGCTGACGCCTTTGTTGCGTCCCACAAAGTTGGGGAACGGGAAGTTGGGGACTCCCCGGTGGCGGATGTCGAAGACGGGGTCGTTGAAGCTGGCCTGAAAACGAAAAACAAGGCGAATAAAAGTCTATGAAAAAGAATTAGTTTCTGTCAAAAAAAAATTTGGTACCTACTTGTACCAAAAATATATTTTATTCCTGACTGCAATTTTGTCTGCAGTAATGGATTTAGAGTGACCTTTCTTTATTTTTCAAGTAATTCTTGGCTTGCTGACCATTGTCTTCTAAACTAAACGTGTATACAAAATTTCAGCTCAATCGGTTGAATATAATATCTGCTTCAAAATTGAGTTGCAAGGCAAGATTCCAACCGAACATACATACGAGTTACATACATTGCAAGCTTGTAAAAACTAGTAACCTTTTTTAGTAAATAACAACAGTTGTTTATGTATTTTTAATTGATATTATGAAAGCTGAGTAATTGAAAAATTTTGGTGTCATCTTGTTAGTAAATTTACCAGAGATCGTAAATTTCGAAGTTTGTAGACGTGATTTGTGCTTCTTTTCTTTAATATATTCTTTTAAAAAATATCATCGTTATTCGTTTACATCTTTTTTTATATTCCTATGTTTTTATTCGAAGCTCATAAAACGTCATTTCACATTTTTTTTAAAGTTTGACCTCCCCTAACTCAAGTTGGTTTTTATCGATAAACAAGCTTTGATTTTTGATCATTTTAATCATTGTGAGTTGTGAATGCAAAAATCTAAGATAAATAAGTAGCACATCTTAAAAAATTGATAAATAAATAATTTGAATATGGATGGTTAAGTGAAGGAAAAAATCTGTCAGTTGAAAGGTGAAAGTTATTTTTCTACTTCAAAGGAAAAACTACTTACATCAGAATTCGGGAATGCGTTAAGAGAGTTGAATCCGAAGGCGGAAGATGCGCTCTGACTGCCGGACGGGCCCCCAAAGCCTCCACCAGCGATAGCTGACGATGAAGACGCTGCTCCGGATAACCCGGAAGAACCGAACGAAGCAGCTTGACTACTCGCCTGGCTACCACCGAAACTGGACAAAGAAAAATATAAGATAAGATACAATACTCTCGTTATTGTACACAATGGTACATACTAAATACAAAGGACAACTAAAGAAGAACAACAATTAAAAATAATACTTAAATATAAAAAACAATTTCTTCCAAGCAACCACAAAATAGATGAGAAGCTCGATGGCGCAGTGGGTTCGCAACGGTTGGTCATGGCCTCATGTGACGGGTGACCAAAAATCCTAAAGGGTACTAAATAATATACTAGAAAAAATACGACTCGCACCAGATCAATACTCAGACGGGAATCGAACCCGCGACCTTTGGATATCCGGTCCAATGCTCTGACCGCTGAGCTACCGAGTCACTAGTGACATCGTCGAATTTTTCCTAGTATATCCTAAACTCTTACGCTGTAAGCCAGCGTTATTTCACCAATGTGAGGAATTACCTCGACATTCAATTGAAATATCTTTCCAGATATTTTAACAATTGATTAAGATGAAATAGCTATATAATTTTTAAATTTGAGATTTTTGCATTTACAATGCTATTTTTAAACAATACTAAATAATATACTAGAAAAAATACGACTCGCACCAGATCAATACTCAGACGGGAATCGAACCCGCGACCTTTGGATATCCGGTCCAATGCTCTGACCGCTGAGCTACCGAGTCACTAGTGACATCGTCGAATTTTTCCTAGTATATCCTAAACTTTAAAAATAGCATTGTAAATGCAAAAATCTCAAATTTAAAAATCCTAAAGGGTGTTTAGAAATAGCCTGTTAAAGCCGAATATGGTAGATAGGGACCATCAAACTGGACAACTTTTACTATGGGACCAACTCTAAAATCGCGGAAAAAATCTGCTGTTTCATACATTTTGAAATTTTCGTTGTTAATTTTCGAATGAAACAGTTGTTTTTTTTCACTATTTCAGAGTCGGTCCCATAGAAAAAGTTGTTCAGTTTGATGGTCCCTATCTACCATATTCGGCTTTATAAGGTTATTTCCAAACACATTGTAATCTCCAGCTTCTCTCTTCGTGCTTCGGAAGGCATATTAAGCCGTTGGTCCCGGCTGTATTTGCAGTCTTTAACACCCACCAATCCGCTTTGGGCCCTCGTGGTGGGTTATGGCCGGTCGGCGGTCCTTCGTTATAACAGGATTCGAACCCACGACCGTCAGTTTATAGTCAGGTCAGGATAACTAATCATGCGGCTGTCTTGTCTAATAATATAAGTGAATGTGAGTAGGAGTCATTATAATCCGCTATTTTGTAATTAACATAACCATGCCAAGGGTCAATGCTTTGTATAATTTCTGTCCTTGAATAGTTAAATTTTGTAAACTTCCATAAAACTGGATATCGTTGGACGGTTGGACTAACAAATCAAAATACTTTGATTATTTTTAGAGAAAAGATATTTCATTATTATTCTATGCTTTGACTTTAAAAAAATATTGATTTATTAAAATGAGTCTTAATAACTTTCATCATAATAACGAATAAAGAATAACATTAAAGGCATGTCTCACAGGTTCCGAATAGCAAAACAGAATTTGTATAAAATTATTAGTCAACTAACCCTCGGTTTCTGAGGTCTTATCCTGAGGAGTCCACAGTATCTGATTTAAACCTCTGATAAACTACCGATAAGTAACTCAGAAACCGGGCACAAGTTAATTTTAACTTAACTTAAACGAAACTGACCAAAAGTATAATTATAATTGAAGTTGCTAAACCTGTAAACATACATTTATGACTACTAAAAACCAGAGTATGTCTACACTACACTGGTCATATTGTTTTGTTCTATAACACTATAGCAGCGACAGTAACGCAACAATATTTACTCAACAGTCTAATAACCATAAAATTCTTAGTAACAATCTCAAATATACTCGTATGAAGGCAGGTTCATACTTTTTAATAAATCCTTTTATTTCAGGAAATGTAGTAATGTACTAATTTCATCTTTTATACCTTTCTCAGTTTGTCGTTTACAGGAGTACATACTGTATGACTAGAATTCTTGAACTGAACCAATTAACTTAGAGTGCTTATAGTATAAACACATTAAATAATATTGCAATGGGATTAAAAGTTTTCAAGATATTTACCTGGGATAAATAAGAAAAGTTAAAATGTAATGTGATTCACCCACCCGTGTAAGACGCAAGGGTCCCGGGTTCGATTCCCGAGGGGGGGGGGGAGGGGGGGACAATTTGTGCTCGGTTTGGTTGATGCCATTTAACAACAATAGAATAATTGTTGTGTTCTGGCAGTTAGAGGTAAGATAACCGGTTCCTCAGTGGTGAGGATTCCGGGTGTAATGCGCTTCCACCTTCGGCCTTATTATATCGTAAGGTGAAGGCCTAGCACTTTCCCGTTATGCATAAAAAAAACAAGCTCACCTTCCGAAACCATTGAATGACGACGCTTGACTCGCCGAGTGCGAAGCGCTGAAGCCCTCGTTAAATCCGAACGCAAAGGACTGCGAAGCTGACTGGCTGGCCCCACCAAAACTACCACTGCTGCTTACACTGGCAGTCAGCCCCCCATTCCCTGGACGCACATTGAACCCTCCCCCAAAACGAGGCTTCACCGCATTCGACCGACTGTTGGGATTGCTCCTCACTTCATTCGGAAGCAAAGTACTCGGATCACGCTCTAAATGTTCCAACACAGGCAGAACAGGCGGCGTGATAATCGGCTCCAACTTCTTTTCCCGCCTTTCATCGGGAAACACGAAACCCCCAGCCGGCAACGGCATCACCGTTTTCGCAACCACCGCGAGGCATAAACATGTGAAGATGAACTTCATGGTTGACATTATTTGGAACACTGGTCTCATTGACGGCGTATCTTGTTTTAATAGGGTCGTGCGAGGTCGGCGGCGGTGTTGGCATGCGGCGCGCGCCGCAGCCTTCAGAAAACCCACTGCGCTGAGCCGGAGTCGACGTCCACCCGACTATCCATCCCCTCTCATCTCGGGTACAGGCGGTCCTCGTTTTACAACATTTTAAGACTTGCGATACTTCTACGTCATTCCAAAGCCTGATGTTTACACCCACTTACAAAATTACGTGATATTTCTTTTAGCTCATCGTGAAGATTACATTATTGCGGTAATATTTGAGAACTGATAAAGGCAACCAACTGGAAACTCATGTTTGTGTTTTTGCTTATTTCGCCAATTATTTTTAGTGACGAAGCCGTCAAGTTTAAGTATTACATTGTATGATCTGCCTGTACTTATAAGACCAGTTGATTTAATGTAACGACTTGATTATTCTAAGTGAACAGAGTAGCGGGAAAACTTAGGCGATAATGCGTAGGAGGTGATTGGGAAATCCAACGGCCTCCTTCCATGTAAGGAGGATTTATGGAAGCGGACCTAAGCGGAATTTGTTTCAAAGGGAATTGGGCTACTGTGACAATGGCTTTGGCTTGATGATGTAATTTTGGCCAACATTGTTGTAATGATCTGAATTTCAATGATTTGTTAATACCCACTTCTTCAACATTCAAACTCAATGCATATTATTCTACAGCGCATCAGAAAATTGTTTAAAAACAAAAAAACCGACTTCAAAAAAAACCTGCCTCTAAAAAGCAAGAAATAATATTCAAATCATTAAATACGCATTATAACGTCTATTGAAGTCGGGTGGGGTACGGACGTACCGTACGTACGTACAGGAAGTACCTACAACTTCCTTTTTAGGGTTCCGTACCAAAATGGTAAAAAAGGAACCCTTATGGTGTGACTCAGTCTGTCTGTCTGTCACAGCTGGATATCTCGAGAACTACTAATGGTATCAACTTGAAATTTGGAATAGTTTAAGATGACATTTGCCCAACTATTTTGCAAATAAGAAAGAAATAATAAAATTAATATTTTTTTCACAACAGGGACTGAAAAGGGGTCTTAAAAATTTTAAGTGAAGTGACTAGGGCGTGTGGGGTATCATATGAAAGAGCGCTGTTTGCACATTTTAAAACATTTTTTTCTTTTTTCTTAGGCCGCATAGTTTTCGACTTATGATGAAAAATGTAAAAAAAAATACCGTTCCCCCCCCCTTATCTCCGAAGTTTGCAAAGAGAAAAATCTGAAATAATTCTATGTAATAGTAGTTTACGTAAAGATTACAGGAAAAATAAAACGAGGTCTCAATATAACACACTTTTTTAGAAATTCAAAAAACAAACAAGAATTCTTTAGTTTCACTACCCGTCAACAGATGGCGGTGACCTAAGATTGCTGGCTTGCGAATTAAAATAGTTCCACTATCGGTCAAGAGATGGCGCAACCTAATACTACAATAATAATTGGTGACTGGTTCTTATATAAATTACCTACTATTTGCCGTACGAATAAACGAAGAATAAGTTCCTACTTAGTAATATAAACAGTTTGCAATGTGGAGCGGCTGAAACGTTTTTCAGTCACCATAAGCAACTGTGGTTAAGATTTGTAAATTAACTGTCCGCCTGTTCGCCCTTCCACCTGTCTGCCGTTTATCCTACTTTTTTAAAGACTGTACTAAAGTAACATATCCAAATATATTTATGATTGTACGGAACCCTCGGTGCGCGAGTCCGACTCGCTCTTGACCGGTTTTTTTTTTTTATTCTAAAATCCCCACCCGACTTCAATAGACGTTATAATGCGTATCTAATGATTTGAATATTATTTCTTGCTTTTTAGAGGCAGGTTTTTTTTGAAGTCGGTTTTTTTGTTTTTAAACGATTTTTTATTTGTTTATTTTTAGTGTCAGTAGCTTCTGTATTAGATAGTGTAGGTAAGTATATTATTTAGGTAGAAAAATCGGCTCAGCCAAACGTAAGCTAATCGCGGAGAAACATACTATATTCAGGTCAAACTGAGAACCTTATTTTTTTTGTAGTCGGTTAAAATGACTACACTAAAGGTATCCCCTTTCCAACACAAAAAACTTCATCTAATTCAGTTCATAAATAACAAAGTCGTCAAGGTAGTTGATGCAAAATCATAGTATTTTCAGGATTACTTGAAAACTACTCGACCGATTTGAAAAAAAATTAAATGAGACCATTTCGCAAGCAAACTCAATCGAACAAAAAAAGAATCATCAAAATCGGTCCATAAATGTCGAAGATACGCGCGAACAACGATAAAAAAAAACATACAATCGAATTGAGAACCTCCTCCTTTTGTTGAAGTCGGTTAAAAATGAATAATAACCATCTCATAATTGTGAAATTCAAACATTGGTACTTTTTAAGTTTATCGAAATAATTTAAGACCGTAATTACATTTTGATATTTTTTTTTGATAATAATGTGAAACTATTTATAAAAACGAGTCTCTGTGACGTTGTTAATTTGTTAACATGTCTTATCTCAACAAAAAGTTAAGACCGATTTATAATACAAAAGTGACTTAAATGAATGAGATGCTCATTTAACTAACACCTTGTATGGATTTTTTAATGTCCGAAATAAATGTTTATTATTTTATTATAATTACAGAAAATCACCAGATTTTACGATAGTAAATGTGTATTAATATGAAAGAAAAATAGCAAATAACGGTAAAGTAATGATTATGGCCTAGCTAGGATATGTTTACGGCTTATCTTACACGTATGGTGTTACATTAAGAACAATAGATACTTAATTTAGTAGTTCAAAATCAAAGAAATGAATCATTAAACATATGTGAATATAATTGTGACTATTGTTTTAATTAAACAAAAGCCTGTCGTCATTTAAGTTTAAAAACGTAAGTGTAATGTTAGTTTACTTACTCAATTTGCAATAACTTTCTGCTAAGTCATTAATAGTCATGGTCGGGTCATGTAAATTTCATACAAGAAATACTAACAGTTATTACCTACCACAATAGGCATGCATGAGTGATGGATGAGACACTACGAAAGGGGTTAAGTTAAAAATTACATCACTATACTTTTCTTACTAAAACAAACTACATAATTAACCTAAATAGAAATTAAGGTTGACTAACCTTTTAGTTTACAGAAGTAAAATTTTATTAAACTTATGTTTTAATTAAAGTTTAACCATTTCTTAAGGGCCCTATTACATTTTTTCGTCGAAATTTTGATTTTGACGGATTTTAGCGCTACAACCTAGAGAAACCTTTGGGTCTACTAAATACATTTCTATGTGTTCGCGACAAAAAGTAATATGATGATACACTGGAAAGTTAAAGGGTTAGAAAGGAAAATTAAAGTTGGTGAACGATTTCTTAGAGTCAACTTTGAACATACACAGGAAGAAAAACAAGTACGAACAACAAATAAAAGTACAAAATTTGATTTTCTTATGAAGTAAAAATTATTCTGATATAAATTTTACGTAATAATAATTATGTATCTAGGAGATATTCAAAGTTAATTCTGAGCATTTTTAGTAGTTTTATGGTTTTTGACTGGGATTTTTTTTCACATATTCCATACATAATTTCAAAATTCCGAGGCCGCTATAAACTATTCGACTACATAAGAGATAATATCCAATTTTTTTTATTTCATTTGTTTAGCACAGTAGTTCAATCCATGACCCCAAAAAAGTGCCTTCGCGCATTTTATGAAAATCTTTCTATGCAATTTCGGGTTTAATTATAAAGTTAAGCAAATTTTCAAAAAAGCGAGGCCGCTTTGATCTATTCCAATAGCTAGTCTACACTATTCAATAAGTCAAAACTGTTAATGTATTTTTGTTTCTGAGATCGAGAACCCCAAAATTGGCCATTTTACGCAAAAATCACAGTCGAAACGTAATATGCCTCTTAAGAAAAGTAAAGCTTATTTAGCAAAACAATAATCTTAAGCTCTGTAATCAAACATTCCTTCAACATATTTCTTTAATGGAATAATTATATATGTATTAAATATCTGCTTAAATATAACAATAAGAGGTCTCGACCTTTTATAATCCGGAAAAGATCTCCAGTATAGATGACCACAAGCCACTAAAATGTAGGTAAGTGTGAACCAGTCGAGGCCACACGTCCGGTGTCACGGTCAATATGCACTACATGTTACTTGGACACGTAATCCATACTATTATTCGATTATCGATATATCGATACAAATGCCTTTCTTCAGCCACATTGAAATAAATTCGTATATATAGTTTCAGAAATATGAAGAAACGGTGACAATCAGTTGAATATTTAGCGGATAAAATATAATATATCGACGCTTAAGAACCAGGACCATCTATCTACAAAAAGTCGACTTCACAGGAGACGAAAAATGGTTTATTTTTCAAACAATTTCATTATAATTATGTCTGAACATTTACAGGATTGGCATGAAAAAAAAGTTTAAATTAGGTGTTTACATGTATTTCAAGAGAGCTTCATTAGTTCTAAAATTACTGTAGATAGCTGGTATTAGTTAAAATTTGTTACTAAGTGGTATCGGTATTTTCTCATAACTCCTTATTTAATGCGAATTTGAGGTAACTGATTAAAGGAAGCGATGCGTAAGTTAATCATAAAAAGAATTGCATTAAAAAGTAAAAATCGCCAAAAGTGTAGATAGATGGTCTTGGTTCTTAATCGTCGATATGCAATTTGTTTCATAGTCTGTGCCTTATATCAGAACCAAATAAATATTTATTGTTTCTTGTCCAAACAAATAGCTTAGCTTTGGCTTAGTAATACTTTTAGCAGTTCAATTATGTGGTTTTCCACATTACAGTATTAACTGCTTCTTTCTATATCCTTACTTCCTTACTAATATCATAAATGCGAAAGTCCGTTTGTTTGTTTATTTGTTTGTTACTTCTTCACGTCTTAACTACTGAACCGATCATCATGAAATTTTACATACACGTTGCCAGGGGTACAGAGAAGGACATAGAGTACCTTTCATCCCGAAAAAAAGTATTGTTCCCGAGGGGAACAAAAAACTTTCCACGCAGACGAAGTCGCGGGCGGCCGCTAGTTGAGTCAATAAATTTAATAGCTTCTTTCTACTTAAATAGAGTACATTTTAGTTATTATTTAGAAGGGGGGACCCCAGCGAAGCCGGACGGGTGATCAGTCACCTTGATCGGAACCATTTCACCCATTTCACAAATGTTTCGTTGATAGTTTACATTATCCTTCCAGTCGGAATAGTAATTATTTTAGTAGTATGCAATCATAGCTATTGCACTAAGAACACACCAATAAAATTAAATTTTAAGGATTAAGTATTTGATTGTTGTTATACTTATACCTATTTACCCAATGTGCTAATGACAGATTTAAGAGGTATATAATGTATTCTGGATGTCGGAATAACAGTAAATTTTACTGCTTTGTGCATATGGAGTTGCAAATATTGTTTCAAGTTTCGACACAATATGAGGTCACTGACAAGTAGTACGTTGGTTGTGTTTATATTTTACGATTGCTTGTGAAAATAGTACTATACCTAATACTATATTTCAAGCATGAGAAATACTAACAAAAAATGTTAATAATAAACTCGTGTGCAACAGAAAGTGCCAAAAGTGTGCCTATTAAAACTAAATCACTGTTTTTTAATAATGCAAATTAGTACTTAGCTTGCTATAAAAAGCACTTTTTCATTTTTCATACTCTGAAAGTGATGTATACTTAAACCAAGCAGCGGTTGGAAAACACTGCTTTTGACCTTAGGGCGGAAAATAATTTTAATAAAAATCAAATTAGAATTTGGTTATGTAGTCGGCCATAGAATCGAAATGAAAAGTAGAGTATTTAACATAGGTGAAAGTAATTTCATTTCGACCCTTGTATAACAATCTACTATTCTACGAATTTTGAAATATCTTCTAGTACTTATCATATTTTTGTTTCATACTATTTATACTTGTACAGACAATTTTGTAAATAAAGTTTTGTGTTATTCTTGAAAGCATTAAAGGCGCATTGCGTTAGGAGGCACTGTCATACACGAAACAAAAGTTTTGCATCAGCTGCGCCCGCGCGGGTTGCGAAAATACTTAGTCATTGCTTTAGTCCTTCCTCACTAATAAATGCAGGTCTGTTTCAAATTCATATTTTTCATTGTTTAGAAACAATTCCTAAAATGTTGTCTTACTATAGTTTTGTATGAAGTAACATTAAACAGGAAATTGAAAAAAAAAGATATTACGTTTGACTTTTTTTTGGGCTCAGTGGCAAAAGAATGAGTAATTATTTTATACTATTAGTCCTTTGTAACATTTACTTATACTTTTCTTGAAAATTTCATCTCCATACTTGTTAAAACTTGGAGTTTGGATATTATGTAAGTACCTAGGTATATGACATGATAAGTAGGATATAACTTCTGCTTAAGGATTACTGAACTGATGAAAAAAATCATTTTGGACAGCTTTGATGTCATATTTGGCAAGTTTGGCTTGGCCACTGGTTTAATAAATAATTTAATCCTCATCCAACGAAAACAACTAAATTTTTGGAACACTGCTTGCGAGAGAGCGAGATTTTAAGTTGTTATAAGATAGATTAACGAAATTAATAATGTTGTCTTGAGTTTGGTAGTAAGTAAAGCAGGAATTGTAAATTCAGGGTATATAACAAACTAACTTAGCTTTGAGTTAGCTAAATCAATCTATCTAAGAGCCGCAGGTAACTTTAACTTTTGGGGACACACACTTGTTATGTTAGCAATGACATTGAAAGTCACGCTTAATTCGAAGTACGAGCAAAGAATACATTATCTTACTGCTATAATAGACGACGCGCGACGGCTTTTGTGTGTCTTTTGGATGCTATTGATGGTTTGTTTTGATGGTGCAAAGAGCTCCGATGGTCTTGAGTGGAAATTATAAACATGAATTAGCAAATCAGACAAAATAGTTCATAAACATTAATTTTCTTTACTTAATTTCTCAAAACAGGGGGAATAATAAGGCTTCAGCTCAAGCACACTGGATGCGTTCCGGTCATCCAATCTGATCCGCAGATCGCTGCGATCTATTCGGAACGTACCCTGTGTGTTTAAAGCCTTAGAGCATGTTTGACCTCTCAAGTTAGATACATTACTTTTCTTATGCCTTATCGTTACGAATTTATCATGAAAAGAAAACATTTTATAAACAATTTCAAGATAATCCTGTCTTCCTGCTTTATTGGCTCCGTGCACGCTTTTAGCGCCACCTAGTGTGTTGCAACTTTGTTGGCTCTGACCTGACCGTTTTGACGTTTTGATATGTAATGGCGGCATTGTGACAAAATGTTAAAAAATACTATACATGTTGTGTTATTAATGTAAATTTCAACATTACTGTGATTTGGGTGGACAAAGTGTTGTGAAATAATTTTTGGTCATTTAAATTAAATATGGCAAGTAAGATCTATTCAAAAAGAGTGTTTTATTTTGGTTATATCAGGGTTTGTTTACTTCTTTTTTAGTTGTAGATTTTGTAAAACAAGAGGATAAAGCTACTTTAATAATTTTATTAAGTGAAAATAAACATATATAATTGTTCCTGTATCGCTAGTAATAAATTAAATATCGTTTTCAAACAGATTACAGAGCCTTCATTATTTCTACTTTTTGCCACCATGAGCGCTGTGATCGATTATAAGACCTTCGCACCCTCCCAATAGGAGGAAGATTAATGCTTATGGATCCCATTTTTTTGTGACAATCTGATCCTTGCGTCGCTTAATTACCATATTTAATAGGTAAGTAAATACTTAATTTAAAAAAAAAAAACATAACAAATCTACTTCGAATAATGATTCATAATCAATGAATTCACTATGTAGTCCGATTACAGAATAGAAGTATTTATGTGGTTTTGATCAAGCTTTGAAACTGTTATGAAACAGTAACGATAAAATAAGTCAGTGTTGTTTGCCAACTTATGTCACAAATGCGTAATAATGAATGACGTCATTTAAATCCTAAGCATGGCGAAAGTATTGATTTATTATTCCACTCATGATGCGCTCTTTTAGTGAAAAATTAACACATGATTTTTTCGAACCTATATTTGTATTAAAAAAATATATTTACAAATATTAACATAGTTTAGTAATAAATAAGACATCAGTGCATAGTGCAAATAATTACGAGACAGGTTAGGTGAATCGCACGTATCCATAGTCCATAACATGATTTTATTATGTACTAACTAACTATAGCTATGAGATAGCTATGTACAACTTCTGCCATTGAAATGACTTTATTAATTCTCAAATTGTTTGCCATGCTTTAATTTTCTTTAGATTATGGAATTTATTGTTTTTATTTCTAGCTGATATTCCGTAAAAGCTGTTTCCCATTTCATAGAACATTTCAGTTTTTTTTTGTTCGAGTTTTTCGTATAAACATATCATATTTCTTCATACAAAAGTCAAATAATGAGACAGGATATGTCGAGTATTACAAGTCGAACAAGAGGAAAGCAAGTGTGATCCTGTGGTTTTTACGTCGACCTCCAAAACTCAAACCGGATCTATATTACCTGCATAATTGAGTCAATACAATAATTGTTTTATTACGACTTCATGAATATTTCATCAATGCTATGCCTTTAGATTTTATTCTATTTTTGCCCATTGTTTTGGCATATTTTTTTACTGATGTCATTATCATTCAAATGTCGATTTTGAATGGAAAATTGGGAGTCTATGTACCTACCTATCTTACAAAACTTTTCGCCTTAGATTTGCGAACTATTGGCGTAGGTGTTATGTAACTTCATCATATTTTCCAGTGCTCGTAATAAATATTTTAGACCCCCTAGCCAAACCCCCTTTTTTGGGTAATAGTTAAATAAGAAGTTTAATTGGTTTAAATATTAATGTTAAGTTAAGAACACAAAATGCATTTTAAAACTTCGTTAGCAATGAACATGAAAATACAAATGCAAATTAAAACAAGCTCATAAATAACAGGGATTATTACACAGACGGATTGAAGTGAAGATGTGAATGACCCTATTAGCTATTAAGATACCTAGTCATCTTTCCTTAATTGGTATCAATTTTATTTTTGTGAGATCGGTAAAATCCATTCTAGAATATAGGCAAAACGGATATGGAGTTTAATAATCGTTACAATAGACGTCTAAAGGACGAATCATAATCAGTACGACACACGGACTAATGACGATGCAAGGATTCAAAATTATGTACGCCTCCACCGGCATACTAAAAGGTGACGATCAGAGCTCAGCCTGGATCCGGTACCATAGAACAGAGTAAACAAAATATTTTGTGAAGAAAAGAAAAAAGCTTCATAGAAAATTTTTAGTAGTCATTTTTTTGTATCAGAAATGTAGTGCCTACACTACATTTCTGATACAAAAAAATGACAAAGGACTTTGCTTTAAAGAACAGCCTGGACAAATGGGTTGACGTATCTATTAAACTATGAAGGAGCCTTATTATAATTGTTTATATATTTTAACAGATTAATAAATATTTATGGTAATTATCCCGACCCCAAAAAGGATGGATATCTCTACTGCATTATTATCTCAAATACAGCAAACACTGCTGTTGCTCTATTTGAAAATAATAAAAATATGCTAGGTACTTAATCACATAACATCATTATGTATTGAAAGTACTCCTTCTATTATGTGATTTGTGATAACAAGTATTCAATATAAAGCATAGTATCAATATTACGAAAAGAAGAAAAAGCTAAAAGATTAATAAAAATTCATCCAAAGAAGTTTACTTACATTAATTTTAAGTGGCTGATTGGGTTCTCTGAAATTCTCACGCAAATGGCAATGATAATGAGCTTCACACTCAACTATAGTAATCAAATCGCTTTACTTAATACTCACTGTGTTCATAAATATGCATAGCCTGCTAATAGAAGATCCGGTTTACTCTTAAATAGTGTTAATTCAAAATAATTACGAGACATTCAACAAAAGCTCTGATATACTTAGAGCATTCAACTGATATAGAACGAATGTAGGCAAAATCAATTCCCGCAGGTAAAAAGCATAAAAAAGACAACGAGAAATTATTCAGGATATGTATATTTTATCGGTATCAAGTGAACATAAATCACCTGATAAGAATAATATTAATTAGCCACTAAAAGATTTACGGGTGTTTAAAATTCTGCCGTTACAAATTAATGGGGTAATGTCGTTGACCTAACATAGTGTCACGAGAGTAGCGTAAATTAATATTTAAAAGCTAACGCAGACAACCGAAGAGAATCGGTCACCGATTTATTGTGTCTACAACTTTTGTCAGTGGAAGCATGAGTTATACTTAGTTCCGAAAGAAATTACAATGCCAGAACTATTTGTCATAAATTTTGTAATCGATGATGGTAGGTACAGAGCCTGTACATAGGTATCAATCACCATTTGTAAAAGACACATTGCATAGTGAGGCGTTTGTTGCACACGGTGCAGTCGGTGCGCGAGCGTACGGCCACCACATCACCGCGCGCGCGTCAGCGTCTTGCGTCTCGGCAACCACTGCGCGGTTGCGTCGACGAGCTAAGTCCTATTTAAGGCGTTAACATGACATTTGTCCCAATATTCAATTCAAAATATTGAAAGACTACGCGCGTTAAATTATCATATAAAAAATATATAATGCACTTGAAATAATACACAATAGATTTAATTTAAAACATTTATGAAAATTATACCACCTTTGATGTAAAAAAATATCCCGTGGAACTCGTTTTTGGGTTTATTTGCAAAACTTCTCTAAAACGGAACATTCGTTTATGTTAAAACCAACGCATAAAAATCTACGATGTTAATTCCTTCAATCTTAATTGAACGTTTTTTTTTAACTAATTTGAAAGCGAAGAAAAGTAATAAAAATATGTAAAAATCGAGGATTCGGCGCTCGACCTCTACGCAACCGCCGCGTTGGAACGCGCACTGATTTGAAACCAAAACGTATAGAGTTACGTTCGATTTCTCTCTATCACAGATCGACCTACTCGGATTGATGGATGTTCAGGCTTTAATAAACGTGTGATTTGTCGCCTGTCATGGCAATTTTATATCCGTTGCGACAACCAATTTGAAAATAGAACACGCTACACGAGCTACGCCGCAATGTAAACCAAATTGTCATGACATTTGACAAATTGTCACGTTATTAAAAAGGGCCATGACAGAGGCCGACATCAAGATCTCGCGCAGTGGTTGCCGAGACGCAAGACGCATCGCGCGCGCGATGATGGTCGTGGTCGAGGCGTGACGCATGCCTCGCAATCGTAAAGTCTGAATTCACCTTTTCACTAGTTTGCTCCGAATTTGTAGGGTCATTACTTCTAAGAAAGAAATTAATCACCTTATATTTTTATTGGAGCGGCTAAAATGTGATGGAATGTGTTATAATATGTGTGTCTTACACAGTTGATAATGGTACAATGATACTTATTAACAACACAAGTTATTACATTTCGTGTAACATATAACATGCTTCACTATGCCTATCGCAGTCCGAATACTAAACGGATGTAACCCTGGACAGCGTGTGGTTCTGAAAATGTTTTTTTATAAAACAGAAAAAATGAAATAAGTTAGATCGTCTGCCAACTTAAATGCGTGTCAATAAATGACGTCATTTGTATCCAATATATGGCAAAAGCTTTGTTCTTATTATTATATATTATATGCGCATGTTGAACCCAAATTTAACAAAACAAAATTGAGATTATTCTATAGAGACATTATTTATGATTACATTAAATGTGTGTGTGTGTCTCACCACACACAATAATTATTTATAAGGACACAAAAATAAAAAATAAACACAACTTTTAATACTACATTAGAACAGTGTTGACTGTTCCCACAAAAGAGTGGTTCAAATAGCTCTTTAAATTAACTTTAAACAGTAACCCCCTTACTAATAAAGATTGTTTAGCAGCTGCATAGTTTCCTACACAGTGTTTTGTCGCTTTCTTTTTAATGTCAAACTCATAGTTTGACAGAGAGTAACCATTCTCAATTCAGAAACCGGCTGTAATATCTGCTATTCAATCTTTATTAGTAAGGGGTTAGTAAGTACTGTTACTTGGGTAAGTATTATGTAACTTTTGTGGCTCGACCTGTTACGCATTTTCATTTCACACACTTCATCAGAAAAAATATTTAGGTAATACAGAATGATGAAAATGACAATGAGGCGAACTATGTTCAAAATATTATGGAAAAAATATCTTTCATTAAAGCACGGAATATAATAATGATTAAAGTTAACATTCAAGAGTTTGTCACTTTGCACTATGCAGTTGAATCAACATTCAACTGACGTTTCGAAGTATGCAAACACCGTAACAATGAATTAACCGACCCAGCTTAATGAACACTTTAATTATTTATACCTAGTATTGTTTTATCGTACTGACTTAATCACAAACGTCTTTATATTGAAAAAAATGTGATTTCGTTCTTTCGCACACACTTGCATTATTTTAACTTACTTTCGCAAAAACGTACCTACGTCACACAAAAGTTCGCGTATGTTCATTTTGCTTATTGTACATTTTGCAACAGACGTACATTTTGCGTATTGTACATTATGCGACGAAGGGAGTTCTTTCGCACAAACATTATGCGTTTAGAAAAAAATCATGTCATCGGTAGATTACTCAAGTATTTTCTGGTAAAACAAAAGTAATTTTTCAAAGTTACTCAAAGATGATCGGCGTGTCCCTGCGTGATCGAATCAGAAATGGGGAGATCCGCAGGAGAACTAAAGTAACCGACATCGCTCGAAGGATCGCTCAGCTGAAGTGGCAGTGGGCTGGACACATAGCGAGAAGAACCGATGGCCGTTCGGGCGGAAAGGTTCTGGAATGGCGACCGCGCACTGGACGACGCTCCGTAGGTAGGTGACCGACAAGGTGGACCGACGATCCGGTGAATGTCGCGGGAAGCCACTGGATGACATCGTGGAGATCCTTGGGGGAGGCCTATACCCAGCAGTGGGTGTCGTGCGGCTGATATGATGATGATGATGATGATGACTCAAAGATTAAGGATTTTTAGGTGAAATTTCTATGAACATTGCATTTCATCATATCAGCCGCACGACACCCACTGATGGGTATAGGCCTCTCCTAAGGATCTCCACGACGATCGGTCCTGCGCTGCCCGCATCCAGTCCACTTGGTCCATTTCTCATTTGGTCCATTTCGCATAACGTCCATTTCTCATAAGAAATTAATGGTAAAATTCAACCAACAATTTTTAGAGTATTTGTTGTAAAATGATAACAACTTAGATTAACGTGGCTTAGATAATTAATTCAAAGGAACGTCAGTATCCACTCCGAAAATAATCTAAAGATTTCAGTAAAAAGAGGAGCTCAGTAGCGCAATGGCCCCCTGGCCCTGCAATGAAGATCGATCATGGGATGGGTGACCAAAATTGTTTTATCTCGAGTTCCTCCGTGCTTCGGAAGGCACGTTAATCCGTTGGTCCCGGCTGCATTTGCAGTCGTTAACCCCACCAATCCGCATTGGGCCTGCGTGGTGAGTTATGGCCCATCTTCTTCATCCACCCATAATGAAAACCTGTGCCCCAGCAGTGGCGACATTAAAAATGGCTGATGTCTAATTAGTAAAATATCTAGAACATCTACACGATTGTTAATAAGACAAAAGAAATAGGTAAGTAAATGAATCAGATTATTGATTGTAAGTAGGTAATGAATCATATTAAAATTAACTTGTATGTACTGACTGATAATTATACAAGTCAATAAGGTGACTAATATGTTTATAAATAAAAATTCCAGCCAACAGCTAACAAAGCTATCATTTAACTCAAAGCAGAGCTCTATATTACATAAACTAAAATGCTAAAGTCAAGAACGTATAAAATAGATG
Organism: Agriphila geniculea; assembly: GCA_943789525.1. Classification (NCBI taxonomy): domain Eukaryota; kingdom Metazoa; phylum Arthropoda; class Insecta; order Lepidoptera; family Crambidae; genus Agriphila; species Agriphila geniculea. The sequence goes on from OX038871.1 coordinate 24,350,960, forward strand.
AATTAAATAAGCTTTACAAACAACTTTAAAAAAATTGCTCTTCGCAAATTAATTTGTAACCGGGCTTTAAACTTGCTATCTTTTGGCTCGTTTAGGCGCATTTGGTCCACTTCTCATTTGGTCTACTTGGTTCATTTCTCATTTGGTCCATTTCGCAGAACGTCCATTTCGCATTTGGTCCATTTCGCAGAACGTCCATTTCTCATTTGGTCCATTTCGCAGAACGTTCATTTCGCATTTGGTCCATTTCGCAGAACGTCCATTTCGCATTTGGTCAACTTTCACATAAATATGGGACAATTTTGTTTTTGTTCTTTTTACATAAGAATGTTGTATATATTTGCACTTTTTGATATATTTTTTGTTATCTTTTCTTAATACGTCACCAAAGTACCAGGATCAATAAATAATGTGAAAGTTGACCAAATGCGAAATGGACTTTCTGCGAAATGGTCCAAATGCGAAATGGACGTTCTGCGAAATGGACCAAATGAGAAATTGACGTTCTGCGAAATGGACCAAATGAGAAGTGGACGTTTTTTTGGCCAGAGGACCAAATGAGAAGTGGACCAAATGCGCCTAAACGCTTTTAGCTCTGTCTTATGAATAAATTAAATAAAAATGATGAAAAAAATAGTAGATTGTACAACAAGTGCATAAAACGCACGCGAGGGTGGATAGTCAAGTCGAGTGTAAAATGGGTTTATGTACGAGTTATACACTATGCTTTTTACTTCGATTGTGAGGAAATTAAACAGCAATATTGCTAAAAGAATGTATTATATTATAACATGGATTATGTATCAAAATGTAGAATCAAAATGAAATAACAAGTTTATTTAACGAAGTTTAATTGCGTGTGTGGCTGTTTACCTGACGACCATTGTCTTAGAGTCTGAAACTTAGAGAAAGATTTAAATTTTTTCACTAGAGCATGAAAAGCGATTTCATGCAACCTATACAAAAAGACGAACTTTACGAGCATGAGAAGTAAAAATTAAATTTAAATTAATTAATAATTAAAGGACATCAGGCAGAGTCCCATAGAAAAAAACCAAAGAATGTATAACGTTTCTGTTTTTTTTCAAAATGTAGGCATGTAATTAGTAAGTCATAGAAAATATTCAGATTTTTACGAAGATTTATGTTTTAAGAGTTATTTACGTTTGAAAGTTTTTTTTTGGTAACCCCGACACTAAATAGCTACACCAGTTTCACGGTAACACGTTTCGTTAGCTGCGTTAGTGATACAGATTACCACCACAATGTACGAGTTGGAACCGATCAATCGGAAAATCTGTGCATATGTCCCACGTAACAAAACGCTTTTGACAGTTGAGTTGACTGACATCCGGCAGACTTTTTTTTTAATGCGCAATCACTTGTGCCATAGAACAAATATAGTGAGGGGAGACTTGTGAAATCGCTTACAAAGATGTCCGTTTCATTGATATGCTTTTGTTTTTTTTCAATAATTAATTAACGCTAAATGAAGGAGTTAAAAAATAATGTTGCTACTGTTTTATGATTCTAGTAACATAAAGTGTTTATAGATAACAGAATCATATTTATACACTTTTGGGTCTCATGTGCCTGATGTCCTTTAAAGTAATTAAAAATCTTCCTAATGCGCCAAAGATTAATCTTTGGCGCATTAGGAAGATTCATAATTACTGCACCAAACGGTCAATAGAACACAATTTTTCTCGATACAAACTGCACATTTGTTTGTCCTAGTTTTTTTTATTTCACATCCCACTGAGCTAATAATTTACTGAAAGGATTCCATATTCAATAAGTTTAAATAGGGAACATGCATAAGTCACCGATTTTGATAAATTTGAGCTTGATCGCTGCGGACACGTTTAAAAACATGATGGAAGAGAAAAATAAAAAATAAAATGTATTACTTTAGTTTTATCACACAAGGGAAAATAACGAATTTTTTTTTTCGTTTTCGGATATAATGCACTTAACAGTCGGATAGAACATCAAATAAGAAATAATATGTTGTATGACACATATGTACTTAAACGCAATATTTGGGGCGATATTTCAAAATTCTTGGCTAACTCCATTCTAATGCACTGAAACGTGACATGAGTGACGTCACAAATGTTGACCTTTTTGTATAGAGCGTTTTCGGCGGGTGCTGCTGCGTTCTAACTTCAAGTAACTATATCACGAGAAAAAAACACAAGAGAAAAGTTTTAATATTACAGTTGATTTTCTCACGCATTATACTTTTGATTTTGATACAAAAAAAAATTATGCATGTTCCCTATTGATAATATGAAAAGAAATTGAAAGTTGTATCTTGTTTGTGATTACCGGATGCTTTTAATTTCCACTTAATTAGGATTATCCCTATCATTTTTCATGAATGACGTCGTTTTCCCATGCCTGATATGATAAGATATTTATTTTTAACCACTAAAAGTGATCCCACAGCATGAACATATTCGATCATAGATATGACATCAGCCATTTTTAATGTCTCCGCTGCTGGGGCAAAGGTCTTCCTTATGGGTGGATAAGGAAGATGGGCCATAACCCACAACACAGGCCCAATGCGGCCCAAAGTAAGTAAGTCAACTGTATTTACAGTCGTTAACACCCACCAATTCGCATTGGGCCTGGATGGAGGGTTATGGCCCATCCTCCTTCTTCTCATTCTTCTCGTCTTTGCACCATTCATCTTTTTCATTTTTTCATTCATCTTTTTAAACTATTTTATGTAGACATGGATGTTTTCAATACGTTTATGAACTTCTTGCCTGTCTCTTATTATTTAATTTTGAGGCTGAGTGTAACTATGATACCTGAGGACCTCGTTGGCGCAGTGGTTTAGCGCCTGATCTTGCGATTATTGAGGTTAAGCAACTTTCGCAAGGGTTTGTCATGGTGTGGGTGACCAAAAATGTATTATCTCGAGTTCCTCTGTGCTTCGTAAGTCACGTTAAGCCTTTGATCTCAGCTGTATTTGCATTAGCATACGTGCATTTGCTTTCGAATAAATGATAATAAAAATATGAAGGAGCAGAAAACCAACACGCAAAATGAACTTTTACGACTACCTATTATTATAATTTCTGGCAATTTCTTCGAATATTTTGTAGTTATTTAAACATTTTAGTTGTTTCGATATTTTCGATCACGTTTTCATGTTTCTTACTCTTCTTACTGTATTGGAAAAGTGTCTGTCTCCAAACATTTGATATGCTGACTGTAATGAAAAGTCCAATTTAACTACACTTCCTTTTCTAAACTTTTTAACTGAAAGAGAAATGCAATTAAAGTGTGTCATTTGTCGTACTTACCTATCAATAAGGTGTTTGGTAATAGCATTATAAAGCAGAATATGGTAGAGATTAATGGGATTGATTATCGAATACAATTGTCACGTGGAACAATAAAACAACAGGACTCCACAATGTAATCCAAATTGTATTTCCAAAAATAAAGAACCTAAAAGCTTAGAATAATAACACCTAGAACGATAGTTCTCTACAAAGCGCACCGTCAAAAGTGAGGCAACTAAAACAGCCAAAATGGCTGTTTTCAGATTGTTATTCTACACTATTCCCTAATCATATCTAATAATTAAGTACCAAACAGTTTCAATTTTCCCACATTTATAAGACTAGTTACTATATTATTGGGTTTCAGTTACGATTAGTTAACGTATGAAGGATATAAATTTGAAAACTAAGCCATTCTGGCTTGGTATTAGTTGCCTCACTTTGCGTAGAGGACACGGCTTTTAAGTGTTATTATTTTAAGCCTAAAAGGTACAAAATATTTTACAAACAGTCCGTCTAAAAAAAGATGAGATGAGATGAGTCTACCATAACACCATAATTTTGTTACCTGCTCAGCAGTAGTTGCAGGTTCTACAATACAATTAACATACGGGCATTGCGTATTTTATTTCACTTCGCAATATATCTTATTTATATTTAATATTATTTTTATTATTCTCCGAAACACATGTTTCTTCAGGAAATTTTGCAGGACTGACGTGCAGAGCAAATGTGCTCAAATGTGACCATTTGAATTATATTTTTCCAGAACAGAATAAAAATTTGACATAGTTTCGAATTTAAAAATGAAAAATAAGTTTTTACTCTGGGGAAAGAAGTCGCATGGCCACGTTACACAATAGTCTAGCCTAGCTATAATATAATATTATAGTGTAAATAGTTCACTTGCGTCTATAGGTCTACATCGTCAGCATCCAATCTGGATCCCGCTCGTCTAGGGTAGTCTTAGAGGGATAATAGGGAAGAGTGAGCCCCATATAACTCCGTTGCTTGCCAGGCACGGGGTATATGTTCTCCCTACTCAAAAAAAGGGTTGTCATTTTGCATTTTTCCTTACAAATAAAACATCAAAACTCAGCCGAATGGTGGTATTCAGGGTTTATACTAATTTTCCGTTAATAATTGCATGCATGTACCATAGCTAAGTATCATTTCCACCATTTTCAGCTTTAAAAGGCTATTACCAAACAGCCCGTATAAATGTGTATGTTTATGTGTGTATGTAAATGTATATAAATTTATAAATAAAATAAAGAACAGAAGCGGAACACACGAATTAAACCACGGACTAAAACAAAACCTTTTAATTGCCAACAATAATGTAAGCGTTACACAAAACATGAAATGTGTTGGCAGTCATAAAATTTACTGATTCAGAAAATAAACTTGCACAACTTATTCCATGTATTTCTATACAATTCGAGAATGTATAATGTCATTATAATGTTCTTCACGTTATTTTCTGAAGAATATGGAATGTTTTCGGCGAAAAGCGCGACATCCATTCGCTCCAGTGTTTGAACAGCTTGTTTCATGAACAACACATCACCGATATAAGTAAGCATTTACTGCGAGGTGCTTCAGTTTTATTTCGACTGCCCTAGTTGTGTTCAGTTGCATAGTCCGTTCCTGATTTATAAATTCGCCAAAAAATGGCGTTCAAAGCCATCCTTATTGCCTGTATCGTAGTTGGGGCTCATGGTGAGTAACCTCTAAAAATATATGACATTCCATTATTTCTCAATATTAACTATTTAAAATAAAATAATGAAGATTAAGCAGTTTTATTTTAAATTCTTTTGGTGGATCGTTATTGTGGAATTTGTTTTTTTCTGGCAGTGTGGGTTGATGTGCTTAATATTGATTTGCTCATCACAAACCCATATTTTGTCCTTACCAGAATGGAATTCACTAAATAATGATAACGTTATTTTGGCTGACAGTGTTTTCATTAAAAAGACTAATTAATTTCTATTATGTGTAACATTGATAATATTACAATTAGGTAAGTACCTAATTTTTTGGGTTCGTGAGTTACGTCCCCGGTGCGTTTGCCTCCGTGGTATATGCCCCCGAATTTTTACTAAGAAATAAATTATTACTTCGTGAAAATTCGGGGGCATATACCACGGGGGCAAAACACACCTGGGGCGTAACCCACGAACACAATTTTTCGTTTAAAAATTTCAAAATACTAGTAGCTGGAAACAATTTTCATAGTAAAAATAATTATCGAACCTATTGTCAATTTTATCGTATTTTTTGATGTCGAGAAAAGTTTTAGCTATCCATGTTTCTGTTAATCACAAAACTTTCTTGGGAATGATAAACTAAAAGTAATACTGTGTAAAAATTTTGTTCAAAAATACTTGGCGTTGTACGGCCCCCTAATATTACTCTAATGAATAAAGATTTTTAATTTTGATATTTTATAATTTTAATAGCACATCGCTTATTTTAACGAAAAAGTTACGCGGTACTTCTTTATTCATCAGCTAAAAATCGATAAGAAATTATATTTGGCAATAAAATAATCCCATTTTTATACTGCCTCGTAGCATGACGATTTCGAGTAGGGTGTTGTCTATATAGACAATATTAGATTAGTTATATGTAGATTTTGGTATGTCGTAAAATAATCTATTATGTAGACACAAAAAAGTCTGGAACGGTTGGTAGGAAAATGTAGACGATTCAAAAATGCTTCATTATTAAGTTTATTTGAAGTTTGACTTTGACTTTGACATATCCTTTAATTACCTGACATTTGTAGACAAAACTTTTATATTAGTCGTACTACGCCTAAGTGAAGTATTCCTTTAACTTGATATTATATAAATCAATAGATTAATAGCATAAGTACAAAAAAGAGATATATAGGACAATACATGAATAATGACTTTAAACAGCTGGGTTAATTTATAATATAACAATCTACGTGGTTACTTGTTTAAATAATGACAAAGAAACAAGAACATAAGTACCTAACAATAGCATTAATTGATACAGTCATAGTTTATTATCTTTATATTGTGTAACCACAAAGTCACATTTTGCATCGTTCCACAACTGTTATAAGAACAGCACGGCCAATGCAACTCGGTTGAAACGTTGGGAAAATAGGTGGGTAACCTTGGTGTGAAAATATTATCAATGCACCGCGAAAGTTGAAAAGTTTATAATTGTTCCACAAACAAACCTTCCGAACAAAAGGTATTGAACATGTTCAAGAAACTTGATGCAAGCCATTTTAGTATGAATTTAAATAATGAAAATATCTTTAAATGTGACATGAATCATCTTCATTGTAAGTGTATCCTTCATTGAAAGTGACGTGTACCTACACCAAGCCAATATTTTATTACATATTTTGTGGAAAATTGAGAAAAAAGCATTTGAAAATAGGTGAAAAATAGGTGGGTAACCCAGGTGTGAAAATATTATCAATGCACCGCGAAAGTTGAAAAGTTTATAATTGTTCCACAAACAAACCTTCCGAACAAAAGGTATTGAACATGTTCAAGAAACTTGATGCAAGCCATTTTAGTATGAATTTAAATAATGAAAATATCTTTAAATGTGACATGAATCATCTTCATTGTAAGTGTATCCTTCATTGAAAGTGACGTGTACCTACACCAAGCCAATATTTTATTACATATTTTGTGGAAAATTGAGAAAAAAGCATTTGAAAATAGGTGAAAAATAGGTGGGCAACCTAGGTGTGAAAATATTATCAATGCACCGCCAAAGTTTAAAAGTTTATAATTGTTCCACAAACAAACCTTCCGAACAAAAGGTATTGAACATTTTCGAGAAACTTGATGCAAGCTATTTTAGTAATTTAAATTCAAAATAATGAAAATATCTTTAAATGTGACATGAAGAATCATCTTCATTGTAAGTGTATCTTTCATTGAAAGTGACGTGCACCTACGCCAAGGCAATATTTTATTACTTAATTTGTGAAAAAATGTTTTATGAACTTTTCGTTCTAAGCTTTTGTATTGTATCGCATTATTGAAGATTATTTAATTGGTTTTTCTTTTAATAATAAGGCTTATAATTCTTTGTTTCTCTCAACAGCTGGCTACGTATGGGTTGAAGACGATAACAACGCCTATAATCCGTAAGTTCACATTTACAAATAATAAGAACAATACATTATTTCTTTATTGTTTTTTTTTCGAGGAGCTCGATGGCGCAGTGGTTTAGCATCTGGCCCAGCGATTGCGGTGTTTAAGCAACTGTCGTATGGGTCGGTCTTGGGATGGGTGACTAAAAATATATTATCTCGAGCTCCTCTGTGCTTCGGAAGGCACGTTAAGCCATGGCTGCATTAGCAGTCGTTACACCCAAATTGCATTATGCCCACGTGGTGGGTTGTGGCCCATCCTTCTCCACCCATAAGGAACGCCTGTGCCGCAGCTGTGGGGACAGTAAAAGAAATGGCCGATGGACATTATTTCATTAATCATTTTTAAAATATTACTTATTTTATGAAATTACTTAATTTATTTTCATTTTATTTCAGATTCCAATACAGGGTGAGTAATTTTTTTTGTTTGCTTAAAGATCACCTTTATCGACATTAAAATCATTATGCTTCATTTTTATTTATTTATGTTCGTCTTTGTTAAGTACCAAACGTAACTATCCATTTTACAACCTTGTCAAACCAGTATTCTTTAATATTATCTTAAAGTTATTGAATCCAAGTAACTTGATAATATGACACAGTTCTTATACGTGTATATGTTGGCGCCCTTTACTTTATTCCTTAGACTCATAGATTATAGAATAATATTTTCAGGTGCCAAAAATGCACTTCCCGCAAGTGCCAAATCCATTCGGACCAGGATTTCCATTCAATTTTGTTTCGTCCTTCGTCCCGCTTCCGCAATTTCCGCCACTACCTACTGTAGACAGCATAAAGAACGCCAAAGCTGGGCCCAATTCGGTCTACAGTGGAGTGGTAGTGCGGTCCGACAGCGCGGTGGTCACGGGACCAGATGGGAAGCCGATCAAGACTGGAGGCACTTCAATTTTAGTAAATGACGGCACTGAAGTCCATGAAAAACAGTGTAAGTACTTTAAGAGGCCAGCGGACAGTGTACTTCATAAACAAACATAATACCAACATGATTTGCAATTTGAGCATTAATAACTCTTCTATTGATGTTATTCGGATTAAGACACTATTTGGCTAGGGTTCTATTAAATGAAAAAAAAAAAACAAAATACTAAACCAAACAAAAACAGATTTTTTCACAAAAAATGTAATTGGCATTTATTTTGAACGTTTTTGACGACTTCGTTCACGTGGACATTCGAAACAATCCTTAAGGACCAGGATAAAAAATATTCTATGTTGTCATGTCCTGCCTCGCTAGGCAGTACGCTTAGTGTGGACGTACACCTCGCTTGCGAGGCAGGGTGTTTGTCGCTTGCGGCCAGTGGTCTCGAACGTCAAAATGCGAAATCGGTAGATTTACCAATAAAATTCGGTAGATTCATACCCAAAATCGGTATATTGTAAAAAAAAATTATATCTGCTACTAAAATAAAATAAAGGCTACAATATGGTTTTCCATACAAACAAGCTAAGTTCCAAATTGGGTAATGATAAATTTCTCATGTTTTTGTATGAAAATCTAATTCCTTTTTATTCCAACTGACACACGGCGAATAAAAGAAATCATACAGTAAATTCGACAGTAAAGTCCGCAAGTTGACTATTACAGATTTCAAACAATATCAAATTCAAGTAAGTTAGTGTTACTAAATGAAGAAAAGTGTACTAACTTGTAAAAGTACAAGTCGAAAACAAAAGAAAAATAAAGTCTAAATTATCGCTTTGCAGAGTCGTAGGCAACGGCTACACGCTCAGTAAATACTATGGAGCGCTATAGAGTAAATTTTAACCATGGAAAGTAAAATATTTAACATTCCATACAAATTACTTTCCATGGTTAAAATTTACTTTATGGCGAAGGATCATAGTATTTACTGCGCGTGTAGCCGTTGCCGTAAAGGATTCCCCTGTAAACAAACGAATCGAAACGGGGTGCTAATTTGATTTGGTAAAAAAATCTGGAGAATTTCCTTATATTCTCTGAACTTCTCAGAAATCGTGAAAATATCTTTACATTTCGGTATTTCGGTAGGAGAGGCTCTATATCGGTAGAAATACCGAAAAATCGGTAGGTTCGAGACCACTGCTTGCGGCAGGCCTCGCGCAGCCCGACATCGCACTCGGTCGAGTACTACGTGCTCACCCGAGGCTAATGAGTATTTATTTACTCATGTGCCCGAGGCCTGCCGTGCGCGAGGCAGGAAGGTTCCCTAAGGATTTTCTCGAATGTTCACGCGAACGAGGTCGCGGGTGGAAGCTAGTAGAAAATAAATTATAATAGAAAGCGGGCTTTGATTTTACTGTATGTTTCTGAGAAATTATAAAATAACCAAAACTCGACACGTTTGTGTTTACTTTTAGCCATTGACCATTATATTGTGCTAGATGTGGATATGTCGCAGGCAAATTGTATGATTTTGCGTTTTACAAACGGCGGCGTCCGTTTACAAACGCTCGCCGTTTTGCAAAATGCCGAAGGCAAATGGGAGTCCTCCGAGTACCAAATTCCATAGATACCTTAGCGTTTTTTTCGTGCCGGAGACCTCAAAAATCTTGTCATTTGTCCACGGCTTTTTTACTGCTCCTACTTGTGAATCGTAAAATTTTCTTAATTCACTTTAACAAATGTCTTTCAAACATTGCTTTTTTTTTGTAAAATGTCATTTGAACACGTAGAATTTGCACTGCTTTCAATATTTTTCTGTGTCATAAAACTACTACTAGACGCCATTTTTATTGTTCTGATTAACAGTGCCGCGCGTAGTAAGAAAAAGAACTAAATACTTCAATTTGCCGCGTCATTTTGTAAATGGTTATTGAATTTTCTATCAAAGGTTATGGCATTTTATATAATGACAAGGCAATTTACAATTTGCCTTCGGCATTTTGAAGAACAGCGAGCGTTTGTAAACGAAAGGTCTACTGGTTAATATTAAATACCTCAATTACCTTTTTTTTTCAAAATATTTCCTTTGTACAGACACAACTTTTCTACAGCTTTTTTAAGTTTAAGTATTGACTGAGTTAGTATTTTGGATTTTTTGTTTAATAGAACCCTAGACAAAATACTGCCTCACTCAATCTGGATAACAAGAAGAGTCGATTACGCTCAAATTACAAATCATTTTGGTATTACGTTTGTATAGGATAGTACTCTGTCCGTCGGCCTCTTAATCTAGGACGAAATTCATCATATCCCTATCTTAGAGGACACCATGGTTGCGCCACCAGCAGGTGATTCGTATTCCGGCCCCTAAATTGGTTGCGCATCCAAGTGGACACCAAGATAATGTTAATCTCAATGTCAAAAAATAATTATAAACCACTCTCAACATTGAGAGCTATCTTGAGATCCTTGATGAGATGTACTTCTTTTAGGAACAGCAACTCAGGTATGATCTCAAGGTAGCTCTCAGCGTTGAGAACGGTTCATAAATACGGGCTCTAGTGAGATAATGACGCTAAAATAGTACAGTAGCCCGTAGAACATTTAAATCACCAAAAAGGTTACCGTTTGCCGTTGTGATTTAGTTATTTATTACGAAATTATAGATACCTTAACCCATGTTTTACAGATCGCAACCCGCCGTAACCTATATTTGTATATCTCCAAAAATGATATTTTTTATATTTTTCAAGATTTACCACATGGTTTAGCTATTGTCGTGTTCTACAGCATTGTTTGATTGCCACTAATAATAGTAAGACTTTGGAAAGTGATCATACACAGATTTAAGACCAGATAAAGTCCAACCATTTTCATCAGGTCTTAAATCTGTGTATGGCTACTTTTTATAGTCTTACTTTTATCTGTGGCAATCAAACAAAGCTGTAGAATACGACAATAGCTAAACTATGTGGTAAACCTCGAAAAATAAAAAAATATCAATTTTGGAGATAAAAAAATAGGTTACGGCGGGTTGCGATCTGTAAAACTTGGGTTAAAGTAATTTCGTAATAAATAACTATATCACAACGGCAAACGGTAACCTTTTCGGTGCTTTAAATGTTCTACGGGCTACTGTACTATAAATTAATGTCAACGCATTGTCACATTTCGCATTGCATTAATTTTACGAACACATCCGAATCGAAAAATTATAGTAGCTAATTCCACTTATAAACGAAATACATACTTAGTTTTCCTTCTTATTGTGGTCATACATTTATTATGTTACTAAGTTAAAAAGTTAATCATGTTTAGCTACGGCTTCTAAAATAAAACAGGAATTTTCTTACAGATGGAAACAAACCTCCACCCCTTGACAAGCCAATTGTGTAAGTAAATACATAATCGTGACATGAAATAAAACAATTTTTAACGGATACTAGCGCGGTTTTATTGAAAGCACTTTGGTAATTAGTTGGTATTTGGTTTGATTTTTGGTTTTCCCGACGTTTCGGTCCCCGTGACCACGGCAGCTGCAAAGTTGCCGAAACGTCGGGAAAACCAAAAATCAAACCAAATACCAACTAATTACCAAAGTGCTTTCAATAAAACCGCGCTAGTATCCGTTAAAAATTGTTTTATTTCATGTCTAGTGAGCGCGTAAGCTTGAGAAGTGAATACATAATCGTGATTTATATATATATAGTTCGTATTCTTTTATGAAAATAGTAACATTCTATCTCATTTTTTTCAGAATGCCATTGGTAAGTAGTGATGTAATAAAGAGTTGAAGATAATAAGTCTCCATTTTATTATTATAGTTATTAATTTATACACTTATTTTTAGTAACAGTACACGCATACATAAATAGAATACAACGGACCTCGTAAATTAAATACAGGTAAAAGATAGTATACATAATATATATGCGAAGACGAACATAGCTTTATATAGGTTTTGGTATCTCTATCTAATTAAATTTACTTCTCTCACATTCTCTTTTCACTTCATTTATGCACTTTTACTACTTATACTTTATTGTACAGAGCAACTAATATTTTTAAATAGCACACGAGCATTTTTAGTAAAGCTATGACTAATAGCGGGTATAGATTTCAAATATTTCGTTCTGGTAGTAATAATACTACTAAATTATTATTTTTTTCAATTTACTAATATGTTTACTAAAGTGTTTTTAGTTATTTCTTTAGTAAGTTAATTCGAAACCATTTGGACAAGGGTTTTCTGTTCTTTGGTTTTCCTTCGGTTTTTAACAGCTACATATTCTATTCTAATCATACATATTTCATCGTCTATTTTAACAAACCATATTTTCAAAGTATTATACAAGGTATTTGGTAAAAGCCTTATACAGCTGAATATGGTAGATAGGGACCATCAAACTGAACAACTTTTACTATGGGACCAACTCCGAAATCGCGAAAAAAAAATCAGCTGTTTCATACATTTTGATATTTTCGTTATTATTTTTTGTATGAAACAGCTGATTTTTATTTCGCGATATCAGAGTTTGTCCCATAGTAAAAGCTGTTCAGTTTGATGGTCCCTATCTACCATATTCGGCTTTATAAGGCTTTTACCAAACACCTTGTATATCACAGATGACATGTCTCAAATTTTTAAGGAAGCTTGTATCTAAAGTGTTATTTTTCTTGCAGATGCCACGCAACCCCCCGATGCCCCCGATGCCCCCAATGCCCCCGATGCCTCCTATGCCACCAATGCCAGGGATGCCCTCTTACAACCCAGTTCCCTTACCGCCTCTGCCACCTCTACCCCCTCTACCCGTCGTACCACAATGGGAACCAGTCAATATTCAAGACTACACTCCTGGTGAAAACGAGCATTTCGTAGGAGTTTCCACATCTTCTTTCTCCCACTCTTCAAACATCAACGGATTGAAGTCAGAGGCTGCGGGGACCGACACCCTGGTCAATGTAAACGGGGCAGTTGACAAAAAAACATTGGGATACGAGAGATCCGATAAACCGCAATAGAATAAGACTTTAAATTTTATTTGAGATTATTAAATTGAACAAGATACAATAGAATTCATATGACCCCTCTTGAGATGTAAATTTTTTTAATTGACAATTCAAAATCAGTTTATATTTTACAGTTACCTACCATACCGTAGTTATTCATAATATTCATTGTCATTTTTTATCATTTAATATCCTTTAATTTCATTGTTAGGTCGTTTATTCTAATTTGCTTAATAATATGCAGTTTTCCTAGTGGTTTATTAATTATTATCATCAACATTCATTGGTAATTTTCATTGTATTTTTAATTTTGAATCATGTGATTTTCATTAAAGTTTGTATTTTTATTACAAATAGTTTTTCTTTTACCCTGATCTAAGTTGAAAAAATATTTAAGATGTTATTTAATTCCAGTTAAAGAAACGTTTCTAATAGCAGCGTCACTATACATAGACCGTATGTACTTACATTACACGAGATGAAAACGCCTATAAAATGTATGTTAGTGATTTCACATATCCGCTGCAATGCCGAATTAAATCTCAGCTAACCAAAATCATGAAACTATAGTAGGAACGTTTTGTTTCGTTTGCTAAGTGTAACAAATAAACACACATGAACTGGAATGCATTATAAATAAGTATCTTAGTTAGAGCAAAACGCTGCTTCCGTACGAAGCCGCGTTGCTCTAAGCTGATAAGTAGGTAGGTATAATCTAGCCCCCCTAGCATGACCGATATATATCGCGTGATATAGCATTTTATCGACACTCAACTGTCAAACTCCTTTGTCTTTTTTAGTTATTTGTTGTTATAGCGGCAACAAAAATCCATCATCTGTGAAAATTTCAACTGTCTGCCTGTTGTCGTTATTAATAACGAGCAAAAAACGGCAAAAAATCTCGTTTGTTGTATGGGAGCCCCCTTAAATATTTGTTTTATTCTGTTTTTAGTATTTGTTGTTATAGCAACAATAGAAATACATCATCTGTGAAAATTTCAACTTTCTTGCAATCACGGTTCATGAGATACAGCCTGATGACAGACAGACAGACAGACGGACAGCAAAGTCTTAGTAATAGGGTCCCGTTTTTACCCTTTGGGTACGGTACCCTAAAAAACATTCATTCTTTGTTTGTTACCGTAGCAACTAGAACTAAATGACGTAGGCAAGTGTCGGCCCGGAATGTCAGACCTCAACGCCGGAGTGCAACCTGATTTTTTTTTGTAAAGAAACATCAGTGTTTCTTTACAAAAAAAATCAGGTTGCACTCCGGGAGTGCCGGCAGAAGTAAAAACTTGAATATTAACGTTGTGCATTTTTGATATTTTGGAATGGTTAGGAAATAATTTTGCACGAATTGCTGTCTTACGAATTTACTCTGCATTTGAATTTACGAATACAGAACAGTATTGTACGAAAATCTTATCCATAGCTTGACAGAAAATCTAGAGTTTTGACATTGAATTAAAAAATTTGCGCGTTGCTATGGTAACACAAGTGTTTACGTCTTGAAATGACGCGCCGCCATTTTCACCGCGCCCCGTAGAAAGAGAGGGGGATACATCCGCCGCCGGCTGTCTACTCTCCATCCGTCACATCCGTCTTACGAATTTTACTTCGATCAGAGTCACGTGATTCTTACTTACGCGAGTTTTAGCATTTTTTCCCCATTACAAAAAAGCGTACAACGCGCTAAAGAAGTTTTCACTTCGAAAACTGCATAACAAGGCAAAGAACATCTGTGCAACACAGACATTGTGTCTGAGCACTAGATAGTGCTGAAGGCAGATGCCTTACCGTATTCTGAGACGTAGGCGACGCTGCACAGCGCAGCACAGTACAGATTTTCCAGAGCAGTTGAAACAGACATAGGCCACAAACGCAGGCTAGAGCACAGACATGAATTATTGTCTGCGTCGCACAAGCCTGCGCTGCTGCTTTCTGCGTCGCCTGTGTCTCAGAATACGCTTGTAGCTTAGCCCTAAGAACTGTAGGCGTATTGAGTTTACGCTTTGGGGGCCCTCTTTTTGAAAGGCAGCGAGCGCTCTCTACTTCCGTTTTAATGAAAATGGAAGTAGAGTGCGCTCGCTGCCTTTCCAAAATAGCAAAATGAATAGTAAAGAGCGCTCACCGCCTTTTTTTATGAACAACAGGATAGTATATTATATAATAACTTGAGCTATGCCGATGATATGGTGCTCCTCAGTCCCTCGATCAAGGGGCTCCGTAAACTTCTTTCGATCTGTGAGTATTATGCTGATACTCACGGTCTGAAATATAACGTCGCAAAAACAGAAGTTATGGTATTCAGAGCAGGGAAAGGTCCAGAGAATATACCAGATGTGTTTTTGAATGATTCGGCACTTCGGGTAGTACAACAGTTTAAATATCTCGGGCACATTCTTACTGAGAATAGAAAAGACGATCTCGATATAGAACGAGAGAGACGAGCACTGTCTGTTCGCTGTAACATGCTCGCGCGCAAGTTCGGTAAATGTAGTGACGAAGTCAAATTAACTTTGTTTGGCTCATACTGTCAATGTTTTTACACTTGCCAGTTATGGGCCAACTTTAACCGTACGTCCTACAGTTCCATAAGGGTACAATACAATGACGCGTTTCGTATCCTTATGAAACATCCAAGATACAGCAGCGCGTCGAGCATGTTCGCGGATGCCCGTACAGCGGACTTTTATGCTGTTATGAGAAAGCGCATAGCCTCGTTTTGGACGAGGATATGTCTTTCTGATAATAGCATAATTAGGGCCGTAAGTCAGGGCTTGGACAATCCGCTATATAAGTACTGGATTTCGGTGCATCAGAGTGACAACAGAAAATAATGTTTCATACTGAATTATTTTATTTTATTTTATTTTAGTGTAATTTTGACTTTTAATTTTAATTTATTTTGAATTTTTTGTATTTTGTATTTGACTGTTTATTGGGTTTTTTATGCCTTTCAATAAATCATTATTATTATTATTATTATTATTATAGTGCTCGGCCTTCATCTCACCTGATGTTAAGTGACGATAAAGCCGAAGGTGGAAGCGCACTACTCCCGGAATCCTCATCACTGAGGAACTGGCTATCTTACCTCTAACTGCAGCAACACAATGGTTTTAATTGTTGTTATGGCGTCAAACTTAGGTAAGATGGTGGTAGCTAGCTAGGACTTGAAATAAGCCCTACCATCAACCAAACCGAGTACAAATTGTATCCCTCCTGGGAATCGAACCCGGGACCCCTGCGTCTTACATGGGTGGGCGAACCACTAGGCCCCAGAAGCGGTTAAGAAAATTTTTTTTTTCTTAACCGCCTTACGAAAATAGGGCCCTTGGTATTATAAACGACAGCGACTCTAGTTGACATTATTTTTATGACAAGTTTAGTTTAGTGTAGTTACTGCCAGAGGCGCTTTGCCAAATTGCATAGAAAATTGCTTAGGTATACTACAGTCGTTTCATTTATACAGAGATAGTACTATAAATGTAACTGTGCAATCTCATAATACTGGCACAGAACAGGGTTATTTGTAAAACACCAACAACCTCGCAGGAGTAGATTATTAACATCATAAACAACATCGTTTGTTCTACTACTTTTCCGATAAAAACAAACAGCTTATCCGAGTTTTGTACGGAAAATCGTTTTTTTTCTTTTTCGGAAAAAGTTGTAGAACATTTAACGTTATTGTTTATGATGTTAGGCGGCTCCTAGTCCTACAATGACTGTACATTAATTTATTGCGTATTGCATAATTTTATTGTCCGTTTAAAATAGGGTTAGGGAATATTGAAGTTTATATTTCAGTCTTATTGTGCAATGAAAGTATTCAATGTTATCGTAGGTTTAGGGCCGCCTTAGTAATCTACTCCTTCGAGATTATTGGTGTTTTAGAAATAACCCTGCATTTCTACGTCGCAACTGTCAGCGCCCCGCCCGCCGGCCGCACGCAGCATGGGCATGCGCAGCTCTCAGCACGTTGATGCATCACAAAATTTGATCTGCCCTGCGCTGCGTGGACTGCGTCATCTGCATCTCAAGCGAATGAGAGCTGACATTCCCAGCACATGCTTAGCCTTAAACTCGAAACAATATGGTTTGACTGATGATATTTATGATCTGATTCTTTTTGATGCAAAACCCTAAAATTAATACTAGTGGCTCCGTGAGCTGTGGACCTCGCGTTAAAAATTAGCTCAAATTGTATGTTGTTTAAAAAATAATCTAAAAGATAGATAGATGTCGCCACCCCTTTGTCATGCTCTCTTCAATCATTTCTGCCGTGGTGTGGTGTGATGCGGGTCGTTACGTTCCCTCAAATATGGTTGAGCGAAGCGATGGCTGGTTCATGCGTCATGCTCGTGAACGGGTGCTGCCAGTGGGAATGGGTCTGCTTCTGACTACCTACCTTAACGCATATCGAATTATATGTTTTTTTTCTCGTGTAGCCTAGACTGAATAATAACTTCAAACTTAGAATTTAGCTTGAACCCTGTAAATTGATTAAAAATTTTGATATTCATTAAGTAATGATCTAATTAAATAATGTTCTTTATTTGTAAATCTTTGTTAATATAAAATCTGGAAACGATATACACATTCGTAAATATCGTTCCATTTGATAAAGCTAACAAGTTTTTTGCGCCCATTTTTCTTGTTAGCTAAAAGACGTCATAATGGGTGGTAAGGTAAAAGAATTGACGATTTAAAAATGCTTATTATGTGAGCTTATTTAAATAAAGAATATTTCACTTTCACTTTCATTTCACTTTCACTTTTTCATCACACTGCTCACGAGTTTTTCAAAGCACATAGTAAAAACATGCTGTTTGATATATTATTTGGTAGGTATATTTGCAGCTAGATGGCGTTCCTAATTTTGATCATTTTTCAAAATAGTTGATTTATTGTTTTATTTCGAAAAACTGGCTATAAGTACTAAAAAAATCTATAATAATTATCGCACCTCCGTACAAAATTTCACGAGAATTGGTTGAGAATTATGCGACCTGTACAGGAGAACAGACAGCGCCGGTAAGCCGGACTAAAATATGTTTTTATTTACATATCTCCGCCATTTTGAAAAATTTCGTAAAAATGGCTGAAATAAATTATATATAATTTTCGAACCCGCAAACAAGAATTCACGAGTTGAGAAATGCCACCTATAGAGGAGAACAGACAGCGCCGAAAAGCCGGACTAAAAAATGTTTATATCTCCGCCATTTAAAATAAAACTGGTTCGAAAAAATCTACATAATTTTCGAACCTGCTCACAAAATTTTACGAGAATCGGTTAAGAAATGCAACCTGTAGAGGGGAACAGACAGCGCCGGAAAGCTGGACTGAAATAGATAGGGACCATCAAACTGAACAACTTTCACTACGGGATCAACTCTGAAATCGCGAAAAAAAATCATCTGTTTCATACAAAAATTAATAACGAAAATATCAAATTATATGAAACAGCTGATTTTTTTCGCGATTTCAGAGTTGGTCCTATAGTAAAAATTTATCGGTTTGATGATCCCTATCTAACATATTCGGCATTAGGGTTTTTTAGGGTTCCGTACCCAAAGGGTAAAAACAGGACCCTATTACTAAGACTTCGCTGTCCGTCTGTCTGTCTGTCTGTCTTTCTGTCCGTCTGTCTGTCTGTCTGTCTGTCTGTCACCAGGCTGTATCTCATGAACCGTGATAGCTAACCGCCTCTGTGGTCTAGTGGTTCGCCCACTCGTGTAAGACGCAGAGGTCCCGGGTTCGATTCCCAGGGGGGGTACAATTTGTACTCGGTTTGGTTGGTGGTAGGGCTTATTTCAAGTCCGCCTGGCTAGCTACCACCATCTTACCTAAGTCTGACGCCATAACAACAATTTAAAAATTGTTGTGTTCCGGCAGTTAGAGGTAAGATAGCCAGTATTCCGGGTGTAGTGCGCTTCCACCTTCGGCCTTATCGTCATTTAATATCAGGTGAGATGAAGGCCAAGCACTATCCCGTTGTGTATAAAAAAAAAAAGCTAGAAAGTTGAAATTTATCACAGATGATGTATTTCTACTGCCGCTATAACAACAAATACTAAAAACAGAATAAAATTAATATTTAAAGGGGGCTCCCATACAACAAACATATTTTTTCCCAGATTTTGGTACGGAACCCTACGTGCGCGAGTCCGACTCGCACTTGGCCGGTTTTTGGTAACAATGTAATACACGTTGAATATTATTCGTGTGCGAATAATATACAACGGTAAATTAATTTTTTTTTGTATGAAAGTAAAATCTAACGAATTATCAAAAGTCGTAGAACAAATGTTGTTGTTTATGATGTTGGTAATCTGTGTGTGATGTGTATATATACAGGGTTATTTGTAAAACACCAACAACCTCACAGGAGTAGAGTACTGACATCAAAAATAACAACATTTGTTCTACAACTTTTCCAAAAACAGAAAAAAGAAATCTGACTTTTCATACAAAACTCGATTCGGACATTTATTGTATGGAAAGTAGAATTTTTTATGTCTGTTTTCGGAAAACTCGTAGAACGAATGTTGTTGTTTATGATGTTAGCAATCTACACCTGCGAGGTTGTTGGTGTTTTACAAATAACCCTGTATATTATATCATTACACGAAAATAAAAATAAAAAATAATTGTTCCAAATAGCATATCTAATTCAAAATATTGAAAAGCATAATAGGCCACTAAATAAAGTTCCCTAAAACATTTCGTACGTTAATATTTTTTTTACTACTTATATTGTTACAGGATTTTTTCCGGAAATTCCGGAAAATTTAATCAGAGAAAAAAAATTTCGTATTGATTTATTATAGTACATTATTAGACAAGTTAGCTTGAGTTGCTCATTGCACACAAGGCTGTGGGTTGCAGCCCAGCCGAGTGTGCAATAAGCAAGAGCTCACGAGTTTCATACGACGTTTATCAACACATTTGCGAGGAAAAAACAATAGTACATTATGAGACAAGTTAGCATAGGTTGCTCATTGCACACAAGGCTGTGGGTTGCAGCCCGACGAGCCATAGGCGAGGGCGTAACTCAGCCGAGTGTGCAATAAGCAAGAGCTCACGAGTTTCATACGACGTTTTTCAATACATTTGCGAGGAAAATACAATAGTTATTTGTTATACAAGTGACCAAAATCAATTTGTGCTGCGAGTGCCGACTGAAAATCACGAACTAGCGAAGTAGTCTCGAATTGAATCACGAGCGTAGCGAGTGATTCTAATATAGACTACTGAGCACAGTGAGTGATTTAAAGTCACGAGGAAGAACAAAATTTTGGTCTCGTGTAAAACATACAACTTTTCACCTCAACCAGCGAGAAAATGTTTACGTGAGTTTCCTGGTAAAAAGCATTCAGCAAAATTTCAGCATTAGAAACTTTTTCACTTAATTCTTTTGGAGTTGACAACTATCTTCATCGTTGGACCATAAAGTTAATAAAACCTTTCCGACAGGTAAATTAACTTTATGCGTTGGACGCACTAATTTTTTGTAATTTATCACAAAAATAGTTCGATCAAGCCTATGCTGAAAAATTTTATTCATAAAGTAGATTCCTGCCGTTTTGTTTTACATTATTATGTTGTGCTTTTTTCTTATTCATTAATATCCCATCTTATTTATTTATTTATAATCATAAAACACTAATTTGTTAAAAAAATTCATAAATTTTTCTTATTTTATATTTATTTCATACATGCGACCTCATTTCGTCCATACTCTTTATTTCAAATTATCAACCTTCTTTTTTAACAATCCTTATTTAAAACTCCTTGGTATATCCGTGCATTTTATTTTTTTACTTTTGAATCCATGTATGACACCATAAAGCACTCTATCTATCCTTTTCTCACATATCAATTTTACAATTCTCATCCTTGTCACTTTATTTCTTTTTTATTTATTATTTCAAAAGTTAGTATAATAAATTGAAAAAGCACTTTGCCTGAATTTTTAATAATATGATAGTAATAATTATTTGTTTGACCTAGTTAAGGACTTACACATTTATTTTTATTATGTGTAAGTCCTTAACTATTATTCCAAAAATGTATGAATTTTCAGCGGCATAAAACCTCTTTGTTTTTAATAAAAAAATAACTGTATTACCCGGTTAAATTGGGAATGCTCTGTTTACTCGCATAAAACATGCAGTAAGGTACTAATTTAACTTTGTAAGGTAACTGTTGTCATTCTATAACAACCTAGTGTTTTATATATTATTGGACGCGTTTGTTATAGCTCGGTTTATGGCCCTAAAAGCGATATATTAGGGCTCACTTTCCGAGCAAGTGTGTTAAAATACATTTTTAAACTTAGTTAATAAACTGTGGGAGTTATTCTTCAAACACGTATTCAGTTACAGAAACCTCTACTAAAAATGATAACGTCAAGGTTTCTAAAGTAGTTAACAAGATAAAATAGTACAGCAACACCATAAGGAAACAATAGTTTTAGACACATACACGCAAAAGACACCATATCTAAATAACAACGGAGATTTCCTCGAATTTTCTCGTGTAAACTACTACATACATTATTATCTATTACAGTTTAACAAAAGCAGACTGATTCGCATCAGGCGACGTTAATGTGACCAATTGCCTTCGTTTGGTTAACGACAGGTGTTTTTCATCTTTTCAAATTTTAATTGGTCTCATTTCTATAGTGTTTACTGGTACATTGTTGAAAGAGTGAGCTAGGGAAAATGAGAAAACTACTTTTATATTCTGGTATAGTACCTTTTTACACGACTGCCCAAAGCAAAAAGAGTGTATATGTGTTCAGGGTTCATGTATGTTTGTGGGTATGTGAGTTTCTTTATTCCTCCATAACTTCTAAATGGCTCAACGAATTTGAAAGTATGGGGTATTGTTAGGATCCTTACATCATTCCGAGTGACACTAGCTATATTTTTTTGAAAAAAGTTAATATGGCGACTGTAAAAAAATATTAAAAACACGACTGCCCTGCTAAAAACAAACTAAAAAGTTAAATAACAAGTGTCATTGCAGTCGGGGGACCTCTTCGATTAAAAATTGTTCCACAAAACGGTCCCCCGACTGCAATGACACTTGTCATTTAACTTTTTAGTTTGTTTTTAGCAGGGCATTCGTGTTTTTAATATTTTTTTAAATTTATTTATTTTTATTTGCAAACTCTGGAAGAAGATAGATGAAGCCTTTGCCGAAAAGCACACTGAGCTGATATAAATATTAATAATAATGTAATGTAATATTAAAAATGGCAGCTCGTTAAATAACAAGTGTTACTGCAGTCGGGGGACCATTTTGTGGAACAATTTTTGATCAATTATTGACAGGGCAGTCGTGTTTTAAATATGTTTTTTAATTTATTTATTTTCATTTCATACATTTTAGTGACAAATTATATAGTATAGTGCCTTTCATTTGATGCCCATATTGTAGTAATAGAAGAAAATATTTTTTTTCACATTTTAAAGCGTCAGTACATAACAGTCGCCATATTGATTTTATTTCATATTAATGCAAATACCTAAATATAGCCAGTGTTACTCGGGATAATATAAGAATTCTAACGATACCCCTACATTCAAATCTGTTAAGGCATTTAGAAGTTATGGTGGAACAAAGAAACTCACATACCCACAAAGGCACAAACTTACATGAACCAGGCAGTCGTGTAAAAAGTAAGACACACGACAATATACCACCACGATTCTTTAAATATAAATTACATAGCTTAGTTAGATGCGTATATCATTCTTCGAGGCACCCTATATACAATATTAAATATTGGCTAAAAAAATTTTAGCAATTTTCTGCGCTATGTCTATTAAAAACAAGTGCGTGTCGGGTCACGCGCAGTAGGGTTCCGCAATTACCTTATACAATACTATATGGCTATAAACTTATATTTACTACCTGTTTTACATATGTAACGACTAAATTGAAAAATAAGACCTAACTATAAGCCTACCTAGAAGTAAAAAATATACTTTAAAGCTTAATATTTCGTAAACAAATCCCTGAATCGAGTCTTCACAAACCTACAATATTTTAAAAAATACTCCAAACTAGATTGACTGCATTACTCAAGTGGCAAACGGATTTATACAATTCTTAAACTAATGATGATCTTAATATTTTTTTAGCTATGTGGCTAAATCAGGGGCCCTATTTTTGAATCGTTCGGCAGGCGTCGAGCGCTCTTTTCTACTGATTTTCGTTCGACATCTCATTGTTTTGAGTCATATGTCGATCGAAAATCAGTCGAAAAGAGCGCTCGAAGCCTGCCGAGTGATTAAAAAATAGGGCCCTAGATCAAAATCTAAAAGTTAATAAATGATAGTTGAAAATGCTATGAAATTAATATAAGAAATGCTTGAGATAAATAGTTTTCTGTCAGTATGTGTATTTTTACCGCACGTCCTCAAGATGACAACTAAAAAAATGAGTCATATTCACCGATTTTCGTATAAATTGGAAAAGATTTTACAGAATTATCAAAGTCTTCTGAGTTTTGTAATAAGCTGTTTGTACCAAAAAAAATGACTAAATTATTTTTCCTCGTTGTTGTGATCGCAGCTCTTGCTATATGCATTAATGGTAAATATAGATAGTTTTTTTTAGATTATTTAATTTTGGTGATAATTTCAAATGGGTCCATTTCCGTTGTCCACTAATGAGGGATGTTGGGAAAAAAGTATGGATTTTCTTTCCAATATCCCCAGTGGTGCACAAGAGTAGGGGTATTGGTATTGGTGATGGGATCTTTTCTCCGCATTTATACTCACATTTGGTCCGTTATGCGTGAACACAGCATCGGTATGGCTAGTCAAGCCATCCCAGCTCCTTCCAAAAGCGCAGAAGCCTCCTGGGGCGTTCACAGGCTTCTAGGAGCGACTTCACGTCTTTGAGGATTTCCCGGTGTGTGGCCAAACCCACGCACTCCAGGATCACGAGGGCGGCTGTTTCCTCTGCGTCCAGGCTCCTATTTCACAGATGTGACAATTGTAAATTACAATGACAATTTGATGTACGTTGCGGTGTCTATGAGTAGTTTGATCAGTATATTTTCTAAATTCAAATTAGCTGACGCCATGGACAGCAAATTGTCATTGTCATTTACAATTGTCACGTCTGTGAAATAGGGGCCTGGCATCCTCTACATAGGGGACTGTCTGTCGCATTCATGATGAATAGTTGTCGGTTTAAAGCCAGGTGACCTGTAAGTATACCTACAACTATTCGGAGGTCTGGACGATTGAGGCTGAGCAATCTACAGGTCAACCACGGCGAGACTGCAGTCATCGCCAACTTGGACTGTCTACAGAGTGGGGGAAACGGGAATAGGCCTTTCAAATGTAGGTCACAATAAGAATTAAAAAAAATATATTAAAGTTTGATTTTCTTAATAATTAATATTTTTCAATTTTTAATTTTTTAGCAGATGCAGATGCTGATCCAATTGCGCAACCCCAATTCGCTGGATTTGGAATGTAAGTACATCATAAATACACCATTGTATCATATACTATTCGCTGGGTGCGAAGGTCAGCGCTCATGGTGGCAAAAAGTGGAAATAATGAAGGCTCTGTAATCTGTTTGAAAACGATATTTAATGATTACTAGCGATACAGGAACAATTTTATATGTTTATTATCACTTTATAAAATTATTAAAGTAGCTTTATTCTCTTGTTTTACAAAATCTACAACTAAAAAAGAAGTAAACAAACCCTAATATAACCAAAATAAAACACTTTTTTGAATAGATCTTACTTGCCATATTTAATTTAAATGACCAAAAATGATTTCAAAACACTTTGTCCACCCAAATCACAGTAATTTTGAAATTTACATTAATAACACAATATGTATGGTATTTTTAAATATTTTGTGACAATGCCGCCATTACATATCAAAACGTCAGAACGGTTAAGTCAGAGCCAACAAAGTTGCGACACGCTAGGTGGCGCTAAAAGCGTGCACGGAGCCATTTTCGTCCATGGCTATACTGAACTCTAACTCTAATAACCTTTATTTAATAAACTTAAAAATTCAACCTTTTGAATCGTCAGGTTTTTCCCAATATGTCCGGTCCAGTAGGATATTTTTACACTGCTCCTATTAATTTAATTATAATTCATATAGCTATCCATTATAATAAATAATACCATGATCACACGATAAATTCAGCAGTCGAGTAATAAAGTTAATTACCTAAATAAAACCGGTCGGACTCGCGCACCTAGGGTTCCGTACCATCTTAATAAATAGTAGTCATAGAAGAAGTCAGTTTTAGGTCAGCGCCATCTATTGACGAATAGTGGAACTAGTATAATAGGTCAGCGCCACCTTTTGACCAGTAGTGGAACTAATCATTTTTTTGTTGTTGTTTGAATTTCTAAACAATAAAAAAATGTGATATATTGTATTAGTTTTATGTTTCCTGTAATCTTTACATAAATTACTATCACATAGAATTATTTCAGATTTTTCTCTTTGCAAACTTCGGAGATAAGGGGGGGAACGATATTTTTTTTACATTTTTCATCATAAGTCGAAAACTATGCGGCCTAAAAAAAACATGTTTTAAAATATGCAAACAGCGTTCTTTTATATGATATCCCACATGCCCTAGTAGCCCTACTTCAAATTTTCAAGACCCCTTTTCAGTTCCTGTTGTAAAAAATATATTTATTTTTTATTTCTTTCTTATTTGCAAAATAGTTGGGCAAACGACATCTTAAATTATTCCAAATTTCAAGTTGATACCATTAGTAGTTCTCGAGATATCCAGCTGTGACAGACACACAGACTGAGTCACACCATTAGGGTTCCTTTTTACCATTATGTTACGGAACCCTAAAAATGATAACTTTTATGCAGTATTTATATGCTGAACAGAAACAGCATTTTAAGGTAACAATTACATATAGTGTAATGGGGAATGTCCGAAAAAAATCAAATTGGCTGAATATTTTTTTATAGGTAGGAATAAGCTCCATTAGTAATAGAAAAAAGTTTCAGAATTTTCGGTTGCTTGAAAAAATTTAAAGAAATTAAAGTCTCTTTGACTTCGCAGATATAGGAAAGTAACAGCAGAATGGAGATTATTCTTTTGCCATCACCTGCCACAACGACAACATGGTATTAAAAAAAACTTTTTTTAACTCTTGTTGTCATAGTGGCAGGTGTTGGAAAAGGTATAATCTCCATTCTGCTGTTACTTTCCTACATTTGTGAAGTCGAAGAGACTTTATTTTTTTTTAATTTATTCACGCAACCGAAAATTCTGAAACTTTTTTGTATTACTAAGGGATCTTATTCCTATCTATAAAAAAATATTCAGCCAATTTTATTTTTTTCGGACATTCCCCATTATTACCGATAATATTGTTACACTATGCTATAAAGCGAGGGTTTCCTAAGAAAGCGGTGCCGTCATATAGCGGCCATAATTTTACAGACGTAAAAAAACGGCCGTCTTTACGGTGGAGTCTTGTGGAAAGTACAACACCGTACAACACCGTTACGACCGTCCGCCGACTCCGCCGTATTGTTTAAATATGTAAACAATACGGCGGAGTTCAAATACAACGTTCTACGCCGCTATATTACGGCCGTAATATGACGCCACCGTCGTCCTATGAAACCCTAGCAAGGTTTGACAAATCATTGATTTATGAAATGTTTATTAAATTATTATTTTAATTTATTATTATTATTTTAATTATTTTTTTAACAGGTTCCCGAATTTCCCAGGCTTCCAGTTTGCTTCGTTCCCACCAATCGTAAGTTACCAATACAAATAGTTTAGTATTCAATAAACTTATATTTTATAATGCGTAACTTTTTTAGATTTGTTTAGCTATTTAATTAAATGACTGGATATCATTTTGGCTGATTAAACGGCGCTGTTAAGTAAAATTATGTAAAAGTATAGTAATAAAAAGGCTAGGCCGTTAATTAAACGGCTGCTTAAGCTAGTTGGTAGCGTTACATCGTAGGGCCGGTTCCTATATTATAAAAACGATTCATTTTGCTTACGGATGGTGGTATTTTGTGACATAAAGACCATAGTAGTTGAATTTTAGAATTTTGTCAATTCTACCATCCGTAAGTAAAAAAATCACTTCTCGAATATAGAAATGGTGGGGGACAGAATTATACAATCAGCCATTTTCATGTTTCCACTGCTGGGGCACAGGTCTTCCTTATGGGTGGATAAGGAGGATGGGCCATAACCCACCACGCGGGCCCAATGCGGTTTGGTGGATGTTAACGACTGAAAATGCAGCCATAGCTTAACGTGCCTTACGAAGGAGCTCGAGATGGAAAATGTTTGGTCACCCATCCCATGACCGACCCTTGCGAAAGTTGCTTAACCTCCTCAATCGTAGGGCCAGGCGCTAAACGACTGCGCCATTGAGCTTCTCAGAGAATTCTACAAATATTAATTATTCTTTTTCAGCGTGTGATGACCCCCGAAGACATCGCAAATATGTCCCCTAAAGACCCGAACTCCCACGTCGTGGGAGCATTTGTGTCCAGCCATTCAGCCAGTGAGACCGTCAACGGGGTCCCCGTGAAGAACCACAACGAAGAACGCGTAGTCACCAACCGCGACGGCAAAGTCACCGATAACACCTACGAAAACTAAAGATATTATGGACTAATAAAAAAAAACCGGCTGAATTGTACCAAACAACGTTGAGATTATGTCAATAAATTATTAGTAGCATGAGCTTGAGCATTCCTGTATTTTTTTTAACACTTTTGTCCTCATGAGCTATTAGGTATACATAATGGCTTTTTTAAGTAAACCTGAAGGGGAAGTACTTTAAATAGAGGTGATAGGAGTTTTTGCTTAAAAGAGACACTTTCTCTTATTTCTAAAAAAATAAATAAATTTAAAAAATGTTAAAAACACGACTACCCCGCCAAAAACGATCTAAAAAGTTAAGTAAAGAGGTCCCCGGACTGCTATGACACTTGTTATTTCACTTTTTAGTTCGTTTTTGGCGGGGTAGTCGTGTTTCTAATATTTTTTAAATTTATTTATTTTTATTTCCCACATTATAGTGACAAATTATATAGTTTTGAAATGTACTCATTAAGGCCTTTCATTTGATGCCCATTATTGTAATAAGTGAAATTTTTTTTTTCACAATTGAAAATGGCGTCACACAGTCGCCATATTAACTTTTTTCAAAATGATATAGCCAGTGTCACTCGGAATGATCTAAGGATTCTAACGATACCCCATACGTCTAAATCCGTTAAGCCATTTAGAACTTATGGTGGCATAAAGAAACTCACATACCCACAAACATACATGAACTCTGAACACATATACACTCCTTTTTGGGCAGTCGTGTAAAAAAGTACTAAAACTGCATTAAAAGATTTTTGAAAATACTTTTGCCGTAGCCGGCAAGTGTATTTTCGTGTCTCAATTATTATTTAGAGTAGTTTCCCTCCTGATTCACTTAAAAAACCACCCTGTATAGATACTGTTAGCACAAACCCTGTGAAGAGGATCAATAAGCAGCACGTAGTCACCAACCACGACAGCGAACTAAAATCTATGAAAGTGTAATTGCAAACAAATATTGCTTTAAAAATGGTACCACGGGGCTGAAAAAGTACAACCCGCTCAGCTTTAGTCGGGCCAGCCACGCACCCGGTGACTGACGTTTGTGTT
Organism: Agriphila geniculea; assembly: GCA_943789525.1. Lineage (NCBI taxonomy): Eukaryota > Metazoa > Arthropoda > Insecta > Lepidoptera > Crambidae > Agriphila > Agriphila geniculea. The sequence continues at coordinate 24,380,040 of OX038871.1, forward strand.
CTTTTCAATAAATTCCATAGATTTTAATTTGCTGAACCACGACGACAAATTCACCGGTAACCCATGAAAACTGGACTATCATACTAATATAAAGAGAAAAATGGCTAAATTGTACCAAACAAGTAGATTATGTCAATAAATTATTAGGAGCTTGAGCATTCTTGTATTTTTAAGGCTTCTGTCCTATTAACATAAAATGTTGGCCTATTAAGTTTCGAAACACTGGCTCGACAAAAAATAATATATTATTTTCGAACCTGCTCACGACATTTCACGAGAATCGGTTGAGAAATGCGACCTGTAGAGGAGAACAAACGGACAGTCGGAAGGACATACGAAAGGATTTTCGCCTAATAGTATAGTAGCCCGTAGAACATTTAAATCACCAAAAAGGTTACCGTTTGCCGTAGTGGTATAGTTATTTATTACGAAATTATAGAACCTCGAAAAATAAAAAAAAATATCAATTTTGGAGAAATACAAATATAGGTTACGGCGGGTTGCGATCTGTAAAACTTGGGTTAAAGTATCCATAATTTCGTAATAATTAACTATATCACAACAGCAAACGGTAACCTTTTTGGTGATTTAAATGTTCTACGGGCTACAGCTGTACTATAAGCTGAAGCAGAGACGCCTCGCTCGCGCTTCGCGCTCGCTCGGTGAATTGAGGAAATGCTTGTATACAAATGCAACTTCTCAGAAATTTTCCATACGAATCGGTGATTAATTTATACGGAAAATTTTCAAGAAGTTGTATTTTTCATACTAGGATTTTTCTAAATTTATTTAACAACCGGTAGACGCATATATGTTACAAATTGTTCATGTACAAATATTTGAACACTACTTAAGCTAACTTATTCCATTTAGGTTTAGGGAAAATATTAAGTTTTGGTTAGGTTACAACCTTAGAGCATTAAGGTTACAACCAATTAAGTGGTCATTTCTGCTAACAAAAATAACAATAAAAACAAAAATAATTCGATATTATATCAAGCAATTCATGAATATTTTAAATCATAGAAAGAGGGTTTATTTGACAACATTGAAAATACACTACAAATTGAGGTCATCCTAACAGATAATGGCGCAAAAAAAAAAATTCAACTATTATATAGGCTAAATTAAGTCTATCAATAGATAAATTTCAGCTGGGTACGTATCAGAATGTCTAAAGTTAGAATGTCTAAACTTAAAATGGCAAAGTTCAAAATGTCAAAAATTTGAATGTCTAACGATTAAAATGTAAAAAGTTCAAAATGTCAAAAACGAAAATGTCAAACGGTCAGATAGTCCTAAATTAAAATGTCTAAGTTCAAATGACCAAAACTTAAAATGTCTAATATTCAAATTACCAATTCATAATAAATTCCAATTACATTTTTTCATACAAAACTGTAAATCGAAATAATTTTTGTTTGGTTTGGTATTTTGAATTTTTTATTTAGTTATATATTACTTGATAAATATAGTCTTTCTTTATCCAATTAATAACATCACAAAAAAAGTTAATTATGGTTAAATTGCGAATCATTTCGGTGTTATGTTAATACTTTGTATGGGAAGCTCACGGTTCGCCGGAGTAACGGATACTAGCGCGGTTTTCTTGCGGTTTTATTAAAAGTAGTTTGATAATTAGTTAGTATTTGGTTTGATTTTGGATTTTCTTGACGTTTCAGCATAGCCATAGTCAAAGGGGGACTTTGAAAATTGTTGTGTTCCGGCAGTAAGAGGCAAGCCAGTACCTCAGCGGTGAGGACTAAATATGTTCCAATCGCAAATCATTTTGGTATTACCTACCACAGATAATTATGTATTACGTTTGTATGGAAAGCTCACTGTTTGCCGGAGTCTTTTTTCATGGAGGGGATCGCTTATTCTCCTGCTTTAATGTTTGGTGATAAGTGTAGCAGTCTACCAAAATTGAAGTTGAGAAAGTGTTATTTGAATAAGTTAAGAAATAATAACAACTTGATTACGACAACGTCAGCACGTGCACAACACGGGCGCGGTGCATTGGTCGAGCGGCGACCGGCGTGCGCTCCGCGTCTCGTGGTGGCTTAGTCTTGACTGGTGATCTCGGCGAGTGCATCCAATTGACATATTGCAATGAATCAAAGAAATGCACACAAAAAACTGGAGGACAATAGGCGCACGTTAAGGTGGGTACTCACTTAGGTTCGCGAACCTGCAGCAAAAAAAATATTATCCTCTGCTGAAAATAGTTTGCCATAGTGTACGTACGTGTGTAGCGAACTTGATTCGCACAGGTACATACTATAGCAAAAGTGAAAATAAAAAGGAACAAAATTTTCTGTCACCTAAGTTTAGATGTGTCACTAATCTGCAATACCCTAATACTAATATCTATCCCCAAGAAATATATTAGTTATCATATTTACCAAAACTGTCTCTAAGTATAAATCATCGGATGAATGTAAATATGTATCTTAAATTATAGTTTGATCACTTTTTTCTATACCCTGAATATACCTAAGATCTATGCTCCAAAAAGTAAGTTACGGGCAGGAATAATACACCTACCTAAAATAATAAACCTGTCACTATAAATCTAATCATCTAACTATAAGCATCGATTAATTCGTTCAATTATCGAAATTATAGATCTGTTACCTAATTAATAGAAAAATTCCTAATAGGGGCGGAGTTTTTATAACGGAGTTTTTAAAACCATTTTGATGTTGTTTGGTGATTCAACTTCAGTGACACTTTTATTATTTTGATAATTGATATTATTTCCAAGTTATTCTTAATTAATATTTAGGTAATCGTTTTAACATTATTTGGTGATTCAATTTAGGTGAGAGATCTACTGTTTTAGGAACAAATATTATTAACTAGGTCACTGAAAACGCATTTATTAGGTAATTGATAAAATCATACCCTTAAAATAATAAAAAATAAATATGATAAAGAGGTAAGAAAATCATCATTTATATTTACATCATAATATAAAAGCTTTACATCTAAGTACCTAAATAATCACAGTAAGTATATTATAATAGTAAAAAAACATTTTTTTTACACAATAGTGTAATAATGTTACATCTTAGGTAAATAATCACAAATTTCGAAAACGTAAGTATACCCTCCTCCATGTTACAATTTAAAAATTGTAACGCAATTACTAGAAACTACAAAGAATTGCTCACAAAATTTTGCAAGGCGATAAATGAAAAAAAAGGCGAATTGTTGTTTTCAAATCATTGTAATCCTTTGACTTATGGACCATTGATATTTTAACTAGTTTGATGTTTGAACCGTTTGACATTTTGAATTTTGCTATTATGAATTTATACATTGACATTATACAATGATTTTTGACATTTTAAACCATTTGCATTTTGATTTTTGACATTTTGAACTTTGCCATTTTAACTTTAGACATTTTAACTTTAGACATTCTGATACGTACCCTTATTACTCTATATAAAAGAACTGGACTATTCACCGAAATAAATCTTCATAGTTTTAATTACATAGTAGTTTATTTTAATTTACTGCTTCAATTCTACAAAACAAAAAAAAACTTTATTTGAAATTCGTATTCTTTCTGATTATTTCATAAACTGTAGTATCTACAAAAACCATTGTTTGATAAAATCTGTTGTTAAGGACATTACCTACCATATGACAGTTTATTTGTTTAAATCGAACAAGTGGTTATTAAGAAATTAGCCAAACTCTGATACCCGAGTTTTGCACCTTTTTCAGCCATCAATAATCGCGGATCCTTAGCAAGAAATCCTTATGTTCGACTGTTCGTGTCAAACGCCTGTGGCCATATTTATTTACAGGCATGTGACGTCATCAGTCATCATAGAGCGTTTTCGCCACAGAAAAAAAATCAAAAATTATTGGACTTTTCTCCCGTCGTAGACTTAATTCACCTGGCCTAAGTCACCTGGCTGAATAAAGTATACTAACTAGCTGAAAGGGTACGTATCAGAATGTCTAAAGTTAAAATGTCTAAAGTTAAAATGGCAAAGTTCAAAATGTCAAAAATCAAAATGCAAATGGTTTAAAATGTCAAAAATCATTATGTATAAATTCATAATAGCAAAATTCAAAATGTCAAACGGTTCAAACATCAAACTAGTTAAAATATCAATGGTCCATAAGTCAAAGGTTTACAATGATTTGAAAACAACAATTCGCCTTTTTTTTCATTTATCGCCTTGCAAAATTTTGTGAGCAATTCTTTGTAGTTTCTAGTAATTGCGTTACAATTTTTAAATTGTAACATGGAGGAGGGTATACTTACGTTTTCGAAATTTGTGATTATTTACCTAAGATGTAACATTATTACACTATTGTGTAAAAAAAATATGTTTTTTTTACTATTATAATATACTTACTGTGTTTATTTAGATACTTAGATGTAAAACTTTTATATTACGATGTAAATATAAATGATGATTTTCTTAACTCTTTATCATATTTATTTTCTATAATTTTAAGGGCATGATTTTATCAATTACCTAATAAATGCGTTTTCAGTGACCTAGTTAATAATATTTGTTCCTAAAATAGTAGATCTCTCACCTAAATCGAATCACCAAATAATGTTAAAACGATTACCATATTAATTAAAAATTACTTGGAAATAATATCAATTATCAAAATAATAAAAGTGTCACTGAAATTGAATCACCAAACAATATCAAAATGGTTTTAAAAACTCCGTTATAAAAACTCCGCCCCTATTAGGAATTTTTCTATTAATTAGGTAACAGATCTATAATTTCGATAATTAAACGAATTAATCGATGCTAATAGTTAGATGATTAGATTTATAGTGACAGGTTTATTATTTTAGGTAGGTGTATTATTCCTGCCCGTAATTTACTGCATAGATCCGAGCATAGATCTTAGGTATATTCATGCAATAGAAAAAAGTGATCAAACTATAATTTACGATACAAATTTACATTAATCCGATGATTTATACTTTAGAGACAGTTTTGGTAAATATGATAACTAATATATTTCTTGGAGATAGATATTATTATTAGGGTATTGCAGATTAGTGACACATCTAAACTTAGGTGACAGAAAATTTTGTTCCCTTTTATTTTCACTTTTGCTATAGTATGTACCTGTGTGAATCAAGTTCGCATACGTACACACTATGGCAAACTATTTTCAGCACAGGATAATATTTTTTTTTGCTGCAGGTTCGCGAACCTAAGTGAGTACCCACCTTAACGTGCGCCTATTGTCCTCCAGTTTTTTGTGTGCATTTCTTTGATTCATTGCAATATATCAAATGGATGCACTCGCCGAGATCACCAGTCAAGACTAAGCCACCACGAGACCGCACCGCGCCCGTGTTGTGCACGCGCTGACGTTGTCGTAATCAAGTTGTTATTATTTCTTAACTTATTCAAATCACACTTTCTCAACTTCAATTTTGGTAGACTGCTACACTTATCACCAAACATTAAAGCAGGAGAATAAGCGATCCCCTCCATGAAAAAAGACTCCGGCAAACAGTAAGCTTTCCATACAAACGTAATACATAATTATCTGTGGTAGGTAATACCAAAATGATTTGCGATTAGAACATATTTAATCCTCACCACTGAGGTACTGGCTTACCTCTTACTGCCGGAACACAACAATTTTCAAAGTCCCCCTAGACTATGGCTATGCTGAAACGTCAAGAAAATCCAAAATCAAACCAAATACTAACTAATTATCAAACTACTTTTAATAAAACCGCAAGAAAACCGCGCTAGTATCCGTTACTCCGGCGAACCGTGAGCTTCCCATACAAAGTATTAACATAACACCAAAATGATTCGCAATTTAACCATAATTAACTTTTTTTGTGATCTTATTAATTGGATAAAGAAAGACATTATTTATCTAGTAATATTTAACTAAATAAAAAATCCAAAATACCAAACCAAACTAAAATTATTGCGATTTACGGTTTTGTATGAAAAAATGTAATTGGAATTTATTATGAATTGGTAATTTGAATATTAGACATTTTAAGTTTTGATCATTTGAACTTAGACATTTTAATTTAGGACTATCTGACCATTTGACATTTTCGTTTTTGACATTTTGAACGTTTTACATTTTAATCGTTAGACATTCAAATTTTTGACATTTTGAACTTTGCCATTTTAAGTTTAGACATTCTAACTTTAGACATTCTGATACGTACCCCTTAAAACACCTTATTTGTTTAAATCGGACAAGTAGTTGTTGAGAAATTTAACCAATTTCCGATACTCGACTTCTGCAACTTTTTCCTCCCCCTCTCCCCCCTCCAACACTTTATAATGCGACAGCTGCTGTATTCTTGTTCAGGAGATCATGCTGAAGACAATGATACTGGTTGTCGGTGGAGCACTCTCCAGCGGGAGTCGTAAATAGACGACTTTCGTAAATGTGGCATCTAGACTAATAGGTCAAGTTTTAAAAATAGTGAAAGAAAAAAGTAAGTACGTACACATTTATTTGGCTGTCCGCGTTGGTGTCTTTAGAACTGTGGCCGTGGCCACTTGTCGATGGTGGCTCTTATAAGTTTATAACAAGTTTAAAATAAACAACTATGATTATAGTGGCTCTATAAGGCTAGAGTCGTCGCGTTTGTGACATTTTTCGAAATGACTGAAATATGATTTTCCCCACATGAAGATCATATTTTTATTGCCATTTTGGAATAATTCTAAAAACTATGAAGCGACATCGACTCGAAAAAAAAACAGATATTTATAGAACCTGCTCACAAAATTTCACAAAATCGATTGAGAAATATGACCGATTGATGAGAAACAAATTGCACATCTAGGATCTTTTATCTACACCCAATGGGGAATGTCTGAAAAAAATCAAATTGGCTAAATATTTTTTATGGGTACGCTCCCTTAGTAATAGTTTCAGAATTTTCGGTAGAGTGAAAAAAATAAAAAAAAGTCACTTCGACTTCACTAAAAATAGAAGTTTAATAAACTGATGCATAATACCTAGTTATGTACAGTTTAATACACTACTTTATCTACTCTCATACAATTTGTGATTGAACCTACAAAATAAAAAATATCAATGATAAAAAGAGTAAGTAGTTTTTCGGTATGCAAGCAGTGCTTACCTAGGTTAAGTAAGTCATTTTTCCGTCGCCGCATCTAAAATATCGGGTGGAGTCAAATTTTCACTTACTACCACATGAGTAAAAAAACGTAATTACTACACTCACTACTATGACATTTTTAAGCAAAAATAAAATTTAAAATCTAAATTGGCGCGTATTCAATTAGAAAAATAAAAAATGATATGAGTGCATTCCAGAAGACTGCTATGCTATGCTATGCTATGCTAAGTCATCGATCACCATAGAGTAAATTTTAATCATGAAAAGTAGGAGGGAATGTCGTTGTTTTTTTTTAATATCACGGCACTACCTTCTTCTTGGATTTGCCCTGTAACGTGAGAAAAAAAGTTATTTTATAACATTACTTAGTATAGCGAAGCTATGTTATAAAATAACTTTATCTACTCTCATATCGTAAAATTCGAATTATGAATTTCAAAACGAATTTATATTGACATACTTTATACACGCAATACCGAAAAAAAATTAAAAAGTTATTTTATAACATACCTTCGCTATACTAAGCAATGTTATAAAATAACTTTTTTTCTCATTACGATACAGGGCAAATCCAAGAAGAAGGCAGTGCCGCGATATTAAAAAAAAAAAACAATGATATTCCCATATACTTTCCATGATTAAAACGTACTCTATGGTGATCGATGACTTAGCGTAAAGATTAGTCTACTGGAATGCACTTATTTCATTATTTTTTTTCTAATAGAATACGCGCCATTTTTAGATTTTAATTTTACTTTTGCTTTTCTTTTGCTTAAAATATCATAGTAGTGAGTGTAGTGAGTGAAAATTTGACTCCATCCGATATTTTAGATGCGGCGACGGAAAAACGTCTTACTTAACCTTGGTAAGTACTGCCGACCTACCGAACTCTTTTTTATCATTGATATTTTATTTTGTAGGTTCAATCAGTTCAATCACAAAATTGTATGAGAGTAGATAAAGTAGTGTATGAAACTGTACATAACTAGGTATTAAAACACTCGTGTGATATTATTAAAAACCTCGCCTACGGCTCGGTTTTTAAACACACACTCATGTTTTAATACCCTTCATTATGCATCAGTTTCATAAACTACTATTTTAATTTTTTTTCGGTATTGCGTGTATAAAGTATGTCAATATAAATTCGTTTTGAAATTCATAATTAAAATTTTACGATATGAGAGTAGATAAAGTCACTTATATTGCTTTCTCTGTGTAATACTCAAAGCGGTAGGTCTATTCTGTCAAAAATCATTTATGTTTTATTATAGTTGTCAATATAAAACTCCAACCAATACAAAGACATCATGCTATGCTCATCTCATCAACTAAATATTGACAGACATCGCTAATCATCATACAACGAAATGCTTACCACGCTTCATTCTAATTTTAAGGTAAGTTAATTTAGTTTAGGAATTAAACAAAAGTTTTGAACACGTTATTGTTGTTTTATGATTTGCTGACATTTTTGAGGGTATTTATCATAATAGGCGTGGCAAAAAATTTGCAGAATTTATTTCTAATGAGATAGTACTGTTGAGCAGAAAGTTGTTTATACTTAATTTAAATTAAGCCTATTAACGTTGATTCTTGTTAGTTGGTTTCTAGAAAGAAAAAAAATTCACTATTGATACTTAGTATGTTTACCTGTACCAACAACAATTTTTTTTGTACAAGTTTTTATCTCAAATAATATGTCTAGTTTTGCGTCGTCGTGTAGATTTGTATGTTTTATTATCCGTCCGGAAAATGAGACAATAGATTTTCTATTGTTGTCCGGCCGCATGCGGCCGCGCGAGCATAGAAGAAATAAAACATAAAAAATACATAAATTAATGTTCTAGCAGACATTTCCTCATATCGCACTCCATCAAAGCTTTTGATAAATAAAAATCATAATATTTCCAACTAATTCATCAAAGTTAATTTGAAAAATTCGTATAAATTTGGACGTACTAAATGAAATAAAACCGGACAAGAGTGAGTTGGACTCATGTACCGAGGGTTTCCGTACCATCATAATAAATACACTTCATAGAGTAGAATAATAAAATTATTATTGAAGTATTAGGTCAACGCCATCTCTTGACCGATAGTGGAACTATTATTTTTCTTAGGTCAGCGCCATCTCTTGACCGATGGTAAACCAATTTAAGTTTCCTTAGGTCCGCGCCATCTGTTGACAGATAGTGGGACAAATGAATTTTTGTTTGTTTTTTGAATTTCTAAAAAAGTATGTTATATTGAGACATTGTTTTATTTTCCTGTAATCTTTACATAAACTACTATCACATAGAATTATTTCACATTTTTCTCTTTGGAAACTTCTGAGATAAGGGGGGGGACGGTATTTTTAGGGTTCCGTAGCCAAAATGACAAAAAACGGAACCCTTATAGATTCGTCATGTCTGTCTGTCTGTCTGTCTGTCTGTCTGTCTGTCTGTCTGTCTGTCTGTCTGTCTGTCCGTCCGTATGTCACAGCCACTTTATTCCAAAAGTATTAAGACTACATAGTTGAAACTTGGTAAGTAGGTGTATTTTGTGAACCGCTTTACGATTTTTACACAAAAATAAATAAAATAAAAGATTAAGGGGGGGCTCCCCATACATGGAACTGAAACTGAAAATATTTTTTTTCATCAAACCAATACTTGTGGGGTGTCTATAGATAGGTCTTTAAAAATGACATTGAGGTTCCTAAGACTATTTTTTTTCAAAGTCAACCGTTTGAAAGATATCTACCGCCAAAGTGGTAAAATGTGTGTCCCCCCCCCTTTAACTTTTAAAGTAAGAGGGTGAAAAATCTAAAAAAAATATATGCTATAGATCTTAATAAACACTTTCAACGAAAATTGGTTTGAACGAGATACAGTAATTAGTTTTTGAGATATATTACATTTTCCAAAACCGCAAATATAACTTTGTCATTTATACAAACACTGTGAAAAACAAAGTTATTTTTTCAGACGAAAAATGATAGCGGTATTAAAATATGGTATGGTATATAATGTACCTACGGAACCCTACTGCGCGTGGCCCGACACGCACTTGGCCGGTTTTTTTACATTATTTATCATAAGTCAAAAACTATGCGCGGCCTACAAAAAAAGGAAAAAGAATTTAAAATGTGCAAATAGCGCTCTTTCATATGGTGCCTAGTCGCCTCACTTCAAATTTTTAAGATCCCTTTTCAGTCCCTGTTGTAAAAAAATTTTTTTTATTTCTTTCTTATTTGCAAAATAGTTGGGCAAATGTCATCTTAAACTATTCCAAATTTCAAGTTGATACCATTAGTCGTTCTCGAGATAACCAGCTGTGACAGACAGACAGACTAAGTCACACCATAAGGGTTCCTTTTTACCATTTTGGTACGGAACCCTAAAAAGGTGATCACAATATTTCGTCTGTAAAGATGTTTTATATTAGACTCAATTATTTGCTAAATTGCTAATAAATTAGTAATTATATAAAGTAGGTTAAGTAAGTAGGAATTCGTCGACGAATATAATGAAAAATTCCCTGTTTTTTCAAAGGCTTGGTGATGGCAATTAGTTGTATCTCAAAAAATGTCAATTAATTGTGTAGGTACCAAGTTTATATTTAAAATCTATGTTTATGTTATCAGTTAGTGTCAAATGAGGTTCATTAAACTTTAATTGACACCTAAAACACACAAACAACCTTTTTAAAACTAATGAAAACAAGCCATTTTACGCAAAATTTATGATATTAATAATATTTGCTTTTTTATTTTAATGAATAATGTATAATCATTAAAGCAGTAGGTAATAATCGATGCATAAGGCTTTGGTTACAATACCTGTTCACAATGAAAATCAGCTTCAGAATAAAATACCACGAGATGGTCTTGACCTGTCACCTTAAAATTACGCTTCGGATACGTTTGAATTTTATTTGACTGTAGAAAAAAAATCGAAAGGTTCTCTCAAAATTTTAATTTAATTAAATTTGTTTTTTATTTCTAACTTTTTTTAAAAACAAGTCTTCTTTCGTGATTATTTTTTACTATACTTATTTAAAAAAAATCTTATCCCTAGTCTTACCACATAATATCATGTCGTGTCAATATAGTACTATAGACTATTCTCATAAATCATAAAAATAAAATAAATAAATAAATGTAAGTTTCATAAAATATATTAAATGAAAAAGGTATTCAATTCAGCTATTATCGAATATCACATAGAGACAAGACTTATTTTTTATTTACCTAGGGCTACTTGCATCATAAAATAAAATAATTGTTTATTCGTATACTTTGTGGAACAACATTTAATTATGATGCAAGTCGCCCTTAATACCAAACTGGTGAGTTTATTTTTAAACAAATAAGTACATGAGAATATTTTTTTATGAATAAAGGAAGTTTCTTTACCATTGCAAATATTACAATTATACTCGTAAACTGGGCAAAAAGTTGGTTCTATCAACGTCCTTATGAAATCTTAGTGTCAACAAGATCATTGAATTACTTATATCGCTAATTGTACATACAGGCATATTATAGCATACCTAATACCTAATACTATACGATACAGGCAAATTCAAGCCCGATATAAGCGTAGTGTAACTCGCTTCGAATCACAGTCGATCGAAGAATCGTAAAGACGAGACGGTTCCGCGAAGTTGCGGGTAAAAAAATTCGTTTGTTTATTTTTTCTTTCGAACAGCAAAATGATGAAAATTACGTTGTTACTAGTGGCTGTCTTCGCGATCGCCCAAGGTAAGCGACAGAAACACATAAAAGTCAACATGATTTGAATTTGTGAACGATTAATTTGATATTTTGAATATAATCGGAAGCCAGTTCTAAGTGCGTGACATTTTACAAGATTAAGAATTTTATAGAAGGTGAAAAAACTATACAATAAGGGCAGATGAACTCAATGTGTAGGAAATATTATACGTAAAGAATAAAAAAACATTTTATACTTTCCAAACTAAATATGGATCGATATTTAAGTGTTACCTGTAATCATTGAAATGAAATCTTCACTTAAGCAGATACATAGTTAACATACTTTATAAAATTCATAAATTATGAGAGGTAAGTAGAGTATTTATGTAGTTACCTCATTCACTTCACACATTATTGGCGCAAATTTAATTTCATCCTTTGAAGAGTCTACATAAAGATGTTTATAACATCAAAACTTTATATAGACTCTTTAAATGATGAAATAAAAACATTATGTAAAACCTATAATTAATTTTTGTTGTGCATCAAGGGCCCCGGTTCCAATACTGTAGTAGGTATATGTTTGTATAATGGTCATTGGTTATTCATAAAAGTCATAAAATAAAAAAAACTTTTTGTCACTTTCATATGACTAAACTAAATAAATTACAATAATTGTTGAAAGGACATATTTTTGCTTAAAAGGAGGCCCTTTTAAGCAAAAATATGTCCTTTGAATAAAAGTCATGGATCAGGCATAGTTTAGACCTAAATGATTACCTAGTTTTAATAACCCGGCCAGGCTAGGCGCACTCCGCGCTTTAGGTACGAAGCTACAAGTAGCCGGCGGGTCCGTCCGGACGGACTAATTTCAGAGGGCCGCCGCGTGCCGGCTGGGACGCACGTTAGCAATTCGATTTCGATACTCACTCACGCACCGCATTCGCGTATTGTCGCGTCGTTCGTTCGTACATTTATGATATTTAACCCAAATGAAGGCATATTGCACCGCACTTTCGAAATAAACTTAATTATTAATGACAATTTGATTTCGTAAGAAAGCAAATTGCCTCAAATCAGTATGTATAGTGGGATGTGGCGTTGACTGTATTTAAGTACACATTTTATTTCACAAACACATAACTTGTAATAAAGTATTGTAAGCTATTATTTCATTATTATTTAAAAGAAGAAACCCTAATGTCGTTAGAAGAGATAAGAGCTACGCGATAGAAAGAGAGGTAACTTGTAGGTGAATATAACTGTAGCGAAGGGAGCGGTGTGCGACCTGAATTGCACTTTATTGTGTCTAGAATAGAGTCGCTATTTATTTAAATGACTTTGAGGAGTGGATCTTCTGTACTTGTACTATTATGTATTCTGTGACCCGGCTCTAACTTCTTTATTATTTTTGTAAGGGTTACTCTACTTAAGAAAAGAAAAAAAAAGATATGTTGACTAAAAAAAATTTTGGCACGACAAATTATGAATCATATGATTTTGCAAGTTTTATCGCACATGGCGTTTTATAGTCTGTTCTATAAAAAAATAAATTTTATATTTCACTATGTAATGATTTTAAAATTACAAACAATCAACGCCAGCTATTTACGTTGTGTTTTTGTGTACTCAAATATTGAAATATGTATGTTTTTCATAGAATAACAGACAAAAATACTTATTACAGTACTCGGTAGATAGTAATTTATTTAAATTATTTTCTCCCCTTGTATAAACAAATTTAACCTTTCAATAAAAAAGCGCATGTTTATTAGTTGTCACTTTAATAATTTAGAAGACAAGCTAAGCTAAGCTAGTAACTTGGTATAATTTAACAAATTTTTTATTTATCTTTACTGATTTCCGGATTATAACCACAAAATAATTTAAATCATACAGAGAGAAAAAAGAATAACAATAATTATCAGTGCGGATACTTTCCAGGATCAAAACGAAATAGTGTTGGCAAGTTAGTTTTGCATGAAAATTTAAAGTAATTATATACCTAGGTTCTTCATCTTTGGTTATGTATGTATATTTGAGTTGTATCGTACTGAGCAAATTTTAAAATGACAGTTAAACATTACGATCTTTATTCTAGCCAGGTCAGGGTTAATTCTATTTAATTTGACGACTCTACTCAATCATCTTGTCCTTCCTTAAACAAGATTTTTTTGCAAAATATTTGGTCATTTTTTAAATATAGTTTTCCTCTGACATCTTTCGCGTGGAGTTTCATTTTTTCTAGATGCGAATGATAGTAGCCTGATTATTTTTTCCAAAGCTAACTTCATAGTTCAGTGATATAGGCATAAAAATGTTTAAGTTATTTTCAATTTATTGTTAATTATAATTTCATTTTTTCTGTTTACTTCAGCTCAGTTCACACTGTGTATAGGTATAAACCTCCTTATTTGCACATTTTCCGGTCTGCCATTTAATTTATTTGTATCCAGTTTTTTCTAGTGAATTAACAAAAATGTCTTCTGACGGCCAGCATTTTGGACTTTATTCGTCGGTCATTCGTCGTCACTAAAACTTTTATGCGCTAAGAGTTTTTGCGGTTTGGAGTGACCGAGATTATCGTATTTTATCGCTCAGAGTTATGGCTTAACACTAACATGATTCGACAGAATACATAATAGTACTAACGTATGATACGTATAAGTATTTTCTTTTCCTTTTATTCGCTCCCAGCAGATATTGAGGGTAGCTTTGTTTTGTTGTTTCAACTAAGCTCAGTAGAAGACAATAGTTCAGGCAATGAAAGTCAAAATAATGTAATAATAGAGGGAAATGATTGAAATACAATTTCTGACTTCGTAACTTTATTTGGATAAGTTAGGAGGTGAACATATCAAAAGTCCCTACCCGCAGCCCTTATGCTGGGGGGAGGTAGGGGGTTTGAAGATCCCATTTTTCGGTTTTTCACATATATCTCAGAAAATATGCGTCCTTGCGACTGAATTTGCTGATTTGCTACAAGTTTTATTCAGTCATGTTTTTCGATATCTTTTATAGCTTTCGAGATATCCGCTCCTGAATATTTGTCAACATGCTTAAGGTGAAGCTTGAGGACAAGGGGATCAGGCAGAAAGTGATGCGGACGTTCAAAGTCAAAGTCAAATAAGCTTTATTCAAATAAAGTTAATTATTATGTACTTTTGAATCGTCTATATTTTCCTACCACCCGTTCCAGACTTTTTTAGCTGACAAGAAGAACGGGCGCAAAAAACTTATCAGATGTAACAGCCATAAGTAACGATATTTACAAACTTTAATATATCGTTACCAGATAATTACAACAGGGTGACAGGATTATTGGCAACAACATAGACTTATTGTTATATTACTTCAACAAAGTACTTATAGTAGCAAGTTATGTGTTACATCATTTCCACGCATTTTGATCTTTAAGGTAATCGTCTACTTTATAATAACCTTTACCCATGAGCGTTTTTTTAACATGGTTTTTAAATTCATGCAAAGGAAGATCAATCACTTGTTGTGGAACTTTATTAATAAAGGCTATGCCCCATAAATGAACCTCTAGTTTTTGCAAGCCTAAATCTTGGAACGGCAAGTTTATCTTTATTTCTTGTATTAAACTGGTGAATATTGCTGTTCTTAGCAAATGAATCATAGTGTTTCCTTACATAAACTAAATTTTCATAAATGTATCGGCCTGCCAAAGTTAAAATATTTATTTCTTTGAACAATTCTCTCAAGGTATCTCTTCGCCGTAGATTGTATATGGCGCGAACAGCTCTTTTTTGGAGTACAAAAATATTTTCAATACTGGCAGCTGAGCCCCACAATAGCAGTCCATACGACATTACACAATGAAAATAACTAAAGTATACTAACCTTTGCCGTTTCAATATCAGTTAAAAGCCTTATTTTCTTAACAGCGAATGCCGCTGAACTAAGTCTACTTGACAAGGCTTCAATATGTGGATCCCATTGCAGTCGAGAATCTAGATCTGATTGTGATTGTGCATACGGCTCTAGAAATGTCGAAAACAACAGCTCTGCTATCACCATTGTGGACGAAGATGTCGACCTCATAGTCTTCTTGATGGCTAAAATAAGGACATTATTTTCATCAAGCCTGGACTTGAGATGCGATTCCTTATTCTCGTCCCAAGAGCTTCAGCAACAGGTTTCGATGTGCTGTTTTTGCACGCCTTTACTGGATGCGCCTTATGCGCATCAGCTTTAGCCATCAAGTGGACTATGAGGTCAACATCTTCACCCACAATGCCGACAGCTGTTGTTTTTTGACATTTTCAAAGCCATATCTACAATCAGAACGTCTGCATCACTTTCTCCTTAAGCATGTTGACAGACATTCAGAAGCGAATATCTCAAAAACTACACAAAATATCGAAAAAATTTAATGAATAAAACTTGTAGCTTTAATCAACTTTTATTTTTTTAATAGTCTCAAGTCGCTAGGACGCATAGTTTCTAAGATATATGTGAAAAACCTAAAACTGGGACCTTTAAACCCCCTGCGTCTCCCCAGCATAAGGGCTGTGGGCGGGGACTTTTGATATGTTCACCTCCTAACTAGTCCAAACAAAGCTACGAAGACAAAAATTATGTTCCAATCATTTCCCTCTATACCTTTTTGTTTACTGGGCTACAATGCGATAGCATTTTTTACTATTACCCACCACAAAATATACCTAGTCTGTCTGTTAGATATTTTGTACCATTACATCGTGGAAAGTTTTCGTATTTTTCGAAACACAGTAAATAAAAAACAACGGTTCCGAGCATCTTTGAACATTTTTGAGGTTTAGACTAGCAAGTTCTCCCTGCAATTTCTTGCGCGAGCAAGTTTTGCAAGCTGCAACACTTTAAGAGTTTAGCTTGCCACGCCTCCACTCCTGTTTACACAGAGTTGCAGCTTGCGGAAGTCAACTTCTGCAAGTTTTATTGCTAGTCTAAAGCTCGAAACAAAACACAGTGTGGTTGTTGACTGCGCTTTAAATTCAAATCACTCGAATCATGATCATGAACAGTCATGAAAGCCAATAAGGTGTCTTGTCCAAGGTCCAAGACTTTTTCAAGTCTGTAGACTTGAAAAAGTGTTTATTAAAGACTTATCTTGTGATTATCATTTTATTACTTGACATCAGCCACTTTTAATGTCCCCACTGCTGGGGCACAGGCCTTCCTTATGAGTGGATAAGGAGAAGAGGCCATAACTCACAGCACGGGCCCAATGCGGATTGGTGAGTGTTAACGACTGTAAATGCAGCCGGGACCAACGGCTTAACGTGCCTTTCGAAGCATAGAGAAACTCAAGATAATTAGTTTTTGGTCACCCATCCCATGACGGACCCTTGCGAAAGTTGCTTAATCTCCGCAATCGCAGGGCCAGGCGCTAAACCACTGCCCCACCGAGTCCCTCAATCATTTTATTAATTTGTGATAATCAATCACTTTCCAGTTTGAGACAAAATGAACAATTTACTATCACTTAGCATTGAATTGTTAATTTTTTGATACAATACTAAAAAAGTGCATACAAAAAGTCGTCTGCTAAGTAATTAAAATTTACAATTGAGTGAAAGGTAATTAAACAAACGTATTGAAAATGTTATTTGAGAAGATGCAATACGGAATTAACGCACTTCCTTGGAATGTGTTTTGGTACAAATAGGTACCTGTTTCAATTACCGTCACGCTTGAGAGCATGACTTTTGTATTGTCGTTCTTTTTGTTTACACGCAAGTATCAAAATAATCAGTCATTAATCATTATCCCATTCCGATTTCATTGTTTCTAGTACCGGGTCAAGTGGTTTATGAGCTTCTGTGCGTTGTGTTCTGAATTGGCGTCAAAGTAGTTTTACTACGGCTACACATTTGTAAGCAACTCATCGTTAGTTTTAGTTCTAGTTGCTATGGATCTGATGTGCCATACTCAGAAGTTAACAGTGTCAATTTTCAAAGTCAAAGTCAAAGTCAAAGTCAAATAAGCTTTATTCAAATAAACTTAATTATTAAGTACTTTTGAATCGTCTATATTTTCCTACCACCCGTTCCAGACTTTTTTAGCTGACAAGAAGAACGGGCGCAAGAAACTTATCAGCTGTAACAACCATATGTAACGATATTTACAAACTTTAATATATCGCAAATTTTGTCGCATGTTATTATCAATAAATTATGGTTGCCACTTTTTTTCGACGTAAGGGACAAACCTTGGACAAACGATCATGAATCTTAAAAAATACGGGATTACTCTTTATTACTCGAAACAAAAGGTAATTGCATTTTTACTTAAATTCTTTATAATTAGACTTAAAACTATACTTCGATACAGTTTTACCGCGCACAACATATTTTTTTGCGATGCGAACACAACCAAAATCGTAATTGAACATTGTTGTACGTGTGTGTTGCGCGGTCACCCACCGCGGCCGGTCCGTAGATTTTCGTAAAATACGGGACTGGGCTGTTTCGGCGGGACATTGAAATCTATATCAAAAATACGGGACGTCCCTTGAAATACGGGACAGTTGGCAACGCTAATCAACAGGTTCATCAGTGCCAGTTCACTAATTACAAATTTAAAACGCAAAACTGGCACGCGTGTGTGAATTTAAGCGTACCAGGCAGTGTTATCTACAAAGTGTCATACCCATCAGATATGCTGCTTTCATCCATAAGGCATTTTTGCTGTCCCCACTGCTGGGGCACAGGCCTTCCTTATGAGTGGATAAGGAGGATGGGCCATAACCCACCACGCGGGCCCAATGCGGATTGATGGGTGTTACCGACTGCTAATGCAGCTGGGACCAACAACGGCTTAACGTGTCTTCCGAAGCACGGAGGAGCTCAAGATAATACATTTTTGGTCACCCATCTCATGACCGACCCTTACGAAAGTAACTTAGCCTCCGCAATCGCCGGGCCAGGCGTTAAACCACTGCGCCATTGAGTTCCTCTATGCTGCTTTATCTCTTTGGAATTGATTATAATTTTGCCAAGTGTCTTAGTAATGCGTTTATTGGTCTGTCTTCATCGAGCTTCAACTTTAAATTCAACTTGTATCACAAACCGTGCGCTTTTACTTTCAATTTATTGCCATATAAATTTGACGTTTTTTGAGAAGATAAGTCATGCGCTGAGGCATGCTGTTAGCGCAAGAGGAAAGGGAAAGCGCACGGTCAGCGCGCGCTATAGAATGCCTTGAGGCATGCGTCAGATGAAAGAGGTTATAGGAAAAATGATATAAAAAATTTAGATAAAAATAATAATAATAATAATCATTTAACCTATATCAAATATAAAAAATTAAAATTATCACTTTTAGCCCTGTACTAGCGTTCGAAGTTTTATAAAATACCTAGCTATATTTCGTGTATATCAGACTTAACAATTTTGCATTAAAAGACTCCTCAAAAGTTGCGTAATGCGACGTAGGTTCTAGGAAAAATAATGAAAAAAACCGGCCACGTGCGAGTCGGACTCGCGCACGAAGGGTTCCGTACCAGTTGACTTCCGATCTCAACTTTGGTGACACAATCGAGTCGAAGGCTCAAACTGCGGCCAAAAAACTAGGCATCTTGAACAAGGTTAAGCGATATTTCACGCCGGGACAGCTTCTAACTCTTTACAAAGCGCAAGTCCGGTCGTGCATGGAATATTGCTGCCACCTGTGGGATGGGTCCGCAAAGTACCAGCTAGCCGCGCTCAACTCGGTTGAACGCAGAGCCAGAAAACTCATAGGGGATAATGCGCTATTAAAAACCAAGCTTCACAGTCTTTCCCACCGCCGTGAAGTGGCTTGTCTGGCGGTGTTCTACAGACTATATTTCGGAGAGTGTGCTCTTGAGCTGCATGAGCTCATTCCGCCATCCCCGTTCTACCATCGGACATCCAGACGCACGGCGGGGTTTCACCCCTATTTGGTTGACATTCCATGCATGCGCACGAAGCGTTTTTCATCTTCCTTCTTAATGCGCACAGCCAAGGAGTGGAATTCCCTGCCTGCGTCTGTATTCCCGAAAGAATATAACCCAGCGATATTTAAGGCACGAGTGAATAGGCTTCTTCTGGGCAAGCTCGCTTCATCTTCGGCCTCTTCTTAGCCTTATGGTTCTCGAATGTGGCCAAGAGTAAGCCCATTTAATGTAAAAAAAAAAAAAAAAAAAAAACAAAAAACGGCAAAAAAAATACGTTTGTTGTATGGGAGCCCCCTTTAAATTTTAATTTTATTCTGTTTTTAGTATTTGTTGTTATAGAGGCAATAAAACTACATCATCTGTGAAAATATCAACTGTCTACCTGTTGTCGTTATTAATATCGAGCAAAAAATGGCAAAAAAATCACGTTTGTTGTATGGGAGCCCCCCTTAAATATTAATTTTATTCTGTTTTTAGTATTTGTTGTTATAGCGGCAACAGAAATACATCATCTGTTAAAATTTCAACTTTCTAGCTATCATGGTTCATGAGATACAGCCTGGTGACAGACAGACGGACAGACAGACAGACGGACAGCGGAGTCTTAGTAATAGGGTCCCGTAGTTTACCCTTTGGGTACGGAACCCTAAAAATAAGCTTATCACTCTGAAACAGGAATTTTATAAAAAATCGAACGCTAGTAGAGGGCTAAAAGTGATAATCTTAACTTTTTATATAATTTTCTTATATATTTAACTTTTGAGGGGTCTTGTGAAGCAAAATTCGAAAAATGATTAAAATCGACCCACCCTAGGTGCAGCGCTCTAGCGCAGTTCACACGGCGCGTATAGATTGCGCGCGAATGTAGCGCGCGCTGAAAGCACTACAAATCTACAAAATTCAGCGTAAAGTTTGCAAACAGACGCATTCGAGGCGCATTGAACGCACCCTTAGAGTATTCTGTTGTTATTTATGTTTTTTTTTAATTATCAATCGGAAACATTCTGAAGAATAGATATTTCATAAAATCTTAGACTTTTATTAAGTTGTTTGCCTAAAGGACGTCTAGTCTATACCAGAAGCTCATTAGCTAAACAAATCGAGATTTATGACAAAGTGAGGATGGTTCCTATACGCATCGATAATCAGTGCAAAACAGGTCGGCCTTGACAAGCCGTCGACCTAATCACATTGCACTTGACCCTGACGATTACTCATTCTTTGACATTATGAGAGATAACATTTTATTAACAGTTTGAAACATTAAAAAAAAATGCTATTATAAAAAAAAGCAACGTACCTTGCTTTTTTTGAGTATCTATTTTTTTTGCACGCGCTACTAATTAAAAGCTGAAGATATTTGACAGCTGCTGAGGTAGTGCATCCACAGTAATTTTATTAGGTACGTGATTTATAGGTTTCTTCACATAGAGATCGTGTGTTATCGTAACATTGTATTATTTCTCGTATCTCAAAAAGCAGTAAAATCTCAATTTATGGTCAGTCATCAGCAACGCCAAACAAATAAACTTTGTCACGTACCGTACCTACATACCTAGGTACTATGATACTTCCTAAGCATAAAGACGACGTGACGTCACAGAATACATAAATGAAAAAAACAACCACCCCAAAGATTTATTATTAGCTTTTCCTAATCTACAACCCATCCATTCTGGCTAAATAATTTTTACATGAGCTATGCAATTTTTAAAAAAATATTGGTCTCTTTAAACTTTTTTAATTCGTTTGCAGTAATTGTAAAAATCCAATAATCGTTTTTTTCACGGCGGCTTTTTTATTATAAATTAGCGCGAGGTCTACAGCTCACGGAGCCACTAGTATTATAAATAATTATATAGAGTATCTAGGGGCTTAGCAACCCTTCTTCTGACTCTGCAAACAGTCCAATAATCCTCTTCAGTTGAGCAGTCCTTCTAACTATGGATTTTCTCATTCGATTACGTAGGGAATCACTAATTTGTCTCTCTCTGTTGGATATCAGACCTTGAGTTGTAACAGCGTTGTTATATCCTTGTTTTGAAATCAATTTGACAATATGTTTACATTTATTCGATTCTTTAGGACGTTATCGCAACATTCGAACGTAAAATGTTTATACCAATATGAATGTTGAATTTTTTTAAAGCATATGACTATAAATATAAATTCTCAGTCGTTTGTAAATAACTCAAATAATATACACTACAAATTAATAGCTGTAACGGAAATAGTAAATTGACTGATGACATCAACTGAAAAATATGAATGTGTGTTTGTGTAGGTACGTAGTTTTTCAGACATTTTGAGTAAAAATCTGTAAGTTTTTACATAATAAAGAAGTGGAAACTTTGAAAAAATTGGTTTTGAAATGGGACTTCCAAATATCATGTCTTTTTCTGTACTAGGAAAGAATTGTTTCTTGAACTGTTTTTCACACAAAAAATATTTGTTACAGGGTTGCCATTTAGTGAAACGGATATCTCAAATGCAGCAGCAGATGGAAATTGGGACTTGGTACACAAATTGTAAGTATTTTTCAATATTTATATCTGTGTTGTGTAGAATATAAAAATAAAATATCTGCGAGATCGTCTGTCATATCGAATTTGCTGCGTAATACCTAATACTTATTTATAAAATAATATGTATTAGCGACGGGTACGCAAATTTTGGACTATAAAAACGAAACTAATATGTATAATGTAAATGTTAAATTAGTCATTAATTTAGCTGATTTCCGTTGGGATTTGATGCCGTCGGCTACGGCATATGAGGGTCCTAAATATCGAAATTATTTTTAAAGATACGGTGACGATTAAAATAAAGGTTTAGAAAGTTATACTCGAGGAGACCATAATTTAATATTATACTGAAATCGCAATGTTTTAATGTTGGTTAAGAGTATTGTTGAAAATTAGCGCGATTATCCCTTTTAGATGTTGTTCCTACACTTGTTGTTGTTCTAATTATTTTTATAAAAAAAATTGAAGTGAAAAGGACATAATAATCCTTATTTTTGGTTTAAACGATTATTATTATATTACCTATTTTAAATTGCATTAATTTCTTTTTACAGAATTAGAGACAGATTCAATGACAAGACCATCTGGGAGGTAAATATAATTCGTGATAATTCTTCTTTTTTTTTTTTTTGACATAATGCAACTAATACTAATACTGCAAAGAAATATTTAAAATCCAAGTTGGCAATATCCATATCCCATAAATTTACACAAAACCCTGGGGAAAAATAGTCTAAATTTCAAAATCTATCGCAATCGCTTTCATTTGACAGATGGATGTGACACATTGCTACATTTCTTTGGTAAGTTTTTATGTGTGCCAAAAAGAAGCATCAAAGTATCACATCCTAAAAGCGATTGCAATAGATCTTGAAATTAGACAATAGATAGGCTGAGCTGACACAACAAATTGTATGGCTTTGTTATTAATCAGAATAACTGAAAGCATTCAATCGACTTTTTGATTTATTTTATATATTTTTATATGCTAATTTATTTTTCACCTCTCAATCACGAAAAGGGCGTATTTGGCGCGTAAAAACTCGCAGCAAAATCGATTTTTACTGCGAGCGTGAGGCAAAGTGCTTTTTAGGGTTCCGTAGCCTAAATGGCAAAAAACGGAACCCTTATAGATTCGTCATGTCTGTCTGTCTGTCTGTCTGTCTGTCTGTCTGTCTGTCTGTCCGAATGTCACAGCCACTTTATTCCGAAAGTATTAAGACTACACAGTTGAAACTTGGTAGGTATATGTAATCTGTTAACCGCTTAACGAATTTAATACAAAAATAAGAAAAATATAAGATTAAGGGGGGGCTCCCCATACATGGAACTGAAACTGAAAAAAAAATTTTTCTTCAAACCTACACGTGTTGGGTGTCTATAGATAGGTCTTTAAAAATGACATTAAGGTTTCTAAGACAACTTTTTCTCAAAGTCAACCGTTTGAAAGATATTTACCGCCAAAGTGGTAAAATGTGTGTCCCCCCCCCCTTTAACTTTTGAAATAAGAGAGTGAAAAATCTAAAAAAAATATATGCTGTAGACCTTAATAAAAACTTTCAACCAAAATTGGTTTGAACGAGATATAGTAATTAGTTTTTGAGATATAGCACATTTTCTAAAACCGCAAATATAACTTTGTCATTCATACCAACACTGTGAAAAACAAAGTTATTTTTACAGACGAAAAATTATAGGTGGTATTAAATATGGTATGGTATAAGGTAACTACGGAACCCTATGGCGCGTGGCCCGACACGCACTTGGCCGGTTTTTTAATTTCTAACACCAACTTTTAAAATAATAAAAAAAAGGAATAAAGTGACAAGGACGACACTTCTAAAATTGATATGTGAGAAAATGATAGATAGAGTGCTTTATGGTGTCATACATGGATTAAAAAGTAAAAAAATAAAATGCACGGATATACCAAGGAGTAAATAAAGATTGTTAAGAAAGAAGGTTGATAATTCGAAATAAAGAGTATGGACGTAATGAGGTCGCATGTATGAAACAAATATGAAATAAGCTAAATTAATGAAATTTATTAACAAATTACATGTTTTATGATTATAAATAAAATATAAATAAGATGAGATATTAATAAATGAGAGAAAAACAACGTTATGTAATCAAAGCGACGCGACGGGAATCTACTTTACTGACTCTATGAATAAATTTTTTCAGCATAAGTTTGATCGAATTATTTTTGTGGATAGCGAATTACAAAAATGAATGCGTCCAACGATGTAGATAGTTTTCTAACTCCAAAAGAGTTAAGTGAACAAGTTTCTTGCTGAATTAAGCTTTTTACCAGAAAAGCCACGTGAAAATTTTCTCGCTGGTAGAGGTGAAAAGTTGCATGTTATACACGAGAACAAAATTTTGTTCTGCCTCGTGCCTTTTAATCACTCACTGTGCTCAGTAGTCTATATTAGAATCACTCGCTACGCTCGTGATTCAATTCTAGACTACTTCGCTAGTTCGTGATTTAAAGTCGGCACTCGCAGCACAAATTGATTTTGGTCACTTGTATAACAAATAACTATTTCGCCTCTCCAGCACGAAAAGGGCGCATTTGGCGCGTAAAAACTCGCAGCAAAATCGATTTGTGCTGCGAGCTTGAGGCAAAGTGTTTTTTATTTCTAACACTACCTTTTGAAATTATAAAGAAAAAAGAAATAGAGTGACAATGATGAGATTTGTAAAGTTGATATGTGACAGAAGGATAGATAGAATGCTTTATGTTGTCATACATGGATTAAAAAGTATAAAAAATAAAATACACTACCAAGAAAGGATTGTTGAAAAAAAGGTTGATAATTCGAAATAAAGAGTATGGACGAAATGAGTCGCATTTATTAAATAAATATAAAATAAGAAAAATTTATGAAAAGAGGGGTATAAGTGTTTTATGATTGTAATTACATAAATAAGATAAGACATTAATAGATAAGAGAAAAACACAACGTAATGTAGAACAAAACGACGGGAATCTACTTTAATCTATGAATATGTTTTTTAGCATAGGTTTGATTAAACTATTTTTTTGATAAGTATACAAAAAATGAGTGCGTCTAGCGATGTAGATAGTTGAATAACTCCAAAAGAGTTGAGAGCAAAAGTTTAAATAATGCTGAATTTAGATTTATCGATGCAGGAAAGTCACGTAAAAATAGCTATTTTTCTTTGTTTTTGTTCTTACTTATAATACTTTTTTCGCTGGTAGAGGTGAAAAGTTGTATGTTTAACACGAGACCAAATTTTTGTTCTGCCTCGTGCCTTTAAATCACTCCCTGTGCTCAGTAGTCTATATTAGAATCACTCACTACGCTTGTGATTCAATTCTAGACTACTACGCTAGTTCCTGATTTAAAGTCGGCACTCGCAGCACAAATTGACCTTAGTCACTCGTATAACAAATAACTTTTTCCAGCCAAGTGTCGGTGCTGGCAGCGTCCGCAGTCTGAAGCCCCCTGAAGGCGGCCACGTGTACGGCGAGGCTGAGTTTGCCTTCCACGAGTCTTCCAACGTCAACGGAAAGAAATCGGAAAAGAGCGGCGGCCACAAAGTCATCAACGACAACGGAAAAGTTTCAGAATTCGACTTCAACCCTAAGTTCTAAAAGGAGAACGCTTTCTTAAACTGTTACTAACTGCTAGCACCAGATATTGATTACTTATCTTTTTAAGTAGATATGAATCATAAAGAAGCAAAGGCAGCAATATCCTATTTATCAATAAAAGCAACTTTGAATGCAGACTGCTAATGTGAAATCAGCTTCATCGTTTGACCTAATAAGTTTGCAGCAAAAAATATCCAATACTAACTGCACTGCTTCGAAACAAAAAACATTGTTTTACGCCATTTTGGAAAAATTGGATGATGCTGCCTTTCCTTGAAATATGTTTCATAATCAAAAACAGCGATACTATAAGTTTTCCAATTCTCAACTACCATTTCTCCAACTGCTTCGAAAGTCGTTTTACCTACCTAATTTTTTAAGCATACACTGCTTAAAATATTATAGGTACTTACCACGACAGCCTCATTAGAAACTACTAACTTACACTGGTCTCAAAAACGTTTCTCTAATACACTTCTGAAGATAAATAAAGGGAAAATTCAAAGAAATTTTTTATTGCAATTTGTTAACATTGCTTAATAAATTTCATCAGGAGTTTGTGAGCTTTTCTAAAAAACGAATTTTGCTTTGCAAATATAGCAGTATTTTAAGAAAGAAATAGTACTAATTTAACTGATTTATTTAATATCATTTGCAGCATTTAAACCCTTCAACCACCGTGTCCGGTATAGTGACAAAGCATTTTCACGCTAAATTTATAAATAGATACAATGGCGTCGCTGTAAGCATGATAAATACTTTGTCACGTGTATTACTATCGTGTTTGCCTTGATTTAAAACTGTAATTTTAGAAAAATGCTCTTTATATTACATCATAAGCACAAAATTAAGCTTTTAAATTAATCGTTTTATTAACATGTAACAATTGCTAACTTTATTTTTACTCGACTACAGTGAAGCAAAAAAACGGAGGGTAAATTAATTTTTAACTACTATTTCTAAAAACACATTTTCAGCAGGTAACAGTTTCTGAAATGTATAAATTATCTAATATGTACTTTTAGGAGTAAAAAATACAATAAAGTGCCATTCTAAAATATTGATAATGTTTTAAAAATAACATTATTATTGTTTTTTCAAAGTCATAAAATTATGTATGTAAGTAGGGAACGTTAGTACAATATTATATTTATGAAACTTTTTTGGCGGAAAAACAATGGAAAGTAGAATCTGTGATCTATGAACTAAAATTATGAAATAAATTATTAATAATAGTATTACTCTTTTTATTTTCACCCCACTGATCCACAATACCAATCTCAACATTTTTGTAGATAATTTCACCCCTCGTCTTGGCCACTGCTACATACCTACTATTATAATTTCACATACAACTTGACTGTAGTTTGATGAACCTTTAAAAGGAGGATGCCACAAAAAAACCCAGAGTCGTTTAAAATAATTTATGTATGGCGAGGTAGACCAGACATATAATATGTCCCAAATATGCAATTTAATTTCGCTTAAACAATCCTTTGTATGTGAGAACGCGGGGTTTTACATATAGTCACTATGTACTATGTCATAGTGCGTTTGTGTATAACATGTAAGTAAGTAGTTTTGTTACAGTGCCGCCATGAGCGCTTCTGAGTTCAGGCTCAGAAGCGCTTACGGCGGAGCTTGACAGCTGATCGTACTCGATCACTTTTATTAAGCAACGCTCGGTCCGGCCAGGTGTCGGATGGGTGACCGTTAAGTGGCATTACAACTGAGCGCTTCTGTGCTTCGTATGGCACGTTAAACTGTCGGTCCTGGTTGTTGCCATCTAATAACAGTCGTTAAGCCAAGTTAGATGCCTTACCAGGCGGCTTGATGAACTCTAAAGCTCCGGCCAAACCGACGCGAGCGAATCGCGCGCGTCGCTCATTTTGACAGATTTTGATCACGTAACTCAAAGCAATAGCCATAGCCATTGCCATAGCAATTTCTTTGACAGTGGCTATGGCTATGGCTATCGCTTTGAGTTACGTGATCGCACTCGCGAATTTCGCGCGGAATTCGCCTCAGTCTGTACGAAGCTTAACACCAGATTTGTGTGTATTTAATTTATAAATGATGCTTCTCTTTTAGAATAGTAACTAAAACGGTCATAGCGAATCTATACCAAGCTGCGTTAAATATCGGTTCGACGTGCCCTCTGAAGCACAGAAGCGTTTCACCGACGGTCATCCATCCGACACCTGGCTGGACCAAGCGTTGCTTAACAAAAAAACAAAAACTCGCTTAACGATCGAGTACGATCAATCTGTCAAGCTCTGCCATGAGCGCTTCTAAGCGGCACTGTAACTGCACTATGTAGTACCCCGCCTTCTCACAACTTTTTTTATTGTTAGGGATTGCTTAAGCGAAATCAACGTGCATATTTGGGACCCATCCGGTGCATAAGGTCCATACATAAGTACCTTGGTCATTTTAGAACCTTGGTCCAAACGCTCCGAAAGGGCTCCGTGCACACTTTTAGCGCCACCTAGCGTGTTGCAACTTTGTTGGCTCTGACCTGACCGTTTTGACGTTTTGATATGTATTAAAAAAAAGTTTGGGGAATAAAGCGAATAGAAATTAAAATAATAGGGAAAAATAATTTCGGGGAATCCGCCTCTACAGTCTGGCGGCATTGTGACAAAATATTAAAAATACTATACATAATTGTATTATTAATGTAAATTTCAAAATTACTGTTATTTGGGTGGACAAAGTGTTGTGAAATCATTTTTAGTCAATTAAATTAAATATGCCAAGTAAGATCTATTCAAAAAGCGTGTTTTATTTTGGTTAGTTTACTTCTTTTTTAGTTGTAGATTTTGTAAAACAAGAGGATAAAGCTACTTTAATAAATTTATTAAGTGATAATAAACATAATATAATTGTTCCTTTATCGCTAGTAGTAAATAAAATATTGTTTTCAAACAGATTACAGAGCCTACATCATTTCTACTTTTTGCCACCATGAGCGCTGCGATCGATTATTATACCTTCGTACCCAGCGAATATCTGGTCTACCTCACCATACATGAATTATTTGAATCGACTCTGGGTTTTTTTCTTTGATTTCGTAGCATTGTCTTTAAAAATTTTGAATACAGTTCCAATTAAAAATAATTGGAACTGCATTTAAAGATTTTTGAAAAATAGCATGCCTTAACCAGGAATCGAACCCACCAAATTAAAAAAAAACAATCTTTTATTTTTACGATACCGATCGAAAGGGTTACAAATTAGGATTATTTTTTGTTAAGTAACACATACAACATAGAAGTCTTTGAGTAACACAGCATCTAAACAGTAGGAAGACCATGAAATTTAACCTAAGATTTCTATGTTGTAATTGAAGTTTTTGAATTTAACATTTAAATTTTAATTATTACGTGTTGTATCAATTTGTATAAGAATGAATGCAATATTTTAAAAAAAACTTTGAATACAGTTCGCATTTTTTTTTTTTAATAAAACGAAGTCTTCTTTCTGTAAAATTTCCTTTATTCAATATTTAAGGTACTTTCCCTCCATGTGGCAAAGTTTTGGGACACACTGTCTACTCTATTTAGTATAGTAACAAGTAGCTAGGGCACCGAAGAAAAGAGATGGGAGAATAAATCAATCAACAGATGAGCTGATATTATCAGGGTTTCCAGCGCAAAATTTGTCTCCACAAGCTATCGCGGATAAGTTCGCTAATGACTTTGATAAAGCTATAAAAAAATTTATCCCAAGATGCAACTTAGACTTGTTAAATAGTAATTCTTATAGTAATTCTTCCCAGGTTAGCATGCGGTTCGAAAAAGTTACTTCTAAAAACCATTTTTAATATAATTAAGAACCTGAACTCAAAGAAAGCTCCGGGTTCAGATGTGATTAAATTAGTAGACATTAAAAAGATAGGAGACAAATAATGTTCTGCTATTGCTGATCTTATAAACGCGAGCATCAAGACATACAGGTACCCGGAAGGACTTAAGTCTGGATGCGTGCAACCGATCTTTAAAAAAGGTTCTAAAGGCGATACTTCTAATTACCGCCCAATAACCATACTGTCGTTTATAGATAAAATAGTGGAGAAATACATTTGCGAACAGATATATAATTTTTATAAGAAAAATAATATTCTCAGCGCCAACCAGTTCGGCTTTCAGTCCGGGAAAAGCTCCACAGAACTGTTAAGAAAATTCTCTGATGAAATCAATAAGCACTTAAACAACAAATTCCATGTACTAGTTGTATTCATTGACTTTTCCCGCGCTTTTGACAAGTTTGGTCACCAGAAACTTGTCAGTAGACTCGAAAGCACTGGAATCCGGGGCGGAATGCTGGACTGGTGTAAAAATTACCTAGAGAACCAAAGTTATAGGGTCAAAATAAATGAATGCCTAAGTGATCCTGTCGCTGTATCTACAGGGACAGCTCAAGGTTCAGTTATCGGTCCTCTCCATTTTCTGGCATATGTTAACGATATGAGCAATGTCCTGAAACACTGTAAATCATATCAATTTGCAGATGACACTTGTATTATATCGGCTGCAAAAGATCCATACCAAGCTCTTAAAAACTTACAATCTGACTTCAACAGCCTTAACATGTGGTGCCACGATTCTGGTCTAGTATTAAATGCAACTAAAACTAAACTTTTGCACATACGATCTCCACATATTATGCGGGATAAGAATATATTTAAAAACCTTGTAGCTCACGAGCACACCTGCCTTCATAAAAAAAATTACTTATCCTGCAATTGTCCACCAATCGAAAAAATAACATCCCACGTGTACCGAGGATTAGTTATTGACAATACATTTAACTGGGAACCACAGATCCATAAAGTATGTAATAAACTTCGTGCCTTTCTTGCCAACATAAGCATAATTAAAAAACGTATGACCTATAGAACCAGGCTAGCATTATATAACGCATTTGCTAATTCTATTGTAAGTTACGGTCTTTCTAGTTATGGACGAACCTTCAAGACATACCTAGACAAGATATATAATCTTCAACTACGCATACTAAAACAAGTAGTCTCACCTAATATTAAGCAGCAGTTAGCTTCAAACAATATCAGTCTATTCAAACATTGTAATGTACTGCCGGTGCACGACCAGTTTGTGCTCCAGCTTCTTGTGGGAGAATTCTTTAATAATAATATTAAAAAAGTAGCTTCCCACAATAAAGGTACGCGGGCGATCACAAGCGGCAGGCTGGTTACGATAGCCGCAGGTAACACATATTACGGCAGCCGCACTGCTGACTATTTGCTACCACGTCTAATAAATAAACTTGACCCTGAGTTTCGGGAATCACTAAATATAAAAAATATAAGAAACAAACTAAAGATTTTGCTCGTTGATGAGTTGGATAACAGCGATCGAACTGGGTTTTATTATAAGTAAGCAAGATAATGTAAAATCGTAACAATTATGTAAAAATATTAGTATAATCATAGATTTTAATACCTAATACATATAAAACAGCGGATTCTAGCACATTAATCTAAAATCTCAGTGGTTTCTAATGTGCTTTAAATGTAAACAAAAAATTGTAAAACTTTACTGATAATAAATGAAAAAAAAAAGATAGGAGCGCAAAAATAGGTAAAAAATCAAGGAAGCTAAATCAATCTATGTATGTAAAAATGTCTGCCATTTTATAGCTCGCCTTTGCCTCCCAAAACTGAATGTTGATGAATTTTTAATTATTTTTCCGTTTTACAAAGTTTTAAACTATGTTATCGTAAGTGACGTATGAGGTAAACAGTCTGATGTAATAAATGGAGCAATAAATAGTGACAAGATGACATTGCTAATAGTGAGCTAGTATGGCTGCGTTCAAACGATAACGAACGACTCGCCTTCAACCCGAACTCAACTCAAACTCAACTCAAACGGAGCCCACTCCTTGAATTACAGCGCTTACAATTATGAGTTTTATAACACATTAATAAGCTCCGTTATATTTTGTCGATGCAAATGCACACGCCTCGCCCTCAACCCGAACTCACCTCAAACTCACCTGAACATTACACAAGAGCTTATTAATGTGTCATAAGACTCAAAATTGTAAGGGATGTATTTCAAGGTGGGCTGCGGTTGAGGGGAGTTTGAGTTGAGTTCGGGTTGAGGTCGGGTCGTGTGTTATCGTTTGAACGCAGCCTAAGGCTCGTATTACAGAACGAGACTCAAGCACTGCTTGCTGCTTGAGTACAGTTAGAAAGGGATGGTGCTATTCATCGCATATAGCGCCATCCCTTTCTAACTGTACTCAAGCAGAGATTTGAGTCTGAGTTTGATTCTATAATAATACCAGCCTAAGAGTTACCAGAGAAACTCGATAGCGCAGTGGTTTAGCGCCTGACCTGCCGAGCCGATTGCAGAGTTTAAGCAGCTTTCGCAAGGGTCGGTCATGGGATAGGTGACCAAAAATCTATTATTTCGAACTTCTCCGTGCTTCGGAAGCACGTTAAGCTTGCTCGCGACTGCATTAGCAGTCGTTAATACCCACCAATCCGCATTGGGCCAGCGCGGTGGGCTATGATGGCCTATCCTCCTTATCCACCCATAAGGAAGACCTGTGATGTGCCCTGCAGCGGGCGCTGGGTCAGTAAAACAAAAATTGCTGATGGTCAGGCGTTCCCAATAAAATGTTGTATATGTACTTACAAGGTTTAAACCTAAGTTATTTAAAGTAAAACGTAAAAATAGGTAATAACTTATTCAAATAATTGTTTACACTTGTTATTTAAGTCAAAATTAAACTCAATTAATGAAATTAAATGTTTTATTTTATCCACATTTAGGGTGTCGTAGTATCACCATAACCCAATAGTTATTCAAAATAAAATTCATATCCACATGATCTAGGCATGGTATCCTAAACATAAAATATATTTTCATTTCTGTTCGATTTACGTCAATTTTCCGTGGTAGATTGCCCATGAGATAAACTAAAAACTTTTCAACTTTATCAAATTATATGACGGTCTTCCCCGCTTTGACCTTATATTTTTTTTCACTTTATTATTTTATTAGTTTCATGTCCCCTCTTAGGTTGAATAATGTCTTCCATATTGGACTTAATAATAAATGCCATTTTCGTAATCAACATCTCATAAAACCTCAATAATGATACCCATATCGAATTTGCTTTTCCTTTAACTTCATTTAAGGAGTCGAGTTTTGGAAATTCACGAAACACGTGTTTTCTTATTTTCAAAATACTCCTACAATACAAAGTTTTAAGTCAACAAATCAATTAATTTTTTTTCCATACAAACTTTGAACCCCATTTCACCCCTTTAGGGGTGGAATTTCTAGTATTCCTTTGTGAGTGGATGTTTACATTGTATAAATTATCTAGGTGCAAAATTTCAAGTCTAGGTCTTGTGGTTTAGGTTGGGCGTTGATATATCAGTCACCCCTTCACTTTTATATAAGAGATGACGTTTTGAAGCCATTGTTTATTACGAAATACATAAAATTTTGATAAAGTTTCTGTAGACGAAAATTAGGAAATAACAAATAAAATAAGATTTCATAAATATTTAGAAAAAAAATTTTTGACTTTGACCTTCCATAACTTCGTAGCTATTGGTTTCCCAGGTATAGTCCTTAAGACAAAAATGATCCTGATGATGGGCGGAATGCGTGGACTTCGGCTTCGTTGAGTGTCTTGTTACACCCGTTATATGTTTTAATTATTGCAACTGTGCCGTTATCATCATACTTCACGAATTCACGACAAACTTTTGAATTAGTAAATAAATATCGTCGAAAACGTAATTATTACTAGAAAAAATATTAAAAACACGGTTACCCTGCCAAAAACGAACTAAAAAGTTAAATAACAAGTGTTATTTAATTATTAAAATAACAAGTTGCAAATAAAGTTATTAAAATAACAAGTTGCAGTCGGGGCTATATCGGGGTATGTTGGCTTGTTATCACTTTTCTGCTCACACCTTGGCTCCAACCATAGCATGGATATAGGTACCTTAACTGCATGGGCTCCAATCGAACTTATATTTACCTATGTATGTAGTATGGAGTCTAAAACATTTTCCTTTAATTTTTCCTTGTCAGAGGCAAAATCAATCAATTTGTAACGTAATCGTTCTTACTTAGGTACGTCATATCGTGGGTAACAATATTTTGTGTATCAGATATCTATTCCAAACACATTATTTGTAGAATACAAAGCCTACGCAAACTAAAGTCAATAAGGGATAAGCTATTCAGTCGATTGAAGGTCAAGGTTAAATCTATTTGTGTTCTCATTCTTTCAGTTATGAAAAATTATCATGAGTTTTCATGTAAAGAAAACTTTTAGTAATACCATATGTTGATCAATAGTTTAGCATCAATACATATTATGTAAAATATGAATATGGAAACATAAGAGGCTTACAATGCGATTAATTTATAATGTACAACTGAAGTGATTAACTTCAGAGCGCATGCAGAACAAAAAACAATTTGTATGTGTTTAAATTTTGTAAAGGTCCGTTATTATCAAAAATAATACATTTACTGTCTGGTTCCATTAAAAATGTGTACATTACATTTTAATTTTTCCCAATGTTTATAGTTCATTACATTATTTTTATTTTGTGGAAACACAAATACTTAATTAAGATTTTGAAAAAGGTGCAAGTACCTAGGTAATATGAATTTATTAACTCAGTCATGTAAATAAATTGTTCTGAGAAATTGTTATGTGGTTTACATTGATGTACAAAAAATGGGGCATTACGCCATACTGAAACCAATAGCTTCTTCCAAAAAAGTGTACAGTCAGCATTAAATTGATATAAGCGTCTAGAGTAGTCAAAATTATCTGAAAATCAAAAAATCTGTTTGATCTAAGCAGTTTATTGTTGTAAGCAGACAAGATGTTCAAAACATCTTAGCACTCATAGTTTCATATTACATAAGCAGTCAGTGTGTTCAAAATTATCTTAGCAAACAAAGCTGTCAAAGTTATCTGTGAATAATGCATTATTACATTGTTGACAGATCAATTTGATTGTTTGCTAAGATAATTTTGAACACTCTGACGAGTGCTAAGACTTAACTGCGTAGATCATTGATTTTTGTTTTTTTTAGATCATTTTGACTACTCTAGACGCTCATATCAATTTGACGCTGACTGTACCTAGGTTATAGTTTGCTTTGGGCTCTTTTGCTAACACTCAGTAGAATAAAAATAATAATTTAATTGAACAAGGGTGAAATAAGAACAAAAATGTTGAACAGTTGTCAAGTACGGATCAAAAAAAAATATTTATGTAGCCTCATCGTCCAAAAATACATTTAGATAGCAAATGATTATACTTTTACATAACATTTACTGCGCTTAAAATAATTTGAAACAATAATAATACATTGAACCGAGCGGCTAAATCCGTTAGCGCGGAATGAGAGTACTCCACCATAATTTTGTAGTAGGTAGGTATATTTTGTAGTTTGTAAATGAAGCATAAGTAAGACATAAATTGATATCATATATAAACTCCAATTTGATATTGCACTTCTTTAAGGCAATGGAAAAATCAAATGCAATAATTTTAATGGTGTAAAATGAACCTTAGTGTACCTAAGTTATAATTATTGCACATTACTCAAAAAATGTTTTTTTAACTAACATTAAAAAGTTTTTTTGTGCCCACCAATGTTTATTGCCGAAAGAATATGAGAAAACAAAGATCATGGATGTTTTTCATTTGTTTAGGATTAAATGAAATTTATATGACAATTACATGTAGTCTTTACTTCGTATATAGTCCAATATGACGGCATACTAATATCCGGTACGAACTTATCGTGAAATCTCAAAGTACCTACGATAGATGGTTTAGACACGACTTTGCTAGTTTTTGCATCATTCCTTATTATGAGCAGGTACTTAATTATGTTTGATTTGAAAACAACAAAGACCTAACTTATCTGTTGCCTCCAAAAAAGTTTGACTACCTAGATAAAGTCCATCTTGGGTAATAAACGAATGTCGTTTCGCATTTCGCGTTTATGTTCAGTTCATCAGTTTTTTTACACGACTACCCAAAGCAAAAAGAGTGTATATGTGTTCAGGGTTCATGTATGTTTGTGGGTATGTGAGTTTCTTTATTCCACCATAACTTCCAAAGCGCTCAACGGATTTGGATGTATGGGGTATTGTTAAAATCCTTACATCATTCCGAGTGACACAGGCTATATTTTTAAAAAAGTTAATATGGCGACTGTATGACGCCAATTTCAAATGTGAAAAAAAAAATTCTTCAATTATTACAATATGGGCATCAAATGATTACATTACTTAATGAGTACATTTCAAAAATATATAATTTGTCACTGAAATGTGTGAAATAAAAATAAATAAATTAAAAAAAAAAAAACACGACTGCCCTGCTAAAAACAAACTAAAAAGTTAAATAACAAGTGATATTGCAGTCGGGGGACCTCTTCGATTAAAATTGTTCAACAAAACGGTCCCCCGACTGCAATGACACTTGTTATTTAACTTTTTAGTTTGTTTTTAGCAGGGCAGTCTGTTTTTAATTGTTTTTTTATTTATTTATTTTTTTACGGCTCAGGCATTAGGTGCACTTCTTCGCGGTAGTAGACGTCGTACAGTCAACGGCATGTCAGACTATACAATGGTGACCGTTTTTATAACGTATGTAATAAAAGCTAATTTCGTAGTTCAACTGTTTAACTTACCGTGCTGTAGTGCTTGCACATAATTATACCTCAGTAAGCAATGAAAACCGTCTGGCCAATTATGCTTATGAGAAGCCGTGAAAAACTTGTTGAGAGTGATGGATGAACGTCAATATGTGTATCTGTTACGGCTAATACCCGAAGTGCGGCTAAACCTAGTTTTAGCCGGCTAAAACTAGGTGTAGCCGATAGCTGTTGGCTAAAACTAGATGTACTTAGCCGATTTGCTCGCGGCTAATACTAGGTGTAGCCGGCTTAAACTAGGTGTAACATGGGGTATTAAGAAAATTATTTCTGTTGTCTGTAAAAAAATTATAACCTTCGCGCTCGCCTTAAATTTGTAACCTTTATTCGGGACCTACAGGAGAAAAGCAGATCGGTTCACCTAGTTTCAGCCAACAGCTATCTTCTACACCTAGTTTTAGCCGGCTAAAACTACGTTTAGCCGCACTTCGGGTATTAGCCGTAACATTTAATATATATTTAATCAGCCATTTTAGCGTCCCCACTGCTGGGTACTGGCCTTCCTTATGAGTGGATAAGGAGGATGGGCCATAACCCATCACGCGGGCCCAATGCGGATTGGTGGGTATTTAACGACTGCAAATGCAGCCAAGACCGACGGCTTAACGTGCCTTCCGAAGCACGGAGGAGCTCGATTGTCACTAATCCCATGACTGACGACTAGTGATGTAGTGATGTATCATTAAAAAAACAACTTAGTTTTTTTTTATTTTAAAAACATAGCACCATTGTTTTTTTTTTCTATATTTGTTTATTTTTTTCAAGAATACAATCTTTGGAAAATAAATGTTTTATTTAATAATTATATTAGATTTTTTACACGACTGCCCAAAAAGGAGTGTATATGTGTTCAGGGTTCATATATTTTTGTGGGTATGTGAGTTTCTTTATTCCACCATAAGTTCTAAATGGCTCAACTGGGGTATCGTTAGAATCCTTACATTGTTTCGAGTGACACTGGCTATATTTTTGATGAAAAAAGTCAATATGGCAACGGCACGACACCATTTGTTAAGTAAAAACAAAAATTTTTTTCTTCAATTATCACAATATGGGCATCAAATGAAAGGCCTTAATGAGCACATTTCAAAGCTATATAATTTGTCGCTAAAATGTGTGAAATAAAAATAAATAAATTTAAAAAATATTAACAACACGACTGCCCTGCCAAAAACGAACTAAAAAGTTAAATAACATTTGTCATTGCAGTCGGGGTACCTCTGATTAAAAATTGTACCACAAATCGGTCCCCCGACTGCAATGACACTTGTCATTTAACTTTTTAGTTCGTTTTTGGCAGGGCAGTCGTGTTTTTAATATTTTTTAAATTTATTTATTTTTAATCTTCGTCGGTGTGTCCAGATATGAATTTAAATTTTTGCCCAGATCTCATTTTATTTTCTCAAATATAATATAGGTTTTTGTATGAAGAGAAGATTAAAAATGTTCCCCTAACCCGATTTAATGTTTTCCAAAATGTAACGTTTTGTATGAAGAACAGATTTTCTTCCCTAATAATTAAAATTTTCCACGTAACGGGAAAAACCCCCCAATCTGGAGACACTGTTCTTTGTTCAAACTAAGTTCATAGGTACTTCAAAGTTGAAACAAACATACATAAACCGAATGAAGATTTCACCGTGCGCACCTTTAAACGCTACCAACTGTTAAAAACTTGGTACTATTCAACCAAAAAAGTATGTAGGTTCAAAAATGAACAGAAAACTTTAATATACACTCATGAGTATTATTAATCTGAAACGGAAACTTCCTTAATAATTTTGTACTCTTGAAAAAAAAACCGGTCAAGAGCGAGTCGGACTCGCGCACCGAGGGTTCCGTACAATCATAAATATATTTGGATATGTTACTTTAGTACAGTCTTTAAAAAAACCGGCCAAGTGCGAGTCGGATTCGCGCACGAAGGGTTCCGTACCAAAAAACGGCAAAAAAATACGTTTGTTGTATGGGAGCCCCCCTAAAATATAAATTTTATTCTGTTTTAAGTATTTTTTGTTATAGCGGCAATAAAAATACATCATCTGTGAATATTTCAACTGTCTACCTGTTGTCGTTATTAATATCGAGCAAAAACCGGAAAATAAAATCACGTTTGTTGTATGGGAGCTCCCCTTAAATAATATTTTTATTCTGTTTTTAGTATTTGTTGTTATAGCGGCAACAGAAATACATCATCTGTGAAAATTTCAACTTCCTAGCTATCACGGTTCATGAGATACAGCCTGGTGACAGACAGACAGACAGACAGACAGACGGACAGCGGAGACTTAGTAATAGGGTCCCGTTTTTACCCTTTGGGTATGGAACCCTAAAAAGTAGGATAAACGGCAGACAGGTGGAAGGGCGAACAGGCGGACAGCTAGAATACAAATCTTAACCACTGCTGCTTATGGTGTCTGAAAAACGTTTCAGCCACTCCACATTGCAAACTGTTTATATTACTAAGTAGGAACTTATTCTTCGTTTATTCGTACGGCAAATAGTAGGTAATTATATTAGAACCAGCCACCAATTCATTATTGTAGTATTAGGTTGCGCCATCTCTTGACCGGTAGTGGAACTATTTTTTTTCTTAAGTTAGCATTCTTAGGACAGCACCATCTGTTGACTGGTAGTGAAACTAAGGAATTTTTGTTTGTTTTTTGAATTTCTAAAAAAGCATGTTATATTTTGGATTGCCTCCGCGTGGCGCCGCGTCCGAGACAGCTCCAACAGCCTCCTGGCGGCGATAGGGAGTCGCTATTGCTGTCCTATCTTGAGACACTGGAACAGCGTCCATATCGGCTCGAGACCTGCGATTGTTAATGTTAAGTAGGTTGTCACATGCACGAACAGCCTACTTAATAACGACAAAGTTTATCTCACTGTTCCATTTTAAGTAGGTAACACTTACCAATTCAATAACCCTAGCTTATAAGTATTTTTTTTTGTAAACATTAACCCACTCTATGGAAAACATTTTTTCTGAAATAAAGATGTATTATTATTATTATTATTATTATTATATTGAGACATCGTTTTATTTTTCCTGTAATCTTTACATAAACTACTATTACATATAATTATTTCAGATTTTTCTCTCTACTTCG
This sequence comes from Agriphila geniculea, assembly GCA_943789525.1. Taxonomy (NCBI): domain Eukaryota; kingdom Metazoa; phylum Arthropoda; class Insecta; order Lepidoptera; family Crambidae; genus Agriphila; species Agriphila geniculea. The sequence goes on from OX038871.1 coordinate 24,419,809, forward strand.
GAGATAAGGGGGGGAGCGGTATTTTTGTTTACATTTTTCATCATAAGTTGAAAACTATGCGGCCTAAGAAAAAAGAAAAAAATGATTTAAAATATGCAAACAGCCCACATGCCTTAGTCACTTCACTTCAAATTTTTGAAACCCCTTTTCAGTCCCTGTTGTAAAAAAAATATTATATTTTTTATTTCTTTCTTATTTGCAAAATAGTTGGGCAAATGTCATGTTAAACTATTCCAAATTTCAAGTTGATACCATCAGTAGTTCTCGAGATATCCAGCTGTGACAGACAGACAGACAGACTGAGTCACACTATAAGGGTTCCTTTTTTACCATTTTGGTACGGAACCCTAAAAACATGCTCCTAAAAAAACACTTTTATTCACTTTTTAAATTTGAGATTTTTGCATTTACAATGCTATTTTTAAACAATACTAAATAATATACTAGAAAAAATACGACTCGCACCAGATCAATACTCAGACGGGAATCGAACCCGCGACCTTTGGATATCCGGTCCAATGCTCTGACCGCTGAGCTACCGAGTCACTAGTGACATCGTCGAATTTTTCCTAGTATATCCTAAACTCTTACGCTGTAAGCCAGCGTTATTTCACCAATGTGAGGAATTACCTCGACATTCAATTGAAAATATCTGGAAAGATATTTCAATTGAATGTCGAGGTAATTCCTCACATTGGTGAAATAACGCTGGCTTACAGCGTAAGAGTTTAGGATATACTAGGAAAAATTCGACGATGTCACTAGTGACTCGGTAGCTCAGCGGTCAGAGCATTGGACCGGATATCCAAAGGTCGCGGGTTCGATTCCCGTCTGAGTATTGATCTGGTGCGAGTCGTATTTTTTCTAGTATATTATTTAGTACTTTTATTCACGTTTTTTTTCACGTTAGAAAAAACTGTTTTTAGGGTTCCGTACCCAAAGGATAAAAACGGGACACTATTACTGAGACTCCGCTTTCCGTCTGTCTATCTGTCTGTCTGTCTGTCACCAGGCTGTACCGTGATAGCTAGATAGTTGAAATTTTTACAGATAATGTATTTCTGTTGCCGCTATAACAACAAAATACTAAAAACAGAATAAAAAAAAATATCAAAGGAGGGGCTCCCATACAACAAACGTGATTTTTTGCCGTTTTTTGCTCGATATTAATAACGACAACAGGTAGACAGTTAAATTTTTCACAGATAATGTATTTCTGTTACCGCTATAACAACAAATACTAAAAACATAATAAAATATATATTTAAGGGGAGCTCAAATACAACAAACGTGTTTTTTGCCGTTTTTTAGTACGGAACCCTTCGTGCGCGTGTCCGACTCGCACTTGGCCGGTTATTTTACAACACTATGACCGACCCTTGCAAAAGTTACTTAACCTCCGCAATCACTGGACCAAGCGCTAAACCACTGACTGGACCATCGAGCTCCTCTTGAGAAGAAAAAATTGCAGTTTGTCTTCCAGACGAATTGCGAACCAGACAACCTGCGAAACACTCTTTCGAGCGTCTCTAGAACGTTGATAAATGGAGAGGAATAGAAAAGCTATAGAAAAAAACAAACTAAAAAGAAAAAAATAAATTCTTCTGTAAATAATTATAACCCTAATACCCTATACCTACAGAAATTTTAAACCTAAAAACGTGGGGCGCATGCTATAGACAATATGAATGATTAATTTTATAAAACGCGCCCCACGTTTTTAGGTTTAAAATTTCTGTAGGTATAGGGGATTATTAGGGTTATAATTATTTACAGAAGAATTAATTTTTACTTTTTAGTCTGTTTTTACTAGTCCGTTTTAATGTTTTTAGTCCGTTTTTTTGTAATAATTTATCCGTTTTAAAAACGTGTCTTTAAAAAAGTTTTTTTTCAGTAAATTATTATTTTCTGCTTTTTATTTAACAAGCTAAGACTAAAAATATACCATCTCCTTCTCTCGCACTCGCACTCGTCAAGACGATTCAAACGAGCTCAAACTCGATGGGGTTGCATGGTTTTATTACAGAGTCCCAGTGGCCTTCTTCTGGCTCCATCATCAGACCCTGGAAACTATTTCCCAACAAAGTACTCGTCAAGGCGATTCAAATGAGTCCAAACTCGATGGGGTAATATGGTTTTATTCAAGAGTTCCTGTGTCCTTCTTCCGGCTCCATCATCAGATCCTGAAAACTATTTCCCAACAAAGTACTCGTCAAGACGATTCAAACGAGCCCAAACTCGATGGGGTTGCATGGTTTTATTAAAGAATTCCTATGGCCTTCCTCCGGCTCCATCATCAGATCCTCGGACACTCTTTTCCATTAAAGTACTCATCAAGATGATTGAAACGAGCCCAAACTCGATGGGGTTGCATGGTTTTATTACTGAGTACCAATAGCCTTCTTCGGGCTCCATCATCAGACCCTGGACACTATTTTCCAACAAAGTGCTCATCAAGACCATTTAAATAAGCCCAATCTCGAAGAGGTAGCGTGGTTTTATTAAAGAGTTCCTTTATCCTTTTTCCGGCTCCATCATCAGACCATGGAAACTATTTCCTAACAAATAACTCGTTAAGACGATTCAAACGAGCCCAAATTTGATGGGGTTGCACAGTTTCAATATTGAGTTCTTATGGCATGGCCTTTCAGCTACATCATCAGACCCTGGATCTCATCTCCCATTAGAGTACTTGTCAAGACGATTGTAACGAGCCCAAACACGATGAGGTTGTATGGTGTCATCATAGAGAACCTGTGGCCTTCTTCCGGATCCATCATCAGATCAGCTCAATGACACCATAATATTGCATTGCCTTCCACCTCTAACCTATGTTCAAAGTTTCAAGTTTCTAGCTCATCGGGAAGCCAGTACAAAATCGTTCACAAACTTTGCAGAGAAACAAACGAACACACAAACGAGAAAGCAACCTAATAAAAACGTGTTAAAAAATTGATGTGTAGACTTAGAGCAATAGCGCACTTGCGGCCTGGCCGCAGCGGCTAGGTCGCGGCGGCCAGCGAGATCGGTACATTAGTATGAAATCGTCGTAGAGCGCGCGCACCTAGCCGCCGCCGCCGCTGCCAGCGGCCACACTGGGCCGCGGCGGCCCACGAGTTTGAAGCGAATGGTTTTGGCTGCGTGTTTGGTCGCACACCTTGTGGCCAGTGGCGCGACCTGCGGGTCTATCGGCTAAAACTATTGAAGTTCATGTTAACTGTAATTTGACAGATGGATGTGATACATTGCTATTTCATTTTGGCACAAATAAAAAAATTATCAAAGAAAAGTAGCAATGTATCACATCCATCTGTCAAATTACAGTTAACATGAACTTCAATGGTTTTAGCCGATAGACCCGCTGGCCGCGCGGCCAGGCTGCAAGTGCGCTATGTCTCTTAGTTGTGAAATACACAGAAGCGACGCGGCTAGGATACGGCGGCGATACGGTGCAGATGTGAGACTTTCGGATGCTTTCGTCCAATCAAATGCACGTATCGCCGGCATCGCCGCCGTATCTACGCCTTATCTCCGCCGCATCTCTTCTGTGTATTTCACGCCTAAGGCTAAGTTAACATAACCGCGCGGTGCCGCGCGACACTGACAACCGCGCGGTACAAGATTATACTAAACTGTGTTATATCGTTTACATTACCACGCGATGCTGCGCGGCACCGCGCGCAATATCTTGTACCGCGCGGTTCAAGATCTACAAACCTGCATTGACCCGTTCAGTTGAGCCGCGCGGTTTTAGACGAACGGATCTAGTTAGTTAGAAAATAGAAAATAGTATCGAAGATGAAATTTCTATCGATCTGCTTATCGACGAAATCGAAAAAAGAAATGCCATTTGGAATCTTAACTCCAAGGACTAGGTTTCAAATATTTTTTTAAAAAGGTCTTGGGAAGACCTATAGGAATGATTATGAAAAAAAAGAAAATCTTGGGAAGTTTAATCTACAAATTAGTTTTATTTCTTTGTTAAAATAATGAAACATAATAAAAATAAAATATTAAACATACTTTGTTAAAATAACTTTTTTAAATAAACAAATCCATAAACGAATTGCTTCCTCCACGTCCATTCTCAGTGATGTTGATGCCAGACTGCCGCGCGTGCACGCTATCGCTATCATGTGAATGCTTCTACCGCGCGTCCATATGAACTTAGCCTTATGAATCTGAAGGGAGTGCATGAGGAGATGATGCAATTAATCGTGTGAGAGTGACAGAATAAAATGGAAGAGAAGATACTAGCCGACTTCTAATATATTAGAATGAAACAGAAACATGATTATAGATGTAAATATAAAATCATTTCGCTGTATTATTAAAACTATCACACTTCTTACCTGTAAAGTGAAATGGTAAATCTTTTAGACTAGAAACAAATTTGGAACGAATTTGTAGATTAATATAGAATTGTTTAAATTAAATATTCATGAATAATATTTTATGATAAAGGTGCGTTATGTTTATTTTATCATAAATCAGTGTTCATTTAACAAGGTTTTCAAATTTAAAATAAAATATATTAAGTTCAATAAATAAATCTGGCTTGATATAAAATTGATAAACACGGTTCATTTTTAAGTATATCTAAAAATTTTCGGACCACGTAAATGAACAACTTTTACTATGGGGCCAACCACGAAATCGCGAAAAAGAATCAGCTGTTCCATAGAAAAGCACAACATCGACTCGACTATAATGTATGGAACAGCTGAGTTTTTTTTCGCGATTTCGTGGTTGGCCCCATAGTAAAATTTGTGCATTTTCGTGGTCTGAAATCCCCATTTCATTTTTAGATATAGTTAAAAACTAACCGTGTAGATAACTATTTTACTTTTTCAGTTTAAAGAAAATGATTGTGAAGGGTTGGAGTTCACAAAGCGATTACTTACTGCCAATTTTAAAAGAAAGCTTACATTTTTGAACTTTATTGAAGATACTCGAATTAGCGTCCAGCCCCCTGATATAGATAAGATAGATGTCACATTGGTTCTTACTAAAGCAGCAATGTACCTGAGATTTCTATCAGAATTGATTGCAACAAAGTTACAAAATCAGGGGTAAGTTCGTGTTTAATAAAAAATGAAAACGAGATGGATTTTGATTTTTCATTGTAGACCTCTAGAAAATACCAGCTCATTCCTAAAATATGTACGTTTTTATCAGTTCAAAATGAACCGGCAATTTAATTAAGTAAATATTACAGTATTGTAGAGTGAAATGCTATAATATATTCAAACCATGACCGTTACGGAATTCGTGGCAACTTGAGGCATCCAGCAAATAAATAAGCTAGAAATTTCCATGTATGATTCAAAAGACAGGAGCAAATCCGTAGGTATTGTTTCTATGGAAGTAAGCGGAATAAAAATTCAAGACATATATTAGTCTAATCTGCACACCAAGGGTTCCTTATTAATATTATTTATACCCTATTACGGCAGTCAAAAAGGGAAGGTTAAGATTATAGAAGTCTATACAGTGCCTTTGGTCTTGAACTAGCGATAATTTAAAGGCGTGAAATACACCTAATTTGATCGACAAAAACACCCACATGTTGGGGTCTATCCCCATTCCTGTTGGAATGGCCACCATTTTAAATTTGACTTTTTATTTTAGATGACCCTGCGGAAAAATATTAATTACTCCGGATATAGAAATCCTATAGTTATAACAAAAATATTTTTCGAAAGCTAATAATATCACCTATCGATTTAATAAATAAAATATGTAAACTTTCAGTTTAAATACGTCATAAAAAATAACTGGAATAAAATTTTATACAAAATTTGTGCGATTTTTTTGTTTTTATTACATTTCTCAAAAACTAGGACATTAATGTCATTTTCTTTTGCATTATTCAAACACACAGGGATATTATCTACAAAACTTCAAAATTTATTGCTCTATGTTGCATATTTCGTGAGCTATTTTTGTTTGAACTAGACCCCATTATGTGGGTGTTTTTACCGACTTCAAAAGGAGGGAGGTACTCAATTCGACCAGTTTTTTTTTTTTTTTTTTGTTTTTTGTATGTACACCGATTACTCGAAGACGGCTGGACCGATTTAAATGATTCAAACGTTATTACATTAGGTAAACTTCCAAATTGGTCCCATTTTTTAAAATTTTGAAATCGGTTCAGTACTTTTCAAGTAATCTTGAAAAAAGCACGAAAATAGTATGATTTTTACCGACTTCAAAAGGAGGGAGGTACTCAATTCGACCAGTTTTTTTTTTTTTTTTTTTTTTTTTTTTTGTTTTTTGTATGTACACCGATTACTCGAAGACGGTTGGACCGATTGAAATGATTCAAACGTTATTACATTAGGTAAACTCCCAAGTTGGTCCCATTTTTTAAAATTTTGAAATCGGTTCAGTACTTTTCAAGTAATCTTAAAAAAAGCACGAAAATTGTATGATTTTGTGTGAACTACCTCGATGATCAGTCGTATAACTTCTTTCTTTATGAACTGAATAAGATAATTATTTTTTTGTTGGAAAAGGGATATCTTAAGTGTAGTTCTTTAACCGACTTAAAAAAGGAGGTTCTCAGTTTGACCCGCATGTATGTATGTTTCTCCGCGATTAACTCACGTTTGGCTGAGCCAATTTTAATTTCTACCTAAATAATATACCTACACTATCTAATTCAAAAAGTACCTACACTAAAAATAAAAAAATAAAAAATTGTTTAAAAAAACAAAAAACCGACTTCAAAAAACCTACCTCTAAAAAGCAAGAAATAATATTCGTAATAATAAAAACACGTCTATTGAAGTCGGGTGGGGCTTTTAGAATAAAAAAAAGGAATTTGTACTCCAGCCCCACCCGACTTCAATAGACGTGTTTTTATTATTACGAATATTATTTCTTGCTTTTTAGAGGTAGGTTTTTTGAAGTCGGTTTTTTGTTTTTTTAAACAATTTTGCGTGAACTACCTCGATGATCAGTCGTATAACTTTGTTTATGAACTTAATAAGATAATTATTTTTTTGTTGGAAAAGGGATATCTTAAGTGTAGTTCTTTAACCGACTTAAAAAAGGAGGTTCTCAGTTTGACCCGCATGTATGTATGTTTCTCCGCGATTAACTCACGTTTGGCTGAGCCGATTTTAATTGCTACCTAAATAATACACCTACACTACCTAATACAAAAGGTACCTACACTAAAAATAAAAAAATAAAAAATTGTTTAAAAAAACAAAATACCGACTTCAAAAAACCTCCCAAGTAACAAAATTTGGTACTATAAAAGTCCTGAGAACGCTTTAGGACGTGCTAATTAGTTTCATGATAAGCACTATAATGGTATTGTAAACCTTTACAGAACCCCCAATAGGCCCTAGTTTTATCACTGATTAATTCTATAAACATTACATAAAGCCTCTCACGGTAATAAGTCAGCTCTATACTTGAAAACCAAAACATGTTTATAATGCTATTTTGATCTTTTTATCACATATTGTTCGCCATTTTGTTCGTGCTGTGCTCAAGTGTTCCCCAAGAAAACAAAATGTCATTCGCTATTACAATTTGTAATACAAAGGACATTCTACAAAACATTACCTTTGATCGACCATTGACCGTAACTCCACTGTAACTTGCACTTGCGAAAATAATTGTATCGATAAAATCACTATGCTGATTTCAAATTTGACAATGCGCCCTCAGAATTTTCGTGAATTTCGTGATTTTAATTAAATTTAAATTAATAAAATAAGGACTCGTCCCGACTATGGCTGCTATAGTACACATTGGCTCCAGCCGTGCTACTAATGTGCTATCATGGCATAAACAGCAGCCATTTTTCATCGAAAACGGATTATAGTCCATTAATTATTCATTTTAGTGCTTTTATCTCACGCTTTAGTCAGGTAGCAGTAACAGAAAAAGTTTAAGTTATTTAGCAACTGCACCAGAAGTCGCTATGATACTATTTAGTACCATAAAAGAGTTTTCATGACTTTTACAGAACTAGCCCCATAGCGATGTTGAGGGAGCATTTAAGAAGCTAAACCGTGACATAATGGTTGTGCAAGATACTTTTATAGTGCAGATTGATTCTGTAATAATGTTTTCGATACTGCTACAATACTAGTACTGTAAAAGTTATTTTGACGCAATATTAGTGCAAAATAGATACATAAAAGTGACAGTAAAGTCGTCTTTAGTACTAAATAGTACTATAATCGCTTTGTTCATATCTATTAAAGTGCAACACTTTAAAGATTCTTTTGTATGTCCTGTAAGTGTTCTAAGAGCTGCACCATAGAACTTAAATGCTCTTTAATATTATAGAACCAAAACGCTCTGTGGAAAACCTTTAGAGCACAAGCAGTCACAACGGTTACCACTAAAGGCCTACTATATCACTGTTTGGTGATAAAACTCCTTGGTTATAGAAACTTTTGTTACTTGGGCTACCTCTAAAAAGCAAGAAATAATATTCGTAATAATAAAAACACGTCTATTGAAGTCGGGTGGGGCTTTTAAATTAAAAAAAGGGATTTGTACTCCAGCCCCACCCGACTTCAATAGACGTGTTTTTATTATTACGAATATTATTTCTTGCTTTTTAGAGGTAGGTTTTTTGAAGTCGGTTTTTTTGTTTTTTTAAACAATTTTTTTGTCGATAAAATTAGGTCTATATATTTCACGCCTTTAAATTATCGCTAGTTCAAGACCAAAGGCACTGTATATTAAGATATTTAATTAAAATAGTAGGAAAAATACGAGAAAAAATCGACTCGCTCGTAGCACCTCAGACGGGATACGGGTGCTACGGGTAAGTCAATTTTTTTATAATATATATTTATAATATAATAATTTATAGCATTGTGAATGCCTAAAATCTAAAAATGCAATAAGTCTATGTATATTTTATTTTATTTACACGACTGCCCAAAGCAAAAGAAGTGTATATGTGTTCAGGGTTCATGTATGTTTGTGGGTATGTGAGTTTCTTTATTCCACCATAACTTCCAAATGGCTCAACGGATTTGGATGTATTGTTAGAATCCTTGCATCATTCCAAGTGACATTGGCTATATTTTTTTTGAAAAAAGTTAATAAGGTGACTGAATGACGCCATTTTCAAATGTGATAAAAAAAAATTTTCTTCTATTATTACAATATGGGAATCAAATGAAAGGTCTTAATGAGCACATTCCAAAAATATATAATTTGTTACTAAAACGTTTGAAATAAAAATAAATAAATTTAAAAAAAATTATAACACGACTGCCCTGCTAAAACAAACTAAAAAGTTAAATAACAAGTGTTATTGCAGTCGGGGGACCTCTTCGATTAAAAATTGCTCCATAAAACGGTCCCCCCGACTGCAATGACACTTGTTATTTAACTTTTTAGTTTGTTTTTAGCAGGGCAGTCGTGTTTTTTTTTTATTTAACCATTTATTTCAGGCATCAATGGCCCATACAATAAATACCTTATAGACTTACATCTTAGAGCATTCAACCAACTAACATACATAATAATAAAAACAATCTTATATTTAATTACACTTTATCACGTATTGGCGGCGACGTGTTGCGCAACGTAGTGTCCGGTAACCAGCCGCGGAATCGTCGGAACAGGACACCCTTCGGCCAAAAATCTTCATTCATGAAGGTCTTCAGATGTTCGATTGGTGCCCTCACCACAAATGAGTTGAAGTTTACATTGTGGCGAGCCTCCAACCGTTGGACCCCTAAAGTATATTTGGACTTGATTCGGATGTACTCCACGAGATCTTCTGTGGTGTGTGGAGTAATGCAGGTTTTAGCTGACATAAGTTCCACTTCGATTATAGTTAGATCTTAATGAATAAGATAAGGTGTCATACATTAAAAAACCGGCCAAGTGCGTGTCGGGCCACGCGCCATAGGGTTCCGTAGTTACCTTATACCATATCATATTTAATACCACCTATCATTTTTCGTCTGCAAAAATAACTTTGTTTTTCACAGTGTTGGTATGAATGACAAAGTTATATTTGCGGTTTTGGAAAATGTGCTATATCTCAAAAACTAATTACTATATCTCGTTCAATCCAATTTTGGTTGAAAGTGTTTATTAAGATCTACAGCATATATTTTTTTTAGATTTTTCACTCTCTTATTTCAAAAGTTAAAGGGGGGGGGACACACATTTTACCACTTTGGCGGTGAATATCTTTCAAACGGTTGACTTTGAGAAAAAGTTGTCTTAGAAACCTCAATGTCATTTTTAAAGACCTATCTATAAATACCCGACACGTGTTGGTTTGAAGAAAAAATTTTTTTTCAGTTTCAGTTGCATGTATGGGGAGCCCCCCCTTAATCTTTTATTTTTCTTATTTTTGTATTAAATTCGTTAAGCGGTTAACAGAATACATCTACCTACCAAGTTTCAACTGTGTAGTCTTAATACTTTCGGAATAAAGTGGCTGTGACATACGGACAGACAGACAGACAGACAGACAGACAGACAGACATGACGAATCTATAAGAGTTCCGTTTTTTGCCATTTAGGCTACGGAACCCTAAAAAGAGGTTTTTTCGAAAATTCTTATCCACGTGGACTCCGGTTTTAACCGATTTTTGTTGATTATTTTTCAGTTGACATTTATGACAATTTGGTAAATTTTAATGATTTGTTAAAAAAAAAGTTATTCAGGAATTAGCTCGTAGAAAAGCAGTGTCTTTAGAATATCACAATATTATTGACCGAGCGGGCGCGAAGCGTCTTTGCTGCAGCTTGGGCAAAAATTATTTCGTATGTCCTTCCATATTCCAGCTGACCGTTTGTTCTCCTCTGCAGGGGCCGTATTATGACCTCTTATTTCCTGGCAGTTTTCTGACTTGCTATCAATCTATCTCTTTTAATTGCTATACAGCGAGAAAGAGATGTAACTATAGCAATTCATAAACCTGGCAAGTTTTAAGAGGTTGTAATACCCCCCCAGGTCGCATTTCTCAAACAATTCAATTTTTTCGAAATTTCGGAGGTATGTAAAAAAAACATATTTCAGCTGTTTCGAAAAAATGTAACAAAACTTTATTGTTAGCGGTGGTGCCGCAGCGAAAATTTTTCTATGTATAGACATAGAAAAGTTTTTCTATGTATAGACATAGAAAAATTTTCTTTGCACCACCCATAGGGGTGGTGCAAAGAAAATTTTGTTTCTCAAACTTCATCAATCAAAACATTCTGGCCAATCTAGAAGATAAGTTTCTTGTGGCCAATATTCGAAAATAAATGTTGTGACAGAACCTAGAACTGCATTATTATTATTCTGCACAGTATAGATACTATTAGTTGAAAAACGAATATCTATTCTGTGTTAATTGTTTAAAAAAAACATACAATTCGATCTACTTTTTAGTTTAGTTTTTAAAAAAGGGGAAAAAATCTGTCACTCTATCAGCCGTGCAAGAACCATTAAAGTTAATATACCTATTTTAACAGATTTTTTTGCTAATTAGTGACATCTCACTTGCTCAGCCCTTTGTTCCCCTGTTCCTCTATTCCGTTAAGTATATAAACTTTATGGCAAGAATAGAAGTTGCTGGCAGTCGTATTCGTGTCGGTTAATTCACTTTTAGTGGTCACATCATCGGTAACCCGACTACGAAAAAAAAGGTAAAAAACCGTACCAAAAAACGGCAAAAAAAACACGTTTGTTGTATAGGAGCCCCCTTTAAATATTTGTTTTATGCTGTTTTTATAATTTGTTGTTATAGCGGAAACAAAAATACATCATCTGTGAAAATTTCAACTGTCTATCTGTTGTCGTTATTAATATCTTGCAAAAATCATGTTTATTGTATGGGAGCCCCCCTTAAATACTTATATTATGCTGTTTTTAGTATTTCTTGTTATAGCGGCAACAGAAATACATAATCTTTGAAAATTTCAACTGTCCAGCCATCACGGTTCATGAGATACAGCCTGGTGACTGACAGTCAGACAGACAGACAGACGGACAGCGGAGTCTTAGTAATAGGGTCCCGTTTTTACCCATTGGACACGAAACCCTAAAAACAAGAGGTGCTTGTTGTCGTCTCATCGGGTAATATTAAGTTTCTTACTTATTTGTAATTTTCACATTACAAGTATTGGCTCCGTGCACGCTTTTAGCGCCACCTAGCGTGTTGCAACTTTGTTGGCTCTGACCTGACCGTTTTGACGTTTTGATATGTAATGGCGGCATTGTGACAAAATGTTAAAAAATACTATACATATTGTGTTATTAATGTAAATTTCAAAATTACTGTGATTTGGGTGGACAAAGTGTTATGAAATCATTTTTGGTCATTTAAATTAAATATGGCAAGTAAGATCTATTCAAAAAGAGTTTTTTATTTTGGTTATATCAGGGTTTGTTTACTTCTTTTTTAGTTGTAGATTTTGTAAAACAAGAGGATAAAGCTACTTTAATAATTTTACTAAGTGACAATAAACATATATAATTATTCATGTATCGCTAGTAATAAATTAAATATCGTTTTCAAACAGATTACAGAGCCTTCTTTATTTCTACTTTTTGCCACCATGAGCGCTGCGATCGATTATTATACCTTCGCACCCTCCCAATAGTGGGACAATATTATGCGAAGATGTAGATCGGCGATAGACCTTTGCAAGCACTGCAATTTAAGCTTACCAATATCATTTACATATTCTGTCGTCTAATAAAACCGGTCTGACGTTTGTTGCAGTGGTTGTAGATGCTGCACTTGACGATGACATTGACCCCGGATGTTGACAATGGTTGACTAGTTTAATAACCACATTATGCCTATTTTGACCGCATTACATAAGAACAAAGTAATGATTATGGACCAACAACCATCACCATCATTTTAATGGCTTTATTATGTGAGTGTTACTATAAGCTAAGGATTTATTGAACCACCTTGAAAACACCAAATAATACTTAGAACATACAGAACGGCCACGTAAGGCAAATACTAAGTGGATAGATAAATAATTATATCCATTCAACGAAATGGTGACGCCACCCAACCACGTGCAGACTGAAAAACTTTAATGCATTTCGAGTTTTGACTTTCCGTGACGTTAATTGTCATTAGTTTTAAAGGAAAACATTTGAGAATCATTTTTTATGTAGAGACGGAAAATTATGTTATTTTGAGAAGAAAGAAAATGGCAATATTTTTTCTATAAAATCAAAAACATCATTGTCCATCTGTTCCGTAGTCTTACATTTTCTTATAATTAATAAAAACTAAACTCTTCATTTTGAAAGAACAGCAAATGGCTCATACAATTGACATACATGTAAATTTTTCTAGTAGTAAAAATTTATGTATGTATTCTGTATTTCTTTACTTAAAATTTCTTATGTGTCAATACCTAAATATATTTTAATGGTCTAGCTCGTGACTGTAAAGTGCACATGGCCATGGTCTATGATGACCCATTTTTTTCTCGAGCTATTACCCAGCTTTTCACTCCACATCTCACGAGGAATTCTCCACGCATCACAACAGTCATATTATCGTAGTCACCTACTATATTACATCTTGATGCCGTGTTGACCGCTTAATACATCGCAGGATCTCACACGAGACGCACTTAGTCCAAGAATATTAATAATAATAAAATAGTCCAAGAATAGCTGTGTATTGTGTTGATATGAGGAGCTTGATTTTAGTTAGTGTTGTTTGTCTTCAGTTGGGATGGAGTCATGGTATGTATTTTCTAATTTTTTAATTAGCGCCTTGAAAATTATTTTGGAATATAGTTGTAAAAAGTGATGTCATATTTACTAGTGGTCATAATGAGTAAGTTTGTTTTGTAATAAACTACATTTATCAATAAAGTAGTAATATTTATTAGTTAATAAATTACGCCGCCTTTTTGGGGATTTAAATAAGTGTGAGCAATATTTTTGGGTTTAAATTAAAAATAGTTGATACTATTTAATTTTCAAAATATAGGTAAGTATGTGTTTAGAATTATTTATATTGTATAATTTATATAATACAACATTGACTTTGATTTCTTTACCTTGTAACTGTTATCACTTCGAATGTGTGTTACGGAGTCAAAATACGAGGATGTTATCAATGGCAAGGTCAAGGTGTATTTTAATTATATCAAAGTTAGATAATTATGTCTGTTGACCAAATAAATAAATATAGGATGAAATCAGATGCATTGTTTGTAGGTCATTGACCAAAATTATCTGTCAGATAGCTAGTCAGAACCTGTGACAATAGACAATGGAGTCTTTTGCACATTGTATCTCTTCTACATAGGTACCAAAAAACTTTTGAATACGCGTTTATGCACTAATGAAATAATCTTGACATCTAGTTTTTACTCAGCATTAACACAGTACATTAGTTTATGTTCATAAAAAGTGTTAAAGTTAGATTACTAAAAAATTTCGGTCATGCAAAGTAAATATACTTCAAGAATTACGGCTTTTGATTCGATACTTCGTGTTAGTTTAACTGTGTTTGATTCTATTAAACAGTGAAGTGTTTTAAATAGGCACAAATACCACAGAGTAAACAGACAAATACTCAGAAGCATAGAACCACAGAGGAAATAATCACTACGTCATAGAACAGCCGAACATAGACACTTTAATCATGGTTAATGGGGTATTTACATGGAGCGACTTCAGTCAATTAAGCGCTTTTTTATCGACAATCACTTGTTAAATATATTCGCATTATCAACTTAGATCACAAAATTCTTAATTCTTATTTTAAATAATAAGAAACCAACATTAAAATTAAGAGGCGATACACACCGGATGCGTCAGCGTATGCGTAAGCGTGCACGTAGTCGTACCATGACGTTGTAATGTATGAAACTTTATGAGACATGGCACACCGCTCGCGTAACGCGTAGACTGATGCGTAACCCTACGCATTGCAGCTCGTGACGTTGTACTCAATGGCATTCCCTATTGGACGTCACACCGAACACGCACGTATCTTTGCTGCGCGTCACTACGCGCGTGACCACGCGCGTGTCTACGCAGCCGGTGTGCCCAGGCCTTAATCTAGGTATAATTGATAGGGTGGATTGGATATGTTATGGACTCCTAAGATGTTTTTCACTGAAAAAAAAAAACCCATTGTTATCAAAATGTAGGTAAGTTTGTGTCATATTTTAAAGTTCTTCAAATACTTCTCTCGACTATAACCGCACAGTCATTACCGTAATTTAAATAGGCAGTCAAAATGGCTCACGTGTGACAGTAGTGGTAAACCCATCCCATTAATTATCAATTACCAATGATGGATGGTAGATTTGAATTTAGTGGCAAATTAATGTTCTTCTGATTGAATTTTAACAACTCTTAAAAGCTAGCTAGGTGAATACAAAATTGTGTTGATTAATTCCTTGAAAATTAAGATTAATAGGTAAAAAAGTCATTTGCCGAAGACAGTGATCTAACTACTCGTAGGTGCTTAAAATATAAGATAACCATTTTCATGGAGGATGAAAATGATGTTTGAAATTAGATTATTAATATTGTTTACTTAAAAACCAAAGAATATGAGAATAAAGTCTGAATGGGTTCTGCTAAACTATTCTACCAAGTGTTTCCTGACAAAGTTTACCCGGTGTCATGGGTGTTGGGTCTAAATTACTCATTTTCCCTTGTTCCTCCTCCTATTGATTGAATGTGACATAGTTCTAAAGTGTGTACATCTTATTGCTCGTGACTGTACATGGTCGTACACATGTACACACTATAAAACTTTGTCACATTACGTTTTGAATAGCCTAGGTATAACATTATCACACTGATATATATTGATAGAATATGACATAGTTCTAAAGTGTGTACATCTTATTGCTCGTGACTGTACATGGTCGTACCCAATAATTAAGCTTGCGTTTTTTTGCACAAAGTAATAAATACGTCGATTGAAGATATTTTAGTTGACAACAAGTTATCTCCAACATCCTGGTGGAGACAGCTCGTTGTCAACTAAAATGTTTCTCAAATTGTTGGCGACTCGGTGTGGATATGGAAACAAATGTTGGTGATTCTGGAGAGTTGCAAACAGTTGGAAACACAAGCAAAAATTGCCAACAATTGGGAAGTTGACAACTTTTTTATTTTATATTACATAAATTACCTCTCAAAAAAGAGACATTTGTAAAATAATTATTTCGCTAGCTTGAAAACTGCCCGAGATATCACAGTGTGAAATGCACATAAATGGACTCGCCCAAAAACGCTCCATACTAAAGGCTACTGAATTATGACGTCTTAGACAAATTTGCTATACATTTTACGAACTAATTAAAGGTATCATTTACTTTAATAAATTTTATACTTTTTAAATGGACTTGTCCACCCAACTTTGAAGGGTCATAAAACAAATAATGTGCAATATATAAAACCAAGAGGTATACAAGCTACTCTAAAAGTTTAATATGTTTACGATTTTTATTAGTATTTCGTTATTTTATTCATTAGTCAACATCCCAATTCGGCCTCTTTAGTCGCTACCATAGAGTGTTGTGTGTAAGGAAAAAAAATGGTTGTCATCTTGTCAAAGGTGTGAGAAACAAATAATATGAATACGGTAGTAATATAATAAGTCTATGAAGAATAGTGATTCGTTAATGAGTTGTTTTATTCAAGTTAAGGAAAATAATAAATAGTCACATCTATAGGTAAAAGAAAAAAGTTGGAAGGTTCTATCGTTCTGTCATTCTGCTTCTGTTTCTGTCTTCTGTCACGAAATTTCATCATTTAATTTTTATTTATTTCTTAGATTTTAACGTTTTTTAGTAAACGTGATTCTTATTCTCAGAAAAGTCTTTACAGTCACTCTGGTCTGTTGTCGCTGTGTCTGTATTTGTGTATTCTATATTCTACCTATCTTATGAAATAGATTGTCCTCTTTTTGGTGTTGCATTGAGGGTCTGTCTTTCTTGAGTGGAAAAGATTGGAGGCTGCCTTTGCTGTCTGGCAAACGGACCTACACAAAACGAGCAAAGCTCAAAAACTGAAATAATGTTTGATTGGTCTGAATCGAAGGCTAGAATAATAAATTGAGAGGTTATTTGTTTTGTGGTCCTCTTTAGTTCATCTAAATTTTTGAACTATCAATTTCTGACACTTATGTCCGAAATTGCTAGACCACTTGGGTTTCTGTGTGTGATGGTAGGTACAATACCTACCATCACATTTAAAAACTTAAGACCACAAAATCCCAAGTGGAATATAACTAATAAGTATGATAATAATATAAAGCTGGAGAAAGGGAAGCATATGGTGTGGTCTGGTCATATTTTACCAATTTACAAATCAGAAGTTTTCTTGAAATTTTGTTGCGTTCGACTCTTCAATTATAGCTTGATTTGGATTGAACAATAGTTTTGATGATTATTGTAGTTTTTCAACCTGCTTCTTGATCTATTTTCAGTTGTCAAATGTCGTTACATTATGATAATTATGTTCATTTAGTAATTATTTGTGTTTTTTGATTCCATCTGGCTAAGTACAACAGAATAATCAGAGTAGTAGTGACATTTTTAACCAACTGCAAAAAAAAGAAGGTTCTCAGTTTGACATGTATGTATGTATGTATGTCCGCGATTATCTCGCGTTTGGCTGAACCGATTTTGATGCGGTTTTCAGAAAAGTATTTGTTACACTTAGAAGAAGATTTTAGTATTTTGACCGACTTAAAAAAAAGAAGGATCTGAGTTTGACTCGTATTATGTAGGTATGTTTGTCCGTGATTACCTCGCGTTTGGCTAAACCGATTTTGATACGGTTTTCAGAAAAGTATTTGTTATACTTAGGACAAGGTTTTGGTATTTTAATCGACTTCAAAAAAGGAGGTTCTCTTCTCAGTTTGATCCGTATGCATGGTTGTCCGCGATTATCTCACGTTTGGCCAAACCGATTTTTCTATCTACCTAGATAATATATCTAATACAGAAGGTACTTACACTAAAAATAAAAAAAATAAAAATAGTTTTAAAAAACAAAAAACCGACTTCAAACCCCCACTCTACCTCTAAAAAGCAATAAATAATCTTGAAATCACTAGATACGCATTAACATTGTAATAAAACACGTCTATTGAAGTCGGGTGGGGCTGTTAGAATTAAAAAAAGTTGTCCTCAAGCTCCAGCCCCGCCCGATATCAATAGACGTGCTTTTTAGAGGAAGAGTGGGATTTTGAAGTCGGTTTTTTGTTTTTTAAAACAATTTTTTTATTCATTAAAAAAGTCTGTCCTTTTACGTAGAAAAGGCAGACACAGATCTGATTTGGAAGACTATAAGTAAGAGTTTGTCCCAGGTTTTTCATTTTTAATTACCTATCAAAAATAACAAAACTGGAACAGCTAACAACAAATCATAATACAAAGTATTATAAAATCATTCACAAACAAAAAGATCTAAAATATTACCCATTATTTACCATTTTTACCAAGACTAATGATTACAAAAGTTATAAATGAAATAAATCAAATAATTAAAATGAAATAATACATTTCCTAACAATATTAAGTTAAGTTATGATTTTTCCCTTTATTCTCATAAGGACAGATTCTCAAAAAGACAGATTCTCATAAAGACAGATTCTCAAAAGGACAGCAGTACAGGTAAGCAGAAAAAGAGAAAAGAAGGTTTAACTTCTATATTTTGAATAGCTTTTTTCTTATTTTTCGTAATACAATACATTACCAAAGTACCAGGATCTCATATTTATGAGGTCTGTTTAAGTTAACTTTCTCTGTATTTACAGAGAAAGTTAACTTCTATATGTTTAATTACTTTTTAATTTATTTTCTCCGTAACAGGTGACGTAGGCAGAAAAAAATTTGTACAATGACCCGTCTATACTCGCTAGTGCGCTAACATATTGCCATTGCGCTCGCACAACAATGATGTTAGCGCGAGAGCGACAGAGATAAAGTACCTTTAGAACATCATACAACGCCGTTTCCAGTCCCATTCTTTAACAGCGCGGGTTGTATTATTTATAAAACGGTACAAGATTTTATGAAAATAGCGCATTTCTGTATGTACGCATGCGCAAGCTTCCTACTTAAAAAAATTGAAATCATTAACACGGCTTATAAAACTTTTGAGAATCTGTCTTTTAGAGCAGCGGTTCCCGAAATCTTTTGGCTACGGAACCCTTTTTGGTTCATCGCTTTTGGGCGGAACCCTAGCTCAACTAAGAAGTAAACTAACCAGGGTAGTTACATTCAGGTAAAGAAAACCTAGGACAAGGCTGCGCAAAAATTTTTTGGGTCTATTTTCTTTAAACTACCTAAATGTACTTTGAAATCATTAAAACTGGCAGTAAAACCACTGTAGAGAACTTGTACTATTAGTTATTCTGTGGTAGAGTCTGGTAACTGGTAAATGAAGGACATATTGAATGTATGTAAATGTTTGTAATTAAAATACTCAAAATCAATGGAAACAAACGGGCGGGTCAGCAAAGTAAGAGTAAAATAGAAAAGGAGAACCACTTAACTGAAGGGAAAAAAGACTTTTGATTTAATGTATTAGGTATTTTTATTTTGACTCTGTTTCCATGCTTATTTTCTATTACTACGGGCCTCTCTCATTAATTGCGCGTAATTTTTATATTTACTTACGAATTCCGAACAAGACATGTCTTTTCCAATTCTGCTTTCATTAAATTTACAGAGCAACAATTTCTGACATTAGAACATTTAAGCGTCATATAGGAAAACCTCGCTCAGCATACGCATTTGAAAGCAGTATGCTTAAAGCGCGAGATACAACGCAAAATAAGGCATTTAAGATGTTGTCCTTTATGCTTTTAAACATTTGGAGCCTTTTTTTTATACTTTGATTGTGATCGCGTGTTATCATCAAAAATCTGGACAAAAGTAATGGATCGTCGGGACGCGTGACAATATCATCGAAAGCGGGACTTTCTTTATACCTAAACTCTTGAATTTTCGCGGAACCCCTGCGAGCCTCTCACGGAACCCCAGGGTTCCGCGGAACCCCATTCGGGAACCGCTGTTTTAGAGAATCAATTAATTTGTGTGTGCAGCTGTACCATTTTCGGTTTTTTGACAATCTGTCCTTTTGAGAATCTGTCTTTTTGAGAATCAGCTGTCCTTATGAGAATCTGTCCTTATGAGAATAAAGGCGTTTTTCTAACTGCTCTCGCTAATGTTGGTCATTTAATTTATGTAGTTTTTTCTGGCTATTGTCTGTATTGTCTGTCTGTTTTTTTGTGTTTTTTTGTCACTTTATAGGAAACTAACTTGTGTGGTAGAGAAAGTGAAGTCTCGTCTGGGTGATGGAGCACTACTCTTTTCACTTTAATTTTATTGCAATCACTTAGCAGACAGTGGTTCTGCCATGAGTTGATGCAAATTAATTTTTTTTTTACTTTCTTACCTATTTTAGCTCAAGTAATTGCTGTAATTTTGTCCCTTTGTGCCCGTTATTTGATAAATTTTAGGTGCTTTGTATGTGTTATGTAACAGTGGAAACTTTGCTGATATATGTGTTAAAATTTAAGTTTAGTTAACATAAGTCTTATAAAATATTGTATGTTTCCCTAATAATAATAAACATAAACATAAACAAACTGTTTACCAATACGCTACCGTAATCTATTACAATCAATGCGAGTGAAAGGGAGAAAACGATAGTTTACGATAGGTACCTATATTCCGGGCGAATTAACTCGGCACCTGAAGCGCTATAGACCCCTCTCGTTTTCTCCTTGCCTCACGCCACTGTCGTCATGCCAGTAGCGTTAGTACATTTGTTAGCGATATATTATCGATAATCTATGGAAAACTTAAAAAAATTGACGACGGTGGCGTGAGGAAAGGAGAAAACGAAGGGGGTCTATCGCGCTTCAGGTGCCGAGTTTGCATCAACTTATGATAAAGCGCTGATTACATATGCCGATTTAGTGTCTTTACTGGGGAACCAATTTATTTTTATTTATTTATCTTTTATTGGGAAACATTATATTATTTACAACTACTGCGGCGGGGTCCTAACGTGTATCATCTGTGCCCGGACCTTCCAGTCAAAGATTGGTTTTGCGAGTCACATGCGGGCACACGAGAGGGCAGACCGTCGGACCAACACCTATTGAAGATGGGACATACAACAGTCGCCGAGGCCGAAATCGGCTTGGAACTGATGATGATGATTGGGAAACAAACAGCATTATACATTACATAGTAATAACTTAATTTATGCTAACTCATTTGCCAAAAAAGTTTCCACTTATAATAATTTACATTGGATGGAGATTGAAAATGATGCCCCGAAGTGGATCATAGTTGGAGATTTGAAGGGTTGTCTCCCTAGCCAAGGCTTTCTATGTAAGACAAATGGTCATGCAGCCAAGTCTGCTGCGCGACAGTGTCGCCGAGCTCGGAATGTAATCCTATAGAGAATGTATACCAGTGGTGCTGCGGCAGCACTGCTGCGGCAACACTGCTGCTTGCTGCTGACATCGGAATCATAAAAATTTTTCTTTAGTTTGCATTTATGCGGGTATATAGCATTTTAAGTAGCCCCTAGACGATTAAGCATGGCTTGTCAATAATTTACATTGTGAACTATGTGAAAACGCTTTACAATTTTATATAACTTTTATAACATATTTGCTCGTAAAGGCTCTCTTATTACACCAATTTCAATATCGTATTGTATCTCATTACGAACTTGTGCGGTAATGTAAAGTAAAACGCACGGTTTCCTTGATAAACCGTGCGTTTTACTTTACATTACCGCACGGTTTATCAAGATGCTTCGTCTAAAACGAACGGTACTTTTTTAAATCTTAGCAAAGAGTTTTTATATCAGAAAAGAGGTCAACATTTTATGAATAAAATTAACTTTGGGAGATAAAATATAATAAATTAACATTTAATTATTTAATTTAATTAATGTTGACAATAAATTACAACCATTTATCTGTAACAAAAACACAAAAATATTAATTTACTTTATTAGTAATACAGGCTGTTTTTTATGCCTTTGCCTTAAAAAAAGCGCTGATGCGCGCGCATTGCTAATTTAGTTTTTTTGCTGTATTGTTTTTATTTGAAAATGTCGTCAAGTAGTGATGACTTTATGAATTCAACACAGAGGCAGCGAAAAAGGCTATTCTAGGCCTCTTGCCCGAAAAATTGACCGATAAGATACTTACAAGCGTATCAAAATTTAATCATATGGAAAACAAGCAAAGGTGCAAAGTCCGAGTTTTATTTATTTCCTCGCAAATATGTTATAAAACGTCGTATAACATACGTGCGCTTTTATAATTACCGCCTCTGCTTTCTTCTAACCCTCGCCTACGGCTCGGGCTAGCAATATCGCCTCGGCTGTAATTTTCAACTTACCGCACTTATATCATAATGTACTATTATGTCACTTTTTTGTTAACGTTACATATTATTTTTATGTTCACTTTATGTCACTAAGTAGCAAAATCTATGGCCTTACCCAGATAAAGCTCAAATCAATCAATCATCTTCAAGCTACTCTGAAGTCGAAAAAGTTTGTACCTATTGACCAAACTGATACTTACAGTAAAATATTTTTTAGCTGACATACTGGTAAAAAATAAAAAATTAAACATTTAATGTAATAATACTAAATAATATACTAGAAAAAATACGACTCGCACCAGATCAATACTCAGACGGGAATTGAACCCGCGACCTTTGGATATCCGGTCCAATGCTCTGACCGCTGAGCTACCGAGTCACTAGTGACATCGTCGAATTTTTCCTAGTATATCTTAAACTCTTACGCTGTAAGCCAGCGTTATTTCACCAATGTGAGGAATTACCTCGACATTCAATTGAAATATCTTTCCAGATATTTAAACAATTGATTAAGATGAAATAGCTATATAATTTTTAAATTTGAGATTTTTGCATTTACAATGCTATTTTTAAACAATACTAAATAATATACTAGAAAAAATACGACTCGCACCAGATCAATACTCAGACGGGAATTGAACCCGCGACCTTTGGATATCCGGTCCAATGCTCTGACCGCTGAGCTACCGAGTCACTAGTGACATCGTCGAATTTTTCCTAGTATATCTTAAACTCTTACGCTGTAAGCCAGCGTTATTTCACCAATGTGAGGAATTACCTCGACATTCAATTGAAATATCTTTCCAGATATTTAAACAATTGATTAAGATGAAATAGCTATATAATTTTTAAATTTGAGATTTTTGCATTTACAATGCTATTTTTAAACAATACTAAATAATATACTAGAAAAAATACGACTCGCACCAGATCAATACTCAGACGGGAATTGAACCCGCGACCTTTGGATATCCGGTCCAATGCTCTGACCGCTGAGCTACCGAGTCACTAGTGACATCGTCGAATTTTTCCTAGTATATCTTAAACTCTTACGCTGTAAGCCAGCGTTATTTCACCAATGTGAGGAATTACCTCGACATTCAATTGAAATATCTTTCCAGATATTTAAACAATTGATTAAGATGAAATAGCTATATAATTTTTAAATTTGAGATTTTTGCATTTACAATGCTATTTTTAAACAATACTAAATAATATACTAGAAAAAATACGACTCGCACCAGATCAATACTCAGACGGGAATTGAACCCGCGACCTTTGGATATCCGGTCCAATGCTCTGACCGCTGAGCTACCGAGTCACTAGTGACATCGTCGAATTTTTCCTAGTATATCTTAAACTCTTACGCTGTAAGCCAGCGTTATTTCACCAATGTGAGGAATTACCTCGACATTCAATTGAAATATCTTTCCAGATATTTAAACAATTGATTAAGATGAAATAGCTATATAATTTTTAAATTTGAGATTTTTGCATTTACAATGCTATTTTTAAACAATACTAAATAATATACTAGAAAAAATACGACTCGCACCAGATCAATACTCAGACGGGAATTGAACCCGCGACCTTTGGATATCCGGTCCAATGCTCTGACCGCTGAGCTACCGAGTCACTAGTGACATCGTCGAATTTTTCCTAGTATATCTTAAACTCTTACGCTGTAAGCCAGCGTTATTTCACCAATGTGAGGAATTACCTCGACATTCAATTGAAATATCTTTCCAGATATTTAAACAATTGATTAAGATGAAATAGCTATATAATTTTTAAATTTGAGATTTTTGCATTTACAATGCTATTTTTAAACAATACTAAATAATATACTAGAAAAAATACGACTCGCACCAGATCAATACTCAGACGGGAATTGAACCCGCGACCTTTGGATATCCGGTCCAATGCTCTGACCGCTGAGCTACCGAGTCACTAGTGACATCGTCGAATTTTTCCTAGTATATCTTAAACTCTTACGCTGTAAGCCAGCGTTATTTCACCAATGTGAGGAATTACCTCGACATTCAATTGAAATATCTTTCCAGATATTTAAACAATTGATTAAGATGAAATAGCTATATAATTTTTAAATTTGAGATTTTTGCATTTACAATGCTATTTTTAAACAATACTAAATAATATACTAGAAAAAATACGACTCGCACCAGATCAATACTCAGACGGGAATTGAACCCGCGACCTTTGGATATCCGGTCCAATGCTCTGACCGCTGAGCTACCGAGTCACTAGTGACATCGTCGAATTTTTCCTAGTATATCTTAAACTCTTACGCTGTAAGCCAGCGTTATTTCACCAATGTGAGGAATTACCTCGACATTCAATTGAAATATCTTTCCAGATATTTAAACAATTGATTAAGATGAAATAGCTATATAATTTTTAAATTTGAGATTTTTGCATTTACAATGCTATTTTTAAACAATACTAAATAATATACTAGAAAAAATACGACTCGCACCAGATCAATACTCAGACGGGAATTGAACCCGCGACCTTTGGATATCCGGTCCAATGCTCTGACCGCTGAGCTACCGAGTCACTAGTGACATCGTCGAATTTTTCCTAGTATATCTTAAACTCTTACGCTGTAAGCCAGCGTTATTTCACCAATGTGAGGAATTACCTCGACATTCAATTGAAATATCTTTCCAGATATTTAAACAATTGATTAAGATGAAATAGCTATATAATTTTTAAATTTGAGATTTTTGCATTTACAATGCTATTTTTAAACAATACTAAATAATATACTAGAAAAAATACGACTCGCACCAGATCAATACTCAGACGGGAATTGAACCCGCGACCTTTGGATATCCGGTCCAATGCTCTGACCGCTGAGCTACCGAGTCACTAGTGACATCGTCGAATTTTTCCTAGTATATCTTAAACTCTTACGCTGTAAGCCAGCGTTATTTCACCAATGTGAGGAATTACCTCGACATTCAATTGAAATATCTTTCCAGATATTTAAACAATTGATTAAGATGAAATAGCTATATAATTTTTAAATTTGAGATTTTTGCATTTACAATGCTATTTTTAAACAATACTAAATAATATACTAGAAAAAATACGACTCGCACCAGATCAATACTCAGACGGGAATTGAACCCGCGACCTTTGGATATCCGGTCCAATGCTCTGACCGCTGAGCTACCGAGTCACTAGTGACATCGTCGAATTTTTCCTAGTATATCTTAAACTCTTACGCTGTAAGCCAGCGTTATTTCACCAATGTGAGGAATTACCTCGACATTCAATTGAAATATCTTTCCAGATATTTAAACAATTGATTAAGATGAAATAGCTATATAATTTTTAAATTTGAGATTTTTGCATTTACAATGCTATTTTTAAACAATACTAAATAATATACTAGAAAAAATACGACTCGCACCAGATCAATACTCAGACGGGAATTGAACCCGCGACCTTTGGATATCCGGTCCAATGCTCTGACCGCTGAGCTACCGAGTCACTAGTGACATCGTCGAATTTTTCCTAGTATATCTTAAACTCTTACGCTGTAAGCCAGCGTTATTTCACCAATGTGAGGAATTACCTCGACATTCAATTGAAATATCTTTCCAGATATTTAAACAATTGATTAAGATGAAATAGCTATATAATTTTTAAATTTGAGATTTTTGCATTTACAATGCTATTTTTAAACAATACTAAATAATATACTAGAAAAAATACGACTCGCACCAGATCAATACTCAGACGGGAATTGAACCCGCGACCTTTGGATATCCGGTCCAATGCTCTGACCGCTGAGCTACCGAGTCACTAGTGACATCGTCGAATTTTTCCTAGTATATCTTAAACTCTTACGCTGTAAGCCAGCGTTATTTCACCAATGTGAGGAATTACCTCGACATTCAATTGAAATATCTTTCCAGATATTTAAACAATTGATTAAGATGAAATAGCTATATAATTTTTAAATTTGAGATTTTTGCATTTACAATGCTATTTTTAAACAATACTAAATAATATACTAGAAAAAATACGACTCGCACCAGATCAATACTCAGACGGGAATTGAACCCGCGACCTTTGGATATCCGGTCCAATGCTCTGACCGCTGAGCTACCGAGTCACTAGTGACATCGTCGAATTTTTCCTAGTATATCTTAAACTCTTACGCTGTAAGCCAGCGTTATTTCACCAATGTGAGGAATTACCTCGACATTCAATTGAAATATCTTTCCAGATATTTAAACAATTGATTAAGATGAAATAGCTATATAATTTTTAAATTTGAGATTTTTGCATTTACAATGCTATTTTTAAACAATACTAAATAATATACTAGAAAAAATACGACTCGCACCAGATCAATACTCAGACGGGAATTGAACCCGCGACCTTTGGATATCCGGTCCAATGCTCTGACCGCTGAGCTACCGAGTCACTAGTGACATCGTCGAATTTTTCCTAGTATATTTTTTCCTATATATTGAATGTCGAGGTAATTCCTCACATTGGTGAAATAACGCTGGCTTACAGCGTAAGAGTTTAAGATATACTAGGAAAAATTCGACGATGTCACTAGTGACTCGGTAGCTCAGCGGTCAGAGCATTGGACCGGATATCCAAAGGTCGCGGGTTCAATTCCCGTCTGAGTATTGATCTGGTGCGAGTCGTATTTTTTCTAGTATATTATTTAGTATTGTTTAAAAATAGCATTGTAAATGCAAAAATCTCAAATTTAAAAATTATATAGCTATTTCATCTTAATCAATTGTTTAAATATCTGGAAAGATATTTCAATTGAATGTCGAGGTAATTCCTCACATTGGTGAAATAACGCTGGCTTACAGCGTAAGAGTTTAAGATATACTAGGAAAAATTCGACGATGTCACTAGTGACTCGGTAGCTCAGCGGTCAGAGCATTGGACCGGATATCCAAAGGTCGCGGGTTCAATTCCCGTCTGAGTATTGATCTGGTGCGAGTCGTATTTTTTCTAGTATATTATTTAGTATTGTTTAAAAATAGCATTGTAAATGCAAAAATCTCAAATTTAAAAATTATATAGCTATTTCATCTTAATCAATTGTTTAAATATCTGGAAAGATATTTCAATTGAATGTCGAGGTAATTCCTCACATTGGTGAAATAACGCTGGCTTACAGCGTAAGAGTTTAAGATATACTAGGAAAAATTCGACGATGTCACTAGTGACTCGGTAGCTCAGCGGTCAGAGCATTGGACCGGATATCCAAAGGTCGCGGGTTCAATTCCCGTCTGAGTATTGATCTGGTGCGAGTCGTATTTTTTCTAGTATATTATTTAGTATTGTTTAAAAATAGCATTGTAAATGCAAAAATCTCAAATTTAAAAATTATATAGCTATTTCATCTTAATCAATTGTTTAAATATCTGGAAAGATATTTCAATTGAATGTCGAGGTAATTCCTCACATTGGTGAAATAACGCTGGCTTACAGCGTAAGAGTTTAAGATATACTAGGAAAAATTCGACGATGTCACTAGTGACTCGGTAGCTCAGCGGTCAGAGCATTGGACCGGATATCCAAAGGTCGCGGGTTCAATTCCCGTCTGAGTATTGATCTGGTGCGAGTCGTATTTTTTCTAGTATATTATTTAGTATTGTTTAAAAATAGCATTGTAAATGCAAAAATCTCAAATTTAAAAATTATATAGCTATTTCATCTTAATCAATTGTTTAAATATCTGGAAAGATATTTCAATTGAATGTCGAGGTAATTCCTCACATTGGTGAAATAACGCTGGCTTACAGCGTAAGAGTTTAAGATATACTAGGAAAAATTCGACGATGTCACTAGTGACTCGGTAGCTCAGCGGTCAGAGCATTGGACCGGATATCCAAAGGTCGCGGGTTCAATTCCCGTCTGAGTATTGATCTGGTGCGAGTCGTATTTTTTCTAGTATATTATTTAGTATTGTTTAAAAATAGCATTGTAAATGCAAAAATCTCAAATTTAAAAATTATATAGCTATTTCATCTTAATCAATTGTTTAAATATCTGGAAAGATATTTCAATTGAATGTCGAGGTAATTCCTCACATTGGTGAAATAACGCTGGCTTACAGCGTAAGAGTTTAAGATATACTAGGAAATTCGACGATGTCACTAGTGACTCGGTAGCTCAGCGGTCAGAGCATTGGACCGGATATCCAAAGGTCGCGGGTTCAATTCCCGTCTGAGTATTGATCTGGTGCGAGTCGTATTTTTTCTAGTATATTATTTAGTATTGTTTAAAAATAGCATTGTAAATGCAAAAATCTCAAATTTAAAAATTATATAGCTATTTCATCTTAATCAATTGTTTAAATATCTGGAAAGATATTTCAATTGAATGTCGAGGTAATTCCTCACATTGGTGAAATAACGCTGGCTTACAGCGTAAGAGTTTAAGATATACTAGGAAAAATTCGACGATGTCACTAGTGACTCGGTAGCTCAGCGGTCAGAGCATTGGACCGGATATCCAAAGGTCGCGGGTTCAATTCCCGTCTGAGTATTGATCTGGTGCGAGTCGTATTTTTTCTAGTATATTATTTAGTATTGTTTAAAAATAGCATTGTAAATGCAAAAATCTCAAATTTAAAAATTATATAGCTATTTCATCTTAATCAATTGTTTAAATATCTGGAAAGATATTTCAATTGAATGTCGAGGTAATTCCTCACATTGGTGAAATAACGCTGGCTTACAGCGTAAGAGTTTAAGATATACTAGGAAAAATTCGACGATGTCACTAGTGACTCGGTAGCTCAGCGGTCAGAGCATTGGACCGGATATCCAAAGGTCGCGGGTTCAATTCCCGTCTGAGTATTGATCTGGTGCGAGTCGTATTTTTTCTAGTATATTATTTAGTATTGTTTAAAAATAGCATTGTAAATGCAAAAATCTCAAATTTAAAAATTATATAGCTATTTCATCTTAATCAATTGTTTAAATATCTGGAAAGATATTTCAATTGAATGTCGAGGTAATTCCTCACATTGGTGAAATAACGCTGGCTTACAGCGTAAGAGTTTAAGATATACTAGGAAAAATTCGACGATGTCACTAGTGACTCGGTAGCTCAGCGGTCAGAGCATTGGACCGGATATCCAAAGGTCGCGGGTTCAATTCCCGTCTGAGTATTGATCTGGTGCGAGTCGTATTTTTTCTAGTATATTATTTAGTATTGTTTAAAAATAGCATTGTAAATGCAAAAATCTCAAATTTAAAAAAAAAAAAAAAAAATTATATAGCTATTTCATCTTAATCAATTGTTTAAATATCTGGAAAGATATTTCAATTGAATGTCGAGGTAATTCCTCACATTGGTGAAATAACGCTGGCTTACAGCGTAAGAGTTTAAGATATACTAGGAAAAATTCGACGATGTCACTAGTGACTCGGTAGCTCAGCGGTCAGAGCATTGGACCGGATATCCAAAGGTCGCGGGTTCAATTCCCGTCTGAGTATTGATCTGGTGCGAGTCGTATTTTTTCTAGTATATTATTTAGTATTGTTTAAAAATAGCATTGTAAATGCAAAAATCTCAAATTTAAAAATTATATAGCTATTTCATCTTATTCAATTGTTTAAATATCTGGAAAGATATTTCAATTGAATGTCGAGGTAATTCCTCACATTGGTGAAATAACGCTGGCTTACAGCGTAAGAGTTTAAGATATACTAGGAAAAATTCGACGATGTCACTAGTGACTCGGTAGCTCAGCGGTCAGAGCATTGGACCGGATATCCAAAGGTCGCGGGTTCAATTCCCGTCTGAGTATTGATCTGGTGCGAGTCGTATTTTTTCTAGTATATTATTTAGTATTGTTTAAAAATAGCATTGTAAATGCAAAAATCTCAAATTTAAAAATTATATAGCTATTTCATCTTAATCAATTGTTTAAATATCTGGAAAGATATTTCAATTGAATGTCGAGGTAATTCCTCACATTGGTGAAATAACGCTGGCTTACAGCGTAAGAGTTTAAGATATACTAGGAAAAATTCGACGATGTCACTAGTGACTCGGTAGCTCAGCGGTCAGAGCATTGGACCGGATATCCAAAGGTCGCGGGTTCAATTCCCGTCTGAGTATTGATCTGGTGCGAGTCGTATTTTTTCTAGTATATTATTTAGTATTGTTTAAAAATAGCATTGTAAATGCAAAAATCTCAAATTTAAAAATTATATAGCTATTTCATCTTAATCAATTGTTTAAATATCTGGAAAGATATTTCAATTGAATGTCGAGGTAATTCCTCACATTGGTGAAATAACGCTGGCTTACAGCGTAAGAGTTTAAGATATACTAGGAAAAATTCGACGATGTCACTAGTGACTCGGTAGCTCAGCGGTCAGAGCATTGGACCGGATATCCAAAGGTCGCGGGTTCAATTCCCGTCTGAGTATTGATCTGGTGCGAGTCGTATTTTTTCTAGTATATTATTTAGTATTGTTTAAAAATAGCATTGTAAATGCAAAAATCTCAAATTTAAAAATTTAATGTAATACTTATTAATAATTATTTTTTTGTTTTTGATATTGAACCAAGAGGTTTCTACCAGAAAACCTAAAACCAAACCAAAAATCAGTAAAAACTTTTTACGCTTATTCACAGCAACAAAAATTATTTACAAAAATCACAAAAAAGATCAATCTTTTTTTACATATTATAAATTGAATAGCAACTCAAACGGAGGAGCTGCAGAACAGATTTTTCAATATTTTCATAATTCAATTGAATCTCTGAAATGGTATCGTAATTTCTGGCAGAAATCATAAGCGTGCGTAATAAATAGTCCAGTCATTTCAATTTAATATGCGTAAAACATGTGTGGCGAATCAAGATGATTAAGATAGGCTCGCTGCAGTATTTATGGATATCGTGAAACTCGTGAACCTAGTACCTACTTAGTGGGTCAGTTTTATTATTATGGTAAAACCATTTTATAATAAAACTATTTGTACCAACAACAAAATCATTGATTTGTACAACTTAAGTAAGTAAAAGGCTTGCTCTCACTGCGTTAATTTGTATATTACACGTAACAATTTTTTACTAATTTGAAAGTCCGTTTAATATGAGTTCGAAACCCTCGTCGGCGATTACGATTAAATTAATGTTAACAAGGTAAAAAGTGAAACACACTTAAAATAAGTACATGTTGAACAACATGTTGTAAGTATCATCTAAAACATGTTTTTTTTTTAATTATCACAACTTATGAATCTAACGATTTTTTATAAGATTTTGGAACTAGATATTGGTATTGTAGTAGTATATTACCTTTGTGCGTTGTAAGACACTTTCGCGATTCGTCACATGAGAAGTTTGCTACTTTATCGAAAAGCAACATTAGGTTTAGGACACTTACAGAATTGGGCATAATATCTCATAGTCACATAATACATATGTCACAATATGAATTTGGCAAATTAGTATCTAGACATAAGTAGGTATAAGTGGGGGTGTCCCCACTTTTACTATATTTGTAGGACTAAAGAAATTAGTACATTTTTGAAGATTATAGTAATATTACGACTACATAAAATAACATTTCTAAAATGATTATTTAAGTAATACACACATCAACTTTGTCAGGGATACAGGTGTTATTTTCATACAAACGAGGTAACTTTGAAGCCATGGTTTCCTGCCAGGGATGTACTCTGTTGTGATCTGATGATGGCTATCCAGGGAGTGAATGGAGGAGATTCAGATCGCTCTACACACCCAACTGATCTGACCAGCATTCTAAAAGATTGGAGGACATGTTTAAAAAAACCGCGAAAATAGCATGAAAATGTATAGAAATCCTGAAACTGAGAACTCTGACCTATTAATCTTTAAGAATGCTGATTTGATCAGTTGGGTGTGTGTAGCGATCTGAATCTCCTCCATTCACTCCCTGGATGACCATCATCAGATCACAGCACGGTACATCCCTGGCAGAAAACCAAGGCTTTAAAGTTACCTCGTTTGTATGAAAATAACACCTGTATCCCTAGACTAAGTTGATGAGTATAAATAGGGACATAAATAACTTACTTGTTTTCAATGTTAAACTTTCTAAATAAAGTTTGTATTTTTAAAATCCTCATATTGATTGCGATGCGATAAATGTATCGGCATACGCAAATTACAAAGAAAAAACTTTTATTCCGTCATTATTTTAAACCTACGCATTTATCTGTTATTTAATTCTCTAAACGGTCGTTAGTGTCAATAAAGACAAGTTAAACTATTGATAATTAATTCATTCAAACATTAAAGAATTGGCCGCACCTCACACACTTTATTTATTTATTTGGTTAATGCTGTTCGAACAAGAGATAAAAATACTAGGACATAAACATTTTATGACTAAATGTGTAGTTAATTTATTGTATATAAATTAACTTTCTAAAGTCAGAAATATCTTTGGTAATAACTTAGGTATATTAGTGCAAGTTCTAACCTACAAACAACCGATCCGATGGTTATTACAGAATGACCTATATATAGATAGTATAGATTTTCTTATTATTTCTCACCATGCTGCTAATTTTATCAGTACTCAGATCTAAAAATTTTCCAGAGAAGCAGTGTGAACTCACATTTTTTGTAGCTGTACCTAAGTTAGATTTATTTTGTTCTCGTTTATGTACGATAGGCATTAAATACCTAATTATAACGACTTGCAGATGCTTAATTTAGTCTCAAAATTACTGTAAGCTTCTTTTACACTTGACTAATTTCAGTTGGGAATTCAAAGTGGTATAATGTATTCTGTATAAGATGGAATCAAATGATGTGTTAATACAGAAACAGGGGATAGTGTTGCTTAGACTAAACAACTTTCTCCATGGAACATAGATCTAAAACGAAAGAAAAATTCCATACTACCATACAAAATGTATTGGTCAGCCGACTGACTTACTATAAGGCGAAGAAAAATTCGTTTTTCAACCTAGGTATTTTCCTTGGAAAATGTTGTTCAGTATTAGCAACACATTACCTATTGCAGTATCATTCATCATTCACCTTATATACTTATGTTATAAATAATAACTTACTATAAAAGCCAGTTGAAAAGAAACTGTACGATAACATTTGCCTGACTGTCCCGATTTTTATTGAACATTTTTAAGCGCAATGTCTAAATTTTAAGGAGATTGATTTTATTTGGCTTTTATTTAATGTTGTAGTAGACAAGTTGAGTACCACTAATACCTATTACTTTTATAGTATTCCGTTAATCACTCGTAATTTATATCATAGATCGTAGCGGAATTCTCTTTTTGTACACTGTTAAACATTGTATGATGAGGTCGAAGCCATGCAGTACCGTTATCCAGACTAGATTTATTCCCAATCTAGATTATTTAGGTGTTGCGTAATGTTTTTTGTAGTTTCGTTATATTGTTAGTCATGGCAAGTCACACTTGTGTCATTTCTTGTTAGCACCTGTTTGCAGATTTTTAGTTCTCCGTAAGCTGTTAAGCGGATTGGTGTGTGAGTTGTTTTAATTTTCTTTTATTTTTCTTTTAATATGTTTGTTCCTAATGCAATTGTTTTTCTTCTTTTACCTTTTGATTTAGCTCTGGTAATTGTTTTTCTTTTGTTAGAACAAGTGTCTACTTTGAAACTATGTATAAAAGCTAAAGTTTACAAACATAATTAAGTATACAATACTTTTTAGGTGCTCTTTTTCACCCTATTTCAGTTTAAAGGATAGTTCCTATAGTTCAATAAAACATAATAGGTACTAGCTATCACAAGAACAATAATTAAAATCTTTAAATCAAAGACAATAAGTATTGTCATTTTTAATATTTACTTTTAGACAATTATTTTGTGCCGTATTTGTACTCGTATTTTATTATATTTTAAATTATTTTTTATTTGATCCCTGATTTAGATATTATGTATTTCATGCAAAAAATAATAATATTTTAGTCGATGAAAGCTAGAAGAACTCTAAACGAAATAAGTGTGAAGTCATCGCGTATAAAAGTGTCTAATATTCGTTATTGAAGTAAAATTAAGGCTCTGTATTTATAACAATGCCTATTAAATTAATGCGATAGTTATTGACGTCTTATTAATAGCAGACATATGAGTCATAGCCAAGTATAAAATAATGGCTATGAGCATAGACCGAGATCGTAGGTTCAACATACGTTAGGACAAAAGAGGAAAACAATCCAATATTTACACAAGGTTTTAGAGTGGCCTAGAACAATTATGGTAAAGGTACTTTACCAAAACAAAAATAAAACAATATTAAACAAAGAGCCTAACACAATATAGTTGATATAAAGTTTTCAGAACAAGTTAATAGCAATATAATGTTTAAA
The DNA here is from genome assembly GCA_943789525.1 of Agriphila geniculea. Classification (NCBI taxonomy): domain Eukaryota; kingdom Metazoa; phylum Arthropoda; class Insecta; order Lepidoptera; family Crambidae; genus Agriphila; species Agriphila geniculea. The sequence continues at coordinate 24,454,566 of OX038871.1, forward strand.
ATTAGACTTAGTTATAATTAAGGCAATAAAGTTTTGTTTTTGTGATCCAAACTCCGTTATATCCTGCATGACCTTCTCCCAATAACAATACAAAATAGAAATACTTAAGTTAAGTACCATATTCTGGTGAATCATCCTCTTTAAGCATACAAAATAATTATTTTGTTTACTGTTGGGCTATGGAAACTTTGCATAGTTAGTCTCTGTAAGCGCTGTGACTTCGTTTCACATTCCCTACCACAAAAAAATAATAAAATAGAAATTGTAATGTTTCACTCATAATTTTCAAGATGCTTTTCATTTGGCATTTAGAAAAACCATTACTTAACAATATACACTCGGCATCAGAAAAATCGCACCTTTTCAAAAATTTCTTTAAGATTAATTTAATCCTAATTTAATGGTACCTAAGTGTTGTTATATACTTCTTCCCCTTCGGCCATAGCCAACAGTCTCTAGAAACCGTTGGAATACTCGTCGAACGGAATCAATTACTGAGTATCAGTTTCCGAGCAACATAACTTTGCCTCATTTTTTTGATATATTTGCGCAACTTCATGGGCAATAGTATCCATCTTGGGTATTCCTTTTTTTGATTGAACTGTGGAAGTGCGTTTTCTTCATCATCTCGATAACGAATTTACCTGCATTTCCTGAATTGACCCCTTTTATTTCCCTTTTATAGCGGTGCAAGCAATAAAGTTTTAAGCGTTTAATTATGGTAACTGTTTTGTTAATTAAATCAAACAATTTAATTGAAAGCTCATTAAATGTACTTTCAATAGATATCAACATTTACACAATAAAACGATAGCTAGCAATAGCAGGTGGCCAAGTCTTAAACTTATTTTCGAGAAGGTGCAATTTTTCGGACGTCGAGTGTAGTTAAATTTTACAATAATACTTATAACAATTACACGATTGCAGGTTTTTACTGCAACTTTTTTATTTTCTGAGTGCTTGCAAGTTTTTACTGCATATTTTTATTGTTAGAATTTAAGATGTTCGATCGCATTATTCGAATGATAATCATCGGCAATTATAAAGATGCGATGCGTTTGGGGTTTTCCGGCTATCAGACAGAATGACCTCATGACAAACACAGCTGACGAATTGACCAATAGCAAATTAAGAACAAAACTCTCAAAGCCTCTTAGCATGTTACTTTTGAATTAACCAAAATAAACAGTTAAATATTTCGATACATACTTACTTTTTATTCCGTTCCTCCAGTTACATATACCTAAATAAATTTAATATTGATTTTTATCTCGGTCAAATAAGTGAGCTCTCTCATGCATGCGCAGTTCGATCCAATGGAAAGATTTGTTTAATGTAATGAATGATAAAAACTTTTGCGACTGGACTGGATATACGTCATACACACACACTACGACCTACTACTAATATATCCGTGTTACATTCATCTCTAGCAAGACTTTTGTTAAACCTAAGACTTTTTTATTCTAACAGCCAGCAATGGCTTGACATGCTGGAATAGTTCGTCATTTCTTTTTAAGACATCATCATCTTTTAATTATTCAAATACAAAATGAAAACTTTTTTTTCTAGGTGAGCCAAAAGGAGTTGGTGCCTATGCATACCAAGACACATCAGGGAATAGGTACGGTGGTACTTACGGATTAGACGACTCGCAGGTTCACCAAAGAGTAGGAGAATACGCCCCACAATACGCCCCACACTTTGAGCAGTCTTTCCAGAGTATCGATGATTTCTTCCCAGAGTATTTTAGCAACCTCGAAAATCTATTGAGAGAGTAAGGTCTCGCAATATTAGTAGGAGCTGGACGCTTTCGGTGGAGGCCTTCCTAGCACACTACAGTGCTAATTCACCATTTTAAGACGAGTTCAGCACCTACTTATACATTAAACATGTTCCTTGTAAAAATAACGTTTGAGATACTAACTATAATTTATGTATAAGCGCCTGTTTACTGTAAAATAATAAAATTTTAATCAATCGCATGTATTCCTAGCGCATCGGATCGAAGAGCTTCATTTCGGAAAGCACGTGCATTGGATCCACTGACAACGCCAAAACACTCGCGACCCGCTAGATTCGCACCGTTTCCTCCCCTTCCACCATTGCAACCTCTTCCCCCTCTACCACCGTTGCAACCATTCTCCCCACTACCTCCTTTACAACCCCTTCGCCCATTACGACCTTTGTTACCATTTCCCACAATAAGAGCCCTACCCCCCCTACCACCTTTGCAACCACTGCAACCTTTTCAACCCCTACCTCCTCTACCTCCATTAGAGCCTTTAGGAATAAGTGACAGGTAACCCAACAGACCAATTAATGTGTGAACAAGGGGTCTCTTCACTAACATTTCCACATTCTCTTAATCTTCTTGCTTTCAAAGCTCTTTCTCTCGCATCTACCTACATACTATTGGCGTGTGTGTGACATTTTTTTTTGGTGTTACAGGACATTCGAAACAAACCTAGAGAATCAAAAGCTCGCGTTTACCGCGGCCAGGAAGGCTTACGATTTAACGTCTAACCAAGCTGGCTATATTCCTAATTTCCCCACCAGGTTCGACAACTTTGGAGGTTTTGCGGGTTTCCCAGGTTTTGGATTTAGTGGACCAAATATGAACAGCGCGTTTGCCAGTGGCGTTGCCGGCCCCGGCTTCACCCACCAAATAGCGGCTATTAGCCCCCAAAATCCGGTAAATATTTTTATCTGTTCTAACCTTTAATAATTGTTGTTATGATCCTAAAGGGTTGTTAAAATAATGCAAAAAATCTAGCCAGGAATGTTTCAGGTAACGATTAAGCAGTCATTATAATTAATAAATTCATAGTAGGTACCTGCCCATTAAAAGAATTAATAATAATTATACTTCTATTCCTAGCTTCGTACATGAATCATGATGAGTGCCTTGTCTAGGTAATATTGAATAATAACGAAATACGAGTATGTTTTTATCACATGAAGTCTCAAATCTAATTATTTTCAAATACCAATACTATAGAACCGTCAGCAACCCTTAGTTTTAGTAAATAATAAAGATATTTTTAAAAAATGTTTGTCTAAATGGGTTTAAACATTTTAAAAACGTTGTAAATGGGTATTCAATGGAATAAGTCTGAGACGTTTTCCGTTCCGTTTACCTTACCCCTCATAAAAAAAAATAGATCATTGATCATTTTGCTTTAATTCAGAAAATCTAGATATTTAACTATGATTTCAGAAACAAGGCAATATTAACGTGATGAACCGGTTCTCTGACACCGACAATCCTGGATTCGTAAGCGTGCAGACATCATCGTTCTCCTCCTCTTCAGATATCGGTGGCAAGAAGGTCAACCACAGGAGATCCGAGACTGTCGTCAATAAGGATGGAAAAGTCACTGCGTACAGAGTGGAAAACTAAAACCATTGACTCTTACCCCCAGATCCAATAAGAATCCACAGACAAAGATAGGGATAATCTGTTACAAACGTTACAAAACAACTAATCTGGATTAGGCCTGTGGATTGATTATTGGGTCTGGCCAATGTCGAAATTTCAAGATCTCACCGTTTCGCTACTGAGTTGATATCATTATTAGGACTTGTTGCCTTTGTATTAAAATGTTTTTTTTCCACTTCAACTATTGAATTATATATTTCATAGGTATTGCTTTATTAAACAAACATTAAAGACCGCTACCTCTTTATTATTCCTTAGATAATTATTTATGTTTAACACTGATTTGATGAGCCTCAATTGATAAATTTTACGTCACTTGTAGTAAAGTTTGTAATAAGCTTGCAATGAAATCCAAGCATATTGCAGCAAACCACTTTTTTCCTACCAGATACCAGGAGCACCTATGATACTGTACACAATTTTGTAGGTACTTCAGATACGTAATGAATTTTTCTTAATACTAGCGGTCACCGCTCAAACTTCGTAGTTTAGATATCTGCTGTAGTACAGCACGAATAAGGAAAAAAATATGAACTATCAAATCAAGTGAATCAAATAAACATGTTACTAATGAGTCATAAGTCATAAATCGACCCTTGCATCTCCGCGTCAAGGTTATTAAGATAGCATCAGTTTGTTTTTGCTTCAAGACTTATGTGGTCACGGCATGAACAAAAACAATAGCGCAGACCAATTAATTTAATTTTGCCAATTTACCGTCAAGCTTTAGCTTTTGCGTAGTGGTTTCATAAGCCCAAGGAATACTTCTTTGTTGAATGCAACCATTTCCCTTTTCTCCAATGATCAGTTCCCTGCATTTTTTACAATAGAATTCTTTTACAGCATCATCTGATATTTTCTTGTTCAGTTTTCCTTGGTTGTTAGGTCTGTAGTTTCTCCTCTGAAAAGATTCTCGTCCGTCCTGGTGCCACCAATTGATATTGTTGAAAAAATTTGATGGTTTCCACTGCATAGGAGTGAGACCAACATTGGGATACACATCATAATCATCACGGATGTTGCGACTCACAAAAACGGAATCGGGATAAATTTGAGCTTTATTCCTTGTATCTGGAGTTCGAATTTCTGTTGTTTCTACAGCTTTGTAGCCTTTAACGATGGGTACTTCACCACTATCTTCCCTGCGCTGATTGCCAATATGATAAGATAAAGTGCCACCTTCACCTGCAATCAAAATTAAAAACCAGTTTGGTAAGTTTAAAAATCCTCTTATGCAACGGCTCCACCTGCGTCTTAACGTATAGCTTAAAGCGTTAATCTAGGCGTGACGCAGATGTGGCCAAGACTAATTTACAAACGACATTACAAATGTCACTAAACGTTAAGCGATACTTCACTAGAAATTAACTTTAGCGGCGTTAAAACCTTAATGTAGCCAACACGCATTTTCAACGCTTTAATTTAAGCGTAGTTGGACATTATCACTAACGTTAACGTTAACGCAGGTGGAGCCGTAGCATAACTAATAAACTCTGAAGTATTAACCATAATCATAAAATGGTGTTTCTATTTCAAGTAGGTAACCCGTTTTAAAGAGACTCTATTACTAACTGCATAGTAAATGTAGAATATAGAGAAAGAATATTGTAAAATACAAGTTTACCTTCACCGTGACTATGAAGTCCTCTCCGATTGTTGTTTCTTAATTTGGTAGACACTACAATTGTGTGCTTGACCTCCACATCTTCGTCCTCAACATTCGATGTATTGGCAACCACCGAAGTGCTTTCATCGCCGAAATCCATTTTCGACGACACACATTGTCCGGAATCGAAGATGGCTGAAAACAGATCTATTGTTATCGATATCGATTTTGAACTAATGGTAATGACAATGAAAATTTGGCCCTGAGCTTCAATTCAAGTCGTTTGTAAAAGTCATATTATTCTATACATATCCATGGAAACGGGCTAACTTAATTTACGACTTTTAAAGGTAACAATTATTTATCATTCAAAATAATTTTAACGCGCGGGACTTTTTGACAAGTATTCACAAAAGCTATTACAAAAACTTTTGACGATTTTTTTAAAGAGAGAAAACATTTGACATTATATTCTAAGTTCTGCATTGCAATAATATGATTAAACTAGATTAACTGTTTGTTCAATCAAATAACGATAGATAGATAAGTAAGTTAGCCAGATTGTATTGTCTAAATTGTTTAACTTACCAAATACAAAGATGATAAAACAAACAATCCTCATGCTCACAGTGTCACTAAACAGAGATGTCACCAACAATAGGTGGAGGCTGGCATGTCATCCTCATTTTATATAAACAACACAAATTACTATAAATGATGTTGCAAAGGAAGCCAAGCAATTACCTCAGCACAAGACATTAGCTACAAACACTGAGCCACTCGGTTATCTGCGCAAAATTTATACTTACATTTGAGGTGATTATTATTAATGCAAGAAAAAAAGGGTTGTTTTGTTTAGGATGAAATCGGATATCACGTGGAATAATCTTAGATACTAAAATAATAATGGGCATTTAATTAAGGTCAAATAAAGTTTATACGTTTTTACAAGCTTTTTAGTTTCACCTGAGTGCTTAGTGCGAGTTTTCTTACTTATTCGATCGCGTTAAAGTAAACGCGATTTAGTATGGAATCGGAACAACGCCATCTCGTGACGAAAGGCTGTACTAGAAATCGTGAGTGTGAGTTTTTTACGCGGTCGATAGCGAGCAACGACAATCGAAAAGTGAAAACACCACGTGACCAAGTGAGAACGTTCTTGCTTGTGATTGGTTGTTTGTTATATTTCGCGAGTGCGAGTCGCATTTTAGACATTTCGAATGGTTAACTTCAGTGAAAAAAACATGAAATTGAGTGAGAAGATACCGTAACTTGTCACCTACTTTTATTCAGTGAAAAGCATAATATTTTGTAGTGAGAACATGGAAATGTGCTTTTTTAATTGTTGGAAGATGCTGGTTGCCGCAGGAGGCTCAATATAATCGGAATTTCATCTATGCCAGTCGTGCAAGATCTCGAGTTTCATTAAACAAACAATAATACGGGATGACGAATTTAGAGGTTATCATAAGGTGTTTTAAGATTCTTTGCAAAGAATTGGAAGACAAAAACCAATTTAAAAGCATCCTAAAGAGCATTAATTTTGAATTAATGGTATGTATACGTCTCCTTTCTCAACACTTTGTACACAGCTGATAACCTAACCTAATAACTTGGTGTTTGACTCGACACATTCTTTTTAATTTTAGGTGATGGACGGGTCCTTCTCTACCAGTGTTGAAAAACATTTGTCGCAAAAATGTGCAGTGTATATCTACATAAATGAAGTTAATGAAGTTCTATGGAAGTCTTGACACCTAAAGATATTATAAACCTATAAACAACTACCTCTCCTGCTGCCAGCCTGGCTGTCAACGGTTAGTATCAGATATTCTAGTAAAGTACCTAGCAAAAAATAAAAGCCTATATTCTGGCTTGGTACTTAATAACATCAAAACATTTATTTAACTTGTAATTCAATTGTCATTGTTTATTTGTTACAGAAAGTATGGGATACCGAGCAAGGTCATTGTCAAATAGTTGTTTCATTATTAAAGAAGAACATCTTTTCAGCAAGAAACATTATTATTCGATGAAGGTGCAAGTGGTTAATATTAATACCTACATTTATAAATAATTTTGAACTGAATTAAAGTCTTTTATTTTAATAATTTCAGGTTTAAAGAACCTACCTAGCTAGGTACTATTATGTCTACAACAATCACTAATTTATAAGGTTAATAGGTACCTATATTCTAGTGCATAAATTTGTGGCATCAGACAAAAGTGACTGCACCTTAAGACCTTCATATTGTAGTATAATGAACATTTTGCTAACGTTAAGCTAGGTACGTATCTATATAGGTAGTTAGGGATCATAATTTTAATAAAATAAAACAAGTGCTTAAGAAATTATGGAGTTTTAATAAAGTTAAAAAATACAAAGGTACTTGATCTTATTGTAACCTCCTCAAATTAATTAGATAAATGCTATAATCAATTAATCAGTCTTAAATTTTATTATGTCACTAGTTACCGCTTACTTATATAGTAATAATCTTTGGCATAATAACTATTTGATAACTAACAATATTCATTAAAAAAATCTACCTATTGCATAGCAATCAAAGTGTAGTAATGAGAAACAATATAAGTACTTACCTACCTAGGTACCATGGGCAACAGCGTCGCTTAACCACTGCTAAGGTTAAAATCGCTTGTACGCCGCACCCGCTGTCACATACATTTAGTTCGTGCAGGGGCGATACGCGCGCACCCGAATTTTGTTGCAAACTGGTTAAGCGACGCTGTTGCCCATAGTACCTAAGTAGAAACTTTATATAGTACCTACATAGTATCAAAGAATAATTAATTTGAATTTTATAAAATTCTACACCTAAAGTAGGTGGGCAAGTAAAATATTAAAACTTAAATGTAAATACCAATATAGTTCTTAATGATTACAATATTTATCAACTAATTTCTCCATTAATTCCAAGCCTTAATACTAATTGTTGCCAGTCTCTTTGAGTTTGTAGTTCCATTTCTCTTATTCTATTTTTCTTTCTTCTCTTCTATAATATATAGTCCTCATGTTGCCTGTGTCTGATTCTTCTCCATTCCTCATCGGCCTGGAGAAATATTAGACAGGTTTGTTCAGTTTTTGTGAGCCTCACCAGTCTTCGAGGTGAACATATATTTAATTCAGAACCACTTTAATCTTGAAACACTTCAAAACACCTTTTTTTCACAAAACTTTTTAGGTACGTTCTTCGGTTCTTCGGTGAAGTGTACAATACAAAATCAAATCACCGTCGTCGTTTAGTTAATTTGATTCTTCAAGTGTCCTATTTCGCCCATCTCAACATTTTAGGCGATAAGCTTAATTTTATTTACAAAAGATTAGAAAGATTTAGGTTAGGACCGGCCTTGCGCCAACTTATTTGAAGTTTGACTGAATTAAAAAGTAAACATTCCTAGAACCCTACCAAATTTAAAAGTAGCAGTTTTCCTTTGGCTAGATAGAAAGATACCCCTTTTAGAATCGGTTGGATTATATCACGACGTAAACTTAGTACCAACATAAGAAGACAATTAAACGCTATTCACGGTGAGTAAACGTGGATCGAGCGGTAACATGTAACTTCATCTCACACTCGCTCGTTGTCGATTTACGCCGCGTTTGACGTTTACTCGAATAACGCGATAGTAAAGTAATTCGCATGAATTTAAGAAACTCGCACTAAGCACTCGTTCGGTGTTTGTTTGTCTGTCTGTAATGGAATCTTTTAAGTTAAATTTGACTGAAAGTAAGTATATGAATCGGAAGACAATGCAATATAATATTAAAATAATATAATGACATGGAGCTGAACGGTTGGGCTTGTTTGATTCGTCTCAACAAAGAATCTAGTCCTAGATGATATCCAGATTTTGATGATTCAGCCAGGGGCCGTACCGGCTAACGAATCGATTATCGAAAAGTCTGCTGGGTTTCAAATTAAAACAGATAAATCGAGCCCCAATTGGGCGAAAATGGCGAACCCCAATTCATCATGCCACACGAACATCGTTATCTTCCAAATTGCGTCAACAGAAAGTACAAGACGAAATTCCTTACGTTGATTTTTCTGTTTTAAGTTTTCTGTTTTTCTGTTTTAAGTATGAATCGAACTTCGGAAAATTTGCCTAGTTTCAAATTAAAACCTCAAATTAAAACAGATAAATCGAAGTAAGGAATTTCGTATTGTACTATTTGTTGAAGTTATTTGGAAGATATTGATGTTTGTGTGACCTCATGAATTAGGGTTCGCCATTTTGGCCCAATCAGGGCTCGATTTATCGGTTTTAATTTGAAACCCGGCAGACTTTTCAAAGTTCGATGCGTTAGCCGGTACGGTCCCAGAAGGTGGCTATGGGAACTTGTAACAAAACAAAGCATCACCATCGACAATCGTTTCGACAAGTCTAAATGATATCCAGGGTCTGATGTTGGAGCCAGAACCTGGCACCTTGGAAGGCTTGACGAGTAGGTGCTCTGGTTTTAGGGTCTGATGATTGAGTTGGTCGGCTATTATAAAATAAATAAACAAGTACCTACCTACCTATTATAACCATTATTAAAACATTTTAGTCTTTTAGCCTATAATAGTTAACATCATAAATTATAGGTACTTACTAAAAAAGTACTTATGGGAGCACCGTGCGTCTACTAGCGCCGCCAATCAAGAAAATATCATTACAACGAAATAATTATCTTTAATGAAATTCTGAAAAATACAAAAAAACTAGTATTAAAAATAATAATAATAATAATAAATAATGATAATAATAAAATAATAATAAAAAGAAAAATAATAAAATAATATAAAATAAAATAATAAAATAATGATAAAAAAATAGTAAACTATGTTTGTAATGCGTATCGCCTAAAATGGCCACTTTGCGTTAATCCAGATTGTAACTATACGAACACATTGAAACTATCAAAAAACTCATTACAAAAATAATTAACTGATACGTACCAGTTTTTTTATATTTTCCAAAATTTTATTCAAAATAAGTAGGTACCTAATTCATCATATCAGCCGCACGACACCCACTGCTGGGTATATACAGGCCTTCCCCAAGGATCTCCACGACGATCGGTCCTGCGCTGCCCGCATCCAGCGGCGCACCGCGACCGCGCACCAGATCGTCGGTCCATTTGTCGCGGGCCTACCCACGGAGCATCGTCCGGTACTCGATCGCCATTCAAGAACCTTTCCGCCCCAACGGCCATCGGTTCTTCTCACTGTGTCCCGCCCACTGCCACTTCAGCTGAATAATCCTTTGAGCGATTTCGGTTACTTTAGTTCTCCTGCGGAGATCCGCAGGAGAACTAAACGAGATCCTCGTTTATGATTCGATCACGTAGGCAAACGCCGAACATGGCTCTCTCCATTCCACGCTGAGCCTTCTTATGAGACCTATAGTTAGCGACCACGTTTCACTGCCGTAAGTCATCACTGGCAATGGCAACACACACTGGTCATTGACTTTCGTTTTGTTTGAGACACTGAGGTAAGTAGGACGCGAAAAAAAACTGCTGTTTCATACGAAAATTAATAACGAAAATAACAAAATGTATGAAACAGCTGATTTTTTTCGCGATTTCAGAGTTGGTCCCATAGTAAAAGTTGTTCAGTTTGATGGTCCCTTACTTATGTATAAGTTAAAGTTTTTAAACTTAGGTAGGTAGGTATATACAGTGCCTTTGCATGGTCTTGAACTAGCGATAATTTAAAGGCGTGTAATACACCTAATTTTATCGACAAAAACACCCACATGTTGGGGTCTATCCCCACTCCTGTTGGAATGGCCGCCATTTTAAATTTGACTTTTTATTTTAGATGACCCTGCAGAAAAATATTAATTTCTCCGGATTTAGAAGTCCTACAGTTATAACAAAAATATTGTTTGAAAGCTAATAATATCACCTAGTAATTTAAAAATAAAATGTTTAAATTTTTGATTTAAATACGTCATAAAAAATTACTGAAATAAAATTTTATACGAAATTTGTGCGATTTTTTTGAGTTTTTATTACATTTCTCAAAAACTAGGACATTAATGTCCATTTTTTTTTGCTCTATTCAAATACACAGGAATATTATCTACAAAACGGTTTAAAAATTTATTGCTCTATGTTGCATATTTTGAGAATTATTTTTATTTGAACTATGACCCTTACGTCACCAAAAATGATTATTTTCGAAAATGGACATAATTACAAGCATTTTGAACATATTTTAAATTAAGTTGATAATATTATCTGAATACTAATTTCATCAAATGATAAAATCTGGTTTTTAGGAATTTTGATTTTTTTTATTTTCGAAAATAACCATTTAGTACTTGTAAGGGTCATATTCAAACATCAATAGCTCTCGAAATATGCAACATAGAGCAATAAATTTTTAAGTCGTTCTGTAGATAATATCCCTGTGTATTTGAATAATGCAAAAAAAGTGAACATTAATTTCCTAGTTTTTGAGAAATGTAATAAAAAGTCAAAAAAATCGCACAAATTTCGTATAAAATTTTATTTCAGTAATTTTTTATGACGTATTTAATCCAAAAATTTAAATATTTTATTTTTTAAATTGATAGATGATATTATTAGCTTTTGAACAGTATTTTTGTTATAACTGTAAGACTTCTAAATCCGGAGAAATTAATATTTTTCTGCAGGGTCATCTAAAATAAAAAGTCAAATTTAAAATGGTGGCCATTCCAACAGGAGTGGGGATAGACCCCAACATGTGGGTGTTTTTATCGATAAAATTAGGTGTATTACACGCCTTTAAATTATCGCTAGTTCAAGATCAAAGGCACTGTATATTATATTATACTGTGCTATCTACCATATCCGGCATTAGGGGTATTATTGTAAATACGTTGTATATTAATAATATTATTGTAAAAATGATGAATAAAGAAAAGATTCTCATGGCGGGATGTCACAAAATTTATACCGATTGGTAGCGCTACTACTGTTGGAGATCTAGTATTTACCTCCAAATTATCCCTTTTATTTTAAATTATTATTATTATCTAAAAATGGTTGATAGTAATAATAATTACCTATTATTAGTATTATGTAATCTGTGCTATTATGGACGTTGGCACAGACACAGATTACATAATACACAGATTACATAAACGTTGGACACTAAATGAATCGAAAAGATCGAATTGAAAGAAAAAGAAATTCAATATGTGTTGGAACAAAAAAAATATTTACGAAAAATCTTAAAATTAATATAAGCGAAAAATCGCTAAATTGGTAGCCAACACATTACAAAATTTATAAATAACAAAATGACATCTATGTCTACACTAGCGCCAAGTTAGCGGTAGTGCGCTGACTGGTGAAGGTTTTGTGAATCACCAAAAAATTATCCTGCCATATCAATAAACACATTAAGAGCCATCTACATTTTGTACAATTAACTAATATTCTGTAGTGTAGTTTCTCCTAAAGCGCCATCTACATTATTCTCTTATATCAGATTCACCAACAAAAGCTTGTGTTTCACAGAAAAAAACACAGATGGCGTTGTTATATTGTGTGATATTATTTACGATGGAAAGTTAGTAAATATAGTGGTAGTATAGTTTAATAAAAGGTACAATTAATAAAAACAAAAAAGTTCAATCGAAAATAAAATTAAGGTTTTAAAAAGGCAAAAAGAGTTTTCGCCCAACGTGGGGCTCGAACCCACGACCCTGAGATTAAGAGTCTCATGCTCTACCGACTGAGCTAGCCGGGCTGATGAATGAGTGGACAGAATATTTAAACATATTCTATTTTAATATTCTAACTTAAAACATTTTGCCGTCCGAATGAAACTGTAAAAACAACTATTTGATTGAATCAGGCGTCACTTGGCGGAAGTCCCAAATCATTGTGAAAAAATAAATATTATGTACATACCCCCTTACTAATAAAGATTGTATAGCAGCTGCATAGTTACACAGTGTTTTGTCACTTTCTTTTTAATGTCAAATTCAAATAGTTTGACAGAGAGTAACTATTGTGTAACTATACATCTGCTATTCAATCTTTATTAGTAAGGGGGCTAGTGTAAAACTACTTACTGATTACAAGCTATTTCAATCGAATGAATTTGTGAAAACTATCTGTGGAAAAACATTCCCTATGTAAGTACTTATTGAATTGCCATTACTAAATTATTGTTAAATAACCATTATTGTGATGAAAGCCGGTAGTAAGGTACCTACTAATGAGTCGTTCGTGAGTAAGATCTTAAGCATCAAAGTTAACATCAAAGATAAGGGTTTGTTTGCTTTCGCATATTGCGCGGCGGGGGTCAAAGAGTCAAAGGTCGCCGTGGGAAATAACGGCAAACCTCTTTTGATATCTATCTGAATGTTTCCTTATTTACACATACTTTCCTAGCTTTCAGTTTAGTAAGCAGCGAATCCGCAATAGCGCCTAGCGCCTTTAGATTCAAATATTATGTACCTTGGGTGGTACTAAGATATGTTACGTTGCTATTACAAATTTGACAGACGTTAATTTTATTTTTCAGTACGTATTTCTAGTACCTACCTAGGTTGATAGTACCTAAACCATAAGAATAAATAAAAATTTAATACAGCTGTTAAAATTGTTTTTAATAGGTCGGCTGCCCTAAACCAAATCCAAGTATCTCATTTCAGACAAACTATACAGGAGAGCTTAAAAACGTTATTTAGTGTTTTTATTGAAAAAAATAGATATTCTGAACACTAAAATATTAAAATATCATTGGTATTTAAAGTAAAAACATACTTCTGTAAAAAAAAAGTTCTCATACCTACCTACATTTTGACGAACGAAAATAGTGTTCTGCGTGGAAATATGTATTGATTTGTCAATAATATTCTACGCTATAAACAAGTAACTTAGATTCTCTATTGTACTTTTAGTAGATGCTTGTTTTCAGCTTTGCATAGAGCCATAGAATTATAGTCCTTAAACTGAATATGACTATATAGGTAATATAACTATAAAATGAATACATAGAAATCAAGTATCTGCTTATCTATTTTAAATACAAGTGTCTTGATAAGACTTGCTTGTTTTTAAGTTAGAAACGGGAAACATACTTTGTTTTAGCGTAGATTTTGCAAACGGAAAAATATTCTTGAAACAAATTATTGGCTATATTTCCCGAACTAAACCGAATTATAATAACATAAAAAAATGGTAGATGTGACTTGCTTTGCTTAAGAGGCATATTACATTACGTTTCGACTGTGATTTTTGCTTAAAATGGCCAATTTTGGGGTTCTCGATCTCAGAAACAAAAATACATTAACAGTTTAGACTTATTGAATAGTGTAGAATAGCTATTGGAATAGTTTATAGCGGCCTCGCTTTTTTGAAAATTTGCTTAACTTTATAATTAAACCCGAAATTGCAGATTTTTATAAAATGCGCGAAGGCACTTTTTTGGGATCATGGATTGAATTACTGTGCTAAAGAAATGTAATAAAAAAAAATATTATCTCTTATATAGTCGAATAGTTCATAGCGGACTCGGAATTTTGAAATTATGTATGGAATATGTGGAAAAAAATCCCAATCAAAAACCATAAAACTACTAAAAACGCTCAGAAATAACTGTGAATTTCTTCTAGATACATAATTATTATTACGTAAAATTTATATCAGAATAATCTTTACTTCATAAGAAAATCAAATTTTATACTTTTATTTGTTGTTTGTACTTGTTTTTCTTTCTGTGTATGTTCAAAGTTGACTCTAAGAAATCGTTAACCAACTTTAATTTTCCTTTCTAACCCTTTAACTTTCCAGTGTATCATCATATTACTTTTTGTCGCGAACACATATAAATGTATTTAGTAGACCCAAAGGTTTCTCTAGGCTGTAGCGCTAAAATCCGTCAAAATCGAAATTTCGACGAATAATAGCGATAGGGCCCTTAAATAAAAAACGAAATTTTTTTTTTGGAAACTGAGTTACTTGACTATGATCTAAGCTTATATCAGATAATCAGACGTGTTGATTCTATTTTGTAAATAATTTCTGTAGTTTCTGAATCATTTCGTAAAACCCATAAAAACAAATTATTTCATTTGGATCAAATTTAACTTAAAGTAAATCATTCAAACTTTCAAAATAGATATTTCTTCAAATCAAATCGTTTATTCACACAAAACAGAGTGCATACAGTTATTATTATTACCTATGTTATTGGTATGCTTTGTCATAAAAAGGGCATCTGAAATGTCAGTTTAGATTAATTCAATTCAGTTTAGATTTCTTTGCATATAAGTAAGCACGAAATTAACGTACCTACGTAGATACCGTAAATACCTTATCTACTTATTACGTTCGTACGATATTGATGAAAAGCTTGTCCTGAAACACGTAGGTATCTAGGCACGTTTGCCACAAAAAAATTCATTGTAACATGTTTGCTACAAGCGCTATCACCTATGGAAATGGAAAGTAGAGTGGCAAGGAAACTTGTGGAGTTTTGCCAAGGGGCGGGCGACGCTTTCAAATTACCAAGACGTGTACTAGTTCTCAATCGTTACAGGTAACGTACACTCGCACGCAGATGTATTCAAAACTTAGGCAGTAAATTACCATTTAA
Organism: Agriphila geniculea; assembly: GCA_943789525.1. Lineage (NCBI taxonomy): Eukaryota > Metazoa > Arthropoda > Insecta > Lepidoptera > Crambidae > Agriphila > Agriphila geniculea. The sequence goes on from OX038871.1 coordinate 24,470,227, forward strand.
AAGTGTTTAATTATTTTATTTATTTGAATATGACTTTTGATGACCAGATTTTATAGGAGCATTGTTTAAGTGAAAAACCAAGTTTTTTGGGTTTTGAAATTATAGCAACGATTTATAGAAATAAAAACCGACTTCAAAAAACCTACCTCTAAAAAGCAAGAAATAATATTCGTAATAATAAAAACACGTCTATTGAAGTCGGGTGGGGCTGGGGTACAAATTTCTTGTTTTTTTTATTCTAAAAGCCCCACCCGACTTCAATAGACGTGTTTTTATTATTACGAATATTATTTCTTGCTTTTTAGAGGTAGGTTTTTTGAAGTCGGTTTTTTGTTTTTTGAAACAATTTTTATTTTTTTATTTTTTAGTGTAGTTACCCTTTGTATTAGGTAGTGTAGGTATATTATTTAGGTAGAAAAATCGGCTCAGCCAAACGTGAGTTAATGGCGGAGAAACATACATACATGCGGGTCAAACTGTGAACCTCCTTTTTTTAAGTCGGTTAAAGAACTACACTTAAGATATCCCTTTTCCAACAAAAAAATAATTATCTTATTCAGTTCATAAACAAAGAAGTTTACGACTGATCATCGAGGTAGTTCACACAAAATCATACTTTTTTCGTTCTTTTTTTCAAGTTTACTTGAAAAGTACTGAACCGATTTCAAAATTTTAAAAAATGGGACCAACTTGGAAGTTTACCTAATGTTTGAATAATTTCAATCGGTTCAGCCGTCTTCGAGTAATCGGTGTACATACAAAAAACAAAAAAAAAAAAAAAAAAAAACGGGTCGAATTGAGTACCTCCCTCCTTTTGAAGTCGGTAAAAATTAAGTAAGACTTCAGAATCTAACTACATAGATGTCATAAAGTCATAATTATCTCAGCAAAACGATATCAACATACAGACGAAAAGCTCTTTACCACATAATAAATAATAGTACAACGTTACTGAAATCGTGGGTGTACCTTTTACCTAATACCATACCAGTTACATGCGAAGTGCGAAGGAATTAGGTACACGAATTAATTCCTCCAGCCCCATTTCACCATCGAAACACTAGACGCAGATTAGCGTAGGTACCACCCTTATGTTGTTGATATTCCAACCATCCGCACAAAGCATTTTGCTAATACTTTTATAATGTGGAACAGGCTGCCGAAGCCGATGTGTTTCCTAATAGTTATAACTTAGGCCTTTTCAAGGCTAGAGTGAATAGGCTTTATCTAAGTGAGCATGCTCCATCGTATATAGTCCGCATCATCACTTAGGTAACATTACAACAGGTGTGATTGTGGACAAATGCTCACTTATTTTCAATAAAAAAAAGTTGACAAGATTTTGATGAGCATAGGTATTGTGATTGAGTTTGAGGTGAGTTTATGTAATTAATCTGTTTACATCCAACACTGGATCACAAAGAGAATCGTCACATTGACTTTATATTGCCGCAGCAATTGATGTACCTAAAACGAATCAGAATCCCCAGATTCTTAGTAGGTAACTACTCATTCACAACTTTATTTTCACATTTTCAGTTGCTAAAACGATCTAAGATTCACCGACTGACCAGTTTTCATTGCTTTTTATGAATCTCCCTTTGTAGTTTTCCTGTGAAGTGTACAGGCAATAGCGATGCAAATGGCGGGCTTCAATCAGCAGAGTGCGGCCTCACTCATGAATCTTTCTATGGGATGGGATTCTTAATATCCGACGCAGGTGAAGGCCCACTAGAATGACGATTGGGAAATATCTGTAGCGAAAAAACAAACCAATATTTATTTTCAAATAAGTAGGCACCTACCTATGAAAACGATTTTGATCCTAACATTATTGTGTCTGCCAAGTGCTATGTTAGACGTATAAATATCGATCACATCAATGATTATTAAAAACCTCCTTCAAAAAACCGCAAAACAAAAACAGCTTCAAAGTTCAATACTTTTAAAAAGCAAGAAATAATATTCAAATCATTAGTAACGCATATAAATATTAATAAAAACGTATATTGAAGTCGGGTGGGGCTCGAAGATAACTTTTTTTTTATTTCTAAAAGCCCCACCCGACTTCATTAGACGTTTTTATTAATATTCAACTGCTTATAGTGTTGCCAGTAGTGAAGTATCACGGTATCTACAGCTTGACCATAAAGAGTTGAAATTAAATAAAATGGAACTAAAAATTTTCAGTACTAAATGTAGTCAGTGTTGCCAAATTATTCGTGATATTGACGTACCTATTTACATAGAAAGTGGCGCCCTCAATTTATGTCAACTCTTTATGGTCAAGCTATAACTTACCTCCTTTACGGAGGTATAGTCAGCAATCGATGCCATCATATCCTCTGTTGATAGGTGCTGCTGCATGCATCAGTGATCGAGTATAGGACTCAAAGCTCAGCACGACCACAAAATATAATAGTAGCACGATGATGGTCGAAGAAGAACACGTTACGTTACATTAAGTTGTGTTCGAAACTATCTGTTTTATAATCTCAGGGAAAAGCGAGTAATACTCTGTGATAAGAATTAAAAATGCCAAGCAACATCATTCTTTCTTCTTAGCTTTAAATTTTAAAACACATTCGTGCGGCAAGTGTGGCAACATCTAACAAGCTAATAATCAAAGCGAAATTTATCTCGCTCCTGGCCATTAACAAGTTCACGTAGCTCGTTAAAAACACGTCATACTCTCAACTATAAAGCGTGAAACACCGCATTATAATTATCACTATACATGTGCTAACGAGGACGAGCAAAAACGTACGACTCGGACAAAGAGAACGGAATTTATTACCGGACAACTTCAAGTAATAATATGCAGCGTAAGTACTGCACGCGGTTTTGTCTGTCAACGAATAATATTGTTAAACAGGTAGCATAGCAATACGTTCGCTGCCTTAATTTCAGGGCTGCGTTAATTACAAATTTAGAGGTGCATATGCAGTAGGTGTTAGTAGTTTAGAATGCCTAAGTAATTTTCTAGTTATCGTTTGCTGGTTCTAGTCGGTAATAAACCCCACAACGGTGTGATAATTTTAACCCTGACAAAATAATCATCATCATATCAGCCGGACGACACCCACTGCTGGGTATAGGCCTCCCCCAGGATCCCTCACGTCGATCCACCTTGTCGGGGGCCTACCCACGGAGCGTCGTCCGGTGCGCGGTCGCCATTCCAGAACCTTTCCGCCCCAACGGCCATTGGTTCTTCTCGCTCGCTATGTGTCCAGCCCACTGCCACTTCAGCTGAGCAATCCTTCGAGCGATCTCAGTTACTTTATTTCTCCTGCGGATCGACTATATAATAGTGATTTTTAATGTGAAGTCCAAAAAGAACATCTTCAACATAAAAATGTTGATAAAGTATGTACCATAAAAAACTGCCAAAGATTTGAGTAGGTAATGCTACTTTTGTGTCTATATTTTAGGTTACCATGTCCAGTAGTTACTTACTTATATGAAATTCTGAAGACAGTCCGACATTCAATTTTTATACTATGAACATCTATAATAATAACCATGTAATCACTATCGGCAGTCACGTTGGCCACAAAAAAATATAACACAATGCAAATTCAATACAAGAGATAAACAGTTTCGGTTCAAAGGCACCGCCCGGGGGGAACCGGCGCGTTCTAATCAAATAATCGAATAGCCATGTTCGAAACGACTACAGTATTTTTTTAATAGGAAGGTACTACGATAACTAGGATGATATATTGAACGTAACAGAGGCTCTAAGGCGAAATTTTCATCAGCTTTAAGTTTTTTGTCCAAAGCTCTTGGCTAGTCAATTAGAAAATTTGCGAATTGGTTTTAAGTTTACCGACCAGTCGCGGATCAAAAAGAGAGCTGAGTAATATTTATTTATTACATAAGTGTCGTTCGAATGCTGATCTTACGAAATATTCCTCTCTTTGTACCATTTGTACCATGTTTTTGTAAAAAAATATGAACACTACAGATATATGTATGTAGTAGATTGTACAACAAGTGCATAAAACGTAGTCAAGTCGAGGGTAAAATGGGTTTTATGTACGAGTTATACACTTTGCTTTTCACTTCGATTGTGAGGAAATTAAACAACAATATTGAAAAATATGAATGTAAAAATTGAAAAAAAAAATTCATACATTTTAGTGACAAATTATATAATTTTAGAATGTGCTCTTCAAGGCCTGTCATTTTGATACCCATATTAAAAAATTGAAAAAACTTTTTTTCTTTCTTACATTTTGGTGACAAATTATATAATTTTGGAATATGCTCATCAAGCTTTCATTTGATACCCATATTCAAATTCTACAAAAAAAATCTTACATTTTAGAGACAAATTAAAAAATTTTGAAATGTGCTCATCAAGGCCTTTCATTTGATACCCATATTCAAAAATTGAAAAAAAGTTTTTTCTTAAATTTTAGGAACAAATTAAATAATTTTGGAATGTGCTCATCATTCATTTGATACCCATATTCGAAAATTTAAAAATAATGTAATAAGCCATGGATTATGTTGAAAATGAAGAAAATAACAAAGTTTAATTGCGTGCGTGGGTGTTTATCTGACAACCTTTGTATTGAGTCTGAACTTAGACGAAGATTTTACTTAATGCTCTAGCAAGAGCATGAAAAGCGATTTTATGCAGCCTATACCCAACATAATGACGAACTTTACGAGCATGAGAAGTAAAAAAAATATTTATCTATTAATTTAATTACTTTCGCAAAATCCACAGCACATGAATATAAACTGTCATGCAGAGTTAACTTATTGCCAGTAACTTTTTCGGATTAAGGATTTTCGGAGATTCGATATACCTAAGGTGGAAACAAATTATGTAACAATACTGAAACGGGCGATAGTGTTGCTGTAACTGAACAATTTCTCCATGAAACATAGGTCGAAAAACGAAATAAAAAATTCATACTCCCTTACAAAATGTCAGCTGATCGACACTAGACGACTTCAATAGACGTGTTTAATTATCGATATGAACATTATTTCTTGCTTTTTAAAGTGTTTTTTTTTTTAATGTTATTGAAAGAGGTTTTGCTTTTTTAAGGGTTCCGTACCAAAATGGTAAAAAGGAACCTTTATGGTGTGACTCAGTCTGTCTGTCTGTCTGTCACAGCTGGCTATCTTGAGAACGACTAATGGTATCAACTTGAAATTTGGAATAGTTTAAGATGACATTTGCCCAACTATTTTGCAAATAAGAAATAAATAAAAAAATAAATATATTTTTTACAGCAGGGCCTGAAAAGGGGTCTTAAAAATTTGAAGTGGGGCTACTAGGGCATGTGGGGTATCATATGAAAGAGCGCCGTTTGCACGTTTTCAATCATTTTTTGTTTTTTTTTTTCTAAACCGCATAGTTTTTGACTTGTAAAATGTAAAAAAAAATGACCGTTCCCCCCCCCCCTTATCTCCGAAGTTTGCAAAGAGAAAAATCTGAAATAATTCTATGTGATAGCAGTTTATAAAAAGATTACAGGGAAAATAAAATGATATCTCAATATAGCAACCTTTTTAGAAATTATCAAATTCATAAAATAGTTAACATTAGTTCCACTATCGGTCAAGAGATGGCGCTGACCTAAAACTGCAATACTAATTTTATTATTCTACTCTGCAGTGTGGTTTAATGGTGCAATTATGATGGTACGGAACCCTCGGTGCGCGAGTCCGACTCGCTCTTGACCGGTTTTTTAAAAAGCTTTTTCTTACATATGTCAGTGTCTGACCATCTGTGATTCTATCTGTTTATAATAGTTAGCCCTCAAAATCTTTGTTGTTTAATTTCGTAATTATATCAAGAATAGAATAACAAAATATTTTTCTTTTGTTGACAAAAGTTTTCCTAGACTACTACCTACCTATTGAAATTTCTATAGTCTATATTTTCAGTAGCGAGTAAACAAAATAGTATGGCAAGCAAACAACAATATGCCAGCAGTCACATAACTCAGAGCCAATTTTTCATGCATAGCAGTCATGTGTATAATACCTATTCTGTATGCAATACTAATGCGAATCGAATCAGACAAATTCAATTTTCTCCACACGAAATGTCACATCGAGTCGATTATGTTATGTACGCCACTGTATTTTGTGTCACATCTTTTTGTGAGACATCTGAAAATAATGACTTATTTCTCTACTATGTACATGGAAAAATGTTAAAACATAGCTTTATGGCTTTAAACAAAAAAAAACAATAAAGCTATTTTATTCAGTTACCAAGCGTGCTATGCTATATGTATATTCGCTTTCTTGCTGTTTATTTATGTACACTAAGTTTTGTCAGACGAATGCCAAACCCAACAAAATATCCACACCTCAAACCCTGTCAAAATCATTAAAAGTTAAAAATAGTACAAATAATTAATAAAATAAACATCTAACCAATCAACTAAACAATATTTCAATAACTCTTTACCATAACAGGTCATCTCAGCGGTTACACACAAGAGTGAAAAAAAAGACTATTCTAAATCGAAATCAGTCATAAGTCGGTCCGACAGCGCGGCGGCACTCGACTCGATAATCACGATCGTGTTTAGATAAAAAACAATAATAACAACAGAACAAACAAGGCACGTAATCACCTCGCGTCAGCCGAATGAGTAGTACGGTGACCATGATTCGGTGATTTCCATGCCGTTAAGGCAGTGCAATGTAGAGGTAGAAATTAAAATATTCTTGAAATCGACATCTAGGTAACTAATTCAGTAAAAAATCAGTTAAGAAATGTTTAAAATTAAATAGCTTTAATATTTTTAATAGAATAATAAAGATTGAAATCTTTATTATTCTATTAAAAATAAAGGTCAGTTGCAAATCCGTCTACTGCTGCAGTGAATCTAGAAGGCAAAGATATAATAAATCCAAAGGGAAAAAAGGAAAAACAATTTTTTGTCAAACTTAACGCGAAATGAAGCTTATACTACTATTACCGAAGCACTGTGGGTTTGTGAGATTAATTTACAACAAAAAAACAATTGTTGCTGAATAAGAATATCGATAATGTAAGCAAATTTCGTACGGAAAACTACCGCATGTATGCGGTAAGTCCATAGATTTGAATAGATTTGCTGCGTTCGGAATTATTATGTTTCGGAATTCTGAATCTAAATTCCGTTTGTATGTGGCGGGCCTAAGGAAGTATATGACTTTATTTTTTTTAATTATTACTTACTAACTTCAAAATCTATCGCAATCGCTTTCATTCGACAAAACAATGCTATACTTCTTTTTGGCACAAACAAAAACGTAACAAAGAAATCAATTAGCCTATTGGACCCTGGACACAAAGACTAGATACACATAAAAATTGCAAGTGTAGGTGTACTCTACCTACTTCAATTTGCAATGACACATGCTAAATTAAAAAACCGGCCAAGTGCGAGTCGGACTCGCGCACGAAGGGTTCCGTACCGAAAAACGGCAAATAAATCACGTTTGTTGTATGGGAGCCCCCTTAAATATTTATTTTATTTTGTTTTTAGTATTTGTTGTTATAGCGGCAACAGAAATACATCATCTGTGAAAAACGGCAAATAAATCACGTTTGTTGTATGGGAGCCCCTTTAAATATTTATTTTATTCTGATTTTAGTATTTGTTGTTATAGCGGCAACAGAAATACATCATCTGTGAAAATTTCAACTGTCTAGCTATTACGGTTCATGCTATACAGCCTGGTGACAGACAGACAGACAGACAGACGGCGGAGTCTTAGTAATAGGGTCCCGTTTTTACCCTTTGGGTACGGAACCCTAAAAAGACCGAAAACTTTCACAAATCATGGCCATACTAGCAAAGCGTTCAACTCAAAAGTTGTTTCGACATCAGACATGACGGCTGAGCGACGTTCGAATAATTTAAATTATTATTTATTAACTGCTAATGCGCGCTGACCAGAAATTAAAAAAATGCTAATCACATGCGCGGCCACATATTCTCTAAAGTTAATCGCTTCGTTTTCTGGTAGTTTAATTAAAAACAAACTTTACTGATTTATTGCTTAATTAATAAGGAAAATTAAGTTAGATTGTGCAGATAATGTTTATTGTATTTGAGAGTAAAATACAATGTGGTGGTTCAATTTAATTAAAAATGCTTGCATGCGTGGTTTGAAGTTAATTAAGATTTTGAGTAAATGATTTTAAATTAATGCATTCTCCATTACAAGTTTTCCCGGGTTGCGTTTTTAAATTTTTACCCTATGTCAACGAGATAGAGTTTAGACGAGAAACTAGCAAAAAATATTTGATGCACTTTTCACCATATTAGTGATTTGCCTTTGGGGCCATCCATAAATTACGTCACACAAATTTCATGGTTTTTTACCCCTTCCCCGTCCTTGTCACAGCTGGTCACATTTGTGAGACCCCCCCCCCCTGGTGTGACGTCACATATTTTACAATTTTGCATCTAGAAATTATAATAAAATTAAAAAGCAGTTCAGAAATTTGTTTTATTTTAATTTAAATGATTTTGAAATGTGACGTCACGAAATTAAGGACCCCTCCCACCCCCTTGTCACACATTGTCACATTTCGTCGACCCCCTCCCTCCCCCTTGACGTGTCACGTAATTTATGGATGGCCCCTTTAGAGTAACTTTAAATCTTGTTTTTTTTTTCTTAACCGCAAATGACAAGATTATGTGCTCATCTTTGTTTACCTTGTCTGTGAATTATTAACTTGCCTTAAGCAAAGATGATTCATTTATTTAGTGTACTAGCCTACATCTTGCACTTAGAAGGGGAGGTAAACAACACAGCTGCGCCAAATGCATGCGCGAACACCTTAATACATTTAAGAAAATATCTTCCTAACCTCTTTGTTACTTACTTTAAAGCTCAAATTGCGAATTTTTTGCGATTTTTAACTACATTAATAAGTTTGTTCTTGCAGATGAGTTCTCTCTGATTATGCAATATTGGGAGTGTAATACAAATGCTATAATCTACCTTGATGAAGTTAAGTGATTTTCAACGCCCGGAAAACGAGACAATAAGTTTTCTATTGTTGTCCGGACGCCGGCGACCGCTCGGGCGTTGATGAATTAAAATATTTGGCACCATGATACAAAAATAAAAATAAAACATAAATTGGTCAACAATCCATAAAGCAAGCAAATTACGCTTTCTACGGTAGGTCTCCAGCCTTTACTACCTTCATCACTATTCAACTGTCAAAAGACAATGGATTTTGACAGTTGAGTATCGATAAAACGCTATTATCACTCGACATATTAACAATAATTTATAATATCGTGTTTTCGTAGTCATGCCAGGAGGGCAGCCCCCCTAGCATGACCACCGAAACGCTATATTATTATAATATATAACGATTTATCATTATCACGTTTAACTGTCAAAAGACGATGGAATTTGACAGTTGAGTGTCGATAAAACGCTATACGCGACGCAACATTTGTTTCCGTGGTCTTGCTAGGAGGGCTGGAGTAGGTTAACAAAGCAAAAAAAATCGGGTTGCACTCCGGGAGTGCCGGCAGAAGTGAAAACTTGAATATTAACGTTGTGCATTTTTGATATTTTGAAATTAGCGGTAAAGTATTAAAATTATTTCTTTCCTATTACTATACAGTCACATAATTCAATCAGTTTGTAATTAGAGAAAAATTCTAAAGATTTCGCGCCAGTGGCCTTTTTAATTTCTACATGCTCGCATTCTACGATTTAAACTTATAGTCACAGAGTATAAATAAGTCTATGATTTCACCGAAGAGGTCGCTGCTATTAGTTCCATTTTCAAAATTAGCGCGTTGCTGGTAACACAAGTGTTTACGTCTTAAAATGACGCGCTGCCATTTTCACCGTGCTCCGTAGAAAGAGAGGGGGTTACTTCCGTCACATCCGTCTTTTTTTTTTTTTTTCGCTGCTCCCCAAACGCGAGGTTCGGGCCTTTTTATAACTATTTTCCTCATACATACCAGTTCTCGCTTTGCATGCCTCTCGTACTTTCATTCCTCATACGAGTCTTTCTTGCATTCATCCACATTCATTCAATAACGGTTTGGCATTACCGCCTATTCCTAACCTTTTTTATTTTACTTTATTAACATACACCAGGTAAATAAAGGGTACACCAGTTTTACAACTTTCTAGTTTTTTACAATTTTTCTTATGTTGCTGTATTTTTTACATATATATTGGATATCTCTCCATTTTTACTGCAACATTTTATTTCATACTATTTCTTCTTATATCTATTTCTTTACATTTATATTCGTTCTATCTTATATTACTATAAAGATTATCAATTTTTATACTCTAAATTTAATTCTTATTTATATCTTTACATTTTGTTGTAATTTTTAACTAACTTTTAATTAAACAATTTTTAGATGCTATTTATTGTTGCCAACAAAGATTCCTGCTTGACTTGCGATTCTAATCTTACATTTATTAAACTTTTATTTTTCACTTAAGATTTAATACATTTCCAAAATATCTGTTTTTAATCTGACATAATTTTATCTTCTTTTATCTTTAACAGTTACAATTCTTATATTTAAATTTTTAATGACTTAATTTCTATCCATTGAGTGCTTACTTATTCTATCGATTATTATACATTCTTAATACTATTTCTTATCTTAACTATTACATATTACACTTTTCTATCATTTAATTACTTTCTTGTTTGCAAAGGTAGTTTGATATATATACTTCAGATATATATTTATATCCTATTTCTTATCCTATTATTATTTTTATATACTTATTTTGTTTGGTTTCACTCCATAATACTATTGCTTGCTTTCTTTATACTATTTTTATTAAAAAAAAAAACATCCGTCTTACGCTTTTTCGATCAGCCACGTCGATCTTACTGACGCGAGTTTAGCATTTTTTCCCCATTACAAAAAAGCGTACAACGCCGCTAAAGAAGTTTTCACTTCAAAAATTGCAAATTGCATTGGGTTTCATTGCAACTTACAGATCAAAAGTTTATTATTTTAGTTAGAATACCAAAGTTTTCAGCTACTATTGAAATTGAGACCAAAACTACTACGGAAAAGTTACCGTAACTTCTTTTTGTTTTTTTTTAAACACATTCCAATGGATAAAGTGAAAGCTCTACGGTGTCTGGCTCTGTCACTAAGCCCCATAATTATGGTAGTAAGACTATGTCGATTGTTGGGTGATGGTAATTACCATTATCAACCATCAACGAACCCACAACAGAAGCCGGATATTATTTACTCAGTAAAAAAATAGAAGACGCCCTTTACCGTAACTTGATATCGTAGCCGTAACCGTAAATTTTAATCATAATTTGGGTAGGGAAGAAAAATATGACATAATAAGAAAATATGGCGCCGAGGAACGGTGAAGCGAAATGAATTAACTTAGAAACTGAAGTTTTGTGCGATAAAAGCCGTAAACTAATTTCTTGACGCAATTTCTTTTTGTATAAGTACAAAATTTATTTTAGATAGGTAAGTAATATAATTATATTTTAACGAGTTGTCATTTCTTGCTCACTTGATTTACTTAGTTTGTTTTTGGATCAAATCATATACCTTTTACGTATGAATTGACACACACGCAACAAAGAAAACGAAGTTGTTTTTATTACAAAGAGTTCTTGAATATATAGTTGAAGTTGCCCAATAACATGATCTGGGTAATGGCTCATGTTATTGGGTAATAAATGTAATATTAAAAGGTATATAAATGAAGTCTTATAGAGCGGCGGTAATCTTAAAAACCGGCCAAGTGCGTGTCGGGCCACGCGCCATAGGGTTCCGTAGTTACCTTATACCATACCATATTTAATACCACCTATAATTTTTCGTCTGTAAAAATAACTTTGTTTTTCACAGTGTTGGTATGAATGACAAAGTTATATTTGCGGTTTTGGAAAATGTGCTATATCTCGAAAACTAATTACTATATCTCATTCAAACCAATTTTGGTTGAAAGTGTTTATTAAGATCTACAGCATATATTTTTTTTAGATTTTTCACTTTCTTATTTCAAAAGTTAAAGGGGGGGGGACACACATTTTACCACTTTGGCGATGAATATCTTTCAAACGGTTGACTTTGAGAAAAAGTTGTCTTATAAACCTTAATGTCATTTTTAAAGACCTATCTATAGACACCCAACACGTGTTGGTTTGAAGAAAAAAAAATTTTTCAGTTTCAGTTCCATGTATGGGGAGCCCACCCTTAATCTTTTATTTTTCTTATTTTTGTGTTAAATTCGTTAAGCGGTTAACAGAATACATCTACCTACCAAGTTTCAACTGTGTAGTCTTAATACTTACGGAATAAAGTGGCTGTGACATACGGACAGACAGACAGACAGACAGACAGACAGACAGACAGACAGACAGACAGACAGACATGACGAATCTATAAGGGTTCCGTTTTTTGCCATTTAGGCTACGGAACCCTAAAAACCGGCCAAGTGCGTGTCGGGCCACGCACCATAGGGTTCCGTAGTTACCTTATACCATACCATATTTAATACCACCTATCATTTTTCGTATGCAAAAATAACTTTGTTTTTCACAGTGTTGGTATGAATGACAAAGTTGTATTTGCGGTTTTGGAAAATGTGCTATATCTCAAAAACTAATTAGTATATCTCATTCAAACCAATTTTGGTTGAAAGTGTTTATTAAGATCTACAGCATATTTTTTTTTTAGATTTTTCACTCTCTTATTTCAAAAGTTAAAGGGGGGGGGACACACATTTTACCACTTTGGCGATGTATATCTTTGAAACGGTTAACTTTGAGAAAAAGTTGTCTTAGAAACCTCAATGTCATTTTTAAAGACCTATCTATAGACACCCAACACGTGTTGGTTTGAAGAAAAAAATTTTTTACAGTTTCAGTTCCATGTATGGGGAGCCCCCCCTTAATCTTTTATTTTTCTTATTTTTGTATTAAATTCGGTAAGCGGTTAACAGAATACATCTACCTACCAAGTTTCAACTGTGTAGTCTTAATACTTTCGGAATAAAGTGGCTGTGACATACGGACAGACAGACAGACAGACAGACAGACAGACAGACATGACGAATCTATAAGGGTTCCGTTTTTTGCCAATTTGGCTACGGAACCCTAAAAAGACGCTTAAACACTTTTCGTACAAGTCATCTCGGAAATATGAAAATTTCGTATTTTCGTTCGGTATCGTTGCATTCAATACGATGCCCTCATCACAAATATATAAGATGACAAGTGCGAAAGTGGTAGGGGTAGAAACTGTGACGTCATAAAGTTTTCAGTACAAAGAAATTTTTTTTTCATACCATGTGGTATATCAAATGAAAGGGCTTTGTGAGTAGATTGCGAATATACAGGGTCACTGGAAATATGACGTATTCCTGCTAAGGGGTTATAGATGAGGTCAAAACAAATATTTTTTGTCATATAACTTTTTCTCAAAAAATTAATAGTTTTTGAGTTAATTGAAATTAAGTACATTTTTACCAAAAGTACGTTTTCAGACACAAAAATTTAAAATAAAAGATAACTACTCATTCGATTCCGGATTTTTTACTATTTTGGGATAGATAACAATCTGAGTGTTGATAATGAATAATTTTTTTTTCATAAAATACAGGTTTTCATAAAAAAATCAATCCTTAAATGCATTTATTTTTTATTTTTTTTTCAGATTTTTTAGAAATAGCATCTAATATCTTTAAAAAAATCCTAGTAACTAATCGTGCATAATATTTTAAAAACATCACCATCTATTCAGCTTTCAGTTGAGGTATAAAACTTAATAATAACTTAAATAAAAAATGAGAAATTAAGACTTAACTAAATAGCAGTCCCATTTCATGTAGCAAAAATTTCCTACTTCAAGCGCTTCGAAGATGGCCGTATTATCCTACTTATATCATAAATGTGAAAGTTTGCTTGTTTGGATGATTGTTAATCACGCAAAACGGCTGAACGGATTTGGATGAAATTTGGCACACAGATAGTTTATAAGCCGGATTAAAACATATGAGGATACTATTATCTTGGTTAAGGGTTGCCTAGGGATTTTCTCGAATGTAAATGCGAATGCAGTTGCGGGCGGAAACTAGTTTGCCATAAATGGTCGTACTTACTAAAAATACTTTCGTCCGAGTGAGTTTGAGACAGGATTATTTTCCGCCGATGAGTCAAAATTTTATACAAACTGTGTCACAAATAACTATGCATATCAGCTATTTTTAATGCGCCGCTGCTGGGGAACTGGCCTACCTTTTGGCTTATGGATGGATAAAGCGGACGGGCCATACCCACCACGTGGACCCAATGTGGATTGGTCATTTTTAACGACTGTAAATGCAGCCAGAATCAAGGGCACAATGTAAGGTACATTGAGTTAACACCGACCAATCCGCATTGGGCCCACGTGGTGGGTTATGGCCCGTCCGCTTTATCCCAAAAGGAAAGGAAGGCCTGTTTCCCAGCAGCGGGTCATTAAAAATGGCTGATATACATGGTTATTTTTGATGCTGTCTGTATAAAATTTTGACTCATCGGCGGAAAATAATTCTGTTTCAAACTCACTCAGACGAAAGTATTTTTAGTAAGCACGATCATTTATGGCAAACTAGCTTCCGCCCGCGACTTTGTCCGCAATTACATTCAAGAAAATCCCTAGGGAACCTTTAACCAAGATAATAGTATCCTCTTATGTTTAAATCCTGTTTATAAACTGTCTGTGTGCCAAATTTCATCCAAATTCGTTCAGTCGTTTTGCGTGATTGATTAACAATCATCCAAACAAGCAAACTTTCACATTTATGATATAAGTAGGATAATACGGCCATCTTCGAAGCGCTTGAAGTAGGAAATTTTTGCTACATAAAATGGGACTGCTATTTAGTTAATTCTTAATTTCTCATTTTTTGTTTAAGTTATCATTAAGTTTTATACCTCAACTGAAAGCTGAATAGATGGTGATGTTTTTAAAATATTATGCACGCTTAGTTACTAGGATTTTTTTAAAGATATTTGATGCTATTTCTAAAAAATCTGAAAAAAATAAAAAAATAAAATGCATTTAAGGATTGATTTTTTTATAAACACCTGTACTTTTTGTAATTTTTTTTATTCATTATCAACACTTAGATTGTTTTCTATCCCAAAATAATGAAAAAACCGGAATCGAATGAGTAGTTATCTTTTATTTTAAATTTTTGTGTCTGAAAACGTACTTTTGGTAAAAAGATACTTAATTTCAATTAACTCAAAAACTATTAATTTTTTGAGAAAAAGTTATATGACAAAAAATATTTGTTTTGACCTCATCTATAACCCCTTAGCAGGAATACGTCATATTTCCAGTGACCCTGTATAACACACTATAATATTTTCACTACTTGGTCTAACAAATTATTAGCAAACGTCGGAAAATTTCGCAATTCAGAGTCGCCATTGAACATGTCTAGATTGAAAACGACTGAATTGATTTTTACAAAATACATAACAAATAACTCTGCACATACTCTTTTCGAATGTCTAAAGGTAATTGACCAAAGATATTGAAAAATAAGAAAAGTACATCAGTTTTAATAACAGCATAATTTTCGGCTTTTTCTAAATTCTCAGATTCCTTCAATAATTAATAAAAAATAAATAAATAAACTTTCGTATGTTTATCCTTACTTTTTCTATTTAGTAAACAGTATTTGACAGTTTCCATGCATCTTTTAAATTTAAATCACTATTAAAAAAATGTGTTAATAATTTCTTTAGTATTTAATGCGTGGAAAACCATTTCTTGAATTTTATACATGATTATTTCAAAAAAGAATTGAGTATAGTTTGTTTACCAAATAGGACAAGTAAGGATAACTAAAAATAATGACAAATACACATGGAAAACACACACAGTTGCTCGGAGACCTAAATAACGTGACGAAACTCAATAGGCAAAAGTTATTTACAAAACAATACACAAAAATCACAGTCTTTCTAATGGGTGTAAAAGGGGCTTAACGGGTGTAAATAATCATTCATAAAATACAACAAATGTTTTACCACGCATAGAATACCAAAAATATTGTAAATTATTAATAATATTTGATTTAATAAGACAACATATTTTAAAATAGTGATTAAATTTAAAAGAAGTATCTAAAGTGTCAAAATTTGGTTATTTAAACCTTCGTCTGTTTATCCTAACTTGCCCTAGTAAGGATAAACATACGAAAGTTTATTTTTTTTATTAATTATTAACAGAATCTGAGAATTTAGAAAAAGCAGAAAAAATTGCTGTTATTAAAACTGATGTACTTTTCTTATTTTTAAATATCTTTGGTCAATTACCTTTAGACATTCGAAAAGAGTATGTGCAGAGTTATTTGTTATGTATTTTTGTAAAAATCAATTCAGTCGTTTTCAATCTAGACCAGCCTTTCTATTGTCTAATTTAAAAATCTATCGCAATCGCTTTCAGGATGTAACACATTGAAGCTTCTTTTTAGGACAAATAAAAACTTACCAAAGAAATGCAGCAATGTGTCACATCCATCTGTCAAACGAAAGCGATTGCGATAGATTTTTTTAATTAGACAATTAGCCCCCTGTTCAATGGCGACTCTGAATTGCGAAATTTTCCGACGTTTGCTAATAATTTGTTAGACCAAGTAGTGAAAATGTTATAGTGTGTTATATATTCGCAATCTACTCACAAAGCCCTTTCATTTGATATACCACATGGTATGAAAAAAAAATTTCTTTGTACTGAAAACTTTATGACGTCACAGTTTCTACCCCCACCATTTTCGCGCTTGTCATCTTATATATTTGTGATCAGGGCATCGTACTGAATGCATCGATACCACATTTTTGTATTTCCGTGATGACTTGTGCGAAAACTAACCTCAAACCTTGTTTTACCGCCCTACTATTAACTAAGCTTTAAAGTAAGTACAGAGAACAGTTACAATTATCAATGTACGAAGCTAGCAGTAATTTAATTTAGTGATGCGAATTTATCTTTCGAAGAAATTTGAGTAGGTAAACTTTTTAGTAATACAATAATAACGAGGAAAATAATTTATTTATTTATTTATTTTTTATTTATTTATAAATTTTGTACACACACAATTTTTAACATAAAAGAAGTGGACAGAGTAGTAGTACAAGGGCGCCGCTTATTTCATGTTGAAATTTCTACCAGCGGGCCCGGGACAGGAAAGAACATTGAAAGGGGCAGACGTGTGTAGCTCAAGATAAAAATACGTTATCTATATATATTCACAATACTATATATACATACATACATACGAATACATATATTTAAAATAGAAAATGAAAGTTGTAAAAAAGAGAGTAAGGCAGAGTTATGGACAAGTGGACAGATAGTACTCTTTCAGTTGTTTTTTGAAAAGAGATATGGTGCGACAATCTCTGATCTGGGCTGGCAACGAATTCCAGAGACGGACGGCGTGCACAGAGAAGGAATAGGAAGCAAAGTTGGAGTTATGAACGGGGAATTTTAGAATGGATTTGAGATGGGATCTACAGTCGGAATTAGGCGGGTGGCAGAAGGAAAAATGATCGCGGAGGAGGATAATATTGTATTGTTCCCCTTATTTTTTGTCACTTACATTTGGACCGTCGGCCAAGGAGCTCATTTTCAATCTATCGCACATTGGGACCAGACCACATTGATAAGATAGCCATTAGTTTGGTGTTATTAAGTATTGTCGTCTGGGTTGCGAAGTAGGAAGCTTCTGGAAGATATGCCACCCTGAACATATGGCCTCCCATACAATGATCTCCAATCGCTAAAATAATCGATCGAATATTGATATAAATGTTGAACAGGGTCGTAGGTGGCATCATTACAAACATGTTAGACATCGGCTTGGTTAGTTTTCAGGAAGCATGCGCGCGGCCAGGGTAGAAACATAGAGACTTTTTTTCCAAAAATAATCGACTACATATTGGCATGTAATTACATTCAGGTGGTGAGGCAGGTCCCAGGCGTATATAAAACCACAGTCTTGCGTCGCTTTCAGGAAGCTTCTAGGAGGTCAGGCCAGGAAAGTACATATCACATATATGCTCTTGTGATCCTTGTTCTTTATTCGATCGTTATGAAAACACAAAAAATAGTTCAGGTAATGATGCCACCCACGACCCATTTATTGTATGGTGAACACACCATTTGTATAAATATTTATGCGATCGATATTTTTTTAGCGACGGGTGACCATGTTCAGGATTGCATATCTCCCAGAAGCTTAATCCTAATTCGCAATCCAGGTGATGATATTTGATATTACCAAGCTAATAGCTATCTTGCGAATTTGGTCTGATGCTAATATGCGATAGATCGAAAATGACCCTGGTTGGCCGACGGTCCAATTATTATACTTTTGTTTTCGTGATTAAGTTATTCTATGTGACTTTTATTAACTGCTTGCTTTTAATACTGCAAACTTTTAAAAATATTTTAGTTTCATGATAATTAGTAATTATTAAACTAATAATCATGAAACTAAAAATATTTTTAGAAACATCTGAACATCGTTAACCTTTTAAAGGCAAACGTAATTAGTACAAAGATAAATATCACCAAAGTGACTCTAAATCCAAAGTCGTTTGTCAGGTAAGTAACATCACCACGCCATGTTTGTTTAAGCAGCAATCTCCCGCGCATTTTTACAAAATTACCATCGACTCAGTTTTTGATTATCTGTGGTACTCGTGCGTGGGCCCGCCATTATCTGTACGGCATAATTTCCTTTTGAATTATAATTTTCATGGTTCCTTGAAGTTCTCAAAGTTTTATCCTAACTGTTGAAAGTGAAAGTGAAATATTCTTTCTTTAAATAAGCTCACATAGTAAGCATTTTTAAATCGTCAATTCTTTTGCCCTACCACCCATTATGACTTATTATGACGTCTTTTAGCTCACAAGAAAAATGGGCGCAAAAAACTTGTCAGCTTTCTCAAATGAAACGATATTTACAAATATGTATATCGTTTCCAGATTTTATATTAACAAAGATTAACAAATAAAGAACATTATTTAGTTAGATTATTACTTAATGAATTTCAAATTTCTTAATCAATTTACAGGGTTCAAGCTAAATTCAAAGTTTGAAGTTATTATTCAGTCTAGGCTGTTACAAGAAAAAAAAACATACAATGCCATATGCGTTAAGATAGGTAGTTAGAAGCAGACCCATTCCCACTGGCAGCACCCGTTCACGAGCATGACGCATGAACCAGCCATCGCTTCGCTCAACCATATTTGAGGGAACGTAACGACCCGCCTCACACGACACCACCGTAGAAATGATTAAAGAGAGCATGACATACTAAGGCTACCCATGTTAAGACGTCTCTCTTTGGTAAAATTTCATCTTAAGTAGGTATAGGTATTGTTGTATTGGTTAACCCTTAAGCAGTGACCCTTGACCAATGTGCCAACCAGACTGCCATTTCAAAAAGATTTTTTTTTGCTGTCGAGCTTAGATCGTCGATCGTATTGTACGTTTTTTCTGTACTTTCTAGTTGGATGATATTGATCAGCCACGGACTGTGAGGAGCAAAAATGTTCCATTGCGTTATCACATTAGGTGATTAATGAATAAATTTATCATAGATGCCACAATCGAACAAAATCCGAAAAAAAAACGTTTTAAAAATTACGGAACACCAATTCTCCAGGCAATTCAGCTTACCCGCCCTGACTGCCACTTATTGCTCGTCTCGGTTTTGCCTCAAACAAAATAACCAGTCAGTCGATAATTCCATTCCGTCAGTTGCTAAATCATACGTCTCTTGTTTATTTTGTAATTATGCAAAGTCTTGTTACGAGTTATATCATGTCGTTGGTTATTATTAGGAGATAATTATCACTTACTTTATTTGTGCAGCTGCCGACAACATGTTGTTGTCAAATTCATAGCTTTCAAATACACCTTGGGTTCAATCGCCGAAACGACCCTTGATAACATGACTTCAATTTTGTCTCTGTCTTTTTCTTTACGTATAAAGAGTATAGAAAATAACGTCACTTCTGCACTTTTTCGATGGTTTTTCGTTTTTAGGGTTCCGTACCAAAATGATAAAAAGGAACCCTTATGGTGTGACTCAGTCTGTCTGTCTGTCTGTCACAGCTGGATATCTCGAGAACTACTAATGGTATCAACTTGAAATTTGGAATAGTGTAAGATAACATTTGCCCAACTATTTTGCGAATAAGAAAGAAATAAAAAAAATTTTTTTTTTACAACAGGGACTGAAAAGGGGTCCTAAAAATTTGAAGTGAGGTGACTAGGGCATGTGGGGTATCATATGAAAGAGCGCTGTTTGCACATTTTAAAACATTTTTTCTTTTTTCTTAGGCCGCATAGCTTTCGACTTATGATGAAAAATGCAAAAAAAAAACACCGTCCCCCCCCCCCCCCTTATCTCCGAAGTTTGCAAAGAGAAAAATCTGAAATAATTCTATGTGATAATAATTTATGTAAATATTACAGGAAAAATAAAACGATGTCTCAATATAACACACTTTTTTTGAAATTCAAAAAACAAACATAAATTCTTTAGTTTTACTACCAGTCTACAGATGGCACTGACCTAAGAATGCTGACCTAAGAAAATAAAATAGTTCCACTATCGGTCAAGAGATGGCGCAACCTAATACTACAATAAAATTGGTGGCTGGTTCTAATATAATTACCTACTATTTGCCGTACGAATAAACGAAGAATAAGTTGCTACTTAGTAATATAAACAGTTTGCAATGTGGAGTGGCTGAAACGTTTTTCAGTCACCATAAGCAGCTGTGGTTAAGATTTGTAAATTAACTGTCCGCCTGTTCGCCCTTTTTTTTCTTATTTTTTTCTTAAAAACAAACGTTAGTATCCATACGAGGCTATAAATATAATTTGAATAAAATATTTGAGTAACTTGGAAAACATATTTTACATCGCAATTCTAAGTCAGGTGGTTTGTCCGGAATCTGTTTTGCTGGATATTTCAGTCGGTCTAAAGAAAATTTTAGGAAATTATTCAAAGTAAAGTCTGTCCATCCTTACTTGTCTTATATGGTAAACAATCTTCACCCAACTCTTTATTGAAATAATCATTTATAAAATATAACAAATGGTTTTCCACTCATAGATTACGAAACAAATTGTTACTAAATTAATAACAATTTCATAAAGCTACTAACATATTTTTAAATAACGATTTAAGTATTAAAGACGTATGACGACTGTCAAAAACTGTTTACTAAATAAGACAAGTAAGGATGGACAGACTTTAATTTATTTTATTTATATTGGGATTAATTTTCCTAGCCGCTGTTAGTGATATTTTTATATTTAGTGCCTTACCTAATCCTAGAGCATGCCAAGATGGTCTGTCCGCGCGAAAGTATCAATTTTGGTGTAATTAATGAAAGAGACAACCTAGCCCGCAGGAACGTATACAAACAAATATCGTTCCCGTATCTCACTCCAGTCAGTCAGGCGCTCACCAGCAGTGGTGACAATAGTGCACAATCCATTTGGCTTTTCCCGCCAAAAATATAAGTATTTAGTGTTACCGTTTTTAAAACAGGGACAAGTTTTGGTGTTCCTATTTTAATTACCTTTTAGTAATTAATTTGTTGTGACAAAACAGTGTTTTATAAACGCATGGTGTACTTTAAAAGTGATAGAAAGTTAGGTAGAATATTCCCAACAGTTTTTATTTTACGTCATCATCATTATCAGCCGCTCGACACCCACTGCTGGGTATAGGCCTCCTCCGAAGATCTCCACGACGATCGGTCCTGCGTAGCCCACAACTTGTCAAAATAGTACCAAAAACCGAAAAATTGGCCGCCATCTTGGATTTTTTAAATATTTAATATTGCATTGTTATTTTCTTGTCAAAATAGTACCAAAAACCAAGTTTCTTCAAAATCAGCCGCAAACAAAAAAAGTTGGCTGCCGTCTTGGATTTTTTACTTTTTTAACATTGCGTTGCTGTTTTCTTGTCAAAATAGTACCTAAAACCGAGTTTCATTGAAATCGGCCCGCAAACAAAAAAGTTAGCCTCCATCTTGAATTTTTGACATTTCTTACATTGCGTTGTTGTTTTCTTGTCAAATTAGTAGGACCAAACACCGAGTTTCATTGAAATCGCCCAACAAACAAAAAAAGTTGCCACTATCTTGGATTTTTTTAAATATTTTCAACATTGCATTGCTGCTTTCTTGACATAAATTAGTACCAAAAACCAAATTTCATCGAAATCTGCCCACAAACAAAAAGGTTGGCTGCCATCTTGGATTTTTAAATGTTCCTAACATTGCATTGCTGTTTTCTTGTCAAAATAGTACCAAAAACCAAGTTTCATTGAAATCGGAATGAAAAAATACATGTTAATTTAATAATTAATTAAAACGGAACAAACGATAGCCCTTGAAGAAGTGTCCCGAGCTACTAAGAACGGCAAAGTATGCAGCTCGGGCTCGTCCGACTCGCCTCTCCCCCCTCACGCCCCGCACGCTTGCCCTTTCTAGACGTCTCCGTCGGCCTACTGTAAGGAATATTTATTCTGTAATACTACTATGAGTAGAAATATTTTGTTGTTGTTGTTTTTGGTGCATATATCTGCTGATTCGTGTCTAGTCGTTACGTTATTTGGTTGGACGTATAGTTTTGTGTCCCTGTTTGTGTGTATTGACCAACCAGCCACCAATCCTTTAGGAATCTGGTCGTTAGCCTTAGACTGGTATGTACATAAGGACACAGAACAATATCATAGCTGTGCAGAATAGAAAGAACTTGGCCAGAACTGTAATGGTGGACCTTTGAACTGACGTAGGGTGCATATCTTCGGTATCTGTCATACCTGTGAAGCAATATAGGGCTGTCATCGCTATCACGACTCGAAGAGTAGCAGCGGTCATCGTCCTCCCACTGTTTGTCCATACCATTTTGGGCAGCTTAAATCAGTTATAGGTATAGTTACTTACTTGGTATAATAGTTGCTGGTCAGTTTTTTATACATTTACATTTAGATTTTTCACTGCCAACTTAAATTATTTATCACCCACATGTAGTCGCCCGTTTTAAGTATTTTTGTAATCCACTGTTTGTTGCCCGTTTAGTTATTCTGTCGCCCAAAAAATAAACTGCTGACCGGTTTAGTATTTAAGTATCCCACTAACAGTCGCCTTTAATTATTTCCAGTCACCCAATGGGGAATGTCCCATAAAAATAAAATTGGCTGAATATTTTTTATAGGTAGGAATAAGCTCCCGTAGTAATAGAAAAAAGTTTCAGAATTTTCGGTTCCTTAAAAAATTAAAAAAAAATTGAAGTCTCTTCGACTTCACAAATGTACGAAAGTAACAGCAGAATGGAAATTATACCTTTTCCACCACCTGCCACAACCACAACCATGGAAATAGTACTATAAACCGGAATGAGCGCTTCGCCCCAAAACGAGCCGACAGAGAGGTCAAGTAGATGTATGTGTCCTTTTCTTCATTAGGGTGACCAAACCGTATGGTTGGCCGGAGACATACATAATACTTTAAACTGTTTAATATAAACTTAAATACCTAGGTAGTTCTTTATTTATAATTAACACTTTTTACCGCGTTTTTATTAGGTTGCTTGCTCTTTTGTTTGTTTGAGCACAAATTTTGCAAACGATTTTATACCAAATTCCCGATGAGCTAGAGACTTGAAACTTTGAACACAGGTCAGAAATGGAAGGAAATGCAATATTACAGTGTCATTGAGGTGATCTGATAATGGAGCCGGAAGAACGCCACAGGAACTCTATGATGAATAAAACTATACAACCCCATCGTGTTTGGGCTTATTAGAATTGTCTTGACAAGTACTCTGACGGGAGACGAGGTTCAGGGTCGGATGATGAAGTCTGGATTCCATGCCATAGGAACTCAATATTGAAATCATGCAACCCCATCGATTTTGGGCTCGTTTGAATCGTCTTGACGAGTGCTCTGTTGGGTAATAGTATCCAAGAGTCTGATGATGGAGCCGGAAGAAGGCCACAGGAACTCTGCAATAAAACCTTTCAACCCCATCGAGTTTGGACTCGTTTGAATGGTCTTGACGAGTACTCTGATAGGCGGTGGTATATTTTTAGTTTAGCTCATTAACTAAAAAAAAGAAAATTAATATTTATTTAAAAAAAATATTTTTTAAGAACAAATTATTTATCACATTTTTATTAAGTTGCTTTTTTGTTTTTATTTTTTAAATATGGTAATTCAACCAATTAAAATCTAGTTTATTCAATCCAATTTAATTTCAAGTGTAAATAATTACGCAACTTTAAAGTTTATTCCAATTTTTAATAAAAATGCAATGTGCGTGAACTTCGGAAAAACAAATAAATGTTGGAAAAACAAGTAAAAGTAGGAAAACATTGTCTAGTGATCTGTAGTTAAAAAAAGATGCAAACGATTTTCGACTTTAGTGACGTTTGAAATTCGATTGCTTTTTCCCATAATTATACTTGTACATTTACTTTGCTGTTTCATTAAAAACTGTTATTTTGGTAAAGATGTCAATAAGGTCTAAAATACTTGCACCAATTTCTTTACTTGTGAAATTAATAAAATGGGTGCAAGAGATTTACGAAGACACAATGTTAAAAATATTAAAAAAAAACAAAATGGCGGCCAACTATATTGTTCGTGGGCCGATTTTATGAAACTCGATTTTGTTACTATTTTGATCAAAATATAACAAAGAAATGTTAAAAATATAAAAAAAAATATGGCAGCCAGCTTTTTTATTTGTGGGCTGATTTGAATGAAACTCGGTTTTTAGTACTAATTTGACAAAAAAATAATAACACAATATGTATTGGAAAAATTAAAAAATCTAAGATGGCAGCCAACTGGTTTGTTTTTGGGCCGATTTCGATGAAACTCGGTTTTTGGCAATAATTTGACAAGAAAATAACAACGCAATTTTTAAAATACTAAAAATCTATGATGGCGGCCAACTTTTTTGTTTTTTTGGGATGATTTCGATGAAACTCGGTTTTTGGGTACGATTTTGACAAGAAAAACCAAGTTTCATCGAAATCGGCCCAAAAACAAAAAAGTTGACCGCCATCTTGGATTTTTAAAATTTTCAACATTGCGTTATTATTTTTTTGTCAAAATCGTACCAAAAACCGAGTTTCATCAAAATCGGCCCAAAAACAAAAAAGTTGACCGCCATCTTGGATTTTTTAAATTTTCAACATTGCGTTGTTATTTTCTTGTCAAAACCGTACCAAAAACCGAGTTTCATTAAAATCGGCCCAAAAACAAAAAAGTTGGCCGCCATCTTGGATTTTTAGTTTTTTAAAAATTGCGTTGTTATTTTCTTGTCAAAATAGTTCCAAAAACCAAGTTTCATCGAAATCGTCCCAAAAACAAAAAAGTTGGCCGCCGTCTTGGATTTTTAGTTTTTTAAAAATTGCGTTGTTATTTTCTTGTCAAAATAGTTCCGAAAACCAAGTTTCATCGAAATCAGACCATAAACAAAAAAGTTGGCCGCCATCTTGAATTTTTAATATTTTAAAAATGCGTTGTTATTTTCTTATTAAAATAGTGCCAAAAACCGAGTTTCATCGAAATCGGACCATAAACAAAAAAGTTGGCCGCCATCTTGAATTTTTTAATATTTTAAAAATGCGTTGTTATTTTCTTATCAAAATAGTGCCAAAAACCGAGTTTCATTGAAATCGGACCATAAACAAAAAAGTTGGCCGCCATCTTGAATTTTTAATATTTTAAAAATGCGTTGTTATTTTCTTATCAAAATAGTGCCAAAAACCGAGTTTCATCGAAATCGGCCCATAAACAAAAAAGTTGGCCGCCATCTTGAATTTTTTAATATTTAAAAAATGCGTTGTTATTTTCTTATCAAAATAGTGCCAAAAACCGAGTTTCATCGAAATCGGCGCATAAACATGAATTTGATTATTAATATAAACTTTACCCCTCGCCTGCGACTTCCAGTTATTTCCATTGATAGAACAATTTCGTTTTTGGGAAATCAGAAATGGTGTAGTATTTATGGTCACCCTAGTTTTGTAAAGGAATATTTCCCGAATATTGAAATTCTAAAATTGAAATTTGGCGCCAAAGTCAAAATCGGATCGGAGTTGCCAGGATTGACACTTGAATTTATACAACTACAATAATGCTGATTAGCATTATTGTAGAAATCTAATTAAATCAAAAGAGTAAGTTTAGTTTTATTTTACAATTACTATGTGTTATTCTAAATTAATATTTAAGTAGTATATTTTCAATATTCCACTCCGAATCCTTAACTTTGACACACTACGTGATTGGTAACGTACATTTTTTTTTCCTACTATCGTGGTATTATTGTTTTGTAATGGCAATTGTGCGAACGAGACACCGACCTCCACCTAGTGTTGTTTCATTCACACAGTAGTCTTCAGTCAATGTCATCGATAGAATTTCAACTCTATGACGAAGGCAATACAGTTGAATTTCTTTTAAACGAATTCTGAAAATTTTTGTATAGTACTCACTCCCTATATGAACCTCCTTGACCACAACACAGTATTAAAAAAAAGAAATGTCAAAACTTTTTTTTTCTTAATACTTGTTGCGATTGTGGCAGGTGGTGGCAAAGGTATAATCTCCATTCTGCTGTTACTTTTGTACATTAGTGAGATCGAAGATACTTTAATTATTTTTTTTAATTTTTTACGCGACCGAAATTTTTGATACTTTTTTCTATTACTGTGGGAGCTTATTCCTACTTATAATAAATAAAAATATAAAATAAATAACAGCTAATTTTATTTTTTTCGGACATTCCCCACTACTTTATTCCCTTTTTTAAACTTTCGCGATGCATGCATTCAAATATAAAAAGCGTAAGCGAAGGTCAATTATTCTAAAACGACCGGCCTTACGTAATCTTTTACTTTTAGATTATAATTTTATTCGGAGCTTATAATCGGATGATGTGATGTTATATTTTTGTTTTGACTAATTAAATTAAGCGTGAGACAGTATTATCACATTAATTAAGACCTGTCAACACAAACGATAATTGGACGTTCTTCTATGTTATGTCCCAAAAACATTAAAGATAATGGTTTTATGGGACTCATCCGTCACTGCCATTATTTACTATTGGTGACCTTAATGAGTCATACTTAGTTAATAAGAGGGATGATTTTTTAACATTGAAAATGTTTGTGTTTTTGTGATCGAGTATAGTGCCCCGATTTATGAGATTGTGACGTTTGCCTGTAGTTTCGCAGATACGAGAGGACAATTAAAAAATCGGGCGTTAATTTTTAGGGATTTCCAAAAATTTGACAAAATTTTAAAGTTTTTTCGGCGACTTGGATAGAGAATTTCCGAATAGGTATGTTTTTTCAAGAAAAGGCTAAAATAGATCTCGGGATTGAATTAAGCTACAGTTTAAACCATCTTAGGAGGCGGGTGGACAAAAAAAGTGTAGGCTGTAGAATCCCTTTCGCGCGAGGTCAGCCTGCACTAATAATGTAATAATGCACCAATAAAGTAACGGCACCTGAAAAAAATGCCCATAATCAAGCAATGCTAAAATGCAATAAAATGGAGTTATATAAACGAAGTTTATTTATTATAGAAGTGGATTAAACTTAAAGTTGAAAGTACCTACACTACAGTTTGCATAAAACCTGACTATTAATATGCTAATATGAACCAACAAAAGTCACATATAATATTGATGACGTCACACTAAAGGAGATTGTCAGTTTTTCGCTTCACTGTGTAAGCAATATTAATTATCCCCTCGTTTAATAAAACATGGTGATGATCCAGTTGCTCATGTAGCTTTACATTTTGTCACATGTCATGATGTCACCTAAAGGTCCCAAACCCATGCATGACTTTTATGATTTTTGCTTTGAAAGGTGACATTACAGTAGGGTGTCTCTGAGTTATCTTTGTAAGGACGCATTTTAACAATATTTCGGGGAGTAAATGTTTATTTTTGAGATGAATTCGTATTTTTTGGTAGTTAACAAACCAGCTTACTGTACTTGGGAAGATAATACAACGAGTTAAATATTAGTTATTAGTAAGGTAAGTATGTATTATTTTTAAGTATTTGTTTTTTCTTATAAAAAAAACCGGCCAAGTGCATGTCGGGCCACGCGCAGTAGGGTTCCGTAGGTACATTATACCATACCATATTTTAATACCACTATCATTTTTCGTCTCAAAAATAACTTTGTTTTTCACAGTATTTGTAATGAATGACAAAGTTATATTTGCGGTTTTGGAAAATGTGCTATATCTCAAAAACTAATTACTGTATCTCGTTCAAACCAATTTTCGTTGAAAGTGTTTATTAAGATCTATAGCTTATATTTTTTTTAGATTTTTCACCCTCTTACTTTAAAAGTTAAAGGGGGGGGGGACACACATTTTACCACTTTGGCGGCATATATCTTTCAAACGGTTGACTTTGTGAAAAAATTGTCTTAGGAACCTCAATGTCATTTTTAAAGACCTATCTATAGACACCCCACAAGTATTGCTTTGATGAAAATAATTATTTTCAGTTTCAGTTCCATGTATGGGGAGCCCCCCCTTAATCTTTCATTTTTTTTAATTTTGTGTAAAAATCGTAAAGCGGTTCACAGAATACACCTACCTACCAAGTTTCAACTATGTAGTCCTAATACTTTTGGAATAAAGTGGCTGTGACATACGGACGGACAGACAGACAGACAGACAGACAGACATGACGAATCTATAAGGGTTCCGTTTTTTGCCATTTTGGCTACGGAACCCTAAAAAATATAGTGGCCTTTTAAAAAAGGAAAGTAGTGTTCAACATATTTGTCCATTCCAATAACCCGTAAATAAAGACCTATTTTAAACAAGTTAGAATTATCTTTATATTTTCTAGATAAGTGTGATGGGAATTAATAGTTTAGCATTACCAAAAAATAACATTTTGTTCCTAAAAATTTGTAAATACACACCAAATCCTAAACTACCCAACAAGATTTGATGGGTATTTACTAACTCTGGGTTAGATTAGATTAGTATGGTGATCATTTAAACATAAGCTTATTATAATCAAGTTGTTGATGATAACAAAATTAATAATTTTGTCCCGAAGCACATTAATTCATTGGTATTACTACAAGCCTATGACATTACACAATCCAGGAGCCAATTGGGTCGATGTTATCTATTCTAATATTACGTAAGATCCAAATTTGAATAAGCATGCAGTTGTACAAATTATACAAAAACATGGGATGGGGCTATGTGTCGCTACACCCCATGACTTGCATGACGGTGCAGTTTCTGTGAAAACACGGCGGCTGGGTGACGCAAACATGGAAACACAGATCGTTCCGTAGATTTTGAATTAATTTGGAAAGTTTAAAATTAAACACCTGACTAAAAAAAACACTACAATTTTCTATTTATTACCTGACTTAATTTTTTCCCATTTTACAGTAAATAATATGTATACAGTATACAATAACATTTCGTACAGAATGTGTCAGAAAGCGTTCATCAATGTTTTTTGATAAATAATAAGCCTTGCTAGTGATGTAAGTAATTGTTTTGTATTTTTTTTAGCTTTTAAATTACCGTGCACAAACTTAAATAGGTATAGTATACCAACTTATAAAAGGTTTGGGGGCTGGAGACAGAAAGACGGTCCAAATATTTTACCCACAAAAAACATTTTCATGTATTGTATAATGTTGCCATTAGAAGTAGAAACGTTTAACCCTTATGAATGTATCCAATATCTTACTAGGGAGTAGACCATAAAGTTAATAATACTTACCTTTCCGCTATATATTAACTTTATGGAGTAGACTCCTGTAAGAATTTGACGTTTTTCACGATTTCTGTAACTTTTTTGTAAAATTGAATATTCAAAGTGCCGAAAGTTACCTACCATCCAAAAAAGAAGAAAATTTTAATCGTTTCAAATTATAAAAGGAGTTTCATTCATTCCAATGAAAGTCGTTAGAACCCTAGTCCGTCGCTGTTTTTCGGCGGAGTGTGAGCAGGGGGAGTATTACAACCTCTTAAACATTTGCCAGGTTTATGAATTGCTATAGTTACATCTCTTTCTCGCTGTATAGCAAATAAAAGAGATAGATTGATAACCAGTCAGAAAACTGCCAGGAAATAAGAGGTCATAATACGGCCCCAGGTAGTACAATTACACGCCGCTCACGCGTGGAAATCGAAAATTAAAAGCTCGTTTTTCATGCCTTAAGTGATTACCACTAAATTTACATTAAGTGTACGACGTAAGTATGTTAGTTGAGAAGAGAATTTCATGTCATTTTTAATTATTAAAAAATGTCCAAATGCAAAAATGTAGTATATCTTAATACATATCGGTTTAGAAGAAACATATTTTTTTGTAACTTCAAACAAGCGCCGAGATTTTCGAAGCTGTGAATAAGATCTTAAAGTAGGTACTTAATATTTTATATTTTAATAAAACAAACATAAAATATGCTGCAACAACTTCTTATAAAAAAACATAAGTAATTAAAAGATCATTAGCGTTAAAATAGGTACAACAGTTGTCGATACACAAATTGTTGGCTGTTATCTAGCATACTGATATAGCATTGGACAAAAACAAACATATTCGATCATTTTGGACACTCCAAATGTTTATAATCGAAGCAACAAGGACTAAATTAGCTTGTCAATTTGTGTCGAAGGGATGGTAACAGGAAATAAAAAAACAGTTTGACGGACTATAAAAAGTTGTGGTTTGCTGTCTTTAAAAGCTTTCAATTTTACGGCGCTAACTTTAGGATACATTTTAGTTTGTGCTTTCGTTTTAAGAATGTGACATACTATTGATAAAGTTTGGTAAACAGCTCCTGAAACGATCAATTTGAGTTTTACTGTGTGCAGTTGGCGCCTGCGCCGGATGATACCAACATTTTAATAAACAAACACAGGATCACGATATTTGGATGGACAAATTTATTATCGAAACGATCCATCATAACTGACGTGACGGAAAACCAGAAGCTTATATTAATGACGCGAAGGTGAACCGAACTAAGAGAATTTAGAAGTGTAGTGTTTTCGTGTTTGTGTACTTCTGCTGTTTTATGTTCTTTAAGCAAAAGTTGGTTGTCTAAAAAACTTTTAAAACTTCGACTTTTATTAATGTAAAAATGTTACATAGTTCAGTAAAATTACGGGAACTAGTATGACGAAATTGAAATAATTTGCAAGCCGTCTTTCTTTTTTTAATCGTTAAATTAAATGTATAGCTGTAATTTTGTGAATGAATCCCATCTAATTTACACTAGTTATTTTTTTAGGTACTTTAATGACCAAAATATTAATATATTTGGTTGCCTTAACTTTTTGCTTGATATGCAACATTACATTGATTGTGAATAATCCAAAAAAACAACTACGCTGTATTTTTTGTATTCGTAAATATAGTTGGATTCGTAAATATAGTGTTTTATATTCACATCAAAGTCAGATGCAATAAATCAGACTAAAAAAATCGGACTAAAAACATTAAAACGGACTAGTAAAAACAGACTATAAAATAAAACCTAAAAACGTGAGGCGCATGCTAAAGACAATTTTACTAAATGCGCCCCACGTTTTTAGGTAAAAAAACTTCTATAGGTCTGTTTTAAAAACGTGTTCATAAAAAAGTTTTTTTTTTCAGTAGGTAAATTATTATTTTCTGCTTTTTAGTTAACGAATTAAGACTAAATAAAAATATATCAGATTACTCGTCAAGACGATTCAAACGAGCTCAAACTCGATGGGATTGCATGCTTTTATTTATTAGAGAGTTCTTATGGCCTATTTCCGGCTCCATTATCAGATCCTCGGACACTATTTCCCATTTAGAGTATTCGTCAAGACGATTCAAACGAGCCCTAACTCGATGGGGTTATACATAGTTTTATTACAAAGTTCCTGTGGTCTTCTTCCGGCTCCATCATTAGAACCTGAAAACTATTTTCAAACAAAGTACTAGTCAAGACGGTTTAAATGAGCCCAAACTTGATCGGGTAGCGTAGTTTTATTGAAGAATTCCTGTGTCCTTCGTCCAGCTCCATCATCAGACTATGGAAATCATTTCCCAACAAAGTACTCGTCAAGACGATTCAAACGAGCCTAAACTCGATGGGGTAGCGTGGTTTTATGATAGAGTTCCTATGGCCTTCTTTCGGCTCCATCATCAGATCTTTGGACACTATTTCCCATTAGAGTACTCGTCAAGACGATTCAAACGAGCCCAAACTCGATGGGGTTTGCTTGGTTTTATTACAGAGTTCCTGTGTCCTTCTTCCAGCTCCATCATCACACCTTGGAAACTATTTCCCAACAAAGTACTCGTCAAGACGATTCAAACAAGCCCAAACTCGATGGGGTTGCACGGTCTCAATATTGAGTTCCTATGCCATGGCCTTCCAGCTTCATCATCAGACCCTGAACATTATAATATTAGAGTACTTGTCAAGGCGATTCTAACGAGCCCAAATACGATAGGGTTGTATGGTTTCATCATAGAGTTCTTGTGGCCTTCTTCCAGCTCCATCATCAGATCAGCTCAATAACACCATAATATTGCATTGCTTTCCAGTTCTGACCTATGTTTAAAGTTTCAAGTCTCTAGCTCATCGGGAAGCTAGTACAAAATCGTACGCAAGCTTTGTGGACAAACAAACTAGAAAGCAACCTAATAAAAAAAAACCGGTCAAGAGTGAGTTGGACTCGCGCACCGAGGGTTCCGCATAATCATAAATATATTTGGATATGTTACTTTAGTACAGTCTTTAAAAAAGTAGGATAAACGGCAGACAGGTGGAAGTGCTAACAGGCGGACAGTTAATTTACAAATCTTAACCACAGCTGCTTATGGTGACTGAAAAACACATTGCAAACCATAGACATAGACAAATTTTCGCTGCAAACTGTTTATATTAACTAAGTCGGAACTTATTATTCTTTTATTCGTACGGCAAATAGTAGGTATTTTAATTATATTAGAGTCAGCCACAAATTATTATTGTAGTATTAGGTTGCGCCATCTCTTAACCGATAGTGGAACTATTTTTTTCTTAGGTCAGCATTCTTAGGACAGCGCCATCTGTTGACTGGTAGTGAAACTAAAAAATTTTTGTTTGTTTTTTGAATTTCTAAAAGAGTGTGTTATATTGAGACATCGTTTTATTTTTCCTGTAATCTTTACATAAACTTCTATCTCATAGAGTTATTTCAGATTTTTCTCTTTCCAAACTTTGGAGATAAGGAGGGGGGGACGGTATTTTTTTACATTTATCATCATAAGTCGAAAGCTATGCGGCCTAATAAAAAAGAAAAAATGTTTTAAAATGTGCAAACAGCGCTCTTTTATATGCCCTAGTCAGCTCACTCCAAATTTTTAAGACCCCTTTTCAGTCCCTGTTGTAAAAAAATATTTTTTTATTATTTCTTTCTTACTTGCAAAATAGTTGGGCAAATGTCATCTTAAACTATTCCAAATTTCAAGTTGATACCATTAGTAGTTCTCGAGATATCCAGCTGTGACAGACAGACAGACAGACTGAGTCACACCATAAGGGTTCCTTTTTTACCATTTTGGTACGGAACCCTAAAAACGTGTTAACGTATTAAAAAAGTACAGGTTATTAGCATCGTAATTTTACTGAACTATACCTATACAACCGTGCTTACCTGCAGTGGACATGTATATTATATTATACTAGCGGCCCGCCCCGGCTTCGCACGGGTGCAATGTAGTTACTAAATGTAAAACTGTGCTAATGTGGTGTCAGTGTAAAGTTATTAGATTATACTACAGGATACATATACCTAGGAGGACAACATATACCTATACCACGTACGCAAGGGGTGTTATAATATAATTGACGTGTGTGTGTGTCTGTCTGTCTGAGGCAACCAACCTAGCTCCCAAACTTATGGATCGATTTTAATGAGGTTTTTATGCATAGTTTAAGAGAAGCGTTTAGACGGCGGGAAGCGACTTTTTTTTATACTATGTATAGCTTTTGCCCGTGAGTCCGCCCGCGTGGCAGTCGGTAATCGTTGTAAGTCTTCCCGTAGAAACCAATGATCGGGATGAAAAGAAGCCTGTGTTAAGTATTCCAGACTTATTCTATATCTGTGCCAAATTTCTCCTAAATCCGTTCACCCGTTCAGACGTGATTGAGTATGATATGATTGAGTAGGTACCTAACAGAACAACATCCAAACATCAAAACTTTCACATTTATACAATTTTGTGATTGTATAGGTAATAGCTGCACCCCGCGGTTTTGCCCGCGCAGTCTGTCGATTCTGTA
This sequence comes from Agriphila geniculea, assembly GCA_943789525.1. Classification (NCBI taxonomy): domain Eukaryota; kingdom Metazoa; phylum Arthropoda; class Insecta; order Lepidoptera; family Crambidae; genus Agriphila; species Agriphila geniculea. Next base: position 24,504,617 of record OX038871.1, read on the forward strand.
ACCAAACTCGCATCTCACTTCACTTCGCGTGAATTTGTTATTAGACATTTGTTTACTAAATGAGCTATTTTACTGATTGCAAAAAAATCTTTTGTGATAAAAAAATGTTCTCATCATTATCTTATTTATGATTTAAAATTCCCGTGCAGTGAAGTGAGATTCGAAGTGGGGTTCGAGTTTGGTTACAGAACCAGCGCCCTGTTAACGATTCTGTATTAGTTAGGTAGGTACTTAATAAAATTTATTAGCGGTTATTTAACAAAATAAGTATAATAATATTATGTTACATTTAATACTTACCTTATAGTTAAAAATTCTAATATCTTTGCTTAATAGTTATCTTCTTTATAAATAAAAATCTATGTATGTGTATTTGTTTCCTTTGCACTCCTAAACCATTCATCCACATCCGATTATGATGAAACTTTGGTGAATGTTTGGTGAATTGTTCTGCTTACTACTGAAAAGGTTTCTGGCTTCTCTAAATACCACATTCCTTGTCACATTATCTGATATTTGCCAGATGTTGCCGTTTTATTTGACTAATATTTCGTAAAGTAGTTAAAATAAGGATAAAATCTTATACAACATTATAAGAATCAAAGCTTGTCTTGAAAATCGGGAAAATTAGAGATTAAACGTCAGCCCGTGCAGTGACAACTGACATTTATTTTTCTTAATCATTCAAATGCACTAAGAAGTTTTGATTCCGATATCAAAGTCAACCACCCTAAAAATAGCTTTCTACCCCTTTTCAACCCTGTTAAGGGATACATTTCAAAAAAATACGAAACACGTGTTCAATTAATTTTGTAAAAGAATGTCTATGCCAAATTTCAAGTCAATCGGGCCAAGGAATCGCGTTCTCCCATACAAACTTTGCCACCCTGTTTCACCCTCTTAGGGATTGAATTTCGCAAAATCCCGTCTTAGTGAGCACCTACACCCTAAAAGGGACCCCCATGCAAAATTTGAGACTCCTAGCACTTGTAGTTTTTGAGATTTCGTGATGAGTCAGTGAGTGATTTACGCTTTTATATATATAGATTATATTATCACTTGCCAATCAAGGACAGTGCCTGTAAAAGTTTTTATAACATATTTGCTCGTAAAGGGTCTCTTATTACACCAATTTCAATATCGTATTGTATCTCATTACGAACTTGTGCGGTAATGTAAAGTAAAACGCACAGTTTCCTTGATAAACCGTGCGTTTTACTTTACATTACCGCGCGGTTTGTTAAGATGCTACGTCTAAAACGAACGGTACTTTTTTAAATCTTAGCAAAGAGTTTTTATGTCAGAAAAGAGGTCAACATTTTATGAATAAAATTAACTTTGGGAGATAAAATATAATAAATAAACATTATATTATTTAATTTAATTAATTTTAACAATAAATTACAATTATTTATCTGTAACAAAAACACAAAAATATTAATTTACTTTATTAGTAATACTGGCTGTTTTTAATGCCTTTGCCTTTAAAAAAAGCGGTAATGCGCGCGCGCATAGCTAATTTAAACAAGTAAAAATTATTCCACGCCCTATTTTTGCTTTATTGTTTTTATTTGAAAATGTCGTCAAGTAGTGATGAATTTATTAATTCGACACCGCCAGAAGTCTCAGAGGCAGCGAAAAAGGCTACTCTAAGCCTCTTGCCCGAAAAATTGTCCGATAGATATACTTACAAGCGTATCAAAATTTCATCATAATATGGAAGACAAGCAAAGATGCAAAGTCCGAGTTTTATTTATTTCCTCGCAAATATGTTATAAAACGTATTATGATATACGTGCGCTTTGATAATTAACAGCCTCTGCTTTCTTGTAGCCCGAGCCGTAGGCGAGGGCAATATCAATATCAATAGCAATATCGCCTCGGCTTATATCATAATGTACTAATACCTACCTACCTTACTATTATAAACTAAAACTTTGGATTACTAAATTTTTTTGAATGTGTGTCACTAGAACTCAAGCAAAGAGTTTTATGATTACGAAAGATCAATTTAGAATGAAAAAGGGTCACAATCACCCTGACACCAGGGAATGTTAACGTTATTTTTGAATATAACGTTATTTCTTACTTTTTTTACCGTTAATTTTAACTTTAACGTTATGTCAATAAATAACGTTAATTTTTACGTTAATTTGAGAAATAACGTTAAATTTAACGTTATTTACTGAAATAACGTCTAATAAATAAATAACCGTCTAACGTTACTTATTCCTTATTTTTACCGTTACTTTAAAATTAACGTTATTCCAATTAATAACGTTAATTTTTTACCGATAACTTTACCGGTACTAAATTTAACGCTATATTTAATGTTAATATTACCGGTAAAATATTTTTAACGTCATTTTTACCGGTAAATTTACCGATAAAATGTTTTAACGGTATTTTTAACGTTATTTTTAACGTTATTTTTTTAGTTCGTTATTTTTTTAACGGTATTTCAATCCCTGCCTGACACGTACTTCGTCGTCAATTATGAAAACATATCAACCAACCAGCGAACTAAAATCTATGGAATAAGCATTCTGCTCAAAAAATGGCACTACACGAAAAGTACAACTAAGTGGATAGACCTAAAAATGCTGGCATTTAATTATGCAGCACAAAGCGTCTGAACACTAGTTGCTTATTAGCAACCATAATTTGTATACAAGATATAGAAGATATAGATATTCTCTATACTTAAACGAAAAAATAAGAAACTTTTTTTCTGTATCTTTTTACTGTCTTCTTTGTATCTTTTACACCATTTGACTATAAAGGACGTCATTTCTAATAAACTCTCTCTTTTTATTTTTTCTCTTCAATACAAACTGCAATTTGTTGAAAAGAACACTAACGTCAGTCACCGGGTGCGTGGCTGGCCCGACTAAAGCTGAGCGGATTGTACTTTTTGGGCCCCGTGGAGCCATTTTTTAAGCAATATTTGTTTGCAATTACACTTCCATAGGTTTTAGTTCGCTGCAACCAACTCATATTACGTAAACCCTATTTATTTACCAAACACGTGTAAAGATCAAACATGAGTACGATAGATACCACACGACGGTCCTTCGGTCCTTATTCAAATAAGTCTCGTCTCGCAAGCTTGTCGCATGATGGATAGTCTCCAATTTTTAATCATCCCTATACACTCAACACTCAAAAAATACACAAATGTGAACCTTATCCTCCAGGCCTATATGCTTGCTTCTGTGGTATTACGTTTGGCTGCTTCTTTTATGAGTAAAAAAGGCTGTTTAATATTAAAGTTTGAAATTCGCTCTTGCTTGATTTTGAGTAGCGTTGGTTATTGTTTTCCGGAAGATATTGTTTATTGAACTTTTTACAAATAAATTAACTACCTATCGTATTTTTTTTTAAATTATTGTAGAGGTACTTTGGTAATTTATTTACTTCACTGTGAGTAGTTTTTGAAATAAACCTACTCTAAAGTAAAATCGACCTAAATAATAGTCCCAGACACTTCATCATTGCCCATATGAAACTAATCTTTGATTAACTAAATAAAGTCATTATTATAATTATTGCTTCTGAACAACCGCCTTTAAGTTATAAGCACATCAACATTAATCTGCTTTGTTTAGTTAGTGAAATGGATAGGCTATTGGATACGTAGATCTTTAATAAGTTTGCTTACATCTTGAAGTCTGCAAGATAATATTGCTCAAGCATAAAATTCCAATAAATTTTCATTAAAGCTGCGCTTGTACTTCGATAATATGATATCCCATTATTTCTGCTTGTAATGGGTCCTTACCTAATAATACCATAGGTAATACATGGCTTTCAAGTTTCCTTCATAGCTTTAACTCACTAGACTTCTGGAAATTGAATTCAAAACTTAAATCAAGAAAAAGAAGTTGTCTCATTTATTATAAAGAATTCAAACAAAGCAATCCAAAGTTGAACCGTCTAAAGCCCGACAATAAGACTGGAGTATCAGCTGTGTTGTGTCGTGTGACGCGGGTCTAAGTTAATTTCCGCCTTCGCCGGATTCTAATGGAGTTTGTAGCAATCTAACCAATCCAAAGCAAACAACTTTAGTATCCAGCTGAATAACTTCCAAAGGCCCAACTTGACCAAAATTTCACATCCCTAATGATAGATTACATACAATCAAGGAAAAATTTAGAAACAAATTATGCTGTCTTAGATTGCCTATCTACAAAGGAGAAAAACAAGGCATTGTATCCAATAATAATGATACTCATCACGGCCAAAATCGCTCTCACGATATTGAATACGGAGTGCCGCAGCAAATAAATGCTCAAAATAAATTATCCGTTTCCAATAAACACACATCCTTGCCATGCTTGGAAGAGTATCGCGGTCAGAGAAAACGTGTTTTAGATACGGTTGTAGACTTTATTCTGGTAAGAGTAAAAGCTAAAGTCATTTGATCAACATTGTGTAGTTTCGGCACGCGACCGGTATCTGTCGGGCGTTGCGCGATTTTTCAAACCCCATCTTCCATGCTTAATCGAGCGCGGGTAAACATCGCATTTTTCGCCTCCCGCGGAAAAATATCAATAGGGTACTTTCGCAACTCGCATTGTAATCGATGGAGACGGAAACATTCCCACGAATGAATATGTTTTATAGGAGTGCAACCATTAATCATGCATTGAGTGGAGGCACAATGCCTGGCTTAATGGACTCCGGGTTTGTCGCGAGTGAACCGCTGATGGGTGTATAAACGTACGGTAGCTAACCAACAATGCGTTGGAAAGCTTTGTCTCTACTAAAGAGGTAATTCATCACGATTCACCAGATGAAACCTCCAAAGAAGTTATTAATGACCCTTTAAATACATAGTCTACATAAGCATTGAATACTCATGTATTCAATGAACTGCTAACAGTTGATGTGGATTATACTATGTACTAAATATTTTCTGCTATAAAATATAAAATGTACCCATCATAATGATAAGATAATATGTTGTGTGTTATTGTAAGTTTTTTCTGCTGAAGTAAAAATACACAATATTGTGACCCAACTCAATGTTAATGCAACTAGAAGAGAAAATAGAAAAGTTAAAATAGAATATGTCATGTCATGTAAACGTAACGCTGTACCTGACGCACGTCCCGTGTCCCAAGGAAACGTTTATAACAAAGATGTCGCTTTTCATTTGCATACAATAGGTACAGCCTCTTGTTAGTTTGACGCATAATATAAAACTTGTAAAGGGCTGCCGAACAAAAATTAACCCTAACGAGCGAAGTTGTCTTTACGACCCTTGTGAAGCAACCACGGCTTGAACTACGGAGCCATGGAAATAGGATTCGTTTCATAACAAATTAGCGATTAAGAGGAGGCCAAAAGTTTGGCAATTGGGCCCGCAACGATAATCTTTGACGTTGGAACGTCGCTTTTCATTTCGGAACATTGCCTTAAATTTGGAAGTATGTTCCAAATAGGAGACTATTTGGTCAATATGCAAAAGGGATTTTATAACTCTTTAATTTCTTTTTGATGTAGTCTATTAACTAAAGTAGCAGTTTCTATGGCAGTAACTTCATTAAAATTAAACTTCGTATAAGCTTAAAAATAATCTTCAGTGACTTATCGGATTACACCCATTTCGCGTGTAGACACGGAATCGTACTTTCAAACGGACTCTATAAATCCGATAGCTTCCGTGCCTTCACAAATCACCGTAACGCCTCTGCTCAATTAATCCAAGTAAAATTGATTGTAAGGGAACGCATTAATCGGTCCATTTCTCACTGTCAGCGATCCTTGTAGCCAGTGCAATTAGGTCATCGAGTATTAGGTTCCGTGCAAAAAAAGGAACATCCCAATCAATCAAACAGATTTACGTCGGAGGTGTCGAGATAGGGAGGTTTAGTGAAATCTGGCCGGGCAAAATGTTCTATTCTGAAAACTAATTGATGTGTTTGGTAAATCGACAACACAGTTTCCACTTCTGCAGAACGAAGTTTATGTACAAAATAGTAAATTTAATGATTAATAAATCATTAAATTAACTCTTACATTTTTACATTAACTTAGGTATTTAAAAGAAACTTATTGTTTACTATGTTAACTATATGATATAAAAAAATAGGCTAAAACTAATTTGCAATATATTTGTAAGAATTAAAATATAATACAGACATTACTTATTCAAACTTATATACCAAGGAGGCTAACAATCCAGAATTTCCTGCATCAAATGCAAGTTCCATAAGAAAGATTGATGATGCAGTCCCTGGATGCGAACGGGCGGGCGGGCCGCATCCGGGCCGTGCGACGGCCATTACAACTTGCCGGCGCCGATACACTAACTAAGGATCAACTTGATCCTGCTCCAATCCACAATGTTGGCTCACTGCTTTTGTCTGTGCACGATTTAGGATAATAGGATGGTTTAGCAAGCGCAACTTGGACTAATGACGAATGGTTTTAAATCTTTAATATGTTTGAAAGAGGCTTATGCTGCATGATGGATATTTTTATATCTGGTGAAAAAAAAGATGTTGAGATGCTGCAAAAGACACGCATTATTTCAGACCTTTCTTTTAATAAATTTCAATAAGTCACTCAGTAAATCAATTGTGTAAATTATTTCATTCAAGAGGTGTCGCTTATAACGATGGACCTAATTGTAAAAATGTGATTTAAATAAACTTATTCTGCGGCATTAATCGAACCTTTTCCCCTTTGTTTCCATTTTCTTCCCTTATTTCAATTAACTTTGCCAAGCTTCCATCACCACGATAAATCAACCGAATTTTTCCACTCTAATAAGCTCCCCCAGGACTTCATTCACTGAGCTGATGGCTAACCTCCAGTAGTGGAGAGCTACAACAAGAAGAATAAGGACTTCGTGCTATTATTAGTTTCTTCACACAAAAATAACCCAACATGAGTCCAACAAATATTCATCAGTGTGAGGGGGATATAGGGCAATCGGTCGGTTTCAGCCGGCTCAGTCACGTCGATATGTGTGACTGGAATCGTACTTGCTCGATCTTTCGTGATTGCGTTTCGTTCTATTTCAATCTAACCTCCTGTATGTTAGTCGAGTATCATATATTTATATGGTTTAAGCCTTCAAATAGTAAATAAAATATCATATTAGTACTGTACTGATATTTGTTTGATTTAACCATGGAAAGTTGCAATAAAAATATAAGGTCCTTCTGAAATAGTGCACAAAATTTTAAGGGCTCAATGTACTCATGCATACAAACAACTTTTACTATGGTACCAACATTGAAATCGCGAAGAAAAAATCAGCTGTTCGATAGAAAATTTAAAATCGAATAGATCAAAATGTATGGAACAGCTGAATTTTTTTTCGCGATTTCAATGTTGGTCCCATAGTAAAAGTTGTTTGTTTGCATGAGTACATTGAGCTCTTAAAATTTTGTGCACTATTTCAGAAGGGCCTTATGTATACTTTTCAGAATTGTTACTAGAAAACCTAAAACGTAGTAAATTACTTGCTCAGTGATAGTATATACCTACATCGACCTACCTTACTACTGAATAATAATACTCTGAGCAATTTTACGACTAATATATTATTTGTAGATTCTAGTTATAGTATTGTACAAAACACATTAGGGACGGGCCCACAGAAATAGTTCATATAACTTCCATATTACAAATTCCAAGGGACCATTAGGGTGAATTAATCAAAGAGAAGATATCCCGCCAAATCTAAGGCCCCCGATCCCTTAAATTGTATTGTCAAACCAACACATGGTGGCCGGTCGTTAACAAAATAGCTATTCTAACATTGGAATACAGTGCTGTGGTGCCATTTGTGACGAAACGAAGCGAAAAGTTGTCACAGAACAGAAAGCAACATACGAACTGGAATCTTCTTCCTTCAGCTTGTAAATGTTAAGTACAGGTGGTTGCTGTTCTATATCAACTCTGTATACGAATCGTTGAAAACACTAGGGCGAAAGCGGCTAAAATGGGTCGCTACTATCACGTAATTAAGTACCCGATCCTGATGTTCACCGGACCGTGAGGGGACATCGGACTTGAATAGTGCAGGAATTAAACTGAGCAATATTTAGACCAACCGAAATGCTGCTCTATTTCAAATGTGTTAAGTTTTATAGTAGCTTGAAAGGTGTGAAGGTAATGGTGAAATGTGCTGGGCAATTGGGGTAATGCGCGTTACGTATAAATTACAAGTTTTCTTTGGAGGCTGCGAATTAAGTACGGATGAAGGCTGTTAGTAGTTAGTGTCCGACTTTATTACCCGTTGCCCACGGTAGAGGTTAGGATAATGGCTTTTAAGGAGAACTTAAAACACCCTTTAATTAAAATTCACGTATGTGCATGACTTTTATTCAGTTTTAAATACAGTTAGGATAGCCTTTTTCAAGTTTTTGAGTAAATAGGTGTATATTTTATGTGGACTCGTTAACAAGTTATAGAAAATTAATTTTTCTTTCGTATTCTTTTGGGGCATGCATTTTGTTTAGAATTTCTTTACATTTTGTAGAATTTGTTAATTCCTTACTTCGACTCGTGTTTTGTATTCTAGGAATGATAAATACAGTCAAGTTCTACATTAGAATAAACTTCACTTTCAGATACACAGAACATATACAACCCCCTACTTTACTGCACTGTGTAAAGCCTGCATTAGTATTCTGAGCATCGGCAACAGGTAAGCAGGTCTCTGCACGTGTTTTAAATTGCATTTTTCGTTGCATTTTATATGAATAGCTTTTATTTTACAGCAGCTTTATATGTCCTGTATCAGACATGATATTTTTCTCAACAAACTACTATTTTACAAATATTGCTACATTTAACAAATAGAAAAATATTGCAACATTGACACTTTACAAAACTAGTTTGTTACTATGAAGAAAGCGGTAAGTTTATTAATAAAAAACCGGTCAAGAGCGAGTCGGACTCGCGCACCGAGGGTTCCGTACAATAATAAATATTATATTTGGATATGTTACTTTAGTACAACAGTCTTTAAAAAAGTAGGATAAACGGCAGACAGGTGAAAGGGCGAACAGGCGGACAGTTAATTTACAAATCTTAACCACAGCTGCTTATGGTGACTGAAAAACGTTTCAGCCACTCCACATTGCAAACTGTTTATATTACTAAGTAGGAACTTATTCTTCGTTTATTCGTACGGCAAATAGTAGGTAATTATATTAGAACCAGCCACCAATTATTATTGTAGTGTTAGGTTGCGCCATCTCTCGACCGATAGTGGAACTATTTTAATCTTCTTAGGTTAGCATGCTTAGGTCAGCGCCATCTGTTGACTGGTAGTGAAACTAAAGAATTTTTGTTTGTTTTTTGAATTTCTAAAAAAGTGTATTATATAAAGACATCGTTTTATTTTTTTGTAATCTTTACATAAATTACTATCACATAGAATTATTTCAGATTTTTCTCTTTGCAAACTTCGGAGATAAGGGGGGGGGGGGAACGGTATTTTTTTTTACATTTTTCACCATAAGTCGAAAACTATGCGGCCTAAGAAAAAAGGAAAAAATGTTTTAAAATGTACAAACAGCGCTCTTTCATATGATACCCCACATGCCCTAGTCACCTCACTTAAAATTTTTAAGACCCCTTTTCAGTCCCTGTTGTAAAATTTTTTTTTTTTATTTCTTTCTTTTTTGCAAAATAGTTGGGCAAATGTCATCTTAAACTATTTCAAATTTCAAGTTGATACCATTAGTAGTTCTCGAGATATCCAGCTGTGACAGACAGACAGACAGACAGACTGAGTAATACCATACCATAAGCGTTCCTTTTTTACCATTTTGGTACGGAACCCTAAAAAGAAAACTAATTCTGGTACAATGTTAGACATGTAGGGATTTTTTTCTACTTACCACTTTGCAATTTCAAACAGCTGTACATTTTTTTAATAGTTATGTATTTTACTTACTAAGATTTACGAGTAGGTAAGGAGTTCCAAAACCCATTGTAGAAAGAGGCACATAATGGTTTTTAGCAAAAAAAATCCTTCATTTCCTCCAAAACAAAAATGTCGCCAATAAAGGGCAATAACTTTCAAATGGAAATACTTCCTTAAGTTAGCCCAAGTTCCCGAATTTTACAAGGCGTAAATACACCTTCGCAAACTTTTCCTGACGCCGCGAGTTTCTCAGAAGTTCCTCGAGCCAATCTATGCACCCTTCAAGATCGGTTGTTAACTTGTACAACGGCTTATTTGACTAACAAACAGTATCGAATGCGATTATCCTAAGGGCGAGTGCATTTGCATTATGTATGAGACATTTCCGTCTGTGCTTGGGCCCGTCTGTCGTGCTCATCATTTTACGCTTTGGGCTATAGGATTTTGGTCTTTATATTTTTTGAGTTAAAATTTATTGTGGCATTTTCCAATGGTAACAGAAAAGTGATTGAATATAGTTGTTTTTTTATTGAATTTAAATGTTAACTTAAATCTATATTGTAGAACGATATTAGTGGTTACGGAAAAAAAACGACACATCTTCCTTCAGAATTTTATTGTCATAATATTAGTATATGGACTTCAATAATAAACTAGTCTTTGCAAAACAATTTTAGATATAAGAGAAAATTAAAGAACTGTGAAAAATAATATGTAGGTCGGAATAATTAAACATTTCGTAATAAATTTAATTAGGTTAGGTTATTATAATCTCCTTGTACAAATAAACATTTCAAATGACATTTACAAAATATTGTACTACTGAAAACAATGATTGTGTTATAAAAAAAATATTTTACTTTGAAGTAAAAGTTCCAAAATTACCTTAAAAAAACCATGTTAGGTACCTGCGATGTTTTCAGTTGCTGTAATATAAGGGCAAGTTGGTAAATATGGTTCTAAACTTCCTTTCTAGTTACATACTCGTATAACATCTCTAACACAACTCTTTTTTTTAGAAATAAATCAACTTCCATTAAACTGTAACTATCCCACTATTCCACTATCAGAGAATGTCCTTACTGCAAGTAATCATACAAATTGCTGTGAAAGCCATTTTCACCCGATATTAGAGAGCAATTAGGCCGTTAAAGTATTAACGACTGTGACAGGCGGACAGAGGATTTTGGTGGGTGGGAATGAGTGGAGTGGAGTGGGCCGGTGTTGGGTTGATAAGAATAGGACATAAAATGTATTGGACAAGTACATATGCTAATAATTAAATATGGGTTGGGTAATCTCATTAAGTCTTCTTCTTGTCAGCTAAAAAAGTCTCGAATAGGTGGTAGGAAAATATAGACAATTCAAAAGCACTTAATTTTTCAATTTCAATTTCAATATTAAAATCACTCTTATTTGCTTTAATAATGTACAGAAAGTATCGATATACAAAACTTAAGTAATGCGTTATGGGAAAGGTTGGTTATTGTGTCGAGGTTAGTGTGTGTACGTGAAAAATACGAAGCATAAAGTGATGGAATGAATTTTAAGCCAAGGAGAATTTTAAAGGGTCGCCTTTTTAAAGTCAACTTAAAACTTAAAACAACAAAAAGTTTAAGGGTCCATAATAAGAAAACATGGTTTGCGCGGGCCATATTTTTATATAGAAAACGTAAAATTGTAGGCACAAAAAAAACATGCGACAAGCTAAAGATATTATCTAGTTGCTACGCAAATTAACGCAAATTAATACTTGTGTATTAATTTGCGTATAAACCTCACAGATGATTGTAAAAAATAATATCATCAAAAGCGCTCGTCGCGGGCCATACTTTTGGTGTAAATAATAGCGGAAACGGATTAAATTCTATATCAAAATATACTTTAAATTTTTTTTCAAGAAAGATAATTGTGCTAAATATAATGATGAAAAAAGAACGAAAAACATCGAAAAAGAGCAGAAGTGAGGTTATTTTCCATACTCTTTACACGTAAAGAAAAAGACAGCCACAAATGATTTTGCATAACCGAGCCATAAGATACGTACATACTTAATAGTAAAAAAAATGCGACTGTAAAGAATAATATACGTAGGACTTTAATATGAGACAACATTATCCGTTTCCCTAAACAAATCTTAAAATGTCCCTACATTTTAAGATTTAAAAAAATCTAAAAAGGTCTTTATACTTTTTTTTCATTTTTAAAAAGCTAATCTTCTCCACACATTTCTAGTCCCATACAGCGACCACGATGGAGCATGACGAAGCAACGATGGCTTGTTTGTTTACCGTCATTGTCTCGACGCGCGTCCGTCGCATGCGCAACCCGCGCCCACTCCCGATATTTATTACCTGTGGCGACCATAGATAATGCTCTATGCTGTGAATAAAATTATGTTTGGAATATTTCATGTCGCGTAGGCGATGGTATACGTGCGTGTACAGTTTTATTTCAGATGTTCTTTAAAATTTATTGAAGTGCAAAATGCTTTTTTTACAGCGTGGATTTATTTTATAAGCTTTACTAATGACTTATAAACATAAAAGTCGATAATTTCTGAGATTTGTGATTTAACATGACATCAAAGCAAGTCTTTGCGAGCGAGGTGGAAAATTCAGAGCCCATGTGGTGTTGTAGTGACGAATAAATCCTATATTTTGATCAGTGGCACACGCACTTAATATCATGTAAATAATACATAATATTATCCAATGGTGTACTATTATTTTTACCATTACAAAATATGTATCACCGATTTAACTTTTAGAGGGGCTAAAAACGTCCTTTCATCAATCAAACCCAGCCAACATCCCCAACACTTCAAAGTTAAAGTGTTCATTGGAACAAATTTGTAACATACTGTCGGTACCTCCCATGCATCACTCAGAGACTCAGCTGATCACATTACAGATTCCAATACCAGATAACCGATACAAATTTATGACGAGCTCCGTTTCTATATGAGATATGTGCTATCTGACCGATCTAACCGCACGCGGTCCCCTACACTTCGTGGTACGGTTTTAGTGCTTGAGATAGCGATTTATAAGGATAATGGGTCGTAAATCGGGTTATTGGTTCATAATATACATTTGGTAATGAGAATCTATTTCGGTTGGCTTCATGATGATTATCATTTGGTAACCCTGTCCCCTTAGCATGACCACCGAAACGCGATATTATATAGCGAGATATAACGTTTAACTGTCAAAAGACAATTGATTTTGACAGTTGAGTGTCGATAAAACGCTATATCACGCGATGTATATCGTATATTCATCGGCTGATCTTAAATACTTATTTTCATGCAGTAAAATTCATATAATTACATTTTACATTTAAGTGAAAGTTTCAACAAATGCACCTCTTGAGTACCTACCTAAGCAGACTATTCGTAGTAGTATATTTTTTCAAATATATCTTATTATACTGAAAATATTAAAATACGACCAACTATTTCAGTAAACGCATATACTATAGAACAGAGTTCTATAGTATTTGGTAAACGTTTACAATGTCTGTTCCTAAGATTTAAAATGTCGATTAAGATTTATTGCTAAACCGCTGCCTCTTGTGCTAATGTGCATGTTTATATAAGCCATAAGGGTAACACGATACTGAAAAATTGCATTGTCAATTTTAGAGTTCGTCATCCTTTCGGATAAATGTGACTTATATAGGTATTTGGTTGCATACTGAGTTTCTAACTTTTTATAAATGTTGACTAGCTTTATTACTACGGACGTAACAGCGAAAGTCTGAGTTGCACTGTTTGTTGCTTCGTAGCAACGTTTCGTAGTCCGTTAATTGTAGTCACGTTAGGGTGGGTACTCACTTAGGTTCGCGAACCTCCGCGCTCCGCGAACATGCACCGAAAAAATCGTTTATCCTCTGCTGGAACAGGGCGCCCAGGGGGCCAAGTCTGCTAATTGAAATAAAATGACACCGTTCTGCGATCAAGACGCGACCTCATTACGTTTGTTACTAATTGGGTATTCTGCTAAAAAAATATGACTGGATTAATGGTCGTCGTTGAATCGTAATGTCGTCGTAATGATGGTGTTGCCCACTAAAATCTACCATGAGGATAGATGTCACAGTGTAAAATAATAGCACTCTCATATAAATTCCATTTCAAGTAAAAAAACCGGTATTCAATCGAAATTTTTGTTTTTACGACTTATTTGGATAATTAATGGTCAAATGTATTTAAAGTTTCTTAAAATCATTAGATACAACAAAATGTGACGTACTGTATTACGAATCAGTTAATATTGCACTCAAATATTTAAATTATTAGAATTATCTAATAAGAACTTTGTAAAACGGAACGTTATTTATGTTAAGTGGTTGTCATGACGACATATATTTGTTTGTGTTCCAAAGAGTAGAGTCATATAAGGGAAAGTCCACTAGTGCCTCTGGAAATCGATGCGGAACTACTAACATGAAATTATAATAGTTGAAAATGTATTGTTTTGTTTTTTTATTATATTTTTTGACTTTTTTGTGATATTCTTTATTTCTAACAAAGTATTAATGAAAAAGAATAAATCAAAACAAAACAAATATGTTAATTTGGCTAGGTTTGATTGAACTCGGTATTCATCCAACGATAGTAGTGAGTGTCATATATAGAGTGGTGGTGTGGTAATCGAATCGAATCGAATTAGGTCATCGAATTGTACAATTATATTATTGTAATTCGCACCAAGGCCTTACTCAAAAAAAATTTCGTTTGCATCATTGTAAAATAATGTTGTTTTTAAATACTTTATCTACACCTATGCTATAAATCCTTAAAAAAAGGTTTTGAAACAGTTAGATTATAGCCAATATTAAAACAACCAGTGTCATAAAACCACAATATCCGAGCGAGGGTGACAGTGGGTGCTCCCCGCGCCCACTCCCGAACGATACTTTATGAAATTCAGTATAACATTAAAACACTCGTTATGATTCAGATAATTTCATAATGGACGCGCGCGTGACGGGCGCAACCAGCCCTTGCTCGGATATTAAGCAACCGTTTCAAAACCCTTTATAGAGGATACTTGATAAGGCGCCGCGGCTACACGCGTGGTATTTACTGTGATCCATCGTCATAGAGTAAATTTTAACCATGGAAAGTAATTTTTACGGAATATTCAATATTTTACTTTCCATGGTTAAAATTTACTCTATGGCGATGGATCACGGTAAATACCACGCGTGTAGCCGGCGCCTAAGGGTTAAAGAAAAAGATAAAGTCTTGTATGCAACTCTACATATTTAGGTATTAAAACATTCGGGTGATAAGCCCATATGTTTTAATAGCCCTCATTATACTACAGTAATTGCATAAATTACTATTATCTACACCCATGCTTTAAATCCTCTGTAAGGGGTTCTGAAACAGTTAGCTTACTGCCATCATTACAGAATCCCGAGCGAGAGCTGGTCCTGCAGCGCCGCGCGCCCACGCGCGAACGTTGCATTATGAAATTCAGTAAAACATTATAACACTCTTGCGGAAGACATAATGACGAGGAGGGAGAGGAAAGTCAAAGTCAAAGTCAAAATCTTTAAAGGGGATACATATCATGGGTTTAGATAAATATCATGGGTGTTTTTAATCCATATCTACTAAAATATTGTTTGTATCCCTAATAAAAATAAGAAAAAATAAAAAATGGGTGTAGATAAAGTCTTGTATGCAACTGTACATAATTAGGTATTAAAACACTCATGTGGTACTATTATCACATTCGTGTTTTAATACCCCTCGTTATAGTTCAGTTGCATAAATAGCTATTATAGCCAAATTAGAACACGATTTTTAACGTCTGTACTGTCTTCTTAAATATTTTGATTTTTTATAAGTCCGCTATGGTTGCTTGCCACCCGTACTTAATAATAAGGTATATACTTTATTTCTGGGTAATTGTACTTTATACTTTATGAGGAAAATAAAGTACGCGAAAATACTCACATGGTTTGTTTAAATATTGCCAAAAGTAATAAAAGGTAAGTATGTTTTTAAAGTTAAAAATAAATAATACTTTATTTCCATACAAGGTACTTTTTTTCTACCTTTAGCAACCAATATACTTTATTAGTCCAAAAAAAGGTGGCAACCCTAGTCCGGTCTGGGTCTGACTGCAGATACATTTTAGCAAACTTAAAGATTTTGTTGTGAAAGTTGATGGCTAAGATACAGAGATGGCGCTACTTGCGCGTTGTTCTATAATGTAAGTGTGCCCCTGTTGTGTGAACTTGTGTGTGGTCTGTCGTTCAGCGAGTTTTAATTAAAGAATTTTATCTAATAACTAAATAAATAAACCCAGAAACTACAGAAATATATTGATGTATCACATAAAATCATTCTTTAACCGTCAGGTTAAGTATTGTACATTCGGTGATGAAATGTTGTAAGAATTCATATCTACAAACCAATACAATACAACAAATCATACAAAGACGTTTTACCTACCTTTACGAGTAAGTAAATTACCTAGTAAATCCCTGAACCTGACTCTCCGACCAAATACTACCCTTAGACTATTATAATTTAAGTTATTACCTTCTATACACATAGTGGACTTTAAACATTGAGGCACTTACCTATACTATGCCTATACTATAGTATATGGACCCACCAATCCGCATTGGGCCCGTGTGGAGGGTTATAGTCCATCCTCCTTTCCACCCATTATTTATTTATTTATTTAAATTTCAATTGCCCACTGCACTTACAGTTTCACACCAAAGCATGCAGAAGGCCAATTACATTTTATACACACAACAGACGAATAACACAATGAACAAATACATGGACAGACACATAGAATACATCAACATCTGGTTGCTGAGCGATCAGAGCATTGAGTAGCCCCAAAGCTTGGGCAGTGGGTGCATATTTTGCCGTCTGCATGCGGACTGACGGAGCCGCGAATAACCGTCGCGTGCGCAGCCGCGTTAATTTTTGAGGAACGATAAGGAAGGCCTGTGCCCCAGCAGTGGTGACATTAAAAATAGCTGATGGTCAAAGGGTCCATACAAGCCGGTGCTCATCGGCTTATTTTAGAAATTCCACCTAACTGATCCACTATGCTCATCAAAATACTTATTACATCAAAATACCGTAATTGTTCTCAAGAAGTCTATTAATTGCATAGACTCTTAGCATGCCCGCGGACTACAGACCAAACTGTCGGCCAAGAGTTGGTTTTGTATGAAGAATCGGTCGATACCAAATCATTGTAGTGTGTGCACTTGCATACTTCTTCATACTGATTCCAACTATCGGCCAACAATTTGGTCTGTACTCAGTAGTCTGCGGGCATGCTTAACCTAATCTCATTAAATTTTTTATTAATTACTAATTTTTTATTTCAGATACAATATGTCCAATGACATTGCAGAATATAATAAGCAAGTACCTTTTGGAAAAGTTATTACCAAACAAAACTATAGATGTATATTTGCTCCAAGCGACTAAGCAAAACTATGAAGCATTAGCTGTATTGTAAATAAAGGAGCACGCTGGAAAAGTGACTGCTGTCTGTACTTTGAAGCTTGTGCTTTAATCATATACTGTATTGGTTTTGATACTATAAAATAAAATATTGACTCTATGTTAACCTGTTTTCATTTTGTCTACTATTACCTACATCAAATCTAGGTCCGTACCCAAGAAAAATAATTTTGAACCATGCATCTACAGTAGGTAGTATAAAGGTCCAACATTAGGTTTAAGAAGCAAAGTATTTTAGTAGGTATTGTAGTGTAGAGTAGATTGATGATCTACTAATTTGCAAGTTTACAAGTATAAAAAAAGTCTGGAACAGGTGGTAGGAAAATTTAGGTGATTCAAAAGCACTTAATAAGTTTATTTGAATAAAGCAATTTTTTTTTACTTTGACTATTAGTAGATAAAGTACTTGGGCCATGAATGTTATCATGAAGAAAGATGTTAGACATTGTATTGGTTACAGTACTTAAATATTACAATAAATATTTAAGAAACACTTTAATATGATAGGTAATAATTATAAATTATAATATTAACAGCGATTCGAAATTCAAATTAGAATTCTGAGTACCTAAGTAGATAAAAATGTTCACTTATAGACACCAAGTGTTTACCTACTTATTTTATTATGGATCAGTGGTTTTTATCTTTGTCCCATGGTTTGTCCTATTTATTTATTTATCAGTAGGAACTACCTACCTACCTATTCAATAATAAGTGAATTTGCATACAAAGGCACCTAGCACCTAATAAGTTCCTAGGTATAGCTGGTAGGTACAATAGGAAAATCAATCCTTAAAATTCCACTGTGGGGTAGGTAAGTAGGTACACATTGTTTTTCCACAATATCTATGATCACTAGCCAAAATATGCCAGCGTAAACTTGGTACTGATGGTCTCATTCTTCAATGTTTACAAACAAATTCTAAGAAAGAGGTGTCGTTGCTCGATTGTAGTTCAATGGCAAAATTGTCATTGAAAAACCATTGATTTAAACGTCAAACAAACGTCAAATAAGAGCAGAATACCAATTAATTGTTCAATCGAGACGCGATTGTAACGCAGTTATTAGCAGAATGCCAAAAAGTACCATGACGATTGAATGATGGTTCGATGGCCTGTCATTAAAAAACGATTGAACTTATTTAAGGAGCGGAATACCAAATGTGTCAAAATTGGCGTTTGAGACCCAATTGAGATTCCATTGATGCATTTGTAAATTAGCAGACTTGAGCCCCAGGTGTGTACGTGATCGAACACGTATGCGAACTTGGTTCGCACAGGTACACACTGTAGCCAAAGTAAAAATATTTGTTTTTGCTATGGATCACTGTTCGAGGTTCGCGGAGCGCGGAGGTTCGCGAACCTAAGTGGGTACCCACCCTTAGACAGCCGCTTTTGAGTTCCAATACAATAAATAAATTATTCAATTTGGTAATGCCAACTACGAAATCTTCTATGTAAAACACATAAAACATATATACCTGTAACATTGTACTAAGCGTTGTGGTTGTGGATTTTGTTAATTAAAACGAAGTCAAAAATATCGATACATTTGGTTGGTGGATTATTTATCTCATAGTTGTACTACACAGAAAAGGTGATGAATTGCCGCATGTGTATGACATAATGTTACAGCACCACAGACTACATAATAGTACAAGATAATAATGTGAACGTGGTCGTGGCTGGTTCTTCTGCATGTTACTGCCAGCGCGTTAAAAATCGATGTGTTTAGCTAAGAATGTTTTCCGCACATCAAACGTTTGCCATCTTTACGCGCAATTTTATATCAATTCAGATTCGCATTTAACATCAATTTATCGTTTAAATGAGCGAACCACTCATAATTCGCGTGTACCGGAATAAAGAAAACATAACTGGCAACATTTACATGGATGGCGTCGCAATAAAATCACCCTAATTTATAGCGACATGGATCGCAACTCATTTATTTCTAGGCTTTTAATAGCCGGTAGCGTCAATCCGTAGAGATGTTTCGGTTTATTATTTACTAGCAAATTACTATTACAATCACTATTGCAAATAAACACTTTGACTTTGACTTTAGCGGCCACCCGCGATTTCATTTGCTTGCACAGGTATTTTTTTTAGATAAAGGGATGTTCCCATTTCTTTTTTTGTGCTCCTGACAACGTATATGCAAAATTTCATGATGATCCGTGATTTCCTTTCTAAAATAAATATCTTTCCAGATATTTTAACAATTGATTAAGATGAAATAGCTATATAATTTTTAAATTTGAGATTTTTGCATTTACAATGCTATTTTTAAACAATACTAAATAATACTTAATAATATACTAGAAAAAATACGACTCGCACCAGATCAATACTCAGACGGGAATCGAACCCGCGACCTTTGGATATCCGGTCCAATGCTCTGACTGAGCCTACCTCCGCGCCTAGCTGACTAGTGACTCGGTAGCTCAGCGGTCAGAGCATTGGACCGGATATCCAAAGGTCGCGGGTTCGATTCCCGTCTGAGTATTGATCTGGTGCGAGTCGTATTTTTTCTAGTATATTATTAAGTATTGTTTAAAAATAGCATTGTAAATGCAAAAATCTCAAATTTAAAAATTATATAGCTATTTCATCTTAATCAATTGTTAAAATATCTGGAAAGATATTTCAATTGAATGTCGAGGTAATTCCTCACATTGGTGTAATAACGCTGGCTTACAGCGTAAGAGTTTAGGATATACTAGGAAAAATTCGACGATGTCACTAGTGACTCGGTAGCTCAGCGGTCAGAGCATTGGACCGGATATCCAAAGGTCGCGGGTTCGATTCCCGTCTGAGTATTGATCTGGTGCGAGTCGTATTTTTTCTAGTATATTATTAAGTATTGTTTAAAAATAGCATTGTAAATGCAAAAATCTCAAATTTAAAAATTATATAGCTATTTCATCTTAATCAATTGTTAAAATATCTGGAAAGATATTTCAATTGAATGTCGAGGTAATTCCTCACATTGGTGTAATAACGCTGGCTTACAGCGTAAGAGTTTAGGATATACTAGGAAAAATTCGACGATGTCACTAGTGACTCGGTAGCTCAGCGGTCAGAGCATTGGACCGGATATCCAAAGGTCGCGGGTTCGATTCTTGTCTGAGTATTGATCTGGTGCGAGTCGTATTTTTTCTAGTATATTATTAAGTATTGTTTAAAAATAGCATTGTAAATGCAAAAATCTCAAATTTAAAAATACTAAATAATATACTAGAAAAAATACGACTCGCACCAGATCAATACTCAGACGGGAATCGAACCCGCGACCTTTGGATATCCGACCCAATGCACTGACCGCTGAGCTACCGAGTCACTAGTGACATCGTCGAATTTTTCCTAGTATATCCTAAACTTAAAATCGCGGGTTCGATTCCCGTCTGAGTATTGATCTGGTGCGAGTCGTATTTTTTCTAGTATATTATTTAGTATTGTTTAAAAATAGCATTGTAAATGCAAAAATCTCAAATTTAAAAATTATATAGCTATTTCATCTTAATCAATTGTTAAAATATCTGGAAAGATATTTCAATTGAATGTCGAGGTAAATCCTCACATTGGTGAAATAACGCTGGCTTACAGCGTAAGAGTTTAGGATATACTAGGAAAAATTCGACGATGTCACTAGTGACTCGGTAGCTCAGCGGTCAGAGCATTGGACCGGATATCCAAAGGTCGCGGGTTCGATTCCCGTCTGAGTATTGATCTGGTACGAGTCGTATTTTTTCTAGTATATTATTTAGTATTGTTTAAAAATAGCATTGTAAATGCAAAAATCTCAAATTTAAAAATTATATAGCTATTTCATCTTAATCAATTGTTAAAATATCTGGAAAGATATTTCAATTGAATGGCGAGGTAAATCCTCACATTGGTGAAATAACGCTGGCTTACAGCGTAAGAGTTTAGGATATACTAGGAAAAATTCGACGATGTCACTAGTGACTCGGTAGCTCAGCGGTCAGAGCATTGGACCGGATATCCAAAGGTCACGGATAACGAATGGAGCTTCCGAAAATTTGCCGAGTTTCAAATTAAAACAGATAAATCGAAGTAAGGAATAATTTATTTTACTATTTGTTGAAGTTATTTGGAAGGTATTGATGTTTGTGTGACCTCATGAATTAGGGTTCGCCATTTTGGCCCAATTGAGGCTCGAATTATCTGTTTTAATTTGAAACCCGACTGACTTTTCGAAGTTCGATGCCTTAGCCGGTACGGCTCCAGGTAGGAATGTCCCACTTACACTAAAATTTTGGTAAAAGTTTTAAATATATTGAATGTACCCAAGTAACAAAAGTTTCTATAACCAAGGGGTTTTATCACCAAACAGTGATATAGTAGGCCTTAAATAGTAACCGTTGTGACTGCTTGTACTATAAAGGTTTTCCACAGAGCGTTTTGGTTCTATAATATTAAAGAGCATTTAAGTTCTATCGTGCAGCTCTTAGAACACTTACAGGACATACAAAAGAATCTTTAAAGTGTTGCACTGTAATAGATATGAAAAAAGTGATTATAGTACTATTTAGTACTATAGACAACTTTACTGTCACTTTTATGTATCTATTTTGCACTATATTGCGTCAAAATAACTTTTACAGTACTAGTATTGTAGGAGTATCGAAAACACTATTACAGAATCAATCTGCACTATAAAAGTACTTTGCACAACCATTATGTCACTGTTTAGCTTCTTAAATGCTCCCTCAACATCGCTATGGGGCAAGTTCTGTAAAAGTCATGAAAACTCTTCTATGGTACTAAATAGTATCATAGCGACTTCTGGTGCAGTTGCTAAATAACTAAAACTTTTTGTGTTACTGCTACCTGACTAAAGCATGAGATAAAAGCACTAAAATGAATACTTAATGGATTAATCCATTTTCGATGAAAATATGGCTGCTGTTTATGCCATGATAGCACATTAGTAGCACGGCTGGAGCCAATGTGTACTATAGCAGCCACAGTCGGGATGAGTCCCTATTTTATTAATTTAAATTTAATTAAATCACGAAAATAATGGGGGCGCATTGTCAAATTTGAAATCAGCATAGTGATTTTATCGATACGATTATTTTCGCAAGTGCATGTTACGGTGGAGTTACGGTCAATGGTCGATCAAAGGTGATGTTTTGTAGAATGTCCTTTTCTATTACAAATTGTAATAGCGAATGACATTTTGTTTTCTTGGGGAACACTCACGATGACATGAGCACAGCACGAACAAAATGGCGAACAATAGTGTGATAAAAAGATCAAAATAGCACTATAAACATGTTTTGGTTTTCAAGTATAGAGCTGATTTATTACCGTGAGAGGCTTTATGTAATGTTTATAGAATTAATCAGTGATAAAACTAGGGCCTATTTGGGGTCCTGTAAAGGTTTACAATACCATTATAGTGCTTATCATGAAACTAATTAGCACGTCCTAAAGCGTTCTCAGGACTTTTATAGTACCAAATTTTGTTACTTGGGTAAGTAGTAAAGTTTTTTTTTATGTAGTAAGTAAGTAGGTAAAGAAAAATTTCAAAAGAGTTATAAGTACTACAGATTTACGATTCCATTTTTTTTTCAGTCTAACATTTGGGGCAGCACTAACATGCTAAGTATTTGCTGGTATTAATTACCTGCATCTCTAGTTTGGATCTTTGTCGAGTTCCCATTTAAACAGTAATGAAAATGTTCAGGCGTGGATAGTTAATTTCCTGGTTAATTTCCATGTGGACAACAACTGCAAGCAACAACTAGTCTTTCATAAATTTGACAGTCGCTTAATATCAGGCTCAATTCTATCGAGCTTTCCTGTGCTTCTAATCTAAAGACTATAGGATTACCTACGTAAATTTTATGGCGTTACTTCGTCATAATTTGTATTTAATGGAATGATTTGATAACACTTGATTTTTATGGATGGGAATTAGAAATCATAACGTAACTTAATATTATATCTCTGTTTTCCAGGAAAATTAATGTTTTATATTATTGTTTTGTATCTAGTTATTGGTTGTTATTGGTAGGCTATTGCTGATTTTCCTAAGATGCAGTCAATTTTAGATTTGTATTTTTTTCATTTACTTACTTATATTAAATTAAATAGTGATAATAATATAGGATATAGTAGTAATTGGTTGGCAAAATGATAATATAGACGTTTATTTGAAGTGCTCGGTCTATTTGTCTCTCTAACCAATATCACAACCCCCACCCCACTTCTCGGTTTATACTTTTGTTTTTCATCCACAATTCCACATAGTTCTTTTTCTCCCGCCGCACGAGCTCTGTATTGTTATTTCAGTGCCGCAGTAAATAAGGCCGTCACATTTGTCGCGCTGCGCGGGCGCCGCTAAACGAGATACTGCGCGTGCGCACGCGGCCAGACAGACACTTGTGTTGGCCTTACCATAAGTTTAAAGTCGCCAGGACACAGCGTAGCTCCTCGCCGAATCTACTCGAAAGTTCAGAGCGAATAACTGACATCCTTGTGCAAGTTTTTCGCGAAGCGCTTAGATGCTCTCGCAGGAAGTTCTTCGGGACTTGAAATTTTTTCGACGGAGTGGGGAGTACGCGCATGTGCTCTTGTGAGCGACCAATAGCGCGCGCCCCTCTCCCGCCGCCCGCGCCCCTCACCGCTACGCATACCCAAAATACGCATTTCGCGCAATCCCCACCCGATTTCAAGTTATATGCCTCGTACTGTACCTATATTAATGTATTCTATGCTCGTAGTGGAAGTTTCGAGAGATGAGCCGAAGTCATTCGAGGAGGCATGTAGAGATCTTCATACCTTTCCGGTGTACTTGGGGAATAGTCTAGTGACAGTTTCAAATACAAAAAAGTTTTGTTTTCTTTGTTCTGTGGTTTCAAAGCATGTACTAATTATTATAAATATTAGAGTGAGATGCTCACCATTACAAACATTGTATAGCACCATCCCACTCACATCACTGCACCGATCCTTTAAGGGCTCATGGTAAGGGCTTTGTACACTTCGATTGATTTATCTCTTCGGACAGTGGTAGCTTCATTATTCGCCCATTGCGTGCGACCGGTGCTGCTTCATAAAGGGGAAGCAATGCACTTGATAATTGGAGTCTTAAAATCAGCTGTCAGTAATGGTATTATTAACGAAATTACTTTTACATTGACTTCAGTCAAAACTTCACGGTTAACTCATCATTAATTATTCAATTAGTTTTTAAACTTGTCAGTGACGCTTAATTATTCTGTAAGGACGTTTAAAAATACAGATAATGAATGAACCTATTTTAGTATATGCTAATATTTTTCATACTCAAGTTTTAGGTAGTAAATGTCATTAAAAAATTCTTTTATCTTAATATATAAAATCGTAAACTGAATGACTGAATGACTGACTGACTGACTGACTGACTGATCTATCAACGCACAGCCCAAACCGCTGGACCTAGAGACTTGAAATTTTGCACACAGATACCTTATACAGTGTAGGCATCCACTAAGGAAGGATTTTTGAAAATTCTATCCCTAAGGGGATGAAATAAGGGATGATAGTTTGTATGAAAGTCACTCAGTTTTGAAGCTAGGATCGTCAAATTTTGTTTTTAGGCTGACAATTGAAAATTAATAAATACGGGTCTCAGCGTTTTTCAAAATTCTACCCCCGAAGGGGTCAAAAGGGGGATGAAGTTGTGTAATGAATAAAATCCTTTATTTTCGAAGTCAAAATTGCTAAATATATTATTTAGGCTTATGGATGGAAATCTAACGCAACGTATATTGTTATTGTTAGTATTTCAACCCCTACGGGGATGAAATGGGGGTGAAATGGGGTAAATAAACCTAAAAATAGATATGGATGTCGTTATTGGGGTTTTCTGGGATGACGATTGCAAAAATGACATTTATTTTGAAGTCCAACACGGTGGACATGATTTGACCCCTCAAGGGGTGAAAATGGGGTTCGAATTTTGTATGGAAAAATAAAATTTAAAGGAAATTACAACTTTAAACTTCGTAGGAGCATGTCTAAAAATAAATAAGCAAACATATATTTTGTGATTTTGAAAATAAACCCCTTAGGGGGTAAATGGGGTGAGTAAACCTAAAAATAGATACGGATGTCGTTATTGGGGTTTTCTGGGATGACGATTGCAAAAATGACATTTATTTTGAAGTCCAACACGGTGGACATGATTTAATCCTCAAGGGGTGAAAAGGGGTTCAAATTTTATATGGAAAAAAATATTAAATGGCCATTACAACTTTAAACTTCGTAGGAGCATGTCTAAAAATAAATAAGCAAACATATATTTTGTGATTTTGAAAATCAACCCCTTAGGGGGTAAATAGGGTGAGTAAACATAAAAATCGATGTGGAGGTCGTTCTTGAGGTTTTATGAGATGGTGATTACGAAAATGAGATTTATTTAGAAGTCCAACACGGTGGACATGATTTAACCCCTAAAGGGGTGAAAATGAGGTTCAAATGTATGGAAAAGAATATAAAATAGACATTACAACTTTAAAATTCTTAGGAGCATGTCTAAAAATAAATAGGCAAATGCATATTTTGTTATTTTGTAAATCATCCCTTAGGGTGTAAATGGGGTAAGTAAACATGAAAATCGATGTGGATGTCGTTCTTGAGGTTTCATGGGATGGCGATTGCGAAAATGACATTTATTTTGAAGTCCAACACGGTGGACATGACACATCATGGACCTGTACCTGGACATCCAGGTAACGGGAACGAGAACAGGCACGGGCACGGGCACGGGCACAGGAACAGGAACGGGAACGGGAACAGGACGAGAACGGGACGGGAACGGAACGGGCCGGAATGGAAACGGAACGGGAAGGGAACGGGAATTAAACGGGAACGGAACGGAACAGGAACGAAACGGGAACGGAACGGGAACGGAACGGGATAGGAACGGGAACGGGACGAGAACGAAACGGGAACGGAACGGGAATGGAACGGGAAAGAGAAAGGAAAGGAACGGGACGGGAACGGGAACCGGAAGGGGTACGGGACGGGTACGGAAAGGGAACAAGAACGGAACAGGATGGAATGGGCACGGAACGGTAACGGGATGGGAACGGGAATGGAACGGGGATGAAACGGGAATGAAACGGGAACGAAACGGGAACGGAACGGGACGATAACGGTACGGGAACTGGAACGAGAACGGAACGGTAACGGGACGGGAACGGGAATGGCACGGGAGGGGTACAAGAACGGGACAGGAAATGGACGGGAACGGATGGGAACAGAACGGGAATGGAACCAAAACCGGAAAAGTAAAAATGACTGGTCAGATCCTGGTTGAAGGTTCTCTAAGGATTTTCTCTAACATCCACGCGGACGAAGTCGCGGGCAGAAGCTAGTTAAGTATATAAATTAATAAAATTATATTATTAATTATTTTTTAGCTTTTGAGAATACTCCTTCACGGGAAGAAAAAATATAATGATGAATTTATCTAAGCACTTATTCAAATCTTTCTTTACATAACCAGGTTTCAGGAAAATTAACTAACGAAAATAGTAAACGTTAGGACGTCGTAAATAAATCGATAACCAAAGTACTTTCAATAAAACTGCGCTAGTATTCGTTAAAATGTGTTTTATTTCATGTCTAGTGAGCGCATAAGCTTGAAAGAATAAATCGATATCGTCAGTGTAATTAAAAGAGTTCTTTTATTGTGTGCAGTGCTCGAAATAAAAGCTCTCAATCAGCCAGCACAATTATAAATTACGAGTCAATGCAGCACCCTGCGCCGGCGCACAGGGTGTGAGGATCCTGCGCGGGAATGCAAATAGTTGATTTACACGCTTGCGTCGCTGCTAACCACTTAGTAAGAACCATAGACTGATTTTATAAATATTTTGTTCTATTTCGAATGACACTGATAATTTTTAATTTACAATGGAAGACACTGAAATGGGGTCCGAGAAGAGGACAACCAGGAGCGGTTTTTCTTCGTACTATGTACTCATTCTTTTTTCTGTCACACTCACACTAGCTTGTTGATAATGGCTGAAGTCCTAAAAATAGTCACTTGTTTTGTTTTTATTTCCAATAAAATTTGTACATATGTGAGTCGAGTAGAGAGATGTTGATGTAAAGTATTACATCAACGCCAATCTTTCGACAAAATTGTTCCTGAAAGCTACAAGCTTAGTTTCGTGAAAAGACATTTTTTTATTTCACTAATTAATAAAACTGTCCCTGTCGCGAAATTCCAGCAACTGCACCATGCACCTACTACATTATTCTGTCCAGAAGTGTCCCGCTGGATAAATATGACCGTCGCGAACAAGACATATGAGTCTGCGAACGGATCGCGAAGGCGAGGCAATGAAATGAGTAATTGAGATCGGTAATAAATGCGACCAACTGCTCAAACAAAGGATATACGATGCGAGCGCCTTAAAATAATTGCCTGCGAGCGCTGGTATTGCTGGTAACACTACACAGTGTACGGATTTAAACGGTTGTAAATTTGCTGATTTATATCGTTGGATATTTAATAATAATGGCGGCAATTATGACTGTCAAGTGTAAGTTGGTTCAAAATAGTAAATTGAAATGAAAACATAATAAAAAACATCGAGTTTGGTTTTACTCATGTTTTTGCTCAATAAAAGCAAATCTCTTATTTCCTTAATTAAATATGTATAATTAACAAGTAGAGATTAGAAATGAACATTAAATTTTTTCTTTTTACGTTTTTAAAGAGTTTGAATTTTAAAACATTCGATTGTCTTTCGACGTGTCATACTTCCCAGCTACGCCACCATGCTGTAGAGTGCTTTTTATCTCTGAAACTATCAGAGGTACAATTTTTTGAGTTAAGGTACAATTAAGTGCATTTTATGGTCTTTCATTCGAGGGTAGGCTGGGAAGTATGACACCCTTTTGAGTCACCACGACACACGTTTGCGACAATTTAGTGACCGCCTCTTAGTTCTTTTGTCGTGACTCATTATGGACAAAATAAAATCTCCTTGTCCTGCCCCGTCCCACTGCTCCACGTTCGTGTAAAATAAAATAAAAAGTTTCCGTCGTATTGGCATCGCGTGACATTTTATCAGTAAAAACTACTCACGAACAAAACTTTACGTCGACAGTTCGGCACTTAATTGAATAGTTTGTAAACAAAAACAGCCGCGGACCTATTTTAGGCGACAGAAAGCAACGTTTCCGTGTTCAAATCGCGGTGGAGATTGATATAACTTACAAGGTTATTAATTAGCATACTCGCGTTTTAACTTAAACAAGCTTAAGCTTTTAGGGAATTTGTTTTGAGTCACGTTTAGGTTAATAGAGCTGTGATATATTGTTTAGCTTCGCTTTTCTACAAATATACGTCTTCTGATGTTGTCGTCGAATTAGTTTTTGGACATTTTATAGCTATTAAGAAATAGCGTTTTGATCGGAAAATTGAGAAATATTGCACTCATTTGTAGTAGACAATCTGCAATAATTTTCGTTAAAAAAATTACCAACCAACTTTCATTTAAGGGGTAAAGTTTCGTCATAAAACCGACAACGATATAGAAATGTCATATTTCTGAAGCAATCAGGCGGTTGGGTTTATTTATTGGTTCGGCACAAAACTAATCGTGCATGCGGCATCACGTGTTGCTAATGCTAATGTATCAACCCTCGTTATTGGGAGTATTAGAATAGGGACAACATTATTGCGTCCCATTGTAGATAGTTGACATTGATAGCTTTGAGGGAATTGGGACGAATTGTACGCTGGAGAGTATGTATGAAATTCACATACATACCATCTGCTGGTTGATG
The DNA here is from genome assembly GCA_943789525.1 of Agriphila geniculea. Classification (NCBI taxonomy): domain Eukaryota; kingdom Metazoa; phylum Arthropoda; class Insecta; order Lepidoptera; family Crambidae; genus Agriphila; species Agriphila geniculea. The sequence continues at coordinate 24,533,857 of OX038871.1, forward strand.
CTACTGTTCTGATGATGGTTTGGTTTATTATTTTAATGACTTTTTTAGGCTATTCTGATTGATTTGACTTATTTTTTTGTATAAAATAATGTTATCCAATAATTGGATCTCTTTTCATTTCATCGCACAGAAATTATATGATGTTCCGGAATATTTAACGACTTTCATCTCTTCGGATATAAGTATGTAAACAAACATTCTAATAGACTGTCTTTTGTTCACCATTTTATCAAACAATCAAAAACTGTAATTACCTTCAACAAACGAAAAGCGGTCAAAATAAATGAAAACACATTTCTTCTTCTTTTTATTTTTAGTTTGGCAATCTATTCTTCTCTTTTAGAAAGTAATTTTTGCCAGTGTCAAGTGTTGAAAATAGTTCAGTGGTAGAATTTTCAGTTTACATTAGAATGCGGGTGCATCGCATTCCAATGCTGCTTGGAGCATTTGGCACCAAGTATATCAAGACAGTTTACTCGGTAAGTTCTGCCAAGGTAGCCACCACTATATACAGCTTCACAAAGTCTCAGCTTCACACAGCCAAGATCGCGCCTATTTCAATTATGCCATATATTGTTCAGTTGCGTAGACACTTGTACCACAAAACTGCACCAATTTTAAGACATAATATCCACTATGAACCAATTTGCAAATAATCAAAATAGTCACCGAACCGAGCTCGACAAAATGGCGCCAAAAACTCGAAAACACTTTTCGCAAGCTCATAATTTGTAAACTGCACCGCTACTGCCTATTATCAACAAGAGAGGCAGTAGCTATAATAAGGGGCGGTATTGGTATTGGCGATGCAGGCACGTAATGAGACGCCATGATTGAGACGTACTGAGTCACGGGGTCAGGGCCCAGGGGTAGGCCGCCCCATGCTTACTGCATGCAACCCCTGTTGCTGACCGTGTCACTAAAATGACCTGACAAGCATTTAGCTTATAGAAATATTTTTTTATTACTTTGTAAAGAAATATAAAGAAAGTAAATGACAAGGTTTTTTATCAAATTAAATTACTTAATAAAGAATAATAAATCCATCGTAAAAAAAGTTTGACAGGTATACAAACCCGTTATTCTGTAAAAACATCAAAAGTGTAAAAAGTTATAATGAGCTCTGACTGCTAAAGTGCCACTACTAGCTGATATTCCTTTATTTGCAGTGACCAAACCCATTGGTTTTGCACATTTGCTACGAGTTCATATCGCAATTCCCTACACTTCATTAGAAAAAGTCTGTGATTTCTCATCTTCAGTAGAATATTTTCATGCGCTGAAAGTTTTGTCACAAAAAACTTTATAAAAAGAACTTATATAAAAAGTTTTGATCAATTGCTTTCATACAACAATTCATCTTCCAGCGCCATTTTAGTCGTAAGTCCGAATCGCACTAGGTATAGGTACGTCTCATACGCAGGCATGCTCGTTATTTTCATAGTGAGACGTGACGGTGCATCCGTAATGCGGCTCCGGCCCTGCTGCGAGCTCCTAACGAGCTGCTATGTTTGCTCACTGCCCCCGATATTGACAAGGGCTACCTTTTACATTTGACGGTCCAAACAGCGTGAGGTATGATAAGCGAAAAAAAATAGTGCGTTAGTCATAAATGTCATAGTATTAAAAACTTTAATTCCATTTGTCACACTTCACACACTTAAAATTATGTTAACTTTGCTTTTTAGGGTTCCGTACCAAAATGGTAAAAAAAGGAACCCTTATGGTGTGACTCAGTCTGTCTGTCTGTCTGTCACAGCTGAATATCTCGAGAACTATTTAAAGGTATCGACTTGATATTTGGAATGGTTTAAAATGACATTTGCCCAACTATTTTGCAAATAAGAAATAAAAAAAAATATCTTTTTTACAACGGGGACTGAAAAGGGGTCTTAGAAATTTGAAGTGGGGCTACTAGGGCATGTGGGCATGTGAGGTATCATATGAAAAAGCGCCGTTTGCACGTTTTTAATCATTTTTTTATAGGCCGCATAGTTTTCGACTTATGATGAAAAATGTAAAAAAATACCGTTCCCCCCTTATCTCCGAAGTTTGCAAAGAAAAAAATCTGAAATAATTCTATGTAATAGCAGTTTATATAAAGATTACAGGAAAAATAAAACGATGTCTCAATATAGCACACATTTTTAGAAATCATCAAATTTCTAAAAAAGTTAACATTAGTTCCACTATCGGTTAAGAAATGGCGCAGACCTAAAATTTTATTTTTCTACTCTGCAGTGTGGTTTAATGGTGCAAATATGATAGTACGGAACCCTCGGTGCGCGAGTCCGACTCGCCTTTGACCGGTTTTATTTTACTTTCGTTCTGAAAATGTTTTGATGTTAGTATCTTTCAACGTTTTAAGACAAAACGGTTGGAACATAACAGCTGAATCTTAAGTGTGCACATAAAACTAACTCTCACGCCAGCTCGCCACTCGATCACCACCATCAAAATGCTTTAAAATTCATGGAAACTGTACCTACCCTTGTTCATTTCCAAATAAATTGCCAAAATAAAAATTGGCGTAGAAAACAAAGTGGATCAAGGAGAAATATTACGATCACGTTTATGAACGTCAGCCTGCGAAGTAATCCAACTTGGCTGAGAACTCGAGGATCATTTCCCTTGGCGGGTCTTCGCCATTTTTATGGAGTTTTATAAGTGAATCGTGCAAATTGTTTCCGCTGTCCCTGTCTGTATTGCCATGTTTATGGGGTCAGGCTCGTCACGGAATGTGGGACACCATTTCTCGTTATTGTTGTTTGCAAAACCATTCTTAAGCCACTAGGAATATACTTCTGTTTGGCTTAACTGTGATTATGGCGATAACCGTAGGAGTGAAGCTCTGTGGCCAAATCTTTGTAGATTTGTATTTAGTAGTAATAAAAGAAGAGAGTTATGGCACAATAAAATTATTTATATCCGTAGGTTATAACTGGTTTTTTGGCGACTATCAAATAAGTAAAACATGATGAGGCCATGACTGTACTATTTACACTTTTTGACTCATGATTTTCTTTGGTTGAACCTCGAACCTTATCTTTCGTACTGTCAGTCACTGAGTATAGACAGTGGCCCAAACCTTAAAGTTTTAGTTAGGGAATAATGGAGCTTGGCAATATTATTACTGTATATTAATATACTTAATATAATATAATATACATTAAGTCGTGAAGGCGTAACAAACAAACGGACTTTTGCATTTATAATATTAGTAAGGATAATTTAATTCAATAGATAATGTAATAAATAAGTCATATTCTTAACTGAAAGCTTTTCTTCTCATCGTTGCTGTGGTTTCCTAAAATAGCTTAGCAAAACTGCTAAACATAAATTGCCAGTAACAAACGTAAATTTCGATGGTAACAAATTGTTTGTGGCATCAATTACGTTAGGTACTTTTGACAATAAAAACATCACAATACTTTTACCACATGGAGGATCTGATTGTGTCCCTCTGCTCAAAGCTTTTCAAAAGGTCGTGCATTTCCATTAAGCAAGAAAGTTGCTTTGTTACGGAAGGCAATTTTTCTACGATTCCCTTCTCAATGGCCATTGCACTGTCTCTCGCTGCCACAATTCAATATCGGCACGTTTACAAAACGAATGCCCATTTGCGGTCCAAGTTAATGGCGATGATTATGTAACGCAGTTTGTCTGCTTTCAAACTTTATGTACAAATCGAATCACGAAAGATGACCACAATTGGCGCCCATTTTTTAACACGTTTTTATTTTCTCATCATAACTCATTAAGAAAGACTTAAGACAAAATAATATTTCATATATTTAGTATAATGTAAATATCTATAGGAATATGAAATATAATATTGTCTTAAGTCTTTTCTTCATGAGTTATGATGCGAAAATGGGCGCCATTTGTGGTCATCTTTCGTGATACGAACTATACCAACTCGTAAAAACAAAAATACCAAACCCATATGTATTAGTGGATCACTCACAACTGTGACCACCACACAAGCATGACGTTCTACGCACAACCAAAAATCCTCTTAGCTTATCTATCCTTATCCTTAACTTCAAGATTATCTAAGCAAGATACCTCATGTACTACTAACTTACATATTAAATTAAAGTAAACAAGGTTTATCCCCACGCAGCTGCAGCGACATAAGTCCTCGGCTCACCGTAATCCGTTGATTATTTGGTCATGTCATGATAAAAATGACATGCACTTACAACAGCCTCGTTCATTTAAAACATGTGCTGGGAGGGACACTTCCCAGATACAGCAAAACATAGCTTGTCCATATATTAAGCAAATGTATTAGGTACATACTAAATAGTATGTTAGGCAAACAAAGAGCAGATACCTTAAACTACACTGTTGCTCTAACTATTAAAACAAATTATTGTTATAATTACCAATCTACGTAATTTTTTGAATACTTAAAATTTTTGCAATCAGAAAAAATGAATGATTGCTTTTGTCTTTAATAGTTAAGGCGCTGAAGCAATCTTTGGACTGTAATAATTAATTAATAATTATTATTACTTACCTATAAAACAATTATTAAGTTTAAATCTTCTTCAACAACAAAATTGTGTGTGTAATCTTTTTATAACTAAGTATACCTTGTATAACAATTAACTTCTTTACTAGTATTTGGGAAAACTAAGGGCCCGTTTCACAAATCTGATTAAGTCAATTTCATATAAATTCAGTTCCAGTTATCGACTAAACCAGAAGTAATCAATCAATCATTGATTGTGAAACAGGCACCTACTATAAAAACAGTTCGCAAAACAGGTTAAAATTAAGAATGGATGTTTAAAAGGGAAATCTATAATTGGCCTTACGTATTGTTAGAAATAAGTTTATATGTAATAGTCTATAAAGCGCTGTTGATTTTCTCAATAAATAAAAACAAAAAATAAATTAATCCCGAGAAAAGTAGCCGAAGTATTCAATTATTCCCATAGGAAAAACAACAACTCAGACCCAAAAACTAGAAACGATAAGAAAGCAAACGAGATATCATAAACAGTCGTATTTTGTAAAATGTATTTTTTTTTTGTTTTTTATTCGGAATAACAAATCCGTCAACACAACGTTACACATAATCCTTCCATATCACTTGTAACTCAATCCAGACTTCATCCAGAGCTGAGCCATCCGCCGGCTCAATTATTTCCTTTGTGGGTAAGTCTCCCGTCCGAAGTTCATTGATTAAAACCGAATGTAGGTGCCTCCAGCCGCCGCTTTGTCATAGACCAACTTTTTCTTCAGCTCCTGAAACAATGTGAAAGGAACTCTTATGAGTCTGCTGATGGTGGATGGAAATTACTTAACTTTCCTGCTAGTTCTCTGCAGTTGGGTTGAGGAGTAACTTTAAAATATTCGCTGTGAGTTTTCTTATAGCTTTTTTTTTAAAGAAACCCAGTGAATCTGTCTTAAAAACAACAACGTATTTAAGTCGGTCAATAAAATTCTGTCAATGACATAACGAAGAGCTCGGTGGCGCAGTGGTCTAGCGCCTGGCCCAGCGATTGCGCAGGTTAACAACGTTCGCAAGGGTCGGTCATGGGATGGGTGACCAAAAATCAATTATCTCGAGCTCCTCCGTGCTTCGGAAGGCAAGTCAAGCCGTTGGTCCCGGCTGAATTTGCAGTCGTTAACACCCACCAATCCGCATTGGGCCTGCGTGGTGGGTTATGGCCCGTCCTCCTTATCCACCTATAAGGAAGGCCTGTGCCCCAGCAGTGGGGACATTAAAATGGCTGATGGTCAATAATATTGAATTAATAATTTCAAACAAGCAACCTCAAGTAAATTTTTAAATTTTTAATGAGTTGAAATTCAAAATAAAAGCAATTACTTCAGAACCCTGAGCAATTAAAGGACATACTCTTTCAGAGTCCGAAAATTATTCCAATGAAGTTCATTGTATGTTAATGTCTTTATAATTCCCAGTACGTTTACGTGAAAAAGTGACACTCGGCGCGCACATTGAAAGCTAATTAACAGTAATTGATTGAGGAATGATCCCTTAGCAACTTGAAATGAGTTACCTACTGGATATTTATTACTGGTGTTTCTTGTTGTAACATTCTGGGAATGAGACCCCTCATAAATTATTGATGATTAATGCTCAATGCAAAAAGCAGATCTCTTATTTGAAGTGCTATTAGCATTGAAGTTTACTATTTTGTACTATGTTAATAGGTATTCCACTTTATTTAGTTCGAGCAACTCAAGAATGAATGTAATTCGTTTGCCAGTATCGATCTTACTTTTTAGGGTTCCCTACCCAAAGGGTAAAAACGGGACCCTATTACTAAGACTCCGCTGTCCGTCTGTCTGTCTGTCTGTCCGTCTGTCTGTCTGTCTGTCTGTCTGTCTCTCTGTCTGTCTGTCTGTCTGTCTGTCACCATGCTGTATCTCATGAACCGTCATAGCTAGTTGTTGAAATTTTCACAGATGATGTATTTCTGTTGCCGCTATAACAACAAATACTAAAAACAGAATAAAATAAATATTTAAGGAGGGCTCCCATACAACAAACGTAATTTTTTTGCCGTTTTTTGGTACGGAACCCTTCGTGCGTGAGTCCGACTCGCACTTGGCCGGTTTTTTCTTTTCTATACGATCGCCAAATAACTCTTGTTGATATGTTACGTTTTGTTACTATTCATTTTACTTAACTTTATTGTTGAAACTTCCAAACCTGTTTTAAAATCCAATATGGAATGACAGGAAGATATTAAGATTTTAGTAACTATTTGTTTGAACCCTAAATCAACCTAATTATCAGTCACTTTTGTTGTCTATAACATTTTTTTTTAACTTTTTACATAATATTATTTTATTTTCATTTCAAATATTTACTTGTTTAAGCCATTTTTGTATAAATCCGTTGGTTGACAAAGAAAACATTTTGTGGTAGGTATAATAAGATTTTTTTTCTAAAAATTACTTATTCCCTTTCTTACCTTCATTCATGTAAAAATTTGGTCCCTGTAATGTTTAAACTACTGTACCGACTTTGATATTGCGTTTCTTTCCATTATGTTGCTAAATGGGAAAAGGACAATGACATGTTCCCTTATTATTTCTGATATTATTGACTTGCGTTTATCTATCGTTATAACAAACACAGGATGTCACAAAAATCTAAAAATAAAACATCAGCATCGATTTGTTTTGAGTGAATCCACCGATTCTGTTCAAGATCTGATAATAACTAACCCGCTGCTGCTGCAGACGGTACATTTATCATTCCCCAACAATTGTACAGTCAACAGAGGGAGTTTAAACTTTTAGTTGTGAATAAGACAGTCGCGCATTATTCACTATTGCCACCCCAAGTAATGCAATTCTGTTACGTGTTAGTTTTTTGGTACGGAACCCCTGTAGAGACCCTCGATGCCCTTGGGTTCCTTGATAACTTCATTGCGAATGGACGGTATGAAATTGAATGGAACGTGACTTGCAGTTTTTGTTTTAGACTAAACTAATGGCCGTTGTATGATATTGCGTATGTAACAATTTTCGTTTTGATTTATTCATCGATTTGACTTCCATTAGTCACATTAATTTAGGTATGTCACAAAGCTGTGTTAAACTAACTAATATAGGTGGTTATGTCTGTCAAATGCTTTAGACTTTAAAGTTTTACAATCGACCACAAAAGATAAGAAAAAGTAAAATTGAATGTGAAAAGTAAACTAAGCAAAATGTAAAACCTTTAACACGTAACGGTGTTCTCAAGCCAGTCTTAATATTTTTTCTATTTAAATATACAGGGTTATTTGTAAAACATCAACAACCTCGCAGGAGTAGATTACTAACATCATAAACAACTACATTTGTTCTACGATTTTTCCGAAAACCAACAAAAAAAATTGAACTATTCATACAAATACCCGAACAGCTGATCGAGTTTTGTATGAAAAGTCAATATTTTTGTCTGTTTTCGGGAAAGTCATAGAACAAATGTTGTTGTTTATGTAATCTACTCCTGTGAGGTTGTTGGTGTTTTACAAATAACCCAGTATAGATGGTTAACACTGCATAATGCCGGCTTCTGGTGCACATGCAGGTTAGATGCACCCCTCCCAAGGGTCTAATTTTCGTAACCCTGCCCGCCGGGGACTTACCGTGTCACACTCACTTTATTAGGAGGGGTTGGAATGTGACAGTGACGGTTTTAGTGTGACTTTTTAGTGTGTAATAAAAAAAATAAGTCATACTACAAAATTAATCAATTTTTGAAAATCACTTGACCGATTGTCTAATATGAGTAATTTTTAATTTGATTCAGAAAAGTATTGTGATTGAAATGTATATCTCTCAATAATACCACAGGGTTATTTATAAATTAATTTAAAACCTCTCGTGGGGTTGATCAGACCATCAAACTGAACATTTTTTACTATGGGACTTGGGACAAACCTTGAAATCGCGATGTAAAGTCAGCTGTTTCATACATTTCGATGGAGTACGCATTGTACTTTTGTATAGAACAGCTGTTTTTTTCCTGATTTCGATATTCGTCCCATAATGAATGTTGCTCAGTTTGATGGTCTAATCAACACAACGTTAGGTTTTTAATTAATTAAAAGTAACCCTGTAGAAAGAGTATAGGTAGGTGTGAAAGGTGATCCACTATCTCTCGTGCGTGGCACTGTTTGCGCAGATAACTTAATGTCCTTGATCGTGCGTATTTTCACCTTATGAGATTCACCATTCGGTCGACACAGCGTCACGGTTATATATTCTGTACCTACATACAGGTGCTGCTATGCACCTAAATCAATGGAAAATCCCAAAAACACCAAATATATTGTTCCGGAAACTAAGTATAATCTAACGCCTAATTCTCATCCTTTTGTATCGTAATCCGCTTTACGTCAAATCCAAGCAAATACCTCTGAGAAAGTCAAACATCCCCTTACAATATCTTATTAAGTTCCCCATAAAAAGTTGTACATTGAAGTACACAGACAAGGATTGCAGAAAGGGTCCATATTTCAAGAGCAGGATTAAAACGTCTATGGTAAGTGCGAACGGTGTATTTGTACGTGACAGTTGATCGCTTAATGTACGGCGTTTAAATTTAAGAGGGACCTTTATGACCCTTGGAGCTCCCAATCTTTTTAATCTTCCATACGACCCATTTGGCAGGCCCGCACTTTTGTGCAGATGTTTTAGTTTACATTTTATTGCCGCTAACATATAGTTTGTATTCATCGGATTCTGAAGATTTATGCCTTTCTGTATAATTGACGATAAGCTGTAGGATTTTAAGAATGATTTATGGATAAACTATGATTTCTCCATATAAATAACTTTATTTTTATCATTAGATTACATAAACAAAATATAAAAGATTTACACATATTTATCATTAATTGAATCGTGGTTTTTTTTTTATTAAGTTACAATAGTTCATTACAAACTTAAAGAATTTCCAGGAAAATTTCAACATTGTTCTTTCTCAAGTGACGCGCTTTTCCAACGAACATCAATTTCATTTTTATTTGGATGAACTATATACACGTAAGTACTGTAAAAGTTAAACATTCATAAAGTAATCAACAAGTCTTTATCTACCAATGGTACAATAATAGTGGCCACATTTTTCATTATGTGTGGCTTTCATCAAGCAAGTTACAAATTGAGTGTGTGAAAAATGTCCCATTTAAGTTTAATTAACATCGCCCTATGCTTTAAAACGCGTATAATTGATGTTAATCATTTTAAATATTGACTTGTCATAATAATTCATTGACAAGTTCAATTTTGTGTACGGCAGTGCAGTGGCCATCGCCAAGTCAGACTCACAATTTTTTTTATGTAATTTATTATGGATTGTGATACAAAGAATACAATAAACATTTTAAAGTGTTAAAAAGAGATCACCCATTTTATAGGGCAGTCTAGGATAAAAAAAAGTCAGCGGCTAGGAATGAAATACATTTTATTTTAAAGGTGATAAGAGTAGAAATATTTCTTTGTACGGCGACAACGCTGTAATGAATTTGTGAACAGAGATATACAACGGTCTTTAAATGAAATAAATTATGTCGTCCGACTATTTCGTGGATCTCTGCTCTGCTGTTTCCAAGTTGTTTTCAACGGGTGGTATCCACCTGATATACATCAGATGCTAAGTAGGTAAGCGACCTGCAGGTTTTACGACCAGGTTTTTGCTTCCAAGTATGGAAAACAGGTGCCAGCCCCGAGCAGCAGGCTATGTAACCCCCCCGGTGATAAGGGGCAAGGGCCCCGAGCGCCGTCGGGACCCAGTACACAAAGACAGCCAGCGCCCGCATAACTTGGGTGGGCGGAGAGAGGGGACGGTCACCCATCCGACACCTGGCCGGACCGAGCGTTGCTTAACAAACGTGATCGAGTACGATCAGTCTGTTAAGTTCCGCCATGAGCGTTTCATAATAATGATGGTGAGACAGCGATGCAGCAGTGACGTATTCGACTCTGCTGGTAGCTTTAATTGAAGAATAGCATAACTGAGTAACCTAACGACTCTCGTTTCTATCGTTTAAGAGTATTGGGGACTGAGCACAGGAGAAAAAGGGGCGCGGAAGGAGACTGCTAAGATTGTATTACCAAAATAATAATGATTCGTTTCTTAAAACTCCTAAAACAAACAATCTCAAAACGACAGCAAGGGTGCTGTCATTTTCTGGCATATAATATCTCCGAACCCAAATTGTTTTCGACTTTGACGCCATAGTAAAAAATAATTAGTTTTATGTGTACTTTAAAAATGTATAATTATTATGGATGGCTGCTTAAGAAAAAAATATTTAAAATCTTATCTCAGAATGAGTGATCTCCTTTTTTGCTTTTTACTATTAAAAAAAAAACAAGTTTTACAAACGGTTAATTTTTAAGACCTATCTATAAATGAAATGGAGTGTATCTTTTCGGTATTCTATTCGACTATGTACAGTTAAAATAATTAAATAATTAATTTCAATATTTAATAATTGGTCAAAACATTGAGGTTTGTTTTTTATATGTTCCAAAATTATACTGTTTTCTGGATTTAGAGTTTATTCATAGAATTACATGCGCGTAATAAAAACAGACTATCTTGATTACCTACGTAAATAATGAAAAAAATGAATCTACGCACGTGTCTTGCTATTTTTGTGAGTTTGCCGATTATTCAAGATTTTTTTCGATATTTTAAAATTTTTCGAACTCTTAATTTTTAACTTTAAACTGCACGTTCATATTCAGAAACGTGGTCTGATATCCCCATTAAATTTTTAGATATACCTACTTAAAAATTAACGGTGTATTATACGAGACTTAATTACTTTGTTTATGAATATCAAGTTATTCAAATAAATGCTTAATTATATTATAATAACACCTTTCATTTTTAAAAGCAAAAGCATGAGTACCTAATGAGTTTTTCGCTATAGCATGAGGAAAAAAATTCGGCTACAAGCGAAGCTATTTTTTTAGATACTTACACATTAGAAATAATTAGAACTTGGCGATTCCTCTACCTTTTTTCTTGTATTTATTTACCAAACGCGTGACCAATACGCTTCAATTAGATACGCCTTGTTTGACTATTATAAAAGGACGTGCGCGCTTGAGTGGGCATGACAGGACTGACGATGACGTCATGAAGTGTTGGCTGTTGCCCCTCTCATAACAAACATACATACATACATAAAGCAGTGGTGCCCAACCGGTAGCTCGCGGACTGTTTTCTAGGCGCCTGCGAATAATAATGGGTAAAAAAATTAAATAGACCAACCAGACTGTAAGAAGCTTTATGAAAATTTGAACAGCCAAGATTCGCATTAGCTTAGTAAGTGTGTCATATTAACATAATAAATAAAAAGTGGCGTAATTGTATAATGTAGTTTTCTTTATATCACTTATGTTTTTTTTATCAACTCGGCGCGGCGGTTGTGCCCGGGTGACGTATCGGCATTATCAAAATACCCTTTGGAGCGATACCAGTTGGGTACCACTGTTATAAAGGGTGTTAACTAGAAACAAGAATAAGATATTTAAGCAAATCTGATTTTGTTTTAAATTTGATGACTACAGTAATAAAATAGCGAAAACTGTATAGCCAAGGTAACAATTATGTAACTCTTTGAGTATCTGTAACAGATAAATAACGTCTGGGATTATATAGATGGTTGTAATATTCAATTATTTATTATTTAGATATCTGTCTTCTCCCTTATGTCTCTTCAAAACATTTAAATCCTACATCAATGGACAGCAATTACCGCCACTGTCAACATGTCAAATTATACAAACTCATTATCAGCTACCACATAATCACAGAGATTCCCCATTAAATTACAACTCGACGTTATTTATTCCTCTACAAACAGTTTGACCACTTGGTGGCTCCATCAATAAAAGGGCCGACAGCTCTGAACTATCGCCATCCCATTACTCTACACAAAGAATGAAAAGGACGGAAGAGGTGATAAATCATGCAGTTGAAGAACAAACGCGATGGACTCTCACGACAATTACAACGGTGTCAAAACGGAAGTCCATCCGTGGCGTAGGAAATGGCCGCTCCGTGCGATTTATGCAGGAATTGCAGCCATTGCAGGTAGGGTTGCCAGGTAGCCCGGACCCACCGGGATTGTCCTGTTTAGAGATGGGCAAAAGACCCGATTTTGACCCGACTGCTGGGTTTTAAACCCAGTTAACGCCCATAGACCATAAATAAAATATTTAGAAATAAGAGATGTTTCGGCCTTTGAATATTTTTGTGTATATCAAATACACAACAATATTCATTTAACAAGAAATTGTTTCCATATCAACCATACTTATCAATAGAAATAAATAACACTGTAAAAAGTTTCTATAACATACATACAAATTTATATTGGGTTTAAACTCAGTGGTCGGGTTTAAATTTTAACCTGGACCTTTGCCCATCTCTATCCAGCGTATATCACATCACAAGGCCCGGAATCTCCAAAAATTTGCCTGCAGAGAGCTTGCGCCTCACAAACATGTTTATTTGCAAAGTGCAAAAACTGTTATGCCTCGGAATTCATGAATTTATGTCAGGAAATCTGGCAACCCTATGCAGACAGCATGCTCAAAATAACTAATGGCGCTTTGGAATAAATGCAATTTTAGTGGGAGCGTTAGAATAATTACTATTCTAAGGTGGGAGCCTACAACTTCGATCAACTTCAGTGCATTCATTCAGAAATTGTTCATTAACTTATTATGAAAAATGACATATTAAGTATACCTAGTTCACAACTAAGTATAAATAACTGGTTTTGCAAATAGGATATTGAATCCATTGTATTATTTACTTCCAAAACGTGCAATATCAACCCGTTACCAAGTTGATACTGTTCTTCATACCCAAGTACCTAGTAATTCCATTTACAGTTAAGTAGATGCGTCCCATCTTGTGTGCAATAAGGTTGTCTTAATAAAAAATAGCACTAAAAAGTTTAATCTTTATGCATTATGACGAAGCAAGTTGGTAATGGCAACCAAATACGGTAAACAGGTAACATAAAGTTTTAAATGGCAAAACCAACAAGTGAGAAATGAAAGCTATAAAATAATATGATGGAAAAGTAACTGGGTACTTTAATGATGAGGGATAGATACTGAGCTTCACGTTTCACCCAGTAGCACAGAATACATAATAGTACAAGTACAGAAGATCCACTCCACAAGTAATTTAAATAAATAGCGACTCTATCCCATACACCATAAAGTGCGATTCAGCAGTCGCACACCGCTCCAACCCTACAGTTATAATTACCTAGAAGTTGCCTCTCTTTCTATCGCGTAGCTCTTATCTCTTCTAACGATTTTAGGGTTTGTTCTTCTAAATAATAATTAAATAATAGGTACTTAATGTACTTAAATACATTTTAAAAAAACCTAGACTAGGTACAGTCGACGCCACATTAGACTATACATGCTGACTTTGAGGCAATTTGCTTTCTTACGAAATAACATTGTCATTAATAATTAACTTTATTTCGAAAGTAGGTATGTAGTAACTACCTCATCTATAAATTATTATTGCAATAAATACCTAGTTGGGCGAAGATTGTTTAGCAAATAAGACAAGTAAGTACCTAAGAATAAACGGATACTAAATAATATCTAGGTAGTAGACAAGCACTTCTTACGTTTCGATGTCGTTTTGAAATTTTGGAAGTGTGAAAAACGTGAGGTTCGGATCCTTTATATTAGTATTAAGATGAACGAGGCGAGTGAGTGACTATCGAAATTGAACTGCTAACAGCCAGCCAACGGCGGCAGCCCTCTGAAATTAGTCCGTCCGGACGGACCCGCTGGCTACTTGTAGCTTCGTACCTAAAGCGCGGAGTGCGCCTAGCCTGCCAGTAGGTAAGTACTATTATTAATTCGGTGGTTTCACGTTGCAGCAACATGCGGCTATAGTAATCTAATAAAATTGACTTTGATATAGTTTCGTTAAGAGTCACTGTACGTGAGAAAAAGAAAATATATTTATACAAGTATATAAACTGAACACCTTTTACTATGGGACCAACTCTGAAATCGCGAAAAAAAACTGCTGTTTCATACATTTTGATATTTTTGTTATTAATTTTTGTATGAAACAGCAGATTTTTTTTTCGCGATTTCTGAGTTGGTCCCATAGTAAAAGTTGTTCAGTTTAATGGTCTCTATCTACCATAGTCGGTCCATTAGGGGTTATTTTGTAATATGTTGTATATTTATAAAGCCTAGCTCATGTGGTCTAGGGATCTAATTAGTTTGAATATAAATATCGCCATAGTGAACTCTATTTATAGTCAATTTTCGGAACTGAAGTTTGTAACATACTTTTGCGTTAAGAGGCCGATTACACAGAGTATAATTATTTGATTTATCGATACCAAAAATAATTTAGAAAGTAGATTATAGTACCTACTCAGTTATGTGATTGACAGAAATATGATAGCTAAAACTTAAACGACTATGTCAATAATTTCAATAATTTTTACTATGAAAATTTCTTCCAGCGTTGTACGGCCTCTTAAATCACCGTAAAAAACATAAGTCTTGACTTTACTCGTAGTCCGGGTGAAAACGATATGAAAAAAATTGTTTGTTCATTATTGAAACAATCGTACGATTGCAATGCCACGTTTGTTAGCACTATGTATAATAAAAGACAATCTTGCGTTTAAATACACCGCATAGATAGAACACCATTGACATTGAACAAAGAGCAATGTGTTGTGTGATCTATTAATAAAAAACTCTTAAGTGACAGAAGTTCGTAATAAAACGGTCACTGGATCGACTCCCTGCTAAGCTCGCGTCCGGACGCCGTCCGTTAAAGCCTGGGAAACTGAAATAATTGATGCAAAAGCTAATTAAAAAGTATCTATTAGACCGTAAGCAGCAAGTAGTAGTGTTAAAGTAGCTCTTTAAAGTTTTAGGAAATAATTGCTAAATGCTTTTTCATTGGTTCGTAGGTTTCTTAGATGTATTTACTTTACTTTAAATAAACTTCTTATCTTTATTTTATTTTAAGCTTAAAAACGTAATGTATTAACCGAAATCCTGTCGGTTCTAATTATTACTAACTATAATTAAAAAACATTTTTTTTGTGACTTTTAAGTGTTGTTTTTGCACTCAACGACACTTCTTTATTCCTACAAAATAACATTGACCTAACTTGCCATTTTGTAACAACGAACGACAAATGCGTCTCTAGATTTTTTTTATGACGCCTCAATTATTTATAACATTTTAAATTATACAAGTTTTTATATAAATAGTGAAATGACAAATTACGACTTTATTAGGAGTTGATAAAGGTCTTTCAGATATATTGATTAACATTATTGATGCAATTCCAACTCATATGGACGTACAAACCTTTTTTTGCAATAGGGTTACAGTTGGAGGTATTTTTTTATGTTGTGTTTTCATTTAAAAGTAATTTACTTAACAAAGTTAATGTAAATACTGGTAATCGAAATTAAAATGAACGCTATTTTTTGCTAATTAAATAAGGTAGTAAACGGTGATGTCAGATATAGATCAGCATTTTATTCGTTGTTTTCATGGGAAAGAGAAAATAGTCTAGGTTGTTCTTTGCTCATGAATACATAATTATTGTAAAAACAGTAGTGTAATAAAAAGATCAGAGGGCCTATTCCAAAAATAATCACGATAGGTGGACGCAATTCGTCGTTCAATTTACTTGATATTAAACCTTATTTGTAAATCAATATTGCCACGAAGTGGGACGAACTTCGTACGCTTATCGCGATGCTTTTTTGTAATAGGCCCTAATAATATAAAATTGCAATGTATTAATTGGTAGTAAATATGGTAGAGAACAATTTAAATAATTTATGTTAGTAGGTATCCTACCTACAACTTAGGTACAAAAATAAAATGAGGAATTGCTATTACATTTTTTTATTCCTAACATAACCATTATTTCCCTTCTATTATATACTTATACTTTTTTATATAAATGACCAGTGGACAACCCTAGCATGCACAGTCAGATAAAAGTGAAATCGTCCCTCATCGCTCGGGGGTAATCTTCAGAGGGTCACCCTACGGGCAGGGCTGTTCCAACAAATCGCAGGATTATGCTAAACTTTCCGTTCTATTTCATGTGATGGCTCGGAATTCTCACAAAACCGTCGAGTGAAGATAACGCAATTATTATTGAATTATTTTATTGAATGTGATAACGGATAGAGGCAATTTTTAGGGAAAATGTAATAATATGAGAAAGGGTAGAGGTAATGGATTACCTACTGGAAAATGTTGTAAAATGAAATATCTATTAAGCTTCTAGAAAACCCTCCTGACCAGAAATTTGTTAAATAGAATGTTAAGAAGTGCCTACAATCTTGCTACAATCTGTTGAAAATACGCCACGGGAATACGGTGCCAATAAAGTCATACCATAACCAGACGTCATCGTCGACGTCACCATTTTTAATATCCTCATTTGCTAATAGTGCTATAAACATAATGGTCTCAAGTAATGACTGTAAGTAAGTATGGTATCACAGATATAGTTTACTTTAGAACCTGTCTTTCTCTTTTTAAAACCAAACAGTCAATAAATCTGAAGCATATTTTGCCAACACCGCATTGTCTCTTTGCTGAAACATCTTCAAATAAACTTAGCAAATAAACTCGTAGGTAACAAAACAAAGTGAAGCTGCCAGCTCAACAAACAATGGTAATGTTTATTTCAGTGCAGTTCTGAATAGCGATAGATAAGAGCCAATAAAGCAATAACGAGCTCTACTCACTGGTTTTGTTGCCATGTATTTTCTTCTACCCACAACATATTTTATTTATTCTTTTGCTCACAATTTCAAACATATTCAAGAAGATTTAATGATTGAATTGAGATGGAGCTTTGTATTTTTCTGCAACTGACTAACGCCTACCCTTACTTAATGACTTAGCCAAAAACAAAAAAATACTTTCACATTATTTTGAATTTAACAACACTTAAAGTAGCCTCAGTGATGATTCCGGGTGCAGTGAGCTTTCCGCCTTATCATCACTTAAGCACTATCCCGTAAAAAAAAGGCGCCACGTAAAAAGACCGCTGACTCGCTTAAAGTTGTTGCTCAGTACTCCAATAAAACTAGTTTTATCTGGGCATAAATAATAAACTCGTTGGTTCTAGGGTTCCGTACCAAAATGGTAAAAAAGTAACCCTTATGGTGTGACTCAGTCTGTCTGTCTGTCTGTCTGTCTGTCTGTCTGTCTGTCACAGCTAAATATCTCGAGAACTACTAATGGTATCAACTTGAAATTTGGAATAGTTTTAGATGACATTTGCCCAACTATTTTGCAAATAAGAAAGAAATAATAAAATTAATATTTTTTTTACAACAGGGACTGAAAAGGGGTCTTAAAAATTTTAAGTGAGGTGATTAGGGCATGTGGGGTATCATATGAAAGAGCGCTGTTTGCACATTTTAAAACAATTTTTTCTTTTTTCTTAGGCCGCATAGTTTTCGACTTATGATGAAAAATGTAAAAAAAAAATATCGTTCCCCCCCCTTATCTCCGAAGTTTGCTAAGAGAAAAATCTGAAATAATTCTATGTGATAGTAGTTTATGTAAAGATTACAGGAAAAATAAAACGATGTCTCAATATAACACACTTTTTTAGAAATTCAAAAAACAAACAATTTTTTTTTAGTTTCACTACCAGTCAACAGATGGCGCTGTAAGGGCAAAAAGTAGTTCCACTATGGGTCAAGAGATGGCGCAACCTAACACTACAATAATAAATTGGAAGCTGGTTCAAATATAATTACCTACTATTTGCCGTACGAATAAACGAAGAATAAGTTCATACTTTACTAAGTAATTATATATATTACTATATAGTAATATAATAATAACGAGGAGCTCGGTGGCGCAGTGGTTTAGCGCCTGGACCAGCGATTGCGGATGTTAAGCAACGTTCGCAAGGTTCGGTCATGGGATGGGTGACCAAAAATTTATTATCTCGAGCTCCTCCGTGCTTCGGAAGGCACGTTAAGCCGTTGGTCCCAGCTGCATTTGCAGTCGTTAACACCCACAAATCCGCATTGGGCCCGCGTGGTGGGTTATGGCCTGTCCTCCTTATCCACCCATAAGGAAGGCCTGTGCCCCAGCAGTGGGGACATTAAAATGGCTGATGGACTAGTAATATAAACATTTTGCAATGTGGAGTGGCTAAAACGTTTTTCAGTCACCATAAGCAGCATTTGTAAATTAACTGTCCGCCTGTTCGCCCTTCCACCTGTCTGCCGTTTATCCTACTTTTTTAAAGACTGTCCTAAAATAACATATCCAAAAATATTTATGTACGGAACCCTCGGTGCGCGAGTCCGACTCGCTCTTGACCGGTTTTTTTTATTAGTTTATCGGATATTGATATTAAGTGTCAAATCGAAATGTTTAATTCCTTTTATTTTAACTATAACTAATACTAATTTATGACATAGAAAAAGAAAATTTCAGTTAACTAATTATGTCCAGATAAAGCTAGTTTTATTGGACTACAGTGATGCGAGTCTAAAACTTAAAAATATCTGACTACATTTAAATGCTTAATAAACTCTTCAGTTTGGCAAGTAATACCTATATAATGTTTTCAAATCTGAATCCGACCTACATACCGAAAAGGGTAATATAATCGGTCGGATAAAATTTTATTTCAAGTTTCATCGGTCGTTTTGTAGGACGTTATTCGCCATGATCGAAACAACGACAGATGTCGTTAAACTTTATGATCAGAATGCGTTATCATTCTTTAATGTCCTCATAAATCTTGTGAGAATTATGACAGTCCGAAGTTTCCCATTACTGAGGATATAAGGCTACCATATTTGTTTCTAAGGGTGTGTACAGATTTACTGTTTTTTTTTTCAATAAAGTGTACGAAATTCAGCTGCGATATCACCATAACTATAATGAGTAGAAATATTTAATAGCACAGATACAAGACATAAAAAATCATAAAGATAATAGAATATCTACTGTTTGAACTGTTTGTATTGTTTATTTATACTTTAATCTTAACCTGCATAATGTCTAAATTAAGTAATGTTTTTTCTAGCACAAAAAGCATACCAAAAAAAGACGCTAAAACGTTTTGTCACATTTTTCTTGCCATCTTATAACGCAATGAATTTTATATTTCCAACAACTACATTTCTGACAACTTCATAAATTCAACCTTAATTTTACCCAATATTAATACGAAGGACTACAATGTTTCCCCTGCCGCCAATCCGTACTGCCTTAACCTCATAAACCTACTTCAGTTCCGGGAGATAGCGGGTACATTCCCACTAACCTAATTCCTACAGGAACCGGATGCGGTAATCGAATCAACTGACGCTTTGTTCCATGCAGCTGAGGTTTTTGTTAGGAATTTTTTGGAACAATACAATTTTCCCCTCACTGGGAAAATGATAAAGTTAATTTACGAGTGACTTTTACTTGCGATACTCGATAAGCTAGAAAATAAGCATAATAGCGCATTCATCCTGTGATTACGGTGTGGTTAAGCAGCTGTCGCTAGGGTCGACCAGCAATGTATTATCTCGTAACCAAATGCACACTGGAAAGGCATATTAGATGGTTACCTATGTCCCCTTTTAATCCAGCCAAGGTCTGAGTCCTAGCGTCAGCGGCTGATGATTACATTGTATAATCATTGTCCATCAGCCATTTTTAATGTCCCCACTGCTGGGGCACAGGCCTTCCTTATGGGTGGGTAAGGAGTACAGGCCATAACCCACCTCGCGGGCCCAATGTGGGTGTTAACGACTGCAAATGCAGCCGGGACCAAAGGCTTAACGTGCCTTTTGAAGCACGGAGGTGCTCGAGATATAAAATTTTTGGTCACCCATCCCATGACCGACCCTTGAGAAAGTTGCTTAACCTCCGCAATCGCTAGGCCAGGCGCTAAACCACTGCGCCACCGAGCTTCATTATAACATGTCAATAGTGATAATTATTCATATTATAATTTCCATGTGAATTCGACGTATTAACATTTCTTTTCTATCAAACTTACTGTAACGTCGTAAAACAATCTCCTAACAAGCTTAATTAATGAAAACGTAAGCTTTTAACTACAAAATTACTATCCGTGTTAAAGATCAAACACATAATAGATAACTGACGTCCTGTCAAAACTGCAGTTCAAAATAATTATCCGGGAAAAGAAATGACGAAAAAGATTGAACGGATCCCGTTTCCTCAATAATCGTAAATTGTGGGAATAGGAATTGAGGAAACGGCAAATGGGCATGGTTTAGGAAGCTGTAACGCGCTCGGTGACGTATTTACGTCTCGGCTGCGCGCGCGCTTGGTGACGGACAGATCGGCCGACGACAACGCGCACCGTGCGCGCGCAAGTGCACTAAATGTTTTGGCGAGACGCAATTAGATCATGTTATAGCTTTTTTGGAAAATACGCTAAAAGTTCATAATAAATTATGTTTTATGGAGGAATGTTTTAAAAAAAAAATAATTGGCTGAAAATTGTTTGCTGCCATTCTATTAAAAGAAAAAAGTTTCAGAATTTTTGATTGTGTAAAAATAAAAAACACTTCGTATTCGCAAATGTAATACAAAACAGAAATATCGGAAATGTAATAACGGAAGTAAGAGCAGAATGAAGATTATTCCAACCGATCACCTAGCGGACATCGTCGGTGGTTTGTTTCAAGTTAACCGAAAAACTAGGTGGATGGATTGAGTGGTCCGTTGGTAACAAAGGTCTCACCACAAATATTACCTATTAAAAGAAGTCAAGAGACAATGGCAGTTTTTAGTTGACTTTGACATAAAATGTCTATGCTGGGGGCCAATTACGAAAATAATTTACGCAATTGCGTAACGCAGTCACTTGGCCACGATAATCGTCCGCAGTTCGCTGGTTGTAGTTATAACAAACATTTTAAATTTGGCTACCGTAGGTCATAGACTACTAAACGAACAATGTCGGATAGAGTCTGTCTAAAAAGTCAGTTTACATGAGAAATTATTAAATTATTTATAAAAACTTATACTGGTAACCCTGCTAGTGCTGTCAAAATTTTAATTGTAAATATAGCTTTATTCAATTTTATTTAGATGGGTATTGGTGAGGTGGTTGGGGATTTAGGTGGGTATTATAATTATTTTTGAAATAACCCATGTAAACTGACTTTACACTAGAGAAAAACTGCCAAACTCACGCAATTACTTCGCAATATCGCATACGAAAGTGATTTGTAATAGGAAACAATCAAAACGAAGCACGGACGCAGCTGCGTGTATCGCATTAAACTTTTCGTAATAGACCCCCTGAAATATTAAAAACAGTTTTTAATATGTGGTGATTAGGGAGTACTTAATCTCCATTCGGCTGTTAATACTGTATTTATACTGTTAATACTTAATGTACATTTGCGAAGACGAGGTGTTTTTTGTTTCTAATTTTTTTTAACGGAACCTAAAATTCTGTAAAAATATATATTAATAGGTGAGCTTATTCCTACCAATAAAAATATTCAGCCATTTTGTTCTTTTTTCAGACATTTCCCACTTATTTTTTTTTTTCTTTAAATCTTAATTCCTAGCTATTACCTTTTTAGGGTTCCGTAGCCTAAATGACAAAAAACGGAACCCTTATAGATTCGTCATGTCTGTCTGTCTGTCTGTCCGTATGTCACAGCCATTTTATTCCGAAAGTATTAAGACTATACAGTTGAAACTTGGTAGGTAGATGTATTCTGTTAACCGCTTAACGAATTTAATACATAAATAAGAAAAATAAAAGATTAAGGGGGGGCTCCCCATACATGGAACTAAAACTGAAAAAAAATTTTTTCTTCAAACCAACACGTGTTGGGTCTAATCTTAAAAAAAATATATGCTGTAGATCTTAATAAACACTTTCTACCAAAATTGGTTTGAACGAGATATAGTAATTAGTTTTCGAGATATAGCACATTTTCCAAAACCGCAAATATAACATAGTCATTCATACCAACACTGTGAAAAACAAAGTTATTTTTGCAAACGAAAAATGATAGGTGATATTAATTATGGTATGGTATAAGGTAACTACGGAACCCTATGGCGCGTGGCCCGAGACGCACTTGGCCGGTTTTTAAATAGGATAAGCACTTAATTCTAAGTTAAATAAAAGACTATATTTTAACCTGATTATAATTACCTACTGTAAAAACCACAACGACGACTAAAATATACTAGTTCTTGTTATTTTGTTTATGAAGTTCTCTAACTACAATTTGCAAACCAGGGTAACTAGCTTATCATTGTCTATGTATTGTTTGTTACTAGCCTAAAGCGAATTTCAATAAGCAGTAAAAACAACTTACCAACCTATAAATCAATACATATATTCAACATTATATCAAAAGCCTTCTTACTTACAATATTGCTATCTCCCCTATAATTAAATCAGGCATCATAACCCAAGCATGCCCTAAGTCATAAGATTAGATATTCCGAGTGCCGTTACCCAGTGAATCTAAACCCGAACTGTAAATTCCGGTGAGTCGCTGATCTAATAAACTATCAGACTAGGTAGAGAAAATAACTATACGATATCGAAACTAGAATTTGGTCAACAAAAGATGAGACTCGGTTGGGTATGGAACTAATTTTGCGCCTTATTTTAAGGTTCAGATTCCAGAAGATGAGCGTAATTATTTTATAACATGGAAAAATCAAACGTAAAATCTAAAAAATATCGGTGAAAGAATTTTTTAAATATCTCAAAAACTGAATTTGTTATAAATTTTCAAAGTTGAATGTTTTAAAAATCAGCGCGGACTTGACCGCTTAACGCGTGACGTCACTTCGCCGGTTACGTCCGCCGAGATGTTATAAAACAAAGTCCCTTCACCGCGTCTGTCTTTCTGTTCGCGATAAACTCAAAAACTACTGAACAGATTTTCATGCGGTTTTCACCAAATGGTAGAATGATTCTTGAGGAAGGTTTAAGTGTAATAATAAGTTAAGGTTTTATCTAAATTGGTAGAAATATGACGATAATTGTTAAAAATCTTGGCAAAAATGAAGCCGACTGGGAGCTTGCATCGAAAACGCTGCATAAACCTTTTGAGCTAAAACAAAATAATGTAAAATGGAATTGTTTCTCTTTTATAGATCTATAAAAAAATCCGCGATGGCATATATCTATCTTTTAAGAATAGCACGCTATACCCATTATATCTTCTAAAAAAATCTGTCACATACAGTGTGGTAATTTGGAAAGCTATTTAGAAGGATACAGTATTAATCCTTATCAATTCAAATACGTCTGTTACCTAAAGCATTTCTTCACATTATTTTAAACTTTTACACCATACCATTTAAATGAATATCTTAAGAGTTGTCGCAAAAAACGCGTGCGAAAATAAAAGAGCGTCTTTTGGAGCAAATGACTAAACGATGTCTTTTTGGATGTGTAGAAAAAAAAGAAGGAACCGAAGTGAAGCGAGGGCAGTGGGGTAATTATGTAACTTTGTTGCAATCAACTCTGACAGAAATCGCAGTTACATTGCTGCTTTAGTTAAGAACCATTGTGACAACTATCTTACTTAAAGCAGCAATGTAACTGCGCTTTCAATCGATTTCAACCGAGAATTGTTAGCAACAGACTTACGTAATTCGGGGTCGGGTCGCTAGTACACATATAAACTTGTTTTAAACAGTGTATTTTTCATGACAATCAAAGAAGATGATGGAGCCAGAAGGTGGCCATGGGAACTCTGTAATAAAACGACGAAACTCCATCGAGTTAATTCTCGTTTGATTCGTCTTTACAAAGATTCCGGTCCCAGCTAGATGATATCCAAGGTGTAATGATGGAGCCATAAAGTGGCCATGGAAATTCTGTGATAAATGATGGACCCCATCGAGTATGCTCGTTTGATTCGTCTTGACAAGGACTCTGGTACTAGATGATATTCAAGTTCTGATGATGGAGCCAGAAGCTGCCTATGGGAACTTTGTAATTAAACAACGAAACACCGTTGAATTTGGTCTCGTTTGGTTGGGCTTGATAAGAACTCTGGTCCTAAATTTGAAGACTATACTATCTCATCGATAATTAAACCAAATGCGCCATCCGAGGAATTAATCAAGTCATGCTGCAATATTCCTGATTCTGAAGACAATTATATTATCTTATGTATCGGTGAAAATGACACTAATCCTATTATGACAATGATGCATTTGGTGACCGTTTTTAAGTGTTATAAAAAAACTAATCTAATTTTTTTAAATATTGTTAAAAATAAGTTTATGAATGAACATATGTTAAACGGCCTAATCAAAAATGTTTGTGAACACTTTCAAAATTCCTATTTCTTAAATATCTCACTAAATTATTACACTAAAAATAACTATTTGACAGAGGTCTGTAAAAAAATTAACCTACTACTTGATTCTAAATACTATGACACACACATATTGACATCAATTAAATTTAATCTGAAAAAGAAAAATGAAAAGGTAATTAATAATAATAGAAAAGGTACTATACCCTACTACTTTCCCATATTAAAAAAAAGTATCGAGACACCTATCCTAAACACAGAACCAAAAAACAAACTTTTTCGTTAATTCCGATGATGATAAAAATATAACTACAAACGTCTTATTTCATCAAAATATTGCTGGGCTACTTAATAAATTAGACTTATTGGAACTGTGCGTTGATGAATTTTCGGATAATCCTTTTCATATAATTTGTTTATCTGAAACGTTTATCAAAAGTGGAGATGAATCTAATGTTTATCTGAAAAACTATAAATTAGCGGCTTTTTTCTCCAGAAACGATGAAAGAAGAGGTGGTGTGTGTATTTTGGTACGAAATACTATTACAGAGTTTAAACAAATACCATTATGTAACAATATGGCTGTTGAAAGAACATTCGAATGTTGTGGTATTGATATTCCAATGTTAAATTGTCTTCTTATATGTGTCTATAGAACACCTGACTCTGACGTTAATATTTTCTTAAATAAACTTGACATATTGCTACACAAACTGACATTAAAAAATGACAAAAAAAGAATGATTATAGTAGGTGACATTAATATTAACACTTTAATAATTGACAAAAATTCGGAAAATCTAAAAGCAATTCTGCTCAATCACAATCTAATGCTACACATTAATGAACCAACACGCCAAAAATCATGTATTGATCACATAATAAGTAATATTAATAGTGCCCGTGGTAAAGTACATCAACTATTTCTATCGGACCATGACACGGGGCAATCCCTTTCCTATCCAAATGAAAATTTAAATATTAATAAGGTAAATTATTATTACACATTTAAGAGGGATTATAATGAAGAAAACATTAAAAAATTCAAGCAGATACTGGCTAGTTTAAAGTGGACTGACGTACTAAATGAAACAGATGTCAATCGTGGATTTAACATATTTCATGAAACGTTTATGTTATACTACAATCTGTGTTTCCCAATCAACAAAATTAAAATCACCATAGACACGAAGCCTAAATGGGTAACTAGAGGCATCAGGCAATCATCTTTAACAAAACGAAAACTTCGTTTTGCATACTATAAAAATAAAACGCCTCAAAATAAGCTCAATTACGTAAAGTACGAACAATTATTGAAGAAGTGTATCGTTACTTCAAAGCGAAATATTAATAAGAAGTTCGTCAGCAAATCAAAAAATAAGGGTAAAGCCACTTGGCAAATAATTCAAAATAAATTAGATAACAATCGATGTGTTAACAATATTAGCAGTATTAAGATTAATAATAAAGAAATATCAGATGCTAATGAGATTGCTAACGCTTTTAATAACTTTTTTATTTCAAATAGTAACCATCAAAACGATACAAATAAAAGACAAAGACCAAATTATAATCTTTTAAATTCAGTAAATGACACATTATTCCTTGCACCGACGTCTGGAGACGAGGTGGTAAAAACGATAAAATATCTAAATAACACTCATGCTGTTGGTTACGATGGTGCATCAACATATATAATTAAACAATCTGCTTCTGAGCTTGCAGATGTACTATGTCACATTATAAACATGTCGTTAAGTGAAGGTGTATTCCCTGACCAACTAAAATACTCCATTCTCAAACCTCTTTTTAAAAAAGGAGATAAAAAAGAACTCGGCAATTATAGACCCATAGCATTAATATCAATTTTTTCCAAAATCCTCGAAAAGTTAATGTATGCACGACTTATTGCTTTTCTACTAAAACACAATGTAATAAGAAATGAACAAAATGGTTTTCAGCAAAACAAGTCAACTACACTTGCTGCATTCAAGCTAGTCCAAAACATTGTGGAGAATATCGACAAAAAAAACCGAGTTTCTGCCATTTTTTTCGATATGAGCAAGGCATTCGATTATGTTGACCATAATGTCTTATTAAATAAATGTGAACGTTACGGAATAAGAGGGAAATCATGGGATTGGATCAATAGTTACTTAAAAAATCGATGGCAACGCGTAGAAATATCAAAAACTGACGAAAATAATTTAGTTACCTCATATAACTCTAAATATCAATTAAATAACTGTGGTGTTCCGCAAGGTAGCGTATTGGGACCACTTTTATTTTTAATATACATAAATGACATTCCCAATATAACTGACTATCAGTGCGTACTATTTGCAGATGACATTTCCGTTGTTATACCTGATGATAATAAATCTATTGACCATGACAATACATTAAGATTAACAATTGACTTATTTAAAGAATGGATGACTAAAAATTACTTGACATTAAACGTATCGAAAACGAAGATAGTACAATTCAATAATTATAAAAATACAAGACAAAAAATTAATATCAAAACAGACAATGACGTAGTTGAAGACATAAATGAAATTAATTTCCTAGGCATTACATTGGATAGTAACTGTAACTGGAAGGGACATATAAGTAAGTTATGCACAAAGTTGAATAGATTCGTTTATGCACTTAAAATGATACGCAAAACTTCAGGTGAAACAACAGCCCTAATAGCTTATCATGGTTACGTAGTTTCAGTACTACGGTACGGAGTCATTTTATGGGGTAGCTCACCAATATTCAATAAGGCTTTTGTAACACAAAAAAAATGTGTAAGAGCTATTTGCAAAGCTCATCCAATGGATTCGTGCAGACCTCTATTCAAAAAGTTAAAGTTGCTGACGTTACCATCCTTGTTCATTCTGGAGTCTGGGCTATTTGTAAAAAAGCATCCAGAGATATTTAAAAAGGCAAAGGAATACAAAAAGTATGTGTCCAGAGATCCTACAAAGTTATTAGTGCCTGCTTCAAACTCGAAACTATATCATAAAAATTGTTATTTTATGACTATTCAAATATACAATAAGATACCAAAATCCATTCGTGAACAAAACTTTAACATGTTTAAAATTAAATTGACGAAATGGCTAATGGATAAATGTTTTTATACTATTAATGAATTTTTAAATGATAAAACTTGACAATATTCAAATACCTAAATTCAATTTATTTATATAACTTTTTGACATTTTATAGATTAATTATATTTTACCGTCTTTGCTAGAAAATTTAATACGAAATAATCAAATGAACATACATTTGCACGCCATTAGATTTGGCAAAATATGTGAAACTATATTTAGGATATTAAGATCTCAATGTACCATATTTTATGCAAATAAATTATCTTTATCTTTATCTTTATCTTATCCTAAAAAATATCCAGGGTGATGGATGATGGACCAGAAAGTAGCCATGAGATCGGTATAATAAAACGACACAAACCAGTGAGTTTGGGCTCGTATAATTTGTATTGACAAGGAGTCTGGTTCTAGATGATATCCAAGGTTTATGATGGAACCAGAAGGTGGCCATGGGAATTTTGTAATAAAACGACGAAACACCATCAAATTTAGGCTCCGTTTGATTCGTCTTGACAAGGACTCTGGTTCTAGACGATATCTAAGTTCTGGTGATGGAGACTGAAGGTGGCCATCGGATTTCTGTAATAATGCGACGCAAACTATTCCAGTTAGCCATTAGTTTGAGCTCATTTTATTCATCTTGACATTCTCTTAGATGATACCCAAGGTCTAACGATGGCGTCAGAAGGTGGACATGTGTTTGTTTTGGTGTATTAAATAAATACTAATTTGAATAACGCTTTGTATTTTTATTTATAAATCCAAAAGCCAATTACAAGAGAATTACATTGCATCGCAGATAATGTTATGTTGAGTGACAGTATTGCAGATTAGCGTGCTGTCAAAAGCCGCCACAGAGTATATGGATTATACCCAGAACTTAACTATTAGAACTTAACTTAACTCTGTAATAAAATGATATAACGCCATCGAGTTTGGACACTTTGGACTCGTATGATTGGTCTTGAGTCAAGACCAATCATACGAGTCCAAAGTGCCTTGACAAGAACTTCAATTTTAGACTAAATCCAGGGATGATGGAGCTAAAAAGAGGCCATGGGAAATCTGTTATAAAATGACGCAATACCCTAGAATTTAGACTGGTTTATTTTAAACCAGTCTAAATCAGTTTGGTGTTGCGTTGTTTTATTACTGAGTTCTCATTACCACCTTCTGGCTCCATAATCAGACCCTGGATGTC
This sequence comes from Agriphila geniculea, assembly GCA_943789525.1. Taxonomy (NCBI): domain Eukaryota; kingdom Metazoa; phylum Arthropoda; class Insecta; order Lepidoptera; family Crambidae; genus Agriphila; species Agriphila geniculea. Next base: position 24,563,029 of record OX038871.1, read on the forward strand.
ATTTAGGACCAGATTTCTTGTCAAGACGAATGAAACAAGTCCCAATTCGATGGCGTTATGACAATTCATAACAGAGTTCAAATGCTCACTTTCTGGCTCCATCATGAGACCCTAGGAACTATCTAGAAATAGGGTCCTAGTTCTAAATGTTCTAACGAAACCAAACTCAATGAAGTTGTATAGTTTTATTACAGAGTTTTCGTGACCTTCTTTCGGCTCCATAAACAGTCCCTGAAAACCATCTCCCATCATACATAGTACATGTCAAGGCAAATCAAACGATTCCAAACTAGACCATGGGGTTGCATGGTTTTATTACAGAGTTCCCATGACCTTCTTCCGGCTCCATCATCAGACCCTGGAAACCATCTCCCACCATAGTACTTGTAAAGGCGTATCAAACGATTTTAAATTAGAACATGGGGTTGCATGGTTTTATTACAGAACTATTGTGGCCTTCCTCCGGCTCCATCATCACACCCTGAACACTTTTTCCCAACAGCGTACTCGTCAAGACGTATCAAATGAGCCCAAACTCGACGGCGTTGCATGGTTTTATTACAAAGTTCCTGTAGCCTTTTTCGGGTCCATCATCAAACCCTGGACACTTTCCCAACAGAGTACTCGTCAAAATGAATCAAACAAGCCCAAAGTCGATAGGATTTCATGGTTTTGATACAAAGTTCCTGTGGCTTTCTTCCGACTAAATCATCAGACCGTAGAAACTATTTCTCAACAGAGTACTCGTAAAGACGAATCAAACGAGCCCAAGTTGGAAGGAGTTGCTGTTTTATTACGTGACCTTCTTTCAGCTCCATCATCAGACCCTGGATTCTATTTCCCAACAGAGTACTCGTCAAAACGAAGCAAATGAGCCCAAACTCGATTGGGTTGCATGGTTTGAATACAGAGTTCCTGTGGCCTTCTTCAGGCTCCATCATCAGACTCTGGAAACCATCTCCCATCAGAGTACTTGTCAAGGCAAATCAACCGATTCCAAATGATATCAAATCCTAGAAACTATTCCTCAACAGAGAATTCGTCAAGACGAATCAAATGAGCCCAAACTCGATGGGGCTGCATGGTTTGAATACAGAGTTCCTGTAGCCTTCCTCCAGCTTCATCATAAGACCTTGAACCTAATCTCCCATTCCCATCAGAGTACTTGTCGAGACGAATTAAACGAGCACAAACTCGATGGGATTGTATGGATTTATTATAGAGTTCCTGTGGCCTTCTTTTGGCTCCGTCATCAGATCAGCTCAATGATTCCAGTGCTGACCTATATTCAAAATTTCAAGTCTTAGCTCTGTATAAAATCATTTCCACTAAACAAACAAAGAAACAAATAAACGAGATAATGACGTAATAAAAACTTAAGAAAATGAAAAATACTGACATCAAAAATTACCTGTAAAAAACGTCAATTTGCGAAGATACGTATCCGAAGAACTCTATAAACTTTCTGTATTTTATTGAAAAATATAGTAGTTGTATGAAAAATATAAAATAACAAAACAAAAGTATCGAAATGAACGAAAGTAAGTTTACAGAGTCTGTCAATCACATAGTGTCGCTAAGCTATCATACGCCCGCCGCCGCTGTCCGCCGCACAACCGGCGACGTGACGTCACAGCCATTACTCGAACGACGCAATCAGATTCCGCGCGTCCCTAAATTGATTTGCTTATAAAAAATTCAATTTTAGTGATATAAACATAATTTTTTCACAGTTAGTCTTATAATTGCTTATATTTTTAATTAGGCCTAAAAAAATTGAATAAATTTTCATTTACATCTTCCCGGCGCCACCATTTCAATCTCATATTTCGTTGACCAAACTTTATGCATGAACAGCATGCAACCGCAGGGTTTGCTGTTCCGCTTGCATGCATAAGTGGTTTTAAGACCAAAACTTTGAATAAACTTTGTTAATGAGACTTAGGTGCTGAAGCAGTTTATGTCGCCCGTTTGGCTACTTGGAAGGTCCTTATTCTTAATTTCGTAGTTTTTTAACGTGTTTGATTATTGTATATTTAGGTCATAATAATATATAATTATGAAGATGGGACTTAAGTATTTTCAGTTTCCATTTGCATGAGCTAGCTAAATACTTATTATTTTTCTTCTTACTTTACCTCGTACTGCTTCTTTAAATACTACAAAATGGTAGATGAATCCAGATGGATGGAATAAGATAATTAGTAAACAGTCCTAGCCAAGTTTATTTTCAGTTGACCTTTACTGATTTTGAGCAAAACTGATAAGTTCATACATTTTTGTTATTTAAATACACATTTAAAAGCGCGGTAAGTTTTAAGAAGTATGAAGTAATAGGTAACCCTACGTTAAATGGTCGCATTGATATTTTCAACCTTAAATTTTCAAAATTTAAATCTGAAATTTTAAATATTATTTAGTGTAATCTCTTAAATGTAGTAATTTATTCTTGTACTCATTACTAAATAATATACTAGAAAAAATACGACTCGCACCAGATCAATACTCAGACGGGAATCGAACCCGCGACCTTTGGATATCCGGTCCAATGCTCTGACCGCTGAGCTACCGAGTCACTAGTGACATCGTCGAATTTTTCCTAGTATATCCTAAACTCTTACGCTGTAAGCCAGCGTTATTTCACCAATGTGAGGAATTACCTCGACATTCAATTGAAATATCTTTCCAGATATTTTAACAATTGATTAAGATGAAATAGCTATATAATTTTTAAATTTGAGATTTTTGCATTTACAATGCTATTTTTAAACAATACTAAATATCGCGGGTTCGATTCCCGTCTGAGTATTGATCTGGTGCGAGTCGTATTTTTTCTAGTATATTATTTAGTATTGTTTAAAAATAGCATTGTAAATGCAAAAATCTCAAATTTAAAAACTTGTACTCATTATTTGTTTTTCAATAGTGTAAATCATATAAGTAGTAACTGTTTAGTACTTACTTAACGAATCCAATGTAAATTATTATAAGTGGAAACTTTTTTGGCAAATGAGTTAGCATAAATTAAGTTATTACTATGTAATGTATAATGCTGTTTGTTTCCCAATAAAAGATAAATAAATAAATAAATGAAAAGCTTTTTATCTGCAGGCAGATTGCAAAACCGGACGGACAGAACCAAGTTTACAACTTTTATATCAATACACATTTTTTTCACCCATATTATTTAATTACATATCTGCCACGGTATAAGCGTAAATCATAGTATTTTTATCGTTGGCAATAACAACGCGCGGATGAGTGCTCGGTTCGCACATAAATAACATGGTTCCGTGCAATAATTCGGTGATGGCAAGAGGAATTTCACGGGACGAGGGAACCCTAATGTCGCGTGCTAAACACGAGGAAGTATACCACCATTTTAAGAGATATGTTCCTGGGGAGGGCGTCGTAATAAATGGTCCTTATAATTTGTTTTGAATGCTTCATAAGTAGTGATAGTTAATTAAACGGTCAATGAAAATATTTTTGTAGAGTTATGTGTAAGGTAAAATAATGACAGATTTAATTGAAATAATGGCCAAGAACGTAAACTAACGTTAACGTTCGATTTTAATTAAAATGTTTGCGAAGAAATAATTAAAAACTATAAAAATATTGATTGCTTCTCAATAAAGCCTAAAGCTACCGCAGCTATAACCATAAGTTGATTTAGTGTCCGTATCAATTTCCGTTCAACGTAAAAATCAACTAAAGAAACAGCTAACAAGCTTCGCCGTTTTTTACAACAAAAGTGTAATTTTATGCCGTAGAATAAGCATCCACGCCATGTTTGATTTGTTATTACAAAACAAACATATGCAAATAAAAGTATACCACCCGTCGCGAGTTTGGCACCATACTGAGAGCTTTCTCACAGGACTTGTAAAAAACTTATTAGATTTTCCATCTTGTGTCTATTGCGATAAGGTACAATTTAGTAAGAGCACTGCCCTTATCAAGGCTAATGTGCTACAAGTTCATGCGAACATACGTCATACCTATCCGTCCATCTACAGCTGGTTCCAAATGGAATAGAAATAAAAAAATAAAAAAAAAACAAAAGTGTAAAAATAAAAGTTGGTAGCCCAAATAAACACTGAGTCTAGGGTCTAAAACAGTTTGATAGAAAAATATTCCGTAACACGATTTTAAATTAGGCAAAGTTTTTTTTTTACTTTTATTAAGAAAGCAGACCGATCAAACTTGGACGCTCGCTCTCTTGCATAACTTCGATAAAGTTTTTTTATACCAACCAACGAGGTTGGTTTTAAAACTCTGCCAGTTTCTTTTCCTCATTTGCATGAGGTCGAACTTTTATTCAGAAGTGTGCATCGAAATGTACTTTCGATGGAAGTGTGTGAGGAATTTGCTAGGCCAATTTAAGTACCTACACTTAACTCGTCTGGGTTGCAAAAATTGTGGTTTCTTCCCTCTAATTTCCCGTTTTGATGATGTATTTCATCATCATTCTATTCATTTTCATCGTTCTACTTACTTAATTGTAGATCATATTTCATATTTTTTTTATTGGGTTAGTTTTTTCTAAGCATCGTCAGCCTTTCACAATCAAATTCCTTTCCTGTTAACGAAACATTCGGAAAATAATACTTAAATTAGAGGTTATTCTGAAAAAAAGAGAAGATGACCTCACAGCTTATTTAACGAGCTAAAAATTACCAAATCAACGGACTTTAATTATTTGGTCACATTAGAAAAGCTTCCTAACATTTCTAACCGGTGCCCTCTGGCCACGGGGTCCGACTGCCTCTGTCCTACTTGACAATCACTCACTAGCCACTGTAATATCGTCGTCAACAAACCCCTCATTGAATGTACCTTTTCAAAAAGCTTCAGCCTGTATAGAAGCTCGAGTTGTCGGTAACATATATCAATTGTTCGTACAACCAACGATAAATTAGCTGCGATATGGACTGTGAGACGCACCACACCACAACTCACGCGCGGTGAGAGGTTAAGTAACAATAACAAATGAAGTTCGATACCAATACCAACCATTGTTTCACGTGTCAATTTTTATCTGAAGGTGAATATGAATAAATTTTCATATTTTATGTTGATAAGGGGCACAGCTCATTGTTTGAAATTTTATCAATAACATAATAAAAATCTACCGACAAAACAATCTTCACTCAGGTATACGAAAAAAAAGTTTTTTAAATGCTTACCCTTTCGAAGTCTTCTTTCAATTTAAAATTCACAGCGCAAAATCGTTTCAAAATCACAAAGGCTGTTAATCACCAAAACATTTCTCATTCATTCAAATAAATCTGGGCCCATTCATTTGATTGCGCAAACGTCTTTAAATGTCCCAAATCCTTTATAATTATCATTAAAAATTCCTGCCACGCGGAAGTGTTTAGTCATTTTAGGGGGAGAGACGTTTATTTTTCACAATTAACGGTTCGGTTATGATTTAGGAGGAGACGTCGCGGGCCGAGCATTTCTGCGTCTTTTCTTTTAGACGATAAATAACGAAATTAAGGAGGCGCCATACCGTTCACAATGATAGACTTAAAAATTGCTTCAGTTTTTCTACGAGTATTTATTTGTCCTTTTTCCACTTATTAAGTTACTCTTCCTTAACGTGAGAGTATTTCAAACCAAAACTAATTAATTACCAAAAGTCCTTTCATTAAAACCGCGCCAGTATCCGTTAAAAAGTGTTTAATTTCACGGGCGGGCGGTGCATCGTGCATATATTGTTTGAGGAAGTAAGCTACATGTATCTTTTTTCACAATGGTTTGGGACTTCCGCCAAAGTGACGCCTGATTCAATCAAATGTTTAATTTCATGTTAAGTGAGCGCATAAGCTTGATAGGTGAATATTATTTCACCACAATAAATTCTTTTAAAGATATTAAGTACCAACCATCATTATTCTTATTCAGGATAGGGGCGTCGCCAAGGGTGGGCAGGGAGGGGCGGCTGACCCTCCCCCCCCCCCCCCCTCCTAAAGATTAAAAAATGTAGCCAACTGCAAAGTAACCAAAGTTCTGAGGCCGTGCAACTTGCTTTTCTGATAAATCCCGCATCTCAAAACTTGAATAAATTCACTAGGTTGCTCTTGACTGTACGTAGAATTCATATTTTGTTTTCTCATCCTTCATAATATTAACTTGCCTCCCCCCCTGGGCCATGGGCTGGCGACACTCTTGATTCAGATATGAAACAATGCTTTACATTTGATCAACGTCGAACCAGCAGCGACCTCTATATCATGGTCCTTCAACTGAAAGATTCTCTTCAGATTCTGAAATATTACCTCCTATTTTTTTCTGTAATATTTTATGCAGACATCAGCATCATTTGGTAGATTACTAGAAGCGTCACAGTGTAAACAGAGAGGGGTACAGTCGGAAGCGAGTCACGATCGAGGTGTAAATCATCCGGCAGCCGGCCGGCCGCTACGTGCCGGTACGGCGATGTCCCAGAAACGGACGGCCCCGCAGATTAAATAATATGCAACTTTTGCTTTTTTATTTTTGGCCAGGAGCCACCCATGAGCTTTAGTTTCAAAAGATCTAATTTAATTTGGGTAGTAAATAGCAACTTTGTTTGTTGCTTGTTTACTTATACCTAGTTAGAGAGAACGTCTAACACTGAAATATTTTCACTGAAACTGCTTTTCACATAGAAATAGAATGTCAAAGAACACCTATGTCAATAAACAGGTGATCCGAAAACTAATACATACATTTTATATGAGAAACGTAAAATATGACTTAGATACATAAAATATGACTATATATGGCAAAGGAAATTAATTAATTATGTTTCATACTGTTTTCTTAGTCGATGAACGCATAAATGTAGCGAAATTTGGTTTTAGAGAAATGTGTGGCAATATCTTATTTACCTGTGAAAAGTGTGATTACTTGGATTGTTTCTTTTTGTCACATCACAATTACTTAGAGCACAAGACACCATGGCTGCACGATATCATTATTTCAAATTCTAATTAAGATTAACAAATATTTTAAACAAACTGTGATTGCTCATTTGCTAGGCGGGACGCTAGGGGCTCTTACTGAAAAAAATGTTGGCACATGTCACTTGATCCTTTGTCTCTTTTTTACATAGACCGTGTCCGTATGATGTTAACTTCTCTTTTCCACGCTTTGTTGGTCTTCTTGAGCGCAGCGAAAATTTTTCTATGTCTATGGCTTTTCAGCAATATTTATCGTCTAATGGTAAAAAAACGGGAAATAATTGAGCCGATTTCGCATCTTCATGAATGTGCAATGAAAGCCCGAGGTATGTGAATGGCAGTGAGCAATGCAATACATATGCTAAGCGGCGGCTGAGATGGATGGCCGCTGCCACAATTTGTGGGATCGTAACCCGCTGCTTCCGATATACGGGGGTGGGCTCCACTATAAGCTTCCATTAAACTTCCGGATGTCTAAAATGAAATGAAAATGATTGTTTTGGCCGTCATACACACAAAAGATACGATCACGATCACGATACCGTCACTATACGATTTTGATCAATTATTTGTCATTGATGAGATTTATTAATCCGAGTTACGGGATGATTTCATTTATTTCTTATTTTTCTAGCAATTTTGATGTTTCTACGCCTGCAACCCTCAGACAAACTTTACTACTGAAATATTTCCGGCTGCTCTTATACAAATAAATACAAATACACTATTGTATCCTTACTAATATTATAAATGCGAAAGTCCGTTTGTTTGTTTATTTGTTTGTTACGCCTTCACGTCTTAACTACTGAACTGATCATCATGAAATTTTGCATACACGTTGTCACGGGTACAGAGAAGGACATAGGGTACCTTTCATCCCGAAAAAAAGGATTGTTCCCGAGCGATAGCAAAAAAAACACAACACTTTCATTCTGTGATTTATAATAATTATAAGTTATATAAAACAATATTTAATGTCGTCGGCATCTGGACAACAATAGAAAATCTATTGGGTCTCATTTTCCGGGCGTTGATTAGTTCCAATAAAGTTTGGCTATGTTAATGGGCGTACCCAGGTTCTGGGCCATTTCTTCAATTTTCTCAAATTCTTTATTATACAGATCCCTGTAAATAGGTACTTTAATCACATTATATCCTCTGCATCACTATCTTTTTTTAATCATAAATGTTATTATTAAAGTCTAACATTGTTTTTGTAGGAGTACAGTTAAATTAACTTATAAACTATTTTTAAAATTTACTTATAATTGTATTGCAAATAACAAATAAGAACTATTATCGGCAACAGTTCTCTTAAACATGATAGATACCCATGGCTATGCATTGCATTTTACTAGTACAATTTCACAAAGATAGAACTGAAGTTTGGACCAAGGCGGAACAAACCGGAATATAAAGATGATAGCTAGGCGTGGGTAAATTTGCTGACATAATCCTAGTAATATAGCAAAGATAAGGGGAATGCACCCTCACCAACCACACTTGAACTATTTATGACAAAGTGAAACCTCGTTATAGACATAATTTTCACATTATGTTCAGCTACGGAATACCAAACGCAAGAGTTGTATCTTACGACAAAATTCGAACCAAATACAAATGTAGAGCTTTAGAATTATCAAACAATGTTTACCGCCCAGTGATTTTCATAAATCTTACATGTTTAACCCCCTACTCAAATGGCCAACATTCTATACATTTGAACGCTATGCGATGCTTACTTTTAAAGTTTCGATGGCTCAAACATGAGCAATAGACGACAATCACACGTCGCATACTTACGTAAATCACAGATTTTGATGTACCTAATTACCTATTGTATGGAATTGACAAGTTTACGGCACGTAATTTTAAAGTTTACTGCTTATTTTAAAGCTTTAATATTGGCAGTTTTAATAGGGAAGCGGTTCAGCTACAAAATACGAAATAGTACCAAAAAACAACCAAATAAAAAGCTTGTGCTAAAAATCATGAAACGACTGTGAGTTGCCTTCATCATCCAATTTTTCTCCCTAGAGGGATTCTAAAGTACCATGGCTTTCAGTCACCATTAGAATGGGCACTTATCACCTCATGATAAATACGACCCACTTTTTTTGACATCTAAAAGTGCAGTTCATTTCCTGTACGGTTCGAAATTCGAGGAGTTGCTGAAATCCGCAAGTTTGGCCGAGTTTTGCGGATGGCCGCGTTATAAATGTAATTTATGGTGTCCCGAGTCCCGCACCGTGTCCGGGACTCAGATAAATCCCGAAATTAGGAGCAAACTGAAACTGAAATATAGCTTTAAGTAAAATTTATAGACTGCGACGTTTAGCAATCAACATTCTAATTTGTTTAACTGTATGTGAATATTTTAACTGAGTCATCATAACAAAGTTGTAAATTCATTTTGTTGGAAGAGCCTGGAAGAGATTAGTATTTAGCAATAAGGCTGCCTTTTGTGTGCTATTTTTCTGTTAATTGTGTTGTAACTATTTGTGTGCTATAAAGTGTTTTATTATTATTATTATTGTTTAACATTATTTAAAAAAACTTAACAACTAACTTTAAATTTAGTGTCCAAACTTATAAGACTGCCACAACTATATTTTACAATACAACTACATAATATACCTAAGAAACTTGGTTTGCAAAATGGCAATACTAGAAAATTAAACAGAAATCTCCAGACTCTTAAAAAAGTTGAATTGACAGCTTTAAAAATCTGACTTGTTGAATTATAAAAGCCCACTCCGAAATAGTTACAAGATTTAAAACCATCATAAAGTTGCCACTTCATAAATCCCGATCACAAAGACCGAGAAATTAAAGGTCTTGTTTGTTGTGTATTTTATGGCTTGTTGTTCTTGTGAGTCGTCCCCGAGGAATCCCACTATTCCTGTAGGAACTATTTTTAAGTCATCTAAAATAAACAATTAATGGACTATCAATTTGTTTTGTTAAATATAAGAATTTAAGAAATCTGTTGAAGTTATGTTGTTTCTTTCTCAGTTCATTAAAAAAAAAGTTGAATTCTTGCGGGAGCTTCAATAATTGAATTTGTACAGAAATAAAAGTGTAGGATTATCAAAAAAAATCTCTAAGTGTATTTTTTTAATCCTACAATTTTATTTCTGTAGGTAATGCTTTATTCTGTTGTAGGTACTCTGTACCCTTAGACGTTCAACTATCGAAAAAAATAGCGCGTAAAAACATTCGTGAGTAAATATTGAATGGGAAATTTGTACAGCGCCGTCTACCGATGAAAAGCGAAATGAAATTTTCTATAGATTACTACTGGTGACTTTGCGTTAGAAATAAATTGGAAAACTCCAAAACAGAAGATCAACAAAAATATTTTCTTCAAAAATTCTTCGACTTAAAAACGAAATGTTTGCACACTGAGTGGTTTAATACTGCCGCATCACATAATTACATCTTTATTTAATTCTGTAGGCAGTTCGCCACATCTCGGCATCCACATTGTAATTCCAAGCATAATTTAATTTACGGAGAGCGCCTCTGCAGGTCTGCGGCCTCCGGCGACGATTTGCACAACAAAAGGTGGCTACATTGAAATTCGCTAATGTCAACATTTGTTTTATGTTCAAGATGGTGGTGACTGAGGCTATTCTAAGAGACCAACCACTAGCTACTGACTAACTGATTCTGATTCTGTAAACTAAAAAGTTTACAGAATTTAGCTAAAACATTTTGTTCTGGCCCTATAGCCAAGTGGCTTTCTACAATTCGAAGATAATATATATTTTTATGTAGTTTTTATGTAGTTGAAGTAAGATTTCGCTAACTATAGACAATCACGAATTCACATGCACTTGATGTCTTTTCTATCTATTCGAATAATCGAAAAGCTAAGCGTTTACCACTTGTCAAAAGCCCTCGGGATTGGAAACGGTAACCATGTGTTTCGCATTTAAGTTCATCAATATAGTTGGATCAATCTTTCAACATCTGTTTGTTTCGTAGACTCTAGATGCATGGTGTGACACGTGTGTGACACTGTTCTAATGACGAGGCCAATCTAATCTGCTGCTGATATTAACGATCAAGAAACCTAAGCCTGGACATATGGATATTTAAGTAACAGGCGTGAAAATTTCTATAACGACAACAATTCTCATGGCTGTTTTCTAACAAAAGGACTTATTGACGCGGCAAAGAAATCGCGTATTACATTTAAAATTAAACGCTTATTTTTTTCTATCGTAATTTCACACCGGTTGTATTATGTCGATCCCGGATCGGCATCAACGCGGCTAAATCTGCTATTGTGAGATTTGTGAGGACAAATCTTTTGTCGGCCCCATAAGATGCCATATGGCGTGAACCAACGCGGTGTATCGAGGGTACGACCCGTTGGCCAAGTGTTGTTGGGTCGCACAATACTTGCATGGAATGAAATGTGAAAGCCTCTGCCTTTTTAGGACTAAAGGGAACGTTGTTCGCAGTTTCGCACAAGAAAATCGAAGCAAATCACGCAACTGAAATACACTGCTGATTATTACAGTAGTCTCGCGGTACCTTATTTTCTGAACGTATGAAATCAACCATACTTCAGACTTCCATAAGAGTCTTAAAACCAAAAATATTGGTGTTTTATCTTTATAATCTTTATAAATATCAAACGTAAAGAAAATAAAAAATTGATCAAATAAAGTCGATAAATAAAGTAGTAATTGCAGAGGTCGTTATTATTCGATACCAAACACAGTATGAGCACTCGGGAGAACACCAAACGCACGACAAATCGTCAATGTCAGATTAACAAATTCAGCTTTACTCGTATTGAATGCGACAAAGGGGGTCATGTGTAACACTGGGTCCATTTTGTAGCAACTAATGAAACTTGGCTAGATGCGTTAGTTCAATCATCTGTGGTTGGCTACTGTCCAGCGATTGCTGAGAAGAAATTGGGTGTTTAAATTTAGATTATACGGGTTATACATTAATTTTGAGATAGCGACTGCGTCGCTAATAAATAACAAGAGGGCTTTGTTTATTTGGTTGTTACAAAATAGAGTTAAAAATGACACAACTCATCGCGTTAATGAAGATCCTCTATAAATTGGAATTGAAATGGTCTTTCTTAGAAAAAGCTTCAGCAGCTCTTAATACTGGCACTAATTAATCTAATTATACGTATTAGACTATTATGATAGAAATCTGTAGGTACGCATATTTCAGGGACTATGCCTATTGCACAGGTCAGGCAAGAGTACTAAAATAAAATTATATTTAAACCTTAGAATAATAACACCTAGAACGATAGTTCTCTTTCTCTACAAAGCGCACTGTCAAAAGTGAGGCAACTAAAACAGCCAAAATGGCTCCATTTTCAGATTGTTATTCTACATTATTACCTAATCATACCGAATAAGTACAAAACAGTTTAATTTTCTTACATTTATAAGACTAGTTACTATATTATTGGGTTTCAGTTACGATTAGGGTTTGCCAACCGATGGCGTAGCTTCTATGACATTCACAAGTGCTTGTAACAGCCTAGACTGAATAAATTATTTTGAATTTTGAATTTTTGATTAGTTAACGTATGAAGGATATAAATTTGAAAACTAAGCCATTCTGGCTTGGTATTAGTTGCCTCACTTTGCAAACGAGGACACGGCTTCTAGGTGTTATTATTCTAAGATTTAAACCCAATATACAATAACTTTTAAATAAAAGAACTGCAATGTTTGATAAGCTTTTTATGTTTTATTTTTCTGAAACAGATTTTGTCAAAATAAAGCTAAGAAACTTTGCTGCACTTAGGTATTGGTTTTGAAATAACTGGCCCTTTGAACCGGAAAAGTCCATATGTGAAAATAATTTGTACTAAGTACGATACGCACTCCGCTGTCGAGTAGCGATAAATAATTCTACAATTACAATAACACACAATAGCAGGGGCTGAGCCATTCGTGGCACAATGGAGTGGAGTCGGGACAACTGGAACATTAAAATTATTACAAATTGGTATTGGATGGGCGCGAATCACATTACGAACGGGCGCAAACAAAGCCGCCTGCGATTATTTACAGAAAATGTATTTAGACATAGTGAGAGGTACCTACTGTATCGATATTCGATATCGATAGGGCAACACAACACTATGCATGCCATTATCGCAGCTTAAACTGATTAAAACGTTTTTTACCAAGGAAAAAACACACTTTTATAACGTTGTCCTGTTTTATTTTTTTATTAAAGTAGCAATTAGGTACATGTTGTTTTCCTGTATTTTTTATTTTTACTTGTATTCTGCTCTAAGTTAAAAAAACCGGTCAAGAGCGAGTCGGACTCGCGCACCGAGGGTTCCGTACCATCATAAATATAAATATTTGGATATGTTACTGTAGAACAGTCTTTCAAAAGTAGGATAGACGGGGGACAGGCAAAAAGGTGGATGGGCGACCAGGCGGACAGTTAATTTACAAATCTTAACCACAGCTGCTTGTGGTGACTGAAAAACGAGTGGCTGACTTTCCACATTACAAACTGTTTATATTCATTGATGTACTATGGGCAACAGCGTCGCGTAACCAGTTTGCAAAAAAAATTCGTGTGGGCGCGTATCACCCCTGCACGAACTAAACGTATGTGACAGCGGGCGTGGCGTGCAAGCGATTTTAACCTTAGCAGTGGTTAAGCAACGCTGTTGCCCATGGTACATTTGACTTTCGCTTCCACTTCAGCTTCCGCTTCCTCGTCCACTTACACTTACCGTAACCGTAACCATCAATCTTTTTATTTATCTATACATCGCCATCCTCCGTCCCAGTCCCTCCTCCCCTCCCCTTTCCCCTTATTATTTTTAATCGTCATCGTCAGCCTAAACACAAAATTTGAACATCCTACCTTTGAAACTAAGAGACTTCCATACAAACTTTCATCCCTTATTTCAACCCTTAGGAGGTGAAATTTCCAAAATCCTTTCTTAGTTCTCACCTACACCATGAAAGGTATTTACCCTCCGGTGTCTTTAATTTCAGCCGTTAGAGCTCTAGGCATATTCCAACAATCAATCACCAATCAATCTCCAATCAATCACCAATCAATCAATCAATTTAGAGTTTTATATGTATAGATTTTATTTATTACTAGCGAACCGCTTTCGCTTCGCTTCGGTTTCTTCCTTTTTATGCCAATTTCGACCTTCCAACAACACCCGAAAAGAAAACAAATGCCTTCCAGACATCACCTCCCTTGGTCCGAATGTCTGTTTCCATCCCGTTCGAGTCCCGTCATCGGTGTAAGAAACGCGCTGATGGTTAAAATTTACTCTTAGGTGATCGATTAACGATTGGTCTGCTGGAATGCACTCTGTGCTTGTTTTACTCTTTGACCCCCTGTCACGCGGCCGCGGCTGACATACCGCCATGTTGCGGAAATATTTAGAGCCAATTTTATTCCTTTTTAATTATTTTTAAAAGTAATTAACTGTATCAATATTTGAAAGGGTCTAATTAATTAAAAATAATAAATATTGATATTTTAAAAATAATTAGTGGCGCTATTATCACAAAAGTCAATAAGAAGTTAAACTATGACCGCGCATACCGTTGTTTCACTCGATGATAAAATTACGTATTTTAATGACTATATTTTTTGTGATTTAATTACAAATGTACAGTTTTCAGATTTTTTCCTGTAAGTGTAGTTTATGACGCTATTACTTGCCAAATTTCATAGTTCTAGGTCAACGGGAAGTACCCTATGAATTTTGATTCCTTTGAGAGTATCGAAAATGCGTTTTTTGCAGCATAAACGGCAGTATCTTTTTTTCACGTTAATTTAGAAGTTTGATTTTTTTACAGCCTCAAGGGACCGTAGACCTTAGTATATAGTTTAAATTTCAACTCGATACCTCCACGCGTTCGCGAGATAAAGGGTCTTGACAGACAGACGGATGGACGGACAGACAGACAGACGGACAACAAAGTGATCCTATAAGGGTTCCGTTTTTTCCTTTTGAGGTACGGAACCCTAAAAACAACACAATGATAACATTGAAAAAACTGACTAACTTAGCTTTCTCATTTTTTTTCAGTGTAGTTACAAGTACGATTAATATTTTAAAAATCGATAAGCTAGTGATGTCACATCCCCGCACGCACGCAGTCTTTATTAAGTTAGAACTAAATTATGAGTCTCTTGTCTGCCGAGCGGGTTCATCCCGCTCCCGGAACATTCGATTGTTGCCTCTATTCAATGTCCTAATTAAATTTGTCTAACTCTGGTGTAAAATAAATTAGAATGGATGTAGCAAATGTCCTCGTGTACAAACTCTCTAAATTTAAAATCTAGTTCTTCAAGTAAATATACACTTACACCAATTCAGTCGTAAACAAGTCGAAAATAAAGAGTGATGAAAAAGTAAGAAAAACTTACTTTAATATGTACCCACAAAACTTTTGTGATCGAAACAAATATCCCGATGGAATTGTACTGTTAGTAGGTCTGTAGGTACCTACCTCACTTTTTAATAAAGGTTTGAGGTTCATGTTTAGTTCTTTATTTTATTAATTTCGTGGTATGAAACTAAAAAAGCATTGTAACATACAATCTCGACAGTCTTTATTTTATTTTATTTTTTATTTTATATAAAATGGTACATCAACAGCAAGACATATTGGTCATTTCTAATATCGATGCAAAAAGTATCACTGTAAACATGTTTGCCAATTACAGATATACACAACATTTGCCATACTTAATACAGTCTTTTCCATAAGTTTAAATAAAGCTTTAAAAAAAATTACCTACCTACATTGTTGATCTTAACAGTGCATAGCTGATAAAGCTAAGTTATGAGGACTATAACAAATGATAGCCGGCTACCAGGTTTATTATTTCAATGTAAACTGCATACATAATGGACGAGCTACAATTGCGAGAAACGCAACAATAGTGCTCGTTACCTCATTGGAGATTTATGATCGCAACTTCGCAATGTCTCGCGACAACGAGATATCTCGACAAACAGCACTTCACTACCAGCTTGCAAATCATTCTGCGTGGGGTGAAACACGGTTTTGTCGTTACTAAGCATTTGATATTAAACTTGTTATCACAACCGATGTTTAGGCATCAATGGCATGGAAATTATATTCCAGCAACCCCACTAGATTTTCTTTGTGGAAAACCTCTGATCAAGAATAAATACCCTAGATGTCCGGTCAGAGTCTCAAAAATGGCACCTCAAAACAGCGTCCCACTTACAAACTGGGCGCCTTTTCTGCAAAAATGTAAGTGATAAAAGATGTGATTTTGTACAAAATAAGCATATTTTGTACAAAATAAGCATATTTTGTACAAAATAAGTGATATAAAATGTGAGTTTGTACAAAATAAGTGCCAAGTTTGTAAGTGGGACGCTATTTCGAGGTGCCATTTTTGCGTGCTATTTTAGCGTTCGTGAAGCGTTTTCTAGGATATTTTTCATTGAAGTGGAAAACATAAACGATTAATATTTTTGGTCATCCATTTGTTGGGATCCATAATATATGGAGATATATTTACCGACTTCTCAATGTCGTGTGACAAAGAGATATCTCGACAAACAGCACTTCACTAGCAGCTTGCAAATCATTCTGCGTGGGGCGAGGACACGGTTTTATCGTTAATATTTGATATTTCTACTTGATATTATTCTAATATTTAGGAATCAATAGAACAGATATTTATTCTTGCCAGCAGCTGTAATCAAATCCATGGCATGGTAATCCTATTTCAGCAGCCCTTTGTTTATCAAAGTAGTATAAAGCTTCTCTAAGAATGTAGCTAGATTTTCTTTGTTTCAACTAGAAATAGTATTCTTTGTATAAGTTGTAAAAGTAACATTGAATAAATGAGTGAGCTAATCACTGTGACCATTGTCCTCCGCGGGAAAAGCATTCAGAAAAAAAAATGAAATATTTCGATAGGTACTAATAAAGTAAATAAGGGGCGCCATTTTAATCAAGCACGGTTTGGTGTCTATTTTAATTATTTGCAAATTGATTCATAGTGGATATTGTGTCTTTAAATCGGTGCAGTTTTGTGGTACAAGTGTCTACGCAACTGAACAATATGTGGGATAATCGAAATAGGCGCGATCTTGGTTATGTGAAGCTGAGACTTTATTGTAGTGGTGGCTACCTAGGCAGAACATACCGAGTAAACTGTCTTGATATACTTGGTGCCAAATGCTCCAAGCAGCATTGGAATGCGATGCACCCGCATTTTAATGTAAACTGAAACAATCTACCACTGAACTATTCAACACTTGACACTCGCAAAAATTACTTCCAAGAGGAAAGTAGATTGCCAAAACAAAAATAAGAAGAAGAAGAAAGTAAATAAGAGAATGTCTAGATTTTTCTTTTTTTTTATCGCGTTCACTTAACTTCTTGAAATAAAATTGACATAATATTCACAAACGTTTGTTCAGAGTTCAGAGAACTTAGAAGAGGTACAGTACATGTCGATCATAACGATAAAACGATTATTATAAAATCAAAGCTCGTGGTTTTAGACGATGAGCCGATCCATTACTTCGTTTCGGCTGCTAATTCGGTTTCAAACTTTCATGTAACGTAGATTCCCCCTGACACCGCCCAATTTACTAATTCAAGATACATGTTAGTCTATTACCATCTGCCATTATACATGGATTCTTTTTTGGGAATTTTTCAACATTTCAGGACCTGAAATTCTCAGGATTTTACATTACATATCCCAAAAATATATATAAATACGTGTAGGAATTATATAATAGTATTCCGAGTACTAAATAATACACTAGAAAAATTCGACTCGTCACCAGGATTTTCTCAGGCGAGAATCGAACCCGTGGCCGTTAGGAGCCCGGTCTTCTAATGCTCTCACCAACTAAGCTACCGAGTCCCTGAGACAATTCTGGTGACGAGTTGAATTTATCTAGTATATTATTTTATAAAATAACATTGGAAATGTTAAAATCTCAAATTTAAAAAAGTACTTATTCCAAGCATTCAGCGACTTCAATTAATTATTTTGAAATTTAACATAACAAAGTAAAAATTTAACTACCTACTGCGGCTACAGTCTGCATTAAAATACATTTCCCTTATTTCCCTTATTAGGGGAGATACTTACAATTTTCCATGCTTATCTCATCACACAACCTGATGGCAAGCGAGAATGCACCATTATATTTGGTGAAATTTAATGAAATTTCAGTCAAAACGCTCGCCCTCCAAATATAAATGAGCGTGTATCGCGTAGCATCGCATTAATTAAAATCACGACAGATCTATCGGGGACCAAATCCGATTGAAGTATTACCAGCCGATCTGTTCAGAGCTTAAAATTTCAGACCGTTGTCAACGTTGTCAAGGACTTACGTCGTTATCGGATGCAATTTTAACCTACTTACCGTATTAAGTTTCAAAATAGATGACACAGTAAAGTTTAAAGAGAATATATGTACTAGTGTAGATGATTTCATTCACGGAATTATAAATAACCAAAAGATAAGGAAAAGATTGACTTTCATATAAAATTCATAAACAAAACATTTACAAAACTTCAAAATTGTTACTGTAACATTGACAAGAATTGACATGTTTTCATTTTTTACAAGATATCTTAAGTTTTCAAATTAATATTATGATGACTTAAAATAAAAATTTTAGAAAAGAAAAAATACGTGTTTCTTGTTTTCATCAGTGATTTCTAAATAACAAATAAAAACACAGGACAAAAATTTTGAAATATTGTCAATTGTTTCCTTTAAGTTACCAACTTCTAAATGAACCTAATGCTCTATTGAATTTATCTGAAGATGCCCATAATGTCAAAAACACATTAAAATACCAAGTGGCGGGTTGAACGACCCTCGAGTTGAGTACCTCTTTGGACCGAGCCAGAAATGGTCTCGCAATTAGTGTAATCACCTCATGGGTTTGCTAGATAACTCGGATACAACATTTTTAAACGATAGTAAGAAATCTTTCGAAATTTTCAATCATTATTGACGAAAGATGGAAGCATAGCATTCTCAGTGAAAAATGTTATAATTAAAGCTAAATAATGATATAGTACATCTCAACACCCTATCCATCTCAACTTTATTCTAACTTTTTAGTAAAATGTTTATTCTACATTATTAGAAAGTTTCTTAAAATATGGTAGAATACACAAAAAAGTTCTTTAATAACAACAGAGAAAGCTTTCGTACTACGAAACATAAATACAGTAAATAGTTGTGGTATTTTAATTAATATTTTTTTCTACTAAAGCACAGGAAAACAATAATTTGAGTATTGTTAGGGTAATTAATTATTAATTTTATAAAGCAGGATGAGATTTTACTAATGATAACAATACGTTTTCTAATTATACAATGCAGTAGCCCATCCATCTATTTCCATATTTGCCATTGTAGCTCACTCAAATGACATAATTTCTCTTCATGAATTTATCATTCATTGAATGAAAAATATTTGTGCTTATTTCAGATCTCCGGTAAAAGATTCCGTTGTAAAAAGCTCTAAAAATATACCCACCCAACTATTCCATCAGTACCTATTAATATATTTTCTTGTAAATCAACTTTACTTGCTTCTCATAATAATTCAATTACGTACCTAGAAAACGAAGCTCATTAGAGGAATCAATTACGGTTTCCTTTTAATTTGCGATTTTTCTCAGAAGTTCATAAAAGTTGTGATGTGCGGTGTGCCTATATAGTTAAAATGAGCTGGCATTAATAATTATGAAATTCAGAGATATTTGTGTCATAAACAAGTTCTTATGACAAATGTAGCTTACACAAACTTTTTTTATGATAGGGGTATTATTTATCACGTGATGTGGACACTCTATTGAGGTTTAGTCCAGTAAGGGGTCTGAATGCCAATTTTTTTTTCTTAAATGTTATGTTGCAGTTTCCAAAAAAATATCACGATGCTGGGTTTTCATAAGTTTTCCTTGATAATATTATCATTTTGTCATCCACCCTAATTTTCCGTGCAACGACCGTAGGTAGGTTACTTCAGTGGTGTGGTGTAGGAATTCTCGTCACGTTCCGACTATCGAGCGACCTACAAGAGGCGGCGAGATAGCCGCCCTTATCGCCCCGCAGTGAATATCGCACGATGATTTCAACCCCAGTGTATGGGTTAACTTGTTCTAAAATTAGCATACATAGCAGCCTTCTTATGAAACTGCTCTTGATTTGTCTTATCATAATGTTATGTTTGGAACTTCCAATGAATATTTTGTGCGAAATGGAATTTGCACCACTTACACACATAATATAATGGATTTGCAGTTTCTCCTTTTATTACAGTTGACGCATTTGTAAACAGAATAAATAGCATATTAACTTACATAGAAAGATATTTCAAGAAAAACTATTGCTTTTTTTATAACTAATTCATAAAAATATTAGATTAATAAGATATGGGATTTCCTATATTTTAATATTCCTACTTCTGCTATGAAAACAAAATTATTTATTTCTTTGAATTGATTTCTTTTTGCGGTGAAAGCTTAACGGGGAAAATTTTAATCCCCTTCCGAGTGGATAAACTACAATTAATTTTCACCCAATTTCCGCCTCTGACTTGCAAAGTTTATTTTAAATTTTGCCGATTTGGAAAGCTTTGGAAACCGGTGTTTTGGAAAGAAATCAAATTGAGCGTAACGTTTAATGTTGAGTAAAAAACAATATTGCGATGTTACAGCCGGCGGTGATTAATCACCTTCTTTGTTATTTAGAATTTAGGAGTGGATTTTTAACAGTTTTTTGCTATTCATGAATTTGCAATATCTCAAAACTTAAAGAAAGCTACCTTTACTGAAATAACATAACACACCTATGCAAAGTTAGGTAAATTTCTAGAATATTTTAGTTTTTTTTTCTTTATTCCCTTAGAAAGTTACTAATGTTTTTGCCGATTTTTTGGTACACTCATTTCAAATAGTGGAAAATAGAACAGTTTTTCCTATGGAACACGACAAGCAGGCACAAGTAAAGTAGGACAACCGTAGCCTGTGTCAGTTATTTACGAGTACGCGCCGTAGTGGAAATGATCGAAGCATTGAGCGCGTGAACACAGGCTCGCTGTCCAAAGGACCTGCAAATAGAAACGCATACCCCGTGCATGTCATGAAAATGTACACTTGGACTAGCAAAGTGGACCGAAGCTATTGGAAGGCATTTCTTGCTTAATGAGAGGAATCATGTGAGTGGTCTTGGTAGATTTTTGTTTTTTTTTGTAATGTAGGTTTCTCGACCGCTATCACGCACCCAATTTTCCAGTCCCCAGTCTCAGCACTTATGGCAAAGGTCTTCCATAAGGATAGATAAGATGTTGGTTGACCTTATGGTGGTAAGCGATGATGCGACCTACGTTATCGCGCTTGCCTAAAAGTAACTTATTCACTCATGACTTGAATGCCCCCAGATTGTATCTAGCAGAAAATACAGACTCTGGCAAGAAGTTCTACTCTCTTAAGAAATTGCTGATATTTTTTTGTTAAAATATTTTTTCTCATGCCCGAAGATGAAAATACCCTATACTTATACAGGGTGTTTACTATTTGGTAATAGCCTTATTAAGCCGAATATGGTGGTATAGGGACCATCAAACTGAACAATTATTGCAACGGGACCAACTCTGAAATCAAGAAAAAAAAATCTGCTGTTTCATTCAAAAATTAATAACGAAAATATCAAAATGTATGAAACAGCTGATTTTATTTTCGCGATTTCAAAGTTGGTCCCATAGTAAAAGTTGTTCAGTTTGATGGTCCCTATCCACCATATTCGGCTTTATAAGGCTTTTACCAAACACTCTGTATATATATTTTTTATAACTTACCTACGAACACATCTTAATCAATATCATTTCACTATTAAGGTTGTATATTTGCATTTCAACGAAATTAGTGTTTTAATGAAGTTATCTAAAGAATGAAAGCATTATTATTGTTGTAAACTTTAGTTTTAGGAAGCAAAATTCTTAAATTAGTGCCGTATAGAGAGAAAAACATAATAAATTGTCAGGTATTTTAAAACGAATTTTCAAAGGTCGCCCTCATTACGGGTCGCGTAGATTTGTTTTGATCATTTGTATTAAAAAATTAAAAATGGAACGTGATGGGAGTCTACAGCCTTAAAATTTGTTTAGTCTGTACTTGTTCACTGCTCATGAAACATGATCAAAAGAAGTCCATACAACTGAAACAGAACTTTCACATATTTATCATGCATTGTATAGGAATCATTCAATACCTTTGAGTGCCCTGAAACTTGGCACGAAGCCTGTCTCCTCGTGGATCTGACGTTTTTGTCCCAAATGTTCTTCTTTAGGGCTGTCATCCGCCACAGTAAAAACTTACAAGACAATGGAATTGCTGGAATAGAATTCTGCAGGCTGTAACACAAATATTACACTCACTAATAAATACTCATTTCATTTTTTCATTACCTTATTATAATAAAATTTAGAATAGGTGTACATAAGCCTTTCATTGAATATAATGTTATTTACGTCTACTTTATTTAAGTATTTTTTATAAAGAATATTTTGCAAAAACTAGAAATGTTAAACAATTTAAAGTGAATCGATGCAATCACGTAAGATAACTTTATATATAGCTGTTTAGAAAAGCAAAAGTCGCAAAACATTGATTCATATAGGTATAGTCCGTTTGCTTAGATAGTGTCGGTACACCCGCAAGCACTTGTGTCACAGAATACATAATAGTACAAGTCTTGTGTTCAGAGACATTAATACCGGTAACAAACACAACCTTTCACTACGGTACTTCTATGTAAACTACCAAAATCCAAATTCACTTGCGGGGGTGTACGCCGCACGCGGTATCCTTTGTTTATGCGGCGGCATCCTTTGACAAGAAGCGGCACGTGCAAAGGCGCCGCGATAAAAGGGCGACACTATCTAAGCAAACGGACTGTACCTATGATCGAAGCATACAGTATGCTTCGATCATAGGTATAGTCCGTTCGCTTAGATTTATAAATTTTATAATTAACATAATTTTACGTGGCTACCCTGCCTTGCACGTTACAAGTGGGCCAAACATTCTCACCTTCGTTTCCCTCCGTAACCGAACTAGTAAAGTAGCAAGTAATTAACATGTTTATGAGTAGGTAGACAGACAGTCATTAGCTTTTTGGTAAAATACATTTTATTGTAATAATCCTTAGTAAATTCTATATTATAATATTTCCGTAACGAATATCACAGAGAGCCACCCCTGCCGTAGGTACGTTACAAGCGGGTCAAAAATTGTCACATCTTCGTTTTATCCTACGTCACCGAACCACAGAATACCCAAATAATGTGCCAAACTAGCAGGGAGGCGGTCCCTCGTCGGTTCATTTGACTGAACTGTCTCTGACCGTCTCATCGTGCTGAAAATTACACTGTGTAAGTAAGTACATCTATATGTCTAATACATCTGTGTCAAAACTTTAGTTAATAATTTCTCCCTATATGATAGCAAAACTTATGTTTTTATATAGGTAACGAATTTTCCCAGTAGCGCCATCCCTGCTGCATGTTATAAGCGGGCCAAACATCGTCGCCTTCGTTTTGCCCTACGTCGCCGAACTAGCAGGGAGGCGGTTTCTCGTCGGTTCATTAGGCTAAACAGTCTCTGTAGAGCGGCGGTAATCTTAAAAAAGACGCTTAGAAAACACTTTTCGTACAAGTCATCTCAGAAATATGAAAATTTGGTATCGTTGCATTCAGTACGATGCCCTCATCACAAATATATAAGATGACAAGTGCGAAAGTGGTGGGGGTAGAAACTGTGTGTGTGTAGAAACCGTCATAGAGTTTTCAGTACAAAGAAATTTTTTTTTCATATCATGTGGTAACACACACTATATAACACACTATAACATTTTCACTACTTGGTCTAACAATTTATTAGCAAACGTCGGAAAATTTCGCAATTCAGAGTCGCCATTGAACGGGTCTAGATTGAAAACGACTGAATTGATTTTTACAAAATACATAACAAATAACTTTACACATACTCTTTTCGAATGTCTAAAGGTAATTGACCAAAGATATTTAAAAATAAGAAAAGTACATCAGTTTTAATAACAGCATAATTTTCTGCTTTTTCTAAATTCTCAGATTCCTTTAATAATTAATAAAAAATAAATGAATAAACTTTCGTATGTTTATCCTTACTTTTTCTATTTAGTAAACAGTATTTGACAGTTTCCGTGCTTCTTTTAAATTTAAATCACTATAAAAAAATGTGTTAACAATTTCTTTAGTTTTCAATGCGTAGAAAACCATTTGTTGAATTTTATACATGATTATTTCAAAAAAGAATTGAGTATAGTTTGTTTACCAAATAGGACAAGTAAGGATAACTAAAAGTAAAGACAAATACACATGGAAAACACACACAGTTGCTCGGAGACCTAAATAACGTGACGAAACTAAATAGGCAAAAGTTATTTACAAAAAATAAAAACAATACACATAAATCACAGTCTTTCTAATGGGTGTAAAAAGCGCTTAACGGGTGTAAATAATCATTCATAAAATACAACAAATATTTTACCACGCATAGAATACCAAAAATATTGTAAATTGTTAATAATATTTGATTTAATAAGACAACATATTTTAAAATAGTGATTAAGTTTAAAAAAAGTATCTAAAGTGTCAAAATTTGGTTATTCAAACCTTCGTCTGTTTATCCTAACTTGTCCTACGAGGGTGGTTTAATAAGTCCGTGACTTTGTAAAAAAGAAAATTTTTTTTAAATAATATTTTGTTTTATTTTTCTACATAATCTCCTTTCAGCTCTAAACACTTCGACCAACGATGTTCCAACTTCTTCAACCCATCCAAAAAATAGTTTTTATCAAACCCTGATAAATAGGCTTCTGTTTTAGCTATCACTTCTTCATTGGATGAAAATCTTTGTCCACCAAGCCATTTCTTCATGTTTGGGAAGAGGAAAAAGTCACGGGGCCAAATCTGGTGAATACGGGGGGTGTGGCAATAGGTCGTATCGCAATTCCACAAATTGATGTTGCGATTGCCGACGAGTGGGCCGGAGCATTGTCGTGATGAAATAAAACTTTTTTCTTTGCTAGATGCGGTCTTTGCTTCAGCAGCTCTACATTGAATCTATCTAAAAAAGCAACATAATAAGCTCCGGTAATTGTCTTGCCTTTCTCCAAAAAATCGATGTAAATGACACCTTTGCTGTCCCAAAAGACAGTGGCCATCACTTTGCCAGCCGAACAAACAGTTTTTGCCTTCTTCGGGACACG
Organism: Agriphila geniculea; assembly: GCA_943789525.1. Taxonomy (NCBI): domain Eukaryota; kingdom Metazoa; phylum Arthropoda; class Insecta; order Lepidoptera; family Crambidae; genus Agriphila; species Agriphila geniculea. The sequence goes on from OX038871.1 coordinate 24,588,310, forward strand.
TTCACCGGTAGAAGTCCACTGCTTTGACTGTTGCTTCGTCTCTGGCGTGGGTCCACCATTAGGTGGACCCACGTTTCGTCAACTGTTACGTACCGACGAAAAAATTTACTTGGATTGCGGTTATATAAACTTAAACATTGTTTAGAAGTTGTTACACGAGTTCGTTTTTGGTCGACTGTCAGCAAACGCGGCACCCATCTTGCAGAAAGCTTTTTCATGCCGAGAATATCGTGCAAAATATGAAAAATTCGTTCGGTAGAGATGTAAACATCATCAGCTATCTCGGATATCTTCACTCGACGGTCTGCCATAACAATGTCGTGGATTTTGTTAACAATATCTTCAGTGGGGACCTCAATCGGCCTTCCTGGGCGGTCGGCGTTAGTTGTGGTGGTACGACCGCAATGAAATTCAGTAAACCACTTATGAACCATTCCATGAGATGTAGAGATGTGAACATCATCAGCTATCTCGGGTATCTTCACTCGACGGTCTGCCATAACAATGTCGTGGATTTTGTTAACAATATCTTCAGTGGGGACCTCAATCGGCCTTCCTGGGCGGTCGGCGTCAGTTGTGGTGGTACGACCGCAATGAAATTCAGTAAACCACTTATGAACCATTCCATGAGATGGAGCAGAGTCCCCATAATATTTTTTCAGTTTATCCTCCGTCTGCTTAATGGTTTTACCACGTAAAAAGTAGTGTTTTATCAATACGCGAAATTCGTTTTTCTCCATTATAAAAGAATACCTCACTTGCATAAATGCTTCCAATTTTTTTACTTTCGCGCCAATTTCAAAAATGGAACAGCATAAGCTCAGCAAGGAGTTCTAAATTAAGACAGGAAAATTGAATTATGAAAAAATATTGTATTCAACCTTAAAGTCACGGACTTATCAAACTACCCTCGTAGTAAGGATAAACATACGAAAGTTTATTTATTTATTTTTTTATTAATTATTAACGGAATCTGAGAATTTAGAAAAAGCAGAAAATTATGCTGTTATTAAAACTGATGTACTTTTCTTATTTTTAAATATCTTTGGTCAATTACCTTTAGACATTCGAAAAGAGTATGTGCAGAGTTATTTGTTATGTATTTTGTAAAAATCAATTCAGTCGTTTTCAATCTAGGCCTGTTCAATGGCGACTCTGCGAAATTTTCCGACGTTTGCTTATAATTTGTTAGACCAAGTAGTGAGAATGTTATAATAGTATGTTATATATTCGCAATCTACTCACAAAGCCCTTTCATTTGATATACCACATGGTATGAAAAAAAAATTCTTTGTACTGAAAACTTTATGACGTCACAGTTTCTACCCCCACCATTTTCGCGCTTGTCATCTTATATATTTGTGATCAGGGCATCGTACTGAATGCATCGATACCACATTTTTGTATTTCCGTGATGACTTGTGCGAAAACTAACCTCAAACCTTGTTTTACCGCCCTACTACCAGGCGCGGTCGCAGCCTGAAATTTTGGAGGGGGTCACTAATAAATATTTTATTTTTTTATTTTGTAAATTTATAGAAGCAGTACCGGTTTTAGCACTACCAGCGCCCTGGGCGATATTTCTACGGGGCGCCCTCATATGCGATTCCAAGATTTAAAATTTTACCTGCTAGATAAAAAACAGCCGCGCAGCGCGTTTTTTTAGTCAGTTTCACCTACTAATCTTGTAATCTTGCTTGTTTATAGTAAAAAAAAACGGCCGCGCAGCGCAGTTTTTAGTCAGTTTCATCAGCTAATCTTTTAATTTTACTTATTACAGCAAAAAACCGCCGCCCCGCGCAATTTTTGGTCAGTTTCATCTACTAATCTTGTAATCTTGCTTGTTTATAGTAAAGAAAAACGGCCGCGCAGCGCAATTTTTAGTCAGTTTCAACTACTAATCTTGTAACCTTGCTTGTTTATAGTCATAAATGGCCGCGCAGCGCAGTTTTTAGTCAGTTTCATCTGCTAATCTTCTAATTTTGCTTAATACAGAAAAAAACTACCGCGCAGCGCGATTTTTAGTCAGTTTCATCCACTAATCCTGCTTGTTTATATTAATAAATGGCCGCGCAGTGCGATTTTTTGTCAGTTTCATTCTTTGCTTCGTCGCTCATCGCCAGGCAACAATACGATTGATAGTCGACCTGTGGTCGGGCGTTTTCGGCGCCCCACACACAAGGGCGCCCAGTGCAGTCGCACCGCTTGCATCGCCCTAATGTCGGTACTGTATAGAAGATTTTTCTATTGGACGTGTACGATTTTGGGGGGGGTCATGTCCCCCGTGACCCCCCCCTTCGGACCGCGCCTGCCTACTACTGACCATTCCACCAGGCTGAAAATTACTTTGCGTAAGTATATCTGTCTAAATAGCAAAACTTAAATCATAATAATTAAAATTCTCCCTTTAAGAGAGCAAAACTTATTATTAAACACGTTTAAACTAAACATAGGTGTTCAAACACCTACCTTTTCCCGACGACGTTTCGACCGAGTTGCATTAGCATTGACTTTTATGTAACGAATTTTCCTTGCCGCACGTTACAAGCGGGCCAAACATCGTCACCTACGTTTTGCCCTACGTCGCCGAACTAGCAGGGAGATGGTCTCTGTCGTCGTCGGTCGGTTCATTAGGCTGAACGTCTCTCGGGGCTGAAAATTACTTAGTGTAAATCCTACGAATATTATAAATATGAAAGTTTGTGGGTTTGGATGTTTAAATGTTTGTTCCTCAATCACGCAAAAACTACTGAACGGATTTGGTTGTTTAAATGTTTGTTCCTCAATCACGCAAAAACTACTGAACGGATTTGGTTGGAATTTGGCACACAGATAGTTAATAGATATACTTATCAACTTTGTCTAGGGATACTGGTGTTATTTTCATACAAACGAGGTAACTTTGAAGCCTTGGTTTTCTGCCAGGGATGTACCATGCTGCGATCTGATGATAGCCATCCAGGGAGTGAATGGAGGAGATTCAAATCGCTATAAACGTCCAACTGATCTGATCAGCATTCAAAAAGATTAGTGGGTCAAAGTTCTCAGTTTCAGGATTTCCATACATTTTCATGCTATTTTCGCGGTTTTTTGAAACATGTCCTTTAATCTTTTAGAATGTTGGTCAGATCAGTTGGGTGTGTATAGCGATCTGAATCTCCTCCATTCACTCACTGGATAGCCATCATCAGATCACAGCACAGTACATCCCTGGCAGGAAACCAAGGCTTCAAAGTTACCTCGTTTGTATGAAAATAACACCAGTATCCCTAGACAAAGTTGATGTGTGTAATTATATAACAAAGCTTATGATTTTATGTAACGAAATTTTCCCAGTGCCATCCCTGCCGCATGTTACAAGCGGGCCAAACATCGTCGTCGCCTTCGTTTTGCCCTAACGTCGCCGAACTAGCAGGGAGGCGGTCTCTCGTCGGTTCATTAGGCTAAACGATCTCCGTTCCTGTAATATCTGCGGGAACAAGGGAATTAGAATAAGTTATTTTTCTTTTCTTATGAAAGCTGCTGCCAAATAGGTTCTAATGAACGTGTCCTGCGAAGCGAATTCATGAGATTTCATAAAATCTTCGTACAGCAAAAAAAAAATTTTAAAAAAAATTAAAACCCTCCTGCATAAAAAGTCAAGTCAACTGAAAAGATGGAAACAAGATTAAATATTAAAGGCAACATTATAACATGCAGTCGGAGGCATGCATAAAGAAAGTGACATTATGAATGATTTGAGTTATATGCCTCCGACTGCATGTTATAATGTTGCCTTTAATATTTAATCTTGTTTCCATCTTTTCAGTTGACTTGACTTTTTATGCAGGAGGGTTTTAATTTTTTTTTAAATTTATTTTTTTATATATTTCTTTTTAGTTATTATTTATTACAATCATGATATACCTTTTTGTAATCCTTTTAATGAGACCTTTAATTTGACACCCATATTGCAGTATTCTAAAAAAAAATTTTTTTCCACTACGTATAATAGCACCGTGCAGCCGCCATGTTGGTTTTTTATAACGCCACTTTCCTAACGATATGTTAATCATGGAAATCCGTTCAGCCGTTTAAAAAATATGAGGTAATAAAGAATATTACATACAAACATACTTACTTACATACAAGATACGCGCGAAAAACATAACCCTCTTGCAGTCGGGTAAAAAACATGTGGAATAGAGTCAAAAAAATATGTTTACATTTATTTTCTGTGCTTAATAATAAAATAGGTAAGTCATGAGGCAACTCCATTTCAAAATTAGGAGCACCATCTAGCTGCGAATACTCACGTACCTACTGTGTGTATTGAAAACTTATTTTATTTTATCGCGAGGTCACGGAGCCACTAGTAATAAAATAGGTAAGTCATGAGGCAACTCTATTTATTAGTAAAAAAAGAGTATTTAAGTAAGTGTTGTTGTATATATTTTGCATTCGGAGTTCCGTTTATTTTGTTAGCTATACTTAGTTCTACTACATTTCACGACATCGTTGTTAAGCGCTCCGGTAACGATCATTTGCGATTGTCAATTTTTACGTCATTGATGCGAAAATTGACCGTTTACTCGTGCAATTGAAGCGATTGTCATTTGCTCCAACATTGGGATTGACGAAAAAATTTAAAATCGCTATTGATCGTTACCGGCGGGCTTTAAACGTATGCATATATGCATACACTATACTAAAAAAAAGCTCACGGTGTATTTTAAATGGCAGGTGACGAACTTTTACATCACCTGTCACGAGTTAAACATTTAAACTATTAAAAAACAGGAAAGAAACTGGTAAATAATTTTTATTATTCCCACAATTAAATTTTGTTCGAGGGCGATTTGTACTAAATCGTAATTTGGTTAAACATTTTTTATTAGTCGCACAATTAAATTTTGTTCGAGGGCAGGGCGATAAATTACCGGATTCTTAAAGACAGATGATCTATGCAAAAAGATACTTAAAGAGCAATGGCGTTAACCCGTGGGCTGATTATCTAATTAGAAACCACCTAGCGACCGGTCTCATTTGACAGATGAATGTGATACATTGCTACTTCTTTTAAAAAAAAACATACCAAAGAAAAGTAGCAATGTATGTCAAATGAAACCGGTCGCTAAATAGTTTCTATTTAGATAATCAGCCTGCGGAAAGTAAAGTTTTTGGAGACCTAACTTTAGCAACTTCAGGTAGGGCTTAATAAAAAAAAACATTTACACTTGACACTTATTAGAATAATGATTAATTTATGTAGGTACCTAGATACAGAATCTACGTTTAATTTTGTAGTAAAATACTTACTATTTACCTGCATATTGATGAAGGGTGACTTCCCAGTAAAGGAGAACGTATTTGAAGCAAAATTTAATATTATTGTATGGCTTTTAGGTAAATAATAACTAGGTAAATAACGCGGATAATTATATTACAGTAAGCACAAAGTAGCAACTCAATTTAAAGTTTAAAACAAGTCGCAATTGAACTCAAACGTTTTCACTCGGGAACAATAACAATGTGTCAATATCATAAATGAGCAAGTAAATTGATTAAAACGCGGATGATTGATCGCTAGTCGGCGCGCACCTGATATCGGGTGCAATCCATCAGGGGAGTCGTTCGCAGCGACACCTTGCGTCATTACCCATGATACTTTAATGATTTTAGGAAATCTAGAGCATGAGTCTGTTTTATGTTTTTTTTTATGAAATAGCAAATGAGTAGGTGTAGGTACTCACTATCAGTGTAAAAAATCCAAAATGCATCCAAATAAAACAGCTAATTCAGTAAGAAATTACTGCCTTGGGTAAATCTTTCAAACAACTCATTAGGTACTTTATGCCTGTTCCAAATATATGGTGAGGCACTTACTTCAGACTAAAGTAAAAAATGGGACAAAATTTCTATGAAATTATCCTACTAATATTATAAATGTGAAAGTTGGTGGGTTTGGATGTTTGTTACTCAATCACGCAAAAACGGCTGAACAGATTTGGATGAAATTGGACACATAGGATACTTTTCATCCCGGTCAAAGGTTTCCTAGGGATTTTTCGGACATCCATGTGGACGAAGTCGCGGGCGGAAGCTAGTTTGTAAATAAAGTAAGTCATTTAAAATTGACCAAAACCTGCAAAATGGTCCATAAGTTGCTACATTTTGTCCCCCGTATTCTACCTACAGTATTTTGAAAAATTATCAAAATTAGAAGCACCATCTAGCTGCGAATACTCACGTACCTACTGTGTGTTTTGAAAACTTCATGACGACATTTTATTTTATTTTATCGCGAGGTCTACAGCTCACGGAGCCACTAGTTATATTCTGTGCTACAATCTACGCAAGCACGTATCTTTTTGGTTGAAGAATGATCTATTTATACCGTAACTAATTTCCGTAGACGCGCAGATAAATTGCCCAACAAACATGACTCGTAGATTACACAGATAATCTCTAAAATGTTTTTCCATGTCAGAATAAACGGCCATGATGTTTCACCATCAATCATTCCTTCACAGATTTAATATAATCCCATTTCTCCCCCACACCAACTAAGTTTTGCAAACTTAGTCGATTTCTTTGCTTTTCGTGGACAACGCTCAACTTTCCTGATTTGTGGCTAAAAATTTACTCCATAGTATAATTAATTTTTTGTTCATGATGAAGGCGGAAAAGTTTGATTAAAAATCACAACACTTTTCCTATCTTGCGGTGGTGTTTCGGAAAGTTTAATAACGATTGTTTATTCACAACACTTATAAATATTTACAGTATATTTATTTAAGTTTGTTTCTTGCAAGAAGTTGCTTGCTAATTTACGAAAAAAATTGCAGATTTTGCAATTTTCACGCTCCACGCAACTATCAAAGTATACATTGAAAATTAACGTCAAAATTAAGAGGTAATTAGTATTTGTTAAAAACTTTTAAGAATTCATAAAATAAATAATTTCTGAGTGAACAAAGTTTTACACAGGATCTATGTTGTCATTGCCTAGCTAGAACAATACCATTAGTAGAATCAGTTTTTGTATCTAATATACTTATATATCTACATACCAGTGGCGAAGGGTCCATACATGTCGATTCCTATCGGCTTCCCTTTTAGAAATCCCACCCCGGCAATCCACCATACAGATAAGATAATTTTTGGAGAAATTATTGGTCCGGCTTACCTTTGCCATATTTCGACTCCTCGCCACTGCTACATACCTAGGTCTGTGTACATATCCAATGAAAGTTAATCATGTTATTTAGGTCAGCAGCACTATGAAAATAATTCATTTAGCATAATCACAAAACTTATTATGCAAAATTAAATTACATTCAGCGCAGCAGCGAAACTTTATAAAAGTGTAATATTTTCCGCGCCACGTTGTAGGTGGCGCGCGAGACGCAATTTAGGCGAGTTTCGCGTAATTAAAATTTAAACGTGCCATGAAAATTAGAGAAGGAAAAATGTTTTTTTCATGCGAAGTCTGCTGTAATGAAAAATTCCTATGACAAGAGGACAACTCGCGAGTACACACCGTTGGCACCAGGAAATGTTAAGGGTTGCAGATAGAAGGTAAGTAGGTAATTTACGGAAGCAGATAACTAAGGTTCATTAAGGGCTCCTCTTTTATAAAATTGAAAATTATGTTCCTTGGATTAGAAATTACTTTTTAAATAAAATTGTCGTCAAAAAACTATGAGCTTTTTAGGTGGTGTTACTTAAGAACACAAAATAACAAATAAAGTAAGTTTTCAGGACAGAAAAATATTTTTAATAAGTTACATATAATTATCAAAAAGGTATAAATCAGTAATGAGTCACTAACGGTTTTTTTTTATTTCTTTACCATTACACTTCTTGATTTACGCTAAAATACTAGGTTAGTAATCTATCGTTCGTGAAAAAAGTTATTGGAATTCGCTACTTGGAAATTATGTAATTAATCAAACCATAACACCGTTTCCAAATACAAAATCTCACGTAAAAGTCGTTAGGAAAACGATAAAAATGAAAAATATTTTGGAAATGTGCCGCTATTAAAATAGGGTGGAGATATACACGCGGATAATAATCGCGGATTCCTTAAAATGGCACGAGATGGCAAATCGATTTCAACATTATTGAAAATCGATTCATTTTGCCAATTTACCTTACCAACCAAATACCAATATACAAAAAATGTATGTAAAAAAAAACCTGAAGAAATTGGTTTAAATAAATTCTACGTCCACGTGAAATTTATTTTGCCGTGAGAATTTTAGAAAATAATATGTAAGTTTAACTAAGTTCTACTTTAAGCTCCAAACTACTATACTTGCTTATTAACGCAAATTATTAATCAACCTTATACAGGGTTATTTGTAAAACACCAACAACCTCGCAGGAGTATTACTAACATCATAAACAACAACATTTGTTCTACAACTTTTCCAAAAAGTCCAAAAACAGACAAAAAAGTCTGACTTTTCATACAAAACTCGATCAGCTGTTCGAACATTAATTGTATGGAAAGTTGATTTTTATTTGTCTGTTTTCGGAAAAATCGTAGAACAAATGTCGTTGTTTATGGCGTTGGTAATCTACTCCTGCGAGGTTGTTGGTGTTTTACAAATAACCCTATAAATAAAGGAATTAAAATGGATAAGTAGCTAAACGAAATAATATCAGATAGCAATCCGGGACTTCTAACTTATGTAGAACTAAAAACAGACGCTCCTCTGATTAAGCATAATATTCTGCGATATGGATTCTACTGCTCGAATTAACGAAATGAGATTGCAGTAAACAAAGGTACCCCAAAGAAGATAAGAATAAGAAGATAAGAGTTTAATCCAAAAGATAGTTTATCATTCTATCCTGAGGGTATATGCGTGGACCCTAGGGACTCGCAAGATCAAGGGATTTCGACTATATAAGGTCCTTCCTAAATTAGTGCACAAAATTTTAAGGGGTCAATGTACTCATGCATACAAACAACTTTTACTATGGTACCAACATTGAAATCGCGAAAAAAAAATCAGCTGTTCCATACATTTTGATCTATTCGATTTTAAGTTTTCTATGGAACAGCAGATTTTTTTTTTAGCGATTTCAATGTTGGTACTATAGTATAAGTTGTTTACATGCATGAGTACATTGACCCCTTAAAATTTTGTGCACTATTTAAGAAGGACCTTATATAGGTATAGGTAGGTACTTTGTTTTTGATACACGAAAAGTAAGAAGTGTATTTTATTAGAAAAAGTTAAAACTTTATAGTGTTGTAAGTACCTAGGTAAGTATTTACTGTTATTTCGAAAAATGAATCCTGAAATCCGAAATTAATGAAAAATTATTTCATTAATTCTGAGTTTATTTATCATGTTTAAATTAAATAGGTATGTTTCATTTTTAATGTGTCCCTGAAAAAATTCACCTCACTAAACAAAAAACTTCTACTTTTTTTACTTTTGTAAGCAAGTTTTCAGGCGTGCATTCTTATAATAAAAAGTACGCGTAGGTCTAACTAAAGTCTAATATTCCTGTCAGAAGAACTACAAACTACACTATGTATAATTTTAATAAAAATCATCGTTCACATCTGCAAATACAAAATAATAACCAGTCCTCAAGCGTTCTTCAATCACTATAAAGAAAGACTCCACAATCGCAAAACTTATTTATTGTCAAGAAAATGGGAAAATATATTGTGTTGCGATAATGAAGTCTCGTTTATGTCGTGGGGTTTGTAATTACTGATCGCACCTATTGTTGGTAGATAAAGCATGTTCAGGGGGTGACTAATCCAGAAGCTTTGTTCGATCGGAATTTAACAAGAATAGTTGCGGCGAGGGAAACAAAATTAAGACGAGCACAATACTTCTCACCCCTGACTGCAGACGACGTAGTGGAAAAGCTGTGAAATCGCTGGAAAATAAGAGAATTGTAGTACCAGTCAGCAATATTAGTTGGTGGAACAAAGCGAACGCTTTAGGGACGCAAACCAAATGAATAATTTAATCTCCTGCTTAAATCTAAAAAATAATATAAGTGATATAACAACGTGTTACAAAATAACCCCTAATGCCGAATATGGTAAATAGGGACCATCAAACTGAACAACTTTTACTATGGAACCTACTCTGAAATCCAGTGCTGAAATAGCGGTTTTTTTGTAACATCTTGTAGGTATTATCACTAACTTTTATCCGCAACTCAAAACGCAAAATTCGATTAAGCAGCGCCTTAAGGTGGGAGTGTAGTAAATATCATGGTACCTAGTGGTAACTTAGCCAAAAATCAGAAATTAATTTTATTGTATAATCAGAAATCCAATAAACAACCGATACGATACCGACTCTTTAGGATATGGAACCAGCAAAATTAAATTCGTTTTAGTAAAATAAATAACTGAACTGATGGACCTTTCCTCCTACAATGATAGAGTATCATACTACTTAACAGTAACAATCTCACCCTGGGCTATTATGCAGCTTTTTAACCTGTTTTGTTCAAGAAAGCCGTGTTGTCTATTTGCGAGCTGTATAATGAGGTAAAAACTAAATCAGGCGTCCTATTTTGGCGAGGTGCTTTCAAACAGGATCCGCATTTGATGGGAGAGTTTGTTAAAGCAGGGTCTTGGTTCTAGCGATAAAGCGAAAAAAAAATATTTTTAATAAGCAAGTAGGTAGACAATTTAGTATCTATCTACGTCTCTCTGCCTTTATTCCAATTGGCAATTTATTTGTGGTTGGCGAAGTATGTCTTTTTTCTTGCGTTATTTCCTGCTGTCGTCATCTGCTCATTTTCTTCCTCCACAATCATATTATTTTACACACAATCCATACAGCGGTATCTACATTACAATCTTCTAGCAAAATGCTTTTCATCTGTTCTTAGAACAATATTAAAAATTATAAAAAATACCTATATGTAATAAGAAATATATTGAGTGCATTTATATGCTACCATTTTATTACTGCTGCACTTGTGATGCACGTGCACAGAACACTTCAAGTGAACTCATACATTCAAACCATTTTAGATAAGGACTAAGGTAGAAACTACTGAAGATGTACCTACCTCTTACCAAGTACCACACTTGCTAAATTGATAAAATATGTAGGTAAGAATTAAAATTAAAATGTTATAAGTTTCATGGTCTTCCTTTTATTTAAGATGCTATGTTACTAAAGAAAAAATAATCTTAATAAGTAAGGTAACCCTTTCGATATCGGTGCCGTAAAATAAAAGATTGTTTTTTCTTCATATTTGGCGAATTCAATTTTTGGTTAATGCAGGTGTCAGAAGTAATCAGAAACATGGAGAGAATTAAAACAAAATAAATCGATTTAAATAAAGCAAAGTTTATTTAATTGAATCGTCCAATTTCTTTTAACCTACCACCTGTTCGGACATCTTTTTTAGCTGAGAGAAGAACAGGCGAAAGAAACTCGTCAGCTTTATCAATCAGATATTTACAATTAAATCGTTACAAACTACAACAATATAAACTTAAAAGTTATCAGTTAATCTCTTTATTAAACTATGATACTACGAGTAGTTACCAAGCAAATGCAAAAGAAATCTGTCTAATAATGTACTTTACTTATTATTACTACAATTAATTAGAATAATCATAAAATTGGGAATGAAAATTAACAGCGGATAGCCTTAGAACAACAGTTAAGTCACACACAAAGCAATTAATTCAAAATAACACAATAACAATGAAGAATTTACTTAACTTAAATCCCGTGGTGCTCCAAACTTAAAAAGTGACCCACAAAATGCTGGGTTCTTTCTTTTATATCAGTGACAAACAAGTGAACGTCATCGAGCTGTCAGCACAGAACACGTGTACATAATTAGTCAACTAGAGTACTCTTTACGTAATTTAAGTAATTACAGGAATGAAAATATATCGAAAAACAATAATTATAAACCAAATTAATATTGTTATAAATAAATAGTGTAAATGTCGTTTTAACAATGATTTTTCACTTGAATCATAACCGAATCAACTTCCTGAATCAAGAAATTTAAATTTTACTTAAACAACTAAAAATATAGTGCTAATGTTATAAAAAAACTAAAAAGATATAACACGGCCATTCTGATGTGTACTTTGTTCTCAAAGTACATTTTAATCAAACAATTTATTTCGTGAATTGTTTTTAAATTTCACAATAATCGCCAACAAAACAACAAACGAAGTTTTTTTTTTAATATTTTTTTTTATAAATTAAGTAAGATATAACCAGAGATGTGAGTTATTTGAAATCAATGTATTTAAAATGCAAAATACCTACTTTAATTTTGCATTTTGAATTATACTTTTTTATGTATTTTCTTTTTATTTAAAATACTTGATAAAATATGTAGTATTTGTTAAATCATTTTCTTAAAATAAATATTCTGCATTTTGCATTTAAATACTTTTTTTGAAAACCTTTTTTTTGTAATGAAATATAGCCAAGCATCTGCAATTCTGCACTTGAATTTAAATACTTTTCACAGTTTCGACATCTCTGGATATAACTTGGCCATTCTGTTATGTACTTTGGTCCTTGAAGTACATTTCTAGCAATCAATTACATCAAATTACAATTGTTTATAATGGGCACAGCCACAAGCACAGCTACAGGCACAGCCACAGGTATAGTCATAATCAGTTATAGCCACAGGCACAGCCACAGGCAGAGCCACAGGCACAGCCACAGGCATAGCCACAGGCACAGCCACAGACACAGCCACAGGCACAGTAACAGGCACAGCCACAGGTAAACCCACAGGCACAGCCACAGTAATTTCTAATTTTTTTATGTTCTTATTGTGTCAGTCTCGTACAATATACAAGTAATTTTATAGTAAACTATCTACCACATAATATTATTTTTATATTTCACGAGTTCCGGCCACTTCCGGCTGATACCAGCACCTGGTTTTAATTAAGAATAACAATAGATAAAAAATTGAACTAGGTAATAAATTGTCAAGAAACTTAATAGGAATTTAACCGGAATCCGTGAGACAGAGTTAAATCAGTTTATTCCACTTTAATTTTTGTTCAATATCAATATATCTTAAATGTATGTATAGCTAGACACTTAGACATAGATACTAATAACATTCACCCACTCCTAGTGAGAATAACTAACACCAAGTATCTGACCGATCAGCAAATGCCCACAGGTATACCTATAAGATCGAACAATCTAGCTCTAATCTTCAATTCTATAAAATAATAACAATAACCACAAATTAGTCAATATCAAGAGCTTCGCGGCGTCAGACCTGTCAGTAAAACTAAGTCTTCGCCAGCTTATGGCCAACAGCGTCAACAACCCCTTAATTTATTGATTTATTATCATTATTATTACCATTTCTCTTTTTTGTGTTTTAACAACGTGTGGTTTAACAGCGTTTTTTTAAGTATAATTATAAAATAGTGGAATAAACTCACTTAAGCGAACTTTAAAACAGGGTGGTTCAAGATGTAATCCAGTGGATCCTTGAACAGTGGTATTTCGTACGTTACACAATCCGTTCGGCCAATCTGACAAGTACAGTTTACTTTGAATTTTAATATACGTTGTGCCAAACTCATAATAACAATGGTCAGTAATGAAACAATGATGTAAATAAAACCAACACTGCCATCAATGGGCACCAATCTCACAAACATTTCTTTCCATCCACTACCACCCCTGGGTGGTAGGCACTTAAAAAGTCGCCAAGGTAACAGACTATTATGATTATTACCAAAACTTCTACAACATATCTTTCTACATCCCATTACTCCAGGGGTACCAATAAAACCATGAAATAGAATAGAATAGCTTGGGAAAATGTTTTAATTAGACTTTATTATGAAGTATTTTTATATAAAAATAAATTATTGAAGTTAAGACTACTTATACAAAACCTTTACAAAACACCAAATATGGCAAAGTCGCATTTCCGTAGGTACCTCTAAATATGAATGATTTCATCAATGAAAATCGTAGTAGGTACAATGTAGCAGTATTTGTCAACAAAGCACCGTTTTTACCTTTAGTGATAACATTGAAAAAAAAAGTATGTATGAAATAAGTAATCAACATAAGGGTAATTTACTTTGAAGTAATTCAATTAAGATTGATGATATGTCTATAACTATGCATTTTTGGACCACATGTCTAAGAGAGTTTTTTTTTTTGCTAGAACAACCTTAGAGTCAGGGGATATAAAATACAGGGTTGTATTATCTATGAATATAATCTCATTATCTCATCTATCAATATGCATCATCATCATAAAAATAGAAATAGTTCATATTGACTTTACTATCAATCATTATAAATTTCATCATAATGTCAATCAATAAATACAATTACGAAACAAATCTATTACAACAACCAAGTGCGGTATGATGGATCATTTGGTTTCATAAATTTGCGAATAAGATATCATTATTATCATTAATCATCATTATTATAATAATGATTATCATTAATAATTATTAATTATTATCATTAATCACTAGTAATCATTATCATCATTAATAATTATCATCATTAATCATTATTAGCATTAATCATTATCATCGTTAATCATTATTATCATTAATCATTATTATCATTAATCATTATTATCATTAAATCATTATTATCATTAATCATTATTATCATTAATCATTATTATCATTAATCATTATTATCATTAATCATTATTATCATTCATCATTATTATCATTACTCATTATTATCATTCATCATTATTATCATTAATATTTTTTTCATTATTATCATTAAATCATTTTTGTCATCAATCATTATCATCATAATTTAATTGCAGCACTTTCGTCATTCGCTGGGCCAATGACTAACAAATCAACCAGTCTTTTGTTACTACTTGTATTCAGTATTGTATATTATATTATGATAACTTCAAAAATGTATCACTCTCAAGTTGTAACTAGCTATTTACTAGGTAGGTATATGATTAAAAACCTAGATGGACAATTCGTTTCAGTCTGCCCGATCAATTGGATTGAATTGGATTATTCTTATTCCCAATTATCAATTTAATTTTATATTATTATTTTCTATCCATAGAAATTAATACTACTTATGTGTAATCGGGTTCTAAACTTTCCTTAAATAGGACCAACAGTGATAATAACTATTGTAAATAAAAAACCAAAAATAAATTTGAATAATGTCACTAAGCAATGGATTTTCATTAAACTATAACAGACTAATCCTTCATTCCAAGAGAGCTTGTTTCGTAATGCTTCTGTTAATAAGAGTTGACTATATTCAATAACCCAACGAAACACGAAATGCAACACTAGTAATTTATAATATCTAGTCATGAAACCACATCTGTCTATGTCACAAATAACGTTATAATTAAATATTATAATATTTATAACTCAAAGCATTTAACATTTTTAATTTCACAACATTCAAATCTTTACTTTTCCACTTTACAACAATAATTCGCTAAATCAGAAGTAATAAGCTAACCAACCGGTAAGTCTAATAAATCAGGGTACTTAATAAAAAAAACATAGCCACTGAGGGCCTTACCGGCATTTTCAGCAGGGAGTCCAGAGGAGAATAGTTCCACTGAGGGCCTTACCGGCATTTTCAGCAGGGAGTCCAGAGGAGAATAGTTTTCTTCTCACTTCGAAGCAAGAAACTAGATACTGTTGTGACACCAGCTTGTTGCTACCCAGGTCTCAGGATCACAACGGCAGCGGAGCGAGGTCACTCCAGCATCCACCCTGAAAATTATCAGGAATTGGTGTTAATAATTTGTAAATGGACCAAGTCGATACCCACTTCTGATGTCAGAAGTAATCAGAAACATGGAGAGAATTAAAACAAAATAAATCGATTTAAATAAAGCAAAGTTTATTTAATTGAATCGTCCAATTTCTTTTAACCTACCACCTGTTCGGACATCTTTTTTAGCTGAGAGAAGAACAGGCGAAAGAAACTCGTCAGCTTTATCAATCAGATATTTACAATTAAATCGTTACAAACTACAACAATATAAACTTAAAAGTTATCAGTTAATCTCTTTATTAAACTATGATACTACGAGTAGTTACCAAGCAAATGCAAAAGAAATCTGTCTAATAATGTACTTTACTTATTATTACTACAATTAATTAGAATAATCATAAAATTGGGAATGAAAATTAACAGCGGATAGCCTTAGAACAACAGTTAAGTCACACACAAAGCAATTAATTCAAAATAACACAATAACAATGAAGAATTTACTTAACTTAAATCCCGTGGTGCTCCAAACTTAAAAAGTGACCCACAAAATGCTGGGTTCTTTCTTTTATATCAGTGACAAACAAGTGAACGTCATCGAGCTGTCAGCACAGAACACGTGTACATAATTAGTCAACTAGAGTACTCTTTACGTAATTTAAGTAATTACAGGAATGAAAATATATCGAAAAACAATAATTATAAACCAAATTAATATTGTTATAAATAAATAGTGTAAATGTCGTTTTAACAATGATTTTTCACTTGAATCATAACCGAATCAACTTCCTGAATCAAGAAATTTAAATTTTACTTAAACAACTAAAAATATAGTGCTAATGTTATAAAAAAACTAAAAAGATATAACACAGGCGATTTTTCAAAATCTTTGAATGCAGTTCCAACTCGTTTTAAAAACAAAATGAAGTCTTCTTTTAGTAAAATTTCCTATCTTCGATATTTAAGGTATTTTCCCTCCATGTGTTCCTCCAATATTTAAGTAGGTAGGTATTATCATAGTGTATTATACTAAAGTTAAAAACAGTAGTGGCAAAATTTTATCTTCATTAGTAGTCATTAACTGAACATAAAATTGGCAACGTTATGAGAGATGCTTACTCGCGAAGCTTTAGAACGTTCTGTGAGTTCTATTCTATCACAAAGTACTTAGTGGCGGCGCTCTATAAAATTATCTAAAAACTGTGACTAGACTTTAGGTGAGAATAAGTAAACTACCACACAACTAGGTTAGGTACCAGTGCCGACCAGTGGTAATACATGGTTTAGCTATTGTAGTGTTCTACAGCTTTGTTTGATTGCCACTGATAATAGTAAGACTATGGAAAGTGATCATACACAGATTTAAGACCAGACAAAATCCAACCATTTTCATCAGGTCTTAAATCTGTGTATGGCTACTTTTTATAGTCTTACTTTTATCTGTGGCAATCAAACCAAACTCTAGAACACGATAATAACTATGTGGTAAACCTCGAAAAATAAAAAAATAACAATTTTGGAGATATACAAATATAGGTTACGGCGGGTTGCGATCTGTAAAACTTGGGTTAAAGTATCTATAATTTCGTAATAATTAACTATTTCACAACGGCAAACGGTAACCTTTTTGATAATTTAAATGTTCTACGGGCTACTGTACTATAAAGGGTCCATACTAGCCTGCAACTGCTTATGCATTGGTGGAAATTAGTTGGTGGATGGTAATTTCACCCCTCGCCACTGCTAGGTAGGTCCTACCACATGAACAAATTAACATCTTTCTTCGTTGCCTACATACACTAAGATAATCTGAAAATCCAAATGGACCGATAAATAATTTGTCATGCCACATTTGTTGGAGAAGGTAAACCAGTTTTTTTTCGTCCATCGTACATGCGGGCTGTATGTATGATAATTTCGGCGATGACACACGTGGCGCCGTGGCTTAGTTGGTTAAAGCGCCTGTCTAGTAAACAGGAGATCACGAGTTCGAATCTCGTCGGGGCCTATAGATGTGGAGTATTTTTTATTGCATTAGATTGATATAATATTATTTGTCACTGTAACAAACCACAGAATACATAAAATAATACAAGCACCAAACTCACCCAGAAACATGAATGAATAGTACTTACATTACATCTAATTGGTTGTTGTATTACGGGCTGGTTTAATTAAGGTAAAAGGCCATTACTACGTGATAGTACATTATTTCGTGAGTTTTGTTTCTGGCGCGAAAAATAAGAAATCTAAATATAATTTATTTATATTTTACGGTAAAAAATCTCTAGCATTTAAACCATCGAAAAAATCAAATACCAACATTTTGGCGACTAAACTGAGAGCAATGCAACATTTTGAAACTCTGCGTCGGCCACGGACCGTTTAGTTGTGCGGCGTGTATTCCTTGTCACTACCGTAAGGTTAGCGCTCGTACTTCTTAAGCTCATAGAAAGGCAAAGGTGAGTCCATTTGAATAAAACTTTTAATAGTGCTTTCTTGCGTTCCTTAACAATTGATTTGACTTAGAAAAAAGTTATATGCAAGCATATAATTCCTTTAAAATTGCAATAAATAACTCACAAAATGGCGGTCCTGTTAATTTTCGTGTGTCTCCTTGTTCGTGTCACCACCGAATCAGGGATATTATAGCTATATTTTTCCTGCTTGTTTATTTATATAATAATTAAGACAATTTAAATGTAAATTAAAAAACAAATAATGTATTTAATTAAGTTTCTCAGGAGCTAAATTCGGTATATGTTTTGTTCACCAGAACTCTTATAAGTTCGATTTTGAAGGTGACCTAAATTTACAATTTTAACTTAAATTCGCCTGAGTAGGTACTACCAGCATAACTTTGGTTGTTATCAAATTGCTTTTATTTATTTTATTAAATATATTTTTATTATATCATAATATTAATTTTATTCTTAAAATACCTAAATTTCAAACAAAAGAGATACTTGTTTAATTTTGTTTTGATTTTAATTTTGTAAGTAATAAAAGATTTATTTACCTATTGCTCACACATCTTTTAGTTCAAATATATCTTCAATTTGTTTCTTATTATGAAAACCTTCAAATATTTATGTTTTTTTGCATAAATTATCATAATTCAATGAAAAAATCTTTATCCCGAAACAGGGGACATGAGCTCACGAATTTAGAAGCAGAGCCAAATTTTTATCACGAAACAGGGCTCAAACAAGAGGTCCACAAATAAATTAATATAAAAATAAATTCAAGCTAACTACATAATTTATGCATTGAATTACTGTCAAAATACCAATATTCACCACACAAAAGATTTTAAACTGATATCATGTTTAGTTAAAGGACATCAGGCACATGAGACCCAAAAGTGTATAAACATAATTCTGTTATCTATAAACACTTTATGTTACTAGAATCATAAAACAATAGCAACATTATTTTTTAACTCCTTCATTTAGCGTTAATTAATTATTGAAAAAAGGAAAGCATATCAATGAAACGGACATCTTTGTTAGCGATTTCACAAGTCTCCCCTGAGTATATTTGTTCTGTGGCACAAGTGATTGCGCATTAAAAAAAAGTCTGCCGGATATCAGTCAACTCAACTGTCAAAATCGTTTTGTTACGTGCGACATATGCACAGATTTTCCGTTTGATCAGTTCCAACTTGTACATTGTGGTGCTAATCTGTATCACTAACGCAGCTAACGAAACGTGTTGTCATGAAACTGGTGTTGCTATTTAGTGTCGGGGTTACCAAAAAATAAAACTTTCAAACGTAAATAACTCTTAAAACATAAATCTTCGTAAAAATCTGAATATTTTCTATGACTTACTAATTACATGCCTACATTTTGAAAAAAACAGAAACGTTATACATTCTTTGGTTTTTTTCTATGGGACTCTGCCTGATGTCCTTTATAAAAAATCTCAGTCGTAAGAGCCTTAACATGCCGAAGTTTGGGACATTTACCTTAGTTGTTTAAAACCAACACCTACCTAGGGTTACCATATCTCAGGATTTTTGGACTTTGCTCAGGATTGCGACCGGATTTTGAAAATCTGATGAAATCTCAGGATTTTTAGAATTTTCAATAAAATTCAGTACATTTAATAAAAAGTACATTTAATGGAAGGATAAATAAGCTTTAAATTATTTAATCTGTTCGCCGCTGCCGAGTACGTTATTCTCAAGCTGCTACAAATCTCAGGATTTTTCAATGGCTACCGGGCTTTTTCTCCGGACTTTTGATTTTTTCATCTGGTAACCCTACACCTACCTTAACTACCTATATCTATTTTGTCCATGAATTAATTTTATTGTGTAGTTAAAAGTTAGCCTTCTATTAAAATATCTGAATTAATAGATATTTAATCAGAACATTAGTTGCTTGTTCATAAACCTGGCTTAACTGATGCAGTCGTCAAGGGAAGTCGTGCTGGACTGGAACTTGGAAGATGATAGCAGTATGACCATCATCGCCAACGACTGCAAATGCGCCCGAGACCAACGACCTAACGTGCTTTCCGAAGCACGGAGGAGCTCGAGATAATACATTTTTGGACACCCATCCCATGACTGACCATTGCGAAAGTTGCTTAACCTCCGCAATCGCTGGGCCAGGCGCTAAGCCACTGCGCCATTGAGCTCCTCCATGAGCAGTGTACCACAGAATAAATAAGAGTGGCAGTAGGTACCTTTAGTGTTAACCCACGATTCATTTATTAATTTGCTTTTCAGCTATGTAGTGTAAAAACATTATGTGAAATAATCTACTTTGAAGTAAATGTTTAATAAGTAAAATAAGTTCATCTAAAGTGATTTTAAAAGGACATAAGGAGGAACCAGGAAACAAAACATAAAAACAAAATTTTAGGATTTCAATATAATCACTCATATATTCACATTTCTGTATATTTAATATTTACACATTGTACAAACATTACAATTATTACAAATAGCAGCTGCCTCATAATTATATGTATTTCTATTGACTGAAATATTTTAATTAAGTGTGGAAATGTATCAAGAGACAAGTGAAACACGCACATTTTAATAAACGAAACATTTCAATTTATGAATCAAACTAATTTAATAACATTTCATGATAATCAGTGTATTAATTAACATTTTTAGAACGAAATATAATGTTAATCTTTTTATCACTTTGTGATTGATGATCCCATTTATTTATCAACTGTTAATAAACTTATTTTATAATTTTATATAGAAAAAGATACATTCTTGTAAGATATTTTGTGATTCTTAATTTTGTTTACATGCGTAGGTATAACAAGTAAACGGTAATATTAGTTGAGTTTGAGTAAAATATTTCGAAGTCGCTTTTTCTTATACCTACTAATGTTAACAAAATTTATATTCTGTGATAGAAGGTAATACACACATCAACTTTGTCTAGGGATACAGGTGTTATATTCATACAAACGAGGTAATTTTGAAGCCTTGGTTTTCTGCCAGCGATGTACCGTGCTGTGATCTGATGATGGCTATCTAGGAATGGAGGAGATTCAGATCGCTATACACACCCAACTGATCTGACTAGCATTCTAAAAACGTAATGGACATGTTTAAAAAAACCGCGAAAATAGCATGAAAATGTATGGAAATCAGCGAACTGAGAACTCTGACCCATTAATCTTTTAGAATGCTGATCAGATCAGTTGAGTGTGTATAGCGATCAGGGGCGGATCCAGGATTCCAATTTGGGGGGGGGGCCCGGCAATTTCCCTTACATAGATATGTAAGGGAAATTGCCTGTCTAGGATGCAAAAAACGCCCGATTTTTCTGAAAAATGCCTGTCTATATTTAAGAACGGCCGCGCAGCGGGATTTTTAGTCAATTTCATCCATTCATTTTGTACTCTTGCCTGTCTGTAGTAAAACAAATGGCCGTGCAGCGCAATTCTTAGTCGGTTTCATTTCATCCATTAATCTTGTCTGTCTATAGTTAAAAAGAAGGCCGCGCAACGCGATTTTCATTCAGTTTCATCCACTAATCTTGTCTGTCTTTAGTATAAAAGCGGACGCACAGCGCCATTTTTAATTAGTTTCACCTGCTATACTTGTACTCTTGCCTGTCTATTGTAAAAAAAAACGGCCGCGCAGCGCGATTTTTTTGTCAGTTTCATCCACTAATTTTGTCTGTCTATAGTAAACAAATGGCCGCGCAGCGCCATTTTTAGTTAGTTTCATCCGTTATACTTGTACTCTTGTCTGTCTATAGTAAAAAAAAGCGGCCTCGCAGGGCAATTTTTAGTCAGTTTCGTCCACTAATCTTGTCTGTCTATAGCAAAAAACGGCCGCGCAGCGCCATTTTTAGTCAGTTTCATCCACTAATCTTGTACTCTTACCTGCCTATAATATAAGAAAACAGCCGCGCAGCGCGATTTTTATTCTGTTTTTCTTCCACTAATCTTGTCTGTCTTTAGTAAAAAAAGGCCGCGCAGCATGGTTTTTAGTCAGTATCGTCCACTATTCTTGTCTGTAGTAAAAAAAGGAGCCCCGCAGCGCCATTTTTAGCTATATAATTTCATCCATTAATCTTGTAATATGTGGTTTCATCCAGGCGGACGAATAGCTTGCGAAGCAAGGCGTGCGTGATTGGAGCATGTATGCAAGATTTCACAGCAAAACCCGTGAAATTAAAAAATGCCTGTCTCAGCTTAGCGCCAGCCGCACGCCTTTGAAACCGTTAATATGCTTGTCAAATGCGGCAAATGCCTGTCAGATGGTAACCCTACTCGGGCCACGTTTTATGGTTAAAAATTAAATAAAGTTAAAGGGACTGACACTACCTACATAAAACATGAAAACATAAAGAATAAAAAAAAACAACTATAATTTTCAATATTCGTCCAAGTTTTCAATGCAAGTTCAATGTTAGCCGCAAAGATAATCGGTCTTGTGGGGGGGGCCATGGCCCCCTTGGCCCCCCCCCTGGATCCGCCAATGATAGCGATCTGAATCTACTCCATTCACTTCCTGGATGGCCATCATCAGATTACAGCACGGTACATCCCTGGCAGAAAACCAAGGCTCAAAGTTACCTCGTTTGTATGAAAATAACACCTGTATCCCTAGACAAAGTTGATGTGTATATTTAGATTTTAATAATAGGTAAACTCAAATCAAATAAAAGCCATAACATTATCATAATCATAACAATGAAAACAGAAATCGATTTCTATTTGTCCTGATTAAAGTACCGAAAAAACGTTATCACATGAGAAACAATATCAACATCGGTAAGTAATTGAAAAATGTCTTTATCACATAAGTCGGTCGCTGTGTTCCTTTTTATATTAACTACTAACATCGATAAATCATCCGATACTATTATCATATCATTGCAACGCTTCATTTATGTTGATCGATTACTCGATTTGAAAATTGACAGCCAAGTATTTTGAGTATAAACGTGAATTTACAAATTGAATTATGAACTACAAAATTTATAAATTGATGCTATTCCAGTCTTAATAAGTAATTTATGAACCAGTTAAACACTTATAAACATCTATATCTTTCATAAAATCTGAGGCACATTCAATATACGTATCATATCATACAGTACGATATATCTAATATTTACAAATATTTTTTGCTTACAAACCTAGTATGGCAGTATTGAGGTTTCAAATAACAGAACTCGATGTCTACGACACAAGCTTTAGACTTTCATTTAGTAGGTAACTAAATGTGTAGCAAATGAAAATATTGTTTTAGTCAACAATGCCGTACTAAAAGCAACAAAAGTAAAGTTTAAATAACTGTCCTAATCACGCAGATACTGAAACATTGTAAGATCAAAACAATAATTCCACTGTAGAGTAAATCCAGAAATGAACTTCAAAGCATGTGGCGAACACAGAAAAAAAATACATTCGTTAAACAAATTACTTATAAAAAAATCAGTCTCTTTGAATCCACTTCACCAACTTCAAAAAAAATCACATCACTAGTCTGCAAAAAATCTTGTGCATCACATAAGGCCTCTTTAACAACAAGATTTTCACTGTTCCAACGTTTTTATTGTCGTCTTTGGGTTGTCTTTTAAAAAGTTCAAGGGAATGGTTCAGTTCAGACGAATCTGGTGAGCTGAGTGTGGAAGTCCCTGAGGAAGATCTGGAGCTGTTGTAGCGTCGGCCGGTCGTCGGGAGACATTGCCCAACAGTAGGCCATTACCGCAAATCTGTATTGACAAGTGAGACGATATAAGAATCTTCTTAAAATCAAGAAACGAGGTGAATTTGTGGTAAGATACCTTTTGACAAAATACAAAATTAAAATATTCCAACAACTCAAAATTAAAGTTATACTTTAAAGAACTTTCAAGTTTTCTTATTAATATTTGAAAAATATCATAAATAAACTAATTTTAGCATTAGTTTTATATTAAATTACTGATAATAATTTATTATTAATAATGATTTAAAATAATTAAAAAAATACTAATTTTAGCATTTATTTTATATAATTTCACACCATTTACAAAAAAGGGAGATGAAAGTCAAAATAACGAGTTAACTCACAGTTCATCAGGACAATTCGCAGGCTGTTGTAACCGATATCCGTCCCGTAGATACGCTGCTACCTCAAACGGATCTACTTCAGCATATGGCTGATGCGCAAGAGTGGTCAACTCCCATAGCAGAACGCCTAGCGCCCACACATCCGCCGCCGGGCTAAACTGTCTCTTAGTTAAAGACTCTAATGCCAGCCACTTGATCGGCCTGTTTTCGTTGTCACCTAAACAGTGGTAATCTGCTGGAAAGAGATCTCTTGACAGCGCGTTGTCCGCAATCATCACTCTGAGGTTTTCATCCACTCTGTTGACAAGAGATTGCTTATATATTTCTCTAATGATATTATCCTTTAGCTGCAGAAAACAAACCAATTCAAGAGAAATCAGTTTTTTAGACGAACATATATTGTAAAGCATACTTACATGCAATTCCTTGCAGCTATATCCTTATGCAGCACATGTTGCGAATGGAGATACAGTAATCCATCCAAAGCGTGCAGCGCCATTCGCACCACGTGCTGCGTGGTCAGAGGCGGCGGCGGCGCCGTGCCCGCTGCGCCACCCACGGTCACCCCGCGGCAAGCTAGCAGGAACTGCTTCAAATTCCTGCAACTATTGCCCCACGGATACAGTAAAAACGGAGCAGTCTGGTCCTCGATGCTCACTCCGAGCACTGACAGCACTCGCTCGTGGTGGAGTCCATATAGCATGCAACCTTCTTGAAGAAGTAGTGACACCTGATGACAAAAAAAAACATAATTAAAATCAAGCTATCGTTAAAATCGGGGAGAAAATGATACTTAGATATGAGTTTTTTGTTTGTTAATTAGACCTGGGGGCTAATTGTCTAATTTCAAAATCTATCGCAATCGCTTTCATTGACGACAGATGGATGTGAGTATGACACATTGCAACGTTTCTACGGTAAGTTTTTATTAGTACCAAAAAGAGGTGTCAATGTATCACACCCTGAAAGCGATTGGGATAGATTTTGAAATTACAAAATAGATAGGCTGGAATTACCTGGACTTGTGAAGCATGTTCGGCAACAGTTTTAACGAGCACTTCTTGCTCTCTTGCGTCCTCATCAGCGTAGGTTCCTCTATAAACTCGTCCGAATGTTCCTTCCATTGCGACAGACCGTAGTCTCACACGACATCTCTGTATAGTTAGTTCTGCTATCCTCTGCTGTAGGTCTCTTGCTCTTTCTTCTGCTGCTGCTGCAGGCAATGATGTCGGTCGTCGATAACTGGTATAACTGGCGGCGGACTTGCAAGAAGAATCTGGTAAGAATGCGTGGGCATCTTGTTCATCGCTCCTTGCTCTCCGGAGCTTTCTCGCTCGCGCTCTGCAAGCCGCTGCCGCGACCGCTGCTATGAGCAGTACGCCGCCAGCACAACCAGCTCCCGCGTAAAATATATCAGCAGAGGTAGGTGCGTGTGGAACACTATCTACTCTCACAGCAGGACGAGGGGCTTCTTTCAAACATATTTTTCTTCGACGGAAATGCAACGTTGTAGACGAAGAACCGGTGGAAACATTTAGCGATATAGTGATGTCCACTTCTGCGGCCACAGTGTGCGTGCAAGGTAGCGTCACTTGCCACGTCTGTGGTTCTGTAGGAACGAAGCCTTCGCTCGAAATGTTGAATTCTGGCGCGTGCATCGCCTCTTGATGGGATACCACTTCGACGTGTAATGTATATGGTAGCTGCAACAAAAAATATTCTTATCTTAGGTCATGCACGCTTTCGGTTTGTGATATTCAAAATGTACCAAACTATTCTGCCTATAACGGTGCTCACGTCACGAAGTAACTGTATTAGGTCAGGGGATTGACGGGCGACAGCACGTACAGCGACCCTAGACGGTCGGCGCGGTGGCCGAGTTTATGCCCAAGTCAGGGAGATCAAATGTCAATGCGCTGCGCCTGCGCCCCTTTCGATCACGACAACAGCTCCTTATACTGATACAAAAACAGTGCCGATTAGATCCGTATGACCATTTTCTGCTAAACCTCGACACTTTCTTTGCTTTTTTTTAGAAAACTGCAAATGAACGTGTTTTATAAACAGCGATTATTCAAGGTTAATAATATTTTGGTTTCATAAAAGACAACTTTCTGATCGTTCCATTGTCCCTCGTAATCGTAAATAAAGGAAGTAAGTAAGTAATGGATTTGTTTAAAATACTAGAATGTGTAATTAATCTTTACTTAATTAAATATTATGGTAATGAAAAGGTAATTATGCTACTAATCGCAGGGCGGGGACATGGCAAACGTTTAAACAAACATTATTCGCCGCGGGCCCTTTGGCCGGCGCATCAACGTGCATTACGAAGGCGGCGCGGCGACTCGTGAGGCGTAGGTGCGACAGCGAAGCCGCTAATTAAATATTATCACTCGGCAGTCGGTGAGTACAGACAATGGTGCGATCGCTCATCGGCGCTAGTTAACCGGTTACCAAATATTTGCTCTAGTCAAAGGCGCCGCCGGCAAATAAGGGAGTCGACGAGTCGCCAAGGGGCGATCAGATAGCGCCCGCTCAAAGCGCGCCGAGATGGTGATAAGGGCGCGCGTGATTGCGACGACCGCGCCGAACGCCCGACTATCCACTTTTTAAACAACGCCAGCAATTTCCAATTTTATGAAGTTAACTAGCCATACTTTACATAAATACACCATGTCCTCAATGCATCCAAACGAGGCGAAACTCTCGACTCGAAGATGTTTGCCTTATAACTTGCAAATTTCGTCCTATGGATGCTTTATTGACAGGACAAGACCACTGAACTCGTCCGCGGCGCGACTGATATTTTGATATGCAAACGTGAAATGTTGTACTCTTGAATCGAAATTTAAAATAAGCATCATGTCCCTGGATGCATCTTACTCGTCTCGTCGGCAGTTGTGGAAAAGTAAATAAATGCACATAATATTTGGTTGGCGATGTGCGGGCTGGCTGCAAAAAATAAAAGAAAGCGCGCGTCGTGATTTGCCGCCGCTGCATTTTGCATAGGAAGCGGTCGAGCCGAATTTGAATTAGAAATGTACTAATGTGATGGATGACGAAATGTTGCGCCTGGATCGACCCCAAGACTACGAAAATGATTACACTATCAGAACCTTTGAACACAGATCAAATAATACTACTAAGTAGCTATAGTATAAATAAGGTTAACTAAACTGTCTGTGCTATTGAAGCATCTCTATACGAATTAGTTATTTGCGAAGAAAGAATAAGGTTAGCCGAAAAAGATAAGTTTTTAGTTGATTGATTACTAGAATGTTTCGAAGAATCATGAAGAATACTAAGCGAATAACAATATCTTTCTAGAGCTTCTAATAATAAGGTATTTTCAATACTTTACATTCATCTCAAACTTAGATTACCATAAAATGGTGCAATTACTCATACAATCGTTTGTTCACTCGTGACTCTGTTCTAACCTTCTAATGGATATCTGTTTGATTAGGTATTGAAATATGCAACAGAAATTTACTTTATACGTGTTTTCAATATAAAAGAGATTTGATGTATGTGTCTAGGTTTCCATTTATCCGGTGTCCTTAATCCACGAGATATGAACGATTTATGTGCGTTGCGACTTGCGTTGCGACACGCTGTAAGTGATGTAAAAATGATAGCTTATCTTGTGATACCATAATAAATCAATATAAAATAATTAAGCGATAATGGTAGAGGTAACTATGTATGTGTAAGTGGTATATGTTTCTGTTATTGTTTGTCTCTAGTGTAACGCTTTTACTATAAGTTAAGAATTTTAATAGATGAATAATATTATAAATGCGAAAGAATATTGTGTTGTGTCTGTACTAAAAATAACTGTTCACGCATCCTATGTTTTAATCCAGGCTATGAACTATCCGTGTGCCAAATTTCATCTAAATCCGTACAGTCGTTTGTTTATGATTGAGTAACAAACATCCAAACATTCACATTTATAATATTAGTAGGACTAGCTTCCGCCCGCGACTTCATCCGCGTGGACATTCAAAAAAATTCCATAGAGAACCTTTTATCAGGATATAAAATAGGTATTCTGTTTTAATTTCATCAAAATCCGATCAGCCGTTTTTACGTATTAAGCGGGTCTGCACCAAGCGCGTTGCTTTGCGAGGAAGTCGCGGGTGTAAGTTAGTTTATAAAATTCGGAATTGGATCCAGAGATATAACTATCCCGTTCCCGATCCCGATCCCGTTCCCGTTCCCGTTCCAGTTCCCGTTCACGCTCCCGTTCTCGTTGCTGTTCACCAATAATTACATCGATTTTCAGGTTTATTTACTCGCATTGGTAAATGTAATGGACAACCTTTCAAAAATATAATATGTCGTTTTTACTTTGTATAATGTAATAAGATACAAAATTAGGGGATGCACGTATTTTTATTGTAACTTTTAATGGTTTTTTTTGTATATTAAATCACTGTTTGAAATCTTACTCATTCTAAAAGAGCGTAAGTACATTGTCAGGATTTTTTTATAATTTATAACTTTTTCTAAATGAAATGTTGTCCATTGGAAATACAAATCTAAGATGTTGATTTTTGGAAATAAACGAATCAGTTTAAGTACTTATTCGTTTGTAAAAGTAGGCTCCTACGAAGTTTGAAGTCGAAATGTATATTTTAAATTACTTTTCTATACAGAACCCTAATTCAACCTTTTAGAGGTTGAATCATGGTCAGCATATCGGTACCGTAGTGGTCACCGTATTCAAAATAAATGCCATTTTTGCAATCAACATTCCATAACTTTAATAAGGACATACATATCGATTTTTTTATTTTTAACACTATTTGCCACCTAAGGGGTTGATTTCAGAAAATCACATAAATGTATTTGCTTATTTGATTTTAGACGTTCGAAGTCGAAATGTATTTTTTCTTTATAAACAAATTGAACCCTCATTTCACCCCTCCTTTAGGGGTTGAATTATGTCCACCGTGTCCGTGTTGGACTTCAAAATAAATGCAAGTTTCGCAATCAACATCCCATAAAACCCCAATAACGACATCCATATTGATTTTTAAGTTTATTTACCCCATTTCACTCTCATAGGGGTTGAAATACTAACAATAGCAATATGACGTTGCGTTAGATTTTCATCCATAAGCCTAAATAATTAATTTAGCGATTTTTACTTCGGAAACGAATAATTTTCTAAACACAACTTCATCACCCTTTTCACCTCTTCGGCGGTAGAATTTTCAAAAACACTAAGACACGTATAAAATTATCAACAACGTATATAACAGGTATATACAGCGTACATACACGTATTTAATTATATAAAATTTTCAATCGTCAGCCTAAACACATTTGAAAATTCTAGCTTCGAAACTGAGAGACTTTCATACAAACTTTCATCCCCTACTTTATCCCTTTAGGGATGGAATTTCCAAAAATCCTTCCTTAGTGGATGCCTACAAAGTGCAAAAGTATCTAGGTCCAGCGGTTTGGGCTGTGCGTTGATAGATCAGTCAGTCAGTTATCGGACTTCGTGAGATAGAGCAACTCATTTGTTTTAACCTACCGGTCTTCTTGTGAGGCTCTGCCAAGTGAAGTGCAACTCCTCGATGGTTGCCGGCACGGGCACCACGAAGTTGAGCGCGTAGAAGTTGATCTGGCCATCGCGCACGTAGAACAACTCTGCTGTAAGACCTGATGAAAGAAAAAAATTGCATTGAACTCTTGAGATAGCAAACTAATTTCAAGGGAGAATAAAAATTAATCCTTCAAGCCCCGGAAAATGAGACACGATAAATTTTTCATTTTTGTGCGGCCCGATTTGACTGCTCGGGCGTTGATAACTTAAGACTTGCTGACATAGTAAGACAACAATTTAGAATAATCTTTCTTGAAATCCGATCATCGCATCGAACCTTAAGTAACTAAACTTGACGAAAATGCTTTTAAGTTCTGAGAGATCTGGGTTATTGCTTAGTTTAAAAACTGTGTAGGTTAAAAACTGGATTTCTCACGTAGCTCAATGATCGATCAAAAATGTCATATTTAGACCTTTATGTGCAGGCTTTCACAAAAAGTATAAAGGAGTATGAACATCTGATTTAAACGACAATAGTGTAATGAGATTCCATCCAGTCAGGCGTTCTAAACCAATACAGAAAGGATCCTGTTTATACAACGTTCCTATTGAGAAACCGACATGAAGCGAAACCCAAAAATTGGTATACGGATCAATAACGTACAGAATTTGAGCAAAAACTTAAAAGCGCACGCGCACAATGTAGCGGCGAGATCAAACGAAAGCTCAAAGCCGCCGCAACATGACGCCCGCGCCACCTGTCCAGTTATCATGGGAACTTTTCAAATAAAAACAGATCTTAGCTCTAAGAGGAAGTTCTTAAACAGGAAAGAAGTTCGATTAACATTAAATACGTCTGTAATCGAAAAGAAATAAAAACAACTAGTCCTTTCTTATTTATTCATAAGGTCTACGTGTAAATCATATGAACGAAGTGGACTCAGTAGCAATGCAATCGGAGAACCCAATGTTATAAGATACGATGCTTGAGATATTGTGATTTGTATGTAAGAGCAAGAAAAACACCAACATAAATAAAAATGGATCTTACATAAGTGATGATAATCTTTAAAATAGTAAATTCGAAGTATTCCATGATCCAAACAAACATTAATAAAAGACAATGTATCTATCTATACATAGACAGGAGAGAATGATGTTGAATTAATAAAAACTGTTGACTTAAACATCAATAAGTTTTGTTAGTCCATAAATAAACTAAACATTTATTTAATCAAACACGTCTCATTCTACGAGTTACTGCATCACTTATGCATTCATATCCAAGAATACCATAACACGAACTATGTTGTGGCACCTAATTTGAAGCTCCCCGTTCTGAGAAACATTCCATATTTTTTCTAGCTTAGCTCGTTAAGGACTTGGCTCTAGTTACATAATCTTCATCTTATGGTCATGGACTTCAAGTATCGGGTGTCTTTAGCATAAAAGAATGGAAAGAGGTAAGAACAAGTCTTAGTGCTTAACAAGACTGTCACATAATGATTACGAGAGGCCCGTACACTGGGAATTCGTATAAAAAATATTTTATTAAAAGAGAACAATAAGAGAATAATTTAGAGAAAATGTATCTAAAACTGTGTTATGGGTCCTTTGTTTATAGAAATTGAAACTGATTAAGATGCTGATACGTCTGACAACGCATTGTTAAGAACTCGCAATCAATATTGATATGAGCAAGTCGAATATTGTCAAGAGAACCGTACAAAACTATTAAATGTATTTTACTTTATATCTTCACCGATCGTTTTGGAGAACCGGGGCTTGCAGTTTCCATAAGTTATGACACTGAAATACGATCAGAACTTTTTATTACCTCCAACACCGACAATTTGAAACCGACCAGTTTGACATTATATAAAGTAACAGGATCCCGCAGTGTCGGTGTTATTAACACCATAATCGTTAAATATTAATGTCCTATCCAAACATGTTTGTACATCTTCCACGATATCACACGCATGCAAATGAGACACCAAAACGGCCATGCGTGCGATTAAATTAATAATTTTAACGCCCGTTAACGGCTATTTGTTTATTCGAGAAGCGATAACGACGATTAACTGCTAACGAGGTACAATATACCACGCCAGTGATTTGCATACGGGCCTTCGAAAGCCCATAACGAGTCGCATTTTAAGTCCGAATGTACGACTTCGACGGATTTATGATTCACTCATCATCACCATTATAATCCCACACTTTTTGTTTTCTTAGAACGATCTTTATCTCTAAACAAGATGAAATTAATTCTAACATCCAAACTCCGGTTACAGACCGGTTGTCCTTATTGATGGCATCCGACAAAGATCAGTGCTTGGACTTCTTAATAAATTGTTTCCAAGAAATACCTGTAAAATTGAAGTCCGTAGAACACGGAAGCTAAGCATGAACTTCACATACAAATTTTGATGAGACAATAAAAAGTAAGATGCCCGGCTCTGACATTCCCACAATGGTAATAAAAGGTCACAGGAACGGCTACCGTGCGGTGCGTTTGAAGTAGCGATCAAGGACCACTTGATACGACAAATAACTAGAGATACCAGCACCCACCGTGCGCGTCGGGCGCCTGCTTTTTGCTTACCGAAATTCTTAAAACACTAACGGTTCTTTTTATCCTTATCACGGATTATTCCTAAGCTGACACTGCTATGAATTTTAAAAGCCTTTTAAAATGCAGCTAAATGAATTTCGAGAGGAAAATATTAATAGGTACACTTGAAGCCCATTGTGCGGAGGAGGGTACGCGCGAGAAATCACGTGAACCTCACTATTGACGCATTCTACATTCGCGCCTCCGAATAAAGCTTTCATTACGTTCATACAAAAACACATTTGTAAGGAATAAAATAGAGCGTCGAACAATAGCGATATTCCGTATAGAAAGTTCCCCTCGGAGGCGTTGGTGGATATAAAGATTTTAGGGCACAACAGAGGTATTATAGTGGAATTATGCGGACGAGGCGCGCAAGGAAATAAAACAAGATGCAGGTGTCGGTGAAAATAAAGGCGTAAGTTATGCACTTCACCCGCCGTAGTCGAGGGCTCGCGACATAACACGCTGCCGCCGCCGCAACGCAACTAGAAAATCTAAAGACCCTGCCCATATATTTGTTTCCATAGAAAATTTACAACAGCCAGAGGCGACGATGCAACCGGAAACCGCTAAATAAATGTTTAACATTTTACAACTTTACCACATCCCATAACTACGAGTGATAATAGTAATCATAAAATGAGTATACGATGTGTTAAGAATAGTATTGGAGAGTCGTAAAAATGTGTATTTAGGTAGTGCCTGTTGCAATGGCGACAGTTTTATTGGCTCTTTTACCGGAAAACATTGGCTTGACTAAGGGACAGCGCAAAGGGCATCGTTTATTTTATCGTTTCATTTTGTCTTCCATAATATTATAAGTTCTAACGATTGTAGTAGCATAGCGGTATGCTTTTTTGTCATATCACTAAAATGACTAAACAAGCATACGTGTACTGTCTGTGATCATTGATGGAGATTGTGAGTTAGACTTCTGTTATTTTGCCCATTAAATAAACTTCTCTTCCCTTATGTAACAAAACAATTTTGTAAGACGTTTGTAAATTGATACTAAAGTATGCAACTATAATCTAATAGATTAGATCTAGGCTTTGAAAATAGAAGCCAGCCCAAGCGTTGAGAATTGCGTAATAGAATTGGTAGAAAAACTCCAATACTGGGTTAGTCAGGTGTAAATCTTTGAGGTTTTCGGAGCCAGTGTTCCGGAAGCGAGATGGGTAACGTGATCCTTTATTGTTGGCCTGTCTGTCTGCCTGTCCGCGAGACCTTTGTCCGTAACAAGATTTGCCCTTCTTTCGATCCACAATAAGACCGAGAAATTGAACCTCTAAACAACCCGAGGTGTGAGTGAACATGTCCGATTGAATAGCCGCACATAATTGTCTTTTAATTGGATTTCCAAACTTGGACTTTTTAGCATTGATCTGAAGAACATTGTTTACTTAACTTTCTAGCAAAACTGTCACGGCTTAACAACGTGTCTCAAAAGATACTCAAAGCTAGACAGACTAGCCATCTTGAAATGAGTGTAGACATGGGCAGTGCTTATCCTAGACAGACGTCAGGCTGTAAGGTAAATGTTACGTTACGTAAGCTATTGTAGAATCTTTTTGTCTTATGTAAAACAAAGAAAAGTGTCTAGTTAGCGAATACTTCTTCGTCCGGGCTAATTGTTGCTATTTGAATCTTGTAAGTTTGCAAACTCGTTTATAACAAGTGCAATGCAAGCACCATCTTATTGCTCTACCATTTCCCCGAGAAAAATCAAGGTGTAAGCATTCTCTGAGGGTTCGGATTCAGAAGGACCGGGGGTAACATCTCGGGAAGGATAATGTGCGTAATAATCACCGCCATACTTCACAGCCACGTTGTTACACATACCATTTGCTCCCTGTCTCCCCTCCGCCTATTTAATTACTCCGTAATACAATTACACGTGTGTACATTTTACTAAATTAATTAAAACACGGTGACCTTTCACCTTTTATTGAATCTTTATGACTACAAAACGAGCAACAATAATATTGGCACAATCTGATTACATCAACACTTAAGAAAAATTGCATATTTAATTTAACATTTAGACATCAAGGCTAAATGTGAAGTCAAAATTATTTACAAAGGTTGCATATCACGTAGCAGCAAATTGGTCGAGGTTGTTTAATTGAGAAATGAATCAGAGATCAAAAGTTTGGGAGCATCCACGACTGTTTATAATATTAGAATCTCAATTAAAACGGCATGTTGGTGCGTATTCGCACCGCGAGCAACGAAGCGTTGTGACTTGTGTTTCACAACGAAATCTTTTAAAATACCCTGAGCTTATCGGCCAGTTGATGAATGCAGCTTTTTGCCCGCGTGCCCCGGCGCACCAAAATCCCAATGAATTAGTTTGACAGTTGGAACCTTTTCCTTATTTTTTGCGTTAAACCAGATGTTCACCACTCTCTTCTTAATTATGTGAAGTGGGATAGAAACCGATCATTACGGCTTAATTAGCCGAGAGAAAAGATTTGACACTAGAAAAATAAATAGAGTATGTAAATGTTTTCATAATGCTATCAGCGAACGTGTTAATAGTGTATAAAATAAACACGACCCGTTAACGACAGTTCTCCGTGCTGGTGCAATGGATTTATTCCCCAACACAGACGAGCGGGTTGAACGTAAACAGCTGCCACCTGTCGCTAAATTACATTGCGAATGCGTAAATATTATCGTTACAATAACAGCACCCGTTTTATAGTACGCCGTTATCAAAACATAGTCGTTCTGTTCCCGTGTTTATGCAGACTCGAGTAAGATACTTGCGAAATTGAACACGGTTGTCTTGAAATTTATGACGTCACGTGCGGAACGGTACGGTACCGAGGAAATTAACTTCTGCGAAGTTATGCGCTCCTGTTCCAGACTGCGACACACGCTAACATCTAACATCAAGTGAACTATTAATAAACATGCACTGTGTACTGGAACTGACTAATTGATATAACTAATAGTATGGGCATCATGCAGCTGGTAACGTTATTTATTGACTTGAATATATCTAGTATTGAGGTCAGAGTTTATTAGGCATCCGCATTATGACTTGACTCTGCTGTTATCTAGTTCGTGTTCTCTATTATTCTATAATTAGGATTACTCAATCGAAGCCTCTGCGTTACTAAATAATAACATCATTGAAATTCCTTTATTAACTAATAACTTATTTATAAATCTTCTCTATGAATTATGCTTGAGAATGGAAGTGATGATAATAAAACATCATAATTTATCAGCTTTGGTAATTGGTTATAAGTAGTACCTATAAAATTAAACGTCGTGTGAAACAAAAAACTGAAGACTTTTAGCGCTATCGCACACGGGCAACTTAGTCTCCCAGCAACTGTTTTGTCTCTCACATCAAGTCCACGGGTTTATATGGAAGCGCGCACACGAAGCGACACGGTCGTCTGCAACTTTTCATACAAATCACGTGAGAGACAAAAAAGTTGCGGAGACAAAAGTTTCCCGTGTGCGATAGCGCTTAATATTAAATTTATCTTAGCTAAATCAAATTCTTTTGAGTGACATGAAAACAAAACAAGGTTGGAACACCGCCGCGAAATAAGATATTGTCATACTCGTTGATATGTAGGTAATGGTTGGTAATAAACAACAAACTGACAGCTAACTGTGTGCAATTTGCTTGAAATGATTTAGAATCGTGATTGCCGGAGGACGTATCTCCAACCCGCTATCGCTTCGGGTCGGGATCCGTTCTAAAAACTACGAACAAGTCAAGTCAAATTGCCTCTCTCCGGTGGGTTTGAGAAATGCCGCAAAGTATCTTATGGCTTCAACAAAAAACACAGATTTTACTCAACGAGTGTGTCGGCTGCGATGTGACAGGAGACAGTGTGCACGTCGCATAGAAAAAAACTAAGCACGTCTTTCGTGACGTGTTTGTAAATGTTGCAGGATTATGCCCAACCACCCTTCGCATGAATTTGTTTCTTCTATCCTTTAAATCCAATTACAGAGTCGGACCACGTGCATCGCAGTAAACATGACTGAGGCTTATCTGACAGATTAGGATAGGACGAACCTTCGACAGAGGTTATCAAACAGTAGCGCGCTACACCGAAAAATCGTTACCTTATCCAACAAGTTATTGCGATATGAGATTTATATTTTAACGCCTTATCTTAGCTGATAACAACAACATTATCACGGTGCTACTGAAATGTCTGGTTTTCAATTCTTGGTTCAACGAAAACGGCACAGATGTGTAAATAGGGACCGAATCCCGAGGGACCTTTCCTGAAAACTCGTGGTTTTGTGTCAATGCAATTCAAATAGAAACTGTGTGCCGAGTGGAGGTGTCCAATAACAGAACACACGAACAGGCTTGTCAAATAGCGTTCACCAAATATTATCACAGTGCCACACGGTATTATGTGGAATTGTACAGACATGATGACTGTAGGGCACAGAAGTTATTTGTTTTTGAACTTAAATAGGTTAAAATTTGACAGGAGGAAAATGTGGAAGGGTAAATATCATTCGTGGTATTTTTACGAGGTGTTATGAACAGTTTTTGTAGGAAAGGAAAGGAACCTGAACAATGCAGGGCGCGCGTTAAAAAATCGTCCGCTGGGTGATGTTTGAAGAGAGCAGTTTGTAAAGAGCTCTCATGGAGGGCTCTCGAAAAGAGCGTCGACGACGGCAGCGCTTAACCTACGTTATTTACAACTCGCAACACCTGAGTACCAACATATTTTACAGTTGAGAGGGCATAGTTCACGTTCGCTTTATTTCCCATATTAAAACGTCCACCGACACTTAAAAATGCTATTAAAAACAAACAATTCAGTAACAAACCCAAACTGTTATTAGGAATTTCAGAATAAAATGGAGTAATACTTGATAGCGACTGTAGTTGACATTTCTAAAGTACCGTCTGACAACAGCATCTATCTAACCAAATATTCGTCATAACAAAAGCTTCTTTCAGAAATATATTTTTGTACCATTCGTAGCTTTAAGGCAAACTTTAAAACTGCAAATCAATCGGCCGCTGCGACCGGGGATTATCGCATTGGCGTTTGGCAACCGTTCAAGCATTATTTTCGGATCCACCGTGCGTCGGTCGTGTCGTGATGGAAATCATAAAATTTTTAACCTCGCCTGTAAAGTAAACAATGGGTAAAAAGAGCAAAATCATAAATGGCCGGTCGGTAACGTCATAACGTGCCCTCCGGTGCCCCGCGCGCCGCCCGGCCCGGTGCAAACTCTTTTTTTTAACTCTTACAAAATAAATTGTGAACATCATAAACTGCCAAGCGTGTGCACTGGAAATATTTCGATGCAAAGAAAACGTATTATCAATATCATAGTAGAATATTATGCACACGGATTTTAACTACGAAGCCACTTATGAGTTTTTCTTGCTGTCCTGCATGTCACACGATTTTCACGGTAAGGTAAGTGTTATATACCTTTTTCATACCATAAACTTTTTGGTGTTGTTTTGGATTTGTCATCGGACTGTCACTGGATTAAATGTCTTAGGTTTCAATAAGTCGTGTATTTAAAACTGGCGACACGACTTATTGAAAACATAGTCATTTAATCCAGTGACAGTCCGATGACAAATCCAAAACAACACCAAAAAGTTTATGGTATGAAAAAGGTATATAACAAGTTCCCCCCCTTAATTTTCTCGGTGAGGTAGCACCAGCTTAGCCGGAAGCATCTGGTTAACGTGACGGCGCCAGACTTCACCTCCTGTTCTTGAGGGAAATAGTAGCGTTATCGGTTTTTCTCATTTCTAGGATGGTAGCAGTTTGTACAATGTCTGTAAATGTTGAAATAGTTTTATTTTGCAAAAGTTTTATTTAAATATACTGTATCGGGATTTTCACCATGTACCTTTTTATTTTTGAGACTATATAAATAAAAGTATATAAAAAAATACTATAAAAATAAAAAGGTACATGGTGAAAATCCCGATACAGTATATTTAAATAATGTTAATAACCATGGAAATTTAAAACAATATATTGCAAAAGTTTTGTTCTTATGTCGCTGTCTCTAAGTCGTCTAATCAATTGTAGACATAAAAAGTTATCAGCAATCGACTTCTGGCAATTTAGACATTGAAATCCGCAGTTGGTTGTAAGTTTTCTTAAAGTGGCCGCATAGACAGGCACAGTTTCATCATAGTTTTGAACGCGTGAGACAAATCTATGTTGTAATGCGTACGGTCCTGGCACAGGATCAATGAAATCGTCAAGAATCTTGGTTAAATCTTTGAAGTTCATACCTTTAGGGTCTTCAGGAGCACATAAATCATAAGCTTTCTCATGAAGATCAGGGGTCAGCATAGAAAGTAAAATCTGGGTCTTTTTATTTGAATCGCTCACTTGACTGAGGTCCATGTACAACTCTAATCTCCGGATGAAGTTTTTGAATGTCTCTGAACTGTTTTGAAATGGTTGGAATTGAATAATTTTAGGAACACGGACAGTTGAGTCACTTGAATTTGTGTTATCTACATTTTTTGATGTGATTATTGAGCTTTTCATCCTGTGTATCATGTTCAGTACCTTTGTAACTGTAACTTGAAATTCGAATCTATTTTCTACTTCTGCCTCTAAATGCGCTTCTTCTGTAAGATATTCTATATTTGTCTGGCATTCTTCGTACTTTTTTTGTAATTCTGTAACATTTTGTATCTCGTTTGAAATTTCGTAATCTTGTAGTATACTAACGTTGAGTAATTGGTTTTCCTTTCTTGTAAGTAAACCGCGCATACTCGTACAACTTCGCGATTTTTTATATTTACTGAGGTCGGTATTAGCCATTGTAAATAATTATCTCGTCGCCAGTTTTAAATACACGACTTATTGAAAACATAGTCATTTAATCCAGTGACAGTCCGATGACAAATCCAAAACAACACCAAAAAGTTTATGGTATGAAAAAGGTATATAACAAGGGGTTCAAGCAAGGTGTTACACAAATCCTAATCGCAAATGGGAATTCGGCACCGTGACCCGTCGGCTGGGACGCCTACATTACACGATCACCATGGATGGAGGTGAAGTCTGGCGCCGTCACGTTAACCAGATGCTTCCGGCTAAGCTGGTGCCACCTCACCAAGAAAATTAAGGGGGGGAACTTGTTATATACCTTTTTCATACCATAAACTTTTTGGAGTTGTTTTGGATTTGTCATCGGACTGTCACTGGATTAAATGTCTAAGGTTTCAATAAGTCGTGTATTTAAAAGTAAGGTAATCAAAACAGACGTGGAAGGATGGAAGATAACATTTTTGTTATTAGTTTATTTGTTCATAAATGTTGACGTTAAAACAGTAATAATTTCATAAACAACCAAGTATTACGTTGGTGTTAAGCTTGTCATTATATCAAATGGTCATACTGACAGGATATCTAATTAACAAGTGTCCATCGTCACGCAGGTTTCCGGCGGCCCACAGCCGACCGCCGGATTCTCCACGGCGCGTAACAAGGCGTGCTGTAATGCTCACCGAAGCGGAACGTAATGCGTAACAAGGGATAATCGACAGGTTACTCTTTGATTTGTTACCATGATGAGACGGATTCACTTCATGATGGGTAGCTTAGCTAAACTATAGCTATGTGAAAACAAGTTGAGATGTTCACCGTAAAGTTTATGTTAAGTAAGTCCATGGGAAATGGTCGGTGAATTTGCTCTACAATGAAATTGAAAAGCTCGAAAATCAAAAAAGATATAGAAAAAGATTTAAAGGCTTGCATACACCTGTGAGAAAGAAAAGAACGTAAAGTAATAAAATTCCAGACCTGCATTTTTTATATAATTTTGTCGAACGTGATTTTCAACCAAGCTTCTATAAGCTTCTTATACGTGCGTCTATACGTGCACACCATATTTACACCTGTCGTAAAACGTAACGTAAATTCAAATGTGGGAATGTTTAAATATGCGTGTGATTCGATAGGAATAACAAACAAAAGTTAATTCAATTAATTTCCCAAACGTTGTCTCTGGATAGCATCTGGTTTGAATATAAAATACACTAACATGTCCCTTGTTTAGAACCCCAATAAAAATGAGGCCCACAGCGTCAGTCAAAGCCACAAAAACGTACAAAAACTGGGTACACGTACCGCGGAGATCTCGAGTTTTGATCTAACGACCCTCAAGGATCCATCCATTATTTTTAATAACCGATGTATAAATAAAACGTACGACGAACATAAAAATATTGAATAAAAAAGAATGAGAGATAACCTTTTTTCCGATACGACTATACAAGACATTTATTAACACGGGCGAACGGTGGATCAAGATAAAACAAACATGGAATATGGCGGGCGCGGGCGGCGCGCGCGCATATAAACACACAGTTATCGTGGGAGGCTGTCACAACACAACACGCGGCCAGTGCGCAGCGCGCGCTCAGCGCTGACGCATCGGTGAAAGCTCAGAAGACACCCCGTAATACGACATATGAGATGATGTTATCTCATAATAGCATTCGAAGCCTACGCAACCCATAGCTTACAGTGATTTCATTGTAAAGTATCTCCTCGAATATATTATTATTTAGTGTCGTTAACGCGCGGCGATAACCATTTGCTTTTAAATATATTGGACTTAAATACAGATACGATCACAGCAGCAGTAGGATGGTAGTAGAAAAATATAGACGACATCAATAAAATTGGGAACCAAGTTCAAAGACACCCGTTTATTATCATGGCAGGCTTGTTAACTCAACCAAAACACCAATATAAGATCACTAGAGTCACGTACTTGGACTGAAATGAGCACTTTAACCACAAGTATAGTACGAAGTAAGAACCACTTTAGTAACAATCTTCTCGACGTTCGCTCCTATTAACCTCATAAAAAACCTATTCAAATGTAACAAGGTACTAATATGTTGGAAAGCGGGCGGAGCGCGTTTATCAACAGAGCAAAACAACAAAGAGAGTCGTGAACCCCATCACTGATCCATCATCGAGCGGCCGCGGAGATGGATGGCTTGTATTATCCCAACAAGCACCTACGGATAACCGGCCCACTTCCAATTGCCAGCAATCTGTCGAAGTCACATTCTCTCCGCCCGTCTTTTCAATTTTCTCGCAAACGAATCTAACAAGCATCATTTATTCTTCGAAATGAGGCTGTTATACAAACATTACGAGTTATCACGTGGATCTCGAAATAAGGCAGGTGATTTACTTTAGGTGGCCCCGGAGTAAGATGGCGAGATACCCTTAACAATAGCTCGTTAAAGCGGCCCATGTTCCGCCGTTACTCAAAAAGTCTCGAAATAAAATTCCTACAGCAGCTGTAACTCAATTAACGGTTTAACTGTGAATTATGAATCAGTTAATTGATATTACGAGCTACGAACGTTAAATATACTGGGGGAGTAAAACCGTCAAGGGAGATACAGGCACAATTTTATTATAAAAACAGCATGCGGAGACTATAAATCAGAATTAAAGATGGTAAGTAAGGAGCTACGGGTTTCGGCGCCGATTAAAGTTGAGTCGAAAACAAACAAACAGGATCTCCGACCACGCCTCGCCGTGGTCTTTAAGCCTTCGGGCGAGAGCTGGCTATTATTCCACCTGGCCGCTGCCCGTCGCAATTAGAAACCCGATTGTATATACATAGAGCTACCGGTTTTCTTAGATATAGCCAAACTGCACGACATGGGAGCTTTTTGTTCTTTTAAAGTCGTTAGGTTCTACCCAAAGTCACGACAGCACGGTGCATTGTCAAATAAAAATAGTATCCACGTTCGAAAAAACAGCAATCAGTTAAACGATAACGTTGAAAAAAACACAACGAGCAAAATAAAAATTACAAAGTCCAAACAAATTAATAGTTGTGATGTTGTGATACATACACACACTGGCACAAAAAGGGTCCAGCAATAATGGAAACAAACAAAAATACGTGGATAAATTCATTAATGAGATGAGATTACGTGTAGAGCAGAATTCCTAATGAATCATCGTGTTCCGAAGCAGAGCCACTCTTAATAGGTAACCAAACCACCTCGGTCTTAACTCACCCAGAACAAAACCGCACATTACACTAATTCAGGTTAAACTCAGTTCACAGTACCCATAGCTCAGAAATGCGGAATAACCTTACAGTAAATATTAATGTTCGCACAGGTTCGCCGTACTGCAAGGGTCTGGCAAATAAAACATGAAGCCGTAAAAGAGTAAAGTAAACATTTCCTTTCGGTATATTCTCGTAAAGATTTCCAAGTCGGAATTGAATTTGCATTTGCAAAAAAGAAGTGAGCAGGGCCTGCATATCGCCCACACCTCGCTCGCATGCTTGCATTCCTCTTTATTACCTACACGTCTCCTTCGGAGCTGACTTCAAGTTGTTTTTTTTTTGTTATTTTATTCACAGAGCGCCACCTTTCCAGAATTTATTGAACCTTATGAATAAAGTCTGTATGAAACGCAGTTTGACTGTAGAAGCATATTGACTTTTATTGCAAATTATTTGCTCAGCACAGGACTTTATGCCATACACTCAGGTAAAAACGTGACTTCCCTCGCATCACGACAGTCATGAGATGTAATCGTAGTGGGACACTCGCACATGGAAATGTGGCCACGGTCGGAGATTCAAGATACGTCCTCTACAATTTACGTAACTACCTTATTTGCAGACCAACTGAATTAATAATAGTATCCTAATGATAATAAGTAATATGTAAATTGATCACTAATTTAATTAGCTTTAGCGTAAATAATGTGATGTATTTAACTGATTAAGCAATACCACATGCCTTGCTACACAACGATTAAATCAAATCAGTCCAATGTGTTATGGTATGCACGCGTCACAGTTGACGCTTAAATCTAAACGAGTACAGTTACGAGCGGTTAAATAAACGCAGGCTCCTATTAAGACGATTGGGTGCCCGAAACGTTCGTTAACTCCGCCAGAAATAAAGTTCAACCCGATACCAAAGTAAATGTAGCGACTGAGAAAATGGGTTACGGCAGAAAAGCAATTGATTCGGAGAAACGTATTTGAAAACACATAGATCTGGGATTTGAAAAATAATATTTGGTAGTCGAAATCGAAACAAAGAGATGTTTTAGTTACGCTTATAATTTTTATATGAATATAATGCGTTATTTAGTAAATTCCTAGATAAATTAGACTTTTTAAGAGGTTAAGACGATGACCACCTTATAACAAGTAATAAGGACGACTGTGGCATAACCAAATATTAGTCCACGCGCAGTTCCAAACGGATTCAACTAATATTTGTCTTGTGCTGTACGACTACTTCCCAAAAGTGTATTTTCTAATTCAACAACAACTGTGGATCCGTTCAACACTCGAGAAGGCGTCATGATATTTACTCAGACAAAGTATAAACTACTAGTTTTCATATCGTAATCGTAACCATACAATTACAAAATTAATAGTCAACAGACTTTATGGGACAGCCAATTCTGGCAAGATGAGAATGAATGTCTCTCGTTAAGTTGGATTTATGTAAAATTGACGTCGTTAATGTAATTTTACACTATGATAAAATTAATTACCTATGACAAATGTAAAATGTCAGAATGTTATAATGTTAACTTTTATTCAATGGTATTTTGAACTAAATATAAGTACTAAATAAAATAAAAAGTAAGTTACTTATTGGTATCGTCTCGTCTGCATCAATAGATTTGGTACAACAGTTTCATCCACTTCTTCAGTTACAGGAAAAAACGCTATTTCATGATTTAATTAAACAATTATACAATTTATTAAATAGACTGGTTGGGTCTATCTATAGTCTATTCTAAACAGTAAAAGTTGTCAGAATCTGAAGGGAGCCTGCAATGCGATGCGGGCCCTCTCGCAGCGGCCATCGCGCCACGGGAGGCCGTGGCCCGAACACCATGACTCGACCCATCCCTACGCCATGCTGCGAAACATACGAATTCACTTCCAAATATATTAAGACTACAACCCAAATCAATCTTCTAAGTCACCCATAAACATTTATGACAGAGGCTAAAAAATCACTTGGTAAACAACAGCCCACACGGCTAGCAATAGCAATAACAAACAAAAGCACATCCTGAGTCCTACAGATAACGGAGACAAACATGCA
Source organism: Agriphila geniculea (assembly GCA_943789525.1). Classification (NCBI taxonomy): domain Eukaryota; kingdom Metazoa; phylum Arthropoda; class Insecta; order Lepidoptera; family Crambidae; genus Agriphila; species Agriphila geniculea. The sequence continues at coordinate 24,632,901 of OX038871.1, forward strand.
AATCCCCCGCTGTGCTAATGCATCACAAATATCACAATGCAACTATCTTGGTGGTCGAACTAAGCATGCTAGGAATCTGGTAGAGATAAAATAACATGTCAATGCTCTTCAAACAACACATTGTAAAAACTGCTAATGGATCGATGAGTCAATGTTGCGCTTACTATAAGTAACGTTAAGGCAGCATAAAAATTGTTCAACTGGTCACTATTCTAGAATTCAAATCTTCGTAGTCAATTTCCGCTTTAAATTCCTGTCCCAAAAGACATTGCATTAGCAGTAAACTACCAGAGAGCACATAAATCCTGGGACATATTGGACAATAAAACGTAAAGAGGCATTCGTCAATCCTACGGCGACTGCGGCCGATAAAATGTTATAATTTAAGAGCGCATAACCGACAAGATTTACTGTCCATAAAGAGGCGAGGTGACCGCATCCCTTGCACAGAATCTTCCTTTATTCTAGAGATAACTAGCAACTCTCGAGTGGAAGTGTCCAATCACTGATCCAGTCTTAAGGCGTATGATGGATTTGTTCGAGACTTCGAGAGCAACCATATCCGGTGCAAGCAAATTTAACTCCGAATAGCCTTGTTTATTCAGGGGTGCACTGAACCATTAAATGTAGTCGAGTCGTAACGTAACAACGTCGACCGCGTTAAATTCTTCAATACTATCATAATGCCCAGTTTTAATCACTTTCTTACGAACCCATAAAAAACGAAAGTGGCTGGTTTAATATTTACGACCACAGGGTTAAATTTAACTAGCCAATATAAAACGGTTACAATTACCAATAGCTCGGAATAAAAAGAGTCAAGTTACATTAAATTATTATAGGCAGTCACATTAATATTATAAAATCTTTAAGAATGGTTCCCCTTTTAACTTTTGTAATGGGGGTATATCAGGACATTTTCAACAATAGTCCTTGTGGCAAAAAAGTGAGTATTGTCACGACCCTATTGATTAATTTGTTTCGCCATTAGAATTCCCTTCACAAGCAGCAAAAATGTCCCGGTGGAGAGCATCGCAACCAAATTTCGGGGCTTTATTTATGGTGTGCCATTCTCTTCAAAGGACTATATGATTTACAACCAGCTGCACAAAAGCCGATGCCTTATTATGACGTGCTGGCCCGTGCATTGTGCCCGCGTATTTATTCGTCCAATTGTGCCCGATGTTTGTTTATTTTTGGTCCTTCTCCGTAAATACTGCATTGTCACAAAACTACAACACAATTTGACTCGAGCCATATTTCACGGTCTGTCCTTAATTGCATATGATTTTGAATTTGAAATGTTTTGCCAACAGCAACGATATGTTTTATGTAAGCATTTGTTTAGTTTTACATTGGATAGACAGGTAGGTGCATATCGATATTATGTTTTAAACGCGAATGAAAACTATTCACAAAAACTTCTTACCAAATTAGAGGCATATGTAAATTTTAAAGCACTATCAAATCAACAGATATAAATGCTTAGTATGGGATTCTATAACGGTAGTGATACTGAGTTTAGAGTTTATTAGTACCACGTTGAGGTTAAGTGAGAACGCAAACAGAATAGAAAATATGTAGGTAAAGTGAACTACGACGCCTGTAATGTTTGCTAAGGGTGGGCTACCGGCAAACGTGTGTGGTCTTAAAAGTTATGACCGTGCATTCAGTTTTAGGACTTCCAATGTTTCCTTTTAAGCGTTTGTTTGCTATTACGTAACAACACTGAATTAAACTTGATTCACAGTTAGCTATCATTTTAACCTACAAGAGGCTAGAAATGAATGACGTGTGAGGCATAACGTCTTTATGTTCTCTCGCAGCAGCGGTTCTAAGTGCATTTAACAATTTAGATAATGCCTCTGAACTGCGAAAGCTTTATGCTGAGTACATTACCGAGCTTTTAGTAACGTAGTGTCTCACTGAGCTGAGAAGCGTAACGGCTTTGATTCCTGTTATAATAATGCTAGTCTCACGCTTGTTTATTACACGCATTTATTCGCGCTTTTACTCCTCCCCATAATGCGGTCGCGTGTCGGTCTTCCCATACGCCTATTCAATTATGCCACACACTAAACAAAATTGTCTCGGCATCAACCTTAATGGGACATCACTGGGCTCTGAATAAACATGGGAGTATAATAAAATACCAGTCGTGTGCCATCACAACGGGCGTTCTAATAATGTTACGCTTGCAGTAATGTCACGCGGAGATTTTTCATGAATTATTAAAGTGCCCATTAAATCCAGACTGTAAGCAGAGTTTCTATATTTGTGGGATCAAAACAAACATTTTACTCTAATGGCCAACAAAAACAATATTGTCGTGTCATTAAGGCTAAAACGTTAACGAGTGTGCAAGTTGGTGCTATTTTGGTTTAGACGCATTCCTCGTGCACGTATACCATCGATCATGGCCGGGGGCTGTCAAGTTTTAAACTGAGCTTAAAGGTCCGAACAGACTCGTCGGCGGTGGCAGCTGACGGGCGCTTGTGACGGCTCGTCAGCGTCAGGTTGACGGGAGGGTATGCTCGCTGACCCCGCCGTTAACCCGTCGTTTATCGTTGTTCACGGTGTAACAAAATTGTTATTTGCCATTCCGATACCGAGAATTTAACTAACAACGTACCGCACTCATATGGGTCGACGTATTTTCTGATTATTATAAACAAAGGTGGAAATTTTACATCTCTTCTAAGAACCCTAGACTTTTCATCATTTTACATCTTTTCTAAGAACCCTAGACAGTTTCCCTTTATTTTACAAAATGGTTAAACTAAAGTGCCACATGGAATAGAAGGAATCATTTTGATTTGCCATGAAAACAATGTCTTTTAGTTTGGTTACGGCAGCGTGGGTGGGGCGCGCGGACATTGTTCAGTGCGTAGATGGATACCCTGGTGACATTCCCTCGAGGATTTCAGACGTCGACGTACTCTCAGAAGTGATTATTTCTGTGACACTTTAGATATCGAAAGGAAAATGGTTTTGCTGAAGCTGAAAAGTATATGTGACAAATAAAATAGGTGTACCTAGTTATTGTAGTATGGCATCTTTTAAAAATACAAGTGGTATGAATGAAGCCTACACTCAAATCCAACGGTTCTTTTCATACGCCTAATGAACCAATTTAAGCTTCGAAAACCGGACAAAAGATTGAGAAGCTCCACAACAGCGTGACATATGCGCAGACGCCGCCACGCCGCTGATCGATAGGAGCTTTTTGTCGCGCTGACGTCTCCATCCATTCCCGGCAAATTGCCACGAAATCTTAAGAACACAAACCCTTGTCGACGAGTGATTGAGGGCCTCGTTCGACACCGCGACCATATTACTTTGATTATTCCTAACTATCGATCACAAACAAAAAAGAACAGTAAATTTAAAACGGTCTCACGTGCGTTGTATTGTACCTGTACCACATTTGATGAATCGCTCACACGTTATGTGTAGTTTTCTACAGTGATGCATCAGAATCGTTCATTTTCGTCGTCAAGATCGATGAGGTTAGAAAAATGAGCGTATGAAAAATATAGTTTAACTAAGTGATTCACTTCCTTTAGAAAGGAAGAGACCAAGGTAAAATTTACTCGTAGATTCGATATACTTACATACAGTAAATAAATTGGCCGTGTCTGCCGCGGGATGCCGCATGCCGTGACGCTGAAGCTTTATTTATAAAGATCTATTTATTCAGCAGTAGCCGATGTGACCTGGTTATACAGCCAACATCCCGTTAATTTATCCGATATTGGATTACAAATGTTTGTTGTTTTGGCAATAACCACGTGTTATAATTTCAGAATAAAGGCACAGGACAGGTCACAGGGTACAAATACCTCGATTAAATCGACTCAATACGGCTAAAATATGCCTCTATAAGTTAATTCGAGACACCTCGCAGTGTAAACCGATTGATCCTATATCGATCAATCCTGTATAACCACAATAACAGACATAATCTCGACACGTAACCTATTATGAACGTGTAAGAAAAAAGGGTTGCAAATCTGTACGTGTCCTTCGTAGAAATTCTTATTGTTACTTGTATGTACCATTGCAACAAAAGCTATTCACGGATTTTGTCAAGTAGGTAGGACTTAGGTGTTCATCTACACCTAACTTATTTTAATTCAACTAATGTAATGAATAAATCATTAAGCTACATAATGCTTCCATTAAATTATGAATTAACTTCCCATTTATAATCAACTGAATCACTGTGACAATTACCAATTAAAATCGCATGGGCACAATGGATTAAAGCGCTTTAGAGGTTCGCAGCTAAGCCGCAGCTCTATTAATTGAAAATAACGAGTTCCATATTCATGTAACGCGCATAATAATCCCCTGTCGCCTGCAGCACTGCCGGAGCACTAATTCTATTTGGTTTCCTGGTTGCACATCCCTGAAATCCGTACACAGACTGATGCTGCATTTGTGTACGTCACGTCCGTTATTTAGCATTTAAACAGCTGAACAAAACGAGCGTTAACTGAAAGTAATTAATTGAAGCACATGGTGATAAAACAACAATAGGAAGGAATGATACAATCAACGTTGTCCGACCTCCAAAAAATGTTACGAGTAGTTTCTGCTTGATGGATAGAACACCCCATGGATTAAGAATCGTCCGTCTATGAAATTAAATTTATTTAGGCCCCACTCCACATCATCAGCGTGTCAGCGTTTTATTTGCTTAAAAAATATTTTGGAGAAGGACGTGCGCCCATATTTATACAACGACGTTGCTGGCTGTTTATTGAAATATTTCATTGTTAATTCTCTCAATCTCTCCGTTTAGGGGAGTGACGTCTGAATGGCACGGTATGAAAACGACATGAATAGTATTTATTATAATAACAATATCTCTCGGAGGTGTTATCATTATTCGAGGTGCCACTTCGAAATGAAAAAGTTTTTGGAAGATGACGGTCCGGATGCAAAGGATAAGCCTCGGGTAGGGACTATTTACACGTAGATGTTGGTACGTGGAACTGATAATGTTAGCATAGGTCCGGGAGAAAAAATAAAATCGTCCTTTAGATAAGCCTGCGAGATAAGACAGCATAGATAGAGGAAAGGAACTGAGAATAATAAATCTACGATAACTAGGTTGGTAAAAATGCTTCAAGTTTGTATTTTTAATACCTATCTATAACGGCGATGAACTAAAACCGTTCATGGTAACCGTGTGAAGAGGTTACGGTGCCGGTGTCTAGACGAAACCCCACACGGTTTAAATATCAAATTTCTTGCGTCGAGTACTTTTTTTTTAGTCGCCCACCGCAGCTCTAGCCATGAAACATAAAACTTGCATTGAAGATCATCTTACAACGGATGCTGTACTGTTACTTGAATTCTATTATTATTTTCTTAATCAAAGGTAGCTTGGTTATTGTAGCTATTTGTAATTTCAAAATCTAATGGAATGAAATTAGTGTTACGTGATTTCAGTTTGTGGTGTCTCGTAATAGGTTCCACAACTTCTACAACAGTAACGCGATTGTTTTGATTTGACTTTCGTATCATGCCAGTAGTGTTTGAGTGAGCCAAATACTTGTTTAGAGCTAGACTTTATTAGAATGCTAGTTGTATTGTAGGCTCAAACATGAGTTGTGTTGTGTTACGTTGGAGTCAGACAAACAAGGTCCGGAGTTCGCATATGTCCGGGTAATCTTTGGGCCTATCAAGGAAGCAGCAGGGCGCAGCTAGGCGCAAGGGCCCGCGAAACAATACGCTAAAGCTCCTTTGGTATGATTTGGCTCATATTGAAGGGAGCAGCGATTATTAATAAAGTTTGGAGAAATCTGACTAACTATTATAACCACTGCCCGTCATTATGATTATAATATTTATCAATTTTCATCAAGAGAAGCCCACCAACAAACCCCAGTTGAGTTTTCACTATTAACATTAACCATCAAGGCCCGGAAAATGAGACACAAGAGATTTTCAATTGTTATCCGGACGACGGAGGCCGCGCGGGCATTGATGAATTGAAAACAAAGAACAATATCTCTATAAGATACATTTTGCATAATGGGTACTTCTGTCCAAAACAATGCTATAAGCCTAAGCGAATATGAAGAATTGGTTTTTCACCCGCATAACCATATTTTTCCAAAGGCAAGGCACGCTGTTCCTTCGATGCTTAAGCCAAGCCTGAGGTAAGAATTTAGATGAACGATAGGGGCTAACCATAAACTATGCTGTCGTCCGATACCGCCCAGTCCCAGGACCGGCATTCGAGTCTCGCTCGACGACTCGGCGGCGCGGCGGCGCGGCGTGGCCACTTGGCACGTGGGCACTATCAGCATTGCTTTCTTCATAAAGCAATGAAACTTGTGCTGCAGACACAGATGATCTGTGGCTGCAGGTATAGGTATATGGTGGGCTTTAATTACATGAACATAATATTGGAAACTTATTTGGGAATAATTTAATGAATTTAATGTTTTGATTCAATTTCAAACCATTAAATTAGGTGTTGTTTGAAACATATTAGTTATAGCTCAGTTTTATAAAATTTGAAATCAGTTTTCAAAATCAGTTTTTGTGCAGTTAAATGACAGTAAAATTTTGCCTCGTGTTGGAATAACTACAAGTCGTCGAGTTTATTGGCTTTGCCCGTAGCATCTCCATAAATGTCATACGAAATAAATTACTGTTATACCCGCTGAGTCGACCCTGCTGCTTGACACGAACACTCGTTCCATGGAAATTTTACCAGATAATGTCAAATATGTGAGAATATGTTAATTTTATGATGTTAACGTTCACAATAAATTACAGTTTGTGACGCGCCGCACCTCAAAATTATGTTTACTTAACATTGTACGAAAATTCTGACGTCGTCGTTTTCCTAAAAGACATTTTAAAAGGACTAAGGCTGCGTTTCCACCAGAGATGTGCTAGGAAGATGAGTGGAGCGAGGATGTGTATCGAAGCTGTGAAACTGTGTGGGTGTTTCCACCAGAGATGTGCTAGGAAGATGAGCGGTGCAAATATGTGTATTGTAGCTGTGAAACGATGCGCAGATGAGCGGTGCGAGGATGTGTACCGGGCTCTTTTCAGCTGCGAGCGACCGGGGTGAGGTGTCTCGCACCCATCCCTCGCTTGTTTTGTATGCTCAAAAACCTCACTCCGCTAAGCCGTTTTCACCGGAGCTGTTGACCGAGGCGAAGTAAAAAAGAGGTAAAAGAGGTAAAAAAGCGATTATATTGGTTTTTGGCTTTACAAACAAATCCCTCGCTACTCATCCTCGCACATCTCTGGTGGAAACGCAGCCCTACAAGGACGAGTCGACGCCCCGACCGTATTCGTTTATTATAATTCTAATTTTAAGCAAGAACAATAGGCAGATGGCTCGCTCGTTGACAAAGATGGATAGCTCGCTATGACTGCAGGTACTAACAATGGGCAGGGCACAAAAACGCATCTACTGAAAAGCGTCACATCTAAAACCATTACCTGCGCCGGCGCAAGGGCCGCCTTTTCAAAACTGTCACTTGGGCTTAATTCTTAAGACACGTGACGTGCTGTGCTGTGAGGATTTGTGACTTTCGTCTAATTATTAAAATTGTGGGTAATTCCACAAAGGGCTTAGGCTTAGGGGGCGTCATACTTAGCGGTACTTTTTTTCTCATTAGGGATTAGTTTTATTTATGATTTTATTTTAGAATAATCTCATTTCGGTTAAATTGTAAAAAGAGAGACAAACTCATTGTTAAAAGACAGTACCTACCTAATTAAGTTGAATTTACTATTTTAAAGGATGACTATTATCGGTACTGTAGGACTTAGGTATTCTGTGCTGTTCTGTAGGTAGATAGATACAGTGTAGCAGTGGCGAAGGTTCCATACAAGCCGATTCCCATCGGCTTACCTTTTGGAAATCCCACCCCACTGATCCACTATGCAGATCACAACATTTTTCATCATTTTTGTAAAGCGGCTTACCTTCGCCATAATTTCACCCCTCGCCACTGCAGTGTAGTCAACTAGTTCCATAGATTTTTGCAAAGCCATTTTTATTGTTTCCACTGATGGAGTGGATTAGGAATTTAGGAGGATGGGCCATAATAACCCAACAGCCCAACACGCGGGCCCAATGTGTACTGGTGGATGTGAATGGTTCCACAGATTTACAAAATTAAAATAAGTATAGGTAAATAGGTAAGGTTAGGTAGTACTGTACCAACACCTACCCATAGCACGAACACGAACATCTAACGAGAAAAAAACGCACAAAAATATAAGAAGTAATTTTGTATGGAAAATTTATACACCGCCATCTTACGCCGAAAAGCGAAATTTAATATTCCATAGACCAGTGGTTCCCGAATGGTGTTCCGCGGAACCCTGGGGTTCCGTAAGAGTAGGCTCTCTGGGGTTCCATCCGCGGAAATTTAATATTATTATACTAATTACATAAGAATAAATGAAACTGATTATTGTTATGCTAATTATTAATTCAATTATTATTGTTATAAGTTAGTTTACTTCTTACTTGAGCTAGGGTTCTCGCCCAAAAATGGTTCCATAACCAAAAGCATTCGGGAACCGCTGCCATAGACAACTCGATAGCTATTTAGTGGTGCTACTACAGTTTGTTACTACCATAGAATATGAATATAAAATTCTTGTTATAATCATAGCAAGTAGAAAAATTACCTATGTCAGTCACATCACATTGGCAAATTTAATAAAAAATCATTTCTCATTGCTGTCTTTAAATTTTGGTTCTTTTTACATTAACATAAGAAGATTCGAGCAAAAATGTCAATTGGTTATGATGATTATTGTAAATTGTTGTCTGAAATACCTAGGTAGCCTATTGTTAGTGCAGCATGGGATTCTTAAATAGCTACTATTATTCTGTGGTTATAGGATAGGAAGGTTCATTGAATCATTAACAGAGAGCAGGTTTGGGTTTTGTGCAAGTAAAATAGGTTTTTATAATTTGCACAAAAATAAAACTACTTAATATGCAATTAGCAAAGTGATAGTCAGCAGCAACATCAAGTAATATTGGTATTGACAAAAAAAATATATTTTAAACCTTAATATCTTCATATTTAAGTTTTAAAGTGAGAAATTGATTATCCTGTTGTGGTAGCCTTCCGGTAGCCCAGCACTGCCCAGCAGCGTGCTATTGACTAAATCTACCTACCTACTAAATAAAATTATTGTAGACTATTGTAAACAGTAGGCATATACCTAAACTTAAATTATTGTTGATGATAATATTATAGGACATGAGTAATGATTGTTATTAGCAATAGATAAGTAGGTAGTATAATTGTTACAAAAAAGTTAAGAATGAGTTTGACTTTCTTTAAGTCCCTTTTAGAATTTAAGCTTACCTACCTTACAAGTTAATACTTAAAAAAATCTTAGATTATTTCGATTAAGTTTGAGCTAAAGATTAAAAAATGCCGATATCACCGGTTTGAGTGATACCCTATCTTTATACATTGCATTGCAATCGTTAATTGTCTGGTCATTTCCTACTGCAAACACTATGATAAGCAAGTGCATTGATTAGATACAGTAAGATAATACAAAAACAAAACATACCTAGCAATCTCCATACTTCGGCGCTGCTCAAGTAAACGTTTAAGTGTGCAAAACACACCGGCACCAAGAGTATAATCAGAAACCATCTCATTGTTCCACTTGGCAGAATCCCTTACTCATCGAAATATAAACCGCTTCAGTATTGAAAGTTTATCATCGTCATCACAGTATTGGTCTCACATTTTCGTCCACAGTCCAACAAAATCGACGATGCTGAGTTCTCTCCAACGATACAAGATTACACACTCGAATAAAATGTACAAATCAACGACGAAAATCAAACTAAACACCCGATAAAGGCTCTCTACGACTACTAGTTTTCGATTTTATTCATGGAAGAACGTTTTAGTTTAATTATCTTCGCGAAATCTGTTTATAAACATTGATAATCTGAATGTTACTACGCGTAATCAAGCGACGCAACCACCCCGTAACGTAGTTTCCGTCAAACTGGTTTCTTTTTCTGGTTCCGATTCGTTCGTACTTCGTTCGGTCGTGATTCGTCGTTCATTCGTTTCGTTCTTCTTTTTTCCGTTTCCGCCCCTCGCTTTTTATTTACTGTCGCCCGCTGTCGGTTGGCGAACTAAACAAAAGGTTTGTTTTGTTGTGCTTTTAAGCACACGCATTAGTACTGTTATTATTCGTCAGCAGATGGCGTTGACCTTAAGAATACCTTTTTTTTTACACAACTGCCCAAATAGGAGTATGGTTTATTTGTGTTGCTAAGCAGTAAGAAAAAAAATCGGCCAAGAGCGTATCGGACTCGTGCGCGCACCGAGATGGTTCCGTACCAAACCAACCATCATAATATAAATACAAAGCAGTTGTATAATATTGTAGTGCAGCGCCATCTCTTGACCGACAGGCGATAGTAATTTCAGTTGATAATTTCCTAAGATGATTTCTGAAATAGTATGCTATCTAAAGTTAAAATTTTATTTTTCCTGTGATCTTAACATTAACTTCTATCACATAGAATAATTTTAGTTTTTTCCCTATGCAAACTTCGGAGATAAGGGAGGGAGGGGTTGTACGGTAAGTATTTTTTTTGGAAACGATGTGCCCTAAATTTGCATAGATATAAATCTGAAATTATTCTATGTGATAGAAGTTTATGTAAAGATCTAACTGAGGGGAGGGGCAGAAAGAAACGGCGCGCGGCGTTTTAATCGTTTTATATTATGTTACTAGCAATAAAAAATATTGCCGCATTTAGTTATTAGGTATTTGAATTATTCCATCTTTACCCGATCCGTTCCCCCCAACCTTACTTTTCATTTCTCTTTTCGGCGGTAGATGGCGCTATACTAATTTCTTCATACAAAATTACGCTATCATATTTAGACGCGCATTTTTTCTCAATAGGTGTTCGTGCTACCTACGGGTAGGAACCCTTAGCACGATCTACTACTAGGGATGGGCAGGGAAAGAAAAGAAAAATATGGGGAAAGAAAAATATGGGAAAATACGGAATAATACGGGAAAATATGGTAAAACTCCAAAAACGCGGGAAAATACTCTTTGCTATGAATTCAGTTACTTATGGTGCCAATATTTTTCTTTGGAACGTGTTTTTAGTGATATTATACTATAATATGTATGATCCAAACATATTTTTCTAATTAGCAATCAAAAACAACTTAATAAATTCAAACACTTGTACTTGTATCTGATTAATAGCATTTATTTCATCATCATCTTATCAGCCACATTTATTTAAGTAATTATAATTGTATCTTCTGTCAATTAAAGTTTAAAGAAATAAAAAATATTAGTCAACAATAACAAAAGCTGTCGAGTTTAATCAAAAAGAGATAGACAGACAAGCGCTTGGCCGCTATTAGGGTGCCCGCATAAAGATAGCAGGTTACAAGGTCGGTACTGGTCGGTACAGGCGGATGTATGCGCAAACCGGTACCGACAACCTGTTTTGTATATGCGGCCTCCCATAGAAAATTATGGGCTACTTTACCTTTACCGAACGGTACAGACCTGTACCGACCAGTACCAACCTGTAACCTGCTTTCTTTATGCAGGCACCCTTACGCCTGATGGTAAACGATGATGCGATCTACGATGAAACGCGCTTGCCTGTACTTATCGGGTAACACAGACAGACTCGGGCAAGGAGTTCCACTCTCTAGCGGTACGGATGATAGAAACAAAAGGCTTAGTACAAGTTTTTAAATATTTATATTTACTAAAAACAGTGGTGCTGATTTCTTTTCTTGCGATATCTCAAGCAGACATAGAACGGTTTCTTGCGCTTCTGGAAAAAACCAGTGTTGATTTTGGTCTCACTATGAACCACGATAAAACAAAAATGAAGATGTTGGATCGTAAAAATACGTAACAATCGACCTGACTTACGTGAAATAGCTAATTGTGAAGTTGTCCAGAGTTACACCTACCTGGGATCCACAATCACAAATACCGGAAGTTGTTATAAAGAGATCAAAAGATGGTGTGCCATTACACGATCAGCCATGAAGAAACTCACGAAGATATGGAAAGATCACCGCATAACTAAAACACATAAGTTCCCTTGATGAGATGCTTAATATTTTCCTAGGTATCTTCCTACATGGAGCTAAAACATGGACAGTCCACCAAAAATATCATAAAAAGATTGACGCCTTTGAGATCTGGCGGTGACAGACTTAATCAAATCGTCTACAAAATTATCCCTTACTGAATGTACACGCAGTGCCACGAATACTCAGAGATGGAGGAGTATCTCAAGAGCGGCAACAAACCTTACAGACAATCCAAGACCGACCACGACAACTCCACCAGGAGTTTACGACTAAGAAGAAGACAGGAAGGATTATCATTTCCGATGAACTACCTGGCCCTCCGCTCAATGGACTCAAGCATCTGGAGCTGGAGCTGGTGTTTGGCATGGCCATTCCAAAAATATGAGAGCAGTAGGTACTCCATACACGATCAAACTTGCATTTGGTAGATATAGATTAAGCAGCTGTTCCAGCGTGAAGTAGGTACTTTCTCATCTTTGCCAGAACCCAATTGTGATTTACTTTCAATGAAAGAGCAAAAATTGAATGTTGGAGTCAATGACATGCTCTAGTTGTTTAGTAATCGGCACGGATATACCTCAGAAAAGTGGAATTAGATCGAAATGACTCCGTTTAGCACATAACAGACACGCCTGGGTTCTTGACGGATTGAACCTGACGAGTTGGTATCGCTCCAGTCGAAACGGCCTACAACGATAGGTTCATGCGTCTGACCATATCGCCTCCCATTGGACCTGTTCTGCACCGGCTCGAGCATCAGATATGTAGCTCTCTACAACAGTGCTGTCATCAGCGTACCCCAAAATTCCAGGCATTAGCAGGTCACTAATATGCAGCAGAATAGCGTTTCAGAGAGTACCGATCCCTAAGGGACGCTAGCATTGATAGCCAACTGGTCGGACGAGTTGATGGCTATCAATGACAACTCGAATCGATAGATTCCTCATGAAGTTTGATATCCAGACATACAAAGCGGTGCTCGTCCGGCGCGCCGGGTGGCCGCGCGACTTCCTTGCACTTTTTTAGGGTTCCGGTAGCCTAATGGCTAAAAACAGAGCCCATGTAGATTCATCATGTTTGCCTGTCTATCTGTCCGTCCGTATGTCACAGCCACTTTATAGGATTACACAATTGAAACTTGGTAGGTAGATAGATGTATTCTGTAAACCACTGTACGATTTTTTACACAAAAATAAAAAATAAATATTAAGCACGGCTCCTAATACATATAACTAAAACTGAATTTTTTTCATCAAATCGTGCGGAGGGTTTAAGATAGGTCTTGAAAAATTACATAGAAGGTAGTTTCAAATATATACACTTCCAAAGTGGTAAAATGTGTACTCTACCTCTACCTTACCTCTACCTTTTAAAATGAAATGGTGAAAAACAAAAATATGCTGTACTTAGATCTTTTCAACGAAAAATAAACATTTTCAACAAAAATAGGTTTGAACGAGATATGGTTAGCAGTTTTAGAGATAAACCGCAAATACAACTTTGTCATTTATACAAATACTATGAAAAACAAAGTTATTTTTGTAGAGGAAAAACGATAGTGGTATTAATATGGTATGGTATAAAGTAACTACAGAATATTACTACGGTTTTTACAGCTACCTACATGTTCATAGAAAAAACGTGCCACCGTGCCGCGCCGCTAGCCTAGGAACTACTATTAAAATTAACTTCTAAGGTAAAAATTCAACATAATGTGGTTTTCCTTTATAAAAAGTCATTTCGCTTGAATTAAATATCGACATAAATCTTAAAGATCATACATACAATATGAATATGTAGTCGTTTATCAATTAATTTAAGATTTGAGAAAATAAGTTCATGGTGAAGACCACAGAACAGAAAAAATTACCCACCTTAATATAGAATTTTTAGGCGAGTTTTTTTCTCGATAGATGTTCGTGCTATATCCTATGTAGGTACCTATCAATAGTGTCTAGTTAGCTAGGTTGCGTTCAGAGGCTTAGAGTGCAGTTAAAAAACAACCAAACGGTTGTTTTTTAACTTACTCTAAGGTTAGAAACGATCAAGAACTTTAAATGTCAATGTCAATACAAAGTCTTCCTTTTTTCACTTGAAATAGGAATAATTTTAACTTTCCTTTATTCAAAATCAAATAAAAACTCTTTTTTTGCGAAGCTACCATGATTTATTTGAAAATTAGACACAAAAACATCAAAATCCAAAATAATGTCAAATGACATTGACAGTTTTTCTACAGACAAACGTCAGAGCGTTTTACAACCATCAATTTTGATGGTTGTTTGGTTGCAACGCTCTGACGTTTGGAACGGGAAAGTTGTAACAACCGAACGTCACGCCATAGTAGAACCAAATAAGTAGGCCAACTCGAGCCTCGAGCGAGCGATACAGCTTAAACACGAAGGGCTGTCACATCGCTAGTTTATTCGGTCGTCAAAAAATGCATAGTCAATCTCTATACAAAATATTTTTTCCTTGTAGGGTTAGCATCAGGGATCTATAATACAAAGTTTTTTTTAAATATTTTTTTGTAGGTAGACCAGCGCGTCTATCGATCGACTAAAATAATGAAGTTAATGTTAATTGTAATTTGACTGATGTATGTGATACATTGTCACTTTCGTTTTGACACCAATAAAAACTTACTAACGAAAAGTAGCAATGTATCACATATCACATCTATCTGTCAAATTACAGTTTACATTAACCTAACTGTTTTCAGGAATTGACTACAATTTTTCATTGCGTACGTCATGTTATGTGATTTGAAAACTTAAGGTCGAAATTTTTTTTTTTGTTTTGTTTTACAAATAACCCTATCATCATTGTCGGGCAGGACCCAGGCGCCCTGCGCAACAGCGCGGGCGAGCGCGCGCTGCGCAGTGTGCTGACCTCCGCGCAGCGCGCCGCCGACCACCTGCCCGCGCTGCACGCGGACGCCGTGCGCGCGTGCGTCAGGTATTATACAGGGTCATTTTGAACTTACCATCCAAATTTTAAGGATGTGTCCAGTCCGTGAAACTAAACAACTTTCTCTAAGAAAAATGTGTCAGATTTCGCCAAATAATCTTGGTCATCCCATACTAAATTGATAATGCTCATTTGATCATAATGCCCATTTCCTATTACTAAATTATTTGAAATTTATCAATATTACGGTACCGCATAAATAAATTAATGACACATATTGTTTTAATCTTTTAATTTTTTTAAATTTTTATTTTTATAAAATATTTGTTCACACGCTCAACATGCACACATCCCAGAAACACACGCACGCAGACACACGCACACACACATACACACGCACACGCACACACAGACACACACACACGTATATACACACATACACATACACATGCTCACCTAACAGCGCAGTTACTGGTTTCCGCGTTTCATCTATAGGTGACGGCTGAAAATCGGTGTTTTGCTATCAGGCATTTGCCTGTGATACACCGAGCCTAAACCTTGCTGCTGCACACACGTGCATTCCATCTTCTCACTGTTTTTGTCATCTTTTTTGTTTTTTCTTTCTCTCATACTTATCACAAATGTATTTTTTTATCGTTCTTTTTCAGACATTTTTGTATTTTGTATTGATGAATGTATGTGTGTGTGTCGTAGTGAATAAAACGTTTTATCATCACGTGATCTCTTTGATTTCTATGGAAAGTCGATTTTTATTTTACATATATGACCATGTGTTTCTTAGAGAAAGTTGTTCAGTTTCATGGACTGAACACATCCTCAAAATTTGGATGGTGAATACAAAATGACATTGTATATGTATTAAATGTAAAAAAAATAATATTATAAATGTAAAAGTTTGTGGGTTTGGATATTTGTTCCTCAATCACGTAAAAATTACTGAACGGATTTGGTTGGAATTTGGCACACAGACAGTAGATAGTCTAGATTAAAAAATAGGATACTTTTTATCCCGATATTCCCACGGGATCGGGAACCACATGGGTGAAACCGCGGGCGGCCGCTAATTATAGCATAAAGGTCTCCCTACACTGTGCCATATACCATGACATACCATACATATATACCATACCATACCATGACCGTGCTAGGAACGTATCAGGCAGGATCAACACGATACGCTCTACTATGCCCACTGAAACGGATCGAACCCGCCCGTATGCCCGTATGAAACCCGTATGGTGTCCGTATACAACCCGTATGGTGCCCGTATACAACCCGTATGGTGCCCGTATACAACCCGTATGGTGCCCGTATACAACCCGTATGGCGTCCGTATGAAACCCGTATGGTGCCCGTATACAACCCGTATGGTGCCCGTATACAACCCGTATGGTGTCCGTATGAAACCCGTATGGTGCCCATATACAACCCGTATGGTGCCCGTATACAACCCGTATGGTGCCCATATACAACCCGTATGGTGCCCATACGGGCACCATATTGTATACACAACCCGTATACAACCCGTTACAACCCGTATACAACCCGTATACAACCCGTATGGTGCCCGTATGAAACCCGTATGGTGCCCGTATACAACCCGTAAGGTGCCCGTATGGTGCCCGTATGAAACCCGTATGGTGCCCGTATACAACCCGTATGGTGCCAGTATGAAACCCGTATGGTGTCCGTATGAAACCCGTATGGTGCCCGTATGAAACCCGTGTGGTGCCCGTATATAACCCGTATGGTGCCCGTATACAACCCGTATGGCGTCCGTATGAAACCCGTATACAACCCGTATGGTGCCCGTATACAACCCGTATGGTGTCCGTATGAAACCCGTGTGGTGCCCGTATACAACCCGTATGGTGCCCGTATACAACCCGTATGGTGCCCGTATACAACCCGTATGGCGTCCGTATGAAACCCGTAAGGTGCCCGTATGAAACCCGTATGGTGCCCGTATGAAACCCGTATGGTGCCCGTATACAACCCGTATGGTGACCGTATGAAACCCGTATGGTGCCCGTATACAACCCGTATGGTGCCCGTATACAACCCGTATGATGCCCGTATGAAACCCGTATGGTGCCCATACGGGCACCATATTGTATACACAACCCGTATACAACCCGTTACAACCCGTATACAACCCGTAACAAACCGTATACAACCCGTATGGTGCCCGTATGAAACCCGTATGGTGCCCGTATACAACCCGTATGGTGCCCGTATGAAACCCGTATGGTGCCCGTATGAAACCCGTATGGTGCCCGTATACAACCCGTATGGTGCCCGTATGAAACCCGTATGGTGCCCGTATACAACCCGTATGGTGCCCGTATACAACCCGTATGGTGTCCGTATGAAACCCGTATGGTGCCCGTATACAACCCGTATGGTGCCCGTATACAACCCGTATGGCGTCCGTATGAAACCCGTATGGTGCCCGTATACAACCCGTAAGGTGCCCGTATACAACCCGTAAGGTGCCCGTATGAAACCCGTATGGTGCCCGTATGAAACCCGTATGGTGCCCGTATACAACCCGTATGGTGTCCGTATGAAACCCGTATGGTGCCCGTATACAACCCGTATGGTGCCCGTATACAACCCGTATGATGCCCGTATGAAACCCGATGGTGCCCGTATGAAACCCGTATGGTGCCCGTATACAACCCGTATGGTGCCCGTATGAAACCCGTATGGTGCCCGTATGAAACCCGTATGGTGCCCGTATACAACCCATATGGTGCCCGTATACAACCCGTATGGTGCCCGTATGAAACCCGTATGGTGTCCGTATGAAACCCGTATGGTGCCCGTATGAAACCCGTGTGGTGCCCGTATATAACCCGTATGGTGCCCGTATACAACCCGTATGGTGCCCGTATACAACCCGTATGGTGTCCGTATGAAACCCGTATGGTGCCCGTATACAACCCGTAAGGTGCCCGTATGGTGCCCGTATGAAACCCGTATGGTGCCCGTATACAACCCGTATGGTGCCAGTATGAAACCCGTATGGTGTCCGTATGAAACCCGTATGGTGCCCGTATGAAACCCGTGTGGTGCCCGTATACAACCCGTATGGTGCCCGTATACAACCCGTATGGCGTCCGTATGAAACCCGTATGGTGCCCGTATACAACCCGTATGGTGTCCGTATGAAACCCGTATGGTGCCCGTATACAACCCGTATGGTGCCCGTATACAACCCGTATGGCGTCCGTATGAAACCCGTATGGTGCCCGTATACAACCCGTAAGGTGCCCGTATGAAACCCGTATGGTGCCCGTATGAAACCCGTATGGTGCCCGTATACAACCCGTATGGTGACCGTATGAAACCCGTATGGTGCCCGTATACAACCTGTATGGTGCCCGTATACAACCCGTATGGTGCCCGTATGAAACCCGTATGGTGCCCGTATACAACCCGTATGGTGCCCGTATGGTGCCCGTATACAACCCGTATGATGCCCGTATGAAACCCGTATGGTGCCCGTATACAACATTCATTTTGATTTTCTGTCATCATACGCGGTTACAACCCGTATAGCATAGTAGAACCAAATAAGTAGGCGTTGGCCGCGTATGATGACCGAAAATCAAAATGAATGTTGTATACGGGCACCATATGGGTTGTATACGGGCACTCGAGTTGTCGAGCGAGCGATACAGCTTAAACACGAAGTCACATCGCTAGTTTATTTGGTCGTCAATAATGCATAGTCAATCTCTATACAAAATGTTTTTTCCTTGTAGGGGATCTATAATACAAAGTTTTTTTTTTAATATTTTTTGTAGGCAGACCAGCGCGTCTATTGATCGACTAAAATAATGAAGTTAATGTTAATTGTAATTTGACTGATGTATGTGATACATTGGCACTTTCGTTTTGACACCAATAAAAACTTACTAACGAAAAGTAGCAATGTATCACATATCACATCTATCTGTCAAATTACAGTTTACATTAACCTAACTGTTTTCAGGAATTGACTACAATTTTTCATTGCGTACGTCATGTTATGTGATTTGAAAACTTAAGGTCGAAATAGGTTTTATTTTTTTAAATAATAAGCCACGTTTTCGTGGCTTTACTAAAAATAATGTATTTATTCAAATAAAAAATATATTATAAAAAACAAAAATCAAACCAAATACCAACTAAATACCAAAGTACATTCAATAAAACCGCGCTAGTATCCGTAAAAAAGTGTTTTATTTCATATTATTAAAAAATATTTTTTACACTATTAACTGTTTTTTTCTTTTTTATTTACCTACACTTCTCAAAATAATAATCTTTAAATTCTAAAATTGAATACTTTCCATAACGTATTACAAGTACCTTTTCCTGTAGGAATTTGTGATTTTTTCATAGACTTATTATATTACTAGGATTTTTTTAACAAAATTACACAATTGACATAATAAAAAATTTCGTCTGTTTCGACAAGTACGAAATGCCTTATAATTTAAAGTTAATGTAAAATATATCCTCATTCTTACAAATCTTTTTTGCAATAATATCTTTGGAAAGCATGGTATGTACTGTAGGTAGGTAAACGTTCAAATTATTACGAGCGGCAGCACAGCGGGGCGTGAAGCGTGCGTGAGCGCGGGCGGGATTACGTACGGCGCAGCCACGACTGGCGCACCTTTATCACCTTTAAATTTTGTCAGTGTGTGCGTGCGACGACGCATACGTACGGGCGCGCTCACATACAAACCGCGTTCGTGCGTATAATGAGTAAGATGACTTACTTATTTGGTTCTACTATGGTCACGCTCTAATGTTTGGAACGGCGTTAGAGCTTCCGGTTGCACTCGGAGCGTACGTTCGGAACGCAACCCTACTTGTACTATTAGGGTCCCCCCAGACCTACCGGTTTCGTTTCTTTGCTTTGCTGTTCTACTTGCTGTTTAGACCGCCGGCCAATCAGGGTCATTTTCAATCTATCGCATATTTGGACCAGACCAAATTGGCAAGATAGCCATTAGCTTGGTGTTATCAAATATCGTCTGGGTTGCGAAGTAGGAAGCTTCTGGGAGATATGCCACCCTGAACATGATCTCCGATTACTAAAAATAAATCGATCGCATATTTATATAAATTGTGAACAGGGTTGTGGGTGTCATCATTACCTATCTGAACTATTTTTTTGTGTTTTCATAACGATCGTTTAAGGAACAAAGCTCACAAGAACATTCTTATATGTGAAATGTACTTAGATTGAAAATATGCGATAGATTGAAAATGAGCCTCTTAGCCGGCGGTCCATTGCCGAACAGCAAAGCAAAGAACGGAAACCGGTAGGTCTGGGGGGACCCTTAGTTATTCTGTGGCCAGGGCGAGGCGGGCACAGAAAGCAGAACCGATAACTTTGCCCAGGCTTGCCTTTGATGCCCTGACCTGATAGATTTTTTATTAGATTTTGCAACGAGATATTGTCTGTTATTCATCGAAGAATATTTGCACGTTCATAATAGGAGGAATCCAAACTAAATCAACTATGGTTATTTCAAAATATATTTTAATACAAAAATTACATAAAAACTTTCTTTCAATAAATACGTTTCATCCTTTGGTAGTTAACTTTTAAACCAAAACTGTAACGGTTAAAAAATAAATAGTTGTAAATATTTAGTAACATAATATAAAAGAGTATAAAATTTCAGACAAAAAAGAATTACACAATATGGACGCGTGATGAAGAGTAATAGGAATAAAAATTCTAACATCGTAAAGATTACGCAGTACATAAAAGCTTAATTATTCGAAAATAAAATAAACATTAAAATTAGGAAGGCTACATTATGGCACAGAGGAACTATATGATGCGAGCCGCGAGCCTCACTTCTCTTTGGGTTTGGTCACCTTCTTGCGCGGCGGCGGCACGGGCGTCTCGCCGGTCGACGCGCCCTCTTTGTCCTTCTTCACCACCTTCTTGACTATCTTCTTTTTGGGAGTCGCCGCTTCCGTCGTCGTCGGTTCATCGGTCACTTTCTCCGTCACGGAGGATTCTATTTGTGCTGCGGTGCTCGATTTGGATTTGAGAGTTTTGACGCCTATCTGGGCGAGGGAGACGGCCCCTACTGGAGGCGTGGGGACTTCGGGCTCGTTGACTGAGAGGCGTTGCGGCTGGATGGGCGCTAGTGGCGGCGAGGCGGGGTCAATGTCGGAGGCAGGCGAGGTGACGGTTGGAGTTCGCAGCTCGCTTGCGATGATGTAGGTGGCAAGCGCTGCGGCGTCCTCCGCTTCGCTGTCGGGGGTCGGCAGGGGGTCGGCGGCGGCGGGCGGTTCCAGCCGCAGCTTGCACCCCTTGCGGCGCTCCTCCGCTACACAACCAATTTAATCCCGCCCTTATTCTCTCTTTCGGTTAGACGTGTCGTTAGTACGGTCACATTAGAGAGCAAGCTCGGTTAGGGCCTGGAACAAAGTCGAGGGAAAACATAGCTAGGTGGTTAATTCGAAAAGATGCGAGCGGAAAGTTAGAACTGTCAGTTTGGCGGAGCTTCGAAGCCGAGTGCACATTACAAGGAGTATTATTGTGGGGTCGCTTCCGACTCGGGGCTGATTACTTTGTGAGTGAGACTTCAATATATTCGATAGGTAGTGACTGTGGGCGGGCGGGGGCATGAGGTAAGTTTTAAATAATGTTCCTTGCAATGTGTTATAGAAATGTGAAGCTAATAAAACAAAAAGTGAATGTGCAATTTAGTGAAACAGTGATGGACCAAATTGCTTCATTCTAGTTAATGTGCATCACATGTATGTTCATGCGCAATCGTTTATGCTCTGAAATTAGCAGCGACATTTTCAAACATAAGTTAAAAAAAAACTATTTTCTCTCTGCTATTTTTTTTATATTTTATTTAAAAATCAGAGCAGATCCGACGGCTTTGACATCATAACCCACATCGCTTAGAGCAGAAATCGTTTGAAGTTTCAGGTGGAGCTTAATGAGTTTACTGATCAATGTATCTGCATTTTACAATTTACTTGGACGCAACTCGACCTCTTTAGAATAAAAAAAAACGCAAATATAATAAAATGTGCATCAATAGAAAACTAAAAAAAGAAAGTACCTAGAGGTAGAGGTAGGTCCAAGTACAATATTGTTATTACCTTTATCTATCAAAGCCGCGTCTCTTGCGCTGCCTCCTCGGTAGCTGGGTGAAATAACAACGAATTTTGAAACGTATGCTCAGTAAATAAAAATAAAAACCAAAACATCGCAAACGGCACAAAAGAAAAACATATTGGCACATCGCGCCTTACGGAGCACCTCTTCAAAAGTGGCCTCGTAAGACAGATGCAGCTAGTCTATGAACATATTAGTAGAAATCTAAGAGAAAACTGCAAAATTAACTCGGTGAGATCGTACCCTGACACGAATGTCTATGAGAAATCTTATCTCGCTTTTCGGCGGTAGATGGCGCTGTAAAAATGTCTCATACAAAATTACGGTTGAATTCCGATCTGTTACCCCAAAGAATTCATCCTAAGGTGAATTCTGGGAAACCTATGTCCAAGAATTTTCCATGCTAGGTGGAAGCTTAGCTTAAGGTAAATTCTCAGATACCTATACGTTTCCCAAAATTCACTTCAGGGTGGATTCTTTGGAGTAACAGATAGGAATCAAAGAAACTCAAACCTGACCGGTATCCTGAGGCTCTATTTTTGAATCGCTCGGCAGGCGTCGAGCGCTCTTTTCGAGTGATTTTCGTACGACATATGAGACTCAAAACAATGAGATGTCGAACGAAAATCAGTAGAAACGAGCGCTCGGCTGGAGTCGAGCGATTCAAAAATAGAGCCCATGTACCGGCGGCGGTAACGGTATACCCGACCGATATTTTGTGTGGCATTACCGCAGCTGTTGCGGAACACATTTTGACAGCGCATTACCGCCACCGGTACGGGATACCAGTCAGATTTGAGTAGGCCTTTACTCTATAGGATTTTTTAAACGCGTTTTTTTCTCGATAGATGTACGTGCTACGGGTACAAAGTGCAAAGCCGTTAGTCGTTGCGCGTGGCCGTCGCACGACACGGCTACTTACATTTAGCGGCGGGCGGTACGGGAGCTTCGTCTTTGGATGGCGTGTTGGCGAGGGGCGGACTATCTGAGGCCACCGGGACTTCTGTAGGTTTCTTGGGAGTGGCCGCCGGTTCCGCTGCCGGTTGCGAAACCGGACTCGCCGGGGACGGTTCGGAAACTACGGGGGCCGCTTCTTTAGCGACTTCTACGGGTGCTAACTCTACTGGTTCTTCGGGAGATTTCGGTGACGCCGGAGGAGTGGGCGGTAAGGTGGGCTCAGTCTTTGCGTCCTCTTTCGGAGATTCGGGTTTCGGCACTTCGGCCGGAACGGGTGCCTCACCTGGCGCGCAAGCTTCTACTGTGGCGGGTATTTCTAATTCGGCCGGGACCGAAGCGATCGCTTGGATTGTGGCTGGAATTTCGGCCGCGGGTACTTCGGCCGGTTTGGGTTCGGTTGCAGCTTCTACTGTGGTTGGAACTTCAATGGGCGCAGGGGCTTCGGGCGCTTTGCTCTCTGCTGGGGTTGGAGTCTCTGTGATTGGTGTAGCTTCGGCGGGTTTGGGAGTTTCGACTGGTGCTGGAGATCCTTCAGCAGCTGCCGTTTCTGGCGCTTTTTCTACTGGCGTTGGGGCTGCTGCTTTAACATCCTCAACTTGGGATGGGGCTGGAACAACCTCAACTGGGGCTGGTGCTGAAACGGCTTCAACTGGGGCCGATTCTGGAACGGCCTCAACTGGAGCAGGTGCTGGAACGGCTTCAACTGGAGCTGGTGCTGGAATGGCCTCAACTGGGGTTGGTGCTGGAACGGCCTCAACTGGGGCTGGTGCTGGAACGGCTTCAACTGGGGCCGTTTCTGAAATGGCCTCAACTGGGACAGGAGCTGGAACAGCTTCAGGTGCTAATTCTGCTTCAACTGGCGCTGCTGGCTCAACGGGAGCTGTGGCAGCCTCAACTGGCGCAGGTTTGACCTCACCTGCTGCTGCTTCCGATGGAACAACTTTGACTTCAGCTACTGGGGTTTCTGCTACTGGGGCAGGCGCTGGCACTACAGCGGGTGCTGCTTGAACCGCCGGTTCTTCCACCTTAGCTTGGTCTACAACACTCGCTTCCTGTGCGACCTCCACGGGAATTTCTTTAGGCGGAGAGGGTTGTTTAGGGGGTGAAGTTCTAGGCTGGCTGAGGGTTTGAGAGATCTTAGCCCAGATGTTGTCGAAGGAGTCGGCGCCCATGTAATCGATGTTGCCTGCTTCCCAGCCCTGCCGGCGAGTGAGTTCGTCGAGGGCTTCACGCTGGCCGCCTGTAGATCCTGGCACGACTCGTGCCAAGTTGCCGGCCACACCACTCTGTAAGGAATTATAGGAAACATTTATATTTATACAAGTATGAGCAGACTCAGCCTAGCATGACCACCAAACCGGTAATAGCGATTTATAACTTTTAACTGTCAAAATCAGTCAAAATAGTCAATGGATTTTGGCATTTGAATGTCGATAAATCGCTATTCACGCGATATATTCGGTGGCCATGCTAAAGGGGCAAAAGTGGCTTAAAACTTTAGTACCCTGTTGCACCAATGATAACGCTCATCAAGTCACGTCAAGTCTTATAGTAGGTAATAGTGACAAGGTAGGTACTAAAATGTTTGTTACTTTTCAGGCTGATTGTATCCAAATTATTTTATAAACATATTAAAAAACAGAATATAATAAAAAAATGAAAAGTGGGCTGAGCTGAGAGCTTGTTTAATTTTTAATTACCTAGGCTATTTTAAATTGTATCATGCATTATAAAATATAAACCAAGAATGTTTGTTTTAAATAAAATTATAGCAAATTGATTAAAATTCTTCGAGCAATCGAAGCTTGAATTACCTAATTTTTACACTAATCACGAATAAAATAATAATCTACTTTTTAATTAAGTACTTAATAAGGAATTCTAAATATTAACATTTTATAGATAAGTAAGATAAACATTAGTACTTAAGCTATTTATAATCAGTGTTAATCATAAGTCTATCATAGGTATTAAGTATACATGAAAATTTTATATTGTTAATCAACGTGCGGTCAAACTTACACATGCAATAAATAGCTGAGGTCTACAAACGGGAATCTCAATCCACTAACTCCATCGTTACCTTCATCAAATATCAGAAATCAATATAACCAGAATAACTGAAAGTTATTTTATCATTTGTGAAACTTACCGCGTCTTATAAGATGCAACTTACTTGTTCCTCATCATAGCCGTTAGTGAGAGGAATTTCTTCTGGAAGTGAGAAGAAAGCGTCTTCACATTCATATTCGGGAGGCGGACTCGGCGTTGGGGTAGGAGGTATTTCATGAGTGCAAATCTTACGGCCGCGCGGGTCTATCACCGCTCTGTGCTTTAAGTAGTAGTCGTCATACGGGTGTCTCGGCCTTATCTCTTCTTGACACTCGCTTTCAGTGTCAGAGATATCCCCATTCATCATTTCGTTTTCACTCTCTTTATGTTTTACATGATTAGGTACTTCGTGGTGAATGTGAACGTGATGGACCTGCTGCACTGTATTAGTGTTATGGGAAATTAATTTAGTTATGGGTGGCCCATGATCCTGATTTTTATTTACCTTCGAGAAGCCTTCGTCGTGTGAGTGTTGATTGTCTGGCTGACTGTGATGTGTTTGATGTTCATGCATATGAGAAGATTGCGTATGATGGTCGTGAGAATGTTGGGCATGTCCCTGATCAAAATGTTCGTGCTGGTGGCTGTCGTGATGTTGGGCAGAATGATCTTCGTAATGCTCGTGATGCTGACTAGAATGCGGCTCTGGTTGCCATTGTGTATAATGTTGTTGCGTTTGTGGTTGATGTTCAAACTGATGATGATAATGATTCTCGTGCGAATGCTGATATGAGCTGTGATCGTTTCCTTGGTCATGTCCATGGCTGTGATGCGATTGAGATTCCCAATGATGCTGACTTTCTTGATGACTGTGATCATAGTGCTGACGTGGTTGTTCTTGTTGGTAATCATGATAATCCGTTGACTGATGGGGAGGTTGGTATTCCCACGCATACTTTTTCATGTCCTCGTGGTCTTCTACTCTCCCCGAAAGATGTTGTGCTACATCTTCCGTATAAGAAGGTATTTGCCCGCCGTAAATCGCCCAGGGGTCATGGAACTGTTCCAGATCTATAACATGTTTCTGTGTATATCTGTCCTCTTGTATTTGTGCATCGGGGTGATGCCAGGGAAATTCAGACTCTGGATCCACAACTGGAGTGTAATGGTGGCCGTCGTCGGGCGGAGGTAACGCCGGAGGGACTTCTGGCACCTCAACCTATCGGTTGAAGTGACAAAAACGTCTCAGTGGAATTGCATGCACACAAACACTTGAACTGAGCTTTGCGCACACAAGTGAAGTGCAGAAAACTTTGTTCAAGCTTCTATTAGTACCTAACGATATGTTCTAATTAGCGTTACTAAATAAACATACAATATTGTTAAAGATAGCTTTTGATTTTGAAATTGAATTGATTTTACTTTGAAATGTTTATTTACCAAACGTATGTTTATTTAAAGTAACACGGTGATATTTCACCAAAATACCAACACCATCTACCCCAATGACAAAACATTTACCAAACCGTGCAGTAAGCGACCGATAGCCAATTCAATGTCGTTTCGTTAGAAAATGTTAGTATTTTGGAGAAACGTTTTAATCACACAAGTATCAAAATGCTATAATTCAAACAAAAGGTGCGATAAATAGCGGGAGTGCACAAGCATCAAGTGCAAGCATTACGGTTTAGTCACTCGGGGTTCACTTAAGGGAATTGAAAGCCAAGTTATTATTATTACTTAGTTTACGGATGGCAGCATTACTACGATCGGAAAGTCAAATAACGAAGCAGCTTATTTTAAATTTCTAGAAAATTCTCACCTCTGTAATTTTAGAATCCTGTTGTGTACGCTTGGAAAACATGACGAGTTGTGATCAGATCAACGGTTGGACAAGGAATGGATCAGTTTACTAAGTTTATTGCACGATACATTTTGCGGTTCAGCTAGAGAAACCGCAATGATGAATATCCGATGTCACTGTGTTATTCAATATTGAAATCGATATCTAACATGATTCAGATCAATGTCATTCTGTTTCGATTGTATTTAAATTGAACAATTTTGCAAACATAATTGTAATATTTGATACTTTAACTCCCGAACTTGCAGGACATTGATGCTATGCTAATAACGAAGTATTTGAAATCTGTCGATACTCGGAACATATTTCGAATGTTTCTTACAAAAGGTGTAATACGACATAATACTTGTAAAATTAAATATGAAATCCGCAAGCTATAATGTAAACATAACAGGCCTTACCATAGTGACATCCAGCTGGGAGTGGATCTGTCCTACGAATAGGTCCCACCAAAGTTGTAAAAATTCCCGAAGGTGGTCGGGAGCGTCTACTGAACGAGATTCCCAGTTGAATTGCTGCAACCATGGTTTGGCTGCGCCGATAAAGTGAATAATTTTTAAGTTTTGCCCGTAGCTGAAAAAAACAAAATCTTATTTGATTAATCTGCTCGAAGGACCATGAAATATATTGATGATTTTATCGTGTTTTTTTGTTTCACTTTATTTTGAAGTGAGTCTAAAAATAGATCTGAAAAGTTTATTATAAAGATTCAACTTACTGTTTCAGTGCAGGAATATAAGAGTAGAACGCGGCTGATGTGACATTGTATAGGAACGGCAGATGTTTGTTTATGTCACCTCGTGCCCAGTCCGAAAAGAAGGCATTTAGAAGTCCTTGGTCTCCACCTAGTATAAAAATACACAATTAGAACTAAACTAAATCAACTGAACTACTTCGGAGCAGACTGAGTGTCATAAAAGTGATCACCATGCATCATATCCTATTAAATATGATATGATGATTTACAATTTTACATCGACAAATGACATTCTTTTCAACAGCATTCAAAATGTCTGCTTTAATTCGTTGACTTGAATCATTGACTGTTCTCAATATTGGTAAGTTGGTTGAAACACATTTTCACTGAAGTCCAAAAAAGTTTATAGCCCAAAAACTGGTAAGTACCAGTCAAGTGCGTGACGTTCATGTTCCAATTGTTTTTATTTGCTTTCTGTAGCATCGCGTGCTGGCATTTCATGTTAAGAATTTGTTTCACTGCGATTTGAGGGGTAAGCAATTAAAAAGCAAAGTTATTAAACGGTGTACCACATTTTCTAGCATATTTTGTGAGCTGGTTGATACAGAAAAAAATAATGTTTGGTTACAGAAAATATTTCAGCATTTTGATATTCAATTATGGGGAAGGTTTTTCAAAATATTTGAAGTGATATTATGGTTAGTTTTAGGGAATCCTTAGCGAAAACTCTTTGACTTTCGCATCTGTTCGTTTATCCCTTAACTAGTAATAATTTAGGAGGGTGAGAAGCATCAGATCCTAATGCTATGGATTTAGTTTTAATGCTGTCTATACCTACTAAGCAATAATGTTGTTCAGTAAAATTTGAAAATTCAAACATTGCATTTTCGAAAGACTTCAGCTTGCAAAGCTGTTGCAAAGGCCATAATTTTAACCTTAAACATAGCCCATGTAATGGATCTAACACGTCTGAATAATCCAGAAATGCAAACTGTGCATGTGCAAGCTTACCATCAAAGCTACCGCGCTCCTGTGCGAATTTGATGAGATTTTCGAAGGTCTCTTGAGAGGGCTGGTAGACGAATACACCAGAGTTGAAGCAGTCGGGCCAGCCGACGTCGGGCGCCGCGGACAGCTCCGAGCGGTCAAACAACTCATCGCAATTTTGGACTACCTGTTCACAAGAGAAATTAAGGCCAATCAATAAGGGATGATGGTAACGATGACGGACTACCTATATAAAATTATGGGAAAAGTAAAAATAAAATAGTACAATTTCAATAAAATATATAAACGGAATTCTTTCCTGAATTGCCTATCTCGCTAGGTTTATCTTTATTCTTAATAATAGCTTTAGTGAATTCATCTGATAATGATTAACTTCCTATATTCAAATCTTGGTCATTGACAGTGACTATTTAAGTTGGGTCATTTTCCACGACTCGACGACGTGACCCGTATTATACCTCACGTATGGCCGTTTATTTTTATAATGTATGAATAAAGATTAGATAACTCTCGTAACACGATGTCAGTAGGCTGAGAATATTAGGTAATACACGATAACATGATGATGAGTCGTACTTTTACTTCCAGATTTAAAAACTCAAAAGAATAATTGATTTACTATCGAACTTAGTAAAATTCACGTGGGTTATTTAATTAAATACATAAATATTAATGCTCTTTATCTGTTTATGGACAAAGCATCAGTTGACACAATAACCCGTGATAAAAATGCTGTATGTAAGTAACTGAATGAATACCAATCACAACGCTATCGCAATGTTTGTTGTCGGGTACCTACAGTAGTTATGAAAGAAATTGAATATTGATGACGGTTTTATTTAATTACGAGATGAGTGATTACTACAATTACTAGGAGAAAGTTTCGTTTTTCCACCGCAACGTTCATGACAAGTCTTCACATCTGAAAGAACTACATAAAAGTGTGGGATTTTGGAACAGGTCCAAAATTTTCGGGAATAAAGTATTTAGGCCACGGTTATGCGTCCCGTTCCCGTCATCTCGTGTTACTGTTCTAAAGACTACATCCGGTAACATTGACTTTCTCGCAGAGTAAACAATTGATGGTGGAAATAGTTTTATGACAATAACATCTTTTAATGATCGATCGGCGTTTATTTGTGCAAAGCGGAACATGTGCGAATTGTTTGTATTTTCTTTGGCATATTTTCTTGTGTCTCATACATAACACCTACTACACTGCAGCACGTGCTGTTAATGAGACTTCTAACACTTCCATGATTATTACCCAGGTGGATTGAAAAGATCGTGGTCTGACATTGAAGGGACCATCCTAGAATTTTCAAAGAACCTTCATATTTTGTTCTAGTCTTTCAACAGTCGATGAGAAAACTTTGAAACGTGTAGCTCAAGAAACTTTTTTTTACGATTATTTTTGTGCGAGTATTCGCAGTATTTCGACAAAATTGACAAAATTGAATACCATGGTAATATGGGGTTTCTTTTTTAAGAAACGGTTAACGCCAAAATAAATTCACGAATAGATGGCGAGGACATCAGCATCATCCACCCCATCGAACGCAATAGTAAAAAAAGATGTCAGATGATTTAAAACGTAAACGGGAGAGCATTGAAGGCAACCTCATTTTAATGTAGGCTTAAAACGCCCACTCTCGTCTACAATATCCAAAAAATATGTGATTTAATATTAGGAGACCAAAGATTAAAAATTAGGGGGATAGCGAAGATCATAGGGATGACAAAAAATATGATTGTCAATGATTTGGGCTTTCACAAGGTGCCAGTGAACAGCAAAAATCGATTTTCTATTAGAAAGGCAAAAAAAATCAATTTTACATTTTCTCGTGATTGTTTGGAGTTATTTGAAGCTGATCAGCAGGAATTTTAGATCGATTTATTACTGTAAATGAAACTTGGGTTCGTCATCCATCATACTCTTGAATTGAACCTGAATAACATTCGAGATGGAATGAAATTTTCGACTAATGATGAAGATGGAGCCGCTGTGACGCTGTGAGTGATTATTTTGAGGGTCTAAAAGAATCTTTTTTTAACGGGAATACCAGAAAAATGAATGAAGTGCATAGATCTAAATGGAAATTAGATCGATAAATAAAAATATTTTTGAAAGTATTTTATTTTGTTTTCGTGACTGGGCCACGAACTTTTCAATCCCCCCTGCAAAAATGCTTTCGTATGTTCGGCTGTTCTGTTTTTACAGGTCGCATTTCTCAACAGATTTTCGTGAAATGTCAAAAAGCAGGTTCGATATTTTTTGTCGTATCATGATCATGAACCTAAATCACTCATAACTACATAGATGAATCTTGAGGTAGTCCTTCCTTGCTAATGGAATCAAAACTCGACTGAGGAGCTCGGTGAGCTCGGTTTAGCGCCTGTCCCTTTCGCAAGGGTCATGGGATTGCAGTCATTGGTGACCAAAAATGTATTATCTCGAGCTCCTCCGTGCTTTAGAAGGCATTTTAAGCCGTTGATCTCGGCCCGGATGCATTTGCAGACGCTAACACCCACTAATCCGCATTGGGCTCGCGTAGTGTTTATGTTATGGTCATGGTAAATCCTTTATCGACCAATAAGGGAGGCCTGTGCCCCAGCAGTGGAAACATAAAAATGGCTGACTGAAGTCGACTGGATTTCCGACAGTTGACACAACTGTTTTGCGTCGATTATCGAATACCTATACGTATTACTTTTTCTTTGATTTCTGTCTGGTACAGATGCCGGCATATACCGGGTGTATGGGACAGCTTGGCCAAAACTGAAACAGTAGCTTCAGGCCATGATTTATGACTGAAAATAGCTGGAATTTTCCTCAGGAAAATTTTCTAATTTTCCGACTTTCTTCCGAAGTTATCAACACATCACAGATTAAGTGGAAGAAAAGTCGGAAAATTAGAAAATTTTCCTGAGGAAAATTCCAGCTATTTTCAATCATAATTCATGGTCTGAAGCTACTGTTTCCGTTTTGGCCAAGCTGTCCCATACACCCGGTATATTGGCAAGAGAATGAAAGAGACAAAAGATGCGCAGTAGCCATAAACTTAGTGTTTATGGCTACTGCGCATCTTTTGTCTCTTTCTTTCTCTTGCCAATATATATGCCGGGCAGTATATCTACCGCCGAAACAATCATTGTCAAATGATAATAATTATCATTTGACAATGATTTTGTAACAATAGTGAATACATTGACATTATACTTAGTTACCAGCTATTGTCGTAGTAAACTGATGTATGATAATCAGATAACTGATGATGTACCTAAGGGTGGGTACCCACTTATGTTCGCGAACCTCCGCGCTCCGCGAACCTGCAACAGTGCGCCATAGAAAACATTTTATTTTCACTTTGCTTATAGTGTGTACATGTGTAAACCAGGTTCGCATACGTGTTTGCTCACGTACACACTATAGCGCACTGTTGCAGCACAGGATCAACAATTTTTTTGGTGCAGGTTCGCGGAGCGCGGGGGTTCGCGAACCTAAGTGGGTACCCACTATAAGAAAACCGCGATAAAGTTAATATTGCACCTGTTCTAAGCGGAATAACAATCAGCAAGCTACACAACACAATCAATAGGCTAGCATTGATAGTTACATAACGTAGACGGCTACTGACGTCACTTACATGTGGTATGAATTATCTTACGATTCTCAGGATATTGACAATATTGATTTGACACTCCTTTGGAATACAATAGGAGGGTGGAACCGTTCGATGGCCCAATCTACTTCCGAACACGAGACGACACATGCTCAACTCGTTTTATTATCGATGCTTGTAAAACCCGCGCAAATTAAGAATGGGATTGAAAATATTTACTTACTTTTACTATCGTATCGATACGCCAAGATATTATCAGCCTTTTATCAATGCTACATGCACAAGGGCGTCGCCAGCCCATAACCCAGGGGAGGGGCAAGGATGAGAAAAATATGATAATTGTAGAGAGCACCTAGTGAATTTATATTCAAGTTTTGAGATGTGGGATTTATCGGAAAAGCAAGTCAATTGCACGGCGACTTTTGTTACTTTGCAGTTGGCTACATTTTTTAGCCTCTAGGGGGGGGGGGGGGCAGCTACCCCTCCCTGCCCACCCTTGGCAACGTCCTTGTACATGCATCTTATGTGCGGCTATAGCCACTTTACAATAAATTCTAGAGGCTATAATTTTAATTTGATTTTACAACTTTCCCGGAAAGCCATGTGATAATGCGATGGTAATATGGTAATACTATAAGTACCCTTTTTAAATAGGTCATTCATTTTATTTTGATGGGCGTAGATTCCTTACCAATGTGTCTGCGTCAAGGAACACGCATTTCTCGTACTGGGTGAGGCCCCAGCAGTGGATTTTGGTGAAGGTGATGCCGAGCTCGGGCCTCTGCAGCAGGGCCAGGTGTGCAGCGTCGCGTGAGTCCAGGACATCGACTGTCACCACCTCCGCGAACACTGCGCGAAGGCGTTCTCTGAAGCAATCGGAACCGTTAAACTGGGCAGTTCAGTTATTTTTCTTCCAATCAGGAGACACGACATCTATACAACGGCATGTAACTTTAGCGCTGCCATGTGCGCAGAAGTAATTTTTGGGGTCTCATTGGCGTGAGACGTGGTGCAGGGCTATTGCAAACGTGCGCAGTAATCCTCTCCAATTTCTCTCATCGCTAAACTACGTGCTGCGCTGCGGTCTATACTACAAATCAGTCATTAGCATTTTTAAAAACGACAGCTGGACACGCCACGTATTTTACTATGGAATGTTCCAATACTTTTTACCCGACTGCAAGAGGGTTATGTTTTTCGCGCGTATCTTGTAAGTATGTTTGTATGTAATATTCTTTATTACCTCATATCTTTTAAACGGCTGAACGGATTTCCATGATTAACATATCGTTAGATTTGTCTTGCCAGCCCAAGTGTTCTTAAGAAAGTGGCGTTATAAAAAAACCAACATGGCAGCTGCACGGTGCTATTATACGTAGTGGAAAAAAAATTTTTTTTTAGAATACTGCAATATGGGTGTCAAATTAAAGGTCTCATTAAAAGGATTTCAAAAAGGTATATCATGATTGTAATAAATAATAACTAAAAAGAAATAAATAAAAAAATAAATTAAAAAAAATTAAAAACCCTCCTGCATAAAAAGACAAGTCAACTGAAAAGATGGAAACAAGATTAAATATTAAAGGCAACATTATAACATGCAGTCGGAGGCATATAACTCAAATCATTCATAATGTCACTTTCTTTATGCATGCCTCCGACTGCATGTTATAATGTTGCCTTTAATATTTAATCTTGTTTCCATCTTTTCAGTTGACTTGTCTTTTTATGCAGGAGGGTTTTTAATTTTTTTTAATTTATTTCTTTTTAGTTATTATTTATTACAATCATGATATACCTTTTTGAAATCCTTTTAATGAGACCTTTAATTTGACACCCATATTGCAGTATTCTAAAAAAAAATTTTTTTTTCCACTACGTATAATAGCACCGTGCAGCTGCCATGTTAGTTGTTTATAACGCCACTTTCTTATTCAAACTTTTGTCTCCTAGAAGAAAATGTTCAGTATCATTGTGATGACACGCTCCCTTATAAAAAGATGATTTCGATTAAAACTTGATTAGTTAAGGAAATATTGGCTGGGTTCTGTCTGTGACTATAGGTAATAATAAAACAGTATCCGTTACGAATCTTAGGTAAACTTTTTAAAATGTTGGTAGGTGATAAAACAATTTAATCAAGATCAATGAAGACCTTAAAGTAGCGTAGCCTTTATGGCTATCAAGAATGGAAGCTTCTTCGTATATTAACCTCATGGCCTCAGTGACAGATGGTGTGATGAGCACCGCGGCTGGGTAGATGGAGCCAGCGCGGCGCAGCGAATGCGCCAGCACCAACGCTCCAAGCCCGTACGAGTCGTTCGTGGCCAGAGTCACCCATGCTCGATCTGCAACAAAATCACATCAATTACTGACGACCGACGTCCATAACTAGGTACGAGTTGACAGGTATATCTACTGCCACTTGGCATCTTGGCAACGCCCCGAGATGGTCAAGTGCAATAAACTGTTGCTAACGAGTTCAACTCATAAGTCAAGTTTGTAAATGAGCCTATAGCTACAAACTCTAGTCTAGGTCTTGGAAAAGGTGCTTGTTATAACACGTTATTTCCATCGTTCCATCAAATTTCCATTAAAAGTAAGATTTTAGGAAGATGGAATTTCATGTGGAAACTCAAATTTTATTCATCAGAACAGACCGTGTCAGTCGTCGTCGCTATCAAAGGGCTATACTCGTATAACATCCTTCCTACTGTCTGGCTCTCCTTATCATGTCAGTAGGACACAGGCGTATTATAGGTATCATTTTATTTTTCTTTGTACGGTGAATATCCCATCACAAGGAATTAATTGAAAATAATTATTGTTTTTCACTATTCATATTTTTCGCAAATATAGACTATTTCGAAATGAGAGTGAATCCTACGTTTAAACACTTGCCATAACAGTATTTAAAAATACGGAAACAACAACATCATTAATGCCAATATTAATGTCAAGTCATGAAAGCCAAAATACCTGTAATATTATTTTCTGAAGAATAACCTACTCGAATTTATGACATCATTTATTATAAGGTGACATTTCTTGAGGTGGTAATGACGTTATTAAACGGGGTAAATATTTACACCAATCTCTAATTTACATCATTAATCCAAACCAATGCCATTTCTGCCACCCGTTTTGGACGCCAACGGCGTAAATAACTGAAATAACTGGAATACATTTTTGAATGCTGTATTACGTAAAATGATATTTTAGTAATTTATGATTCTCTGCTGTGGTGTGGTATCTGTAGGCAACTAAGGAAATGCGCAGTTTATAGCGGGTGGTGTGATGAGTGTTCCTACACAAGTTCCTATTTTCCTGCGTAGGTATTATTGGCACGTGGTTGGCGCCCCGCAGGAGCGACGCGCGCGCATTACTCTTTGAACCATAGAAATAGAATGTCAAAGAACAACAAAGTCAATAAACAGGTGATCCGAAAACGAATCAATACATTTTATATGAGATAAGTAAAATATGACTTAGATACATAAAATATGACTATATTATGGCAAAGGAAGTTAATAAACTATGTTTCATACTGTTTTCTTTGTCGATAAACGAATAAATGTGACGAAATTTGGTTTTAGAGAAATGTGTGGCAATATCTTATTTACCTTTGAAAAGTGTGATTACTTGGATTGTTTCTTTTAGTCACATCACAATTACTTACCCCCTTACTAATAAAGATTGAATAGCAGATGTTTAGTTACACAATGGTTACTCTCTGTCAAACTATTTGAATTTGACATTAAAAAGAAAGTGACAAAACACTGTGTAACTATGCAGCTGTTATACAATCTTTATTAGTAAGGGGGTTAGAGTACAAGACATCATAGCTCCACGCTTCCTTTATTTTAAATTCTTATTAAGATTAAAAAATATTTTAAACAAACTGTGATTGCTCATTTGCTAGGCGGGACGCTAGGGGCTCTTACTGTAAAAAATGTTGGCACATGTCACTTGATCCTTTGTCTCTTTTTTACATAGACCGTGTCCGTATGATGTTAACTACTCTTTTCCACGCTTTGTTGGTCTTCTTGAGCGCAGGGAAAATTTTTCTATGTCTATGCTTTGAACTGTCAATAATGGACATTGGCACGTGTAGAACGCGACAAAGCTTATGAAAAAATTGACACACCTATTTTTCTGAAATGTAAACATCATACGCTCGCGCCTCGCTCATACAGACCAGGTTTACAAATATGGACAGAATCTTTACGATACAAATGAATCTGTTATGTTGTGCCATTTCCGTTGCGCAAATTCCATAAGATTGATTGTTTTTCGGTGTAATGTATTTATGAAAATACTCCAGTGAGCAAGCTGCGCGTGGGCCATCATACATAGCTCCCTGTAACAAGTGCCGCACGTTTTGCTCAGAAATAGCACGACACAAATAAAATTGAAAATAAAACCAGTAGATAGCGTCAGACATGCGGCGTTAGCCGTCGTCACTTGTTTGTATATTCTATGACTGAATACTAATTCGTCGATGTTTGCACCAACGACGATGACAAGACACTGAACAAGCCTCCCCGGGACAAGGAAACGTCATTATCAATTTTATTGAAATGTTATTCTTTGATGATTAGGATCTACGATAGATCGAGGTACTTGTTCACTTAGTAGATACCTAGGTCTGTTGTAGGAGTCAATAAGTAGTTTGCTGGAATAAAATGTTTTGAACGCTTAAAATTCTTCTGTAGTAGATAAGTATCCGTATTTTTACTCAAAAGTGGATATTTTGATGATTATTAAGAGTTTTTTTAAATGTCTTTGGGTGTAAGAAAGAATACAGAATCGAATGACTTCCATGTTACTTATTTTACAAGCTGATGACCGAATCAATTTCTTTGTTTATACAAAGAAATACAAAATTAAACAGAGTAACGGTATTCTTACTTTCTCTGATTATTTTGGCACAATTCAAGGTAACACAATCAATAAACGTTAATAATTATGAGGTGAAGGTGATTATCGCCTTTATTTCATTATTCAAACGATCATTATAAACAACAGAAGGGGCAGTTTAATTAATTAGATGCCAATTCGACTAAGAGATATTAATATTAGTAAACGTCTTAATGGGGTCTGATTTTTGGCTTCACTAAAACATTAAAAGCTCGAGGTTACATTTTAATGCTCCGGAACACACAACCGCTGTTTATTTAATCGTGTTAATGGCATGATAATATTTTTTCAATCGATTTATCAAGGCTGTCGTAAACTGCATAGCATCCTTGTGGATGAATTCCAAGAAAAACATTCGCTTCAGTAACCTGGCAGATATGTATCATGCTTGCCTGGACCACCTTCAATTCAACCCATATAGATAGTAGAGGAAAGCAGAAATTTATTATTATTGACGTAGCTGGAGCATTGTAAACGAATAATTGTACAGCAAAAGGCAGCCACAACAAGGCACTTGAGAGTGGAGAGACGCAGGATCGCATTCTCATCGCTAGGGAGCAATGTCCCTGTGGTTTCTATTTAGGTGCGGCCGGTCCGACGGGATGGAACAGGCGGGCAGTCGTCCGTTCAGCAGATTTAAAGGAATGCAATTATTACGTTTTTAACTTTTTGTCACAGAAAAAATGCTGCGCATTCAAATCTTATTTTTGCATGTCAAACCTATTCAGGCAAATAATTATTTATTATTACTTTCTAAATTTCTACTTACTTAAACACGCTATGTGCTTTGCTTATTCTAGCTTGTTTTAGCACATAGGGTGTGAAATATTGCTTTTCTTCCTAGCTTGTGGAGAAAGCTAGATGTTTTTAACTTTTTGTCACAGAAAAAATGCTGCGCATGCAAACTTTATTTATGCTTATCAAACCCATTAAGGCAAATAATTATTTATTATTACTTACTTTCTAAATTTCGACTTACTTAAACACGCTATGTGATTTGCTTATTCTAGCTTGTTTTAGCACATAAAGGTGTGAAATGTAGCTTTTCTTTATAGCTTGTGGAGAAAGCTAGACGTTTGTATTGTAAATTGTAAGGTACCGATTTAGGTTACGGAAATAAAGGCCATAAAATGGATACAGTTTATCAGATCAAAGCAGTAGCTGAATCAATGGGAACAGGAACATGGTGAAATAATTAACAATTTTATTCAAGAGCATAAGAACATTCGCGTTATGATGATCTATGAAATTTAAAATAACCCTTCGATTCGATAGCGAAATGAAGCTGCTTTAACAAAATGATAAAGAAGAAACAGTATTCAATAGATCTGATGAACTAGATTTCATTCCAAAATAGTAAGAGCTTAATCCTAATTTCTATTTATTTATGAAAATTTTGTTAAGTTCCATCAAGCTGGTTTTTATAGCTTTATATAAAGCATCTAACTAAAGACTGACTTATCCCGGAAGCTGCTGGCTTTTACCCGAATGCAGTGAGCCCAAAAGGAGGGCTATTCTATGTCTTAAATCAGCAGACCTTTAAGTAGATATTAAGAACGGTTAAAATTGCGTTCTCATGGCAACAGACAATCAATATAGAAAAAGGCGAAGGCAAAACTGCTGGCGCCAGACAAGCCGCAATCAGGCCGAACGAACCTTTGCGGCTAGTATAGAATATCCGATATTAAACCGCAATTCCTCTAGTCAATATCTTAAATAATAACATTATCTCAGAAGTATCGAATGACATGTTCGGTATCCATGTTTTTAATTATTATCATACCCGAATGTGAATTCTTAGCTCAATTTTCGCGGTCAAGATAAAGAGTAGAATTGCTGAAGGGTACTGTACTGTTATAACTGCGATAACGCAAAATACTGATAGGTTCGCTGTTTATGGGTTTGCAGTAAGATAGCGATCGTTGTTTACAATCTCTGTTAGTGTAAAACATGTGAGTAAGTATTCACATTTTACAATAGTTCATGGATCTGCGGATCCAAGCGTATGTAGGTACATTACTTACGAATCCAAACGTCTCGTGGTGTCAACAAAATTTATAATCGAATGCTGTCTGGACAGGAATAAAATTCAAGGTTGGCCAAGTTTAAATTATGTTTTATTTAAAGCTATTTAAATGGGTTCAATGGCAATGGTAAAAGAAGATGGAAGTATTTAATTAGCAGTTATTAATTTATGATAATTACAGCTTTAACGTTATCGTCGTAATATAGATGGTGGACTATCTGGTTGGTGTAGTTTTTTATTAATTAATAAAAATAAATTATTGAAACTAAGATTATTTCTTAAAAACTAAAAGAGGTTATTTTAAACTGAAATGCTTCATTCTCTTTGTACAAATTAAGTAGCACCACTTTTAATATTTTATAGGTTTTCCTGTTTTTCAGAATCATTTAATTAAAATATTTAGTTTATATGTATTTTATATCTCTAAAAGAATCACATTACAAAAAATGTTGCCACAAATCGCTCTTTATAAAAATACTGAGCAATTATTGTTAAATCTACCCACGACAATTAATTTAGTGGCATTACCCAAATTGCCAGGAATATGTCACGAATTCTTTTAGGAGTGGTTGATGGTCCAACCCAAAAGCTATCCTATTAAAAGATAGAAAAGTATTAGTTACTCACTTGACATTATGGAGCCGGGTGTAATGTCGTGTGTGACAGTTCCAGTCACCTCTGATATCACGAACCACACGCGCTCTTCGCGCAGCACTAGCAAATGCAAGCAGCGTGCGCGACAGCCGGCTCGACCCCTCTTTCCCGCCTGTTCCTCACTCACACACTCACAAATTGCTACATATGATAACAGTGACGATGTTCTTCACACACAATGAAAGCCATTGACGCATGCGTGATAGCGATTTGTACGTTCATTTGTTCTTTAAATAATACTAAATTAATTACGAAGCAAAAGCAATTTTAATTAAATTGAATTATATAATTAATCTTAAATAATTTAAATAGTAATATAGAGTTTTACTAAAAGCTTGCCATATTCTTAAATAGTATCCAGTGAAAGCTGGCAACTTCAACTAAACAGCTGTTCTAAGCGATCGATAGATGTCGGTGGGTGTCGCTTTATTTTCGATGCCGTACTAACGGTATCTGTTGTAAAATCTTGCGCTATCGAATAGTTTCCTTCTATAGACCGCAGCAGCTCGCGGTCATAATATTTTGCTGGTGAATCAATGTTAAAAGTCGGGAACAATATGAAGAAAAGACATGCGTTACTGGTGTTGTTGGGATTTTAT
This sequence comes from Agriphila geniculea, assembly GCA_943789525.1. Taxonomy (NCBI): domain Eukaryota; kingdom Metazoa; phylum Arthropoda; class Insecta; order Lepidoptera; family Crambidae; genus Agriphila; species Agriphila geniculea. The sequence goes on from OX038871.1 coordinate 24,673,510, forward strand.
ATTACATAAATTAATTATACTGAGAAGCGAAGGATAATAAAAGCGCAGAATGTTTAATACGGCTGGTTAGCGTGTTGTGTTTTGTTTTTGGTGTTTCGGTGGAAACGATGGCCAGCTCTCCGACAAGCTTAGAAACACAAATAGACAGTTTCTTGGAGCAGTTCAAGAGGAGTGCCTCAAAAGCGATGGAGGAGCGAATGGAATGGCCTGATGGATCGTCTCCCGGTGCCGTCGTCAGGTCCAGGAGTAGCTGTTTTGCGTTAGACACGGCTGTTGGTAAGTAGCTAGCATTTGGAAATGGGGTGGTGCTGGTACCTATTAATGCAGCAAAAAATACATTAATGAACATAGCCAGTTAGTAGTTATTTCATAGTCAATAAAAATACTCCAAGCAACTAACTAAACGTGGTTCCTTGTGTTTAAATCTAATCTATGGAATTATAACGATTTATGCATAAAATAGTACCTAGGTAGGTACCCACTTCATCACTAAAAAAAAATAGGTAGGTACGTATCGTATCTACCTCGTCTGCTACCTACTCTGTGTAGGAAGGTAGGTACCTATCTAGGTACTTACCTAACTTATGGTGCGTAGCGTAGGTAATTAATTTGTACGCACTACCTAACTCAAATTATGAAGGTATTATACCTAGATGGGTTTGTAACTTCATCCAAAAATAAACTTCCATTGGTATACGTTATTCTAAGTCTACTACATTAATAAATCAACATTCAAACTTACTTTATACAGGCATTATTGGTCAATTTTGTCATTGATTCTTGTCTTTCACACAACACCAGGATTTTCGACCCATAAATAAAGAATCATAGCATAAATTAGACAATTCTATCACAAGGTACGAATTTAAATTTTAAATCCCAAGTAAGTGTAGGTACCTATCACAAGTTCACAATAAATAAATAAAGCAACATCAGCAACGAATCTCTCGACGAGCCGTCCTCCCTCCATAGCCTTTCGCGCTCTGCACTTTTTTGACAAGTTTTGACTAGTTTTTTTTTAATAGGGTATAGGTCCCATTCCACGCCCCTATATTGTACAAACATACCTTATGTACACACCTACCATAAAACTGTTTTTATTTTCTTTGTGCACAAAAATAATATTTCTTAAAAAAATAAACATTTGGCATATTATATTATATGCCAATATATTAAGTTATGAACTTACTTATATCGTTAGTAAATTAAAAAAAGATCTTTAAACGGGAGAGAGCGCTTCCGACGTAATATTCGAGGTACCTAATTCAGGGACGTTGTCCTCGGAAGCTAACAGGCGGATGTATAGAGGAAATGTGTTGATCGAGTTTCGAGCCCCAATCTGTTGAAAACGAGTGACACGAACGGCATGCTTAAAAATTGAAAAACAATATTTAAAAAAATATGTACGGTATCTGGATATGTTAGTCAACTTTATGTTCAGTCAAAACATAAAAAGAAGAACTTGAACTTTACAGCAAACGAACTTTCCAGTCCAATGCCGACCCTCTTTTTATCTTCCGCTATTATATTTCACCATCCCTTTGTAAGCAAAACGATTTATTAAAATATAAGATAATATTGTTTTTGTGGTTAGGTATATCGGTTCGTATCCATTTTTACAGCTTATGTTTAAATGATCAATGATCACCAACACCATACTAACTTGACCTGACCCAATTAGTAAATGCTCACCAAATCTTCTTGGACGGTTTAGGATTTGGTGAGCATTTACTAATTTTGGAGAACAACATGTTTTTTTTATACTTATGCTAAAGTATTAATTCCACATTTTTACTTATAAAAATAAATTTTTGTTAAGCAAATCATTGGTCAATCGGTACTAATGGTACTTATCTATACTTTGATGCCAAGCGAAGCTGCGATTCATAGTTTATGGGTTGCAGAGTTGCATTGCAACTTGGCATCATAGTTATTTATTCTTATGATCATAGTAGGTATTTATTTTATTTATCTAATGCTCTCTTGAATGGCTTCAAGTGTACCTACTGAAAAAATAAATTTAATAATTTACCATACAGTATCGTAACAATATAATACCTGATTCTCAGCTATATATAATTTTTCTATTTTAATTATTTTACTTCTTTGTTAAGCGTTTTTGAAGTTTTAATAATGATACATTACATACAATTCGATTAATTTAATTAACAACAAATAAAGTAGGTACCTAGCTAACTTCAGAGCGCTTGCGATACAAAATGACATTTTAATCTGTGAAATTTTCTCTTTGCCATACATTCTCGAGTGAAGTGGCAGCGGATCACTGTATATTGTCAATGTAATCGCATTGTACTATTTTGAAAGTAATTATTTATGTATCTGTCGGTTCCTAGGAAAATAATTTTATTTAAGGAAAGTTATGTAATAGGATAACTTACCCTATTTTTAACGAAATCCGTAGTTACAACATTTGATTTCCTCTTTATTTGTACTTAAATTTTTTAAATATTAAATGATCATAAAAACTTTCATAAATTCTTAAATACAGTTTTTCGTTTTAATTAAATTGTCACAACACATTAGCAATCGATTTGAAAGCAGTTAAAATAAAACTTGAACATTGCCGCCAAAGCACTCGGCTCGCGTTTTTTCGATCGGAAATGCGATGCTAGCGCCGTTGTGGCGGCGCACTGTACTAATTACATGTTCTACGGCGTCCTCCGATTTTATTCACGGAAAGTGTATCGCCATATTGCTTCCGTGAATTCAGTGAAATATTCGTGCATTTCTCTATAATTATGACTGCAATGTCGAAATGAAGTGAAATAAAACAAACCACATAGAACAAGTGACCGTGCGGATACGTTTTTAAGTATCCCAGGCTCCGATTAAAGGTGAAAAAGGTAAGTTTTATTCTTCCTTTGCTATGACTATATGGCCCAATATTCCACGGGAGTTCGATCCGCTATGCGATAATGAAACTTAAAAAATGCGATTAAGGTTAATAATTGCGCGGTTTTTGTTATGTTTATTTACATGAATTTGAAAAGTTCTCCGCGGTTTTCTCGTATTGTGTCTTGGGGTTGTACGATTTTATAGAATTCTGGGCGGGTTTGAGGTGTCGCCTTTGTACATACACGTATGTAGATACATGTGATTTGACGTGAACGATCGGTTGTAGCGAGCGTGGAGCAGTGAACATGTCGTTTGAAAAAATGGAAGTAGTGAATCCTGCTGAGAAAGAGGCAAGTGAGGTGCTGCACTCGTTGTTGTCTGTGGAGCGCCGGAGCGTGGACAGCAAGGAGGCGATTATAGTGGCCATACCGACGGACCAGAACGGAGGCGGCGAGTACGGCGAGAGTGCACAGTGGCACACGCCTGTCATGGGCCAGCATTCAGTTTTCGAAATGGGCCCTCCTCAGAACATGCAACAGCAACACTACAACGGCCATCAAGAACAGGTGAGTCAGTTTAATTTAAACTATAATCTTATGTTGGTTATTATATCAAATTAAATTAATTAGATAGTAGGTATTTACTTATTAGACTAAACATTCAACTTTACTAATCTTCAGAATGTACAATTTGGCAAAGATTATTCTTTATTCATAGTTACAGCCTGCAAGCGATATTGTCTAAGGATTTTTTAATCTTAGTTTTAGTTCTTGTAGTTGTCGAAAACCATTGGTATAATAACGTTAAAAAGTTTAAGTTCTGGTCGGAGAGTCAGGTTCGGGTTTCTTCGAAAAGATGACGCTCTGGCCAAAGCAGTACGAAAGTATCAGAAAAAAGGTAAAAGACATCATCCATGTTTCATACATTTTTGGTCCAAATATGAAAGTGCCGGCCAAAAGACAAAAGTGCTTTATTCTGATAGATTTTGTCTGTCTAAGCATTTTTTATTATGTCACCGAAGCTGTAGAAGCACTTCCGATTTGTGTCAAAATGTATGAAAGACTAAACTTTTCTATCTAACTCAATTAAAATCAAGTATAGCAGTGCTACAGCTTCGGTGCCATAATAAGAAATGCTTAGGTGGACAAAATCTATCAGAATAAAACACTTATGGATGATGTCCTTTACTCTCTTTTTAAAGAGGAATATTTGCAGTATCGACAATTTGAAATACTTACCTATGTGAAATTTTTCTATTTGTATTAATGAAAATTAATAATATTTCAGGTTTTGTGGCAAGGGCATACCATACAAGTTGAAAATGGAGACGGTAGTATGCAAACAATGTCAACTTCATACACACTACAATTCGGACCAAATGTTGATGAAACCGGTGAATTAGACGTTGACATGAAGCCGAAGGTTGAGAAAAAAGTCATAAAGAGAAAGAAAAAGTCGGATTCGGACAGTGATGAGGACGTTCTTGATAACAAACTGGAGGATAACCCAATTCAGGTGATTATTAGATAAGATTATTATAATATTATTTTAATAGACTTGATATTGATAACATCTTAAATTGGCAAATCTGTCATTTTCACTTCTCAAGCTTACGCGCTCACTACACATCAGGCGCGGTCCGAGGGGGGGGGGTCACAGGGGACATGACCCCCCCCAAAAACGTACATGTCACATAGAAAAAGCATCTAAAAATTTACAAAAAAGCAATTATTATTATTAGTGACCCCCCCCAAAATTTCAGGCTGCGACCGCGCCTGCTACACATGAAATAAAACTAGTTTATTCTATTTTAAAATTTTTTGTCATAATGGATATAAAATTGTCATGACACGTGACAAATTATCACTTTTATTAAATAGGGCCCAGGGGTGGGATTACGTAAGTTAATTGTATTCATTTGAGAGTTCATATCGTATTCAATTGGCTGCAATTTGTACGTCAAATGAATACGATTGACTTTACGCTATCACCTAGCAGATCACTGACGTCCACTATACAAGCATACTTGTATAATGGATGTCAGTGGCCCAGATAGTTAAAAACAAGATGTTTTTAGCTTTGACAGTTTAAATAACCATCCATCCTATTCCTATTCCCTAGTTCCCTATTCCTATTCTGTTTAAATCTATTCCTGTCCTCACTTCTGGAGCACAGGCCTTCCTTATGGGTGGACAAGGAGGATGGGCCATAACCCATCACACATGCCCAAGGCAGATTAGCGCACGACTGTAAATACAGCCGGGACCTACAGCTTAACGTGCCTTCCAAAGCACGGAGGAGCTTAAGATAATATTTTTTTTGTCACCCATCCCATGACCAACCATTGCGAACTTTACCTCCGCAGTCATCAGGCCAGGCTCTAAACCACTGTGCCATGAACTCCTCAAGGCCGTTTTAATTTTGTTACATAATGTTCAGGTTTTTAGATACTTAAAAATTATAATAATACAAGATTATATTAAACTAGCTTTTGCCCGCGACTTCATCCGCGTGGACATTCGGAAAATCGCTATGGAACCTTTGACCGGGATAAAAAGTATCCATGTTCTGGCTATAGGCTATAACTATCTGTGTGCTATTCCAAATCCGTTCAGCCGGTTTTACGTGATTGAGTAACAAACATCCAAACATTAAACTTTCACATTTATAATATTATTAGTTCCCGTTCTCTTTCTCATTCCTGGTCCCGTTTTCGTATTATTTTTCCATAAAAAATTTGAACCCTCGTTGCCGTCCTTAAGGTGGTGAATAATGTCCACCATGTTATGTTGGACTCTAAAATAAATGCCATTTGCGTAATAAACATCCCATAAAACCCCAATAACGACACCCATATCGATTTGTTTGCTTATTTGTTTTTAGAAGTACTCATATGAAGTCTCAAGTCGAAATGTTTATTGAATATTACTTTTCCATACAAAATATGAATCCCATTTCACCCCTTTAGGGATTTAAGCATGGCACCGTGTTGCGAAATGACATTTATTTTGATTGATACATGCAAATAAATGATATTCTAGTCTATTCTATGGGTTTATTTACCCCATTTACCCCTAAGGGGTTAATTGTCGAAAAATCACAAAATACGTGTTTGCTTTTAAAAGTTGTTAGTTTTTAAAAGTACTCCTACGAAGTTTCATGTCAAAATTACTATTTAATATTATTTTTTCATAAAAACATGAACCCACTTTTAACCCTTTAGGGGTGGAAACATAGCCACTATATTGGACTTAAAAATAAATGCCATTTTCGCAATCAACATCCCACAAAACCTCAATAACGACATCCATATCGGGTTTAGGCTATTTACCCCTTAAGAGGTTGATTTTCAGAAAACGAAATACATGTTTGATCATTTGTTTATAGAAGTACTCCTACGAAGTTTCAAGTCGTAATTACTCGTAATGTATATTTTATATTTTTTCCATTCAAAGTTTGAACCCTATTAACTCCTTTAGGGGTTGATTAATGTCTACCACTTAAAATAAATGTCATTTTCGCAATCAACATCCCATATAACCTCGATAATAAACACCCATATCGATGTTGGGCTTTTTTACCTCATTTACCCCCTAAAGGGTTGAGTTTCGGAAAACCACGAAACACGTGTTTGCTTATTTGTTTTTAGAAGTACTCCTACGAAGTTTCTAGTTGAAATGTCTATTTAATTTTTTATTTCCATACAAACTTTGTACCCCCATTTCAACCCTTTAGGGTTGGAATTTCCAAAAATCCATTCTTAGTGGATGTTTACACGGTATAAAGTATCTATGTACAAAATTTCAAGTCTTTAGGTTCAGTGGTTTGGACTGGGCAATAGTCTGTCAGTCACCCCTTCACTTTTATATAAGAGATAATATACTGGAAAAATACGACTTGCACCAGATCAATTCTCGGACGGGAATCAAACCATTGGATATCCTGTCCAATTCTAGAGCATTGGACAGCAGCGGTCAGAACCACTGAGCTACCGAGTCACTATTGGCATTGTCGAATTCCTTCTTTCTAGTATATCCTGCTGTTACGCTGTAAGCCAGTGTTATTTCAACAATGTGAGGAATTACCTCGATATTCAATCTGAACAGAATCTAAATATCTGGAAAGATATTTCATATATTTCATATCACAATTGATAAAGATGGCTATATTTTTTTTTATTCGGGATTTTCGCATTCACAATGCTATTTTTAAACAATACTATTTCAATTGAATGTCGAGGGAATTCCTCACATTGGTGAAACAACGCTGGCTTACAGCGTAAGAGTAGGATATACTAGAAGAAATTCGACGATGTCACTAGTGACTCGGTAGCTCAGCGGTCAGAGCATTGGATGGTGGACCGGATATCCAAAGGTCGCGGGTTCGATTCCCGTCCAAGAATTCGTCTGGTGGGAGTTGTATTTTTTCTAGTATATTATTTCGTTTAGTATTGTATAAAAATAGCATTGTGCATGCGAAAATCTCAAATTTAAAAAATAATAGATTATTTATTTTTACCACAACAAGTTAAACAAAACAATATAATTTTACATAATACTGTTTGCAAAGGGGCCATCCATAAATTACGTCACACGTTAAGGGGGGAGGGAGAGGGTCGACGAAGTGTGACATTGTGTGACAAGGGGGTGGGAGGGGTCCTAAATTTAACTTGAAATAAAACGAATTTTTGAACTGCTGTTTTAATTAAATCATTTTACATTTCAAGATGTAAAATTGTAAAATATGTGACGTCACACTAGGGAGGGGGGGTCCTCACATATGTGACCATTTGTGACATGGACGGGGGAGGGGGTCAAAAATCATGAAATTCGTGTGACTTAATTTATGGATGGCCCCAAATAGTAGAAGATTAGAAAAACAATACTGTTACAATTCTCAGAACTACATGGTGATTTTTTGAACAGGTGTCGCTTAGACCGTCAAACTACTTTGTCCATGGGACCAGCTTAAGGCTCCGTTATGCGAAATCATTTGTCTCTGTCTTTTTCTTTACGTGTAAAGAGTATGAAAAATAACCTCACTTCTGCACTTTTTCGATGTTTTTCGTTGTTTTTTCATCATAATCATTATATCATAGCACAATTATCTTTTTTGAAAAAAAGTTATTGGAGCAACTGCACAGTACGTTAAAGTGTATTTTGATGTAGAATTCAATACGTTTCCGCTATTATTTACGCCAAAAATATGGCCCGCGACAAGCGCTTTTGATGATATTCAGATTTTTTTTACAATCATCTGTGAGGTTTATACGCAATTTAATACTTGTAGCTACTAGATAATTTCTTTAGCTTGTCTTTTTTTAGTGGCTACAACTTTACGTTTTCTTTATAAAAATATGGCCCGCGCAAACCATGTTTTCCTATTATGGCCCCTTATTCAGAGCAAAAACATTATCAGCTATTCCATTGAAAACATCAATACCTACTGGATCAAAATGTATGGAATAGTTGATAATTTTTTTGCTCTGATTAAGTTGGTCCCATAGACAAAGTTGTTCAGTTTGACGGTCTAAGTCACGCCACAAAATTTGTGCAATGATCAAAAAAATACTCTGTATAATGCGCACAATACTTAAAGGTTAAAATGGTTGACTTGTATGTAATTATAATTATTGGTAACTTACTGTACTATGCGAGCCAAATAAGAATAGGACTGTCAAACAGCCATTTTTGTTTGCGTTTCACTTCCACTTTAGGGGTGTAGCATGTGGAAGAAAAGGAAAAAAGATAAGATTGCCGTTTGACAGTACTATTCTTATTTGGCGCGCATAGTACCTACTGGTACTTTAGGAAGTACCAGTACCAGTTAGTGTGATGCTGACTATACCAATACCAACTGACCCTTCTTATAAACTTAACTTCATGCACTATGTATGCTAGCTACTGGTTAAGTTTAGTCAACCTAATGACCAGGCAACCTTACATACTAACATTGCCTTGACTTGAGGATTAGTGAGTGTTTACAACTGCTAAGACCATATTGTGTTCTCTTAAAATATTGGCTATATAATTGGCTTTTATCATTATTATCTTACAATAGTAAACACTGTGCAGTGTAACAGAAATTAGGCAAGTTACTTTAAATCACAAGAATCTGTAAATAGTTCATGTGTTTGAGGGATTCTTTAGAATAATATAAAAACAAAACTAAAATAAATTGATTTTAATTTTAAAGAGTAACATAGGGTGCTTCTACACGGTGCAAGTAGCCCGTGCAAGTTGAGCACTTGCGCAGGTTACATGCTCCGTGGAAACACGTGTTGAAGCTTTTAATTCACTGGAGTAATCTGACATTTGCCATTAAAGTTTGAGGCTTGTTTAAAAAATATCCCAGTTGAAACCATGAATGCTAGACTTTGTGTGAGTGAACTGAATCATAATGAACGAAATGCAGCACTAATACAATAAATAAAAGCAACATTATGTTACAATGTGACATTAAAATCTGTCAGTTTACTCCAGTGAATTAATAATTAGACTTACAGAAATGACAAGTTTTCATTTCAATTGTTACTAAAAAGATTGATATAATTTTAATTTCAGGTCAAGGAGAGACTCAGAAGGGGTTGTGATTGCAAGGACAACTGTTATCGTGGCCTCAATCCAGAAGCAGTATATCGACATCGTCTAAATATCGCAGAACTGACCAAAAGTGAACACGACATGTACTTGATGGGCATCACAATGGCCAGTTTAGCGAATCCCGCAGAAACTTCCCGCCATAAAGTCAGAAGGAGGCTTCGCGCTTGCTACGTGTACCAAGGCCGTAAGGTTTGCTTAGAAGCGTTCTTGTACCTTGAGAATGTAACGCATTATCAGCTCAAACGCATTAGACAACATGTTATGACGCACGGAGTTGCACCGCGGATACACGGCAACGTTGGTAAGAAGCCATACAACACATTCACTCTGGATATTTACAAACATGCAACAAATTTCTTAAAGGAATATTTAAAACAGCACGCCAGCTCTCCTAAAGACGTGCAACCTACGGGAGACGGTAAGAAGTTGAGTAAAACGGTCATAATCCAAGGTGATTCTAGAAAGCATTTATTCGAAGCTTACAAAGAGTACGGAGAGATATTAGAGCCGGGCGTAAAGTTAATGGGATATTCGACTTTCCGGGCGTTCATGAAGGATCAGTTCCCTCACGTTAAGTTCGCGACAAAGAAACAGGATCTACCTAAAGATATGGTGCCGTTCAGAAGCGGCAAATGTATGTCCTACGACAAGAACAAAGATCCGGTTAGGATACAGCACGAGAAGGAGAAAGCTGAAGCGAAGAAGGCGGCTATGGAGGCTAAGAAGAAAGAAGATCAAGAGAGGGAGCACCAGGAGCGGGCGCAGCAGCAGGCGCAGCAACAACAACAACAGCAGCAACAACAACAGCAACAGCAACAACAACAGCAGCAGCAGCAGCAACAACAACAACAACAACAAGTACAACAGGTTCAAGTGCAGCAACATCAACAAATGCAGGGTGGTCCACATGTTGTCATACACCAACAACAGGTGAGTGTGAAGTTTTATATTACCAGTATCCTAGCAAATCTGGAACAAGAAATTATCTTGAAAAAACGTTTTCTTATCGTATCTTTGAATGCTTTAGCCTACACATACAAAGTGAAGTTGAAATCCTGTTTTTAGGTCGATCATAACAATAACAAACATAGTATGAAAACACCAAACCATAAAACACTTTCTCTCTTTCAGTCCATGTACAGTACGAGGCAAATATTTTGAAATTTTGTTCTTGTGAGCGACCAATAGCGCGCGCCCCTCCCCCGCCGCCCGCGTACCTCACCGCTACGCATGCCCAAAATACGCGTTCCGCGCAATCCCCACCCGATTTCAAGATATTTGCCTCATACTGTACATGAAATTTATTTATCGCGTGAATATAGCATTTTGGGTCCTGTCAAAATATAAAATCCATTGTCTTTTGATAGTTAAAAGCGACAAATCGCTATATCATACGCGTTTCGATAATTGATTATGCTATTCCAACCTGTAAAAAAATAAATTCAAAAAAATTAAAAACCCGCCTGCATAAAAAGACAAGTCAACTGAAAAGATGGAAACAAGATTAAATATTAAAGGCAACATTATAACATGCAGTCATCATTATACAATACATTTTGGTATTTTTCAATTTTTTATTTTTTTACTGTCCAACTTCTATACTAATTATTATTTATTACTATCAACCTTTTTTAGACAACTGAAAAATAACCGGGAACAGAACCCAAATGCTAACTAGCGCCAAGTCAGCGGTAGTGCGCCGAAGAGTGGACGCTTTACGAATCATCAAAATTATTGTGCCAATCCGAATAGTGTTTTATTGGGTGCATTCCGAAAGACTGATTGTTGAGTTATCAGTCACCACAGTATGCATTTTAACAATGGACAGTAATTTCTAATTTGTTCTAATGTTCAATTCACAGTTAATATTACTGTATGGCGATCGATGACTCGGCGATTAGTGTGTCGGAATGCACTCAATAAATCGGTCGTGTGTTGCAGACGCAGCAGTCGCAGATGCAGCAGCAGATGCTAGTGCCACAAGTGTCGCAGCACCAACAAGTGCTCGCGCAAGGCGTGGGCGGCGTGTCCCAGCAGCACTTGCAGCCGCTGGGCGTGGGCGAGGAGGGCGGCCAACAAGTGGAGATGGCCCAACAAGTGATCCCACTCGCAGTGGTGCAGCAACCGCAGCAGGCGTACTTGGTGACGCCCGTGTCGCACTTCCAGACGCGCGTGCAGGGCGCCTGGTACCGGCATTGACCCGCGTCCGACGCCACACCCGAACGCGGCTTGTAACGTAACCTAACTAGCAATAAAGCGAGGTTTCCTAATGTGGGGTTTATACGGGCGACTGAAGCCGCATAGCGAAAACCGATTGTGTATCCTCGCCTAGTTAAACCGCAGTGACTAAACAAACTTATCTAACCCGGTGGCCAAAACTGAAACTAAGTGTTATTACATTGTTACCTAGGTTATCGTCGACTACATAGACGACAGCTGTGTTATTTGTGATTCAATTTTACGAAAGACTTGCTAGTCGACTACAATCGACCCGTGTAAATCCCACAAGATGACGGTGTCGTCATATAGCGGCCGTAATATAGCGGTGAATGACGTCACTAGAACACAATCTACGTAAACAATACGGCGCAGATTGCTAAATAACGGTATTAGAAAACGTTGTTTCCATAGAAAACATACTTGTGTCGTTTTTCACAGCTATATTACGGCCACTATAAGACGGCACCGTCATCTTAGGACACCAGAGCTAAGCGAGGTAGCGACCCTTTCAGTATTGAAAACTGATTCGATATTTGTAAGTATAGAGTTAATCATATTTACACGACGTATATTAGCACTAGCCATGTAGTTTTGTAATCGTAACTTTTGAGAGGAAGGTACTCGAATGAAAATGATGCTTGACGGGACTGCGAAATTTCGGTGACCGATCGTCGACGGAGAGGTATGTTTTGTGTCTGATTTTGTTTAGAATTATGTACCTGGATATATATGTATAAATTTCGGTGAAACGGGGATCTATTTGCTACGCATTCGCTTAGTGTGATCCCAGTATTGCTTATGGATTTGTGCAACTTGAAAGAGGGCCACATGTTATGAGCACTAGTGACTGCGAAATAGTATTGTTAAATCCTCGAACTCCTTAGAATAGGAGGTTGGTAAGCGTCTTCATGACAATTGTGATTCGATGTTAAAGCAATAAAGTTATTGAAGTCAAACAAAAAACATACCTAGTGATAGTAAACGTTGCAACATTCATTTTGGATACATCAAAAGGATTAATACCACAGTAGGTGATGTTGACACGAGGCTCGATTCATAAATCCACATTGCAAGCAGTAATAAACTATGAAAATATTTCAATAACCTGCGGTCCCTTAAAGGTATTTTTCCAAACATGATTATGATCTAATTACAAACTTACTAAAATTTACAGTGTATCCATTTTAAATTTGAAACTTAAATGTTAAAAAAAGTTAACAATGATTCGAGCCTTATTCAACATTGTCGTATACCATCTATTGATTTACTAAAATATAAGCAGTGCCTTCAAAGTATGATGTTAAATTTGATGTAGTTTCAGTGTGCGTTTAATTTAATGAATGAAACAAAGTAAACAACGGTAGCACTTGTTTTCCATTTACCGGTTAGGACTAACAAGTAATAATGTATCTGTTCTGTGATAGACATTGGTTTCTCGGAGAAATACAATAATTATTAAGAACAATGTTTTTTGAAAGACATTTTTTTTTCATCATGCTACAACGCATCTAAACGTCACATCGTGTTTTATTGATACATATCAATTTTTAAGGGGTATGCCGAATAATTGTTGTTTTTCATTTGTATCGAACAGAATTTTGTGTTTGCATTGAAAACCACTTTATTTTTTTACCATTATTTGGATTTATCTTAATTTCATGTCGATCGAAATATAGTCTTAGCTTTTATAAGTACATACATAAAATTATGTAATGATCAATTTCTATCGTATTTGGCGGTGAAATTTAATAATGGGCCAAAATTATGAATATTGATATTGTTATTTACATTATCAATCCTAAATGAACTTTCTAATTTCGATAATTGAATGATTTATCTGTGTCTTTATACAGGTCGTCTAAAAGTATGTTGGCGGTTTGAATATAAAATAAACAAAACTATGAAACTTCTTCGTTTGACAAATATAACTTTTATATATAAGGTCCTTCTTAAATAGTGCACGAAATTTTATGGGATCAATGTACTCATGCGTACAAGAACTTTTACTATGGGACCAACATTGAAATCGCGAAAAATAAATCAGCTGTTTCATACATTTTGATCTATTCGATTTTAATTTTTTTATGGAACAGCTGTTTTTTTTTTCGCGATTTCGACATTGGTACCGTAGTAAAAGTTGTTTGTATGCATGAGTACATTGACCCCTTAAAATAGGCTATTTGACTAATTTTGGAAAACCATTTTAAATGATTCCTTATTGCGTAATAAGCGCACCACATTGTTATTTCAGGAAAAATCAATGTATTTCATTAAAAAAACAGGGTTAAAGTTTAAAATTTTAAAACCGCGCCAAAAACGCTGGACACGTGACTTGTTGACGTCACTAGCCTGTAAAAATTGTAATATGAATATCCTTAGCCAGTTGACAGCCATTAATCGCGGATCCTTAGTCTATGGTCGTGTCAAACGCCTGAAGCCATATTTATTTACAGGCAAGTGACGTCATCAGTCATCTTAGAGCGTTTTCGCCACAGAAAAAAAAATCAAAAATTATTGCATTTTTCTAGGTGAAATTAATCAATTAATAGACTTAATTTAGTCTATATAATAGTTAAATATGTTTTTTTACGCCAATGTGCGCTTTTATAATTTTCGACGGCCCGGCACGGCACGGCTCGGCACGGCAGCGGCGACGCCGAAAGACGCTTTTATAATTTCTGCCGTTGCCGGCCGTTGGATGTTCAACACAGAACACTCATAGCGAAGAAGTTACTATTTGTACATTGTACAGTAGTGTCGTGGTACCTACTTTTTACTTTAGAATAATATAAAGAATAAAAGTTGACCTTCTCTCTCTAGATATTTGTTATCTTTATAATTATTTCATAAAATAATAGTTTACCAATTATACAACGTGTAACAGAAAGGAGGTATCAACTCGAAAGGAAGTCAATGTACTCGTGAATCTGAACACTTCCAACAGAAAAAGATTTCAAATCGAAAATACAATTTTGGACTCTCCATAGAAAATTTGAATTTGCCGCCAACATTTTATATAGGGAGGGAGGTTCAAAAAAATTTTTTTTTCTGTTGGAAGTTTCACGAGTACATTGACCTCCTCTCGGGTTGATACCCCCTTTTTGTTACACGTTGTTTAATGATTATATTACAATGTAGGTAGGTAGTAGGTACTTACTTAAATGATAAATAAATCTTTTAAAAATCAAAGAATATATTATATGTAGCTGGTTTTCATCACGTACCTACTTACCAAGATAGGTAGGCATCTACACAACACATTATTTAATTAAGTAGGTAACTACCTACTTAAGTAATATCTAGGTAATTATTTGTTGAGATAGGTATATCTTTCCGATAGTATCGAAATAACAGTTTGTCGGAATATTACCTATTTGTTGATTTTGATGTTGTTTGTTTCCACAATCATACATAGGTACATGGCATACCAACAACAACACATTAACGATATTACGCTAATATACTGGTTGTGCCCTTTATACACGCTGTATATTCTTTGCTCTGAACTCACACTCACACATATGAATCCTTGTAGCTACGCACTACATCGTAAAAGTTCGACGGCAGCGTAGGATTTGGCCGGCCCGGCACGGTTTGCCGGTGCCGTTGAGGAAATATAAAAGCGTCTCCATATGATTCCATACATTTCACTTCCCTGTTGTGCCGTTGGACGGCTGCCGGGCGGTGCCGTGCCGGGCCGTTGAGAATTATAAAAGCGCACAATATCTGTTAGGATGACCACAATTTGTAGTATATTTTCAATGTTGTCAAATACCTTAAGGGCACTATTTAAGAAGGACCTTATATTTTACACTGTTACTGTAATTTAAACCTTATCGTGTATGCTACACGTTCAAGGATATTTGAAACTATGTGGCAACTTGATGTTCTGCATTAAGCGTTACTATCCCCGCCAATCGCCAATTGCTAATGCGCAGGAACCTTGTCACATTAACATTCACGTTAACGTCATCCGCAACTAAAAATGACATGAAACAAAATTCTAATAGGTAATATAATATTATTAATTATTGAATTATTATTTTCATTATGGCAGTGTTTAAGTATTAATATTTTTACAATTCTTTTTTCTTTTTGGGGTAAAAAAATGGCCGCCAGCCAGGCGCAATACCAATTGGCGGGGATAGTACTTGGCGTACGTTCTTTGCATTGTAATTGGAGCAAAATGGTAAATAATATGTATCTAAGTTTTTCGTATTAATCATTCAAACCGCCAACACTCATTTGGTCCATCCTGTATTTCCGTACCGTAAGTTATTTATTATTTATTTAGTGCTCGCACTAATGATTACGAACTAGCATTTCCAGATATCACATTTGCAAGATCATTATAATGATTTATTATTTAAAAAAAAATCAAGATTTGCCTGCCAAAACAGTTTCTTACTATTGGGATATCATCCAATCAACTTGAGCCATGTGAATGAAAATCACCCATCACATACTTCTAAAGATCCAAATAGACATAATTCAAACCAAAAATGGTGCTGAATAATTGTGTATTCAGCTGTTTTAGTAATTATATAGTTAATCAAATATTTTCTGGAATATCTTGTATTTTTTTATATGAATCAGTCGTTTGAGTAAGATGTTGACTACTTTACCCCTACCGTGAGTTGATGCAAACTGTGTTCGCTATCGTAAACTATCGTTTTCTCTCTTTCACTCGCATTTAGTGTGAGTAGTATATCCGATAGTTTACGGTAGCGGAAACAGTTTGCATTAACTCATGGTAGAGCTACAGGGGGGTTATTACAACCTCTTAAAACTTTCCAGGTTTATGAATTGCTATAGTTACATCTCTTTCTCGCTGTATAGCAATTAAAAGAGATAGATTGATAGCCAATCAGAAAACTTCCAGGAAATAAGAGGTCATAATACGGCCCCTGGACAGTTTTGTAACCGTGACCGATTGTGATTAAATAAAACACGTTAAAGTTTTATTCTAATAAGTATAAAGTTTAATTATTATTCATACATGTTATTTTGTAGTCACCGGGAATAATAGATTAGGTACTACTAACTTGCAAAGTCGGAAATTCATCCGAACTAAATAAGAACGTGCCCAGTGTGTGACGTCATCCTATCAAACCAACTTCACTCACAGCAGTACAATTTATGTCTGACTGAAGTGAAGTCGGTTTGATACATTGTGCAGCAGATCAATTTTAACTTCTTATTATGTCATGTCATATAATCATGTACTGGCTTCCTGGTGCTCGTACTTTACATGTCGATGCCGCCAAAAATTAAAAACAACATAACTTAAATGAATATGGCTAAGAGAAAAAAAATCGCAAGAATACTAAATAATTCCAATCGGACGCGGTAACAAAATTGTCTAACATCTTCTCAACGTATATAATGTTGAGTCGAAAAACAAAAATCTCAGTTTGATTTAAGTTAGATGTAGTGTAATTTATGTAACTGATAGAAGTGTGTAATCATAAACATAGACAGTACAGAAATGTGCCTAGAAGTTATTATGCTTAACTATGTATTTTTATAGTGCAATAATAACGATGTGAAATTCGAAGCAGATCCGTGCTTATTCTACGCCGATGTCCCTTATATAACTATCAAAATTAGTTTTGAGCATGTATAAATATAATTTTTTAGATAATCCCTAGACTGATCAAGAAAAAAATTGTCATTACAAATTGAACTGGGACTAATTTGCTTCGAATAGTAGTGATTTCCATTAGCATAATATTCGGCATCTATATGTTCCAAAATTACTACGGTAGGAAGACATGTGATAGACATTAAACTTTTTTACGCTACAAATTATTTTTTATTTCGTTTATTGTCTGACATTGATATGCTGCAGAATTTTTGAACATAAGTACCTATACTTATGTTCAAAAATTACTTTGTATTTCAAGAAGGAAGATTAAAGAGTTTGAGATATTATCAATTTGAACCGTGATTAAAGTTACTCGTATAAGAAGTAATGTGAGGTCTGATCTCGGATCAGCACCACTAAAGCACCCACGCCTTCCGCAGCCGTTGCAAGCTGCAACTGTAGCCAGCAGGAGAGTGTGCAGTGTGTAGCACTCGCCGTCGCGGCCCATTAGCCGCCAGCCGGCCACTACACTCGGCAATTTAATAATTCCGCGGCGTGCATCGTAAACAGAAGCTATTGTTTCGGCTCAGACGCCAGTTTCATGATGACTCCTTGAGTTGGCGGCCGCGTCCGACTTGTCTTGCGACACGTTGACCTTTGCGACATATCAAATTCAAAATGAAGTTTTGGAAGTGCAGCACTAAAAGCGAACGACGTGCGGCTGCTCTTGGTGAGTGTCCCAACACACCACTGTCTCAAAACCATAAACAAATTGAAGAGGTACTGGTATTTTAACGGTTATAAATTATCATCTATGACTTAATAGTATTATATTATTGAATTAACCCACTTTCAACGATTGCCTTAACAGTTTCTGCAATTTGTCTCCATTGAACGGATGGAATGACCAGAATCTGTCGTTTGAACTATCAACTCGACCAGTTTCGACCTTATTGTTTTATAGATGCATTTCGATTACTTGCGTGATTGAGTAGGTAACATAACAAAAGTACTATGATAGTAAATAAGTAATCTTGTTTTTTTTTTATTTGAAACTAGGTAATATGATGGAAATAAAATTAGAACCGTAAGTACCATTAAAACCAAACATACGTCAACCTTTTTTTTTGTAAAGTCAAACAGCTAAAAATAAAAGTTTACTCATACCGAATTTGGTATTCTAATAGTTTATTACCCAAGAATTTTAAATCCATATGAATATGAATATAAAATACTTGGTTTTACCCGCTTTACCACACCTTTACATAGATATCTTACTCTTAAACGTCTCATTACCTATTTGTTTTGCCACGATAGCAATAAGTAATAAATAATCCAAACTAAATAATTATCACACACATCGTAACTAAGTTTTTCCGGACATTTATGCTATTTTTAAATGTCAAGAGTTTTCCAATTTTATTCGCGTTATTTCTATTCTCGTACCTACCTAGATTAATTCGGGTTAAATGTTCCCTACACCGCACCACAAATGTGCTCACACCACAGAAGAGGTGTAGGAAGGACCACAAGTCCTACACCGCTACCTACTCCTAACTAAGCCTGTGGTTCCAAAGTTATGTCACGAATACATTTCTGGTTATTATTTTAATCCATTTTATAATATAAACGAATTTTACATTTTTTAATTGGCACCTAGCTAGGTAAGTAATAAAATAAATAAATTAAAGATTAATTCCCACCGTACTGAAACTTTTAAATTAACATGGTAGTAATCTTTCAGAGACTTGATTAGGTAGGTACTAGTCGGTACTACTTACATACTTAAGAAGTATTTTTATTTTTTCGCATTTGGCCTTGCATAGGTACCTAAACAAAATCTTGAACAATAGCCTTAAAGTTAATTAAGACTTTGGTTGGTGATAATAATTATTGTCGCTTAATAATTTATTAATGTAAAAATATAATTCCGTTCATGTTAATATAACGAAACTACAGGACTTAACGAGAAAAGAAAGAATAGCATTTAAGGGCTCATAGGTAATAAATATAATCCAAACTAAACAAGGGTACGTCACCTACGCAATTACTTAAATAGTAAGTATTTTGTATTTTTTTGTGTCTAAGGTCAAAGTTTGATATCATATTAATAATATATGATTCAGTCTGTTTAACCCATAAAGGAAACTTGTTAATAAATTCTGATTTGAACAAGTGGGCGCGAACGTCGCTCCCTGTTAACTGTGCCTTCTTTTTACTCACTTTCCGGTTCATTTATAAATAACGATCATATCCTAACTGAGGGTAACGAAGTGACTTCTGTGCAATTAACAAAAGCTTAAACAAGCTTGTTAAGCTCTGTCAGACCAATAAATTTTCTATGTCTATGGTCAGACCAAAGAATTTGTTGCACTCGATGTAAATATTCAGATAAAGCAATGTTCAATAGGCCCAAAAAGTATCATGAATGCTAGATTGATGAAACTTTTTTTTATCAAAGCAGCCGGTACAAAATTGGAACAGGATAGTCTGGTAGGACAATAGGAACAGCGAACAAAAGCCGGCTACGGATGGTCCGTGGAGCATAGTAATCAGCGCGGCGTGCTTCATTGCCAATCCGGAGTGGCGATGCGGACGACCACCTTTGGAAACCGCTATAGATATCCTTTTATGATACCACGCCATTCGCCACCCACGACAATATGTTTAGATAAGAAAGATTTGGTGGAAAAACTGTCACGTGATTTAATTAACATTTAAGTACAAACCAACAGACTGTTGGGCAAAATGTAATCTACTACGATTACCTACATTAATGAGTAATCAAATTTAATTAAATAAGTAATCGTAAAAAGTATGTACGTAGTTGAAACATTTCGATTACTAACAACAGTTGGTACTTACCTACCTAATTGCAATCGCAATCGCACGATTACTTTTTTGTTAACTCGAAATAACATTTACATTAATCCTTTGATTGGATTCCTTAATTTTGACTGCATATCCAAGTTACTCACGTAGCAAATAGTACCTAATCCGACAGCTAAAAAGTTCGTGATAATCCCATTTTCCGTTGCTTAAGTAAAATGTAGCCGTAGCCAAAGTAGAATGTAGCCGTAGCACAGATTAGATTTCCGTAGTCTTTCTGTGCAATAAGTACTTACCTATAAAACTTTTACCACGAAATCACGATATAAATATGCCCATAAAGTATTTCAGTACCTACTTACCAGTATTTCTTTCAGACAAAATTCTCCGGGGGGGCAATTCAGAGGTTCGGGGGAGCGATCCGTCGATCACTACACTAGTTTGCCCTTCTACCTACACACAACTCATTTTTCTCCGGGGGGTGGGGGGGGCACTAAGGCTGCTCCGGAGGGGGGGGGGGGGCACCGCCCCCCGGAATAGTACCTGAAAGAAACACTGCTACTTACTTCAGTTACATTTCCTTAAATGCGCATAAAGTTTCTAATTAAGTACTTACTTCAGTAAAATTTCCATAGAAATAAATGTAGCCGTAGGTAAAGTAGAATGTAGCCGTAGCACAGATTAGATTTCCGTAGTGTTTCTCTGCAATACCTATACACTTTTACCACGAAATCACGATACAAATGCCCATTAAGTAGGATCTCAAGTGCTTACCTCAGTAACTTTTAATGAACAACGACCATGTTATGAATACAAAAGACCTCCGTCAGTGTCAGGCTGGCTGGAATGACTCACAAATGTCTGCGTTGGGAGAATTTATACGTCGATTGATATTAACAACAATGTATAATAATATCCTCTTCTACAGAACTAACAATAAACAACAGATAACTTTAGACAGCTGTTTACTGGAAAGTCTTCATGAAAGCGACTTGCAAAGTTAAACAGCTTTGGCTTTGCTGTCACTCACTTACGTAGCACAGAAAGTAAACTCGATAGATGTCTTAAGTCTTAAGTGACAAAGTACCTAACTATACACATCAACTTTGTCTAGGGATACAGGTGTTATTTTCATACAAACGAGGTAACTTTGAAGCCTTGGTTTTCTGCCAGGGATGTAATCTGATGATGGCCATCCAGGGAGTGAATGGAGTAGATTCAGATCGCTATACACACCCAACTGATCTGATCAGCATTCTACAAGATTAAAGAGTCAGAGTTCTCAGTTTGAGGATTTCCGTACATTTTCATACTATTTTTGCGGCTTTTTTAAACATGTCCATTACGTTTTTAGAATCCTGGTCAGATCAGTTCGGTGTGTATAGCGATCTGAATCTCCTCCATTCACTCCCTGAATAGCCGTCATCAGATCACAGCACAGTACATCCCTGGCAGGAAACCAAGGCTTCAAAGTTACCTCGTTTGTACGAAAATAACACCTGTATCCCTAGACAAAGTTGATGTGTACATTTGGTAACCCGTGCTAGTTTCACCATCTTGATTAGCTATAGGTACTGCAAAGAAAAGACAACATTATACTATAGCAGACTAGATCAATGGACTATTGAGTGAATTTAAAATAAAACGATCTAGATTCCTATTTTCGAATTCTAAGAGATAACTACTTACTTCTAGATAGGTAATCTTATCAAACGGATCTGCCCTTTAATCAACATTGAATGCATTTACTCTCAAATAAGATCAATCCGAGAGTTTTCCAACAAAGGGCTGTAGTAGGCTGTAGTCTTTAGTTGGCTTAGACATTTTCCCGTATTCGGATTGTCACAGTTCCGTACAAATTAGTCACTCTACATCTTAATGTGCAGTGAGGTTACGGTGTCATTAAGAGAACGGTCTAGCTAGAGTTACATTTTAATAATGTACCTACTAGCTACACCTACTCGGTCAATTGAACACGGTCAGGAATGCTTGTAGGTGGTTCTCTCTCACCTATATTCCTAAGTGGTATTTCGTAAGCAAATCGTAGTTTTGCATTTTTTTATAGTGGTGGGCATTATTTATTGTCTTTATTATCTTTATCTTTACTTATCCGTAGATTTTTAATGGTAAATCACAAGATTTTAATAGTAGTTTGTTACACAAAGGGTGTAATAGCTACTTACAACCGAGGTAAGCATACTACTTTACATCATTCATGCGAGATAAATTTAATAAAAATAAAAACAAAAACATTAAAACAAAATTAAAAATAAAACGTTATAGGGTTATTTCATTGAAAACTCATGGGGTTGATCAGACCATTAAACACAACTTTCATTATGGGACCAAACTCGAAATCGCGAAAAAAAATCAGCTGTTGAATTTTGCACACCTAGCTTGAACTGAAATGAAATGCCGCCATTTTCATTGTTTTTTTTTTCAGTAAAAAGTTTCGTCAGTTTAGAATAAAAGAAAAGATCAATTTTTATTATTATTATTATTAAAAGATAAATTCAAGCATTTTAAACTAAGGAGTTTAAAATGCTTGAATTTATTGTAAAGTTTACTGCTTTACAGTTAAAGTATTCACCATGCTTGAATTGTAAAGTGATTTGAAAATGGAACGTTCTATCTAAACAATGCACTGTTAGTCCAGGCAAAATAAAATTTTGATCACATTAAATCCTACAGTTCATTTTCGTTTTTCTAAATAAGGTTTAGGGTTATTATAACATCGTACTATGGCTGCTTTTCCTCTCCACCATAAGCGTTATGAGATATAGGTAAAGAATACCTAACTTCTGGAAAGTAATGTTCATAAAATCCTACAGTGGAGATTTATGATGCGTTTGCTTATTTACATACTTAATATTAAATTAAAAAATAATCACTGATTTCATGTTTAAGGTTAAGGAGATAGGGTGCGTTACAATCATATTTTTGGAGAAAGTATAGTAATGTATCTTAATAAATCGTACACAAGGTGATTTTTTTATAACATGTTTTTAAGCTTAATCCAGGAGCATCTTTAAGTTTTCACTCCAGTGACTTTAATATATCTAGTGATTTTTATGTTTTTACGTGGTTTTTGCCATTTATTTTAGTCAACAAAAAATCCTACACCAAATATTTTATCTCGTCTTCATTTCTACCCTTGCAATAAACCCTCATAAAAAAAATCACCAGCTTTAATGAGTAGCATACGAAGTTTTAGCCATTAATAGCTGTAGTTGAATTGCGCATCAATCGGACGGAGTCAAGTGACAGATCGAAAATATCATTTCATCCCCAATACATAATAGTTTTATCGCTTGGCGGGTTTCTTAAGTTTTATTGTCCGCCACTCCTACCACTTGATCGTTTTTCACACTAAATTGGTTGCATTGCAACTGTTCGCATGGAGTTGCGAGAAGTTCTGGTTAGTAAATAAGTTAAAATCCGCTACGAAACAGCTGCATATATACGACGATAGAGTATCACTAGTATGAGCTCGCGCAGACCGGTGCAAGTGCAAGGACAGCAGGTATTGTCGAACCGTAGTGATTAACCGGGGCCTCATTACGCACCAACGGACGTGTAGTTGTCTCACTTACACCCGCTCCGTCACCGACTGGGGTCGGTTCGCCTGTTCGGTGCTCTCTTTCATTCCTAGGGTGAAATGCCCTAAATTCGGCCACATCAGCAATTTTAGAGATTAAATCTAAAATATTTATATTAAAATTGAAATTACAGCATTGTAATTTTTGTTATTTACGATTGCTACATGATTGTTCTTTATAATAATGGTAAGAAAATCAAGGAAACAATAATAATCAAATTAAGAAAAATTAAAATATGACGAGTGACCCATTTTTCCCTAAATTCGGCTAAGGTGAAATAAGCACGTTAGTTAGGAACTTCAATTGTTTTTATTGACATTTAAATAAAATAATTAACATAATTATTATTCCGATCAACATTAATCATATTAGGCATAACAAAAATCAACGAAAAATAAGCTTAAATAAAAAATTATATCAAGTCTAATACTTGAATGCATTTATTGTATATTTATCAACATTAATAATTTTAGGCTTATTCAAAATCAACAAAAATATTGTTGGCTATATATTGTTCTTTATATGAGTATAACAACAATCATATCAAAATTATAAATGTTAATCAAAAACATTATTTATCAAAAATTAATAAACATAGTTAATACAGTCATGTTCACATTAATATTTTTAATGCTAGGTAGTTCTATTCACTTCTCAAGCTTGAAATCAACTTGTAATCAACATAAAATAATTAAAAAGGTTGTCAAATTTTAATTTCTGAACGTCTAAAAAAAATTCATCGCTTGAGGGTAGGCTCACGGGTAGCTTCAGTCCCCCGTGACCACGGCAGCTGCAAAGGTGCCGAAACGTCGGGAAAACCAAAAATCAAACCAAATACCAACTAAATACCAAAGTACATTCAATAAAACCGCGCTAGTATCCGTTAAAAAGTGTTTTATTTCATGTCTAGGTAGTTCTATTTTTATCAGTTAATATATTAATAATAGTTATTTAGGACTTTATAGATTTTATTCAGAAGTTTTCGTGAATATTAATTATTAATATTACATTAATTACCATTAAATATTATATTTTAAAAATAAATTCAAATGTTGATTTGTGGTATCAAATATCTAAATTAAGTTTTTATTTTTGTTTTATTTTTATTTTATTAAGGACATTTTTTATTTTATTATAAATAATTAAGTTCTTTTTTGGAGTGGAAAGTTTTTTCATTTAGATCTATAAGTATTATAATAAGAATTTCATTAGATTGGATGTCTGCAATATTTATAATATTTGTTTTGCAGTAATCTATTATAGAAAAAGATAAGTAGGTATATGAGATCTGAGTTTAATTTAAATCATTTTATATTATTAGTATTATTATTTGTATTTTCAATAATTTTAATAATAATAATTATTAATCATAATAATAATTATATTAGACTTTTATTAAGTTTGACCGTTGTCCGAATATAAGATCATATTTATTATATTTTCGGCCACCCTTTTAAAAACGGCCGAATTTAGATTTTTGACTAGTTTTTAGGGTTCCGTACCCAAAGGGTAAAAACGAGACCCCGCTAAGACTCCGTTGTCCGTCTGTCTGTCACCAGGCTGTATCTCATGAACCACGGTTCATGATCAACTGTCTAGCTATCACGATAGCTAGACAGTTGAAATTTTCACAGATGATGTATTTCTGTTGCCGCTATAACAATAAATACTAAAAACAGAATAAAATAAATATTTGAGGGGGGCTCCCATACAACAAACGTGAGTTTCTTGCCGTTTTCTGCTCGATATTAATAACGACAACAGGTAGACAGTTGAAATTTTCACAAAATAATGATGTAATTCTGTTGCCGCTTTAACAACAAATACTGAAAACAGAATAAAATAAATATTTAAGGGGGGCTCCTATACAACAAACGTGTTTTTGCCGTTTTCTGGTACGGAACCCTTCGTGTGCGAGTCCGACTCGCACTTGGCCGGTTTTTTTAATCCTAATTTTGGACAAGCTTTTATTAATTAACTAATAAAAATGTATGAAAAAATATCACTTCAAATCATTCTTTGGTTAAGGTTTTATCACATAAATGCCAATGGATTGAGAAATCAGTAAGTATTTAAATAGTAAAAGTATTTAAAATATTATTTATTTCCCAGAACTTGCTCGTAACAAGAATTTGACACCAAAATGGTACAATGCGTGGCACAACGACGTAGGTCACTGGTCAGATCGTTACTGAGTGCAAACCATATGACTGCTTACTGCCATTTTTACAATTCTTAATCTATACATATAATAAATCTGTAGAAAAGTTGAGTCTGTACAAAAGAAATATTTTGAAAAAAAGTGATTGGAGTGTTTAATAATTACCAGTAGAACCTATTTATAACATTTTTTTAATTTTGTCTGTTTGTCTGTATGTTGGTGCACTAAAAATGTAAAAAGCGCTAACTTAATACTAAATAATGTTTACATACAAATATATGGTGTATCTTGCAAAATAATGAAATCTTTAATTCATGGCAATTGGTTCACTGAATCAAAAGTTAAACTAATTTAAAATTTACGATAATTTTTTGTTGTAATAATATCTTCGGGAATTATACTGTTAGAAAAACCGACCAGCTGGTGTATCCACATCTGGCACAGAATAATGGTCAATGGCTAAAAGTAAACAAAAACGTGTCGAGTTTTGGGTCTATTGTAATTTCTCAGAAACAAAATGCACATGCATGCAGTAAAATCAAAGCCCGCTTTCTTTTATATTATTTTCTACTAGCTTCCGCCCGCGACTTCGTTCGCAAGGACATTCGAGAAAACCCTTCGGGAACCTTTAACCAGGATAAAAGTATTCTATGTTTTAACGTCCTGCCTCGCTAGGCAGCGCGCTTGGTGTGAACGTACCTCGCGCATGGCAGGCCTCGGGTGAGCGTGAGTGCGATGTCGAGCGCGAGGCCTGCCACAACGCAAGCAAACGCAAATCCTGGTTAAAGGTTCCCTAAGGATTTTCTCGGACGTTTCCTCATCAAGTCGCATTTCTCAACCGATTCTCATGAAATTTTGTAACCAGATTTAAAAAAAATATATAATTTTATCGTCAAGCCAGTTTTTGATTTTTTTCAAAATGGCCGAGATATGTAAAAAAAAACGTATTTCAGCCCTGTTTTTCAGCGTGGTTTGTTCTCCTCTACAGATAGCATTTCTCAACCGATTCTCGTGAAATTTTGTGAGCAGGTTTGAAAATTATATAGGCATTTTTGTCAGGCCAGTTTTTTGAAATATTTGATACCGTTCGAAAAACTGGTCCTAAAGAAATAAATAATTCACACATTTCGAAAATACAAAATTAGAAGCGCCATCTAGCTGCGAATATACCAAATACTTAATATACCACACAGCATGAACCCCACTATATGTTTGATAACCTCGTGGCAAGAGGGCGACATCTATATTTTATTAACAATTTACTTTTCAATGCAAGGTCTACCTAACTACCTACAGCTCACTTAGCCACTAGTTTATCTTAAATTACATAACTAACGTGAGGTAATTTCAATAAAAGTTTTTAAATTACTTTGTTAGGGACTTTCTCTTACCCTTAACTGCCCTAACAACGGCTTACCTCAATTACTTGTTTTAGGGTACCTCAAAAGGAAAAACAGATACCTATCTTATCTTAGGATCACTTCGTTGTCATGGTCAATTACTTCCTTAAAAGGCCAGGTCCCTATTTCACAGACGTGACAATTGTAAGTGACAATGACAATTTGGTGTCCATGGCGTCAGCTAATTTGAATTTAGAAAATATACTGACCAAACTACATAACTCACAGATACCACAACTAGGAAATGCAAACCGGTTTCTTAAACGACAAAACCAGTTTTTTTCGGTTTTTTGTTTGATTCAAGTTTTATGCTCTGCAATACATATAAAGGTAGTTTTTGGTGCCATTTTGTCGAAATATGTTCGGTAACTATTTTAATTATTTGCAAATTGATTCATAGTGAATATTGTGTCTTAAAATTGGTGCAGTTTTGTGGGATAAGTGTCTACGCAACTGATCAATATGTGGTATAATTGAAATAGGCGCGATCTTGGTCGTGCGAAGATGAGACTTTTATTGTAGTGGTGGCTACCTCGGCAGAACTCAACGAGTTAACTGTTTTTTTAGCACTGAACTATTCAGCACTTGACACTGACAAAAGTTAGCCCTGTGCCCTATTTAATAACGTGACAATTTGTAAATTGTCGCGACAATTTGGTTTACATTGCGGTGTAGCTATGAGTAGTTTATTCTATTTTCAAATCGATTGACGCGATGGATATAAAAATGTCATGACAGGTGACAAATAGGGCCCTGGATTATACTGAAAATATCAAGTATTTTCAAAATAAATTAAGCGTATGGTGTTAATTTTTAAGATATTAATAATGATTATAGAGACCTCCTTGACCAAATGTTTAATACGTAAATAAAAATACGTTAGTGCCAATAATAGAAGACTTGAAATATATTTTTTTGTTTTACTTATAAGAAAAAAATGAGCTCTAATTTAGAACGTTAAAACTTGTTAGCTAGAAGCTTATTACGTCTACGTGATTATTTATAAATATAAAAATCATTTATTTCAGACCAAAGTTTGTCCATTTTCGTTAGTAACAAATGTACTTATTGTTGTGTTAGTTTATAAACATTAATAAGAAAAGTATCTAAAATTGACCATCGATAGGTTCATCGATATGAACGTATTACTTGCAAATCAGTAAACCTATCGGGAACCGCAGAGTCCATCCTCTCTGCTATCATCCTTAGGACACTGTTGGCACTACCGTGCAATCGCAGCATCACCGAGGCAGTCTTTTTTCGCATGATGGTATAAAAACCGTCTACACTAGCATCCGCAATCATGCCCGATGCGCTACAATAGCGCTTTTCCTACCAGCGCCCTAAAGATGTTATTTTATTGAACTCTAAGCGTTTTGACAAAGCTCTAAGTCTCTAAAAAGCATGGTCTTTACATTAAGTGTGAGTTAACAACGTGAACATCTATGTATCAACATATTCCCACGAACAGCCAAAGCCCTGCGCTCACACTCAACGTCCAAATCATCTTTAAGATTTTCATTTACAATATGACCTAAATATTTAAATTATATTACACGTTTAAAAGGTGACCCATTCAGGAAAATAGGTGAGACCTGTTTTGGTTCTTTGATTGCACTTTTGAATAACATAAATTCCGATTTTTTGCTCATTGTATGTAAGACCATGATTTACAGCATATGTTTTACATACCTTTATCATCTTCCTTAGTCCACTAATCGATTTGTCTTTTATTTAATTTTTGTATTTCAGTTTCACAAATTTTTTCCTAAGAGCCTGATCAGCGATGACTTCCTACGAAATGTATAGGTTTTTTTTTGAGATTTCTGACTTTTTTTAGTCTCTCTCAAACCTGGGTTGGTCCCATACCATAAAAGTGTTTGATCATTATTAGAATCAGGATGGATTGGCGTCACAAAAAATTGTGTAGAATGGCCATTTTCTTGCTAACTGTTCATTTTTTGATAAACTGTGAATGGGGATACTCTTAAAACTGTAAAAATGTTCACCAAATCAACAAAAATGTATTACTGCTCATGTTCCAATAATTTTCTTTAAAACCGGTTAAAAACCGGTTTTAACCGGTTTTCATTTCACTTTGGTTTTGCATTCCCTAACCACAACGAACATCAAATTGTCATTGTAATTTACAATTGTCCTGTCTGTGAAATAGGGGCCAGGTATTGGGCAAGTCACCCTACTCAGTACTCGCGTCGAGTCCGAGAAATCCTTGTTGCACTTGATGGGTTTTTTCAACTAAAAATAATTTCGAAAATTCGTTTTTTTCCCTATAGATTACGTCAACGAAAGATGAGATTGAAATGGTGGCGCCACTTTCCCTGTTTAATTAACGTTTAGAGGTTAAGTCATTGGAAACTGACCTTAAAATAAGGCGCAAAATTAGTTCCATTTCCAATCGAGTCTCATCTTTCGTTGACCAAACTCAACGTAAATAAACCTTTTTTTTGTTTATTTACTATAGGTAATTATATCTTGTCGCGAAAATGGTGCCACTTTGAGTAACCCTGATTTTGTTCCGATAGATCATCGAAACAATTTTTTGATCACTTATACAAATGTTGAAAAGTTACCGAAATAATCGTAATATTCGCAATGATATTAAAAGTAAAGATGAGTTATACGCCAACATCATTGCTATTTAAAACAGCGCAAAGGTACTATAGATACACACATTGACCGCTGCATGCGCATTGGCCGTGAATTGAAAGCGACGCGCTTTCAATTCACGGCCAATGCGCAGCTGTCTCCTTCACTCACACACGCAAAGCAGACAGCGCGCTCTTTGTACAATATGGCCGAATAAAGTAATAGAAAATACATATTTTTATTAAATACAATACTTACATGTGAAATTAAGCATTTTTCCGATCTCTGACTGTTGCTGTATAATTTGTACATCGTTTAAAGACGCAAGGAGACATTTTTTTAATGGAATTTCACAATTTTATCGCGTCTGACTGACGAGAGCCGCGTGTGTTTCCGTGTCGCGAGCCTGTGCCTGACTAATTGAAAGTCGGGCAATTACCTGACTTTCGTCTTGCCATTTTGGAGTGCACGTAACGTATCTATACTTTTAATATCATTGAATATTCGTAACCTTTTGTTCCGGCTCGCGTCACTGTGCGCCACCCGCCGCCGCTCACCGATTACCTACCTTACGCGCGTCCGTCCGTCCGTGCACTACCCACAGTTGATATTTATTTTCGTACATTTCTAGAAATCCTTTGGGAATAATTGGGGGATTACTTAATTTTAAAAAGTAAATACTTATTTAATATTTGACTTTTACGACTGTAGAATTAATGCTTCCTATATAAAAATTTATAAAACGCATTAAAAAAAACTATAATAGTCACTTGAGTGAAAACTTTTGCTATTAATGTAGTAATTATAGGGAATGTTATGCTACAAAATCACTTATTTTATAGTATTTGTTTCTGAGTAAGGATTTTTTATTTTTTATTGGCTTTTATAAAAAAATCCTCTGAAATGTAAGTGGTGATTTTGTAAGGTTTAGTTTCTAATGGTTTTAAGAAATTCATTAAGAAAATTCCCTTCATGTACGATTTAATCTCGATGTTATAAAATAAAAACAGTCTTTAAGCCGCCTTTGTAAAAAAAAACAACCTAGATATTTTGGGGAAAACTTGAAATTTATCATTGACAAGTTTATTTTAATCAAGTTTCCAAAAATCACCTCTGTAGGATATAATGTGATTTTCTCGAACAAAGTATTTTTCATTGCCCGGAGACTCGTGACACGCCGCGCGCCGTGGTTTCATCGGCGCTCGTAGGTACAGAGCGCCTGCCATTCGTGCTCGCTTACCACTCTATATTACGCTCCGCCTTGCTGTTAATTTTCGTAAATTTCGAGAAATCCTCTACTTAGAATTGAGGGATTACTTAATTTTAAGATGTTATTAATTATTACACTATATATTATTGAACTTTTACGACTGTAGAATTTATGCTGCATATTTAAAAATGAATAAAACGCATTTTAAAAAAAACTATAATAGTCACCTGAGTGAAAATTTTGTTTTTAGTATAGTTAATTATAAGAAACTTTATACTGCAAAATCACTGATTTTTTAATATTTGTTTCTGAGTTATGATTTTTTTTTATTGATTAGCCTTTTTTACAAATTCCTCTGAAATGTAAGTGGTGATTTTTGAGTTTTCATTTCTAATGGTTTTAAGAAATTCATAAACGAAATTCCCTTTGTGTACGATTTAATCTCGATGTTTTAAGACAAAAACAATATTTAAACCACCGTTGTCAAAAAAGCACCCCAGATATTTTGGGGAAAACTTGAAATTTATCATTGACAAACTTATTTTAATCATGTTTCCAAAAATCACCTCTGTAGGATTTATTGTGATTTTTTCGAACAAAGTATTTTTCATTGCCCGGAGTAGTGTTGCACATGCCAACTTACACAGCCTCATACCTACTATATTAGTAAATCCTAGTTACCGAGCAGTATGATGTAAATAATAAATAAAAGCTGCTATTTCAATAATAGAAAATTTTTAAGACGTAAGTACCTAATTACTCCTACCTAACTACTCCATCGAGTTTGGACTCATTTGAATCGTCTTGACGAGTACTTTATTGGGAAATAGTTTCCAGGGTCTGATGATAGAGCCGGAAGAAGGCCACTGGGACGTAATAAAACCATGCAACCCCATCGAGTTTGAATTCGTTTGAATCGTCTTGACGAGTGCTCCGATAGCAGATGGTAAATTTTTATTTTAGTCTTAGCTCGTTAACTAAAAAGCAGAAAATAATAATTTACTGAAAAAAAAAACATTTATAAAAACACGTTTTTAAAACGGACTAAAAAGTAAAAAAAATAAATTCTTCTGTAAATATGTATAACCCTACCTACTGAAATTTTAAACCTAAAAACGTGGGGCGCATTATGTAAAATTTATCATCCATATTGTCTTTAGCATGCGCCCCGCGTTTTTAGGTTTAAAATTTCTGTAGGGGTTATAAATATTTACAGAAGAATTTCTTTTTAACTTTTTAGTCCGTTTTAATATTTTAGTCCAATTTTTTTTGTAATAATTTAGTCTGTTTTAAAAACGTGTTTTTAAAATAGATTTTTTTTCTTATCAACTGTTGATCCATTCACCAATGTTTGTTTAGGACTTTGTTCTGTTAGTGTTCTAATTTGAAAGTAAAATGTTTAGGAAGGCGTTTTCCTGCCGGTATTCGTGATGAAAATAGAGTCGAGAAGATTTCACGTTGAAGCTAAAACAAAACATTACCAAACTTCATACAAACATTCCAATTTGTTTCATTGTACCTATGTTTATCACACATTGTAATGATTTTAATAGATGAAATCACTTTTATTTTTAACCGACTTCAAAAAAGGAGGAGGTTATCAAGTCGACTGTTTTTTTATGTATGTTTTACCATAACTTCACCAGTTGTTAACCGATTTAAATAATTATTTTTTTATCTGAAAGAACGTACCTAGTTCAGGTGTGGTTCCATAATTTTTTTACAGAGATCTGGCTAGTAGTTTTTTCATAATCCTGAAAAATATCAATTATTTAGCTTACCCTCGCACGAGTTTTTCAGGCATAACTTCCTTGTTTATGAACCGATTTGGATGAATCTTTTTTTGTTTGAAAGGGTATAACCTCAAGAGTGCTCAAATTTTAATTTCATTGCTAAGTATTTGACTTTTAAAAAATTGCACAAGGGAACTCCTCAAAGTCAAATTGGATATGTAGGTATAGTGATTGAGATATTGGTAGGTTTATGACGATCCGAAACAAATCGAGATATGGTCTGCGACGGTGACGTCCTGGACTAGAGTTGGACTACGAAGGCACAACGGAACTCCTTAAAAACAAACCACGTAAATTTGGAAATTGAGTTATGGGCATTGTATCATTGATAAAGTTGTATAACATTGTATAAAGTTAAAAATATTACATGCTTACAAACCTACCACTAAAAAGTTGGAAATAAAAAAAGCTTTTTAAAAAAAATTAAAACCTCCTTCAAAAAACCTGAAAACAAAAACAGCTTTAAAATTAACCCTTAATTTGATTTTGTGCACTGTGATGAACATAGTAAAGAAAAAAGATATCTCCATAAATTAAAGTAATTTTCTATTAGTCCAATAAAACTAGCTTTATCTGGACATAATTAATAAACTCGTTGTTTTTATTAGTTTATCGGATATTGATATTAAGTGTCAAATATTAATTAGATATGTGATGTAAGAAATCCGGGGTGGTAACCGTTTCATATAAAAATCATGAGATTTCGTACATTACCTAGCTTTTTCCTAAAAACAAAATAGTTAACCAAATACCTTGTTAGTTTAATTTTATGGTGCATTAAAATGCTATACATTGTGTGTGGGGATAAGTTCGCGCATGTGCTCTTGTGAGCGACCAATAGCGCGCGCCCCTCTCCCGCCGCCCGCGCCCCTCACCGCTACGCATACCCAAAATATGCGTTTCGCGCAATCCCCACCCGATTTCAAGTTATATGCCTCGTACTCGTACTATACTCGATTACTCGAAGACGGCTGGACCGATTTGAAATATTATTTTTGTGTTGGAAATTATATACTTCCAAGTTAGTCCCATTGTCATGAGGTCAGGATCTTATGATAGGATCCTGGAGAAATCAAGGGAACTCTTCAAATATTATAGGGGTGGGGTTGGGGTTTTAAACCCATGATTGAAGTTAAGATAAGTAATAAAAATCCTTCCCCCCTCCCCCCAGCCGACTTCAAAAGGTGTTGTTTATTATTAGATATGCGTACAAACTTTCGAGTTAGTATTTATGCAGATTTTTATTTCAAGTTTTTTAGAGCCATATACTTTTGAAACTATTTTTGGTAGGTTATTTTTAAGGTTTTTTTAAGGAGGTTTTGTTTTTTTCCTTTTGAGGTACAAAACCCAAAAAATGGACTGCAATTTTAATATTTCAGTTCGGTATTTAATCCAGTAATTAAACAACGTTGCAAAGAAGTATGATTAGTGAATTTCACACGTGGATAATCTTACGTCTTAATTCCCAATTTAAGTGTTGGTTCACATCCTTTGCACATAGGTAGGTAGGTACGTATCATATAAAATTATTTTCAACAAAAAACTAGGTATCTAGGTAAATATTGTTTTGTCATACCTACCTATTTCAAAAATAACTAATTTTCGTATTTTAACTACCTCTCTTTGTTGGTTATGAGAAAACCCCAGTGATATTTTTTATTCCAGTTTATTATTATAATTGATTTTAAGTGTCGCTTATTTCTTCAATTTTATTAATCTATTCCAAAGTAATTAGTTAAAGCGTTTATATTAAGGAAATCAGAAAGTAACGATGGTACCACAAACTAATTTTTACTAAACTGCCCAACTCAGGTTCGAACCTGCGACAGAAATGGTTCTACAAAAACTTCACAGAGAGCGAAAAATGAACTTTTTATTTTCAAGTGCAAGTAGTTAGGTATAATACTTTACCTACCCGCAGGTAGTGGAACTAACATTTTAAAAAAAAGAAAAATTTAGGTAATGTCATTGTTTCATGGGAAATTAATTTCTTTTGACGATTTCAAAAGCGAAATCTAAAATAATAAAAACGTTATGTAATCGTAACTTTTTAATGAAATAAAAATGTGGAACAATCACTGCCCTGTCGACAACCTAGGTATTTATATATTTTTTATGGAAAATCGAAATAGTTTAAAGATTTTAAGAGTAGACAACTTACTAAATTAACTATGCAAGCTTTAATTTATAGGCTATTTATAATATGTTCTTAAAGATTAATAATATGTTTTCATATTAGTTACCAAAAACTCGTTTTCTTTATAACACATGGTGTTCCAATCGGTAGTAACTTGGTAGTAAGTAGCTCTGTTTATTGTGCGGTAGAAGCACAGAATAAAAATCACTGGCGTGAGTTCGGTTGAATGACTTGCGATATCTGCTTGTATTTTTTGTTACATCTCTGCTTTACGTAAGCCATCATTACACTTTTTGTGGCCGTGACCTTCGGTATAGCGAATACAACGGCATTGACAACCTGCATCCGTATATATAACGTATAAAACTTAATAAATTTAAAGTACCTAATGTATAGTTGAAATTATGAAATGTAGAGTGCTGGTTCTGATGTTTCATCCTAGGAGAATCAAATTAATAGGTTATGAACTAAATAATATTATACTTAAGAGTATGGCAGGTTGTAAAAAAAATTACTTTTCATACAAAACTCGATCAGCTGTTCGGACATTTGTATGGCAAGTCAAATATTATTTTTTGTCAGTTTTCGGAAAAGTCGTAGAACAAACGTTGTTGTTTATTATTTTAGTAATCTACTCCTGCGAGGTTGTTGGTGTTTTACAAATAACCCTGTATACCACATGTGTAAATAAATGCTGAACAGAAAGATGAATGACGTGCTAATTGCTATCTACGTGTAATCAAACAATGCGTCGTCACATGAAGATTACATCACGAGTCGCATCTCGCCGCATGCGGCTTGTTTGAGCTAGCCGTAGTCGTATGTAGGGCGGCGCGGCGGGAGCCATCCCATTACGGAAGGATGGTCGGCCACAGAACCAGTCAGTCTGCGTTCCGTTGTCAACGTAGAGCATCAGACGCGCGCCACTGCACACGACCGGACAAACACCGCCACAATCGCTTTTAAATTTCGGTCATTTTGGTACAAGTGCGCCAGTGTTTTCTGTGCTATTCAGTATCTAAATTAAAAAATTATACCTACTTTATAAATTTTGTGTAACTTTGAACTGTTTGGAAATAGGAAAAGTTGAGACGCACATGTGAAAAACAAACTAGTGATATGAAAATACGCTTCGAGGTGCCTAACAAGTTGGAGATAACGTTTGGAAGAGGTTTGTCTGTTTCACACACATAGTGGCCAAGTATAAGAAAGTAGTATGTCATTTTCCTTCTAATCCATCACAGAATGAAGTATCTTTGCTGTCGGAAAATGTAGGTGTTGTCGTGATATAAAAGTTGTTTGTTACTAAAATCCCCTACGGAAGCGAGGGCTTCATAAAATAGGTTAGTCCCTATTGACTACACTACACGTTGTATATCAAAGGTAACGTAATGAGATTTGTTATTGGAGACACTTTATATGTGAATCAATAGGCCAAGCTTAGCATAACAAGGTGTAATGCAATATTGTAAAGGAACCTACTCTACTAAAAGTTTTCTTCTTTTCGTTAGGAAATGCAACTTAATTATGTTCGGAAAGTCTTTGAAACATTGGGATTTATATTAGCCGAGGAAGGCTAACTAGTATTTTTACAGCTTTTTCTCGACCCATTATTGTCAGTTTTTCATTAAAGTAATGTAATGTGCTGCATTGTTTTGTCAATCTAACGTGTAACGTGTGAGGTTGGCACATAACAAAAGTTTACATAACACTTTGCACTTAAAAAGCGTGTGTTGTGTTTTCGTTTACTTATTCACACACTGAGAAAATGCATAGAAATTAGAAGAATAAGGCTGCATTTTTTTCTATTAAAAGTCCCTTTACTGTGTACGAATGCAAAATTACTTTTTTGCACTACTTCTACCCCATTCCTCCTGGGAATTGTAGCCAATATATCTGCGCTATGCTCGGAATAAATAATAATGTAATTTCACTATGAAACTCAAATGAGAAATGTTTTCGTTTATCTAGGCAAAGTTTAATATTTATCATGGTTTACTGTTCTTAAGCGAATTACAGAAAACTGATGAAATCTTAATTTTTGGTTAATTCTTGTTAGGACTTTTGACTTAACTAAGATGAATTATCTAAAATAAGCTAGTTCAGTATGTTAAAGTGAGCAATTTTGCAATGCCCAAAAAAAAAATTCAATAAGCAATATGTAGTAGAGTTTGATCAATCAATATTTTTTCTGACTCATCATGATGAACTACCTCATTGTTTATTAACAATTCTTATACTATAACCCCCTTACTAATAAAGATTGTATAGCAGCTGCATAGTTACACAGTGTTTTGTCCATAGACATAGAAAAATTTTCGCTGCGCTCAAGAAGACCAACAAAGCGTGGAAAAGAGAAGTTAACATCATACGGACACGGTCTATGTAAAAAAGAGACAAAGAATCAAGTGACATGTGCCAACATTTTTCACAGTAAGAGCCCCTAGCGTCCCGCCTAGCAAATGAACAATCACATTTTGTTTAAAATATTTGTTAATCTTAATTAGAATTTAAAATAAAGGTATCGTGGAGCCATGGTGTCTTGTGCTCTAAGTAATGTGATGTGACAAAAAGAAACAATCCAAGTAATCACACTTTTCACAGGTAAACAAGATATTGCCACAAATTTCTCTAAAACCAAATTTCTCTACATTTATTCGTTTATCGACGAAGAAAACAGTATGGAACATAGTTTATTAATTTCCTTTGCCATATATAGTCATATTTTATGAATCTAAGTAATTTTTTTCGTATCTCATATAAAATGTATGCATTCGTTTTCGGATCACCTGTTTATTGACATTGTTGTTCTTTGACATTCTATTTCTATGGTTTTGTCACTTTCTTTTTAATGTCAAATTGAAATAGTTTGACAGAGAGTAACCATTGTGTAACTATACATCTGCTATTCAATCTTTATTAGTAAGGGGGTAAGAGTGTATAAATTATTTCTTTTATTCTTTCAGCTGTCGTTTGTGTTAATATTGTTTTGAATGGAAGAAAGGTTCAATAACAATATAACAATAGTGGCATGTTTTCATTATCATGGACTCTTCAGTTCCGTGTCTGCTGAAGTTATTGCATTTTTCTCTCATTATTTAATAGAGATGGGCCGAATGTGGATTTAACCGAATACGAACTTCGGCCGAACATCTGGTTCACAAATCTGCCGAATTCGAACTTCGGCCGAATTTCGGTAATTTTCACCGCACTTTTGCCAACGCGACCTAATATCGAGACTTCATTACGCACCGCCCCGCGTTGCCCGCAAGCCGGACATTTTTTATAAATTACGTTTTTGTCATTTCAATAACTTGAAATAATTTCTTTTTAATGGTCACTGTAAAATTAAACATAAATAAATGTTTAAACATAAAAAAAATTACAGTTACTATACCTAGTTAGTGAAACGGGACATTGTGTATCAAAAAATAATTAATAATTTTATCTAACTTATGTCTAGTAAAGGTTAAAAAGGTTTCTGTAATAGGGTATATGATATTAAGTCGTCAAAAGATAAGTAATAAATTGTGTTGATTTTTTATGGTGGCAGAAGATAACTAATAGTTAATACTTTCTAATACTTTCGTTGAAGTCTTAAGAAATTCATAAAAATAATTTAATGGATTTGAGATTTTTACTTAATTTTCCCATGAAATAAAACACATTAATTTTCCCAGTTTCTTAAGAATGTTAATCAATACTCTTTGGCACAGCGTTTTAACCGAGAGATTTTCTTTTCGGAAATACTGGGAAATGTTTACAAAGTGAATTAGTATGTGCGTCTTTCATAGAATTGGAACCCACGAACTCCAGATTGAAAGACTAGCTCTCTTTTAACTAGAAGACGAAGATTTGATGAGATACTCAATAATGTTGCTTCACCAACAGTACCGAATTTCAGCCGGAATTCGGCTTGATGAACCGAAATTCGGCCGAATACCGAAGTTCGGTTTAGACCGCCGAATTTCGGTTAAACCGAATGTAAAACGAACTTCGGCCCATCCCTATTATTTAAGTCTTTTACATTACAAGGCTTTTGCACAAAGTAGGTTTCCTGGTGCTAGTCAAAGAATGTTTCAGGCGTAATATTTTAATGTCTTTTATAGATTATTTTTACAGTAAATCCTGAATCTTCGTAAAGTATTCGTTTTGTGAGGTGAAGTATATAACAAAGTTGTTACCGATGTCGGTAACCTCAACACTGCACCATAGGATGATTCGCCAAGCAGGAACAGAATGAAACACTTTCTTCTTATATGCCCATATATTGTGGTTATAACGAATTGGGCCGTGCGAGCTTACAACATTTCCTATTTTTTTTTTTTTTTTTTTTTTTGGGGCTCTCCACCTTAGGGGCTTTGAGCCACCCTCCCCCACGGGGGGGAAGGAGGCGGGAAATCCTCATTGGATACCACCTAGCCGGTTGCTACCGGACTAATCTGGTTATGTCAGACTCGTACTGACTAAAAACCGCCTTAATCTGGTTACGTGACCGGAAAGTCAACGAACCTTCATCCGGAAGCGACTGCCCTCCCTCAGGGGAGAGGACAGCGCAGACGTCACATTTCACCTAGGTGATTGTGCGTCGAGAGACGAGTAACAATTAAGCTGACTCCCTGAGGGGGATCGATCAGCCAGAGAGGGCGGGGGGTGACCTGAAGGGTCGGGCTTGGTGGGGTTTAATCGTCCTCCGTCGCCTCCAGGAGGAGGTTCAGGTCAGACGAAAGCTTGTTGGGAGGGTCCGTTAGGACCGATTTAGGTCGGCGGGAAAACGGGGCGGAGGAGGTAGGCGGGTCATAGACCGCTGCGGAACGGATAAGGGGGTTAGGATGGTCTCCTGCTGCTTTAAAAAAGCGTTCAGAGGCCTTACAGGTCCATTGCTGGAGGGTGGGAAGGTCTAGGTCCCTATGCAAGTCCGCATTGCGAACGTAGTAAGGAGCGTTTGCCGCTCTGCGGCAGAAAAGGTTTTGGACTACTTGTAATTTATCAAGTGTTTTTGGGGCGGCGTGAGCGAATACGGCAGAGGCGTATGTCATCACCGGTCGTATGCAAACCTTGTAGAGTGTTCGCTTGTTTCGGAGGGACATTCTACTATGGCGACCTAACATGGAGTTAAGTCGGTGAAGATAGAGACGGGCATTACGGGTCACTCTTTTGACGTGAGGCTCGAAAGTGAGTCTCTGGTCCAGAGTGACGCCGAGATATTTGGCAGACCTCTGCCAGGGGATGGATTTACCTAACATAGTGGGAGGTGGGTGATTGGGGTGCATGGTATGGCGCTTAGTATCGAAGTAAACTGCAGCGGATTTCTCCGGGTTTACTTCGATGCGCCATTTGCGAAACCATTGGCCTAACTTATTGATAGAGGACTGTAGCCTCGGAAGGATTGAGTTGACGTTTTGGCCTTTGCGATAAAGAGCCGTGTCGTCAGCAAAAAGGGATAGTTGAACGCCGTCGTTCGGAATGGGTATGTCATTTGTGTAGACTATGTACAGCAGGGGAGCGAGGACTGAGCCTTGAGGCACACCTGCTGTAATAGGGCGGGGGGAGGAGAGGGTACCTTCGTGTTTGAAACGGAAGGTACGGTGATGAAGGAAAGATGCCACTAACCGGACCAAACGCAAGGACAGATTTAGTCTGTGTAACTTGACGATTAGTCCGGTGTGCCAAACCTTGTCAAAAGCTTTGGCGACATCGAAAAAGACTGCTACTGTTTTATATCTTTTAGGATAGAAACCGCTGGAGATAAACTCGACTATGCGGTGAACTTGTTGGGGACATGAGTGCTTTGGCCTAAAGCCGTATTGGTGGGGGATGATCAAGTTTTCCCCGAAGAGGTGCTCTCTCATACGAGAGAGTACGCACCTCTCGAGGAGCTTGCCTAACGCCTTGAGGAGGCTTATGGGACGGTGACTGGTGGGGAGATTCGGGGGTTTACCCGGTTTAGGAATGCCTATTACGATAGCATCTTTCCAGGCGGCTGGAAAGTAGCAATGATCGAAACAGGCGTTGAAAATAAGTGTGAGATAGGTTAGCACTTGGATGGGAAAGTGCTTAAGGGCCATGTTAGAGATACCGTCGGCACCGGGCGCCTTTTTGGGTCTGAGGTCTTTAATAAGAAGTCCGAGTTCGTCAGTCGAAACTGTCATACGGTCAGTATCGGAAGGCAGAGGTATGGAGTTAAAGGTGTTGAACTCCTCGTCTACCTTCCTTATGTGGGAGGGGTCGCACTCTTGGGTGCTAACAGAGCATTGGGCAGCAATACTGTCTGCGAAACATTCCGCCTTCTCATCGTCTTCGAAGGCTGTAGAGCCATCTGGACGGAGAAGGGGGGGGACATGGGTGATAGCATCACTACGGAGAGACCTAGCCACTCTGTAGTAGGCTAGGTGAGAGGGAGTGATATCGGCCATGAGATCGGCAAAACTATCGTTCCTAAACTCTGCGAGTTTGGTGGTATAAGTTTTTTGGAGTTGGTTGGCTTTACGCCTAAACTCAGGGGTGGGATACTTTGCCGCTCTCCGGAGAGCGGCGTTTTTGGCCCTTCTCAGGTTGCGCAGAGCCGGAGAGATGGCACTGTGGTTTTTCACAGGTACCTCTCTCGCGTTCTCAGCAACGGCTGATTGGACCAAAGTAGTGAGGGAGCTCACCGCACAGTCTATTTTATCCGTACTATCAAAATAGTCGGCTCCAATAGCGTACGGTGAGTTGTCAGCGTCCATAGCCGACGAAAGGGTGGATTTGACACCGTCCCAGTTGGTGATAAGTTTAGTGGGAGGGCGGGAGGGGTTTGGGCTTCCCATGATAAGGGAGACAGGGCGATGGTCTGAACCGAGATCGTCGAGCGAGTCAATCGAGTTCAGAAGGAGGGAGACACCTTTCACTATGGCAAAGTCAAGTATGTCGGGGTCGTGGTCAGCATTATAGGGATAATGAGTAGGGGCGTAAGGAGAGATGACATCTACGTCAAGAGCTTTGACTATTTCAAGAAGGCGGCGGCCGCCAGTATTGGTTTTAAAGCACGTCCAGTCCGTGTGCTTGCAATTGAAATCACCAAAAAGAATAACAGAGTCGCCTAAGGAAAAGAGCGATACGAAATCACTTTTAACGGGGAGTGTGCCTGACTGTATGTAGACGGAGGCTATGATAAGAGTGCGGTGACCCGTCATAGACAGTCTACATATAGTGGCCTCCATATTCTTGAGTGGTGGCGTAGGAATACTAGAGCAATGAATTGATCTCTTGAAGTAGATGGCAGTACCTCCTGAGGCGTCCTGAGTGGACGGAGGGTTTGGGAGATCGGCACGGTCATTGCGTACCATTGAGTATTTAGGAATCGTGAACCCTTTCCGGTCAGCGGGTTTGAGCCACGTTTCCTGAATAAGAAGGAGGTCAACATCTCTGTCGCGGACAAATTCCCTTAGTTCAGGTACTTTGTCGCGCAGAGAATGGGCATTGAATGAAACAAGCGAGATACCCTTTGGTTTAATACGACCGGAGGTGAGAGCCACGTTCGTATTAGTGGGACCCGTTTGGGTAGTGGGAATAGAGGGCGTACTCATAATGAGCGAAGAAGTGATTCGTGCTCGCAGATAGCCACCAGTTTTTCCTGGGGAGTGCGAGCTTTACGGAGCTTACCCGCTAAAATGGAAATCTCCCCTAGGTTGATGCCACGAATTGCGTTTATTACAACGCTCATGTCATCGGCCAGGGAGGTCCCATTTTGCGGGAAGGGTGAAGGGACTGGGTTTGAGGCAGGAGCCTTTTTGGAAGATTGCGCCTTGGGCGGCGGAGTGGGAGGGCCCCAAGCCGGCTTGGGAGCCGGGGGAGCGGGAGCTTCTCTCGACTTGGGAGCGAGAGGGAAGTGATCGTTTGTACGGGGCGGAGGGCCTTTCGGTGTCTTCTTCTTATGAGAAGAGGACTTCTTATGAGAAGAAGACCCCTGGGCCTTCTTTTTAGAAGATTGGGGTCGCGGGGCGCGCGGGCAGCCCTTGTAATTGGCAGTATGACCGACCTGGCTACACAGCACACAAGCGGGAGGGTCAGGGGAGTCGCGAGTGCGGGAGCACTCTTTGGTGGAATGAGGAATAAGGCACTTTACGCACCTAGGGGGAGCTGAGCAGTTGGCTGCCGCATGCCCATAAAGTTGGCAGCGGTGGCACTGTCCCGGAGTGCCGCGCCTATGAGGAGGCTCTACTTTAATCTCGGAGAGACCGCAGACCTTGAGGTCCTTGGCCCGGAAGAGATCGCGCGCAGAGGGTTGATTAGTCAATATGACTAAAGCGAGAGGGAAGGCTTTCCCCTTTCGGCTGTACATTTTGTGTACAGACTCCGCGGGAAAGCCTTGGGAAACGAGATCCTTGTGGATGTCGTCGTTGGAAATGTCGTGGGGCATGTTGCGGAGGACCGCACGTACCTTACGCTCTTCAGGGAGGGCGTAGGTGTGATAAGCCACTTTGCGAGTGGTGAGAAGGCGCGTGAGATTTCTAAAATCGTCACGCGTGGGGGTTTGGACCTTAACGGCTACACCCACGTTTTTGGCGTGGGTGTAGTGCACCTTTTCGTTGGTGCAAAGGGTCGAGATTTCCGTCCACTTGCTTACGTCACGGACGAAAACAGGCGGAGGGAGAGTGACCTTTACAGGCTTAGGGTCGCACCTAGTGTGCGGACGGGAGGGTGGAGGGGTGGCCTTACGGGCCGGGGCCGTATCGGCGGAAACGTTAGTGGCTAGTGTAGCCGGGTCGATGTCTATTGACATAAGTGGGACAGGTGACGCGGGGGCCACTGAGGGCTTGGGGGAACGCAGCTTAGAAAGGCGCTTGCGTTTGTAGGTCACCGTTTGGAAATCGGTGAGAGTTTTGGAGGAGGAGGTCGAATCCGTATCGGATTCGGTTTCGGTATTACGAGCCTGCGAGGAGGACTCGGAAGAAGAGGATTGGGAGGGTGAGGGAGAACGCTGAGAAGCGGTTCTCTTAGTAGGGACATTGGGGCCATTAGTATCGCAGTCCATTGCGAAAGAAAGGGTCGGGGTTGGAGGGCGGGACGTGGGTTTGGGAGGTACGGGGACCTTTTGGGAGGTTTGGGATTGGGAGGGACGATACGCCGCCTTTTTCTCCGACAGCAGCTGGAGTATGGACTCCATGCTGCTTTCGGGGATCAAGGGACGTATGTCGTCGAGGGACAAGGGGAAAAAGGTCTGTGAGTCAATCGACTCCATGACCTAGAGTGAAGCTACGTTAAAATAGACTAGTTGCGATCGCGCAACACAAACTAGTTGCAACCGTGCAACGCAAAGTAAGACACACCCCTCGCCAGGAGGCGAGGGGGGAAGGGGGAGCGCGGGTTTTCCCTACTCCTATCAATCTCGCCTGGGCACACTACCGAGGGGAGCCCAAGTGAGGATGGAAGGTGAAGCAGGAAAGGAAGGGAAGGAACTACCCAGCAGAGGGGAAGTGTCACTCAGAGGTGCTCGGCCACCGGGAGGAACGCCCGGCAGCGTCAGCAGTGCCTACAGTCCGGCCCTCTTTGCAACAAAACCCGTACCGGCGTAGTCGGACAAATTCAGCTGCCTTGAAAAAGGCGGCTGGCAGCCGCGTCCGTTCGACTGCACCGCCTTGATCGGCGTTACTCAGACTAACCACAGTTTGGCACCGTTAGGTTGTGGCAGAATGAGCCGCGGTCCACCCGCGTTGAAACTAGGATACCGAAGAATCCGAATCGTGAGATGAGAGCG
Organism: Agriphila geniculea; assembly: GCA_943789525.1. Classification (NCBI taxonomy): domain Eukaryota; kingdom Metazoa; phylum Arthropoda; class Insecta; order Lepidoptera; family Crambidae; genus Agriphila; species Agriphila geniculea. The sequence goes on from OX038871.1 coordinate 24,718,247, forward strand.
CAACGGAACGAGCGACACAGAACGTGACCGCTCGCAACGAAGGCAAAAATGGAAGTGATGAACATTTCCTCATCGGTGTATTCTTCACGCGCGCCGCAGGCGCGCGGGTAAATGGCCTGAGGCCGAGGCCTTTTGCCATCATGGCTTTTTACGCAGGCCGTTTACAAACGGCCCGGTCATCGGGTTCACCCCTCTCCGCTTCCCCGCCACCCTCCGCGGTCAGCCCTACCGGGTGAGACCCATGGGGGAGGCCCAGCAGAAGCGACCAGCGAGCAGGCGGCAGTTTTTCGCGGAAGGGGAGAAGCTATTTAAAATTCGGAAAATTGATGCTTAGTAGGTTTGATTTGGTTTTTCTTTGGTTGATTCTTGCTTCAGAGTGGGGGGCCCCTCCGCGGTGGCGGAGGGGGCCGATGTCAGTCCGAGTGGTGGGGGGCTGCGACCGCGCGCAAAGTGTGCGGGCGGGAGCCGGGCGTCTGAATGGGTACGGGGGCGTCGTCGGGCTGCGTGGGCGGCAGGAGCTCCCTGGGCAGGGGCCTACCGTGCTGCGGACGTTGGTATGTAGGGGCGATGCCGACGAGGTGCGCGTGCGACGATGCGTCGCTGCGCGCAAACATCCCTTCTGCGAGGCGGGAAACAAAGGCGTCGAGCGGCTCCATTTTGAGGTCGCGCTGGAGAGTGACGTTCCTCACGTAGCGGCCGGCTCTGGTAACGGTGCGCAGGATCAGATTTTGTTGCGCGCGGAGGCGCTTCCTCTGGCTTTCCGCGACGAGCGCGTACCAGGCAGGTGCCGCATACGTGAGGACTGGGCGGATGTAGCATTTGTAAATGTTCACCTTTGTGCGTAGTGGAAGGCTGCTGGTGAGGACAGACTGAAGTCTTGCGCGGGCGGTCTTGGTGCGCGCTATCACGCCGTCCACGTGCACGCGCATGGTCATCTTGCGGTCAATGGTTACGCCGAGATATTTTGCCGACTTTAACCATGGTATCTGCTCTCCTGCGATGTTGAGTGACGGCGGGGGCTTCTTGGTCAGGCGACCGACCATAATTGCCTGGGTTTTTCGGACATTAAGGGCCATACGCCACTTACCCAGCCAGTCGGGGAGGGCATCGAGCGTGGGCTGGAGCTTCTTTACTGCGTGGGCGGCGTTGACCGATGAGGTGATGTAGGCTGTGTCATCGGCGTACAGCGCCAAACTCGCCTGGCCTACAACCGGGATGTCATCGGTGTAGGCCTGGTATAGGACGGGCGAGAGGCAGCTGCCCTGTGGTACGCCGGCTTTGACGGGGCGCGGGGATGAGAGGTGGCCCTCAATCACCACCTGCACGCTGCGGTCGCGGAGGAATGAGGCAATGATGCGGACGAGTCGGAGCGGGGCGTTCGACCGGAGAAGCTTGTATAGCAGGCCCTCATGCCATACTCGGTCGAACGCTTTTTCCATGTCCAGCATTACCACCGCGCTGTACTCCCGTTTGTTGGCGCAGGTGGCGAGCTGGTGCAGCACTCTGGTGAGCTGGAGCGTAGTGGAGTGTTCGGGCCGAAACCCAAACTGCTCTGGGCGAGGTCTTACATGTTGAGTGAGATGCGGCAGCAGCAGTCTCTCGAACACTTTCGAGAGGCAGGACAGCAGAGTTATAGGGCGGTGGCTGTCAGGGCGGGCGGGATTCTTCCCCGGTTTGGGGATCATCACCACTTTGCCCTTTTTCCACTCGGCGGGGTAGTGGCCGGTGCGAGTGATGCCGTTGCACAGCCGCGTTGCGGCTGCGATGGTGTTGCGAGGCAGGCGGCGGAGTGCGGCATTGGGTATGGAGTCGAGCCCCGGGGCTTTCCGGGGCTTTACCCGGGCCAGCTCACGGCGCACCTGATGTGGTGAGAAGATGATGGGGTCATCGGTGGCGGCGGGCTCGGCGGCCAGACAACTAATCACGTGCGACTTCGCAGCCACGTTGTGCTCGTTGTCGGCCACCGGGTTGGGTGTGAATTGCCACTCCAGGTGTGTGGCGAGGAGCTCCGCTCGGTCCTCAGCCTTGTACCTGGGTTGCCCGGCGTCATCTAGCAGAGGGCGCTGCGTCGGTGGGGCCTGGGAGAGTTGCTTACAGAGGCGGTGAACAGAGGGCATGTCGTCGCCCACTGTAGCTATGTGTCGCTCCCAGGTGCTCGCGGCGTGGTCATCCAGGGCCTTCTTGACCTTTATGATAAGGTCGTTCAGGCGGGCCTTGGTGGTGGGGCAGCGTGTCTGCTGCCACAGGCGCTGTGTGCGGCGCTTATCGGCGATTAGATCGCTCACCCAGCGGGGGAGGGCGGGTTGCCGCTCGGTGCTGGGGAGCGTGTGCGTGGCTGTAATTAGCGCCGCACGAATCGCCGTGGTGAGCTCGGCTGCTGCAGCTTCGACGTCCGCCGCATTGTTGATAGGACGTGTGGTAGTCGTACTCTCGAGCTCGCTCACGAACGCCTCCCAATTCACGCGTGACCGCGGGGTGGGGGGGGCGACACGTGAGGGTAGGTCGCCGAAAGTACAAACTACTGGCCGGTGGTCGGAGGGTAGGTCCGGAAAAACCTGCTGGGTGATGGTGGTGGGGATGGCACGGTGCACCACTATGTCCAAAACCTCGCCGTTTCCGTCGGCGTCGTAACGAGTGGGCTCGTCCGGGGCCTCGACTGTGTATCCATGATGCACGGAGTCTTGGTGGAGCGCAGTACCCGCCTGGTTAAAGGTGGTAGAATTCCAGTACGGGTTCTTGGAGTTGAGATCGCCCGCTATAATAGTTGGTAGCGGGCGGAGTAAGCTTCTTACCTCGGCGACATTCAACGGGGTGTTTGGCGGCTTGTATGTGGCGTACATACGTATGTCTGTATCGCCCAGACGTAGGTCGATGCCTAGCGCGTAGAAGGTGGTAGCGGCGCTAGGCGGTGCAGGTTGGTGGAGTATGCGGCGATGGACCAGCACAAGTAGGCCGCGGTAGGGCTGCCCACTAGTGGGCGAGGTCTCGTCCTTGCGGTACGCAGTGTAGTTCGGTACACGGAAGGCGGCGCTGGGCTGGAGACGCGTTTCGCTCACTAGGGCCACGTCGATGTCGTGCTCACGTAGAAATTGTGTGAGCATGCGACGCTTCCCCGTGAGCGTTTGCGCGTTCCAGTGGACTACCTTTAATGGCCGGAATGTTGGGCCAGTATGGTCGTGCAGCAGGTTTGGAGTTGGTCCGCTAGGGTTTGTGCCATCCTAGCGAACCATTGCTGTAGCTCCGGCGGTAGTTGTGCAGCCGGAGGTGCGGGTGGTTGTGCCGCGGTTGCGGCCGTAGGTGGCGCTGGAGTCGCGCCGTCGGGTAGCGGAGGGGCGGGGCGGGTGCCTCGCTTCTTCTTTTTCTTTTGGCGGAGGGTGGGCGCAGGTGCCGGTGCAGGTGAACATTTCCTACGATCACACGTCCCTAAGGTAACATTTTGTACGATAGCAAATATCCACTAATACAAAAACTTACATTTTCTACTTAACTTAGGTAGTTTACAAAACTCAAATCATTACTACCCTACGTTACCATAAATTGTTAGCGGTGGTGGGGATAGCAAACCCCCACTCCTGGCTCTTTACGAGATTACCTACCTAATTTATTATTTGGCTACCTTTCAATACGAGGTTTAGGTATTTAGGTTTCTCATTACCTTTATCAGAGACCTATACAAGAGGCCTTTATTTATATAATCTTACCTCTTAGTACCATATCAAAACCTTTAGGGCTTATAGGACAAAGGTTGGCGTATGACCTAGACACATTTCAGGTCGAAACTACCACCTCCTAGACCTATATTACCTAGCCCATTACCTCAAAACCTTTACCAGGTAGTGTATTGACTTACACACGAAAAAAGAAATACCTAACCTACTCTAAATTATTAAAAAGATGTATATTACAAGCAAAAAAAATATCAAACAACAACTATATTTCAAAAAGTAAAAATACATGTAAAGCCACTTGGAAAATAATACAGATTGAGACAAATAACAAACCAGGGTTCAATAATTATATTGAAACTATTGAATGTAATGACCAAATTATTAATAGCCCAAAAAAAATTGCCAACACATTTAATGACCATTTCATAAATCTGACAAATAAATCTAATGCTAATTTAAATTATGAACCACCTAAGGACATATTGAGTAATTCTATCTTTCTGACTCCTATTGACGAATATTATATTAAAAAAATAATCAAATCCCTGAATAACACAAACTCAGAGGGCTATGACCATATTTGCACGAAGGTTCTTAAAGCATGTAACGAGGAATTAGCTCCTGTACTAGCTTTTCTGATTAACCTCTCTATGTCCTCGGGAAACTTTCCTGACAGGCTTAAGTTTTCATTGGTAAAACCCTTGCATAAAAAAGAAAAAAAAACTAATATGGATAATTATAGACCAATTACGCTGATATCAATTCTTTCTAAAATATATGAAAAAGTCATGTTAAATAAATTATTGATGTTCTTTGAAAAATATGGCATTTTGAACCATGACCAATTTGGATTTCAAAAAAACAAATCCACAACACAGGCAATATTTAATTTAGTAAATGAAGTACTAACGAGCCTTAATGACAATAAGTATACAACAGCTCTTTTCCTCGATATGTCACGTGCCTTCGATTTTTGTTCCCATTCTCAACTGCTAAAAAAATTAGAGCACTATGGGATCAGAGGCCCAGCACTAAGCTGGATTAAAACCTACCTGTGCAACAGGATGCAGGCAGTTGAAATAGCAAAACTTGACTCAAAAAATGTCATACAAAGATTTCAGTCGGAGTTTAGGGAAAACAAATTTGGAGTACCACAAGGGAGTGTATTAGGCCCTCTACTCTTCCTAGCCTACATAAATAGTATTCCTGACTTGACAAAGCATCGCTGCATCTTATTTGCTGATGACATTTCTATTATTGTGACTACTGACAAAAATTTGACATTGAATGAACATATTAATGATATCAATAACACTATGAATTTAATAATAAACTGGCTACAATGCAATAACTTAGTAATTAATATTGAAAAAACTTATTTTATTAACTTCAACAAAATACTGCACCAAACATTAAACATAAATTATCAGGGAAGGAGACTCAACGGTACAAATGTAACAAAGTTTTTAGGTATAGAGGTGGATCATAGGTTGGACTGGAAGCAGCAAATTGAACAAATATGTAATAGGATAAATAGGTTTGCTTTTGCATTGTATAAATTGACCAAAGTAGCTTCAATAAGTGCAGCACTCACAGCATACTTTGCCTATGTCGAGTCCATCCTACGATACGGCCTGATCATTTGGGGAAACAGTACTGATGTGAATAAAGCATTCATTGCACAAAAAAAATGCATAAGGGCAATCTGTGGGACTGCACCAGATGAACCATGTGCACCGCTATTCAAGTCATTGAATATCTTACCTCTTCCGTGCATGTATATCTTTGAAATCTCAAAATTCGTCAAGAAAAACAGCCACTACTTCAAACAGGCAAAAGATGTGTATCCACGTAACACAAGAAATGGAAGTAGATTGGTGCCAGACTTCTTTCCAAGAAGTAGTCACTTGAAAAAGAATTGCTTCTGGATGTGCATAGTAATATTCAATCACCTGCCTGAAAGAATGAAAGAACTTAACATTAAACAATTCTTAAGTAATTTATATAAATGGCTTATCGCACATGTCTTTTATTCAGTGAAAGAATATTTGAACCACAAACATTGCGAATCATGTACTATAAGGTAATTTTTTCTTGTAATTGTAAGTAGTAGGTTATTTTATATTAGAAAAGTATGTACTTACTGCGCAATTGTATAGCCTGGGTGTTTTATATTTTTATTTTATTTTATCTCACTTGACATAACGTATTAATCTAATAATTCAGAATTGACATCTTGACAAAACTTTTCTTTTCAAAACTTTTCATTCGCTTTCCAAAATGGCAGCCACGCCATTTTTCCATGACATGTTTAGATTATAGTGACATTGACATTGACCAAAGAGTAAAATAATACATTGACATTTATCATAGACAATTTAATTTGACATTTGTAAACTTTTTTATGGCGAGGGGAATAGAATCATAAAGCCTCTGTCACGTAGTGATAATATTCTCTTTGGCCTTTGTATTTGTGATTGCCATTATTGTTTTTATTGTTTTTTTTTTGTGTGACTTGTTGAAATATAGAATCATTTTAATAATTATTATCTATAATATATAATAAATTTGCATGCTGCTATTGTTGGCTGAATGGGAGGAGATGTTATTAATTAAGACCTATAAATGTACCCCAATCAAAAGCAAATAAAATTATTTCTATTTCTATTTCTATAAGTAAAAACACAAGCATTCATATCATTTAATCCATAGGATACCTAAATGCCTAAACAATACCTATTTGAATTACTAAAACTTAAATATTTCACAAACTATAAAACTTACAGCTACGCTAAATATCTCATTTTACAGAACTTTTTATATGCAACAATTTAAAACCAAATAGAACGTTACATATTAATAAACTTCAAAGTAATTAAAAACACAAACTAAATGACTCAATCAGTTATAACAAGCTACTGTTTACAAATCAAAGTACTTACATGAAATAATCACAAACACAGATTCTATCACTAGTAACGCACTTAGCGGTCCATTAAACAGTCTTTTTGCTATACACATTTTAATCACTTTTTTCACTAGTTTCACGCGATTGAAGCTGTCCGTAACAGTCTCCCCCCGGTGCAGCACTCGCGGCACCTTCTTCTTCAGTAGGGAGGACAGCCAATCTCGCTGTCGGGCGACGAAAAACTCCTCCTCTTGTCTTGACATCAGCGTTGCGAATCTCGCCGTCTGGTCCCGGATACACCGCCGTCACGACGCCTCGCGGCCACACATTGCGAGGCAGGCTGGAGTCGACGATGATGACGACGTCACCGGGCTTAAGTGAGCGGCCCGTGACGTCACGCGCACCCCCGCGCGGAATGAGCTCGGGCAGGTACTCGCGCACCCAGCGGCGCCAGTACTCGTCGGCCAGCGCCTGCGCAGCACGCCATGCCTTGCGCGAAGCTGGCTCGCACGGCCCAGTGAGTGGCAGGCCGCGCGAACCCCCCAACAGAAAGTGATTTGGGGTGAGCGCCTCTGGATCTTCTTCGCTGACTGGTACGTGGGTTAGCGGGCACCTCTTCTCGCGGCGACTTCTCGTTCAGTGTGACTCGTAGCGCGCTTTTGACCGAGCGCACGAGCCTCTCCCACGCGCCTCCCTGATGTGGCGCGCCCGGAGCGATGTAGCGCCACTCCATACGCTCTGTTAGTGCGTAATCACGTAGCGCCGGTTCCCATTCTTCTACCGCACGACGCAACTCTACGTCGGCGCCTCTGAAGTTTGTTGCATTATCTGAGTACATCACGCGCGGCCACCCGCGGCGCGCGCCCATTCTTCTTAGAGCCATGATTGCCGAGTCTGTGGATAGCGACGCCACCAATTCTATATGTATCGCTCTCGTCGTGAGACACGTAAATAGTGCGCCCCACCGTTTTTCGTGCCGCCGTCCCACCGTCACCGTTAGAGGTCCAAAATAGTCGGCCCCGCAGTATGTGAAGGCCCTCGTGAATGGCTGTAATCTTGCCTTAGGTAAATCTCCGTGCACTGGAACCACAGGACGTGCCTTTCGTACGCGACAAAACACGCATTTGCTAGCGACTGTACGTATCGTCGGTCTCAGTCGTAGTATCCAGTATTTGGCTCTGACGTCATTCACAACGCGCTCATTGTGTGCGTGGTGGGCGCGACGGTGCTCACGATATAGTAGCAACCGCGCATACGGGTGCCTGCCGTCCAGTACTACGGGGTGAGTAGCGGGGGCAGACACACCCGCTGCCCCTATCCGTCCCCTGGCACGCAGCACACCTTGTTCGTCCAAATACGGATCTAGCTTTCGTAGCCGGCTTCCTGCTCTGAGGTTTCGCTTTGCGGTGATGCGTTCTATCTCTTCAGCGAAACATTGGCGCTGCGAAGCTCGTTGCAGTCTCATCTCAGCCTCTTCTAAAAGTTCTACATTCATCGTAGCGGCACGGTCACGACATTTGCGTACGAATAGTAATACTCTCGCCATCGCTCTCACCAAGCGTTCATATGAGGAAAAACGCTCGGCTCGGGGCACACTATCGTTTGCTTCTCCCATTGTCGTGAGCACTATCTCTACCGTGTCCTCTTCCGTTACGATATCACACGTGGGCCATAAAGCCTCATCTTCATATAAAAATTTGGGTCCTTTAAACCATCTGTCATTACACGTCTTCATCTCTACATAAGGGCGCGTTGCGTCGTCCGCCACATTCAGCGCTGTCGGAACCCATCTCCATTGGCTAGCGTCCGTAGTCTCGGCTATCTCTCCTAAGCGGTGCGCTACGTATGGTGAGTAACGCACGCTATCATTCCGTATCCAATGCCACACGGTACGCGAATCCGTCCAATATACAGTTTTCTCGGGTTCCCAGCCTTGCTGTCTCTTGATAGAGCTTGCCAGACGCGTCCCAATCAGAGCCGCTTGTAATTCGAGTCTTGGTACGCTAAGATGTTTCATTGGCGCTACCCGTGCTTTAGCGGCCGCTAATGTCACTTCTATTTCACCATTTTCATTCTTGACGCGCCAGTAAGCCGCGGTCGCGTAAGCAACTTCACTTGCATCACAAAATATATGTAGTTCTCGGCTCGGCTCTCCCCCCGTTTGAGCGTAGAGGCGCGGTAATCTTAGTGTTCGTAGCTTTTCTATGTCTCTAAGCCATTGGATTATCTCTTCGGCCTCCGGCCCTGGTAAAGCCTCGTCCCACTCTACGTTTAGTTTCCAAATGTTTTGTAATACAATCTTCGCTCGAATGGTGTAGTAGCTTAGTAAGCCCAACGGATCGAAAACCGACATCACGGCGCTTAGCGCTTCTCTCTTTGTCGGTGGCCTCGCTAACGTCTTCACTTCAGCCGGTACCCTCGCAAGCGTCGTGTTGAACCCCAGTGTGTCGGTCACCGCATCCCATAGTAACCCCAGCGTGCGACCACAATCGTCTAGGTTGGACCCCAGTTGCTTGGGCGATGACGTAGCACGGCTCTCTAATGGCAGCTCAGCTAAGACTCTAGCTTCGTTTGAGTTGAAGCCTGTCAGCTTGAATCCTGCTCGCCTGTGCACTTCAATCACTTGTTTCATCGTAGTAATTGCCCGTTCCTTAATATCAAAACTGTCCACCCAGTCGTCCATATAATGATTGCTAGTTATCGCTTGACATGCTAGCGGGTACTCGTCGGCGCTCTCTCTCGCGTTCCAGTCACGCACACTATGTGCTAAGAATGGCGAACTCTTTGCCCCAAATATCATCGACGTCATTTTATATTTTCGTGGCGGTCCATCTCTATCGCCGCCTCTCCATAGAAACATCTGTGCCGGTTGGTCTATAGGTGCGATTTTCACTTGTAAAAACATCTCTTGAATGTCGGCTGTTATTGCTATCCTTTTCTCACGGAACCGCAAAAGCAACCCATTTAAATCTTGTAATAAATCGGGCCCCTCTAAAAGCTCATCATTGAGGCAAACATCATCGGCTTTTGCCGCCGCATCGAAAACCAATCTTAACTTCCCCGGCTTGTTCACGTTAGTAACCGCGAAGTGAGGCAGGTACCATGATCGTGGATCGTCTGTCTCTTTCCCACTGCACTGCTCCGCGTAGCCTTTCGTGAATAAATTTTCTATCTGTGCTGTATAAGCTTTTTCAAAGTCGCTTGACCGGTCCATCTTGCGTTCTATAGACTTCAAGCGTTTTACAGCGTTATAATAACTGGGTGGTAGCGTGACGTCGTCTCTCTTCCACGGTAGTCGTACTTCGCACTGGCCGCCGACTCGTTTAATACTCTCATTGAACGCTTTAATCGCTCTCACTTCCATTGGGTTTTCGCGTTCCCTCCTAGCGATACCGAGTGCGTCTATTTCAAAGTAACGTTTCACCATGTCGTGCAATTCAACCTCGGGTGCGATGAGCTCCGTCTTGTATACGTTAGACGCGCCCTCTAGCGCCGTAATTCGAGGCGCCGTTCCATGTATGACCCACCCTAGCTTCGTAAGCGACGCTACCGGTTGTCTCTGATTGCCCATTAACAACTTTCGTGACACAATCAAATGCCAATTATCGGCCCCGATCAGTAAACGTGGTTTCACTCTGTCATAACACACGTCACTAGCCGTTAATTTTCTTAAGTGTGCGTACTGTAAGCAATCTTCACTAACTGTTTGATGATTGAGCGTCAAACTTGTCATCGTTTTGGCGCGAACATGATGGGTGCTTTCATCTCTTGCTACTAACACTAGGCTTACGTCTTCACTGTTCGCTACGCTCCCTTGCGCGTTTATACTACATATACGCAAGTCGCTTACAGGCCCTTTCGCACCCATTTCGTCCGCCAGGACTTGATCAATGATCGTTATTGTCGATCCCTCGTCCAGCAGCGCATATGTCTGTACGGCGCCGCCGGGTCCCTTAACTGTCACTGGACACACCTTTAACATGACATTCGCCGCGACGTTGGCCCTATTAATCGTGGCGATCGTCTCAGTCTGCGACTCTCGCACCAACGTCTCTTCATTACTGGCGGCACGGTCCTTATGCAACGTAGCGTGGTGACGCGCATTACAGTTGTTCACCCCGCATAGTTTGTGTGTACAGCGGAACCTCCGGTGCTTATTGTCTACACACCGAAAGCACACTCCATTATTTCTTGCCCACTGCCATCTTTCATCTACCGTCATGGCTTTGTATTTGTTACAGTGGGGTACTTCATGATCGTTTCCACATAGTAAACACGGCGCTGGCGGCGTCTCTTTCTGGCCCAAAGTGTATATTCTTGCTACATTTTTCTTTTTATCGGTGCGTTTCTCGCTACGGTTTTTTACAGCGACGTTTTCTCTTTGCTGTGACGTAGTCGGTACGTATGCAAAACGCAGCGCGCAGTCGGCCTCTTTCATAAGGAATCGAGATAAAATAATTATTTCAGGCTCGCTCGATTCATTCTTTTCGGCGTAGGCGACCCAGTTCGATAACAAATGTGGGCTGAGTTTCTAGACTACTTCTCGAACCAATAGCGGATTTCGTAAGTACCCTCGGTCATCAACCGCTTGAATAACGCAAACTATATTTTGCAATTTCACAGCGAGGGTATTTAATTCTGTAGCACTCGTACCGGAACGCGGTAAACTTTTCATATCTTCGAGCGCTCTGTCTATAAGCACTTCGGGGCGGCCGTAGCATTGTTCTAGTGTGGTCATAATACGATCGGGGTCGGTCGCACTCCATAATAGCGCCGACACACTCTCTCTCGCCTCCCCTTTTAAGCTCACGCGTAATCTTGCTAGATTTTCCTCTGCAGTGAACTTATATAATCGTGTGGAATCACGCACTGCGGCCTTGAATAACAACCATTCCGTCGGTGAGCCACTAAACACGGGCAGCTCTTGCGCGTACCGCGGCATCGGTCGTCTAGTTAGAACCCTGTCCAATGTTTCAGCGAGGTTTTCCACCCCGTAGCCCTTTTTCGTATCGATTACGGGCCTCGCGTCAGCCTCCATTGGATTTATACTAAACGTTCGGTTTCTATCTGTTTCTAAGGCGCGCGCCTCATTGCGCTTCATATCCCTGTCTCTGTCTTGCACGATAGCGGGAGCGATATCTCTGTCTCTTTCTTGTGAAACGACGGGAACGATATCTCTGTCTTTCTCTAAATTTTCGTCTACCCGACACCGAGGATCGGCTGTGGTATCCAACCATTCTTTCAGCCTCTCTGGGACGCTCTCGGCGGGTAAGCTCGCACGGGTTTCTTCTTCCATAATAGTATCCATTTCAACTTGTAACCTTTGTTGAATTAATTCACGTTCTAATTCCATTTCTCGTCTCTTAATCTCGGCCAACTGTTCCGCGGCCCGAAGTTGCGCCTGCCGGACGCGCGCCGCTACACTCGACGAACACACTGACGGCGGGTTACGTCTCAAAGCCCCAGTGTCGGTGGCGGCGGCGGCGGCGGCGTTGCCATCGTCAACTTCCTTGGTGGGCGGCGGCGGTAACGATCTCTCTGTACCACTTTCTGTGGCCTCTTGCATCGCGACTGTAGTCAATAACGGTGGTGGTGGCGGTGGCTGTGGCGCGATCGTCGACGGTGACGCCGGTGGCTCATCATATGTGATTGCCTCCCTCTTCTTCCCTCCAGATTGGCTTCTCGTGACTGGCATCTTTTTCTTTCTTGATGTCTACTCCTAACAATCTCGCCCGGGCACACTAGCGAGGGGAGCCCAGGTGAGGATGGAGGTTGTAGCAGGAGTGGAAGGGAGGAACTACCCGGCAGAGGGGGTGTGCAACTCCGAGGTGCTCGGCTACCGGGAGGAACGCCCGGCAGCGTCAGCAGTGCCTACAGACCGGCCCTCAGTGCGACACAACCCTTACCGGCGTAGCCGGACAATTTCAGCTGCCTTGAAAAAGGCGGCTGGCAGCCGTGTCCGTCAGACTGCACCGCCTTGAATGGCGTTACTCACACTAACCACACTTGGCACCGTTAGGGTGTGGCAGTGTGAGCCGCGGTCCACCCGCGTAGTGAAACTAGTTACTGTGATTCTTCTTTCTTCAGTGAACGTATTATGTTTACTGTGATGCTTCTTTTCTTCAGTCTTCAGTGAACGTATTATGTTTACTGTGATGCTTCTTTTCTTCAATAATCGTTGGACGTATATATGTTAATGTGATGCTTCGCTTCTTTCTTCTCGCTTGACGCGCAGAATCTTCTTATCCGCTGCTCTGAAGGACCACGCAGTACTGTTACCGATGTCGGTAACCTCAACACTGCACCATAGGATGATTCGCCAAGCAGGAACAGAATGAAACACTTTCTTCTTATATGCCCATATATTGTGGTTATAACGAATTGGGCCGTGCGAGCTTACAACATTTCCTACTTTTTTTTTTTTTTTTTTTTTTTTTGGGGCTCTCCACCTTAGGGGCTTTGAGCCACCCTCCCCCACGGGGGGGAAGGAGGCGGGAAATCCTCATTGGATACCACCTAGCCGGTTGCTACCGGACTAATCTGGTTATGTCAGACTCGTACTGACTAAAAACCGCCTTAATCTGGTTACGTGACCGGAAAGTCAACGAACCTTCATCCGGAAGCGACTGCCCTCCCTCAGGGGAGAGGACAGCGCAGACGTCACATTTCACCTAGGTGATTGTGCGTCGAGAGACGAGTAACAATTAAGCTGACTCCCTGAGGGGGATCGATCAGCCAGAGAGGGGGGGGGGGGTGACCTGAAGGGTCGGGCTTGGTGGGGTTTAATCGTCCTCCGTCGCCTCCAGGAGGAGGTTCAGGTCAGACGAAAGCTTGTTGGGAGGGTCCGTTAGGACCGATTTAGGTCGGCGGGAAAACGGGGCGGAGGAGGTAGGCGGGTCATAGACCGCTGCGGAACGGATAAGGGGGTTAGGATGGTCTCCTGCTGCTTTAAAAAAGCGTTCAGAGGCCTTACAGGTCCATTGCTGGAGGGTGGGAAGGTCTAGGTCCCTATGCAAGTCCGCATTGCGAACGTAGTAAGGAGCGTTTGCCGCTCTGCGGCAGAAAAGGTTTTGGACTACTTGTAATTTATCAAGTGTTTTTGGGGCGGCGTGAGCGAATACGGCAGAGGCGTATGTCATCACCGGTCGTATGCAAACCTTGTAGAGTGTTCGCTTGTTTCGGAGGGACATTCTACTATGGCGACCTAACATGGAGTTAAGTCGGTGAAGATAGAGACGGGCATTACGGGTCACTCTTTTGACGTGAGGCTCGAAAGTGAGTCTCTGGTCCAGAGTGACGCCGAGATATTTGGCAGACCTCTGCCAGGGGATGGATTTACCTAACATAGTGGGAGGTGGGTGATTGGGGTGCATGGTATGGCGCTTAGTATCGAAGTAAACTGCAGCGGATTTCTCCGGGTTTACTTCGATGCGCCATTTGCGAAACCATTGGCCTAACTTATTGATAGAGGACTGTAGCCTCGGAAGGATTGAGTTGACGTTTTGGCCTTTGCGATAAAGAGCCGTGTCGTCAGCAAAAAGGGATAGTTGAACGCCGTCGTTCGGAATGGGTATGTCATTTGTGTAGACTATGTACAGCAGGGGAGCGAGGACTGAGCCTTGAGGCACACCTGCTGTAATAGGGCGGGGGGAGGAGAGGGTACCTTCGTGTTTGAAACGGAAGGTACGGTGATGAAGGAAAGATGCCACTAACCGGACCAAACGCAAGGACAGATTTAGTCTGTGTAACTTGACGATTAGTCCGGTGTGCCAAACCTTGTCAAAAGCTTTGGCGACATCGAAAAAGACTGCTACTGTTTTATATCTTTTAGGATAGAAACCGCTGGAGATAAACTCGACTATGCGGTGAACTTGTTGGGGACATGAGTGCTTTGGCCTAAAGCCGTATTGGTGGGGGATGATCAAGTTTTCCCCGAAGAGGTGCTCTCTCATACGAGAGAGTACGCACCTCTCGAGGAGCTTGCCTAACGCCTTGAGGAGGCTTATGGGACGGTGACTGGTGGGGAGATTCGGGGGTTTACCCGGTTTAGGAATGCCTATTACGATAGCATCTTTCCAGGCGGCTGGAAAGTAGCAATGATCGAAACAGGCGTTGAAAATAAGTGTGAGATAGGTTAGCACTTGGATGGGAAAGTGCTTAAGGGCCATGTTAGAGATACCGTCGGCACCGGGCGCCTTTTTGGGTCTGAGGTCTTTAATAAGAAGTCCGAGTTCGTCAGTCGAAACTGTCATACGGTCAGTATCGGAAGGCAGAGGTATGGAGTTAAAGGTGTTGAACTCCTCGTCTACCTTCCTTATGTGGGAGGGGTCGCACTCTTGGGTGCTAACAGAGCATTGGGCAGCAATACTGTCTGCGAAACATTCCGCCTTCTCATCGTCTTCGAAGGCTGTAGAGCCATCTGGACGGAGAAGGGGGGGGACATGGGTGATAGCATCACTACGGAGAGACCTAGCCACTCTGTAGTAGGCTAGGTGAGAGGGAGTGATATCGGCCATGAGATCGGCAAAACTATCGTTCCTAAACTCTGCGAGTTTGGTGGTATAAGTTTTTTGGAGTTGGTTGGCTTTACGCCTAAACTCAGGGGTGGGATACTTTGCCGCTCTCCGGAGAGCGGCGTTTTTGGCCCTTCTCAGGTTGCGCAGAGCCGGAGAGATGGCACTGTGGTTTTTCACAGGTACCTCTCTCGCGTTCTCAGCAACGGCTGATTGGACCAAAGTAGTGAGGGAGCTCACCGCACAGTCTATTTTATCCGTACTATCAAAATAGTCGGCTCCAATAGCGTACGGTGAGTTGTCAGCGTCCATAGCCGACGAAAGGGTGGATTTGACACCGTCCCAGTTGGTGATAAGTTTAGTGGGAGGGCGGGAGGGGTTTGGGCTTCCCATGATAAGGGAGACAGGGCGATGGTCTGAACCGAGATCGTCGAGCGAGTCAATCGAGTTCAGAAGGAGGGAGACACCTTTCACTATGGCAAAGTCAAGTATGTCGGGGTCGTGGTCAGCATTATAGGGATAATGAGTAGGGGCGTAAGGAGAGATGACATCTACGTCAAGAGCTTTGACTATTTCAAGAAGGCGGCGGCCGCCAGTATTGGTTTTAAAGCACGTCCAGTCCGTGTGCTTGCAATTGAAATCACCAAAAAGAATAACAGAGTCGCCTAAGGAAAAGAGCGATACGAAATCACTTTTAACGGGGAGTGTGCCTGACTGTATGTAGACGGAGGCTATGATAAGAGTGCGGTGACCCGTCATAGACAGTCTACATATAGTGGCCTCCATATTCTTGAGTGGTGGCGTAGGAATACTAGAGCAATGAATTGATCTCTTGAAGTAGATGGCAGTACCTCCTGAGGCGTCCTGAGTGGACGGAGGGTTTGGGAGATCGGCACGGTCATTGCGTACCATTGAGTATTTAGGAATCGTGAACCCTTTCCGGTCAGCGGGTTTGAGCCACGTTTCCTGAATAAGAAGGAGGTCAACATCTCTGTCGCGGACAAATTCCCTTAGTTCAGGTACTTTGTCGCGCAGAGAATGGGCATTGAATGAAACAAGCGAGATACCCTTTGGTTTAATACGACCGGAGGTGAGAGCCACGTTCGTATTAGTGGGACCCGTTTGGGTAGTGGGAATAGAGGGCGTACTCATAATGAGCGAAGAAGTGATTCGTGCTCGCAGATAGCCACCAGTTTTTCCTGGGGAGTGCGAGCTTTACGGAGCTTACCCGCTAAAATGGAAATCTCCCCTAGGTTGATGCCACGAATTGCGTTTATTACAACGCTCATGTCATCGGCCAGGGAGGTCCCATTTTGCGGGAAGGGTGAAGGGACTGGGTTTGAGGCAGGAGCCTTTTTGGAAGATTGCGCCTTGGGCGGCGGAGTGGGAGGGCCCCAAGCCGGCTTGGGAGCCGGGGGAGCGGGAGCTTCTCTCGACTTGGGAGCGAGAGGGAAGTGATCGTTTGTACGGGGCGGAGGGCCTTTCGGTGTCTTCTTCTTATGAGAAGAGGACTTCTTATGAGAAGAAGACCCCTGGGCCTTCTTTTTAGAAGATTGGGGTCGCGGGGCGCGCGGGCAGCCCTTGTAATTGGCAGTATGACCGACCTGGCTACACAGCACACAAGCGGGAGGGTCAGGGGAGTCGCGAGTGCGGGAGCACTCTTTGGTGGAATGAGGAATAAGGCACTTTACGCACCTAGGGGGAGCTGAGCAGTTGGCTGCCGCATGCCCATAAAGTTGGCAGCGGTGGCACTGTCCCGGAGTGCCGCGCCTATGAGGAGGCTCTACTTTAATCTCGGAGAGACCGCAGACCTTGAGGTCCTTGGCCCGGAAGAGATCGCGCGCAGAGGGTTGATTAGTCAATATGACTAAAGCGAGAGGGAAGGCTTTCCCCTTTCGGCTGTACATTTTGTGTACAGACTCCGCGGGAAAGCCTTGGGAAACGAGATCCTTGTGGATGTCGTCGTTGGAAATGTCGTGGGGCATGTTGCGGAGGACCGCACGTACCTTACGCTCTTCAGGGAGGGCGTAGGTGTGATAAGCCACTTTGCGAGTGGTGAGAAGGCGCGTGAGATTTCTAAAATCGTCACGCGTGGGGGTTTGGACCTTAACGGCTACACCCACGTTTTTGGCGTGGGTGTAGTGCACCTTTTCGTTGGTGCAAAGGGTCGAGATTTCCGTCCACTTGCTTACGTCACGGACGAAAACAGGCGGAGGGAGAGTGACCTTTACAGGCTTAGGGTCGCACCTAGTGTGCGGACGGGAGGGTGGAGGGGTGGCCTTACGGGCCGGGGCCGTATCGGCGGAAACGTTAGTGGCTAGTGTAGCCGGGTCGATGTCTATTGACATAAGTGGGACAGGTGACGCGGGGGCCACTGAGGGCTTGGGGGAACGCAGCTTAGAAAGGCGCTTGCGTTTGTAGGTCACCGTTTGGAAATCGGTGAGAGTTTTGGAGGAGGAGGTCGAATCCGTATCGGATTCGGTTTCGGTATTACGAGCCTGCGAGGAGGACTCGGAAGAAGAGGATTGGGAGGGTGAGGGAGAACGCTGAGAAGCGGTTCTCTTAGTAGGGACATTGGGGCCATTAGTATCGCAGTCCATTGCGAAAGAAAGGGTCGGGGTTGGAGGGCGGGACGTGGGTTTGGGAGGTACGGGGACCTTTTGGGAGGTTTGGGATTGGGAGGGACGATACGCCGCCTTTTTCTCCGACAGCAGCTGGAGTATGGACTCCATGCTGCTTTCGGGGATCAAGGGACGTATGTCGTCGAGGGACAAGGGGAAAAAGGTCTGTGAGTCAATCGACTCCATGACCTAGAGTGAAGCTACGTTAAAATAGACTAGTTGCGATCGCGCAACACAAACTAGTTGCAACCGTGCAACGCAAAGTAAGACACACCCCTCGCCAGGAGGCGAGGGGGGAAGGGGGAGCGCGGGTTTTCCCTACTCCTATCAATCTCGCCTGGGCACACTACCGAGGGGAGCCCAAGTGAGGATGGAAGGTGAAGCAGGAAAGGAAGGGAAGGAACTACCCAGCAGAGGGGAAGTGTCACTCAGAGGTGCTCGGCCACCGGGAGGAACGCCCGGCAGCGTCAGCAGTGCCTACAGTCCGGCCCTCTTTGCAACAAAACCCGTACCGGCGTAGTCGGACAAATTCAGCTGCCTTGAAAAAGGCGGCTGGCAGCCGCGTCCGTTCGACTGCACCGCCTTGATCGGCGTTACTCAGACTAACCACAGTTTGGCACCGTTAGGTTGTGGCAGAATGAGCCGCGGTCCACCCGCGTTGAAACTAGGATACCGAAGAATCCGAATCGTGAGATGAGAGCGCAACGGAACGAGCGACACAGAACGTGACCGCTCGCAACGAAGGCAAAAATGGAAGTGATGAACATTTCCTACGATCACACGTCCCTAAGGTAACATTTTGTACGATAGCAAATATCCACTAATACAAAAACTTACATTTTCTACTTAACTTAGGTAGTTTACAAAACTCAAATCATTACTACCCTACGTTACCATAAATTGTTAGCGGTGGTGGGGATAGCAAACCCCCACTCCTGGCTCTTTACGAGATTACCTACCTAATTTATTATTTGGCTACCTTTCAATACGAGGTTTAGGTATTTAGGTTTCTCATTACCTTTATCAGAGACCTATACAAGAGGCCTTTATTTATATAATCTTACCTCTTAGTACCATATCAAAACCTTTAGGGCTTATAGGACAAAGGTTGGCGTATGACCTAGACACATTTCAGGTCGAAACTACCACCTCCTAGACCTATATTACCTAGCCCATTACCTCAAAACCTTTACCAGGTAGTATAAGTAAAAACACAAGCATTCATATCATTTAATCCATAGGATACCTAAATGCCTAAACAATACCTATTTGAATTACTAAAACTTAAATATTTCACAAACTATAAAACTTACAGCTACGCTAAATATCTCATTTTACAGAACTTTTTATATGCAACAATTTAAAACCAAATAGAACGTTACATATTAATAAACTTCAAAGTAATTAAAAACACAAACTAAATGACTCAATCAGTTATAACAAGCTACTGTTTACAAATCAAAGTACTTACATGAAATAATCACAAACACAGATTCTATCACTAGTAACGCACTTAGCGGTCCATTAAACAGTCTTTTTGCTATACACATTTTAATCACTTTTTTCACTAGTTTCACGCGATTGAAGCTGTCCGTAACAAAAGTGTTAGAGATTAAAAACTAATGGATATGAACATTTCGTGTCCACTTAAAGTTTTCTAGCAATAATTTTGTGTTACTTACAAACTTTGTGGTTGCTTCTAATTGTAACAAAATAGCTTATGTTAAAAATAACATAAGCTATTTTGTTACAAGATATAAAAATATAGGTTGGTGTTTAAGGTTATTAGATCATTTTGTGGGGAATATCCGTAAGCCACCACTTGACAGATGGCGACGGGAATAGAAAGCCTGGATCACCTACTTTATTTTTAGGGTTCTGTACCCAAAGGGTAAAAACGGAACCCTATCACTAAGACTCCGCTGTCTGTCTGTCTGTCAATAGGCTGTATCTCATGAACCGTGATAGCTAGACAGTGGAAATTTTCACAGATGATGTATTTCTGTTGCCGCTATAACAACAAATACTAAAAATAGAATAAAATAAATATTTAAGGGGGGCTCCCATATAACAAACGTGTTTTTTTTTTTTTTGCCGTTTTTTGGTACGGAACCCTTCGTGCGCGAGTCCGACTCGCACTTGGCCGAATTTTTTACCGACTTCAAAAGGAGGGAGGTACTCAATTCGACCCGTTTTTTTTTTTTTTTTTTTTTTTTCTTTTTTTGTTTTTTGTATGTACACCGATTACTCGAAGACGGCTGGACCGATTGAAATGATTCAAACGTTATTACATTAGGTAAACTCCCAAGTTGGTCCCATTTTTTAAAATTTTGAAATCGGTTCAGTACTTTTCAAGTAATCTTGAAAAAAAGCACGAAAATAGTATGATTTTGTGTGAACTACCTCGATGATCAGTCGTATAACTTCTTTGTTTATGAACTGAATAAGATAATTATGTTTTCGTTGGAAAAGGGATATCTTAAGTGTAGTTCTTTAACCGACTTAAAAAAGGAGGTTCTCAGTTTGACCCGCATGTATGTATGTTTCTCCGCGATTAACTCACGTTTGGCTGAGCCGATTTTAATTTCTACCTAAATAATATACCTACACTACCTAATACAAAAGGTACCTACACTAAAAATAAAAAAATAAAAAATTGTTTAAAAAAACAAAAAACCGACTTCAAAAAACCTACCTCTAAAAAGCAAGAAATAATATTCGTAATAATAAAACACGTCTATTGAAGTCGGGTGGGGCTTTTAGAATAAAAAAAAAGACATTTGTACTCCAGCCCCACCCGACTTCAATAGACGTGTTTTATTATTACGAATATTATTTCTTGCTTTTTAGAGGTAGGTTTTTTGAAGTCGGTTTTTTGTTTTTTTAAAGTAAATTTACAGATTAGGAATTCAGCCCCGTGAGGATTCCATTAGTAGAGCTCTACTACTAGGGTGAAGGGCAATGCTTCCGACATCCTACCCAATGCAGGTGGTATAGCGCAAGGCGAAGATGGGCGCCATTTGTGGTCATCTTTCGTGTCTCGCACTATACATTATTTTTTCGCAAGCGTTTTCCTTACATTCTGTATATTGTATAATGAAGATGAAGCTTATGAATAGTAGGGTTTTCTTTATTTACTTCTAAACACTTGAGTTTCAGGGCTCAGGCTCCTGAAAATGACTGAAAAATCTGAATTAAATATATTGATTAAATAGATTATTGATTAAATAGTTTTCTTATTAATTTTAAGAAGGTAGGTAATTACCTACCTTGATTGAAAACAAATGCAAGAATTAATTCATTTCAGCTGCATTTTGTTTATATTATTCTTTTTTATGCCCCCGATTCAGGTAATTCATAATGAATGATAAACATATCACTCGCCTTTGTTTATGCCATATTCAATGTTATTGTTATATTCTATTGTGGATATATACGTGTTAATCTATAGTGAACACTTGACATGATGCCATGCCGGATGACGGTACAGAGTGTCCACTGTCGTGTCGACGTCAGTCAGCCATTGTGCGGCGGCGGCCAAACTGCAACTGAATATAGTCCGTTCGCAGTTAGATAGTGTCGGTACGCCCGCAAGCACTTGTCTAGGATGATAGGCTGCAGTAAGTAGGCATGCCACTCTACGAAAAACGAAGTACCTATACGCAGTTTAAAATATATCGGACGTGTCGGAATTTAAATGTTGTCAACTGGAAAATTCAAAATAATTTTCTAAGTCTTACAAAAAAAATGTTCCGCCTGTTTTTTGTGCAGCATCTCCTTTTATAGAGTACTAGCTGCCGCCCGCGACTTCGTCTGCGTGGAAAGTTTTTTTGCTATCCCTCGGGAACAATACTTTTTTCGGGATGAATGGTACCCTATGTCCTTTTCTGTATCCCTGACAACGTGTATGCAAAATTTCATGACGATCGGTTCAGTAGTTGTGACGTGAAGGCGTAACAAACAAACAAACAAACAAACGGACTTTCGCATTTATAATATTAGTAAGGATAACTGTCATTGTGCGGCAGTCATGCTGCACTAGCTCGGCTCAGTCATGGCCACTTCAAGATACGAAGTTATAACAACTAGAGTTGGAATATAGACAATTATGTCGGAAGCGTGTTCAATATTATTCTCAGAGGTCTCTTGTAGGCAAATTAAAAAAAAAACAATAAGTATCATCATATAGATTTCACTTTTAACGGTTGCATAACATGATACTTCGTTTACATATTTACCACCCATTTTGTTTTTTTATTATTATGTTTATCTAACAGAAACTAAACAGCAATTTTCCTCTATCATTTAACTTATCATATTAATTTGTTGAAATAATGTATGATGTATGTGCGCAGTTAAATAAAACAAATAAATATTCTTCTACGAATAGTCAGATATAGTTTTATTTACGTTAACTAGATTAAATGTTATGGTATTTCGCCAAAGGAAAAAATATTAAACCTACAATTATTATAAATAATGTTAGTAATTTTGTTTCGTCTCTATAGAATTAGTCTAGACTAGCAGCCGCCCGCGGTTTCACCCGCGTGGTTCCCGTTTCCGTGAAAATATCGGGATAAAAAGTATTCTATGTTTCAATTAAGGCTCCGTTATGCGAAATCATTTGTCTCTGTCTTTTTCTTTACGTGTAAAGAGTATGGAAAATAACCTCACTTCTGCACTTTTTCGATGTTTTTCGTTGTTTTAACATCATTATCTTTAGCACAATTATCTTTCTTGAAAAAAAGTTATTGCAGCAACTGCACAGTACGTTAAAGTGTATTTTGATGTAGAATTCAATATGGCCCGCGACAAGCGCTTTTGATGATATTCTTATTTGTTTTTACAATCATCTGTGAGGTTTATACGCAATTTAATACTTGTAGCTACTAGATAATCTCTTTAGCTTGTCGGATGCTTTTTTGTGACTACAACTTCACGTTTTCTATATAAAAATATGGCCCGCGCAAACCATGTTTTCCTATTATGGCCCCTTAAGGCTATCTACTATCTGTGTGCTAAATTTCAACCAAATCCGTTCAGTAGTTTTTGCGTGATTGAGGATCAAACATCCATACCCACAAACTTTCACATTTATAATATAGTATTTATTTAGTAGGATTATAGAATTAGATTAAAATTTATTCATTTAAACTGTCTTGCAAATTGTTTGTTACCTATGACTACAAAGTTATTGTTGAGAACGTTTTAATTAGGCGTACTTAACTTAAATTTTTGACCGCAAACGTTACGTAGAATAGATTAAACCAACTAAACCATCGCCATTGGTGGGCCACACAATCCTATTTACGCCCCATGAAAACATTTCACAATTTACGGTTCGAAAATAAAAGTAGCACACACACTATAAAATCCCTTGATGTTTCTCCTATCTGAGAGTGCCCTGATTCTGTTGACACTTTATGTTGTGTTTGATGTTCGTACACTGTTGATCTGTGATTTCAAGCGTTTTACTGAAAGCTCGAATGCACGAAATTTTGAAAGTAGGTATTTTTATATGTATCTGAATTAGTTTAATACATTAAAACACCTTGTGTAGGTAAGCACGAAGCCTGAGCAAGGTCGCCGCCTTGGCAATAAATTTGAAAAAATACGTTATAAGATTAATAAATAATACAGGGAAATAACTTTTCAGTAATTTTTCTTCGAAACTTTGTAAATTTTACACTTAAAACAATAGTTCTAACATGAAAATGTTCGTATTGATATTCTACAGGTCACCCCCTTCTTAATTTTCACGATAAAATTATTAATATGAAAATATTCAAGTTTTAGTCCGAACGCCATACGATTATTCAAAAATAAACATTGCTATAATTAGATTACTTATCGTACTTAATTTTGTCGAATCGTGTGAAATATCAAGTCAGACTGTGTCATTCATTCAGTATTTACCTACTCAGGTTTTAGTTAAAATCTAAGTTTTTTTCACGCGGCATAGTCTTTTACTGATTCAATTCATTTGTTTCAATGAATTAAATCAGGATGTCAATGTTGTTAATTACTTTATGAAGTTAATATAGATCTAATATACTTTTTTTACTTTTTTATGTAACCTTGTTTACTACAAAATCGTTTAGGAAGTGTCATCAAAGAAACTCCAAGTCTCTGTCGCCATTTCTACAAGTATAATTATTATTAACGGTTTCTTTGCTAAACAAAAGATTTCACCGTTAATTTGATGCGTCTTCGTCGTAACACTAAACTACTCTACAAGTCTACACTATAGGTTTAAAGCTTTCTTCACAAATTTTTTATAATATTTCCTGGATATCTTCATATATTTTTCCATTATGGCTAGACAGATTATGGCAACGAAAAAATAACAGACAGGATACAATTATGATAGAGATATAGGACAACCGATTTCCCGCCCGCGTGCGCCTGAAGCTGAGTTTCTATTGAAAAGAACACACTTTCATTGAATAGGATTTTAGATTAGAACTCCACTTTTCCACTTGTACTTACAACTTAGGAAAATAGGGTTAGGATTACTGAATAATGCATTGAGTGATAGTGTCGCTACAATTTGTAGGTTACAGCATCGCATCAGACTGCATACCTACATTCTTCACCTTCTACAAAAACGTTTATTCAAACAGCAATCAATGTATTGTATTACCTGTTTCATTTTACTAGTGAATTCATCAAATTAATGATGATTGAGGGAACATTGTTATAGGTGTTTTGTCTCACCTACGGCTTAAAAACGGGAAACAATTTGTCTCGTTGTGTTGAGCAAGATCGTTGAACAATGGATGCGCAGGCGCCGGTGGGTGTCGCCAACACTGCATATTCAACATAAGTCAGTACAAGGCTAAATAATTTCTTTGTCCTTTTATCACTTTGCGTGTTAATTATTTCAAGCACGGATTTAGATCATATATAGTAATTAGTAGGTCTTAATTTCCTTAAATAGGTATAGGTACTTTGATTGGAAGCTAAAACTCGTCACAGAATCCTATTTATTGAATATGTTATCCTTATCATCAATCGCTAAAATTGACATGTAAAATGTATAGGGTGCCTAGATAATGGAAAAAAGAAATAAGTAAATAATTCTCAAATTAAACCGTCCTTCAAAATATTTATAACTCGCAGACGCCCGCGACTTCGTCTGTGTAGAAAGTTTTTTTGCTATGCCTCGGTAACAATACTATTTTCGGGATCAAAATTACCCTATGTCCTTCTTTGTACCCCTGACACCGTGTATGTAAAGTTTCATTATAATCGGTTCAGTAATTAGGACGTGAAGGCGTAATAAACAAACAAACGGACTTTCGCATTTATAATATTAGTACCTAAGGAAACCACAACTTCAGTTCATAATAATTAATTAATGTATGGCTTTTCAACTTTTTAATTGAGTGTTCGTGTGTCGAACTAGCAGTGTTAAAGTTTGGGAAATTAATTATGTAAACCTCGTCGGTCGGTGAAAGTTTTTAAGGGAAAATACGGCATTTTCCCAGAAACAAATGCAAACGTTGCTTACTTTTGTACGATACAAAATATCGCTACTAACGGGCAAAAATGTAGGTAAGTTACCTATATGTTACGAACAAATAAACAATGGCTGTGTGAGCTATATAGAGACTACGCGTTTGTGACAATTTTCGAAAATGATATTTTATCGAAAAATTTCTAAAAACTTATTCGAAAAAAAAAAACTATATAATATTGAACCTACTCACAAAATTTCACGAGAATTGGTTGAGAAATACGACCTGTAGGTACAGGAGAACATCCGGGCATACGAAAAAGTATTTTTGCCCAAGCTGCTACGGAGACGCTTTGCTCGCGCTTCGTGCTCACTTATAAGTAGGTTCACTCACTGATCGTTTCAGGCATTGTATACAATGCCTAGGCATTGTATATAATACCGGATTATACACATTGTCGGTAACATGTATATTAATTTGAAGGAAAAGCTTTGTTTGAAGTTTTTTAAAGTTTTTCCTTCTTGTCTTGATTTTAAAACTTATTAAGTAATATGTTTTTCTATTTCCTTTCTTTTTTCAGGAAGAAACTTTACAAGTCAAAGTATTTTTTGCATAACAAATCAAAAGCAAAACATTGGCTAAAGCTCTTGCTTGTCCGACGTTTAAGTATCTTAGTTAGACGGTCATTTGTGGTAACGAAATATACTTTATTATATCATTATTAGTTATTACTGTTATTTTATTGTTTACGTTAAGACTTTATCCTGTTATTTTAAATATATCCTCAAAAACATATGAGTAACCCATTGTACTTAGCCTAACTTAAAATAAAAAAAGCGGCCAAGTGCGAGTCGGACTCACGCACGAAGGGTTCCGTACCAAAAAACGGCAAAAAATTACGTTTGTTGTATGGGAGCCCCCCTTAAATATTTTTTTTTCTGTTTTCAGTATTTGTTGTTATAGCGGCAACAAAAATACATAATCTGCTAGCTATCACGGTTCATGAGATACAGCCTGGTGACAGACAGACAGACAGACTGACAGACAGACAGACAGACAGACGGACAGCAGAGTCTTAGTAATAGGGTCCCGTTTTTACCCTTTAGGTACGGAATCTTAAAAAACCGGCCAAGTGCGAGTCGGACTCGCGCACGAAAGGTTCCGTACCAAAAAACGACAAAAAAAAAACACTTTTTTTGTATGGGAGCCCCCCTTAAATATTTATTTTATTCTATTTTCAGTATTTGTTGTTATAGCGGCAACAGAAATACATCATCTGTGAAAATTTCAACTGTCTAGCTATCACGGTTCATGAGATACAGCCTGGTGACAGACAGACAGACAGATGGACGGACAGCGGAGTTTTAGTAATAGGGTCCCGTTTTTACCCTTAGGGTACGAAACCCTAAAAAATAAACCTGGTAAAAACGAAGATCTGCGTAACAAAAAGCTCTCTTTCAGGCCAGGCAACAATGATTTCAAATATAATATGTCTATGCCAGGCAATAATACATACTTATGATTCTCATAAACTGTCTTTGACATTCTATAATAGTCACGCACATTACTCCCGCATCGCATTTGCTCACAATATGACATTTATTCGAGTCTTCGATTCTACATTTTCTCTCTGTTGCTCTTTTGTTTTAAATTCGTCTATCCTCCTGACGACCAGAGATCTAAAAGTTGGAGTTTCTTTGTGTAACTTTCAAAAAAATATACCTATGACGTGAGCTTCTCTGGAAAAATAGAGAAAAAAATCCTGACTCGGAAAATCTAGATTTTCCTTATGTACTACCCATAGTACAGGCGAAGCCAATTTAGTCAGTCCTTCTGGTAGTATATAAAGATTTACTAGATATTTAAATAAGATATTGCCAATAGTTTTCAGGAAATAAAATACAAAAAGAATATTCAAAATGTACTTCTTAATCAGTCTTTCAAAAATGCAACAAAACATAACATATCTTCTAATTTTTCATTAAATTCTATGATTATTATCACACTTTTGAGAATCAGCCTTGCGTTTTGATTAGAAACATAAATAACAAAATTATTATCACACTTGCTAAATGTCAAAATAATAATATTTATCGTAGTATATTTGACGACTATGTATCATGCATCTGATCACTATCATCTTGATCAAGTGGGCATGGGAATGAATGTCCTCTTCTACAACTACGACTTTCTCGACCTCGTAGTACTCTACTGTTAGTTCTTCTACCACGTGCTCGTTCTCGGGATCTACTAATAATACTTGTAGACAATGCCGGGGAAGGAGGAGGGTGATCACCGGTGACCTGTCTGGCTACTCAAATGGCCACTTTTCTATTCGTTCATTAACTTTAACTATAAAAATAAGCCATAAAGTCCTAAGTTACGTGTCGTAGGCTTGTCAATTCCATACAATACAACAATTTTTGTGATTTACATAAACTTGCAACGTGTGTCTTGATCGTTTAATTGCTTATTTTTAAGACTTAAGTTAGCGAACGAATAGAAAAGTGGCCAGTAGGACGAGGATCGTCAGGAGGCTATTTAAAAACGCGGCACTGCCTGCCTGATACCACTCACATTGCAAAAATAGAAAAGCTGATCCCTACCCTTTTAGTAAAAATCCCTTTTAAAAATATAATTTTAGGTACAATTGAAAATATTTCCATAAGTAGTTCACAATGTATTGCATGTCTCCCATGAAACAAACTAATAACAAGTATTTAATGTTCCATAACAATTAAAATTCCATAATAACAAATTGCAATGTTATTCAATAACAACCGCAAGACGATGCCGATTGGTGTTAATTGCTTAATTCAAAATATTTTTCAGGAATTTGAAATATTCTTATTATTAACATTTCTTTCTTGTCTGGCTTATGTTATTGTGATGACTCATATTTTTCTCGCAACACCAAATTGGATTGGACAAGTGTTTTGGTACTCTTTGCTTATTAATCAAGAACTTATAGAATGTTTTTTTAGGAAAATCAATTTTGAATTTTTTTCTGATCAATATTTTAATTATTTGTTGTTAACATTTTATTTTTGTGCAATACCTTATAGCAAGTTAATAAAAAAAATGTAGGCAACTGATATTAGAAGCCGGATTGGAGTTCGATTGCTTATTATTTGGAAT
Source organism: Agriphila geniculea (assembly GCA_943789525.1). Lineage (NCBI taxonomy): Eukaryota > Metazoa > Arthropoda > Insecta > Lepidoptera > Crambidae > Agriphila > Agriphila geniculea. Next base: position 24,746,555 of record OX038871.1, read on the forward strand.
GTATTAATACCTAACTACTCCACAGCGACGTTCCAGCCTGTTTCCGACATTCCATTGATCTTCACAACCTCTATCGTTGCAATTGGATGTTTCGAATATTATACTAGATGTATATATGTTACTCTGTAGAAGCCCAAACATTGTTAAATCTTAGGTTTTACTAGTAAATCTTAAGATTTACCGACATGAGTTGGGAAATGTAATTATATAAAAGAGAAAATTTTTCGTGCTTCTACCATTAGAGATTGACATACCTATGCTAGGTTTTACCAATGACGGTTGGTAAATGATGGATTTTTTGAAATAAAACTATTGATTTAATGATAAAATTAAGGATAAAGTAAAAATTGTTTAATTTCAATCGCCTATCAGTAAAAACTTAAAATATTGTAATCGTAATTCTGATCCATTTTTCATGTCATGATCATTATTTTTATTTATCACAATAATATGAGTATTTCTTAATTATTCATTACAATTTAAACACTATCAGTCAATTCTTAACTAGTTTAAATTAGATGGTACTTTTATTAGTTACATATAATTTTGAAACACCTTTAAAATAAATATTTTTTAATATTTACCGTATCTTTGAGGTAAAACCTAAGTTTTACCGAGTGAATGGTGACATTAGTTCGAAATGAACGATGATCTCAGGAGAGTTTGGACTTTTGCCATTAAGAGTTGGTAAATCTTAGGTTTTACTGGAAAATCCTAAGATTCATCAGAGTTCGGGGTTTTACAGTAACAGGTGCTACTGTAAAATGATATCTGGATAAATGACATACCTTCCTATAAAATAACAACAGCAGTTCAATAGGTTTTATCTCTATTATCTGTACCCACTTACCTTAAAAGCAGCCATTCATCCATACCCAAGGACACAAACATGTGATATTGGAATCATCTCGTTCAATCCGCGGATTATCTGAATGATTGTGAGGGGCACCACAGATAACGCATCCAATTACCTCACATTTCAGTTCGCGGTCTGATGCGCGCTTTGTCGATTCGACGTCGATTTGTGCCTTATTGGATATTGTCCGCGTGTGCTATATGCTAGTGTCATAAGGTTGTATGTCACAGGGTAATGTGATGACAGAGCGTGACGACAGTAGTATCGGCGTTGTGATTGTGTCCGGCGTTTGTTGCCGTGTGCGCAGGACAATGCAGTGTTTCGGGATACGAGGTAATTCTAACAAACACGATTTTACTTTGAGCTTTGCCTTCTGTAGATAAAAAAATTAACCTAAATAGACATGAGTGTTTCGTATTGAACATGTAATTGGACTACAATACACAATACTGTTCATTTAAAACCATCTTGCTCGGCAGTCAAGCGCGGGCGACGCGTGGGCATGCGCATGCGCATCGATGTGTCGCTTCAAGCACTCTTTCCACCGTTTAGTGGCCGCGCAAATGCGATTGACTCTATTTTTTGTCAAAACTACGAGACTAGGCAAGTGTTTTTGTAGAGTTTTCATTTCGTTATTAACAATAGTGTTTAGTTTCCAACTGAGATATATCCCGTTTAATGTGCAGTGCTGTGTAAATTTAATTAAAAACCGTTTTAAAATAAAAGAAGATTTCTATATAAATTTCTACGAAATGGTACTGATAAAATCTGAAACAAAAAAGTATTTGCATTTGTATTTCGACTCGCAATGGGTGGGAAAAATCACTGCCTACAGCAAAATTGCCCTAGGGACATTATCCAAGCAATTTCTCATTGGCGCTCGAAAGAAAAAGCTAAGGGCGAAAGTAATCTCAGTTTTACAACTTTAGCAGGAACGTGAAACAAAGTTTGTGGGAAAATTATGAACTATTTTCTTTCTCTAGTTATAAGTTTGGCGGGACTGGAACTAATGGGTTACAATTACAATACCATTTTCATTCATAATAAGATTATCTTGTTTCTTCGTCTTTTATGATTTATCACTAGTCGGAGATTTATTTAAACTCGGAACTATGTAAGTAATGTTTTTGAAAATTTTTGGAAAATATTTCAACTTTCGATATAGGTAGGTCAACGTTGTTTTCGCAAATTTTTACACATTAAGTACTCACCTGTAAAATCTGATGTAACTCTTATAAAGCCTTTGTTTTAATTTAAAAAAGTAGCATATTATGAACATGAACTAGTTAGTTAATTTCTCGCGAGAATTACTAGCTATAGATACTTCATTTATTTTATTGTGGGCGATTCTGCACTGTCCACGATCCACGGATTGTATTTTTTTTCAACTAAATCACTCGACACTTAAGTTGTGTACTTACAACACAATAGAGTGTAAAAGATAAACTTTGTATCTCTTAATCATAATAACACAAATATAAAATATTAGTAATAATAATAACACAAATTGGTTAATTCATTAACCAAAAATGGAAAAACTGTTTCTGAACTGAACAGCTTTTTTGGGACCAACTCTGACATCGTGAAAAAAAAATCTGCTATTTCATACATTTGGATATCTTCGTTATTATTTTTTCAGTTCAGTTTGATGATCCGAAAAAACGGTTTTGCCATTTTTGGTTAATTCATTAAAGAGAAGGAAACTCGAACTTATTTTGTATTTTTTTCAAAATGACATGCCAAAATGGAAATATACATATGAATTATGTCAATCTGTTTACCTACATATGAAATTAATTACGATATTGTATGAACGCGATCCACGACCTAGCAATACCTAAAGAAAAAAAACCGGACAAGTGCGAGTCGGGCTCGCCCACCGAGGGTTCCGTACAGACCTACATCTATACATAAAATAAAGCTATAGAAAAGTTGTGTCGGTACAAAGGAAATATTTTGAAAAAAAGTGGTTGGTAGTTATTAGTTTTTATATGAAAACTGTACTACGGAGAGTTCAAGCTTTATCCCAGGTTCTACCTACCGGAATTATGTGAAAAATTGCTTAGTTTATAAGTTGGACTCCAAGCTACCAAACTGTAAAAAAATATCATCAAAATTCGTTCAGCAGACTGCTATATATAGATAACCATTTGAAATCCTTTGTCGCCACGTAGAAAATAACCCTTCCAGGGATTACGACAAAGAATTGACCACGGGCGAAGTTTGAAATGGAATAGTACATTACTGCAGCGGCACTCAAGACAGGCATTGAAGAACATACGTTAGTCCATCAATGCCTAGTTGCGGCCAAGGCTTGTGTAGTACTTTTAAACTTTTAACTTTTTAGTTTTAAAAGTTTTAAGCTTTTTATTTTAATTTTAAATTACTTACAGTAATTGAAAAAAGAAAATGGAAAGTGGAATGTGCACATAAAGGCCTTTCATTTGATACACATATTGAAAAAAAAAATCCGGTTTTTTTATTTTATTTCCAGTTTTTCATTTTTTTTTCCAGTTTTTTGGAAAGTGCTCATCAAGGCCTTTCATTTGATACCCATATTGCAAAAAAAAATGTTTTTTGTTTTTTTTTTTCAGTTTTTTTGGAATGTGCTCATCAAGGCCTTTCGTTTGATACCCATATTGCAAAAAAAAAAATACCTTTCTTTTAAATTTTTTTTTTAGTTTTTTGGAATATGCTCCTTGATGAGCATATTCCAAAAAACTTTTCAAAAAACTTTCATTTGATACCCATAGGTATTGAAAAAAAAATTTTTTTTCGTTCTAAATTTTTTTTATCTTTTTGGAATGCGCTCATCAAGGCCTTTCATTTGATACCCATATTGCACCAAAACAGTTTTTTTTCGTTTTTATTTTTTATTTTTTCTATTTTTTGGAATGTGCTCATCAAGGCCTTTCACGTGATACCAGTATACCGAATATTAAAAAAAAATATTTTGGAATGTGCTCGCTCATCAAGGCGACATTTGATACCAATATTTGTGTTTCATTGAAAAGTTCGCTCCATTTCTGAATTACACGTGTGTAATGAGTTTTAATAGAAACATTGCTGGACAGACGCCGGCAATTTTGTATGAAAATTCATTATAACACGTTAGTAATGGATTCTCATACAAATATTGACGGCGCGGTTTAGGTCTGTCCGTAAACTCTGATTTAGCACGAAGAAGGTTGTCAAAATAATGTTCGAATTTCCAAGCATTTTTGAGAAAAAATATAATAATTACAAACCCACCGCACCTGTATAAAATACAAGTACTGTTGATTGTCAACAGATGGCGCTGTATATCGATAGTACACTGTATAATGTACTGTGAAATGGTTTTATCTATCGCAATGTTATTAGAGAAAATAGGTGTATTCCAACAGGACCCTTTGGTTGTGTGAAGCCGAGACTTTTATTGTAGTGGTGGCTACCTCGGCTGACCTTACCGAGTAAACTGTCTTGATTATACTTGGTGCCAAATGCTTCAAGCAACATTGGAATGCGATGCACCCGCATTTTAATGTAAACTAAAACAATCTACCACTGAACTATTCAACACTTGACACTGGCAAAAATTACTTCCAAGAAGAAAGTAGATTGCCAAAACAAAAATAAGAAGAAGAAGACCCCCTGTCATACAGCGTGACACACCGCAATGTTGCGAAAATATTTAGAGCCAAATTTATTACTTTTTAATTTTATTTTTAAAAGTAATTAACTATAACAATATTTGAAAGGATCTGAATAATTAATAATAATAAATATTGATATTTTTAAAAGAATTAGTGGCGCGATTAATCCAAAAGTAATTAGAAGTTAAACTATGACCGCGCAATGCCGCGCATACCGTTGTTTCACCAAGATGATTAATAATTACGTATTTTAATGACCATATTTTATTATGATTTAATTACAAATATACAGTTTTCAGATTTATTCCTGTAAGTGTAGTATAAGACGCTATTACCTGCCAAATTTCATAGTTCTAGGTCAACGGTAAGTACCCTATGAATTTTGATTCCTTTGAGAGTATCGAAAATGCGTTTTTTGCGCCCTAAACGGCAGTATCTTTTTTTTACGTTAATTTAGAAGTTTGATTTTTTTACAGCTTCAAGGGCCCGTAGACCTTAGTATATGGTTTAAATTTCAATTCGATACCTCCACGCGTTTCCGAGATAAAGGGTCTTGACAGACAGACGGACGGACAGACAGACAGACGGACAACAAAGTGATCCTATAAGGGTTCCGTTTTTTCCTTTTGAGGTACGGAACCCTAAAAATACTTTTTCACTTTATTTAACTTCACAAATGCCGATTTCCTTGAAATCCGGTAATTATTATTACTTATTCTGAGGTTTAGCAATACATTCCAGGGACTGTACTAATTATTACAGAAAATTAGATTAACGATACGGAAGCCTAGGTTTACGGTTTTGTGTTTGTAATTTCTAACGGTTTACCAACAAACGATTGATCCATGAAGTAATCCTGGTTTGTAAAGTTCTTAATAAGTGCTCTTATGTTGCATAGAGTGAATTTATTATTTACAAATAAATAACATTACTTACTTACTAGGATGGCGCAGCGATCCAAAGTGAGTCTTGGCCTCCGATAATCAGAGCTTCTATCTAGGTCTGTCCAGCGCCACTTCCTGCCAGTCAAACGCGTGGAGCTCGCGCAGATCCTTCTCAACCTCGTCTCCCCAGCGGTATCTGGGACGCCCAACCAGTCGACGGCCCTTTGGACGTCCCAGGTTCGCACGTTTCACGGCACGATCTTCATCCATCCTCTCGAGGTGGCCGAGCCAGCGAAGTCTGTGTGCTTCTATTTCGCCTATAATGTTTGGTACGGCCATCTAATCTTCCAGCTTGGTGTTTTTCCTCCTCCTCCACAATCCATCTTGTGTACATACTGGCCCCAGAATCTTCCTCCAGATCTTTCTCTCCGCCACCAAGAGCTTGGTCTGTTCTTTGAGTGTCAGTGTCCAGGCATCACATCCGTAGATCAATATGGGTCTTATTACGGATAAAATAACATTGCTAATCTGATTAAAAGAATATTGTGAATGCAAGCATTCCAATAGCCTGCTAGCTAAAGCAAGTTTATTTAATCTGTGGAGCAGAGACTCTTGGCCGATGAGATTGGGTCGCGGGCTGCATATAAATGAGGGAGCAACCCGGCACGAGAGCCCTTAGTTCGCGATAGAACCACTTTGTTTTCGCTGACCATGCTTATCGGAATCTCGTCCTTTCACAACACAGAGTAAACACAGATCTAGATATTTTAGTTTAGTTAGGCTGTTTTTTTTTCACTGCCATGGCCAAAAAACTGAGACTCTCATGTTGTGTTAAACAAAAGCTTAGAAGTTATGTAATCTAAACTTCTTGTAAAAGTATTGAAAGAAAAGCAAATAATAGACCTATATTAAAATAGATTTTAAATTAATAGAAGTTAGTTTTCAAGAAAAAAATATTTGCAATCTATTTTTACAGCTAATGTATAGCTTACTAGCGGCCGCGAAGTTTTTTTGCTATCCCTCGGGAACATTATTTTTTTCTGGATGAAAGGTACCGTATGTCCTTCTCTGTACCCCTGGCAACGTAAGTATATGTAAAATTTCATGATGATCGGTTCAGTAGTTAAGACGTGAAGGCGTAACAAACAAACGGACCTTCGCATTTATAATATTAGCAAGGATCTTATCGTAAATACGCCTAAAAGTTTCACACTACAAAATGCTCACAACTAGATGTTACAACAACTGTTTTCCGCAACGAAATAAGAACTATGGAAATGTAATTCTGCTCAAAAAATAGCACCACGCAAACTACAACCGAGTGGGCGGGGCTAAAAAAGTACAACCGAAGCACTATTTAGTCATGTCTGCCAAGCGCTCGGTGACAGTCATTAGCGTTCTTACAAAAAAATTTGCCTAAAAGTGGTAAAAAATGACGTCATGTGTGGTCAAGTGGTGTAAAAGACCAACAGAAGGCAGCAAAAAAAAATACGGACATATCATATCATTGGTAAGTAAAATATTTTTCGTTATTTAGAAATATCTATGAGCGTATGAATACAAACTATGGTCGCTATTATGCAACAAGTGTTCAGTCGCTTTGTGGGGCAGTCAAATCTTCACATTCACTGCTATCACACATTTTTAAACAAGTATAAAACTCTCCCATTAAAAATCGCCATATCATATCGTGTTTCGATGGTCATGCTAGGGGGCTGAGAGACAGGCCGCGTTCCGATTCACGCCAATAGTGCTCACGATTCGGACCGCTTGTGAGAGCACTAACGCCGCTAATGTTGGATGATTTTTGACAACGTTATTACGTTACCTCAAAAAGGGGTAATCTCGGTAAAGTAAATTTTTATGAATCAAGTTCCTACACTCTGACCAATTATTTACCTACCTACCAATTTATAAACCATCAAAGCTTAAAAATAGGTAGGTACTTAACTAAATAGGTAGGTTCAAAATTTTTATTGCTTTTATAAGTGAAAATTAAAAATTAAACGACGTATTAATACGTTGTTCCCTATCAGTCACACCACACCACACCTTTAGAAGACATATTAAGACGTTGCTCGTACAAATATGTTAATTATCTACATAATATGATATGTAGGTAGGTACTTACATGTTTGAAACAATATCTATCTAGAATACATTGTCTTTTATTAAGCTTACCTATTTTATTTCAATAGCTTACGTAATTTAAATCCCTCTTGAAATGAAGTATCTTACCTATTTGTGACATAATTTAAGATCATCATTCATCAATATCATCATTTTATATTTTTTATAAAACAATATACCTAACAATAAAATCATCACAGCCGAAAGACGTCCACTGCTGATATAGGGGTCTCCTTTAGTTTTCCAGAGCGACTAATTACAGACGACTTGCAGCCAGCGTATTCGATCGGTCTTTACCAAGTTGTCTATCTACCTAATAAAACAAACATTATACCTAACTAATAATAATGTACTAGCCATCAAATTTCATAAAAATAATTAAATTATGCCACCCGCCGCCGACCGTAGTGCCCGTAGTAGGTTCGGTGTACTGACTGGATTCTACATTACAAAGACCTATTTGCGAACGACCATCCCCTGTGACCTGTGAGACATTTGCACACGTCACGCACTATCTGAAAGATTTTTTTAAAATTTATTTTGAATTAGCTACTTACCTTCATAAGTATCTATTTTTGGCAACTCTCAAAAGTCAGTCATATATGTTTAGTCGCTGATTTCGATATATAAAAAACCGTTCTCTAGCTTCTCTAATAATTATTCGAAAAACTCGTTTAACTCGAATTATTCGAATAGTAAGGCTAATGGTATTCGAAAAACTCGAATACTGAATCGGGACGAATATTGCATGCCCTAATTACACCGTCTTTGCTTCAATGACAAAGGCACGACAACGGCCCAATGAGTGACACGACGCGAGCCAAATATCCAATCATGTTTGATCTGCGTACAAACCCCAGCCAATAGAAAACAGTATATGCGTCAGAATACAACCTAATACCGTTTATGCATGCATTGTAATAAGGTTTGTTTTTGCTTGTTTATTTTTGAGTTTGCGGCCTTTTGTGTTACAGAGTATGGTGAAGGTGCCATTTCTTAAGCAATATTTGTTAGGAGTTAGGCTTCCTTAGTTCTTATTTCGTTGGTTTTCCGTGACCAGACCAAAGCGGGACGCTATCTTAAAATCCAATCTACACACGCGAACTATTTAAGTAGGTTATCTATGTAGCTATAGGTATTTACATGAAAACAAGAAAATTTTGCTAACATTCTTTAAAAACTGGTGTGAAACAAACAATTATTCGTAATGTTTGGTTCAACCTTTCATTCACATTTAATGTAAAAAGCCTGAAACAAACTAGATACAAATAAGTTTTACCCATGTTAAACTTCACTACATTATGAGCTTTTATTTTGCTCATCATCGAAGCGTATAATAGGTAGTATAGCAGTAGACTCGTACAGACCATATAGATAGCGTCATAGGAATAATGAAAAAAAAATTCGGGTTGCAGTCCGGGGAGTGCCGGCAGAAGTGAAACTTGAATATTAACGTCGTGCATTTTTGATATTTTGGAATGATTAGAGAATAATTTTGCACGAATTTAATCTGCAATTGAATTTACGAATACAGAACAGTATTGTACGAAGGTCTTATCCATAGCTTGACAGAAACTCTAGAGTTTTGACATTGAATTAAAAAAATTGCGCGTTGCTATGGTGACACAAGTGTTCACGTCTTGAAATGACGCGCCGTCATTTTCGCCGCGCCTTGTAGAAAGAGAGGGGGATACTTCCGCCGCCGGCTGTCTACGCTACATCCGTCTTACGAATTTTCGATCAGGGTCACGTGACCCTGACTGACGCGAGTTTAACATTTTTTCCCCATTACAAAAAAGTGTACAACGCCGCTAAAGAAGTTTTCTCTTCAAAAAAACCTGTGGTAGTGGTAACATGATAGATTTTTTACAAAAAATAAGATGAAATAAAATATAGAAGACTTCATTTAAGCTGTGCCATACGAAGATTTGCTGAAACAAATTTGCATTACGAGTACCTATCATGAGAGTTTTCTTTTATTTTTTTATTTCTAGATACATCGTAACCTCAGATAACTTTTCTACCCAAATGCAAACCTTCTTTTATTTTGTTTCTGATTAAGTATTTAAGTCTTTAAATTCTTCAAAAACTTTTTTTCTTTCTAAGGTAAATAAAATAAATTCCATTACTTACACAGCGATATTCAAAAGAAAAAGCCTACTCTTTTGTGTTAAAATAGTAGTAGATCTAAGGTTTTAAATAACAGTACTCTTTCCGAGGCATAAAATATATTAATCGGGTACGTATCAGAATGTCTAAAGTTAGAATGTCTAAACTTAAAATGGCAAAGTTCAAAATGTCAAAAATTTGAATGTCTAACGATTAAAATGTAAAACGTTCAAAATGTCAAAAACGAAAATGTCAAACGGTCAGATAGTCCTAAATTAAAATGTCTAAGTTCAAATGATCAAAACTTAAAATGTCTAATATTCAAATTACCAATTCACAATAAATTCCAATTACATTTATTCATACAAAACTGTAAATCGCAATAATTTTTGTTTGGTTTGGTATTTTGGATTTTTTATTTAGTTAAATATTACTAGATAAATAATGTCTTTCTTTATCCAATTAATAACATCACAAAAAAGTTAATTATGGTTAAATTGCGAATCATTCTGGTGTTATGTTAATACTTTGTATGGGAAGCTCACGGTTCGCCGGAGTAACGGATACTAGCGCGGTTTTCTTGCGGTTTTATTAAAAGTAATTTGATAATTAGTTAGTATTTGGTTTGATTTTGGATTTTCTTGACGTTTCAGCATAGACATAGTCTAGGGGGACTTTGAAAATTGTTGTGTTCCGGCAGTAAGAGGTAAGCCAGTACCTCAGTGGTGAGGATTAAATATGTTCCAATCGCAAATCATTTTGGTATTACCTGCCACAGATAATTATGTATTACGTTTGTACGGAAAGCTCACTGTTTTCCGGAGTCTTTTTTCATGGAGGGGATCGCTTATTCTCCTGCTTTAATGTTTGGTAATAAGTGTAGCAGTCTACCAAAGTTGAAGTTGAGAAAGTGTGATTTGAATAAGTTACGAATAGAATAGAATAGAAATAGAATAGAAAATAGTTTATTATCAACCTCACAGAGAATGGACAAAATACTTAAACACTAAATTACAAATAAATTAAAACGAAATAAATTAAAATAACTAAACAAAGAGATTAATAAAAGGCCCCTGCCTCAGCGTATGAATGCCGTGACGTTAGGGTAACGTCACGGCACGCTGCTATTCTGACAGGGCCTAGCTGTAACGGACACAATAAAAAAGAAAATTTATGTTATAATATGTTGCACCTTTCAACACAAACAAAACACAGTGACAGTTCTAATGATAGATATCATAATTAAAATTACAAAACAATGTGAGTAAGGCTGAAAGAATTGTGTCCTTCGCCCCACTCACAGAGGAAGTAGTGAAGTGACATTCATGTGATAGTGACAGTTTAAGAAATAATAACAACTTGACTACGACAACGTCAGCGCGTGCACAACACGGGCGCGGTGCATTGGTCGAGCGGCGTGCGCTCCGCGTCTCGTGGTGGCTTAGTCTTGACCAAAGAGTATAATTATATATCGGTCTTGACTGGTGATCTCGGCGAGTGCATCCAATTGATATATTGCAATGAATCAAAGAAATACTCACTTAGGTTCGCGAACCTGCAGCAACCTGTGCTGAAAATAGTTTGCCATAGTGTGTACGTATGCGAACTTGATTGGCACAGGTACATACTATAACAAAAGTGAAAATAAAAGGGAACAAAATTTTCTGACACCTAAGTTTAGATGTGTCACTAATCTGCAATACCCTAATAATAATATTTATCTCCAAGAAATATATTAGTTATCATATTTACCAAAACTGTCTCTAAAGTATAAATCATCGGATTAATGTAAATATGTATCTTAAATTATAGTTTGATCACTTTTTTCTATAGCCTGAATATACCTAAGATCTATGCTCTAAAAAGTAAGTTACGGGCAGGAATAATACACCTACCTAAAATAATAAACCTGTCACTATAAATCTAATCATCTAACTATTAGCATCGATTAATTCGTTCAATTATCGAAATTATAGATCTGTTACCTAATTAATAGAAAAATTCCTAATAGGGGTGGAGTTTTTACAACGGAGTTTTTAAAACCATTTTGATATTGTTTGGTGATTCAATTTCAGTGACACTTTTATTATTTTGGTAATTTATATTATTTCCAAGTAATTTTTAATTAATATTTAGGTAATGTTTTTAACATTATTTGGTGATTCGATTTAGGTGAGAGATCTACTATTTTAGGAACAAATATTATTAACTAGGTCACTGAAAACGCATTTATTAGGTAATTGATAAAATCATGCCCTTAAAATAATAGAAAATGAATATGATAAAGAGGAAAGAAAATCATCATTTATATTTACATCACAATATAAAAGCTTTACATCTAAGTACCTAAATAATCACAGTAAGTATATTATAATAGTAAAAAACATATTTTTATTTTACACAATAGTGTAATAATGTTACATCTTAGGTAAATAATCACAAATTTAGAAAACGTAAGTAAACCCTCCTGCATGTTACAATTTAAAAATTGTAACGCAATTACTAGAAACTACAAAGAATTTCTCAAAAAAATTTGCAAGGCGATAAATGAAAAAAAAGGCGAATTGTTGTTTTCAAATCATTGTAAACCTTTGACTTATGGACCATTGATATTTTAACTAGTTTGATGTTTGAACCGTTTGACATTTTGAATTTTGCTATTATGAATTTATACATAATGATTTTTGACATTTTAAACCATTTGCATTTTGATTTTTGACATTTTGAACTTTGCCATTTTAACTTTAGACATTTTAACTTTAGACATTCTGATACGTACCCATATTAATCACGATTCCTTTGTAACATGTTATCCAAGTGTTACAAATTGCTAATTCTTGTCTGTCCGTCACGCTGGCAGTGACCTTGCCATGTAATCGTGTTATGTAAGTAATAATACTTAGCAAAGGTTGAGGAGCCATTACTGTAGAAAATTGCTATGTTTTTTTGATTAATAAGTACCTATGTATGTGTATATAATTTGTTTAAAATTCCAGACTTCTAGAGCATTAAATTACGTAACGGATATCTTTTGTTGTTAATTATGGATTGTGCAGTATTGTACAACTGTTTATTACACACCTGACACTACACCAGCAACCGATGACAATGATTTGTTTGAATTTTTGTTGAGTTAAAAATAAAATGAGAATTTTAAATCGTAATTTACGAGTATGATGACATTCAACCATAAATATGATACGATTGTGTTAAAACCATCACATTATCAAATATTCAGATCAGACAGAACTACAGTTCTATCAATTTGTTGTTCAATTAAAGCCGCTTTGGGTCTAACTAACAGTGGCCTGAAATATCGTAGCGGCGGCGGCGGCGTAGCAGTTACGTCTTGAGTCTTGACCTTTGCACGCGAACAATGGGTCAACGACCGCAAATTCATAGGACGATTGAACTCTTTAGGCCCACAAGGGCGCACGCTCTGCCAATACAAGGAGTGGGAAGTCGAAAGCTGCTCTTATTCCTTGATAGTAAAATAAATAAAATATGCCTAAAAGTGTGTTCTTGTGCGACGTCATGAACCATTATTATCGCGGCTGCCTTGCCTACGAATAGGGCCCTAGAAAGTTCTGACCTTGGATTTGACATTAATAAGATCGTATGTTTATTCCAGAAGCGGAATGCGACGGTTGCGGGAGCGACGCCGACGAGGGCCGCAGCGTCAGCGAGCTGCTGCTGCCGCAGTACGCGCTGGCAACAGGCGGCCTCGCCAAGGACCATCGACCTCTCGTCACCTTCCCCGACCACGGCAACTTCCACCTGATGTCCACGCCTGAGTATCGCCGCTTGCTCCTTTACCTCACATCTGTGCCCTCGTGAGTATACCACCTCTACATCCCTACTACATACACATTATGTTGCCCACTAAGTTGTTTTTTTAGGGTTCCGTACCCAAAGGGTAAAAACGGGACCCTATTACTAAGACTCCGCTGTCCGTCTGTCTGTCTGTCTGTCTGTCTGTCTGTCCGTCTGTCTGTCTGTCTGTCTGTCTGTCTGTCTGTCACCAGGCTGTATCTCATGAACCATGATAGCTAGAAAGTTGAAATTTTCACAGATGATGTATTTCTCTTGCCGCTATAACAACAAATACTAAAAACACAATAAAATTAATATTTGAGGGGGGCTCCCATACAACAAACGTGATTTTTTTGCCGTTTTTTGCTCGATATTAATAACGACAACAGGTAGACAGATGAAATTTTCATAGATGAAGTATTTTTGTTGCTGCTCTAACAACAAATACTAAAAACAGAATAAAATTAATATTTAAGGGGGCTCCCATACAACAAACGTATTTTTTTTGCCGTTTTTTGGTACGGAACCCTTCGTGCGCGAGTCCGACTCGCACTTGGCCGGTTTTTTATAATACACAACGGGACTCGGTAGTAGTGCTTGGCCTTCACCTCACCTGATGTTAAGTGACGATAAGCCGAAGGTGGAAGCACACTACACCCTGAATCCTCATCACTGAAAAACTGGCTACCCTAACCTAACTACCGGAACACAACAATTTTTAAATTGTTGTTTTGTCGGCAATCTTAAGTAAGATGGTGGCCGGACTTGAAATAAGCCCTACCCTACCACAAACCAAACCGAGTACGAGTACAAATGTAATGGAATCGAACACGGACCGCTGCGTCTTACACGGGTGGGCGAACCACTAGACCAAGATCACAGAGGCGGTTGTCTTGTCTTCTCCGGATTACTGCAATTTCCAAACCCTAGTACCACCGTATAGACTATAGAGTCTGGTCAACGAAAGATGAGACGGAAATGGTGGACTTTCACTGTTAAATTAATTTATTCACTTCTCAAGCTTACGCGCTCACTAGACATGAAATAAAACAATTTTTAACGGATACTAGCGCGGTTTTATTGAAAGCACTTTGGTAATTAGTTGGTATTTGGTTTGATTTTTGGTTTTCCCGACGTTTCGGCAACTTTGCAGCTGCCGTGGTCACGGGGGACTGAAGCTACCCGTGAGTCTACCCTCAAGCGATGAATTTTTTTTAGACGTTCAGAAATATTGCATATGGAACCACTTCCAAGTTTTCTTTCGCCATTTCTTTCTTGGAGGGGCCTCCCAATTTTATGAAATAGTGGTAGCTTCAGTAGATTCTCTCTCTTTTTAGCACTAAATAATTCATAAAATTAAATTATAACATAAAACAATTAAAAATTTTGTTAAAATTTTGATTTCTGAACGTCTAAAAAAAAATTCATCGCTTGAGGGTAGACTCACGAGTAGCTTCAGTCCCCCGTGACCACGGCAGCTGCAAAGTTGCCGAAACGTCGGGAAAACCAAAAATCAAACCAAATACCAACTAATTACCAAAGTGCTTTCAATAAAACCGCGCTAGTATCCGTTAAAAATTGTTTTATTTCATGTTAAATTAATGTTATTGGAAACTGAACCCTAAAATAAGGCGCAAAATTAGAGAGAGAAAGAGAGAGAAATTATTTATTTACACCAAAGACCACACAAGAGGTACATAACAACAAAGATAACAATAAAAGGGTACACATAAAATTAAAGCAAAAAACAAACGTTTAACAAAATAAGGCCTTTGGGTCAAAAAGGTCCCTGTCTCAGCATAATGTTGCCGTGACCCTGGACGTGTCATAAAATTAGTTCCTTTTCCAACCGAGTCTCATCTTTCGTGGACGACTCTACTATTCTAACCTTTATCTGAAAAAGGGTCCACATATTGACCACTGCGGTAGTGCACTTTCAAGCGACGAGTTGTCTGTTAATCACTTAAGAGTTTCACTTATTAACAAATCATATAAAGATTTTTTCTCTCTTTTACAGAATCCTTGAAGCTGATATGGGATTCCACATAATCATAGATCGTAGGAAAGACAGATGGAACTCTGTGAAAACAGTAATGTTAAGAATTTCTGTAAGTATTTAACACCAAAAACATTACCTTTACTGACTTAGCTCGATTTGTTTTACTAATGTGTATCTGTACTGTTTCCAGGAGTTCTTCCCTGGGATAATTCATGCGGTATACGTCCTTCGGCCAGCCAGCTTCATCCAGAAGGCGTTGTCAGAAGTGAGCAGTAAGCTGTTCAAGGAAGAGTTCAGATTCAAGGTGCACGTGTGCTCCTCAGTGGAAGAGCTGTACGAGCACTTTGACAGATCTCAGCTGACCCCTGACCTTGGGGGGGAGTTGCAGTATTCACATTCGGAGTGGATACAACAGCGAATAGTAAGTGCCACCATGAATTAGATAGGTAGTCGATAAATTTCTATTGGAAACTGAAAAAATAATACCAATAGGTACGGTCAACAGCACGCTGGGCTACTTTGTACTATTATGTATTCTGTGGCCTGGCTTCCACGACAGCGTAATGATATTCAATCAATTTATACTTAAATGCAAAGCAATTAAGGTTCAAAATAAATTACAGATTTTTGACAGTTTTGTATAAGCTCATGTGCTGCTGACTGTACTTAAGAATGTATAATTATTTGTAAACTTTCCTGAAATTCTGCAGATATAGATTAGTAATAATAAAATAAAAAATTACGGAATTGACTGACTGCTCTAGAAGAGTAAACATTTTATAAAATACAGTCAGAATTCAGTTCCGATAAAAATAATATTTTAATGTTTTTTTTTTACATTTATGATTACTTATACTTTTTTCTAGAATGACACGTTTTCGCGTCATTCTAAAAAAAATCCAAAAAAGCTTTTGTAGCAATGGTGCTACAGAAGCTTTTTTGTTTTTTTTTTTATAAACTCATTAAGGTACGGGAGCTTTTTTAGAATGGTCTAAAAAAGCTCCCGTAACTTAATGAGTTTTAAATTCAATAAGCTCAGACAAAACCTTTTACTTAATCTCTTATATATGATGTTTATCCTTGCGCACTGAATACCGTGTTGATTTTCTGGTCCTTCCATAATAAGCTAATCGTTATTTTGGAATATACCTACTGATATTATCAACGTTATTGAATTCAGCAATCTGACTGTAAAACTGTCCATAATGATTTAACTTTTATTTTCCAGGCTTTAGATAAGTTCTCTACGTTAATGAAGGAGATATCGGGGAAACTGGACAACTTTATGCACGAGATCGTCGACTGCGATATGGGCAACGATCCCACACAAACCAAAGAATTGTTAGACTGTCAAGAATCTAGGTGAATGGACTACATTTTAATATCAACCGTTATAAATGTTCGCATATTCAAATAAGTATTTAATTAAACAATCCTCTTGTGAAATCGTTAAAAGTAATATTTATTCTCTAAGTTCGCAAGAAGTTTAAAGAATTCAAAGAAAACTTGTAGATAAGTATAAGGCGAATTAACTTAATAATTGGATTTTCAAGAGTTATTCTGACCATAACTCAGAGCGTTAAACAATAGCACCAATTGTATTTATGAAAAAAAAAACCGGCTAAGTGCGATGCGAGTCGAACTCGAGCACGAAGGGTTCCGTCAAAAAAAATCACGGTTGTTGTATGGGAGTTGGGAGCCCCCTTAAATATTTATTTTATTCTATTTGTTGTTATAGTGGCAACAGAAATACATCATCTGTGAAAATTTCAACTGTCTAGCTATCACGGTGCATGAGATACAGCCTGGTGACAGACAGACAGACAGACGGGCAGTGGAGTCTTATTTATAGGATCCCGTTTTTACGCTTTGGGTACGGAACCCTAAAAACCGATAAATAAGACATAATGTCCACTTAAAACACTCTCTATAAATAATAGCCTTTCAACTGTTGAAATGTAGGCTACTGAATTTTTTTTTAAAAGTAAATTCATCTTATCATTCAAAAACCTTACATATTCATCCTTTGTCAGCGTTTGCCGGTTTTGAGCTTAATAAAATTACTTACTGTTTATTTGACCTTTTTTATTTTAAATAAAATATATTTTTTCAGGTATAAAGCTTTAAAAACTGAACTAGCTTCAGCAACAACGCAAGGCGAAGAGTTGCTGACGCAAGTGCGAAAACCAAATCTAACTTATAATATTATTAGTCACGTCGCAGCTGTTGAAAGGTAATTAATGATTATTAATATCATAATTCATCGTTACTTGAAAAAAAAAAGGAAATATTTAGCAATCTGAATTTCCAAATGATTTACCTAACCTAACATTTGTTTTCAGATTATTGGTGCAACTTGAAGAGACTGAAAAACAATTTGATAGTTTCTGGCAGAAACATTCCACAAAGTTAAACCACTGGCTTAAGTTTAGAACATTTTTATTAAATTTTAAACAAATGCAGGTCAGTTACTTATTATAACTTAATTTAAACTTCTTATTATCTTCTCTGAAATTTGCTATGAAGCTACGGGCCGAAATTGAAAGGGTTGTTTTTGCTTGCTTTTATTACGAAAATCAAACATGGGCGTTTTAGGAGAACATATTTGATGACGAGACTCTTCAGTGTCTCTCGTAGGCCTAAATACGAAAGCCTCAGTAGCCGCTCGATTGCCTACAAGAGCAGAAATATCTAAACATTTTTCTTGGTTATTTTGTTCAAAATTCCCCCTTATATCCTGCCTTTTCTGAGTCTGTAGCTGATATGTCAACTTTTGAATTTTTCTGCTCTTTTCTTCTAAACAAGCAGTAAGTTCCTCTGCTTGCTTCTTTTTCTTGTTAAATTCGTTCTGTAAGGAGGTAATCTTACGCTTGCAATTTTCTAATTCAGCTTTCAACTTTTGTAAGTTTAAAGTGTTGATTTCTTCCATGCACTGAAGTTTCTCTCTAGCATGTTTGGCAATACTTTCTTGATAATGAGTTTCTTGTTCTATTTGATATGACCAAAATGACATTGCTCGCATCGCGACATCCATGATTGTATCCGGTTTGAGTCCGGCTAACACTATAGACTTGAAAGTCTCAGTAGGTTTCAGATCTGCTTGGATCACGTCAAACTTATCTCGCAGTTCATTCCCACAAGCTGGACAAGTTAAGGAATTTTCAGCATTTCTTTTAAATTCTTTTTTACCGTGCTCTACACAAAATGCATGTGAACATGTAGTCACCCAAGCCTGATTTGAAAGAGATCGTCTACATTTACGGAAGTTACATACCATATCCATTGTCATGATATGATCACTCGTTTTTGTTATTCAATAATTACTTAAACAATAAAACATTAGACAAACTATTTTAAGTTAAAAATTACGTGAGTTTATCTGTCAAATACACACACGTCACAACAATAAATGCCAAAATAATTACTCTTTGTCTGTGGTTCTCCAATGTTTAAAGTTATTTATTATCATATTAAAAAGGTTGAGGCTTTACGTGGCCTTACTATTTAAGAAGGTTTTAATTAAATTTTGATTGATAGAATAAAACTAAGATTCTTGGCTAAAACCATAAACTAGGAATATTAAGTTTATGACTAAAACTTTATTTGAATAGGTATTGTTATTGCAAAATTGTATTGTGTTATATAATATGTCTTCGAGATTTTGACTTATATCTTTTGCAGGCAACTTTAGACGGTCATCTAAAGACCGCGTGCGATATGACCGAGGTTGGCGAAACAGCCAACAGGGTGGAAAGTCTTATACAAGAAGCAACGGACTTCGAAAAACTATGCAACTGTGATCTTGATACGGCGTCTTCTGTTATTGACGATGGTTGGTAGGCAAAAATAAATCACGTTTGTTAATATTTTATTTAAGTATCTTTTTAAAGTTAATAAGTTTTATTAAATACGTATTTTCGCTTTAAATTAAATAGTGCTAGAGCACATTTTTTTTGAACAGCATAGATGCTGTTTATAATTAAAAAGTAAAATGAATGCCATAGAGAAAAAAGTTGCGGTTTTTGACCTTTTTGCTAACAAAAATGTTTTCGTTCGAAATTCAAAACAGTGTTGTTCTTGATACGGCAATTGCCGTATTCTACGGTAATCCCGATCGAATTTGACTCGAGATATTGCACCATTTTTTAACGCTGTCCATACAAATACGGCAATTTTCATTGCCAAAATTGGTGTATTTTTCGAAAATATGGCAATTATTTCGGATTTTTGGCGTTTTACGGCAATTTTTCAGTGTGAATACGGCAATCTTAAAGTTGCTAGGAACAACACTGATTCAAAAGTAAGAAACTACGTCGATTTAATTTTCTTTGAAACATTTGTTTAATTTCTGCAGAAATGGTAATTAATTTTGAATTATTAACTACCTGTATTTATTTTCTAGGTGAGAAATTAATGAAAGACCCCCTAAGTTCCGTGGACCACATAGAATCAAAGTGTGAAGAACTAAGACGAACTAGTGCGTTACTTATTGATAAGATACAAAAACGAAATACTCTTCTGACAAAAGCGCGGGAACTAATGGACAGGATAGATAAGGTACGAACAAAAAATTATAATATTATTAATATATATTAAATAAATTAAATCAACAATGTAAATGCAGCAAGCACTGATTTGGAAATGCAATAAAATATTTAAGAATAATAAGATTGGATGCAATTTCACGACAAATGGATGAAAGAAATCAACAATGTAGATTAACAAAAAAAGCTTTTATATTGTATTGATCACAAAACAAAGAGTTCTGTGTTATTGATAACATTTTGAAGAGGCCAATATTCATGTTAGCTTATTCATTGAAAATCAAACATTTAGTGCAAACATGGACGTTTATCCATTTGTGTTCTTGCGCATTTTATGAACACTCGGTGTTGATATTTTTTTAAACGCGTATGAAACTGAATAACAGTCAAAAATTTAAAAAGTTTATGCACCATTTGTTTGCTTATTTTACTAGAGTACGGCAAAGCAAGGGTAGGATAATATTTTTTCAATACAGTTGCTTGAAAATGTTGTGTGCTATCGATGACATATGACAGTATACACCGTAAATTTTTAAGTATCTAAAAATGAAATGAAGATTTCAGACTACATAAATGAACAACTTTTACTATATGGGGTCAACCATGAAACCGCGAAAAAAAAATCAGCTGTTCCATAGAAAAGTACAACATCGACTCGACTATAATGTATGGAACAGCTGATTTTTTTTCGCGATTTCATGGTTGGCCCCATATAGTAAAAGTTGTTCATTTATGTAGTCTGAAATCCCCTTTTCCTTTTTAGATATACTTAAAAATTAACGGCGTATATAACGTGCGGAAAGTTGATTTTACCGCACCCCGTGCGTTTTTGGTTACGATTTTTTTTTATTTCTATTAAAGTTTCAGTAGGTACTGGGTACTATAATGTTTTTTCACAAATTTATTTAAAAACGTCGTATGGTACACGGTTGTTAAGATTTTTTTAAACACGTGACGATTACAAGCCCTAGCATGCGGCTCGGGCTTATAACACGAAAACTCCTTTTAAAAATCTCCTTACCAACCTTGTACCATACATAAATTAATATTTCTTTATAGTCAAACGAATGGTGCACGACCGGCGTAGAATTACTAGCAGGCGAAGGTGGGCTGATAGCCGTGGACAAGCTCCTGGAAGACGCGAAGAGTTTTGGGCTCACGGCACCCGAGCAGTTCCGGGAGATGCTGATGCAATCCGCCACGCAGGAGACTAGGGCGCTGGTCACTCAGGTAAGGAAAATCTGGCCGCAATCGACGTGACTTTTAGTCCTTGACATTATCAGAACAGAATTAGCTAAGCAAAGGAAGGTGTACGACTGGTGCAGAGTGTTTAGTAGGTGAAGGTGTGTATGCTGATAGCCATAGGGCTATCAGCACACCCTTACCTTCACCCAAAACTCTTCGCATCTTACAGGAGCTTGTCTATACAAGCTCCTGTGAGATGCGAAGAGTTTTGGGCTCACAGCGCCCGAATAGTTCCGGGAGATGCTGATGCAGTCCGCCACGCAGCGTGGCGGACTAGGGACGGAGTAGGGACTAAAATGGCCAATATTCTATTCGTTTGAACGCTAAGCTCACTTGTAAAGCTTTGAAATAAGCTGTAAACTACAAAATTACGTGCCGTAAGCTTGTCAATTCCATACAATACATCAAAGTCTGTGATTTAGGTAAGTTTGCGACATGTGATTTAATCGTCTATTGCTCATATTTAAGCTATAAAGTAAGCGAAGCGTTCAAACGAATAGAAAGTTGGCCTTTTGAGTAGGCGGGCAGGGCGGCTGATAGCCTGGAAGATGCGAAAGTTTAGTACCATGCTACTCGAACTTTGCTTTTAACATTTTCAAAAAACACGAAGACTGCATTATTAATTAGACTTTTAGATTAGGTATGCCTAAAATAGAGATAGATTTTAGATTAGGTATACCTACGAAAATTAATACTAGGGTATACCCTGTATTAATTTTTATTCTGTGATTATACACATAAAAACCGTGAGTTTTTTTTTGCAAACAAGGAAGGCAACTGATAGCTGTCTTACCGCAGATTTTCTTTCCTATTTAAGTGAAAGTTATATCAAGGTTTTATATTACTTATTTAAAAAATGTTAGTTCTAACACAGGTATGCGAAATGTTAATTTACTTCGCAGAAAATTTCGGAATCATAAGTATGTTGGCTATTTCAGCGTAATCACGCGTAACTTCTTACTTATTAAAACGATAAGGAAGTGTGCGAGTGAAATCAAGCTTCAATTGTAAAGAATACCTAATCAATGGCAAATGAAAAGACACCAGTTGGGGAGGCCTTTTTAGGGTTCCGTACCCAAAGGGTAAAAACGGGACCCTATTACTAAGACTTCGCTGTCCGTCTGTCTGTCCGTCTGTCTGTCTGTCTGTCTGTCTGTCTGTCACCAGGCTGTATCTCATGAACCGTAATATCTAGAAAGTTGAAATTTTCACAGATGATGTATTTCTGTTGCCGCTATAACAACAAATACTAAAAACAGAATAAAATTAATATTTAAGGGGGGCTCCCATACAACAAACGTGATTTTTTTGCCGTTTTTTGCTCGTTATTAATAACGACAACAGGCAGACCGTTGAAATTTTCACAGATGATGTATTTTTGTTGCCGCTATAACAACAAATACTAAAAACAGAATAAAATAAATATTTAAGGGGGCTCCCATACAATAAACACATTTTTTCCGGATTTTGGTACGGAACCCTACGTGCGCGAGTCCGACTCGCACTTGGCCGGTTTTTCTGTATACCGAAAAAAATGCATACGCATCCCCCTGCAGGTGAGCAGGGGGTTCGTATGTGGGGCTCGCCAGAAGGAAACCGCAACATTTAGCGCTGCGGTTCCCCCACGATCACCTCCCGTGATCCCACCCAGCCCTAGTGACTTGATAGGATCCCGGGAGGGAGGAATACCCATAAAAAAATCCAATACTTGCCCTAGCGCCGTCGGTTGGCCCTGAGAGACCCACGTAGGAATCTATACTTTGAGCACATCGGTGACACTCCCCTTTATGTGTGAGCTCTGACGCCGGCGACCATGGGCTTTGTCGGGGACAGTCTTGTCTCTCTCTTTTTTTGTGGTTTCGTGTATGTCGATCTCATCTCGCGCGACTCCGCGGAGTCAATTCCTCGGTCCGTGGCTCTGCGGCACCCCCGCTCTCGCCCGCGTCACTTTTACGACACACATACCTAAGTGTCGCTTCTTTTCGCGTAGTGTATATTTTCTTTGGTTGGGGGGAGGATATGCCCAGCATGTCGTGCGGCGGGAATGATGATATTGATCAATTGAACCCTTTTCGAGCAGGTTGCACAACGAGTAGAAGACGTCTGGCTGATGGTGTCTGTGAAACGGGCGACGCTGCAGCGCGCGGCGGCGAAGCCAGCCCGGCCGGTGCAGTCCGTGCCGCCTCAGAGCGCCGTCCCCGCTGCCAACCATCAGGTAAGTCGCAAAGGTCCATCTAAAATTCATTTTAAGTGTACCTCAAGAGAAAATAGAGCTACTTATCGAAAGACACCAGTAGGTATAGCCAAGATTTCCGCTAGTATTGAATCAAAATTACTATTTAAATAGGTACCGAGTAATATTTCAATGCGTTCCAGGCGCGCTCCCAGGAGGGGGGTCACAGGGGACATGATCCCCCCCCCCCTCCCCCAAAATTGTACATGTCACATAGAAAAAGCTTCTAAAATTTACATAAAAGCAATTGTATTATTATTAGTGACCCCCCCAAAATTTCAGGCTGCGACCGCGCCTGTGCGTTACGCGCGGAAATCTAAAAGAAGAAAATTACTTTCTTGATCTTAAGCAGTACACTGCAGTTCTATTTCAAAAATTCGTTGTTGCGCCAAAAACAAGTGGTTTATTTTGTTTCATTGCTTATTAAATCGAAATCACGAGAAATCGGATGGCGCAACTTTAACATTTAAAACTGTATTAGGTACAGAATTTCGATAACGTTGTCTTTAATTACTCAACTTTCGTACTAAATGTCGATATCGCTCTAGAAACCACCGTTTCTTCATTACAATGACCTTCATTGGTCTATCATTTCAAATTTTCATGTCTGTGACAAATATTACTTGCAGGATTTTGTAGTTTGTAGTTTTGTACCGAGCAGTGAAAAATTTAACATTACCTTTAGGCTTGGATTTTTTAATTAAGGTTGAGTCTTCGACTTGGACGAATAATTCAACCAACCACAAAGTCCACAAGCTAACCACCAATGCAGGCAACTAGGGGTAAAGTAGCAAGTTATCTCATGCATGGACTAAACGGTCATAGCCAGGGATTGAAATACCGTTAAAAAAAATAACGATACAAAAAAAAAACGTTAAAAATATCGTTAAAACATTTTCTCGGTAAATTTACAGGTAAAAATAACGTTAAAATTATTGCACCGGTAATATTACCGTTAAATATAGCATTAAACTTTACTATTAACTAGATTAACGTTAATTTTAAAGTAACGGTAACAAAAATAACGTTATTGACTGAAATAACGTTAATTTTAATGTAACGTTATCTTAAGTAACGTTAGTTATTGACATAACGTTAATGTTAAAAGTAACGGTAAAAAAGTAAGAAATAACGCTACATTTAAAAATAACGTTATCAATCCCTGGTCATAACAACCTTTTACGGTAAAATGTAATGTGATATCTATTGACCAAGCTTTTGAAAGTCAAGTCATGAAAGTTTTTGCTGGGTATTTCAACAGCAGTAGGTAACAAAATATCCTTTTTGAGGGTTCGCCATGTTCGTCTGTCCGTCTTTATATCTGTCCGTCGTCTGTGGCTTAGCTTAGCTACTAGATAGCTGTAATTTGGCACTAGTACTAACAAGCTGTAATTTGGCATGAATATGTATAATAATCACGACGAAAAAATGGTAGAATAAAATGTTAAAAAAATATTGGAAATGTTTTCGTAGGTTGACATTCCTTTAAATAGTTATATTATACTTAGTTATAGTCGTTAGTTGTGTAAAACAGGTATTCAAAATAAGTTTGGCATCAGCCATTTTTGATTTCCCCACTGCTGGGGCACTGGCCTTCCTTATGGGTGGATAAGGAGGATGGGCCATAACCCACCACGCGGGCCCAATGCGGATTGGCGGGTGTTAACGACTGCAAATGCACCCGGGACCAACGGCTTAACGTGCCTTCCGAAGTACGGAGAAGCTTGAGATAACAAATTTTTGGTCACCCATCCCATGACCGACCCTTGCGTAACTTGCTCAACCTCCGCAGTCGCTGGGCCAGGCGCTAAACCACTGCGCCATCGAGCTCCTCGTATAATAATAATATATTATATAATAGTCTCAAAATAAGTTTATAACCTGTTATATGATATGGTGTATAAAGTAACTACGGATGCGCAGTAGAGGGTGTATAGGCCTGACCTGACATGCAATTGGCCGGTTTTTTAATTTAAAGTCCACCAACACACATCATGTGTATGTTATCAACTTTCCTGAGACTGCATGCACATGTATGCAGACGCATTTATATTCAGTAAGCAATGCGTCTTGGCCTCAAAAGGTTGGTCCGTTCGTCCTAACGAAAGTCTTGTTCACCATAATCGTAAACAAGTTCGGGGCTTCAACATTTACAAACATTTTCCTTTCACAATATCAACACAAACATTTCGCGATATTACTGATACAATTTTGATTTGGTGTACCAACAACATACTTTGATAATTTTATTATTGCAAATTAGCTGCCCGCCCCGATTTCGCACGAGTAGCATCCATGACGGAAAAGTGAAAAAAATTTTTTTACGTCTTTCTGTACATTTTTTGAAAATTTTCTTTCATACAATCCTTGTCCTGATAATAACAAATACAAGAAAAAAAGAATTATCTAATTTGGTGCAGTCGTTCTAAAGTTACATACATTACATACATTTCCGCGATTCATTTTTATTTGGGTTCCGTACCCAAAGGGTAAAAACGGGACCCTATTACTAAGACTCCGCTGTCCGTCTGTCATTCTGTCTGTCTGTCTGTCTGTCACCAGGCTGTATCTCATGAACCGTGATAGCTAGAAAGTTGAAATTTTCACAGTTGATGTATTTCTGTTGCCGCTATAACAACAAATACTAAAAACAGAATAAAATTAATATTTAAGGGGGGCTCCTATACAACAAACGTGATTTTTATGCCGTTTTTTGCTCGATATTAATAACGACAACAGGTAGACAATTGAAATTTTCACAGATGATGTATTTTTGTTGCCGCTATAACAACAAATACTAAAAACAGAATAAAATTAATATTTATGGGGGGCTCCCATACAACAAACATATTTTTTGCCGTTTTTTGGTACGGAACCCTTCGTGCGCGAGTCCGACTCGCACTTGGCCGGTTTTTTAAATAGATGTAAATCTATGTACCTAATAATTTAAAACAAATTTAAACATGGTAAGTTCGAAATTACTACAAAACATTACCAACTCATTACAACTAATGAAGAGTGCGCGAAATGTTGCAAAAACGGCGATCTGTAGAAAGCGCGCGCATAGGTCGCGGCTCGCAGTCGGTGTCAAAGCGTGCTCTCTTGCGCGCGCGCAGCTTTCATACTGCAGCGATATGACATCACTGGCACGTTCCAATGCTTTCTATTATGATATCAATATAGGTATGCAGGCCCTTAGTGCGTGCCTGTAATTTAAATAAGATATTCTAGTGAAAACATGTTTCATACTTACCCTGTGACCTCGAATAAAAATTTATAAGTACTTGCTCTAGTCTCTACTTTTAATATCGTGGACCCGTTGGGAACTAAAGTATGAACTCACATTTTTTGAAAACAATAGAGTTGTGTAACTTTGGGAATAACCCAAAGAAACAACACCATTTGTCTACCCTAGTCCAAGAATAGTCTACTATTCTACTATTTTCGTTTTACACACAAAGATAATTCCAGGACATAAACTGAGACTACTGAGAGGAGTTTGAAAGATTCTAAGATTTACAGCTGCACAAAATATAAAACCCAACTGTTGTCCAAATAAAAACAACACTAATATTAGTCGCTTCCGCGTGGACGATATTTACAAATATTTGTCGCTGGATAGATAATCGCTGTCGTGACTAGGGTTGCCATGCAACCCATACTCTAAAATAGAGTATTGTCTCCTAATTCGTGTAGGTGTACTAAAACCTATTTGTATAATAAATAAATAATAATAAAAAAACAGGAATAGAATACGCTCAAATACTCTATTTACGTAACTCTTGACTGTTATTGGCTTTATTTATTTTAATTATTGTTCAAGACGTACATAAATACAGATTATATTATACATTACTCATAAGCAAAAACCACTAGGGTTTGTGTGCCCAAGAGAGCTCGCAAGTTTTGAGCATACGGTACGGTATAAAACTGAAAAGAATGGAAAAGAAAACATGCATAACTAACATTATGTACACAGACTGTAATTGCACGAACATTAGTCGTTGTTTATAAGTATTTTATTGATTTATTTAAAATTTTATTTAATTTAAGATAAGTATTTTATTTATAATTTATTTTGGAATAGACTAAATGACCAGTGTTGGTGCAAACACCCTGTATCCATTATTACATTTGGCTTGTTACTGGTTGTACTTATGATAAATAAATAAATAAATATGTAGGCGCTCTTTTTACTTTACTTTATTTTAACTTTATTTTTGTTCTACCTAAATGAATAAATACTGAATAGATTGTTTTTTACTTTTTTTAGACAAATATGTCTGAAAAAAAGTGGCAACCCTAGTCGTGACGTGACCAAACATAGTTTAGGCTACTGCAATGTTTGACTAGTATTCGATAACTATTTACCTACCGTAAAGATATTAGGTGCACTAATATAATATGATATTTCAGCTATAGGTTCATCTTGCCAAATTCTACGAAAAAGCTAAACAATAAATTGGCACATTGGTGTGATGTTACAGTGGTGGTAGCACCGATCGCTGTCATCCAATATTTGGATGATTTTACCAAGTGTCTGCTAACCTCATTTTGTTAGTTATTTGATTATGTATAATATTACTACAAGCATTTATCAAACTGCAAGCATTAATGTGTCCACTTGGATTTGAGAAATAACTTTATCCTGTCTGGATTTTAAATGGACCAATAAATAATTTAATAATTTATGGTATCTTTTATACTTGAAAGTTTATAAGTAAAATTTTGTTTTTATAACTCCTATTTAATGTTAGAGTTAGCCCTGCGTGTATTCCAAAAAAAATCAAAACTTCCTAAATCTGTGTTAATGTAAATATATCTGTAACAAGTATAACAAAATAATTTATGTCTATAAACTATATTTATGAAAATCAAAACATGTTATTTTCCTTTAAACCCGTTGTGATTAAATCATTAATTATTATTTAAACTCAAATAAAGATCAACTGATGTTAGGTACGTACCTACTATCAATATTTAAACAATTTTTAGTTGGCAACTAAATAGAAAATACTAATGTTTTGATGTAAATACGCTATGTGTATTAAACATTAGACCCTATGATGTTAGTAATATTATCTTTGTGTCCTTATTCCTAAATAGTATTTGCTCGCTGTGGATAAAATTATGTGTACAAAATGTAGCGTCATTTGCGATTAAAGTTCCTATCTATACTATAATAATATGTACTAGTATTAGGCTCCTATATATTTTACGTATTTTTTAGTTTGTATCCGAAGAAAAAAGTCGAATATGGACTACATAGAAGCAAAGTTAGTCACCCCATGCTGGAAAGGAGAAAATCAAACTAAGTAAATGGCACATAAACATTAATATGATACGCGTTGTAATACTTGTAATCCGTAACAAAAGTGTTTTTTTTTTTATTGAAACTAGTTATTTCTGTTGTCAATAAATTATTATGTTGTTCGATAGTTAACATAATATGGTGGTCCTAGTGAAAGTTGGGAATGAATATGGGTATGTCGCACCGTAGCCATAGTTGACGCAATATCCGCGTCTACGCATGACCGGATTGTTACCAATATAACAAATACGTTGTATTTTGCATGGTCCATCATATTATGTTATGGTTTTTCACTCAGTTATTCGCTAAGGAAACTTACATTTATATAATTTTCATGATTCTTCGTTCAATCTACTTCCACAGTGAAATACACTCTGTTCCTTTCTTTAGCAGTTCTACGAAACTGATCACCAAGCAGGGTATTATGTTAAAAGAAGAAGAAATTCTTGGTAGAGCATTGAAGAATTTAACTTCTATTTTATTCAAAGAAAATGCACCGAAGAAATAATATTAACTTATACTACTGTACAATTTTATCAATCTATGTTTAAGTTTCGTATTGCACATCTGCATAACATCAAAGAAATGGAATTTTGATGACATACCACTTAAAGTAACATTAGAGGCTCTTGTGATATTCAAACGGCGACATTTCAAAATCACAGATGATTGAGTTCCAATCAGCAAAGCAAACGTCCCTAAATGGGCGCTTGCACAACTCACATACTGCGACGTGCGCTGCGCAATCAGGTTCAATTTAATCAACTTACCATCGACCCGTTTGGAAAGTTCGCGACCTTTATTACTGCTCTCCCACCAGCTGGCGCCTCTTCACCATTAGCTCTCATCTCTCTTTGGTTAGTACAGCGTTGTATACGATTTTTCCTTTAGCCCCACGTTGAAATTTTCATCACAGAGTTTGATATTTTCATAATTTTCTTTTTTTTCTACACCTTGGAAGAACCAGATAAACTATTTATTATACAAAATAACTCAAATTTATGTGTTACCGAATCTACATGTCCGAAGATGTTATTGAACCACCTAAACAGATTAATTAGCTTTAATTGAAAGTTCGGTGAAAAACTTTATAGCAATTTTGCAATGCATCCGGTACCTATTAAATCGCAACACTGACCTAAAATAATGGTGACGTGATTTTTCTGTGACTGTGAGTATAAATAATTTGATAACGGTAGCTCTCCTTTTGATTTGAAAAAGAAAAAGTAGGTACGTGCAAGAGTAAAAGTGGTCACGAATTCCTACGCAATATACGCAACCAATTCACTTCCCGCTTTGCGGAATGCCGTCATCAAGGCGACTTGGTGACGGGAACCGATGAGATATAGGGCTAGTCACTGGTGCGTCGATAGTGCACTTGATTCGAATGTGCCAATACTATTCAATGTCATAAACAAAAGTGCGTGGGAGCAGCCACACACGCTACAATGATTATTGTAATATATTTTTTTTATCAGTTATGAAGTTCCTTTTTAATAAGTCTGAATCATTAGTTGTCCTCATTTTTTTAACATATTAAAAATATATAGTAACAAAAGTTTTAGGTATTGTAATATGCCTTGTTACATCAAACTTTAAAATTAAATGCTGGTCTCATCCATCACTCAACAAATGATTATTAACCTTATTATCTCCATTCACTTTTAAATTGCTAGGAATCCTATTAGGACCCAGAATGTAACTTTTTGAGACTTTTTGTGAAAATCAAGCAGGGGCCGTACCGGCTAATGCATCGAACTTCGAAAAGTCTGCCGGGTTTCAAATTAAAACAGATAAATCGAGCCCCAATTGGACCAAAATGGTGAACCCTAATTCATGAGGTCACACAAACATTAATGTCTTCCAAATAACTTCAACAAATAGTACAATAAGTAATTCCTTACTCCAATTTATCTGTTTTAATTTGAAACTCGGCAAATTTTCCGAAGCTCGATACGTTAGCCGGTACGGCCCCAGTTTAGCAAATCCTAGACCCAAAATCCAATTTTATTTTACTTCAAGAAGATGGTAAATAAATAATTTCAACAAAGAAAGTTTTCTCAGATTTTGCACTTAGTAGGCTTTTCTTGACATAAAAAGATGTTCTGATTTTAAAAGGATATTATAACATGCTTTTATTGGATTTAAATTCCTTCAAAGGCTCAAACGGAATAATGCCATAGGCTTTGTTCGAAGCTCTTACAGTCTGAATTAGTTAAGGTAACATTCCATTTTCAAGGTGAACTGAGTTTGAAGCGTCTTATCTATAATTCAATCTGGCGATCATAACAAAAACTTCTTATAAGTATTACGCTTTGTAATGTTTTAAGTATTTAATAGTACATTATGATACAAGTTAGCTTAGGTTGCTTATTGCACACAAGGCTGTGGGTTGCAGCCCGAGCCGCAGGCGAGGGCGTAACTCAGCCGAGTGTGCAATAAGTAAGAGCTCACGAGTTTCATACGACGTTTTTCAACACATTTGCGAGGAAAAACAAAGTAATTTACCACACAGCAACAAATACGACAAAAACAAAATGATAATCATGATGAGAAAAGGCGCGCAGGTTTTTTTTTTGTTTTTTTTTACACGCCCATGCAAGAATATTTTGCGAACAAAGGGGTTAGTGAGCATACAGCCTACTTCAAAATTATAAATTTAAGTGATAAAATTCTAATATTTTAATATTTTATGACAAAATATTGTAAATTAGGAATAATTTGATAATAATAAATATTTGTTTGACTTAATTAAAGACCTACACATTTATTTATTCCAAAAATGCAAATGAATTTTCAGCGGCATAAAACCTCTTTGTTGTTACTAAAAAAATAACTGTATTACCTTGGTTAAATTGAAAATGATCTGTTTACTCACATAGAACTTGCGGTAAGGTACCTATTTAACTTTGTAGGGACAATTCTATAACCAACTAGTGTTTTATATATTACTAGCGGCCCGCCCCGGCTTCGCACGGGTGCAATGTAGTTACCTACTAATGTAAAACTGTGCTATAATGTGGTGTCAGTGTGAAGTTATTAGATTATACTACAGGTTATCTACATACGACGTACGCAAGGAGTGTTATAATATAATTGACGTGTGTGTGTGTCTGTCTGTCTCCGGCAACCTAGCTCCCAAACTTATGGATCGATTTTAATGCGGTTTTTATGCATAGGTAGTTTAAGTGAAGCGTACAGACGGCGGGAAGTGACTTTGTTTTATACTACCTATATACTATAGCTTTTGCCCGTGGCTCCGCCCCGGCGTGGGAGTCTGTAATTGTTGTTAGTCTTTCCCTGGAAACCAATAATCGGGATGAAAAGAAGCCTGTGTTAAGTATTCCAGACTATAATCTATCTCTGTGCCAAATTTCGTCAAAATCCGTTCACCCGTTCAGACCTGATTGAGTAACAATATGAACAACATCCAAACATCAAAACTTTATCATTTTTACAATTTTGTGATTATATAGGTAATAAGTGCACCCCGCGGTTTTAGCCGCGCAGTCTGTCGATTCTGTAACCAAAATCGCATCTCACTTAGAACCCACTTCACATTGCGTGAATTTGTTATTAGAGATTAGCTAACTAAAATTTATTCATTTATTTTTGTGATAAAACAAAATTCTTATCATTACCTTATTTGTGATTTAAAATTACCGTGCAGTGAAGTGAGATTCGAAGTGGGGTTCGAGTTTGGTTACAGAACCAACGCCCTGTTCACAAAGATTTCTATGTGTATGATGTCTATGCCTGTTCACGATTCTGTATTAGGTAGGTTGGTAGGTACTTATGTCAAGGACAGGCCCACCCATGTATAGACTTAAATATTCTACTCTGTAATTAGTTACATGTAAATACCTGTACTATGGTTTTGTCTCTTTACTGTCTTCTTGTCATATTGCTTTCCTTTGCCTATTGCCTATTGTAAACGTGTTTCCCATAGGCATAAAAAAATTTTCGCTGCGCTCAAGAAGACCAACAAAGCGTGGAAAAGAGAAGTTAACATCATACGGACACGGTCTATGTAAAAAAGAGACAAAGGATCAAGTGACATGTGCCAACATTTTTTAAGCAATCACAGTTTGTTTAAAATATTTGTTAATCTTAATAAGAATTTAAAATTAAGGTATCATGGAGCCATGGTGTCTTGTGCTCTAAGTAATTGTGGTGTGACAAAGAGAAACAATCCAAGTAATCACACTTTTCACAGGTAAATAAGATATTCCCACACATTTCTTTAAAACCAAATTTCGCTACATTTATTCGTTTATCGACGAAGAAAACAGCATGGAACATAGTTTATTAATTTCTTTTGCCATATGTAGTCATATTTTATGAATCTAAGTCATATTTTATGTATCCCATATAAAATGTATGCATTCGTTTTCGGATCACCTGTTTATTATTGACTTTGTTGTTCTTTGACATTCTATTTCTAATGGTGTTTCCATTATTCTGCTATTAAATCTTCCTTTTCCCCTTTCAACCACCGTTTCCTTTGCTGTCCTCGACATCCTGGTCCATAAAAAAATTAGCGGTAATTTAACAAAATAATTATAATTAAATTATGTAATATTTAATACTTAAAGGTATCTTCTTTATAAATAAAAATCTAATGTAATGTTCACAATGTTCAACAACATAGAAGTCTTTGTGTATGTTTATTTGTTTCCTATGCAGTATGCACTCCTAAACTATTCATCTACATTCCACATCCGATTAGTAATGTAATAAGTATATGTTTGGTGAATTGTTCTACTTACGACTGAAAAGGCTCCTGGCTAAAAAATCGTAATATTGCAACGCATGCCGGGTGCAATTATATTAAAGAATTATATAGTGTATTATTATAACGCTAGTTATTTTTACATTCTCTTTGGTGTTTTATCTTATGGTGTTAGTCTTTTGGAAAATTCAGTGGACGTCAGTGCTGACAACTGACATTTATTTTTCTTAATCGTACAAATGCACTAAGAAGTTTTGATTCCGATATCGAAGTCAACCACCCTAAAAATAGCTTCCTACCCCTTTTCAACCCTGTTAGGGGATACATTTCAAGAAAATACGAAACACGTATTCAATTAATATTGTGAAAGAATGTCTATGCCAAATTTCAAGTCAATCGGGCCAAGGAATCGCTTTCTCCCATACAAACTTTGCCACCCTGTTTTACCCCCTTAGGGGTTGAATTTAGCAAAATCCCGTCTTAGTGAGCACCTACACCCTAAAAGGAACCCCCATGCAAAATTTGAGACTCCTAGCACTTGTAGTTTCTGAGATTTCGTGATGAGTCAGTGAGTGATTTTCTCTTTTATATATATAGATTGCACGCGTTTGTTATAGTTCGGTTTATGGCCCTAAAAGCGATGTATTAGGGCTCACTTTACGAGCAAGTGTGTTGAAAAATAAATAAATATATGTAGGTACCTAGCATCATGTCATGCTTATTGCATCCTGCTAGGTATGTCGAATTTTCCTTGATTTTAATATTATTAAATTGTACTGAACGCATATATTTTATACATACCACAAAATCCGATGCAGCCATCATACTCCGTTCCATTCAAATCGACTGGTATCAATTGCCCTGGGAACGATATCCAACTTGCGCTTTAGTCATCATTTTGCATAGCTACATATCATTGTCAGATCAAAATCATTGCCTTTATTTGGTCAGTATCATTCGTTAGCATTAGTAGAAAGAAATTTTATTTAGTATACCTCCTTTGCTAAAATCTACTTTAATATTACTGAGACTCTATTCTCAACTGTAGACCTCGCATTTGTGACATTTTTGATAATTTTTCGAAATAGCTGAAATATGATTTTGCCCATATCTCTGCCATTTCGGAAAACTGTCGACAATAATTCCATTAAATATTGAACCTGTCCACAAAATTTCACGAGAATCGGTTGAGAAATGCGACCTGTAGAGAAGAACAAATGGACAGTCGGACGGACATACGAAAGCATTTTTGCTGAAACTGAGACGCTTCGCTCGCGCTTCGCGCTCGCTCGGTCTATAACTATAACAAATAATAATTCTAAATAATAAAGCCACAACACGTTAACGCTTTTTCGGCGTCTATAATTTTATGTTACCGCGTCATTTGTGTCGGAGAAAGCCGATATATTCAGAAGTTATACGGCTTTCTTCATCCAATTTTGTATTTTACCTTACTAAAACAATTTAGGTTTATTTAAGGCTAAAAGAAGGCAGCAATTTATTATGCGTTGGGTGGTCTTGTACTTGCCAGCTTCTAGGCTACGTATGGACTTTTAAAAACCATTTCTGTGCTCGCCTACATCACCAAAGGAAGCCTTCAGAAAAATTTCAAGCAACAACGCACAGAACTTGAAATTTTGCTCAAGGCTTCCTTTGGTTTGACTGACGTCAGTCAGTTTTTTTCTTTTTAGGTAATAGAAGAAGAACATGCATTAGTATTATCTTGCCATCTTACCAAACTCTGTTCGCATTGGGAGGTCGCAGACTAATAAATTACGGACGCACCTGCTTCCTGCGACAGTCAGAGCGTGTCGGTATTGTTCCTGTTTTTGTACGGGCCCGTTGCTCCTAACAGTCTTTGTTTAGGAGTCCCGTATTGTCGATCATTATGCTCCTTCTCTTGTGGGAAATTATCATTTCTCATGGCACTGAACACTGCGTAATGAATATTGGGTACAGTCACGCATGACAGCAAGTAACGGATAAAATCTCGAACCTTCTGCAGAATATCTTCTATAGCATCACATTTTTTCACGTAAAATTATTCCATTAGGCTAAGAAAAGGCTGCTTTGTCACAAAAGACTGCTTCATGAATTTCATTATTTCGGAATTCTAGATCATAAAAACGCCCTGAAAAGGTTAGGTATATATGTAACATTCCGCTGTCTCACGAAATTACCTTATTCAATAGGCAAAAATGTCACCTATGACATATAAGAAGCGTAGGTACACACGAGTAACGTTAATGAATATATTCACGAGCTGTCTCCATTTTTATGACCTTACATTTCCTTATTGGGCACATGAAATTACCAAAGACATCAGCAAAATCTCGAAGCCAGATATGTAACCTAAAGTAATGTTGTTCACCCACGTATCACCTTGTAAGTGGCCAAAGAGGTGGATGCTTGACTTAGGATTTTATTATATTTAAATATTATGAGACCAAGTCCAACAAGCAAGAATCCTCAATTCAATATTACTGCAGAACAATGAGATTAAGCATTTTGTTACGAAATTAAAATCTTTCAACAAAACAAGAGCGTAGTATTTAATTGCTTCCTATTTTAGCGCGTAATTTACTAACATAACAGTTCACATCAAGATTTACATAATATTAAAATTTCAACTTCCTTAAACTACTTCGGGTAGATAAAATCACGTGAAATATGATTTTAGTTTCAAGTGCGGTCACAGTTAACATAAATTTTGCAAAAAAAAAGGAAATGAAATCTGCCTGTGAGTCATGAAAAAATTAAACACATTCAAGTCCAAATAATGTACGAAACTTCTAACGAATTGCTAAATTTCTTTGTATCTTTTGTCAGCATGTATGTAAATGGATATTGTGTTGCGATCACCTACGCCCATTAATTCGTAGGCGATACTAACAGGAACTGATTAAAGATTATTTATTTTAAAATTGAATCACTAAAAGCACAAATAAAAAATATTTTTAAGGATGGATTTTCATGTGAACAAACCATTTTACGGATTTAATTGCGTATAACCGCAGCTCCTGAAAAGGACGAAATATCACGAAATGCAAAACTCTAACTTTAAATTTGAATAGCACAAGTATGTGTGGAAATCAAAAAAGAGTTTTCCTTATTTGAATGATACTCGTGGTTCCAAATTTTTATCATTACCTATATTTTTGGCTAGGGCTTCTGCAGGAGCAGAAATGCACTCTTCTTCATTAGTGAAATTGAGTACAAATATTCGGGCTTGTAATCAATTACAACCGTGCATAGAGTATTATTGAGGTATCAATCAATTTCGTCGGCGTTCGACAATCAAGTTCAATGTTAGAGCGGCGCTAACTACATAAACGATGACTCGCAGTATGATTTCAAAGTGAAGTTTTCTGCTTATCATCTTCAGACATTACACAAAGGCTCAACAGACGAACATTGACCTAGCTAGAGTGTAGAGAAAATGAAAAAAGTTTTATGTTCCTTTTTCCGCTTAAGAAAATATCCGTCTAAAATTGTTTGTCTTATATATACTCTTTATTGCACTAAAACACAGTGAGACATAAGTTAAAAAAAAGTGACCAAAGGTGGGCTTATCTCTAAAAGAGATCTTGCTATTTAGAAGTATTAAAAGTACTTTTTTTGTCTATATTTTTAATCTGATGTAGGTAACTGAAGGGAGCATTTATCTAATAGTTTTGTTATTTAGTAAATAAGATTTACTAGTAGGTACTTATTAGTGGTGTTACTTTGCGACTAGTCGGCACTTTAAGGAAATACAGAAGAAGCTATAAAGAAAATTGATCTCACGGGTTTTAAGTTCTGGTACACAAGCCAATAGGTTTAATAATAATAATAATAATAATCATTTATTTCAGGCAACAAATATCATTTACAATATTAGGCCCATATAATAAATACCTTACAGATAACATACATAATATTTAAAAACCG
Source organism: Agriphila geniculea (assembly GCA_943789525.1). NCBI lineage: Eukaryota > Metazoa > Arthropoda > Insecta > Lepidoptera > Crambidae > Agriphila > Agriphila geniculea. The sequence goes on from OX038871.1 coordinate 24,783,976, forward strand.
GCCAAGTGCAAGTCGGACTCGCGCACGAAGGGTTCCGTACCAAAAAACGGCAAAAAAATACGTTTGTTGTATGGGAGCTCCCCTTAAATATTAATTTAATTCTGTTTTTAGTATTTGTTGTTATAGCGGCAATAAAAATAACTGTCTTGCATGTTGTCTTTATTAATATCGAGCAAAAAACAGCAAAAAAATTACGTTTGTTGTATGGGAGCCCCCCTTAAATAATAATTTTATTCTGTTTTTAGTATTTGTTGTTACAGCGGCTACAGAAATACATCATCTGTGAAAATTTCAACTTTCTAGCTATCACGGTTCATGAGATACAGCCTGGTGACAGACAGACCGACAGACAGACAGACGGACAGCGGAGTCTTAGTAATAGGGTCCCGTTTTTACCCTTTGGGTACGGAACCCTAAAAACGAGCTACCTCTACGCAGTGATTCAAACGATTATCTGTGTGTCAATCCAAATACTTAACGTTTAGTCTTCGGAATCTGGAGCCAACCCGTTTGCCTTAATAAAATATGTCTAAATTAGGAAAGTGGTTGGGCTCACGGTGTGTAAATATATGGGCAATATAGTTGCTATGATTATACTGCTACAACCGTTAGCGAGTTTTGATTCCTACTACTATTTCTGCTATGTTACCAAGTAATTTGCACGTACTTGGTTTAGGTACTAAGTACTTTGCAATAATTTATCTATTTATTGGTTTAAAAATTTTTCTTCGTCTGGTGCACCATATTCAAATTTCCAGTAAAGAAAATGTCATTCAGTTTGAGCTTAAAAAAATAAATCACGTATAGACCCAGAGAGTGACCCCGATCGTGGAACTCGACTGCGCACGCGCCGAGCCGGGCCTGTAGCAAAATTTATTCAAAAGTTTACGTCCGATCACGGAATTGTCCTACTTTAATAAGATTTCTCTGTTTTTGTTCAAAAGTAATTTAAAAAGCTAAAGAAGTTTCTTATTACGCCATTTATGACATTTTCAAAACCAAGTCATTTTTGTCATCATTTTGAAAAATCTTATTGCAAAATTACTTACATTGTTGAAGTTAATTGACCAATAGACTATTATCAAGCTATAATAATACATTTACTCAATCGCTTACATTACATTGTCATTATAAATTGCTGTGTGAATGAGATCTCTGTACGACATAGTACACCAAATTACTCCAAAATTTTAAAAATCTGAAAAGGTTTTGATAACATTGTTATAAGCGTTCCAGTTATTCGCTTGCTCAACTCTTTTGTTAATTTAGCACTCGGTCGCTCTTTATTACATTTGTTTTACAATTTTGATCAGCGTTGTGAGAAATGCAAGAGGCATGAAATGTCTTAATTGCTTTAGCTTATGTTTAAATGAAACACTTTATAATTGTCGATTATTTTTCTTTTAGTTCCGTTTTGATGAATGCCAAATGTTCGTTTAATAAAGTTATTTTTTTTATACTTGGATTGTATAATTTCTAGAATTTTATATGATTCAAAAGTTGAGAAGATCAACAATTCACGATCGATTGAGATTTCCAAGTTGCTTATGATGTACAGATAGTAAAGAATGCTTGTTTGTTTTTGTTAGGTACGAGTACGAGTAGATATTTACTAACAAACACTCAATGATGTTTAATTGAATAGGAATTATTATTTACTATGTTGCCGTCCGTCGCTGAACGCTGCGGCGGCGCATCAGTCAGTGCCTTTTGTGATGTGATTGCAGTGGACTTCTGTGTATTGTTGGTGGATTCTATGAACTCAGAATGTGCTCTTATTTTTGTTGGATACCCGCTACCGCTAAACAGTGTCAAACGTAAAGTGCATGAATAATAGTGAATCTTTGCCTTTGCATCAAATATTTTGTCCATAATAGTTTGTGTGATATTTTGTGATTAACGTTGTACCTTCATTAGATTTTGGTTTTGCAACTTAGAAGCTTAGAGCAGTCATTGCGTTTTAGTTTCGGGTTTTGATGTGAGGAGTCTCGTTTGTCTCGTCTCGTTTAGATTGATGAAGGATTTCGTAGACTAGGGCGAGCGCTCGGCTCGCGCCTGTGGCGGTGGGCGCGCACCAGTCTACCCGATGAGCCGTAGCGCGGCGGTCCTGCCGCCAGCCGCCTGCTCTCAACCTTCGCGTCGCTCATGCTACCCTAGTACTTTTGTTAGTGTCATCCATTTCACAGTTTACAAAATTGACTGTTTCATGTGATGGTTTTTCGTCTTTATAACTATTTAGTGCCTCTTAATAACTACAGTTTTAGTGACAAGATCGTTTTGAAAACTCATCCCTTGTTAAGTGACATAAAATTGAGGACTGTGTCTTTTGGATCTTGTGTGTGTAACACCAAGAGTTCATCCTGATGAAGCGATCTACGTGGGTGGACGTGGAAACGGGCGGCCGGCTCGGCTGCAACGGCGAAATATTTTGGAGCGAATGCGCTGAATGCGATTGCTCTTACTGCAACCCAAACTACGTTTGCGTTTGTAGCGATAAGGTATTCATCACAATATATTTTTTTCTGCTACCGGACAAACAATATAACGGAACATAGACAAAATTAAATATTGTTGCGGCAAACTTGGCCTTCAGCGCCTTGTTAACATGGCGTAAAAGCGTTAAGGTATTCGCTAAACTGTAAAGATAACGTGACATATTTTTACAACCCGCTATCTTGTGTGTAAATTTTTGACGTATGTTTAGATATTCAAGGTCTTGCAGCCTTCGTTTGTCGTGAAAATAATGTTACCTAGGGGGTGATTCCAGCCGTTCGAGATAACAGTTTTCTTCAACATTGAAAAGGAATGATTCCGTTGCACACTGCGCCAATAAAGCAACATGCGTCTTTACTACGTTTAGAAATTTACCTTGATATTATGACATACTTTCTTTCATGCAAATCGATAAATAATGTAAAAACTAACCGTTCAAATGGAGCTTCATCATCATCAGACGCGTAACGTAACTACAATTTGCTTTTAAACAACAATACAGTACCGTGATGAGCCAAGTTGTTTACAACTCGTCGTAAATTATCATTGGAATAGTTTACCTATATCATTAAATTGTATTTGTCTTATTTCATTGTGCATGTATTACATACACTACACGCAGCATCGGCATAAATTATAAAAGTGATCGATCAATATACGATCGTTAATATTTCCTTTAGAAGAGATCAACGGTTTACCTTGGAATCAAAATTTGATGATTCATTATATTTTATGACCACATACGCCTCTAAAGTTGCGAAAAGTTCATTGTTTATTCATCAGGTTTTTAAATATTTTAAAGTCTTGAAAGAAAAATCACCCTTTGTTCATTGATTTTTAAAGTCGAGCTAAATAGCTACACAATGTAATTGTAAACCATACAATACGTACTGAAAGTGAGACTTTTTATGTCTTTGTAAGACCTTTGTATGGTAGTTGGCGAGAAAATTGCATTTCTAGCGTAGTCGGGCCTGAGAAAAGTTTTATGAAAAGTAATTTTGTGTTGACACATTGTCTTTTTGAGAAACGTCGTGAATTGCCATCAATCTCATTAATGAATGCCCATACAAAGACCTAATGATAGCAGAGCACTGATTACTGGAAATGTAAACTTTATTAAAGTCAAAATAAGTAATCTTCATTCAAATAAACTTAATAATTAAGCACTTTTAAATTGTCTATATCATCGTTTTAACTGATAAGAAAAACGGGCGTAAGAAACTTATCAGATTTAACAGAAATAAGTAAAGATATTTATAAACTTAAATACTTAACTAAGTATATCGTTTTATTCGGTATTATTCTTACAAAATCGTCTTGTCAATAATTATTTATTCGAGTTTACTGCATATTTTGAAATAAGCACTAATAGCTATTAATTATTCGTAAACAAATCAATTTCTATAAAACCAGATTGAGTTGAGAGATACTACATGAGACGAAATAAAATAGTAAAATAAAAATGCAAATTATACTTTTAATTAGGTAACTGTATGAGTAGGGTTACTCGACGTCAGTTTTTTTTGGTCCCTGTCCCTGTTCCAACAGGAGTTTCAAAATGACAGGACTTTTGGGAATATTCGCATTATAGTAAAATTAACCTTATAAATTAAGATTTATTAAAAAAAATCGTTGGTAACAATCAATTATCCAGGTACATTTTCAGTTATAATCAACACAACTAAAACTTAGCATAATGTCAGGACTTTTTAAAAGAAATTATTGGATTTTTGTCAGGATTTTATAGGTATACCATCTATAACTCTATGTATGACATATGACAGTTATGTTATGTAATGTTATTTTAAATCATTAACCCATAACATTTGCAAAGCACATGAATTTGTTTAATAAATAATGTTATGTTACCCAATATTTAAACCCCGTAGGTACCATGGACACAGAATAAATAAATAATTCCACGGCATTGGTACGGAAGCGTGTTTTTGCATTAATTGCTTGGTCCAACCGCGGGAAACTGTGACCCAGTGGTACGGATAGACACCATAAGGAAGAAGATTAGCAAAAACTGAGTAACATTAGCAGACGTTGCACAAGCCCGTATTATGTTTCCTACTTAGTATCGATTAAAAGATAAATCATTATGAAAAGAGTTTTTAGGAAAAGATACAAATCTTAACAGTGAATAAGATTATATTGGGTTTTCTCAAAATTCAAATTCTGAATTTTGGGAAATTGAGAAAAGTAGGTGCTACTTAGTTTCGTGTAAGTCATTTTCGTTTTTAATTGTTGTCGTAACGAAATTGATTTGTTAGATGTTTTCATAGCGTAATTAACTTGTCAAATGGCAGGACAAACCAACCGACCTCATAACTATTTATTTGTTTCTTGCATTATGCATTGAACATTGCTTTGTTTGCCATTTCCAAAAATTCACAATTTAACATTATGTTAAAGGACATCACCAAATTGACGCATGATTTATTAAAAACGGTAATTTGGAGAAAGCTTTCCGGTATAATTTCATACAGTCTTGTTGAAATAAAGATATAACCTTGTTATTTTTTGTTGTAAATTTGTCGTCACGAGACGAGAACACTCATCGATGTGTGTCCAACGGTAAAGAATAATTAAACATTACTTTCATGATCGAATTATTTAGGCCAACGTCGGCTGTAATACCATGATTAAGAGCTACTTATTTATTATTCTTAGCGCTATCGCACACAGGCAACATAGTCTCCCAGCAACTGTTTTGTCTCTCACATCAAGTCCACGGGCTTATATGGAAGCGCGCACACGAAGCGACACGGTCGTCTGCAACTTTTCATACAAATCACGTGAGAGACAAAAAAGTTGCGGAGACAAAAGTTGCCCGTGTGCGATAGCGCTTAGCTTTGCATTAAGTGAGATTAGAAGGTTATAAATAATACAACAATAAAAGCGACCGGTGTTTTGAATAAAACCCTCACCAAAATTTCTATAGTCATTTGTATTTCATTTTAATCTGACAGCAAACAATAAGAGAAAATGCCTAGATTACCTAGATTACGAGATCTTCTTTTTAGGGTTCCGTACCAAAATGGTAAAAAAGGAACCCTTATGGCGTGACTCAGTCTGTCTGTCAAAAATGGTATCAACTTGAAATTTGGAATAGTTTAAGATGACATTTTCCCAACTATTTTGAAAATAAGAAAAAAATAAAAAAATAAATATATTTTTTACAGCAGGGCCTGAAAAGGGGTCTTAAAAATTTGAAGTAGGGCTACTAGGGCATGTGGGGTATCATATGAAAGAGCGCCGTTTGTACGTTTTCAATCATTTTTTCTTTTTTTTCTAGACCGCATAGTTTTCGACTTATGATGAAAAATGTAAAAAAAAATACCGTCCCCCCCTTATCTCCGAAGTTTGCAAAGAGAAAAATCTGAAATAATTCTATGTGATAGCAATTTATATAAAGATTACAGGAAAAATAAAACGATGTCTCAATATAGCACACTCTTTTAGAAATTATCAAATTTCTAAAAAAGGTTAACATTAGTTCCACTATCGGTCAAGAGATGGCGCTGACCTAAAACTGCAATACTAATTTTATTATTCTACTCTGCAGTGTGGTTTAATGGTGGAATTATGATGGATGGTTTTTTTATATTGGTTTTAAGTTATTCTCAAACTTTTTTGTAGGGCGTACTTATAAATAAACTTCGTGGTTTTGCATTTCAAGATTGGCAAGTCAATTTCAAATATTTTTTTTTATTATTTTATGTTATCAACTGTAACTGTAATGTAAACTTTATAGATATACGTTTTCAAGTTGATTCCTACTTATTTCTGATACTTGTGACGAAACCGGCGTTAATGTAGACGGTGCGTACCTAACAATGCCATATTCATATCATAATCCAACCAAACGATAATGTGATTCGACGAAAACCTTAGCTCCGATCACAAACCTACCATAACATATTTATATTAGCCGAAGAAATATTTTGCATGAAAATAGTTTCATGCAAAATATGTATATATAGTCAACATGATAATTAACTTCTTCAGTCATAAGACTGAAATAGGTAGTTAATTAACAAGTTAACTGCCAACCTACGAGTTATACTCGTAGCATTTTTAATTGTCCCACAAATTACTACGAGTATACTCGTATGGCAGCCAACGAGGAAAATAAGAGGCATGTAATCCGTAAAAAGTGTTTTATCTCTAATGAACTGTACGCGCCTTCTGTAGGCGCGGAAGCCTTAGAAGTAAAAGTTTTTAGTTTGGGTCACAGGTTATTTTTATTTCGTGGAAAGCCCGTGAAATACTTAGATAAACTGCAATATTCTTCTAAAATGTGCAAAGTTTTATCATGAATGCGCAATAAGCGAAAACACCTGCAACATAACAGCTGCATAACGTCGACCCGAGTCAAATCGTGTGCCTCGGATTTCCGTGGCGAGGCACTCGGCACTCACCGCAGTCTAGCTTGTCAGCCAGTATGCACCGTCATTAGTGGCTGGCTGAATTTAGACGTTGTTTCTTAAGGTAACCGCCCATTGGACGATTGATGACAGCCAAATTACAGACATACAGATGAAGATACTTTGGGTAGGGGAAGCTTTTGCAACGTCGTAATTTTTCGTACTTTTCTTGAATCCTAATTAATATACCTACGAGTACCTAAGCCAAACCAAACAGACCTTAAGTTCTTCATTATATTTTGTTGTCCTATATCTTACAAAAAAAATATTAAATCTCCATGTTCTTGCAAATGATAAATCTTAAAAGATTATTTCATTTTAAAAATACCTTCATTTCATAGATTTCAAGATATCACACTGATACTTCAGTATTTGCGATAGTATGCATTGCTTACCGCAGAGGTTAATGATCCGTTATTAAGAGAACCTATAGCTATAATTATGTGCAGCGGAAAATTTCCCACATACTGATCATTAGAGACACTGCTCTAACTGTAAACTACCCTGTAACTTGAGAGAAAGCCCAACAGGCAGGCGACAACTTGATCATATCTCTCGGACTTACTTGTTCCTTTGTTCTGAAGTTTAAATCAATCGGATTCCTTGTGATGACTGGATTGCCTTATCTGAATCTATTAATATTCATTAAATCTCGTTCTATACTGGTACAACTGTAAACGTTAGTCTCCTTTTATTTACCTCTTTATATTTTGCCTGGGTAATATAATTCAAGTTCTACCTCGTTCCCCTGTAAGAATATTGCTAATATGATAATATAAGCGAAGGAAAGATACTTTGGCATCATAATCATTATCATCACCAATCACCATCATCGTTATGATTTAAATCAAATTAGTCAATGATTTAAAAAAGTTGAATTTGGTGTTCATACTTTTTTTAATGTTTAACTTTGGATATCCAAAAGTCACCGAAGGTCCCAAAAGATAATTCTGTAAAGCATGTGGTTGCTGATACGCTTAATCTCTTTGAGAAAAAAACCGGTCAAGAGCGAGTCGGACTCGCGCACCGAGGGTTCCGTACCATCATAATTGCACCGTCAAACCACACTGCAGAGTAGAATAATAAAATTAGTATTGCAGTTTTAGGTCAGCGCCATCTCTTGACCGATAGTGGAACTAATGTTACCTTTTTTAGAAATTTAATAATTTCTAAAAAAGTGTGCTATATTGAGACATCGTTTTATTTTTCCTGTAATCTTTATATAAACTGCTATCACATAGAATTATTTCAGATTTTTCTCTTTGCAAACTTCGGAGATAAGGGGGGGGGGGGGGGGGGGGCGGTATTTTTTTACATTTTTCATCATAAGTTGAAAACTATGCGGTTTGAAACAAAAATAAATAATGATTAGAAATTTGCAAACGGCGCTCTTTCATATGATACCCCACATGCCCTAGTAGCCCCACTGCAAATTTTTAAGACCCCTTTTCAGTCCCTGTTGTAAAAAATATGTTTTTTTTTTATTTATTTCTTGTTTGCAAAATAGTTGGGCCAATGTCATCTTAAACTATTCCAAATTTAAAGTTGATACCATTATAGTACAGTAGCCCGTAGAACATTTGAATCACGAAAAAGGTTACCGTTTGCCGTTGTGATATAGTTATTTATTACGAAATTATAGATACTTTAACCCAAGTTTTACAGATCGCAACCCGCCGTAACCTATATTTGTATATCTCCAAAATTGATATTTTTTTTATTTTTCGAGGTTTACCACATAGTTTAGCTATTGTCGTGTTCTACAGCTTGGTTTGATTGCCACAGATAAAAGTAAGACTATAAAAAGTAGCCATACACAGATTTAAGACCTTATGAAAATGGTTGAACTTTATCTAGTCTTAAATCTGTGTATGATCACTTTCCATGGTCTTACTATTATCAGTGGCAATCAAACAAAGCTGTAGAACACGACAATAGCTAAACCATGTGGTAAACCTTGAAAAATAAAAAAATATCAATTTTGGAGATATACAAATATAGGTTACGGCGGGTTGCGATCTGTAAAACTTAGGTTAAAGTATCTATAATTTCGTTATAAATAACTATATCACAACGGCAAACGGTAACCTTTTTCATGATTTAAATGTTCTACGGGCTACTGTACTATTAGTAGTTCTCGAGATATCCAGCTGTGACAGACAAAGTCACACCGTAAGGGTTCTTTTTTTACCATTTTGGTACGGAACCCTAAAAAGAAGTGTATTAAGTCGTTAAATGATCATAGACCACCAGTTCCGGTGTTTTGGGGAGCGAAGACCGAACGGTACCATCGTTTTCCGATTTCTAATGGTCGCATTAGCATATGTCGGGCAGCCTTTCACGCTCAGCTATTGGATAACGCACGCAATCTCTTTGCCGTATTTAATAGGCTCGATTTTGGCAATTAATTCAAATACGAGCTGTGACCACCTTAACAACAGTTAGACATAGTTTATGTCATTGGTATTCTCTAAAGTGCCCATACGGTCGATCGCCAAGGATAGCTAAAATTATTAGTGATAAATATTTGATGGGCTAAACGGTAATTTGATTAATATTTGATGGGTTAAACGGTCAAGATCTCTTTTTTGCTAGGTCGATCTCCTTAAGAAAAACTATGGGCACCACTGCTCTAAAACCAGCCCCCCTACTCAAATGGCTATTCCACTAAAACGCTAGTAGAATAGAATAAAAAAGTATGGCATTTACATAAGCTAACGCTTAGCTCCTATCAATCCTATACATTGACATTTTATTCTACTAGCCGTTAATTTCAATAGAATGCCCATTTGAGTCGGCTCTGTTGTCAGAACATTCAGTACTTGTAAAGACTGATATTAATAATTTGCCTCATTAAAACAGGTTGTAGGTAGGTAATGTCTTATCAACACTGCTTATAATATGAAGATTTGTCAACATAAATTACAAATTGTAATTTAAAAACCAATATTGATAAATTTCAATCTAAATTATGCCATCATGTTTTGCAAATTGCAAGTTACTTGTCTACTGCAATCCGCGTGGGTCAACACGAGCAAGACAATCTTACTGATGAACAATAAACTTGCGTTATCCCTGTGATTTTTTTTATTTCGACATAAAGAACACAAACATTAAGATGAATATTTGGTCATTGAAATGTAGATTTTTATCTTCAGTGGAGCAGATTTATATCAGAAAGCACACTGGACATTAGGTCAATTTTTTATTTAAAATTGTATTAATTTAATTTGTTCAAAATTGTTAAAAGAATAAGAGAAATAACATGTTGTTTAATTACCTATTAACTTCATATGGAAACTTCAATAAACAAGGATAATTCAAGTGCAGTACATCTGGACTCACAGTTTTCCTCGATGGTGTGTATAAATCGGACATATTTTGTGGTATTTTAACAAAAATAATGAGGTATTAAAAACTATGGTACAATGTGATGAATACTTAGTGTGATGGATGACTAATTATTATTAGTGCTCGAAGATCAAACTGAAATATTTAGTAGAAAATTTAAAAATTGTGAAAAATTCTTGCATTGTGTCTTGTGGTGATAATGTGATGTGTGATTAACAATATCAATTTATAGTTCATTTAGTATCTAAAATTAAGTGTCGTCAACTTTGCCAACAAGCATATGTGAAATCCTGACATTTTACTCTAAATTAAAAAATGTTCTTGGCTATATTCCGTCTTCGCGCGAAGTTTCTAAGTTTTTTGGTTTTGTTAGTGCTAATTCATAACAGAAAGGGTAACCTTAGTTTCGACCTCCACAAACAATGAATCATTAGCGTCTGTTGCCTGAGATGTTAACTATTTGTTTGGAGAGCTAACACGGCGGCCATTAGCACCGTTTGCCGATAACCTGCTGCCGGGTTCCTAACATTTAACAGATCGTTAACTCATATTTTCATTACCTCACATCGATTTATAGCCTATTGTGTCAATAGAGTTCGAGAAGTTGCTTAATAAATTCATCAAAGCGAAACTGTGCCCTGCCGCGACGTTGAAAACAGTGTCATAGAATGAAGTTTACATAGGTAATTGTAAGGTTGAACAGTAATATTGGTTTTTAGACATATTTGAAGCTAAAGTAGTCGTCTGTCTGTCATTGTGTTCATCATCCTCTAGATTTTTTCGTCTTCCTCAAAACACTCACCGAATCATCTTTGTTCGAGTGACTTCACATTTTATTTGCTCAGTAAATAAACTAGCAATAATCGTTATCTTTACAACAACTCCAATTTTACGAACTGGTTTGTTTTTTTAGATTTCTTCAAGTGGTTATGTTAAGGACACTTTTTGTTAATGATTATTTCTTTTCCTTTATTTAGTAAGTATCTATTGGCTACACCATAGCAAAACCTTTATCTACAGTTACCCGTATAGGTACCCTTATACATCTGTATTTCAATTTTATTTAATCTTCCATATAAGCAATACATCTGTTTCTTCACGATGCACTTGGGTTGTAACATAAGCTGCTTGGACTTGATCGTAAAGCGAACTGTGTAGGTCGTTGCCTTCAACACTACCAGCAGACTTGTCAGTTGTGGTTGGACCCTAGCTTTCAAGTAGGGATGTGGTCTGCGGCTATGAATGAATTCCTTCTACTTATTTTTTTGTTACATACTCGTGTTATTTTCTGTAGCTTAAAGCGTCTCTTAATTTCTTTCAGGTCCAACGAAATCAAAAAGGTTGCGGGCCTATTATGAACTAGAAAGGCTTAAGTTAAGAGAAGACTGAAAAATGCTTGAGGAGGCACGATGATAACACTATAAATAATTTGTTTTTGTATTTTAAGTTTGTGTTAATTAAGTTGGCAGTGATAATCACTACATATTATAAAACACAGTGCCTCGCCGCGTCTGTCTGTCTGTTCGCGATAAGCTCTAAAACTTCTGAACGGATTTTCATGCGGGATTCACCAATTGATAGAGTGATTCCTGAGGAAGGTTTAGGTGCATAATAAGTTTTTATGTAAATTGGTAGAAATATGACGATAATTGTTGAAGAGGTCGGCAAAAATTAAGCCGACCGGGAGCTTACATCGAAAACGCTGCATAAACCTTTTGAGCTATAACAAAATAATGTACGATGGAATTGTTTTATAGGTCTTCAAAAAGGTCCGCGATGACATACCTATATGTCTATCTTTTAAGTATAGCTTACTATAGCCATTTTCCCTTTTTTTAAATGGTCACAAATGATGTGGTAATTGGCAAGGTATTTAAACGGATATAGTGTTAATCTTTATCAAATTAAATGCGTTCGTTACCTTGAGCATTTCATGCACATAATGCTAGCCTTTTACACTATTTAAATTAAATTAATATGTCGCAAAAATTGACGGGCGCGAAAATAAATAAAAGCGCTTTTCTCACACCGATGCATGACGGGACTCGAACGGGACGGAATTTAGACTTTTGGAGCGAATAGAGGTGACGACTGGAAGGTATTTCTTTTTGGGTGTTATTGGAAGGCAACAATTGGTAAAAAAAGGAAGAAACCGAAGCGAAGCGAGGACGGATCGATAGTAAATAAATAAATAAAAATCATTATAGAATTCATAAACAATATTGTATGCAATGTAGGCTCGTCTTGCTTGACTCTTGTAGCAAAACCTTCATCACGTGCTAGTTCGTGAGCAATTTCCTGTGATTTGTTCAATTACAGAACCACATATTATGCCGATTAGTTGCTACTACGATTTCTCACTAACGGAATATGTCGGATTAAGTGAAAGTAAGTTCTAAAACTTCGAGAGATCAATCATTGTATGGCACACGGTATACACATTACAATCAAATTGAAAGATATTGTGGTCAAGTAAACTTTCTTCTGGTAACTGTTAGCGTGTACCTTCTATTCTCTACTCTATTTATTTCAGCTGTGGGTGCTACGATGTCAAAACAGTTAATTGATTGAAGACTAGGTAGTCCATCATCAGGTCAAGGTTGTCCTTGCTAAGCCGAATGAAACTGATATCCGTCGCCAATAAGCATTTAATTGAATTAACATAATCAAGTACGGGTAATGTAGTCTCTGTTTCGGTCTCAAAATGTTATATCGTATGTAATCGTTTACACTATGTTGAATGGTATTTTGTAATTTATTCCTTCCTTTTAGAAACTCCGTATTCTTTGGGTCAGTGAAACCAACTGAACTAATGCATGTATCGTGTCAACAAATGAAAGAAAGCATTTTGGTCACTCACTAAAGTATGTTCAGTGACGATTTGGCACTTTTAAACATTAGCCACCAGTGAAAGTACTACAACGAATGTTTTCATGTAACAACTGCGGGATTTTTAAACGGTCGTGCTCAACGGAAGACAATCTCGTTTTAATCTGCTAACGTTTAAATAACCAGTCTCAGCCAACTTTTCTTGACAGTTCACCGGTTATTACCTACTTTATAAAATTAATTCCTGTTCTCATAATAAGTAAGTACTTACTAACTTTTACGCCCAAACAAAAACTGCTGTGTAGCACTTCCATTGAAACATTTATACACTCTCTACAATATTTCTAGGAGGGATGTATGTAATCAGTAATCAGCTTCAAAAAAATAAAACATCCCATTCATACTTTCAGACTTCAGTTCTAGCATTCATGCGGCTACTCGACAAAAATTGAGGGTGCCACTTTCTCTGCAAACACGACAAAATCAGGAATAATTTGGGAAACTGACTATAATATCTTATACTGAAAAGTTCTAGTTCTCATTTATTTAATTTCTACTCTTTCTGGTCAAGCTGTAACTGTGAACATTCACTTTGGACATATTTTAACCTAATAACAGTTATCTTGTCACTATACTTAGCCATTTTTTATGTTCCCACTGATGGGGCACAGGCACAGGGATAAGCCATATGGGTGTATAAAGAGGATGGGCCATAACATAGCCCACCCACCAAACGAGTCAACCAACAATCAAACAACTATGCTATATGCGCATAAAAAACAAAAACACCATTTGAAAACTAACATTTTTCATTTCTGGCAACCAGAAAAACACGTTAGATAAATCATATCTTTCAACTAGGAATGTTCCGACCGGATCACATGAAAGTGTTTTACGTTTCTAAGGAGCAGAAACCAGTAGTCGGTTCCTGCTACACGTAACTGTCGGCAATACAGCCCTAGGTTCGTAATTACCTGCGCGTTATTAAAAATCTTCCGTAAACACGAATTAAGAGAAAGTTTGCCAAGGATGTCACGAGAGTTCGTAGGTCACAAATTATGTATAAGACCTACTTATCTTAATATCTAGCGCACCGCCCACTAATGATGTAACCAAGTCTTACCCACTTCCGTACATCATCAGGCAATCATTTATGATGATGATATAAATAAGCTACAAATTAGCTGTTAGTGAGATGGAAGAATGGTGTGATTGCCGATTACTCATTCCGAAACAATGTGCATTGTTATAAATAAATATGGCATGCACCCATAATCGTGCAAAATTGATTTCACTTACAATATTTAATGGTATCTCAATTTTAAGTTATTGATAATGAAATGTTATTTTAAGGATAAACCGTTCTTATGAAAGTTACAATAATTGCAGTTAGCAAGAGATGCAGAATAAATCGTAAAACTACATTTGTATCTCTCACTCCAACCACAGTTATAAACTTTCACGTTTTGAATAACATACTAAATAAATTGGTAAGTATAATAAATGTTTTAGAACGTCGTCGTTATCACCATACCTATGCAAACTAAAGTTCAGAGTATAGATGAAAAGCACACAATAAGGGGTCGTAAGTAAAATAAATATAGAGCCTAAAAAGGGACGCTTTTAAAACACTGTTATGGACAACTTAAAATAAGAAATAACTTTGTGTTTCCAGACATGAAAAAACACATACACAATACTTGCCTTACAGTAAAGTTGTAGCTTCAACAAGACTGTTTTGCTTTGTTTCGTCATTGTTTTTCGCTGTTTACTTGAAGCATTATTTCCATTGAAAGTTGTCGTTAGTTATGCGCTTTTATTGTCCCATGTTTCTTTGCGAATCGGTCGATATTTAAATTTATTTAAATCTGAAGGTCGTTGCAGTGTTTCCAAACGTGATATGGATTCTATCATGAGTTTCTTTCTAGTGTTCCACTTCGTTTCCGTGAGACCGGTACTTTGATAGCTCCGTGATCGCAACGCGTCGATTTTCGTCGCGGATTGGTCTGTCTCGCTTTCATTGAGGCCAAAGCAATCGGTTATTTTTATACAAACATCAAAGTGATGTTTTCACGCAACAGATCTCTCATCGAGACTTATGATTATGACTGCCTTATTTTGGTTTCGTTATCCAAAAACTTCAACGGCTCTTTTACGACTAGCAAAGTTAGAAAGGTATGTTAATTCGATGCAACTGAGAGAAAAGTTTCTTTTCTTGAAGACAAATAAGGATTGAGAGAAATATGTTTACATGTATGGGGCCATCAATAAATTACGTCACACGAATTCCATGATATTTGACCCCCTCCCCCGTCCTTGTCACAGTTAGTCACATTTGTGAAATCCCCTCCTCCCTAGTGTGACGTCACATATTTTACAATTTTACATCTAGAAATAATTATTGAATTAAAAAACAGTTCAGAAATTGGTATTATTTCAATTTAAATGATTTTGAAATGTGACGTCACAAAATTTAGGACCCCCTCCCACCCCCTTGTCACACAATGTCACACTTCGTCGACCCCCTCCCTCCTCCTTAACGTGTGACGTAATTTATGGATGGCCCCTATTTTGTACTTTCAAATATACTTACTTTTTTCGAAAATTCATCCCAAAGGTAGAAAATGCTAATATCAATTATTAGCTGCTAGAGAACACTGTTCATTTTGCATTTTCGATTTTTAATTATGAACTTAGAACACTGTATATTTTTACCACAGGAAGAACTTTTAGGATTCCGTCAATCCTTTGTCCTAATCGCATTTTCATCCAAACAGCTACGTACAGTCCAAAGTGTTGTTGAATTAGTCTTTATCACCAAATGTTGCCGGAAGACCGCACTTCGTCCTCATTATGCAACTGCATAATGTACACATAGAACAACATTTACCACTATCGCCATGTGGTCCATTAACACAATTTGTTTATACTTAATTACGAAATCCTAATGAAATGCTATAAATTACATTTGAAATGGATTTACATTGTCGGTGTTTATTGCTTTGACAATATTATGAAAGCGACAAAATGAGAATTTGTAATGATCTGATGATGACTTCACTCAAGCCATCTGAACTGGTTAAGATAGAGAGTGATTTGGAGACTAATGATACGAGTTTGGTGGAGAAGGACATAATGACAAGATCGTGTTCGCTCGGTGTGGACAAGAGGACGAGCATGGCGAGCTGCATGGTGGGGTGGGCGCAGGTGGTGGAGGAACTCACGTGGAAGTTAAAGAGTGTGAGTTGTACGTTAGCAGTGCTTATTCTTGTGTATAAACAGCTTTAAACTTTAGAACGTTACTAATACTCAGTGTTCTGTTAATTTTTTTTGTAGGACGGCAAGTCTATTACATAAAAACTAAAACCCGACTACGGAAAAATCGTGCTCTATTTTTAGAGCACGATTATTTTCTTGTTTCGTACTTTTGTACGAAACAAGAAAATATTCGAGTCCAAAATTCAATAAAAGGGATAACCGTAGACGCATGCACATTTAAGACGCTTCATAAAGATACCTCATTTGTTAAATAAGAAAAAAAAATTTAATGTCAGTGATGTGACGTCACATAGCCTATAACCAGTGGACAATTAAGACGCTTCTAACGATACCTCATTTGTCAAATTATGATAAGTAGTTTAGAAGATACTATGTAACAGATGAATATACTTACATACATACATATATACATACATACAGGTCAAAATCATATACCCTCCGTTTTGGCTTCGCCGTAGTCGGGTAAAAAACAACCGCGATAAGTGGACGATGTTCGTCCCACTCCGTGACACTATTAACTCATGAACGGTTCTATATCCAGTAAATTGAACGACGGATTGCGTCCGATTATCGTGAATTTTTTTTTTATGTAATAGGCCTGCTGAAGAAAATTAAACCCAAATCACGTAAATGTTTACTCTGAACTTGAAAGATAATAAAACTAAAGCGATTTTAAAACCCCACAAAATATTGTTCATTATGATATTATGATACCTTGTAATATTATGATAGTTATGATTACACTCTAGTTTCTAGGTTGTATTGTGTTTGAGTGCACAATCATCAATGAGAGAAATTCTTTCTCCCACAATCATGTGCGGTGTAGTTTAAAAACCTAGATAACTGTTGATTGCCTCTATCACCGTGTATCATTAATGTATATGACAATCAACACTACGTTTATGATACATTTCATTATAAGTCGTGCTGTTCACTGATGCGGGTCGCCACTGCATGGCGGTAAAATCTAATATACTTAAATTGCTGATAGATAAAGTCGACTTTTTCATTTAAAAAATGCTAATGCAAAGAAGCTTACAAACGCTTAACTTAACTGAGGACTATGGAGTTTTTTCTTTCAAAATACCTCTAAAATACTTAACTCTTTGCTAGGAAATGGATGTCACCAATCTGCGGAACCATTAATTTTAGTGTTTAATGAATATGTAGAGCTCTGTCATTTGAATAAATGATTTATCGTGAGACAGACAGGACATTACAAAGCGCTACATTCCGCCTACGGCATTACATGTATTTAGGAATTGAGGCCATTCTCACTTATACATTGAATTTTGATTGCTAAAATATTATATAAATACCAAAATTATACAAAAAGCTCAAGATTCTTTGACGTAGTAGTAATAAGTAAAACAAATATTCAATAGTCATATTTCAAAGTTTAAAACAGGATTGTGTATGAATGTTAAATGTTATTTTCAACACACTTGCTCGTAAAGTGAGCCCTAATACATCGCTTTTAGGGCCATAAACCGAACTATAACAAACGCGTGCAATAATATATAAAACACTAGTTGGTTATAGAATGATCCCTACAAAGTTAAATAGGTACCTTACTGCAAGTTCTATGCGAGTAAACAGAGCATTTTCAATTTAACCGGGTAATACAGTTATTTTTTTAATAACAACAAAGAGGTTTTATGCCGCTGAAAATTCATTTGCATTTTTGGAATAAATAAATGTGTAGGTCCTTAATTAAGTCAAACAAATATAAATTATTATCAAATTATTCCTAGTTTACAATATTTTGTCATAAAATATTAAAATATTTGCATTTTATCACTTAAATTTATAATTTTGAAGTAGGCTGTAGGCTCACTAACCCCTTTGTTCGCAAAATATTCTTGCATTGGGCGTGTGAAAAAAACAAAAAAAAAACTTGCGCGCCTTTTCTCATCATGATTATTATTTTGTTTTTGTCGTATTTGTTGCTGTGTGGTAAATTTCTTTGTTTTTTCCTCGCAAATGTGTTGAAAAACATCGTATGAAACTCGTGAGCTTTTGCTCATTGCACACTCGGCTGAGTTACGCCCTCGCCTGCGGCTCGGGCTGCAACCCACAGCCTTGTGTGCAATAAGCAACCTAAGCTAACTTGTATCATAATGTACTATTTTCACTCCTCTGGTTCAAAAAGTCGGTCATAGTAACGTACAAGAGCCGAGATAAAATAGCATAATAACCCCTAGTAGTACAGTAGCCCGTAGAACATTAAATCACCAAAAAGGTTACCGTTTGCCGTTGTAATATAGTTATTTTTTACAAAATTATAGATACTTTAACCCAAGTTGTACAGATCGCAACCCGCCGTAACTTATATTTGTATATCTCCAAAAATGATATTTTTTTATTTTTCAAGGTTTACTACGTGGTTTAGTTATTGTCGTGTTCTACAGCTTTGTTTGATTGCCACTGATAATAGTAAGACTATGGAAAGTGATCATTCATACACAGATTTAAGACCAGATAAAATCCAACCATTTTCATCAGGTCTTACATCTATGTATGGCTATAAAACTACCTCTTATGCAATGGGTCATTTTAGCGTCTTGTATAACAATCTACTATTTATCTCTTCTTCCAGAGTTTTTTTTTCTTCAGGAAATACCTACTGATGTACCTATTAGATCACCATCTCACATTATTCGATAGCTTAGAATTATTGCAATTTTATTCTGAATACCCCGTTACAGAATTATTTTCCTAATTCTTTCGTAGAACTCGTCTATCAAAAGCAAATGCGATACTGTTAATAATACTTCCATTATTTAGTAGAATATATTATTACGGAGCTGATAATTATAAAGCACAAGCACAACCAGTTTTCAAAAATAATTTTCCATTATATTGTTGATCTAATTCGGATGAAATATTTGTTTTCGAAATGTTACTGATTAAAAAGCCGGTGTAATTTCGCTGGAAAATCTAGCATTACTAAATCAACATCAACAATTCCAGACTGCACTAAATTAAATTGTTTTGCTCCATATAAACTGTTATTGAAACCACGGCAGTTCTCGAGGGGATTGCTATCGCTCCCGCCGAGGCTGCGTTCGTGCTGCAGATTGCAGCGGCATCTAACGGGCTAACCCACATCGCGCGCGGTTATGCAACTGTTTCTGCTCCTACGTCCTCAGTCGACACTCCAAAAAGTAAATTACAAAACGAAGAGGTTTAATTTCGAAAAAAAGTAATTTATAAAAAGAACAATTAATGTTTAGTTTCGAACTCTAGGGATATAAAATATTTAAGAATTAAAGGTCAAAAAACCTGGAGAACTATGAGTCTGTTTCGTCAAAACTGGCTAAATTATCGTTCTGCCAGACGGAATACTATTAGTTAGGTAGAATATAATTGCACTGATAAAAATAGACTAAAAAGAGAAAAATTTTATTAAATAGAGCTAATGGGTTTTTAGAAGAAATTTACTTCTAATTATTGTAAGTTTGTACTTATTATTTCTAAAGAAATCTTATTTTGTAAACTTGATTCTTCTGCAGTCTAATATTTTCTAATTGGTGATCGGTAATCGCAGTTATTTCAAAATTCACATTTTTATCATCACTAAACTTCAGCACTTTACATCATATAATTATTATACTTAGATAGATTAACAAAGCTTCCTCAATAAAATTACGCAAAAAAAACACTTTTGTTATTTTAACGAATAGAACTCGAAAACAATGCTTTTACAACCGGAATTGGCACAAGCATAAAAATTAACAAAGCTTATACATTTTCATTACCAAAGTAATCATAATGTAGGTAATTACTTTATTTACAAGCTTATCGTTCGTTGAACTTATTATTTGTTCCGATTCTTTTTTGGCCGAAAAATAAACGTTACATTACTTTGTTGCGACCAACTCAAGGCAGTAAAGTAAGCATAATGAAGTCGTAATGAAAGACATCTTTTACGTAGTGATCTTTAATTTATTGCCGCACTTAACAACGTAATTATGACTTTCTCAAAATGGCTATTGCATGTTTTTGTACTACAGCCTTGACAATACACCTGTTTAAAGAAGATAAATGGTTGGTTTTAAAATAACGCCGAAAATTTTGTTTTTATACTGCATCATCAAGAATATTATGAGTTTCACGAGCACATTACTGCCGAAACCGAAACTATTGGAACTTTTGAACGATCTGGGACTTGAAGAGACTTCTAGTCCCATACGATTTTTTGTTTACCTACTGTGATAATACCAAAACAATCACGAAAAGAAAATTTTAACTAAGTAATTTAAAAATTGAGGAAGGATGAAATTAGTTTTGTTTCTACCCAAACTATTATAGTTTCTGCATCCCGAAAACAACTGCGAATTTTGTGGTTTTTTTAACCATAGTTTTCATAATATAAATAATTGGTTAATTCAACTATTATATTGATAAAGTCCTCATACTTAATATTTCCTTCTTAAGTATATTTTTCCACTTCAAGTAAAACTCTTTTACTGCTACTTGTATTTGATTCAATTAACTCGTTGAAATCACACCATAATACTACTTTCATATGGTCCATATTCCAACAGAAATCATTATAAGTAATGAATCATGCGCATGCGCCCCACTGCACCGAGTCGTGTAATATGGTCAATCAGTTCAAGTGCACGCAGGGTCATGGGTATGATTAAACGCCATATGCCTGATATCGAAGAGATTCATAAAAGTCGCAGATTAAAAAACAACCGAGTTAAAACTGCACATTGATCGCTGAGAGTATTTAGGTACTTAATTAAACTTTATGTAGATAAATAAATAAAATTACTTAAAATAAATTATTGTTAGCGAGCTTTTATATATAAACCACTATATGATATGTAAAAAATACTTTTCCTGAAGTTAGTGTTTAGAGAAAAATAACTAGCGGAATGGATACATGCTTTCTGTGAATCTTTTGGAATGTTTAGGTTTAAACATTCAAGGTATTTGGTAAAAGACTTATATAATATGTTTGGGTAGCGATGTCGGAGCTTTTAAAGGCAGATAATATGATCAGTTTTATCGACAAAACCCCCCACATGTTGGGGTCTATACCCTCTCCTGTTGGAATGCCCGGCATTTTAAATTTGACTTTTTATTTTAGATGGCCCTGCCGAAAAATATTAATTTCTCCGAATTTAGAAGTCCGTAATGTTATAAAAAATATATTATCGTCTCGTCTATCAAGTAAAAAAATAATTATGTAAACTTTTAACCTAATTATGTCATAAAAAATTACTATTTTTTTTTATCTGAAATTAGTGTACTTTATTTACTTTTTCTCTTGTTTTCTCACAGATCTCAAAAACTAGGACGTTAATGTGCAATTTTTTTGCATTTTTATAATATGTTCAGTAAAAGTTGTTCAGTTTGATGGTCCCTATCTACCATATTCGGCTTTATAAGGCTTTTACCAAACACCTTGTATAACTTAAAGAAAAAAGCTTGACGTAGCGTAGACGATAGTTAAACAGAGGGCACAAAAGAAAGGTGTTTCTTTTGTAAAGCAACGTAAGGAGGACGATGAACGAATAGAATCTTGACAAAACTTATATTCCCACATTGTAGCACGTGCTAGCCCATGTCCGTCAAACAAAACAAAGCCAGCAGATGTACTCAAGTGTTCTAAAAAGGGGATTCGTCTCAGCCCGTACCCTGTGATCAATACTTTGAATATAAAATGAACTTGGCCCTCCAGGTGATCCTTATTATAAACATAAATCCTGTTTTCAATAGTTGCTTATTATTTTTTTAAAAATGCTTTACATATATACGTATATTTTTGTTAAAGTGACATATATGTCACTTAAACAAAAATTGATTGAGTAATATATTAAAGTCGATCAATACCTATACGTGTACGAACCACTAACACGGTTGATCTAGTTTATCTAATTAAAAAAATAACAAAAATTACCAAAGAGCTTGCTCAAACTAATGCTAAGTAGTTTAAAGCTACCACCCAGCTGAGACTAATCAATGTTTGTAAACAAATGATCGACTTTCTGAGAAACCCTAATTCGAACTCCGCATTTAGACATTAAAATGTGTGATTCTAGAAGTTAACATCGAAAGCTTAAAAGCTTTTTGATCATTTTAAAGACTTTATTATCAAAACATTCGCATGAGAAACGATGTCTACCGTTCCCAAGATAAAGAGCAAGATACGAGATACTGAAGCACGCACACCGGCCCGCTTTATAGTAAGTTTAGTGGCACATAGCTTTAGGCTCGCTTTGGGGCCGCTTTTATGACTCGAACCGCACTCTACTTTAAAGAAAAACTATTTTCAAAGAGAATAGAAAAGAGGCGTATTTATCACAGATTCAGCTAGATACTATCCAATATGGAGGGTATCAGCTAAATCTTTCAGGTGTGTTTTTGTGCTTTTACGTTGCTACGGAATATGAAAGCTGTGCTTGAGCTTTCGCAAAGTCCTGTCATTTTATTACTCAAATAGGAAAACTTAGCAAACAATCTTCATTAAACTTTGTAAAAATCATAAAAATTTAAAGCTTTGAACATTGTCTCTAATTTTCAACTGATTTTCTATAAAATTCTTATCTTTAACGTCTCTTTCCAAAAGTTTATATTGTATCATTTATTAAAATAATAAATCAATTGCCAAGCTTTCATTTGTCTGTCCCTTAACTTTTGTTAAGTGGAGCAACCGGCGCGCCAGTTTCGCCTCACAAAGTGGGTTCGACCACTTTTTTACGTTCCCAACGTATTCCCGCGCCCCTTGCATCCCGCCGGTTCCTTTTTCTTACCGATCAGACCCGACATGTGCACGCTGTTGATAGCTCGCATGCCGCGCAACCTATATACAAATACAGTTCCTGGTGCATTGAACATTTCTGTTATTTTATTTGTTGGTGGTGTTCGATGAAAAATGCTCAAAGAAAGATAAATTTTATGAATACAGTAACTGTTTGTAGTGAATGCAAAACATTTGCACGTGTGGTGTGTGAAATGAGCGATAACGAAAAGTTCACGATAATATGGATACGATAAATGTGATGCTAAAAACTGGATACAAAATTGTCAAAGATTTCTCAGAACAGCGCAAACCGGTGAGTTATTTATTACCATTTAATGCGATATTCGTGGTAAAGAAAGAGTAACCTGACCTGAACTACCCGCTCAGGTTTAAAACCGTTACTACTTACTACAAGTAAAACACACGTGTTGAATACCATTAAACTTATTATTCCAAGAATGCATTGTATGGCGGAAGCAGTTAAAATAAAACCTCTTGCGTCAACCTTTTTTTTATTTTAGTCTATTCTCCCACGGAGTAAAACGTTATGAAAAAGTTGCACTTTTTCTCTGTGCCTGTCTAATCCTATTTTTGTCATTTAAAATGTCATAAAAATTACTTGCTACCAAATATGAATATAAGGTTCTTGCTTGCTACCACTGCCCAACAAACATAACAATTAATTTAAATTTAAATATTTTATCACTGTTTACTTACCATTTAACTGTTTCCTAAATAAAATTATATATCAAGTTACGAACTTTAATTAAAGATGCTTACTACCTATAAAAACATGAAATGAATTAGTCCACTCGATGTGGATCTGGATAACGCGCTCAGCAATTTAACGGATATTTAGTTACACCGTAATCGTGTGGTAACAACCTTACTATATTTCTAACTAAATTATTTATACTGACTTACATTTTTAAAACCATGCTTAGATGCCAGGTTTTTACTTTGTTTTCTCCCAAAGTGTGATTCAATCATGATTCATTCAGTACAGTAGGTATTCGCCCAAAGCAAATGGGCCTATATTATATTCAAGAATCTGCAGAAGTCATTTTATTAATTATCCAACGAAAGATTTTAGTTACCTGTAACCTGTTATTATAAGTTATGTCTTAATTTTTTTGTGGACTAACTAGGCATCAGCAGTTTCTTTAAAAAAAATCTGGAATAGGTATCTAAATTACTCTGTGTTTATAATATTACACTAAATAGTTATAGGTATTATGTCAGAATCAGGGAATTTTATTAATTTATAAATTTTCTTTTTAGCCATGAATGTTTTTTTTAGTGATCAGATTAGTTTAAACAATATTATATGTTCTTCAGTGGTGTGGTATATTATGTCCTTAAAAATAACCATACCCATATGTATTGTTTAGATGGAGACGTCTGGCGGGTCGGAGAGCTCGGGCGGGGAGGACGCGGAGGCGCGGCGGGCGCGGCGCGGGCACGTGCTCGCCGAGTTGCTGCAGACCGAGCGCGTCTACGTGCAGGAGCTTGGCTCCATACTCAACGTGAGTTTCACTCATGCCTACTGCACAACTGTGCCTTAAATTACGCAGATTATCCTTTCAGGTAAGTCGGTCGTCAAAACCATACTCAACGTGAGTCTCACTGATCCTTAAATGAGCCTTAAGATACGCAGATTATCTTTTTAGGTGCGTCGGTCGTCAGAAAGAAACCCAGAACTTTGGATATTTTTTGGATAAATGGAAATCACCAAAAAAATGATACCCATATTGAATTAACCAAATTATTTATACTTAAAGAGAGATGTAAAGACTTTTCAATTGGTCACTTTGAGAAATAAACAAAAAATGACAACACACGAAAAACGAGGTGTTAATAAATAAATTCACTCGATTATTACAAGAAAAATGCGTTAGATATCTCCATCTTACGCTCCATTACGCGCTCTGAAAATTAAATATGCCATTGAATTGTAAGTGGAGCGTTCTGCACAACTGCTGTTATGCACTCGGGTTCCGTCCCAGCAGGCAGTCACGAACGGACCGACTTAATGCATGCAGGTGTATATGTGGCGCATCCGATGCAAGCCACGCGAATGCTCTCCAGAGCGGAACGCGATGCCCCATACAGGCCCGCCAACTGCACTTTGCTGCAGTCTTTCGTTCGCGTGTTACACTACGTCGCTCGCTGCACCATGAAATATGGAAAATATGACCTTCATAAATCTTCCGCAAACTTGAGCGTCGGCACCTCCTACTCGTGGTACTACAAAAAAAACGACAACCCCACCACGCGGAAAAAGAAGAAATTAACTAGATCCGCATCCGATTCAACACTTTTTAGTGATTACGCCAATCAAATGCCTCTCTTTGAAAAGGAAAAGTGTAACAATAGTAAAAAGTGCAAGAAATCTATGAGTGACGCCGGAAAAAGTAAACGTGTGAAGTGCGACCTGAAAAACTGCAAGCCTGTGTATATGGAACCGTTTGTTGGTAATTTCTTTTACGGAAAACCGTTGTCCGGTTATGAATACTCGGAAAAGACTGAAGAGAAAATTATATACTTACCAGACTCCGATATTGTTACTGCCTCTGAAGATAATACCGCTGAGAGTACTCTCACGACGGCCGCAACAGTTGTCGATGCCCCGGAATATGTGAAGAATCCTTTGTATGGATGCCTCGAGGCTGACGTTCAGATAACAACTTCTGAATATCAGTCGACATCATGTGCATCCAAAGACTCTCAATTGAAGTCTTCCAGTTGCACCGAGTTAAGACGAACAATGTGTTCTAGTAAAGAACCAGAGGATGTGTTATCAAAAATTCTCAATGATTATAAGAGGATAATGAAGGAATGGAATCACACCATAAAAGACCATTACTCATCTGTATCTCATTGCAGTAAAAAGGGCTCAACTTTGTGTCGAAAAAGCAATACTTCAAGTTATGTACGAAGTTTACATTCAACCTTGTCATACAGAAAACCGAGCAGATGTTTAAAATCTGTCGGCAGCAACACTTATGCTTCAGGAGCGTTCAAAAGATATCAAACTAGTAGTGAGGATAGCAAAAGTCACACACTTACCAGGAATCAAACGATAAGTAATTGGACTTCAACATTACAGAAACTCAAAACGAAGAAGTTTTGGAAATTAGGTCATAGTTTGTCTCCGTCGGAGTGTGAATGTTTGGAAGCCATTTATGAAGACTACGACAGACGCTTACAAGACTGGTGCGACGCAATTAGCAATTGCTCATCTTTGATCAATTCGGTATACTTTCATATTTTACCTACATTTTGTTATATAAAATGGTCCTATGAGATCTTTCAGAAATATTGCAGAAAAATACACCATTGCCAGAAAGAATTAAGCTTATGCTCATGCTCATGCATATCCTTAGCCCTCTATAAATTCGTTTAATATGGAAACAATCAATTTCATTAAATCGAAAAAGTGAAAAAATAAATTATTTCTACTTAGAAATGTATGTAAAAAACTGCAAAAAAATTTTGCTATTAAAAATGCCCAAATTAATTTTCATAAATCAGTATAAATTATTAAGTCTTATGTTATTTCTAATAGGGCTACAAAGAAGAAATTGAGAAGCCTGAAAACCAACACCTCCTGCCGTCAGCACTGGTGGGGCAAGCGGACGTGCTGTTCGGAAACCTGCACGAGCTATTCACATTCCACCAGGATGTCTTCCTCAAAGATCTGGAACGATCAATATCTGCCACTGAACTCGTCGCATTGTGCTTCGTGGAAAAGGCAAGTTTGATACGTCTAATGGTTATGCTAACTTTCCATTGACTTTATCATATGTTATGATACGTATGCTCTCTTCTCCTCGTTTAATATCTATTAGCGGGGAAATTGCGCAAGTATACCTATTTAAGTACCTACTTTTAAAGAAGTTTTAAAGAATTTTGAAAAAAGGGGATTTGGATAAAATGTAAAATCTTCATGATAGCAATTTAACTTGTTTATTTTAATTACTAACGAACGACCTAACCTGGACCGCGCATTAGATAATTAGAAAACTTCCGTAAAGTTTTACTGCAAAGTGCAAACAGAGTTAATGATGCATGATCTCCAAAGCAGTTGAGATCAGCCGCTTTGTATTTTTTATACTTATCTTTATTTCGTGGAAAGTAAATAAGTTATGTTAAAAAAAACATTTAAGGAAACATTAATACACAGTTAATAACGCCAATTTACAGTTCCGCGAGTCCGTATACCTATATGTTACCGATAAAGTGCGGAAATCAGATAGAGTGCACATTAACTAGTAAACTAGTTAATCTGCAAATTCACTGGTCGAATCAGTTAAAGTCCGAAAAATTTTTTATTTCGTACTTTGACTAGGTAATCTGCAGATTTACAAGCTAATCTGCATATTAACGACCAAAAATCAGTTAAAGTACGGAAAAGGGTTCTTTAATTGAAAAAAGCGGGGGGAAGGGGCCCCGCCATGAAAAAATCTTTAAAAGTTTATTAGGTTAGGTTAGTAGATATTGACACTTTAACTGACTCGATCAGCTAAATGTGCAGATAAACTAGTTAATTCACACATTAACGGATTCCAAACATTAGCGGTAACATAAATAAGTCTTACGAAGGAAGTTTTACCTAATTAATACGAAGCAGTCTTTAGCTCGTTTTCATTAAGTCATCAAATCATTGTGTTTCGAACAGAGGGAGACATTCTTCCGGCTATACAGCTACTACTGCCAGAACATCCCGCGGTCGGAGCGGCTGCGCGAGACGCTGGTGGACACGCACCTGTTCCTGCAGGCGTGCCAGCTGCGGCTCGGCCACAAGCTGCCGCTCGCCGCCTACCTGCTCAAGCCCGTGCAGCGGATCACCAAGTACCAGCTGCTGCTCAAAGTAAGGCCCGTATTTAAAACCGCTCCCGACGTTGAGAGCTATCTTGAGATCATACCTGAGATGCTGTTCCTAAAAGGGTGGGGACCCTTACTTAGGTTTGCTAACGTCTGCGCTCCGCGAACCTGCACCGAAAAAATCGTGTATCATGTGCTACAACAGTGCGCCATAGTGTGTACGTGAGCAAACATGTATTCGAACCTGCCTACTTATTGTCTAATTTTCAAAATCTATCGCAATTTTTTTTCGTTTGACAGATGGATGTAACACATTGTTGCATTTCTTTGGAAACTTTTTATTTGTGTCAAAAAGAAGCATTAATGTATCACATCCAGAAAGCGATTGCGATAGATTTTGAATTTAGACAATTAGCCCCCTGGTTCGCACAGGTAGGTACACCGTACACACTATAGCCAAAGTGAAAAAAAACATTTTTGCTGTGGCGCACTGTTCCAGGTTCGCGGAGCGCAGAGGTTCGCGAACCTAAGTATAGCCATAGTAGAACCTATGGTATAGCATCTCAAGTATGATCTCAAGATAGCTTTAAGACATATTTGATATCGCTCGTGTTTTTTTTAATAACTATTGGACCCTGTGAACGTCGTATCCTACCAACAATTTTCAAGATTACCTATCAATAAAATATTACCTTGAGTATTTTTAAATATTGAAAACCATGCATGACCACATGCAAATTCCAAATACCTAATTATCAAAAACGCATTTATTATTTTCTAATAAATATTTATCAAAATATTTTTATTTTAATGTGTCACAATAAAATTGATTCCCTCGAATATTCTATTCTTTGCATATTTTCTTTACAAGAATGTCGTTAAGAAGGCCGACTGCATGCAAAATGTCAACATTATAAAGTTACTGTCTTGATCGTACAACGAAGGTCGAGTTTATTACATCTGTTGGAACCGGATTGGAAAACTCATTGACCATCTGTTTGAATTTTCACAGTAGGTACTTTTAGTCGAAAAAATAAAAATAATAACATCTTTATTTTTCCATTCAATAAAAGTAACATAACATTTCATTGATACCTATTAAATTCAAAAGACCTTGAGGATTACATAATGGACTGGTTAACTTATGACGATATAAGCGTGAATGAATAGTGATCTATTTAATTTAAAATTTCATCTATTCCTAGTTCGTTCCTCAGACTAAATAAATAAAATAAGTTTGGTCTGAGGTACACGAAATAAAACTGGAAGAGCTATTCCATTTATCCCAATGCGCTGTGCTAGCCCAATCAGTTAGGATAGGTACATGGATTATTTCCACTCTTCGCAACTATTGTGAGTGGAAAAAATTGGGAAGAGTGGAAAAAAATTCACATGTAACCCAACTAATCGGGATAGCCAGTTGGGATATACGGAATTTGAATCCTTGAAACCTCCCAACTTGAATCCAACCATAGAATAGAAACTTGGGCTCTATAAACATTTTTGTACCAAAAATTGCTATTGCGCAAGTAACGTTGCTCAAATTTGGGTCAAGTTATTTTGCATCTACTGTATTTACTTCCAATTTGTTATTCGTCATTGACCTTAAGATTTTGGCGCCTGTTTCTTTAAGTGTACCTACTTATATTGAAAATAGACAACACCCACTGATCTGCTTCTTTGTAAAGAAACTATTAGAAATGTTGCTGTGAATCTTTTTTACTCTAAGTATCTAACAATTTATTTTAATTGGCAGGACTTGCTGCGGTATAGTGAATGCGGTTCAATGACGACAGGGCTCCAGCAAGCGCTAGATTGCATGCTCGTGGTGCTGAAGTGCGTCAACGACTCGATGCACCAGATCGCCATCACCGGGGTGCCGGTAAGTTTATCACCTTAGAATAATAACACCTAGAACGATAGTTCTCTACAAAGCGCGCTGTCAAAAGTGAGGCAACTAAAACAGCCAAAATGGCTCCGATTTCAGATTGTTATTCTACATTATTACCTAATCATACCGATTAAGTACAAAACAGTTTCAATTTTCTTACATTTATAAAACTAGTTACTATATTATTGGGTTTCAGTTACGATTAGTTAACGTATGAAGGATATAAATTTGAAAACTAAGCCATTCTGGCTTGGTATTAGTTGCCTCACTTTGCATACGAGGACACGCCTTCTAGGTGTTATTATTCTAAGTTTATCACATACCCCCCTTAGCCAGGCCACCAAAACACGATACACTGCCTGATGCTACGGCTCCACCTGCGTCTTAACGCATAGCTTATTAAAGCGTTAATCTAGGCGTTACGCAGGTGTAGCCAAGACTTTAACGGGTTAATTTACAAATGACAGTACCTACAGAATTTACATAACGCCTTAGCTAAAGCGTAGTTGAACATTACCATTAACGTTAACGTTAACGCAGGTGGAGCAGCAGTAGCATTGGAATGTTAACACCTCAATACAAGCCGGCGGGCTGATTATCTAATTAAAAACCACCTAGCGACCGGTTGCAGTTCATAGATGATAGTGATCCATTGCTACTTCTTTTTGGATTAAAAAAAAACATACCAAAGAAAAGTAGCAATGTATGTGGAATGAAACCGGTCGCTAAATAGTTTCTTTTTGGATAATCAGGGTGCGGGTCTTCCTCACGGTTGCCAGGTCTTTTTCAAATAAATACTGAACAGTGACCAAAAAAAAATTGCCTTCTAAAAATGGCTGTTATCAAAATTCAAAATTCAATTCAAATTAATTTATTCAGTCTAGGCTGTTACAAGCACTTGTGAATGTCATAGAAGCTACGCCATCGGTTCGCAAACCCTAAGCGGGAGACCTTGTAACGAGAAGAACCGGCAAGAAACTCGTCAAGGGCTGCTTTTTTCTCCCTGTATATTTCATACAGAGTCGTCAAGATTGAAAAATGAGCTCCACATTTAAAGTGAGGTCATTTTCCATCACAATAGTTATCAAAAGGTTACACACAATGGGTAGTTAGGTTAAAATTAAATATCTACTATATTCAGTTAGATAATCGTGAGAGTAAATAACTTTCAACTAGTTTAGAAATCACTCTGTCTGCTACTCTAACAAAAAAAACACTTGATACAAGACATAAAAATAAAACGCAATTCTTACAATTCAATATGCGTTAAGATAGGTACTCAGAAGCAGACCCATTCCCACTGGCAGCACCCGTTCACGAGCATGACGCATGGACCAGCCATCGCTTCGCTCAACCATATTTGAGGGAACGTAACGACCCGCCCCACACGACACCACCGCAGAAATGATTAAAGAGAGCATGACATACTTAGGCTACCCATCCTAAGGCACCGAATTGAAAACTAATATCCAAAAGCTTTTCATAGGCCTTTACTTACAAAACTATAGACAAAAAAATATGAAAACATCGTGATAACGAAAGCCAAATAATCATTTTGGTCATTAGCAATAAAAAAGTGAGAAATCAAAACAAGGATTAGTTATTAATTCTATGTTTTGAGTAAGAAGTGCCATACTGATTGATAATATTAAACAGGAAAAAAAAAATATGCGACGCCCTTAGTACAAGCAGACAGAAGCAGACCCATTCCCACTGGCAGCACCCGTTCACGAGCATGACGCATGAACCAGCCATCGTTTCGCTCAACCATATTTGAGGGAACGTAACGACCCGCCTCACACGACACCACCGCAGAAATGTTTAAAGTGAGCATGACATACTAAAGCTACCCGCATTAAGGCGTCGAGTCAAAAAGCTT
This sequence comes from Agriphila geniculea, assembly GCA_943789525.1. Lineage (NCBI taxonomy): Eukaryota > Metazoa > Arthropoda > Insecta > Lepidoptera > Crambidae > Agriphila > Agriphila geniculea. The sequence continues at coordinate 24,815,718 of OX038871.1, forward strand.
ACAATACATTTTAAGTAGGTAGGACAATTCTCCCAATTTTCACATAGAATAGAAAAATCTACGACCAAGCTGTTTTATCAATTAAGTAATCTTTAACGGTATAGTATCCTTTTTTAAGAAGACAATTCTTTACATGAGTCTTAAAGTTTTCAAATGGTAAATCCAAAATATTACTTGGAATTTTATTATAAAACTTTATACCAAGACCTATGAAAGAACCACGGATTTTTTCTAATCTATACTGAGGCATTACAAGTTTGTCTTTATTTCTGGTGTTCCGATTGTGCCAATCACTATTTTTTGTATATAAGTTAATATTGCGACGCACAAAAAGTATGCAGTTTAATATAAATTGTGATGCTGCTGTCAATATACCAATTTCTTTGAATCTATCCCTAAGAGATGTTCTAGAACTTAGTTGATAAATAGCTCTTATTGCTCGTTTTTGTAAAACAAAAATAGTATTTATATCGGCTGCTATCCCCCACAAAAGAATACAGTATGACATGATGCTATGAAAATAGCTGAAATACACTAATCTAGCAGTTTCTACATCTGTTAACTGTCTAACTTTTCTAATAGCATAGGCAGCAGAGCTGAGCTTGCCAGCCAGAGCTGCGATATGCATATTCCATTGAAGTTTACTGTCAAGAGTAACACCCAAGAAAACTGTTGAATCGAGCAAATCTAATTTCTCATTATTGATTACAATTTCAGTGGGATACGCCTGTACATTAGGTAAAGTGAATTTAACACATTTGGTTTTCTTAGCATTCAGCTGGAGATTATTTACATTAAACCAAGTAAGAACCTGCGAGAGTGCCTTGTTCACATCGTCAAAATCAGTTTTATTCCTGTCAACTTTGAATATTAAAGAAGTATCATCTGCGAACAAAACAATATCACAGAACCTCTCTGCAAAAAAGGGTAGATCATTTATATATATTAAAAATAAAAAATATATATCCTACATGTTACGCAATTGTAACTAAATCCAATAAAATAATAACTAATCCTCTAAAGCAGCGATTCTTAACCTCAGGTCGCGACCCAAATTCGGGTCGCGAGAGGTATTGGGTTGGGTCGCGGGCCCCCAAACGACTTTGAAAAGTGATAAAAAATTTACGTTTTAATTGCGAATATTTTTATTTTTTATTGATAGGTTTCTGTAGGCAAAAATTAGGAAATAACGAATAAAATAATATTTCATAAAAAATTTGAAAAAAAAATTGACTTTGACCTTCAATAACTTCGTAGCTATTGGTTTCCCAGGTATAGTCTAAAAGACAAAAATTATCCTGAGATGGGCAGAATGCGTGGACTTCGGCTTCGTTGAGGGTCTTGTTACACCCGTTATATCCAGAAATGGTCACGCGCAATAACTCTTCTAATGATTTAGAAATCAAACATGGCGTCAAAAGATTAATTACTTACGTAATAACAATTATACGAACTTTTTAAATCTTGATGGTGGTTATAAATTAAAAGCGTGTGAGACAGTGTTGCCTTTTAAATGTCTTAATAACCAGTCCAGCATAATCTATGTTTGATAATCATAATAAGCTCGTTTAGATAATTATAAACAACATGCTATGTGCTCGTATGTAGGAACGCCTAATAACTCGCTTTCATTTCATTATTATAATTAGGTTAGGTACCTACCTACGTTATTGATGACTACCTACTTACTTAAGTCGTTAATCATTTATTTGTACGTTTTTCTTTGGAATCCTTCTAATCTTAGGGTGCTTCTACATGGTGCATGTAGCTTGCGCACGTTAAGACGCGAGTTACTTGCGCGGGGGTACAGTCACGATCAATAAGATGTACACACTTTTGAACTTATGACATATTACGTTATTGAATAACCTATGACATTCATTTTCACACTGAGAGTTAAATGTGGCATAGTTCTAAAGTGTGTACATCTTATTTCTCGTGACCGTACAATGCTATGGAGCTGGACCCGCTTTACATGTTCCCACTGAGCATGTAACTTGCGCAAGTGCTCAACTTGCGCGGGCTACTTGCACCGTGTAGAAGCACCCTTACGGACTGACTATACAAGGTGTTACAAAAATACCCCTAATCCCGAAAGGTGGTTGAAGTACATCATATAAAGAGTCCTCTGTAAAGTTCTTAAATTCCTAGTATTAAGTTTTAATTTCGTCTAAAATTACAAATTTTAATCTTTAATAAAAATATCGAAAATGATTTTACCACATCACTATTTCAAGACTATAACCTCGTTCGAACTCTGACCGCGGACCGATCGGTCCGCGGACAACGACGGCTCTAGAACCGATCACCGAAAGCCACTTCGTCGAAAGCCATTTCTCGCCGCCATATTATCGAAGATTCACTTCATCGATGGGCCATTCGGCATTCCACCGACGGGCCACCCCACCGAAAAACCACCCGACGGAAAACCTAAATCACCGACAGCCGACAGCACACTTCCTTGAACGCCACTCCATCGAAAGAGAAATAAAATCTAAAAAATCAATGTTGACTACTAAATAATTTTTTTTAATGATGCGAAAAGTGGTATATTTTTATAAACAGTAATTAAGGCGAGGTAGTAGTGAAAGTGGCGCCGCCACTACATTTATTTTTATTACTCGTAAACCAAGTCAATATTAAAAAAAAAGCATAATTAATAAATGTAATAATCTCTTACTATGTCTCTAATATTTTTTGAATAACTCTTCAACAGCTATCATTCATTCTGTAAGTTTTAAAATCCATAATTGCCAAAAGTGGCCACTTTGAGCTAAAATGGATTTTAAAACTTACAGAAAGAATGAAAACTGTTGAAGAGTTATTCAAAAAATATTAGAGACATTTTAAGAGATTATTACTTGTGCTTATATAGGGTTCCGTAGCCTAAATGGCAAAAAACGGAACCCTTATAGATTCGTCATGTCTGTCTGTCCGTCTGTCTGTCTGTCTGTCTGTCTGTCCGTATGTCACAGCCACTTTATTCCGAAAGTATTAAGACTACACAGTTGAAACTTGGAACGTTAATGTATTCTGTTAACCGCTTAACGAATTTAATACAAAAATAAGAAAAATAAAAGATTAAGGGGATCTCCCCATACATGGAACGGAAACTGAAAAAAAATTTTTTCTTCAAACCAACACGTGTTGGGTGTCTATAGATAGGTCTTTAAAAATGACATTGAGGTTTCTAAGACAACTTTTTCTCAAAGTCAACAGTTTGAAAGATATACACTGCCAAAGTGGTAAAATGTGTGTCCCCCCCCCCCCTTTAACTTTTGAAATAAGAGAGTGAAAATCTAAAAAAAATATATGCTATAGATCTTAATAAAAACTTACCAAAATTAGTTTGAACGAGATATAGTAATTAGTTTTTGAGATATAGCACATTTTCAAAAACCGCAAATATAACTTTGTCATTCATACCAACACTGTGAAAAACAAAGTTATTTTTGCAGACGAAAAATGATAGGTGGTATTAAATATGGTATAGTATAAGGTAACTACGGAACCCTACGGCGCGTGGCCCGACACGCACTTGGCCGGTTTTTTTTTGGTACGGATCCCTTCGTGCGCGAGTCCAACTCGCACTTGGCCGGTTTTTAAATATTGACTTGGTTTACGAGTAATAAAATTAAATGTAGTTGCGGCGCCACTTTCACTACCACCTCGCCTTAAGCGTCACTATTAAATTTTTTGTATTATTAAATAAAACTTTTTAATCGAGACTATTTTATTTGCTCTTCGACAACACGGCGCTCGAAGAAAGACACTAGTTATCAGTGAAATAAGTCCACCGCCAAACGGCCTTTTTGGCGAAACGACCCACCGGCAAAATAGCCCATCGATATCGACGAACCAACTTTCGACGATCAGTCCCAGACCCCCGACGACACGCGACAGACGAACCGACCCGCATCATAGTAAAAGTATAAAAGTACGCGCGCTTCATTCATTTTGTAAAGCAAGGGCAACAATGTAGTAAAAGTTGATGACTTTCTGAAAAGCCTGGATCTTCAACAGGTTGTCGATAAACCTACGCATATATCTGTCGATTCTGAAACTCTCATTGACCTGGTGTGTACCAATAGTAATGTCCTTGATTTGTCAGTCACTAATATTACCGGATCACTAGGTCATGCTATGATAAATATCAGTATTCCGTTAAAAAAACAGAAAGTACTACCACGAAGGATTACTTACAGGCCCCTAAAGAACATTGAAATGTCCAAGTTTAATGAGGATCTGAACGCTATTGATTGGGAATCTGTCTCTAAATTACAGAGTATGAGTGCCATGGTAGACCATTTTAATCACCTTCTTTTGTCACTCTTTAGCAGACATGCACCGCTCATAACGGCTAAGATAAAACATAATCAATCGCTACCATGGATAACAGACACAATTAAGCTTATGATCGATCTACGTAACGAAGCTCATCTGAAGTACCGAAAATCCAAGAGTGATTCACACAAACTGTACTATAAGGATTTTAAATCTACCGTAATATCGAGTATAAATAATGAAAAGCGAGCATACTTTAATCATTTTATTAATTCTAATGCCAGTAACAGTAAAACTTTTTGGAAAAATGTAAAAGACAAAATAATCCCCAATGACGGCAAGAATGACACACTTCCAGACTGTTTTAGTGATCCAAATGTCATTAATGATAGCTTTCTGAAAATACCTGGGTGTGGTAATGTGTCCATTTCAGAGCTTTCTTATTTCGAACATCATCGTTTCAATGCGACTGCTCCACCATTTGTGCTGAAGGTTGTTACTGAGACTGATGTCACTAATTATATCTTATCTGTCAAATCTAATGCCGCTGGTAGTGATGGTATTAGTAGGGACATGGTCTTGCTCACTCTTCCGCGTACGCTGCCAATTATTACTGATTTAGTTAATAAGTCTATCCTCACAGGCATAGTCCCTTCTCAATGGAAAGCTGCACTGATAACTCCACTTCCAAAAATCAGTACCCCTTCCGAATTTAATCACTTAAGACCCATCAGTATTTTAACCTTTTTGTCAAAAATTTTGGAGAAAGCTGTTTACAGTCAGTTGATTGAATACGTTGAAAGCAACAATATATTACCATCTTTTCAGTCCGGTTTCCGCAAGGGTCGTGGTACTGTGACGACGCTGATTGATGTAACTGACAATATACTTGCTGAACAAGATAACGGAAAAATCACTGCTCTCACGCTTCTAGATTTTAGTCGGGCATTTGATTGTTTAAACATTCCGTTGCTTCTTTCAAAGTTATCATTTTATGGATTTGATCATCACATTATTGAATGGTTTAACAGCTACCTAGCGAGCGGTATCAATCGGTAAGACTTCGTAGGGACGATGGAACTACTGTTACATCGGCGCCTAAATTGGTCGAACATGGTGTACCTCAAGGCTCAATACTTGGGCCACTTCTATTCATTATATACAGCGCGGACCTTCATCTGAACATTAAACACTCCAATTATCACTGTTACGCAGATGATGTTCAATTGTATATATCTGAGAAGCCTGGTAAGATTTCTGAAGCCATAAGTAAATTAAATAAGGACTTAAATGCCATAGCTACCTGGTCAGCTAATAACGGTCTTGTGCTCAATCCATCAAAGTCCAAATATATGCTCTTTGGCACTAAACAGCAGATAGAGAAAGTAGATTTAAAGCCTGTGTCTGTTGAAATATTTGGTAGTAAAATAGAATGCGTTGATGAGACCAAAAATTTAGGAATAATTTTCGACAGCCAGTTGCGGTTTGAGAGCCACGTGTTGAGTCTCGTTAGGAGTTGTTTTTACCGCCTGAAAATCTTATACAAAGTACGTAACTTTCTCTCAGAGAAGTCGCGAATCACACTTTGTGAATCGCTGATACTATCGAGGCTCAACTACGGTGATTTAGTATACGGGCCTCGCTTGTCGTATAGGTCCCGGAAAATGATACAGCGTGTCCAGAACGCATGTGGTCGTTTTTGTTTTAACATACCGCGGCGCACACATGTATCCCAATACTTAAATAATGCGAACATGCTCAATATGGAGTCTCGTAGACGTTTGCATTATGCGTTGCTGATGTTCGATTTGATGAAGTTCAAGAGGCCGGAATATTTGTATGCAAAACTGAAGCACTCAACTTTCCACCACCGCTATGGGCCAGGTTTTCCTAGGTCCCAAAGAGCTCCGTTGTCAACCTACATTCACAGAACTGTAAATTTCACTGGCAGTTTTCGCTACCAAGCGACTAAATGCTGGAATAATATCCCCCCTCCAATACGGTTAGTTCCAAGCAGACAAGTTTTTAAAAACAAATTAAGATCCGCTTTCCTGGATCTTCAAAAATTAGGAACCAGCAATTAGTCGCTACGGTTGCGAATTTGCGTTCTGGGGGTTAGGCGGTACATAATATAATATAATATTATTATATATATATAATAAATTTTAATAAGTGACTTAGATTAATTAATATGAATAACTGGGCCAATTCATTATTTATTTATTTATAATTTTAAATGTTATTTTAATTTTATGTTAATTTATTTTGAATTTTAATTGAATCATACACAATATTCAAGTTCAGTACTGACTATTTAAACGTTGATTATTAAACTGACTACTTTTGCGCAACCTCGTTATTTCACTTAGGTGAAAACTGAAAATCAGTGATTTACTCTATGAGTAAATATTACACTGAGTTTTCTCCTTTTTGCATCGCTATGGCACACAACTGGAGTTTTGATCTGTTCTGTATTGTTTATATTTGTTTCACTGTTTTATTATTATTTTTTAATTTTGTAATGTTGTTTGATTTCAATTTAATTTTGTGTGCATGCTTGGTGCAAATAAATACATTTCACTTTCACTTTCACTTTCACTTTTGTAGGTAGGTAACGATTTGATTAAAGTTGTTGTAAATCTATTTACCTATACTTACATGTTTTGAAAATATTCCAAAAAGTCATTTTTCATTACCTTTTTGAAACTCATATTTTTTTTCAACACTGTTCAGCTCATAGACATAGAAAAATTTTCGCTGCGCTCAAGAAGACCAACAAAGCGTGGAAAAGAGAAGTTAACATCATACGGACACGGTCTATGTAAAAAAGAGACAAAGGATCAAGTGACATGTGCCAACATTTTTTACAGTAAGAGCCCCTAGCGTCCCGCCTAGCAAATGAGCAATCACAGTTTGTTTAAAATATTTGTTAATCTTAATTATAATTTAAAATAAAGGTATCGTGGAGCCATGGTGTCTTGTGCTCTAAGTAATTGTGATGTGACAAAAAGAAATAATCCAAGTAATCACACTTTTCACAGGTAAATAAGATATTACGACACATTTCTCTAAAACCAAATTTCTCTACATTTATTCGTTTATCGACGAAGAAAACAGTATGGAACATAGTTTATTAATTTCCTTTGCCGTATATAGTCATATTTTATGAATCTAAGTCATATTTTACGTATCTCATATAAAATGTATGCATTCGTTTTCGGAATGACATTGTTGTTCTTTGACATTCTATTTCTATGGTTCAGCTAGTCTTTGCGTTAATAACAACAGTGGAGATTTCATACATTTCTTTTCACAGCGTCCGATTATATCATTTTATCCTATCATTACATCTTATTAAAGTAAAAAAATTGAATCTATCAATACTAAACATACAATGCGATTAAATTGACAATTGACAGTGATCCGCGGCAACTTCACTCGAGAATGTATGGTGCGGTGCGCACAGATTTCAACAAATTAAAATACATCCTTATGTACCGCAAGCGCTCTGAAGGTGTTCACTTCTGTTGTACAAAGCTAAATTAATCGCATTGCACCTACAGATATTTTAATACCATAAAAACTATTAACGAATTTTACACTAAACGGAACAACTAAGACTACTGACATTTTTTAACTATGCCATAGCGGGCGTCGTGGCGGCTTCGTTTGATGCTTTGTGTGATGCCGATATGCGGTCATGACCGCGGACATGTCCGCGGACACGACCGCGGTCAAACACGATTTCAAAGATTAAACAACAGCAGATAGGATTTCTGGAACCCGCTTGAAATTATCCATCAAAGCAAGAACTCTCTAGGTAAAATTAGTAATTTACTTAACTTATCCATGGTATTTAAATACAAATGATGACGCTTACGTGTCTTTTCGAAATGGTGTGCAGAGATTAATTTTACATTTTTGAAAAAAATATTAATTCAGTAACTATGTAATTTAGAAATTACGTCACTGTTATGTATCAGGTATTTATTTTATTTTAAATACGCTTATGTCATAACTAGCTTACTTAGGTCACTGTAATGTAAACGTAGGTACAAATATCTACAGATGTGACCAGTCTGAAAAAGGAATAGTCTTTGATTTAGAAGCCAATGACCGGAACTGATCGAAGCAGCTGATGGGAATCTTTAAAAATCTTGTCGATATTTTTGCAAAACTTCGACATCGTTTTTCTCCGTAAATATTATAGCTAAAAAATAAAGAACAGCGCCCATCATTTTTATTTCATTAATACTCATTGGCATTTCCGGGATTAGGGGTACTTTTGTAACAGGTTGTATAGTCGTTTATCTTACGTTTACGCCTTTGCTTGATTGCTAAAAGCTATTCATAAAAGTCATAGTCAAGTAGGGTATTATTTATTGTGTTAAAAAAAAATTAAAAAAATTAAAAACCCGCCTGCATAAAAAGACAAGTCAACTGAAAAGATGGAAACAAGATTAAATATTAAAGGCAACATTATAATATAACATGCAGTCGGAGGCATGAACAACGGAATTCAAGATACGTGCCTCGTACTATAGGTTATCGGCGAAGGTTCTTAGATAGGTGTTATGGTGTTTAGCCGCTAGGGGGCGCTACAGTTATAATTATCCCATTTTTTTTAGTCTTTTAAAATTAAGAGTAACTATTTTAACCGTCGTGGGTTTTTTCAAAATTTTAATTTTGTTTGTTTTTGTTACACGCTGTATAACGACGAAATATTAGGTTTTAATACCAGTTTCCCCAAATGATGTGAGTGTCGAACTATGTAGCTTAAGAAAAGACGATTTTACTACGAATTGATTTCGTGATTTTTTCGCCTAATCTGCCAAATAGGTCTCAGCGCTCTGGCGCGCGACTTATTCTCATTACTATCTCGCTTATGCTTTATTTTTTACATAGCCTTTTAATATAACAACAATAATTCCATTGTTGTCCGCCAGGTGGACCTAAACCAACAAGGCGAGCTGCTGATGCAAGGCTCCTTCCTAGTGGTCTCAGAGAACAAGCGGGATCTACGGCTCCGGCTCCGGCCGCGGCGCCGCCACATATTCCTCTACGAGAAGGCCTTGCTCTTCTGCAAGCCCGCTACCAAGAACAGCCACAACAAAGCCACCTATCACTTCAAACATGATCTCCAGGTGGGTTTTAACCAGCGAACTAAAATCTATGGAATTGTAATTGCAAACAACTATTGCTTGCACCACGAGGCTAAAAAATGACAACCCACACAGCATCGCGCTCGGTGACAGACGTTAGCGTTCTTTACATTGGAGTTTGTTTTAAAGAAAAGAAAGTTTATTAGAAATGACGTCATTTGTAGTCAAATGGTCCAAAAAATGCAAAGAAAACGTATCATAATAAGTAATTATTAATTATTTTTTCGTTTATTTAAGGGGCCATAATAGGAAAACATGGTTTGCGCGGGCCATATTTTTATATAGAAAACGTAAAATTGTAGCCACGAAAAAAAAACATACGACAAGCTAAGAGATTATCTAGTAGCTACAAATATTAAATTGCGTATAAACCTCACAGATGATTGTAAAAAAAAATCTGAATATCATCAAAAGTGCTTTTCGCGGGCGTAAATAATAGCGGAAACGTATTGAATTCTCCATCAAAATACACTTTAAGGTACTGTGCAGTTGCTTCAATAACTTTTTTCAAGAAAGATAATTGTGCTAAAGATAATGATGAGAAAACAACGAAAAACGTCGAAAAAATGCAGAAGTGAGGTTATTTTCCATACTCTTTACACGTAAAGAAAAAGACAGAGACAAATGATTTCGCATAACGGAGCCTTAAATATTTACATTAATTCACGGTTAACGTAATATGGTTTGCGGACTTAATGGTTCTAGTTGTACATTGCCAAAAACCTTAGCTTGACCAAAAAATACCACTTTAAAAGTTTAACCAACTTTCTTCTTCACCATTGCAGATGTCACAAGTCGGTCTAACAGAATCAGTAAAAGGCGATCCTCGCAAGTTCGAGGTGTGGAGACAAGGTCGCGCCGAAGTGCACACGATAACCGCGCCCACCGTGGAGGTGAAACGCGCGTGGGTGGACCGCATCAAGCGAGTACTACTCGACCAACTGAAGGAGCTCAAGGGGGAGCGAGTGCGCCAGTACGGAGCGCAGCACCACAGGTCAGTAGGTTATAGGAAGATGCAGGGCAAACATTGCCATTTTCTTCGTTGGCGCCCAACGTGGAGATTAGGCGTGCGTGGGTGGACCGCATTAAGCAAGTGCTGCTCGAACAGCTCAAGGAGCTCAAGGGGGAACGAGTACGCCAGTACGGGGCGCAGCACCACAGGTCAGTAGGTTACAAGAAGATGCAGGGCAAACATTGCCATTTTCTTCGTTGGCGCCCAACGTGAAGATTAGGCGCGCGTGGGTGGACCGCATTAAGCAAGTGCTGCTCGAACAGCTCAAGGAGCTCAAGGGGGAGCGAGTACGCCAGTACGGGGCGCAGCACCACAGGTCATTAGGTTACAGGAAGATGCAGGGCAAACATCGCCATTTTCTTCGTTGGCGCCCAACGTGGAGATTAAGCGCGCGTGGGTGGACCCCATTAAGCAAGTGCTGCTCGAACAGCTCAAGGAGCTCAAGGGTGAGCGAGTGCGCCAGTACGGGGCGCAGCACCACAGGTCAGTAGGTTACAGGGAGATACAGGGCAAACGGGGCCACTTTGTTTGTTGGCGCCCACCGTGGCACTCATTATTTACGGGTATACTAGATAATGCGTCAGTACGGAGCGCAGCACCACAGGTCAGTAGGTTACAGCAAGATATTTCAACTGCCTCTGTGTCTAGTGGTTCGCTCTCCCGTGTCCAGGAGGGGTTCCAGGTTTGATTCCCAGGGGGAGTAAAATTTGTACTAGTTTGGTTGATGGTAGGGCTTATTTCAAGTCCGCGTGGCTAGCTTAGCTACCACCATCTTGCCTAAGTCTGATGCCATAACAACAATAAAAAAATTGTTGTGTTACGGCAGTTAGAAGTAAGATAGCCAGTTCCTCAGTAATAGGGATTCTGGGAGTAGTGTGCTTCCACCTTCGGCCTTATTGTCACTTAACATCAGGTGAGGTGAAGGCAAAGTACTATCCTGTTATGCATAAAAAAAACGGAAAACAAGGCTACTTTATTCGTTGGCACCCAACGTGGCACTAATTATTTACGGGTCACCCAACGTGGCACTAATTATTTACGGGTGTACTAGCAGTAGGTCAAACTTGAGAGGTTTGATTGTGCGAGGACTGCCTTCTCAATATAATATTATGTTAACTACCGATACAACAAAACCGTTGGATCTTTTCAAAAATAATTACTTACAATACTAGTCACTTTTTTCGATTTTATAGTCAAGCGTAACAAAATAAATAAATTATGATTTTTTTAATTCTGAACTGTCATTCTTTTTCTAAAATTTCAAATATTGACCCGCGAGTTTGATAAAGTTTGTTTAACTATATAAGGTGGTACCGTTTTAACTGTGAAAACTTTAAGGGGTTGTCAGGTGACGTGTTTAGAACACAAAAAAAATAATAAAAAAAATCAGAAAAATATTTTGTTTTTTTTTAATTTTAATAATTTTTTTATTATAATTATTATCGTAGTCGATTCCTTCGATATTGAAACTAAACAATCACAAAATAATAAATAAATACAATAAAATAACAGATTACTTTGATATTCCCTTGTTTTACTCACGCATTATACCATCCAGTTTATACGGCCGGCGCGTGGCCGACAAACAGCTGACGATGTTGTTCCACTGTACCTCACTAGTCACTACGCTACGCACGCACACGTACCTACAACTGGCTTTCCTACAAACGAATGTTGTTGCCTACGCTTTTTAAGGTATCACTAAGTTCGATGACCTTTGATAAACTCGAACTTAATTAATTTTAAAAAACGCGAGTTATTAAGTACCTAATAATCTCTGTAACTTTAAATTGGTAAGTGTACCTACATGACCCCAAACAGCTGGTTGATTTTGTTTACACTGCACACTACACAAGAAGGTGATACGACTGATAAGCTTCCCATCACACTTGACAGGCTTTGGACTTTCAAACTAATGTACTTAATAAAAACAGTCAATCTTTTACATAAAATAACTAAAATAGGTTAGGTATCTACTATGGTATTATTTTATTATTACATTAATTTGGCGCGTTTAAAAGTTCATCACCTTTAACAAGTTGTTTTCACAAGTCCTATTTACACTTTTATAAAATTATCTACAGAACTGCTGCACCCGATCACCACCTCTGTCCTCTCTCAATGCACAAGTACGCAGTAGGTAGGTACTCTTGATTTGTATATCGAGCCATAGCTAACACTCTACGCAAACACAACACGACAAGAGAACACACGGAAACAGACTGCAGAAAAAATAAGAAGTGCGTGCGGTCCAACCAAGAGAAAGAGAGAGGGAGACTGCAGGCGGGCGGGGAAGGGTTTTGTTTTAGTTTAAAGGTAGTTCTACACACTATGACTACACGGACGGAATCTCAACTCCTAAAAATAGTTTGTGGACTTCCTTTCGCATACCTACATTACTTAAGCGAATTTTAAATTATTATACTTTACTATCATCGCCATGAAACTACAAAATCGAGTCATCAAAACCATCTTTTAATCACAAAAAAGGCAGGAGGTGTGGTTGTGAACTTTAAACATACGTAATCGTATGATTCTTTACATTGTTAATAGTCACTAAAAAGTAAAAGTAAAATGGGAGATAGATAGTGACAGATAATAACACATTCTATGTGATTCATAATTGTTGTTTTCTTTTGTGAACAGTTTTATAACTTAAAAATCCTAACATCAATAAAAAAAATGCCCTAGGTAAGTACTTATCTTAATAAAATAAATTAACGAGCACGAAGCTAGCGAAATTAATTAAACAATTTACTTACTCATCAAAAATGAATATCACAATATCGAAACGTCTGTAGAACCCTTTATCGGTCGGCGCTTTCTTTGTAGATGCGCCAACGACGCGGACGCGGCACGGGCTGCGGGCAGCAAAGGACGCCGCTCGCCTTGCCACTCTCCCCGCCCCGCCGCAGATTTTGATTTGAGTTGGTTGAGTGAGTTGTGTCGTCGTGCGTGACCGCGTGACCTGTCGCACACGCCGGTCGCTTTGTCGTGATATTTCACGCATTTTGCCGATCTTTTAATGTCATGTCACAGAATAACGTGACGTGACATTAAACGTACGTAATCACGTGTATACACAAAATCATGGACACGAAGTCTATGAAATGTCGTAACTCGTAACACATAATGTGATATTGTGATGCGTGTGAGAGTGTATTGTACCTACCTACATTAGAAATTAGTGTGATAATTTACAAGTTACGAGTAGGTATTTAGTCTTACTGTGTGATTATCTTGCATCGATTCTTTAGTGGACAAGTAAAAGGATTTCCAGTAGGTACAGGTATACTGACTGGTCATGTATAATGGACGAAAGTTCATTGATACTTTAAAGTTTGAGTGCATTGTGATGTGATGTGATAGTGAAAAGTATCGGATACAATGTGTGAAGCGAGACCAATGAGTTTCGTTTTAATTCTGCTCATAGTGCTCATAGGTAAGTACCTATAAGTAATTTACTAAACACGTCATAGGATAAACAACTTAAATTGATGTTATCAAGGGTCATTGAACTTACTTGTTAGACTAGAAATGTAATGAAAAGTGGGATCATGTAATTACAAATACTAATTTAAAGCGACCGTTCATTATAACTAACATTACACTTACAGCTTACTTTAATAAAGTTGAGTTTATCAAAGGTCATCGAACTTACTGGCTACCTTAAATAATAGCGTAGGTAACATTTGCTAGGAAAGCCATTAAGGTATTAAGTAGTAGAATCAGTAGCATATTTCGAAAATTCTATGGCGTACGTACGATACGCGCGTGAGAATAATCGTCTCAGCTGTTGCTGGGTCGATGACCGCCGCGTGCGGCCCGCGCGTGCCCCTAGTGGATAGCATGATGCGTAGTAAAACAAGATATACCATAGTTATTCGATTATTGTTGTATTTATTATTATTTTGTGGTTGTTTAGGTTTAATAACGGAAGAATCGACTACGATAATAATTATAATGAAAAAAATTAATAAAAAATAAAAAAAAAGAAATAATTTTCTGATTTTTTTTATTATTTTTATTGTGTTCTAAACACATCACCTGACCACCCCTTTAAGTTTTCACAGTTAAAACGGTACCACCTTATATACCTACATCCATGCTTTAAGGGCGTTCGCTGCGTGAAGCGGGATCCCGGCGCGGAAAGATAGATTGCTAGTTTTCTGATGGACAGATGCTTGCAGTGCATGAGTAAGCTCTAATCCATGTCTCGTACGTGTGTCCCGCTTAACGAAACTTTCGAAAATAAAGTACGTGTTTATACAATCTTTTTTGAAATCATATTTGGAACATTACGTTGTGAGTGTAGATAAAAGTTTTATTCACACCCCTGGACGTATTCCAGAACTCTAATCCAAGCAGCGTCGTGGGACACAGCCCCCCCGGCGCCGGTGGTGCGGCCGCCCCCCGCTGCCCCCCGCGCCGCCTCCTGCGACGCGCACGACGAGCCCTGCTGGTCCACCGACCCCTCCGACGACGACGACGATGACCCCGAACACGCACCCGTATGTATACAAAAACGATACACTACACAACACACAGGCAGGACACACAGGGCTTACAGTAACATTGAAGCCTTACATCTCAGCCATGACATCACCGGGCGCGCGTTCTGCGTCTCGTCAACCACTGCGCGGTCGCGACGACGAACCGAGAAGCCGACCTCGAGACAACGCGTATTGGTCGCCGAGTGAGACGCAGGACGCGCGCGCGATGATGTCGTGGCCGAGCCATTAGTGTAAGCCGGATTTATGCTAGATCAGACTGTGCATTATCCGGGGTCCAAGCTACGCTGGTCATTCTGATATTTATAAATACCAAAGCATTTTGATCTCCGTGGCACAGAGTATAATAGTACTAAACGTACGGAAACCCATACGCGCGAGGACAATAAAAAAAATAAGCTACTGTCGCTGTACGGCAATAATTCAAATTACACAGCACTGCGTGCCTATCATTATAAGCGCCTCCGAAGCGCTTCTCTTTCTGTTGCGTAGCTCTGTGTCGACCGATACATGACACCTCTCGTGCGCTAGCTCGATTGAATCAACCGCAAGCAGTAGGCTAATATAAACGTTTATGCGCGAAGTGAGCTTCACCGAGCGTTAACCAGAGCTCAACGAACACTGGTACCTCATACAGAACGTTGAATCGACCAACGTAGCTTAGGCCCAGACACGACACGGCCCGGTCTAGCATAAATCCGGCTTAATACACTAACGCCTCGGCTACGTCAATATCGCGCGCGTGTCCTGCGTCTCGCTTGGCGACCAATGCGCGTTGTCTCGAGGTCGTCCTCTCAGCTCGTCGTCACGACCGCGCAGTGGTTGCCGAGACGCAGGTCGACGGTGATGTTGTGGCCGAAGGGTAAGGCTTCATGTTGCCCGGGTCATTCATGGAATGACGTGGTTTGGGATTTATCATTATAAGACGAGCAACTGCTGAAAAGGATACAACCTCAAACAATATGAGTACCTACTTAAATAACAATATAGACGAGACTTGATTTATGCTCGATAAAAGAAGCTGAATCTGTGATTCCCATCAAGAGGATCAAGATTCGTAACTTACGGGACTTGTTAAATTAAATAGTGAAATATTTTTTAAATAGGTTAGTGTACATAATAAGAAACTAGCTAATAAAATGTAGTGGTATAAACTCGAGTTATCTAGCTTTAAAATTGGTAATAGTAGGTAGTAATATTGATACCTAGTCCAAACTTATAGGAAAAAATTGTACTCATTTTTGTAGTTTTGTTTAATATATTACATTAAGATTGTCATTAAAACCCGTGGTTACTACCTACTAACATTAATAAAGAGGTGCTGCTTATTGGGGTAGCTTAAATTAACTAGGGCCTACATTAATGCCAACTAATTTTGGGTTTACAGTGTTGAGTGAAGTGAAAACCACTCTATTGTGTAAGTGTAAAGTGTATTTTTAAATGAATGCGGGCTGAATAGTCACGGGTAGCGCATGCCAAACGCTAGCAACCCGATCGCACTTAACGCTTCACGTCTCTACAATATCGAATGTACCTACATAATGAGAGTACCAATAAGGTTCATTAAAGGTGAAATTATTACTGATCACGTCAAAAAGAATTTGCTGTAGGAACTCCATTTAGAATTAGTACCGCAGAAACACCTTCATATTTAACGCGTAACGTCCCCAGTCCAAGATTCACGCCGCCCCGTTCGCTGCATAATTAATTTAGCTACCCATCATCGCTTTTAATTAGTTCTATTACAAAATTTTAAACTAGACACTGGCACTGAAACTTGATTTAGTTCTGCACGGTCACGTGGCACCTCACATAGTTCACTTATTAACATAATGAGGTTAGTTACGAGCCGCCGCCATTTTATCGTACGTTACGAATTTCAAAATGGCCGCAATGTTTTAAGTTGTGTTGTTCAACAGGTGACGGAGGCCGTCGGTCTCAACGGTACCATACACAGAATGGTACAGTTCTTTTCGGTATCAGGCTCCACGCAAGCCACATCCACGTTTTACGTATCACAGTACTGATAAATATACATTTGAAGCTAAGCCAATAGAGGCAGTGTAAATACAATGAAAAGAGACTGATGTTATATCCAAAGTTAATTAACCAAAGAGTTCGACATCGAACGTGGATAATAATCAGTTGTAATTGCAGAACATTAACTACTGTGTAAGTCGTGTTTTGTTTGTTATGTCATTCACTGTCAGTGTGCTTTTTTATTTTCATTAAGCGCTTGCTTCGATATTATCATTGTTGTCAGTGTATATTTTCTTTATTTAATTACAGTTTAATTATATTTACCGAAACATTTATTTTGATACATCGTAACCGAAATAATATTAACATTCGAACGCTTGATACATAATATCTTTCACACCTAATGATCTATTGTTCAAGTAAGCAATTTATCCATTTGGAGTTGGGAGCCGACATATTTATTTGTGTACCGATAACCGTAACATTTGAGGTTAAATAGTTAAAGAAGGACATCATGGAGTAGGTATCATCAATATCATCATACTAGATAATTATTGTAATCATATAATAGACGTTGATGTATATTTTATATGGAAGTATTGAACTCGGCTTAGCTGTGCACGGGAATTAGCTTGGGTCACTTTGTGGTCATGTTTTGATGTGCAATGAGTTGCTTTTAACACGCCGTATTTTTTTTTATCGAAACTTCCAGTTCCAGATTATACTTATTGTATCTTTTATATTCTTAAACATACATGATGCGAAAGAAACTTATATAATGACATACAAGTAATATATATCTGAACATAGTGTCTTATAATCTACTATGTACCTACTCTACTCTATTGGCTGTGTAACGCTGATTTGTTTAAAAAAATATTATTTTGCACACAATTTTAGCTTTGAATTTGATATTTGCACTCGTGTTGGACTTTTAGATGGACGTTTTATAAAATTATATATAGTTTTCGACTATCCATCCTGGTACCTACCTATTTAAACAATACATATCGAGGTTAAGTATGTGTATAATAATCTATGCGGTATCTGATATACTTCCACAAGTTTATGTCTTGTATTACGTTATTTTATAGAGAAACATTCACTTAGGTATTATTGATCTCAATATTATATAAGTACATAAGTACTCACAAACAGGGGCGGATCCAGGATTCAAGTTTGGGGGGGGCCCTCGGAGCCTCTGGTTACCTTACATAGATATCTATGTAAGGGAGGATGCCTTAGGATGCTCAAAACGCCTGATTTTTCAGAAAAATGCTTGTCTATAGGAAATGAAACGGCCGCGCAGCGCGATTTTTAGTCAGTTTTATCCACTAGTGTTGTACTCTTGCCTGTCTATAGTAAAAAAAATGGCCGCGCAGCTCAATTTTTAGACAGTTTCATTCACTAATCTTATCTGTTTTAGTAAAAAAAGGGCCGCGCAGCGCCATTTTTAGTTAATTTTATCCGTTATACTTGTACTCTTGCTTGTCTGTAGTAAAAAAAGCAGCCGCGCAGCGCAATTTTTAGTCTGTTTTATCCACTAATCTTGTCTGTCTATCTATAGTAAAAGATACAGCCGCGCAGCTCCACTTTTAGTCAGTATCATCCACCAATCTTGTCTGTCTGAAGTAAAAAAACGGCCGCGCAGCACCATTTTTAGTCAGTTACAACTGGTATACTTGTACTCTTGCTTGTATATAGTAAAAAAAACGGCCGCGCAGAGCGATTTTTAGTCAGTTTTATCCACTAATCTTGTCTGTATTTAGTAAAAAAAACGGTCGCGCAGCGCATTTTTTAGTCAGTTTTATCCGTCAATCTTGTACTTTTGGCTGTCTTTAGTAAAAACTACGGCCGCGCAGCGCGATTTTTAGTTAGTTTCATCAATTAATCTTGTCTGTTTACAGTAAAAAACGGAGCCCGCGCTGCGCCATTTTTTATCGACTAATCTTGCAATATGTGGTTTCATCAGGGCAGAAGGGTAGCTTGCGCAGCAAGGTTTGCGTGATTGGAGCATGTGCGCGAGATTTCACAGCGAGACTCACTAATCATAAATGCCTGTCTCTGCTTTGCTCCAGCCGCAAGCCTTGAAACAGTAAAATGCTTGTCAAATGCGCTAAATGTCTGTCAGATGGTAACCCTACTCGGGCCACGTTTTATGATTTTAAAAAATAAAGATAGAGGCACTAACACTACCTACATAAAACAATAAGATATAAAAAAAAAATTTTTAATGCAAGTTCAATGTTATCCGCAAAGGTAATCGGCTTCGTGGGGGGGGCCATGGCCCCCTTGGCCCCCCCCCTGGATCCGCCAATGCTCACAAAAGCTTTTCACTAATATGCATGGCAAAATAGCATCCTACTTACTGACAAACTGATTGGAAAAATGGTGAATGATTGGAGCTGCGATGATAAAATATAATTTTAATTAATGTGAGTATTTTTGCCCATATAACATAACAAAAAGACAACGGTGTGTATATGCATGCAGCAATGTAATGGGTTAGTTCAAAGCAGTTTGAGCAGTGGTGAAGAAGCGCATGATTTGATGTAAGCTGAATGGTATATTGAAGCTAAAAACACAGTGAAAACTTGTCCAATAATGTGTTTTTATCTTTCTTCACATAAAACTCCATAACAACAAAAAAAATACAAAACATCTTAACGAAATATTAAACAGATAATTAAAATTTCAAAGTGTCATCAAATTGTTGTACTTACTTACAAATATGCAACGATCACATTCACACGACCCACCACAGTAAACTTATGTAAGAAGAGAGACGATTTTTACCTTGCTTCATTTCATAAGTGCTAGACCAAACAACTTGCAATTAGGCATACATACGACCATATCAACTGGGCATAAATTCTGCTAATAATCTGATCTCGGATTTCTCAACAACTAACAGCTACTGAAAAAATAAAACATTTTCTTTTTATTAGCTGAATCGCTCCGAATGCTAGTGAATTAATAGCCGAATCAAATTCAGACCTGCTTACTTATTGATGTTTTTGGGGTACAGGCGGTGGGGTGTGGGCTGGTGGCGCTATCGGACTACACCGCGGTGGGCGCCAGCGAGGTGTCGCTGCGGGAGGGCCAGCAGGCCGAGCTGCTCAAGGTCGGCTGCGCGGGCTGGTGGTACGTGCGGCTCGCCGGTACGTGACCTGAGTGTTGTACAATGTCGGTGCTGCCTGTATACATACATACACCGCGGTGGGCGCCAGCGAGGTGTCGCTGCGGGAGGGCCAGCAGGCCGAGCTGCTCAAGGTCGGCTGCGCGGGCTGGTGGTACGTGCGGCTCGCCGGTACGTGACCTGAGTGTTGTACAATGTCGGTGCTGCCTGTATACATACATACACAGCGGTGGGCGCCAGCGAGGTGTCGCTGCGGGAGGGCCAGCAGGCCGAGCTGCTCAAGGTCGGCTGCGCGGGCTGGTGGTACGTGCGGCTCGCCGGTACGTGACCTGAGTGTTGTACAATGTCGGTGCTGCCTGTATACATACATACACCGCGGTGGGCGCCAGCGAGGTGTCGCTGCGGGAGGGCCAGCAGGCCGAGCTGCTCAAGGTCGGCTGCGCGGGCTGGTGGTACGTGCGGCTCGCCGGTACGT
Organism: Agriphila geniculea; assembly: GCA_943789525.1. Lineage (NCBI taxonomy): Eukaryota > Metazoa > Arthropoda > Insecta > Lepidoptera > Crambidae > Agriphila > Agriphila geniculea. The sequence continues at coordinate 24,836,281 of OX038871.1, forward strand.
GACCTGTGTGTTGTACAATGTCGGTGCTGCCTGTATACATACATACACCGCGGTGGGCGCCATTGAAATAAATTATGAAACTAAAATTAATAACTTTTTCACCTCTCCAGCACGAAAAGGGCGCTTTTGGCGCGTAAAAACTCGCAGCAAAATCGATTTTTGCTGCGAGCGTGAGGCAAAGTGCTTTTTTAATTTCTAACACCAACTTTTGAAATAATAAAGAAAAAAGAAATAAAGTGACAAGGATGACACTTGTAAAATTGATATGTGAGAATAGGATAGATAGAGTGCTTTATGGTGTCATACATGGATTAAAAAGTAAAAAAATAAAATGCACGGATATACCAAGGAGTTTTAAATAAGGATTGTTAAGAAAGAAGGTTGATAATTCAAAATAAAGAGTATGGACGTAATGGGGTCGCATGTATGAAACAAATATGAAATAAGCAAAATGAATGTTTATTTACAAATTATATGTTTTATGATTATAATATAAATAAATAAATGAGATATTAATAAATGAGAGAAAAACAACGTAATGTAATCAAAGCGACGCGACGGGAATCTACTTTACTGACTCTATGAATAAAATTTTTGTGGATATCGAATTACAAAAATGAATGCGTCCAACGATGTAGATAGTTTTCTAACTTCAAAAGAGTTAAGTGACCAAGTTTCTTGCTGAATTAAGCTTTTTACCAGGAAAGTCACGTGAAAATTTTCTCGCTGGTAGAGGTGAAAAGTTGCATGTTAAACACGAGACCAAAATTTTGTTCTGCCTCGTGCCTTTAAATCACTCACTGTGCTCAGTAGTCTATATTAGAATCACTCGCTACGCTCGTGATTCAATTCTAGACTACTTCGCTAGTTCGTGATTTAAAGTCGGCACTCGCAGCACAAATTGATTTTGGTCACTTGTATAACAAATAACTATTGTTTTAACAAATACGCGTACCTACTCTCAATGAGTGGTTAATTTTGTGTTTTGTTCGATCATATTTCGCTGATTATTAATGTCACCAACAAGCGTTTTGTTCAAACACAGTACCGGCGTTAGGGGGGGCGAGCACGGGCTACCGCCCGGGGCGCCGGATACGAAGGGGCGCCGCGCCCCTTTATATTCGCAGCCGCAGGTGTCCCTTTATACACACTCGCTCATTGAGCGAGTCCTATTTATTACTATCGGAAATTCCCTTTTAGCGACAAAATCGTTATGGTGGCAATTCATAATCAGAACAACTTGGCAATATCTCGTCGAAATTTCATCGCTCGCTGCCATGTGCCATTTAAGATTTAGCCATTGTAAAATCCAGGAGCAACCCTAGGGCGGCGGTGCAAGCAATGCGACTGCACTGGGCGCCCTCGAGTGTGGGGCGCTGAGAACGCCTGACCACCGATCTTATTGTTGCCTGGTGACGAGCTACGACACGACGAATGAAATTGACCAAAAATCGCATTGCGTGGCCATTTTTTTGTGTAAACAAGATTAGTGGATTAACTAACTAAAAGTCACGCTGCGCGGCTGTTTTTTTTATTATAAACAAGTAAGATTAGTTAATGAAATTGACTAAAAATCACGCTGCGCGGCGATTTATTTTTTCTATAAACAAGCGAGATTACAAGATTAGTAGATGAAACTGACTAAAAATCGCGCTGCGCGGCCATTTTTTTTTACTATAAACAAGCAAAATTACAAGATTAGTAGATGAAACTGACTAAAAATCCCGCTGCGCGGCCGTTTTTTTACTGTAATAAGCATAATTAGAAGACTAGTAGATGAAACTGACTGTTGGATGTATGTATCCTAACAAGGCGGACCACGCGAGTGGCAGTTAAAGAGAGTATTTTAAATTAAACTTTTATAATATTGAGAAGCGCGTTAACAAGTTGGGTGCGCGACGACGACTGCGCGGCACCTAGTTACACTATACAAAATTGGTTCGGTAATATGAACCTGTAGGAACATACTGTGTCCCTACACCATTCCCCTCCTAAGAGGAAAAAAAAAGGTAAAACATACAAAATATAAAAATCCATAAAATATCTTTTAGATCGACGCGAAAAGATTCACAACATAAAGTCGCGTCATTACATAATATAACACAAGTCTTTAAGAAACACATTAAAATTTACGGCAAGGAAATACAATAACATTATCGATTGTAATAGTGTAGCACGTCAGTCATCATTAGAAATGTTGGTTAAGTATAATGCATTTAAACTTAAGTGAATGAACATGCTCCTTGTTAAAATGTTGTCGGAAGCTAATAAATTTTGTACCAGACCCAACTTGAACTAACTGTAAACATCCTGAATGGATTCAGTCACAAAAAACAATAGTTCACTTCGGATGCAATAAAAATGTTGTTTTGTTACGAGTTATGACACACTTGAAAGGGTCTAGACGATATTTGAAGTTCACTTATGTTCGAAGTTGTAAATCTAACAATATTATTCTGAGTGCATTTGTTGACTCTGAATTGGGGAAGTGACCAATTAGAAAGAAAAAGTACAACAGAGTTATTTTAGATTATTTTAACAATGCACAATATGCTGGCAAACAAAAAAAAGAAGTAAGTAGTGTGTGCTATCGTTAATAAAAATAACAGCAAAGCAAACTACTCGTAGATGTTAGCTTTATTACTTTTGTAAAAATAAATTGATAACATTTTAAATTTAATCAAATATAATAAGAACTACAAAGGAAAATAACAAATTCTCTAATATCTAGATATAAAATTATAAAATGTATAAAATGAAAAATTTATGAAAAAAAGTATAGCTATAAGTTTAGATGACTGCAATATTTTACTTATCGCAATCATATTGGTCGATTTCTACCAGTCAACATATGACTTAATACGTACGTGTTTCAACTTTACATTTTTATAAAAATAATTGTTTTTCCGACATTACATCAGAACAAAAACAAAATTTAGTTGTAAAGCAATTACAAACAAAAGTTAAATTCAAATGATATAAGTAAGTATGTACAATAATGGAATGGTATGTAAACTAAATGAAAATACAATTTAAAGTTAACTTACTTACTAATTACAGTTTCTATAGCGCAAAAATTTCAAAAGCAAAACAAAATCGTCTTACATATTATAAAGTAGATAACTAAGTTGCAAGTTGTTAAAGTTATTTTCAAAAAATTAGGTAATGATTTTTAATAGATAATTATAAGAATTATTAGGTAACTTATTTTTATCTATCAGCTAAGTAAATTAGTGTTATCCTACTACTTTCTTTAATATAATAAATGTATTTATCTATGTTAAGTTTAATTTCGTAAAAAAATGTATTATTAACTATATAGAGATTTAACTAAAACGTACTGGTGGTCGGGTTGTACGACCGTAGCGTGTAACATGGTTCTCACATGAGTTATTATTATTCATGGGCATGATTCGTTTGTCTTGTACCTCATTAGGTTGACAATTACTATTTAAAATGTCATTTTTCTTAAAATCATCATTATCTTGCTCTATTAACATGTAGGCTGGCTTCAATCTGTCTATTGAAATGCGAGCCTCACGGTTAGGTAATTGAATTAAAAATACTTTAGAATTACGTTCTAATACTTTGAATGGCCCATCATATGGTGGTTTCAACGATTTGTGAACCGCATCATCTCTAACAAAAACATATTGACATGATTTTAAATCTTTACTTACGAAAAATTTCCTTGAATTTCGTGATAACTCGTTAGATGGAGTAAAGTTACGTAAATTTTCTTGAATTTTGTATAATAAACTAGATGGGTCACTTGGATCGTTTTTCTTAGATGTTTCATAGAACTCTCCGGGTAAACGAAGTGTTCGTCCAAAGGTTAATTCTGCGGCGCTTATGCCACTATCACTGCGGCACGCGGCGCGCAATCCTAGCAAAGCTGTAGGTAATTCATCAACCCAAGAATTATTATTTAGGCGAGTCATTAACGCTGCTTTTAAAGATCGGTGCCAGCGTTCGATTGCACCGTTACTTTGGGGATGATATGGTGTTGTGCGTATTTTTTTTATCCCTAATAATTTCATGAGATTCAAAAATAGATTGCTCTCAAATTGTCGACCTTGATCGGTAGTGAGCTTTACAGGACAACCGTATCGTGCGATCCATTCGTCATAAATTGTTTTTGCGACTACTTCAGCTGTAATTTCTTTTAAGGGGAAAGCTTCAGGCCAATGTGTACACCTATCAATGATAGTTAAACAATATCTATATCCTTCAGGGGATATTTTTAATGGTCCAACGATATCAACATGGATTTGATCAAAACGATTGACAGTTGGGAAGCTACCTAATGGCGAAATTGTATGACGGCTTATCTTCGCCTTTTGGCACTTTATACATGTCTTAGCCCATACGCTTAAATCTTTATTCATCCCAGGCCAGAAAAATTTTTGGGATATTAATTTACGCGTTGTTCGTATGCCAGGATGACTTAAATTGTGAATTGTATCAAAAGCTATTTTTCTAAATTCTTCTGTTAGATAAGGTCTGATAATATTTTCTGTAACATGACAATATATTGATTTATCACAAGTGGGCAAAGAAATTTGTTTGAAAGATGTTTGGTTGCCATCGTTAATTTGTTGTAATAGATATTCATCTTTAGCTTGCGCGTCTGCAAGTTGACTGTAGTCAAGTACGGTTGGACAAAAAATAGTTTCGACGCGTGATAACGCATCGGCTACTGTATTAGCGGGACCGTTAATATATCGTATGTCGGTCGTAAACTCACTGATAAAAAGAAGTTGTCTCGCTCGTCTTGGAGTTTCTTTATTATCTTTACAGGACTTAGTGAAAGCATGGCATAAGGGCTTGTGGTCTGTATAAATTGTCAAATGGCGACCTTCGAATAATTTTCGAAAATGAATTATCGCTGAATGTATAGCGAGTAATTCGCGATCATAAGTACTATATTTTTGTTGACTCGAAGACAATTTTTTTGAATAATAACCCAGTGGTTGCCATTGTTCGTTACATTTTTGTTGTAAAACAGCTCCAATGCAGTTATCAGATGCATCTGTCATCAATGCTAGCGTGGAATCGGCGTAAGGATGAGACAGAGTGGCGGCGTTTTGTAATGCCGTTTTACACTGCTCAAATGCATTTTCAGCTTTTTCCGACCACGTAATAACTGTTTTATCGTTTCTTTTTGTATTTGTTAAATATTTATTAAGCTCTGACTGATATGACATTGTATTCGGTAAGTGAGAGCGATAAAAGTTGACCATGCCTAAAAATCGGCGTAACTCTTGAATGGTTTTAGGTTTTGGGTAATTGACAATAGCATTAACCTTATCTTGTAAAGGTTTAATACCGTCTGCGCTTACATCGTGACCTAGAAATTGAACTTTACTTTGACCGAAAGAACATTTAGATAGGTTAATCGTAATACCGAATTTTTTGAAACGCTGAAATATAATCTCTAGATGAGTTTTATGTTGTTCTTCATTATCGCTTGCAATGATGACGTCATCCAAATAATTATAATGAAAATCTAAGCCTTGCAATACATGGTTCATAAAGCGTTGAAAAGTTTGCGCTGCATTACGTAAACCGAAGGTCATTCTAGGGAATTCAAATAAACCGAATGGGGTAATAATAGCTGTTTTTTCAATATCATCAGGATTTACTTTTATGCAATGATAAGCTCTGTTGACATCTAATTTAGAAAATATTTTCTTTCCTGCCAATATATAAGTGAAATCACGTAAATGGGGAATAGGATATCGATCGGGTTTAGTAATAGAATTTAATTGGCGATAATCTCCACAAGGTCTAATATCTCCGTTTTTCTTTGGAACTATGTGTAGTGGACTTGCCCACGGGCTTTTAGAAGGTCTACATATTCCGGCTTCTTGCATTATACGAAATTCTTCTTTAGCTTTTTTATATCTGTCCGGTGGTAACGGACGTACACGAGCATGCACAGGAGGACCGGAAGTTTCAATATAATGAAAAATATCGTGCGATTGAGTTTCCTGGAATGACATTGGTTTCGTAATCTCCTTATATTTACATAGTAAATCACTATATGGATGTCCATGACTAATCGTATTTATGGAAGGTTCAGCAACACTTACCACTGAAGCGATTACATTTAGGTCGGTCACTTGGTCTCTTAACTTACGTGCACTAAGGTCCACTAATAGTTTATGATGAGTGAGAAAGTCTGCACCTAATATTGGTTGTTTTACGTCAGCAACGATAAAGTCCCACCTATATGGTCTGCGAAGTTTAAAGTTTAGCACCATAGTTTTTACACCGTAGGTTTTAATTTCAGTTCCGTTTGCTGCGTATAGTCTATAATCAGAACACTGCGATTGTGAACGACACTTATTACGAACGAGGGGTAATACGGAAACGTTTGCTCCAGTATCTACTAAAAATCGGAGTCCACTATTAATGTCTAAAATACGTAAGCGGGCGCAAGGTGATACGGCACAGATTTCCGCTGACAACTGTGCCTCGCTTCCTAGTTTTCCGGCGGCGTTGTCATGTTGGCCTTATTGTTCCATGCGCAAGGTTGCACGCATTTATGAGCCTTTTCTTTATACTTGTGATGGTAAAAACAAAGGTTTCCAGGACTTGAATGTTGTGGATGTTGCGATGAGTAATTTCTGTGCCGGCTAGATGATCTGGATAAGCACCGGCGATATTAATTAAAATTTCTATATCTTGGACGAGAGCGTTCCGCGTTTAACAGGCGAATATTAAGTTTCGCTATTTCTGCTCGCAACAGCGCAATTTCAGTTGTTGTGTTGGAGGTTGTCGTTATTGCAGACACTTGACTTGATCGAGTCGCCTCAGCTACGTTGTCTGCTACGCGTGGTTGATCCGCCCAAAATTCTGGGATTCGCGACGCTAATTGTATTGCCATGATGTCAGTTGTAGGACTTGTAGGCGTAAACGATGGTGTTGGCGTCGGAGGCTGCTGCGTTTCTGGATTGTCAGTACCCGTCATAATTGCACTTTTTTAAATTTTATTGTCCGAAATTTTATTAAATACTTAATTAATTATCCACTATTTATTTTATTGTCCAAATTATTTACGCGTATTACAAATTAAAGTTCGTTCGGGGTCACCAATGTTGGATGTATGTATCCTAACAAGGCGGACCACGCGAGTGGCAGTTAAAGAGAGTATTTTAAATTAAACTTTTATAATATTGAGAAGCGCGTTAACAAGTTGGGTGCGCGACGACGACTGCGCGGCACCTAGTTACACTATACAAAATTGGTTCGGTAATATGAACCTGTAGGAACATACTGTGTCCCTACACTGACCAAAAATCGCGCTGCGCGGCCGCTTTTTGCTATAAACAAGCAAGGTTACAAGATTAGTAGATGAAACTGACTAAAAATCACACTGCGTGGCCGTTTTTTAACTGACAGGCAAAATTGTGGAATCGCAGATAGGGGGCGCCCCGTAGAAATGTCGCCCAGGGGCGCTGGTAGTGCTAAAATCGGCACTGTTCACACATATTTCCCAGGTTGATCGTTAACTCCCCCACAGGCGGGCAGGGCGAGGGCTGGGCGCCGGCGGCGTACCTCGACCAACGCAAAACGTCGCGCTCGTCGAGTCGGTCGCACGACCGCCTGCACGACCACTGAGCGCCCGCCACACGCCGACACACACAACTGCCCACGGGCGTATCTAGAGCTCCGGGGCAAAGCTAAGAGGGGGGGGGGGGGAGTGCTAGAGGAGTTCTGGTAGATTATTCACGATTATCGGAAATCTATTTGAAAGCATTCGATTCGAATCCGTATCCTTCGATATTACAAAAATATAAGCTCCTTCTTAAATAGTGCACAAAATTTTAAGCGGTCAATGTACTTTTACTATGGTACCAACATTGAAATCGCGAAAAAAAAATCAGCTGTTCCATACATTTTGATCTATTCGATTTTTAATTTTCTATGGAACAGCTGATTTTTTTTTCGCGTATTCAATGTTGGTACCATAGTAAAAGTTGTTTGTACGCATGAGTACATTGACCCCTTAAATTTTTGTGCACTATTTAAAAAGGACCTTATATAGCTATTCACGAATACATTTGACTGGCATTCGATTCACTTTCCGACGGGAAAGCGCAATGCATTTAAAAAGTTTGGTAGCATAAGGTAGAAAATAAGATCGAAGACAATAGATTCCGATTCGATTCGGAAAACTGGTTTCCGACAGTCGTGAATAACCCGCCAGATCTAGTGGGAGTTCTGAAGGGCGAGGTTCTTTCTGGGGTCCTCCTTCCTACCCCAATGATGCTGTCCCGAACGAGACGAAGCTTCACAACGTTGATGGAAAATGGCGCCTTTATGGGTCTATTGTATTATTCCACAATCACTGTTTTCACTTGACTTCATGGGAAGACTTCAGTCGTCGCTTTACCTACCTGATATCAACTTATTACTTGATAAAAAGTTTTGAGCATTGTCAACTGAAAATTTTATTTCAAGTGGGTACTTACCTATGTAAAGATTCAATTGTTGGTCTCGACACGACAAAGTTTTAAATTAGAAATCAATGTTAGAATGCATTACAGCACGATTGGAACATGTAGTAACAAAGAGTAAAGTAAGTTTAGTAAGCGTGAAAACAAGATGTTAGAAGATATAAATCTGTTTATCCTTACTTGTCCTTGTAAAAGATAATTAGCTGAGAGTATTTGCAACTACATTTAACCTTATATAAAAATGGTTCACGTAGATATTTTAAGAAATGCCACAAAACAACAAAAAGTTTATTCACCAACTAAATAGGACAAGTAAGGATATACATACTTATACGTAGTAGTGGCCCCCACACATTGTTGTTGACGGTAAACAATAATATTTGTTAAAATTATTGTAAATGTTGTTCTAAAAAAGCTTTATTGTAAATTAGTGTAGCCTAGGCCTGTGTTATATCGTATCGTTACAGCATCCAAAGCTATCCGTAGACCGTTGTTGAGAACGTGACTGTTTTCATGTTTATATTCTTGTACATAATTATTTATAATAATTATAGTAAGTAATTTATTTCGATGCTAAATAGCTTTCGGTGTTACGTCTCAATTTTCCATGACAGTTACTGTGGGTATTCGTTTTATCCATGTGATAGGGACCTGCGTATTATCTAAGATAAGACATTGTAGAGTGATCAATCTTTCTCATATCATCATATTTCTTCACAATATTTTTATCAACAAATTGTTTATTATATTGCATGAGAGTGCTGTGAATAAATTTATCATTATAGAACGAGCAAAGTGTAATTAGTGAATTTACACGCTTGCTACAACTTACAAGTGCATTATTTTTTGCATATTTTATATAAATTGCATAATGTACATTTAACAAACTTAGGTTGTTTCCTAGTCAGCATGTTTAGATGTATTATTTCTTATTTTTATAAAAATCATGTAGCCACATTTGGAAAGTAAAGTCGCTGAAAATTAACATTTTTGACTGTCACTATTTAAAATACACAAGAACCTATATTCAACGACTTTAGTTTCCCTTTCTGGACTTTTGTATACTAATTTTCTTTTGTTAATAAATTTTCCTTTTCCAGCCACAGTACCTGTTAGCCGTCATTGTATGATTATTTTCTCACCATATTTTGATGATCAGATTACACAGATGTTGTCCATTTTATGTGTTTCATTTTTTATTCCTTTATGTCATCAACATTTTATCACTCGCTGAAGACGTATTATAGCAATAAACATACTTATGTACTCGTAAAACTTAGTTAAGAACATAACGCTATGCATTGAAAAAATATTTAATTACTTATACGTACCTACGTCTTTTAAATGGTAAATTGTAGTTTTAGAAGGAACCAAAAAGCTTGTGGGTAATACGTACCTACCTAGGTTAGAAATGAGTTTGCACCACAGTTTGTACTGATATAGAGGAGAGCAGAAAGTGATATGATATTTCGTGGGCTCATCAAAATCCTATGATTGGATTGCAGCCCGTAGCCGCCGACGTATTATTTATACTTTATTATTTGTAGTGCAAATCATATTTTATTAAAAAATAACACAGGTCAATAATGGAAAAGGTTCTTTAGTAGTTCAAAAATGGGCAGCAAGCTTTATCTTAGTAGTAGGTAGGTACTTCGGTAGTTGGGCATTTCCTTCACATAAATAGCTTTAAAATTATCCCTAACAGTTTTCAAACAAGTGCAAAATATAAATATAGGTAACTTATTACGGCTGTGAAACGTTTACTGACAAGTTTTATAGAAAAAAAAACTTTTACTTATAAACCTTACAGTTTTCTCTCTTAATAGTAGGTAACATTTTCCCCTCTATTATTATTAAGATTTTTCAACCACCTTACATCGTGTATCTAAATAATAAATATCCACTTATTCTAGGTAGGTAAATGCTTAGTACTTAACTACTTACATGTGTGTAGAGAAATGTACCTACAATTACCTATGTATCTATGTTACGTACGGCTAAAAGCCGGGCCAGACTGTTACAAACAAGCCCTCCACATCGGTCTCCACCGGCGGTTTACAAAAGTGTAAACAAACACTTGTTTGCAACCAAAATTCGTTTGACCTTTCACAACCTCTGTGGACGGGACGCCGTTTGTAACGACGGCGACGAGTCGACCAAACACTGAGGTGGGAGCCTTGTTGTAAGCAGTGTGGACGCAAACACCAACCGTGGGCTCCACAAGCCTCCCACCAAGGTCACCCCTGTGGAAAGCTTGTTTGCAACAGTCTGGCCCGGGTTTAATACCCGAAGTGCGGCTAAAACTAGGTGTAACCGGTAGCTGTTGGACCCGTTGGTGTAGCCGATTTGCTCGCGGCTAATACTAGGTGTAGCCGGCTAAAACTAGGTCTAGCATGAGGTATTAAGAAAGTTATTTCTGTTGTCTGTTATATTCTCCGCTATATTCGGGACCTACAGGAGTACCTAAAGCAGATCGGCTGCACCTAGTTTTAGCCGGCTAAAACTAGGTTTAGCCGCATTTCGGATATTAGCCGTAACATCTATACTACCTATTCAAAATGTATTGGGTTTAAAATGTATCTTATTAAAGGGGTAGCAAGCGCAGCCGACGACGGACTGGCGGCGAAGAAAGAGCAACAAGTCTTTACCGATTGAAGCGGACCTTAGTGACGTTAGCATACGGTTCTCCTCGGAAGTTATCTTACCTACCTACCTCACTAAAGTCTAAAGTCAAATTTCGATTGATAAAATGAATCGGTCTTTTCGCCGCTACTTCATTGGTTTGCGCTTGGTTTGCGCAGACCCCCGCTAATACATTTATTTTTATTATAGTAGGTAGGTACTCGTAAACCAAGTCAATATAAAAAAGATAAGCCATGCCGTCTTAAATTGTCTAATATTTTTGAATAAAGCTCTTTTCTTATTTTATTTCATTCTTTGTACGCCAATGATATTTAATATCATTGTTGAACGCACGACGACGGCACGCTAGGTTAAACATTTGAACTACGAAAACAGCTCATATTATTACGTACGGCATAAAGGCGGTCTCAAGGTCAACATGTATAGTCTGACGTGCCGCTGAATGTACTATAGTATTAAAACCAAATTAAAACGCAATCGAAACAACAGTGTCCACTTTTGGTATAAATAAATGGATTTCAAAACTTACAGAATAAGGCATGGTCTTATCTTTTTAGGCTTCCGTTCCCTAAGGCACCCATTACACACACAATCTGATCACGCCAGACCGCGCCAGATTGGCAGAGATTGATTGTGTGACGTTGTTCGTGATCTGTTTCAATCTGGCGCGATCTGGCGTGATCAGATTGTGCTGGATTGTCAATCTACGTCAATCTGGCTTAGTCTGGCTCAGGGTTGGCACCTTTTTTTCGAGGTAATAGTATTATTTTCAAAACATTTAAACATTATAGTACTTACTTTTGGAATATTTATAAAAATGTAGTACATATTTATTTTTAACTAGCTTCCGCCCGCGACTACATCCGCGTGGGTGGACATTCGAAAAATGATTAAAAAACAAATATACAAACGAATAGAGAACTTGCAGTCTGCTCATCGCAATCTACTGCTATCCGATACATGATTTTTTTAGGGCTGAACTGATTAAGATGAAATTTAGGGCACAGTTTATTAGCCTAGATTAAAACATAGGATACATACTTTTTATCTCGGTCAAAGGTATCCTAGGAATTTTTAGTTTTTTTTAAACATTGAAATTAATATGTAGTAAGTACTTACTTTCAGGAAATTTATAAAAAAATATAAGTCCACATTTATTTTTAACTACCTAGCTTCCGCCCGCGACTACATCTGCGTGGACATTTGAAAAATCTTATTAAAAAAAATTTATAAAGACGAACAGAGAACCTCCTCCTTTTGTGAAGTCGGTTAAAATATCAGATCCCAGTAGATTGTGGTAGATTGTCAACCTACCACAATCTGCTTGCATCGGATCGCGGTAGATTGTGGTAGATTGTCAATCTACCACGGTAGACTGACAATCTAGCACAATATACTGCGATCAAATATTTTTAACCGACTTCAAAAAAGCAGGAGTTTGTTTCTCTGTTCGTCTGTATGTTGTTTTCAAGGCTGAACTGTTTGAATGGAGTTTAACACACAGTTTATAGCCTGGATTAAATTATAAGATGCTTTTTATCCTGGTCAAAGGTACCCTAGGGTAAAATACTTTAGTAAGTACTTTTGAAAAATTTATAAAAAATAACCCATATTTATTTTTAACAAGCTTCCGCTCGCGACTACATCCGGGTGGACATTTGAAAAATACCCTAAAATAACATACAGACGAACAGAAAAACAACCTCCTGCTTTTGTCCTCCTGAACTGATTTGGATGAAATTTGGCACTCAGATAGTTCATAGCTTAGTAATATAGTATTATAAATATCGATATTTGATTTTACACACATAGCGCCATCTAACCCTACACAACTGATTTTACTAGGTAGGTACTACTTTAGGTACTACTTTTCGCAATAGATAGGTACTTATTATACGCAGACCCGTCACAAAAATTAAAGTATTTCATTTCGATTTCGTCCGGTCATCGAACCCGGGATCTCTTGTGTGGTAGACTGGCATGTTGAATACTGCACCACTCGTGTCATCGATCGATATCACGCGAAAATTAATGCAAAAAGTGGGCAACCCTGCCAAAGACCACCGTGGATCGTGGTAGATTGTCAATCTACCAAGATCTACTGCGATCCAGATCTCGCTGGATTGACCGTGTAACGTCGCAAACCAACCACATCAAATTCCATCAATCTGTGGTTTTGATCAGATTACACCAGATTGACGTGTGTAATGGCCGCGTAAGGGTAAAAACGGGATCCCTTTTACTAAGACTTCGCTGTCCGTCTGTCTGTTTGTCTACCTGTCACCAGGCTGTATCTCATGAACCGAGATAGCTAAACAGTTGAAATTTTCACAGATGATATATCTGAATACTAAAAACAGTAAAAAATAAATATTTAAGTGGGGCTTCCATACAAATACCAACAAAATTATTACATTAGTTCAAGAGAATGGCGCTAACCGAAAAATTGCAATATTTTACATCGCAGAAAAAATAAATTAGTTCTACTATCGGTCGAGAGATGGCGCTAACCTAAAATTGCAGTAAAAAATAATTATTATAATTATTGTAATCTGCAGGCAGTGTATTTATACAGTGATGGTACGGAACCCTCGGTGCACGAGTCCGACTCGCTCTTGCCAGATTTTTTTAAATATTGATTTGGTTTACGAGCAGTGACCTCCATTCCCATTATACAGCTTGTATAATGAAGGTCAGTGTAATAAAAATAAAATTGTACTGGCGGCGCTAGTGTACGAGCTAGAACCACAAAATACGTTAAGCGGGGCGGCGCGACCAAAGCCGGGGACGAGAAGAGATGTGCGTAGCGAGAGGAGACGAGATCAGTGCCGGATTTGTCAATAGGGCGAGTAGGCCGCGGCCTAGGGGCGGCAAGGGCTTAGGGGAGCGGCAGAACAGTAACGCCATTCACCCGCTCGCCTGAGGGGCGGCTGGTACTACTCGGCCTAGGGCGGTTAAAACTGTAAATCCAGCACTGGACGAGATGTGTAAATACTGATTCTGAAATCCTATTGGTTGTTTAAAACACATCTCATCTAGTCTCCGCTTTGGTGGAGTCCAGTCAGGCACTGACCTGAATTTTTTTTTGTGAGTCCGAGTATTCGGAAGAAAGTAAGCCCTGAAGTCCAAAATGTCCAAACGTTATTAAATTCAGAACTTAGATGTTTATCATACAAATCAAAACACGATAGTAACATCTGCACTTAAAAAAAATAAAACATGGCCTCCCAAAACGGATGCTGTTTTGATCAAGAACTAAGGAGTATTATTTATTACACAAAGTAAAACATAAAAGTTTGTGTAAGGAAAAAAATATAAAAACAAGTTTATTTTATAGTAATAATGAATTAAAAATTACTAAACAATGTTAAAATATCTGCCAACCATTGAATATGCCAACAGATACCTACAAAATAAAAAAATATTCAGAATACTTATTTGGTGTGAAATGTATGGTTATGCCTTTTCTCGAGCTTATTAACCAATTTATAGGAATATACTTATTTGTATTATGTTATATTCTACATTCCTGATGGTGTTACTGGAAAATAAATCTTTCACTCTAGTCTCTCTTTCATTGTTGTAGAAGCACCTATATCAAACTTTACATATAATAATTTATCATTAATTATCACAAAAAACACAATCCTACACATAATCTGAATCATGTTGAATAACAGTATCAATCATTAAAGATAATAATATTATTTTGTTTTATCTAAACCAAAGGTTATTGCAATATCATTGAAACAGCATATTAAGATTCCAGTCTATATATTTTCCCAAGAAAAATAGTCTCAAAAAAGTTAACTATATTTTCACAAGAGTGAACTAAAACAACGGACATTGATCAAATCACATAATTATAAACATCATTTTGTACAAAACACTTTAACTTATACGATATAGGCCTTGCCAAAGTTTCCAGCACTGCTACACCTCAATTTAAGAGATATAGGCCTTGCCAAAGTTTCCAGAGGTGCTTCGCTGACTGTTTTTGAAAATGTTATCTATTTTACTGAAGACTTCGTCAGCAGATTTTGCAGCATCCACTCTGTAGTGGAGCCCTCGCCGCATGTAATAGTCAACAAGAGGAACAGTTTGTGCGTGATATGTAGCTAAGCGTTTCTTGAGAGCATCGACATTGTCATCTGATCGCTTTATCAGTGGTTCACCAGTTACATCATCTTTCATTGGTTTCCTAGGAGGGTGAAATTCTTCGTGATAGCTTCTCCCACTCGAAGGGTGGATCAACCGCCCAGTAATTCTGCGAATTAGCAAGCTATCCTGGATACCAAACTCAATAACTGCATCTAAACCAGTTTTCCGTTTGGCCAACAGATCATCCAACTGAAATATTAAAAAGCTGTTATAATATGATAAAAAGAACAGTTTCAATATTACCTAATTGTGGCCTGACAACTGTTGATAATAAATTATTTATCAGTTGCGTAAGAACATTACTTATTTTGACCTATACATAATATGTATTGAACAGAACCAAAAAGTAGAAAAATTGTACCTTTTCAGCTTGAGGGACAGTTCTTGGGAAGCCATCTAGCAAGAATCCATTCTTGCAATCGGGTTGATCAAGGTTCTTGTCAATCATGTCTACCACCATCTCGTCTGACACCAATTTCCCTTCATCCATAACCTTTTTTACACGACGGCCCAGCTCCGACCCTGATGCTACCTCCGCGCGGAGCATGTCTCCAGTTGATAAATGACATACACAATATTTTTCTTTTAGACGTGGCGCCTAAAAACAATTTAAAGACTGATAGGTAATCCGCAAAATAAGCCAGAACTACTGACCAGAAAAAACTATAAAAAATTATAGATAACTACTTCACTACATAGGTAGGTACTTTTGAAAATAAAGTTGAATAAACCTTTATAGGTTAAAGGTCAAACATTACAATTTGAACATACCTGGGTCCCTTTGCCTGATCCCGGAGGCCCCAAGAGTACTGCTCTAATGCCCATAGGATCATTATCAGGCATTAACTTCACTGCAGGTGCTGCTGGGGCCATTTTTAGATAATTTTGTACGAGAAAAAAATAATAAGTATATTTGGAAAATTACGAATGAACGATGTCTGTCATGTCAATTCAATTAGGTACCTAACCTAAAAAAACACGAATCGAAACGTCAACGTCTTCTTCTTCTTATTATTTTTGTTATGGCAATCTACTTTCCTCTTGGAAGTAATTTTTGCCAGTGTCATGTTTTGAATAGTTCAGTATTTCTTCATTTTCTAGTAGATTGTTTCAGTTTACATTAAAATGCGGGTGCATCACATTCCAATGCTGCTTGGAGCATTTGGCAGCAAGTATATCAAGACAGTTTACTCGGTAAGTTTTGCCGAAGCAGTGTTGTTCTTGATACGGCAATTGCCGTATTCTACGGTAATCCCGATCGAATTTGACTCGAGATACGGCACCATTTTACAACGCTGTCCATACAAATACGGCAATTTTCATAGCCAAAATTGGTGTATTTTTCGAAAATACGGCAATTATTTAGATTTTTTGGCGTTTTACGGCAATTTTTGAGTGTGAATACGGCAATCCTAAATTTGCCAGGAACAACACTGTGCCGAGGTAGCGACCACTACAATAAAAGTCTCAGCTTCACACAACCAAGATCGCGCCTATTTCCATTATCCCACATATTGTTCAGTTGCGTAGACACTTGTACCACAAAACTGCACCAATTTTAAGACACAATGTGGATATTGTGTCTTAAAATTGGTGCAGTTTTGTGAATCAATTTGCGAATAATTAAAATAGTCACCGAACTGAACTCGACAAAATCCCGCCAAAAACTCCAACGTCAACGTCAAATCAAACGTCAAGGTTGCGATCCGCATAGCAATAATATCGATATTATCGCGATCAGTAATTAGCGTATAGTTGGCAGCCTCACCGTGGAATTAGAAGGTTTTGACTAGGTCGAAAAATTGTTAGTAAATAGTTATAAATAGTGAACTATAGCATATAAATAGTGATACTATGGTTTAAAAGATATTTGAGTATCTTGGTGAGGCTGCTATCTTGACGTCAAGCTGGCAGACACCTTAAGAAATACAGTTCGTATCAATGTGATTTATATGCCAAAAATTGTTAGGAAATAATGAATCGTATACGCAAAATTTCAATAATATTGCTTCAGTACAAGCCGAGATATTACGGTCTCAAAGTGGGCTGCAAACTTGACGTTTCTGGCAATGGCGATTCCATAGAAACGGGTACAAGTTATAAACAAATAAATATATCAAAAAATTGTTAGTGAAATTGTGATTCTTACGATATAAATAAAAAAAGAATTCTTCATTGCTATTTTCTAAAAATCGAATGTTAACTTCTACATAATACTCTGAATATAGGCTGTCGATCAATATTGAACTTTGCTCCACAGTAATAAGGTTTAAACTTAATTGCAATCATGAGGTGAGTACTATCAAGCAAAAAAGTAAAATTTATATTTTTTGACTGTGTCAATAGTCATATCCTCAGTTCAAGGCTATTGATTTGGTATAAGTAAACAAATATTTTTCTACCCACTTTTTTATTTTTTAGAGTACATAATCAAAAAATTGATTAAATCTCATCAAAAAAATTTGGTCGTTTATTACTCATTTATTTAGTTTAGGAAAAACTACTAATATTTTACTACCAATTAGGTACCTAACGTTAAAACTATAACTTAAAGGGTCTAATGAAAATACCTGTAATTTTTTGAAAATGAATATTTTTAATTTTTTTTTAGTTACTGAAACTTTAACGTTAGGTATCTATTTGGTGAGATTTATAATGAAATTAGTAATCAGTAGGTAGGTAAGTAGGTAGGAAGTAGATGATATAAGTAGAAAATATTTCTTGTTTTTCCCGAATAAATAACTAAATAAATGAACTGAGAGTAGTATTACCACAGCCGAGAGATAGTTTTCATACAGTCGGCCATCAGAGGCGTCTAGACAGAGCAATCGTGCGGGGTGGTGCAGTATAGAAGGGGGGTGGGAGGGCACGCGAGCCCATACTTTGGCAATGTATGCAACTCGGGCCCTATCCCGTCAGGGGTTACGCTTCTGATTGGGTTATATTATATTGAAAGTAGTGTTTGCAATTTTTTGATGTTGGTGTCATGAAAAAGTGTTTTTAACACGATTTTGATATTAGATTTGGAATTCAAAATGGCGGCCGCACATTGATGTATTTGTTGATATTTGTGTATTTTTGTTTGATTATTGGGCCGATTTCGATGAAACTCGGTTTTTAGGGTTCCGTAGCCTAAATGGCAAAAAACGGAACCCTTATAGATTCGTCATGTCTGTCTGTCTGTCTGTCTGTCTGTCCGTATGTCACAGCCACTTTATTCCAAAAGTATTAAGACTACACAGTTGAAACTTGGTAGATAGATGTAATCTGTTAACCGCTTAACGAATTTAATACAAAAATAAGAAAAATAAAAGATTAGGGGGGGCTCCCCATACATGGAACTGAAACTGAAAAATTTTTTTTTCATCAAACCAACACGTGTTGGGTGTCTATAGATAGGTCTTTAAAAATGACATTAAGGTTTCTAAGACAACTTTTTCTCAAAGTCAACCGTTTGAAAGATATTTACCGCCAAAGTGGTAAAATGTGTGTCCCCCCCCCCCCTTTAACTTTTGAAATAAGAGAGTGAAAAATCTAAAAAAAATATATGCTGTAGATCTTAATAAACACTTTCAACAAAAATTGGTTTGAACGCGATATAGTAATTAGTTTTTGAGATAGCACATTTTCCAAAACAGCAAATATAACTTTGTCATTCATACCAACACTGTGAAAAACAAAGTTATTTTTACAGACGAAAAATTATAGGTGGTATTAAATATGGTTTGGTATAAGGTAACTACGGAACCCTATAGCGCGTGGCCCGACACGCACTTGGCCGGTTTTTGGTAGTAATTTGGCAGAAAAACAGCAACGCAATATTAAAAAAAATAAAAATTCAAGATGGCGGCCAACTTTTTTGTTTGCGGGCCGATTTCGATGAAACTCGGTTTTTGGTAGTATTTTGACAAGAAAACAGCAACTCAATGTTAAAAATGAAAAAAAATCAAGATGGCGGCCAACTTTTTTGTTTTCGGGCCGATTGCGATGAAACTCGGTTTTCGGTAGTATTTTGGCAAGAAAACAGCAACGCAATGTTAAAAATGAAAAAAAATCAAGATGGCGGCCAACTTTTTTGTTTTCGGGCCGATTGCGATGAAACTCGGTTTTTCGTAGTATTTTGGCAAAAAACAGCAACGCAATGTTAAAAAAATAAAAATTCAAGATAGCGGCCAACTTTTTTGTTTGCGGGCCGATTTCGATGAAACTCGGTTTTTGGTAGTATTTTGACAAGAAAACAGCAACTCAATGTTAAAAATGTAGTCTTGTTTTTTTTAACATCATTTTGATCATCATACATATAAATTCCTATAATTCCTCGCACTTATGATGCAAGAAGATGAAAAAAAAGAGAAAATACTAAGAAAAACTTTTTCTTTTCCTTATTTTAAGAGCATTAAAAGAAAAAAAAAGAGACAAATTTGAAAAAAATATTCTTACCTTCTAGAAAAAATGACAAAAAATAAATCAAAGAATAAAACAAGAACTTTGAAGTGTCTATCTTATTTTTCCTATATATTTTTAAAATTCGAAAAGGCAAATCACATCGTGCCAACCCTTACACTTTTAGTCGTTGCGTCAACTGTCTAGACGAACGGCGGCTTTTGCGCCAACACAAAGGGCGATGTCCGACTGTAAGAAGAATACTCTCTAAGCTGTGGTATTACTACTGATGATTAGAGTAGCAGTATTAATTATTGTTAGAGTAGTATTACACAATCGAATTTTTTTTTATGAAATTTAATAAAAAATAAAGTAAAAAAGTAAGTAGAAAAATATTTATTTACTTATACCAAATCAATAGCCTTGAACAGAGGATATGACTATTGACACAGTCAAAAAATATAAATTTCACTTTTTTGCTTGATAGTACTCACCTCATAATTGCAATCAAGTTTAAACCTTATTACTGTGGAGCAAAGTTCAATATTGATCGACAGCCTATATTCAGAGTATTATGTAGAAGTTAACATTCGATTTTTAGAAAATAGCAATGAAGAATTCTTTTTTTATTTACATCGTAAGAATCACAATTTCAATAACAATTTTTTGATATATTTATTTGTTTATAACTTGTACCCGTTTCTCTGGAATCGCCATTGCCAGAAACGTCAAGTTTGCAGCCCACTTTGAGACCGTAATATCTCGGCTTGTACTGAAGCAATATTATTGAAATTTTGCGTATACGATTCACAATTTCCTAACAATTTTTTGGCATATAAATCACATTGATACGAACTGTATTTCTTAAGGTGTCTGCCAGCTTGACGTCAAGTTAGCAGCCTCACCAAGATACTCAAATATCTTTTGAACCATAGTATCACTATTTATATGCTATAGTTCACTATTTATTACTATTTACTAACAATTTTTTGACCTAGTCAAAACCTTCTAATTCCATGGTGAGGCTGTCAACTATACGCTAATGATCAGCAAGTCCGCATGCACGTTACTATAGAAACATACTATTGTGTTGTGTTGTGTCGTGTCGCAATCTATCGCTATCGGCTTCATACATTTAGTATGGCGCGTAGGAGTGGACGATATAAATCGTATATAGTTTTTAAAACGTATATTGCATCGATATCGTCAAATCCGATATCGATGCATTCTGAAACTATATATTTGACAAAACACTATATTCCTTCACGAATGCGATGCGTGTCGACACCACGATATTTACGTAATCCGATTTAGGGATATTGTACCGTATTACAATGGAATACCAGCTACAACGAGTATTGCGCGAGGCGCCGGGTGTGAGCGAGACGTGAGAATGAGATAGAGAAATAGCAATGTTATTTATCACATACGATTCTAAACCTTATTGAGATTGTATTAAAGTTGTTTGCATACATTTTTATCTTTTTTATTATTTTTTCAAAATAACGATGAGGTATTTTGAAATAATTAAATTACATAATTTCTACTCCCAATTAATTATTTTTTTAAAATTGAATTGAAACTGAACCAAAATCATAAAAACATTTATTATTTAACACAAAATAAATAATAATACTTCGTACCTACTATTTAAGTTAATTTACTTGCTTTAAAAAAATCTTTAATCAATATTAAATCATCATAACGTATAGCGTATATAGGGTATATAATTTGAGTAAACCTATATTGGTTGATATTGATATTTGGTCGCCATTCACAATATCGTCGATATCAAAATATATAGTTTCAGAATCCGATATCGAATATCGATATAATAGTTTCGATTTGATATTGAAAAAAAGCGATATTACCCACCGCTAGTGGCGCGGACCGCTCGGTCGGCTGCGATTGCAACAGAACCCCCACCACCGATCTGTCGCGTCGCGACACAACACAACACAATAGTGTGTTTCTAGCACTGTATTGGTATCTGTCGCTGGCGGCGGACGCTCGCAATACGCGCATTGTAATTTTGATTTAACTCAAAATATGAAGATTTAATAGAACTTTGTGCGTCAACGTAAAGTATTATATTGTATGATACCAAATGCAAAAATTATAAACATCAGTTTATCAGAGCTGCTGCTTGGGAATAGTTTGTAGGTTTTTTTATAAGTAAACAAATACTAAATAGATATACAACGTGTTACAAAATAACCCCTAATTCCGAATATAATAGATACCTAGGGACCATCAAACTGAACAACTTTTACTATAGGACTAACTCTGAAATTGCGGAAAAATAATCTGCTGTTTCATACATTTAGATATTTTTGTTATTATTTTTTGTATGAAACAGCTGATTTTATTCGTTGTAGATATTATTATCGTACTAAATTTCATAAGTTTTTTTATTCTTGATTTAAAATGTCTGATAGCAGTGAATGTATTAAAGAATGACTCCGCCCGATATTTTAGATTCAGCGACGGAAATTACCCATAATACTAGTATAGTATTATATTATCTGTGCCATAATCAAGATAACTAAATAGGTACAAGCAAAGTCTCTCACTCTTTTCTAACGTTGATCTTTTATTAAGTAGGTTTAGTCCCAATTGTATGAGAGTAGATAAAGTAGGTAGTGTATGAAACTGCACACAACTAGTTATTATGCATCAGTTTCATAAACTACTGTCATGATACCAAATGCAAAAATTAAAAAAGATTGCCGGAATATTATATGGTAAGTAAATAAATACTATCCCCGCAAATTGGTAATACGATAGAACCTTATCACATAACATACACGTTGATGTCATCCGCAACTAAAAATGACATGAGCAATAAAGTTCTTATAGGTAATTTAATGTATCATTTTTGGATTATTATTTTCAATAAGATAGGGTATAGGCAAGGCATATAAAAATATTACAATGAGCGCTTTTTAAAGAAAAAAATGATTTTTAGAAAAGATAGCTGAGTTTTTGATCTGCAGGTGTTTTGTGAAGCAGTATTATTTCTTCGGACGCGATAGATGACGTCACTTCAACTTACGTAAGCGTTATAAGCATGAATCGGACCGGGTGTTAGCGCGCTCACAGTGCTGTAAGCGTGATTCGGAACGCAGACAAAGAATATTTTTGGACATGTCATGTCAAGGTTGACAAGTTGACATTGACATTGACATCATACTTTTGCACAACGCCATCTACTCATAGTTTCCTATTTTTTTAATCTGTCATTGAAAACGGCGGGCTGATTATCTAATTAGAAACCACCTAGCGACCGGTTGCAGTTCACAGATGATAGTGGTCCATTGCTACTTCTTTTTGAATTTAAAAAACATACCAAAGAAAAGTAGCAATGTATGTGGAATGAAACCGGTCGCTAAATAGTTTCTTTTTAGATAATCAGCCTGCGGCTCATTGTTTTGCGTTATTGAGTTTAAAAACATGGCTGCCAGGTTCCTTATTAATTTGCGGGGATACGTAATATAATACGTAAACTTAACACTTTAGTTATTTTTTATTTAGGTTCAATTCAGTGAATTCTTTTTATTTTTCTGAAGAAGTGTCATCATATTACATAATATACAAAGGAGACGGTAAAGCGGTGGTTGCCGATAACCGCCAAGGTCCTCTTCTTAATTACTCTCAGAACCTGATGAAAGCATTATGAATGTGCATGCGCTGCAAAGCTGCGATTGATACTGTGGAGAAAAAACGACAGAACGCTCTCTGTCGCGACACAATAAAGGCCAAGCCACACAGCGGGCGTGGCGTGACGGGACGGGACGGCGACGCGACGCTGAGCAGTTGTAATGTACTAGAATATATGGACGACGTCACACAGGCCGGCGTGGCGCGACGGGACGCGACACGTCGCGCCACGCCGGCCTGTGTGATCATAGTTCAAACAAAAATAACTCTCGAAATATGCAACATACAGCAATAAATTTTAAAATCGTTCTGTAGATAATATCCCTGTGTATTTGAATAATGCAAAAAAAGTGGACATTAATGTGCTAGTTATTGAGAAATGTTATAAAAACTCAAAAAAATCGCACAAATTTCGTATGAAATTTTATTTAAGTAATTTTTTATGGCGTATCCAATGTGAAAATTTACACATTTTATTTTTTAAATTGATAGGTGATATTATTAGCTTTCAAACAGTATTTTTGTTATAACTGTAGGACTTTTAAATCCGGAGAAATTAATATTTTTCCGCAGGAACATCTCAAATAAAAAGCCAAATTTAAAATGGCGGCCATTCCAACAGGAGTGGGGATAGACCCCAACATGTGGGTGTTTTTGTCGATAAAATTAGGTGTATTTCACGCCTGTAAATTATCGCTAGTTCAAGACCAAAGGCACTGTATAGTTTTACAATCAGTACTTATTGTAAACTCAACGGTGTTGGTTACATCTTAAATATAAAACTTAATTATAAATACGAGACTCAAGTAACTAAATAAAACTAGGGTAAGTATAAGTAATATGACTATTTTACTAAATAGACTGGAAGAATATTAATTAAATTTAAGTTATAAAATATGTTAATGGAAAAAAAACAGTAAGTAGGTATCTAATGTATGATTAATAAAACTGAAATATATCTCGTGTATTTTGTATGCGTGATTGTGTACTGTACATGTATGAGGTTGACACCCAATTGCACTAACATTAAGAATCGCCTAAGTCTTTTCTTAACTACAACTCGACCAAAATAACAAGGCGAATGATAGCTACATGACCACTAAGTTTGACACCGTTTTAATTTGGTCGTGTTGTAGTTAGGAACAGACTTAGGCGATCCTTAAGTTTAGTGCAATCGGGTGTGATTGTATAAGGGTGTGTTATATATATGTGATTGAGTGTGTGTAAATGCGTATGTATGTAAACTTACAAATACAAGATATTGTTATCCTTAACAGGCTTAAATGTTTTACCGGGTGAAAAAAAAAGATTAGAAAAATGGTTACCTGTCTAACAATATTATGTGTAAATTAAAAAAATAACAATATCGTAGGTAGGTATTGATTTTTAAGTTTCAGACAGTAATTCAATTATTTGTCGTCTGTATGAACCAGCATTACAGCCAAAAATATCTATTGTGCTGAATTTTTTATTATATGAGTTACATAAGCGATTTAATGGCGAACGAACACCAGAATTTGTGCGGCATATAGGGGTGGCGAATAGTAATTTTGGGCGCACCGATCTTATAAGAGCACGTGATGGCACTGAGTACATTATTTGATTGATAATGTCCATACAATCATACTTGTTGTTGCATAGGTCGTATAACAACATTGCGTCAAGTTAGGACCGTCTAGATTCCAAGTTTAATAGCTTGAACTTCTTTAATACAAATACATAAGAATCTCGCCTATATGGTAACATTTATAGTT
Source organism: Agriphila geniculea (assembly GCA_943789525.1). NCBI lineage: Eukaryota > Metazoa > Arthropoda > Insecta > Lepidoptera > Crambidae > Agriphila > Agriphila geniculea. Next base: position 24,861,347 of record OX038871.1, read on the forward strand.
GATACGGCGCAAGAAGTTTTTTGTACTCTTTCAATACTGTCATTATATTTTTCGTACAATGGGTTCCATATTGATACTCCGTACTCAAGTTGCGGTCTTACAAGGGATTTAAAAAGGTATATATAAGTTAGTGGGTTTTTGAATTCAGTGGCTGCACGCATAATAAAATCTTAAATGCCTTAGCAATAATATTTTGTATATGGATATCAAAGTGTAATTTACTATCGTACGTTATTCCTAAATCCTTAATATTGCTGACTGTATCAATTTTATTACCATTCAGAGTGTAAGTAAATTAACTGTAATTTTTTTTTAGTAAAAGTAATTTATTTACATTTATTAAGACTGAGCTGGAGTTTATTATTAGAACAATAAGTACTAAAAGTATCGAGATTTTCTTGAAGATGGTCTTCAGTTTTGTCGATATTCCTATATATTTTGAGATCGTCTGCGTATAGAAGAAATTTACTATGTTTAAAGCAATTTTGAATGTCATTAATGAAGATCACGAATAATAACGGACCCAATATAGACCCTTGTGGGACACCGGAAGTACTTTAGCAATCTCTGATTGTTAGCCCATGATCACGACTTTTTGGGTTTTATTAGAGACATAAGATTTAAACCATCGTCAGAGGTTTCCGCGAATACCATCAAAGGCAATTTTCTCCAATAAGATTCTGTGATCAACTGCATCAAATGCCTTTCTGAAGTCGGTATAAACACTGTCGATTTGTTTATTTTGATCAAGCGCAGCGCAGTAAATAAATCCGAAGTATATGTGTGTTTATCGACGAAGAATTCTATTTCTATGGGATTATTATAAAATGTACGGTGGTAATCGACGAGTTAGCGACTGGTATGCCAGAATGCAACATTATGTCGTACGTCAGTTATACGTCAAACAAACGTCAACGTCATTAATTAAGATTCATTTCATTTCATTCAATCAATTTCAATTCATATTTTTGTTCGCCCTCCCGTTGTTTTCCTTGTATTTTATCTATTATTTTGTTATTTTATTTAGATAAAAAGTATGTTAGGTTTCTTTACGTACGTGTTGGAACTCAAGAGAGAACTTTTAGTGGGTTTATCGTTGTCTATAATTTATATAACCTACTATCTAGTGGAAGCAGTCAAGGTAAATTAAATTACTCAGAGCGGGATCGGAAAGCTCTTGTACAAAACCTATTTATTTAGACGACCAGATAGTCGGACGTTGGTGCGTAGGTTGTATGTCGATATTGGTATTATTTATTTAGATTTAAGACAGAAGGGTTTTACCAGCAGCCATATAAATTCATTTCATCAATGGTGTTTTAAACAAAAGTGATGTCATTTACCAATATGCAATGGTTTTAATATTTAAGCTAAATAAAGTGTACCTTGAACATTTTAAATACTCGGTCAATTTGGAACAGCCTGTCCTCAGCTATAAAAAATACACTTCCTCATTTATTATCTTATCATTTGTATTTAAATTTATGGATACATATTGTTCATAGATTGCTAGATTTCTATTGCAATAATTTGGTGGCCAATTTAAGCAAAACTAAGAAACTGTGTTTCATAATAATAGACCAATTTTCAATCCAAATAAATAGTACTTACTATTTTACCCTCAGTACAATTTTTTTTATTTGAGTCAAAGACCAGACTTTTGTCCAAAATGCAGGATTTTCAACCTCTTGCAACTGGATTTCCAAATTTTGGTCCTGGTATGGTTACCCTAGGCTCATAGTCTAGTATTTTAGACGGTATCATTACATTCCCTCATAGTCACTGCTAGAAGTAGATGGCAAAACTGCTAAAAGTGTCAGTTTTTGACACATTTGCTATCTACTTCTACTAATGACAACGAGGGACTACCTTCTAAAAATACTAGACTGAGCAGCTGAATTACATGAATAGTTTTATTATAACCTTTTTCTATTAACAAATTAATTAATAAAAACCGTTATATAACCAAATTTTAAATTAAATAAACTTTTTCTATTAACAACTTATTAAATAAAAACCTTATTAAAAAAAAAGTGGCGCCCTCAGCCACTTTCGGTGGGGTATTCACCTTAATCCGCTCTTACAATAAAATTGTTTTGTTTCACAGAAGCCTGTGTTAATATGTCGGAAAGGCGAACTGCGCGATTTTTTGGAGGAGAGCGTTCCTATACTGAACGAGAAGTACTGGCCGACGCCGTGGTGCGTGGAGTCGCGGTTGCAGACGGTTATCGGTTCACTCTTGCGGACTCGGCTGCTGCCACCAGTGCGCTACCGAAGGTATGTCTTTCATTGGTTGAATACTCAAACGTCACTCAACTTTGTGTGGCTCTCAAACGTCGTCATGTTGCATTAAATGTCAAAGATATGACAAAGACAGCATGATGTTTGAGAGCTCCTCAAAGTTGGATGATAGTCACTTTTTTATAAATAAAATATATTCCAAATTTTAAATGTTTTGTGTGCCCTAAGTTTGTCGCCCAAATAGTAATTTGGTCGCCCGTTCTGAATAACTACCTACTCAATTTGTATTTTAAAGTCACCTATTTTCAATATCTGTAGTCGGCCTCACTCCGTCGCCCACTTAGTATTTCAGTACGCTGTATTCAGTATTTTTGATACCCAAAATTTTGTTGTTACCCAATTAAAGATCAGTCTTGCCCATTTAGTGGTACGCGTACCCCGAGGGGTATGCGAGGGTGCGTCAGGAGATACGCGGAACAATCTTTTACTCAAGTAAGATATTTTATCAGTAACCTTTTTTTTACATTACTCCTGCAGGAGGGGTGCAATAAGGGTACGTGACTTTGAGGAATTGGGAACCACTGCCCTAGAAACATGTACTGATACTAATGTAAAACTTTCAACACAGGGTTTTAAATATGTTTTAAAATACATCATCATGTAAACTCATTATTCAGTCCTAAATCATACTTGTATATCTGGCATTTCGTGGATGATTGTCCAAGTAGTATCCTACTAATATTATAAATGTGAAAGTTTGTGGGTTTGGATGTTTGTTCCTGAATCACGCAAAAACTAACGGATTTAGTTAAAGAGTTAGTATCATCATATTCATATCCCATTAGAGTAGTAAAACTCACCACCAGTTGAAATCAATTGTTATTAGAGATGGGCAAAGGACCCGCTGCTGGGTTTAAACCCAGTTAACGCCCATAGACCATTTTGTTGAACTAAATAAAATCTTTGGAAATAAGAGATTTTTATTTTTGTGTACTTATTGATTTAACAAAAAATTGTTTCCATAGACGTCATATTTGACATATCAATAGAAATAAAAAAAGTTTCTGTAACATGCAATGTAGGTTTTTATTGGGTTTAAATCCAGTGGTCGGGTTTAAACCCGGACCTTTGCCCATCTCTAATGTTAATTCAAACCAACCGGCCCGCATCGCAACGCATTTCACCTCTGCCAGAGGAAAATAAAGCGTGTATAATGTATATGAAAAAACAGATTGGATACCCCATTTAATAGATAGAAGCAACGAACGGCAGACCAGACGTCCAGCAATCATCTCGATAGCGACTAATTTTTTCCGAGAGCTATACCAAAAGCAAAATAGCAGTCAACCTACCGACCTGACAGGAGGAGATGACGTACCGGATATATTACCAGCAGAAGTGGAGAAGGCTATAAAAACCCAAAAGAAAGACAAGGCACCAGGCTCCGACGGAATAGTTAACGAATGTCTCATCGCAAACATAGACCATCTGGTACCAACTCTTACCTATCTATTCAACGAGGTGCTGAAGAGCGAGATAATACCTGATCAATGGACAACATCAACTATAATACTATTGCATAAGAAGGGAGACAAAAATAACATCAACAACTACCGACCTATCAGTCTAATGTCAAATATTTACAAGATCTTCGCGAAAATTATTCTCAACAGAATAACCAAAACGTTAGATGAGAATCAACCGAGAGAGCAAGCGGGTTTTAGGACTGGATACTCGACACTGGACCATATTCAGGTTGTGAAACAACTTTTCGAAAAAGGAGAAGAATTCAATATGACATTTTACTGCTGTTTTGTCGATTACAGCAAAGCCTTCGACTCACTTGATCACGACAAGATATGGCAAGCGCTCAAAAACCAAGGTGTAGAAAATAAATATATCAGAATCCTAAAAAACGTCTATGAAAACAGCAAGGCTAAGATCAAACTGGAAGAGGAAGGCAAAGAAATCAAAATAGGAAGAGGCGTACGCCAGGGTGACCCGGTTTCACCCAAACTTTTCACAGCGGTTTTAGAAGATGTATTTCGTAAATTGGACTGGGAGAATTGTGGATTAACGATAAATGGCGAGGACCTATCGCACCTGAGATTCGCAGACGACCTGATAATCATCGCACCATGTAAGGAAGAACTAGAAACAATGCTTAACGACCTGGATAGAGTAAGCCGTGAAGTTGGATTGACTATGAATATACAAAAAACTAAAGCCATGACTAATGGAAAGCAAGAACCAATTTTCGTTAATAACAACACCATCGAATATGTCAATGATTATATTTATCTTGGACAAGTAATCTCTCCAACTGAACCCACTTCAAAAGAAATAGATAGACGTATTGGAAACGCATGGAAACAATATTGGAGTTTTAAAGAAATTATGAAAAACAAAGATGTAAGTATGACCATTAAAAGGAAATTGTTTGACACCTGCATATTACCAGTACTGACATATGGCTGCCAAACCTGGGCAACCAACAAAACCCACATTAAGAAGCTTGAAACTTGCCAAAACGCCATGGAAAGGAGCATGATGGGAAAGAAACTATCAGACAGAATTAGAACTACAACGATAAAGAAACACACAGGAACAAAAGACATTACAGTAACAATAAGAAAACTCAAATGGAAATGGGCGGGACATACAATTAGGGGAAAGGAAAAATGGTCAAAAACAATTATGTCTTGGTTTACTGGAAACAGAAAAAGGAAACGTGGCAGGCCATTAAGGAGATGGGCTGATGAAATAAGGACTACAGCGGGTGGAGGATGGACAACAATAGCCAAGGACAGGGAGAGGTGGAAAGAGATGGGGGAGGCCTTTGCCTACAAAAGGCAAACAGACAGATAAAAAAAAATATAATAATAAACTAATGATTTTATAAATATAATTAAATAATATGAATATGAAAATGATTGTTAAAAAAAAATGTATTTAATGTGTGAATGTCTGAATAAAGGGCTTTTATTATTATTATTATTATTATTATAATGTATATACAGTAGTTAAATTTCATATTGCGGGCGGCGCCGACCGGCTGCCGCGGCATGCGGACGGAGCCGACCGGCTGCCGTGGTTTCATGGAAATATGGAATTAACTACCAGTAGAGACGTTTTATTTTTTAACGAATAAAAACTGATTGAGAAAGTTATTATGAGTTTAATTTGTAAGTGAATAATTCGAGACAAATCAAAGACAGCTTGACAGAGAGAGTATAAAACACAAGGACATAGCATAGCATTACTTGTAATGTCACCGTACACAATCATAGACTTGACATTACAAAGAAGGTGCGTAGCCTTACTTCTTTACATCCCGTCTCGTTTTTTTTAACTCTATGCTAGGCCTATAAGAGCGCTAAGTTCTTTTATCCGTGGCTTGAATAGCGGCTTGGTTAGGAAGTCGGCTAGTTGCTTCGCTGCTTCCACTTTCAAGACCTTGAGGTTTCCTGAAGTCACACATTCACGCACAAAGAAATGTCGTATCTGTATATGTTTCGTCCTCTGATGTCTTTCGTACGGTGGGTCATGGGCCAAACGTATCGCAGACTCACTGTCAAGATGAAGTTCTGTATGGACGTCTCCAGTTACCATAAACTTCAGAATTTTCTTTAGCCATATGACTTCTCTGGCTGTTTCGCTGGCAGCCACAATCTCGGCCTCTGTGGAGGAAATCGCAACTGTCCTCTGCCTTTTGCATTGCCAGTCGATTGCTCCTCTTGAATATAGGCAGACCATTCCGGAAGTAGATTGACCTGTCGTAGGATCTCCCCCATGATCTGCATTCCATTGCTTTGTCTGCTTCAACGCTTTCAATCGCTTGCTTGTATGTGGTTGGCCCTAACATAGGTTCATCGAATTTGGATAATGTATGGCAGATGTTACAGACAAAGTCACGGTATCGGCTTGGAGGTCTAAGATTATTACGATTCCGTAGAGTCATTCTACCCTCGTTCTCTGTTTCAATTTCAGGAATTTGAGCACCATCATCTTCTGTATCATCGTAAACATCTTCATTTCCAGTTTGACACCCTTGTGCGATGTCATCGTCTTCATCATTCACTTCATTATTTCCGATGTTCAACCTTTCTTCTGATTCAGTTCTTTCATCACTGACAACTTCTTCGTCACTGACTACTTCCTCTTCGCCATTGACTACTGGTTCATTATCATTGACTAAAACTTCTCTTTCTCCTTCCACAACAGTATCTTTGCTAGATCCATACTGGAATCCCAAAAACTCTAGATTGAATTTGTTGTTTTCTGACTGGCTACTGGCTTTATTCTCTGTCTTTGTCTCAGGCTCAGTAAGCTTTGGTTTTGCATCTGCCAAAACTTCTGCTTCTCTAAGCAAAGGGTATTCTTGGAAGATGACGTCACGTGACCGGATTAATTTGTGATGTTCTTCATCCCAAATGCGATATCCTTCGTCGCCGTCGTATCCAATTAAGACTCCCTTCTGAGCCTTTTTATCCAACTTCTTCCTTTTTTCTTTTGGAAGGTGAGGGTAACATGTTATCCCAATCACACGCAAGTGCTTTATTCTTGGTTTTCTGCCATGCCATAATTGCCAGATGCAAATGTGTACAGAGATGTACACAATCATAGACTTGACATTACAAAGAAGGTGCGTAGCCTTACTTCTTTACATTATTTTCCTCTGGCAAAGGTAAAATGCGTTCCGACTCTGGCCGGTCTGTTTGAATCGTACATAATTGTTATATAACGCAGGGAGGTGCTAACATTATCTGACGATGGACAAGTGGCCCTTGACTGGGCGCTAGCGGCAGAGGAGGCGGCGGGGGTGGACGAAAGTGGTACAGGAAATGGGGAAGGAGTGCTTATAGTATTGCCTGGTATCACGGGCGACGCACGCGCAGATTACGTGCGATGTTTGGTAGCGGCCGCCGTGCAGTTGCGGCTGCGGTGTGTCGTCGTCAATTACCGAGGTCTAGGAGGGCTGCCGCTCACGGTAAGTGAAAACCAATTAGCACTGATAAATTAGACTAGCTAAACTACTTAAGAGGGTTTCACTAGCGTCGCCTTTGGAAAAAAATCATAGTGCGTAAATAAAGACGAATTAATTGTGAATAGCCGCGTACTGACTGAGCGAGCAGCCCCGCGAGGCAGCCTCGGACGTTTGCCGCGCAACATTTTCCGCGCGAGGCAGCTTCGCTCTGTAAATTTAATTGCAAGATGGTGCCGCGCGCGGCAAGGCCAAGCCACGGTGAGGCTGAGCCAGCATCGAGCGCACAGTTTAACGCGAAGTCACACTGAGTTGATATTTGCAGCTTTAAAATATTGTATCCTTATCCTTACTAATATTATAAATGCGAAAGTCCGTTTGTTTGTTTGTATGTTACGTCTTCACGTCTTAACTACTAAACCGATCATCATGAAATTTTGCATACACGTTGTCAGGGGTACAGAAAAGGACATAGGCTACCTTTTATCCCGAAAAAAAGTATTGTTCCCGAGGGATAGCAAAAAACTTTTCCACATAGACGAAGTCGCGGGCGGCCGCTAGTAAATGATATTTCTTTCATCTCTTTTTTAATGTTTTTTGCTCCTAGTAGAATAGAGCTAATGACGCACGAAATACATATAACCTTGATGTTAGACTATTGTCTTCCGTTTACTAAACATTACATGGACTTGTAACTTTTTTGTAACCTTTTTGTAATAATCATATTTTTCAATAAATTACTGTATTTCATGCTCGATACATGTACCAAACAGTTTTCTTAGCTGGGAGAAATGTTGATTGTAGTATGTTTGCCTGGCAGACGCCGCATTGCTTACTTCTGCTCAATATATGTCGACGGGTGAAAGCCTATTTGGTTTAAGCGACATTTTTGGAACTTTACAGGAGAGCGTTTCAAAGTTTTTAATTTCGGAAAAAAAATTATTAAAACAAAACGGTTTGTTAATTTTGCCTGAAAGTGTTACAAGCTAGTTTCGTTTTAAAAGTCTCAAATTCCGGTTACATTCTTCACTTTGTAAAGATAAAAATTTTGAAAAAAAATGTCGCTTCATTCAAAATAGCCATATAATGGAGTAAGGTAAAATGATTTAACCGCCACTTTATTCTGCTGACAGTTCCAAGCAAAATGGCTTAAGTGTTACTTTGATTGTCTTTCAGAGTCTGGCTAAGTGCTTTAACCGACATTCTATCAATTGGATAGAATAAATCTATTTTGTTCAAACTCCAAAATTAAATATTTCAGAGTAAAATCATAATGGCTTAAACAACAATTTGAAAACAACAGCATTTGTTTTAAATCGCATCTGTTTGTATAACTTTTTAAAGAATGGTGAATGATACCATGCAATAATTTCTCATTTAAAAACTTCAATGTTATTATTATTTATTAGTATTATTATTATTTAGAAGGGGGGACACCAGCGAAGCCAGACGGGTGATCAGTCACCTTGATTGGGACCATTTCACCCATTTCCCCAAATCCCCGGAGGGAGAGGTGGGTTATCATTTACCCCACCGGCGTCGGACCCTCGAACCTACCTGTACGCTTACAGTACCTGCTGAGTTGACTTATCGTTAACTGCTTTAGATCCTCTTCCTTAAGCTTATCCACCCCAAAGAGCTCCCAGCGCAGTGATGCGTATATCGGGCATTCTGCCATGAAGTGGTAGCTTGTTTCTTCTTTTTCTTTACATTGCGGACAGATGGGATCCTCTGTCCGTTTGATCACTGATAGGTGTCTGTTTAGTGGACAGTGTCCTGTCAGTACACGTACAATCGTTCTTATATTTCTCCTGCTTCGTTTCAGCAATTCTCTAGTTTTCTTCTTGTCAACCGATTTGATGAAGATCTTGGACTGTCTACAGTCCTTTCTTTCCATCCATCTTGGTTGGTTTCTTTGATTGTTCGAATTTCAATAATGTTCTTAGTAATTCTATGTGTGATTGGCAGTCTTGGTTCAGGGCCAATGAAAGGTTCACCAGCCCCTATCCTAGCCAATTCATCGGCTTCATCATTGCCTTTGTTACCTTCGTGTCCAGGTACCCAGGCAATTTCCACCTCAACCAAGTTTGCAAGTTCCTGAATGCTTTGTTTGCATTCCTTCACCAAGGCTGAGGTAGTCTCCGTTTTGTCAAGGGCTTTGATGGCAGCTTGACTGTCACTGTATATTATTATTTTTCCTATGTTATGGTTGCTTATCTCACTTTTGATCATGTGCGCACACTCCAGTATCGCGAATACTTCCACCTGGAATACGCTGGCGTATCTGCCCAGATTGAAAGTGGTTCCTTTTGTATCGGGTTTAGCTATGTATACCCCAGCACCCGATAGCTTAGTCGATTCTTTTCTTGACCCATCAGTGTAGCATACCGCGGTGCTATCCAGGGGCCCAATCGCGCTAATTTACAACGATAAAACCAAAACCAAATCGTTACCGCTTGAGTTTTGTTTACAGAAAAATACTCGCTTTAATTATGTTAAAATTGTACAAAGCTGTGCCTAAGGAGCCTAGAATAACAATCTCGGACAATTTAAATGAAAATTCTTAAGTTAAACCAAAGATTTTTAGGTAAATATAACCTCAATGACAACGTAACGGTTTTGGTTTTATCGTTCAGAATTAGTGCGATTGGGCCCCAGATCGTCTTGTTCTAGTTTCCAGTTTTCTCTGGATCTGATGATTATTCTGTACTTTTTGTCGAATATCCTTTCCTTTTTTATTAGGTCATTATTAACCAGTATCATAGAAAGGTTATCTTCGTACTTCTTCCCTATTTCTGCGTGACCTTTATCAGTATGTCTTCCTATCCATAGGTTAGTGCTTTTCAGCTTAAACCATTGTTCTGTAGCTCTCTTTTCGATTTCAAGATCTATAGAACTAAGGCCTAGTATCATTTCTAAGGCGGCCGTGGGAGTTGTTCTCATGGCTCCTGTTACCATGATGCTAGCTAGTCTTTGTACCTTTGTGAGTTCTTTTCTGTTATATTCTAGTTGTGCCTTATGCCACCGTACTAGTGCTCCGTGGAGAATTCTCGGTAGGATGATTGCCCTATAGATCCATTGGACCACTTCGGGTTTCATGCCCCAATTCTTGCCAACGGCTCTTCTGCACTGCATGAGAGCTGTCATTGCCTTTTTGCTAGTTTCTTTTATGTGTGTTCTATAACTTAGGGTGCTGTCTAAGACTATCCCTAGGTATTTAAACTCCTTTACTATCTCAAGTTCTACATTCTCAATGTTTATTGGGATCATGCTATCAATCTTTCTTTTATTTGTGAACAACATTAGTTTAGTTTTTGTAGGGTTCAGGTTCAGTCCCTTGTCCCTACACCATCTCAATGTTGTCATAATTCCGCTTCTCATTATATCTCTGACCACGCTCAGAACTTTGCCTCTTACAAGTAACAGGCCGTCATCCGAGTACGCTTGGATGTATATTTGCATAGCAGTGATCTTTGTAACTAGTTCATCTATTAAGATACACCATAGCAGTGGAGACAGACAACCTCCTTGGGGAAAGCCTCTTCTAGCTTTGATGGTGTATTTGGTGTCTGATAGTTCTGCTTGTATAGATCTGTGTTGTAACATGTTGGTGATCCAACCTGATATTTGCTTTGTTACACCTTCTCTGTTTAGGGCTTCCACTATAGATTGCGCAGACGCTTTGTCAAAGGCGCCTTCAACATCGAAGAAGCACGCTAAAGCGTATTCTTTGTTTGAAGTTGATCTCTCTACTCTGACTGCCATGTTGTGGAGGGCTGTCTCGATGGATTTCCCTTCCATATAAGCATGTTGGTTGTCATGTAGTGGTCTTTTACTTTTGCCTATAGTTTCTCTTATATGTTAGTATCTTTTCCAGTGTCTTCAGTAGGAACGAGGAGAGGCTGATACATACCCGCGCGAGTCAAATACGTCGGCGGAAAACAATCATTGTTTGATGCAACGTTGCAAAATTGACACATAATAATATTTGCATGTCTGAACGGACATAGATATCACTATTTTGAGTTTTGATAAGTGCTTCAAGTAACACAAGGAAAACTTGAGATATGTTGGACCGACACTCAATTAAGTTATAGAGTGCGGATAAATTTCTGAAACGACATTATATTCAAGTTTTGCATACAGACGATAATGATTTAAACAACATGTTATGATGAAAATATATAAAGGCAAAAAGGTTGAAGCGACATGACATATTTTTTTTAGATTCAAGCTAAATGTTTTAAGCGACAGCCTTGATGATTTTTATGTAAAGCAAAATGTTTTAAGCGACGGTTACTCCTAAAAAGTAGTTGGAGGCAAAACGCTTTAACCGCCATCGAGTACTATTATTGTGAAAACACAAACAGTTTAAACGGGTTTTAATCAAACATTTGTATGGTTCATATCCACTGTCTCTAAAAATGGTATTGATTTTTTGGCGTTTCATACACCAATGCTCTAAAATGAGGCCGAAATTTTCATTGGTTTAAGCGCCAAAAAAGTGCTCCGATATTTATGGGACCTAGCTCAATCGACGCAGAAAAATCCGCTGATTCCAAATATGTATATAATTCTATATGGCCCTAGGTGTCGCTTAAACCAAATAGGCTTTCACCCGTCGATGTAAATAATTACCATACAGCTTTCTAAGCTAAACAATTACCTATGTGTAGTACGAGTACGAGTAGTACATTACTGCCGCAGTCTATAATTTAATGACTACGTTGCTGCCCCCCTACTCAAATGGCCAACATTCTATTCTATTCGTTTAAACGCTACGCTTATTATTAAAACTTTATAATAAGCAGTAAACTATAAAATTACGTGCCGTATGCTTGACAATTCCATACAATACATCGAAGTCTGGGATTTACATAAGTTTACGACATGTGATTTAATCATCTATTGCTCATATATAAGTTTTAAAAGTAAGCGTAGCGTTCAAACGAATAGAATGTTGGCTATTTGAGTAGAGGGGGCAGCAACGTAGTCATTAAATTATAGACCGCGGCAGTAATGTACTACGGCAGCGATAATGATTGCCGAGAACGGAGCTTAGCGCAGGTCCAGGCCGTTACAGCGCAGTCAGCATTGCAGCCCTTGCTCTCCGCGCTATAAAGGGGCTAAAATTTATTCCAGCTTGTCCATCAAGGACTGCAATGATGACCAAGCTTGATGGCCGAGAGCATTAGAGCGTTAAGCTTAGCTTGATTATTTTTGAGTAAATGTATATTGAAAACGGTATATTTTCTCGTAGACACCGCGGTTATACTGTGCAGTGAGTCACTCAGACTTGGCGGAGGCAATTCGTGCCGTGGAACGGCGCGCGGGCGAGGGCGGGCGGCTAGTGGCGGTGGGCGTGTCTCTGGGCGGGCTCGTATTGTCGCAGTATTTGGCCGCGAGCGCCCAGCGCACGCGCCTGCACGCAGCGCTCATCGTCTCGTCACCCCTGGACGTAGTCAGAGGTGCGTTAGTACTTAGAGCATCGTGTCTTTTCATCCTTTACTATTATTATGGAAAATAAAAAGATAGCACCAGATTTAATGCAACTTTATTGAAATCTTTGAGTACCTACTACAGGCACTACAGCTAACAGCCTGCTTGGTCTAAACCAAAGACTCGGCTCGGCACACGCGTACTCACGTACAATGCATGTTCTATCAGCCAGTGCCTGCAGTAAATAACTAATCCAACCATGTCAAAGTTGTGGCCTGCGGGCCGCATGCGGTCCTATCCAATTTTAAGAACAGCCTCCTGATGCGGCCCGCAAGCATGTCTCAATAATATTTAAAAAACCGGCCAAGTGCGAGTTGGACTCGCGCACGAAGGGTTCCGTACCAAAAAACGGCAAAAAAAATTACGTTTGTTGTATGAGAGCCCCTCTTAAATATTTATTTTATTTTTAGTATTTGTTGTTATAGCGGCAACGAAAATACATCATCTGTAAAATTTTCAACTGTCTACCTGTTGTTATTAATATCGAGCAAAAAAATCACGTTTGTTGTATGGGAGCCCCCCTTAAATATTAATTTTATTCTGTTTTTAGTATTTGTTGTTATAGCGGCAACAGAAATACATCATCTGTGAAAATTTCAACTTTCTAGCCACCACGGTTCATGAGATACAGCCTGGTGACAGACAGACAGACAGACGGACAGCGGAATCTTAGTAATAGGGTCCCGTTTTTACCCTTTGGGTACGGAACCCTAAAAATAACATTGCCTATGTCCATCAGCCATTTTTGATGTCCCCACTGCTGGGGCACAGGCCTTCCTTATGGGTGGATAAGGAGGACGGGCCATAACCCACCACGCGGGCCCAATGCGGATTGGTGGGTATTAACGACTGCAAATGCAGCCGGGACCAACGGCTTAACGTGCCTTCCGAAGCACGGAGGAGTTCGCGATAGTAAATTTTTCGTCACCCATCCCATGACCGACCCTTGCGAACGTTGCTTAACTTACGCAATCGCTGGGCCAGGCGCTAAACCACTGCGCCACCGAGCTCCTTTCCTATGTAATGAGTTTTAATTTTCTTTATAGTTCGGTTTTGTGGTCCACTGATACTACGGTCTACATGCAATTGGCCCACCATTGAACTTGAGTTTGACTAATCAGTAACGTTACATTCAGCAGGAAAAAATGATTGATCATAATAGCTACTCTTTAAAAGCTACTAAATAAGACCTTATTTCAACAGGATCAGAATGTATTGAGAGATGGCCCTTAAACGCACTGCTCTCATACCACATAGCCCGCAATCTGCGGCGAGCAGTAGGCGCCATGCGAGTTCTAGGCGCGGCTCTCGACTGGGGCGCGCTAGAGCAGTGCCGGTCTGTCAGACAGTTCGACTCGATCTTCACCGCCCCCCACTTCGGGTTCCCGACAGTTGACGACTATTACCGAGAAGCAACGTTAAGGGGGAAACTGTCGAGGGTGCGTGTGCCGTTGCTCTGCTTGTGCGCCGCTGATGACCCCTTTCAACCGCTAGAAGGTGAGAAAAAGTGATTTCATTTTTTTTAAACATATCCTTATATCTCTTTGAAGGCTGATGAGATTAGTTGGGTGTGTGTAGCGATTTGAATCTCTTCCATTCACTCCCTGGATAGCCATCATCAGATCACAGCTAGGTCAATCCCTGGCGGAGAACCAAGGCTTCAAAATTACCTCGTTTGTATGAAAATCGACTGGTGTCTAAGATGTCTTTAATTATGTGTGACTGCCACTGTATACCGTCTCCAATAGCACAAAATAAAGATAGGTCAGAAGTCAAGCTTAGTACTACGTGCGTTCGAACAACGCACACATACACACATTCTCAGTGAGAGAGAGTCTGTGTGTGTGTGTTGGTGGCGCGAAAGGCTCTCGCCTACACGGAATAACCGGAATCTCAGACCAATTTCAAAACGAGTTCGAGTGCGTGACGCAGTATCGTCGGTCGGTGAGAGAGAGCTGTCTATGTGTGTGCGTTGCGCGCGTAGTGCTTTGGTACTAAGCTTGACTTGACTTCTGTCCTCTCTCTATTCTATTTAGTGCCGATAGTTCGACTTGGTCTCATGTCGCAAAAACAAGGAGACGGCGATAGTTTTTGATGACGTAACTTGTTGTGACACCGTGCATTTTGGATATCGGATTTGAGTTATCGGCAGACATCGGAATCTGACGGTCATTCCAGGTCCGCCTTTCAGTGATAATATGATTTGGGCCCTATTTTTTTATTTGTATTTTGAAGTTCTAATATTTATAATAATGAATTCCTTGTTATTTTGAGATAATAAACAAAGTCAATATACATGGTAGCCCTCCCCCACACAATATAATTTATTAAGAGGGTTCCAAGCATACTGCAGTAGAATTCATTTATAACGACTAACCGATTTTAGCGACGATAATGTTTATACTCAAGTTAGGTTTTATATATAAGTGTTTAGTGCGACTTCGGTTTAAGTTAAAACGACGAACAAGTTTATAAAGCTCATCAAAATGAGTTCTGTGATGCGAAAGTGTTTTACAATTGAAGAAAAAAGTGCAATAATACATCGATTAGAAGCCGGCAAATGTAAACCTCACAAAGGAGTTAGGCGTATATTTTTTGTTTTTCGTGTATTTTATCTCTTTGTATTACAGTACATTATGTACCTATGTTTGTAATTTATAATGTTTCAGAACCATTAAAATAAAGGAATGTGATTCCTAGAAAATGTTTTATTTACCTTAATAGGAAAATCAAACTTTCGCATTTATAATAATGTATGTATGTATTCGTAAGTTAAGTATGTATGTTACTTAAGAAATTCAGCCGTTTTGTGCGTCATCCGGTTAGTACGACATAATATCGCCGGTCCCTTGAAGGTCGTTATATCCGGATTCTACTGTATTTCAATGCGGACCTTGAATGACAGGCAGATTCCGATGTCTGGGGCCGTACCGGCTAACGCATCGATTATCGAAAAGTCTGCCAGGTTTCAAATCAAAACAGATAAATCAAGCCCCAATTGGGCCAAAATGGCGAACCCCAATTCATGATGTCACACGAACATCGATATCTTCTAAAGTACGTCAACAGAAAGTACAAGACGAAATTTCTTACTTAGATTTTTCCGTTTTAAGTTGAAACTCGGCAGACTTTTCGATAATCGATGCGTTAGCCGGTACGGCCCCTGGAGTAAAAAACTGGCCAAGTGCGTGTTGGGCCACGTGCCATAGGGTTCCGTAGTTACCTTATACCATACCATATTTAATACCACCTATAATTTTACGTCTGTAAAAATAACTTTGTTTTTCACAGTGTTGGTATGAATGACAAAGTTATATTTGCGGTTTTGGAAAATGTGCTATATCTCAAAAACTAATTACTATATCTCATTCAAACTAATTTTGGTTCAAAGTGTTTATTAAGATCTACAGCATATATTTTTTTTAGATTTTTTTACTCTCTTATTTCAAAAGTTAAAGGGGGGGGGGGGGGACACACATTTTACCACTTTGGCAGTAAATATCTTTTAAACGGTTGACTTTGAGAAAAAGTTGTCTTAGGAACCTTAATGTAATTTTTAAAGACCTATCTATAGACACCCAACACGTGTTGGTTTAAAGAAAATTTTTTTTTTCAGTTTCAGTTCCATGTATGGGGAGCCCCCTCTTAATCTTTAATTTTTCTTATTTTTGTATTAAATTCGTTAAGCGGTTAACAGAATACATCTACTTACCAAGTTTCAACTGTGTAGTCTTAATACTTTCGGAATAAAGTGGCTGTGACATACGGACAGACAGACAGACAGACATGACGAATCTATAAGGGTTCCGTTTTTTGCCATTTAGGCTACGGAACCCTAAAAAACTGTCGTTTGCAGTGATCCCAACGGCGGAGGCGGCGGAGAGCCCCCGCGTGGCGCTGGCGGTGACGGCGCGCGGCGGCCACATCGGGTTCCTGGAGGGCTGGTGGCCCGCCGCGCCGCCCCGCGACCACTACGTCGCGCGCCTCGCCACGCAGTACTTCGGGGAGATACTCAAAAGGCCAGACTTACTCACCATTTCCAATGAATAAGTAAAAAAACTGTCTGAAGGCGATAGCCCGCCTTAACATATCGTAGGGTTGCCAAATTGTTTCAAGAAGAATATGAATAGTAGATTTCCATTTATGATATAAATTTCCATTTGAAATATAGTTTTCTTAATTTTTTAACAGTTTTGTATAACCTTTATTAATTACGGCACCCATAAGTCGAAGGGGTTTTTTTATTTTAAGGTTTCTGAAGGCAGTAAGCCGAAGTGACTTAATTCACCTATTCCCCTGGGTGAATTAAGTGTACCAATTAATATACTTAAATCACCCAAGGGGTTTAGCTCAAGTGAATTAAGTCTACGACGGGGAAATGGAATGGGAATCATGGAAATAACAACCCGACCGACATTATTGCAATAATATAGCAGATTTGGCAACCCTACCACATTCCAATGCATAAAGAAAACGGTTTTATTAAAAACCCTTAGAACAAAGTCAAAGTTAAATCGATAACGAACTTCGCTATTGAAAATATATGGATTTTACATTGCAAAAGCCTAGTAAAAAACTAAAACTTATATCAATGTCATTATATTTCATTCCATTACGAAGTTCGTTGTCACTTACAAATGGGACATTTACTATGGACCAGCAAGCCTACCGCCAACTCCAATTGCCTAAGTTATGACGCCAATGCACTGTCCGTCCTTGTCATTGTGTTATGATATGACAAGGACAGACAGTCCATTGCTAACGATTCCTTTGAGTTAGGCGGTAGGGACCTTAGTTCTAGTTGAAGATTTCAAGTGAAGTGAGCGAAGTGTTCTTTTATCTTTGGCCTTTATGTCATTTACCTTCAAATGAAAGGTGTGCGCTTGATGATTGTGAATAAGAAAGGGACAACATATCGGTTGTTTTAGGATTTTACTTCGGAATCCAACCAAAACGTCACCAGCGTTTTGAGCAAATACGTTATAATAAGGCGCGTGTTTAGTTTCGCTGCCTCACGAGTTTGCAAACGTCACAAAGACAATAGTAAGAAGCCGGGAAGTATACAAATTAAATTAATCAGGGTATTTTAAACTAATCTTACTTTAATATGGTAACTTGCACTACACAATGCAAAACCGTGTAAAATGTTTCTACCAAAAATATGATCATTTGTGACTAAATCAATCGCTTGAGTTGAAAAAACTACCTATTTATTTTTATTTTGTCATAATTTCCTTTTTGCATTCTTTAGATTAGAAGATGCAATTTTTTTGGCTATGTTAGGGAATAATAATTTGTAATAATTCCAAACTAAGTCGAGTTTGTAGTGTCAATCTATTTTTTTGCAACCGAAATGTGTGACATTAATGTCAAGTAAATCTTATCTTTCGGACACATGTGTACATCCGGCATGTACGCACAATTTACCTTGTCGCTAGATGATTCACTTAACTATCTCTAAAAATCGATAATAGGACTGATAAAAATGCCTATAATATGCGTCATAATGTTCTTACATAATAGCTTCTATCGATTACCAGTGAGGTATCGAATTTTATCTATATTATAAGAAAATAGGTTAATTTTTCTTTATTCCCGTTAAGAGATACCGTAATCTCAAGATACAGCGAATAATTTGCGTGATTATATGCGGTTTGTTTGATTAAAGCACCGACAAATTAGTCGGAAAGGGTATTTAGCTAGTTATGTACTAAAAAATATTATGTATACTATAGTTTGCGACTAATAAAATTGTGATAAGCTTACAAAGGTATTTGCGAGGATTTGACGAATGACTACGTTCGCAACGGTGCTATGTAACTATAAGACGTAGGCGAATAAATGAGCTAGAAATTATTGTTGATAATAAAATTATCAATTGTTGTTCTG
Source organism: Agriphila geniculea (assembly GCA_943789525.1). Taxonomy (NCBI): domain Eukaryota; kingdom Metazoa; phylum Arthropoda; class Insecta; order Lepidoptera; family Crambidae; genus Agriphila; species Agriphila geniculea. The sequence continues at coordinate 24,879,960 of OX038871.1, forward strand.
TCAATTCCAAGGTTAGGTATTAACTCGCCCGAATTTAAACTGGTCTGCAATTCAAACCAATTTATTTTTAGCTATTAATGATGTGCACTAGATTCGCAAATAAATAATTCAGGTTAGATTATAACAAGCAAAAAAACGTTGCGGACCAGATAAATTCAGGTGAGTTAATACCTTACCCCAATTCCATTTGAACAAATGTTGTAAGTAATACCAAAGATAGTGATTTTGAAATAGTTGCACTATTTGAATTCAAAATTACTGGGGGGAAAACTGGGGGATCGGCAGTAAATTAATAATTCGGCAATTATGGCTTGATTCTGGCACGGATAATATGATACAATTATACAATACAGATAATATAATATACATAATTACATATACAGATAATAAGTATAATATAATACTAGTATTCTGGGAATGTTTCGTTCTTCTTTTTATGCAAAATAAGGAAATTATAGTATTTGACGAAAGAATGACCAGAATCGGGCTGAATGCCTGCCTTATTCCTGCAACCTACTTCGTTGCAGAAATAATTGGTGTGCTAATGTTGCTTTCTGAACCACCATTGACACACCAATGCCATAATGTCATCAAATCGCCGTTATTTTTGCATTATCGACCTTAACATTGCCGGCCATACCTATTTCAGTATATTGAGTGATTAAATTATTTGTTGATTTGGCTAATAGCGTTGTTTATACTTGTTGATATAATATAGAATGACAAATTATTTACGACGTTGTTATTGTAACATCACGTTTGAAGTTTGTTGAGTTTATACACGCACAAGGGTCGGGTAGAGTGAGAGTATTATTATATTTATAATTAGATGTTATGTAACTAATATATCAAAGGAGCATTTCAAAGAGGTTTACTTATAATTAAGTAGTAGTATTATATAAATGTTGTGTGTCTGACGGTTTTTAACGAAACGAACATTTGTGGCCTTTTTAAGGGTTAAAGAAGCGGTCGCCAATGTTGCCAACTTAGTGCATTTTAGGAGTTATTCTGCATTTTTATCATTAAGCCCATTTATTACTGACTTCCAACAGAATTATATATAAACTCTCATTTGCTTATAAATCCAGCCCCTGTAGTATGACTGTTTTGCCTATAATACGTCAATAGGGAACTCAAAAATGTCATATTAAATGTAGACAACATTTTCCATGGGTTCGTCATGCTACGCCTGCAAGTCTTGTCTCATCATACGAAATTCCATGGCGAAATAATATGAATGCATCTAGTTTGCAACAATGGGAACAGTATAATTAGAACCCTGTACGTACAGACATCATATTATGGTATTTGTCATGAATCATGAATGTTTCACCACAAAAGAGTTTCCTACCAAAACTCACGTGGTTCTGTAAATGCCCGCCGCTGTTCTTTGTGATATATTGCCTATATAATTCAGTTGACTACACTGTTTATATATGTGCCTTTGCTGTTATGTACAGTTATTGTTGTTTTCATTAATGTTAACTATTGGTAAATTGCTTAAAGGGAACTCTTGGGATCAATACGAAAAAAACAAAGTCCATAATTATTTAAATTTATGCTGTTTCTTTTTTTAATATAATTGATTTCATCCCATCGACGCGACGGCTTGATAAGAAGCTGTCGATCTAAGTCGATGCCTCGATCGGTTTTGATCCGAAAACTCAAAACCGCTGTTGAGTTCGTGTGAAAATTATGAGAATAGATAACAAAAAACAACGACAACAACAAGGTGTTTTTTAGTCGTTTTCCGACATCTAACTTAAAAGCTACCTTTACTTATGATTACGAGTTCCCTTTGGTTAAGAACAATTTGCAAGATCACGCAATCTGATATTGAAGAAAACTGAAATATTTCTTTACAAACAAATCATCTTTATTAGAGCTTTGTTGCGTGATCTGGAATCGATTTGACAAAATATTTTATAATTATGTGATGAACTTTTATGTTAACTACAAATTTATTTTATTTATATTTTAAGTAATTTGTATTGATGTTATTGTTAAGTCCTACCGATTTTTGGTACAGTTTATCACCTGTTTAACGCTTTATAATTATTAGAAATAATATTGTTTATATTTACCATGTTAAATAACGCTAATATAATTAATTTTAGTAGATGGTCGTCTAATGCCCAGTGATTTTATTATACTGAAGTCGGTAGAACTAAAAAAGAAATTATGAGAGTAACAAACTACGTATCATTGTAATATCATGATCTACTGCCTTATTAATGTACTATCGACAACACTTCCGCTTTACCACTCATAAGGTTAAAATAGCTTGCACGCCGCGCCATCATCAACGTTCAGTGCTCGTTTACGGAAACGCGGGGCGTCAGGCGGCGCGGGCGTCGGGGCCTCTCGCGGCGCGTCGGGCGATTTTTCTGTTTACGGAGAGGCGGCGCGTGAAGCGGCACTTAGCATCGCACGCGTAAACACAAACATATGGCACTATACGATGCTGTTCATAGAGACGCGTCGCGGGCAGCGTGGCGGTGCCGGTGGCGCCCGCGGCGAATCTTCAAACGGTAAAGCGAAGCATACGACGGGCCCCGCTGCGGCGGGCGGGAGCGGCGCTCAATCAAACCGACTAATTGAGTTTTAGTTTAGCGAGAGATGGCAGAAGGGTCCGCTGGCCGCGGGCATCGTTTCATCGAGAATTGCCGTCGCGGGCGCCGCCGCGACGGTGCCCTCCGCGGGCACCGCCTCATTTCAAGCAAACGCGTGTAAAATCGCCTCTCCGTAAACACACTCATACAACGCCATATGTTTTAATTCAGTGCGGGCCGCACCGCCGCTGCCCGCGTCGCGCGACGCCCCGCGTCTCCGTAAACGAGGCCTTAGTTCGTGCAGGGGCGATATCGTTCTAATGTAAGTTCTAGACGATCAAGCATGGCCTGTCAAGTACGTACACGTAATTACTTCTACCACTACCATATGGGGGCGTGGCCTACCTTTGATAGACCACGGTAATCACGTGATACTTACGTGCTTGAAGTCAAGCATTGCTCCTAGACGATCAAAATATGATTGACAAGCGGAAAAATTTACGTGCTTGACAAACCGTGCTCGACCGTTTAGTGCATGCACGCACATGCATATTGTTTTAGTGTACATAACCCCGAGAGCGCTCGTCATTCGCTTGTACTCGTGAGGTTACGCACACTAAAACAATGTGCATGTGCATGTGCACGCAACAACATTCATACCTGAAATAGAACATCTGCGCGCGCGCACACGAATTTTTCTGCAAAGTGGTAAAGCATGTGAGTTGCTGCTCGTACAGAGTGATGTACCTAGAATATTGAATTTTTTATAGTTTACTAATCGAAGAATATGCAATTATACACAATTTCGCTTCATAGAGGCACTACTAGGCTATAGGCTATGTAATATAATATTAATGTAATGCAACCATATTGCCTAAATTTTTGATATTTTGCTGTTGAGAATCTAGTATTGAGTATGAGGGTATTTTTTTTGTTTGTGTCAGGGATTTATAAAAAAGAAAAAAAAAAACTCTCACACCCATTTGTATAAATGTGGTTCGATGTAAATGTGTTGAAATAAGTTATATGAAAATCCTTTCAGAACTTTTTGTTTGTTCTTTATTTACTTTTAATACTGAAAATACTCTCAAATTCAATATCAGGTTGTGTAATAAAATCTCATAGTGATTAAATTTCTTTACATGGTGCAAGCAATTGGCCATCAGCACGTAGTATTTGTTAAATGGTCTGTGCCATCAGCACATATCGAGTGGAGGAATCATTCGCTATGATTTTTTGTTACCTATGGTCTCATGTTGGAAGTGGGTCCAATCTCGTTACAATTCTTTATAAGAGTAAGCGATCATATACATGGCACTGGAGTTCGACCGAAATCGGACCGAAGCCGGACCGGCACGCCTTAATTTTTCACTTGTATAAATTTGTTACTATAGAAATAGTTTGTTATGTCATGGCATGGATTCGCAGACCGCGGTCCGCGGGCTGCATGCGGCCCGCCCAGCAAAAATATCCCCTCGTACATTTGAAGGAAAAATTTAATTTTTGGCTATTATTGATTTTTTTTTAATTTATGTTGGTGGCCCGCCATTAGTTCATCATTTGCCCAAGTGGCCCATGGTCTCATTAAGTCTGTGCAAGCCTGTGTTATGGCCACTTATGGCAACAATCCTGTATAATGCGGTGGTGTCTCGATTTTGCTTCGGTCGAGCTCCGGCGCGGATCCGGTCCGGAATCGGTTGCTAAAAGGTATACGCCGATGCTGGCTGTGTGCAGTAGACCAAGTTTCAGGCTAGTGCATTTAAGTAGTTAGTAGACTGAGCATTTTTCAGTAACCATTGCACGAACTAATGTAAATGTAACATTTAAATAACCAATTTATTTTAGACATGTGTCATAGAGTCATGGGCCATCTGCAGTTAGTTGACTTCTTACTTGAGATAGGGTTCCACCCAAAAACGGTGAACCAAAAAGGGTACTTACCGTAGCCACCCGTTCCTAATGGGCTCTACACATGGGCAGGCCCGGTCGGAAGGGACGGACGGAGCAATACAAAGGAAAGAGAAATTTATCGTATGTCCTCTTCTTTTGTACTGCTCCGTCCCTTTCTGCCGTTGTCTTCCAGCCGGGCCTGCCGATGCCGATCTGGAGGGCCCATAATTCTGCCCCCTACATTAGTTCGTGCATTCATTCCGTCATTCAAGCGCTGTGCTAACAAAATATTGACCTAACTTAAAGATATGTGAATTGGCTTTAAACCATTTTGTAGTTTTAGAACAAATAGAAATTGTATTAAGCATATTTAAATTAAATTTGTGGGAAAGGACCTGTAGCTCAGATTGGCATCGACTCTGTACTAAAGATTATAATAAGCCTCGGTTCCGACGAGCGACGATCGAAATTAAGATAATTCGGATGATTGTTCAGCTACAACGACAACTTGATCGAAATTATAGTCATTGCACATAATAGTTATGTAATTTTCCCTAATGACCCACTACATTACCCACTGGTGGGTCGAACGGGAAATTGCGTTTCGTGAAAAATACGGCGAGCTGTCAGCTTGCCGCTATATTGACATTATGAAACATACGATTCAGCGGAAGTTGTCGAAGACTCGGAAGCGTGGCTTTGTGTTGATAATGTGAGTTTTTAAACCGATAGCATTAACTTTAACTATACTTACGTTTGTAAAAATTCGATACGAAATAATAAGTGAACTAGACCCGCATTTATAAACCGCTTTCAACGTAGAGGTCTATCTACGAAGAACATCTCAAAATGATCTCAAACGTTGAGAGTGGTTTATACATACAGGCTCTAGAATAATAGACCATAATTTGAGTCTTCGTTTTTTCGCACGATTATACACTCTTGAAGATGGCGCTGACGTGGCGATTTAATTTTGTTAACACACGAGCAAGTGTGTTCACAAGAAAGTTAAACATAATGCGATCGAATTATAACACGCACGACACGTCCAGTTCCGGAATTGAAGCGTACCTACCATACCGCTGTGCCTTATATTGAGAACGACTAAAATGTTAGGCGTATTATTTTATTTTGGGTATTATTATTACCCATGTCCAATGTCCATACGCGGTTAAAATTGTTTCCGGAATAATTAAGACGAAGTTTTATTGTCGAAATAAGTACTGTACTAGCACTTAGTTGTCGAATTTTTGTCGGAATATTTTTTATCATAGTTTAGTGTATGTTTTATAATATTTTGTTAATCTTAGACAGAGTAAATGCTTTTTTTAATCTTATGAAGCACGCAATCACTACTGCTAAAATAATAAAACACCAAAAGGAAACACAATAAAAGATTGAAAGTTATTAATATATTGTTTTATTTTTAGTGCACCTTTTATGCGAACCTACGTGAATGGGAATTCAATAAAAGAGAAGTATAGTCATTGACACATCTTTAATGATATGACACAGACCATACAACAAGTACAGTACGAGGCATGTATCTTGAAATTTTTTCGACGGAGTGGGGATAAACTCGCGCATGTGCTCTTGCGACCAATAGCGCGCGCCCCTCTCCCGCCGCCCGCGCCCCTCACCGCTACACATACCCAAAATACGCATTCCGCGCAATCCCCACCCGATTTCAAGATACACACATCAACTTTGTCTAGGGATACCAGGTGTTATTTTCATACAAACGAGGTAACTTTGAAGCCTTGGTTTTCTGCCAGGGATGTCTATGCTGTGATCTGATAACGGCTATCCAGGGAGTGAATGGAGGAGATTCAGATCGCTATACACACCTAACTGATCTGACAAGCATTCTAAAAACGTAATGGACATGTTTAAAAAAACCGCGAAAATAGCATGAAAATGTATGGGAATCCTCAAACTGAGAACTCTAACCCATTAATCTTTTAGAATGCTGATCAGATCAGTTGGGTGTGTATAGCGATCTGAATTTACTCCATTCAGTCCTTGGATGGCCATCATCAGATCACAGCACGGTACATCCCTGGCAGAAAACCAAGGCTTCAAAGTTACCCCGTTTGTATGAAAATAACACCTGTATCCCTAGACAAAGTTGATGTGTATATATGCCTCGTACTGTACTGTGTGATATGATCAGTTTTTAAAGAAAATTCGAACATTCTGCTATATATTTCACAATGTTGATGGTGAACATAATCTAAAATTACATTTGCATTATTCTATTGTGGGACAGTATTGTTATTCATTCTATTAAGGGCCCTATAGCCCCCAAAATATTTGTAAATAATCTATAGATAACCTTAGCTTCAATCTGTGCATGTGAATTTTAGATACAGTACGAGGCACGTATCTTGAAATCGGATGGGGATTGCGCGAAACGCGAATTCTGGGTATGCGTAGCGGTGAGGGGCGCGGGCGGCGGGAGAGGGGCGCGCGCTATTGGTCGCTCACAAGAGCACATGCGCGAACTTATCCCCACTCCGTCGAAAAAATTTCAAGATACGTGCCTCGTACTATACATTATGTACTTAGCGAGCAATAATTTAATTAAGATAATAGCACCACTTGAGGGCTATAGGAGCTTTAAACATGTAAGTTTGAATACATAGGCAGTTTTTGTATTTTGCTCACTTTACCATTAATTTACAGTACATTGTTATATCAAGTCCCTAAAACGGAGTGATATATCAATTTATTATAATAAAGCGACACCTTCAGACAAGTTGATTATTTCTAGAAAAAAATAACATTAAAACATACATAATTATAATGCCAATGCAATTTTAACAAAAATAAAACATAACTTAGTATGTGTGTATCCTTACTAATATTATAATTGCGAAAGTCCGTTTGTTTGTTTGTTACGCCTTCACGTCTTAACTACTGAACCGATCATCATGAAATTTTGCATACACGTTGTCAGGGGTATTGTAACGGTTCAAAACTGAACATGCTATTTTATCTCAAATATTTTTCGAATTTTGTTTCATACTGAGCATAATATTATTTAACTATCGAACAAGTTATTATAATAAAGAGTAGTTCAGGTTTTGAGTTAGCAATAATGTAGGAAGTTCTTTTAATCTTTCACGGCGCTAAAATTCAAATATTAGTCTCTGTGTAGGTAACGACGCTAATAGGCTTAAAATTTATTTATATTTATTATTGTTTATTTATCAAATTTTATTAGAGCCTCTCGAATATTATTATAATAATTTATTTTAGAAGACTACTTAAAAAAAGGATTGAATTCGGTGTTAATTATTTCTGTAAGTTGTCAGTAGTGTCACACCACGTGATGTGTTTTAGCTAAAGTACGAAGAAAGATTGAAATGAAGTTTCTTCGAAAGCGAGATTTTATGCTGCAGGTTTATAACTCAAATGAGGGTAGGCATTTAAAAAAATGTAAAAGTAGTCGGATGGGTGTTGCCAGTTAGGGTTTTTAAAGTACCAACATTGTGATGCTAAATTGATCGGAAATTTTAGGTTTAATTGGACCGAATACTTAATGGAAAATATTGAAATACGTATTTTAGCAAATTGATTCTAGAGGTTATGATATTTTGGGGAAGGCGAGATAAAAAGATTGAAAAAGGTTGGATTCAAATTGTAGCATATGGGAGATTCAATTTGTTGTGAATATAAAATTCGTATTAATCAGAGTTCTATGATTATAGTACAATAATTTCATATGATTCTGGATAAATATGCTGAATATTATTCAAAGTTGTTAGTTTTGTTAGAAATGATGTAAGGGGGAAAACTTGTTGATTTATTTATGATTAAAACGTTGTTTCATACAATTGTATGAATTACTTAAATCAAATGTAGCTGAAATGTCAGTATAGAGAAATATTTAGGTAACAGATTAATTTTAATTTGGTTACAAATTGAGTGGCATTGTGCGCTTGAGTATAGAGAATCTTGAACATAGGAGGTTATTGGTTAGTTGAATTGCACGTTGAAATTATTGATTAGTATAGGGGTTCATTTTGTAAGATTAGTAACTTAAATATTATATTTATAAGTTGAGTAAGACAAAATTGAATTCTCCCCATTTTTGAAGGAGAAGGGAAAATTTTAGGAATAATTTATGTAAAGTAGGGAAATGAAGGTAGAAAAAAAAAGATGCTTAGATCGTGTGGGGTGAGTTTCCTGCAGAGAGTGAATGATTCTGGGGGATTATAAAAGGCGAAGTTGGGGGGAAATCGCTCTCTTTACTTTCTCCGATCTCAGCGAAGCATCAAGTGGAACTCAGAAGAAGCCGTCGATACCCTCTCTGTAAGAAACTTCAATCAAGTAGTATTTTATTTTAACGCAAGAAACATCAAGAAGTCAGGAAGATAGTGTTTTTAATTGAGGTTTTGACGTATAGGTCCGCAACCGGGTGCGAGTCTTTTGCTTATATGCTTTAATTAGGGCTTATATGGTATAAGTAAGCTTCAAATTAAAGTATGTAGATTTTGCTTGCGAATTTTCATGAAGTAAAGTAAATTTCCCAATAGTTTCAAGAATTTTCATGGTTTAAGGTTGTTCGAAATTTGTTTAAGCAATCAGGGGGAAATAAAGGGGGGGTAGATTTCTCTTTAGTTTTGTGTCTTTATTGGGCGTTCGGTCAATCCTCAAAGGGGTAGGTAAAATAGCATTGCTCTGTGGCGTGCAATGCGGGTTTCTGTTGAAAGATACCTAGTTTAGTCACTTAAGGTTACCAAGCTAGCCAACTCGCTCATCAACCAACGGTCCGAACGGTGTGTGGATGTAATCCCGTTTGAACGTGGAGGATATGGCTTGGTAATGTTAATCCTCTTCTGTCAGGACTCAGCGCTGTCCCGTCCCACCAGCGCTGAGCACGTCCAAGCTGTTAGGGGAGTTTAGGCGAGTCATGCTTGCTCACGCTGTACAGGATCGGGGCGTCGGGGATGATGGTAAGCATCCCAAATATTGCATAGGAAATCGGAATTTAGTCGTTGGTAGGCAGGTAAATTCATTAGGTTTATAAATTCATTGTTAGGCGCGTAGGAACAGTAGCTTAGGTTAGCATCTCAAGGCGGGAGGGAAACTTGGATGCTGGTAAAAGGTTAGACATCCTCAAGAAGGTCGTGTTGTCAGCAAGGTAACAGCAGGAACGGTAGACAAGCTAGGAGCTTTTAGGTAGGCGGTGGAGAGGTAGATCACTTCGTAGTGTATCGGATTTAGGTAGGCCGCAAATAGGTAGGCGTCGTCAAGATGGCCGCCGAGGTCAATAGGTAGTGATTCGAAATTTAGGTAGGCGGTGTTGAGAATCGGGTCGACAGAATGGCCGCCGTGGGTCACCAAGTGGAACATTCGAATTTATATAGGCGGTGAAGAGGTAGGATGACTTAGGAATGGAACATGGAGAATGCGGAAGTGTACAATATAATGGACGAAAGTTTATGTGGAATTACTGGTTATAATCCAATAGGATAGTATCAATCTTCCATAGAATCAGTGTTGTGAATGATTACCACAGTGTGCTAAATTGTGTAGACTTTGCAAGCTTCAGTAAGTACCCACAAATTAATTTACTCTTAATTTAATTTAGATATCTTTTTCAGTTAATATTGAATAATGATTTAATAGATGGAGTAGAATCATAAATAAAGAATAGATTATTTATCTTTGAATTGGATTGGTTGAAGGGAGCTATGGTTGAACCGATTGTTTATAGATAGAATAAACTAATTTGGTAATTTTGAGAGGAGTGCTGAAACAAGATCTGAGTGTATGGAATAAGCTCGTGTCTCTAGTAAGTTAAGGTCGATTCACAACTTCTAGGTCACTAGATCAGTGCTTTGAGTAAACCTTTCAAATTGACAGAATGATGTTTATGATTAACCGAGAAATAATACTTTGAAAAGTATCTACCAATTATGAAAGTATCATATTATTTAGTGAATATATAAAATTCACAAATAATAATGACAACATATCTTTTATCTGAGTTCAAATATTTAAACTATGTTCCACCAGCCAACTCAATTGAAAGATGTTAGAAATAGAATCTAGTTTACAATTGAGAACAAATATTGCCAAGTCTACTCAATATTAAATCGAAATACTGCTTTAACCTTTAGTAAATGACCTGAAGTCAATTCAGTTTATGGTTGTATATTTATAATTTAGTTGAGATTGAAGTATGGAAATCCCGTCATAGAATTTTACCTTGTTTAGAATTGTTTTTCCTTCAGAATTTGAGAACTATCAGTGTCCCAAGTATATGGATAGTAATGTTGTGTCCATCTGTTATAATGTTAAACAGTCATACTAGAACTAATTATTTAATTATTCTAAATTTAAATTCGTAATTCAGCCATCGCAATTGAAGGAGAATTCTTCATTGTGAGAAACTGGTAGTTCGCTTGAAAGCACTCTGCTTGCCCTCTTTTATTAAAACTGACTGACAAGGACTAAGTACTATAACTTAAAAATATTCATTAATTAAATTTGTCATGAAAGAATATGGCTGGCCAGAAGGGAGTTGACCAAGTACGGAGACGAGACTCATTGTATCGGGCGGGGAGCGGGCCCATACCTTAGCTGGCAAAACCACAATTGCATATTCATTACTTGTACAATAACTTCAGAAAGTAAAAGAATTATTATTTAATAGCGCTGAAAATTTTATTATACTTTGATCTCAGGCGACTAAAACTTCTTAAATTACCTGAAATAATCTCTCTTATTTTAATGAACTAAGTTGATAATAGATAATTTACATCATTTGGAATAACGTCATACATGGCATATAATTTGACACTTGGCAGCGGAAGAGAATTGCTCAAATTTAACTTTTCTCTATAACCCGACTTACCTCTTTTTACCTTGCAGTCTATTATGGTTGAACATACCCTATTTTACCTTATAACAATACTCCATTTAACTCATAAATTCACTTTGATCATTTCCTATCAACGTAGGTTTATTTCGCTCATACTTACTTCATCTACGGAACGTAATTGGGAACGCTTCCCTCTTTATTTATAGTATTCCCATTTTTTGACACTAAAGAACTATGGAATTTCCCTTGGTAGTATGACAAATATTAAGAATTAATATGAAAGTAAAGTAAACTCATTTAAGAAAAATACAGACTTAATTTCTATTTCTCTGGTTATATTAATAGAGCAATATCTTTCATTTAGTGGTATTTTCTTTTAGAAATAAATGTAATAGCAGGAATAATTAAGACCTAGTAATGAAAGCGAATACTTCTATTGGAAAATGAAAATCAATACTAATCACACTTTTAAAAGAATTAGGGTTCACTAATTATCACATCCAGGGTTCCTCCATTAGACTTTCACAGGCCCTCTCAGATCACACAAAGCTTGTTAGTAAGGTTCTTTGTAGGTTAGTTAAGGTTGGATAAAGTAAACTTAGTAAATTGTATTTTGGAGGTTATTTAATCCAGTAAAATTAGGTTCAATAGTTCAGTTATAATCAACGGTAAGTAGTAAGCGGATTTTGATTGTCCTCCTGTCCTGTAGGTTATTAGGTTTCCACTTAGGTTTTAGTCTCTTGCAAAGGCCGTGATCATCTAGACCCATTGTAGTTAGGTCGTCGGTTACATTTTCGTTGATACCGTGACCAGGATTTCATATTATTATTGCGAATCTTCAGGTTTTGTGTGGTTTGGGAGTGAGTGACTGTTAACAAGTGAGATTGTGACAGTCACATTTTGTTGCGGTGAAGTGGGTATAAAGGTTTGATATGTTGAAACACTGATTTTCTTTTCCAATGGTTGTTAAGTTATCATTCTGGTACGAGTTATGGCGTTTAACTTGTCACTTTGGCTGGTCCTTGAAACTTTTGTTTTGCGAATCATTTGTAAGATCTTAGTTAAATATCTCTGAAAACAAATATACAAATAACCACTGTTATAAGACAAATCTTGTAAAATATTTCGATACACTTAATGTTTTCATTGTCATTATAGTGCTGCCAAGACTATCGACGTCTCTGATACTGTATCGATATTTACGTAAATTATCGACACTTAGGTTAACTGTATTGCATTTGGTTCTATAGTCATTTTACACACTACGTTTGGTTACAATGATACAATTATGCAGTTAAATTATTACTTGTTCATACAGTATAGTCTCGTTTAAGGTAAATTGCGTAGTTAAGCAAATCGTATCGCGATAGTTTTTTATTGATATACACTATCGATAATCGATATAATTATTTTCCCAGTTCCGGTTTATTTACTCAAGTCAAATTTATTTTACTCTGTTCAAAGGTCCGCATCAAGGTCCGACCGAATCCACTTTTCGGCCATGGACCGAGACCGATTTAAAAATTGAATTCTGACTTGGATTTTATTCACTGATATGATTAAGTTAGAAAAAAAAGGACATTTTTATAGGTAACCACATATACGATTTTAAATGTATAACTAAGGACAACGAGTGCCTGGCGGTTTTTTATCAATCATATGTCAATACGCATTAATATTGTCGTGCGGTGTCAAAGAGATTTGACAAAATAATAGCATAAGTCACTTTGGGGATCAATACTTCCCAACTATTGACCTTGAGGGAAAGTAAAATAAGAAACTTCAACGTTATTTTTAAAGACACGTTATATAAAAAAAAAAAAAACTTTTGTTCTTCTTTTGTTTATACCTAAGAAATAAAGCAGATCATAGGATATGTACGATTATAAAATTCTAGTCTTGTTAATTTGATGATTGCGAAGTAGGATGACGGTGATAGGTGGACTGTCAATTGAATTTACGGCTATAGCGAAATCATAGGTGCTTTGTTGTGTCAAAGCTATGATTCTTAAAGAAAAAAAAATGTATGGTCACACGTGTGCACTCTTTTATTTATTTTTTTTATCATTCGTAAAATCGAATTAATTGTTCAAAATTGTGGTTGATAGGACACGAGATTTGTAGTAATTTTATTAAATGTATACGCACGTGTGCGTAACATTGTCTGTGTAACTTTTAGTAATAGCGTGTTGTTACGTGAATGGCTGAATGTGAATAAGGTCAGGAACGCGGTCAAAGAAATTACATGTTATCGATTTCCGAACGAAACGTCAACTTGACAGATTCCTACTCATTGATTTTAATGACATATATAATAAGTTTTTGTTTATGCCAATAAGGTTAAATTATATTTTGTAAGATTACGTAATGGTGGCATATGCCAATGGAAAATTAACTATGGAAGTAGACATGCAGAAAGTTTTGTCCATAATTACTTTATAGGTATACGATAAACGATTAACTCTAATCATTTAAGAAGGATTGACGTTTTGTCATTGGCAGGTTGAGAGATGAATTCTGTCGTTGCCTTTATCACGTTTGTGGTTAACTTAATATTATACGATTGATGCGTTAGATAATAGGAACGGCAGTAACGTTTAGTAATACTGAAGTCGTGGATGAATTTAGGGTTAGTGAGGGTTGTAAGATAATTCTAGATTCAACTTACAAAGTTACAAAAAAAAAATATTAGCGTATAATGTAATAAATAGTTTTAGAGTTTGTGTGTTATCGCTAATTTCTGAATAGTAATAGTGAAGTTAGAGGGATATTAGCAGCATAAAATGATGGGGTCGTGAAATATTTTAATAAACTTTTAAATTGAAACTAGAAAACTTAGTATGTGGTGATTAGATTTTAGCTTAACTTAGTAACCTACCTTTGAGATTGTGCTATTGAAGGGATCATGATCGTTTAAGATTTGAGTTAGTCATTTATAGATTATCATTTTGAAATATTTATCCGAGGTGAATTAATTTTGTAACTAATCGTCGTGACTTTCGAAAATTATCTAACTGGGGGTCGTTGTAGAACTAGTACTAAGACGTTTTAGTTGTGGAAGCAACGTTGAGGAAGTTGGCTAGGGAGGTATAATGTGTTGGGATTTAATGATAAAAGGAAAGTTTAAAATATTTAAATCATGTAGAATAGTAATGGTAGCAAAGAATGTGATTGACGTTTTTCTGAGAATTAGATATTTAATTCGAAATGATTAGTATCAACATTTACATTAGTCGAATATTAGGGAGCGTGGTTTTGTGGAATCCAAAGCGGTGGATTTTTTAAAACCAAATTAGTACGGGTACTACATTTTAATTATTTGAAGATCTGACCTTACAACAAAAAAAAAACAAGGAGAGTTTCAAAAGCTATTGTAGAGATTAAATATCAAAATGGGAAAACCATCTCGTGTTCGACGAGTGCCCAAACGATATGAGCCAGATGACGAATTAGGAAACATAGAAGAAATCAATAGTGACTCTAATCGGCCTGTTCAACCGGAAGAGGTGGAAGTTAGAGATTCTAGAGTGCTTGATGAACCCCATCCGATAGTTAGAACTATAAGGCGACCGAAGTCGACACGTTCACGGGAATTGGTGACTATACAGCGTATGTTGAGTCGTACCATAGGGGTGCTTACTAGAAGAGTAAATGTTCTGAGTGGGGAAGTTAAGAAAACGCAGCGAACTATCCAGGAAACTACCGGAGGGGAAAAGGAATCGCCAATAGTTGAGATAACGTCATTGAATAATGAAGGAATGGATTGTGATGAGGTGCGTGGGAATGTAATTAAAGAAACTAGTCCGGGCGCAGATATTCATAAGTACGTGATGTGTAATGTCAAGAACATAAACTTAGATAGACCAAAATTCGGAGAATCGTCGATTCATCCGGTTGATTTTATAGAAGATTTAGAGACCTATTTGAAGAAGTTAGGAACATCGGGCAATGAACTAGATTTAATACGAGAATGTTTAACTGGAAGTGTAAAGGATTGGTCCCGGATCTATAAGGGGAGATGGACAGGTTTAGCTGACTTTAAAGTAGATTTTCTGAAAGAATGGGAGAAGAAGAAAAGGGGATACCAACAGAATTATAGGCAGTGGCAGAGACCGAAGGAGGCTGAAGTACAAGCAATTAATTTAAATGATAAGTCAAATGTAGTAGATAGTGAAATGTTAAACTAGTGGAAGTTGAGTCTTTAGTCCTCGGATCAGCTTCAGCCACAGGGGACCCAAATTATAATATGATGGTTAGGATGAATTGGTGTCCAGGTGAATCTTTAGGAAGAAATAAAACCGGTGTTAGGATACCAATAGGTTTAGATCTTAAGGATAATTATACTAGGTCACGAGGTTAGAGATTTCTGTATAAACTATCTTGACGATTTAGCGATCATAACTACAGGAACACTATCTCAGCATTTAGAACACATAGATATAGTATTAGGGAAATTATCACAGGCAGGGTTAACTTGTAATCTAGAAAAGTGTGAATTTTTGAGTACTGAAGTAAAGATGCTAGGCTATATTATTTCAACTGACGGAATTCGTACAGATCCCGAAAAAGTTAGAGCAATTCAATTATTTCCTACACCAAAAAAGTTGAAACAGGTGAGGGCATTTTTAGGACTTTGTAATTTTTATCGCAAATTTATACCTAATTATAGTTTTCATACGGGACCTTTATGTGAACTTCTAAAAAAGGAAAAGAAATGGAAATGGGGAGAATCGGAGCAGGAAGCCTTTGATAAAATAAAGTCACTCTTTATTAACACTGTCGAATTGAATCATCCAGATTTTACTAAGCCGTATTATTTACAGACAGATAGTTCGGGAATAGGGCTAGCGGGGTTTTTGTATCAAAAAGATAATCAAGGGGAGATAAAAATTTTAGGGTTTCATAGTAAATTACTAAGAGGAGCACAACTAAATTGGACAGTTACTGAACAAGAGCTCTATTCGATAATTTGTTGTTTGGAAAAATTTGAGACTTATTTAAGGGGGGCTAAAGTAATAATACGAACGGACCATAAAGCATTAACATTTGTAAAGAATAGTAAATTATACAATGCGCGAGTAACTAGATGGATAAATTATTTAGAACAGTTTCAATATGTAGTTCAACATGTAAAAGGTAGAGATAATGTAGTAGCTGATGTGTTATCAAGATATCAACCAGAAGGGGATTTATTACAGGAGGATAAAACTAATTCGCCTAGAATATTTTACACTGAGAGAGGAATTAATAAAGAGTTACTTGAAAAATTAAAGGATTTAGCTAGGCTACAACGGGAAGATGTGGAGATAGGAGAAATAATTAGAATTTTAATCAGTGGGGTTGGAATAAATGGTAGAGTAAGTCAAATTTCTAAAAGGTGTGTATTAGGTGATGGAATATTATATTATTTACCTGGCGAGGGAAGTAGAAAGGTGTTATTCTTACCGGAATCAATTAGAGAGGAAGTTATTTGGCAGGTACATTTCGAAATGGGACATCAAGGGGCTTACAAAATCATTAAGTACATTAAGGATAGATTTTTTTGGAAAGGATTAACTAAACAGGTCAAACGTCTATTAAAGGGGTGTCACGATTGTCAGATAACTAAGAGCGATACAGCTAAGTATGTAGGTCCTTGTCGCTCAATCATAACTGAGAATGTAGGAGATATCGTTATGGCAGATTTGTATGGTCCACTTCCGTCGGGGAAGTTCGGTATGAATTATATTTTGGTTGTGCAAGACTCCTTTAGTAAGTTTGTGAAATTTTATGATCTTAGAAAAGCAACTGCAATTTCGGTACTAACTAAGGTGAGAAAATTCTTTCGCATAATCAAACCCAGAGCTATAATGACGGATAATGGGTCGCAATTATCTAGTAGGATGTGGAAGGAAGTTATGAAAGAAGAAGGGGTGAGAGTTATTTATACCACAGTTAGAAATCCTAGGCCTAATACTACGGAAAGAGTAAATAAGGAGTTAGGACGATTATTCCGAACTTATTGTAGGACAAATCATAAAGGTTGGGTTGATATATTGCCCAAATTAGAAGTTCTATATAATAACACTTACCATGAAAGTACGGGTTTTACTCCTTGTGAGATTTTATATAGTGAACCTACGAGACTATCTTTTGATGACAATTTGCCGAATGGTGTGGTATCTCTACCTGTAGACGAAATTAGGGAGAAAGCTCGTGAGAATTTAAGGAAGGCAGGACAATTACGACAGAACAAATTTAATGAGAAATATCGTATCATTCAATATCAAATAGGTGATTTGGTTAAGATAAGGAAATTAAATAAGTCTGATGCTAAATTAAAAATTACGAAAAAGGTCGAACCATTGTATGAGGGTCCGTATGTGGTTGGCGCTAATCCGTTTAAGAATGTGTATTTACTTGTAGACCCTAAGTCTGGCAAGGAACGAGGAAGGTTTAACACTATACATTTGTCTAGGTATTATAAATAAGCTTTGTAAATAATAGATAGTATCTTGTATAAGTATCAAATATCAATTGTTTTTTTTTCTTAAGTTGACTAATAAATGGTAAAAGGGGTAACTTTGTATAGAGACTGTTGGGCAAGGGAAAAGCCTGTCTGAGCTTACAAAATTTTAACAACTCGATTGTTAGTCTGATGAAAAAAAAGAGAAAGGTCAAAGTCTAATTAAAAAAAAAAAAAAAAATTATAATTCTCTGATGGAGTGTTATTCACTTGGTACGTTACGGGTTGGACAAAAAATTAGTTAATTGTCCAAGTTAATTAATACATATTTCGTTGTTCGAGTAGGTTGAATTTGTAAGGTCAGATAGAGGGGTGTGTCGGTGGCTTTTCTTTCCGGGGGGGAAATTTTTCTGTTTAGATATAGGTCTAGGTAGACGTTAAGTTGATGTAGATTTAGGTAATCGGTAGAATATCCGACTGTGTTTAGGCAGCTTTATGAAATAGAAAAGGCATATACAATTAAGTACACCGTTAACTTAAATTGATAATGAGTCAGTTAACTTGAAATAATTTCATATATAAAAGGGTTGTTTAACTTAAACATATCGTGTAAAATTCACTCTCGTTTAACGTGTGAGGCGTGTATTATTATAGTGTGTCGCGTAGTGTAGAAAGTGCGTAACATAAGATTAATTTTTCGTAACGAATTTGAGATAATACTTTATTGTAAATTTTGCATATAATTATGTTTGGTGACAATCGGCGTATTGAATCCTAACATTGTATGATTAATCTCTACCCAATTTAGTTATTTATATTTGCATTCAGGGTGTAGCTATGGTATAATCTTAGGTGGCGTGAATGTAGGCTAGTGAATGAAGACAGTGAATGCTGCATGAAGAGAACAGATGAATAGAATGAGAATCTAATCTAGTTTATGAGTATGAATGGGATGTTAATTTAAAAGATTGCATAGAATGAGAGTTAATGTGGATTAGGAATTGGAATTAAAATATAGATTCTATATGGAGGGCTTTGGATTATAACATATGTGAAACCTGAATGCAGACTTATTATTTTTCCAAGAGATAGGACCACCACACTGCTCTAGCGTTTGGTTTGTGCTTGCGGCCGGACCGGCGTTTAGGGTTGACAAACTTGAATTTTGTACAGTAGGACTTTTGGTGTTAGGTTAGAGAAAAAAAAAGAGAGAAAACAAACACTATTGACGTTTGTAAATTGTCCTGGTGTGAACAACTGTCTGAAATTCATACTACACAAGAAGCTAAGAGCTATGAATATGAACTCGACAACTGCACACTCTCCAAGGCGATATTAGGGTTGTTCTAGAGTCTTAAGTAAGCTTTTGGAAATATAGGGTCATTGTATAGGCTCACTTCGAACCGACGGAGTAGGCCCTGTTGGCAAGAAAGGAGTAATACTTGATTGTGGAAGGGTTCAATGCACAAATATGTAGCGTCATACGCAAACTTTTTCATAAGGTTAGAAAAAGACTTATTTGTTGCATGTAGACTTGCTAGAAGTTGTGGATTCACAACCCACACCTTACTGTGATCTTGTACGACTCTGGTGTTGAATATGCATAAGACGGAATTGGCAAAAGTCACATAAAACTTAAAACTCGCTTGATAACTTTTCAATATTGTCTTGGTTTAAATACACTCTACAATCTAAATCTCATTTACATTAGGTTTCACCCAACAATTCTTTGATCTTGGAGAAATAATAATGGTTAGGGTTATTAAGGGGAAGGGTTTTTTTTTTTTTTATTATACAAAAGGGTTGTATGAGTAAAAATTGAGGATTAAGAGTAGAGGCGGAATAAATATTTGAGAATTGAGAAGGAAAATCCTACTCCGGATCCAATACGTAGTCTTGTCACCTGTGCAGGATTTTGGGGTCGAGCTGTAACGGTTCAAAACTGAACATGCTATTTTATCTCAAATATTTTTCGAATTTTGTTTCATACTGAGCATAATATTATTTAACTATCGAACAAGTTATTATAATAAAGAGTAGTTCAGGTTTTGAGTTAGCAATAATGTAGGAAGTTCTTTTAATCTTTCACGGCGCTAAAATTCAAATATTAGTCTCTGTGTAGGTAACGACGCTAATAGGCTTAAAATTTATTTATATTTATTATTGTTTATTTATCAAATTTTATTAGAGCCTCTCGAATATTATTATAATAATTTATTTTAGAAGACTACTTAAAAAAAGGATTGAATTCGGTGTTAATTATTTCTGTAAGTTGTCAGTAGTGTCACACCACGTGATGTGTTTTAGCTAAAGTACGAAGAAAGATTGAAATGAAGTTTCTTCGAAAGCGAGATTTTATGCTGCAGGTTTATAACTCAAATGAGGGTAGGCATTTAAAAAAATGTAAAAGTAGTCGGATGGGTGTTGCCAGTTAGGGTTTTTAAAGTACCAACATTGTGATGCTAAATTGATCGGAAATTTTAGGTTTAATTGGACCGAATACTTAATGGAAAATATTGAAATACGTATTTTAGCAAATTGATTCTAGAGGTTATGATATTTTGGGGAAGGCGAGATAAAAAGATTGAAAAAGGTTGGATTCAAATTGTAGCATATGGGAGATTCAATTTGTTGTGAATATAAAATTCGTATTAATCAGAGTTCTATGATTATAGTACAATAATTTCATATGATTCTGGATAAATATGCTGAATATTATTCAAAGTTGTTAGTTTTGTTAGAAATGATGTAAGGGGGAAAACTTGTTGATTTATTTATGATTAAAACGTTGTTTCATACAATTGTATGAATTACTTAAATCAAATGTAGCTGAAATGTCAGTATAGAGAAATATTTAGGTAACAGATTAATTTTAATTTGGTTACAAATTGAGTGGCATTGTGCGCTTGAGTATAGAGAATCTTGAACATAGGAGGTTATTGGTTAGTTGAATTGCACGTTGAAATTATTGATTAGTATAGGGGTTCATTTTGTAAGATTAGTAACTTAAATATTATATTTATAAGTTGAGTAAGACAAAATTGAATTCTCCCCATTTTTGAAGGAGAAGGGAAAATTTTAGGAATAATTTATGTAAAGTAGGGAAATGAAGGTAGAAAAAAAAAGATGCTTAGATCGTGTGGGGTGAGTTTCCTGCAGAGAGTGAATGATTCTGGGGGATTATAAAAGGCGAAGTTGGGGGGAAATCGCTCTCTTTACTTTCTCCGATCTCAGCGAAGCATCAAGTGGAACTCAGAAGAAGCCGTCGATACCCTCTCTGTAAGAAACTTCAATCAAGTAGTATTTTATTTTAACGCAAGAAACATCAAGAAGTCAGGAAGATAGTGTTTTTAATTGAGGTTTTGACGTATAGGTCCGCAACCGGGTGCGAGTCTTTTGCTTATATGCTTTAATTAGGGCTTATATGGTATAAGTAAGCTTCAAATTAAAGTATGTAGATTTTGCTTGCGAATTTTCATGAAGTAAAGTAAATTTCCCAATAGTTTCAAGAATTTTCATGGTTTAAGGTTGTTCGAAATTTGTTTAAGCAATCAGGGGGAAATAAAGGGGGGGTAGATTTCTCTTTAGTTTTGTGTCTTTATTGGGCGTTCGGTCAATCCTCAAAGGGGTAGGTAAAATAGCATTGCTCTGTGGCGTGCAATGCGGGTTTCTGTTGAAAGATACCTAGTTTAGTCACTTAAGGTTACCAAGCTAGCCAACTCGCTCATCAACCAACGGTCCGAACGGTGTGTGGATGTAATCCCGTTTGAACGTGGAGGATATGGCTTGGTAATGTTAATCCTCTTCTGTCAGGACTCAGCGCTGTCCCGTCCCACCAGCGCTGAGCACGTCCAAGCTGTTAGGGGAGTTTAGGCGAGTCATGCTTGCTCACGCTGTACAGGATCGGGGCGTCGGGGATGATGGTAAGCATCCCAAATATTGCATAGGAAATCGGAATTTAGTCGTTGGTAGGCAGGTAAATTCATTAGGTTTATAAATTCATTGTTAGGCGCGTAGGAACAGTAGCTTAGGTTAGCATCTCAAGGCGGGAGGGAAACTTGGATGCTGGTAAAAGGTTAGACATCCTCAAGAAGGTCGTGTTGTCAGCAAGGTAACAGCAGGAACGGTAGACAAGCTAGGAGCTTTTAGGTAGGCGGTGGAGAGGTAGATCACTTCGTAGTGTATCGGATTTAGGTAGGCCGCAAATAGGTAGGCGTCGTCAAGATGGCCGCCGAGGTCAATAGGTAGTGATTCGAAATTTAGGTAGGCGGTGTTGAGAATCGGGTCGACAGAATGGCCGCCGTGGGTCACCAAGTGGAACATTCGAATTTATATAGGCGGTGAAGAGGTAGGATGACTTAGGAATGGAACATGGAGAATGCGGAAGTGTACAATATAATGGACGAAAGTTTATGTGGAATTACTGGTTATAATCCAATAGGATAGTATCAATCTTCCATAGAATCAGTGTTGTGAATGATTACCACAGTGTGCTAAATTGTGTAGACTTTGCAAGCTTCAGTAAGTACCCACAAATTAATTTACTCTTAATTTAATTTAGATATCTTTTTCAGTTAATATTGAATAATGATTTAATAGATGGAGTAGAATCATAAATAAAGAATAGATTATTTATCTTTGAATTGGATTGGTTGAAGGGAGCTATGGTTGAACCGATTGTTTATAGATAGAATAAACTAATTTGGTAATTTTGAGAGGAGTGCTGAAACAAGATCTGAGTGTATGGAATAAGCTCGTGTCTCTAGTAAGTTAAGGTCGATTCACAACTTCTAGGTCACTAGATCAGTGCTTTGAGTAAACCTTTCAAATTGACAGAATGATGTTTATGATTAACCGAGAAATAATACTTTGAAAAGTATCTACCAATTATGAAAGTATCATATTATTTAGTGAATATATAAAATTCACAAATAATAATGACAACATATCTTTTATCTGAGTTCAAATATTTAAACTATGTTCCACCAGCCAACTCAATTGAAAGATGTTAGAAATAGAATCTAGTTTACAATTGAGAACAAATATTGCCAAGTCTACTCAATATTAAATCGAAATACTGCTTTAACCTTTAGTAAATGACCTGAAGTCAATTCAGTTTATGGTTGTATATTTATAATTTAGTTGAGATTGAAGTATGGAAATCCCGTCATAGAATTTTACCTTGTTTAGAATTGTTTTTCCTTCAGAATTTGAGAACTATCAGTGTCCCAAGTATATGGATAGTAATGTTGTGTCCATCTGTTATAATGTTAAACAGTCATACTAGAACTAATTATTTAATTATTCTAAATTTAAATTCGTAATTCAGCCATCGCAATTGAAGGAGAATTCTTCATTGTGAGAAACTGGTAGTTCGCTTGAAAGCACTCTGCTTGCCCTCTTTTATTAAAACTGACTGACAAGGACTAAGTACTATAACTTAAAAATATTCATTAATTAAATTTGTCATGAAAGAATATGGCTGGCCAGAAGGGAGTTGACCAAGTACGGAGACGAGACTCATTGTATCGGGCGGGGAGCGGGCCCATACCTTAGCTGGCAAAACCACAATTGCATATTCATTACTTGTACAATAACTTCAGAAAGTAAAAGAATTATTATTTAATAGCGCTGAAAATTTTATTATACTTTGATCTCAGGCGACTAAAACTTCTTAAATTACCTGAAATAATCTCTCTTATTTTAATGAACTAAGTTGATAATAGATAATTTACATCATTTGGAATAACGTCATACATGGCATATAATTTGACACTTGGCAGCGGAAGAGAATTGCTCAAATTTAACTTTTCTCTATAACCCGACTTACCTCTTTTTACCTTGCAGTCTATTATGGTTGAACATACCCTATTTTACCTTATAACAATACTCCATTTAACTCATAAATTCACTTTGATCATTTCCTATCAACGTAGGTTTATTTCGCTCATACTTACTTCATCTACGGAACGTAATTGGGAACGCTTCCCTCTTTATTTATAGTATTCCCATTTTTTGACACTAAAGAACTATGGAATTTCCCTTGGTAGTATGACAAATATTAAGAATTAATATGAAAGTAAAGTAAACTCATTTAAGAAAAATACAGACTTAATTTCTATTTCTCTGGTTATATTAATAGAGCAATATCTTTCATTTAGTGGTATTTTCTTTTAGAAATAAATGTAATAGCAGGAATAATTAAGACCTAGTAATGAAAGCGAATACTTCTATTGGAAAATGAAAATCAATACTAATCACACTTTTAAAAGAATTAGGGTTCACTAATTATCACATCCAGGGTTCCTCCATTAGACTTTCACAGGCCCTCTCAGATCACACAAAGCTTGTTAGTAAGGTTCTTTGTAGGTTAGTTAAGGTTGGATAAAGTAAACTTAGTAAATTGTATTTTGGAGGTTATTTAATCCAGTAAAATTAGGTTCAATAGTTCAGTTATAATCAACGGTAAGTAGTAAGCGGATTTTGATTGTCCTCCTGTCCTGTAGGTTATTAGGTTTCCACTTAGGTTTTAGTCTCTTGCAAAGGCCGTGATCATCTAGACCCATTGTAGTTAGGTCGTCGGTTACAGTATAGAGAAGGACGTAGGGTACCTTTCATCCCGAAAAATAGTTATGTTCCCGAGGGATAGCAAAAAAACTTTCCACGCAGACGAAGTCGCGGGCGGAAGCTAGTCTCTAAAATATAAGGTGGTACCAAATGATCTGATGATACTTAAACAGGTGGTAGTGTTTGCTTAAACTAAATAACTTTCTCTAAGGAACATAGGTCGAAAAACGAAAAAAAAATTCATACTCCCATACAAAATGTACTGGTCAGCTGACCGACTTACTATGGAAAGGCGAAAAAAGAATTCGTTTTTCGACCTATGTTCTATGGAGAAAGTAGTTCAGTTTAAGCAATACTATCACCTGTTTAAGTATCATTAGATAATTTGGTACCACCTTATATAACATCTTTAACATAATGGAGATGATTCAAAAACATTGTCTTACCAAGTAAAGCGAATATTTCTATGGCCGTATACAGAGACAAAGCAGGTTGACGCAGGTTGCTATACTAAAGTGGACCTTATCATGGCGTTTTATATTATATTTTCGCTATACTAAAATGGACCGGCGCTTGTAAGCGCTTATATGCGCCGGTCCATTTTAGTATAGCGAAAATATAATATAATGCGCGGGGATGGTCCATTTTAGTATAGCAACCTGCCTCAACCTGCTTTCTCTCTGTATACGGCCTATCCCGGCTTTTAGTGAACAAGTTGTTGTGAGTGTATTAGAAATAAGAATCTTAACTATATTTTATGTTGACGAAAAGCCAAACCACCCTTATAGACAGAACCATTCCCTTTGTTGGATGAATAGTGTTGACATTAGAATGCAACTTCTTGTTAATTGCAATGGCCCAGTAGTCTGGTAATTTTGCCTGGAAATAATTCAAGGAGTTTTGATTTCTTGTGCGTCAGATAGCACTAAGGGCTCTTAATAATACAATAAAATATATAACAGCTATCCTTGTTATTCTTCTCTTAAAGGTACATAAATCCTAAGAGGACACGCGAAACGAATCATTAAAACCACTTAAACATCTCCTCATTTAGCTTACATTATGATCTACAATAATGATAATAACAATCCAATCATAATAGTGTATTCATGCTATGCGCAGCATAAAACAGGCTGCATAATACCGTCACCGATAGCTCACCGGCACACACATGTGGTAGCCAGATCTGTTTAGGTGGAAGAGCAGTCCCTTGTGTCAAGACCAAGTGCCGCTTTAAACATGAGTTTCCATAGGCACATTACAACTCACGGTCAAACTCCAAAGGCCAATCAAAAGGCTCGCCTAGTGCGTCACAGAACGCTGATAGAACAAGCTCTGCGCGTGCTATACGCATCGTTCGGTTGCCGTTAGCCCCTCGCACTTCAGCCACCGCCTGGGGAAGCGATCCAAGCGCCACCGCGAACGCCTCGGCGCGTCGCATAAACTGCTCTTCAGTCTCTCCTTCTCTTCGCTCGTTTGCTTCCTGCCATGACGACCACGAATCCGAATCACTGTCTCCACCATTCTCTGAAAAATTGTAATGATGGTCTTATTATTGCAGTATCACATAGTAGTACATGGTAGTACCTAGTGGTTTCCAATTCGTTTTGTCTAAGTAAGTACCACTCCAAGAAGGACCTCAAATCAAACTCACTACAACTGTAGCCACCACCACCCTTAATACCACTTGGCCATTAAGTAGTGCAGAGCTTGTGTTGTAAGATTTGGCGATACCTTCTTTCAAGCCTTACAAAGAAAACTGGACAAGTGCAAGTCAGACTCGCCAACCGAGGGTTCCATACAAAGGTCATTAGGCATATTTGACCTGCTTGATGAAAGTTCGCGTACAGAAATCAAACCAGTTTTAAATTGAAGAATTCTATCCCACTTTTTACAATATATATTATTTTTTTATGTACCGACCAACAAAAAAATATATTTTACAGTATGTGTGCGAGTAATATGTATGATGTTATTAAACTTTTGTTAATAAAACAGAAGTTTTTACTTTCAGGATTGTGAAAATGTGTGGTACAAGCATAATAAACGATTGTATTGTCTTTATTTATTTATTTTATTTTATTTATTATTGTAATGATATGATAATAATATAATGATAAAAAATGAAAAATGGCGTGCAAGTATGCGACCCATATCACTGAGTAGCAGATACATTTATCTACATATCTAGTCCTATTTCGTTTGTGTACGCCATAGCACAGAATAACTAATAGTACAAGTACAGAAGCAGCACTCTGCATAGTAATTTAAATAAATAGCGACTTTTTTCCGACACAATAAAGTGCAATTCAGGTCGCGCAGCGCTAATGGTCTACATAGTGGTGGGCGACTCGGGTCAAATAACTCGGTTAACTCGAGTTACTTCTCCAACCCGTCAACTTGGGTTGGTTTTTTCCTAGCCCGGGTCAACTCGGTTGACGCGCCACGCGGGCCGCCCACGTGGTGCGTACGTGTCTTACCAACCGAGTCAACCCGGGCCAGGACAATATCAACCCGGCACGGGGGCCAACTCGATTCGGTGTGTGGCATTGTATTACCGCTCGCTCGCACTCGCCTCGCGGCCCGTCGCCCGCTCTCCCCCCGCCCGCGTTATATCACCTTTTTAATGATGTTTAGAAGTTCCTAAGTATTTTTGTTATTATATTTTAATTTCCTAAAAGAAAAACTTAAACGTTACTTGTGCCTCTCTATTACATACTCAGAGGTATGTAATTTTTTTGTAAATTTTTTAATGCCAAATAATTGGTTGAATGATGAATAATGAATAAATAATATTAGAAGTAATAAGCGCTTAGACTGATCATTTAGTTAAATTATCAGTCTTAGCAATACTTAAAATTTTCATTATAATAAAAAGCTTCATTTAGTTATTCATCTCTGTACCTAACTAATGCGCATTTGTTAATGACAAACAGTTGATTAATTAAAACTATTTGCTATTACTATAATTCAAATCCTGATCTCTTTGACTCTTTTACTTTGCAACTTGCAACGGCAACCGAGTTGGTTCGGTTCAATAGTTATCAAATACAAACAAAACCAGTTGAATGAAGCCCGGGTCAGCACTCCGCATAGATTTCAACTCGGATAACTCGAGTTAAAAAAATTGCGACTCGTCGGCGCTCGGCGGCCCATATCGCTGAACCGAGTTGCCCCGAGTTGAAGCCCGGGTCAGCATTAATTTCAACTCGGGTGACCCGAGTCGAAAAAATAGCGACTCGGCCCATCGCTAGGTCTACAGTATATTCACCGAGTAGTTGCCTCTCTGTCAATCGCGTGCTCTTACCTTTTCTGACGACGCAACACTAGGGTTGTCTTTGTGTAAATAAACTGCGTAGCATATATCATAATGTGAAAAAGGACAATTTGTTATTGGTTTTTTGATTTTGACGTCCGTACATGGCACAGTAATGTCGATTCGACATTGTTACTATTATAAAGAAAATACTTACTTGGGCAATAAAATGCCGCGCGACTACACAGGCGGGCGTGTGGCGCCCCTCTGCTCACTTGTTCGTTCGAACGAACGGCTAGCGGTAAGTGCTTATCGCGCGACCTTGAGCGAGTGATGGAGGCCTGGCCATAGGTCAAACGTCAGAAAAAAATGCCCATTGACCTTTGTAGGTACATAATTATTTATGTACTTTAAATAAAAACAGTTTTCAAATTTTTTCCTGAAACTACTTGTAGTATAGAACAAGGCAAGTAATATTTACTTTGGTACTTTCCTTTGATCTAGGACCTAGATCAATGGAAGTACCCTATAAAAGTTGATTCCTTTGATAGTGTTCAAATATGCATTTTTTGCTACATAAACGGTCGCACCTTTTACATTAACTTAGAAGTTTTATTTTTTCACAGCTTCAAGGGACTGTCGACTGTCGACCTCAGTATATGTGGAATATGGTTATAATTCAACTCGATACCTTGGCAGACAGACGGACAACAAAGTGATCCTTAAAGGGTTCCTTTTTTCCTTCTCTAAAAATAAACAATTTACCAGTTAATAACATGTTCTTCCATTCATTAGCCTCTTGCATCAGACAGTCTTTGCTATTCAAGTATTTGTGCTTTGTTTACATATTGTAGGTCTGATTGCCAATCGGCAAAGGCCTCCTCCAACCTTTTCCACTCCTACCGGTTCTCCGCCACTCTGTTCCAGGTAACTCCTGCTACTTTTCTGATGTCGTCGTCCCACCTCTTTTGTGGTCGACCTCTCCTTCTGTAGCCCTCTCTGGGGTACCACCGTGTAATGAGTTTACTCCATTTATCCCTACCTCTCATCATATGGCCTGCCCATCGCCACTTGAGCCTTCTTATTTTATAGGTGATATCTTGAACTTTAGTCCTGTTTCTAATATGTTGGTTGTGTAGTCTATCCAATTTCTTTACATTCAACATACTTCTTTCCATTGCGTGTTGGCATGTTGCTAGTTTCTTTGTATTGTTTTGTGTTAAAGCCCAAGTTTGACTGCCATACATTAGTACAGGTAGTATGCAAGTATTGAATAGTTTACTTTTCAAATGTATGTCAAGCGTTTTGTCCTTCATTATCTCTTTCAAGCCCCAGTATCTTTTCCAGCCATTAGCTATTCTTCTGTCAACTTCTTTGTTCACACAATCGTTTTGTGTCATTAATTGTCCCAAATAGATGTATTCGTCTGTGTAGTCGATTTGTGTAATTCCAACTTTTATGGTGTTCTTCTCTCCATTTGTCATTACCCTCGTTTTTTCGGGGTTCATTTTCAGGCCCACCTTCTCACTCTCCCAAGCCAGCTGATTTATCATTATGTTCATATCTTCTGCGGTTTTAGCGAATAACACTATGTCGTCAGCGAATCTTAAGTGTGTAAGTTGGTAGCCATCCACATTGATGCCCAAATTATCCCAGTTTAGAGATCTGAATACTGACTCCAATACAGCTGAGAACAGTTTTGGAGACAATGGGTCTCCTTGCCTTACACCTTTTTTCACATTGAATGGGTCTCCCTTCTTTTCCAGCTGGATTCTCGCTGTGCTGTTCTTATATATATTTCTGATCAGTCGGATGTATTTGTGTTCGATCCCTTGGTCTTTAAGTGTTTCCCATATTTTTTCGTGTATCAATGAATCGAATGCCTTGGCATAATCGATGAAGGCTATATAGTATGTGAGCTGGTATTCATTGTATTTTTCTAGTATCTGACGCACAACATGTATGTGGTCTATCACTGAGTAGTCTTTGCGGAAACCTGCTTGTTCGATGGGCTGGTGTTCGTCTAATTTCCCTTCTATTCGTTTTAGTACAATCTTTGCGAATATCTTATATATATTTGACATAAGGCTGATGGGACGATAGTTGCCAATGTCGTATTGATCTCCCTTTTTATATAACAAGATAATATTTGACTCCGTCCATTGTTTTGGGATGGTTTCAGTCCTTACAATGTTGTTAAATAAGTCTGTTAGGATAGGTATCAAGATTGCCTTAGTTTGCTTCAATATTTCATTATTTATGCCGTCTGGGCCAGGTGCTTTGTCTTTGGCTTGAGTGTCAATAGCCTTCTCGACCTCAATAGGAAGTATAGCAGGTATATCAGATGTGTCCCTTAACTTCACTTCTCGTATTATGGTGTCTTCGTATAACATTCGGTAGTATGTTGTGGCAGTTTCCAATATATCTTGTCTTCGGTGACTCCATTTTCCCCTTTTATTTTTCATTTTTACAATCCAGTCTTTTGTGTTAATTATTTCTTTATAGGCTTTCTTTACACCTCCTGTCCTGGTTATGTGTTTCTCTATAATTTCCATTTTACTTTGTTTTCTATCCTTTCTCATGCTTTCCCTTATTAATTTATTAATTTTTGTTAGCTGTTTCCTTTTATTTTGTGTGTTTCTTTCATTCAATAGGTTATTTCTTTGTTCCAGTAGTTCTATAGATTTTGTAGACAGCCAGCTTTTTTCTTTCTTTACACAATTGTTCCTTTGTTGGGTTTGATTTTTTATAGCCTTCTCTATCCAGTCGTATTTTCCTTGAACACCCGTGTTTGTGGTCCTTTCTTTGAAATCTTTGAGTTTGTCTTTCAAGTTGTTCACCACTTGCTCTATTTGGTGTTTCCCAAGTGTGTAATTACCTTGTTCTTGTCTTGGTCTTCGTTTACTTGGCTGTTTTGTCTTCAGTTCGGCTCTGATAAGTCTGTGGTTTGTGTTAAAGTTTAGTTTGCATACAACATCAAAGTTTGAAAAGTGGTTGCCTCTGTTGGTCATAATAAAGTCAATTTCATTTTTCGTTTTCCCATCGGGTGAAATCCAGGTCCACATCTTCTTTTTATTTTTTTTGTAAGTAGTGTTTAAGATTGTTAAGTTGTTTTCTTGGGCAAATTCAATTATTTTCTCACCATTCCTGGTTCTGTTTTTATTGCTAAACGTGAATGGCCCCAGCACTGAGTTTTCTCCTGGGCGTCGTTCTCCAATTTGACCATTGCAGTCTCCCATTACTATGAGGTTTTTGTGCGCATGCTCTTGGATAGCCTTGTTGAGGTCTTGGTAAAATTTTTCTACTGTTCCGATATCTGCTTGTTCTGTAGGTGAGTATATTTGTACGATAGACCATCTGTCTTTGTATCCTGGTAGTTTCAAATTTAGCATGACTATGCGCTCTGATATTCCTATGAATTCTTCCACATTTTCTACTATGTGTTTTTTGATAATAAATCCAACCCCATATTGGCCTGGAGTCTCTCCCATATGGTAGAACAAGTAATCTGGATGAGAAGTAATACACTCTCCTATTCGTCTCACTTCGCTTAGACCAACTATGTCCCATTTGATTTGTTGTAATGCATATGTTAGCTCTGTGAGATTTTCTTCGTTTTTAAGTGTTAGGACGTTAAGAGCAGCAATATATATTTTTGGTTCGTGGCATTTGTTTACTTTTTGTTTTGTTTCTTTGTTTTTGTTTTGTTTTCCGGTGTGTTTTTTATTTGTTTCTATCTTGTTGGTTGGAGGGTTGTGGTCTATTTCCCCGCGCTGACCAAGCGTATTGGGGAAAGTTTTCCGGTTGGTTGGTTGCTATTTATCATCTTGTGAGGGGGACCCAGAGCAAGAGCTTGATCTAGTTCTAAGTCGATCAAAAGCATTTAGTCTGTTTCCTTTGGCCATGTTTGTTGTTTGTTGTTTCCGCGGTTGCATTTCAGGTGTTGTTGATTCTCCTCTTTTCCTTTTCTCTTTCAAGTTGTTTTGCTTGACTACTAATTTATCATATTTGATGTAGGCTGTATTTCCTTTTTTCTTCTCTTCCTCTACTCTGGGCTGTAGTTGTCTCCTTTTTTCCATAACTTCTTTAGGGAAGTCATCTTTTACATAGATGCCCTCAGGTAAGTTCTTTTTATTTTTAAAAATTAATTGCTTTTTCCAGTTGGTAGTGAGTTGAACTAGAATGGGACGGATTTTGTTCCCTTTCTTCCCTAGTCTATAGGCGGTGGCTATTTCTTGGGAGTTTATATTAACACCTGTCTCGACGATATAATCTTTAATATTATCCACCAGCTCGCATTGTCCCCTTTCTCTTTCTTCTATGCCAAAAAACACTATATTCTTATCACGTTTTCCTCTTTCCAAAAGCATGATTTTTTCCTCTAAGTTTTCTACGCGAGTTTTAAGGTTGGAATTTTCTTCAAGTAAGTGGCTCATTTTCTCATTCAATGCTTCCATAACGCTTTTAGTTACATTGTTTGTTATGATCGCTGTTTGCTGGTTGAGCCTTTCGTCAATTTTACTAAGTAACAAATTCATATCCATTTTCGCAAAGGTTGGTTTAGTTTAATTGTTTTTTTTTTTTTTTTTTTTTTGTTCTTACCTTCAGCAAGATGCCGGTGGGGAGTATTGGTCTGTATGTTAGCCCACACATGTGCATGAAAGGCAGCCCTAACACGCTCTAAGCCAGCAGGTTCTCCTATTTCAGGGTCTGCCGGAGCGCGTAGAGGTATTAGTTCATAGTGGTGAGGGGCAGCAGATGAAACCAAAGCTGCATCTTCCAACTCGCAATCTACCACAATCACACGTACTTCGGTATCTTTTCCACTGCGCATGCGACGCTCCATCACATTTACTGCTGTTTTGTCTAATGCCTATAAAAAGCAAAATTACATTTTTTTGACACATTGTCAAAACAGGAAAGGGAAGTAAAAAATAAATAAAAAGCATTGCTTGTGATCATTTTTACTTAGGGGACTGCCAAAGGGGCTAATAAGCTGCTTAGAAACAAGTGCAAGTGGACTTGTACACAAAGCGTTCTGTACCAAAAAAAACAGCAAATTCTGTTATAGCATTTGTTGTTAACTCATCTGCTCCCGCCATATACCCCCTTCAAATAATTAGCACCAGAGAAGAAAAGAGACAAAAGAAGAACATGTGACCAAGTTGCCGGCCTCATGCGGCCGGGTCGGCGTCAAGGAATTAAATACATTGTTAAATACATCATCTGTGAAAATTTCAACTGTCTAGCTATCACGGTTCATGAGATACAGCCTGGTGACAGACAGTCATATAGATGGACAGTGGAGGCTTAGTAATTGGGTCCCGTTTGAACCCATTGGGTACGGAACTCTAAAAAGAAGAACAAAAAGCTTTATATATTCAATGCAAATTTATATATTCAATTAAATATTATTCATAATATTTAATTGAATATATAAATTTGCAGTAATGCATAAATAAATAAAATTATTACCTACCTCAGATTCTGTGAGATAAATTAGGTGGCCTTCAATGCGTTCCTCCAGTTGAGAACTTAATTCCTTATCATCTGGTAATACATGAAATCGCACATCTGCTGTGTAATATTTGTTTACAAGCCGCCAGGCGTGTTTAAAATTATTTTCTGATTTGTCATTGATGAACATTTCAGGTTCACTATCAATGATTGCTGTAAAAGAAAAAAAATATTGTGTCAGTTATCAGATAGGTACAATCAAAATGAACATTTACTATTTAATGTTCTTTGCCGGCTCACTGGATATTACAGCTCTTGCTGAATCTTGATCTTTAGCACTGACAAGAATAATAGGTAAAGCATTATATTCTGGAGATTCCATTTTTAGTGATAAAATTCAATCACAAGTTTCTAATCACACATTCACAATCCACCCCAACCCAACACAACACAATCCAAAATACCAAACAAACATAATAATAGGGATGCGCCGATCCGATCCGATCTTTTGAAAGATCGGATCGGCGGGCATACGATCCGGCGATTTTCGGATCGGATCGAGGCCCTACGATTTTTTACTAGATCGATACAAAACTTGAAAGATCGGATCGCTTGGATCGTATGAATTAAAACGCGATTTGTTTACAAAAAAATGGGAACTTACTTAGGTTTATTTGTTGCAAACTTTATCTTAGTTTACATTTTGAACTTGGCGGCATCCTTTGCGG
Organism: Agriphila geniculea; assembly: GCA_943789525.1. Classification (NCBI taxonomy): domain Eukaryota; kingdom Metazoa; phylum Arthropoda; class Insecta; order Lepidoptera; family Crambidae; genus Agriphila; species Agriphila geniculea. Next base: position 24,913,690 of record OX038871.1, read on the forward strand.
GTAGATCCATTAATCTTCTACATTATATTATAAATAAACAAATCATAATATCATTGGCTAATTTAACTTTGTATGAAAGTCGCAACAGATTGGATCTACGCCGCTTGTCAAAATTACTATTTCTCAAAAGTTTAGACTTCGAAGACTGCCACCTATAAAAATTGTACTTAACTGTTAGTAATTAGGCGTTAGGTGCCCGCCATCCCAGTCTTCGAAGTCTAAACTTTTGATAAATATATAGTAAGTATTTTCTTAAGTACTCTGAGTACAATTTTATCATAACTATTTCACGTTGTTTTTCTTTTAATCTTCAAGGTACTTGTTTACAAGTTTTACAAGGGTTTACGTAACAAAGATCTAAAATTAATTGTGTTTTACTTATTTGCATCCGATCCGGATCGATTTCCTAAAGATCGGATCTACGGCATGCGATCCGATCCGTGGATCGGATCGTGGCATTACAATCCATTACGATCCGAAAAATCGGATCGAAGGACCCGGATCGCGCATCCCTACATAATAAAATAAAATAAAAGCAACATTTTCATGTCACATGTCATGTGTCAACCATCTGTCAACTGTCAACACACAATAGGTGCATTCCAGCATGACGATCTGACTCAGCAATTAGCCTAATCGCTGAGTTAGATCGTCATAGCGTATATTTAACCATAAAGTAAATAAAATAAAAAAGGGCCCAGATGCAGAAGTCCCTAAATTAAGTACTTTTTCGTCTGCTAGTTGATTACGTAAGGCTGTTGCTAACAATTCTCGATTGAAATCGATTGAAAGCGCAGTTTTTTACTTTAAGTTAGATAGTTGTCACAATGGTTCTTAACTAAAGCAGCAATGTAACTGCGATTTCCGTCAGAGTTGATTGCAACAAAGTTAGATAATTACCCCCCTTATAAAGTGTACCAACGTGTAGAGCATGTAGGCCGAAATAAAAAACTTTTTTTAATACATGGTTTTGAGGTAAAAAAAAAGTCACTTAGCGTTTAATAAGACTCTATGTCCCAACAAGTTGTGGTTTAAGTTTCCTTATTTTATATTATAAAGTCCTTAAGTCCAACTGATTTTTCTATATTTAATTTAGTGCTAAAGTCCTAAGTCCACAATATTTTGTTAGAAGTCCACCAATTAATATAACCAAAGAGTCTAAGTCCAAGAGCTTAGGACCTAAGTCCAGTTGATTAATATTGATTTTATTTACTTAACTTATTAAAAAATAAGCATCATGTCATGTTTAAATTAAATCATTTCGAATCATTTTAGATAATTTCAACGTTTATTGATGTTGATTGAAATAAAAATATTACCTTTTAAAACTCATATTTGTATTTAAAGACATAAAAAGGTTGTAAAATTCTGAGAGCGAGTCCCATCTGTCTGTCAAACTGTGCTCAGCAATCGAGAAGATCGAGACGACAAGTCTTCGTAGACAAGAGTCCCGTTTGCTCATGCTACGCGTGCTGGTCCTTCTTTCCATGGTTAAATTGTGTACTGGGGTGACCGATGACTTAGCGATTGGCCTGCGGGAATGCACCAATTGGTCTGTGATCAGTGATGAAAACAAGAAAAAAAGAATTTGACTTTGATTTTGCTGTTGCTTTTGCTTGCCTTGCCTGCAGTTTTTATTTTGAAAGAAAGAACTAAATCTAAACCAACACTCTTAAGCTCGTAATGTTAGATTTGAAGTGAATTTCATATTGAACAATCATGGATAATATAATTTCATGGACAGCAGAAGACGAGGCCATCATAGCTACCAATACCGACGCTACAGAATGCAAACGATGCGCAGTTGAATTGGGATATTGGAAGGATGATTACATCTCATACTTTGTAAAACATATAGACAGAAAAGCTCCAGAGATAAATCGTGGCTACTATGCGAGAGTCCGGGGCATGGAGATGTTTATGCATCAATTTTTGGAGGTTACATTTGAACTTTTTTTTTACAAATAATAACAACAATTATTTTTTTACAACCTAAGTTCTATACACTAAAACTAATATCTATGAGTATAAGTAAAGTTAAATAGGTACCTAAAAATAACAAAAGATTTTGTTCATTACTTTACATCTAAAATGTAATTGTTAGTCTGTCCATCCTTACTTGTCTTGTCTTATATGGTAAATAATCTTCACCCAACTCTTTATTGAAATAATCATTTATAAAATAAAAGAAATGGTTTTCCACACATAGATTACGAAATAAATTGTTAATAAATTAACAATAATTTCATAAACTTTCTAACATATTTTTAAATAACTATTTAAGTTTAAAAGACGTATGACAACTGTCAAAAACTGTTTACTAAATAAGACAAGTAAGGATGAACAGACTTTACCTACTTTTACTTTGCTTTTACTTGCTGTCTATGCCATCTCATCTGTCATAATTCCTCATTTGAAGCTATGAATAGTTCAGAGATGGCGAACTAATGGCACACGACACATTATTTTGGGCGCGTCACCGATCACAAAATTCATTATTCAATGATTTGATGGCACGTCTATGACCTCAATAAACATTAACATTTATAAAAATGGCATGTTGATACCTAAAGGTTCACCATCCCTGGAATAGATACAAGTACTACTTGAGGCACTAGAGATTGTTTTTGATAACACTAAACATGGTGAAATTGAAGGGCTAGTTTTGATATACCTACCATAACAGCTTAACCTTTTCGGGACCTTGTATGCAGTAGGTAGGTAGGAATCACTACAAATGCACTTAGCCTCTAAGAGTTTTGCTGTTTAGCATCATAAATAAAAATGAAAGACAGTGGTGTGCCTAGGGTCTGATATCAGGGCAAGCCCAAAGACCAAAAGCTCAAAAAAAAAACACAAGCTCAAAAAAAAGCACATTCTTCGTTTCTTGACTTGACGAGCTCAATAAAAGCACACTGTTAGCATGCACAATACTAAACGGTAATTTAGAAACACGTCAGTAATGTCATGCCTTCAGTGGCTTTGAAAAAAGCAATTATTTAAATCGTCATAACCCGAGGTATTCCATACATACATTCTTTTAATTCGAAAAAAAGATGCAATACCAACAATATAATTTATTAAAATGAGAGCAACCAACAATCCAACGAGTTTTGTACACATTTCTATTGAATTGCCTTTTGTGAGTCTTACTAGTTTGCAAAATACACAAATCTGGAGTAGGTCTGTCTGAAAATACGAGCTGCTCTTTTTCAGCAAAGTTCATTGAATTTACCTTTCCCTCGCCGATCAAAACTTTTACACATTTTAATCCTTCACAATCACAAGGAACAACATCAGCCGTCAATCTGAATTCTGACATCTTTTTGTACAACGAAAAACCCTAATTTATGCAAAACCAACACTTTATCAAACAAACATTCGCTCAAACTGACAAAACACCTGTTAAAAGATACTACTTGACACAGGTGAATACGAGCCGCACGCCAAACTAGATATCGCTCCTGATTAACCCGTTTGTATGCGCTACGTACGCAGCCATTGGCCGGATTGCACAAAATCCGCGCAGGGATTGGCCCGATCGTGAGCTGGCTGCTGTTTCCGCGGCGGCCGGGCCGGGTCATCGTACGCACTTGTAGCTAAATTCAATAGAAAGCAGGCTTTGGCTCGGCTTGATCATTTTTCATAGAATCTATAGATACTTACAGTAGTATGTATGTAGTAGTGTACCAGTTTCGCTAACGTAAGAAGAGTACGGATATATGAATTCGCAAAGCCCGGTTGCAAGCCAACGAGTGCGAGAGAGATGTAGTGTATTGTTCGATTAATACGCTATATTATGCAGTTGTTAACGACTTGACTGTCAATCGGTTGTTTGAAAAATTGAATATTTGGTTGATTTTGATCGAAAATTTACGTTCATGAATAATATTTTGTTGTTGTCATTAATTGAGATTCATTACACTACTAATGAATCTCAATTAATGACAACAACAAAATATTATTCACGAACGTAATTAAGATTTTGCTAGGGCAAGCCGGGCTTTTAGGCTTCTATGGAGGTACCGCCACTGATGAAAGAGATCTCCCATGACATGGATTATTATTATTATGTACACTTAGGAATTCACGGGCCAAAAGTAACCCGGTCCTTTAAGGCTTGCGTGGGGATATGGATCCAACACATAGAAGCCATTTTAGCGACTTTTAATCTTATATGTGTGTGGTACACCTGCTGGATCTAATCTCTGACTACATCACTTTGATATACTCAAAGACTATCCCTAGTAAATGCACAGGAACTATGAAATCTACTGGTTAAGTACTAGTGTGCTATTAATTGACAGGCAAGCAGTTGAGACAACTGATAAGAGCCTGTACCCAGTTATATCATGGGTTGAGTTTATCTTTCATTAGTTTTTAACTATTTGTCTAATTTTTTCTTAACCTGATTCGTATTTTGTGCAGTGCTTCTTCTGGCAACTTGTTCCAAGCTTCAACTACTCTATTATTAAAGAAATGTTTATAAAAACTTAAAAATGTACCTGTAACTAATTATATATTGTTGTTTTTAGCATGGCCACATGCAGACGGAATCTGATTCGGAATTCCAAAACGGAATATGTATAATGGATGAAAATTCTGAACAGAAAAACACTGCATGTGTGCGGTTGGTCTATAGATTTGTATGGATTAGCTGCGTTTGCAATGATTCAGTTTCAGAATTCTGAATCAAAATCCCATTTGTATGTGGCCAGTCTTATTGACACCGGGGAGTATTATTACAACATTTTAAAAGTTGCCAGGTTTATGACTGCTAAAGTTACATCTCTTTCTTGCCGTATAGCAAATAAAAGAGACACATGATAGCCATTCAGAAAACTGACAAGTTTTAAGAGGTTGTAATACGGGGACAGTAGTTTACAGCTGTTTTAATATATTGTTGATTTCAGAGATGTGACTCAAAATGTCAAATAATCAACCTTGGTTGTGGCTTTGACACACTGTACTGGAAGCTGAAGGACACCACTCAGGCTGTTGGAAATTTTATTGAATTGGACTTCCCTTCAGTCACATCCAAGAAATGTCACATAATTAAACGCAACAAGCAACTTCTTGAGAAGATAAGTAATGAAGGTATCTTGCACCTATTTTATAATTTGCTTATGTATGACATTTCATGTTATCTTATTAAATTAATGAAATGTGAGGCAGTCGCATGATGCCGGACAACAATGAAAAATCTACTGTGGCTCATTTTGTTTGGCTTTACGAGTAAATAGAAAATAATTACATTTTATACCAAAGTATTTTCTAATTTTAACTTTGTTACATAGTTGTGGGCACACCTAGTTTGGACGACTGCCATGCAAACACATTGGGGGGGCACAACTTGTTCTTGCTAAAATTCTTGCTGTTTAGGTCAAACGTTAAGACTGCCACCATGGTCCTAACAGCTTTCCCATCTTCTTATTGAAAATTAATTGCTGTTCGTTACTCTGGCTAAAACTAAAAAAAGTTGTGCGAGTTGGACTCGCGCACAAAGGGTTCCGTACCAAAAAACGGCAAAAGAGCAGTGCACTCGGTGAAATAAAGCATATTTCGTAGTGTTGCTTTCGTTTTAGTTTCATCTGCTTTGTTATTAAGTAACTAATTAAAAAGATGCCACTTACAATATTTTAAAATTCTCAAGGTAAGATCCTTTCTGATAACACTGCCTAAAAAGCAAAAAGACTATGAGGGCAAAAGGACCAAAACACAGAATGACTAAAATGCAGAATGTCTAAAATGCAAAATGACTAAAATGGTGAAAGACTAAATAACTTCTTTTCAGAATGCCATAAACAATAAATTCAAATGGTCAATAATTGTTAATAAAAAATCTATGAACATACATGCGTATTTCAAACAGACAAAGAAGTTTATACTAGGATAGTTTGCGATATAGATGTTTTGCAATTTAGACTTTTTAGGGTTCCGTACCCAGAGGATAAAAACGGGACCTAAATACTAAGACTCCGCTGTCCGTCTGTCTTTTACTGTATCTCATGAACCGTGATAGCTAGGATGATGTATTTCTGTTGCCGCTATAACAACAAATACTAAAAACAGAAAAAAAAAATATTTAAGGGGGGCTCCCATACAACAAACGTGATTTTTTTGCCGTTTTTTGCTCGCTATTAATTACGACTGTAGATAGACAGTTGAAATTTTCACAGATGATGTATTTCTATTGCTGCTATAACTATAAATACTAAAAACAGAAAAAAAAATATTTAAGGGGGCTCCCATACAACAAACGTGATTTTTTGCTGTTTTTGGTACGGAACCCTTCGTGCGCGAGTCCGACTCGCACTTGGCCGGTTTTTTAATCCTTAGGCAAACTGCTGAGTTTTAGGCATTTTGCTTCGTAGACAATTAGATTTTTAAGCAGTGTGATCAGGAAGGGTTAAGATTGATAATCATATTATACCTAGATTGTAGGTGATACAAAGTTCACAGAGTCCACTAGTGACAGAATAAAATCTAATTAACATTAATTGTTTTAACAGATGGTGAAGTGGTGATTAGGCAGGGTGATTTGCACTCCGATGGGTATCACCTGTTGGGCTGCGATCTCCGGTGCCTTGGTGAGGTGCGGCGCAAGCTGGAGGCCGCTGGAGTCAGCGAGTCTGCTCCTACCCTGGTAATGGCCGAGTGCGTGCTCGTGTATCTACGGCCCGAAGCAGCCTCTACATTATTACGACATCTCGCGACCACCTTTCCGCGCCTTGTACTACTAGTCTATGAGCAGTGTAACCTCGGCGACAAGTTTGGTGAGGTAATGCTGCGTAATCTAAGTGCTCGAGGCTGCGCCCTAGCCGGCGAGCGACTGTGCCGCGAGCCGTCTGCTCAGGCCGAGCGCATGATCACGCTAGGCTTTGACAACGCGCGTGCCTGGGATATGGAGACTGTTTGGCGCGCCATTCCAGAAGAGGATCGCGTGCGCGTCGAATCTCTAGAAATGCTTGATGAACGCGAGCTGTTACTTCAATTAAACACACACTATGCGCTCACCGTGGCTACACGTGGTGACGTTTTTGCTGATATGGACTTAAACGCGTAGGCTAGAAAAGTGCCGTCTCACATCTGTTTATTATTCCTTTGTCCGAATGCGTGCGTGCGGGACGCCGTGCGCTGTTTGACTTTAGACTGGAAATACATAATTGGCTTTCTCGCTTGTTATGGGTAACCATTTATTTATAGGCTAAATGTGTCAGTATTTTGTCTATAGATTTCATTAATATGAAAACATTATTTTATGAGTAGTCTTTAAATGGAGTGAAACTGTTTTACGTTGACATCAAGTTGTCAGCGTCACATGGTGCAAGCATAGTTTTAATCAGGTTCCAAAATCTATACCTCTGGAACAATATTGTTTGACAGTAGCAGCATCAATGCATATTAATACAATGTTAATTTTTAATTAAGCATATCGGACACCTTTAATTTTTTTAAACAGCAATGACATGTTTAGCCCCCAAGGTCCAACATGTTTTTAAATTTTATCCCTCATGTTTATTTGCAAACAATGAGGAGTAGCCTTAAGGCAAGGGTTTGCGCAGACCGACGAAGTGCATTATTAGTCTTTACCAATTGAAAGTGCACCTTAGTAACTAGCACTATATTCTCTTCACACAGTCGCTATACTAAGTTCATAGGCGTAGCGTCTCGTGGCGACTTGTCAGACTAAAGGTCATGGCACATATAACGGCACCGCAACAGCACCGCTCCAACCCAGCAATTAATTTGTCATTCAAATTGGAGCTTTAAATCATGTGTCGTAAAATATATTTTATAATGTCAATAAGAAAAAGCCAACGGCGGGCGGTCAGCGCGCTTACCGCTACCATACGACTCGACTCGCCGCCGGCTCGCCGCAAGCGAGCGGACCGCGCGCCGACCGCGTGCTTACGGCGCGCCGACCGCGTGCTAACAGCGCGCTGTGACTCCGAGTCGCCAGCGAAACAACATCATATGCAAAATAGCTTACACCTCGCGGACGGCGCGCCGACCACCTGCTTACGGCGCGCTGGCGGCTAGCTGTAGCCTAAATTCGAGGTGACGCCGTGCTGTTGCTGTGCAGTTGTGGTGCCGTTATAGTGTGCTGCTTTAATCTATGCTTAACAGGTAAAGTATCGACTAAATATGACAATTTGGCGGCAAAATACGTACATCAATGAAACTTTGTTTATAACTTTATTTTGGCACTAGAAATGAGATTCTGCCGAGTCCTACCAAAATTTAGGGGTCCTACCTAGGGAGGGGTCCCAAGGGGTATGGGCCAGGGAAGAAATAAAAACAATACATTATACAAACTAGGCGAGTGAGGTGTCATTTTCTATGTTATTTTTGCACTAAATCAAATGAGACAGTGCCAATACTTATAGAATCAATATTTTGCGAGATATGAAGGGGACATAATTAAACCGGGTTAAAATCAACTTTGTTTTATCTAATGAACATCTGTGCCAAGTTCAAATTCTTATCGCGATGTGCAAGGTCATGGTGCTTAAGGCTTCATGCCCCCTGGGAAGAGGTAGGACCCCTAAATTTTGGTAGGACTCGGCAGATCCTCATTTCTAGTGCCAAGGTAAAGTTATAAATAAAGTTTTATTGATGCACATATTTTGCCTCCGAAATATACTAATATTCGCAACATGTTAGATTTTGCTACTCGTTAAATAAACTTCTCAACAGACACGCAACTCAACAGATTTTGCACTCGTTATTTTTTTTCGTTTTTATCAAATTAGGCTCGGTAAAGATTGTATAGCCACTTTTTGTGTGGCCAAAAGCAGATGGGTGACCAAATTAGGGTTATATTAAGATTGACACGCATGTCGATCTCGACATACCTCTCTACTAGGTGGTGATACCAGCAAGTCGCCAGTATCTGATGAGTTGCGTTTCTGACGAACTGCTCGTCTGTCGAACTGCGTGTCTGACGAGTTGCGTATTTGACGAGCTGAGTATCTGTTTTGAGATCTGGCAAAATTATGATGCCTAAGTTACATCCGTGCTATTATTTCAGTTTGAACCCCCAAATCCCCCCCTCCTATCTTGGTTGGTCTGCGCTGAACCCTCTGCCCCCTTCGAGCTTTGCCACCGGGGTGGTGGTTGGCACTAATAGCAGGCCTCCTTCACTCGTTCAAGGTCGCGCGATAAGCACCTACCGCTAACCGTGCCTACGAGGGCACAAGTGAGCAGAGGGCCGCCAAACACCCGCCTGTCTAGCCGCGCGGCATCTTACTGTCTGCGTAGGTATTGTCTCTTTAACAATATCGAATCAACATTACTGTGCCGTGTACGGATGTCTAAATCAAAATCCAATAAACAATTGTCGTTTTTCACTTAATGATATATGCTACGCAGTTCATTTAAAAGGTCAACCCTAACGTTGCGTCGTCAGAAAAGGTAAGAGCAGGCGATAGAAAGAGAGGCAACTACTAGGTGAATATAACTGTAGGCCATTAGCGCTGCGCGACCTGAATTGCACTTTATTGTGTTGGTGCAAAAGTCGCTATTTATTTAAATGACTTTACTATTAGTTATTCTGTGCTAATAGTTGCCATTGACCACCAGGGGCCGTACCGGCTAATGAATCGAGCTTCGAAAAGTCTGCCGGGTTTCAAATTAAAACAGATAAATCGAGCCCCAATTGGGCCAAAATGGCGAACCCTACTTCATGAGGTCACACAAACATCCATATCTTCCAAATAACTTCAACAAATAGTACAATACGAAAATCCTTACTTCAATTTATCTTTTTTAATTTGAAACTCGGCAAATTTTCCGAAGCTCGATTCGTTAGCCGGTACGGCCCCTGGGGAGGTAACCGCAAACTATTAGTGCCAACCACCACCCGGTGGCAAAGCTCGACGAGGCAGATGGGAATAAACCGCATCTGTTGTTTGAACGGACTGGTTGCGAAATTGATATTTTCTTTGTTGTAGTATAGGAATAATTACTTTACTTGAAATTATTGAGGATGTGTTACTTGTTATTTATGATACAGAAAAGGCTGGACTATACTGAAAAGTTTTGTTTACATGTTCCCATTTGTTAGATGCCTGTTTGCTTGACTGTATATTTTAAAATGTTTTAGTATTTGTTAAAAAAACACTTAATTGAGTAGAAAACTTACCTGTTCTGTAATCACAAAATTATTTATATGATTCCTGTTTGAATGTGATATTGCAAAGAATTAGTTAAGTCAATTTTTATGATTTAATTTTGTTAATGCTGAAATAGTCATAAAATTAATGTAGAATCTATTTTTATTTATTTATTGGGTGTTACAAAGTATTGTATAAGTTATTTTACAAATACAGTTATAGTTACATATATGTTTATCACAAAATGCGACTTCAATGTTCAAGTCAGTCAGGATGTATGCCTCAAATTGATATGAGCGTCTAGAGTAGTCAAAATGGATGCAATTTTTGGATATTTGAAGTTAATTTTCGTAAATATCAGTTTTTGTTCCAACATTTTGTTTTTTTTTTCAATTCGATCTTTAATTCTTTTATTGTCCACCTTCTATCTTAATCATTATATCTTGTTATATAACATTATATTTCTCTGTACTTATGTTACTGATAAAAAAACTGTCTCTATCTAAAGTAGCGCCACCAAGCGGGATTCTGACACCCCGCCATTTAATCGCATTGTAACATTTATGTTCCGGCTACACGCTCCGTCTTGCTCGCGTGCTTGCTTGCACAAATCAGTTTGCGCAATTAAGCGCGTGCGTGTGGACTGGAAAACGGGGCATGTATTTGCACATTGCAGTCTAATACTCCCGTAGTTTTTAATTTCACCTGTAACAAAAAGTTGTGATCCTTACAAGAACCCCTTAACGGAGAAAAAGAACGTGACCCTAGGGTAAGGGGAAAGAAGGATCGTAGTCAGTTTAGTTCAAATTGAGTAAATCAAGCCATCTGCTAGAAAAATAAACTTGCTATGACTTGACATTCAGAAAAAGGCAAAAAGAGCCATTGTCAACACTAGAGTCAAATAAATTTTATACTAAAACTAGCTAGAAAGATCGAGCATATGTAAAAAAGGAGATAAGTTTTTCTCACTGACTCTGATCCTCCTTTCCCCTTACCCTTCAATTATTTTTGTTTTTTGTATTACTATTCAAAGACAGTAAATTATTTTTATACTTAGTTTCTTTGTAAGAAACGATAGTAATATCTATTTCTAAGGACATAACAATTTAGTCTTGTTGTAATCATATCATAAAAAAAATCCTATAACAAATCAGTAATGTTATGTTATATCGGTGGGTCAAGGAGAATTAGGTCGCGTTTTGTTATTACTAATTTGCTATAAAACGACTGTATTTTGTAAAAAAAAAAAACATCAACAGAGTGTTAAAGTTTTGAGTTGTTGTTTTAAGTTCGGTTAAAACGACTAATATTAATTTGGTTAGTTGAATTACAGTCGCCTTGTATATAGTTCAATGTGAGTACTTATGTAAAACATACAGTAATTGTTAAAATAATGTGTTGGGATAACTAAGGGCTCGTGTATGAAGCTATGCTGTGTTAAGTGTAAGGAACGTGTTCCAACATTTAAATTATTATGTAACATAGTGTAATCTCTGATAAAGTTGTCTGTAGTGTATAAATTTTACCAGATATAAAATTATAATTTCATTATTAAATTATTAAAAACATACAAACATTTATTTGATTTTTACTTCTGGTATGTTTTAAGGGTTTGTTAGGTAGTTATAATATATACACATACACATAAGGTATACAGTTTGAATATTATTCTTGGGGAAGTAAGATCTCATGAACTTGAAGAACAATAGCAAATTATGTTACTACAAAATGTCTCCTCATTCGATTCTGAACATAATCTTCAAGGTTTAAATTCGATTGAACAAACTTTACATTCTGTAGTAACCAACCTTAAAATAAGACTGCGTTTCCACCAGAGATGTATTAGGAAGATGAGCGGAGCGAGGATGTGTAACGAAGCTGTGAAACGGTGCGCAGATGAGTGGTTCGAGGATGTGTAGCGGGCTTAGTAGCAAAAGGACCTATTCGCAAAATGCCCTGCAGTCGCATATTGCCTTATTCGCAATATGCCTCATTCTCAAAATGCCCTATTCGTGGAATGCCCTATTCTCCTTTGGACTCATTCGCAGAAAGCCTTATTCTCAGAATGACCTATTCTCAAAATGCCACATTTTTCTCTAAGTGTTTGTTAGTGAAACTATGCCTGTATACAATGTGTCCCTCGATAAAGTGCAATCCTGAAAGGGGGTTAAAGTACATTCGACACACTGTATTGTTTAGAAAACCAGAAATTGAGTATTTCAGAAAGGTAAAATAATTCATATACATATAAAATATGAAAAAATACTAACTTATAAATCGTCATTTCTTATCATTTTTTTAAAAATCAACAAGAGTATGCCAGATTACTATACTTAAAGGAAAGGTATGAATTTTTCATTTTATTGTCGCGTTACGGAAGGTAACGGAGCAGAATTTGGAAGAAAGCTAAATAAAAAAATAAAGTTGAAGTTCAAGAGTTTATTTTATAATGTTATAATGACTTATACATATGGTTTTATTTACGTTCCTTCAGTTTACGTTCTTGGGAACGTTTGCAAAGGACCTCCTAAAAGTAATAACATTACATTTCTCCCATGGCCCCTGAAAAATTTTCGACTTAGAGAAAATTTCTTTCAAGGTTAAAAGATGTGGTATACCAACTCTCACTTTCATTACAGTTTATCATACCTTACATACAATCACGCAAGCTCAGCTCAATCAGAAGGTCATATCCTCAAGCACTCAGCTCAAACAATGGTGGAGTAAGGTTCACATTCAATGACGCGAACTCCAGAGAAGGTAACCTAATACGTGACTTTAGGGCTTATTTATAAGGAGTTGTCATCCGCTCCCCTATGACTATAAGGCTTATTTATAAGGAGTTGTCAGCCGCTCCATTAAAAGTGACACTAAGGCTTATTTTTATGGAGTAGTCAACCGCTCCTAAGTTTAACATAAAAAATAAGAAATCAACTTGTTAGTTAAGTTAACGCAAGTAGAGCGTTAGTCTAACAACTAAGATTGCCCTTAGAGTAGCCAAAGTTAAGAGATAGTTATCTCCTAAGTAGTAAGTAGTAGAGTACCTAGTGCAGTAGGCAGTTAACGTACTGTAGAGACGTTAACGGTAGAGTACCTAAAGTATTAGTTAAGAAATAGGTATATACATAGTATGTACATAGTAAATAAAAATCATAGTAGAATTCAACGAAATAAGAACTAAGGAAGCCTAACTCTTAACAAATATTGCTTAAAAAATGGCACCTTCGCATATTCTGTAACACAAAAAGGTCGCAAACTCAACAATGAACTAGTAAAAACATACCTTATTACAATGTACGCATAATCGGTATTAGGTTGTATTCTAACGCATATCACGTTTTCTATTGGCTGGGTTTTGAACGCAGATCAAACATGATTGGATATTTGGCTCGCGCCGTGTCACTCATTGGGCCGTTGTCGTGCCTTTGTCATTGAAGCGAGGACGGTGTAATGTAGAATGCAGTCAGTACACCTAACCTGCTAAGATCACTACGACCCGGCGCGGTGGGCGGCATCATAAAATTGTTTTATAAAATTAGTACATTATTATTTGTTAGATATAATGTTTGTTTTATTATGTAGACAGACGACTTGGTAAAGATCGCTCGAATACGCTGAATGTAAGTCGTCTGCAACTAGTCGCTCTGGAAAACTAAAAGAGACATAATGTCAGGAGTGGACGTCTTTCGGCTGTGATGATTTTATTGTTATTTTATTTTATGAAAATTATAAAATGATGATGTTGATGAATGATGATCATATTAATTGGTAAGACACTTGATTTCAAGAAGGACTAAAATTAGGTAAGGTATTGAAATAAAATAGGTATGCTTAATAAAAGAGAATGTATTATGTAGAAATTTCTTTTTCATAACATGTAAGTACATAATGTGGATAATTATCACATTGGCGAAAGCAACGCCTCAATACGTCTTTTAGAGGTGTGACTGCGTATTAATACGTTGCTTTATTTTTATTTTTCACATAAAAAAGCATGCTTTAATTGACAGTACAAAATTCGTATAGCGACATCTTTTTAACCGACTTCAAAAAAGGAGGAGGTTCTCAGTTCGTCGGAATATATTTTTTTATAGCAGCGTATTCCACCAAGTCAAAATTTATTCTTGCCAAAAATCTTTTTCAAATGCAGACTATTTTTATATGCTTATTGACCGGTGCGTGAATACCTAAGCTAGCAATATGTGAGACGTTGGATTGGAAGAGGTGGATCAACTCCGTAGCTAGCGCGATCGCCAGATTTGACACCTCTTGAGTTTTATTTGTGAGGTCATGTTAACAGTTGATGTTTAAAATCATTTGTGAGAGTGAAGCCGTAATGCGTTTGCGAATAATAGCCACTTTTGTACTTATTAAGTTGAATACAGGTGTGCTGCAAAGTGTTCGAGACAATCTAGTGCACAGTTGCTGGGCATGTATTGCTATTGGTGGTGGAAATATGGAGTATCATCTTCGCAGCAGATCTCATATTGGGGTTTCAGCAGAACGATCCGCGAATCAAATAATGACAATTTCCAGAAACTATGATTTTTATGCAGCTCTGAAAACAGCTTTTTAATATGGAGTTCCATATTAAAAAGCTGTTTTCAAAGCTGCATAAAAATCATAGTTTCTGGAAATTGTCATTACTTTGTGTTCTGACGGTCTTGACCTTGTGACGTCACTACTTGTGGTGCCGCTGCCTTCGGTGTTGCTTTTATGGTACAGTGAGTTCCCCATTTTTCGTTTATTCTATTTTAACCAGGGATTTTTTTTACTTGTTAATCAAAGAGGATTGTGTGAATAGAATCGAAACTTTATAGGTACCTACCTAATCATCCCTTCACGGATTGGACAGAGTTTTTGTTACACCCTGTATAATGATAAAAAGCAAGGAGTTTACATCAGATTACTCGTTTTCTATGGATTGTATATTGCAGGACGCGTCATTTTTATAGCATTACAAAATTTTGATTTTAATTTTCCTTTTTTTCTGTTGTACTGAATTTCATGAGAGAGTTTTATTCTTGTTGAAAAATCTGTGATAGCAGTGAACGTGAAGATTTGACTCTGCCCCACAAAGTGACTGAACACTTGTTGCATAATAGCTACCATAGATTGCATGTATACGCTCATAGATATTTCTAAATAACGAAAAATATTTTACTTACCAATGATATGATATGACCGTATTTGTTTTGATGCCTTCTGTTGGTCTTTTACACCACTTGACCACACATGACGTCATTTTTTACCACTTTTTAATGATTTTTTTGTCGTTGCGCTAACGACTGTCACCGAGCGCGTGACAGACATGACTAAACAGTGCTTCGGTTGTACTTTTTTAGCCCCGCCCACTCGGTTGTAGTTTGCGTGGTGCTATTTTTTGAGCAGAATTACACTTCCTTAGTATCTTTGTTCGTAGGTAGAATTCATCAATTTGATGAAATGAGAAAAGAAAACAACAAGACTGAAAGAGCCAAAATTCAGTCAGATAGATCTTAAGTCGAAGGAGATTTCTAGGCCAAGGGAGTTGCCTAAATTGGTAAGTTATCATTAAAATAATAAGTAAGTGTAGTAAGTTATCATTAAGGAGTAGCTAAGTGTAGTAAGTTATCGTTAAGTAAAAGTTATGTTGGAGAGTAGTTAAGTTAACTAACAAGGCCTTTTTTTAAGTGTAAAGAATTTGCAAAGTTACTTAATTTGGTCTAGGAATCATTAAGGAGTGGCTGAGTTATTTGAAGTTAAATTCTTTTGTAGTTAAGTTCTTGCCTAAAGTCATTTAGGAATTGTTAAAAATTATTTTACAAATTAAATATCATCATAGAAAAGCTGAGCATCAAGTAAAGTTAAAGATCTAGTAACAAGTTACATCTCATTAGAAAAGCTAAACATCATAGAAAGCTAAATATAAGATTATAAAGTTAAAGACATAGTAAAATTAGGACGTGCCATTCTTTTGTTTCAGGGTTAAGAAATTTTTCTAGAGTTAAGAGACAAAAAGGCGAAATTAAACTGGAATTAAAGTAAAATTAAATTTTGAAGGTAAAGTTAAATTCCAAAGGTCGCCCAATCAAAATGAATGGATGAGGTGTTAGATGCGTGGTAGTTGGTAGTGAGTGTAGTGGTTCGACACCTCTTAGTCGGACTCTAGATCCTCGAAGCGTCTGGTCGAATGTTTGTCTTTCTAGGATATTCTCCTAGAAGACAAGTTGTGTGGTATTCTCAGGTACAAGAATAACTATATAATTACTTAAAATAATTATACAGTTTAAACTCCTGTGCCCAAGTATACTGTGCTACTATCCGAAGGACAGCGTGATCGTATTAGTGTCTGTTTATGCGTGTAGCGATTTGATTAGTGTCCTGTATAGTAGGGTATAGTGTCTTTAAATGTTTCTAGCTACAGGATGAAGTGCACTACCAAGGAGTTGCCTCGGCCAAGTGCTGCGAGTGAAGTATGAAGTTTGCCTAAAGTACGCCTAAAGATAACTATCTATCTACCTTGGGTAAGGTTGTTTTAGAATTTGGAAAAGTGGGTTATTTCCGTGGGCGCCAAAACTGTCGCGTTACGGAAGGTAACGGAGCAGAATTTGGAAGAAAGCTAAATAAAAAAATAAAGTTGAAGTTCAAGAGTTTATTTTATAATGTTATAATGACTTATGGTTTTATTTACGTTCCTTCAGTTTACGTTCTTGGGAACGTTTGCAAAGGACCTCCTAAAAGTAATAACATTACATTATAATCATTATTATTTGTTATATCAATAATTATTAGGTAAGAAGTAGATGTATTATAAAAAATTGTATTGCAATTTTACATTAAAAGTTGCAAATAAATAATTTGTTTGAAGAATTGTTCCACAGTAATTTCCTGTGTCTCTAATTTAGTCAATATTTTTTATATTTCTTATCAAATATTATATCTATAGCGGAGCTGACGGATTAAAATGTAATAAAAATGTATTTTACATGATAATTACCAATCATTTGCTGTTAACGTTAAAGCTGGCAGGTATTTAAAAAAATGTGTCCTTTTGAGAATAGGTCATTACGCGAATAAGGCATTATGCGAATGTGTCTTTTTGAGAATGAGGTATTATGCGAATAGGTCCTTTCGAGAACAAGTCATTCCGAGAACGTGGCCTTTTTTTGGCCGTGTGGCATTTTGCGAATAGGTCCTTTTGCTACTAAGCCGTGTAGCGGGCTCTTTTCAGATGCGAGCGAGCGGGGTTGGTGTCGTTCGCCTCCATCTATAGCACATCTCTCGCACACATCCCTCTTTTTTATATCGGGTGATGATTCATTTGGAAGTACTTTTTTCAAAACTAAAATCGCGAAACCACTTGTCAATTATTAATAGGGTATTTGACAACATTGAAAATATACTGCAAATTATGGTCATCCTAACAGATAATGGCGTAAAAAACATATTCAACTATTATATAGACTAAATAAGGTCTATTGATTGATTAATTTCACCTAGAAAAATGCAATAATTTTTGAATTGTTTTCTGTGGCGAAAACGCTCTAAGATTACTGATGACGTCACTTTCCTGTAAATAAATATGACTTCAGGCTGTAACGGTTCAAAACTGAACATGCTATTTTATCTCAAATATTTTTCGAATTTTGTTTCATACTGAGCATAATATTATTTAACTATCGAACAAGTTATTATAATAAAGAGTAGTTCAGGTTTTGAGTTAGCAATAATGTAGGAAGTTCTTTAATCTTTCACGGCGCTAAAATTCAAATATTAGTCTCTGTGTAGGTAACGACGCTAATAGGTTTAAAATTTATTTATATTTATTATTGTTTATTTATCAAATTTTATTAGAGCCTCTCGAATATTATTATAATAATTTATTTTAGAAGATTACTTAAAAAAGGATTGAATTCGGTGTTAATTATTTCTGTAAGTTGTCAGTAGTGTCACACCACGTGATGTGTTTTAGCTAAAGTACGAAGAAAGATTGATATGAAGTTTCTTCGAAAGCGAGATTTTATGCTGCAGGTTTATAACTCAAATGAGGGTAGGCATTTAAAAAAATGTAAAAGTAGTCCGATGGGTGTTGCCAGTTAGGATTTTTAAAGTACCAACATTGTGATGCTAAATTGATCGGAAATTTTAGGTTTAATTGGACCGAATATTTAATGGAAAATGTTGTAATACGTATTTTAGCAAATTGATTCTAGAGGTTATGATATTTTGGGGAAGGCGAGATAAAAAGATTGAAAAGGGTTGGATTCAAATTGTAGCATATGGGAGGTTCAATTTGTTGTGAATATAAAATTCGTATTAATCAGAGTTCTATGATTATAGTACAATAATTTTATATGATTCTGGATAAATATGCTGAATATTATTCAAAGTTGTTAGTTTTGTTAGAAATGATGTAAGGGGGAAAACTTGTTGATTTATTTATGATTGAAACGTTGTTTCATACAATTGTATGAATTACTTAAATCAAATGTAGCTGAAATGTCAGTATAGAGAAATATTTAGGTAACAGATTAATTTTAATTTGGTTACAAATTGAGTGGCATTGTGCGCTTGAGTATAGAGAATCTTGAACATAGGAGGTTATTGGTTAGTTGAATTGTACGTTGAAATTATTGATTAGTATAGGGGTTCATTTTGTAAGATTAGTAACTTAAATATTATATTTATAAGTTGAGTAAGACAAAATTGAATTCTCCCCATTTTTGAAGGAGAAGGGAAAATTTTAGGAATAATTTATGTAAAGTAGGGAAATGAAGGTAGAAAAAAAGATGCTTAGATCGTGTGGGGTGAGTTTCCTGCAGAGAGTGAATGATTCTGGGGGATTATAAAAGGCGAAGTTGGGGGGAAATCGCTCTCTTTACTTTCTCCGATCTCAGCGAAGCATCAAGTGGAACTCAGAAGAAGCCGTCGATACCCTCTGTAAGAAACTTCAATCAAGTAGTATTTTATTTTAACGCAAGAAACATCAAGAAGTCAGGAAGATAGTGTTTTTAATTGAGGTTTTGACGTATAGGTCCGCAACCGGGTGCGAGTCTTTTGCTTATATGCTTTAATTAGGGCTTATATGGTATAAGTAAGCTTGAAATTAAAGTATGTAGATTTTGCTTGCGAATTTTCATGAAGTAAAGTAAATTTCCCAATAGTTTCAAGAATTTTCATGGTTTAAGGTTGTTCGAAATTTGTTTAAGCAATCAGGGAAAAATAAAGGGGGGGTAGATTTCTCTTTAGTTTTGTGTCTTTATTGGGCGTTCGGTCAATCCTCAAAGGGGTAGGTAAAATAGCATTGCTCTGTGGCGTGCAATGCGGGTTTCTGTTGAAAGATACCTAGTTTAGTCACTTAAGGTTACCAAGCTAGCCAACTCGCTCATCAACCAACGGTCCGAACGGTGTGTGGATGTAATCCCGTTTGAACGTGGAGGATATGGCTTGGTAATGTTAATCCTCTTTGTAGGTGCCTATTTGTTCCATCCCAATCAAATATGGCCACGCCCAAGCTGTTAGGGGAGTTTAGGGGAGTCATGCTTGCTCACGCTGTACAGGATCGGGGCGTCGGGGATGATGGTAAGCATCCCAAATATTGCATAGGAAATCGGAATTTAGTCGTTGGTAGGCAGGTAAATTCATTAGGTTTATAAATTCATTGTTAGGCGCGTAGCAACAGTAGCTTAGGTTAGCATCTCAAGGCGGGAGGGAAACTTGGATGCTGGTAAAAGGTTAGACATCCTCAAGAAGGTCGTGTTGTCAGCAAGGTAACAGCAGGAACGGTAGACAAGATAGGAGCTTTTAGGTAGGCGGTGGAGAGGTAGATCACTTCGTAGTGTATCGGATTTAGGTAGGCCGCAAATAGGTAGGCGTCGTCAAGATGGCCGCCAAGGTCAATAGGTAGTGATTCGAAATTTAGGTAGGCGGTGTTGAGAATCGGGTCGACAAAATGGCCGCCGTGGGTCACCAAGTGGAACATTCGAATTTATATAGGCGGTGAAGAGGTAGGATGACTTAGGAATGGAACATGGTGAATGCGGAAGTGTACAATATAATGGACGAAAGTTTATGTGGAATTACTGGTTATAATCCAATAGGATAGTATCAATCTTCCTTAGAATCAGTGTTGTGAATGATTACTACAGTGTGCTAAATTGTGTAGACTTTGCAAGCTTCAGTAAGTACCCACAAATTAATTTACTCTTAATTTAATTTAGATATCTTTTTCAGTTAATATTGAATAATGATTTAATAGATGGAGTAGAATCATAAATAAAGAATAGATTATTTATCTTTGAATTGGATTGGTCGAAGGGAGCTATGGTTGAACCGATTGTTTATAGATAGAATAAACTATTTTGGTAATTTTGAGAGGAGTGCTGAAACAAGATCTGAGTGTATGGAATAAGCTCGTGTCTCTAGTAAGTTAAGGTCGATTCACAACTTCTAGGTCACTAGATCAATGCTTCGAGTAAACCTTTCAAATTAACAGAATGATGTTTATGAATAACCGAGAAATAATACTTTGAAAAGTATCTACCAACTATGAAAGTATCATATTATTTAGTGAATATATAAAATTCACAAATAATAATGACAACATATCTTTTATCTGAGTTCAAATATTTAAACTATGTTCCACCAGCCAACTCAATTGAAAGATGTTAGAAATAGAATCTAGTTTACAATTGAGAACAAATATTGCCAAGTCTACTCAATATTAAATCGAAATACTGCTTTAACCTTTAGTAAATGACCTGAAGTCAATTCAGTTTATGGTTGTATATTTATAATTTAGTTGAGATTGAAGTATGGAAATCCCGTCATAGAATTTTACCTTGTTTAGAATTGTCTTTCCTTCAGAGTTTGAGAACTATCAGTGTCCCAAGTATATGGATAGTAATGTTGTGTCCATCTGTTATAATGTTAAACAGTCATACTAGAACTAATTATTTAATTATTCTAAATTTAAATTCGTAATTCAGCCATCGCAATTGAAGTAGAATTCTTCATTGTGAGAAACTGGTAGTTCGCTTGAAAGCACTCTGCTTGCCCTCTTTTATTAAAACTGACTGACAAAGACTAAGTACTATAACTTAAAAATATTCATTAATTAAATTTGTCATGAAAGAATATGGCTGGCCAGAAGGGAGTTGACCAAGTACGGAGACGAGACTCATTGTATCGGGCGGGGAGCGGGCCCATACCTTAGCTGGCAAAAACACAATTGCATATTCATTACTTGTACAATAACTTCAGAAAGTAAAAGAATTCTTATTTAATAGCGCTGAAAATTTTATTATACTTTGATCTCAGGCGACTAAAACTTCTTAACTTACCTGAAATAATCTCTCTTATTTTAATGAACTAAGTTGACAATAGATAATTTACATTATTTGGAATAACGTCATACATGGCATATAATTTGACACTTGGCAGCGGAAGAGAATTGCTCAAATTTAACTTTTCTCTATAACCCGACTTACCTCTTTTTACCTTGCAGTCTATTATGGTTGAACATACCCTCTTTTACCTTATAACAATACTCCATTTAACTCATAAATTCACTTTGATCATTTCCTATCAACGTAGGTTTATTTCGCTCATACTTACTTCATCTACGGAACGTAATTGGGAACGCTTTCCTTTTTATTTATAGTATTCCCATTTTTTGACACTAAAGAACTATGGGATTTCCCTTGGTAGTATGACAAATATTAAGAATTAATATGAAAGTAAAGTAAACTCACTTAAGAAAAATACAGACTTAATTTTTATTTCTCTGGTTATATCAATAGAGCAATATCTTTCATTTAGTGGTATTTTCTTTTAGAAATAAATGTAATAGCAGGAATAATTAAGACCTAGTAATGAAAGCGATTATTTCTATTGGAAAATGAAAATCAATACTAATCACACTTTTAAAAGAATTTGGGTTCACTAATTATCACATCCAGGGTTCCTCCATTAGACTTTCACAGGCCCTCTCAGATCACACAAAGCTCGTTAGTAAGGTTCTTTGTAGGTTAGTTAAGGTTGGATAAAGCAAACTTAGTAAATTGTATTTTGGAGGTTATTTAATCCAGTAAAATTTAGGTTCAATAGTTTAGTTATAATCAACGGTAAGTAGTAAGCGGATTTTGATTATCCTCCTGTCCTGTAGGTTATTAGGTTTCCACTTAGGTTTTAGTCTCTTGCATAGGCCGTGATCATCTAGTTCCATTGTAGTTAGGTCGTCGGTTACAAGGCGTTTGACACGACCATAGACTAAGGATCCGCGATTGATGGCTGTCAAATGGCTAAGCATATTACAATGTTTACAGGCTAGTGACGTCAACAAGTCACGTGTCAGCGCCATAGCGTTTTTGGCGCGGTTTTAAAATTTAAAACTAACACTGTTTTTTTTTAATGAAATACATAGATTTTTCCTGAAATATCAATGTGGTGCGCTTATTACGTAATAAGGAATAATTTGAAATGGTTTTCCAAAATTAGTCAAATAGCCTATTAAAGCAGATGTTACCCATGTCGCCTACACATGCGGCAAGCAGGCGGCGAGCGCGCGGCGCAGCGCCTGGCGCACGTCGGCGCGGCCCTCGCAGAACACGTGCGTGGCGTGCCGCTCCACCTGCACCAGCGTGTCGTGCCGCGGCAGGTGCACGATGTCGCCCTCCACGCGCGCCTCCGTGATGCCCTCGCGCGCCAGCGCCACCACGAACGATTCTACGTCCAACGCGCCCCAGTGGACCCGCGCTGTTTCTCCATCTAATTTAGATGACAATAATTTGACATGAGAATTAAATTTGGGTCCCCACTTGGTTAATTTCCGTTACATCATCTTAAGGCTGCGCAGTCTGCACACTAGCGCCGCCATTAGAAAAAAAATCATAGTGCTTAAATAAAGACAAATTTGTAAATTATCTCTCTGGAGTGCACACAATATTTTCTAGCCTGTCGTTTTGTTATATGGACTTTTATTGCGAAAAGTGGCCACTTTTAACAATAAAAGTCCATTAAACTATACGACCGGCTAGAAAATATTGCTTAAGTGATAAAAAATACCGCAAAGCTTGTTCGGAGTGCACTCCAGAGAGATAATTCATAATTTCTTTTTTATTTAAACACTATGATTTTATTTCCAATGGCGGCGCTAGTGTGCAGACTGCACGCTCTTAAAACATTTTGAATTTAATAAATAATAAAATAAATAACATTAGTTAGACGGCGTTAATGAGGGGTTAAAATATACACTAATGTAGTTGAAAACAATAATTCGTTCATTTAATTTCGGACAAGTTTCGGAGATTTTTGTTGCTTATGATGGCGTAGATAGTCTAGGTTGTAGACTTACCATTCATTTGAAGTGGTGCCGGCAGGTGAGGTAACGATGGTGATGGCAATAAATCCAAGCGATTAGCTCTCAAAGCCAACGCAGCAGTAAGAGGGGCTAGTCGTAACGTCGCTGTGGGGGCGCTAGCCGGTGTAGCAGTGGGGGTGGGCGGGGGCGAGCAAACTACATGCTTATGAGTAAGTAAAGAGATCGACTCACCAGAGGTTCCAGCGGATGGCAGTAGCGGTTCTGGCAACAAATCCAATCGATCATCCCTCAACGCCAACACAGCAGTAAGGGGGGCTAGTCGTAGCGTCGCTGTGGGAGCGCTAGCCAGCGTGGGATCATGGGCGAGAAGAGACCGACTCACCAGAGGTTCCGGCGACTGGCAGTGGCGGTGCTGGCAACAAATCCAAGCGATTATCCCTCAACGCCAACGCAGGAGTAAGGGGGGCTAGTCGTAGTGTCGCAGCGGGGGCGCTGGCCGGCGTGAAATCATGGGATTCGTGGGCGAGAGCGCGCCAACTACACGTAGAGACCGACTCACCAGAAATGCCAGTGGCTGGCAGTGGCGGTGCTGGCAACAAATCCAAGCGATTATCCCTCAACGCCAACGCAGCAGTAAGGGAGGGCTAGTCGTAGCGTCGCTGTGGGGGCGCTAGTGGGCGTGGGATTGCGAGCGAGAAGAGACCGACTCACCAGAGGTTCCGGTGGCTGGCAGTGGCGGTGCTGGCAACAAATTCAATCGATTATCCCTCAACACCAACGCAGCAGTAAGGGGGGCTAGTCGTAGCGTCGCGGTGGGGGCGGGGGCGGGGGCAGGGGCGCGCAAACTACACGCTTATGAGTAGATAAAGAGATTGACTCACCAGAAGTGCCGGCGGCTGGCAGTGGCGGAGCTGGCAACAAATCCAATCGATTATCCCTCAACGCCAACGCAGCAGTAAGGGGGACTAGTCGTAACGTGGCTGTGGGGGCGCTAGCCGGCGTAGGATCGTGGGCGAGAAGCGACCGACTCACCAGAGGTTCCGGCGGCTGGCAGTGGTGGTGCTGGCAACAAATCCAAGCGATTATCCCTCAACGCCAACGCAGCAGTAAGGGGGGTTAGTCGTAGTGTCGCAGCGGGGGCGCTGGCCGGCGTGAAATCATGGGATTCGTGGGCGAGAGCGCGCCAACTACACGTAGAGACCGACTCACCAGAAGTGCCAGCGGCTGGCAGTGGCGGTGCTGGCAACAAATCCAAGCGAATATCCCTCAACGCCAACGCAGCAGAAAGGGGGGCTAGTCGTAGCATCGCGGTAGGGACGGGGGCGCGCAAACTACACGCTTATGAGTAGATAAAGAAATTGACTCACCAGAAGTGCCGGCGGCTGGCAGTGGCGGTGCTGGCAACAAATCCAAGCGATTATCCCTCAACGCCAACGCAGCAGTAAGGGGGGGCTAGTCGTAGCGTCGCTGTGGGGGCGCTAGTGGGCGTGGGATTGCGAGCGAGAAGAGACCGACTCACCAGAGGTTCCGGCGGCTGGCAGTGGCGGTGCTGGCAACAAATTCAATCGATTATCCCTCAACACCAACGCAGCAGTAAGGGGGGCTAGTCGTAGCGTCGCGGTGGGGGCGGGGGCGGGGGCAGGGGCGCGAAAACTACACGCTTATGAGTAGATAAAGAGATTGACTCACCAGAAGTGCCGGCGGCTGGCAGTGGCGGTGCTGGCAACAAATCCAAGTGCTTATCCCTCAATAGCCAACGCAGCAGTAAGGGAGGCTAGTCGTACTCGCAACGTGGCTGTGGGGGCTCTAGCCGGCGCGGCGGAGGATCGTGGGCGAGAAGGGACCGACTCACCAGAGGTTCCGGCGGCTGGCAGTGGTGGTGCTGGCAACAAATCCAATCGATTATCCCTCAACGCCAACGCAGCAGTAAGGGGGACTAGTCGTAACGTGGCTGTGGGGGCGCTAGCCGGCGTAGGATCGTGGGCGAGAAGCGACCGACTCACCAGAGGTTCCGGCGGCTGGCAGTGGTGGTGCTGGCAACAAATCCAAGCGATTATCCCTCAACGCCAACGCAGCAGTAAGGGGGGCTAGTCGTAGCGTCGCAGTGGGGGCGCTAGCGGGCGTGGGTGTGGGGGCGGGGGCGGCGCGCGCGGCGGCGGCGGCGGCGAGCGCGGCGGGCAGGTGCGCGCGCGCCGAGCGCCGCCGCACGCCGCATGTGCGCGCGGCGCCGCGACGGACTACTACTGTCGGCACTTCGGTTGTTATGTGCGCTCTGTCAGGGGGTGAAAGGAAAACAGAATTTTAATCGACTATAAAATCCGACAAAAAATAATAATTGACGAATGAAAATCTAAACGGAAATAAAGGTGTGTTCGCTGGGGTGGAGTGCTGGCTCGTTCAAATGAAGAACGACTTCTTGAGATATAAATGGTATATTAAGAACTTAGTACATTGGGTTTAATTTATATACGTCGTTATAGTATTTCGAACGGTGGAAGATGGAAGACGAGAGGGGAAGACAGAGAGGGCGCGTGCCGGCCGGCCGCGCGCCCTATCTGGTTTCTTGACAATGACGTTGACGTTTGCGTTGGATGACAGGTGACATTTCGATGGCAGTATTGCCAGGCGTGAACAAAGGTTTATTAATAACCGTTTCGATTAGCTGGTTATTGATTTACAAACTATGTAATCAGAACAATTATGATCTCTAAATTCCAGCAGAGTTAAGAGGCCGTATACGTTTTGCCGCTCTCTAGCACGCACATTTATTTAATGTTTTCTCAAGATTTCTTAAATCTGAGTGCCTAATTAAAAAATGTGTTCCGGCAATATAAGATTACGAACATTTTAACATTTATTTCAGTTACGTGTTACTGAAGTACAAAGAATTTCTGACATTTATTTGAGAAAAACGCCCATAAAACATCTCGCCTTTTGGGCTTTTGTGCCTCAACAAAACAAAAACCATAAAAATAGTTGCTTTTTTTTATTTTCAAATTTTTTTACAAAACTATTAGTCTAAGCCTGGGACTGAAGACAGTTTTTATTTGTAGTTAAAGCATTTAAAACTTTCAATTCAACGTTCCGCCATCTTGTCTGTATTGAAAATGTTGCCACACAGTAAAAGTACAGACTAAAATAAAAATCGATTTCTAAGTATACCGAATCCGATTCTTTTGTTGATGGTCGACTATGTGAAATAAAAATAGTTTCCTAGTCATGTTGAATTACATATTTTATTCATATGATTGTATTTGGATGCTTTCCTCGCGGAAACTTCTTAAGAAAAATAAAAATAAAACAAAGCCAAATAATCAATTTTAATATAATACCATCAATACAGTCACATTGACGGTGACGGAAGGAAATAACGTTTAGACCACAGAGCAAGCTATTCATTAAGAAGAAAAAGAAGGTTTTGATTTTTTAAAAAGCTCTTTTAAACGATTATAAATAAACACTACTGTCTATCTTGTCAAGAGACGGCGGTGTATGTTATTGTCATCGTACGTGATTATTTGATATGATCGTTTGTTTGCTGTGCAATTTCCGAGTTGAGCTTAGTTCTTTGGTCATTTGTGTTTTGTAAGAGTGAACTGGACACGTAGTTCTGTTGTGACAATTTACCAAGTTAAGCTAAGTTAAGTTAGGCTAGGACCAAAGGTTTAACGTGCTTTCTGATTCTGAAGCACGGAGGAGGAGACAACAGTATTTTTGGGTCACCCATCCTGTAACCAACCCTTGCAAACAAGTCTGCCCCGCGGCGATAACCAGCTGTGACATCGAACTCCTCCCCTTAACTTGTTACTTACATTTTATTCTCAAAACAAGACGTTTACAAAAAAACATAACCTAAAAAGGTTATAGAAAACTTGTAATATAAATTATACTAGGGTAAGATATCAAAAACTTATTACTGATTTTAATTAAGGAATCTATCAGCTAATGAAATCAATTAAAATTATTAGGGCACAATAGTTATTTGTTATACAAGAGAGCAAAGTCATTTTTTGCTGCGAGTGCTGACTTTTAAATCACGAACTAGCGAAGTAGTCTAGAATTGAATCACGAGCGTAGCGAGTGATTCTAATATAGACTACTGAGCACAGTGAATGATTTAAAGGCACGAGACATCAAAAAATTTGCTCTCGTGTTAAACATACAACTTTTCACCTCTACCAGCGAGAAAAGGTGTTAGAAATTAAAAAAGCACTTTGCCTCACGCTCGCAGCAAAAGTCGATTTTGCTGCGAGTTTTTGGTAAAAAAAGTCGATTTTGCTGCGAGTTTTTACGCGCCAAAAGCACCCTTTTCGTGCTGGAGAGGTGAAAAAATATTTAGAGTGAGATGTTGTGCTCTTAGAAAATGGGCGATCTCCTTTAAGAAATCTTGAGGATAAATGATATGTGCGAGCGAGAGAGCGGCAAATCATATACGGCTTCTTAGGGCTATAATTTTGTAAATATTAAAGTACATCAAAACCTGAAGGTAGGTAAGTAATAGGCATGATGACAATTTTTTTTATTTTATGTTACATAAATTAACTCTCAAAAGAAAGAAACATTCGTAAAAGAATTATTTCACCAGCATGAAAACTGCCCGAGATATGCACAGTTTGAAATGCACACAAATGGACTCACCCAAAAACGCTCCATACTAACGGCTACTCAATTATGACGTCACGCCTGAGTAGTTTGTATGCAACGCGTAGGAAATTTGTTCGGCAGCTATATTAAATATTGTGTTTATCAAAATGGTTTCTTAGACAAAGCTATACCTTTACGGACTAATTAAAGGTATCATTTATTTCAATAAATTTTATACTTTTTAAATGGATTTGTTCACCCAACTTTGAAGGGTCATAAAACAAATAATATGCAATACCTATATAAAACCAAGAGGTATACAAGCTACTCTAAAAGTTAAATATGTTTACGATTTTTATTAGTATTTCGTGATTTTATTCATTAGTCATCATCCTATAAAAAATATTGTTATCTAGTTTAATGACATAATCTAATCACACAATGAGCTTAAATCTTGGATGAATTAACCACTGGATACGTAACGTAAGAAAAATGTATGAAATCACGATCAACCAATTTTTGCGGGGTGAGGGGGGATTACACTTGTCAAATAATGTCAATGTTATAGGGTGATGTAGCCGGTTTTCGGCCATAATTGCCGGCCAAATATTATGGATTGTGAAACTCATACATTAGTTTTCGGCCAGGCGGCCGAAAAGCAAATGACCTCCCAAAAACGCATTTAGTTACCAGGCCATCAAAGGTGAATGCGCAGGCTATATACAAAATTACCCGAGCCCCGGTGCAAATTGAATCTATCTCAGGTTTAAGTACCTTTTATGTGTATAACAAAAAAAAATATGGGACCTCTTTGATCGGTGAATAACATAAAAAAACTGCAATTTTTTTTTTCAGGCGTTAATATTTTACGTGGCTAAAGGTATATTTTCAAAAAATATTAGGTAATAATCACGCCCTACCAATCCGCATTGGGGCCCCTTATTATTTATTTATTATTATTATTAGTTAACCGGAGGCGCCCAATTACATAACTAACATAGTTAACTTACTTTAAGATAAACAGAAATGGGTAATAGCCGAACACCCTCTTGTATAGGTAACTCAAGACCTTTTGTACTTTTTGACCATTACCTTATATTTCGTTTCGTGTGGATTCCGCACACATGAACTCGTTTCTAATTTTTTATCTTAGTTATGGTCAGTCCTGTTTATCCACCCATAAGAAAAGCCTGTGCCCCAGCAGCGGGGACATTATAAAATTATAAAAATAGCTGATGTGCAATCACGTCTGATAGCTGGATGCGCAAATTTTTCTAGGTTATGTCAAGCTCAACCAAGAAAGTACAAAATGCTCATAACATGAGCGCAACATCCAAGCGTTTGGCGGCCATGAATGCACGAGAAATAATATTCATTTATGGCACTGCGACCCTGTGCTTCAGAATTATACAAAATGTAGGTATAATATGTTTTGCTCCGCACATGCCTCAATTGAATTTTACATCTTATTAGAAAATTTTGTTCATTATTGATATTAATTCTTTCTGGATGTCGATAGTATTCAATTTCATATACTCCCGTCCTTTGCATATGCCCACTGCAATAAGAACGCGCGCGCCAACTTTAGGTGGTACGTTCCTATTGCGATTAAAATTAATTGTTCGTGTGTGAGCTGTGTGTGTGGGGGAAAATCTATAATATGTTGGTCATTAGCATTTAATCTTTGAAATGTGACTCTTTGGCGATTAATATTATTTTCTTCAATATAATCCGCCAGAAGATTTGGTTTATTTAAATTCAACCGGATTGATTCTATGAATTCAGCTGTGTATTGGCTATCCTCATAAGGCTATTATTGAAAGCAGTTGATTAGAGCTCCCGCTATTTTAAAATCATTGAAGCTGTTTGGCGAGGCGCGGTTGAAAATTCTGTGCCTGAAGATTTTAAAATCTCTTTTGAACTTACCGTTTACGGCCTCAATGACCCATCTGCAGATTGTAACTAGTCTTGACTTGTTAGCTTCTATAGTCGTCAATTGACTTTCGTTTCGCCGTTTCGTCAGCGGCATATGTGCAGCATATCCATAGGATTCTATGACAGTTTGATAATTTCGGCTCTATTACCAGTGTTAACAGCAGTTCCTCGCGCGAAATGACTTTCAAGACGAAAATTTACGGAAGTCAAACATGATTTTGAAAACGTTTTGTAAGAAAAATGTTGCTTTTTGTTGATTATTATTGGCTTTTGTGTAGGTATAAAAGTATCTCTTAATAATATTAACTATTAAAAAAAATGAGATATATTTTGTTTAAAATTATATTATGAAAATATTAATATTTAAAAGGTTTTTCGTAAACGTCAGCTCCTGGGGGCAGTACGTCTCGTAATTTGTTTCTAATTATATTTTGTATACGTAATAAATAAGTGTATTGGCAACTTTTAATAACACCGCGAAAAAGAAATTTCACGAAAAATTTATTTCATGCATTCTTACATTTTCCGTAATGGCCGAAAACCAAAGGGGGCCGGCAAACCGGCTAAGTCACCCTACTTTGTTTACATACCAAATTTTATTTATTTTGCGAAAAATTGCTACTATAATAGGTTGAAATTGTGCTTACGCGTGAAAAGAAACATTTCTTGATTGCCCGCTATTTTTTTTGCTGAACAATACGAAGCATTTTGTCCATTTTTGTACCAATGTTTCGCCACGAGCTCTAGCATCACACTGACAACGCGATATCGTTTACTGAGGCTATCGGTCACAGTAAGTGGCAGAGGGGTAAAGGCGAATATGGCTGTCATTTCGCATCCAGTGGTTAATTCATCCAAGGCTTAAATAGTAAGTAGTTAGGCCAAATACTCAAACGAATCTTAAAGTTAGGGCTACCTTAAATTCAAAAAAGTTGTCAGATTTGACAGAAACTCTATGAAACTGACAGCTTCCTTAAAATTAAGGAGACCTTCACTTTAGATTTTAACTAAGAAGCCTTTGAGTATTCGGCCATAAGGCTCTAAAAGACTAAAAACTGATCGATTTCTCACCTCGGTGCCGAGTGTTGGTGATGAGCGGGCGGTGGGGCGTATTGGTCTGGCAAGGCCAATTCCTTCGGCCTTAGTTCTCGAACTAGTTTACTGGCCTGAGAGTAGTTTAACGAAGTGTCGATGGGGCAGTGGAACGCTTTCATACTCAACGGCTGGAAGGGGGCTAGCGCATCTGTGTGGGGGAAGTCGGGCTCTGTGAAAAGAGATTTTGAGAGTTAGTATAGTTCTTCTATCTCACGCTATGAATGTGTTAGGCGTGCACATGCACATTGTTTGTCTGTTTGTCATAGTGTGCGTCTGCACACTCTCGTATTACACACACCAAAATAACGTGCATGTGCACGCCTAACAATATTCATAGCAAAACGGTCTTCGTGAGATAGAACAACTGTAATTCAACTCCCAATAGTTATAGACGCGATCGTTCTAATAGTGGTGAAAAAAATGACCAATTCGCAATTAATGAGCCCAATTTGTGGTTATTAAAATTCGCGGTTTGCAAACTTAATGCGATCTCTTGGACTATCGCGAATGGACCAAGGCAAGAACCTTATATATGACTCTGGACATTGCGTCACCTTTTGGGGCTTGAAGAACGACAAAATAACCTTGAATGACGTAAACGATATTTTCCATCTCTTTCATTAGGGTGACAACAATGTTGTCCATTCGTAGGACAG
The DNA here is from genome assembly GCA_943789525.1 of Agriphila geniculea. Taxonomy (NCBI): domain Eukaryota; kingdom Metazoa; phylum Arthropoda; class Insecta; order Lepidoptera; family Crambidae; genus Agriphila; species Agriphila geniculea. The sequence continues at coordinate 24,945,381 of OX038871.1, forward strand.
TCGCTACAAATAGGTACTTACTACAGACTATCAACTTATGCCTACGGCGTAAGTTTTTTGGACGACCAATCCAAACATTCAAAAGTGTTTAGATTCTAAACATTTGAATGTTTAGAATAGTTTAGATGTTAGTTAGTGCCAAAGTTTGTATGTTTGGGTATCTCTAAACGTACAAACATTCGCATTTAGAATATTACTGCATTTATAGGATTATTACTACTCTTGACCAACCATATTATAACCTTTCTATATATTCATTCAAACCCCCCTTTTGGCCAGCGGCGGCGCGCAACACAAAATATTTACTTAATGATTATTTTCGGTTGGCTCCTCTCCGGATGGACGATACTGTTTTGGAATGGTGGTCACACTGGGGGTCAAGTCTGCTATTGTTAACATCATATAATCGTGTTTCAATGGTGTTTGAACGGTAATGCTTTTTAACACAGTTCTTGATTCTTAAACCCAAAACTGAGACACAGTGTCTAACGGGTTTGGATTTTTAGGAAAAACAATGTGTTTCAATTTTGGGTTTACAAAAACAAGAATTGTGTCAAAAAGCACTACCATCCAAACACCATTGAAACACGATTACGGCGTTAGTCACGATAATAGCAAACTTGACCCCTTGGTCCTGTACGGTCCGTCTGGTTAAAAGTCAAAACTTGGAGATACGTGGTGAGGTTTAAGACTTAGGTACAGATGCCGGCATATATATTGGCAAGAAAATGAAAGAGACAAAAGATGCGCAGTAGCCATAAACTTAGTGTTTATGGCTACTGCGCATCTTTTGTCCCTTACTTTCTCTTGCCAATATATATGCCGGGCAGTTTTTTTTTATACACACCTGCCCTTCCACCCTAAAGTCACGTGTATTTTTATTTTGTACAATGAGGAATGTCCATAAAAACAAATTGGCTGAATATTTTTATAGGCAGGAATAAGCGCCCTTAGCAATAGAAAAAAGTTTTAGAATTTTCGGTTGTGTGAAAAAAAAATTAAGTCTCATTATTAGTCATTGTATTAAAAAAAGTTGCAATATAAAATGTCAAAACTGCATTATTTTGGCCGTTGGAAATAATTTCCTTCTAACGGTAATTGGGATATACTATAAATGTTTCTTTTCCTCATCGGTTCGGAATCTGAAAAATAAAATAAGATTAATTTTTATTTTGTTACTACGAATAAACAATAGGTGTCAAAGACCATAATAACTAGTATAGTAGTAAGGTAGTCAGTTAGGTAGGTCCGATTCTTAGCTGAAACTGATCTAAATTGTTTAACTCAACTACGTAAGATAATATTTTAGTTTACATTACATTTTTTCTCTCTGTTAAGAATACAAAATAATTCCGCTCTCAAAGTTAAATGTGGCATAAAAACATAAAATGTAATGTTAGGTAGGATAAACGTAAATTTTTCATCCAAATCTTTCTTTCTTATTCAAAAGTTCTGCTGTGATTATGGTCACCCTGCGATATGCAGATAATATTTCTAAAGCTTCTTATGTGTCGAAAATAAATACAGATTTGTACATATTATATTTATTATATTGAAATAAAAAATACGTAATTAAGGTGGAATTATAATTAACTTCTATAATATTTCCGAATTAGATCGGAAACAATCTTTGAAATCTGCTAAAATTCAGATTTCTGAGAAGGAAAAATTGAATGCTGAAAATACTTTAAAAAACACTTACTTGTGAAATATAATGTTAGAATTTGGTTTTGAAACACTTTTGCAATTTTGTACAATGCAACACATGCTTTGTAACGCGAATTTTATTTAAATAATTTTATATTTTTGTACATAAACGTGAGATGCGGTGGAAAATCATTGACATTAGTGACATGTCAAATCAAAGACAATTCCATCAGTGATGCCACCTTATTTTTATTTGGTAACTTATAAAATATGGAGAAATTACTGTTAAACGTAAAATATTGTAATAACAAAATGGACTCATCTGTCCTCTAAATAATTACTTTGGCATGTACTAATAAATTTTAACATCATGTAACTAATTTAAAGTGTGCCGATATTTACATTTATTTAGAAAATCTAATTAATTGTTGTACATGACCTGGGTAAATTGACTATGGATTGGGATATTTTGTACTTAGCATGGCAATTTCAGTCACAGTGTGAGAGGGATAAAAGATATCTGCAAAGGTGAATGACCTCATCCCCAACCATCCTTCAGTAGTAGAATGTCCAGTGTCATAGAATATGAATATAAGGTTCTTGGACCAAGGGCACTACCTACTATCGTAATCGTTTTCATTTGACAGATGGATGTGACATATTGACACAAATAAAAACTTACCACAGAAAAGTAGCAACGTATCACATTCATCTATCAAATGAAAGCGATGTAGGTATGTTAGGCGGTAGGGCCGCCATTCCGCAGTATAATAATATAATGCCGCGCAAGTTGTGAAATCTCTATGGTACCTGTAAATATGATGGCGTGTGCGGGATTGTTGGCCCAAAGCTCCACCAGGTGCACGGCTGCTCCAAATCGTAAGCTTGGATGGCCGCAGAACACAACGCATGGCTGTGGAAAAATAATAATGTTATGTAGAATTGGGCCTGAAACTAAACATAATAATGTTACTTTTGAAATGAATAACAGCTGAGCTGGGTAAATAAAATCAAGCCTAAAGAACTCTTTATGAGAAATATTTTTGGATTAGTTCTTTAGTATTATTACCTATAAGAAGTGATCAGAAACCAAAGTTGTACGGAATCGCGGAGGTTGCAGTTTCATGCGCGCGCTCATCGCCCCAGCCACACAATACATAATAGTACAAGTACAGAAAAGACACCCAGCAAGATCATTTCAATTAATAGCGACTCTTGCTACGACAAAATAAAGTGCAATTCAGTTCGCACAGAGCGCTCCTTTCTCTAGTTATATTTACCCAGAAGTTGCCTCTCTTTCTATCGCGTACTCATATCTCTTCCGTTTCCGACGACGTTAGGGTTGTCTTGTTTTAAATGTACTGCGTAGCATATCAAAAAAGGAAAGCGATTGTACGTATGGTATAAGAAAAGCTTACAACAATATTGGAACATTTTGTTAAATATCCATAAGCAACCGAGTGTCGAACTAACGTGCTTGCGGTCGGCACGCGGCAGCCCACTGCATTGGCAAAGTTAGTATGAAACCACAAATTATAACAATTATTTATAAAGTAAAATAATTATGAGAGTTATACCTGACGGAACTCCGCGCTAAACGCATCATCATGTAGATGCTTAGCGTGGCGTAGCCTCCCAGCCCTTGCCAGAGCCGCGTGTGGGAACGGTTCTTCAGGAAGGTATACTTTAGCTTGCTTTCCTACTGACACCCACTCAGCTAAGATGTTGCTGTAAGCCAGCGATGAATCGGCCACTGGCGATACCACGTATAAGGGTACGTGTTGTAATCCTGCGCCGTCTAGATGTGCCGACAAGCATTCAAGGAGGTCATACAATACTCCGCTTGGGTAAACTGGGCATAGTACGCAGCCACCGCCTCGTAGTGTTACAGTAGCGTGAACACATAAGTCACCTAACATGTGATCAGGATTGTGGGCTGGAGTTTGTGTCAGTGCCGCTAAGATTAGGAGATCGGCTCCACGTAGCGCAGCCTGTAACCAATAACAGTCACATTATCAAATGCACAAGAATCAAAGTCTTGTGTAATACTAGCTTCCATATGCAACTTTGTCAGCGTGGATTTTCAAAAAATCCCTATGGAACCTTTGACCAGGATAGAAAGTATTGTTTTAATCTAGGCTATAAACTATCTGTGTGCGTTCCGTATCTGTTCAGCCGTTTTTACTTTTTACATGATTGAGTAACAATCATCCAAACTTTCACATTTATAATATTAAGTAGGACAACTTATAGACCCTTTGAAATTGAAAATAAACTCGTCATTGGTGATACTGAAAAGTTATTTTAATGCTTATTGAAGTACTTTGGCTATAAAACGCATAAACTAACCTGGTTGATAGGCCGCGGATGCGTAGTCAGTGTAGAGGATCCGCTAACATATGCAACCTTCTCTCTGGCTGACCGTAGCACCCAATTGGCCGAGCCCAGGCAGAAGCCGGAGCTGACAGCTGTAGCATCAAGAGCGCCATAGATATCTACGTGCTCGTCGTAACCGACCACACGCACTCTTGACAGAGCGCGGGCGACTGACGCAGGGGAGAACAACCGACGCCATGAACGCGGTCTCGAAGCCAGTGCAAGTGGTGGGGGTAACACATGAAGCAACTCTTTCCATCGCTTCGCTGCACCCACATTCCCCCCTCCACCGGCCCCAGACACCCATTCCGCTAGCTCTTCTAAATAAAACCTCCCGATCTGCAGGGTTGGCTCTGTTGCGTACACCTGCCCTTTAAAGCCTGTATCTTCTGTGATAAAAGGCAGTGCCATCATACATGTGTAGTTGGAGATCAGGATAACATCAAGCTGTGAGAAGTCTACCACTTTGTCGAGTGGTGGACAGAACTCGGGAATACTGTCAACAAATACTCTTCCACAGCATTCTTTTAGCTCCTGAAATTAGTTTTGACTTAATTTAATTACTCTCACATGAAATACAGTGTATTAATTAATGATCCCATAGTGGGAAAACCGTTTCTTCGAACATTAAACTGAACTACTTTTACTATGGAACCAACCAACTCTGAAATTGCGAAAAAAAAATCTGCTGTTTCAACATTTTGATATTTTCAGTTTGATGCTCCAAAGAAATGGTTTTCTCATTTTGGGTTCATTCATTAACACATTTTAATCTAATATTTTTTAATATTGTTATTCCTGTAAAGCTCCCGAAATTGTGTTGATTAACAAGTGATACCTAAATTAAATTATTGTAAATTGCATAAAGTATGATATTTAAAATACTTTGTTGTTTTTAAATTTCAGATTTTGCATTCACAATTTTATTTTTATACAATACTAATAAAATATACTAGAAAAAACCAGATCAATTCTCAGATGTAAATCGAACCCACAACCTTTGGATCTCCAGTCCAATGCTCTGACCACTGAGCTACCGAGTGTATTTTTCTTAGTATATTATTTAGTATTGTTCTTTGTTGTTGTTTCTTCAATATTATGATCTGTGTTTGAAATAAAAGATGCTTATTGTGTGTGTGTGCTATTTCCTTTAAATCACCTACCAAATTCTGTACCAGGATTGAACTCCTAGGGAACAAAATACTTGTGCGGCTAGAGCTAGGCTTTAGGCTAAAAAGGTTTTAGGCTTGTCATGGTGGAGTAATAAAGACAGGATTCTACAGTGTAGTTTTATTTCCAAAATAAGGAACCTTCTAGGGTTCTTTGTTAAAAGGTTTAGTCAAAAGGTTATAGTTCGCTACCTGTGATTGTTATTTAAACCTAGTTATTACATAGAGTCAAAGTCAAAAATAGCTTTATTCAAATAACTTTTGAATCGTCTATATTTTCCTATCACCCGTTCAATACTTTTTTAACTTAGAACAGTCATACTGAACAGCAGAACTGTTTTGCTGCTTAAACATTTATCTAGCCACTTTTAAGGTATTTTATATAAATTTATTACAATTCACTGCATATACATGATTGATAGACGGCTATTTTTCTTGGACTGACATACAAAGTCTTTTTCAATTATTAGTTTTTGGAACAAAATAAAAATTTGACATAGTTACGCAACAAATAAGTTTTTAATCTGGGAAAGAGGTCTCACGGCCACGTTACAGGCTATTGAAGGTCATGCGATAACCAATGGGCGCACACAGTTTTTCTTTGGGAGCTCATTTCGTGGAATGAATTTTAGATACTGTGTACATATTGGCCACCACTTTTTATTATGACTTTGAGAATTAAGATAATATTTTGTTGGCTAATTTTGATGATGAATGAATATAAAATAAAACCTTCTCTGATTTATAACACTCTACAAAAGTCAATGTTTTAAATATCAAATAGCAGGATAATTTTGCAGATTCACAAATGTCCATCAGTAGGGGCACTACTGCTACCATGGCTTTACACTCTGTATTATTACAATTTTTCATCTTGTTTAGGCTAAATGGACACTTTGTTTTTTTGATAGTTTGAACTACTTACCCCTTCTAAGAGTGGGTCATTGAGGTGAGGCGGTGTGTAATTAGGCAATGAAGCCAGTCTTGTGCTCGGTACTGGTGGCAGCGGTAGAAAATTTAAGACTGAGTGTGCTGACAGCCCACAGTCCAACATAATCAGTAACTCTCGAAACGAGAGCACAAAGCAGGGCTTCGACGCATCACTGCTCAGACAGTACTGAAACACATTACAAATTCAAACTAAAAATTATCTACAAGACGTTCGTTTGAATCAAAAATGATTTAATTATTTGCAAAGGATACAATTACACAGCTTTTTCATTAAAATAAGAAGTAATAAAAGATATTTACCAGCTTCATTTCGGTTTGTTTATTTTTATAACCTTAAAATCGTTTAAACGTAAATAAATGATCGATGTAGTTATTAAATTACTAAGTTTGATGGTTTATATCTTATTTGATAAGTGATTCTGTTCAACTAACTAACTATGAATTCTGCTTAAAAAATATTTAGCTGGTAAAAAATCCAGCAGAATCAACACAAACAACGACCCAGAACCCAGACAGAACGAAACAAAATGATTGACATTGACACTGACAGCTGTTTGACTAATTGCGGCAAAGGGAAAGAGACATTCTGCCAAACTATCCAATTCTGTTAACTTGATTAAAAACATACAGTAAACTGGGGTGAATAGCAACAAAATTTTGGTTTCAACTTTTCATATTTTTGTAAATTTTGGTCGACTGTCTAAAATAACTTATTGCCTTTTTTTAGTTGTTTTTGCTAATTAATGCTCAAATATTCTTCTGAGTGCCTAGTACGAGTTGTGTTTCGCACCTCACTTTGCGAATAGTATCGAGTGAAAGAGAGAAAATCATGCGAGTGAGTGAACGAGTGAAAGAGAGAAGACGATAGTTAACTATTCGCAAAGTGAAGTGAGAACAAAAAACCAACTCGTACTAAGCCCTCTGATAATTAATTAACTGTGGAAGCTCGCTTTGTTCCATAGACTTCGTCAGCGTTCACTCTAGAAGAGCCATTTCAGCCATTTTGTTTATGATCATGGACAATGTAAATTCATATTTTTTTTAAGTTCCTCGAAGTTTCGACAATTAATAGTCTGATTTTAAAAATCTTGTCTTCTATTTCAATCTCCAACTGTTACTTAGGCAGCCATTACATACTCATGCAAGCATCAGTCACATTCCATCAGTCATGCATGTCAGTAACGGCTGTGACTGACGATTAACCTACCGTCTAATGGGGTGATTGATGATTGCATGAGTTGATTTCTTCTTTCCATCAGTCAGTCAGTCAAACGTAATTCATGACTGAGGGAATTTGACTGACGCTTGCATGAGTGTGTAATAGCTGGCTGCCTTACTGCTGTTGTAGTTCTATTATTATTGCACATGTGCGGTTCCCATCTAGGGGTCGTATCTCTACAGGCAACCAGTTCCCCTACCGGAGCCTCCTGCGCTACGCTATGCTACGCTAGTCAAGGCCTACTGACTGCTTTCGGTTTACCCCGGAGCATCACCCACGGAGTTTACATACGTAGTTACGTACCTACGTACGGCATACGCGTTTCACACCACCGAGTATACCCTCCTACAGCTGAGGCTGAACATACAGCACCTCCGGCGAACGAAAAGCAGGCCATACACGCTAGGTTAGGCATAACGGTTTTAACCGAGCTGCAAAACCTTCATGCAAAGCCGAATTCAATAGAGAACACACACTCTAGGTTATGCATGACGGTTTTGACCACAGGCATAACCGAGCGACTTGCATGAGCGGCGTGCATGAATGCATGTGCATGTTTTGTCGCATACACTACACGCTAGGTTATGCACGAAGGTTTTGACCTTACAGGCATAACCATCATGCATAACCTAGCGTCTTAGAGCATACAGAACGGGAGTAGGCATATACAGGCACCCCCTTTCACCAAAGTACATGACCAATTTGGTCGTGTCAGTTTATAAAAACTAGTTGGTCGCGAACACACGCCATTTTGAAAGACTACATATCGCCGAACGCATCTCCGCGAAAATGGTGAATTGTGCGGTGATATTGTGCAAAAGGCGATCTGAAACTTCAAATTTTAATAAGGACGGGATTTCCTTTCACACGTAAGTATTATTTTACTAACAAACTATAAGGGTGCGTCCCCACTTAGGTTCGCGAACCTCGCGCTCCGCGAACATCTGTTGCAGGTTCGCGGAGCGCAATGTGGACGCGCGGAGCGCGGAGCAGACGTCCGCGCTCCGCGCTCCGCGCTCCGCGAACCGCGCTCCGCGAACCGCGCTCCGCGAACCACGCTCCGCGAACCACGCTCCGCGCTCCGCGAACCACCCTCCGCGCTCCGTTCCCATGATCAAATAAGCTTTATTCATATAAACTTAATTATAAAGTACCTTTGTCTCCACAGTACTATTATTGTGTAATTAATAATGAGTGGCTAAGAAGGAGTAAAACTTTGAATAGACAATCATGCTTATGTACAGTCAGTAGGCATATACAGGCAGTAGGGTAGTAGCACGTCAGGTTGTACAAAGTGTCAAAAATTTTCAATTTATTTTGAACCTTGTCTTCGCAATGAGGGCTTTTCAAAATGACAAAAAACTGTAGGCTCGATAGATGGCGTTGATAAAAATGTGTGTCAATGTATTTTTTTTACTAAGCTTCTCTTTCCATTAACGCCATCTGGTGTGGCAAATCGGGACCCTATTTCTAAGACTCCGCTGTCCGTCTGTCTGTCTGTCTGTCGGTCTGTCTGTCTGTCACCAGGCTGTATCTCATGAACCATGATAGCTAGACAGTTAAAATTTTCACAGATGATGTATTTCTGTTGCCGCCATAACAACAAATACAAAAACAGAATAAAATTAATATTTAAGGGGGGCTCCCATACAACAAACATGTTTTTTGCCGCTTTTTGGTACGGAACACTTCGTGCGCGAGTCCGACTCGCACTTGGCCGGTTTTTTAACTCACTCTAATGTTCGAAACGACCAAGAACTTTAAATGTCATTAATAGTACAAAGTCTTCGTTTTCCATTTGGAATACGAATAATTGAAACTTTTCTTTATTTTGAATCAAATAAAATCCGTTTTTTGAGGATCTACAATGATCATTTTAAAAATTAAAATTACGCTCTAATGTTTGGAACGCCGCCGGAGCGTTTGGTTGCACTCGGAGCGTAGGTTCGGAACACAACCCTGCCGCGCTCCGCGCTCCGCGAACCGCGCTCCGCGCTCCGCAAACCGCGCTCCGCGAACCACGCTCCGCGAACCGCGCTCCGCAGTGTGGCCAGATTAAAGTTTACGAAAATAACGAAGCACCTCAAAAAAATACTGAAACATACCAAGTTGCACATGGAAAATAAACCGATAAAAATACTGATTTTCAAAACAGGTTTTATTCATTTATCATCACAATGAATGTTTAAATTATATTTTAACATTCTATTCGAAGGCAAAACTAAACATATTATCCGGATGGATGCGCCAAGTACAATAAAAACAAAAAAAAAAAACACGTTCTACTTATATAACGATCCAAAGGTAAGGGCAAACTACTTTAGGGAAATTCCCGAATTAGCGAAAGAAATATATTCATTATAATATTATAATATATTCAGTATTAAAATACTGAATCTGGCCATACTGGCGCTCCGCGCTCCGTGTTCGCGTGTTCGCATCGGATCCCAAATATGGAGCGCGCTCCGAGGTTCGCGGAGCGCGGAGCGCGGAGCGCGGAGGTTCGCGAACCTAAGTGGGGACACACCATAATATAATCACGAAGAAAACTCAGTTTGTTTAGTAAAGCTAACGACAGAGATTGCGATAGCAAAACGATACCAAACACCATGGTAGAAGTCTTAGTGCTGTGACAAAGTTAAAGAAGATGAATGAACGAAGTCAAAGAGAATGAATGTGATCTGATCAGTACATACATTTTTCAATCATTAGTTTCTCTGATGTTGTCTTGATTTCAAAAACACAAGTGATTTATTGAATTTTTAGATTTTAGGCATTAACAAATCACAATGCTATTTTTATATTAAGATAATTAAAAGAAGAAACACTAGAAAAAATACGGGTGTCTATTCTCTCTAGTGTTTTTTCTATTAAATTGAAACTTGTGCGATGGTATATTTATGTATGTATATCATCATTTATTTCACAGATTTCCGAATGATCGTATTTTAAAAAACGAATAGATAAAGTTTTGCAGAAAAAAAGATAGTTGGGTGCCGAAAAGAACGCGAGATAATCGCGGACAAACATATATACATACAGGTCAAACTGAGAACCTACTTTTTTTGTTTTTTGAAGTCGGTTAAAAACGCACAGTTGTTGCCACAAAAAAAAAACGGCACGACGTATTGAATTCTACATCAAAATACACTTTACCGCACTGTGAAGTAGCTCCAATAACTTTTTTAGGGTTCCGTACCCAAAGGGTAAAAACGGGACCCTATTACTAAGACTCCGCTGTCCGTCTGTCTGTCTGTCTGTCACCAGGCTGTATCTCATGAACCGTTATAGCTAGACAGTTGAAATTTTCATAGATTATGTATTTCTGTTGCCGCTTTAACAACAAATACTAAAAACAGATTTAAATAAATATTTAAGGTGGGCTCCCATACAACAAACGTGAATTTTTTGCTGTTTTTTGCTCTATATTAATAACGATAAAAGGTAGACAGTTCAAATTTTCACAATTGATGTATTTCTGTTGCTGCTAAAACAACATTTGGATTTTTCCATACTCTTTACACATAAAGAAAAAAACCGGCTAAGTGCGAGTAGGACTCGCGCACTAAGGGTTCTGTACCAAAAAGGGCAAAAAAAAAAACACGTTTGTTGTATGGGAGCCCCCCTTAAATATTTATTTTATTCTGTTTTTAGTTAGTATTTGTTGTTATAGCGGCAACAGAAATACATAATCTGCGAAAATTTCAACTGTCTAGCTATCACGGTTCATGAGATACAGCCTGGTGACAGACAGACAGACAGTCAGGCAGCGGAGTCTTAGAAATAGGGCCCCGTTACCCTTTGGGTACGAAACCCTAAAAAGAGAAACAAATGTTTTCGCATAACCGAGCCTTAACACTCTTTATGTAGAATAAAATTTAAATAATGGTCACATTCATGATTCCCTCAAACTTTAATGATAAGATTGTTCACCCACTGAATTTACACGCGCGTAAAATTTAAAAAAAGTGTATTAAAGTTTTCTTAATCAATTTAAAATAAAAATAAAAACAGCCAAGTGCGTGTCGGGCCACGCGCAGTAAGGTTCCGTAGTTACCTTATACTATCTATTTTTCGTCTGCAAAAATAACTTGGTTTTTCACAGTGTTTGTATGAATGACAAAGTTATATGACTGTGCGGTTTTGGAAAATGTACTATCTCAAATAATGATTATATATCTCGTTCAAACAAATTGTTATTGAAAGTGTTAATTAAGATCTATAGATTTTTTTTTTAGATTTTTGACTCTTTTATTTTAAAAGTTAAAGGGGTGCACACTTTTTACTACTTTGGCAGTGTATATTATCTTTCAAACGGTTGACTTTGAGAAAAAATAGTCTTAGGAACCTCAATGACATTTTTGAAGACCTATTTATAGACTTTTATATAGATGCTCTTTTTTCAGTTTCAGTTCCATGTATGGGGAGCCCACTTTAATCTTTTGTTTTTTTTATTTTTGTGTAAAAATCGTAAGGCGGTTTACAGAATACATCTACTTATCAAGTTTCAACTGTGTAGTCCTAATACTTTCGGAGTAAAGTGGCTGTGACATACGGACGGACAGACGGACAGACAAACATAACGAATCTATTAGGGTTTAGTTTTTTGCCATTTAGGCTACGGAACCCTAACAAGCAATTTAAGGTTCAAAATTCATTGGAGATTTTTGACAGTTTTGTATAACTTGATGTGCTGCTGACTGTACATAGATACTTGTAAATAAATGATTACATTATTAATCACATTTATTTTCTTTTTTGACAACCTACACACCTTTACACTTGCATCTTGCGCCAACACTCACTAGCGGAATTTCATTTCTGCACATTATTTTAGGATAAAAGGGCAGAACGATGTTTTAAGTATGTTATTAAACAATTATTTGTAAGCGTATTTTAATGATTGTTGGTGCAAATCACAAAATCAAAATGAAGACATTAATTTTTTTTGGTCGTAATCAATCATAATCACTCATCTTCAAATCAATCTAATCATTCAATTTCATCGGTCTTTTTATGTCCCATCACTAACCTTAACGCAAGGGCAAACTTATTTATGTCGGTATGTTTGGCGCTGCCGTCTACGTGATCTGTCAGAATTTGTACTAAGATGGTTAGTTCCGAATTTGACCACCTGCCAATATAACTTTGTGGTCATTCTGTTTTTGTGTGCGTGTGTAACAATATGACTTTAAACTTCAAAAGTGTGAGTGAATATGAAGTTGTGTGCTGTGCGTGTGTACCTCGTCTCCCCCCAAAATCGGTGAACAAAATCTAGTGTAGGAGAGCGCTCTTGCTTACTCCCGTTCTGTATGCTCTAAGCCTAGCGTGTATTGCCGGCTTAACACTCGTGCTGCGCATGCGCTTCTGCCTTCTCTAGGCAAAACAGAAGCTATAAGTCCCCGTTTATAGTGGACAGATTGGACTTCAAAAAAAGGAGGAGGTTATCCTTCTCAGTTCGTCGAGATCTTTTTTTAAGTACCTAAGTATGTTACTCGATTACTCGAAGACGGCTGAACCGATTTGGACAGTTATTTTTTGTTTGAAAGTTATATTTCCAAAATGGTCCTATTGTCATCAGGTCAGGATCTTATATGGGTTCCTGGAGAAATCAAGGAAACTCTTCTTCTTCTTCTTCTTATTTTTGTTATAGCATCTACTTTCCTCTTGGAAGTAATTTTTGCCAGTGTCATGTTTTGAATAGTTCAGTATTTCTAGATTTTCTAGTAGATTGTTTCAGTTTACATTAAAATGCGAGTGCATCACATTCCAATGCTGCTTGGAGCATTTGGCAGCAAGTATATCAAGACAGTTTACTCGGTAAGTTTTGCCGAGGTAGCGACCACTACAATAAAAGTCTCAGCTTCACACAACCAAGATCGCGCCTATTTCGATTATCCCACCCCACATATTGTTCAGTTGCGTAGACACTTGTACCACAAAACTGCACCAATTTTAAGACACAATATCCACTATGAATCAATTTGCGAATAATTAAAATAGTCGCCGAACTGAACTCGACAAAATCCCGCCAAAAACTCAGGAAACTCTTCATATTACAGTCAGACCTGTAGTAATTTGGGTATTTTCTTTTGAAACTCGTGCATTTGCTCTTGAAAAGAACCTTTGGTGAAGTGGAACTGATGATGTAGACCACAGATGGTCATCAGAACTATTAAATAGGTACTAAGTATTTCACGGGTGCGATACGATACCTTAACATGGTTGCTAAGCAATTTATGCTCATCATAATGCACATGGTGAAGTAAAGATGATGATAACGTACTAGGAAAACTCCTCAACAAATAACGTCCCTGCGTCGGAAAAAGCAGTATTTTGTAAAAGGTGATGAGCAGTTGACATTAGGCTATTGTAACTTATATAACATCGTCGTTATTACCTATCACAAAAAAGTTTAAAATAGTAAGTAAAAAAACAAAATCTCATTCAAAAACCTTCTTCAAGCCTTGATTTTCAAGCATATTATTCTTCGTTCCCGCCCCACCTGACTTCTAAAGGCGTTTTTAGGGTTCCGTAGCCTAAATGGCAAAAAACGGAACCCTTATAGATTCGTCATGTCTGTCTGTCTGTCCGTATGTTCAAACCAACACGTGTTGGGTGTCTATAGATAGGTCTTTAAAAATGACATTGAGGTTCCTAAGACAACTTTTTCTCAAAGTCAACCGTTTGAAAGATATACACCGCCAAAGTGGTAAAATGTGTGTCCCCCCCCTTTAACTTTTAAAATAAGAGAGTGAAAAATCTAAAAAAATATATGCTGTAAATCTTAATAAACACTTTCAATGAAAATTGGTTTGAACGAGATATAGTAATTAGTTTTCGAGATATAGCACATTTTCCAAAACCGCAAATATAACTTTGTTATTCATACCAACACTGTGAAAAACAAAGTTATTTTTGCAGACGAAAAATGATAGGTGGTATTAAATACGGTATGGTACAGAACCCTACGGCGCGTGGCCCGACATGCACTTGGCCGGTTTTTTATTTAATATTAGAATGCGTACTCACGAGTTACGAGTTAGTAAATAATTACTTATGTAGATTTTAAAATATTGTCTTGGTTTTTCAAGCCTTTTTTTTAAGCTGTTTTTGTTGTTTTTTTATAGTTTTTGAAGGAGGCTTTGTTTTTTTACCTACTTTTTAACAAGAACCGTCAAGCTAGAAGCGACAGATTGTATCCCATCATGATAAGTATCTACCTATGTTCATCTAAGTATCTACCTACCTATATTCTGGTGATGACGACCTGCGTGGTGCAGTGGTCAACATGCCGCCTATCTCACAAGAGGTCCCGGGTTTGATTCCCGGCCGGGCAGAAATTGAAATGATGAATTTTAATTTCTGTGACGGGTCTGGGTGTTACCAGGCCTCCTTCACTCGCTCAAGGTCGCGCGATAAGCTCCTACCGCTAGCCGTTCCTACGAGGGCACAAGTGAGCAGCGGGCCGCCACACGCCCGCCTGTGTAGTTAGCATAGGTATTGTCTCTTTAAGTAACAATGTCGAATCGCCATTACTATGCCGTGTACGGATGTCAAAATCAAAAAACCAATAAACAGTTGTCGTTTCTCACATTATGATATATGCTACACAGTTCATTTAAAGGAAGACGACCCTAACGTTGCGTCGTAAGAAAATGTAAGAGCACGCGATAGAAAGAGAGGCAACTCCTATTGAGTTGCGCTATAGCGCTGCGCGACCTGAATTGCACTTTATTGTGTTGGAGAAAAAGTTGCTATTTATTTAAATGACTTTGCGGAATGTCTGTACTTGTACTATTAGCTATTCTGTGGTGTTACTATGTATAATAAGTATATATTTGAAAAGTATATTAAGTAGTATATCAGTTGGGGGCCATCCATAAATTAAGTCACACGAATTTCATGGTTTTTGACCCCCTCCCCCGTCCTTGTCACAGCTGGTCACATTTGTGAGACCCCCCCCTCCCTGGTGTGACGTCACATATTTTACAAATTTGCATCTAAAAATAATTATTAAATTAAAAACCAGTTCAGAAATTTGTTTTATTTCAATTTAAATGATTTTGAAATGTGACGTCACGAAATTAAGGACCCCTCCCACCCCTTGTCACACATTGTCACATTTCGTCAACCCCCCCCCCCCCCCCCTCCCCCTTAACGTGTGACGTAATTTATGGATGACCCCTTGTCTAGCACCCATATTACAAGCTTTTCTTAGTTTGGGGCTAGATGGCGCTGTGTGAAATTGTCCAAGCATTTATTATTATTATTATAATTGTAAAATTACCTACCTATCGCTTTCATTTACCACCTTCTGTCCGCACTAGTCGTGCTTCACACCACGTCCAGCTGGTGCTGGTGTGGTGTGTTAATTACGTTGAGAATAAATTCATAAGCGCTGTTAATCATCAATTACTTGTAGGTAATGCTTACCTGTAAGTAAAGTGGAAGCGGAGCAAGGTAGTCCTCCAGGGAAATCAGATGTTGTTTAAGAACTCACAATGACGGTTTCCCACCTACCCGATGGAAGATGCCACGTCTTGTAAACATGGAGATTCATTTCCTCAATATGGAAAATATTTCAATGTCCGCTTTACAAGATGAAAAACCTAAGAGTACCTATCAATTAGTTTTTAGTTTGTAACTAACTAACGTTTGATAATAAGTTGGAGAAACTTAGCTTATGATAAAATAAAATTACATAAACTCATCCTGAGGGGAAAAACCTAAGAGTACCTATCAATTAGTTTTTAGTTTGTAACTAACTAACGTTTGATAATAAGTTGGGGAAACTTAGCTTATGATAAAATAAAATTACATAAACTCATCCTGAGGGGAAAAACCTAAGAGCACCTATCAATTAGTTTTTAGTTTGTAACTAACTAACGTTTGATAATAAAATAAGTTGAAGAAACTTAGCTTATGATAAAATAAAATTACATAAACTCATCCTGAGGGGAAAACCTAAGAGCACCTATCAATTAGTTTTTAGTTTGTAACTAACTAACGTTTGATAATAAGTTGGAGAAACTTAGCTTATGATAAAATAAAATTACATAAACTCATCCTGAGGGGAAAAACCTAAGAGAACCTATCAATTAGTTTTTAGTTTGTAACTAACTAACGTTTGATAATAAGTTGGAGAAACTTAGCTTATGATAAAATAAAATTACATAAACTCAAGGCCGATTCAAATTCGGCCCTCACAACATTGGGATTTCAGGGTCTCAAAATGACATGCGAATAGTTTTTATTTGAATTTTGGTAGTTTAATTAAGCATTGTTCACAAATTGTTCGCATTATATAATACGTATCATTAGGTATTATTCTCCGAATTTGGCTGTCTATCTATAGGTACCTACAGTTACGATTTTCAACTATGCATAAATTGCAGATTTAATTGGTAATGTTCTTAGAAAACCATTTGTCAAACTTGATTTTAACAAAATTTATTATTAATGATCTGGAAAGCTTATTTAGATTCGGATATTCAGGGGAAACCATAAATCCAAGTGATACATTTAGGCATCAAAATTGTTTACATTTCGTGGAATTCCTTCGTTAGTAATTTACGTCCATATCCGCGCCGCGCACTGTGCTCGGCCTCTCAATTTGCTGTCTTCGCAATTTAATGTCCCAAAGGAGCGAATTAAAAGTTGCTAGGTACGCCAACGCCGACTTTGCGTTTCTGATCTACGAGAGGCGATTAAAGGGCTAGAGCAAAAACCTTTTCGCTTCCAATGATGGAACCTTAGTACCTACCTATTAGGCACTTACCATACAACAAGTACTTGTGCTATTAGGTAAATGTAGAGACTTTAGTTTATGTGATGTTTTTTTATGTTACAAAAATAGAAAAGACTTTTTGTAATAGAGATTTTGTCTATTGGAAAAGGAATCAATTAGCTTCCAGTCTCCCAATTTATAAATAAATGAGATACCTGTGCCTACGTCACGGTAATAAAAGAAATAACATTTAAATTATATTATTATAGGTATTTATATAAGAGTGCATTTGATTTGATATTATTTTAAGATTATGAGTTGCTTGCTATCCTCATTCATGCCTCACAGACAGTTTTTTTTTGTCTTTTTTGTGACGCTACAACCGAAGGTCGCTCAGCGAACTTGCGCTCTCCAACAACACTGAATACAGATAGGTACTTAAATATTCAAAACTGTCGAATAAAATACAAAATAAATCATTTTTTTTGTTACCACCTCCTTCATCATCATCATATCACCATATCACGACACCTACTGCTGGGTATAGGCCTCCCCTAAGGATCTTCACGACGATCGGTCCTGCGCTGCACGCATCCAGTGGCTTCCCGCGACCTTCACCAGATCGTCGGTCCACCTTGTCGGGGGCCTACCCACGGAGCGTCATCCGGTGCGCGGTCGCCATTCCAGAACCTTTCCGCCCCAACGGCCATCAGTTCTTCTCGCTGTGTCCTGCCCATTGCCACTTCAGTTGAGCAATCCTTCGAGCGATGTCGGTTACTTTAGTTCTCCTGCGGATCTCCTCGTTTCTAATTCGATCACGCAGGGAAACGCCGAGCATGGCTCTCTCCATTGCACGCTGGGTGACCTTTAGCCTTCTTATGAGACCCATAGTTAGCGACCACGTTTCACTGCCGTAAGTCATCACTGGCAACACACACTGTTCATAGACTTTTGTCTTGAGACACTGAGGTAAGTCGGATGCGAATATTTTTCGAAGCTTCCCGAATGCTGCCCACCCGAGTTGGATTCGACGAGAGATCTCTTTCTCAAACTTGGACTTACCACCTTTAACATTAACTTTAAATTAATGTAGTTTAAAAAAAGGAGGAGGTTGGCAAATCAAAGGATTTTTTTATGTATTTATTTTTCACCATAACCTCGCCAGTTGTTAACCGATTTTAATACTTCTTTTATCGGCAGGGGGCAATCAAATTGTCTGAATATTGTTTATAGGTAGGAATAAGTTCTCTAGTAATAGAAAAAAGTTTCAGAATTTTCGGTTGCGTAAAAAAAATTAAGCCTCTTCGACTTCAGAAATGTACGAAACACCTTGTTGGTCTGTGGTACGAAAGTAACAGCAGAATGGAATTTATTTATACCTTTGCCACCACCTGCCACAATCCCAGCATGGTATTAAAAAAAATTTCAACACAAAATGTCAAACCTTTTTTTTTAATCCGTTTTGTGGTTGTGGCAGGTGGTGGCAAAGCATCTTGTGGCAAAAGTATAAGAATATTTTATTCTTATGGTTGTAGTCCCATATTTTTTTACAGAGATCAGGGGCCCTATTCTTGAATCGTTCGGCTGGCGTCGAGCGCTCGTTTCTACTGATTTTCGTTCGACATCTCATTGTTTTGAGTCTTATGTCGAACGAAAATCAGTCGGAAACAGCGCTCGACGCCTGCCGAGCGATTCAAAAATAGGGCCCCAGGGTTACCTAGTAGTTTTTCATCGCTGGAGTTTTTACGGATTTTCAGGCAAAATATTTTTGTTTATGAGCCGATTTAGATGATTTTTTTTGTTAGTTCATACTCAAAGTCGAATAGGATATGCATAGTTATTGAGATATTGGGAGGTGTTGCGTACCTGAATGTGGCCTTCTTTTGATATACATATATTTTGAATTATTGTTCTTTTCTATGCTATTACATTACTTTTGTTCGGTTAGACTGTGTCGCTGGTAGATACCTGTCATATTGCTGGTTTGGTGTGTGAAAGGATAAAATATATTAATAAAAACGATTCGCCTCGCTCACTCATCTCATTTCAACGCATTAGTTTGCCTCCTAATCAGAAAGTTTATGACAACTGCTTTGATCTGCGGCGGCGTCCTGGACAAGTCTTGGACTACGAAAGAGGTACAATAGAACTCCTTAAAAACAAACAACGTGAATTTGGAAATCCAGCTATGGGCATTGTACCATTGAAAATATATCATAAAGTTAAACAGTATTTACACGTCTAAAATACATACTACATACTACCACAAAATATTTGAAAAAAAAAGAAAAACCTTCAAAATCTGAAAATAGAAATAAAAACAGCTCCAAAATTACTTCTAACTAATCGTTAATGAAGTTGGGAGGGGATTTTAGAATTAAAAAAAAAAAAGTTGTCCTACAGCCCCACGGCCCACCCGACTTTAGTAGACGTGTTTTATTAAAATTGATATGCGTACGAGTATCCAATGATTTGAATATATTTTTTTCTAGCTTTTTAGAAGTATTTAATTTTGAAGCTGTTTTTGTTTTTATTTTCATTTTATTGATGGAGGTTTTTAAGTAATGAAAACTTCAAGTCGATGAAACTCTACACTTTTTATCAAACGTCCGTACGTAGGTAAGTTCCTCAATTAGGGTATCATTTTAAACGATAATCACTACGAAAACAATTCGTTGAGTCATGAATTTATGCATGTAGTGAATAAAGTTGTTCTACAACGTAATCACCGATCGTTGTGTGCTGCCTCGATATCGCTTGAGCTCTACCGACCGAGACGCGCGACGCGACGGCATACATCATAATATTCACATCCGTCCCTCCGAACTGTGCGCACGCGTCGCTCTCTCGTTGAATTCGACACAAAAATGGCCGCTGAAGTCAAGAAATTTACCAGAAAAGAGATAGAGGGGACCGATGTCAAAACAGCAACGAGGTTTGTCATCAACAATTACGTTTATGATGTGACAAAATTCATGGATGAGCATCCTGGTGGTCACGAAGTGTTAGTCAACGTGGCCGGCAAGGACGCAACCGAGGACTTTGAAGATATCGGACACAGTATGGATGCCAAAGAGTTGATGAAGAAGTACCGCATTGGAGAGGTCGTCGACGGCGAAAAAATTAATAAGAAGGACGGACAGGTGAAGTGGGCAGCGCCATCTACTTCTACGAGCGATGAAGAATCAAGTTTTATGAACTCTTGGAAATTCCCTGTGGTGTTGGGGATCCTGGCCACGGTGCTCTACACATACCTGTTCGGTTAGCGCCCCTGCGCTGACGCAACTCGTGTCGTAAGGAAGGTCAACTGCGCATTATAATAATGCACGGCGACCTGTGGCGAATGAGTGTTGGTTGGACCTCTTGTGTTCTATGTTAAAGGTTAATAAGCGGGTGTTTATGTCAATTTATTTAAGGTTTATAACGTTTTGTGATATTTAAATAAAAGTTTTGTTTCATACGTGTGTGTTTCGTTTGGTAGTAGCGGTTCGGAGACCGGTTCCGTGGTTTTTGCTCGTAGCGTGAGCTCCGTGGCCCACTAGTGCGTTACATTACATCACAACACGACCGTGACGTTAGTCGTTTCTCTAGCGGCTGGTATTTAGAGGAATTACTTGTTGTGATTAGATGTTTGTTCAGGGTTGACCGGTTTCCACTATATTACATATTTAGATCAATAGCTAGTTGTACCTATAATGGATTTAATAATGTCAATTTTAGTTTTACTGATGTAACTTTGTTGTAAACTTGTATACAATCTTTTATCCATCTTATCTTTTCGACTTTGACTATTACCATTAGGATGATAAAGTTCTTCAGCGGCTGGTATTTAGAGGAATTACTGGTGATTAGTGTTTGTTCAGGGTTAACTGGTTTCCATTGTATTATAAAATTGTTGTATAATGGATTTGACAATGTCAATTAGAGTTTCACTCATAAACTTTGTAACTTTGTTGTTTAGGTAGGTTACATAGAATCTTTTATCCATCTTATCTTTTCGACTTTGACTTCGATTAGCATTATGATGATAAGTATTGACAGTTTATTTTTGTACCTAACAAATTAGGTAGGTAACTACCTACTAAATTATCTTGAACTTGAGTTTTCTTACGTGTAAGCTCTACAAATCTTAATCTACATAAAATCGGTTTATAATTGACAAAGTTTATGAGGTCACAAACATAAAAAAAAATCAATCGAACTGAGAAACTCCTCATCTTCAATCGGTACGCCAATAATTCAATAGTTTCCGATTCACCGAACGGCGAAAAGTAGGCGGATATTTTCAAGAAGGTATAAATTCAAAACATACCTACTGCAAGTTAATCTAAATAGAGTTACATGAGAATATTATTATCTAGTGTAGTAAGACTAAATTTTTCCTTGAGCTAGGTACACGTGTAAAGATTCATTAACACGTCCAGTTTGACCTATTGTCCGCTTTTATCACCTACACAAGTTTTCATAAGTTTACGATGCATTAGCATCCTGTCATTTAAAACCTGTATTTAGGGCGTGAAATACACAGAAGCGACGCGGCGCGGAAACGGCGGCGATACGGTGCAGATGTAAGACTTTCGGATGCTTTCGGCTCTTCTGTGTATTTCACGCCTAAGAGAAAAGTTATAATTTTAGTTTTATACTTCAAAAGGAAAAGGATAAAATAAAATTGTTAGGATCACTTTGATGATAATCGATCTTTTATTAACGTTGTCGTAGAATCATGAGTTTCGGCGTGAAGGCGAGAAAGAAGCGATTTGTATGAAATTAAAAATTATACCAATAAATAAAGATAGCTAAGTACTAGGTTATTTCCATTATCTCAATAACTTAAATTGTTTGTAAGTACCTATTGCCACAGAATAAATATAGTAAAAAGTTTACAGTGCGCCCTATTGACATAGGTGCTTACTCACCATTATTATATTTATTTAAAAGGACAGTTGAAAAACTAAAAACGTTTTAAACTAAGAAAATATGTTGAAGTACTAAAAGTATAATAAAACAGCGACACCAAAAAGGTTAATATTTTTTTAAAAGAAAGTAATAGCTGAAGCTGAAGGATTTTTTTTAAACAATTATTTTCTTGGTGTGGGAGGACTTTTTATATTTACCGTAAGTACTTACACAATTTAATTTAATTCGTGTCCATTAATGCTGCCAAAATGGAATAATTAAATAAGTGTCTCGGCGTTTTTAAAATTCGACCCTCGAAGAGGTGAAAAGGGGGATGAAGTTGTGTAAAGAAGAAAATCCTTCATTTTCGAGGTAAAAATAGCTTAATTTATAATTTAGGCTTATGGTTGGAAATGTAACGCAACGTATATTGTATTTTATTATTAGTATTTTAACCCCTATGGGAATGAAATGGGGTAAATAAACTTAAAAATTGATATGGATGTCGTTATTGGGGTTTCCTGGGATGACGATTGCGAAAATGATATTCATTTTGAAATCCAACGCGGTGGACATGATTTAACCCCTAAAGGGGTGAAAATGGGGTTCTAATTTTGTATTAGAAAAGAATATAAAATATACATTATAACTTTAAACTTCGTAGGAGCACGTCTAAAAATAAATAGGCAAACATATGTATATTTTGTGATTTTGAAAATCAACCCCTTAGGGGGTAAATGGGGTAAGTAAACATAAAAACCGGTCAAGAGCGAGTCGGACTCGCACACCGAGGGTTCCATACAATCATAAATATATTTGGATATGTTACTTTAGTACAGTTTTTAAAAAAGTAGGATAAACGGCGGACAGGTGGAAGGGCGAACAGGCTAACAGTTAATTCACAAATTTTAACCACAGCTGCTTACGGTGACTGAGAAACGTTTCAGCCACTCCACATTGCAAACTGTTTATATTAGGAACTTATTCTTCGTTTATTCGTACGGCAAATAGTAGGTAATTATTCATATAATTAATAATATAATAATTAATATAAAAGGTCAGCGCCATCTCTTGACCGATAGTGGAACAATTTTTTTTTCTTAGGTAAGCACCATCTCTTTGCCGAAAGTGGAACTAATTTAATCAGCGCCATCTGTTGTGATCTGTCAGCCACAACAGATGGCGCTGATCTGCCGCCGTCTGTCAGCGCCATTCAGTTTATGATTTTCATCATAAGTCGAAAACTATGCGGCCTAAAAAAAAGAAAATGATGTTTTAAAATGTGCAAACAGCGCTCTTTCATATGATATACCACCCACATGCCCTAGTCACCCCACTTCAAATTTTTAAGACCCCTTTTCAGTCCCTGTTGTAATTTTTTTTTATTTCTTTCTTATTTGCAAAATAGTTGGACAAACATCATCTTAAATCATTCCAAATTTCAAGTTGATACCATTAGTAGATTTCGAGATATCCAGCTATGACAGACAGACAGACTGAGTCACACACACCATAAGGGTTCCTTTTTACCATTTTGGTACGGAACCCTAAAAATCAATATGGATGTCTTTCTTGAGGTTTTATGGGATGGTGATTGCGAAAATGACATTTATCTCTCATTTTTCTACGTATTTAAGTTCCTTCCTACTACCTATATTAAAACTTTAAATCATCGTTACAGACAAAATCTGAGTATAAGAAAATAATAAATAAATATAGGTAAAGATACGACGACGTATATTCATAATGACGAAGCATTTTTGAACTTTGCCGTTGTACTTAGGTCGTCCAAGGTCAATAATGATTAGTTTATTACTGCAAAATTATACCTATTACTTACCTACCTAAAGCCTTTATTACCTTACCTATAGGTTAGGTATGACTTTATACGATCGAAATATTAATCTAGCAAATTATTATTTTTAAATTTTTTGTTGTCGGTTGCAGAAATGCTTAACGATGCGTTAGGTAATTTAAAGAACTAGAACTCCATTAAAGTTAATGTTAAAACATAATTAACCCGACAATTATTTTTATGATGATAGGTAATTATTGTAAAATGACATGTAACGACTAGCGAGTGTAAACATGTCTTACAAATCTTTAAATATTACCTACTTACGTCATCTATCTTCACTTACCGTAAATCATTTAACCCCTAGGTAAGTATGCTTCGTACCTATTTCCTTTTTAACCGACTTCCAAAAAGGAGGAGGTTCTCTGTTCGTCTGTATATTTGTTTTTTTTTGTGTATGTCCACCGGTTACTCGAAAACGGCTGGATTGAAATGATTCAAACGTTATTACATTAGATAAACTGCCAAGTTGGTCCCATTTTTTAAAATTTGGAAATATGTTCAGTACTTTTCAAGTAATCTTGAAAAAAACACGAAAATAGTTTGATTTTGTGTGAATTACCTCGATGATAATGGTCGTATTACTTCTCTGTTTTTGAACTGAATAAGATAATTATTTTTTTGTTGGAAGAGGGATATCTGTGTAGTTCTTTAACCGACTTAAAAAAGGAGGTTTTCAGTTTGACCCGTATGTATGTATGTTTCTTCGCGATTATCTCACGTTTGGCTGAGCCGATTTTACTACCTAAATAATTTACCTACAAGGTACCTACACTAAAAATAAAAAAATAAAAAATTGTTTAAAATAACAAAAAACCGACTTTAAAAAACCTACCTCTAAAAAGCAAGAAATAATATTTGTAATAATAAAAACACGTCTATTGAAGTCGGGTGGGGCTTTTAGAATAAAAAAGGAATCTGTATTCCAGCCCCACCCGACTTCAATAGACGTGTTTTTATTATTACAAATATTATTTCTTGCTTTTTAGAGGTAGGTTTTTTGAAGTCGGTTTTTTGTTTTTTTAAACAATTTTTTATTTTTTTATTTTCAGTGTAGGTACCTTTTTAGTACATTGAAAACATTTGCCATGCTTTCTACTGTTTTGACGTCTACTCTATACCACTGAACCTCGTTCGCATTTCGGGATTACTTAACCCTCCTGTTTAATTTCATCAGTAGGTACCTATACCTACCTACTGCAAAAAAGGCATGAGTCGGTACTTAATTATCATATTTTGTTATCTACTTATTAAACATTCTTACATCATTATCTCTACAATTAACGTTACACCCTCATTATCATTGCTAAACATATATATTCTTAAAGATTGAAGTTTCAGTACGTTTATTTGACACGTCATCATATTAATATACTTATATATTTTTTTCTTTTTATTTTGGTACGAAACAATCACTACAATAATTACATTATATGTATATTTATACTAGATTTTTAAACAATGAGTATAGGTACCGAAAATTACTTAGATAACATTACATTAATGAAGCTTAAATAAAAGGTGGAAATGCAAGTATTAAACAAAACTAGTTGGTACGGTATCGTAAACAATAGGTACGTGATTGGTTACAGTTTAACTACAAACCATTTAAACTTCGAGCAAATAATTATAATATGTAGTTAATTATGAAAAAAAAAGTACAAATTAGATTTGGGTAAAAATAATAAAATAATCTAAAAACCTGCAATGCCACTGACTGACAGTAATTATGTAGTATGTAGTAAAAGCTAATATTAATATATTTATTAAAATAATTGAGACAACCCCTTAATAATACGGGTTAAAGTATGAAAAATTGCCGAAATTGAGATTGCCGGAGGCTGTTATATCTTCTATGATGATAAAAATGCTTCAGTTACTTGTTATTGTTTCGAATTATGATCGTAACGCCCCACCAGCAATAAAAATATTTCAGATTCCCGAACGTTGAAAAAAGTATCTTAAAAGTGACCCCTTTTTTCGTTAGCAGAAATGACCACTTAATTCGTTGTAACTAAGCCGATACTTATTTTTTCATTTAACACGTGTGGCATTATTATCCCCGTCAATTGCTAATGCGCTGGAACCTTGTCACATTAACATCCACGTTGACGTGATCCCAACTAAAAATGTCATGAAACAAGAAAATTCTAATAGGTAATCTAATATATTAATTATTGAATTATTATTTTCAATAAGATAGGGTCTAGGTATATAAAAAATTTACAATTGTTTTTCGTTTTTGAGGTGAAAATCATGGCCGCCAGGCGCATTACCAATTGACGGGGATAATACGGCATTAGTTAGCCGAGCGGCAGTTTAAATATTTGTGCATAAAAGTTTTATAACATTAACGTTCATGGTTGTTAAATAAATCAAGAAAATGTTAGTATGGAAAATGCGAATCCTTTAAAATTCTCCATACAAAAGGGCCATTCTGACTTTAACCACTAATATATTATGTTTTAGCAATAACTACGAAAGTAATTATGTATCTTTTGATTTCATTGACAAATCAATTTTATGAATTCGCATTTATCTACAAACCAACGCAATAAAGAAGTCTGACAACTTCGTAGTAAACCAAACTTCAAGGTCTTAATAATCGTCATAATTTGTTCATTGAAACTGGTCAAAAATAGATGTTACATATTATGTAATAAGTGGACTTTGTCCGTTAGTCGTTTTGCAAGTTTACACAGTGTTCGTTAAAGTTCACAAGTTCATTAAAGTTTAATTCAATTCAATATTTTTGTGGTAATTTTACATCATGGACCCAGTAGGGGTACTTGGGTCCATAGGTTTGTACCTAACCTAGGTCTTATTATGTTTCAAGGAACGCAATCAGTATATTAAAAATATACAGTTATAAGTATAATTGAATTGTATAAGTATTTGTATGTCGTATATTTCGAAAGTTATATGTAAGTAGGTAACACTATTCTTTTATATGTAAAAATGGGAGAGCCGTTTCTTTGGACCATCAAACTGAACAACATTTACTATGGGACCAACTCTGAAATTGCGAAAAAAAATAGCTGTTTCATACAAAATATCAAAATTTATGAAACAGCAGATTTTTTCGCAATTTCAGAGTTGGTCCAATAGTAAAAATTGTTTAGTTTGATGGCCCAATCTGCCATTAATAAGGAAAAAAGGGGAAAAAATGGTAGTGTTGTGGGGAATGCATATGTATGGAATTTTTCATTTACCTACGACACTACTGGGCCGTTAATGTAGAAGGGAAAAAATTAACACTTCCAGTAGTGCGCCTTGGAAGTGTCGTGGGGAAGAATAGATTCATTAATAACACGTTTGTTATCTTTAGTAATTTATCTAGTAGCTTATAATTATTATAGTTAGCTTAGTAAACGTTGTTTATTTACACTAATGCACTCAAATTGATTGCTGTGTTTGTTTTCTTGATTGCTTACCTGTTATTATTGCGATTAAAAAATACTCATCGGTAGACTTACCTACGTAGGTACTATTTTAACTATCAACACTTACAAAATTTTAACTTTAACTTTAACCCATAGGCCTTGTAATGCGTCATGTAAATGTGTCAAATCTACAAAATGAATATTTATTTATTAGAATAAAGGAAATAAATTAAAAATTACAAATATCTAATTGAAATTAGTAAGTAATTTAAATAGTTGAAGCTTCGAAGGTGCGTTTAGTCTGAAAATATTGAATAAGTAAGTACTTAATTATTTTAAGTAGGTATACCACAGAATAAATCGGTACTAACTAGGAACTTAAGAAAAACATAAATATTTTCATTTAATGCTTCAAAAATCTGTAAGTATCCATTTTACAATCGACTGACGACACTCATAGTCCATGGAGTTTTTTTTAAATTTTGAGGTTTCTGAACGCGGTAAGCCGAAATGGAATGGAATTGGAAATAATAGAAATAATAACCCGACTGCTGCATTGCTAAAATATAGTAGATTTGGTTATTAATATATATTTTCCCAATAGTATACATAACTCTCTTGGTTTGAACCAAGAGAGTTATGTATACTGTACTCTATTTTGAAATAGAGTTTGATACTATATTAAATAGTAGATTTGGCAATCCCTGTACTAACGTAGGTATATTACCACTACTAAAGGAAAACAAAGGAAATATTACAGAAAGTAAGTAGGTACCTAATATTTCATTGTGACCGATTTTGTTAATGTTCAAAACTACCGGAAACTATCGAACAATTTAGTATCAAATCAGCAATATTGAATATTGGGTTAATAGATATGTACTTGACTAAATAGGCGAATAGTTGAGTGTCGTTAACGTATAATATTCAGTGGCGCAGGTGTCAATAATTAAACAGGTAGTATAAAACCCTGTAATATATGGCCAATGTAACATTTTGCAATCTTCGTTATGGATTCGCAATCGAAAGATGTATGGGATTTGGGTTACCAGATGACAGGAATTTTCTGTCAGGAAAACAGGGAAAAACTGTAGTTGTCAGGGATGAAATCCCAAAAAGTGTATGTACTTGATGAAAACACATAATTTGTTAATCATCTTGGTGAGAAAAAAAAATCAAATGTCAACTAAATTAAGGAGGTAGATGAAGGTGTACAAAATGTCAGGAAATTTACTGAAAAGTCATTTACTGAAAGGTCTGACTTTTTAGTCAGGAAATCTCATTATTAGATCTGGTAACCCACGGGAGTACTTATATCTATTCTGTGCCACGGGATTGAGTTCAATATAACTTTAACCCCTATTAATAGGGGTTAAAGAATAAAATTAATTAATTAAAATTATGAATCATAACGGCCCACTACCAGCAATAATAATATTTCTGATTATTACTTGCCTGCTATAATATTTAACCTGTTATAATACTAATTAAGTATAATAACAGGCAAGTACAGGCCAAGTCGAGTAAATGTGGAGTAAATATGGTCGCATAAGTGGCGAGGCACATTTCTTTGTGGAATGGCCTCGAGGCGCGTGCACTGGACGTGCCCATCAATCTTTACCCGGCAGGATTGAAAGTATTTTTTCCTCACAATCGCTCGACCATTGACATTTATTTTCTTTTCAATGGTTTTTTGAGGACATTGGAAAAGGAATTTATCAAACGTCCGTTACTATAAGTTGTAAACATTGAGGTGGTTTAGAAATTTTACGAATCATTTTAATTTTAGTTCTGTTGTAAGTAATCTTTAGTAGAAATTCTAGTCATCTAGCTAGTGGTTCTAGCGGGACGTCTGTTTCGCT
The DNA here is from genome assembly GCA_943789525.1 of Agriphila geniculea. NCBI lineage: Eukaryota > Metazoa > Arthropoda > Insecta > Lepidoptera > Crambidae > Agriphila > Agriphila geniculea. Next base: position 24,974,469 of record OX038871.1, read on the forward strand.
TGTAAAACACTAGACATAACACTAAGTCTGATGCTGAGTTGTTTTAAGTAGGTATTAGTTAAATTTTCTTATTTTCACTTAGCTTCAATAATGATGGACACTGGCGGTTTTTGTGTTATATTCTTGTTTATATTTTGCCTCCACAAATTCCACATAGAGATAAATAATTAGTTAACTTACCGAACCGGTATAGGCTTTATAGAATCGTTTAGGTATCGTATTAATTTTTAACTGATGGCGGCGCTAGGATATACGAAATTAAAGTTTACTGTTCTATGAATGAATGTTTATATTTATTCCGAACCTAATTTTGAAAGCATTTTCAATCAACTAATTTTTCATGTAATTGCCCTTTGCATAATTTGTGCTTATAATTAGTTAAAACGATAATTGTTATCTGTTTAATTAAGAAAGCTTATAAGCAGCTTGGTTTTATATTTCGTACATGTAAATTTTTCAAAAATGCAGATACTTATAAGATTTTATATTTTAGTCTTGTGCGCTCAGTGCTTGATTTTGGTTCTATAATTTGGAACCCTAACTATTCATGTCATATCAACCGAATAGAAAAAATCCAAAAATATTTCCTTAAAACACTTGAATATAGGACATATTCTAATTTTGTATCATACGAAGATTCTCTCAGTAAACACAGGCTTCTGTCCTTGCAAAACCGTCGTCAACAATTCGATCTCATGTTTTTATATAAAATTATAAATAATTATATTGACTCCCCTGACTTACTAAATAAGTTGAAATTCCGTGTTCCAACTAAAAGTGTTCGTAGAACCAATAATTTGTTTGTTATTCCTAATGCAAAAAAGAAGTATACCTCCAATGCATTTTTTCATCGAAGCATGACCAACTACAACAAAAAATTTTCTGAATTTGATATATTTTCCAACGATGTAAAGAAATTGAAAAGATATATGCTAGACTATTGCCTGTCCTGAACACAACAATCACATTACTATACCCAACTTTTGAAATTAAAATCTGTATTTCTAATTAAAAATTCAACATGTCAAACTAGTACCTAATTAAACTCAACTATAGCTTAACCTTATCAACAATAGAATTGTTATCAAATAAGTATAATTCGACCCTTTTCTGCATATTTCTGTATTATTCTTTGTCGTAAGGATCCTTTTTATTATATCAATAGTATCTCCTTGTAATCTACGTTATACTCCTATTAATGTAGAATAATTACTCAATTTTTAATGTTAGCAACATCATATTATAACAGTTTCAATCTTTACCTATTTCGGCCTTGTTACACTAAATAATTACATATTTGTTGGCACTCCAGGTCTTCCTTTAGATTACTGTATAATACAACATGTTTTGTAAATGACCGTCTGTTGTCCAAAATAAAATAAATAAAAAAAAATAAAAAAAAAAATAATTACTGTTTTAAGCGTCTCTGTTTACTCGCTCTGCCATTGTTTCATATCTGGAGCGTTATCACTGTTTATCATTATTTTTAGCTGTCACGATGATTGCACAAAGACTATGTCATCATTAAAATGTGTTTCAATGTATTTATGTTTTTTTATTTAATAATTACATGTGGAAGTTTTATAACTACATGTGAAAGCGCATTACACCCAGAATCCTCATCACTGAGGAACTGACTATCTTACTTTTAAGTGATGAAGCTGTTATGGCGTCAGACTTAAGTTCGGTAGCTGCGGACTTGAAATAAGCCCTGCCACCAACCAAACCGAGTACAATGTGCCTCCCCTGGGAATCGAACCCGGGACCCTTGCGTCTTACACGGGTGGGTGAACCACTAGACCACAGAGGCTATTAATTATTGCATAATATTAACTAGTTGAAATAAATAATTATGACGAAATATTATATTTTAGTTCCTTATCCAATAATTTTCACAGAAATTGGATTTTCATACTTTTCTTAAGTAACCTATTTAATTTTGGTAGGTAATATACAAATACGAGGAGCTCGATAGCGCAGTGGTTTAACGCCTGGCCCAGCGATTGCGGAGGTTAAGCAACTTTTGCGAGGGTCAGTCATGGGATGGGTGACCAAAAGTCCTCCTTATCCTATCTTAAGCTCCTCCATGCTTCATAAGGCACATTAAGCCGTTGGTCCCAGCTGCATTTGCAGTCGTTCACACCCACCAATCCACGTTGGGCCCGCGTGGATGGCCCATCCTCCTTATCCACCCATAAGAAGGCCTGTGCCACAGCAGTGGGAACTATAAAAATGGTTGATGGATCGATAAATATACAAATGTGTGAAAAATATTAATTTTGCTAACAAAAAAGTCTTGTATCAAACCTATTTGAGATATTTAGGAGCAAGCATTGTATTGTCCAATATAAATAAAATAATGATTTATTTAAACTAAGTATTTCTGTGCTTTATTATTTTTAAAGACGAACTTAAAAAAGAAAATATTTTATCTAGATTTATTAAATACTTAATAAAATAATCAACAATATGTACAAAACGCTTGTCTGTTTCTCATTATCAGTAAGTTGTTAAGAAAATCTCGGTTATTCAGCCATTGTACATCTAGTTTAAATAAACATGCCCTATCTACTGATATCTCCCTTTTATCTCCACTCATAATGCTTTGAGTAGGATAACAGCTGAAATCGTATGGTAGGTAGTTAGCGATTATTATATGCTACTATTTATTTTTATTCTAATACACACATTAACTTTGTCTAGGGATGTGTTATTTTCATACAAACGAGGTAACTTTGAACCCTTGGTTTCCTGAGTGCCAAGGATGTACTGTGCTGTGATCTGATGACGGCTATCCAGGGAATGAATGGAAGAGATTCAGATCGCTATACACACGCAACTGATCTGACCAGCATTCTAAACACGTAATGGACATGTTTAAAAAAACCGCGAAAATAGCATGAAAATGTATGGAAATCCTCAAACTTCTAACCCTTTAATCTTTTAGAATGCTGATCAGAGCAGCAGAGCAGCAGTGTGTATAGCGATCTGAATCTATTCCATTCAGTCCCTGGATGGCCATCATCAGATTACAACACGGTACATCCCTGGCAGAAAACCAAGGCTTCAAAGTTACCTCGTTTGTATGAAAATAACACCTGTATCTATCCTTAGACAAAGTTGATGTGTATAGTAGCATCCGCCCGCAACTTCATCCGGGTGGTCGCTCGGAAAATCCCTAAGGAACCTTTGAAGGGATAAATAAAAAGTATGCTATGTTTTAAGGCAGGCTATAAACTATCAGTGTGCCGAATTTTATCCTAATCTGTTCAGCAGTTTTTGCGTGATTGAGTAACAAACATCCCAACGTCTAAACATCCAATTTATAGTAGGAGTAGGAGGTAGGACTACCGGCCGTCCACGGATTCGCCTGCGTGGATGGATAGTCAACAAAGTTAACAATAAAGAAATACTTATATCTAATTCCGTAATGTCAATAGCTTTGTTTGATATTTCACTTTTAGACTTTTCCTAATTTTTTCCTGGTCATTAGCATTCAGGATAGGCTAAAGTTTTCAAGTCATTGATATATTTAGTTTTACAACCTATACTATAACTTATTCGGAAATTTCGGAATAATTGTTTTTAGGGTTCCGTACCCAAAGGGTAAAAACGGGACCCTATTACTAAGACTCCGCTGTCCGTCTGTCTGTCTGTCTGTCTGTCTATCTGTCACCAGGCTGTATCTCATGAACCGTGATAGCGAGAAAGTTGAAATTTTCACAGATGATGTATTTCTGTTGCCGCTATAACAACAAATACTAAAAACAGAATAAAATTAATATTTAAGGGGGGCTCCCAAACAACAAACGTATTTTTTTTTTGCCCTTTTTTGGTACGGAACCCTTCGTGCGCGAGTCCGACTCGCACTTGGTCGGTTTTTTATTCATATAAGTGCCTGCCTACCGGTGTTAATATATTATTCACTGTTAAATATTCTAAGCTTTTCTATACAGTTAAGCGCCTGGAGAAATCAGCGTGTTGACGTTGTGTATTGGAGTGAAATGTTGCGATGCGATATAACGTCCGGCATCGGCACCTCGCCGGACAATGCGCTGAACATGGGCATGCACGCCGGACACCGGCTCGCCTCTAGCCAGCTAGACGAACCTGCTAGTACGTCAATAGAAAATCTGATGAGAAAATTTACAACATAGACATAGTAATATTTTCGCTGCGCTCAAGAAGACCAACAAAGCGTGGAAACAGAAGTTAACATCATACGGACACGGTCTATGTAAAAAAGAGACAAAGGATCAAGTGACATGTGCCAACATTTTTTTACAGTAAGAGCCCCTAGCGTCCCGCCTAGCAAATGAGCAATCACAGTTTGTTTAAAATATTTTAAATAAAGGTATCGTGGAGCTATGGTGTCTTCTGCTCTAAGTAATTGTGATGTGACAAAAAGAAACAATCCAAGTAATCACACTTTTCAAAGGTAAATAAGATATTGCCACACATTTCTCTAAAACCAAATTTCGCTACATTTATTCGTTTATCGACAAAGAAAACAGTATGGAACATAGTTTATTAACTTCCTTTGCCGTAATATAGTCATATTTTATGAATCTAAGTCATATTTTACGTATCTCATATAAAATGTATGCATTCGTTTTCGGATCACCTGTTTATTGACTTTGTTGTTCTTTGACATTCTATTTCTATGATTGACACGGTTCTTTACAATTTAAAATATGAATCATGATGTTATTGGAATAAATGACGGGCGTCATTTATTCCAAAGGTAAGGGCTTACCTTTAGAAAATTAAAAGTATTACTTGCATAGCACTCTGTCACAAAATATAAAGTATGACAGAGTGGCTCTCTGAGAGAGCCATTGGGCATAAGTGTGTTTTTCTGTGCACGCACACACAGTCAATACGTACAGGCAATTTCAGGACAAACCGGGCAAGTACTGTAGTACTTTCAAATATTTCTTAGCGTAACAAAACAAAGGAAGATTTTAAAGGCCAGAGATTTTCTAGAACACATAATTTTCTGACTCTGTCTGTCTACGAAATAGTGTTAAGTAAAAAACAATACGTCTAGTCAACTTACGTTAGTCTCTTTCCAAGACTAATACCAACTAAAATATGTCTGATGTGTAAAAGCTGTTCATCACAATGTTATCCCCCCATACACCATGACCTTCACATCCAACGAAAACATAATAATATTGTCTGGGAACTTGTATAAAACTGACAGGTGAACTTCACCCATCTCGTTTTTCCATGAAAGTGAATATCATTATTCTTTATTTGTTCGGAAAGTTTCGCAATCTCTCAAAGTTGTTTATACTTTCTGAGGTAGCGTGCATGCGCGGTATTCCTCTGTTATTTCTCAACGGTAGGATACATTGTTCAATTCATCTCGTACGCGTTTTGTTACCGAGGGGCGGTATGTGCTGTTCCTACATGTGTTATTGGATTCATTACATTTGTTTTAGAATTGTTTCACCGTAAGAGTTACAGAGAAACAAAACAGAAAAAGACTTAAGAAACTAAATTCAGTTGTTGTTTGAGAGCGAGCAATCGAAACATTAAGTTATGTAGAAATAAGTTAGTATTTTCTTTCACTAAATTAAAGCATTTTAATGTAAAAAAATGCAAACAGTTCATGTACAATAGTTACTACCGGTAGTAGCAATGGTAGAACCAGGGGCAAGAATAAAAACATATTTTATCTATCTAGGTGCCTATTTATACGAAGAATCAGAAAAACTTTGCTTAAGTGGTGTCGTAAGTTTAGGGCTTAGAATAATGACAATCTAGCTAGATAGTACAGTAGCCCGTAGAACATTTAAATAACCAAAAAGATTACCGTTTGCCGTTGTGATATAGTTAATTATTACGAAATTATAGATACTTTAACCCAAGTTTTACAGACCGCAACCCGCCGTAACCTATTGCATATCTCCAAAAAAATTATTTTTTAGTTTTTTAGGTTTAGGTACCATATGGTTTAGCTATTGTCGTGTTTTTCAGCTTTGTTTGATTGCCACAGATTTCCTTATCTTTTGGTTTAGGGGGATTAGTTACTATTTTATTTTTGGATTTTAGTTAATCTGAAAACTGACTCATTTTTTTGCCTTACTTTAAGTACAAGGATTCTGCTAAGGTGTTATTATTCTAAGAGTTAAGGCCTTAACATGCATCAATCCGAGCAGGTCGATCTGTGATAGAGTGAAATCGAACGTAATAAACTCTATACGCACGGTAGTACCTATCAGTGCGCGTTCCAACGTGGCGGTTGCGTAGAGGTCGCGCGCCGAATCCTCGATTTTACATGTTTTTATTACTTTTCTTCGCTTTCAAATTAGTTAAAAAAAACTTTTGTTAAACGAATGTTCTGTTTCCGAGAAGTTTTGCAAATAAACCCAAAAACGAGGTCCACGGGATATTTTTTTACATCAAAGGTGGTAAAATTTTTATAAATGTTTTCCATTAAATCTATTGTGTATTATTTCAAGTGCATTATATATTTTTCTATGATAGCTTCACGTGCGTAGTCTTTCAATATTTTGAATTGAATATTGGGATTTGACGCATGTTAACGCCTTAAGAGCCAAAGATTCAACCGTCGCGTTCTACATTATTTTGATTCTGGTCGACCTTTCGTCGACTTTCCATGTTGAAGGCCCATACAAATTATTTTTTTCCAAATAATTATTAAGCCAACGATTTTCATATTTCTTCGCGAAGTAGGATCGATAAGCTCCCTTGTTAAATAAGAGTTTTCCACGCACACTCTAATTATTCAGACCAAGGCCAACGTAAAACACCTAGCTACCACTTACATGAAGTTAGGTAACGATTTATTCATGAGCCTATATGTCTTAAAACTTTAAGCCACTACTAACGCCCTTTTGATATTGTAATGGAACATACGAGTAATATGAAAGCATACTTTTTGAGGCATTTATAGGTTTTACAATCTACTTACTATAACAAACCGCCTAAAAAGATCTTAAGAAGGTACAATATTTCGAAGTGTAAAGTCTGTAGAAATATGTTAGGTAATTACTTTTGTAATAAATATAACAGAACCTTGATTAGCTGCTGTAATTGGACGAAAGAAAAGTAACACACACCTGTACAATTAAATAATGTATATTTACAGGAAATATTTAATGTGTATCATTAATTACATTATTGTAACCTACTATTTGTTTTAAACTCATTACATAATCATTAGTAACGTCTTATGGTGCCATTGCATTGTTATGCTAATATGAACTGGCAACAACATAACTTCAAAATTCATTCAAAATCCAAAATTTATTCAGTCTATGCTGTGAGCCTGTGACAAGCACTTGTGAATGTCAAAGAAGCTACGCCGTTGGTTTCTCAAACCCAAAGCGAGAGACCTTGTAACGGGCAGAACTGGCAAGAAACTCCTCAAGGGGAACTTTTTTCTCCCTGTATAAATCATACAGAGTTGTCAAAAATTGAAAAAAAAAAACATCTAAAAAGGCCCTGCAGACTTTTGTTTTCGTCATCCAATCCAATGAAAAATTTCCGTAAAAGTGGTTTTACCTCGGCTTAACATTCCTAACACTATCAAGCTTTTACTCCCACTTTTTTGTAGAGTAAATATATAAAGTACGTTAGTTCCCAGTCGCCGTATAAAGTCCACTAATCTCATCCCCGGGTAAGCTGGATGTAGCCGTTTGATGAATTCGGGGTTTTCACTTTTAACTCATAAATTATTTAGGACATGACTGTCGCGGTCGTGTGTGAGGCTGAGTAATGTGGGGGGTGGAGGGGAGGGCGCTAATCGAGTCCCGCTGTTTAGAGCGTTTCCGTGTCGCGCGTGAAAAATGGCACCCATCGACGTGACGCCGACGCCCGTATGGAAAAAAGTCGGCCTAGGAACGCCGAGTTAAAAGGATACGTACAACAATTTCTCGCATCGAATTTGTAATGCCCCTTTTATTATGTTTCTTTGTTACATATGTAGGTGGAAAAGCTAAAGAAGATCATGTAAGAAAAAAAAAACCGGTCAAGAGCGAGTCGGACTCGCGCACCGAGGGTTCCGTACAATCATAAATATATTTGGATATGTTATTTTAGGACAGTATTTAAAAAATTAGGATAAACGGCAGACAGGTGGAAGGGCGAACAGGCGGACAGTTAATTTACAAATGCTGCTTATGGTGACTGAAAAACGTTTCAGCCACTCCACATTGCAAAATGTTTATATTACTAGTCCATCAGCCATTTTAATGTCCCCACTGCTGGGGCACAGGCCTTCCTTATGGGTGGATAAGGAGGACGGGCCATAACCCACCACGCGGGCCCAATGCGGATTGGTGGGTGTTAACGACTGCAAATGCAGCCGGGACCAACGGCTTAACGTGCCTTCCGAAGCACGGAGGAGCTCGAGATAATAAATTTTTGGTCATCCATCCCATGACCGAACCTTGCGAACGTTGCTTAACCTCCGCAATCGCTGGTCCAGGCGCTAAACCACTGCGCCACCGAGCTCCTCGTTATTATTATATTACTATATTACTAAGTAGGAACTTATTCTTCGTTTATTCGTACGGCAAATAGTAGGTAATTATATTAAAACCAGCCACCAATTTATTATTGTAGTGTTAGGTTGCGCCATCTCTTGACCGATAGTGGAACTATTTTTGTCCCTTAGGTTAGCATGCTTAGGACAGCGCCATCTGTTGACTGGTAGTGAAACTAAAAAAAAATTGTTTTTTGAATTTCTAAAAAAGTGTGTTATATTGAGACATCGTTTTATTTTTCCTGTAATCTTTACATAAACTACTATCACATTATTTCAGATTTTTCTCTTTGCAAACTTCGGAGATAAGGGGGGGGGAACGGTATTTTTTTTTACATTTTTCATCATAAGTCGAAAACTATGCGGCCTAAGAAAAAAGGAAAAATTGTTTCAAAATGTGCAAACAGCGCTCTTTCATATGATACCCCACATGCCCTAGTCATCTCACTTAAAATTTTTAAGACCCCTTTTCAGTCCCTGTTGTAAAAAAAATATTAATTTTATTATTTCTTTCTTATTTGCAAAATAGTTGGGCAAATGTCATCTTAAACTATTCCAAATTTCAAGTTGATACCATTAGTAGTTCTCGAGATATCCAGCTGTGACAGACAGACAGACAGACAGACTGAGTCACACCATAAGGGTTCCTTTTTTACCATTTTGGTACGGAACCCTAAAAAGGCCAATCTGAACTCTGTTCTTTATCACGCTGGCTGCAACCAACAGTACTTACAAAGCAGAAATTGTTATCTCATAGATAGGTAGGAAACAATGGACTATATTAATTGAATGTGCACTTCTATTAATAGTTAGTTGATTAGCAATTTATTAAGATTGTGTTTTGTTTTGGTGAGTAAAATCCCTTCTGAATTTATCTTATTCACGCCATCGCATGTCGCAGATGTGTCACTTAATTTAATCACGTGGATGTGTCCTAGTGCTTAGCTAATGTACACTGTGGTCGGCAGATGGCACTGTCAAGAGTGAGTGAAAAGTCTGTACCTTTATTTACACGTCGGTTTTCCGTGGGTTTTCCGGTTGTAACACGGACGAGAAATTTCGCTGCTATAGGTACGTAAGGAGGTGACAGTAAATCAGTTTTTTTCTGTCATTTGAGGAGTTGAGCGCAATGTACACACAAATAAAACCGGTCAAGAGCGAGTCGGACTCGCGCACCGAGGGTTCCGTACCATCATAATTGCACCATCAAACCACACTGCAGAGTAGAATAATAATTTTAGTATTGCAGTTTTAGGTCAGCGCCATCTCTTGACCGATAGTGGAACTAATGTTAACTTTTTAGAAATTTGATAATTTCTAAAAAAGTGTGCTATATTGAGACATCGTTTTATTTTTCCTATAATTGATGATTAAACGAACTTACCTGTAAGTGAAGTTCTATCACAATTATACGAGTGATTCGTACGAAGAGATTAGTAAAACCTGTAAAAAAAACTTGTATTGACTCATGTAGTAACACTTATGTGACACCACTCTCAGCACTTAGTTGAGGGTATTCAAAATAAGAAAATATTTTTATGAGGGTAGACGTTACCCCAACCCGATCTCTGTAAGTCGTCCCGCCCTGGCGCTCATTAGTTTGGAGTAGAGACGCTAACTGAATATTCCCAAAACCTACAAAGGGAGAGGTGGGAGGGTGTTACTAATCTCTTCGTACGAATCACTCGTATAATTGTGATAGAACTTCACTTACAGGTAAGTTCGTTTAATCATCAATTATACGTCGTGATTCGTACTCAAGATTAGTAAAACCTGTAAAAAAAACTTGTATTGACTCATGTAGACGTTGAGAGATTGGTTTTGGGAATCAATCACAAAAAAAAAACATTGTAAATATGTATTATGTTTTTTATTTAAATCACCAATAGAAATTACAATTTTTGGAATCCAAAAAGGTACATCCGTTTAACCTAGAACCGATTTAGCTAGTGCTGTTTCGTCTAAGCTTAGAATGGCCCTATTATAGAATTTAGCAAAGGTGTTGGAGTTAGCACTCCAGCCCGCGGTTTTCCTAATTTGGTCTATCCCTATGCCTTGCGCATGCGCTCGTGACGTAGCAGCGTGACGCGTGCTATGTGCACAAAAAATGGACGTATCTATACCGCTGGTTTCCATTGTACATTTGATCCAACGGCTTAGGGTTTGTCTGGTGACAGCCCTATATGGCTTTTTGAAACTAATAAAAAGAGTGTTTGATTTTCTTAAACCTTTGGTTTTATTTAAGTATGCCATTAAAGTAGTAGCCGGACAGATTTGTGGCTTTTCTGCGTAAAAGGGTATCTGTAATAAAGGTTGATTTACGCCAGGTCTAGAAGTTTTTATGATATCTGGAATTTTTATTAAAATTTTTGTTGGGAGTGAAGAAATATTTTTGATATTAATTTTAGATAGAGTTTGTACTCTATGTGCAGTTATTAAAGCTAATAGGGTTATGCATTTTTTAGAAAGAAGTTCCAAAGATATTTCTTCATTTGGATACCATGCTGTGATATAGTCTAGGACGACCGCGGGGTCCCAAGTTAAATCATATTTGGGAGTTGGAGGTATCAACCGGAAAATACCTTTGAAAAATCTTTGGATTCTACAATCTTCCGAAATATTCGGGCCTAGAACGAGGGCAAGAGCTGCCTTACAACTATTCAACGAACCATATTGGCTACCAGTTTCATACATATGAGTTAGAAAATCAAGAACTGAACTAATCGACGATTTAAATATATTTAAATTATTTTGCTTACAGTATTCGCACCATTTTTTAACATAAACGTTATATTGTTTTAACGAGTTGGATGATAGGGACGCTAGCATAATTTCTAAAGAAGATTCGGGAACTTCTCGTTGAAGGAGCGCTGACCGGATAACGTCCCTGCAATCAGCGTCAGGTTGGCCGTGATGTTGCGGTTGCTGGAATGAGAGATAATATCACTGGAAGTGAATTCTATGATTTCAGAGGTAAGAAGATTTTTAAAAATGGGGAACCAAGGTTGGGTCGGCCAATAGGGCACAATAAAGATACCTGTCGCCCTTTCAATAATTATTTTTCTCAGCGCTTTCAAAATCATTGAAAATGGCGGAAATGCATAGAAAAATGAATTTGACCAACTTATTGTAAACGCGTCAATTGCTTCTGCATCAGGGTCTTTATGCCATGATACGTATTTGTCGCACTTATTATTTATTCTACTAGCAAATAAATCAATTTTTGGGAAACCAAATTTATTCACTATAATTTCAAACGCGGAGCTTGACAATTCCCATTCTATATCTGGGTGGTTTTTTCTCGATTCTTCGTCGGCTACTGTGTTGTCTTTAGATTTAATATAAGACGCGAACACAAATATTTTTCGCGACTCGCACCATTGCCAGATCTTTTTAGTGACATTTGTGAGATGTGGGTATTGAATGCCGCCCATGCGGTTTATGTACGAGACCGCGGTCGAGTTATCAACGCGTAAAAGAACTTGGCAATCGAAAAACTCTTTTGCAAAAACTTTAATAGCAAAATACGCAGCTAGCAACTCAAGTTGGTTAATGTGGAGCTGACGTTCATCGTGTGACCACGGCCCGCTCGCAGTCTCGTCCCCGCACGCGGCACCCCATCCCGTAGTTGATGCGTCAGAAAAAATTTCAACTGTGTAATTGTCATCTTTGATTCTATGTCCATGGTTGTCTATGGCTCTTATCCACCAATTAAAATCATCATGCAATGATCGAGGTATATTCATAATTTTGTCGAAATTATTGTTCGGTTTAAGGTTTAAAAATTTTTGTCGTTCAAATTCTTTAGTGTATAATAGGCCATATTCAACAGCTGGACATGCCGAGATTAATAGTCCTATCAATCGAGCAAATTCCCGAATCCTACACCGAGACAGCATAGACATATGGATTAGTTCTTTTTTAATACATTCTTGTTTGTTCGTTGGTAAACTTATTTGCATTATTTGGGTATCGATTATATAGCCTAGGAATTTACACTGTGTAGAGGGGACAAGATTACTTTTTTCCCAGTTTATTTGAAACCCGAGGGAGGTGAGCAGTTTTGTGGTAACATCAATGTTATGAACACAGTCAGAATATGAGTTATCTACAAGAAGTATATCATCTAAATATATGGTAGATAAAAAACCGGCCGTTCTTAATAATTTTACAACTGGTTTCAACAGTTTTGTAAACAAGTATGGTGCAATATTTAGACCGAATGGTAATACATTATATTGGTATAATTTTCCATTCCAAGAAAACCTTAAAAACTTCCGAGACTCTTCGTGAATTTTTATAGAAAGGTATGCATCCTTGAGGTCTACTGTAGCTAAAAAACAATTTCTAGAAATAAGTTTAATAGCTGTACGGAAATCTTCTAATTTAAAGTGCTGCGTATCAATGAACTTATTTAATTCTTTAAGATTTAGTATTAATCTAGATGTACCGTCCGGTTTAGGTCTCACGAAAATATTAGACACAAACTGTCCCTCGCAAGGGTCGCATTCAGATATAGCACCGATCCTAAGTAGTTTGGCCAAGGCCTCCTTTAATTGTATTAATTCTGGATTCGATAATTGAGGTTCAACCGGTAAGTTATGTTGTACAGGGGTACAGGCTAAATTAATCTTATAACCTCGCACACAGTCTAATACGTATCTGTCTGATGTGATCATCAGCCATTGACGATAAAAGAGTGAGACTTGTCCGGCGTAGCGTACCGTGTCTATCGGCGGCGGGATGTCCGCGGCGGCGGCGACGACCGCCTCGATGTGTGCGGCGGCGGCGGCGGCCTCGCGTTGGAGGGCGGCGCAGGCTCGCGGCTCCGCGGCGGTCCCGGCGGCCTGCGGGCTGGGACCGGAGGTTTCCAGTTTTTTGATACCGGCGGCTTCGTTTGGCCCGTAGATTTTTTCAGCTGTTTATTCTGAATCTTGAGGTCGCTGCTGGATTTATTAACGGCCTTGGCCGTCCGCAGTGCTTCGGGCAAACTTTCTCCGAACAGGAATTTGTCTATCTTTGTGTTATTCAAGTGATCTTTCATATCCTTTTTCAAGGCAAACAGAGCGAAATTGCGTCTGGTGACCGAGTCTGTGTGTTGAGTATCACACAAAAGTCGACCAGCATCCATCAGTTTCTTTATTAATTCTTGATTAATAGGAGTGGATTTCAGTTGTTCTGTCATCGCTGATGACAGACACGCTATGGCCGTACCCACTTGTTTCTGTCGAAGTTCGAGCTGTTTGTCCCGTTTCATCAGGTTTTCAGGAAGAGCAGCCTTGATCTCGGGATTGAGCAGCGGAGCTGCGATACGCGTGCTATTCGCCGGTATGAGGTATTTACTCGTCAACTCTTTACGAACTTTGGGGTCTAACCCAGTCGTGGCGAGGTGATTGAATCGCGTCGCTAAATCCTTATGGATGTCCGGTCCATATTCTTCGGTCGCTGTGGGGTCCTCGCCCAGAAGTTCCAGTAGAATACTATCAAGGCCGTCCTCACTTGGCAAAACTTCCGTAGCGGCTACAGGCTCGTTTGAGGTTTCGTTGCCAACAGCTGTACTCGTAGAAGGCCCTGCATCGACCGCCTCCAGCGTAGCATCCACTTGCTCGAGTGGACTCAGCTCCGTGGGTGAAGGTGACTCGGTTTGACCCGGCGTCGGCGGCGTCGCGGGGTCAGGTTGCATTCCGTCTGAAATAACGACGGTAGCTTTTGAATGTGCTAGTGGCATTACAGTGCTAAGTCAGCACTTTACGGCATGATAAGCGAAGCAACCGGTTAATCGGTAAGACATAACTCCCACAGAGTTACGCGCAAACCGTTAGCAAAGATAAATCGTAAGGCATAACTCCCATAAAATTACGCGCAAACATTTTATTGTATGCATTTTGACCTTTTTTTTTATGAATAGTCCGTAAGAAGTAACTCCATTATGAATTACTCGCAAACGACTTTATTGTGTACGCAAATGTACTTTTTACAAAATGTTCATATTTAAATCACGATAAGATGTAGCTCCCACAGAACTACACGCAAATCGATAATTATGAACATGAAAATGCTTTAGCAAAACATACTAACGCAATCACTAGGTCAAAGTCGTAAACGTGAAAAAAAATATGAAAGTGTGTTGACCCAAAAGTAGGTCACCAATGAAGTGAAAACGCGTCGAGCGAAAGTAGGTCACCAAACAGCACGCACGTGTAATATGAGAATTTAATTACCTTGCTGTTCCTGCGGCGCTGGCGAAGGGTCCCTCGACGACTCCGACGACGACGATGTTTCAATAATACGACTTCTTTGACGAGAACGATTTAATTCCTTTTCTAATTTCTTTAATTTTTTACGAAAATAATTAAAATCATCACTTTCGCGCGTTCTTTTAGGCATTTTAAAGTTAAACTTTTCAAGATAAAATTTCTCAATTTGAAAAGAAAAAAAAAACAAGGATTTTTATTTAGTGTGGAGTGGTGTGGCACTAAAAAGCGAATGAGCGCCAGGGCGGGACGACTTACAGAGATCGGGTTGGGGTAACGTCTACCCTCATAAAAATATTTTCTTATTTTGAATACCCTCAACTAAGTGCTGAGAGTGGTGTCACATAAGTGTTACTACATGAGTCAATACAAGTTTTTTTTACAGGTTTTACTAATCTTGAGTACGAATCACGACGTATAATCTTTATATAAACTGCTATCACAGAGAATAATTTTTTTTGCAAACTTCGTAGATAAGGGGGGGGGGGGAGGAGGGGGGAACGGTATTTTTTTACATTTTTCATCATAAGTCGAAAACAAAAGGAAAAATGATTAAAAACGTGCAAACGGCGCTCTTTCATATGATACCCCACATGCCCTAGTAGCACATGAGTAAAAAAACGTAACTAGTAGCCCCCCTTCAAATTTTAAGACCCCTTTTCAGTCCCTGTTGTAAAAAAAAATATTTACTTATTTATTTATTTTTTATTTGCAAAATAGTTGGGCCAATGTCATCTACCATAAGGGTTCCTTTTTTACCATTTTGGTACGGAACCCTAAAACACCTAAGATGCGATAAGAGAGATCGATTTTCACCACATTAAAATGTGCCATCTTCTGTGAACTGTGATCTGTAGACTATTCAGATTAAAGGAAAAGCCATTGAAATGTTATACCTCAATAATAAAAGCTAGGCTTATACTCAACGGACTAAATTCAGTCTAATCATCCTCAATTTAGATTTTGGGGGTAAATAATTTATACTTATACTTATAAATTAAACTTAGGTATTGTATTCATAAGTAGGTACGAAACCTCGACTTTGCAACATTTTAAACCCTCACTAAAATGTAAAGGTACCTAAATTGCCATGAAAAGAAATGGCTCATGATGATGTAGGTAGTTTTCATTCCATTTGAGTTTATTCCTTCAAATTCGAACTTTGAGTGGTTTATATCAAAAGTTGAACTAGCAGCAACTCTCAAGTTATTTTAAAGGAATATTCAAGGTAGGAATTTAAATAGAAATGAATAGTGTCGCAAAGCAGCGACGGATTTCCTACTATAAAATGCTGTACGTTCTCTGCTGCTTTATGGCCAATATTAGGGTAAAGGGGCCTAAAACCACGCCACCGCGTGCCGCGCTCGTAACGCGGTCGCCAATGAGTTCAGCAAATTCAGCGCGTGAGTTTTACGACCACCAAATGTGCTGTGTAAGTGTGTAAAGAGTTGTATATTACTGTTGGTGGAGTTCGGTAGTTGCTATCGTAGCAATTTCTTAAAAAAAATCTTTTAAGTATCTTATACCTTTAAACGAGCAATTCTTGTATATTTATTTATATATTTCTGTGATCTCGGAAACGGCTCTAACGATTTCGCTGAAATTTGGTAAATGGTGGTTTTCAGGGGTTAACAATCGATCTAGATTAGTTTTATGTTTGGGAAAACGCGTGTTTGAGTTTTCATTCGTTTTTCATGCGTTTTTCTTTTGACGCAGAATATGGTCGCTAATTTCGTCCTGCCGGCCACTGTCCGTATGGTCCAGCGGGTTAAGACGTGGACGGCAAGAAACGAGTGTTACGGGTTTGGATTCCGCTCGGTGACTTACTTTTGTCGATTTTTATATGTTCAAGTTTATATATATAAACACCACCATATTACAATAAATAGTAATAACCGAGCAAAGTTCGGTCGCCCAGATATTACAAATTAATATGAACATATCTAACCATTCGATCCTCTATTTCAGGGGTCTCCAAACTACGGCCCGCGGGCCAGATCCGGCCCGCGAGCATCAACAATCCGGCCCGCAAAAGCAGGCCGAATCGTACCAACAATACTGTAATTTACAGTATGTTGGTACGGAGCTAGCTAGATCCTTGCCCTTGGAACTTGGTGGAGGAGTAAGTCTGGCCCTTTTGCTAAAAAGTTTTTGGTTAAAGTTCGAAAAAAGGTAGGTACATTTTGCTTTATGTTTCATACAATGATACAACCAGTTCTCATTTCTCATTTTTCTAACATCATTCATTAGCATCATTAGCATCATTAGCATCAGTCTGTTTTAATTGAGTCTTCTGTCAATCTACACGGTTTTGTACATACTCTAGAACAGGGGTCATCAAACTACGGCCCGCGGGCCAGGTCCGGCCCGCGAGTACCAACAATCCGGCCCGCGAAAGCGAGCCGGATCGTACCAACATACTGTAATAAACAGTATGTTGATACGTTGAGCTAGCTAGGTCCTGGCACTTGGGACTTCGTGGCGGAGTTAGTTCGGCCCTAAGGCTAAAAAGTTTGGCGACCCATGCTCTAGAAGGCTAAACTCTACTTTGGCTTGCTATGAAAATACATTCAATAGCTTAGTTAAAATCTATTCTTTGACTAGAGTTTATCTGATTATTATCGGTTAAGAGACTACAAATAAAATTGATTGATATTTGGAGTACAATGATATGATCACCTCTGCTGTTGTGATAGCCATCACAATATAGCATAGGGCAACAAGCTGAATGGAATGATGTTTATGGAGATTGGGCCTGGATTGCACTGATATAGCCAGCGTCGTAGCTAGGGGTTGGCAAGGGGGCAGCTGCCAGAGGCGCAACCCTCAGGGGAGCGCACTTTAATGATCCATTGCTAGAAAATAAGTCTAGAGGTCTTGGGGCGCAAAATTCAAATCTTGCCAGGGGTGCTCATGATCCTAGAAATAAACCTTGGGACGTAAAATTCAAATCTTGCCAGGGGCACCCATGACCCTAACTCCGACGCTGTGTAGAATCAATACAGGCGTCGAATAAGATATAAGTAATGAGAGAGCTGATTGCATATTGATAATTTTTGATTGTGTTGTGTTATGTGAAGTGCAATTATATGTTCAAGGTGAAGTTTATACATAATAAGTAATTTTAAGGGCTACTTGTTTCTATATTACTCTCAAGGCTTGAACGAAAAGTATAAATCAAGAACCTTATATTGACACTGGACATTCTATTACTGAAGGATGGTTGGGGATGAGGTCATTCACCTTTGCAGATTTCGTTTATCCCTCTCACACTGTGACTGAAATTGCCATGCTAAGTACAAAATATCCCAATCCATAGTCAATTTACCCAAGTCATGTACAAACATTAATAAGATTTTCTAAATAACTGCAAATATCGGCACTTTTTAAATTAGTTACATGATGTTAAAATTTATTAGTACATGCCAAAGTAATTATTTAGAGGACAGATGAGTCCATTTTGTTATTACAATATTTTACTTTTAACAGTAATTTCTCTATATTTCATAAGTTGCCAAATAAAAATAAGGTGGCATCACTGACGGAATTGTCTTTGATTTGACATGTCTGTCACTTTAGTCAATGATTTTCCACCGCATCTCACGTTTATGTACAAAAATATAAAATTATTTAAATAAAATTCGCGTTACAAAGCATGTGTTGCATTGTGCAAAATTGCAAAAGTGTTTCAAAACCAAATTCTAACATTATATTTCACTAGTAAGTGTTTTTTAAAGTATTTTCAGCATTCAATTTTTCCTTCTCAGAAATCTGAATTTTAGCAGATTTCAAAGATTGTTTCCGATCTAATTCGGAAATAATAAAGAAGTTAATTATAATTCCACCTTAATTACGTATTTTTTATTTCAATATAATAAATATAATATGTACAAATCTGTATTCATTTTCGACAAATAAGAAGCTTTAGAAATATTATCTGCATATCGCAGGGTGACCATAATCACAGCATAACTTTTGAATAAGAAAGAAAGATTTGGATGAAAAATTTACGTTTATCCTACCTAACATTACATTTTATGTTTTTATGCCACATTTAACTTTGAGAGAGTATTCTTAACAGAGAAAAAATGTAAACTAAAATATTATCTTACGTAGTTGAGTTAAACAATTTAGATAAGTTTCAGCTAGGAATCGGACCTACCTAACTTACTATCTTGCTACTATACTAGTTATTATGGTCTTTGACACCCATTGTTTATTCGTAGTAACAAAATAAAAATGAATCTTATTTTATTTTTCAGATTCCGAAACGATGAGGAAAAGAAACATTTATAGTATATCCCAATTACCATTAGAGGGAAATTATTTTCAACGGCCAAAATAATGCAGTTTTGACATTTTATATTGCAACTTTTTTTAATACAATGACTATGTAATAATGAGACTTAATTTTATTTTTCACACAACCGAAAATTCTAAACTTTTTTCTAATACTAAGGGCGCTTATTCCTGCCTATAAAAATATTCAGCCAATTTGTTTTTTTTGGACATTCCTCATTGTACAAAATAAAAATACACGTGACTTTAGGGTGGAAGGGCAGGTCAGGTGTACCTAAGTCTAAAATCTCACCACGTATCTCCAAGTTTTGACTTTTAACCAGCCGGACCGTACAGGACCAAGGGGTCAAGTTTGCTATTATTGTAACTAACGCCGTAATCATGTTTCAATGGTGTTTGAACGGTAATGCTTTTTGACACAATTCTTGTTTTTGTAAACCAAAATCGAAACAATTGTTTTTCTTAAAAATCCAAACCCGTTAGACACTGTGTTTCAGTTTTGGGTTTAAGAATCAAGAACTGTGTTAAAAAGCATTACCGTTCAAACACCATTGAAACACGATTATATGATGTTAACATTAGCAGACTTGACCCCCAGTGTGACCACCATTCCAAAACAGTATCGTCCATCCGAAGAGGAGCCAACCGAAAATAATCATTAAGTAAATATTTTGTGTTGCGCCGCCCCGCTGGCCAAAAGGGGGGTTTGAATGAATATATAGAAAGGTTATAATATGGTTGGTCAAGAGTAGTAATAATCCTATAAATGCAGTAATATTCTAAATGCGAAAGTTTGTACGTTTAGAGATACCCAAACATACAAACTTTTGCACAAACATCTAAACTATTCTAAACATTCAAATGTTTAGAATCTAAACACTTTTGAATGTTTGGATTGGTTGTCCAAAAAACTTACGCCGTAGGCATAAGTTGATAGTCTGTAGTAAGTACCTATTTGTAGTGACTGTCCTACGAATGGACAACATTGTTGTCACCCTAATGAAAGAGATGGAAAATATCGTTGACGTCATTCAAGGTTATTTTTTCGTTCTTCAAGCCCCAAATGGTGACGCAATGTCCAGTGTCATAGAATATGAATATAAGGTTCCTGGTATAAATATTATAATTTGAAAGCTAAGGAACCGATTTATAAGAGATACCGAGCAATTCCAGATACCTATATTTTTGGCGCCTGAATTGGTGATGCGTATTTCTATTCTATACAAGGCCTGAACTGTACTAAGGCGATATCTTTACCTAATAGCAACTGCATCGAATAACAGCGCTATTGGTATAGCAAAGCTAGATCTATACCAAGCCTATAAAGGCAAGATGAACTGTCTTTAATAGGACCAAAAGTCTTTTATGTCCACGCTAAATTAAAATGCCGTCCACAAAGTAAACCCTGAACCGTACAACTAGCCTCAAGTGGCCTCAAACGACTCGTTTCATGGCTGGCTAATATTATGGTCAAAGATCTTTCCTTAGAAGTCCTTTGGAGATTTTTAGCGGTAAGAAAAGCAAGAACATTATTAAGGCTGGCCTCAGACCTACCAGTTTCATTTCTTTGCTTTGCTGTTCTACTAGAACAGGGCAGCGTTCCGAGGTTCAGAGTGCGGATGTTCGGTTGTTTTTGTTGTTTTAACTTTAGATGTCATTAGTAATAGAAAGTCTTTGTTTTCCATGTAGAAAACGGATAATTTAAACTTTCTTGTACACTAAATCAAATAAAATCATTTCGTTTTTTTGAACTATTTGAAACTTACACAAAACATCAAAATGCAAAATAATTTCAAATGACATTGTCAATTTTTGTATAGATAAACGTCAGAGCATTTTTCAACGACCGTGTAATTTTTAAAAAGTTGCAACGCACTAATATTTGGAACGCCGTTAGAGCGCAAAGTTGCACTCGGAGCGTAGGTTCTGAACGCGCCTCAAGCAAAGCAAAGAAATGAAACCGGTAGGTCTGGGGCCAGCCTTAACCCTAGTTACTAAGGGAAACGGACGTCGAATTTTTATCCTTGGTTTTGTGTTTAGATGCAGTCTCTAGAGGGAAAACTGTGGATAGCAGTTATGGACTTTACGTACCTTGTAATGTCGAGAAAAAAACACGCGTAACAGTACTCGATAGAATAATTGTATATGAAAAAATTCATTTATATAACGCCATATAACGCCGAAAAGCTTAATGAAATTTTCCATAGATAATACTATATCGAGTACTTTTTCGCGCGTTTTTGTCTTTTGATAGATGTTCGTGCTACGGAATTATCTGTGCTATCCATATTCTACAAATTATTAGCTATTTAAATGAAATTTTTGTTAATAATTCCCTCGCCATAATTAAGATCTCCCATCCCAATTAGGCAGGGTTGCGAGCAGAGCCGAGTGGCTGCGAATTAACTGGTGATATTGTTAATTAGTTGCGCGCATTGTTAATTATGATGCCTGGCGCTTGCGGCTTGCCTTCTTCTTCTTCAAGTGCCTCTCCATTACTGGAGGTCGGCCGTCAGCCTAAAGAACCTCTCTCTGTCCTGCGCCAAGCGAAACAGTTCTTCGACGCTGGCTATACTAGTCCATTCCCTGATGTTGCGCAACCACGATTTTTTCCTTCTTCCAGCGCGTCGTTTGCCTTCAATCTTGCCCATCATTATTAACTGGAGAAGCTGGTATTTCTCGTGTCGCAGGACATGACCAAGATATCCGACTTTTCTTTTCTTGACGGTCTGCAGTAATTCGCGACTCTTGCCAACGCGCTGGAGAACTCTCGCGTTAGAAACCTTCTCAGTCCAACTAATTCGCAGCATTCTTCGGTAGCACCACATTTCGAAGGATTCAAGAAACTTCTGTGTGTCGGCTTTCAGAGTCCAAGCCTCGCTACCATATAACACTACAGGCCAGACGTAACAATGGATGGCGGCTTGCCTAAGCTTGGAAAAATCGCCTGCGTTTCATATTATTATCTAGTTGTCAATTAGTAGGCATGAGAGTCCGTTCGACAAGCAAAATAAAATAAGACGTGGCCGTTGCGACGTAGATTCCTATGCCATCTTCAAATATTATGGAAACTTTTAGAAGAATATTATTAAGTCGTTTTAAGAAATTTCACTTTTGCTTGCAATAAAACTTTACGTGAAATTTTTAAGATCCATATACTAGTACTTTTGAAGGTTTCAAAGATCAAAGTGGCCACTTTTATCAGTTTTGCCACAGAATAACTAATAGTATGGTTTTGTCTATCTATTCTGTCTACCTACTTTTAGAAATGACTACGAGGGAATGTAATGATACCTTCTAAAAGTTCTAGTATATGGGTCTTAAAAATTCCACGTAAAGTTTAATTAAAATCATTTTCTATTAACAACTTAATAAATAAAATCCTCTGAGGGCGCCTCTTTTGGTAAGGGATGCACCTAATTGGTACCTATTCAATTCCGATAGGAGTATACCTACGTCCTAAAATTTATTCTGTAGTATACGACAGTAAACAGAATCGTTAAGAAATATAATTTTTGGTTATTATAGTTAAGGTGACCAGACTATATCAGCTAAATTAAGTGGTAGCTAATTATTTTCATACGATATTGTTCCTAACGGGGTCGTTGACTATTGACCGATGTTCCCTTCAAAGTTCAATAACAATTAAGACCAGATTCCTTTGCGCCCCGGGCCGGTTTCCGCTCGATTGCTTTTTTAACGAGCTCTTCTCTAGCTGTGCTGATATTTAGGAGTGCTAATTTCGCCGCGTTATCTTTTTTAATTTGGCACAGACGTTGGAAAGCTTTGGGAGAGAATCTGCGAACAATTCGTGCTTTATCGTTATGGTTATGATTTTAATTTTTATTTGTTTACTTTGTGTAATGAAAATACTTTACGGTTTCATGAGAAATTGTAAGAGTATTCCAGTAAAAAAATATTATTGACATAAAGTATGTAAGCCGCGGCGCGCCGTTGTTGATAAATTCACAGTTACTTAAACGTATTCACTTGGAATGAAAACGAACTAACGCAACACTTTATGGCATATTTGGGATAGAGAGATGACATACCAATTTTTAGGTTGTTTCTCACTAACTTTTCACCATATTTAAATGCACTCGATAAGTATAATAAATAATATAATACTATATCAAATTAAAAATCTAAAATATATCAATAAGTCCGTGATCATCTTTGTTAAACATTATTTTATTTGAAATAAAACACTTTTTAACGGATACTAGCGCGGTTTTATTGAATGTACTTCAGTCCCCCGTGATCACGGCAGCTGCAAAGGTCGGGAAAACCAAAAATCAAACCAAATACCAACTAAATACCAAAGTACATTCAATAAAACCGCGCTAGTATCCGTTAAAAAGTGTTTTATTTCATGTCTAGTGAGCGCGTAAGCTTGAGAAGTGAATTATTTTATTTATCATTAACAAAATAATTAAAGTATTCGTTTAAGAGCAGAAAAAATAAGAATAATTGGAATAGAATGGTGGTAAAAAAAGTTATTATTAAACGACATGATGCTTTTATACAGTATTAGAGTCATGCTGTGGGTGGCAAAGTTTTCCCTAAGCGAGTAGTTGTGTCTGCGCGCCGGGACACCATGACATTGTCGTCGGTGACACTGTGACATTCAGGAGTCCCGGGATCACAACACACATTAAATTGCTATTGACGTTTAAGCCCACACTCCTTTTATGTTAATTACTTTTAATTGCAAAAATAGAAAGTCTTAGTTAAATAAAGGGATTTCAACTTTACTTTGAAGTTTTCTTCATAGAGCTGTAATTAACTTGTTGTTGTATGCACTCGCTGCGTTGTGAACAAGGTTCAGAATCTAGGTTTAGGTTTAAAGAAATTATTTTCAAAAAAGACTTACATAAGTCACTTCCATGAAAATAAAAAATACAAGGTAATTTTTTCAAACATCACCACCAAGCCTTAAATATTAGTAGTAATACTTAACTATAAAAACGAAATTTAGGTATAAAGTTCGTAATTTTCTGAGACAGTTTGGACTTGAATATAATTTTATATCTCTTTATATATGAAAGTAAGCTATTGTACAGTTTTGCTCCCTCAAAGGTGATGCTTTTTTTTTTAGCATAATTTGTACGTGCCTATGGCAAGACAAGTAAGCTTGGCCGACGATGACTACGTTTGCTGATTTGAGTTTTTTGTTGAAAGTCATGTTGGTATGAATTTTTTTATAATTATTTTTTCTAATCAAAAGGCATCAAAAGGCAAGTGCTATACGTAAAGTTGCTTTACGTTCATTAATTTGGTTTCTTTGAAATTTGTGGGGTAACGAAAAAATGTTTTAATTGCTTTATTTTGCATTCTTTGAAGCACCTGTAGCCCTGTCTTACAGGCAACAATCTTACGCTAGTATTCGAAAAGGACAAATTGTTTGATTCAGCTGGTACCTATAAAAAGGGATTGGTGTGTTTTGTAAAATTTTGTCGATTCATTATGCAGCGCAGCTATGTTAAAAGTATTCGTCTAAAATTGACACTTTTAATGTAATGCCATAGGTCGCGGAAAGATCCTAGTGATCTGAAAATAAGATATAATTATATTTCTTTATATCTTTCTCCGGATACGTATAGAACCAGGAACACGATTCAGTGATTTTTGCTCGATACATTTTAATTTCGAAAATACCTCTTAAAGATTCTTAAAATTTAAATTACTTATTTAGAAACAACATTGGGTATTCAAGTCAAAATTGCTTTAACTAATTTGTATCATCAATATTCAGAATAGTGTAGAATCATTTTTCTTTAAATCGCTATAGTTTTTTACTACGAATTGATTTACTGATTTTTGCGCCAAATATGCCGAATCGGTCTCGCTCCCGCGCGCGTCCTTTACTCATCATTGCCATCTCGCTTTTTGATTTATTTTTGACAGAGACCCTGTTCCATTTTTTCTAGTATATTATATAGTATAGACCAGTGGTTCCTAACCTTTTCAATATTGTTATATCACCTAGTAGGGAAGCAGACTTTACCCCCAGCGCGGGCTTGGGTGTTGCCTTGCCGCTGTATCACATTCACAGTGCATAGGAAATAGTGTCATTGAAGATTGAAGAAATGTTATTTGAAATGAACCATAGTGCCATCTCTCTATTCTATTCATTCATACTGGTAGCACCTCTGTTACCCCCATGGAATAGCTGTTTTACCCCTGCGGGGGTAATTACCCCCAGGTTAGGAACCAATGGTATAGACCCTTAAGCTATAAAACGCTGTAGCTTAGTCTCTTACAGCCAAGCCTGTATTAAATTAAAATCAATAAAGTTTTCCGCCTGCGAGTCGCT
This sequence comes from Agriphila geniculea, assembly GCA_943789525.1. Taxonomy (NCBI): domain Eukaryota; kingdom Metazoa; phylum Arthropoda; class Insecta; order Lepidoptera; family Crambidae; genus Agriphila; species Agriphila geniculea. Next base: position 24,999,856 of record OX038871.1, read on the forward strand.
TTTTAAAGTAAAACATTTCCACATTTGACGGAGTGAATTTTTAAACTGTCGATACCTCCAGGTCCGAATCGAATCGTCCACTTTCGAATGGGAGACTCGACTGGGAGACTCGGACGGGGGATTCGATTGGTCCTCGAGACCCCCCTTCCCCCCACTGCACCGATGCCACTCGTGACATTTTGAGACGTTTAATTCTCTGGAGAGCGGAACAGATACGTCTAACTACATTGTCTTGATGCCTAATATTTTTTATCGGCATTCCAAGAACACGATTTTGATAGAAAGTTTTCATACGTACGAAAAACTTTTTCATTCATGATACAAGTTGACGAATTAAGTATGATTTGATACTGTGTTCGGAGATTTTAATTTTTCAATGATATTAAAAAGTTTTGGTTTAATTACGAGAAACCTTTTCTTTTTTCAAAATTAAGTTACGTCATCTTATTTTATTGAAAGCAGGACTCTCAATAAAACTTAATAGTTTAGTGAGCCCGGCTACGTCTAAATTTTAATTCCTACCGAACAGCAAATAGCGATGGCAGTAGAGTAGTTGTATTTTTAAGAAGTTTACTCGACCGCCGAGTTTGCTTCAATAACTCTGGGTTTTAGCTCTCAACATTTTAATTTACTAGCCCGTTTCAGTATTGATAATTATTTTATAGTTGTAAATATTGAAATCTACTTCTGCAAATAAATTTAAAAAAATAGGAATGTTGTACTATGCAGCAACAAATACGATAGAAACAAAAAAACTTAATGAAAATTAAGGGAAAAGGCGCACAAGTTTTTCTTTTCACGCGCCCAATGCGCGAAAATTTAACTAACATAGGGGTGCGTTTTTGACCAGGGGCCCTATTTTTGAATCGCTCGACTGGAGTCTAGCGCTCTTTTCGACTGAATGTTTTGAGTCGAACGAAAATCAGTCGAAAAGAGCGATTCAAAAATAGGGCCCCGGTAACGTTAGACCAGTTGCGATTTATACCAGTGGCCCTACCATGAGTTGATGCAAACTGTTTACGTTACAGTAAACTGTCGGATATACTGCTCACAGTCAATACGAGTGAAAGAGAGAAAACGATAGTTTACGGTAACGTAAACAGTTTGCAACAACTCATGGTAGGGCCCCTGTAGACAAGTTGCGTTTTAGACCAACTGATACTAACCCAATTATTGTTTTTTCCTTGCAAATGTGTTGTAAAACGTCGTATGAAACTCGTGAGCTCTGTTCATTACACACTCGGCTCAATTACGCCCCTCGCCCACTACGGCTCGGGCTGCAACCCACAGCCTCGTGTGTTTTATAGTTACTGCAACATTGGTAATACAAGTAAATACTTACCGATATAAAAACATCTTCAAATATTTTGGTGCCCACAATAGTGTTGCTTCAATCATAACTTTCATAATTTTTGTTCAATTTTTTTTTATTGTTTGTAGATCAACAGCATACAAGTTAAAATGGCAGAATAATTTTGCTGATTCACAAATCGTCCACCAGTCGGCGCGCTACCACCAACTTGGCGCTAGTGTAGACTTAGATCTTTCATTTTGTTGTTTTCAATGTGTTTGCTATCAATTTTTGGATGTTGGAAGCGATTTTTCGTAAATATCAATTTTTCTTCCAACACATTTTCTTTAATCTTTAATCCGTTTACTGTCTGACTTCCATAATAATTAAGTATTTATAAGTATCAAATTTTTTTAGATATAATTTAAAATAATCGAGGATAAATGCCCGTACAAAGGTCTCCAGCAGCACACTAGCGCCACCAAGTGGGGTAAATTTTGTGACATCCCGCCTTATCATTACATCTACTTCATTAATGTCCTCAACAGTCCAAAATTTCCAACTCAATCAGGCGCGAGGATATTACCTTCATTAAACGCTCGATTTGGGTGGTGACTAGTGGGGGGTAAGTGGGGGTAGATCGATCAAGTGTCCGCAATAAATCACAAGGCGATCGAAAGGATCTCGTTAGCAGACTTGAGTGGTCGCGATGCCATCTGGACGACTGATTGAGGGTTGTCTCTGATCTGTTATTGGTTTTAAGGGATGGTGGCTTGGCTCCGTTGTGCAACGTGTATGGTACGGCTTAAATTTATCTGTAATTGATTATTAGTTAACTGTGTATAAAGATTCCTTTATGGAAAAAAAAGCAGCGGACTGTAGAAAACTACATGATGAATGATATATTGGTACAAAAATCAAATTGTATGAAAAGCCGTTATGTGTCGCCTGCTCGCGCGCTGGGTGGGTGGGGTGGCCTTCCGCCATCCGATCCCAGGTTTTGGGCCCAATCGCCTACCGCCGCTGAAGAAAAACGAGTGCGCTGTTCGTGCTCCATCAGTGTAGCTATTTAAAATTTACGTGTATAATACTGAGTAAAATTTTAATTTTGATGAATCTGTACCTATGTAATAAAAGGCAAGTAATACAGCACTTTCTTGTCGGTTCTTCCCGGTACAAGGTTTCCCGCTATAGTTCTCTCAACGAATGGCGTTCGGCTGGATACCGCAAATTGCCGAGGTGAGTCGGGCCGTTACATCTTCTCTTCGCTTTCTGAATCGTTTTAGGAACTTTCTTCCGATACGAACTAAGACCACTCTTGTCACTTCTCTCATCTTCCCACTCATTGATTATGTTGATGTCTGCTTTCCAGACTTGAATGAGGTTCTGCTCAATAAGCTGGACCGCCTTCTTAATAACGCTATTCGTTTCGTCTTTTGCCTTCGCAAGTTTGATCACGTTTCTTCCTATCGGTCTCAGCTTAAATGGCTTCCCATACGTCAGCGCAGACAGCAAAGATTGCTCTGCACTCTCTATTCTATCTTAAATAGTCCTCATTCTCCCGATTATCTTAAATGCAAGTTTCAATATCTCTGCGACTCTCACGATCGCCAACTTCGTTCTACCAATTCTCTCACTCTCTCCACTCCTCTGTTTCGTTCCAAGTATATGTCCGAATCTTTCACTCTGCATGCTTTGCGTCTCTGGAACGGTCTTCCTGAAGCTATCAGGAGATCACCCAACAAGTTTTCCTTTAAAAAGAAGGTTCACGCTTTTCTTTTAGAAGGCTTATAATGAGCATAATGTGAAAATCATCATCATCAATTTGGCTTTTCTTTTTATTATATAATTATTTTGATTTGTTGTAATAGGTATATATATTTATATATATTATTTTAGGCGTATCTATATATTATGTGTTTGTATTTATTATACTGTATGTATTTTATTATATACTATTAAATGTACCGCATTCGTGGCTATCTGTTCCCTAAGGGTTGACTGGGAGAGAATGCTTTTAGCATTAAGTCCGCCTTGTGTACATTAATTTATTGTTGTACAATAAAGAGATTAAATAAAAAAAATAAATAAATAAATAAAAATGGCGTAGCTTTATTTGAAGACTAAGATATAGTTAGTATTCATTGACAAATAAAACAGTGACAAACTCAGATTTAAACTGAGGCACAAGACAACAGCCAGGCCTAATTGTATCAATATAATTAGTCAAAATATTCAGGGCCTGTCTGGCAAAGATCTGGAATTAGAATTATTTGTTGAATGTCATAATATTCAAATCATTTGCATTACAGAACACTGGCTAAAGCCTGGTGATATGTCATTTAATCTAAATAATTTTCAACTAGCAAGTGCGATGGTTAGGCAAACAACTATTCGTGGCGGTTCTGTAATTTTTGTGAATAATAATATAAAGTATAAAGAAAGAAAGGATATTGTGAACCTTACATCAGAGCGCCATGTGGAGTTGTCTTGTATAGAATTAGATAGCATGATTATTGTGTCTGTATACCGCCCCCCTAAGGGTATCTATGAAATCTTTGAATCTGTCATGGAAGATGTTCTAAAAAAGTTAAGGTTAAAAAATAAACCAGTAGTAATTTGTGGCGATTTTAATATTGATATTCTTGAGAGCAATTCTTCGACCACTCGTTTTCTGGCATTATTTAAATGTTTTAATTTACATAATAAATTTTTAAAACCCACACGGGTAACTGAACACTCCGCCACTTGCATAGATAATGTTTTTTCAGAATGTGATCCGAAAAACAAATTTGTTTTTAGTAATATTTCATCCGACCATTACGGTTTGAAAGTTTCATACGCTGTGAACGTCATAGATACACCTAAGACTGTAGAATGCAAGCCTATCACAAAAAAGGGATTGGACAATTTTAAAAACAACATTGATGAACAAATCTCTTTATTGCCATGGATTTCGGATAATCCTGATGTTCTGTATGAGAACCTCTTTCATTTAGTTACTAATGAGTTCGATAAATCATTTAAAACTAACACCCAATTGCACTAAACTTAAGAATCGCCTAAGTCTTTTCTTAACTACAACTCGACCAAGTTAAGTAGGCGAATGACAGCTACATGACCGCTAAGTTTGACACCGTTTTAATTTGGTCGTGTTGTAGTTAGGAACAGACTTAGGCGATCCTTAGGTTTAGTGCAATCGGGTGCAAGACTATTAAATGTACTCAGAAGCTACGGTTCTGCGATTGGGCTACGACAGGTATTTATAAAAGTAGAAACAGACTTTATGAACTTTACAAGCTTAGAGAAACTAACCAAAGCCCAGGTTTTAAATTTCCATGGTTATTAACATTATTTAAATATATTGTATCGGGATTTTCACCATGTACCTTTTTATTTTTGAGACTCCGATATTTCGGCGCAGTTGCATGCGCCATGATCACGGAAGAACTGTCGGTTGTCACGTGCGGGTAGATGTTATTGGCAGACGAATCGGTCTACCCTCCGTCTAGTTCTTTTATTACGGTCGGTACCGGTACCATTGTCTGCAAACTCACTATTCACTCGAATCTGTTCTCGACACACGACACTCACTGTATCTTTACGCGGAACGGCACTTTTTTTATTTTTGTTGTTTTGACACAGCCGGACTACTGGATTCCAGACACTCGACAATTTAAACCCATCATCACGATTGAAATTTTTGTATTTGGTAATTTCAATCGCTTCCCTGACCATTCTTGGTATGTAGTGGCGTTCTGTGGAGATGATCTGAGGGTTATGTAACTCGATCCAGTGATTTGTGTCCGAATGAATTAAATGTTCAGCGATGGCCGAAGAGTGACGGATAAGGAGTGACGGATAAGGTCTCAAATATATTACAAAAGTACGCCATAAAAACTATCTTCACTCCTTTAAAAAAGGTATCGCAATGTCTACGGTCCCCGAAAGGCAGTTTTCCTCTGGAGAAACCTGGTGTTTATAAGATCGACTGCAGTTGTGGTAGTTCATATATCGGCCAAACTAAACGCACAATAGCATGCCGTATAAAGGAACACATAAAAGCGGTCAAAAACAACGATACGCAAAAATCGGCCATCGCTGAACATTTAATTCATTCGGACACAAATCACTGGATCGAGTTACATAACCCTCAGATCATCTCCACAGAACGCCACTACATACCAAGAATGGTCAGGGAAGCGATTGAAATTACCAAATACAAAAATTTCAATCGTGATGATGGGTTTAAATTGTCGAGTGTCTGGAATCCAGTAGTCCGGCTGTGTCAAAACAACAAAAATAAAAAAAGTGCCGTTCCGCGTAAAGATACAGTGAGTGTCGTGTGTCGAGAACAGATTCGAGTGAATAGTGAGTTTGCAGACAATGGTACCGGTACCGACCGTAATAAAAGAACTAGACGGAGGGTAGACCGATTCGTCTGCCAATAACATCTACCCGCACGTGACAACCGACAGTTCTTCCGTGATCATGGCGCATGCAACTGCGCCGAAATATCGGAGTCTCAAAAATAAAAAGGTACATGGTGAAAATCCCGATACAATATATTTAAATAATGTTAATAACCATGGAAATTTAAAACCTGGGCTTTGGTTAGTTTCTCTAAGCTTGTAAAGTTCATAAAGTCTGTTTCTACTTTTATAAATACCTGTCGTAGCCCAATCGCAGAACCGTAGCTTCTGAGTACATTTAATAGTCTTGGTTTTAAATGATTTATCGAACTCATTAGTAACTAAATGAAAGAAGTTCTCATACAGAACATCAGGATTATCCGAAATCCATGGCAATAAAGAGATTTGTTCATCAATGTTGTTTTTAAAATTGTCCAATCCCTTTTTTGTGATAGGCTTGCATTCTACAGTCTTAGGTGTATCTATGACGTTCACAGCGTATGAAACTTTCAAACCGTAATGGTCGGATGAAATATTACTAAAAACAAATTTGTTTTTCGGATCACATTCTGAAAAAACATTATCTATGCAAGTGGCGGAGTGTTCAGTTACCCGTGTGGGTTCTAAAAATTTATTATGTAAATTAAAACATTTAAATAATGCCAGAAAACGAGTGGTCGAAGAATTGCTCTCAAGAATATCAATATTAAAATCACCACAAATTACTACTGGTTTATTTTTTAACCTTAACTTTTTTAGAACATCTTCCATGACAGATTCAAAGATTTCATAGATACCCTTAGGGGGGCGGTATACAGACACAATAATCATGCTATCTAATTCTATACAAGACAACTCCACATGGCGCTCTGATGTAAGGTTCACAATATCCTTTCTTTCTTTATACTTTATATTATTATTCACAAAAATTACAGAACCGCCACGAATAGTTGTTTGCCTAACCATCGCACTTGCTAGTTGAAAATTATTTAGATTAAATGACATATCACCAGGCTTTAGCCAGTGTTCTGTAATGCAAATGATTTGAATATTATGACATTCAACAAATAATTCTAATTCCAGATCTTTGCCAGACAGGCCCTGAATATTTTGACTAATTATATTGATACAATTAGGCCTGGCTGTTGTCTTGTGCCTCAGTTTAAATCTGAGTTTGTCACTGTTTTATTTGTCAATGAATACTAACTATATCTTAGTCTCCAAATAAAGCTACGCCATTTTTTTTTTTTTTTTTTTTTTTTTATTTAATCTCTTTATTGTACAACAATAAATTAATGTACACAAGGCGGACTTAATGCTAAAAGCATTCTCTCCCAGTCAACCCTTAGGGAACAGATAGCCACGAATGCGGTACATTTAATAGTATATAATAAAATACATACAGTATAATAAATACAAACACATAATATATAGATACGCCTAAAATAATATATATAAATATATATACCTATTACAACAAATCAAAATAATTATATAATAAAAAGAAAAGCCAAATTGATGATGATGATTTTCACATTATGCTCATTATAAGCCTTCTAAAAGAAAAGCGTGAACCTTCTTTTTAAAGGAAAACTTGTTGGGTGATCTCCTGATAGCTTCAGGAAGACCGTTCCAGAGACGCAAAGCATGCAGAGTGAAAGATTCGGACATATACTTGGAACGAAACAGAGGAGTGGAGAGAGTGAGAGAATTGGTAGAACGAAGTTGGCGATCGTGAGAGTCGCAGAGATATTGAAACTTGCATTTAAGATAATCGGGAGAATGAGGACTATTTAAGATAGAATAGAGAGTGCAGAGCAATCTTTGCTGTCTGCGCTGACGTATGGGAAGCCATTTAAGCTGAGACCGATAGGAAGAAACGTGATCAAACTTGCGAAGGCAAAAGACGAAACGAATAGCGTTATTAAGAAGGCGGTCCAGCTTATTGAGCAGAACCTCATTCAAGTCTGGAAAGCAGACATCAACATAATCAATGAGTGGGAAGATGAGAGAAGTGACAAGAGTGGTCTTAGTTCGTATCGGAAGAAAGTTCCTAAAACGATTCAGAAAGCGAAGAGAAGATGTAACGGCCCGACTCACCTCGGCAATTTGCGGTATCCAGCCGAACGCCATTCGTTGAGAGAACTATAGCGGGAAACCTTGTACCGGGAAGAACCGACAAGAAAGTGCTGTATTACTTGCCTTTTATTACATAGGTACAGATTCATCAAAATTAAAATTTTACTCAGTATTATACACGTAAATTTTAAATAGCTACACTGATGGAGCACGAACAGCGCACTCGTTTTTCTTCAGCGGCGGTAGGCGATTGGGCCCAAAACCTGGGATCGGATGGCGGAAGGCCACCCCACCCACCCAGCGGGTGTCGTGTGTCGAGAACAGATTCGAGTGAATAGTGAGTTTGCAGACAATGGTACCGGTACCGACCGTAATAAAAGAACTAGACGGAGGGTAGACCGATTCGTCTGCCAATAACATCTACCCGCACGTGACAACCGACAGTTCTTCCGTGATCATGGCGCATGCAACTGCGCCGAAATATCGGAGTCTCAAAAATAAAAAGGTACATGGTGAAAATCCCGATACAATATATTTAAACAAAGCCCAGGTTTCTTAGAACATGTTAAAAAATACTCGAAGACTTTCAAAATAATTTGTGCAGTTGCAAAGTCTTACTGCATTAAAAAGCAAATTAAAAACTCGAGTAACAAAACTAAAACAACCTGGGATATCATTAATCGTGAAACTGGTAAAACTAAAGCACGGGAAAATAACCTAACGCTTAATATTAATAATGAATTAATAAAATCAGATAAAGAAATTGCTAATATTTTTGATAAGTTCTTTGTAAACATACCAGTAGAAACTACATCAAGTTTGGATTCCTCACCAGCGGCTGCTGTATCTATGCTAAAGGGACATGTGGCTGAAAGTGATTCATTGTCTAATTTTAAATGTATTTGACGGCGCGTTTATGTTGTTTTACGCATTTTTTGTAATTTCATGTTGTTTTTATTTGCTAATCAATAATAATTACAATTTAAAACAATAAAACAATGGTAAAACATTGTTAAGTCATAAAATCAAGTTAAATTATCAAAGAGGGGACTAACGTCCGTGCGGGCTTGCGAGTGACGTCAGCGCCCGAACTAGTTTTGCATGTTGTGGCGCCGCGTGGCGTGAGTGGTGGCGTGACTAGTGGGGCGACCGGCCGGCCTTTATAAGCAGGCGGCGCTCGCACTGGGACACATTCGATCGTGAGCCGTGGCGCTGTACGTACGCTCGCAATTCTGCATACCTCTTCGCTTTCTCCAACGCCCATGGATATGGCTGAACTAAATGGTCAGCTCGGCACTCCGTCATCAGGAGTGGGGATGGACCAGGAAGCGGAAAACATACTATGGGAGCGCCAGTCCTACAAAACCGATGGAGAAATCTTTTGAAGTCCCAGCATCGTGGCGTGATGGGTTCGGTGATGACCAAACTTATTTTTCCAGAATTTAGTCTTCAGGGGGCGGATGCGCGAGCGTGGTGTGATGCAGTGGACATATGTTTAGGAGAGAACCCTTCAAGCGGAAGCCAGTTGGTAATGCTCCTTAGTAAGGCTCCCTGAGGTTAAAAAGCTGCATGGTAACGTGCACAGCAGCCATCACAAGGTTGCATTGTACGATTGATGCCATCGAAGCTCCTGCTGCTACCTTGTACAGGGTTTTTTTCGGGCTGCCCGAGTGGTGAAGTGAAGGGGACATGTGGACACCCAGACACGCTGGTCCACGCTCTACAAACCTAATCCACGGCTGAGCGAAGGGTTAGCTTAGGACTGTCACACCAGCGGTGGACCACCTCTACAATATTGGTGAAAAGTTTTCATTTTGTTTTCATTTCGGTTCCTGAATACTCATTAACAAAAGAGACGTTTTTACAGAGAAGAGAAATATTATGTTTCAGCTTTACTTTGAGGGATAGGAAAATTAAGCCTACGATGCAACACTCAAATTATTTTGATTGTTACTTTTTAGAATTATTCAGCTGAATTATTATTTTATGAGGTCCCCAATTCTTCGTTGGTATTCATAACATCATAATAGGGCAAGATTTAATTATGTTGGGCTTCTTCAATGTGAGTTAAGCGAAAAAATTAATGATTTTAGTAATGTCAATGATACCGATGTTCCCTCAGAGCCTATAACAGAATTAGAAACAAAATACTTGTAAATTATTGTTCACAGACTTGTTTATGATGTTGGTCGAATAAATAATCCAAGTTTGTGACCTCGAGAGCCGAACGCAACTATGTCAAAAATCGAAAAAACCACGTAAATTTCGGATTTTGGCGATTATAAACCTGAAGAACTTCATATTTTTATTTTCAGTAATTATAAATCATGCAGCGGAATGATTGATTGCTCGGCGATATTTAGAATTGGTTAGTGGAATCATTTCTATCAAAAGTTTTTCTGATAAGTTGCATAATAAAAAGTAAATTGCGAATTTATGAAACAAAACTATACTGCCATTATTTAATTACTCACAAATTTTTTTACCCGTATGGAAACAAGAGACACTTAATTTTTCTAAAGTTTTATTTTGACCATTTTTGTTCCATCCTAAAAATTTGTTTGAAAACTGATTCATTCTAGGAGAGCGTAAGTGCAGTAAACAGGAATTCTGGCGGACATACCTTCTTGGCCCACATGAATTGGAAAATATACTTTGCCATCGCCCTATCAACCTAATCTATGGACGGACGCTAATGACATTTTTTTGTTTATGTTTTGTTTTAAGTTGTATTTTTTCTTTTATTCTCGCTATTTTTGCCTGAAACTATTTTACCGCTAATTTGATTTTGTAGTTCCTGTCTGCAAAAATTTTAATACTGTGACGAAATGCTCAAACCTTGGGCCATAGAAATAGAATGTCAAAGAACAACTAAGTCAATAAACAGGTGATCCGAAAACGAATCAATACATTTTATATGAGATACGTAAAATATGACTTAGATTCATAAAATATGACCATATTATGGCAAAGGAGGTTAATAAACTATGTTCCATACTGTTTTCTTTGTCGATAAACGAATAAATGTAGCGAAATTTGGTTTTACAGAAATGTGTGGCAATATCTTATTTACCTTTGAAAAGTGTGATTACTAGGATTGTTTCTTTTTGTCACATCACAATTACTTAGAGCAGAAGATACCATAGCTCCACGATACCTTTATTTTAAATTCTAATTAAGATTAAAAAATAAGTTAAACAAACTGTGATTGCTCATTTGCTACGCGGGACGTTAGGGGCTCTTACTGTAAAAAATGTTGGCACATGTCACTTGATCCTTTGTCTCTTTTTTATATAGACCGTGTCCGTATGATGTTAACTACTCTTTTCCACGCTTTGTTGGTCTTCTTGGGCGCAGCGAAAATTTTTCTATGTCTATGGCTCAAACAAACCTTTTTTTTGTGTGCCAAAGACTACACTTAAACGGTGGGGTGTTGCTTTTTGTATTTTGTTAAACTGATTCAAATATTATCAACACCGATTCTTTTAAAGCAGAAGAGCTTCAGCAGCATCATGAAGTCCACTTTAGGAGGTTTGCGACTGTCTGTTATTGGATCCTTCATAAACCTTGATATTATATTTAGAATAAAGTTAAAATTAACTAAAATACTAGTAATTGAACTTAAAACATTTTCGATAATATGGTCCTACACGGAAAGATTACAGGAGAAGGAATTGAGTGGGCTAACCTGATTCGATCGTTGCTCCCGCGTGCTGGCTGTGGTGGATGCGCGTCTCACTTCTTCTTCGAATCTCCGACGTTGATTATTATTTGGGTAATCACAATAGTTTTCGGATAACTCGCGTCGATCACCTTGTAGGTATTCAAACTTGACCGCAATAATGAGGAGCACGAAAACTCGACTCAATGCTCTGGCACGCAGGCAGGCTGGATCGGAAGTGTCTAAATATGGCCGACGCGACCAGATACCAGATAGGATCATGGATAAAAATGATATGAGGGTAGATTTTGGGTTTAGGGATGTAGCATCGTTACAAGTGTGAATCGAGTCTAAAGTGATGTGAAAATAACAATCTATGATTCACCTAAATCTACCGGGTACCTTGTAAAAAAAAACACTATTTTTTTCTGAAACATGAACTTTAATACGGAGAAGGTAAAGTTTAGAATGTACCTAAATAGCTTAATCTTATTTTATAACTATCTTTTGCAAACTGGATCATTTTACAGATAGACCATCATCTGTGTTGGCTTTAAAAGTTTTCGCCGTTTTGAGCTTATTGTATTCTATGTTTTTTTAGCTGAACAAAACGAATTTTTCTGTATACAAAAATTTTATAACATTACTGTTGGAAAACCTCTTTTGATTTTATACAGTTTTATATATAGTTTTTATACTTACTTATCCAAACTGACTGCAAACTGAAGTTCTTTAATTTGAAATAAAAATGTCACCTTTTCACCGTACACTGCTTCGTTAATTTCATAATCCTCAGCATACATCACTTAGTTTTCTTTACAAAAAAAAACATAAACAAAAAATTATTATAAAATAAAAACTTTTAATTCCTCTTTGACATTCATTGTTATTAATTTAGAAATAGTAGCTGGATACATTTTTCTGATCACAAAAATACTAATAAATGTACTTTGCTAACCATTTAGATGAAACGTGTGGATCCTAGTCGAATAGTGGAACCTATAAGAACGTGAGTTCAAAAATTAAAATTTTTAGAACTTACATACCTACTATTATTGTTTATTATTGTTACTTATTTATTTACGGTGCAATGTCTTTTGGCCTTCGATGGTCATAGATTTCTGGATGTGCCGATGACGGCAAAAGTAAGTATTCGTATGAAGTATTCGTTATTAATGGAGGAAATATGCTACTCTATGTAGTGATCCATCCAGTGAAATATGCTACTCAATGTAGTGATCACTTTGCCGCCCAGTGAAATATGCTACTTAATGTAGTGATCGCTGTGTGACAAGTCTGTGTGACAATTGGTACTATTGTGTGTTCTGTGGAAAGAAGAAATATGCTACTTAATGTAGTGATCCACCCAGTGAAATATGCTACGCAATGTAGTGATCACTTTGTCACCCAGTGAAATATGCTACTAAATGTGGTGGTACTAGACTTGTCACACAGAATTGTCACACAGCGATCTGTGTGACAATTCTGTGTGACAAGTCTGTGTAACAAAAGTCTGTGTGACAAGTCTGTGTGACAAAAGTCTGTGTGACCAAAGTCTGTGTGACAATCGGTACTACTATGTATTCTGAGTAAATGGCTGATGGTCATGTATTCTTTGCAGTCGGACTGTGTGACCATCCATCTGTGTGTCGATCCATCTGTGTGTCGATCCGTCTGTGTGAAGATTCGGCTGTGTGACGATCTGTCTGTGTGCAATTGTTGTAATCAGTAAGATAATTGTTCTTTTTTTAGGGGCCAGAATGGCCGAGCTCGAATATGCAACTCAGCATATTTTGTTTTTTTTAGGACAAGTCTGATAACGAGACACACGAGGACGTGTGAAGGCGCAGGACGGCCGTGACGGCGCGTTTATGTTGTTTTACGCATTTTTTGTAATTTCATGTTGTTTTTATTTGCTAATCAATAATAATTACAATTTAAAACAATAAAACAATGGTAAAACATTGTTAAGTCATAAAATCAAGTTAAATTATCAAAGAGGGGACTAACGTCCGTGCGGGCTTGCGAGTGACGTCAGCGCCCGAACTAGTTTTGCATGTTGTGGCGCCGCGTGGCGTGAGTGGTGGCGTGACTAGTGGGGCGACCGGCCGGCCTTTATAAGCAGGCGGCGCTCGCACTGGGACACATTCGATCGTGAGCCGTGGCGCTGTACGTACGCTCGCAATTCTGCATACCTCTTCGCTTTCTCCAACGCCCATGGATATGGCTGAACTAAATGGTCAGCTCGGCACTCCGTCATATTAATGCTTTAGATATAATCAAAGCTTTCAATTCTCTAAAAATGAAAAGCTCCACTGATTTATGGGGCATATCAGTTAAGGTTATTATAGTACATTATGATACAAGTTAGCTTAGATTGCTTATTGCACACAAGGCTGTGGGTTGCAGCCCGAGCCGAAGGCGAGGGCGTAACTCAGCCGAGTGTGCAATAAGTAAGAGCTCACGAGTTTCATACGACGTTTTTCAACACATTTGTGAGGAAAAAACAAAGTTATTTACCACACAGCAACAAATACGACAAAAACAAAATAATAATCATGACGAGAAAAGGCGCGCAGGTTTTTTTTTGTTTTTTTCACACGCCCAATGCAAGAATATTTTGCGAACAAAGGGGCTAGTGAGCATACAGCCTACTTCAAAAGTATAATTTTAAGCGGTAAAACTCAAATATTTTAATATTTTATTGCAAAATATTGTGAATTATGAATAATTTGATAATAATAAATATTTGTTTAACTTTATTAAGGACACATATTTATTCATTGCAAAAATGTATATGGATTTTCAACGGCATAGAACCTCTTTGTTGTTACTAAAAAAAATAACTGTATTACCCGGTTAAATTGGGAATGCTCTGTTTACTCGCATAGGACTTGCAGTAAGGTACTAATTTAACTTTGTAGGGTTAATTCTATAACCAACTAGTGTTTTATATATTATTGCACGCGTTTGTTATAGCTCGGTTTATGGCCCTAAAAGCGATGTATTAGGGCTCACTTTACGAGCAAGTGTGTTGAAAATAATATTGTGCATACTATTGCCCCTTATCTTGCTGACATTTTTAATCGGTGTATTGATCAAGGAATATTTCCTGATCTTATGAAGTTTAGCAAGGTAATACCATTGTTTAAATCAGGAGATAAAGAAGACCCTAGCAATTACAGACCAATATCGATATTACCTGCCCTAAGCAAAATTTTTGAAAAAATAATACTCGAGCAATTATTAGGTCATTTTAAAGTAAATCAACTTCTGCACACCAAACAATTTGGCTTTACGAAAGGTCGTTCCACAACTGATGCTGGGGTTGCACTTTTGAAGCATGTCTTTGAGGCTTGGGAGGGGTCTCAGAATGCCCTTGGCATTTTCTGCGACCTGTCCAAGGCTTTTGATTGCGTGGACCACTGGACGCTGCTGTTGAAGCTAAATCATTACGGTGTAAAAAATAATGCCCAAAAATTAATACTGTCGTATCTCAGTTCAAGGACTCAAACAGTTAATATCAATGGAGTAAGTTCATCAGGCTCTCATGTAAAAATGGGCGTTCCGCAAGGCTCTATTTTGGGCCCTTTCTTATTTTTAATATATATAAATGATCTACCCTTTTTTGCAGAGAGGTTCTGTGATATTGTTTTGTTCGCGGATGATACTTCTTTAATATTCAAAGTTGACAGGAATAAAACTGATTTTGACGATGTGAACAAAGCACTCTCGCAGGTTCTTACTTGGTTTAATGTAAATAATCTCCAGCTTAATGCTAAGAAAACCAAATGTGTTAAATTCACTTTACCTCATGTACAGGCGAATCCCACTGAAATTGTAATCAATAATGAGAAATTAGATTTGCTCGATTCAACAGTTTTCTTGGGTGTAACTCTTGACAGTAAACTTCAATGGAATATGCATATCGCAGCTCTGGCTGGTAAGCTCAGCTCTGCTGCCTATGCTATTAGAAAAGTTAGACAGTTAACAGATGAAGAAACTGCCAGATTAGTGTATTTCAGCTATTTTCATAGCATTATGTCATACTGTATTCTTTTGTGGGGGATAGCAGCCGATATAAATACTATTTTTGTTTTACAAAAACGAGCAATAAGAGCTATTTATCAACTAAGTTCTAGAACATCTCTTAGGGATAGATTCAAAGAGATTGGTATATTGACAGCAGCATCACAATTTATATTAAACTGCATACTTTTCGTGCGTCGCAATATTAACTTATATACAAAAAATAGTGATTGGCACAATCGGAACACCAGAAAAAAAGACAAACTTGTAATGCCTCAGTATAGATTAGAAAAAGTCCGTGGTTCTTTCATAGGTCTTGGTATAAAGTTTTATAATAAAATTCCAAGTAATATTTTTGATTTACCATTTGAAAACTTCAAGACTCATGTAAAGAATTGTCTTCTCAAAAAAGGATACTATACCGTTAAAGATTACATAATTGATAAAACAGCTTGGTCGTAGATTTTTCTATTCTATGTGAAAATTGAGAGAATTGTCCTACCTACTTAAAACGTATTGTAAGCTTTTTGACTCGACGCCTTAATGCGGGTAGCATTAGTATGTCATGCTCACTTTAAATATTTCTGCGGTGGTGTCGTGTGAGGCGGGTCGTTACGTTCCCTCAAATATGGTTGAGCGAAACGATGGCTGGTTCATGCGTCATGCTCGTGAACGGGTGCTGCCAGTGGGAATGGGTCTGCTTCTGTCTGCTTGTACTAAGGGCGTCGCATATATATATTTTTTTTTTCTTCATGTTTAATATTATCAATATGTATGGCACTTCTTACTCAAAACATAAAATTAATAACTAATCCTTGTTTTGATTTCTCACTTATTTTTTTTATTGCTAATGACTAAAATGATTATTTTGCTTTCGTAAAATTTTTTCGTATTTTTTCGTCTATAGTTTTGTAAGTAAAGGCCTATGAAAAGCTTTTGGATATATGTTTTCAATTCGGTGCCTTAGGATGGGTAGCCTAAGTATGTCATGCTCTCTTTAATCATTTCTGCGGTGGTGTCGTGTGGGGCGGGTCGTTACGTTCCCTCAAATATGGTTGAGCGAAGCGATGGCTGGTCCATGCGTCATGCTCGTGAACGGGTGCTGCCAGTGGGAATGGGTCTGCTTCTGAGTACCTATCTTAACGCATATTGAATTGTAAGAATTGCGTTTTTACTTTTTATGTCTTGCATCAAGTGTTTTTTTGGTTCGAGTAGCAGACAGAGTGATTTCTCAAATTCTCAACTAGTTGAAAGTTATTTACTCTCACATTTACCTATCTGAATGTAGTAGATATATTTAATTTTAACCTACCTACCCATTGTGTGCAAACTTTTGTTAATTATTGTGATGGAAAATGACCTCACTTTAAACGTGGAGCTCATTTTTCAATGTTGACGACTCTGTATGAAATATACAGGGAGAAAAAGCAGCCCTTGACGAGTTTCTTGCCGGTTCTTCTCGTTACAAGGTCTCCCGCTTAGGGTTTGCGAACCGATGGCGTAGCTTCTATGACATTCACAAGTGCTTGTAACAGCCTAGACTGAATAAATTATTTTGAATTTTGAATTTTGAATTTTGAATTTTGAATTGCTAACAGATTGAGAACCTCCTTTTTTAGAAGTCGGTTAATAAATGAATTGAGTTTAAATTTTCAGTTTTATTGTGGGTCAAAGTTCATATATGCGGTTATTAAGCAACGGAAGGTAAGTTAAGCTGTAGTTGCCGGTCATTAGGAGCACTAGCTAGTAAACACCCTTCGACACGCAAGCCAGTGCCCTACTGGGCATGTTTGTACAGAAAAACGGCAAATGGCTATTAACCTATTACTAATGTGACCGGCCCACCGGCCACTCCCATGGCCATGTAAAGATTTTGCAATTTGAATAATTTAAAAGTTTAATGGCATAGTGCTGTTATATTCAAGTTGGAGACTGATTTAATATCAGTTACACTTAGCTAAAGTGTTATTGCAAAAGTGTTACACGATACATCATCTTCATCATCATCATCATCATCATATCAGCCGCACGACACCCACTGCTGGGTATAGGCCTCCCCTAAGGATCTCCACGACGATCGGTCCTGCGCTGCCCGCAATCAGTGGCTTCCCGCGACCTTCAACAGATCGTCGGTCCACCTTGTCGGGGGCCTACCCACGGAGCGTCGTCCGGTGCGCGGTCGCCATTCCAGAACCTTTCCGCCCCAACGGCCATCAGTTCTTCTCGCTATGTGTCCTGCCCATTGCCACATACATCATCTTAGGTATAACTATTTTGTGATCAGTTTATTTTATGCGAAAATACTGAAAACTGTTCTTTGACATAAACGTACGAAACAGCTGACATTTTTGAGTTGATCATCTGACAAAAGGAATACAGTTTATATTCCAGTGATATATGTACCTTTTAAGAGTGCTATGTCTTTAGTAATGAGTTGTAGCAAAATAGTTTTGATGAGTTTTCTGAAATAGATCATTCATGAAGAGCCGTAAACCACAGTAAACTTTCAGTGGGTAGCAATAAACTGCGAATGTTACACGAGTTCAGCGGACAAATAACAGTTACTGTTGTTCGTGTTTGATGGAAAAAAACATATAAACTTTCAGATACTGTGGTCATAAATAGACGCACGTACTAAGATATCATATTTAGATAAAGTAACAAACCTATTCTGGCAAGGTAAAAATCTATTGGTCTTATTCATTTGTTGTCAGCGGTGGAATTTCTTGGATCAAACTTGTTTCTTCATTATATGAAATTCTTTTTCATACCAGGCACAAGGTAAATAAAAATCTAGCGGCGTGCCTCAAGAATGGCAGAATGACAGAAAATTTATCCTCCTTGGTGTAGCTGCTGTAGATGGAGACCTTTTATACGTCTATATGGGTTATGTTCCCGTTTTTTTTCAATTATTTCTGAAAATAGTTGATAATAATAATCATTAAGTAAGTTGGACAGAAGACGAATTAAAGATTGAAGAAAATATTTTCGAAAACTTGCTTCCAACATTCACATATTGATAGCAAATATAGCAATTATTATTATAAGATAGGAAACAACAAAATAAAATGACATCTACAGTAAGCGGTAGTGGCCCGACTGATGGACGATTTGTGAATCAGAAAAAATATCCTGCCATGTTGTGTTGCTATTACTTACCTACTAAAAAATATTAGAATTTTGCCATCAAAAACGTGATTTAACATCGAAAATTTGAGATTCAACATATTTTGAATAATTTTTAATTCATACCAAATTCATAAACGCTAATAATAATTAGGAATGTAATTACCTACTTAGTTTTATACGAGCTATTCATTAGTGCTTGTTTCGCGGTGAGGCATCAATTAGTGGTTCAATTAAATTGAATTGAAATGGAACTAAAATCCTATCAAGTAATGTCAAGAAAAAAGACCTAATAATAATAGTTATATTCTTTTTTACTTTTAGTTCGTCAACCAATACAAAGGTTTTGATGAAAAAAGTTTTATTTACTTTTTTTGTTGACGTTCTTTGGAATCCATGCCCTGACATGAATTCTAAATGATCCATTTCTCCGAAACGAGAAAACATTTTGCTAACATATCCTTTGACGGCTCTAATGATAGAAAAAAAGTAAACAGCGGAAGACTTTGTCTTAAGATAATTCAGCTGAAAAAGGGAGGCAATTTTTTCCGCCATCCCCACTAGGGTCCATGAGATATTTTGTTTCGTGTCGTTTGTTGTGAAAATCGTTTTCTGTATTTACAAATAATTTATGTAAAATTTTTAAGTGCTAAAGTTAGACACTCAATAAAGTGGACGTGTTAATCATCGCAAAGTTTGATGGTAGGTTTCTTTCTACGAAATAAACCTGTCTTTTTTTTCATTATACTTAGCTGAACGGAAGCTGCGTTGCTCTGAGAGTTACGGAATCAATAATAAATCTCTCGATCAAGTCTAGAAAATACCTAAAATACCTATAAGTATTTCTAAGTAGGAGTAAAATAAAAAAATATTTTAAATATTAAATATTTTATTTGAAAACAAACTTATTCGGTTTATGTATACGTAAGTTCCATGTGTTACATACAATAGTCACCTCGCGAACATCCGTGCCGCCATCTACTTAACTTAGATCAATTTTATTGTAAAATTTTCATCTATTTTGTATTTACAAATTGTATTCTATACAAAAACGTGTCAATTTTGTTTAAGTCGTAATTTACAAGTATTCGGTACATTTATCACTTATTCTAACCGTTTAAAATAACGTCCGAACAATATTTTGTTGATACTATAAATATATAATATAAGTACAGTCGACAGCACATTAGGTTATAAAAACTGACAACTTCACCAATTGATTTTAAACCTTAATGAGTTGGAATTTAAATTCAAAGTTTATTGAGGATACATTAGAGCAGGGGTGTCAAACTCATTTTTCTAAAGCGCCATTTATAAAATTTTGGGTGTGTAAGCGGGCCAGACTCAAAATTAAACACTCAAATACGTACTAAATTATTACAAACTAGCGGCCGCCCGCGACTTCGTCTGCGTGGAAAGGTTTTTTGCTATCCCTCAGGATGAAAGGTACCTACCCTATGTCCTTTGCTGTACTCCTAACAACGTGTATGCACAATTTCATGATGATCGGTTCAGTAGTTAAGACGTGAAGGCGTAACAAACAAACAAACAAATAAACAAACAAACGGACTTTCGCATTTATAATATTAGTAAGGATAAAGTGCGCGCAAATTTAAACAATACGTAATGGTATCGAATGGCGTCTAAAATCCTCACTGGATAGATTCTGGTCGCGGGCCGTACTGAGATGGCTTGCGGGCAGGATGTGGCCCGCGGGCCGTATCTTTGACACCTCTACATTAGAGGCAACCCAGCATGCACGTACAATAAGATGAGTGCTGAGCACAAATTTTATTTTTTTATTTTTTCAGTTAGAATTTGTAATAAATAATAAAAATATATAAAAACAACAAAGTACTTCGAGAAAATTAATAGACTGCTCAAAAGAAAATAGGGGATACCATATGATTTTCCATACAAAAGAACTAAGTTCGGAAAGGTTTATTAGATAAATTCAATCTGAGGTTATTTGAATATGATATTGTTCGAAAGCTTTAATAGTCAACCTGATGACTTTACTGTCGTACACCTATTTACTATACATCATGTATCAAAAATCCCTGTCAGATCCTGAAGCAAGTGACATTCTCCAAAGAACACAGGTCAAAAAACTATTATTTTTGTCGCCTTTCCATAGTAAGTCGGTCAGCTGACCAATACATTTTGTATGGGAGTATGGAATTTTTTTTTCGTTTTTCGACCCATGTGCCATGGAGAATGTTGTTCAGTTTCAGCAACACTATCACCTTTTTCAGGATCTGACAGGTTTTTTTTTGATACATGATGTAGAATTAATTTCTCCTATTCATCGTGTGTCAGTTAGAATTGAAAAAATACAAATTTCGTGTATTTTTGTAAAAAACTTCAATTTCTTTTTATTCTAACTCACACGGCGAATATGAGAAATTATACAGTAAATTACAGTAAAGACAGTCAGTCGAAAATTGTTTGTACTTAGAGTACTGAACATTCGGAAATGTGGATACACCCTAATGATTGGAGGGAGATATGCGATAAGAACCACATATGAAATAATATCTCGTTACACAAATAAAGCAGACAATGTAATTAGAAGCATTTTGTGATTACTATTACTTATAACTATCCATTTGTATCTTTTTTTGCTATTTATGCAACGAAATGTATAATAGGTATGTGTTATAAATAATGTTGCATAAAAATACTCTTTGTTAAGAAATTAATTAGAACATTTGATTGGTTTGTCCGATTCGAACTTACAAACTCGTACATTACTTAATTATTCTTAATTAATAACGAACATAAAATATTTCCGAGAGACGTTGTTAACCGCTTTACAAATAATTATATTGCATCGCTCAATAAAATATCTAAGCAATTTATTTAATTAATTCATATTTTGAAAGTCCCCATTTCATGGTCTTATTTTGAATGGGAGTGTTTTTCATAATTCATCATAAAAGGTCAAATATTTCATGACTTGAAAAAAAACAACAATGTATGTATATATACAACAATACAACATGGGAAAGTTAAAAAGAATAGAAGAACTATGTTTCTGAGAGTCATCCATAGTTTATTTTTCATAAAATGGAATGAAATGAAAGTTCCATTTCAGCCTTTTTGTAAAGCGCTTAACAAAATATCTCCACAATCAACATTCGTAAAACGGACC
Organism: Agriphila geniculea; assembly: GCA_943789525.1. Taxonomy (NCBI): domain Eukaryota; kingdom Metazoa; phylum Arthropoda; class Insecta; order Lepidoptera; family Crambidae; genus Agriphila; species Agriphila geniculea. The sequence goes on from OX038871.1 coordinate 25,021,608, forward strand.
GCGTTCTAACGACATTATTATTTATAATTTATTACTAATAGATATCTTATAACTTTTTCATAAAACATTTATATTAATTTTCCTATATACCTATTTACAGTCTCCGAACAGAGTAACACAATGACAGTATGACAATGAAAAATGTTTAATTTTCATTTCCAGATTTTGCTTAAAAACATGAGATAGTTATAGTAAAACAAAAAGTAATTTTCTGATCAGAATATTATGGAATAGTCTGTCTGTGAATAATTATGATAACACCATTTACATTACAGTTTACTTATCTAATGAAAGTATGTTTTTTTAATATAGGTTACCCTTAGTACGACTATAATTATATAAACTATATTTTTCATCGAAAACTATCACTTTTTCGTATCGATAGCGAGCAGGGGGTCAAGTCTGCTAATGTTTTCGTCAAAATCTTAATTCAATGGTGTTTAAATGGTAATGCTTTTTGACACAGTTCTTGTTTCTTAAACTCAAAACTGAAATACATTGTGTTTCATAAACCCGAAACGGAAACATACTGTGTGTTAATTTTGGGTTTAAGAAACAAGTACTGTGTCAAAAAGCATTACCATTAGAATACCATTGAACTACGATTTTGACGAAAACATTAGCAGATTTGACCCCCAGTAGTTTTGTATTTCCGGTAGTTTTCGAAATCGTTTAATACAGTTTACATAAGTTCGTTCTAAGTACTGACCTCTGAGCAATGGCGGATTCTGTTAAAATTTTACATATCCCAATGTGAAATTACACTAACTAATATTATTGGTATTTACATTTTGATTATACAAGGTGAAAATAGGCGAAAACAGTTACTTGTTTAAATAAAGATGTATTTTCATAATATTTTTTTTTATGATGTAACAGAAATACTTCATTAAAATTGTGGCGTACTTTTCCACCTTGTTACATTCAAGGTGTGTAACAACTATTAACTATTTAGTGCAAAATTATGGTCGTATCAAACAGAAGTATTTCTTAAGATATTTATTATTAATTAAACATAATGATTGTAAATAAGAACAACAATATTTCACTAAATAATTAAATAAGTACTTATGATAAATAAATTAACTAAATTATAGGTAATGAGAAAGGAATGAAAATATATTTACCAATTTAGAAAACAGGAGTAAAGCGTCTTAGAGCTGTGGCCTGCGACACACGCTTTCTCATCACAATGTTTCGAATCATAACGCTCTTAAATAGTTATTCAATTAAAATGTTCTATCCTTTATAATCTTATTCACGTAATTTTGTAACTGAAAACTAAGTTTTCACTTAAAATTTATTTAGACGAGAAATTTCGTAACATTTATTTAAATAAGTAGATACTCGCTATGCGCTCGAAAGTCACTTTTAAAACGCACTTTTAATATTGCACAAATTGTATTGTCTTTATTGCGCCAACATACTGCCATGGGTAGAGAACAATAAGCTTATAGATGTGGTGGAGTCATTACGGCCTATTACCGTAGGTTACTTAGTCGAACAGAGGATAAGCTTTATGATAATACAATTTATAGGGTGTGTTGATAGCACTGACATGAAAAACATTGTTTCTTATTAACTGGACTGGCTGTCTGTATGATTTGACAGCAAAGTTCTTGTGCCTATTTGAAACGCCACTAGCATGAGTCTAAAGAACTAATTTTGACGTGTACAATGAAAATGGTTGCCGTGATGGTCTCTCCAGACTTCAAACTTTAGTACCGTGTCTCTCACGCTATGCTCACGCTACGTCCTACAGCGCCAAAATGGCGGAAATCAAATAGGCACAAGAGCAGTTTGACAGCCAGTCCAGTGTAATAATATAGAGGTCAATGGTTGATAGCCACTGATGAATGAGATCAAAATGTGGTGAACCTAAAAAAAGTAACTGAAAGCAAGTGATAAATCTAAATAGTTACACAGCTAGTGACAAAATACTGCAAGAGGTATCTCAAGGCCCATCACTCAATATGATTATAGTGTTTAGGGTGTACCTGAGTCAGCACCTACTCGCAATTCAATCGTATATCATATTGAATGATGGGCCTTGAGATACCTCTTGCCGTATTTTGTCACTAGCTCTGTAACGGAAAGGGGTTTTGTTAAATTATTTACATAACTTTGGTATGATTTCATTGGCAAATAATATTTGTCGTAGTTGACAAAAGACTGTCGCCATTTTTTAGGCCTCGCACAGATAGAAAGAGTTCAGCCGTTCTGATGAGTTTTAGAAAACGAACTTCAAAAACTTGTTTCGTGGCATTTTGTTTTATTATCAGACCAAAGCATAATTGCTTTTAATTTGTCAAACACATTTTCATTAAATTAAATGCCATTTATATTAAAGTGCTCTAAATATTTGAGGTGTTTGCGGTTTTGTTTAAGGTTTAATCGAATGTAAGGAGTGTGTGACACCTCAGTTTATCTCGAGTTACGATCTTTGTTCTGTGTACGAGTTTCATTAAATAAATTCTTGCTTTTGAAATATACAAAAGATACGTATCAATTTGAAGGTTCTGGAAAGAGTTTTTTTCAATTGGTACCGCATCGTATATTAACAATTGGGAATTCACAGGAATTTGAAATCCACTTCAAATGCTATTACTTATTTTCTTAGTTTTCCACTTTATGTGTCAGTTATTTATGTAGGATTGACTTAACTTGCTCAAAAACGTGAATACATAATAGTTAGTTGTAATCTGATGACTTATTGCTTTTTGTATAAAATGGTGTCGGATCTGTAGCTTTCTAAACACCTTAACAGTAAAGTGCGGAGTAATAAATATAGTCACTAAAACCCACAGCCTATAGTTCTCTATCGCGTGGCGTGTCGCGCCTATCGTAATGTAGGGTTGCGCGATCAGCTGGCGAGCTGCGCGCGCAGCACTCGCGCGTGGAGCGCGCACGCCAGCAGCAGCGCTAAGATGCAGCGCGAGCTATTCGACAGCCCCGCAGAACCGGTCTGCATCGCCGCTGGCCGCTCACCTGATAACAATATGATAAAATATATCAGATACAGTACGACGCATATTATCTTAAAAGAATTCGACGGAGTGGGAATAAGTGGCTGTGCTCTTGTGAGCGACCAATAGCGCGCGCCCCTCTCCTGCCGCCCGCGTACCTCATTGCTACGCATGCCCAATACAAAATACGCGTTCCGCGCAATCCCCACCCGATTTCAAGATATTTGCCTCGTACTGTACTGTACTGTACCTGTAGGCGTAGCGTGATGAACTGTCAACAAATTTGTTGCCGTCCAAATGTCACTTTTAACGGATAAACAAAAGGTTTGCCTTTGGAATGTCTTTTTTGACATTTTGATGTACTCTTGAGATTGTTATATTACAGGGGCAGAAATTAGAAAAAGTTGAGATATAGCTCTAAAAGGCATGCAACGGGTTAGAGATTTAAACGAAGCTCCACTAGCCCAGCCCAGAACGGAGGGGCTTGTAACAAAACAGACAGAATTCTGAAGATTAAGATGGCAGACAGAATAAGGAGGAATAAGGTAAAAATGATCGCTTTAAAGTCACGAATAGAAACGAAAACCTATATGTCCACGTGAAAGTCATAATTTAATAATCCATTGCGTTTTCTCTAGGGAGCAGGGAGTTCTGCATACTAACCATTGAGCACATGCACGCGCACCGAAGCGACCTCCGCGTTCGACGGTGAGCAGCTGTACCGACCGGAGTCTGCTGGCGCGGCGTCCTGCACCAGCAGGTACGAGGTGGTGGCCGCGCCCTTCTCCGTCACCACGGACACGCCGCCCCGCGACGAGTCGTACGATATCACCTGCTTCACGACACAGCACGACAATCGTTACACACAACGGTATCATTAGGGTTACTTAATTAAGGCCGGGGAGTATTAATTACAACCTCTCAGAACTTGCCAGGTTTATGGATTGCTATAGTTACATTTCTTTCTCGCTGTATAGCAAATAAAATAGACGCATTGATTGTCATTCAGAAAACTGTCAAGCGGCTTCCGACGTGATCGAAATATTGAGATCGAGTTGGAATCGAATAAACGTCAAAACAGTACTATTGAAACTATGAACTATGGAAACCGTTTTGAATAAACCTACCTACCAAAATAACAGATTTTTGACGTTTATTCGATCCTGATGTGAACTCGATCCCGTCAATTCCCGTCGAGAGTAGGGGGCAGTTTCTCAGGTTTTGGATATTTTGCAGTTTACCGAATTGAACATAAACATGATTGAACATAAACAAGCAAGGTACAAGTATTCTATATAATTAATAAATAAATATGCTGCCGTTCATTCCACAAGTAAATTGCGCTCAACATAATTTAAATCTATTGACGTGTCTTTGGCAGACAAAAACACATTTGCCAGACCAAGGCACTTGTAAAATGCCATCAGAAATGCCATAAACTAAAATAAAAAAATAAATTAAAAAAAAACACCTATATAGTTTTCCAACACCTTGTTGTCTGTATGTTATTGTTTCATTATACTTGAAAGCATGGATGATTAATCTACCATCAGCTTCAATGACAATGTCACTCGTCTTGCAACTCATGGGACCATGATCTGGTATCACTATCAGTATTATAGAGAAGGGGTGGCAAACATCGTTCTACCACCTAGGTTTTTGAGAATGTAATGAGTACTTATAGAAATAATATCTTACAATATCTTTTATTTACCAGTAAGTCCAGACTCATTACAAAATATATTTGAATAGACTGCTAAGCCCCCCTACTCAAATGGCTAACATTCTATTCGTTTGAACGCTACGCTTACTATTAAAACTTTAAAATAACTAGTAAACTATAAAAATACGTGCCGTAAGCTTGACAATTCCATAGAATATAATCGAAATCTGTGGAATAAAAATAAGTTTGCGACATGTGATTTAATCATCTATTGTTCATATTTAAGCTTTTAAAGTAAGCGTAGCGTTCAAACGAAAACCTATATGTCCACGTGAAAGTCATAATTTAATAATCCATTGCGTTTTCTCTAGGGAGCAGGGAGTTCTGCATACTAACCATTGAGCACATGCACGCGCACCGAAGCGACCTCCGCGTTCGACGGTGAGGCCATTTGAGTAGGGGGGCAGGTTTTGAATAAACATTTAGCTTTGTTTTATAATTAGGGGTTTGATATATGTAGACAAATTCAATATGTCTAATAAACAAAACCAATAATCACTAAGTTAGAAGGTTATGAGTTAATGTAAAAAAGGTTCTCCACCCCTGGTGTCGAGCGTTTGTCGTGATTAATGTAGGTGGTTTACTTTGCAATTAGAGCTGATATTGATTCAGCGCCGGCTGACTGCCGACGCAGCCTGCCCACAAGCTTACAGCTGACTGGGAATAAGACGAACACGAGTTTTGCGAGCTACTGCTACCGGTAAAAAAAGGTGAATGCTATTTTACGTACAGAGGTACGCAACATTTTTCGACGAAATACCCTCTTTTTTGTCGAAGGTTGTTACCTATCAACCAGTGGAGGTTTTTATTCAATATTCAGTTTCCATCAGTTATACTTCTGCATCAGTTTTAAAATGTTTTTGTGAATGAAATCAATACATACTAGGCTAGCTTCCCAGTGCAGTGTTTGTTTATAAGTAATATTTTTTTGATGCATTGTAAAGACTTGGGGTTTTTACATCCGCTTGTAAATATTATTGTGTTACGAATATGGAAATATCTGAATATATAAAGTCAGTCCGTTTGAATATTAAAATTACGAGACACAGACAACATTGAGATTGAGACCCACTAATCTTTAGAGACAATAATTGACATTGATTGGACGAAACGACCGCTTTTGTTGAAACGTTTAAATTCTCCATTCGACGGTTGAACAGGACGCGTATTTCGTTAAAGTGTTAAATTAACTCGCTATTAAATATATAGGTATATTAGTCGCTATAAAGTGTCCTATATTCGCAAGTGGAGTATCTTCCAGAGCGCAGTTTATGGGCTCATATTGTCGGTTGTTTACTTCGGGATTAAGACTTGTACTTCCTACTGGCAAGTTATAACTGCTAGACTCTTTAATGGGTGACATTACGAGCATTAAAATGCAACTGAGATTTAAGTTTGAGTTTGCTCGTTTATAGAGCTGATACTAGTAAACTACTTAAAAAAGACTTATGGCGATATACTGGCCCTAAGTGTATACTAACATAGAAAATGCTTAGGTACTTACTTGCGAAGTTTACATAATTTGCAATTTTTAAATTCCATGACTATATAAGAAAGAGCATATTGACTATTAAAATTGATAACAGTATAAAAAACTACTCCCCCTGCAATTTTTTTTGTAGGTAGATTTTTCATCGCATTTTTATTTCGTGCAAGAATTTCGTTCAATCCGTCTATCGATGAGTTGATATATATAATTTAGCGATCTATAACGTATTTTTGGGATTTGCGCAAACATTAATTTAGCACAATTGTTCTTAAGTTAGGTAAAGTCATATTTTCTTAAAGAATTCAAAAGCACTTTGTCTACATTCGCTCAGTTCCAACAAATCTCTGTTCAAGTCGGTAATTTTAAATGGATTACACATTGAACGCGGTGTTTTCTCGCCAGTGAGAGGGGGGCAGGGGGGAGGGAGTGCTATTTGAATTTGTATTGTTTTAATGAAGTGTGGTATTTGAGCGGGCTCGCTACGGAGCGCAGAGGCTCGGATTACATTACGAACTAAGTGAGCTATCTGGCAAACTCTATTCGTTTACTTTGCTTTAAATTGCTGAAAAAGTATCCCTCTAACGAACCGACAAAACTGCCCATTTGGTTGGTGTCTACTTTCATATTATGTTTTTTTAACAAAATTGATGATACTAGGTCTATAACTAGTAGGTATCATCAATTTGGAACCTATGTTCCAGCACGAATCGTGAGTGATGAGAGAAAATGTTATACTGTAGGGCAGCCATTCTCAAAGTGTGCTCCGCGGAACCCTGTGTAGGGGTTCCGCAAAATTCTGATCAATATCCAACAAAATTACTAAGTGGTATAAAATATAAGGTTGCAAAGTATATAGAAGGATTCCTGCGCATGTTTGCAGTCGCCCCGCACCAAAATTGAAACGTCACCAACTCATCAGATGGGACTCGAACCCACAACCCTTGGATTACCAAGTCTCAAGTATTTAACAGTCATGAAATCCCTGATTTGAGATACGTATTAAAAATTTAAGTCGTGTCAGGTAAACATTTGTAGCGGGTATTTCAGAGTTTCAGGATTAAATCCCTGTCGAGAATCCAATTATTGGAAACAAAGAGCGATTTATAGACGCGATATCTGATTTGAGTCGCGACAACGTGTCGCGTTACGGAAGGTAACGGGGCAGAATTTGGAAGAAAGCTAAATAAAAAATTAAAGTTGAAGTTCAAGAATTTATTTTATAATGACACGTCCCTGCACAGAAGAATACCTAGCAACGAAGAAATTTGGATAACAACTAAGGCGGTTAAAAACTAGGTAGGACTAACAAAGTATGACTAGGGTGGGACGTAGACGGGAACAGGCACGCAGAGACGTGGATCCAGGTAGCAGGGGTAACAGGAGGCAGGCACGAAGCAGGCACGAAGCAGGCAGGCAGATATGGAGTCCCGGCGGAACACAGGAGGGCACGTGGTTCAGCACGGACGTGGTTCAGCGTGGCGACGCAGGGGTGGCACGCAGTCAGACCCCCCGACGTAGCACCGTAACGTAGTATTAGCGGGGCGCGCTGATGGGTACGGGCGCGTGTCCGTGTAGACCGACGTCGATGGTGGCGCGGATAGTGCACGGATAGTCCAGGGGAGAGCTCCCTCTGCAGGTCAGGCGGAAAGGTGCACGACGTTCTGGTGGGTGGAGGACACGTCCGGTGGTTCGTGCCGAAGGTCGAAGGTCGAGGACCGTGCCCCGAAGAAGCCGTTATTTACAATTATAGAATAATAGAATGTATATTTTTGTACAACTATAGAACGGCAGCTATAATAAATATATCCGGACAAGCTCGTGGAAAGACTGACTCACCTGAGCTGCCGACCGCGCTTTTATACCGTCGGTATTTATTTTTTTAAAATTCTACTCTACATTCAAATATGAGAACACAGAACAATATTGTACAAAGGTTCTTATCTATAGCTAGGCCGAAGACAAGCTGGAAATCTATGGCTTTGACATTGGATTAAAAAATTAGCGCGTTGCTATGGCAATTATAGTGACAGACATATGTTTATAAATAAATAATTTTCTCAGCAAAGAATAAAAATTGTGTTAAATACGATTCCAACCGACATAAGAATACAAAATGCAAAATACAAAATGCATGGGAAAAATCTCACGGCCCTATAATGGGCCGTTCCTATGATACAAGCCCTTTAAGGTACATATTCTTCCTCACACCGTTTCTTAGCTTTATTTACACTAGATTACCTATTTATCTTATTTATACATATGGTTTTATTGTTTCCTTCAGTTTACGTTCCTGGGAACGTTTGCAAAGGACCTCCTAAAAGTAATAACATTACATTTCTCCCATGGCCCCTGAAAAATTTTCGACTTAGAGAAAATTTTCTTTCAAGGTTAAAAGATGTGGTATACCAACTCTCACTTCCATTACAGTCTGTCATACCTTACATACAATCACGCAAGCTCAGCTCAATCAGAAGGTCATATCCTCAAGCATTCAGTTCAAACAATGGTGGAGTAAGGTTCACATTCAATGACGCGAACTCCAGAGAAGGTAACCTAATACGTGACTTTAGGGCTTATTTATAAGGAGTTGTCATCCGCTCCTCTATGACTATAGGCTTATTTTTAAGGAGTTGTCAGCCGCTCCCCTATGACTATAAGGCTTATTTATAAGGAGTTGTCAGCCGCTCCATTAAAAGTGACACTAAGGCTTATTTTTATGGAGTAGTCAACCGCTCCTAAGTTTAACATAAAAATTAAGAAATCAACTTGTTAGTTAAGTTAACGCAAGCAGAGCGTTAGTCTAACAACTAAGATTGCCCTTAGAGTAGGCATAGTTAAGAGATAGTTATCTCCCAAGTAGTAAGTAGTAGAGTACCTAATGCAGTAGGCAGTTAACGTACTGTAGAGACGTTAACGGTAGAGTACCTAAAGTATTAGTTAAGAGATAGTTATTTACAAAGTATGTACATAGTAAAAAAAATCATAGTAGAATTCATCAATTTGATGAAATGAGAAAAGAAAATATAACAAGACTGAAAAAGCCAAAATTCAGTCAGATAGATCTTAAGTCGAAGAAGATTTCTAGGCCAAGGGAGTTGCCTAAATTGGTAAGTTATTGTTAAGGTAATAAGTAAGTGTAGTAAGTTATCATTAAAGAGTAGCTAAATGTAGTAAGTTAAGTAGAAATTATGTTGGAGAGTAGTTAAGTGTAGTTAAGTTAACTAACAAGGCATTTTTTTAAGTGTAAAGAATTTGCAAAGTTACTTAATTTGGTCTAGGAATCATTAAGGAGTGGCTGAGTTATTTGGAGTTAAATTCTTTTGTAGTTAAGTTCTTGCCTAAAGTCATTTAGGAATCGTTAGAAATTATTTTACAAATTAAATATCATCATAGAAAATCTAAGCATCAAATAAAGTTAAAGATCTAGTACAAGTTACATCTCATTAGAAAAGCTAAACATTATAGAAAGCTAAATATAAGATTATAAAGTTAAAGACATAGTAAAATTAACATTAGTTAAAAATAAATTAGGACGTGCCATTGTTTTGTTTCAGGGTTAAGAAATTTCTCAGAGTTAAGAAATGAAAAGGCGAAATTAAAACTGGAATTAAAGTAAAATTAAATTTTGAAGGTAAAATTAAATTCCAAAGGTCGCCCAATCAAAATGAATGGATGAGGTGTTAGATAGATGCGTGGTAGTTGGTACTGAGTGTAGTGGCTCGACACCTCTTAGTCGGACTCTAGATCCTCGAAGCGTCTGTTCGAATGTTTGTCTTTCCAGGATATTCTCCTAGAAGACAAGTTGTGTGGTATTCTCAGGTACAAGAATAACTATATAATTATTTAAAATAATTATACAGTTTAAACTCCTGTGCCCAAGTATACTGTGCTACTATCCGAAGGACAGTGTGATCGTATTAATGTCTGTTTATGCGTGTAGCGATTTGATTAGTGTCCTGTATAGTAGGGTATAGTGTATTTAAATGTTTCTAGCTACAGGATGAAGTGCACTACCAAGGAGTAGCCTCGGCCAAGTGCTGCGAGTGAAGTATGAAGTTTGCCTAAAGTACGCCTAAAGATAACTATCTACCTTGGGTAAGGTTGTTTTAGAATTTGGAAAAGTGGGTTATTTCCGTGGGCGCCAAAACTGTCGCGTTACGGAAGGTAACGGAGCAGAATTTGGAAGAAAGCTAAATAAAAAATTAAAGTTGAAGTTCAAGAATTTATTTTATAATGACACGTCCCTGCACAGAAGAATACCTAGCAACGAAGAAATTTGGATAACAACTAAGGCGGTTAAAAACTAGGTAGGACTAACAAAGTATGACTAGGGTGGGACGTAGACGGGAACAGGCACGCAGAGACGTGGATCCAGGTAGCAGGGGTAACAGGAGGCAGGCACGAAGCAGGCACGAAGCAGGCAGGCAGATATGGAGTCCCGGCGGAACACAGGAGGGCACGTGGTTCAGCACGGACGTGGTTCAGCGTGGCGACGCAGGGGTGGCACGCAGTCAGACCCCCCGACGTAGCACCGTAACGTAGTATTAGCGGGGCGCGCTGATGGGTACGGGCGCGTGTCCGTGTAGACCGACGTCGATGGTGGCGCGGATAGTGCACGGATAGTCCAGGGGAGAGCTCCCTCTGCAGGCCAGGCGGAAAGGTGCACGACGTTCTGGTGGGTGGAGGACACGTCCGGTGGTTCGTGCCGAAGGTCGAAGGTCGAGGACCGTGCCCCGAAGAAGCCGTTATTTACAATTATAGAATAATAGAATGTATATTTTTGTACAACTATAGAACGGCAGCTATAATAAATATATCCGGACAAGCTCGTGGAAAGACTGACTCACCTGAGCTGCCGACCGCGCTTTTATACCGTCGGTATTTATTTTTTTAAAATTCTACTCTACATTCAAATATGAGAACACAGAACAATATTGTACAAAGGTTCTTATCTATAGCTAGGCCGAAGACAAGCTGGAAATCTATGGCTTTGACATTGGATTAAAAAATTAGCGCGTTGCTATGGCAATTATAGTGACAGACATATGTTTATAAATAAATAATTTTCTCAGCAAAGAATAAAAATTGTGTTAAATACGATTCCAACCGACATAAGAATACAAAATGCAAAATACAAAATGCATGGGAAAAATCTCACGGCCCTATAATGGGCCGTTCCTATGATACAAGCCCTTTAAGGTACATATTCTTCCTCACACCGTTTCTTAGCTTTATTTACACTAGATTACCTATTTATCTTATTTATACATATGGTTTTATAGTTTCCTTCAGTTTACGTTCCTGGGAACGTTTGCAAAGGACCTCCTAAAAGTAATAACATTACAAACGTCGATAGATGGCGCACGCCGATTGTCGAGTACCGTCAGTAAGAAGGTTGTAATTAAGTACTTTGTTACGAAAGACCCTTCATTTAAGAGATAAAGGCAAGTTGACACCTTCACATGAAAACTAGAAATCTGTGACACAGATTTAGACAAATTTACCTTTGTAGTTATTTTTTATGTTTTTAACCGCCTCTGTGGTCCCGTGTAGCGGGTTCACGGGTTCGATTCCCAGGGGGGTACAATTTGTACTCGGTTTGGTTGGTGGTAGGGATTATTTCAAGTCCACCTGGCTAGCTACCACCATCTTACCTAAGCCTGACGCCGTAACAACAATTTAAAAATTGTTGTGTTCCGGCAGTTAGAGGTAAAATAGCCAGTTCCTCAGTGATGAGGATTTCGGGTGTAGTGTGCTTCCACCTTCCACCATCAGGCGAGGTGAAGGCCAAGCATTACCCCGTTGTGCATAAAAAATCTACTAAATAATATACAAAACGAATAAAAGGTAGTGATACATAGTCAAAGATTTAGAAAGTCTCATCGACATGTTGGTAGCACGCATCGCTAATAAAATTCATTATGCATCGAGCTTGCAATTTGGTCTTATGTTTCTAGACATGTTTTCGTGAAAATAATTTGTTTACATGCAAAATAATTGAGAACGAAAACACTCAGATTGTTTATCAGACATCATTAACATTTAAGTAAGATATTAGTTAGGTATACATATTTTATAAGTATTCGAGGTTTTAGTGTAATACATACAGCATGTTAAATTAATTATTTTAGCATTCAGTTCTATTTTTATACAATACTAAATAATATACTAGAAAACATTCGTGCTATTCACCAGGATTATTAGCTTTTTAGCTGTTTCATTCTAATCAATTATCAAAATATCTGAAAAGATATTTCAATTGAATGTAGAGGTAATTCCTCACATTGATGAAATAACGCTGGCTTGCAGCGTAACCCCCGTATCTATAGACGAGTAAGTACGACTTCAGTAAAACTTGCAATTTTCAAAAGCTTCTCATGTCATATTAACATGCAATTTACAGTATAATTAATCTTAAATGCAGTTTTAGTCAGTTTTGCTGCATTTAAGATTAATTTATACTATAAATTGTATGTGGATATAATAATAGAAGCATTTGAAAATTGCAAGTTTTACTCAAGTCAACTTACTCGTCTATAGAATTCACGAACTCGCCGGATTGGTTGGTACCCGCCATGTCCGGAAGACGATAACCGGTTGCTCCTGCGTTAGGAAAAATAGGATATAGGTACTAGAAAGTTTTTGATGATGCCACTAGTGACTCGGTACTTAAGGTAAGAGCATTGGACCGGACTCCCAAAGGTGACCTTAGGGATCGATTCCCGCCTGAGACAATCATGGTGACGAGTCGATTTTTTTCTTGTTATTATTTAGTACTTGTAGACTGAGTTTACTCATCATTTGCATAGAGGAAATGGAATGAGAGGACTCTAGATGGACTGTAAAGTTTCCATGCAATATTATTTCAAATAACAGTAAAAGTTAAGTTGAATTTTACAACTTCTGTCACGAGCGGCATCTACAGGGTTGTCAAATCTAATTTTTAACACTAAGTACTTTTTGTTTGAAGACATGGAGGATAAGGTAAGTTGTAGAGTAAAGATGATATAAATTAAATAAATAAAATTGCCAACTTTCATAAACAATTTGTTCTATGATAAATGAACAAAAATATTGTTTATACTTTTTCAAATCTTTAGCGAAAGGGGTGAGTGGACAAAGGTGTTACGTGAAAAAAAACATCATTTTGTATAAAGATAGGGTTTAAGAGATGATAAATCGAATGATAAGCTCAAAACACGCAAATTTTGATTTGTGTCAAAAATATAGACTAGCAAAGGTGTTAACTAAATATGTAGACATTTCAGGCTTTAACACAATTTTCAAACACTCGTAACTCGTAATTTTCAAACACTTTTGAACTTTTTGTTAGTTAACATCTACTCACCCCTTCTATGAAAGTTCAGTGACTGCGCAGTTTTTACGCAACTGTTTCGAAACATGATAGTATTTTTATTGGCACTTGCAAAAAATATGGATTTGTATTTTTTCCAACCCTAAGATTTGAACCCATTTCATATAGAATCGGGTCAGAGCCCTGAGCATAAGTAATAGTGGTAGTTCCTCGGATTCATTGGCAAAATTTCTGCAGTATTCAGTTAAGTATGGTAGGCACCTATACTTCAATCTACCTAAAACACAAGTTAATTATTGATTAGATTTTTCCTGGCAACATTATGACGGTATCATCTTTGTAATAATTAGAAGAGTTGTTATTAATATACAGAAAACCAGTGCTGTGGTGACACATATTGTCACCATATATACTAAGCAGAGGCCTACTTGGTACACAACGCTTTCTTTGAATATTTTGTGTCTCATTTTGTACAAAATAAGACAGCGTGATTCAAACATAATGAAACAACAGACATCTATTGTAGCTATATTCAGTGCCGGTTTTAGCACTACCAGCGCCCATGGGCGAAATTTCTACGGGACGCCCCCTATCTGCGATTTCAAGATTTTCAATTCTGCCTGTCAGTTAAAAAACGGCCGCCCACCGCGATTTTTAGTCGGTTTCACCTACTAATCTTGCAATCTTGCTTGTTTATAGTAAAAAAACGGCCGCGCAGCGCGATTTTCAGTCAGTTTTATCTACTAATTTTGTAAACTTGCTTCTTTATAGTAAAAAACGGCCACGCAGCGCAATTTTTAGTCAGTTTCATCTGCTAATCTTCTAATTTTGCTCATTAAAACAAAAAAAAAAACGGCTGCGCAGTGCGATTTTTAGTCAGTTTCATCTACTAATCTTGTAATTTTTCTTGTTTATAGTTAAAAAAACGGCCACGCAGCGCGATTTTTAGTCAGTTTCATCTACTAATCTTGTAATCTTTCTTGTTTATAGCAAAAAACAGCTGGGCAGCGCGATTTAGTCAGTTTCATCCACTAATCTTGCTTGTTTATACAAAAAAATTGCCACGCAGTGCGATTTTTAGTCAGTTTCATTCTTTACGTCGTCACTCGTCAACAGGCAACAATACGATTGATAGTCGATCGGTGGTCAAGCGTTTTTGGAGCCCCACACACGGACGGTTTATCATATTTATTGTTAGGTATACAATAAAGTGCATTACACTTCTAAGACTTCCGCGCGTACAGTTCATTAGAAATAAAACACTTTTTCATCCTTTGTCATTCCGTGCCAAGGCCCCTGGAAAGCTGTTGAAACGTCGGGAAATAAAAAAACCAATAAATCCAAGCTTAATAATTCTAAACTAACACATGAATTAATAATAAACCAGTTGTAATCAGTAAAAAGTGTTTTATTGCTAATATAAAAGTATAATGTCAGCACTCCAACAAAAAGGACATGAACAAAACATTTTTAATTTACAATATCCATATTTAAACTGTTAATGGATCCTTAATCATTACTTCGTTGAGTAAGTGCCGCTGTAATTTATTGAAATGTTATATACAAGTAAGTAATGGAGAAATTACACTTTCTTCAAATTATTTGATTTTGTTATTTTTATTATAGCATAAATCGACAAATTAACAAAAATATTAGTGTTTTTCAATTATTTTTAATACTTCTCTGTAGCACCCGAAATAGTCATTAGGGAATTATCTGACTGACAATGCACAATATACTACACCGATTTTTAACATGATTGATGTAAAATTTGATTAGGAGAAAATTGGAATTCCGATGCCATAACTTGAAACGCAAAACAACAAACTTAGCCGCGCGATTTTGTACCTACTTTTCACAAAAGGCTCATCCACTTTTGACAAAATATAATCAGAAACAAAAATTGTATTTTAGAGGTTTCTTAGAACTGCTAGTTAATTCTTCGTTATTTGCGCTAATAATAACTATAACACGCCTTATGCTAATTGCTTTGATTATTTATATGTCTAAATAGATATAGAGTCAAAGCTACGAATGCGTCGAACAAAATATCACCCAACAGTTGGGTGACCAAAACGCACACATTGTAAGTAGTGTGTGACCCGGCCATAGTTTTTATTACAATGCTCTTTGGACGCGATGATACTAAAATGCACACCAACCTAAAAAAGTTGTTCCGTTTTGTTTAGTACCTACGTCAAAAGCATAACACTCTATCTAGACATATAAAATAATCTAAGGCTAATTGTAATAAAGTTTTGAATAATTACTTTTTGTCCGCTCACCTCGTCCTCGTGGTACCAGAATATGTATGCAGGAGGTTCGGGGCTGAACTGGATGAGGCAGGTGAGGTTGATGGTGGACCCAATGTCCACGTGGAGGTCTGGACCTCCCAGGATCCGCGCTGACGGCACTGTAACCAAGACAATTACACAGTAAAAAAAGATAAATGATCTGGTAATCGGAAACAAAGATACTGGACCCAAGGTAGTAAATAAAAGTATATTTTACATATTCCTTAAATATTTTCTAAAATATAACAATTGAAATTTGTATAGTTTTTTAGTTTTAATAGGGTTGCCAACCTTTTTTCTGATTTTATTCAATGGAGTATTTTTTAATTTAGGTAGAACAAAAATAAAGAACAACATTATTAATTTTATACTTAATTATCCTAAAAACATATTTAGGTAATGTCACTTTTCACAACTTTAAGACAATTTTTCATAAACCTTAGAATAATAACGCCTAGAAACCTATTGCAAGCACGAAAAACGTGGAATTAAAACTTAGCCATATTTGGCTAAGTTTTATATGTCTAAGCTCTTCTAAATCATAGCGTTAGAAGAGCGTAGATAGATACATCTTACGCACACAAGTATAATGAAAATGGCACGCTTATGTTTTGGTTCAGAAGCGGCTTCTAGGCGTTATTATTCTAAGTCATAAACATATTTACGCAAGAGCTACATAGTTAGAGTATTTTAGCGTACTCATAGATTAAAGAGTATGCCTACAAAAAATTGAGGACAATTTTAGAGTATGGGTGGCAACCCTAGTAATAAATAATAATAATAAAAAACATGTTAAATATGCCACATCTCCTGAGATAGATTTTTACTGACGAGCGATATACATTATACACGTATATCTCGCCCAAGCTTTCATTAAAATCTGATTAAAAATTACGTCAAATCAGATAATTATGCTTATCCGGCAGCCTGAAAGACAAAATATATGAAAATACTGCGTATTACCTCTATAAAAGCACAAAGTCATATTTGTTAACACAATACGTCCACACGCCATGCTCGAGTGGAAAAATATACAAGTCTGTCACTTATTTGCCATTTTTGGTTTAAAATGATGCGTTAATTGTTTGAGCACAATGCCATAAAAAACAACTGATTGTGCTTTAAACTTCAAGCTTAACGCAAATAGTAGTATCGCCTCCATGTGAGATATAAAAAAACATTAATTACCATTAGGTTTTTACTCTTGCGATCGATGGTGTTGATGTAACTGACACCTAGATTTTTTTATCATTAAAACTGGTTGTGGCGGTTTTGCAAAGCAATGCGATAAAAATATTAGTGTGGTTAGATAAACTATAAGCAAAACGGTAATTTCTTAGATATGAACGAAAACTTATATTATGTCATTGGGTAACGACCTAATAGATAATTGCCTATAGTTTTTCTTTTTTTGTAAGTTGAAAAAAATTGTTTGAGAGAGACCGCGCGCTTTATAGGAAAAAAAAAGTTTGTGTACATTTCCTTCTGAATTTCTTTGTTTGGAAACACTCCTAGAAACTAGATAAAGTCAAAATCCGAACTGCAGTTGTTTTTATTAAGTTGACAGCAACGCTTACAATGAAACAGCAAGTTTAAGGAAAGAATTAGTTTGATTTGGTATGTAAATGGCTTAGTCCGGGCGAAATTAAATTTAAACATTTGGAAGTACCTACTTCGAAAACACAAAGAAGAATAAGAAAGGAAGGAATTGGAAGTACTTTGAAAACAAAAATGCAACGAACGGAATGATTATGAAGAGCCTATTCGTGTATGTTCTATAAAGAAATAGATTGATGTTGAAAACGCATGATGAAAGATGAAGTTCTGATTAGAATTTCCATAAATACCTCTGTAGGTATTTATGGAAATTCTACTAACTAACTACTGTTAGTTTGAAACCAAGTTCTGGTCTTTTTTAACCGACTACGGCGAAGCCAAAACGGAGGGTATATGATTTTGTATGTATGTTCATCTGTTACATAATATCTTCTAAACTACTTATCATAATTTGATAAATAAGGTATCGTTAGAAGCGTCCTAATTGTCCACTGGTTAAAGGCTATGTGACGTCACATTAAATTGAATATGGCACCCTCTAGCAGAATTAAAGACATGAACTAAAAAAAAAAATTTTTTAATAATACCGTGTTGGGTATCAAATCAAAGGGCTTAATGAGCACTTTTCAAATATATATATATATATATATATATATATATATATATATATATATATATATCTCGTTAGCTTTTGCCCGTGGCTTTGCTTGCATTCACCCAATTTACAACCCCAAAATGTATGTTCATCTGTTCCCTCATAACTTCTAAACTGCTTATTATAATTTAACAAATGAGGTATCGTTAGAAGCGTCTTAAATGTCTGTTGAACATAGGCTATGTAAAGTTACATTAAATTGAATAGGGCGCCTTCTAGTAGATTTAAAGCCATCAACTAAAAAAATATTTTTTTTTAATGACGCTGTGTTGGGTACCAAATGAAAGGGCTTAATGATCACTTTTCAAATACATACATCACATAGCTTTTGCCCGTGGCTTTGCTTGTTACTATTTCTATTTATACTTTCATACATTTATTAATTTAATACCAGGTATATTTCGTTTTTTTAAATACTAAATTCTGTATTATTGTTTTTGAATCAATTTTAGACTTAAGAGAAGCAGTTTATTTAAACGCAAAATCTTTTTTAAGTGTCGGATAATAACATTAATTTTGTGTACCGACTTGTTGCCATTGTCAACTTAATGCCTCGGTTTTATCTTCTGATAAATATTGATAAATGTTAATTAATAGTTATCCGATAGTATGATAAAACTGAATTTAGTTATCAGCCAGCATAGGTTACTATGCTATCTGATAGCTAAATTCGACAGGTGTTTTTCTCCGTAAAGTAAAAACTCGTGTCAATTGCGATTTAATTAATAAATCCTAGTACTACCCTTTGCATTTTTTTAAAAAATTGTTATTGCAAAAAGTTTTTGTTTTATAACTTACATATTCACATATTAAATCGTTTATACCCACATGCGGTCGATAGTGTGAGCAAGATCGTCACGACAGGCGGTGCCAACTATAGCTACGTAGATGGGCTGTTGTATGCACTTTACATTCCCCTGCTCCTAGCTACAACACCAAGCACCATGTTTTGTACGCTGTACGACGTCCTGAATTTAAAACTAGGTGGTGTTTTAGTTGGTTTACTTTTAGTTAAAAAGGTTTAAAGGCTTGGATATAAAAACTAATAAAAAATATACTTCATAGTCGCTTTGTATTATGTCATTTCAAATGATTACTGTGATAAGACCAGATTGAAGAGGTTCATTCAATATTTGATTTATTTTACGAAAAACTAGGGAAATAAATAATGTGACTAATGAAGTAGTGTGGCATCGATATTTTAATTAAGTCAAAGTAATCATTTTATATTAGATTTCGTTGGTAAAAAATGTTTCTTTTTTGCAATAAATGAATTTAGAAATACCGAAACACATTCAATCATCTAGCATTACTCCGCATTACAGGTAATTTGTCAAACGTCTATTGTCAAGTTGATTTAGGTAATGACAAGACCTCGGCTTTTGATTACTCTGTCATCTGTGGTGCGCCTAAATTACAGGATTCCGTTTGTGCGTTGTCTCTCGCATATGCGGATAATGCTAATTTATATTCGTTCGGAGTCTGGAGTTTTGGGAGGTTGAGTCTGGAGTTTCGAGAGGTCGCCGCAAGGTCACCGGTGGATGGAAACAGATGTGGCAGCGGTGAAACTTCTATAGGCTCTTGTTGATATGAATCACCAGTACGACATTGCATACAATAGCCAAGTTATGAAATGATTTACCTATAATACTCGTAATGTGTCACATGATATTATGTGGCAACTTTAGCTAGGTATTGTATTAATTTTCTAAGTTACATAACTTAGAAATATTTATGTAATTTTATTAAATTTATGTAATTATATGAAATAGGTATCAGTTTAACAGCTTTAGCTGTGTTTCATGACCGAAAGTGGCGCCCTCGGAGGTTTTTATTTAATAAGTTGTTAATAGAAAAGGTTTTTTTTAATAAAACATTTACTTTATTTTTACTTTTAGCAGTGACGACTAGAGTGGCACTGCTAATATACAGCCACCAACGGATTTAACTTTATAACTTTTTAAATGGCGTTAATTAAAAAAACTATTCAGCAAAGTTTTATGAAAAAACGCAATTTGTTGTATTAATTTCTGTAATACTTTTTTTGTTTAAATTTTCATTCAATTCTGTTTGCTTCTATTGTTAACCTTGACAACCCTTAAATTTATAAATGACCTATATTCTGTTGACCTCAGAAAGTTTAACAAACTCCAAGATTCAATAATGTTTTCAATTTGTGTTTGAATTAAAAACAGATGGATTAAAATGGCTAACTTAGTTTAGGCTTTTGCCTAATACTATGAATATTAAATCGGTACTGAAATAGGGATTTTCTACATCCCTGCGTTTTGGAATTAATAAATATACATTTTGAACTCTAGCTAATGGAAAAAGGGGTCGTTTCGAATATTTGTTATTATAATGATACCTATTGATTTCAATGAATAATATATTTTTTAATAAAAATATGTTGTCTTTTGCGACTGAGTCGTAAATATTGAATTGATTGAATATTTCATAATGGATTGAAGTCTCACTTGGGACAAATATTTTTATAATTATGTTAAGGTTGACCTTATAACAATACTCGTCTCCTAAATAGTCGTTCAGCCCTACTGATAATATAGGAATAAACTTGAGTTGTAATAAGTAGAAGAATTTTAATAATAGTTTATTTATTGTTTAAATTACTTGTATCGAATTCGATATTATTAAGTTATAGTTATTACAAGTTATGTTTCATTTATAAAATGAATTTTGTTTGAGATTACCGGAATGTTTCATTTTGCTGTTTATCGCGTTTGGAAGAGGTTTCTCAGCTTTCGATACTCGTTTTTAATCAGACTTGGTAAACGCGGGGTTAGGTACAAAAAGTTAGTAATTTGTGAGATTGTAAAGTTAATTAATCAGGAAACAAAGGGGACACACACCACAACTATAATTACAGATTTGGACGAAGTCATCATAATAATATTCCATGGGTCCTGCTTGCGCCGCGGGCGGGATGGTTGCCATGTTTTCTTCTGAAAACAAGTAATTTTAAATCAAAAGACTCTGTCAAAGTTTAAAAGAAATGTTACATTTATTTGTAATGTACTTGTAATGTTGGTATTTAAAATAACATTGTATTGATAGTTTGGGTAAGAATGACTGCTAATTTCATGTCATGTTGTGGGTTGGAATTCCACAGGAATACTTAGCTTATGTGAAGAATTACTTCTATTGATGTTTGTTGTTAATTTACGTTGTTGTGACTTTATTAAAATAAAAAATAAAATAACTTTATTTCAGATTTAGGTACATCTATATAAGATTTAACATTATTTATTACTATTTCTTCTTGAATTTTGCGTTAAACAATTGGTTAAATAAAGTTTATGTTGAGACATTTTATTTCAGTTTTACTATTAGTTATTAGTTTTATGAAAGTCATATTGAAAATATAACGAGAAATAACTTCTTATTTAACAATTTTATTTATTCAGAACTTCTAAAAAATACTTCTGTCTACTATGAAAGTCATGATGCTCTTCAAGGATCGCGTATTTCTTAGGAATTCGAATATCCAATTATATTTTCGTTATTAACTCAATAACAAGAATCGTTATTCGACTCTAGAAATGAGTAGGAAATCTGACTTGAATAGATTGGCTACAGAAAAATTATGCAAATAAGTTCGCTATCAGCCGGACGGTATCCGCAATAAAAATAGCTTTCTGATGCAAATCCAATTCGATTGCCACCCTTGATTTCAATAAGGTCTATAATTTGAAAAATTGCAAGTAAATTCGAGCCATTCACGCCAAAGCAACGTGCTACTGACAGTACTTAGTAAACCCGCTCTATCCACTCGTTTAAGACTTATTGCATTTCTTTGAAAGGACTTGTTCAATCTACATGAAATATAGCAAACTTTCTGAAAGTTTTTTTAAAAATTAGCTGTCCAATATTGCAAATAAAAGTTGTAATACACAAAATGTATCTACTCGAACGCCGGAGATACTCTCACAACAAAGTTTTGTTGTATCACATACCTACATATATTAAAATTATAAATTCATTCATTATAAATTTAATTTTACTCTTTAAACCACCTGAAAGACGTAAGTGCGGCGATAAGGAACAAGTAAAAAGTACAACCTTTTGAATCTTCTCAAAAATCATTCCTTGCTTATAGTACAGTAGCCCGTAGAACATTTAAATCACCAAAAAGGTTTACCGTTTGCCGTTGTGATGTAGTTATTTATTACGAAATTATAGATACTTTAACCCAAGTTTTACAGGTCGCAACCCGCCGCAACCTATATTTGTATATCTCCAAAAATGATATTTTTTTATTTTTCAAGGTTTACCACATGGTTTAGCTATTGTTATGTTCTACAGCTTTGTTTGATTGCCACTGATAATAGTAAGACTATGGAAAGTGATCATACACAGATTTAAGACCAGATGAAGTCTAACCATTTTCATCAGGTTTTAAATTTGTGTATGGCTACTTTTTATAGTCTTACTTTTATCTGTGGCAATCAATCAGAACTGTAAAACTTGGGTAAAAAGTCTATAATTTCGTAATAAATAACTATAGCACAACGGCAAATGGTAACCTTTTTCGTGATTTAAATGTTCTACGGGCTACTGTACTATTAGATTTTAAATTATAATTGAAGCTTGAACTAAGCAAACAGTAACAGTGGCAAACAATTTTCGTTGAATTGCTCATTTAATTTGTTAGTTCTCTCGTGTATTTCACTGGTTTGAGGTAGTATTTCATCTGGTTATTGTTAATGTCGTAATTCGGCACACGTTCGAGGCGCACACCGTTAAATTTTCATTTGCGGTACGAACAGAAACGTGTTATAATAATTGAATCACCCGCCCGCCCGGGCCATTTCAGTTAATTCCGTGCTTTATGACGTCATATTTCGCGGGCCACAAAGAGTGCTAGTTGGTGGAGAATTGCTTAAATGGCGTCGCACTTGGCCACTATATGGCTTCATCGCTGGTCGCATACGACCGTAGTAATGGCCTATTCTATTGAAGCCGCACCTACAAGAATATTCTAGCAGAGATACAAAGTCTAACCCACATACATCCGTATTTTTTTGCATAATATCATTGATTTTAACATCAGGTTCCAGAGAAGTCCTAATTAGCTTGTTAGTGGGATTTACACGGGTCGATTTTCCAGGGGACTTGCTGGTCGGTTTTAGTTGACTAGCTTGTAAAATCGAATCGCCACTTCATTGAAATTAGGTTTGCAATTAAGTAGATTTTTTTTACAAGCGATTGTCGGTAAAAAGCGTTAGTCGACTAAAATCAATTTATGTCGCCTGGAAAATCGACCCTTGTAAATCCCACATTAGACAGACAATTCTACAGAAATTCTATTCCATTTTTAAATTAAAAATAGAACTTTGATCTTTAACGATTTTGCTGCACCTGTGAAACAGGCCATTATTTTATTACAATTAAAATCTAAAAATATTTATAGAGCACAGATTTTCGAAGCCATTTCATACAATATTAATACTACCCCTTTTTATACCCTTCATATGTCAATGTAGTACTCCATACAGTACCATTGAATAAAAGGTTGGATTAGTGCTCGAAATAGAAAAGTAATTTACGTAAGTACCTACTATACACTCTAAGTTAATCAGTACAACTAATTGCTAAGACCAATTAACGGTATAATTTTGCTTTTCGTAAACAATAGACATGTTAATTAAAAAATGGCACAAAACTTCTAATTTTTGTACCAAAATTATATTATATTCATAAGTACAAAATGCTTAATTTTCATTAAGTGCACAGACTGGGTTAAAGAACAAATTGGTTGGCCACAGAGCACTTCATTTGTCAGTTTTGTGGCAAGCCAGCATTCGCCAGTTCTGACCCGCAAATCGTTTTAATTACTTGGCTCTTTGTTGCATTAAGTGTTTTGTTCTTGCACTGAAAACCATGTGAACCTACAGTGACTTCATGGCGAGGTATCTGGTTTAAAAGATAGATTTATCTAATAATATGATGTGCTAGCCACTTATTTGAAGCTATAATTAATTTAAACATTGTCTTTAAAAAACATTTTAGGACATCCATCCACTCAAAAGTAAACTTTATAAAAGAAAAAAATTGTATCTATATTTATTATCTGCTTCATTTGCCTTTATTCTCCATATTCTTTTTTATATTTTTTCTAATACCTATTCAAATACTTTTATTTGGTTGAGTGGATGGATGTATTATGTTATTGTGTAGGAACCTGCACTAGTCTGTTTCGTGTACTATACAATGTGAAAGTCACTTTTGGTAGAAAAAGTCCTACTTATATTTAGTTGAAGCTTGACTTGCCTCACAGAAGGAACAAAGCGAATGTGCCGCAGCGCTGAGCGTTATTTGCTTACTGTAAGACGGTTGCTAAGCAAAAGTTTTTCGCTGTTCATATTTGGACAGCGTGCTTTACGTCGCATTGCAGTTGGTATACCTTAAACGACATATACTATCCTTTATTGAATTACTAGCGAGCGCCCGCGACTTCGTCTGCGTGGTCAGTTATTTCTCTGTCCCTCGGGAACTGTACGTTTTTCGGGATTAAAGGTACCATATGTCCTTCTCTGTACCCCTGGCAAAGTGTATGTATTATTTCATGATGGTCGGTTCAGTAGCTTAGACGTGAAGTCGTAACAAAAAAACATATAAACAAACGGACTTTCGCATTTGTAATATTAGTAAGGATATATTAAGGACTAGCGGTCGCTCTCGGTTTCACCCACGTGGTTCCCGTGGGAATATCGAAATAAAAAGTATTTTATGTTTTAATCTAGGCTATCTACTATCTGTGTACCAAATTTCAACCAAATCCGTTTAGTAGTTTTTGCGTGATTGAGGTACAAACATCCACACTTTTTTTTCAAACTTTCACATTTATAATATTAGTAGGATAACTCTTCATAATAATAGAGGTTATTGAATTAATCTTCATGTTATTAAGATAATATTACCAAGATCTAAAATTTAAATCTCTCCCGGCAACTATTGTAATAACATACTCAAGGAAATAGAGTATATGAAATCCTTGCTTCAAGAACGTTCGCGCAGAATAAGCCGGGATTAGCACAAGAAGCTCCGGTATTAAATTAGCTCGTAGCAGTTGCTACAACTTGCTCCGGGATTTGCTACGAGGCTACGAATGCTACGAGTGCTACGAGGCTACGACTCATTTTTATATGTTTACATTTTGTGCAAGCAATTTATCAAAATAAGTTTATGGTGAAAAATTTTATTTAAAAAAAACATATTGATCGATAGCGGTTGTCTATCTATCTTGATTGTTAGTTAGTTGATATTCTAGCCGTTTTATTAGATGGGAATAATTTTCACATCTGAATCCACGGGCATTTTGAATACAGTCACTCTCCTCGATATATTTTCATAATTTTAGAGTAAAAAAATTAAAAACCCCGTGTGCAGTGACGAGAATTGTAGGTCCCGGACGAGTAGCGTTTAGCAGCATAAGTTACATTATTTTTGTAACTTCTCATGTCAATTTTATATCGAGAAGAATGACGGCGTTCAAAACGCCCGTGGATTCACCCGGGGACGCTATACATGTAAATTAGTCATTCTGCGTTTTGGTCATTTTGCCCTCTTAGTCTTTTTGCTTTTTAGGCAGTGTGATCAGGAAGGGTATCTATACGTAGTGTGTAAACAAAAAAGTTACAAGTGATAAATGGTGTATATGGAATTTATTTATTTGACTTTGACTAAGATTTTGATTCTTTTTCAAATTTCCTTCCTTTCCGAGACTCCTCCGTCCAAAGGATTTTATCATAATTTACGTAGTGTTGAAATGTAATTGAATGCAGGTCGCTTGCGGATTACTGCGCGATGCGGCTGCATAATAATGCAGGCTCAAAGTGCAGCCCGCTCAGGGATTATTGTAATTTCTAATATAACCACAGCATAAGGGTTAAGCTGCCACCCTATACCGCGTTTACTCAAGCAACGGCAGGCCTCGAGCGAGCGTGTGAGGAAAGTCTACACTGAGGGAGCCGGCTCGCAAGGCGCTTAGCGCGCGCGGCGGACTTCGAGCGAGGCTGCTCTCTTGGTGTGGACCCAGCTATTCACGTGAAGGGGTACGTAGAAAAACTATTTTTTATGCACAACGGGATAATGTGATAATCCGTGGGATGTGACGAGACGATAAGGCTGAAGGTGGAAGTGCACTGTAGTGCGGGTGTCCGGGTGTACCCGGAATCCTCATCACTGATGGACGGGCTATCTTACCTCTAACTATCGGAACACAACAATTTTTAAATTGTTGTTATGGCGTCAGACTTAGGTAAAATGGTGGTAGCTAGCTAGGCGAACTTGAAATAAGCCCTACCACCGACCAAACCGAGGGAATCGAATCCGAGACCCCTGCGTTTTACACGGGTGGGCAAACCACTACAGTCTAGACAACAGAGGCGGTTAAATTGGGAACAATTAGTTTTTTCTATGTACCCCTCCAAGAAAAAAAGACCTTAAACACGCGTACCCCTTATTGCAGAAATGATAATACCAATGTATAAAAAAATAATCAGATATATGAAACCAGATGTAGATATTGATATTGCTCCGCGTATCCCATACTGCAACCTGATGATCTTCCTGTTCTTGACTCCGTAGAGTTAAGTAAATTAATGTTATATATAATAGTATTTGATTTTATTTAGTCTCGTGTAAGGTGAATACTGCATTTTAAAAATCAGGTTTATTGATTTGGTATCTTTTTTTCCAGAATATTTTATAATAATCTAAGTATAATAATACAAAACTAACTTACAAAAGGTCAGTCGATACCTTTAACAGATAACTTCCAAATGAACAAAGAAGCAATTTTCTGTGTAACACCACAAAAAGGCTCTAGAGGGCGCTGGCATTTTCACTGTGTAATAATGCAAGCTCAGCGTTGTTGCGGCCCCGGGCGACGCAATGCAGGATCTCAGGGAATTACGAATTACAGAGCATTATAAACACAATTTGTGCAATAATTCAAAATACGATCGGTGTTATTACAAAAGATTTTTAAACACAGATTTTTAGACACTGTTTAAATGTGATGCTGTCACTTTTTTGACTTTTTTGAAAGAAACAGCATTACAATTTAACAGTCTCTAAGTTAAACAGATGTTTAAAATCTTTTATAATAACATCGGATGTTTTAGATAATACAACAAGCATTTTGTTTTGATATTTAGATCTAAGACGGGATAGACAAACAGTTTCAACATAAAGCAATAACAATTTTTTAAAAAATCATTGGTTCTTACTCTCTACTATTATGAATTGTGTTCGTAATGAAGGTAACCTCAATCAAAAAACAGGAAAAAGAAAATCAGTCAAGGCTAACAAGCGTTTGTGCGCGGAAAATTGTAGCTCAATTATTATGAAGCAACCTGAATAACCTAAATCGTCGACATATTCCAGCTACAAGTGATATAAGAACATGTTTTTACATGTTTCTGACATATTTAGGCAGCGTGCGTCATTCATTTTCCGAGGAACATGCGGGTTTTCTCGCGTTTCAAAAGTTCGTGAGTAATGAAGTCATGTGAGGCGAGGAGATAATAGCTCCCACGAAGCTTAAGCTCTAACGGCCTTAAAACAATAGATTAGAATACTGTTGCTAAGGAAATTTACGGATTTGTTGAAGAAAAGGTAAACATTTGAGACGTCTGTATTTATCTTGAAATCTGTGTCGTATAACTTTTCTATAAAATGATGAGAGGTTCAAGATTTGGGGTAATTACATGTACATTCTACCTATCTAAAAAATACTACTGGAATTGCTTAATGTTCATTAATCATGTCCCAAATATGAAGTAGGTGAAATAATTTTCCATAGACAGTCTAAAATTCTGGTAACTACGAGTATAAGTACTCAAAATATAATCTTCCAATATCTGAAATATTGTTTTGATACAACTCGGTATTTAGATTTTTTTTAATCCGTAGTAGTAATATTTTTGTAAATATTAAAAAAAAATGACTTTTTGTCTGTTACCTTTTCTAACTATGTGTCAAGGTATCATCTAAAATATCGAGGTTGAAATAGACTATAGGTAGCTACCACTACTTTATGCTATTAAAACTTGATATCATTAATGTTTGAACACTCCTTGATCTGCTGTTTCGGTTTAGCACTAAAGTTTTTCATTAAAATGTGAGGAGGTAAATTAAGGACACTCCTAAGTCGAGACCATGAGCTGTGGCTGAAATGAAGCACCTCCGCAAAGTGGCAAGAAGCTTACCGTGTACCGACAAAACTTAAGCTGTACCCCAGGGTACGCTGCATTTGCGGTGCTCACGGCGAATTTCGCTGCGAAAACACCACGTGTTTTGACACCGAAGAGTGTTATTATGTTGGGCTTCATCCTATTTGCGAATCCAAGAGGTGATGTTTAAACGCGAGAAGCGAATACCACAAGCACAAAATATAAAATAGACCTTGGAACAAATTGGGTTTTCCGTACACGCACACATAGTGATTACGTACAGGTAATCTCAGCCCAAACTGGGCTATGAGGCAGTACTACCACAAGGTAAACAAAAATTTTCTGTACAGTACTACACAGTATATTTCTGTTACAGCAGCTGCTAGCGCAAAAAAACATATTTACGGAAGTATTTCCTATTACGGCCAGATAGGTTTCTGTCTAGAATACATAGATTTTATCATTTATGTTGGCATAAGGAAAATCTTTTCCTTCAAAAAACAGATACTAGCAACAGCTAAACAATGTAGGCAATGAGCAATGAATAAATTATTCATCGAAAATCTAAAATCTCGGTTACAACATGCTAATTCTAAATTGAAATTGGGATTCTAAAGGGCTTGATGAATATTTTCTGAAGGATGGAAGTTATTTATCCTTTTTGGAAATGTAGGTACTGGACTAAAATTCACAAAAATAATTCTTGTTATAATCTCGGCGCTTGTTCGTATAATACGAATACCACGACTACATTTTTTTTAATAATCTGATCTTGCCGCTGAAGCACGTACCTATATTGGCAGTGACGTTTTAAGATGCCTTAAAAGCAGGAAATTATCATTGAAATACCGGATGATATAAATTCATAATTATTATTTTGAGGTACCTAATCACAAAGAAAACAAGCATTTTCAACAGTCAGGTAATAAAACCCTAACTACTCGTATCATAATCCGGCTGTTAACACGCCGCGAAAACAGCAATAATCTACAAAATAGTTTTTTGTTGTATCAAAATTTCTTTAAAAACACAATCCGTTGTGCACTCAGTGCTTATTTAACGGTTACCTATATATAATTATATCTATAGTTGTACGTTTTTTGTTTTTAAGTTTAACGTCCTCATTTGCGAGCGGGTGGTTAACGAAATAGTCTTGCTGTTCGAGCACGATCCGATGTGGTGGCAGTGCCGCTTAACACGCCCATTACCGGAGTAATGACGTGCTCGCTGCTATTACGGCGCCGATACATTAGGTCGAAGAGGATTTTAACTAGTAACGGCTCGTTAACGTGTGCGCCCACGGAACGTTAGTTACTATATAGATTTAGAGTTTGGAGAACATTAATATTGGAAAGCATGCTTTAATTATAAGATAAATAGCTGAAAAGGTTGTAATGTCAAAGAAAATACACACTAATGGTACTGTCGAAATCTACTCGTAACTAAAAAGTAGATGAGAATAAAATGACAGATATTGAGTATAAAGATGATACAATTTTATGGACTCATCAGATTTTCTTTCTACTAATGATTGAAGAATTCACATTTTTCTTTTCTGAAGAGGAATAATTTAAGGAACTCCAATCTGCTGTGCCATTCTTTCGTCAAAGTATGGAACAAAATAAATTTAAGCAGTATATGCATATATGCAGTCGGGGGACCATTTTGTGGAACAATTTTTAATCAAAGAAGTCTCCCGACTGCAAGGACACTTGTTATTTAACTTTTTAGTTCGTTTTTGGCAGGGCAGTCATGTTTTTAATATTTTTAAATTAATTTGTTTTTATTTCACACATTTTAGTGACATATTATATACTTTTGAAATATGCTTGTTAAGGCCTTTCATTTGATGCTCATGTTGTAAGAATTTAAGAAAAATTTTTTTTTTTCACATTTGAAAGTGGCGTCGTACATTCGCCCTATTGACTTTAAAAAATAATATAGCCAGCGTCACTCGGAATGGTGTGAGGATTGTAACGATACCCCATACATTCAAACCCGTTGAGTCATTTAGAAGTTATGGTGGAATAAAGAAACTCATGTGAGTTTCTTTATTCCACTATTAGTGGGTATGTACCCACAAACATACATGAACCCTGAACACGTATACACTCCTTTTTGGGCAATCGTGTAAACAAGTGTCATTGCAGTCGGGGGATCGTTTTGTGGAACAATTTTTAATCAAAGAGGTCCCCCGACTGCAATGACACTTGTTATTTAACTTTTTAGTTCGTTTTTGTCAGGGCAGTCGTGTTTTTAATATTTTTTAATTTATTTATTTTTATTTCACACATTTTAGTGACAAATTATATAGTTTTGGAATGTGCCCATTAAGGCCTTTCATTTGATGCCCATATTGTAAGAATTGAAGAAAAATTTTTTTTTCACATTTGTAAATGGCGTCGTACAGTCGCCATATTGATTTTTTTCAAAAAAAGTATAGCCAGTGTTACTTGGAATGATGTAAGGATTGTAACGATACCCCATACATTCAAATCCGTTGAGCCATTTAGAAGTTATGGTGGAATAAAGAAACTCACATACCTACAAACATACATAAACCTTGAACACATATACACTCCTTTTTGGGCAGTCGTGTAAAAAAGAGTCTAACACAAATATTACTGGCCAAGCATAAGGTTATCTACCTTTGACACGAAGAAGAAGAAGTTTATTAGCAAAGTCCTATAAGTCTTTAACTTCCTTATAGCCATTCCATGGAGGTGGTACTCACATAACGAGCTTGTTCTGATTAGGCGAGCCTCATCAATCCTGCACGAATGCCTCACGAGCACGCGCGCTGCATTATTTAGATACCATCACGTGACACATCACTATGGGAGACGAAGTTTGGTTCGGGTGACGCAAACCTCTTTCGTGTATGAATACCCTCGAAGTTTGGAAAGAGGTTTAGGTTACTAATGTTGTCGTTATACTTGATTGCTTCATTTCCGTGTGTATTATACATTGAATAGTATCACTTTTTACGAAAACTAAAGTGGTTATTTTTTGAAAATTTCATATTTGGTATTTGACTTTATTTTTGCATTTCTAGACATTACTCGGCTGTACCCCGTGACTGAAAAGATTAACCCTGAAAAGTTTATCAGTAATAAATCATCTTTCCTTCTTTTGAAAAAGACAAATTCGATAAAAGTGATTCGAACAGCCAAGTGTGTACTGAAGAGATTTGTTTGGCGTCGCACCGCTGCATTCGCGTTTCCTGTTATTCCTTTCGAGAGATTCGCGTGAAATGATATCAGTGGCGCCAGTAAATTCGGGGAAGAACCGCCGCGACGCTGCGATGGTAACGAGAGCGTATATTGGTAGGGTTGTCAACTCACTGTTAATTTATCACTTGTCTATTATAAGATAAGTTGAAAAGTAGAAATCAAATTAAGGTGATGACGTAAATAGTTTAAGTTTAACGGTTTTCCATAGATAATGTGTGAGTAATAGTAAAAGATAGAATTTGGACATAAAAATTTGCCAGTTTCTTACAGAAAATTGCACATAACCCACGAAATCATTTCGAAGAAAACTGACTACAGAAAAGTTTTGAATAGGTAGTACAATTCATAACTTAATAATTAATTTACTCTATGGTTCCACATCAGCCATTTTAAATGTTTCCACTGCTGGGTCACAGTCCTTCCTTATGGGTGGAGGATAGGCCATTCCCACCACGCAGATCCATCAATGTGGTTTGGTGGGTGTTAACGATTGCATATGCAGCCGGGATGACTTAACGTGCCTTTAGAAGCAGGGAGGAACTCGAGGTAACCGCTTCTGTGGTCTAGTGGTTCGCCCACCCGTGTAAGACGCAGAGGTCCCGGGTTCGATTCCCAGGGGGGTACAATTTGTACTCGGTTTGGTTGGTGGTAGGGCTTATTTAGAGTCCGCCTGGCTAGCTACCACCATCTTACCTAAGTCTGACGCCATAATAACAATTTAAAAATTGTTTTGTTCCGGCAGTTAGAGGTAAGATAGCCAGTATTCCGGGTGTAGTGCGCTTCCTAGGGCCTTATCGTCATTTAACATCAGGTGAGATGAAGGCCAAGCACTATTCCGTTGTGTATAAAAAAAAGGTGGTAAATTTTTGGTCTCCCATCCAATGACCGACCCTTGCGAAAGTTGCTTAACCTCCGCAATCGCAGGGCCAGGCACTAAACTACTGCGCCACAGAGCTCCTAGTGCACGGTGCGTAATGAATAATATATCCGTGGTGGCGTCCGGTTAAGTTAATAGCATTAAAGCACCCCTTCACAATGATCTTTACTTTCTACCCTACCTGCCGAGCGTAGAGATTAAAGCAACACCCTCCTATAGGAGAAACCTATGTACTGACAGGCACTACTGGCAGTGCACTATAAGAAACTTTTATAAAGAAGATAATGAATAAATAATAACTTAAAACAATATTGTCGACAGCCCTAACAATCGATCATGTCTTTAAAGCCATCGTTGGAGGAAAACGTTATCGAATTTGAAATTCTTTGATTTTATTTGCGGAGCGCGGCGCCAACAAGGCTGCCTCGCGGATGCGTGGGCTCTTGACGGATCAAAACACTCGCAGTCACCGTTACTGAGATGAACCATTTATTCACAACCCTGATTTATTGACGCTACTTGTTAACGTGTCGGCTTATTCTTCTACACCACTTTTTATTAGGTACTATAAAGCTCTTTTCTATTCTAAATCACTTGTTTAAGTGCGCACCTAAGCATAAATCTCATTTATATTTTTTCGTATGAATTTTATTTTGTACGTAAATGAACAATGTAATATTATTATAGTCAGCAATTTTATTAATGAAATTATTTTATTTCAATTTAGCTTTGAGCTTTTAATGTAATTATCTTAAAATAAAAGCTTGTAAAATCAAAAACATTTTAAAGTGCTGAGAATCCTTTTACTAAATTGAAAAAATCAATCAAGTTTTTATGAAAGAGAGTACATTTACTGCTTTAAGCTTTTAACACGAAAAAAAATTACTAGAACTTCTTCCAATTTTGAAAAACAACTTTCTAGTTAATTAGATAAGTTTTTTTTTAATTTAGCAACATCTTTACATCTCTCATAAAATATTTTATTTTTTGTAAATATGTAGGATGAAAAACGTTACTGGGCGATCGTCCCACTAAAGTTTCACTCTACATAACTCCGTAAAAGTAATCAAACACATTTTTTTCCCTATACAAAAAAAGATGACACCATAACTCCCCTCCTAAGAGAAGATTTTTTTCAACACACTTGCTCGTAAAGTGAGGCCTAATACATCGCTTTTAGGGCCATAAACCGAGCTGTAGCAAACGCGTGCAATAATATATAAAACACTAGGTTGTTATAGAATTATCCCTACAAAGTTAAATTAGTACCTTACTGCAAGTTCTATGCGAGTAAACAGAGCATTCCCAATTTAACTAGGTTATACAGTTATTTTTTTTTAGTAACAACAAAGGGGTTTTATGCCGCTGAAAGTTCATATTCATTTTTGAAATAAATAAATGTGTAAGTCTTTAATTAAGTCAAACAAATATTTATTATTATAAAATTATTCAAAATTCATAATATTTTGTTATAAAATATTAAAATATTTGCATTTTATCACTTAAAATTATAGTTTTGAAGTAGGCTGTACGCTCACTCATCCCTTTGTTCGCAAAATATTCTTGCGTTGGGCGTGTGAAAAAAACAAAAAAAAACTTACGCGCCTTTTCCCATAATTGTCATATATTTTGTTTTTGTCGTATTTGTTGCTGTGTGGTAAATTACTTTGTATTTTCCTCGCAAATGTGTTGAAAAACGTCGTATGAAACTCGTGAGCTTTTACTCATTGCACACTCGGCTGAGTTACGCCCTCGCCTGCGGCTCGGGCTGCAACCCACAGCCTTGTCTGCAATGACCAACATAAGCTAACTTGTCTCATAATGTACTATTAAGAACTGCGGGTCCAAATATTGTTTTGACCTGAAGTATACGTGTACCAAACGGCTATGCTGTACATCGATTTGCGGTTTTCCATTGAAATTGAGCTCGTAGGCCGACCACTATTAAACTTATTTCTAGATTCAACAATTCAATGACCTCGGAGAAATTGTTGTGGCTGTGTGAAATATTTCGTTTTATCGTTTTGCTCTGTAGAGTCGGGCGTAGTTTATAGTTTTATAAAAAAATAAAATTCAGTTACGAGAGTCTCCAGGCACAATATTTTAAAGCAAACACCTTTCCAAGACAGTAAGAGTGATGTTAGCAAGGAGCGGGAACTAACAGAATTAAGCGAGAGCTAAACGCGGGCGGGGCGAGGTGCTAACCGTGAGTTAACGTGAGTAAAGCTTGGTACAGGCACGAGGGAAACTAAAAAAATATATTTTTTAACCTTTTTTAGGATGAATGACAAGAAAAATGAAATAAGAGTCCCCGTTTTCCATCTGTCTATTCTGTGAAAACTTTTTACTCGGGAAAGTCAGAATTGTATTTAGATTAATCACTTGAAATATAGTATGGAACCTCGATGAGCGATTTATCAATCAGCATAGGGCCTTTATCTTTTTGTTGAATTTTTTTACGAGATTTCGTGTTGAGAAAAAAAGGCGTAGGAAAATTTTAATAAATGTAATAAGGTAATAAACAAATAGTTACAACTTATACAATCTTTGTTATCATAGGTTTTAATTTATTTTAAGTGGGAAGGAATAGAAGTTCAATATTGGTAGCCTCGAAACATAGTTTATCATTTGTCAGAACTTGTTTGACGTAAGGTTATTAATCGAAAAGGTGTTTATCCTAAGTCCTAAATTTATTGATATTTTTTTTTGATGAAGGTTCATCTGAACCCAGCTTTATGTGTCACTGGCGACGGCAGTAGCGAAGGTTGCCATAAATTGTGTCCCGCTGTCTTACT
Organism: Agriphila geniculea; assembly: GCA_943789525.1. NCBI lineage: Eukaryota > Metazoa > Arthropoda > Insecta > Lepidoptera > Crambidae > Agriphila > Agriphila geniculea. The sequence goes on from OX038871.1 coordinate 25,056,711, forward strand.
TCTTCTATTTGAACAATATTAGGTCCACGGGACTGGACAAGACAAACTAATTTAATTAATTCAAATTAACAAGAGTAAGTATATTTTTTTACTGGCACCTGATTTATGTATAACTAGCGACTGCCCGCGACTTTGTCCGCGTGGATAGTGTTTTTTTATTCCTTTGGGACCAGATCCTTTTTTCGAGATGAAAGGTACCCTACACGGTCTGTAGTACTCTATGTACTTTTCTGCACCCCTGACTACACAGAGAGATAGGTCTGTGCCTGACAACGTGTATGCCAAATTTCATGATGATCGGTTGAGTGATTAAGCTGTGAAGGCGTAACAAATAAAAAAACAAACAAACAAACGGACGTTATAATATAAGTAAGGATTTAGGCGCGCACTAGAATTGTTTGAATGAAAATATTTTGCAGTCGTATGCAAAATATGTTTTGCTAAATATATTTCCAATTATCTCAGTACCCAATAACTAACTAGTGGCTCTATGAGCTGTAAACCTCGAGTTTGTGGCATTTTTGAACATTTTAAGAAATGGCTGAAATATAATTTTCTCCTTATCTCTGCCATTTTGAAAAAAAATTTAAATACTGAATTGTCAAAAAATCCACGTAAATATCGAACCTGCTCACAAATATTTACGAGAATCGGTTGAGAGATGCGACCTGTAGAGGAAAACAGATGGACAGCCGGACAGCCGAACATACGAAAGCATTTATGACCAAGCTGAAACAGAGAGACAAACGCTCGCGCTCGCTTGGTCAAATATTGTAAAAGATATCTAGTTTTTTTGTACGCACGTCACACATACACTATGCTGAAATAAAATACAGATCTGGGGGCACGGTAGTGCCCTCGCCAAGACGGGGAGGCGAAGCGCAAGGGCACTACCTACCTTTTCTCGAAGCGCTTCGTCGTTTTTTTTTAACCCTCATATCTTGGGCTTGGAGTATACTAGATAAACAAAATTCTCGGAATGTGATGTCAGTAGTAGACTTATTAAATATGTAAAAGTTGAATTGTATAGCTTTTATAATATATATTTTATTGATATCTAAAAAACGCCGATTTCGTCACTGACTCACTCATGATCATCAAAACTCAAAGGATACTTCCAGAAGTCTTAGAAAGCTGAAATCTGTTATGTAAACTAGTATTAGGACACAAACAACAAAAAAATCAAAAAGTTATCAGACCTCATGTAGAGCCAAGCTTCTATCTCTACGCGTCCTAACTCTGCAAGTCCTAACTTCAAAAACTCTGCACCTTAGTCAAAATATGTTGCTTGGCCATTTCGCTACATGGAAATCTTTCTAATAAACAATAGTTCTTGTAGTAACGAAACGGCCAAGCCACATATTTTGACTAAGGTGTAGAGTTTTTGAAGTTAGGACTTGTAGAGTTAGGACGCGAAGAGATAGAAGCTCGGCTCTACATGAGGTCTGATAACTTTTTGACAGTGCGAGGTCTTGGCAACATTATTCATGAAAATAATTTTGGTGGGATACCTTTAACTTGTAATAACGAAAATGAAAATTCTTACTCATTCATAACCACTTGTTGTATACTTATTTGACTTTTTTGTGGAGTAGGTACTACTTATTCGTACTGTACGATCGCCTTGTGTCTCTTAGGAGTCACATGTAACAAAGACGATATCCTGTTGGACTATAAAGTTGCAAAAACAAAGTCACAAATCAGCCGATGAAGTCCCAATGCGAGTTCTTGCCGTGTGGAGCGACGCAAGGTCAAAAGGTGATGAGAAAATATTGTTACGGCACTGAAATTCATTTCGAGATAGCACTTTATCCAGTTAACCTTATTCTTACATCTACGTATTATTTCATAATTATGTATTATAATCATCAATTCCTCGTCAATAATATTTGGATTAAAGTTGTGAAATTTATTTACATATTATATTTGAAATGAAATGAAATGAAAATCTCTTTATTCAAATAAGCTCACATAATGAGCATTTTTAAATCGTCAATTCTTTTACCCTACTACCCATTATGACGTCTTTTAGCTGACAAGAAAAATGGGCGCAAAAAACTTGTCAGCGTTATCAGATGGAACGATATTTACAAATATGATATCGTTTCCAGACTTTATAGAGAAAAGTTTTAGCTATTATGTTTCTGTCATGAGTATACTTTAATGTACTTACTATCTTAATATTTTGATGGGGATCTTTGAAAAAATTATGCTTAATGTAGTGTTAGATTTTGCCTTGAAATTCTCTGTTTCATGCTCTGAGGCATCATGAAGTGCAGCCACTTGGGAAAAAAGATCTCGAAAAGTTGTTCTAAGAACGAATTCTTCGATAAAGTCTTGCGATGCGAGTTGGAACCGTGTGTCGGACGTCCGATCTTATTATGTCCGCCTAATGTCGCTTATATTACTACTCCAATGGAGTAGTAAATTGAACTCTGCTACGAGGACAGTAAAGTCGATAATGGAATAAAATCTTGCAATGCGAAGGTGTGTGTGTCGCGTAAATTGCATCCGTTTTCTTTCTCGGTTGCTCCCTGCAGTTGCTTTAGTAACAGGCATGAAGCAACGCTGTTACGCCCAACTTCCGAATGGAAAATAGAAACTTTTCCTGAATTTGGCTACTAAATGGCTTACGGGGCAGTACTTTCGCAGCGCGATCGAACATGGAAACGATTGCAAAGTTTCGATACATTATGAGTTCCCGTTGTAGATTTTGGGATTGCAAATAATTTACTTTTAACTTTTGTTTGAAACAACGAGTAAGCCACAGAGTAACTCTTTGAGGTTGCATCGCGTTTTTTCATGAATAATTTTACATAGTTACGATGGACTCTTCATTATATTACTTCTGACTATTTATTTATTAATGTAGTCATTAATTTGACATTTAGAACTGTCAGACATGTATGAGCGATGGCGCTAGCCAAGCTTAGAATATAAGATTCTTGGCGCCATCTCATACATATCAGACAGTTCCAAACGTCAATTCACTGACTACATTAAAAATTCTTCTTTTGTAACGCTGATGCATTTTTGTATACAAAAATTGTATTTAGTTGTATTTAATTGTATTTAGTGTATTTAGATATTTTTGAGATACTCCGAGTATACTCGGAGTATCTCAAAAATATCTAAATTTGAGAAATAGTAATAAAAACACATTTATTTGTTTTTGATTGGTTAACATAGGTCTCTTAATAAAATCTTAAATTAGTATTTACACCTAGATTGAACCTAGTAATAGAATGACTACTTCAGTTAGGAGGCATGTAAATTAATACTGCTAAGTAGCTGTCATTCTTAGTAGTGAGTGGGCATTGGATTACATAAGACAAACGGGGACCGGGCTTAGGCAGCTCCGGTCTTAGCCGACCCTGCTTATTGCTACTGAGGGACTTGAGGTTGTTACTTATTTAAAATCATTTACTTGGATTGTGGCTTTATATGGATCCTGTTATGTATGTTTTACTCTAGCGAAGAAGGAATTTTATTTTTAGACTGGTTGCCTCTGAAATGGAGTTGGATGGAATGTCGCTTGAACTTTAAATTCAAGTTGCGTCAGACTAATGTAATTTGCCTCCAAACCGTGTGCTTTCCCTTTTAACTTTCAGCTATACAAATTTGACGTTTTCAATATTGTCTCCGAACCGTGCACTTTTCCTTTCAACATTCTGCCATGTATTGACGTTTTTTTAGAAGATAGGGCATGCGCTATTGATTGGAATGAAGCATGTCTTTGTTGAATGCGCAAAACGGGAAAGTGACTGTGTCAAGACACACCTAAAGAAACATTACTATTTAGATAATCAGTATTATCCTTTACGTTTTATTTCAAAGAATTAACCTATTTAAAAAATGTAAAAGGACCTTCTAAAAGTCTAAATGAATAAATATTAAATCAATTCTACATTTTTAATGCTTCTGCTGCACTAATTTAAAAATTTCTAAGTACTTCAAGTTTTCATTGTTCAAAAAAATGCTGATTACAATAATAATAAGACTCTTTCTTATCTTCTCATATAAAAAAATGCTTATCGTACACGAGCGCTCTACGTCCTTACTTATCCTAGATTTTAGAGCGAGTGCTTTTTACTGTCGAGACACGTTATCTTGATGCTTCCTAAAGCCACGTCCACTTAGGGTGTGAATTTAAATGTAGATTAATCCTGAAATAATTAGCAGCAGCAGACCAGTGTTACGTCTAATATTTAGCCGGTTAAAACTAGGAATAGTCGATAGCTGTCGCTTAAAACAAGGTGTTACCGATCTGCTTTAATATGTCCTGAATATAGCTTAGAAATTTAAGGCGAGCGCGAAGCGCAACGGAGCGTGAGCCTTAAATTACAGAAATAACTTTATTAATACCCCATAATTAACCTACTTTTAACCGGCTACATCTAGTATTAGCCGCGAGCAAATCGGCTACACCTAGGTTTAACCAACAGCTACCGGGTTATACCTAGGTGTAGCCGGTAGCGATTGGTGTTGGATGGATGTTAACTATCATATAGGCTAAAAGTAGTTTTAGCCGGCTAAAAATAGGTTTAGCCGCACTTCGGGTATTAGCCGTAAGTAACATATATATTACTTAACATCGAGTGTACCAGCTATATTAATCAAGTGCAAGGATATTTATTAAATGCCAGTGTCAATTTAAGTTCTTAAGGTGTTTTAAACTCGAACTTAATTTAAAACTTCCAAGAGTTACTGTTGCAACTCATTGAAAAAAAAACGTAGTTCTTTAGTAATTTGAAGTATGAAAATGAAATGGCATACACGTGTTTTGAAACAGAAAATAAAACCCTTCGGAGTTCGTAAGTTTGTAATTTCATATTTAACTGTGTAACTTTTAGTTAAGTTAGCGTATAGCGTTTACCCAAGCGGTAATATGGGTACAGTTTAACTTCTGAAGAATATCGGTAGCAAGGCTTTTACGTTGAAAACAAGTAATTTATTTCTTATTTTACTTTTATTTAGCAGAGAAACAAAAGTGAAAAGAAGTTGAGTAGATTATTTTTAAGGTATGTATTGTCGTAAGCTTTGATGACTAGAGATTTGTAGGTTCTATTTGAAATAGGTAATAAGTAAATGTATTTTGTGTGAAAAAAAAATGAATTTTGATATTTCCTCTATTTTAAGAGAAATGTAGCCTATTATTTTGGAATAATGCAGGCCATTAAAAACGGTATGTATTTTTAAAGATATTAGTCCTATCGGCTCTGCAGATTTTAGTTATCACCAAAATATTCTGCACAATGTATTTCATGGCTGAAAAAAAAAACGATATATTTTCCAACTATATCTAAATCATTTCTTATCGTCACGATTCTCATAAAGAGGTCTTAAGAGGTCACACAGCCTTACAGTGCATAGGCTCCTCACACGCGGGAAATCTAATAAGGGCCGCCGCACGTGCGCTCTTAGCTGCTATCGCGCCAAGAGATTTTAGCGCCATATACTTATAGCTTGAGATTATTTTATAGGAATTTCATTTTTGAAGTGTGAAGTCTTCCAATAAAAACTAAATGGAGGAAAAAGAAAAATGAGATGGAGTTTTTGTTTTAATTTCAATAAGCATTGTATATATGTAGAATGTACTGTTCATGTCATTTTGCGTTGGAGTAAAACTGAAAAAATACTTTATAACCATACAAAGCTAAAATATGCCAATAACCCAATATAACAATTGCAGAGGGAGCCATTAAAGAACTTGTCTTTATTTCAATCCTAAAATCTTGCTTGCATTGCAACCAGTACAAGAAATTGTACAAGCTTCTGTTATGTAAGTAACTCAACTAATGAAATTGTATGATTCCCTTGCACACGGCAGCCGGGCCAATGTAAGTTAGCGTAAACTGTGGTCGAAACTCCGGAGGTTGGGGTTCGATACTGTTTTGCGGCTTCCTTATACCTTGTGTACGAGCTATGCAAGTGGAAGTTTATTGTTAAATAGTTATTCTAACTTTTTGGAATACTAGAACACTATAATGTGATTTAGTGTAGTTTTTATACAGTTACAACCACAGATAATCTAAAAACTAGTGGCTCTGTGAGGTAGACTTCACTTTAAAATATCTTCGCCATTTCGAAAATTTTCGAAAATATGAATCGACAAAAAATCTATATAATTATCGAATCTGCTTAGAACATTTCACGAGAATCGGTTGCGAAATGCGACCTGTAGAGGAGAACAGACGGACAGCTGGACAGCTGGAGAGACATTACGAAAGCATTTTTGCCCAAGCTCAAAGGGAAACACTTCGCGCTCGCTCGGGCAATTATCAATTAATATGCTATATACAGCAAATGCTGTATGATATATTTTTGATATTCACCATCATAACTAGTTTTTTTTTAATGTTTGGTGAACAGCTGGCCCACAGACCTTATGGATGGATAAAGCGAATGGGCCATACATAACCTACCACATGACCTTTTTGTCCTTTATTACTAACGTACAAACCACTTTGTCCCCCTGGTTGGACGGTCATTATTTACTTGCTATTAAGTCTTGCAAGCACTTTATTTTTCCACATTCTTGGCTTTGGGCAATGACTCAATTTCTCAAAATTAATACTTGAGTAAATGGCCACTATTTTTACTTCGATAATTCAATGTGCCGTGTCACAACCCTCATCACGTCAGTAATTTATCAAAATGGACGCGTTGGGCACAAAAGGCCGGGTCGAGCCGAGATCTATTCTATAAAAATACAGTCTTGATACGAAGACTTGCAATATTAATCGCTAAAGATTTTGTCCTACGCTATTTCTTAATATTATTTTCTTTATTTCTTAATTTTCTTTTCACTATTTTCCAATAATCAAACTAATAGACCTAGAATTAAAGTAACAGCTCTGCTGCCTTCGTTGTTTGAATCTAGAATTTCATATGCCATTTTAGATTTTCAATCTGAAAATCAAATTCAGCCAATGACCGGTACGGACAATGTACATGAATGAAACATACGTTGGCTACTGGTTTGCTATTAAACAACATTTGGAAGCATAACTGAATAACGAAGTTTCGGTTGCCGCCGGAACACTGTTACCAAATACATAATTCAAGCCAAAATGTACCTGAACCACAAACTCAAATCGATTGCAAAAGCTAAAACATAAAATTAGCGTTTATTTATTCCAAGCGTTGCTAAGAGTCTTTATTGAAAATTTGCTTAAAACTCTCGGAACTGAAACAACTTCCCCTGCCTGCTTAAAACAATAAAGGGCAAAACGATAAAAATTCACTTTCTATTCAACGTAAACTTTCCGACAATAATATAACTCGTCGTGCCGCAAAAACGGTAGGAATCCGTCAAAATTGGCTCAGAAAGTTTTGGAAAACAGCCCAAGTTTATACTCTATTTAGTGAAGCTTCGTACGGGGGCGGGTAGGGCAGGTGGGTATAATATAACATTACCAGTAAACCCATTTCACGGGTCGGTTATCAAAGAGAAACTCGCAGCGAGTACGTGTTCAAAGTATCGCGGAGTTTTGCGAGTTACAGCTACTTCTCGATCCGTAATTATTCCCAAGCTAATTTAATGCGATTTCATTGGATCATAAAAGATGGGGGAAGGTGGTGGGGTGAAAGGGAGCTATTTTGATTTAAGAATTGGTCCGTGCTGTGCTGTGTCAGGCGGTGTGTGAATAAGCAGAGGGTTTACACCGAAAACTGAATTACGATATTCGGGCGATGTTCGTTCAATTTCGTGGCATTGTTAGCTTAGCTTAATGGGTTCAAAATTAATTCAATTGACGAAAATAGTCCCATTATTAAATCATGCTCTTTTTCGTATTTCCCTCATTTTTGCCAAAGCTTACAGAAAAACTGATGATCTTGCTACTTAGTTACAAAATTTGCTTTATCAATGAAATAAATCCTGCAATAAAAATTTCACAGAATTTCTGAAAGCCATTTATTATTTTTGTCCTTGTGTGTAATACAGAAGTAAATTTTCAAAAAAAAGTTCTCGCGTCAAGACTAATATTATTTTGGTACTAAAGTCCATTCCACGAAACCAGGTCCCATGAAAATGTGCGCCCATTGGTTAAAACACGTGACCTTCAATAGCCTAGCTAGCCTAAGCCTAGCTCTAGCCGCTCGCATTGACTAGTATTTTGTTCCCTAGGAGTTCGATTAGTGGAACGGAGTATAAGAAATAATCGATAAGCGATTACTACTCCTAATTTATTCTATTCTTTACAATTATATAAAATATTGTCAGTTAACATAGTAAACAACAAATAAACACCTGTTTCATATTAAAATGCTTTCTGCTCTCGAAGGTCGAGGTCATTTCCTTCATAGACAAGAAGAGGTTAATGGCTGACATCTTAATGTGGCAACTGGGGCCAACCACAGCCAACTCCGAATCCCAACTTTTTAATTGTCTCCGCTGAGAATAGCAAGGAATTCTCCTTTCATTAAAAAGAAATCTTATTACGTCTGAATAAGGTGATCTTCACTTTCATCAGACTAAACAATAAGACGGGGAGAATTTAAGCTCAGCTGAAAAATGACGCTTACTGGAGAGAATCTTTTTGGTACTAAAGGAACTCCTTGAGATGTGCCCACAATACTGTGGGGCCTCGAATCCTAGTGTACTCGTGAATATTTGACGAAGCTTGCGCCGGGCTAACATAAAATATAAACGAGTTTCTGTGTCGTCTGTCCGTTTATAGTGACACTCGTTGCCAATTATTCAGTTGACTAAATAAAAATTGTTTTATTGCAGGCCCCTGTTGTCCCAGACTTATAAATGTCTCAAGACTGTCACATAGACGTTTGTTATTTTGTTATGCGCATTTGAGATTTCTAAAGTTATCTGGCAAGCGACTTAAATGCTTGCCAGATAACTTTAGAAATCTCAAATGCGTACTATACGAAAAGTCATAATCTGCCCCCTACTCAAATTACCAACTTTCTATTCGTTTGAACGCTACGCTTACTTTTAAAGCTTAAATATAAATATGAGCTATAGATGATTAAATCCCATGTCGCAAACTTATGTAAATTATAGACTTCGATGTATTGTAAGGAATTGTCAAGCTTATACGGTACGTAATTTTATAGTTTACTGCTTATTTTAAAGTTTTAATAATAAGCGTAGCGTTCAAACAAATAGAATGTTGGCCATTTGAGTAGGGGGGCTGGTAAGAAACTTTCGTATTGTGAAGTACTACAAATCACTCTTCTCTCCACCTCTTTCGTTTTGTCACGATAATTTTGTTGGTGTTTGATTCGATGGTGCATCTTCACGCTTAGGCAAATAATCAAAGCCAACATGCTCGATTGTCAAGTTTTATCCGAGCAAAAAAATGTTCCATTTTGCAATGAGCTGGTTCATTATTCGGACTCGCTTGTTGATAACAACGTCGAGATGTCCGTTCGTACCTTGAGATGATCACTGTTGTTACGTTATGCATATTTGTACAGTAACAGCGTTTTGATAAGGATGAGTTTCGAAAAGAGTGTTGTTAAAAGAGTGCCAATATTGTATTTCTGTGGTCTTTGGGTAATATAAGAAACACTGACGCATGCCACAAGGCATTAAAGAGCGCACGCTGACCGTGCGCTTTCGTTTTCCTTTTGTGCTCAATAGAGGCATGCCTCAGGGTATGCTATAGTGCATGCCTTATCTTCTCAAAAAACGTCAAATTTTAATGGCAGTAAGTTGAAAGTGAAAACGCACGGTTTGGATGCAATCAATATTGCATGCGTTTGACTCAAGTTGACTTGAAAGTTGAAGCGACTCTGTGAATACAGACCCTATTTACCTATACTTTTATTTTGCAAATCTAAAGCAGAATAAAATTAATAAAACAATTTATTCGGCTGTGGCAGGCAGAGCAGCTCGGAATAGACTTTTCACATAGTGTGTTTGTGTGACATGCGATCGTATTAAGTATTTACTCCCGTCGCGTTGGAATTTTTCGCTGGCAGTGGTCCCTTTATGGAGACTCGCCACGGTCCCTGGTAAAAAATGGAGGATCTGAACTTTGTCCTAATTGAATCCCCGGACGTCACAGTCGATGTGTAGAACAGTATCGTTCGTTGGTTAAAATATTGTTATACATATATTTTACGTAATTTTCGTGCGGTACCTATCATAGACTATTGCAATCTTAAGTCTACATTGTCATTACACTACAATATGTTGTCCGATTTATTAATAATTTTCTATTAATTAAGTATTTATCTATTTTGTTTAATTAATATTCCTGTTAATTTTTCTAGAAAATAAAATAAAACATAGCCTCATTTATTTGACTGATTGTTAATATCAGTCTCTGTTATTCCACAAAGACTGTGCCGCCATCGATACCCGCAGACCATGTCATCAAATTGATCCAGAAAGTTTTTGTGATCCTGAAGATCCGTCCCGTCACGCGTCGCGTAACACGACCGGGGACGGTGACGTCATCCGATTTGTCATTTGGCGATGTCACTATGATTATGGGATATAGTCAAAGCACTAGAGTGTTCTTACAATGCGATTAGTCTGACAATGACGGTGGTTCTCGGCAACATCACTTGAGAATTTGTGGTGCGCACATCTTCGATCATTGACGATCGAAGTGAGCAGGGGTCTATTACGAAAAGTTTAATGCGATACACGCAGTTGCGTCCGTGCTTCGTTTTGATTGTTTCCTATTACAAATCACTTTCGTATGCGATATTGCGAAGTAATTGCGTGAGTTTGACAGTTTTTCTCTAGTGTATCCGACATTGTTCGTTTAGTAGTCTATGAACTACGGTAGCCAGATTCAAAATGTTTGTTATAACTACAACCAGCGAACTGCGGACAATTATCGTGGCCAAATGACTGCGTTACGCAATTGCGTACGTTATTTTCATAATAGGCCCTCAGATTAAAATATACCGTATTGTACCATCACAAGCGCTCAAGTTGGTGATCACTGATCATGCACCATTGTAAAATTGATTGCATTGCACTGTACACGTAGAACAGAAGATTTTTGTTTACTGTGTGCCTAGAGTGTCAATAATGAGTCTAGTCTATAAGTAGCTTATAAGTAGTCAATAAATGTCTTGTCAAAGAGTTAAGAGCTTATTAGACCTTTCTGAATAACGGATCTGATATTCAGTAGCTCCTAAATTCAGAGAAGTTTAATTGCATTCAGGAAGGTAGGATCCGATTTAGCATCCGTTTTCAGGATGAAATGGTCACGCATGCTAAATCGGACTCTGAATAGAGTCCGATTTAGCATCCGTTACTGATCCGTTATTCAGGAAAGTCTAATACCCGCTTAACCAATACATTTGGCGACTGAATTTCTCGTCCTAAATCGGACTCTGAATATGGGATCCATTATTTAGGAAGGTCTAATTAGTTCCTTAGTCTAATCTATAAGTAGCCTATAAGTACAATACTACATAATATACTAGACAAAATAAGACTCATACCAGACCATATTCTCGGATGGGAATCGAACCCGCGACCTTTGGAAGTCCGTTCTAATGCTCTGACCGCTGAGCTATCGAGTCACTAGTGCAGTGGTTCCTAACCTTTTCAATATTATTACCCATATCACCTCGTAGGGGAGCAGACATTACCCCAGCGTGGGCCGTGTTGCCGCCGTGTAAAGATTGAAGAAATGCTATATGAACTGAACCATAATGCCATCTCTCTATTCTATTCATTCATACTGGTACCACCTCTGTTACCCCCATAGAATAGCTGTTTTACCCCTGTGGGGGTAATTACCCCCAGGTTAGGAACCAATGCACTAGTGGCATCGTCGAATTTCTTCTATGCTACTCTTACGCTTATTTCATCAATGTGAAGAATTACCTCGACATTCAATAGAAATATCTTTTAAGATATTTTGACAATTGATTAAGATGAAACAACAATATAATTTTTAAATTTCAGATTTTAGGATCCACAATGCTAAAATATGAAATTTATAAAATACTAGCGACCCGCCCTCACTTCGGTGTAGTGTGGAATTTGACACCATGTATTGTACATATAAACCTTCCTCTTGAATCACTCTATCTATTAAAAAAAAACTGCATCAAAATCCGTTGCGTATTTTTAAAGATTTAAGCATACATAGGGATATAGGGACAGAGAAAGCGACTTTGTCTTATACTATGAAGTGATTAAATAGTCGTATTTCTTTTAGTATATTATTTAGTATTGTATAAAAATAGCATTGTGAATGCTAAAATATGAAATGTATACTAAATAATATACTAGAAAAAATACGACTCGCACCAGATCAATACACATATGAAATGTAGTCAATAAATATCTTTGAATATAGGTACTTATTTAATTTCATAGCATAATCAGATTTCTAGTTGACAGTCTTCGATCATCTATACCTGAGGATAATGCATGACAATGACATTCGTGTATGGACAGAGTCAGTCGAAGCTTAATATGTTGAATTCGAGGCATGTGCCACATTTCAGTTTTGTCATTGTATGGCGTGCTGCATCCTTTGGTATCTGATCGAAGCTGACAGTGAACAGCCAGTAGCCACCAATCGTCTGCCTACGAGGTGGGTTCTTGCCTTAGAGCATTTCAAATGCTCTATGGTTCTTGCCCATCCTTCTAATGGCCCTTATAGCGGTCAACTAGCGCCGCCAATACATTTATTTTTATTACACGTAAACCAAGTCAATATTTAAAACAACCGGCCAAGAGAGAGTCGGACTCGCGCACGAAGGGTTCCGTACCAAAAAACGGCAAAAAAATAGGTTTGTTTTATGGGAGCCCCCTTAAATATTAATTTTATTCTGTTTTTAGTATTTGTTGTTATAGTGGCAACAAAAATACATTATCTGTGAAAATTTCAACTGTCTACCTGTTATCGTTATTAATAAAGAGCAAAAAACGGCAAAAAAATCACGTTTGTTGTATGGGAGCCCCCCTTATATATTAATGTTATTCTGTTTTATAGTATTTGTTGTTATAGCGGCAACAGAAATACATAATATGTGAAAATTTCAACTTTTTAGCTATCACGGTTCATGAGATACAGCCTGGTGACAGTCAGACAGACAGCGGAGTCTTAGTAATAGGGTCCCGTTTTTACCCTTTGGGTACGGAACCCTAAAAAAAGAAACAACCATACCCCCTTAAATTGTCTTTAATATTTTTTGGATAACTCTTTAACATTTTTCATTCGTCATACTAAATTTAAAATGCATTCGAAACGACGGTGGCCACTTTTGGTCTAAATGGATTTAAACATTTACAGAAACAATGAAATCTGTTGAAGAGTTATTAAAAAAATATTAGAGACAATTTAAGAGGGCATTGTTGTTTCCTTTTTATTAAATATTGACCTGGTTTACGTATCATAAAAATAAATGAATTGACGGCCCTAGTTAATAGCTATATAGCGCCTTAAGGGGGCACCCACTCACTGCCCTGCATTAAGAATGGATGAAAATACGAACATACTAATCTTTGTTTCTAAGGCTCTAGATACAAATACGAGTGGGCGTCGTTTCCAATTTTCATTATCAAAATAAAACAATTACTTATCGTCAAGTTAATTAAACTTGAATCCATTGGGAGTAGGTCAGTGCTTCCGGAATTTGAACCTTTTAGACGTCAGTGCGTAGGAGGTTGCAAGAAAGTTCCTATGTTTAATAATAGCTCGGTTAAGCTATGACGTGATTATTTTAATATCGGCGAGTTAAAAAAAGACTGGATGGTATTGTAAAAAATACAATGTTAACGCTATAATTCATAGATTACTTACGAACAATATCCCGCTACGTCAAAGCAAAAATTTATAATTACTTTGATAGAAGATATACCTCATTTAAAAAAATATAGTATAAATATTATATTTAATTTTAGTTACATATATGGTTATTTGTAAAAGGGAACAATATTTTCTGTCACCTAAGTTTAGATGTGTCACTAATCTGCAATACCCTAATAATAATATCTATCCCTAAGAAATATATTAGTCATCTATTCATCAAAACTGTCTCTAAGTATAAATCATTAGATTAATGTAAATATGTACCTTAAATAATAGTTTCATCACTTTTTTCTATAGCCTGAATATTACATCCGTCCTCTAAAGTCTAATCAACAAACTATTAGTCTCATTTAATTCGTTCAATCATCAAAATAAATAGGTCTGTTTACTTATTAAATAGATCGGCTTCTTAATTCAAAGAAAAAAATCCTAACAGGGGCAGAGTTAAATTGGCGGGTTATGCACTTTGACAATCCTTGGATCGACTTCAACGAATACAATTAATTCAGTTTTTCAGCAAATGGAAGGTAGCTTTGCCTCTTAATAATGATTAGATAAATGGAAAATTTTACTGTTCCAATTTTTATAAAAAGTACATAATATGCAAACACATAGGGTTAGCAATCCGTTTAGAAATTGTAAACCCACCACCATAGGTCAAAAAGGAAAAAGAGGGTGTCCCTATAAAAGTCTATATCAAAACCATCACTAATAGTGCAGTAATAAAAAAAAACTTTTTCTTTTTTTCACTTATGTTTTTTCTTTAGGTTAGTTTTTTACAGTGCAATGTTTGATTTAATAAAGTACATTATTATTATAAAACCTATGGCAGTTCTATTTAATTAATTGTGTATCGTCAAATTTCAGTTGAATTATTTTATAAATTAATATTATTTTTCAGTGATAAAAAAAATTTTTGGGTAAACATTTTTATATAGTTTGGTGATTCAGTTTTAGTGACACTTTTATTATTTTGAAACCCAATATAATTATTTGATGATTAATATTATTTCCAAGTAATTCTTAATGAATATTTAGGTAAGCGTTTTAATATTATTTGGTGATTTAATTTAAGTGACAGATCTACTATTTTAGGAGCAAATATTATTTATTAGGTCACTGAAAATGCATTTAGTAGGTAATCGATAAAATCATACCCTTTGTAAAACATCAACAACCTTGCAGGAGTAGATTACTAATATCAACAACAACATTTGTTCCACGATTTTTCCGAAAACAAACAAAAAGAATAATTAACTTTTCATACAAAACTCGATCAGCTGTTCGGAAATTTGTATAGAAAATCGAATATTTTTTGTCTGCTTTCAGAAAAGTCGTAGAACAAATGTTGTTGTTTATGATGTTAGTAATCTACTCCTGCGAGGTTGTTGGTGTTTTACAAATAACCCAGTATATGGATGTCTGAAAATCATCATATGCCTTTCAATATCCCCACAACTAATCACGCGGGCCCAATTTGGAAACCTATAACATTAAAAATTATGTCGAATTAAAAGTGTTATGTGAAACTCGTTTTCGTTCAAAAACAGCTGTTTAATTTAGACACTGTGTAAATGTCAAAAAGTTACAGCATCACATTTAAACAATGTCTAAGTTAAACAGGTGTTTAAAAATATTTTGTAATAACACCGGTTGCGCGCAGTGGATACTCTGTCTAGCGCATTGCTATCTTTGGTGCCTGCTGTTAACCAAATCATTTTCTTGTTTGGCACCAAAATAAAAGAAAACTGAGCAACGTAAAGTTTCAGCACAGCGCCGTGCTTGCAATGCAATTCATCCAAATAATGGAAGCTTTGTTTACTACCTTTTCAACCAACCTCGTAGTTGAGTAGCAGTGCTTGTTCAAATACTACGAAATTGCTCTTTGTGAAATTCTCACTCAGAAATAAACCAATCTACTTGCAAGCAACATAAATAAATAATGATCACAAGCGTAGATTGCTCTTTAGTTTTATTAGCTTGGGATGATAAGACTGTTGAAAAGAAGCTAGGATGATCATAAAATCAAATTTTATTTAAAATAATTAGTTAAATGTACTATCGTTTGCAACATTTCAATATAAATAAGCTCTAACTGTGAAACCTTTTATTTGACTTTGAAACAACAATTATTTGGATTTTAACCACACGATTTCATTAATCTTTAGTGTTTCCAATAGGAATTGGCACAGCAAAATGTTCTTTTCGCCAGATCATCATCACTTTTTTTAAGAGCGGTTAACTTTATTCTTTATTGCTTATGAATATGGTTGTGACCCCAAAGCTTTCGCGGTAAATGTATTTTTTTTATTATAGACTGGGCAGGCATTTGACCACCATCTTGCTTGGTAAACAGGATGTGGTCTAAGGTGTGGCATGCATGCCCAGGAAATGCCTATATTCACTCTTGCCTTGAAAAGACCAAGGTTGTAATTATCGGGGAACACATGAGCAGGTAGCGCATTCCATTCTTTAGCAGCTCGCATAAGAAATGTTTGGCAAAATGCTTGGTACGGACCCTTGGAGTATCTACTACATAAGGGTGATACTGTATCCTATCTAAATGAGCTACTCTGATTAGAATTGGATAGGGCGGTGGAAAACGAGTCCCGTTCCTAAACAATCAAGTGGAAAGTTCCTTTGTTCCTAGTTGATTCAGTCTTTGTGAGGTTTTTCGGTGGTACCTGAACAAACACAATAAGCCACTAAGCCTTCCTTCCTTAGCGCAGGAACTGGCCGACACCCGTAACATTTACCTAGAGAATTGTTTTAATTGTTTTAACTTATAGCAACTTATAGTGAGTACCTACCTAAGTATAGGTGGCGCAGTAGCCTATAGTTACATTGTGGTCACAGCAAAAGACAAAAGAGTAATATCCATACCAGTTGTGTACCATCATGGTAGAACTCAATGGTACTACAGCTCCGGAGGGATTCATCATAGCTATTTATTATAATAATTTCCGATAATACGAGAACTAATGCGTTACATAAGGTTACATAAATCTATTAAGGAGTTTGTACTACCGAAGTGGCGCCCTCAGAGATTTTTATTTAATAAGTTGTTAATAGAATTATGGCCCATGGTCAAATTGCAAATCTGCAAAAAGTGTCAGTTTTTGACATATTTGCTATCTACTTTTAGCAGTGACTACGAGGGAATGTAATGATACCGTCTAAAAATACTAGACTTTGGGC
This sequence comes from Agriphila geniculea, assembly GCA_943789525.1. Lineage (NCBI taxonomy): Eukaryota > Metazoa > Arthropoda > Insecta > Lepidoptera > Crambidae > Agriphila > Agriphila geniculea. The sequence goes on from OX038871.1 coordinate 25,073,666, forward strand.
ATTAAAAAATCCCTTCCGGTGCATAAGGTCAAAGTTTTATTAAAATTGTGTATTAGAATTTATCACCGCGGTGCCACTTTTGTCATAATGCGATGATAGATGAGCGTAATACATCTCAAATGAATAGAGATAAGTATCAAATTGTACAAATAATTCTTTATACGTAACAAATAATCATATAAATCGATGTATATGATTGACATAAACGTTTGCGGTAGGTACATAAATGTTTTAATCGAATTTATTTCTAAACTTTTATGTTAGCGTCCCAAATGAATAAAAAGTTTACCTACAGCGTCCGGTCACCATAATTTACTTATTCTGAAAACTGTACATCAAAGTATGAATGAAATTTAAATAAAAAAAAAGCAGCCGAATTATTTTTAACATAAATATTTTTAATTCTTACAATATTATAATGTATTTTATGAAGTTATTACCTTTGTGTTTACTTATACTGTCTTAATCTCTTTAAAGCAGAGAGAATTTTAAATATGTTATAATTATAAATAAGTTTTACTTATAATAAGCCTTAAATTACGAATATATTTTTTCAGCAGATATGTATTAATTTATTATTTAAGGTCAATAATTAATAATCAGATATCACATTGAAGCATTTTTCAAGTATCAGGGGGCTATGTCTAATTTCAAAATCTATCGCATTTGCATTCAATTGACAGATGAATGTGACACATTGCTGCATTTCTTTGGTAAGTTTTTATTTGTGCCAAAAAGAGGTATCAATGTTCTGTCAAATAAAAGCGATTGCGATAGATTTTGGCTGACAAGAATTGGTATTACGCTGAATTGGATTCCCTTTGCTTAATAACACATTTAATTGATTCGTGATATTCGAAAATGAAAAAATAATGTAACCTATTTCTTTATGAGTGAAAGTGAAGTATATTTTTTTAACTTATTGAAACAAGTAGTTTTTTTTTACCGTTGAAATTCAAAACGATAAAGTTTCCATTTTGATCACCAATATTTGGGGTCAGGTTTTCACATAAGTGTCTCAGAGTGATAATCTTTGTTAGGAACAACGAGGTTTAGTAGAATTCCCCCGGGATTACGTAAGGGACTAGAAACCGATAACTATTATTAATTCTGATGCCACATAGTTAACCCGATTGAGCTTTGCTCATCTAACATAGACACTATATACGGTATGTCCAATAAAAATTCATATAAAAATTTAGAAATTCAATACTTTAATAGGGTTTGATTGGAGTCTATGCTTCCTTGTGCAAATATTTTGTACCGGGAATGACATATTGCCGTATTATTGGAATACAAGTTGGATAAAATGAGTTTGAGACGTATTTGCAATTCGTTTTCCATCCAACAATTGATTGTAGTTGATGGAAATGCAATATAAAAATGAACTGAACTGAGTGTGACCTACTTGTAGATATGGGAGCGTGTATTCAATCAGGGGTAGTGTCAGGGAGTACGCCCTCTATAATAATGTTATTGGCGCGTTCAATATAGAGCTGCGACCGAATTGCAATTGCATCGATTCCGCGAACGGAGAATGTTGTTGGAATCCAATAAAATCACTGTCGCTACGATAATGTAGGCTTCTAATAATGTACAGTCCGCACGATCTCGTTAGATTATCAGATTGGCTTGGAAAGCTCTCTCTTTATACCCACAAGTCGTATTGGGTCTTATTACTAGAGATGAAACGGATAGCAGTTTGGCCGGATACCGGATATTCGGCCAACCATGTGGCCGGATAGCCGAATATCCGGCCGCCGGCGCCGGATATCCGGTGGAACTTAGCCATTTGGTGCATCGCACACTCACACAGTGTGTACAGCGAAAGACTTTTTTCTGAAGCTGGCCTTATTTATGAAAAGAAGCGAAACCGCTTGCTACCTCTTAATGCAGAGAAACTAGTATTTATTCACCATGATTTGCCCTTAGTGCAGTATGAGTATTAATTAATTCATTTACTATTGTGTGATTAATAATTTAAAACTAAAACTAATTATATTTCTTAAGTGATACTAAAACTAACTAAATAAAGCAAATAATTACTTAAAAATATATTTTTTATCCAGATTTTTTTTTAATTCGGCCGGATGCCTATCCGTCCGAATAGTAGTTATGCGGTATTCGGCCGGATAATATTAAGGCCACCGGATAGGCCGGATACCGGATAGTTACCGGATATCCGTTTCATCTCTACTTATTACTAGTATTTATGTTTCTCAAACTCCCGACGATCGAACGGACGAAAGCGGCTTGATCCGAGCAGCCCAGGGGCGATCATCATCGTGGGGTGCGGAGCTCCTATTGGGACCGGTAGACCTAGCAGTCGGTAGTCGTAGGTACTGGGTAAAAAAAAAGCCTGTCTTAAGAGCGGCTGTCATGAGGCTGATATGATGACTGATTCGCAGATTGTCGATTTTTTATATAATACCAAAAAGTGATTATGCTGCCATCGCGATTCATGTCGGTGCTATATTCAAGTCAGAGTTGAATTTGCTTCCTAATCATATTAAAAAAAAAAAAAATGTTGCACTCCGGGAGTGCTGGCAGAAGTGAAAACTTGAATATTAACGTTGTGCATTTTAGATATTTTGGAATGGTTGTGGAATAATTTTACACGAATTGACGTCTTACGAATTTACTCTGCATTTGAATTTACGAATACAGAACAGTATTGTACGAAAGTCTTATCCATAGCTTGACAGAAAATCTAGAGTTTTGACATTGAATTAAAAAATTAGCGTGTTGCTATGGTGACACAAGTGTTTACGTCTTGAAATGACGCGCCGCCATTTTCACCGCGCCCCGTAGAGGGGGATACTTCCGCCGCCGGCTGTTTACTCTACATCCATCACATCCGTCTTACGAATTTCCGATCAGGGTCACGTGATTTTTATATACTGACGCGAGTTTAGCATTTTTTCCCCATTACAAAAAAGCGTAGAATGCCGCTAAAGAAGTTTCACTTCAAAAACTACCTCAATGGAGAAAGACTTTTTCGTATAATTTAAATGCGTAATTTTTACTCAGTTTCAGGAAATTCAAGATATGACCTACCTACTTTGTCCTGAGGCGTGTTGCGAAAACCGCTTTGTCAGCAGCTACCGACCAAAATGAAATGAGCTCTTAATGCCTTGTCTTGTGTAGAGAAAATTGTGTCACGATAAAATCTTCGTTGAACTTTAGCGGGTTTATACAGATTCTGGTTTCATTCATGTTTATATATTCAACTACTGTATCACATCAGCAACGGAAGTTTCAACAAAAGCTAATACTAATTACTAATTTAAGCCTAACATTACTTCAATTTTAAAATAAAAAAACCGGCCAAATGCGAGTCGGACTCGCGCACGAAGGGTTCCGTACCAAAAAACGGCAAAAAAATACATTTGTTGTATGGGAGCCCCCCTTAAATATTAATTTTATTCTGTTTTTAGTATTTGTTGTTAGAGCGGCAACAAAAATACATCATCTGTGAAAATTTCAACTGTCTACCTGTTGTCGTTATTAATATCGAGCAAAAAACGGCAAAAAAAATCACGTTTGTTGTATGGGAGCCCCCCTTAAATATTACTTTTATTCTGTTTTTAGTATTTGTTGTTATAGCGGCAACAGAAATACATCATCTGTGAAAATTTCAATTTTCTAGCTATCACGGTTCATGAGATACAGCCTGGTGACAGACAGACAGACAGACAGACGGACAGCGGAGTCTTATTAATAGGGTCCGGTTTTTACCCTTTGGGTACGGAACCCTAAAAAGAACTGCATAATTCGATAATCAAACCATGATAGACGAGCGTTCCGCTTTGTGATATTAGTAGATCAGGAATAAGGTTTAAAGAAGTAAATCCTAGACAGATAATATTATCGCGAATCTTTATTTGGTAGTAGGCCCATAGATATCGAAGAAAAATATTTTCAAAAGGTACTTAGGCCAAATTTAATTTTTATGCCCTTAATGAGTCTGCCGGCAGCCCTGCTTAATTGCAGTAGGTATCCGAGATCCGAACAAATTAGCATGCAAGGTTTGGGGCAGCGCGTGACAAGCGCGGTGCGAAACCCGCGGAAACGCTCGTAAAACGTGATGTCACCGGAACACGTCACGTGACGGAGACAAGAGAAAATGTCCAAACTTTTACGCCTTATTAACATTCAGCTGTTGGCTTTCCTTCGTTGGAGGAATTAATGCTTATACTTACTATGGTAGCGGTGGAGGTTGTTGTTTTAACCACAGAAATTGCAGTAGGTCGCAAGCAAGAGATTTTTCACTCCTCTTGCTCAAAAAGTCCGTCATAATAACGTACAAGAGCCGAGATAAAATAGCATAATAACCCCTAGGGGATAAAGTTTTTTCTTTTTTAATGTTTGTCTATTACCAATGAGCCTACTAAAACGAAAAAGTCTTTATTCATAGATAGAACAATCACGAATAGACTCGCTCGACTTAATACTGTTTCTCATTTTTATTTTTGAAAATGGAACTAAAAGCGGCGATCTCTTCGGTGAAATCATAGACTTATTTATACTCTGTGACTTTAAGTAGAATGCGTGCATTGTGTTTCCTAGCTGCTACAGTATGGCGCGAAATCTTTAGATTTTTTTCTTAAATTGCAAACTGATTGAATTGTGTGACTGTAATAGGAAAGAAATAATTTTAATCTTTTGCCGTCAAGCATAAATCATACTGTATGAAAAGTTTATGAAGTGGAGGATAGAAAAACAGGGGATTCGCTTATGGAAGTATAAACTAGGTATTTATTATTGTATTTTATTTTCTCGCACTCGTAGTGAAAAGTAGAGTGTAACACACGACGCTAAAACCCATTGTAACTCGGTTTCTATTTATTCCCTCGCTAAAGCTCGGGAATAAAACTACCTCGTATGCAATGGGTCATTTTAGCGTCTTGTATAACAATCTACTATTTTTTCATTTTTTTCTTTGGGGAGCTTACGGCATCATTTTTACAAAAATATACAAGCAGAAATAAACACTTTAAAGCTAATTAGAAACTTCCACATATAAAATATTGTTTAAACTGTGTAAGAGAAAACTCTTCTTCTTCTTCTTATTTTTGTTATGGCAATCTACTTTCCTCTTGGAAGTAATTTTTGCCAGTGTCATGTTTTGAATAGTTCAGTATTTCTAGATTTTCTAGTAGATTGTTTCAGTTTACATTAAAATGCGGGTGCATCACATTCCAATGCTGCTTGGAGCATTTGGCAGCAAGTATATCAAGACAGTTTACTCGGTAAGTTTTGCCGAGGTAGCCACCACTACAATAAAAGTCTCAGCTTCACACAACCAAGATCGCGCCTATTTCCATTATCCCACATATTGTTCAGTTGCGTAGACACTTGTACCACAAAACTGCACCAATTTTAAGACACAATATCTACTATGAATCAATTTGCGAATAGTTAAAATAGTCACCGAACTGAACTCGACAAAATCCCGCCAAAAACTAAAGAGAAAACTCAACATCAATGTTTCATTATCTGCTGGGCAAAACTAGTACCACTACCTACACATAACAATTACGATATTGTGGTTGTCATAACTATAGGTTAGTGTATCAGATTTTTTCCCTATCTTTAAAATCTGCTTCGAGTACAGGCAGTGAAAAAGATTAGATTTTATAGCTGTTCAGAAACAAAAGTAACAACGTGCAACCAAGGATTATTTTTATTTAAAAGGCTTATCGCATAATATAATGCTCACGCCCGACATAGTTTCTTTGACAGTTTACAACTGTATTTCATAGTCATGAAATAGATAACGTAGAATATGGAAAACATTAACAAAATAACTCTTGATTTATTGAATAAAGAGTAAAAATAACAGCCATTAATATAAAGTTTTAGAAAACGCTTTAAAAGCAGTTTTAATAAAGTAATTTTTGTTTTATTCGCAAGCTTGATAAAAACGCAGCCAATTTTTTCATATTCAAACTTTTACTTGGGCACTATTAAAAATCGAAAAAAAATATTAGAAGTTTTTGCTTTGAAAACCGAGTTTATTTTACGAAGGTTGATATCGTACCTAGCTCTTTGCATAAAAAAACTCTCAATTCAATAATGCAAAAACTTCTGGTTCGATGAGCTCAGTAGCGCCACCACCAGTGGAAATAAATAATTTATGTTTTATCAAGGGCTTTTAGAATAAAAGTTTTGGTTATTATGCGCAAATAGAAGAGTAAAGTGCAATTTTTAAATCATTTTCATGGCCCCATTTATGAATCTTGATATTGCTAAATGTGGCCTCTTTTGGCACTATTGCGAATTGCGATGCACGACTTATTGCTAAGTTTGAGTTCTTGGAACTGTATTTAGAAAATGCATATAACTCTTTTATTTGCGCAAAATTATCATAACTTTTTATCTAAGCCCTTGATAAGGGTACGTTCAGATGACAAGCGCTCAACGCGTGTTGGACGCGCGTTAAATTTTTGTAAAGTGTTTATTTGGTGCGCGCTTGTCAGGCGTTGAACGCGCGTTGCTGTGGCTGCCCTGGTTCAGTTTGAGTTCTACATTAGTCGAAGATGGACATAGAAACAGTTTCAACGGTGATTTATATGGTAATTCGATAAAGAATTCGGTATTAAAAGCTTCCGTTTCCATTTCGGACAATTGCTGGATGAACTGAGCGGACACTAAAATACATCTATCCGCGTCAAAAGCGCGTGCTCATCTGAACAGTAACGTAGAAAACCAATGATCTCAAAGCACGCGTTGACGCGCGTTGAAGCGCGCTGACAATGACAACAGTCGAGCGCTAGCGTAGCGTTCAACGCACGCTTTATCAAAACGCGCATTAGCATGTGTACCAAATAGCAAAATAAATTGAAGTTTCCTTTCAGTAAAATTTCCTATCTTCAATATTTAAGGTACTTTCCCTCCGTGTAGCAAAGCTTTGGGACACCCTGTATAGTGGCATAGGGTTCAAAATGTCATAATTACGTGCAGTGATATTGGCACAGCTCGCTCGAAAGCGAGTGGGTGTGTGCATTTAATTGCACAAGTTGCGAGTTTATTAACTTGCGCACATGTGTGCTATGTTGCGCGTAAATATCCCAACAGCTTTAATGACACTTCTTTTAACAACCTGCCTTTCTATTGTCTAACTTCAAAATATATCGCAATCGCTTTCAGGATGTAATCCATTGAAGTTTCTTTTTGGCACAAATAAAAACTTACCAAAGAAATGCAGCAATGTGTCATCTGTCAAACGGAAGCGATTGCGATAGATTTTTAAAATTAGACAATTAGCCCCCTGGGTACTTATCAGAATCTATCGTAATCGCTTTCATTTGTCAGATGGATGTGGCACATTGCCGCATTCCTTTGGTAATTTTTTATTTGTGCCAAAAATATTTATCCTGAAAGCAATTGCGATAGATTTAGTAATTAGACAATTTTACTCATGTGCAATAAGTACCCATGCTTAGATTGCTTAAAAATAAACTTTTGATAAGATAATATAAAAGCCAATTTAAGGCTCCTGTAGCCCTCAAGTGGCGCCCACGTATTATTTTTAATTGCTCGCTATTGAATCGAAAATTCACATGTACAGATTGAAGCTAAGGTGCTATTGTTTATTTATAATTACAAAACAATAACCTCAGTAAATTATTGTACGTAATAGTAGTCGTAATAAGCAAAAATGCCTAAAGGGGCCACTTTGTGCTCTTTTGCCACTACTACTACTACTTTGTAAATAAACTATAAATTTCTATGTTAACTATAGGAACTTCAATCTGTACATGTGAATTTTCGATACATTATGTACTTAATAATAATAACATGGACGATAATTTTAATAGCCTTTAATCCCAATAAACTTAAAATTAAAATCATTTTTACATGCAATCCCTTTTCAAATTTAAAAAGTAATATAAATACTTAACTAAAAAAGTATAAATTCATTTTTAGGACAACATACAACTTACAATATAATTGTGTAGATAATTATTCAATTTGATTATTTTGAGTTCAATCAATATTCATAATAACATTTCAGTCATTCAATTTGTATATTTGTATTTACTTATTGTATATTATATTTATATATTTTTTTTTGTTGTTTTCTTAATTAAGATGAGAGTGCCACTTTGATACCTATAATAGGGCCCTTAAGGACTCAAGCTACACTACATTGCACTGCCGCATTTTTCCATAGCTTAATCTTTTTTCACCACACATTGAACGTTGTTAAGGCTCCGTTATGCGAAATCATTTGTCTCTGTCTTTTTCTTTACGTGTAAAGAGTATGGAAAATAACCTGACTTCTGCACTTTTTCGATGTTTTTCGTTGTTTTTTTATCATTATCTTTAGCACAATTATCTTTCTTGAAAACAAATAATTGGACCAACTGCACAGTACGTTAAAGTTTATTTTGATGTAGAATTCAATTGGTTTCCGCTACTATTTACGCCAAAAATATGGTTTGATGATATTCATTTTTTTTATAATCATCTGTGAGGTTTATACGCAATTTAATAATTGTAGCTACTAGATAATCTCTTTAGATTGTCGTATGTTTTTTTGTGGCTACAACTTTACGTTTTCTATATAAAAATATGGCCCGCGCAAACCATATTTTCCTATTATGGCCCCTTAACTAGGGCTAAACCACAAGTATAGGCCGCTTCCGTATTGAGCCGAGTGGTATTGTCGCTCAAGCGAACAATCGTTGTAAGCGGCAGAGAGAGATATAATAGGAATTGCGAAGCCGGGTGATTCAATAAAGCTAAACCACAGAATACATAATAGTACTGTCCATCAGCCATCTTTGTTGTCCCCACTACTGGGGCAAAGGCCTTCCTTATGGGAGGATAAGGAGGACGGGCCATAACCCACCACGCGGGCCCAATGCGGATTGGTGGGTATTAACGACTGCAAATGCAGCCGGGACCAACGGCTTAACGTGCCTTCCGAAGCACGGAGGAGTAAATTTTTGGTCACCCATCCAATGACCGATCCTTGCGAACGTTGCTTAACTTACGCAATCGCTGGGCCAGGCGCTAAACCACTGCGCCACCGAGCTCCTCTAATAGTACGCTAAACCCTAAATACCTATGTATGTCGAAAGTTTGCAATTATGTCTATAGATAAACCGCTCTCACTTCGTAATATCCGGACAAGGAAATGAATTGAGTTGGAATTCATTATAAATCAGCTTTTTATTGTTATCTTTGATTCCATTCCGCTTTTGAAATGGTGTTTATTAACAATGAAAAACCACTAGTGATTGAGCATAGGGCCGGACTCCCAAAGGTTGCGGGTTCGAGTCTCACCTGAGAATCATCTTACGACGAGTAATTTTTTTTTCTGATATATTATTTAATATAAATAGCATTGTGATCATGCTAAAATCTCAAATTTAAAAATGAGAAATCAGCTAAATAAAATGAAAAAAAAAAACTATCGCAAATTTGAAATTGATGCATATTTATCGTACTGACACACTCCTCTTCTCATTAAAGCAAACGAAGTTACAAAACTCTAAAAACTCTACTATTATTGTAAATTTTTCCAAGCTGACCAACAACTGTGTATTATATGTGAGATAATTTTTAAAAATATGATGTCATGAAGAATAAAACGAACATCATGTGAGATTTGAAGACTAAAGACGGCAATTAGTCGTGTCGTGTGATACGGACGTTACGCTGCGGACTCTGCGGCCGATGACAAATGGCCTCTTGCAGGGATGCAAACCACTATTATTAGAATAGGTGTATTTATGAATTCAAAACTACATACACTTAACTTTCGCGTTGCATTGTACATCGTTAAAAAACCAGGAATTAAACGCGTGCAAGGCATTAAGCGCATTAAAAGCGTGCATCGCGCGTGGGGAAAATAGGTGTAAAAATACCTATCATAGTTGCACGCGTTTAATTCCTGTTATTTTAAATCTACATTTTTTTAATTTCGTAAGTCCTAAATATTGGATTTATAATTGTGTTATATCATCTTATTATCAAAAGAAAGCTATTACGCCATTATGAAATAACTAATTTTGCCTTTTTGTTAAAAAATAAATTGAATTTAACGCTATCAGTTAATGATTTCAAAAATTGTAAGGAAAGTAAGTACCAACAATAATTTATAACTGATTAAATAAATAGTTTCTAACTTAGTAAGGGTGTTTCATTGTTAAATGTATTTAGCTTTTTACTGTGTACTTACAAACATGCATGCAAGATAAGTTGTACTTATTTAAAATTACTTTTTTAAATAAGTAGTATTGTGTATGTTGGTAACTTAAATATTGGTTTGCCCCTTAATAAAAATGGCTATCAATGTGAAAATTGTGCCCCTTTACTCTAAGGCCGACCGTACATCTGTCCGGTGACCGCACCTCAGAGTCAAGCCGCCCGTGTTGCACATTTCACTAGCGCTGCCGCTTAGCCGGAGCTAAGCTTTTGAGCCCAATTACATCGTTGCATCGCGGCCGGGTTTGTGCAATTGCTTGCATTTAAGTCTGGTATACACGATAAATCCATTTTAGACGTTGATTATAACAACAAAATGGCCGTCTGTGGCTGTAGCGGGCGGCTCTGCGCTCTCAGGATTAAGCAAAACGTTGTAACTTAGAATTATTTAATTAAGGCCTGTGGAACTACTATCATTTATAAGTTCGTATACTTTATGTCGCTCTAAAGATTTCTTGAAATGATATCGTTTGTCACACCAGAATTACAATGGGGCAAGTAGGTGTACAATATACAAATAAATAACATCGCCGCCTACAATATTTCATGCCACTCACGTATCGTACATCAGCCTTGTTTTATTATCCGCCGTAGTTCCAAGTCTGAATATAATCTCACCATTAACATGAGCGTGCGATACGCCTGCTCATGTACTTGCTTATAAACAATTCATGCCTGAGATTGCACAGAATTGAGCATTTTTCCGAGCAACATCTCCCATGCAACTCTGAGTATTCATTCACCCAAATAAGGCTTTTATTTATTTTAAAGCATTGTAATTTGTGTTACTGCAGTCATTGTGAGATAAAATTCTTAGGTTGAAATACAATGGAAAGATAGTGCATTTGGCGTTTAAAATCGCTTTTTGAAAGGGAAGTGCTGTCTCGTCTTGCAAAAGCCCGCAGTCAAATAATTCTATGGGAAAACTAGATTTACAGACAGGTTGCCTAGTTCAAACGAAATCGTCTAGAGAACAATTTCGTTTTCGAGAAATTGTTTTAGTAATCTAGAGTGCTTACAACCTCAATTAAAATTGGTATGTAATATTTCATTATACCTCAATTAGCGGGCTACTTAAATGAGGAACAATGAAACTAAATTGAAATCCTTGTGCTAATGAACCATACGTCCACAAATTAGGAGACGTTTCATCATCACTGCTCTTTGTTTGGAAGACGTTTTAACCAACCTACCTTGTATGAAATGCAAAATAATTTTCGTTCCAGTGCTCCCAAAATTGTGTGAAATCTGAATTTTCCATGCGGATAGCTGCTGCAAGCGACGACTGTCGCATAATGCAGATTGCGAGCTGGTCTCTGTGACTCTTTGCACCATTAGAATTCATCAGTGGAATACTGAGAAATTTACTCCTAATTAAAATCGCTGCAACACCTGCAACTTAAATTTGGCTTTGAATTCATGCCATTCAAAATTTTTGAACAATATTAAGGATCTGTTCCGACTATTTTTTCAGTAAAGAGAAAAGTTTTATGGCTTTTGCTATTAAAATACAGCATCCAGAGATGCGGTGGCAATAGTCAAGTCCGACATTAGCATTCACCACCGTGGCCGGTGCCGAGTTCCCAGAGTTTGCTCTTTGAAACTACCTCAAATTAGGTCCGCCACCGTTAGCATTCTTGAAAAGTAGTTTAACGACTTTGAAATATTCCAACATTATCAAGTGGTTGCGCATAAAAGGAAGAAATTTATCATGGACAGCTGACATAAAGAAAAATTAAAGTCATGCCAGCTTTCAGCAAAATTTTAAAATTTCGCTATCCTACTGAAGCATTTTCCAAAGTAATTTAGAACCACATTGTAAAATCGCTAATGCGCTATACTGCATTAATTGCACGTTCTATAATTCACACCTTGTTTTTGATGGTTTTGATCTATGTCCAAGAATAATGGTCTACCGTTGGTAGCGTTTCGTTGAATTTTACTCCGATGGTTTTAAAGCTTATAATGGCCACCTCATGTGTGGTTCTAAAGAGCCATTATAAAGGAGCTGGTTATGATTGAAGTAGCCGATTGCGCTGAGCCAGCAGGTCACAGTAATAAATTGTGGCATTTGACGCGCAAACCTAATGAACCGGCTCACGCTACTCCTGGCTACATCAATTTCCCGATTCCAATCTAACTTGAGAATTCTAAGCCACTTGCTGCGGCTGTATGAACAATCTTGCATATTACCTACCTGAAGGTGAGTAGTTACTGGAGTGTGATCATTATTATTTAGATCTTACCTCTTGGGTTATATTCAGTGATTTCAACAAGCGGGATTGTGAATGTTAGATCTTCGTCACTTTGACGAGGTGGCTGATTTTGATAGAATTTAAGTTATACTGCAGCGTGATTCCCAGAGCGAGACACAGTTGATTTTGATATGATTGTTGGCTTGAGGGAAATATTTCTGCATTTGAAATTTATGTTATTATTCACACGTATGCTCATATATACATTACAGCCGAGAACAGGAAGTTAGCATTTACACTGTCGAGGATGGATTGAAGCCCGAGTCGTAGCTCGTAGGTGAGGGCTTTAATTATTCGAGGCAATGTAAATAACTTCGCATACAAGGCTTGTATGGTGCTTTTATCAAGAAATGCGAGGAAATAAACTTTTCTAAGTAAAAATTTAATTTTTACATTTGTTCGTGTGACCATGCGAAATCACTGCACTGGCAAGAAGTACATATTGCAATTCCGCACTGTTTAACAAACCCCCACGTATTAATGTGAAGTTTCCAGCATTATTTTTCAAATGTAATGCAAATATTTCAGAGCATTCAGCAAGTGAGAAATATAATATACCTACTGAAAACTTGAAATCCAGCAGTGTGAACTAGATTGTATTTTAAAGAATAAAGTGCTTGCAGAGTCTTTTCTCTGAGAGTATACTTTAATAATTAAAACTTTGTCATTCTTGTTTAATCTTATACTGTAATGCTACGGCTCCACCTGTGTTACCGTTAACGTTAATGTCTAAGTACGCGTTGGCTAAGGCATTATACATTTTAGTACTATTGTTTGTAAATTAACGCTGTTAAGTCTTGGCCACATCTGCGTCACGCCTAGATTAAAGCGTTAAGCTACGCGTTAAGACGCAGGTGGAGCCGTAACATAATAAAGAGACAGAATTTGACATGGAAAAGGGAAAACAAAAGATAAAGCTTGTTAACTTTAAGAAAGCCAGTTTAAGTTATATCAGGTGGTTACAACGTTCATGTTGGTACACAGGTACTGTAATTATAGAGATGTATTGAATACTAAAGCACCTATATTCAGTAAAAACCTCGATACACCAGATGGTAAAACTTGCAAGATATTCTACGCACCGCCCGCCCGCCTTTAAATAAATGCACATCTACAATCGACAAATAAATACAAATACCACTTCTGACCAGGGACCGGAAAACCCCTTTGTTTGGTTAACCCAATTGATAGGGAAACCATATTAAAAAGCTTACCAAATGATAAGGTTTCCTTTTCGTTAGGGTTAGTCGACGTCATGCTTACCGTTTTGATATAGGGTTTTTGAAAATAAGTCTATAAAATACCCAATCAAAAACCCTTTTAACGGTTAGCGGTTCATGAAATACCCAATGTAAAACCCCTTTAACGGTAAGCGGTTCCGGTCCTTCGGCCCAGGTGGAACTAGGTAACACGTTTTAAAACCTCTTCATAAAGCCTTCATAGGGTTTCCCCGATAGGGGTTTTCGTATTCGGTAAGTTCTTACTTGGGTTACCCTTTCGATAGGGTTACCGTATTGATAGGGTTTTTGAAAACAAGTCTATGAAATACCCAATCAAAAACCCTTTTAACGGTAAGCGGTTCCGGTCCTTGCTACTGACAACAATACCAACTACCTACTGTACACGTGTTTCGCTCCTACTCGAAGCAACGTCAGGAGCGTGCAAAGCCCAACACGACATCAATTGCCAATCGACTTCAGGTAATGTCTGATTCTATTAAATAGAGAGAAGAGAGATTCTATTTTACGAGTGTCCACTGATGGGTATAAATAATGTTAGCGGTCGGTTCGTTAGAGTACGAAACCGGTTCAGTTTCCAGCCGATATTACCGAGATTACCGCGGGAGGTAACTTGTCGCAGATGGATTACATTTGCCTAAAATTATCTTTCGTACTAACTAACGTGTCTGCATAAATTCTAGGTAACGAACCGTAGTTACTAATACCATTGTTGCAGTTGCAAAAATTTACAGAAGGCTGCTTTTGCGTGGAGAGAGGGATTGGTAAAATTTGGCTGTATTATTGTATTGTACACGGTTACTTTTTTAAATCTAATTATATATTTTATTTAAAGATTTATGAAATTATTTTTCTAATATCGCTAACACTTAAGAAACTCAATAGCCTATTTTTGTTAATAGGTTATACACGGTCCGTAAAGTCTAGCTAGATTCTTTGTTTAGAGTTTCATTTTCATTTAAGTCGATATTGTAGTTATTGGCATTTTACAAAAATAAATGACTATTTAAATGGTCAACATTTTGTTTTGCGATTTTTCTTTAAATTTACTGGACCAAATATAGCCAATATACACAATTTCTAGCATTATTAATATTTTGTAAACTCATAATAATATACTTAGATAAAAAACATTAAACATAATTGACATGATGTATACTTAAACAAAAATCTAATATCGTTATTTTCATATGGTATGAAAGCTATTCTAAGATACACTAATATTGAAGCATAAGGGAAAACTTCCTCGTGCGCGAACAGTGTTCAGAAAATAACGTGTTAGAGTTATATGTACAGTTTATTAAATCTACGCAGCCAGCTAGAATAGACATCGTGATAAGAAAGAGGAAAATAAAATGAAAATAATATATAAATTGGCGCCCTCTTCTTAATTTGTATAGCTCGACAAGTACTTAAGGCTGTAGACTCGCATCACGTTCCATTTTTAAATTTTCAATACCAATGATCAAAACAACTCTTGCGCGAGCCGTAATGAGGGTGAACTTTGAAAATTTCTATTAAATTATTAAATAGATATAAGTATATACAAAACACGCAATACATTAGACAAATACCTCATTATTCCTAAGAAAAATTGAAAATTACTTTAGATTCTGTAAATACCAGTAAAAAAACATGTCAAAGTGTACCAATTTGAGCATTTTTTAATAATTTATTTCTCTATGATTAAAAGCTTTATTTAATTTTTCTCTCTATAGGGAACTCCTTGACAATACAACAATAAGTGAAAAAATAAATATGAGTCGTATTCTTATTTGTTACAG
This sequence comes from Agriphila geniculea, assembly GCA_943789525.1. Taxonomy (NCBI): domain Eukaryota; kingdom Metazoa; phylum Arthropoda; class Insecta; order Lepidoptera; family Crambidae; genus Agriphila; species Agriphila geniculea. The sequence continues at coordinate 25,089,164 of OX038871.1, forward strand.
CTAAAACGTTTTTGAAAAATACCTCCGACAAGCATATTTGAAATTCCTCTTGAACAAATTGTCTTCGTTTTAAAATACCTGACAATTTATTATGTTTTTCTCTCTATACGGCACTAATTTAAGAATTTGGCTTCCTAAAACTAAAGTTTACATCAATAATAATGCTTTCATTCTTTAGATAACTTCATTGGAAAAACACTAATTTCGTTGAAATGCAAATATACAGCCTTAATGTATCGTAAATCCACCTGTACATATTGAAGCTAAGTTTCTATATTTTATTAACAAACAACAACCTCAGTAAAATATAGTTCGCAATAGTGGTAGCACGTACTACTACTACGTACAACGAAATAATATACTTAGCAAGCAATTAAATTAGAGTGAGGGCGCCACTTTGTGGTATATAGGGCCCTTAAGTAGAAGATGAAAATAATGGGTGACTGTAAGGTTTGATGGTCAACGTATTACAGACAATTTGAAATAGAGTAAGGTATTTTCTCAGGAACTTTATTGGAATTTAAACAAAATACATTACCATCGCTACTTAGAAATTCACGAAAAGAGACGAAAACTTTCTGATCCACTTGAGCCGTGGCTTACATTATTGTCAAGGTAATGTACTATCGACAACACTTCCGCTTTACCACTCTTTAGGTTAAAACCGCTTGTACAGTGCGCCGTCGCGTCACTAACATACGTTTAGGTCGTGCAGGGGTGATAAGGGCGCACAAGAGTTTTTCTCATAGAAATAGAATGCCAAAGAACAACAATGTCAATTAGCAGGTGATCCGAAAAACGAAGTGCAAATGTGTGAGTGAAATAGTGTTGTCTATACCACTTAATATGTTATCGATGACTGTACCGACTTACGTCTTTTCTGTGTGGCTTACTGTTGGTATTGACATTTTCAATCCATTTTTTCATCTGCGCCATCGACCTGCAATACAACTATAACGCAGGCTGATTATCTAAAAAACCGTTCGCAAACCTTGTGGACAAACATACAAACAAACAAACGAGAAAGCAACCTAATAAAAACGTGTTAAAATGAGCGACCGAACTCGATTCCCGAACTAATTTCGAAATCGTCACGCGACCTAGTCACTGGGTATGCGATCGCTGTTTAATTTATGCTTGGTTTATGCTCGTTAAAATCTCCATAGAAACTAGCGCCATTTGTAAATGGTGAGAGCAACTGAAAAGTCTTTTTCACTCCTCTTGCTCAAAAAGTCCGTCATTGTAACGTACAAAAGTCGAGATAAAATAGCATAATTACCCCTAGGGGATAAAGTTTTTTCTTTTTTAATGTTTGTCTATGACCAATGAGCCTACTAAAACGAAAAAGTTATTATTCATAGATAGAATAATTACGAATAAAGACTCGGTCGACTTTTTGAAAATGGAACTAAATCTCTTCGGTGAAATCAAAGACTTATTTATACTCTGTGACTTTAAGTTTAAATCGTTAAATGCGTGCATTGTGTTTCTTAGCTGCTACAGTAGACATTAAAAAAGCATGGCGCGAAATCTTTTGAATTTTTCACTAATTGCAAACTGATTGAATTGTGTGACTGTAATAGGAAAGAAATAGTTTTAATCTTTTGCCGTCAAGCACAAATCATATTGTATGAAAAGTTTATGAAGTGGAGGATAGAAAAACGAGTGGATTCGTTTACGGAAGTATAAACTAGGTATTTATTATTGTATTTTATTTTCTCGCAATCGTAGTGAAAAGTAGAGTGTAACACACGACGCTAAAAACCCAATGTTACTCGGTTTCTATTTATTCCCTCGCTAAAGCTCGGGAATAAAACTACCTCGTATGCAATGGGTCATTTTAGCGTTTTGTATAACAATCTACTATTTACCGAAACTACTTTGTGACTCTGTATTGTGTGTGACCATATGTAGAGTCTGTCTAAAAAGTCAGTATACATGAGAAATTATAAAATTATTTATAAAAACTTATAACTGGTAACCCTGTTGGTGCTGTCAAAATTCTAATTGTAAACATAGCTTTACTCAATTTTATTTAGATGGGTATTGGTGGGGTGGTTGGGGATTAAGGTGGGTAATAAAATTACCTTTGAAATGACCCATGTAAACTGACTTTTTAGACAGACTCTATTCTGTGAAATATAGTGGCGTCTCTAGGGTGAAAAATACGGCGTTTTGTGAACCAGAGATCCAGAGAGATTCCTTTAGTAGGATTGGTCCTTAGGACCCTAGGATGGATATAAGAGTGGAGCCACCACGATTTCTGTAGTAAAATTTTTGAAGTTTTGGCCTTCAGCCCAATCTCGATAGATGTAGTTACGATATTATGCCCAGTTTGACATCATATTCGTATGAATTTAGAGTGTCGAATTAATTTTTGGATTCATATTTGTACGATTTAAATACACAAATTTCAATTTGTGTATTTAAATGGATTTTTTAATTTGGAATTTTTAACTGCCTCTGTGGTCTAGTGGTTCGCCCACCCGTGTAAGACGCAGAGGTCACGGGTTCGATTCCCAGGGGGGGTACAATTTGTACTCGGTTTGGTTGGTGGTAGGGCTTATTTCAAGTCCGCCTGGCTAGCTACCACCATCTTACCTAAGTCTGACGCCATAACAACAATTTAAAAATTGTTGTGTTCCGGCAGTTAGTGGTAAGATAGCCAGTATTCCAGGTGTAGTGCGCTTCCACCTTCGGCCTTATCGTCATTTAACATCAGGTGAGATGAAAGCCAAACACTACACCGTTGTGTATAAAAAAAAAATTGAAAAAGAAAAATACCTTGTAGAAGCTCTAGACTAAATTATTAATTGTATATGTTAGGCTCAAAGACCGATTTCGGTCTTTAAGTGAAAAAAAAAATAATTCATAGACCGTGTCCGTATAGTGTTAACTTCTCTTTTCCACGCTCTGTTGGTCTTCTTGAGCGCAGCGAAAATTTTTCTAAGTCTATGGTTTTATCTACAAAGTGGTAAAGCACGTGAGTTGCCGATCGTACAAGTCACTAGCATAATATATTTTAGTATGTAACTGAGTTCTACAAGGTAAACATTAATGTTATTAATGACTGATTATTTTTCATGCTTCGTAATTTCTTAAAAATATTTAGGCGCTTTGTAATATCGAGCATATCGTACGTCCGTCGCTTTGTTTACACCAAAACGTTACATTACACGAAAATTTTAGCCTAAATTATTTCTTTATTTCACCGTTACATTTTTTAATATACTCGTAGGTACTTATAGTAGGTTGCATGTGTTACACCACACCTATCACCGGCCATGCAAAATTGTAGTTTATGGAGGTGATATTTTATGTTTGTGAATTTAAATTACCATATCATTAACGCTGTTATTAATTACAACAAGAATGGGGCGCACAAGATCGTCGTGAGATTAATAATGTATATGAAGTGCTACGATATGAGATTCAGTAATTCAAGCCAATTCGACAAGCGCTTCATAGATGTGGGTTTGTCTGGAAATATTACCTAAAAGATACATAATTATTTAATAAAACATAAGTAAAAGCTCTCGAAGAGCTCGGTGACGCAGTGGCCCAGCGATTGCGGTGGCAAAGAAACGGGTTTCGCAAGGGTCGGTCATGGGGTAGGTGACCAAAGAATCATTATATCGAGCTCCTCCGTGCTTCGGGAGGCACGTTAAGCCGTTGGTCCCGACTGCATTTGTAGTCGTTAACACCCACCAACCCGCATTAGGCCCGCGTGGTTGGTTATGGCCCATCCTCCTTATTCACCCATAAGGAAAGCCTGTGCCTCAGCAGTTGGGACATTAAAATAGCTGATGATGATGATGATGTTTTTTTTTAATCATAAATGGGTTTGCTCTTGACTCCAGTCTAGCCCAAAAGCAAAGATAGGGCCTACGATGGAGCGACTTTGCCCAGCAGGTGCTTATTCACTCTGGCCTTGAATAGAGTCAGGTTATATGCACTCGGAAACACAGACGCCGGCAGGAAATTCCATTCCATTGCTGTGCGCATTAAAAACGATGTGGAGTAGCGCTTGGTACGCAGAAAAGGTATATCAACCAAGAACGGGTGGTAACCCGCAGTACGTCTGGATGTCCGATAGTAGAAAGGAGAAGGTGGAATAAGCTAATGCAGCTCTTGAGCACACTCACCGTCTATCCACCGAGTCCAGTAAAGCAACAGTGACCTATTTCACTTAAAAATGGTGGACCCAGAAGTACCTACTTTGTCAAACTAGCAACAGCGAGTGTTTGTTGTAGTTGTTGCTACATTAAGTATTAATTGGGTGCGACATGGTTGTAAAAACAACACATACTTCGCGTAGGTACCTACGTTTTAGATCATCTAGATAGACCTACACGTACTTTTATAGAAATGTAGTTGTATTATTAAGTGCTATACATGTTATATGAGTTTCGTCAACTCAAGCCAACTAGATAGGCACTTGTTTCATAGACTTGGGTCCGAGTGGCGTAATATACAATATTAATCATTCGCTAGGAGCCTTTTAACGCACTTGGCGGTCGGTCGAGGATGGCCTCTCTACATTCCTGTGGGGTCATAATGGTTTCCGGGTGCAATCTTGGGATACGAAAGATAAAAAGCACATATATGTTTAGTTAGTCATGGAATGGTACATAGCGCTTACGAGCATTGCTGAAAGTAGATGCGCCGGGCGGCGGTGGTTGTAATATAAAACGATAAAATATTGAGTGACAAAGATATATATGCATACGGCGCATATTAAATTATTAATGATGTGCATGTTGCCACAAAGTTAAAAGTTTAAAAAAATGATTTTTTTTTACAATCAAAATACGTAAAGAGATTTCAATTCCAGATAGTAATTACTTTTTACTCTTAGCAGTTATTCCGGCCCAAACATATTTTAGTTCTTTACCGATTATAAGATAAAACAATAATAAACTAAAATTGGAAAAACTTTCGTACTTAACACATACTTAATTCATTTATGATTTAGTGTTGCAGTTACAATTATTTATATTCTACGAACATTATATACAATTATAGTTCAAAACCGGTTCAAAAGTATCAATCACTTTAATAGTGAGTAGTATAGGGTTAGATATCAACCATCTATCGATTAGTTGATCCCTCAGAACCCTCGGTCCCCTATCAGACCCCTGATAAGAATCTCCTCTGCTCGGTCGGTCCTCGACAAAAAAGGCTTTTTAACTTAATTTGACGTTTTCTTATCCAGCTTCCTCTAGAAAACACAACATATCTTACTACAAATCTATCAAAAAGAGTTTCTGTATGGGTTTTTATACACTGCATTTAGTAAGGGGTGTTTGGTTTTAACAGGCTATAGCCTTTTAAAGCCGAATATGGTAAATAGAGTACCATGCATGCAGAACAACGCCGGAAAATTATTATAAACTCTGAAAACCGCTACATGGCTGAGATTTTTTGTATGGAAAAAAATGACGACTTAGACGCAAATAAACTATTGTATTCAATAAAATATCAATCCCTTAATATACAAAAGCAAAATAAATTTCGGAATTTCGGTCCAGGGTTGCCACTATCCAGTTTATCATATGAAAAAAAAGTTTTTTTCAACAAATTGGTGGTTTTTAGGGTTTAAAATGATGTCAGGAGTTGTATGGTACCGTATCTACCATATTCAGCTTCATTACCAAACTCCCTGTATATTTAAAACATATAAGCCAAATGACTACAAAGGCGCCGTTTGTAAAAGCGATAGCGAATTTCAAAGGTTTAAATAGGACAAATTCACAATTTTTTTTAAAACACAATTTATAAAACTTGTTTTTGTGCGAATTTGACATCTGATGAGAAGGCATTTTAATAATAAAAAAAACCGGTCAAGAGCGAGTCGGACTCGCACACCGAGGGTTCCGTACAATCATAAATATATTTGGATACTTTAGTACAGTCTTTAAAAAAGGAGGATAAACTGCAGACAGGTGGAAGGGCGAACAGGCGGACAGTCTTAACCACAGCTGCTTATGGTGACTGAAAAACGTTTCAGCCACTCCACATTGCAAACTGTTAAATTACTAAGTAGGAACTTATTCTTCGTTTATTCGTACGGCAAATAGTAGGTAATTATATTAGAACCAGCCACCAATTATTATTGTAGTATTAGGTTGCGCCATCTCTTGACCGATAGTGGAACTATTTTTTTTCTTAGGTCAGCATTCTTAGGTCAGCGCCATCTGTTGACTGGTAGTGAAACTAAATAATTTTTGTTTGTTTTTTGAAATTCTAAAAAAGTGTGTTATATAGAGACATCGTTTTATTTTTCCTGTAATTTTTATATAAACTGCTATCACAAAGAATTATTTCAGATTTTTTTCTTTGCAAACTTCGGAGATAAGGGGGGGGGGAACGGTATTTTTTTTTAAATTTTTCATCATAAGTCGAAAACTATGCGGACTAAGAAAAAAGAAAAAAATGTTTTAAAATGTGCAAACAGCGCTCTTTCATATGATACCCCACATGCCTTAGTCACCCCACTCAAATTTTTAAGACCTCTTTTCAGTCCCTGTAGTAAAAAAAAAATATTTTTTATTTCTTTCTTATTTGAAAAATAGTGAGGCAAATGTCATCTTAAACTATTCCAAATTTCAAGTTGATACCATTAGTAGTTCTCGAGATATCCAGCTGTGACACACAGACAGACAGACTGAGTCACACCATAAGGTTTCCTTATTTACTATTTTGGTACGGAACCCTAAAAAGAGTTTTAAAATAATTCATTTATGTTTTTAAGCTCTCAATGTTAGGTAAGTACCTATCTGAATCTAGTTTGAACTAGTTTTTAAGTAACATTGACAGCTAAAACGGTACCTACGAATTGATCCGCTTATTCGTTATTTTTTTGTGTTCGATCAAAAAAAAAAACAAATAAGCGGATCAATTGGAGTCGTCGAAAAGTTTCCGCTGCTGTTCCGCTGTTGAACTGTTTGAAAATTAACAACACAGGCTTCTGGGTACTGGCGGAAAGAGTTGTTCAACGAACAGACAATACAAATACACTTTGTTGTATGAATAATACAGTAACTTGAGCATGGAGGCTTAATTACTAATTGAAATTGGACGTTATCAGTATATTATACGGATTTCACAGTTACAGTTTAGTTTGGAATCAAACAGAAAGCTTGTTTTAAGTGAAAAGTCAAATACTATGCCCGCCAATTGCTAATGCGCAGGAACCTTGTCACATTAACATCCACGATAACGTCATTCGCAACTAAAAATGAAATAAAACAAGGGAATTATAATAAGTAATTATTGAATTATTATTATTATCATTATGGTAGTGTTTAAGTATATAATATTATTATAATTGTTTTTCCTTTTTGAGGTTGAAAAAATGGCTGCCAGTGGGAACTATCCCCATGTTTGGTAACAAGCTTAATAAAAAATAAACTTCTGTACTAACAGAAGTTTTTTTTTTATTAAGCTTGTATACATTCCTACACAATGCTAATTATTACTTAATTCGTCAGCACTTTCCATAAACAACTGTTTGCTACTTATAACCACAACACTTATAATGATGTAGGTATTAAAACAAATCATAAACATACAAACAACCAGATACATATAGACATCAACTTTGTCTAGGGATACAGGTGTTATTTTCATACAAACGAGGTAACTTTGAAGTCTTGGTTTTCTGCCAGGGATGTACTGTGCTGTGATCTGATGACGGCTATCCAGGGAGTGAATGGAGGAGATTCAGATCGCTATACACACTCAACTGATCTGACCAGCATTCTAAAAACGTAATGGACATGTTTAAAAAAGCGCGAATATAGCATGAAAATGTATGGAAATCCTCAAACCGAGAACTCTGACCCATTAATCTTTCAGAATGCTGATAAACTTATCTGTCAGAAGATTACTGTTATTATTTTGTGTTGTTTATATTTAGATATAAATAAAATTAAAATCTACTTTAGAAACACTAAACTGAGACCCAGTGTAGATAAACCAATACACCACAAAGGTAAAAACGCTAATTTTTACAACTGAGAGGACAAGAAATTCGAGCGCTTCAGTTAGCTCGTTACGGCAAATTAAATCTTTTTGTTGCCACTCTGAATTGCTTTTGAACGATATTTTGCGAGACTTGGCGAATTCGTCGGTAATTTATGGCAATATTAGGCTAATAGCTTATTAGGCTGCAGAGACCCTATTGGGTCTGATGCCCAATTAGTGCGGTACGTTAGCTATAGGCATTTTACTTAAAATCCGTTTTATGGAATCGATATCCTGTTTGTAAGTTATAATAAAATGAGCCTGAGATGCTTGGTGAAGTATTTTAAGTGATATATCAACGCAGTTTATAAAAGTTTCATAATTATTATTACTAATACTGAAATATTACACTTTCCACTTTTTGAGGAACTTCAAAGATTGTAGAAACGTGCTATATAAGACATCTATACATGTAATTGATTTCGGAATTTAATTATAATGAAGTTTTCATTTATTTAAGGACAACCAACAAAGCAAACTGAATACAAAAAACACTAAATACATCATCTATAATACAGTTGCAACTTAATCGAGGAATAGTGTCACCTTAATTAAAGGCTGCCACGGCATGCAAAAGAGAATATAGTCTGGTTTAAACTTAAAATTAATTACCTATCTTAAATAACTAACAAGGTTGGTATCTAAAATTGACTAAAAATATACAGTAAGTACTATGCAGTAGCAACATTACTAAATTACTAACAATTTTAACAATTCCGTTTTGAATACGAGGGGAGGTCAAAAAGTTCGCGGAATGGGGGACATAGCGGGAGTCGATTCATTTATCCAGGTAGTCACTAATCGAGCGCCTCATTACTATTATATATTCCAAATTTGAACATAATCGGGTCATTGACCTTTTAGTTGTCAACGTGCAATCAAATCAAGTGGGAAAAAAATCAACAATATGGAGAAAATTGAATACCGCGCCGTCATTAAATTCCTCACCAAGCAAGGAAAATGCGCTCAGACTATTTTTCAAGAAATGTTAGCAGTTTATGGAGATTCTGCCCCTGGCAAAACCATGATTTATAAATGGCATAGCCTTTTCAAGCAAGGAAGAGACTCAATTGAAGATGACGCACGTTCTGGACGACCAATTGAAGCCACCACACTAGAAATGATTGCAAAAGTCGAAAATTTTGTATTGGAAGATTCCCGTTTAAAGAAGAAACAGCTTGCAGCAATGGTTGGTGTATCCGAAACAACCATTTTGAATATTCTACATCAACATCTTGATATAACAAAGGTCAGCGCACGGTGGGTTCCGAAACTGCTTTCTCCACGTCAAAAACGAGAACGTGTCGAATGTTCCCGTTAGTTTTTGAAGCTTTGTGGCGAGAACAGGAATGAAGTTATGGCTCAGATTGTAACTGGAGATGAAACTTGGGTTCATCACTATGAACCTGAGTCAAAGCAAGAGTCAATGCAGTGGCATAAAAAAGGCACCCCTCCGCCCAAGAAGTACCGAGTCTCAAAATCGGCCGGGAAGATGATGGCGACTGTCTTTTGGGATACTGAAGGTATTTTACTAATTGACTATAAAGAACGTGGTGTTAATATAACGGGAGAATACTACGCTTCAATCTTAGAACAATTAAAGGAGGCCATCAAAGAAAAAAGAAGAGGAAAATTGATCAAAGGCGTGCTCCTTTTGCATGACAATGCACCTGTGCATACAAGTCATCTTGCGACGGCTGCCATTCACAGATGCGGTTTCGAACAACTTTGTCACCCTCCCTATAGTCCAGACCTGGCCCCCTGCGATTATTATTTATTTCCACAAATGAAGAAAGAGCTGCGTGGAAAACAATTTGAAGCTGACGAAGAGGTGAAGTCGGCAATTTCGGCCTATTTTGAGGCGAAGGACAAATCTTTTTTTATCGGGTTAAGGGGGAGTATATTGAAAATGAAAAATAATTTGACGTTGAATTTTTATCTTCTTCCCTTCCATTCCGCGAACTTTTTGACCTCCCCTCGTATATCTAAGCGGCCTTTTTTATTTAAACTATTTTGTAACGAAAGAATTCTATTTAATGTCGAAAATTTACCTAAATTGCTTATACTAAGCTTACGAGAAAACAGGGAAAATTTACCAGGACGGGGTAATCTACGAGGACAATTAAAAGTGATTTTAGAAAGCAGATGAGGGCAATCGTACGCACCATTTAAAAGCTTGTATAAGAATATTTGATCAAGAAGTTGTCGTCTTAATTTGAGGGTATTTAAATAGTGTCTTCTTAAACAGTCGTTATAAGACTTAATTTTTTACAATCCTTGGTCTGGTATGTAAGATGGTATAAATACCTTTTCAACACACTTGCTCGTAAAGTGAGCTCTAATACATCGCTTTTAGGGCCATAAACCGAACTATAACAAACGCGTGCAATAATATATAAAACACTAGTTGGTTATAGAATCATCCCTACAAAGTTAAATATGTACCTTACTGCAAGTTCTATGCGAGTAAACAGAGCATTTTCAATTTAACCGGGTAATACAGTTATTTTTTTAGTAACAACAAAGAGGTTTTATGCCGCTGAAAATTCATTTGAATAAATAAATGTGTAGGTCCTTAATTAAGTCAAACAAATATTTATTATTAACAAATTATTCCTAATTTACAATATTTTGTTAAAAAATATTATAATATTAGCATTTTATCACCTAAATTTATAATTTTGAGGTAGGCTGTATGCTCACTAACCCCTTTGTTCGCAAAATATTCTTGCATTGGGCGTGTGAAAAAAACAAAAAAAAACCTGCGCGCCTTTTCTCATTAATGATTATCATTTTGTTTTTGTCGTATTTGTTGCTGTGTGGTAAATTACTTTGTTTTTCCCTCGCAAATGTGTTGAAAAACGTCGTATGAAACTCGTGAGCTCTTACTTATTGCACACTCGGCTGAGTTATGCCCTCGCCTGCGGCTCGGGCTGCAACCCACAGCCTTGTGTGCAATAAGCAACCTTAGCTAACTTGTATCATAATGTACTATTTTTGCACACGTTCCATTCTAGACTCATGTATTTGATAGTGAGGTGACCAAACAGCACTACAATACTCTAGTCTAGACCTAACCAAAGCATTAAATTAAGTTATTTTTGTGGCTGCGTTTTAAAACCCTTATACTTCTCACTACAAATCCCGGCATCTTGAAAGCACTCGAAATCATTTTGTCTAAATGTTTAGAATTTAGTACTATCTTAATATCAATACATCACATCAGGAAATTAGCGTAACATTTGTTTTGACGGAAATCGAAAGTAGAGGAGTTAAAGGCGCGGTCACATTGAGAGCTATTAACCCATTGAGCGATTTCGCTCGATCGGGTAACTATTAGGTAGTAAGCTAGCCATTGATGGTAACATTAAATTCATTGGTGAGCTACAATCTGCTCAGATAACGGGATCACATTGGCATGCTATAAACGGAACAACTGGCTCTTAATTCACTTTTAAGAGTTATTCACTTGTAGCCCGCGCCCTTAGTTAACTTCTAGTCTCAGCATAGCAATGTGCGAGCAAGTAGATTTGTGACACAAAAACCAAAAAAAGTGTTTTATTGCCATTTTTGTCTAAACTTGTAGATTAAACTACTTTTTTTGAACAAAGTAGCTTATAGCGACTAGTTATAGCTGTCAATAACTAGATGTCTGCAAAAACTAGAGGTTAATTTAAGGGGAAAGGCATAGCCTTTATTAATAAAGTTCCACAACAAGTGGATCTTCCTTTGCATGAATTTAAAAACCATGTTATAAAGACGCTCATGGGTAAAGGTTATTACCTAAAGTTGACGATTATCTGAACGATCGAAATGCGTGGAAATGATGTAACACATAACTTTCTAGTATAGGTAAGTACTTTGTTGTCAATAATCGTGTTGTAGTGTATTTGGTAACGATTCATTATTTAAATTTGAAAATATCGTTACTTATTTCTGTTAAAGCTGATAAGTGTCTTGCGCCCATTCTCCTTGTCAGTAAAAAAAGTCTGGAACGGGTGGTAGGAAAATATAGACGATTCAAAAGTGAAGTTTATTTGGATAAAGCCATTTAACTTTGACAGACAATGCGACCGCGCCCTAAAGAGGTCGTGTCCAAGAAGATTGAACGAGCGAGTCGCAATGAGAGATAGGCGGCAAGGGTCGACACAACACAAATGGATGTTTGTATTGCCGCTGTTTAACAAACCACTGCGATTTGAGACAAAAAAGGTTTAACACAATGTTTTTTTACCTTATTTTCTGCAAAAAGGTTGCTCCGCAAAGATTTTGAGCTATGAAATTAGCTGATGTTTAAGGTAAAGTGTCGTAGCATGCTCGTAGCAAATTCGTAGACACGTAGCACTTTCGTAGCAATTCTGAGTTTCATTTATTTTTTAACTAGAAATTAAAATATTTTGGTGTGTAGGAGGCAATGAAAGTGCACATGACAACACACCAGACATGTTGACCTTGAGAACGTTCTTATGACCTACATAAATGTAACCAAGTTATCACCGTTTTAGAAGGCGGAAGACCAAAACAATGTAAAAGCTGAACAATATTAAGGAAGAACCATAAAGATGAATCATTCGCCGCGTACTGTCCCATTTAAAGGTTTAGCTTAAGTAAACGATATAATTTTGGGTATTAATAACGCCTTATAGTTTTAATTAGCAAATTGCCGGGGCTGTTATCTGGGGAATTTGGGTGACATTCCGAATCGGTGCGAAGTATTCAGTAGAAGCGTGCGGGGCGGTGCGGAAAATGTCACCAGATGTGAGGCGAGGCCGTATACAGAATATTGTGGTATGATCCTTACTTGAAAGACTATCGCTAAAATTCAACGACAGAACCAAGACAAAAATTATGGGGTTTTGAACATTTTGGCAAAGTGGTAACCATATTTTTTTATTTTAGACGTGGATTTCGAAAGTAATAGCGACACACGATGAAACCTATGTATATCGATAGGGGATTCTACAGATGATCAAAAAATGTCTTATGGCATAGTCCTAAAGCTCAACATTTTTGAGATAAACCGGAGAATAGGTTTGGATTTTTATCTATTCTTTTCAGGATCGATCTATTCAGGATCTTTAACATGGATTATCTCGGAAATGTTGCGCTTTAGGAGTTTATATCATAATATGACATTTCTTGTTCATCTATAGATCCCCTAACTGATATACATAGGTTTCATTGTGCGCCCCTGTATTTCCGAAATCCCCGTCAAAAAACAAAAATTATGGTAACCACTATGCCAGCCTCTTATACTAACTGCCTTACTAATAAACATTTACCCTCAATGTATACGGGTGATACAGCGAAAGCTTGACTAATAAATTAATTTTGACAGTCTGTTCCGTGACATACGCCTGTTATAAACGAGTGGGTAATTACTATGGAAACTTAAACTGTCACTATACACCCACGGGACCTAGTTTAACTGATGTGTAAATATACGTAAAATGAATAAAAATATAGTTTTATGATAATTTCGATGTTGTTACTAGAACAATTCGATAGGAGAAGTCTTTACTAGCATACAAGGCAATGAAACTGGTCAATCAGCCTACAATTTATATAAGAACCCACCGTTACTTTCACCGAAATCCTCTTTGATCTAGCAGTCTAGCTTATAATCCATTAATCATAAGAAATTGTAAATTACGACAAACTATACAAAATGTTCTCACACAAATTGACTAATCCCAACATGCATATGCTATGCTATGATGATCAAATAACCACCAAAACTTTAAACATCCAAGACGAACAGATTTTATTGCTCATCACACAAATATAATTTGCCCTTGGTTGACAATTGTCTAGAGGTTTCACTTTTTAAATCACACATCGTTGGTGTTAAAAAAGTGTACTAATTCTAGAGCTAACGCGGCCACTCGACCGCCCGCCGGCCGTGAGGAAACCCTCCAGTGGAAAACGGGGTCACTGTGTGAGCTTTTATGATATTTCAAAAGCAGTTTCGCATCATTCTTCTATAGACGTCATATTTATTGTTCTGCAGGAATCACCAGTGCTGGATAAAGCCATAAACAAATTAAGCAATTGCTTAGGGCACCATAATCGGCACCGAAAAAAAAACTGACTAAAGATCGCGCTGCTTTTAACTATAGACAGGCAAGACAAGAGTACAAGATTAGTGGATGGAACTACCTAAAAATCGAACTGCGCGGCCGTTTTTTGAACTATAGACAGGCATTTTTCTGAAAAATCAGGAATGTAGTGCATACCTAGACAGGCCTCCTCCCTTACGTAGATGGTAACCCTATATAGAGGCCCCACAGGCGTGGATTGCTTAGGACACCAAGTAGTCTTAATCCGACACTGGGAATCACTAGTTGCATATTCATTTTAATTTGATGATGAGAAAATAGTTTGAATAACTAATTATACAGTGCCTTTGGTCTTGAACTAGCGATAATTTAAAGGCGTGTAATACACCTAATTTTATCGACAAAAACACTCACATGTTGGGGTCTATCCCCACTTCTGTTGGAATGGCCGCCATTTTAGTTTTGACTTTTTATTTTAGATGACCCTGCAGATAAATATTAATTTCTCCGGATTTAGAAGTCCTGCAGTTATAACAAAAATATTGTTCGAAAGCTAATAATATCACCTAGTAATTTAAAAATAAAATGTGTAAATTTTTTATTTAAATACGTCATAAAAAATTACTGAAATAAAATTTTATACGAAATTTGTGCAATTTTTTTGAGTTTTTATTACATTTCTCAAAAACTAGGTCATTAATGTCCACTTTTTTTGCACTATTCAAATACACAGAAATATTATCTACAAAACTATATTAAAATTTATTGCTCTATGTTGCATATTTCGAGAGTTATTTTTGTTTAAACTATGACCCTTACGTAACCAAAAAATTATTATTTTCGAAAATGGACATAATTACAAGCATTTTGAACATATTTTAAATTAGGTTGATAATATTATCTGAATACTAATTTCATCAAATGATAAAATCTAGTTTTTAGGAATTTTTATTTTTTTTTATTTTCGAAAATAACCATTTAGTACTTGTAAGGGTCATCTTCAAACAACAATAGCTCTCGAAATATGCAACATAGAGCAATAAATTTTTAAGTCGTTCTGTAGATAATATCCCTGTGTATTTGAATAATGCAAAAAAAGTGAACATTAATGTCCTAGTTTTTGAGAAATGTAATAAAAGTAAAAAAAATTGCAGAAATTTTGTATAAAATTTTATTTCAGTAATTTTTTATGACGTATTTAAACCAAAAATTTAAACATTTTATTTATTAAATTAATAGGTAATATTATTAGCTTTTGAACAGTATTTTTGTTATAACTGTAGGACTTCTAAATCCGGATAAATTAATATTTATCTGCAGGATCATCTAAAATAAAAAGTCAAAACTAAAATGGCGGCCATTCCAACAGGAGTGGGGATAGACCCCAACATGTGGGTGTCTTTATCGATAAAACTAGCGACCGCCCGCGACTTCGTCTGCGTGGAAATTTTTTTTGTTATCCCTCGGGAACAATACATTTTTTCGGGATGAAAAGTACCCTATGTCCTTCTCTGTACCCCTGACAACGTGTATGTAAAATTTCATGATGATCGGTTCAGTAGTTAAGACGTGAAGGCGTAACAAACAAACAAAAAAATAAACAAACAAACGGACTTTCGCATTTATAATATTAGTTAGGATTAGGTGTATTACACGCCTTTAAATTATCGCTAGTTCAAGACCAAAGGCACTGTATAATATAAATGCCTGTAAATTGCATAATAACGTATCTTAGCACAAATAACTATCCCCTAGTGTGTTACTGGAACAAATGATCCGGGAGGGACAGCCCTTAAACGAGGAGTTTAAGGGGAAGCGGGTCCTTCCCAAGAGAGTGGTAACGCCTGATTTTCTCATATTTGCGCTACCGCACCGCCGAGATTGTTAGCTCTTTATTAGTATGTGTAATTTAAGTAACATTGTACCTCCTCATTCTATATGCGAATATTTTTTAAAGCGAGTCTCTGAAGATAACAGCTTGTTGTAGAAAGGTGTCCTACTATCGATTTAAGAGCCGAACCTAACATTTTGACTAAGGTGTAGAGTTTGTAGAGTTACTTGTAGGAGCTTAATTGGCTCTCAATGAGATATAATAACTTTTTCGCAATGCAAGCAATTTATATACTCGCCTTGGAAATACTTTACATGAAAATGTTATTCGTGGGTTAATAATTGGTCAATTTCTGGTTTGGGTCAATAAGCAGAGCGGAGTGGAGACCTTTATTTTCTCATCAATTTTTTTTTATTAAGCATGTTTATAGAAAAGCTAAACGCATTAATTAAATATAAGGTAATTAAGCAAAGCTCTCTCTCAATCGGAACATTCAACCACTGTAACTTTAATCATCTCCATCTCAATACATCTTAAACTTATTTCATTAGGTCGGGTTTGCACATTAGATACGTCCGGACACTAGCAGTTGCCAAAGTGCTTCATTACGTCACACTTGCTCCTGTAACCCCCTTAAGGCACGGTCCCATTGCGAGCTATCAGCTAGTAGCTATTTATAGTTTAAAAATAACTAAACTGCAATTCGATCTACAAAGAAAAACAAAAATGGCAATGTCTAGTCCTCTACCGAAGGTTCGAAGTCGAGTGAGGGCACAGCCACTAGGTGGGTAGTTAATAGGTGTTAATATGCATTAAAACATAGTTTTGTTGTGTAGCTCAAAGTTTGCAATTTTGCCTGTGTTAGCTACTATCTGAAATTCTTAATGTTTTTTAGCCAACTAAGAGTTTCTCATAGTTAATAGCTCGCTATGTCGATGGGGCGAGAAGCTTGATGATGCAGTGGTTTAGCGCCTGGCCCAGCAATTACGGAGGATAAGCAACTTTCGCAAGGGTCAGTCATAGGATGGGTCACCAAAAATGTATTATCTCGAGCTCCTCCGTGCTTCGGAAGACACGTTAAGCCGTTGGTCCCGGGTGAATTTGCAGTCGTTAACACCCACTAATCCGCATTGGGCCCGCTTGGTGGATTATGGCCTATCCACCTTATCCATCCATAAGGAAGGCCTGATGGCTGATTTCGATGTTAAATATAGTTATTAATAGCTCACTATGTTATAGGTAGGTATAGTTAATAGCTCACTATATTAGGTATAGTTGTAAGCTGTCAATGGGACCATGCCCTAACCCCAACCGCATCCGCCTGTCGCTGACGGCTCTTAATATCAGAATGGATGGATTCAATTAACGCGATTTCATTTTGTAAAGGGAACGTTTTCCCCGCACGATCCTACGGACGTTTGTTTTGTATAGTAAACATTGGCGCTTTTTATCTCGTAATCTCCTTTTGTGAATAAAAATGTTTGTGTTTACTGTTAGCTGATGGTGTTTGCGGACTTATTATTAGGATTCATAAAGGGAATAATTGAATTTCAATGTTGTAACAAGTTAGGAATTTATTAATTACTGGTTCGCGATGAATGTTAATTAATGGAATCCTAAACAAAATAACTGTTAATTTTCAATATGGTTGAGGATTCTGGGTGAAGTGCGTTTCCACGGCCTTATCGCCACTTAAGGGTCCATGATAGGAAAACATGGTTTGTGCGGGCCATATTTTTATATAGACGACGTAAAGTTGTAGCCACAAAAAAAAAGATACGACAAGCTAAAGAGATTATCTAGTAGCTACAAGTATTAAATTGCGTATAAACCTTACAGGTTAAAAAAAAACAGAATATTATCAAAAGCGCTTGTCGCAGGTCAAATTTTTGGCGTAAATAATAGCGGAAACGTATTGAATTCCTCATCAAAATACACTTTAACGTACTGTGAAGTTGCTCCAATAACTTTTTTCAAGAAAGACAATTGTGCTAAAGATAATGATGAAAAACACCGAAAACATCGAAAAAGTACTAAAGTGAGATTATTTTCCATACTCTTTCCATGTAAAGAAAAAGACAGAGACATATGTTTCCGCATAACCAAGCCTTAACATTAGGTGAGATGAAGGCCAAAAACTCTCTTTTTGGATACGCAAAAGTTAGCTAGCTAAAAAGGTTCCTATATTTCGTACATATCTCGTTTAGGAAAATGTCTTTAGCTAGAATCGGTATCCCCAGTAGAAACGCTTTATTTGGCTACTCAAACCACAAAGTCGCCTTATTTTATTTTATAAGATGACCCCAGCCTTTGTCCCTTTGGTCCCAACTGAATATATATAATGGTACCTACCTACATACTTATTTGCCTTAGAAACATCCTGGAATAGATTCATACGTTGATTACATGATCAGTAGAATACATAATGTATTTTTTTGTTTTCTGTAAAAACTAGTGTTTACTTATAACCTGATGGTACCTAAATTGGTTTAAACTAAATTTTTCTTATGATCCAAAACTATTTCTGTATGATGTTTAAAAACTTCAAAAGCTTTTATTAACTCGTAGAAAATTGGTTTCCAACAGGTGGAAGTATCAAAGATTTCACAGTCCTAATTCCGAACTTTAGAAATAAAATCTAGTACAGTTTTCAGTAAGTTAACTGACATGAAACATACATTTTCATAGTTCAATATTCTAGACAAAAATGAAACAATTTTATTACACATGAACGGTTACGTTTCTCAATATTTTGTCGCAACAAAATTGTGTTTTATTAACGCATCGAATGAAATAAATGGTTCAAACAGTAACGGATATTTTTAGCGTAGTATTCGTATTTATTGGAAATATCCATTGTCTAATAAATGAAATTTTACGAGGCGTCAATATTGAAACCGATCATAATTATGTAGTTAGTAGCATAAAATCAAAGAGGCTTGACGAAGGTTGTAACTTGATAAAGGAATTGTGTAAGCACTTCCTACTCAAATACAGTACCTAAATTTATTATTGAATAATTTATTATAGGATTGGCAAACTTAACGTTGGAGAATAGTAGGAAGTGACGTTCGCAATGTACAATAGTAGAAGGAATAATGCGTTGTCCGAAATGAAATTGTTTCTAAAATATAAAACTGTGCTTTTTTTAAACATTTCCTAGCTTCGTCATTCATATTTATGAAGAAAGGTTTGTTAGTTTAGCGGTAAAACAAAAACAAAACAAATAGGTAAAATATGTTAGCTTTATGAAACAAGAGCAAAACTTATTTATAACACACATTATGTATAATCTGACAAACTTTAGTGATAGGAATTTGCGGCAGTTAATGTAATAAAATGTATTAAGAAACACAATCTGTTTCTCCCCACGGAGATTGTGTCTATTTCATACATTTAATATTGAATGTACAGCGGCAAATGTTTGTTCGTTTGTTAGACTAGCAGACACGCAGACACACACACACAGACCTTGGTCGGAAAACATCCGTTGATAGATCTCGGCGCAATCTGTCGAAATAATCACAACGTCAGTTCATCAGCATTTTAACTGAGATGCTTTTTTTAACAACTTGCAAAGTAAGCCTTTATTCAAAATTCAAAAAAAAATTCAAAATTCAAAATAATTTATTCAGTCTAGGCTGTTACAAGCACTTGTGAATGTTATAGAAGCTACGCCATCGGTTCGCAAACCCTAAGCGGGAGACCTAGTAACGAGAAGAACCGGCAAGAAACTCGTCAAGGGCTGCTTTTTTCTCCCTGTATATTTCATACAGAGTCGTCAAGATTGAAAAATGAGCTCCACATTTAAAGTGAGGTCATTTTCCATCACAATAATTATCAAAAGGTTACACACAATGGGTAGGTAGGTTAAAATTAAATATCTACTACATTCAGATAGGTAATCGTGAGAGTAAATAACTTTCAACTAGTTTAGAAATCACTCCGTCTGCTACTCTAACCAAAAAACACTTGATACAAGACATAAAAACAAAAACGCAATTTTTACAATTCAATATGCGTTAAGATAGGTACTCAGAAGCAGACCCATTCTCACTGGCAGCACCTGTTTACGAGCATGACGCATGGACCAGCCATCGCTTCGCTCAACCATATTTGAGGGAACGTAACGACCCGCTCCACACGACACCACCGCAGAAATGATTAAAGAGAGCATGACATACTTAGGCTACCCATCCCAAGGCACTGAATTGAAAACTAATATCCAAAAGCTTTTCATAGGCCTGTTCATTATGGTTCAACATTCTCATTTTCCGTGTGATGAAAGTGATTCAGTAAGTGAATATTTCAGAATCAAAATGACATCGTTACTAAAAATTGGTGCTGAGAATTTATTATGGATTATATTCGAACAATCTCAATTTCTAAGCCGTTATTGGCACACGTTCAGCTGACCCGCCGGGCGCCGGTCCGGTTCTAATACAGACTGCATTTTCTCCAGCTTCGACCATTCGTATTCTTTCGGCAAGTGGCTGGTAATAATATTATTCGCGCAGAATGGCTCACGGACTCTTTATGGAATAAAATTTTCTATCAGCGTTTCGGGGCGATATTTGGGCGTTTGGCTCCGATGAGCCCGCATCGATGACGCGATACGTATTGGATTTCGGTCCGTTTATTTAGACAAATACAATCGGGCCGGTGATGAATTTGATTGCGGGCGCGGTACGGGAGGACGAGCGGCGCGGGCGCGGCCAGCCTCCAGCTTTTATCTCTGGATTTACAACAAATTGCTGATTTGGGCGCGCGAGCAACCCGATTAATTCAAAGCACGCCCATCCGCTCCAATAAATATGTTAAAATGTTCCGTGACAATGGGTCGGTGCCGATTTCGCATCGCATTTTCGAGTCGCCATTATTGTACGAACGGCCCGCCTGCTCAAATCGAGATGGAATGGAACGCAAACATCGTTCGGTGCGCGTCTGTAATATGCGTCAATGGTTGTCACCGATGTAATGCTGGCCCGGCGAGCGCGGTGCGACCCGCGGTTACCAGCGATAATGGAATCATTAGCATTAATAAGTTGGTTATTCCAATAAAACCTTTTGAAATGTTTCATTCATTTCAATATATGTATTAACCAACGGAAATTCATACCAATTAGCTACTGTTTTCATGGTAAACGGAATTGAGAGCAAATACGGAAATTGCGAATGCGAATCATATTATATACTACTACGTAAATAATAGTCTGCTCTACATTTGAACCCGATTTTTGTTTCAAGCCTTAGAGCAACGAAGCTTCCGTCCGGAAGCCGTGTAACCGCGTTGCTCTAAGTTAACCAACCACCTAGCTAACCAACTGTCAACAATAATTACACATCAAATCAATTAATTAATATCTTTATTATCTATAGCTGAATCAACCCATCAATAATTAGGAGCAAAATAAGCTACCTAAGTTAATCTGTATTCCCGATTTATCGAAATAACATTATGTTGTCAGTGAATAATCCAAAAAAAATATCAAGTTTCAAATTGTTGTCAATTTATGAAAACTGATGAATAAGAATAAGTAAACAAAGTATTTTATTTGTTAATAAAACAGGCCGGTGTTATAGCCCTGAAGATTATTACTGGTGGCACTTTATTACTCATCAAACGCGCGTTCAGCCGCGCCGCGACATTGAGAGCCTTTTTCCTTACGATCTATAATCATAAAACGTCATAAAACAGTAGAGAGATATTACGGCTCTAATACCATTCGCATTGATGAGCCGAACTCGCTAAAGTATAGTAACTGAACACGTTATTTTTTTCTTAGAAGTCGTAAGGACAAGACAATACAACTTTAACGCAAACAGGACTGAGGTGAGGAACAATTTGTTAAATTATAATTTATCATTTTATCAATAGAAAACTGACAATTGTCTCTATGTAGAAAACTTTATGTGTATACAAATGTTCAACGTGTAATACAAATTTGAATTAGCGTTATTCAAGATGAGGCTGTAAAGATATTATTTTTTCTGTTCAGTTATGAGTTTTAGCAGGTTGCCGACCAAATCCCTAAAAAGGTGTAATAGGTAAAATATTAAATATATCTTAGGACTGATTGACTGTTCGTTGAATATAACACAAATAATAATGAATTCCAATATACCAACGCACACACGACCATCATCGGGTCGGTCAACATATCAGGTCAGTCTGTACTTACCATCCAAATTTCAAGGATGTGTCCAGTGCATGAAACTAAACAACTTTCTCTAAAAAACATGTGACGAATTTCGCCACAAAAGTTTGATCATCCCATACTAAAATTGATCACGTGATCTCTTTGATTTGTATGGAAAGTCGATTTTTATTTTACATATTTGGCCATGTTCATTAGAGAAAGTTGTTCAGTTTTATGGACTGAACACATCCTCAAAATTTGGACGGTGAATACAAAATGACTTTGTATAATAAAGGTTGATACTCACCGACTACGTGCAGAGTGACAAAGAAGGATCGCACCGGCTGCGTGGACACCTGGCATTCATAGACGCCGGCGTCTCTCTGCTGGGCCCACTTGATGTGGAGCGTCCAGTCGTCCGTATGCGGCGAGTGCGTCGCCTGGAACCGCTGGTCCGACGTGTATGTGTATCCGCCGACGGTCAGGATGTGCAGGTCTCGGTGACGGATCCATGACACCTGGAAAGGTTGGAAATAAAGCGATTTGAGTATCTTGCATTCTTTGGCATAGGTACAACACAATGCGCTGCTTTGGTTTGAGGAGTTGTCAATGGTAAAGGGTGCGACTTCCTTTGAAACGTTTAGCGGCAAATCGGTGGTAATCGTATTCGAATTTATGTTCCATTGTCAGAATTTTGCCGTTGCATGATAATCGCCTATTGTCGTGTTCTCAGATAAGAGTATTTTATATTATAATGATGCAAAATAAATTAGACTTTTTATCTAACTAGCTAGAGGCTCAGCTACCGATATAGGTAGTGTTTTTTAGAAAAACCTATCCCATCTACGAGTAACGTCTGCAACGACAAACGAAATGTCTAATGCTCTAAAGTGTTGAAATATTTTTCAGTATACAAGACTCAATATCTTAACTCAGCAACAAGTAAAAAAAACCTTAATTTTGCTTTTCCGTCGTCGCGCATACGTAGACGAACATTTATTTTTGTTCCCCAGAAATAACGTTTAATTTCACCGCCCCCATTTCATACTTGTAAAAATATTCGCCGGCCCAAAAGATAATGTAGGTAGTGACATCAAATCCTTTTTATTTCCAGGCCAAAAAAACATTTTGTAATTTTTCGTTTGAGGAAATACCTCGGCTGTTGCGTAAGTACGAGGGTATTGTAATAAAAAGTCGATGAAATAAAGCTTCGCGCAAACTAGCCGCAGCGGGCCGCAACACAACGCAACAGCGAACACACATACCTATTAAGGCGATTAGTACCCTCACAGTAACGCCCTTATCTTAATTAAATTTATTGCTCGCTAAGTATTTAACGTATGGAAAATTCACACACATTCTGTAAATATAGTTCGTTATAGTAGTAGTAAGTAGGCAAATCGGCAAATGTGCCAGTGGCCACTTTTTGCCCCTTTGCAACTACATTTTACATAGTTTTACATTTTACAAGAACTATATTTTACATAGTTTATTGTTTGTAAGTAAACTGTGAAAATTATAACCTTAGCTTCAATCGGTACGTGTGAATTTTCGGTACAATATGTACTTAGCGAGCAATAAATTTAATTAAGATGAGGGCGCCACTGTGAGCCTGTGCATTGCGCTGCGGCCGCGGTAAGAGCGATACTTCATAAAAAATGTGCAAAAGTGTTTTTTACGGAGTACTGTGTTGCGTTGCGATGCAGCCATGGGCGTAACGAGGGGGGGGGGGGAGGGAGGGGTAGCTGCCCCCCCTGGATTTTGTTTACCTCAAACTAACTATCAATTGTTATCAATAACAGTTCTTATTTTCCATACATTATATTTGATTTACAATAAATTTGCCCACCCCCTGGGGGCAATACAATAGATTTGCCTCCCCTGGCCCAGAACCTGGGTACGCCATGGATGTAGCCCACCCGAATGTTTCCTCTAAACATCGACAGAGGCATCAGCAGGTTCCATCTGCGTCCATCCATCCATCTTCCATCATCCACCGATCGATGTGTGGACGGTGCGGTGTTTGACGTTTATGGGCGATAAACGAGCAAATACCTCTTTCTACCACATCGGCGGATGCATCTGCAGATAAGTAGATCTACATGCATCTGTCGATGTGTAGAGGAGGCTTAATGTGGCTCAAGTTGCGAGCTCCGATTCTGCGTCAAGGATTATTGGAGGCGAGCGAGGGGCGACAGCGTTTTGAGTATTTTGCGGCGCCGTCACGCGAGTGGCATGCAAATCACTCGACTGCTGTTCGAATGACATGCGCGCTTTTATTGCTCACACATTTTATTTCATATGACCTTTGTGGAGTGGAAGCAAAAAGGTTAGGTCCTGAAGGGAAGATGAAATATTTATTTTGTGGGAAGACAACAAACTTAATATGAGCTTGCGGTAAACTTTTACTTAATTTCATGTTAACATTCAGATTCTTAAGTTGTGTTGATTAAAATATAAAAACGTTAAAAATACAATAGGGTTTAGCAAATATTTTTGTCTCGCTATACAAATTTATACTTTTATTTTGTGTTTGATTTTTATTTGTATTGCTTGGTTTGTTGTAACTAGGGATGCATCGATACGCCTTTTTGCTGATACGATACCGATACTTATACAAAAATATCGGCGATACCGATTCCGATACCGATACGCTTGGTGAATTTAAATGAAGGTTAAAAACGTACTAAAACGTAAAAAACAAGTGTCATTGCCCTCGAAGGACACTGTTCTGTGAAACACTTTAGAGTTTTTTGTTAGGGCAGTCGTGGTTTATAATATTTTTCAAGTTATTTATCTTTATTTTATACATTTTAGTAAATAAATGTTTAATTTTGGAATGTGCTCATCAAGGCTTTCCATTTGATTCTTATATTGTAATAAATGAAAAGTTATTATATTTGTTCAAAAAATTCATGAAAAGTATCATTGTATCGACAGTAAAAATATCGCCGATGCCGATATATCGGAAAAGCCGAAGTATCGCCGATATATCGGTATCGGTATCGGATGAACCCCTAGTTGTAACTATGCCAAAAAATAAATAAATAATCTGGAACTAAAAACGTTTCCTTACTACTATAGTTTTTATTTGGAATAAAAATACTTATTTGTTTCTTTTACTACGAGTATACCTATTAGCTTGCTGTTTCAACGAATACAACCATAAAAATAGTGCGGCAACCATTACGGAAAATAACCGCAAATAGAAATTTACATTCATTCTAGTAATAGCAAGTATTTTATAAAAAGGTTTCGTACGCACCACTAAGCGTTTTATATTCGAAGTACCGATGTTTCGTACATTATAATCGTCGGCAAAAATGAAATTCCTTTTCATGCACCATTAGGCTCAAGTTACCCGCCTCGCATTTATTTGCAAGGTCACTATCTTATATACAGTAAATACATTTCGTACATTTTGTTAGTATTTCTTGCAAAACATGTCGCAACACGTTTTATATACAAAATCCTAGCGTCGCACCGGGTGAATACTAATTTTCAGTGCCGTCCTGAATCGGGTCTTAAATTGGTGTAATCTGGCTGATGGCGTTAGAAGCGCATCACAGAAGGAATCATAAAAGAGTACTTTGAACTATTAAAATTATTTTTATTTTTTGTGTTATGTTAAACTGAATCGATAAATTCGAAAACGACCAAAGTAACACATTTTATACAGGAAGCAAAAAAACTTACTGTGTAAAAAAAAATATGGAGAGATTTATTTTTCTTTCTAAAATGATTGTCTATGTTATTAGGTATGTTTTATTGTAATTATTAATTTTATAAGTTTTACCATATTCATATAAAATTCAATTGAAAATATTGAAATTGGTTGTTTTCAAATTAAATGTATGGATTTAGTTAGAAAATGGCTAAAGTAGTCTACTTTAGCTGTTTTCAAACTAAAGTAGTAAGTAAAAAATATTTTTCATATTTATTTTATTGTTTATTAACATTTTAGCAAAAAAAATATGTATCTATTTCTTCTTCCTCTCCTGCTTTAGTAGGTCATTCAATAATGTTACCCCAAAATTCATTTTGCTCTTCTGGAATATTCGTTGATTTTTTTTTCATTTATTTATATTTTGTTTTCATTGCAAGCTTTCTTCTGAGTTGGCATTTTAAGAATGCAGAATCTTTTACTTTTTTAAGAAAGTAGAAATCATTAATTTTTATTTACCTATTATTTTATTTTTATAACATTAACATACACTTTCTTTTTCTTACGTGGTATTTCTTCATCAGAATCCATTATTCTTAATATTATCTAAGAAAACTAACCATACAGGTAACTTTTCAGATAAGATATCTTCAATAAACTCAAAGTAACAGCTCCTTCCATATTACTACCGCGAAACGTTCCGTTTAATTTGAAAACGGCTTTTGGTATTTGGTCATTTTCAAAGTAAACAAAATATTCCGATGCTGATTTCTCTATATGGAATGGTCGTACATTGGTTTTTTTCACACGAATCGATGCGTTTGATATTAAAGAAATATTTTCAATAAAAAAAGTAATTTCATAAAAATGATGACTTTGGTCGTTTTCAAATTAATCGATTCCAGTGAGAGATAAAATAACTCCAAAATAAACTAAGCAGAGCTTGTACTATGGGTACTAAAAACGTATAGAATACATAAATAAGTATATAAACGACCATGATTCAGGAACTTGTGCTCATCATGCATTAATATCAGCCTCTACCAGTATTACAACCCGGGGACTTTTGAAGTAGAAGGTAGGATCGCTACCGTTGCACCAAGTGGCCGTCTAAATTTAGTTTTTTTTTCCTTGTATTGAAACTATAGATTTGTTGATATCGCTTTAAATAAACCTTTTTAATTATAAGTAATTCA
Organism: Agriphila geniculea; assembly: GCA_943789525.1. NCBI lineage: Eukaryota > Metazoa > Arthropoda > Insecta > Lepidoptera > Crambidae > Agriphila > Agriphila geniculea. Next base: position 25,116,082 of record OX038871.1, read on the forward strand.
ACGTCATTTTTGTCGTCAGAGGATCGTTCATCCAAACTTTTCCAACATAAACATAAAAGATAGTAAGTTTAATTCTAAAACAAAATTGTAAAAGAAAACTTCCATGGAAGCGACCACGCACGAATCAAATTCCTTTACAAATATTTTATTTCAAAGGAAGTTAAACTCAATATATACATTTGCGCTCAATACTGGCATAGATCGCTATCATTCCAGATGAAACAAAGGGGTTTCTTTGAAAAAACAAATGTTTCTATAACATTCCTGGCCCGATCGGGAGTCCGGGGCACTATAGAAATATCTTTGGATAATAAATCGCGTGCCTCGCGCGCCGCACTCGCGGATGATATTTTTAATAAAATTTTATTTCTTTTTACCAATTAAAGTTTCAGTTCGTATACTACCCATCTTAGTTTCGTTTCCATCAAAATTTAAGTCCCAAAACACAAGAGCTTACTGTGTGAGGAAGGATTTTGTTTGCTTTTAATACTTGACTAAGCACAAACGCAGCAAAGTTTAGACTTTCTTTGGACCGATAATAAGTAATTCATTTAACGTAGTTTAAAATATTACTACAAAATGTGGTTTTAAAGAGACATCAAAGATGTAAATCTCACACTACGCAAATTAAATGTCAGTTTTAGTAGTAGGCAAAAGTGCACTAGTACTACTACAATGAACTTTGTTTGACTAAGGCAATTGTTTGTAAATAAACTATAGAACGTTAGCTTTAATACATGCATGTGAACTATGTACCGAGAAATAAATTTCATTAAGATGAGGGCGCCATTTTGAGGGATCTAGGGCCCTTAAATACAATTCCAACGCTCGTAATTTTGTAGTGAGATCAACAAGATATTTTGCCATACGAATGTCGAGTTTCAAAGTGCTTGCCTAGCTTTACTAATTAAGCTTTGACTAAATCAGATGAGCGATAGTCTGTTATTCATAATCATAAGCTTTAGAATAATTAATTGAGGACTAGTCGTATTAACATAATTATCTAAACTCAGTCCAAAGATACTCTGTAATGAATTTATATCGCACTACATTTTTAAGAGTGTATTGTATACCTAGCTATAGCTGGATACATTATAATTTTTAGGATCACTTATAATTAACTTTTGTTAGATCAATAAAAAATAAAGTGGGCATTGAAGGCGGGTCGTCACTACGTCATAATATATCAATGTACATATATCAGCCGAAAAAAAAAGTTTTCACTGTCGAGTTACGGATTAATTGCTTTCGAATATGCGTCCGAATAACGCTACCAACTCTAAAAATGAAAGAGCCGGACTAAACCCATTTTAAAATACTGGACTTTTGGGCCCCAAGGCTGGATGCTAAGAAAAAGGATTTTTGACAAATATACCAAATAAAACACATATTTAAAAGACAGAGTTTTGATACCAAGGCCGGACGCTAAAGGGATTTTTATGACGGAACGCCAGTACACGTGCTCGTCGCCCACCCTGCACCGCATGTGTAGGGTGAGTTGTGTGCAGTGCGGGCAGGACGAAAGCCTAACAAAAGCCAGACAGGCCGGACGCAGTCAAATTTGGCCGGACAAGAGGTCAAAAAGCCTAAGCCTTTCTCGGAGAGGCCTCCCAATTTGTGAACTGGTGGTAGATTTTACTGAATATCTAGCTACAGCTAGATCTTGTTTTCTAATTAATTTTAATCAATTCAATAATCATTATTAAAATCAGAACGCAGCTATAAAATAATTTAATAAACTTGAATGCATTTTTATACAGTTCCGAGCGGCGGGTGATTTTATAAAAATATGAGCAGCTTTTTTGCTTCAGTCATCCCGTGACCACGACCCCTGGAAAGGTGTCAAAACGTCGAGAAACCCAAAAAACCAACAAATCAAAACGAAATAATTCTAAAATAACATTTGATTTAACCAATATACGCGCTGTAATCCGTAAAAGTGTTTTATTTCTAAAGCCTAATATTGTCTGGCTTTATCCGGACGGATGGCAGCGCTACATCCGAAAGAGCTGTAGATGTATCGAAACATACAATAAAACAACAATGAAACACATATTATGTCGCACGGAAAGATTGTAGGAGACGGAATTTAGGGGGCTAACCTGGCTCGAATGCTGCTCCCGCGTGCTGGTGGTAGCGGACGCGCGTCTCACTTCTTATACAATCTCCGGCGTTGATTGCTCAGGTGATCACAATGGTCTTTTGATCACTCGCGGCGATCACCTTGTGGGTGTTTGAACTTGACCGATATAAAAGAGGATCACAAAAACTCGACTGTCACAAAGGCAGGCTGGATCGGAAGTGTTGAAATATGGCCGACGCGATCAGATATCTGTTTACCCCCATAGGATCACGGATAAAAATGATATGAGGGTAGATTTTGAGTTTAGGGATGTAACATCGGGTCTGAATTGAGTTTTTTAAGTGATGTGAAAAATGATTAAATCTACGATGAATCTAAATCTACCATTATGTGATAACGTGGCGTGTAGGTACATTACGTCTTAACATTATTAACATCTTCTTCTCGCCTCTCAAGTTTTCTAAACATTAATTAAATTCACGAAAACATTATTTTTATGCAGTTTCCACACAAGCAAATCTACGTTCAATATTTGTGGGTAAAGATAGGCAGATAACTGCAAAGAAAAAGTCGGATATCGGTCATGCAAACGCCGCCAAACGTATAAAACCAGACGAATCAAAAGGATTGAATCAGAGCCACGTACTAAAGCAGATTTATCTGGCCCGCCCCAGAATTTAGAGCTAAGTAGGTACCCATAGCACGAACGTCTATCGAAAAAAAAACCGGCCAAGTGCGTGTCGGGCCACGCGCCATAGGGCGGAACCTTATACCAACCTAGTTACCTTATACCATACCATATTTAATACCACCTATCATTTTTCGTTTGCAAAAATAACTTTGTTTTTCACAGTGTTGGTTTGAATGACAAAGTTATATTTGCGGTTTTGGAAAATATGCTATATCTCAAAAACTAATTACTATATCTCGTTCAAACTAATTTTGGTTGAAAGTGTTTATTAAGATCTACAGTATATATTTTTTTTAGATTTTTCACTCTCTTATTTCAAAAGTTAAAGGGGAGGGGGGACACACATTTTACCACTTTGGCGGTAAATATCTTTCAAACGGTTGACTTTGAGAAAAAGTTGTCTTAGAAACCTCAATGTCATTTTTAAAGACCTACCTATAAACACCCAACACGTGTAGGTTTGAAGAAAAAAAATTTTTTCAGTTACAGTTTCATGTATGGAGAGCCCCCCCTTAATCTTTTATTTTTCTAGTTTTTGTATTAAATTATACAAATACTCAAAACTCTATAAAATTTTTCAAGCACGTTTTTATGGTTCCGTAGCCTAAAGGCGAAAAACCCTTATAGATTCGTCATGTCTGTCTGTTCGTCCGTCCGTATGTCACAGCCACTTTATTCCGAAACTATTACAATCACGCAGTTGAAACTTGGTAGGTATGTATTCTGTAAACCGCAGAAAATAGATTAAGGGGGTCTGGCTCCCCATACTGGAACTGAAACAGTTTTTTTTTTCATCAAACCAATACGTGCAGGGTGTCTATAGATAGGTCTTTGAAAATGACATTGAGGTTTTTAAGACAATTTTTTTACATAGTCAACCGTTTGAAAGATATACACTGCCAAATTGATAAAATGTGTGTCCCCCTTTAACTTTTAAAAAAAGAGAGGGAAAAATAAAAAAAAATATGCTGTAGATCTTAATAAACACTTTCAATGAAAATTGGTTTGAACGGGGTATATTTATTTAGTAGTTTTAGAGATACAAATAGCATATTTTCCAAAACCGCAAATATAACTTTGTCATTTATACAAACTCTATGAAAAACAAAGCTATTTTTGCAGATGAAAAATGATAGTGGTATTAAGTAAGGCATGGTATATGGTGACTACGGAACCCTACTGCGCGTGACCCGACACGCACTTGGCCAGTTTTTAGGGTTCCGTACCCAAAGGGTAAAAACGGGACGCTATTACTAAGCCTCCGCTGTCTGTCTGTCTGTCTGTCACCAGGCTGTATCTCATGAACCGTGACAGCTAGATAGTTGAAATTTTCACAGATGATGTATTTCTGTTGCCGCTATAACAACAAATACTAAAAACAGAATAAAATAAATATTTAAGGGGGGATCCCATACAACAAACGTGATTTTTTTTTTGCTGTTTTTTGGTACGGAACCCTTCGTGCGCGAGTCCGACTCGCACCTTGGCCGGTTTTTTTATTGATGGACGTTCGTGCTAGGGTACTGAACCTGCTTAGTGCGACTTTTTTCACCTCACGCTCGGTCGTGAGTGCGATAGAATTTTGTGTGGCGTTGATGATGAATGAAGTTGTCTGTTTTTGGAAAAGTCGTAGTACAAAATGTTGTTGTATGATTTTACTAATCTACTCCTGCGAGGTTTTTGGTGTTTTACAAACAACCCTGTATATCGGCGCAAACTGGACGTTCGAGTGGCCGCGTTCGAGCCACAAGCTGCGTGAGTCGCCCGCGCTCGCTACTTGTGGCCCAATTGTGGCTTGCATCGCGCGCACACTCGGCCACAGTAGCCGGCTTCTTCCCGGCGGCCACTAAGCCACTAGCGACTGCGATCGGTGGCTGCGTCTAGTGGCTTAAGCTAAGCCACTAATGGTCGCTTTTAATGGCCGCGACTACTGCGGCAGTTCTTATGTACGTTTCGGCCTTTAGAAGCGCTGCTGTCTCGTGGCTGGATATCCATACCCAGGGATGTTGCGGATGTAGATTTTTTGAAATCTGCGGAAGCGGATGTGGATGCGGATATTTAAAGACTCACATCCGCGGATGCGAATCTCATAATTTTTTAAAGAAAATCTTCATTATGGAGGCAGAAAAGCATAAAAATATAGTAAAATTTAATATTTTATTGAAAAAATTAAAAATAGGCAAGTAATAAAATGTAATTTTGCCGCCTTTTCAGGTTCAAGCCTGTTTTGCAGAGGTTCATAAATTAAACCCGAGCTACTGAACAATGTTTACTAGGATAGGAGCACTGGCGGGTGGCGGCGATAAAGATCTTCCTGCTATTGGTGTTAATATTTTTAATTCTCCGCATCTGCATGTAAGTCCGCATTAATTATTGCGGATGCGGATGCAGATGTCCAAATCGATGCGAAAGCTCCGCTATTGCGGATGCGGATGCGAATATTCGCAACTTCCCTAATCTATACTGCAGCGTTGCGCAAGATAGTACCGCACCCTGATTATCTAAAAAGAAACTATTTAGCGACCGGTTTCATTCCATATACATTGCTACTTTTCTTTAATATATTTTTTTTAATCCAAAAAGAAGTAGCAATGGATCACTATCATCTACGAACTGCAACCGGTCGCTAGGTGGTTTCTAATTAGATAATCAGCCCGCCGAGCTGCACAGTCGCTAGCGGAGGTGTCGCGACGACGCCTTGCGGCAGCTGAGTTCGATGTGCAGCGCTGCTGTCGTGCGACTAAAATACCTACATGTGAAAGCGTTCTTATCCAGTAGTTCAAAGTAGGTAGGTTTTTTAAGAATATACACGGACAAGGTTTCTTTTGGTACTATTTAGAGATAAGATATAGAGAGGAGAGGTGTATCGGTAGGGTCGCTTGGGTCCGAAGACGCTCGTTCCGCTATCGTTTAGCGAATCATCGGGTCACAGGGTCGCAAACTCGTGGGTTTGTATGTGGGCTACTAAATTAGCAATTGATATAATATAATTTCTGGTTTACTCTAATAGATTTTCTTTTTAATTTAAAACGTATAAAAGATGAAAATCTAATTATGTTTTTTATCACAGTTAACGCATGCAGACTAAATTGTTGCAGCCGTTGCCTTTCAGTCTTTGTAATATCGATCAAAATCAGCGCGATTTGGTCCCAGCATCAGCTCGCACACTACTTCATAAGAATATAATAAAGTGAATTCTCAATCGCTGTTCTCGTGTCTCCACTCGGACCCGAGGCGATGCGACCCGAGATGGGATATCGGATCTTTTATTTTAATTTCGCGAGCAAAGGATATTGACTTTGTACAAACTCGATTTCACGCGGACTTTTTGTATTTGCCGTGGATATGTTGACAGACCAACTGAGGGTGAATGTTCTGTTGACCCGCGAAGCACTTATTCAGCGAACTAAAATCTATGGAAGTGTAATTGCAAACAAATATTGCTTAAAAAATGGCCCCACGGGGCCAAAAAATAACAACCCGCATAGCTTTAGTCGGGGCAGCCACGCGCTCGGTGATTGAAGTTAGTGTTGCGAGCAAGCGAGCATGCATGCATGCAAGCAAACAAGCAAGCAAGCACGCAACATGCATGCAAGCATTATTAAGCTCCACCCGCTTCACGCGGTTCGCTACGAGTGGTCAAAACACTAACCTAACCTAACCCACCAATGTCAAAGATACCTTTATTCAAATAAACTTAGTAACTAAGCGCTTTTACGTTTTCCTTCGTTTCAGACTTTTTAACTGACAAGAAGGTAGCATTAAAAGTTTTTCTTCATTCATAATAATTACTTAAATTGGTTATGCTTTTTTATATTATGCTTTAAAACATTAGTAGCTATATTAACCATAAATAAAAAAAACCGGCCAAGTGCGAGTCGGACTCGCGCACGAAGGGTTCCGTACCAAAAAACGGCAAAAAAATTACGTTTGTTGTATGGGAGCCCCCCTTAAATATTAATTTTATTCTGTTTTTAGTATTTGTTGTTATAGCGGCAGCAAAAATACATCATCTGTGAAAATTTCAACTGTCTACCTGTTGTCGTTATTAATATCGAGCAAAAAACAGCAAAACAATCACGTTTGTTGTATGGGAGCCCCCCTTAAATATTAATTTTATTCTGTTTTTAGTTTGTTGTTATAGCGGCAACAGAAATACATCATCTGTGAAAATTTCAACTTTCTAGCTATCACGGTTCATGAGATACAGCCTGGTGACAGACAGACAGACCAACAGACAGACGGACAGCGGAGTCTTAGTAATAGGGTCCCGTTTTTACCCTTTGGGTACGGAACCCTAAAAAAGATAATTATTTACAACTAGCGGCCGCCCGCGACTTCGTCTGCGTGGAAAGTTTTTTGCTATCCCTCGGGAACAATATTTTTTTTTCGGGATTAAAGGTAGCCTATGTCCTTCTCTGTACCCTTGACAACATGTATGCAAAATTTCATGATGATCGGTTCAGTAGTTAAGACGTGAAGGTGTAACAAACAAACAAACAAATAAACAAACAAACGGACTTTCGCATTTATAATATTAGTAAGGATGTTACGTTACGTATTTATCTTATATTTTTTAGGTAATCTGAATTAAAATGATTCTTCCAAAAATCGTTTCAGACTTGAATATTTATGGTTAAATCCATTATGCACTTCAATTACCTTTAGACGTATAACCATTATGCCCTTTCCTTTTATGGTAATTAAAATTATGTTAAAGGAGATTAGAGTAAGTAAGAATTATGCCGATGAAACCTTTCTGCGTTCATAAAACTCTGCTTATCATAAATTATGCGAAAAGACTTTATGCCAAAACTGTTATGCCAAACGACATTATAACTAAAAAGATTATGCGACCGAAATGGCACCCTTTACAATAATTGCAGTTTGTATTGTAAAGAAAAAAAGAAAGAGAAGTTTATTAGAAATGACGGCCTGTGTAGTCAAATGGAGTAAAAGACGCAAAGAGGCAGTAAAAAGATGCAAAAATAACGTATCTAATTTTTTTCGTTTAAGTATAGAAAATATCTATGAGTAAGTATACAAATTATGGACGCTAATAAGCAACCAGTGCTCAAACGCTTTGTGCTGCATAATTAAATGCCAACATTTTTAGCTCCATTCACTTAATAAGTTGTAATTTTCATGTGGTGCCATTTTTTGAGCGGAATGCTTCTATAGATTTTAGTTAGCTGCTTTTATTATACAACGTGTTACAAGCGGTTTTTTTTTGCGATTTCAGAGTTGGTCCCATAGTAAAAGTTGTTCAGTTTCATGGTTCCTGTACTACCATATTCGGCATTAGGGGTTATTTTGTAACACTTTGAATAATAAAAGTGATTTGAATAACAAAGAAACATACACATAACAACAACTAAGAAAACTACTCAACTATAGTTATATGCTCAGTATACTTTTTTTATTCACAACGGGATGGTGCTTGACCTTTATTGCACCTGATGTTAAGTGACGATAAATCCCAACGTAGAAGCGCTCTACACCCGGAATCCTCATTACTGAGGAACTGGATATCTTACCTCTAACTGCCGGAACACAACAATTTTTAAATTGCTGTTATGGCGTCAGACTTAGGTAAGATGATGGTAACAGCCAGGAGGACTTGAAATAAGCCCTACCACCAATCAAACAGAGTACGAGTACAATTAAAAAACACTTTTCTTTTTGACAATCTTCCGGCGAAATGAGAATCCGACCTTTTGCAAATCCGACCATAAGGGGAAGGCAACTGTCAAAATGGCGCTGCGTACGCTTGTTCCACGAGAGCTATGAAAACAAAGGACTTTTACTTAACAAATTGTTTTTTTAGCTTTAAAATTATTAAATTTTGTGTAATAGGCCTTAAAAATGTTGGCACTTGCATATTTCCGAAAAATCTGGGTATAGAAAAAAAATATATATTCTGTAAGAATAAAAACGTCTTAATTTGGCTTTAAATTCCGGCATTTGCATTGTAGAATAGTCTTTTATATCCATTTTGGGTCAATGGGTCTTTTTCGTTAAAAAAATACCACAAAATAAATACCTATTTTCCCATACATTTTGTTCTGAACGTCTACTGTCTTAGGAACAAGCGTACGCACTACGCAGCGACATCTATAATTAGCTTTGCGTTGCCAACCCCATTGAGTAGGTCTTCGATCGCCGAGCCACAGTTTTACGAATTGCCCGGCCCGAACGCTGTTCTCGTTCTAGCAAATAATATTTCTGAGCAATATAAAAACTGTGGAAAACTATGAAGCCGAGGTTAACCCTAAACGAGCACAAATTGACGGTAGCAAAAATAAATTTAATAAAATAAACGTAATTTGAGAAGAATTTCTTCAAGTGGAACACCTTTGACCTAAACCAGCCGAGTTGTAATTGCCTGAATAGTTATTCGGCTTAATAGTATTAGCTTGCTTGACTGCCAACTGTAAATAATTAATCACTTGGCCAATTATGAATCGCATTACAGTGGTAATTCAAAGGCCTTTGACTACTGATGTGAAATTTAAAATAGTCGAACCTAAGCAGTTCATTATTTGGCCTAATTAAAACAATATTCTTACCAATTAGGCTCTATATTCAATCGGTTATATAACTAACGTATGAAAATTCTAAATAAAATATTTTTTTTTAACTAAAAAGCGTAGAAAAGTAATAAAAAAATTTAATAAACGAGAATTTGGCGCTCGACTTCAACGCAACTGCTGCGTTGCATTGCTTGGATTGGAGCGATCAAGAAAAAAAACGCACGTAAAAATACTCGATAGATTGATTCTCTATGGAAATTTTCATTCTGTTTTTCGGCGGCAGATAGCGCAGTACAAACTTCCCATACAAAATTACTCTAGCGCGGTTTTATTGAATGTACTTTGGTATTTAGTTGGTATTTGGTTTGATTTTTGGTTTTCCCGACGTTTCGGCACCTTTGCAGCTGCCGTGACCACGGCATATAAAACATATAAAATAAAACCGCGCTAATATTCCATTTACTCTAGTTTCCTTAATGATCGTCTCCAGCAAGTCAAAATTGATAGTTACATTAGCTATGAGGAATCAGTAACCTTGGGAGTTCCTCAAGGCAGCATCCTTGGCCCGAGTCTATTCCTGATTTACATTAACGATTTATGTCAACTATCACTTGAAGCTGGTAACATTTTCACATACGCTGACGATACAGCTCTTGTATTTCATGGAGGGACTTGGGATGAGGTACACTGCAAGACTGAGGAAGGCTTGCGCAAAGTAACTCTTATAATAGTTAGGCAGAGCGTGGAATAAATAAAGATGGTGTAGTTTGCAGATATTATAATTTTAGTTTCTTCAAAATTTTACACAACTGACAGTCAACAGTTACTAGGAAACAAGTGTTGCCTGGGTCAATCTGTCAAAACGCCAACACTTCCCCTCAAACGAGCATCATCTCATCATTCATGCATCACACAACAGCTAACACAACATCCGAACACTCATACTAACACTCAGTCAAGTTATGCTAGACCTAAGGCCGAAACACACTTCTCAAACTTTATGCGTCCCAACGGCTTGGTCAGAACGTCAGCTACGTTGTCCTCAGTAGCCACATACTGTAACTGAACAGTTGAGTCTTCGACACATTGACGAACATAATGGAACCTTATGTCGATATGCTTCGTCCGTCTGTGTGCAACTGGGTTTTGCGCAAGCTTTATCGTACTCTGGTTGTCTACGTACAAAGATACGGGTTGCGCCGACACTTGTAAAAGAGAAGCAAGAAAACTTCGCAAGTAAGTAGCCTGCTTGCAAGCCTCCGACAGCGCTATATATTCCGCCTCTGTAGACGATAATGCTACGCAGTTTTGTTTCTTGCACTCCCAAGAAACTGGATTTCCACCAACCTTAAAGTTGTATCCTGAAAACGACTTCCTGTCTTTCACGTTTCCGCCCCAATCCGCGTCTACGTAGCCAGAAACGTTCACAGAATTACTCGTGCTCGCTTTAAATATCAAGCCGAGATCTGTCGTTCCCTTAAGGTAACGTAGTACCCTCTTGGCCGCTTTCATGTGGACCTGATGACAACACGAATTATATTGAGATAAGAAACTTACTGCAGCCGAAATGTCTGGGCGAGTATTGCATGCAAGGTAGTTTAGCGCTCCTATCAGTGACTGGTATCTGAGCCGGTTTGGGTGATCCAACACTTCACTTCCTTCCCCTTCAGCCAACACCGTGTGAAGATCTAACTCCATTGGAGTCTTCACTGGTTTGCAATCCGCCAGACCAAAATCCGCCAACAGTTTCTTAGTAAACTTACTTAATGAAACTCGTAATGCACCATTTTCTCTAGTTAGCTCCATTCCAAGAACTTTCCGTGCTTTGCCTAAGTCTTTGATTTTGAAATTCTCCCTCAGACTTTCTAAAAGTTGATTTTTCTTCTCAGTGTTATTATAAAATATTAGAAAATCATCGACATATAAAATTATATGAACATTGTCATTATAATATAGACATGTGTCATACCTTGAACGTTTAAATGACAGTGACAACAACACTTCATTTACTTTTTCGTTCCAAGAGCGTGACGCTTGTTTGAGACCATAAATTGCCTTCAGCAATAAACAAACTTTTTTATCATCTTTTATATAGCCTTCTGGTTGTTGCATGTAAACTTTTTCATGTAAGTCTCCGTTTAAAAAGGCTGTGTTTACATCGAAGTGATCGATTTCCAGATGTTTGTGAACAGCCAATGAAAGCAATAATCTTATTGTTGATCTTCGCGCAACTGGCGAATATGTCTCGAAGTAGTCAACACCATAAGACTGTGTGAATCCTTTCGCCACAAGTCGTGCCTTGTAGGACTTATTCCCATCAGTATCAAACTTGTACTTGAATATCCACTTGCTTCCAACTACTTTGGCTCCAGATGGTTTGTCCACAAGCTTCCAGACTTTGTTTTCGTACATAGAGTCCATTTCCTTTTGCATGGCTTCTCTCCACTCCATTTTATCTTTGCTGTTCAGAGCTTCTATAAAGATGGTGTAGTTTGCAGATATTATAATTTTAGTTTCTTCAAAATTTTACACAACTGACAGTCAACAGTTACTAGGAAACAAGTGTTGCCTGGGTCAATCTGTCAAAACGCCAACAGTAACCAAGTGGCTACAGCGAAATCTTTTGACCCTAAACCTTACTAAAACGACTTTCTTACAGTTTACTGCCAGCAATAGACAATTGCCTGACATAGAAATAAGAGCACACCTGTGTAATCAGAAGAAAATTGGACCTTGCTCTTGTGTTTCTATTTCTAAGTCTTCTTCTGTCAAGTATCTGAGTGTGTTGGTGGATGATCATTTAAAATGGTATCCACACATACAGCTGCTAACATCTCGAACTCGAAAACTAATATGGGTTTGCAAGAAGCTTAGATATGTGGCTGATTTTGATCTTCTCCGTAGAGTATACTGCGCGTTAGCCCAATCGATATTGGGCTACTGCGTGGTTGTCTGGGGGGGAGCTTGCAAGTCTCACATGATCCAAATTGAAAGAGCACAAAGATCCCTACTCAAAACCATGACATTCAGCCCGTACCGGTTTCCTACAGCTGCGTTGTACCAAAAATGCTCTGTGTTATCTGTTAAGCAGTTGTTTATTTTACGTTCGGCAATATTTGTTCGGCAACATCAACATACTCCATATGATCATTCCAAATACGGTGGGAAACGTGTGATTAAAAATGTTATTAAAGTACCTGAATGTCGCACTACGTTAGCTTGACGACAAAGTATGCCTTTATCTATCTATTTATATAACAAAGCCAATAAAATACTTATTTTTTATCCACTCACCTTACACGAATGCAAAGCGAAAGTTTCTAATTGGTTATCCAGCCTAGACTACCAGAAAACTGAAGAACTTCTCCAAGTCAGTGTATAGACGCATGCACACACACACACACACGTACACACACACACACACACACACACACACACACACACACACACACACACACACACACACACACACACACACACACACACACACACACACACACACACACACACACACACACACACACACACACACACAAACGAGGTTTTATTATTTATTTTCTTTTTTTCTTTTTTCTAAATTCTTTAAATAAAAACTTAGTTGACTGAACTAGAATAATGTATCTGGAAGAGGGCGCTGATTACTGAGATACAGGTATTTTGCCTAGTTCAGGAATCAGAGACTTCATTATGTCTGTGTAATATGTTTTATGTCAATAAAGTTATTATTATTATAGTGTTTTATTTCATGTCTAGTGAGCGCGTAAGCTTGAGAAGTGAAAAATTACTCTATCCAATTTTTTTACACGCATTTTTTCTCGTTAGATGTTCGTCCTACGCGTACTGATTGTTTTACCCATTCGATTTTATTTTATCACGGATCGACCTGCTCATCATCATCAGCCATTTTAATGGCCCCACTGCTGGGGCACAGGCCTTCCTTATGGGTGGATAAGGAGGACGGGCCATAACCCACCACGCGGGCCCAATGCGGATTGGTGGGTGTTAACGACTGCAACTACAGCCGGGACCAACGGCTTAACGTGCCTTCCGAAGCACGGAGGAGCTCGAGATAATAAATTTTTGGTCACCCATCCCATGACTGACCCTTGCGAACGTTGCTTAACCTCCGCAATCGCTGGGCCAGGCGCTAAACCACTGCGCCACCGAGCTCCCTGCTCCCGATCGACCTGCTCGGATAGATCCTTTTTAAAGCCAGTCAATGACATCTAATAATAACATGCGTACGAGTAATACGAGTATCGTATTTACAATACTTCACGACACTCTACATTTCTCATTTCCTTTGTATGTCAGCAAGTTTTTTATCTCTCTGTTCCAAGTTCATTGCTCCCTTGGGACCTCTCCACTGTATCTCAACTGCCTAATATTTTATACACACATGTATCGCGAAAAACTTGAAACATTCAAACTACTGTCCCACCGCGCCTCCGAAGGGATGAAGCTTACTACTTTTTAGTTGTTCAGAGTTGTTTTTCGATGGTTGAGGATTATAAAATCGACGTCAGATTGAAACTTTCAGGTAGCTACATTTGTTTGTCTCGTAGAGATATGGAAATAAAACTTTATTAGACTTTATAAAACGATTTAAGCATTGTAAACACATTTGCATCTCGTATAATAATATTTTGTTTGTGGAAAAATGGATTTTATATACTTAAATGCGATTATATAAGAGGTGCTAGTTGGAAAGTTTTTGCTTTAGATACATTGTTGTAATTAATGTCACGAAATGTTTGAAAAATGTTTGAGCTAGGTGCACGATAATTGTCACATAAAAAGATTGCGGTCGTTTTCTCGGTTTTATATTCTTAAGAATTTAAATTCAGAATACAATTAATTATTGACCGTGAAGATTATTACTAAGAACGAGAAATCGATTAAATACAGCTTTTATCAAAGTTGGAAGCCTTCAACACAATACATAGCTGCGACAAACTCAAGAGCGTACATTTTCGATACGATATCATCGTAACTCGGCTTCATAACCACGACCCTTCTAACTATTTGCATGACATTCCAGACTGTGATTACCGCTCCGAATATAAGGCCGTGTACCTTATGATCGCGAGAAGCGATGAAGGGCCGAAAAGCAATAAATAGTTTTGACTGTCATTTGGCACAGAATAAGTAACAGTAAGTACTTTGTCTCATCCTGTGTCACGGTAATGATAATAGGGAATCATATGCATAAGTCACCGATTTTGATAAATTTGAGCTTGATTGCTGCGGACACAATGTAAAAACATGATGGAACAGAAAAAAAAATAAAAAAATCGGTTGGCACTCCGGGAGTGCCGGCAGAAGTGAAAACTTGAATATTAACGTTGTGCATTTTTCATATTTTGAAATTAGCGGCAAATGATTAAAATTACTATACAGTCACACAATTCAATCAGTTTGTAATTTGAGAAAAAATCTAAAGATTTCGCGCCAGTGGCCTTTTTAATTTCATGCACTTGCACGCATTCTACGATTTAAACTTTATAGTCACAGAGTATAAATAAGTCTATGATTTTACTGAAGAGATCGCTGCTATTAGTTCCATTTTCAAAATTAACGCGTTGCTGGTGACACAAGTGCAAGGAAATTGTAAGTTTTTACATGACGTCTTAAAATGACGCGCCGCCATTTTCAACGCGCCTCGTAGAAAGAGAGGGGGATACTTCCGCCGCCGGCTGTCTTCTTTCCATCCGTCTTACGCATTTTCAGCCACGTGATTCCTGACGCGAGTTTAGCATTTTTTCCCCATACAAAAACGCACAACGCCGCTAAAGAAGTTTTCACTTCAAAAATGAATTATTTTAGTTGTATCACACGATGAAATCAGGGGAGAACAACGATATTTTTTCATTTTCGGATATAATGAACTTAACAGTTAGATAGATTATTGCGCGAATATTTAACGCGCCTGAAACACACCTGAAACGTGACAAATGACGTCACATATTTGTATAGAGCGTTTTTGGCGGGAGCTGATGCGTGCTAACTTCAAGTAACTATATCACGAGAAAAAAACGCAAGAGAAAAGTTTCAATATTACAGTTGATTTACTCACGAATTATACTTTTGATTTTGATTTAAAAAAATGATGCATATTCCCTATGACCATACCAGTGTCCTTGAAATATAATACTATCACTTATTACAAATGTACTACGTACGCTACGTACGTATTGACTATCTCTTATCTTATTTTGTGGTATTGGCCCCACATAGAGAGGAATCAGTTAGTGTGAAACAGTGACAAGTGTGACTAGTCGTACCCTAATTGATATTATAATCGCGACAGGAAAAGGTTTAATTGAGGTATTGCCATAAGAATTATGGTATTCCTTATGCAAAAACTTCATCTTGATAGCCACTTTTAAGAAAAAAGTAGAAAATGTCTGACTCAAATACTCAATCGCTGTACTTATAAACACAACCTTGTAAAGGGTAGCAGTTAATAAAAACAAAGTTGCCACGATACAGTGACGAGCGTGACTAGTCGTACCCTAATTGATATTAGAAGCGTGACTTGTATAAATTATATAAATTAAATTTATCTCGATGTCCATTTAAAAAAAGTAAAGAAATAGTCACATTTAACCCTTTAATCGCTGTATTTATAAACATAGTCTTACAAGGGGAAGCAGTTGCCATGATACTGTGACAAGCGTGACTAGTCGTATACCCTAATTGATATTAGAAGCGCGACAGGGAAATGGTTTTGTCAAGGTACTTGTTGTGATTGTTTTGGCGTTCGGGAACTGATGTGATGATTGTGAATGAAACAAATGAGCGTTACTAATCGTACCTACCATAAAATTTCCGAAGAGTGGCAGGTAAATGGTTTAATCGATACGAGTACCTATTTAGTTTAAGACTACTTTTTATTGATGCTTACTAAAGAGGTATTACAAAAGTACTTCCAATCCGCTAGTCACTGGGCTCATAGATACTGCCTTATAAGGGGGAAGGAGTTGTTATGTATGATACAGAGACGAGCGTGACTAGTCGTACCCTAATCGATATCAAAAGCGCGATAGGTGAATGGTTTAGTTTCGGTATTGTAAAGAAATTAACTTTGTCTCGATGCCCATTTAAGAAAGTAAAGAAATAGTCACATTTAACCCTTTAATCGCTTTATTTATAAACACAGCCTTACAAGGGGAAGCAGTTGCCATGATACACTGACGAGCGTGACTAGTCGTAACCTAATTGATATTAGAATCGCGACAGGGAAATGGTTTTGTCGAGGTACTTGTTGTGATTGTTTTGGCGTTTGGGAACTGACGTGCTGATTGTGTCTCACTAATTGTTGTGTGAACAGATATGAGTGTGAGTGGCACTTGAATGTGATGACAGGCGAGGCAAAGTTGGTAATGTTTATTTTTCTATCAACTAGAAGACTTGTCTGTTATTATACTTAAGAAAGATATATTAACAAACAAAACAGCTCAGTTTCAAAGCCATTTTAACTTAATTTATAATATAATCATCTTATCTACTTTTATAGAATATAGGCTCAATTTTCAATTTCCTTTGAGTTAACTATTTTAAATTTCAATTTGAGATGATATCTCGGAGATCAGTGGCCACAATGTCCACTACAAAAACATTCGTACTCCAAACGATGTCGCATTCATAAATAAAAAAGTTACAATAGAAAACTCTATTCAAAGTTCAGTGATAGAGTTTTCCGAAACAAGGAGCAAGTCATTCTGGATCCGCTTAGTAATGCGAGTCACAGAAACTTCAGACGAGCTTGCCTTAAACAGTTTTAAAATCACTGAATTCTTATTCCACGTTGCTGAATATTCTAGAAGCTGTATTTTTCAATTTACATGATTATTTTTGGTAGAAAACAAATCACCGCTGGAAGGTAGTCTTATTTTCGAGAATTTCGGAACGCCCGCCCGCCTGTCCCTATATATTCTACGTCGCAGTATCGGAATTTAATAAAATATGATATTGAGTCGTGCCCGCCCACCGGCGGCAGTCGGTTTGATTTAAAATGTCGTGCCTACTGGCACCTGTTTGGAGAAAAACGTTAAAATACGTTAAGCTTGTCTTCTGTCGTCAAGGATAATTTTAAAGAATAAGTTTTAGATAATTTAATATTTTTCTTTAAGTATAATTGTCTGAGTAATGCTATTGCGAAACGTATTTCGTGGAATACCTACTTCATTTTGAGGTCTTTTTTAAGTATCACTTTAAATACGTATAATATATGCGTATATTTTATGACAGACAATAAAAACAAGTCGTTTAAGTATAATGCATAGAAAGTCGTAAAAATAACCTTGTTTTTTACAGCTGTTGTTCAAAAAGCACAACCATTTATGCAGGTCCATTTAACATAAATGTCATATTTAAGCTCAAACCCAAATTGAGTCAACGTAATTGATGAGTGGATTAGGGTAATTCTTCAATCTGCTCATACATTCTTGGAAAATCCTTAAATAACTGGGTAGATTTTCCAAGTACTGTACAAGTAGATAAACAAATCATAGAATATTTCTGTCAATTTGTTTACTAGCTCCAGCTAAAATGAATAGCATTGCATTATAAAAGCACTCAAAAAAGAAGGACTTTCTACACTATAATATCTTACCTTTGTTTAGGTACCTGGTTTTCAGAAGGTTTATTAGCAATTTTAGGTAAAACCACAGAATAAATTATACAGCAATATTTATTCTGTAGTTTTACTACAGAATAATAGTACAGCAAACATTTCAGCGTCTACAGCGTTTCTTACAAACCAATACAAATGAAATCCTTAGTTTATTAGATCGCTTATAAGGTCACAAGATTTTACAACTAAAAATTTATAATCCCACCAAAATCATTTTCATGAATAATGTTGCCAAGACCTCGCACTGTCAAAAAGTTATCAGCCCTCATGTAGAGCCAAGCTTCTAACTCTACGCGCCCTAACTATACAAGCCCTAACTTCAAAAACTACACCTTAGTCAAAATATATGGCTTGGCCATTTCTCTACATGGAAACCTTTCTAATAAACAATAGTTCTTGTAGTAACGAAACCGCCAAGCTACATATTTTGACTAAGGTGGAGAGTTTTTGAAGTAAGGGCTTGCAGAGTTAGGGCTCGTAGAGCTAGGAGCTTGGCTCTACATGAGGTTGATCTCCAACTTAAAGCATCGTAGTGGAATATCAAATATTTTGGCTGATCTGTTGTATCATTTAATAAGATCACACTATAAAATTATAATGTGTTAGTTTTTAGTTTTTGAGTAAACTTTGAATGATGTTTTGTAATTTCTAGACATGAAATATTACAAAAAAACATAATTACGAACACATGTGCAGACAACACATTTTAATTATTTTGAACGAGTTTATTGTCTGCCATTGTCAGCTAAACCTAATTTATTTGTGTACCTCTGTAATTAATTAATCCACCAAACAAATAAGCATTTTACAAATAAAATGCGATTATTATAGAACAGAGTAGACATCAAATAATAACTAAAGCTTTGGTGTTTGAAATTCCATTAGCGTTATCATTAATATTTGAAAATTCCTTTAAGAAAAGTCGCAAAATTTAAGTATCTGGGTCATTGGGTTTTCGAGGATCTTAATGATGATTCAGACCTGGAGAGAGAACGCAGGGCATTGTCTGTTCGATGCAATATGCTGGCTCGCAGGTTCGCATCGCACGATGTACGAGAGAAGTAAAGGTCACGCTCTTTAGAGCTTTCTGCCAATCCTTCTACATGTGCAGCTTTTGGGTCACATAAACGCGGCGAGCATACAATGCATTAAGAGTGTAATATAACAATGCATATAGGGTGCTGATGGGACTACCGAGGCACTGCAGTGCTTCAGGCATGTTTGCACAGGCCTCTATCGATGGATTTCACGCCTTATAATAAGAAAACGGTGCGCCTCATTATTAAATCATGTGTGAAATACTCCTAAAAGCATCCTATGCATGATAGCCGATCGATGGGACGGGCCGATGCTGGTACGCTGCTGCTGGGCTAGCCTGCACTCTAGTAGAGCAGGACAGTGTATTAGCTTCGGCAAGTTTTATGTTTTTATGTTTTATTTTATTATTTATGATTTTTAATTTAATTCTCATTTCATATAATTTTGTAATTTTTAATATGGGTTATTTTGGTCTTGAAACAAACTTTTATTTATTTCTTTATTTATTAAAAACCACTTCGTTTGAAAGGCGATAGTTATAATAATATTAACTCTAGTAATCAATGCACATGTCGCAGGCAACTGGTTTAATCAGCCACTCGATTAACGGCCTAGTCATTTAATTGAACAGCATCGTTTAATCACTGGCAAAAATGTCATTTTTTTAAATACCATGTTGTGGTTGTGGACGGTAGTAGTCTCCAATCTGCTGTTATTCCTGTACTTTTTCGAAAACAAAGTTGTTTGATTTTTTTTCACGAAACCCAAAATTCTGAAAATTTTTCATATTAATAAGGGAGCTTATTCAGAACTATTAAGTAAAAATCAGCCAATTTGATTATTTTTAGGCATTCCCAATGGGGATTATGCGGAAATCGTATTAAATGTGACCGTATTAAGTGGGTTTTACTGTAAGTATCTAATGCTTGTTTATAGAAAAATAATATATTTTGATGAGGTGTTACTACAATTTTATTGTTGGTTGTGTTTGGAGCTTTATTGGCTGCTCTGTAAGAAAGGGATTAAAACAAAAATAAGTGATTGAATTAGAGTTATTTGAATTCAATTTATTTACTTGACAAAAATACTAAACTCTAAAAAAAAGAAGCGCATTGTCATATAAATATTTATAAAGTTGTGTTAAAGCTTTTGCCCGTTAGCACATAAGAAGGTTGTTATAGCAAAGACGGAAAAGAGTGATAGGTAATATTCTATGAACGAGTTTAGTTTTCTTTTTAATGAGAAGATTAACTAAAACCCTATTAAGTATATCCTTAATCTCATAAGAATATAGACAGAAATACGCAAAAGAGATAAAACGTGAATATAGTGCCAGCACAGTCCCGACTTCCAAGGCGCACTTAAGAAACACATTTTTTCCCAGAACAAACAGCGAATGTTCTAGGGCGGTCATCATTTCGCCTATTTTCATAATCTGCATTCGCGTCGGGGACTTTATGGCCTCGCTTTAGGGTCTGTATTTGCATGACAATGGTTGAGTCATTTAATTTATTGCCGCTGGGAGCTTGATGATACCCAGTAACTTGCGTCGCTTTGTTGGTAAAAATGGCGCGAGTTCAGCTAGATGTATTCTGGTCGGACAATGTAGGGAAGTATCGGAACATTTAAATTAGCCTATTGTGCCGTTATGAAGAAGATTTTGTATTTTTTTCTTTATTCCTTTCATTCGAGACGCGTGCTTTTCTCAAGCAAAATCATTTTCTTTGTATATTGTTACGCATGTTGATTTCTAGTAACTATATCAATAAACCTCTTTGGAAAGGGAGATCAAATGAGAAGCCACAGAATTTTAGTTGTAATGCCTTTGAAATAGTAAATAAAAAGTAACTTTCACCAATCTGGTGTTGTTAGAGACTGTCAGAAAAAAGGTTTTTTAACCCGCTGCTGTATAGGAAAATACCGTGTGATGTATTGGGTATATTGAAAATAGGCGGGACAATATGGTAGCGTAATCTGGCCTTTATCGCGGCCGGGCCGGATAGGAGCTGGCCTATCTGCGTGCACGCCCAATATTGTTGGGCTAGTGTTGGGATTACGAATAAATATCTATTAAAAAAAAAACTTTTTACTTGTGCAAATGGCAACGTCGCGGTCGTCGGCGGCCGCGTAATCATCGCTTTATTTCGAACAGTCGATAAGAAAATTATACTACTTATCTTTCTAATAGGGATGTATAGTGTGTCTTCGTTGAAGTGAGCTATAAGCTCAAGGTAACTACCACGAATGATGGTAGCATTAGATTATCAATCATGTGATTCTTATTGTCGGATAATTATACTACAAACTGTATATGTCACTGTAAAACAGGGGCGGATCCAGAATTCAAGTTTGGGGGGGGCCCTCGGAGCCTCGGGTCTAGGATTACCTTGTCTTGCCTTTGGTGATATACAGTGCCTTTGGTCTTGAACTAGCGATAATTTAAAGGCGTGTAATACACCTAATTTTATCGACTAAAACACCCACATGTTGGGGTCTATCCCTGTTGGATTGGCCGCCATTTTAAATTTTACTTTTTATTTTAGATGACCCTGCAGAAAAATATTAATTTCTCCGGATTTAGAAGTCCTACAGTTATAACAAAAATATTGTTCGAAAGCTAATATCGAGCTAATATCACCTAATAATTTAAAAAATAAAATATGTAAATTTTTTGTTTAAGTACGTCATAAAAATTTACTGAAATAAAATTTTATACGAAATTTGTGCGATTTTTTTGAGTTTTTATTACATTTCTCAAAAACTAGGACATTAATGTCTACTTTTTTGCACTATTCAAATACACAAGAATATTATCTACAAAACGATTCTAAAATTTATTGCTCTATGTTGCATATTCAAGAGTTATTTTTGTTTGAACTATGACCCTTACGTAACCAAAAAATGATTATTTTCGAAAATGGACATAAGCATTTTGAACACATTTTAAATTAGGTTGATAATATTATCTGAATAATAATTTCATCAAATTGTCGTATATGGATACATATTATATATAAAGCGTGCACCAATGTAATTGATTAGTAATAAAGTCATCTAAACGGACAACGGTCGTTTCACTCCCGATATGGCGACCCTGCCGGCCAAGACAATGTAAACACGTGCGTTGTGCAAGCGCCCGGCGCGCTGCGCCGCGGCCGCTGTGGATGGCTGCGATGCAAGCCACCACAATTAATAAAGACATTATAAACTAACAAAAGTAGAGTAATATTGAAAAGAAGTTAAAGTAATTAAAATCATAAAAAAAGTATCTACGAAGTCTACGTGTGTCGTGTACCGTAGATACTCCGAGCCTATGAAAAAATGGTTTCACAAAATGCAGCCGGGAGACGTTCGTTGTCCTGGTCAAGAGTGACAAAATGTTTTGAAGAAAATTATGAAAAAAGTAGTGTGAGTGCCCGTGAGTAAATCCATCGCTAACAAACACTATAAAGTGAAATTGTATTTTTAAAGTGACAACAGTGTTAAAGTAATTTGTTTCTTGTAGTATTTATATGAGTAATTCGATATTTTCTATTTCTAATAATGTTTACGTATTAATTTTATATATAAATTTCAGTAACTAAGAAAATGTATGATTTACTAATATTATGCCATTTTGACGCACAATTATTGCACATAACAATGTTTTACAAATATTAAATTATAAAATACTTCGATTTTTTTTAAAGATAATCTACTAATAATTTTGTTTCTTTACAATGGTGTTAAAAGTAATTTGGTATCTTGTAATATTATTACAAGTAAGACGATATTCTTTTACTTACATACTTACATATTTTTAGTAAAATGTATGTTTTGTTAACTCTAAATCCTAATTAATTAAGTATACATTTGTCGTTTCTCGAGAAGTGTAAGACGATATTATGGATTTATTTTGTCTTTTTAGAAATACGAATAAGATAAATCTTAATTCTTAAAAAAAATAGCTCAGAGGTCATAAGTTTCGTTGCCTTCTGCAATTATGAAATTCATTTCCAATCGAACAATAACAATATATCATAAGAACAATAAAAGAATACATCTTTTGTTTATCTGTACGAAGTCATGCGACAATTGTTTTAATTTGATAAGGCATTGTTTAACATTTGCCGGACTTCTGAGAAGAAAATGAATTGATTTTGCAAACCAATGCTCTCACTTTGCATTAGGAAGTGTGTGTCAATGAATATTTTTTTTGCAATGTGATGAATGGAAATCGAATAGTTACCAACGTTAAGAGTTATGCTATGCTTAGCAACAGTTCTCGAAATATTCTTGAAACAGGGAAAGGCCTACCCTTATTTTCAGAAATATTAAGAAAACCAAGCGATTTTTAAAAGGAAAAAGTGAGACTAAATATAGGGATGAATAAGTAATGGAATAAATGACATGGATTTTTTTATACAAATAATAATGCTTTTGAATGATTAGTGGTAACGTTATTGAGATAATGTTTGATATAAAGTATAAAATAAACAACGTTAGACCCGAGCGGATTTCGTTGATTTATTTATACTCATGTAAGCGATAATAAAGATATACAATGTGAAATGTATTGTATAAAACTGGGATATATTTTGAATAATTTTGTTTCGAACCAGAAAATAATTTTGTTTAATGAAACGAATGGAGTACGTATACTAATTATTAACTTATTTTTCTTTAATACCAGAAGATATGTTTTGTAGTAAATATGATGAAACAAATAGCGTAAAGTGATAATAACTGGGATATATTTTTTACCAGAAGATGTTTTTATTAACTAAAAGTTGATAAATAGATAAAAAGATTTTTCAGATAAAAAATCTGAATTTTTTTCTTACAAATATTTGTGTAAGAAATTAGATGGTTAATACGTAAGTTATTTTTTTGAGAAAAAAGTTTTTAAGATCATTATTTTTACTGTCATTTTTGTCTTAAATTTTTAAGTATGTTTTATAGTAGAAATATGTTTAACTACAGGTACCTGTTTGTTTACTACTTACATTTTGGACAAAAGTAAACACTATAAGAATAAATAATAATATAGTTCTGTAGTACCTACTAGTTAATAATGTGTTTGTAGCAAGTTAGTATTTTTTTACCTGTTGTTAAGAAAAATGCACATTTATTGTTTAATTTTTTTTTGTTACCTATAGATTGAACTTTTTTTTCTGTTTTTTTTTTATCACCCCGGTGGTGTCGTATATGGATACATATTATATATAAAGCGTGCACCAATGTAATTGATTAGTAATAAAGTCATCTAAACGGACAACGGTCGTTTCACTCCCGATAAAATGATAAAATCTAGTTTTTTGGAATTTTGTTTATTTTTATTTTCGATAATAACCATTTAGTACTTGTAAGGGTCATATTCAAACAACAATAGCTCTCGAAATATGCAACATAGAGCAACAAATTTTTAAGTTTTTCTATGGATAATATCCCTGTGTATTTGAATAATGCAAAAAAAGTGAACATTAATGTCCTAGTTTTTGAGAAATGTAATAAAAAGTAAAAAAAATCGCACAAATTTCGTGTAAAATTTTATTTCAGTAATTTTTTATGACGTATTTAAACCAAAAATTTAAACATTTAATTTTTTAAATTGATAGGTAATATTATTAGCTTTTAAACAGTATTTTTGTTATAACTGTAAGACTTCTAAATCCGGAGAAATTTATATTTTTCTGCAGGGTCATCTAAAATAAAAAGTCAAATTTAAAATAAAATAATAAAATAAATAAAATTGATATAGTATGAGGTACGTGCAAGATACACATTAATATATAAAATAGTTAAATATATCTAATAAATAAAATAAAATACTTAAATATATAAAATCAACACAATTATTTATGTATACATGATAATAAAAACTAAAAATGAACTTTTATTCACACACTTACGAGTAAATACTACACATGTAATTATATATTCCTACAAATTATGTGGGTATAATAAATACATTGTTTTTAATATGTATTTGGTTTATAATAATACACATTGTGTGTGCATATCATAATATAAACAAATAATATATATATACATATTTATATATAAATACCTAACCAAAATATATAAAACAAACTTATTATCTAAACATTTAAAAATAAAACTAAATAATGGTATAAAGTTGACACATTAACATTAGCAAGTTGAGTTTAGTTTAGCTAAGTTAATTTGATCTGTTCACCTTGCGTATACTGTAAACTTATGTTGGCTACTAGTAGACGACGATACTACTCTGCCGCAACACAGTTTTTTAACTAGTGTGGAGGGTAGCTGTCATTATCTGCTACCGCTGTTACTATTCTATCTTCATTGTTAATGAAAATAATATCATTGTGAATGGACAAATAAAAGTTATTATTATTATTATTATTATTAAATGGCGGCCATTCCAACAGGAGTGGGGATAGACCCCAACATGTGGGTATTTTTATCGATAAAATTAGGTGTATTACACGTCTTTAAATTATCGCTAGTTCTAGACCAAAGGCACTGTATATGTAAGGAAGGATGCCTTAGGATGCAGAAAATGCCTGGTTTTTCAGAAAAATGCTTGTGTATAGGAAATGAGACGGCCGCGCAGCGCGATTTTTAGTCAGTTTTATCCACTAGTCTTGTACTCTTGCCTGTCTATAGTAAAAAAAATGGCCGCGCAGCTCAATTTTTAGACAGTTTCACTCACTAATCTTATCTGTCTTTAGTAAGAAAACGGCCGCGCAGTGCCATTTATAGTTAGTTTCATCCGTTATACTTGTACTCTTGCTTATCCGTTGTAAAAAAACCGGTCAAGAGCGAGTCGGACTCGCGCACCGAGGGTTCCGTACAATCATAAATATATTTGGATATGTTATTTTAGGACAGTCTTTAAAAAAGTAGGATAAACGGCAGACAGGTAGAAGGGCGAACAGGCGGACAGTTAATTTACAAATGCTGCTTATGGTGACTGAAAAACGTTTCAGCCACTCCACATTGCAAAATGTTTATATTACTAGTCCATCAGCCATTTTAATGTCCCCACTGCTGGGGCACAGGCCTTCCTTATGGGTGGATAAGGAGGACGGGCCATAACCCACCACGCGGGCCCAATGCGGATTGGTGGGTGTTAACGACTGCAAATGCAGCTGGGACCAACGGCTTAACGTGCCTTCCGAAGCACGGAGGAGCTCGAGATAATAAATCTTTGGTCACCCATCCCATGACCGAACCTTGCGAACGTTGCTTAACATCCGCAATCGCTGGTCCAGGCGCTAAACCACTGCGCCACCGAGCTCCTCGTTATTATTATATTACTATATAGTAATATATATAATTACTTAGTAAAGTATGAACTTATTCTTCGTTTATTCGTACGGCAAATAGTAGGTAATTATATTTGAACCAGCCACCAATTTATTATTGTAGTGTTAGGTTGCGCCATCTCTTGACCCATAGTGGAACTACTTTTTGCCCTTAGGTTAGCATGCTTAGGACAGCGCCATCTGTTGACTGGTAGTGAAACTAAAAAAAAATTGTTTATTTTTTGAATTTCTAAAAAAGTGTGTTATATTGAGACATCGTTTTATTTTTCCTGTAATCTTTACATAAACTACTATCACATAGAATTATTTCAGATTTTTTCTCTTTGCAAACTTCGGAGATAAGGGGGGGGGGAACGGTAATTTTTTTTTACATTTTTCATCATAAGTCGAAAACTATGCGGCCTAAAAAAAAAGAAAAAATTGTTTCAAAATGTGCAAACAGCGCTCTTTCATATGATACCCCACATGCCCTAATCACCTCACTTAAAATTTTTAAGACCCCTTTTCAGTCCCTGTTGTAAAAAAAAATATTAATTTTATTATTTCTTTCTTATTTGCAAAATAGTTGGGCAAATGTCATCTAAAACTATTCCAAATTTCAAGTTGATACCATTAGTAGTTCTCGAGATATTTAGCTGTGACAGACAGACAGACAGACTGAGTCACACCATAAGGGTTCCTTTTTTACCATTTTGGTACGAAACCCTAAAAAAGCAGCCGCGCAGCGCGATTTTTAGTCTGTTTTATCCACTAATCTTGTCTGTCTATCTATAGTAAAAGATACAGCCGAGCAGCACCATTTTTAGTCAGTTACAACTGTTATACTTGTACTCTTGCTTGTATATAGCAAAAAAAGCGGCCGCGCAGCGCGATTTTTAGTCAGTTTCATCCACAAATTTTGTCTGTATTTAGTAAAAAAACAGTCGCGCAGCGCCATTTTTAGTCAGTTTCATCCGTTTATCTTGTACTTTTGGCTGTCGTTAGTAAAAAATACGGCCGCGCAGCGCGATTTTTAGTTAGTTTCATCAATTAATCTTGTCTGTTTAAAGTAAAAAACGGAGCCTGCGATGCGCCTTTTTTTTTATCCACTAATCTTTCAATATGTGGTTTCATCCGGGCAGACGGGTAGCTTGCGCAGCAAGGTTTGCGTGATTGGAGCATGTACGCAAGATTTCACAGCGAGACTCACTACACTAACTACACTTAACAAAAATGCCTGTCTCTGCTTTGCTCCAGCCGCAAGCCTTGAAACCGTAAAATGCTTGTCAAATGCGCCAAATATCTGTCAGATGGTAACCCTACTCGGGCCACGTTTTATGATTTAAAAAAATAAAGATAGAGGCACTGACACTAGCTACATAAAACAATAAGACTTTAAAAAAAAAATTTTAATGCAAAGTCCAATGTTATCCGCAATCGGCTTCGTGGGGGAGGCCATGGCCCCCTTGCCCCCCCCCCCCTGGATCCGCCAATGCTGTAAAACCGACATATGTAAATCCTAAGATTTTTCCAGTAAAACCTAAGATTTACCAATTCTTGATTGTTAAAGTTCGCACTGTTCTGTGATCATCGTTCATTCAAACATTTCCCACCATTCACTTGGTAAATCTTTTTATCGATATGCGAATACCTGTTAATAGCTAAGTAGATTTAAGAAATTGTTTCCATACAATGTATAACTGCTGTTGGTATTCCGAACATATTAAATCCTTACTAATATTATAAATGCGAAAGTCCGTTTGTTTATTTGTTTGTTACGCCTTCACGTCTTAACTACTGAACTGATCATCATAAAATTTTGCATACACGTTGTCAGGGGTACATAGAAGGACATAGGGTACCTTTCATCCCGAAAAAAGTATTGTTCCCGAGGCATAGCAAAAACCCTTTCCACGCAGACGAAGTCGCGGGCGGCCGCTAGTAATAAAATAAATCTTAGGTTTTACCTCACAGATAAGGTAAATGCTGAAAAATATTTATTTTGAAGGTGTTTTAAAATAATAATTTACTTATTACTAATAAATTCATCAAATCATAATAATTTAAATAAAGGATTTGTCTGAGGGTAATTTTATTGTAATGTATGACTTAGTAATACTCCTACAGAGAAAATAAAAATAATAATGATATTGAAGAATACATATTGACAATGAAAAATATTTAAGGATTTTACTTTGTGTTATTTACTTTACTTTATTTTTTATTTTGAAATAAATTACTAAGTTATTATAGCTACTTCAATGTTTTATTAAAAAAACCCAACATTTACCAACCGTCATTGGTAAAACCTAGCCTGTGCCAAACTCTAATGGTAAAAGCCCGAAAAATGGTGTCCTTTTTATAATCCTTACATTTACCAACTCTTAAAATTTATAATGTTGGTAAATTTTAAGATTTTCCAGTAAAATCTAAGATTTACCAATATACGGGCTTTTACAGTAACATTAATACTATAAGTATGTCATAAATTTAGTAAAAGTCACTTTTATTTTAGCATTTTTTTGTGATAGCAACCCATCACTAGTAGAGACTGTATTGCGAACTCCGGAGATAGAGGCTATGAGCTCCCGGTCGATAGGGAAAGTTATTCAATAAAATTATTTTATGTACTTACTTTTCAGGGTTAGGAATTTTGCTAGCGTAGGTATGTACGAGTATGATGGTTATCAGGACTGTGTATACAGGCATAATGTTCTTTGGTAGTAGATGATGAAACTTTTGCTAGTTACTTTAGTTCTTTGTGTCTGAAGCATTCCTTAAGATTAAATTGTATTTTAGTAGCATAAACAAAATTTCATAATTTTTAATAGGTAATTGTTCGTATCAGATCGTTATACAAGGTTATTTTTAGTTTATACAAAACCTCTCGTGGGGTTGATTTGACCATCAAACTGAACATTTTTCATTAAGGGATCAACCTTAGAATCGCAAAAAAAGGGCTGTTTCATACATTTCGCTGGAGTAGGATTGTACTTTTGTATTGGAACAGCTGTTTTTTTTTCGTGATTTTGAGGTTGGTCCCATAATTAAAGTTGTTCAGTTTGATGGTCTGATAGACTTCACGAGAGGTTTTGTATTAACTAAAAATAACCTTGTTCTTACTATCCTTTGCAAGTAGGGATTGCAATTGCTGGATCCAGCATCCAGCAATCCAGCTGGATCCAGCGCTTTTTTTCACATGCTGGATCCAGCATAATGTGCTGGATCCAGCGGCACGGATCAGCAAACATATCAAATTCGCAATTAGTTACTTTACGTCTTTAATAGCCACCTTTTCCGATTGAAAGCGATCATTTGTTGATGGTTTTAGACTATTTGATGACATTCAAACTGACCAGACCGTAAAGCCCGAAAGGGTCTTCTCAGCAGCCTATACTTTATGCAGTTCTGTGCGAAGTAGGTTAGGCGATATGACTATAGTTAAAATATGTTTTTAGTCTCTAACTTATACGGATAAGGGGTACAAAAATCTTGGTTTTGTAATTAGGACCTGTAAACCTTTTACAAATTTAAATGCAATCAAAGCAGTGTATTTCGCTTATGTTCGAAGTATTGTTGAATATGCCAGTCCCATATGGAACCCTCAGTACGCCGTTTACTCGGACCGCCTGGAGCGACTACAAAAAATTTTTTTAAAACATTTAAATTTTCGTTTTCGTAATTATGGTTTAAAGGAGTACAAAGATAATTGTAAGCAATATAAATTATTAACCTTGGCTGACAGACGAAAACTTCTGGATTTGTGTTTTTTGTACGATCTAGTTAAAAGTAACATAGATTGCTCCGAGTTAGTATCAGGTGTAGCGTACAATGCACAGCCCCGCCGCGCTCGCCGTCAGCAACCCCCACCACTTTTACTGGCTCTTAAGACGAGAACTAATTATGCGGGTAACGCGCCCATCTCCCGATTGCCTCGGACGTATAGTGATGTGTTTAGGGATATTGACGTCTTCATTGACAGCAAAGCAACATTAAAAACAAAGGCGATCGAAATACTTAACGGTTAAAGTATCATTATATCTACTTATATATTAATATTTATATCTTTCTTTATGTATGGGCAAATAATATATTAAAGTTATCTTATTTATTTATTTATTTTATTTTACATTATTATTAACTACTTAGGCATCCTTCTTTTTTATTTTTATTTTTTAATCTTCTTTTAATGTTATTTCTAACTTTGATTTTTTATTATTTCGTTTTTGTTCCTAATTTAAATCACATGCTTATTACAATGTTCATGTTAGCAAACATTCTTAACTTTAAAATATAAAGTGACTGTAATTTTTCCAAAATACTCGTTAAATGTCCAATATTATTTGTAACTTCAAGGGAAACCTATAATTAGCCTTACTAGATTTATTTACTGATATGATTATTTTTTTCTGTAACGCTGTTGGTTTTCTTACAAATAAATAAAAAAAAAAAAAAAAAAACTTTCAGCTAACTATAAAAAATTCTTCTTATTCTTACATTTATTTGTTGAAATATAAAATAAATTATGTCTGTTGTTAAAAGTGTTGGTAAATCACACAAATGTAATAAATTATTAAATAAACAAAAAAAAACATTAATTAATGTATTTATTTTGATTTAATATTTTGCTGGATCCGCGCTGGATCCAGCTGGATTCAGGCCAATCTTGCAGAAATCCAGTTGGATTGAAAATGCTGCTGGATTGCACATCCTAACATTTGCAAGCAATGATGTTTGACTTTAGAATATGCGAAGTTTGAATTTCCAAATTGTTTTGTTCTAGATATAATTTAAACAAAAATACATAGCACATGGATCTGACGTTTCTGAAGAATATCCTAATATACATAGATACAGGTTGAAATAAAATAGCGCGATGTTTATTTTCTGCGAGTAATAATTTACAACCGGCTTTATTGTGCAAGCTCAACTTACCTACATGGTCTCTCTATGTAACTTTTCAAAATCTGAATAATGGCATTTAAAAGGTAACAAAGAATTCATAGATAGAGTAATCAACTCGTAATAATTATGCAACAAAATGCTAATGTGCCGAATTAATTCTTATTAAATCAGAGGAAAGCAAGAATTTAGAATTTGTTATTCCCACGACCCATTATGAAGGAAAGCGAACAATTATTATAATTTTCGAATAATTAAAAGTGGACATTAAAATGCCCTTTTTATAGATATAATTACGTTTTCCCCCTAAACTCAGTAATTTGCGTAAAAACATTTTTGACACGCCACTACCCATTTTTTGAAAATGAGAATATGATTTACCAGGATAAAGTCGTTTTCAGTATTTTGCTTATGTAAGTATGAGATTTTCCAAAATAATAATAATTATTGTCTAATAACAGGGCGAAATGTTGGAAGTTTATAATTCTTCATGATTTAATACGTTCGTACCTACGTAAATATTTTTCTTTGTCCTGTGGTTTTAGTTATGTAGAATGCAACGCAATAACTAGCAAGGTAATAGCAATTATGAACACTCAAATAAATTACTAAAACCTACAAAAGAGTGATAAAGACCACTCAAGACTTCTTTTGACTAGGTATCGGTTTCATTATAACCTCCCAAAATCGTTTACGCTCAAGATTTCCAACTTTTCTAGTACTTTCTAAGCGTTTGTAGGGAAGTTGTCGTTACCATTAAGGAATCTTCCCAATTTTCCCAGTTTAATGTTCTGATTCCGTTCGGAAAAGCACTGTCATGATTGATGGTCTTTTGAAACTTCAATGGAGATGAGGCATTTCGAGTTTCATGTTCGCCCTTGGCCGCGACTCCGCGGGAGGCCGACGTTATTCAGGACTCAATAAAATTTAAGTTTCACATAACTTTAAATTTATACTTTTATTGCTCGCTGGCCCTTGTGGGGTCTTTAAGCTGCTTGATAAAGGAAAAAGTTATTTTATTATTTCTTTGATACCTAAAGTTATCAAGATGAAGGTAGTATTAAATCTAGGCAAAACAAAATATGATCTTAATATGAAAGTACCATAGTTTTAGCTAGCTAGCAATTTTATTTTTTTATTTATTTAATAGAAGGTATAAAATTTAATGAAGTTCTCTATCAAATATTTATGGAATTTAATTAAATGGAACCTGAGAAAAATACACTAAAGTTATTTTAGCTATTGCTCAATGTATAATATTTTTCCGATAAAGAATTTATATGATGAAAATCAGATGTTATAATAAACCATTTTAAACACCAGATAATATTGGATGGAAAGAAAATTTTCCACCTTGAATTCGAGAATTGAAACTAATCGTACTGTGATGTTGTTATTCTGTGAGTTCTAGGTAATGATGTGTTTATATAGACACAAACTATTAAACATGGCGCAGTGATGTGATTGAATTACGACCGGTTGCATACACTTCGATGCATAAATTACATCACGCGTAGTATCAACATCAATCCATTGACAGTTTGCGCCTGAGTATACCCATCTATCCTAGACGTTCAACGGACTTTGCATCGGTCGTAATTTTTTCATTGTTATGCAAGTTTTTTAGTTCATATTTTAGAACGAGACCGACGGACGTTATTTTCATAAATGAATGAAGGTTAAGAAATATACTTTTAGTAATATTTAAAAACTTTTCACTTTTACATACTCGTATTTAGCAATAGTCATAACGTTATTGCAATATGTTGGCTAGAAAGATCTTACAAAGTAAATCCTACTAATATTATAAATGTGAAAGTTTGTGGGTTTGGATGTTTAGATGTTTGTTCCTCAATCACGCAAAAACTAATGAACGGATTTGGTTGAAATTTGGCACACAGATAGTAGATAGCCTGGATTAAAACATAGAATACTTTTTATCCCGATATTCCCACGGGAACGGGAACCACGCGGGTGAAACCGCGGGCGGCCGCTAGTAGTACCATAAATATGACACAGTAAGTGTATTGCAAAAAATAAATTAAATTAAAACTAAAATTAAACATAATATGTATTAAAGTTTCATTTAGGTAATAAAACAAAAGAATTGGAATAGGCACACAAAATTATAGATGAGATCAAGGTGGCTACTTAGTGTGACTGTTTATCTCCTAGGTTCGCCAACGTTGTTGTTTGTGATTTTAAGACTTTATTTACTGTATTATAACCAGCCTCCCCCCCCTTGTGAAATGTGAAAAGTGGGGGGAAGAAATGACGCCCCTCCAACTAAAAATCTAGATATCATCTAGAATTCTAGATACCGCGTCATATTGTGGTCCTCGACACCTGACTGGCCAGACCTCCAGCTGACATAATACAATTAAAAGAAAATTAATAATATGTATTAATATTACTAAAAGAGGAATTCCAAAGGGACAGCTACCACAATGAACTCTCTATTGTCAATCCAACATCAAGTATGTGTCTCTGTTTAGTCCGTGTGGTGAATGCAAAACCATTTGTTTTCAAACCTAGTGTTATTGTGCAATGTACCTAGATTTAGTCCCTAAGTTCCCTAGACTTCGAGTGAAAGAGCCGACCACTGGTCGATTACCCTACGATAATCCTAGGCTGAGAGATTGCTAGTCTAGTTGACACATCTCAATGCCAGTATTAACAACAGGCAGGTCATTAAAGTAGATTAATATAAATAATGAAATGAAACTTACCGAATGGCAATCTAATAATTACCACACTTCACCAAGACTAATCACTAATAATAATCATTATCCTCATGACATCTGTTTCAACACTCAAAAATCAAGAAATTTACCCAACTCTACATCACAACCACCCAGTTCCATGGCCTCACTTGCAGTCCCGAGCCAAACTCCGCCTTCGCCTTCGCACCTAGCATCCCTCCTTCCTTCGTTATTACCTACGCATACGCACGTCCCCTTATTGCTTCCCACCGTTCTTTCCACGAATTCAAAGCCATTAGAAATGTTAAGATTGCATTTGTCAAGTTTGGTTCTGTAAGATAAAGGGCTGTTTGATACAAGAACTCCTTTTACTATGAGCCATTTGTGTCACAAATACTCTTATTTATTAACATTTTTATTACCATTTTGAATATTTTCAGCATAAGTTTATAAGTGGTGTCAATGTTTAATAATTTATGAAACCCTTAACAATGTTTTCTAGTTTAGGCCAAAGTCAAAGTAACGTACAGTATATGTATAGTAAACAGTATATTCAGTAAGGCAAAGTTGAAATATTTTCATTTTATTTCCTTTATGGCGTCACATTAGATTGATTTAAAAATCTGATAATGTAAAAACCATAAAAAATAGAATGAATGAAAATTATTTTAATTTATTATAAAAGTGAGTTTCTTTTTGTATAACCTGGATTTCATAACTTTACGCTTAAAACAAAATGTTGGAGTAAACTTATTTTTTTTAATCGCTGGCATTTAGAATGTTAACGTTTTAAACTGTAGATTAGTTTAAATACCTAGACTTGCTAAATCTAGAATCTTTAACATTACACTAAAACTTTATAGAGATGTCTTAAAGATTTAGTGGCACTGAAAGTCGAAGGACGGACAGTAAGACGCTTGAACTACTATACAATACGTCGTTTGAGACGCTCGTTAAATTTGACCGGTCAATTGCACTCACCCTGGGCGGGCGAGCCCGGGGGGCTTCATTAGTCGTAGACTTGGGAACCGGAGAAATCATATTTCATACATGGTCGACTCGGCAATGATACCGATCGTGACAAACGCTTACCGAAATCCGTTGCCCGTGAAAAAAAAATATTTCTCATTTATGGTAGACTAGCGGCCGCCCGTGACTACATTCACGTGGACTAGGGTACATGCGGACCTTTGACCAAGATAAAAAGTATTCTATGTTTTAATCCAGACCCCTAGGATGACCTCCGAAACACGATATACCTACAATGTGTTACAAAATAACCCCTATATACCTAATGCCGAATATGGTATATAGCAGGAACCATTACTTCATGTTCACAAAACACTTCATCATGTTAAAAAATTAATAACGGAAATATCAAAAAGTATGAAACAGCTGATATTATTTCGCGATTTCCGAGTTGGTCTCATAGTAAAAGTTTTCAGTTTGATGGTCTACCATATTCGGCATTATATGGGTATTTTTGTAACACGTTGTATATCACTTAATATAGCGTTTTAGCGACACTAAACTGTCACAATCTTTTGTCTTTTGACATACATCGCGTTTCAAAGTCATGTTAGGGGGCCTGGTTATAAATTATACATGTGTGCCTTATCCAAATCCGTCCAGCCGTTTAAGCGTGAAGAAGTAACAAATGAACTCTCTCTCTCACACACATACACACAAAAACACAAACTTTCACATTTATATAATATTAGTACTATGCTGCACTATTCTGGTTTCATTTGAAGTGTTGAAATCGTTGATAACATCATCAATTTATTTCAAATCTACGAGTAGATTAATTAATCTTAATTAACACTTACACTGAAAGCTTTACTGAAAAACTTGTAATGATTTGAGTGATAACTTAAGGCAATATCCATTTAGAAAAGCTAAACAACGTGTTGGTAAAAATATGAAAGAAGATTTCTATTCCATAAACAGCATTTCTATTGTCTAATTTAAAAATCTATCGCAATCGCTTTCAGGATGTAACACATGGAAGCTTCTTTTTGGGACAAATAAAAACTTACCAAAGAAATGCAGCAATGTGTCACATCCATCTGTCAAACGAAAGCGATTGCGATAGATTTTTAAAATTAGACAATTAGCACCCTGGTTTCACTAAACTTTTCGATTTCATTCAAGATGTCTTTTTATTTTTATAATAACCAATTGGTACCCTAGAGAGGGGAAAAAAGGGAAAGGGAAGCCACTGAAGAGATGGGAGAATGATTTGGTAAAGATGGCCAGGGAAAAACTGGATGGGAATGGCTAGAGAAAGGGAGAAGTGGAAGAGTTTGGAGGAGGCCTTTGCCGAAGAGCACACAGAGGAGCAGAACCAAAATATATAGAAATTATTCAAATGAATTTAATATTATCCTTACTAATATTATAAACTTACTAATATTATAAATGCGAAAGTCCGTTTGTTTGTTTGTTACGCATTCACGTCTTAACTACTGAACCGATCATCATGAAATTTTGCATACACGTTGTCAGAGGTACAGAGAAGGACATATGATACCTTTTATCCCGAAAAAAATATTTTTCCCGAGGGATAGCAAAAAAACTTTCCACGCAGACGAAGTCGCGGGCGGCCGCTAGTAATGTAATATATTATATATAATTAATAATATTTTAAAATGTACTAGTAATGTATTAATGTAAAATCTGAATAAAGGCTATAAATATAAATAAAATACCTTTTCATAAGATTTCTATGACATTTTGACACTTTTTCTTATTGGTGCCACCAAGTTGGTTGGAAACTAGTCGTATTCGGAAAGTAGCTCTAAACAATTCAACAATAATTTATAGACTTTATAAATAGAGTAATCTGACCCCTTGAAGTTAAGTGGACTTTGATTGATCGAGTTATACAAACCATACTTAACTTTATTGTCGGATATAATTATGGATTCTTATTCAAACTTCGTCACCTAATTTTGCGTTGCTTTTTAGACGGGCTTATAAGTTTGTTAAAATGACATCTTAACGACGACAAGTTGGTCTTAACGATTGATTTAGATAGCTATCACATACCAGCCCCCCTACTCAAATGGCCGAAATTCTATTCGTTCGCTAACTTAACGCTTAAGTGTGTACTAACATGTATGTAACCTATACACACACGCATCTCTCCTCATATATATAAGCTCTTACGGAGCACAATAAATCAGTCAATAATCGCAGTCAGATCTTTTCATTTAACGTCCCGAACCGCCAACATTGCATGGCGACCCTGCCAGTGCCGCCTGCGTCGGCGGCGCTGTGCAGCTGGTTTGTTCGTAAAGTACAAATAAATTATAACGCGAAATGAAAATGGACTATAAAATAGAATAAAATTATGTGCGTGTTAATTATAAAAATGGGAACTTTTATAAGTTAAAGACTTTACATTTATAAATAATAATATGATATGAAATATTAATCTTTAAAAACAATATAAGTGAATAAAATAAATTCTTCAAGTCAGTGTAAATGAACTCAACAATGTTATAATCATAATTATGAACAATCTATGACAAAATGTTCGTTGCCGAGTACTCTGTTGCCGCTGTGATGATGCTACTGCTGGAAAGATGTTGAGAGTGAAAAGCAGGGTGCCGGGAGATGATGGAGTCGGATGTGGACGCTGCCGGCCGATGATGGTGTCGTGAGGATGGAGCAGGGGCAAACGCTGAATTTACCAACGGAATGTGGCCAGAGTCCAGACAGTTTACAACGTGGAGCGTCATGAAACATTATTATTCCAAAGACATTACTATAACATCCTATGTGGTTTGATTTTTCTTTCTTTTTTTTATGGAAACTTCAATAACACTTTATTAAAGATACCCAAGTAGTACTTATATGATTGTGTCAGAGTTTTTTTTTTGGTTTGGTAAAGTTTGGTAAACGTTAAGTAATGAGTAAATATATAAATTTTAAATGTAATTTGTTGGAAATAAAAATAAGAAATTTAGAATGCACATTATGAAGAATTTATTTTAATTTGATTGTAATATTTTATATAGTACTCCTCTTTTGTCATGTTTAATCGATTAGGATTTGTTGCTGACGATTAGCTAGATTAGTAAGTAATATCTGGAGTACGAGAAGAAAATGAAATTTAATTTTCGTAGATAATGTTTTAAGTTAGTTTCTTAAAAAACTAAGTTTCTGATTTATACAAGTGATTGCACAGAAAAAGTAGGTAACTGTTATTTTTAGTGGTGTTGGTATTAATGTTTGTTTTTTATTTTACAGTAACTTTGTACGAAGATTGAACGTTGATAAAGGTAACTCTACGCTTTTGAAGGGTTGATTTCACATGAAATATAATTGGTAATATAATTTTATGGACATTTTGGACTTATTTTTTTTCTCGTAGTTTTAAAGTGAGTAAAGGTGAGGTTAATAAATTTTATAGCTATTTTTGTTTAAAATTATTTTGTGGTTTTCGTTACTTAAATTATTTTAAAGAATATTTATCGATGTCAATTGTTTTTTTTAATTATTATTTCTGTGCATTTCGTAAGTAAAAGTTTGGACTTTGTAATACGTTTTAAATAAGTGACCGACATCGTAACTGCTGACATAGCAACACGTGTGATATTGTAAGTAGGAATCATTTTTGTTGAATCAAAGAATTTAAATTTCGTTCGAGTTTTTTTTTTATCGTAAACTAAGTTGTTTAAATAAAGTCTTTCATTGAAATTACAAAAACGTTAAAAATGGCACAAATTTTACATTCTTTCGCAGGACACTAAAGTTAAGAACAATTTTATTTAAGTAGGATTTATTTTTATTTAATGTGAAAATTTTTCTCTTATATCTATATTGTATACCTTTTATATCTACATCGATATTGAAATCACCCTAAGGTTGACTGGTAGAAAATGCCTAAGGCATTAAGTCCGCCTACTTATATACAATAGATATTTGATTAGGTTCTATTTTCTTTCACTTTTATCGTATGTAGGTGATGCAATAATATTTCTTTAGTAACAATACTTATTTAATTGTTTTTCAACAATTCTTCAATAGATATAAAAGCGGCTTTATATACTTGTAGGTATTTATTCTTATAGCAGACTATCTTTTGTCTTCAGATTAGTACATATTTAATTTTCTTTGCGATATCACATATTTATGTAGGTACAAGTAATTTATAACATATTCTAACTTATAAAATAACTAATTAAGTAAATAGGAAAGTTCGAAAATTCATTTTAGTTTCAATGTTTGGCTGACAAAATTTTATTTACGAATTTGATTTCATAATATTATTTATGACATTGACAAAACAAAAATTAGATTTCAATACTTTTGCGTACGTTCATAGTGTCAGATTATGTTTCCGCACTAATTTTTACGAAGAGCATAATTATATTTCATTTATGTATAATGTTTTTTACGTAAAGTAAGTAAATAAACGCTAGATATAATTTTAATTTTATTAGTTTTTGAAATTATCTTCTTTTATGTTTTAGGAATGAAATAAAAAATAAAAATATGATCGATTATGTAGCTATTTTTGTACATTTGATTTCAAGTAATAGTATTCTTATTCAATTTTTTTACATTAGTGTCCTAGCATTTTATTATACAAATAAGTTACAAAGTAAAATTACTTTTCATTTTGTCCTGAATTTAAAATTATTCCATTTTAAAATTTTAATATCTACGCAATTCAATTTAATAAGTATCGGGGTAGTAAATTATCATGTGACAAAATTATTTCTTATTAGAAGTGATGCAATCATATTGTTTTGATTACTTAACGAACAAGGTATTGGAATGTAAGTGTTGTATTTCGATATCGGTGGATTACAAAGAGGTAGCGCAGTTGCATTAATGCAAGTTGATATTATTTATGTGAAGAAGTAATATTAATCTTGTCACCAAATATCACACGAGTTTGCTGGTTAAGCTGTAATTGATAACATTGTTTTAATAGGAAAAGATAACGCGTAAGTATTAATTTGGTGGGAAGAAAACTTTCAGGAACTTACTTATTAAATTCGGATGTGAAAGTTTATGTTGAGGTATGAATTACTGAGATATTTATGTCGTGGTAATTGTTGTTGAGGTTTGAAATGAAAAAGTTAGAGGAACAGTTTGAAAGCTTGGTAGTTATATGATTAGAATAAAGCAAAGGTATAGATTTTATAGGTAGAAGGAATATTGTAGGAAAGTTAATGTAGCTGTATTAAAAATCTTTTTGTAGCTTTTTAGTTTGCAATTAGGTACAGCAAGGTTTAGGTATATGTAATGTGATGCATTTTTTTATGTAGGATTTGGAATGATGGTAAAGATTTATTTATAGAAGTTAGGGAATATACGGTTTATAAGGTTTCACATGCGATTGGACTGATCACCCAAAAGCGATGAATCTCTTATTTACTTTATATTCAATTTAGGATTGTTAGTTTATTTGATAGGTTTTGAAACGAAATGGTTAAGATTAAAGCTCGATTATACGGTACACATTAAAGGAGAGGTACTATAGGGTTCAGGTCCTTCAGTTGCATCAAGGTGTGAACGAGATTTCCCCTTTGAATCCTGTTTGGAGACCAAATTAGTATGTGTCTTAATTCATGACCCTATTAATAATGGTACATACGTGGGGTGTCAGATCCTTCCATTCGATCATGGTAGAAACGAGCTTTCTCCGTGAGAATTGTTGGAGGCAACTCATGACGAAGGTGCGCGAGCTACGCAGCGTCAGAATAGGTCTTAAAATTAGTTCCCCATTAATAATTGAGCTGTGGCCACAGCCCAAAATGGCAATTGTCCATTTTTATGTGTTATGATAATGAAGTCGACTATAAATAAATATGATAAAGTATGTACCAAAAATGATGAGTTAAATAAAAATAAAAGTACGCCGGCGCCGGGCGAATTATGATATGTGAGTACCTAGTGGTGTAAGTGTACCGATAGTGTAATTATGAAAATGAAGTTTATAACGAGCAAGAGTAGGGTTTAGAGTGGGAATATTGTTATTGACACAGGATAATTTAGATAAGAATATTGAGAGATAAGAATACACGAAACAGGAGATTATATGATGATAAACAATAAATGTTTGAGGATATTTATATTAGGAATATGATGAATGATTATAATTTGATTAAAAAGATTGAAGGAAAGTTTTTTTTTGTAGAAGTTATGAAAGGAAGATGTATGTTTTTTTTAAATACGCGATGTATGGAAGTAAAGAACGCGTAAAGCTTTGTTTTTTTATGTTAGCGAAAAGTTATTGGGAAACAAAGAGTTAATAAATAAATGAAAGAGAAATAAATAAGAACATAACAAGAGATTATAGTGATATTTTTGTTTATTTTTATTCAGTTACCTTTTTCAACTGTTGATTATAAGATTTTTGTAACAAACATATAAATTTTGGAATATGAGTAAGTATGTGCAATCTATTTCTGTATAAATCAGAAGGATACCTAATACATGTTGTAGTGAAGATTTCAATTAATATGATTAAGAAGTAGGTAACTAATATATGTTTGCTTTGAAATGTGAACTTTATATTAACGAGAGTTAAAAAGAATGTAAGAATGTTGCAAACACAGACATTAGTATTTAAGTATCCATTGGAAATCTGCAATTTTAATGATTTTTTCTGCATAAGCTAAAACCTAATGTAAACCAAATAACCTACATTTTAATAAAAACCTTGTACGAGTATGTACTTATCGTGACGTAGTGATAACGTTATTATTTGTAACCTGTTTTTATACCGATATTTATAGTGTTATAAATTCGGAATACTGATTAAGTTACCTATATTTTCATGTTTTATTTTAACAATAAAGCATAATTCTTATTTTCTTATTTTAAAATATTACAGGATTGGATGTTTTATCATGTAACATATCTAATAACGTTATACGAGATATTAAACGTTATTCAAATAATAAATACGTATCAACAGTTTTTAAATATCTATATTAGGAATTTAAATTTCAGACTTTCAGTTCAGATTTTTGTATGCAAAATTTACGATTTTGTTATTATAAATACCTTATTACTTTACATTATTGATAAATTTTATTTTGTGAGTGTTCCTTTCTTGAATAATGAGATACTGTACCTATTATAAGTACCTGAAAAAAAAAAATATTTCTTATTTCCTTAAACAATCGCTTGCGATTAAGAGAATGATATTGTTATGATTGAATTATTATAATAGATAGATATAAAAAATCTAATATAACTATGTATTTACCTTACTTACTTACCTTATAAATATTTTGGATATTAGAATTGTGATTTCTTTGTTAAATTTTTGTTGTAGTTGTGAAATTATAAATACATATTATTGTGACAGAAACAATGTTACTAAGTTAATGGTAAAATTTTAAAGAAAATTCTTAGAAAAGTATATTCTTTATATACCTTTTTAGTACTTACCTGTATTAGTTAGGGTTATTATAATCTTTTAATAGTATAAAAAATATTTTTTTTTTTCTTTTTTAGGGGGGAGGTGTAGTGTGTGTACTAACATGTATGTAACCTATACACACACGCATCTCTCCTCATATATATAAGCTCTTACGGAGCACAATAAATCAGTCAATAATCGCAGTCAGATCTTTTCATTTAACGTCCCGAACCGCCAACATTGCAAATTAGACGATCAAGTCACATGTCGCAAGCTGATGTAAATCAGAAATAATATAGTGTGTCGTACGTAGGCTTATCAATTGACACCTAATCTTACAGTTTATGGCCAACTATAAGATTACGTGACTGCCAACCTTCACTATTTTAGTTGGAGAGGCACCATAAGAAGAAGAAGATGGCTATGTTTTAATTTTTAAGTTAACAAACAAATAGAAAAATGGCCATTTAAGTACGGGCAGAGATCGATGAACAAGCCCTTTTGCACTTCCGATAGTTTCCAAACAGTTTCATAATTTTGTTGCGTACACGCTATTAAATTTTCACATTCCACAAATTGCTCACAGCTCCCCAAAATTGGAGGGGGGTAGAAGGGTGGGAGGCAAGATTACTCGTGACGTCACCGTGCTTCTCCCCCGGTGTGGTCACTACATAAATTTAGTTTTGATGCGTACTGGGACCCTGT
Source organism: Agriphila geniculea (assembly GCA_943789525.1). Taxonomy (NCBI): domain Eukaryota; kingdom Metazoa; phylum Arthropoda; class Insecta; order Lepidoptera; family Crambidae; genus Agriphila; species Agriphila geniculea. The sequence goes on from OX038871.1 coordinate 25,159,037, forward strand.
CTTAACTCTTGTCAGTTTTGAGTTTTGACATTACGTAATGGATTTAAAAGTGCATTTGTCCTTTGTTTCAATTTAAAGAAATATCCCCCAAATGAGGATTGATCTTTAAGATTCCTGAAGCTGTGGCCTTCCCGTTCCTGTGTCTCAGTTCCATATTATGACCACTGGTTTCAATATCTATCCTAAAAGTCCTGTTCCCGTTCATTAACTTTTTGTATAGCTATAAGAACTGGTACTATATTTCACCTACATCACCTCACCTACATAATCACAAATCAGCCACTTTTCTCATCAGTACCTATTTGAAAAAGTTTCCGAATTTCATTGTCCTATGTAGTACCCAAACTTTGGTAACCACATTTCCGAAGGGACAGACGAGTAGGTCATCGGGCCATCAATCTTTCTCCGTTAGCATAAACTAGTCACAGTCTACTGACGTCACAGTTCCCGCCAAACACTGCAATAAACTTCAACGAGCTGCACAAACAAACAACTTGGCGCGATTTGCATGCCACTAAAAGGAGGAATTATTCCAAATGTCCGAGCCTTCATGCTGGGGTTGTTTGCAGAATTGATTTGAACTTGCTTACTTCTGTTGGTTACAATAATAGAAGCTTAACTGTGTAACATAAAAGAAGTTTAGGTTCAACATTTATTGTATACGGTTAGTGTATACGTTTAGAGTTTCTTGAGTAGCTTATCTATTTTATATTATTATTAAACTCGTATAATATGGATTGTGTTTGAAGTTCCTTGAGAGGCTTATATTCTCTTTCTTCTATTTTATATGTTACCTATATAAAATAAGTATGATATGTTAAGAGTTTTTTTTTTTTTTTTTTTTATTTATTTTGGCACATACAGTCATTACAAATAAATAATTAAAATAAAAGAGTTAATGCTATAGACAACGAGTGCCCAAAATTAAACATAATGCAATGTTGGTTAGACTTATAGCTACTTAAAATGTTTATGTTAATAGTAACATGCTATTTACGTAAGCTTTTGGTAATATATAACAAAAATGTAGCAAGGTACTGTCAACGGCACGCCGGGCCACCGCGAAAGGGTACCGCCCGACGTGCTGACGACTGCCCACAATAACAGTAACAGGTACAGACTTTTGAGACGGAGCTACAGTAAACTTAAACAGAACAAAACAAAACAATACAAAACAATACAAAACAAAACAATACAAAACAAAACAAAGGGTTCACTTTAACATATTGATGATTTCCGATTTAATACCAGTTAAAGTGTTGCAAAACAGATCTAAATTTAAAAATTGGTTATTGTACATTCTTAGACAGCGAGAAAAGTAGCTATTGCGGGTATATTTTTTTTGATAGGATGGTGGTACAAATATTTTTATTGGGCGTGAGGGGCGTGCGGGTAGTCGCGCTTTAATTATAAGGTTTACCTTTGATAAAAGGACCGGGCAATCAATTTTGTTGTTTATTAATTTAAAAAGAAAAACTAAATCGAACATCTTTCGGCGATTTTCCAAGGACAATAGATTGTATTTTTTCAAAGAATCTGCGTATTCTGTATTTGAAACATTAGCACGGAAGTTAAGCATTTTTATGAATTTTTGTTGTACTTTTTCTAGAAGAGCTATGTCTTTCTTATAAAATGGGTTCCAAATAACACTACCGAAATCCAGAATAGAGCGAACAAAACTGAAGAAAAGTATTTTTAAAGTTAAAGTGTTACTAAACGGTTTTGAAACTCTGTTTATGAAACCTAAACTGCGAAAAGCTCTTTTTTTAATGTGTTCAAAATGCGAATTGAAAGTAAGTCCACTGTCCATTATTATTCCTAAATCTCTAATAATATCTACACGTTTTAACATCATATCATCAATTTTGTATATATGCTTAATTGGAGCTTGTTTTCTCGTGAATGTTATTATATGACACTTTTCTGCATTAAGGAACAATTGATTATCGTTGCAGTACACCTGGAGAGAATCTAAATCCTCCTGCAATCGCAAACAGTCCTCTACGTCATCAATTACTCTGTAAATTTTGGTGTCGTCTGCATATTGAAGGTGACTACTATAACACAGGGCTTTGCTGATATCATATATGTAAATAGAAAATAGGATTGGCCCAAGATGAGACCCCTGTGGTACTCCAGATGATATTGGTAGGAATGTGGAACAGTAGCCCTTCAAACAAACAGCCTGGCTGCGATTGCGAATGTAGGATTCAATCCACCGAAGCAGATTACCATGAACACCAAACCTCCAAAGCTTCTGTAAAAGTAAACTGTGGGAAATTTTATCGAAGGCTTTAGAAAAATCGGTGTAAACAGCATCTACTTGTTTTCCCCGCTCCATGGCTTGCTGAAGAAACTCTGTAAAAGTGACCATGTTGGTGTCAACACTGCGAGACTTAAAGAAACCATGCTGCTCCTGAGGTAAGTGATGACGGATAAGGTACGACAACTGAAACGCTACCAATTTCTCCAATAGCTTCCCAAACACACACAACTTCGAAATGGGGCGATACTGTGTTATTTGTTCTCTTTTTTGATTTTTAGGAATAGGTGTGATAAGAGCTTTTTTCCAGAGATCAGGAAACACGCCAGAGCTCAGAGACTTAAGAAAAATTATGTATAAAGGTTTTGTTAACTGACGTGCACAGTTAGATATAAAGAGAGGATGTATATCATCCGAACCAGCTCCCTTGTGAATGTTTAGATGTTTTAAGTGTTGAAATATTTCTTGTTCATTTATTTGTACATGATTTAGATCTATAGGCGCACCATGTGATGATGTAGCATGAAATTGAGTATCACAATTCGAAGATTCTATAAATACTGAGTGAAAGTAATCATTAAAGGCCTGACAGATATCTTGACCATTTGAAATAGTAGTATTCTCATAAGTCATTTTATGCGGGATATCGCCGGCTGCTTTTTTAGATTTAACATAAGTCCAGAATAACTTGGGATTCTCCTTGATCTTTTCCTCAATGAAAACCATGTACCTCCTATATGTGCTTGACTCTAATTTACGCAAACGAGATCTAAGTCGTGAAAATGTATTGTAATCGCTCTGACTACCATATATTTTCCATTTTGTGTGATATTTTCTTTTCTCGTTATCCAACTTTATTAAGGGATGTGTATACCAAGGGGGGTATTTTTGTGTATTAATTAATTTACGTTTAGGTACATACTTTTGTATGATGTCATTTAGAATATTATAGAAAATCACTAACATTGAGTCAACATCGTTATTATTTGAAAAGACAATATCCCAGTTAATAGATTCTAAATCACGTTTAATTGAGTCATAATCAGCTCTAAAATAATTGTTTTTCAATGTATTGTTAGATTGTAAAGAAGGAGGAAGGTAAGTTGACAAATTGATATCTAATGCTTTGTGATGGGGATCTTCACTTACAAATGGCATGTTCGGTGCAGTGACACGACATGGTTCAGAACATAAGACAAGATCAAGCAGGCGGTTGTTAACGTTATATAGATGGTTATATTGTTGTAGCAATGAGAGACTCAAAAAATCGGACGTCATAGACACCAAATTATCATTACCGGAGCAAATCTTCATACCATAACTTTCGTCGTCGATCGACCAGACAGCGTTTGTGACATTGAAATCTCCAAGAATAAGATAAATATCATTAGGTTGCGAATTGATAATATCTACTGTACGATCATAGAAAGATTGAATTGATGTCTCCTGCCTAGTACCATGTGGTATGTAAGTACAAGCGATATGTAAATTGATTGACTCCGCATCGGAACTGCGCGCCGCCGCGGAATGAGAGCTGCGGCCGCGCAACTGGATGCTCACCCACAGCTCGTCCGCCGGCGGCGGCGCGCACCAGTCCGAGCGTGCGGTGGGGCATAAGTCCCTACACACGGCAACCGCTACCCCCCCCCACGACTGCACCCGCTAGCCGCTTCGTCACGATCACATCTATATATAGCGTAACGGCTATCGAAATATTCAGAATCATAAAAAGAATCATTGAGCCATGTTTCAGTAATACAGATAATGTCGTAGTTGTTATTTAGAACATTATTAAAAAAATCGTGCGACTTGGTACGCAGGCCCCTCACATTCTGATAATAAATTGATAATAAATTTTTAGAAGTCATTTTATGCAAAAATATATTAAGTTATTAATATTAAGTAAAAAGAAAAACAAATTGTACCACCATTTTTTTAAAACTTTTATTTTAATCAAAAATAATTCGGCCCTACTTTTTACATACTGGTATCGCTGTCTTCTAGTTATATTACATTTTTTGCAAGTGAGATAATACAATACTACACAAAACACATAAATAAAGAAAATTGAATTAATAGAAACAACACTATTACATATAACACAGTGATACAACACAAACGACAGTCACTTTATCTTATTCAGGTCATTTTCATTGGAAATTAGAATTGCCTTTGATGAGTCATTCTTACGGAGAAATATCTTGCAATCATTAAGCCATATGTACTGGTAGTTTAAATTCTTGCCCAGCTTCCGAGCCTGCTTATATATCGTCTTATTATAAGGCGTCAAATGGTCGTTCATAAAAATCAATTTCGCGGCACCGTCAATATCAATATCGGCCGTAGTCAAGCGTCGACGAGCGCGCATAGCCGCAAGGAATTCATTTTTCTTTTTGCGTTGTGTGAACTTTATAATGATATTCGGCACCTGGTTCACTTCACTTGTAGAGGTAGCATTTTCGGAATTTTGACCTTGATTACCACTGGCCATAAAACGCCGCACTCTGTGAATAAAGTCGATGTCAGTAGGCGAGAGTACACAACCAATCTTGGTTGCTATTTTATGTATAATGTTGTAAAGGTTTTCACCCTTGAGCTGAGGAACTCCAGAGATTTCCAAATTTTTTATACGTCCTTGCTGGTCCGCCAAACGTTGCTGTTCCATCAAAGATGACACCAAACTTTTTGCATCGTTTAATTCCTTCTCTAAATAATTATTTTTTTCAATTAAAGATGCCTGGTTCTTATCAATGTTTGTTAAGTTGGAGGTAATATTGCATTGTTCATTCAGCAAGCTCTGGTGACCCTCTTTTAAATCGGCAACTTCAGATTTGAGGTTACATACATCTCCATGAATTTGTTTGATGCTTTCACTTTGCTGCTTAACCAGGGTTTCAAACGATACAGTAATAGTCTTCTGGAATTCTTGCAGAGTATCTTTTAACTCCAAGCGATATGCTGATAATGTTTCGGACAGCTCACGACGAAAATCCGTAAAACAAATACTGTCGCAATCCGGCGTTTTACGTTTTCTCAATGTTATTTGACTGCTGGTTAAATCAATGTCTTTCAGTTGGGATAAGTTTGGATGAGACCCTCCGCCGGTTATGTTATGTGGCGGTGACCGTAAGGTACTCATGATTGTGACGAAATAATGGATGTTGCACTTAACACCGAAATAGCAATAAGACCGAGTAACACCTGAGTGCTTAAATAGCTATGTTCACTCCGTACTTGATCTGTTCGCTTCTAAGGCGTTGTTTCACTGATGTTAATAAGAAAAAAAATGCAACTGTCTCTTTTACCCGAGGGGGTGAAGAGCGGTTACCTTAGATTGATGCGGCTACCGCAGATACTTGGGCACTCCGCGTGTCGTTGAAAATTCAATCCTATTACACTTGAAAGAAACTATTATTTTTAAGTATGCTGCTATTAACTTTTTGCTTTTAAAACAAACAAAGGTCTGTCTTCCAACAAGACTCGAATCGAAGTGTGAAGAGTTTCTTAAAAGGATTACCTATTTAATGTTCTATCGTAATTGTAAGAACATAAATATTAAATGTGTTTCAAATCGTATCTTCAGATACCTAACACTATGAATTGTTAATAGCAAAATAATTTGATAGCACAATGTAACTCAGTTATTTATGATTTTGTTTGACAGTTTAACATTAAATATTACGAGGTGATGACTAAATAAAGAAGCAACGAGAGAAAGCTTTCTCCTTATGAATTTGTTTTGAGACATATACATAAATAGTATAAAAACCAGCCAAGTGCGTGTCGGGCCACGCGCAGTACGGTTCCGTAATTATCTTACACCATACCATATTTAATACTACCACAGCTTTAATACTACTATCATTTTTCGTCTATAAAAATTACTTTGTTTTTCATAGTGTTTAAATGACAAAGTTATATTTGCGGTCTTGGAAAATGTGCTATATCTCTAAAACTGCTAACTATATCTCGTTCAAACCAATTTTCGTTGAAAGTGTTTATTAAGATCTATAACATTTTTCTCAAATTTTTCACTCTCACTTTGGAAGTGTATATCTTTTAAACGGCTTTGACTATGAGAAAAAATAGTTTTAGGAACCTCAATGTAATTTTTAAAGCCCTATATTTACAGAGTTTCAGTTCCATGTATGGGGGCTCACCATGACCTTTTTTGTGTAAAAATTGTAAAGCGGCTCACAGAGTTTTCACTATCAAGTTTCAACGTGCAATCCTAATATTATCGGAATAAAGTGGCTTTGACATACGGACGGACAGACAAACGGACATGATGAATTTATATGTATAAGGGTTCCGTTTTTTTGGCATTAAACTACGGAACTCTAAAAACGGGTGGATGTTTTGGTCGATGCTCGGTTGCTCCCAACGGGGCCATTCCGGGCCCTGCTACCCTGAAATCACTGCGATATTTCTTTCGTGACAAATACCATAGCTTTTGGAAGGTCATCTGTGTGACACTATTATCTTAGTAGGTGATGCATAGTGTGGTGAGACTATCGAGGGTAATATGGATGCGTTGACCTATGAGGGTTCAGCATGCTTGGTAGAAATCGGAACGGTTGGAAAGAAGGAAACGGTTATTTGAGTTTGGATGGGTTCAAAGCAATGTTGTGATCTATATTCATCATTTGTCATTATGAACATTTACTTACCATTACCGTTTGTGTATTTGGCCTGACTATGACTTAATGGTATTAAATTTCTCAAAGACTCTATTGTAAAGAAAGTTTTGTAATTTACAAATAATATTGTAAATTAAATCTAAAGCTTCAGACACTAAGCAAATATTCGCTTCGCTGCGAATAAATTTTCGAATTTCGAATTATCGCTGTGAGTGCCTATTTGCAGCAAACGCAGCGAGTATTCACTGTGTGTGACTGAAGCTTAACTGTATGCTGGAGTGGAACTTGAATTCACAATAATAAAACATAAAAAAATACATTACAATTTTGTAAAGCTTCTTCACGGGTGCCCTTCGCATCGCATAATTTCGATTGTCCTAAAGTCACTTGGCATAACTCAATTGGCATAATAATCACAAAGCATACTATTTATTTAGCATAATTTTCGATTCGCATAACCATCGAATTGCATAACTTTTAAAAAGCATAATATTTCAAAGCATAATAGTTACAATTCCTAATTTCAATTGGCATATTGTCAGTAAGCATATTTTGAAAAGCATAATTTTGTTATGCCTAATATACATAACTACTAATGTTTTATAGCATAATATAAAAAAACATAACTAATTTGAATACTAATTTATAAAAAAAAACTTTAAATGTGACCACCATTAGTGGGTTAGGTTAGGTCAGTGTTTAGAGTTTAGACCACTCTAAGCTAAGCGGGTGGAGCTTAATAATGCTTGCATGCATGTTGCACGCTGCATGCCTGCTTGCATGCTGTGTTGTTTTTTGCATGCATGCTTGCTTGCTTGCATGCATGCATGCAAAATGCTTGCAAAATGCTTGCCGGGGGGTGCAGGGGGGCTGGCCCCCCTGCTCGGGGGGGTCGGGGGGCCTGAGGCCCCCCGCTATAAAGAAAAACTTTTTGTGCACTAGGTAGGTTAGGTTAGGTTAGTGTTTTGACCACTTGCAGCGGAGCGAGCGAAGCGAGCGGAGCTATATAGTGCTTGCATGCATGCCTGCATGCTGCATGCTTGCCTGCATGCTGCATGCTTGCCTGCATGCTGCATGCTTGCCTGCATGCTGCATGCTTGCCTGCATGCTGGCCTGTATGCTGCACGCTTGCCTGCATGCTGCACGCTTGCCTGCATGCTGCACGCTTGCCTGCATGCTGCACGCTTGCCTGCATGCTGCATGCTTGCCTGCATGCTGCATGCTTGCTTTCGTGTTGGGTGCTTGCTCGTATGGATGCTGCTATGCCTAAAGAAATTAAGTCTCTTCTTACAATGCGTAATAAGATTATGTCTTTTGATAATTATGCTTTTTAGACAATATGCCAATTAAAAAATATGCGTTTTGACATTTATGCTTTTTGAAAATATGCCATTCAATATTTATGCTTAACAAAATTCAGCCTTATGATATTATGCGTTTTGAAATTGTGCTATAAAATATTATGCTAAATGATGATTATGTCATTTAATAGTATGCGTTTTATGTTTAGGACAAATAAAGTTATGCGTTCCATTAGGTAATCCTTCTTCACACCCAGCAAATATTTGCTGCGACTGGAGTGGAACTTGAATTTTAAATAATAAAACAAAAAAAAAGTAACAGTTTTTTATCTTCGTCACACCCAGCTAATATTCACTGCGAATAGGCAATCGCAGCGTAAATTCGCTATATGTGACAAGCTATTCGCTGCGCAACTTAAGAGTGTGATCTGCGAGTATTTATTCACAGCGAATATTCACTGTGTGTAACTAAACTTTAATAATCTTGGATCTAACATCAAACATCAAGTTGACAATTTAATAGAGCACTTGTAACATTAAAATATGAAAGTAAAAATGTTATTTTTGTACTGACATTGATTAACTTACTCAAACGAAAATGATGGATGGGTAGTACAGTAAGTGGTTCCTTTTTATCAAAAGAATGTTATATTAAAACGTGAGCAAGTTTCACTGACCGTTTCCAGAACCACATCGAGTATTAAAATATAATGTTTTGTTGTTGCACGCGCGAATTTACATTAACATGGCGATATTACCATAACAATACTGGTGATGAATTATATTGCAGATGTCGGCGCCGAGATCTCTGGCATACACGAACGCCTGTACATTTAGACTGCGGTTTGTCCTTTAGGAGGTTGATTTATTCATGGAATAAACAGGCTCTTTTTGGGATTCAGATTTTTGTATTCGTTTCTGGTTACTTAGTTAAGGGACATTCTCATTTGACACGTTTTTAGGACATTCCAGTAAAAAAATATACTTCTACTAAGAGTAGGATACAGAAACTTACTAGTACAATTCCTGAACACTCTCGGCATATGGTCAAATATGAGAAACGTTAAAAATTTTAATAGATTTCTGTCAAATTACTGTCAAACATGCATTCTCTAAAAAACATGGGGGGGAAATTTACTACCTTGCATGTAAGTTTATCTGATAATTTCAAAATATTTAATGTAGGTAATAAAGTTTACTCTTGTTTACATACGTTATAATATTTACTATCATTTGAGTACCTATGATTTTTATATGAAAAATAGTAAAATCTTAATAATTTTTTTACTAACGTTCCGTGAGTGAACCTCAGATCAGACAAAGCGCGCCGAGTTTTTTCATTCGCTCATATATCGGGAACGGTGAATGCTATCTGTTTCTTTCACACATGAGTCGGTAGCGCCAGGACAGTCATATAAATTGTGATCAGGGTCGACTCACGAAGGTAAGTTCCATAGTGACCACGTTTTTGTTCGGTACTCTCAAAAACATGGATGTAGTTTATCAAGTTACCGATTATAGAATTTAGTTATCAATTTTACTGGTTATTGCCTTTTGTATCCTTAAAGTAATGAGCTATATTAGTAAGAGTTTTATCTATTAACTGTGTTTTTATCTGCAAAATAAGTGTTTGTCCTCTAAAACGTGGCCTCAAAAACATGATTGCCGTGGCTTCCACGGGCCACGTTTTTGATAAGAAACGTGGATAACGTTTCTTAGAGAATTGTTAATCGTGGGATCCCACTGTTGGACTAGGATTTGAAATATTTTATATAGTAAAATAAGTATTTAGAGATATGAACCGTGCGATTGCATTATACTTTTGTGGGTCTTTATTTGACACTTAAACTGTCATGTCATAATATGCATATTTCAGTTAAATTTAGGGTTCCATTAGTCAAAAAGTGCAAACGAGACCCTTTTAATTAACCGTGCCTACACTACCTACCGCACCCGGCTGTCAGTCACACACAGGTCTTTATCACCTCATCACCCGTGAAGAAATGTGAAGAAACATGGCACAAAAGAGTGGTCTTTGTATTTTTATTCAAGTTTCAAATATAAAGAATATTTTCATTGGTATTTTAATTGTTACTTTCATATCTATATATGTATGTTAAAGATTTTCATTTTAATAATATTAAAGACATATTTTTTAACAAATTAAAAGTTCCACGTTTTTTTAAAACTTGTTCTCACAGAAACATGGCTGCCAATAATGGGACTCAAATAAATACGAAATTACTGGATCAAAAATTGGGCCTCATGCACCGTTACGTTACAAATTGAGTATTTTAATACACCATGTTGTTTATTCTTCAAAATTCATTAAATTCAAAATGCCCATGTTTCTGAAAAAAAACATGGCTTTATAAAAATGAGCCTTAAAATATCGTAAAAAATAAATGACGAGTGATCTGATTGCTCATGTCCAGATCCCAGGATTGTATTTTCTAGCTGTTGATCTTTGCATGCAAAGCCATTTGTATACAATTTTTAGAGGTTTGAGAGATCTTTCAACCTATTGACGAAAGATGAGACAAAGAGATGAAAGACTCTGTGAACGACGATATTGCCGCCCAAGACAATTTTTTAATGATGATGACTTGACAAATGTCTCAAATGTAATTAAGCTGCAAGGGACTACAATTAAAATCATTCGTCTATGTGATTTATTTTATACCTATTTAGGGAAATAATATAACAAGTGTAAGATTGATTTCTAGAACTCTTTATACTTAGATACTAAACTGAAGGTCTTTTCCAAATATCCATATTTTATTTTCGTGATGCGTTTTTCACTACTAGCGCCGTTTTCAAACTGTATTAAAATTTGTAAGAAAATGAAACGCTTTTTTGCAGTAAAAAAGGTACCGTCGTAACTCTATTTACATTTATTTCAGTGGAAAAATTACAAAGCTAAGAGGAGATTAAAAATAGTTATGGAATTTCAAATCGTGAATGCATGCTTACGTCATTTTGCTTTCCTCGCCTCAGCCAGTTAACGTCAACTGCACTCCCAAATGAAAATTCTCCGAGCATGCAAGCGACTAAGCAAACATCCGCTGTACCGACTATTTTGAAACCTATCGTACTCGGAATACGGTTGATATCCTTGTGAGGTTGTTTGTAATATATGCATGTAATCTGTAGGACGTACGTGACGAATTAATTAGCCTGCTTAATTAATAGACGCGAGACCATAGCAGAATATCCGGGCTGAGACCGTGCTGTTGTCTTTTTCTTAAAGAAGTTGAAGATAGAGAAAGGAAAAATTTCTTTGTTATAAGTTCTGATACGTGAGACACCTTGACTTTTGTGATTGTCTTACATTAGAAATCAATGTTGGTTGCTCCTCATTGTTGCCTCCGCTAGACAAATTCCCATTTGCAAGAAGATTTGCCCTTCTTTTCCATAGCTCCATTGGACGTCTTTGCTATCGCTTCTCTTTCGAAAGATACCTAAATGGATATGACTTTTTAAAAAATATATATATTTTAATTACCTTCAGAGTGTCGAAATATGCCTTTTATGCGGCCTAAACGGCCGTAGGTATCTTTTTTTGCTAGTACAACCACCAAAGTTTATTTTTTTTACCGGTTTAAGGGGCTGTACGAAATACGGAGTGAAATGAGATCAATATTATTGAGCCTGTCATTTATAGAATATAAATTGAACACAGACTTTCAAAATCTCCGTCCTAAAACAAATGACAATCTTATTTTTCGAGAGCTCAACTAAATGTAGTCATTAATATCCTCAAAATACAGACCGCGGACCGCAGACTCTGTACAAAGTCAAAAAGAATCCTTTGAAAGCTCCAGCAGCCACAAGGGTCACTTATTAAAGGATCACTCACGTTGCACTGTGCGGGTCCGAGTCGAATCTTGTCCTCTCCGAGCATCGTTCGTTGCTTTGTTGCCGCTATACTGTCCCGTTGAGGCGTGAAAGAAAAAACTTTCTAATATCTTTTTATTTCTTTTTAAAAACAAATTGATGTTTTCATTCAGTAACATTTCCTACCTTCAATATTAAAGGTACTTCCCCTCCGTGTGGCAAAGTTTTGGAACCCTGTATAGTATGCAACGGCATCACAGAGCAATGTAGGATCGTGCTCGGATCGCTGTAGCGTGAGTCATCCCTTATTCGTATGGCGCGTACCTAATGGCTGACATCAAATTCTTAACGAAAGGGATTTCGTGGAAGGCGGGATATAATCTTTCCCGTGTGAGATAAAATGTTGATGTAAGTATTAATGCCATGACTAAATTTTCACTTGATATAAAAGCGATTTGTTATTATTTCGAAAGAGTCATCAAAGTAGCTATCATATATAAGGTCCTTCTGAAATGGTGCACAAAATGTTAAGGGCTCAATGCAGGTACTCATGCCAACAAACAACTTTTACTATGGGACCAACATTGAAATCGCGAAAAAAAAATCAGCTGTTCCATACATTTTGATCTATTCGATTTTAAATTTTCTATGGAACAGCTGATTTTTTTTCGCGATTTCAATGTTGGTACCATAGTAAAAGTTGTTTGTATGCATGAGTCAGGGATAGAAATACCGTTAAAAAAATAACGATATAAAAAAATAACGTTAAAAATACCGTTAAAACATTTTATCGGTAAATTTACTATTACCGATAAAATGTTTTAACGGTAATACAAGCTAATATGTAATAAAGTAATACAGCTAAGTTATTAGCTGGAATAACGTTAATTTTAAAATTAACGTAAAAATTTACGTTAAATTAACATTAAGATTAACGTTATTTCAGTAAATAACGTTAAATTGAACGTTATTTCTCAAATTAACGTTAAAATTAACGTTATTTATTGACATAACGTTAATGTTAAAATTAACGGTAAAAAAGTAAAAATTAACGTTATATTTAAAAATAACGTTAACATTCCCTGGCATGAGTACATTGACCCCTTAAAATTTTGTGCACTATTTCAGAAGGACCTTATATACGTTTCATGTTTGCAGAGCTTAAAATACTGCTCACCGCTCGCACCATTCCCACAAAGTAATACTGAAGATGAAACCTTTCCTGTTGAGAAATATCTATCCTAACATGACTGAGCTTGTCCCTTCGCGTGTCCTCACAAAAAGATGCCGTATCAGGGCTGGCGAGTAAATTGCCTCTTTCATCAGCGACATTCAGGGCTGGCCTATCGCCGATCGCTGATAGATGCCCCTACCCGCTGTATCATGCATGTTTGTGTTAGTAATGATGATGTATTAGTTACTAAATGGGCGACGGTCTTTAGGTGACCTTACACGACCGAATAAGATGTTGACTTTAGCTTGGAGTACTTAATTTATAAGGTAACAAGATTAAGCTAGGGGTTAATAAAATAAAAATCATATTAATGTTGCAGTTTTAGTGTAACATTGTTTTAAATATACGTTTGTTTTTTGTGGCATTTGACTAGACTTGAGGATAAGTAGTCATTTCAATTCAAAATTCTGTTGATTAATCGATAAAGCGACACCATTATTAGTGTAGGAAAGGATGGTAGTGGACACCCACAGTAAATCATCAGTAGACGAAACTTCACAATATGATAAAGTATCATAAATGAAACATATTTTTTAAATTATCCGAATCGTTTTCTTTTTGTTTTTGGATATTTGTACATAGATTTGAATAAAGATTGCTTCATTTCCTACACCATAATATAGTTATATAGGGTCCTTAAATAGTGCACGAAATTTTAAGGCGTCAATGTACTCATGCATACAAACAACTTTTACCATAGTAGCGATTTCAATGTTGATCCTATGGGACCAATATACCTACATTTTGATCTATTCGATTTTAAATTTTCTATGGAACACTCGCGATTTCAATGTTGTTACCATAGTAAAAGTTGTTTGTATGCATGAATATATTGACCCCTTCAAATTATGTGCACTATTTAAGAAGGACCTTAAATATTTTCTTGTTGCATAGCATAGGTGCACAATTTTCTTGTTTTCACCTCAGTGATCAGACATGATGGTACCAAGTAGTCCTTTAATTCGGCACACCAGAGACGGCGTCATTTGCGGCTTATCTGGGCCCGCGTCAGACAGCCGAGCCGTAATTAAGCTGTGACACGGCAGGTAATGAGCCGTGCGACGACCAATTAATAATGGCCTGTCCTGTATTATCTGTGGGCTGTGTCGCTGTGTCCACCTCCGTGCAGTGGAGACACCACTATTTTTTATGCTACTCTGCTCTGGACTAAAGTTCAAGTTGGACAATAATAGCATAATTTTTACGCTACTTTGGCACCTTATAAAACATCAGTGTTGGATTGGACAAGATCGGAAATAAAGTTATAAGTTATTTTAAAATGGGAAGGGGGAATGGTACGGGGGAGAAGGAGGGGAATGGAGACCACCTTAGTCCCTCTAAAATTTCTTGTGGGAACGTATTCGTGGGTGTCCATTAACACCACCATATCCCTTACTGTAGTGTAGCTATTGAGAGCAAAAGTCCGTTGTTTAACAACAACTGAATTCAAAGAAGTCTTGATCTTCAAATAGTTGAAAACTCGAGAAAGTCTTAAAGCGTACTCTCGATAAGTTTCACATGACAGTACTATTTGGCCCGCTCCAAATGCCTGTTGCCCAAACTTTACAGATATAACTAAATTGATTGTGTTTATAAAGCCCAAGGGAAAGGTACGAAGGCCGGAGATATTGTTTTAGTGCCGGTATTGAAGTTTGCACTGGTAGGTATTGTTTTACTAAATTGTGTTTTGATAAAGCTGAGCCACCTGAATGGTTTAGGCTGAGATAGAATTCGACAAAGTTTCGTTATGAATTGTTACTTTTGTTGGACAGTTCACTATACAGGATTTATCATTATCATTAATATTGTTACAGTAAAAAAATCTGAAATATCTTGAAATGGATTGATAACTTGAACATTAGTGCTGATATTGTCCAATTTATGTGTGATAGACCACTACTAAGGATCATCACTAAAAAACATTTTATTTAGTAAAGTTTAAGCCTCAAATAAAAAACAAAAACAATTTATTCAGATACACCAATCAAAAGAAAAACTAGTTTAATCTTAAGTGATTATTATTCTCCGGTTATGGAAATCGGAAACAATGATGGTTCCACAAACAGCCATATCTACTACCTAGAAAAGTTCGTTTTCAAAATTGACAAAGTCAGGGATCGAATCATCGAACGCGGGAACTCAAAGATAACAAAACCACGAACCATAAAGCACAGAATAAACTCGACCACAGAGGTTGACTCGAATTTGATGAAATCAATTTGAATTGGGACCACCATAAAAAGCAGATTTTACATAGCCATAGAGAAAGAATAGAAGTGAAATGAGAACGCCACGAGCGTTGATCCGACGCATCAAAGTATTTAAGCTGGCCGCGGTGACGCGTCGCCCGTAATGAAAAAGGCGACAAAGGAGCCCAAAAGGGGGGAATGGGGGGGTAGGGACTGCCACTTATTTCGGCCACAAACGAGACGCGCATGTGGCAACTTGAAATCCTATTTTTTAATAAAAGGATCGTTTGCCTGATGGTGTTTCAAACTTGGAGAAAAATACGCCATTAGCCTCTCTGGTAAATACTCGCAGGTACTTAGACTTTTTGGTGGATATGTGCCTGGATAACATATGAAAGTTTAAATACTTAATCATTGCATTACGTGACTTTATAATTTTGAAATAAATAACATGATGCTAAGAACTATCATACCCAAAGGGTTATGCCGTGTTAAATAAAGCATTCATAAAATGTTCATTATAATTTAATTAATTTGACAAAAGAATATAGAGGCATTATCAATGTTATTGAATACAGTTATCGTAATTGCTGATTTCCATATTGGAATCATAGCAGTGTCTTAAACTGTCTATCAGATGGTCAAAATTGATTTATATTATAAAACATCAATTATGTTTCATAGTAAAATGTTAATAATAGCAATGCTACCACAATACATTAGTTTTGTTAGCTTTAGCATACAGTGGATGAAGTCCACAGAAGTACTTGTTGTATGGTCTGTGATGAATTTAAACACAGTTACTGTAGGTCCTCAGCAAAGTTAAGCGCCCGAGCAGTGCT
The DNA here is from genome assembly GCA_943789525.1 of Agriphila geniculea. Lineage (NCBI taxonomy): Eukaryota > Metazoa > Arthropoda > Insecta > Lepidoptera > Crambidae > Agriphila > Agriphila geniculea. Next base: position 25,175,343 of record OX038871.1, read on the forward strand.
GGGAACTTTCAGCTAGTTTTCTGAGACGACATCTGGTACAAGGTTATATTAAAATCCTATTGTGCCACTGGAGGCTGCAGCTGGTGGGTCGTCTTTGATATTTTACATTGTGAAATGATAAACAAAAATAACCTCGAGTTAGTCCGCGTGGGATTCCACTTCTCTTAAAAATATTTCATGATTCCGAGAAGAATTAATTAAAGTTCGAAAGGAATAAGAAATTAGTGGATTATTTGTATGTAGTTTCAAGAAAAATTTTACTATGAATTTGTTTAAATCTAACTAAAATATCAGTTCGATGATTTTAGATATTTTTATTGACTATAGAAACCAAATGTTTCTGTTTAGTTTAAGCTTTACTTTACTAAGGAGTTAAGTTATTTCATTTTTGAAATATTTGCGTGAAATTCTATTTTCAATATGAATGTGCTTTGTTACATTGTATCCAAACATTCTTGCAAATTTGCCTTGATATTCTTTGAAGCATGATCGGTCTCGAGATATTTCATAAAGGCTAGAGCGTAGTACACAACTGGTTTGGGGTAGAAAGGGTTTAAGTTTGGGATGTGTTTCGAATTAGGCTGCTGTAATGGGGAAAGTTCTTTCTAATTTTGGATGGATTAACAAGTTGCTAATTACGAGGTCACGGGATCAACCAGGTGAAAGGGACACTGCGAACTATTTTGTATTCATTACTTCTCTGATTAATGTGTTCGGTTCGGGGCTAATGGACTTTGCTGTGGAACGTGTACTGGAGCAGAATATACTAACGAGAAACATAGCTTGTTTATATTATGTATATTATAACGAGTATCTAAACTAGCGTTTTAAAGGTCTTTGTATATGTTATAGTCAAACTCCCAAGCTATGGCGCTCGCAGGTTTGGCTAGTCAATGTTTGCATTTAACATAATATCCTACCAGATTACAATAGATTTTTCATTTTAAGAGAACGTAAAAATAAATAAATAAATCGTTCATGGATTTTTGCATAATAGTGTTAGTGACAAATCGAGCTACAGAAGTGGACTAATACATTTTAGCGATCTCCAAGTTTATAGGTTCTAATGACGTAAACATAAATGAAGCATTAAAAATGCTCAAAATCCATGTTTTGCACTCTGTGTGTTTGAATACGCGTACAAAAGCATAGCAATGCGCGTAATACAGTCGTGTTCACTCCTCTCATAACAATTTACGACGCCAGATTATCTGGCCAAACATTACTGTGTACAAAAAGTGAATATATATAAATGGAGGAAAGAAATGATGCGACTGTTTTGGCGTCCTTTGTGTCGGTTATTGTACGCTACGAATTTTCTGGGGCTTAGTGGGAAGCTTGGAGGCCGATGAAAATTACGTGCAGAAGGACTTCTTCTGAAGACTTTTTTGTTTTTCATGTCGGATTAGTCAACTTTAAGAGCATTTTTATCTGTAGTTTTGTGAAGAACATATTTAGAAAAAATATAGATAGAAACGTGAAACGTGTTTTCACAGCTCTAAATATATGTTACTTACCTAAAACATTTCATATTATTTGATGACTTCGTGTATTAAATGTAATTTTAAGGATAGTATTGTCTTCACAATGATATCTAGTGTATTTCTCAAAAAATAATCTACAACGTGACTATAAAAAGCTGACTTGAAATCTATAACATCCAATTATTTTCATCATACCTATTCTAGCATACTCCTTGACATTACATTAAATTTAGAAAAAAATATATTATGAAATATATTGATCAGAAATCAACGGTTGATAGTTTTGAAATTGGTTGGCCAGTGAAAATTTCTACTGAGTTATTGATTGTTGTTTCAAGCATTGATTTTGCTTTAATATAAGAACCAAAAAGTTTTTAACACAATACATGAATATATCAAAAGTAACATATGCAATGCTACTGGATAAATGGATCAACAATCTATTAACGATTAAAATTAACTGAACTTTAGGCTCTGATGTAGGTTTATGGTAGTATCCCAGGGGACATGTTTAAAGTTCAAATATGGTTAAGGGAATATAGCAAACAGATTGACGAAGGTCTAGCTATCAGCCAGAGATAATGAGTTAGTAATAGCTATTCTGATAATATAGACAGTCAATCAATACTTGTATGTTTCGTAATTTTCTTTGATGGTTAGTAAATTAACATATATAATAATAATAATATATAATCCAATATATACCAAGTTGTCTGTAGACATCAGTCTACAGACAACTTGGTATATTGGATTTTAACAAATCGTTTACGTGTTATGAAAGTAAAATGTGGTGGAATCTTATTGGCATAAATTAATCATTTTAGTTTTAAAGCGGTTGTATGACCGAAAGTGGCGCCCTCAGAGGTTTTTATTTAATAAGTTATTAATAGAAAAAGATTTTAATAATGTTCATCGTGGAGATTTTAGGGCCCATGATCTAGTATTTTTAGAAGGTATCACGACATGCCCTCGTAGTCATTCGTTGAAGTAGATAGCAAATGTGTCAAAAACGGCCACTTTTAGCAGTTTTTCTATCTACTTCTAGCAGCGACTACTAGGGAATGTAACGATACCGTCTAAAAATACTAGACTGTGGGTTCTAAAATCTCCACAACAAACATTATTAAAATTGTGTATTAGAATTATAATATTAAATAAAATTCACCGCGGCGCCACTTTCGCTCAGGGTACCACCTTAAAGTGGAATTGATATTTTATCAAGTTTTATCTTACTTAAGATCTGTCACTACTAAATAAAATTTAGAAATTGAATGAATTTCTAGATGAAAACTAAATAAATTTAGTTGCATAAATTAAAAACAGTATCAATGTTATTGTTGGTGACATGATAAAAACTTACAATTACCTACTCAAAAAGTTTTTGGAATCAGACACAGAAAGTTTTAATTTTTACCGAATTTGTTACTTAAACATTCATTTGTTAACAATACTAAACACCCAATCCCATATAACGAATTAAAGAGATGATTACGATTGTAATTTATTTTAATTAACCGATAAAGTGACTTTAACAACTCTTTACCGTCCTATTAACATAATTACTGCTTTAACGATCTTTACGGCTGAAAAATTCGACCCTTTTCCGTTCAGTACTTGCTAAGCAAATATCCAGTTTTCAGTAGAAACAACATTTTTCTTAGATAATTATTAAAATAAAAGGGTACAGGCTTTTGTACAAGAGAAAGGTGAATGTGTAGGTACTTTTGATACAATCTTTTCATAGAGTCGTTTAGTTCTGTTCGCTTCACATATTTATTTGAAAAAGGTTTCAATTTATTTCAAACGTATATATGAATGAAACGAATTCTTAAGTAATTGAACATGATGAATTCCACGAACGTATTACCTATGATTTGAAATTTTTATTGAAAGCATAATATTTTTAATGATGTTGTAAGGTTTGCTCTTTTCATCGATTTAGGCTGATGTATATGAAAGGATTTGATTTAATATTTACTTCCTTCTAAATTTAATAAAATGAAAAGCTAATTCGTGAAGTAAACAAGGGTAAAATTGGAAAGTAAAAACATGGTAAATTAATTCAGAGTTGAGTTGAGTTGAGAGATAGAGAGTTGTAGGTACTAAAATAGCAGGAGCCCATCGCGCTAATTATGAGCAATAAAATCAAAACCGTTACGTTGTCTATTAAAGTTATTATATTTCACTAAAACCATTGGTTTTCCTTTAGACATCTCATTTAAATTGCCCAAGATTGGCATTCTAGGCTCCCTACGCATAGCTTTCAACAATTTTGACAAAATTAAAGCGAGTATTTTTCTGTAAATGAAACTTAAAAATGTAACGACTAACGATTTAGTTTTGGTTTTATCGTTGAAAATTAGCGCGATTAGGCCCCAGCCCCCTCTAGCATGACCACCGAATTTGATATAGCGATGAACCTATGTCCTTTTATGTACCCCTGACAACGTGTATGGAAAATTTCACGATGATCGGTTCAGTAGTTAAGATATGAAGGCGTACCAAACAAACAAACGAACTTGCTCACAAATGCGACCTGTAAAGGAGAACAAACAGACAGCCGGACAGAGGGACAAAGGGACAGCGGGACAGACATAAGAAAGCATTTTTGCCCAAGTTTAACCAGAGATGCTTCGCTCGGTCAAATGAACGCAAAATGGCCGTAGTCTTCACAGATTTTTTTCTTTTTTCTGTGGTAGTCTTGGTGTGAAGCACATGGTGTTCCTCGTTTTTTACGATAGGGAATGAACGGAAGAATATATAATTAATTATTCTCTGTTGTTAGTTAGGTGCCAACAACTTAAATTACAGACTAAAAAATAAGCTACTGGAAGCGACAAAAAAGCAAACAATAAAGAGATGAATATTCGGTGAATATTAGACAAAAATGAAGGACTTGCCATTGAATATGATAAAAAGACCTAGAAGTAATCAAAGTTCAAAGCTGTCAGTATTTCAATGCTCAAATTATTTCTTGTCTTCTTTGAACATCATTTCTTTTTATATCAAAGTGTTTTTTCTAAAAGTGTAGTCGTCATTGAGTCGAAAAATCTTTCTTTATTATTTTACTTGGAGCTTATACATAAATTTCACTCACAATTTGTGTATTTAGTTTTGGAACCTGTCTTAAACCGGGGCTCTATGTAAAATTACTCGGAGACTTTGCTTGTATTCCTAACAAATATCCATATTACAAATACAAGACAAAGAGATTGGATGTTATCTATATATATATAAAAATGAATCCCTATTTCCGTTGGTCAAGCCATCACGCGTGAACGGCTGGACTGATTTCGTTAATTCTTTTTTTGTTGTGTTTGTTATTATTAGGAGAAGGTTCTTATGAAAGAAAAAAATAAGAAACTTGCGCGGAAAATTAGAAAATTTAAGAATACTTAACCACCATATAAAATTATTTTGGACTACATAAACTTTTTTAATGTAACCTTATGACGTTTGACATAGAATTGACAGAATGCGTGCTGCAGATATCGCAAAGACCATTCTCTGACAATCACTGAATTTTTTCTCACCTGAGATGTGACATTGAAAAAGTTAAAAAAGAGTTAACTAAAATACACATGGTAGATAAATAGATAGATAGATTAACTCTTTATTGCACACACATTAAAAAAGAAATACAGTATAAATTAAAACTTAAGACTATGGTGGGCAAAGGCAGTCTTATCGCTGGAAGCAATCTCTTCCAGACAACCTTTGATTCAGAGGATAGGTACCTGAGAGGAGATATAAAAACAGTGTGCCAATCACATACAAAATTAACAAAATAAAACTAAACAAAATAAAAAACAAACCTACAAAAAGTATACAAAATCAATAAACTACACAAATACGGTACAAATAACAAAAATATACTACATAAACTTAAATAAATATATACCTATATAGTTATTGCAAACTAAGATTTATCCATTAGGTAAGCGTGTAGGTGTGTCTTAAATACGGCGAGGGATTTTGAGTGACGGACATCAGGTGGAAGGTTATTCCATAAGCTAGTAGCAGTAATTGTAAACGAGTCCTTGTAGTATCCAGAGCCGGAGAGAGGAGCTCTAAGGCGATTGTCGGATTTGCTTCTTAAGCCCGAAGTACACATTGGGCCAATGCCTGGCCGCGCGCGTTGGGCCAACGCGCGCGGCCAGGGCATGTCACTGTTTACACGTTGGCGCCAACTCCCAACATACCGCCAAGTAGGTCTTTACACGTTGGCCCAACGCGCTCGGCCAACGCGTTGGGCCAATGTGTACAGCGCACTTAAGATCCCGATCATGATCCACGCCAAAGGGCTGGAAACGCTCTTTAAGATAGGAAGGAGATCTAGGGTCGTAAAGGATTTTGAAGAGCAGCACAAGAACATGCTCCTCACGACGTAACCTAATAGGGAGCCATCCTAGTTCTTTCCTGAGATGATTACAAAAGCCAACCAGCGAGTCGCCAACATTCCAATTCGAATTCAATATTCATAACTAAGACAGGACAACGTTTGTCGCGTCAGCTAGTAATATTATAAGATATACTAATTGCTAACTTGTTTGTTACGTTATTATTTTACACAAGTGCCTAAATTCCAAGGTTTAAATAATTAAGCTGGTGGTTGAAATTTTGTGAAGCAATAAACATAGAAAATACCTTTCTTATTTTGACAGGAAAACTCTTGGGGAAGATTTCATGAGTATTAAAATAATAATAAATCAGAATACCTATCTTTCAACCATTAAAAGTATAAGACACATTAACGACCTGAGTGGTGCAGTGGTCAACATGCCGGTCCACCACGCAAGAGGTCCCAGGTTCGACTCCCGGCTGGGCAGAAATTGAAGTGATGAATTTTAATTTAAATGACGGATCTGGGTGTTACTATGTATAATAAGTACTTTTATTTAAAAATATTAGTAGTATATCAGTTGTCTAGCACCCATAATCATAAGCTCTGATTAATGTGTGGCTAGATGGTGCTGTGTGAAATTGTCCAAGCATTTAATATTATTATCACAGTATAACACAAAGCTCAACTGAGCTGAGGAGGAGCTGAGGAACTCGGTGGTGCAGTGGTTTAGCGATTGCGGAGGTTAAGCAACTTTTGCAAGGGTCGGTCATGGGATGGGTGCCCAAAAATTTATTGTCTCGAGCTCCTCCGTGCTTCGGACGGTACGCTAAGCCGTTGGACCCGGCTGCATTTGCAGTCGTTAACATCCACCAATCCACATTGGGCCCGGGTGGTGGGTTATGGGCCGTCCTTCTTATCCATCCATAAAGAAGGCCTGTGCCCCAGCAGTGGGGACATTAAAAATGGCTAATGAACAACTGAGCTCAGGAGTGTATGAGCTCCAATGAATACAGACTTAATGATAAAATAACAGAAGATACATTAAATTTTGATATCAGTGAGGTTTTCGGGACCTTCGGCAAGGTTTTGCGATAGCAGTAAGTCATTCGGAAGATTAACAGGCGGTAATCGGGGTCGTGGCATATTGCGGTTTTTGCTCTGATAAACTGAGGGCTGAAAACATGGAGCGTAAGGTTTTGGCAACAGTATTGCAACTAGCGACATCTAGAGCGACGAATGGTGAAAATAAGCTTATCGTGAAGTATGCTATTTCAGTTTTCTTTGCTTCCGTCGCTCGTCGCGAGTATTTTTCCAGATTTATCTCTCTGAAAATGGACAAAATAAACAAGGGAATGGCCAGCGTTATGTAACAAATGACGATGGTTTTTGATCCATTTTACATTTTGGGACCCAAACCGTTCAAGAAAGTATAAACTCGTAGAAATGCATCTATACAAAGTAGTTATTCTTATTATAATGGTAATAAGTTTATAACTGATTTATTCAAATTAAGTGGCTACAACAGGACCATTTATTGTCCTACGGTGAAAATTAAGTTGGTAACATTGAGAATTTACTTCTGATTTAAAAGTCACTGCCTCAGTGCCCCTTGTACTCCATTATCGCTGGTTGGCTACCTCCTAACTATACAGGGTGTCCCAAAACTTTACAACACGAAGAGTAAGTACCTTAAATATTAAAGGTAGGAAATTTTAAATGTTCATTTAAAGATTTTTTGAAAATCCCCTGCCTTAACCAGGAATCGAACCCACCAAAAAGCAAAAAAATATTTTGTTTATTTTTACGATGCCAATAGAAAGGGTAATTTAAGGGTAATTAATAATTTAAGTCAGTTATGAAAAATTAATAAGGATTAATTTTTAATAACTGACTATATGAAAAATTAATAAGGATTAATTTTTAATAACTGACACAGCATCTAAAACAAAAGGAAGACCATCTAATATAACATTAAAAATATAATTATTACGGATTGTATCAACTTGTATCGAATCGTAGGCGATTTTTAAGAAATCTTTGAATGCAGTTTCATTTCGTTTTAAAAACAAAATGAAGTCATCTTTCAGTATAATTTTCTATTATCAATATTAAAGGTACTTTTCCTCTGTGTGGCAAAGTTTTGGGACATCCTGTATTTAATAATGCCCTAAACAAACGAAAACGGGTGAACACTAGAAGTTTCAAATGAACAGTGAATTGTAAACTACTTATTAAAAATATATATTCAAAGTGATAAAATAATACTTAAAAATCGGAACTGTTGATGCAAAGAAATAAAAACCTAACTTAGAAGTTTAATACCAAAAACTTATGAGATTTAAGTCAAGCGGCTACTAAATTTTACTTTTGGTGGGAATAGTGAAATACATGGAGCGTCCCGCTCGGCTTTGTCTAAAATGCATTAGAGCCAGAAAATGTTCGCGCTACGTTTAAGCAAAGTGGGTTTGCACACGAATAGTTTTACTTCAGCTCTTATCAAGAAGATATGTAAAATTGTAAATGCGTGGCAGTATTAAATTGTTTAAAAAGCCTTTTAAAAAAAGATTGTTGTAAAAAGTTATTGGGGGTTTTTGGTGCCATTTAAAGTTTCCATTGTTATTCTTTCTTTACATTCGTCACGCAGCCTTTTACTTTTTTGGAGCTATTTTGTAAATAATTTAAAGTAGGTATAATCTTACTAGCATATTCGGCGCGATTTAAACCGGACTCAAAATGCATACCTGTAACAAAACAAATATAGTTATTAATTCACACGAATGATGCATTGGCATTGATGATGATTGATGTTGAAAATAAAAACAACAATTATGAATTTACTTTAGTCGCATTTCAATAGGCAAAGATTAGGGTTGAAAATAAGAGCTACGATTGTGTAGTGGTAAAACTCTCGATTGAAACTATCCTCGTGATGATGATTCCAGGTGTAGTGCACTTCCATCTTCGGCTAGGGTTTCCTAGGATGACGGTGCCGTCATATTACGGCCGTAATTAAGCGGCGTAGAAAGTGTTGACAATACGGCGCACCGTACTGTTTACATAGACAACGTTCTACGCCGCTATATTACGGCCGTAATACGACGGCACCGTCATCCTACCCTAGCTTTATCGTCACTTAACATCAGGTGAGGTGAAGGCCAAACACTATCCCGTTGATCATAAAAAATATAATATACATATGATACATAATCGTCTGATGCGCCAGTGCTTACATAACTAAATTTTTCACAGTAACGACGCTATCGCTGAAAGGGTTAAAAAGGGATTGTAAACATTTTTGATGGAGCAACGCATGAGTTTGGGCGTCATCGGTGGCATAAACAACTAGATGTTTATGGGTCGGCTCTGAGCCACGTTCGACGAATAACTCAACGAGACAACGGGGGACCGACCGGAGTGATATAGGACACAGTGTAACTGTTTACAGAAAGCTAACTTTTAAGGCGCTGTAGGTAGTGAAACTAGCGCCGCCACTACATTTATTTTTATTACTCGTAAACCAAGTCAATATTTAAAAAAAGCTCATGTAATAATCTCTTAAATTGTCTCTAATATTTTTTGAATAACTCTTCAACAGTTTTCATTTATTCTGTAAGTTTTAAAATCCATTTTAGCTCAAAGTGGCCACTTTTGGCAATAATGGATTTTAAAACTTACAGAATGAATGATTACTGTTGAAGAGTTATTCAAAAAATATTAGAGACAATTTAAGAGATTATTACATGAGCTTTTTTTAAATATTGACTTGGTTTACGAGTAATAAAAATAAATGTAGTGGCGGCGCTAGTTTCACTACCACCGCGCCTTAAGCTAACGTTCGTTTGGATTTGAAATTTGGTACAGGTGAGATTATTAATGTGAAACTTCGATCAAGAACACCCTAGATGTCCGGTCAGAGTTTTTAAAATGGCACCTATCAAGCCGCCTGTAAGACTTGGCTTGGCTTAACTTGGCTTAACGATTGTTATTAGATGACAACAGCCGGGACCGACAGTTTAACGTGCCCATGATCGCCCTCGATACGATCAGTCTGTCAAGTTCCGCCATGAAGCATTCATGGCATAAAAGATGTGATTTTGTACACAATAAGCTTATTTTTTACAAAATAAGCGCCAAGTTTGTAAGTGGGACTATTTCGAGGTGCCGTTTTTGCGTGCTGTTTTAGATCGTGAAGCGTTATCTAGGATATTCTTGATTGAAGATGTGTAAGCACTTTTGACTTTTATTACAAAGGCTGGTTGAGGAATTGTAATGATACATTATTATTTAACTTGATTTTATCTATCAAACTGAACCGGAGAAAAGAGAGATTTGCCAAAAATACAATAACCACCTCATTGAAATTAGGTTTCAGATTAGATTTTACAAACGATTGTCTATACAAAGCGTTAGTTGACTAAAATTCACCAACAAGTCCCCTCTCAAGTTGATCCGTGTAAATACCACCTAGTTTACATCTAGGTGGAATTTACACTAATACTATAAGTAGTAGCCTAGCTTAGTTCAATTTCGTACCTTCCGTATTATTTCTTTTAGCGCTACGTCTACCTATAGCCAATGCATTGTCTGTCACATACATACAGTGTCTATCATTCCACCCTATTGCCAAACGTTTCATCCCTATTTTAAAATAATAATTCTACTGTGGCATCAAAGTTGAGGAGGCAGGTTGGCAACATTTGTGTGCAAATTACAGAATTACCTGGCCACACACAAATCATCTTAATCGGGGAATAACTCGCCTAAAGCGGCTCCTCGCGACAACATTTCGTGCTGTGTTAGCAATACATGAAGATAATTTACGAGACTAATATTTTTTTTTTCAGAATTGAGACTAGAGATTTATTATGCTTTTGGAGAAATACTTTTGCCTCTAAGCGAGTTTTGAAAAGAAAAGTTTCGTTGGTTTAAAAAAAGTAGTAGATAGTTTTAAATGCTGTAAAAAGTTGTATAGTTTCTCATGACAGGTCCCTGTCTTACTATTTTCTCATTTATTATTCCCAAAAACGAAATGCCAAATTCATTTTACTAGTGAATAATGTATCTTAGAGTAGTGGCTTGAATAAATTTATTTTTTGTAAATCCTTCTGAGATATAATGTTGTAAAATAAAACAATTTTTAACGGATACTAGCGCTGTTTTATTGAAAGTACTTTGGTAATTACTTGGTATTTGGTTTGATTTTTGATTTTTCCGACGTTTCGGCAACTTTGCAAAACCAAAAATCAAACCAAATACCAACTAATTACCAAAGTACTTTCAATAAAACCGTGCTAGTATCCGTTAAAAATTGTTTTATTTCACGTCTAGTGAGCACGTTAACTTGACAAGTGAATATACATATAATGTTGTGTTGGTGAATTGTATAGCGTTTAGTGGTTTTTTTTGTTAGACTTTTATTTCTTCTGAGCAGCGGAATCATATCCATCATTTATTATTAGTACGATTTCTTAATCGTACTAATAATAAAGCCTCCCTTATAAGCGATTTTGCCGCTGACTGCCGCTCTCTCGCTCGCACATTTCATGTTTTCTCAAGATTTCTTAAATCTGAGTGCGTCGTATCGTATTTGCCTGTTCAAATTACTGTTAGAAATGACAACTTTTTGTACTTTAGCAACAAAAAAACTGAAATAAATTTTAAAATGTCATAATCTTATATTGCGAAAAGTGGCCGAGAAACATTTTTCAATTACGCACTCAGTTTTAAAAAATCTTGAAGTAACATAAAATTTGCGAGCGAGAGAGCTGCAGTCAGCGGCAAAATCGCTACGGGATTTTAGCGATTTTATAAAAACCGAAAATATTTTTTTTTTCTTAGGTGACTTCTATGGACTTTTTAAATCAAAATATCCAGAAAAAATATAAGGATGCAAATAGGAACATCAAAATACATATTTTATATAAAAAAAAACCAACAAACGAGATTTGTTCACGGTAGAATCAATGTTCGTTCTACTCGTTACAAAATAAGAGTGATTCACTGAATATATTGTCGCAGTAAAAAAGTATTTTCGATCGAGTAAACCTTGTTTACTCGTTTTACTTATGTATTCCAATAGGTCGTTCGTTTTTTTTATTTTTTTATCCACAACGGAATAGTGCTTGGCCTTCACCTCACCTGATGTTAAGTGACGATAAGGCCGAAGGTGGAAGCGCACTTCACCCGGATCCTATCACTGAGTAACCGGCTATCTTACCTCTAACTGCCGGAACACAACTATTTCTAAATTGTTGTTATGGCGTCAGACTTAGTAAGATGGTGGTTGCTAGCCAGGCGGACTTGAAATAAGCCCTACTACCAACCAAACCAAATACAAATTGTACTCTCCCTGGGAATCGAAACCGGGACCCCTGCGTCTTACATGGGTGGGCGAACCACTAGACCACAGAGGCGGTATAATATGGTAGCGTTAAACGTGCTTTTAATTTGGAGTTTTTGAGACTGCATCGTTTCATACAGAGGCATACAACAACCCAACACTTCATATGGAGAAAAGCATACACCAGTAATATTTACTTTGCCGTGAGAGCAAAGTACACTGCAATTGTTTGCATATTTTTCCAATAAAGTTGGTGGAGAGCTCGAAATGAGTGTAATATTGAATTTGTTGTAGTACCTGTATGCGATAATAACTGCTATAAAAATTGCGGTTGAGAAATGAAAATGAATCAAAGTCAGTGTGTCGTTATTAAGCGCTCTAAATTTTCCATCCACCCTTTTCAGACTTTTTATGATATATTATTTATAAAAGTACTTAGAGTGCGCTAGAGCGCTATCCTGACGTCGTGCTATAGCGCCGAATTGTGTTGTAGGACGCGCATAGTTTTATGCTAAACACAGCGCCAGCGCTACGTAATGCTAGCGCCTACAACACAATTCGGCGCTATAGCACAACGTCAGGTTAGCGCTCTAGCGCGCGCTAAGTGCGCGTTCTGTTTGGAGACGGCTGTACGGATTTGGAATAGCACACAGATACCTACTTTTACTTTTTATCCTGGTCAAAGGTCCCCTAATGTCCACGCGGACGAAATCGCGGCCAAAAGCTAGTAATAATTATAAAAGTACCATATCCCATTCTCAGAAGAGCATGCAAACTAATATAAAACTCTTAATATTAAGTTTAATAATATGCTACATTAAAAGATTAAACATTATGTTAGAGTCAATAATAATTTATATTAATAATAAGAAGAAGTTATTATTACTAAAATATTAAGTTATACATGGTGTCGATGTTGATGTGTTGATAATTTTACCCTTAGAAATAAGTAACTTTCTCTATGAAACCACTTGTCCCAAATCATTGAGAAGCAATGTATGCGTAACAACTCGATAATATTGCGAGTAAGCAGTGGTACATTGCGGGTTTATATTTTTTCATATTTTAATTATTTTTCTGTAGATTTAGGTTCTATGCAACTAAGACAGACTCAGTGCAATAGAAAAAAAAAACACTAAAATCATGAATTTTGTGACGGAAAATTCCACTTCAGATAGATCATGAGTCGACTATGCCCTGAAAGTTTTCGCTAGGTTGCTACTAGCACCCTGTATTATACCTCTCCAAGCAATTAACAAAATTTCATACCACAAAATAAACGGACGATGTATTTAAAATTTGATTATCGTTAAAAAAATTGTGTTAAGCAACATTTTTCCTTGTAGGAACCACAAATCAGCGAAGTCGGCGCCGTTTACCCCGCTTCCTGCGGGAAGAGATTCCGGGAAGATAAGGAACACGCGAGTTGCCCAGGAGCGGGCACGGGTTGTATCTCCACACATTTCTTTATAGTTATTTATGTAATTGTACTATAATGAGGATTATTACAGTGATAATAGTTTCACATGAATGATTTAATTCCTAATTATACAATACTAGCTTCCGCCCGCGACTTCGTCCGCGTGGATATTAGAAAAAATCCTTAGGGAACCTTCAACCAGGATCCGACCAGCCGTTTTTACGCAATTAGGCGTGTCCCCACCAAGCGCGCTGCCTCGCGACGCAAGTTCCGTTCCGTTCCCGTCCTGTCCCGTTTCCGTTACCGTCCCGTTCCGTCCCGTTGCCGTCCCGTCCCGTCCCGTCCCGTTGCCGTCCCTTTTCGTTCCCGTTCCACCTCGTTCCCATTCCCGTTCCCGTTCCTGCTCCCGCTCCCATTCCCGTTCCCGTTCCCGTCCCGTCGCGTCCCGTCCTGACCCGTCTCGTCCCGTTCCATCCCGTTTAGTTCCCGCACTCGTTCCGTTCCCGTCACATCCCATCCCGTTCCGTTCCGTTCCCGTTCCCGCTCCCGTTCCCGTTCCCACTCCCGTTCCCGTTCCCGCCCTGTCCCGTTCCCGTTCTCTTTCGCCCCGTCCAGTTCCCGTTCCCGTTCCCTTTCTCCCCGTACCCTGGGGCTGAATCATGCATGTCCACCGAGTTGGACTTTAAAATAAATGTCATTTTCGCAATCACCATCCCATAAAACCTCAAGAACGACATCCATATCGATTTTTATGTTTACTTACCCCATTTACCCCCTAAGGGGTTGATTTTCAAAACCACAAAATATATGTTTGCATATTTATTTTTAGACGTGCTCCTACGAAGTTTAAAGTTGTAATGTCTATTTTATATTCTTTTTCCATACAAAATATAAACCCCATTTTCACCCTTTTAGGGGTTAAATCATGTACATCGTTTTGGACTTTAAAATAAATGTCATTTTCGCAATCACCATCCCATAAAACCTCAAGAACGACATCCATATCGATTTTTATGTTTACTTACCCCATTTACCCCCTAAGGGGTTGATTTTCAAAACCACAAAATATATGTTTGCCTATTTATTTTTAGACGTGCTCCTACGAAGTTTAAAGTTGTAATGTCTATTTTATATTCTTTTTCCAAACAAAATTTGAACCCCATTTTCACCCCTTTAGGGGGTTAAATCATGACCACCGTGTTGGATTTCAAAATAAATGTCATTTTCGCAATCGCCATACCAGAAAACCCCAATAAAGACATCCATATCTATTTTTAGGTTTATTTACCCTTTCATCCCTATTTCATCGCCATAGGGGTTGAAGTACTAACAATAACAATATACGTTGCGTTAGATTTTCTTCCATAAGCCTATGTTATAAATTAAGGGATTTTTACTTCGAAAGTGAAGGATTTTCTTCTATACACAACTTCATACCCCTTTTCACCCCTTCGGGGGTAGAATTTTGAAAATTGCTGAGACCCGTATTTATTAAGTTTTAATCGTCAGCCTAAACACAAAATTTGAAGATCCTAGCTTCAAAACTGAGGGACTTTCATACAAACTTTCATCCCTTATTTCACCCCTTTAGGGATGGAATTTTCAAAAATCCTTCCTTAGTGGATGCCTACACTGTATGAGGTATCTGTGTGCAAAATTTCAAGTTTCTAGGTCCAGCGGTTTGGGCTGTGCGTTGATAGATCAGTCAGTCAGTCAGTCAGTCAATCAGTCAGTCAGTCATTCAGTTTACGATTTTATATATTAAAAGATGTATGTTTGGTTAGCGATGTCGGAGCTTTTAAGGGCAGATAATATGATCATTTTTTATTGATATACCCCCCCATGTTGGGGTCTATCCCCTCTCCTGGTGGAATGACCAGCATTTTAAAATTGACTTTTTATTTTCGATGACCCTGTCGAAAAATATTAATTTCTCCGGATTCAAAAGTCTTACCGTTATGAAAAAAAACTTTTTGAAAGCTAATAATATTGCCTATTAAGCAAAAAATTATTTCTGTAAACTTGTACCTTTAATACGTCATAAAACATTTCTAAATAAATTTTAATCTTAAATTAGTGTGCTTTTTTTAGGTTTTTTCACAGAACTAAAAATTAGGGTATTAGTAAGCATTTTTTTTTTCATTTTTATAATACACAGGAATATTATCTACAAAACGACATCAAAATCATTGCTCTGACCCCCTAGCCAAAGTAACATTTGCAAATCTTCGTTATCTCTTCGCTTTCGAAACATGTATGGAATAGACATAAGGTTTCGTTAACTATCGAATTTTAAAACGTCAAATCCTCTCGGAGCGAAGCGATAGCGAAAATTTGTAAATGTGACATTGGCTACAGGCTCTGATTTGCATATTTCGAGAGTTATTGTTGTTTGAATATGACCATTACGTAACCAATATTTTTTTTTCGAAAATAGACAAATTTAAAAACATTTTTTATCAGTTTCTAAAATAAGTAGATAATTTTATCTGAAAATAAATGTCATTGAACCATAAAAGCAAGTATTTATAAGTTTTGAACATTTTCGCAAATTAAATTAAGTGCTTGTAAGGGTCATATTCTAACAACAATAACTCTCGAAATATGCAACTTAGAGCATTTATTTTGATGTCGTTTTTTAGGTAATATTCCTGTGTATTATAAAAATGTAAAAAATGCACATTAATGTCCTAGTTTTTGAGATCTGTGAATAAAACTAAAAAAATACACTTATTTTGGATTAAACTTTACTTTAGTAATTTTTTATGACGTATTAAAGTTACTTTACATAAATATTTTATTCACCTAATAGGCAATATTTTTAACTTTCGATAAATATTTATTTTATAACTGTAGGACTATTCAATCTGGATAAAGTAAATTTTTTCGGCTTGAAAAAAATATGATAAGAAAGCCATATTGATACAAATTCCAAAAATATAAGTTTAATTGGAATAGTTTTATAAAAAATGTGTTAAAAATATTATACACAGCGTGGTAGTGGCATAAATAAATCAATAAAAACTCCCCATTTATTATTATAATTAAAAAAGTTACCGTAAACGGTGAAAGCTGTAGCTTTCAGCAAAACTGTTGAAGAACAATATATTTTTTCATTAAATTTTCTACAATAATTTTCTTGAAAGTATATAGGACTTATAGTTTCAATACAAACTCACAAATTATTGGCTAAGTAACGGAATTTAAGCAATTAATAAAACTAACTACTGCGTTTTATAGATTTATTTATGCCACTGCCACTCTGTGTATCATTTTTTTAGCACATTTTTTAAGAAACTATTCTAATGAAGCTTATATTTTTGGAATTTGTATGAATATGGCTTTCTTATCATATTTTTTTGAAGCCGATATCGGTACTCTTTAGAAATTTATCGTCACTGGTTTTTTTTGGTAAAACTTTAGATGTTCGGCATTTCAATTACGGCAATTCATTTTTAGGGTTCCATACCAAAATGGTAAAAAAGGAACCCTTATGGTGTGACTCAGTCTGTCGGTCTGTCTGTCTGTCACAGCTGGATATCTCGAGAACTACTAATGGTATCAACTTGAAATTGGGAATAGTTTAAGATGACATTAGCCCAACTATTTTGCAAATAAGAAAGAAATAAAAAAAATTTTTTTTTTACAACAGGTACTGAAAAGGGGTCTTAAAAATTTGAAGTGAGGTGACTAGGGCATGTGGGGTATCATATGAAAAAACGCTGTTTGCACATTTTAAAACATGTTTTCCTTTTTTCTTAGGCCGCATAGTTTTCGACTTATGATGAAAACTGTAAAAAAAAATACCGTCCCCCCCTTATCTCCGAAGTTTGGAAAGAGAAAAATCTGAAATAATTCTATGTGATAGTAGTTTATGTAAAGATTACAGGAAAAATAAAACGATGTCTCAATATAACACACTTTTTTAGAAATTAAAAAAACAAACAAAAATTCTTTAGTTTCACTACCAGTCAACAGATGGCGCTGTCCTAAGAATGCTAACCTAAGAAAAAAAAGTTCCACTATCGGTCAAGAGATGGCGCAACCTAATACTACAATAATAAATTGGTGACTGGTTCTAATATAATTACCTACTATTTGCCGTACGAATAAACGAAGAATAAGTTCCTACTTAGTAATATAAACAGTTTGCAATGTGGAGTGGCTGAAACGTTTTTCAGTCACCATAAGCAGCTGTGGTTAAGATTTGTAAATTAACTGTCTGCCTGTTCGCCCTTCCACCTGTCTGCGGTTTATCCTATTTTTTTAAAGACTGTACTAAGGTGTTTTTTTTTTCTGAAAACTGATTGACTGTTGGGGCCGTGTTTGGTTGAAAAGAGCCGTACTATGTAGATAAAATTATTAATTTGTTTTAAACAGTTACTTAAATTAATGAAGACAAGCAGGGTTACGCCAACAACTACATAATTAGACGACAGCGACGCTATCACCATCAACTGCGATTCATTTTTGGAAGCGCCTTGCTAGGTCGACCGTCACAGGTGACTTAAATCTACTCATGTAATTAGTTAGCCCATTCCAAAATTTATAGAATTTTACACCACAAAATAAAATTAAGCACGATATTTTTAATGCTTAAGAAAATTGTGTAAGGCAACGTTTACCCCGCTTCCTGCGGGAACAGATCCCGGGAAGATAAGGTACACGCACCGTACCCAGAGGCGGGGCACGGTTTGTATCACATTTCCTTACCGCTGATATCCCGAGGAGAACTGGAAATTATACAATTTGAGTTTTGCAACGTAGTATGATTTTAAATTAAAACACTTTTTACGGGTAACAGCGCGTATGCATTTTTATAAAGTTCCAAGCGGGTAATTTCATAAAAATCAGCAATGAGCATCTTTTTTGCTTTAGTCGTCCCGTGACCACGGCCCCTGGAAATGTATCGAAATGTAGGAAAAACCCAAAAAATCAACAAATCTAAACTAAATAATTCTAAAATAACATCTGAATTAACCAATTTACGCTCTGTAATCCGTAAAAAGTGTTTTTTATCTATTGAACTGTATATACGCGCTAAGGCTTCCCTTAGAAGTAGTCTGCATTTCTTCGAGCAGTGTTACAGTACTTTTTTCCTGGATGGAAGATACCCTAAAACATTGAATGAAAGCTTTTATTGGCCAACATCACACAAAATTTTCAAAAATAAAAAAAATGTTTTTTTTTTTTACATTTAATGGGCTTACTCTTGGCCCCATTCGAGAACCATAAGGCTAAGAAGAGGCCGAAGATGAAGCAAGCTTGCCCAGAAAAAGCACTCGGGCTTTAAATAGCGTTGGGTTATATGCTTTCGGAAATACAGACGCAGGCAGGGAATTCCACTCCTTGGCTGTGCGCATTAAGAAGGAAGATGAAAAACGCTTCGTGCGCATGCATGGAATGTCAACCAAATAGGGGTGAAACCCCGCCGTGCGTCTGGTTTTTTTTTTTTTATACACAACGGGATAGTGCTTGGCCTTCATCTCACCTGATGTTAAATGACGATAAGGCTGACGAGGTGGAAGCGCACTACACCCGGAATACTGGCTATCTTACCTCTAACTGCCGGAACACAACAATTTTTTAAATTGTTGTTATGGCGTCAGACTTAGGTAAGATGGTGGTAGCTAGCCAGGCGGACTTGAAATAAGCCCTACCACTACTGGATGGTAGAACGGGGATGGCGGAATGAGCTAATGCAGCTCAAGAGCACACTCTCCGAAATATAGTCTGTAGAGCCAGGCAAGCTACTTCACGGCGGTGGGAAAGACTGTGAAGTTTGGTTTTTAATGGCGCACTATCCCCTATGAGTTTTCTGTCTCTGCGTTCAACCGAGTATAGTGCGGCTAGTTGGTACTTTGCGGACCCATTCCACAGATGGCAGCAATATTCCATGCACGACCGGACTTGCGCTTTGTAAAGAGTTAGAAACTGTCCCGGCGTGAAATATCACTTAACCTTGTTCAAGATGCTTAGTTTTTTGGCCGCAGTTTGTGCCTTTGACTCGATTGTGTCACTTAAGTTGAGATCGGAAGTCAACTTTATGCCAAGGAGATCGAGATTGTCGGTGACAGGTATAGTAACACCTCGGAAAGTAGGAGTCAAGTTCAGAGGACTCTTCTTTGCAGTGAATAGACATGCCTGCGCTTTGGTAGCGTTAAAAGTGACCAAATGAGGATCAGTAATAGGTTTGAATCCTATAGTTTTATTGATATTATACGTGCAATGCAATATGTGCTTTATCACGTACGATATAAGGTTCGCGTACGTCGCGATGACGTCATAAGGACCACCAAAAAACCTGTATTTTAGCTCATTACAGATAATCATATGGTGGATTAAGCTGTCAAAAATTCCGGGCATAAGCAGATCGTTGATGTGCAGCAAAAAAAGCGTTGCGGAAAAAACGGATCCTTGAGGAACTTCAGCTTCTATAGCCATGAGGTCAGAGGAGCAGCCATCAATAACCACTCTTATCGACCGTTCGCTCAAGAAATCCGAAATCCAACTGCAAAAGTAAGTAAATAAAGTAAATTAATGTAAACAATAAAACTAGGTAACATCAGATTAATAGGGTGTATTACGAGCCAACCAGGACCCTGCCTCAGCTTAATGCCATTGTGATGAGAAAGTTGCTCACACCGCAACAGCGCTGGTATTCTGGCAACACCAAAAATTATTTTCAAAATATATCGTTAAAACCTATTAATGCTTAAAATGAACAAATAAAATATAATTTACCTATTTAAAACAATACGTGAGCTTCTAAAAGCAAAACTGTGTTCGCGACTATTTTAAGTTATTGCGAATACTTGCCTGAGGCAGATCGTATGCTCATTTGCTATCGCTATTGTTTGAAAATAAAGTTATTATATAAAAAAACTGTATAAATGTTTTTACTTTTTAGAAAAGAGCTCGATCGATTAATTTTGAAGGTAATCTATTGTTTTTGTTTTCAAAAAAGTATTTAATAGTAAGTATAAAGTTAAAAAATAAAAAACCGAAATAAAGTTAATAAAACTATTGCCTTTTTATGACAGTACTGGCTTTTCGTTGACCAGTCTTTTTCAAGCTAGTCTAATATGGATGGAGACGTCATAGGCGTATTAGGTCTGTCTTCACCGAGTCGCTTCAACTTTCAAGCCAACTTGCGTCAAACGCATGCAATATTGCCTCCAAATCATGCGCTTTCCTTTTCAACTTTCAAGTCACCTTATTTCGAACGCATGCAATATTGATTGCCTTCAAACCGTGCGCTATCCCTTTCAACTTTCTGCCATGCTTTGAAGTTTTTTTGATAAGTTAGAGCATGTGCTATTGCATGCCCTGAGACATGCCTCTGTTGAAAGCACAAGAGGAAAGCGCACGGTCAGCGTGTGCTATTGATTGCCTTGAGGCATGCGTAATATTAAAGTGGAAAGGAACGAGAAAGCGATCGTATGAAGATACATCTTATGAAGTTCATCGCTGTGAGAAAACAACTTCATTCGAGTGAGTGGAGGCAAAAATTCAAGCTGTTCATTATTATTTATTACACACTAGCGGCCGCCCGCGACTTCGTCTGCGTGGAAAGATTTTTTGCTATCCCTCGGGAACAATACATTATTTCGGAATGAAAGGTATTCTATGTCCTTCTCTGTACCCCTAAGAATGTGTATGCAAAATTTCATTATGATCGGTTCAGTAGTTAAGACGTGAAGGTGTAACAAACAAACAAACGGACTTTCGCATTTATAATATTAGTAAGGATTATTTTAATTTTTCTACAGAACAGTATCAAAGATTATGCTCATAAAAAACTTCATGAATCATCCACACTGTCGCGAAATATCTTGTTCCATTTTTTAATTTACAATTCTTTTGCAATTTGCATCCTTCAAAGACAAAGGGACGAGAGAAAAGAGTTGAGTCGTGTTTTCCCGGCAGAACCGTTTAAAAGCAGGTAATAAATTAACTTGTTGACAAATGGTGGCAATTAACTGGGCCGTAATTAAACCGGCAGATACGATCGGCGATGCAAAGGGAATTATTATGTTGTATTCCGAAAGATTTGAGGTGCTCTAATATTACATTTGGGTGAGGTTGGAATGAAAAGTAACGTTTATTAAGCCATTTATCACAGTCATGAAATTATTACGAAGTAAAAAGTGTTATGATATTTTTTTATTGTTGAATTACGAGTATTATCAAAGAAATGTAACATTCTCAAAAACAAGCATGTCTTGTGAAAGTATGCTGTGGGTTTCATTTAAATCATAGTCTATAAAAAAACCGGTCAAGAGCGAGTCGGACTCGCGCACCGAGGGTTCCGTACAATCATAAATATATTTGGATATGTTACTTTAGTACAGTCTTTAAAAAAGTAGGATAAACGGCAGAGAGGTGGAAGGGCGAACAGGCGGACAGTTAATTTACAGATCTTAACCACAGCTGCTTATGGTGACTAAAAAACGTTTCAGCCACTCCACATTTCAAACTGTTTATATTACTAAGTAGGAACTTATTCTTCGTTTATTCGTACGGCAAATAATAGGTAATTATATTAGAACCAGCCACCAATTTATTATTGTAGTATTAGGTTGCGCCATTTCTTGACCGATAGTGGAACTATTTTTTTTTTTTTAGGTTAGCATTCTTAGGACAGCGCCATCTGTTGACTGGTAGTGAAAGTAAAGAATTTTTGTTTGTTTTTTAATTTCTAAAAAAGTGTGTTATATTGAGACATCGTTTTATTTTTAAACTACTATCACATATAATTATTTCAGATTTTTCTCTTTGCAAACTTCGGAGATAAGGGAGGGGGGGGGGTGGGGGGAACGGTATTTTTTTTACATTTTTCATCATAAGTCGAAAACTATGCGGCCTAAGAAAAAAAGAAAAAATGTTTTAAAATGTGCAAACAGCGTTCTTTCATATGATACCCCACATGTCCTAGTCACCTCACTTCAAATTTTTAAGACCCCTTTTCAGTGCCTGTTGTAAAAAATTTTTTTTTTTATATCTTCTTATTAATAGTTGGGCAAATGTCATCTTAAACTATTCCAATTTCAAGTTATTAGTTAGATACCATTAGTAGTTCTCGAGATATCCAGCTGTGACAGACAGACAGACAGACAGACAGAGTTTTTTACCATTTTGGTACGGAACCCTAACTAGACATGTGACGGAGTCTTGTTATATTTATACATTTATTAATTTCTCATACTTATGCTTTTTTGATACTTATTACTAGCAGTATTTCTAAGCTGTTTATCGCGCTTAATATTCATCAAATTTTCCACAATAACGACGTTGGGTTATCATTTCTAGGATTGCGGTTTCAAAGGAGCCTAGCTTTGGTATGCTTAGATCCAAATAAGAGCCCGCATACTCCGGCGGCGACGGGCTAACTGCACAAATGACATTCCCAAGTCGACCTGTCGACCTGTCTTAGCTGCGTCTCGTCTGATGCTGGCATTACTCGAATGATTGCCAACAGATTAGAATTAAATTGGATTTGTTATAAAAGGCAAAACATAAACCAATGTGGACGTCGAAAAAGTGCGGAATATTAAAAAATAATTTGGAATAGTCGTAGGTTACAAGTAGAAGGAGCTTAAAAAGCTTTTAATCATTATTAATTGTGTAATATTTTTTTTAAACTCTTATTATAAATGCGAATACCGTAGTAAAATAAAATAGTTCACAAAACTTCGTTACTTTATGAATTTTTACCCATTCCCACCGACATGGCAAAACTGATAAACCATCGAAAGTCTATAATCCGTGAAAATATCAGTGCATAGTTTAAATCGGTAAATATATTTTTAAAGTCATAAAATCAATTTTTACTTCACAATCACAAAATTATATAACAATAAAAAAGCAGAACTTACGACAAAGTAAATAACGTAAAATAAAGATTTTTATAATTATAGCAAAATATAACCAATATGTGAAGATACCACAGAACAAAAGAAGAAACCATCAAACATGTACAAATATTTTCCTCTTCTTTAATTTATATCAAAGGTTTATCAATATTGGTTGTACATACCTATGTGATTTTCTGATGGCAGGGTTCCGTGCACGTGTCTGCTCCGCACTTTGACTGTCAACCTGACTTTGTTCACAAATAGAATTTCTGCGGCCTGTCGCTGCGAGATGTGATGTAGCATCACTCGAAAATGACACGGGTTATGTGAATAAAGTACTACATAGGATTTGGTATATTTTAACTTATTTTTTTTAAAAGCAAGCGAAAGCAGTGTTTTACTTAACGAGTTTAGCTAAATTAGTAGGAAAGCGTAGGTAAGAAAGACGTCGTCAATAGAAAGATAAGATAACCTACTCATAAGTAGGATGAGTTAAGTTGCAAATGGTTCCATGTGGCGAAATATTTTGTTTTGGAAGAGGCCTAATAAGACTGAACAAAAGGCAGAGCGGCTGTTTTAGAGGTAATGTAACTAAAACTTGAAAGTATGACACTTTGCAATCTCAAAGAGGTCGATTTATAAAACTGTTGTGTAATTTATAAGTCGTGGAGACTTTATTACTCATGCAAAAGTAAAACGCTTCCAAGGATTTCTAAGTTGGCATACAAAAATGAAGATTTGAATCTTGAAAATCGCAAAAGTTTATGTGAAGACCTCTCTTCACAGTGAGGACACACCCATAGGTAATTAAATATTTAGTGTAAGGCAAAGAAATGGGTTGCCTACCCAGTGTTTATTACAAAGGCAAAGCATTTTTTATTCTCGATCAATCGAGTGGGTTCATATTCGGCGTCTTGTCTCCACCACAAGACAATCGGTTTATCGTGTCCCCCAGACAGTGTGGGTCCATTGTAAGGTATGGAATCCGTATCCCTGGACACTGACGCTAGCGTTTGCAATGACCGGCAGCGGTACCAAGAGACCACCGAACATGTTAGTTGAGAGATTGGTATGAGGTGGAAATGGATTGAACGTAATATGAAATTGCAGATTAAACTGGCTTTTAATGATTGTTGCTTATTTATGGGACAAGTAAAGTATCTTTTACTTAACATTGCTTGACTTATCATTTGGTAGGGCTTGTTCTTATAATGTGTATAAGAAGAAGCCCTACCAAATAACACACAATATAAATATAATGTTTTGACGATTAAAAAACGCCGTGTGCATAGTACCTAACTTTAAGTTTATCAAGAGATTTGGCAGAGACTTTCATATTCGCTTTTCTATAGATGCTGTTATGGATGGATGTGTATGATGATGTACCTCTGTATGTAAATTCTCATTATATGATTATAAATGTGTTGGTTCACTTTACAAAAAGCGAGCCTCAATTTGCAATTGTTTATTTAACGCTTACTCGTAAACAGGTAAGCTATTGATGTAAACATTTTCATAGTTTCTAAAAAAACTGAGCCTCCAAAATGTGCTACATGCTTGCACTTCAAGAAGCCCTCTAACCACAAAACAGGAGATGCTGACTGTCCGGCTAAAAGAAATGCTGAACAAAGATATATAAACTCAATAGATTATATAGGAGCCTAAAAGCCTAATTTTTCACTAATTTTATTTTTAAATAATTTTAACATATTATGTATTTTCTGTTTTTATAACAATTCATCAATAGCATTCGTTTTTGATGCGACATTAACCGATCACAAGTGTTCTACTAACCTTTATAATAATTCACCACATCTAACATGTTTGCAAAATAAAATAAATAACTAAAGATAAATATTTGTAATTAAACTTGAAGTATGCATCACTGCCATTGACCTAGATTAAAATTTTGATGACGCAGGGCGGGTGTAGTTGTAGGTAATGTTTGTGAAACCGTATCGAGAAGAATTATTTTTTTATTACAAAAAGAATATGTAGGTTTTTCTCTCTAATGTAGATTTATATAAAAAACATTGTTTTTGTTTTAGCTCTTTTTGCGAATTTTTGTTTTTTATTTTTCGTTTAATTATTAATTACGTTGTATTTTATTGTTTAATAATTTTAAGTAGTTTTGTAAGTCCTTTTTTCGCCTGAAACACAGGTTAATCCTAGTTCAGGCACATTTTATTTCTTTTCCCTATATTATCTATGTTTAGACTCGTTGTAAATAGTGATTTAAGATTATTTCAATAAAGATTTATTTATTTATTTATAGTCTTTAGCGGATTGTGGCATATCCAGGAAATTCGATTAATTTGTAGGTGTTTGAATCACGTGTACCGTAAACGCAAAAGGTTGAATATAATTTACAGCATTGTGTGCTTTACCAAGTTTCCCTCTCCGCTTATTTGTTTGTGAAAGACGCGATCTCAATCCTGTTAGGATCATGATTGTGGCGTTTGATGTTCTTTGTTGTTAAGGCAGTAAAGAGTGAATTTACTTTTTGTTCGTGTTAGGGAGTCTGAGCCCTTAAATATTATTCTCTTTATTATTTTTAAAAATAACAGTTAGATCTATTTTCTTGAAACTAAAATTGAAATACAATTTAACAAGTTATTATGTATAGTGCTATAACACAGTTGTAACTGATAACTTGACTTTTCTGCACATTAGTAAATAGTACATTTCACAAACACTTCTAATCTAAAAGAGTTTTTAAAAATAAAACTCAGTAACGCGTTTTCAGATACAGGGTGACCATGACATGAAAAATGCAATTAACATGTCATCAAATTATGTGTATTTTGTAAGTTTTGCTGGAAAGACTAATTCACAAATGCTTAAAATAAACTGTTAGATAAACTGTTACACTATTAGAGTAAATATCCAATATTATTACTATGCAGTATGGATTTGCTTATACACTTAATGTAAAGCTAACGCATGTAATTAACGAGTGAGCCTATACAAACATTGAATGATTTGGGATACGTTTGATCATTCCACTGGAAAACTAGCATTAGTCTTTGTCGGGCAGCACAGGACCGATCGTCGGGGAGAGCTATGCGGGGGCGGCCTACACCCAGCAGTGGGTGTCGGCGGTTAATATGATGACAACTTCGGTCATTTACCTGCACGATAATGATGAGTCTTTGCAGTCAAAAAGTGGTCAGTGACAAATTAAAAAAAAAAACAAAACTTCAAATACTATTTAGTAATGTATAGAAATTTCATAACGAAAACAAATCTAACGTTATATAATAACTACATTAAAATAAATATAAATCAAGCGAACTCAGCGCTTAAGTCTGATGTTTTAGATAAATAAAAACCGGCCAAGTGCTAGTCGGACTCGCGCACGAAGGGTTACGTGCCAAAAAACGGCAAAACAATCACATTTCCTGTATGGGAGCCCCACTCAAATATTTATTTTATGAAATGAAACAATTTTTAACGGATAATAGCGCGGTTTTATTGAAAGTACTTTGGTAATTAGTTGGTATTTGGTTTGGTTTGGTCTAATGATACGGTTAGTTCCTTTTGCAAATAAATAAATTAATAGAAAAGACGGAGGTCGGTTTCCTCTCCAAGTTTTCTTTCGCCATTTATTTCTTGGACCTCCCAATTTTATGTAATGGACCATCATTTCATAAAATTGGGAGTTTAGTTTAGTTTCAGTAGATTCTCTCTCTTTTTAGCACTAAATAATTCATAAAATTAAATTATAAATCAACATAAAACAATTCAAAAATTTTTGTTAAATTTTAATTTCTGAACGTCTAAAAAAATTCATCGCTTGATTGAAAATTCATCGGTAGACTCACGGGTAGCTTAAGTCCCCCGTGACCACGGCAGCTGTAAAGGTGCCGAAACGTCGGGAAAATCAAAAATCAAACCAAATACCAACTACTTACCAAAGTACTTTCAATAAAACCGCGCTATTTTCCGTTAAAAATTGTTTCATTTCATGTCTAGTGAGCGCGTAAGCTTGAGAAGTGAATATTTATTTTATTCTGTTTTTAGTATTTGTTGTTATACCGGCAACAGAAATACATCATCTGTGAAAATTTCAACTGTCTAGCTATCACGGTTCAAGAGATACAGCCTGGTGACAGACAGATAGACAGACGGACAGTGGAGTCTTAGTAATAGGGTCCCGTTTTTACCCTTTGGGTACGGAACCCTAAAAATGGTTAGTACAGCTGTTATTACGAACGATTTCGATTTGCTTGAACATAAGCCGAACATAAAGTATGTAATTAACGGGTGATCATATATAAACATTGAATAATTGAACTAGCATGAGATTTTGATCAGTCCTTGCATTACAAAAATTGTCAGTGGCAAATCCAGCGAAGTAAGCGCTGCGGAATCAGTAGACCGCAATGCTAAGGTAAGAACGGGTGGTAAGCGTGGAGAGGATCACAGCACTGTGCAGAGCTTGAGGCGTGTGGCCAGTCAGAATGCAGCTGTTGCATGGGCGGTTGGTCGCGATTAGCTAGGGGTACCATTAAACCACTGTGGTATTTTTCGTATCAAATATTTTTTTTTATTTATTTAACATTATTTATTGTACATTTATGAAACACATGTTACAAAATGCTAAAAGCATTCTCTCCCTTTAGGAAACGGATATCAATGACGGCGGTACATAAAGTACAATAGTAATAAATACAGACAACATAATAATGTATAAAAACATAAATATATTTTATACTAGCGGCCCGCCCTCGTTTCGCTTTGGTGTAGTGTCTAATTTGACACCATGTATTGTACAAATAAACCTTCCTCTTGAATCAATCAATGTATTTAAAAAAATTGCATCAAATCCGTTGGTAATTTTAAAGATCTCAGCATACTTAGGGACAGACAGAGGGAAGTGACTATGTTTTATACTATTGATAAAAATCTAGATCAAATCAGTATTAATAATTTTATATTCTAGTGGCTCTGTAGGCTACAGCCTAGAGACCTCGCGAGAAAAAATCTAAAAACTCAATCGACAAAATTAATCTATATATTATCGAACCTGCTCACAAAATTTCACGAGAAGCGGTTGAGGCGACCTGTAGAGGAGAACAGCGAGACAGTCAAACCTACGAAAGCATTCTTGCCCAAGCTGTATGGAGGCGCCTCGCTCGCGCTTCACGCTCGCTCGATCAACAAGACACAATATTCTAATGCAATTTAAAAATTATATAGGTATATCCATTTAAGTAATGGATGAAGACGATTATCGCTTCAGTTCCTTCCAATCCTATCAGCTGCTGAAATAATTCAGTGGCGAGAAAATTAAAGCGAATACCACAATTATTTACTAGAACACTCAGTGGCAGCCCTGAGCCGCCTGCGGCACTAGTCGCCAAATACACTCGACTATTTCACAAAGTGAATCCCTGATTTCGCACCTCGGATTTCCTAGCGGAATTTAAAATAAAATCTATTTCGCAGTGAAATTTAAACTGGCGTTTTGGATTCGTCGAGCAAACGAAATTGAAATTGTGGAAAAGTAAAATAGAGGGCGCCACGCTTCCGTCCCCGTACTTTGACTGGGTGATATCGTGTTTCAGCGTTTTGCACCTTTTTAAGCTTTAACATCCTATTTGTAGTTTAAAATTGGCATCGGACACGTGAAACACGCGATTGTTTTTGTGAGTCAAAGAATTTGCATTCTTTTATTCGTAAAAAAACTAAGCGGGCAATTTGAATTTGGCCGTCAGAAAATACCGAAGTCAATAAGTTGAATTTAACAATTTGTTTGTTAAGTACGTACCTATTTATAAAATAGTTGTGTGAATAGTGAGTGTTAATATTAAAGAAGCTGAAACATTATGGTATAACATTAATTTCCGTTACTGTCAACTACACCAAAGACAAATTATCTGGGAATAAAAACTGATACGAGAGATATTAAGTTTTCTGATAAAATAAAGTCTCAAGTGTATAAAAACATGGAAGACATATTTTTCTAATAAAGAGTCTGAAGTGTTAGATGCAGATAATATTCCTTTGTTAAAGTATATTTTATCTTTGTGCCGGTGCATTCACGTCGAAAGTTATCCTGTGGGAGAATGTCCAAGTTATTTCAGTCTGCAACGTCTGCAACTATCGATGAGATTATAATAAATAGTGGAGTGAGAATATCTTACGACAGACTTAGCGCTGAATAAAATGTATGGAGTAAACGCTTTGCAACTATTAAAAGTTCAATACTTCTACGTAGGTTTGATGATGATTGGCGGGGCAGCGATACTACCTCTTGAGCCTAAAGTCCCGGATTTGAATCCTGGTAGCTGTATGTATATACAGGGTGTTTAGTAAAAGATTTGATACTGAATAATTAACTGAATCTAATTATTTTGAATGATTTGATGATGTAGGTAGATTATTCAAATATTATGTTTACAACTTGTTTTTTGGCATAATTATAATTCTTCCATCAAGTATGATCCTAGATAACGCTTCACGAATTCAAATAGCACGCAAAACCGGCACCTCAAAATAACGCTTTATTTACTTATTTCTTATTTTGTACAAAATCACTTTTTCGATTAAGAAAACCCTAAATTCTGATGTTCGGTCAGAGTCTCAATAATGGCACCTTGAAATAACGCCCCACTTAAAAAAATAAGCACCCACTTTTGAGACTGACCGGACGGACATCTAAGGCATTCTTGATCGAAGATATAATTCTAAGAATGAAACTTAACAGTAACTGTTCTTGTGACCGCGGCCTTCAATGGAGATTGCTAACTTGGCATCCTTTACAGTTCTACTCTTTTCACTGGAAACGCGACGTTATCATCCGATCTGTCTCCTGTGAGATAAGGCACTAGTAAA
This sequence comes from Agriphila geniculea, assembly GCA_943789525.1. Classification (NCBI taxonomy): domain Eukaryota; kingdom Metazoa; phylum Arthropoda; class Insecta; order Lepidoptera; family Crambidae; genus Agriphila; species Agriphila geniculea. The sequence continues at coordinate 25,205,629 of OX038871.1, forward strand.
CTCGTTACAGAATTTTCTTTATTATCTCAAAGAGCTAGGGCGCATTATTCTTTGTTCTGTCTGAATGTAACTGCAATGAAAGCAATTCATGCTGCAAATATATTTTATATTGAAGCCAACAGTACCCTCGTTTTTTTAGGGCGAATAGGAGTGGTCAACATTTTTGTGTTAATATGAAAAATGCCGGCGTGAAAATGTATTTAACTTGCCGTATTTTCATGTCAGAGTTTTATGTATGTATTTTTAACACAGCCAGCATGTTCAGGAGTGCGCAACCAAGCAAAATTTCTATATTACATTTTTACATATTAAAATTAAACAAGCTTAAACAAGCTCATCGTGTTTTAAGCACCTGCTTTTATGCCTCGTAAAAATCGCGCACATAATAAGTTTCGGTACACAATTTTCTTTTAGATATGAATTTCAGTTCATAAGTTTTAACGACGTTTTTTACTCCTGAAATGAGGCAGGTACTCTTAAAAATGAGCTTTTTAAAAATATCCCTCTTCTGTAAAGACTGTTCATTTAGTATTTTACATAAACACGTTTAAGGCTGCGAAGGTAGTATTCGGCTGAAAGGTATAATGTTGAAACATCTGTGGCACTCAGATCAAGTCTGTCGTAACTATGTAACCCACTGCTCACCATCTTGGTTGTCGATTTACTTGGCAAATCTGGAACGTTTATCATTATTATTATTATTATTTTATTTTCAGAAAACATGTTCCACAATTTTACAAAATTAATAAATTAGTAAATAAATAAAATAAAGATCAAAATAGGATAACATTATTTGCCTGCACATGTATCATGTCACAGTGATACAGGTACTGGCAGTCAAAGCGCTCGGCAAAAGCTTGCAGGAGACTGTTCGGGCTGGCCCGCACCCTGCGCACCAGGGATGTGCACCTCTTGCGCATGGTTGTGGAAAAACAATCCACGCGCGCTTCAGCAAACATCCCTGAGGCGCTACAGAATCGAGGCAGCCCCAACAGAGTCCTGAATGCATTATTGAATTGGACGCGCAAAGCGCCGTACTGCTTCTGCGTATAACTCACCCACAGACTGCTCGTGTAGAAGGACGTGCAAAATGCACGTCTATAGCAGCCATTTCTAACTCAAAATTATTGGTGGGCCAAATACATATTTACCGTACAATCAGTGGGCCGCAAAACCACAAAACCTAACTTTAAAGGAAAAACTCATGGCATAGGTAAAGTGTTACTTTTTCAATTGAAATATTATTGAGACACGCTTGCGGGCCGCATCAGGAGGATGTTTTTATAATTGGATCGAGCCGCAGTCAAAGGTGCAGGATGTTTGACATGGTTGGTCTATAGGTTGTTCATTAATAATGAATGTTCGTGGATTGATTTTCAACCAGATTTTCAGTGAACATTGTTTTGTTTCTGAAGTTACTACCGCAATAACAATATTTCACTGTTGAATAAAGCAATAAAACATAATCAAAAATGTTATATTTAAGCCAGAGGTATTTCATTAGTCAGTAAGAGGTATTTCATCCATCAATAAATGGCCCAGTGATTGTATCACCTTAAGGTAGTTGTCCCAGCAGCTGAAGATTTTAGCAGGTTTTCAATCAATATCTCCTTTCTGTTTAACGAATATTAAAATAAAGTAAATATACAATAAGAATCTTCAACATTTTGCCGAATTTTTGCGCGAACCGTCTGTAAAGGCATGATGTGACGTCATGCTCGGCGGCCTCTCGAGTTGTTCCGTAGATGGCTTCGCCCAATGAGCATTTAACGAAAAGCATAGCTTTAATGTTATGTAACTTTTAATTTTTAGAAGTAATATAATTACATATTAAGATTTGGCATAAGTTTTAATAACAGCTAATTAAAAAAAATAGTAAACTTCTCCATTCTCTAGTAGTACCGCCATTATTCGTTGGTTAAACATTGCCGTGAAAAGTTAATCGTACAGGGCCCCCTGAGATACTAGTAGACAAAACTGCTGACTCAGCGCTCTGAACAATTTGCCGTGCGTCCGAATCGATCCCCTTGAATCTTATCGGGATAACAGATTCCTTTGTTAAATAAATATTGCTCTGCTGAGTCATTCCATCGCTCGGAATACATATTGTTTATTGAAATTCTTTTCTTATTGTTATTCAATAACATACATTGAATAACAATATAAATATTGTAAATATAAAACTTATTTAAACATACATATGTTGAAAAAGTCATTCCCAGTATTGCATTACCCATAGAAATAGAATGTCAAAGAACAAAAATGTCAATAAACAGGTCAATAAACATAAATTAGATTTATAAAATATGACTATATACGGCAAAGGAAATTAATAAACTATGTTCCATACTGTTTTCTTCGTCGATAAACGAATAAATGTAGAGTAATTATACAATTTATAGAGGCAATATCTTATTCACCTGTGAAAAGTGTGATTACTTGGATTATTTCTTTTTGTCACATCACAATTACTTAGAGCACAAGACACCATGGCTCCACGATACCTTTATTTTAAACTAGCGGCCGCCCGCGACTTCGTCTGCGTGGAAAGATTTTTTTGCTATCCCTCGGGAACAATACTTTTTTTGGGGATGAAAGGTACCCTATGTCCTTCTCTGTACCCCTGAGAACGTGTATGCAAAATTTCCTGATGATCGGTTCAGTAGTTAAGACGTGAAGGCATAACAAACAAATAAACAAACAAACAAACAAACAAACGGACTTTCGCATTTATAATATTAGTAAGGATTATAATTAAGATTAACAAATATTTTAAACAAAATGTGATTGCTCATTTGCTAGGCGGGACGCTAGGGGCTCTTACTGCAAAAAATTTTGGCACATGTCACTTGATCCTTTGTCTCTTTTTTACATAGACCGTGTCCGTATGATGTTAACTTCTCTTTTCCACGCTTTGTTAGTCTTCTTGAGCGCAGCGAAAATTTTTCTATGTCTATGGCATTACCTATTTAAAATAGCCTGGAAGTCAGTTTCAATTTGTCAAATGAATCGAATGAAATAACTTTGCTTTGCGAAGTTAAACTACGAGTAAGTATGTTTTAAAGGAACTTCCTATTCCCGTATTAATTTCAAATTAAGAATATGTTAGTACAGCACTGGATGGCCAAGATAAGCCGTTTTACAAAAAATATATAATCTGCAGAGTGGGTCGGTGGGGTGTGATTTTTAAAGATAAGCCAATGGGAATCGGCTTTTATGGAACCGTTGTTACTGGTACTTAGTATTTATTTTGAATTGGGTTAGTATTTTGGATTTTTTATTTAATAGAACCCTAGACAAAACTGTCTTAATCGAATTAACATCACAAGAACAGTGAATTATGCTCAAATGGCTTCATAACTTCGTATATCACGGTCTGCCAAGTTCCAACGACGACAGTGACATATCCCAGTCCTAAATTCGGAAAGGTCGTATTAAAAATGGAAAGGAATTCGCTAGTGCTGCAGGTAGCTGTAAGGCCACAGCTGTGCACACCTGTGGTGTCAGCAATTTATAATACAACTTGTTTTCTGTTACATTTTTTTAGATATGTGACCCCGGAGTTTACATGTCGCATAGTCATTTGCTTTTTTTTCCACCGTTTTCTTGCAAGGTTTCCGACCCCATTCGAAATCACACAAGAATTCGTGGGTCTCCTCTGATAAATTATTTACGTTCAAACCTACAGGAAGGCCAAATAGCACGCCTTATTCAATTTGGTCCTTGAAATGGCGGCCATTTTGGAAAATCGCTTCAGAGCTTGTGAAGTGACATTTGATGAAATATAGGGATATTTCAATCTTAATAGTAATGTAACAGTTTGGTCTTCATGCCCTTCCCTCAGCAGATCTCTCCTCAGAAGGGTTTTGCTTTAACATTAAAGGTCTAAGGGCAATCACATACGTTATATTTCTTTGTCATCTTCCCATTTTATAATTAAATTAAATATGTATTTGTTTATAACTATAAGGAACAGATTAATGTAGGTATTCAAAATTATATTCAATTAATAACAGGGAATAAATCGTGCTATTTCTGATGTGATTGTATTATAGAATCAGTGAATAGTGTTTACCTGTTTAAAATATATATATTTCGTAAAATGTCTAATTAGGTTCTGAAAAAGAAGAAAATGAAGAAGTGCCTTTGATTTTGAAGTTTTTTTTAAAAATACTTATTTATTCATGACTATTATTTTATACCTTGCTTATTTAAAGCCTGCAGTCAGCTTTAGTATCGGGAAAAGCCGAAGAAAACTAGACAGGTAAAGTAGGTCACCTCTCCACCTAGGCACCCAGCTCCGTTCATAATAAAACCAGCCATAAACACCCAAGTTTCAGGCCCGCGCAAAAATTACAAGCGGCTAAATAAATTGTGGCCATTGCCGGGTTATTGCTTCGAAGTTTCTTTTACAGCAATTTGAAAAAGTGAAAAAACGTCTTGTAAGTTTTGAGGAAATTAAATTTTGTTTGTTTTTTCTAGCTAAATGGTTTACTCAGTAGACGATGGTTAATTCAGGTTTACCATTCATATTTATATTATGTACTTGTATATCATGGAAGTGAAAGAAAATTTGTTTTATGAACCTACTTATAATTTCCCTGGAGAATCTACATAAGAAAAACTCTTTGTGATATATTAGAATTTATGACTTATGACTGCGTGTTTCATAATAAGTGTAACGTGTTTATGATATTACAGAAGAAAAAAAATGGGAACTGAAGGGTATGAGGTACAGTTACACAAACATAACGGTAGTTAAGATGTATTTTGAACGGGGCAGCTATGAGTTAAAAACATTTAAAATTTGCCCCTACCAGTATATTCGGCAATTTGAATCCGGTCACTCTGTGGTTTAGTGGTTCGCCCAAACGTGTAAGACGCAGGGGTCCCTGGTTTAATTTCCAGAAGGGGGCTAAATTTGTACTCGGATTGGTTGGTGGTAGAGCTAATTCCAAGTCCATCTGGCTAGCTACCACCATTTTACCTAAGTCTAACGCCATAACAAAAATTATTGTATTCCGGCAGTTACATGTATGATAGCCACCTCCTCAGTGGTGAAGATTCCGGGTGTAGTGCGCTTCACGTCGGCCTTATCCTCACTTAACATCAGGGACCCTATTTTTGAATCACTCGACTGGCGTCGAGCGCTCGTTTCTACTGATTTTCGTTCGACATCTCATTGTTTTGAGTCATATGTCGAACAAAAATCAGTAGAAGTCGAGCGATTCAAAAATAGGGCCCCTGGTAAGTTGAAGGCCAAGGCCACTATCTCGTTGTGGATAAAAAAAACTGAATTTCTTATGGTGTGTCCCCACTTAGGTTCGCGTACCTCCGCGCTCCGCGAACCTAGAACAGTGATCCATAGCAAAAACAAATATTTTTACTTTGGCTACAGTGTGTGCCTGTGCGAACCAGCTTCGCATACGAGTTCCCTCACGTACACACCTCGGCGCCCTGTTTCAGCAGAGGATAAACGATATTTTCAGTGCAGGTTCGCGGAGCGCGGAGGTTCGCGAACCTAAGTGGGTACCCACCCTTAAAGTTAGAAAACTTGTATTTATGAAACTGAAAGACTAGCTTTTGTCAGCGGCCATTATAAAATATACATTCTCTTTATATACCAGATTTTATAACCATTGGATGTTTTTACGACATTTTATGAGTCTCTAAACAAATTGCGACTGCTACTGTAGTAAAATCTAGCTAACTCTACTTAAGCCATAAAATTACTACTAAGCCATAGTCACGCACCAGAATAATGCCAGTTATATAAAGTACGGCATCAGTCTTTTAAAAAGCTTCATGATATTTTCGAAATAAAGACCGAAAATAAAGTTTTTACACGACTGCCCAAAGCAAAAAGAGTGTATATGTGTCATAGACTTATTATATTTGAAATCATTGGTATGTGTTCAGGATTCATGTATGTTTGTGGGTATGTGAGTTTCTTTATTCCACCATAACTTCTAAATGCCTGAACTGATTCAGATAAATGGGGTATCATTAGATTTCTGACAACATTCTTAGTGACACTGGCAATGTTTTTTTTGACAAAAGTCAATATGGCGTCTGTAGGACGCCATTTTAAAATGTGAAAAAAAATTTTTTTTTCTTCTGTTATTACAATATGGGCATCAAATGAAAGGCCACAATGAGCACATTTCAAAACAAGTCATTTGTCACAAAAAGGTGTGAAATAAAATAAATAAATTTAAAAAATACTAAAAACACGACTGCCCTGCCAAAAAGGAACTAAAAAGATAACAAGGTGTCATTGCAGTCGTGGGACCTCTTTAATTGAAAATTGGTTCCACAAAACGGTCCCCCGACTGCAATGACACCTTGTTATCTCTTTAGTTCGTTTTTGGCAGGGCAGTCATGTTTTTAATATTTTTTTAATTTATTCTTAATATTTACTTAATCTTAGGAATTCAGAACATGTTTTGCCTTAGTTTCGATGATAATAAATAAGAACGAATTTCAAGAATCCGTTAACAAGTAAACAGAAAATTTATAATGGAATCTCAAAGTAATAAATAAATGTAATTAAGAATATAAACGAGAAGAAGCAGTTAACAGATTCTCCCGTCAAACCGGCGGGTGTCGCTCGTTACTGTGAAAAACGTCGATATTCTAGATAACATCAATTACTCGAGAGAAAGGGGGAGGGGGTAGTGGGGTCTTTTGTCTCTCGGATAGTTCTACCGATTCTATAGTCGTCTTTCAAGTGCTTAAGTGATTATCGGATAAATAAAATATTTTAAACACATAAGTGTGGCCTATTTAATTCCGCAGCAAAAAATGCAATAATCAAATAACATTCAATGATTCATCGCTTTTTGTCGTAATCTTTTTGTGTATATCACAGTAAGGGCAAGTTTTAAATAACTTCATCAACATTTTATTGAAATCATTTGGAATGATCGTCGAATAATTCAAAAATAGGTCCTCTGCCACAGCGCAAACAAATATGCTTAGCCACAAAGATGTATTAATTTTAATACATCTTTGCTTAGCCAGTCTTTAATAAAGCTTATTCAAAAAAATTATAGGGTTTGTAATTAGTACGCTCAAAGGTCACAAGGTCAAAGGCCTTTTGCGATAACGATGTAAGTAGATCCATAGTATTCCAATGAAGATAATAATACGATGTTGGTAATTAGTCCATAAATCAAACCGGTGAAACGTTATCGTCTTTGTCGCTATAGCCATAGAACGGAAATTAGGATGACACACCCCGCTCTCCGGAGACCGATCTCATTGATTCCCGACACCACTCGCGGCTACATTACGCCAATGAATCATCACGTGATATGATCCTGTGACGTCACGACCGTTCAACCATTAGCGAGCTCTGAATACAGAAGTTCGCCGATTGTTAAATTCAGCAAAACTTTTTACCGCCATGCGGTGCTTGAGCGTTGATTGCTGTAAAAAGTTAACGAACTGATGGATTTAAAACATACTGTCGTGATGTTTGAATTGAAAACTCATTTGCCCAATATTGCGAACAGATTTTCTAACCAATATCTATTGGTAAAAATGCAATCTTAGAAATCGAAAAGCTATTACTGAGTAAAATATTGTAATCATAATAAACTTGAAAAATATTCTCATATTGTATTGCTTGTAACAAATAGAGTTATTTTTCAAGTTTGCGACTAAACCTCTGTAAATAACGATATGAATTTATCCTCTATGAACGGTGAGATTTATCGTTGTAATAACTGGGATGAGTGAGTAAATAATTATGTGGCGGGCGAACCGCGTCTAGCTTTCGACGAAGCTCCAACTAGGTTTTGGACGAAGTTCATGCATAATCATTACTGGCAATCACGCCAAATGTACGTAGATTTGCCGTTACCAAAATAATATGTGGTTAATAACTTTATGCAAAAGTGTAAAATAGTAATTATGATTTTCTAATGTAGTCGGATCTATTAATGAATTGCTGCTGAACATAATCTGAGCATAATATGTTACCTGAGCAGCCCCCCTACTCACCCCCTACTCGGCCACTTTTCTATTCGTTCGCTAATTTCAAGCTTAAAAACAAGCAATTAAACGATCAAGTCACACGTCGCAAGTTTATGTAAATCACAGACATTGTCGTTTTGTATGGAATTGACAAGCCTACGACACGTAATTTTTGAATTTATGGCTTATTTTTATTTTTTAAGTTAGTGAACGAATAGAAAAGTGGCCATTTGAGTAGGGGGGCTGATCAGCTCCCTATTCGTTCGCTAACTTAAAGCTTAAAATAAGCAATTAAACGATCAAGTCAGACGTCGCAAGTTTATGTAAATCACATACATTGTTTATTATATGGAATTGACAAGCCTACGACACGTTATTTTGGTGTTTATGGCTTATTTTTAACCGACTTCAAAAAAGGAGGAGGTTCTATGTTCGTCAGTATTTTTTTTTATGTATGTCCACCGATTACTCGAAAACGGCTTGATCGATTGAAATTATTTAAACGTTACTTCTTCAGATTTGTTCCCAAGTTGGTCCCATTTTTCGAAAATTTGAAATCGGTTCCGTAGTTTTCGAGTAATCCTGAAAATACTGGTAAATATTGCTCGAGTTTTTAGGGGTCTACACACATAACTTCTTTGTTTATGAACCGATTTAGATGATTCTTGCTTTGTTGGAAAAGAAATATTTTAAGGGTGGTTTCATGTTAATTTCATTGGCATTGAACCTTGGACTTCGAAGATACTTATGAGAACTCTTCAAAATCAAATAGGATAGTGTACTAGTGATTACAAGGTTTTGAAAGGTTTCGCATTAGCCATTTTTATTGGTATACAGGCTTTACTTACGGATTTGTGAGGAGGATGGGCCATAACCCACCGCGCGGGCCCAATGCGGATTGGTGGGTATTATTAATAAGTGCAAATGCAGCTGGGACTAACGGCTTAACGTGCCTTCTAAAGCACGGAGGAGATCGAGATGATACACTTTGGTCACCCATCCCACGATTGACCCTTGCCAAAGTTGCTTAACCTCCACAATTGCAGGCCAACCGGACTTCCAAAGGTCGCGGGTTTGATTTCTGCCTGAGAATAAATATGATCTGGTGCGAGTCGAATTTTTCTACTATATTATTTAGTAGGTATTAAAAAAAATTTTAGCTATGTGAATACTAAAATCTCAAATTTAAATATTTTAAAGCTGAAGCAGCTTTAAAATATTTAAATTTGAGATTTTTTCTACCACAAAAAAGTTAAAAATAAAAAAAGCATTCAAAAAGAAGAAAAACCTCCTTCAAAAAGCCTTAAAACTATTCTAATAATAAGATACGAGATACGTATATAAATTTTAATAAAACACGTCTAATGAAGTCGGGTTGGGCTTTTAGAACAAAAAAAGTTGTCCCCCAGCCCCACCCGACTTCAATAGACGTGTTTTATTAAGATTGATATGCGTATCTCGTATCTTATTATTTGAATATTATTTCTTGCTTTTTAGAGACAATTTTGTTGCAGTTATTGTTTTAAGGTTTTTTGAAGGAGGTTTTTAATTTTTAAGTTAGCGAACGAATAGCAAAGTAGCCATTTGAGTAGCCACCCTGCTTCCCTACTCAAATGGCCAACATTCTATTCGTTTGAATGCTACGCTTACTATTAAAACTTTAAAATAAGCAGTAAACTATAAAATTACGTGCCATAAGCTTGACAATTCCATACAATACATCGAAGTCTGTGATTTACATAAGTTTGCGACATGTGATTTAATCATCAATTGCTCATATTTAAGCTTTTAAAGTAAAGGTAGCGTTCAAAAGAATAGAAAGTTGGCCATTTGAGTAGGGGGGCTGGTTCATCATTTCAGCCAAACGAGGCTCAGAGCTGGGCTCTCTTTGGTCCAAGGCAGGACGATGATTGGTCAAACTATAAAGCATAATTATGTTCTGCCTAGCTCTATGATGTTCTGTTATGCTTATAAGTAGGAAAATGGAGTCAGCGTCAACGGGCTCTTGTCAGTTCTTCTTTACCCCCAATTTTGCATGATAAATTATTGTTAATTGATCGAGCGAGCGCGAAGAATCTTCGTTTCAGCTTTGCTTTTATATGTAGGTCGTTCATCGGATGATTCATCATATTTATTATCTCAAGCTCTCTTTGCATCGGAAGACAAGTTAAGCCATTGGTACATTTTTGAGTCGTCAACGCCCAAAAATCCGCCTTAGGCTCGCGCGGCATTCAATTTAACCAACCACAAAGAAGCCTTTGTCCCTGCAGTGGGGTCATTAAAATAGTTTGTAACAACATAACTAACATAACCTGACAATTTGTTACCACAAATCCAGTTGAATTTAATAATGCTTGTTATGCTGTAGACGGTAGCATTTAACCAAGGCCTGCAAACATCGGCCCGGAGAGAGCATTCAGGCATGGGTGTATCTGCAAACACGGATAGGAGCACCAAGCTGGTTGTTTTCAGTCGGAATAAAACTAATAAAAGTTTCAATGCATTTACATAGTACTGCTTTATTCACTTCAGTCTCTTATTTTTTACACGACTGCCCAAAGCAAAAAGAGTGTATATGTGTTCAGGGTTCATGTATGTTTGTGGGTATGTGAGTTTTTTTATTCCACCATAACTTCTAAATGCCTGAACTGTTTTGGATAAATAGGGTATCGTTAGAATCCTTATTACAGCATCCCGAGTGACACTGGCTATATTTTTTTAGAAAAAATCAATATGGCAACCATGCGAGGCCATTTTAAAATGTGAAAAAAATATTTTTTTCTTCTATTATTACAACATGGGCATCAAATAAAAGGCCTTGATGAGCACATTCCAAAATAAAAAAAATATTATGTTACTAAAATGTGTGAAATAAAAATAAATAAATTAAATAATATTAAAAACACGACTGCCCTGCCAAAAAGAACTGAAAAGTTAAACAACAAATGTCATTGCAGTCGGGGGACCTCTTTGATCAAAAATTTGTTCCATAATAAGGTCCCCCGACTGCAATGACGCTCGTTGTTTAACTTTTTAGTTCGTTTTTGGCGGGGCAGTCGTGTTTTTTTTTTTTTTTTTAAACGACTGCCCAAAAATGAGTGTATTTCTTTAGTCCACCATAACTTCTAAATGGCTCAACGGATTTGGATGTATTGTGTATCGTTAGAATCTTTACATCAATCCCAGTGACACTGGTTATAATTAAAAAAAACTTTACGACACCATTTTCAAATATGAAAAAAATGTTTAAAAAAAACAAAAAACCGACTTCAAAAAACCTACCTCTAAAAAGCACGAAATAATATTCGTAATAATAAAAACACGTCTATTGAAGTCGGGTGGGGCTGGAGTACAAATTCCTTTTTTTTATTCTATAAGCCACACCCGACTTCAATAGACGTGTTTTTATTATTACGAATATTATTTCGCGCTTTTTAGAGGTAGGTTTTTTGAAGTCGGTTTTTTGTTTTTTTAAACAATTTTTATTTTTTTTTATTTTTAGTGTAGGTGAAGGTACCTACACTAAAAATAAAAATAAAATAGTGTAGGTACCTTCTGTACTAGGTAGTGTTAGGTATATTATTTAGGTAGAAAAATCGGCTCAGCCAAACGTGAGTTAATCACGGAGAAACATACATACATGCGGGTCAAACTGAGAACCTCCTTTTTTTAAGTCGGTTAAAGAACTACACTTAAGATATCCCTTTTCCAACAAAAAAATAATTATCTTATTCAGCTCATAAACAAAGAAGTTATACGACTGATCATCGAGGTAGTTCACACAAAATCATACTATTTTCGTGCTTTTTTCAAGATTACTTAAAAAGTACTGAACTGAATTCAAAATTTAAAAAAATGAGACCAACTTGGGAGTTTACCTAATGTAATAACGTTTGAATCATTTCAATCAGTTCAGCCGTCTTCGAGTAATCGGTGTACATACAAAAAACAAAAAAAAATAACTAGTTGAATTGAGTACCTCCCCTCCTTTTGATGTCGGCATAAAAAAAATTTTTCTTTAATTATTACAATATGGGCATGACATGAAAGGCCTCAATGAGCACATTTTAAAACTATATAATCTGTCACTAAAATGTGTGAAATAAAAATAAATAAATTTAAAAAATATTAAAAACACGACTGCCCTGTCAAAAACGAACTAAAAAGTTAAACAAGTGTCATTGCAGTCGGGGGACCTCTTTGATTAAAAATTGTTCCACAAAACGGTACCCCGACTGCAATGAGAGTTGTTGTTTATCTTTTTAGTTCGTTTTTGGCAGGGCAGTCGTGTTTTTAATATTGTTTTCTTCGACAAGAATAGCAAACTATTTTAAGAAAGGACCATAAGGAGTTGATCCATAAGGAGTTGATGGGTGGATTGTGATATAATAATTATGATGAATACAAAAGCGAGTCACAAAACGACTTCACATTTTCAGGTTTAGACAATCAAGTCATTCTTTTAGCATTAGGCTGCATTGGCGGTTAGATTTGTTTGATTTCACTGTAGGAGTCACCGTCTTCACAACTGAATGTCCTTGAAATCTCAGAACGTTTACTGACCCTTTCGTCCATCGGCATCGTGCAGTCGACCGAAGCGGTGCGGATTGCCGTTTGTCATACGACATTGTCTCGACGAGAGACGATGCTGACGTTGCGTTGCTGGCATCGTAATGACGTCACGGTGTGCTGTGCATTCGACGATAACGCCTCGTCGACGAAACGTAATGAATGACTGACGTGAGTTATGCACTACACGATTGACCGATTTCAGAACGTATTATAAGCAGACCCCGGAATGACGTTTAATAGTGCGTGGACAACTTGATTATCTATTTGTGTAATTTATCGATAGAAAAAATATAATTATGTAACGTGATATATAGACTTACTGTCGGAAATAGTAGAAATTACCTACCTACATTAAGAAAAGTGAAAATCGTGAAATGTATAAATAATAAAATTCACTGCAGTTTTTCTTGATGCAAAGATAGCAGTCAAAGTGAGTGAAGTAGAATGTCAAATTTTTAAGAAATACATGCTCCTTGGTAAAATACAAAAAATAAATACAGACGCGATCAAAGAAGTTCTACTTCAAAAATATTTTCAAAACATCGATATATAAAAACATTTACGATAATTTGGTAATCACTAGCAAGTTTGTATTCCTGCCACCGCACATCCGGCCTTTAATTATAAGGTATCGACGGTTCCATATCCAGCTTAGTGAAACTTAAATAAATTATTAGAAAAAGCGTCAATTAAAAAAAAGAAGTATATATGTCAAAATTATGTCATACTTTCATTTCATTGATATCGCCCATTTTTAAAACAAAAATCATATTTTGCTCACCATAATTAGGATTTTAAAAACATGCAATAATTCATTGTTGACTCTAGTTTATCTAATTATTAAGAGCGTAGTATTTGTATAGTCGTAATGGTAAGCAAACTAACTCTAGTGTTATTTGTTATCCAACGAGTGCCCATAAAACGCACGACTGAAATTGTCCGGGCACATCGCAAATTAGTCGCTGTTTAAATGCCCTAAATGTACTGTGAAGTGTTGACCGTTTATAGTTGCTAGCAGCTTTTGCAGTCGATGGATTATGTGGAATAATATAAACTACTGTTATTCGTTGTACTATAACAACGTGATATTCTAAGGCACTCAGAATATACAATTATTACTGTTTCAGCATCAATAAATCAAAATAAGTACAAAAAATTTTTCGTGAAACAGAAATTCGATCTATTTACACGAGCGTATTTAGCGTGACCTCCTTCACAGTATATTTTCATTCGCAAATATTTAATTTCACCTAATAAAAATTCGAATATCGTGACTTAAATTGTGTCTTACTCTGCTTTTGGCTATCACGAAGAAGTAAGAATGAATTTGAAATTAAATATTATTTTACTCGAGTAAAACTACCAACACACTGTTTATGGTGACATAAAACACACCGACTCTAATGACCATAACCACAGACATTAGACGGTACATTCGCGAATTAACCAACATCCGGCAATGTCAATAATAGCCGACATTTGTCGTTTTAATTATGTAACACGGAAATCTATCCGGTTTTGTTATTTCCCAGCGGGCAAGGCGTGTGTGAAGGGATTAATGTTGCTCGTAAATTTCGGATCTGAAATTATTTGAGCGAAAGAAAAGTTGTTTTTCAGCGACCAACAAAAGGCGCACGCGTAACACGATTACGAGCAAAGTGTTTTTGATCCGTTAGCAATAAAAGATGGGTGGCCATCAGAGCAAATGCCAATTTCTCAAATCTTGTGTAACTTTGTTTACTAGTTTGCAAGCGGGAAAGTGTCCCACGTCGCGTCGGTAACGGTATAGTAAACAATTTTACAAATACTTGTTTACATCGAATTTTGGCAAAAGTTTCTAAGCACAAAATCCCCAATCATTTAATAGTATGTTTTGGACTATTTTTTTATTTTGGTGGTGTCAATTTTTTTTGTAAATAGATGTCATGGTTAAGTCATGATTAAATCGTGAACTATAAATTTCATGATTTAATCATGACTTAAGTTAGAGCTTAGCCCTTTCAGTTTTGTTGTACCGTAAAAGAAAATAACATCAAACGAATGCCAGCTATGAAAGGCATCACTTTGTTGTGGCGTACGCAACTTTGACCATACATATTTCTATGCATATTTGTCTGTAACACAAAGCTTATATCTCGATTTACTTTATTCATTCGTGAAAGAGTAGCAATAAAGTGAAATATATCGAGGGTTCGCATAAAAATATTGTGTTAGGATGGGATAACTTTATTATAGGGCGATACGGGCCCTTCCCGGTCAAAGCCGAAATATAAGAATGGCAAGGGTAATGTGGTTACTCTTTATGTGGGTCACAGAGTATAAAGTTTGTTACTCGTGGACAGACATACAGATTATTGGACATGCATAATAGATTTACGTCTATTCTGACCCAAGTTGGAGTGTTTTTCTCGTTCTGTTTTGAACTTGACTTGGTAGAGGTTGCATTGGATGTTTCAGGCAATGAAGGCATATTGGTAAGATAAACATACATTGACAGTAGTGATAGATCTATTTTGGACAGACTATGAGGCCCGCCCACCCTACAGATGGAATCTGATTCGGAATTCCGAAACGGAATATCGATAATGTATGAAAACTCCGAACGAAAATGTACCCTACCACTAGGGTTGCCAACTATACTGTTAAAAACAGTATTATACTGTTTTTCACTACATTATACTTTTTACTGTTGAACAAAAAAGTATACAAAAATACTATTTTCAGCAAGCATCACTGGTATTGTAACGGTTCAAAACTGAACATGCTATTTTATCTCAAATATTTTTCGAATTTTGTTTCATACTGAGCATAATATTATTTAACTATCGAACAAGTTATTATAATAAAGAGTAGTTCAGGTTTTGAGTTAGCAATAATGTAGGAAGTTCTTTTAATCTTTCACGGCGCTAAAATTCAAATATTAGTCTCTGTGTAGGTAACGACGCTAATAGGCTTAAAATTTATTTATATTTATTATTGTTTATTTATCAAATTTTATTAGAGCCTCTCGAATATTATTATAATAATTTATTTTAGAAGACTACTTAAAAAAAGGATTGAATTCGGTGTTAATTATTTCTGTAAGTTGTCAGTAGTGTCACACCACGTGATGTGTTTTAGCTAAAGTACGAAGAAAGATTGATATGAAGTTTCTTCGAAAGCGAGATTTTATGCTGCAGGTTTATAACTCAAATGAGGGTAGGCATTTAAAAAAATGTAAAAGTAGTCGGATGGGTGTTGCCAGTTAGGGTTTTTAAAGTACCAACATTGTGATGCTAAATTGATCGGAAATTTTAGGTTTAATTGGACCGAATACTTAATGGAAAATATTGAAATACGTATTTTAGCAAATTGATTCTAGAGGTTATGATATTTTGGGGAAGGCGAGATAAAAAGATTGAAAAAGGTTGGATTCAAATTGTAGCATATGGGAGGTTCAATTTGTTGTGAATATAAAATTCGTATTAATCAGAGTTCTATGATTATAGTACAATAATTTTATATGATTCTGGATAAATATGCTGAATATTATTCAAAGTTGTTAGTTTTGTTAGAAATGATGTAAGGGGGAAAACTTGTTGATTTATTTATGATTGAAACGTTGATTCATACAATTGTATGAATTACTTAAATCAAATGTAGCTGAAATGTCAGTATAGAGAAATATTTAGGTAACAGATTAATTTTAATTTGGTTACAAATTGAGTGGCATTGTGCGCTTGAGTATAGAGAATCTTGAACATAGGAGGTTATTGGTTAGTTGAATTGTACGTTGAAATTATTGTTTAGTATAGGGGTTCATTTTGTAAGATTAGTAACTTAAATATTATATTTATAAGTTGAGTAAGACAAAACTGAATTCTCCCCATTTTTTAAGGAGAAGGGAAAATTTTAGGAATAATTTATGTAAAGTAGGGAAATGAAGGTAGAAAAAAAAAGATGCTTAGATCGTGTGGGGTGAGTTTCCTGCAGAGAGTGAATGATTCTGGGGGATTATAAAAGGCGAAGTTGGGGGGAAATCGCTCTCTTTACTTTCTCCGACCTCAGCGAAGCATCAAGTGGAACTCAGAAGAAGCCGTCGATACCCTCTGTAAGAAACTTCAATCAAGTAGTATTTTATTTTAACGCAAGAAACATCAAGAAGTCAGGAAGATAGTGTTTTTAATTGAGGTTTTGACGTATAGGTCCGCAACCGGGTGCGAGTCTTTTGCTTATATGCTTTAATTAGGGCTTATATGGTATAAGTGAGCTTGAAATTAAAGTATGTAGATTTTGCTTGCGAATTTTCATGAAGTAAAGTAAATTTCCCAATAGTTTCAAGAATTTTCATGGTTTAAGGTTGTTCGAAATTTGTTTAAGCAATCAGGGGGAAATAAAGGGGGGGTAGATTTCTCTTTAGTTTTGTGTCTTTATTGGGCGTTCGGTCAATCCTCAAAGGGGTAGGTAAAATAGCATTGCTCTGTGGCGTGCAATGCGGGTTTCTGTTGAAAGATGCCTAGTTTAGTCACTTAAGGTTACCAAGCTAGCCAACTCGCTCATCAACCAACGGTCCGAACGGTGTGTGGATGTAATCCCGTTTGAACGTGGAGGATATGGCTTGGTAATGTTAATCCTCTTCTGTCAGGACTCAGCGCTGTCCCGTCCCACCAGCGCTGAGCACGCCCAAGCTGTTAGGGGAGTTTAGGGGAGTCATGCTTGCTCACGCTGTACAGGATCGGGGCGTCGGGGATGATGGTAAGCATCCCAAACATTGCATAGGAAATCGGAATTTAGTCGTTGGTAGGCAGGTAAATTCATTAGGTTTATAAATTCATTGTTAGGCGCGTAGGAACAGTAGCTTAGGTTAGCATCTCAAGGCGGGAGGGAAACTTGGATGCTGGTAAAAGGTTAAACATCCTCAAGAAGGTCGTGTTGTCAGCAAGGTAACAGCAGGAACGGTAGACAAGCTAGGAGCTTTTAGGTAGGCGGTGGGGAGGTAGATCACTTCGTAGTGTATCGGATTTAGGTAGGCCGCAAATAAGTAGGCGTCATCAAGATGGCCGCCGAGGTCAATAGGTAGTGATTCGAAATTTAGGTAGGCGGTGTTGAGAATCGGGTCGACAAAATGGCCGCCGTGGGTCACCAAGTGGAACATTCGAATTTATATAGGCGGTGAAGAGGTAGGATGACTTAGGAATGGAACATGGTGAATGCGGAAGTGTACAATATAATGGACGAAAGTTTATGTGGAATTACTGGGTATAATCCAATAGGATAGTATCAATCTTCCATAGAATCAGTGTAGTGAATGATTACTACAGTGTGCTAAATTGTGTAGACTTTGCAAGCTTCAGTAAGTACCCACAAATTAATTTACTCTTAATTTAATTTAGATATCCTTTACAGTTAATATAGAATAATGATTTAATAGATGGAGTAGAATCATAAATAAAGAATTGATTATTTATCTTTGAATTGGATTGGTCGAAGGGAGCTATGGTTGAACCGATTGTTTATAGATAGAATAAACTATTTTGGTAATTTTGGGAGGAGTGCTGAAACAAGATCTGAGTGTATGGAATAAGCTCGTGTCTCTAGTAAGTTAAGGTCGATTCACAACTTCTAGGTCACTAGATCAATGCTTTGAGTAAACCTTTCAAATTGACAGAATGATGTTTATGATTAACCGAGAAATAATACTTTGAAAAGTATCTACCAACTATGAAAGTATCATATTATTTAGTGAATATATAAAATTCGCAAATAATAATGACAACATATCTTTTATCTGAGTTCAAATATTTAAACTATGTTCCACCAGCCAACTCAATTGAAAGATGTTAGAAATAGAATCTAGTTTACAATTGAGAACAAATATTGCCAAGTCTACTCAATATTAAATCGAAATACTGCTCTAACCTTTAGTAAATGACCTGAAGTCAATTCAGTTTATGGTTGTATATTTATAATTTAGTTGAGATTGAAGTATGGAAATCCTGTCATAGAATTTTACCTTGTTTAGAATTGTCTTTCCTTCAGAATTTGAGAACTATCAGTGTCCCAAGTATATGGATAGTAATGTTGTGTCCATCTGTTATAATGTTAAACAGTCATACTAGAACTAATTATTTAATTATTCTAAATTTAAATTCGTAATTCAGCCATCGCAATTGAAGGAGAATTCTTCATTGTGAGAAACTGGTAGTTCGCTTGAAAGCACTCTGCTTGCCCTCTTTTATTAAAACTGACTGACAAAGACTAAGTACTATAACTTAAAAATATTCATTAATTAAATTTGTCATGAAAGAATATGGCTGGCCAGAAGGGAGTTGACCAAGTACGGAGACGAGACACATTGTATCGGGCGGGGAGCGGGCCCATACCTTAGCTGGCAAAAACACAATTGCATATTCATTACTTGTACAATAACTTCAGAAAGTAAAAGAATTCTTATTTAATAGCGCTGAAAATTTTATTATACTTTGATCTCAGCCGACCAAAACTTCTTAACTTACCTGAAATAATCTCTCTTATTTTAATGAACTAAGTTGACAATAGATAATTTACATTATTTGGAATAACGTTATACATGGCATATAATTTGACACTTGGCAGCGGAAGAGAATTGCTCAAATTTAACTTTTCTCTATAACCCGACTTACCTCTATTTACCTTGCAGTCTATTATGGTTGAACTTACCCTCTTTTACCTTATAATAATACTCCATTTAACTCATAAATTCACTTTGATCATTTCCTATCAACGTAGGTTTATTTCGCTCATACTTACTTCATCTACGGAACGTAATTGGGAACGCTTTCCTCTTTATTTATAGTATTCCCATTTTTTGACACTAAAGAACTATGGAATTTCCCTTGGTAGTATGACAAATATTAAGAATTAATATGAAAGTAAAGTAAACTCACTTAAGAAAAACACAGACTTAATTTCTATTTTTCTGGTTATATCAATAGAGCAATATCTTTCATTTAGTGGTATTTTATTTTAGAAATAAATGTAATAGCAGGAATAATTAAGACCTAGTAATGAAAGCGAATACTTCTATTGGAAAATGAAAATCAATACTAATCACACTTTTAAAAGAATTTGGGTTCACTAATTATCACATCCAGGGTTCCTCCATTAGACTTTCACAGGCCCTCTCAGATCACACAAAGCTCGTTAGTAAGGTTCTTTGTAGGTTAGTTAAGGTTGGATAAAGCAAACTTAGTAAATTGTATTTTGGAGGTTATTTAATCCAGTAAAATTTAGGTTCAATAGTTTAGTTATAATCAACGGTAAGTAGTAAGCGGATTTTGATTATCCTCCTGTCCTGTAGGTTATTAGGTTTCCACTTAGGTTTTAGTCTCTTGCGTAGGCTGTGATCATCTAGTTCCATTGTAGTTAGGTCGTCGGTTACATTTTGGTGCCGTGACCAGGATTTCATATTATTATTGCGAATCTTCAGGTTTTGTGTGGTTTGGGAGTGAGTGACTGTTAACAAGTGAGATTGTGACAGTCACATTTTGTTGCGGTGAAGTGGGTATAAAGGTTTGATATGTTGAAACACTGATTTTCTTTTCCAATGGTTGTTAAGTTATCATTCTGGTACGAGTTATGGTGCTTAACTTGTCACTTTGGCTGGTCCTTGAAACTTTCGTTTTGCGAATCATTTGTAAGATCTTAGTTAAATATCTCTGAAAACAAATATACAAATAACCACTGTTTTAGGACAAATCTTGTAAAGTATTTTCGATACATTTAATGTTTTCATTGTCATTATAGTGCTGCCAAGACTATCGACGTCTCTGATACTTTATCGATATTTACGTAAATTATCGACACTTAGGTTAACTGTATTGCATTTGGTTCTATAGTCATTTTACACACTACGTTTGGTTACAATGATACAATTATGCGGTTAAATTATTACTTGTTCATACAGTATAGTCTCGTTTAAGGTAAATTGCGTAGTTAAGCAAATCGTATCGCGATAGTTTTTATTGATATACACTATCGATAATCGATATAATTATTTTCCCAGTTCCGGTTTATCTACTCGAGTCAAATTTATTTTACTCTGTTCAAAGGTCCGCATCAAGGTCCGACCGAATCCACTTTTCGGCCATGGACCGAGACCAATTTAAAAATTGAATTCTGACTTGGATTTTATTCACTGATATGATTAAGTTAGAAAAAAAAAGGTCATTTTTATAGGTAACCACATATACGATTTTAAAGGTATAATTAAGGACAACGAGTGCCTGGCGGTTTTTTATCAATCATATGTCAATACGCATTAATATTGTCGTGCGGTGTCAGAGAGATTTGACAAAATAATAGCATAAGTCACTTTGGGGATCAATACTTCCAATTATTGACCTTGAGGGAAAGTAAAATAAGAAACTTCAACGTTATTTTTAAAGACACGTTATAAAAAAAAAAAAAAAACTTTTGTTCTTCTTTTGTTTATACCTAAGAAATAAAGCAGATCATAGGATATGTACGATTATAAAATTCTAGTCTTGTTAATTTGATGATTGCGAAGTAGGATGACGGTGATAGGTGGACTGTCAATTGAATTTACGGCTATAGCGAAATCATAGGTGCTTTGTTGTGTCAAAGCTATGATTCTTAAAGAAAAAAAAAAATGTATGGTCACACGTGTGCACTCTTTTATTTATTTTTTATCATTCGTAAAATCGAATTAATTGTTCAAAATTGTGGTTGATAGGACACGAGATTTGTAGTAATTTTATTAAATGTATACGCACGTGTGCGTAACATTGTCTGTGTAACTTTTAGTAATAGCGTGTTGTTACGTAAATGGCTGAATGTGAATAAGGTCAGGAACGCGGCCAAAGAAATTACATGTTATCGATTTCCGAACGAAACGTCAACTTGACAGATTCCTACTCCTTGATTTTAATGACATATATAATAAGTTTTTGTTTATGCCAATAAGGTTAAATTATATTTTGTAAGATTTCAGCGTTAATTAACAGTGAAAATGATAAGGACATGCAGAAAGTTTTGTCCATAATTACTTTATAGGTATACGATAAACGATTAACTCTAATCATTTAAGAAGGATTGACGTTTTGTCATTGGCAGGTTGAGAGATGAATTCTGTCGTAGCCTTTATCACGTTTGTGGTTAACTTAATATTATACGATTGATGCGTTAGATAATAGGAACGGCAGTAACGTTTAGTAATACTGAAGTCGTGGATGAATTTAGGGTTAGTGAGTGTTGTAAGATAATTCTAGATTCAACTTACAAAGTTACAAAAAAAAAATATTAGCGTATAATGTAATAAATAGTTTTAGAGTTTGTGTGTTATCGCTAATTTCTGAATAGTAATAGTGAAGTTAGAGGGATATTAGCAGCATAAAATGATGGGGTCGTGAAATATTTTAATAAACTTTTAAATTGAAACTAGAAAACTTAGTATGTGGTGATTAGATTTTAGTTTAATTTAGTAACCTACCTTTGAGATTGTGCTTTTGAAGGGATCATGATCGTTTAAGATTTGAGTTAGTCATTTATAGATTATCATTTTGAAATAATTATCCGAGGTGAATTAATTTTGTAACTAATCGTCGTGACTTTCGAAAATTATCTAACTGGGGGTCGTTGTAGAACTAGTTACTAAGACGTTTTAGTTGTGGAAACAACGTTGAGGAAGTTGGCTAGGGAGGTATAATGTGTTGGGATTTAATGATAAAAGGAAAGTTTAAAATATTTAAATCATGTAGAATAGTAATGGTAGCAAAGAATGTGATTGACGTTTTTCTGAGAATTAGATATTTAATTCGAAATGATTAGTTTCAACATTTACATTAGTCGAATATTAGGGAGCGTGGTTTTGTGGAATCCAAAGCGGTGGATTTTTTAAAACCAAATTAGTACGGGTACTATATTTTAATTATTTGAAGATCTGACCTTACTACAAAAAAAAAACAAGGAGAGTTTCAAAAGCTATTGTAGAGATTAAATATCAAAATGGGAAAACCATCTCGTGTTCGACGAGTGCCCAAACGATATGAGCCAGATGACGAATTAGGAAACATAGAAGAAATCAATAGTGACTCTAATCGGCCTGTTCAACCGGAAGAGGTGGAAGTTAGAGATTCTAGAGTGCTTGATGAACCCCATCCGATAGTTAGAACTATAAGGCGATCGAAGTCGACACGTTCACGGGAATTGGTGACCATACAGCGTATGTTGAGTCGTACCATAGGGGTGCTTACTAGAAGAGTAAATGTTCTGAGTGGGGAAGTTAAGAAAACGCAGCGAACTATCCAGGAAACTACCGGAGGGGAAAAGGAATCGCCAATAGTTGAGGTAACGTCATTGAATAATGAAGGAATGGGTTGTGTGGGAATGTAATTAAAGAAACTAGTCCGGGCGCAGATATTCATAAGTACGTGATGTGTAATGTCAAGAACATAAACTTAGATAGACCAAAATTCGGAGAATCGTCGATTCATCCGGTTGATTTTATAGAAGATTTAGAGACCTATTTGAAGAAGCAGGAAGTACCGGGCACATCTACGTCTAAGAATTTTAAAGAATGGGAGAAGAAGAAAAGGGGATACCAACAGAATTATAGGCAGTGGCAGAGACCGAAGGAGGCTGAAGTACAAGCAATTAATTTAAATGATAAGTCAAATGTAGTAGATAGTGAAATGTTAAACTAGTGGAAGTTGAGTCTTTAGTCCTCGGATCAGCTTCAGCCACAGGGGACCCAAATTATAATATGATGGTTAGGATGAATTGGTGTCCAGGTGAATCTTTAGGAAGAAATAAAACCGGTGTTAGGATACCAATAGGTTTAGATCTTAAGGATAATTATACTAGAATAGGGTTAGGGTATAGCGAAATAGAGGGGATAGTTCAAGATATTCCTAGCCAAATAGTAGAGTTGTTAAAGTTAAAGGTAGAACAACTTTTGATCGACTCTAATAATGAACTAAATGCGGTTTTTGATGAAGAATCCACGAATAAAACAGATACACAGGTATTTAAATCAGAATTATTAGTACAGATTTTTGACGAAAATATTGTAGCTTTATTGGATACAGGTAGTGATATAACATGTATTTCGGAGGAGTTTTGGAATAGTTTAGTAGAAAGACGACCATCGATACCCGTTATGCCTATTAAATCATTTCTAATTAAAACTGCTGTAGGACAAAAGAGTGTAGAGATAAAGAAAATTGCTTTAGTTACCTTGGGAATCGGACCTTTTGAGCGAGATATAACTGTTTTGATTGTACCGGGTCTTAGTGCTAATTTGATATTGGGTTTTGATTGGATGAAAGAGAATCAAGCGTCGATAAAACTTAGTAGAGAAGAAGAAGGGGTTGAAATAATTATAGGAGAGGAAAAGAGGTTGTTTAAATTCTTTAAGGGGAATACTGTTCTTAGTAATTGTAAATCACCAACAGATTTTGATGTGAGCATGTTAGATGAAGAGAATGTGGATGAGAATATTAGGGGTATGTTACAAAAGTCAAAATTAGATTAAGATAAACAGAAAGCTTTAGAGGAAGTTCTAATGAAGCATAGGAGTTTATTTACCTCTAGATTAGGTAAAGCAAATTGCTATGAACATGTTATTGCCATGGAGCCGCATACTCCCGTAGTAAAGAGAACGTATCCAATACCGTATGCGTATAGGGATAAGGTAGAGGCTAAATTAATGGAGATGGAAGAGCAAGGGATCATTAGTCGCTCAACCACGCCGTATTGTAGCCCATTAACTTTTACGTTAAAAAGAGACGGGTCGATCCGTGTATTATTAGATGCTAGAGAGATAAATAAATATATGATAGCTGAGACCGAAAAGCCGCCATTACAGTTAGACGTTCTAAACTCTTTTCATGGGGCAAAGTTCATTAGTATTGTAGACCTGAAAAATGCATACTACCAAGTCCCTCTAACGGAAGCTAGTAAAAAGTATACGGGGTTTTCATTTAACGGAAAATCCTATGTTTATAATGTTCTACCTCAGGGGTTGAAGACATCAGTCGGTTCATTTTCGCGCGGACTTGATATTATACTAGGTCACGAGGTTAGAGATTTCTGTATAAATTATCTTGACGATTTAGCGATCATAACAACGGGAACACTATCTCAGCATTTAGAACACATAGATATAGTATTAGGGAAATTATCACAGGCAGGGTTAACTTGTAATCTAGAAAAGTGTGAATTTTTGAGTACTGAAGTAAAGATGCTAGGCTATATTATTTCAACTGAC
The DNA here is from genome assembly GCA_943789525.1 of Agriphila geniculea. Taxonomy (NCBI): domain Eukaryota; kingdom Metazoa; phylum Arthropoda; class Insecta; order Lepidoptera; family Crambidae; genus Agriphila; species Agriphila geniculea. Next base: position 25,230,428 of record OX038871.1, read on the forward strand.
GGAATTCGTACAGATCCCGAAAAAGTTAGGGCAATTCAATTATTTCCTACACCAAAAAAGTTGAAACAGGTGAGGGCATTTTTAGGACTTTGTAATTTTTATCGCAAATTTATACCTAATTATAGTTTTCATACGGGACCTTTATGTGAACTTCTAAAAAAGGAAAAGAAATGGAAATGGGGAGAATCGGAGCAGGAAGCCTTTGATAAAATAAAGTCACTCTTTATTAACACTGTCGAATTGAATCATCCAGATTTTACTAAGCCGTATTATTTACAGACAGATAGTTCGGGAATAGGGCTAGCGGGGTTTTTGTATCAAAAGGATAATCAAGGGGAGATAAAAATTTTAGGGTTTCATAGTAAATTACTAAGAGGAGCACAACTAAATTGGACAGTTACTGAACAAGAACTCTATTCGATAATTTGTTGTTTGGAAAAATTTGAGACTTATTTAAGAGGGGCTAAAGTAATAATACGAACGGACCATAAAGCATTAACATTTGTAAAGAATAGTAAATTATACAATGCGCAAGTAACTAGATGGATAAATTATTTAGAACAGTTTCAATATGTAGTTCAACATGTAAAAGGTAGAGATAATGTAGTAGCTGATGTGTTATCAAGATATCAACCAGAAGGGGATTTATTACAGGAGGATAAAACTAATTCGCCTAGAATATTTTACACTGAGAGAGGAATTAATAAAGAGTTACTTGAAAAATTAAAGGATTTAGCTAGGCTACAACGGGAAGATGTGGAGATAGGAGAAATAATTAGAATTTTAATCAGTGGGGTTGGAATAAATGGTAGAGTAAGTCAAATTTCTAAAAGGTGTGTATTAGGTGATGGAATATTATATTATTTACCTGGCGAGGGAAGTAGAAAGGTGTTATTCTTACCAGAATCAATTAGAGAGGAAGTTATTTGGCAGGTACATTTCGAAATGGGACATCAAGGGGCTTACAAAATCATTAAGTACATTAGGGATAGATTTTTTTGGAAAGGATTAACTAAACAGGTCAAACGTCTATTAAAGGGGTGTCACGATTGTCAGATAACTAAGAGCGATACAGCTAAGTATGTAGGTCCTTGTCGCTCAATCATAACTGAGAATGTAGGAGATATCGTTATGGCAGATTTGTATGGTCCACTTCCGTCGGGGAAGTTCGGTATGAATTATATTTTGGTTGTGCAAGACTCCTTTAGTAAGTTTGTGAAATTTTATGATCTTAGAAAAGCAACTGCAATTTCGGTACTAACTAAGGTGAGAAAATTCTTTCGCATAATCAAACCCAGAGCTATAATGACGGATAATGGGTCGCAATTTGCTAGTAGGATGTGGAAGGAAGTTATGAAAGAAGAAGGGGTGAGAGTTATTTATACCACAGTTAGAAATCCTAGGCCTTATACTACGGAAAGAGTAAATAAGGAGTTAGGACGATTATTCCGAACTTATTGTAGGACAAATCATAAAGGTTGGGTTGATATATTGCCCAAATTAGAAGTTCTATATAATAACACTTACCATGAAAGTACGGGTTTTACTCCTTGCGAGATTTTATATAGTGAACCTACGAGACTATCTTTTGATGACAATTTGCCGAATGGTGTGGTATCTCTACCTGTAGACGAAATTAGGGAGAAAGCTCGTGAGAATTTAAGGAAGGCAGGACAATTACGACAGAACAAATTTAATGAGAAATATCGTATCATTCAATATCAAATAGGTGATTTGGTTAAGATAAGGAAATTAAATAAGTCTGATGCTAAATTGGCTTTTCTTTCCGGGGGGGAAATTTTTCTGTTTAGATATAGGTCTAGGTAGACGTTAAGTTGATGTAGATTTAGGTAATCGGTAGAATATCCGACTGTGTTTAGGCAGCTTTATGAAATAGAAAAGGCATATACAATTAAGTACACCGTTAACTTAAATTGATAATGAGTCAGTTAACTTGAAATAATTTCATATATAAAAGGGTTGTTTAACTTTAACATATCGTGTAAAATTCACTCTCGTTTAACGTGTGAGGCGTGTATTATTATAGTGTGTCGCGTAGTGTAGAAAGTGCGTAACATAAGATTAATTTTTCGTAACGAATTTGAGATAATACTTTATTGTAAATTTTGCATATAATTATGTTTGGTGACAATCGGCGTATTGAATCCTAACATTGTATGATTAATCTCTACCCAATTTAGTTATTTATATTTGCATTCAGGGTGTAGCTATGATATAATCTTAGGTGGCGTGAATGTAGGCTAGTGAATGAAGACAGTGAATGCTGCATGAAGAGAACAGATGAATAGAATGAGAATCTAATCTAGTTTATGAGTATGAATGGGATGTTAATTTAAAAGATTGCATAGAATGAGAGTTAATGTGGATTAGGAATTGGAATTAAAATATAGATTCTATATGGAGGGCTTTGGATTATAACATATGTGAAACCTGAATGCAGACTTATTATTTTTCCAAGAGATAGGACCACCACACTGCTCTAGCGTTTGGTTTGTGCTTGCGGCCGGACCGGCGTTTAGGGTTGACAAACTTGAATTTTGTACAGTAGGACTTTTGGTGTTAGGTTAGAGAAAAAAAAAGAGAGAAAACAAACACTATTGACGTTTGTAAATTGTCCTGGTGTGAACAACTGTCTGAAATTCATACTACACAAGAAGCTAAGAGCTATGAATATGAACTCGACAACTGCACATTCTCCAAGGCGATATTAGGGTTGTTCTAGAGTCTTAAGTAAGCTTTTGGAAATATAGGGTCATTGTATAGGCTCACTTCGAACCGACGGAGTAGGCCCTGTTGGCAAGAAAGGAGTAATACTTGATTGTGGAAGGGTTCAATGCACAAATATGTAGCGTCATACGCAAACTTTTTCATAAGGTTAGAAAAAGACTTATTTGTCGCATGTAGACTTGCTAGAAGTTGTGGATTCACAACCCACACCTTACTGTGATCTTGTACGACTCTGGTGTTGAATATGCATAAGACGGAATTGGCAAAAGTCACATAAAACTTAAAACTCGCTTGATAACTTTTCAATATTGTCTTGGTTTAAATACACTCTACAATCTAAATCTCATTTACATTAGATTTCACCCAACAATTCTTTGATCTTGGAGAAATAATAATGGTTAGGGTTATTAAGGGGAAGGGTTTTTTTTTTATTATACAAAAGGGTTGTATGAGTAAAAATTGAGGATTAAGAGTAGAGGCGGAATAAATATTTGAGAATTGAGAAGGAAAATCCTACTCCGGATCCAATACGTAGTCTTGTCACCTGTGCAGGATTTTGGGGTCGAGCTGTAACGGTTCAAAACTGAACATGCTATTTTATCTCAAATATTTTTCGAATTTTGTTTCATACTGAGCATAATATTATTTAACTATCGAACAAGTTATTATAATAAAGAGTAGTTCAGGTTTTGAGTTAGCAATAATGTAGGAAGTTCTTTTAATCTTTCACGGCGCTAAAATTCAAATATTAGTCTCTGTGTAGGTAACGACGCTAATAGGCTTAAAATTTATTTATATTTATTATTGTTTATTTATCAAATTTTATTAGAGCCTCTCGAATATTATTATAATAATTTATTTTAGAAGACTACTTAAAAAAAGGATTGAATTCGGTGTTAATTATTTCTGTAAGTTGTCAGTAGTGTCACACCACGTGATGTGTTTTAGCTAAAGTACGAAGAAAGATTGATATGAAGTTTCTTCGAAAGCGAGATTTTATGCTGCAGGTTTATAACTCAAATGAGGGTAGGCATTTAAAAAAATGTAAAAGTAGTCGGATGGGTGTTGCCAGTTAGGGTTTTTAAAGTACCAACATTGTGATGCTAAATTGATCGGAAATTTTAGGTTTAATTGGACCGAATACTTAATGGAAAATATTGAAATACGTATTTTAGCAAATTGATTCTAGAGGTTATGATATTTTGGGGAAGGCGAGATAAAAAGATTGAAAAAGGTTGGATTCAAATTGTAGCATATGGGAGGTTCAATTTGTTGTGAATATAAAATTCGTATTAATCAGAGTTCTATGATTATAGTACAATAATTTTATATGATTCTGGATAAATATGCTGAATATTATTCAAAGTTGTTAGTTTTGTTAGAAATGATGTAAGGGGGAAAACTTGTTGATTTATTTATGATTGAAACGTTGATTCATACAATTGTATGAATTACTTAAATCAAATGTAGCTGAAATGTCAGTATAGAGAAATATTTAGGTAACAGATTAATTTTAATTTGGTTACAAATTGAGTGGCATTGTGCGCTTGAGTATAGAGAATCTTGAACATAGGAGGTTATTGGTTAGTTGAATTGTACGTTGAAATTATTGTTTAGTATAGGGGTTCATTTTGTAAGATTAGTAACTTAAATATTATATTTATAAGTTGAGTAAGACAAAACTGAATTCTCCCCATTTTTTAAGGAGAAGGGAAAATTTTAGGAATAATTTATGTAAAGTAGGGAAATGAAGGTAGAAAAAAAAAGATGCTTAGATCGTGTGGGGTGAGTTTCCTGCAGAGAGTGAATGATTCTGGGGGATTATAAAAGGCGAAGTTGGGGGGAAATCGCTCTCTTTACTTTCTCCGACCTCAGCGAAGCATCAAGTGGAACTCAGAAGAAGCCGTCGATACCCTCTGTAAGAAACTTCAATCAAGTAGTATTTTATTTTAACGCAAGAAACATCAAGAAGTCAGGAAGATAGTGTTTTTAATTGAGGTTTTGACGTATAGGTCCGCAACCGGGTGCGAGTCTTTTGCTTATATGCTTTAATTAGGGCTTATATGGTATAAGTGAGCTTGAAATTAAAGTATGTAGATTTTGCTTGCGAATTTTCATGAAGTAAAGTAAATTTCCCAATAGTTTCAAGAATTTTCATGGTTTAAGGTTGTTCGAAATTTGTTTAAGCAATCAGGGGGAAATAAAGGGGGGGTAGATTTCTCTTTAGTTTTGTGTCTTTATTGGGCGTTCGGTCAATCCTCAAAGGGGTAGGTAAAATAGCATTGCTCTGTGGCGTGCAATGCGGGTTTCTGTTGAAAGATGCCTAGTTTAGTCACTTAAGGTTACCAAGCTAGCCAACTCGCTCATCAACCAACGGTCCGAACGGTGTGTGGATGTAATCCCGTTTGAACGTGGAGGATATGGCTTGGTAATGTTAATCCTCTTCTGTCAGGACTCAGCGCTGTCCCGTCCCACCAGCGCTGAGCACGTCCAAGCTGTTAGGGGAGTTTAGGGGAGTCATGCTTGCTCACGCTGTACAGGATCGGGGCGTCGGGGATGATGGTAAGCATCCCAAACATTGCATAGGAAATCGGAATTTAGTCGTTGGTAGGCAGGTAAATTCATTAGGTTTATAAATTCATTGTTAGGCGCGTAGGAACAGTAGCTTAGGTTAGCATCTCAAGGCGGGAGGGAAACTTGGATGCTGGTAAAAGGTTAAACATCCTCAAGAAGGTCGTGTTGTCAGCAAGGTAACAGCAGGAACGGTAGACAAGCTAGGAGCTTTTAGGTAGGCGGTGGGGAGGTAGATCACTTCGTAGTGTATCGGATTTAGGTAGGCCGCAAATAAGTAGGCGTCATCAAGATGGCCGCCGAGGTCAATAGGTAGTGATTCGAAATTTAGGTAGGCGGTGTTGAGAATCGGGTCGACAAAATGGCCGCCGTGGGTCACCAAGTGGAACATTCGAATTTATATAGGCGGTGAAGAGGTAGGATGACTTAGGAATGGAACATGGTGAATGCGGAAGTGTACAATATAATGGACGAAAGTTTATGTGGAATTACTGGGTATAATCCAATAGGATAGTATCAATCTTCCATAGAATCAGTGTAGTGAATGATTACTACAGTGTGCTAAATTGTGTAGACTTTGCAAGCTTCAGTAAGTACCCACAAATTAATTTACTCTTAATTTAATTTAGATATCCTTTACAGTTAATATAGAATAATGATTTAATAGATGGAGTAGAATCATAAATAAAGAATTGATTATTTATCTTTGAATTGGATTGGTCGAAGGGAGCTATGGTTGAACCGATTGTTTATAGATAGAATAAACTATTTTGGTAATTTTGGGAGGAGTGCTGAAACAAGATCTGAGTGTATGGAATAAGCTCGTGTCTCTAGTAAGTTAAGGTCGATTCACAACTTCTAGGTCACTAGATCAATGCTTTGAGTAAACCTTTCAAATTGACAGAATGATGTTTATGATTAACCGAGAAATAATACTTTGAAAAGTATCTACCAACTATGAAAGTATCATATTATTTAGTGAATATATAAAATTCGCAAATAATAATGACAACATATCTTTTATCTGAGTTCAAATATTTAAACTATGTTCCACCAGCCAACTCAATTGAAAGATGTTAGAAATAGAATCTAGTTTACAATTGAGAACAAATATTGCCAAGTCTACTCAATATTAAATCGAAATACTGCTCTAACCTTTAGTAAATGACCTGAAGTCAATTCAGTTTATGGTTGTATATTTATAATTTAGTTGAGATTGAAGTATGGAAATCCTGTCATAGAATTTTACCTTGTTTAGAATTGTCTTTCCTTCAGAATTTGAGAACTATCAGTGTCCCAAGTATATGGATAGTAATGTTGTGTCCATCTGTTATAATGTTAAACAGTCATACTAGAACTAATTATTTAATTATTCTAAATTTAAATTCGTAATTCAGCCATCGCAATTGAAGGAGAATTCTTCATTGTGAGAAACTGGTAGTTCGCTTGAAAGCACTCTGCTTGCCCTCTTTTATTAAAACTGACTGACAAAGACTAAGTACTATAACTTAAAAATATTCATTAATTAAATTTGTCATGAAAGAATATGGCTGGCCAGAAGGGAGTTGACCAAGTACGGAGACGAGACACATTGTATCGGGCGGGGAGCGGGCCCATACCTTAGCTGGCAAAAACACAATTGCATATTCATTACTTGTACAATAACTTCAGAAAGTAAAAGAATTCTTATTTAATAGCGCTGAAAATTTTATTATACTTTGATCTCAGCCGACCAAAACTTCTTAACTTACCTGAAATAATCTCTCTTATTTTAATGAACTAAGTTGACAATAGATAATTTACATTATTTGGAATAACGTTATACATGGCATATAATTTGACACTTGGCAGCGGAAGAGAATTGCTCAAATTTAACTTTTCTCTATAACCCGACTTACCTCTATTTACCTTGCAGTCTATTATGGTTGAACTTACCCTCTTTTACCTTATAATAATACTCCATTTAACTCATAAATTCACTTTGATCATTTCCTATCAACGTAGGTTTATTTCGCTCATACTTACTTCATCTACGGAACGTAATTGGGAACGCTTTCCTCTTTATTTATAGTATTCCCATTTTTTGACACTAAAGAACTATGGAATTTCCCTTGGTAGTATGACAAATATTAAGAATTAATATGAAAGTAAAGTAAACTCACTTAAGAAAAACACAGACTTAATTTCTATTTTTCTGGTTATATCAATAGAGCAATATCTTTCATTTAGTGGTATTTTCTTTTAGAAATAAATGTAATAGCAGGAATAATTAAGACCTAGTAATGAAAGCGAATACTTCTATTGGAAAATGAAAATCAATACTAATCACACTTTTAAAAGAATTTGGGTTCACTAATTATCACATCCAGGGTTCCTCCATTAGACTTTCACAGGCCCTCTCAGATCACACAAAGCTCGTTAGTAAGGTTCTTTGTAGGTTAGTTAAGGTTGGATAAAGCAAACTTAGTAAATTGTATTTTGGAGGTTATTTAATCCAGTAAAATTTAGGTTCAATAGTTTAGTTATAATCAACGGTAAGTAGTAAGCGGATTTTGATTATCCTCCTGTCCTGTAGGTTATTAGGTTTCCACTTAGGTTTTAGTCTCTTGCGTAGGCTGTGATCATCTAGTTCCATTGTAGTTAGGTCGTCGGTTACATTTTGGTGCCGTGACCAGGATTTCATATTATTATTGCGAATCTTCAGGTTTTGTGTGGTTTGGGAGTGAGTGACTGTTAACAAGTGAGATTGTGACAGTCACATTTTGTTGCGGTGAAGTGGGTATAAAGGTTTGATATGTTGAAACACTGATTTTCTTTTCCAATGGTTGTTAAGTTATCATTCTGGTACGAGTTATGGTGTTTAACTTGTCACTTTGGCTGGTCCTTGAAACTTTCGTTTTGCGAATCATTTGTAAGATCTTAGTTAAATATCTCTGAAAACAAATATACAAATAACCACTGTTTTAGGACAAATCTTGTAAAGTATTTTCGATACATTTAATGTTTTCATTGTCATTATAGTGCTGCCAAGACTATCGACGTCTCTGATACTTTATCGATATTTACGTAAATTATCGACACTTAGGTTAACTGTATTGCATTTGGTTCTATAGTCATTTTACACACTACGTTTGGTTACAATGATACAATTATGCGGTTAAATTATTACTTGTTCATACAGTATAGTCTCGTTTAAGGTAAATTGCGTAGTTAAGCAAATCGTATCGCGATAGTTTTTATTGATATACACTATCGATAATCGATATAATTATTTTCCCAGTTCCGGTTTATCTACTCGAGTCAAATTTATTTTACTCTGTTCAAAGGTCCGCATCAAGGTCCGACCGAATCCACTTTTCGGCCATGGACCGAGACCAATTTAAAAATTGAATTCTGACTTGGATTTTATTCACTGATATGATTAAGTTAGAAAAAAAAAGGTCATTTTTATAGGTAACCACATATACGATTTTAAAGGTATAATTAAGGACAACGAGTGCCTGGCGGTTTTTTATCAATCATATGTCAATACGCATTAATATTGTCGTGCGGTGTCAGAGAGATTTGACAAAATAATAGCATAAGTCACTTTGGGGATCAATACTTCCAATTATTGACCTTGAGGGAAAGTAAAATAAGAAACTTCAACGTTATTTTTAAAGACACGTTATAAAAAAAAAAAAAAAACTTTTGTTCTTCTTTTGTTTATACCTAAGAAATAAAGCAGATCATAGGATATGTACGATTATAAAATTCTAGTCTTGTTAATTTGATGATTGCGAAGTAGGATGACGGTGATAGGTGGACTGTCAATTGAATTTACGGCTATAGCGAAATCATAGGTGCTTTGTTGTGTCAAAGCTATGATTCTTAAAGAAAAAAAAAAATGTATGGTCACACGTGTGCACTCTTTTATTTATTTTTTATCATTCGTAAAATCGAATTAATTGTTCAAAATTGTGGTTGATAGGACACGAGATTTGTAGTAATTTTATTAAATGTATACGCACGTGTGCGTAACATTGTCTGTGTAACTTTTAGTAATAGCGTGTTGTTACGTAAATGGCTGAATGTGAATAAGGTCAGGAACGCGGCCAAAGAAATTACATGTTATCGATTTCCGAACGAAACGTCAACTTGACAGATTCCTACTCCTTGATTTTAATGACATATATAATAAGTTTTTGTTTATGCCAATAAGGTTAAATTATATTTTGTAAGATTTCAGCGTTAATTAACAGTGAAAATGATAAGGACATGCAGAAAGTTTTGTCCATAATTACTTTATAGGTATACGATAAACGATTAACTCTAATTATTTAAGAAGGATTGACGTTTTGTCATTGGCAGGTTGAGAGATGAATTCTGTCGTAGCCTTTATCACGTTTGTGGTTAACTTAATATTATACGATTGATGCGTTAGATAATAGGAACGGCAGTAACGTTTAGTAATACTGAAGTCGTGGATGAATTTAGGGTTAGTGAGTGTTGTAAGATAATTCTAGATTCAACTTACAAAGTTACAAAAAAAAAATATTAGCGTATAATGTAATAAATAGTTTTAGAGTTTGTGTGTTATCGCTAATTTCTGAATAGTAATAGTGAAGTTAGAGGGATATTAGCAGCATAAAATGATGGGGTCGTGAAATATTTTAATAAACTTTTAAATTGAAACTAGAAAACTTAGTATGTGGTGATTAGATTTTAGTTTAATTTAGTAACCTACCTTTGAGATTGTGCTTTTGAAGGGATCATGATCGTTTAAGATTTGAGTTAGTCATTTATAGATTATCATTTTGAAATAATTATCCGAGGTGAATTAATTTTGTAACTAATCGTCGTGACTTTCGAAAATTATCTAACTGGGGGTCGTTGTAGAACTAGTTACTAAGACGTTTTAGTTGTGGAAACAACGTTGAGGAAGTTGGCTAGGGAGGTATAATGTGTTGGGATTTAATGATAAAAGGAAAGTTTAAAATATTTAAATCATGTAGAATAGTAATGGTAGCAAAGAATGTGATTGACGTTTTTCTGAGAATTAGATATTTAATTCGAAATGATTAGTTTCAACATTTACATTAGTCGAATATTAGGGAGCGTGGTTTTGTGGAATCCAAAGCGGTGGATTTTTTAAAACCAAATTAGTACGGGTACTATATTTTAATTATTTGAAGATCTGACCTTACTACAAAAAAAAAACAAGGAGAGTTTCAAAAGCTATTGTAGAGATTAAATATCAAAATGGGAAAACCATCTCGTGTTCGACGAGTGCCCAAACGATATGAGCCAGATGACGAATTAGGAAACATAGAAGAAATCAATAGTGACTCTAATCGGCCTGTTCAACCGGAAGAGGTGGAAGTTAGAGATTCTAGAGTGCTTGATGAACCCCATCCGATAGTTAGAACTATAAGGCGATCGAAGTCGACACGTTCACGGGAATTGGTGACCATACAGCGTATGTTGAGTCGTACCATAGGGGTGCTTACTAGAAGAGTAAATGTTCTGAGTGGGGAAGTTAAGAAAACGCAGCGAACTATCCAGGAAACTACCGGAGGGGAAAAGGAATCGCCAATAGTTGAGGTAACGTCATTGAATAATGAAGGAATGGGTTGTGTGGGAATGTAATTAAAGAAACTAGTCCGGGCGCAGATATTCATAAGTACGTGATGTGTAATGTCAAGAACATAAACTTAGATAGACCAAAATTCGGAGAATCGTCGATTCATCCGGTTGATTTTATAGAAGATTTAGAGACCTATTTGAAGAAGCAGGAAGTACCGGGCACATCTACGTCTAAGAATTTTAAAGAATGGGAGAAGAAGAAAAGGGGATACCAACAGAATTATAGGCAGTGGCAGAGACCGAAGGAGGCTGAAGTACAAGCAATTAATTTAAATGATAAGTCAAATGTAGTAGATAGTGAAATGTTAAACTAGTGGAAGTTGAGTCTTTAGTTCTCGGATCAGCTTCAGCCACAGGGGACCCAAATTATAATATGATGGTTAGGATGAATTGGTGTCCAGGTGAATCTTTAGGAAGAAATAAAACCGGTGTTAGGATACCAATAGGTTTAGATCTTAAGGATAATTATACTAGAATAGGGTTAGGGTATAGCGAAATAGAGGGGATAGTTCAAGATATTCCTAGCCAAATAGTAGAGTTGTTAAAGTTAAAGGTAGAACAACTTTTGATCGACTCTAATAATGAACTAAATGCGGTTTTTGATGAAGAATCCACGAATAAAACAGATACACAGGTATTTAAATCAGAATTATTAGTACAGATTTTTGACGAAAATATTGTAGCTTTATTGGATACAGGTAGTGATATAACATGTATTTCGGAGGAGTTTTGGAATAGTTTAGTAGAAAGACGACCATCGATACCCGTTATGCCTATTAAATCATTTCTAATTAAAACTGCTGTAGGACAAAAGAGTGTAGAGATAAAGAAAATTGCTTTAGTTACCTTGGGAATCGGACCTTTTGAGCGAGATATAACTGTTTTGATTGTACCGGGTCTTAGTGCTAATTTGATATTGGGTTTTGATTGGATGAAAGAGAATCAAGCGTCGATAAAACTTAGTAGAGAAGAAGAAGGGGTTGAAATAATTATAGGAGAGGAAAAGAGGTTGTTTAAATTCTTTAAGGGGAATACTGTTCTTAGTAATTGTAAATCACCAACAGATTTTGATGTGAGCATGTTAGATGAAGAGAATGTGGATGAGAATATTAGGGGTATGTTACAAAAGTCAAAATTAGATTAAGATAAACAGAAAGCTTTAGAGGAAGTTCTAATGAAGCATAGGAGTTTATTTACCTCTAGATTAGGTAAAGCAAATTGCTATGAACATGTTATTGCCATGGAGCCGCATACTCCCGTAGTAAAGAGAACGTATCCAATACCGTATGCGTATAGGGATAAGGTAGAGGCTAAATTAATGGAGATGGAAGAGCAAGGGATCATTAGTCGCTCAACCACGCCGTATTGTAGCCCATTAACTTTTACGTTAAAAAGAGACGGGTCGATCCGTGTATTATTAGATGCTAGAGAGATAAATAAATATATGATAGCTGAGACCGAAAAGCCGCCATTACAGTTAGACGTTCTAAACTCTTTTCATGGGGCAAAGTTCATTAGTATTGTAGACCTGAAAAATGCATACTACCAAGTCCCTCTAACGGAAGCTAGTAAAAAGTATACGGGGTTTTCATTTAACGGAAAATCCTATGTTTATAATGTTCTACCTCAGGGGTTGAAGACATCAGTCGGTTCATTTTCGCGCGGACTTGATATTATACTAGGTCACGAGGTTAGAGATTTCTGTATAAATTATCTTGACGATTTAGCGATCATAACAACGGGAACACTATCTCAGCATTTAGAACACATAGATATAGTATTAGGGAAATTATCACAGGCAGGGTTAACTTGTAATCTAGAAAAGTGTGAATTTTTGAGTACTGAAGTAAAGATGCTAGGCTATATTATTTCAACTGACGGAATTCGTACAGATCCCGAAAAAGTTAGGGCAATTCAATTATTTCCTACACCAAAAAAGTTGAAACAGGTGAGGGCATTTTTAGGACTTTGTAATTTTTATCGCAAATTTATACCTAATTATAGTTTTCATACGGGACCTTTATGTGAACTTCTAAAAAAGGAAAAGAAATGGAAATGGGGAGAATCGGAGCAGGAAGCCTTTGATAAAATAAAGTCACTCTTTATTAACACTGTCGAATTGAATCATCCAGATTTTACTAAGCCGTATTATTTACAGACAGATAGTTCGGGAATAGGGCTAGCGGGGTTTTTGTATCAAAAGGATAATCAAGGGGAGATAAAAATTTTAGGGTTTCATAGTAAATTACTAAGAGGAGCACAACTAAATTGGACAGTTACTGAACAAGAACTCTATTCGATAATTTGTTGTTTGGAAAAATTTGAGACTTATTTAAGAGGGGCTAAAGTAATAATACGAACGGACCATAAAGCATTAACATTTGTAAAGAATAGTAAATTATACAATGCGCAAGTAACTAGATGGATAAATTATTTAGAACAGTTTCAATATGTAGTTCAACATGTAAAAGGTAGAGATAATGTAGTAGCTGATGTGTTATCAAGATATCAACCAGAAGGGGATTTATTACAGGAGGATAAAACTAATTCGCCTAGAATATTTTACACTGAGAGAGGAATTAATAAAGAGTTACTTGAAAAATTAAAGGATTTAGCTAGGCTACAACGGGAAGATGTGGAGATAGGAGAAATAATTAGAATTTTAATCAGTGGGGTTGGAATAAATGGTAGAGTAAGTCAAATTTCTAAAAGGTGTGTATTAGGTGATGGAATATTATATTATTTACCTGGCGAGGGAAGTAGAAAGGTGTTATTCTTACCAGAATCAATTAGAGAGGAAGTTATTTGGCAGGTACATTTCGAAATGGGACATCAAGGGGCTTACAAAATCATTAAGTACATTAGGGATAGATTTTTTTGGAAAGGATTAACTAAACAGGTCAAACGTCTATTAAAGGGGTGTCACGATTGTCAGATAACTAAGAGCGATACAGCTAAGTATGTAGGTCCTTGTCGCTCAATCATAACTGAGAATGTAGGAGATATCGTTATGGCAGATTTGTATGGTCCACTTCCGTCGGGGAAGTTCGGTATGAATTATATTTTGGTTGTGCAAGACTCCTTTAGTAAGTTTGTGAAATTTTATGATCTTAGAAAAGCAACTGCAATTTCGGTACTAACTAAGGTGAGAAAATTCTTTCGCATAATCAAACCCAGAGCTATAATGACGGATAATGGGTCGCAATTTGCTAGTAGGATGTGGAAGGAAGTTATGAAAGAAGAAGGGGTGAGAGTTATTTATACCACAGTTAGAAATCCTAGGCCTTATACTACGGAAAGAGTAAATAAGGAGTTAGGACGATTATTCCGAACTTATTGTAGGACAAATCATAAAGGTTGGGTTGATATATTGCCCAAATTAGAAGTTCTATATAATAACACTTACCATGAAAGTACGGGTTTTACTCCTTGCGAGATTTTATATAGTGAACCTACGAGACTATCTTTTGATGACAATTTGCCGAATGGTGTGGTATCTCTACCTGTAGACGAAATTAGGGAGAAAGCTCGTGAGAATTTAAGGAAGGCAGGACAATTACGACAGAACAAATTTAATGAGAAATATCGTATCATTCAATATCAAATAGGTGATTTGGTTAAGATAAGGAAATTAAATAAGTCTGATGCTAAATTGGCTTTTCTTTCCGGGGGGGAAATTTTTCTGTTTAGATATAGGTCTAGGTAGACGTTAAGTTGATGTAGATTTAGGTAATCGGTAGAATATCCGACTGTGTTTAGGCAGCTTTATGAAATAGAAAAGGCATATACAATTAAGTACACCGTTAACTTAAATTGATAATGAGTCAGTTAACTTGAAATAATTTCATATATAAAAGGGTTGTTTAACTTTAACATATCGTGTAAAATTCACTCTCGTTTAACGTGTGAGGCGTGTATTATTATAGTGTGTCGCGTAGTGTAGAAAGTGCGTAACATAAGATTAATTTTTCGTAACGAATTTGAGATAATACTTTATTGTAAATTTTGCATATAATTATGTTTGGTGACAATCGGCGTATTGAATCCTAACATTGTATGATTAATCTCTACCCAATTTAGTTATTTATATTTGCATTCAGGGTGTAGCTATGATATAATCTTAGGTGGCGTGAATGTAGGCTAGTGAATGAAGACAGTGAATGCTGCATGAAGAGAACAGATGAATAGAATGAGAATCTAATCTAGTTTATGAGTATGAATGGGATGTTAATTTAAAAGATTGCATAGAATGAGAGTTAATGTGGATTAGGAATTGGAATTAAAATATAGATTCTATATGGAGGGCTTTGGATTATAACATATGTGAAACCTGAATGCAGACTTATTATTTTTCCAAGAGATAGGACCACCACACTGCTCTAGCGTTTGGTTTGTGCTTGCGGCCGGACCGGCGTTTAGGGTTGACAAACTTGAATTTTGTACAGTAGGACTTTTGGTGTTAGGTTAGAGAAAAAAAAAGAGAGAAAACAAACACTATTGACGTTTGTAAATTGTCCTGGTGTGAACAACTGTCTGAAATTCATACTACACAAGAAGCTAAGAGCTATGAATATGAACTCGACAACTGCACATTCTCCAAGGCGATATTAGGGTTGTTCTAGAGTCTTAAGTAAGCTTTTGGAAATATAGGGTCATTGTATAGGCTCACTTCGAACCGACGGAGTAGGCCCTGTTGGCAAGAAAGGAGTAATACTTGATTGTGGAAGGGTTCAATGCACAAATATGTAGCGTCATACGCAAACTTTTTCATAAGGTTAGAAAAAGACTTATTTGTCGCATGTAGACTTGCTAGAAGTTGTGGATTCACAACCCACACCTTACTGTGATCTTGTACGACTCTGGTGTTGAATATGCATAAGACGGAATTGGCAAAAGTCACATAAAACTTAAAACTCGCTTGATAACTTTTCAATATTGTCTTGGTTTAAATACACTCTACAATCTAAATCTCATTTACATTAGATTTCACCCAACAATTCTTTGATCTTGGAGAAATAATAATGGTTAGGGTTATTAAGGGGAAGGGTTTTTTTTTTATTATACAAAAGGGTTGTATGAGTAAAAATTGAGGATTAAGAGTAGAGGCGGAATAAATATTTGAGAATTGAGAAGGAAAATCCTACTCCGGATCCAATACGTAGTCTTGTCACCTGTGCAGGATTTTGGGGTCGAGCTGTAACGGTTCAAAACTGAACATGCTATTTTATCTCAAATATTTTTCGAATTTTGTTTCATACTGAGCATAATATTATTTAACTATCGAACAAGTTATTATAATAAAGAGTAGTTCAGGTTTTGAGTTAGCAATAATGTAGGAAGTTCTTTTAATCTTTCACGGCGCTAAAATTCAAATATTAGTCTCTGTGTAGGTAACGACGCTAATAGGCTTAAAATTTATTTATATTTATTATTGTTTATTTATCAAATTTTATTAGAGCCTCTCGAATATTATTATAATAATTTATTTTAGAAGACTACTTAAAAAAAGGATTGAATTCGGTGTTAATTATTTCTGTAAGTTGTCAGTAGTGTCACACCACGTGATGTGTTTTAGCTAAAGTACGAAGAAAGATTGATATGAAGTTTCTTCGAAAGCGAGATTTTATGCTGCAGGTTTATAACTCAAATGAGGGTAGGCATTTAAAAAAATGTAAAAGTAGTCGGATGGGTGTTGCCAGTTAGGGTTTTTAAAGTACCAACATTGTGATGCTAAATTGATCGGAAATTTTAGGTTTAATTGGACCGAATACTTAATGGAAAATATTGAAATACGTATTTTAGCAAATTGATTCTAGAGGTTATGATATTTTGGGGAAGGCGAGATAAAAAGATTGAAAAAGGTTGGATTCAAATTGTAGCATATGGGAGGTTCAATTTGTTGTGAATATAAAATTCGTATTAATCAGAGTTCTATGATTATAGTACAATAATTTTATATGATTCTGGATAAATATGCTGAATATTATTCAAAGTTGTTAGTTTTGTTAGAAATGATGTAAGGGGGAAAACTTGTTGATTTATTTATGATTGAAACGTTGATTCATACAATTGTATGAATTACTTAAATCAAATGTAGCTGAAATGTCAGTATAGAGAAATATTTAGGTAACAGATTAATTTTAATTTGGTTACAAATTGAGTGGCATTGTGCGCTTGAGTATAGAGAATCTTGAACATAGGAGGTTATTGGTTAGTTGAATTGTACGTTGAAATTATTGTTTAGTATAGGGGTTCATTTTGTAAGATTAGTAACTTAAATATTATATTTATAAGTTGAGTAAGACAAAACTGAATTCTCCCCATTTTTTAAGGAGAAGGGAAAATTTTAGGAATAATTTATGTAAAGTAGGGAAATGAAGGTAGAAAAAAAAAGATGCTTAGATCGTGTGGGGTGAGTTTCCTGCAGAGAGTGAATGATTCTGGGGGATTATAAAAGGCGAAGTTGGGGGGAAATCGCTCTCTTTACTTTCTCCGACCTCAGCGAAGCATCAAGTGGAACTCAGAAGAAGCCGTCGATACCCTCTGTAAGAAACTTCAATCAAGTAGTATTTTATTTTAACGCAAGAAACATCAAGAAGTCAGGAAGATAGTGTTTTTAATTGAGGTTTTGACGTATAGGTCCGCAACCGGGTGCGAGTCTTTTGCTTATATGCTTTAATTAGGGCTTATATGGTATAAGTGAGCTTGAAATTAAAGTATGTAGATTTTGCTTGCGAATTTTCATGAAGTAAAGTAAATTTCCCAATAGTTTCAAGAATTTTCATGGTTTAAGGTTGTTCGAAATTTGTTTAAGCAATCAGGGGGAAATAAAGGGGGGGTAGATTTCTCTTTAGTTTTGTGTCTTTATTGGGCGTTCGGTCAATCCTCAAAGGGGTAGGTAAAATAGCATTGCTCTGTGGCGTGCAATGCGGGTTTCTGTTGAAAGATGCCTAGTTTAGTCACTTAAGGTTACCAAGCTAGCCAACTCGCTCATCAACCAACGGTCCGAACGGTGTGTGGATGTAATCCCGTTTGAACGTGGAGGATATGGCTTGGTAATGTTAATCCTCTTCTGTCAGGACTCAGCGCTGTCCCGTCCCACCAGCGCTGAGCACGTCCAAGCTGTTAGGGGAGTTTAGGGGAGTCATGCTTGCTCACGCTGTACAGGATCGGGGCGTCGGGGATGATGGTAAGCATCCCAAACATTGCATAGGAAATCGGAATTTAGTCGTTGGTAGGCAGGTAAATTCATTAGGTTTATAAATTCATTGTTAGGCGCGTAGGAACAGTAGCTTAGGTTAGCATCTCAAGGCGGGAGGGAAACTTGGATGCTGGTAAAAGGTTAAACATCCTCAAGAAGGTCGTGTTGTCAGCAAGGTAACAGCAGGAACGGTAGACAAGCTAGGAGCTTTTAGGTAGGCGGTGGGGAGGTAGATCACTTCGTAGTGTATCGGATTTAGGTAGGCCGCAAATAAGTAGGCGTCATCAAGATGGCCGCCGAGGTCAATAGGTAGTGATTCGAAATTTAGGTAGGCGGTGTTGAGAATCGGGTCGACAAAATGGCCGCCGTGGGTCACCAAGTGGAACATTCGAATTTATATAGGCGGTGAAGAGGTAGGATGACTTAGGAATGGAACATGGTGAATGCGGAAGTGTACAATATAATGGACGAAAGTTTATGTGGAATTACTGGGTATAATCCAATAGGATAGTATCAATCTTCCATAGAATCAGTGTAGTGAATGATTACTACAGTGTGCTAAATTGTGTAGACTTTGCAAGCTTCAGTAAGTACCCACAAATTAATTTACTCTTAATTTAATTTAGATATCCTTTACAGTTAATATAGAATAATGATTTAATAGATGGAGTAGAATCATAAATAAAGAATTGATTATTTATCTTTGAATTGGATTGGTCGAAGGGAGCTATGGTTGAACCGATTGTTTATAGATAGAATAAACTATTTTGGTAATTTTGGGAGGAGTGCTGAAACAAGATCTGAGTGTATGGAATAAGCTCGTGTCTCTAGTAAGTTAAGGTCGATTCACAACTTCTAGGTCACTAGATCAATGCTTTGAGTAAACCTTTCAAATTGACAGAATGATGTTTATGATTAACCGAGAAATAATACTTTGAAAAGTATCTACCAACTATGAAAGTATCATATTATTTAGTGAATATATAAAATTCGCAAATAATAATGACAACATATCTTTTATCTGAGTTCAAATATTTAAACTATGTTCCACCAGCCAACTCAATTGAAAGATGTTAGAAATAGAATCTAGTTTACAATTGAGAACAAATATTGCCAAGTCTACTCAATATTAAATCGAAATACTGCTCTAACCTTTAGTAAATGACCTGAAGTCAATTCAGTTTATGGTTGTATATTTATAATTTAGTTGAGATTGAAGTATGGAAATCCTGTCATAGAATTTTACCTTGTTTAGAATTGTCTTTCCTTCAGAATTTGAGAACTATCAGTGTCCCAAGTATATGGATAGTAATGTTGTGTCCATCTGTTATAATGTTAAACAGTCATACTAGAACTAATTATTTAATTATTCTAAATTTAAATTCGTAATTCAGCCATCGCAATTGAAGGAGAATTCTTCATTGTGAGAAACTGGTAGTTCGCTTGAAAGCACTCTGCTTGCCCTCTTTTATTAAAACTGACTGACAAAGACTAAGTACTATAACTTAAAAATATTCATTAATTAAATTTGTCATGAAAGAATATGGCTGGCCAGAAGGGAGTTGACCAAGTACGGAGACGAGACTCATTGTATCGGGCGGGGAGCGGGCCCATACCTTAGCTGGCAAAAACACAATTGCATATTCATTACTTGTACAATAACTTCAGAAAGTAAAAGAATTCTTATTTAATAGCGCTGAAAATTTTATTATACTTTGATCTCAGCCGACCAAAACTTCTTAACTTACCTGAAATAATCTCTCTTATTTTAATGAACTAAGTTGACAATAGATAATTTACATTATTTGGAATAACGTTATACATGGCATATAATTTGACACTTGGCAGCGGAAGAGAATTGCTCAAATTTAACTTTTCTCTATAACCCGACTTACCTCTATTTACCTTGCAGTCTATTATGGTTGAACTTACCCTCTTTTACCTTATAACAATACTCCATTTAACTCATAAATTCACTTTGATCATTTCCTATCAACGTAGGTTTATTTCGCTCATACTTACTTCATCTACGGAACGTAATTGGGAACGCTTTCCTCTTTATTTATAGTATTCCCATTTTTTGACACTAAAGAACTATGGAATTTCCCTTGGTAGTATGACAAATATTAAGAATTAATATGAAAGTAAAGTAAACTCACTTAAGAAAAACACAGACTTAATTTCTATTTTTCTGGTTATATCAATAGAGCAATATCTTTCATTTAGTGGTATTTTCTTTTAGAAATAAATGTAATAGCAGGAATAATTAAGACCTAGTAATGAAAGCGAATACTTCTATTGGAAAATGAAAATCAATACTAATCACACTTTTAAAAGAATTTGGGTTCACTAATTATCACATCCAGGGTTCCTCCATTAGACTTTCACAGGCCCTCTCAGATCACACAAAGCTCGTTAGTAAGGTTCTTTGTAGGTTAGTTAAGGTTGGATAAAGCAAACTTAGTAAATTGTATTTTGGAGGTTATTTAATCCAGTAAAATTTAGGTTCAATAGTTTAGTTATAATCAACGGTAAGTAGTAAGCGGATTTTGATTATCCTCCTGTCCTGTAGGTTATTAGGTTTCCACTTAGGTTTTAGTCTCTTGCGTAGGCTGTGATCATCTAGTTCCATTGTAGTTAGGTCGTCGGTTACAGTATCTACAGATATGTTTAAGTATTAACGCTCAACACTACGTTTTAGAGCACAACTTGTTTCTCGTTATGACACAAAATTGACAAGTTGTGCGAGAAGCACCTTAGAGTAAGACGCGCTTCTGAGACGCGCTTCTGTCCCAGAGAAGCACTAAGTACGTAATCAAAACATAAAAAAATACTGTTCATTTTTCTAAACTGTTTATTTTTCGTTTCCGACCATAATATACTTTTTAGTTTGTAAAAATAGTTCGCATCTCTACCTACCACACGTGTGTGGTAGGTCCATAGATTTGTATATTAGATGCGCTCGGAATGCTTCTGTTTCGGAATTCCGTCTGTATGTGGCCAGTCTTAGAGTGGCCACATACAGATGGATTTAATTCGGAATTACGAAACGTACCTAATATCAAATTCTGAACGTAAAAATAACGCATGTATGTTGTAGGTCCATAGATTTGTATAGATTTGCTGCGTTCGGAATCATTCCGATTCGGAATTCCGTAAATAGGCGTCGTGTATTATTGGCCAATAAACGTACTTAGCGGTACTTTATACAGTAACAAAGAAAGTATATGTTTTTTCCAGTATAACTATTAATTGAAAAGTTTAGTTTAGTACTAGAAAATATTAGATTACAGGCTTTTTATTATTGGACAACGTCACATACGTTGTGGTCAAGGTCAATCACATATATTGTGGTCAAGGTCAGTAGTAACGGTGCATCCCATACCGAATGTGCTGCCCTCGGTGGTTTTTATTAGGGTTCCGTACCCAAAGGGTAAAAACGGGACCCTATTACTAAGACTCCGCTGTCCGTCTGTCTGTCTGTCTGTCTGTCTGTCACCAGGCTGTATCTCATGAACCGTGATAGCTAGAAAGTTGAAAATTTCACTAATGATGTATTTCTGTTGCCGCTATAACAACAAATACTGAAAACAGAATTAAATGAATATATAAGGGGGGCTCCCATACAACAAACGTGATTTTTTTGCCGTTTTTTGCTCGATATTAATAACGACAACAGGTAGACAGTTGAAATTTTCACAGATGATGTATATTTGTTGCCGCTATAACAACAAATACTAAAAGCAGTATAAAATTAATATTTAAGTGGGGCTCCCATACAACAAACGTATTTTTTTTGCCGTTTTTTGGTACGGAACCCTTCGTGCGCGAGTCCGCTTCGCACTTGTTTGATAAGTTGTTAATAGTTAAGGGTTTTGATAAAACTTTAAATAGTCTGATAGTCTAGTGTTTTTAGAAGGTATCATTACATTCCATCGTAGTCATTCGTAGAAGTAGATAGCGAATGTGTCAAAACGGCCGCTTTTAGCAATTTTGCTATATACTTCTAGAAATGACTATTTGAGGGAATGTAATTATACCTTCTAAAATTACTAGACTGTGGGTCTTAAAATTTACACGTAAAGTTTTATTCAAATTATGTATTATAAGTACAATATAAAAATGAATTCACCGCGGCGCCACTCGGTCTTAAGTTACGAAAATCAGAACATAAATTGAACACAGATTATTAAACAAATGTTTGATCTACATATACAATCTGTGAGATTTAATTTACTCAACTATAGATTTCGTAAGATCTTAGTAGTTGTTTACCAAAATTTCCATTGTTTAAATTTTTACAGCCAGTTACAGTCTCAAGTGCCAAATCGAGACGCCAAGAGGTTGTTCAATTTCAACTGACGAATAACTTGACAGCAACCGAGAGTCCTTGCTTTGTACCCTCGGACGATAGAGGAATGTCCTCAAAAATACGAAGGGTGACAAGAAAGAGTAACGAATAAAGGGAATGTGACACATAGAAAGGGCGATGCGTAAGAGGTTAGGTAAGGGTTTTTTATTGTCACCATGAAATTTCTATTTTGTTTAACGGTACCCTTATGGGTACGTTACGTTCTTTCTTTTCTTATCGTTTGAGGATTAGTGGCCACCTCTGGTGTTAGAGTTTATCAAACCGCCTACGCCTGTAAGATACAATAGCCCTCCGAAGCACGGAAGCGCTCAGTTGTAATGCCACTTTACAGTCACCCATCCGACACCTGGCCGGACCGAGCGTTGCTTAACAAACGTGATCGAGTACAGTCTGTCAAGCTTCGCCATGAGCGTTACGTTATATAAGTTACGTTTGATGTAGTATTATATTGCTTTCTTTGCAAAACGTAAACAGAAAAAATATAACAAATTTTATAGATTTTGTACGGAATTATTTTTCAAAAACAAATAATCAATTATCTCACGCTAGTTTTTTAGGGTTCCGTACCCAAAGGGTAAAATCGGGACCCTATTACTAAGACTCCGCTGTCCGTCTGTCTGTCTGTTTGTCACCAGGCTGTATCTCATGAACCGTGATAGCTAGAAAATTGAAATTTTCACAGATGATGTATTTCTGTTGCCGCTATAACAACAAATACTGAAAACAGAATTAAATTAATATATAAGGGGGCTCCCATACAACAAACGTGATTTTTTTTGCCGTTTTTTGCTCGATATTAATAACGACAAGAGGTAGATAGTTGAAATTTTCACAGACGATGTATTTTTGTTGCCGCTATAACAAAAAATTCTAAAAACAGAATTTTTACTAATATTATAAATGCGAAAGTCCGTTTGTTTGTTTGTTTGTTACGCCTTCACGTCTTAACTACTGAAGCGATCATCATGAAATTTTGCATACACGTCCTTAGGGGTACAGAGACATAGGGTACCTTTCATCCCGAAAAAATGAATTGCTCCCAAGGGATAGCAAAAAAAGTTTCCACGCAGACGAAGTCGCGGGCGGCCGCTAGTAATATTAATATTTAAGGGGGGCTCCCATACAACAAACGTAATTGTTTTGCCGTTTTTTGGTACGGAACCCTTCGTGCGCGAGTCCGACTCGCACTTGGCTGGTTTTTTACATTCTCTATGATTATCTCTACCATTTTTATCTCAACAAGAAATAAAAAAATATGTTTTCATCAGGTTCTAAAGCTTTTTACGCAATGTGAAAAAAGACTTTGATATTTTTCCTATAATATTTTTTTTACAGAATCCTAGATATTTGAAACCAAAAAATAACAAGGGACGATAATGGACGCTACGAATACCCTCGAACGACCCTTAACCCTTAATTATGGTCTCGTGAAAAATCGAAGGTCAGTTGTTTTTGTTTACATAAAAAATGTTTCCTTGAGGCTGTAGCTTTTAAGCAGAATTTATGATGAAAGTATTTACAGCAGAGTTTAATGAAAATAATTAAAAATATTTTTTTTATCACGCGGCTCCGCTAGTGCTCAGCTCGTTAGCGTAGACACACCTTCACACTAAGTGACCAATGTGTTTCTAACATAAGTATTTGTAATGGTCGTTGCATTGCAACATACGTATTCAAATGTCTTATTCTTCTCTTCTCCTTTTAAGTAAAAATTAAGTAAAAATATGAAGCAGAGAATATAAAGTAGCGCTCCATTTTCTGTTTCCGATAAAACTAATAAGTACTAACTAGATTCAAAAATATGGTACGTTCAATATCCTTATCCTAACTAATATTTTAAATGCGAAAGTCCATTTGTTAGTTTGTAAATGGTTTGTTTGTTACGCCTTCACGTCTTAACTACTAAACCGATCATCATGAAATTTTGCATACACAACGGCAGGAGTATATAAAAGGGCATAAGGTACCTTTCATCCAAAAAAAAGTACTGTTCCAAAAAAAACTTTCCACGCAGACTAAGTTGCGGGCGGTCGTTAGTATTTTTCTTTAAATGGAGTTAGCATTATCAGTAATCAGATCAGAATACATCAAAAGCTTTCCCCAAACGTCACAACATTGATCATGATCAATATCTTTGAGATTGGGTTTCATTTGCAATCAACGACGGTCAAAAAAAGATTTTTGGTTTCGAAAACATGTGAATAAGTACATCTTTCCTTTCATGATTTTAGTTTTTTCCTTTTGTATTCTGTAGGTATTTAGATGTGATGACATTTAGACATAATCATCTACAATAGTATTATACAACGCTAAAAAACGTTAAAGACGAATATGGCAGATAGGGACAATTAAACTGAACAACTTTTGCTATGGGCATAAGAATCTATAGGACCAACTCTGAAATCACGAAATAAAAAACAGCTGTTTCATACAAGAAATAATAACGAAAATATCAAAATGTATGAAACACCCGTGTTTTTGTTTCGCTATTTCAGAATTGGTTTCAAATTGATGGTTCCTATCTACTATTTTGTAACACATTGTATAATGAAAGCTCATAAAACTGTTAAAAAGTATTTTATAAATAAATTAAATCTGTGGCATTCCTATTATATATTTTTTTCTTGCGCGTCATACAAATAATAGATTTTATGTAAGGTGTTCGTGCCATCTTATCTTGAAAGAGGTTGAAGCCCCAAATGTGTGACTTCCGTACCTTAATATTATCTTCGATGCCGGTGACCTTGGCATTGAGCGTCATGTCAGCATTGAGCGTCGGTCGTGTCGGCAATGAGCGTCGTGTCGGCGCCGACCCCATATCGTTACTCCTGGGAATCTCATCGACTTGCGGTTTGGAGATATTTAGGCGCGTATCAAGAAGGTTAATTTCTCTTGTAAAATATGTGTAAGGAATGCAAGGAAATAAAAGTTTTTGAACTTATAACACTGAAGTAGCTGTAAGATTTTCTTTATTGAAAACTTTCGTGATAGTAGTAACAACTATGTTTAGCTTTCATTATTAAATGCTTTGATCAAAACTACATATATTAAAAACAAAATAGTTTCCGAATTACTTACTACCAAAGCTATTCCATATTAGGATTCTAATTTAAGCTAAGTTTTCCTATAATGAGATCAGAAGATCTTCCACGTGATGAGAAGTCGAGAATGTTAGCCAGCCAGGTCCGAGTCCGACCTGCTCAACTATTTGGCGAGGGATCAACCTACGAAAACTTGCGGTTTCTTAGAATCCTTGCTATCGCTAAGATGATAAATAGGTAGAAATAGCATTCTCTCTAATGCTAAACATTGTTTATCATCTCAACTTAATATTGGAATATTACATTTTCTGATTACAATCTGCATTCTTCAATTAAAATAATGGTTATTAAAACGAGAGATGTTCGTATTTTATAAGAGTTAATTTAGTTAGCTTTTTATTAGACAGACTTTACGATCTTTGCACGTATTAGTGGAGTTTTATGTCGTGCGCATCCTTGATGCAGCTTTTTTGTGTATGGATGGCACTGCACTGATACGTGAGGACTTGATGTAGGTTACAGGGTGCACGCAGATCCAGGTCGCCAGCCGCGTATCGATTGCTGTTCCGCGCAGCCGCCGTCCGCTTCGACTCGCCTACCTTCAACAGCGTACATCACTGGCCGCGTAGCTCATAATACCGCAGGCTACAAACTAAGCTAGCGATGGGTGACGTACAAGCCAAGATCTCTGCTTAGAAGATGAACTAATGCTCTTCATCCTACGATGCTCCTAAACCAACAGTATACGGAGCGTAAGTCAGGAACAGCGTTGTAACTTAATCGAGAATTAGCTTCGTAATGTCCGATTTGAATTTAGTGCTTCCCACAGGAGTTTTCTTTTAGAGGGTTAATAAATTGCACTGGTGTCTGAGTATTGATTCTGTTGCAATTTATGTGGACGAGTAGAGTGTTTTAAATCGCGCTGCTCGCGGTCGGATAAATCCTTGCGCGGTACATAAATTTTAATGGAGTCGCAGCAATGAGACATTTAATGCTTTTGTATGGTCGAAATATGTATAATTTTCAACTTCCACTGGACAAACTTTTAACTCGTATTATTACAGAGCAATAAATTTGTAGGGAGATGTTAATGAGGATGACTTAATGATTAACTGGGAAAATTTAATACACATTAAAATTGTGTAATCGGTATTCGTCCGAAATGAAATCAATTTACATTATTATATAATTTCTAAAATGCTCAAATGTTTGATTTTCATTAAAATTATATTAATACCGTTCTTTCTTAATATCTTGTACTTATTTTTGGTCTCGTTTACCAATTTGACATGTGACGACTAATTTTACTATTGCGATCCTTTAATCGTTACATTATTTAATTAATTCAGATATTTTAATTAAACAAACCTTCACGGCGTACTAAAGATTTGCTTCCTCGAAAGCCTATTTCATTCACAATAAGGTGCGCGCAATTTGAAATCAGGAGGAATACTACCAATAATAATGGCGGCATCAGTCAAAGAAACCCCTGTCGGGTGGGGGTTGGAGGGGGTCGACTACGCTTAGCAAGACAACTTATTATTAAGAAGTACGAAACTTTTGTTTTTGTTTTCGATATTTGTGAAAATATGCAATATAAAATTTAAACATTGTTTTCAGTATTAGAAATAAATGTTAGTAATTATTCTTCGTGAAAGTTAGGAGATTTTAATAACTTCTGTAAATAAATAAGAGAAAAATTTAACATTTAGTAGGAGCTAAAACATTACACGTGGAATAAAAACTAAAAAATACACTAGAGATTAAAATGTCGCCGTAAAAAGATGGCCAATGTGACACGTTACACTGCGTCGCTGGCTTTAAATTTTAAAGCTTAAAGTTTTCTTGTTAGCGAAACACGAGACAGCTAATTGGCAATTTGCACACTATTATCACCACGGCATCTAAACCCATCTCACTCATTCATATTAGCTTTGTGGCTGCAACGATACGGTATAGTGTAACGAGGTAATAAATTCGCGATTCTGACTTAAAAATTGGGCTATTTAGATTAATTGGTGGCATTAAGATTATATGCTGCCGTAAACGCTTTCCGCGGCGCATTATGAGTGGTAAGGAGCCGTTTTCCGCGCTCGTGTCACAATATCTTTCCACGCCATAAAGCTGTGCGCAGATTAAATTATCCTGAGCTCGTAAGGCAAGTAATTGTGACGTCACGGCGAGCAAACACGCGCTAATGCGCGGGATCGGTGCGCACGTGTCAAATCAACTTTATTTCATTGTCAGAGATGTCGGTGTAGAGGGACCGTTTCAATCCTGTGGCGCGTAGCGACGTTAACCAGGTTTTTAGTTGTATTTTATTTAACATAGAATAAAAGTCCATTTTGAAATGCAAAAAACTCCATTTCAGCATTCTTGTACAGCTAGCATAATAATATCTATGTTCCACGCAAATAAGAGTGGAATAACATTTATTAGAACCTAAATCAGATGTGCAAGTACCTACCTACTTTTGTTTTAAATAAATGAATCAAATACAAATTATATTATGAATCCTTTATGGACACAATGAAAATCGTAATTAATCTAGGTATATAGACATAATGTAAAAATTTAATCCAAAACGCAATTATTTAATATAATTTGTTCACCGACCAGCATCCAGTGATATTTTTATAAACATTTGATTCTGCTTATTTGCCAATAAAATATCGTCCGGTCCGGACGTGGTCTTTTCCTTGGTAATGCTCGATCCTCAACATTTAATGGAATCAGTATAGTAATATTAACAAGGACATTGCTCTATAGGTATTGAGATATTGCAAGTGATGACTTAGCAATATTCAGCACTTTGAATAGAATGCATTAAGAAGCCAATAGAACAGAGTACTTACATATTATTATCTAGTCTCGAATATCGCAAGATAGAAGTGCATAAAGTGAAATGCTCTACTACATATAAAATCGAATATTATACCTATGAGCTGGGTAAAGATATTGGATAAAGCATTACACATTATCTGTCTGCTGGAGCTCAATGAATCTCAAAGATGGCGCAGTAGCTTAGCATTAACATTAATTCAAAAATAAAAGCCGGTCAAGAGCAAGTCGGTCTCGCGCACCGAGGGTTCCGTACCATCATAATTTCACCATTAAACCACACTGCAGAGTAGAATAATAAAATTAGTATTGCAGTTTTAGGTCAGCGTCATCTCTTGACCGATAGTGGAACTAATGTTAACCTTTTTAGTAATTTGATAATTTCTAAAAGAGTGTGCTATATTGAGACATAGTTTTATTTTTTTGTAATCTTTATATAAACTACTATTACACAGAATTATTTCAGATTTTTCTCTTTGCAAACTTCGGAGACAAGGGGGGTTTACATTTTTCATTATAAATAGAAAACTATGCGGCCTAAAACAAAAAGAAAAAATGATTAAAAACGTGCAAACGGCGCTCTTTCACGTGATACCCCACATGCCCTAGTAGCCCTACTTCGAATTTTTAAGACCCCTTTTCAGTCCCTGCTGTAAAAAAGATATTATTTATTTATTTATTTCTTATTTGCAAAATAGTTGGGCAAATGTCATCTCAAACTATTCTGAATTTCATGTTTATTAACCATTAGTAGTTTTCGAGATATCCAGCTGTGACAGACAGACAGACAGACTGAGTCACACCATAAGGGTTCCTTTTTTACCATTTTGATACGGAACCCTAAAAAGACTATGGTGACTTTTAGAATCTCACTATAACCAAACACAGTTAACTTAACTATAGTTTGAACTTTCTTTTGACGAACTTTACGAGGATAAAAGCTAACTACAACATCTTAAGTTAGCCGAGTTCACTCTTAATTGTTCGTCTAGTTGTATCTGCAGAAGACTAATTTCTGCTTCAATTCATGAGCTGAACTTCTGTAAACTCATTAGAGGCCAGCGCGGAGGTCAAAAATAATAAAGTCAGTCAGTCAGTTCGCAATTTATTCCGTCACATCGATACAAATTGGAGTTTCGTCAGCGGCTAGGCAACTCTTTGAAACTCCGAAACAACTTATTGGTTGAGAAAAGTTATGCCTTGTGCTGCGTTCCAGTAACTGACATTACCACTGGGAGTTTTAAAAAACTTTAAAAATCGGTTTTTACTTACTTATGTTTTCTTATATTTCCATTAAGGTTTGTTAATCAGAGTTTTACGAAAGTATGAAAGTTTTGTAAAAGTGAACGAACATAATTTATATTATAATATCAGTTTTATAGATATAGTATAATTAAGTAACTATAACATCTTTGTAATATAATTATTTTACTAGAAACGTAGCGGAGATTAAATAGCGATAAAATCATCGTCCAACTCCGCTTAGTACATGCACTCTATGATAAATCATCATTTTTATACCACACTCCTGGTTCACGGGTTTTCATTATGAATAGATAAGAAGGATAAGTGAATATTGTTTTGTTTGAGAAGTCGATAAAACACATGGGTCTTATTTGTATGAAATTCCACCTAAACAATAATCATTATCGTTCATTTCAAGCTCTGATATATTTTCTATCTTATTGATTTTTCAAGTATTCTAAAGCAAAGACTCTTGCAAGTTCATTGGGGCGATGTGAACGGAGCACAGATATTGCGAAACGTACCAAACTTGCTGCTGAAATATTACCGGCTCAGGCATTCCTCGAAGGAGCGAAATTAAATCCAACAAATGGACGTTCTGGTGGCCAGCGACATCGGAATGTTTCGTTCTAGAACAATACTTAAAGATACCAATGTACATACATATAACTATATTTAGTATTTCTATCTACTTGTGGATAGGATGGCATTCAGACTAATCTAAAAAGCACATTTGGTACAATAATATAAGCGTGAGTCATACTAAATTTTACCAAAATATAATGTATTATTGTTTATAATGTGATTATACCTACTATAAACAGAAAAATCCATTTAAGGTAATTTGGTAATACCCTTATTAAGCCGAATATGGTATGGTAGATAGTGTACCATGTATACAACCCCAAACAAATTATATAAACCTTGAAAATCACCACTTTTTTGAAAGATTTTCTTATATACTGCATACTTATTGGCAACCCCATAACGGAATTGTGTTTAGCTTTTTCCCATTAATGGAATTATTATTGAAAAAAATTGCGCCCAGCGTTGTCAATTTTAAATTTTTACCAACTTCAAAAAAGGAGGAGGTTCTGTGTTCGTCTAATATATTTGTTTTTTTTTATCTATGTCCACCGATTACTCGAAGACGGCTAGTCCGATTGAAATTATTCAAACGTTATTATATTAGGCGAACTTCCAAGTTGGTTTCATTTTTTAAATTTGGAAATCGGATCAGTACTTTTCAAGTAATCATGAAGCACAAGACCATACAACAAGTAACGTACTTACGTATTAGTACTTAGAAACCACCAAAATATTATGATTTTGTGTGAACTACCTCGATGATATGGTCATATTATCTTCGTTGTTTATGAACTGATTAAGATGATTATTTTTTTGTTGGAAAAGGGATATTCTAAGTGTAGTACTTTTAAGTTCATTGAAATTGGACCTTAAACTTTGAAGATACACGAGGAACCTCCTCAAAATCAAATAGTGTATGTAGGTATAGTGATTAAGATAATGGTAGGTTTATGGAAATCCTAAACAGAGTAAGTAGGTATCTAAACCTTACTATGATCACGCACTGTCTGGACTAGAATTTTATTGTTCTGCCAAAGTACAACGGAGCTCCTTAAAACAGTACAAAACAAAACCTCCTTTAAAAACCGTCTTAAAAATCAAGAAATAATAATCAAATCTGTTAAATAATAATCAAATATATTAAAAAATGTCAGTAGTCGGGTGGAGCTTTAAATGTTACCTAAAAAGATGCGAAAGCGAAACCACGATAAAAGTTTAAGTTCCTACTTATAATAAAAAACGATAAAATATACCTACTTTGTTTGACCCCAATGATGTTAAAAAATGTCAAAAGTTTTTTTTTAATATCAGACATGCGTACCTACCTATTAGTCATTATGCAGATTTTATGATTATTTATTGCTTTTTAGGGTGGTTTTTAAAGGAGGTTTTGTTTTTTTAAAAAAGCTTTTTTCATATAAATAAAGAAAAAATCTCAGACATGTGGTGGTTTTCAGGGTTTATAATAATTTTCCAGGGTTGCATGCATGGTACCCTATGTACCATATTCGGCTTATAAGGGTATTACCAAACAGCCTGTATAATGGGTCTGCAATATGTGGCTACGGTGCTACAGTTTTCCGTAGTCCGTAGCACTTTCATAGGCATTCGACGTAATGAAACGTTCCATAGAATCGTAGCAGCCGCGGTCGAGTTTTAAATGAAAATATGGCATCGAATTACCACACATTTACTACCGGCGGGCTGATTATCTAATTAGAAACCACCTAGCGACCGGTTGCAGTTCATATATGATAGTGATCCATTGCTACTTCTTTTTGGATTAAAAAAAAACATACCAAAGAAAAGTAGCAATGTATGTGGAATGAAACCGGTCGCTAAATAGTTTCTTTTTAGATAATCAGGGTGCCGGTGTCATGGGAAAGGGTCGTAGCTCACCGCTAACGTTGGGCCAACTTGGAATGATTTTGTATCGTAATTTTAACTTTGAAATTATATTAATTAATTATAAACTAGGGAGTCATAACAAATTTGGTAACGATCGCGTAAGTGACTCTGGGTTTACAGGATGCAGAGGTTTTTTGGTACGGTAACACATTTTTCAACCTGCATTTAAAAAGAACGCAACCACTTCACGCAAACAGATCGACATATTTAGCATCAGAGAGTGCCTCTCCATCCTGTGAACCCAGAGTCAGCCACTTACGCGATCATTACCAAATTTGTTATGGCCTCCTAATCTATTAATACTGCTTGGTCTAGTTTGTAAATTCGGTAGTAAGAATTTTTACGGTAGGTATTAGTAAACTAATAGACTGATTGTACATACTGCCTTTATAAGAGAACTTTAAATTTAAAGCCTAATAATATTACATAAGATAACCTATATTGTCTAGATTTACATATTTTATCAATATAGTTTTTACCCCTTAACTTTCCGGCGAATGTGTCATACTGTTCCAGTGATACTGA
This sequence comes from Agriphila geniculea, assembly GCA_943789525.1. Lineage (NCBI taxonomy): Eukaryota > Metazoa > Arthropoda > Insecta > Lepidoptera > Crambidae > Agriphila > Agriphila geniculea. Next base: position 25,263,093 of record OX038871.1, read on the forward strand.
AACTATGTTCAAATATTGGTGACAAAATATTTGCGTTATTGGAGCCAACGTTGGCATCCATCCTCATTTTCATCGCTCATTTTCCAAATTGAGAGCTGTTTTACGGCGGCGCGCGCAATGGCCGCACCTCTCACGCCTAATCTTTATGTTCGAATAAAGCGAAACACTAAACGTGCCGGATAAATGGAGGAATTACGACTATTGCCGTGAAGGTATTACCGCGAGACGCACAGCAAACGTTGAGTGAGTTTGAGAGCAAATGTGAATAAAGACGCAAGGGTATTTTAGAGCTACTTGTTCTATTATTTGTACTGCGAATTGTGCGTGGCATTCCCATGGTTCCTGCGTTTGGTAAAATGTGGATATTGAGAGGAAAACCGGCAAGGTAGCGTTTTAGGGTTTTTCTGGTTTTTCTCAGAAGGCCGTAAGAATCCCATAATTAAAAGCGAAGCTTTTTCGGTGGTGGCTATAATAATATCTACACTAAAGTTTTATAAAGAAATTGGGGCACAAAATCTTTTTGGTCGCTCCAACTTAAGATGTTTATCTGTCCTCTCAGACAAGTGGCTTTTCATGAGCATTCAACTACTGACAAAAGGTCAAAATTTAAGGCATTGACATCAAGAAGCTCAAAATAAAATGTTTAGTCTACTATTTTCTCATTCCTTTTTTTTATTTTGTCATCCTCGTAAATATTGAAGACAGGTGCTATTTCAATTCGTAATTACGAAACGTACTTTCGTACTTAATGTATCGTAATAAAGGTCATTGCTATGCATTGAGTCGGAACCTTATCGTGCTTTAACGGTGACGGATCGGTGATTTCGCTGAAGACTCGTCCGTTGTCGTGACAAATTCGTCGCTCGAGTCGCGCCACTTTCGCCTAATGTCGTATTAAAACAAATGACGCCAATTTTGTGTGACGTCATTAGCTGTTGCGTGTATCAACCGGATTTATGTTAGTACCCTACGTAATAAAACAGCATCTGGTACATTTGAAAGGAGACTTCCTCGCTTCGTGTTTCTTCTTTTGTTTTTTTTTACACGACTTTCCTGATGCTGGTTTAATACACATAGTATTTGTTGTGAACTGATGTACGACTAATAAGTGCGTAACTTACAAATTAAACTACGATTAAGATGCGTTTGCAATAAATATTTTGATTTTTATAAAATATTATTTGATTGCCACTCCCATACGATGAAAACAGATCTTTTAATAATAATTTCAAAGTATCAAATTATCAATAATATGAAAACTTAATGTCATTTGAGAGATTTTGTATTTCAGAATCCTTTGACGCAGCAATTCTTGATATGGGATACCATTAGTGGCTCTTGTGTTTGACAATGTTCGATTCTCCTTCATTAGGGAACATTCAGAATTCACCAAACATCTTGAAAATAGTTGTGACAGCAAATATTTTCAGTTCTCGTTAACTATACGCTGTGAGATGTCTTGCGAACTAACCTAGTTTTACGTTGAAAAAAGCGTTCACGTCCCGAACAAATTGGGTTCAATTTGCTTTGAGGCGAAACTGTTGAGCAATATATTTTTGCTTTTAGATAATGTTAGAATAGTTTTCTTTGCCTATAGATCTTTGTTCCATATATTGTATAAAAATATCTATTGTCTACTTAGAATTTACTGAAAAAGTATTAGATATTCAAACAAAGAACAAAAGACACTGTTTTTGCTCAAGACGATTTTTCTTTACAATAAAAGCTTTGTTATAATACAACATAGAAGTTTTTATATTAAGATCATTAATACAATTGAAAAATATTAGAAAAAATCGACTCACCCATAGCAGCTCAGACGAGACTCGAACCCGCACCCTTAGGGTTCCGGCCCAATGCACAAACCAATTATGCTACCGAGTCGCTAGCAGGATTGACGAAATTTTTTAATATCTTTCACGTCTCCGCTGTAGGCCAACGCCATCTCATCAATGTGAAGTGAATTACTTCGACATTTGAAAGCAGCACCTTTGCAGGTGCTAGACAAATCAATAAAGATGAAATAGCCATATAATTTTTAAACTTTTAGATTTTTATGCATTCACAATGCTATTTTTATATTAAGATTATTAATACAATTGAAAAATATTAGAAAAAATCGACTCACCCATCTGAGCTGCTATGGGTGAGTCGATTTTTCCTAATATTTTTCAATTGTAATAATAATCTTAATATAAAAATAGCATTGTGAATGCATAAAAAATCTAAAAGTTTAAAAATATAAGTTTTTGTTTTATTTACATCAATTTTCCACAGTTAAAAAGTGTTATTTTTTTTGCTATTCAGAATTATGATTAATACTCAAGTAATTTTTATAATCAATTTGATATTGAAGACGTTTTGAAGAAAATCTTGGCTCTATAGTTTGGATAGAAATTGTAAAGGATAAAAACCGGCCAAGTGCGAGTCTGACTCGCGAACGATGGGTTCCGTAAAAATCACTTTTGTTGTATGTGAGCCCCCTTAAATACTTACTTTATTTTAATTTAATAATTTATTTTTAAAGTGAACATACAACTATATATTCTGTGAATATTTTAATCGTCTACTTGCTGTCGTTATTAATATCGAGCAAAAAACGGTAAAAGTGACGTTTGTTGTATGGGAGCCCCCCTTAAATATTTATTTGATTCTGTTTTTAGTATTTGTTGTTAAAGCGGCAATAGAAATACATTATCTGAGAAAATTTTAAGTGTCTAGCTAGTACGGTTCATAAGATACAGCCTGGTGACAGAGCGACAGACAGACAGAGGAGTCTTAGCAATAGGGTCCCGTTTTTACGCTTTGGGTACGGAACCTTAAAAAGGGTAAAATAAAGACGAATAACCTAAGTATGTGAAATTACACTTTGTGATTTAATTAAAACAATATAATATATTAATATGCAATTGCAGGAAACAGGCTCCTCCAGCATGAGCACTAACTTAGCAAAATTAGCATAATTATTATTGCCTACGTTGCGATCGCTCGGTACAGTTAATACAGGTTATGTACAGGTATGTACATACATTGTCATGTACAGATGTAATATATGGGCTTCAGTCCACGACTTCGTCCGCTTGGATCTTTAGAAAAAAGCAGGGGGCCTATTACGAAAATAACGTACGCAATTGCGTAACGCAGTCACGATAGCCACGATAGTCGTCCGCAGTTCGTTGGTTGTAGTTTTATCAAACATTTTTTATCAAATTTTTCTATCGTAGTCCATAGACTACTAAACGAACGATGTCGGATACGTAAGAGAGAAACTGTCAAACTCACGTAATTACTTCGCAATATTGCATACGAAAGTGATTTGTAATAGGAAACAATCAAAACGAAGCACGGACGCAGCTGCGTGTATCGCATTAAACTTTTCGTAATAGACCCTCTGGAACCTTTGACTGGGATCAAAAGTATCCTTTGTTTTAATCTATAAATTATCTGTATGGCAAATTTCATCCAAATTCCTTATGCCTTTTTTGCATGATTAAATAACAAATATCTAAACATCCAAACTTTTATAATTATAATATTATATACACGGACACGTAAAACACTAACAACTTCGCAGGAGTAGATATTAAAATCAAAAGCAACATTTTTTTTTCTTCAATTTTTCCAAAATTAGTAAAAATAATAACTTTCATTACAAATGTCCGAACAGCTGATAGAGTTTTCTATGAAAAGCCGATTGTTTCGTCTGTTGTCGGAAAAGTCGTAGAATAAATGTTGTTGTTTATGATGTTAGAAATGTACTCCTGCGAGGTTGTTGGTGTTTTACAAATAACCCTGTATAGTGGCTATAAACTATCCGTAAGTATGCCAAATTTCATCCAAACTCGTTAAGCCGTCTTAGCGTGATACATTGAAACATCTGTACATCCAATCTTTCACATTTATAATATTAAGTAGGATTGTTGTAAGATATGAAGATATGATGACACTGTCGATAAGGTTTGAGATCAAATTATTTAACTCTAGCTAAACAAGGTATTTTTAATGGATAAACATTCGGAAAACCAGGTTCCGCTGAAAAATACCGAAAATGTCAGCAAATAAAAAAAGAAACACCTAAAAAAATAGCTGTATGTTATAAAATATAATAAAATAGCACTTTGAAAGAATAGTGTGGATTTTATGGTTTAATAACAGGTTCTTTCGATGCATAACTCTGCAACATTAAAAACTAGTGCCTTATTAACGTAAGACGAGTAAAGTTAGCCCAAATATAGATTTTCAGAGTCACAACTTAAAAATGAGAAAGATCCTAAATAAATATGCAAATTGGGTCAACATAAACCTAGTTCCTAGCAAAGGGGAAATCTTGGAATTCTATTTGAACTACTCAATATTTGTCACGTTACAATCGTACTACGAGGATATTCTTCTCGTCTTGGCATTGCTCACGTACGTCCCCATTTGCGGTGACAGGTTCACAATAGGCCGCCTCGCCAGTTTGCACTTTGACATACGATTTTAAACCTTATTTCCATCGAATACTGCCGATGACGGCTGCTCTCATAAATTTGCAGATCTCGTACCCCGATCTGTCTGAGAGTGAAGTCGAATTGACGTCCGATACGCTACTGTTCTATAGCTTCTGCGATGGAGGCATATATTTTAAGTTTTACATTTTAGTATTTTATGTGTTTTTTATTTCTTCACTTGGTACACACACAGACACATCACAATATTCGAAATAATACTAAAACAGTTTTTGTGATGATACAAATTAAAGTATTCTCACTGAAACTTCTACGCCGTTTGTCAGTGTGTCACAAGGCCGTCAAAAGAGCGAAATATTTTTTGCAAGACTGATTTATCATAAAGACAGTGGCCGTCAGAAATGAGTCAAATAAAAAACTAAATTTTTATTTAAAAATGCCAATATTTTAAAGCACTAATTGTTTAGTGATATGGTACAGTTGTACATGTTCGTTCGCTAGCTCAGCACTTGTGTAATGTGTTTGGACTGAGCTCATCCGTTAGCCAAGTTTGTATAAGCCGGGATATGTTAATTAATTTCAAACAGATAATACAGGGAAAACCGATTTTGTATACGATATTAGAATACTATTTGTTTTAAGTAATAGAAGGCTTATTATTGTTTATGCTTTACTTTGATGTTATGAAGTAAATATTTATGTTGTTATTGTAAAATGTAACAATTTCTCGTCCGCCATTTGCTATGTTTGCAATAAAGTTTAAATGAATGTTACATAAGCCCATTATGATGGAAAATAACGTAAACCAACCAATGGGCAAGTTCAGTAGGTGGACGGGTTGGGAGAGAACAAAATACCTTAAGAAGTATTTAATAGAAGAATTCTCAAACAAATGATAGAAATAGTTGCAAAAAAAAAGAAAACCCTCGACGTCCCAGGCTGACTGGTAAAAATCGGAAATCCAAATTACAATAATAAAAACGTTTGTGAAATGGGGTGAAAACTGGATCACTATTCTTGGCAATTTTAAATTGTAACTTGAATGAGTATTATGAACTTTATATGGTTGGAATAAAGGTGAGCTGGGGTGAAGAGTTACGTTGGTGGAATGGAAGATTGGTAAATGGGAGCGAGCAGAGACCCGGCGGAGGCAATTCGTTCCACATTAGAGGGCGTAGGGCTTTTTTATATTAATTGCGAGTGCCATTCCAGTCTCCGAAGCCTCTGTGTTGTGGCCCGAATGAAATTTAATGATTCAATTATTTTTTTAATGTCATTTGATATTAAGTTATGTCATTTTAATTTGAATAACAAATGTCAATTTTACAACGACTTCTGTTAAAAATTCGTAAGGTTAATGACATCATCAAGCCTATGAAATTTTTTTTAATACCATCTATGGTCTATTCAAACCACACTATCTCAAAAAAAATAAAAACTTTTGATTTCACACCATCTTATTTTATTATTAAATTAATATGAAATATAACATAGCTCGTTAATAAGTTCTTGACAAGAGAAGACAATCTTCATTCAATAACTATTGACCTCCTGATTATCATTTGCATATTTTGTTACCGAGTCTTATTAGGTACTAGCTGCCGTCCGCGACTTCGTCTGCAAAGAAAGTTATTATTCTACCCCTCGGGAACAGTACTTCTGATTGAAATGTATCATATGTCCTTTTCTGTACCTCTGACAAGTAGTTAAGACGTGAACGAAGAAATCACTTTCGCATTTAAAATATTAGTGTTAAGGATTTCAAGATCATGTCATATAAATGACATAAATAAGCCATAAAAGATGATGATGTTTTCATTAAACTTTCCGATAGAAAACTCGGAAGTTACAGCCCTAACTTTTCATACAATTAAACATGCTTGACGGACGACCTTTGGTCACGGCATTACTTAAAGAAAAGTGCCTTTTTGGGTAACGATCAATTTTCTTTACGACCATTTATCTAAACTAAAAGGAAATCGCTATCGAACAAACTCCTCATTATTATCAATAATTAAAGAATTTAATATTGTAGGTTATTTACTTTAACTAATGACTGAGTTCTTCAAATTCAGGTACATACAGTTCAGATGAAATGCATTTGTGACATCTTTTATTGAATTTCATACTTTACTGATCGTCATGAACTGCGACGGGTTTATTTATTACATATGAAAGGGCTGCAGTGGGATTTGGTACCTATGCTCAAGTCTGAAGAAAACGTTATGTTATGCACACTGTACGGGATTTATTTATTACCTAAGTACACATCACAATCATCAGCCTATCATCGTCCACTGCTGAAAATAGGCCTCTCCAAGTGCACGTTACTGAAGCGGTAAACAGTAAGTACACAACACATGTTTAAATCTTTTTCACGCCATGTATCACAAAGAAACACCTTATAGTAAAATTAGAATCATTAAACTTTACCGCGGTCCGCTGAAGGTCTGACGCACTTCCCAGGCTTTTACATCACTAAAATACGTTATTCCTTTTACCCTATAAATCCGCTACAAAAAACCAGTTAAATAAAGCTCATTTAAGCATCTACTCATATTACCCAAACGAACTAAAACACAGTTACCATTCATCCCATCGCCTCAAACGTGATCAATTCGGCGTAAAACACGAGTGCCTCTCGTCTGGCCTATAATAAAACGAATACATATCCCATTCGTGCGGTATGTACGTATGCAAAAACCCGTAGGCGTACAGTTCAACGGCAGTCGTTTATAATACGGAATTCCGTCGATCCGGAAATTATTGGAAGCAAAAAAACAAACAACCGACTTTCGCCGGCACGTAAACACTTCGTTCCACCCTCAGACAGGAATAACCAATATCCTACGGATTCTGACAGGTGAATTAGAATCTTTTACAAACGTGTTAGAAGTCGATTTTGCTTGTACTCACTCGTTTGTATAACCACTTCTGTTTTCGCGTGGTTGTTATGAATTCCACAGTCAGCCACTTAGGGATATCTGTTGACTCGGCGGAATTAAATGTAAGCAAAGAATGCAGATGCCCCAAATGCTAATTATTCTACCTTCACTGTTATTTATACTTTGTAATTTGCTCGGGGAGAGGTATTTATGCGATTAAACTGCTTCGTGGGCAAATCCTTTTGTTAGACCTAAGGTAAACATTACCAGGGCTGTTTTTCTCTCTGAATAAATGTAAATAAGTAGTTGTTTATACCGTGGGAGGGTTTTTAATTGTTGAAACCTTTGAATCGTATTTATTTTGGAATGAGAAACTTTTAAATTCTTTTGTAAATCTTAAACTAATTAATATGCATTAGGCCTTGTGCAAATCTGGTCTTTTCTAGATAGTTAGTAGACTTGGCAAGTTCATAACATACAAAGTTGATGCAGCGTGCCTTTGAATATAAATCGTTCTTAATTTAAAGTTTTCTTGAAATAATTATTCAAGTTTAAATACGTAAACACCCCGATGATGCATGCAGGTATTACTGGACAAAAAGGAGTAGTAAGCCAAAATCGTAACTTTGATGATCTGTTAGTTCTTTTTAGTGTTTAATAATTGTTATGTTAATTGACTATTTGAATAGTTATATTAATTCTTATGATTGAGTAAATCCTTACTAGACAAAATTATCAAAGTCGGTTTTGTACACATATCAAATCACACAGTTTTAGGAGGGCCGACACAATAATATTGCACAGTGTTTAACCCTTTGTGGTAACGTGTGATATTTTTTAAACTCACTATAGGGTTCGGAACGTACAAGAACTTTAAAGTTCATGGTAGCTACTCAAAAACAGTTTTTATTTGATTTAGATTATAGAAAAGTTTAAATTATTCGTATTCCGAATGGAAAACGAAGACTTTGTACTATTAATGACATTTAAAGTTCTTGGTCGTTCCCAACCTTAGAGTAGTGAGTTAAAAAAATGACACACGACACTACAAAGGGTTAAAATATTGTGCAATATAATTGATCGTCTAGGGGCCGCCTAAGACGTGTGCAGTCAGCAATGAAAGTCGTGTAACGCTTTGGTACTTTGTCATAGTAACTTTTTAACAGGTGCCTCATGGTTTGAAACATTAGTAGGCAAAAAAGTTACTATGACAAAATACTAAAGTGTTAAACAACTTTCGTTTCTGACGGTACCATTAAATATAATAAATAGCAAAATATAAATCCACCCCATATGTTGGGCTGAAAGGGCATTGACCCCGTGAAGTCTCATGGACAGGATACACGAGACAAATGAGTAACATATGTACCCGAGGATGGCCATTACCATCCGGACCGAGTGTACATTAAAGATCCCTGAGCCAGACTGTCCATCCCGGACATATCCGGAATAATCGCCCAATCAACACGGACAACTCCGAAATGGCAGATGGAACTAAAGTATCCTTTGTTTGTTGCTGATTTTGAGGAAAAAAAACCTTATTGTGCTTTTAAGTATTGAATGCTAAATAAAAATCGATTACACAACGAAAAATATTGAAGTTATTGGTGATGAGTTATGATTTGTTTAGAGTACTGTTGTTAAAATACTTTTTTTTTAATAATAATTGGGCTTCCTGACTTTTAGAGAACATTTATTTTATGTGTTTTTTTTATAACATTAACTCTTTACAGTAAAGTAAAGAAGACAATTTTTGGAACTGTTTGTTGTATTAATAAAATACAGCCAAATTTAAGCGGTTTAAAAGAAATAAACAATCTGCAAACGATCCCATAAAACAAATGTCACTCAAAAACAAAAATAACTCCGAGGAAACGTCAGCAACTGCAAAGAAATTTAATTTGGAACAGCAAAACAAAAGCGGTCATCCAAAAATAGGAAACTTTACACTTTTGGAAAATTAAGAAAACACAATAACTGGCGCGGAAAGTTGCCGAATAACTCGTCAACAATTTTGCAAGCCGCTGTTTTGGGAGAAGCCGTACGTTTTTTGGGTTCGCTAATAGGAATTAGTTGATAAAAGCCGGTAAACAAGGTTAGTGTCGTTAGTTTTTATGCGGGCAACATGTGCGTGGGATTGGACATGGTTGGCGAAAAACTGACCTCGTCTCTTTTTAGGGTCCGTAAGTGGCTGTAATAATAGTACACAATGGTATTAGCTCCCAGTGCGATGTCGCTTTTATACCGATTTTTATTAAACTACCACTGGATTGTATTGTCACAACTTTATTTCTTTTATGTGATCTTGTGAAATATAGAGTATTTATATTTCACAAGAACAAACCATAATATCATTAGTATAAATGAAAAAGGAGCTCAGTGGCGCAGTGGTTTAGCGCCTGGCCCAGCGATTGCGGAAGTTAAGCAACTTTCGCAAGGGACGGTCATGGGATGGGTGACCAAATTTTTTTTATCTCGAGCTCCTCCGTGCTTCGGAAGGCACGCTAAGCCGTTGGTCCCGGCTGCATTTGTAGTCGTTAACACCCACCAATCCAAATTGGGCCCGCGTGTTGGGTTATGGCCCGTCCTCCTTATCCACCCTCAAAGGAAGGCCTGTGTCCAGCAGTGGGAACATTAAAAATGGCTTTTGGACAATTGAAAATATGACAGACGTCAGTACAATTTTCGAAACTGTTTACTAACGGAAATAAATAAAATAAATGTAAACGAAAATAAATGTAATGTAAAAAATATCATTTTTTGGCCCGCAGAGCTCCATTCTACTTCACGTTATTCTAGACTCTTAACTTTTTTAACACGCTCTGGACTTGGTATTTTAATTTTCAAAATGAAACAGTAATAGCTATATACAATATAGATAGCTAAACTTCGTCTAACTAAGATTACAAGAAGTGCAGCTAAGAAACATAATTACTCGCCAAACGAGTTGCTAACCGTAAATTATGAAACATATAGCACAACAAGAGCGAAAGTTGCGTAACACAAATTGTATTGAGAAAGTTTTCATGCACAGCCGTAAATCTTCAAGACGTGATCTATTCACTGCCGGTCCTCAACCGAACAGAAATGAAATAGGTCCTTAGATGTAAGCAAACTTTGCAGCATCTTTCCCAAACAAAAATATCGTAAGACATGAATGAATTTTATCCCGCTTCCTTACACGATAAATGTCAAAGGCCCTTATTTTACTTCAAGAAGCGAGTGAAGTCTTGTACACATGAATTTCCTTCCGGGAATAAATACGGGCAAACAAATTCTTTGACAATGTGAAATTTTGAATTTTGTCATTGGTTCCTTGAAAATAGCACAAGATTAAATTCTTATACCTATTGAAGGTACATATACTTCTTCAAAAAGATGATTTTGTTTCTACCTTTTTATCACAAAAATATATAAGTATATAAGTATACACATCATCGCTGTGAGAAAACGACGCCTAAGTTATACTCTCTCGAACAAACAAAACATGAAATATAAAGCTTTTTTGATTTACTATATTTATATTGTTGGTTTTATTATTCAGTTTAAATCAAATCGTAATATATAAATTGTGTAGTTCTTCTCATCCTGTGATTCTAAACTTATCACTTGCCCTTCAAAGCATATGAAAGAATAGCAACTTATGAACTCTTATCACTACCTCTGTACATTGGTGTCAAGATATTCTTGCTGTTCAATAAATCCACATGGATTTCAAATTCGTTTTGCTCGATTATTCACCACAGATTCTATCACAGCTCCGACTGTCCATTCGAATGCCTTGCCAACTCCCCATGGGACGCCGATACCGCTTTACATATCGCACACACGGCCGCCAGAGAAACCGCAGATTACCTAGCAGTTACTGGTGAATCGTTGCGAATGCACACGGAGTGAACAACCGCAGTGATTCAACGGTTACTGTCATTTTAGCGAAGATTGATTTCGGATTGCTCATTCTATTTGGCGAGTGTCAAAACGAAATGAGTTTGGTTTAACTTATTTTATTTATATTTTGAATGTGGACTCGACATAACAAACAGGAGCATTTAGTTAATGACTGGTACTCGAATGCCTCTCCCGTGGGACGTACGGCCTTTAGGCAATATCGCTTTACATATCGCACACACGGCCGCTGGAGAAACCACAGATTACCTAGCAGTTACTGGCGAATCGTTGCGAATGCACACGGAGTGAACAATCGCAGCGATTCAACGGCTACAGATTTTCGATCGCTCTGTGTATGTAACCAATAAATACCTAGGCTTGGTTTTATCTTTTATAATAGGGTATTTTAACCTTTGTTGTATTTCTCATTCCTTTTGTGTGCATGCTGTTCGTTTATGGAATTACTTTGGCGATCAAATACAGACATCATTTACTTTATGCTCGTGACTCTATTCTCTTTAACCTTATAATATAATAAATAATAATACATTCCCATTCTTTCCTCTTACAGTGCATGTTTGCTCTATTATCCTATTTTTTTTATTTCACCAAGGTTGCCTGGAAGAGATTGCTATGTGGTAATAAGGCCACCTATTGTATGTTTTCTTGTGTTTATTCCGTTTGTGTCTTTTTTTTATCATTTATTTTGTAATAAAGTATATTAAGAGAATTTTTATGTTTTTGATTTAAAAATAGCATTGTGAATGCCTAAAATCTAAAAAATTTAATAAGTTATAATATTTTTATTGTATTTTAGTAATAGTAGACTAGGAAATGCATTGCGTGAACCATATAAGGTCAGTAAATATTTGTTTACATTTTTACATAAATATGAAAAAAAAAAGTGAATCGTTTTATTTATGATATTTCAGAAGATTTGCATTTGTTACAAATACCTGCTAAAAATAACGAAACGCTAACTTATTTATTTGATCTCTAATTAAATCAGGCCAAAATCGCTTCAAATTAAAAGAGTTTGATTTGATTTTTTTCGTAGACTCCGCAGGATTGAGTCATAATCAATCACGATTTTTTGAAATAGATTTTTCAATAAGAATTAATTTAACATGTCAAAGCTTAGCAAATACATTATAAGTTTATTGAAAATAAGGTAAACATTATCAAAATTCAAGCTTAAATTTAAAATTTTATATTCCCACGGGTAAAAACCCCACTCCTCTGAAAGAATGTGGGATGGATGAAATACGAATACATTTTTTTTAATTTAACAATAACATTTTTAAGGTTTTATCTGATACAATCAGTTAAATCATAAAAATGTTATTGTTAACTTTCCACAACTTTTCGCTCTTAATTTTTTGTTGATTTTTCATTCATTCATTTACATATTTGTTGTAAATTACTCGACGAGCTTTCGACTTTTTTAATTTCTTTACCGTATCCAGAGAATCCTGAAACAGCGGGCAGCTTGCTTACCTGTAAAAATAGAAATATAATATTAATATCAGTATTAATTAACTTTGATCCCTCAATGAAATCCATACTCCATACTATCTTTACTAATATTATAAATGCGAAAGTCCGTTTGTTTGTTTGTTACGCCTTCACGTCTTAACTACTGAACCGATCATCATGAAATTTTACATACACGTTGTCAAGGGTACAGAAAAGGACATAGGGTACCTTTCATCCTGAAAAAAAGTATTGTTCCCGAGGCATAGCAAAAAACTTTCTACGCAGACGAAGTCGCTGGTGGCCGTTAGTGAAATAATATTTATCCTTACTAATAGCGAAAGTTATTTTGTTTGTTTGTTTGTTACTCCTTCAAATCTTAACTACTCAACCGATCATCATGAAAGGACATGTCCCATCACGCCTATGTCATTTGCCTCACCATTCTCAAAAAATTATTGTCTATTGCATCTTAATCAAAGTAGTATGTCAGAGTAGGTATTTTACTCTAGAATCAGATTAATAATTTTTTATGCATTAAAAAGTGGGATTTTTAAGTTAATTACATTTTTTTCACAAAATAATTCAGAAAACAACTTAATGTTTTTGTGATTGTTTTTCTAAATATAAAACAATTCTTGACTGATACTATACCTAAATAAAATGTAATTAGCATTATTTAATTATGAAAGTAATTAAAAAAATTAAACTGGGGCAAAGCTGGGACATCTCTTTTGCATACACGTTTTCAGGGGTACAGAGAAAGACAAGAACAAGGTTTTCATCCCGAAAATAGGTACTGTTCCCGAGGGATAGAGAAATAACTGTCCTGTCCACACAGACAAAGTCGCGGGTGGCCGCTTGTCCATAATAATAATAATAAAACGATATTTTGTTCGGTAGGTGTCGTGGTAGTAAAATTCAGTGGTAGAGGTCACATTGCGAACGTTGCCGACGAGTCGCAAACATCGCTTTGAACGAAGTTTCCCGTCGCTAGTCGCGGAGACAGACTTCACCGTCAGATACGAACTGATTAATGATGCGCCATCAAAATACCCCGGCAACATTCGCGAGTCGAAGACGGAATAACAAAATGTTCTAGTTATTTCAGTTTATCAAACGGTTATGAAATTATGTGTTTTGTTTCAATACAAAGCGGATCTCATTTTATTTTAAATTGAAAAACTAAATGTTAATAATACGAAAGTAATGCCTGGATATTGTTTTCACACATGGACTCACTTTATCATAATAATATAAATTGTAACGTTTAATTTTTCGAGTGAAAAACCAATAAAATATTTCCGTGAAGAAGAAAAGATATGGAAAAGCTGATGAGCGATTCCGAAGAGATTTTATCTCTTCGTCAGTCGTTTGTAAGTCATGCCTAGACCGTGTTGTCACAGACAATTTCCCAGATATCAATATGAAAAGCTGCCGACGAGCAAAGCAGAATTTAAATAACAAAGAAATAAAATAAAAGTCACAAACATAGCCCACAGAAATCTGACAAACACCATCTTCAATTTGATATCTTAACTTTCTGTCTACCTAACAAACATCAGCAAACTTGGGTGAAGTTAACGAAATTGGGCGGTTATAAATTTATATAACTCCTGTCTCCCTGACAATTCGGGGAGGGTTTTTCGTTGAAACAGCAACTTATACGTTCGCCGTTCTGGAGACGACACTGTGAATTATTCTCGGTAAGAAAATCGCCATTGTTGGCGAGATCATCCCCCTATCCCCCACAATTTATCCTATTTCATACACAAACTATTAAAATTCCCCTCTGCCAAAAGTTACACTTAATTACAGTAGTTTGAAAGCGTGAAATAGTACGAATGTAAATGTAGAATGGTAAATTGTTTACGTTAGGAGTTCGGCGGACGTCGCTTTGCGATGCAAATGTTGTTGGTTGTTGGTGAAATAGTGTTTTTATGCCAACCAGCTCGTCGCCCTTGTCCTCAGGGCGACACTTACCACGTCGCAGAGCTTAGGTATACAATGTACACAATGTTTAGTTGGTTTCCATTCCATTTTAAAAGACTTAAAGTAAAATATTAAAAATAGACAGTGTAAAAGTTAAAATAGACGACGACTAGAATATTTTTCTTGTTAGTTTTTACATTGTTTGGCGTGATATTTGGGCTACATTCACCTGACCGAGATTCGAAATTGATACCTCAGAGATGAAATGACAACAAATAATTAAAAGTGTCGTCTCAAATTGAGCATAACAATTTGTATACCATTTTTTATTTTTTAGCGTAACCGCTCACGTGCGTCTTTTGTAGCAGCAATAATCGCCCGCGAAATGACACGACAAAGGTTTTACTTAGCCAGCGACAAAAAAGTGCCGCGATTAACGCCGCATTTATCGCAGCTACAAAAAGTAGCTCGTGGACGTTTACGTAAAGAACTCCGTATGTTCTATTCTCTGCGTCAAAAAATCGCTCAGCGATTAATCGCCCGTCAGCGGGGACGCTTAATCTGTGATTCTATGTATCTGTTAACCAAATTACGGCTATCAATGTCAATTTTTTTTTTTTTTTTTTTGTTATCTTCTTCCCGTCAGTTGGGAAAGGCAAAGGCAGAGCCATACAGCCATTGTCTTATTTAAAATAATTTCAACTACAAGAATTCCAGCCTCTAGATTTCATTTTTCTGTAATTGAGTTTTGTAAGGCCAAAGCCACTTCTTTAATTATTATTTTCTCCGTGTCCAGGTAATGTAAGGCCAAAGCCACTTCTTCAATTTTCTTTTTCTGTGTCCGGGTTATATAAGGCCGTAGCCACTTCCTATTCCATTTTCCTTGTCATCTTCAGTGTGATATAAATCTTCAAAGTCTTATCCATGTTTATAGTTCCAAATCCGATGATACAACAAAGTTGTATAAATCCTTATAAGTTTCAGGATTTGTGAGAATGTCTTGAATGTCGCGCGGGATGCTATTAGATGTCTTATATATTTCTAATAATCTGTCCACCAGGACTAATCTCTGAATGTTGTAAGCAGGGCAATCAAAAAATATATGATTAAGAGTCTGATCCACACCTAAATTGCATTCAGTGCATGTTGGAGATGTGATAATACGCATTCTATGTAAATGTGAGTTAAATCGACAGTGTCCAAATCTCAGGCGTGTTAGGATAGTATAAAACTTTCTGCTATGGTATTCTGCTGATTTTGTGAACCAAGGACGACAGCCAAGAACATTATTAATCTTCGCATACCAAGTTCCTTTTACTGTTAGAGTTTCTTGCCAATGAGTGGACCAGTCTTGTTTTGACAAAAGTTTAAGTCTTGGTAGTAAATCAGAGTACGGTATAGCAACATTTTTAATGTCAATGTTGACATTTGCGGCGTCATTTGTAATGGCTCTAGCTAACTTATCGGCACTTTCGTTTCCAGATACTCCAATATGCGACGGAACCCACATAAAAACTATATCAATATTATTACTTTTGAGCTTGAAGTAGGTTGTTTTAATATCTTGTAGAATATAGTTACATCCGGTATCAAATCTGGTATTTTGCAAAGCTTTGAGACAGCTCATGCTGTCTGTTAGGACTAACCATTGAGTGCATTCTTGGGTGTTCTCCTCAATAAACTGTAGCGCAGCAAGAATAGCAAGACACTCCGCGGAAAATATGCTCATTTGGCCCGGGAGTTTAATTCCATGACCCGTTTTCAAATAAGGTATGTAAACAGCCATCGAAACATTATCATTATTTTTGGAACCATCTGTATAGATATGTCTATGCTGAGGGAAATTATCAGTAATTTCATATACTTCTTCTTTATTCTTTAAATCAGGGTGAATGTGGATATTCAGGTCACAAAAATGTGTATCATAAGATCCTGTGTAACATATCCAATTATTCTCAGTTTTATGAATGTTATACTGCTGATTGAACTCTACGATATCCGAGAAGTCATGAAACAGATAGGGGATTCGGGGTACATTCAAAGGAGAATATGTTGTATAGAGAAATTCAATTTTTCTGAGTAGGTGATGAGTAGACAGTGAAAGTAGTTTTAACAAAAACTTTGATTTTAAAAATTTGAATCTGAATTGAAGTGGAGGTATATTGCATTCCACCTGCAAAGAGTTAATGGGAGTAGTCTTCATAGCACCAGTAATGCATCTCAGATTATGATTCTGCAGGATATCTAATTTTTTTACTAATTTGGGATCAGACCCAAAACAAAAAAAGCCATATTCAAAATGACTCCTCACAATTGATTTATACAACATTAATAGAATTTTAGGATCAATTTTTGATAAACTTTTAATGACATTGAATGCCTTATAGGCTTTACCCAGCAAATATTCTATATATTTATTCCAAGAAAGGTTATTAGCAAATATGACACCCAAGAACTTGACTTCACTTTCCAATGGCAGACTAATATTATTATATACAATATCAACATCAAAATCACATTCACCAAACACAACAACTTTAGACTTTTCTGGACTTACATCTAAGTTTAGGTAACTGAAATAATTATTTAATTTTTTAAGAGCAGAATTAACTATAGAGGATACTTGTCGAATATCAGATCCAGAGAAGTAAATAACTAAGTCATCAGCAAATTGCAAATTTTTTACTTGTGGACCTAATATGTAGTTCAATTTATGTACATATAGTATATATATCAATGGGGATAATATGCCCCCTTGACACACACCCCTGTATGAATATCTTGGTCCAATTAACTGATTATTTGATTTCACATAAACCTCACGACCATGCAAAAATTCAAAAATCCAATTAACCAATTTTTCAGGAATACCAAGAGAAAGAAGTTCACCAGCTAAAATATGGTGATTCACATTATTAAAAGCACCAACGACATCGAAGAAGACACCAATAAGAACATTATCTTGTTTGAGAGAATCAAAAATATCAAGTTGAAGATGTGCTATACTCTCTCTAGAGGATCTACCCCTACGAAAACCAAACTGATTTGAAGGTAAAAGATGATTACTTTCAATGAAGAATTCAAGCCTTTGTTTAAGAAGTTGTTCAAACACTTTTCCCATGCATGATGTTAAAGCTATTGGCCGATATGAATTTGCTTTGGTTTTATCTTTGTTCGGTTTTAGAATAGGAACCAGACAATCCTTTTTCCAATCCAGAGGTATGGCAGAGGTAGACCACAACAAATTATAAACTTTCAAAATGATATTTTTGGCATTATCTGTAGTATGTTTTAACATTTTATAAGGAATACCATCGAGGCCATGTGCTGTATCTCGTCGTGAAAAAATTGCATTTTTAAATTCTTGAAAATTAAATGGTGCTAATAAATAATTACTATTACGTACAGGATTAATACTATTTACATATTGTAAAGGGGCCTCAACAGTATCTGGTGTATATTTTTTAAGAAATTCTGGAATCCAATCTGTATAAACATTTTTAAAAGAAACAGGTTGACCATTAAACCTCTTAGCAATCCTCCAGATTTTAGATATGGGTGTAGATCTATTTAGTGACTGACATAATGAAAGCCAACTTAAGTTTCTTTCTTTTTTTAAAACAATTTTTTTAACAGCTTGTAGCCTTTTAAACTTAAGAAAACTTTCTTCTGTAAGACTGTTTTTAAACTCAATATATGCCTTTTTACAATCTTCTACTGCTTTTGCACAATTTTTATTCCACCATGGTAGTGGTATACGTTTTTTGCGGATTCTGGACTGAAATTTCCTAACCGATTGATTTGATTGGTCAACAGAGAAAGACCTATTGCTGATAATAGCTGACTGCTGCAATGCAAGATCTAATAACGCAACCAAATCAGAATAACATTTTAATGGATTAGTTTGATCAATGTAAAAATTTTGTAATAAGTAATCAACGTTTTTGCTATATTTTTGCCAGTCTACTAAACGAAAATTGTAAGAAGTAGGAGGTGTAAGATAATCAGATGAATCATTATTATTATTACTAATAGTGATGTTTATAATTACAGGTAAATGATAGCTGCCCATAGGGTCGTCATGGACCGACCACTCACATTGCAATGCCAGAGAAGGTGATACCATAGTAAGATCCAAAGCATTCCTTTGCCATCTACTAGAACCAACAGTTGTCAACTGACCATCATTCAGAAGAACCAAGTTATTGTCGTCGATGCTTTCAAGAATATCACGACCACGTGTATCAATATTACTACAACCCCATGCTGTGTGCCGTGCGTTAAAATCGCCGGCAATCAACAAAGGGCCCGGTAAATTAGAAATTAAATTATTAAGTTTTATTTTAGAAAATGAAACATCACAATTACCAGGACTATACAAGGACATAAGCGAAATTTCTTTGTTGCCATACTGCAATCGCACAGCTATATTTTGAATTGAATCATCAAAAGAAGTGTCTATTTTAGCAAATTGTAAACTATTATGAACTAAAATGGCTACACCATTATGTCTTGTACCAGAATCTAATCTAATTATATTATAACCTTTCATATTAAAACGAATGTGAGGCTTTAGCCATGTTTCACATACTAAAGCTACATGAATCTGATACTCTTGCAAAAAATTTAATAATAAATATTTATGTGCAGGTAAACTCTGAGCATTCCATTGAACTATTCTTAAAATATCCATAAAAAAATTAAATAATTTATTTCTTATTTTTTTAAATTGTTTCTAAGAGAGTATCTTTAATACTCTGAGTGGAAATAATTGTATCATTAGTTTTATTCATTGTTATCAATTTAACAACAGACTCAACAACCATATTCAGTATTTGATCAGAATTCAGGAGTGAAGCTAGCATTTCAATGGGATTTTGTTTCAGAGGAGGGAATGACTTCTCGTTTAATACAGCAGAATATGTTTTGCTTTGAGCTTTTTCTCTATTTAATTGTATTTTCTCTTTCTTAACAGGACATTGTGATGAGATGGCAACATGATTTCCCTTGCAGTGACAACAGATGGCTTCTTCAGATGATTTCAAGCAGAATTTAAAATTATGAGACTCACCACATATGGAGCAGCGTTCGGAGTTCTTGCAATATTTGGCAATATGCCCATACCTCAAGCATTTGAGGCACTGCTTCACTGGAGGAATGTAAGGACGCAGCTCGAAGCGCCAGCTGTTGAGATCGACGCTTTCAGGAAGCACCGGGCACGAAAAAGTAATTGAAACTGTTTTTGTGGGTTCTAATTTGATTAGCCCATTATCCATCTTTGACCTTCTCATGAATCGCCTAATACTCACAATATTTTTGGTTGTAGTCAGTGCGGAGTAAATCATTTCATTTGATAAATCTATTGGTACATGTGTAATTACTCCTGTTACCTCGCTGGCCGCCGCAGGGATGCTGGCAGCCAAACTGTAAGCGTCCAAAAATTTTTTATTTTGTAGTGCCGCATTAGCCAGGCCTGGCCGCTCAAAAATTACTCCAATCTTGTGTTTGTTAATTCTTTGCAATTGTTTGACGCCCTTGTTGTATCTCTTTAAACAATTAGCCAATGACATCATGTCACGGTTGCCTATAGGTTGGTCACTTTTCGTACTCTCTATGAATACAACATATTCGAAATTGCCGCCTTGTTCTGGATAAAACCGAACATAATTTGGGATTCTAAAATCTTTGTACTTATCCTCTTCCATTTTTTCTTCCAGGGACTTCGTGGAGCAGGTATCACTGAAGTCGGACTCTCCACCTTCGCCTCCACTCCCGTCTTCAAGTTTTTTCTTTCGTTTTCGCCCACTCTTCTTCCCCATATTTACAGTTTTATTTTATTTACAACAATGAAATATTGATTATTTACACCTTTTTTATACAAATTATATACAAATTGCAACAATTAAATATTTTTTAGTTTTATTTGTTTGAAAAGACCGTCAATCCCGTCAAACGTTCCCGCGCTTTTTTCCTATCAATGTCAAATCGAAGTTAAATTGACATTTTGTTTTCTTAATTTCGAAAAAAGCAAAGGAATTGCGGTTTGTGCAGCCATGTTTTTACATTTCATAGTATAATTTCTGCCTTTTGAAGAGCTGTTTTTTTCATATCGATAAATATTCATAATAACTCTTTTTCTTCATGCGCTAATAATAAGACAGAACTTGATTCATGGCTATATTTTAAGACCAATTTCAATCGTATACAAGTTAAGCATTTTCTATGGAGTGAGCTGGGTCTCCAATAAATAATGTTAGTAAAATGTCCTAAAACTCTTAACCAACCTTAAATCATCTAATAAGTAACTTATATTTTCCTATCAGCTCTTAGTTTTGTCATAATATTTTTGCAGCTAAGCTGTATTGGCTAAGCTAGGAGAACAGAGGTCATTCTCCCTAGCTCATAATGGAGGTTGCAAATTAGCCTAACAACCGACCAATTACGCTTCTCCGTCTCATCTCATCTCGTTAGAGAGTCTCTCACAATCACGATAAACCATTATTGAACACAGGTTTTAAGGCAAGGCCAGTTCACGATCTGATGAAAAGATTTATTTTTGAGCTTCCAATGTGAACTGATGGCGAAAAAAAGAAACAAAGAAACACTGAACAATAACTGAACTTAGGATTGAAAAATGAATTGGTGACTGTGTAAAATTAATATTTTTTAAAATATAATACCTACAATAACAGCATGTTTCCATGTTTCGTTACAATTTATTTACCTATTATTGCATACCTACCTAGCTTGTTTCAATCAGATAAAAAGTTACCGAGAAAATTTACAAAACCTAAACCTGGGAGGCGCCACCTTTGTGACGTAGTAGTTTCTTGTTCCACTATTTTAGCTAGTGACAAAAAGTGATTAGATGATCAGTAAACTACACTGAATCCAACGATCGGGGTGCACGGCAGTGCCGCCGCCAAGTCGAGCGTGAAGCAAACACTGCCATACCATCCTTTACTGGAACCATTTCGCCGCATTTTCAGGCTCCTATTTGAGAACCTCTGGATAAGACCAGAACGCAGAAATTTTTGTTATCCAGTAAGCTATAATCACATACTTAAAATCCAAAATTTTAAGTCTGTAGGTCATTTAGTTCCGAAGTTAAGCGAAAGCAAAGTTTCGCATTTATGACACTCACTCACTTACTTATGATTATCAGATAGAACTAGTACTTCCCATAAACTCAGAGAACTGAAATTTAGTACAAAGTTAGGGTTTGATGGCCACATAAAGGGAAATCTGTAAAAACTAGGATATTCGAAGATCTGGAGTACCTGGTGACTCTGATTAGAAAACGCAAGAGCCCAACCAAACTATTAGAGATCGACATACCGCCTTTACAAAAAAATATTCAACTTGGTGGGCCGCTTCATTTCATGTCAAAAATCGAAGGTCTGAAGTATCTGATGAAGAACCCTCAGCTGGTCTCAGCTGTATTAGAGATATGGTAATGCCCCCTTCTACTATTAGTACATAAAAAAATCGATTGTCATTGCAAAAATCCAGCGTATTGGGACACATTTTCTAATTTAATCTAGCGTATAGCATCCCACTGCTAGGCGAATGCCTCCCCTTCTGCTTTTAATACGCATATAAATAAAATTAAAGGAAAACTCTGGATAAGACTAGACTGACTTTTATATTTATACTTACAAGTTTACAAGAAGAAATAGTCGAACGATTAACTTTACAGTCACACAACATTAACTATAATAATAAAGAAATCGCAGTAAGGAACCTTAGACTTGGCACGACTTTGTCTAGATTTCATTACTTTTAAGAGATAAACATGCAGCTCCATCGAGACTTGGCTAGTTTTTTACAGAAAGTTTTTGGTGGGATACTATTTGTCAGTATAAACCTTTTCAGTCCAACAAACTTCGTAAATAAGCGCCATTTGACCAGTTGGCATCCCCACTAACATTTTAACTTGCAAAATGTTGAAATTCTATGAAATAATTACAATAATTTTATCATGAATCATTCGCGAAATGCAGCGTAGGGTCGTGCCATTGTCATCTGAAAACAATAGCGAGTTTAGGGTTACACTGAAATTTAGAAAGTTTGAGCAAAAATAGTCCAAAACTTTATTAAAATGAATTCAGAGATTAATAATAAGGGTACGTTCAGATGAACAGCGCTATAATAGTAAATAAATAGTAAATAATAAAAATAGTCACTACATAGTATAAAACAACGTCGCTTTCTCTGTCCCTATATCCCTATGTATGCTTTAATCTTTAAAACTACGCAACGAATTTTGATGCGGTTTTTTTTAATAGATAGAGTGGTTCAAGAGGAAGGTTTATATGTATTATACATGGTGTCAAATTCCACACTACACCGAAGCGAAGCAAGGGCGGGTCGCTAGTAAATAATAAAGTAAATTTTTTGTATAGTTTTCAAATGGGGCGTGCTTATCATGCGTTGAACGCGTGTTACCGCAGCCACCCTGGTTCAGTTGTTCTACATTTGTCGGAAATGGATGTAGAAATAGTTTTAACGGTGATTTATTCAGTAATTCGATAATTAGGTATTAAAAGCTTCCGTTTCCATTTCGGACGATTTCTGGATGAACTGAGCGAACCCTAAAATACGTCTATCCGCGTCAAAAGCGCGCGTTCATCTGAATGGGAACGGAACATAGAAAACCCTATAACCAATGAATGATCTCAAAGCGCACGTTGTCGCGCGCGGTTCCCTATTTATTTGCATAAAATTTTAAGGCATAATATGTCATAGCATAATATGATTTCGCCGAATGATGTTTACGCATAATATTATTTAGTCATAACAGCTTATGCATAATTTTCTTAAGCATAACTACTTTAAGCATAATCATGCTTAAGCATAATATTCTTTAGCATAAATTTAAACATGCATAATATTACTATCGCATATTTTTATAAAAAAAAACCCCGACGTTTAAAATCACGAAAGAAGATTTTACCTAAAGTACAAAATCCCTAAGCTTAAAAAACCGAAGGTTAATTGAGGGTTACATGCTAGCAGGTCGGTTCTGGCACTTCGCCGGCCGCTGCCGCGGCACGCTCGCTTTGCTCGCTCGGCTCGTGCGTTGTTGGTCGCAATGGAACCTTACCTCCTCCTCGCTCGCTACGCTCGCTCGTCGTCGCACCTAATAGACCTAAACAGACACTCGGGATTTTGAACTATCGGCATTTTAACTTTCAGGGTATCGAACTATTATCAGTCATTTAATAATTGATCTTTCAAGTTTCGGTCTATTGGATATCGGCATTAAGGATTTTCGGTATTTTAAAAATAGGTGTTTTATGAGTCGATATTTAGGTCGTAGGTGTTATGATTTTTTGGCATTTTAATACAATACCTACCCCTTTTGAATGAAAATAAAATAGTGCGTAAAAATATTTATTCTTATTGTTTTTGATTTTTATGTCTAAATAATATTAGGCGAATAGACAATATGCCTAATAACATTATGCGAAAACAAATTAGTCTACATGATAATTATGCTAATATATATAGTACTAGCTTCCGCCCGCGACTTCGTCTGCGTGGAAAGTTTTTTTGATATCCCTCGGGAACATAACTTTTTTTCGGGATGAAAGGTACCCTATGTCCTTCTCTGTACCCCTGACAACGTGTATGCAAAATTTCATGATGATTGGTTCAGTAGTTAAGACGCGAAGGCGTAACAAACAAACAAACAAACAAACAAACAAACAAACAAACAAACAAACGGACTTTCGCATTTATAATATTAGTAAGGATGCCAAAAAGCAATTATGTCAAAGTATTATTATGACAAAAAAGATTATGCCAAATCCGTTATGCCAAATCAAATTAGGTATAATAACATTATGCGAAAACAATGGATCCCGTCGCGCGCTGACAACAGTCGAGCGCTAGCGCAGCGATCGACGCGCGCTTTATTAAAACGCACGTTAGAATGTGTGTGTCCGGCCTGAATAAAATGTATGTAGTTGTAAACGCGTGTTATCAAAACGCGCGTTAAGCTTGTCATTTGAACCAGCTCCGAGGACATTTTTTTTATCTACATAATAAGCGTGCTTAACCGCTCACGGGCGACTTTTTGTAGCTGCGATAATCGCGGCGCTAATTGCCCGCGAAATGACACGACAAAAATTTTACTTAACCAGCAACAAAAAAGCGCCGCGATTAACGCCGCGTTTATCGCAGCTACAAAAAGTTGCTCGTGGGCATTTACGTATAGAACTCCGTATGTTCTATTCTCAGCGACAAAAAAACGCTCAGTGATTAATCGCCCGTCAGCGGGGACGCTTAATCTGTGCAGATTAAGAAACTCCGGGAATTTCCGAACAAATACGGATGTATGGTAACCCTGTGCGGGATGGGACATGTTTACGGGCGCCGTGGTGCTAATTTATTCGTTTGTTTTCTGCTAACGGCGACATCGAGGTGAGGGTGGCGAGTGACGTCACGGAAATGACGTCATCGATCGCAGGGGTGAGAAACTTTCAGTTGCGTTACATGTTATAGGAAAATATTTTGTGATACATAATAATAATATGATAGAAAGTGCTCCCCGAGAAAAATGCTATCGGCTAAGTGAACATGACAACATAACCTAACACAGATGTGTGTGTTTTATGTGAACATTTTAAGTAATATCAGTAATATTGAGTCTTTGAATAACAGAACCCTGTAGCTATGTGTATTTCATCATATCAGCCGCACGACACCCACTGCTGGGTATAGGCCTCCCCTAAGGATCTCCACGACGATCGGTCCTGCGCTGCCCGCATCCAGTGGCTTCCCGCGACCTTCACCAGATCGTCGGTCCACCTTGTCGGGGCCTACCCACGGAGCGTCATCCGGTGCGCGGTCGCCATTCCAGAACCTTTCCGCCCCAACGGCCATCAGTTCTTCTCGCTATGTGTCCTGCCCATTGCCACTTCAGCTGTTTATTTAAGTTAAATAAAATCAAAAAACGAATTGAGAACCTACTTCTTTTTTCATTCGGTTAAATTAGAATTTAAGTAGATAATGAAAAACATAACTTAGACTGTTTATCAATTAGTTACAATAAAATTAATTAGAAAAATCGAGTTTCACATCAGTAATGCAGAATAAATAATTCAATTCAATTCGGATTGATAATTAATAGTCATGGAATTTTTGCTGTTGTCGGCGGCGCGGAGTATGTCACCAGTTGGTTGAACAATCATTTTATTACATCTAATGGAAACTGGAACTTTATAAATAAAAAAATAAAATAAATTAATAAGGAAATAATGAAATATTTTTCGATTTATAATAATTATGTTTTCCATCATTATGGTCATCTTATGAATAATATGATCAACGAGTCAGTTCATCAGTTTTCATAGTGTCGCCATCTCTGAGATACTGGATTTCTTCCCCAGCTGGGTCAATGTAGAAAATTTACTTTTCTTCAGCGAACAAAAATCTACGGAACAAGCATTCCGCTCAAAAAATAGCACCACACAAGTGTGATGAAAACTACAGTAATAACGGTGAACTACTTTTACTTTCTTCACAGGAACACACCATGATATTATTAACTAGGTTATAGCAACAATACGTTAGCAGTTTTCCCTAACAATACTTCTCTTCTTGACGATTGGAAAGTGACTGAGCCCGCAACTGACTTTCGTTGACCGTTCTGCCGCCTATCCCCACCGCTTACCTTCCCATTCCACTGCAAATGGCGGGAAACGGCGGAGCCAAGCGTCGGTGTTGCCAAGCTATTAAACTAAAATACTACTATTATTCTTTCAATTTTGATTCGAAATCATAACAATAAAATGGATTAATTACTATCAAACTACAAAACGTCACATTCGTCCATCCTGACCTCGTGCATGTCCTCGTGTACGATCAACTCAATACTATAATAATAACGTCACATTCGGCCGGTTGTATGTTAACTTATATCGCATTCTGTTAAATAAATTTAATTGGTTTAACTTTTTGTTATAATTTAATTGCGGATTAATTAATGCTAAAAAGAGAGAATCTACTGAATCTACCACCATTTCACAAAATGGGAGGCCACTCCAAGAAAGAAATGGTGAACGAAAACTTGGAGAGGGTTGTCGACCTCCGTCTTTTATATTTGATAATTTTTTTACAAGAGGAACTAACTGTTGTATCTTATCGCACCTAGTATGATCATCAGATCAAAAAGCTTTGAAATTTTTAAAAGCCAATAATATTGTGACACAAATATTAACTAAAACATCTTCAAAAAATATTACCATTTTTTCCACAATAAAAAATCTAATAATTTATGCAAGTACAACATTTCTCATTAGTTCTTTCTACTAAATTATGAATTTTATTATAATATTTAACAAGAGATAAGTACAAAAACTAAATATAACAGTCGAAGTCACGCCGCCGGAGTACCACGAAAGGGTAAACAAATTTAATCACAAATTGTAAACTTTTGACAGATGATTGACTGAAGACCCGACGCACGTGCTGTGACTACCTAACTGAAATTATCAATGATGTCAACTTATTAAACTCACATAAGTCCTACAGTTTTTTACGGTATACAATTTCAATTTGCTAGACCTACCAGGTATGCAAAATGCAAGGTAATCGTATAATGATTAAAGTTGTGTTGCAACAATCATTATATGTATTATTTTTATTTATTTCACAATTCATAGCATGAGCTAGGTACTTATTATATTTAATTTAGCTTAACTAGAACTACCAACTTTAACAGGTTCTGAATAAGATTTACATATAAGTACTTGATAAATCAATGCATAGGAATTCTGGTCAGTATCTATGTTCAACCAGATAATTGCAGCTGAAACCTTATTAGCCCTCGCAGCCTGTCGTCATCGTGTCAAAAAAACCTAAGATCAACCAATAACGGAACCGTCGTTTCTACCATCCAGCCTCGCGTCGCACACCGCGCCACCATCACCTTAGCTAAGTATACCGCATGGGCATCTTGTCAGATGCAATATGTTTCTGAAATATATAAAACAATCGACAGTAACCATGCTTAAATCATAGGACAAACGTCTACAAAATAAAACATCAGGGTCAAAAGGAAAAATATTATAATCTACTCATGAAAACTGTTTCATTATGAGATGAGAAAAACTTATTATGTGAAATACAAATTCACATTTATAACAAACAATATATAGTTGCATTGTTATTAAAATATTATCATGATAATTTATTTATTTTATTCCACAATTTGTGGTTCTCTTGCATTTTATTATGTAATGTGCTCAGTTAAAGTAATTGTTAATGTCGATACTCGCAGGGCTACCGTTTGCCATTATGTGGACACGGCCTGTCAAGACATATTCAGGGCTACCGTTTGCCACAGTGTGAACACGGCGTGCCAAAACATATATTCAAGCCAAAGCTATCAACCAAGGACACACATGGCCCATACAATACGACACACTTGGCCACGTAACCAGTATATTTAGGATACACACGGCCCATAGATGCGACACACTTGGCCGCTTACTGAGTACCACACTTAAGGACACACTTGGCCCATAGACGCAATATACCTAGTCGCCTAAACACTGCACTTGAGGACAAATGGTTCATATAATAGTAGCTTACACACTGCTTACCTAACATTTTTAAGACTTTATTTTCTCAAACAAATATAATGTATTCAAATTAACCATAATTACATTAGCATCGGATTGCAATATTATAAACTAAGAGATAACCAAGTAAAAGAAGAAGAAGAAGTTGTGTCTTAAAGAAGAACGCAGACTTCATAAAGTCTACTTATTGTTTGACAGATCTTCGTACATGTGTAATTGAGTACTGATTATTTGTGTACCCCAATATATTTACTTAAGGGTCTGTGCACTAATCTAAACAACAACTTACATAATCGTTGCAGATGACGATTCGAGTATGAAATTAGTAAAATTGCATAATGTAGTCACATAAGCAAGTAATATAAGTATATGACAACCTAGCCTTGTAAACCGCTGGCGCGGTTTTTTTTTTCGTTTGACATTTATTTTTAATTGGAATTGAAATGCAATTTATTAAGTAATTATTCATTAATGTACCTAATGTAGAATGTATGGAATAAATAAATTGTATTGTATTGTATTGCAAACCGCAGGCGCATCTAGCCAAATCTCAGGCGCATCTAGCCCAAATCTCAGGCGCATCTAGCCAAATCTCAGGCGCATCTAGCCAAATCTCAGGCGCATCTAGTCAAATCTCAGGCGCATCTTGCCGAATCTCAGGCGCATCTAGCCAAATCTCAGGCGCATCTAGCCAAATCTCAGGCGCATCTAGCCAAATCTCAGGCGCATCTAGCCAAATCTCAGGCGCATCTAGCCAAATTTTAGGCGTATCTAGCCAAATCTCAGGCGCATCTAGCCAAATAAAAGGCGCATCTAGCCAAATAAAAGGCGCATCTAGCCTTGTAAACTGATGGCGCTTCTAGCCAAACTGGGTTTGCATCTAAATACAATACAAACCAATCATTGATTTCCCAGAAAATGGAAGTATACATTGATGACATTATGATATAACAAAATCTGCATATTCTGACTTTGTTAGGTGTGGAAATCTGTCAGTAGCTCGGTGATTATAAAATTTAAATTCGATACTTAACATTAATCATCAATTATTACAACTAATTTTCATTACCCATCATTTCAGTAAATAATTTCAAATCCCAATAAAATAAATGTCAAACTTTAATGACAAATATGATAAAATGACATTAATAATAATTATTGCCTGCCAATGCTAATTTAATTTACAGTAATAAAATATTAATTGCATCTAGCCAAACCGAAGGCACATCATCTCAAACCGTAGGCGCATCTAGCCAAACTGAAGGCACATCTTGCCATACTCAAGGCGCATATAGCCTTATAAGCCGCAGGCGCATCTAGCCTAACCGCAGGCTCATCTTACCATATAAAATGAAGGCGCATCTAACCTTATAAAATGACGGCGCATCTGAACTTATAAAATGAAGGCGCGTTTATACTTATAATAAAATGTAGGCACATCTAAACTTATAAATAACAAGAAGGCGCATCTAATCTTATAAAATAAAGTCGCATCAAACCTTATAAAATGAAGGCGCATCTAACCTTATAAAACGAAGGCGCATCTAACTTTATAAAATGAAGGCGCATCTAACCTTATAAAATGAAGGCGCATCTAACACTATAAAATGAAGGCGAATCTAACCCTATCAAATGAAGCACATTAAAACTTAAAATATTCATTCATATAAATCTCAAATCTCTTTACCAATCTGGTATCAAAAGTTGCACTTTATGAGTCGAAGGCGCGTTTAGCCTTCAAGCTGAACGTGTCTAGCTTCGAAAGTAAAACTTGGAAATTTTCATCTATATTAATATTTATTATAATAAAAAACCAACAGTTAATAAAATTAAGGCGCATTGAACCTTGTAAAATAAAGGCGCATCTAACCTTATAAAATGAAGGCACGTCTAACCTTAAAAAAAAAACTTTCCCCGTATAAATTCTCAAACCTCTTCATCATTCTAGTATAAAAACAAACAAAAGTTAGAGGTACCTTAATTAGGTCGAAGGCGCGTTTAGCCTTGTCCTAGCCTTACAAACTGAATGTGCATCTAGCCTCGAAAGTCAATGGTATAATAAATTTTCATTAATATAAATATCTAGTATAATTACTTAGGGTTGGGTGAAATATTTAGAATAGTTTCATTTTAGTAATTTTAACTGCATCATCCCTATGTACATAGAAAACCAAAAGTTAACCCTAATTGTACGCCAAAGACGCATTTAGCCTTGTAAACCGTAGACGCCTAAGGGCGTAGGCCTTGTAAACCAAAGGTGCGTCTATCCTTGTAAACCGAAAGCGCGTCTAGCCTAGTCTCAAAAGTATTAGTAGAAATACCTAGAGCCGGCTCACTTCAAATAAAATTTTAAAGTAGCAAAATATTTTCTACCAACTACGATTAATTTTAAAAGCGTTATATTTCTTACAAAACTAAGAAATTACGCCAAATAAGTGTACTTCAAAGTAAACTTACTTCATTCATTTAGGAACACAAAAATGAAATCAAAATTATAATCGTAAACATACCACATATCGAATCCATGTACACCAGATAATTATCTTTCGTATTATTTTATTCATAAAGATAAGTATGTACAGTTTTTAACTGTAAGATCACTTCTGTAAAATCACGTTAATTAATGAAATCGACAATCTTTATGAACGGCCTCTTAATAGAATAAGAATTAACTTCTTGAACTAAAATAGGAAAACATGGTTTGTGGGGTCATATTTTTATATAAAAAACGTAAAGTTACCACAAAACAAAAACATACGACAAGCTGAAGAGATTCTCTAGTAGCTACTAGTATTAAATTGCATATAAACCTCACAGATGATTGCAAGAGAAATAAGAATATTATCATAAGGGCTTGGGTAGGTTAATATTTTTGGCATAAATAATAGCGGAAACGTATAATAATATCAAAAATACGTACTGTGACGAAAGAGGATTGTGATAAATAAAATGATGATAAAACGCCGAAAAACATCGAAAATGTGCAGAAGTGAGGTTATTTTCCATACTCTTTCCACGTAAAGTAAAAGACAGACAAATGTGTTCATAAAACCTAGCCTTAAGCTACGACTATAGCGTCATGGTACTACTAAAACCCTTTTGAAGGTCAACGTAACCTGGTACCAATTCTACAGTAAGTATCACGTTATCCGTCTTATTCTCCGTATCCGTACATCCCCAGGGTACAGTGTCAAGGTCGACTACTAACGACAATTAGAATGCACTTAGAATGGTATGAAATATAAAAAAAATAAACTTAATAACCTCTGCGGAACACATTGTCCAAGATAAAAGTTCCTATTTTCATAATTCATTATGTAATGCATTTCCAGAGTTTAAATCACGAAAGTTACAGTTGGGCAGTAAAGATAAAAAAAACATTCATTTCATGACCTCTCTTTATATCATGAAAATTACAATTCCAATATCAACGCACTATTTCCATCATGGTGACGACTGAGTGTAGTTTTGTGTGCAGTGTATGCACGGCCGAAGAGTCGCCTCGGCCACGTGCAATGATTGTGAAGTGTTTATGCACTGTCGAAGAGTTGGCTCGACCACGTGCAATGTTTGTGAATAATGGTGTGAATGCACGGCCGAAGAGTCGCCTCGGCCACGTGCAATGATTGTGAAGTGTTTATACACTGGCGAAGAGTTGCCTCGACCACGTGCAATAATGTTTGTGAGTAATTGTGTGTATGCACGGCCGAAGAGTTGCCTCGGCCACGTGCAATGATTGTGAAGTGTTTATACACTGTCGAAGAGTTGCCTCGACCACGTGCAATAATGTTTGTGAGTAATTGTGTGTATGCACGGCCGAAGAGTCGCCTCGGCCACATGCAATGACTGTGAAGTGTTTATGCACTATCGAAGAGTTGCCTCGACCACGTGCAATGTTTGTGAATAATGGTGTGTATGCACGGCCGAAGAGTAGCCTCGGCCACGTGCAATGAAAAATAGTCATAAATCTCTCGAGTGTATAAAAACATGAAACTACCCAACTTAATTTCGTAATTTTAGCTCGGTTTAAAACGTTAGAAAAGTAAGAAATTCGTGAGCGTACATACTTTGGTTCTTCCACTGCTGATTTGTGATGAAAACTACAGTAATAACGGTGAACTACTTTTACTTTCTTCACAGGAACACACCATGATATTATTAACTAGGTTATAGCAACAATACGTTAGCAGTTTTCCCTAACAATACTTCTCTTCTTGACGATTGGAAAGTGACTGAGCCCGCAACTGACTTTCGTTGACCGTTCTGCCGCCTATCCCCACCGCTTACCTTCCCATTCCACTGCAAATGGCGGGAAACGGCGGAGCCAAGCGTCGGTGTTGCCAAGCTATTAAACTAAAATACTACTATTATTCTTTCAATTTTGATTCGAAATCATAACAATAAAATGGATTAATTACTATCAAACTACAAAACGTCACACAAGAATGACAACCAAGTGGGCACCCCACTAAATTTTAGTTATGCAGCACAAAGCGACTGAACACTGGTTGCATAATAGCGAGCGAGCATAATTTGTATACTCATCTATGTAGGTTTTCTATAAGT
The DNA here is from genome assembly GCA_943789525.1 of Agriphila geniculea. Classification (NCBI taxonomy): domain Eukaryota; kingdom Metazoa; phylum Arthropoda; class Insecta; order Lepidoptera; family Crambidae; genus Agriphila; species Agriphila geniculea. The sequence goes on from OX038871.1 coordinate 25,295,877, forward strand.
ACTTAAGGTGGTACCCTGAGCGAAAGTGGCGCCGCGGTGAATTTTATTTAATATTATAGTTATAATACACAATTTTAATAATGTTTATCGTGGAGATTTTAGGGCCCACAGTCTAGTATTTTTAGACGGTATCGTTACATTCCCTAGTAGTCGCTGCTAGAAGTAGATAGAAAAACTGCTAAAAGTGGCCGTTTTTGACACATTTGCTATCTACTTCTACGAATGACTACGAGAGCATGTCATGATACCTTCTAAAAATACTAGACCATGGGCCCTAAAATCTCCACGATGAACATTATTAAAATCTTTTTCTATTAATAACTTATTAAATAAAAACCTCTGAGGGCGCCACTTTCGGTCATACAACCGCCTTAAACGAAAAAATATTTAGTACTTATGATATTATTTCTGCATTTTTTTGCCTTCTTTGCGTCTTTAACACCATTTGACTACACAGGACGTCATTTTTAATAAACTCTCTTGTTTTTTTATAAAACAAACTGCAATAATTAGGTATTGTAAAGAAGCTAACGTCTGCCATGGGGTGCATGATTGGCCCGACTATGCTTTGCGAGATGTTATGTTTAGCCCCGTGGTGTCATTTTTAGGCAAGATTTTCAATTACGACAACTTCCATCGATTTTAGTTCGCTGTTTTTCTATATTGTCTCAGGTTTGTCGGTACCACTGTTGTCGTTAATATGTATAAAATGTATGACAATCTGAGGGCATTTAAGTCGCGCGCGAGTGAATAGTTTACTTCTAGGCTAGCGGGTTTCATCGTAGATTGCGTCACTGCCACAGACCATACAACAAGTACATCACTGCTTACCAATGGCGTGATAGTGGCCAAGTGCTTGCCTATTTCCCATAAGAAAAATGTAAAGTTTGTTGTTATTCGACACAAAATTGTCAGCTTCATCTCAAATTTAAAATTGTTTAAATCATTTTATTACAATTAGATAAGTGATTTATGATTCAGAATAAATCAATTTAAATTAATTACTTAAAGAATAATGTAATTACATAATAATAATTGGAAACGAACGAAATGTGCAATTACGATAAATGTGAAACGTCTTTTTTGTCTCTTGAATAAAACAACCGACTTTAGTCGACATTAAAATACTAAATGTCAAATTAAATATCGTTACAAAATAGTTTTCAGCCAATAGCTGAATAGAAAAACGATTTCCAGTAAAAGTTGCCAACTAGTTCTGCATTTTAAGCACCCCAGAGAGGACGCCTGCAAAAACTGGATTACTGTCGACACTCGTTACTTCGACTCCCACTATCTCTCGAATACTTCTAATGCAACGAAATAGAATTTATTTTGCCAAAAACGTTTTTCTTATAATTCACTCTAAAGAAATTTCGTTTTGTTGACAGTAAGCGAAAAACTCTTTAAAAGTTAACAACTTTTTTAGAAAAACGAGATTTAATATGATTGCATTAAAAGAAGTTTATCTTAAAAGTTTATATTTTATTTGGAAACTAAATAAATTAACTACCTTTAAGGATTACAAAAATTAAGATAGTACTTTAGTTAAATGCTATGCTAATAAAATTTGTAGTTACATTTAAATATAATAGTATACTTAGCTCAGCACCTTCGGGCACTACGTCAATAGGCGGGGTATCGAAAGGTTTGAAAAATGACACTACGTCTTATGAAGTTGTGTGTTGTTTGGAAAATGTAGGCATGGAATTATTTTATTGTCATTTTACGAACCCACCACATGGTTCAAGAACCATCTGTTCACTTTTGTGGACACTTGTGTAATTTTTGAGTTTTTAAAACTTTGAACGACCGTCCAGTAAAATGAGGATTTTGCGCTTTGTACGTTGTCTTTTGTAGGGTACGAAGTTAAAATAACAATTAAAGGTACATCAATTCAGAATATAAAACGACCTTATTAACAGGGAGCACTTTAAACATTAACATTAGCCATGTAAATGTTACATGGCCGGAGCCAGTCGTCGCAAACTGTTTCTCTTGTTTAAGTATTCTGGAGCTTAGATCTTCCCTGTTCAGAGCATCAAAGCACACATGAATCAACATCAAATTGCTTTGGACATTGAACTTCACCTAGTGAATTTAATTTGATCTATTTAACAGGATCAAATATTGTTTTAACTGGATACCAACAGCAATAACATAATTAAAAAAAAAAACTTCTAACGAAAATATTGAATAGCAGTTTTTTTAGTCATTCGTTTTTGAAACGATCTGAGTCTAACAACATAACTGTGTATAAAATTGAATACTTTATTATATCAATTTCGACACTTAAATAAACAAGTTCAGGATATCTCAAGAAAACCACATCGCGAAACCCTGTAAGGGTTGACTACGTACAGCTAAGGCCATAGACACAATTACATATTCCTCATGCAGCGACTGCGAGTAATAATAAATGGCAAACCTGTGTTCATCCAGAACATCTGTTTACGGAGTAAAAGGTCTGGAGCGCCGACAGCGCCCGAGAGGGCCGTGAATATAGAACGAGCTCGATACGTGTGGCTGCTTGAATACTTCATGTTGGTCGGTACATGCCCTTATATTGGACCTAAGTGTAAAATCCTTACGTATACTTTGAATGGAAGATGATGTTAACTAAAATCCTCCACCAAATGTAGGTACACTCTTTTAACAAATGAAATATTGTTTACATGGAAACAACCATTCTGGAGGTATGTTAGTTGAATGAAATGTGTAAAAGACGTCATAATGGATGGCAGGATAAAGAATTGACGATTTAAAAATTTAATGCTTATTATGTGAGCTTATTTGAATAAAGAATATTTCTCTTGCACTTTCATCCCATGTGTGGAATGAATACTAATTCATGCTGGTCGGTACACGCCCTTATATTGGACCTAAGTGTAAAATCCTTACCTATACTTTGAAATGGAAGATGGGTCTTAACTAAAATTCTCCACCAAATGTACACTCTTTTATCAAGTGATATATTCTTTATATGGAAAAGACTATTTTGAAAATATAGTTGAATGTAATGGGTAACCCCCATGAAATGGCGTGAATACTTCATGCTGGTCGGTACACGCCCTTATATTGGACCTAAGTGTAAAATCCTTACCTACACCACAGAATAACTAATAGTACAAGTACAGAAGCAGCATTCCGCTAAGTCATTTAAATAAATAGCAACTTTTGCTCCAACACAATAAAGCGCAATTCAAGTCGCGTAGCGATTTTATCGCGTGCTCTTACCTTTTCTGACGACGCAACGTCAGGGTCGTCTTCCGTGTAGCATATATAATGTGTAAAACGACAATTGTTTATTGGTTTTTTGATTTTGACATCCGTACACGGCATAGTAATGGCGCGTTGACATTGTTACTATTATAAAGAGACAAATACCTATGCAGGCATTAAGATGCCGCGCTTGTACACAGGCGGGCCGGGCGTGTGGCGGCCCGCTGCTCACTTGTGCTTCCGTAGGCACGGCTAGCGGTAGGTGCTTATCGCGCGACCTTGAGCGAGTGAAGGAGGCCTGCTTATATTTTGAAATGGAAAATTGGTCTTAATTAAAATCCTGCATTAAATGTACACTTTTTTAACAAGTGAAATATTGTTAACATGGAAAAGACCATTCTGGGAATATAATATGGCAGTTGAATGTAATGTGTAACCCCGTGAGATGGCGTGAATACTATCATACTGGTCGTTGCATGCACGGCCTATTTGACCTATGTGTAAAATATAGTTTAAAATGTGAAGGAGAGTCTTAACTTCAAACCTTGATGAACTAGGTACTTGGATTTTTTAGTAAAAACATATTGACATGTGAGAACGTGTAAATTCTTCATGACGGTCGGCACACGCCCTTATATTGGACCTAAGGTAAAATCCTTATACTTTTTGGCTAGTTTTATAAGAAGAGACGCCTTCACCAAAAACCTTGAGGAACTTGCACTAGTTTAATATGTATAAAATTGTTTGCATAGAAATGACCTTTCTCGGAATATTTCATTTTTTAAAGTAACCTCACCATGATACATTTACCTTTATATTGGACTTTTGTGTGATATCCTTAAACTCCTTGGAGTACTGTAATAGAAGAAAGTCTCTGCTTGAATCCTTGATGAACTGCTTGGACTATTTTCAAGAGTGAAGGATCGTGTTAACACAGAAACGATCTTTCTGAAAACATGTTATTCTTGAAGGTTTCACCTAACCATAAGTGAATAGTTCATGCTCGTTAGAATCAATATCACGTTGGATAAGTAGATAGTAAAGTTAGACTTTAAAGTGAAATTGGATCTAACGGCTTCGTAAAGATCGTACTTAAAACTGAAATAGTTCCCGAATTTGAACTATCTTCGGCGTAGTGCAGCGTCAATAGCTCCATCGCAGCTGTAAATATTTGATGGCGATCGATGCAGCCGGTGCATACGAATGACAGGCGAAATAAACCAGAGATAAAATATCTCAGAAAGGAAAACGAACATACGTGTTACTGGAGAAAGATAGAACAGTTGCAGCAGGGTCTAATCTTGAAGGTCCAATGGGCACCAGGCGAATGAAAAAATGAGGTCCAATGGGCACTTTTTGATTTTGGGTCCGATTTTGGAGGTCCAATCAAGATTATGCGAAACTGGTGATATTATCAAAAACATTTAAAAGTTAATGCTAATAAACTTTTAATAAAACAACTAGGATGACATAACGCAGTTGAGTTGTTTTTAGCTGTATTTAGTAGTATTATTACTAGTAAGAATATATTAAATAGAGCTTTGTTTTGTCATCCTAGTTATTAGCGGAAGATCCTGGGGACATCACCTTGCATTTTGGAGACAAAGCAAACCGCTTGGAACGGGTGTTCCTGGGGGTGATCTGAGCTGATTTAGCCCGGTTGCCACGCGGTTCCTCCCAGCAGGTGGGCAGGGGAGGAGGGAGAACGGTGCGTCCGGCGGGCCTCACTCTAAGCTTCATATCTGCATACATGTAGCAACTATATCAAGTTTGGTATCTTTTTCTTATAATTCGAGGACAAGGAATTCATTTTTGGAACTAAATTTTTTCACATCCATACAAAAAAACCGCGAAATTAAAAAACGCAGCAGAATTAAAACTATGAAAATTTTCGATAGAAAAAAAATACTAGTGAATAGCCCAGTTGTTCCACTTTATATAATAATAAACTTGTTTAGCATTTTTGTGTAAGAACTGTGTTAAAAAAAATATTTTTGTTGCATGGCAGAATTTTCTCTGCCATTTTTTTTTTTCGAAAATTTTCTAAAGAATTAAAACTATGTAGATTTGCACCAGAAAAAAATAATGAAAAAATGGCTCAGTTAATTTACAAAATAAATTAATACATTTGTTAAACAGTTTTGTCTAGTTACTGAGTTTATAAAAATGTTTTAAGTTGCGTGGCGGATTTTTTTCTACCATTTTTTTTGGACATCCTCTAGAGAATTAAAACTATGGAGAATTTCCCCAGAAAATAAATACTGGTGAATAGCCCAGCTATCTTACTATAAAAAAAAATTAATTTGTCAAACATTTTTGTCTAGAAACTGCGTTAAAAAAATATTTTTTGTCGCGCAACGCAATTTTCTCTACAATTTTTTTTATTTTCTACAAAATTAAAACTATGAAAATGTGCCCCAGAAAAAAAAATTAGGTGAATAGCCCAGTTATTTTACTATATAGAATAAGACATTTGTCAAACATTTTTGTCTAGTAACTGTATTAAAAAAATGTTTTGTGTCGCGTGGCGTTAATTTCTGTACTATTTTTTTCGATAATCCTCTACAGAATTAAAACTATGAGCATTTGCCCAAAGAAACAAAAATACTAGTGAATAGCCCAGTTATCCTACTATATAGAATAATAAATTTGTCAAACATGTTTATCTAGTAACGGTGTTAAAAAAATGTTATAACTGTTGGGGAAACGTTCGCCATTAGAATTGTTATAAAAATGTGATAAAATTAACATACCTAGTTATGAGATATTAAAAAATGCAGGTTAAAATAAATCAATTTAATTGTTCGCAGATTTTAGATTTCTTTTAATGCAGTTGCACTTCCCTGCGCATTTTGTTTTGCAGCAGCAATGAATTAATTCTAAACAAGCAGCAGATGCAGCAAGGTAGTTTTGTTCAAATAGGCTCCCAATAGCCATTTTGTTTGGACCAGCCCCAGTCAGCAGGGCATGGCAGCTGTTGCTAAGGGGCTATAATCTGTCCCCAAACACAGCCTCCTTGGTAAAGTGCACGGAGAATATGGTTACGAAGTGCATCTTCCAGTGGAGGCAGATTTTCCAGCTGGAGACCTTTTTTTGTAAAGAGACTAAAGAGTACTTTTCTGCACACATTTACACTCGAACTTGTACCTGATCTGAAATCAGTAACAAATTAAAATTCAAAATGTTAAAATAATGTCTAGGAAACAATTCACATCTCGTAATTCAAATCTCTTCAGACTTAATATTGTAAGGTTCTTACTTGTCATACAAGACAATAATATTTTTTTACAATATAAGCAATGCCTGCTCAATATTGCCTTATTTAACGTATTTAAACCCTTCAAATACTACAAGATTTGTGCTCCAAGCTTGAAATGTGCTTTTTTTACCCTTTCCACACAAAAAAGACACAGTGTCGCAACCTGAAAAGGCGTGGAAGTATGGCAAGACTTCAGTCTTTTCTGGTGCTGTAAAATAAATTATAATCAATGCGTTACAACTGAAATCATATATTTAACAAAAGTTTGTAGCACGTGACCAATCGCTCAGATGACCTCGTACTGCAGTAACCTTACAATATTAAGTCTGAAGTGAAGAGATTTGAAATACGAGATGTGGATGGGTTCCTAGACATTATTTCAAAATTATGAATTTTTATTTGTTACCGATTTCAGAGCAGGCACAAGTTCGAGTGTAAATGAGTGCCGAAAAGTTCTCTTTACAAAAAAAGATCTCTAGCCACATGAGTTATTTACTCATGTGCTCTAGCTGGAAAATCTGCCACCAACGGAAGATGCACTTCGTAACCATATTCTCCGTGCAGTTTACCAATGAGGCTGTGTTTGGGAACAGATTATAGCCCCTCAGCGACAGCTGCCATGCTCTGCTGACTGGGGCTGGTCCAAACAAAATAGCTATTGGGAGCCTATTTGGGCAAGCCTACCTGTTGCATCTGCTGCTTGTTTAGAATTAATTCGTTGCCGCTGCAAAACAAAATGCGCTGGGAAGTGCAACTGCATTAAAAGAAATCTAAAATGCACAGACCTATGTACATGTAGTGGCAACTGCGAGAAATAAAATTATTTTATTTTAACTCGCATTTTTTTTAACATCTCATAACTATGTCAATTTTATCATATTTATAATAATTCTAATGGCGAACGTTTGCCCAACATCTTTATTTATATATTTAATTTGTAACATAATATATTTGTCATATATTTGTCAGAACTAATTTATCAATGTAATGTAATGTAAATTATCAATGCAACCAGAAAAATAACAACTTATCAGAACATAACTTTGCAGGTCCGCCGCGTGACACAGATTTTTAGGGTTCCGTAGCCAAAATGGCAAAAAACGGAACCCTTATAGATTCGTCATGTCTGTCTGTCTGTCTGTCTGTCTGTCTGTCTGTCTGTCTGTCTGTCCGTCCGTATGTCACAGCCACTTTATTCCAAAAGTATTAGGACTACATAGTTGAAACTTGGTAAGTAGGTGTATTTTGTGAACCGCTTTACGATTTTTACACAAAAATAAAAAAATAAAAGTTTAAAGGGGGGCTCCCCATACATGGAAATGAAACTGAAAATATTTTTTTTCATCACACCAATACTTGTGGGGTGTCTATAGATAGGTCTTTAAAAATGACATTGAGGTTCCTAAGACTATTTTTTTTCAAAGTCAACCGTTTGAAAGATATATGCCTCCAAAGTGGTAAAATGTGTGTCCCCCCCCCTTTAACTTTTAAAGTAAGAGGGTGAAAAATCTAAAAAAAATGTAAGCTATAGATCTTAATAAACACTTTCAACGAAAATTGGTTTGAACGAGATATAGTAATTAGTTTTCAAGATATAGTACATTTTCCAAAACCGCAAATATAACTTTGTCATTCATACAAACACTGTGAAAAACAAAGTTATTTTTTCAGACGAAAAATGATAGCGGTATTAAAATATGGTATGGTATAATGTACCTACGGAACCCTACTGCGCGTGGCCCGACACGCACTTGGCCGGTTTTTTTTTAACACAGTTACTAGACAAAAATGTTTGACAAGTTTATTTTTCTATATAGTAGGATAACTGCGCTATTCACTAGTATTTTGTTTCTTTGGGAAAATCCTCATAGTTTTAATTCGGTAGAGGATTTTCGAAAAAAAATGGTTGAGAAATTTCCGCCACGCGACACAAAACATTATTTTAATACAGTTACTAAACAAAAATGTTTAACAAATGTCTTATTCTATATAGCAAAATAACTGGCCTATTCACATATTTTTTTTCTGGAGTAAATTATCATAGTTTTAATTTTGTAGAAAACATTCGAAAATTAAAAAAAATGTAGAGAAAACTCCGCCGTGCGACACAAAATATTTTTTAACGCAGTTTCTAGCAAAAAATGATAAACAAATTTATTTTTGTATATAGTAAGATAACTGGGCTATCCATCAGTATTTTTTTTCTAGGGAAAATCTTCATAGTTTTAATTCTCTAGAGGATTTTCGAAAAAAAATGGCAAAAAAAATTCCACCGCTCGACTTAAAACATTTTTTAACACAGGTACAAGACAAAAATATTTAACAAATGTATTATTTTATAAATAAATTAACTGAGCTATTTTTTCATTATTTTTTTCTGGTGCAAATCTACATAGTTTTAATTCTATAGAAAATATTCGAAAAAAAATTGGCAGAGAAAATTCCGCCGCGCGACAAAAAACATTTTTTTAATACAGTTACTAAACAAAAATGTTTAACAAATGTCTTATTCTATATAGTAAAATAACTGGGCTATTCACATATTTTTTTTTTGTGGGGTAAATTATCATAGTTTTAATTTTGTAGAAAACATTCGAAAATAAAAAAATGTAGAGAAAACTCCGCCGTGCGACACAAAATATTTTTTAACGCAGTTTCTAGAAAAAAATGATAAACAAATTTATTTTTTATATAGTAAAATAACTGGGCTATCCATCAATATTTTTTTTCTAGGGAAAATCTTCATAGTTTTAATTCTCTAGAGGATTTTCGAAAAAAAATGGCAAAAAAAATTCCGCCGCGCGACTTAAAACATTTTTTAACACAGGTACTAGACAAAAATATTTAACAAATGTATTATTTTATAAAGTAAATTAATTGAGCTATTTTTTCATTTTTTTTTTCTGGTGCAAATCTACATAGTTTTAATTCTATAGAAAATATTCGAAAAAAAATTGGCAGAGAAAATTCCGCCGCGCGACAAAAAACATTTTTTTATACATAGTTTTTACGCAAAAATGTTTGACAAATTTATTATTATATATAGTGGGATAATTGGGCTATTCACTAGTATTTTTTTTCTGGGGAAAAGTTTCATAGTTTTAATTCTGCAGAGGATTTTCGAAAAAAAAATTGTAGAGAAAAAAATTCATTTTTTAATTTCGCGGTTTTTTTGTATGAGTGTGTGAAATTTTAGTTCCAAAAATGAATTCTTTGACCTCGAATTATAAGAAGAAGACACCAAACTTGATATAGTTGCTACATGTATGCAGATATGAAGCTTAGAGTGAGGCCTGCCGGACGTACCGTTCTCCCCCCTCCCCTACCCACCTGCTGGGGGGAACCGCGTGGCAACCGGGCTAAATCAGCTCAGATCACCCCCAGGAACACCTGTTCCAAGCGGTTTGCTTTGTCCCAAAAATGCAAGGTCCCCATACAAATCGATCCCCACGATCTCGTACTATATTAACTATTAAAAGTTTTAAAACGTGTAAAAATGACAAACTAATATAAGTCTAATAACGTAAAATTTTATGATTCTGTTTTAATATAGCTTTGACTGAGATGCAAGTTATCTTTAATTGTATTAGAAATCATAATTACTTCTGATTAGACAAATACGGACGTGAAAATAATTTCCTTAAAACACACAGTCACATGCACCACAGACAGACCTATTATTTTGTGTCATATGTGTATATGACTTACAAACCTTGTTTTCTTTCGGATTTGAAATTGGGGAGCAAAGGCATTTTCAAAAACTGTAAAATTCTTACGTTTAAAGTGCATCAAAATTCACCATACAATAAAGGCTACCCAATCGTCTCCGTCCGAATTTACATCTTAAATTCACTGCAATAAGTAGTACCTTGTATTAAGATTGCAAATAAAATATGAATAAAAAGAATTGGAATTAGAAACGGAATATAAAACAAACAAAAAAAAAAAATCCAAGAAGTGCGATTTTCAAGAATAAATCTTAAGTAGAGATGAAAATTGTGACCTGCTCGTAGCATCTGGCCATTGAGCAAGGAAAATACGATCTTTCAAATAAAACAAGCAAAGATTATAACAAGGATTGAAACCCTTAGGAAAGTTTAAAATTTTCTGTGATTTTAGAGATTGATTTTACTTTTAATATGAGAGAAGAATTAAGTTTTAAAAACTGAATGACAAGGTCTAACTCAAATCAAACAGAAGTGAGATAAATTGAAAGTTATTAATTATTCATATCCAATTATTTGGGTGACACTTTGTTCGGAATGTAAAATGTTGAGATCCGAGTCACCATTATTTATTAAGGCACAATATTTTAGTACCTCCAATTTTCCAAAGACAAATTTTAAAAGACGATTGTTTATTGCAAAAACTCTAAAATGTTTCACATCGACGAGTTATAATACTTTACTCAAAAAGCTTAACGGATCTTTCAACAAAATTGTCCGACATAAAGTTGAGGTTTAATCGATTCGACTGCGCAGAAAGCAGTATAAATCAGAGAGTTCAAGCAAATTAATGAATTGGAGCCATAAAGATACGGCATGGCATAAATATGAAGGTGTATGAGTTTACTGTTCCCCTACTATTGACCTACCATCGAGTACAGTTGCCATGTTCGTTGCTTTACGATGGAAATATTTTAGACGCTGCGTTGAAGTAACTGCGAGAATTTTGCGGTAGAATATTCATTCTATTGAGATTTAAAGTCTTCATAGATTCACAGCGATATCGAAAATACTGTGTCCCAGTTGCTGGAATGTATGTTTTAAAGTCTTTGCTGTTATCAACATCGGATGCAACGGTGTTCCTGTTAAGATTACTTTTTAAAATGAGGTAATCAGATAGAAATAAATAATATAAATAAACATTGATGCCTTGTTCGATTGATACCTTGCGGTTTTGGGTTTCATTCAGTCACAGAATATAACGAGTATCTATAGTAGGAGCTCGATGGCGCAGTGATTTAGCACCTGGCCTAGCGATTGCTGAAATTAAGCAAATTTTGCAAGGGTCGGTCATGGGATGGGTGATCAAAAATGTATTATCTCGAGCTTCTCCGTGCTTCGGAAGGCAACGTTGAGCCGTTGGTTCCAGCTGCATTTGCAGTCGTTACCACCCACCAATACGCATTGGGTCCGCGTGGTGGGTTATGGCCCAACCTTCTTATCCACCTATAAAGAAGGCCAATGCCCCAGCAGAGGGGACATTAAAATGGTTGATGTTAAAATCACTAAACGCCTGATATAAAGCAGTCACCAAGCCTTTAGCCATTGATGTGCAATTTTAATCTGTCAAACCTGATAAACATGTAACAATGTCAGAAAATTGAGTTGTGTACTCACATCATCTGTCCACACGTCGGAGATAAAGTAACCCTGGTAGGGGAAGATCGAAGCCTGCTGATGGATCGTAGGGAGTATCAAGGCCTGAAAGGGTTACAGATCGTAAAGTGCTATCGCGGGACCCGAGTGTTCCTCTTATCTGCTTGGCGAACATTGATATTGCTTGTGAAAACGTTGCCAATAAAGATTTTCTCCAAATTACAGCAGTAAAAAAAACTTTGGGAGTTATCTGTGCGGATTTCGGCTGTTGAAATAGGCCTCATTGGTGCTTTTATTGAAATGGAAAGGATGTAGGCCTTTTGTTATTTGAATTTCGGTGAATCCTTTGTAAAATGTTTTAAAAACAAATAATAAAATTCTGCACGTATTATTATTTAACATACTAGCGGCCGCCCGCGACTTCGTCTGCGTGGAAAGGTTTTTTTGCTATCCCTCGGGAACTATACTTTTTTTCGGGATGAAAGGTACCCTATGTCCTTCTTTGTACCCCTAACAACGTGTATGCAAAATTTCATGATGATCGGTTCAGTAGTTAGGACGTGAAGGCGTAACAAACAAACAAACAAACAAACAAACAAACAAACGGACTTTCGCATTTATAATATTAGTAAGGATTATGTAGATTTGATGGCTTCATTTGTATTGAAGCTCCATACTAGTGGCTCTGTGAGCTGTAGACCTCGCGTGACATTTAGGTAATGGCAATAGTTATATTTTATGATAATTGTTAATTTTCCAATGGTTTGCTTGTGAAAAGTTATATTTGCTTTGATATAATTCGGTAACTTTATGTAGTGTAAACTCAACACTGTCTTAGCCTATGTACAAACACAATACTTTCCATTCATATGTATAATATTGATCTGTATGTTTCCCTTATCCAATAAAATAAAAAAAAAATAACTGTGTTGCCAATAAACGTTTTACTTACATATTATTACGAATATGATCGAAACTGGTAAAAGACTGTGTAGACAAACTGAATGAACTGGGACAAAAGAATAAAATTATTCTAAAATGGGTACCAGGGCATTCAGGCATCATCGGAAATGAAAAAGCCGACGAGCTTGCTAGAACTGGGGCGCGAGAGCAACAGATCGGCCCAGAACCTTTCTGCGGAATCTCAAAAAACCAGGCTACGCAACTCCTTAAAGATAACCTTTTGGACGAGTCGAGAAAATTCTGGCTAAAACAGCCAGGATTGAGACATGCCAAATCCTTGGTGGAAGGCTACTCGCAGAGACGGACGATTGAACTTATACAGTTCAGTAGATCGAACGTCAGTGCGACTGTTAGAGCCTTAACCGGACACTGCAAACTAAACAGACACAGATACTGACGTCTGCAGATATTGTAATGAGGAGCTGGAAACGCCCAAGCACCTCTTATGTGACTGTGAACCCCTAGTCCACAAGCATAGTATCCATCTGGGGTGACAAGTAATCGACCCAGAGGAAATTAAAACTTTGAAAACCAGGAAGATACTAGACTTCTTGGAAGCCGCTGGGCTTAAAGAGTTACTTGGTGGCGAGTTAGTTAATAGATCTTTTAGGTCGCAGTGACTACAGCTTTATCTGAGCTGCATAGCCCCTAACAATCAAATAATAAAAATACATATTATTATATTATACTATAAGTAAGTATCCACCATTTTTTTTTTTTTTTTAATCTGAATCGACAAAAAAATCTTTATAATTATCGAACCTTCACACAAAGTTTCACGAGAATCGGTTGAGAAATGCGTCCTTTTGAGGAGAACAGCCGCACATATGAAACGTATGAAAGCATTTTTGCCTAAGCTGAAACGGACACACTTCGTTCGCGCTTCGCGCTCGCTCGGTCAATAATATTAGTTGTCCAAATAATATTTCTTATAGTCTGAAACTGCTGCAAACAAAAGTAACAAAACAAAAAGTCCACAAATATTCTTCACACTTCAATAAATAATTCATACTACTTCATTAGATAAACTATTTTTGTACCTATACAAAACTGTTCTTCGACATATAAAGCCTGATTCACACATATCAGAAGTCACAGTTCCGTCATAGTTCCGGCACAGTACCGCCACCGTGATAATTATTCTATCACACATTCTCTATGAACATATTCACTGACACTAATAGGTGTGAACGCGTTCATAGAGAATGAACGAAAAAATATGACCACAGTGACGGTACTGTGTCGAAACTTTGACGGAAGAGCCTTCACTGATATCATGTGTGAATCTAGCTTTTGAACGTCAAAAATTCGATCCAAACTGTTCACGGTGTTAGCTTACACATAACGATGTTTTGTAAACAACCTTACATGTATATTTGACCGCTAAAAGCGACGCACTGGAAGAGCTGAGCGCACGAAATGGTATCAAATTGACCTTTGTACAGCCGGGACTCGAGCCAGCGTCCTTCAGGACTCGGTGAGAATTTAAAGGTTTAGGGAGGGAGTCCATTACAAGATAAAGCGGGAAGTTGTAATAAAAATGAGGCGTTATTTACAAAAACGACCTATGTCCATTTTTGGCACATTTTACTTTTTGACTGTAGGTAGATTGCTATCTTTTAAGTTGTATTATTGGTTTTGACAAAAACAGCCCCCAACACACATTAATCTTGGTATGAAAAATTTGGGTTTTTCAAAAACCGCCAAGGTTTGTATGTAGAGTACTCGTATTGTACAAAAAGAGCCTAAGTCCAAAACTGTTTTTACTGTGTCCTGAAAAGTCAATGTTTTGCAAAAACGCTGTTTTTGGAAATAACGCCTCAAATACGAGTATCACGTAGTTAAATAATTTTAGATTGAGAACTATCTACTTTTGCCAATTGCAGGCAGAGTAGAGTGCAGATTTTCTGTTCGAAGTATTTGCATAAGTAGTCTTAAACATTGTTACTATTTGCGAAGCTGTTTTGTCAAATAAATGCCACCATAAAAAAACTAAAAAAAAACTTTAAAAATCTACTAATGAGTGTCTTAAATCACTCAACTTTATATATCCGTAGCATGAACGAGAAAAAAAAACGAGTGTAAAAAAAATGATAGAGTAATTTTTTTTGGGAAATTTGTACACGGCCATCTACCGCCAAAAAGCGAAATGAAATTTTTCGTACATGATTACTCCATCGAGTACTTGTACGCGCGTTTTTTTTTTCTCGATAGATGTTCATGCTAGGGGCACAGAGCTTCTAAGTTTATTGTCTTGTGGCTGATAGCTACCGCGTAAGATTAATTCTGGTGTAAATTGGAATTTCCTCCCAATGTTTTAAGAGGTAAGCGAAATGAGAGGGATATACGTCAACCGCTAACTACCAGACGCACCTTGCAAAATAAAAGGTTACGTAAATCGCCATCGCTTACCATTAAAGCCCCTCCACGCGTCCCTTCATGGAGCTACATTTACATAAAGGGCGCGTGCTCCGGGCCCCGATAGCGGGCCATTGTAGGAACGACAACTGATGGCTCAAATACACTGGTACGATACAAGTACGTCTATGGTTTACTCTTTCTCGAATGATCGAGTATTCATGTAAATACTAACTTATTGAAGAATGTGCTATGAGAAATGACAAAGGCTATGTCTGTAATTACCATTGTAGTAGTTTTATCTATTCCTGAAGACTATGCTAAGCGATAGAATTTTTTCGTTCGCGCATCTCGCTTTTGTATTAAAATATTTGGTAAAAAGACGAAGAAGTCAGATCAGAACAGCCATTTATTTTGAGATCAAAGAAATACATTCTGATGAATAAACATTGATAAATGTTATTTATAAGACACCGGGAGATGGCGCTATATACTCGGAACACCAATTAGATATTATACGAGTAGTATATCATCACCGTGATAAATTAATACCGAACACTATAATCCGCAGTCTAAGCCAGGTAAGTTAATTATACCTCGTCAAACAGTGATGCGTAATAAGCATTAATGACACGGCGAAAATGTGCGATCCGATTACAGCGCGCGAACGGACCAATTGTTCGCGTAATTGATATTCGGAATCATGTCAAAGGGGCATTAGTCTCTCTAAATCTACTCCACTCTTACTCCGCTGAATTAACGCTCAGCCACCGGGCTGGCAAATTATTTTGATGTCGTTCCCTTTGAGTTGCGTCCCGTGAATAAAAACACCCTGAAACTTTGGTGGTTTTAATTATTCTGTAAATTAATTTATGAAATGAGAAGGGTCATTTTTGCTTTTGTTAAACTTGTAGATTACTAATTTCTGTTTACGAAACTTGTGGCTTTAGTTTCTCTTTAAAAACTTGTTACAAATAATTTTATAAATAATAAAAACATCGTCGCAACATAATTTTGCTCCGACTTTACTTTGAGTAGCAGAAGTAATTGTGTAACCATTACATCAACTGAATAATTATAAGGGTTCTGTTTTTCCCCATCGAGGTTCGGAACCTCGTACTTTTTACTACATTGTATATTTCTTTACTTCAGTAGAACAAAACCCTGTATTATTATTTCGTTAACTGTTCTTCTTTTGTGCAAACAATATCGTCCAACCTACTGCATAACGAAACAGATACGATTCAATGTTGCATTGCATTAAAAACAAGTGAAGTTGCATGTGAAATGTTTTATCAGTTGCGAGTATCCACTATTGTGGCCAATAAAAGTTGAGATTGCTGCATTCACAAGCACACATGTAGTTTTGTTTGCTTTGTAACTCCCGGGCCATACCAGAATGAGAACGTGTCATTGGGTGGTCATACAATAAGTATTCATCTATGTAAAATATTAAAAGAGAGAGGTGTAGCACAGCTGAATTATTATCTTATAGAATACTGAAGTCAAATAGACAATTTACAGGCAATTTACATACTTTTCGATAGTGTTTCGCTTCGGTTTTTTAAAGTCTCAGTTTTAACCCACTTCGTTGCTACAGACCATCTATATACCTAACTAGTACGTTAAACGTACAAAATTTTATTAGTATTCTATTTTTTTGTAATGAGGTATAAACAAGGGCAACCGAGCCATAGTTGTTTTAGTATTTGTAACAAAATAAAATGAGTTATTTTCTATTCCTTTTTTCTGATCTTAAAAATAAACTTAATTAGGCTCTTAAAGCTTTTAACAAACGACTAAAATAGCTTTGAGTCTGCAGCCATTATTTCACATTAGAAATCGTGGCCTCGCCATTATGCTCTATGAATCTTCAAATATATTACACATTCGGTCTGTAAAGCAGTGCAAGTCTATTATTTTCACCATTACCCAAACTCCGATAAATCGCCGTTATTACTTGGGCCAAGGTGCTTAATAACTAGCGTTTAGAATTCCAAATTGTAATAAGCTACTCTATTATGTATTGACCTGATTTTGGTTTGTTGATTCAGCGTGTTTGCTGTGAATGAAATTAGGTGAAATTATTAAATTAGCTGTAGAAGCTGTTGGATGCTTATATAAGGTTTTGATAAGCATTGAAGCATTAAGGGGATACCTACATCTCTTTTTAAAGTAATGCCATAGGTCTTGAAAATATCGTAGAGATCTGAAATTAAGATATATATTTCTTTATATCTTTCTCCAGACACGTATAGAACCAAAAACACGATTCAATGATTTTGGCTCGATACATATTAATTTCAAAAATACCTCCTGAAAATTCTTAAAATCGAAATTATTTAGAAATGACATTTGTTATTAAAGTTGAAATTGCTTTAAACAATGTGTATCATCAATATTCAGAATCTTGTAGAAGCATTTCTCTTTAACCGCTATAGTTATTTACTACGAATTGATTTAGTGATTTTTGCGCCAAATCTGCCGAATCAGTCTCGCTCCCACTCGCGGCGTTTTCTCATTGCTATCTCGTTTTACGCTTATTTAAGATATATCCCTTTAAAATGCTAAAGTAACAAGTTTTATGGATTATGGACTGTATTATGAAGTTCTAAGAATTTCATTGAAAATTGAGTTTTTTATTTTAGCAATGCTTTACGGACTTTGCCAGACAAAATGTTTGATAAAAGAACTAAATCATCGCTTATTATGTAATTGAATTTCCATCTCAACATCAAATTATAATAATTAATTCAAGATTGGTTCTTGGAAATAAAAATGGAGGCGACTAGTTGGCAAATCTAAGCCGGGAGATAAAGTTATTTTTACAACTAAGTACAAAGAAAATCCTGGATCAATCTAAGTATAATGCAGCTGATTGTCAGTATAAACTTGTTTTACAAGGTTAACAAAAACAATTTAAAAACACATTTTATAAATATTACTTAACTCCAGAAAAAAAATCACTTTAAACAAGCCATTGTTATTAAAAACCTGAAAACGTCATGTTTTTCTTTAATTATTGATAATGATAATAAAATGTAATAATTGTGTACTCAAGTATTTTAATAGTTTGAAATGAATGAAAGAAACGGTTGATAGAGGTTGTAAGTAAAACGAAAAACCTGAAATTTTGAAGAACAATAATGTTCTAAGTTTTTAATAAGGTTGTCTCACACAAGAGCTTTAAGACATCTTGTAATGTTGAAGGCTTTGTTAATTTCGCTTTCCGCGTAAACACAGCAGCAATTAAAGTTCAAATCGTCTTACTCGAACTTCAGCGTCTGTTTGTCGCCTTATCATTAAATTCACTTTTTGCAATCATTAAGGTGGCTATGTTTGAGAAAAGTTACAAAAAAAATTATGGACGCAAGGTTATCGCATTTAAATAAGTTATAAAAGGGAAAGAGTGCATCATGTGTAGGGTCTTAAATTCGCTAAGAGTTGGGGTTGTAAATGAAATGTTGAAAAAGAAAAATCTTTGAATCTGAGAAAAAACCTCACACAGAAAATTATTTAAATGAATAAAATTGTACAAACTATGATAAAGAATAATAGTTAAGTATCTTCTCATTTCGAATGCTATACCCACTTTAATTAATCTTGTCACTTCCATCCACACTCCGATCGGCAATACGACATTGAGAATATCACTTCTCACCTATTAGCGATTTTGTGATCGTCCGTGTAATCGACATTCAGACGATATTCCATTCCTATTAACATTGTTGATGTACAAAAAAATATTCAATATTAGACTATCAATCTAGAGAGCTATCTTGCAGACGTCTCCGATATCTTCTACTTTTGTTTTACTATTTGCTCTCCCGATCTCGCTCGTATCCATCCATCCATTTGTCTCGCGTCTGTTTGTCTATTTATCATTGAAAGCGACTATTTCTCTTGTTATATCGCATCACAAAGTTCCAGCGTCGTCAGGACACTATTGAAACTGTAATGGGATAGGATCAGGATTACGTTTTATACATTCCGAGTATAGGATCCTGTTCAAAGGACCCTTTGATAGGAAGGTTTTCTTAAGCACGTCTTTAGTCGAAGGTTTTATACGCTTCAATTCTAAAATAAAACTTCACTATATAATGAAGCTTGAGGAAACTAAAGTTATTTTATTCAGATTGTTTAATATTTGATATATTATTTGTATTGAAGTCCGATGGAATTTCATTGGACTTTTCAATTCTAATTGTACGCCTTATAAATGCATGAAATATCTGCCATATCTTTAATATCGTGAAATTTCCTAACAACAAAGTAAGTAAATTATGAAAGTTATTAATTAGAACATTACAAAAAATATAAGCATCAGTTGCCTGAATGCCTAAAAACAATTATGAAAATGGAGCCTTTATGGTAAGTTATTTGTCAATTTTCTCTAATAGCTGTGTTTGTCCCACTTCATCCCAAGGTTGTTCTAAAGTCAACAGAGTATCTGTTACTCAAAGCTGTAAAAATAAACGGAGGCTGTGGCCTTGACCTTTCGCCGCCATATTTTGAGCTGTGGGCCACAGCAGAAGTGGAACCAGAAAAGAAATAGTTACAAAGACTTTGATGCAACTCGACTAGATAAAACTCGGCCGCTATTTTGATTTAATTACTGAAGACATTATTACTACGGGCTGTTATTTGATATATTTTTTTAAGTAATAATGTTTACAAAACTCACATTTTTTTTTATCTAAACTTAACGTATCATAAGTTTTTATTCAACATAAAAAAAGAAGTTTTCGTTTGTAATATTATTATCACTGTTTATTTTAGATACCTATGTTTAACAATTGAGAGTGAACAAATAAAGAGTGGCAAATTAAAAATGAATAACATAACAGGGATAGGTACATTCGTAGTTCATTTTTTTCCTTTTCACAATCCACCTGATTTTCAGTTTAGGCTCTTGATTAAATTGTTTACGAGCCTTCTTTATTGCTGAATTCGTTCTTCAGGTTTACGACTAGAATTTTGCATATCTATTCAAAGATAAATTACTCCATTGTTATTTAAATGTCTGGAGTGAGAGCAAATTATGAGAAGACAGGGAAAGGCCGTTGAAACGATGAATATTTGGAGAATTATACAAAGTAAGTATACTTTGGAAACAGTGTGCATTTTTCTGTAAAATCAATAATCCTTAGAACATTTTCGAAACATGGCAAAACAAAAAAAATATATCTTTTTTATTTTTATTGATGCAGAAAATCTGTGCGCTATCTCCTTCTTAGAGCATTTAACCAAGTAATCTCCTTAGTAACTCCGAACCTAGTTTGAAAAGATGTGAAGAATTTAATAAGCAGTGGGCGCTGCCATTATTACTTCCGCATAAGAACAACAACTGAAATTTATGGTATATATAACTGCAACTTAATATTTGCCAATAACTGATAGCCAATAGATGTTTGAACTTCGACATGATAACAAGTTTCGCAATGCTAATAGCGAGTTTGGGATACCATTAGCATGATAACTTATTATCAAGTATCGAAAAGTTTTGAATCAATCCACGTTATTGAATTCAATGCAAAAATTCAAGAATACTATTTCACTATTACTACACTATTCAAGTACTTTCAAGGCCGATTGTTTCCAGGTAAAACTCCCTTCACTCCACTTGATCGGTAGTGCTCTGTATCAAACAGAAAATCAGATTCATGATTTTACGGTTAAAATTTGCACGTCCCACTCTCCGCAAACTGGCGTAAGAGATGCAGATGAAATTGTTTCCCGATATTCAATGCATCGGTTTTGAATTTTCAAAGAGCGTATAGAATAGTGAGTCAGATTATGTTTTATGGATGAACGCAACTATTTTCTCCTGGAAATATTTCTGCTGAGTATAGAGTTTATTTGTTTATTGGGCAAAATTACCTTCGTAATATGTCTGTTCGTTGTCGCATTTCTCAACCGATTCTCAAGAAATTTTGTAAGCAAGTTCGATAATTAATATAATTTTTTTATAATTTTTTGTCGAGACTGTTTTTTGAAATAAAAAAAACACATTCCAGCCATTTCGAACAATATCCAAAAACGCGCCGTCTACACCTTAGAATAGAATAGAATAGAAAAATATTTATTTCTTTAGTTTGTATGTTACAATTTCTTTACAGGTCGATGGTGTATTCGGCCTGTATGTGTGTCAGCTACTTACAATCTACTTATATTAGTCTAAAAGATCTGTATAGGTGTCATGTAGTGCTATGCTGTGTGCTTATTAGTATATACAGAATGAATTTATATAAATTTATAATGTTGTTTCATATTGTCTTATCCTTAATATTTACAATTACCTAATTACAATCTATGGGGACGTGGAGCAGTAGTCCGTTTGCTGAGCGGTCGGCTCCTGTCTTTTTTAGTTATATAATCTATTTCACCTAATCTAGTATTAGTTAGGAGGGGGTTGTGCTGTCCGTAGCCTAGGTAGGCGTCACCAGGGGTCTCTAAGTCCTCGATGTGCATTTCGTGTAATCGGCGGAGCATGTCCTCGTTTAGATCTTGTGCACGGAGGTGCCATGGATCCCAATCGAGCATTTCCCAGAGTTGTGTAGTCTCTAGGCGTCTTGGGAATTGTCCAGTAGTTTTGAGAGCCATTCGATATTGGCGTTCAATTTTTAGTAAGTTGCTCTTACTGTAACGTGACAGTAATTGTACCACACCATAATCCAATATAGGAAGTAGGCAGGCCTGAACGACGGCAAGTTTTACCGTCAGATCCGTCTTGGCGTGCCAGCCTATGATAGGGGCTAGCGCGCCGCGTACTCGTCGTGCCTTCTGCACGACGTAATCCGTCTGTTTGCCCATGGTCATGGTCTTATCTAGGTGTACACCGAGATATTTTATGTTGTTTTTATATTCGAGTACCTCATCTCTGATGCGAATGGTTCTGCAGTAATTTCTCTTGTGAGTAAACATGGCACACTCCGTTTTGTCCACATTGCATTTTAGCCCCCAGCGACGGTAGTAGTCGATGATGGTATCGGCAGCCCAGCCTGCGCGGTGCGTTGCGTAGTTTGGATTAGGAGATCTGTTGAGGATGCACAAGTCGTCGGCATATTGGGAGAGCTTGAGTCCGCGGATGCGGTCCCGCTGATCCCATACGTCGTGTACGTACAAGTTGAAAATGACCGGGCCCAAGATAGATCCTTGGGGGACTCCGTGTGGTACTGGTTTCTCGTCACCGTTGGTGGTTCTGAAGCGACCGTAGGTTTTGCGGCCGCTCAGGTAATTCTCTATTAGTTTGATGATGTTATTCGGGACGTCGGCTGTTTGAAGCTTCTTCGTCAGACCTTCGTGATTTATGGAGTCAAAGGCCTTCGAGAGATCCGTTGATACCATAGCCACGCTCTCTTTCGCTTCCAGTGCATCCGTTATGAACTTGCCGGTGCGAAGGATCTGCGTGCCTGTTCCTCTGTTCCTGGTGAATCCGTGTTGGAACGGCGGTTGCAGTCTGTCAGCCGTCTGTCGCAGGCGTGACAAGAGCAGACGTTCATGTAGTTTACCCATGATGTTTAGAAGGGTGATGGGTCGGTACGATTTGGCGTCTCGGTGGTTCTTGCCTGCTTTGTATAGGAAGATGCACTCCCCGATTTTCCATCTGTTGGGATAATAACCTGTCAGTAATAGATAGTCAGCTATCACTTTGTACCTGATGAGGAAGGGATCGCCTCCGAGTTTGAGGGCGTCCGCTTTGATTTTATCCGGGCCAGATGCCTTCTTGTTTTTGAAGCGTCTCAGCGCGTATCTGATTTCCTCAGTGGATGTGGGGTCGAGAGGCTGGAAAGGTGTGGTCTTCTCTGTACTCTTATCTTCTTTGTCTATCTCGGCTTCTGTAACGATCGCTGCGTCGACCAGGGCGTTGATGGTTTCTTTCTCATTGTTGCAGCCCTCGATTTGGGGGAGTCTTTGTACTGGCGCCTTCAGGTTGCGTTGGATTCGCCACATTTGGGTTCTGTTGTTCTGTGGATCGTTTATTATCCGTGACCATTTCTCGCTGCTGTATTCTGTAAGTGTTTGTTGAACTACATGTTTCAGATGATTATAGATTCTTTTTTGTTCCGTTATTCTGTCCTGATTGAAGCGTAGTCGCCACGCTTTCTTTTTTGCTTGGTTCCTTTTGTCGATTAATTGATTAATCTCTTTTGGGAGTTGATCTCTTTTGTTGTTTTCATGTAGTGGTGCATATTCATCTAGAGTTTCTGTGATAGCTTTTTCTAGTTGTAGAATATACTCCTCGCATTCTGCGTCAGTTGTGATCTCTTTTGGTAGATGCGCAGTTTTATCCCATAGGGTTTGTTGAAATTGTTGTCTGATTTCTTTGTTGTTTGCAATAGCGCGGGTGTTTCTTACCAGTGTTTTCTCTCTGTCTATCACTATGTTTAGGTCCATTAACCAGGGCATATGATCAGAACCGACCGATGTTATTTGTCGGCATGTTATAGTATCGAAGGCTTGAGCATCGTGCGAGAAGATAGCTGCGTCGAGGATGCCGTAGCCCGCACTGTTAGGTCGTGAGGGTAGGCCCGTGTGGTGTATGGTGCAGACGTCGGAGTTACTGAGGTCGCGGACGAGTATTCCTGCCCCTTCGTCTCTCGTCTGATTGAGTTTGATCATTTTAAGGTTGAGGTCCCCGATGATGATGCTTGGGGCTTCGGTTATTATGTCTTCTAGCTCATCGTTAAGTGCTGCGGTGTCGATGTGCTCTGATCTGTTCGGTATGTATATTCCCTTAATTTTGAGGGAGTTTCCGGTCAGATGGTCGTAAGTGAGGTTGATGGCGACGCCTTCGATCTGGCGGTCTCTTTCTTCTGTACCTGGGGTCACGTCGGTCTGACTCCAGCGTATTCCTCGCATAACGTACATGGCTGTGGTTAGATGCGGCGCGATCGAGTGAGTGATCTTATCGTAGTTCAAGAGGTTCAGACGGATTTTTGAAAAATCCACGTGGCACTCGTTGACAACGATTATATGTGGTTTATGACGGTCGGTTAAGTATTTTAGCTCGAGAAATTTGCCTTTGAGTCCTTGCGCATTGAGGTGTAGTATACGCAGCTTTTGATATTGATTTCTTGGGTTATTTGTTGAGAATTTTGATGAGGATTTCGTGTTGTAGCTGTAGTTGGTGTAGTATCTGTTTCATGGTTATTTGTAGCTCTTGCCCTAAAGGCTCCATGCCGTTTTCTTTATTTGTTTTGACTTCGTTTTGCTGCATTGGTGGCTGGTACTGTGGTTGTGCTTGGGGTGCCTGTTTAGGCAGTGGTGGAAATTGTGAAATTGAGGTTATGTTCGCATACGAGACGTTTTTGCGATGGTATCTCGGTGCTATGTATCTGCGTTCAGCTGCTTCTCTTTGTTTCCTCTCTTTTTCTTCGTGTTGTTTCATTTGGCGGTCTACAGTCTTCTGGAACTTCTCGCATTTGGCTTGGTTGGCCCCATGACCCGGTTTCTTGCAGGCTATGCATATTTCAATCTCTATGCCTTCCTCGTTTTGAGTTGTAGAGGTGGGGTGTTTCTTCTCACCGTGACACGCCGATGTCGCATGTGTGAAGAGGAAACACCTCTTACATTGTATTACTCTCCTGGGGTCGTCTTTGTATTGCTGAGGCTTCATGCTGAAAGCCCCGAAGTACGCATGCTTTGTTGTCATCATAGACGTAGCAATTTCGTCATATGAGTGAGCACCATCAAAGATAAATAATTGTAGGTTACCTTTGATAGTCCTCATTTTGATTGGTCTCACACCGATACACCTCTCCATTTCATCAAGGCATGCTTCGTTTGTCTCATCATATATATTTGTGTTGAGCACCACCTTCGTCTGGTGTTTCTGCTGGGCTTTAGGGACTCGTGCCACGAAGCGAAGTCCGTCGTCAATTTTAGTTAACTCATCTATAATTATT
The DNA here is from genome assembly GCA_943789525.1 of Agriphila geniculea. Classification (NCBI taxonomy): domain Eukaryota; kingdom Metazoa; phylum Arthropoda; class Insecta; order Lepidoptera; family Crambidae; genus Agriphila; species Agriphila geniculea. The sequence continues at coordinate 25,320,905 of OX038871.1, forward strand.
TTCCTTATTTCCGCGGTATATACGCGGATCGTGATGATTCTTTTGTTAGGAGCCATGGTGTGTCTTGCTCCGTGCTCTATAGATATTTTTCTAATTTTGTTGAGGTATTCCGGATCGTTGATTTTCTTGACGTCCGTTATAATTATGTCGGGGATGTGAGTGGATGGTGTGATCACTCTTGGTTGTTGCTGGGTGACTGACGTCTTAGGAGTGGCGGCAGTTCTCTTCCTCTTCTTAAGGCTGTGTGAGATAGAAGTCGCCAGGGTGTAGTCTTCTTCTCTTTCCAGTTCGTCTCCATGTTCTTCTTCGGTAAGGAGAGAGGAAAAGCGGTTGCTTGTTGTTATGCCAGGCCTTTGTTGTAAGGCGACGGCTGGGTTGGCGGTGCGTGCACGCTCCGGCACATGATTGAACTCGCTCCCGGGATCAACATGCGAAAGCGTCGAAGTGGTCTTGTTTTCATGCACAGTGGCAGTAGTTTCTTTGTTCCGCGCGTGCGCTGGTGGAGCGTCATTGCGCGTTCGTACGGTGTTGGTGGCCATGATGCCAAGCCCATGCGTCGCGGTAAATGCACCACTAGGCATGTGACATGGCGTCTGGCGAGTGATGTGGTCTGAGCCACCTAATGGTGGCTTAGCGCTTGTATGTTGTGTCTTGGGTATTTCTTTATATTCCGATGTTATTTTATTCACAATACCGCATTCACAGGTTACATTTTCTTCACTTTGAAGTCCCATGATTGGCATGTATTTCACATTTATCTGTCCGTTGCACTTGCGGCAGTCTATCTTATTAATTTTGCAAAAATTGATATTACAAGAGTATATATTAATTTCATTTACACTGTTCACTAGGTGTCCGTTTGAGATATTTGCTGAGATTTTCAGAAAACATTTCACGGCACTTCTCTTGTTACACAGTCTACAATTTAATTGTTTAATCTTAGTTTGGAGTCCTTGCCACTCATGGAATTTTTTAATTACGTTAATTTGTGTGCAGTGCCAATAGGCAACTGCGTATTGTCCTTCATTGTCCGGGGAAAGTTCACTTACACTAGCTAATTTATATTCATTGTTCTTTTTATTATTCACAATTGCACTGTCCGTGTCCATTTCACTAGTTTCACTATTGTCGGAAGGGCCTAATGGCCCTCCCTTAGTCTCCGCATTCATATTAGCCTGCCTCGGGCTGATGCCATCGAAAGTATCGCATTTGGCCAGTAGGTAGTGGCTAACGGTCCTTACTTTGTCTTGAGCGTGGTCAAGAAAAAAAAGGGCACGGGTCTGCGAGTCCTTTGTTTCAAAATGGCCACCAGATGTGCGCGCAATGGCCTGGCGGCGGCGTCGCCGGCTTTGGAGCTCGGCGTGACACACGTGTGTTCGCCACGGCTTCCGAGACCGAACTCCTCTACACCTTACAGAGCCATTAGTTTATATTTTATTTATTTATTAAATGGCAAACAAACAGTTTACTTTACACAAAATGACAGTGACAATGTATAAGTAGTTCTAGCTGACGAACTGAGTGGTGCAATGGTCAACATGCCGGTCTACCACGCAGAAGTCCCGGGTTCGATTCCCGGCCGGATAGAAATGGGAATGATGAATTTTAATTTCTGTAACGGGACTAGGTGTTACTATGTATAATAAGTATATATTTAAAAGATTATAAAAGTAGTATATCAGCTGTCTAGCACCCATATTAAATCTTTGCTTAGTTGTGGGGCTAGATGCTGCTGTGTGAAATTGTCCAAGCATTATTATTATTAATAATAATAATAGCCAATATAGTTTTCAGTCAGGCAGCAATATTAAACGATTACTCAACTTATAACTAACTTACCGAATACAATTGATTTAAGCAATAGAGATTTCCAAGAGGATGTTCCTCTATAAATGCTGTCACTGATTACTTTGTTGGTTGCTGAACCTTACAAAGCAGTAGAATAAACGCAATGTAACAAACTAATACAGTATAGGATTCCAGGCAAAGCCAATATTGGCAACAGGGGTCTATTACGAAAAGTTTAATGCGATACACGCAGCTGCGTCCGTGCTTCGTTTTGATTGTTTCCTATTACCAATCACTTTCGTATGCGATATTGAGAAGCGATTGCGTGAGTTTGACAGTTTCTTTCTAGCGTATCCGACATCGTTCGTTCAGTAGACTATGGGCTACGATAGCCAAATTAAAAATGTTTGTTATAACTACAACTAACGAACTGCGGACGACTATCGTGGCCAAGTGCCTGCGTTACGCAATTGCGTACGTTATTTTTGTAATAGGCCCCCAGAATTCTATGAAATTGCTACGAAACTTGTACAATAAAGCATTCTATCGAGCGAATTCCTAGGAATTACGTCCCTAGACGTCATCTAAACGTAGCAGATCATACTATGGTTATTAATTGCTGTCTAAATGCTCTAAGTTGCTGTCTATAATCATGACATTTGGTTGACACAAGAAACTCTCATCAAGGTGGAATAATAAAGTATTTTGCAGCAACTTTATTTTCATCGCATTATGAAAATGACAATAATTAATAATATTATATGACGTGAGAAAATTGCAATATCAAATCACAATTTTCAGATAAATGTAGACCTGGCTTTTAAAATAATGCCATATTCTTTAGAAATTTTAAATAAAATATTAACAATTACATATTTTATTTTAATTATTGGTTAAATGTTATATTCACTTTTCAAGCTTAAATGTCATTTTAAACTCCCGACATTTCGACACCCCGTGGTCTTAAAGTGACTAACTAAACGTTAATTGCGAAACACTCATACATTATATTATAATCATTAAGGTTTGTACGTACAATAATGCATTAAAACATTGGTTAGTAAAGCTATGTGCTCATTATGCTGCTTGACTTTATTGTCAATCTAGATACATTAAAATTGTAAAGCCATGTACAAAGCTGTTCTATGGAACAGCGGGATATGTCCCGATTAATTTGTAAATTCCGTCGGGACGTTAGAAACACAATAGAAAGTTCGGATCGGGCGCCGGTCCGGGTTACTGGTTCAAACAATATCCCGGATATCACCATCACAGTGTAAGTTTCAATCGATTGGCTGTTAGGGTTATCACTCAATATAAAAGCGTGCAGTAACACACGTCTGTTTAAAGATATTTGCATATCCCAAAAGTGTCAATGTTAATAGATTCATGACTAAACAATTGGTTATGTTCACGACAGCTAAATAATGTTATGTACACAAAGCAGACTTTAATCGAGCCTAGAGCAGTATTGGTTTTAGCAACCGGCAAATATTTTTCATAGACAAAGTTGGTATAGACACAGTTTTTAAATGCTACCATTTGTAAAAAAAACCGGAAAAAGCTCATTTGAAATGCGTTACAAAAAAACTTCTACCCTACTTTTCGCCTTATGTATCAGTAAAAACGTCACAGGTGCCTACCATAAAATATTAAAATACGTGTCAGTGCCAACCCTATCAGAAGCGAATGTCTGCTCATCGCTTGTTCAATTTCCATACGAGATGGCAATATCGCGTGTGATTCGTCACATTTGTCACTCAGACGAGACGGTCATCGCGCACTTATCGTACCGACTTTATCGACTACAAGATGGATAGTTTTGTCGGCCATGTTTGATCAACAAATAACGAACTTATGTAAAATAAAATATTAATATGGTGTTATTTGTATGCCTGCCTGTTTATATTATACCTTAACTTTTGACTCTTTACTTTGTTCAGCCGAAACGGCAACACACGAAAATTGTGTTTAAGTGGTACTTAATCAACATTTAAATAATAGTGCAAGTCACCCTTATCCTTACTTACCATAACACTCTCTAGGCTGTGCCCCAACTTTGGAAGATTATGGTAGTCGTTTCCTTGCGTGCATACATATATATTACCCACAAGCAATCAAACGCCAGATCAAACTTTAGGAGTTCCTAGTAAAACGAAACAAATGAAGGTAGCGTTTTCAAATAAGGACAGAAAGGACATTTTGCCTTTTTAAGTGTCACTACTTGGACCCCGAAGGGTATGATTTATCTAGTCGCCGAAGTCTTTTTTATACAACTAAATTCTATGTAATATTTCTTACATTAGCATTTCATCATATAACAACATAAAGGGTGCATGACTTGCCTACCAATCTCTAGGGACTCATAAAGCCCGGCACACATTAAAACTGCAAGCTAGAGTAGCTCCATCATTGTAAGTCCCAAGTTTTGACATCAAACCAATGGCCCAAGTTCCGCACTTAACTATAGATATTAGTTTAATGGCAAAACCGAAGACAGAACCTACCACAACGATCACTTTAACACGCTTTTTATTATCCTTATGGTTGAAGTTTAGGGTTATGGTTCTTATCTTAGGTGAAATAAAACGGTCGCTCAAATTATTCAAACGTTTCTGATGGAGATCAAAGAAATTCTTGAGTTAAAATCTTTAATTACTTGTAAAAACAACGAATGGATATCACATTACGTCTGCCGCAACGTTATAGATTCAGAGAATATTATATTTCACGTGAAAATAGCAGATATTTTTTATAAAATTTTGAGTCACTGTTTTAAAGAACACAAATACATTTTTAGGTTAGGAACCGTTTTGGGCTCATTAAAATGTATAGCTTTTGTCTATACATGTCTACAGTCGTCTACAGTTTTGTAATAAAAGTTTATCTGTCTTTATTCGCTTCACAGATCTTTTTTAGGGTTCCGTACCCAAAGGGCAAAAACGGGACCCTATTACTAAAAATCCACTGTCCATCTGTCTGTCCGTCTGTGACCCGGCTGTATCTCATGAACCTTGATAGCCAGACAGTTGAAATTTTCACAGATGATGTATTTCTGTTGCCGCTATAATAACAAATACTAAAAACAGAATAAATTTAATATTTTAGTAGGGCTTCCATACAACAAACGTGATTTTTAAAAATCTGTGTATGTCTTCAAAAGATTAATTTTAACCAAACTGGAACTTTTATGTGTGTGATACGTTTATAATATTTTAATTACTTACTCATTGTATTTTTGATCAGATGTAAATAAAAACAACAATCCCCGATAACACAATATAATCGCAATTCAGAACAGAGCAATACAATAAAGAGGAGGGTAGTTTAATTAACTCTGCGATTTATGGCACCAGATTAATAAAATGCAGTAACCCAACAGGGGCATATTACAAACATAAATACTTTCTAATTGGAAACGTTAATTACGAATAAAGATAACGGCTATAATACCGAATATTGTTCGTAGTAAGTGTGGGCAAATTTGTCTTGGAATTAAAAATATTTTTTGATGACAGGCTGTAAATTAAACCGAAAAAGGATTTGCACAGTTGAATTTGTCACCTCCTAGGCGAGAGAACTTTTAGTATGTTCACATCCTAAGCACACTAAACAAGCCGTTGGGCTTAGGTGACAGCTCAGCCACAAAAAATCTCACCCAGTGGTAAGTTGTCCCCTTTTTAAAATGTGTGTCGGCCTTTCAGCCACATGGCATGACAGTAATGGCTGAGATAACGCTTGGAGAAACAAAAGTGGTCATATCATCAATAAAAAAAATGCGTATGATGTCACCTAAGCCGTAGTATGCATGATCGATACAAATTCCTTTTGATGTAAGCATTCGTACACCGATCAACGGCTTTGAATAGCAATTTGAAGTTATTGTGGTAACTTCCTTTTGCTCAAGTAATTTCAGAGTTGGACGCGTAAAGCTAAAACAAGATAGGGCGCAACACGGAGGGAAAGTATTTCAAATATTGAAAATAAGATTTTTTTCTGAAAGAAGACTTCATTTTATTATAAAAAAATAAGCTCGATAGATGGCGTTGATAAAAATGTATGTGTCAATGTATTTTTTTTTACTAAGCTTCGAAGAGTATTCAGGAAGGCATGCAGGTGTACCCCTAAAATATTGTTTCTCTTTAGGCAGATGTCAGCCAGCGAGCTCTAACTTTTCTCTTTGGTACAGGCAATTTATTTTTAAAAGCCAATTTTACACTTCTCTTTTCATCAATGTCATCTAGTGAGGCAATTGTTACTATTTTTATTTTTTAAATGTAACATTGAAAAACTCTCATTGAAACCGCATTCAAAAATTTAAAAAAGCGCATATGATACTATTCCATAAAATAAGTAGGTAAATAAAATTTAAATGTTTTTCATGGTCTCCCTTTTGTTTAAATAGCTGTGTTACTCAAAAAAAATCCCAATGAGTATCCATTTCAATCGGTATAGTAAAAATGAAAGTTTTTTTTTAGGATTCCGTACCCAAAGGGTAAAAACGGGACCCTATTACTAAGCCTCCGCTGTCCGTCTGTCTGTCTGTCTGTCTGTCTGTCACCAGGCTGTATCCCATGAACCGTGATAGCTAGAAAGTTGAAATTTTCACAGACGATGTGTTTCCGTTGCCGCTATAACAACAAATACTAAAAATATAATAAAATAAATATTTAAGGGGGGCTCCCATACAACAAACGTGTTTTTTTTTTGCCGTTTTTGCTTTATATTAATAACGACAACAGATAGACAGTTGAAATTTTCACAGATGATGTATTTTTATTGCCGCTGTAACAATAAACACTAAAAACATAATAAAATAAATATTTAAGGGGGTTTCTCATACAACAAACGTGTTTTTTTGCCGTTTTTGGTACGGAACCCTTCGTGCGCGAGTCCGACTCGCACTTGGCCGGTTTTTTCTCATATTTAGTGGTGTTCGATATCGTTCGATTTTTGGATAAGGTAGGCGATTTCCCAAAAATCTTTGAAAGCAGTTCCAATTATATTTTTAAAAACCTTCAATATTTAAGGTAGTTTACCTTCGTGTGGACACCCTGTATATTAAAGTCTTTGGTGTTAATATATTCTCCAATCCAAGTTCAAACACATAAAAGTTTAATACTACATCAAACAAAATGAAACATCACTATCACCAAGAAGTGATCAGGAAGTCGTTTAAACTGTAAACAAATAGTGTGGATCTTGACACAACGCTCAATTTCCTGGGCCCACTTTTACGGGCCCATTTAGCGAAACTAGAAGCCGTAAAGCTGATTGGCAAACGGTCCGGGTAGCGTTAGCAACGGCTAACAGAGTTATTATCTCCAAAGCCTGCTCGGGGACAAAGACGATGGGGTCATGTCACGTGACATCGCATGACAATACCATGTGCTCACTATACTGAAATTACTGGAACGCTTATGGATTTGGCGCGAAATGTGTTGCGTGTTTTGGAATTGTCGCTTCGGGATTTTCAAAGTTTTGTAAATTGGAATACTTGATTTGTTTATTTATCCTTTAAAAACTTTTAATAAATAGGTCACAACTACTTGAAGCTTTACATTGATTATGTGACAAAATGTAAAAACCTTTGTAATTACTATTTTTCGAACATTTAGTCTAATGAAAGTATTTAATAAAAACCGGCCAAGTGCGAGTTGGACTCGCGCACAAAAGGTTCCGTACCAAAAAACGGCAAAAAATCACGTTTGTTGTATGGGAGACCCCCTTAAATATTTAATTTATACTGTTTTTAGTATTTGTTATTATAGCGGCAACAGAAATACATCATCTGTGAAAATTTCAACTGTCTAGCTATCACAGTTCATGAGATACAGCCTGGTGACAGACAGACATACAGCGGAGTCTTAGTAATAGGGTTCCGTTTTTACTCTTTGGGTACGGAACCCTAAAAAACGACAAAAAGATTAACAAAATTGTTCTCTAATGAACCTAAATTTACATTTCACACCGCGTTGTCACGTGATATAGTACCTATGTTATTTATTTTCAATGCAAAACGTTGCTTCGAATATTCCACGGGTAAGAAACATGGAGACATCCAGTACAGTTCGCGTGAAAAATATATGAGAGCAGAACTCCCAGGAGCGGTTGCATCCAGTAAACTGTTAGGAGTTACTTGAAATTGTTTGAGAAACTTTCTAGTGGAGAATAAAATCATGGCTTTTACTTTTAGATACTTTGCAATTCTACCATGAGTATTTATTGTTCGACAGAGCGACTTCAAGAGATAGAGACAAATGAATGACAACTTGAACAAAAAGAAAAACCTTTTTTTTTTTCAAATTAAATACAACGTTATTATTTTACGTATTTGAGAAACGCTTTGAGTAACACAAGGTCACTTTTAGAATTAAATAGCTTACTTTCGATTTTATTTTGTCTTGTTTTTAGATCGTCGTGTCGTCGTAATTCTTTCTTGAAAATGCATTGATAATAAGTGATTCAAAATAGATCGATTGGCTTAGTCTAAAATAAAATGATAGAAAATCTCATAAAAATAAAACAAACGAACTAAATCACAATATTCATCTAAAAAGTCATACGTTTTTCCATCTGGCGTTAAGGCGGTTGTATGACCGAAAGTGGCGCCCTCAGAGGTTTTTATTTAATAAGTTATTTATAGAAAAAGATTTTAATAATGTTTATCGTGGAGATTTTAGGGCCCATGGTCTAGTATTTTTAGAAGGTATCACTGCATGCCCTCGTAGTCATTCGTAGAAGTAGATAGCAAATGTGTCAAAAACGGCCACTTTTAGCAGTTTTTCTATCTACCTCTAGCAGTGACTACTAGGGAATGTAACGATACCGTCTAAAAATACTAGACTGTAGGCCCTAAAATCTCCACGATAAACATTATTAAAATTGTGTATTAGAATTATAATATTAAATAAAATTCACCGCGGCGCCACTTTCGCTCAGGGTACCACCTTAAGTTGCGCGTCCACTGTATAGGAATCGGAGCGTACACGGCGCGGACAGAGCGTCGGCATTTGTCACTTTGTATGGATTTCTATGGCGCGGAAATGCCGATGCAGTGCACGCAGTGCCATAGAAATTCATACAAAGTGACAAATCTGGCCGCTCCGTCCGCTCCGATTCCGATGCAGTGGACGCGCACCTTTATCTTTAGCTAATAATAACAAACCTCGTGTAAAGAAAACAAACTAAGTTGTTTTGGAAATTGATTTTTTATAAAAACATTAAAGAAAATAACGGGTGAAAGCTTTTGAAACGAAATCGGACCTCTTTCATAACTTTGTTTAATTTAAACAGTAAAATTATATCTTCATCGAAGCGGATTTAAGACAAGTGTTTTCCAGGAAGTTTGTTGTCTTTATTTATTTAGATTCAGCATTCCGTAATTAAGAGTTGTAGACTTCAATGCCGTGTTTGTCGTGGAAATGATTTCACGGAGGAGTCCATAATAATGAAAGTAAATTCGGGAACTTAAAGGAGTTTACAGCCTACCGAAAGGAGAGATTCCCGACTGAATTAATTGTCGAGTGCGTTTACTTGGGTACGTCCACTAATGACGAATTTAATGAAACGCGAAGGATGATTTGTATGGTGAGTAATGTTTGATGTAGTACCTGCCATTCAAATAAACATTTTGATACATATTGTGTAAAATATTTTATGCAACGTGTTACGAAAAAATCGTTAAAGGCGAATATGGTAGATTAGGAACCATCAAACTGAACAAATTTTACTATGGGACCAGCTCTGATATCGCAAAAAAACAGCTGTTTCATACATACTGAATATCAGTATGTATGAAACAGCTGATTTTTAGGGTTCCGTACCGAAATGGTAAAAAAGGAACCCTTATGGTGTGACTCAGTCTGTCTGTCTGTCTGTCACAGCTGGATATCTCGAGAACTACTAATGATATCAACTTCAAATTTGGAATAGTTTAAGATGACTTGCCCAACTATTTTGCAAATAAGAAAGAAATAAAAAAATTAATAGCTTTTTTACAACGGGGACTGAAAAAAAGGGCATGTGGGGTATCATATAAAAGAGCGTTGTTTGCACGTTTTTAATCATTTTTCTTTTCTTTAGGCCGCATAGTTTTCGACTAATGATGAAAAATTTAAAAAAAAATGATCGGTATTTTTTCATTATTGGCTCCATTGTTGTTCAGTTTGATGTTCCCTTATCTACTATATTCGGCTTCAAGGATTTTTTTGTAACACGATGAATTAAATTTTCATAGGTTTGTGTAGTTTTCTCCGTCACAACTCGGTATTTTGATTAAAAGTATTTTACCCTTATTTACAGCACTCAGCATTTGATTATTCTTACATACCTGAAACAAATATATATTTGATTAGAGATTAAAAGTTTAAAAATAAAAACTTTAAAAATATAAAATTAATGTTTTTCTTAATAACTTAAAATTATAGAAAATACACTTTATATAAATTCCATAACTTCTTAATTAATTGCAAAGGCTTAAAAGAAAAATGGTTTTGAGCCACTAAAATTAATTAATTCAGTTTGGCTTTTATAAAAAGCACAAAATACTTTCGAGTTTTAACTAAATGTTGTTTAGAATTCACTTTTTGACCTTGACCTTGATAGCTAACGAATTCAATGCCTCGCAAAACAGTTTCTGTTGAAATAAGATCTCAATATTATTTATCTAGTAGCTTACGATATAAATAAATGTTGTCACAAATAAATATCACTTTGTTAATTCATTTGTAATTTGACACAAACGTTTATTGATGAACGTAGCTAGGTAAACAAGTTAGATACTTGTTTAATTTTAGAGTAATTAAATAGAAACGATTATTGAGGAGAGTATCGAGGTACTATAATTTAATTCTAGACTCTATATACACGCTGAAATTTTAATCATTTGGTTCCCGCCGTGGGGTGGTTCCACTCATGATTACAAGCAACTTTTACTATGGGGCCAACTCTCCTGCTCGCAAAAAAAAATCAGCTGTTCCATACATTAAGGTCGAGTAGGTACTGCACTTTTGTATGGAACAGCTGATTTTTTTTTGCGAGCTGGAGAGTTGGCCCCATAGTAAAAGTTGCTTGTAATCATGAGTGGAACCACCACACGGCGGGAACCAAATGATTAAAATTTCAGCGTGTATATATGAATAATTTATATAAATAAAGAAATATAAATATTTGATGACATTACGTATATTGTCGGTAGCCAAAGCATTTGTCTTATGGAAATCAGAGACAACGGTGGTATCACAAACACCAGGTATAAGACAATATAGGAATGTTCATTTTCTATATTGACCCAGCCGGGAATTGAACCCGGGACCCTAGAGATGGCGATACCTTGACAACCGGCGTACAAAGCCACTCGACCATGGAGAAGATAGTATTTAATAGGTATATCTTAAATTAATTGATTAAAATCGTGTGGTTTATTGTGAGAATCTTACAATGAAATATTATTCCAGTATTATCAAAATCTAGATGCAGATTATGTTAACTGAAGCATTTCAGAATATTCTTCACAGCTTTTACAAAATTATTAATGTTTGTAACATTTTCAATGTAACGTTTTATTATTACATTACCACAACATTCCACTGTTTCCAGACCATGGAATTCCACTGAGAAATTTTGGCCTTGCCGAATTTTTCAAACACTTTGCAAGTAATTGACGGGGACACAGAATATTGAGCACAATAAAAATATGAAGTGTGCGTGAAGTAAGTCAATAGAAATAAGCCGTATTTTTCTTTTTCGTTTCGAGAAAAACTTTATGAGAACTCGGTAAACACGAACTTTTACACTATTCATTACGTGCGAGGTGAGGAGAAAGGCAAACATTTGTTTGGGCTGGCGGCGTAATCAGGGTGGTGTTTGGCTCTTCTGCCGTGAGAAGGCGTTGCTAGATATCCGTTACTTAGTTTTTAGAGTTCCGTAGCCAAAATGGCAAAAAACGGAACCCTTATAGTTTCGTCATGTCTGTCTGTCTGTCTGTCTGTCTGTCTGTCTGTCCGTCCGTATGTCACAGCCACTTTATTCCAAAAGTATTAGGACTACATAGTTGAAACTTAGTAGGTAGGTGTATTCTGTGAACCGCTTTACGATTTTTACACAAAAATAAAAAAAATAAAAGATTAAGGGGGGGCTCCCCATACATGGAACTCAAATTGAAAAAAAATTTTTTCATCAAACCAATACTTGTGGGGTATCTATAGATAGGTCTTTAAAAATGACATTGAGGTTTCTAAGACTATTTTTTTTTAAGTCAACCGTTTGAAATATATATGCCGCCAAAGTGGTAAAATGTGTGTCCCTCCCCCTTTAACTTTTAAAGTAAAAGGGGGAAAAATCTAAAAAAAATATAAGCTATAGATCTTAATAAATACTTTCAACGAAAATTGGTTTGAACGAGATACAGTAATTAGTTTTTGAGATATAGTACATTTTCTAAAACCGCAAATATAACTTTGTCATTCATACAAACACTGTAAAAAACAAAGTTATTTTTTCAGACGAAAAATGATAGCGGTATTAAAATATGGTATGGTATAATGTACCTACGGAACCCTACTGCGCGTGGCCCGACACGCACTTGGCCGGTTTTTATTATTAACTATTGGGCTATCGATAGTAAATTAATGTAATATTAAAACTCTTTCATCGGTCAATATAAGGTTTCACTACACTGTTATTTACAAAATTAACTATTAACAAATATCTATTGACAACACCACATTCATAATAGGAAGTAGGTACAACATATTCCACAGCCACCCTACCCAATATTGAATATTTATTAAATTTTTTATTTTTATTATTCACTGAAAAAGATACAAAAAAATACAAACTTAATTTTTGCCAAACTGCTTAACATATTGTCGGTGAAATAAAAAACTATGATTTAGTTCTTATTAAAAATAGTTACATAATCTAGTATAGGTGTTGAAGTTAGGTTAAAGTAACCTAAAAATATATTACGTGCCTGTTTCACAATCTTTGATAAATAAGGCACTAACTTTTGGGGGTCCTATTTTTATATAATTAAAATCAAAGCAAAATTCAATCTTTTAAAATCTCTTGAAAGATCCAATCAATAAAAATAATAATTTTGTTTTCTAAGATCTCCAGTATACTTAAACTACTTATAATGGACGGTAGTTAGGTATTAGAATTTACGCGTAAAACAGGAAATAACTAATAAATATATCTCACGACGCACCCTGCAAATAAACATAAATTTTGAGAAAGGCATTCTTCAGTTCAGTACACATATTATACTATCTAAATAAAATTAATATGTCGTGAGTCATGTGGACAATAAAAGTGACCCACCTAACAAACCGTACACTGGATAATTAACCAAAATAATCTCGTCGTTTATACGCGTCGTCCGCGAGGGGGCGGGAGAGGGCCATCAATCTCCAACTGGTGACATCTCCCGGCCAGAAGCTAAACTACACGACGTGCTTCGCGCGCCAAAGGGACAGGGTTGTGAGTAATTTAGATGATTAAAATTAAAATCTTGCGATTATTGGGTTTGTTGAGATTCCTACTGCTAATATCTATTTTTAAATTTTCATAATTCAACTACTAAAAAAGTGGGTGCGTAAGGATTTAAAGATTTTTCGTGTTTGATGTTTATATTTATTTTATTAGCGTAATTTAGTGTACAAACAGATAAATATTTGAAAAAATAATTAAAAGGATCGTCTCAAACTCATGTTAGTTATGTCATGCCATAAAGTCAACTAATCCACTATGCTACAAATTATAATATATTTTAAATATCTTTTCTTTAAATCAAAATTGTATAGATTACATCACACATGCCAATAAATGTCTGTCTTGAACATTATTTTCATTGGAATATTTATTTTTCCTCTGGTCAGGATACTATATAAAAATGATAAGGATGAGAAAAATATAGGTAATTACAACCATAAAACGTGATTAGATGTCTAGTTTGAAACGCAAGACAAAAAGATGGTACAGTACAGTGGCGAGGGGTGAAATTATGGCGAAGGTAAGCCGCACTACAAAAATGCTATGATCTGCATAGTGGATCAGTGGGGTGGGATTTCTAAAAGGTAAGCCGATGGGAATCGGTTTGTATGGACCCTTCGCCACTGGTACAGTATATCATCGGATGAAAAACTGTTCCACTGTGTATATCAAATTACTCTCTCGCAGTAAATATCTTTGTCTGCGATTTCGGAAAGGTTCAGTTTGCTGCTAACGTCACAAAGACTTCGTGTAAATATATTTGTCAGCCCTGGCACGGACGCTAAACAGACCAGTTAATTCGGGCGCTGCTCTTAATGAAACAGCCAGTTATTTATAGGGCGGAGATAGCCCTGATGATTCCATTGTGCTGCTACACGCTGGTCAAATACCGCGGAATGTTGCACAGGAAGAAGACCATTTAGTAGCTCATAAGAATGAAAAATCTTTTGAAGTAAAACTATACCTAGATGTATCCGTCAGAGAGTTAAACTATCTACAAGGTGCTGAAAAGACACTTCAGCGATTCTTACTCAACAACTTTTACATTACTGTGTCGAAGTCAAAAGACGATGCGTGCTGATCATAAATCTATTTAAACAATTTTAAAAAAGCTTGGTAAGTAGGTACCTATATTTTTTTAAACTGAAAGTTTAAAAGAGTGATTTTATCTCTGTATCACCAGATAACTACCTAAAACGCAAGATATTGTTCTATGAAAAGACTTGTTTTTCAATTTCCTTAATCATTTTTTGTCCTCTATAGTGGAATTCCATAGCGCACTCGTAGGAATTTCACGTCCGTTTACATTAGATCGATCATATTTTAAACAAGATGAAAGAAAATAAGCTCAAAATCCTAAAAAGGAAGCCTATAATCACCATGCATGTAACCCCCGGGAGAATTTAAAGTAATTCAGCGTGACACTGGTCGCGTCGCTGAGTCAGCTCATTCACCGCGGATAATGTTCGCGAGAGAGCATATCGTGAGCGTTTATTACGTGCGGTATATTCGCGGCACTTGTCATTTTAAATAAATGAACCTCGTTATACCAGCCCATGACGGTGGAGTTTGTCGAGTGCTATACATGGAGTATAGCTGCAGTAAAGTGAGTGATACAAGTACGGATCTCGGGCTTATGAGTTGAAACAAAAACGCATTTTAAATTGCATTATACATAGTTAATAACACGGGTATATACAGTCGATGCATTGCTTTCAATAAATGAACCTCGTTGCATCAACCAGTCCATGATGCTGGAGTTTGTTGAGTGCTGTACATGGAGTATAGCTGCAGTAAATTGAGTAATACAAGTACGGATCTCGGGTTTATTAGTTGTAAAAAAAAAGGATTTGAAATTACATTATACACAATAAATGATACGGCTAAAATATATGCATTTATTTAAATAAATGAACCTTGTTGCATCAACCAGTCCATGACGCTGGAGTTTGTCGAGTGCTGTACATGGAGTATAGCTGCAGTAAATTGAATTATACAATTACGGATATCGGGCTTATGAGTTGTAACAAACAAGGATTTGAAATTGCATTAAACATAGTTAATGATACGGGTACAGTCGATGCATTCTTTAAATAAATGGACTTCGTTATAACAGCCCATAATGCTGGAGTTTGTCGAGTGCTCTACACGGAGTTTAGCTGCAGTAAATTGAGTAATACACGTACGGATCTCGGGTTTATGAGTTGTAACAAAAAGGCATTCGAAATTGCATTATACATACATAGTAAATGATACGGGTACAGTCGATGCATTTATTTAAATAAATGAACCTCGTTGCATCAACCAGTCCATGATGCTGGAGTTTGTCGAGTGCTATACATGGAGTATAGCTGCAGTGAATTGAGTAATACAAGTACGGATCTTGAGCTTACGAGCTGTTTTAAAGAAGGCATTCGTAATTGCAGGTTGATATTCTGCGTATCATTAATGAAATAGTTATACATAGCACAGATTACATAAAGTTATAGTACATAGTAAATGATACGAGCACAGTCGATACATGTCTTCAAATAAATTTATCTCGTTGTACCAACCAGGAAAACCAGCCCATGACTCTGAGTTTGTCGATGGATGGATACGTGGAGTATAGCTACGGGTGAATTGAGTAATACAAGTACAGGGTTTTAATTTTATTTTAAAGTGATATGAGAACGGCGTAGCATAATATGATTTTAATTTGAGTAAGATTAATTAAACTGTTATAAAAAAGTGAAGTAGTAGTAGAAGTATAAGTCAAGCTATCTCTGCACCGGAACACTGATTTGAGTCGGTAGTGTTTCAAAAGTAATAAAAACTATAATGCAAAAAAGAACTTCTCTAATAAACTTTGATTTTGCTCGATTCGTACTATTGGAAAAAGAGTTAGATATCAAAAAAAAAGAAAAACCTCTTTCAAAAAACCTGAAACAAAAACAGCTTCAAAATTAAATACCTCTAAAAAGCGAGAAATAATATTCAAATCTTTAGTTACGCATAACATTATTAATAAAACACGTCTATTGAAGTCGGGTGGGGCTGGAAGGCTTATTTTTTCTAATATTACAAAAAGCCCCACCCGACTTCATTAGACGTGTTTTATTAATAATGTTATGCGTAACTAATGATTTGAATATTATTTCTCGCTTTAAGAGGTATTTAATTTTGAAGCTGTTTTTGTTTCAGGTTTTTTGAAGGAGGTTTCTCTTTTTTGTTAAAAAAGTTTTTTAATTTTTAACTTTTTAGTGGTAGGTAAGCATGTAAATATTTTTTAACTTTATAAAATATTTTCAATGGTAAAATGCCCATAACTCAATTTCCAAATTTACGCTGTTTGTTTTTGAGGAGTTCCGTTGTGTCTTCGTAGTCCAAGTCTAGCCCAGAGCCTTGCATCGCAGACCATAGTTTGGTTTGTTTTGAATTGTCATAAACCTACCAAAATACGAAGTTATTTCGTCAGTTGTTATCCGATTTATACAATTCTTTTTTATCTCAAAGAACATAGTTTGTGTGTTGTTCCATAAAAAAATTACAGAGATCTGGCTAGTAGTTTTTTCATAATCCTGAAAACTGTCAGTTATTTAGCTTGCCATCACACGTGTTTTTATGGATTTTCGGACATGACATCTTTGTTTATGTACCGATTTAGATGATTCTTTTTTGTTTGAAAGGGTATACTTCAAGAATGGTCACAGTTTAATTTCATTGGTATTGGACTTTGAAATTTGAAGACACACAAGGGAACTCTTCAAATTCAAATAGTATATGTAAAGAAATTTGGTAGGATAAAACATACATAAAAAAATAAATAAAAATAAGTAAAAAAATACCGTCGACTTGAGAACCTCCTCCTTTTTTTGAAGTCGGTTAAAAATAATTTACTAAGAGACCGCGATATTACATTGCTAATATACAAATCTAATATCTGACTCTTTTTCAAATCCATGAAAATTTATTCATACTGATTACAGTACGAATAAATTTTCATCGATTTCGATCCTGGTCTATTCTTCTATACATTGATTTATTTATATATTTCCAGTTGCTATTAGAAAAGTACGTATCCGCCAATCCTACAAAGAAAACCTTGTATGCTTGCATAAAACAATGGGAAACAAAAGAATCCACATTTTCGTTCCAAAATAAAAGCATGTAACCAGATGAGAAATGGCCACATGTCCCGAGCAACGCGGAGATACACGGATTTAAGTGTATGGACATGGGAGATGGGCTGTGGGGGGTTGGCCACTTTAATGGCGTTCCGTTTTCCGCAGCCTGTGTTAAATGAACTACGCCCGTTGTCCGCTGTAGCTGATACAGTGGGATTAATTCGGTTCGCTAAAGAATAATGAAGTTATTATTTGATGATATTTTTGACGGCACTCTGAGCGAAAGTGACGCCGCAGTGAATTTTATTTAATATTATAATTCTAATACGCAATTTTAATAATATTTTACGTGGAATTTATAGGACCCAAATTCTAGTATTTTTAAACGGTATCGTTACATTCCCTCGTAGTCACTGCTAGAAGTAGATAGCAAAACTTCTAAAAGTTGCCGTTTTTGGCACATTTGTTATCTACTTCTACGAAAACCATCTAAAAATACTAGACCATAGGTCCTAAAAACTCCACGTAAAACATAATTGAAACCTTTTTTCTATTACTTAATAACTTACTAAATAAAAACCTCTTAGGGCGCCACTTTTGGTCATACAACCGCCTTTAATTGTTTTCTTACTTTTTAATTTAACAACAAAGAAGATTACATGGATTTTACAGCTATATCTCAACAGTCTTAGTCAAATAAATAATCTCCATTATTTTATAACGGATAGTTAATAAACTGGTCTTCAATCTCCTCGTCAATATTTGTGTAACGAGATAATTTCTATCATGATAAAGGAAGTAAGGGAATATTAGTTGGGTTAACCTCATTCCGCATTAAGTATATCAATCAATAACGCTTCTGATTGGGTTATATTTTGGCCACATTTACTTAATAACATACCGATTTCTGCGCTAAGTAACATCGTCCATTCCGTTATACGGACACCGCGTCTTATTGTATCTCCATCAATCCTCACTCGGCCCACAAGACTCTTATAAAAGTGACGTCGATATATTTCGAGATACATACCATAAAGATTAGGCCGTCATACATTGCGCTTTGTGCATCTAGCCTTCAAAAATTCCGAATACAAAAACAGCTATGTAACAAAAAAATCTGATCATTACGGCAACCGTAATATTTTCGGAGTCCTCAAGAGAAATGTCACATGAATAACACTTTTTATTATCTTTCTTACGAGTTCTGGGTATTGGTTTGTTCCTAAAGGTTGGCACGAAAAAGATTAGACATTACTTTTATCACTGGGTTTTATGAATGGCTGTAAGTTTTATAACATTGGTGTGGATATTGAAAAATGTCTTAAGTTACTGCAATAATAATGCGACTATTTCAATACGTTATACTTTAATTTGATACGTAAGTACCTATTTGTCATAGATAACAAAACCGTGGGCTTGTTGATACCTTAGTTCCTCTCTCTTTTTATTGCAAACACTATTTTTATCATACTACTAAAATGTAGTTCTTAATATTTCGATATTAATCGTATCAAAATTCATGCAAGAAATATAATATCAAAAGCATTTCTTAAATAAAAACTAACATTAGCACGTTAAACTGACTCGTAATTCTTATCACCTGACACACAATTTTTGTTTTCGGTCAATCCCAATACAACAAAAACTTTCGACCTAATTTGTGGGCCGTTAAGCCACCTCGGCCGAACGGCAATCAGTTCTGTCGAAATCCGCCACGATCCGCCACGATCCGCACAGATCTGCGACTCGCTCGCATCCGCCGTGGCATTTGTCAGCGGCGAACACGGCATCAGTTCAGATGAGAAAAGTTTGCTATAGATTTATGTGTCTCGCTATTGCCAACGCGTGAACTAAGAGGAAAATTTCCGGATGTAATAGACAAAATCATTGAAACTTTTTGGAGTGTTAGGTTTATAGATGTTTATGTGAAACGTTTGTCTGATTACAGGTTATTTTTAAGGTTCTGTACCCAAAGGGTAAAAACGGGACCCTATTACTAAGACTCCACTGTCCGTCTGTCTGTGTATCACCAGGCTGTATCTCATGAAATGTGGTAGCTAGACAGATGGAATTTTCACAGATGATGTATTTCTGTTGCCGCTATAACAATAAAAAAATACTAAAAGCAGAATAAAATAAAAATTTAGGTGGGGCTTCCATACAACAAATATGTTTTTTTTTGACGGAACCCTTCGTGCGCGAGTCCGACTCGCACTTGGGCGGTTTTTTTTTTAATTATAATACCTACGATGTCGTTAATCTGTTTGTTGCATAAAGCACATGACGGCTAATAGCACGCAGTTGAATTTGACATACGATTGTTAGGTAGGATGATACCAAACGATAAATATAATGACGAAATGCGTTACTTTTGTTATCATCTCATATTATAACAAAAATAAATGTATAGGATAGGTAATTCCTGAGCCTGTAGCCAATGTCAAATTTACAGATTTTCGCTATCGCTACGCTACGAAAAAGGTATGGATTAGACGTTTTAAAATTCGATAGTTAACGAAATCTAATGTCAATTCCATACATGTTTCGAAAGCAAAGCGATGACGAAGATTTGCAAATGTTACTTTGGCTAGGGGGTCTGTTTAGAAATAATGAAAACTAAAAAGATTATAATATATTTTTGTCTTATTTAGGCAATTTAAAATGATCACGTATAAATAAACCAAAACTTTGCGTGCCTCTGGAATGTAATAAAATAGGTATTGCTATCTCGGCACTATAGGTAACCAAGCTCAAACCGTCACTAAACTTGTTTTCACTCCACAATTCGAGTTCTTCGTGAAACTAAACAATATGCATTTTTAAGTTAGGAGAGTGCACCGACGCTCGTGTATCACCTAACAAATTCGAAGTCTCTATGTCTCGTAACGTAACTTTTTATCGCATTGTATCACAGACTTGAAGAAATGGCTATAGCAAGACGTGTAGAACAAAAATAAAGGGTTCATTGACCTTAATGTTTCTTAAAGTTAGATGTATGGATGGGGCGAGTTAGATGTATGAGTGGTGCAGTGGTCAATATGCCGGTCTACCACGCAAGAGGTCCGGTCTCGGCCGGGCAGAAATTGAAATGATAGTATATAAAAGTAGTAGGTATTATATCAGTTGTCTAGCACCCATATTACAAGCTTTGCCTAGTTTGGGGCTAAAAGGCGCGCTGTGGGAAATTCTCCAAGCATGTTTATTTATTATTAATAATGAAATCCTAAAGAAATTTTGAGGTAATTTTGAAGAACAATATTTTTGAAGGATGGAGTAACTTAACATAACATTAAATTGTCATCTTATTAAAAGAGATGGTAATAGTATTTATCGTAATGAAATCAAACAGTCTTACTCTCACTTGCGAGAAAGATTTTTAAATGTTTCAAGGAAAACCCCAATAACTATAGAAATACAGTGAGTTGATCAAGATCTGTCCTCGTTTTGTTATCAATCCATTATTTTTTATAACTCTATTCTAAGCCTGCATTAACACAGCACTAGTACTAGATAAGTACATAAAGAAATCTAAATATGAATCTAAGCTGCTAGGCTTGCAAGCATACAGTAAACTTGTATGCACCTTCTATAAACATTACCTTATTTATAGCAGGAGTAGCGTGTGAAAATAACATAAAATGTTTAAAATAGCGATAATATGAGAGTGGCGTGCAAAATTGTGTGGTTTATTTTAAAGTTTTACTCAGAGTATTTTTATTATATCGTGCCGTGAATAAAAACTTAAATAAAAGTTGTACAGCTACGGTAATATTTGCACTTGTTTTAGATTTCATTTACGTGCCTTAAATGGAACGGCCAATCTTTCGCTTGCACACCAGAATAAATACGTAATCCTTCAATTATTTCTGACTACTTTCTTTAATACTGTATCTTTTTAAATTAAGAATTCGCTGAAAAAAAATACTAAGTACTTACGTGTTTTAACACGTAGATAAAAGGACATATCCCGACGCGTAAGGTTTTCAAAAGTAATAAAAATAGTACAATCATAAACGAGTTAACCAGTAAAAGCACTATTTTCAAACGAGGATAGAAGGTCGAGACCGTTTGCATTAATTGAAATAGGTGCATATTGAATTCGTCTTAAATTATGTGGGATCTCCTTTGAGACATAAAGCTACTTCCTAACGCTCGAAAGAGTCGTGCGTGTCGTGTATTTAGTTGGTAAGAAACTACATAAAAAACATAGGTAGGTATATTGCTTTAAAAAGATTATTTGTAAAACACCAACAACTTCGCAAAGCGGGTTACTAACATCATAAACAAGTCGTAGAACAAATGTTGTTCTACGACTTTTCCGAAAACAGACAAAGAAACCTACTTTAGACTTTCCATACAAATGTCCGAACAGCTGACCAAGCTTTGTATGAAACGTCGATTTTTTTTAAATGTGTATTCACTGAAATACTCGTAATTTATTTAAAAGATTTTTAGCATCTCTGAATGGTTAGTATGGAAAATAGGTAGGTACTAATACTTATTGTTATTTTTTTTTATTGAAAGTGGAATAAGTATTCGCAATCAATATGATAATGTAGTTCTATTACCCTCTTATTCGTTTCAAACATAAAATGTATACAAAAAAATTGGTAGCGCGCGCGCCGTGTCATAAAAGAAGCGCTCGAAACGCGATAAAACATTATTTAAGCATTCCCCTTATTAACCCGGTCTGGCAAGGGTGTTTTAATTTTTGATCCGGATTCGGGTGGCGAGATTTCCCCCGGGCGAGCATTCATTACGAGTAGGACGTTTATTGTCCGCTTCGTGATGTCGTGAATGATAAACAAACTGAATATGCGAAGGCCGAATAATTGTGGTGTTTATGACATTCATAACAAAAAGCCTACAAGTATCATAATCAATATGACCATGTGACGTCCGACAGAGTAGGATAATAACAATCCTTCACACTTCAAATAATTATATTATTTTCACAATAAATAAAACCGGTCAAGAGCGAGTCGGACTCGCGCACCGAGGGTTCCGTACAATCATAAATATATGTGGATATGTTACTTTAGTAGTCTTAAAAAAGGTAGGATAAACGGCAGACAGGTGGAAGGGCGAACAGGCGGACAGTTAATTTACAAATCTTAACCACAGCTGCTTATGGTGACTGAAAAATGTTTCAGCCACTCCACATTGCAAACTGTTTATATTACTAAGTAGGAACTTATTCTTCGTTTATTCGTACGCAAATAATTATATTAGAACCAGCTACCAATTTATTATTGTAGTATTAGGTTGCGCCATCTCTTGACCGATAGTGAAACTATTTTTTTTTCTTAGGTTAGCATTCTTAAGACAGCGCCATCTGTTGACTGGTAGTGAAACTAAAGAATTTTTGTTTGTTTTTTGAATTTCTAAAAAAGTGTGTTGTGAGACATCGTTTTATTTTTCCTGTAATCTTTACATAAATTACTATCACATAGAATTATTTCAGACTAGCTTCCGCCCGCGACTTCGTCCGCGTGGATATTAGAGAAAATCTTTAGGGAACCTTCAACCAGGATCCAACCAGCCGTTTTAACGCGATTAGACGGGTCACCACCAAGTGCGCTGCCTCGCGAGGCAAGACGTTTGCCAAGACGCAAGACGCAAAGCGTTTGTCGCACGAGGCTCGCTCGCTCGGTGGGGACCCGCCTAATCGCGTAAAAACGACTGGTCGTTCCCATTCCCGTTCCCGTTTCGTCCCGCTCCCGTTCTCGTTCCCGTTACCGTCCCGTTCCGTTGTCGTCCCATCCTGTTGCCGTCCCGTCCCGTTTCCGTCCCGACCCGTCCCGTTCCCATTCCCGTTCCCATCTCCGTCCCGTCCCGTTCCGTCCCCGTCTTGTCCCATTCCGTTTCGTTCTTGTTCCCGCTCACATTCCGTTCCCGTCCCATCCCGTTCCGTTCCCGTTCTCGTTCTCGCTCCCGTTGCCGTCCCATCCCGTCCCGTTTCCGTCCCGTCCCCGTTCCCGTCCCGTCCGGTTCCTGTTCCCGTCCCGCTCCCGTTCCCGTTCCCGCCCCGTCCCATTCCCGTTCCCGTTCTCTTCCGCTCCGTCCAGTTCCCGTTCCCTTTCTCCCCGTCCCCTGGGGCTGAATCATGCATGTCCACCGAGTTGGACTTCAAAATGAATATCATTTTCGTAATCGCCATCCCATAAAACCTCAAGAACGTCATCCATATTAAGTATTTTATGATTACTTACCCCATTTACCACATAAGGGGTTGATTTTCAAAATCACAAAATATATGTTTGCCTATTTATTTTAGGACGTGCTCCTACGAAGTTTAAAGTTATAATGTCTATTTTATATTATTTTTCCATAAGTTTTCCATACAAAATTTGAACCTCATTTTCACCCTTTTAGGGGTTAAATCATGTACATAGTGTTGGACTTTAAAATAAATGTCATTTTCGCAATCACCGTCCCATAAAACCTCAAGAACGATATCCATATCGATTTTTATGTTTACATACCCCATTTACCCTCTAAGGGGTTGATTTTTAAAATTACCAAATATATGTTTGCCAATTTATTTTTAGACGTGCTCCTACGAAGTTTAAAGTTGTAATGCCTATTTTATATTCTTTTTCCATACAAAATTTGATACCCATTTTCACCCTTTTAGGGGGTTAAATCATGTCCACCGTGTTGGACTTCAAAATAAATGTCATTTTCGCAATCGACATACCAGAAAACCCCAATAACGACATCCATCTCTATTTTTAGGTTTATTTACACATTTCACCCCTATTTCATCGCCATAGGGGTTGAAGTACTAATAATATCAATATACGTTGCGTTAGATTTTCTTCCATAAGCCTTTACTATAAATTAAGTGATTTTTACTTCGAAAATGAAGGATTTTTTTCTATACACAACTTCATACCCCTTTTCACCCTTTCGGGAGTGGAATTTTGAAAAACGCTGCGACCCGTATTTATTAATTTTCAATCTTCAGCCTACACACAAAGTTTGAAAATCCTAGCTTCAAAACTGAGGGACTTTCATACAAACTTTCATCCCTTATTTCACCCCCTTAGGGATGGAATTTTCAAAAATCCTTCCTTAGTGGATGCCTACACTGTATGAGGTATCTGTGTGCAAAATTTCAAGTTTCTAGGTCCAGCGGTTTGGGCTGTGCGTTGATAGATCAGTCAGTCAGTCAGTCATTCAGTTTACGATTTTATATATTAAGATTTTTCTCTTTGCAAACTTCGGAGATAAGGGGGGGGGGGGAACGGTATTTTTTTTTACATTTTTCATCATAAGTCGAAAATTATGCGGCCTAAGAAAAAAAGAAAAAATGTTTTAAAATGTGCAAACAGCGCTCTTTCATATGATACCCCACATGCCCTAGTCACCTCACTTCAAATTTTTAAGACCCCTTTTCAGTCCCTGTTGTACAAAAAAATTATTTTATTTTTTTCTTATTTGCAAAATAGTTGGGCAAATGTCATCTTAAACTATTCCAAATTTCAAGTTGATACCATTAGTAGTTCTCGAGATATCCAGCTGTGACAGACAGACAGACAGACAGACTGAGTCATGCCATAAGGGTTCCTTTTTTACCATTTTGGTACGGAACCCTAAAAACAAGGAGGAAGCGTAATCAATAACTTGCATTCTAGTGCTTGTGTTGCCTCTAGCTGTCACCGCGTCACAAGCGAGCGTGATTGATGCCAACTCACTGTCTGTCCGTAAGTCCACGTCTCTGCCATACACACCACCATTTCCTTCCACAGAACTTTGAACTCCAACTCCTCAACCATAAAGCTTAATTCAAATTATTTAATCAGTGTCTGCATTGTTAACGAATCCTTGCTTTCTGGCATTTACATTCGGAAACAAAGGTTCAGTTGTATTTTCGTCAACAGCAATGGACGAGGTGATAACACGACTGACTGACTGACGTTATTAATTCCCATCAACTGACAAAAAAGGGGAATTCAGAGGAATTGTGTAAGGTTGTTGTATTATTTTATATTTTCGTAAAACAAAGCAAGCGCTCGTGTGTACGACAACACAGTACGATATTCGTTGTTTGGTCGCAAAATGTAATAAAGAGTGATAAGTATCATTATTGTCATGGTTTTGTGTGACGCCGACGTAGAATAAATACACCAACTTTAAGTACCAAATGTTTAATTTTAGTTAAAGTTGTTGTATGGAGGTGACTTTAATAAACTACTTTATAAAGGATAGTCAATATTTACTTATTGTCTTTTAACCTCATTGGTTGTGCTATCATAATCATCATGAGGTTTTGAGCATGAAAATTCTGTGATTAAGTCTCGCGTCCACTGCATGGGTATCGGAGCGTACAGCGGCGTGAACGGAGCGTCGGCATTTGTCACTTTTGTATGGATTTCTATGGCGCAAAAATACCGATGTAGTGCACGCAGTGCCATAGAAATCCATACAAAGCAACAAATCCGTCCGCTCCGAGTCCGATGCAGTAGATGCGCACCTTTATTGGCATTATATTCGAACTATTTGGTTAATACGACTCTTTGTTTGGTAGGCAAATAGAAAAAGTAAATCGAATGTCGCAGGCGTTCATCAATTTTCCCTCATCTAGTACATTCTGCAAACATTATTCGATAGTCGTGCGTACGAGTTGGGGGCATAGATAATATACTTTAGTACATTACTGCCGCGGTCACTAATGACTGTTGCTGGCAGCGATGATGATGGCCGAGAGCGGAGCTTAGCGCAGGTCCAGGCCGTCACAGCGCGGTCAGCATTGCAGCCCTTGATGGACAAGCTAGAATAAAGGCCGAGACCGGAGGTCGAGGCCTTTATAGCGCGGACAGCAAGGGCTGCAATGATGACCAAGCTTGAAGGCCGAGAGCGTAGGTAAGCTTAGCTCGAGGCCATTATAACGTGGCCAGCAGTGCAGTCATTGTGGACCAAGGCTTGTATAGTACTTTACTCAAAAAATTCGATTACTGCCTACTATACCTACTATAGTAGGTACTTATAACCTAATTTCGAAAAAATACAAAAATGCAAATATCTCAGAAACGGTGCGTCGGAGCCAAAAAATAAGGTTTTTTTTGATCCCCTTTGTAACCCTGGAAGTAGATAAGAGGTATTGAATGAAAGGTCAAAAAACGGTCAAGTGCGAGTTTTTTATATTTTTCCATACAAATTTTATATAAAAGTACAAAAACATCATCATCAAGGTACAACAATACAACACCCGCGCAGATATAGAATGGGATTCAAAATGGCGGCTCACCGCGCTTACTACAACGAGTGTGACTGAGAGCCATTTCTAATCCCATTCTTTATCTGCGCGGGTTGTACAGTGTATTTTTCACCTATGTTTGAAAGAAAACTCGACAATAATGGATTCTCAAAGGAAATTGCTGGTGGCTAAAACTCGACAATAATGAAATCCCATACAACTTTGTTGCGTCACCATCGGAGAACACCGGCAAGCTCGACTTTGTTCAAAGAAGGTTGTCAAAATAATGACCATATTACAAGGTTTTTTGAGTAAAATATATAATTCAAAGTTGGGGGAATATATAGTATTTTCTTTTCATTGACGCGCCTCTGACCTTGCAGTACCTATGATTTAATATAAAACACGATTTTTAAGAAATGGCATATTATGTCACAGCCTACTGCCGCCAGTTGGCACACCGATGCCTAAAGCAATTCGTTTCCTTAAATACCGTAGCCAACCGTAATGGCACCAATTATGATGTTCACTCACTTTACTGAACAACAAGGCATAAAACCTGCAGTTTGTTTCACAGTTATAGGTCAATAAACGTGGACATTACACTCCTGTACAAAAATCATGACTAGACATCTCAACTGTGATAAAACAGTTTATTGGTGTCAATGGTACAAACAATTTCATTGGATTAAACGCAAAAACATCAGTTATCCATTTCTTAAGAAACGTCAGAAAAAGAGTTGAAGTGAAATTATACTGAAACGAAGCTAAAACGTTGGTAAAGAGAACGGCTTAACTTTGAAATATTACTATTGCTATTCAGGCCATTTCTAGATTGAATATAGCAAGACGAGTATTTAGTAATGGTTTAGTAGTTATTTTGGTATACTTACCTACTTTAATATTAAAATTGTTATCATCAAACTCCAGTTTAATTTTTCAACAAGTTAATAACAAAAGTGTCTTATCTCTAATCGGCCCATTTGTCCACCACCTATTGAGATGATTCCAATTTGGGCCGCGGCCCACGGCCCAAGTGTACCTTAAGTCAATTCAAAACTGTTATAACTAAATGAACTTAAAACTTAAGAACACAGTTTCCCAAACTGTACAGAGAGTAATTACTCGTTTAATGAAACAGCATGTAAGTGAATTCGGTTGGAACTTGACACTGCCATGCACCCATCGCGTGGCGCTTGTTAAGAACTCCTTTACGACGTTTCAAATTTAACTTTGCCCACTTTGTGGAAGCAAACGAACCTTTCTTTGTGACCGCTGCACAGACCGGGAGTTTTATAGCTATTTACGAGATTTTATTTAATTGGCAACGTTCTGAAGGGCGGGAAGCGGTTCGGGCGACTTTGCTCGTACAGTTTAATGGGCTAGCATTCATGGACGGTTTTTTGTGAAAGTGTTACGGGTCGAGTGGCTGCTGAAATGGTTATGATGATAATTACTGTGCGAAATGTAATTTTATTGGAGTGTTCATTTTAATGACATTTCAAATACAGTTGAATTTTCATTGATAAAACTTTGTTTATGTCTGAATAAGCAAAAGTATACAATGTTAAATCTTCGACAGTTTTTCATGTTAAATTATGTGATTTAAAAAGAAGATATTCAATCATGTATTATTTAATATCTAAAAGTACCCAAAGAAAGGTCAAAATCCTCATAAAGGTAAATATACACTTTCCCTAATATCCAATGAGCCTTTACTCAAAATATCGTTACTACCTACACCTATTAACCACAGTCCCTAATGCATACAAATTGTCGCAGCGCTATTACTTCGCGTGCTGAATACCAACACGTGAAGGTTACTCCAGTTAATATGATAAAGAAACCGGACCCGGCTAAATCCGGGATAATCTCGTAACGGACGGCTAATTGCACGGCCGGTCCGGCTTGGTCTAGGCACGTGCTATCTCAGCATTAAATACTCTATGATCTGCTTGACCTTTTTGCCCTATCCAACTTTGGGACAACTAATGCCGATAAGGCAAAAGTCGTGATTGTAGGTAACGTCACCTTAGACAGGTGAAGGGTTTAACAAAATGTAAGTATCAGTGATACTTATGTTTCCTCGCATACTGTTTCTTTTCACTAAAGGTAAATCAGAAACTTCCTTTTACTAAATAACAGTTCTTACAACTTCTTTTAGTCCTACAACACAATTTTTCATTCAGAAAACTAGTAGTTTTGAAACTGAAATTTAACAAGAAATCTCATTCATCATTATGCTGCTGATAAGTCTAGTCTTACAGTGTAGAATAGATATCATTTTATTTCAGTAAGCCACCGACTTCCTAATTGTGTAACTCCAGCCTCTATGATCGCAATCGTTTTCAGTTAATAATAATAAATAAATAATAAATAAATTGTTTATTTGCACAACCATACATTAAAAAATGATTAAAAGGTTGCTTACAACTAACAATTAAAATATAAAAGCAGCAAGAGTGGGAGTTACATTATTGTTGCGGTGATATCACAATTTATTTCGATGACTACACTGACGTCCATTATTGTATAATGGACGTCAGTGGATGACTATCTTTAAAAGTCTGTAATGCTATGCTATGCATGTAGGTTAGGTTTCACATTTGATTGTTTTCGAAAGATAATATGGTGACATTTGTGATAGGTGTCGAGTTTCACAAGGCCTTTTAAAATCAGGGGCTCTATTTTTGAATCGCTCGGCAGGCGACGAGCGCTTTTTTTGACTGATTTTCGTTCGACATATGACTTTCCATATTTTTGAATCGCTCGACCGCAACAAGTGCCCCTACCCACTCCTTAATAGTCGAGCGATACGGTACGGCGAGTGATATTCTTTTCTACTATATACTAAAACAAAGGTATTTATGTAACAGCCGATAGAAACATGGATAGTACGTTTCGTTTTCATTGCGGTAATAACCAGTTTTCTCTAAATTCTGCGTGGAACAGATAAAATCTAACATTTCGTTTATATTGGCAGCACCGGAAACAAACGATTCAAAAATACGGAAAATCGGCGTCATGCGACTTGGAAGACGAGTGTGACTTAAGTCGCATGCGACAAAACTATGTCATACGAGCGATTCAAAAATAGGGCCCCAGACTATTTTGTATATTCATATCCGCCTCTAACTAGACTTCACTACATACCTAGTATAAAACAAAGTCGCTTCCCGCTCTCTGTCGCTATGTATATTTAGATCGTTAAAACTACGCAACTGATTTTAATGCGTTTTTTTTTTGATAGATAGAGTGATTCAAGAGTAAGGTTTATATGTATAATACATGGTGTCAAATTCCACACTACACCAAAACGAAGCGAGGGCGGGTCGCTAGTAAAATATATAAAAAAGTAACACTAATAACAGCATCATTAAACAACTTAGATTCTAAATTCCAACCACCCAAATATAACTTTTAATTCGTCCACAACTATTATAATAACAGTGATTAGTGTCCAACCGGCAAATTAATTAAAATAATGTTGAGCCCACATTAACTACTCTTTAACTTAGGCCGGTTTTACCCGAATTCGTTACCATTTAACAATTAACCCACGTCCGAAATTTAACCGTTCATACAACAAATTATAAACTCAATTAGAAGTTGGATTTTTGCTTACGCTTTGAACTTGGGAATGACTACGGTAATATGATGGCAGTAATAGAATTTTTTATTGTAATTTAACACACAGTCCGCGTGTGTAAACTCCTTTTTAATGGAAAAGATTTTATGTAATGAAATTGGTCATGTAACAAACATTCAAGACATGTGCAGTCCATGAAACTGAACAATTTTCTCTAAAACATATTTAAGAATACGTCAAAACATTTGAGACACTCCATTAAACCGATCACATTATTACTCTGATTTGTATGAATAGTCTAATTCTTTGTTTGTAATTCCAACCTATGTTTCATATAATGTTTTTCACGTGAGTCGCTGGTTCCTAGTGGAATGATGGACTTTTAAAATCATGCTACTTAAGTACACTAGTGGCTTAGTAAGCTGTAGACCTTGCGTTAAAAAGTAGCTTAATTTGTGTGTTGTTTAAAAATTAATTTTAACTTTGTTCCCAGAATAATATGAACCGTCGGCCAAGAAGCTCATTTTCAATCTATCGCATATTGGTACCAGACCACATTGGCAAGATTTTTTTTTAGCGATGGGTGACCATGTTCAGGTTGGCATATCTCCCAGAAGCTTCCTACTTCGAAACCCAGACAATGATTTTTGTTAACAACAAACTAATGGCTATCTTGCCAATTTGGTCTGGTCCCAATATGCGATAGATCGAAAATGACCCTGGTTGGCCGACGGTCCAATATTAATATTCCAACCAGTAGATAAGCAACGAAGTTCTTAAAGAATATCCAAAGTCATTCAAATCCAAATAATGTAATGCAGTCCTAGCCTAGCACGTCCTAGGTTCTGCCCCAACCTTATTATCAAATTTCGAAGATTGGCCAGAAATATTTTAATTGATTTAAGCCTTCTCAAAATAACAAACAAAATTTGCTTTGCACCGCTAACAAAGAAGGTTTGTATTATTTTTGAACACTTTTTGTAACGGTTAAAATATGTTTTCTTATACATCTCCTTATCACACCTACTCACAAAACTTCACGAGAATCGGTTGAGAAATGTGACCTGAGAGGAGAACAAACGGATAGACATCCGGCGGACATTTTTGCCCAAGCTGAAGCAGAGACGCTTCGCTCGCGCTTCGTGCTCGCTGGCTAAAATTGAGTGGAATGTAAATACTGAACTAATATTTTGTTTAGTTATTCCTATTTTATTTTGATTCAGAACGATAGCAGTTTTAAAAAAATAACTATTTTTTGTTGTGTTTTTGGGGCCGAACGAATACAATCAGTTTCTAACATTATAATATTTTTTTTATAATAAACTTGTAAATTAGCAACATCAATAATAACTTTACTAAAGTCTTGAAATATTTCGTAAAACTGAAAGTAGCTAAGAAAAGCTGTATATACTACAATAAGTGACATTCCGTCAGGTTTCAATTAGAACTGGTGGGTTGTTAGTAACCAAGATGACGGCCATCAAGCGGCTTAGAGTCTCCGACGTCTTAATCCCGGGATTACCGGATCGCATGGACCCTTTACCGGCTGGGACATTGCCGGTTTCATTTACAGCACTATTATTATTGTATCATAATAAGCAATGAGTAACTTCTACGACACACATACTGATAGCGACAGGGAATGAAATGAAAGCGGACTGTAAATCGATATATAGATATAATGAAGGAATAGTAAATTAATTACCTAGAACAAGCTTATTAGGTAGCAGCAACGATGCCAGATGCAGATATTATTGACAAGTAAAAAATGTGACAATAACACAAAGAATTTTGATTTAAAAAGGTTTCTGAAAAATAAACTAAACCTAGCACAGCAAAGAGGTGCGCAACACATACCATATTGAAGTTTTATTGGCGAATGAATTATCTTAATATATTTATTCAGGGCCAGTTTCATAGGTATTTTTTTTTAATTAACAGATCTTTATTGCACAAATACATAAAGTAAGGTACAAATGGCGGACTTAATGCTAAGATCATTCTCAGCCAGTCAACCAACAGTAAACAGATAAACACGAATGCGGCACAAACAAAGGTTTTGGTTGGGTATCTTATTTAGCTGTCAGATTATTTCATACGAATTGTGTTCCATTTTTTAGATTAAACCAGAAGTTAGTTTTAGGTATCCGGAAACAGTGAAACAGGCCTGTCTTATCATTAGAGATGTTCCGTCAGATTTCAATTAGAAGAGGCCGAGTGTTAGTAACCAAGATGTCAGTAATCAAGTGGTTTAGTGTCGCCGACGTATTAATTCCGGGATTACCGGGACGTGTCGACCCAGTACTGACCAGGACAGAGCCGGTGAGAATCTTAACACTGCTTGCTACGATTACAGCTTGTAAGCAACTTGTACTAGCTATTTATGAAAGCGTGTATTCCTAATACAAATCGATTCACCGAATGTTAACAATCACGGCGTGGATAAACATTTTGAAGGTCAATGCTGCTCATCAGTAATATACTTTTGATTATTATAAGCTACTGGCTAGTTGGCAATAGTTTTTTCAGGCTTATCTACTCTGAAAAAAATAGCAGACGATCAGACGATATCCTTTTCCTTGCATGAATACAAACTTTGCATGTTTAAATAAGAATCAATTACTTATTGAAATAAACTTTTGTCATCAAAGGGCGGATACGCAGCCAGTGCAGCACAATCCCTAAACAAATCCATAAACATAATACACACAACAATATTATTAGTAAACACGCTATAAACAATATGGCTTAGCCCAAGTCTAAACATGGCGATACCGTCCTTGGCCTTCTGCTTGCAGCACTCATAAATATCGTCCTTGTACCGATAAAAATAACTCAACTGCTTATGGCGGTCTCAGAGGGCTTTTTCTAATCATCTAAGGCACTTTCAATATTAAACTTGATGTTTAATACGAAAATAATGGATTTAATGCACAGTTTTTGTTGCTAATATTTCTATTTGCACACAATCAAACAATAATAAGTACTTGAAGATTCCTAAGTACCGTTAGAAAATACTAGCAGTCTATTTTCTGTTGCTGACTCCACAGAGTCGGCACAAGAGCTAATGTGGAACAGAGACCACTCGATATCGACCTGAGGGGACTTAGCGGAAACCGAACGGCACACAGCAGAACTTAGCGGAAAATAGGTTGCAATAAAAAGGCCACAATATTAATCTGTATCGTTATATTTTCAAATGAAAAACGATTATGGGTCTGTCGCACCGAGTATGGATTATGAGGGGTTGAGTGTGGGAATCCTATTAAATTGTGCAGTATTTGAAGTTTCATTAGATTTAAAATAACTTAGTTCTTAATAGTGATCAGTTTCAAAAACAGTTTTTTTTAATGGAAGCTCTGAATTTAGAAGTTCAATTATAATACGCAGGTACTTAATCATTAACTAAAAGCCTTACTAGCATTATTTCATTTCCATTTATTGGTCCAAACCCTTTGAAACAATCTTTTTAATCACTCAACAAGTGATATTTAAATTAGCAAAGCCATTCACTCTTTTGAGACGGACTAATTGAATTTTTTAATTACTTACCAAATTGATTGTGTTAAATTCAAACAGAATTAAGTACGAAGACTTACCCAAATAAAAATTGGTTGAAATAATTGTTGCTATCCGTTAATTTAAGTAAAAGCCATGTAACAATTTACAACGTCCATAAAACCCGATTCATTAATCCAGCGACGGAAAAGATTTAACACCCTCACAGATTATAATTAAACATTTTCCATCCATGTCTATAACACAAGAGTGAGGGAGTGGGGAAATTATGAAAAAAGTATTTGGACTGTTAATATAATTGCAAGTATTTCATGAGCGCGGTGTAAAAATATACGACCACTGTAGTTACGTAAAAATGGGGGGACAGCTTTCCGTTTAAGAGCGTGGAGTGTGAGTGGGGGAGTTGCGGTAAATTCACCTTTTATTTTTACCGCCCTTTACTTTTTATGCGCGTTTTACGTACGCGCGTTTTTGCCAGTATTTGCGTGTGATAACATGCTGGACCTACGCTTGATAATGTCTCATTCCGATTTAACGTTAGTGGCTGGGTGCTTTGATGTGTTTTATTAGACCGAAGGTAGTGGCTATAAATGCGATTTCATGACATCAGCCTAATGCACTATTAAAAACTAAAATAGAAACTGCAATTTTAATAATAAAAAGAAGGGTTACTACAGAACCAGTTTTTCTCATTACCTTGGAATATACCAACATCTAAATTCGGGTATAACAATATTGTTTCCCGTTTGATAACAGCTTACATAATGGTAAAGTAAATAAATTATGAAGAGGAAATAGCTTCTTAATTGAATGAAGGTATTGAACGAACCACAAACGAAGAATCGCCAGAAAATCTCCAAGGACATAATGAAGTTAAGGATAATACTGAAACCAGGAAATTGTTTGGTATAAAAGCCCCTTTGTTGTGAATAAGTTTTAGAAATCAGTAGGTAGTATTTTCATAGGAAAAATATTAATAGAGAATCAAATAAGAATTTAGAATTGATTAGCATATTATACTATTTATTTACACTTTGGTATTTTTAGTACGGGACATTCCATTTACCATGAATCTTTTTATACTGTAGCAACACTCGATTCTTAAACTGTGAGTAGTCGTTGAAGTATATGCGCGGTTACTTAAGGATACCGTTCCGCGTATTTTGCATTTAAATTTAACTTTTCTTTGAGTTAAGCCGCTTTTATGCAGGAACTTGCGACTCCCTGCTTATAACGAATTTCTCGACACCCGTTCCGATTTTAAAAATTCAGCGGAATTATGTCGTTTGCATACTAATGTTGTACTTTTCATCAAACTTTATAATTGTTGTTTAGGTTAATTTTATTTTAGGAACAACTTTGATTTTGGAATTTTCAGGAACGTTGGTTTATTGAAGCAATATTACGATAAATGAGAATATATTTTATTTGTCTGTGTGATAACGTAATTTGGACATTACTCGAGTTATTCGAGATTTGGTTTCGTTACTGCGTTCTGTATGTACATTTAGAAATTGGCGTTGGCAGGATAACGGAAGTCACATTTTGCTTTTGCCTTTGTGCAATTTAACTTTATTATGATAATGTATCATAATAAAGGTAAATTGCAACTCTATTTCCTACTTCACAAATTTTAATTATGACCACAATAATTAACCTTAGAATAATAACACCTAAAACGATAGTTCTCTACAAAGCGCACTGTCAAAAGTGAGGCAACTAAAACAGCCAAAATGGTACCGTTTTCAGATTTTTAATCTGCATTATTACCTAATCATACCGAATAAGTACAAAACAGTTTCAATTTCCCTACATTTAGGAGATTAGTTACTATATTCTTGGATTTTGGTTACGATTAGGAAACGTATGAAGGACATAAATCTGAAAACTAAGCCATTTTGGCTTAGTATTAGTTGCCTCACTTTGCATACGAGGACACGGCTTCTAGGTGTTATTATTCTAAGCTTGTTACCTACATAATAATTTCTCTTGCCTAATTATTCCCTCTCAAAAACAAAAAAAAAACAGTTAGCTCTGAAATTCCAAGCATATTTGGAGTTTTTGCATTTCGAAGGTCCTCATATATTTTAAAGCGGCCGAAATATTTTAGCGGATTGTGTGACTCGTCGGAGTTAGTCCGAAAGTTTGTAGAAGCCTTTGAGTCATGGCAAAACAAGCAACGAAGGTCGATTTACAGCGTGGATAGCTTATACCGGAGAAGTTTACAACATATTGGTGCTTTGTGAATGGCACAAGCTTTGACAAGTAACACAAGTGTGTACTTAAGTTTCTCGTAGTAACTGAAGCTCCAAAACACTATGCTATGCCAAGTAAAAGCTCATCTCGGTGGGAGGTAAACGCTGTAGCATTTATACAGGAAACCTTTCCTGTATTCAGAACCCCACTTCTGAGATGCGGGAGCCTTTACGGCCCGGCCACAGCCAGCCGCGGTGGGCGGCGCGGCAAGCAAATTCTATAATCACTGCGCGCTATCTCGATGGCGGCCAGTCAGCTCGTCGTCACAACCGCGCAATGATTACCGAATTCGATTGGCATTCGATAGTTTTTCGTGAAAGGGGTACAGGATTCAACTACGGCCTGGCCACAGTCCGCCGCGGCGGCCGGCGGCGTGGCAATTGAATTCGGTAATCATTGCGCGGTTGTGCCGACGAGCTGACTGGCCGCCATCGTATCGAGTACTAAATATATGTACTAGTCAATTGTTCCTAAAACAATCCTAAACTCGTTTTGTAAACTATACATAATGATACGGTAAATGAAAAGAATGATTGCTCCAACATAATAAAACTGCGGCTATATTATGAAGATGACAACACCTGACAGTTCCAGTGAAGTAAGGAAAAGATTGAATACGTCTAGACGTTGTGAAATCCTTAGTGCCTATTGCTCAATATAATAAAACCAGTCATTGTTTTGAGAACGCGTCTTTTTATTCCGTCGTAGTGATAAAAAGTAAGGGCTTTTGATAAATTGGTACGTCCTTCTAATAGACGTCGACAAGTAATGTTTGACAAATGCTTTGTTTATATTTATTTTACTTGTAATTTTTGAAGTGAAAACTTCTTTAGCGGCATTGTGCGCTTTTTTGTATGGGGAAAAAATGCTAAACTAGCGTCAGGAATCACGTGGCTCATCGAAAATGCGTAAGATGGATGTGACGGATGGAGAGAAGACAGCTGATGGCGGAAGTATCCCCCTCTCTTTCTACGGGGCGCGTTGAAAATGGCGGCGCGTCATTTTAAGACGTCATGTAAACACTTGTGTCACCAGCAACGCGCTAATTTTGAAAATGGAACTAATAGCAGCGATCTCTTCGGTGAAATTATACTTGACTTATTTATACTATGTGACTATAAGTTTAAATCGTAGAATGCGTGCATGTAGAAATTAAAAAGCCCACTGGTGCGAAATCATTAGAACTTTTCTTAATTACAAACTGATTGAATTGTGTGACTGTATACCTAGTAATAGGAAAGAAATAATTATAATCCTTTGCCGCTAATTTCAAAATATCAAAAATGCACAAAGTTAATTTTCAAGTTTTCACTTCTGCCGGCACTCCCGGAGTGCCAACCGATTTTTTTTGGAATACTTTAGACAACTTACTTATCTCTTTATTTATTTAATCCATTACAAATAGTTTTTTGCGTTCTAAGCTAGACATATACAGGTTTATTTATTTAAAAAACACATTTAAATGAACACGAAAGGAATTATAACATCGTTGTATCTTTTGCGAATCCCACAAAGTGCTAATATTAAGAACTTTTCTTTTTGACTATTTTCTTGCGAAATGAGAATCCGACCTTTTGCGAATCCGACTTTTTGCAAATGCTAATATTATTGATAGTTAGACGTAGTAATGGAAGGACAACAAAATATATTTTTTCCACTTAATAACACAATTATAACTATTTGTAGAGATCTCCTTTTAAGTATTTATATACCTGTACCAAGAAAAAATTAGAATTTTAGAACTGGAATTTGAAACGAAGGAATACCAATTATCAATATGCAGCAGAAGTGTATGATTGTAAAAAATACCTTCTCAAAAAAAAAATGGCACTAAAAACTCAATTATATAGTCTAATGAAAACTGATATTTACCTCTCGTAACTACACAAATATAAACCATAAAACTATAATAATAACGTTGTTTTTTGGAAATAAAAATTATTATAGTCGGCTGTCCACCAGCTATATCAGTTAATACGTTTTTACGACTCGCACAAGATTTACGGGTGCAGATTGCATTTTATTACTTCGGTTTCCATTTGACCTAACAAACTCACAATTCATTTTGTATTGACCACTATTATTATTTGTTCGAAAACTCAGCAATACACAGATTCAAAACTAAGTGCTATCGCAACTGAAGTGGTATAATTTTTCCCAACATTAGAAAAATTAATTTTGTTAGGAATATTGGCGTAGAGTGTTTGCACAAGAGATAAAATAATAAGTGTAAAGAGCTGTTGACTGGAGGTACTATTTGGAAATAATATTACGAGTGAGTACATACAAATACATATCGGAGCTCGGTGGCGCAGTGGTTTAGCGCCTGGCCCAGCGATTGCGTAAGTTAAGCAACGTTCGCTAGGGTCGGTCATGGGATGGGTGACCAAAAATTTACTATCGTGAACTCCTCCGTGCTTCGGAAGGCACGTTAAGCCGTTGGTCCCGGCTGCATTTGCAGTCGTTAATACCCACCAATCTGCATTGGGCCCGCGTGGTGGGTTATGGCCCGTCCTCCTTATCTTATATAAGGAAGGCCTGTGCCCCAGCAGTGGGGACATCAAAAATGGCTGATGGACATGGACAAGTACATACAAAGGCTATAATAGTTGTTGTCAGTTATGTGTGAAGTATAAATATATTAGTCACCAACAACTATAAAAAGTAAAACTGTGGTAAAACACAAAAATCTATAATATTTCAGATCTTCGTATATTAAAGGATTATCCTTTAAGAAATTGCTACGCAAACATTCAGTGGTTCAACCACCTAAATACAACACCGACTTCTTATTTTGTATTACTACACGATTTGTGTTCATAATCCACATTAAAAAACAATTTCCTTTCAATACTTAGTAGAAAAAGATTGTTATTAAAATTCTGATTTGATAGATTGTGCCATCGATCACTATTCTTTTCTAAATTCCCGGTGTAATCAACGATTTCTTTTATTAAAAAAACACGCCAATTTCATACATTTTCATTAAACGACCACGCCGAATTGGAAATTAATGTAAAAGTAATTTTGCGAAAAACGGGCGTGTTTGAATTGATACGGGATATTAATATGCTTCAAACGATTCTTTCCAACCGAAAATTCTGGGGACAAAAAGCTTGGATATTGTAATTACATTCTAGAAATAACGATTCTTTCGCTTTATATGAATTCTTCCGATTTTATTTTAAAATGTTAGCGTAATGGCGGAGGACATTATAACCTCATTAGCTTTGTGTACAGGAAGGCAAGACAATGGATCTGTTTACTAACTTTTCAAACGAAACGATGAATCGCATTTTTTTGTTTGCCTTCATTTCACGACAATGTTTACTGAAGTAAATTTTCAGCTGTTTTGTCAATTTTACACAAGTAAATGTGTACCAACATTCTGTTATTCAATCTCGAAATAAACACATAAAGTACTTTGTATAGAATTAGCTGGTAGCTTTGGAAAACGGAAATAATCAAAGTCAAAACGACTTTGATTATTTCCGTAAGTTGCACTTAAATTGAAATACGATTGATCATAGATATGGCATTTTAATATCCTAAAAACGTTAGTCGCAAGCGTCAATAAAAAAAAATACTCTAGGGTCAGTTTTACAGATTCGGGTAACAAAATTATCTATGAAATTCAGTAAAGTATGATATTGGTACTTATCCGGAATATGTGAAACAATTTGTGTAAATAACGATTGTATTATGACAATAAACTTTGGGAAATAATGTAAAATTATTTCTAACCAAACTTATTTGTATTTTTAACTATCATAAAAGAAGATGAACAAGAAAAATAATGCATCCCTCAGTCGAAAAATAGTGTTCTATTTGAATATAATTCGTCAGCATTTTATTGATACGAAATTGCTCAAACATCTGCCACGCATGAAAATGTTATTCCAATTTAGCAATGGACTGCAATTTAGGGCCCATTCACATTGAGCGTACCGCGAAACTAACAAGTGACACGTGCCCAAAAATAGTCCAATTTGCTGACGGTCGGTCACATCACATCCGAGTATTTTTGATAACTTGGCACGCGATTGAGAAATGTTAGTTATTCTGATTTGTATGACTGATGAAAAAAATCGTAACAGCCAGGTCCGATCGTATGAAATGCATGTTTTTAGTTGACATATTTTTTAGTGTATGAGTAAAGTTAAGCATTTTCTTGCTTCTCGCTACAAATAAAGGTTATAGAAAAATGAATACAGTCAATCAGCAATCATAAATTATTATATCGTTATCTTACTTAACAAGCGTAAACTTGAAATTGTCAAGGATAAAAGCAAAGTAACAACAAAAAAAGCTTGATCATATAAAACACGCGCAGAAAACATTGATCCAGAAACATATAATGAT
This sequence comes from Agriphila geniculea, assembly GCA_943789525.1. NCBI lineage: Eukaryota > Metazoa > Arthropoda > Insecta > Lepidoptera > Crambidae > Agriphila > Agriphila geniculea. The sequence continues at coordinate 25,361,223 of OX038871.1, forward strand.
CCAGAACCTATTAGAAGTTTCATATGTAATTTTGCTTAATTGTCAATAATATTGTATATAGGTAGGGGCTTACGATTATCGTTATGTCAAGTTAAAATTGAACAAAGCAAATTGTACTTTTTCGTACAATTTTCCCTACAAAACACTGTGTTTTTATACTACCTGAGCTGAACATCAGGTTGTTTAGTTGAGTGCTGTATGTGATAGCTTTCAAAACTTAAATAGTATGTTTTTTTAATAAATACAAATGGTCAACTATTTTATATAACGAGCAACATAGTACACTATGCGTGTTAATCAAAGTGTAAGCAATATGATTCTGTAAACGAAGTTACATTTATGTCCATGTGAAACATGTATGGTTCCTGCGAAATCTCTCCAATTTGAGTTTTATGAATCATTTATACTAGAAGGAATTCTTTCATATTCGTTTACTTAAAGTTTTCAGTGATATCAGTCAATACTTGTTACCAAAGCTGACCATTCAAGAACAGCCAATGAATATTGGGTCGTCATGTCTTCGGACCGAATCCGAGCCATTTCCGTCAACAAACCCCCCTCCCCCCTCGCAAACATGCCCGGAATACAAGGCATACCAATCTCAAACCATTCTCAGTTATGTACACTTTCGGAGCTAAATTTTCTGAACTAGATCTAACTGCACGAGGGATTGCTTAATCAGTTATTCGCTTGCCGCTCAATGTGAACAAACACTTTCGGGTATGGGTCTACGATTTCAATTACAAGTAGCATTATTATCTCCTATTACTACCTACACAAGTTTGAAGAAGCTCTACGAATCAAGGAGTTCTGCCAATGTTTGTAGAGTTTAATAAACTTTAGCAAAAGCTAGTAACTATATGGATGAATGACGAAGCAATCAATATACCGCATATTCTCCTCTAATTTTTTTCAATGGAAGGTCTTCAAATCAATTCAAATTGTTTATTTGCATTAACATGTGGTATAACAATGGTCTTTAAATTAAACTGTACCGTTACATGTCTACCATATGTAAATGGTGTGCAAATATTTGAAAAATAAAAGTAAGTAGCATTACAAAAGCTATGTCAGAATTAAAATAACAGTATCATTACAAAAGCTATGTCAAATTCAAATTTATGTAAAAAAATAAAAATATATTTTAAAATAAGTTTAAAAAATGCTTGGTGTATGGCTGTTAATGTTAATTGGCTTATCATGAAAATAAAATAACATAGCACACTAAAATCTCATTTATTTTAAAGTATAATAATTTTCGGTTTTAATGAGTCGGCTCATCCAATTTTGATATTTTAAACACATGAAAGTTATTACAATTAAAATTTGTTTTGGCCAACCATAATTTTCCAAACAAACTTTAATTTAGATGAAACTTTTGATCAAACCTAGTTAATGTCGAAATTTACGGTTTGTTCTTTAGTTTTAATTAAACTCTGTCTGTCACTCATTTTGATATTTACATTTCGATAGATGGATTTGAATGATGTGAAAATGGGCCCCGCACTATAGCACTTTTCTACCTACTGGAAATTGTAAACCATACAATTTACATTTTATTATATGGACATATCATCATATCAGCTGCACGACACCCACTGCTGGGTATAGGCCTTCCCCAAGGATTTCCACGACGATCGGTCCTGCGCTTCCCACATCCAGTGGCTTCCGGCAACCTTCACCAGATCGTCGGTTCACCTTGTCGGGGGCCTACCTACGGAGCGTCGTCCGGTGCGCGGTTGCCATTCAAGAACCTTTCCGCCCCAACGGCCATCGGTTCTTCTCGCTATGTGTCCAGCACACTGCCACTTTAGCTGAGCGATCCTTCGAGCGATGTCGGTTACTTTAGTTCGCCTGCGGATCTCCTCATTTCTGATTCGATCACGCAGGGAAACGCCGAACATGGCTCTCTCCATTGCACGCTGGGTGACCTTAAGCCTCCTTATGAGACCCATAGTTAGCGACCACGTTTCACTGCCGTAAGTCATCACTGGCAACACACACTGGTCATAGACTTTCGTCTTGAGACACTGAGGTGAATCGGACACGAAGATTTTTCGGAGCTTCCCGAATGCTGCCTATGGACATATGTCTGTAGGTAATCAAATATGTATAAAAGTTACAGCAATTTTAAAAATCTAAACGCAATACTATAATTGTGACCAAAAATGTATTATCTCGAGCTCCTCCGTGCTTCGGAAAGCACGTTAAGCCGTTGGTCCCGGGTGCATTTGCAGTCGTTAACACCCACAAATCCGCATTGGGCCCGCGTGGTGGGTTATGGCCCATCCTCCTTATCCATAAGGAAGTCTTGCGCTCTAGCTGTGGGGACATTAAAAATGGCTGATGGATGGATGGAAACGCAATACTATTGAGACACCCATTGAGACACGATTGTTAATATTAGCAGAATCAAGACCATATTTTATTCTTGCCAATGCAAATCAATGAAAATCTTCCAAATCAACTCGTAAATTATTTAAGATGATACAACCCTGGGCCCTAAAAAAAACTACGCTCAATAACTTTTAATAATTTGTCAGTCTAAATGACATTATCCATATTGTGGTAAAGCAGAAAGCTTTCAAAGTGTTTACGCTTCGTTTGCAATAAGCCGTCTGATATCCGACACCATTAGAGAAGCAACTTTTTCTGCGTCGTTTCTGTAGAAATTGAAATTTTTAGTTTCCGTGAGTAAAGCATTTTTATTTGCTTACCTGAAAAATATCTTTTGTAGTTTCAGCTTTGAAGAATTTAATACAGCGACTTCGAAGTTACAGAACACAAAGGACTGGACTGAGCGGTGCAATCAACAGAAGTCACAGGAGGAACTCATAATGTGTATTTATTTGAAAGTTCATGGTCATGTAGTATCAAATAAGTATCAAACTAGTGGCTCCGCGTGAGCTGTAGACCTCGCGTTAAAAAGTAGCTCAAATTGTATGTTTTAAAAAAATAATAACACAAAACAGATAATAGTTTTTTTAATAGTATCCAGACTATGCAAATAATATACGGAGTCCTAGGTTCTGTCACAAAGTACAACCTAAATTATTTTCAAATTTCGAGTGTTGACCAGAAATGCTTTGAGTCTTTTAAAAATTAAGACATAATTTGCTTTGCACCGCTAACAAAAAAGTTTTGTTACATTGTTTTTTTTTCAACTGTTTCGAAAAATGATTAATCATTTAAAAAAATACATAATTTTTTCAACTGTTTCGCAGTTTAAAAAGATATGTATAAATTGTTGTACACATCTCCGCCATTTCGAAAAATTTCGAAAGACTGAAAACTTCTCTATAATTATCAAACCTGCTCACAAAATTTCACGAGAATCTGTGATAAATGAGACCTGTAGATGAGAACAAACAGAGCCGGAGAGCCGGACTGAAATATGATATTTTACATATCAACACCATTTTGAAAAGTCTGAAAAACTGGATCGATAAAATATATATATAAAATTTCTGAACCTGCTCACAAAATTTCACGAGAATCAGTTGAGTAATGCGACCTGTAGAGGAGAACAAACTGACAGCCGGAAGGACACACGAAATAATTTTTGTCCAAGCCGAAGCAGAGACGCTTCACTCGCTCTTCGCGCTTGCTCGGTCAATGAGTCAATAGATAAAATCAAATAATTACTAAGTAAGTAGGTAAGTAGCTTATCAAGTGGCTTTCGCAATAATATACAGTCACATCATTAAATGAAGGTAATAATAGTCGAACGAAGTTTTAACGCTTGTCCACATTTGTATCATTCGCGTATCATGATCGCGTATCATTTCACTAATATGGACGCATCATTTTACTAATTTGGACGTATCATTTAGCTGCTGTGGATGCTAAATTGTACGCGATCGTAAATTCGCGAAAACCTTCGATGGTAATTTCAAAACACAGACCATATAATAACTGTATTAGATTTAATTGTACTAGTAAAATACAAAGTTTTCGAAATTTGCTACTATTCGTCCTTGCTACAACATGATTTTAGCCTATGCCGCCATTTTGATAGGTTTGGTGAAACGCGCTGTCAAAACGATGTCGTCTGCTGAATGTTGCAAATTTTCCGACGACTGCCCAAACGACTGTCAACTTTGCGGTCATAACAGTAGTGGTTAGTATACTTTGTCTGGCTTTCATCTGTCACAGAGTAAGAGCGTATAAGAGCAAGTAATTTTGAACTTTGGACGAATGAATATAAGAGTGTTGTTGGCATGCTGGATTCCATATAATTCCTCATGTCGTAAATGTCACACTTGGACCACTACCGGACTAGAACTAGCAAATGTGGATCTATACAATGAAAACCTTTTCAATTTGCAAGGAAACATTTATTGGACAAAGTTATATCGGGTCATTTTGAACTTACCATCCAAATTTTAAGGATGTGTCCAGTCCATGAAACTAAACAACTTTCTCTAAGAAACATGTGTCAAATTTCGCCAAAAAATGTTGGTCATCCCATACTAAATTGGTCACGTGATCTCTTTGATTTGTATGGAAAGTCGATATTTATTTTACATATTTGAGCATGTGTTCCTTAGAGAAAGTTGTTCAGTTTCATGGACTGAACACATCCTCAAAATTTGGATGGTAAGTTCAAAATGACCCTGTATAAGCACATTCTGCATCGTGTACCTAGCTAGCCCTTATACTGACAATGAAATCTTAAATCCGAAATGTAAATGTTTTAGTAGTACCTATCTTATCATTGTCTAATTAAAACTACGAGTGAGTTACATACTTTCAAGTAGGTAATAAACAATTGTAAGTAATACAATGACAATACATTGTATCACGCAGAAACTTTTTTGACACAAGTTAAAAGTAAAACTGACGAGAAAAGTATCGATGTGGCACTAGTTTTTACAATCTACAAAATAAAGACCATGACACAATGGATAACTTTTGGGTTAACATTTCATTTGAATTGAAATTTTCACCAACATTTTGCACCAAAAGGGTCCAAATTCACCAAATTAACTATAAAAATCATTTCATCAAAAACCGTTTCAGGAATTCATGAATATTTTTAACTACAATAAACAAAGAACTGTCGCCATGAAAATAACCTATTACATGAAACAAATTAACTTATTACATAAAAGAAAGATATCAAAAGCTAACCAATGTACTACGAAAAATATTTCATCAAAAACTGTCTCAAAAATTGTCATTTTTAACACATAATAAACAAAGGACTGTAACCGTAGGAATTTATATCATAAAATAAAGATAGCCGTTAAACAGAATAATGGCTAATCTAAGCGTAATGGACGTACGGGAGATCGGCAGGTGTTCGTGATTTATGCGCTAATCGCGTGTTTATTGCTTTATAGATATGTAGCCCGAATGTTAAATTAGTATAAGCATACTCTTTACGACATTGTCACACGAAATCAGAAGGTTTAATGAGCGGTGGGAATTCAAGTAACAAGCTTCTTCATTATTTTTCACCGATTTTATTACTTTGTTCTTATTTAAGAATTCTCTGGTTATTCCCAAAGGTCCACAGCTCCATTGTTTTCAAAAAATGTAAATCATACTTTGGTTCGCAACGGGTCCACAACATCAAAAATAAAAAAAACATTTTCTTTCCCAGCGGGTCCATGAGAATATTTGGTACAGTCAACAGTAGAAGCTGAGCATAATGATATAAATTAATATTATTTATTATGAAATAGATAAACAAGGAGTCTTTATTGTATCCGACCGTCTTTGGATTAGACTTACAAAAATATAAATAAAAATTCACACATTTTGTAGTCCCCGCAAGAATCGGAGCAATGAAAATGAATACAAAAATTTTCGGAAAACCATTGGTTAGGCACATAAGAGTTATCTTTTATTCTGTGGTTTTATGGATGAAATGTGTATGAGCTGTCATTAGGAACCTTTTGCGCTCACTATTCTGTGGGATCATGCCGTCTGTTCCTGCAAGACGTGCTGGCCGCAAGAGCGGTTATTTTTATCTATGGCCCTGCCTTGGGTAGAGAAAAGAAACCCACCTTGTCAATTCGTGACTTTTTCCGCCGAGCTGTTTTTTTGGGCCGTTTTGTTATGAAGACGTGAAATAAGAAAGTAAAACAGGAACAAATCCGAAGAGGCATCGCGATGCTGGGCTGCTCCTCATGGTTCTATAGGTAAGTGAGCGTCTCCTTTTTCCTAATTGACTCCTCATACCCGAAATCAGGGTTCTAACATAATATCGGTGAAAACCACCTCATGGTGGGCTATTTACACGCCACACCAACCATAATCAAATTGAATGCAAAATACTATTGTATTTTTAACGTTACCTAGGTAGTACCTATTTATTTTTACGATTACAAAAGCGCCCGCTGATTCCTTCGACGCGGCCGAATATTATTAACCGATTTTCAAAAATCCAACGAGTGCACTTCTCGTCTGCTTCTGCATCTTTTAACACTATTACCATGACGCTCGGTCAATAATCATAGGAGCTAGCTACATCACTTTTTATATACGGAAACACTCGTTTTTCTACAATCCAAATCTAAAGGGACCATCTACAGGTCACAAAATTTTTTCGCCATTTCGTAGCTAAACTAATATCCTAGAACCCATTTTTTTATTTTTTCTTAATTTCTACAAGAATGAAAAAAAGAATTACTCACTACTTACTACGGTTTGAATTACTCAATATTCGTCGCATCTTCAATTATTATTTAAGGTGATTAGCTTACATTAAACCGGCCCTTTCTACAACGATAATAAACCGATTTACCAAAAAAAGTGGTGCTGGCGATACAAATAGCACAAACTCTCTTGTGTAGTTTTTGCTGATTGTACTTCGGATAAGTCTCCTGGACCCATTGGGAATTCATGTATAAAAATATTAAAATATGTTCTAAAATTTCATGAACCCGGTGGGAAAAGAAGAACAATAGAGTCGTGGACCTTTGGGAATAACCCGAATTCTCGATTATAGCATTCAGCTTTCATTTTGGAAAACATTAATTCAATAAGACACTTGTTCCGAATGCATAAAACCACCTAAGCGGTTGTTGTTATTTTGGAGGCAAATCGGAAACGTATGTAAATTATTTTTTATGAACATGAATAATAAACCATTCGTAATTGCGTTTTCTAAAAATTAAAACTGTTTAAATTTATTAACAAAGAAGCCCCATGGAGACTCCTATTTGTTAGAATGTCATTGTAACTAAACTTCGCACTGTTTTACAAGAATCAGAATATTACATTAGTAAACACAGGTTTTAAACGCGTTTTTAACTAACCTTTTCCCGACGTTTTTTTTTCCCGACGACGAAAAACGCGTTTAAAACCTGTGTTTACTAATGTAATAAAATGCAACGCAAAAGTTTAAAAGTGTATAAAGAATCAGAATAACTATAAAAATATTTATAAGCTAGCGTGTTACTTGAAAATTCCTTAGTTTGATCCACACTCCGTGACGCCAACAAAATGGTGTCGACAAAACATAACATATGACTGTGCTAACCATCGCGTGATCGCTCCACCACTTTAAATCAACCTTATGCAGACGCGTTAAGACTCACTTTAGCATAGTATTATCGTACATAATGTTCTCAGCACCTGAGTTTCACAGTAAGCATTAGAATTCCGAACAGCCGGGGTGAAAATATGACAGGCAGATATTCGTTTCATTTAGTTTTTGGTTTAGTGTGAAAATGAAATTTTTTGAATACTACACTGCGTTGTTTTTTTATTTGATTTCCAAATTAATATACGCACAATGGTTTGTAAATATCGGAAGCTTTACGTAAACATATAGCTTATAGTCAATATGTTCTAAGATTAAAATGAAACTTTATTTTTCAAAAGCCCGCAAATAATTTGTTTGTTTTGTTAGCAATAATAGCTTGTGGTCTTGTTAATTAGTTTAAAAAAAGAAAAAAACATTAAACTTAGTATTATTTTATAACATTGAAAGATTATTTAAAGTGGCAACATTAATTTTAATTCGTAATTTATTTCCGCGTTTTTAGTTCGAAAACGACTAGACGCGTATTGTTATTATTGCCGCCGATTGTTTTTTAAAACAATAAGCGGACGGTATGTTTTGAAGGGAAAACTCTGGCAATATCGCCATCTTGTCAATGCTGAGTGTTCATTCTGGGTCGGGATTTCATCTTGGTATCATCGATAGTTAGTAATTGGGAAATTAGGTTTGTACCATGGGCAACAGCGTCGCTTAACCACTGCTAAGGTTAAAATCGCTTGCACGCCGCGCCCGCTGTCACATACATTTAGTTTGTGCAGGGGCGATACGCGCGCACACGAATTTTGTTGCAAACTGGTTAAGCGACGCTGTTGCCCATAGTACTATTATGGGAAAAGTAATAAAAGTATTTGTTGTAATTGCTGGGGTTATTATTCGACGTCCTTCTTGTGAGAATATCTCGAGTTCCTGAGATCAACGGCATTCAGAGACCTGCGACGACATCCAGAGAGATCAGCGGCTGCAGCCCCCGAGCCCCGTGTTCCCGAGCGCTGGTTAGATTCCAGCAGTTGGTAGTATGCATCATCTATCAGTTTAACTCTTGAACATTGTTATTGCAAACAATTAATTTGTTTTAAGTGAGTTTTTAAACTTTCTATAAAATTAAATAAGGTGATAACACTTCTAAAAATAAAGCTTACTTCATAATATTTACTCTACTGTCTGTTATTTATTACTTATAATTTATAAGGCGATATGAAAGCGCGACCATAGCGTGTTGCGATACACGCGACCGTGCCTGCGACTGCGATAACCGAACGCATTACATCATTGCTATTCGCATCTAGATGTAGGGACTGAAATATGGCCACTGCACCTTACTACATAGGGGTCGAGAACAGCATTTAATAAATTAGTTAATATAACTACATTATACATGGTTATTTGTAAAACACCAACAACATCGCAGGAGTAGATTACTAATATCATAAACGACAACTTTGTTCTACGATTTTATCGAAAACAGACAAAAAAATTGACTCTCCTTACAAATATCCGAACAGCTGATCAAGTCTTTTATCCACAACAAGAGCGTGCTTGGCCTTTACATCACCTGATGTTATGTGATGATGATACCGAAAGCGTAAGCGCACTACACCCATCATCCTCACCACTGAGGTACTGGATATATAACCTCCAACTGCCGGAACACAACTGTTTTTAAATCGTTGTTATGGCTTCAACCCCTCTAGCATGACTGACGAAACACGATATACAATATGTTTGGTTAGCGATGTCGGAGCTTTTAAAAGTAGATAATTTGATCAATATTATCGACAAAACCCCCCACATGTTGGGGTCTATCCCCTCTCCTGTTGGAATGACAGGCATTTTAAATTTAACTTTTTATTTTAGATGGCCCTGCAGAAAAATATTAATTTCTCCGCATTTAAAAGTCTTACAGTTATAAAAAAAATACTTTTCGCAAGCTAATATCAATAAAAAAAAATATGTAACCTTTTAACTTTAATATATAATAAAAAATTACTAAAGTAAATTTTAATCCGAAATTAGTGTGCTTTTTTTTAGTTTTTCTCACAGATCTCAATAATTAGGACATTAATGTGCAATTTTTTTGAATTCTTAAAATACTCAGGAATACTATCTACAAAATAACATCAAAATCATTGCTCTGAGTTGCATATTCCGAGAGTTATTTTTGTTGGAATATGACCCTTACAAGCACTAACTTTTTTTAAAACTGTAGGACTTTTGAATCCGGAGAAATTAATATTTTTCTGCAGGGCCATCTAAAATAAAAAGTTAAATTTAAAATGCCTGTCGTTCCAACAGGAGAGGGGATAGACCCCAACATGTGGGGGGGTTTTGTCGATAAAATTGATCATATTATCTACTTTTAAAAGCTCCGACATCGCTAACCAAATATATTGTATATCGCGTGATATAGCGTTTTATCGACACCCAACTGTCAAAAACCATTGTCTTTTGACAGTTAAACGTGATAAATCGCTATATTATATCGTGTTTTGGGGGTTATGCTAGGGGGGCAGGCTTAGGTAAGATGGTGGTAGCTAGCCAGGCGGATTTGAAATAAGCCCTACGACCAACCAACACGAGTACAAATTGTACCCCCCTCCTGGGAATCAAAGCCGGGACCCCTGTTTCTTACACTTGTGAGCGAACTACTAAACCACAGAAAAAAATAACATTTTAACTGACAGAAATCGCAACTGGTTTAAAAAATAAGTACTCAATACAAAACGAAATAAAAAAATAGAATGTGCTCATTATTTTTATTAAAAGAGTCAGTTTATTGTTTAAGTCTCTGGAAAATATTAACCTGGTTCTGGAAATAATATAGGTAAGTATCGTAAAACACCTTGCCAACAACTATTTCGTTCCTACAGGTAGTAATTTTAGCGATAAACTTAATAGAGTTCAATTAAGTTTATCGGTAAAATTATAACCTGTTTTACGAAAATATTTAATAGGGTAAGTAAAGATCGTAATAGAAAATACCGGTCAATCCATAATTATGCTGGTTATAAGGTAAGGTGGACTTAATTTCAATATTCGAATATGCGAAATAAGAAAAAAATCCCGCCAAAAACATTTTAATGTAAAATTTTGTCAAGACGAGACCAAAAGTAATCAGACCTCATATAAGCCACGCTTCTAACTCTACACGCCCTAACTCTACAAGCCCTAACTTCACAAACTCTACGCCTTAGTAAAAATATGTATTTTATTATACCTACATAGTTAAAAAAAATTGTCAATCATTAACAGTTTATGCCATTACCTTCAGATACCTAACGAATCAATATTGAAACCACGAATTTTTCAAATTTTGCTTTGAACGGTATCAATCGTTTGAAAAGTTCATGTTTCTCGATTGTTCTATTTGCCAACCACTGCATAACCCGCATGCCCTGGTGCCAGTGTTGCAAGCAGTAAATACTCCTTTGAGATTCGGAAACCAATCCGTAAAGTCTAGAGTTTGCAAGCCGAACTATTTTTTTCTCCCAATCGTGTATAAAACATTTAGCGATAGAAGTTTTGCTGGTATCTATGACCTTTCACTATATGGCATAAGGGCCAGATTCACAGGTTCTAGATATATTTCAAATATCATATCTATCAGATAATTTCATACAAATTCTGATCCAATTTAATTTAGAAGATGTTGTTAGGTGCTATCCGAAATCTGTGAAACTGACTCTATGTAGGTATAAAGTCTTATTGATGGTCGACATGAAAATGCAAGAATAATGTTGAGAAAAAAATAATTTGCAATATAAATATTACAAACCCGCATCCCTGCTTCCTGTCATGATTATCACGCCAGACACATCCTCAATGTTAATTCAAAATTTTATCTTAATTAATTGAAATATTTAAAACGATCTTTTCCATATTCTACTAACTTATAATAATAATAATAATTCCATTTTCTACCCAAATATAAAAAAAAAACTTTTTCGACCCAAGAAATTATTAAAAAAAGTAATAATGTGTTGTATCGAAGGTGGACCAAATACGAGAACCGGAATAGATTTTGCATAGTAAGCGGAATTAAATCCCTCGGGAACAACACTTTTTTTTGGGATGAAAGATACCCTATATCCTTCTCTGTACCTCTGATTACGTGTGTGCAAAATTTCATGATGATCGGTTCAGTAGTTAAGACGTGAAGGCATAACAAACAAACAAACAAACGGACTTTCGCATTTATAATATTAGTTATGTAATAAATCTTTACTAATTGATTTGATTATATCACTGAGTATATTACTTTACTGTTAAAGTAAAACCATTAAATCAACACTATTGTAATTAACCAAAGTTTGCATCTGTTTATTTTTGCTTTAATAAAATTAAATTTGAAATTGAGTACATTAGTACGTGTTAGTTAAATTCAAGTGAACATAAGACCGCACGACGAATATGTGAATCATATTAAAACAAAAAGATTTTCTCCAAAAAGCCTCGATATTTGAAATGTTAATATTCGAAATCACATCATCCAATATAAATATATGTTTTTTTATTAAAGTTCTCGGTACGTGATCTGGGTATAATAGGTTTTTCGGGAGACAAAATTGGTTAGTTTTCTTTTGCGTTAAAGCCAGTCAATATTTGAAGAGGTTTTTGGACTAAGATCATTTCTATTCACCGCGCACGTACTCTGAATGTTTAGTAAATCGGTTATTAACTTAGTTTCACAGAGTAAAGTGCATTTTACTTTAGGATATTTTTTTTCATGAGTCTGCGCTCTTGTTATTCAATTATAAAGATAACTTATGAAGTTATTTAGAACTATTTTTTATAGGTCTCGGAAAATCAGCCATTATGATGCGCGGTCGCGGTGAGGTGGTCATGAACATCGGATTTTTGTTGATAATCGAAGAATTTTAGAATTTTTATTTTTTTATGAAAAAATTATAATTAAATCCGTTGCCATATATAAAACCTGCAAAGGGTGGTCGATCCGCCATATACAACATTATTTTTTGTAATAACGAAAGCCGAAACACAGGTCACATATTTTCATTTTCAGAATCAGTATAAAAAAAATATAATGATACCTTAAAAACTCACGAAGTTACAGGCTTTTTGTGTTGTGCGTGCGAGACATTTTAGTATAGGTTGTGCGTTAATTATGGTTATTTAAATATTATTTAGTCAAAATATAACATGATACAAAAACACTTTTTTTATTTATTACCTACAGTAAACAAGCTAATAACAAAACACATCATTGTAGCTTTCCGACGATTCACTTCACCACGGTTCCTTGTACGAGTGTACTCAAGAAAGAATGAATCGCACGCAGGTAGTTGGATGACAGGTGACAAGGGGGGCTATTTGTATAGGGGGCACTGTAGGGGGCCGTGTTGAAGAGTGTTGTTATGTCATTGGACACATTAAAGACGATGTGAACATGTTGCAATCTTTTAATTACAAAGATCGTACCCAATAAAGTTGGCGTTGGAGTATTCTTGGCCCGCTACTTTTCTTGCTCTACATAAATGACTTGCCTGAGGTTACAAAACATCAATGTTCACTCTTTGCTGACGATATAGCTTTGGTAGTACCATGTAAAGACAAGCCAGCATATAACGATGAATTAAATTCTACAATTGCTGACATAATAGAGTGGTTACATTATAATAATTTAAAAGTAAATCTATGTAAAACAAAATACTTGCAGTTTCATAATCAAGGCGGCAAAAAACAGACACTTCAATTGACATTTGATAATAAAATTATTGACGAAACTAGGGATACTGTTTTTCTGGGCATAACTTTGGATGATTGTTGTACATGGAAGCCACATATTGACAAACTGTGTTCAAAATTAAACCGTTTTGTGTATGTTTTGTGGTGCCTCAGTAAATTAAGTAATCTAGAAACTGCATTAAAGGCCTATCATGGTTACGTTGTATCAAATTTAAGGTATGGAATCTTGTTATGGGGAAATGCAGTAACTATTAATAGACTGTTTATAGTACAAAAACAATGTATTAGAGCAATTTGTAATGTTCCACCTCGGACTAGTTGTAAACCCCTTTTTATGAATCTCGGACTGTTAACTCTTCCTTGTGTGGTGGTCCCCGCGGCTGCGTGTCGCTTGTCTGCTGCTAATGACCAATCTGTATGTGATACTTACTGTATCTGTTGATCGTCTAGTGATTTATATGATTATAATATCCCAAAATATAACTCAGCTTAAACCAAGTGTACATTTTAACAATCTCGTCTGGGATTGTTAATGTTGTATGCCTTTAGATAATAAAGCTTGAGGTGTAATAATATTTTTTCGATTAATAAAAGATTACAATGATTTTAATACACGTTTGGATTCAATCTTGATATGAGCATCTATTCAGTTGTGATCCTGCCATCCCTACTCTGAGTTTTGACATCATCGTTAGACGTGTGTCAATTAATCGCTGTCTTATTAACCCTTTTTTTATTATTAATTTTATGGAAGAGAAAAAAAATTCTCTCCTTCTTTTTGAAAACAGATGGCCATCTTAAGGGTTAGATCAGCTTTTAGCGCTTCCAATATATATCCTATGCTATTTCTACATTGACCACAATGAAAGTCACGCTCTGTACCATTTGAATCCAAACAGCGTGTTTCTGATTTAGAATAAAACTAAATGAATACTAATTATTACTTTATGAATCACAACCTCTAGCCTAAATTCAATTATAGTGTCAAAGATTTATGACAACTTCATAAATAATTCATGTTGAATGAATGGCATTTCATCTAGATATAATTATAATGTGCTCTAAATGAGAGTCTTATTTAAGCTGCATTTGGTATCAATTAACAGGGCTATCAATTTAAAACCAATAAAATTCTAAGTTCTGTTCGAAAGAACTGTGATAGCTTTTACTCTATCTATAAACATGTACCAAGTATTTTTCAAGTGTCATGACACTGTAAATCAAATTCAAAGTAAGGAATCTAATTTTGTCCATTACCCAACAGACAAAATAAAGCATCATCATCGAAGATAACACTTGTATATTAATTTAATGATATCTACAAAAGGTATTAAACTCTATCTCTGGAAAATAGTTGCAAATAATTCTTCAGTGAAATAGGGGTGCCTATAAATGGGAAAATAAATATGAATACAGAATAATTGTTTAGAGTCATTTATTATTGGCAATGTTTGGTTTTGGTATTTGTTTGATTATTTGTTTTGTTCAAGAAAATTACTTTAATTGGTTTTGATTTAGTGATTTGACTGTTAAGTTATTGTAATTATTTAATAAAAGGGTTTAATTTAGAGGTTTTGATTATTTTTGAAATTATCTGATTATTATGAATCATTAATAGTATATATTATACAAATAAGTCTTTAATTTGAAATTGTTTGATTATTTGATCAATTTAAAAATAATGCTTTAATTATTTGAACAACTTATAAAATAACTCTTAAGAAAAACTGTTGAATTAATTTGATCAATTTCTCGCGTTAGAAAGAAATTGATCCCTCGCTTTAATTCTAAAGCAAATGAATATGGAAAAATAAAGCGAGATAAAAAAAAACCATATTCGCTATTTAATTCCTTATTCTAAACAACACACATGAAAAACAAAGAGTGAAATATAACATAGCGTATCTATTTTAGACTTTTAGTTATGTGAGATCGATGCACATCAATTAAATAATTTATTTACTTAACACAAGTTATAAATGAGAAGTCTAAAATAGGTATGTGTTTTATACATAATTCTTATTTCTATTTACTTAACTTATCTTTCTGCAGTAAGGAGCTCCTTCACTACTATTCATAAATAGGTAATATAAGTATTAATACTTCATAGTTTAAACAAAGGAAGGGACACCAATTTTAGGTAAGCAAAATTTTACAACACAACGTCTACATTTCACCGTGTCCCCAACGCGAATCCTCCGCCTTTTCAAATATCTCTATACAATTGTTAACAACAATAGAATTACATCTACTTTATCCTAATACGCTCTTCCTGTTATGAAGATAGAGTCCAATTTCTTCTTAACTCGCTTTCGATGCACATTGGTAAACCACATCCTTTCAATGCGCCGGGGCAATATCATATCGTCCTTCGTCGTATTCTGCATTTGTTCCCGTTTCAATTTCCACCCAATAGATAGCGTTACTTGTACAAAATATGCCTCGAATTGTTTCCAACATTCAATTTAGAATGTCTTCAGTCATCATCTGATTAAACCTGAAAACTAAAAGGTATTTGCGTAGAAACTGCATTTTTAGGTTTCGAAAATAACTAAGGAGATGTGGGATTATCTCCGTAGTCTTTATCCATCAGAACTGAAGGTCCAAGTTTGTTTAGCGAACGAAGTTCAGTTATCACATTTCATTTCCGTGTAAATATTCTTTTTTTATATTCGTTTGGGTCAGCGATTCGCGTCACAAGCAAGTGTTGAAAAACTATAACTTACAAAACCTTTCATTTTTTTTAACGATATTAACGAGCTCAAATGTCATACTCGTAGCAATTTATAGTTCTTTCGAGTGGTAGGAAGAAATCGATCTACATCATGTTGGCAATGAATTTCTAAGACGTTTTTTTAATGGTAGCCACATGTTGAAATGTTTGGCGATATTTTTAGAACTATAGATTTTTTTTTGTCGTGTATGGCCTATGGTCCATTACACTTGCCTATACATCTATCAAACGTCCATCTTTGTAAAGGCCAATATGCATCTATTTGTACAGCGACAAGAGACATGCTCATTTAATGCCAGGTACCCAAATAAACTAGTGATTCTTAGCCGTAGAAATTACATTTACTCTAGGAATTCATATTGTATGTGTGTAAAAATATATAATCAACTGCCTGAAACTATAAAAAAAATGACATTTAATTTATTTAAACGTGCTTTATATAGCTGGCTCAGGGAAAAATGTTTCTACAGCACGAAAGATTTCTTGTCTCAAGCACATAAGTAAAAAAAGAAGAATATTAGACTGTTATGATTTACAATTTAAATTTAATTTTAGCGTATACAATTATTTAATTTATTGAATGTATTAAGTATCAATTATTGACATTACAAATTTATTTTAATTGCTAATAGGAACTCAATTTATGACTAAGTATTTTTAATTCTACTAAGTTTCTGCATGCTGGAAACAGCTAATTGTGAGGTCTTAACATTTTATTAATATCTGTGTCTGTACCACAATTACTGCGAATAAAGTTTATTTCTATTTCTATGTCTATTTCCAAAACTTATTAGTTAGACCCTATTCAGAATTACGCTTGAGACGCTTTTGTGACGTATTAAATAAATCATTCATTCATTCGTTAGAATCTGGCGTTTTAAACTCGTCCCACCCCAACTAGCACAAAACGTCTGCTTAAGACCTATATAGCGTATATAATTACAGTTATAAGCTGCAAGAGTTAGCTGCATAACGCGCTATGCAACCCTTTTGCAGCTGCTTTAGATCTAAAGGGGCGACTTTAGAACCTATTTTAATCTTATTTTAATATATCCTATAGAGTTTCATAATAGCGCATGTAATTTCTTACAACCGCTATTTTCACTCCTTAAGCACCCTATTGGCACTAATTGAATGAATGAATGTTAGATCCGCTCATTTATTTCATTCACTCCGAAGCGTAAATTACAGCTTTGAGTGAAAATTGCGACTTTCTTTGGGAAGTTTGGTGGTTTTAACGTAAGCATTTAATTTCTATTACATGTAAGATGTTTTATATAATTATGGCTGGCAGCGTGTAGTGAAATAATAAAATGGTGGAATTGTAGTGTAAATATACGATTTGAGTTACGCGGCTTGTTTAGGTGATAAACATCGGCAAATTTAATTTACTGTGAAACGTGTATGGTGTTTTTGGAATAAAACTAATGGGCCCTCAATTAATTGAAGATTTTAAGAAAATTTAATTAATTTGTAACTGCGGGTCAAAAAATTTCATCTTAATTTCGATAAGTATTACACTGAATTATATTTATTTATGAATAATTAACGATAACATGTTGTTTGTGATCATAATAAACTGTGCCGTGTGACCCGTGTGTTTAAATAAACAGAAATATATGAACAAATGAAATAAATTGTCTCAGAAAATGGCGTCAATATTATTGCAGCCTTGGTTTCTAGTTTTCGCTACTGTAGCACCCTTTTGCAGAAATGGGTGACAAAAATCACTGTTCAGAAACTCCTAAATCCAATTAAGCTGCTAAATTTTTTGTTCTGGAACTTACACCTCCATACAATGTCCAATAAAGTGGATAATATGACCTAGAGTGTGAATTTGATGTGAGTTCGCACCTGCTCTGCATCACATCACATACAATCAATATAATTTAGGGATCTGCAATCAATGCCGGAAACCCTTGCTTGAAATTATTTGATTGATTAAAAAAGTAGTATTATCACAGAATACTTATATAGGTAATAGTACCTACTAACGGTATTATGCCAATAAATTCTTCATTCATGCTATTTTTGATCTCTAAAAATCAACTTTGAGGGCAATGTACTTACTTTAAGAATTAATCATCAAAAAAAAAACAAAGTTAGTTAATATTAATTTTCAAGAATTTACGACGATGAGAAATAGTTGAAATAAAAATGTTTAAATAAAAGCAAATAACTGACTTCAATTAAGCCTTCGCTTTTGCAAGTAAACGAGGGCTCCGACTTTGTTGAAGTCGGTTCTATGTTTTTTTAAACATTTTTATTTTAAACTTTTTTCGAAACCGCAATTATAACTTTGTCATTCATACAAACACTGTGAAAAAGAAAGCTATTTTTGCAGACGAAAAATGATAGTGGTATTAAATATGGAATGGTATAAGGTAACTACGGAACCATACTGCGCGTGGCCCGACACACACTTGGCCGGTTTTTTTTAAGTCGGTTAAAACACATATTGCTCAAGCTATTATTTTCTATCAAGAAGCACTGCAGACTCCATAATAGTTTTAAAGGGATTTTACGAGTTTAGGAGCTAATTTTACCTCTCAGGCCTAACAGAAACCGTAAGAAGTAAATTAGTCTCAATTTCCTATCCTATAGAGAACAGAGTGGTAAAGTATGCCACACGGGACCGTAATGCAACTAAAAGTGCCAATAAATATGCAATTATAACTACAATGCAGTCAATGGTGGTCTGAAATGCTATGCGAAACCATTATGCGAGTAAAAGTGGCAAAAAAGTCACAAATCTAACTATTGTGCAGTTAATGGTGCTATAAGGTGTCACAAAAATACCTAAGGTTTTTTCTGCGGTCATAGTTATAATTTTAGCTATTATCGAACCTGTGCCTGATTCTGACTCCCTTATGCCACCCCTATAGACATTGGAGCTTTAAGGAAAGCTGCATTTTTCCCTTATGCCACCCCTATAGACATTGGAGCTTTAAGGAAAGCTGCATTTTTCACTGGTGTGCTAGTTGGGACTCCTACTCAACCTAACCAAATGGACAATTTTCTATTCGTTCGCTAACTTAAAAATTAAAAATTAGCCCTAAACTCTAAAATTACGTGTCGTAGGTTTGTCAATTCCATACAACACAACAATGCTTGTGATTTACATAAGCTTGCGACATGTGACTTGATCGTCTAATTGCTTATTTTTAAGCTTAACGTTAGCAAACGAATAGAACATTGGCCATTTGAAAAGGGGGGCTGGAATATGTAGAACGTAGCATTTTTGACGATGTGAACAAGGCACTCTCGCAGGTTCTTACTTGGTTTAATGTAAATAATCTCCAGCTTAATGCTAAGAAAACCAAATGTGTTAAATTCACTTTACCTAATGTACAGGCGTATCCCACTGAAATTGTAATCAATAATGAGAAATTAGATTTGCTCGATTCAACAGTTTTCTTGGGTGTTACTCTTGACAGTAAACTTCAATGGAATATGCATATCGCAGCTCTGGCTGGCAAGCTCAGCTCTGCTGCCTATGCTATTAGAAAAGTTAGACAGTTAACAGATGTAGAAACTGCTAGATTAGTGTATTTCAGCTATTTTCATAGCATCATGTCATACTGTATTCTTTTGTGGGGGATAGCAGCCGATATAAATACTATTTTTGTTTTACAAAAACGAGCAATAAGAGCTATTTATCAACTAAGTTCTAGAACATCTCTTAGGGATAGATTCAAAGAAATTGGTATATTGACAGCAGCATCACAATTTATATTAAACTGCATACTTTTTGTGCGTCGCAATATTAACTTATATACAAAAAATAGTGATTGGCACAATCGGAACACCAGAAATAAAGACAAACTTGTAATGCCTCAGTATAGATTAGAAAAAATCCGTGGTTCTTTCATAGGTCTTGGTATAAAGTTTTATAATAAAATTCCAAGTAATATTTTGGATTTACCATTTGAAAACTTTAAGACTCATGTAAAGAATTGTCTTCTTAAAAAAGGATACTATACCGTTAAAGATTACTTAATTGATAAAACAGCTTGGTCGTAGATTTTTCTATTCTATGTGAAAATTGGGAGAATTGTCCTACCTACTTAAAATGTATTGTAAGCTTTTTGACTCGACGCCTTAATGCGGGTAGCTTTAGTATGTCATGCTCACTTTAAACATTTCTGCGGTGGTGTCGTGTGAGGCGGGTCGTTACGTTCCCTCAAATATGGTTGAGCGAAACGATGGCTGGTTCATGCGTCATGCTCGTGAACGGGTGCTGCCAGTGGGAATGGGTCTGCTTCTGTCTGCTTGTACTAAGGGCGTCGCATATTTTTTTTTTCCTGTTTAATATTATCAATCAGTATGGCACTTCTTACTCAAAACATAGAATTAATAACTAATCCTTGTTTTGATTTCTCACTTTTTTATTGCTAATGACCAAAATGATTATTTGGCTTTCGTTATCACGATGTTTTCGTATTTTTTTGTCTATAGTTTTGTAAGTAAAGGCCTATGAAAAGCTTTTGGATATTAGTTTTCAATTCGGTGCCTTAGGATGGGTAGCCTAAGTATGTCATGCTCTCTTTAATCATTTCTGCGGTGGTGTCGTGTGGGGCGGGTCGTTACGTTCCCTCAAATATGGTTGAGCGAAGCGATGGCTGGTCCATGCGTCATGCTCGTGAACGGGTGCTGCCAGTGGGAATGGGTCTGCTTCTGAGTACCTATCTTAACGCATATTGAATTGTAAGAATTGCGTTTTATTTTTATGTCTTGTATCAAGTGTTTTTTTGTTAGAGTAGCAGACAGAGTGATTTCTAAACTAGTTGAAAGTTATTTACTCTCACGATTATCTAACTGAATATAGTAGATATTTAATTTTAACCTAACTACCCATTGTGTGTAACCTTTTGATAACTATTGTGATGGAAAATGACCTCACTTTAAATGTGGAGCTCATTTTTCAATCTTGACGACTCTGTATGAAATATACAGGGAGAAAAAAGCAGCCCTTGACGAGTTTCTTGCCGGTTCTTCTCGTTACAAGGTCTCCCGCTTAGGGTTTGCGAACCGATGGCGTAGCTTCTATGACATTCACAAGTGCTTGTAACAGCCTAGACTGAATAAATTAATTTGAATTTTTGAATTTTGAATAAATTTTGTACTAATCGCATTTTGAAGACGTAGAGAAAATGTGCAACTTTGAAAAAGTAACAGTACCGTTTACCTATCTAAACTAATAAAACTGTAAAGACTAAATGTTTGGGTGCGCATCACGTAAAAACCGCAGAACAGATTTTGATGGGCTTTCACAGTTTGTAGCTTGGGGTCCAAATTAAAATCTAAGCTGTGTTTCATTTAATTCGGGTGAGAACCAGGGAAACATCTTGAACTTTCGGTAATACTAGCTTTCATAAACTTTTGAACTAGACGCGGACGAAGTCTCGGGCGGAGGCTAGTTAATAGTATTGATAAATGAGATAAGTTTTGCATTCGTTTGAGTCAAGTGTGACAGATAATAACTTTTTTACTATCTTCAACTATCTAATTTTTTTTAAAGGTACATTGTGATTGTGTACGAATAGTTTGCAAATAACTTTGTAAGTAGGTACTTAGCTGTAACTAAAAGCATTCGATTGTACCGTTAGCAGAAACAATAAAATGGTGAAAACTTTGTCAATTCAAAATAAATAACTTTCAGAGGGCATTTTGATTGAAAACTTTTTCTTTTTAAATTTTAGTTTTTGTCATTCACAATGCTATTCTTAAATAAATAATATACTAGTAAAAAATCGACATGTCACCATACTTAACATTGTCTCGGGCGAGAATTGAACCCGCGACCTTTCGAAGTCCGGTCCAATGCTATATCGAGCTCCAATTGGGCTCCATATCCTTCCAAATAACTTCGACAAATAGTACAATACGAAATTCCTTACTTTGATTTCTCTATTTTACGTTGAAACTCGGCAGATTCGCCGAATTTTGAAAAGTTAGCCGGTAGGGCCCCTGGTGACGATTCAATTTTTTTCTAGTACTTATATTATTTCGTCCTTTATCTCTTTATATAAAACAAATATTAAATTTAAAGGCATTAGACACGTTAGATAGCTTTTGCTTCAAGTGAAAAGGAGTGGGAATATCAATTTGCATTTAAATTAGGGACTTAATCAAATTGTATTGACAGATATTTATTTACTTATTCGATTTTAACAGTATCTCGTTTGCAAAGCAGCAGGTGTTAGAAAATGTAAATTGAAAAAGTCAGAAAAAGTAATAATCGAGGTCGGTACTCAAACGAAATAATCTATAAGTAGATCTTTTTAATATGATTACTATTAGATATAATTAGAAATTTTATTAAAATTATCACTTAAAAAGACTTGTTTTACATAACTTTAAAGACTAGCGATGTGAAAACAATATTTAGCATTAACTTAAATCGAAGTCATGGGGAAGTGATTGCTTATTATACTGTTTTTGCATCCATCAGAAATACCTAGGTAATTAAAGGAAATGTTCGATGCTGCAAACAAAACTGGCTAACAAAATAAATTAATATTCAAGTAAGATTATCATTTTTCTGGCTCAGTGGAACTCAGAAATATGTTTAACAATCTACGTAGAACCGATTTGTATCGTTCTTAGAACATTGAGAAGATTCGACGTATCGTTAAGTCTTACAGAGAAATGTTTCTAAAGAGATGAAACAACTCCCGATATTGTACTAAAGTAATATACTATAATGCACACTACATACGGTTTTATATTGAAATACATAATAATGCGTTGTTGAGCAAATTTTTTGTTCATTAATTTCGCCATAATTATAAAATTTCAAAACATTTCTAGCAATGAGGATTTCATAATAAATTAGAAATAATTAACTCGTCAAAACATTGTAATTATTTATGAAAATAGCCGTGTTATTACGTGGAATAATAAACAACGAAGTTTACTAAAAGTTGGAAACAATACTGAGCATGATTGGTAGGTATTAGGAAATTCTCTTTATTGTCATTATTCTTGGTGAACGTTTGAATGTGTCTTTTAATAATATTAAGAATAAAAGTCTAATTAGTATTTTTTGTTAATACAGCCAAATAGAAAAAAGTTTCGAAAAATCATCTTGTATCGGTCAGTCAGACGTTAAAATGGCTCATAAATTAATGAAAACAATACATTGCAATTGAATATAAAGTTAGATCATGATGAAGACCTACTACTACATGAAATTGAAAAATAAAAGGTTACAAACATAGGAAGTTAAGATAATTTTTGCTTTGATCAAAAGTTTTTACACTGAAGTTGATTCAGGCATTCTGAAAACTATCGAATTGAAATTTATCGGTACACAATTTAACCAGCCGGGCTGTTCAGGTGAACTATAAATCAAATCTAAACTTGCTCGTTGGAATTAACTGTAATGGGAATTCTCAATATTTATTCGATTAGTTTAGAGTTGATTTTGTCTGAAGTAGCAAAATTAACGGGTTTTTATTGCTTAAGTTACGCACCCAAAAGTTACGTTACTCGTTTGATATTACCTAGCGGCCACCCGCGACTTCATACACGTAAAATTACATAAGTAATTATGGGAATTTTGTGAAATCCTTTACAATGCTTGAATTTTTAAGCAGTTTCTCCTTTATATTGAAAGTATGTGGTTTTATGTTATGATAGAGCCTTTGTAACGCAAAATACCTGTCTATGAAGGATAAGAATTTTTTATGCGTTCTTAAAAGAGTAAACTAAATTAAATTCACGAGTAATTCAGCGTGTGTTATAACGCGATGAAAACCACAGAACAAAGAAAATACGACAAAGCTGTCTCGTGTTGTTTTTATCTCTTAATTGAACAACATTTTCATTTCTGAATAATATGTTAATCACAAATCTGAGTTTCAAAGATTGATTCCATATTTCTACTGATTAAAATATGGCTGTCTAATTTTCACTCCATTATTTGTTAACAGGCACGTGGTGTGATTAAAAAACTGATAATACCTCAAACGCAATACTCACACTAATGCATTTGCTATTCTATTAATAACATTACAGTTTAGTGATTACAACACCCAATTATAATAACAATTTAACAACACCACTTTGCCCATAAAGAGTCATTCTAACTAACGCGCTCTCGCTCATTACCCCGCCGTTAGCAAACTGATCGAAAGTTTTATCCCTCACCATCAACACCGCATCTACCTCCAAAATGACCCAACATTACCCTAACACCCTATATTACCCTTACTCGTCCGACATTACCCTGGAAATTTTTATCTTTACAAAATAGAGTCGACATTTGTCGAACGTGGACCCAAACATCGGGCTAAAACTGCCAGCGAATGGCATTCAAATCACATTTGTATGTTGTCATCAAAATAGCCGAAGTTTCTTTTTAGCCCGCAAAGGGATTTTTTGTGGCCTATTTATAGAATTGAAGGGACTCGACCCACATTGGGGGTTGACATTGCAATATTTTGAGAACACGTGTCGTGTCCTGTTGTTCGTAATTAGGGAGTTTCTTACTTTTGGTGAGCCGTGCCGCTTTTGTAAGTTTGCCTTTTGTCAGCAAGTTTTAATAGGCTGTGGTGAACGTCCTTGTATTTTTATAACGAATTCATGGCAGCAGATATTTCATAGCTCATTATTTTTTGGATAATGAAAATGAAGGTAACGTTATGACGTAAGAATCGACCCCCACGTAACTTATAAAGAAGCTATAGTAAACAAAATATAATACACGAATATAAAAATGTACACACTGCATATCGCACATCCGGTGCTATAAAGAATTAACTGCAAAAGTCACTTAAAAAAAATTAATTGCATTTTCTGAAAATGTAAGTAATATCTTTGTAGCACCGGATGTGCGATATGTATTAACACTCCCAAAGTCCCAACTTAATACATTGAAAAGCTCCTAAAGGCCTCACCAGCACTATTAGTAAAGACTACCAAATCCCCTGTGTTCGATAAGTCCTCCTCTTTATCTGCCCAGTCACATAATATTCTGGGACTTACATAATTTATCGCGGCTCCTTTGTTTCCACACCTGAAAAACTAGTTTTATTTATTGAGCCTCGGCCAGTACTAAAACTGGGTATTTTAGCTGCACCCAGCTACCCGGGTCGGCCACTCGGGAGGTATGCTCCCGTTGGGAATTATCCAATTGGGCTAAATGACGAAAGATAGTTTATGCAGAACGTTACCTACACCTTAGGTAAGCCAAGCAATAACAACATTGTTTACTTGGGAAACCTTTGTTTGGTTAACTTGTACAGGGTTAGGATTTTCGTAAGGATTGTATATTCGTACTACTAGTATATTATTATAGTGGGTTCTTTGAAATAATACTAAATCCAGTTCATTTACGAATATAATTAAGTTCATAATACTAGCTGGGTCTACATTTACACAACAAATTATTTCAGTGTCTATATACATATCACAAAAGAGAATAAAATGCAACGCAATTTTACGTTTAAGATAAAAAGTGATTATTTTTTAAATCTAATCTATGACTTTAAAAATCTCTGTTAGTAATTCTCCTAATTTTCGCATCAGTTTATTTGCAATGCTTCAACGAAGCTTTGTTACTACCAGACAATCTTTTTTATGTTGCGACTCCCTTTACATGTTGTAATTTTTTTGCGGCTCCCTTGTAAAAGAAGATACCCACGTGTAGCAGTAGCTTTTGAGTTACATACGATTGAGCGTACACATACTGTTTCGCGACGCCCCTAGGACAGCGCCAACGCTCCGGGGCGCCGCGACGCACAGTGCTGACCTTATACATTTAACTATACATAGATGCACTCACGATGATGAATAAAAATCCCCATTATTCTCAAACGCTGATTGGTGAGCTGGAACGCACCAGCCGGCCGGAGCTTTTCTCTGACAATTGAACAAAGTTGGGCGTAGATAAGAGCCACCCTCTACCCTCGTCACGCCTTTGTCTTGCTGTTTGTTTGTGTTTTTTATCCCGCCTCTAATCCGGGAACTGATTGTCCTGGCGAGAATTTAAGCTTTAGCTCTGGAAACAGTGAGAAAGTTAAAAGGCCTCGTGGAGTCATACTTCAATATCATTCGCGTGTTTTTAAGAGAATGGGGGAACCAACTTTTAAGACTATTAAAGTTATTTCAATTTTTGGATTTCCTAGATGCGGCTATCTGTTTTTTTGTGTTATTATTCCGCTTTTAAGCTGAAAACTGATTGTCCTGGCGAGAATTTAAGCTTTATCTCTCGAGGCAGCGAAAGTTAAAAAGCCTTACATTACACTCCAAAATCATTTGCGTCTTTTTTAAGAGAATAGAAGGGAAAATTATGGCTAATAAAGTTCTTTAATAGTCCTCGATTTTTTTTTTATACAGTCATAATACGAATAAATAAGTGGATTGGATTCTGAGGCTCTTTAACTACTGCCTAGAAACTAAGAACATTCTGAAAATCTGGCGTAAGACCCGTGTCATCGCGTTACTTAAGCCCGGTAAACCTGCTGATGATCCCAAAAACTTCCGACCAATCTCCCTACTCTGCCACTTATACAAGCTGTTCGAGAGGATTCTCCTTGGTCGACTTACTCCATACATCGACGAAAAACTTATTCCAGAACAATCGGGCTTTCGGCCTGGTAAGTCCTGCACGTCACAAATCCTTAACTTGACTCAACACATCGAAGATGGCTTTGAAAAAGGGAAAATAACGGGGGTCGCTTTCGTGGATCTATCAGCAGCTTACGATACTGTAAACACCAGCACGATGTTGAAAAAGCTGTATGAAGTCACGGCTGATTACAGCTTCTGCCAGATTGTGGGTCAACTATTGAGGAACCGTCGTTTCCAGGTTATCTTACAAAATCAGAGGAGCCGCTGGAGGAATCAGCGCAACGGATTGCCACAGGGTAGTGTTCTGGCGCCAAGCTTGTTCAACACCTATACAAATGACCAGCCTAGGACACAGGATACTAGACGCTTCATATACGCAGATGACCTGGCACTAGCAGCTCAAGTGGATACCTTCACAAGTATAGAGGAAACAATCACTTCATCCCTGAACCAGCTCGGCGACTATTACGCTGCAAACGGTCTGAAACCAAATCCAAGTAAAACCGAAGTTTGCGCATATCAATTTCGTAATAAAGAGGCTAAAAGGGAAATTAACATCATATGGCGAAATATAAAACTGTGCCATAACGAGTTTCCCAAATACCTGGGCGTAACCCTCGATAGAAGCCTGACAATGAAGCAGCACTGCGCGAACACCCAGCAAAAGGTTTTCACACGCAACAACTTGTTAAAGAAGCTAACCACGACATCTTGGGGAGCTAAACAAACTGTCTTGCGTACTACAGCCCTTGCGCTATGTTACTCTACCGCCGAATACGCCTGCCCTGTATGAGAACGGTCAACCCATGCAAAACTGATCGATGTGGCTCTGAATGAGTCTTGTCGGCTAATAACGGGCTGTTTGGGGCCAACACCGACCGGCAAACTGTACCAGCTGGCAGGAATAGCCCCTCCGGAGGTGCGAAGATCGGTCTCTAGCTCGGCTAAAAGGACAAAGCAGACACAAGACAGACGTCACCCACTATTCAACCACACACCGACCCGGCCTAGGTTCAGTTCCAGAAGAAGTTTCCTGCACTCAGCGCAATCTCTCAATCAGTCCGCTGAAGCTGCACGTCTGACTATGTGGCGGTCACGCTTAAGCAACTCAGATCAGGGCACCGGCGTGAAAGAGGAACTGGCTAAGGGATAAAATCTTGACTGGCCCATCTGGAGGTCGCTCAACCGTCTCAGAGCTGGGGTGGGGAAATTTAGGGCAAATCTTGCGAAGTGGGGATTCGTTACAGAACACGACACGAAGTGCATCTGCGGTCATCCTAAGCAGACCATTGCGCACATGACTGGGTGCCCTGCGTGCCCAACAACCTGCACGAACGAGGAGCTGCACGAGGCTACCGAGCGAGCTATTGCGGTTGCGGCATTTTGGGCTGCCCGTATTTGACCAGTATGTGACCGTCGACTCGAGAAGAAGAATACGTATAATCAAACTCCCATTTGGCATGAAAACACCTAGCATGTAAAAAGTTTATCTACCCACTCAATTTCTTCACCTACAGCATTGTGTTAAAATAACATGGTTTTTTATATATTTAACTTCTATATACATACTTCTAAATACCCACAAGAAGTATTTGTACCTATGTAGTAGGTACAAACAAATGTTTGTACCACGATTTAGGCGTAAGTAAACATATATCGCTTCCGTTTCATGGTAGAGGTTGTACGTGCACTTTGCTAGCTTTTTCATTAAACTTTTTCCTCACGATTACTTTTTGAACTCTAAACGGAGGCCACATGGAGGCTTTTCATACCGCATCATGTATGCACGCCAAAGCAACAAGCTAACATAAAATATACTCTCGTCAGTAAAAGGCGTTGAATTTTTTATCACTGCCAGTTTTTAGTCTTCCCAAAACACAAAAGATATGCCCGGTTAAAAGCATGCCTCCATTTTCTCCTCTCATTCAACTTTTGTTTTGTTAGGGCTATTCGTGTTTGGTAATATTGGTTGAATTTTGTACAATAGAGATTTATAAAAATAAAAAAAGTATAATTATTTTATACAAAAATATTTTACTAGGAAAATGAATGGTAAATTAAAATTATTATATCGGTCCTTGGTTAGTAAAGAATTATGCAAATCGACTTTCTTATCTTATTTCACAGAAATCTTCTGAGGACATAAGTAAGTAAGTACTTGGTTTTTATTCGCGTCAGTAAGGTCGATCCATCTAAAACGGTAATTTGAACATTCCATTTTTCATTGCTATTTTAAGTAGATGATTTCAAACAACTACTTACTTTTTTAGAAGTCATTAAAAATGAGATAGCGTAACAAAATTAGAAGAAAATATGTGTCGCTAATATTATAAACTGATATTATTTGCACTGCAATCATCTTCTATACAGGATGTTTGGAAATAGCCTTATAAAGCCAAATATGGAAGATATGGTACCATGCACGAACCCCGGAAAATTAGTATAAATAAACACTGAACAACATGGTTGAGATTTTTTTTATATTGTATAGAAAATTGTTAAGTGACAACCCTTGATGCAAAAAGACTATTGTTTTTGATAATGCATCAAATTAATAGACAAAAGAAAAACACAACTTCGTCTAGGGTTGCCGTAGTGGCAACTCTAGATCAAATTGTAAGCTGATATGTAATGAAAAAAAATCTGAAGAGATTTTCAGGGTTTGTTATTATTTTCCAAAGTTATATGCATGCTACCCCATCTACCATCATCATCATCATATCAGCCACACGACACCCACTGCTGGGTATAGGCTACTCCCAAAGCTTTGTCCAGACTAGTCCATTTTGGCGTATCATATCACCGTATCTTTAACATACATCGCTAGTTTGGTTGGGCGTGCGTTGAAGTAATATCAATGATACAAGTCTGGACAAAGATTAAGGATCTCCACGACGATCGGTCCAGCGCTGCCCGCATCCAGTGGCTTCCCACGACCTTCACCAGATCGTCGATCCACCTTGTCGGGAGCCTACCCACGGAGCGTCGTCCGGTGCGCGGTCGCCATTCTAGAACCTTTCGGCCCCAACGGCCATCGGTTCTTATCGCTGTGTCCAGCCCACTTCCACTTTAACTGAGCAATCCTTCGAGCGATGTCGGTTACTTTAATTCTCCTGCGGATCTTCTCATTTCACGCAGGGAAACGCCGAGCATGGCTCTCTCCATCGCACGTTCCATCTACCATATTCGGTTTTATATGGATATTTCCAAACATCCTGTATACTGTATACATATTTAAAATATATGATAGTAGAAAGTCATTGGATATAATGAAAAAAAAAATCCAAAGACTACAAAATTCTTCTTTTTTTTATAAATTTTATAAAAAGATTTTATAAGCGAGCTTGTGATTTTCTTTTACAGGAAATTGAAACATATTGTATTGTTCTATTTGTAACGCTGAATAGCAAACAAAATAAATAAAATTTAACAAAAAATACATACTAGGTACCTAGTTGTATTTTTATAACGAAATACAATAGATATATTTCAACCGAAAACAATTTGTTTTAATGAACGTAAACAAAAAGGTAATCCGATGTTATTTTACTCGTACCTTAAATTTTAAATTACTCTGTCCACCACCAAATAAAATCTCGCTTTTTCATAAAATTATACTTGTGTCTTGTAAAATAGGGTATACGTACCTAAAAGCGTTCTCAGTGCTTGGAATTATTCCCGAGGGATACAAGATCTTGTTGCCAATTCCTTTTCACCTTACAGTCACTCCTCGTCACCCACTTGAGTTCGCACAAAGACTCTTAAGGGAATCCAGTATTTTTGACTTAGAATACAGGCTTCAAGTATTATGTAGATATTTGGTCCTTCATTTCGTAGAAAACCTCTTTGAATTTAAATATTTATTTTATTAAGAAGCTTTTAGCTAAAGAAGTATCAGGCAATAAAAATTTGTGCCTTGACTTTCGAGTCTCAAAATAAAAAAAAATGACGAATAACTCAGTTAAACATAATTGGTATTAAATTAGGTATATATCTATTAAGAAAATAATAAGAAAATATTACCAACAAATTAAATTATTTGCATATAGATGGCTTCTTTAATTTAGTTTTTAATTTCAGATAAATAATTCTTATAAATACGGAAACTCAAAATATAAATGTTAACGATCAAAAAGTTGTTCAAATGAAATGGACCTACTACGGTATCTCAAGCCATATAAATAAACTTTTATCGCAGACTTGCTATATCTGAGCTTCGTGTGAGCTCCGCAAGATGGCGTGTTTACGTCAACACAATCCGAACTTTTCCCATACATAGATAATATTAAAACTCCGGGAAACTCACGAAGTGAAATTAGATGAGCGGTTTCATTGGTACGGGTTTATGCAGCGCCATATTTAGTGGACATTTCAGAGATTTCTAGTGTACAATAACAATGTTAGAGCTTGGCAATAACAATGGCGACACAGCTTTATCGCCTGTTTTAACTCCTTTAAAATATCGAATAAACTTCAACTTTAAAATTACTGTCAGATAAGGCACAAACCGAACACATTATGAACCTAGGTCGTTAAACAGTATCTAAAAGATAATAGAAGTTTTTAATATTATCGTCACACCCTTGTTTTATGTGAGTCACTATTTACTTAAAACTTACATTATCGGACAGCAAACTTTTAAACTTCTAACTTTGTTCTTACCTGTAACCAAAAACATCATAATTAGTTTAAAGTAAAAGATTCTTTTTAGTTTAGTTTTTCTTTTTTGTTTTTAAAGTACTTTAGTAAAAGATATATACAATTACTGTACTTGTGTCTTCAACGATGGTCTATTCTGTTAACGATCTAATAGCCAATATCATTGACATTGCCAATTAAGATTAACAGGAATAAGATATTAGTGATATTAGCACGGTAATCGGATATTATTACAATAAAATTTCGCCTAATTGCCTTTTGACGAAGTAAGAGAAAAAGTTAGGCTGTGTATACAGTATGTAAAAAAACTAAAGGCAATCCTTTTAACTCTGTGTAGGTTGAGAAGAAGCCCATGTTACATTTTTGCTTTTTAAACGGTGTATAAAGATTTATAAAAAAAAATTTGAATATTTGAAAAATAAATATAATGAACTGTACAGTGTTGCGTGAATAGGGAACATGCATCAATTTTTTTTGTATCAAAATCAAAATTATAATGCGTGAGAAAATCAACTGTAATATTAAAACTTTTCTCTTGCGTTTTTTTCTCGTGATATAGTCACTTGAACTTAGCACGCATTAGCTCCCGCCGAAAACGCTCTATACAAAAAGGTTAACATTTGTGACGTCACTCATGTCACGTTTCAGGCGCATTATATGGAGTTAGCCAAGAATTTTCAAATATCTCCCTAAATATTGCGTTTAAGTACATAGGTATGTGTCATACAAAATATTATTTCTTATTCGATATTCTATCCGACTGTTAAGTGCATTATATCCGAAAATGAAAAAATAAATCGTTATTTTCCCCTGTGTGATAAAACTAATTTTTTTTTTTATTATTTTTTTTCTGTTCAGCGACCAAGCTCAAATTTATTAAAATCGGTGACTTATGCATGTTCCCTATTATTTGTTTGTTAAAAATTTAGCAAGAAGTAACCTCAACCTGCCAATAAATTGTCAATAAAAGAATACAAATGTTTTAAAATAAAAACATTAAGTAAATGTGTTTACCGATTACGAAAGAGTTTAATGTTTTTTAACGATGAAACGATGATGTGAATAAAAAAAATGTTTTTTTTATTCGCTTATTCGAAACCTAGACAGTCTGGTTAAAAGGATAATATTGGATACTTGTTTTTCAGTTAATAATGCCGATAAGCAATAAGGTTTTATTACAAAACCTTTCAAAATCAGACTATAAGAATATTGAATACATAAACTCTTTAAACTGAAGTTTTCAACTCAACAATGACCAACCATCGAGGCCAATCCATGTAGGAGGGCTTTCAAAAGCTCCATAGGGGACTTTCAGAAACCTGCTGAAACTTGGCAAGTTCACATTCACATATTTAGACGTGCTTTAGATATTCAAAGAAGTTTTCCTATAGTTTAATCGAACCATACTTTACTTATACATGATATTGTTTTGAGAGGCCAAGAGGCTTATTAATTAGAAAATATTTAAAATTGTGGAGAATATTTGGTTCTGTTTCCTACTCTTAAGTACCAACTTATTTTATTACAAAAGCCTTATTATACCATCACATCACGTTTGTTAAATGTTAGTCAAGTATTATTTTATTTACCGTTTTATATACTCAAAGTATATATATATATATATATATATATATATATATATATATATATATAATACTCAAAGAGACTGTCGTTGTTTTCTAATGTTAATAATATAAACCAATCGTAATAGAAATACGGCAAAACTTAAAGAAAAAAGAGTGCATTTACTTCGCATTAAGAGCGTATTTATTTATGACGAATACCCGAGTTCCTGATCATTAAGTCTGGATCAAACTGAATGCAACACATTACACAGCGCGTTGCGTTGCGTAGCGGGACGACAAACTACTTTGTAATGTTTGAAATGCTATGGTTTGAGTCACACCTAGAGAAGGGCAAAAACCCCAGTTTAAACACGACTAAAACCCAATAAAACACACATCGTATGTAATATAAACTTTTTACAGATTTTTTTATTTCTATTGATATGTCAAATGTGACGTTGCTATGGATCTTGTTAAATCAATAGAAAGAGAAAACATCTCATATTTCCAAAGATTTATTTAGTTCAACAAAATGGTCTATGGGCGTCAACTGGGTTTCAATCCAGCAGTCGGGTCAAAATCGGGTCCTTTGCCCATCTCTAGTCACACTGACCACGCGACTTACACATATACTGTCATATACATGAAAAACGCAACGCAACGCGCTATGCTGCAACGCACTCGCAGTTGGTGTGACCCAGGCTTTAGTGACTAGAGCACACTATGCCGAAATTACGCGACCGAAGTTCCGCATGATTACGCCTGCAAGCTATTTAAATTGCTGACGACACATTATATCGAAATTACATTGCGTTTTTTTCATAATAAAAGCTTTGCCTCCGAGCTTCGGCTGGCATAGTGTGTCTAGACAATTATCGTTCGAATTCATACAACATTGCTCACAAGGGATGAGTGAGTAGGATCCCTTATAACGATCTACAGAGCCATTTGTCTAATTTTAACGCTCTGGTGCTAATTACCTTCGACGTTTAATGCCACCTCAGCCACAAATTACTGCACTCAACGGATGAAGTTGGAAACAAAATAACTTCCTTGATGAATGAGCAAATTAACAATCATTTCCGTAGTAAGTGTATTATTTGGGTAGGTTCTTATATTGCAATAATTATGCATTATTTGCTTTTGCTTTTAAATGCTAATTGAAGTAACAATATGTAGGTACCTAACTTAAGCATTTGGCAAGCAAGGTTAGATATTAAATTGGCTTGAAAATAGCTACCCACATAATGAAATATATAGCTATTTTCAAGTCAGTATACTGAATTGATCATTCAAAAGTGAACCATGTTTTTTTTATAAAACAAAAACAAAAGTAATTCCCTTTTCAACTGAGAGCTAACTGACATTTAAATATCAACTAGATTATAATGTTCATTATTGTTACATAAGTGTTTGCTCGAAGCTGCATAATTGCGTTACACATGGATTATAAACACTGGGTTTCGTCCGTGCGTGATGTGGAATACAGCTAAAATAATAACTGCGTCCACTAAAATGTTTTTCATATTATGAAAGCTCTTCGTTTTTTGTTGATTTGGCGGTTTTGTTATGAGTTGAATGTAAATGTTTGAGGATAATATGTGAATATAATTTGTTTTCTGGTAGGTGAAATAACAATATTCGTTAGTAATTAATAATTAGTCTCGTAAATGTTACGTAGTGAAAGATTATTAAGTTATATGAAAATAAAATGCAAAACAGTAACGCTCGACTTATACACACATACAACTGCTGTTACATACATATTAAAGTTTTAATATTTAAGTAAAAAAAGAAAATATTTCATTTCTTATCGTACCATCGTATTCGCACTGATTGGTCCCAATTTTAATGGTCCCATTCGTCCGAAACGTCTGGGCACGCAAATAAGCCGAATTTTCGGGCCGTCTCTGAGATAATTTCTAAGCTTATGCCAAATAAGATTGGTGGAGTTCCTAATTTGAATCTTAATAAGCCGCTGAGAGTTATTACTGGATGAGAGGGATATCCGATGAACGTAATCACTTTGTGTATTTGAGATGTTTTTATACTTACAGAGAAGCTTAATATGATAACGTCATTTGGGTTGAATTGGTCGTGATTAGCGTATGTGAACATGAATAATAACTCCGTAAGAAGACATTTTGTATCCTAGCAAGGTTGTATTAAAATAAAAACCCAATCTAATTCACGTAATAAACTCGAAGGTAAACGAAAACTAATATGATATTGTTTTTTAATTAATTAGTAAAAATGAATATGATATTATTTAATTATGTTGTTCAATTGGATCAAAAACATAAATCGATAAGAGGAAAAAAGAATAAAAGTAGTACTGAAATCTGTGAAAAAAATCTGTGTTATGATTTTAAACTTAACCCATGCAAAACAACGATATATTTGGTAAGAACAATAACTCTAATTAGACCTCGAGAAATATTTACAAAGTATTATACATTTAAATAGTATTATATACTTACAAAGTATTATACATTTTGTCATCATCATCATCATATCAGCCGCACGACACCCACTGCTGGGTATAGGCCTCCCCCAAGGATTTCCACGACGATCGGTCCTGCGCTTCCCACATCCAGTGGCTTCCGGCAACCTTCACCAGATCGTCAGTACACCTCGTCGCGGGCCTACCCATGGAGCGTCGTCCGGTGCGCGGTCGCCATTCAAGAACCTTTCCGCCCCAACATCCATCGGTTCTTCTCGCTATGTGTCCAGCCCACTGCCACTTTAGCTGAGCAATCCTTCGAGCGATATCGGTTACTTTAGTTCGCCTGCGGATCTCCTCATTTCTGATTCGATTACGCAGGGAAACGCCGAGCATGGCTCTCTCCATAGCACGCTGGGTGACCTTGAGCCTCCGTATGAGACCCATAGTTAGCGACCACGTACTATGGGCAACAACGTCGCTTAACCAGTTTTCAACAAAATTCGCGTGCGCGCGTATCGCCCCTGCACGAACTAAACGTATGTGACAGCGGGCGCGGCGTGCAAGCGATTTTAACCTTAGCAGTGGTTAAGCGACGCTGTTGCCCATGGTACCAGTTCCATACATTTTGTACCAGTTCGGAATTAAATCGTCAGATCGAAAGACTAATTTCCAACTTAACCAAACCTCTATTCTAGTAAACAGATCGAAAACCTACATTGAACAACAACACCAACTGAATCCCAGCAGAATAACTGAACACACACAAGCGGATAAAGAGAAAACATCTCTTGATTTACTTACTCGTAACTTTACAACAACTATTATGGAAACTGCTCTCGCGGCAAAAGTGCCATGGGAAAATATACATCCCCTAACTATTTTGTCCCTTCAGTGGTGCCCGAAGCCCTTGGCCCAGAAAATAGAAGGCAAATCTCATTTGCAAAAATAGTTGCAAGAGCGGTGGGTAACAAACTTGCAACGTTTTTAAGACAACTATGATAAAACAAAACACTGCCATGAATGTAAGAACATAGAAGTCGTATGACACAAATATCAAATTCATTTATACACGGTTAATTTTTAAGTATATCTAAAAAAAGTAATGGGTGTAAGCGTAACCGCTCACGGGCGACTTTTTGTAGCTGCGATAATCGCGGCGTTAATCGCGGCGATAATCGCCCGCGTAATGACACGACAAAGGTTTAGCGACAAAAAAGCGCCGCGATTATCGCCGCGATTAACGCCGCGTTTATCGCAGCTACAAAAAGTAGCTCGTGGGCGTTTACGTATAGAACTCCGTATGTTCTATTCTCAGCGACAAAAAATCGCTCAGCGATTAATTGCCCGTCAGCGGGGGGACGCTCACTCTTCCCTTTTCTTATCAAGTATTTGCGTGCAGTTATTTCAATATTTAATAATTAGTCATGTTGAGGTTTGTTTGTGTCCCAAAATTTTACCGATTTCTGATTCATAGACTTCCACGCG
Source organism: Agriphila geniculea (assembly GCA_943789525.1). Lineage (NCBI taxonomy): Eukaryota > Metazoa > Arthropoda > Insecta > Lepidoptera > Crambidae > Agriphila > Agriphila geniculea. Next base: position 25,397,909 of record OX038871.1, read on the forward strand.
CGTGAAGTGAGTGAGATTATCTTATTTACATAAATCATGAAAAGAATGAATGCATCTACGCATGCGTCTTGCTATATTTGTCACTTTATCGAGCAATCAAGATTTTTTCCAATATTTTCAAACTATTATTTTTTATTAAACTTTCGCATTGTATGTAAAAATTAAAAAATTAAAAATGTTTATTTCTTACAAAATCATTACAAGCAATATTCTGAGGCTGGAACCAACCAAGTAGGTATTAATAATATCAGTATTAGGCGGCTCCGCTCCTCCATAGCAAAAGGTACATATGTATGCAATTAAAATAATAAAAATAATTAACAAATATTCTTACAAATTATTGAAATTATTAGGCCTTCTTACATAAATGTGTGTGTGTGTGTGTGTCTGTGTCTCTGTGTGTGTGTGTGTGTATGTGTGTGTGTGTATGTGTGTGTGTGTGTGTGTGTGTGTGTGTGTGTGTATGTGTGTGCATGTATGTTTAAGTGCATAAGTGAGAGGGTGTATGTATTTGAGTGTTTTTGTTTGCATGTAAGTAGGAGTTGTTGTTATATGAAAAAACATTTATAGGTACACAATCCGTTGTTGATTCGATGGAAAGAGTTTAATAAGAATTACATAAATAGGGCTCTAAAGTATTATATGTCGACTTTATAGTATTACAGATATTTTATGAGAACCAAATGCAAAATGCAAGGGTTTTTTGGCCATAGTAAACGGTATGCTAAAAAAAACAATGAATTCGATTGAGTTCCTTCTAAAGCAATCTAAAACGATGAACCTATATAAAACGATTGAAACGTTACCAGCTTTCTTACCTATTTCTCATATTTCCTTTCACGCGAAAGTTCACGAGTGCGCGCCGATAGAATAGGCCCGGAACTCGTGGTAACGGCATAGATGCTAAAACTTCTCCAACTTCATAACTCTTGAATCTCTCGATAGATAAAATGTTTTTGATGGGTTCAACTTAGATTGCATCCATTGAAAGGTTTATTTCAGTTCTATTTTATAGTTCTTTAGTTTTATTTGGGAAGAAAGTAAGGGGTACGAACTTAGAGCATTTAACCATAAATGCTCTAAGGGTACGAAAGACTTTTGTGAGTATACGCTAGTGGATGTTACGCCTTTTTCTTCTAGATAGTTGACCTACGCATAAAAGTAAAAATAAAATAGTAGACTACAAAAACAAACATTTAGAAGCATTTGTTCACTTTAGTACTTGAGTATGTTAAATTTACTTTACAACCTAATATTATGAATCCGAATTTTAGGATTTACACAATGTTTTATTCAAACTATTTCCCGAAAATACTCTTCGATAAACTATCTTCTAAGATCAAATTGTCTTGTCATTCCAGGCCCATTAGACAAATTGGTAACATTTGTCAGGTCTCTGAACTCGGGACTAACATTTAGTCTTAAAATAAGCCTCCAATAAAATACCTTAACAAGTCTAGACTTATTCAACGCAAGGAAGGCCAATAAAATATAAGTAACAATAAGGAAAAGTCGACACGGCGAGGGATGAAGTTGATCGCACACGATTAATAATAATGATTGGATCTATTAATCTTTAGCTTACTACGGCTTTCTCCTATTTATCTTCAATTTTTTGTTGCAGCTTTCCTCGGAAATGGTTATAGACGAAACAAAACGAATAGCCGTCATTTGTTTCCAGCTTTTAAAGTTGTGTTGTGTTGCTACCTTTATTTAATTACTTGCTTAATTATTGACAACAATGTTACTGTACTTTTAAGTGTTATTTCATTCATTAGATTAAAAGCACAAGTACAGTACGAGCCAAAAATCTTGATTTTTTTTCGACGGAGTGGGATAAGTTCGCGCATGTGCTCTTGTAAGCGACCAATAGCACGCGCCCCTCTCACGCCGCGCGCTGCCCGCGTACCTCACCGCTGCGCATACCCAAAATACGCGTATACCCTATTTCAAGATATTTACCTCATACTGTATCACACGCGTTATTAGTGATTAAAAATTCCCTATCACTAATGACGCGTTTAATACCCCTGATTATAATCTAATATAATATGTTTCACCTAATATGAAACTATTGTAACCTATTTTAATCTTTTGTGTTACAATAAATATAGGTAATCTGAAAAATTGTGATGATTTTTTTCCCTCCGTTAAAAGATGGATATCTTTTATCTGAGGATTGAAATCTTTTCGTCAGCCAAATATGATAAAAGATATTCTAAAAATGTGACAGACAAATGAATGACAAACATTTACGATTTGATGGTATAATACGTTATCAAACGGACAAATTTTTATTTGGACATTGAGAAATCAGCCCTTATCATTGCCCTAGTCAAATAAACTTACTAAAGATAGGTTTACATATACTGTCTCATTCCACTCTTACACGTAGCAAAGAGGGTTTCTTAAAACAATTCATAGATACTATAAGTACTTATCTGTTTTTCCTTATTGTCATAGGAAGCGGTAAACTTTTGAATATTGCCATCTGCGAATATAAAGACCCTTTATTATATTCAGAGTATTCAAAACCTTGATTCAGTGACGAAATTTTGCGCTTCATTCTACAGACATAATAATATGTTTCAAGAAAAGGTTCCAATCGAATGATGAAATATGTGATGTGAGTTGACACTTGGCCCGATCAAGGTTATGGTTTAGTGAAAATTTATGGGTACCGGAATTTCCGTGGCTTTTAGTGTGTTCTTGATTTGTATGTATGGGACAAAGGGGAGGCGGGCCGTAAACGCCACACGCCTGCCTCATCGTTAGGTGGCGCGCAGATCGAATACGTTATCATACTTCGGAGTACATAGCGTTTGTTTACTTTGTATCATTTTGTTTTCTCGGAGTACACCGCAGAGAAAGCAAGCAGCGAAAGTTGTGAAAACATTTGGCTGGTACACGCAATTTATACTTTCGGTTGACACGTGAGAGTTTTTAGGTCACACATGGGGGGGAAGAGTTTGATGCCATTTTTTATGTATCCTGGGGGCCTATTACGAAAATAACGTACGCAATTGCGTAACGCAGTCACTTGGCCACGATAGTCGTCCGCAGTTCGTTAGTTGTAGTTATAACAAAAAAATTGAATTTGGCTATCGTAGTCCATAGACTACTAAACGAACGATGAACGAACGACGTCGGATACGGTAGAGAGAAACTGTCAAACTCACGCAATCACTTCGCAATATTGCATACGAAAGTGATTTGTAATAGGAAACAAAACGAATCACGGACGCAGCTGCGTGTATCGCATTAAACTTTTCGTAAAAGACCCCCTGTTTCTTTAAAGCCTGGAGTTGCCAGGACTTATTAATACAATCTGCCTCCATAATATGCATTGTTTTGGTCTAAAAAGTTAATTTAAATTCTGCCAAAAAAAACTGTTAATTTCATGTTTTAATTGACCAAGAATCGTTATCAATTATCATCATCATCATCAATAATGAATCACTAAAAAATTACAAAAGCATTATTATTTGATTTTATAACTAACACATGATATAACTTCTAAATCGTTTGTTAAAAATATAGCTTTTATATGAATAAAATACTTCGGCAACAGTTCGACTGGCAAAACTTATAATAAAAAACACAAATCACTTTCAAAAGCTTTTACAAGCAGACTGAAAGCAATGACAAATGACGTTAACAAAAGGTAACGACATATTTAAGGAATAACCGCGCTAAAGCGATTGCTTTATCGAAAACCCTGTATAGTATACAAATAGAGATATTACTTTCTTTAGTTTGGGGTCGTTTCAGTTCCATACGTCTATTAGGGCTTGTGTAATATTTGCGGTAGTGTTATCGCAGCCACATATTGTAGTGGCGAGCGGTCAATGGGTGGAATGGCACGCAGAGTGAATGCAAACAACACTGACAAGCCTTTTGTATCGATAAAGGCTTTGGAAATAAACTACAATGATATCTGTACGATGATACCAGTAGTTTCAGATGGAAGATCCCTCCTTGCTGTTGGTTATATTTGATAGCTGAATTTAACGGTATCCCGTTATCATGAAATCTTAGCATGAAATGTAATTTACATATACGTTCTTCACGAGTAGAATTCAAAATCTCTCTATCAAAGTCTGCATAGTTTGAGACTGTATAATCAAATAAATGTTGTAAGTTATCCGTTTTTTTGTAATAATATCCTGGATACAATTAATATACAGTTTTGTTAATTACCAGTAGATAATAATATTGTGGGAGTAGTACTAAGTTGATTGATTCCTGTGCAAATGTATCTATGTGTCTATGAAATTCAAACGTAAACTGATTGAATGAATACACACATTGAAATTCATCAAATCCAGATCAAACGCACCTACTAACTAATTTACTTATAGAACTTGCTTTGAAGTCCGCACGTCCAAATGATGTCTCTGTTCTAAACCACCCGTTATGGGTTAATTAAAATTACAAGGTGAGAGATGTCAAAACATGTCAGTCAAAACACGTCACTGACATGTTTTTTAACCATCTGTTCGGGTGTTTATTAAATTTCATTCAGCTGACCTGGTTCCTCAAATCATATTCATTTGGGACTGGATTTAAGTTCATTATAGTCACTCTTATGTGATCACATGGCACTGCTTGCAAACATTGACGCGCGACATTGCACACAAGCATACGACTTTCAAAATGGGACGCAAGTGTAGTGTTGCGCATCAAATGTTGCCTTGTGAATGCAAAAGTTGATACTCCCACTTACGTTACTTCTAAAACCAAGCAAACTCCTTTAATTTAAAAAAATGTCTCACATGTAATTGAGTTGGCGCTGTGAAACTATGCATGAAGTCGTGTTGTTCTATAATTAGGCGTCGTTTTTCGTGCACAAGCGTTGCATGCACGATTCTATTTACGACGCGATTTATCACCACGCATTGCGATTTTCAATTAAATGTTAATTATTCCACCGTCAGATGGTTTATTTAAATTAAGCTTTAAAAAGTGGCATGAAATATTATTCACAAATTGCTCTCATTCTCATTACTTTATGAATGAATGCAACTGTGTCGCGCAAATGTATTTAACACAAGTTGATTTCATGTTACGGTTTACAGTGGACGGACAGAGAACTGACAAATGGGGAATGCTGCAATTAAGTATTGAATTTTGACAAAAATTAAAATATTTTCTATTCTTACACAATTTTATGTCATATGGAATTGTAAAACTTGAGTTCGTAGTTAACTGCAACATGTGAACTGGGGAGTGTTAAATGTATAATAAACTCTAACTAAACGTAACAAATGTCTCAGTAATAACGCTTTATCGATGTAAATGCAAAGTAACAATCTAAAAATCTGCATTTTGAAGTGCTTCTTACTCGAAGCAGCATGGCGTGACCATTATTTCATAATGGCATCTTCCATGCTAAGCAGACTTAACATGATTAAGACAAAAATATAGTCGATGTTTAATAAAAAAAAAATATAAATAGATCGCGCTTTAGCGTTTTGATTCGCGTGGCATGGATTTCATCACAAAAACGACACAAAAACATACACAAGTTATTTGGGTGAATGCGATAGACACAAGACGAATGAAGAAAAGAAAATTCTTGTTTCTAAGATTACTGCTGTTCTTTAGTATGTTTAAAGGCATTTGGCTTGGCACTAAGCTCTTTATATATTGGTAATGAAACCCCCATTTCCTAAGGACAAGGCTCCAACATCAGCCCCTGTATCACTTCACATGATATATTCCCACTGAAACCTCCTCTCTCTTTGTTTGGCGGGATTTATCGCAACCGAACTAAAAACGCTCCCGAAACACTACTTTACGAAACCTTCTGGGATCAAACGCTGAAGTAGGGTACGTTTTTGTAGATTTGGCTTTGTTTTTGTAAGCACACAAGTGGTTATCTGCAACTTATAAAGACAATGGTAAAAAAAACTTCGTTTATCCCTGGTATTCTGGATTAAATTCTTGTCAATCAATAAAAAATTGTACTATTAATACTTTTTTGATTTCCTTTACAAAATAAAGTGATTCATTTTAAGTGATAGTGAAGCTGCATAGCTTTTATCTTACTTTCAGTACACTCGATAAGTAATTAATATAATCAATTTCTAAAATTCATTAGTATCTAAAAATAAATATCCCTTTATTAAAAAATAACATTTGTACTCTCTTAATTCTGAATGAAGAAGTAAAAAATTTTAATATTAGATTTAGAATATGGAAATGAAATCAAAACTCTTAACCAAAGTGGTTTCGTAAATCCGCGTTGCGTTCACTGAGAGCCTCGTATGTGGTGACTCGTGGAAAAATTTACTCAAAGCCTCTGAAATATGTGCGTGACGTCACGGGAGGCAACTGCGCTTCGCTTTCAGGCTGTATGACTGACGATTTTTTCATACAACAGGCTTTTAAGCGACGGAGTCGATATTTGTCATCATATTGCGTTCCAAGTTAAAATCGCTCTAAAGTTTTAGGGGAAATGTTAGAAGAGTATTGGATTTTAGATTGAAGACGAGAAGAGCGCGGCAGTTATTGCGAATTTTAGTTAAGATTGAGTGACAATTTCAGTGTTAAATTTTGTTTTTCTACCGTCTTTGCATTCGAGTTAAAGTTGATAGCTTTTTATTTTTTCTGTAATCATTATATAAACTGCTATCACATAGAATTACTTCAGATTTTTCTCTTTGATAACTTCGGAGATAAGGGGGGGGGGGGACGGTATTTTTTTTTACATTTTTCATCATTAGTCGAAAACTATGCGGCTTAAGAGTTCCTGCTCTCACCATAAGAGTTCCTTTTTTACCATTTTGGTACGGAACCCTAAAAAGACTCTTGACTAACTATTTAGTAGAGCGCAAACCACCTGATCCAAAATAATCAGGAGAGCTTTGAATCTTCCATACATTTTTTCTTTTCTGTGTTTGAACTTCGAGAATTAGTTAATATTGTAAGAACAGTAACTTATTTTCCTACCGAGGAGCTCAGTGGCGCAGTGGTTTAGCGCCTGGCCCAGTGATTGCGGAGGTTAAGCAACTTTCACAAGGGTCGGTCATGGGATGGTTGACCAAAATTACTATCTCGAACTCCTCCGTGTTTCGGAAGGCACGTTAAGCCGTTGGTCCCGGCTGCATCTGCAGTCGTTAACACCCACCAATCCGCATTCGGCCCGCGTGATGGGTTATGGCCCATCCTTCTTATCCACCCATAAGTAAGGCCTGTGCTCCTAGCAGTGGGGACGTTAAAATGGCTGATGGTCAGTAACTTATTTGTGTTTCATCATCTGTCATTTGTTTGCTGGTTTTCTTTAATTGAGAAGTAGTGGACTACTTTTTTAACATTATCGAAAAATACAAAAAAATATTGTCAATGTCTGTAAAAAATAGTTCAACTTAACCATTTAACCAGTCTAGAGCGTTACCAGATCGGTGTCCAGATTAAAAACTAACTCTTAACGAGACCGGCTTAATTAAAACTCGGGTTGAAGTATTACTCGACCAGCTAGCACCTCCCTCCTCAAACAAGCGTTTTCATCAAACTTATGCGGCCTCTTTTAACAAGATAAAGCAACTTCGGATCAGTAATTAATCTAGGTAGACAAAAGATTTATTTGCACCGATAGACGATGTTGATGGACTCGTCGGATGCGGGCTGCCTAATGCTCTGCTTTTAGCATTTTGCGTATGTTTCGGGAGTGAATTTGCAATCCTTAAATGCATTAGATTAGACTGTTATTAATCATACCTTGATTAAAGGATTGGTACACAACAAATTCATAATTGAATTAAGAACAAAACGTGATTTGAATTGCTTTTGTGTTTTGCAATTTTCGAACAAATTATTCAAATGATATTGCAGTATGAAATCAATAGATAAATAAATTAAAATAATGCGAGTTGGTGTTTTGTGCGTCAAATGTTTTTGGGTTGAATCAAGAGTTTAAAAAAATAGACATTACAGCTTTCCAATAATTAAGTCTGTATAGCGAGTGTATAGTTTATTCATTTATTTATTTATAGTTGTCATACTATGTTTGATATAAAAAAAGAAAGAGTTGAAACAGCATTTAAGTAATCACTCAAAATAAAACAATTATTAGTAATGAAAGTACTTAGAATCTTTAACGCTTTGGTACTTTTTAGAATGAAATGATAGGCCAATTCCAATAGTCTAACATAAGAGTAATAATAATTTTCTTCGAAGCCTATTCTGACTTTGCGCTATAATCTATAACGGTAGTGTAAGTCTTGGACGGCATTTGTGAGTATAATTCCTACATTTATGACGCAAACGCGTAAGGTATGACGTAATAAAGGCGGTAGGTGGCCTTTGATAGCCACTTGGAATTCGGGACAACCACTTTTCCCGAATTTTATGGCGCAATGTGATCGGTTAGGGCATCTTATAGTTGGCAGCGTATGGTCCATTTGGGTAAGCAGAAAGGTTCTTTGGTCAAGTGTTTGTTAAAAATGCAGTTAATAGCAACATTAAGTAGGTTTTTATACAATTAACAATACGAAGTGGAACAAAAGAACCAAGATAGCGAGTAATACCCACTCTGCCAATTTGAAAGCCGGACAATGCTCACAGTCCCGTTTGTGACGTTCGGCTATCTCCCGTCACGAGTTTAATTGAATGCTGTTTTATTTCAGCCTTTCTGTTTTGTTACGTTCATAAATAAAGACCGAAAACCCTTTTGGGAGAGGGAAATACATAATGTATGATGTTATACGAAATGTTGAGGAAAAAGGTGCTTTGTTCAAACGAGATACTTCTTAAATTATCTCATCGCCATTTAATGCTGTTCGCGGGTAAGCCGAGTCGTCATTTATTACGAATTTTAATTATGAAACATTATAAAACACGGGTACTTTTTATGGTACGACTAAGGTGTTCATTAGGAGTAAGCCCAAATTTATATTTTCAAACTAATTTATTTATAGCTGACCCTTTTCATTCGTTGTCTAAACGCGTAAAGTCAAACAACTCGTGCGGAATAAAATCGATGAAACAGAATAAATGGGCGAATCGAAAAGTAATTTTGCTTGCAGGCATACAACATACGTTGTAGTATTATATAAACACATTTGACTATTATATAATTGAAATGAAATGACTGTGTCGCAGACACTAGCGCCCACCTCCAGAGAACACAGATTTTGCTTAAATTTAATAGTAAGTACTTAAATATAATCGTGTGTGTGTGTGTGTGTGTGTGTGTGTGTGTGTGTGTGTGTGTGTGTGTGTGTGGGTGCGGGTGCGTGTGTGAGAGAGAGTGGAGTTTGTTTGTGCACATGTGTGTGAATTCTATTGTTATTTAAGAAATAATATTTCGTTCTTATTTCTGTTTTCGTGACATGTTAAGATAATGTATTGTATGCTATTTCCAGGAATAAACCTTACTTCTCTAACGTTTATCATAGGTATAGAAGGTTAAACTTTTCTGAGTTTAACTACATATCTGCATGCACCTTAGAGCAACGCGGCTCTTATGGTCGAATACTCAAACGCTACTTAACTTTGAGCGGCTCTCAAACAGCATGCTGTCTTTGTCATATCTTTGACATATAATGTGACAGGACGACGTTTGAGAGCCCCTCAAAGTTAATTAGCGTTTGATTATTCGGCCTTAAGTCTTGCACTGTCTACAAGTATCCTTACTAATATTATAAATGCGAAAGTCCGTTTGTTTGTTTGTTTGTTTGTTACGCCTTCACGTCTTAACTACTGAACCGATCATCATGAAATTTTGTATACACGTTGTCAGGGGTACAGAGAAGGACATAGGGTACCATTTATCCCGAAAAAATATATTGTTCCCGAGGGATAGCAAAAAAACCTTTCCACGCAGACGAAGTCGCGGGCGGCAGCTAGTGAATAATAAAATACTGAATTTATTCTAAACATGAATTATTCTTTTTAATGAATAAGGTAATCCAAATAATGTCCAAATATAGCAGACCTTATTTATATCTCATTTTACTTTTAAAAACTTAATGCAAAGCTTTTAAACTTCGCTTTCGAGTGCAACTTTGTTTTTAATTCAACAGATAGATACCATTACGATGTTAAGATTGTTTGAAAACTTTTAATTCAATTCGAAAGCTCTTTTAATCTTTTATTCTAGTGAAACCATAGCGCTAACTTTGTCAACTAACATTTAAACTTAAATGTGTTTGTCTTAAACTTATTGCTTATCTCCAAACTTAAGCATCTTTTCCAGATTTGAATAACCACAAGCGTTTTGATAAAAATTTCTGCCTGTTTTCCATCCATTACGAGACTAAAGTACGTTATTCAATTTGGTTGATAATCTCATACAATATTTACGGGCTCGAGTCTAACTAAATTTTCCTTCGTCAATTTGCCTATTAAGTGCATCGGATTAGCGCACAAAAAGTGTTTTTCATATTTCGCTTACGACGGTTCAACAAACTGTGGCGGAATATTCATGAGTGGAATTGGTTACGTCGTGCTGTCGGGCTGTCGGGCCGTCGGGCTGTCGCGTCGCGTCGGGACGACGTCCCACCGTGTCGCCGGCCGTCATCCAGTTAGCCGTATACTGGGAAGTGAGTGGCTAAAAGATTATATTTAGCAAGGCACATTCGCCTGTCAGTTTTGTTGAACGTAGCGTACTACTTTGTACATTCACACGCCATACCTAATATAAAGTTAATGAAAACTCTCAGATACATCTTATAAAGGCGACCTCCACCCCGTTTCCTATCCCGCTCCGATAATCGCCACGACACACATAAATCAATTGCGCTCGTTGTTGTCACGGCATACAAATTACGCCTTAGCGTCTTTCCCGAGTGTGTTAGCTCGCTAATATCGCCTCAACAATGTGAGCGCTTTTAAAATAATACCTTCTCCACTTTTCCGATGTTCTTAGCTGATACATTATTATCGTGTTTATTTTGTTAGCTACTAAAGACGACGTGAAATTTACACGAACTGAAATCATGTTTCGAATGTACGGTTCGATGTGTCTAGATTTGAATGTGCTTTTTGAAAAATTAAGGTTTTTAAGGCATATTTAGTCATTAAACCGATGGGATTGTTTAGTTTAGTACACTATTGATACCAATAAAAAAAAAAAAATTTAAACTAATATAAAACCCGCCCGAGATGACACATCTGAAGAATATACAACTACACCCCTACGACTATAACACTATACTTCTATGCTCAAGACACAGTAGTGACCGCGGGATATCCGTTGTCCAATCTCGCGAGTGACCATATTTCTGACAATTACCGGGCGGGCGGCGTACGTGAAATACGATCCTTTATTTACCGCACTCTGAGCTCACCCTGATTTCTCGAGGGATCTGATCGGTCACGCTTTTGAGTCCCGATGTTAAGAAATGTTTTTATGAAATCAAACTTTCCTTTTTTTCGAAGTTTGTTCTGATTTTGCCATATTGGATAAGTATTAAGTACGTATTAGATTTTTTATCAATTTTTACATTCAAATTGCAAAGACATATCTCCAAAAAATCTATGCTCGTTGTATACCGCCCGGCACGTAACTTTTACTTTTTTGGCAAGACAAAGATGAGACAAAAGATGCGCCGAGTTTAGTGTTGATCTAATTTTAATCTTAAAAAAATATATATGTGAGTTATATGATCGCTTTAATACCCGAAAAGGTGTTTTATACCAATATAATTAGATTCAAATATTTACATCTAAATAAACAAAATTTAAGTAAGATTAAAAATCTTCCAAGTTTCATTGTCTTTCCTCTGTGATGTCTCTAATTAAAATATTTCCCTAAGAGAATAATTATGATTATTTAGAATTAGGATTATGCGTCCCCAAGGAGCTGTTCATTTTCTGGGGCTTTCTTCCTATTCATTACAGATTCAGTTGGTAAGGCTACGGTTTATTTTAATAGTCCCCAAAATTATACGACAAATTTTAAAAGCTTCATACAATTTTATAAACAAACAAATAATTTATGTCAGACTTTTTAATTGTTTATCGGTATTGCTACAAATCATTTGATAGAAAGGGTAAAATTATTACTTTTTATTTTTATTATTTTTTTTAGTGTATGTTAAACATCAGAAAAAGAAAGGAGTCTCTTCTCCAAGTAAAATATTATATAATTTTTCAGTGTCTTGCTTTATAAAGATGACCAAAAAATTTGACGCAGTTTAACACTAATATTCCTATTCCGTTTCAGTATAGGTAAGCCATGGGCGTACCCACGTTGGGGCAAGGTGGGGCGCCTGCCCCACCCTCCACCATGACTTTAAGTAATTTAAGCTAGATGTTTACAAAATTAATTATTTTACAATATCTAAGCCTTAAGAGTTAGTCGACAAATGTCAACTTCTACAAATTACAACCTAGTTTAAAACGCCAAATTCTACAAATGTCCAATTCTACAAATGCCAACTTCTACAAATGCCCACTTCTGCCAAATTCTACAAATGTCAACTTCTACAAATGCCAACTTCTACAAATGCCAACTTCTACAAATGCCAACATTTAGTTGGAATATTTTCAATCACTTTTTGATGTTATATTTTTTTGCGTTTTTATAGTGTATTTTCAATTATTTTTGGGTTTTGGATATGTTTTGGTTTGTTTATAGTGTATTTTTTTTCAATCATATTTGGAATTTGGTTTTTTTTCATCAATTCGTTAAATAATAACGTCTCCAAAGTACCAGGATCATATTAATATGGAGAAGGTTAAGTTCAATAACTTTTGATATCTTTTTTGTTTTTTTTTGTATCATCTTATTTATAACATTCGAATTTTTTTTTTTTTTTTTATTTTCTTCGTAATCAAAATGTCTCAAAGTACCGGGTTACATAATAATGGAGGAGGTTAACTTCAATAATTTTCAATAACTTTTTTTATAGTGATTACTTTAAAAAAAATCTATTTTTGATTCGTAATAAAAACGTCTCCAAAGTACCAGGATCACATTAATATGGAGAAGGTTAAGTTCCATAGATTTTTTTATTTTTTTAAATTGAACTAATATAAAAAAAGGCTTTATTTAACCTTTTCCATATTTATGTGATCCTGGTGTACTTTGGAGACATTTTTATTACGAAGAAAAGAAAAACAAAAAAGGTTTTTTGAGAAAGTGAATATAAAAAGGAGTTTTTTTTCAATCAACGAAGTTAACCTTTTCTATATTTATTTATGTGATCCTGCTACCTTGGAGACGTTTTTATTTTACGAATTGATGAAAAATAACCAAATTCCAAATATGATTGAAAAAAAATACACTATAAACAAACCAAAACATATCCAAAATCCAAAAATGATTGAAAATACACTATAAAAACGCAAAAAAATATAACATCAAAAATCAAAAAGTGATTAAAAATATTTCAACTAAATGTTGGCATTTGTAGCAGTTGACATATGTAGAATTTGGCATTTGTAGAAGTTGGCATTTGTAGAATTGGACATTTGTAGAATTTTGCGTTTGAAACTAGGTTGTCATTTGTAGAAGTTGTCATTTGTCGACTAAACCAACTTTTTTTTTGGCACAAAATAATTTCGAAAACGAACTTTTAACGAAATTTTGCCAGAATACTTGTAAGTTATTATTGATAAAAGGTCAGTTTTTTTCAAAGCATTTTAAATTCCTATAAGGTTATAACCTATTTATCGAATATTCTTACTTTTGCCCCACCCCTAAGTAGATGCTGGGTACGCCCATGGGTAAGCCTACCTTTTTAATCTCGAGATAGAAACCTACATTTGACTACACCCAGAAATCCTGGAATTACTTTTACTAAGTAAAAAATAGCCTTGAATGAGCCATTCGTGAGTCGTCGAGGCGGTGCCGGCCTCATATAACATGTGAAGTGATTTACGATTTATGCCTCGAATGCCTAATCCCTTGAAAAGGGAATGTGGAAGAATCTTGAGGGTAATTTGAGAATTTGATACTTAAAGAACAGGTTATTACAGTAAATTGTCTGTGTAAAAACAGTGGTAGTTGCGGAACATCCAGGAGTGGACAAAGATTGCAAGCGTTGAATAATTTTTTCGCTAATCGCTTAATGCAAGACAGGGTTAAACTCGCTGATCTGACGGCTAACCTCCAGTAGTGGAGAGCCACAGCAAGAATAAGAATTAAATAAAGTCTTTTATCACAGTAAAAGGCATTTATAATCTCAGCCTCTCGTATTGTTTAGACTTAGCCAATATCACACGAATAAATTTTCCCGAACAGTACATTATTTCATGGCAGAAATTACGCGCAAACGTGTGCAAAATATAGAACCATCGCACGTCGGGCTTTTTATATCCCAAGGATATAAAGAAAGCTGCGTGCTAACGAGGGTTATGGGGAAATGCCGGGACGTTATATTTTCACGAATATAAGTTAGGAACGCTCAATATAAGAGCGTAGTTCTTTGTTAACCACAAACTACATACTATCCTGATAAACGCTGCATAATGAGAGATTTGGATTCGCACTTGAATTCGACATTAAACTGCTGACTAGGTACTACCTAAAGTCACAGTATGTGATATGTCAAACATTCGAAATACTATCGATAGTGGCATTTACGTTTGTAACGATGCAAAACGAAGAAAAACAACTCGTTACCAGCACCTCGAACCATCACACCAGGTGGGACTCGAACCCACAACTTGTGGAAAATCCGGCCCAAAATAGATCTGTTAGTGTTATAAATATTATGAGTGTAAAAAACGTTCAAACTGCTTAAATAATTAACTGTCACTGGCGTAGTCCATTAAGCGTGCCCGTAGATTACAGACCAAACTGTCGGCCGATAGTTGGAATCAGTATGAAGAAGTATGCAAGTGCGCACACTACAACGATTTGGTATCGGCCGATTCTTCATACAAAACCAACTATCGGCCGACAGTTTGGTCTGTAGTCTCCGGGCACGCTAACACTTGCCACTGCAATGCCTCCATTTCCTGGCGCAAGATGGAGGAATTTTACCATTGCTCGCTGACAACGTCCAGCGCTGTAATTACACTCACTAGAGAACCTAAATACATAAATACTTACATTAACAGTGTTTCAGTTTTGTTATGCATACAATAAATAATATTGAACAATTGCTTTAACTGATTAAAATATTATGTTGCCTTTTTAAACTTTTCCACTATTTCAATAAGACACGTTTGTTCCTGGCTAGTTTTTAACACCTAATAAATTCATAGCTCCGTCAGTTTTCGTACTGTCTTTTTATATTTAGTTTAAGAACCAAAATCGATAACAAAATTGGACACGTGTAAATAAGGTAAATGGTAAAAGTAAATATGAAACAGTAAAGAATCCAAAATCAAAGTACACAATAAGAAAGTAAGTGATGAATTTATAATTTTGTCGTACCTTGATTAAGATTGATTTACTTTTCAATAAAACCATCAAAAGATTTTTCGACGCGTTTTCCTTTAGCTTCAATGTTTTAATTGTTTCCTTCATAGAGACTTATTGTGCAGCGTTGCTAAAAGTCTTTTATGACTACCCCCCTTGGCTGGGGACCTACTGGGGGGCAAGGAGATAATGTATTTTTCCTGTCTCTTGTTGATGGTGATTCGCCCAAATCACAGCTTTCATGGTCCACTGACACTTAGGACCAGTTGTTTCTAAAGAGAAAAAAAGACAAAACACTCTCTGGAAATTTCTCCGGAACGTTTCTCCTTGTTCGGTGAAAGTTACTTTCTTATTTTTCACTTTATTTGAAAATCGCTTTTCAATATTCATAAAAGGTTCCCGCTATTACTCCACTCGGGCCAAATGGCTGTGAATTGAGTCTCTCGGTAATTTCTTTCGTTCTAATTGTTGATGGAGAGGAATTTGTTCGTAATAAATATTTGATATCTGTTGTTCGCTTGTTGATGGATTCCGAGTTCCGATTCGAATTTCCATGTTCCGTTATTTGTTCATGTGAGAGTTCTTAATGCCCGTCCGTAAAGAATTGATCTATTGTTGGTGGAATCCAATTGGATCTTTCATTTAATATTACCTATCCAAAATCACTAACAGTCACTTCTACAATGTTCTATATTATTTCCATTACAAATTCTAAGTATGATTTAAAAATAAAACATTCAATCTGAGATCCATCCTTTATTATAGTGATTTGTGACGACCTCCATGGTCGAGTGGTTTAAACGCTGGGTTTCAAGGTGTCGGATCTCCGAGGTCCCAGGTTCGATCCCCGGCTGGATCGATTCAGAAAACGAACTTTTCTATTTTGACTCAGGTCTAGGTGTTTGTAGTTTCACCGTCGTCTCTGATTTTCATAACACAAGTGCATTTCTTTATTGTGGCTTTAGCCACTAACTTTGGAATCAGATCAAAGTTTGTGATGTTGTCTAATTTTTTTTAGACTCTTAGCATCTAACTCAATGGTTTTGATAGCTTGATCAAGTCCTATGGCCGATATCCTCAGCCTCAGAAAGCCACAAAGCGACCGGGTCAAGCACTTATACAACTGGCTATGTTTACACACAGGGCTGATGGATTTTAGTTGCAATAAGAAGCTTGATTGATATGAATTGTTAACTCAAGGCTACTTTTTGGTCACCATACAAAATTGACTGCTCGTCGTGACTTGACGTCCCGAAATCGGCACAGATGAAATTACACAAATTCCTGGCCCCTAGCATGACCAACGAATAGGTACATATCGCGTGATATAGGATTTTATCGACACTCAAATGTCAAAATACATTGTCTTTCGACAGTTAAACATGATAAATCGCTATATCATATCATGTTTCAGGGGTCATGCTAGAGGGGCATGTAACTAGTTATCGCGTATTATTTCATCAGCTACATAAACACACACGTATAATCGATAAACATCTACCGGATGTAACAAGACCCTCAACAAAGCCGAGGTCTACGTATTCTGCCCATTATCAGGACCAAACCTGTTCAAAATTATTGCTGGGAAACGATTTTAATGTTTGGTGTTAAAAAAGCATTGCATACATTACCGCGCGTTACATTGCGTACAACAGACCGCGCCTGCGAGTGTATGCTACACAGCTGCGTGCGGCCGAGTTGAAAGGCAGCGTTTATGTGCGTGCTCATGAGATACATTGAATGATGACATTTTGAAGTCATTGTTTGTTACTAAATACTAAAAATTTTGATAGTGTTTCTTTGGACAAAAATTAGGAAATAACGAATAAAATAAGATTTCTTAAAAGTTTTGAAAAAAAATGTTTGACTTTGACCTTCAATAACTTTGTAACTATTGGTTTCCCAGGTATAGTCTAGAAGACAAAAGTGATCTTGATGATGGGTGGAATGCGTTGAGGGTCTTGTTACACCCGTTATATTGCAAATTTACTGAAAAGTTGAATTAGCTTTATTTAAAAAACTGACATTTTATTACTTCGATTTTGACCGATCCCTAAGTATAAAGCTGTAGTACGTTTTTGTACACACGACGGCACCTCAGACTATACATGTTGACCTTCAGACCGTCTTTATGCCCTACGTAATAAAGCTGTTTACGCAGTTTTACTGTATAACCTGACGTGCTATCGTGTGTACAAGCAAAATCTTTTAAATATCAAATTCGTTTGCTTTCTTTCTTCAACCCCCTTTAAGATTAAGGAAAGCTAAAAGAATTACCAGGTAGCTTAATTAGTTATGTAAGATCGTTCTATGAGAGTCGGAGAAAAAAGTGCTAAGTCGGAATAAGTTTTAATTGACATCAAAATCCGTCGAGCTGGCAACCCTCGACAAATCTAGGTCAGGTATGAATGGTTTGATCGCGTAACGATCTTACGGCTCAACTTCTGTCGATATTAATTACACTGCTGCTGTGAAGCCGAGTTGATGGGGACGTATTAAAATAAGAGTGCTGAAAGGGTCTCTTACCGTTTACTCAAATTAAATAAAAGGCAATATCTAAATCCTGATAACAAGTCATCATTCGTCATTTATTTATTCTAACATGAAAGTTACAAGTCTTTCTTGTTATCAAAACTGACGTGTTTATTTAAAGCCTTTACGAGGTGGAGTAGGACACCTAGTAAGTCCTTACTTACGAGGTGAGAAAAGAGAGAAAGAGAATTAATGATTTAGTTAGTTTTCATAATTTCATCACCCACCCAAGTGTAATGTTATGTGGTATCTCAGCCAATAGAGGTCGCTATATTGACTTGACTTTAAGTTAAAAATGGGCAAGTTCTCCAAAAGTCAAATACCGTCTCCTGCGCATAAAGCTAAACTTGTCACGTGGAGCAATAAAACAACAGGGCTCCACAGTGTAATCCAATATTATTTCCCAAAATAAAGAACCACAAAAATTACAAATATTTTTATAAAAATAGTCCGTCCTATTGTAAAATGGGTTGAAGGCCCTACGTACACATAAGCTACTTGCTTACCTGCGAAGGTTCTTTGTTACACGGTTTTAGCCAAAAGCTTACATCATTTATTAATATTACTTCGTTAATCACATTACTTTGAACTTTGAAACACCACCAAACTGATAAAAACTGTAGAAATACTGTTTATTTATGTAATTTTACACAATTTATTAATGACATTACTTGACGACTCTTTTTTCTGGACTAACGTAGAGAAAGTAAAAAACGTCTAAAGACAGCGAACGCTCATTTTTTTAATTATAATTTTTCGGAATAAAATAAAAACCGGCCAAGTGCGTGTCGAGCCACGCGCCATAGGGTTCCGTAGTTACCTTATACCATACCATATTTAATACCACCTATCATTTTTCGTCTGCAAAAATAACTTTGTTTTTCACAGTGTTGGTATGAATGACAAAGTTATATTTGCGGTTTTGGAAAATGTGCTATATCTCAAAAACTAATTGCTATATCTCGTTCAAACCAATTTTGGTTGAAAGTGTTTATTAAGATCTACAGCATATATTTTTTTTAGATTTTTCACTCTCTTATTTCAAAAGTTAAAGGGGGGGGGGACACACATTTTACCACTTTGGCGGTGTATATCTTTCAAACGGTTAACTTTGAGAAAAAGTTGTCTTAGAAACCTCAATGTCATTTTTAAAGACCTATCTATAAACACCCAACACGTGTTGGTTTGAAGAAAAAATTTTTTTTCAGTTTCAGTTCCATGTATGGGGAGCCCCCCCTTAATCTTTTATTTTTCTTATTTTTGTATTAAATTCGTTAAGCGGTTAACAGAATACATCTAACTACTAAGTTTCAACTGTGTAGTCTTAATACTTTCGGAATAAAGTGGCTGTGACATACGGACAGACAGACAGACAGACAGACAGACAGACAGACAGACAGACAGACAGACATGACGAATCTATAAGGGTTCCGTTTTTTGCCATTTAGGCTACGGAACCCTAAAAATTGACATAGTTTCGAATTTAAAATTAGGAAATAAGTTTTTACTCTGGAAAAAGAGGTCGCACGGCCACATTACAAAAGACCAATCGGGCTAACTTTGTCATAAACCTTTCAACCAATTCCTCTAAACCAGTCTCATATGAGTCATATACAAGAACGTCATATAGTACAAGGTAGCAATATTATAAAGTTTTTTCCAAAATGGCGGAAAATAGTATTGTTGGTTTCGAATCAGTGCAGTTCCTGTTATATGGGGTATTGCTGTTTTTGCTGAGTCATACATAAGTCACCGTTATAATTATAGATTTGCAGAAAAAATAGCAATATCCCATTCCATAATAATGGCACTGCTTCGAAACCAAAAAAAAACTTAGCTTTTATTATGAGATATGGCTGTTTTTACTGCAAACTTATTAAGTCAAACAATGAAGCTGATTCCGCATTAACAGACTGCTCAAGATATTATTTTGCTTCTTATGTTTACTCAGATTATAAACTCAGAAATTCAATAACTTGATAGATTATTATAGCCGTAAATCAAGTATTGATCATCGTCAATACAGATCTAAGCTTGCTCTTCGTCATTGCTTTATCCAAAACGGTCTCAAGGGAAGCAGCAATTGCAATGGAAATCAAAGGAACACATTTGTGCATATAAGGCACACCACTATGACCGTATGCTGTGACATCGTAGGTCAATTCACATGTAGCACAATATAGAGAGAGTACAGTAGTTGAGCTTAGCACTTGCGCGCTCGAGCAATGCACACATAGACATCTCTCACCGACACTGTATAACTGCAATCTCAAACATTACTCTCGAAACAGTTCAAGTACGTGACGCAGCGGCGAGAGCTGTCTTTGTGTGTGTGCGACGCTTGAGCGCCCGTAGTACTAAGCTAAACTTCTGTTAGTCTTTCTATTTTGTGCATGTAGTGAATAGATACATAGTGTACATTGTGTACATAGTGCATTGACATGACAGAATGTAGAAATCAATGAAGGCTTTTCAAAGACACATTTAAAAATAAAAATAGTAACTATTTGCCTCACTAGATGGCGTTGATGGAAAGAGATGTGTCAAAATTGTTTTTTAAAAATAAATGGCATTTACCTGCCATAGAGGCAAGTAAGCGCTCGCTGGCTGACATCTGCCCAAAGAGAAACATTTAAGGGTGTAAAAAATATTACTTTGATTGATTTACACATTTTTAGCAACGCCATCTATCGCGCCTACAGATTTTTGTCATTTTGAAACGCCCTCATTGTCACAACTAAAACAAAGTGATTACATGACGTTTGGTCACAACGCTCAAATCTTTTGCTTAGTTGGCTTGGACCTAAGACTAACTTTTAATTGACATCGAAGTTAGATCCCTACCTAGCCCTGTGATCTAAGTCAGGTATTATTGAGAGGCGATCGAGTAAGCACTTTCTAACTTTCAACACTAATTTCATTATCCGAACCAGTTTGTACGATAATTGTGATTAACGCCATCTGTCGGCAAGCTCTTTGAATCTCATTTGCGCCACATTCGATTATTGTTCAATTTGTTACGCAGGCCCGAGTCTCCTAATAAGTGATTTAGTAGGCCTTAATCGGCTTTGTTATATCTGGTTTATTTCAATTATTACGAATGAATGAGTATAATAATATAATTGTATAAAAAGAAGTTCCTTTTTTAGGGTTCCGTACCCAGATGGTGACTAATGAATCTGTCCTAAAAGAATTGAAGCGCGAGAATCAAAACCGCCTTACCTCTATCTGCCTGCAACGAATCCTACGATATTTTGGCCACATCGCGCGTAGAAATACCGATAACATAGAGCGGCTCATCGTAACAGGCAAGATAGAAGGAAAAAGACCGAGAGGCAGAAGCCCAAAACGTTGGTCAGACCAGGTGTCCGAAAATCTGGATATGCCAGTGAACATCACACTGCATCAAGCCGAGGACCGCAACAGATGGAAACACCTCGTGCGAGACGTCCTTGCAGGGAGTCACGATCCTCAACCATGAGGGAACGACTGAGGAGGAGGACCCAGATGGTAAAAACGGGACCCTATTACTAAGACTCCACTGTCCGTCTGTCTGTCTGACACCAGGCTGCGGCTGTATCTCTAGATCTTGAATCGTGATAGATAGACAGTTGTTTTCATAGACGATGTGAAATACATCATCATCATCATCATTGATAGCAACAAATACCAAAAACAAAATAAATTAAATATTTCATTGGGGCTCCCATGGTCAAGAGGTCCAGAGCAGATTGGAAGGATGGCGGCAAAGACTAGAGAGTGTTGGGCTGAAAATAAGCAGAAATAAAACAGAGTACATGTTTTGTGATTTCGGCGGTCTCTCTGGTCTTATGCCCATAACTCTAGCCGGAATGCCTTTACCAGTCTGCTCCAGTTTTCGGTACCTTGGATCTTTTGTGCAAGGAGATGGGGCGATTGACCGCAATATAACAAACCGGATCAACGCAGGGTGGACGAAATGGCGACAGGTTACGGGAGTTACATGTGACCCGCGGGCAAAATTTATAAGTCCGTAATAAGGCCAGTAGTCATGTATGGGTCAGAATGTTGGGCTATGAAGAAGATGGATGAAAGGAAATTACATGTAGCAGAGATGAAAATGTTGAGGTGGATGTGTGGTGTGACGCGAATGGGTAAAATAAGAAATGAGTATGTCAGAGGAAGTCTGAAAGTAGCACCAATAACAGAGAAGCTGAAAGGGAATCGTCTGGCTTGGTTTGGGCATGTTATGAGAAGGGATGAAAGACATGTTACTAGAAGAGTAATGGATATGGATGTTGAGGCTGGAAAGTAAGAATGGAGAAAAGATGGATGGATTGTGTGCGGAATGATATGAATGTGAAGGGAGTGGATGAGGAGATGACGAGTGACAGGAAGGAATGGAAGAAAAGGACGCAATGCACCGACCCCAAATGAATTGGGATAAGGGTAGGAGGATGATGATGATGGGGCTCCCATACAACAAACGTTTTTCTTTTTTGCCTTTTTTTTGGTACGGAACCCTTTGTGCACGAGTTCGACTCGCACTTGGCTGGTTTTTTTTATTACTACCTACTAACCTTTATATATTTTTTTCGTAATGAGAACCTTTTAGGATATTTTACTTAAAAAATAACAATGAAATACAAAGTTAGATAAGGCATCCTCAGAAACGAGATAAAATACCAATAAATGAAACTTCGTTTAATGGTTGAGCAATTAGGTACCTACTAAAACTAGCCTATTCCGGTTTATTGATTCAATTCAAACAGCTGTACATTCACAAACCAATTTAATGTAATGCTAAACCACAATTTATTAGGCCATTAATACAACACAGGGAAAATAGACCATGTTCTAATTTTCTGTATTTTGTATCAGAAGCGCTAATATTCAGTGCAATTTCCTACACTGTGGCAATAATTAACAGAGTACCTCAAACCGAAACCGCATGTTGTGGCATGTCACTAATATATTACAGTGGGCGGATGTGTCGCGACAAAGTACCTGTTTTATTCACTAAACTTATTTAAACACCTTCGTGACTTCCGACAGAGTAGAGTAGCACTAAAGCGCATATTATATTACGCTATAACACATATACAATACTAGCGGCCGCCCGCGGTTTTACCCGCGTGGTTCCCGTTCCCGTGGGAATATCGGGATAAAAAGTATCCTATGTTTAAATCCAGGCTATCTTCTAACTGTGTGCCAAATTTCAACAAAATTCTTTTAGTAGTTTTGGCGTGATTGAGGAACAAACATCCAAACATCTAAACATCTAAACCCACAAACTTTCACATTTATAATATTAGTAGGATAATATTAGTAGGATATTTGGTTAGCGATGTCGGAGCTTTTAATGGTAGATAATATGATCAATTTTATTGACAAAACCCCCCACATTTTGGGGTCTATTCCCTCTGCTGATAGAACGACCGGCATTTTGACTTTTTATTTTAGATAGCCCTGCCGAAACATATTAATTTCTCCGGATCTAAAAGTTCTACACTTATAAAAAAATACTTTTCGAAAGCTAATAATATCACCTATCCAGTTAAAAAATAATTATGTAAACTATTAACTTTAATACGTCAAAAAATACTTTAGTAAATTTTAATCGGAAATTAGTGTGCTTTTTTTTTGGATTTTCCCACAGATCTCAAAAACTAGGACATTAATGTGCAAAATTTTTACAATTTTATAATACATAGTAATATTATCTACAAAACAACATCAAAATCATTACTTTGAGTTGTATATTTCGAGAGTTATTGTTGTTTGAATATGGCCCTTACGTAACCAATATTTTTTGTCTGAAATGGAAATTAAAAAAAAAAAATTTTAGTTTTTAAATTAAGTTGATAATTTTAGCTGAAAAGAAATGTGATTGAACTACAAAAGCAAGTATTTACAATTTTTGAGTTTTGAGCATAATATTCAAAAATTTACTTTTAGTGCTCGTAAGGGTCATATTCAAACAACAATAACTCTCAAAATATGCAACTCAGAGCAAAGATTTTGATGTCGTTTTGTAGATAATATTTCTGTCTATTATAAAAATTAATGAATTTAAAAAAATTGCACAGTCCTAGTTTTTGAGCTCTGTGAGAAAAACTAAAAAAAAGCCCACTAATTTCGGATTGAAATTGACTTTAGTAATTTTTATGACGTATTTAAGTTAAAAAATTATTTGATTCATTTTGAACCTTGATAGATAATATTATGAGCTTTCGAAAAGCATTTTTTTATAGCTGTGGACTTTTGAATCCGGAGAAATTAATATTTTTCAGCAGGGCTATCTAAAATAAAAAGTAATATTTAAAATGCCGGTCATTCCAACAGGAGAGGGGATGGACCCCTACATGTGGGGGGTTTAGTCGATAAAATTGATCTTATTATCTGCCTTTAAAAGCTCCGACATCGCTTACCAAACATATGCTTATATGCTATACAATAGTATATAGCATATAAGCATGCTATATACTATATGTCATTGACTTAATCCTTCACATGGATATATCTTAAAAGGCTAATGAAGGACATTTATCTGATGGTCTGTGTTCACCGAGTCACTTCAACTTGGTGGTAAATGGAACGATAGTATTACAATTTATCTGAATATATTTAAGATCAACATAGGGTGGGATACTCTAATGTTTTTAGCAGGGCAGTCATGTTTTAATTATGTTTAAAATTATTTCATACATTTTAGAGACAAACTGTATAGTTTTGGAACGTGCTCATCAAGGCCTTTCATTTGATACCCATATTGTAATAAAAGAAAAAAAAATCACATTAAAAAATGGCGTCATGTCAAAGTCAAAGTCAAAGTAAAAAATAGCTTAATTACTTATTAAGTACTTTTGAATCGTCTGTATTTTCCTGCCACCCGTTCTATGCATGCATCCGACATAATAGACTATTTTCAAAAATATATATTCATTGTGATATGTGGTTATGTAAGAATTTTAACGATATCACACATCCATATCTGTTCAGGCGATTTATTCCTCGTTGGCCCCACTGAGTTTCGCCCCACATAAAAAATCACGATTCGTCTTAAAAAATATGCCTCTATCACCCCAAAATAGAAATTATTAAAAATATTATTATTTTTGTCCTGATTCGCCCCATTTCATATTACTTGTTCGCCTCACATAATAAAAGTTATGGTGGCATTAAGAAAATCACATACAATCACACATGAACCCTGAACACAATACAGTCTTCTTTTTTTGGGCAGTCATGTTATAAAAATACAAAAACATTACATTTTGTTAAACATTAGATTACAAATTGACTTCTAATTTGATTGGTCAGCTTAACAAATTTTATATCTTGCTAACAAAAGCCAATACGAGATCACAAAGAAATAATTAATTACCTTTGTATAACAGAGTTTTTATTATTCACTTTCAGACATTAATTTGGGTCCATTGTTCAATACTCATTCAATATTGGATTGACATGAATTGTGCCTATTGTTTCCCATAGGGATTGACAGTCCATCCAATACAGTGAAATACTGCATAATAGTAATGAGAATGACGCAATACTACCTATCTATTTTATCATAGGTTACCTGGAAGGCCATTATAGTCTAGCTAGATCAAACAAGCCATAGAAACAACGAATAAGCTTTATTTACTACTATTATGTATACTGTGTATAGGACCGATTTCCAAAAAAATTAAAAACGCTCATTATGTGAGCTTATTTGAATAAAGAATTTTTCATTTTCATTTTCAATTGTTATGTAAATAAGAATTAAGTTTTTAATAAAAATTAAGTTAAGTTTAAGAATTTTTAAATTAATTTATTAAGAATTAAGAAGCGCTCATGGCGGAACTTGACAGACTGATCGTACTCGATCATGTTTCTTAAGCAACGCTCGGTCCGGTCAGGTGTCGGATGGGTGACCGTTAAAGTGGCATTATAACTGAGCGCTTCCGTTCTTCGGAGGGCACGTTAAACAGTCGGTCCCAGCTGTTATGTCGTTAAGCCATGTTAGAGGCCTTACAGGCGGCTTGGTAAACTCTTACACCAGAGGTGGCCAGGCCACTATACCTCATTTGATAAGAAGATGAAGAATAAGAATTAGCTCCGTTACAAGTTCGAAGTCATCGAACTGTGTCGAATACATGGCGAGCGATATATTTAATGATTTTGAGCAGGTTAAGATGTATATGAGTTTAACAATAGTATGTAAAATGATGGTATTTTTTAAGCCACAACGGGATAGTGCCTTCATCACCTCACCTCATGTTAAGTGACGATAAGACCGGAAGTGTAAGCACACTACATCCGGAATCCTCACCACTGAGGGACTGGCTATCTTACCTTTAACTGCCGCCGGAACACAACAATTTTTAAATTGCTATTATGGCTCAGACATCGGTAAGGTGGTGGAAGCTAGCCAGGTAGACTCGAAATAAGCCCTACCAACCAATCTGAGTACAAATTGTAGCCCCCTTCTGGGAATCGAACCCGGGACCCCTGCGTCTTACACGGGTGGGCGAACCACTAGACTACAGGGCGGTTAAACACTAATAATTTACACCGCAGCGCCTATTTAAAGTAAAGCTAACTGGAAATACACTTTTACGTACATTAGCGCGGTTTCAAGGTAATTTGATCATTGATGCTCATATGTAATTTATTCATTAGTTTGATTTTTAGTATCCCTAAGGATGCGAACGCACCGATAGGTGCCTTGGTTGGTACCTAGATATATCCAGGTTACATAGTAACCGCACTGGTAGGTGAGTCGCTAGGATAGTCGCCCTGGGGTCTGATTATGTAAAATTGTTGCAATCAACTCTGACAGAAATCACAGTTACATTGCTGCTTTAGTTAGAACCAATGTAACAGCTATCTTACTTAAAGCAGCAATGCAACTACGATTTCAATCGAGAATTGTTAGCAACAGACTTACGTTTACGTAATTCGGGGTCTGGTCTCATAGTCTTTGGTTGTAAGTAAGCCTCGCGCCCACAATACATTCTAGGTAGTCGACTGGATGTATCTAGGTACCTAGCGCGCTGCGCGAATATTGGTAACTGGCCGGTCACGAATATTCGTGGACGTTCGTTTTACTTGGTTACACACCTGTCGGTGCGTAGGCGGCCTAACGGTTTGGCTCGGCACCTTTGCGGTTGTGTCTTTTCGAATATAATATCATTTTGTATTTTTTGCGAGTATGCTTTTACATATTAAAAAAAAATTGGGTTGCACTCCGGGAGTGCCGGCAGAAGTGAAAACTTGAATATTAACGTTGTGCATTTTTGATATTTTGGAATGGTTAGGGAATAATTTTGCACGAATTGCTTTAATTATCAGTATAAAAGTACTATCATTGAATACAATATTTATTTATTGCGATATCGTACACAAACATGACAATTTGTATTACATTAAAAAGTTTATCTGTCAGAAAAATCAACCCACCGAACGCCAAAATGACGCGCCGCCATTTTCGCCGCGCCGTGGAAAGAGAGGGGGATACTTCCGCCGCCGGCTGTCAACGCTACATCCGTCTTACGAATTTTCGATCGATTCGAGAGTTACGTGAACGTGACCCTGACTGACGCGAGTTTAACATTTTTTACCCATTATAAAAAAAGTGTACTTACAACGCCGCTAAAGAAGTTTTCACTTTAAAAAATTAAACTAACGAAAGTAACCATCATGTCTGTGCCAATAATAATTAACTTTTATTGAAAGTTACGCAACTTTACTTCATGTTTTGTTTTGCGTGATGATCACGTCATGATTTTTCAAACTCAAAGAAACTCTGCAATATTTATTTATTTTTATGACGAACCTTGAAATTATTTCTCGTTGGAATTTGGAAAGTGTGTTCTTTTCGTTCAATCGTTTAACTAAACTCATGGCAAAGTATTCCTGCATGCCGTTGAAAATGAAAATTTGTTAATTAAAAGCTTTGTGTTCGAGTTTTATTGTTCCTTAAATATATACGGCGCTTTTGTGTCGCCTGACACCTATTCGTGACGACACTACATAAGTTTGGATCTATCGAAAGTTTCTATGAGGACGGTACTTTTTGTCACGTGATATTGGCAATCTATTTTATGCGGACACACAACCTTTCACCAACTTGCCACACTTTTTATGTGACGATACACGAAGTGATTTCTTATTGTATCCGAAAATTTGAATTGTTTGTTTTGGGTGAGAGAGTTAATTCCCGATCGCTGAATGGAGGCACATGCCAAAATAAAATAAAAAAAAAACATTAAGTTGTCGCGTTGGTAAGTCCAAAGTTTGTTTTTAAGTATCGACAGAATTTTTTCAACTCCTTTGCTACACTAAACAAAAAACTATTTTCAAAATAAACTGCTTTTATTTTAACCCCTTAACATTACGCATTGAATCTACTATTCAATGTTTTATTACGAATGCATCAGACGTAAGTATAATGACAAGATTTTATCAAAGCCAGTGCGATTTGTACAGAACAAAGCAAAATCTGTTACAAGTAAGTTAAGCACTAAATCAGTAATCTGACGAGCTTAGCACAATGTGCTTATTACGGTGTACGAGTACCTACTTAAGTCATTTTTGGTATTCTTGTTTACTGTTTTGCGAGAGATATTTACGAGAATCCAGCTTAATGTAGTTGATTTTATTTCCTCGTTTCTTGGTGTCACTATTTTTACTTTCCATATTTTTGACTTTAATTTTGGTTTCTTTACTAGTTAATATATATGGTAGTTATTATAAAATCCATATACAACGCGTTATAAAAAACCCATAATGACAAAGTAGAGGGAGCATCAAACTGAACAACTTTTACTTTGGGACCAACTCTGAAATCGCAAAAAAATCAACTGTTTCATACAAAAATGAATAACGAAAATATCAAAATGTATGAAACAGCTGATTTCTGAGCTGGTCCCATAGTAAAACTTGATCAGTTTCATGGTTCCTATTTACAATATTAGGGGCTTTTTGTAACACGTTGTATTGAAGAGAGATAGACAGCAGATTTCCGGAATCAAAATGTTCTATTACATGATAAAAAGTTATGAAAATAGCGTTACAAATTATCTTTATAAGTTATGTAACTTCAAAATAATATCTATGAAAACGGTAGTAATTTTTCTAAATAAAAATAAATAAATACGAATTTTTTGAAATAACAAGATTAGGTATTTCTTTGTCAACACGCTTTCTAAATCACAAGTGTCCTAATAAATTCCATGACTTCAAAGAAATACTACATAGGTAAACTCTTATTCACTTTATCTTCAAACAAAACAAAGCGAACAAAGGATCTGTTTTAGGCTAAAGTAAACTAGTCTTAAAAGATTACAGTAGAATCTTTCAGTAAGCGGTATAGCTGGAGGGCAAATATACTTGTTTAAAGGTACGGACAGACGTGCTCAAGAAAAGCATGCTCATAAGCTTACTCAAAATTGGCATGCTCTGCAACTGTTCACATTTGCCAGCAATAAGCATGCTTGTTTTAAGCATACTCATAAACAAGCATGCTCAAAGCTACCGTACGGACGGACTTGCTATTTGGCACCAGGCTCTCATGTACACAGATAAAGTGACAGTGCTATCCGTACAGAACTCAATAAAATAATCATATTACTTGAAACGGAATTGTGTAAGAACATTTTGGTGAACAAACAAAATAAATGGAGAATTTGAGTTCGTAATTAGATAAACAGAAGAGAATCACTGGGAGCAAGTAATAGCAAGTAGGTAATCGATTGTTGGCAGAGATGCGAAGCGAAATCTCGACGATTATAAAAATTATAAAAAATTGATGAGCTACTTTCTAAAATTAAGCATGCTCATAAGCAAACCTGTTCAGACGCGCTCGGAGCACGCCCCTTTCTACCCGCGCCTCAGGTGGGATGCACGAAAATCAAACGTCGGTGTCGGTTGATCGTGCATGCTCATAACTAGCTTTTGTTACACACGTGCTACTAATGAGCACTTGCTCAACAAAAGCATGCTTTCGTGCTAGTAATGAGCACGTCTGTCCGGTCCGTACCTTAATGAGAAAACAAAATATTTGCAGAGTCTAGACTTTATGGACAATTTGCGTAGTGTTACCTAAACGATAAAATGTAAGAAATGGAAGGTTTAATACTCAATACTCAAAAAGTTTATTTCATTCCAATTTATTTTGGCTCGATTTTCACTGCTATTTTCGTAACACTATCTTTTTTCATACCATACTATCTTTTTCTGTCACTATCTTTTTCTTTTGGAAAATTAATTTCTCTCTTAAGCATAAATCTTCTCATCTCTTGAGCTCTTAAGCATCAGCGAATCGGTGTTGGATTATGACTTTTTTGCGAACTAAAATCTAATCTATGGGACAAGCATTCCGCTCTTTGGCACTACGCAAAAAATTACAACCAAGTGGGCGGGGCTAATAAATGCTAATTTATAGTTGTGCAGGAAATCTGGATGCATAATAACGATCATAATCTGTATACTCAAAGATATTTTCTATACGTCTTAAACGAAAAAATATGATACGTTATTTCTGCATCTTTTTACTACTTTTTTTACGTCTTTTCTCTAATACAAACTGCAATTACTGTAAAAACGCTTTAACGTCTGTCACCAGGCGCGTGGCTGGCCCTACTAAATATTGTGCGGGTTGTAATTTTTTGGCCATGTGGTGCCATTTTTGATAATTTTTTTTTTGCTAAATTACACCTTCATAAATTTTAGGTTTAATAATAATTACTGAGCTTTAATCAAAAATTTAAAATAAACATTTATATAAATGTCAACCTTCAGTTTCAGCCAACAGTTCTTCAAACCTACGCCGCCGTATAATAAATGAGACTTAATTAATTAAAACATTTTGACTGCCAATTTGACTTTTAGAGATATAATAACTAGGTCCAATTAAGTAATTAACCGTTGCTTTATAATAGAAGATGGGTAGTCTAAGCTACAAGGCATTTACCAAACTTTTATATGCCATCAAAACGGTACTTCTTCAATGGAAATTCCGGGCCGAATCTAATCTCAAACTTGAAACTGTAAAATCTTCAGAGCTGATTGTGTAAAGACCACCCTTTTGGAGACTTTGAAAACATAAAAACAAACTTTTGCGAGATCGCCTTGAATGCGAAACTTGATAAAGACGGGATCATGACACCTTCAGGAGCTGACTCAACAAGTCTGATAATTAGGGCAGTTTCGAGGTATCCAGCGCTCGGAAGTCGAATCACGTGCCGCTCCCAGGACACTAGCCCCTAATTAAGCGAGTGGCCAACAAAGGAGACACTTTCTAAATGGAGCGCCTATCAATCCCATCTCGTCCCCTATTTGCGAGAAAAATGACTCGGAAGATCGTCAGGTGGGGCGAATTGAAGTAGGTGTCCCATCTGCGCCCAGGAACGCCTTCATTTATAACATAATCTTGGCATCTTCGGATTTCGGACGCTCATGACGGAGTTCTTAGTAAATCCGCAGTAAATCACTTTACAACCATTCAAGATAAGTCCCGGTTGAAGAGATTACGTTATTGAGTTTTGTGCTTAACTTTTTTTCACAAAGTTTTGGAGCTTAACTTAATAATTCAATAAAAGGAGAGACTGTTGACAGCATAATCCAAGTGTATTTTGGTATTGAATTCGCAGCTTACTTTGACGGTATTATGGTAATCAGTTGGTATTATTGTGAGAAAAGAAAGAATAGTGATATCGTATAAGGAAGATGAGTAAAGCCGATATTTCATATCGGATACCAGTATGAAAGGATGCTCTCAATATGTTGTTCGTTTTATTATAGTGAACAGTGGCCCCAGGAGGCAGTACAATACGCGTGTTGTACTGACGTATGAAAAATCTACGTAAATTGATGGAATTGATAAAAAAATAGGACACTTCATATATTTGTCCTGAAGTTGGCTCGAAGGAAAAGTGCATAACTTTTTGGCAAATCCTGGATTTAATTATAAATATTTGACTCCACCCACATTGGCACATAAAAATATCTACAAATGTTATAAAAGGAAAATTACTTAGGTGCAAAAGCACTAAACTTAAGAATCGCCTAAGTCTTTTCTTATCTATAACTCGACCAAGATAACTAGGCGAATGACAGCTACATGACGACTAAGTTTATGACACCGTTTTAATTTGGTCGTGTTGTAGTTAGGAAAAGACTTAGGCGATCCTTAAGTTTAGTGCAATCGGGCGTTAATCTCTTATCATTATGATTATCTCTACGACTTAAGTGGTGCAGTGCTACCATGCAAGAGGTCCCGGGTTCGATTGCCGGCCGGGCAGAAATTGAAATGATGACTTTTAATTTCTATGACGGGTCTGGGTGTTATTACTATGTATAATAGGTATACACATCAACTTTGTCTAGGGATACAAGTGTTATTTTCATACAAGCGAGGTAACTTTGAAGCCTTGGTTTTCTGCCAGGGATGTACCGTGCTGTTATCTGATGATGGCCATCAAGGGACTGAATGGAGTAGATTCAGATCGCTATACACACCCAATTGATCAGATCAGCATTCCAAAAGTTCTCAGTTTGAGGAGTTCCATACATTTTCATTCTATTTTCGCGGTTTTTTTAAACATGTCCATTACGTTTTTAGAATGCTGGTCAGATCAGTTGGGTGTGTATAGCGATCTAAATCTACTCCATTCAGTCCCTTCATGGCCATCATCAGATTACAGCACGGTACATCCCTGGCAGAAAACCAAGGCTTCAAAGTTACCTCGTTTGTATGAAAATAACACCTGTATCCCTAGACAAAGTTGATGTGTGTATATATTTAAAAATATATAAGTAGTATTTCAGTTGTCTAGCACCCATACAAGCTTTGTTTAGTTAGGGTTTAGATGGCGCTGTGTGAAATTGTCCAAGCATTTATTTATTCATTTATTATCGCAAACCACACTATGCTATTGAGCTGCTCAACTTGGTTTAATTCCACGTTTAATTGACGTTGATCGATCACCGCCTCTTTTGATCTCAACTTGAGGCTGACAACTTCTCAGTTCGATAACTTCACGATATAAAGAAGTTTGCCAACTCGATACCTCCTTGATTGAATTTTGATGAAATAGAATGTCGGAAGCTGATTGTTTGACCGGTAATATTAAAATACTATTATACAGCAGAATAAATAAGATTTTGCTGACGATATGAGATGATGTTGCTTTATGCAAGATTAAAGAATAGAAAATTTCAAGCAAATTCAATTTTCGTTTCAGCTGCGGTAGCATCAACAATCATTTAGAACGTGGTCGTGGATTTTTATAAAAAAAATTAGATCTCCAATATCTGCTGATACTTACCTTATTACATTAAAACAAAACATAATGTATGTGTGAAAGTATGCGTAAACATTTATTCGATATGAATGTTATGCGAATTGATCATTCTGCCAAAAAACCTTATGATATAGTATATGACTTAAAATTTTATGCATTCGCATATAGACCCTATTTCCAAAAATATTCCTCTGCATGGATCCAAAATCCGACCTGACGCGACAATACTAACATTAACACAAATCATAGTTAACACGAAACGTGAGCAGGTGTGGCCGTTTATGGCCAACATTCTCTCTTTATTGGCCGTTCTTCACAGGAACGGCCACCGTGATCTACGGGGCCACACAAACTGTGGCCATATCCAATTAAAAAAGACTTTATGACTGTGAATATGGGTTTGACATTTATGATAAGTTGTTTTTCCAATAGCCCAAGTACCTAACAAAAATGTCTATAACCAAGGCGTTTTATCACCAAACAGTTATAAAGTAATCCTTTAATGGTAACCGTTGTGTGACTGCTTATGCTATAAAGGTTTTCATCAGAGCGTTTTGGTTCTATAATTTTAAAGTGCATTTAAGTTCTAAAATGTAGCTCTTAGAACACTTACAGGAACATACAAAAGAATATTTAAAGTGTTGCACTGTAATAGATATGAAAAAAACGATTATAGTGCTATTTAGTACTATAGACGACCTTACTGTCACTTTTATGTATCTATTTTGCACTAATAATGCGTCAAAATAACTTTTACAGTACTAGTATTGTAGCAGTATCGAAAACACTATTACAGAATCAATCTGCACTATAAAAGTACCTTGCACAACCATTACGTCACAGTTTAGCTTCTTAAATGCTCCCTCAACATTGCTATGGGGCTAGTTCTGTAAAAGTCATGAAAACTTTTCTATGGTACTAAATAGTATCATAGCGACTCCTGGTGCAGTTGCTAAATAACTTAAATTCTAAATAGCTCTATAAGTGAGTTTGTGTTACTGCTACCAGACTAAAGCGTGGCATAAAAGTAATAAAATTTGTAATTATTTGACTAATCCATTTTCGGTGAAAAGATGGCTGCCGTTTATGCCATGATAGCACCTAGTAGCACGGCTGAAGCCAATTGTACTATAGCAGCCATAGGCAGGACTAGTCCTTATTTTATTAATTTAAATTTAATTAAATCACGAAAATTATGAAGGCGCATTGTCAAATTTGAAATCAACATAGTGATTTTATCGCTACAATTATTTTCGCAAGTGCAAGTTACGGTGGAGTTACGGTCATTACGATCAAAGGTGATGTTTTGTAGAATGCCCTCTGTATTACAATTAGCGAATGACATTTTGTTTTCTTGCAGAACACTCACGATGTCGTGGTCACAACACGGACAAAATAAAGATCACTAAAATCGTATACGGCGCAAAATAGCACTATAAACATCTTTTGGTTTTCAACTATAGAGCTGATTTATTTGCGATTGCTGATGATTGATTGATGCCTTTATGTAATGTTTATAGAACAAATCAGTGATAAAACTAGAGCCTATTTGGGGTTCTGTAAAGGTTTACAATACTTTTATAGTGCTTATCATGAATCTAATTAGCACGTCCTAAAGCGTTCTCTGGACTTTTATAGTACCAAATTTTGTTACTTGGGAGGAATGTACTCAATCGATTACAAGTTTCATATTAGACTAGCTTGTATTTGTTTTGTAATGTAATAAAAGGCATTTTCGTGTTTATCCAACTAAACCAAATCCACCTTAAACTAAAATATGGACTCTAGTCCAACTCTTTAGTCTAACTTTTTAGAGCTGGTTTGAATAATAACAAACATGTCACTTTTGTTTGCAACGTCTTTGAATTTATAAGGGGGATGGAGTAAGATGTTTTTTTTTATGGCTAGCCATTTTTTGACAGAATAATCATTAAAACTTAACAATACAGACAAAGAAATAAAACACTTTTTAACGGATACTAGCGCGGTTTTATTGAATGTACTTTGGTATTTAGTTGGTATTTGGTTTGATTTTTGGTTTTTCCCGACGTTGTTCAATAAAACCGCGCTAGTATCCGTTAAAAAGTGTTTTATTTCATGTCTAGTGAGCGCGTAAGCTTGAGAAGTGAATAATACAGACAAAGTTATTTTTGCATTTTTTAGGGTTAAAATTACAAGTTTTACTCAAGTCATTACTTACTCGTCTATAGGTACGGGGGTAAGACCCCACTGTCTGTCTGTCTGTCTATCGCTCTGTCACCAGGCTGTATCTCATGAACCCTGATAGCTAGACAGTTGAAATTTTCACAGATAATGTATTTCTGTTGCCGCTATAACAACAAATACAGAATAAAAAAAACAATAAAATACATTTTTAAAGGATCCCATACAACAAACGTGATTTTTTTATGGAACCCTTCGTGCGTGAGTCCGACTCGCACTAGGCCGGTTTTTTTTTTGTTATGTTATATATCATACTAAAAAACACTTAACGAGTCTTTAAATGTCTTGGTAGCTCAGCAGTCAGAGTATTCTCTGATACTGGGGGGCGTATTACGAAAATAACGTACGCAATTGCGTAAAGCAGTCACTTGGCCACGATAATCGTCCGCAGTTCGCTGGTTGTAGTTATAACAAACATTTTAAGTTAACACGGACGCAGCTGCGTGTATCGCATTAAACTTTTTGTAATAGAGCCCTTGAATCTCGAAGTACACTTTCCCATACTATTTCAAACCTTTGGGGTTTTAAAATAAACGGAATAGTATTTCACTTAATAAAAAATAATTACCTACTCCGCCGGCCCTGAAAAATATTTTTTCCTTTTACAAGCTCTCATTGTGATAGTTGAGAATTTTCCTGGACAACAATGATTATGTATTTTTTCATAGACACCAGTTGATCATCAATCAGAGTACCCTTTCTTCGGAGTTCAGGTAGAAAATGACCCATCATAACGACGACTTAAAGTTTTTTTTAAGGTATCCGTTTTGAGAGAGCAAATACCTACATGCGACTTTAACAAAGACGACATATCTTGACAAAAGCTAAGCCTATACATTTTCTTGCCTTTTAGTACAATCAACATCATCTTAGCTGCATGACCAGCCACAAGCAGATTTCCAACCTCTCAGTTGATGGAGTAAGAAAACTGACTACTTAAATCCGACCACAGTATAGTTAAGTCAAACCCAAAAACGAGTTTTATTTCCGTTCTTCATTATGAAGATCAAGATAGGCTACAAACGAAGTACATTAAGGCTTTCCACAGTATTCTAGTTTATTCAGGCCATGATTTCCTTATTTATCGGTGCCTCCGCTGACGTGCTCGACCCGCATCACTACACTGCTGGCAGATTTACGAGCAGCCGAACCTTACACTTCGCAGCTGGGAAATCATGCTTGTTGCTTGCATAAAATCTTTCGTTGTTAAGACATTGTAAATGCGTAGAAAGCTTTGTTAATTTTTTTCGTTATCATCATTATTACTTTAACCGCCACAACATCCACTGCTGATTGTTATACAACAAGAATAATAACACAACCAGAAAAACTTAGAGCCTTAGAACAAACAAAAAGCGCAGGGACACTACTGCACGCAGAGCTGTAATGTTGGTACGCGGGTGGTGCACCGGGCGGGCGGTGCCCACGCGCTGGGAAGTGCACTGACACGTTTTTGGGTGCGAGTTTTAAATTTCGAACATTATTGGAATGCTCTACACTAGAACAAGGGTGGCCAATAAATTTGCCAGGTGGGCAAAATTTTTTAGACT
Organism: Agriphila geniculea; assembly: GCA_943789525.1. Classification (NCBI taxonomy): domain Eukaryota; kingdom Metazoa; phylum Arthropoda; class Insecta; order Lepidoptera; family Crambidae; genus Agriphila; species Agriphila geniculea. Next base: position 25,434,808 of record OX038871.1, read on the forward strand.
ATGGTGGCGCTGGGCCACAACATTTAAGCGGGGCTGGCCGGCGGCGCGCAGTGCTACCGTGCGCCAACTGGCCGGCCGATATCTGGCGGGCAAATTCAAATGCCTTGGGGGGCCACTTAGTGCTGGGATTGGCCGGCCTTGCTCTAGAAGCTTTTTCCCTGGTATTCACAAAAGTTTCATTGTTTCTCCGTGATACCTAATAGATACATTGATCAGTAGAAATTATCTTTGTTTTAACGGGTTTCGATATTGACAGCAGTGTAATAAAAACTCCAATGTCCAAAGTAATTTTTAACTTATTACTATTATGAACTTTAGCTGCTTTACTTCAAGGGGCACTTTTACTTATTGGCAACATTGTGAAATAAAAATATACGTATTTATCCCCTTAACAGAATTGAAACGTTTTATCCCCAGTAACGCTATTAACACGTCGATAACTGACGGTGATTCTGTTCATTCTTTTTCTAATTACATTTCTTGTCAAAGAGCAAAAGCTTACAGGCGGCCAGTGGGCGCCGCACCAATTGAATTATGGTTGCAGGAAAAATACGACAGCGTACTGACAACCACTCCCATCTCACGACCATACAAAAATGACCCCTAAATCCTTGTAACAAGGTAGTGTGTGCAAAAATGAGTGTCCCCGTGTATACCAACATAAAATCCTCGTCTTTTCACGATCTCTTGCGTAACTCCCGAAGATAAATCATATCGAAAACAACGTAAAATTACGGTTGCGCCACGTAAGAAATAACGGCGGATAAGGAAATTAAAAAATAGGCACTTTATTACGAAAGAGCTTCCTGAGCTTCTGCGAGATAAGATTTTGTTTTTGTTAAATAATAAGCTTAATATTAAAAACGCAGTCATAAATAAGACTTAAAAATGCTTTTTATATACCTATTTTAATTTTGAATTTAAATCACGGCAATATTTCAGTAAACATCAGTAGGAATCTGGTACACATACTTACCACCACGAATTTGTCACCTCACTCAACCGAGTTTGAACGTAACATTCAATCAATATTCTAACAAGACATGAAAACATCAAATTCAATAAGATTTGAAATCAATCAAGATTGGAGAAACTTTGAATTACGCACAGATTTTGACCGTTCATTACTTATTTTTAATTGTAATCCAGGGTGAATAGATAGGTCACAGCTTGTATAACGCCTTTCGGTCAAACGTTTCGAGTTGAATTGGGATCCACCACGAGGACGCAATCACCAATTTTCAGGTCTGACTCTTCCCGAGATCATTTTATACTCGGCCACATTTCACCAATCTATTCCTGAACATGTCTCCAAGTTTTCGTGTCTGTCGCCACTGTTTCCGGAGGTACAATACAAATCAAATAGGTATCATTAAAAGAGCCGATAATAGGTACGCTCACTTTATCGTAGATTCCATCATCCCCATCATGGCTCTAGGGTAAGATTGGCATCGAGAACAAAAAAAACTACAACATTAATTTATACATACTTAGGTATCTAACATTGGTGGATTAAATGAAATGCTCACCAAATACATTAACATATTTTTTATTTATTACAAGGCGTACATTTTTACTTTTTTCTATTGCCACAGATCAGATGGAAGAGAAGGTGCGAGCACAGAACATGCAGTTCTATGCCGCTGAATACAGATTAAATTTTTTGATATTATTTATGTCTGTAACAAACATCCTTTCAATGCGTCATGTAACATAATCAACAAATAACCCGTTGAACAATGAATTCCTAATCCCACACAATCATACCTCACTTAATTTAATCAAAAGTGCAAACTCCCTCGAGTCCTACAAAGTTACTCCAAACCATCTTCGATTATTTAAAATAATAAAAGAACCGAAATTCCCAAACAGATTAGCAATCAAGAACCCCCGATATTCGACCCCACTAATGGCGCCTACAATAACAATATTACAACCCCCTCTTAAATAGTCCCCAACTAATAATTGGGACCGGTAACAACATTGGAACATTAGCATAAACAAAGGGAGTGAGTCGGATCTTCGAAGTATGTTAAGGAAGTATTTTGATGACCCCGATTCGGGATTGTTTCATCGACGGCTTTGTTTTGATCAGCCTTAAGTTTTGTCACGTTTTGTGGTTCGTAGAAGTCGATATATTTTAAAATCTATTATTATTTTGTTGACGATTAGATAATATGTATCCTACTACTGATGTTCACTATCTTCGTGACTATTTTAGTTCAAATTACAAGTTAAAGTCAAAGTGTCTTTATTCAAATATCCTACTATAATATTATACGAGTAAATGTGAAAGTTTGTGGGTTTGGATGTTTAGATGTTTGTTCCTCAATCACGCAAAAACTACTGAATGGATTTGGTTGGAATTTGACACACAGATAGTAGATAGCTTAGATTAAAACTAGGATACTTTTTATCCCGATATTCCCACGGGAAAGGGAACTACGCGGGTTAAACCGCGGGCGGCCACTAGTACTTAATAATTAAGCACTTTTGAATCATCTATATTTTCCTACCACCCGTTCCAGACTTTTGTTCTTTCAAGGTCATGAATTTATGATATTTTTATATACTTACCTATGATATTTTAGGGCCAGTTTCACAGATTTTTGATATGGATATCAAAATGATATTTTTTTTTTTTATATACACAACGGGTTAGTGCTTGGCCTTCATCTCACCTGATGTTAAATGACGATAAGGCCGACGAGGTGGAAGCGCACTACACCCGGAATACTGGCTATCTTACCTCTAACTGCCGGAACACAACAATTTTTAAATTGTTATTATGGCGTCAGACTTAGGTAAGATGGTGGTAGCTAGCCAGGCGGACTTGAAATAAGCCCTACCACCAACCAAACCGAGTACAAATGGTACCCCCCTGGGAATCGAACCCGGGACCTCTGCGTCTTACACGGGTGGGCGAACCACTAGACCACAGAGGCGGTTATTAATATATCTTTAGCCATTTCGTTTTAAAAGTCAAGAAAGAGGGTTATATTCAATTTGGTAACTAATAATATCTGGGTTAATCAGTGAAGGGTTAAAAGGATTTTACTGTGTGAAATTTCATCTGAGTGAAACATTATTATACCCCTGTGTCGTCTGGCGCCAAGATGATGTATTCAGATATGCAACCCTGATTCCTCCCCATGCCATGCAATCAAATTAACAAACAAACAATTACAGACGGCGAAAACAAACGGGATGTAACCCGACACTTCCCGGCAGAGTTTGTGAGTTTGTACTAGATTATGAAGTTTCGAGTTGGACCGTCGCAAAATCGACGAGTTCAATTCGTATGATTAATTCATGATGGTGGGTTTTGATAGAATCTATATTGACAAGGAAATATTGCTTTTGTTATTGTAATACTTTAAGAACAAAAGCACACACTGAATTTAAATAATTTATAAATTGAGTTCCTACATTTTGTTCTAAACACAAGATAGCTTGATTCTATTGTTTACTTGCATTTTGTTTGTTACTTGCATTCGTTGTTATACTTAGTGGGTTATGTTATTGGTGATTACCTAATGGAACGCATAACTGTATTTGTCCTAAACATGAAACGCATACTGTTAAATGGCATAATCATCATTTAGCGTAATATTTTAAAGCACAATTTCAAAACGTATAATATCATAAGGCTTAATTTTGTTAAGCAAAAATATTCAATGGCATATTTTCAAAAAGCATAAATTTCAAAACGCATATTTTTTAATTGGCATATTGTCTAAAAAGCATAATCATCAAAAGATATAATCTTATTACGCATTGTAATAAGAGACCTTATTTCTTTAGGCATATTTTTTAAAACTCATAATTATTTTATGAATAAGTAATCATTAAAAATATGAGCACTTCTGCTCCCTGCACCTCCCGGCTAGCACTCTGCAAGCAAAAACCCATCCTGCAGCATTCGTGCGAGCAAGCACCCAACACGCAAGCATGCATGCAGACAAGCAGGCAATATGCAGGCAAGCATGCAGGTAAACATGCAGGCAAGCATGGAGGCAAGCATGCAGCATGCAGGCAAGCATGCAGCATGCAGGCAAGCATGCAGGCAAGCATGCAGGCAAGCATGCAGCATGCAGGCAAGCATGCAGCATGCAGGCAAGCATGCAGCATGCAGACAAGCATGCAGCATGCAGGCAAGCATGTAGCATGCAGGCAAGCATGCAAAATGCAGCATGCATGCAAGCACTATAGAGCTCCGCTGCAAGTGGTCAAAACACTAACCTAACCTAACCTACCTAGTACACAAAAAGTTTTTCTTTATAGCGGGGGGCCTCAGGCCCCCCGACCCCCCCGGGCAGGGGGGCCAGCCCCCCTGCACCACCCCCGCAAACATTTTGCAAGCAAGCATCCACAATGCAAGCAAGCATGCATGCATGCAAGGAAGCACAGCATGCAAGCAAGCATGCAGCGTGCAACATGCATACAAGCATTATTAAGCTCCACCTGCTTAGCTTAGAGTGGTCTAAACTCTAAACACTGACCTAACCTAACCTACCAATGGTAGTCACAATTAAAGTTTTTTTTTATAATTTAGTATTCAAATTAGTTATGTTTCCTTTATATATTGCTATAAAACATTAGTAGCTATGTATATTAGACATAATAAAATTATGCCTTTCAAAATATGCTTACTGACAATATGCCAATTGAAATTAGGAATTGTAACTATTATGCTTTGAAATATTATGCTTTTTAAAAGTTATGCAATTCGATGGTTATGCGTATCGAAATTTATGCTAAATAAATAGTATGCTTTGTGATTATTATGGCAATCGAGTTATGCCAAGTGACTTTAGGACAATCGAAATTATGCGATGCGAAGGGCACCCGTTATTGGTCGTGGTGGAAGCCCTTGGCAAACCGACTACGGGTTTAACTTGAATAGAAATACACGGCTTGCGTTGTATAAGCACTAGGTTTATTTCATACAAGTTATGTACCGTGAATAATTACAAGGATGAGACACATTGCAATAATCAGGAATAATATTAGCTTGATTTAACACAATGTTAGACCAATGCCCTGTTTTCTCGTGGTCTAATGATTTTGTCCCATTAATGGGATCACGAGGGAGAACTGTTTCCCATAGTCCCATTACCACTTGGTGGAAATTGCCTACACTTTTTCTTCTCTAGCCACTGACCATAGAGTCACTCTTTGCAGTCTTCACACCATCTTACAGAATTCTCCAAATATTTCTCAATAAAACTCAAACCTTACATCATAATAGCTAGTTTGAACCGTAACAGATATACCTAATCAACAATTCCTGTATTTCATTTAACGTTCGTTACATTCACATAAAGCAGGAACAAAGTAATCCCAAATAGCAAGAGCAGCCGTGCGGACGAAGGGAAAGAGGCGATAATTTAGCGATAGTGTCTTGCGATGGTGCTATCGATCGCGATAGTGGGGTGGGGGGTTGGACACTCTCCAAAGCCGCGGAAGATGTAGACACTGTCTGATTTTCGTGTTTTCAACTGTGTGACAATGGCCATATAAGAGTCTTTATTGGCAACTGCTTGCCTTTAGGTTATCGTGTCAGATTCAGTGACATTGACGCCCGCTTTCATTGACTGTTTACGACAATGTGTGAATACCTTTGTTTTAGTAACATTACTCGAAGTCGAAAATTATCCAACGATTGCTTATGTAGGTATAGTATAGGCTTAGAGCAACGTCGGCTTCCTACGAAGCCGGGATGCTCTAAGAATATAAATATGCTTAATAAATCGGCAAAGAGTTAAAACAGGCACTAAAATTCAAAAAGGTTGTGTATTAGCGATATAAATTACTGCAAGTTTTTTTTTGTAATTATTTATAAACTTACTAGCGGCCGCCCGCGACATCGTCTGCGTGGAAAGTTTTTTGCTATCCCTCGGGAACAATACTTTTTTTTCGGGAAGAAAATTATGCTATGTCCTTTTCTGTACCGCTGACAATGTGTAGGTATGTAAAATTTCAAAATGATCGGTTCAGTAGTTAAAACGTGAAGGCGTTCCAAACAAACAAACAAACGGACTTTCATTTATAATATAAGTATGGATGTGGCGATTTTTTTCTGAAATGTTTTCAATGATTCGTTGAAGTAACAAATCCTCAAGCGTGTACATTTTCCCTAATACGGACGGATGGGTTGTACCGGTACGGACTTCACACACCACTTACCATTAGGTAAAGTGAGGAAGTTTGAGCCTAATTTGAAAAAGCGACTTTATTTTATACTCCTTAGAGTTCACTTACAGTTGAATCTCGTACGAGACCGCTGTGCTTTGATAAAATCATCTTTAATATCTGTGTACAAGTTAGATATAAATCTAAAGTGTACGCTGTGTACGTAATCTAGATGCTCTTCTAGACAGTTTATAAAATATCTCAAGGAAACTCTAGTCTTTAAATGCACTTTTGAAGTCTTTAAATATTTTATTTAAACCAGTATTCGAGCTTAGAGCCTCTGATATATTGATTCCCGCCCGCAAAATGGTGCCCTCAGGAATTGATTAGAAATGGAATATTAATTATTTTTTGCGTTCCGAGAATACAGTTATGATATATTCAATAAAGAATTTGTGGGAAAAAATGGCAAAGAAAATGTAGCGCTGGCTATATGCTTCTTCCGGCATATTTCCTGAATAAAGATTACAAGTCGAAGGTTTAGTTTTAACATTCTTAGAAAAGTCTAGACATTTTTACTAAACATCTCAATGAGATAATACTTACAATACTTACATATTTCCTGACTGATTTATTATAGCATTAACTTCCTTATACAGCAATACCTTTTTGATCAAGCTTTTGATTTCTCGCAGTCAATTTTTATCTTCACCGGAATTCAAGGTATAAAATATACACTTGACGCATTTAATGTTTACATTTTATTAATGTTATTAAAAAGTAAACTTAACTTTATCCAAACTAGAAAAACCGATCGATCATCTATATTTTATTGTAGATAACTTATTTTCTATTTCTTTAGCGAAGTATCTTCGCATCTGTATCGCTGAAATCGAGCCTTTTCTTTACTTCATATGAAAAAAGCGGTCATGTGTGAAATAGATTCTGCCATTGGGTATTCTACAGCAAAATTGTTCTTTTCGTAACAGATATATCACATACACATATTGATAATATTTCTAAATACAGTTGACTTATTATCATACATAAATGTAATGTACATTTCTGATTCTGAGACTTGAATTCAATTAAATTTCTTAGCATCAATGCTAATAAATTAACTAACGTCAAAGAACTTAATTGAATTCATATCAAAATTTACTTTTGTATTTTTTGTTTGAGACACTTCATCGATTTACATATTTAAACGTAGATGTACCTTCGTATATTTTAACTACATACATTTTCTAACGTCCAAAAATTAATAACGTGGTTAAACTTGTGTTAGACGGAATAAAATATTACCCCAAAACCTTACTTAAGTGTCAATTTTTCCCCTTTTTCTCCGCACCTTTTTCTATTTACTTACTACTACAAATTTATAAGGAATAAATACAACATCTCATGTCTACATCGAGGGTAAGCCAATTCTATCCACATATTCGCGCCTTCCTAAAGCAATAGTACGAAGCAATTTTAACGTGGCCCAGAAAAACCGCTAAATAAGTCCCTCAAACACATGAAAGGGGCTCTTATAAGGGCCCAATTACACGCGAAAGGCCACGTAGTTTTCTCCAATATATTTGCCACGTGTTAAAATAAAACGTATTTAGCTTTCTCTGAAAGATTGACGAATTCGAAGCAGCAAACCCTTTGTGAATTTTAAATGAATAGGACGATTACTGGAGGCTTCAAGAGACACGTTTCGGTTGAGCTAAGTGGTTTTAGTGCTCATTTTTGGGGGTTAGTGCTTGATGAAGAGCTTTTCAGTAAAGCTCTTAGTGGTAATAAATTAATGTTGTTTTAGGTCGCTCAGCTGCTAGTGAAATCTCATTTGTCGATAGGCTTTAAAATGTGTAAACTATAAAATGTGACTATAAGATCGATAGGCTTATAGAACCATATGTCCATAAATTATACTATTTGTGTAAGTCATAGATTTTCACCGTGTTGTTAACACTTTTTTTTTTAATGTTGAAGTTTTTCATTCTTTTCTGTATCGAATTTATGAGAGGACTAAAGTGGAACTTTAATCTTATCGCAAACGTTTTAAACAAAGAGAGCACTATCACATCAGAGATTCAATTCTATTTAATGAATTGCAAACAATGTATAAAAATAAATGTCACTTTTCATAATCTATATACCTAAGTGGTTCAGCTTCACAGTAGATTTTTGTTGACCCTGTGCTCAAGTGCTCTCGGTTAGTACTGCATTGGAATAGGACGATCGTTAATCGTTAATTTTGGAATATATAATGATAGTAAGTAAAAAACTTTATATTGCAATATTGTGCTGCAAATTCATGCAACTTGTGTATGTAGATATCTTTTGGATAACATTTTCCCTTCATATAATATTCGTATCGTGGTTTCCTTTCCGAGCACGCACATTCATTTTTATGACAATTTCCCAGTGGGTTTTTATTTCGTTAAGCGAGTTTATTTTTAAAAACAAACTCCGTGTATGCGGCGCTTAACCTCCGACCGCACGCTCGCGTGTGTTTACGTAAAGGAAACAAAGGGTCCACGGCGGTGCCTTTGATCTCGCGCCGCTACACATTTCGGCGGCTTCAGAAGCGAGAATCGACCCCATTCTTTCAACAATTTATTTTTGTTAAACCTACTCCAACTAGTAGACTCATCAACTTGGGTGCTGGGTATTCTCAAGTTGATTGCCAGTTTATTTTGTTTGGCTCCTTTACTTACTTCTTTATCGTTGTTATCATCTTATTCATCTGCAAACTATCACTCCATAAACCTTCCAAAACTAAATATTTCAGATGCAAAGTAAACACGTAAACAAAATTGAATAATACCTAATATCTAAATAAGTACGTATGTGTTATTTTCTTAGGAATGTGGATAAATGTGTTAAGTTTTCATTGATCCTTGAAAACGAAGCTTTTTCAACCAAAGTAACTCGTACCGTTCGTTCGTCTATTGATTAATATGCAGCACACTTTTTTGCTATCCTTACTAATATTATAAATGCGAAAGTCCGTTTGATTGTTTGTTACGCCTTCACGTCTTAACTACTGATTATCATGAAATTTTACATGCACGTTGTCAGGGGTACAGAGAAGGACATAGGGTATCTTGACAGATACCCTATGTCCTTCTCTGTACCTTATCGGGAACAATACTTATTTTCGGGATGACTCCCGAAAATAAGTATTGTTCCCGATCCCGAGGGATAGCGAAAAGCTTTCGACGCAGCGAAGTCGCAGGCGGTCGCTAGTCCTTACTTATCCTTACTAATATTATGAATGCGAAAGTCCGTACAGAGTCAGTCAGGGGTACAGAGAAGGACATACGGTATCTTTTATCCCGAAACGTGACTACGCAGACGAAGTCGCGGGCAATAATTCTATGAATTTGTGATTTAACATGTTTTGGTAGGTTATTTAAGGAATCATAAACACGTTAATGATTATTACAAAAGAATAGAATTAGTTGGACAAGACACCTTTATCAAAAATGTATTTTAAATTATAAAAGTAGGTATACCTTGTAACAAGGTTGGAGAGAAAGTAAAGATGTGATTAATTTTGTTCAACGGTCCATATATTTTATAGCGACAGCTTGTGATGAGTGACATCACAATCTGTTGCCAAATTTCTATATAGCCTTATTAACTAGCAATATCAGCCAATCCTCTCTCAAAGCTTCGTAGCTTTTTATCAGATAACTTAAGGTTAGTTAGTACATTGGCATTTCAAAACTAATCGTTTGCTATCAGTTTGTCGGTAAGACTTAAAGAAAAAAAAGACCCGCCTGCACCAAAAGACATAAGTCTACTGAAAAGATGGAAACAAGCTTAAATATTAAAGGCAACATAATATCATGCAGTTGGAGGCATGCATATAAAAAGTGACACGACATTTTAAATGATTTGAATTATACATATGCCTCCGACTGCATGTTATTAAGTTGCCTTTAATATTTAATCTTGTTTCCGTCTTTTCAGTTGACTTGTCTTTTGATGCAGGCGGGTTTTTTTTATTTATTATTTTATTTATTTCTTTTTAGTTATTATATATTACGGTCATGATCACATGAGTAAAAAAACGGTGGTCATGATATACTTTTTTGAAATCCTCATGATAAGCCCTTTAATTTGACAACCATATTGCAGTATTCTAAGAAAAAATATGTTTCACTTCCTATAATGGCACCATACAGCTGCCATATTGTTTTAACACTTGGGCTGACAAGACAACTCTAACGATATATTAAACAAAGAAGTCCGTTCAGCCGTTTGAAAGACATGAGGTAATAAAGAATATTACATACAAGCATCCATACGTACAAGATGCGCGCAAAAAACATAACCCTTTCCTTGCAGTCCAATAACAAATTGTAACAGTAAACAACAGTAGTAACAACTGAATAATTCAAAAGCAATCGTGGTGATGCAAATGATTCTTGTACCTAGCTGCTAAGAACCTCACAGAAAGAGTGGCCAATGAAATATGCTAATCCGAGCAATAAATTGGAGTGCTAGCCGACTATTCGGAAACTCTAGCCTATTCTCAAAAGAATTGTAGGCAGCTTATCTTGTTTAATTGCTGTAATTTTGTATTTGTTAAAGTGTACCACAGGGTACATTTTTGGGACCCGTTTTTTATTAAATTCTACACAGAACCCAAGTAAGACGTTGTTGATTTTGCCACTAATTTTGTCTGATGATATAAAGTAGATTTGGTTTGGAATTGTTTGTTAAAATAAGCACTAAAGCCGAACAAAAATGTTAAGATAAAAGTGTCCATAAATAACAATTTTAACATTAAAATCACTTACCTAAATTCCATTAAGACTAACAAAAACAAATTAGTAACAAGAAGTCTCTTGCTGAAAATAAAATCTTACCAAACTTTCCTTGAACAAAATACAAATATTTTACCGAGATTAAATAAGGCATGATAGCGTTGACAAGGGAAACAAAAAGCTGTAAAATTAATTTAAATTCGAGGGGCGTTAATGTAAGGCTATGGTAAACTGAGGGTAGAGAGTTACCTTGAGAAAGTAGAGGGGAAAAATTAATTTACACAAAAAAATAACCTTACGTCTAAATAAAAATTGTGTTTGGTTTAATGATTTGTTGTTTCCTTTCTTTGACAGTATTTATGTATTGCAATCCTAACAAGGTTTCATTTTGATTTACAAATGAATTGGCCCATGGACAAGCCTGTTCTAAATACCTATATAAGTAATACTTTTTGTAAGAGAAGACAAAATATCACTGACCTAGAAAAGAAAGTTCAAAATTTATGAAATAATTATTTATTGTTCCATTGGGCGACCATTATTATTAACAATTATAAATTATTTCTGATTTTTCTTATCTCGTTTGAACGATTTCCGGTAACCCATTATTTTTTAATCTTTAATTCCGATTGCTTTTACGTTCATCTGGTCACTGGACTCGTGTATTAAAGTTTACTCGTCCATAATGACATGATTACAGTGCTCTCAACAATGTTGGAATTTAATTCCCGATACCATTATTAAAAACAGCACAATTAAAAGTTCAGTAACTGTAATCAGTGTGTTTTCATAATATCTTATAAATATGTTGAAATTTATTATCAAGGAACTAAGTATCTCGATATTAGGTTTATTTATTTATTTATTTATATTTATTAGATCACTAACAAGTTTACACTGACATTATGATAAAAATTAAACATAATTAAGTATCTTTACAATGCTTAGTGGAAACTTAATTATAGGTGAAAACTGCATGCTCAGGAAACAACAGCAACAATTAAAATAAAATTAATGAAATTAATGATAAATTAAAAGTTATGCGATAACGAATTTATAGAAAAATTAATTACTACTTAGTGGAATCCAGACATGTGGATCTTAATTTTGTTAGGCTATCAAAAAGGTTTAGTTATACTTGCATTATTTTTTTATCGTTGCTTTCGGCTTTACTAATGTTAATGGAGACTGTATTATTCATGACTCGTCAAACTACCTACATAAGAGGGCTCTACACTCGCGCCGCGAACCGCGGCCGCGAATCACAGGCGCGGTTTGCGCATGAAAACGGTGCGAAAAATATAGCCCTCCAGACTCGCGCGTGAACCGCGACAGCGATTCACGGCAAAATTAGTTCGGCACACAAGTTTTTTAGAGGGCTCCACACTCGCGCCGCGAAAGCCCGCGAAGGCCGCGAACCGCGAGTGTGGAGGGTTTCGCAGCTTCGCGTATGGGCTTCGCGGCTTCACGTTCGCGCTTCGCGGCGTTCCCCGTCCGGTGGCGGTTTTTTGGTCCGCGTCAAAGAACTTGTGTGCCGAACTAATGTTGCTGTGATTCGCGGCCGCGGTTCACGCGCGAGTCTGGAGGGCTATATTTTTCGCACCGTTTTCATGCGTAAACCGCGCCCTTGATTCGCGGCCGCGGTTCGCGGCGCGAGTGTAGAGCCCTCTTTTGACGCGGACCAAAAAACCGCCACCGGACAGGGATCGCCGCGAAGCGCGAACGCGAAGCCGCGAAGCCCATACGCGAAGCCGCGAAACCCTCCACACTCGCGGTTCGCGGCCTTCGCGGGCTTGCGCGGCGCGAGTGTGGAGCCCTCTATACGACGTGGATAGACATAGAACAAGACAAAACACTATCACTTGCGAAAAATTGTTTATAACTGTAGAATTAGGGGTAACGTAAAAACAATTTCTATCTTCCCAATGTCTATTGAAACGCTACAAATTCTTTGAAATTCAACCATATCATATAATTAAACAGCAGTAGGTAGTCTGTATGGCTATAACTTATGTTGAATTCTTTTAACAGATTATTAATACTGGTATATTATTTTGTCTTCACGACATTATTCAAACTTGATTCGCCTTGAATTAATTTAGTTCAGAAGTTTTTCTTATGTTTTGTATGAGAACGAAATGACAAAGATACCTACCAATATTACAATAATAGGTAACGTCGCGTCTCATAACGTATATTAATGAAGCGATAACAGTATCCTGCCAAATGTTTTGTGAATAATGTCTTCTTCCTCATTACTGCTTACTGATCTGATATCATTTAATTGGGCATCTCCCTTACATCTTTGGAAGATAAAAGATAATAAAACAGGCTTGATAAGAGGTGGAATATCTTTCTCCTTCCATAATTGGGTATTTCAAGATGGCTATAATTTTCAAGATGGCATCGTGAAATTTTCCGAAATGAAATTTTGTTTTAATAGCTGGTTTGTAAGGTGTGTAATTAATTTTAGTACCTAGATATTCATTAAATCAAATAATTGTATGTTGCTATTTCTATAACAGTTATTTTTGTTTTCATTAGGTACTTGATTTAAAAACAATTTAAATGAAATAAGTCATATTATGTAGTGATTCCAAATTTGCCGTTAATGTATTTGAAGTTTTTTTTTGTGTTTTTGACTAAGCATTATATCAACATTTTTCATTATTTACACTCACACCTTCTAAAAAAAACCGGTCAAGAGCGAGTCGGACTCGCGCACCGAGGGTTCCGTACCATCATAATTGCACCATTAAACCACACTGCAGAGTAGAATAATAAAATTAGTATTGCAGTTTTAGGTCAGCGCCATCTCTTGACCGATAGTGGAACTAATGTTAACTTTTTAGAAATTTGATGATTTCTAAAAAAGTGTGCTATATTGAGACATCGTTTTATTTTTCCTGTAATCTTTATATAAACTACTATCACATAGAATTATTTCAGATTTTTCTCTTTGCAAACTTCGGAGATAAGGGGGGGGAACGGTCATTTTTTTTACATTTTTCATCATAAGTCCAAAACTATGCGGTCTAAAAAAAAAAAAGAAAAAATGTTTGAAAACATTCAAACGGCGCTCTTTCATATGATACCTCACATGCCCTAGTAGCCTCACTTCAAATTTTTAAGACCCCTTTTCAGGCCCTGCTGTAAAAAAGATATTTATTTATTTATTTCTTATTTGAAAAATAGTTGGGCAAATGTCATCTTAAACTATTCCAAATTTCAAGTTGATACCATTAATAGTTCTCGAGATATCCAGCTGTGACAGACAGACAGACAGACAGACAGACAGACTGAGTCACACCATAAGGGTTCCTTTTTTACCATTTTGGTACGGAACCCTAAAAACTAAAAATGGCACTCCATTATATTTTTTAAATATCAAAAGGCATATTACAAAAAAGAATAACGATTGTCAGACACAAATCGTCGTTAAATTAACTCGATATTGAACCTTATTTGTGAGTAAATAGTGACACGGATTGGGCCGAAATTCGTACGCTTATCGCGATTCTTTTTTAAAATAGCCCTCTGTTCCTTGTTTTTTGAATGACAATACCAAATCCAAAACCGGTAAACGATCATCAGATACCAAAACTGAAATAAAGCCTCTTTCGACAAAGTCGACTTTACCAGCTCACAGTAGCGTATCCAACCGATCGGAAATAATCCAAACTCGTGTGCATTGTATCGATGGGAGAATCGGAACATCGACTCGTTGGTTGTTGATAAGCTTGTATAAGGTGCTTGGTGCATTCTACGCAATGTAATAAATTCTACGGGTGCGCAGGAATGTACACATCCAGCGAATTCAGCAACGCGACGCGGCAGTGCCCTGGCAGGGTCGCCATGTGATACGACCGTACTATCGGGAGTTAAATGAAACCCCTGTTTTGCCAGTAAAGTGTAGTTTAATACTAAAACATAAAGAGACTGTACATAGGTAACATACTTAGGGCTTACATACTATAAGCAATAAGAGTCGCGCCATAAATTACGTCACGTTATTTTTTAAGCCAGTTTTGATAAAGGGTCCGTCTAAGGTTTAATCCGCTTACTCAGCGTGACTACGAGCCATAGATAAAAGAGGTCTTGTCTGTGGTAAGGGTAAAAAAAGGATTAAATATTTTTAGAACATTTTGGCGTTAATTTATGTTATGACTAAGTAAAGAAAATAAAATACGAGTGGATAAAAATTATTACCACTGATAGCATTTTAACACGATTTTTTCACATTTTAGGGAATTATAAGGTGACGGTGGGTATTAGAAAACCGGAAACTAGTGAAGTTCGAGCAGTGGAATCGTTGAAAAACTATTTGTGTCCTAAATATTTCCACCAACTACTGTTTTATCAAAGCTACTCACTTTTACATTAATGTAAGTGTAGGACATTTTTGTAAATAATAATTTAAGCGAATTTTTCAGTTTTTATTTCCTTTCCTTTTTCAGCTAAAAGTCACTCACCACGATAGAGTTCGGTATTCAATATGACTGTTTGCAGTTTTTTTGTCATCGACTGTGAGAGTGACACACTCTTTTTTTATTTCCAATAAATTCCCAATCAACGAACATCAAATTCTTCGTATATTCGTAATTCTTTGTTTTGTGCTATGCACTAAGAAAAACGCACTGTAATTGCTGGGTTATATGTCGAATTCCTTTTATTTCGGCATCAGGATTAGCCCCCCTTTAACAAGCTCTTAAAACTTGCCAGGTTTATAAAATGCTAACGTTACATCTCTTTCTCGCGGTATAGCAAATAAAAGAGACGCATTGATAGCCATTCAGAAAACTGACAAGTTTTAAGAGCTTGTAAAACGCAGTTTAAAATTGTAGGTATATTAAAATCTATGTATTGTGCTATAATTTTTTGAGTTGCTTGAAACTATAGAAATCCTATAGCTCAAAGTATGTATTACCGTTTTGTTTGAATATTCAACTTAGTATTCGATTGAAATAGAATTTCGAGCCCAAGTTGTGCAGTAGATTTTCTATCAAGTTTTACGCCATTTAATATTGTAAATAATTCAGTGTAATATTGTCATGTATGTTCTTACAATTTATAAACCTTTCCTTACATATTCAACAACCCTGTTCCACTTTACTAACTAATTACTTAAAGGGCATGATTTTAAATCCCTAATACAACAACAAATCCTGTGTCCCCCGTAATCCGAGGTAATGTATCTGTCCCTCAGGACTCATTGCGTGTTATAGGGGTATCTATGTTTTTTATGACCAATAATATACCGCACTTATTTGGTGAATATCTGTTCTAGTGGTAAATTATATTATTATAGTCATATTTTTATATCTAATCGTATGTTTTATACTTATCTATCTTTGTTTATGTGAGTTTATAACTATTTTGACTTATATATAATACGAACTACCTACCTATACGGGATATTATCGATGTAAAAGTTTGGAATTTTGGATGTTTGTTACTCAATCACGCAAAAATGGCAGAATTGATTTAAATGAAATTTCAAATACAGATAGTCTATAGCTTAAATAAAACATTAAATTCTTTTTATCCCGGTCAGTAGTTACCTAGGGATTTTCTGAGTCTCCACGCGGACGAAGGCGCGTACGGAAGCTAGTTTCAAATAATTCCAAGTAGTCCAATAAAACTAGCTTTATCTGGACATAATTAATAAACACGTTGTTTTTATTAGTTTATCGGATATTGATATTAAGTGTTAAATATTAATTAGATATGTGATGTAAGAAATCCGGGGTGGTAACCGTTTCATATAAAAATCATGAGATTTCGTACATTACCTTGCTTTTTCTTAAAAGCAAATTAGTTAACCAAATACCTTGTTAGTATAGTTTTATGGTGCATTAAAATGCTCACCTAATAGCAAAATTAAACTGAATCCAAATTCGCATGTTCGTTTTTTTCACAGTATTCATCTGATCTCAATATCTAGATAAGCCAAAATAGTAACTATGATGCGTCTTTTAGACATTTTAGACAAAAATTAAACATTTATTTTTTACGTTTTAATAATAATGTATATCTCAGTAGTTATTTTTTTTTTTAGTTTTAGCAAAGTTTCTAAATGTTTATTTTTTTATTTTAACTATAACTAACACTGATTTATGACAAAGAAAAAAAAAATTCAGTTATCTTATTATGTCCCGATAAAGCTAGTTTTATTGGACTAAAGCCAATTTGCACCCTCTGTATTCACTTCGGCTCATGTCACCATACCGTTGTCTGTAAAAGATTGCTTTTAGCGGTAACACTCACATTTTAAGGCTTAATATATTGTTTTCAAATTGTGTTAAAATTATTCTAAGTCCTGGACTTTGAAAAATTTCACTACCACTATTATTGAATCTTCTAAGTACCGCACTTCTAGTACCTAAATAAGGTTCAACTTCTCACAACTCAGTCTTGTCTATGACTCACTCACGTCACCTCACTAGCTTCCGCCCGCTACTTCGGCAGCGTGGACATTCGGAAAATCCCTAGGGAACCTTTGACTTGGATAAAAAGTATCCTATGTTTTAATCCAGGTCATAAACTATCTTTGTGTCAAATTTCATCCAAATCTGTTCAGCCGTTTTTGCGTGATTGAGGAACAAATATCCAAACCCACAAATTTTGATAATATTAGTAGGATTACGTTATTTCATAGTTTTTTTCCAAAATTTTGCGATAGCTTCGCTCAATTGAATAGGACCAATTAGACTTTCTTTTGTCCTCCCTACAATGGGCAAAAGAATACTCGTTGATAAAAATGAATATTTTTCTTCACAAACACACGTAAGTAAATAACTAATTAAGATTAACTAAGGGAAAACTCGTTCTAATTCTTAGGAACTAGCATCCTTTACAAAAAAAAGGAATAGAAAAGGAATAGCAAAATATTTTACATTTTAGCTTAATACTATCTTGTTTATTTTACAAACAAAAGGCAAAAAGGAAGCCTTTTATTAGTGAAGTATATTACATTTTCGTAAAATCTGGGTCTGTGTGTGTGCGGAAGGAACTGAGTTTGTTTTCTTTATTAATTTTGTTAATTTTAGTATGTATTATAATCATAATACGATCTATGGTATCATAGGCAACTCTTAAAATAAACAAAATTGTTGACGAATATAGTTATTAAAATTTAAATTGTTGATCGATATTTTTTCTGTCTGATATCTGTTTTTCTCAAGCACAGACCATAATAACAAATAATAATACAACAAGTAAAAAATAAAATTTATTTTATATTTGTTGTTTTAGCTATTTAATAGCTTGTTATGTTGTGAATTGTAGTGAATTACCGCAGTGCAAACGTGTGGTATGTGATACCATTTCCTTTAGCATACAACACTAATGACACTTTCATGTTGCAGTTCTTTACCAAGTTAACATCAACAATATGAATTAAACATGAAAATATTGGAAACAGCTTTTACAAGTTCAAGCTGAGCCAGCGAAGTCGGAAGGGTGGCCAGTATTTACTGTAATAAATAGGTTGAGATGTGAATATTCATGAGGAATTTTAGCATGAACAAACAGTAGATACGTACAACCTGTCGGTTGGAGTACCGGGACGCTGGTTCAGTAGGCCCGTGTTGCACTGCAAATTGACCTCACGGGTAGACTTGTGAGCGTTTAGGGTTGAGAAACTAATAAGTAACGGAGGCTTTGGAGGCTTTTGCACTCCAGGGGAGCTTTAGTATTCATTTTCATTCGACATAGCAAAATCCGTATTTTCGAATCGCTGGTTTGTCAGTGACACAAACTTATCTGCTAACCCGGTAAAGGAGGTCGCTAATCGCTCATACATTTCAGCCCATTTTATGTACCTGAGGTACATATATACCAAAATGTAGGGAAAAACACGAGGATTCCGAAAATAATGTTATTTTAGTACAATCTTTACTAAAAACTTAGAAATAAATCATTAAAAGTGTGAACTACCTACCTCCTTGTAACAAATTTAATTATGGCAATACTGAATATTCACTTTCAGTTTAATAACGCAAATGTACCTACATATTGGTTATACACATGTTAAAAATCATTACACGTAGGAAATCGGAATTAATTAACACAAAGTCAAACAAAATATAAATATAACCTCTCAAATCAACTGTTTGAACAGTGTTTTTGCGTGCAAGTGCAAGTAACAAAACGACAAACGAATACTGTCAAACTAAACGTCATTAGAAAAACGTCATTCCGACTTCATAAAATTAACTTCAAGTGACAATGACACCTGTCAACTTGACAGTTTTTTCGAGTATCAAAGAGCTGAATGTTATGATCAGCCTGGCGCAACTCTCTCAGTAAAAAACGATCTATGAAACGGAAGCGAATTTTTTACCCGTCTAAGTTTGAAAGAACATATACAATCCACAAAGCAGTAGATAATTGACAACATTCGAATTTAGGGGGGCACCGCGAGTAGCGGCCGCCGAGCAGCGAGTGATGTGAACCCCCCATAGTATCGGCACCAAGCTCCTCTGCTGCCGCCACCACCATCGCCGCCGGCCGGTGCCAGCACCGCGCGCGACCGCTGCCGCGGCCTGAACAGGACGAGGTCCAATTATTACGGTGGCAACCAGAATCGGAGACGCTCTGCTTCGCTTCCGAAGGTACAACAAAATTATAATATAGTCACAGGTAGACTACCTACAACATTTCTATGGTGAATGGCTTGGTGTTACCAATGATAAAACTATTTTATCTTGGATTAAGGGATATAATATACCTTTTACCTTTGATCTGCACCAATCGGTAATGCCGGAACTTAGGTTACAAACGCCGGAAGGAACGGAAATAATTGATAATTGTATTTCTGAATTGTTGCGAGTCTGGTTTTAACTCACCTTATAAGTACTCCAAGCGAAAAGCAATTTATATCCGCTATTTTTACTGTACCTAAGTCTAATGAGAAACATCGTTTCATCTTGAATTTAAAAGAATTAAATAAATTCACACCAGCTATTTCAAGCTAGAAGATCAACGAACTGCTCTAAAATTATTAGATAATAATTATTACACGGCGACCTCAGATTTGAAGGACGTTCCTTGTTGCCAATTACTATTGATGACAGAGTATGGTTGCGATTCAAATGTAATTCAAAATTTTATAGGTACTAATGAGTTATTTGAATATAATGTACTACCATTTGGATTTTGCATAGCACTGTACGTCTTCACAAAATTATTAATGCGTTTGCAAGGATATGTATATAGTACCTATACTAATATCAGTAGTATATTTAGAGGATCTTCTATGTATAGGAAATTCATTATAATAAGTTAATAAATGTCTAAATAATATTCACGCTAAGAAAGAAATACTAGTATTGAACACAATAAGCATGTTTTCATCTATACCTGAGGAAAAGAAAAAGAATTCAACATTTTTACAAATAATAATAAAAAAAATAATAAAAAAAACTAGATTTTGCTGGGTTTTAAGGTTTGTTGACATCAGCGTATCCCGCAGTAAAATATGGTTGGGTTTACACCAAACTAATCGAAAGGGAAAGTTTCTCGCTCTTAATTATAGTAACAATTATAATAAATAAATGTTGTTACCAAACTATTTAAAACAAGATATATCTTGCTGAATAAACAATACTGACATGACATGTTATTTTGTCCATTTCATAATTATACCTATATGATTATTCTATAGTAATATTCACAGATGCCTCAGCCACTGGTTGAGGTGCAGTTTGTGCAAATTGTCACTGGAATTATTTACAACAATCTTCCCTTTACGGACTTAAGATATTCGCATCACAGATAAAAAATTGTAACGTACTTTTACGAATAGACAATACAATAGTTTTTGCATACCTATAAAATAGCATACAATTTAAGCATTTAAATGACATTGCTCATGACGAATGGCAATGGTGCGAGAAACGCAATATTTATGTACCTATTCGCTTCCTATATATAGGTACAATCTAGGCAAAACGTAGTAGCAGATTATGAGTCTCGACAAATAAAGATTAATACCGAGTGGGATTTGGTACATTACGCATTCGACAAAATCACATCTATATTTGGTATGCCAGAATTTGAATTATTTGCAAGCATTCAAAATCACAAATGTGACAGATATGCATCTTGGAAATTAGATCAATTGAATTGGATTCAATTAAAAAAAATAGTAATAATAATAATACAATTCTACGTGTTTCCACCGTTTAGTCTTATAACCAAAGTTCTGCGAAAAATTAATCAAGATAAAACAACTACAAGTAGGGATTGTAGTTTTTTCATGCTGGTCCACGCAGCCGTGACCCGGGACAAACATCCCCTTCACACAGATCTCCGCCTGATGACACGGATATTATCAGGCAGGCATTGTCGAGGCGCGGAATCCCGACTGCTTCACTTGAAATAATGATGCCCTTCTTATCGGTAATTACATTAAAATACAGTTGTGATGATAAGAATATTGAGTATTGTGATATAAATATAACTTTATAACTGGGATACTTAACCCGGCGTCATTGTGGCGGAAAAAAGTTACACTAACGTTGAGGGGGGTCATTATGACCCTGGTTACAATTGTTAAAATTTGGCATAGTATAAAATAATTTTTTATTTTAAACATTTTATATTTATTATAAATACTGTATTTATAATCAGTAGCAGCAATAAAACACATTGGTAATGAGTGAAATAATTTTTATTTTTAATTTTTCCTATAGACTGTTAATTATACAACAAAACTGTAACTCTTTTCTTAATTTTCTTTTATCAACAAAAAACAATATCGTTTCTAACAAAAATGATACTTAAATCAAATTTATACTACCTAACCTCTCTATCATTAGAAGATTACGAACACTAACATAATCTTTATATAAAATATATAAAAAAGTATATGGCACCAAAACAGCAACGTCACCGTTGAGCTGGGTCATAATTACCCTGTCGCAGGTTTACACACGTTTTGCTCCTTGCGCGGGTGATGGACGAATGAAGTGAAGTACGTGGCGGGGAGGGGTGATCCTTAGCTGCAGCTACTGAGACAGACAGTTGTGTGTGGCAAATATTTCTAAGCATTTTTTCATATGCAAAACATGCAGGGTCATGTTGACCCTGCATCAATGACGCCGGGTTAACTAAAAAAAAAAAAAAAAAAAACTGGTGCTGGTTACAGTACGCTCAATAGTTTTGGTTCAGCATTATCCATTCTATCTTACCATAATGTCAACGAAAATGATTCCATTAAACGTTTCTTTAAGGGTTTAAGGGAATATACCGTCCTAATCCACCTGCTCCAAAATAAAAAACCACATGGAATCCTAATGTCGTACTGAATTACCTGGAAAACTACTTTCAGCATGATTTAATTTCTTTAAAAAACTTACCATTATGAAGGTTACTCTCCTTGCTTTATCATCCGCACTTAAAATGCAAACTTTGAGTCTAATTAAGATTTATAATATTAATTTTGGTGTCGATAAAGTGACAACTAAAATCGACTAATAAAAGACTTCAAAATCTGGTGCTTACCAATCTTTGATTTTACTTTCTTATATTAAAGAAAACTTGAAGAGCTGTCCAGCCTCAGCTCTCAAGTCCTATATACTAAATCGAGATTATCTTTTTATAAGTTTTAAAAAAACCACATAAGAAGGTCGTTTCCCAGCAGACGTTATCTCAATGGGTTAAATTGATTCTACAAAAAAGGTATTGACACCAGTGTGTACGGTGCACATAGCACTGGACATGCATCGACGTCTGCCGCTCACAGGGCAGGCATCAACCTAGAACTAATTAGATGTTGCGTGTATGTTCCGCAACCGTGGTATTTTACCATTATAACATAATGGTGTTGTGTTTTATGGCCAATTCGTAGGGCTCGTCGCAGGACGAGTGCTGAAGTCCTTTCAGTGATCCCAAGAAATGAACATGAAACACACCACCACAACTGCAATCATTTTACGTTATCTCTCGACACTTTTTGGAGTATGTTACTTACGTCTCTTTCCACACATACATATCGGTTTGCTTTGCCTTTTACTGTTGTATTCTACGGCATTTCGGCGTGTTTTTCACGATTTATTTTGTTTCAATATCTATTTGTTATTTCATCCTGAAAGAAAAGTGATTTTGGCAGGTGACAGATGACATTGACGTTTCAATGACACATTCCAGCCGACTAATCGCTCCGTCTCGTCTCCATTTTTTCTATATTCTTCGAAATTATAATAATATGAAATTTATTTGCAGGATATCTTCAGTATTTCATAAAATACCTAAATCAGTCAGGAAATTTATTTAATTAAATCGGAAGTGACCCATTTGTTTCGAAAAGTTTCCCGAATGTGGTAGTATTGTCTTTGGATCGCGTTTTCGTTTGTCGATGGATGACATCTCGAACACTTTCACTTTTTTGTTCTCCGCTGAAATTGCGTCTGCAAGTTTTCTTTCTTATAAGAAATAATTTAATTACAAAGCTAAATGGTGTGATCTGTTTTCAACGGGGTTAAGCCCCCATTAAACGTTAAAATGTTTTCGTTGTTGTAATATTTCCAAAGAGCGGCCGGTAAGTTTTGTGATTTTGTAACGTTGTGTTCTGACAATCCACAAGTTTAAATCTTGGCACGGAAGCGCAATGGTAGTTTTCAGTATTTTGCAGGAATTGGCACCTCCCCTTTAACGTCATTGGTTGTTTTTTGTAGCAGTCGCAACTTTAATAAATGTCTTTTCAAATTTTTTATTATTTGCATAAGGCTTTGAAAATAATAAACATTGAGAATCAGAGCAAAGTCTCTCAAATTTCGCTTCAGTTTAGCAAGGAATTAGACGATAGAAGATGGCGCGTGCCGCGCGTGATGATTCTGACCAATAGCAACAACGCCCAATAGGAAGGCAGATTTCGGAGCTACGGTGTTGCCATCTCGTGTCACGTTCTTCCATCTGACACTTTTGTTGAAGTTATGCGCGAACACCTTTTTGCTAGCTGAAGCGTCGATTGACAGTTCTTTGCGTTTTGTCCAAAAGTTTTATAGTCAGGAGACGCACAGATATTTATTTCTGTAGGTTAAATTTTGTTTGCAAAATATTTGGTAATTTTATTTAATTTCCAAGTGTGTTCGAATTTCGGAAAACGGAACGTTTTGGAAGGAGTATCGAAGCGGGTTAGGGCAACACCAAGCGAGCCTTCAGTTTTCAGGAAAAAGGATGACAAATGTGTTGAGAAAAGATTTGGATTATTTTATTTAACGCGGCCGAAGTCGGTCGAATAATTTAGAGAGAGAAAAACGCTACTGAGGTAAAACCTCAAGTTGCAGACCATCGTTTGTTTCTGGTCGCTGGCCTGAAGGTTTGCCAGGATCTTCGAGGTTACTTGCCGTGGCTTGAGGAGTCAGCCAGGCAAAATTTCAAACGGGTGGAGGGAGCAGGCGGTTTGAAATCCTGCTAATCAGGATTGCTGCTTTAGCAAGACCTGGTAAGAAGTTGAAAACATTTTTCCCCCCGCCACGCCGCCATGTTGCATAGCCACAACGTGTTCAAAGTCTAATTTTCAGTTTGGTTAATCCTACACGTTTGTTTCAGCTATGGGAAATTAATTTCATCAATAATCTTTGGGTCTACCACGTGCCACGTCATGTGTTGATGAGTTGCTGTCCACAACTACATGATAATCCTCCAGGGAGTTCAGAGGTCTAAATAATCCCTCATTAGTAAATACAGGACACACGAGGTCGGTGCTTTTTTACCCTTTAAATATTGTGAACCGTGGTATTTTCCAATTAGGGATGATAATTTAATATAAACTGTAACTTTTACTCTTTTTGCGACCCGACACACACCAACCAATAGAATCCATGTAGCGACCCCTGTCGCTGAGCTAGATTTGTGAATTTTTTCTCATGTAAGGTGTAAACCAATATTAGTAATATAGACTGTTTCAACCCATACCATTTTTTATTTTTTTTACCTTAAATTTATTCTTTTTGTCTCGTGGGTCCCAGCGGGCAATATTCAAAGGGAACCACGTGGCAAATGGCGCCCACATTTATTTAAAGTTATTGTTTGGTGTGTTTTGGTCAGCAACATCCCCAACTTTCTCATATCTGGGCCCGGACCGCAGGGTATATTGAGTGTGTAACAACTGTCCTGGCCCACCCCTTTGGCTTACTTATGGAATGATTTTAGTACTGATTGAGAGAGGGTAGGAGAGAGTAGGGGAGTGTTTTGTGTTTTGGTAAAAGTTTACAGTCGAGTCATATTATATTTTTGCATAACTTAGAGTCATTTTTTTTAAAGAAGGTAGGTACCTATATTTAGTAGAGCCATTATATATTTTTGCTTAACTTAGAATCATATTTTGAAAGTATTTACTAGAGTCATATATGTATTTTGTGTAACTTAGAGTCATATATTTTTCAAATAAGAATATTTAGCTTCATTTTTATTGTGTGAACAACATTTAAGAGTCATTTTTTGTGCTTGAACAACATAACCACAGTAAAGATTTTTTTTTTTCAATTTAATACTTTTCTTTGAACATTTTGCTTAGAATTTGTCTTTTTTTGTAATCAACGGTAGCGGCATAGATGGAAATTGTTTTTTTAGGTTGGAATACCACGAGTTCTAGGTTGTAATTTTATGTTGTGGTGTGCTGCTATTGTGAATGTTATAAAGTGAAAAAAAAAACACAAGTGTGGTTGTTTTATTTCCTTTAAATTTTTAAGTGTTAAGCCTTTGTTCCATGTTTTATGTTATGTGTTATATGTTTTTATAAAACTAGGGTTATCATAAGATTTATATGTTCAGGTACCTACATGTTTCATGTTTAAAGTTAACTTCAAGTTATATTGTTTTCATGATAAACTGTAACTAAACAGACATAAATATCAGATTTTACATTTGGTAACAATCTAGTGTTGTGTACACATTCATACTTTCAAAGAAAGATTTCAGTTTTCAACTTAAAAATTTATTTTGTTTTTACAAAGAACACATTTTGTTAAATTTAAAGTTCATACAGTGATTTATAAATTTGATACATTTTGTTAAAATTACATTTTATACAATTGGGTGAATATTACAATATTGTTACAAGCGGTGTGTCGTTGTGGTCAATACAATTACAAATAATTTTCTTGAATACTGTGTTTTCTCTGATTTAGTGTTGGATAATTTAACATTACCCTTTATTTAAATTGATTGTGAAGGAAATACCACCAGTTCTTAACGATGGATTTAGAAATTTTAGTACATTCGCTTTTAAAAGATGAACTTACTTATGAAGTGACAATTAGGTCTGAAACACCGACATCTACAGTGCCTTTGTTGAGAAAGCAACTAAAACAACTTCTTATTGAGTGTCCCTCTGAGGTAATCATGGAAACAGAATTTGAAAGTAGTTCAGAACTTAAAATTATTTCAGATAAAATTAAAGAATTAAAAGCAAAACTTAGTGAAAAATCTGTTACAGCACATTGTTTGAGCAGATGCCGTGGTTTGGTACGACACTTACATCATAGGCTATTGCGAGTTGTGTCGGATGACCCTGCTGTTTTGTCACAAAAGGCAGAGTTGTCTAGCGCAATCGAGTTTTTATTGTCAGTTTCTGAAAAGTTTTTCTTGTCAACAAGAGCACAGCATCCTGAACAGTGCGACACACAGGTGGAACCGGTGCCAGTAGTAGCAGTTGCGGAATGTTCTGGTGATAGGAATGTGGCAAAGTGGAACTTGAGATTCAACGGGACCACAGACCCTCGTTCATTTTTGGAACGTGTCGACGAGCTCCAAGTTTCATATGGTGTTTCTGACGGCAAGTTGTTCAACTCGGCTGCTCAATTATTTTCAGAACAGGGTTTGCTATGGTATCGTGGCATTAAAAGTCAGGTTGACAGTTGGGCAGAATTAAAATCTTTGTTGCTCGAAGAATTCGACCCGGTTGATTATGATTACAGGTTACTGGGTGAGATCCGTTCACGAACACAAGGAATGGAGGAGCCAACACACATTTATTTTTCAGTAATGGCATGCCTATTCAACAGACTGAAATCACCACTGCCGGAGGAGAAGCAGCTTGAAATCCTTTTGCACAACATCAGACCATATTTTTCCCAACAGTTAGCTTTGTTAGATATTACTACAATTTCCGATTTGAAGACAAAATGTCGTAAGCTTGAATCTGCTCGCCAACGTTCAGATTTTTTTGTGGAACCGACCAAGTCGAATTTTCTGAGTCAGGAGTTTTGCTACAAGGGTAAAGCAAAACAAGTTAATTATGTAGCAACACACAACACTAGTAGACCGCCAACAACATCACAACAGTTTAATTCTAATTCCATGCCTTCTGCAAACCAACGAGTGTGTTATAAATGTGGCAAGGGTAACCACAATTTTAGGTTATGTAAAGTGACACCCCAAAATATAAAATGTTTCAAATGTGGCAAAGTAGGTTTTACTGTCACTTCGTGTCCGAATTGCAGTAAGGGCACAAGTTTTAAAGGTTTACCACAGACAAAAAACTAGTTGGTGAGAACCGAGGTACAAATTTATTGGATAGTGAGGGTAAATTTAAATCTTTTCGTAGCATCGCTTCGGTTCTCTTCGCACCTAGTGAAAATGATGTTAGGCCTTACTTAAAATTTAAAGTAAATGATTTTGAAATTATTGGTTTATTAGATTCAGGTGCTTGTGTCTCAATTTTAGGGAACAATGCACACAAACAATTTATAAAGTTTGGGTTTGAACTACAGGAGCGTGTAGACAGGTCGTGTAGTGTTGCAAATGGGGTTCAACTAGAATCTTTAGGGTTTATTTTTGTACCGGTTACTTTTGGTAAAATTAGCCGGGTAGTGAAATTTTTTGTGATTCCTAGTATAGTCACGGAGGTGATACTAGGTTGTGATTTTTGGAGATGTTTCGATTTAGGGAAGAACATTTTTGATCAGATAGATTATAGGAACGCTCCTAAACCATTTTTTAATAATTGTAGTTCAATTCACTCGGAACAAATAAATAGTATTCAGTCGTATAATAGTTTGTCTTTTAGTCAAAGAGAATTGGCTGATTCAATGGTGAAAGACTTTGAATCAATTTCTTCAGAAAGGATTGGGTTAGGAAGGACCTCTTTAACTGAGCATGTAATTGATACGGGAGAGGCCACACCTATTAGGATAGGACAGTATCCGTTGTCTCCGGAAAAGAAAAAAGCCTTAAACGACGAATTGGATAGAATGCTGGAATTAGACGTTGTAACACCTAGTGAAAGTCCGTGGAATAATCCCGTTCTATTAGTCAAGAAAGCGAATGGCGATTGGAGATTCTGTCTTGATTGTAGGAAGCTTAACGCCGTTACCAAGGGCGATGCATATGCTATTCCGTACATGCCTCAGATACTTGACAGCCTTAAGGAGGCTAGGTACTTATCCTCGATAGATTTAAGCTCCAGTTTTTGGCAAATTCCACTCCAAGCTGAGTCGCAGGATAAGACTAGTTTTACCGTTCCCGGAAGAGGTATCTTTAAATTTAAGGTGATGCCGTTTGGACTCTGCGGAGCTCCGGCTAGACAGCAACGTTTGATGGATAGGTTGTTGGGTCACGGGTTCTGCAGTGATATTGACAACGGAACAGTTTACTGTTACGTTGATGACATTATTATCTGTAGTTCTGATTTCCAAACGCATTTACTACTTTTAAAACGGGTGTTTGACAAGCTTAAAGAAGCCAATTTATCTATCAATTTTACAAAATCTAAATTTTTCCGAAGTTCTATTAAATATTTAGGTTACGTTGTAGACGAATTCGGTCTGAGAACTGATCCGGAGAAGGTTTCCGCAATTTTGAACTTTCCTACTCCAACTTCAAGTCGTGAGGTCAAAATGTTCCTTGGAACATGTTCCTGGTATAGACGGTTTATCCGTAACTTTTCGACTATTGCCGCACCACTAAATAAGTTGACGTGTAGTGGGAAGAATGCGCCACCTTTTTCTTGGTCGGAGGAAGCCGAAGAGTCTTTTAATACTTTAAAAAATGCCCTGGTTACAGCACCAGTTTTAGCTGTACCAGATTTTGAGAAACCTTTTACTGTGCATTGTGATGCATCTTCATATGGGTTAGGAGGAATGTTATCTCAGGAAATTGACGGACATGATCACCCTATTGCATTTGTTAGTCGTTCTTTAAATAAAGCAGAGAGAAATTACAGTGCTACAGAAAGGGAAGCCTTAGCTGTTTTGTTTTCGGTCGAGAAATTTGAACCTTATTTGGGATCTCGCCCTTTTAAAGTTGTCACGGATCATTCATCTCTAAAATGGTTTACTAAGCTGGAGAACCCTTCAGGTAGACTGGCACGTTGGTTTTGTCGACTGTCTCAATTCGATTTTCAGGTTGAGCACAGAAAAGGCACGGACAATGTGGTTCCAGACGCGTTATTCAGACTTATGGACGCTAACACCTTAAACGTGATCAA
This sequence comes from Agriphila geniculea, assembly GCA_943789525.1. Lineage (NCBI taxonomy): Eukaryota > Metazoa > Arthropoda > Insecta > Lepidoptera > Crambidae > Agriphila > Agriphila geniculea. The sequence continues at coordinate 25,464,148 of OX038871.1, forward strand.
CTCTGTGGAGGACGAGTGGTTTGATAAAATTTTCAATGGTTGTAAGTCGCATCCACTTAATTTTCCTAATTTTTGTGTAAAGGATGGTAAATTGTATCGTTTTTCAAAGTGTAAATTTAATTTATTGAGTGAATTTGATTGGAAGCTGGTAGTACGAAGGGACCAGAGAGAGGCCATTATTAGGGAGAACCACTGTGAACCAACAGCGGCTCATTTGGGGGTTTTCAAAACCCATAGACGCCTTTGTCTACGGTATTATTGGCCAGGAATGTACAAAGACATTGTTGATTTCATTAAACACTGTGACACTTGCGCCGCATACAAACCATCACAAAAGGCAACTCCAGGCTTAATGGGTAAACCGAAAGTCTGCCATAGACCATTCCAGGTTTTATCCGTAGACATCGTTGGGCCAATGCCAAGGTCTCGTTCTGGGTTTGTTTACCTTTTGGTAGTTACCTGTTGCTTTTCTAAATATTGTTTAATTTTTCCTATGAGACGTGCTACTTGTGCGGCAGTGGTGAAAAACTTGGAACAACGCGTAATATTAGTACACGGCGTCCCAGAAACTGTAATTGCTGATAACGGAGTGCAATTCACAGGATCTGAGTTCCGCCAAATGCTCGAACGTTATAAAGTTCCGAAACTCCATTTTACCCCGCGTTACACACCTCAAGTAAATTTGGTTGAAAGATACAACAAAACCATAATGACAGCTGTTTCTTCTTATGTTAAAGATAATCATCGTACATGGGATGAACAATTGCCGAAAATTCAGTTAGCAATAAATAGTGCCGTGAACGAGTCCACTGGATTTTCACCATTTTTTCTCGTACATGCTAGGGAACCCGTCATCAGTGGTACCTTTTATAAAGACACAGATAAGGAATACGAACCTGGGGTACCTAGGGACGAATACGCCGGTGAATTTCACGTCTTAAAGACGATTTTCGAAAAGGTACGCGAGCACTTATTAAAAGCCCATGCTGAGAACACCACTCACTATAACTTAAGAAGAAGAGCGGAAACATTTTCTGTAGGTGATGTTGTGTGGAAGAGAACATTTACTCAGAGTGATGCGCAGAAAATTAAAATGGCAAAATTGGCACCTAAATTTGAGAAATGTAGGGTAAAGAAAGTTTTATCGCCTTTGGTGTATGATTTGGAAAGAGTTTCTGACGGTCAATCTATAGGTTCTTGGCATATTAAGGTTTTAAAAGCTTAGGGCACTTAATACATCTTCTCTAGTAGTGTGTCAAATACACAAAATTTGGCACACGAAGCGTGTGTCTCTGTGTGGTGTTTACAGTTATTTTCAGTGTGACACTATTAGTTTGCACGGTGAAGTATGAATGGACAAATGGTGATGAATGAATGTATGACGATTGCATGCGGAGGAATTTGGGTGTGAAAGAGTAGGGAATTGCCGGTAGCCAAGCTATAGGTAGATGGAGGCCTGGTTTAGTTTTTTGTGTGGTTCGAATCTCTAATGAGTTAGAATTCACCTTTTGTTACAAGTGTCGAATCTATTTTTTTTACCATGGTGTAGATTCGGGTAAATCTTGATATTTTTTTTTGTTTGCTCTTGTCAGGGAGGTAGTGAAACTTATTTTCTTTTCAATTCATATTCCAATGTTGCGATGAGTTGTTACTAAAGGATAATGGATTTTTTTTTTCTATTTGGGTGACTGAAATTTATGTCACGAACTTGTTTTTTTTTATTTTGAATATTTAGTTGTTGTACAGTCACAACAACTGTTGTTGCATTCGCATATTTTAGTGAATGTTAAATTTTTTTGGAGCGTAGTTTTCGACTCCTTTTTCGGTTTACAACCGGTTTTGCGTTGTAAATGTTTTGTTTGTGCGGTGTTGTTTTGTTTCGTTTTGTCTCGTTAGGTGGATGTCCTGTGTCGTCAAATGTGATGTCACGGTGATGGGTTGTACGTCCAGGGTATTTCATGTTTTTTGGGTTGACGGTCGACATAGTTTGTTGCATCGTTGCGTGCAATAGATTTTTTTGTGTTGATAGTAGGTTTTGTAGTTTGAGGACGCTGAGGGCAGCGCCTTTTTTTTCAGGAGAGGGGGTATTGTAACGTTGTGTTCTGACAATCCACAAGTTTAAATCTTGGCGCGGAAGCGCAATGGTAGTTTTCAGTATTTTGCAGGAATTGGCACCTCCCCTTTAACGTCATTGGTTGTTTTTTGTAGCAGTCGCAACTTTAATAAATGTCTTTTCAAATTTTTTATTATTTGCATAAGGCTTTGAAAATAATAAACATTGAGAATCAGAGCAAAGTCTCTCAAATTTCGCTTCAGTTTAGCAAGGAATTAGACGATAGAAGATGGCGCGTGCCGCGCGTGATGATTCTGACCAATAGCAACAACGCCCAATAGGAAGGCAGATTTCGGAGCTACGGTGTTGCCATCTCGTGTCACGTTCTTCCATCTGACACTTTTGTTGAAGTTATGCGCGAACACCTTTTTGCTAGCTGAAGCGTCGATTGACAGTTCTTTGCGTTTTGTCCAAAAGTTTTATAGTCAGGAGACGCACAGATATTTATTTCTGTAGGTTAAATTTTGTTTGCAAAATATTTGGTAATTTTATTTAATTTCCAAGTGTGTTCGAATTTCGGAAAACGGAACGTTTTGGAAGGAGTATCGAAGCGGGTTAGGGCAACACCAAGCGAGCCTTCAGTTTTCAGGAAAAAGGATGACAAATGTGTTGAGAAAAGATTTGGATTATTTTATTTAACGCGGCCGAAGTCGGTCGAATAATTTAGAGAGAGAAAAACGCTACTGAGGTAAAACCTCAAGTTGCAGACCATCGTTTGTTTCTGGTCGCTGGCCTGAAGGTTTGCCAGGATCTTCGAGGTTACTTGCCGTGGCTTGAGGAGTCAGCCAGGCAAAATTTCAAACGGGTGGAGGGAGCAGGCGGTTTGAAATCCTGCTAATCAGGATTGCTGCTTTAGCAAGACCTGGTAAGAAGTTGAAAACATTTTTCCCCCCGCCACGCCGCCATGTTGCATAGCCACAACGTGTTCAAAGTCTAATTTTCAGTTTGGTTAATCCTACACGTTTGTTTCAGCTATGGGAAATTAATTTCATCAATAATCTTTGGGTCTACCACGTGCCACGTCATGTGTTGATGAGTTGCTGTCCACAACTACATGATAATCCTCCAGGGAGTTCAGAGGTCTAAATAATCCCTCATTAGTAAATACAGGACACACGAGGTCGGTGCTTTTTTACCCTTTAAATATTGTGAACCGTGGTATTTTCCAATTAGGGATGATAATTTAATATAAACTGTAACTTTTACTCTTTTTGCGACCCGACACACACCAACCAATAGAATCCATGTAGCGACCCCTGTCGCTGAGCTAGATTTGTGAATTTTTTCTCATGTAAGGTGTAAACCAATATTAGTAATATAGACTGTTTCAACCCATACCATTTTTTATTTTTTTTACCTTAAATTTATTCTTTTTGTCTCGTGGGTCCCAGCGGGCAATATTCAAAGGGAACCACGTGGCAATTTGGTATCGTCCCAGAAGCCACGTTAAATAAATAACTTAAATAACCTGACATCAGAGGGTCACCGCGTGGCGTCCTTTCACCTTTTACCACATAATGGAGGATCTTTCCTGATGCATGTGAGGAAAGCAGGCCCGAATCACCTTGGAGGCTGGCTGAGTAAGCTATAAGGAACTCGCTCCGTATGTTTTTTTTGTAATTTCTCTCCTCAACATGTCGGCGCATTTGCGAGTCAAGATTATGTTTAGAATTAACTTAATTTAAGATTAAATGCATGTATTTTAGTACTTTTCTATAGAGAGAAGCTTAACGGAAGGATGCTTCCACTTTTTTTAACGTCTCGGTCATGACTAGAGCACATTGCCATGTAACTTAGAATCCTTATATGGTATTATTCATACTTTAGTTTAAAGAAATTAAATATTCTTTATATTTAATGTGCTAAGAAATGTAAAAATGTTTCAATATAGAGTTTATATCAGGACATAACTAATTTTGTTTAATTCATCCCAACACTCTTGTGTTGGTGGCGCCCTTAGAAATAAGAATTTAGAATAGTGTCCTAATCTCTATCTTTTCTCCCGAGTGTAACAGCCAGCCAAGGTAGAACCCACGAATCACTCCCGAGTCTCATGACTATCTGAGCTGCCGAGTAAAGTACACCTTGGGGACTGCGAGTGCCTAAACACCACGGCCGTCCCCGGGTTGTAACATAGAAAAGCTGCAAGTTGAACAGTCTTTGTATGTATTTTTAAAATATTATCACAAAAATGTATTTTCAACAGCTAATACTGATTGTGTTTTGGCTAAGGTGTATTTCAATAAATACTTACTAGAGGTAATGTACTTAAAATAATTTTAATATCTGATTTGTAATTAAAAAACTTGCTTAGGTACAGTGATGATCGTTTCTTTACTAATTTTTTTCGATGCTCTAAACATCTGCATGTAATGCTAATTATCTTCGGTATAGATGTGAAGTATAATTGAGAATCAAACGAACTTACCTTGTGAAGTTTGATATCTAATTATACGAATGTCTTGACCGAAGATAATTACACTCCCACCCAACCCATAAATACCCATAGATCGATCGAAAAAAATTTTTTGCTCTAAATAATGATTATCGTTTCCTGGCGTGTAGCCCACACGGGAGATAAGAATTTAGTCTAAACAAATTCCTTTGTTTAAGTGACTTTTAAAGGTGGTGAGGACAGCATCACCTCGTGTGCTGCTGCATGTAATGCTAATTATCTTCGGTCAAGACATTCGTATAATTAGATATCAAACTTCACAAGGTAAGTTCGTTTGATTCTCAATTATACTTCGCCCCATCAAAGAGTATTCTTCATCTTTGACCGTTTTACTGCCAATGCCGTTTAACGTTTCTCTTTTGTTTGTTTTCGTCGAATTCGCTTCCGTTTCATACTCACGCTTTTTGTATGACACTCCCGTGTCTTATAACGCTAGTTATTTTTACATTCTCTTTGGTTATGATATAATCTGTGGAATAGGTTCTTATATCGAGTGCATTTTTCATTTTTTTTCTCGACTCCAAATAACCAAAAAAAAAAAATGTTGTTGGTATATTACTCAGGGTATTACAGGGTATTTTTTTCCGCAGAGTGTACTTCGGTACATCATTTGGGCCATTTTTGGTGACATCCATTAGACATGAAAAGGGGGTAATGGTTGCATCAAATCAGGTATTTTTGGGTTTTTGATATATTGTTGGTAATGTGGAGGCAATGCTAAATCCAATTTTCGACCTGGGCAGACGACCGGGTCACATATAAGCAAAATCAAACTCTCGAATTTTGATGGTGATCTCTGATTGGTCAAGAAACTCGGTAGTTAGATTTTGCTCGCAAACTCTAACTTCCCAGGTTTGTTAGTGATCTTTGATTGGTCAAAAAACTCAGTAGTTAGGTTTTGCGCGCAAACTCTAACTACTGAGTGCGCATCCATTATAGTATAGAATCTACTCTGGCTCTCAGCGCCAATGTGGCGATTTTCAAATCGGAACAAACGATTAGTGACGTTCGCCTGTCCATATAATGGACGTCAGTGCTTAGTCTATAAACGACAGCGACGCCCCGCTGCCGTCACCGATTTAGATAAGTTTGTGCGAGTGCGTATACGCATGGGATGAAAAAACCGGCCAAGTGCGAGTCGGACTCGCGCACGTAGGGTTCCGTACCAAACAACGGCAAAAAAAATACGTTTGTTGTATGGGAGCCCCCCTTAAATATGAATTTTATTCTGTTTTTAGTATTTTTTGTAGTAGCGGCAACAAAAATACATTATCTGTGAAAATTTCAACTGTCTGCCTGTTGTCGTTATTAATAACGAGCAAAAAACGGCAAAAAAAATCACGTTTGTTGTATGGGAGCCCCCCTTAAATATTAATTTTATTCTGTTTTTAGTATTTGTTGTTATAGTGGCAACAGAAATACATCATCTGTGAAAATTTCAACTTTCTAGCTATCACGGTTCATGAGATCCAGCCTGGTGACAGACAGACAGACAGACCGACAGACAGACGGACAACGAAGTCTTAGTAATAGGGTCCCGTTTTTACCCTTGGGTACGGAACCCTAAAAAGAGCGTTCGCATAGAAATCTTTGCTCGCTGCCATTCAAAAATAGGGCCCCAGGCAGGCCCTAAGCCAGGTGGCTTTCTACAATTTGAATAGAAATCGCTCACCATAGAGAATCACGAACTTTTGAAATGTCTTGTTCATACACTTAATGTCAATTCTATTCGAATAATCGAAAAACCAAGTGTTTTTTCTGTCATGTCAGATGTCACAAATAACTAAGCTAGGCTTCAAGTGAGGATAGAAAACAACAAATGAAAACAAAAAAGATCTACTTTCACACGTTTTTTTATAAAAAAAAATCTTTTATTATCCCCACAAAATGTTCTGGTTAGTTCTTTGTGCCTTGTCGGCAGTCACAAGAACCTCACAATCAAAATCTCAATAATACTCTTCTCAGAACCTTATTAAACTAATGGCTATAATATGAGATATAAGTTCAATGTTAACGTAACAAATTTTTGGTGTTAACTATAGAACTAGATATAATAAAAACCGGCCAAGTGCGAGTCGGACTCGCGCACGAAGGGTTCCGTACCAAAAAACGGCAAAAAAAATTACGTTTGTTGTATGGGAGCCCCCCTTAAATAATAATTTTATTATGTTTTTAGTATTTGTTGTTATAGCGGCAATAAAAATACATCATCTGTGAAAATTTTAACTGTCTACCTGTTGTCGTTATTAATATCGAGCAAAATACGGCAAAAAAATCACGTTTGTTGTATGGGAGCCCCCCTTAAATATTAATTTAAATCTGTTTTTAGTATTTGTTGTTATAGCGGCAACAGAAATACATCATCTGTGAAAATTTCAACTTTCTAGCTATCACGGTTCATGAGATACAGCCTGGTGACAGACAGACAGACAGACAGACAGATGGACAGCGGAGGCTTAGTAATAGGGTCCCGTTTTTACCCTTTGGGTACGGAACCCTAAAAAGGATATAATTCAACTTCACTCGTATTCAAAAAATTTAAAGCCTTTCACAAAGTTTTTGTTCTATATTCCGATTTGTGAAGTGAACATAAGTGAGATTCTTAAAGTCTACTTGTGAAGAAAGAAGGTCCGTACTTTTCTGTAATAAAATTCCTCAGTCGATTGGAAATTCTTACCATAGAGAGATCGTATTCAAGTTTGAAAAATGTAAAATCTATGTTTCCTTAGAGAGTGCTTGAATTGAATTTTATATAAACTTTAATTGAAATAGAATATACGCACTTAAGAATTAGAAAACATTAATGTAAATCCAATTGTTTAAACTACAGAAATAAATAATATATTAAGCGTCGAAATTGCCTAATCAAAAGTTTAATTTTCAAGATCTTGAACTTTGCTAATTAGTCTAATAATAACTTGATAATTATCATAATTTTAAAGGTCTCTCTTAATTGAGATTGCTCTTAAAAGAACTCTTTTGGCGACATAGATTAGGATATTTATAAAATTTCTCCACCGCTAGGACTTTAATCTCATAAAAATTATAAACACTGTTGTTTAAAATTCGTTCGTGACATACCCCAAAAACGCACGGCTTAAATTATGAGATCCTTAAAGATTATCCCTTTCAAACAATGGCTATAAATTGAAAGACTTTAAAAAAAAAATAACACCCTCACATTGTCTGATCGTATAAAAACAAAGAACCGACTTTTATATAAGGCTGTAGCGGCCTCCGTATAATCTCCTAGCGAAAGATATGATCCCAACTTCCGCAGGCGACAAGGAAAAAGGCACGAATGGATACGCTCTCACATACTTTATTTTGACCAAAATATCACAAACATTATTTAGTTTTCCTCCTCGGTGATTAGATTTTTTCGTGATAACTATTCCGTTATTACGCTGTTAGATGGTATATTTATGTATGAAATTGGCATTTTCTTTTACTTAAACCCTACAAAGCTTTAACTTCTTTAATTTATTTAGGCCCTTTTGTATTTTTTAACTACCATTTTATATTTTATAGCGGTGACATTCTTTTTTCTTAATGCATGAGGCTTTATTTTCTAGCTTTGTCTTCATTTATTTTAACAAAAAGCTTTGTAACGTTAGCGTTCGCGGTTGTTAAATAAATTAGGAAAATGGTAGCATAGGAAAAGCAACTTCTTACAAAGTCGTCGTTATATAACGGCAATTTCATAGATAAAGACCTATAATATTTTATTTGTGGAGAGATTTTATAAGAATCTATCTAAGAATTTATCAAATTTTATAAGTTTTGATAAATTTCGAACTACTTGAGTTGAAGAAAAAGTAGAAGCATGACATATTGTATTATAGTGTGAGTGCATATAAAGATCAGATCAGACCAGATGGTATCCTGTATGAGCTTCGGTTGTATTTCATAACTTTTTACAATACTTATAACGTAACATAGGATTTTGTCTCAGTTATTTGATTTAGACAACATTTGTCTTTGAGATATACATTGATACTAGATACTACCTACTAGAATTATGCTCAAGCATCATCAAGGTTTCACATCATCATTTAAGGTCTTATAGTGCAAAAGGATGTTACTAAAATTACACCAATTATCCGGAAACTAATAGTATCTAAAGAGCGACATTATCACCTAAAATAGGTATTCCATTAATTATTAACGAGCTCGCTTCCATTACAGGCGTCTCCACTGCTTTCGCTGTGCTATCGCTGTCGAACAGTAGACGAGCGGAGTGGAGCGGAAAGCGGTCGCCCTCACGTAATTATCACAAGCAATTAAACTGCGCGTCCCGCTGCGGAAACGTCGCGACTTGCTTTTGTTTAGCCCTGTGTTTCTAGAATGCCGGTGGTGGAAAAATATGAGCAGACAAATATATTTTTTTATTTAGTTTTTTTGGTACATTATTATACAACGTGTTACAAAAATACCACTAATGTCGAGTATGGTAGATAGGGACCATCAAACTGAACAACTTTTACTGTGGGATCAACTCTGAAATCGCAAAAAAAATCTGCTGTTTCATACAAAAAAATAATAACAAAAATATCAAAATGTATGAAACCAGATTTTTTTTGCGATTTCAGAGTTGGTCCCGTAGTAAAATTTGTTCAATTTAATGGTCCCTATTTACCATATTAGGCATAAGGAGTATTTTTGTAATACGTTGTACTTATAGGGACATTTGAGAGCAAAGTCAGCACACTATTATGTGTGTCAGGTAAAATGTATCTGCCCCTCTGTATCTCCTCCAACATAGTGCAATTAACCTAAAAAGTAAAAAAAAAGTAAAACTCACCGTTCTGTTTCCGAGGTTGCGCACGCGACAGCTCAGATACGCCGATTTGCCAACGAGAGCAGTGACGTTGCGCGGAGTCGCCGCGTCGAAGGAGGGCGCTAGTCGCGCACCCCCGCCCCCAGGCAACGAGTTCACTGACCCCGCCCCGCCCGCCACGTCACATAAGCCTGAAAAGAAATTGCCATTATTAAATCATGTGTCAATCGGTAAGGTGCTACAGGCAATTTATTTAAATACTATTTTTAATACATTTGCGCACAAGGACTTTTTTGTCCAAATTAAAACCGTTTAAACTTGGTAGTCTCAACTTGTGATGTGAAGTTCCGAGAATCAAACCCGGAACCGCACGAAAGTTAAACGATGGTCCAGTCAACTGGATAATCCCAACTGTACTACAGGCAAGAAGGGGAATATATTATGTTTTAGCTGTCTTTTGAAAATATCTATGCGCAAGAAAAAGTAGAGCTTTTGCGCCGAGACAAAGGAATTCCCTATTCCCTTGTTTTTTGACAGTTGTCATGTCATACGTCTTTTAAACTTTTATCGTTATTAAAAATCAGACTGTCATTAATAATTATGGTTTTCTTTTGTAATCTGTAAGTGGAAAACACCATATGTTTTATTTTAAAAAGGAATATTTCAATAAAGAGTTGCGTTAAGATTGTTTAGGTACCAAATAAGACAAGTAAGGACAAACTGACCTATACATTAGAGAAGTTACGATTCTATTGTTTAAATAGTATGTGTATACTATTTAAACAATAGAAATCTTTGGTTAAATAGTAACAAATTAAGCCCAAATAAAGCCCTCGCCAGTTAGTCGATTGAGATAAACCCGCGTTATTTTTTGTCATTACGGAGGCGTAACGTAACAGGTGAATGATTTTTTTCCCTCACCATCGTCCGTCGTCAATGTCACCAGCAATGCCTGCGGTCACTTTGTCATTCCTGTCCTCTCCTAACCTCGTAATCACAAAAGCTCATTTCGCGAATTTGACTCTTAAGTCATGTCTTACAAAAGCTATTTTTGATCTTTGTTCCTGTACATAAAGATTCCAACTCAATCCCGTGACCTCTAATGTGAAAGGAATAGACATTATTTTCCAACAAGGTCTTTTCTTATACTGTTTCCTTAATTAAAGGGATATTCATCACTGTTGGATATTGATGGCCGATTGATTAAGTCGCTTGTTACTTTTTTTTGTATCACTGGATTACAGATTGATGTTGTTTTTCCAGAAATTAATTATATTTTTTGTCTTATTAGGATGGTATTCAAGATGAAATATCTAAAAACAATTGTTGGAGGCTTATTGGGTATTAAAAATTGGTTTTTATCTAAGACTTGGTTTGCAAGTATATTTTACAAGTTGACGTAACAACCTCTTTTCTATAAAAGCTACCACATTTTCTTTATGTTATATGAAAAATCTTGAAAGATTTCAGATGTCAAATTGGGAAAAACGCTTTACATAATGTGCTAGCTGAATACAAATGGCTCCTAGTTCCCTTAGTTTTAAAAGAAGTAAAAAGCACTGTAACTCCAATTGACATTTCAGCGGCACTGTAACTCTAGTTGCATTTTTGTGCACATTTCTTACCGTTTCAGGCAAAGGAGAAAGTTTAAATCAATTTTAATTAATTACCCACCGATGCCAACGGTGCTCAACTTAGTTTTTTCCCCATTTTTCATTCACAGCTATTATTGTATTTGCATACGAATGGAGGCGATAGAAAGTTATAACTTTAATTAAGTTGACTGACTCTTAAGTACTGAAGCATCAGTTGATACAGTAAAAAAGTGTTTTTCTGAGCAATTGATAAATAATTAGACGTAATTTATAATTAGACGTAACGTTTACGTTTAATAATTAGTCCAACATTAAATGGAATTATGATAGTTTTATGACTTAACTAGCGGCCGCCCGCGACTTCGTCTGCGTGGAAATGTTTTTTGCTATCCCTCGGGAACAATGTTTTTTTTCATGATGAAAGGTACCCTATGTCCTTCTCTGTACCCCTGACAACGTGTATGCAAAATTTCATGATGATCGGTTCAGTAGTTGAGACGTGAAGGCGTAACAAACAAACAAACGGACTTTCGCATTTATAATATTAGTAAGGATGTAATTTTAAAGCTTATGATAGTTTGTAAATGATTTGAAGTTTAATAGGATTTCAAACATAAAGCATAATTATGACGGCTGAAAAAGGTGTTTCAGACGATCACATCTTCATCCATCGCACCACAGTGTCGCATTAAGTTTATCTATTACTAGCGGCCGCCCGCGACTTCGTCTGCGTGGAAAGGTTTTTTGCTATCCCTCGGGAACAATACTTTTTTTCGGGATGAAAGGTACCCTATGTCCTTCTCTGTACCCCTGACAACGTGTATGCAAAATTTCATGATGATCGGTTCAGTAGTTAGGACGTGAAGGCGTAACAAACAAACAAACAAACAAACAAACAAACGGACTTTCGCATTTATAATATTAGTAAGGATGTTAAGCGGTTATACCACCGAAAGTACCGCCCTCAGAGGTTTTTATTTAATAAGTTGTTAATAGAAAATGATTTTAATAAAACTTTACGTGGAATTTTTAGGGCCCATGGTTAAGTAATTTTAGAAGGTATCACTATATTCCCTTCTAGTCATTCGTCGAAGTAGACAGCAAATGTGTCAAAAACGGCCGCTTTTATCTTAGATATATATGTACCGTTTAAAATTACTAGACTACGGGCCTTTAAAAATTCCATGTAATGCTTTATTAAAATTGTGTATTAGAATTACAATATTGAATAAAATTCACCTCGGTGCCAGTTTTGGTCATACAACCGCCTTAAAATGGAAACCAGAAAATAAATTAATTCAATGGAACGACGCCTTTGCGTCTGGTCTGATAGTATATTACTTTCTTTGATTATTTATTACCTTTCACAAAATCATAAAAATAATTCGTTTTCATTTATGTAGTTTATTACCAAATATAATAATAATTTTCTATTTAAAATTCGTAAGCTACGTTTGCGACACTAGGACTTTCATCAGTTGGGAAATTCCCTTACCTCCTTGATTTTTTTTTTATAAATAATCAAAGGCTTATTTATATATTTTCCCCAAACAAAAAAGCAATTTAAACAAAATATTATGTATCCCAAGATGATGATTATTTATAAATAATCAAAGGCTTATTTTTATATTTTCCCCGAACAAAAAAGCAATTTAAACAAAATATTATGTATCTCAAGAAAAAAATATTACAAAATTCATAGGAGTAAAAAAAGTTGCTCTCTGAAACAGTTTCTCAGTTTTTCCCAGAATTTAATGAATATTATATTCTTCGGAACACAACAAAAGGTAAATATAATATTTTTTTTGTTTTGTTGACATTTGGTTGGCAAACAGCTAAGCCGCGTTAGTTTTTTTTTTGTAGATAACTGTTGGATGGAAAAAGTAATAAGGGCGCGGTTCACTAGAGATGTCTTAATTATTTAATAGAACAAAAAAATAAGAGACTGACATCAATACAAAATAATGATTTCTGTATTAGTAATCTGAAGAGCAGCATTATACCAAAAATTGGTTATAACTATAAAAATGTCCCAGTATTTATTTAGTTTTCATAATAGTTATACAATAGTAGGTAAACGATATTTTTCTCCATTTAAAAATATATATTTGGAATATAATACCACCAAATTCAATTTAATACCACTTTTGGTTTCAAATAAATAAAGCCCACAAAACAATTTTTCATTTCACACTTGAATTATAAATAGCTGAAGTGAAAATAATAAAGCTGTCAGTGTTGCCACTTAGAGTACAAATGACGAAAGCAGTTGCTTTTGGAGTATTTTTAAGACTTCTTAAAATCGATATGATCATTTCTTAAAAGCATGTTTTAAAATAAAGATGCCACTTTATGATGATTTTTATTTTTTTTTGCTAGTACTAACATTAATGATAACCTAATAAGTTATATCCATAGAAATAGAATGTCAAAGAACAACAATGTCAATAAACAGGTGATCCGAAAAACGAATGCATACATTTTATATGAGATACGTAAAATATGACTTAGATACATAAAATATAACTATATATGGCAAAGGAAATTAATAAACTATGTTCCATACTGTTTTCTTCGTCGATAAACGAATAAATGTAGCGAAATTTGGTTTTAGAGAAATGTGTGGCAATATTTTATTTACCTGTGAAAAGTGTGATTACTTGGATTGTTTCTTTTTGTCACATCACAATTACTTAGAGCACAAGACCCCATGGCTCCACGATACCTTTATTTTAAATTCTAATTAATATTATCAAATATTTAAAGCAAATCGTGATTGCTCCTTTGCAAGGCGGGCCGCTATGGCCTCTTACTGTAAAAAATATTGGCACATGTCACTTGATCCTATTTGTCTCTTTTTTACACAGACCGTGTCAGTATGATGTTAACTTCTCTTTTCCACGCTCTGTTGGTCTTCTTGAGCGCAGCGAAAAATTTTCTATGTCTTTGGTTTATATCACTTATATGACTGCTCAAGTGTATCTACTCAAAATGTAGTTTTATTCAGCGGCATTTCGGAAAAACTTTAATAAAGGAGATAATTTCATAACAACAGCGCAATCAGCATATTTAATTGACAATTAAATCGCTTTAAAGTCTGAATATTGGTTGTCTTCCAAAGATGACGTTGTTGAATGCAGTGCAGTGGGGTTCAATCAAACAGAGAATCGAACAGACAAATTAAACATGTATAAGAAAAGAAGGTAGTGGGACCCCCACAGTAAATCTTTAGTAGACGAAACTTTACAGTATGATAAAGTATCATAAATGAATGATATTTTTTTTAAATTATACAAATCGTTTTTTTTTTAGTTTTTGGATATTTGTACATAGGTTTTGTTTCATACTACTTGTTTCATACTATATTACATCCCTTCAAAGTTTCATCGACGGAGGATTTAATGTTGGGGTCTCCGTACAAAAAATCGCGTCATTTCCTACACTAACAATTCATTACACAGCCTTAAGGTTAAGGTCCATTCACAAGACGAGCAGTGAAAGAGCGTTTTTAGGGTTCCGTAGCCAAAATGGCAAAAAACGGAACCCTTATAGATTCGTCATGTCTGTCTGTCTGTCTGTCTGTCTGTCTGTCTGTCTGTATGTCTGTCTGTCTGTCTGTCTGTCCGTATGTCACAGCCACTTTATTCCGAAAGTATTAAGACTACACAGTTGAAACTTGGTAGGTAGATGTATTCTGTTAACCGCTTAACGAATTTAATACAAAAATAAGAAAAATAAAAGATTAAGGGGGGGCTCCCCATACATGGAAATGAAACTGAAAAAAAATTTTTTCTTCAAACCAACACGCGTTGGGTGTCTATAGATAGGTCTTTAAAAATGACATTGAGGTTTTTAAGACAACTTTTTCTCAAAGTCGACCGTTTGAAAGATATTCACCGCCAAAGTGGTAAAATGTGTGTCCCCCCCCTTTAACTTTTGAAATAAGAGAGTGAAAAATTTAAAAAAAAATATATGCTGTAGATCTTAATAAACACTTTCAACCAAAATTGGTTTGAACGAGATATAGTAATTAGTTTTTGAGATATAGCACATTTTCCAAAACCGCAAATATAACTTTGTCATTCATACCAACACTGTGAAAAACAAAGTTATTTTTGCAGACGAAAAATGATAGGTGGTATTAAATATAGTATGGTATAAGGTAACTACGGAACCCTATGGCGCGTGGCCCGACACGCACTTGGCCGGTTTTTGTAACGGGCGTACGCTATAAATACCGTCAGGATTAAGTTAAATAGCATATTGTTGTTAAAAAATCATTGTATTTATCGATAACAACCCACGTTGTCTGGTCTATTAAAAACGTAATTGTATAAAAACGTATCAGTTCAAATAGAAAACTCACACGATGACGTCATACTCATGCACATTTTTATTTCAATGGCATAACAGGCCTTATAATATCCATACGAAGCTATAGCTATACCGTAATAATTCATCATTTGACCATCTATTTTTAGATTATGAGTGATCAACTCATGTCTTTCACCCTCATAATAATCATAAACGGGAATGGATACGTAATCATGTCTAATAAATTATATCTATTTCTGTACAAAATTAGAGGTGACGATGGACGAGGGACGACGAGGGATGTTTCAAACCCAGCATGAATTCTAAATGTGATCAAAATTGATCTATGATTTTTTCTATCTATGATTTCTTGTGTTTCAATTAGCAAAGTTTCTTGCTTAACTATTTACTATTACTTTAATTTAATTAACATGTCGATTGTAAAGTCACTTACGGCCGATTTCAGTCATCTGTCTTCAGTAAGAGATAGTCCTATTATTAATCTACTAGGCAACTGAAGTTATTTCCCGTCATTTAACAGAAATATCTAGGCAACAAATCTTTAGTACTATATACACGCTGAAATTTTAATCTTTTGGTTCCCGCCGTGGGAAGGTTCCACTCATGATTACAAGCAACTTTTACTATGGGACCAAAAAAAATCTGCTGTTCCATACATTAAGGTCGAGCAGGTACTGCACTTTTGTATGGAACAGCTGTTTTTTTTTGCGAGCAGGAGAGTTGGCCCCATAGTAAAAGTTGTTTGTAATCATGATTGGAACCACCCCACGGCGGGAACCAAATGATTAAAATTTCAGCGTGTATATTACTGATAATAAGTTATTGAAATCGGCCGTTAGATTATTAAATCGGCGATTTCAAAATAATCTATCTTCAATAAGAGACAGACCTATTATGAATCTACTAGGCAACTTTTGTTATTTTCCGTCATTTAACTGAAATATCTAAGCAACAAATCTTTAGTACTATCTCTTACTGAGGATAAGTTATTGAAATCGGCCGTTATATGATGAAGTTGGCGATTTCAAAATATTCTATCTTCAATAAAAGACAGGCCTATTATGAATCTACTAGGCAACTTCTGTTATTTTCCGTATGCAACAAATCTTTAGTACTATCTCTGACTGAGGATAAGTTATTGAAATAGGCCGTTAGATGATGAAATCGGCGATTTCAAAATATTCTATCTTCAATAAAAGACAGGCCTATTATGAATCTTCTAGGCAACTTTTGTTATTTTCCGTCATTTAACAGAAATATCTAAGCAACAAATCTTTAGTACTATCTCTTACTGAGGATAAGTTATAGGAATCGGCCGTTAGATGATGAAATCGGCAATTTTAAAATAATCTATCTTCAATAAGAGACAGGCCTATTAAGAATCTACTAGGCAACTTTTGTTATTTTCCGTCATTAAACAGAAATATCTAAGCAACAAATTTTTAGTACTATCTCTTAATGAGGATAAGTTTTAGAAATCGGTCGTTAGATGATAAAATCGGCGATTTCAATAATCTACCTTTAGTAAGAGATAGTACTATGGATCTGTTACTAACTGTTGTTATTTCCCGTCATTTAACAGAAATTCTAGGCAACAAGTATTACTGAAGATAAGTTATTGAAATCGGCCGTAATAGAGATATTCATCTTTTTACGTTATTTGTTACTAAAACAACATGTTCATTTTCTTTGTGTGAATTATCATATTTTTTCATTAGTTTTATTTGATTGACATACAAGCACTACAAACGTGTCGGGAATTAAAAAAAAACAATAAATCCAACACTAAATAATTCTAAAATAACACCTGAATTAATAATTTACGAGCTGTAATCCGTAAAATCAAATCAAATCGAAATGGGGCTTCTTTCAAAAAGCTAACTAAATGGCTCTAGATTTTAAATAGATAGTTTTTATAGTACTAAAGAATATTTAGAGTGGAACAATTAGTTTAAATTTGATTTTTTATTTTATCCAAATAACATTACAATTATACAAACAATCGCTTTACGCTTATAAACCTACGAGGTTTGTCCAAGCGTTGCACATTCGACTCGGACGATTACATTGAAATATAAAACAATAACAATGCGGCGACATGCGTCGGCCGCACGCACACAATAATACATAACAAAATACAAATAAGTTGCATTAATATCCATAAAATATGTTTTTAGTTTTTGCTTGCAATTTTTTTCGTTTAAATTGTTTACGAAATTTTGGGGCATACTATTTGCTATGTTAGGGATTAAACAACACAATCGTCTGCGACCGTAGTAATTGTAAGAATAAGGTTTATTAATAAGTTTAGTAAAGTTTAAAAATTTTAAGTTAAGTATAAACGTTAGCATGTCTGCGAACAGGCTGAACATACGCGCATATTTGTGGCAATAAAATATTGTATTTGTATTTAAAAAGGTGTTTTATTTCTAACTGCAAGTAGCTACCTAAGTTACGTAGGTTTTTTATTGTAACAGAAACTCGTTCGGACTGTATCAAGCACATCGAATGAATAGTAGTTTTTTCTATTTCAATTCCAAAGTTTTAGTTTTGGAATTAGCGCTTCGGGCTTCAACCAGTTGTTTGTTTTAACTTTAGCTCGCATTTAGCCGTGTTTAAGTCTATTCGGATTCGCCAATATGCTTTCATTGGATTTGTTAAAATTTGCTATAATAATATAGTAACAATAATTTTCGATAATACTACAATCAATAGTTTTTTTTAATCAGTTTTAGTTACTATTTGCCATTGAAACTTTACGAGTGTTACAAAATAATCAAGAAAGTTTATACATTATTTTAGTTTAATAATATAAAGTTTATTTACACTACTCTTAGATTAAATGAAGCCCTTAAATCTTGCAGTAACCATAGCCAGTACACACAAATCCTCGAAACCAGATGTTTTGTAAATAAAGTCGTGATCACGGAACGTTTCTTCCTAATTGAGTGTTAAACGCAACACCAGGCAACATGTTCCGTGTTTGGCGCGAGATAATGACGCGTGGACGCCTGCCACTGACGGCGCACGAGTCACCGTCACCGCTGATGATACAAAACAGATGAAGCTTCTCTGATAAACAAGGGGTGTGGTGTAATGGTATTCAGTGATTTAATGTATTGGCTTTTTTAAATAGGGCTTGGAAAATTGTTTTGGTAAAAGTGGTAGCTATACAAATTTTGAAATTTGAGATTGTAGCATCAACAATACTTACTATAAATAATATAGTAGAAAAAACTGGACTCGTCACATGGATTGTCTCAGACGGGGATCGAATCCGCGATACAAATACTGCAATATGGATGTCAAATTAAAGGGCTTGTTATAAGGATTTCGAAAAGGTATATCATGACCGTAATATATAATAACTAAAAATAAATAAATAAATTAAAAAAAAAAATGAAAACCAACCTGAATAAAAAGACAAGTCAACTGAAAAGACGGAAACAAGATTAAATATTAAAGGCAACATTATAACATGCAGTCGGAGGCATATAACTCAAATCATTCATAATGTCACTTTCTTTATGCAGGCCTCCGACTGCATGTTATAATGTTGCCTTTAATATTTAATTTTGTTGCCATCTTTTCAGTTGACTTGTCTTTTTAGGGTTCCGTACCCAAAGGGTAAAAACGGGACCCTATTACTGAGACTCCGCTGTCCGTCTGTCTGTCTGTCGGTCTGTCTGTCTGTCTGTCTGTCTGTCACCAGGCTGTATCTCATGAACCGTGATAGCTAGACAGTTGAAATTTTCACAGATGATGTATTTCTGTTGCCGCTATAACAACAAATACTAAAAACAGAATAAAATAAATATCTAAGATGGAGCTCCCATACAACAAACGTGATTTTTTGCCGTTTTTTGCTCGATATTAATAACGACAACAGGTAGACAGTTAAAATTTTCACAAATGATGTATTTCTGTTGCCGCTATAACAACAAATACTAAAAACATAGAAAAATTCATATTAAAGGGGGGCTCCCGTGTTTTTTTGCCGTTTTTTGGTACGGAACCCTTTGTGCGCGAGTCCGACTCGCACTTGGCCGGTTTTTTATTAACTAAGTACCTATATCGTAAAAGTATTATGATTTAGCAAAGAAAAGTGGGCGAGCAGATTGTGAGTGAACAGTATCGATGCAGCTTCTTACAGTTCCTTTGGTCGCATTATCAAAACTTTCATAGTATCAAAACGTTCACAGAATCAAAACGTCTGTCCATCAGCCATTTTAATGTCACAGGCCTTCTTTATAGGTGGATAAGGAGGACGGGCCATAACCCACCACGCGGGCCCAATGCGGATTGGTAGGTGTTAACGACTGCGGCCGGGACCAACGGCTCAACTTGCCTTCCAAAGCACGGAGGAGCTCGAGATAATAAATTTTTGGTCACCCATCCCATGACCGACCCTTGCGAACGTTGCTTAACCTGCGCAATCGCTGAGCCAGGCGCTAGACCACTGCGCCACCGAGCTCCGCTCAAAACGTCTACAGTGTCGAAATGTCCACCCCATTTCTGTTGTGTATTACAAAATTCTCATCAGAAGTCTGTATTAATAATGAATTCGTTTTCACACATTAACCCACACCCACCACGTTTTCGTTGTGGTATGCCGTGTTTCTTGAGAAAAATGTGTTGATAGGCTGGCGAAGGCGAAGTCGCGTCATGGGAGCTCACTTTGCATCTCCAAACCTCTTAATTGCCCCCTGGAGATTTTTTTCTGAAAGAAACACTGGTGATCTGTTTGTGGTTGTGTAACGTGTGATTCCCCCTTAACCACAAATGTCTTTAAATCAGTGTAGTCAACATCACTAAAGTTGTTCAACCATTACAAAACCGCAAAGCATTTGAGCACTCCGATTATTAAGGCCGCTGTCAATTAGTAGTTTAAGATGTAAACACAGACTAATTAAAACCTAAAGCACTGCGCGAAATTACTTCGAGAAACTCGCGGAACATCCACATTTAATACACAGACAGGTAACATTAGTTCGGAGTAAATAAGTTTAATAAATCTTTGGGCGCAGTTTCAGTTTAATATCCTGTAAATGACGTCTCCCACCTCCTTCGGGTTCATAGTAACAATTTCCGGAACAATAAAAACAATGAAAGGTATACACGTTGTCAACTTCAAAAAATGTTGTTAATATTAGATTGCAATTTTCATAGAGTAGGAAATGGATTCGGGCCAGATAATTGAAAAAATGTCGATATTATTTCATTTTTAATAAATCAATAGACAAACATAATCTCTTTTGTGTAAATAACAATTTTGAATATAATTAGGCTAAAATTAAACTAATAAATTGGCTACTTGCGCTAGTAATCTATTCAAAAACTTCAAAAATTACATCAATCAAAGATCAAAAAAAGTTTACATTTTCAAAAGAATAAAGAAACACTATTTTTATTTTTTATGTATGCAAACAATCTCTTTGCGGACGACAAAACTTGTTGAGAAGAAATCTGCGTCCACTACACTTTGAATAAGGGAAGGCCCTATCGTAATCTAGAAATTTCAGCGTCTCTAAACTCAGGCACTCGAGAATTGCACACCTACCAACCGTTCCTCGGCCACTTATTCGCAATCTCCGAATAGTTGTCTACACAGGAATCCGGCCGTAATCTTGTATTAGCACGCCTCCGCATGCCGAGATAGCACAGATCTAAATTTCAATTGCTTTCGGGTTGCGAACGCGAGTGTACAAGTAATTGGATATACAAGGGAATCCGTTATGTTGACACTATAATAGGTTGTGTCTTAGTTTCCGTTTGTTTACGGAACGTTCTGGATTGTTTTCGACGGGAATATTTGGGTTGGTTTAGCAATTAGGGTGGCGTGTACTTGGTAATTAGTCTGGTTGGTTTTAACGTTAATATTGACTAAAAATAACTACCTTACCCTTATAAACTACTTAAAATTTCAGAAAGTAAAGACAATCCGATGCAATTAACTGGTCACGTATTTTTAAACGCTGCTGCAAACAAATGTTTCCGAATTCAAAAATTTTTTCAATAAATTTTGATGTAGGTATGTCATTATTATTTTTTATGTATGAGTTATTTAATATTATAATTATGTTTATGCAATTAATTTCATGTTAACCTTTGGTTTTTTCAAATATCCCTAGTGACAAATTTAGATTGTGTTTTCACCTAATGTCCTGCCAGACAGAGTGATATAGCCCCCAAGATCCACCCCTGTGGCATCCGGAGTATTAACTAGTTATTGATGAGTCGACTTGCTCTGACACTTTACCCTCAGATTTCCATTACTTATGGCTTAATAACTATGTCAGAAAATACTCGGAACTCCCACTTGTGTATATTTAAAATTTGCGTGTTTTGAATTACTAATTCAATGCTTAGCGTCATATACAAGAATATCAAAAGCCTTCACTGAGTTAATATGATGAGATTTCGAAAAGCACATAAAATATAAACGAGTGTTTAGAAATTGCTGACGTTCAAAGGCTAACGAAAATTGAACTCATGCATTCCAAATTGTAGCTTTATGTTCCGCCATCTTGGCTTCTTATCGCAAAAGCAAAAAACTATATTGAATGTACTTTTTTGCAAGTTTTAATTATAGTCTCAGTAGAATTTAAAACGCATCTTTTAAGTATTATGTTTGTATGTAGGTGAGTATAAATATTTCTTGAATTCATTTATTCACGCGCCTGTTAATTATATAAAGTAGTTACCGTAAATTCAACTAAACGCGTTTTAATGAAACTTTTTACCTAACTCTGTTTTCACATAATCTAATCATCTGCTTTAATTAACTTGAAGCTCACTAAAGTTTATCATAATAAAAACTTGGGCTAGAGTAGAGAGCCCAGTCTGAGATAATAACACAAGTTCCAAGGAGAGATTAAGCTGTAAAACTTCAGATCGGATCGATCGCTCTCCCGTTTCGGATGATCCTTTAAACAAACACTTTGAAGTTGAAACAAACTTTGAAATTATTGAAATATTATAATACGTCCGAATTGTGAAAGGGAAGGCTCCATTATTACCCCAGCTCTATGTATTTATAGGGAAGTAAAGTAAACCGAGATGTAGAAGTCTATAAATAGATTTTATCTACACCCATGCTTTAAATCCTCTGTAAGGGGTTCTGAAACAGCTTACT
The DNA here is from genome assembly GCA_943789525.1 of Agriphila geniculea. Lineage (NCBI taxonomy): Eukaryota > Metazoa > Arthropoda > Insecta > Lepidoptera > Crambidae > Agriphila > Agriphila geniculea. Next base: position 25,486,561 of record OX038871.1, read on the forward strand.
GCCATCATTACAATATCCCGAGCGAGAGTTGGTCCTGCAGCGCCGCGCGCCTACGCACGAGCAACGTATTATGAAATTCAGGTTAACATTATAACACTCTTGCGGAAGACATAATGACGAGGAGGGAGAGGAAAGTCAAAGTCAAATACTAGGTCAAAGTCAAAACCTTTATAAAGGATACATATCATTGGGTTTAGATAAATATCATGGGTGTTTTTAATCCATATGTATTAAAATATTGTTTGTTTCCCTACTAAAAATAAGAAAAAAATAAAAAATGGGTGTAGATAAAGTCTTGTATGCAACTGTACATAATTAGATATTAAAACACTCATGTGATAAACCCACATTCGTGTTTTAACACCCCTCGTTATAGTACAGTTGCATAAATAACTATTACTGCATTGAATGGATAATAACATTTAAACATTTGTGTGAACATGTTCAGGTTAGGTGAAGGCCAAGCGCACTATCCAGTTGTGCATAAGAAAAAAATCATTCAGAATTTCAAAAAAAAAAGTTTTAATTAAAAAAATACCTTAAACTTTTGTGTCATCAACATTGTATTATGATGGGGAAGACGAGTTCAATTATCGTACTAATCAATAACTAAAACGGGTATATTTTATTAGTCCTACAAACTGTGCGTTAACTAGCCGCTGTCAAAGTTATGGTCTCCCGATTGTCTTTGTCTCTGATAAATTAATTAGTGAATCTGCGCCGACTATTCCAGAAATGCGATTAACTTAAACATACAATTGTTGGAAACACAATAAAGCAGTTGATGCAGTCAAGGCTATTAATAATAGCTAGAATTAGTAATGCTTCTAAGATGTTGGAATATCTGACAAACATTCCTTTAGACAACAATTCTGGTTTGAGAAATTCAAATATTAAGCAAGGGTATGCATGTCGTAGGTTATTCGTATAAATCGAATCTTTACAAAAATCCCAGTATGATTACAAAAAACCAAGTAATGGGAAAGGCAACTGTCAAAATGGTGCTGCGTACGCTTGTTCCACGAGAACTATGAAAACAAAGGACTTTTACTTAAAAAATAGTTTTTTAAGCTTTAAAATGATTAAATTCTGTGTTTAAGGCTAGGCTTTAAAAATGTTGACACTTGCAAATTTCCGGAAAATCTGGATATAGAAAAAAATGTCTAAATTCTGTAAGAATAAAAACGTCTTAATTTGGCTTTAAATTCCGGCATTTGCATTGTAGTGTGTCTTTTATATCCATTTTGGGTCAAATAGGTATTTTTCGGTAAAAAAAACACAAAATAAATACCTACTTTCCCATACATTTTGTACTGAACGTCTACTGTCTTAGGCGGTGGTCTGCAACAAACGCCGTGGGTCGCGTCCGGCGTAACGCTGTACGCGGCCTACGAATGCTTACTATGGAAACGTACTAGAGTGGTCTCTCTCACACGCGTGACGCGGCGCACGGACGCCGTGCGCCGCGTCCGTAGGTCGTACGCCGCCTACGCAGTCATTTCGGAGCATTCGGGCGTAAACGGACGCCGCGTTTTTGTCGCGCGTCACTCTGGAAATGGTGAAATTTAGGCAATTTAGGTAGGAAAAAGACGGAGTACTAATAGAATTAGTTAAATGAAACATAGTTTCATATTATTATGATGCCAGCAATAAAAACAATGTGTTGAAACACAAACGTTGGGAAGAAATAAGCTTGGTTGTTGGTCAACTAGGTGAGAATCCGTTTTCTTGACTTGCGTAGGTACTTTACCTATTTTATTTTTGTATTGTGTAGGTACCTAGGTACTTTGTTTTAAGGTTTTGTATTTATTTACCTTGCGTAGGTACTATGCGATAAAAATCAACTTAATATTTAAGTAGGTACTGACATTCATGACTCACTTTGGTAAGTACCTAAAGTGGGTATACACAGATCATCCATACCTATTTTAATCGCTAACGTCCGTTTACATTGAGCGTATGCGAAACTTAAAAACAGTTCCGAGTGGCCATCGCAGTGTCGTCTGGGACGCTGGACGCGGCTTCCAGCGTCGCTACCGGCGTTTGTTGCAGACCACCACCTTAGGAGCAAGCGTATGCAGCGACATCTACAATTAGCTTTGCGTTGCCATCCCCATTAGAATCTGAGACAGATTTTTGCAATCGTCCCAGTAATGTCTATCATTGGCGTGCATTTATTGGCTGATAGATAAATTTTTATCGGTAGATATTCGTGCTACGGTTACTGGTTCCTCACGAAGTGATTGAAGAAGGCAATTTCATGTGCACCCACCTACCCCCCAAAATATTTATTATTTGTTTATTGGTATGTATAACTTAACTGTTAAGGTGCAACAAAATTAATGCTCAATCATGAATACGAAGGAAGCCTTTCCCCATTACTTATCGCAAATTGTATTTGCCACTCGAACATAGAAAAGTGATTCCTGTATTGGAATGGTAAACACGATTTTTACTCAAATAAATCTATTCCCATGATTCTATTTTTAGAATGTCCCACCGTGAAAATCAATTGCCCGTTGAATTTTTCAGATATAAATTCCGCTGAAGCTCCTTTTCCAAAAAGCGCTTGAGCTGGCATGCAGCCAAAAGTGTTTACTTTTAAAAACGTTTAGTAACTACCCCCCTCCCACTCTACCCCGCCAAGTACATGACAGATACATTACCGTAACTTACAGCTCTCCAGGTTCCAGCTTAAAAATCTAGTTTGATATTTTGCAGAGAAATATTTTTACTTTACCAACTACTTGTTACCTTGATTTTTCATGCAGTAATTGATTGTAATTTTTGGGTAGCTGCAAAGTTTTAACTAGATGAAGCTATTTTTGATCATACTTATCTTTATGGGATGATTTGCTAAGGTATAGTGGACGAATTCTGTAAATGATACTGTTATTATAACTAACTCCCGTATTTTACCTGACGAGTTTCCTCTGGAACTGGATTTCCAGTGATAAATCATAACTCAGTATATAATAGCTAGTTGTACTAATAATATATCCAACAGATATTTAAATCTGACTAATGTGATTTCCCTGGAAAAAAACCGGTCAAGAGCGAGTTGGACTCGCGCACCGAGGGTTTCGTATTGCACCATTAAACCACACTGCAGAGTAGAATAATAAAATTAGTATTGCAGTTTTAGATCAGTGCCATCTCTTGACCGATAGTGGAACTAATGTTAACTTTTTAGAATTTTGATAATTTTCGAAAAAAGTCTGCTATATTGAGACATCGGTTTATTTTTCCTGTAATCTTTATATAAAGCCCTAGTAGCTACACTTCAAATTTTTAAGACCCCTTTTCAGTCCCTGTTGTAAAAAAGATATTTATTTTTTTATTTATTTCTTATTTGCAAAATAGTTGGGCAAATGTCATCTCAAACTATTATACTAAATTTCAAGTTGATACCATTAGTAGTTCTCGAGATATCAAGCTGTGACAGACAGACAGACAGACTGAGTCGCACCATAAGGTTTCCTTTTTTACTATTTTGGTACGGAACCCTAAAAACTAACAGTTTCGACATTTTCTTTGGTTTTTATTGTCAAAAGCTAAATAATATCAAGTAGTAACCCTAAAAATCTGGAATGCCGAAAACCCAGCCTACGAAAGCAATTCCTTTAACCAATTCCAGCATCCCTCCATCTTGGCTCGTAAACAAATTAAGGTTAGTCGTAAACAAATTAAGACCCAAACTAACACACGCATACCTTCGTATTTTTGTTTTATGTTGACTTACAGTGTTTGTTATCCGTAAGCACACGTAAACTTTAATTGTACATGTTTATCTGACTTGACGATTGTATTCCTTCTTTGTGTTTGTTTTGTTTTATAAGTTAAAGATATATTTAAAGTTTTGTTTTGCTTTCGATGAATTTAACGAATTGTTTCCAAGTATTTGATACAATTGTTTGGTTATCGACGTAGATAATTAATTCAGAGTTGTTTTAGTACAAAGGTAAAGTAAATGATTGTTAACAAAATTAAGATATAATTTTTGAAGAATTGTGTATCTTATAATTACTTACATCAATAAACAACATATTTTATGAATAAAAAAAAGATTATATCAGGAAAAAAAAACAAGGCTAAAAATATTTTTTTCGTCAATATGTAGATAGACTTTTTAATTCACTCTTATTTTTATACAACTATTTTCGAATCGCTTTTCGATTTTCGTTCGACATCTTATGGTTTTGAGTCATATGTCGAACGAAAATCAGTCGAAAAGAGCGCTCGACGCCAGCCGAGCGATTCAAAAATAGGGCCCCAGGGGGCTTACTATCAGCGAATAAGAAACCACCCTTGAACCGTTCAGTTCAAAAGCAGGCCTTAAACAGGACTGCTTAAGGCCTGCTTTTGAAGTAACCTTTAAGGTCATAGTACGAAAAAGTAAGGCAGTTCAATATAAGTCCTGATATAAGTGCTCATAGTAAGGCCCCTGTTCGTTTGAAGTTAGATCTCTTTAATTGCAGATATGTAAAACATAAATCACTCTAAATTTTAAATTGTTAAACAATATCTTTTTCAAAAATATATACATACCGGTCAAAATCATATACTCCCCTTTTATTTTTTGCTTTGCCGTAGTCGGGTAAATAAACGCACTTTACACGTTTGAACTATTTTGCGCGAAATATTACAAGAACCTATTTTTTATCTCGGCTCTAGTTACATTCCAATTCAATTCAAAAACTAAAAAACAACTTTTCCACCAACCGACTTTTACAACAGCACCTCATTTTCTCTGAAGTACTAAGAATTCCATGATAAAATGTCGAAGCAAAAACCACTATTTCAGTTTGCGGCTCTGTCCGAATGTAGATAGTAAAGTTTTTATTCCGTTGTATTCGAGGAGCGGTCACGGGGAAGTTTATGACTGTTCATGAATTATTTAGCTGACATTGACGGTACTGTGTTGTGTAAGTACATTTCTTCCCTTTTACGTCTGCTTAAAATGGTGACAAATATATTAACATGGTGGAATATTGTGAAAAGATTTGTAATTAATTTCCTGCGTTCACTATGAAGCGAAGTTATTTCGTTTAATTTAGCATGTTACATGACAATTTAACAATAATAATTATATTTTACTATAGTAAGCAAAATTTCAGCACTGAAACCTGACGTTTAATTCTTCATTTTATTTTACAATAAAGTTGACGGTTTTTTCTTTGCGATGTAAAATCAGTGTTATGTATGTATGCCATTGTGCTTGTTAACAAAAAAATCCCACCAAAAACATTTTCATGTAAATATTGCTGCCAAGACTGCCATGGCCCGCACTGTCAAAAAGTTATCAGACCTCATGTAGATCCAAGCTTCTACTCTACACGCCCTAACTCTACAAGCTTTAACTTCAAAACTCTACACCTTACTCAAAATATGTACGTACGTACGTACGCGTACATATTTTGAGTAAGGTGTAATACACGCACCGTAATTTCTTTAAACGAAATTAATTTTGTATGCTTAGGTGTTACAAATCCCTTTTTTGTGGCAATCCAAAAGCATTTATTTATGGGCGGGCGGGTGGTATATAGATTTCTTGCAAAAATTAACAGTAAACGTATTTCGCGTGGTTGCAAATTGAGTAAGGTACTGTAGTGTAAAGGCTGAAACTCATCATTAGCGATTGTTTTGCAAGTTAGGTAGGTACTAAAATATTCAGGCTTGGAAATTGTTATAGAGCATAATTATTTATTTTATTAAATATGTATTAAACAATATTTAGCTTAATATTAATTGAAACCATCTAAGCCGGCTAAATGTGAAAGGGTAAATGTTATCATTAATAAATGCCTAACTGGATAACGGTTTGATTTTCCGGGCATCTTTAGTCGACTTGGGACTGAATCTACGGTATTCTTGATCAAAGAATCGCCAACTCATTGAAATTATATTTGCATTTCGATTTTACACGCGATTGTCGTTAAAAAGCCTTAAACGACTAAAATCGCCTAACTAGTCATCCGGAAAATCGACCTGCGTTAATGCTCTATAAATGAAGTGTATATTGTACTTAGAATAATAACACCTAGAAGCCTGTGTGTCTGTGTCCTCGTATGCAAAGTGAGGCAACTAATACCAAGCCAGAATGGCTTAGTTTTCAAATTTATATCCTTCATACGTTAACTAATCGTATAACTGAAACCCAATAATATAGTAACTAGTCTTATAAATGTGGGAAAATTGAAACTGTTTTGTTCTTAATCGGTATGATTAGGGAATAATGTAGAATAACAATCTGAAAACGGAGCCATTTTGGCTGTTTTAGTTGCCTCACTTTTTACAGTGCGCTTTGTAGAGAACTATCGTTCTAGGTGTTATTATTCTAAGATATTGTATTATTACTTTGATTATGAAAAGACTTCCTTAGAAATTTTGGTAAAAGTACAATGTAAATAAGTACTCTATATAAGTCTAATGGTTTCATGTACTATGGGCAACAGCGTCGCTTAACCAGTTTGCAACAAAATTCGTGTGCGCGCGTATCGCCCCTGCACGAACTAAACGTATGTGACAGCGGGCGCGGCGTGCAAGCGATTTTAACCTTAGCAGTGGACAGTGGTTAAGCGACGCTGTTGCCCATGGTACCTAAAATTAAATCTGTAAAATTGATTGATGGCGAATTTGTACCAAAATTGGTACGTGATGAAATTTTAATCAAACGACAAATTGAAGGCGTGTGCTACCATGAAATTGAACAACTTTTCAGCCGGCAGATAAGGGCAGATGTTTCTAGTAAAAATATCGGCTGAACTAGCAATTTCAAATTAATTCACACGATATTAGTAAGTTGTTACGCCATGAAATCGTCATAAATTTAATTACATACGCTAAACTTATCAGAATGTCATCAAATATCTAATCAAGTGACAAGCACTGACAGTACCGTTTTCAGTACAACCAATTACTGTTTAAGTTATGCCAACGTAGCGTTAGTATCGCTAATTAGCCCGTAACAGGCCATAACGGGTGATTAACGGCGATCGACACTTCCCCCCAACTATCCCCCTTAAATTCCCTCCTTTACCTCTTCGAACCTCCTCGTCTCACCTTGAAAGTAAGTAAGGATAATCGATTTTGAATGTTTAATTTTTACAAAATTTAAAAGTAAGTAAGCCTATAATGAAAGAAGTTGAAGTTAAAGCATAACAAAAATATGCAAAGATCGTGAGTGAAAAAAGCGACCTCTACCTGACCTACCCTTATAGAGAGATTGACCAGCCATTTTTACTGTTCCCACTGCTGGGGCACAGGCCTTCCTTACGGGTGGATAAGGGGGTTGGGCCATAACCCACCACGCGGGCCCAATGCGAATCGATGGGTGTTAACGACTGCAATTGCAGCCGGGACCAAAGGCTTAACGTGCCTTCTGACCGAAGCATGGAAGTGCTCGAGATAATACATTTTTGGTCACCCATCTTATGACCGACCTTTGCGAAAGTTTCGCAATCGATGGGCCAGGCATTAATCCACTGCGCCATCGAGCTCCAAAGGGAGATTGTGTTTGTATACAATCTTCTTCTTCGTCCTGCCCTCTTCCTAGATCAGCTGGGGTTGGGCCACCTTATACGTTTTTGCCAGGAAGTTCTATCCTGGGTTGTCAATTGTTGAAGGTCTTGCTTTTTCAACTCCTTCTCGATATTCGGCCACAACGTTGCCGGTGGTCTGCTCCTTCCTCTACTGGCCGTGAGTACTTATACTCAGACTTTCTTAACGGCTTAGTTGTCATCTCTTTTCTGTATATGGCCGTACCATCGGTGTCTGCTTTCAGACAGTTTTTCGGTAATGGGTATTATTTAAGAGGAGCCTCTTTTCTAAATAACTAAATTTGTTTCTGATATCTTATATAGGTGTGTAACAACGGAACACAACAATTTTTAAATTGTTGTTATGGCGTCAGACTTAGGTAAGATGGTGGTAGCTAGCCAAACGGACTTGAAATAAACCCTACCACCAACCAAACCAAGTACAAATTGTACTCTCCCTGGGAATCGAACCCGGGACCCCTGCGTCTTACACGGGTGGGTGACCCACTAGACCACAGAGGCGGTTGGTTGTCCAGGGGGCTGTCTAATTTAAAAAATCTATCGCAATCGCTTTCGTTTGACAGATGGATGTGTCACATTGCTGCATTTCTTTGGTAAGTTTTTATTTGTGCCAAAAAGAAGCTTCAATGTGTTACATCCTGAAAGCGATTGCGATAGATTTTTAAATTAGACAATAGAGAGACAGGTCCGGCATTCCGCGCCATACAGCATACAATTTCTTCATTATACATTTAATACCTATAATTATTATTACCTAGTGCTATATTTCAGACGTAATCAGAAAGCAGTAGTACTTATTACAAATCTTGAAAACAAAAAGTAAAGAAATATATATGAAATTAACTTTCTTTCACTACATTGTGTACCTTTTTGTCCGATTAATCGACCCAAAAAAATCAACTACTTCAGTCAGATCGGTCGGCCTCAGCAATCAGACCTCGCGTTCACAGGGTGAAATATTTATTCATTATTCTTTATTCTTCAAAGTTCAAGTTAAGTTTTGTTATTCATTATTCTTCAGTCCATTGACTTTAATCGCCATGCAGCATACGTCATATTTGAACAAAAAAATCTCAGATTCAAAAGAAAAAATCTCTGTAACCCCTTATGATTTAATAAGAGATGTATCTTCAATTCTATAACTTAATTTCATTTTATGAAATGTTCGTTCTTTCTGAGCACGTTTTTACTCTATTTGTACATGAAATTTTGTTTTTGATTACATTGACAGAGACATAATAGAATCATCAACGCAGTGCTGACATAAGTCATCGAAGAGAAAGATTTGAGTTTTCGATAAAACATCGATCTCATTATCCTCGTGATCGTGATGAAAGGTAACATCTGTCTGCTGTCTAGAGATGACATCTAGACAGACAAGGTGATGTAGACGCCCAGAAGGTCACAAAATAACAAATTATTCTCGTAGAGCAGTAGGTTACGGCATCGCCCTCCGATTGCGGCAGTAAACCAAATTTCGCAAGTTTCAAGGGACGGGTGACTAGAAATTTAGTAGCTCGAGCTCTTTCGTTCTTCAGAAGCCACGCTAGCTAAGCCGTATTGGCAGCATTAGCAGTTGTAACAATCCGCATTGAGCCCGCGTGTTAGGTTATGGCCCGTCCATCTTATCCACATATAAGGAAAGCAAGTGCCCCAGCAGTGGAGACTGGGGACATTGAAAATGGCTGATGTGCATTATAAAAACCGGCCAAGTGCGTGTCGGGCCACGCGCAGTAGGGTTCCGTAGGTACATTATATACCATACCATATTTTAATAGCGCTATCATTTTTCGTCTGAAAAAATAACTTTGTTTTTCACAGTGTTTGTATGAATGACAAAGTTATATTTGCGGTTTTGGAAAATGTACTATATCTCAAAAACTAATTACTGTATCTCGTTCAAACCAATTTTCGTTGAAAGTTTTTATTAAGATCTATAGCATATATTTTTTTTAGATTTTTCACCCTCTTACTTTAAAAGTTAAAGGGGGGGGGACACACATTTTACCACTTTGGCGGCAGATATCTTTCAAACGGTTGACTTTGAAAAAAAATAGTCTTAGGAACCTCAATGTCATTTTTAAAGACCTATCTATAGACACCCCACAAGTATTGGTTTGATGAAAAAAAATATTTTCAGTTTCAGTTCCATGTATGGGGAGCCCCCCCTTAATCTTTTATTTTATTTATTTTTGTGTAAAAATCGTAAAGCGGTTCACAGAATACACCTACTTACCAAGTTTCAACTATGTAGTCTTAATACTTTTGGAATAAAGTGGCTGTGACATACGGACGGACAGACAGACAGACAGACAGACAGACAGACAGACAGACAGACAGACAGACAGACAGACAGACAGACAGACAGACAGACATGACGAATCTATAAGGGTTCCGTTTTTTGCCATTTTGGCTACGGAACCCTAATAAATGACGATTGTTTAGCGCATTGGCAGCAATCTTGCCTGTTTAGTCAATGGTCCCTGGTTCAAAATCCTAGTAGGGGTATTTGTGTGTTAAGCATTTATTCTTGGGACATGGAGGCTTAGGTATATTTGTCTATTAGCTATTTAGTAATCATAATATAGACATACCTTTTCTTAGTTCGGGACATAAGTAAATGGGTGTGATTTATCTAAATTTTCTCAATAAATAAAAGGTCATTAAGCGAGTATAGACTTATTAAATTATGTTATATTCTTGGGACATGGAGGTTTAGGTATATTTGTCTATTAGCTATTTAGTAATCATAATATAGACATATCTTTTCTTAGTTCGGGACATAAGTAAATGGGTGTGATTAATCCAGATTTTCTCAATAAATAAAAGGTCATTAAGCGAGTATAGACTTATTATATTATGTTATATTTTTGGGACATGGAGGTTAAGGTATATTTGTCTATTGGCTATTTAGTAATCATAATATAGACATATCTTTTCTTAGTTCGGGACATAAGTAAATGGGTGTGATTTATCTAGATTTCCTCAATAAATAAAATGTCACTAAGCGAGTATAGACTTATTAAATTATGTTACATTCTTGGGACATGAAGGTTTAGGTATATTTGTCTATTACCTATTTAGTAATCATAATATAGACATTTTCTTAGTTTGGGACATAAATAAATGGGTGTGATTTATCTAGATTTTCTCAATAAATAAAAGGTCACTAAGCGAGTACAGACTAATTAAATTATGTTATACGTCTAAATACAGGGGGGCTATTACGAAAATAACGTATGCAATTGCGTAACACAGTCACTTGGCCACGATAATCGTCCGCAGTTCGTTGGTTGTAGTTATAACAAACATTTTGAATTTGGCTATCGTAGTTTATGGACTACTATACGAACGATGTCAGATACGCTAGAGAGAAACTGTCAAACTCACACAATTTCTTCGCAATATCGCATACGAAAGTGATTTGTAATAGGAAACAAACAAAACGAAGCACGGACGTAGCTGCGTGTATCGCATTAAACTTTTCGTAATAGGCCCCCTGTAATGAAGATTAAAAAAAAATCGGTTGAAAAATATGAACCTTCATATTAACAAGCATCGCGTGTAAGGTACAAAATAAATACACAGGTATAATTTACAGGCTGATAATCTAAAACTATAAAAACTTGTACTAAACTACTCCAAATTTAATCAAGGTTATTAACACCCAACAACGCTAGAGTGGGTACTCACTTAGATTTGCGAACCTCCGCGCTCTGCGATGCTGAAACAGTGCGCCAAACATTTTTTTTCACTTTCGCTATGGTATAAACTACTCGTAGGTTCGCATTCGTATTCGCACAGGTACACACTACAGCGCACTGTTGCAACACAGCATAAACACATTTTTTGTGAAGGTTCGCGGAAAGCGGAGGTTCGCGAACCTAAGTTACCCACCCCTACGTTGTAAATAATAATAAAAATACTAACCTTCTTGCATTCGGGTAAAAAAAACGAAACCAAAAATAGTTTACACTATATGAAAATTAAATTAACTGTACAAATACTTTTTTATTTATAGCTAATTTGTTTTAAAAAATCTTTAACTGTTCTATATAACTTATTTTGACGTAATACTGTATTATGTTATGTGTTATTGCTTTCGAAACTAAAATGTTTTATTGAATAGGTACTTATTTTTTCGATATTGTTCATGACGTCACCAACTTGTACAAACTACCTATGAACAAAACAATTAGTGACCATTTCGAATGCCCGATTAGAATCAGTTGCTTTTTATAGCTTACGACTACCACTTTTAAAATAAGCCACTCTATCAATCAATCTAGTAAAAACAACTTTGTAATTAGAAGTAACAAATGAAATTTACGAGTATAATGGAATTCGGTCTTAAATACGTGGGTAATATCAACTTTATACAATTATACGTATACATTTTGGGAAAGTATGTAAGTGCATTTTTACATTAAGTACAGATGTTACACTAAGTTTACAGTAAGTTTAGATGAACTGATTTGTTGCTAATAAATTTAAGCCTTTTTTATTTAATAATATGTGGATAAAAATTTCTGTAACATTTTATGCAAAGTGAACAGTTTGTAGATCTACTGCTCTAGGTAATATTTAATTTAATTTATGTAACTTGTAACTCAGAGCATTTCTATGTTATTCTGTCAAACCTATAAAAACTAATGCCAAAAAATTCGATTGACTATAGATTTTGGTATTAATCAGTCTTACTAGATCTCATTATCCGCTTTTTGAAAGAGTTCAAATATTCTTTCTGTTATGCCAATTATCACCATACATTAACAACAATCAAAACCGGCGCTTAATGAATAGGGAACATGCATAAGTCACCGATTTTGATAAATTGAGCTTGGTCGCTGCGGACACGTATAAAAACATAATGGAACAGAAAAAAAAATAAAAAATATATATTTTAGTTATATCACACAGGGGAAAATAACGATTTTTTTTTCATTTTCAGATATAATGCACTTAACAGTCGGATAGAATATCGAAAAAGAAATAATATTTTGTATGACACATATGTACTTAAACGCAATATTTAGGGAGATATTTAAAAATTCTTGGCTAACTCCATTAATACGCCTGAAACGTGACATGAGTGACGTCACAAATGTTAACCTTTTTGTATAGAGTTTTTGGCGGGAGCTGATGCGTGCTAACTTCAAGTGACTATATCACGAGAAAAAACGCATGAGAAAAGTTTTAATATTGTAGTTGATTTTCTCACGCATTATACTTTTGATTTTGATACAAAAAAAATTGATGCATGTTCCCTATTGCAGAACAAACATTGTTTTCCTATTTCTGAAAGTAAATACCTATGAAAACGGTATGTTTTCCTTACTGTAAGCAAAGTCAAAATTGAAAGCGAGCATTCTCTTGCAATTAACTCGTTCCATGCACACATTTATTTTTCTCTGTCCAATCGGGCGAGTGGTCAAATAAAACCATCCATTCAAGCTGCGACACGAACGCCCGACAACAATCGGCCGCGTGTCGCACCGACACTAAACGACTCTGTTCGATTAAAAACGAACCAGTGTCTAACTTGTTGGGGTGAAACAAACATGCATATATTCTATGTTACTTGAAACTAAATATTTTCACTGGAAAAAAACTGCATGACTCTAAACTTTTCAAAGCCATATTTTACCTTTTTATTCAGGTTAGGTAAAGAAACAACTTTCATGAAAATAACATTTAGATTTTCGGAACGATAACACCATTAAAACTTATTCTAATGATCAAATTTTAATGTTAACTGTAAAAGTACTTTCACATTTTCACCTCTCAAGCTTACGCGCTCACTAGACATGAAATAAAACACTTTTTAACGGATACCTACTAGCGCGGGTTTATTGAATGTACTTTGGTAATTAGTTGGTATTTGGTTTGATTTTTGGTTTTCCCAACGTTTCCCGACGAAGAAATTTGTTTAATATTAATTTAAATATTAATTTCTGAACGTCCTTAAAAAAATCATCGCATGAGTTTAGGCTCACGGGTAGCTGCAGTCCTCCGTGACCATGGCAGCTGCAAAGATGCCGAAACGTCGGGAAAATAAAAAATCAAACCAAATACCAACTAATGACCAAAGTACTTTCAATAAAACCGCGCTAGTATCTGTTAAAAAGTGTTTTATTTCATAACTCCACATTGTCTATTACGCCAAAGCTCATGGGTTGGAATTGGAGGTTGTCCCAGCGTTTGTTTGTGTAATGAGTAGGTACTTACTTAGATTAGTACTTATATATATTTGATAGCGACAGGGAATGAAATGAAAGCGGACTGTAAATTGATATGTATATATAATGAAGGAATATTAAATTAATTACCTAGAACAAGCCTATTAGGTAGCAGCAACGATGACAGATGCAGATATTATTGACAAGTAAAAAAGATGACAGTAACACAAAGAGTTTTGATTTAAAAAGGTTTCTGAAAAATAAACTAAACCTAGCACAGCAAGGAGGTGCGCAACAATATTTTTTTTATAATAGAAATATTTGAAATCGAGTCTTGGTCGTATAGAGATAATATTAAATATAGTGCATTATTTCTATTGAAGCTATCGGTACTGACTGATTCTTTTAGATTAGTTCCTTTTTTTAAAGCTTAATAAATTGTATTCCGAAATTATTAAACAAATCGAGTCGTGGTTAAAACAAAGTTAACTATTTCCCAGCCCCTAAATCTATTCGCGTGCTCGTTCGAGGCCAATCACCGGAGGTTTGGCTGTGATGGAGTTATTACGGGTTACACCGCGAACCGGCAAATTAAGCCAACAGCTTTGTTGATTGCCTCGGATAGAGGTGCTTTGGAACTATTTTGAAAAACGGTTTTGGAATTTGAAACTTTTACTGTTTTGGAAAAGCAATTTTCGTGTTGCCGGAGCACAAAGACTTCCTTCTTACTTTCATTGTTATTTATTATTATGTATGGGTTGATTTTTTTTAATTATTAAAAAGAAAGGTTCTAGAATAGCGGCCGCGCACCGGACGACGTTCCGTGGGTAGGCCCCCGACAAGGTGTACCGATGATCTGGAGCGCGGTCGGGGTGCGCCGCTGGATGCGGGTAGCGCAGGACCGCTCATCATGGAAATCCTTGGGGAGGCCTACACCCAGCAGTGTCGTGTGGCTGATATGATGAACGTTTTTTTATTGTTCAGTTTTGAGTCCTATATACGAAATTCTCATGAACTAGTAGGTATTTTAATTTGACTAGAGAGACAAAGACAATAATCAAAATTTTATAAAATGCTTCCACATTTAGATTATCAATAAAGCAAATTTGATTTTATTCAGTAAAATTGTAATTTAAGCAAAAGCAAGTTCTCATTTTAGCTTTTTTATTACATAATTTTCTGTCGAATTCCTATCGCAAAAATATGAATTAATTAATACTTATAAAACAACCTATCTTATCTGCAATTAATTAAAAGTAAATTATTAAGAATTCGCGAGCGAACAGCAACAAGTACTGCCAGCTCAGATATCTCACGGTTCATTTGGTCGTGATGTAATCACTAAAGAAATTATGGCGGAATTTCACCGTAAAACCGTCCAAATCTTGATGAACGAAAATTGAATTAGTAACCTCTACTTGAGTAAAAAGCAGTGGGTTTGGGTCTACTGCGTAACTATAGACATGAAGGTCAGGCTTATTTTGACATTAAAAGTCCCATTTTTTATAACTTTTTGTCGCTGGCCGCTTCCTGTTTAATGAAACCCGTAAAAACGGGATGAGTGTCGTTAAAAGAAGAGAGAAATCGAAAAAAAATCTAAAGAAATAGGGCCTTCAAATGTCAAAATAAGTCTGAATTTCAAACGTGGTAAAAAACTAACTTTAAAGTTTCCCGGTGAGTTTATTCTAAAAATAAAAAAAACCGGTCAGGAGCAAGTCGGACTCGCGCACCGAGGGTTCCGGTACCATCATAATTGCCCCATCAAACCACACTGCAGGGTAGAATAATAAAATTAGTATTGCAGTTTTAGGTCAGCGCCATCTCTTGACTGATAGTGGAACTAATATTAACTTTTTTAGAAATTTGATAATTTCTAAAAAAGTGTGCTATATTGAGACATCGTTTTATTTTTCCTGTAATCTTTATATAAACTGCTGTCACATGGAATTATTTCAGATTTTTCTCTTTGCAAACTTCGGAGATAAGGGGGGGAACGGTATTTTTTTTTACATTTTTCATCATAAGTCGAAAACTATGAAAAAAAATATGATACCCCACATGCCCTAGTAGCCCCACTTCAAATTTTTAAGACCCCTTTTCAGTCCTTGTTGTAAAAAAGACATTTATTTTTTTATTTATTTCTTATTTGCAAAATAGTTGGGCAAATGTCATCTTAAACTATTCCAAATTTCAAGTTGATACTATTAGTAGTTCTCGAGATATCCAACTGTGACAGACAGACAGACAGACAGACTGAGTCACACCATAAGGGTTCCTTTTTTACCATTTTGGTACGGAACCCTAAAAGCTGATTCTTTTTTCTCTGTGATTTCCACAACAAAAGTGCTTCAACTATTTAAATCAATTAATTAATGTTTTGAAAACATCCCTTCGTATCCCGTTTCGTTCCAAATTCAAGGTGACTAACAATGGAAATAATTAATGATTAATCAATAGGATAAAACAACCATGACTCGGATTGAAATAAAAAAAACATCATCACCCGAACATAATAAGACCCTACCAGAATTTTAACCCGGGACCTTTGGCTCAAGGGGCAAGGGGCTTAGGTACCAAAACATAATAAAGCTTTGAGATAAAACTACTGCAACATTTGGACGTTTTAACTGAACAAAAAATTCCTGCTTTTTATTTCATAATGCAACATCCCGACATTCAATGCCGAGCCAGATTCATTTTCATAAATTATTACAAAGAAAGGAAATCTCGATTTCCTTTCAATAATAAGAATAACATTCGTTTTATGTTTTCAATCGTTGCAACGCTTCGCAGTAAATCACGTCGCGCCACGATCGCGTCGTAGAACAAAGTAACTGAAAAGTTTCAATAAAGGCTTTATGGCCGATCGCCAACCAGTCGGCTCTTAATAAAGAAAATGTTCAGCTTTAGTACTTAAGGGGGGTGTTCACCTGAACAACTCGTAAGTAACGTAACTTGACACGTTTTCAAAACGACAGTAACTATAGCACAAACATCTATCGGAAAAAAAACGCTGTTAGAAAACTCAATACAGTCATTTTGTATGGAAAGTTTGTACAATGCTTTACCGCCAAAAACCAAACTGTAATTTTCCATAGATAATTACTCTATCGAGTACTGTTACGCGTGGTTTTTTTACACGACTGCCCAAAAAGGAGTGTATATGTGTTCAGGGTTCATGTATGTTTGTGAGTATGTGAGTTTCTTTATTCCACCATAACTTCTAAATGGCTTAACAGATTTGGATGTATGGGGTATCGTTTGAATCCTTACATCATTTCGAGTGACACTGGCTATACTTTTTTTGAGAAAAGTCAATATGGCGACTGTACGACGCCACTTTTAAATTGTGAAAAAAAAAATTTCTTCAATTATTACAATATTAGTGCGGCGGTAATCTTAAAAAAGACGCTTAGAAAACACTTTTCGTACAAGTCATCTCGGAAATATGAAAATTTGGTATCGATGCATTCAGTACGATGCCCTGATTACAAATATATAAGATGACAAGTGCGAAAGTGGTGGGGGTAGAAACTGTGACGTCATAAAGTTTTCAGTACAAAGAAATTTTTTTTTCATACCATGTGGTATATCAAATGAAAGGGCTTTGTGAGTAGATTGCGAATATATAACACACTATAACATTTTCACTACTTGGTCTAACAAATTATTAGCAAACGTCGAAAAATTTTGCAATTCAGAGTCGCCATTGAACCGGTCTAGATTGAAAACGACTGAATTGATTTTTACAAAATACATAACAAATAACTCTGCACATACTCTTTTCAAATGTCTAAAGGTAATTGACCAAAGATATTTAAAAATAAGAAAAGGACATCAGTTTTAATGACAGCATAATTTTCTGCTTTTTCTTAATTCTCAGATTCCTTTAATAATTAATAAAAAAACAAATAAATAAACTTTCGTATGTTAATCATTTCTTGTCCTACTTAGTAAACAGTATTTGACAGTTTCCATGCTTCTTTTAAATTTAAATCACTATGAAAAATGTGTTAACAATTTCTTTGGTTTTCTATGCGTGGAAAACCATTTGTTGAATTTTAAACATGATTATTTCAAAAAAGAATTGAGCAAAGTTTGTTTACCAAATAGGACAAGTAAGGATAACTAAAAGTAATGACAAATACACATGGAAAACACACACAGTTGCTCGGAGACCTAAATAACCTGACGAAACTCAATAGGCAAAAGTTATTTAGAAAAAAACAAAACAATACACAAAAATCACAATCTTTTTAATGGGTGTAAAAGGGGCTTAACGGGTATAAATAATCATTCATAAAATACAACAAATGTTATACCACGCATAGAATACCAAAAATATTGTAAATTGTTAATAATATTTGATTTAATAAGACAACATATTTTAAAAATAGTGATTAGGTTTACAATAAGTATCTAAAGTGTCAAACTTTGGTTATTTAAACCTTCGTCTGTTTATTCTAACTTGTCCTAGTAAGGATAAACATACGAAAGTTTATTTATTAATTTTTTTATTAATTATTAAAGGAATCTGAGAATTTGGATAAAGCAGAAAATTATGCTGTTATTAAAACTGATGTACTTTTCTTATTTTTAAATATCTTTGGTCAATTACCTTTAGACATTCGAAAGAGTATGTGCAGAGTTTTTTGTTATGTATTTTGTAAAAATCAATTTAGCCGTTTTCAATCTAGACCTGTTCAATGGCGACTCTGAATTGCGAAATTTTTCGACGTTTGCTAATAATTTGTTAGACCAAGTAGTGAAAATGTTATAGTGTGTTATATATTCGCAATCTACTCACAAAGCCCTTTCATTTGATATACCACATGGTATCAAAAAGAAATTTCTTTGTACTGAAAACTTTATGACGTCACAGTTTCTACCCCCACCATTTTCGCGCTTGTCATCTTATATATTTGTGATCAAGGCATCGTACTGAATGCATCGATACCACATTTTCGTATTTCCGTGATGACTTGTGCGAAACTAACCTCAAACCTTGTTTTACCGCCCTACTATATGGGCATCAAATGAAAGGCCTTAATGAGCACATTCCAAAACTATATACTTTATCACTAAAATGTGTAAAATAAAAATAAATAAATTTACAAATATTAAAAACACGACTGCCTTGCCAAAAACGAACTTAAAAGTTAAATAACAAGTGTCATTGCAGTTGGGGGACCTATTTGATTAAAAATTGTTCCACAAAAGGTCCCCCGACTGCAATGACACTTGTTATTTAACTTTTAAGTTCGTTTTTGGCAGGGCAGTCGTGTTTTTAATTTTTATTTTAAATTTATTTATTTTTTTCTCGTTCTCGATAGATGGTCGTGCTAGGTGTACAGAATTTTGATTACAACTTCGTACAACTTTGGTATAACGGTGACACAGAAATGGACGACATGTTGTTATTTTTGATAGCAAAATAATTTAATTAAAAGAATGTCATTTTTTGGCAGAAATGTTTTTACTTAGTTGACGACTACTTACTTACGTAAAAAGTATGATATGTTTTTGGATACCCAAAATCATATTACCGACATAATATTCTATCTTTTGAGTTTTAAAGCTGCGGTTATGTATTCCGAGGTCGGTAGGGGGGACCCGCTAAGGCAGTTTTAAAGCACTATTCTAAGTATATTATTAACTGGCTGAAACAATCAAAAACATTGAATTCTCCTTTTCAGATAAAATAAACTCAATTTGAATTATATTTCACAACTAGCTTCCGCCCGCGACTTCGTCCGCGTGGATATTCGGGAAATCCATAGGGAACCTTTGACCAGGATAAAAGTATCCTATGTTTTAATCCAGGCTATAAATTATCTGTGTGTCAAATTTATGCAAATCTGTTCAGCTGTTTTTGCGTGATTGAGGAACACACATCCAAACCCATGAACTTTCACATTTATAATATTAGTAGTTTCACAATACCTTCTTCTCATTATATAATATGTAATTTTAACATGTAAACGCTTCCCAATAGTATGTACAAGGTTTTACTAGCAGCCTTAAATCACATGAACGTTCATATTTCACTCAGGGACCTATCTAGGAAACTGATGTTTACAGGAAAAGCGTTAAGCACTTTTAGTTCAGTTCTCAATCATGTCATATCGCATAGGTTACTGCATAAGTAAGAAGTATTACAGCTAAAACTAAGCAGAAAATATAGTAGGCAGAACAATTTTATTTATATGCTTGAACTGGAAGCCAGTTCTACAGGTAATGTAACAGTAAATAATGTTTTCATGCTTTTTCAAAATGAAATTCAGAGAGGAATTACTGTCATTGATTTCCCTTCAATCTATTCACAGCTTTATCTTTATTTTTTTAGTTTCTGTTAGAACTTTAACGAGAAAAAAAATGCGCGTAAAAGTACTCGATAGAGTAAATTATCTATGCAAATTTTAATTTTGCTTTTCGGCGGTAGATGGCGCTATACAAATTTCCCACACAAAATAAATCTAACGAGGCTTTAACGCGCGTTATTTTTTCAATAACTGTTTGTGCTAAAGGTGCTGATTAGTTAAATACCATGGCACAAACATCTATTGAGAATAAAACGTGCGTAAAAAAATCAATAGAGTAATTCTGTATCGGAAATTTGTATAGTGCCATCTACCCAATGATATTAAAAGTAAAGATAAGTTATACGCCAACATCGTTGCTCTTTAAAACAGTGTAAAAGTACTAAAGATACACACATTGACCGCTGCATGCGCATTGGCTGCCAATTGATAGCGCGTCAGCTGTCTCCTTCACTCACACACGCAAAGCAGACAGCTCGCTCTTTGTACAATATGGCCGAATAAAATAATAGAAAATACATATTTTTATTAAATACAGTACTTACGTGTGAAATTAAGCATTTTTCCGATCTCTGATTGTTGCTGTATAATTTGTATATTATCGTCTTAAGACGCAAGGAGACATTTTTTTAATGGAATTTCACAATTTTATCGCGTCTGACTGACGAGAGCCGCGTGTATTTCTGTGTCGCGACCCTGTGCCTGACTAATTGAAAGTCGGGCAATTACCTGACTTTCGTATTGCCATTTTGGAGTGCGGGTAACGTATCTATACTTTTTTAATATATCATTGCATCTACCGCCGAAAAGCGAAATGAAATTTCCCATACAGAATCTTTCTATCCTATCGTGTATTATTACGTGCGTTTACTTTCTCTATAGATGATCGCTGTTGTAGAGAAATGCACAGTTTATTTTATGGATTCGTGTGTTTAGTAAATGAGAAATCTGCAAGGCGAAAGGCATTCACAGTGTACTCTATGTACTAGCGGTCTCCGCATCTGCCTTTAATTGTCGCAAGAACATAAACGGAATTCTTTGCAAAGCACTCCCGACAATTGTGTAAAGTGTGAAGCACACATACTGTCGGTTCACTACCCGCATTCATTAACAGAACTCATTCGGGATGAAACGCTGAGTCGTTTCGCGAACTTCAGCAGTAAAATTAAGCATTTTAGTAACATCGAGGGGGTAAACTTTTACGGCCCCATCTAACATATAATTTAGAAACAGCAATAAATGGTTCCTAAGCAAACGTGAATGTTCTCCGGCTATTTGCCGACCTATTTTTGAACTCTGCGTAATGAACGCGGTACGTACGAGATTTATTTGCGCTTTAAATATGGGGAGTTGGTATAAATTTATTAAATGGAAAGAATGACCCCAGTTAATGGATATAAAGAACGTTTATTGAAGTAAATGAATTTTGGAATAAAATACAAATGTGTGAAAAAAATTCGTTGCAGCACCCATTCAAAAATATTTAAATGAATATAAGCTAAAAATAAATTTGGTATTATCATTGTTATTTTCAGCCGCACCAACAAATATTTTTTTTAAAGTACCAGGATCACATGAGAAAATACACCGGGCCAAATTAGCCAACAACGACTCATTTGTCTACGTTGGGCATTTGTGTGTACTTACCTTTAAGTAGTGGATCGAAGTGGAAAAAGAATTATGCCCTATTTACCTAAAACGGTGGATCGAAGAGGAAAAAATATCCATAGCTCCACCAGTGGAGCCTCGTCGGTAGATCGTTGTAGAATGAGGGCTGAAGTGTTTAAACTTATTTTTAATTATTGGAGTGAAAATATTAGTAATTTCACCTATATACCTTACCTATACCTATTCATAAAAACATATTTTTGTATTTAGCCTATTTAATAGATAATTATAAAAGTAATTATCTCTCTTTTATAATTTTAAACATTTGTAAGTCGATTCATACAGGTTAAGTTCAACATGAAATTTTAAACTTCAAGGCTAGGCAAACAATTCAATACTTGTTACAACTTTATATGTGAACTTTATATTCAGTATCCTTGAATACTAACGAACATGTTTCGATACTTAGTAAAATAAATAAACGATTACGTTTCATTTTGTTTGTTACATAATTGACGTAGACTTTCAGTTAGGGTAAAACCGGGATAGATGCCTCATTTTCAAAAAACCTAACTTCCCAAACTCGCAACTAAGAATTAATAGTATAAGTAGGAGCCGCAGTCACCCTGCAACTCATTGTCCACGGGCTGTTGTACGGCGTGGATGCTTTTCGCTCGTGCGTGCAACCAACTCTGCGGCGAACTTCACGCACACGTCAAAGTATTAAATGTTATTATTTGCCGTTGTATAACTTTATAAGTAGTCATAAATATCGTTATATTTTTTATTACGTTAATGTACAGATTCATTTAGTGTGCAACTGGGTGTTAATATTTTTTTTTTGTTTCTAATTTATTTAAAAACTACTTGGGCATCTATCCCTATCACAAAAGATAGTTGACCTGAATTTTCAAGGAATAGGTACCCTTTAGGGCTTATATTTGGTGTCGGTGTATATTTATAACATTTTTTTTGTGTTTTGTTATATTTTTATGTATTTACGTATATTTATATTTGGACTCTTTACTGATTGTAGCTTCAAGATTTAGCTGCCCTTAGGGGCATCTATTTCGTCATGTGTG
The DNA here is from genome assembly GCA_943789525.1 of Agriphila geniculea. Lineage (NCBI taxonomy): Eukaryota > Metazoa > Arthropoda > Insecta > Lepidoptera > Crambidae > Agriphila > Agriphila geniculea. The sequence goes on from OX038871.1 coordinate 25,509,309, forward strand.
TATATGTATATGCGTGTATATTTTAAATTATTTTTAGTGTTCTGTTATATTTTTATGTATTGACGTGTATATTGCTGCTTTAGGAGTAAAAAATACTCATACAATTTGGTTGGGTTTTTCGTTTACACTATCCCTAGCACTGCAGGCTTCTTAGTATTTTCATGGTGGGGCAACTATCCATACAGGCAGGCATCAATCCTCAAAGAAAGTTTTCCATATATTCCATATATTCACATATTCTGCAAAATCTGTAATTGATAGGTCAAAAATAAATAATGATGGCACAACATAAATAATTAAGCTATTCATAGAAATTATTCATATTAATGAATATTTTTTAAATTAGAAGGCTATTTTAAAAGTAGGGCATCTATCCCGTTTTTACCCTATATCGAACATAGGAAATTCATTGAAATATGAACTTGATACTCAAATATGAACTTAATATCCTACAAATACAAAACAACCAATTTATACTTCCAAAGGCTTCATTATAAGAAAATATTTCAATGTAGACTATTTACGGAAAATAAGGTAACCGAAGCCAAAGTGATTATTAATTATCATAATTGTATTACTTACCCGAGTAGATAATAAGTTATAATAATGAAAATTATAAACAAGCACTGTCTTAACTAAATTATAGAGCTTCGCTTAATACCAAAATGTCTAGAAAATATCTATTTATAAATTCCGTTCACATTAATTAGTACCGTGTTTAAAGCATCTTAGGTGAAGTTAATTAAGGAGTTTTTTTACTGCCTGCTTCGGTGGAGTTGTAGCTTCAAAAATTAACCAACAGGAGTTAAAATTACACCTTCTCCTTATAAAAGTTATAATATCAATATGTAGATTTTGTTTTAACTATCATTCAAGATTGAACGAATAAATGACATCAGAAAACTTGATGACGATTTTGTCTCGTAATATATAGTCTAGTGAAAAAGAATTTAAAGTTTAGAAAAAAATAGTAACGTTTGGATACTGTAGTGTAGGAGGTATAATAATATATTACACTCGACGTCAGAAAAATCGCACCTCTTCGGAAATAAGTTTAGGCTTGCCCACCTGCTATTGCTAGCTAACGTTTTATAGTGTAAATGGTGATATCTACTGAAAGAACATTTTATGAGCTTTCAATTAATAATTCTTTATTTTAACTAACATCACCGTTACCATAATTAAACGCTTAAAGCGTTATTGCTTGCGCCGCCATAAAAGGGAAATAAAAGGGGTCAATTTAGGAAATGCGGGTAAATTCGATACAGAGACTGATGATGGCGAAAACGCACTTCAACAGTTAAATTAAAAAATGGAATACCCAAGATGGATACCATTGCCCATGAAGTTGCTCTAATATTGCAAAAAAAAATGAGGCAATGTAATGTTGCTCGGAAACTGAATCTCAGTAATTGATGCCGTTCGACGAGTATTCCAACGGTTTCTAGAGACTGTTGGCTATGTCCGAAGGGGAAGAAGTATATAACAACACTTACCATTAAATTAGATAGGATTAAAATAACTTTGAAGAAGTTTTTGAAAAGGTGCGATTTTTCTGACGCCGAGTGTATATCACTTATCGAAAAAAGAAATAAATTATTAACTAATTAATGTTGGGCCTTAATTATTTAGTTGCGTGCTAAAATACCATAGTCAGTATAGTCACATTAGTTGCTCTAAGAATAATCATTTATATCGTATTTACAATTAGTTCTGAACATGTGAATCTATATTCCAGGTCTAGAAAATTGTGGTTGAAGTATGAATGTAGGTATATATAAAAAAAAACACAAAATTAGTACAAACAAAAACATAACAGTTTTAACAAATAGTCAGCATCCTACTAATATTATAAATGTGAAAGTTTGTGGATTTGTTCCTCAATCACGCAAAAACTACTGAGCGGATTTGGTTGGAATTTGGCACACAGATATTAAGTAGCCTACATTAAGACAGAATACTTTTTATCCCAATATTCCCACGGGAACCGGAACCACGAGGGTGAAACCGCGGGCGGCCGCTAGTAATACATAATAATATCTTACATACCAAAAAACAAACCATATTTCAGTATAGAACACAAACATGTGAATATTAAGCAACATAACGAAAACCGCAGGACATTTCACGAAGGTACAATTTAATATTAACTAAAAAGGATTTGAGTCCGCTAATGATATCTGCGGGCGAGCCTTTGTTTCGTAGCATAAACAAACGGAGGGCTATTCAAAAATCCCCTTAATTAAAACCTTGGCCACGTGAAAGGGCGTGCCAACATTGTAAGATGTAACACCAGAACTTTGGCCACTTTTTCCCTTCAAACTTATTTCATTTTCAGAGTTCTTGAAATTAAGGGCGGGCCTAATTAAATTGATAATTAACGTAACTCACGTGTAATTACGTATGCCTGATTAAAATATAATGTGGAAACATTTTCTTGAACGGAATATTCTGTTGAAAGTACTTTCAAAAGATTGTTGTTTTAATAACTTTAACAAAACAATGAATTTTTTTCACGTAATCAACTGGACCGGATTTAATCCAAAGTGACAAAGTTCAGTTTTGCCAACATTGGGACATTTTTTCTTTCCAAGTAAATGTCATTTTAAAATCAATAAAAATACAATACATCGATATATTTTTCACGAGGAACACCTTTATAAATATAGGAAAATAAAATAAAAACTTAATCCTACGACCTTTTTTCACCGACGTTAATTTCAATAACGGATAAAACTTCCTAAGCTCTGATGAAATTTGAAGGCGATAATAAATTATGAGGCAAGGTGGCCAGGGAACCCAAAAGGCCAGGAATGGTGGCCACTCAGCCGAGTATAATGAACACTTCTAACCTGCAGCATTACACACAAGCCGTGAAATTTCAGGCCGAGTGTAGGCCAAGGGCGAGGGTACAACGGTTTCGTGTGTTTCAAATTCTTATTTTACGTTTGTCGTTTTTTATATTGACGATTAAACACAAAGTAGAGTCTGTCAAAAAAGTCTGTTTATATGAGAAACTATTAAATTATTTATAAAAACTTATACTAACCCTGTTGGTGCTGTCAAAATTCAAATTGTAAACATATTTATTTATTTAGATGGGTATTAGTGGGGTGGTTAGGGATTTAGGCAGGTAATAAAATTACATTTGAAATTACACATGTATACAGACTTTTTGGACAGACTCTAAATACTTATTGCTCTTGCTGTAACAAACATAATATACTTATTACCTGTATACCTATTACATAGCTAGTAAATAACTTGTTAGTAAGTATTACTATCGTGTACACTATTTAAGTGCACCTGACACAAAATAACTTTTAGGGTGTACTTAGAAAACACATACTAAAAACTTAGTATAATCCCAAGGACAAAATAAGACTTCAAATTCAGCAACAACTCATTCATTTAGTTTCTGCCGTTACGTATTATCTGGGACAACTGTTGAACATCGCTTAACACCTTTTTGTTAACCCACAACACTTGCCCAAACGTGTCAATAATGATCCCTGTCCCCTGTCCCCCGCGCACCGATGAAGCGTCAAGTCCCGCTCCAAAACCCAACGCGTCCCAAACTAAATTACGATGTCAGCGGCGGGCCCCCTACATCCAGCGATTCTTTAGAGTACTTTTTATATCGACGTGTATAAACTTCACTAACAATGGCTGCCAATGGAACATGTAGTACTTCATTTTCGGATAATATTTTTTGCCGCTCATCTACCATATTATAACGAATTTATTTTTAACTAGATGTAGAATTTCCTTGTAAATCTTTTAAGGTAATGTCACTCTAAAATCTAGTCATTTTACTTTTATTACACTACATACATACCACACCAACACACACTTTTCCACACCAATAGTTTATTTACATATCAAAAATAACTTCGTTAAAATCTTGTAGGTTTCAGATTATCCTTCCGAGCTCTAATTAATCGAAACCTTCTTAGCGTCCCCGCTGACGGGCGATTAATCGCTGGGCGATTTTTTGTCGCTGAGAATAGAACATAATGGAGTTCTATACGTAAACGCCCACGAGCTACTTTTTGTAACTGCGATAAACGCGGCGATAATCGCGGCGCTTTTTTGTCGCTGGCTAAGTCAAATCTTTGTCGTGTCATTTCGCGGGTGATTATCACCGCGATTAACGCCGCGATTATCGCAGCTACAAAAAGTCGCCCGTGAGCGGTTACGCTTAATCGAAAGGGACGTTCCAACATTTTAAGCGATACAAAAAGAAACTATTTTTGTAGTGTTGTACCGCATAGTACATGTTTAAGCAGTAGGTAACACACAAATGTCGGAATCACCGCACTCATACAGAAGCACGTCGCTGCGAGAGCTCTAAGCAAGGTTCGCAATGTGTCCTAGTTGCCCGCCAGTTGCGAATGCCGCAGTGTGTCCGTTAATGGCTCCTATACTACACCTAAGCTGGAAGCTTGTCTGACGAGCAAGGTCACCAGCTCGAGCTGCAGCCAAGGGCATGCCAAGCCAGGCCGGTGGCCCAGTATGTAGTAGCCATGAGCCGACACTATCGCGCTCGCTTCGCCCGCGCCTATCACTCGTCTAGTCATCGTCACGCACCTAGAATGTCAATCCTAGCGCTCCGACGCGACAGCGTAATGAGACAAAGCCTTATTTACCGTTCTGCTACAGCTTATATTTATACTGTGGTTGTACCATCAGTCGACCTGTCACTTTACCTCGGTCACCCTTTGTCCCTCTTTTGTCCTCCCGGAAAGTCCCTGATTTGACCCAGTGGGACCGAACAGTTAGGCGCGTCAAACTGACAAACTTATAAATGTGTTGTGTATTTGTTTTCTAAGAGTTTTAGTGACCTTTATTCGGAAGTTATTTCCGAATGTTTTTCTTTCGAGTTTTCCAGAACTGAGTCAAGTGATTCTTGTTTGATCTATATGTTTACGGCTAATACCCGAAGCGGTAAGGCTACACCTAGTTTTAGCCGGTTAAAACTAGGTGTAGCTGGTATCTGTTGGTTATGTGTAACTGATTTGTTCACGGCTAATACTAGTGTATTAGGTTATAACCAGGTCTAGCCTTCATTGTGCTGGTTTGCTGGCTACAACCAGATTGTTTTTTTTTCAGACATTCTCCATTATATTTGAATAGTTGATATGACCGTAGAACACTTTTTGTTGCTGTTTTTTGGAAGTTTAATTATTACTGAAATTAATTACGTTTGTGTTACTCTACATATAGTTTTAACCGAATGCAACCGGCTACACCTAATATAGCCGTGAAAAAATCGGTTAAACTTACGTTCAACCAACAGCTACTAGAACTAGCCGTAACCGCACTTCGGGTATTAGCTATAAAAAAGACCGTATTATATATGCAACATAAAAATCCCTAAATATGCATGCAAATATGCAAGAAAATCAATAAAATATGCAACATGAAATAATAATAAAAAGAAATTTTTAATGTATTTTATTTTAGAAAAGTATTACTACTCAACGATAATAATCGTATTTGCAAAAATATCAATTACAAAATATATTACTTACATCGAAATTTACTTTTAAAAGTGTATGCGACCAAGTACTGTTCCAAATATATTTTTAAAATTGTGTCTACGATCGCTTAATATATTTTTGTAAGCGGAAAGAACAGTTCTGCGTCTACTGAGGTGACTGGGCAGAATTTAAATTTGGGTGCCATGTTTGAACATGTTAGACATCTGAACGATGAACGAGATAACGTAAATATGCATAATTTCATGTTGTTTTTGCCAAAATATGCAACTACCGCTGAAAAGGGGTAAATATGCAAATGCGTAATGCAATATGCATTTGCTTCGGTCTTTAAGAGGTCTGTTTTCTTTAAGATACTATGTCACGACAGCATACCTAGTGAAACATTTGAGCTCCGAAAAAGCTTTTGTTACGAAGAGCATAAAGACGGTTTTCAGGTCCACTGTATTCGGTGCGTTGTAGTAACCCATTATGCATGATTTTTTTTTTCAGAAGACCAACTGCTCTTATTTGAATAGGTTGCTTACATAAAAGCCAGCTCCTCACGAATACAATCACCAATATATGCTTGTATATTAAACGTAACCACGTTATGATCCTCAATCATGACCATGATCATCAGCCATTTTCACTGCTGGTGCACAGGCTGTCCTTATGGGTGGACAAGGAGGATGGGCCAGAACGACGTCAGTTATATTTTTGCGACAAGCGATTCTATGTTAACTAGCTTCTAAAAACTTCATTTAAAAAAACATATTTCAAGACATTCAAACATTTTCTAACATAAGCCTCAAAAGCACTAACTACCTGTTTAATTACATACCTGTAAGCCTAGATCAAACAAGAAGACTTCAACATCGTGAAAGTTCTACAATTCAGGACATATGAACACGCCCAAAAGTTATCAAAGTGAGCTAGCGAACAGGTTTCAAGACTTTAATTAATTTTGCAGTACAAGACCTACTACATTTAATTAGAGTTGTGTAATACAATTAGTACACAAGCTCCTAGAAATGAACTAAATGCATTTTATTTATTTAATCTCATATTATATATTATTTTTTACAAGTTTTCAAATACTGCTATAAGAGAAGTATCATAAAGTAGAGCGTAACACCACAGTATATAGATATTAGTTTAGCTAATATCTAAGCTAAACTAAGCTTAATTAATATCTATACTGTGTTAACACAAACCTTCATTATTTTAGGGTTCCGTACCCAAAGGGTAAAAACGGGATCCTGTTACTAAGACTCCACTGTCCATCGGTTTGTCTGTCTGTCTGTCACCAGGCTGTATCTCATGAACCGTGATCGACAGTTAAAATTTTCACAGATGATGTATTTCTGTTGCCGCTATAATAGCAAAAACTAAAAACATAATAAAATAAATATTTAGGTGGGACCCCAAAAGTTTTTTTACGTTTTTCGGTACGGAACCCTTCGTGCGCGAGTCCGACTCGCACTTGACCGGTTTTGTTGTTTTCTTTTTAGATTTCAATCCATAGATCCCGAAAGATTTTGAACACAAAGAAGCTTCAAAACAAATAAATAGGTATAAAACCTACAATACTAACGATGAAAAGCCGGCTCTGACAGACTCACCGACTCGTCACCGACGCGGCATCACGGGTATTAAAAATTAAACCTTTCTGAATTCGGGTGCGGTCGCGAACATTTGTGTTTTCTCAATAAATTAAATATGAAATCGCCAAAAAGGTTCGAGTATCGGTGGTCTACACTCTACATCAAAGCCTGGACTGTCGCAGTAATCCTCTTAAAATTTATACACAAATTGAAGTAAGAACCGGTTTGTGATGTCACTTCACTATTTGACTTGGGGATTTTTTTTATTTTAGATTCATACGTAAAATGTTACCCATAGAAGCAAAACTTTTAGTCCATCAGCCATTTTTAATGTTCCCACTGCTGGGGCACAGGCCTTCCTTATGGGTGGATAAGGAGGACGGGCTATAACCCACCACGCGGGCCCAATGCGGATTGGTGGGTATTAACGACTACAAATGCAGCCGGGACCAACGGCTTAACATGCCTTCCGAAGCACGGAGGAGTTCGCGATAGTAATTTTTTGGTCACCTATCCCATGACCGACCCTTGCGAACGTTGCTTAACTTACGCAGTCGCTGGGCCAGGCGCTAAACCACTGCGCCACCGAGCTCCTCAAACTTTTTGTAACTCAAAGTAATCGAGATCATCTGATTACAGTGAAACTTAAGAAAAGTTAAGATTAATTAATTGTGCCTTTATGCCACATATTAAGTTAAATTCACATTAAAATAAAACCGGTCAAGAGCGAGTCGGACTCGCGCACCGAGGGTTCCGTACCATCATAATTACACCATCAAACCACACTACAGAGTAGAATAATAAAATTAGTATTGCAGTTTTAGGTCAGCGCCATCTCTTGACCGATAGTGGAACTAATGTTACTTTTTTAGAAATTTGATAATTTCTAAAAAAGTGTGCTTTATTGAGACATCGTTTTATTTTTCCTGTAATCTTTATATAAACTGCTATCACATAGAATTATTTCAGATTTTTCTCTTTGCAAATTTCGGAGATAAGGGGGAACGGTATTTTTTTTTCACATTTTTCATCATAAGTCAAAAACTATGCGGCCTAGAAAAAAAAGAAAAAATGATTCAAAACGTGCAAACGGCGTTCTTTCATATGATACCCCACATGCCCTAGTAGCCCCACTTCAAATTTTAAAGACCCCTTTTCAGGCCCTGTTGTAAAAAAGATATTTATTTCTTATTTGCAAAATAGTTAGGCAAATGTCATCTTAAACTATTCCAAATTTCGAGTTGATATCATTAGTAGTTCTCGAGATATCCAGCTGTGACAGACAGACAGACAGACAGACTGAGTCACACCTTAAGGGTTCCTTTTTTACCATTTTGGTACGGAAACCTAAAAATAAGATTGCTTTCTTTAAAAGCATTAATGTAATAAAACATTATATGGACCATTTAAGACTCGTTAGTTTTATTTAAATAGGTATGTAATTTTGAGATAAGCTTTAATCGTAAAAATCAACTGAAATAAAGATACCTCTATACTTTACTATTTTTGTGTTGTTAAAAGTACTTTTTAGGGTTCCGTACCCAAAGGGTAAAAACGAGACCCTATTACTAAGACTCCGCTGTCCGTCTGTCTGTCTGTCTGTCTGTCTGTCACCAGGCTGTATCTCATGAACTGCGATAGCTAGAAAGTTGAAATTTTCACAGATGATGTATTTCTTTTGCCGCTATAACAACAAATACTAAAAACAGAATAAAATTAATATATAAGGGGGGCTCCCATACAACAAACGTGATTTTTGGAGTCTACCTTTTATGGCAGAACTTTTTATGTCATAATTTTATTATGCATAACAACTAATGGCATAAACTTCATGTCGCAGAAAATCGTTTGGCATACACTCATTTATCATACACTTAAAACGCATAATTTTGTAAGCCAGAATCATCTTTTGGCATACATTTCATATCCATAATAATTAAATAGTAGAACCATCATATCGCAGAAAGTTCACAGTCAGAACCATCATATCGCAGACAGTTTATAGTCAGAATCATCTTTTGGCATACATTTAATAGAAAATTCATATCTAGAATAATTTTGTATTACTTACACGCATGTTTCATGCTGCATGCATCCTTACATGCAGACAAATAAACATGCAGCAAGCAAGCAAGCATGCAGCATGCAAGCAAGCATGCAGCATGCAAGCAAGCATGCAGCATGCAAGCAAGCATGCAGCATGCAGCATGCATGCAAGCATTGTGGAGCTCCGCTCGCTTCGCTCGCTCCGCTGCGAGTGTTCAAAACACTAACCTAACCTAACCTACCGGTAGGTGCATTAAAAGTTTATCTTTATAGCGGGGGGCCTCAGGCCCCCCTCCCCCCCCCCCCGAGCAGGGGGGACAGCCCCCCTGCACCCCCCGGCAAGCATGCAAGCAGCATAAACAAGCATGCATGCATGCAAGCAAGCAGCATGCATATCGGTTTTGCAGCGATTCGTTCTGTTGTTGACTTTGGAGCACAACATTTACAAAAATTCAACATATTGACTTTTTAAGACAAATTTTTAATTCAATTTGAAGTTAAAATGCATTTTTTAGAGATTACTATATGCTTGATGACATTATTCTTAATGAAATTCTGCCATATTCGTAGTATACCATGTGAAAATTATACCAAATAATTGTCGATTAAATAAACGTTATGCCAAACGAAATTCTGCGAATAAAAATTTTGCCAAAGGTATTTATGCCTAATGAAATTCTGCCATCTGAATAGTATGCCATTGTAAATTCGGACATGTAAACATTCTGCCAAACAATAATTATATTAAACAATTTTTATGCCTTAAAAATATTCGTTCAAAGAAAATTCTGCCAAGTGTGTTCTGCCAAATAAATTTCGGAGCATCAAGTTTCTGCCAGATAGAGGTAACCCGTATTTTTGTTGCCGCTACAACAACAAATACTAAAAACAGAATAAAATTCATATTTAAAGGGGGGCTCCCATACAACTAACGTATTGTTTTGCCGTTTTTTGGTACGGAACCCATCGTGCGCGAGTCTGACTCGCACTTGGCCGGTTTTTATTATATGTTATATCATGGAGGAAAAATGCATAGCAAGATTTATTCATTCTATGATTTTTTTTTATTTTTTTATTATAATATTATTTTGGTATTTGTAGGTAGGTATAGGTAATGATAATCAAAGAAAATTGTCAACATCTTTAAGGAACCAGGAAAGAGTACGATTTAAAGTACCCATACCCATTATAAAATTATTAAACAAAATTTTCATGGCGATATTTTTGTCACAAATACGTGGTGTGTCAAATGACTTACAAGTAGAATATCTCAAACCCTTATTATAAAACCATTTTTTACGACGCCCGTGAAGACGTACAAAGAGAGGACAAAAGGCCTTTTTGGGTCTATTGTGACGAATAAACTGTGTCATAAATCATAATCACACTCTCGCGACGCGACAACCCGGTAATACAGAGCTGTGTGAACTTGCTGACAAATTAATTAAAAAGTATTTTATTTTTCCTTTTTTTTTAAGCATAATATGACATGCACTTTTCTATTATGTTATACTTCCAAAAAAATACAAACTTTTTACCATTTTGTTAACAGCAACAAACATTCTGTTACTCCATCGTGATGCAATGGTTAGAAAAAAGTTCAGTGACTTTTTATCGATGATTCTATGGTTATAAGTACCATTTCCGTCTCCAACCTCCCTGACAAGAGTAGACTATGGATAACAGCCGGACCACAGCACACCGTGGTGGGCGGCGGCCGGCGCAACAAGCAAATTTAATATTCACTGCGCGCTGTCTCTATGTCGGCCTCTCAGCTCGTTGTTACGACCACTCAGTGAAATTACCAATCACAAAAGCACAAAATAGAGAAAGGACAGAAGTCAAGCTTCTACGCGCGCTCGAGCAACACATATAGACCTCTCACTGACACGGAATAACCGGAATCTCAGACAAATCTCAAACGAGTGCGAGAGCATGATGCAGTGTCATCGGTCGGTGAAAGTTTTTTTTACTTTAATTAAATAGGCTTGCTCTTGGCCATATTCGAGAATCATAAGGCTAAGAAGTCGAAAAATCTTCGCGTCCGACTTACCTCTAAGTCTATGAACAGTGTGTGTTGCCAGTGATGACTTGCGGCATTGAAACGTGGTCGCTAACTATGGGTCTCATTAGGAGGCTCAAGGTCACCCAGCGTGCAATGGAGAGAGCCATGTTCGGCGTTTCCCTGCGTGATCGAATCAGAAACTAGGAGATCCGCAGGAGAACTAAAGTAACCGACATCGCTCGAAGGATTGCTCAGCTGAAGTGGCAATGGGCGGGACACATAGCGAGAATAACTGATGGCCGTTGGGGCGCAAAGGTTCTGGAATGGCGACCGCGCACCGGACGACGTTCCGTGGGCAGGCCTCCGACAAGGTGGACCGACGATCTGGTGAAGGTCGCAGGAAGCCACTGGATGCGGGCAGCGCAGAACTGATCGTCGTGGAGATCCTTAGGGGAGGCCTATACCCAGCAGTGGGTGTCGTGCGGTTGATGATGATGATGATGAAGGCTAAGAAGAGGCCGAATATGGAGCAAGCTTGTCCAGAACTATCTGCGTTGATCGAGCGCACGTAGTACTAAGCTTGACTTCTGTCCTCTCTCTACTTTGTGATAAAAGGGTCACGGTGCTAAATTGTTTCATCTAAAGCATTTACACTCAATAAACATGGACAAATTAGAAGAACAGGTAAATTTATAATTGAAATCAAACCATTCACGTGGACAAAAGCCCGAAGTTGTTCGAAAATTATTCGAGCGATATTCGATTCAGCAACCACTTGGGATTACACTTCGACTGTTGCCTTTGAACTCTCGAAACACGGAAACGTGTAATTTTCTGGAAGTAAGACCGACTTAACTGGTTCCCAAAAGGAATATGAATGAATCGAAGTGAGATAAGGCAGGTCGCCTTGTTCGTGGACGTGGAAACTTTGTGTTAATTTTGAAAAAAGAAATATATGTAGCTTACTTCCGCAAATAATACATGCAAGATGCACCACCCGCCCGCCCGCAAAAAAATGCACATGCACACCACAAAATATCAGTGCACAATACCTGCATTTAGCCAGACAGCAACACATTTTGCACCTTCACCAATTAGACTACTCTACACGTGTTTCGCCCCAACCCGGAGCATCCTCAGGAGATCGTGCGTAAACCAGCACCGAATTATTATATTCGGTGCTTTTCAAAATGGTTTTTCAAAATGGTTTGGGACTTTCGCCAAGTGACGCCTGATTCAATCAAATACTTTGTGTTAACTTAAAACTTAAGAACCTGTCAACTGTCCTGCATATTCCAAAGTTGTAATGCCTCTTTAGTCCATAGTAGTTATATTGGTAATAGGGTTATTGTCATCTAGGCTTAGACTTCCGGCACAGCCCAGGCACTCCATACAAGCGCCGCGTTTCATCTACCTATTACACAGACGCTACACAGTGACGTTTTTGCACACGCGCAACTGTGTGCGCAAGAAATGAGCACATGATTCGGCACACGGCAGAGAGTTTTCTTTCTGTACTTATATCTATTCTGTGTTTCCGGTCTAATTAATGTAAAAGTAAGCAATTTTGGTACTGAGTAAATCTTGGACGAATCAACCACGAGTAAATATTTTGGGTGACATCAACACAAGGTGGGAAAAGTTTATTTGCTTATTTGTTTGAAACACTTGTCTAGACTCTAGAGTCTAGATGGGATGGTTTGTCTAGACCGTTCTATCTACCTTTTTGGATCATGGTTCTACTTAGTACTTTTGACAGAGGGCATTTGCCTTAGCATTGGAAAGTTCTTATGCCTGGTTTATACGAGGTCGGTAACATAGCAGTACAGTCAATCCAGCGCTGACTTGCTCTACTGGGCTCGTGTAAACACTAGTTTCAACCCTGTCCAGTGCTGACTTCTCGCTCGCAAGTCAGTCCAGCTGACTAGCCACCCGTTCTATTTTCGGGCACAGTACGACTTACTGCCGATCCTGTCTACATGTACCCAATTTCTGGGTCCGAAATTCTGAGTTACTTGGTCCAGTCACTGACCCGGTATACGGTCACTACCGGTTATACGGTGAAGAATTAAAAGATTGTTAAAGTAACGTATTGACTTAATAATTAATAAAAAAAGTTTTCATACTACTTAGTAGCAATCACTTGATCGCTCATAATTCTCGTAAGAAACGTTGCAATGCTATTTCGTACCTAGTTTATAATCAATTCCCAAGTAGCCGATTCCAATGAAATGATCGCTCATTGTAGCATCTGAACTTGTGATTTTTTATTATAACTTTTCCAATTTATAACGAAGGAGTTGAGCGCGCCGGCACACTTTATATTCGTCTGAAGGAGCCATCGCGAGCAATGGCAGATTTTGTATCGGTTCTACTTTAAAGGAACTTGAAAAGTCAACTCAGAAGTCACGTTATTACAACTTCAACGAAATACGAATTGAAACCGTTATAAGTTTCAGCTTTCTGTGCATCTTTCAAGGTTTTTGAATATTTCTTAGTAGAGTAGAGAAAACGTGTTTAAAATAGTCGCACAAAATAAGTTTGATTTGAAGTTTGATAAAGGCGGAACTATACTAGGCCAACGTGGGCCACGTACGCCGATCTGGGCGCGTCGGTCCCCATACATTTTACGTAGAGAATAGACGTTTAGAGCTACACTACATCCACCCCATGCGATGCGACGCCACGTACGCAACGCCGATCCAACGATCCCAGATATTCGTCGGAGACGTCGGATGGTGGGGATAAGTCACACATCTGTGACGTGTGCTTAGGTGTATTTCTATATGTCTCAGACGTCGAAGGCGTCAATTTTATCTGTGGGCCATTCTGTCTGCGAGCGCCGACAGACATATTTGACGTATTGGTAGGTGGGGTGGGTAGGTGATAGTGACGCGCATCGGTTGGGTGTGCACATCAATCTCACACGTGTGAGATGTCTCAGGCGTGTGCGTCGGCCTTGTATAGTTCCCGCTAAGTTTTGTCAAAATATTGACTCTTTACTTTTTTAAAATGCCAAACAGCCCTTTCATAACGTCTTTAAAAAAAAAAAACAAAAAAACATAGTTGTTGTGATACTGTGACTTCTTTGTGTCTGCTGTTTTCTGAAAGATAAAATTTAGGCTTCTCTAAAGCCATAGAAAAGATGCATTATTTTGCGCGTCCTCCATTGTGATTATGACTTTCCAATTTTCCATAAGGTGAAATGGGGCTAACGCGCAATCAACTTCAATTATTATGTATAAAATAAGTAGAATACAACTTACCTAAAGGTGGTAGATGAGCCAACACGAGCAGGGCGAAATGTAACGCCGCGCCCCCCGCGCGGACCATGGCGGCGCTGCGGCTAGCGGGGCGGGCCCCGCGCGCCCCCGCTCCCTACCCGCATGCCCCACGCCCGACCACGACCGAGCGAAACCGACCACGACCGAATGAAGTTGACCACTAGCGAACGATAGTCAGTGGCGTCACACTGCGAGTATACTGCGCAAAGTGTGTTTTAGCACAGTTCAAAATGTTCTAGTTTTGTTACACAAATCTATTCTATATTTTTAACTACTGTTTACTAAACCTACGGTTGCCTCAAACACGTGATACGTTATTTTAATTTTATTTGGTCAACATTTGTGTCAACATTTTACGGTCACAGATTGCAACGGTTATGAATGGACTAAAATAAATACACAGTAAAATCACAACTCGTGGAACACTTCACACTATCACATAATCACTGCTCTGTTACTGGAATGGTGACAAAAAACCTGTAACAAAAATTACAATTAAGTAAGTATTTTATATACAATACAACATTTATATACAACATGAGCGGATCCAGATGCCCCCCACAAGTTCTATCTGCGGATTACATTGAATATGCATTGAAAATATCAATTAAAAAAAAAATCTTTTCTAATTTTTTAATTGTGTCCCGACGCTCCGAGGTCCCCCTCTTAAATCCTGGATCCGCCCCTGTGGATACTACCTTACAAATTTTAACTACGTCAATGAAGAAATAATTTATTGTCAGATAATTGCCATGGTTGCCTCTTAATGTGGTAAAGGAGTGGTGCGGAAAATTACTTTGTAACAAATTAATTTATTGACCCCATTTTATATAAATAAAATAATTTCTTAACTAAACGAAACGAATTTTTAATATAAACGAAATAAATGTATTCTTGGTTACATTTTCAACTTATTTTTTTATTTTCAATTTGCTTATAATTTTTTATAAAATAACGAAGTAAAGAACATTGCTTTTAATGGTTTGGTGCTTGCTTTAATTCTCTTTTATCAGCTTTATTTTTTGATAAAATACCTAACCAATAATATTAAGATGTTGTTTAGACCTAACTTTATTTAGGAAACAGGGTGTTTATAAACTCAAAAAAGATCGCTTAAATATGCAAATTAAATAATAATACATTTTCTTTGAACGACTCAATTAATCAGCCGAAGTTATAAGGATGTTAACTTCTAACGTTTAGAAACCTTTTACTATCGGGGTAGGCTCGCAAAAATTTCAACGTAAATATCTCTAAGGCGGGGCATAATTACAGGGCAACTTGCCCAAAATAAATAACAACGAAGAACTAATTAGTCACGGTTCAGTTGAAGATGGGAGTTAACTTCGTAATTAAATTCCCGGAGAAGGTTGTCTGTAGAGTACAATAATAATTATCTATGCTACTTCGCATCTAGCCTAGGCGAAGTAACATTTGTAAATCTTCGTTATCGCTTTTTGCTTTCGAAATATGTATGGATTCATACAGGGTTATTTGTAAAACATCAATAACATCACAGGACTAGATTACTAACACCAACGTTTGTTCTACGAATTTTCCGAAAAAGAAAAAATAACTGGCCAAGTGCGAGTCGGACTCGCGCACTAAGGGTTCCGTACCAAAAAACGGCAAAAATATTACGTATGTTGTATGGGAGCCCACCTTTAATAATAATTTTATTCTGTTCTTAGTATTTAATACATCATCTGTGAAAATTTCAACTTTCTAGCTATCATGGTTCATGAGATACAGCCTGGTGATAGACAGACAGACAGACAGACGGACAGCGGAGTCTTAGTAATAGGGTCCCGTTTTTACCCTTTGGGTACGGAACCCTAAAAAACGACTTTTATACAAAACTCGATCAGCTGTTAAGACATTTGTGTATATAGAAATTAGTAAAGGTTATCAAAATCTTATCCAATTTTAATATCTTCCAGAATATTAATCAAATAATTAGGTACTAGCAGTTTTTACATTCATAAAACGAATGGAATAGGACGGCATCGAAGTTATATCCTTGCATTATTAGCTTATGGCTTTCAAAATACACTTTCCCCATCTTTTTTGTTCACGCCAATTTTATGTTGAAACCTGGACAAAAAACTGTAACCCGTTCAATGCCGTCGCAGATGGATCTAAAGTGCACGACCCAATTCGACATCCGGTCAAAGATTAAAAACTTTATTTTTGGATAGCACTGTGAAATTGTTTAATCAGCGAATACGGCGGAAGAAGGACGCTCCACTGTAGAGTATATATATTCTGTGCCACTGCGCAAGTGCTCAGCAAACAAGCGATAGAAATGGGCTACGTGGTTATATTGTGGAGAGATTTGTGCGCTAGAACCAAATGTTCACCTAATATCGTAATTTTTCAGTTTATGCCTATGATACTAATAGGTATATTAGTATCATTATTTATTTTCACTTAATAACTTGTTCTAGGATTATGAATATAGGATTACCTATAGTAAGTTAATATACAGGGTGGATTTTAGGGGCAGATTATTAAGGGCAGGTACATTAACCGTCATAGTTACAGGAAAACATTCCTTGGAGACCATCCATAACTTTTTAAGATATTATGAACTGCATTCACAGATTTTGGAAAAAAATTACGGTTAGCAAAAAAATAGCTAAAATACCAAAAAAAAAATTTTTATGCCAATCGATCCTATTTCGTGTGGGGATCAAAATACTTTATTTGACCATTTAAGGTAGGCTTACTGAAATTTGAGTACAGAAACTGTTTTTTTTAGATCTAATGTTGTAGAAGATTGTGCCTGCGTGTGAAGCCGGTGTTGAGACTTAATGTAGTTTCTGTACTCAAATTTCAGTTGGCCTTAAAGAGCATTTTGATCACAGTAAGAAATAGGATCATTTGGCAATAAAAAATATTTCGAGTTGATTTATCGTTTTTCAGTACAAAATGTATGGGAAAAGATTTTGGCGATTTCTGTCGTTTCTAGTACTCATACATTAAATGGTCCCATATAATATTTTGATCCCCATACGAAATAGGATCGACAGGCATAAAAAAATTTTTTTGGTACTTTAGCATTTTTTTTGCTAACCGTATTTTTTTTCCAAAATCTGTGAATGCAGTTCATAATATCTTAAAAAGTTATGGATGGTCTCCAAGAAACGTTTTCCTGTAACTATATCGGAGAAGGTACCTGCCCTTAATGTACCGTTTTAAAAATCCACCCTGTATATGTATTAACTTATTATTTTTAAATAACACTTAATGAAAATAGCATTGATAAGATTAATATTTTTGTGCTAAAGGAACGTCTAGAGCGTTAGTGCTTCAAATCAATTATTTCTAATATTCATAGCTCTTGTATTCAAGTATTCCGTAGGCTACCTATTGGTAGCGTACGGAATACAAACAGGTGTATTTTGATTACTTACTTTGAAGTTCATCGAAATATCTATTATTTTTAATTTCCAACCGATTTAAATATCGGAGCAATTCATTACACGGCTCTCAAACTAATTTAAGATGTCAAATCAGTATAAATTAATTATATGTTTTTTAAATAATCCTTTTAAAATCAACGTAGCGTTAAAATATTTCAGCCATAGATTTTTTTTCAAAGAAATTTTCTCTCAAAGAAACATAAAGCAATACAAAAAAAATAACAGCTGCTCTTAATGCAAATGCGAAATATTTAGATACTTTTATCAAAGAACTTCACTTCTATTGGTTGTGAAAATATACATGATTCAAATGAATGCCATAATATTAAATACAAAAAAGGCACATTGAATTTAACTAAATAACATATTAATTAAAAAGAAAACTGTATTCATCTGGTAATAATGAAATACTAAACGCACCGCTATCGATATTGTGAAATACTAAATAAGCTCCCTTCTTTTTCTGTAAATTAGGGACTAATTAAATTTATCTCCTAAAACTGTTCTTAATTTTTGGCATAAAAACCCTATAAGTTGACATTTCCATCAATTTGTAAATTTTCGATAAAATTTAATTAGGAGATATTAAAAAAAAAATGGATAACAAATATTCCAAGTTAGGTACATTGTAAGAACACCCTCTGAATAGCTTCGAATTTCCAATGATTTCTACGTTTATTTTTCTCTGTTATAAATCTACAAAAAAGGAATTGCTCACGTTTCGTTCTCATTTTCATTTCGTTACGAACAATTTATCGTAATTTGTAATTCATAATACATATTTCAACATTTTCTCTCGAGAAATAACTTGGAGAAAATTGTCCCAGCCCTAAAGCTTTCTAATTCAGTAATTATGTAGATATTTAATTCTTCTTCGGGATGTTTTTACAAATGTACATTTACATAATGCTGTCTTATGTTATGAGAAAATGGATGGAATTTTACCGTAGCACTAATAAGTATTATGTAGTTTTTAGTTTTACGAAATAGTCAAGTTCACCTTACTCTGTGATCGTACTAGATTTCAACCTATCATCTATCATAGGACACCATAAAATCTGTTTTCACGTAAGTAGGTATCCGATAGTAGGTAAGTACCTACTATCTTTGCTTTTTAGGGTTCCGTACCCAAAGGGTAAAACGGGACCCTATTACTAAGACTCCGCTGTCCGTCTGTCTGTCTGTCTGTCACCAGGCTGTATCTCATGAACCGTGATAGCTAGAAAGTTGAAATTTTCACAGATGATGTATTTCTGTTGCCGCTATAATAACAAATACTAAAAACAGAATAAAATTAATATTTAAGGGGGGCTCCCATACAACAAACGTGTTTTTTTGCTGTTTTTTGCTCGATGTTAATAACAACAACAGGTAGACAGTTGAAATTTTCACAGATGATGTATTTTTGTTGCGACTATAACAACAAATACTAAAAACAGATTAAAAATAATATTTAAGGGGGGCTCCCATACAACAAACGAATTATTATTTGCCGTTTTTTGGTACGGAACCCTTCGTGCGCGAGTCCGACTCGCACTTGGCCGGTTTTTTTAAAGAACTGGGACGTTAAAAATTATGTAGATAAAGTTCGGTTTTCTAAATGGCAGAATGACAATAAAATTATCCCGCTTGGTGGCGCTGCTGTAGATGAAGACGTTTTTAGGGTTCCGTACCAAAATGGTAAAAAAGGAACCCTTATGGTGTGACTCAGTCTGTTTGTCTGTCTGTCTGTCACAGCTGGATATCTCCAGAACTACTAATGGTATCAACTTGTTGAATAGTTTAAGATGACATTTGCCCTACTATTTTGCAAATAAGAAATAAATAAAAAATAAATATCTTTTTTACAACAGGGCCTGAAAAGGGGTCTTAAAAATTTGAAGTGGGGCTACTAGGGCATGTGGGGTATCATAAGAAAGAGCGCCGTTTGCACGTTTTCAATTATTTTTTTCTTTTTTTTCTAGACTGCATAGTTTTCGACTTGTGATGAAAAATGTAAAAAAATACCGTTCCCCCCCTTATCTCCGAAGTATGCAAAGAGAAAAATCTGAAATAATACTATGTGATAGCAGTTTATATAAAAATTACAGGAAAAATAAAACGATGTCTCAATATAGCACACTTCTTTAGAAATTATCAAATTAGTTCCACTATCGGTCAAGAGATGGCGCTGACCTAAAACTGCAATACTAATTTTATTATTCTACTCTGCAGTGTAGTTTAATGGTGCAATTATGATGATACGGAACCCTCGGTGCACGAGTCCGACTCGCTCTTGACCGGTTTTTTACGTGTGCTTAGGGGTTGTGCTTAGGGGTTATGTTTCCGGGTATTTTTCAATAATGTCTAAAAACGGTTGTTAATAATAATTATTGTTATGGAAGTTGGACAGTAAACGGATTAGTAAACGATCGAAGAAAACCAAAATGTGTTGGAAGAAAAATTAACGAAAATTCTCTTCCAACATCCAAAAATATATAGCAAATAAACAACAAAATGACAGATCTACAGATGTAGACACTAGTGCCAAATTAGCGATAGTGCGCCGACTGGTGGACAATTTGTAAATCAGCAAAATTCATCAGCGCTCATGGCGGAACTTGACAGACTGATAGTACTCGGTCACGTTGTTAAGCAACGATCGTTCCGGTCAGGTGTCGGATGGGTGACCGTTAAAGTGGCATTACAACTGAGCGCTTCCGTGCTTCGGAGGGCACGTTAAACCGTCGGTCCCGGCTGTTGTCAGCTGATAACAGTCGTTTAGCCAAGTTAGAGACCTTACAGGCGGCTTGATAAAATCTAACACCAGAAGTGGCCACTAATCCTCATTCGATAAGAAGAAGAATCATGCCATTGACCCCTCTGATGATCAAACTCAGGATCTAAGAGATGACAAGTAAATTTGGAAACCGGTGTGCAAGCTACTCGGCGACGGAGGTCGTCTATAATATATCTTCATGTTGTGAGGTAGAAAGCATATCTCTTAAAACAATATCGAAACCGTTTACATCTTTATAAACGTTTCAACATTAATGAAAGAAGTCCAAAGCATCCTAAGATTAGACTGTCAGTGGTTCGGAAACGGCAAGATGGTACAATCAGTGACTCGATCTTCAAAGCGAATTGATTACATACAAAATTATCGAAATTTCTTATGTACCCCAGGCAAACTGCTCCAGGCATTGTCTCCGACTGTCTTTGACGTTCATTGGATAATTTAATAAAATCTGCTCCAAGACAATCCTTTGTATCCTCTTACTTGAGAATACCATTAAAGGTTCATATTGTTCGGAATGCTGCACGCATGTGGCTATTTAATAAAGTTTCAAAGAACTCACGTCTCACCAAATCTGTTTTCTTTTACTTTTATTTCCTACTCATAAGGTGCAGGGCCCACCCGAAACCCAAAATAAATAAAAAATATTAAAGAAGAATAGGCAGGTACATGACATCCCACCTGTTACGGTATTAAAGATGATGCACGAAATAAAGAACTGTATGAAAAATAAAAGTGCGAGCGGAATAAAAGAAGAAATGGCATGAAAGAGTAGATCGCAAAAATAGACTCCAACCGTATACTGGAGGAATAAGAGAAAAAAGAACTCGTAAGAAGTTTGCCACTAATCACTTGATATAAGCTATATAAGCATTTTTAATCATTATTTCTTCTTTCTGAATGTTATATTTTTCCACTTAAGTTAGGCCCCCACTCACATCAAACTATTTTAAATAAACGATACTAAACAATTCACTAGAATTTCAAAATAAAATAACGTTAATTTGCGACAATACCATCAATGGTATACTGTTTAATAATGGTACCAGGGTAAAAGAAGGTAAATTTCTACGGACAAGCCTACATCCGAGCCCGACGACCAATTTCAATAAAATAAATGATTCCATTAATATTGTAAGCACTGTAATTCCATTATCACTCAATAGTAACAGGTATTTTTAATAGAACTTCCAATTTATTTCAACACCTTAAAGTGTTATTTTAGAGCTAAGAAATCATGAATTGTTTGAATCTATTACTATATTATAATAGTCGATTATAAACTCTGTATAACTAATGTTCAAATTTATAGCAAAATCAACTTATCTTTCATAAACATAACGTCGTAAATGCAATAGCTATTCTACAAACTTTTCGGCGCAGGTAGGCTTTTCGGAAGATACTACCTGAAAGGCTTTTGCCTGTACTCTAACTTTTACCAACAACCGTAAGCTTCTCACATTTGCCCGTATATTATAAAATAACAAAGTATCACTTCTGTCATTGGAAATATAACAAAAACATATTTTCTTTCACTTTGAGCGCCGAATTCAATAAGCTCGTACCCACAGAGAAGGTAATCGAAACTCAGCAAATATTGAAAATGATGAATGACAAATAAACCACTCTGTGGAAAAGTTCTGAAATGGTGAACGCACACTGGATGACGCTCCGTGTCTGATAGTTTCTTAAAATTGCAAGCCGTTGAATGCGGACATGGAAAGGAGACCCTTGGGAAGAAGCCTTTGTCCAGCTGCAGTAGATATCGAGTGACTTATAAAGAACACAATGCGACATCATTCTCAAATATATCAGGAGATTATTTCTAATACAGTATAAGGTTTTTATGATAAGTTAACTTGCTAGATCAAATAAAGGTACCACTTAAGTGAATAAGCCTCAACATCATCATCAACGCTACTCTAGCATGACCGACGAAATACCAACTCTCCAAATCCATTGTCTTTTGACAGTTGAACGTGAATGCTATGAGGCTGGCTGAGATAAGTATAAGTGCCGTCACGACTCGTGAGCGGCGAAATTGGAGGGGATTACTGCGCATGTTTGCAGTAGCCCCGCACCACGTCTCTCGCCAATGAGACCTAAAAATGACTTATGCTCATTAACTCACTGCTCAAGATCCGTGCCGAGGCCTGTACTAAATACTTTTACGACAATTTTAGTAGAAAAGTTCAATTTTCTAATTTGAAAGAGCCGGTGATCCTACTCGTAATCTCAGAGACAGGGAATGTTAACGTTATTTTTAAATATAACGTTAATTTTTACTCTTATTACCGTTAATTTTAACATTAACGTTATGGTTATCAAGGTATGTCAATAAATAACGTTAATTTTAACGTTAATTTGAGAAATAACGTTAAATTTAACGGTATTTACTGAAATTACGTTAATTTAACGTTAATTTTAAAACTAACGTTATTCCAGTTAATAACGTTATTTTTTTACCGATAATTTTACCGGTACTAAATTTAACGCTATATTTAACGTTAATTTTACCGGTTAAATATTTATAACGTTATTTTTACCGGTAAATTTACCGATAAAATGTTTTAACGGTATTTTTAACGTTATTTTTTTTATCGTTATTTTTTTTAACGGTATTTCAATCCCTGCTCAGAGATGGTACTCAATGGAAACCGGTGTTCAAGCTACTCGGTGACGGAGGTTGTATATTTAAATAAGGCTGCAGCACAAAGCACCGAGATAAAGTTGAGGCAAGCGCTGCAGGAACTGAAGGAGTCAAGGGATACTTGCAGCCAGCTACGTTATTTATAAAACTGTACTATATTTAAATAATGTTTGACCTCAATTTCTATTTTGCCAATAGGCAATGGATTGTATATCTTCATATTGTGATTTGTGAGGTATAATGCATCACTCTTAAAACAATTTCGAAACCGTTTACATCTTTTACGACACCCCTATGATTGGTGCTTTACCTCTGCCAAACGCCTTGCGGCTAACATTAATATTATCTCTTCATCATATTTTTAAGTACTTTTGCGAACTTCAACAAGGATCTTCGAGACAGCAAGAACAAATTCATGCACGGTCCAGTTGAATATAAATGACGATTTACTGACTTGGATGAGGCCCAAGGAACTTAGTGCCGCGCAACTTCGCTTTCTAAAACCTCTCCAAACATTACTCCCTTCTACCGGCATTGAGTACGGTAACCCTACGTATGCTACTTTCAGGACAAGGAACTTTAGTTTTAGGGAAGAACCCTTTAAATATGTTTTAAAGAAAATTTCAAACGAGTTTTTTAATGCAACAAATTGATCTATTAGCAAAAAATCTTTGCGGACTTGGCTAAAAAAAACTGCTTTTTGCTAAAAAAATTGGATTACAAATAAAAACTAAAGCTTTAAAGAGAACGCGTATTACAAGTGAACAATCTTTTTTGTTTGTAAAACTATCATACCTATACACGCTGAATCTGGGGGCCATCAAATCGCTACTGAATTATCGAAAGAAATCTTTTAGGCAAGAGCGTTTCATCCCCTTCCTTTCTTTAGCTCCATTGGACTTTCCATTGATGGGACAACGGAAAAAAACCCAAATTATTTTTTCCGTTGTCCCGTCAATGGGACGTCCAGTGGAGCTAATCATTTGGTTCCAGCAGTGGGATGGTTCCACTCATGATTACAAGCAACTTTTACTATGGGGCCAACTCTGATATCGCGAAAAAAAATCTGCTGTTCCATACAAAAGCGCAATACCTACTTGACCTTAATGTATGGAACAACTGATTTTATTTCGCGATATCAGAGTTGGCCCCCTAGTAAAAGTTGCTTGTAATCATAAGTGTAACCACCCCACTGCGGGAACAAAATGATTAAAATTTCACGATGTATGCCTATTGTTATAAAATGAAAATATAGTTCTACAGCTTTTTGCAAGCTTTTATTTAAACAGAAAAATTGGAAATTCAGAATATTTAGAATGATGTGTTACCAAAAAGTTTTTTTTATGTTTTAATAACACCAAAAAAATTCCCATATCATGGTGACCCTACAGTGTCGGATCGACAGCGGTGGGTGCCGTGTAGCCACTCGCGAAAAATATTTGCTCACTTCGTAAACTCAGCGCCCAATGGAAGGCAGTTTGCCTAGAAGAGATACTCAATACTATATCCTGCGATAGCGGTAACAATATGAAAAAAATTAATAACGCAATATTTTAAAGCATAGAGCACACTGTGTACTATAATTATTGGGATGATGGAATGGATATGTCTTCGTATATTCCTATTATCCCAGGGAGAAATCGAAGTCAACTGCGATATTGGTAACTGTCAATCGGGATAACTTTAGCCTCTCTGCACACGGCGTCGTAGCGTAAGCTATCGTAATACACGCGTCGTACGAGAGCATTACGAGCACGTACCTGTTCAAAGAAGTCCGCACACGGTGTCGTAGCGTAAGAGAATCGTATGAGATTTTATTGTCAATACGATAGTCGTAGCGCACTGGCGTAAAAAAGCAAGCGTAGAAAATACTTTCTAATGTTTGGTGATGAATTTCCGTCAATGTGAAGCTCTAGTTTATAATCTGGAACAATAGCTACGCCTACACTACGATTCGTGTGTAGAATTCTTATCGTATCGTACTCGGCGTGACGATACGCTTACGTGACGACTACCCTTACGAACCATGTGTGGAGGGCCTAAATCGACTAAGAGGGCTTTTTATCGACAGTCGCTTCTAAAATCAAATCGCCACCTAATTGAAATCAGGTTTATAAGCGATTGTCAATAATAAACCCTATTCGACTAAATTCGCCTAGTCTAAAGTGACTTCGTAAAAGCAACTCGTTTAAATGCCCCCACGGCACATGAGTACGTTTTTTTACTCATGTGCCCACGGTTCGATTTCCGGGTGACAGTTATCATATCATATCGCGGTTAGATTCTTAATTTAAAATATTGCCAATCACTTTAATTTCGCCCTTTATACGAGTAGCATGACTCAATGAAGCAAAGTTTTAATCCAATACGATAACAAAGATCGAAGTTATAAAGTAGCTTCTTTAGTAGTCGTCTACATCTAATATTATCATAAAAATGAACCCCACAGCACAAAGAAAAAAAAATTGATCCACACAAAACTATTTTATTTTTTTATAATCCCTGTCAACATCGATGACATGCAGCTTATTTTACTATGCATTCAATATTACCTACTATTGTTAACTAATCAAATGTGTCTATTTTAACAAGAACAATGCTCAACCTGGTCGTAAAAGTGGGGTGGTGGGGTTACTCACCGAGAGAAAGGCAATCAAAAGGTAGTTTTATATGATGGTAAACTTCTGCGAGGTGGAAGTTCGTCCCAGTTCAGGCTGTTCCATCGGAGAATGTACGCTTTGCCTGCTCTCATTAAAAAGGTTTTAGCCAACATTTACCAGTACCAATTTACCGTTTATTCAACTTTGGGGAGCTCGGTGGCGCAGTGGTTTAGCGCCTGGCCCAGCGATTGTGGAGGTTTAGCAACTTTCGCAAGGGTCGGTCATGGGATGGGTGACCAAAAATTTATAATCTCGAGCTCCTCTGTGCTTCGGATGGCACGTTAAGCCGTTGGTCCTGTCTGCATTTGCAGTCGTTAACACCCACCAATTCGCATTGGGCCTTCGTGGTGGGTTATGGCCCGTCCTCCTTATCCACCCATAAGGAAGGCCTGTGCCCCAGCTGTGGGGACATTAAAATGGCTGATGGACAATTTTTGAATTAATTAAGGAACCGATTTATGTATCTGTCATCAAAATCATTGCAGACTATAGACGCTATAGTATCTTGGCAATCTGTTTCAGAAAAAGAATCAAGGATTATACTACCTACATCGTAATAGCACAAAATGTGGCAGAACAATAATTTTGTTTAAAGTGAACTTTAGAAATATTTTTGAGAGATATACAAACATATCAGGGGGGCTACTCAAATGGCCACTTTTCTATTTGTTCGCTAACTTAAAAATTAAAAATAAGCCTTAAACTCCAAAATTACGCGTCGTAGGCTTGTCAATTCCATACAATACAACAATGTCTGTGATTTACATAAACTTGCGACGTGTGACTTGATCGTTTAATTGTTTATTTTTAAGCTTTAAGTTAGCGAACGAATAGAAAAGTGGCCATTTGAGTAGGGGGGCAGAGTATAATTAAATGTAGTACCCATAGAAATAGAATGTCAAAGAACAACAAACTCAATAAACAGGTGATCCGAAAACGAATCGATACATTTAATACGAGATACGTAAAATAAGACTTAGATTCATAAAATATTACTTTATTATGGCAAAGGAAATTAAAAAACTATGTTCCATACTATTTTCTTTGTCGATAAACGAATAAATGTAGCGAAATTTGGTTTTAGAGAAATGTGTGGCAATATCTTATTTACCTTTGAAAAGTGTGATTTCTTGGATTGTTTATTTTAGTCACATCACAATTACTTAGAGTACAAGACACCATAGCTCCACGATACCTTTATTTTAAATTCTAATTAAGATTAAAAAATATTTTAAACAAACTGTGATAGCTCATTTGCTAAGCGGGACGCTAGGGGCTCTTACTGTAAAAAATGTTGGCACATGTCACTTGATCCTTTGTCTCTTTTTTACATAGACCGTGTCCGTATGATGTTAACTTCTCTTTTCCACGCTTTGTTGGTCTTCTTGAGCGCAGCGAAAGTTTTTCTGTCTATGGTAGTACCACATTTAAGAAAGTGCATTGATATTGAAACTATATCATATTATTGATTGAATGAAACTATACATTGAAACTTAGTAGAAACGCTGAGCAGCGTTGTCACAGCGATAAGTATCTATACATTTAAAAACTGAAAGACGACGCTTAGAAAATTCCATAATTAAAACGAAAAGATGCCGCCCCGTGACAAAACTTGGAAAGCCAAATAATATGTCAAATATCCTTTCGATGGTAAAAAATAAAATGAAAGCTAGCGTAAGAATAAGATTTTTAATTTTATTTATGCTAAGAAAATACAAAAAGCCTTTTGCAACCTAAAAAAACTTGAGACAGACAACATGACTATCAACTTCACAAGAGTTCTAACGGTAAAGATACTTCAATATTTCGTAAAAAATATTTCAATAAAATTTGCTCTCAAAGGCCTCTACTACGAAAACCAAACCACAATCGGAGAAAGATCGTTCCGCTTCACGACGCTCAGGAATAAAGACCAAATCAAGCAAAACAAACGACGAATATCGTCCGTTTACCACCATTCTTTTTCTTAGTAGACCCTAACCTCAGGTTGTTTGCTCCACTTCCGATCTAAAACTTACGACACCCGCCATTTTTAAGCTCGGAGAGTGATTGACGAGTCTCCGAACAGTTCCCAACAATCGCAAAAGAATTAGAAGCCCCAAATATTTCTCGAAGTTTCTAAATCGAAATCTGTAATAATCGTGCCCACAACTTTTTAACTTAAAACTTTCAGCTATCGACTTGTTACTGATGGATTTTGAATATTTTATAGGTTTTATTTTTGTTCTGATATTGATAGGTATATTGACAAAAGGTCAAAGTTCCCTGGAACCACGGCAGCTGCAAAAAAACGTCTCAGGATAATCAAAAGTCAAATTAAGTAACAATTAATTAAATTACCAAAGTACTTTCAATAAAGCCACGCTTTTCATGACTTTAGGTTTCTGTTACTATGACAATTTATTTGTTGTTGCATAAACGCTTTGATTTAAAATATTAGCGCTATCGCACACAGGCAACTTAGTCTCCCAGCAACTGTTTTGTCTCTCACATCAAGTCCACGGGTTTATATGGAAGCGCGCACACGAAGCGACACGGTCGTCTGCAACTTTTCATACAAATCACGTGAGAGACAAAAAGTTGCGGAGACAAAAGTTGCCCGTGTGCGATAGCGCTTAATATTATAATTACAAAAACAATTCCCAACCACTGTCTTTTAAAGGTTTCTCAGGTAATATCTATGTTTAAGGTCTCCTTAAGTTTAAGAAAGCTGTCAGTTTCATAGAGTTTCTGTCAAATCTGACAACTTTTTTGAATTTAAGATGGCCTTAAGTTTAAGAATCGCTTGTGTATTTGGCCGAAAGATCCCTATTGTTGTATTTACCAACCTTACCAACACTTACAATACTCTCTGACCATTTACCACCACATGCTTCAGGAGTGGTGGAAGCAATAAAAGGCAGCGGATGTTGCAAATAAACTGAGAGTGGTTCTATAGCAGGCAGCCAGCTTGCCTGTTGATCCAGCATCAACGACCTCATAAAATGGGTTGCTTCGTAAAAATATGAGTTTATGGCCGCTTTCATTGCTCGACGTTAATAAATACAAACTTACCAACGTACGTTTGAGGTTTGTTTAGGTTCTTGAGGTCTTCGTAAGATGTAGTGTTTGTAAAACGTTACTCTAAATAAATAAAATACGATATCAAGTAGCCAGTGGCAGTATTTTTTCGCGAATATTGGTCAAGATCTACTGGAAAATGTGTTTTTTTTACTTATTTTCTACTTAGAGCCTTACAGGATCCGTATTACTTAATAACATTTTGTATAAAATCAGTTGACATGGTTTAACTGCAAAATATCCGGTAACATAGAAGGTATTTTATTTTGAAAATTACTAATTAAGTATATCATATGTTACTTATGTTGTCTAATTAACTATCTTATTCAATATTTAGGTATAAGTGGTGAATTGTAGAGATACATACTTGCAAAAAGTTGTACAAAAAGTACAAAAAGTTGTACTTATTAAATATTAATCAGTTACACGGCAAATGGATTCAACTTCACCTTCATAGGATGAAACTTTAAAACTGTAGTTCCCAACTCTGTTATTACCTAGTCTACGCATTTGTTAAGAAATCATATTAAACATCTCGAAGTTACTTGAAAACGATATCGCTAAAGTAACTTGAAGAACTATAACTCTTTATGGTTTTAAGAATAAGATAACAACTTTCACTTTAATCGTTGTTTTGTTAGAAAATGTTAGTGTCAGATTACATAAATTGTTATTTTGTTAGAAAATAGTTAGTGGCAGATTATTTAGATCTTTATTATTCATTTTGTTCATTACTTTGTTATAATTATCAATTTTTAGAAAAAAAAAAAATTTTTTTATTTATTTTACAAAATTCCATAAAAGTAAACTTATACTTTTCGCACTAACATATCCAGTTAAAAACGCAGAATAATTAAGCAACATTTACATAAATAAAGCGCAAAAAGCCACGCGCGTGCGTTCACTGAAGCCGTGACTTTGCATAACTCGGTATAAGTAATCGCTGAAAACTACACATGTTATTTTATAAACAGTTTTACTTTTCTGTTTAAAAAATGTTAAGCTTTGGAAAGAGTTTCTTTTTATAAAATAGCAGGTTCTGACTTTATGTATGAAATAGGTTTATAATGAAATCAAGGACTATTTGTCAATAAAACATTTTATTCTTCTAATTTTATAAACACAAATTTATAGCTATTGTTGTATGGTCTGTGTTTATAGCACACTCAATTTTTTCATTGCTGTTTCATTTTCATAACGGCACATAATTTGACTTTTGTTAAACGTCATTGTCGCTAGGCTCCATAGCCTAATTTTAAGCCACATGTACTTATGTGTGGCTATGAAATAAATAACTAGTTCCTTACTCACTTGAAAATTTCCCGTATCATTAGCATCCCACTAGATAACACAACTAAACCGAAAATGAAAACATAGTTCCAGATTACTACTAATGAAAAGCCTGTCAAGATTTTAATCTGCATAAGCTACTAGATGATCAAGTGCAGACATGTTGGCCCAACTAGTTGACATCTTGATGAAAGTTCGCCTTAATTAAAAAAACAAATTTGTTATCCCCCAGCTCGCAGAGTTGGTTCGACATCAGAATACAAGTCAAACAAAAATATCTAAAGTTTCTTAATTATTTGGATCCCTTTAAACCCAGAGTTTTATTTTATTTAAATCTCTTTGTTAGCTTAAGAAACTCTCATTCGCTTAAAATACGCGTTTGTTTATTTCGAAATGTTTTGGAAAACTGTTTAAAAAGAAAAGGCTTTCTTTTAATGAAACATTTTTCTCCGACACTTGGGCTTAGAGTTTCTACTCGAGAATTAACATAAATATATAGCCCAAATGACATAGGTAAATGTTATGCAGGTGCAGGAATTTAAACAAGTCCTTTTGGGTTTTTAGGAATTTGTGCATTACATGTATTTTTCCTGTCGTTATTGTTCCTATTTATAACTAGAACACATATTGCGCAAAAATACACTTCTACAATATTTTTATCGAAGTATTAGCATGAATTACTATTAAAAAATATTTTTAAGCGATTAGGCAGATCTTTAAAAATCCGCGTTTTCGTTATCTTACCATTTTCCGTGGTGTTATCTGAAAAATGTAGATGAAATATGGACACTATTTCTATCAACATACTCCTAAACTATATTCTCGTGTAATATGAAAAACACCAGAAATATCACAGCAAGTTGACGCCATATTGACAGTTCAGCTAACAGAGCGCGAGGTGACAGAAAATAATATGTTTGGCTAGGTAAGTCATTAAACGTTATTGAACTAATTTGCAGAGCTGTTTTAAGGCCGCTGATTAAACGACGCTGTTTAATGAAAGGGCTAAGGCATTAATTAAACAGCTGATTACGCTAGTTAGCTGCGACATACAAAAAACTAGCGTTGTTTAAAGTTCAGCGTACCTCAAAATCCTTATCGGTCTTCGGATGAGTCGCGATGGAAGGCGGGTGCTCACTCAATCCGTGACTAAAGTCGTCTTGGTGTACTTAGTCGAAAGTTTGAAATCACAACTGTTTCGAATTAACTGCGCAGAAAGTTTCTATTTTAACAGCTGTGATCGTTCGTTTGCGAAGGACAAGAACCTTAGGCTACGGACCCAATTTCAAATAATCCTCTGCAATCCTTACGTTTTGTTCTGTCTTTAAGCAGATTCCTTTTTTAGCTAACTGTCCTTTTGAAAGTTTAAAGTTAAGAACACATTTGAATTGATCGTGCTAAGCTTTGCCAACAAAAGAAAGTACCCTACTTTACGTAAGTTTGTTGACACAATACTAGGTACAAAATTGTTTTGTTTTAGCATTTCAAAGCAAGATGAATGACTAGTGCTAAAGTTTTTTGATGAAGTCTGCTTTTATATTTGACCTAATTGTCACTTAATATGTGAGCGTCTCACTCTTATGGTTAAAATAAGAATCGGCATAAAAACATTAATAACACAACTAAAAGTTAAAGATACTATTCTACATTACCCCAAAATGATTTTAATACTAGGTACAGGTAAATTTATGTGTAGTGTGGCTTTCATTAGATAAATAAAAAATTGACATAATGAATAGGCCAAATTAGAATTGACTAAAAATGCATTTAATTTTACATTTTTAAGACTAGAACAAATGTTTTCTTGAATATATTATTAACTTTCTAATAATTAATTAAAAAGGGTCACTGACCCACAAACAGCAATTAAATCTCGACACATTCATTCCGAAAATTAAAAACAGCTTTGGCGAGTGTCCAAATTTTCGGACACATCCGACCCAAAGTATTTGCGAAATCACTAATAAATTCTCTTAGCGTTTGTTGACGGAATTGGATATAATTTAATTTTTGCCATTTCATCAGTACAAATTAGGCTTCGCCGGGACTAATCGGCGTCACGTTTCTTGCGTTCCATTTCAGTTTTCAGATTGTGAAGCTTTCGCCTAATTTAAGAAGCTTTGTATTCAATGAATGTAGCTGAAAACATAGCTCTTAATTTTTTTCTCGTCGTTTTGCAAAAGGATTGTCGATTTTTTTTTTGACAACTTATTGAGTATTCTGATAGAAGTCAAAGATAAGCCAAATACTTATTTTATTTTATGAATATTTTTTTGATTTCTTTAGTTTCGGAGAAAAAATATGTTAAGTATATTTATCGTCGAATGTGATATAAAAAAAAACTAAAGTACGTACAATATTTTCAACGAGTGATATCATGTGTCCCATATTTAGGACAGTAACACATTAAATTTTATATTTAAGCATACGACTTGTCTAACGGAAAAGACTTTTAGAAGATTGTTATACCCAAGCATTGCTGAGTAAATGTCTTGCAAACTTGCCTCTCGTAACCTCAGCGAACCGGTAAGAAACTCCTTCCAAAAAGCTGTACCTAATAAAATAAAAATATGTCAAATGTATTGTAAATGCTAATAGCACCTGTCCTAAATTAAATTTTACACCAATCCCCTTCAAAAGGACGGATAAATGGGCACTTACATATTTGATACAGTTGATTAATTATTATTACACTCCCACGTGCTTCGGTCACCCTCCGCGGCAGCGTAATGAGCGGTATAAATCAAATAGACGCCTGTGACGGACAGACACGCAGACTTATTAATATAGCTAACCAGTGAGGATGGAGCCATAACAGTCCTATTTTTAGAAAGCTAATGATCTCCAACAATAGCTATCACTGAAAAGCCAAACATAATCCTCTTGTTACATTCAACGCAACGAGGATTATATTCGAAATCTCTTTAGGATGAGAAAATACAACATTCAAATAGGAATTGTGAATTTTTATATTTTAGATTTGGAAAGAAAATACCTTCTAATACCAAAATATGGAAGAAGTATTTCAGATCATTTCTTTAGAAACATTTTTATTTTATTAAAGGATAGAAGGAAGGAGTTATATCAATACGAATCCAGTTTGTGTACCTGATGTAAATACTCTGTGCAAATTTGAGGTAAAACACAAAAATTCAGTAACAGGTAAAGGGAAAAGTTCACAACGCAGGTATCAGAGGGATCGTATCAAACTCATTTTCAGACATCTTGTAGGTTGTAGATACATTAACTTAGACAAAATTACATTTCTGGTATATACCGTATATTGTATACCACTTAAAGAGGAGAAATAATAACAGCATTATAACAAAGATATTGTTAACATTAATAAATGTCTTAAGTTTTCAATATTAGAATCTCTATAGGGACGATCAGCATAAAATAATGATGACAGTCCTTGAGTGCCTTCGCCATTTAATGAAATGGCTAACACAAAGGGAACTAGAATCTGGAACTGCGTAACACTTAATTGGTTCCGACTTTGGGATCCCGAGATAAACCCATTTTTGTTTCCGAATCCATTTGAAGAGAAGCTCTCCTTTGTTAGACCACGTTATTGTCTAAGTTATAAGCTACGACCTCAGTTTTAGCGATGAGCGATGCGACAAGCGGTGCGGTGGTTAGGTGAAATGTGCTGCTGGTAATTTGAGAATTCTTTGATTAGCGCCGCATGTAGCGTTGGACCGGATGGATTAAGTTTAGACGATATCATAAAGCGAGAGACTTACACCACGCATCTTGTTTAAAAGTTAACTTTATGGTTTTTCAAACTGATTCAAAAATATATTTGTTATTTTAATACTAAAGACGAACGAGATTTTGTTTATTATGCATTACTGCATTTATAATGAAGGCTAATATTTTACGGGTTTATTAAGTACTTAGTTAGTTTCAAAGTATTTTATGGTGTTTGGCTTTGGAATCGAAAAACCAAAACTTGATTTTGAATCCGATGCTTTAGAAGTAGCCACATAAGAAATACTTATAATGTAAAACTGGTTTCTCATTTTAAGTAAACTTAATGTTTTAATGAGAAATAAATTCTTTGAACTTTGGTTCAAAGAAATTAACCGCTAATCGCGTCGCTCTTGCGACCTCCACCCGCAAAATCGTGGTTAAAGTCGCGTCTGAATCTCAATGCTAGCTCAAGCATCTCAGGCACATCTCTGCGAGTATTGTTGTTCTACCGTTCGACCTAAATATCCAACTATTGTATTGTTCCTTACTTCTTTACGATGTTTTCGCGGTAACATTATTTTGTTTAAAAGCACTCCTGTATTGCTTAACGTTTGAAATTTTGCTTTTGTTTGCTGTTTCCTTATTTTATTTTATGTTTTTGGTGAATCAGTGAGGTTAATTCTTTCTTGCGTCTTCCTAATACGAGTAGTTTGATATAATTATGCAACTTTTTACCAATAATGTTTATGTAGATAATTACACCTATGATTTGATTGAAACCCAATTTTGCATTGTGTACAGTCTGAACTTATTACGACCTAGAGCCAAAGTTACGCAGTAAATATGAAAAATAAATAACTGGAAAACCTGTAACAGTACTCGGAACTTATTACATTGTTGGTTTGTTATGTGCTCGAGTTCCTTGCTTGCTATTTCTCGAACTATCGTACATTTTTAGCGACTTCAAAAGGAGGGAGGTACTCAATTCGACCCGTTTTTTTTTTGTTTTTTGTATGTACACCGATTACTCGAAGACGGCTAAATGATTCAAACGTTATTACATTAGGTAAACTCCCAAGTTGGTCCCATTTTTTAAAATTTTGTAATCGGTTTAGTACTTTTCAAGTAATCTTGAAAAAAGTACGAAAATAGTATGATTTTGTGTGAACTACCTCGATGATCAGTCGTATAACTTCTTTGTTTATGAACTGAATAAGATAATTATTTTTTTGTTAGAAAAGGTATATCTTAAGTGTAGTTCTTTAACTGACTTAAAAAGGAGGTTCTCAGTTTGACCCGCATGTATGTATGTTTCTCCGCGATTAACTCACGTTTGGCTGAGCCGATTTTTCTACCTAAATAATATACCTACACTACCTAATACAAAAGGTACCTACACTAAAAATAAAAAAATAAAAAATTGATTAAAAAAACAAAAAACCGACTTCAAAAAACCTACTTTTAGAATAAAAAAAAGGAATTTGTACTCCAGCCACCCGACTCCAATAGACGTGTTTTTATTATTACGAATATTATTTCTTGCTTTATAGAGGTAGGTTTCTTGAAGTCGGTTTTTTGTTTTTTTAAACAATTTTAAAATAGTGCAAGTGCGTTTTTTTAACGTGAGGATAAATTACGATGTTGGAAAACATTCACATTATTATATTTACACATTACATAGTTCTTCTTCTTATCGAATGAGGATTAGTGGTCACCTCTGATGTTAGAGTTTATCAAGCCGCCTGTAAGGCCTCTAACTTGGCTTAACGACTATTATCAGATGACAACAGCCGGGACCGACGGTTTAACGTGCCTTCCGAATCCCGGAAGCGCTCAATTGTAATGCCACTTTAACGGTCACCCATCCGACACCTGACCGGACCAAGCGTTGATTAGCAAACGTGAACGAGTAAGATCAGACTCATCTGCGCCCGCCGTATACCCCACTACAAATGATTAGCACCAGAGAAGAAAAGAGACAAAAAATGAACACGTGAACAAATTGCCGGCCTCATGCGGCCGGGTCGGCGTGAAGGAATTAAAGTCTGTCTAGTTCCGCCATGAGCGCTTCATATTTAACATCGTTAACCAGAGTATTCATTAATAAAACATCTATCACAACATTACAGCTACATACGTAATTGCTTCCGGGCGTCGCGTCGGTCTGCGCCTGCGCCGGTGGCGTTAAATCTGGCCCGGTCTGGAACACTTCATTTGCGGCGCGACCGCATCGTAATTACTTTATAAATAAACAGACATTCACACGCTTTAATCCACAGTAATGGCTGTAGCACTACTGTTTTATGTGATTAATTACCGAGAAGTAATTCTGTGAGGGGTTAAATAAAGCTAAAATTAAGAAGATAAGTTAAATAAATATATAGATACCTACAAGTAGATGAAAAAAGTAAATCACAGTTCACATATCTATGAATGAAAGACAGATATTTATATGAAAGAGTAAAAAATATCACGATAAAGTGAGGACTCTTAAAGATACGGTATACGTACACACTGACCTTTTTACTTTTTCCCATGGTCTATGGCGTTGCACACAACGTATTCTACTAGATTGCTATGCAAGTATAAGTCTTCACGAATCCCATATAAAAATAATGTATGCTAAGCAAAAAAATTGCATTGCTTTAAATGGCAAGTTCGTACTGAATTACTGATAAACGTTACACATGAATTAACTACCTTTTTTACACGCTGCCCAAAAAGGAGTGTATATTATGTGTTCAGGGTTCATGTATGTTTGTGGGTGTGTGAGTTTCTTTATTCCACCATAACTTCTAAATGGCTCAACGGATTTGGATGTATGGGGTATCGTTAGAATCCTTACATTATTCCAAGTGACACTGGCTATAATTTAAAAAAAAAGTCAATATGGCGACTGTACGACGCCATTTTCAAATGTGAAAAAAATTTTTTACTTCAATTACTCGTATTACAATATGGGCATCAAATAAAGGCCTTAATGAGCACATTTCAAAACTATATAATTTGTCACTAAAATGTGTGAAATAAAAATGAATAAATTTAAAAATATTAAAAACACGACTGCCCTGCCAAAAACGAACTAAAAATTTAAATAACAAATGCATTGCAGTCGGGGGTCCTCTATGATTAAATTTTTTTCCACAAAACGGTCCCCCGACTGCAATGACATTTGTTATTTAAATTTTTAGTTCGTTTTTGGCAGGGCAGTCGAGTTTTTAATATTTTTTTAAATTTATTCATTTTCTATGTTCTGATAATCGCTTTTCTTCCTATTCGTAATTCACACAATATGATTTCCGCACAACTGCTATTGATCACATTCTTATATATCCACGAAGTCGTCAATTTTCCACAAACGCGTTTCTTCCTACTCGCGATACATCACATTCGCTGTTACACACACTTGTTATTACACGACTGCCCAAAAAAATTGTGTATTGTGTTTAAGGTTCATGTACTTCCAGTGAATTTGTCGTTTTTGGACTCAGGTCTCTTCAGAAAAAATGATCAGTTTCATTGGTATGACACTCCTGTAGAGTAGAAGGACATTGTGTGTACTCCATTGGCAGTGCCATTGGTTTACATAATATTGGGTCATAAACTCGCCATGAAAATTAATTCATCATTAGAAAAACGGTAAAAAAACATGTGTAAACTCGCCACAGGTAGCATTTTAAAAATTGCTTAGATTAGCTCCTAAAGTATTTTACCTTTTTAAATAATATTTCATTTATAGAACTAAAACTAACTTAGAGCGTTTCATGTTTTACCAAAGGAATTAAATAATACTGAGTAATATTGAAACTGCTTTTGAAATAATGTAGGTAGGTATTATAAATTTCCAAAAAACGATTCAGTTCATTTGTTGTACTTAGAGCTTGTTTTACCAGGGTATTTTAAAATTAATTAAATAATCCTGAGTGATCGGTATTGAAACTATTTTTAAAATAATGTGAGTATTATAAAATTTTAAGAATCGCCTCATTTCATTTTTTGCGCTACGAAATATGAAGCCATAAGATCTGAGAGAAAAAGCGTTGATATTAAATTTCATCGTTATATCTTTATCATGAAAGATGAAGATGTAATTATAAGAAGAAAATATAATTAATAGAAGAAATGAAGATATTTTTTCAAAAACAGAGGATGCTAAGTAAGCAAAATAAACTTCACACAAACAGCGTGTAGGTACTATGCACTCCCCAAATAAATGTTGTGCTTATATCATGCAAGTTCCTGGAAGTAAAACTACAATTTAATATTTAATTTAATTTAAATGTTTTCCGATAGTACAACTTGGAGGTATTAAAAACACAGCACAGCATTTCACTAGTTGGAGAGCAGTTGAATTGAGCAGTGCCCCGGCTTGTCAAAAATTAGATTCCCATCTAATATTACATTACAAAATGGTTAAAGATGCTGTGAAATAGTTTATACTAAATTCTTCTGTCTAAAAACAACCACGATAGATTACGCGATAAAATAATATTCCAACTATATAATTATATTTATTGTTTTCCATTTTACCAAAGTATAAGCAGGGCCAGATTTAAGGGAGGGCAAATGGGGCAACTGTCCGAGGCCTCCGCAAGAGAGGGCCTCCACATAAATTGTAAATATTAAAAAAATAAACTTACACAACGAAAGAGTACCTAATATTACTATTTGAGCTGGATTTCAACGAAATCATCAATGATTTAGAATGATGTAGAATTTTTCAAAAACTAAGTGCGGGAAAGAATTTAATCGCCTCACGGCTCGGTCACAGCGCACGGCGCCCTACGCATGCCGCGACTAGACTTCTACACGAGAAAAGGGTACAAAGATAAAACCATTCACTTGTGTAGAATTTTACAAAAACTATGCGCGGGGATAATTAACAGTTAAAATTAATTTATTTAAGAATAAGTATCTCTCAAAAATAATCAGATTTTCTTTCTGACAAGCTCAATGTTGGTATAGGTAGTAGATAGTCATAGTTATAGGGGCGGCATAATCGCTATTTGCACACGGGCGTTCAGATAACTAACGATGGACCTGCTGGCAATTAAATAATATTAATTAACTTACATATTTGAAAAATAATTAGGGGCATCCACTCGCTTGTTGCCCCAGGGCCTCCACACCTTTCAATCCGGCTCTGAGTATAAGCTAAGTTTGAAGCTAAATTTGGACGAGTTATCCTTCCTAATTATTGTTATACACTCATTATCTAGCTAGGGTAGGAGTAAGTAGCCCAAACTCTAACTAAGTTCGACATCTTTGATGTTATTTCATCTTACCTTCTAACAACCAGTTAACAAATTATCGAGTTTGGAATTTCTGATGATTATTTGTTGAGTTACTCGTTACAAAGTTTTGGATGTTCCTTTCAAGTTTTGTATGTTATATTTTGATGGAAAAAGGAATTATGTGTGTTATTACGATGGCCACACTGAAAGTTTTGCACAACTCATAAATAAAACAATATATATGTAAACTTATATATTAATTGCGTGTCACAGTATTCTCCATTATATTTTAAAACGTTTTTGATTAATTCAAACCATTATCTTTAACAAGCATTATTTGTCTGAGGGCATGTTTTTCATACGCTTTCACGGCTTCCTCTGGCCCCTTATATATGAAATTTCTCATCGTATCTTTAAATTCTAGGATACTAAAGAAATTTCAAGATGTAAGGTCTAAAAT
Source organism: Agriphila geniculea (assembly GCA_943789525.1). Classification (NCBI taxonomy): domain Eukaryota; kingdom Metazoa; phylum Arthropoda; class Insecta; order Lepidoptera; family Crambidae; genus Agriphila; species Agriphila geniculea. The sequence goes on from OX038871.1 coordinate 25,548,982, forward strand.
TAATGCAGAATGGATCATGAACTCCGACTTTTCAGAAACGAATATGACTTTGTCCTCATCGCGGTATGCACTGAAAAAATGACATCGTGCAAGAGGATATCACTTGTTGGTCGTTTTTCTTTACCTTTTTTAACGACAAATGGTAGTGATTTACTCACCATTAAATGTGTTTTGTTCCTCAAGTAGGTTATTTTAGATAGGACCCGTCTGGGAGAAAAATAATGTAGTCAAATCCTTGCCCACGATTTTCGCAAGTCTATTTTATCGGTTTACTGTCGACTTCGAACATTCATATAAAAGAATGTTGCTATCTTTTTGATTCCGGAACAATATATTCATATTTTATCTTCCATAATAATATCACACACAGCATTTGAAGGACCGTGTTTGCACTTTAACAACATATTTTTTACATCAATCAATTCGATCCCGTTTTTTACACGGTGGGTTCATTAAGAATCCAGTGGCAACAAAGTTTCCTAACTTTTGAATCCTGATGAATATTTTTTTAAATTTTATGTCATATTATCCCCCAAGTATCCTCAAATTACCCAATAGGTAATATGCCAGATTTCTTTAATTAATAAAGTGACAATAGTCATCTTTTGCACAGAGATCGCATTTGAATGCCGACCTTCACCAATTTCATCATTAGGAGAGACAAGAATAAGATTACATTCTGCATACCAATGCTTTACGAAACTCAAATAAGGTGCTCTTTTTTCTAAAAACATTTAGAAGTGAAGCAGTGCAAACTTGCAGAGAAAGCGAAGTTTCAAAATCATAAAAAAATGTCACCCTGAAATCATTTTGCGTTAATTTCATTTTTGCTACGGGCGACGAACTTCGCATTGTAATAAAAAACAAATGACTCGCAACTTCCGGTCAATTTTTATTTTAATTTCATGAATGAGTTCTAAAGTTTAAAAATATATAACATTCTATATTCAAATATTTGTGTGTTGCCAGAAGTGCAAGACTTTCAGTGTGTCCTGGGTATAAACAAAGTCAAATATTTAAATAGGTAAGTTAGAAGAGTTATATAATTTCAAGTTTTTATTAGCAACTATTGTGTTCAGGGATTTATTTTTACCGCCCGTTTGTAACATAAACATTTTAGAGGAATTCTACACATTTTATTTGATTTCAAGTTGCAGTCAAAACTCAAGAAATCCTAGAATTCAAATACTTGATTTAACATCTGACTAAATAACATAAAAAATCATAAGCAAAAACCAACCTCAAAAGATCGCAATCTAGGTACTTGAGTTAACCCATTCTAGTATAAAATATGTTTATTTTCTAAGAAACACCCTACTTTATAAGAAATAAAAAAACTTTATCCATAAGTCAAGCATGTTAAAGTAAAATAAAACTTAAATATAAAGACGATGAAACTTAGAATGCAACCCGCAACGACCACAAATCAGGGTCGCGATAGTGCCACCACTTTTATGTTCAAATTTAGGACTTTTACTGTAAATGAAATAAAAATAAAAGAGCACAGGTGAAAAAGGTCCTAGATTATTAGATTTTCATAATTATAGAAAGCGTAAAATCGAGACTTCCAATCATAACTTTTAAACTGCAATACAAGGAACTATTAATATTATTATTTAGTTGATTTTAAATTATTAATTTTGATTGATTAGACAGCATTGGCGAGGGGTGAAATTATGGCGTAGGTAAGCCGTCTACAAAAATGTTAAAATCTGCATAGTGGATCATTGGGGAGGGATTTCTAAAAGGTAAGCCAATGGGAATCGGCTAGTATAGACCCATTGCCACTGTTGGACAGTTCGTTTAACATTATTATAACACATTACAGATGACCATCATCAAGTGAAGTCATTTGTTCAAAAAATGTCCCAAACTGAAATCGTCTGGTGACCCGAGTCACCAACGCACTGGGTCAAAGTGGTCGTTTCCGAGTTCGGTGGCGTGTGTCGTCATATTTCATTGCTGAGTTATGGCACTTCCACACAAAACACTCCGATAGTAAAAACTTAGATCGCGTGGAGTCTGATATTTAAGTCAACTTTTGCTCAGTATCAAGTTGCGAGCTGAAATATGCGACAACGTTCGCCACGACTTCATAAATCATCTAATATTTGATAAATCATGGCTTTTCAAAACTCAATTGTAAGAATATTTTCATAATCACCGTTTGTCAACTTAGGATTAACTACACCTAACTTTTATTCTACGTTTTACGTTTCGTTAACTAATTTTAGTACTTGGTTAATCATACAAAAATCCATACAATCCCAGATCATGTCAAAATTAAAATATAAAGATAATAAACAGTTTTTGTGTCAAATATATAAACGTAATAAAGGAAATCACAAATCCGCAGTTCCCGAATGACAATAGCATTTCAATTCACATTCAAACGAAGCGTTGACATAAGACTATGTGTGAAAACAAACATCCCACAGTAATTATCTCGGCTATAAAAGTTGTGAAGACTACGATGCACACAATTTTAGTTCTTATTGCCTTCAACTAAGGATCATTGATGGTCGGGCTTGAACCGAGATGGTGTGGTGCTTTTATTAAAGAGGTGGGACGTATCTTTATTGAGTAAGTATAAAAGCTTTAACTTTATGGCACATTGGCTTTTACTGATAAAATAATGAAAAGCAGAGTAACAGAAGAGGATTAAAAAAATATATTCAAAGATCTACTCAGTGTGTGTTTAATTTTGTCTAGTGACAGTCTTGCTACTATCGACGTTTAAAATAAATCTCTTTGAAGTTACACCACGATTAGCAAATACACTTGGATACAATATTATTATGTAATATGAAATGATATACAGACATTTAATTTTTATGTAATTTCAGCTGACAGCATTAATTATCAAAATAAATTCCCACTTAAATTTAATGGCAATTGTGAAGCTATTAATCATTCGATTACAAACGTTGACTAAACAAATTATTTTGTTCAATATTCCAATACGGGAACGTACCCATACTACGTGACCCGTTAAGGGGGGGAGGGGGGTCTTTAAAATACCACGCTTGGTCACAGGGGGGGAGGGGGTCTATGTTTTGTCACGTAGTCAATATTATCAATGGAAATCTGGTTCTTTTTTTTCAAGTTGTATTCAAATATGGCACGCAGCGAAATTTTTTTTCTTCTTGATACATATTTTCACTTGTAATTGTATGTAAAATTATAATACACACTCTTGGCATTACGTGGCAAGCGCCTTACTAATGAAAAGACAAAAAAGAGCAAACTTTTTTTAGATTTCTGTTGAAAATGATGTAAAACCATTTTCTTTGAAATACTACGTGAAAACCAGGGTGGAGGGGGGGGTCTTGGCATATACTACGGGTGGTCACCGAGGGGGGGGGGAGGGGGGTCAAAAATGGTAAAATATGGGTCACGTAGTATGGGTACGTTCCCTAGCTACATGTTTCTGTAATTATACTTTTGCCGTCAATAAAAACAAACCATCTGCATTCCGTTTCATTGTTTCAAAACACAACCCTTGTTACAAGGGAATAGCGTTCAAAATCGCAATACAACGCCTTAAGAACCAGTTAATGAGAACAATGCAAATTTCAGGTCAACACAACTGCAGAAAAGACTTTGTTACATCGACACTCGACTGCAACTGTGAACATCGCTGTTGAAATTGCAACTGTCGAAACTAATTATATTCCGACTAATTTGTTTGTTGAAATATCCACTTTAGTTGTTTTGGGAAATGAAATTGCGGTCACAATTCGCTATTATAAACGGTTATGAGCAATTTCGTGTTGCGACGATTTTAAAACGGAATTATGCTGTTTTACTATGACGTATACAGTAAAACTAATGTTCGGTTTATATTACCTTTTCTACTTTGTGATCCTTTTTCACTTCACTCAATGTAAATTGTCTAATCACCTATTCCTAATTTTGAATTCTTTCCGTATCGTGAACTGATTATTATTATTGCTGTCTATAGTAACACATGTAAACAAAAAATGCTGTAACAACGTTTTATTTAAAAATATATCAGATATTGTTTAAAAAAATTAGAGTAACAGACGGAGAATAGTTTTTTAAGAGTTATTACGGTCTTTAGTGGCTTTTTAGTCAGTTTTACGTGGCCCAATGACCTTGTAGTTTTTCATAAAATCTTTTCAACGCGCATTCTTGTCACAAAATACTCCCGATTTCTTTCAGTCGTTATTGTTCTTGCGACTTGACGTTGATGGATGTCAGTTCAATGTCTTTTATACATTTCTTGGAATGCCTTTTTCTGAGGCACTAATGTACTAAAGAGGAGGTGGGCGTTTAAAAAAATGACCGTGATGACTCAGATTTTGTTTTCAGTTCAAATGTGTATACCATTTATAAATGGATCGGATTGACGGACGCAAACACACTTTGAACAGAAGATTTTTGTTTACACTGTGATTTGAATGACATTGGAATTGGCGAGAAATGGAATTTAAATATAAACTGTTTAAACTTTTCCGAGGTTATTCATTCCTAATAACTGATTAAGTAGTCGCGCCTTTCCGTGAAACGTGAGTGATCGCGTGGGGAGCATTTTGCCGCCCATACTGAAATTGATTTATTTCTGCAAATAATAGTTAATTAAACTTACAATGAAAGAATAAAGAATTGAACATTATACTATCAGAAAAAGTAAATTTCATTAATGTTTTATACTTAGTCTTAGATAAAAATGCTTTAGAAAATCTTAGATAAAATTTCTTGAATCTTAACAGAATATATATCTGAACCTACATAAAAAATATTGCAATTAAACTTAATAAGAAATTAAGCATTTTCATCATCTACGACATGTATTTTAACAAAACAGTCCTGGCACATGTGCATAAAATGTTCGTTGCACATTTAATTTGCATATCTATTGCACCCTTTTTTGGTGCTTCAATTTTTCTTGTACGGACGACATACTGTGCATATACGAGTATCTTCTCTATCTGGGGGTATTTTTACAAATCAGGCAGTTTGTTTCTGCAAAATGTTTATGTACTTCGGATCTTAAATGATTATGTGGTCTAGACATAAACAGAGCAATTTCTTGCAAAAACTTTGTTGCGTAACAAAAATAAGAAAAACGCAACACAACTAGGTAATCAAAACAATCTAAAATATCAATATTATTACGATATTTACATCAAAACAACATTATTTGCTACGAAAACCAATAATATTTCAACAACAATTAAAACCAGACACACGAATTTTACTTACGTGAGTACTCGCGTAGTGAGCAATTTGCCGCCAAACACATCGACAATAACTATTGTCTCTTGTGGTCACTTACACATAGAATTTCTTCTAATTTTTAAGACAAGAAGGTGAACTACAGGGGCGCAACTGGACGCTTGACCTTGACAAATGCGTAGTGTACAAAATAACACGAAATCTTTGTGACGGGCGGCAAAATGCTCATAGCGCGAGCACTCTAGGGTTAAACATGGAAGTAGTGTTTAATTTAATATCTTATATTTTGCAATTAGAACGTCACGTCTGTAATGTGTCGATCTTTTATAGGTATTAGGTATTCAAAGATCCAGAAAACCATCCATCAAAGAGAAAGTTCCGCACCAACGTGTTCCCATACTCCAGGAGCTCGGCATCACGCAGCGTCTGTCGGCCGTAGTACAGTCGCGTACTGCAAACTTTGGCCATGTCTCGAGGCGGGGTAACGACTCCATAGAGCGGCTGGTCGTACAGGGCAAAGTGGAGGGAACCAAATCACGTGGAAGGTCACCGATGCTCTGGACTGACCAAGTGAAATCCGCAGTGGGACACCACGTATCTGACTGCGCCCGACAGTCTGCCAACCGTGAGAGATGGCGGGAGATCGTGCGGAAAGCTGTGTCTGCCTCTACCACCGACGTGGACGCCTTAACGTGACCACGACCGCTCTGCCAAGAGCGAAACAACGAAGAAAAAGAAGATTCAAAGATCACGAATTCCGAATATAATAGAGGCATTTGTTTGTGTCACAGTGTGCCTTGAGTTGTCCGTAATAATAGTTTTTTAGGGTTCCGTACCCAAAGGGTAAAAACGGGACCCTATTACTAAGACTCCGCTGTCCTTCTGTCTGTCTGTCTGTCTGTCTGTCACCAGGCTGTATCTCATGAACCGTGATAGCTAGACAGTTGAAATTTTCACAGATGATGTATTTCTGTTGCCGCTATAACAACAAATACTAAAAACTGAAAAAAAATATTTTTAAGGGGGGCTCCCATACAACAAACGTGATTTTTTTTCTGTTTTTTGCTCGATATTAATAACAACAACAGGTAGACAGTTGAAATTTTCAGAGATGATGTATTTTTGTTGCCGCTATAACAACAAATACTAAAACAGAATAAAATTAATATTTAAGGGGGGCTCCCATACAACAAACGTAATTTTTTTTGCCGTTTTTTGGTACGGAACCCTTCGTGCGCGAGTCCGACTCGCACTTGGCCGGTTTTTGATAAATATTCAAAATCAAAGCAACATTCGACAGAATGTACAAAAACCCAAGTGCTTTACATCTGCTCTCGATTTGAAGCGGAAAAAAACGTTCCCGCCTTTGTTTCATTCTCCGTTTCTTCGTCAAATGAATCATCAATTACAATTTAGCTAAACGCCTGACACAAACCATTAATCAAAATAATAACTCCAACTTTCCGAAGTGCGTGTAGTATGCGATTCCCAATAAATCACAAAAAATAAAGCTAATCGAGAACTTGAGTACTTAGGCTGTTTGTTGAGTAAAATAGAAAATAATAAATTTCACGTCTCAAACTTGGAAAGTTGGAAGTAATTTACTTTGCTATCTATTTAGAACCAATTTTACTAAGCGAAAGCAAACAACCATGTAAATGAGACGATATTTAGAGAATTTATTGCTTCGCGGGCCGGCAGCTAATAGCGGAAAAGTTTAACGCGCTTTTTAGAAATAACAAACGCGATCGCTTTTCAAGATAAGAATAATAAGTACACTACACATGACATTAATTTTAGTTATATAATAACTTATATAGATCAAGGACTAGTCCTTGTATGCAAAGTGAGGCAATAAATAACTGAGCCAAAATAGCTCAGTTCTTAGAGGCTCTTATAGTCATAGACATTATGGTCACTTTTTGGCCTAAAGCTGATAAATCAATGGATAAATCAATCCAAAGTCCATCTTCTTGGGGATGGAAAGATGTCAAAGATAGATGGACTCCACGATGGTCGAAGGTTACTGCAATTTGGCCGGAATTAAGCCTCCTTGACCATTGTGGATGTAAATTGAACTGTGACACAATGCGTTGTGGCTGCCGAGGCGTTGGCCTATCTTGCACTTTACAGTGCAAAACCTGCAAAGACGAATGCGAAAATAAAACGTAAGTAAAATAAAGATTTAGTTCAAATGTTATTTAGCGTCTTTTATTATTATTTTATTACTATGATATTTTTCATTGCTATTTTATTTTCAGGGTAACCAGCACCTTCGAAAGTCAAGAATAAAGATCACTCGTCGAATTATACATATAATTTCTCGAAATTGGTATATTATAGATTTTTTATTTTATTTTTCTGTATACATAGAGATTATAAATAAAGTATATGTAAAGAAAAAAATATCAATTTTGGGATTTTTTGTTCAGCGAATTAAGGGATATACCGGCACCATGTAGTGTTTTCTTCAATAACTTTGGAACTATACAAGATATTGATATGCGGTATTTTTTATTAAACGTGCAACTAAATGGGTAATAATACGAATAAATAAAAGAGGACCATATGCATACATTATTTTTATAAAATTAAATAAATACTGAAAAAAAATATTTTTTTTTCTTCAATAATGAAGGTTTTTTGGTATTTTTTATTATTTTCTGCTACTTTATTATTTTTTAAATAGTAAAACAACTGATTGTCTGTCGATAGACACCTTAATCATCAAAATCGGATCATTCGTTTAGGTTTTAAAAAATTTAAAATATTTTTTTAAACAAGTGGCGCCATCTCTGTTCCTAAGGGGTGAAACTCGTTTATCCTCGGATGAAATCGCTTAGTTTGGCCCCCACTATCACTGTACAAAGTGGCTTGCTTCCATCACAAAATGCAGTTTCCTTTTCATAATTACTATGACTATTATCAATATCAATGACCTTGCTGAATGACCTTGAGATGCCTTGAGCTTACACGTATCGCGGATAATCGCGCGCCTCGGCCACAGAAAAGAAAATAAGTACAGATGGCCCACTAAATAAAGAACTATGTAATCTAATTACAGCCTCTTCCTTAATACCAGCCTTTTTATTTTTTTTAAATAAGGTTTCTTTTTTCTAAGTCTAATCGGTTACATATTAGAATGGTCTAAGGTCATAACACCTATGGACGAAAAACCTAATTTGAAAAACAATGCACAAAATACCTAAGCTCATAATATATAATAGTTGAAATGCATAATGTGCGGTTTACCTAAAGTCGATTCAGGATAATACATCCCTTATGTCTGTGGCCTAAACTTTGGAAATTCATAAAATCTTGACATCATGCCTAGAATCTACTTTACCAAATGGGAAACAATGCTATGAAAAAACAGTAATAGTGAATCAAAACCGGTAATGTGTAACTGTGTAGGTGTCGGCCATCTTGGTCTCACGTTAATCTCTACGTTTGAACATTAATATTACCCCGCCACGCCACCTAAACTTTACTCAACGAGCATTAGTTGTCACAAAGACTGAGAAGTGAGAACAGAGTGGCTGTGTTCGAAAAACAGCATTAGAGAACGATCAACGCAAGCAAACTTTGGGAAGTCTGTTTACGAAGGCAAGATGTTATTTTTATGGTTTTAATAAAACTAATAATAGATCAAATTCATAACGTTTTAAGATTACCTACTTATTTGTAATTAAATTTAGTAATGTCGGAAAAAATAGGGGGGAGGGGGGCTGGAATTTGGTCGGTTATTTACCATAAATTCCTTTAATCAGCCGCGGGCTGATATATGATGGGTGATTAACTTTCGTTTAACAAATTAAATTCATCTTAATTTGCTCGTCTTATGGTTGTAATTTGTCGTGCTATTAACCTAGAATTACTAATCCTGCACCCAATGGCCTAAATACAGCCAGGTAAATAATGTGCAATTCCTAAGATATTTGAAATATATTTGAGACATAACAAATTTGTATATTCTAATATAAGTTCAAATATTTCCTAAGATATTTGAACTTATATTAGAAATATATTTGAACCTAACATCAGCCGCTCATCAAAACTTTACGGCAATATACAGGCTGTTCCGAAATATTATTTTAATAATGTTTTTATTTATTTGTTTATTGAATTTCACTTTTTGAATAGAAAACGCCTCAAAGATTTTAATTTCAAATAATTAAAACGATCTCGTACTCGTTGATTATTACATACAACGTCTTACAAAAAAATCACAGATCTCGTGCTCTACCTACACGACTAGAAAAGGCATTGAAAATGAATCGACCTATTATAGATTTGAAATAAAACAATTTTTAACGGATACTAGCGCGGTTTTATTAAAAGTACTTTGGTAATTAATTATAGATTATTAACCCTTAACCACTGACGTGTATTTACTTGCATTAACACTGACGTACGTCTAGTGGACGTAAGTTTTTTTTAAACAGTCGTTAGTCAGTAATTATTTATCGGTTAAATCGTTTAATATCGGTACAACCATGTTATCGGTTGTTTTACTATGTATCGTTACTTCAGAATATATGGTAAATATTAAATTAAAATAAAACGACATCAGTACTTAGAATATTTATTTAAATTTTAAAATAAAAAACTTAAAGAAAAATCAACAGAAACAAAAAAGCCTTCTTTATGGCAACAAAACTTAACATTCTATAATGATCACAGAACTGAAAATATCTAAACATTTAGTTAAAAATCTGTGATTATAATTTAAATAAATGACACTTTTTAAGGAACTTAATATTTTTTAACGCACTGACGCTACGTCCCACAGACATTACGAAGTGTATATTTACCTATTAGAAGCGCACTGCACGTCCGCTCACCCCCACTTAAGGATGCGCCGATCCGATCCGATCTTTTGAAATATCGGATCGGCGGGCATACGATCCGGCGATTTTCGGATCGGATCGAGGCCATACGATTTTTTGCCGGATCGATACAAAACTTGAAAGTTCGGATCGCTTGGATAGTATGAATGAAAATGCGGTTTGTTTACGAAAAAATGGGCACTTTGGTTTATTTGTTACGAAATTTATCTTTGTCTACATTTAGAACTTGGCCGAAAACTGGCGCCTATAAAAATTGTACTTAACTATTAGTAGTTAGGCGCGTCTTCAATTATAAACTTTTGAGAGAAATTCGTCTTTAAGTTCTCGGAGTACAATATTACTATTCCACATTATTTTAAACATTGTTTTGCATGGGTTTACTTATTAAAGATATGAAATTAATTATGTCTTACTTATTTGCATCCGATCCGGATCGATTCCCTGAAAATCGGATCGGAGGCATTCGATCCACTCCGCGGATCGGATCGTGGAATTACGATCCATTACGATCCGAAAAATCGGATCGACAACCACGGATCGCGCATCCCTACCCCCGCTGCGCGCAGGCCACTGGATCCTAGGAAGGTACAGGAAAGGACAAGTACATGCGCGGACGATGTAAAAAGATATTATAGTTTTAATTGCGCGCATACGTCTCTCAGACGTACGTCAGTGGTTGAGGGTTAATTATAGATTATTAAAAAAAAATCATAACGCGTGTTTTTCGGTAGAAATTTTTTTTTTTTGTATTAAAAATAAATTTGTCTTTAAAAACAACTTTTCTAAAATATTTTTGCATCATCGTAAACCCTTCAAATTCCGCGTCTTTGGAGCTCTCATACGTCCTCGTGCCCGCACGCGAACCACCCGCCGCGTGATTTCGCATCTCGCGCCGTGCAAAACTCGCGGCTAAGGGTACCTCTACAGCCTCGAACGTCACCAATACCGAAAAAAGTGTAATGACCTAAAATGTTCCTTCGTTCGATAGCAAGGTACTTTTTTCATATTTTTGAAATTCGGCCCCGTTCTCGAGATATCGGAAATTTTCTGTGAAAAGACACAAATTTTCGGTCGAAAAAAGTCGGTTTTTTTCGAATTCCAAAAAAGTTTTTGACTCTTTCAAAATATATTTCACATCTTCTTAAAGCACTTTAAATTTCGCGTCTTTTGAGCCCTTATACGTTCTCGTGGCCCTAAACCTCAGGGTATCACGGCTGAGTCGCACTTTCAGCGAAAATTTCAGCCTACTGGAGCGAACGAAAAAACATTTTTAATGTTAAAAACTTCTAACTAATGAGCGAAAAAAAATCAGCTGTTTCATACAAAAATTAATAATGAAAATATTAAAATGTATGAAACAGTCGTTTCTTTTTCACGATTTCAGAGTTGGTGCTATAGTGAAAATTATTCAATTTGATGGTCCTTATCTACCATATTCGGAATTTAGAGGTTATTTTGTAACACGTTGTATATTAAACCAAAGACTTTCTGCGGTATATTTTTTTGTTATGCCATTTTTCATATATTTATATTCTAAGTTGTTTAATATTTACAAGAGATGTATAAATTTCATAGACTTAAGCTAATAAATTTAATAGAAAAAATACTAGAAAAAAACTACTCACCCGTAGCAGCTCAGACGGGACTTGAACCCGCACCCTTGGGATTACGGCCCAATGCACTGACCAATTATGCTACCGAGTCGCTAGTGGGAGTGGCGAAATTTTCTAGTACTTTTTACGTTTTCGCTGTAAGCCAGCGTTATCTCATCAATGTGAAGACTTGTTGAGGGAATCATAATTTTAGAGCCTTTAAGCTTTTCGTTATCATTATTGATAGTTACAAAATTCATTTTATACAAACATGGTTGTTTGATTTTTTAACATCACGTACCTGGTTGGAATTAGGGAACAAATTGGTTGATGTTAAAACAAAGAACGCCGAAATTAGGGTTTCTCGCCCTTCCTGCAACATTGGTGCCAAATTGCTCGATGTCATGTTTTTTTAACATAAATAATATGTTGATTATTAGACTAATATAAATCTTATAATCGACAAAACGCAAGGGCTGTTATTAGGGATACTATCTAATTGGCATACTGGAGAATTGCGCACTCTGTGGCACTTTAATGTAATATTTGTCAATTGCAAACGTCAAAAAATTGCGCAGCGCGACACAGGTCCATTCAGCAATAGGCCTCCTCCCCCACTGATTTTTAGACGAGAAAATGGCGCGACGACATGTGACCGTGCGCGAAATGGAATATAACAATATTGAAATTATTTTTAACTACTAATCAAAAATCTAAAACAACCATGCCCTGCGTCTTTTTTTGTAGAATATTAACAAAGAAAAAATATCAATTTTCGACTTATATTAACCGAGCGAAATGGATTTAAAAATTGCAATGGATGTAGGTTTAGGATTTTTTTTCCAATACATATACTAAAAAAATAAAAATGTAAAACAACAGTGCCCTCTGATATATAATGTAGTTTTACATATATTTTTTTGAAAGCCATATCTGTAATATTGATGGAGAAAAACGCATTTAAAAAAAGATGGATATTCATGCTTTGAGATATATATGAGCCTATCGTAACTAAAATGCAATAAAATAGGAACTAATCCCCTAAAGGTAGGCAAATTGAAACTTTTTCGTTCTTATAGGTACGAATAGGTAACGTATGAAGGACAAAAATCTGAAAACTAAGCCATTTTGGCTGTTTTATTTGCCCCACTTTTGACAGTGCGCTTTGTAGGGAACTATATACTTTAAGGTTGTTATTATTTTTAAGTACCTGTATGTATACTTATATTTAGGTCGATCTATTAAAACGTGAAATTGTGTCTTAATGATTTAAAAATTCCACAGTAAATATCTAACTATCAATTTCGTGCCAACTCGTGGTATTTCAGCCCTTAGCGATGAAAATACATAAACTTAGTCATTAATTTGTTTTATGTACGTATCTATTGTACGTGTTAGGTAATAAATATTGTATATTGTACCTTCCTTAATAAATGAATAAGTAATAAAGTAATTCATCATAGTTCTTTCAGAAGTAGTTAGAACATCGTATATCTTTACAAGCAAGCTACAATATTTATGATATTATGTTACTCCTACATTTATACACACATCAACTTTGTCTAGGGATACCAGGTGTTATTTTCATACAAACGAGGTAACTTTGAAGCCTTGGTTTTCTGCTAGGGATGTACTGTGCTGTGATCTGATGACGGCTATCCAGGGAGTGAATAGAGGAGATTCAGATCGCTATACACACCCAACTGATCTGACCAGCATTCTAAAAACGTAGTGGACTTGTTTAAAAAAATCGCGAAAATAGCATGAAAATGTATGGAAATCCCCAAACAGAGAACTCTAACCCATTAATCTTTTAGAATGCTGATCAGATCAGTTGGGTGTGTATAGCGATCTGAATCTACTCCATTCAGTCCTTGGATGGCCATCATCCGATTACAGCACGGTGCATCCCTGGCAGAAAACCAAGGCTTCAAAGTTACCTCGTTTGTATGAAAATAACACCTGTATCCCTAGACAAAGTTGATGTGTATAATTATTAGATCAACGCAGCTACCTATTTATAGAAACAGGTGCCTAATTTTTTATTCTCCTAACTATTAAACTATTAATTTGCATTCACAGTAATAAAATTCGCCATTGTTTATTTACGACTGTTTTACAAAGAACGCTTTCAATATGAAGTCAATATTAAATAAACGCTGTCAGAACCGCAAATAAAAAGAAACGCAATAAAAATTCTTGCGTACCGTCAAAGTATAGGATTTCGCGAAGAGAGTCCCCGTTTGTAAATATTTACCGTTTTGCTAAGCATATTGATTTCGAGACGACAAACCGACCGAGACGATTTTTCGAGCGTCGAATTTCGAAGTAATAAGCGAATCACGGCGACAGCGTTGGTACAATCGCTGATAAAAGTGTGTACTTACGAGAATCACTCCCTCCTCCTGTTCGGTGTTGCTACTGTGAATTCCAAGAGTCCAAATCTTTTGAATCGCCCAAAGCCAAAGCTATCCCAATCTTTGTGGTAACTTCTAAACTGCTTATGATGACTTTTATGAGACACTAATAATTCATAATGAATTCAGTACTTATGTTTGATAAATCATTAGTGAATTACTCAAACTAATCAAAAATCAAGCTGTAAACAAAAGAAACAAGAATTCACACTGAAATATTATAGTATCAAATGTTCACAGAACAATTATTTCTTCTATTTTCAAGCAACACATGAAGACCCCGCAAATCGAAATTATACGCCGACTGGCAACACTGCCTATATAGTATGCATTGAAGGTTGGCACACCGCTCTTGCCACTCGTTCGCGACAATTTATTGTGGACGAATGTTACGAATACCTTGTTCGTAACGATACCAATCCAGACCTTGCAGCTGTACTCCAAATAAATGATAATAAATAAATTCTGTTGGCAAACGAAACTGTGCAATGAATATGTAATTTGTGTAAGTTATTCTACCTATGTAAGCAGATATTACTTTATTGAAAAATGATTGAATTTGGTGTACGGCAATAAGAAAATAAATTATAAATTAGATAAGTATAGTTTTTTTTCAAGTTTTTGGTACAAGCTACAGCTGTTTTTAATGCTCTAGTTTAAAATGTAGCATAATTTAGAACTAGAAAAATGTGCATCTCTTGCAAAATGTACATACAATAGGTACGCCAAATGTACAAATTCGCAAATTGTACATGCGCAAAATACATTTTGCGTTTGTACAAGGAACAAAACACTGTGTAACTACACATCTGTTATACAATCTTTATTAGTAAGGGGGTTAATGTAGAATCCGCAAAATGTACGTAAGTACAACAAGCAAAAATCATATCAAGAGTTTCAAATTAGTTTTAAACAACTTATTCTATTATTGGCTCAAACAATTTCACTTTTGTTGTGACTTAAACAAATAACTTTGATCTCGTAACAACAATTCAAACAATTTAACTACCTTTTATTTAAAACTCTACTTATTGGGCAATAAAAGATATTGATGCTAGCTTATTTACGACTTTTCCTTAGAAGTCTATGATCAATTTTCTATTAATAAAACTTGGTTTTGAATTGATATCTATATCCAGGTCACAAGTAAAGCTACATAATATTTAATAAATATAAACTTGTTAATAATCGTTCGAAATTATAATAAAACATATCGATAAATACAATTTACTATTTTAACCTTGGCTTTGTTCGCGAATATGATACGTTAAACAAGGTAACCAAAAATCTATTTGCGATTGTCAAAATAACACAATAACATCCAGAATATCACAGAAAATTCAATTTCACGAAAAAACTTCTTGTTCATACCCAAAGATATCCTATTTCAAGTACGATCGCTAAGGGAATTCTGAGCTACAAGATTACACGTTATACGTCCTCTGGCCAATAACGGGACTTATATTTATTTGATCCTTCAGGACAATCGGGAATATTGAAATTCCTGCGACTCGTTGCCAATACGAACCTGATGCGTAATGGGACCCCTCGTAAACAATGAACGCAGTAAGAAGCCAACCGCAAATTAGATACGTGATGATCATAGGAATGGTGAGTATACCTACTTCAGAATGCGTCGGTGACTGAATCTTGGTTAGAATAATGTTAGGCTTTTAAAAAAATTGAATTCGAAAATGACATAAAAGGGAACATTTTCTTGCGGCCTGTAATTTGATTAAATAGAATAACATTAAAAACCGCGTATGTAGTCTAGTGAACTCACTTGTACTGTCACAGTGTACTAATTTGTACTCGGTTTGGTTGGTGGCTTATTTCAAGTCCACCTGGCTATCTACCAGCATCTCACCTAAGTCTGATGCCATAACAACAATTTAAAATTTATATGTTCCAGCAGGTAAGATAGCCAGTTCCTCAGTGATGTGGATTCCGGGTGTAGTGCGCTTTCTCCTTCGGTCTTATCGTCACTTAACCACAGAATACATAATACTTAACATCAGGTGAGATGATGGCCAAGCACTATCGCGTTGTGCATAAAAAAAATAAAGATTATATAAAAATTTCGATGAGACTATATTCCAAGAAGATAGGTACTTTGTGGTTATCCTTAAACGATGCTCGAAAACGAAAGATTGCGGTTTCACAAGTCGAGATTACGGTGTTGTCGGTTGTAATCGGATCAAGATGTGGGGGCCTATTACAAAAAAGGCTCGCGATAATTCGACGACATTCGGTAACGAACTTACTGTGTCTTTAACATTTGCCACATATTAAATATGAGTCGTAACTTGTACATGTCCTCTGGAATATACACAAACTACTTTCTATTTTTCAATTACACGTCGACTACGTTCTGGTTTCATCACAACTCGCATTATGAAGACCCACAAAAACGAAAAAAACTACACGCTTTCACAAACAAAACTGCCGAAAACTGCAATTTTATCCCGACCTCGAATGCAGGTAGTAGTGACGAGTCGCGATGTAGGTCGACGGAAATATGGCTGAAATACCAAATATCCCGCTGAGCAGCGGATAATGTAAACACGATCTAAAATTCAGATGCCATTAATGTAGGCGGCTTATTAAAACTTCTTGGTTGCAAGAACAAGACGTAGACAACCGTGACTACGTTTTGCTCTTGCAACGTCTGACCCCTTTTCGATGGAAAAGCTCATTTATGCAATTTTTTTTTTTATGAAACAAGAATTAAGTGTCGATAATGCACATGCTAGAATAAGCTTTCATTGTATACAATGAGCGCTAGCCACATTTGATTGAATCTATATACATATCTAGTGTAGCTCTAAAAATATTAACCAAAACCAGATCATTGCGATTACTTAAATAATTATGAAACTTCTGCTTTTATTCTTTAAATTAAAGGAGCGATCCGATGTTAAATATAGTTGTATTTGCTTTATTTTATATACTTGATGCAAGAATTTATTTATTTTTAATGAATTACTCTCTAATAAGATTGGGAAGAATCCTTAAGAAAGTTATTATTAAAAATTGTTTCTAAAGTGGTCTAACCCCTTACCCATTAAAGACTGTTTGGAGCTGACTAAATGACACTGGCAAACAGACACTCCTAATTAGGCTTAGTACAAACAGTGGCATAGAGTACAAACAATGACAGCGTGTTCCAGCCTACGCCCATTCTAACCCTTTAATACCTCGCCTGATTTCCAACATGTTGTCATGCTCAGTTTATATACTAGCTCATATACTTTTTATAACCAAGATATCTTTTCACCTATTATTTTATCTGAGCGAACATATCGGAATTCCTTACCCAGATTTGGACTGTTTTTAATATTATGAGTCTGAAATTCCTTGAAAACGGAATGAGTTATTTTACAGGAAAGAATTTCAGCCAGGTTGAAAAGTTGTTAATTTTACGATGACGTGCTCATTATACGTTGTTATTATATTATGTATTATTTTTTCTTTTTCTAAACAGTAGGAAGTACTTGCACAATCACATAATTTATTTATACCCAATTCAATTACCAACTCAATAGTCGCGAAACAGCCCAAAACTAATATATTAACATGTGAAAACAAATTAAAAAAAAACCGGACAAGTGCGAGTCGGGCTCGCCCACCGAGGGTTCCGTACAGACCTACATACACCTATACATAAAATAAAGCTATAAAAAAGTTGTGTCGGTACAAAGGAAATATTTTGAAAAAATGTGGTTGGTAGTTATTAGTTTTTTATATGAAAACTGTACTACGGAGAGTTCAAGCTTTATCTCAGGTTCTACCTACCGGAATTATGTGAAAACTTGCTTAGATTATAAGTTGGACTCCAAGCTACCAAGCTGTAAAAAAATACCATCAAAATCCGTTCAGCAGACTGCTATATATAGATAACCATTTGAAATCCTTTGTCGCCACGTAGAAAATAACCCTTCCAGGGATTACGACAAAGAATTGACCACGGGCGAAGTTTGAAATGGAATAGTACATTACTGCAGCGACACTCAAGACAGGCATTGAAAAACATACGTGAGTCCATCAATGCCTAGTTGCGGCCAAGGCTTGTGTAGTACTTTTAAACTTTTAACTTTTTAGTTTTAAAAGTTTTAAGCTTTTTTTTTTAATTTTAAATTACTTACAGTAATTGAAAAAAGAAAATGGAAAGTGGAATGTGCACATAAAGGCCTTTCATTTGATACACATATTGAAAAAAAAAACGTTTTTTTTTCATTTATTTCCAGTTTTTCATTTTTTTTTCAGTTTTTTGGAAAGTGCTCATCAAGGCCTTTCATTTGAAACCCATATTGCAAAAAAAATATTATTTTTTTGTTTTTTTTTTCAGTTTTTTGGAATGTGCTTATCAAGGCCTTTCATTTGATACCCATATTGCAAAAAAAATTACCTTTCGTTTTAATTTTTTTTTTCAGTTTTTTGGAATATGCTCCTTGAT
The DNA here is from genome assembly GCA_943789525.1 of Agriphila geniculea. Taxonomy (NCBI): domain Eukaryota; kingdom Metazoa; phylum Arthropoda; class Insecta; order Lepidoptera; family Crambidae; genus Agriphila; species Agriphila geniculea. Next base: position 25,567,499 of record OX038871.1, read on the forward strand.
GAGCATATTCCAAAAAACTTTTCAAAAAACTTTCATTTAGTACCCATATATGTATTGAAAAAAAAAATTTATTTCGTTTTTGATTTTTTTTATCTTTTTGGAATGCACTCATCAAGGCCTTTCATTTGATACCCATATTGCACCAAAACTGTTTTTTTTTCATTATTTTTTTTCAATTTTTTGGAATGTGCTCATCAAGGCCTTTCACGTGATACCAGTATACCGAATATTAAAAAAAAATTTTTGGAATGTGCTCGCTCAATAAGGCGACATTTGATACCTATATTTGTGTTTCATTGAAAAGTTCGCTCCATTTCTGAATTACACGTGTGTAATGAGTTTTAATAGAAACATTGCTGGACAGACGCCGGCAATTTTGTATGAAAATCCATTATTACACGTTAGTAATGGATTCTCATACAAATATTGACGGCGCGGTTTAGGTCTGTCCGTAAACTCTGATTTAGCACGAAGAAGGTTGTCAAAATAATGTTCGAATTTCCAAGCATTTTTGAGAAAAAATAAAATAATTACAAACCCACCGCACCTGTATAAAATACAAGTACTGTTGATTGTCAACAGATGGCGACTGTATATCAATAGTACACTGTAAAATGTTCTGTGAAATGGTTTTATCTATCGCAATGTTATCAGAGAAAATGGGTGTATTCCAACAGGACCCTTTGGTTGTGTGAAGCCGAGACTTTTATTGTAGTGGTGGCTACCTCGGCTGACCTTACCGAGTAAACTGTCTTGATTATACTTGGTGCCAAATGCTCCAAGCAACATTGGAATGCGATGCACCCGCATTTTAATGTAAACTAAAACAATCTACCACTGAACTATTCAACACTTGACACTGGCAAAAATTACTTCCAAGAAGAAAGTAGATTGCCAAAACAAAAATAAGAAGAAGAAGACCCCTTGTCATACAGCGTGACATACCGCCATGTTGCGAAAATATTTAGAGCCAAATTTATTACTGTTTAATTTTATTTTTAAAAGTAATTAACTATAACAATATTTGAAAGGATCTGAATAATTAATAATAATAAATATTGATATTTTTAAAAGAATTAGTGGCGCGATTAATCAAAAAGTAATTAGAAGTTAAACTATGACCGCGCATACCGTTGTTTCACCAAGATGATTAATAATTACGTATTTTAATGACCATATTTTATTATGATTTAATTACAAATATACAGTTTTCAGATTTATTCCTGTAAGTGTAGTATAAGACGCTATTACCTGCCAAATTTCATAGTTCTAGGTCAACGGGAAGTACCCTATGAATTTTGATTCCTTTGAGAGTATTGAAAATGCGTTTTTTGCGCCCTAAACGGCAGTATCTTTTTTTTACGTTAACTTAGAAGTTTGATTTTTTTACAGCTTCAAGGGCCCGTAGACCTAAGTATATAATTTAAATTTCAATTCGATACCTCCACGCGTTTCCGAGATAAAGGGTCTTGACAGACAGACGGACGGACAGACAGACAGACGGACAACAAAGTGATCCTATAAGGGTTCCGTTTTTTCCTTTTGAGGTACGGAACCCTAAAAACCAGTAAGTATCAAGCGGATTCCGACGATTTTCACTCTAAACGTAAAAAAGGTGATGGCTAAATGTAATCTTCAAAAAGAATAGAACATAATTTCCTTAAAGTAATAGCGGGCAGCTCCAACATTTATTTCACGGACCCAGCATTTTAAAACACTCCACGACAGCTTTATTCCACCTCGGCCTTTGTAAAACCAAGTTCTATTTCAACTCCGAGACTGTAATGGGACCTCCAAGAATTACCTTTCAAAAGTCAATTTGAGGAACGTGATATTTAAAATATCAGCGTAATAGAAGGGCGAGATAAGGAAGGATAACGCTGTTACCCATTTTGGTCCTACTGTGAGCCAGACAATTGCCTACTAAGGAAGAATGGATAATAGCCTCGCCGAATGAAAACTGCAGATAACAACGAACTCTGAAGGTCACTGCGAGCCTACCATGACGATATCTTCTCGCGGCATGATAAAAAACAATAAAAAGATTTAATTTCCTGGCCGTCCGTCATAAAATATTATTTTAGTCCGGTATAGCTTCATTGCTGAATATTCAATGAATGCCCCGCCATATTTTATTTGAGAGTTTTTATGCAAAATGCGATCAGGGGCGAGTCGTTCCCGGATATTTTTTAATCTACTCTGGAGTTCAGCCGGGAGTCGGGCGAGTCGAGTTATTTCCTTATTTCATTCTCCCGTGTACGTCTTGTTCGATCACGGATTAACATTTTTATGTCCGGATAAAGTTGACGGATTTCGCGTAAATTGGATTCGATTGGATAAAATCGTTTGTTTCATCGTGAAAATTGGCGACAAGCGATCGATTTGAATCGATTCGAGAAGTTGCAAATTATTCGAGAACAACTGCTCTTCACGCTCGAGTGTATGATTAATGGTGAAGGGAATTTTCCCCGAAAAGTAAAATAAATAGGGGGCAGGTTTCGGGCGGGGATTATCGGGGAAATAAGTGGCGCTAACGGGCACGAGCCGCGGAACCTTTGGAAAAAGTTAAATCAAAAACGTGAGGCGACAAACAAAAGGCGCGGGCAGCTGCCGGTCGTTTGGGTCCTAGGGTTGCTGCTACATAACATAATATTCGCTCGAAACATACAAAGATTTATTTCTACGTCGATAAATATGTTTGAAATCACAGTACCTATAAGTCTATTTTCATTGAGATCAAACTTTACATAAAACACAATTTTGCTAGATACTTTTTTATTATAAAAGAAAGTTATCATTTATTACCTGTCTGAATCAAAACTATCTTGTTAGATTTTCGAAGTTTTGTAAGTTCATTTTTAAGTTATCTTGCTTATTCAAAATTCTATTAATAAATCAATGATTTGGCAATTTTTTTAAACATAGATACCTGATATAAAAATTTAAATTCATAAGTACTTTTTGAAATTTTTATCGTTTTCTTTATCTAGATAAAAAATACAAATTCGTGTGGTTTCTAATAATTATGTTATTCTCTTTACTTGCTAACCCTACAAAAAACTGAGCGCGGGGCGTGTGGGGTACAGTTCAGTTTGTAGGATTTATCGCGTCCGCATATCTATACTGTGTCCTCATCCCTCGTCGGACCAATCAGTAAAAGAAACCTAAGTGACACAGGGTTGCAGTAAAATATGTGTGCATTTTAATGAATTCTCACGAGATTGATGATGCCAATAAATGTGGTATGACTAAAGTTCCATATGTGAGTTCAAAAGCTATTTGTGGTATATTTCTACGTACCAACCTTACACAGGATAGAGAGCGGAGCGGGAGGGGTATAGTTTATAGGATTTATCGCGTCCGCATATCTATTCTATACTGTTTCCGCATCGCTCGTTGGGCCAATCAGTACTAAAGACACTGGGTTGCAGTGAAATATATGTCCATTTGACTGAATTTTTACGGGATTGATGACACCAATAAATGTGGTATGACTATTTCACATGTGAGTTCAATAGCTATATTGTGGTATATTTCTATGTACCAACCTTACACAGGATAGAGAGCGGCGCGGGAGGGGTAGTTTGTAGGATTTATCGCGTCCGCATATTATCTGTACTGTGTCCGCATTGCTCGTCGGGCCAATCAGTAAAAGAAACCTAGAGACACTGGGTTGCGGTGAAATATGTGTGCATTTCACTGAATTCTTAGGGAATTGATGACACCAATAAATGTAGTATGACTAAAGTTCCACATGTGACTTCAAAAGATATATTGTGGTATATTTCTAAGTACCAACCTTACACAGGATAGAGCGTGGAGCGGAAGGAGTAGTTTGTAGGATTTATCGTGACCGCATATCTATACTGTGTCCGCATCGCTCGTCGGGCTAATCAGCAAAAGAAACCTAGTGGCACTATGTTGCAGTGAAATTTGTGTGCAAAGGCACACAACTGAACTGAATTGAAACCAAATAAATGTGGTATGATTAAAGTTCTACATGTGAGGTCAATAGCTATATTGTGGTATATTTCTACGTACCAACCTTACACAGGATAGAGCGTGGAGCGGGAGGACTACAGTTTGTAGGATTTATCGTGTCCGCATCGCTCGACGCGCCATCCTGGTTGGCGAAACCTGATACACTGCTTGTGCGGTAAAATGTGTGTGCCTTTGACCAATTTCGTACAAAAATGACCGAATGGAAGAGGTTGTCCTGTTGAGTACAGTGCATAACGTAAATAATCTGAAGCGGAATGCAGTATCATTACACCGTAACGATTTAGTAAACGAAGTGAATTGAAAACTACATAATTTGGCTTTCTTTTTCTGGGAAATGACTGATATCATAAAAAAAGTTGGACCAAAATTAATAACTAAGCTAAAAAATACTAAAATTTAAAAAAGGAATTTTAATTCTTAAATGACCCTCGAGCAAGATAAAAAAGTAAGTAATATGTTTTAACAATACAGAAAAGAGTTCTAATTATATAACGTTTTTTCACCGTTTATTACGGATGCAGATATTGCTGTCATTTTTCTCTTACTTAACTTTTTGTGTGATGTAAAAAAGCATAACTGAATACCATCAAAACAACATTCTACACCGGTCGTTGGTACGTTCTCTAAACTACGAGCGCTACGTCTACGCCCCGTCGGCGTCGCGATCGTAACGTCTACGCCGTAACGCGCTACCTGCTACGAGATTGATTTCACCAAGGCTGCGTCTAGCTGTAGCGGGTTTCTCTTTAGAGGTTATGCACGCGCCAAATGGGGTGTGAATAAGCTGTTTCTGGTTCAAGTTACTTTGAAAATAATAAGTTTACATATTAAGTGTAAGAATATTGTAAGCGAGTGTGTATAAAAAAACCGGCCAAGTGCGAGTCGGACTCGCGCACGAAGGGTTCCGTACCAAAAAACGGCAAAAAAATTACGTTTGTTGTATGGGAGCCCCCCTTAAATATAAATTTTATTCTGTTTTTCAACTTTCAACTTTCTAGCTATCACGGTTCATGAGATACAGCCTGGTGACAGACAGACAAACAGACAGACGGACAGCGGAGTCTTAGTAATAGGGTCCCCAAAGGTACGGAACCCTAAAAAATAGAACTCTATTTTATTTTCAAAGTGTATTTTACAATTATATTATTGTTTCTTCTTTATGTTGACAAATAAGAGTCGAACAGTTAAAGAAAAAGCAACTCTTCTTGTCAGCTAAAAATGTCTTGACAGGCAAACATTCGAGCGCTTCAAACAGCTTATCGTGGGTATTAGGTTTTCTACATAAAAAATACTCCTTTTGAATGTGAATTATGCGACAAAAAACTAAATACTCTACCTTTATAGTCATACTGTACAATCATAATAGTCATGTAGTACGAGTATACCATCATTAACCAACAAATTTCCATCAAACAAACCTTTATTCCGCTCTAATATCTTTAACCCATGTCAACCGTACATAAAAAGTTAATTAAGTCACTTTTCAACCTGTCAAATGTGCCATTGTTACTGTAACGACGACGCTGAGTGGTTGAGGGTCGCGCGTCGTGACGAGGTATGTGCACCCACTCCCAATTATGCGGGGACACATGGGTGGACCCTGTGCTTTAGTATTGGTGCGATCAATCGAGTGTTAGGAAATAAAGATTGTTGGACTTACGACAAAAATAAGACAAATGTGATATTGTTACTGTAACGACGACGCTAAGTGGTTGAGGGTCTCGCGTCGTGACGAAGTTTGTGCACCCACTCCCAATTATGTGAGGACACATGGACCCTGTGCTGTTAGTATTGGTAGCACTTTGCGCGATCAATTCAGGGTTGGGAAATAAAGACTGTTGGACTTAGGACGAAAATAAGACAAATGTGATATTGTTACAGTAACGACGACGCTAAGTGGTTGAGGGTCTCGCGTCGTGACGAGATAGGACACATGGACCCTGCGCTGTTAGTATTGGTAGCACTTTGCGCGATCAATTCAGGGTTGGGAAATAAAGATTGTTGGACTTAGGACGAAAATAAGACATATGTGCTATTGTTACTGTAACGCCGCTGAGTGGTTAAGGGGCTCGAGTCGTGACGTTGAGGGTTGGAATATAAAGACTTTTGGACTTAGGACGAAAATAAGACAAATGTGATATTGTACTGAAACACTAAAAGACCAAAAACCGTAATTAGTATCGCAGCTATCATGCTATAAGACTACAAAGCGTTCTAGCAATAAAGAAAAACCATGACGAGTGATTTGCAAATTTGCGATGCCAATGGATTCTACAGTCTCGAAATTTTTGATATAAATATACTTGGGAAATATTTTTGTATGTTTTAAAATTTCTCGTACGGGCGGTTGGAAAGTATAGACAATTCAAAAATATTTGATTTCTAAGTTTATTTGAATAAATGATTATTACTTTGATTTTTTATTTTAAACTACGAGACAGATTTTTGAACGCTCATTCTACTTCTAAAAGTAAAACTGCATGACGTGACACTGAATAAAACATATCATTTCAACTTCGTCAACAACATTTCGCAAAAAATTCCCAGCCGTAACATAATTAAGTACCTATAGCAAAGAGGTTTTTAGCTTCAAAGTATTCAAATGAAATCTATGCTATTATTACCAATAAGTACATAGTCGAAACACAGCCTCAGAGCCTTAACAGAACCGACTCAAAATATTGCTTGAGATTAGATTCCATAAGCAAACAATGTCTGCTTTAGGAGTTACAGATATAATTAACCATTAACTAGTGCTCAGAACGCGTCATGGCTTTTCTTCATTTCCATAACGCGTTGTGGTCGTTTGGAATGTTGACCACGAAGCGAATTCCGCTTTGTGGTATTACTATGATTACCACAACGGGTTCTGGGCGTTTATATAAGAGCCATGACACAAATTTCGCGTTGTGGCAATTTTGCAGTGACCAGAACGCGTTGTGAGCGTTTTTTTCGCACAAAGACTGAATTCGGTCTTTGAGCCTAACATATATATCCTTACTTAATATTATAAATGCGAAAGACCGTTTGTTTGTTTGTTTGTTACGCCTTCACGTCTTAACTAGTGAACAGATCATCATGAAATTTTGCATACACCTTGTAAGGGGTACAGAAAATGACATAAGGTACTTTTCATCCAGAACAAACATACAGTTCCCGAGGGATAGCAAAAAAAACTGACGTGGGCGGCCGCTAGTATATATACAGTGCCTTTGATCTTGAACTAGCGATAATTTAAAGGCGTGTAATACACCTAATTTTATCGATAAAAACACCCACATGTGGGGTCTATCCCCACTCCTGTTGGAATGGCCGCCATTTTAAATTTGACTTTTTATTTTAGATGACCCTGCAGAAAAATATTAATTTCTCCGGATTTAGAAGTCTTACAGTTATAACAAAAATACTGTTCAAATATATTATCTATCAATTTAAAAAATAAAATGTTTAAATTTTTGGTTTAAATACGTCATAAAAAATTACTGAAATAAAATTTTATACGAAATTTGTGCGATTTTTTTGACTTTTTATTACATTTCTCAAAAACTAGGACATTTATGTTCACTTTTTTGCATTATTCAAATACACAGGGATATTATCTACAGAACGACTTAAAAATTTATTGCTCTATGTTGCATATTTCGAGAGCTATTGATGTTTGAATATGACCCTTACAAGTACTAAATGGTTATTTTCGAAAATAAAAAAAAATCCATTTCTTAAAAACTAGATTTTATCATTTGATGAAATTAGTATTCAGATAATATTATCAACCTTATTTAAAATATATTCAAAATGCTTGTAATTATGTCCATTTTAGATAATAATAATTTTTTGGTGACGTAAGGGTCATAGTTCAAACAAAAATAACTCTCAAAATATGCAACATAGAGCAATAAATTTTTAAACCGTTTTGTAGATAATATTCCTGTGTATTTGAATAGTGCAAAAAAAATGGACATTAATGTCCTAGTTTTTGAGAAATGTAATAAAAAAGTCAAAAAAATCGCACAAATTTCGTATAAAATTTTATTTCAGTATTTTTTTATGATGTATTTAAATCAAAAATTTAAACATTTTATTTTTAAATTACTAGGTGATATTATTAGCTTTCAAACAATATTTTTCTTATAACTGTAGGATTTCTAAAACCGGAGAAATTAATATTTTTCTGCAGGGTCATCTAAAATAAAAAGTCAAATTTAAAATGGCGGCCATTCCAACAGGAGTGGGGATAGACCCCAACATGTGGGTGTTTTTGTTGATAAAATTAGGTGTATTACACGCCTTTAAATTATCGCTAGTTCAAGACCAAAGGCACTGTATATAATTAAACATAAAAAAATTTGACACAAAATTACAAAAACAAAACTTTTGAAAACAATTTAGATTAAACCTTAACATAATATACAGTTTAGATTTGTAAACATCTGCACCCGAACAAGGAGACCCTGTATCATCATTATATGGATGTGTCAAAATGAAAAATTAATGAAACATTTTTGTTGAAAAGATAGAGTGAATTACAGCTATTTATTGTCCAATCACATAATGATGTACGACATTTATACTACTTGACTATGAAAATAATCAGTTTGTAATTCCTATATCAGCATAGCCTAAGAGTAAATTAAATTATTTAAACAACTTTTGTAGTTTAAACAATAAAAGACATTCGCCACTTTATTAAAATCCCTACTAATTCAACTTTAACTTAGTTTAAAACTAACAGATACCCTAGCTCATCTTGTGTTGTGCCCGAACAAAAGCCATTTCGGCCACAATAGCCAAGATCTAAGTCACAACTAAAACTAAAGAGATTAGATTTAGAGACATAGTGGCGTATTTGCTGAGATGAATAATAACATTTACATTAATTTGTCTCTGTATCACGCACGGCTTTGAAACATTTTGTAAAGCTAATGCATCGTCTCTTTGTAAATTTATACGCAATTACTATTTTATGAATAGTATAATATCGGTGTGAGTTGTCTGGATTTACGTGTGTGTATGTATGAGTATTCATTCGATTCATACAATTCTTTGATGACCGATTAATTTCTGGTTTAAAAACTGACATTGAAAAAACAGAAAAGTTCCAAAAATGTGAAAACACTTGTCGGTATTCAACTTATACTTTTACACATTTTAGTTTAGTTTATTTAAAAAAAATGTATTAGAGAATCGCTCAAAACTTTAAGGGATTTGCCACACTGGATGCGTTCTGCGGTCCGGGCAACCTATACATAAGGTGAACGCAATGTATGGGTTGACCGGACCGCAGACCGCAGAACGCATCCAATGAATTCCAGTGTGGCAAATCCATAAAAGTAGGTATAATTACAAACGAACGTGACGTTAGCAACAGTAAAAAAACTGTAGAGAAAATAACAATTGAGTTTCGTAACAATTTTTAAACATTTTTACGGCTTCCAAAGAGTAACGAAAAAGGTTATATTTTAAGTACGGTATGAAAAGATTAATCTAGTTTGATACAGTTCACAAGGTTGTCTGTGGCAAAAGGATTGGTAGGTCAGGTACGGTACCGAGCCGTACTAGGCTCTTTTAGTTTATAACTAGTAGCAAGTTTAGATCAGGGTTGGGAATGTCGAAATTAATATTTTGAAATTTTCTGCGATCCATGTTCGGACTTGTTGAATCCACTTAAATAAAAATGTCGTAATTAAAATTAACAAACCATTTTCAACACTAAATTATTATTTAGATTTTAATGTAAGAATTCACCTACCTCCTTCCATGATTGGAGACCAAAAAAAGAAAATAGGATAACAAAAGACCACGAGACCGCTCTCCAAAATGATAAAATGACGACATTAAAGGACAAGGAGGACACAACCGGATGACGAAGGCGCAAAATCGGACCAAGTGAAAAATTGGGGATAGGGCTATGTCTAAAAACGGACCCATAGAGGATCATGATGTTGATGATGATGATGGTGATTCACCTACCTATCAGTGGCGAAAAATCCACGTGCAAGCCGATTTCCATCGAAATCCCACCCCACCGATCCGCTATAGGTACCATCTATGCAGATCATAACATTTTTGTAGAACGGCTTACCTTCGGCATAATTTCATCCCTCGACACTGCTACTATGCACTAACATTTTCAATTATCAAGAATTTTATGCCAATAATACAGATTTTCAATGTTTCAATACCAACCGATAAACATAAATCATATCCAAATAAAGTAATTAAATATCACCAAATATACATTCTGTACTATAATTGCTTTTCAGCAACCAAGACAGAAGAGCCACTCGTAATAAATCACGGTGTATGTGCATGCACACATATAAATATTATGTGTAGGTAATTTCGGACCAAACCAAACCATAGTCATAGTCACATAGTACTATCGCATAGTAGCTTGTGGAGCAACTAAACATAACTTATTTTCATATACTGTCAGAGCGGTGATTTTGTCTACAAATCTATTTTTTTATGTTGTTTTACATCTCTCTCATTAAGGTGGTACTTTGAGCGAAAGTGGCGCCGCGGTGAATTTTATTTAATATTATAATTCTAATACACAATTTTAATAATGTTTATCGTGGAGATTTTAGGGCTTACAGTCTAGTATTTTTAAACGGTATCGTTACATTCCCTAGTAGTCACTGCTAGAAGTAGATAGAAAAACTGCTAAAAGTGGCCGTTTTTGACACATTTGCTATCTACTTCTACGAATGACTACGAGGGCATGTAGTGATACCTTCTAAAAATACTAGACCATAGGCCCTAAAATCTCCACGATTAACATTATTCAAATCTTTTTCTATTAATAACTTATTAAATAAAAACCTCTGAGGGCGCCACTTTCGGTCATACAACCGCCTTAACTTTACTCGCGATCTCTGCTATATTCACATAAAGTATACTAGAACACTATTATTATAATGTTAACTGATTCGCTTTCTAGAAAAAAATAGTAAATTTTAGTAATAGTACTGATTCGAAACTATATTGTATTGTTAGCTGCATTTCTGAAACTACAATTAAATTATCACTGACGGACGTTACCACCTAACATATCTCTATAGTAGTAATAGTAGTAGTAAATTATTTTTGCAAGACACTAAGTCAGATCAAAAATGCTTTATTGTGTACCAAACAAATTGAATTATCTTATTCAATTGCGCTGAAACAACCTATTAAAATGTCCTTTTCCTATGAAAAGTTATTTTTTTATAAAAAAATTAACATTAAATTAACATAAAAAAATAACCATCTTATTTATATTTAACTATTCATATGAAATCCAGAAATGTTGGTCTTTGAAAGTTTTCCACAAACACATCACAGCTTATCCTCAAGAAAACAAAAACACGCTCCCAATACTTTAAAAGGTTTTCTTTTCAAACAAGTAAACAAAAAACAAATTACTACAAAAGGAAATTACGTACAATTTAAAACTTAATGATAAAGGATTCTGTGCAATGTAGTTAACAACAGTAAATTAAAAATATCCCTCTGCCCGAAAAACGTGACGAGCCGACAGGAAATTGAGGAAAATAACGATACCAAAGTTTCTCGTAAAAAGGGTTGTTAAAAATTTGTTTTTCATCATAAAATTGGGCAACCCTGAAGGATGAAGTTCAGACGTTAATTGGGCTTAAATCACGCAAACCTATCATTTATACGTTCAGCAATAGTTGTTTACTGGTTTTTATTTCGATAGGTACGTAGCTACAGATATTTGTTAGGTTTAATTGGGTTTAACGGATTAATCCGTTAAACCCTGTCCCTAATTTTCAATCTGACATTAATGTCAGATTGAAAATTAGGGACAAATTTGCTGTCAACCAACGGCTGATAACAGTAACTGCTTTCTGATAATTTATTGGTTCAACCATTACAAGCTCTTTCATAAAACACTTAAATTGATGTTATATTATAGGGTGTTTAAGCATAGGTATATCGAAACTTCTAAGTTTTTATTAATTATTATATAGATTATATAGATTTTCAGTTTTGTTTCAGCAAAGCCACCTAAAATTGGTTACTTAAGTATTTTCAGCCAGAATATTAGGCAAAAATTAGAAAATATGACACACCATCCCTAGGCTTCGTTTATGTAGGTACTGTACATGTCTAGGTAATCTAAATTTCCTCCTGTTACGTTATCGACGGGTCAATAGGGTGCTACACAGCCTCCTTTACCACATCTCAGCGGAACAGATAGTACTCCATACATTCACAGCACAGCACACATGGCAATTCTGACACATGAGAAAGCACGGTAAAAAGCACGTGGTACACTATCACAATCACAAAATGAATTCGATTTACCGTAAAAGGGAGCGTACACGTCCCGCTTTCGACGAGCGGCGCGCAAGACTGCCGGAGCCGGCGCGATGACGCCCTCTCCTCCCCTCTCACCCTCAAGAATTTCGAAGCTCACAATATATTTAAAAAAAGGAAAATCACAAATTCCTTGGAAATCAGCGTTTCATCAAAACGATCCTTGTAGGGTTTTACGGTTAATAGATTTTTCATAAAGAAAAAATATAGATACTTAGGTATTTTGAACCTCACAAAAATAAGTGAAGATATTAAAATAGCCTATAAATATGTCCAGACCAATCTTACCAAATGTTGCTTGAAATAAGGAATACTTAATTAGTTTCTTTAACTTACCTAAATAATTTCGTAAACGTTTCCTTTCAATTATCGCGAAGCTTTCTCAAAGGTTCAGAAAAGGTTAAGCTCGTGTTGAGTTTATCTAAAGTTGTGGGTCTTATTCCAGTAAGATATAAAAAAGTCATTTTAGTTTTATTTCGTATAGGAAAGCTTTTATAAGAAAGATTGTATCGTCGGGTTATCAAAAGCTGTCAAACTACAAAACTACAACTAATTCCAAACCTTCGTATGTTGGACGTTAAGTTTAAAGTTGATTGAGGTATTATTTAGTAACCCGCTGCTATAATGTACTTAAACTTAACTATTTAAGTCTTGATCTTGAGTAGAGCTAGCTAGAAGCTTTTACCCTTAACACTCAGATAAATCTTTAAGCCCAGTAGAAGCAACACTAAATTCAGCCAAAACTAATCTGCAAAATAGTTTTATTGAGTTAACGTAAGTAATCTTAACATAATACATTTTTCAAACTTCAATACAGAAAAATAAAAGTTACTGAAAAACGCCTCATTAAAACTTTTCTTTTTAATGCTTGTTTTTTTTATTGACGAGAAAATGTTTGTATTTTTTACTTTAAACAATTTTTACTATTGTAAAAAAAGCTTATATTTTAAATATTCTGTAGCTTCCATTGAATTTTATAAAGAAGCTCTTAATTTTTAAATGCTTTTACATAAAGTAGTGGCTCTGTGAGCGGTAGACCTCGCGTTTGAGACACTTTTGAAATGGCTAAAATATGGTTTTCCACATATCTTCACCATTGGAAAAATTTGGAAAAACTGAATCGACAAAAAAAAAATATTTATCGAAACTGCTCACAAAATAGTGCGACCGACCCGGACAGCCGGAAGGATATACGAAAGCATGTTTGCCCAAGTTAAAAAGGAGTCACTTCGCTCGCGCTATGCGCTCGCTCGATCAATAAATTCTTAAATTGGTGTGAAACAAAAATTCTTCTCAAATATATTGACAGTAAGTACTTATTCCGGATTCACACAGCCTATAAATAAAACCAGTAAAGATCTTGTTTGATAACTTAGTAATTCAGTTTTTACGAGTCTGAAACTCAAGCGGATTACACGAGACAGATGTAGACGAAGAACACGTGATCTATCTGCCTTATCAGGATCATGCTTTCTGAGAATCGGGCTCTTCTTCAACATTTTAGTTTTACTGAAGAAGCACGTAAGTGTAGTTCCACTATTTTGTTTTAGGTAATTTGTTAGAGCAAGAAAAAACACAACTTGTCTAATCTTGTTTCCCCGCTGAGCGATGAGAAAAGAATAATGTTTTCTAGATACAAAAAGACAAATCAATAAAATTTTGGGACACAAACAAACTTCAATATTGAATTTTTTAGATTTTAGGCATTCACAATGCTATTTTTATATTACCAATTATGAAATACTGAATTTTTTTTACTGCACATACTTGGTTAGTAAATGGAAGAGATACACCCATTACTTTTTTTAATATCTACTTAAAAATTAACCGTGCATTTATGTATAATCATAATAATGCTGAGAAAGATAACATAAATACAGACAGATTCAGGTGGAGCAAGGTGTTATTTGCCATCGAAAGGATGCCTACATTCGCTTTCGCTTTTCGAAGAAAAGATAGCCAATAATGAAACTAATAGTTCTTTGGAAAAAACCTAAGGACCTGTGATTGGCGTTTGATAAATCTGATAAGTCGAAAGCTAATTGATGGCGTTTGAAAAAGAATTGGGCTTCACTACTGAGAAATTAATGAATTGAGATAAAGTCACACACGGGCTTACATGAAACCATTTATTTGCTAGTATCATTTTTAGATAGCTAAATCTCGTCATGTTGTGTGTACAAAAAATGAGAGTTATTTTATCTTAACAAAGGTATTTTTTAACTCTTAATACACCTAATTTTTTGTGCAAAATCACAAACAATTTATAAAATTTAAGTTTTTACTTTAAAATAATAATTTTGATTTTTAAATTTGACTAAGTATTGCAATGGCAGCTATTTCTTGTATATAAACAAAGTTTTTGGTATGTAATAAAATAATTATTTTATGAATATTGTTGTGAATGTTAGCAGCCAGTGCTTGCTTAGTTTATGTCTGTCTGACCTTAGCTTAATAATTGTTACTCATTAAGTTTTTTTTTCATCAACAACAGAATTGAATATTCTCCAACAAATTCTTTTTTGTTAAAGGCTCTTTGCCAAATCAGCAGAAAATTGTTTCAATTTAATTTAAACAAGAACATATTGATTGGTACTTAATTAGATTAGGACCTTGCTCATTCACCCTTTCATAATAACTCTTTGATTAACATTATGCCGTTAGGCTGACAGAAATTGGTGTTGAGCGAAAATAGGCTGTCGGTGTATTGTCAGAGATTCTATGTTTCAGTAACAGTAATCTGGGAGGTATAACGATGATGATTATCAACCGGATATTGAGTGGGATTCCGTAACCGGGCGCGGGCCGAATTTAGCATCCAGGCGATTTTAAATTTACTTAGTCGTAGTCGTAGATTAAAGGCCTCAGTGATGAGGATTCTGGATGTAGTGCGCTTCCACCTTCGGCCTTATCGTCACTTAACATCAGGTGAGGTGAAGGCCAAACACTATCCCGTTGTGCATAAAAAAAGTGAACACCTATGTACTTTGTGTAATGTAGCAAAACGCGCAATATTTTTAGCGAAGTTTACGAGTCATTATTTTAAAAATATTAAAGCTGAAGTTAACTTTAACAGATTTCGCAGTCTCCGCAATAATTTGAGCATTGAAAATGAATACAAAAATTAACGGAAAAAAATAAACAAAGTCAAATCAAATGCAAAATTCTATTATTTTTCTAAGGTACCTATTTATTTATTTTTACAATTGTGACACGAGGCGAACGCTGAATGTCTCGACACAGCCGAAAAATTTATTAACCGATTTCTTAAATTCCTACGAATGTACTTCTCGTTTGCTTTCGCATCTTTTAACACCATTACCATGACGTCAATAATCATAGAAGCTACATCACTTTTTAAATAGGTACGGAAATACCCGTTTTTCTAAAGATCACAATTATTAACCAACATTTTGTAGCTAAACTAATAAGAACCCTTTTTTTAAACTTTTCAAAATTCCAAAAAAAAAGTTACCAGTCGATTTTCAAAATTCAAACGCTCACACGTGCCTCGATAAATTTTTCAACTCTTGGTACTATTTTCATCTTGATTCTCCCAAAATCCTTGGAGCTATGGCTAAAAATACGTCTCAGCCGATTTGCATCTGATAAACATTTTCAATGGTAAAAACTTAGCAGAATAAATCATGCAAAGTATATTTTTAATTACTTTCTAGTAACGTAGAATTTCTAGTAATTATGTGTCAAAACAAAAGAAGAGCGTTAGAAAATCGGTACTGCCCATAGAAATAGAATGTCAAAGAACAACAATGTCAATAAACAGGTGATCCGAAAACGAATGCATACATTTTATATGAGATACGAAAAAAAATACTTAGATTCATAAAATATGACTATATATGGCAAAGGAAATTAATAAACTATGTTCCATACTGTTTTCTTCGTCGATAAATGAATAAATGTAGAGAAATTTGGTTTTAGAGAAATTTGTGGCAATATCTTATTTACCTGTGAAAAGTGTGATTACTTGGTTTGTTTATTTTTGTTACATCACAATTACTTAGAGCACAAGACACCATGGCTCCACGATACCTTTATTTTAAATTCTAATTAAGATTAACAAATATTTTAAACAAAATGTGATTACTCATTTGCTAGGCGGGACGCTAGGGGCTCTTACTGTGCAAAATGTTGGCACATGTCACTTGATCCTTTGTCTCTTTTTTACATAGACCGTGTCCGTATGATGTTAACTTCTCTTTTCCACGCTTTGTTGGTCTTCTTGAGCGCAGCGAAAATTTTTCTATGTCTATGGTACTGCCTGTAACACATGGTCGGTCGTTATCAGCTTTTTTATGTCCCCACCGCTGGGGCACAGGCCTTTCTTATGGGTGGATAAGGAGGATGGGCCATGGCCACCATGCGGGCCCAATGCGGGATGGTGATCTATAAGGTATGACCACGTATGGCCTTTAAAAAGAACAGAATATTAAAAAGCCTTTATTTTTCAACTGGAATTATATTAAGCCCCTATGCTGTTATTGCGAAGAACGATAATGACCGACAATCGACCGACAAGTCGTTGCGTAACGTTTAATGGCTGCGTATGTGCCCCAACTTATCTGATAATAAGCCTCGACAATATCGCAACTCCCCTGTCCCTCGAACAACTTCAAAAATGTTTTAAAGCTTCAAGTTGTTTTCTTATGTCGTTTAAATAAAACGTTGAAACTTGTTATGAGTAAAAAAAATATATATTTTTGTTTTACTTTAGTACAAAACAATAAAAACAGATTCTTATGAAAATTCGTTCATGTTTATGTATGTATAAAGATATGTTTGAATGTATAGAGTAAAAGTATGTAGAAAGAAATGAACCATGGGAAACTTTTATTGCAAAAATAAATATTAAAGAGAGTAATAAGCTAATAAGAGAAGAAAGAATGGAACTTGAACAAAGTCCACACATAATAAAAATATTATTCAATTGTAATGAGAGTTACTTCAAGACTTTGCATACATATGATATGAATGAAACACCCTCCACAGCCTATTATTAAGTTTGCTGCAGCCTAATGAAGCATGTATTTAACACGGCTCCATAGCCAATTTATTAATTAGCAAGTTCTATAAAAGTCACCTTGAGTTATTATTACTCAAGGTGACTTTTATAGAACTTGCTAAGGCAGTTCATGCACGATGACAGAAGCTGTCTTAAATATTTTTTATTTGCGGCTAAACACGCTACGTCCGCGTTGACTTTGTTTCAGGTTCCGAATACGATCTTTTTTTCCTTATTTCACACCTTTCAATATTAATTTCTTCTCCATGGTCCAATCTTTCTCTATCCCAAAATACATCAAAATCGGTTCAGTGGTTCGGGCATGAAAAGGTAAAATACCGTCATGAAATAGATAAATGACAAAGTTACTTTCACATTCATAATATTGGTATGACTTCTATCCAAGATTTGTCGTTATTATCTTTCTCTATACCAAAATACATCAAAATTGATTCAGTGATTCAGACATGAAAAGGTAAAATACTGACATGAAATAGATAAATGACAAAGTTACTTTCACAAATATTGGTATGACCTCTATCCAAGATCTGTCGTAATTTTTCTTCAAAGTTCTTCGAATTTGAATCCATCAATTCATGAACCGCACAGCGAAGCTATCGATTCGTAGTAGAGCAATACAACCTTGTGTGTCCAATGTGCTGATTCGTCTTGGCCCGTAAGCTAGAAACAAACACGGTAAACAAACCATTGTTTCCTGCGATTCGTCTGTGCTACATCGAGCCAGAATCCAGCCCGTGAATAAACGCCCTTAGTTTGCTTCAAGGGCATGATCAAGTAACAATTACAAATACGAGAAACATGTGTTAAAGTCTTTATACCACCACAACAGCTCTATCTGAATAAACCAAAATAATGATAATCAAACTTAATGATAATAATTATTCCAAACTTAATTAACAAGCGATTTAGAACTTGGCGCGTCAGAACCACAAAATGATTTTAAGCAATATTAATATTCAAGTCAGAAATCTCGAGATTGATATTAAATGTCAAATGACAGAGTTTCATTGGCAGTAATATTATCTTTACTAATGTCACCACAAGACCTTTACTGATATTCAATTAAACTGTTCCATAATGTATACAGTTTGAATTATTATTCAATTGCTCCAAACTGAACGATAATGCAAATCCAATTTCAAAGTCGTTTTATGGGTTCGCTCAAATGTGCGGTTGACTTGGGACGTTTTGGATGGGAAGTATGATTCAAATTCAAAACGATGTATCTTTTAAACATTCAGAACCTCTATTCGAGCTTAATTTTTATCTAGATATCTAATCATTGGATTGGATTTAAAGCATTGGATTGGAAGCGCTCATGGCGGAACTTGACAGACTGATCGTACTCGATCACGTTTGTTAAGCAACGCTCGGTCCGGTCAGGTGTCGGATGGGTGACCGTTAAAGTGTTATTACAACTGAGCGTTTCCGTGCTTCAGAGGGCACGTTAAACCGTCGGTCCCGGCTGTTACCATCTGATAACAATCGTTAAGCCAAGTTAGAGGCCTAACAGGCGGCTTGATAAACTCTAACACCAGAGGTGGCCACTAATCCTCATTCGATAAGAAGAAGAAGATCATTGGATAATTCCTTGGATCTTTGAATTTTTATCTCTAAAACCTAATGTTGTATTTTTGTTTCAAATGGCCTTTCTAATTTTGAGTTTGGTTTAAAATACTATGTAAGTAGGTTTTTCAAAGGTAAGGTAATAAAATTGTAAAACATAATTACACCGTTTTGATGTTAGTATTTGTAATATAAAGGCTTTACTTGAAGATTTACCGAGCAGCATCTAATCTCAAGAGCTAGGGTTGTCTAAAGTTTAGATTGGACGGTCGACAGAAACCTCCAGGGAGATCCCGTGTCCACTCGCCAGTTCTGGAGAAAGCTACGTTACGGAGACTAGTTTTTTTACACTTTCTGTGATGTTAGAATTTGTTTTGAAATGCGATTTGGTTAAGTGTAAAGAAACTTAGTATTTATCTTTCAATAGCTAGCTCAAACATTTCATAATCATTACACCATCAAAGTGTTTATCAATAAAACAACAAAACATATATTTTTTTAAATAATTAAAGGGAAAGCAATATTCTTCATATATGACTTCTCTCAGCGGGTGATACTTTGGCGTCAGAAACAAACACACTTATGATGGAAACTCTTCGCTCTTCCATGCAATATGATATACAATAAGTCAAAGAACAAAAACCCAAAGTTAATGGCGCACCAAATATATATAATTTCCGTTTTATTTTTGTCAAAAAATCTTTATAAAGAGTTATCTGCCTTCCTTTTATCAAGTATAAGTAACTCACTTGAGAAGGGCTGGACCGATTTGGCAGTTGTTTGTTTTCTTGTTATTGACTGGCGGAAAAAATTGACAAAACCACTTTTGCCACCGGGATTTTTTAGACTAATTCGACCCCGTTTAATACGATTCTGCCCAGTGTCAATCCCTCTCCCTCTCCTTTCCCCTATTTCCCACCAAAAAGTGTCCCGATTTGGTGTTTTTTTCCGAAACTATTAGAGATAAAAGAAAACTGTCAATGACAAAAATAATCTGCAATTCTCTACGATTTGCATTTATTTAAATGCAAATCGTTTTTATTTGACAGGCAACTTAAGAAGAAGTTATGTCTCTCAATTTTAATGTTAGCAACATCATATATAACGGTTTAGATCTTTACCTATTTCGGCCCTGTAACACTAAATAATTATTACATATTTGTTGGCACTCAAGAACTTCTCTTTGATTATTGTAAAATACAACATTTTCTGTAAATGACCGTCTGTTGTCCAAAATAAAATAAATAAATAAAAATTATTAAAAATTAATTCATATTTTCTTTGCTTTTGACAACCAGCTATTTTTATCTATTTGCTTAGTTTTCAAGGTTGTAAGACTAAAGTTTCGAAGCAGAAATCATCCCTACGCAGTGAAAGCAGAGAGCGGGATGTGACAGTGAACAAGATTTCATTAGTCGAATTTATTGTAATCAATCATCAAGAATAATCGGAAAGTAATTAAGAGCGGGCCTTCTCATTAGAGCCATAGGCTGTCAAAGCTTTATTCGACAGAATCCAATGAATATATTCTTTGTACCAACGCTTTTCAGCGATAACTTGTTATTCAACCAAACAAAATTCCCGATGAATTGTTTTTGAGTTTTAATTAAAGTTCTCAGTCCTAGTTGTGAAAGTTTCATGAATATTATGACTTGCTGAAATATAAAACGATAGTTAGTAATTTCTGAATAGAGCTTAGCTTAGGTCACAGACATTAATTCTCTCTTTGTCTGACATATTTTGCTGAAAATTAATAAAAAATAACTTGCTTGGTAATTAGATTTCACTCACCAATTAACTCCATTGAATCTCACTAAAATTGCAGGGCTCAATTGACATTATTAAGACTTAAATGAGGGCAATTAACTACCCATATTCACTAAGCTTACAAATTACTCGCAACTTATAAATAATCTAAAAACAGGTCCCACAGTAAACTTCTAAACAGAAATTACTTCAACGGAAATTGGACTTTCCAACATCTATTAAGCCTTATAATAATTCTAATGAAATACACTTCTGTACAGTTTCTGAGTGAACGAAGTAATACCAACTAATTTGAGTTGAACTTGGAGCACCCACGCCTACCTTCCAAGATCCTCTCTAGATAATTGCATTTGTGACAGCTATTCCAACATGAAATACTGGATGAAATTCACCCTATTACTGTTAGTATGAAATTAGTACTATGTACTAGACTAATTATTAAGATTTCAGAAGTTAGTTTTCAATTTTCGTAGAAATAAGTTCATATTTTTCACTAGAAAACTAACGATTATTTTACTGACTGTTGTACATTTACATTACAGATGGAATCCATTCTAAATTATAATTACCTGATTAATAAATTTATATCAATTACTATACAAATTAAATAACATGGATTTATGTGACATACAATGCTCTGAATCAGAAAATATAAATTCAAGAGACCGAAAATGAAATGTTTTCTTTATTATCACCTTCCTTTCAAAGAAATCTCAATAAAATATTCAATTGAAATATGCTAATCACTCAGCGAACTAATTTTAAAACAATAAAACAAATCATAATGCAAATCCTTTAATTGAACTCTGCCAAGCTTTTCGCGTTGCTGTTTCTGTGGTTAGAAAAACCACGTTAACACCCGTTAATTCCGCGTGATGAATTAAACGACATTTGAATACTAACCGAGCGACATGCACGGTTTGCGCTACTGTAAATAAATTGCCGTAACGTGCAAATAGTTTTGTTAAACTTAATTTACACTTTTAAGTTTAATTAAAAATTAACCGGTTTGCTTGTTCGATGTTCCTAATGGGAATAATTATTATCATAATTACTTATGATTCATGTATAAGTAGCTCTTATCTACCTAGATTCCTATCTAGGAGCTTAAATCTGAGACAACGAAGGTAAGTACCACAAACACCTAAACCTGAGACATCATAAATAGTAGATTGTTATATAAAGGTCCAAGGGAATTGATGACTTTGACCCGTGTCAACACTCTACTTTTCATTTCGAATATAAGGAAAGTAAAAAATCTTAGTTTTTTTCCAAAATGTTTATTAATAATAACATGTAGCTGGTACCTTATACTTATTATACCTATTTAAAATTAATCGAAAAATAGAACCATTAGTGTTTACATTGTGTTTAGCACTTAATGTGCTCTTGAGCATAGAGTACTTGCTCCCTCCAACTCTATAGTGGAAGACAGTATTTTCTTTGATAATCCACTGAAATACGTGAGAAATACTTTTTCTGAAAATGATTTTATTTTGTTGTTTGCTCGCCACTTCATAAAATCATTGTACACATTTTAAGTATTTTTCCTTCGAAACTTCTGGCAAAAGATTTTATATTATTTTGTTTGCCTCGTTTGTTACTGAATCCGGGGTCAATACTTCAAAATCGCTTGATGAACTCATTTTTAGTAAATATAAAATCAACTCAACACACACAGCTCAAAGTCACAGAGTAGGGTATCCCGCCAATATTTTATAGTTTTTCTTATTTTGAATTTGGAACACGCCGCGCCGCCGGCCGCTCCGCCCAATATTTTTAATTTTGCACTGGCTGTTTATACCATGTTTCATTGTTGTTCGTGAATGCGCCCTATTTATTTTTTTAAACCATTACCGGTGAGGTAACTCTATGGTTGACTACCAAATTCAGTTCTATTTTTAAATTTCTTTTACTCCCTAGGGTGGAACGAAGAGTTTTGGACCCGCTGCTCAGTTTAAATATACATCACTTTCTGAATATGAGAAATGAAAAAGGTTTTTTTAATATACCGTGGATCGCACCCGGGATCTCAAAGATTATAAGGTGACACTATTAAAACCGATACCACTAAGGCACGCCGTCGCTACGCAACGATTACTAAGTAAACATACACAAAAAACATACATAAGGATGAACATTAGAACCTCCCCCTTTATTTAGAATATGTAGGTAAATGAGTGAGCACATTAGACACTATACAATTTCAATTTAATATCACTGACTCGGTGAATAAAAGCGCATCGCTAAACCAATAAATGTAAACGTTTAAACCACACAAATTATACAACAACATAACTCGGCTGCCCTACGCAGCAAGTAACTCAGTTTCCAGAAAAAAAAATCATTTTCTGTTTAAGTAAAGCAAATCGCATCTATCATTTTTTTATTTTATTAAAATTCGGTTCAATTCGGAAAATATGGCCAATAATTTGTTTCAAGTATCTTTTTCCGTTTGCAAAATCTACGCTAAAACAAAGTTTATTTCCCGTTTCTAACTTAAAAACAAGCAAACCTTTCAAGATACTTGTATTTGAAATAGATTAGCAGATACTTGGATTTCTATGTATTTATTTTATAGTGGTAAGTAAGTACTATATTCTATGTCTCTATGCAAAGCTGAAAACAAGTAAGTACAATAGGGAATCTCAAGTTACTTGAATATAGCGTAGAATATTATTGACATATCAATACATATTTCTACGCAGAACTCTATTTTATTCGTCAAAATGTAGGTATGTATGAGAACTTTTTTTTGCAGACGTATGTTTTTACTTTAAGTACGATTATACCTATTTAATACGATACGACTATTTAATACGATATTTTAACATTTTAATATTCAGAATATCTCATTTTTTTCAATAAAAACACTAATTAACGTTTTTAAGCTCTCCTGTAAAATTTGTCTGGAATGAGATACTTGAATTTGGTTTAGGGCAGCCGAACTGTTTCCAAGGCACACTGGTAGTAGATACAGAAAAGATAAACAAGTAATGTTTGTAAATGCATCCAGCAGGGGACATGATACCTAAGACCACTGTCTAAGTGTTTGTACTGGAGAATTGGAAGACTGTTTCGATCAAAGATAACAATACTTTCTATATTAGGATCTAGCTGTATGAGACTACTTACACTTGAAGGAAAATGTATCCAGCTTTGGATCACTATGTTTTCCAATGGATATCTTACTTCAACTTTGTATAACTAAATTGTGGAGAAAAATCTGAATCTATGTATGACCAGGGGGCTAATTGTCTAATTTCAAAATCTATCGGAATTACTTTCAGAGTGTGATTGATATATTGATGCTTCTTTTTGGCACAAATAAAAACTTACCAAAGAAATGCAGCAATGTGTCACATCAAAACGTGAAAATTAGACAGTAAGTATGCCGTTCATTCAAAATGTAACATAAATATTTTTAACTTTAATGCTATTAATAGACTATCCATTAATGATTTAATAAATTTCGTTGTTTACTGTGTGAATGAAATAAAGTATAATACCTAATTACATTGTACTAAAAAAGTTCATAATGCCTTTGAATAGTTGTATTTTAGTAAACTATGGCTTTTGTTATGGTAGTTATAGCAGGTGCTCATAATCTTTCACACAAAAATTGCCAAATAGCGATACACATTAATATGCCAGCATTATAGGTTTTACTAACATACATTTTACTGTATCTACATAACTGAGAGTGAAAAAAACACATAACATCAACTAATAGTACACCAGAAACAATATCTCTCGTGAAAATACAATTTAGTGCATTGTGGCGGAATGTAATAGTAGTGCACAATGTTTAACTTCAGACGCTGTAAGCTTGCAGCGTTTAAATTAAGTATTTGTGTAAATAAATTACTACCCTCCTCATATTAAAGCAAATATTGGTACTATTATATTGTGGTAATATAAGCCGCATGAATATTTTAACTATAAGTATATTTCTTTTTGTCTATTTCGTTCATCGTGAAGTACGTAAGGAATCCATAGTATCCTTGTACCGCGATAAAGAAATTGAAATCCCAAAACTTCTTTTCACTTTGCAAAACTTATTTGTTCTCCATTATTTCGGAAACATCCAACTGAATACTCTTTGTGAGTTATTGAGTATTCTATCTCAGCTGCCTTGATTGTACTCCACAAACCACACAAAGTAAAATCTCACTTGTAAAGCTCGCCATTTATTTACGAGCAACTGGAATTTCCAGTCCACAATTACAAACTACTCACACGAGGTATTCCCGCGTATTTGCATCGCAAACAAACTCTGTAAATCCATCAGAGTAGGAGCTTGATTAGCCGCCAGCTCATAACAGCTGGCAAAAGCTAAATAAAGGTTGGTTTACATTATCTTAGTATTTAGTAGAGTGCTTAGTAGCGTGCGAGTAGATTCGAATGCGAGTGCTTTAGTAGTTTTGTTGCCTTTCCAGTGACCGTTACACGCTTCCAGTAGAGTGTCATTTTCGCCATACCTAATACCTATTATTTAATTCAATTACACGTCACGCGTTCACCGGCAAATGCACTCTACTAAAGACGCTACTAAAATGTCGATTTACATGCTTCCAGTGCGAGTGCGAGTAAAATATCGCGCGGGGGGTGAGCGGGCGCGCAGGGGGTGCTACTGGAAAGCGAGTAGAAAGGCTACTAGAACGTTACTCTCTTTAGTCATAAGACGACCGTTTACATGTTTCCACTAAAGCACTCTCCTAAAGCACTCTACTAAAGACTAAGATAATGTAAACCAGCCTTAACACTTTGGTTGAGCACTAAAATTTTCAGAAGAGCAACACGCCTCATTTTGGGCTGCGACTTCTGTATTCATGGCCTGCTAATTATTGACACTACACTAACTTACTTATGCATCGTTCACGAAGGGCGCGAAACTGCTTCAAAATAGAATTTCCTGTAAATTGCTTCGATAATTTATTTATTCTAACTCAAGACGAAACTTTACGGACATGTTTCTGTTCAAGAACTCTTTTAATCATGTCCTTTGAGTGCTTATCATAGAAATAAGAGATAGAGTTGACATCTACTTGAAAATATTTGTTTACTGTTTCGTTTCGTCTTTAAATCACGATATTATTTCTTCCATATAGAGCCATCTGGGCGTAACTCTATTTTTTCAACTTTTCAGGGGAGCCAAAAGAAAGTTTTGTTTTAATATTACATAAAGAGTACTGTGTATTTTTTTTAAAAAGCTTTTGTTTAATATAATGCATATATCTACGCACACATTAATGCTCCTGTGTTTCGATTTAATGCTACTTTTTTGGCAGAAAACATAGTTTTTTTAGGTAAAGTCATGTTTTAGGGTGTCCCTTGACTCGCCTAAAATCATTGGTCCTAATTTCATTTGGCCGAATTTCTTCGGCCTAAACTCCTTAGGTACAATTATTGTTTGGCCTAATAGAGCTTTTCGCATTTTTGTCGTTTCGCCTAAACGTTAAAATCCCTAATTTTCATAACCACTAATGTTAATTGTCCTAAAATTTATTAGCATACATATCTTTTGACACAATAATGACTACGCCGAAGTATTGTTAACCCTAATATTGTCTTGCATACATAATTTTTGGCATAACAATATTGTATTGCATACAAGTCAGTGAACAAATCGTCAAAAAACTGACCTGAGGCCCCCCGCTATAAAGAAAAACTTTTAATGCAAACACTATTACGTTAGGTTAGGTTAGTGTTTTGAACACTTCCATAATGCTTGTATGCATGTTGCATGCTTGCATGATTGTATGCATGCATGCTTTTGCTTGCATGCTTGCTCACTTGTATGCATGCATGCCTGCTCGCTTGCATGCCTGTATGCTTGCATGTTTGCTTGCAAAATGCTTGCCGCGGTCGGGGGGCCTGAGGCCCCCCGCTATAAAGAAAAACTTTTAATGCGAAGACCATTAGGTTAGGTTAGGATAGTGTTTTGACCACTTGCAGCGGAGCGAGCGAAGCGAGCGGAGCTCCCTAATGCTTGCATGCATGTTGCATGCTTGCATGCTTGCTTGCATGCTGCATGCTTGCTTGCATGCATGCTTGCTATTGCTTGCATGGAAGTATGTAAGGCCTTGTTTGCATGCATGCAAGCATGCCATGCAAGCATTCTATTTGACCTCGATTGTACTTGTGTTGTCATGTTTGCTTGTGTGCATACTTGCTTGCTTGCTTGTATGCATGCATGCTTGCTTACTTGTATGCTTGCCATCTTGAGTGTAAGAAAAATATAAGATAGGCAATTAAAAAGACAACTACAGGTTTATTGCTCAGGATTTATTTTTAATTAACAAAAACATAATTTTTAGTGTTTCGTATTCTAAATCATGTGCAATTGTTATTAATTGTTGATCAAATCATTCAAAAGTGTTTAATTGAATTTAGTGATTTTCAATTTACAAGTAGTAAACAAAACGGATTAAGGACGGTTATTCCTATAATGATACGGGGAAGTGAACATTCGGCGAAAAAATTATTAGGCGTTACACAATTGTGCGAATCGTTATTTAGTACTTTTAAACATTAGGGATTATGAATAGTTATGCTTAATGATGAATTTGGGAAGTAAACATGCGGTGAAAAAATTTTAGGCGAAATGAAAATTGGCTAAACAAATTTAGGTCAAATGAAAATTGTGCGAAAAGTTTTTAGGCCAATAATTAGTATGCCAAAGACAGTTAGGACAAAAAAAATTAGGTATTCCAATATATACCCCATGTTTTACGCCTTTAGGGCATCCAAAAGTAAGACTCACAAGGACAAAAATCAAATTAACGCCATTGTGATTCGAAAATTTCCGAAGTTATAGCGGCTTAATCGTTTTATACGCCTTTATGCCTTTAGAAAACCAGAGTTATGTTATCTTATATCAGAATACAACTATATGCTTCGAATATTTTATGATCAAACTGACTTCTATAACTGGACGTAATTATAAGATCAGTCTCTTTGGTTCTTATTTTTTAGACAGACGTTTAAAAATCATTGGCGTATACTCAAAATAAGCCTATTTGCCTTAGCAGTTCCAACAATACCTATTATGTGTACCATAGTTATGCCCAAATGTCACGGAACAGTAGTGAGTTTTGAAAGAGTGATTTAGTACTTTTTAACTAGCAAGCTTTCCAAATTTAATAAAAGTCGAAACTAAATACTGAATTGTGATGTGAGCATATACATATAAGGTGGTACCAAAAGATGTGATAATACATATACAAGTGATAGGTGTTGCTTAAACTGACCAACTTTCTGTATGGAATATAGTTCGAAAAACGTTTTTTTATGCCTTTCCACAGTAATTCGGCCAGCTGACCAATATATGTATTTTGTATGGGAGACATGGGAGTATGATTTTTTTTGTCGTTTTTCGTAGATGTTTCGTAATGTTCCTTGTAGAAAGTTGTTCTGTTTAAGCAACACTATCACTTGTTTAAGTATCATCACATCATTTGGTACTACCTTATATGCCCGCACATGACATTTATTATCAGCGTCTCCGTGATCTTGAAGACCATTATTTTTCCATTATCGGGATTCTGGTGAACACTGGCTTACAGAAAATTCTTTATGCTTTCGTCTATCGCTCGCACAGCGGAGACGCTAAGACTATAATGCTTACCAACTTATTGAGAAGGTAGATGTTGCCTTACAGCGATATCCATCCGCTCAACTAGTGCTTCTGGGAGATTTGAATGCCCACTACGAGGACTGGCTGTTTCCACTTAGGAATGAAACGACCACGCTCGTCGTGAAACACGTAAGCTAGCCTTGCTAGCCAAACCTCACCCAGCTGGTCTAAGAAGCTACTAGAATACCAGACATTGACGGGCACACACCTAATTGCTTGGACCTTCTGCTGACATCATTCCCAGACCATTACTCGGTGACGGTTTCACCTTTAGTAGCTCTGACTATTGTGTGATGGAGTTGGTGTCAGTGTATTGTCCAGCCGATCCAAGATCAAAAGGCTCCCGACGGATACGGGGCGTTACAAGATAGGGACGAAATGCGATGTTTTCTTGTGACTTATTCATGGCGGCAGGTATGTTTTTCTTCCAGTGATTCCTCAGCTTGCACGGATGCTGTGACCGTTCTGTTTCGTCAGGGTATGAAGTATTTTATACCCTTTTTTAACGTGCCTCTATGTAACAAAGTCAACCCTTGGTATTATGCCAAATATAGAGATGCAGTAGTGTCGAAACATGGGGCATATCTTGCCTGGGTTTGTGCTCGACCCTGTGAAGCTAGAAATATACGTGAAAAGAAGAAAGCCTATAACAAAGCCGCCAAGCCGCCATAGGGAAAACTTGCTTTTTAAAAAAATCTGTCGAGGTCAACTTCTGCCATCCCTCAATGCCTCCTCTGCGGATCTTTGGCGCATACCGTCAAGGAAAAGGCAGATTTATTTACCAATTTATTTGCCGAGTGTTCGCGTTTAGATCCTGGCAATGCTGTACCATCGGGCTTACCAAGTAATGGGATTTCAATGATTTTAAATCCGCATCAGAAAGACCGAAGCAAAAAAAAAAGCATTGCTTGAATCCGTGAATAAAGCCAGTGGTCTGAATAGTATACCAACCATATTTCTTAGGACTGCCCCTGATTTAACCCAGTATTAACACGCCGGTACTTTGGGGTAAGCAGATGAGATAGCACCGTTGTAGAGTGTCTTAGGAAGGCGATGGTCAGACGCATGAACTTGTCGCTGCAGGTAGCCTCCGAATGGGGCAATACCAATCTGGTCTGGTTCAATCTATCAAAAACCCAGGTGTATCTGTTTTTTTTTTGCCAAAAAGAGTGATTTCGACTTGGCTTCTATTTCCCGAGGTGTATCCGTGCTGATTACAAATCAACTAGAGCTTCATGGAATGTCATTGACTCCAACACTCAATATTTGCTCTTTCATTGAGAATAAAGCACAATTGTCTAAAAAGTTTGACGTTCTGGCATAGGTAAAAAAGTACTTCACGCTGGAACAGCTGCTCAATCTATACCAAGCGCAAATTCGATAGTGTATGGAGTACTAACTGCTCTCATCTTTTGGATGGCTCCGCCAAATACCAACTCCAGATGCTTCAATCCATTGAGCACAGGGCCAAGAAGCTCATCGGCAATGACAATATTTTCTGTAATAAGCTCAAAAATCTCGAGCATAGACGTAAGGTCGCAAGTTTATCGGTTTTTATCGGAATTGCACAACCAAATTCTGCTATATCCTTTCTTCCATCGGACAACCAGAAGATGTACGAATCAGCGCCACTGTTTTTTGGTGGATATTCCAAAGACTCGCACTAAGCGTTTTTCTGAGTCTTTGTTTCCCATTTATTTAAAAAAAAAACCCTAAAATTTTCAATAAATAACATCACTTATAACCGGTAAAAAACGCCTATACTGCGATCTTGTCAACAAATGGCAAAAAATACCAAAATAATGACTCTGTCCTTGTTACTCATCCAGCATGCGAAGTATTCCCATCTCTTTTTCTCCTCATTACTTGCGAGCGATAAAGGCGTATGACCGAATATGTCTACACTGAATTACGTGTGGGTCCAGCGCCATTTAGGCGTTATATGACATAGGTCTAGTTGACTGAATAAGTTAGTATAGTGTCCAAATGCCAAAACGACTGATATAAAGTTAAAGTCCTAGTTACACCTACGACTGATATAAGTTAAACCTGGCTCGCACTACAGCAAATACATAAGCCCTTATAGACGGATGTAATTTTATAACTATAGATCGTACAAAAAAACGGGTAAGATGCACTTGTAGCTAAGAAAAAACGTAGATTAATGGTTCAAAAAAGCTATTTTGGCCTTAACAAGACTTACGCCCAAGTGGCTCTATATGGAAGATTTTACTCGTATTTGTTTGTACTTGTACGTGTTTGTTTTTTCAGAAATAAACATGTACTAATAAATTCAAAAGTCCGTTTGTTTGTTTGTTTGTTTATTTGTTTGTTTGTTTGTTACGCCTTCACTTCTTAACTACTCAACTGATCATGATAAAATTTTGCATACACGTTATCAAGGGTACGTAAAAGGGTACATCTCGTGCCGAAAAAAAAATTAAAAACTTGCCTGAATCAAAAGACAAGTCAACTGAAAAGATAGAAACAAGATTAATTAAACAATATTAAAAAATATGGAAAAATGAATTAAAGGCAACATAATAACATGCAGTCGGAGGCATGCATAAAGAAAGTGACATTATGAATTATTTGAATCCTATGAATAGCACCTATGGAAATAGTACTATAGCACCGTATACAGCCGCCATGTTGGTTTTTTTTAGCGCCAATTACTTAAGAACACTTGGGCTGTCAAGACAAATGTAACGATATCTTAACACATAAATCCGTTCGGCCGTATCAAAGATTGGAGGCAATTTTTTTTTATTTTTTTTTTATTGCAGACTGGGCAAGCGTTTGACCAACATATTGCTACAAACATACAAGATACGCGCCTCCGCGATACAAAAAACGTAACCCTCTTGCAGTCGGGTAAAAAAGTACTGTTCCCGAGGGATAGAGAAATAACTGTCCTCGCAGACGAAGTCGCGGGCGGCCGCTAGTACTTTATAATTTGGATGCTATTAATTTAAGCGTTTTTTTATTAATGGAAAACTGTGATGTATCTCGTAAGTATTTAAATATTATTTGTGCAGACATATTAATTTTAACGAATTAATAAATATAAAATACATGCTCTTTAATGAGTTTAATCATTGTGAACAATTAACTAATATTCGCTATTAATCTACATTTAGCTGATTACTTAAATATTTTATTGTATAAAGTTGCTTTATAATCCGTAGCATTTGCCTTACATGATATTATATTGGTAAGGGATCGCTCGTCTATCCAGGTCCCTGATACAACTGTGCAGACCGCAACTTCGCCTGGTAACAGGTGCTATTACTGGTCATGGACAATTTAACAGACATCTTTTTAACTTAGGTGTCACGGACAGTCCCCTATGCCGAGGATGCATGGAGGAAGAAGAAACAGCCGCCCACGTTCTGCTGGAATGCAGAGGGGTGGCTCCTTACCGGGCGAGGTACCTCGGCTCGCCGGGCAGCGTCCAGGAAGCGATCACGAACGTGAAAGCCCTTGGAGCGTTCCTGGCTGAGCTGGGCTGGCTGGAATGATCCGGCTATACATCCTCCGACGCAAAATAGGCGCAATAGACGTCGAGTTGCGGAAACCGCCTGCACTGACAAGAAGAAGAAGAAGAAGATTAGTAAGGGAGACGTACCAAATACTGGATCCTTTTTGAAAACCGTAAAAAAAACAACTTAGTTAATAAAAAACATTTGTTTGTTACACTCATAGAGATAAGTATCAAATTATCTTAGCATTACAAAAATAAATAAACTCCTAGCTCCACTCATAATCGGTAAAAAAAATGTTTTCCTTGAAAATGACAAAAATCAACAACATAATTTAATGCACCCTATATTGGACAGTAGATATTCTTAATATTGGATATCCAATATTGGTTACATAACACTTGATATGGGATATCCAGTATAAGGAATACACAGACACACTACAAATAATGTAAATTAACTAGTGGAACTTGTTTACAAACATAGTCTATCACATCTGGATCTAGCCCAGCACAAACTTCACAAGCCCATCGTTAAGTTGTCAGTAAAGTTCAATAAGTACACGTACATACTAATTTATATGTATCCCAATACTGGATAACCAGTGGGGTAGCACGGTATCCAGTATTGAGTTAAGTACCTACATTAACGAAGACTGTTCTCGAACTCTTTACCTACCAGAATTATCAAGAAAAAGCGTTAATTACTGTCGCAATAACTACGTGCCTAGTTAATACATGTCCCTATTACAACAAATACATGCACTTACCTTTGTTTAACACACTTTGCAACACTATATCAAAATTAGTTCGATAAACGAAAAACACACTTTGAATTTTGACAGCCGACTGGAGCTAGTTATGGTGCAGCTGTTGTCAGAGAAAGCATTGAGATTAAATATTGAAGAAGTAGTTTTAGACTGTTACAATAGATGGCAATGGTTACTTTACTAGAAATTGATGTATCCAGTATTGGGCTCGTACCCAATATTTGGTTCGCCTCCCTTATATTAGCAAAAGTTATTAGTAGAAAAAATCAAAAGTCAACTAAAAATGTTAATCCTAAAATCGATTACGGTACATACTTGTTTTTATTTTTGGTTTCTTTACTTTTTTACGCGCTGCTTTCCTAGAAAAACTTTTCATCCCAGTTTTCCTGTTAATCCTCTTTCCCATACATAGACAACAGCGAACTGTTTGCACTTTTTGCTTCTATCAGCACTAAAAATTGTCAACGTTTCCTCCAACTTGTGGAATTATTTCAGCGCTTCGTTCGACGTCGTGTTGTTTTTACAAAAATGGCGGCTTCACTTCGACAGTGAAGAGGGTTTTCGTGGTATGCTGTTCTAGCGAAAATTGTAACAACCTTTTTAGTGATTTGTTAACTTTTGAACTTGATTGTATTAGCGTAAATATTGTATTGGTTTGAGGTAAGAAATTGAACCGATACCGGCTACTTCCTATTAATAGTTTGTAGGTTTAATACTGCCTCCATTGATAGGGGATAGTTAACTGCTTCGATGGACCTAAGCAGATTTAAAATAAGGCCTGAGTGGTGCAGTGTAGTGGTCAACATGCCGGTCTATCACGCATGAGGTCCCGGGTTCGATTCCCGGCCGGGCAGAAATTGAAATGATGAATTTTAATTTCTGTGACGGTCTGAGTGTTACTGTTACTATGTATAAAAGTATATATTTAAAATTTTACCAAACTTTCATTATATTTGATTTCTTAACAGTTGCATAATAATAATAATTCAATATACAGGGTCACTGGAAATATGACGTATTCCTGCTAAGGGGTTATAGATGAGGTCAAAACAAATATTTTTAGTCATATAACTTTTTCTCAAAAAATTAATAGTTTTTGAGTTAATTGAAATTAAGTACATTTTTACCAAAAGTACGTTTTCAGACACAAAAATTTAAAATAAAAGATAACTACTCATTCGATTCCGGATTTTTTACTATTTTGGAATAGAAAACAATCTGAGTGTTGATAATAAATAAAAAAAAATTCATAAAATACAGGTGTTTGTAAAAAAATCAATCCTTAAATGCATTTATTTTTTAATTTTTTTCAGATTTTTTAGAAATAGCATCAAATATCTTTAAAAAAATCCTAGTAACTAAGCGTGCATAATATTTTCAAAACATCACCATCTATTCAGCTTTCAGTTAAGGTATAAAACTTAATAATAACTTAAATAAAAAATGAGAAATTAAGACTTAACTAAATAGCAGTCCCATTTCATGTAGCAAAAATTTCCAACTTCAAGCGCTTCGGAGGTGGCCGTATTATCCTACTTATTCCATAAATGTGAAAGTTTGCTTATTTGTATGATTGTTAATCAATCACGCAAAACGGCTGAACGGATTTGGATGAAATTTGGCACACAGATAGTTTATAAGCCGGATTAAAACATATGAGGATACTATTATCTTGGTTAAGGGTTCCCTAGGGATTTTCTCGAATGTAAATGCGAATGCAGTCGCGGGCGGAAACTAGTTTGCCATAAATGGTCGTACTTACTAAAATACTTTCGTCCGAGTGAGTTTGAGACAGGATTATTTTCCGCCAATGAGTCAAAATTTTATACAAATTGTGTCACAAATAACCATGCATATCAGCTATTTTTAATGCCCCGCTGCTGGGGAACTGGCCTACCTTTTGGCTTGTGGATGGATAAAGCGGACGGGCCATACCCACCACGTGGACCCAATGTGGATTGGTCAGTGTTAACGACTGTAAATGCAGCCAGAAACAAGGGCTCAATGTAAGGTACACTGAGTTAACACCGACCAATCCGCATTGGGCCCACGTGGTGGGTTATGGCCCGTCCGCTTCATCCCAAAAAGAAAGGAAGGCCTGTTCCCCAGCAGCGGGTCATTAAAAATTGCTGATATGCATGGTTATTTTTGATGCTGTCTGTTTAAAATTTTGACTCATCGGCGGAAAATAATTCTGTTTCAAACTCACTCGGACGAAAGTATTTTTAGTAAGCACGATCATTTATGGCAAACTAGCTTCCGCCCGCGACTTTGTCCGCAATTACCTTCGAGAAAATCCCTAGGGAACCCTTAACCAAGATAATAGTATCCTCCTATGTTTAAATCCTGTTTATAAACTGTCTGTGTGCCAAATTTCATCCAAATCCGTTCAGTCGTTTTACGTGATTGATTAACAATCATCCAAACAAGCAAACTTTCACATTTATGATATAAGTAGAATAATACGGCCACCTTCGAAGCGCTTGAAGTAGGAAATTTTTGCTACATAAAATGGGACTGCTATTTAGTTAAGTCTTAATTTCTCATTTTTTATTAAAGTTATTATTAAGTTTTATACCTTAACTGAAAGCTGAATAGATGGTAATGTTTTTAAAATATTCTGCACGCTTAGTTACTAGGATTTTTTTAAAGATATTTGATGATATTTCTAAAAAATCTGAAAAAAAATAAAAAATAAATGCATTTAAGGATTGATTTTTTTACAAACACCTGTATTTTATGAATTTTTTTTTATTTATTATCAACACTCAGATTGTTTTCTATCCCAAAATAGTAAAAAATCCGGAATCGAATGAGTAGTTATCTTTTATTTTAAATTTTTGTGTCTGAAAACGTACTTTTGGTAAAAATGTACTTAATTTCAATTAACTCAAAAACTATTAATTTTTTGAGAAAAAGTTATATGACAAAAAATATTTGATTTGACCTCATCTATAACCCCTTAGCAGGAATACGTCATATTTCCAGTGACCCTGTATAATTTTTATAGATCAAATATTTTATAAAATTTTATGAAATACTAGCGGCCGCCCGCGACTTCGTCTGCGTGGAAAGGTTTTTTACTATCCCTCGGGAACAATACTTTTTTTCGGGATGAAAGGTACCCTATGTCCTTCTCTATACCCCTGACAACGTGTATGCAAAATTTCATGGTGATCGGTTCAGTAGTTAGGACGTGAAGGCGTAACAAACAAACAAATAAACAAACAAACGGACTTTCGCATTTATAATATTAGTAAGGATACAGGGTCATTTTGAACTTGCCATCCAAATTTTAAGGATGTGTCCAGTCCATGAAACTAAACAACTTTCTCTAAGAAACATGTGTCAAATTTCGCCACAAAATTTTGGTCATCCCATACTAAATTGATCACGTGATCTCTCTCATTTGTATAGAAAGTCGATTTTTATTTAACATATCTGACCATGTGTTCCTTGGAGAAAGTTGTTCAGTTTCATGGACTGAACACATCCTCAAAATTTGGATGGTATGTTCAAAATGACCCGATATATACTTATATATATACTCGTATGTGCCAATAACTTTCTCATGCATGTAGGTAGTAGTAGCCTAGATTATGTAGGTATGACTTTTCATAAGTTTTGAAATATTAATTCTGTATATAACTTATGAAACAACTTTTACTGACGAATTAACTGTCATACTCTTTGAGTTTGTCTGTTATCAAGGAGTAAAACCTGTCTTGACTCTATTATGCAAAAAATCAAGCAAAAATAATAATATGATCAAACCTAATATTTTAATCAGTAGATAACAGTCAACTTTAGCACTAAAAGGCAAATTCATATTAGATATCAATCTAGAAACCATATAAAATGACACAGGTCACCAAAAAAAGCAAAGCTCTCTCTTGAATTCGCAAAATCTGTTCGAAAATATAAAAGGAATACCTGTCCAATCGCTAATCTAAAACAAATTGTAAAGCAAAAAGTAAATAGATGTCCGGACACTCCGGACACGCGTCGGCTTACTGGCTGATGTTTGCGGTTATAGCCACAGTCTGACTGTACAAACACCCTAGAACTGCTGAAAATACATTTTTTGATATATTTGTACAAATATTTTAGGAGAATATACTTTATGTGTGTCAAGTAGTAAAAACGTCGCTGTTTTTAACTTTATACCTTTACAAGCGAATGTAAAATAAGAAAGACTTAAATAAAAATGAATAAAACGTCTGTTTCACAAACGATTACAACTTTGAGAAAATGGTGATCAGACGTAAATATTTTAATGAAATAATCGAAATGAAACAAGAGTTTATATGCTTGTAAATATTTGTCTACAAAAAGCGTTGATGTTGCGTGTAAAATAACGATGCAGATATAAAACCCGGTAATTAAATTATGTAAGTCATTTTTTATTTAACACAACCAACGCAATAAAAGGTGTGGCTGTTTGAATGGTAATGCTTTTTGACACAGTTCTTGTTTCTTAAACCCAAAATCGAGACACAATGTGTTTCCGTTTGGGTTTAAGAAACAAGAACTGTGTCAAAAAGCATTACGATTCAAACACCATTGAAGCACGATTTTGACGTTAACATTAGCAGACTTGACCCACTGAATGTATGCTGAAGGTTACATATTAAAGCGCAATCGTGCTTACAGGTTGCCAAGGTATGCACAAAAAATTGAGCTATTATAATATTGAAAGATGCAAATTAACCAGTGCTACTCATTAATAACAAAAGATACAAGTTTTGTTTGTAGAACAAAAAGAAAAGAATGATCTTGACACGAATTTGTTTGAATTTGCATGGAGGGTGATGCAAGTCAACATCAACGGAAGCAGATGAAGCAGATAAGCGTGACAGGCGACTGTAATGTGATTGCATTCTATTGTTGGCGGAGAAATGTCCAAATGGTAAATATCTAGATGGCCGAGCTGATTTAAAAGGGACATTAAAATTTATTTCTTTTAATAAATCCGAACAATCCACGTAACTATTAACCAATTTATAAAAGAAAAAGTGATTAAGTAATCGATAATGTTTTTATCACCCCCGTTCTAACCGCAACAGTTTTGAGGGCGGATTCGTGAAATGAAACAAATAAAAGGCCGTTAATCCCGGCTATGGCCGCCGCCACAACATTATTGTAATGCGCACCGTGACGCGAAACATATACGCGCTTATTATTGTTGTGCTAATGAAACATTGTTTCGATAAACATTTCGGCTAACGAGCCGAATTCTCATATGGAACCGGACGTTAGGAAATTGTATTTTAACCATTGGAACTGGTTGGCTTGGATTAAATCAGCATGCTACTTAATGTATTTTGTCCCATTGTTGTATGTGAACTAGTAAAAGAATATGCTTGTGGAAGTGAAAAGAATAGTAATCCTACATAAAATATTTATTAAATATGAAATATAATATTAAATATTTAGCTACACTATATACACACGCACATGCTCGATTTATCACCAAAACGCTTGATTCTTCCACCTTCCACAGTATTTTAGACATGTTTAATAATGACAGATACAATAAATAAATATATTATAGGGCTAGTTAGCCTATAATATATTTATATTCTATATATCTAAGACGCAGCACAGTTGTGCTGCGTCTTCTACAACCAATGACTGTGCTACGTCTCTACATCTACGAGTCTACGGCCTGTCTACAGGCTAATGACAGTGCTACGACAAATCGCTATAAATCCCACTTTCAGCCTAACGAAAGTACTACTCGGTTATTTGTGAACTAACATTTTTCAATTACAAACAGCTACTTTCTCAGCGTTATCAAAAACAGATCTCCGCATTTATCACTATTCTTTATGTCAGTGTGTCAACGTGACAGCAACAGCGATCCATCCAGGGTCCATTACATGCGTGACGGCAGCTCTGAGTGCGCACTAGCAATGCAATAGCTGTAAAACTGTAACTGTGTACAAATCAATTGGTTTTTTTTTTGTTATTATTAAAAGTACATACGAAAAGATTTTTAATTTTCCGTGTTCCAAAATGCTAAAGCAAGAAAGAAAGATAGCTGCGACCATACTCTATTTAAGATTTGATTTCGCTTACGAAAATCAGTACTTTGCAACATATTTTTTCACAAATCAAAATAAAAGCTTCATCCCGTGTAGCCTAGGATACTCTGCGGAAGAATGAGAGAGGCTCAATATTATTTTACGTAAGATATAAAAGCATTGCGGCCTCATTGGCCCTCCAATAAAACAATTATGCCTCTCATTAGTTCGCCCACTCCGTTGAAGAGATAATTAACAAGAGCACAGACACAGTCTGGTCTCTCGTAACGTGAAATTTTTCCTTGTTTCTGTTAACTGTGGATTTGTTTACTTTTCCCTTCAGTCTTTATTAATTTCGTAGCTTTTAGCCTTGAAAAGATTACGTGGTAACGGCAAGGAATTATAATTAAAAAAGATTTTGTATTGGCTTTGGGGAGAGCTCGTTCATTATTTTAATTTGAATGATGTGTAAAATGGTCCTAGCACTTTAGCACTTTTCTACTTATCGGAAATTGTAGACCATACACAGCACTCCATTTTATTATACGGACGCATGTCTGTAGGTTATCAAATATAAAAGTTAGATCTTTTCAAAAATCTTATACACAATACTATTAAAACAACATTGAAACACAATTATTGATTATTAATTATGATATTTATTGATTACGATTATTAAGAGAATCGAGACCATATTTCATACTCGCGATAAGATTAATAAAATTACTTAATTCATTCTTCATTTTTTATTAACTCATTCATAGACAAATCAATAAAAAAGTACTCTATGGCCTTTTATATTTTTGCACATTTGTTTGCCTAACATCCAAACATTTTTTTATCACAATCCGACTCTAGAATTTTTTGCACAAATAATGTCACACCGACACCTATGTCCTTAGAGCAACGCGGCTTCCGTACACGTGGCTAGGCAGCGAACTAAAATCTATGGAAGTGTAATTGCAAACAAATATTGCTTAATAAATGGCACCACGAGGCCGAAAAAGTACAACCCGCTCAGTTTTAGTCGGGCCAGGCACGCACCCGGTGACTGACGTTAGTGTTCTTTTCAATAAATTGCAGTTTATATTGTAGAGAAAAGATAGAAAGGGAGAATTTATTAGAAATGACGTCCTTTATAGTCCAATGGTGTAAAAGATGCAAAGAAGGCAGTAAAAAGATACAGAAATAACGTATCTTATTTTTTCGTTTAAGGCTCATATATATCTCAAAACATGAATATCCACCTTTTTTTAAATGCGTTTTTCTCCATCAATATTACAGATATGGCTTTCAAAAAAATATATGTAAAACTACATTATATATCAGAGGGCACTGTTGTTTTACATTTTTATTTTTTTATTATATGTATTGGAAATAAAATCCTAAATCTACATCCGTTGCAATTTTTAAATCCATTTCGCTCGGTTAATAGAGGAGAGGCCAGGCCTTCAAAATTAAAATCCCGTCGGACAAGCGAGTGCTCTACCGACAACTGGTATCATTGTCTTCAGCATGATCTCCTGAACAATAATATAGCGGTTGTCGCATTATAAAGTGGTGGAGGGGGGAGGGGGGGGAGGGAAAAGGTGCAAAACTCGGTTATCAGAGTTTGGCTAATTTCTCAATAACCACTTGTTCGATTTAAACAAATAAACTGTCATATGGTAGGTAATATCCTTAACAATAGATTTTATTAAACAATAGTTTTTGTAGATCTATAGTTTATGAAATAATTAGATAAAATACGAATTTTAAATAAATATTTTTTTTGTTTTGTAGAATTGAAGCAGTAAATTGAAATAAACTACTATGTAATTAAAACTATGAAGATTTGCTCCAGAAAAAAAAATATCGGTGAATAGCCTAGTCATTCCCCTGTATAGAATAATAAACTTGTTAAACATTTTTGTCTAGTAACTAGTTAAAAAATTTTTTTTTGTGTCGCGTGGCGGAATTTTTTCTTCCATATTTTTTTTCTTAAATCCTCTACAGAATTAAAAGTATGAAGATTTGCCTCAGAAAAAAATAACAATAAATAGCCCAGTTATCCTATTATATAGAATAATAAACTTATTAAACATCTTTGTCTAGTAGTTATGTTAAAAAAAAGGTTTTTATTGCGTGGCGAATTTTCTTTATCTTTTTTTTTTCGAAAATCCTTTACAGAATTAAGACTATCAAAATTTGCCCCATTAAAAAAATAATAGTAAATAGTCCAGTTATTTTTTTTATAGAATAATAAATTTGTTAAATATTTTTGTTTAGTAACTGTGTTACAAAATGTTTTGTGTTGCGTGGCGAAATTTTCTTTACAACTTTTTTTTCGAAAATCCTCTACAGAATTTAAACTATGATGATTTTCCCTAGAAAAAAATGCTGGTGAATAGCTTAGTTATTGCACTATATAGAAAAATTAACTTGTTAAACATTTTTGTCTAGAAATTATGTTAAAAAAATGATTTCTATCGCGCAGTGAAATTTTCTCTAACATATCATTTTTCCATAAATATTCTACAGAATTAAAACTATGAGGATTTTCTCCAGAAAAAAAATTACAGTAAATAGACTAGTTATTCCACTATATAGATCAATAAACTTATCAAACATTTTGGTCTAGTTACTGTGTTAAAAAATGTTTTGTGTCACATAACACGGTGGACCTGCAAAGTTATGTTTAAACGAGTTTGCACGGCACAAAATATTTTTTAACACAGTTACTAGACAAAAATATTTGACAAATTTATTATTCTATATAATAAAATAACTGGGCTATTCACTATTATTTTTTTTCTGGGGCAAATCCTCATAGTTTTAATTCTGTAGAGGATTTTCGAACAAATGGTAGAAAAAATTACACCTCGTGAAAAATTAATCATTTTTTTAACATAGTTACTAGACAAAAATATTTAACATGTTTATTATTTTATATATATTGGAATAACTGGGCTATTCACCAGTATTTTTTTCCGAGGATAATCTTTATAGTTTTAATTCTGTGGAGGATTTTCGAAAAAAATGGTAGAAAACATTTCGCAACGCGACCCAAAAAATTTTTTTTTGCATAGTTACTAGATAAAAATGTTTAACAAGTTTATTACTTCATATAGTGGAACAATTTTGCTATGTATAAATATTTTTTTTCTGGGGCAAATCCTCATAGTTTTAATTTCATAGTACTTTCTTTTAATTTACTGCTATAATTCTACAAAACTAAAAAACCGGCCAAGTGCGTGTCGGGCCACGCGCAGTAGGGTTCCGTAGGTACATTATACCATACCATATTTTAATACCGCTATCATTTTTCGTCTGAAAAAATAACTTTGTTTTTCACAGTGTTTGTATGAATGACAAAGTTATATTTGCGGTTTTTGAAAATGTACTATATCTCAAAAACTAATTACTGTATCTCGTTCAAAACAATTTTCGTTGAAAGTATTTATTAAGATCTATAGTTGATATTTTTTTTAGATTTTTCACCCTCTTACTTTAAAAGTTAAAGGGGGGGGGACACACATTTTACCACTTTGGCGGCATATATCTTTCAAACGGTTGACTTTAAAAAAAAATAGTCTTAGGAACCTCAATGTCATTTTTAAAGACCTATCTATAGACACCCCACAAGTATTGGTTTGATGAAAAAAAATATTTTCAGTTTCAGTTCCATGTATGGGGAGCCCCCCCTTAATCTTTTATTTTTTTTATTTTTGTGTTAAAATCATAAAGCGGTTCATAGAATACACCTACCTACCAAGTTTCAACTATGTAGTCTTAATACTTTTGGAATAAAGTGGCTGTGACATACGGACGGACAGACAGACAGACAGACAGACAGACAGACAGACAGACAGACAGACAGACAGACAGACAGACAGACAGACAGACAGACAGACAGACATGACGAATCTATAAGGGTTCCGTTTTTTGCCATTTTGGCTACGGAACCCTAAAAATGCCTTTGTTTGAAATTCATCTTTTTTCTATTTTTGTAATAAACTTTAGTATTTACAAAAAACACTGTTAGATAAAATATATTGTTACAGGTATTATCTACCATATGAAACGTTATTTGTTTTAATCGGACAAGCGGTTACTAAGAAATTATCCAAACCCTGATACCCGATTTCCGCATCTTGTCCCTCCCCTCCCTCCCCCCTCAACCACTTTATGATGCGACAACCGCTATATTCTTGTTCAAGAGATTATGCTGAAGACAATGATACCAGTTGTCGGTAGAGAACTCTTCGGTCCGACGGGAATCGTCATTTGACGACTTTCGTTAAAGCGGTTTCCATATTATTCGGACAGTGACCTCCCGCACTATATCGATGATAATTTTGTTGTCTTCCAGCCAAATTTCATAACTAAAAAACAGACAGCAAGCCAATGATTGTGGCAATTTTACGTAGTGCTTTATATTATATGTACTTCTGTACTTTATTTTAATTTACTGCTTCAAATCTACAAAACTAAAAATGATTTTGTTTGAAATTCGACTTTTTTCTAATTATTTAATAAACTATAGTATTTACAAAAACCATTGCAAATGAAAATATGTTGTCAAAGATATTACCTACCCTAAGACACATTATTTGTTTAAATCGGTCAAGTGGTTGTTGAGAAAATCAACCAATTTCCGATACTCGACTTCCGCATCTCTTCCCTCCACCCCTCCCCCCTCCACCACTCTATGATGCGACAACCGCTGTATTCTTGTTCAGGAGATCATGTTGAAGACAATGATACCGGTTGTCGGTGGAGCACTCTCTTGTCCAGCGGGAATCGTAAATAGACGACTTTCGTAAATGTGGCATCCCCTCTATAATATAAGTCGAAAATTGTTATTTTTTCTTTGTTAATATTCTACAAAAAAAGACGCAGTGCATGGTTGTTTTAGATTTTTGATTAGTAGCCAAAAATAATATCAATATTGTTATATTCCATTTCGCGCACAGTCACATGTCGTCGCGCCATTTTCTCGTCTAAAGGTTAACGCACATTTAGGCGGGCCGCAGCGGGGCGGGCCACATCGCAAAAATCCGCTCAAATCGCTCCCATACATTTTATATGAACTATCGCACACTATGCCGGGGCGGAGCGGGCCGCATAATCCGTCGCGCATTTTGTTGCGATGCGATGCGGCCCGCCCCGCCCCGCTGCGCCCCGACTCAGTGTGCTATAGCAGGCGGATTTATCGATCGGGAGTCATCCGAAAATACCCCAAAACTTTTTTATCGTATAAAATATTGAGAAAAAGATATCTATATCTTTTTCTCAATCTTTTATATTGATATCTATAGATATCCTATACATATAATTTTGTAAAAATACTCTTAATTAAAATTCCTTACTTGTTTTTTTCCTTTAGAAATAAAAAAATACTTATGAATATTTTTCAATATTATTATGGCACATAACAATGAAAGTATCCTCTGCACTGACGTCCTTGTATAATGGACGTCGTCAGTGATCCTCTGCATCACTATATTTTTTGTTATACATTTATTAGAAGAAAAAAAATACTTAACTTGTATACAATAAAATTAAATTTGGTCTTAAAATAAAGCCACTATTTTCCTTTTTTGAAATTAAAAAACGCAGTGTTTATTTGACTTCCGCGGGCTGATTATCTAATTAGAAACCACCTAGCGACCGGTTGCAGTTCATAGATGATAGTGATCCATTGCTACTTCTTTTTGGATAAAAAAAAAACATACCAAAGAAAAGTAGCAATGTATGTGGGATGAAACCGGTCGCTAAATAGTTTCTTTTTAGATAATCAGGGTGCTGATTTGGCATTGATCTGTCATTTGGTTGACAGATACCACAGCCAGAAATAAAAAACAGGCCAAGTGCGTGTCGGGCCACGCGCAGTAGGGTTCCGTGGTTACCATATAGCATACCT
Organism: Agriphila geniculea; assembly: GCA_943789525.1. Classification (NCBI taxonomy): domain Eukaryota; kingdom Metazoa; phylum Arthropoda; class Insecta; order Lepidoptera; family Crambidae; genus Agriphila; species Agriphila geniculea. The sequence goes on from OX038871.1 coordinate 25,612,024, forward strand.
TATTTAATACCACTATCATTTTTCATCTGCAAAAATAACTTCTTGTAGGAGTACAAACTTTTTCATAGTGTTTGTATAAATGACAAAAAATATATTTACGGTTTTGGAAAATTTGCTATATCTCTAAAACTACTAAATATATATATGTCATTGAAACCAATTTTTGTTAAAAGTGTTTATTAAGTTCTACAGCATATATTATTTTTTAGATTTTTCACTCTCTTATTTTAAAAGTTAGAGGGGGGGAGACACACATTTGACCACTTTTGAAGTGTATATCTTTCAAACGGTTGACTTTGAGAAAAAATGGTGTGAGAAACCTCAATGTCATTTTTAAAGACCTATCTATAGAAACCCCGCACGTATAGGTTTGATGAAAAACATTTTTTTTTCAGTTTTAGTACCATGTATGGGTTAATCTTTTTAGGGTTCCGTACCCAAAGGGTAAAAACAGGACCCTATTACTAAGACTCCGCTGTCCGTCTGTCTGTCTGTCTGTCTGTCTGTCTGTCACCAGCTGTATCTCATGAACCGTGATAGCTAGACAGTTGAAATTTTCACATATGATGTATTTTTGTTGCCGCTATAACAACAAATACTAAAAACAGAATAAAATTAATATTTAAGGGGGGCTCCCATACAACAAACTTGATTTTTTAGCCGTTTTTTGGTACGGAACCCTTCGTGCATGAGTCCGACTCGCACTTGGCCGGTTTTTTTTATTTTTGTCTAAAAATCGTAAAGCGGTTCACAGAATACATTTACCTACCAAGTTTCAACTGTGTAATCCTAATACTTTTAGAATAAAGTGGCTGTGATATACGGATGGTCAGACAGACAGACATGACGATTCTATAAGGTCTCCGTTTTTTGCTATTGGGCTACGTAACCCTAAAAAGTACGGTAGATTATGAATCACAGATTAAAGATTTTAAAAGGTATACAACTTTAGCATTAAAGGCCGGCGGGCTGATAATCTAATTAGAAACCACCTAGCAACCGGTCTCATTTGACAGATGAATGTGATACATTGCTACTTCTTTTTGGGGTAAAAAAAACATACCAAAGTAGCAATGCATATCAAATGAAACCGGTCGCTAAATAGTTTCTATTTAGATAATCAGCCTGCGGGTCTCTTTTGTCAAACATTGTTTTTGTAAGAGTAAAGTTAACACAAGAGAGACAGTAGGAAAATCTATACCCTAATAATATAAGGGTAATTACCCTGCCGGATAATTTTTACCCTAAATCTAGGGTAAATTATCCTAAGCTGGCACCACTGTACTCAAAATCCGTCGATGCGATGCGGCCCGGCCCGTCACAGTGTGCTATAGGAGCATTTTGCGATGCGCTGCGACCCGGCCCGCCCCGTTGCGGCCCGCCTAAATGTGCGTTAACCTTAAAAAATCAGTGGGGAAGGAGGCGTATTGCTGAATGGACCTGTGTCGCGCTGCACAATAGGCTATTTTACACCATGTAAGATAAAGTATAAAAATGCATATTTAAGATAGATTTCATAAATAGTAAACGAGAAACGTCGATATTTATTCATAAAAATGCAATATAAATTTTATAATTCAATTTTAAAAATCGTCTTTTTTAATCTATTCATCAAATGTTAAAAACGCCCTTCGCCATATTGGATTACGATGTGACGTCACTCCGATAGTAAACAAACATTGACAGCTCTCTTCTCTCTGTGATTGTGATATTAAACAAATTAGATTTTCATCGATTTATTTTGAAATCTTATAAGTGATTACTACATCTGTGGACTATTATCCTTTATTTTATTAAATAGCATCATGAAATACAGTTTTGTTAAAGCAGAAAGTAAAAATCTACCAAGGATAAATAGATTCATTCATGGTGGCGAAATTTTTTGCGTCCAATCCAATCCCGATTTCTGTTCTGCAAGAAATGTTAAAACAGCAATGTAAGTACATAGCATATATCAAGTTTTGTCTAACAATAAGCACAATAACAATACAACACGATGATACCATGTGTTATCTCTAACAATCTAACATAACCTATTTTTTTGTTATCAGGTTCTGGGAGGACGGAGAAAGTCAACTTTAGCGCTGTATCACCTAATAATTAAAATAATGATGAAGACTGATGTTTTATAAGTAAGATCTCCCATCTTTTCAATCAAAAAACCATATCATTCCTAGAAATTAAAACTAGAGATCAACAATAAAATTGGCTTTTGTTTGTGGCATTTACTAAAATTATGGCAGAATCACAGCCTCGAAATGCTATTGAGCCAGTGCAACACAGTGGATGGTACCAGATGCGACCAGAGGGTCGCTATGATTTTTGTGCAAAAATTCTAGGAACTTCAGCAATATCAAGAGGTAAGAAACTGGAGGAAGTCAGGAAAACAGTGGAAAAGAAAATGAAATGAAGATAGAAAAATACAGTCTATATATTATTTCTGAGGCATTAACATTTACAAATTAAACAACCCTACTTTTGAAATTAAGTGTCTGTCTAGTGAAAAAAAGCACAGGACTATTTTTCCAACTTTAAAGTTTGTAAACTACTGAAAATACACTTTTCATGTTATAAGAATAACTGTTTTTTTTTATAATTTAAGCCTACCTTCTCTACTCCTATCCTACCACAGATCAAAGAAATGAGTTTTGCTTCTGAGTATCCTACCGTACCCTACCTTATGTCCTTATGTATAGTATAGATAGTGCATATTATGTAGGTACTTTTTCACATATTTTGCACTCATGCACATGAGATAAATACACATCTATTACATTCTTTAAATCAACTCGGCTATGTGTTCACCAACATCATCTTTTATACAGTACGCAATGGAAATAAAAAAAAATGTACATAATATTTGATATATTTATTTGACCGCTATATTAATAATAACTACATTTTATAAAATCAATGTTTTGATATTTTGACTATAATGTGTGTGTGTAGATAGCTGGTCTAGGCCGACCGAGGCAGGTGAGTAAGTGCTTTATTGTGCATAGAAACAAGGTTACAAAAACGAATCTTGTCAATTACAAATAGAGGTATCACTAGTTTCTAACTTTGCAGGCGTACACACACACACACACATTTAAAAATATCAACAAAAAGAAACACAATTTCTACTTAAAATAAGTCACCAGATCACTGAACGCATCTTTAAAACATGGCAAACTCTCTCAATATTCGAATGACCCTCTACAAAACTGGCAATTGGTTTCGTCTGCCGCCTGCCGCACTTCAGCTTTGTACTACTTGGACCGCTCTATCATCACACTTCTTAATTTCAGGTGTCAAAAAATCTAGAAATAATAGTACAAAATGATTAGTATAATATCTGTCCTAGCCTAGTGATAATGTTAATAATTTATTACAACTGCATAAAATACTAAAAATAAATTACCTTGATTACAAGATGGTACTTTGATTTACCATAATTTTCATTTTGTATGGTCTCTTCAATCTCCTTAATTGTATTGTAGACATTCTTTGCCTTTCAATAAAGGCATGCGGATGTTCACTTGGAGTGGACTCTGTGGACTTGTGTTTCCTATAGCTTGGCAATCAAATCTGGATGGTACGCAGTTTGGTTTCATCTGAGTTTAGCAGAACCCACTACCTTATACTGGTATAATTCTTCACATCATTTTTTTTTTGCTAAAATATAGAATATAATAAGTACCTATTTTTGAAATTTTCAAATCACAATATAGCAAAACATAACCTATAAATACATAGGTCACAAAATATGACGATTGTTTTGTAATACTAACATGAAGTTTTATTTTGTTTATTCCATAGTTTATTTACCATTTCTAGCGCATAGGTAGGTACTTACATCAAACTCAAAGTGGTCTTCACAGAAATACATTCTAGTCTAGTTTTTGGGGACAATGATTTTGGATACTATTATCTCTCTTGCCAGTTTAGTGTTTCTCATTTTATTATCACTTGGCACTTGAATCCACAATTTTGTGGCGTTTTTACACTTGTATTATTGGATTCAGGCACAAGACACCAAAGATTTACATTTTATGACTCATTAATTCTTGTTACTTTATACTTGGTCTTTCGCACTATTGTTTGTTTACTAACGGAGTGACGTCACGAGCCTAAACAGCATGGCGGCTAGTGTTTCCGCCCGAAAATTCAAAATCATAAATTAAAAACGTGTTTTAGGGCATTTAATGGTTTTATAAAATTAAATTAAAAATTCTGCTGGCTTATTTCGACCTCAGGATTAATTTAAAACAGTTTTCAAAAAATGGTGTAATTCCCTATTTTTTGACGTTTGCAATTGACAAATATTACATTGAAGTGCCACAGAGTGCGCAATTCTCCAGTATGCTAATTAGATAGTACCCCTAATAACAGCCCTTGCGTTTTGTCGATTATAAGATTTATATTAGTCCAAAAATCAACATATTATTTATGTTAAAAAAACATGACATCGAGCAATTTGGCACCAATGTTGCAGGAAGGGCGAGAAACCCTAATTTTGGCGTTCTTTGTTTTAATAATAACATTAGCCAATTTGTTCCCTAATTCCAACCAGGTAAAACAACCATGTTTGTATGAAATTAATTTTGTAACTATCAATAATGATAATAAAACAGTTAGAGGCTCTAAAATTATGATCCCCTCAACAAGTCTTCACATTGATGAGATAACGCTGGCTTGCAGCGAAAACGTAAAAAGTACTAGAAAATTTCGCCACTCCCACTAGCGACTCAGTAGCATAATTGGTCAGTGCATTGGGCCGTAATCCCAAGAGTGCGGGTTCAAGTCCCGTCTGAGCTGCTACGGGTGAGTCGTTTTTTTCTAGCATTTTTTCTATTAAATTTATTAGCTTAAGTCTTTAAAATTTATACACCTCTTGTAAATATTAAACAACTTCAAATATAAATATACGGATATGGTAGATAAGGGCCATCAAACTGAATAATTTTCACTATGGCACCAACTCTGAAATGGCGAAAAAAAAAAAAGACTGTTTCATACATTTTAATATTTTCATTATTAATTTTTGTATGAAACAACTGATTTTTTTTCGCGCATTAGTTAGGCGTTTTTAACATTGAAAATGTTTTTTCGTTCGCTCCAGTAGGTCCCTGAAATTTTCACTGAAAGTGCGACTCGGCCGTGATACCCTGAGGTTTAGGGCCACGAGAACGTATAAGGGCCCAAAAGACGCGTTTAAAGTGCTTTAAGAAGATGTGAAAAATATTTTGAAAGAGCCAAAAACTTTTTTGGAATTCGAAAAAAAAACAACTTTTTTCGACCGAACAATTGTTTTTTTTCACAGAAAATTTCCGATATCTCGAGAACGGGGCCGAATTTCAAAAATATGAAAAAAAAGCACCTTGCTTTCGAACGAAGGAACATTTTAGGTCATTACACTTTTTCAAGTCAGCCGCGAGTTTTTCACGGCGCGAGATGCGATATCACGCAGCGGGTGGTTTGCGTGCGGGCACGAGGACGTATGAGAGCTCCAAAGACGCGGAATTCGAAGGGTTTACGATGATGCAAAAATATTTTAGAAAAGTTGTTTTTGAAAACAAAATTTATTTTGTTTATGAAAAAAAATTAAAATTTTCGACCGAAAAATACGCGTTATGATTTTTCTTTTTTTTTATAATCTATAATAGGTCGATTCATTTTCAATGCCCTTTCAAGTCGTGTAGGTGCAGCACGAGATCTGTGATTTTTTTGTAAGACGTTGTATGTAATAATCAACGAGTACGAGATCGTTTTAATTATTTGAAATTGAAATCTTTGAAGCGTTTTCTTTTCAAAAAGTGAAATTCAATAAACAAATATATAAAAACATTATCAAAATAATATTTCGGAACAGCCTGTATATTGCCGTAATGTTTTGATGACCGGCTGATGTTAGGTTCAAATATATTTCTAATATAAGTTCCTTATTTGCAGGACAAATATCTTAGGAATTGCACATTATTTACCTGGCTGTATTTAGGCCATTGGGTGCAGGATTAGTAATTCTAGGTTAATAGCACTACAAATTACAACCTTAAGACGAGCAAATTAAGATGAATTTAATTTGTTAAACGAAAGTTAAACACCCATCATATATCAGCCCGCGGCTGATTTAAGGAATTTATGGAAAATAACCGACCAAATTCCAGCCAAAATTCCTCCCCCCCCCAAATTTTTCCGACATTACTAATTTTAATTACAAGTAAGTAGGTAATCTTAAAACGTTATGAATTTGATCTATTACTAGTTTTATTAAAACCATAAAAATAATAGCCTTCGTAAACAGACTTCCCAAAGTTTGCTTGCGTTGATCGTTCTCTAATGCTGTTTTCGAACACAGCCACTCTGTACGCAGTTTTTGTGAAAACTAATGCTCGTTGAGTAAATTTTAGGTGGCGTGACGGGGTAATATTGATGTTCAAACGTAGAGATTAACGTGAGACCAAGATGGCCGACACCTACACAGTTACACATTACCGGTTTTGATTCACTATCACTGTTTTTTCATAGCATTGTTTACCATTTGGTAAAGTAGATTCTAGGCATGATGTCAAGATTTTATTAACATACCTACTCTACGCATACAAAATGTTTATGTTTTAGAATTTCTAAAGTTTAGGCCACAGACATAAGGGATGTATTATCCTGAATCGACTTTAGGTAAACCGCACATAATGCATTTCAACTATTATATATTATGAGCTTAGGTATTTTGTGCATTGTTCTTCAAATTAGGTTTTTCGTCCATAGGTGTTATGACCTTAGACCATTCTAATATGTAACCGATTAGACTTAGAAAAAAAAGAAGCCTTATTTAAAAAAAATAAAAAGGCTGGTATTAAGGAAGAGGCTGTAATTAGATTACATAGTTCTTCATTTAGTAGGCCATCTGTACTTATTTTCTTTTCTGTGGCCGAGGCGCGCGATTATCCGCGATACGTGTAAGCTCAAGGCATCTCAAGGTCATTCAGCAAGGTCATTGATATTGATAAGAGCCTTAAGTACAGAAAAGATCTATAAGTATACAAATTATCGTCGCTAATAAGCAACCAGTGTTCAGACGCTTTGTGCTGCATAATTAAATGCCAGCATTTTTAGCTCTATCCACTTAGTTGTACTTTTCGTGTGGTGCCATTTTTTGAGCGGAATGCTTATTCCATAGCTTTAGTTCGCTGCGGCTAGGCCGCGTTTCTCTAAGACGGAAGCCGCGTTGCTCTATGCCTATCATATCCTAAGTCATATTCTAAGTATGTCAGGAAATATTTCGTCAAAATTATAAAAAAATAGTAAGTATGAAAAAAGTTTTTATGAAAATCAAAGCTAATTAAAAACTTAGCTCTACAAAGTAGGTCGCTACCATTATAATCAAGACAACGTTTTGTAAACAAAACTTGTTTCATCAAAAGGAAGAAGTAATAGAAATGTTTGACTTTCACAGGACAAATTTATTAATAAACTAAAACATCCCACGTGCAATAGGAATAGCGGAGTACTGACAATTTTATTTGCATTATACTCTGAATAAAATACATTTGTTTACCAAGAACTCCAGTAATTTCACTATGCCACTGTTAATTAGTATCAGGAGCTCGTTAAGGCAAAGCCTTTCGGTGCATGTTTTTTAAATTCATATCTGAAACCATGAAGAAAGGTTTGCTTTAATTAAGCACAATATTTTCTGTAGCTTTCTTACACCTCCGCACTTAACCTGAAAACCTCCAAAAGGAGATCGTAACGTAGTTGGGAGCAAAGTTATGAGTGCGTATATTAATGTCCTAGGTCTCCAAGATATTATTGCATGAGGAAAATGTTTTTTTTTATTATTATTTCAAAACATCTTTTGTCCAAAACATCGCTAAACCAACTTCCATATTTCAATTCGCTACCAGCTAATTAAGCTGTGTTGGATTGGATCATAGAGCTCCGGATTTTTTTATTGATTTTTTTTTTCACCTATCAGAAATACTGACAACCTATGCCAAAGCGGCCAAGAAGCTTTCTCATTGAATTTGACTATGTTTGTGTGACTAGACAGCATTAATAGCAAATAACTATTACAACTTTTAACATTCCTATTCCTACTGCGACGCTGATAGCATCATCAAGAGCAGTATATAATCAAAACTTTCCAATAAAAACTGACTATGCCTTAATACTAGAAATCTCATTTATTTGTTTAATGTAAAATTAAAACTTATCCTTCTTTTTCCTGTCTCTGTAGTATTCTTAATTATTCGGACTACGCTGAGCTGCACTAAATAAAACTTTTTAAATAGTTTTTAATTGAAAAAGTGTTTGCGACTTGGATATTTCAGTGTGCTCTTTGTGAGATAATAACGTTATCATTTGCTTCGCCGTTGTAATGTGCAAAAAAACTCAGAAACTACAGTATAAAAGAGAATGTTAAGCGGAAAAGGCATATTAAAATTTACATATTTATAGTTTCGTTATTATTGCAGTTAACATTTTCTGTCACACATAAAACTTTTTAATTAGGTACTCTTATTTAATGAAGTCACTATAATTATGATAGAACATTTTTTTCATGTGGAATTTTATTCATATCCTATAAACTTTTCCAATTATAATTCCACAAATAAAGTTTAATTTATGATATATCGTGTTGGAGTCATTTTAATATCCACTGCTGAGGCATGTGAAGCCCAAAGTATTGAAATTAAATTTCTCTCCGCAACGGATAAATCTCGAGGATGTCGCTATGTTATTCTAAGGAAATTGCGTGATTGTCTGATATGATTTATAATGCAATAAACTAATTTTTCAATTGAAATCGTCGATGACTACATAATATTAGTTACTTACAAAAAGAAGTCATATAGGATAGGAGGATATAGGAAAGTATTTATTCGGGTAACAATAAAATCCCATTTTGGTTACCAAAAATTCTGAATATAGCGTACTGAAATACTAAGTGGGCGACGGAATGAGGGCGACTATAAATATTAATAATTGAGTAACTATTTATTCAGAACGGGCTGCCAAATTTCTATTTGGGCGACAACCTTAGGGCGACTATAAACCTAATATAATCGAGGTGACAAAAATACCATGTTGTTTAAATCAGTTATATAGTTACCTACTTGGTATTAGAGTTGCCCACTCAGTATTTTTGTCACTCTTTTAAATTATTTGTCTCCCACATGTGTTGCTCGTTATACGTATATTTTGTAATCCACAGTTTGTGGCCCGTTTAGTTATTTTGTCCCAAACAAAATAAACCGCTGCCGGGTTTAGTATTTAAGTATCCCATTAACAGTTGCCATTAATTATTTCCAGTCACCCAATTAATTAATTCCTCTTAATTTTTGACCATATCATATCAGTAGGCGTCTTTGATGTAGGTAATTAAAAAAAATATTCAATGTTAAATCAATAATAAGGCCTACATATGTCTCTTATATACTCGTAGTTATTTTAAATCAAATATAAAACGCTAACATATCAAGCTTCTTACATTACATTTCCTCCTCGCCACGAGGAAATGAGATTCATAGTGAAAAGCCAAGCGAGTCGAGACTCGAGATCTCTTTTCACGGAGGCACTGATCTTGGCACCTCTCCACGGAGGTACGTTTTGGTTTCAGCGATCGATTTTACCAACATCAATTACAGATTCAGCACGTTTGTAGCACTAACTTTCGACACGAAAAAAAAAGTTCTTTGAGGTTATGTTATGTTATGTTATGTTATGACAGTACTTCGGTATAAGTACTAAAAATACTTTAATTTTGTATACATCATGTATCAAAAAACCCTGTCAGATCCTGAAACAGATGTTAGTGTTGCTGAAACTGCACAACATTCTTCATGGAACATAGGTCAAAAAACAAAAAAAAATCGTACTCCCATACAAAATGTAATTTTTATTAAAGTAATAAGATAGAAGAACAACAGGTGAAGTTTTTTGTCAGGATATTAAAATAAAATTATTAAATACAAAATGTATTGGCCAGCTGACCGACTTACTATGAAAAGGCGAAAAAAAATCGTTTTTCAACCTTTATTCCTTGGAGAATGTTGATCAGTTTCAGCGACACTATCACCTGTTTCAGGATCTGACAGGTTTTTGAGGTTTTTTGATACATGATGTACCTATATCTCGCAGTGCAAAATTTTGTAATTAAATACTTGATGTCAGCTATCAACATAGGCATCCGTTATAAAATAAAACCGGTCAAGAGCGAGTCGGACTCGCGCACCGAGGGTTCCGTACCATCATATTTGCACCATTAAACCACACTATAGAGTAGAATAATAAAATTAGTATTGCAGTTTTAGGTCAACGCCATCTCTTGAGCGATAGTGGAACTAATGTTAATTTTTTTAGAAATTTGATAATTTCTAAAAAACTGTGCTATATTGAGACATCGTTTTATTTTTCCTGTAATCTTTATATAAACTGCTATCACATAAAATTATTTCAGATTTTTCTCTTTGCAAACTTCGGAGATAAGGGGGGGGGACGGTATTTTTTTACATTTTTCATCATAAGTCGAAAACTATGCGGCCTAAAGAAAAAAGAAAAAATTATCAAAAACGTGCAAACGGCTTTCTTTCATATGATTTCACATGCCCTAGTAGCCTCACTTCAAATTTTTAAGACCCCTCTTCAGTCCATGTTGTAAAAAATGTATTGATTTTTTTATTTATTTCTTATTTGCAAAATAGTTGGGCAAATGTCATCTTAAACCATTCCAAATTTTAAGTTGATACCATTAGTAGTTCTCGAGATATCCAGCTGTGACAGACAGACAGACAGACAGACAGACTGAGTCACACCATAAGGGTTCCTTTTTTACCATTTTGGTACGGAACCCTAAAAAAAAGGGCTTATGAAGAATCTAACTAAGTTGCTAACATTTTGCCGCTATCAATCAGTTTGGTATTTTGTGCTAAGAGTACAGTATCATTTCCAATAGCTCTAAGGTGGACTGACCACAAAGCAGTGGACTGACGCTCAAATGAACTTGGCAAGTTTCCACATCGACACTGTTCCGTTTGTTCAGACAAGTGGCACTTCACGTTACACCAATATATGGGGAATGTTAGCTTTGGATATTGATAAAAATTGGCACAGGTGATTTCTCCGAGAGCGTCTTTAATTTAACATGATACTTATAAGTATGGCAATAAAAAGCTCTTAGATTCAGTTTTGTTTTTATTCGATTCATAACTAAATAAGTACAAAAATAGACAATGATCCGCTGCAACTTCACTTGAGAATGTATGGCAAAGAGAACATTTTAAAGATTAAATTAAAATACGCCGTTTTGTACCGCAAGCGCTCTGTTGTACATAAATTAATTGCACTGCACGAGAATACAACACTGTAAAGTAACTTTTGTGATTTTTACCTTCATGGTCAAATGATAGCAATGTGGCGTTTCTTTACGGTCTGTATAACCAGTAAACGGTTGGTTAATAAACTCTCTCATTGCTTTAGAACCATATTTGAACAAACGCTACAATTGATATAACAAAGCACTGCAATGCCCACAGAAGTGTTATTTCTGATATCAATACTTGCAGTGTTGTGCTATACATACTTTTTTACCCATCTCTATTAGGAGCAAAGTGTGTTATGTTGTTCAATACGTATTTCGTAATTCACCTCTACTTTGCAGTAGGCATTGGCATGGCACAGGACATTATTAGGAACCATTTTCCAGCGCCGATTAATCCCGATAGCAGCGATCGAGTGGCGCCGGTGGTTCAGTAATTAAACGAGTCAATACCGACTCTGTTTGCTTCGGGAAATTAAACTTCCGACGCATTGCTCGCTGCGGGTTCCGTGGGAGTGCCAGGGGCGCAATAGGGTTCTTCAAATTTTTTATGGCACAGACATGAACTTTTTCTTTATATTTAGTTTCTTTATCAAAAATATATTTGTTAAAGCTGTACTTTGAAAATGTTGGCCTTACGTTGACAAGGTTGACCTTTTGATATCAGACCGCGAAATATTTTTATTATTAAGAGAGGAGAACGTCTCTTATGAATAGAATTTAAAAAATGGTACAAAACTTTACCTTTTTATTTAGTTTATTTTTACCTTTTACTATAAATAGTGGGTCAACAGGTTATAGATTGTCAAGTTTGGTTTGATTGACCTATCATAACATAATGATTGTGATTTATGTTTACCCATTAAATTAAACTTTCAACGCAATTCTGAATACCTATATAGTGGATTTGCCAGAGCCGTAACAGGACTTTTCAAATTCCCTAGAAAAAATATAAAAAAATAATTAATAACTGCGATGCGCTTTTTTTCCTATTACAAAAATCTGTAAGCTCACACGAGACCTCAAGAACCCTGAAATAATTCGTATAGCAATTTTTTTTTCATTTTCCTCCTCCATCTTGAAAGGATATGCCATACCAATATACAGGGTTATTTGTTACATGTCCAATAACCTCGTAGGAGTACATTACTAACATCAGAAACAACAACGTTAGTTCTACGACTTTTCTATCTGAACAGCTGATCGAGTATTATATGAAAAGTCGATATTTTTCTCTTTTTGTCGGAAAGTCGTAAACCAGCCGTTGTTGTTTTATGATATTAGCAATCCACTCCTGCGAGGTTGTTGGTGTTTTACAAAGGGTAGTAATTAAACGGGTAACAATAAATTCCCATTTTGGGTATCACAAAAAAACTGAATATAGCCTACTGAAGTACTAAGTGGGCGACGGACTAAGAGCGATTAAAAATGCTGAAAATAGGTGACTTTAAAATACAAATTCAGTAACTGGTTATTCAGAACGGGCGACCAAATTACTATTTGGGCGACAACCTTAGGGCACACAAAACATTTAATATATTTTATTTTAAAAAGATGGCTATTATCCTAATCGAGATGACAAAAATACCATGTTGGGCAGCTTAAAACAGTTATATAGTTACGTACTTAGTATAATAGTTTCCCACTCAGTATTTTTGTGAGCTAACTTTCTTTTAAAGGAATTTTCACTGCAAACTTAAATTACTTATTTGTCTTCCACATGTAGCCGCCCGTTTACATATTTTTTGTAATCTACAGTTAATCGCCCGTTTAGTTATTTTGTCTCCCAAAAAATAAACCGCTGCCAGTTACAGTATTCAAGTATCCCATTAACAGTCGCCTTTAATTATTTCCAGTCACCCAATTAAATAATTTCCTGTATTAGTGTATGGCCATACCGCACGATTTTGCATTTAGTTAACCAAATACGTCACTGTACAAGGAAGAAACAGTACAACTGAAGAGCGACGAATCCACAACCGCCTCTGATTATTCTAATTCAAATTTCACAGTTCTGTAGGCTCGACTAGTTCCAAACTTCGGTAGTTTATTAATAATCTTGCTCAAAGCAAACATTATGGTAACTATGTTAAATAACTTCATGGTGGTATCTGATGAAGCTAGTTTATATTCCTGAAACAAACATAATATAACAACGTGTAACTAACCTAGTGCAATGTTCAGACACTCGCAACATTTTTTTTATTGGAATTCTCTTAGAATAATAACACCTAGAACGATAGTTCTCTACAAAGCGCACTGTCAAAAGTGAGGCAACTAAAACAGACAAAATGGCTCCGTTTTCAGATTGTTATTCGACATTATTACCTAATCATACCGATTAAGTACAAAACAGTTTAAATTTTCCCACATTTATAAGACTAGTTACTATATTATTGGGTTTCAGTTACGATTAGTTAACGTATGAAGGAAATAAATTTGAAAACTAAGCCATTCTGGCTTGGTATTAGTTGCCTCACTTTGCATACGCGGACACGGCTTCTAGGTGTTATTATTCTAAGGGAATTCTTAAGTAACTATTTACAAGACACACTCGCACATCTTTTAGAGCACATTTAAATCGAAAATCTATTTTTATGACTATGACGAAGTATTTTAATTGCATACTTCAAATTTACCAGTTTAAATTAAAAATATATATGTTTACTCTCTATATTTATTACGAGTGACAGAATTCACTTTTTAGAATTATTATTAGTGTTAAATCTGAAAATTCTTTATTTCGTTAAGGAGACAAATTTTAATTCACTATTTGTGTAGATTTTTATTTACTTCAACTTAATGAAGGGCCAATTTAAAAGATCACATTCGACATTTGTCAAAATTCAACAACATAACCTTCTGTAGCGGCGCGATTATACCGCTACATAAGCAATCGACGAATGGACGAAAAAATGCAGGATCAGCGAAAAGTACAATATGTAAACATTACGCAGACGTGACGTCGCTCTACGTCAAGCTAATATCAAGACAGAAATGTATGGAGTCCTGACTCACGATATCGAAGTTTCCTAAGCACTTCGCATAAATACAAATTCCAACATCAAGCAGTTGGACCGCGGTCCCCGAGCACAGACACCTAGCTCGGTGGAAGTACTTTCCTTTTCGCTGAATATATGGTGAAGAGATCCTGCCACAACATTGGTGACCCCGACACTGGACAGCAGCAACCTTCTGGAGCATCATCAAGGTATACCCACCCCTCATAAGGTCAAGATTCGAGAAGCCATCCAAGGTCCACGATCAGCAGAAAATGCGACTTGGTCCTGCGGCAACGACTTGGTGACTGGCGAACGACGGCATCATGGCAGCCCACGGCCGGACTGATAACTAATCTACACCGGCGTGGCAGTTCTGCACACGAAGCCATATTGCCCATGGAGCAGCCAGCAGCACAAACTCGACATGATGGGAGACTGGAGCGTCACTGGCCTATGAACGAGTCTTTCAAGAAAGGGGGGGGAGTGATGTAGCGGCGCGATTATACCGCTACATAAGCAATCGACGAATGGACGAAGAAATGCAGGATCAGCGAAAAGTACAATATGTAAACATTACGCAGACGTGACGTCGCTCTACGTCAAGCTAATATCAAGACAGAAATGTATGGAGTCCTGACACACGATATCGAAGTTTCCTAAGCACTTCGCATAAATACAAATTCCAACATCAAGTAGTTGGACCGCGGTCCCCGAGCACAGACACCTAGCTCGGTGGAAGTACTTCCCTTTTCGCTGAATATATGGTGAAGAGATCCTGCCACAACATTGGTGACCCCGACACTGGACAGCAGCAACCTTCTGGAGCATCATCAAGGTATACCCACCCCTCATAAGGTCAAGATTCGAGAAGCCATCAAGGTCCACGATCAGCAGAAAATTCGACTTGGTCCTGCGGCAACGACTTGGTGACTGGCGAACGACGGCATCATGGCAGCCCACGGCCGGACTGATAACTAATCTACACCGGCGTGGCAGTTCTGCACACGAAGCCATACCGCCCATGGAGCAACCAGCAGCACACACTCGACATGATGGGAGACTGGAGAGTCACTGGCCTATGAACGAGTCTTTCAAGAAAGGGGGGGGAGTGATGTAGCGGCGCGATTATACCGCTACATAAGCAATCGACGAATGGACGAAGAAATGCAGGATCAGCGAAAAGTACAATATGTAAACATTACGCAGACGTGACGTCGCTCTACGTCAAGCTAATATCAAGACAGAAATGTATGGAGACCTGACTCACGATATCGAAGTTTCCTAAGCACTTCGCATAAATACAAATTCCAACATCAAGTAGTTGGACCGCGGTCCCCGAGCACAGACACCTAGCTCGGTGGAAGTACTTCCCTTTTCGCTGAATATATGGTGAAGAGATCCTGCCACAACACTTCTAACGACAGGCACATAATATTAATTTTTTCAAAGGCAAAATTGCGTAACTGTTTTCAGTTATTAATACATTAGGGAACGTACCCATACTACGTGACCAGTTAAAGGGGGGGAGGGGGTCTTTAAAATACCACGCTTGGTCACAGGGCGGGGGGAGGGGGCCTATGTTTTGTCACGTAGTCAATATTGTCAATGGAAATCTGGTTCTTTTTTTTCAAGTTGTATTCAAATATGGCACGCAGCGAAATTTTTTTTCTTCTTAATACATTTTTTCACTTGTAATTGTATGTAAAATTATAAAACACACTCTTGGCATTACGTGGCAAGCCCCTTACTAATGAAAAGACAAAAATGAGCAAATTTTTTTTAGATTTCTGTTGAAAATGATGTCAAACCATTATCTATGAAATACTACGTGAAAACCAGGGGGAGGGGGGGGGGGGGGGTCTTGGTATATACTACGGGTGGTCACCAAGGTGGGGGAGGGGGGTCAAAATGGTAAAATATGGGTCACGTAGTATGGGTACGTTCCCTTATGGCATTATTATTTCTGAAGGTTCAATAATGATGGTGTTCCATCATGTAAGATTTCGTTTTCTACATTTCCTCGGGTGGTTATTGCATCACATTGCACCTTCGATCAAGAATACCATGGTACGTTCATTTTGTAAAGAAAATTTACGATACTTTGACAAGTAACACAAAAGACTGACAGATGTTGTAAAATAGGCTAAGATACAATAATCTTGTTGGATACTGGCGAATAAAAAGGGAACCGCCGAAGCCCAAAAGAAGAAGAAGAATAATGTTGTATAATTTACTGGTAACAAAACTGTTATGTAACTTACCAACGACATAAAGTATTATTATGTACTCGTTGTCTCGCCCTCTTATGATGTGATTTCACTACTTGTTAGTACCGTTTCTCGTACTGACTGACGCCACATAGTTAAAAGAATAATAAATTAAAGCGTTTGGAAAGGAATAAAATGACGATACCAAATGCATCGAAAATCTGGAACGCACTTGTGCTGTCTGTCAAACGTCCCGCGCTTCTGGCTGTCATTCGTTTCTTATGTCACGTATATGACGCCACGAAATTCTGATTTCTCGTGTGATCTTTTATTTTTAACTATAAAAACCAGTTTATTATTGTGTCAAAACATTCACAATGGACAACAAAAGGAAAAGATCAAAAATAGAGAAAAAATTACAAAAGTTAAACAAGAAATTGAAAAGATTGGACGCCGACGATGATAGTCGAGGTATGTTTTTATATTTTTTCACATGTTTCTTTGTTCTTTTTAGTTCATCTTCCTAAAAATATGAGTTTTGCTACGGATATAGGCCCACCTTTTGGGGTGCAGCTGTATTGTAACGTTTCAAAACCAATAAGATACCTTATACAACGTTCACACCGTGAACAAAACGGATATAGGCCCACCTTTGGGGTGTAGCTGTATCGTTACGTTTCTAACCAACTAAGGTACTTATAATGTTCATTCAGTGTTCACACATGAAATAAAACGGATATAGGCCCACCTTTGGGGTGTAGCTGTATCGTTACGTTTCTAACCAACTAAGGTACTTATAATGTTCATTCAGTGTTCACACATGAAATAAAACGGATATAGGCCCACCTCCAAGGGTGAAGCTGTGTCATAACGTTTCAAAATACACTTAAGTGTAGTAACTAAATGTTCCAAACATTCATGTCATGGATACAATCATATAATGTACTTATATCCTACTTACACTGTCAATATGAAGAAATCTATCACAGCATGTAAATTTATGAACTTAAACAATTAAATCTGACACAGTTTAATTTTGTTTGCACAGAATCGACACCCAGTATTCACTTGCCTCCTGATACTGAAGAGACAGAAACATTGTTAATAGAACCTCTTGAAGAGAACATTGATCACTTGGAATGTGCTATAGAAAATATACAACCTGCTGTCGAACCTGATGAACCTCGCCCAGTTCAGGAAGACAACACTATTAATGAAGATATTTTATCTGCCCTCGGAGAACTAGAAAAAATTGAAAAAGGACCTACAGCACATGAAGAGATCATGAACAGGTGGAATCCAATAATCAGTAAGGGGCTGAATAAAGATACCAAGACTGAGTTATTGAAAAAACATATACCATTTGAAAACATCAATATGGCACCACCCAAACTTAATCCAGAGCTTGCTGCGGCCGTTCCAGAGGGCACTCGTAAAAGAGACCTGATTATTTCTGCACGTCAAAGACAGGTGGGAGCTGCTTTAACAGCGCTTGGTAAATCCTTAGATCTCTTCCTTAAAGACGGGAATAAAATAGATATTGCTCGAAATGTCAATGACGCAGCAAAGATACTGTGTGATACTATTTACATGGACACTAAAAGCAGAAGAGCTTTAATATCTACAGCCATAAATAAAGACATGAAAGATTGTCTAACTGAAGAAGCAGACAGCTTACTCTTTGGGCAAAATCTGACAGAGAAGATTAAAACTACTAAGGCTGTACAAAGATCAGTCAAAGACCTCAAAACTACTGTAGGTGTCATACCCAACAAGGATCCAAAAAATCCCAAGACTTTAAACTGGAAGGGTCCTCGTCCAAATGCCCGGTATACGATGGGAAGAAGACCAAACCAACCGGTAGTCAAATCAAAAGTCAAGGAAGACAAGAAGAGACAACCCTTCCGGAACAACACAAACAATTACCACCGGCGCTAGAGGTCCAGGTAGGCAGACTTCCGTTTTTTGTAAATAATTGGAAGAAAATTACCGATGACAGTACAGTATTGAATTGGGTATCTGGATATCAAATTCCATTTACCGAGATACCTTTTCAAAATTCTCAACCAATGAATGATTCATTCTCCTCAACTGAATTTAATCAAATTAAAATAGAAATAGATAATCTTTTACAGTTAAATGTTATAGAAAAATGTGATGAAACAAAAAACAATTTTTGCTCTTCTATTTTTCTCATACAAAAACCAAATGGGGATTTCAGATTTATACTTAACTTGAAAAAATTAAATAATTTTATTACAGCAGATCATTTTAAACTAGAAGACTATCGCACAGTTGTTAAATTAATTAATAAAGAATATTACATGGCAACTATAGATTTAAAAGATGCATATTATATGTGTATCATTGACCCGAACTACAGAAAGTATCTTTCTTTTATTTTTAATGGACAAATGTACAAATTTAATGTTCTCCCCTTCGGTCTTTGTACTGCGCCATATGTCTTTACCAAGATACTAAAGCCAGTGGTAGCAAAACTAAGAAGTGAAGGTCTACAATCGGTGCAGTACCTTGATGACTGGCTCTGCTTGGGAAAGACATATAAAGAATGTCTCGATAATGTAAATAAAACCAGATTACTTCTTACACAATTAGGCTTTATAATTAATGAAAAGAAATGTCAATTAATTCCTTCAAAAGAGTGCAAATTCCTTGGTCTAATTTTCAACACAAATACAATGACAATACATATAGACTATGAAAAAAGAACTAACTGCTTAAAACTTGTTAAAAAATTACTGACAAGCTGCAGATTCTCTATTAGATTCCTAGCTAAAGTCATTTGATCATTGGTATCAGTGTGCCCAGCTATTCAATATGGTCTGCTTTATACAAAACAATTAGAAAGACTTAAATATTTATCTCTACTTAAATATAATGATGACTATGAGGCTCTGATAACCTTGCCTAGCAGCTGTATTCCAGACTTACAATGGTGGTTAAATAGCTTACCAAATTCTACTGCTCCTATAAGAAAAAATAACTTTAAGTTAGAAATTAGCACAGATGCCTCTCTTTCAGGCTGGGGAGCTGCTTGTGGCACACTAACTGCCAATGGCCCTTGGACGCTAGAGGAATCACAACTACACATTAATGTTCTTGAACTTAAAGCTGCATTATTTGGACTTAAGAGTTTTGCCAATCATCTTTCATATTGTGACATTGTTATGAGAATTGACAATACCACCGCTATTGCCTATATCAACAGATATGGTGGAGTACAGTACCCTCATTTACATGGGATAGCAAAAACCATTTGGCAATGGTGTGAAGAACATAAAATATTCATTTATGCATCTTACATTAATACAAAAGATAACACAATTGCAGACTCAGAATCAAGAAAAGTATTAAGTCATACGGAATGGGAATTAAATGACATTTATTATACAAAAATAGTTAGAAGATTTGGTAACCCAGATATTGACTTGTTTGCCACAAGAACTAACTCTAAATGTTCAAAGTATGTTTCATGGCACCCAGATCCTTCAGCCTATAAAGTTGATGCTTTCACTATGTCTTGGCAGGATATATTTTTTTATGCTTTTCCCCCATTCTCAATGATATTAAAATGTGTGGAAAAAATAATAACAGATGAAGCTATAGGAATACTTGTGGTACTCTACTGGGAAACTCAACCTTGGTTCCCTATATACAAAAAACTGTTGGTATCAGACCCAGTAATCTTTAAACCAAATTTTAATCTACTTATATTATGTAATTCCAGCTCACCGCACCCTCTTCATCAAAACCTCTCATTGATGGCAGGAAAATTGTCCGGCAGGCGTTCTTAGACTCTGGTATCGACGAACGTGCGGCAGAAATCATGCTCTCCTCTGTATCAAGTAACACTTTGAAACAATATTTACCTACTATAACTGCTTGGTTTTCATACTGCACTGCCAAACAATTAAATGGTACCAAAACATCCATTAACGAAATCATTACTTATCTGACAATTAAATTTGATGAAGGTGCATCTTACAGTACTCTCAATTGCATTAGATCCTCCTTGTCCTTAGTGATAGGACCACAAGTAGGAACAGATTAAAAAATTAAAAGATTATTTAAAGGTTTTTTCCGTCTACGTCCAAGTAAGCCTAAATATAATTTTACATGTGATGTCTCCATTGTTTTAAACTTTCTAGAATCAAATTATTTAGATTTAAATAGCTTGGAGGAATGTTCCTTAAAGACGGCAACATTACTAGCTTTAGCTACAGGCCAACGGATACAAACCTTGGCATCTATTGTTATTGACCAAATAATAACATTAGACAACAAAATTATTATTAAAATAAATAAATTGATTAAAACATCAGCACATAATAAGAACCAACCTGTGTTAGTGTTACCCTTTTTTGTCGATAAACCAAACATTTGCCCAGCAAAAAACTTGACTAATTATCTTAGTATAACAACGAAAGTTAGAAAATGCTCAAATTTATTCATATCTTTTAAAAAACCACATCAGGCTGTGGGAATCAGCACAATCAGCCGATGGATCAAATCAACTTTGACTGCTAGTGGCATTGACATGTCAGTCTTCTCTACACACAGCACTAGACATGCCACTACATCTGCCGCCTTTTTGAAAGGTGTCAATATTGATGAAATACGCAGAACAGCTGGTTGGTCTGACTCCTCCACAACGTTTGCCAGATTCTATAACCGTCCAGTTATTTGTAATAACAGCTCATTTGCCGAGTCAATTATATCTGGAGTTCAAAGATGATTATACTTAATTTTATATAACTTTGTTACATTAATATCATAATGAGTATTGTACGAGTAGTACAGGGTAAAAAATAATATAATTATTTTTTGTTTAAATTAAGAATTTTAACATTAGTACTTAATTAAGGTTTTTTCACTAGACATAGTAAATTGTGTGATAAAACATAACTCATGTTTTTTATATTATTATAAGTACATTTTAATGGTGATTTACTTATGCAAAAGAAAGATTATTAAGATTTGAGACTGATGATTACTATTAATAAGTTAAAATATTAAATTATGATTATTTTTTGTTACATTATAACTGCAAGTGTGTCAGTTTTAAATGATTATTAAACAATCTGATTCTACAACCGGACTTTAAACATCTAACAAGTAGTGAAATCACATCATAAGAGGGCGAGACAACGAGTACATAATTGTACAATCAAACAAACTTACCAAGTGATGTTCGATTGAAATTATGTACTCGTTGTCTCGCCCGAAGATGATGTATCCCTCCCACCCTTACAGGTACGTGTACCTATACCCTACAGTTGCAGAATCAGCATCAGCTACCTACAGGGCGTGAGTGACCTAAATAAACTTTAAACTTAATGACAGCCAGAAGCGCGGGACGTTTGACAGACAGCACAAGTGCGTTCCAGATTTTCGATGCGTTTGGTATCGTCATTTTATTCCTTTCCAAACGCTTTAATTTATTATTCTTTTAACTATGTGGCGTCAGTCAGTACGAGAAACGGTACTAACAAGTAGTGAAATCACATCATCTTCGGGCGAGACAACGAGTACATAATTTCAATCGAACATCACTTGGTAAGTTTGTTTGATTGTACAATTATTGGCTATACTATAACGAACATGTACCTAATATTAAGTAATTTATGAATACGCTGTTGGTTTTCTCAATAAAATAAAATAAAAAGGTCAAATGTAATCTATTAAATTCGCCCTACTTTAGTAATAAATTTTTCAATAAGACAGATGTATTTTACACTGCACGTTGCAGAAAATCCACACTGGATACATCGGATATTCATCTGTAAATACAATACAAAGGTTGGGAGTAAAGTAAGCCTCCTTCACTCTTATGAAAAATAACCTCGCATTTCCAATATTGGCGATGTACAGGCAACAGATGAGACCCGTATCAGTCACGAGCACCATCAACAGATGTCTGAATTTGAATCACTCGCAAAAGTGTTATATAGATAATTTTGAAAATATATTGATGATATCACAAAAATACCTCCGATCTGGTAAACGTTACGGGCAGCCTTTATAAGGCAGCATGGACGGAACGGATCATCGTGGAGATCCTTAGGAGAAGTCTATCATCTAGCAGTGGCTATAGCTGATAAACACATACATTGCTCGTGGCACACTACCACATAGAAAATCAAGTCATAAGAAGTGTATATGTCGTAGGATAATCGTTAAAACCGGATCTTTGCAAAAATTCTAGGCCGATTGTCTAGTATAGATTTTCACAATCGTCCCAGCAATTTTTATGATCTTTGTAAAAATTCCAGTATGTTTTGAATTCTGATTGGATAATTTAAGAATCGATTTAGTCTGATTGGTCAGAACATCATCACTCTTTTTAAAGGACTATAGGTAGCTGTTAGCCAATCAGAGCATCCGTCAGTCCATAACGTTGACGTCAGCCAATCTGCACGCGCAAAATGATGGTCATTCGTGATTTACCTAAGATACGATGGATTTTTGTGAAAATCCTGAACATTACTCGGACGATTGCATAAATCTGTCTCAGATTCAGATTTTTTGTAATCATACTACTTAGGATTTTTATAAAAATCCGATTAATACGATTATTCTACGACATATACAGGGTTATTTGTAAAACACCAACAACCTCGCAAGAGTAGATTACTAACATTATGAACAACAACATTTGTTCTACGACTTTTCCGAAAACAGTCCAAAAATATTGTCGTTCCATCCATACAAATGTCCGAACAGTTAATCGAGTTTTGTATGAAAAATCTGATATTTTTTTTGTCTGTTTTTGGAAAAGCTGTAGAACAAATGTTATTGTTTAAGATGCAAGTAATCTACTCCTGCGAGGTTGTTGGTGTTTTACAAATAACCCTGTATAAATCATGTGCTTTGCAGTCCCAAGGCAAGTACTGGAGACTTTGTAGCACCTAGAAATCTACGTATTTCACCTTTAATTATCCTACCGAAAATCAAACATTTACACTCAAAGACACTCAAAAACTCTAAACTGAAATAAAAAACTGGGCACTGCTCTTTTAATAATAAAAATAAAACTGAATAATCCCAATTCTTCGATAGATAGGTTTGTACAGCGATTTCATGATTGAAAAATCCTATGACTCTTAAAATTACTTTATACCCTTGGCTTCATAATACGTACTTGCGTTGCCCTTCTCTCGATTTCAATGTCAGCCTCCTGTTATGGATATTTGCATTGGCGCAATCAGCTAAAGAGTTTTATTTATTTCCATTTGTCACGTTAAAACGTCCCGTTCGCAATTTCATTTAATTAAATTTTATTGATTGATGATATCGTTAACTTTCTCAGTCGGTCAACAAAGGGTCGCAAATCATCATTATTTTATCCAATTATGTTTGAGCATTTCTTTTACTTAATTTTACTATTAAACACACCTGTGGACTTTGTAGGTATTTATTATTATCAATATCATTAAATTAATATTTACATCTTAAAATGTAATGTAAATATTATTGGCCACTAAAGCATAAATGCTGTTCACATTATTTAAAAGACCACACATCCATATAATTATTATAATATACCTACAAGTACATACCTACCTAGATCATAAATACTCATTAGACCTCAGGGAAAACCACATGTTCTCTTCTTTATTCTTCCTCTTCTAAGTATATTTAAATAATATACCCTTATATATTTAGGAATAGGTATCCAAAGTGGCTGATGTATACAGCCAAATTGTTCTACGACGTCTTTTTCTATGAAGCTGGCATGAAAAAACATGTAACTATAATATGAGCTTGTGGCCTGTCTCCAAATATCTCACGCTTACTGTACTCAACCAGAAGGTCGACTAATCAATTAAATACACTTAATACTAATAAACTAGCCTACTTTACTCCGATGTGTTCCCTCTAATAAGGATTTTTCCGCTGCCAAAATAAGCAAGAAGATATTATTTTTAGGGAACAAAGTCATAACTTATTCACAAACAATAGTCGCACGGAATGCCAGGAAGTAAGAAAAAGGACAACGATAGATTTGGCAGCACATATACACGCAGCCTTCAGTATATTTTTCATATTCGTTTAGTGACAGAATTATTACTTCACTTCACTAGTTTTCTGGTTGTATGTTTTTTTATTTAGTTTGTTAAGAAGAGGAAAATAATCGTTTCAATTAGCACAAACAAATTATACCTACCTACACTTGTTTTAAATAAGGTCTGACACCTGAATTAACTCGAGTGAAATATAATTTTATTTCCAAATGGCCTTTCTATTTTATTTAATACTACATCTCGCATTTCATTACCTACTTATATCCTAGAAAAAGCGTTTTTGAGAATGTAATAAGTAAGACACCATAATTTTTCATCAGATTACAATTCTTGAAAACATTCCGAGTCGTAATTTTATACTTATTGTACAGAAGACACCAGCGTTTAATATGAGAATGACCAAATTACAGTTATTAAGAGGAACATAAACCTCGCGTAGCGATAAGCGGTGATGTATAAATTAGACAGTTCTCGTTGTTGATCGGTGTCGGAAATGGGCGGGGGTGCGACGCACGCGATTGGCGCGGCTGTGCGTTTCCATGACTGGGAATAAGAATCTTGGTGAAGTTACCTTTTGTATCATCCAAGCGCCGCCAATCAAATGATTCACGATTCTTAAAGTGAGTGCCATCTTAAATCCAAAAAGTTGTCAGATTTGACAGAAACTATGAAACTGACAGCTTCCTCTTAAGGTGGTACCCTGAGCGAAAGTGGCGCCGCGGCGAATTTTATTTAAAATTATAATTCTGATACATAATTTTAATAATGTTTATCGTGGAGATTTTAGGGCCCACAGTCTAGTATTTTTAGACGGTATCTTTACATTCCCTAGTAGTCACTGCTAGAAGTAGATAGAAAAACTGCTAAATGTGGCCGTTTTTGACACATTTGCTATCTACTTCTACGAATGACTACGAGGGCATGTCCATGTACCTTCTAAAAATACTAGACTATGGGCCCTAAAATCTCCACGATAAACATTATTAAAATCTTTATCTATTAAAAACTTATTAAATAAAAACCTCTGAAGGGGCCACTTTCGGTCATACAACCGCCTTAAGGTAAATACCCCACCGAAAGTGCCCTCAGAGGTTTTTATTTAATGAGTTGTTAATAGAAAAAGATTTTAATAAAACTTTTCGTGGAATTTTTTAAGGCTCATCATAGTCTAGTATTTTTAGAAGATATCACTACATTCCCTTGTAGTTATTCGTAGAAGTAGATAGCAAATGTGTGAAAAACGGTCACTTTTAGCAATTTTGCTATCTACTTCTAGCAGTGACTACGAGCGACAGTGATGATACTGCCTAAAATTACTAGACTATGGACCCTAAAAATTCCACGAGAAATTTATAAAATAAAATTCACCCCGGCGCCACTTCGTATTCGGAGTATTCGGCCAAACCACCAATTTTTCTCAGAAGGTGAGACTTAGGCGGACTGTGACTAGACAGAACTCTGTTTCCATGTTTTTTCTACCTGTATTAAAATTAGTTTGCACAGTTACGTTTACTATACTCAATATCGACTAGATTAAGCAATTTTGTACGTAAACTGACACAGTGCCTCTGGTGGTAACTACATCATACAAATATCTATATATATTTACAGTATATTGACAGTAATATATTTACAGTCACTATCGAGTATAGTAAGCGTAAACTCATAATACGCCTACAGTAGGTTTTTACTTTTTACCCTTTTTTATTTTTACAAAATCTGATATTTCGTTCTTTTTAGGGTTCCGTACCCAAAGGGTAAAAACGGGACCCTATTACTAAGACTCCGCTGTCCGTCTGTCTGTCTGTCTGTCTGTCTGTCTGTCACCAGGCTGTATCTTATGAAAATGAAAGAAAGTTGAAATTTTCACAGATGATGTATTTCTGTTGCCGCTATAACAACAAATACTAAAAACAGAATAAAATTAATATTTAAGGGGGGCTCCCATACAACAAACGTGATTTTTTGCCATTTTTTGCTCGATATTAATAACGACAACAGGTAGACAGTTGAAATTTTCACAGATGATGTATTTTAATTGCCTCTATAACAACAAATACTAAAAACAGAATAAAATTAATATTTAAGGGGGGCTCCCATACAACAAACGTATTTTTTGCCGTTTTTTGGTACGGAACCCTTCGTGCGTGAGTCCGACTTGCACTTGGCCGGTTTTTTCTATTTTTAATTTAATGAACAGTAATTAATTCAAAAAAGTTAAGATTTGCGTTAAAGGGTTAATTGTAATTATCGCGATGAGTTGGTTGGGTTACCTCTATCTGGCAGAAACTTGATGCTCCGAAATTTATTTGGCAGAACACACTTGGCAGAATCTTCTTTAAACGAATATTTTTAAGGCATAAAAATTGTTTAATATAATTATTGTTTGGCAGAATGTTTACATGTCCGAATTTACAATGGCATACTATTCAGATGGCAGAATTTCATTAGGCATAAATACCTTTGGCAAAATTTTTATTCGCAGAATTTCGTTTGGCATAACGTTTATTTAGTCGACAATTATTTGGTATAATTTTCACATGGTATACTACGAATATGGCAGAATTTCATTAAGAATAATATCATCAAGCATATTGTAATCTCTAAATAAATGCATTTTAACTTCAAATTGAATAAAAAATTTGTCTTAAAAAGTCAATATGTTGAATTTTTGTAAATGTTGTGCTACAAAAGTCAACAACAGAATGAATCGCTGCAAAACCGATATGCATGCTGCATGCTTGCATGCATGCATGCTTGTTTATGCTGCTTGCATGCTTGCCGGGGGGTGCAGGGGGGCTGGCCCCCCTGCTCGGAGGGGTCGGGGGGCCTGAGGCCCCCCGCTATAAAGATAAACTTTTAATGCACCTGCCAGTAGGTTAGGTTAGGTTAGTGTTTTGACCACTCGCAGCGGAGCGAGCGAAGCGAGCGGAGCTCCACAATGCTTGCATGCATGCTGCATGCTGCATGCTTGCTTGCATGCTGCATGCTTTCTTGCATGCTGCATGCTTGCTTGCATGCTGCATGCTTGCTTGCATGCTGCATGCTTGCTTGCTTGCTGCATGTTTATTTGTCTGCATGTAAGGATGCAGGCAGCATGAAACATGCGTGTAAGTAATACAAAATTATTCTAGATATGAATTTTCTATTAAATGTATGCCAAAAGATGATTCTGACTATAAACTGTCTGCGATATGATGGTTCTGACTGTGAACTTTCTGCGATATGATGGTTCTACTATTTAATTATTATGGATATGAAATGTATGCCAAAAGATGATTCTGGCTTACAAAATTATGCGTTTTAAGTGTATGAAAAAGGAGTGTATGCCAAACGATTTTCTGCGACATGAAGTTTATGCCATTAGTTGTTATGCATAATAAAATTATGACATAAAAAGTTCTGCCATAAAAGGTAGACTCGAGTTGGTTGATAACAGAAGTTGGTAGCAACTCCAGAAAGCTATCTTTGATGGAGTAGTTTATCGAGCTCTTAGCAGCAACCAGTTCATTATATAATGCAGCGATCGCTCTTATAAGATCGATCGAACCACCTAAGTACCTATGCTAAAACAGATATAGCTTGACCATAAAGAGTTGACATAAATTGAGGGCGCCACTTTCTATGTAAATACGTCAAAATCACGAATAATTTGGCAACACTGACTACATTTAGTACTGAAAATTTTTAGTTCCATTTTATTTAATTTCAACTCTCTATGGTCAAGCTGTACCAAGCTCAACGCCTTTAAAATGTTAATAGATTCCATTCTTTCTATACCACTCCCTTAGTATACTCTCATCATCTTAATCCTATGTTATAATCACAATGTGTTAACCAAATGATATTCATGTCTAAGGTTTACGCGAGTACATTAACAGACAATGAAATAAAACACTTAACGGAAGATAATATTATATCGCAGTTTTATGAAGGTACTAATGGTGATTAATTTGTATTTAGTTTAATCTTTCATTTATTCCGACGTTTCAGCACCATTTCAATAACCAAATGAGTTAAAAATATTAAAGATATATTATATTAAATATCTATTGCATACACATGCTTTTACGAAAAAGTTTCATGATGGTTTTACCACAGTTAACCTACATAATATAATGTGTTACAAAAATTACCCTTAATGCCGAATAAGGTAGATAGGGCCATCAAACTAGACAACTTTTAAAAATGGGACCAACTCCGAAATCTCGAAAGAAAAATCAGCTGTTTCATACATTTTGATATTTTCTTTATTAATTTTAGTATGAAACAGCTGATCTTTTTATTCACGATTTCAGAGTCGGTCCCATAGTAAAAGTTGTTTCAGTTTGATGGTCCGTATCTACCATATTTGGCATTAGGTTAGGGGTATTTTTGTAACACGTTGTATAAGTTTTTAACCGACTTCAAAAAACAAAAAAAAAGGAGGTTCTCAGTTTGACCTGTATTATGTATGTATATATGTTTGTCCACGATTATCTCGCGTTTGGCTGAACCGATTTTGATGCGGTTTTCAGAAAAGTATTTGTTACACTTAGGAGAAGGTTTAAGTATTTTAACCGACTTCGAAAAAAAATAAGGTTCTGAGTTTGACTCGTATTATGTAGGTATGTTTTTCCGCAATTATCTCACGTTTGGCTGAACCGATATTGATACAGTTTTCAGAAAAGTATTTGTTATACTTAGGAGAAGATTTCAATGTTTTAACCGACTTCAAAGAAAAAAGGTTCTGAGTTTGACTCCTATGTATGTATGCTTGCCCGCGATTATCTCGCGTTTAGCTGAACCAATTATGATGTGGTTTTCAGAAAAGTATTTGTTACACTTAGGACAAGGTTTTGGTATTTTAACCGACTTCAAAAAAGGAGGATCTCTTCTCAGTTTGACCCGTATGCATGGTTGTCCGCGATTATCTCACGTTTGGCCAAACCGATTTTTCCATCTACCTACCTAGATAATATATCTAATACAGAAAGTACTTACACTAAAAAGGAAAAAATAAAAATAAAAGTTTTAAAAAACAAAAAACCGACTTCAAAACCACACTCTACCTCTAAAAAGCCATAAATAATATTGAAATCACTAGATACGCATTATCATTGTAATAAAACACGTCTATTGAAGTCGGGTGGGGCTGTTAGAATAAAAAAAAGTTGTCCTCCAGCCCCACCCGACTTCAATAGACGTGTTTTATTACAATGATAATGCGTATCTAGTGATTTCAATATTACTTATTGCTTTTTAGATGCAGAGTGGGATTTTGAAGTCGGTTTTTTGTTTTTTTAAACATTTTTTTTTATATACTATGGTTTTACTCAATCGCATCTGAACATAATCTTTCCAGATATCGTTGCAACAAGGAAACGTATGTGAGTTACGGTAAACGCGATACAATAAACACGTAGTTATCAGTGCATCGGGTTATCGGTCGCGGTATAAATCGGGCCCCGTTGAGCGGCTCGGGGCGGGCCCGAACCGCACGCGATGAAAGGGTTACGAAATAGCTGCGCTCATAGAAAAATAAACTGGTTTACAGATAGCAACTTCATTTGCATTACTCTTGCCTTGCATAGTTTTGCAATAAGCTATGTTTGCGGTACAAGAGTGGCAAAGAAGCATTTTCACCGCAATCACCAATACCATCTTTTATCTCGCTCATTTTGTTATAACAGATTTAATATAAGAACTTAAGAACCATACATAAACCTAAAAATACGTTACCAAATAATGCTTTTAAAACTCAAAATTATTTTCCCTGACTAATTAAACACACTCAAACTTTAATTCCTAAAAACATTTCAGGCTTGCTTTCCAAAGCGCCTGAAAATTTAAAATTCTAAGCAAGTTTTCTAATTCCAATTTGCCATCGCAAAATCAAACATAAGTTTGTGTTCGCGGCGAAATGTTGGGAAAAATCGTCTTTTATCGGCGACCAACAAAAAATACCGAGTTGGGTCTTACTAACGAACCGTGCAATTGGCATTATTTGTGATTTTACACGAAAAAATGGACAAGCCCGACCCTAGGACAAATGAACGGCCGACACAAAGGACTTAAAGTTTGGTGGCTCGATCAACTGTTTTAATACTTTGGGGGACGATTCCGTAACCGAAAAAACTGGAGTATCTATCAGATACCGCCGTCACTGTTTTATACCTATATAAAAATTACGATTTAACATTGAAGATTTTATTTTATTTTCATACTGATCAACATGAAAGGAGTGAAGTGGCGGAACAAACAATGATAATTCCACATTTTGTAAAAAATACAGCAATGACACAGAATACCCCAAATTACATCGCCCGTTATGCTGGTGTGGTTCAAATCATGCTAATTCATGCAGTAAATAGTATCTGAAGTTGAAGGTACATGTTTAAAAATATTTTAATCAAAATCAGTTTCATACTTTTGAAATTCTGAAAATAAAATTCTTTATTATAAACTGTGCTCATATACCTACGTGATTTAAAAAACACATATCCTATATAATATGTACTTACACATGAAAGTAATATCATAAGATAACTTTCACGTGTGGTGTGGGAATCTGGGCACTGGGTAACTTGCCGTCTTACGAATTTACTCTGCATTTGAATTTACGAATACAGAACAGTATTGTACGAAAGTCTTATCCATAGCTTGACAGAAAATCTAGAGTTTTGACATTGAATTAAAAAATTTGCGTGTTGCTATGGTGACACAAGTGTTTACGTCTTGAAATGACGCGCCGCCATTTTCACCGCGCCCCGTAGAAAAAGAGGGGGATACTTCCGCGTTCCGCCGCCGGCTGTCTACTCTCCATCCGTCACATCCGTCTTACGAATTTTCGATCAGGGTCACGTGATTCTTACTGACGCGAGTTTAGCATTTTTTTCCCATTACATAGAAGCGTACAACGCCGCTATAGAAGTTTTCACTTCAAAAAAAATGACTCTACGAAAATTATTTGTTTATGGGATATGGTAGCAGACACTGACCTGCATATATTTACACTGGACAGGCTTATGTCAAACTGTTTTGTGCCTATTTGATTTCCGCCATTTTGGCGCTGTAGGACGTAGCGTGAGCATAGCGTGCGTACATGGTACTAAAGTTTGAAGTCTGGAGAGACCATCACGGCAACTATTTTCATATTGTACGTCAAAATTAGTTCTTTAGACGCACGCTAGTGGCGTTTCAAATAGGCACAAAAACTTAGCTGTCAAATCATAAAGACAGCCAGTCCAGTTAAATAAAATAAATGTTTTCATGTCAGCGGTAGCAGACGTATGTCAATTATTTTAATACAATAGGTACATCGTTTCAAATACCCACTCAATATCGCAAATACATCTATTCATACTTGTCAAAAGAAAAAATTGCTGGAGCTGTCACGTTTGCCTCAAGCATCATCCATCACGGGATACTATCAATTTCGTTCAAAACTAAATATTTGCTACCGAAAATTGCATCGCAGCTTTCAAGCCCAGTATTGCATTTTCCATAGTAACATAGTTTGATAACAACGCAATATCAAAGATAAATTCATTTGACTAAAATATTTCTGAAACAAAAAACGGGTACTGAAATATAGTGAAATTCCTTTGATGAAGTTTCAGGAGGTATTTATGGCTTAAAATATAAACCCTTGTAAGTGCCTACCTACTGAAATTTTAAGCAATAGCTTAAAGTTGTATTTCGACGTAATGCTCAAATATTACTTATTGCTTAAATATAGTAAAATCATACCTAATTCAAGTTCAGACCTACCCAGTACAGAAACCTACACATGGATCTGACTGGAAACCAAATCGATACCAGACTTCAACTTTATATAAATACAATAGATATCTATATCAACCGTATAAGACAGTAGATATTTGCCCTACCTCACAGGTGAAAGTTAATTTTCACTTGAAAAATTAATTTCTTATTTACCCTCTGACAGCACCGAAAATTCTTTCAATAAATTCCAATTCTGCCAACCAAGAAGTAAGAACAAGTGAAAATTGTTAATTTCCATTTGTTTTCCCAGGGTCCATAA
This sequence comes from Agriphila geniculea, assembly GCA_943789525.1. Classification (NCBI taxonomy): domain Eukaryota; kingdom Metazoa; phylum Arthropoda; class Insecta; order Lepidoptera; family Crambidae; genus Agriphila; species Agriphila geniculea. The sequence goes on from OX038871.1 coordinate 25,644,606, forward strand.
ATCCACGACTTTGGTTTTCCATAGCGTTGCGAAAATCGTCAAGCCAGCCTAGCGCTAAATCAGGGGAGCTGTGAAAAGGTTTAGATAAACGAAAACAATCCTCGGCGAAATTTATTTGCCCCTCTAATTACGTTAAAGGCCGACCCTCACCCCCCACTTTCGCCGAAGGCACAAAATAAATAGATAACGCAGTAACGCAGCTAAGTACGCGTACATACACACGTCATCACAAGATGTCTAAGCCATCTTGTAGATGAAGTTCGACCGGTGATCAATAGAAACTCGACCGGTACCGGATCAGAGTTCAACAGTAGCTCGACCGGACCAAAACAATACCGCCGCTAATACAAGGTTGCCGTTGCCATAGCACACCCCAGGCACTCCATACAAGCGCCGCGTTTCAACTACCTATTACACAGACGCTACACAGTGACGTTTTTGCACAACTGTGTGCGTGAAGTCTAGGCCTATTGCATGAGCACACGATTCGGCACACGAACTCGCGCGGTGGGGTGAGGTAATTGATTGTGGGGCGGGGCGGAGAGTTTCCTTTCTGTGCAGTAGTACTTATATCTATTCTGTGGCCATAGTAACCAAGACGTTACCCCGTTTCTATTATAACAACACGTGTTAATAAGGTGAGACGTAGGTACTACGGTCTGGGTGCAAACATAAAGAATACAGGTTTGCTGGACCTCATATGTCAGTATGGGTTTGTGCAAGCATCCGCGGCACATGCCTACAAGTTTCAGCCTGTTTTCTTTATGCGGCCCCCCATAGAAAAGTATGGGGCTAATTTCGATCGGCACTGACCTATACCGACCTGAAACCAGCTTTGTTATGCGGGCACCCTAACTCCGGCCAAACTCTGGTCCGTGCCCGGTTCAGCATCGATCCGGTTCGGGTCGAATTTTGGTCGATCAGAGGTTGAACTCCGCTGCCATCTACATGATTGCTAATAATGCCAACCCTATCGCTCAAAACCGATGCGATGAGGCGTCTAAGCCTTAAGGCTGATTTCAGTAACCTATCCCCAGTAAGAGATAGGCTTACTAAAGATTTGTTGATAACAACAGTTGCCTAGTAACAGATCCAATGTAAGCCTACCTCTTACTGAAGATAGATTATTGAAATTGGCCGTTAGTCTTTAGTTGAGATACTGCTTCAGCCATATTATGTACTTTCGCCGAAGGCGTTATTTCAACTGTTAAACATTGGCAAATTACATCGCTTCCGTTTCCAAAAGGAGGCTTTACTACTTTTAAACAAATACTAACTGTGATTAATATTTACTTCCAAAGAGAATCCGATCATAGATTACAGGGATATAAAATTGGTATTGCTTATTCAGAGTTTGCTTTGTTTCGTTGATTGGTATTGATTGTAAAATATTAATTGTAAATTGACGTCACTATACAGGTAGTGACAGTTCTTGTCGTACCAGAAACTTTAACTGTCGTCTGTCGTACAAATAAACGAAGAAAAAATTGTAAAAGAAACTTATAATAAGTAGTAAGAATAAATAAATTAAACAACTCTACGTAACTTTGGATTCCAAACAAAACACGGTCCGTGTTTTCACAAAAGATTTTTAAACACTGTTTAACTAAACACGTGTTTAAATGGATGCTGACATTTTTTTGACAATATTGTTTGAAAGAGTCAGCATCACATTTAAACAGGTGTTTAGTTACACAGTGTTTAAATATCTTTTGTAATAACACGGGGTATGTTCACAAAGTATTGAATTTAATTTAACACACACAGATTAGAAAACATAGGTATATTGTCCAATATCACATGACAGTTCCAATATGTTTCAGTTATAGGTACTCAGGTCTACCAGATAATTAATTTCATCAAACTAGAAAATACAATAGCTGCCATAGGGTATAATTACAGACCATATAACTAACTAACTAACAAATACTAAGAGTATAATATATACTAAGTATATATTCACACAAATATGTTTCACAAGTCTTGTGAAAGGTCCGAAGTGTTATTTTAGACCCAAAAGGTAAAATTATTGTACCTAATTTGCAATTAGTTTTCCATAGCGTTGAGAAAATCGTCAAGCCAGCCTTGCACTAAATGGAATCCATATTATATATATTTAGTTTATTTTCTTTTTTTTATTTATTTAAGGCAACAAAAAGTCCTGTAATACAAGGTAATATCATGGTAAATGTGAATACAGCTATTGACCTATAGTGTAATAATCTATTATAACATATTTTGTTACTTAATAAGCCACTCTCAGGACTAGACGATATTACATTGATATTCTGTTTCACAGTCTGTGTTTAGGCACTAACTTCTGGTTTAATTTTAAGATGGAATAACATTTTTAAGAATTATTCGTAAAGTAGGTACTAATATTAATTTTAACTTAATCGGATTCTGTGAAACGGGTCCTAATACTTATATTAAACTAAGTATGAACGATAACTTTGACAACTTGATGATTGCAAAAATATAACCATAACAAATTCAAATAGACTCACAGCCCAATCTCTCAAAAAGAGCGGATTTGAGCTTTGGCAATGATATATTAAATAAATCAATATCTGTAAATTCATTATTGTAAACGTTAGTGGAACGATACATAAACGAGTTACGTGTATAATTCTTTCGATATCGTGGAGTAACGAAAAGTGGTTTTGAACGTGAGGAGCGCACTGGGAGACGGACACGAGAAACAAAGGACAATCTGCTCAGCAACGACGAGGAGTCGACTAAGTATTTAGAATTGTATAAAGAAATACTATGTCAAACATTTTGCGTCTATAACGTAGGGATAGTAAATTGTTATTTTTAACGAATCAGCGTATGACTGATTTAAAATATATTGACGGTAATTTAAGGATTTAATAAAAAAAAATTTGGACTCTTTCTATTCTTTTAATGTGAACCTCATAGCAAGGACTCCATACAGTGCTACAAAAGTCTAGAAAAGATCTGACAAAGGAGTAGTGCAAGATTTTTGTGTTTCTGGTCGTTTGAAGGGTTTACTTATGCGTAGTATGAAACCTAAATTTCGAAAAGCCGAAGCCAGTATGTGATCGATATGTGGAATAAATGATAAGGTCGAATCCATAATTATACCTAGGTCCCTGATTGTGGTTACTCTCTTTAATGCCTTTTGATTTATGTGGTAGTCGTAAGTAACTGGTTTTTATTTGCGAGTATAAGATATTGTGTAGCATTTGTCACTGTTAAGAAATAGTTGGTTAGACTCACAGTAGGCATGTAATCCATTTAAATCTTCTTGGAGTTTATAGCAATCACTAACTTATCCAATGATTCGATACAACTTAGTGTCATCAGCATACAAGAGATGGTTACTATGTTTTAGAATATTACCTATGTCATTTATGTAAATTGTAAACAGCAAAGGTCCCTTGAGGCACGCCCGAAGGCACTGGGAGAAATCGTGAAGAATAACCCTTAACAAAGACTGCCTGACTTCTGTTACTTATGTAGGATTGGATCCATCTGAGGAGGCTGCCATGCACACCGGCCCTCGCAAGCTTTTTTATAAGCAGATCATGATTTATTTTATCGTCCATAGCACGCAGCAGAAAATCATTAAAAGTAACCATATTAGTGTCAACGCTGCGATGCTTAAAGAAACCGTGTTGTTCCTCGGAAATGTTACTACAGCGGTTACAATTTTTTCTAGGATTTTTCCGAAGATACAGAGTTTTGAAATGGGTCTGTATTCATCTATACATTCTCGTCTCTTATTTTTCGGAAAAACTCGGAAACGTCCCGGTCTGGACAGAGAAACGAAAAATAATTGTTATAGGTGTTGCGAGTTCTTTGGCACAGTTGGATATGAGAAGAGGATGGATCCCATCAGACGCCGCCCCTTTGTGAATATTTACGTGTTTTAATTCTTTAAAAACATTATCGTAATAGATGTTAACAGAACTGATGTCCACGGTTGAACCATCCGAATCACAATTGACTGTATAATCAGAACTATGACTGCTGGAAGGAATGAAAACTGAATGAAAATAATCATTAAAAGCCTCGCAGATATCACTACCACTAGATAGAATTTTACTTTTATATATCATGTTTTCAGGGATGGAACTAGAACTAGAAGATTTTTTGGACTTAACAAAAGACCAAAATAACTTTGGATGAGCTTTAATCTTATCTTCAGAAAGGTCAATGAATTTATTATGACATTCTGCCTCCATTTTCTTAAATCTCTTTCGGAGACGAGAAAAGGCCTGGTAGTCTCGTGAGTTGCTATTAAGTTTCCATTTCTTATGATATTTAAGCTTTTCGTTTTCTAATTTTATGAGACAAGTAGTAAACCATGGCGGACGTTTGTTTTTGCTGCAAAGATTATGAGTAGGAACGTGTTTATCTATCAATTTTTTTAAATTTTTGTAAAAGTAGCTTGTCATTGATTCGATATCCGTCATGGTATTAAAAACTTACTCCCAGTTTATAGCGTTAAGTCCAATTTTTATTGACTCAAAATCAGCTTTATGAAATATATTTTTTTAATATTGGCGGAAGGAATTTCTAATGATTTGTGGTGCGCATCCTCGGATACTAAAGGGCATTCCGGTCACGTAACACTACATGTTTGATCACTGAATACCAAGTCTAATAATCTATTGTTTAAATTAAACTGATCGTTGTATTGTAATAATGACGATATGTTCATAAAATCGGTAGTGAGACATGCGAGATTATTACTGGTTGTTTGTATTTCCATGCGATCGGTTGATGTATTATAATACCAGTCAGCGTAGGTGACGTTAAAGTCGCCAAGTATTAGATAAGTATCGTCAGGATTGGATATTATAAACTCGCTTACTCTGGTGTAGAATGAAGTCAACTGTGATTTCGTGGTTATTACCGTGGGGTATATAAGTTGCTATAATGTGTAAGCGGCGCTGTATATATTATTAAACTATCCTCCTAGAAAGGAATGGAAATTCTGAAGGAGCAGGAGAATAGAAATTCTGAAGTTAAACAACAAAGTTATTGTGATTTAACTTTCATTCAAGCGACTCGGTCATCCCCCACGTGTCTCATATAAGTTACGATATTCCCGTAACTTCAATCTAAACAATTCACCAGCTTGGCAAGATAAGTAATTAGGACGTTGCCATGGAAACTTTGAGATCAAAAACAGTATGGAACGCGTGCTCCGGAAATTTTCAACCACCTTTCAACCGTTTGATATGCAAAGGTTGAGACGTTATACCTAGTAAGATGTAAAATTATAGCTTAATGAGTTATTAAACAACCGTATCTTACTATAATAAAGAAACTTATTTTGAGAAAACAAGTTTAAATTTTTCATTGCCAAATCGAAGTCCCGTGGTACCTATAAAGTTCATCATCATTATTTTAATACAAATAAAACATCTTTCAGACTTTAAACCAACCCTTATTTCATTAGATAATCTATCATAAACCAAATAAAAACTGAAAACAAAAAAAGGTTCTGCAATCTAGAGAATATTTTTCTGTTTACTGACTCGAAACTTAATAATGACTGTGATAATATTGGCATGAACTATTTGTTAAAAGAATTATGATAGAAAACCTACATTTTATAGTACTTAAAAATAGTTATTCGCTTTAGAAAAATGTCAAAAAAACCGGCTAAGTGCGAGTCGGACTCGCGCACGGAGGGTTCCGTACCAAAAAACGGCAAAAAAAAAAAAAACACACATTTGTTGTATGGGAGCCCCCCTTAAATATTTATTTTATTCTGTTTTTAGTATTTTTTGTTATAGCGGCAACAGAAATACCTACATCATTTGTGCAAATTTCAACTGTCTACCTGTTGTCGTTCTCCATATGGAGCAAAAAACGGCAAAAAATCACGTTTGATGTATGGGAGCCCCCCTTAAATATTTATTTTATTCTGTTTTTAGTATTTGTTGTTATAGCGGCAACAAAAATACATCATTTGTGAAAATTTCAACTGTCTAGCTATCACGGTTCATGAGATACAGCCTGGTGACAGACAGACAGACAGACAGCGGAGTCTTAGTAATAGGGTCCCGTTTTTACCCTTTGGGTACGGAACCCTAAAAACAACTGGGCGAACATTCGTACATTTTGGGAAAAATGGGTTTTATGCATAGAAATAGAATGTCAAAGAACAACAATGTCAATAAACAGGTGATCCGAAAAATAGTGCATACATTTTATATGAGATACGTAAAATATGTCTTAGATTCATAAAATATGACTATATACGGCAAAGGAAATAAATAAACTATGTTCCATACTGTTTTCTTCGTCGATAAACGAATAAATGTAGAGAAAATTGGTTTTAGAGAAATGTGTGGCAATATCTTATTTACCTGTAAAAAGTGTGATTACTTGGATTGTTTCTTTTTGTTACATCACAATTACTTAGAGCACAAGACCCCATGGCTCCACGATACCTTTATTTTAAATTATAATTAAGATTAACAAATATTTTAAACAAATTGTGATTGCTTATTTGCTAGGCGGGACGCTAGGGGCTCTTACTGTAAAAAATGTTGGCACATGTCACTTGATCCTTTGTCTCTTTTTTACATAGACCGTGTCCGTATGATGTTAAGTTCTCTTTTCCACGCTTTGTTGGTCTTCTTGAGCGCAGCGAAAATTTTTCTATGTCTATGGTTTTATGACTAATCTGAATAAAAAAACCGGCCAAGTGCGAGTCGGACTCGCGCACGGAGGGTTCCGTACCAAAAAACGGCAAAAAAAAATCACGTTTGTTGTATGGGACCCCCCCTTAAATATTAATTTTATTCTGTTTTTATTATTTGTTGTTATAGCGGCATCAAAAATACATAATCTGTGAAAATTTCAACTGTCTAGCTATCACGGTTCATGAGATACAGCTTGGTGACAGACAGACAGACAGACAGCGGAGTCTTAGTAATAGGGTCCCGTTTTTACCCTTTGGGTATAGTACGGAAAAAACAACTGGCCGAACATACGTACATTTTGGGAAAAATGGGGTTTATGACGAATCTGAATAAAAAATATTGTTTTGTTATAGAATACAAAATCAATTAGCAATAATAAATAATAAACGTACACGTGGAAGCCTTGGTAAACGCTCGATAAACACAAAATTGTTTGAAGATAATTAAGTACACTCAGAAACTCGTTGCTAATTACAAAATGTGGTTTTTGTTCAACATTTCGTAGTCTATGGTTTATTAAAGTGGGGTCCGTAGCATATGTATATGGGGTCTCTCAGTTAATTAAACTGTAAAATAAAAAAAGAACAACCTTTATTTTAAAAGTGATTTTTTTTTATTCTAAGACTTGTTTTTTTTTCTAAAATACCTACCTATAATTTGACCTGGGTCCGCGGAATTTTTCAAATTCTGAAAGTGGTCCGTGCGTGACTGCACATAAAGTTTAAGAAACACAGTATTAAAGGGAGTACCTAAATAACTGTGAAATCTTAGTTGTAGTTTTGAGTAAGACAAAAACTAATATAATGGCTTTTGGTTTGCTTCCTTACTTCCTTACAATAAAAAGAAACAGGCCGTAAAGTGCGATCGTGGACGAGTGTTTCGGTCCTGCACTGTCCACGTGCCCGCATCCTTTCACCACATCGTCAGTCCACCACCCTAGCGAACTAAAATCTATGGAACAAGCATAGCGCTGGTTTTGTTTAAAATACTTTGGTAATTAGTTGGTATTTGGTTTGATTTTTTATTTTCCCGACTTTTCGGCACTTTTGCAGCTGCCGTGGGGGACTGAATCAGTTAGGAAGTGTTTTATTTCATGTCTAGTGAGCTTGAGGAGTTAATATGAATTTATATTCTTTTAGACATCACTAAGTAAGCGTAAATTAATTCGCTAGCAAAAATACATATGAAATTATCAAACCATTTCCCCGAACAATCACTGTAACCTTTTTATTTTATTTTACACTTCAACAGTGTAAAATAAAACGGTTTTCCTATACCACTATAAACTCATTTTTTTACTCGAAACTTATCTTAATTTAAGGCTTCTTCTTAAGGATCAAGTCAATTGAATAGGAAAGCCGAGCTTGCGAAATTCTAGGAAATTCTATACGAGTAGTAATGACTAATAATAGCCATAAAGCTTAATGTTATGATAATATGGGTACTTAAATTTTACTTAGATGAAATTATATCCGACTGCCTCATTAGGGAGACTGTTAATATTATTTAACATATTCTACGTAGGTAGGTATTAAATACAAGGATTTACTTTGAAGAACGAAATTAGGCACATTCGTATGTTTAACTCAATGCTCAACGCTTAACTACTGTTACCAAGTGAATAATTTTGATAATTAGTATTTTATAAGAATATAAAAAAATAGGTGTTGATAAAACTGAAAATATTTTCTGTGTAAAATGTGAAGAAAAGCTGACTCATGCAGATATTTAATATTAATTACAGTCTCCGTTTTTATTTATTTTTAATGGAAATTACATCCATTAACATAATTTACTTAGTTTTGACCCTTGACGTCTAGACTAAACTAACTTAAAGACAATAAGGCTTGCTAGAACTCTAAATAATTAACTAAAGTCTGCGTCCTAAAACGCTCAATGTTTAAGAGCGTGCAGTCTGCACACTAGCGCTGCCATTGGAAATAAAATCATAGTGTTTAAATAAAAAAGAAATTATGAATTATCTCTCTGGAGTGCACTGCGAACAAGCTTTGCGGTACTTTTTATCCCTTAAACAATATTTTCTAGCCTGTCGTTTTGTTATAATATGGACTTTTATTGCGAAAAGTGACCACTTTTAACAATAAAAGTCCATTAAACTAAACGACAGGCTAGAAAATATTGCTTAAGTGATAAAAAGTACCACAAAGCTTGTTCGGAGTGCACTCCAGAGAGATAATTTGCAAATTTGTCTTTATTTAAGCACTATGATTTTTTTTCTAATGGCGGCGGTAGTGTGCAGACTGCGCAGCCTTAAGAAAAGAGGTTATAGATATTTTACTAATAATAAAAAACAAGGTGTCTAAAAAACATGATTAATCCACAACTGAACTCCGAGTAGGTATACGTTTTTACTAATACTTGTCCAAGAAACATGATAATATATAAGAAAAACAAAGATATTAGCGAGAATGAGCGATAACGTCTTCGTAAAATAGCAAAAAATAATAAGGAGTTAAGTATTGAAAGTAAAATGAAATCGATTAGAACAAAAGGCAGTATAATTTTCACTCAGTGGTTATAATACTAAAACGTCTGTTACCGTAAGATTATGTTTATGTTCCAACCAACGACATCATAAAACTGTTCAAGTTAGGTATCAGTTTCCCGGTATTTGTTTTTCTCAAAGCGGTATTTAATATTTTTTATCTACGCCCATGCTTTAAATTCTTCTGAAAAAGTTAGTTTACTGCCAACCATGGGCGTAGCGAGGGGGGATTAACTACCAGTGTCAAAGTAACCACAATATCTGCCCGACGAGTTACATTATGAAATTCAGTACAACATTATAACACTCGTTCCGATGATAAAATGACGAGGAGGAGGAAAATTAAAGTTAAAGTCAAATTCAAGGTCAAGGTCGACTTCAATGTCAAGGTCAACTTTCAGGTCAAGGTCAACTTCAAGGTCAAAGTCAAAGTCAAAACTCTTCATAGAGGATACATACATGGGTGTAGATATACAAGATTTTGTCGACACTCATTTTTTTTTATTTGGGAAACAATAGTTATTTGTTATACAAGAGAGCAAAGTCATTTTTTGCTGCGAGTGCTGACTTTTAAATCACGAACTAGCGAAGTAGTCTAGAATTGAATCACGAGCGTAGCGAGTGATTCTAATATAGACTACTGAGCACAGTGAGTGATTTAAAGGCACGAGACATCAAAAAATTTGCTCTCGTGTTAAACATACAACTTTTCACCTCTACCAGCGAGAAAAGTGTCATAGGTAAGAAAAACAACATTTAAGGCAATTATAATATTTATTATAGAAAACATCAAAAATACAAAATTAAAAATTAAAAGTGAAATTTGTGCAGTTATGCAAGTTGAAGATTACTGTTTTGTTTGGAGCGGTGATCTTAGTATTGTTCACTTGTGAATTAGGTAAAGTTTCTATGTTTATGAATTGAGGTTGTGGGGGGCATTCAGATGGGTATGGTGAAATTACATGACTTTCAGTAGTATTTTCTTTCGAAGTAGAAGGGTTTGATTTCGAAGTTTCAAATTAATCGATTCTATAATTCCTTTGCAAATTTTGGATTTACTCTCAATTGAATCCTTAATATAGCTCTCCGCAATAGTACTGGATTTCCATCCCCCATGGCGTTTTAAGACAGTAAGATCAGCTCCAGAATTGGCCAAAAGCGTGGCCGAAGTTCTTCTTAAACAATGACAGTATTTAGATGAGGGTCTTGAAGCTCTAGAAAAGTTGCAATTTTTCGTGGTATTTCGCCAATTTTGTTGATTCCCATAGGCTGTATCTTACATTTTCCATTAGCATATTGCAAGAAAAATCTGGTTGTTTTTGTATGAGCGGGACGCAACGCCATATACTTATCTATTACATTTACATATTTTCACGAATTACAAAAGATCTGTCAATTTTAGTCTTTGAATTCAACAACTTTACCAATATTAAATTGTCGAAGTGCTTCTCAACATCATTTATTGTTAGATTCAACAATTCGTTGGAGCGGCACGCCCCATTTATTCCAATAATGAGACCAACCTGTAACAAAGAATAACAAAGTTTTACACTTCTTATAAGTAAAAATATTAAACCAGTAGGGGTAGGTACCTATTTATTTAAAGGTAATTTAGCTAGTACCAATTTACATACTTACTTTTATGCCGAGGTAATTGCAGTCTGGTGCTTCGTTAAGAAATTTTTCAATCTCAGATGCGGTGAAAACTTTTGATTTTTTAGATTTGTATCCATCCGACCTTCTTTTTAAAAATGACATCAGTTTTGGATATGTTTCTATATTCACATTACGTTTTGTTTTAATAACAGCTTTTAGCATAGAATAGATACTCCATAGCGTACTCGCTTGCCTTGTTTTTGATAACTCCATAAAATATGACAACAGCACAGTCTCAGAATAAGTTTTAGCACCTTTTGAAAGTCGCCAATTATTAAATAGTTCGTACGCCTTAAGATATTTTTCACGTGATTTTTCTGGTAAAAAGCTTAATTCAGCATTGGAAACTTGTTCTCTTAACTCATTTGGAGTTAAACAACCATCTTCATTGCTGGATGCACTCATTTTCGCAATAATTTATACCACAAAATTCATAAAAATCATTAAAACAACCTTGCGGCTTGCCGAAAAAAATATTGATTCCCGCTATTTTTTATATTTTTTTTATATTACGGCTTTGGCTACATAGCCATACATAATTAGACCAATTCCCGCCATTTATTTCACGGGTTCATTCAAGCAGACTATTTGCTAATTACTTCTAGTATATCAGTGGGTGCATTCCATCAGACTAATCGCTGGGTTATCGTTCGCCATAGAGTAAATTTTAACCATGGAAAGTAATTTCTTCTTCTTCTTATTTTTGGTTTGGCAATCTACTCTCCTCTTTAGGGACTAATTTTGCCAGTGTCAAATGTTGAATAGTTCAGTGGTAGGTTCAGTTTACATTAGAATGGGGGTGTATCGCATTCTAAAGCTGCTTGGAGCATTTGGCATCAAATATATCAAGACAGTTTAATCAGTAAGTTCTGCCGAGATTTGTTTTGGGCGACAGCTACACGCGTGGTAAATACTGGATCCATCAGTCTTTAATAAGGGGCCTATTTCATAAAGATTAGTAAACTTACTATTATAATTTTCCATTGTTATTATTGGGATAGAATTATGTTTCTTATCAATCATGAAACATAATTCTACCCCAATAAACTAGGTACTACTATGGTAAATTACTGTTCTTTTTAATTCTTTTATGAAATAGACCCCTGATTGAATACTGATGGATCACAGTCCCCCCAGTTCCCGTAGGCGGTAAAAAAGTCGCGCGTTGAAAAAATCGCTAGTGTTATTCACAATCGATATAAGTCTCGTGGAATGCACCCATTTCAAAAGTTTTTTTTATATTGGTATTGGCATGTTGCGTTCGGAAACTGCACTGCTATTTTTTATGAAAACCAAATAAATATGATATTTTAAGTAAGCGATATTAATTTTTACTTGTATTTATTACGTCTTTAAAAAGCAATGGTACAATTTATAAACTAAAATTTAAATAAATAACTTAAAAATGGTGCGCCTATGAGTTGTACTATTAATTAGGTATTCTGTGCTATGAGTTAAATCGCTAGGTCAAAATGAGAAGTATTTTTCTTTTATTTATTTATTTACGATCATATAACACTAATTTAGTTATTATATTTCATTAATCTTTCCTATTTTATTTTATATTCATATCATGCATGCGACCTCATTTCGTCCACACTCTTTTTGTTTAAAACTCCTTGGTATATCCGTGTATTATATTTTTTATGTCCAGAGCCAAACAAAAAAAAAACAACAGGCAACATAAAGTTATCTATCCTTCTCTTACATATCAATTTTACAAGTATCATCCCCGTCACTCTATTTCTTTTTTTTTTTAATTTCAAAAGCTGGTGTTAGAAATTAAAAAAGCACTTTGCCTCACGCTCGCAGCAAAAGTCGATTTTGCTGCGAGTTTTTACGCGCCAAAAGCACCCTTTTCGTGCTGGAGAGGTGAAAACACTATTTTAATACATAATGGATTAAAAACACCCATGGTATTTATATATGATGGGTGTTTTTAATCCATATTTATAACTATCATGGGTGTTTTTAATCCATATGTATTAAAATATTGTTTCCCAAATAAAAAAGCACACTTATCTTATAACACGTAGCGTCAGACTGATGTGAACGTACCCTAAATCCTACGTTTACAACCAAAAGCTATACATTACGCTGTCCTGAAATATGATCACCGAACGACTTCCTCGGTACTTCGACATCTGATATTAAAATCAGGGTGCGCGCCGCTCATAAATGATAAAAGGATATAAATAAAAATCACGTTTTACACTTTTTCTGCCATAAAACAAGTCCACCGTACAAATTGTATTACGTAGACAAGCATCGGAAGCGGAATTGCTTATGATTCAGATCAGATGTTCAGTTTATTACAACTTAGAGGAGAATTTTCATAAAATATCCAGAATTACATTATTTACTTTGATATTCGTTTACGTTTATTACTTTTTCATTAATTCTTGATATTTCGCCTCCTTCTGAGAACTCTTTCGTCATATTTGCTTCTGCTTCGAGGAATCATTTACAACGAATCCTCTTTTCCATTTTTGAACAGTCGCCAAATTTTCTCAAACTTTTTCTATGGAGCAAAAAAATGATCAGCTATTCCAAGAACCTTATATTCATATTCTATAAGGTTCTTGAGCTATTCCATAGAAAACGTCAATATCTACTCGACCAAAATGTATGGAACAGCTGATTATTATTTTTTTCGCCGATTATGTTGGTCCCATAGACAAAGTTATTCAGTTTGACGGTCTAAGCTACACCACATTTGTCGACTGTTTTCGATTTCACCCAGTAGAGTCATGATAAGCAAAAAATTACAGTCTAAAATAGTAACCTTTATTGCATGAAAATTAATTTGAAAGGCTCTGAAACCCTAGAGCATTAGGGATTCCGCAAAAAGCACGCGAGTGGAAAACGATTGGGGCACGTCCTCAACATCTTCCGCCATAAAAAGTGACCACGCTCATATTCAACACTTTCGCTTTGGCGGATAAGGCTGCGTTCGTTGTAGAAGGTAAAAGCGATAAAAACAATTTACTGTGTTGGTTGATCTTCTGGTTTAATTACAAACCATAAGCAGAATCTGTTTGAAATTATCCGACACCTAAGTTCTGGAGTTCTCTGTTCTCACCCTTATTTATCTAGAACCTGTGAATCTGAGTCTTAATGAAATGTGTAATTTTATTGATAATTATTTAATAATATCAGTCGCACGACACCCACTTCACTTAAATTTTTCGTCATTGCTTCAACACTTCATTTAACAAAATCTTATGATAAAAAATTAAATTAAATAAATCGAAAACCTACTTCATTTATACATCGGCATGAATCCGTTCGATTTTCTCTCGTGTACCTACCCAAGTGTTTCCCTGCGTGATCGAATCAGAAATAAGGAGATCCGCAGGAGAACTAGTAAACGACATCGCTCGAAGGATCGCTCAGCTGAAGTGGCAAGGGCTGGACACAAAGCGAGAAGAACCGATGGCCGTTGGGGCGGATAGGGTCTGGAATGGCTCGCGCGCACCGGACTACGCTCTGTGGGTAGGCCCCCGACAATGTGCACTGACGATGGTGCACGGTCACGGTGCGCCGCTGGATGCGGGCAGCGCAGTACCGAAGATCGTCGTGGAGATCCTTGGGGGAGGCCTGTACCCACCAGTGGGTACGAACAGAGCTGATATGATGATGATGATGACCTACCCAAAAAGCAATAGTACGAAACATTTCTAAACCGCTTCCACCTATCACCACAAAACAGTCTAACGAAATTTTGTATTGGTGCGCAAAAAAGCGGTTTGCGCAGTTATCTCTCATTCCAACCTAATTCCCATGAATTTATTGCATGCGGGCGATCCGCGAGTTATATTTCGGCCTTAATCACGGAGCCGGCCACCTAGCTGGGGTCGCTTTGTTTGCCAAATGTTGGCCGGCGTAACGCGATTTCATTTATTTTTAATTATTGGACTGTGTATGTTTAATATTTTTTATCTACACCCATCTTCGACTCTCCGACCACACACACTCCGACCGTCCGGTCGGTCTAGGGTATTCTTTATCGAAGATGGGTGTAGATAAAAAATATTATTTATTATCTACACCCATTTAACCTTAGTAAATGCTCTGTGATGACATTCAGTCGCCAGCGTTCACCTGTTAAATTTGAATACAAATTAGGGGGTAGTAATGTCGAACGCACTGACTCCATAAAAGATTTAGGTGTGATTTTTGATGTTAGTCTGACTTTCAATAAGCACATTTCAGCTCTCACTAAAAGTTGCTTTAGTCGCCTAGGATTTGTTTTGCGGAATTTACGCGACTTTCACGATCCTACAATAATGCAGCTTCTTTATACCAGTCTAGTGCGAAGCAAAATGGAAGTAAGTGCATGCGTTTGGAACCCTCACAAAATTAAATATAAACTAATGCTGGAAAAAGTGCAAAAGGCCTTTCTCAGATATTATTATAAACGTATCTATGGTTACTATCCTTTTATGTACCCCACAAAGTTTCTATTAGGTAGCTTGGGAATGAATTCGCTTGAAGTCAGAAGGGCAGTAAACGAAATTTCAATTGCTGTCAAAGTACTGCGCGGGCTCATAGATTTGCCTGAGGCCGTTGAACAGCTTTCCAGGCTCTACGTGCCTAATAACTACCTCCGCCATCGAGCAAATCGCCGGCACCATTTATTTGCACGACCAGCGGGCCGCACTGTAGCGCGTGCGCAGTCCCCACTCTGTCGAATGCATACAGCCCTGAACGCTCTCTTAGTCGCTTTTCCTGAACTGGATATTTTTGTTGATCAATGGAAGTTGTTGATGTCCACATGTTTAAAATATTGTGAAAACATTTCTTAAATGAATAATTATGTAACTGGGTCTCCCGTTTAATTATTATCATAAAAAAAAAATTATACATTCACGTTTAATACATAATGTATATATAATATGTTACGGCTAATACCCGAAGTGCGGCTAAAACTAGGTGAACCGATCTGCTTTACTCCTGTAGGTCCCGAATATAGGTTAGAAATTTAAATTTCGAGGTTATTTTTTTATAAAGACAACAGAAATAATTTTCGTAATACCCCATGCTACACCTAGTTTTAATCGGCTACACCTAGTATTAGCCGCGAGCAAATCGGCTACACCTAGTTTTAGCCAACAGCTATCGGCTACACCTAGTTTTAGCCGGCTAAAACTAGGTTTAGCCGCACTTCGGGTATTAGCCGTAACATATACATATAAATAATACATACACGGGTGTAGATAAAAAATATTAAACGTGTATGTACATATTCGATAAAGAATACCCTAGATATCCGGTCAGAGTTTCGAAAATGGCACCTCATAATAGCTTACAAACTGGGCACTTATTTTGCACAAAGTAAGTGATAAATGATGTGATTTTGTACAAAATAAGTGATATAAGATGTGAGTTTGTACAAAATAAGATATGATTATGTACAAAATAAGCGCCCAGTTTGTAAGTGGGACGCTATTTCGAGGTGCCATTTTTGCGTGCTGTTTTAGTTCGTGAAGCGTTATCTAGGATATTCTTGATCGAAGACACCCATGCTTTAAATCCCCTATAAAAGGTTCTGAAACAGTACTTACTGCCAACATTATAACAAAGAGTGTCATAGTAACCACAATATTAGAGCGAGAGCATGTCGACTGTCGTGCTCCTCCCCGCGCCCACTCTCCAACGAGTTACATTATGAAATTCAGTACAACATTAAAACACTCGTTCGGAAGATTTTATGACGGACGTGCGCGCGGTGGGCATGGGCGCGAGGGGCGCGACATGCCCTTGCTCGGACATTAAGGCTACCATGACACTGGTTGTTTCAATGTTGCCAATAAGCCACCATTTCAAAACCCTTTTTAGAGGATACAAATATGGTGTAAAGTCTTGTATGCAACTGTACATAATTAGGTATTAAAACACTCATGTGATACTGTTATCACATGAGGAGAAGCCGAGATACTATATTCGTGTTTTAATACCCTTAATTATAGTACAGTTGCATAATAGTAGTTTATGATACAAGGTTGGTAAGGAGGTTTTTAAAACGAGTTGACGTTTTATAAGCCCGAGCCGCAGGCGAGGGTTTATAATCGTCACGAGTTTTAAAAAACCTTAACAACCGTGTGCCATACTACGTTTTTCAATACATTTGCGAGAAAACATTATAGGTACTACTAAAATTGTAATCTATACATATAATAAAACTGTAAGTTCTAAATATTTGTGCGCGTATTACGCAAAAACCGCTAAAAGAATTTTGATGGGCTTTTCACAGTTTAGTAAATTAAGGTTCAACTTAAAATCTAAGCTATGTTTCATTAAATTCAGGTGGGTGGAACCAGGAAAACAGCTTGAACTCTCCGTTGTACTAGCTTTCATACACTAAAGAGGTCATTTTGAACTGGTTCTTATATTTTTCTACTGTCTACGCAGACGAAGTCGCGGGTGAAAGCTAGTAGAAATTAAAAAAACGTACGTAAACAAAAACGCACGGCGCGGGCGTGCGGTAAAATCAACTTACCGCACGCTGTACTAAACCGTAAACAAAAACGCACGGCGTGCGGTAAAATCAACTTACCGCACGCTGGCCTGTCATCGTAAGCTCACATTTTCGAGCAACTGTATAGTCCATTCATTTAGATAGTGTCGGTACACCCGCAAGCACTTGTGTTCAGAGACAAGAATACCGGAAAGGTTTTGGTAACGTTATACAAATAACGTTACAGATAACGGTAAAAAATAGCGATGATTCTAGCAATAGTTTTAACTTATTAAGTGTTTTAAATACTAAAATCCAAGTTTTAGAAATGTATTGACATTTCGCAGTCGTACGTTTATACGGAAAATCCGTATTATTAGCTTGTTAATTTTCCAGAATCGTGTCTAGTGTCGGAAATTTTTTATTAGCATAAAATCTGTATACTGTTCGGACGTACTACATCACATTCAAAGTCGTCCGTTTTCGATAGTGGGATTCTTCCGTTTTTACGTTTTTTGGTGTTAATGGGCCTATTTTTAATATTATTCCGACGCTAGTTCTTGGCATCCCCACTATTTTTGAAGTATCTGTGATAGGTGCAGACATACTGATTTTAACGCAATGCCGATGGACATTGATTATAAGTTGTTTACATGTTTTACAAAACACCCGTATTTTTTGTTGGTTCACTTAAAGTTTCATCTTGAGACACTTAACTGTCCTTCCAAGGATGAAAAAATATTTTCAGTATACGTAGCAGAGTCAACAAACACAAGTTTTCACAACGGCGGCGCTTCGATGTAAACTGCCAAAATTCAAATTGACTTGCGGGTGTACGCCGCACGCGGTATCCTTTGTTTATGCGGCGGCATCCTTTGACAAGAAGCGGCACGTGCAAAGGCGGCGCGATAAAAGGGCGACACTATCTAAGTGAATGCGCTTTATTGAAAATAACTATTAAACTTTATGGTTGCATGACTGGTCATTTAGGATGGCCAAACGAACCAATTTAAAAATCGCATTTTTACTAAGAAAATTCTATTTCCTCGCATTTCATGAGTAAAGTATTATACAAACCTTGTTCTGGAAGCTACTTGCATTGCTTCGAATGATTAAAGCCCTCGCCTGAGGCTTGGGCTTCAAACCATCCTCGACAATGCAATCGCTAGCTTCCGTTCTCGGCTGTAATGTACTATTTATCTACACTCACAACGCAAAGTTCCAAATATGAATTCAAAGAAGTTTATATAAACACGTACTTTATGTTCGTGGATAGGTAAAATTTAAAAATTAAAAAAAAAATTAAAACACTACTGCCCTGCTAAAAACAAACTAAAAAGTCATGTCATTGCAGTCGGGGGACCGTTTTTTGGAACAATTTTAATCCAAGAGGTCCCCCGATTGCAATGACACTTGTTATTTAATTTTTTTAGTTTGTTTTTAACAGAGCAGACGTGTTTTTAATTTTTTTTTTTATTACACACATTTTAGTGACAAACTATATATTTTTGAAATGTGCTCATTAAGGCCTCTCATTTGATGCCCATATTGTAATAATTGAATAAAAATTTTTTTCACATTTGAAAATGACGAAATACAGTCGCCATATTAACTTTTTTCAAAAAAATATAGCCAGTGTCACTCGGAATGATGTAAGGATTCTAACAATATCCCATACATCCAAATCCGTTGAGCCATTTGGAAGTTATGGTGGAATAAAGAAACTCACATACTTACTCACAAACATACATGAACCCTGAACACTTCTTCTTCTTATTTTTAGTTTGGCAATCTACTCTCCTCTTTAAGGAGTGATTTTTGCCAGTGTCAAGTGTTGAATAGTTCAGTGGTAGATTGTTTCAGTTTACAGAATGCGGGTGCATCGCATTCCAATGCTGCTTGGAGCATTTGGCACCGAGTATAATCAAGACAGTTTACTCGGTAAGTTCTGCCGAGATAGCCAGCACTAGGAATAAAAGTCTCAACTTCACACAACCAAGATTGCGCTTATTTCCATTATCCCACATATTGTTCAGTGGCGTAGACACTAGTACCACAAAACTGCAACAATTTTAAGACACGTTAGAGTATATATTCTGTGACTATGAATCAATTTGCGAATAATTAAAATAGTCACCGAACCGAACTTGACGAAATGGCGCCAAAAACTCCAAAAAAAGAAGTCATTACAGTTCAGCAATCTGCATCATAAAATAACTTTTGAATTTTTATGGCACACTTAACTTTTTAATTTACTGGCGCGTATGGATCAAGTATGTACTAAATGGTATAGACTCATAGTAGTATCTATGGTCTATGGTGCGGGGCGCGCCATTTTTAACGCAATACAAAACTGTTTTGACTTCAATTTTAACTTTTTGTTGTAGTGAATATCGTAATTTTTTATTATTTTTGCTTTAAAATGTCTGATAGCAGTGAATGTGAAGAAAACTTGAATCAGCCCGATATTTTAGATGCAGCAACGGAAAAGACTCATGGTACTTACTTAATATAAGCAAAGTCTCTCTCTCTTTTCTAACGTTGATCTTTTATTTAGTAGGTTCAATCCCAATTGTATGAGTAGTATATGAAACTGCACATAACTACACACGAGAGTTTTAATACCCCTCATTATTCCTCATTATGAATCAGTTTCATAATCTACTATTATAACGGTAATAAACATATCAACATTTTATTTTGTGCTGAAATCTTTTAATTTCGTTCCTCACTTTAGTTTTAAATTTAAAATTAAGTAGCAGTAAATGAAAGTCGCCAGTACTGCCAGATTAGACGAAGACCTCTGACTTTGAATCTGATTAAAACCCAGATAACCTCTTTGCGGTTCTCCGTTTATCTGCACTAGATATATAAAGCTGGTACTAATAAAATTCTTTAGAATACGAAAGTGTACTTTAAGTGAGTACCTATTAAAAACCTAGATAAACGTAACTAAAATGTAAATGATTCTTATAACAGTTAACTACATACAATTTATTATATTTTCGAGCAATCAAATTGTTTGGGTATGCGCATTATTTTGTTAATAATTGTGAGTTTTGTAAATCAATTCAAAATTATATTTTATTTATTTTGAAAAAGAATTTACATCTTACTTACTTAAATTTTACGAAAATCTTTTCTACGCGCATATCAATGGCTAGTTACAAGCAAACGCCATCTGTTGGAAAACTAAATATTCATTTTGTAGGAGATTGCGTGGAAAAACTCAACTGTTTTCTCTCGGGTGTAGATTTGAAATTGGTGAAAACCGCTAGATGTCGACACCGTTAGGGTTTTCCCATGTTTTTCCTTTATTTTGTTGGGGTAACGCCTAGAATATGAATATTATAAGGTTCTTGGTAACGCCCCGCTTGAGCGCAGCGAAAAATTTTCTAAGTCTATGCCTAGACGCAACGTACCTGTTTAATGGAGGTCAGTGGGTAACGCTCACTTATTCCACGCAACGCCTTTTTTTGTGTTCTGTTTGTAACCTACTCGGAAAAGTTCGCGGCCTCTTTTATATTTTTGGCAATAATAAACTTGGAACTGTTTGACAGCTGACTTTCTGGGCCCTATTTCACCAAGTCGACATTTGTCAGTGACATATGTCGGTTAATTTTACAATTGTCATTACTTTAATTAGGGACAAGTATGTTGTGAAACAGCGATATTTTTTACAAGTCGACATATTTGTAGATTTGTCAGTAATTCTTGATATGAGATTGGAGCTGAGTCAAGTTTGCGTGACAATTGTAGACTTGTAAAAAATATCCCCTGTTTCACAACACAAATTGTCCCCTTTTAAAATAAGGAAAGTACTGTAAAAATTGCCGACATATGTCACTGACAAATGTCTATTTGGTGAAATAGGGGCCTGGTAATAGCGGTAAAATGTCGCCGCTGGCGCCATCTGCGATTAGCTTTGCGTGTGGCTCCCCTGTTTTTCATATTTTAATAAGATACGTTTTGCAAATTTTTTTCGATTAGGGTTCAGACCCTAATAAAAAAACGAATGGTGCTAGTGCTCGTAGAAAAATTTGAAATGTTAATGGAAGATGCTTTATTGAATACTACTGCAAAAACATGGTTCAGCAGCTTCAGGTCTGGAATTCTGTATAGATGTTCCTCACTATGGTACCTATCTTTTTTTTTCTATAGAAAAAAAAACCTTTTTATAAAAAGGCCGCGAAATTTTCCGACTCCCTAATATTATACTGTGGTGTTAACGTTTTGTTATAAGTTAATTACTTTTTAACCGACTTCGAAAATTTGAAAAGGAGGAGGTTATCTATTCGTCGCGTGTTTTTTATATGTATGTACACCGATTTCTCGAAACATTAGGATTATTCCCAAGTTGATCCCATTTTTTGAAATTTTGAAATCGGTTCAGAGTTTTCAAGAAATCTTGAAAATACTGTCGTTTTCGTTACCATTTTATATGAATTTAGACAGATATTAAACCATGACTTCTTTGTTTATGAACCGATTTAGATGATTCTTTTTTTGTTTGAAAGAAGACACCTTAAGAATGATACCATATTAATTTCATTGGTATTGGATTTTGAATTTTGTAGATACCCAAAGGAACTCATCAAAATCAAATAGGAACTGTACTGTGTAGTGATTGAAATATTGGTAGGTTTATGATAATCAAAAACAAGTTAAATACCTATCTATTGTCAAGAAAGTTCAGGGGCCGTACCGGCTAACGAATCGATTATCGAAAAGTCTGCCGAGTTTCAACTTAAAACAGAAAAATCAAAGCAAGGAATTTCATCTTGTACTTTCTGTTGACGTAATTTGGAAGATATCGATGTTCGTGTGACATCATTAATTGGGGTTCGCCATTTTGGCCTGATTGAGGCTCGATTTATCTGTTTTAATTTGAAACTCGACAGATTTTTCGATAATCGATTCGTTAGCCGGTACGGCCCCTGGACTGGAGTTGAACTGCGAAGGCTCAACGGAACTCCTGTGGAAATTGAGTTACTAAGAAATTTTTACAAATAAGTCTCCGACAATAGATAAAAATGCAAGTAAAGAATGGGGGAAAGCATATTTTTACTTTTTTTGGAAGATTAGCCTCATAGTCTTTTTGCCTTAAGGCAGAGCGTGATCAAGAAGTAATAAATTAAGTAAAAATATCGTACTTACATTTATTTAACTTAAAAGTAAAATACTTAGTATTACTTTAGTTACCTACATTATATTTACAATACATCTCAAACATGTTAAAAGGGTTAAAAATAAAAAAGATAAGTTTTTCCTATACACATTACCAACATTTAAGGTTAAACATTAGCACGTGACTCGCTATTGTAGGAACGTAACGTGGTTTCCCAAGATTTTAGGTTTTACACAATACATTTTAGCGTGTCCCGACAACTAACGGCATTGTTCACTATGAACTAGGCACATAACGTGGTTTCCCAGGATTTTAGCTTTGTAATTATGAAATCAAATTGTAGTATTTGGCGATTACAACTTTAGTGTGAACATTATACACTTATTTGTATACATTAAAGCTGTTGTATTCGCCAAATACTACAAACATATTGCATTTAACGAGATAATTATTTTGCTTTGATAATTACAAACTTCGAGCAACAAAGGCTTCGTTCCGTCACGAAAGAAGCCCGTCTTACTCTAGGATTACAAAGGTCATAGTGAACAATTGTCATTAGTTGGTGGGATACGCTAAAATATATTGTGTAAAAGCTACAATCCTGGGAAACCACGTTATGTACCTACAATAGCGAGTCACGTGCTAATGTTTAACCGTAAAATAAATTTAAAATAATTAGACATGCAGTGCAAGCTGTCACTTTCATTCATCCAGTTACAGCAAGTGAAATGTAGTTTTGATCTCTTTTATTTTATAGCAATGTCTACAGACCATGCTACAAATACTATGTATTGTCTAATAACGAAGTGTGGATTGTAACAACGCATTCTGCATTTGGTGCTTTCGTATCTTCGCCTGTTCTTTAGTAACCTGAAATTAATTACAATACTTTAAATTTAACTTGCATCGGTAATTTTTAGTTTTCCAAGCAGATAATAAAGACCAATCAAAGCGAGGCAAGTCGAAACCTTGAGAAAGAGCCGTTTTTTTAACCTTAAATCTCTCGTTGACTTAAGCCCTTAAAGGGGTGAATTTTCCAAATCACTAATCAAAAAGCAATGAGAAAGCAAAATCGAACTTAATTCCTTGCGTTGGAATTTTTAAGTAACTACTTACAATAAGGAAGCTGCATATGATAATGGCAGACTTGCAGCTGATATCCAGGTCACGGGGGAAGTGAATGGAACAGCCGTTGAAGTTTTGTTGGGATATGCTGTCTAGTTCCTTGTTGATGCATCCAATGCGCATCTTCCTCGCAGTTTCGATCTAAGACAATTAAACATAAAAGATGAAAACCAACTGGAGTTTAATGTAGTTGCCAAACGACAGATTGTTGGTTGAACAGGATGTAGCAAAAACTATTTAACTTCAGAGTAAAAAAGAAGAATTTCATTCCAGCAAGATGTCAATGCTACATTATCATCATCAACATTTTTATGTTCCCTACTGCTGAGGCACAGGCCTCCCTGTGACTGAATAAGAAGTTTAGGCCATAACCCACCACGCGGGCCCAATAAGAATAAGTGGGTGTTAACGACTACAAATGCAGTCAGGTCCCGCTCAACATACCTTCCGAGGCACGGACGAGCACGAGATAATATTTTTTGTATGATATTGATAATACTCACTGCATATACTGCCTTATTGCCATCAACTCCCAGGCCCTTGATTTTGAGTAGGACATGGTCAAACATGTCGTTGACAGTCATTACTTGTTTGCAAAATGTCGACTGACGTTTGAGAATACATTTTTTCTCCTTGCCCACTTGCACCTCCATCTCCTTGCTCTTGAGTTGTTGGAACTTCACAACCTAAGAAGAAAAAAATACTATTAAGGCATAAAGAGACAGCAAACTATACCTACTGCGAAAAAGCTGTTCGGTTGTTATCGGAGCAGAGCATTGTCCTTAAGTAAAACTTTTCACTCTTACCTCTTGATTTTGGTTGTCAAAAAGTTCACCCTGAAGGGTTGTTCTCGTCTGTGCCGATATTTGAATCATCCACCCCAGTGTGACATCAGCACGAAGCACCACGCTTCCATCGGGTGCCATAACATGGTAGATTTCTTCTACACCTTTGGATTCTACCAGTGTGATTTTAACTGAATCCAGTAATGCTAGTTGTTCGAGACCGCCTGCACCTGTTTGAAAGAAAAATTCATGGATTTTTGAGATATATTTACCTACTGTTATAAATATAAAACAACCCTTCTAACCTTTTGAAGAGTGAATTTGCAAAAGACCGCAGCACATATTAAATTATTCACACAAATAACTAGAATAAACAATATTCTCAAAAATCTTTAATTTCTAATAACATCATAATAACTTACCATAACTTGAGGAAGGTGCTGAATTTAAGTTATTCGTAGGTGGTTCAAGATTGGATTCTAATGATATTTCTGGTGGTGCGCTCGCATTTGAAAAAACATTGGTACGACTATTTCCATGGTCCATTGGATGGATATCCATGCCATAATAGCTATGGCTATAAGACAAATCACATCCCGCATCAAGCCTTGTGAGTGCCAGTTTCATCTCTGCTTCCAAAATTATTTCAGTAGCTTTAAGTATTTCTTCTATTAGATCTTTTTCTTTTATGAATTGCTGCCTCTTATTTATGACTATTGACCTTTCGATTTCGATCGCTGTTTCACATCCAGCATCAAGCCTTCCGAGGGCCAGCTTCATCTCTGCTTCCAAAACCATTTCCGTAGCTTTAAGTATTTCTTCTATGAGTTCTTTTTCTCTAATAAATTGCTGCCTTTTTACTCTGGCTTTTTGTGTTTCTACTTCGATCGCTGTTTTTGCCGTGTCATTCATCATTTCGCTATAAGTCTGAACTAATAAACCTTCCATCTTATCTATGTTAATGATATTAGGTGGTATATCTTGACATTTTCTAACATCATCGATGAGTTTTTCATAAGTAGGTGGCACATCTTCGTCTTTTATTTCCATCAATTGTGTGTCGTTTATGTCTTCATTGAGTACAACGTCGTCTTTCGACGTCATAATTTCCTCCATTTATGTTATACACAGATACACTACAAGTATGAAGCTTATTTAACTATGCACACAATATCAACCGTATTCCAATTCCATGAACACACTACCTAGGTACTTCGTCAACTGAAGAAATTAAATAAGATAATATTCATCAATATTTTGTTTATATATCAACCAAGCGCGTATTTTCTGCAAATACCGATAGTGCGGGGTATTTTGGCGATAAGCATAGTTCTACATCAAAATAGGTTAAAATTAACTTCTTAAGGTCAATATAAAGAGCAGGATGAATTTTTGGCGATGATTATCGAGTTTGGAATTGAAAAATAAATTCAGTAGGTAAAGACTAAAACTAATGGGTTGGTAACTAATAGGCACCTTTGTTCAGTCAGCATCAAATTGATATAAGCGTCTAGAGTACTCAAAATGAACTGATGTTGTAAGTGCACAAGGTGTTCAAAATATCTTACTACCTACTCATTGTTTCATATTTATATGAGCAGTCAGTGTGTTCAAAATTATCTTAGCAAACAAAGCTTGCAAAGTTATCTGAGCAATAATTTAATAATGCATTATTAGAGAGCTTTGTTTGATAAAATAATTTTCAGCACCCTTACTGCCCATATAAATATGAAACAATCTCAAAGACAGGTTGGTCCAAAAACTCAGTAGTTAGATTTTGCTTATACCTATGCGGCCGGGAGGTAGCGGCAATCATAAAGTGAACGCGTAGTATGTAAGCCTCGCGTGCACTTCGGCCCACATGTTCACGAATTAATGTTCGACCATAGTGTACTTTACCTACTAATATTCAAAATTAGACGATGAAAGTCGCAGGAAATTCTTATAATGTACACTTAATTCTTGTGATTTGAGATCCATAAATAATGTGTTATAGGTTTTTCCCGACGAGGATTTTTATGGTCTTCCACTATAATGTAAGCTGCACTAGACACTAAATCAGACGCCCCATGTTCGCGCAAAAGTTTGCTTAATACTGCGGAGACTACGGAGCAGATGTGTGGCAAGTAAAAGTTCACAATAGCGTCCACATTGGGCTCCGCGAACCTGTAACATAGGTTCGCGGAGCGCGAGGTTCGCGAACCTAAGTGGGTACCCACCCTAAGCTGTAAAGGCTTTTTCTTTTTCTTCTTTCTTTATTTACGCAATAAATTGCAATTTAAGTTCTTCATACCCACGGATACGCCCGCTATCTCACACCATTATGATAATATGAGGTCATGGCCTCTACACTTAGTATTTACCAGATATGCATAAAAACCCAAGTTTATTGTTTGGATTGGAATCACAGCTGTCTGTGTGGAAGTTGATAGAAGTTGTGCAATAATGTAGGTACCTACCTAATGTGTGCAGAATACAGAAAAGTGTAACATTATGGTTCTATCACAGCTACGATCACAGCATTCACAGCCTATACAAAGTGCAAAAAACCCCTAAAGTCGTAGTAATGGTAGATATGGACTATTCAACTGAACAACTTTTACTATTGGACCAACTCTGAAATCGCGAAAAAAATCAGCGGTTTCATACAAAAAATCCTTACTAATATTATAAATGCGAAAGTCCGTTTGTTTGTTTGTTACGCCTTCACGTCCTAACTACTGAACCGATCATCATGAAATATTTGCATACACGTTGTCAGGGGTATCAGAGAAGGACATAGGGTACCTTTCATCCCGAAAAAAATTATAGTTCCCGAGGGATAACAAAAAACCTTTCCACGCAGATCAAGTAGCGGGCGGCCGCTAGTAATAACTAAAGTAGGGCCACTTTAAAAGGCCACATTTGACACTTCATCAAAATTTTTCAACGTAACCTTGTAACAGCGGGCATAAAATATTATATATTTTTTCGATGTTAGAATTGCACAATTGCTTCATTTTTTTCAATTACGCTAATGAATTCTAAGTTATTGATTTATCCGAAAACTAGCTTCCGCCCGCGACTTCGTCCGCGTGGATATTAGTGAAAATTTTTGGGGAACCTTCAACCAGGATCCGGGACAGGGATTTGAATGATGATTTTTTGATTTGATTTTCAATACATCTTAGTTAAAATTAAACAGTAAGTACTTTTTCATAATAATTTAATTCAAATCCCATGTTTGAAGTCTGTATTGATTCATTCACTTTAATGGATGTTTTGAAGCTATGAACACCTACGGTCACCTCACTATGAATCTAAAATTGACAATGTCAAATGTGACCTATTAAAGTGGCCCTACTTTATCTGATTTTTTTTGTGATTTCAGAGTTGGTCTTCAGTTTGATAGTCCCTAACTACCCAATGATATATCAGACATTGTATCTACCGTATTTTATTGCCTTTGCTCGCCGATTACCTATAACGCAGTGTGCCTAAGTCGCGTTATGCCTAGACCAAACGAGATGGGCGTATTGTGACTTAGGTCAATTACGTTTTAGTTCAATAGCGAGATAGGCTTAGTGAGACTAGGCGTGAAATACACAGAAGCGACGCGGCGCGGATACGGCGGCGATACGGTGCAGATGTGAGACTTTCGGATGCTTTCAGCCAATCAAATACACGCGTATCGCCGTCATCGCCGCCGTATCTGCGCCTTATCTCCGCCGCATCTCTTCTGTGTATTTCACGCCTAAGGTTCATTGAATTGTAGTTCAAGAGCGAGATAGTGCTTTAGGAGTTTTTTTTTGTAACACGTATAAATAACCTCTTTCTATCATATTAGTACTTACAGTGAACGTGTCCGGCATATTTTTGAATATTATTATGCAGCTTATAAAAATAAATATTAGGCTGAATGGAACAATCATTTTCCTAAAATGCTTTGTAAAAAAACAATTTTTCCTATGATTTCTGTATTCTGCAAGAGGATAATGACCCTAAATACCGTAGTCGGCTCTGCACTTCTTGGAAAGCGGAACGTGGTATTGATGTGCTGGATTGGCCCTCACAGACTAGTCTGATGCCCATCCAATTGAAAATATTTGGGCGTGGGTGAAGCCTAAAATAAGGACAACAAATGCAGTAACCGTCGCTGACATTACTCGTGAACTGAAATCCGCGTGGAAGTCTTTACTGAGAAATTGGCGGAAAGTTTGCCGCAAAGTTGCCAAGCGATTATGGACAATAATGGAGATTGGTCGCCGTATTTATATTAAAGCATCCAACAGCAATAAAAGACCAAACTGATTATAAATTTACCGTACAATATTTCTCGGGTTGTCTTTGGAATTTGCCGGTCACGCTCTTTTCGTACATAGTGTAATTAGTGTGTTTGGTTTCGAGTGCTATCAAGCACATTTTGTCAGGGGTACAAAAAAAGACGTAGGGTACCTTTCTTTCATACAGAAAAAAAGACTTTGAGAACTGTCTTTTTTTAGGGAACAGGGATGGAAAAGTATATTTTTCTAGTTTTTCCTCGAAATCAAGCGCCCTCTTGCGGAAAAGTAAATCTTTATTTTGAAGAAGATGGAAGCGAGAAATAGCACTGCTGTTTTCACTGCCATTAGAGATTTTCTAAGGGAAACCTCTAGATGTCGACATTGTTATATTGTGTCCCACGTCCTGTACTCGCCAAGACCGCAATCTCCTCGTAGCCAAACTAAAATCAGAACCATTAAATAGTTGTAACTACCAGTGTGTACTAGCTTTGATAATAGTTTTCATGAAAAGTAGGTACTTATTTTTTGATATTTTCTCATTCTCAGTGCTATTTTTATACAATACTAAATAATATACTAGAAAAACTACAGTAAAATAGTCACTCGGTGAGCTACTCGGTCATCCAAAGGTCGCGGGTTCGATTCCCGTCTGAGAATTAATCTGGGTATTTTTTCTAATATATTATTTCGTATTATTTAGGTATCTTACTTGGCAGGTAAAAGATGAACTCGTTTTGTACGTTTTTTTCGAAGATAATAAAGGAATGGTCTGAATCACAATTTCTAAACCACTACTGTACCCGAGCGTGTACCAATCAAAATCGCAATTTGTACATTCATTATACAACTTCAATTACTACAATAAAATAACAAATAAAGAACCTACTCATAACTTGTTACAAGCCAAAAGCTTTTATTTATTCTTATGGTGGTGCGCTTATTACGTAATAAGGAATAATTTAAAATGGTTTTCCAAAATTAGTCAAATAGCCTAGTAAAAAAACTAAGATTTTTTTCTTTATTTATTCTTTAGTGTCTACGTAAGTACTTATCAAAATATTGCTTACTTTTTCTTTAGTAAGTATCAAAATTTAATTATTATTTAATTATTTTCATGGTAATGAAGGCGTTAATAAAAAATACAGAATAGAGAAACATTGTAGTATTTTTATTTAATAAAATAAACATACATTTGTACCAACAATGTTATGTTGAAAGTTCCGTCCGTTATTATAGTAGGAAAATCCAATAATATTAGATTGGTAGGAAAAATCCAGAATATTATTGGATTTTTCCTACTATATCGAGTCATTCTGAACTTACCATCCAAATTTCAAGGATGTGTCCAGTCCATGAAACTAAACAACTTTCTCTAAGAACATGTGTCGAATTTCGCCACAAAATTTTGGTCATTCCATACTAAATTGATCACGTGAACTCTTTGATTTGTATGGAAAGTCGATTTTTATTTTACATATTTGACCATGTGTTCATTAGAGAAAGTTGTTCAGTTTCATGGACTGAACACATCCTCAAAATTTGGATGGTGAATACAAAATGACCTTGTATGTTAACATTTTCCTTTCTATGCAAATAATTAGTAAAAACTTGATACAAATAAAAAAAAACATAAAAAATAATAAACTTAAATTAGGTACATTAACTTGAAGTTAAAGATAAAATAATTATTATTACTTATAATATATTGTAGAAAAAAAACGAAAATCCTTTTGTAATTTATATAAATTTATACAAAAAACTTAATTATAATTTATAATTATGTTATTAGTATTATACAAGGTACAAAACTGAACAACTTTTACTATGGGACCAACTCTTAAAAATCGCAAAAAAAAAATCAGCTGTTTCATACATTTTGATATTTCCATTATTAATTTTTGTATGAAACAGCTGTTTTTTTTACGATTTCAGGGTTGGTCCCCTAGTAAAAGTTCAGTTCAGTTCAGTTTGATGGTCCCTGTCTACCATATTCGGCTTTATAAGGTTATTACCAAACACCAAACATTCTGTATTTTTATTGTTATTAACATAATTATAAATAGTAATTTATAATACTATGTTATTAATCGAAAGGATTTTCCGCCATATCGGTGAACGCCTCAGAATCTATTATTTATTTTTAAATAAAATTATTTTTTACATCAAAGTAGAAAAATGGCAACGCGTAGAATGAATAGACACTTATAAAATCATACAATATTCGACATTATCAACCACGTTCAACTTAATAGCGAGTTTGGGATGGTTTTGGTAATAGGGGAGAGTAACCTACATATATTGTACCGACTCCTAAATTGTACCACCTTCAAATTTCCGACTTAACGGTGCCATTATTCTACACTGGCAACACAAAACGAGGCGACTATAGCGCCACTGTCACTGCGCCATTTTGTTTCTTCGTATGGCACCGTTAATTCGGAAATTTGAAGGTGGTACTATTTAGGAGTCGGTACAGTATAGGTTACTCTCCTATATACATCCCTTCACCATTCACACCTTTAGTTGGTTTTAGATAAATTGACCGCTCTTTAGAATTCTGCTTTCCCTTTTAGTCTACACCTTTTATAAAAATAATTATTGAGACCGTATATTCCGATCACCTAACATTTTCAATTTTTCAATACAAATGATTCAAAGAACTCTGCACGAGCCGTTATGAAGGCAAACTTTGGAAATTCACACAAATAAAGGATATAAGATAAACAAAACACGCAATGTCATTTAGACAAATACTTCATTATTCCTATAAAAACGTCTTTAGAAACTTCGAATACTAGTAAAAAACGTGTGAAAAAGCAATACTTATCTTATTTTCTCTGTAATTAAAATCATTTTTGTAATTTTTGCTCTATAGTGCACTCTTTGACAATTCACACAATAAGTTAAAAAATATTAATGAGGCGTATTCTCATATTATTATGATAGGTACAGCACAGCTAAAACATTCGTGAAAAATGCTTTTGACATGCAAATTTGTAATTCCGCTTGAACAGATTGTCGTCTTATGATTAAAATGTTTTATTTCTTTCTATACTGACTGCCACTAATTTAAAAATGTTGCTTCCTAAAACTAGAGCTTACATCAATAGTTTAATGCTGAAAGCATATTTAGATTTTGTCTTTGGAAAGACGCTAATTTCGTTTGAAATGGGAATATACAGTCTTAAATTTTTATTTCATAAAGAGTGTTCGAAGCATGCCATTGATTATTGAATTGAATTTGATCTTCGGTCAAGCGCCATTTTCAGTCCATCTACTAACAATTCTTCTTTCTACGCGTCGTAGTAAAGGAAGTCCTGAAAAAAACAGTTCATTACATTCGCCAAACCCCTAAAATGATTCGTAATTTGGTAGACTAATGGAATATTAATTTATTGATAAATGATAAGATAATAAATAAAGCAAAATAATATTCAGAATATCTTTTGGTTTAAATATCAAAATTTTCGATCAGCCATTTTAATGTCCCCACTGCTGGAGCAAAGGCCGTCCTTATGGGTGGATAAGGAGAATGGGCCATAACCCACCACACAGACCCAATGCGGATTGCTGGGTATTAACGACTGCAAATGCACCCGGTACCAACGGCTTAAAGTGCCTTCCGAAAGTGCCGAAGCACGGAGGAAATCGAGATAATAAATATTTGGTCACCCATCCTATGACCGACCCTTGTGAAAGTTGCTCAATTTCCGCAATCGCAGGGCCAGGCGCTAAACTACTGCGCCACCGAACTCCTTATTTTCAATTCATAAAATTCATACCAAATATTGTCACAATACTACTTTGAAACGATGGTGATGTCACAGAATATACAACATGTTACAAAAACCCCTAAAACCGAATATGTTAGATCAACCCCGGAAAATTATTATAAACCCTGAATACCCACACTTTTTTGAAAAAAGAAAAGAATATTTTCGTTTTCATGGCAAACTGCATAGTGGCAACCCTAAACCTAAATTGTGTTTTGCTTTTGCCCATTAATGGAATTGATTATCGAAAACAATAGTTTATTTACGTCTAGGGTTGTCACTTTGCAGTTTTCCATACAAATAAAAAACCGACCAAGTGCGAGTCGGACTCGCGCACGAAGGGTTCCGTACCAAAAAACGGCAAAAAAAAAAAAAAACACGTTTGTTGTATGGGAGCCCCCTTAAATATTTATTTTATTTTGTTTTTAATATTTTTTGTTATAGCGGCAATAGAAATACATCATCTGTAAAAATTTGAAGCGCGATAGACCCCCTTCGTTTTCTCCTTGCCTCACGGTCACGCCACTGTCGTCATGCCAGTAACGTTAGTACATTTGTTAGCGATAATTTATCGATAATCTATCGAAAACTTTCAAAAAGTTGACGAACGGTGGCGTGAGGCAAGGAGAAAACGAAGGGGATCTATCGCGCTTCAGGTGCCGAGTTAACTCGACCGGGTTGTAAATAAAAGAATCTATTCCTAAATAGACCGCCACGGGGCGCCGCCAGCCCTGAGGCTCGTTTTCAATTTATTGCATATTGGGATGAGACCACATTGGCAAGATAGCCATTAGTTTGGTGTTATCGAATATCGTCGTTTGGGTTGCGAAGTTGGAAGTTTCTGGGAGATATGCCACCCTGAACATGGCCTACGAACCAATCGCATGTTGATATAAATTGTGAACAGGGTCGCAGGTGGCATCATTACAAACATGCTAGACATCGGCTTGGTTAGTTTTTAGAAAGTCTCTTTTTCCAAAAAATAAACGACTACATATTGGTATGTAATTGCATTTAGGGGGTGGGGTACGTCCCAGACGTATATAAAACCACACTCTTGCGTCACTTTCAGGAAGCGAAGGCCAGGTAAGTTTCACATTTCACATAATATATGCTCTTGTGAGATTATTTCTTCGATCAGAGGTCATGTTTAGGGTGACATAGCTCCCAGAAGCTTCCTACTTCGCAACCCAGAAGACGATATTTAATAACACCACGCTAATGGCTAATCTTGCCAATGTGATCTCGTCCCAATATGCGATAGATAGAAATTGAGCCTCTGGGCCAGCGGTCTAAAATAGATGGGTAGGTGGTACATACTTATTAAAACACCTATTTACCTACTGAGACACGAGATAAGACGGAAATACACTATTGTGTTGTGTTGTGTCGTGTCGCGACACGGTACGTATCGGTTTCATACATTTAGTATGGTTAGAAATACATTATTGTCTTGTGTTGTGTCGACACGACACACTGTATATGTTTCTATCCATACTAAATGTATGAAACCGATACGTACACAACACAATACCTAGCATATTTCCGTCTATAGGTTTTGATGCTAAACAACAATACAAAACAATAAAATGGGAAATCAAAATATTGTCGAAATAAATACGAATCAGAAGAATCGAACACTTACTTATCGATTACCGAATAGACAGTTTTGAGTTTTGAATGAGCAATAGAATGAGAATTTCAAGTGTTTTGTTTTGTCACGAGTAGGTAGATAATGATCTAAAATGAGTCACCAGGTAGTAGGTACTCACAATGAGGAAGCAGGTTCCAATAATGGCAGCCTTGTAGCGTACGTCCAGATTGACGGGGAAGCTGATCCTGAAGGAGTCGTTTTTGGTGAGCAACTCCTGCGCAGCCCCGCCCCACACCTTGCGGATCACGCCCACGCGCTGCTTGTTGGGGCTGAAGATCTGGAATCATTATTAAAAGACATTGTAATTTGTAACATTCTACTAACAGATTCCATTTTACCTTATACAAAAGTCAAGGGACATTATAGACATTTAGTACAGCTGTACGTATTCTGTTCTGTGCTTATAGCCCACTCGTCACTGAACTAAAGTTACGTGTTACTGATTATTAGTTCACTGGAGTAAATTGACAGATTCTAATGTCACATTGTAAAATAATGTCGCACTGACCTGCATATATTTACACTGGACAGGCTTATGTCAAACTATTTTTGTGCCTATTTGATTCCCGCCATTTTGGCGCTGTAGGACGTAGCGTGAGCATAGCGTGAGGGACATGGTACTAAAGTTTGAAGTCTGGAGAGACCATCACGGCAACCATTTTCATATTGTACGTCAAAATTAGTTCTTTAGACGCTTTCAATTTTACGCTAGTGGCGTTTCAAATAGGCACAAAAACTTAGCTGTCAAATCATACAGACAGCCAGTCCAGTTAAATAAAAAAAAAAAATTTCAATGTCAGTGTAATGTTGCCTTTATTTATTGTACTAGTGCTGCGTTTCGTTCATTGTGATTCAGTTCACTCACACAAAGTCAGTAACGTTCATGGTTACAACTGGGACATTTTACGTTCGTGGTTACAACCGTAAACGTCAGATTACTCCAGTGAATTAATAATTAGACTTTTTAGTGGCGCTTATTATTTGTGATTGTGACAGTATTTTTTTAGGTACCTACATACGCAATTTTATAATGATTAATGAGTAATGAGTATTAATAAAAATAAAAATAACCGATGCCTTTTGTGTTTTACACGACTGCCCAAACAAACAGAGAATGAAAATGTGTTCAGGGTTCATGTGTGTTGATATATTATGTGGTTATGTGAGTTTCTTTTTTCCTCCATAACTTCTAAATGCCTCAACGGAATTGAATGTATATAGTCTATTATACCCTAAACATCGGGCATCATTAGAATCCTTACATCATCCCAAAGTGACACTGGGTTTTTTTTAATATGGCGAGGCGACTGTACGACGCCACATTCAATTGAAAAAAAATCTTCAATTATGTGTTACAATATGGGCATCAAATGAAAGGCCTTGATAAGCATATTACAAAACTACATATATTATTAGGATTATCACTGTGCATTAAGAAATAAAAAATATTATAAACACGACTGCCCTGCCAGACAAACTAAAAAGTTAAATAAGGTGCATTCGGCTTATCCCGAAAATCGGGTAATTCGGATAATTACTTATTACTACTAAACGCGGCAGATTTTATTGCTCAGGCAAAATTCACCTGACGCCATCTTAATCCGCTCCCCCACCCGCACCGCCCGGGTCGCTTTGAGAGCGAATAAGTGTGTCGAATTCAAAATTTTCGAGAACGAGTGCTATTTCCCGCGTTTTTGGATTTTCAGAATTACCCGAACATCTGTAATTAAGAAGCCTGGTAAGTTATTTAACTAATTGTTTTGTAAGTTGATAGATTTTCGTTTTATTGCACTACTTAGATGGTTTAGAATACTGTAGCTCAAGGTTCTATTATTTTTCGGATTTAGCCGTCTAGGGCAAATCCGAGCTAAATCAGAGTTCGGATTTACCCGATGTTGGTTTTCTATAGGAACAGTCAGTGGTTCAATATTTATGTTTTTTATGGACTAATGTTCATTTGTAAAACAAATGAACATAAGTATAAATAGTATAAATAATAAGTATAAATAAATAGTAATTTTTACTTCAGCTACATTTTGACATTGAAATTTTGACATTTTTTTTGACATTGACATGAAAGGTCAATTTTATAAATATTAACAAAGAATTCTCTGCACTATTTTTTTTTAACTAGGTTTTTTAATTTTTTGATACTTGTATAGGTAGTTTTGGTACAAATTAGGTACAAACGACCATTGAACGAAAAGTGACATAACTTCCTTGAAACTATAGGCTAAGTAAGTACAAAGTAAAAGATTTGTTTAATTTTTAATATTTTTATAAGTGGAATACTTAACAAGTGTCATAGCAGTCGGGGGACCTCTTTGATTAAAAATTGATCTACAAAACGGTCCCCCAACTGCAATGACACTTGCTATTTACTTTTTAGTTTATCTGGCTGGGCAGTCGAGTTTTATATAGTTTCAAAATCAGATCGCGCCAAATCAAGACTTTGATTCTTAGTTAGGACAAGAAGGACCCTTATACGGTTGTTGATAAATTCAACAAAAACATGAAGGAAGGGCACCTTCACGTCACGTGGATAATGAAACAATAGGAGACGGCCTGGCAAAGCAACAGAGCGACCGTCTAGACGCGACAAACGAATTACACATATCGTGTCATGTCAAGGTCATGGCGCTCGTATTTTAATCCTGCAATATGGCGATACATTCGCCACACTGCCCCCGGCCGCGTTCTTTTGTTGCCAGGCTGTAACGTGCCTATACATACAGGGTAATTTTTGGACCTCTTTTCAAATTTTATCAGGTCATTCTATAACAGCAGCTCAGACCAAATAAAACTAAGAACAGCCAGTACAAACAATCTATGAAGTAAAAAAAAAATTTTTTTTTGTACATTTTTACCCCAAACTTTTCCCTACACAAATTGAAATTATTGTTGGCACTGTTTGCGCTTCGCACAGTCGACCCGCGCGAGCCCCCTTCTGCCAGCCGCCTTCCCCCGCTCGCGTCCCGTATGCGAGGATGAGATTTTTAGGATATAAAAAGTGTCTGCAAACTGTGAATTTAAAAAGAAATTAAACGTGATTATCTCATATATATATTTTTTTTTTATTACATACTTGACCTTATATTTGATTTTGTAAAGAGGTCGCAAAATGACCCTGTAGAACTTACAGTGACACAGTTAGATACCACCTCTATAGTCTAGTGGTTTGCCCACCCGTGTAAGACGCAGGGGACACGGGTTTGATTCCCAGGAGGGTACAATTTGTACTCTGTTTGGTTGGTGGTAGGGCTTATTTCAAGTACGCTTGGCTAGCTACCACCATCTTACTCAAGTCTGACACCATAACAACAATTTAAAAATTGTTGTGTTCCGGCAGTTAGAGGTAAGATAGCCAGTTCCTCAGTGGTGAGGATTCCGGGTTAAGTGCGCTTCCACCTTCGGCCTTATCGTCACTTAATATTAGGTGTAGTGAAAGTCAAGCACTATCCCGTTGTGGATAAAAAAAAAGTTACCAGTTCTCACCTCAAAGTCACATTCTACAGTGGTGACTGCTGGTCCTTTTACCCTCAAGACGAGGCGGTCTTGAGGGTCGTTGATGTTCAGCACAGCCTTGAGGAAGGTCACCTCTTGGCGGACCACGCTGGCCAGCTGCCCGCACACTGCCACCTCCATCTTGTCCGGACCGAAAGTATACGGCCGCCTTAATGCGATCACCTGAAATTCACGACAAAATCTTGGTTTATTATGTATTATAATTTGTGAAGAGTAAGTATTTGTCTACAAACTATACATCGTGAAATTTTAATCATTTGGTTCCCCCAGTGGAGTGGTTCCACTCATCATCTGTTCCATACATCAAATTCAAGGTCGAGTAGGTAATGTGCTTTTGTATGGAAAAGCTGATTGTTTTGGGATATCAGAGTTGGTCCCATAGTAAAAGTTGCATGTAATCATGAGTGGAACCACCCCACTGGGGAACCAATGATTAAATTTTTAGGGTGTAAAATCTTATAAAGGAAAATTACGAGGTTTTTCTAGTAGCCTGACTTAAGAAATTCATTTTATTTGGCGTCTTTACCTACATTAGATGTTTATCTAAACAATGAGATGAGAACATCAATGATTGTAATATTTTGTTAGTATTTAATTAAGTTGATGTTAGGTAATAGAAATCAATAAATACCATTATTGATTAAATTTAATATAAATTTTTATTTCTCAGACAACATTTACTCCTATATATTGTGTCATCAACCACAACACCTATCGATCCCTTTCAAGCGTAATTTTATAGCCCACCTGCGACTATAATGGAGTAGACGTCTGTCAACAACATAAGGTTGATGGTCCGTGCACCAGCGAGGCGATGCTAATTCTGAATTAACTTCTCACTAACATAATTGAACTGTAAAACTCGTACGATCCAATATCAATTATTAACCATAGCAGTTCGCAAGCTTCATTTGCAGTGAAGAAACTCTATGTAGGTCCTAGTGGCTCTGTGAGCTGTTAGACCTCGCATTTGTGAATTTTTGAACATTTTTCAAATGGCTGAAATGTCTTTTTTTGAAAAATTTCAAAAGAACGAATCGAAAATAATACTGTAAGTAGGTATAATCTGCTCACAAAATTCATAAGAATCGGTTTAGAAATGCGACCTGTAGAGGAGACTGGAGAACAGACGGACATATGTAAGATGAAAGACTAAATTGTAGATCATGAAATGAAATAAAATATCTTTATTAAAATTCGCAACCCATAGTAAGTACTTTAGTACAAAAAATTGCTATATGGAATCTATCCAATTACTTAAATCTTATTGAAGTTATCGCACATCTTTCTCAATCCAAATCATTTCAACTCCCGATGGAACAGATTTTTCAGCAACAATTTTCAATGGCGAATGTCCGAAAAAAAACAAAAAAAAAATATTTTTTATAAGTAGGAATAAGCTCCCTTAGTAATAAAAAAAGTTTCTAAATTTTTGGTTGCGTAAAAAGTTAAAAAAAAATAAAGTTTCTTCGACTTCACAAATGTACGAAAGTATAACAGGTTGTGGCGGGTGGTGGCAAAGGTTTAATCTCCATTCTGCTGTTACTTTCGTACATTTGTGAAGTCAGAGAGACTTTAATTTTTTTATTTTTCACGCAACCGAAAATTTTTTAACTTTTTTTATTACTAAGGGAGCTTATTCCTACCTATAAAAAAATAATCAGCCAATTTGATTTTTTTCAGACATTCCCCATTCTTGCTTCGTCGCAGCTCGCTTTGCGGTTGCGGGGCCAGTGGAGTTCGCACCTACAATTTCATGTATGTACGTCTCGTCAGCATTGTGCTCACGATTTATTAAAGAGATAGGTACGTCTGCTATTTCTTCATTATTATTATCCCGAGGAGAATTGATAATAGTTAATTTACTATAGGTACGAAAGTCTTGGCTTGCGGTTAGTTACAAAAAAATCCGATACTAAGTACGTAAAGTGTGAAGTTGAAGTTTGAAGTATTTCTTATTTTTACATATTAAACATTATCTAAATAAACACGTCCGTTCTTATCTCATAAAGCTTGAGGACGAATTCTGAAGGTTACTGGTGGTCTAGCCACTTTTTTCTTTTCATAGTTTCTACCATTTGTATTCATGCTGGCAATCCTTCTGGTCTCGTTTTATAACATTGAATAATTTTATTTGGTACTTACCTATTCATTTGTTACACGGATCATTTGTTTTAATATAATGTTCAATAAATAAATATTTCGCTGAAATTAATTCTAATAAACTAGTAATTCTAGTATTATCAACTATCATTAATACTTGTAGGTTCTTATCAGATAATGTTTGTCCGAGGATGGGAGTCTCCTTGAGGCTCCCAGCCTATTCTATTTATGACATTTACCCAGTAACTCAATCATTGGATTTACAGGAAACCTGGAAATATTGTTAAATTAGTACTTAAGTAGGTATAATTTACCATTTGAAAACTGTCGGTTAAAAGCAGCTTTAGATAAAACTATCAGTGTTCACAAAGACATACAAGGTTATATTGGAAATCATCGACATGAGTATCGATAATATAATAATTTTTGATCAATCTCTACGCCTTATTTTCTCAAGTTCACGGACATAATATCTTTTTATCTAACACATAATGTTTAGAAATCAGCCTTTATTTAGAAAATAGGCGGTTAATAGCATGATATTAGTGTATTACTTAGTGTGGTTAGGAATATATTCAACTAAAATATGATATATGAAAATGGTACTTGTACAATCTTATTTACCTGTGAAATGAGTGTTTATCTGGGTTGTTGTCGTAAGTAATATTACAATTCAGTACAGAACACGACACCATTATTGGTTTATATAGCTTTATGAGCCAAACCGATCAGATCGCGGTCAAAATTACAAAATAATCGTGTGGACGCTTTTCACCAAGATGATAACAGACGATAAATGAAGTCAAACTAGGTTTTGCTGTCATTTTCTTTTTCTCGCACATCGCATAAGCCGTAAGAATCGGTTTCTCACTCGCACCATTGTCCGTCTACTTGAGCGTAGCGAAATTTTTCTATGTCTATGCTTCACCCGAATCCTAAGCCGGTTTCGTACAAAGATCATCTTTTCCTCTTTGACATAATCAACAGTTTCGGCGACCGAAGAGCACTAAGCAATAGGTAACTGACGGAACACAAAAGCACAGTTTAACAAATTTGACAAAAGTGTTAAAATTATTTTCGTTATGGCATCAAATTGCATTTTGGTGAACTTGTTTTAGTGGTATAGGGCTAGGCTGCCACCGACTTGAAAATTTGTAAAACAAATCTGAATATTTCACTTGCCACCTTTAAAAAACCGGCCAAGTGCGAATCGGACTTGCGCACGAAGGGTTCCGTACCAAAAAACGGCAAAAAAAAAAATACGTTTGTTGTATGGTAGCCCCCTTAAATATTAATTTTATTATGTTGTTAGTATTTGTTGTAATAACAGTAACAGATTTACATCATCTGTGAAAATTTCTACTTTCTAGCTATCACGATTCATGAGATACAGCCTGGTGACAGACAGACAGACAGACGGACAGCGGAGTCTTAGTAATAGGGTCCCGTTTTTACCTTTTGGGTACGGAACCCTAAAAATGAATGTAGCTACTTGTTAGAATTTGCCGTACCTACCTATTCTTAATTTCTTCATGTATGTATCTAAGATTTTAATAAAGCTTACCGCTTTTAAAAAAAAATTACCGCATTCTTTGGTATACTAAATGCTAGAAAAGCCCCCAATCTTGTACAAATGGATCATTATCGCCCGCGGACATCTACTGATATTCTTAACAAGATCGCGCTCCCACATAATACATATTATTCTCGTTTTGTTAGACAAAAACCCCGTTCCGAATATACCCTCTACTTGATCTTGTGGAAGAAAAAATATAGGCAAGGTATTTTCGAGTCAAGACATGAGCCCAATTTGATCAAATTACTTGGAATTATGTATGAGCGGTGAAGTGACATTCGAGATTCGATAACTATTAAAATTAAGAAATGTTGTATTTTACGTAGTACCTATGTACTTATTATTAATATATTTTTTTGGTTTTGTTCTTATTTAGAGGCAGTACAAACTTATTTTTAAAGAAATAATAAAATACCTAACTTTCTACTCATGGGGAAAATCTAAGTACCTACCCAACCAACATTTTGGCGCTAGTTTCCACCTTTCTTAACGTTTGTATTGGTTTAATGGGTGTATAAAAGCGTCCAGTAAAACTTTTGTTTGTTCAATGGTCATGACTATAACTAAATAACTCATCAAGATGAGTAACAGCAGTAAGAAGACATAATATGACTTAGGTAGGTATAAAAGAGAAAAGCTGAACCACAGTAACACTAGGTATTGTAACTTCAAGTAACAATAAGAACCTAAGGTAATAAGTAAGGTTTCTAG
The DNA here is from genome assembly GCA_943789525.1 of Agriphila geniculea. Classification (NCBI taxonomy): domain Eukaryota; kingdom Metazoa; phylum Arthropoda; class Insecta; order Lepidoptera; family Crambidae; genus Agriphila; species Agriphila geniculea. Next base: position 25,686,559 of record OX038871.1, read on the forward strand.
TAAGTCTCACTATTTCCAAGTGTTCTTAAAGAGTGCTAAGTAAATGTTTTATACCACTTAACTAAACTAGGAAACGTAATATTACTTAAGGAGGTATAAACGGTATAGTCAGAACCATCATAGCACCTGCTTTTATAAATTCAAGTATCAGAAAATACTTAAAGTAATATTATAGTTTCTTATAACTCTTTCTACCGATAAGAGCTCTAGAAAGTAGTTAGAAATTTTTTTTTATCCCCTAAGTTGATATAAAAGTGTCAATCGCAACCTATTTACAGCTACTTAATTTAGTAATTAGAAACCCCTATATATGATAGCAATTGGTATTATGGAGTTACTTTTAGAGCCCTAATTATTACAGCGGGGTTCAAATTTACTTTTATGCTATTCTTAGCAATATTAACATGCAAATTAACCATTGTAACTCTTATTTTCACTTGATATCATAAAACATATAAAATATTACTTTTATAGATGTATAATGTCTCTAACCTCTAAATGTTATCTTTTCTGATCTGATTACATGCAGATTACAGTGATACCTATAAGTAGTCAGAATTTTGTGATTTTTGCCATAAGTTCGTGGATAAAACGAAAGTGTCATTGTCAGTCAGTCAGTTAACAGAAACGTAACCCTAAAATACCACTACCTTTACATCCAAGTTAAACCATAATACAACCAAACACCTTAAACTTGTACTCTTATTACCTTTAAAACCCTGTTCTGGTATTACAAGTGCAACAATAGTTCTAATTACAGACCATCTAGCACTTTTTGTTCATTAACAGTAATAATAGGAACCTAGGGTAATAAGGAACAGACGTCATGCTAAATCAAACATAACCTAAAAATAATCCAGAAATAAAACTAGTTTAAAACCCATTTTTGTATAATTTTCTCATTTTAAAACACAATATTATTACTACAATACACAATAACTGTAAAAGACAGAGCCAATATCCTGTTTTTATATAAATTTATATTGTGTGTATGCCCCGCGTGATAAAATACAAATTATTTTTAATTCAAATATCACTTATTTTCAAGGCCCTTCAAAATTGAGATGCAAAACATATATTATTCTCTCAATAAAGTAGCCCTCGCAATAAATGTTAGCCATATGATGAAGAAATCAAACTTGACTGATGAAGTTATTGACAATCTTAATTACACTTCCTTAGTTGGCCATCAATGTTTACACGATATCACACATCACACATCACCAGTAACACTTTAAGAACTAAAATAATGAAAACTAATAGAAGAAGAAAACGCGCTACAGCTCTGAGTTGCGAATCAGCACTGATCAAGATACATAAAGTAACTCCAAGAAAAAAATGAAACTCAAAAAGGACTAATATATTACTATAAAAGTTATACCAGCAGACTTTAGAACTTGTGTACCACCTATAGTTTTTATTATAACCACAATACAGACTTTAAAGTGCTTGAGGTAGCAACATTTATATTATACCACCATTATAGATACGAAAAATTGTTTGCCATTAACGCCACTCTATAACTGTAATGTAACTCTCAGTACTAAATAATATACTAGAAAAAATACGACTCGCACCAGATCAATACTCAGACGGGAATCGAACCCGCGACCTTTGGATATCCGGTCCAATGCTCTGAGTGTTAAAAGAGTGAGCATTATAACCATTCTATTACTTATAGCGCTATAAGACGTGGGCCCAAATAAGAGGTTGTAAGGGGTTAGAGCGTGCTCTAACACCAATCACTAAAACCTTTGTATAACTCTTGCTTGCCAAAATCACTTTTAAATAACTATTTTAACACCAATTCTTATTACTAAAATGCTAGTTGGGTATCTAATAGAATATAGTATTATGTAATCTGTGCTAATAGTATGTTTTTCGAGTTAGCTGATACATGCGTCACAAAATCTCATAGGTATAGCCTGGTATGATAACATTGCAATGTTTTTAAAGGTAAAATATTGCACAAAATAACATAAATAGTATACTATGTCTACTTAGTACAAAAGTTAGTAGCTGTCGTAGCATCCACCAACTGACACAGAATCCGTAGTAACTACGAAGTAGCGTGTAGGAACCATAGGAATAAGTTTTTCGATAATGTCTATCATCGTAGCAGTTGATAACAACAAACTTCGTATTCCCAAATCCATTCATTATCCAGTTCATAGGCTTATCCACAGAACACTGTGACCTATCAATATTAAGTAGACGAGGTAAAATAAATTAATAAAAACTTCTGCATACCTTTTATCATTTCGTAACTGTTAACGATAATGTAGTAGATAGCTACATTAACTTTTTGAATGTCATAACTTAGCTATCGAGTGCTACGAAAGCCATTAATACTTCAATACATACTGTATTGCCTTTTCAAAATGTTAGATCATTATTCGCTCAAGCATTCGTCTATATTTAGCCGAATATTGACGATTTCAAGAGTGAAATATGAACAGCCTTGTTAACGTGGGCGGTCAAGACTATTTTATGTCTAACTCTATGGTTCAGACTATTATCATATCAAATATTTGAGAATTTATATTTGCCTACCACCCATTCGAGCCTTTTTTAACTGACAGGGGCGCAAAAAACATCAGCCCCCCCTAGGTACTCAAATGGCCAATTTTATATTCGTTCGCTAACTTAAAATTAAACATACATACATACAGGTCAAAATCATATACCCTCCGTTTTGGCTTCGCCGTAAAAAAATTGCCATAAACTCTAATATTACAGGGGCCTGTTTCTCGAAAGCTACAAGCCTTGTAATACAAGTGTGTAACCATAGAAACGCTTGTAAAATTATAAAATTACAAGCGTAGCGTTTCACGAAACTGTACTTATCACGTATGTAGAATAAAATCTTAAACAAATGATAAACTTCACAAGCATATATTTACACGTGTAAGAGTAATTACGTTTCTCAAAAAAATGCGTTGACACTTGTAACTTGTGACTTTCAGAAATTTTGCTAGCAGTGTCGGGGGACTCTCAATTTTTAAGTACCGCTAATTATATAAGGTACTGAAATTAAACTAGCGGGTCAAAATCTTATACCTTCATTGTTCAAACATTGTACACGCTGAAATTATAAATTATTGTCCATTACATATAATAAAAAGGGAAATAATAAAATGGTGCCTGTATCACACTCGTAATGTTTTATGTTAAATTATGTTTGAAACCAAATATATTAAGTCTATGGTTTGAAATCTAATTCAACGATTTCAATCATGGGAAAAGTGTCTGTGAGAAGTTCTTATATTGGTCAGTTTTTAAGAGAGATCATCCAATCGAACTTGTGAAATTCGAAATACTGCCAAGTTATTTTACAAGACTTGTAATGTTTTTGTGAAACACATTTTACAAGCCCTTGTATTTTTACTCTTGTAGAATATGTAAGAATCACAAGTAGGCGGCCATTTTAATGCTTTGATAGTTGTCAATTGCTGTCTTTGAGAGACTATCAGCGACATTGACAGACATTGTTTTTAAACAATACTAAATAATATACTAGAAAAAATACGACTCGCACCAGATCAATACTCAGACGGGAATCGAACCCGCGACCTTTGGATATCCGGTCCAATGCTCTGACCGCTGAGCTACCGAGTCACTAGTGACATCGTCGAATTTTTCCTAGTATATCCTAAACTCTTACGCTGTAAGCCAGCGTTATTTCACCAATGTGAGGAATTACCTCGACATTCAATTGAAATATCTTTCCAGATATTTTAACAATTGATTAAGATGAAATAGCTATATAATTTTTAATTTTTGAGATTTTTGCATTTACAATGCTATTTTTAAACAATACTAAATAATATACTAGAAAAAATACGACTCGCACCAGATCAATACTCAGACGGGAATCGAACCCGCGACCTTTGGATATCCGGTCCAATGCTCTGACCGCTGAGCTACCGAGTCACTAGTGACATCGTCGAATTTTTCCTAGTATATCCTAAACTCTTACGCTGTAAGCCAGCGTTATTTCACCAATGTGAGGAATTACCTCGACATTCAATTGAAATATCTTTCCAGATATTTTAACAATTGATTAAGATGAAATAGCTATATAATTTTTAAATTTGAGATTTTTGCATTTACAATGCTATTTTTAAACAATACTAAATAATATACTAGAAAAAATACGACTCGCACCAGATCAATACTCAGTTGTATTCAGTCAGTCGCGGGTTCGATTCCCGTCTGAGTATTGATCTGGTGCGAGTCGTATTTTTTCTAGTATATTATTTAGTATTGTTTAAAAATAGCATTGTACCTAAATGCAAAAATCTCAAATTTAAAGACATTGTTTTTTTTTAACTGAAAAATAAAAAAAAAACAATGTCTGTCAATGTCGCTGTAGAATATGTAAGAATCACAAGTAGGCGGCCATTTTAATGCTTTGACAGTTGTCAATTGCTGTCTTTGAGAGACAGTCAGCGACATTGACAGACATTGTTTTTTTTTATTTGAAAAATAAAAAAAACAATGTCTGTCAATAGGGCCCAGGGGCCTATTGCATAACATTACTAATAATATTAGAAAATAATATAAGTTACAAGTTAAAAACTTACAAGTTGTTGTAATTTCTGTTGCATAATAAGTTTTGTTTTTATTATTAGTATGTAAATATTGCGTTGCATAAATTTCTAATAATATTATAAAATCTACAAGCTACTTTTACAAGTACTAGTATATTGTGTTGCATAAGTTTCTTTTCCGAACTTGTAATAAGGGCGCTAATAATATTAGCAAAATATACAAAATATAAGTACCTTTCCTTGGCTGAATAGGTGAAACCTTTATCCGTCTTGATTTTTCAATGAAAAATAATAATTTTGGCGATAATTAGAATGTCAATCAAACTCCATTGGCATAAAAATAAAAAAGACTGTTGGCGGGAATGGGGAACATGCATCAATTTTTTTTTTATCAAAATCAAAAGTATAATGCGTGAGAAAATCAACTGTAAAATTAAAACTTTTCTCTTGTGTTTTTTTCTCGTGATATAGTTACTTAAAGTTAGCACGCAGCAGCACCCGCCGAAAACGCTCTATACAAAAAGGTCAACATGTGTGACGTCACTCGTGTCACGTTTCAGTGTATTAGTATGGAGTTAGCCAAGAATTTTCAAATATCTCCCTAAATATTGCGTTTAAGTACATATGTGTCATACAAAATATTATTTCTTATTTGATGTTCTATCCGACTGTTAAGTGCATTATATCCGAAAACGAAAAAAAAATTCGTTATTTTCCCTTGTGTGATAAAACTAAAGTAATACATTTTATTATTTATTTTTCTGTTCCATCATGTTTTTATACGTGTCCGCAGCGATCAAGCTCAAATTTATCAAAATCGGTGACTTATGCATGTTCCCTATTAATGATCAGTCAATAAGTATTTAATACTAAATCACAGTACCTACCTATATTATATAGCTAGGATTTATACAATATACATATAAACTGTGTAGCTAATTTCTTTTTCCACGATTTCAGAGTTGATCCCATAGAGAAAGTTGTTCATATAGGCATGGGTAGAATATCCTGTTAGCTAAACATTTTATTAACCCCGTATATGTTCGATTTTTGTATGCTTTTTGGTTGCGCGTTATTTGAAATCCTTCATCTTAGAGTAAGACGCGCTTCTGTCCCAGAAAGAGAAGCCATACGAAGCTTTTCCCTCTGCCGAAGTACAAGCCCAAATGGGCATATGCGGTTGATACAACCAGTTGCGCCCGGATTTCTTTCTAGACCGAGTCCAGTCGCGCATGTGAACGCTGCAGTGTTTAAAATGCCGAATTGATGAGTTTTTTGCTGTTAAAAGAGGTCTGGAATATCAAAGTTTACAAAAAGTCGGTGTTACATTTCACATGAAAGTAATTTTTTGTCGTATTATTGCTATTTGTTTACATTTAAACATTAAATTCGTATATTTTATTCTTGATTAGTTGTCAAATTTATTCAGTGACATCGGGTCTGCTCGTCCATGGCTCCTCCGTACAAATTTCAGATCTAACGCTAGATAAATCCGAGTTCTCGCCGATGAGCAACTTAGTGATGTTACCGTATCACAATGTTTGTCGATAAAGGACATGGCCTGGTCCTGCTCCAGGCATTCTCATAAATGTGATATTCCTAAAAATTCTTAAATATTTATTAATTCTTTTTAACTTCTGACAGACTCAATTTGGTCTTTGCAGTTTTGCACTGTTACAATTCTGCGTCAAAGAGTAAAATAATATCACAGCATAAATTAATTGGTTCTCTCACAGAATAAATAATCTTTTTGATACATCTTATATTATTATACAAAAATGAATGGAATAAGATCATTTATAATAGAAAAACGTCATAAAATGCTCTTAATACGTATATGAGACTTGACAATAAGACTGAGTGTTCTTGAGTCCGTATTAACTTTTTTAAGACTAATTTAAGAACGATGACATGTCACAAAACAATTATAAGAGCCCTGTAAGCCTACCACTCTAATAACGTACGCATCCTGAGACTTTTTTGCTCCTTCCGGACCATCTGACCACCAAATCCTACCACCAGTGGTTGGTTGGAACTCCAATTTCTCAACTGACTACCCGTTATTAAATAACACCATCTTACTCCCATTTCACCACTGGTGTGGTGACCAAACCAAAAATATTATATTTATAAAATATTCAAATCTGACTGCGATATGATTATTTCCCAACTTCTGCTGACAAGGAGTTTCAGTTTTTTTATATATTTTCAATCACTTGCATCTCCAAATTACCAGAATCACATAAATATAGAAAAGGTTAACTTATGGTGGTTAAATTATGATTTATTGAAATAGGCTTACATAGTTTTCAAAAGGTCATCCGTAGTCAGGTGAAACAAAAAAACCCCCATTTCATCAGTTTCATCATTGGTGATGAATTAAGGATAAATTGCTCCCAATTCACCTCCAGTGGTCAGATGAGAAAGTCATTTCTCAACTGACCACTGGTGATGAGATTTAGTGGTCAGTTGGTCCAGAAGGTTTTTGCTTGTTGGGCTCTTTGTTGTTATTCACCCCATGTAAAATGTTTGAGTTTGTTACCTTTATTCCTTTTTCCTTATCGATATTGCTGCAACGACAATTGAGCCCAGCCCTTTATGTCAAAAACGTGTCATATTTTGATGTGTGACTCATCCGTACACAAATTTTTGCTGTTTTGTTTTAATTTTTATGTGTTGGTGTCGTCTTTACAGTGTTGTTTTTGTATGTGAGTATGCGGAACTGCACTTGTGTGCACTTTTCCCCCCCCCCCCCCGCAAAAAATGCCAGAAAAAACTGAATAGAGTAATAATCGCTAAGGCTGCTCCCTTCGATGCGAAGCCGCGATGCTCTAAGATCTTCATTATCTGATGAATATAATAAAAAAATTTTTTAAAGTTATGGTTAACGGTTTTATATTATTCTAGGTCAACGATAAAATTGCAGAATGCAATTAATTTGACAATGTACCAGAGATGTGACGTCATCCTACGAAACTAACGTTAGTTTCGTAGGATGATGTCACATCTCCAGTATATTGTTAAATTAATCACACTATAAGTACAACTAATAATTTGAAAATACGGTGCTCCTTAGGTTAGTAGAAATAAATACAAGTTTTTACGAATAATTTGTATTTTCGGTTTGATATTGCAACATAAGCTTGTAATATTAGCTAATTATATTAAAAATTTGGACTAATATTATTGGCACTTGTAGTTTATTACTTATATTTTATTATGCAACAGAAATCTACAAGTTACAGTTAAGTTACAGTTAAAATACTAATATTATTAGCTTGTACTTATCGACTTGTAAATTTGTGACTAATACTTTATCATGCAACACAAAAGTACAAGTTACAACCAAAATCACTAATAATATTAGCTTGTAATTTGTTATGCAATAAGCCCCAGGTCGTAGACTTGTAAATTCCATACAATACAACAATGTCTGTGATTTACATAAACTTGCGACATGTGACTTGATCGTCTATAGCTTTAAGTTAGCGAACGTATAGAAAATTGGTCATTTGAATAGGGGGGCGTTAGAAATCTCATTTTAACACGTTTTAGAACTCGTAGAAGGGTGAAAACTTTTTTATGTTTTTTTTTTTATTTTTTTTTACAATTGTATTTATTATAAACAAGATCAACAGTTAAACCGCGAACGCTCAAAGGAATAATTAGAGTATAATATAAGAGTATTATTTGTTAGTATAATGTAAGAGTATTATTAGTAAGTATAATATAGAGAATAAGAGTAATATAAGAGCTGACGCTCTTGTTATAATATTTGAGAGAAAAACAGTTTCATTTGGTAAACTTTCCTAAAAAGTTGCTAATATTTTCCATTTCGTCGTAAACTTACGATTTCTATTTAGTTTCCTCGGGAATTTTATGTGATTTAATTTGCTAAACTTCTAGTAGTTGCGTGTGGTTGCGTGTTGGATGGCTAATGCGTTTACTGTGTCGTGTCGTGGCACAAAGATTAAGCTCAATACATCTTGGGTTTAGTGGCTGATTTATTCAATGGCACACGCCCATTCCGTAGTATTCCGTGAGGGAACTGCGAATGACCCGGTTAATTGGAGACAAATAATTTGAGGGACCAAGACCACTACGTAGTAATGACTATTTAGTTATGGTTGACAATATTTAGAATTTTGTTGGAGTTACTAAAGATAAAAAGATGTTGTCCCGAAACTGCGTCGATTTTGTTTATTATTTAATTCAGAACCAATTAAACAATGCGATTACCCAATTTAAAATGCATAAAGTGAAGGGACCAAATTTCGAACGCGCTTGCGGTATAAATATAAAACAATGTATTTTAATCTGTAAAATTTTCTCTTTCCCATTTATACATTCTCAAGTGAAGTTCCAATGGATTACTGTACCTATATTGTCAATTTAATCCCATTGTACCTATACGTACTTTTATTTTAAAGAGATTTGGTTTTTATTATTTATCTATGAAATTCAAAAGTTACCTACTACTTTGTTTTTGTTTAGAACAGACACTCAATTTTCGGGACTAAAATACGTCATTATATTGCGTGCTTAGACTTAGACGAGACGTATTAATTATTATATTAGTACATAGTCAGTGCAAGCACGTGCGGTGTCTACAAATCTGTAAAACTTAACTCTGGTGCTAACATTCTCGTTATTAATGAAATTTGTCAGTTTCAGTTGCCAACAGAGTGCTATTTTCGTTAATTTCAAATTATTACAATCGATTTCAAACGAGAATTGCTAAGCTAATGAGGGAGTTGCTCTGGCCTGTTGGGGCCTATGTCTGTTTCAACGCCCTGTCCCGACAGAATTTCAATACCATAGTAAATAATGTTGGTACCTACTTAACTGCATACTTCTACTTATAAATTAAAGATTCACTACTTCTTCAATGAGTACCTGATTGTCCTGTGTGTCCGTGATGACGATGTTGAACGACCGGTCCTTTCCGCCCAGTATTCCCATGCCGCCCTTCTCCTTGGCCCGCAGCAACGGCTGCCCATGGCGGTCGGTCACCAAATACTTGTTGCCTGAGAACCCATGGCCCTTCTGTCGCACGCACACACTGTCTAGTGAAGTGAGCTGGGTTATACCTGCAAGATGAGAAAAATAATTTAAGTCTCTACAAGATGATTATTTGATCACTCGACAAACTTTGTGGTGTGTCAAACAGACCAACTTTGTCTATTGGACCAACCACAAATCACGTATATGTGTTCTGAAGGACCAACTTAATCAAAGCAAAAAATAATCAATTTTCCATAGAAAATGTCAATAACTACTGATTATTTTTTGCTCTGATGAAGTTTGTTCAGTTAAACGGTCTAATTCACACCACAAAAGTCGACTGAAGGACAAAATGTAGGGATAGGCAATGATAGATTTAAAAAAAAAAGTTTTTTTAATATATCTTTGGGATAGGTAATTAAAATGTAAAATTTGAAATTTTTACATGGATATGTCTTCTTATTAAATACATTAATTTAATAAGGTGATTTAAACAATACTAAATAATATACTAGAAAAAATACGACTCGCACCAGATCAATACTCAGACGGGAATCGAACCCGCGACCTTTGGATATCCGGTCCAATGCTCTGACCGCTGAGCTACCGAGTCACTAGTGACATCGTCGAATTTTTCCTAGTATATCCTAAACTCTTACGCTGTAAGCCAGCGTTATTTCACCAATGTGAGGAATTACCTCGACATTCAATTGAAATATCTTTCCAGATATTTTAACAATTGATTAAGATGAAATAGCTATATAATTTTTAAATTTGAGATTTTTGCATTTACAATGCTATTTTTAAACAATACTAAATAATATACTAGAAAAAATACGACTCGCACCAGATCAATACTCAGACGGGAATCGAACCCGCGACCTTTAGATATCCGGTCCAATGCTCTGACCGCTGAGCTACCGAGTCACTAGTGACATCGTCGAATTTTTCCTAGTATATCCTAAACTCTTACGCTGTAAGCCAGCGTTATTTCACCAATGTGAGGAATTACCTCGACATTCAATTGAAATATCTTTCCAGATATTTTAACAATTGATTAAGATGAAATAGCTATATAATTTTTAAATTTGAGATTTTTGCATTTACAATGCTATTTTTAAACAATACTAAATAATATACTAGAAAAAATACGACTCGCACCAGATCAATACTCAGACGGGAATCGAACCCGCGACCTTTGGATATCCGGTCCAATGCTCTGACCGCTGAGCTACCGAGTCACTAGTGACATCGTCGAATTTTTCCTAGTATATCCTAAACTCTTACGCTGTAAGCCAGCGTTATTTCACCAATGTGAGGAATTACCTCGACATTCAATTGAAATATCTTTCCAGATATTTTAACAATTGATTAAGATGAAATAGCTATATAATTTTTAAATTTGAGATTTTTGCATTTACAATGCTATTTTTAAACAATACTAAATAATATACTAGAAAAAATACGACTCGCACCAGATCAATACTCAGACGGGAATCGAACCCGCGACCTTTGGATATCCGGTCCAATGCTCTGACCGCTGAGCTACCGAGTCACTAGTGACATCGTCGAATTTTTCCTAGTATATCCTAAACTCTTACGCTGTAAGCCAGCGTTATTTCACCAATGTGAGGAATTACCTCGACATTCAATTGAAATATCTTTCCAGATATTTTAACAATTGATTAAGATGAAATAGCTATATAATTTTTAAATTTGAGATTTTTGCATTTACAATGCTATTTTTAAACAATACTAAATAATATACTAGAAAAAATACGACTCGCACCAGATCAATACTCAGACGGGAATCGAACCCGCGACCTTTGGATATCCGGTCCAATGCTCTGACCGCTGAGCTACCGAGTCACTAGTGACATCGTCGAATTTTTCCTAGTATATCCTAAACTCTTACGCTGTAAGCCAGCGTTATTTCACCAATGTGAGGAATTACCTCGACATTCAATTGAAATATCTTTCCAGATATTTTAACAATTGATTAAGATGAAATAGCTATATAATTTTTAAATTTGAGATTTTTGCATTTACAATGCTATTTTTAAACAATACTAAATAATATACTAGAAAAAATACGACTCGCACCAGATCAATACTCAGACGGGAATCGAACCCGCGACCTTTGGATATCCGGTCCAATGCTCTGACCGCTGAGCTACCGAGTCACTAGTGACATCGTCGAATTTTTCCTAGTATATCCTAAACTCTTACGCTGTAAGCCAGCGTTATTTCACCAATGTGAGGAATTACCTCGACATTCAATTGAAATATCTTTCCAGATATTTTAACAATTGATTAAGATGAAATAGCTATATAATTTTTAAATTTGAGATTTTTGCATTTACAATGCTATTTTTAAACAATACTAAATTGTAAATGTCGAGGTAATTCCTCACATTGGTGAAATAACGCTGGCTTACAGCGTAAGAGTTTAGGATATACTAGGAAAAATTCGACGATGTCACTAGTGACTCGGTAGCTCAGCGGTCAGAGCATTGGACCGGATATCCAAAGGTCGCGGGTTCGATTCCCGTCTGAGTATTGATCTGGTGCGAGTCGTATTTTTTCTAGTATATTATTTAGTATTGTTTAAAAATAGCATTGTAAATGCAAAAATCTCAAATTTAAAAATTATATAGCTATTTCATCTTAATCAATTGTTAAAATATCTGGAAAGATATTTCAATTGAATGTCGAGGTAATTCCTCACATTGGTGAAATAACGCTGGCTTACAGCGTAAGAGTTTAGGATATACTAGGAAAAATTCGACGATGTCACTAGTGACTCGGTAGCTCAGCGGTCAGAGCATTGGACCGGATATCCAAAGGTCGCGGGTTCGATTCCCGTCTGAGTATTGATCTGGTGCGAGTCGTATTTTTTCTAGTATATTATTTAGTATTGTTTAAAAATAGCATTGTAAATGCAAAAATCTCAAATTTAAAAATTATATAGCTATTTCATCTTAATCAATTGTTAAAATATCTGGAAAGATATTTCAATTGAATGTCGAGGTAATTCCTCACATTGGTGAAATAACGCTGGCTTACAGCGTAAGAGTTTAGGATATACTAGGAAAAATTCGACGATGTCACTAGTGACTCGGTAGCTCAGCGGTCAGAGCATTGGACCGGATATCCAAAGGTCGCGGGTTCGATTCCCGTCTGAGTATTGATCTGGTGCGAGTCGTATTTTTTCTAGTATATTATTTAGTATTGTTTAAAAATAGCATTGTAAATGCAAAAATCTCAAATTTAAAAATAAGGTGATTTAATTAAAATTTCTCTAAAACTATTTGGGATAATTAAATTTAAACGTGATTCATATTGTTTCCTTCAAATCTCTAGTTTAAACGATTTGGATTATAGATCTTTTATGCACTTTAATTGTTAAAAAATACATTAAAATGCTATAACTTCGTGAAATCCTTTTTATATTACCTTACCACCTCCATGCCTTTCCTTCAAACACAAAAGCTTATAGCTCAACCACACATTATTTATTCTGCACCTCAACTGCGTAATACTTAGCTTTTGATGATCTTGTGAAAAACATTAACCGTATAACAAACAACCGAGACCGACCGTTAAATATACGAACCATAAAGACCGCAACACCCAAATAACCTAACAAACTATTCCTGCAACAAATACTGACAAAAATGGGCCATAAGTTATCTCTAACGTGTAATTTTGCGTTTTACTACTTGCTACTGGTTAACCAGACACGTGATTTACGTATTTATTTTGAAATGTGGATCAAGACTAGCACAGGTGCTGACTGCTGGCTGATTTATTGCACAGAATAATAATATACAAGTTTAACAGTCACATCACAGTCTAATACCAATCGTCACACGTTTACTAACATTGAACTTAATAGTCTTATGTAATGTAAGTAGATAATCTTTTGGTATAAGTATTTCTTTTGGTATCTTTCTCTACTAGAGAAAGATGCCAAAAGGAATACTTAAGTATACCAAAAGATCTAGAGTAGATGAGTAGAGTAGAGGATTTCAAAGTATTCTCGGTATGGTTATGGAGAAGGCAGTAAAATCTGAAATAATTGTATTTTTTTATACAGTCCCCTGCTTTCTCAATACACTTTTTACAATGCGAAGTTGTCTTTTCAATACCCTACAAAAGATAACTTTCCATCTGAAAAATTATCGTCTATGAGCTCGTCATCGGAAAATCGTTTCCCACGGAGCTGTTTTTTCAGCTTCGGGAACAAAAAATAGTCAATATAGGTGCCAGGTCTGGACTTTAGGGTGGTTGATTGATCTCTTTGAAACCACACTCCCGAATAGCAGCTTTGGCAACGCTCGCCGAGTAAATCGAGCAGCGCGGTGCTCGATTTGATCCAACATTTCAGACATTTTGTTGCACTCGAAGCACGATTGTGAAAAAACAAATGATGGTAAATGAACGATATTTTCTAATTGCATGTCACCTTGGATAATGTCGTAAGCGAACCATAGACAAAAACTACCCTCATTACTAACCAGAAAATTCCGATATCGAGAATACTTTGAACTCGCCCCGCGTATTCGTTCGTTCGTTTTTGACATTAGAAAATAATAATAATAATAATAATAATAACCTTTATTTCTCACCATAATCTTAAAATTTACAAAATGTAAGTAGTATGTAATGCATCAGTTTTTTTGTTACAATGTGAAAAAGTTATCTAATACTTATTTATCTATTGAAGAAAAAAAAAATGACTATGGCGGGCTGCCACCTAAACTAGGACGGATCCTGTGTCTCAGGTAGTCAACCCTCCACCCCACAAATGGTCTAGAAAATATAGGTTGTTTCAAGGACACAAAAATATATATTATACATTAACATTTTAAAAAGGGGAACAGTAAGATAGTTTGTGTAGTGTGTGTGTGTGTGTGTGTGTGTGTGTGTGTGTGTGTGTGTGTGTGTGTGTGTGTTTGTGTGTGTGTGTGTGTGTGTGTGTGTGTGTGTGTGTGTGTGTGTGTGTGTGTGTGTGTGTGTGTGTGTGTGTATGTAAACATGACTATGAGTTTGTTTTTGCGTATCTATAAGCATGTTTATTGTATTATTTTAAGAATATTTTCCGTTTCATCATAATCTAGTACAATTAAACTAGTTTTAAGAATTAATTTAAGACGATTTCTATTTAATTTAGTGATTTTGTGTAGATCATTAAAATATCTGTATAAATAAGGGCTCATATAATATATTTGACGTCTAGTAAACATTTTATTAAAGTCTGGAACAGGAGTTCGAACTCGCCGTTTACCTTGAGGCAGTTGGGTAGGATCTATGTTTTTGTGGTAGCGGAGAACCGAGTTATATATATACAACTGCCGAACGGTGAGCAGCTCCGCTTCCTCGTACAGCTTTTTAGTCGGGTATCTTCTGGGCTTAAAGCACATTACTTTAATCACGGCTCTTTGCGCTCTTTCCAATTGCAGAAGATAGGAATTAGCGGCTCCGCCCCAAACAGTGACACAGTAAGTCAAAAGTGACTGACATAAGGCAAGATAAATTTTGACGACAAGTTTAGGCTCTGCGGCATCTCTAAGGTTCCTAAAAATAGGTAGGAGTTTTTTAATCCGTTTACTCAACGCCAATATTTGCGGATGCCAGTTTAGGTTCTTGTCAACTACTATTCCCAGATATTTGTGGTTGTCAGTTTGCTCTAAGGTGTCGCAATCACAGTCACCTACTGAGCCACAAAGAGAGGAATGAGCTTTAATAGTAAAGTCTTCTGGCGGATTCGTAGCAGCAGAGATCCTGAAGCAGATATATTTTGTTTTTTGGACGTTGATGGTAAGAAGATTGTCGTCTAGCCATTTTATGACTTTCCTGAGTCCATTTTCTGCAGATTTCTCAACTAATGCCCATGTTTTATTCTTAAAAATTAGTGCAGTGTCGTCGGCAAAAGCCAATACACTTCCATTATCGAGTTTTATGCTGCAGAGATCATTGACGTAGGCCAGGAAGAGTGTAGGGCCAAGAGTGCTTCCTTGTGGAATACCATATGTGATTGGTGAACTAGTGCTACAGACATTTTCCACTCTAACTATTTGGCTCCTGTCTGTCAGATAGTCAGCTAGCCATTCCAACGCAGGACCGCGTATACCCATGTTCTCGAGCTTAGACAAGAGTAGCGGAATGGAAACTGTATCGAAGGCCTTTTTGAGATCAAGAAATATGCCAACACATTTTTCTCCCATATCTAGTGATTTCGTAACTAACTCCGACATTTTAGAGACAGCGTCCTCAGTATTTCTCCCTTTTCGGAAGCCGTATTGTGTATCAGCTAAGATATTTCTTGATTCCAAATAATTTGTGAGTCTATTGTTAAAAGCCTTTTCTATAATTTTACTTATTGTGTTAAGTAATGATATCGGCCTATAGTTCGATACAGAATCCAGCCCACCACTCTTGTAGATGGGGACAACAACAGCTTTTTTAAATATGGCTGGAAAAGATCCAGTCGAGAAGCTCAAATTGCACAAGTGGGAAACCAAAGTACCTAAAACTGTATGTGAGTTTTTAATAATTTTAGTTGAGATAGCATCAATTCCTGGTGCACTGTTGCTTTTTAGGTTAAGGATATTTTTTTCTATTTCTATATAGTCTGTGGGAAATAGGCAAATTGAGCCACAATCTTTTGAGGGAGCGGTTTTATGTACTAATTGAGAGACACTCGCATTGTTTTTTGTTAAAATGTCTGCGGCTAGATTTTCACCAATTGATGTAAAATATTGGTTCACAATGTCAAGAGACCCTTGTGGCGACGCTGTCAGTTTTAGCAAAGGCAATGCATTTACGCGTTGGTTTTTAATGTTGCAAATTTCCTTAACAGTTTCCCAAGTTGCTTTGTTGTGGGAAAATGGCGCCATGCAGCCGACTTATTGACTTATTTCAAAAATCTATTAACCAGTGTCACTTGGGGGTCGCGTCGTCGGGGAGATATAAGGATTCTAACGATACCTCATACATCCAAATCTGTTCAGGCATTAAGAAGTTATGGCGGATAATAGTAGATTGTTATATAAGGGTCCAAAGGAAGCAATAGGGAACATGCATAAGTCACCGATTTTGATAAATTTGAGCTTGATCGCTGCTGACACGTATAAAAACATGATGGAACAGAAAAATAAAAAATAAAATATATTACTTTCGTTTTATCACACAAGGGATCGGATGAGATGTCGCCTGAGTCGAAAATAACGAAATTTTTTTTTCGTTTTCG
Organism: Agriphila geniculea; assembly: GCA_943789525.1. Classification (NCBI taxonomy): domain Eukaryota; kingdom Metazoa; phylum Arthropoda; class Insecta; order Lepidoptera; family Crambidae; genus Agriphila; species Agriphila geniculea. The sequence goes on from OX038871.1 coordinate 25,703,371, forward strand.
GATATAATGCACTTAACAGTCGGATAGAACATCAAATAAGAAATAACATTTTGTAGGACACATATGTACTTAAACGCAATATTTAGGGAGATATTTGAAAATTCTTGGCTAACTCCATACTAATGCACTGAAACGTGACATGAGTGACGTCACAAATGTTGACCTTTTTGTATAGAGCGTTTTCGGCGGGTGCTGCTGCGTGCTAACTTCAAGTAACTATATCACGAGAAAAAAACACAAGAGAAAAGTTTTAATATTACAGTTGATTTTCTCACGCATTATACTTTTGATTTTGATACTAAAAAAAATTGATGCATGTTCCCTATTCCCATACGAAATATTTAGACGCCCGAGCATAGCGAGTTCGAGTATGGAATTGATGACTTTTACCCGTGTTTAACACTCTACTTTTCATTTTGTGTAAAGTTAAATTCTTGCTTGGAATATTTACAGTTTGATATATTATGATGACGGATTTGACTTTGTTGGATGCCTGTAAAAGTAGGAGATATTCTTTGGTCTTTGAATAAAAGGTGAAGTCCATGGCAGAGACGAGACTCTCCTGAAGTAGTTGTTTGAGGCGAATTAGAGCGTAGGTTTATTGTTTCTATTATTTAGTTTGAACTTTTTCTTTTATTTTTAAATTAAAAAATCAACACAAAACTTTAATACGGCACACACTTGGCACACACAACTCAAAGTCATAGAGTTGGGTTGGGTTTCGCGCTAATAGATATTAATTTATAGTTTTTCTTAATTTAAATTTGGAACACGCTCTGCGTCGCCGGCCGCTCCGCCCAATATTTTTAAATTTGCACTGGCTGTATATACCATGTTTCATTGTTGTTCGTGAATGCACCGCCCTACCTATTTTTTTTTAAATCATTACCGATGAAGTAACTCTTTGATTGACTATGTAACCAAATTCAGTTCTATTTTTAAATTTCTTTTACACCCTAGGGTGGAACCACATGAGGTGGAACGAAGAGTTTTGGACCCGCTGCTCAGTTTAAATATACATCACTTTCCGAATATGATAAATGAAAAACTCTTTTCGTGTCTAAGTCCTCTAAGCCCGTGTAGGTATCATGTTTACGTCCAATGTCCAATAATAAAAATTTATTGAATGAATAATTTTATCAATAATTCTTATCCTTATCGATATCATTCAAGAAGCGTTGATTACGAAGTGTAAAACCATGACAGGAAGTATTACCTAAGTGTCTAAGCATAAAGATAATAAAATAGCTGACTTTAGGAAAATTCTGCATTTGTTCAAAATGTATGATAGATCAGTAAATTTTTTAATGATGCTCAAAGTTAAAATTTATAAGAGTATTTTTTTCCGTGAACATCCTCATTTAAATACAGCAAACAGATTGAAATATTATTCTAGTGACCTTATTTGTTCACAACCGCGAAAATAAAACTGTTACAAAGCTTGTATCTAAAAGTCGAGTAAAAGTAATGGGGAATGTCCGAGAAAAATGAAATTGGCTGAATATTTTTTCACAGGTAGGAATAAGCTCCCTTAGTAATAGAAAAAACATTTCTGAATTTTCGGTTGCGTGAAAAAATTTAAAAAAATTAAAGTCTCTTCGACTTCACAAATGTAGGAAAGTAACAGCAGAATGGAGATTATACCTTTGCCAACATCTGCCACTTTGACAACAAGAATTAAGAAAAGTTTTGACATTTTGTGTTGAATTTTTTTTTACCATGTTGTAGTTGTGGCACATTTGTGGCAGGTGATGGCAAAGGTATAATCTCCATTCTGCTGTTACTTTCCTATATTTGTGAAAAGAGGCTTTAATTTTTTTAATTTTTTTCACGCAACGCAACCGATAATTCACCACAAAATGTCACCACATCACAGATATAGACACCGAGCTATTATGAAAATTAAAAAAAAAACAGGAATTGATATGGAACTCAAAAGTTCTCAAACAAAAGAGATCCTCGTGAGCGTGAGTTGCAAAAATCGCAAGGCTACAATATGAAAACTTGGTTCCAACAGAATGATTTCACGGAAAGACATCTCCTGGCTCCGGACCTGACCGAAGCAGATTTTATTTATGGGAATTTCTAAAAAGTAAGGTCTATCTACTCCAATAATCCGACAACGTTGCAGCAATTAAAACTGAATATTCGCCAAGAAATGGTAAACTAAACCATTTCGAGAGAAGCGCTTACGAAAGCTTTCCAAAATTTTCGCAAATTGAATGAGTGTCATTATCGCCAAGGACGTAATTTGGACGATATGATTTATAAAAGTTAAAATTTCATTAATAATCTTTAAATTGTTATACGTAATCTGCTTCCAAATTCTTAGTTATAAAAGTATTTTTTAGTACCTATATATTCGAATTTTCAATAATTTAACAATCTATTCGTAATTCGATTTCGTTTCGTGTAATTCATTGGTTCCTAACCTGGGGGTAATTACCCCCACAGGGGTAAAACAGCTGTTCTATGGGTAACAGTGGTGGTACCAGTAAGAATATGGAGATATTGCACTATGGTTCATTTCAAATAACATTTCTTCAATCTTCAATGACACTATTTGCTATGCACTGTGAATGTGATACGGCGGCAAGGCAACCCCAATCGCTGGGGGTAAAGTCTGCTTCCCTACTAGGTGATATGGGTAACAATATTGAAAAGGTTAGGAACCACTGGTGTAATTCGATACAATCACAAAGTATCATTATACTAGGTTAGTGATAAAATTGCCAATGTATAGAAAATTGAGATCGAGATTTCAGATGGAGTTGTATCAAAGTGAGCTGCTAAGCTACAGGGTAATTTTGCTGGACTAATTTAGTAGGTATTCTCGAAGGCGAAATTATTGTCTACCTCAGGCAAACACTTCTCTTAGGGCAAACGTTGCATTTGGGTGGAAACCAGCCTTTCTATTGTCTATTTTCAAAATCTATCGCAATCGCTTTCAAGATGTAACACATTGAAGATTTTGGCACAAATAAAAACTTGCCAAAGAAATGCAGCAGTGTCACATCCATCTGTCAAACGAAAGCGATTGCGATAGATTTTTAAATAAGACAATTACCCCCCGGATTAAGGTGATCTGACAGAGAACTAAGGTGATCGACATAGCCCACCGAATTAGCAAGCGCCGTAGAACCGATGGCCGCTGGAACGGACGAGTTCTTGAGTGGAGATCGCATATCGGCAAACGTAGTTAGGGACGACGCCCTTAGACAAGGTGGAGCGACGATCTTCGCAAGGTGGCTGGAAAAAGCTGGATGAGAGTAGCCGCGGATCGTGCTCGGTGGCGTGCACTTGGAGAGACCTATGTCCAGCAGTGGACGATGATAGCCTGAAGATGAATTGTGATTCAACGACCAAACTTATCGTCAAACATTGATGGTTAAACGATATGGTCAGTTTTAGCTAGCCATATTATAACAAATAAAATACAACCATTCATGAATCGGCCACATCATGAAGTGATCAATTCTAAGAACACGACATACTTATAGGTACAACCGCAACGAATACAATTAACCGAAGACAAAAACATCGTTAAGATAATTATTATATTAGAAAAATCGACTCAGACGGAACCGACGGGTTCGAGTCCCGTCCGACGTGCTACGGATAAGTCGATTTTTGAGTATTTTTTCTGATATATTAGTAGCGTTGTCGATGCATAAAATCTAAAAATTATATCATTATACAGCTATTTCATGTAAAGATGATGCATTCGTATGTCGAAAGATTCTTCACATTGATGAAATAATGCTTGGGTGCGGGTTCGAGTCCCGTCGGTGGTATTAAGGTGCTAAATAACGGATGAGTCGATTTTTCTTTCCTTTCCTAATAGGTATATTAATGCAATGCAATGCTATCTTCATATAACAGCATTGAGAATGATTAAAATCTAAAAATTCAATAAAAAGTACTTAGTTACATACCTATAGGAGTTACTTTACTACTCATTTTGTTCGTCTCGCCAACTCACTGACTCATCATCATACTAAAGAATTATCACAAAATTTTCACTGAACTTACAAAAAGTAAGAATCTAACATGTCCAATTTAATTTAAAAAAAAACTTCAATTTAGCTTTGTTAAAAGTTGGTTGTGTACAATAGAAAATAATTTCCTATACAACGTAATTAAAGGTTAAAATTGCGTATTTTTGTGAAGGCGCGCAGACGGCGCGAACCTCGTCTGGCGACTGACTCGCTGTGGAAGGACAAACATGTTTACTTATTCTGCTATAGATATCTGTTAACACACTCTGATAATATCGTGTTTAGGGGCTAGTCAGTTGCTTTTTATGGTACACAAAATAGACAAAGCAACAAGTGTCATTTGGTGTGATTTGGTTTCTGAGTTATAGCAAGAAAGTTTATTACTAGGTACTAACTTTTGCATACAATCTGATGTGAAAGAGAAAAGCTGCTATAATTAGAGCGCACAATAAGAATATGTATTTGTTTTTAACTGTGTGTAATAAAAAAATATATACTTAGTCATTTCATTATTATGTGATCTCTTAAACCCAAAAAAATACCTACCTTACTCTAATGTCTAAAATGATTAAACTTTATGATTTGTAAATTTTTTCCGATTTATTTTTATGTCGTTTTTTACGAATGTTTAGCAACAACTTCACACGCAGAATAGTTTAAATAATCTAGGGAAAGGATATCGAGCTCAATAAAGATAATGATAGAAACCGTTTTAACCAGTTTTAATTTGGAACTAAGAAAATATGTAGGTAACAATAACAGAATTACTATTACCTACTACAGAATGGATGAATGAATGGATACTAAAATTACTGAACCAAGATTATTATCAAACCCATAAAAAATGTGATAAACTCTTATCTACGAGCGACATTTCCTAGGGCAAGGTTTTTATTTTCTCTTTGCTTATTACCTTTCTGATTTTTCACTTTGTTGAATATTCTCTTTTTCATTCATTTTTGGGTTGCAGCAGGTTGCAACAGTCACTTGGTACAGTCGAGTTGGGTTTAAGCGTATGAAATTGACTATTTTTTTCACACACACACTCTCATAATTATTTTCTTTGATGTGAAAGATGCGTCGGTTGCTTCGGCCAACTATCAGCAATAAAAATATTTCTGATTTTCATTCCTTGACGTTAAAAAAGTACCAGAAGTGACCACATAATTCGTTGTAATTTAGCCGATACTTATTTTTTCACAACACATATGTGGCATGGTAGCTGAGTGTTTAAAATAGAAAATGTTAGTACCTATGGAAAATGCATTTTTTTTTTAATTCTCCATACAAAACGACAATTTCATATTTTAACCCCTAAAATGAAGTAAATAGGTAGGTAGAAACTTTGTCAATACAAAACCGAAGGCTCGTTTTTGTGAGTACCTAGATGTGTTACAGAAGTCAGAACTGCCTTTCGAAAAATTGTAAAATACTAAAAATTAAAATTAAATACCTATTAAGTAATATAAAAAAATGCAATCATATGAACAAAGTCTATATTTTACACAGTAATTGAAGGATAATAAAATATTGCCTGAGCAGTGGCCTAGGTATAATATTGTTAATTAGTTAGGCCTTTGTATTGTTAATTATTTATTTTTAATTATTCTATTCATTGAGAAATTATTTCAAATAACATGTTATTTTTAATCGAACAATATTATTTAATAGTTGATTAAATTCACTGAGAGAAACATGTATTATATGTAATATGATACATGACTGAATATAAATGAAAAACAAAATATTTGGAATGATTTATTTATAAAATATAAGTACACATGCACAAAGGTATGTAAGTAATTGAAATCACTTTTGTGCATAAACTAGACAGTGTGGTAAAAGAAAATTTTGGCTTTTAGTGATTCTACTTTTCATATCATCATAACACTCCCATTTTTCTAGTACAATTACATTTGTTATGCCCTATGACTTGTTCTGTAATTGGAGATACATATTCAATTACGGATACTAAGTGGTAATTTGTATTATTCAATTTTAGTGTTCTTCGTATTTCATATAGATTTTTTTTTATTGTCACAGAATTCAAAAAACAACACTTAGGAGTACGAAATAGATTTGACACCATTGCATCCTAAGTGCATGCAAGTTGTAATATTATCCTCTAACTAACCTAACATTACTTCAGCTGACTCGTTAAGTGCACTTACACCGTTGTTTTGTAAAATATTCAAGTCAAGTGGTAGAAATCCACATTTCCTTTTGTTATCATTAACAGGACAGTTGTTAGTACATGATTTCGTAACTTCCGCACTGTATAAAACATTCAACAATATATTCTCAACTATGAACGAAATATTACATTCACAGTGTACCTGCACATTTGAAACTCCAGTAACTGTTTTGAAGTGTTTAACTAATATTTCATTTCGTATAATTTTGATTCTTTATTATTAAAAAGTTCTACAACTTGATTTTTGTCGATAGAAGCGTGGCTGGGCCAGCGGCCCTATTTTTGAATCGCTCGACTAACGTCGAGCGCTCTTTTCGAATGATTTTCGTGCGACATATGACTCAAAACAATGGGATGTCGAACGAAAATCAGTAGAAACGAGCGCTCGACACCTGCCGAGCGATTCAAAAATAGGGCCCCTCGCCGCATTCGTCGTAGCCGGGCCACAATAAATGTGGTAAAACTTGTGAAATACTGTGGTACATGTTTTTTCCTTTTGGGTACCGTAAAGTACGCACCCGTACAGTCTACGTAACACACGTTGTTTAAAATGTAGTACAAACTCAAAAAAAAAAACGTTAATATAATAAACATGTTAGAAAAAATACTTGGAAAAATTTACTCACCCGTATTTTAGTATTTCTTTATAATATATTTATTATCTCAATATAAAAATAGCATTGTGAATGCCTAAAATCTAAAAATTTAATTATCAAAACACGTTATTTAAAACCGCATAGCGTACTAAAAACAACACAAAACATCATGTTTCTTTTGTAGATTGTCTAGTCTAGTAAACTTACTAGAGTTTGGAGTACTAAAACTTATAGTACAGTAGCCCGTAGAACATTTAAATCACTAAAAAGGTTACCGTTTGCCGTTGTGATATAGTCATTATTACGAAATTATAGATACTTTAACCCAAGTTTTACAGATCGCAACCCGCCGTAACCTATATTTGTATATCTCCAAAAATGATTTTTTTTTTATTTTTCGAGGTTTACCACATGGCTTAGCTATTGTCGTGTTCTACAGCTTTGTTTGATTGCCACAGATAAAAGTAAGACTATGAAAAATAGCCATACACATATTTAAGACCTGATGAAAATGGTTGGACTTTATCTGGTCTTAAATCTTTGTATAATCACTTTCCATAGTCTTACTATTATCTGTGGCAATCAAACAAAGCTGTAGAACACGACAATAGCTAAATCATGTGATAAACCTCGACAAATAAAAAAAAAATTTTGGAGATATACAAATATAGGTTGCGGCGGGTTGCGATCTGTAAAACTTGGGTTAAAGTATCTATAATTTCGTAATAAATAACTATATCACAACGGCAAACGGTAACCTTTTTAGTGATTTAAATGTTCTACGGGCTACTGTACTATTAATTTATCTGATCGTAACTGTCAAATTTATTATTCAAAATAGGTGTACTTTAGGATACAGTTTCATGGAAAAAGTAGGTTTCCACAGACGTTTCCGTGAAATTTAATTTGGGGTTGCTGGGGACATTTTAACTATCGGCGTAAATTTTTTTTTAGTAGGTATGTACTAATTCGGTACACATTCTGAACAATTTCAACCTGTATTTATAAAGAGGAAATTCGATAGTAGGGTTGCTAGGGAGCATGGCATGTAATCCTTACTAATATTATAAATGCGAAAGTCCGTTTGTTTGTTTGTTTGTTACGCCTTCACGTCTTAACTTCTGAACCAATCATCATGAAATTTGCATACACGTTCTCAGGGGTACAGAGAAAGACGTAGGGTACTTTTCATCCCGAAAAACAGTATTGCTCCCGAGGGATAGCAAAAATCTTTCCACGCAGACGAAGTCGCGGGCGGCCGCTAGTTTCACTATAATAGCTTTGCATATTAAAATTGCAGATATAAATTATAAAAGTCTAGTAATGAATTGATTTTAGGGTATAAAAACCGTAATGTATTATTATTATTATGTAAGTGCTTACGTACGGAAACAAACCAGCACTAAAACGTAGTGAATAGTGATTATTTATCTTTGACCAGTATCCTTGATAAATAAAATATATACCAGCACATTGCTATGTTCTCCTATGCAGGAGTTTCCGAAGCTAAATCATAAAACCGTTTTATTTCATAATTATAATACAAAAATAAATTATGATGATTTAAGCGTGAAGGCACTAAAACGCATTAAAATCATATGTGTTTGTTAAACCGCCAAGACAACTTATTATCGATTGCCAGTGGTTATCCCGCCATTTTGATATCAAGATGGCGGGACAACCAGCTAAGCTATGCTGAATAACTTTGAAACTATTAATGGCACCATTTTTAGGGTTCCGTACCCAAAGGGTAAAAACGGGACCCTATTACTAAGACTCCTCTGTCCGTCTGTCTGTCTGTCTGTCACCAGGTTGTATCTCATGAACCGTGATAGCTAAAAAGTTAAAATTTTCACAGATGATGTATTTCTGTTGCCGCTATAACAAAAAATACTAAAAACAGAATAAAATAATTATTTAGGGGGGCCTCCCATACAACAAACGTGATTTTTTTGCTGTTTTTTGCTCGATATTAATAACAACAACAGATAGACAGTTGAAATTTTCACAGATGATATATTTTTCTTGCCGCTATAACAACAAATACTAAATACAGAATAAAATTAATATTTTTCACAGATGGTGTATTTTTCTTGCCGCTATAACAACAAATACTAAAAACAGAATAAAATAAAGATTTAAGGGGGGCTTCCATACAACAAACGTATTTTTTTTGCCGTTTTTTTGGTACAGAACCCTACGTGCGCGAGTCCAACTCGCACTTGGCCGGTTTTGTTTGCTACGGAGCCCTTCGTGCGCGAGTCCGACTCGCACTTGGCCGGTTTTTTAACATAGGCACAAAATGTCACCACGAACTACTGCAACTAAAAAAAAATGGCACTAAATCCTAGCCATGAAATATTTCAAAAACCAGGCGGTATCCCGCCATTTTGACATTCACAATTATTTGTAATTACCTATCTATATCGTTACTTCTGTAGATAATACCCGAAGCTACGAACATCTATCGATAAAAAAACGTGCTTTTCAGCCATATATCACAGAGAAAGCAATAACTACGTAAGACCATATATAGATTGGCACTGTACAATTCGAATTTTCACGCTTTTTTTCTTGATAGATATTAAAACGCTAGTTTTTTTTTACATTCTCTTTGATAGACTATTTGAGTAAATAGGTAGTGATTATTTTCCTCTCTGTGGGTATACCTAAAGCTAATGAGTTTTTTGCACCAATTGCACCCATTTTTCTTGTCAGCTAGGGTTAAAAACATCTACGTTCCTATTTGAATTTTTCAGTAAGTATAATAAAAAAATACACAAAACAGCTAAATTTAATTTATTTAAAAACCTAAAAAATCATCTTTGTTAAATGTGTTTTTTTAAATACAACTAAACAGTAATCAATACAACTAAACAGTAATCAGTAATCAGTCTCACACAATAGAAAAATTAAACAAAATATTAATTTAAGATTTGCTCTCTATAGACTTGGTATCTTCTGCTGTCTTTTCCTTTATTGGTATGTTCCTTTCAGCCAAGGGTTCGGACCTGAAGGCAATTAGCTTCAGCTTGCCTTTATCCAGATGACACTCCACCCGCTCAGGAGGGAACCCTTCAGGAAGCAAAAACCTCCTTTCAAAATGACTCCTTGTCCAACCATCTTCACGCTTAACTTCCTTCTTGCCTTCAATCATGATCTCGTTTCCAACCGTCTTCACTTGAATCTGCTCAGGACTGAAGTTCTGGACGTCCAGATGCACCTCCACTTTTTTCCCGTCGACCTTCACCTCGGAGTCGGAATAAACACCCTCGATTCCATGATGGTCCTCAGTTGGAGCCGTCACTTGCCTCATATACTTGAGGGGGTCGCGGAAGAAAGGGTCCTTGGCGAAAACAACGAATGGGTCCTCCAAGACCCTAGTGATAGGGTCCCGGTAAGCCAGATTCCTCATATGACGCAACCAATACGGCACTAAAGACATTTTGAATTTTTATTCACTTATTTGTTTTCGACTTTTCACCTCGTTTTGACAATAAAAACTGATGCGACAACAGCGCGCCTGTGGGCTTTATATAGTAACGCGCTAAACGCGCTCTACCGACGAGAAGTTACCGGAGATGTCGAGAATATTCGAGGGAGTTTTCAACGCGCCTCCTAAAGGGGTGTCCACACCTTCCGACCATCCTGCCCTGCCACCCGACATTCCTTATTTTGCTTTGATTATTTAATCAAAGTTATTTTGTTGGATGAAATAGTCTTTAGGTCTTTACCCATCATCCATCAAATTTAGGATATAATAGGTCATCCAACGACAATCCAACCGTTCGATTTTCTAATTTTTGGACAATATTGTTATTACTCTTAAAATACCTGATAATTATTTATAGCACGGATTAAAACATAGAATAGGTACTTTTTATCCCGGTCAAAGGTTCCATGGGGATTTTTCGAATATCCACGCGACCAAAGTCGTGGGCGGAAAGTAGTTTAAATAAATAAATGCGTTATCAGATGTAGAGAAAATAACTGTCCCTGCAAACGAAGTCGCAGGCGGCCGCTAATAAAAGTCAGATTCATCGGACTAGACGTCAATATCTACACACCATCCGATTTAGGAAGCTAGGACGGTCGGACGTCTGACAAGCTCCGACTTTCCAATTTAAGACCGACTGCCTAATGTAGGCCACACACCATCCATTCGATCGTCCAATCGGCATGATACTGCAGATTGGATCCAATCAAATTGACCGTGTGTGGCCGTCAATTCGGCAGGACGATCGAATTGACGGAAAATCAAAATTCAATTCTTTTGGTAGGATCATGCCGATTGGACGGTGTGTGGCACTGGCAGTGGGCGATCGATCGTATGATTTTCTTAACCGACTTCAAAAAAAGAGGTTATTTTTTCAATTGTATATATTTATTTTATCATTGTTGGCGCGTATCTTCGATATTTATAGACTATATTTGATGATTATTTTTTTCTATTTAACCGATTTCAAAAAAAGTAGGTTCTCAGTTTGACCTGTATCTGCGATTATCTCACGTTTGGCTGAACCGATTTTAATGCGGTTTTCAGGAAAGTATTTGTTGCATTTAGGAGGTTTTTGGTATTTTAACCGACTTCAAAAAACGAGGTTCTCAGTTTGACCTGTATAATATGTATATTTGTCCACGATTATTTCGCTTTTGGCTGAACCGATTTTGATGCGGTTACCAGAAAAGTATTTGTTACATTTAGGAGGTTTTGGTATTTTAACCGACAGCAAAAAAGAAGGAGGTTCTCAATTTGATTGTATATTTTTAATCGTTGTTCATGCGTATTTTCGATATTTATGGACCGATTTTGAAGATTATTTTTTTGTTTGATTGAATTTTCTTGCGAGATGGTCCCATTCTTTTAGCAGTTTTCAATTGAAGTAATCCTGAAAATACTATGATTATTGGTTAACTACCTTGATGACAATTTATGAACCGAATTAAGTGATCTATTGTTGGGAAATGGATAGACAGCGTGAATTTGGATTTGAGTTATGAGCATTTTGAAAATATATGAAGTTAAAAAACCGGCCAAGTGCGAGTCGGACTCGCGCACGAAGGGTTCCGTACCAAAAAACGGCAAAAAAAATACGTTTGCTGTATGGGAGCCCCCCTTAAATAATAATTTTATTCTGTTTTTAGTATTTGTTGTTATAGCGGCAACAAAAATACATCATCTGTGAAAATTTCAACTGTCTTCCTGTTGTAGTTATTAATATCGAGCAAAAAACGAAAAAAAAATCACGTTTGCTGTATGGGAGCCCCCCTTAAATATTAATTTTATTCTGTTTTTAGTATTTGTTGTTATAGCGGCAACAGAAATACATCATCTGTGAAAATTTCAACTTTCTAGCTATCACGGTTCATGAGATACAGCCTGGTGACAGACAGACAGACAGACAGACAGACAGACAGACAGACAGACAGACGGACAGCGAAGTCTTAGTAATAGGGTCCCGTTTTTACCCTTTGGGTACGGAACCCTAAAAATATTACACGCCTAGTTACGCACGACGACGGCACGTTAGGTTAAACATTTGAACTACGAAAACAACTCTTATTACGTACGGCATAAAGGCGGTCTCAAGGTCAACATGTATATTCTGACGTACCGCTGACTGTACCATACCACAAAAAAATTGAAAATAAATAAGCTTTAAAATAAGAAAAACCTCCTTTAAAAACCTAAAAATAAAAACAAAAACAGCTTTAAAATTAAATAACAGCTATAAAACAAATATATACAATCGAATTAAGAACCTCCTTCTTTTTTGAAGTCGGTTAAGAAAATCATACGATCGATCGTTCACTGCCGATCGGACGATCGAATTGATGGTGTGTGGTGTGTATGGACGAACTGCAGATTGGATCCAATCGGCAGTATCATGCCGATTGGACGATCGAATGGATGGTGTATGGCCTACATAACCGATTTCATCCGACAAAATTTAATTAAGAAAGGAAAGTATGGTCGGAAGGTGTGAACACCCCTTAAGTAAGAGCTGCTAGCGCTATCTAGCGCTGAGTGGCAGAACTTATAATTAACTGAAATGAAAACATGCTATTGTACTCTGGATGTTTGACAAAATGATGATATTTTTTCCAACTATATTTTTTACCTTTCTCTATGCAGCTATTTCAGGAAATAGGTTCAAAAACATATTATGTAAAAAGTTTAAAGGAAGTAAACGGCTTCACTAAGAATTATAATTATTTTTGGTAACTAGCTACTAGATGGCAGTGTTGTAGATGAATCAGCTATGAGCTAGCTGTGGCAAAACTGCGTATCATTTTTAGATAAAATTCGTTTATGAATAAATAATGAACTAGTATATACATAATAACTTTGTTAGGTACGAAAATACTAATAGAATAAAATAGATTTTATTGTTATGCAATCGTGAATTCAAAAATATCTACCCACAATTCTGATGCAATAGCTAAGCCGAATCGATAAATAAATTCTATTCGTCCAATACAATAACAATGCAATGGTCATGGGCGTCGCCAAGGGTGGGCACGGCGGGCAGCTGCCCCCCCCCCCCCCCCCCCCCCCCCCCAGAGGTTAAAAAATGTTCTTGACTTGACTGTACCTACCTACAATTCATATTTTTCTCATCTTTAATATTAACTTGCCCCCCCTAGGCCATGGGCTGGCGACGCTCTTGGCAATGGTGTAACTTTTATACCGAATGATCGCTTCTTTTCTAATTAGAAAATTAAAATCATATACGCAGACAGACAATACTGACTACTACCATCGAAATATATTTCGATGGCTACGTACTACCTCAGACCAAATAAAAAAGTTCTGAGCCTACTACAAACATGCCGATTACTTGGGTACCTACCTAGGTTAACCACAGCAATGTTGTAGGCACACCTACAAGCTTTTTGTTTTGATTAATTTTGTAAGTATGTAAGTACCTACTTTGAAATAAAGACGAAAGCTAAAATATAAACTCTACATACAAGTAGTTATCCTAGCTAGATTGTTGGAGGAACCATTGTAATGTATAAAGTCAATACCCTAATCGTTTGCTTTGATAAGAAATCGTCCATTGTTTGGGAATAGGTACTATTCTCCTCCCGACCGAATCCTTCTTTCCCGTCCTTTCCAGAAAGTCAGCTGATACCTGCTCGTTATTTGTTTTGTACATACCTACTATCCCGCAAATTGGCAATGAACCTGGCGGCCATGCTTTTAACCTCGAAAACGAAAACAGTTGTAATTTTTTTATATAGGTACCTAAGTACTTACCTAGACCTTATCATAATGAAAATATAATAATTCAATAATTTATATATGTATTATTCTACTTATTAGAATTTTATTGTTAGGTACATGTCATTTTTAATTGCGGATGACGTCAATGGGGAAGGCAACTGTCAAAATGGCGCTGCGTAGGTACGCTTGTTCCACGAGAGCTATGAAGAAAATAAAAGACTTTTACTTAAAAAATCGTGTTTTTAGCTTTAAAATGATTAAATTCTCTGTAATAGGCTTTAAAAATGTTGGCACTTAAAAATTTCCGAAAAATCAGGATATAGAAAAAATTTTTAATTTCTGTAAGAATAAATACATCTTAATTTGGCTTCCAACTTCGGCATTTGCATTGTAGAATAGACTTTTATATCCATTTTGGGTCAATGAGTCTTTTTCGGTAAAAAAAATACCACAAAATAAATTACTATTTTCCCATACATTTTGTTCTGAACGTCTACCGTCTTAGGAACAAGCGTACGCAGCGACATCTACAATTAGCTTTGCGTTGCCAACCCCATTGCGGGTCACGTGTATGTTAATGTGACAAGGTTCCATTCCATCATATTACCAATTTGCGGGGATAGTATTTAAGCCCGCCACATACAGACGGACGGAATATGATTCGCAATTCCGAAACAGAATATTAATAATATATGAAAATTCTGAACGGAAACTTACCGCATACTAGGTATGTGGTTACTTAAGTACATAGATTTCTATGGATTAGCTGCGTTCGGAACTTCGGAATTATTCCGTTTCGGAATTCCGCATCAAAATTCCGTCTGTATATGGCTGGTATTTAGAGTGATTCGGAATCCGAATGGAAAACCATGTATGTGGTAGGTCCATGTGATGGGTAATTGCATGGTTTTTAAATTGCTCCAAAGAAAATAGGGGCCAGGGCCACCATATGATTTTCCATACAAAATAACTAAGTTCTGAAAGGATTTTTCTGATTAATTCAATTTGATTTTATTTGCGTTTGATATTGTAAAAAAATTGTCAACTTGCCGACTTTACTACTGTATAATTTAATTTTCTCATATTCGGCGTATGTCAGGTAGAAAAAAAATTGAGTTTCATACAAAAATATGCGAAATTCAACAATTCTTACTGACACACGGCGAATAGGAGAATTTATACAGTAAATTCGATAATAAAGTTAGCAAGTTGATAATTTTCGTACAATATCAAAATCAAATAAAAATCAAATTATTTATCAGAAAAATTCCTTTCAGAACTTGGCTCTTTTGTATGGAAAATCATGGCCCTATTTTCTTATGTGCAGTACTTATATACATTTTGTATTTATCAGTAATTTAATCAACATAGTACAACCTAATTGTTGGTACAGTCAGCAACGAAGAACGCTGATAAATTTAGTACTCTGTCGTATTTAAATTTTTGATCCATATTAAGCTGCCAAGAAAGTTGCTAGGACAAAGTTCTAAAGTGTTCAGCTTCTTCCGTTGCTGACTGTACCTACATAATATATACTAACGATATGCGTGGCTGGTCTGGAATATTTATTATTTTTTACTAGCAGTACCACAAATGCTTTGCATTGCAGTGCCACGTAAGTTATTTAGGAACAATAAATTACTGACGTTAATTTAGTACTAAACATTAAGCTAAACGTGTTTGGATCAAAATGTTTTACTGTTATTCGTCCAAGGAAAATTGGAAATGTAAATAATTCATCATCTGTGTTAAAAATCAGTATTTAGAGGATAGTTAGCGTGTTGTTAGTGGCTTATTCACGTGTTAAAAAACTGATAATACGTCACTGAGCAGTGGTTTGCACCAGATAATATTTAAAAAAGTTTGCAGAAATAATCCTGACGTCGTTATATTAAATACTAGCGGCCACCCGCGGTTTCACCCGCGTGGTTCCCGTTCCCGTAGGAATATCGGGATAAAAAGTATCCTATGTTTTAATCTAGGCTATCCACTATCAGTGTACCAAATTTCAACCAAATCCGTTCAACAGTTTTTGCGTGATTATTAATAGGAAAACTATGAGCAGTATTTACAACACACAATTTGTGGGATTAAAAAAAATTGGGGATTAGGCTCACTTATTAGGGCAAACACAGACCAAAGACTTTTCGTCCGCTTCAGACAAAAGATTCATAATAATGGATCTGACATACATAATAATGTAAGTAAACAATATTATATCTATAAAGGATCTATAGGTAGTCAAAACATATGACTAGTTATTTAATTTTGGTTATGTACGTAAACGCAACCAGAAAATCTTGATTATAGTTCGATTCGTCCGTTTATAAAATCAACAAAAAATCTTTTAATTGACGCTCCACTAATAAAATACATCCAGGGGGCAATCTCGATAGCATCGATTTTAATTGATATTGTATCTTTGCCCTTTCAATAAATTGTAAAAACAATTATTTGCACAATAATCTAACAAAGCGGTTCTTACTTAGGTGGGTAGGTACTTTATTTATAATATGCATTACCATGTGCAAATCGCGTCAGAAGGTCACACGATTCTGTAGCATGATTCAGGAGTGGGGATATCTCCAATTGCCAATAAATAGCGGAACCTAACATCTTCTTTATCATTAAAAAAGATTATACGAAGAGACACAGCAAGGAGCAATCAATTTTTCAAGCCTATTTCAGTAGTACAAAAACATGGCAGATATAAGAGTAATTATCTTAGTTGGAATATTTTGCGTCGTTTCTTGCAAGCCTTTAGAAAAGTCTGAAAATCAAGGTAAGTTAGTTTTTAAGTATATTTAAAAATGAAAAGGATTTCTGACCACGTAGATGAACAACTTTTAATATGGGGCCAACCACGAAATCGCGAAAAAAATCAGCTGTTCCATACATTATAGTCGAGTCGATGTTGTACTTTCCTAAGGAACGGCAGATTTTTTCCGCGATTTTGTAGTTGGCCCCATAGTAAAAGTTGCCTATTTACGTGGTCTGAAAATCCCATTTCATTTTTATACTTAAAAATTAACCGTGTATAGTACACCTACTTACATAGGTAATTTTTTTTCGTCTAAACATATACATAATTCAGTATGCTATATTTTCAGGTACAGAAACAAATGAAAAGGCGCATAATATTCAGAAACGATTCATTAATACCGCTCTGACATCAGGCGATTTTGATGAAATTGGCATCAAACATTTGAGAGCTAAAAGAAGGTAAATAGTATTAAAAATATTTTCAGTTTCAATTAGATTCTTTGAAGGATTTCAATTCAAACGTATCGGTAAACATTTTTCATCCTAATAATTTACAAACTTAAACATTATGTAAATAAAATCACGAGAATAAGTGCAATGGTATTGTATAAAAGATTATTAACTTTTCAGCGAAGAAGAAGAATGTGAGAAACTTGAGCTTTGCAAGCTGCATGCGCGATCGAGACACAGCTTCTTTGCAGCTTTTGAATTATACTTTGTCAAGTGAGTATGAAATACCATATCAGTCACAAAATAAAGTTGCGAGCAGAACAAGATTTCTTCTCATTTTCATTTTTTGCCAAACATAGATCTAAAAAAAAAAATTCTGTTTTTTGTTGTCATTTAAAGATTAACTTTACTTTTATCAACAGCAAAGAAAACGCACGACTATGGGACCACCGAACGCACTCACGACGAGACTGTGAGCAACGTTTTAGCTGTTCCAGAAAGTAATTATGAGGAAGTAACCAATACTTGCCAAAACGATACATTGGTAATAACGACAAACCCTAAATACAATGTTTTTTGTGAAAAAATACAATATTTTTTGTGAGACAACCTGACGTAACGTAAAAAAGTACTTATATTAGTAAAATGTAATACAAAAAACTAGTTACTGAACTTTATTAGAAAACGGCATAAAATGGTAAATCTAGTCATAAAAAGCCATTTTAGTGTCTATTCAAAGGCATCTTTGCCGTAGATAACCAAATTGTGATTATATTATTTTAGAACAGTTTGTATGAAATTTTGTATACGTCATTGTCACTACGATTAGCAGGCAGTCATTTCTAAACTTCTCAAAAACCATTTTATGTAAAAACTTATGTAAAATTATTTATTAAAAGGCATTTTAATAACAATCCGTTTTATTTCACTTTAGTACTTAAGGAACTAATTCAAACACATCACCACTCCATTTAAATGCATAAATAATAAATTAAATTAAACGAACATAATTTAAATAATAAATAGCATTTTCCACGAATTTAATACAATTATTAAGATGTAAATATTAAATTATTTTATTGCAACAATCAATATATTTTTGACGGAAATTTAATACTACAACAGAACCAGAAAATTTAAGCGAAATACGATTTGTTATCAAATGAACTTAACTTGTGACAAGTGCCATTTCCAATATCGCCAAAACTGGCAACTTAATTTTAAACCAAAATGGATTTAACACATAGAATTTCTGAAATCACCTAAACTGATAGACGTAAGATTCGCAAAAATCAGTTTTTAATAGTTAGTTTCCCTCGATACCCTTTATTCCCAGGAGTCCCCTCTAACACTGTCCCCCGGGGTGACAACAGTCGTCACGGAGGTGACAAATTTTTCCCAAATGGTCCCTTTAAATTTGTGCCAAAGAGGACAACTGGTACTTTTTTCCTTAATTGTCACCCCACTAAAATCCATTGTAAAGATTCATTGATCATCTTTTTGGACTTATGTTCACTTTAAGGATCCTTGATTCAGAATTTTTGCAAAATAGACTTTTTAGAACTAACATGTGTCCGAAAATCCATTAAAGAATGGATGGCACATGCAATCTTCTTGTATCAAATATGTATGTACTTCCAACTTGTCGGGCTTTTTTCATATTTTTTTATCTTCAGATAGATCAATCAAAAAATCTATAAAAGATACATCAATGGATCTTAATCAATGGATTTTATTTCGTTGATCTTAATTTTTTGGAATATCAACACTGAATGAAGCGATGGAGCTTCATAAATAAGATAAAATGTACAAAAACCTATTCACCCCCAAATAAAACATAAAATTACACGACTCATAAAACAGTACTTTCTTTTTAAAGTCCATACACACTCATAATTTAATAGAAATACTATTTGTTGTTCTTTGTTTCATCTATTTTCTTCCGTTTTGAAAGAAATACAAGTACAAAATTATTTCTAGCTCACTAGATGTCGCTTTATTCAATAACTACCTTCGACTGAAAAGTTCGATCGTTAAACTCACGAGTCAATGGGGAAGGCAACTGTCAAAATGGCGCTGCGTACGCTTGTTCCATGAGAACTATGAAAACAAAGGACTTTTACTTAAAAATATCGTATTTTTAGCTTTAAAATGATTAAATTCTGTGTAATAGGCTTTAAAAATGTTGGCACTTACAGATTTCCGAAAAATCTGGATATAGAAAAAATTGATAAATTCTGTAAGAATGAAAACGTCTTAATTTGGCTTTCAATTCCGGCATTTGCATTGTAGAATAGTCTTTTATATCCATTTTGGGTCAATGGGTCTTTTTCGGTAATAAAATACCACAAAATAAATACCTATTTTCCCATACATTTTGTTCTGAACGTCTACTGTCTTAGGAACAAGCGTACGCAGCGCCATCTACAATTAGCTTTGCGTTGCCAACCCCATTTGTTTCACGGAGTAGTTCTTATTTATTTGACTATCTATTTAGTTGTTAGTTTGAACCTGTAATTTTTTTTTAACTTCTTAACAAGAACCGATATTAATTGATCACAAAAGTTATTTCTACATAAATTCAGTCTACTGAGCTTTCTTCTTAGCGGTACGTTTACCAGCCGCGTTAACAGCGCTCACAATATGATCAATACTAGCGGCATCTAGTACATCGGGCCTTGCCGCCCCCCTCGCTCCCCCGCGCCCCCCCACCGTCGCCCCTGTCCCCACCCCCGCTGCTAGTGACGTCACCCGCTGCAGTAACATATCGCGATTCATGTACGCTAGAGCTAGAAGACATAACAATGGAACCACTAGGAAGGACGTCTGGCGAAGCTCTTGCTCTGATGTTTTTACCTGTAAGGTAAAAAGAACCATTTTAAGCTTCGATCAAGAATTTTAAGAGTAGACATTAGCACGTGCCTCGCTATTGTAGGCCCATAACGTGGTTTCCCAGGATTTTAGCTTTTACACACTATAATTTTAGTTCCGACAACTGTTTGGCACAAAAGTTTAGAAACGGAACTAGAGTTATTGTAACTAGCAAAACGTTATTTTTCAATACTAAATTGGTAGAGTGTTGCCATACAATAACACTAAGTAATGACAAAGAAAGAGGTTCCTCCATTATTGTCTATACTTTTTTGGCAAACTAGATGTAAGTATACTGACTTCAATATTAAATTATTGCTTTCTTAATAATGAAAATTATATTTACTCAGAACTTTTTTTAAATATGATAACACTGGGGAACAAAATTAAACTTTTTTTTTTGTTTTATCAGGTTTTTGAACGGTTTCTCACTAATTTGACATCGCTGATTTCAGATCTACCCTCATTTTTCACACAGCAGCTATAGTTTTTGAGATACAGGTACCCCCCTATTTCGCACTACTTAGTTCGATTTTGTTCCAATCAGATAAGTAATTAAGCAAACTTCTAAAATTTATTGACATGCTAAAATTAAGAAGAAGATGTGCAAACGATCCCAATTTTTTTGTACTATTTGTGGCGAGTATATGTTTAAAAAATGTAGTGTAAGTGTGTCCAACTTTGTGAAACAAGCCTAATTGGACTACTTTGAAAAGCCATTACAAGTTAACAGTAAGCCCTGGATTCCAAATTTTGTATGAGGAAGCTGTGTTTCATCGTTGCGTTTATGGGCAAACAAAAAAAGACCCTACTTCAAGTACCAAAGTCCTATGGTTTGGCGTAAACCATCTTATCACCATGACGACTGTTATTTCAGTGTTGTGAATATTAACGGAATAAACCGCAAAAATCGTTCCAAGTGGGTCTATCTTAACTTGCAGTCTGCAAATAGACCGATTCTGACTTCTACCGATAAATCAGCACCTCAGCCCGAACCCAGTACCTCCAATTAACATTTCAAGAACTTTCAGAAGGTAATGATGATACTGTGGATACTAATTTCAACTTCAGTGTTTTTTGATGGTCTTCAGATCAGGCAGTTAATAAAGGACCAAACCTTTATTAACTCCATGAAAGTAACCGAAAAATCAGCGTGGTCTCAGTTCGTTTGGGTGGTTAAAAATTTCTTAAGAAATAGAAAGTTACCTCACTACTCTGAATGCATTGCCCAGCTGATGATGCACTTCCAGCGACTCAGATGCAACATGAGCATTAAGCTGCATTTTCTGTTTAGTCATTTAGACTGTTTTCCAGAAAATTCAGGCAACTTACGCGAAGAGCAGGGAAAACGCTTCCATCAAGACATTCGCACAATAGAAGAACGATACCAAGGTCGTTGGAATGCTAATATGAAGGCTGATTACTGCTGGAGCATTCAGAATAATAATGTGGTCTCAGCCCATTCAAGAAAATCTTATAAAATAAATTTTTTTCGTGTTACTTTTCCTTAATAAAATAATTTAGATCCGAAATTCATACATTTTTCTTAAAATCTCCCACTATCAATATCTCAAAAAGTAGAGCTGCTACTGAAAAACGGACTTTAGATTTGTAATCAGCTCGGCAAAATCATTTAGAATCAGCTATGAAACTTCATAAAACAAAACCACTGTTCCCCAGTGTAATGACTTACCTTAGGACTAAATTCGATGTCAAAACTCTTGTAGTTCCCATCCGACTCAAAATAAATAACAGTGTCTTCATAACTATGGGTAGCTTTCGACAAAGTCGATTCCAGCTGTAATATATAAGTGGTGTTATCGGCTGGCAACCTCGGTAACACTAGCATCACTCCCGGGTTGTCTTGCCCCGGAGGGGTTTCTAACTTGGCGGCGTATAGGTGACTGTGTGGTGATTTAACAGTGGCTAGTGTTAAACGCAAGGATTTGTAGTGCGCAGGCGTAGCGTGTACTAATACGCTTCCGTCTGTGATCTGACGCGGCTGGACTGCTATGAGAATTATATTCTCTATGTCTTTGTTGTTTTTTACCTGCGGAAAGAAATAACGAGACTTTATACTCTGTATACTCCCTCTTTTAGTTTTCTTATCAGATAACATGAAAAGATGATGATGTAACTTTTTAAAGACGATGAGAAAGGAAACCCGTTCTACATAATAGTTACCATATGACAAAGTATCTATAATATTGAATGGATTAATAAAAATATAATATACTAGAGTCTGTCTAAAAAGTCAGTTTACATGGGTAATTTCAAAGGTAATTTTAATACCCACTTGAATCCCCTGATTTTGCCGCTGACTGCCGCTCTCTCGCTCGCACATTTCATGTTTTCTCAAGATTTTTAAAATCTGAGTGCGTAATTGAAAAAATATTCTCGGCCACTTTTAGCAATATAAGATTACGGACATTTTAATATATATTTCATTTTTTTGTTGCTAAAGTACAAAGAGTTGTCATTTCTGATAAATATTTGAACTGGCAAAAACGATAACTTTTGTACTTCAGCAACTCAACCTGAAATATACGTTGAAAT
Source organism: Agriphila geniculea (assembly GCA_943789525.1). NCBI lineage: Eukaryota > Metazoa > Arthropoda > Insecta > Lepidoptera > Crambidae > Agriphila > Agriphila geniculea. The sequence goes on from OX038871.1 coordinate 25,726,030, forward strand.
GTCCGTAATCTCATATTGCGAAAAGTGGCCGAGACGCATTTTTCAATTACGCACTCAGATTTAAGAAATCTTGAGAATACATGAAATGTGCGAGCGAGAGAGCGGCAGTCAGCGGCAAAAAGTGTACGGACTCTTAATTAGTAAAATGTTATTCTAATCGAATACTGACCTCTAACGCAGATGGCGCTTTGGCGAGTTTCAGGCCGGCCAGTTCTGGCGCGCTTGACTCCTTCAGTTGAATCGTGTATACGCAACCTGGTAACAAGCCTCGTATCCTACAATTAAAGTATTCAAATTACAATATTATAAAGACAATTATTTTGGTCTAAGACGAAATCGGCTAATCTATATTTACACAGTTTGTAGGTACAGTTAATTCAATATTATGAGATTAATAAATCAGCAGCAATGTTCGCATTAGTTCCAGTTATTGGGGTCCGATCCTTTAATCTACTTACAACCCATGATCCAAGAAAACAAGGTCTGGCATTCCGGGAGTGAACTAACTTATGTCACTATCCAGTTGCGCGACTTTATAGTAACAAGCACCGAATGAAGGATTTTTTCTGTCAGTCATTACAAAATTATTATAGTCCATTATAATTGTAATTTATTTATCTTAGCAAACAAAACAGTTTGAACGTAACTTTCAATACCGATAGCAGAGATGACGTAAGACAGTGTGACCCACGTGACTTCCTCAGTCTCGGAATGCTATACCTGGCGCAGTATATTATTGTATCATGATTCAACCAAGATAGTCCGAAGAGAAACTGTTCATCATCATATCAGCCGCACGACACCCACTACTGGGTATAGGCACAGAATACATAATAGTACAAGTACAGAAGCCGCAATCCGCAACATCATTTAATTAAAGAGCGACTCTTGCTCCAACGCAATAAGGCGCAATTGGCTTTGGTTAAAAAATAAAAGGTATTTTTTTTATATTTTTTTACTACAGATTAGGCCAATTTAAGAAACTAATTTGAATATTTTAACATTTGGTCCCGTATTTATTTTTTTATAAATATATTTGTCGAGCGGATATGGTCAACCGGAATGACGTCATTAGTGGCATGAAAGTTTAAGAAGGAAAACCTTTGCCATCTACTTATAGAAAAAAACGGCCAAGTGTCATTACCTGTCATAATGACTTTATGGTTGTTTGTAAACAAATAAGTTTTAGTTAATATTTCTTGTATTTTATTAATTTAATCCAGTTGTGACGGTACTAACCTACCTTCTTAATTTGCCGCAATAATTTTTGAGGTGGTAAAATTATAATAAAAATGCTTACCAGTGGAAACTCAGCTGAAAAACTTTGTGAAAACTGACACGCCCCATTTACCGAAATCGCGAAATGTATTGTATGTATTGTGTCTATTTTGGATGTAGACTACATGGATGAAATTGTAACGATTGCTTGTGGACTGATAAATTTGCAGGATAACATAATAAACATTGTGAAAATATGTGCATACTTTATTTCTATTTACAAACATTTAATAGTAGGGATGTGGAAAAAATTACGAGATAAGTTCATCGATATTTTTCGGGCGATATTAAATACTCTGATATATATCAGACGATAGATGTTTTTACAATAATTTTTCCAAAACATTTTTTTTGTAATTACGTATGGATTCTAATAGTCGACACTATTTTGTTACTGGAGCATTTTGATTTTTTCCAACTTTTGAGTCTTAAAAATCATCGTAAAATTCGTCAAATCGAGCCAAAATTTCGCGTAGGGGTTTATTTTGCTATTTTTTATGTTTTACAATACCTTAAAATTAGAATCCATTACTTAGTCATCATCCCATTTCATCCCATTTTTTTCTGAGAAATATTACCTATATCGATATTTTTTCACTTCCATCTTCCACCATCCCTAATGCCAAGTTCATTGTCAAAATTGTCTTTGCCCTTTTTTCTTTTTTTTATTATGGCTGGGGGATCTGTATGTGATGACGTCATATGAAGGTCATTTGAAGGTTATAGCTTTTTATTGAATATTATAAATATCTTTAAAAATATAGACTTATTTTTAAATTTAATTAGTAGACACTGTACCGAAAGCTTATTCCTCGAAATGGTTTTGAGATTTCCAGTCATGTTCGAAAAGTTATCAAAGCCAATTTAGATCACACACCGCTACAGCTGCTACAGTTATATTCACCTAGAAGTTTTCTCTCTTTCTATCGCGTAGCTCTCATTTCTTCTGACGCCGTTAGGGTTGTCGACTTTTAAATAAACTGCGTAGCATTATATCATAAAAGGAAAGCGATTTTACGTAGGTGCTATGGTTAAAGAAAATCTTACAATAATATTTGAACATTACTATAATACTTAAGTAATAATCTAACTAGGTACTTACCTACCTAGATAGACGTAAATATGGGGGACATAAAAATAATAAAAGTCAACTATTGGTACCTAGTTAGATAGGTAGGTACTTATTATCCCCGTCAATTGGCAATGCGCTGGAACCTTGTCACATTAACAACCACGTTGACGTGATCCGCAACTAAAAATGTAATGAAAAAAGAAAATTCTAATACCTAGGTAGGTAATCTAATATAGTAATTATTGAATTATTATTTTCAATGAGATAAGGTTTCGTTTTTGAGCTTAAAATCATGGCCGCCAGGCGCATTACCAACTGACGGGGCTGTATTTGTTTATCGTTACTTGTCCTATTTAGTTATTTGGTAAACAGTTCTTGTTTCTTGTGTCACACCTACCTACAACACCTTTTACAAATTATGCTTTCTTACGAAATCAAATTGTCATTAATAATTTAATTCGTAAGTAAGTAGGTACACACGACGGCACCTCAGACTATACATGTTGACCTTGAGACCGCCTTTATAGCATACGTAATAAAAGCTGTTTTTGCAGTTTAACATTATAACCTGAGTCCTGACGTGCTGTAGCACACACTAAAATTCATAGATTAGGTAGGTACACACAAATTATAATTTACAGATTAGGTAGGTACACACCTACCTAATCTATAAATTATAATTTCAATAACAACACAATTTTTCATTTATTTTTTACTTTGACATCCATCCACTGGTTTCGGCTTTTCGAGGAGTAAGGTGGAGTAAGCGCGGAAAACGTGCAGTGCGAACGCTCAGGCGGGCGTGCGGCCCTTTGCCAGTTGTATCGTGGACGATACGCCGAGCGGTATGTATATAACGCGTGGCCTTGAGCGAGTGACGGACGCCTGGTATAGGCCTCCCCTGCGGATCTCCACGACGATCGGTCCTGCGCTGCCCGAATCCAGCGGCACACCGCGACCTTTACCTTAACGTCGGTCCACCTTGTCAGGGGCCTACCCACGGAGCATCTTCCGTTGCGCAGTCGCCATTCTAGAACCTTTCCGCGGAGAGAAGAAATAGAAACTGTTATACAATATCAGCACATACCTAAATGCGCCGCTAGGTTCCGTAGTGGCTTCCTCGGGCAAACAACTGGCCGGTGAATCAGGTTTAGGGACCGCTGCTATAACCGCGCCCGCCCATCCCACGCCGCCCAGAGACAACACGCGCCCTAAGCAAGACCAAGCCACGCGCTCGCCACTGGAACCAAACACAATATTTATTTTATTTTTAAGTAGGTATCGTATTTGATAAGCAGGTTTTTTATCGTGTTATTTATATATTTTGTGTCATTATCGCAGCGTCAACAAACCGGTCCCGACGGAAGACCAACGCTGGTCGCAGACCTTGTTAATACAACATAATTGCTGAGTCGGAACCTTTTTGAGACAATGTGTTTAGGCTTTTTTTTTTGTATTTATTTTGTGTCTCAAATAAATTTTATTTTATTAAGCATGAGCAACTTAACACCGTTTTGGACTTGACAAAATAATAACATTATAGCTGTCTTTAAAGCTAAACCAATGTTTTTTATAAAAACATCGAAAGGAAAAATTTCGGTAGTGTAACCATTAAGTACGCTTATAAATACAGTCCAAATTAAAGTGCCTCGCTTCACCGTCCGGTAGCGGTACGATACAGTGTAGAATGCACACGGTATTCCTTCATGTTCGGCGTCACGTAGTACTTGCTACATTTTTTACCACCCTTATTGAATAAACACTGGAGTTCAAATAATAATAGAATGACTTACGAAAGCTCCAAATGCCTCGATTAACCGTCAGGTAGCGGCACGATAGTGTGTGGAATGAAACCGATATAATCTTCATGTTAGGCTTTATGTAGTACTGAGGCCGTATTATGACTTCTTATTTCCTGGCAGTTTTCTGACTGGTTATCAATCTATCTCTTTTATTTGCTATACAGCGAGAAAGAGATGTAACTATAGCAATTCATAAACCTGGCAAGTTTTAAGAGGTTGTAATACCCCCCCTGGTCATGACAATAGGGCCACCCAATTTCTACCAATAATACTAAACAATTTTCTCAAAGAGACTTGAGTCTAATATGACGATTACACGCACAGTATCAGATCTCAATTATCAATATTTTAACCAGTATTCAAATATTTTAGTCAATTTTCAAGCAGTCTCTTTGAAAACCTTAGTTGTTGGATTTGAAAATTTTCAACCAATATGGCTTTAGAAACCTAGGTCGTTGGATAACTTACGAAAGCTCCAAGTGCCTCGCTTCGCCGTCAGGTAGGGGCACGATGGTGTGTGGGGGGTGGAATCTATATTCCTTCATGTTGGGCTTCACGTAGTACTGGTCGGGGGCGAGGGCCGCGAACCGAAGTCTGCCCGCTGCGTCTGTCAGAGCCGTTCGACGGTACGAACCGCCGCTAACTGATACTAGGCCGCCCTGATAACGAAAAGTAAGTAATTTATTGGCAGTCTCATGTTACCATACTTAAGATACTAAAGCCGATTCGCAGTCAAGTTGAAGAAAGATTATCTTTCCTCCGAAATAAAGTCACGCATGTCGCATACTTAGAATCTGTGACACATGTCAATGTCACCTCCCGTGTATCGAGTTCTATGCTCTCTGTTCGGTGTCCCACCCGCCCACGCAGGTGCCATATCAGTGTAAGTTTATTACAATAAATATAATTTAAAGGGTAGTATATAATCGGGTAACTATAAATTCCCATTTTGGATATCAAAAATACAGAATATAGCGTACTGGAATACTAAGTGGGCGACGGACTGAAGGCGACTACAAAAATGGGTGACTTTAAAATACAAATTGAGTAAATAGTTATTCAGAACGGGCGACCAAATTAAAAAATATATATATATAGTTTGTTTAAAATAGGTGACTACTATCATAATTTATTAAGATGACAAAAATACCATGTTGGGCAGTTCAGTAGTCAGTTAAATAGTTACCCTACTTGGTATAATAGTTGCCCACTCAGTATTTTTGTCACTCATTTAGAAATTTTACTGCTAACTTAAATTATTTATCTCCCACATGTAGTCGCCCATTTTACGTATTTTTTGTAATCCACAGCTAGTCGTCGCCCAAAAAATAAACCGCTGCCAAGTTTAGTATTTAAGTATCCCATTAACAGTCGCCTTTAATTTAATTCCTAATTTAAATTTTTAAATTTCTCGGCTGTCTAATTTGCCTTTCCCCAATCTCCATACACAATAACGCACGTGTAAATTGAATAACAGACTTCACCATCGAAAATGACATTATTTGGTAGAGTCAATTTCTAATTTTTATGAAATGCGTTGAACAAAATCACATACATTGCGATTATAACCACCTATACTCTGTTCGCGATGAATTATGCGTGCAGATCTCTGCGCTGCACAGCGAATGCGCCTGTTTGCAAATGGCTCGCGAGCTGCCTGCGTGCATTTTGTATTGAGAACTGCTAGCGCGCGGCGTAATATAGAAGCAAACTGGTCTGCATGCATGCGAACCTTGTGTGCAAAATACTAGCCCGGGTTGCTATCCATAAACACCACACCTGCAACGGAGTTTTATCAGCTCGGTCCAACAGTTACACAGTAAGCTCGTCCAACTTTCGCTCAGATATGATTCCATTGTCGTCCGGCTCACAGAACACGTGGCAACTCGAGTTTCGCCAACACTTTGTACTAGTAACGTTAATCCATCAAACCACACATAATATTTATATTCCTCACCTGCAACGGAGTTTTATCAGCTCGGTCCAACAGTTGCACAGTGATCTCAGCCAACTTCCGCGCGGATATGATTCCGTTGTCGTCCGGCTCGCTGAACACGTATGACTCGAGTTCCGCCGTCACTGTGTACTTCTTGGACGCGTCCAGAGGACCGAAGCTGTATTTGCCGTCTTCTGAAGTGGTCATCGTGAGTTTGACGCCATCTTCTGAAATGGGAATTTGGTTAGACAACTATGAAAATGAAACTGCGTGTATGCTTATTTTCTATATCACACTAAAAAAAATGCAAACCATTGTCACGAGTTTATAACAAATTAGTGGTCTGAGCCCTTGCTCTAGCTAGTATGTATTGGCGATATCCCACATGGCGCTAGTATCACCACAGAATACATAATAGTACAAGTACAGAAGATCCACTCCGCAAAGTAATTTAAATAAATAGCGACTTTATCCCGTACACAATAAAGTGCAATTCAGGTCGCACACCGCTCCCACCCTACAGTTATAATTACCTAGAAGTTGCCTCTCTTTCTATCGCGTAGCTCTTATCTCTTCCAACGATTTTAGGGTTTGTTCTTCTAAATAATAATTAAATAATAGGTACTTAATGTACTTAAATACATTTTAAAAAAACCTAGACTAGGTACAGTCGACGCCACATTAGACTATACATGCTGACTTTGAGACAATTTGCTTTCTTACGAAATAACATTGTCATTAATAATTAACTTTATTTCGAAAGTAGGTATGTAGCACCTACCTCATCTATAAATTATTATTGCAATAAATACCTAGTTGGGTGAAGATTGTTAAGCAAATAAGACAAGTAAGTACTTAGGTACTTACTTGTCTTATTTGCTTAACAATCTTAACGGAATAAACGGATACTAAATAATATCTAGGTAGTAGACAAGCACTTCTTACGTTTTGATGTCGTTTTGAACTTTTGGAAGTGTGAAAAACGTGAGGTTCGGATCCTTTATATTAGTATTAAGATGAACGCGGCGAGTGAATGACTATCGAAATTGAACTGCTAACAGCCAGCCAACGGCGGCAGCCCTCTGAAATTAGTCCGTCCGGACGGACCCGCTGGCTACTTGTAGCTTCGTACCTAAAGCGCGGAGTGCGCCTAGCCTGGTATCACGGCGTACAAAGTAAACGTAAACCAGTCACTCAAGCTGAAAACAAACTATATCGGACGCGGCTTACAGCAGCGACTGATAAGTGTGCACAGTTAAATATATCCAGCGTACCAGATTGCTATTGGACGTCCGATGACGTCATTTACGTCCACGACTTGCGTCCGATAGTTTGCACACCTCAGTGTATTGTAGAGACCTATCAGTCGCGGCAGTCAGCCGCGTCCATCAGTCGCATCCGATAATTTGTTTCCACCTTGAGCAACGCGACGCGAACGCGAGACAAGATGGGAGTGGCGAGTGGTGGGACACGCACAGCTATGTGCTTTGTGGCTGACTCTACAGCCGCCAATGAGTTTGAAACCTACTGTACGATGATTGTTACGTCAGCGCGTGCGGCTGGCACGAGCCGTGGCCCCACACCTGCTGCGGGTATAGTTACATACCGGCGGCGAGCGTCACGAGCGCGCCGGCCACGGGCGGCCGCAGCGCGCCGGCGAGGGTGAGCGCGCGCCGCGCACGCAGCGTCAGCGCGTGCGGCTGGCACGAGCCGTGGCCCCACACCTGCTGCGGGTATAGTTACATACCGGCGGCGAGCGTCACGAGCGCGCCGGCCACGGGCGGCCGCAGCGCGCCGGCGAGGGTGAGCGCGCGCCGCGCACGCAGCGTCAGCGCGTGCGGCTGGCACGAGCCGTGGCCCCACACCTGCTGCGGGTATAGTTACATACCGGCGGCGAGCGTCACGAGCGCGCCGGCCACGGGCGGCCGCAGCGCGCCGGCGAGGGTGAGCGCGCGCCGCGCACGCAGCGTCAGCGCGTGCGGCTGGCACGAGCCGTGGCCCCACACCTGCTGCGGGTATAGTTACATACCGGCGGCGAGCGTCACGAGCGCGCCGGCCACGGGCGGCCGCAGCGCGCCGGCGAGGGTGAGCGCGCGCCGCGCACGCAGCGTCAGCGCGTGCGGCTGGCACGAGCCGTGGCCCCACACCTGCTGCGGGTATAGTTACATACCGGCGGCGAGCGTCACGAGCGCGCCGGCCACGGGCGGCCGCAGCGCGCCGGCGAGGGTGAGCGCGCGCCGCGCACGCAGCGTCAGCGCGTGCGGCTGGCACGAGCCGTGGCCCCACACCTGCTGCGGGTATAGTTACATACCGGCGGCGAGCGTCACGAGCGCGCCGGCCACGGGCGGCCGCAGCGCGCCGGCGAGGGTGAGCGCGCGCCGCGCACGCAGCGTCAGCGCGTGCGGCTGGCACGAGCCGTGGCCCCACACCTGCTGTGGCTGCTGCGGGTCGAACAGCAACGACGACGAACTCGCTGACACTACCGACACTTCACCCTGGTCAAAACAATACAAACTGAATATAAAAGAAACTTCTCGCAACGCATTTTGTGTAATAAGCTGCGTTCGCGAGTTTCCAGAACGAGGCAATCGGCGAGTAACAGGTGGCAGCACGCGCGATTGATCAAATACACGGCAGTTTTAAGCTAGCTGCGACTCTTTCGCACCCCTGCAAGTCACCGTTGTTAACACAGCCTTACTAAACAATTTACGACATAAACATTGTTTTCACTTTTCTTCGTATAAGAGAAATACATCCTTAAAATAATTACATAGTCAATTTAACGTAAATACTCGAACAATAGCAAAATACTCACATCAGCCATATACATGGTGTGCTCATACACGAACCCTCCATCCGGATGGGGGCTCGGCTTGAGCGGCCCCACCGGCGTGGCGCCGCGGCCCTCCGCGTCGATCAGCAAGGTCACGTCCGGCGCCGCCTCGGGAGATAACACGCGCACTGTCACTTCGTGGGCGTGCGCTACGAAGTACACCGTCTGTGTACAATGTAAAGTCCATTCATTTAGATAGTGTCGGTACACCCGCAAGCACTTGTGTTCAGAGACAGGAATACCGGTAAGTTTTTGGTAACGTTATACAAATAACGTTACTGAGCATTAGTTTTAGCTTATTAAGTGTTTTATACTTAAAGTTTTAGAAATGTATCGACATTTCGCAGAGTCATACGTTTATACGGAAAGTCTGTATTATTAGCTTGTAAATTTTCCAGAATCGTGTCTAGCGTCGGAAGTTTTTTATTAGCATAAAATCTGTATACTATTCGGACGTACTACATCACATTCAAAGTCCTCCGTTTTCGATAGTGGGATTCTTCCGTTTTTACGTTTTTTGGTGTTAATGAGCCTATTTTTAATATTATTCCGACACTAGTCTTGGTCTCTTGGTATCCCCACTATTTTTGAAGTATCTCTGATAGGTGCAGACAAACTGATTTCAACGCAATGCCGATGGACATTGATCATAAGTTGTTTACATGTTTTACAAAACACCCGTATTTTTTTGTTGGTTCACTTAAAGTTTCATCTTGAGGCACTTAACTGTCCTTCCAAGGATGAAAAAATATTTTCAGTATACGTAGCAGAGTCAACAAACACAAGCTTTCACTACGGCGGCGCTTCGATGCAAACTGCCAAAATACAAATTGACTTGCGGGTGTACGCCGCACGCGGTATCCTTTGTTTATGCGGCGGCATCCTTTGACAAGAAGCGGCACGTGCAAAGGCGGCGCGATCAAAGGGCGACACTATCTAAGTGAATGCGCTTTTACACTATTCTTTATGTCGTGTTGGGTTCGTCAAGTCTTTATTGAGATTTTGGTAGACATTGGATTAATTTTAAGTTATATATAATGAATGACACTAATAGGATTACGAATTACGATCGACCACCACGTGCTTTACCGCGTAGCAGAGAAATTCGTGTGCGCGCGTATCGCCCCTGCACGAACTAAACGTATGTTAGAGACCGCGGGACGTGCATGCGATATTAACCTTCCGCATGAAACAATAGTTAAAACTATAGTTTTGGTGTGTGTTTATTGCAAAATAAGTATAAAGTTGTTGGTCTTTGTTGTGGCAGGAACTGTTCGCCAATATCATAGTAGAACCAAATAAGTAGGCCAACTCGCGCCTCGAGCGAGCGATACAGCTTAAACACGTAGGGCTGTCACATCGCTAGTTTATTCAATCGTCAAAAAATGCATAGTCAATCTCTAGATACAAAATATTTTTTTCCTTGTAGGGTAAGCATCAGGGAACTATAATACAAAGTTTTTTTTACATTTTTTTGTACGTAAACCAGCGGGTCTATCGACTAAAATAATGAAGTTAATGTTAATTGTAATTTGACAGATGTATGTGATGCATCATGGCACTTTCGTTTTGACACCAATAAAAACTTACTAAAGAAAAGTAGCAATGTATCACATCTATCTCTCAAATTACAGTTTACATTAAATTCTTATTTATTGTTATGTGATTTGAAAATTTACAGTCGAAATAGGATTAATTAAAACGTGGCTTTACTAATTAATGTTTATTCAAATAAAATAAAATGATCATGAAATTTAATTTTTTACACTATTAACTGTTTCTTACTTTTTCATTTACCTACACTTATCAAAATAATAAATCTTTTAATTCGGAAATTGAAAACTTTCCATAATAGGCATTGTAAGTACTTTTTCCTGTAGGAATTTATGATTTTTTAACAAAATTACACAATTGATATAAAAAAAATTCGTCTGTTTCGACAAGCACGAATGGCCTTATTATTTAAAGTTAATGTAAAATATATCCTCATTCTTACAAATCTTTTTGCAATAATATCTTTGGAAAGCATGGTATGTACTGTAGGCGGCGTGAAGCGTGCGTGAGCGCGAGCGGGATTACGTACGGCGCGGCCATGACTGTTGCACTTTTATCACCTTTAAATTTTGTCAGGGTGTGCGTGCGACGACGCATACGTACGGGCGCGCCCACATACAAACCGCGTTCGTGCGTATAATGAGTAAGATGACTTACTTATTTGGTTCTACTATGCCAATATTCAGCGAAATAAAAAATACTTCCGCCGAGCTAGAAATCTGTGCTCGGGACCGAAGTTCAACTGTTGGGTGTTGGAATTTGTATTTATGCGAAGCGCGTAGAAAACTTCCAGATCGCGAGATTCGTGAGTCAGATTTCCATATACTTTTGCTTATGTAGCGGTATGATCGCACCGCTACAGTCTTCCTAAGATTAAATAAATAAAAATCAAAATGGTATCAAATACTCACGGTAGGTGTTTCACCCTCGGACTCCGGTGTAGTCGCTTGGACGCTGGGTGGTGTGAACTTGTGGCAGGATCGCGGGGTCAGTGTGTAAGTGCCCGCTTTGGGGACGCACTGCTCGCTCGCACTCTCTGGTGCTGTCAGAGTACCTGTTATACCTTCCGGTCCGGTGTACTCCACCTAAAGGGAGAAACAGTTAAGAAATTAAGGTATTTTCTTTAAGATATGAAGGATAATTTAACTAATGGCTCTGTGGAGGCAAACCTGGCATTTGTAATATTGTTCAATATTTTTTGAAATAACTGATTTTGTGATATGATTTTTCCCATATCTTAAATATGGAAGAAATCATAATCGTATCTCTATAAAAATTATATATCCGCCATTTTAAAAAAAATCGAAAAACTGAGTCGACAAAACATTGCATACTTAATTACAGAACCTGATTTGTTGGCTCAACGACCGGTACTTCCTCACAGTAGGCTATGCAGACGACCTGACCATACTCATCAGCGGACGAGTTGAGAGTGTGATATGTGACCAAATGAGGTCCGCATTGAAGGTCGTCGAACAGTGGTGCAATAAACACAATCTAACAGTGAACCCGACAAAGACGGAATTGATCATGTTCACAAACAAACGAAGTCTAGGCAATCTTAAACTTCCTAAACTTTTCAATACCAGTCTGTCCCTGAGCAAGGAAGTCAAGTATCTAGGAGTGATACTAGACAACAAACTCCTCTGGAATAGACATCTCGAAGGAAAGCTAAACAAAGCCACCATCATCTTTTGCCAATGTAAAAGACTACTCGGCAAAAGATGGGGGCTATCACCGAAAATAACTATGTGGCTGTATAAAACTGTTATACGTCCCATTATTACATACGGAGCCGTTGCCTGGTGGTCCAAAACAGAGCAAAGCACCGTCATCAACAAGCTGCAGAAATTCCAAAGATTGGCATGTTCTGCGATAACCGGCTGCATGCGAACTACCCCCACAGCCGCCCTAGAAGTAGCCCTGGATCTGGCACCCCTGGACCTGTTTATACAACAGGAAGCCTCCATGGCTGCTATAAGGCTTAAACACCTGGGTCTGTGGTACAACCGAGAGGGTCCTCACTCCACATTGTGGAATAATCTAGTGAAACATGAGCCACTAATCGCTGCCCCATGCGACAGGATCCCTAAACAATACATTTTCGAAAAGAAATACCAGATACAGTTACTAGAAAGTGACCGAGATTACTCCGGCATACATGAAGTCCGAATTTATACGGACGGCTCCAAGATGGGGACTGGTACTGGAGCCGGAGTATTCTCACAAGACCTAAATATCAAACTATCACAAGCATTAGGCCAACACAGTTCGATATTTCAATGCGAATGTGTTGCAATAATAAATGCCGCTTCCACGGTCCTGTCTAGAGGTATGAAGGAACTAAACATCCGCATACTGACCGACAGTATGGCCGTCCTAACAGCACTGGAGGCCAACACGATCAACTCCAGTATTGTCTACGAATGCCACCAAGTTTTGGATCGTTTAGCATCCAAAAACAAAGTAATCCTACAATGGATTAAAGGGCATAGTGGATCACACGGGAACGACGCCGCCGATGAGCTGGCTAGAAGGGGATCTTCCACAATAGTGGCAGGACCCATACCCATCCTGCCACTCCCGTTCAGCCAACTGCGCTCATGGGTAAGACAACGTACTCGTGCTGCACATAATACTCGTTGGGTAGATCTAACAAGCTGTAGACAGTCCAAGTTGGCGATGACCTCGGTCTCGCCGCGGTTGACCTGTAGACTGCTCAGCCTTAATCGTCCAGACCTCCGAATAGTTGTAGGTACACTTACAGGTCACCTAGCTTTAAACCGACAACTATTCATCATGAATGCGACAGACAGTCCCCTATGTAGAGGATGCCTGGACGCAGAGGAAACAGCCGCCCACGTAATCCTGGAGTGCGTGGGTTTGGCCACACACCGGGCAGAAATCCTCAAAGACATGAGGTCGCTCCTAGAAGCCTGTGAACGCCCCAGGAGGCTTCTGCGCTTCTGGAAGGAGCTGGGATGGCTTGACTAGCCACACCATGCTGTGTTCACGCATAACGGACCAAATGGGAGTCTAAATGCGGAGAAAAGAGCCCATCACCAATACCAATACCAAATACAGAACCTGCATCCAAAATTTCACGAGAATCGTTTGAAAAATGGGACCTGTAGAGGAGAACAAACGGACAGCCGGACGAACATACGAAAGCATTTTTGCCCAAGCTGAAACAGAGACGCTTCGCGCTCGCTCGGTCAATAATGTCGAGATGTCTCAAAACATATCCCCCTTGGTGGCGCTACTGCTGCTGGAGACCTTTGTATGGGCATTTACTCCAGATTTTCCCATTTATTTTAAATTATATCAAAAAATAGTTGATACTAATAAATACTTATTATGGAAATCGGATAGTAAATGAATTAAAGATTGAAAAAAAAACAAAATGTGTTGGAAGAATAATAGAATAGTATATAGAATAGTAGTAGTAGTAATATCGAGTACAACCATACATTACCTGTATAGCGTGTGAAGCTCTCAGTCGTAATATGTATCCAGTATGCACGAAGTCTGGCGCCTGCACGACGTCTCCCGCTACCGGCACGTTGTGGGATCGCTCGCGCCAACCTAAACGAGTTCCAGCGTCACTAATATCGAGTACAACCATACATTACTTTACTTGTATAGCGTGTGAAGCTCTCAGTCGTAATATGTATCCGGTGTGCACGAAGTCTGGCGCCTGCACGACGTCTCCCGCTACCGGCACGTTGTGGGATCGCTCGCGCCAATATAAGCGAGTTCCAGCATCACTAATATCGAGTACAACCATACATTACCTGTATTGCGTGTGAAGCTCTCAGTCGTAATATGTATCCGGTATGCACGAAGTCTGGCGCTTGCACGACGTCTCCCGCTACCGGCACGTTGTGGGATCGCTCGCGCCAACATAACCGAGTTCCGCCCACAGATACTTCGGCGCTTCCTGCGGCTACTTCGGCGAACCGGTACTCGCCGTCTGTACCAAAATAACAAAATGTTAATAATTTATAGCAACTCCCAATGAAGATTGGAGAACGCCAAGTAGCAAAAAATTATAAGTCTTCGATATTACAACTAACTAGCCCAACTACTGTTTTTTTTTATTATTTTCATGGTAATATTTTAGCAGGTTTCTCAATATCATGTTAAAGGGGTTGAGGGCTGATACTATAGTTCTCATGCGTATTCGTCAAATCTTTTACATTGAGCCCTATAAACGCCAGGCAATACTTACTAATAAAAATATTAATGAATAGTAGTTTTTTTTAAAACAGTAATTTATACTACGACATACCAACAGCAGTAGTATCTCTCGCTCGCCCAACATACGCGCCATCGGGCGACAGCGCCCGCAAGCGGATAGGCAACCCGACGCAATCCACTGGCCGTTTGCAACGCACGCGCCCGCTCACAGTGCCTTTTAGCTGAGAAAACGAGATGCCATCTACCGGCCCATTACCCACTAAGATCTTGTGAGATAGTGGGTAGAATCTGGAAGGTGACATTTTATTTTAATCTCTACAAAACAATTTACGTGTCCATATCAAATCTCGTTATAGTCTGCCCAAAATAGCTTGGTGATTTTGATACTTATTTTGTAAATTCCGTCTTAGGAGTCAGCGTCGTCGCTGCCAGGGGCGCAACTCACAGGGGGCGCACTTTGCTGACACATAGCTAGACAAAAGTCTATAAGTTTTGGGGCGCAAATTCAAATCTTGCCAGGGGCACTCATGACCCTAAGCTGCTACAACGCTGTTAAGAATTCTTGAATGTGGTGGCAATTTGGTAGTGGCAGCTATTTTTATAGACAGACAGATACTTACTTTATGTATTATATTATAATATAATTACATATTTTTTTACAAAAAAGTATCAGTCAAAATCACCAAGCTATCTTTGACTGTTTGTGTCCTAAACCTAAATAAAATTAAAAAAAAATAAAAAATCTTGGACAGACTATAACCTATAACGAACTGTTTTACACAGAGGAAGCATTACATCGATAGGGAGTAATAATGTTTCTTTCTATTTAATGGGCTTATAGATCTTATCGAGAATGTTTAACATATCCTAAATCTTACTTAGAATAACATTTTTTTCGAAAGCACTTACTGTAATCCGTCTCTTTGCTCCTGTTCGGATAAATCGACATTGGCTGAATACACTCCCGCCGGAAGGAAAGTACACCATTTACCTAAAAAATATTTAATAATAATACAGCATATAATTACGAAATATCTACAGATAATAATCATTCCTAATAAAATTGATTTTATACAGCAACCAACTAGTTTTTGCCTGCGATTTCGTCTGCTTGGAGTTTAACTTTCCATAGAATTACGGTAGTAAAATATTCTAGTGTGATTCTAGTGAGTAGATTCTAGTGTAATGATGATAGCCCATTACTCCTTACGTTACATGCAAACACTACCTCTTTATAGTTGTTTGGCAATAATAAGTCTATTAGACTATTATGTCACCTAGACTCTAGGAGGCCTAGTGCAATAGACAGAGGTACATCATCAGAGACAGACATCTAACACCTAGAGGCTAAAGTGAGCAATGCAACAGTGTGCTATCAGAAAAAAAATGCATTTGTTTTCTAACAGTTTGACCACATACCACCACTCTCCGCCGGCACGTGCACGTTAACAGTGGCTCCGCCTCTGTCCGGGTGTATGGTCAGGCGACGCTCGCCGGGCGGCGCCACCACGCCACACACCCGCCATCTCGATACGACCGCCGCTGGGGCGCGCGCCCCGCTAGCTGACACTTGTAATTGGATTGGCTCCACTTCACATTGCTCTGAAATAAATATAAAAGTTAGATATCAATAATAAAATAAGATCTATCTTCACTGTGAGTTACAATAAAATTACAAGCCCTGATAAAGTTTGGCCCCATGATGGAAATTGTTCTGTAGGCTGCTCTTAACTGTTGAGCGGGGCCTAAATGTCATTAAAAAACAAAATGGCGGTGGCTTAAAGTAGCTTCGGCCTGGCTTATTTATGATTATGATGATAAGAAGTACTTAATCTCTTCGATCCAGTGATGGATTTAGGGGCTCTCTAAAACTGACAATTTATTTAGTGTACACTGTACATCTATGATCTAGGTTGATTTGAATGAAATTAATCATGGTTTTGGTAAACTTGACCTCCTATATGAATAAAAAGTTTAAGTCAAAAATATTATTCTATACATAGAAACAAACAGTTTCACCATCAATAAAAATGTCAGAATACCAGAGAATGTGACAGAAATAAAATTTTAGAAGTGATCGATGATTGTCAGCCATCCAAAGACTTCAATTATTTGGATTTTAAAGCAAAATGCATCTAAGAGTGACTTACCATGTTGGAAAGCGATTGTGTAAGTCCCAGGTTTTAAATGTGGCATTGTAAACTTTCCATTGGCGTCAGTATTACCAATCGCACGCTGGTCGAGAAGGACTCTAGCCTTAGGTAGTCCATCTCCACCCACTGACTTAGAAAGAGTACCGACCACTGTAAACCCATGCACCTAAGAGAAAAGGAGACACATTTTAGTGTTTTAAACTATTTCTAGTATGTTTTGTTTTCATATTATTTTATCCTGTTTTATATTTAGTCTGGAAGAGATCCCTTCTATTTTTTAATGGAAATTAAGTTTACTTGCAAGGGTAATCTCTAAGGTACGTAAATTATGCGTAATTTACTTACCTCAAAGGCATTCTTTATAAATAAACTGTCATGCTGTACACTGAAAGGAACAGACTCTGGTTTCACATTGTAACTGATGGAGGCTTGTCCTGGTGATGCCGAGAGAGCCAGCAGTTTGTAGTGCCCTGCAGGGACCAGGCCGAAACTAAATTCTCCATTACTGTCTGTTATAGAGTAGCAGATGGGCGAGTCGGGGACACCTTGTAAAAGGGCAGTCTTGCACCCTTCGACACGGAATTGTTGGTTGGCCTTAAAAACAAACAAGATATATTGAGTTTTATCAATACTGGTTTGATTCAATTTATTAAATTATGCAACTTTGAAAAATAACAGTGCAGTTTTACTTAAGCTAAGCTATGGTACATTGCTAAGGATGCATCTGATTTTTTACACCAATAGAAAATGCATCAGGCAGGAAATTTATAAAATAAAGCAATTCTATTGGAGTTTATGAGTCAGTCTGAATAATCATGTAATCTCCCTCTATCAGACACATCCTTAGCTAAATAGCATAGCTTAGCTCAGGGGGCTATTGCATAACAAATTACAAGCTAATATTATTAGCGATTTTCCAAAGAAATTCACTAATAATATTAGCTTGTAATTTGTTATGCAATAGGCCCCAGGTGGAACTGCACCCTTACAGTCTGTTATAAACTGTAATTGTTGTTTATTTAAATGAAGTATAGTATGCGCAAAATAACTTGGCGGTTCTGAACTTCGCGCGGAACGTTGCGCAGTAGACGAATACAGAGCTTGCGCAGTAGACGAATACAGAGCTTGCGCGGGGACGGGGCACTCGGAACTCCGGACCCTGTGCGAAATATCACTTGCGGCTAACTTCCGAGCCGCCAAGTTATTTTGCGCGTGTTATAACTATGTTTCACAATTTATACCTCTTTCGAATAGAGAAGAATGTGTAGACCACTGAGCGGAGCTCCAAATGAAGTAACAGACCCTTTTACATCATAGCCTTTCACAGCTAGTACTCCAACTGGCAGTGCTGTGTTGCCTTCCTTTACTTGCACTATTGCTTGTGACGGTTCCAACTTCCATCTGTATCATCACTATTCAATTAGTAAAATCCAAAATATCTTTTTCTACATAAAAATTAAAAAATGGCACCATGGGGCCAAAAATTACAAAAATACAACCCGCACTTCTTAGTGGGATCTTTTTCTACATAAAAATTAAAAAATGGCACCATGGGGCCAAAAATTACAAAAATACAACCCGCACTTCTTAGTGGGGCCAGCCATATGCTCAGTGACTGACGTTAGAGTTCTTTACAATAATTGCAGTTTGTATTGTAAAGAAAAGAAAGAGAGAGTTTATTAGAAATGATGACCTGTGTAGTAAAATGGTGTAAAAGACGCAACGATGGCAGTAAAAAGATGCAGAAATAATGTATCTCATATTTTCGTTTAAGTCTATATAGTATCTATAAGTATACAAATTATGATCACTAATAAACAACCAGTGTTCAGACGCTTTGTGCTGTTTTGAGAGGTGCCATTTTTTGAGCGGAATGCTTATTCCATAGATTTTTGTTCGCTGATACTTTGCTACCACCCGTTCAAAGTCTGGAACGGCTGACAAGAAGAACAGGCTCAAGAAACTTAAGACTAAATAAAACTTAAAACACAACAAAATCTTTTTTTACTTATAACTGTTGTGTTATCTGTTATTTTGTACTATGGTTAAAAAAGTAAATAAAGTCTATCTGGTTGACACTTAAAATAATAATATATCAACCTAACTAATTTCATAATATCTTGAAGATCACAACATGGCGCAGTCTTAAAAGCGAATGTTGGACATTGTAATAATGCGCAAAGAAGAAAAAAGTATAAATCAGACAATTGAATGTTTAACACCCATATTCACAAACATTACTATGAGGTTTCACAGTGCCCACAGACAGAGACACAGCATCCCAACAACCAATCAAATGTCATAAATAAACCATAATTGAACCAATCACAAATGTCTATTTCAAAGCAGTGTGTTCTCATAGGCAAGGATTGTTTGAAGGTGCAGTCAAACACATTTGTCTGACGCCACAATTGTGACATCAGTTTTCATAGTAACTGTATGCACTAGAAGCGCACTTATCTTATTTATAACACATCCATACAAGTACGGTGTTAACAGATGGTGTCAGAGAGAGTGAACACATCCTAAGTATTGTTCTTGAATACGGGTGTTACTTAAGCATCAGACAGACAGATAGGACAAATTTTAATTGATCCCATAGGTATAGAATCAGTGTTTTCTTTTAAGGTGCAGCAGTACCCTAATAGGTAACACAACTAGGGCTGTGCAAATAAAACCCTTCAGTAAGGACAAATATTATAAATTTAGTACAACTTTCCATTAGTTGACGTGCAATTTAAGGGTGGGAGGGGCGGGAGGGGGGAGGGGGTTCTTCCCTAACCCCCCCTTAAAATTTGGGAGTGCGGAAATGTATACTTTTTTTAAATGCATTTTTAATCTCGCATTAAAAAGTAATGATAACAGCCAAATTACTGTTATTTTTCGGCAATTAAAGGAGGGGAGGGGGAGGGGAAGGGAAACAAGTTGAAACAACAACCTCCTCCAATCCCCATCTGCCGGCGATGCGTAGTTTTGGAGAAACATTTTTTGTGTAAACATAACCTCAAAACAAAAAATATGGGAATTAAGCAGGGAAGGGAGAGGGGAGGGGACGTACGTACAAGATTTTGCACGTAAAAAAAGTCGTTTCTGGCGCTTCGCCGGCCGCTG
Source organism: Agriphila geniculea (assembly GCA_943789525.1). Classification (NCBI taxonomy): domain Eukaryota; kingdom Metazoa; phylum Arthropoda; class Insecta; order Lepidoptera; family Crambidae; genus Agriphila; species Agriphila geniculea. The sequence goes on from OX038871.1 coordinate 25,745,969, forward strand.
CCGCGGCACGCTCGCTTCGGTCGCTCGGCTTGCGCACTGGGTTCATGTACACCTAACATGCTCGTCGCTACGCTCCTCGCACGTATCACGTGACCTTCGGTCTTTGGTCACTATCGCAACAATTTAGCAGTGCTACCAACATAGTACGCCGCCATTAAACGTCAAATATGACGACACTGGCCTAAAATTAGACATTTTTAACCTAGAAAATCTTAATTTTTAGAAATTTTTTCTTGCGTCTTATTTGTTTCCGCACCTTAATATTTCGTATTCGTGATCTAAATTATGAGTTCTTTACACAAAAAAAATATGAACTCTTAACTACATGTCAACTAAAGGAAAGACGAGCCTTGAATTTACATACTCAATAATTTGGCATAGTTAAATCTATATTTTGATTGATATTAAGAAATCTAGACACTTTACCTGGGATGTGAAGCTTTTAAGGTGTATTTCCCTGGAATTACAGGTGTAAAATGAAAATCACCACCTGTAGTAGTAACAGTATTCCTCGTTTCACCTTTCTCATTTATCAGCTGAACGCCTATCCCACTAGGGCCCTGCTTTTGGCCAGCAGTTATAACTCGCCCGGTGATACCAAACCCATTGAAAGCAAAGTTTATATCTTGGCCAGTAGAACAGTGGTCTGTAGCTCCATCAACAACCAGGTTCACTAGTGAAGGCTCGAAGCTCCAACCAGCTGGTGGATGGACTTTGAGTATGTACTCTCCTTTCTCATATAAAGGAAGAAAATAGTATCCATTGGTAGGTGCACATTCAGTTTTCTCTTTGAGACTCCCTTCTTTCGTGTATCTAAAAACCGGTGTTATATTCATTCATAAGTATAGACACAGACACAAATATAACCGAGAGCAACAATCAAAGCAAGGAAAATCCAATTAGACAAAATTTATAGGTTAACTTACAGGCCAATTTCGATTTTGGAGAAATCCAAAGGAACATGGCTTTTAACAAATCCACCACACCCTAAAATATCGTTTGCATTCGCATTATCTGGATCGTATAATAAAATTATAAGAGAAATAATAAGTTTTGTAACGACACCAGTCGCTGCCATTTTTTTTTCTTCACTTTTTTTCAACGGTCTTGGATAGATCAATTTGTACTCAGCACAGACGTAATAGAGAACCAAGTGTACTGTGCAAGCGTTTTCTGTAGGTATAGGCAAGGCAGTGCCTTGGCTGCCGGTACCGGTTAGAATAAAACAAAAATTGTCTATGGTTGATAAAAAGAACCGGCCAAGTGCGAGTCGGACTCGCGTACGAAGGGTTCCGTAGCAAAAAGCGACAAAAAATCACGTTTGTTGTATGGGATTGGGAGCCCCCCTTAAATATTAATTTATTCTGTTTTTAGTATTTGTTGTTATAGCGGCAATGGAAATACAACATCTGTTACATCTGTGAAAATTTCAACTGTCTAGCTATCACGGTTCATGAGAACAGCCTGGTGTCGGACAGACAGACAGACAGACAGCGGAGTCTTAGTAATAGGGTCCCGTTTTTACACTTTGGGTACGGATTACGGAACCCTAAAAAGATTCTTGATGGGTGAGACTATCATTCTGAACAACTTTTATAGAGACAGTAAAGTTTTTTCCTGAGAGTAATATTTTTCGAGTAATATTTTTTTTTTCATTATAAAAAAATCTGGAAAACTATGAGACAGGGGTATCTACATCATGCCCATGGCGTAATTGATGGGGACGATGATACCAAACCAATACATGGAATTGACAAAAAAGGGGATCAACGCTCATCGGTCACTGAAAAAAATTAGCATCAATTTTAATTCGATTTAACTCGGGAAAATCGGGAAATATGCATTTCATGAAAAAAAAATAGGTATGTGTCCTAAATATATTGTTCTTACTAAATCTAATAAGAGCAAAAAAGGGTGGTTATCAGTACTCGATTATTAGCAAAAAAAAGTCCAAAGTTAAAGTAAAGACATCCATCCATCTATCCGATGATATACCTACGATAAAATATATCTTATATATAGGTTCTGGCAGCCGTCTTCACAACCTATTCCGAATATTCCGGCAGCCGTCCTCGCAACCAGTTCCGGCAGCCGTCCTTTGCAACCGGTATCGGTGACTGTTCTTGATACCGGTACCGGCAGTCAAGGCACTGCCTATTCTGTATCCATAGCGCAAGTTTTGCGCTACACCCGCTACACAATCAACAAAAACAAAATCCTCATACGTTTTTCTTTTTTTTTTTTGTTGAATGTTGAGATGTTTTTGTTGATTGTGTAGAGCAAAACACGCGCTATGGACCCGGCATAAAATAAAAAATGTCACAAAATAATATGGTTCTGTGTTTCCACCCAGAGGGCAGGGGGGGCACATTTATGGCGCGTCCTTAGCGAAATTATTTCGAAAACATTCAACACATGCACAAAACATTGCTTCTGAAACATGTTTCTCTACACACGCCATCCACATCGATTGTGTGGCTTGTGTAGACTAGACAAAACAAAACTTCAGTGTTGCCAATTTAGCATTTTATGTTAGCACTAGAAAAAAGCGTCGCTTTCAAGTTAGACCCTACTTACCTTCTATTTACAGTCGCAAAATTATAACATTTATCAAGAATTAAAAATAGAAGATCGATTTAGTATAGGACCATTTTTTGCTGTTCCGAATCAAACGAAGAATTACTTTCATTCAAACTTGGCGCACGAAACACTAGCGAGTTGTCAAAATGACAGATGATTATGACATTACCCTGCCCCTCGACTCGCGCAAAATGTTTTGTGTGCGTACGTGTTTTCCACCAGCACGCGTAGCATGACCAACATCGAGATAAGATTCGACTCAGAGAACAATGGCTTGTCTACACCGAAATGTCACTTTTGTCAGGTTGAGATCGAGATACTCATGCTCGCATTTAGAACAAGTAGACTCGTATTGTTCTTTGTCGTGGCCTAATGTCAAAAGTCGACAAACACGAGCTTTTCTCTTCAACTGACATTAATTTGACAGTTGAATCAGAGAAACTTGTCTACCACCCTTTAGAGCCGTTTACACGAGTCAAGCTGTTAAGTAGTAACTAAATGGGCAACTTAATTTTAAGTTAAAATTTAATAAAAAGTCGTTCACACGGTTTAAATAGAAAGTAGTAAGTAGCCAGTGTGCCCATTTTTGGCGATTACAAAAGGCCATAATATTCGAATGCTGAGCTAGAAATAAGGTCGAAAATCACTTGCACCTGTTTTTTTAACTTCATTAGTTAAAAAACGATGGAGATTGACAGCTGTCATCTGTCAAACTTAAAACAGCAATATCTCAAAAAGTGCTCATCCTAGATTGATGGTGTCTTTGAAGAAATCAAAGGTCTTAGCAAGATCTTCATTTTAGGAGACAGCTGTCAAAACGTTTGTCATCTAAAATAAAGATATCACCAAGATCTTTAATTTCTTCAAAAACACCATCAATCTAGAATGAGGACTTTTCGAGATATTGCTGTTTTAAGTTTGACAAATGACAGCTGTCAAACTTACAACAGCAATGTCTCGAAAAGTACTCATCCTAAATTCATGGTGTCTTTAAAGAAATGAAAGGTCGTAGTTAGAGCTTCATTTTAGATGACAAACTTAAATTTGGCAGCAGCCATCTAAAATGAAGATCTAACCAAGACCTTTCATTTCTTCAGAGACACTATCAGTCTAGGAAGAGAGTGCTTTTTGAGATATTGCTGTTTTATATTTGACAGATGACAGCTGTCAAACTTAAAACAGCGAAAAGTCTCGAATTAAGTCGACTCCCGATTTAATCCCGACTACGGTCCATATTTCCCCAAATCGGGAGAATTGCCGAAAATCGTCAGCAAGTGGCAAGTACAGCGCGTGGCCACGCCCATAAGGGGGGCATGCGGTGCGGGCGGCGCGGTTACTTGTCCAAAAAATAGACAAGAATTTATTTACTTAATAACTTGCCCACTTAATGGCCAACTTACTACTTACTACTTAATTGACTGTTTACACGCGAAAATTTAGTTGGTCAACAACTTAATTTTAACTAAATTACTTAATAGCTTGACTCGTGTAAACGGCTCATTTGAGTAGTCGAGAAGGTCGAGAAAGAATCACAGACTAATAAGAAGATTCGAAATAGTTTTCTACGTATTTTATTTTATATGAATCTAAATTTCGCAATAAAAATAAATCTAAATTATCCGTGTTTATATTTTATTGCTTAAAAACTTAAATTAAAATTATTTTCATACGTTGATTTTAATATTTCGTATTTTTCTCGTCATTTTACACAGATTACTAAATTAACAATTTCGTTAGTAGTCTGTGTTATCTTTTCAGAATACTCTCAATAAAAGAAAGGCAAACGAATTTATATCCATACAGCTATATTTAATTAGTTTTAAGAGTTTAGCGTTGTGAAATCTATAGAAAGGAACGGTGCTTTATGAGAAATAAAGTAATTATTTTCTATTGGCAATATTATTCTTCTCGAGCTCGAGAGAGCTTGTCTACGGAAGAGAACGCTTTCTTGAGTGCCTCTTTATCTTAGAACTTATAAAAAAATGAGAATCATGTTTAAACTAAATTATTTCGGATCAAATTAGATAATTTTGACGTTTATCGGTGTTGAAATAAAAAGATTACCTTATAAATTAACTTTTTTTATTAAAAGACATTAAAAGGTTTCGAAATTCTGAGAACGAGTCCCACCTGTCTGTCAAACTGTGCTCAGCAATCGAGAAGGTCGAGACGACAAGTCTTCGTAGACAAGAGTCTCGTTTGCTCATGCTACGCGTGCAGGCATGGAAAGCAAAATCATTTTTTGAAAATATTTTGCTATGGACTATGGACCACGCTAGTTTCAACAAAATCGTCTACGAATCATTTTTGCGAAACATTTTTGTGTACCTCGACCCGCGCAAAATGTTTTGTGTAAGTACGTGTTTTCCACCAGCGGGTCTATCGGCTAAAAACATTGAAGTTCATGTTAACTGTAATTTGACAGATGGATGTGATACATTGCTTCTTTTCTTTGGTAAATTTTTATTTGTGCCAAAATGAAGTAGCAATGTATCACAACCATCTGTCAAATTACAGTTAACATGAACTTCAATGTTTTTAGCCGATAGACCCGCAGGAGTGGAAAGCAAAAACATTGTTTCTCTACACAAAAATGATTCGCGAAACAATTGATTAGTGTAGACGATTTTATTGAATGTTGAGATGTTTTTGTTGATTGTGTAGGGCAAAACACGCGCTATGGACCCGGCAGTTGAGATGTTTTTGTTGATTTTCCGGCTTAAAGAATGGATAGACTTGACAAAAATTGAGGGCGCCACTTTCTTTGTAAACACGTCAAAATCACGAATAATTTGGCAACACTGACTATATTTTGTACTGAAAATTTTAGTGCCATTTTATTTAATTTGAACTCTTAATGGTCAAGCCACTCACATGAAAAATTTTTTAGATCAAAGGGTCAAGCTGTACTAGCACAGCTTAACGACATAACTGTGGTACTAGCGTCTTCTACAGAAGAAGTCAGTGTGTACAAAATAAAGATAAAGGCATCTTTCAAGGAACTACTTATACCTAAGGCCCTCCGCTGCGTTGAGCGGGATCCCGGCGCAGGTACACGGTGCGGGAGCCCATCGCGGGGGCCCGCGCCGTTCTCCGTCGCGGACAAACAGCCTGTCGCGGGGACCCGCGCCTTGCTCCGTCGCGTGACCCGCGAGGCGGGCACTCCGCCACACGCAGCGCTGCTCTATGAATATACAGGAAACAGCCCCTCTCGCGTGACTCGTTGCGCGGGACCCGCAAGCGTGCTCGCCGCCCGCGCCGCGTGCGGCGGGCAATCCGCCACACGCAGCTCTAAGAATATACAGGAAACATCACCCGGAGCGGACGCCCACGCCGGGATCCCGCTCAAGGCAGCGGAGGGCCTAACTACTTGTGTAGAATTTTACAAAAGTAAGCGCGGGGAAGAGTTAAATTATAGGCTCTCAAAAGAATTGTTTTTCTTTCTGACAAGCTCAGCGTAGGTAGATAGTTAGTCGTAGTTATATAATCGGTTTTCAAACTACCGACTACACATAATATAATGCCGGGTCCAGAGCGCGTATTTTGCTCTACGCGCAATCAACAAAAACATCTCAACATTCAACAAAAAAAAAATTTTAAGAAGGTTTTTGTTTCGCCAAACAATGTTTTGTTGATTGTGTAGGGTAGGGCAAAACACGCGCTATGGACCCTACCTAAGTACGTGCCGCACCCTGATTATCTATAAAGAAAACTATTTAGCGACCGGTTGCATTCCACATACATTGCTACTTTTCTTTGGTATGTTTTTTTTAAATCCAAAAAGAAGTAGCAATGGATCACTATCATCTGTGAACTGCAACCGGTCGCTAGGTGGTTTCTAATTAGATAATCAGCCCGCCGGACTTCAGCTGCGCCAAAAAAAGTGGGAAATCTTACTTTTTGACTAGGTATGCCATGATGACCCACCAACCCCGCCCGCGTGGTGGGTTATGGCCCGTCCTCCTTATTGTCTACAGCTGCGCCACACGTATCTCATAAACGCAAGACCGACAAATTCTGTTTTTTTACGACAAATTTCTATCGACTACATCCGGCACATAAAATAAGACTATAGTCTTGGGACGCAAAATTCAAATCTTGCCAGGGGCGCTCATTATCCAAGAAATATGTCTTGCTTGGTGCGCAAAATTCAAATCTTGCAAGGGGCGCTCATGATCCTATTATAAATTAAGGTGCGGGCACATCTGTCATATGTGATGACAAGCCACGCCACATGATGACACGTAAGGTTCACACTATTAACACGCCTTCCCGTGTGACGCGACGCGACGCGTCAGCGGTAGGTGCAGGTGCACACTTAGCTTACGTGTTAACACGCCATATGATGCGATGTTACGTTAGGTTCACTCTAGTCCTTAGCTCTAGTCTTATGCCACGTTACGTACATTGTTAGTGAAGCGTCAATAGTCGATGTGGTCGATTCTTTCGTGGCTGACTGCCTGAATTGGAAAAAAATAGATTTTAGTGATAATTCCATATGTATTCCGTCTCACGATTATTTTTTGTTTGTTGGAAAATATTTGAGTGTTTTTTATTAAGTATCAAAAGTTACGTAAAAGTAACATTTTGAGTCGTGTAACATGAAGGTAACATGATACGGTCAAAAGTTTCACGCTCTCAGTTTTGAAAATATGTATTAATAAATGTTTAAAAAATAATAAATGGGTCATCTTTTGCGATTTAAAAATTGGATATTACCAAAATTAGGTATTTTTAAACTTAAATACCTAACTATTTCAAAAACTGCCCATGATAGATTTGCACTGTTGAATATTTTTTTGCTTATAGGGATAAGATCTTTGAATTAAAACAGTTTTTTGGTAGCGACATCGCCAAAAAATAAATACATTCTAATTTAAAAATAAATTCTGACTATGCAGCTTTTTTCAGTACCTATACATATTGTATATCGATCAAACAAAATAAAAACAAATTTATTTAAAAAAATGCCCTACCTCTTCATACGAAATTACTCTTATTTAAAATTATACATATAAATATTATCGATAAATATCTATATATTTATCGATATCGAAAACACTTTCCAACCCTACTAAAGCATCGCACGTGACGCGTCACACAAGTTCACAACACGTGTTAACACGCAATATGATATGATGCAATCTGATATGGGATTTGGTCGCGTCAGCGACGTGTTATAAGTGTGAACCTAGTGCATACATTAACTATGAAAAACGATGTCACATGACGGCGTGTTATCACGTGATAAGACCAGACAAATGTGCCCGCACCTTTAGCCTTGGCGACAAAATTCAAATATCGCAAGGGGTGCGTGCGTGCGATCATTGACTTATTATATTTGAAATCAATGGGTGCGATCCTAGAAATAAGTCTTGGGGCGCAAAATTCAAATCTTGCCAGGGGCGCTCATGACATGACTCTAGCTCCAACGCCGATTACAGTCCACACTGTTTACTTACATTGCGATTATTTAAGGTGGCACCCTGGGCGAAAGTGGTGAATTTTATTTACATAATATATAAATAAAATTCACCACTTTCGCTTATATTATATTATAATTCTAATAGGTGCACAATTTTAATAATATTTTTGGAATTTTTAGGGCCCAGTCTAGTATTTTTAGACGGTATCGTTACATTCCCTCGCAGTCACTGCTAGAAGTAGATTGCAAAACTGCTAAAAGTGGCCATTTTTGACACATTTGCTATCTACTTCTATGAATGACTAAGAGGGCATGTAGTGATACCTTCTAAAAATACTGGACCATGGGCCCAAATACTCCACATAAGACATTATTAAAATCTTTTTCTGTTTATAACTTATTAAATAAAAACTTATGAGGGTGCCACTTTCGGTAATACAACTGCCTTAAATATGTACAACAGAAGCGGCAACTTCACTTGTGTTGTGAATGTATAGCAAACAGTAAATTTTCTATTAAATTCGTTTTGTACCGCACTTCACTTTTCTCTTGTTTTACATGAATTTAATCGCATTATTATATTTATGAAAGTACTTATCTACAAGCATTGTTAAAGTTATAAAAATGTGAAATACACAAATCTTAGTGCACATTTATTTAAGTATACATAAAAATACAATAAAATGAAATTATTAAGGGGTGTATAGAAATGTACATTATAAAGAATAATAAAAAAACAAAATATAGGCTTAGATGTTACATTTTACTAAATTAATAAACAGCTCATTTAACTTTTTAGAGAATTTCATGTTGCAACTGCGGTCTTAGTTTTATTTTGGATAGGCAAGAATAATTTAAATTCTGCTGGTAACTCATCTTCTGAATACAATCTGTCAGAGAAATAAACTCTTCTAATCCGACAATTTGCATGTATTTGTACTCTCAGAGTTTCAACATAATTAGTGCCATAAGCCCGCCGTGTAAAATCAGCCAAATTGAACTGAATTTGATTCCATCCTTCATCTAAGCGCATAGGCATTGTACAAATGAATGGTTTCACTCGTGTTGTAGACTGGTAATTGCTGGCTCTAAATCTCCTTCGAACATTTTTGTCATCTAGAACCTGCAAGCCCATTAAATTGAGGTTAAGTTTATTGATTTAATAGAATACAATTAGTTGAACTAGGGCGTTATTCAAATTAACAAGTGCGTATCTAAGCGACTCACCTGAACCTCAAATGTGAAGTACTTTTTAAGGTTTTTTATAATCATAACCAAAAACGGTAGTTTGATGCCGAGGGTCTTCTTCGGATCTGCGGGACAGGTAATGTATGTCGTACTAACATTAGTACCTACTATCTCCAGCACAAGGCTCTGTATATCATTGTCTGTTATCCTCTTTATGTGCCCATTTCGCACTTTTTTGTCCCAAATTTGCAAAGGTTTGCTGCCTATGCTGTAAAGAATTGACAGGAAACCAGACTGAAAAGTGTTCTTGAACATTTTTTCTATAACGCCCCTATATACTGTGTACTCCTTACATTTAACACACGAAAAACTAAACAGTTTAATCAATAAAAAATATCTTTATCGGTTGCATTGCAACATGACAAATGACATTAACACAACAAAAATTTTGAACGCGGCCATTGGCCATGCGTTTTGAAAACAACACAGAGTTACCATAGCAACGCGTAACGCCAAAATAGTTACATATCTGTGGTTTACGTTTCATTTCGGGGTCCTTCTCACGAGCGATTTTTTTAACGCGCGATATTTTTAACGCGCGATATTTTTACCGCCGATATCGTTCCACAGGAAAAGGTATATACCACAGTTTAACTCCATACAGTTGAAAAACGAATGTACTTGCGCAGAGCAACGGAGGGGGTCTCGAGGAGGGTCGGGCGGCGCGGCTCGGAGTACCCAAACTCGCCAAGTTTGGACACTCGAACGCGGAAGGCTGACATGAGTGATGCAACCGAATAAATCACGCATTGCGAGTTGCGAGCGACCATTTTAAAAATCTTTGTGTCGCTATCGTTTATTTGGTATAATTTTATTATCGTACATAATTATAATGGTGCACACTTGTGCCGTATACGGATGTGCCTCGACGGCGACATACAACAAGGACTTAAAATTTAATAGATTTCCCCGTGATGCGAGGTAAGTTTATTTATTCCTATAAGTAATTTAGTATTACTTAACTACTTAACCAATCATCATCTCGTTCTTAAATGTAGGTACTTATTTTGTATAATTCGATAATACCTGTCGTGTGCAGTTTTATAGTAAAATTTAATTGTAGCTAAAGAATAACCTCAAGTAGATTTGTGAAATAAATAATGATTATATATTTGGTAGGTAAGTTGGAACTAGGTACATAAACATATCGTGCGTGTTGCTATGATCACAAAATAGCTAGGTACTTACGACCTTGTGTGAACCAGAGTTTTACGTACGTATTACACTGGTGGTACACCTACCTACCTACATAGGTACCTACTAATTTATTTTCTGTGCAACTAGGTACTCGATCACTATTAATTAGTTAATGACGCCGCGGCCGTTCTGTTAAAGTAAGTACTTAAACGCAAGCTAGGTACCACTTTTTAAGTTTATTTGATATAGGTACCTACCGACTTACCTACATACTTTAATTAGTTTTTATTTAGGTTGCATTATTTTTTATTGTTTGTTACCTACTTACCAGAGAATTGTGTAATTTGTAAACTGATTTTTAAAAAATATTTATTGTTAAGGATATAATTGGTTCCATTGAAATGTTATAGCGAATTATTTTTGTAAAGTGCCACTTAATCTTCTATTATGTTCGCAGCTTTACAATAAATTATGTTGCTTTAATGTTACTTTTATGATACCGAAACATAAAAATGCCTATGTTACTTTATGTTATAAAGTAAAAAAATCTACGGCCTCTCACCCAAGTACTTGTAAATAAATAATAACTTATTAATCACATTTATTTTCTATTTTGACAACCCTTGCACATCTGCGGCTGATTGTGTAAGTACTTCCTTTTGGTATATTTACCTTTCTCTATGGTAAGTACTTACACGGGCGGCGGCACGCGGCGGCATCGTCCAACATCAAAGGCGTTAAACAATTGTATGGAGTTAAACTGTGGTATGTACCTTGGAACGTCTTCATCGGTAAAACTGTACATTAAGGGCAGTGAATTAGGGAGGTGGGATGAAGGGGGGCACCCCCTAGTATCCTCCACCCTTGAAGCAAGCCCTTGGTTTCTAAGATACTGATGGTTGAAATTTGAGAGTTTCTTTATTCCACCTTAAGTTATGTCTAAATGCCATATAAATGATTTGGATGGATGGGGTATCGTTAGAATCCTTACATCATCCAATAAATTAAAAAATATTAAAAACATTTATCGTGTTTTTAATATTTTTTTAACTAATTAATTTATTTTTTTATGAATTATAAAACTTTATTCTACTCCAATAAACTACTACTATGGTAAATTACCACTTGTTCTCACTCGATAAGAAAGGAAGAAAGAATGGTATACTGCCCCGCATATATATTGGCAAGAGTATGAAAGAGACAAAAGATGTGCAGTAGCCATAAACTCAGTATTTATGGCTACTGCGCATCTTTTGTCTCTTTCTTTCTCTTGCCAATATACAAGGTTTTACAAAAATACCCCTAATCCCGAAAGGTGGTTGAAGTACATCATATAAAGACATGTCAACAGCAGATAGGACTTCTGGAACCCGCTTGAAATTATCTATCAAAGCAAGAACTCTCTAGGTAAAATTAGTAATTTACCTAACTTATCCATGGTATTTAAATACAGATGATGACGCTTACGTGTCTTTTCGAAATGGTGTGCAGAGATTAATTTTACATTTTTGAAAAAAATATTAATTCAGTAACTATGTAATTTAGATATTACGTCACTGTTATGTATCAGGTATTTATTTTATTTGAAATATGCTTATATCATAACTAGCTTACTTAGGTCACTGTAATGTAAACGTAGGTACAAATATCTACAGATGTGACCAGTCTGAAAACGAATAGTCTTTGATTTAGAAGCCAATGACCGGCGGGCTGATTATCTAACTAGAAACCACCTAGCGACCGGTTGCAGTTCATAGATGATAGTGATCCATTGCTAATTCTTTTTGGATTAAAAAAAAACATAGCAAAGAAAAGTAGCAATGTATGTGGAATGAAACCGGTCGCTAAATAGTTTCTTTTTAGATAATCAGGGTGCGGAACTGATCGGCACCCTGATTATCTAAAAAGAAACTATTTAGCGACCGGTTTCATTCCACATACATTGCTACTTTTCTTTGGTATGGTTTTTTTAAATCCAAAAAGAAGTAGCAATGGATCACTATCATCTGTGAACTGCAACCGGTCGCTAGGTGGTTTCTAATTAGATAATCAGCCCGCGGAACAGCTGATGGAATCTTTAAAAATCTTGTCGATATTTTTGCAAAACTTCGACATCGTTTTTCTCCGTAAATATTATAGCTAAAAATAAAGAACAGCGCCCATCATTTTTATTTCATTAATACTCATTGCCATTTCCGGGTTTAGGGGTACTTTTGTAACAGGTTGTATATGCCGGCACCCTGATTATCTAAAAAGAAACTATTTAGCGACCGGTTTCATTCCACATACATTGCTACTTTTCTTTGGTATGTTTTTTTTAATCCACTAAGAAGTAGCAATGGATCACTACCATCTATGAACTGCGACCGGTCGCTAGGTGGTTTCTAATTAGATAATCAGCCCGCGGCATCTGTAAGTTACTGTACTTTTTCATTCTTTTATGAAATAGACCCCTGATTAAATACTAATGGATAACAGTATTTACCACGCGTGTAGCCGTCACCTAAGGTCGGCTAAGGTACCTTTTTCCGTGGAACGTCGTCGTCTCGTCAGCGTAAAAGTGTGAGCATGCGGTTCTCCGTGCCACTGAATAATTCCATTCTAAAACTACCTAGAAGTAATGTACCGATGATATACGTTCTTATTTCAGATATCAAATCGATTGTACCGGCTTCCCGGCAGAATGATTGACAAAAGCATGTGGCACGGAGAGTCGCATGCTTTGAGGTTATGTTTTTTGTTAAATCGTCGAATTCCAGATCAATCTGAGTCTGTACCGGTGGTTTGATGTATTTGTAGCCGTTACATATTCATTGTAACAGCTACAAACACTTTCGTTGCTCATGTAACGCAACAGGGTCAAAGATATCGCGATCTAAAGTTTTAAAAGCATGCGACTCTCCGGCCCACACACTTAAGTCTAAAATATTGATGAAAATTGCATTAAGATTAAAAATAAGCAGGTTTTTGTAATCGTTTGATCACGATAAACGACCCGAAAACATATTTTCAGAATATCTTTACTCGTTTTAGAGAAATTTGCAAATTTATTTACTATGAACAATCACAGTGTAGGGTTACCATATCGTCGGTCGGTCAGAATCATTAGGCTGTTTCTAGAAAATAGACCGATCGGAATACGTTATTTTGAGGGTATAACCTTCAAGAATTCTTAAGTTTATGAATTCTTGCCTGTCGATACATTGGCATATAATTAGTTTATTTTTGCGTTTTGTGTCACATCTAGCCGATGCATCTTGAGAAATTCGATTATTTGTGGTGGTTATAAATAATTGGACTCTAAGGCGATTCTCCCACTGCCAACGCGCGCCGTCGTCGCGGGGCGTGGTTTGGCGTTTCACGCGCGCGGTGACGGCGCAGCGCAACGCCTGTTCGGGCGGTTTTCTCCGCGCCCCCGCGCCATTCGGCGTCTGACGCGTCCCCGCCGCTTGTTTTTTAGAGGCATTAAATTTTGAAGTTGTTTTGTTTTAATTTCCAGGTTTTTAGGGTTCCGTACCTCAAAAGGAAAAAAAACTGAACACATATAAAATCACTCATGAGATTAAAACGTCCAGACAAATAATTAAGATTTGCCATCTCGATATTAATGACGGAATTTTAATAACATACGAGTAGGTAGGTACGGTCAACGGCACGCTGGGCTTCCACGACAGCGTAATGATATTCAATCAAATAAATAACAGATTTTTTACAGTTTTGTATAACCTCATGTGCTGCATAATGTACCTACCAAATGGCACTAAAATGGGCGTATATCAAAGCCACGAAACATTTGAAAACCAGAGGAAATCCCGCCATCGTAACGAAACGATCATCGAAAACCAGCCGCGGGGCGCGTCGCAGTGTGTTGTACCCCGCGGTAACGCGCCTGCTGGCGCAAACTGCTCGCGGATCGCCGGCGGCACGCGGCGGTGCGCGCTCACGCGCCGTGGCGCGCCTTGGTGTGTTGGACGAGGCGGTTTTCTGTACAAATTAATGTACTTGCATACAACGTAAGGGTGGGTACCCACTTAGGTTCGCGAACCTCCGCGCTCCGCGAACCTGCACCGAAAATATCGTTTATCCTCTGCTGAAACAGGGCGCCGAGGTGTGTACGTGAGGGAACTCGTATGGAAAGCTGGTTCGCACAGGCACACACTGTAGCCAAAGTAAAAATATTTGTTTTTGCTATGGATCACTGTTCTAGGTTCGCGGAGCGCGGAGGTTCGCGAACCTAAGTGAGTACCCACCCTAAAAGACGCGCGTGAGAACCGTCTAAACTTTCAAAATTGTTTTAAAGTAAAAAGAAACAATAGTATTGTATTTAAGATAGCCTGCGTAGTGTACAAACCTAATTTGTGTCATTTTCGTCCATGGAAACAGACGTGGGACCCGTACATTAATAACACCGTCAAAAAAATATTACAATTTGAAAAACAAGTACCATATACCTCAGATCACTTAAAAATCCCTATGAAATAAATTTGTGCCAAATTAAGGCATGGACTTTTAATATTTTAAATTTTTTTGTTTGTCCGAGCCATTGATGCTTATAAAAAATATTAGTATTATTAGAGTTTACATATTTAATATCTTAAATACATGAGTGATGGACAGAATGAATTTGTGTCATTTTCATGCATGGATAATACCTAGGTAGGTAGGTATTCAAAAAGTTTGCGGTCGAAGCGAGTAGGCGCGGGCGCGTGGCGAGGGACGACGAAGCTCGTCCGTTTCGGTTGGATACTAAGTACGTACATACCTATAAGTCTCACGTCACGATACGAACGAACACGCACCTTTCGTTTGGTTAAGTAGGTACTCTATAGAATTACATCTCCTGTTTTAGAAATTCATACAGATGTACTATGGACAACAACGTCACTTAACCACAACTCTTAAGGCCAGTATATTCCAAAAACTCTGTCTCTGTCTTTTTCTTTACGTGTGAAGAGTAATGAAAATAACCTCACTTTTTCATTTTTTCAATGTTTTTGTAGATATTTTGAGCATAAAGTCACTTTTTGAAAAAGTTACCGTTGAATATTCTTTTATATGTCATTACCTATTTTTCTATATATTTTTCGAGAATAAGAGATTAATAGACTTTAAGTATTATCCAAAAAATATAAAATTAATGAAAATTTTCTTAGTCTTTGCATATTTTTTTAGTCCAGTGAGGAAATGAATAACGAATTTTTAACCGTAAATTAATCAAGATCGTTTATGAAACTTCAACATATATTTTTATCTGCTCAAAATAAAGAATATTTGATTGTTTATTGTTGAATCAAAAATAGGCCAAATTCGATAATTTCGAATATACTGGCCTTAAGGTTAAAATCGGTTGCACGCCGCGCCGCCGCCGTCATAACATAATATATTTAGTTCGTGCAGGGGGATACGTGCGCACACAATTTTTTTGCTAACTTTTTAAGCGAAGCTGTTGCCCATAGTACATACATATCTGTTCTGTTTCCATTCTAAAACAACCTAGAAGTAATGTACCGACGATATACATTCTTATTTCAGATATCAAATCGATTGTACCGGCTTCCCGGCAGAATGATTGACAAAAACATGTGGGCCGGAGAGTCGCATGCTTTGAGGTTATGTTTTTTGTTAAATCGTCGAATTCCAGATCAATCGGAGCCTGTAGCGGTGGGTTGATGTATTTGTAGCCGTTACATATTTATTGTAACAGCTACAAACACATTCGTTGCTCATGTAACGCAATAGCGACCTAAAGTTTTAAAAGCATGCGACTCTCCGGCCCACACGCTTAAGTCTAAAATATTGGTGAAAATTGTATTATGATTAAAAATAAGCAGGTTTTCGTAACCGTATATAATAGGTCTTTACCTATGAAATTGCCGATTTGTATGGAAAATTTTCAAGAAGTTGCATTTTTCATACTAGCATTTTCTTTGTTCATTTAACAACCGTTAACACTCTTGTAACAAAACTTTTATGTACTAATGTTTGAACACTATGCTAACCTATTCCATTTACGATAAGCGAAAAAAATAAGTTTTGGCTAAGTTACAACCCCTCCGGTCACCCTTTTTTGGCTCACAAAAAAAAGAGTAACTTTCAAGATCTTTTTTTAATGCTATGAAAGCTAAAAAAAGGACTTTATTTTTACTGATAGTTGACTATCATGGTCATAATTCGACATACGTAAATCAAGATATTGTTAAATGTTTTAAAACATAGAAGTTATTATTTTCTCTGTATGTGACAAAATATCGGCAAGTTCATAAGTAAAGACCTAATATTTATAGATATATATTGCGAACGATTTTATCCTAGCTTTCCGATGACCTAGAGACTTGAAACTTTGAAAATAGGTCAGAACTGGAAGGCAATGCAATATTATGGTGTCATTGAGCTGATCTGATGATGAAGCCGGAAGAAGCCCACAGGAATTCTATGATAAAACCTACAACCCCATCGTGTTTGGGCTCGTTAGAATAGGCATGACGAAATTTTTTTTAATTTTATGTTACATAAATTACCTCTCAAAAAAAGAAACATTGGTAAAATAATTATTTCGCTAGCGTGAAAACTGCCCGAGATATCACAGTTTAAAATGCACACAAATTGGACTCACCCGAAAACGCTCCATACTAACGGCTACCCTAGTTATGACGTCACGCCTAGGTGTTTGTATGCAACGCGTAGGAAAGTTTGGCAGCTATATTAAATATTGTGTTTATCAAAATTGTTTCTTATACAAATTTGCTATAAATTTTATGGATTAATTAAATGTATTATTTATTTTAATATATTTTAAACTTTTTAAATGGACTTGTCCGCCCAACTTTGAAGGGTAATAAAACAAATAATACGCAATATATAAAACCAAGAGGTATACAAGCTACTCTAAAAGTTCAATATGTTTACGGTTTTTATTAGTATTTTGTTATTTTATTCAGTAGTCGTCATCCCTATTGTTTTGACGAGTACTCTAATGGGAGACGAAGTCCAGGGTCTGATGATGAAGCTGACAGACAGAGTATGTTCATTACTTTTAGTCGGAGGATTTTTGTAAAAATATTAACCAAACTGTTTTTCAATTAGGGTTTTTCAAAATGACAAAAAACTGTATGCTCGATAGATAAGATGTTAATTCCTACCCCTTTTCTCTTAATGAATTTAACACTCACTTTTCTTCGACTCCCTCTCTAGACCCCACCATCAAGTCCAATACCATCACCGGCATAGCTTCCAAAGGGCCTTTGTGCTCTGATTCCTTTTCGTTTTCTCCTGTAACCTTAGATGAGATAAGCAAGATTATATCCTCCCTGAAATCCAAAGCGGTTGGATGCGATGACATCAGCAGGAAAATGATCATCTGTATCCTGAAACAAATTCTCCCCGTCATAGCTCATATAATAAATTTCTCCTTCCAGACAGGTCAGTTTCCTTTTCTTTGGCGTAAAGCGTTCGTTACTCCCTTACCAAAAATCCCTTCTCCTCGCCTATTAAGTAACTTCAGGCCTATCTCTATCCTTCCCTTTCTTTCTAAAATCTTAGAAGCCGTTGCTCACAAACAAGTCTCTTCATTCATCTTCTCCAACCGCCTCGTCACGCCTTTTCAGTCAGGTTTCCGCCCTGGGCATAGTACCACCACAGCACTCCTCAAGGTAACAGAGGATATAAGAATGGGCATGGAGAGTCAGCTGGTCACCATCTTAGTTCTAATTGACTTTTCCAACGCATTTAATATGGTAGACCACGACATCTTGCTTGCCATTCTTAAATCTATGAACTTTTCGACACTAACATTGGAATGGTTCTCCAGTTACCTTTGTGATCGCCAACAGGCGGTGCGTGTGGGTTCAGATGTTTCCGCTTGGAATGATCTCTCTTCGGGCGTGCCACAGCGCGGCATCCTTTCTCCTCTCCTATTTTCATCCTTCATTAACTCCCTTTCCTCATCGCTTGGCTGTTCTTACCACTTTTACGCCGATGACCTTCAAATCTACGTACAGTCGCCAGTCGATGAAATTAACTCAGCCATCACATCACTTAACAGTGCTCTAGGTTGCATTAATACTTGGTCCACCAATTTCGGTATAGCGGTTAATCCCTCTAAATGCCAGGCTATCATAGTCGGGGGCTCTAAGCAGACTGCCAAAGTAGATATCAGGTCGGTCCAGTCGATTGTGCTCGATAAAACTATCATCCCTCTCAGCTCCAGCGTTAAAAATCTTGGCCTACACATTGATTCGACGTTCAGCTGGATACCGCAAATTGCCGAGGTGAGTCGGGCCGTTACATCTTCTCTTCGCTTTCTGAATCGTTTTAGGAACTTTCTTCCGATACGAACTAAGACCACTCTTGTCACTTCTCTCATCTTCCCACTCATTGATTATGCTGATGTCTGCTTTCCAGACTTGAATGAGGTTCTGCTCAATAAGCTGGACCGCCTTCTTAATAACGCTATTCGTTTCGTCTTTTGCCTTCGCAAGTTTGATCACGTTTCTTCCTATCGGTCTCAGCTTAAATGGCTTCCCATACGTCAGCGCAGACAGCAAAGATTGCTCTGCACTCTCTATTCTATCTTAAATAGTCCTCATTCTCCCGATTATCTTAAATGCAAGTTTCAATATCTCTGCGACTCTCACGATCGCCAACTTCGTTCTACCAATTCTCTCACTCTCTCCACTCCTCTGTTTCGTTCCAAGTATATGTCCGAATCTTTCACTCTGCATGCTTTGCGTCTCTGGAACGGTCTTCCTGAAGCTATCAGGAGATCACCCAGCAAGTTTTCCTTTAAAAAGAAGGTTCACGCTTTTCTTTTAGAAGGCTTATAATGAGCATAAAGTGAAAATCATCATCATCAATTTGGCTTTTCTTTTTATTATATAATTATTTTGATTTGTTGTAATAGGTATATATATTTATATATATTATTGTAGGCGTATCTATATATTATGTGTTTGTATTTATTATACTGTATGTATTTTATTATATACTATTAAATGTACCGCATTCGTGGCTATCTGTTCCCTAAGGGTTGACTGGGAGAGAATGCTTTTAGCATTAAGTCCGCCTTGTGTACATTAATTTATTGTTGTACAATAAAGAGATTAAATAAAAAATAAAAAAAATAAGATGGCGTTGATAAAAATGTATGTGTCAATGTGATTTTTTTACTCAGCTTCGAAGAGTACTCAGGTAGGCAGGCAAATCTGATGTTACCCTAAAATGTTTCTCTTTGGCCAGATGTCAGCCAGCGAACGCTTATTTGCCTCTTTGGTACAGGCCGTTTATTTTTAAAAGCCAATTTTTACACTTCTCTTTCTATCAACGCCATCTAGAGGCAAATAGTTACTATTTTTTTAAAATGTCACTTTGTAAAGCCTTCATTAAGAATAATTGTCCTAAGTCGTGGGCTTTTAAAAAAAATGCTTTTTTGACAGTTGCCTTTCTCATCGAATGTGTTTTTTAATCAATATTTCCCACTTTATAGCTACATTTAATTTTTTTCAAAAATATCGGTCTCGGCCGAGACTGCTTTTAATTCTCGGTCTCGGTTCTTGGCGGAAAAGTGGGTTCGGTCGGTCTCTAATTAGTAGGTAATCTGTGGGTCAAGTGATTTTCTCTGTTCAAACTACCTACTCTACTTTATCTGTGTTTTGAACAAGGTAGCCGTTTGCTTTTGGATTGGACAGACAAGCAATTTTTTATTGGACAGCGCAGTGATTTCGAGGAAGTTTTTGACAGACAAGGAGAAGTGTGTACGTTACGTTTACGTTACAGGTAAGGTTACGAGGTTTGCTCTGATGTGTAGGTATTATAGGTATATAGGTCTATAATTTTTTAACAACTTATATTTTGAGTTACTTAACGCGAGGTCTACAGCTCACTGACCCACTAGTTTAATCTAAGACTTACCTAAATTCTCAAAGAAAGAACTATTTCATATATTGCAGATGACGACAAAATCTCAAAACAAAAATAGAGCAGTCCAACCAATGACCAAACTATCGTTTGAAGCTTTTGAATTTAACATCGACAAGTTCGGAATGTAATAAGACAGTCCACCTAAGAGGTTTTGCGCTTTTTCATTAACACATTGTATAATTTTCGAACCTACTCACAAAATTTCACGAGAATCGGTTGAGAAATGCGACCTGTAGAGGAGAACAAACGGACAGCCGCCGGACAGACATACAAAAGAATTTTTGCCCAAGCTGAAGCAGAGACGCTTCGCTCGCACTTCGTGCTCACTCGGTCAATTAAGTTATGGAAAGTCGTAGCGATAACGAATGTGCGTTAAGTTCAATTTGAAGTCTGACGCCGATTAAAAACCGAAAGGTACAAAAAATACTCCAAAAATATCCGAATATTTTGTTACAGTAGGTAGGTAATCCTTTCTTTTTAAACTTTGCAAGAGGTAGAGTACAAGAATGTTAATGATGTCATCTCATCAATGAGACTGTAATTGACAATAATAACACATGCCTAGTTCCAAATCACGCCAACAGCACTGTTAGCCTATAATCCATTAAATGAAGTAGGTACACAAATACCCTATCTGTGTAATATTTTGTGACTATTTAATTTGGTCGGATACGCGCTAACAACGCTGTGAGCGTGATTCGGAACGCGGCCACAGTATCATCAAATGTATTTATATTCGTTCGTATACTTCTTACCTACCTACCTACTCGTTACTTCAAATGTGTCACCGAACTTCAGTACCTATGCTTAGGCTTACTTACTTTAAATTAGGCGAATTAATTTGAAGTGGGATATTGTGCTGGCTCAATACGAAATAGAGGCTACTTTTTACAAATTCTTTTACCCAAAGTCGCTCGAACGGCAAAGTACGTAGCAGCGGTGCTTGAAGTACGCAGCAAACAGCAGCGGTGCCCCGGCTCCCCCCCCCCCCCCCATTTTCTTTTGTGACTTTTACAGGGTATTGAAAAGAAAAAAATAAAAAGCTGAAAATTCCATTGATGAATTTAGCACAAAACATTATGTACAACAGATACTATTGATCTAAAACATTTAACACTTATTTAACCAATTGTAATATTCTTTTGGAGTTACTAAGGTAACGCTTTAGGTAATAGTCAAATAACAGTATTCCCGTGGACAAAGATGACACAAAAAGCTCAAGTACATCGGTTACAACTTCATAATCATCATGAAAGTAAAATTTTCAACTTTAATTTTCTTTTCGTCCGATAGCGTTAAAAAAGACAAAAACCTAAATTGTTACTTATGCATCAAACCAAAATGACACAATTTCATGTATTAGGCTAAGTGAATGGTGCAGAAACTATATACGAAAAAAACAAACTTTAATATTTTTAAAAGCTAAAAACTTATCCCGATCGGTCTAAAATGCAAGTTGAAGTGTTTTTAGATACCTATTTTGAAAGACTAATACTTCAAAAAACGAAGTAAGTTCTCAGTTCGGTTGCATTCAACCGAGACCTAAATTAATGGGTGACTGATACTGATGATGATGGGTGACTGGTACTGAGTGGGCAATTATTATACCAATTATGACGTTCACATTTTTAACACGTTTTTATAAGGTTACCTACTTTCTCATTTGTTTGTTTGTATTTTGTCATCTCGATTAGGATAAAAGTCACCTTTTTACGTCCCCCCAAAATATTGCAATATTGCATAGTCAGTAACAGTATGATAGTAGGTACGATACGTACGAGTATGTAGGCAAATCAACCCTCAACATTATGTAGTTCAACTTGAATTTTATTAGAAACAGCCTAATGATTCCTACGGACCGACGATATGGTCACCCTACACACTGATTATTCATAATAAATCATAGTAAATAAATTTACTTATTTCTCTAAAACGAATGAAGATATAGTGAAAATATGTTTTCGGGCCGTTTATCGTGATCAAACGGTTACGTAAACTTGCTTATTTTTAATCTTAATACAATTTTCACCAGTATTTTAGACTTAAGCGTGTGGGCCGGAGAGTCGCATGCTTTTAAAACTTTAGATCGCCATATCTTTGTCCCTGTTGCGTTACATGAGCAACAAATGTGTTTGTAGCTGTTACAATGAATATGTAACGGCTACAAATACATCAACCCACCGGTACAGGCTCCGATTGATCTGGAATTCGACGATTTAACAAAAAACATAACCTCAAAGCATGCGATTCTCCGTGCCACATGCTTTTGTCAATCATTCTGCCGGGAAACCGGTACAATCGATTTGATATCTGAAATAAGAACGTATATCATCGGTACATTACTTCTAGGTAGTTTTAGAATGGAATTATTCAGTGGCACGGAGAGTCGCATGCTCACGTAAAAGTATCACGCACGCATTGAAAAAATTGCTCGTGTGAAAGATCGCTTACTTCCCATAGTTAAAAATGATCGAAGAACCAGCGGTTAGCCTGCTGGAATGCAACCAATGACAGGACGAACAGATGATGCATCATGACATTGACACTTGACAGTTGTCGAATGTCGAATGTCGGTCGCCGTCCGTCGCTCGCTGTGTGTGCATGTATGTGCATTGGTTGAAAGTCTTCATTTTCATTAAATAATCGATCATTTTCTGTTATTGTTGTTTATTTACCAAGACCAAGTGCTTCGTGCGTGAATACTATTCTGAACACAACATTAGAATGAGACTTTGTATGTTCACGACTTTTTCATAACCGAACGAAGAATAGTTACAGTGAAAAAAATGACTGAAACGACGTCGAAAAAGTGAGTTCTGCACATTTTCTATTTTAAAGTATTCTGTATAAAGGTGGTACTTACGTTCTTTATATTAAAATATGATATTCTGGCTATAAGGCACTCGGCCGATGTTGAGGTTATGGTGTATTGTCTGCGTTATTTTAAGTCAGTTGAGCCTTTGTCATATATCTTGTCATTACTTTGTTGTTTTATGAACCTTTAGGATTACCAAATTGGTATTACGAAATTATATCCATGCGGGTATTGAATGTATATTTGTATCACTGTCAAGTCTTGAGCTCTTGATTTATATTACTCTTTTTTGATATTTAAATTAAGAACTTTTCTTCTAAACTTTCAAAGAGATTATTCATGCCTTGAAGGGATCATAGATTTATATTATGTGCCCACTGTACACACTGAGCAATGAGCATATAATCTCTGTACAGGGCTATCGCTGACAAAAAATGTCAAGACCAATGACGTTTGTTTGACATATTGATGCCTTAAGCTTAATATTTATTTGCATATCAATAATGTGAATTTATAATGGAGGAGGACCCAAAACTACTGGAACACATGATCCAAAATCTAGCAGACAGAAGTGGTGAAGTTGGTTTGGAAATGAATCCCAACAAAACCAAAGTCAAAGTCAAAATTAGCTTTATTCAAATAAACTTAATTATTAAGTACTTTTGAATCTCTATATTTTCCTAGCACCCGTTCAAGACTTTTTTAACTGACAAGAAGAACGGGCGCAAGAAACTTTTCAGCTTTAATAGCAATAAGTAACGATATTTACAAACTTAAATAATATATCGTTACCAGATAATTACAACAGGGTGACAGGATTATTGGCAACAAACATAGACTTATTAAGACTTAGGAAGATCAATTACTTGTTGTGGAACTTTATTAATAAAGGCTATGCCTTTCCCCATAAATGAACCTCTAGTTTTTGCAAGCCTAAATCTTGGAACGGCAAGTTTATCTTTATTTCTTGTATTAAACTGATGATTATTGCTGTTCTTAGCAAATGAATCATAGTATTTTCTTACATAAACTAAATTTTCATATATGTATTGGCCTGCCAAAGTTAAAATATTTATTTCTTTAAACAGTTCTCTCAAGGTATCTCTCCACCGAAGATTGTATATGCCGCGAACAGCTCTTTTTTGGAGTACAAAAATATCTTCAATACTGGCATCTGAGCCCCACAATAGCAGTCCATAAGACATTACACTATGAAAATAACTAAAATAAACTAACCTTGCCGTTTCAATATCAGTTAAAAGCCTTATTTTCTTAACAGCGAATGCCGCTGAACTAAGTCTACTTGACAAGGTTTCGATATGTGGATCCCATTGCAGTCGAGAATCTAGTGTGATACCTAGAAATTTTGTACTTTTATTAAATAAATGTATTTTATTTCTTCTTTCTTCTTTCAATAAACTCGACTTCATCGTCATTCAAATTAATATTTAATTCTGTCTGCTCAACATTGGGCAATGAAAATTTTACACATTTAGTTTTTTTGGGGTTAAGTGCTAAATTATTACTATTAAACCAGTATGAAACTTTAGAGAGGGCACTATTTACTTCGTCCAAACAGTTACTACCTCTGTTTACTTTGAAAACTAAAGAAGTATCATCCGCAAATAGAACTGTCTCACATAAATTATTCGCGTAGTAGGGAAGGTCATTTATATAAATTAGAAACAGCAATGGGCCCAATATTGATCCTTGCGGCACACCCATATTGATGGGGGCTCCAGTAGATTCAGTTTTATTTATCACTACTTTCTGAGTTCTATTGAACAAATACGATTTCATAAGGCTAACTGATTTATCAGAGACACCATAATGTTCTAGCTTCTTTAATAGTGTTTGGTGATCAACGCAATCGAATGCCTTAGAAAGGTCACAGAAAATACCAATTACATCTTGCTTTTCTTCCCAAGCGTCAAGAATATGTTTGAGAAGTGCAATTCCAGCATCAGTAGTATTTTTACCCTTGGAAAATCCAAACTGATTTTTATGAAGTATATGATTGTATGTGAAGTAATCTAATAATTGGGAATATATAATTTTTTCAAATATTTTACTAAGTGCTGGAAGTATTGATATTGGCCTAAAGTTAGCTGGGTCACTTTTATCCCCAGATTTAAAAAGAGGAATCAATTTACTATTTTTCATTAAGTCAGGAAAGACCCCTTCATCAATACATTTGTTAAAAATAAAAGCCAAGTAAGGGGCTAGTATTTACACTGGACAGGCTTATGTCAAACTGTTTTTGTGCCTATTTGATTTCCGCCATTTTGGCGCTGTAGGACGTAGCGTGAGCATAGCGTGCGTACGTGGTACTAAAGTTTGAAGTCTGGAGAGACCATCACGGCAACTATTTTCATATTGTACGTCAAAATTAGTTATTTAGACGCACGCTAGTGGCGTTTCAAATAGGCACAAAAACTTAGCTGTCAAATCATACAGACAGCCAGTCCAGTTAAATAAAAAAAAAAATTTTGGTCAGTGATACTGTGCAAATAATATACGCAACCTTATTTATTTACACGAATATTTGCCAGAAATGTTTTGATTGATGAAATTAGTTTTATAAAAATAAAAAACAAAACTTTGCACCGCTAACAAAATAGTTTTGTTACATTTTTGATAATTTCTCTAAACTGTTGAAATACGTATTTTTTTACATATCTCCGCCATTTCGAAAAATTTCAAAAAACTGGCTTGATTGAAAAATTCTGTATAATTATCAAACCTGCTCACAAAATTTCACGAGAATCGGTTGAGAAATGAGACCTGTAGAGGAGAACAAAGAGACAGCCGGAAGGACATACAAAAGAATTTTTACCTTTTTTCGTGTAGGTCCTAGTCCTACACAAAAAGTTTACTTTCTACATTGTAGGACTTCTGATGAAAAATATATTTATTTCTATTGTCAAATCATTGGAAAAATAACCCATAATTAATTATGCACACATACAAAAAGTTCTCCATCTGGCAGCGGCATCAATTATTTTTTGCTTTGGATTAAGTATTAGTTTCAGAAATCACCTCCTACATCCAAACAGAAACTTACTAACTTATCATCTTTAAAAAATTGTACAGTCAGCAGCACATCAGGGGGATACAACTGACGAAAATGAGTTTGATTTATAGAATTTGGAGTTTTAAACTCATCTGGCACTTGTAGGTTCTGGGATTAATTTGTCGATAAAAATTTAAAAAAAATCTCGTCAATCTCATGGTGTGGAGTGTGACCCAGTGTTTCAGTATCGGACCGTTACAGTGGTCTGAAATCACAGTCAGAAAGCTGTTGGTGCTGCAGCAGACTCTGTGCATCAGCAAGGCTATTCTGTTGCACATTATGGCATAAGTCTTGAATGCGGGCCTCGGCGAACATGCCTGATACGCTACAGAACCGCGGCAACCCCAACAGTATCCTGAATGCGTTGTTATACTGGAAACGCAGGGCACTGTATGACTTGTGTGTATACTTAAAAGTGCAAAATTTTGTTGGAGTCAAGTTGAATGGTTGCTTTTGAATTTTGGATATGTGAACAATATTACATTCAGGACAATATTACTTAAAGGAAAAAGGAAAGAAAAAATATCACTGCCTGGGAGCTGGAGGGTATTACAAGCTCTTAAAACTTGTCGGTTTTGAGAACTGCTATCAATGCGTCTCTTTTTCGCTGTATAGCAAAGAGAAGAGACGCTCTGATAGCTATTCAGAAAACTGACAAGTTTTAAGTTAACGAGTAAAAGTCGAACAACTTAAAAAAATATATATTGGAAATGTTTTCGTTGTTAGAAATCCCATTGAATAGGTATTATACTTTGTTAATGTCGTCAGTTGTGTAAAACAGAGTTAATATACAGGGTCACTGGAAATATGACGTATTCCTGCTAAGGGGTTATAGATGAGGTCAAAACAAATATTTTTTGTTAGATAACTTTTTCTCAAAAAATTAATAGTTTTTGAGTTAATTGAAATTAAGTATTTTCTTACCAAAAGTACGTTTTCAGACACAAAAATTTAAAATAAAAGATAACTACTCATTCGATTCCGGATTTTTTATTATTTTGGGATAGAAAAGAATCTGAGTGTTGATAATGAATAAAAAAAATTTCATAAAATACAGGTGTTTATAAAAAATCAATCCTTAAATGCATTTTTTATTTTTATTTTTTTAGATTTTTTAGAAATAGCTTCTAATATCTTTAAAAAAATCCTAGTAACTAAGCGTGCATAATATTTTAAAAACATCACCATCTATTCAGCTTTCAGTTGAGGTATAAAACTTAATAATAGCTTAAATAAAAAATGAGAAATTAAGACTTAATAGCAGTCCCATTTCATGTAGCAAAAATTTCCTACTCAAGCGCTTCGGAGGTGGCCGTATTATCATACTTATTCCATAAATGTGAAAGTTTTCTTGTTTGGATGATTGTTAATCAATCACGCAAAACGGCTGAACGGATTTGGATGAAATTTGGCACACAGATAGTTTCTAAGCCGGATTATAACATAGGGGGGTACTATTATCTTGGTTACAGGTTCCCTAGGGATTTTCTCGAATGTAAATGCGAATAAAGTCACGGGCGGAAGCTAGTTTGCTATAAATGATCGTGCTTACTAAAAACACTTTCGTCCGAGTGAGTTTGAAATAGGATTATTTTCTATCGCTTTATCCCAAAAGGAAAGGAAGGCCTGTTCCCCAGCAGCGGGTCATTAAAAATGGCTGATATGCATGGTTATTTTTGATGCTGTCTGTATAAAATTTTTACTCATCGGCGGAAAATAATCCTATTTCAAACTCACTCGGACGAAAGTGTTTTTAGTAAGCACGATCATTTATAGCAAACTAGCTTCCGCCCGTGACTTTATTCGCATTTACATTCGAGAAAATCCCTAGGGAACCTGTAACCAAGATAATAGTACACCCCTATGTTATAATCCGGCTTATAAACTATATGTGTGCCAAATTTCACCCAAATTCGTTCAGCCGTTTGACGTGATTGATTCACAATCATCCAAACAAGAAAACTTTCACATTTATGGAATAAGTAGGATAATACGGCCACCTCCGAAGCGCTTGAAGTAGGAAATTTTTGCTACATGAAATGGGACTGCTATTTAGTTAAGTCTTAATTTCTCATTTTTTATTTATGCTATTATTAAGTTTTATACCTCAACTGAAAGCGGAATAGATGGTGATGTTTTTAAAATATTATGCACGCTTAGTTACTAGGATTTTTTTAAAGATATTAGAAGCTATTTCTAAAAAATTTGAAAAAATAAAAATAAAAAATGCATTTAAGGATTGATTTTTTCATAAACACCCGTATTTTATGAAATTTTTTTTATTCATTATCAACACTCAGATTCTTTTCTATCCTAAAATAATAAAAAATCCGGAATCGAATGAGTAGTTATCTTTTATTTTAAATTTTTGTGTCTGAAAACGTACTTTTGGTAAAAAAATACTTAATTTCAATTAACTCAAAAACTATTAATTTTTTGAGAAAAAGTTACATGACAAAAAATATTTGTTTTGACCTCATCTATAACCCCTTAACAGGAATACGTCATATTTCCAGTGACCCTGTATAAGTTTATAAGCATATGGTATGGTATAAGGTAACTTCGGATACGGAACCCTATACTGCGCGTATCCCGCGACCGCGACATGCACTAGGCCGGTTTTTATGTATGATACAGCCAAAATATGGGAATGTTAATAGATAAGATTAAACAAATGATTCAGAGTACCATGACGATTTCTTCAACATTAAGCAAACCAAATTGATTTAGAGCCTTGAATTTTTAACCTCTGACTCATGAAAAGGCGCCATCATTCTGACAATAAAACCTGGAATTTGCAATTATTGCAAAACGGGTTTCGGTCGTTACGTAACATTGACAGGGTAAAGGGAAAGTAAACAATGTTAAGTATTTATTTAGGTGGAGAAGCAGAGAAACACTTGAATCACATTTCAGCCATTTATTGCAAGAGAGCAAAGACAAAATCACCACAGATAACATAGAAGTAAATTAGGGTTGCATCACACAATTCTACACACCCCCTCAATTTAGACATTTTACTTAAAATTCTTAAATTGCTAAACAAAACTTATTTCCTTATTACTTGTAATTACTAAAAACCAAGCACTTACATACATTTCTTCTACAGAAAATTACACTTAGCATTAATTTTAGTTTCTGTTACTTATTGACAATAGTAAACTTATTATTAAATATTCTATCTATGTTATCAACACAAGACTATTAGTGATTGATATTCTGAGATAATCAACAAACAATATGGCAGTTTCACACACAAAATTACATAGGTACTTCTGCAGTAGGTACTTAACACAATAACAAAACAATATAACGTTTCATTCTTAGTTTAACTACTTTACTACAATAAATTCAGTTTTTTAACAAAATAATTGTGTTTTATTTTTGGTAATGCCTTTGTGAACAAATCTGAAACATTTTCGTCAGTCGGAACATAATTTACAGAAATTAAATTCTTTTGTACTATATCTTTTATGTAATGAACTTTGATGTCAATGTGTTTGGACCTTTTACCATTATCAAAATTTGTAATCAATCTTATTGAACTCTGGTTATCTAATAACAAAGTTGTAGACATATCTGACAAGGATGTCAGATCATAAAGTATCCCTTTCAAATATACTAACTCGCATGCTGATTGAGCAGCTGCCACATATTCAGCCTCCGCTGTAGATAATGCGACTGATGTTTGCTTCTTGGAAAACCAATGTATAAGATTTCCACAGTAGAACACAGCGCACCCACTTGTACTCTTTCTGTCTGTCTTATCCGCTGCCCAGTCTGCATCTGCATATGCAACTAGATTTTTCTTTTCAGTTGTTTTTCTGTAAATCAATCCTTTATCCTGTGTACTTTTCAAATATCTTAAAATTCTTTTACTTGCTTTCCATAATGATGTTGTTGGTTTGTCCAAGAATCGGCTAAGATATGCAACTGGATATGTAATATCAGGTCGACTGTTCATAGATATAAATAGTAAACAACCTATTAATTCCTTATATGGTACATCAATTATTTCCTCCTTTTCTGCAGAATAGTTCGTCTCCATAGGTGTATTTATTCCTTTACATTCTTGCATGTTAAACTTTTCTAAGATTCTTGTTATCATTTCTGTTTGCTTAATTTCCAATTGATTATTTTTCCTTGTAATTTCCAAACCTAGGTAATTTTTCACTTCTCCTAAATCTTTTATTTTGAATTCTTCTTTTAGTTTCTTTAATATGTTTTCATTTCCAATTAACAGTATGTCATCTACAAATATTAATAGCCAGGTATCTTCATTTTTATATAAACAAAAGTCATATTTTGACTGTATGAATCCATTTGAAGTAATGAAGTTGTGAAATTTTTCATTCCAGCATTTTGGAGCCTCCTTCAAGCCATAAAGTGCTTTCTTCAATTTTAGAACTTTTCCACTGTGATTGACTCCTTCAGGACATTTAATGTAGACATTTTCTTTTAAATCACCGTTCAGGAAGGCTGTTGGTACATCTAGTTGTTTTATCGGTAACCCTTCTTGTACAGCATGACTCAGCATGGTTCTTATAGTTGGTAATCTTGCTACAGGCGCATAATATCCTCCTTGTCCTTCTTGCTGAAATCCCTTTGCAACTAGTCTTGCCTTCTTACTTCCATCTTGTTTCTGTTTAAATATCCACTTCGTTTCTATAGCTTTACTCCCTTGTGGTAAATCTGTTACTTCCCAAGTTCCTAACTTTTTATGTGAATCTAGCTCTTTCATGATTGCTTGTTTCCATTCTTTATCTTTTATAGCATCTTCATAATTTACAGGTTCTCCAGCACATAAACAGTAGGCTATATTTAAATCATATTTTTCTAATTCTTTTGGTATGCGAACTTCTCTTCCTGATCTTGTTGAATATCTTGGTATTTCTGACCTATTTTCTTCATTTTCAACTTCTTCATTAATTTCTGATGTCTTCTCAGTTTCTTCTTGATTGTTCTTTGTTCTATCCTGTATTCTCTCTTGTTGTATGGTCTTATCATCTTCATTAGGTTTTCTCGTCTTCTCGTTAACTTCTTCAATCTTTTCAATATTTTCATTTTGTATTATTTCATCTTCATAGTAGTTTTCCACATTTATTTTGTCCTTTTCTTTTTCTTCTTTATATCTTATTTCTGTCTCATCTATCCTTACATCTCTTGATACTATTATTTCATTATTTTTAGGGTTCCACAAACGATATCCATTTGGACTATATCCTACAAATCTCATTTCTTTTGCTCTTTGTGAAAGCTTATCTTGTTTTGGTAAGATATGTACCCATGCCTTTGATCCAAATATCCTGAGTCTTTTTAGATCCTTATGCCCAAACATTTTCTCCGCTGGGGTCTGAAAGTCTATAGCCGACGATGGGCATCTATTAATTTGGTATACTGCACACCGCACTGCTTCTCCCCATAACATTTTTGGCAACCCTGTATCTAGTAATAATGTTCTAGCTCTATTATAAATATTCCTATTCATTCTTTCTGCTACTCCGTTTGACTGCGGGCTATATGGTGTAGTAAACTGTTGTACGATACCTTTGTTTCTACAGAATTGGGTTAGCTTTTCATTTTTAAATTCACCTCCATTATCACTTCTTATTTTTCTTACTTTATTTCCTGTTTGCCTTTCCATTCTATTTATGAATTCTATAATCCTATCACTTGCTTCAGATTTTCTTTTTAATAAGTATACTTCTGTAAAATGGGTAAAATCATCTATGATTGTCTGATAGTACACTTCATCATCACTAGTCGGTGTGGTGACAGGTCCGGATAAATCTGTGTGTATTAATTCTCCTACATACCTTGATCTTGGTCTAGATGTTGTTGTGAATGGCAGTCTCGTTGATTTTCCCTCTATACATGATCCACACGGTTTTTCTGAACTAGGTAAACTTAATAATCTTAGATGTTTTCTATTAGCATGTCCTAACCTTTTATGCCAGAGATCTTTATCATTAATTGCAGAACAACATTTATCTAAATTTAGTTTCAGATTTATTACATACAGGCTACCAACAATTTCACCATAAATTATACCTTTTCCTTTTGCATTTCCAATTGACACAGAATTTTTATGAAATCTAACAGAATTTCCTTTTTCTAATAACTTTTTAACTGACAGTAAATTGTGGGATAAGCCCTTAACAATTAATGCTTCTATTGTTACTGGAACATTGTTATATTTTACGTTCAAGTTACCTTTTTTATTTGATATCAAATACTGACCATTCGCTACATAAATTTTAGTTTCCGTTTCTAATTGTTCAATATTTGTCATAAACTTTTCATAACAATTCATTACTAAATTTTGTGACGCACCAGAATCAATAATGAACTTAATGTCCTTAGTATATTCATTTACCAAATACACATTCTCACAGGCTACGAATGAAAACGGATTTACCTCCTCTATCGCACTTGTCCCTTGTTCTTGTTGTTCTCTTCCTTGTCCACGTCCTCGTCCTTGCACCTGTCCACGTCCTCGGTGTCGTCCTCTCATGGCACCTCTAGCGCTTCCTCGCAGGCCTCGTCCTTGACCTCTTTTGTCTTGTCTGCTCCTACACTCATAAGATATATGACCTTGCTTCCCACAATTGTAACAAGTGAGGAATGATGAGTCTGATATAACTCTTGAACCTTCTTCACAAGTTTTTCCTTTTATTTCAGCATCGAGCAACCTTGCTTTTACAAAATCAATATCAATAGTCTTTTCTGTGCTCATTGTTTCAATGCTGGTGATTACATTATCATATTTTGCCGGCATTGATGACAGCAGATAGCATATTTTGTCCAAATTTTCCACCGCACACCCTGCTGCCTCCAGCTCACTAAGTAGACCATCAAACTTTAGAAAATAGTCTTGTAACTTCTCACCACTTTCACACTTGAGCGATATGAGTCTTCTTTTTAAATGTAGTTTGTTAAAAACGCTTTTTCTTTCAAACGTATATTCCAATTGTGTAAGCATCTCCATCGCGGTTTTCGACTTTTTGATAATTTCTAAGTATTTATCCGATAAGCACTGGACAATCACATACTTGGCCTTCGCGTCTTTTATATCAAAGTCAGCCGACTTTTTGTCATCTTTTGGTAGTTCCATTACACTCCATAGCTGTCTTTCTTCTAGAGCTAATTTAACTCTGAATTTCCAATTGTTGAAATTCGTTTCAGGTGTGAGTCGCGGAAGGATTTCTCTTGAATGCGACTCCATTTTGTTTGACTTGACGCCGACACTTTTTCTTCGAAATTAATGTTTTTACTTGCTACTTGCACTTCACTATTATTTATTTCTAAACTTCGGCACATAATATTGATTTATTTCGTGCCATTGCGCAGTGGAAGCGTATGTTAAGTATTTATTTAGGTGGAGAAGCAGAGAAACACTTGAATCACATTTCAGCCATTTATTGCAAGAGAGCAAAGACAAAATCACCACAGATAACATAGAAGTAAATTAGGGTTGCATCACACAATTCTACAAACAAGTTGCAAGTTACAAGTATCTAGTAAGTAATTCGGATTTTTTTGGGGTACAGCGAACTAACAAAATTGATTGTCTATTTGATTTGATTAAAAATTGAGCCGTTAAATCAATCAATGACAGTCTAAATATATTATTAAAAACACTGATCGCAAATAAGTTGATAGGCTAAGGACATGAAAAGGATGGTGATTCATGGTCTTTCTCTTTGTCATCAAATCAGAAATGAGCAGATACTTAGAACTGATCGACATCACTCGAAGGATCGCTCAGCTCATGGCGGTGATCGGGACACAAAGCGAGAAAAACTGCTTCTGTGAAAGTCGCAGAAAGTCCCTAGATGCGTGCAGGATCGATCATTCTGGTAATCTTTAAGAGTAGACGGTTTGGGGCGAAGAGGTTCTTAAATTATGTGATGTTGTTCTTGAATTGATTAATGAAATCGATGACGCTCCGTGACTTGGGTCTTTAAAAGATGGACTGACGACGAAGGTTGCGGGAAGCCGCTGGATACGGCCAGTGAATTAAACATCCTGAGAATTCTTGGGAAAGGTCTACGTCCAGCAGTGGCCGTCGTGCGGCTAGACATTGGTCGAGTCAACTTACTGGACGCGAGATTAGTCGTGTAGGTACCCGACAGGTACTCCGTCAGTTAATGGAAAAGATTCAGATCGCTGTACACACCCAACTGATCTGATCAGCATATTAAGAGATATAGAGATCAGAGTTTTCAGTTTCAGGATTCCCATACTTTTTGATCCTAATTTCGCGGTTTCTTCAAACATATCAGATGGCCATCATGATTTGTATCAACGAGGATTATTTAATTGAGTTGCTAAAATGACATCAGGTTTTTGTAAAATTATACCCTCTCTCTCCTGTACAATTTATTATTCCCACATGATAGTAAGGTCTGTCTTCCGTTTCTTTTTGCTCCACTTCGCTCTATCTACTAGGGTGATGTTCTGAGAGATATTGTTCGAGTTAGGGTATGTTTGCATTTGCAGCAAGTCCAGCCATTGTATTTTTGGCTTTCCTTTCCTTTCCTTCTATCGATCTTTTTTTCGATTGCTTCCATATTCTGTTTTAAGAGTTTTTAAAAACTAATAGCTTTGTTCTTCGTAATTAAAAACGACCAAACTAAATGTGCGATGTAAATCTGAGAATATCACGGATTAGGTCATTCGTTAAAATTCGTTACTGTCGTCGTTTTTTGACTGTTCTCAGAACTATTTCAGTTTTGCCTGCGGCA
Organism: Agriphila geniculea; assembly: GCA_943789525.1. Classification (NCBI taxonomy): domain Eukaryota; kingdom Metazoa; phylum Arthropoda; class Insecta; order Lepidoptera; family Crambidae; genus Agriphila; species Agriphila geniculea. The sequence continues at coordinate 25,780,909 of OX038871.1, forward strand.
GGCCGAGCAATTCTGGATGTACTATAGAAAAAATGTGCTCCTGTTTCTTAATAAGCTTTTCTAGAAACCCATCACCATCATGACCAATCGTTGCAACCTGAATTTACATAGTTTATTTATAGGCCACTAGCGGCCGCCCGCGGTTTCACCCGCGTGGTTCCCGTTCCCATGGGAATATCGGGATAAAAAGTACCCTATGTTTTAATCTAGGCTATCTACTATCTGTGTGCCAAATTTTAATAAAATCCGTTCAGTAGTTTTTGCGTGATTGAGGAACAAACATCCAAACATCCAAACCCACAAACTTTCACATTTATAATATTAGTAGGATAGTTTGAGGAATGAACTCATCAAATAAACTATGCGAATTGCGATTAACCCGGAAAATTCCTATTCAATTAATGATATGTTTATCTTTAGACTTGTTACTTCTTTGGTGCAAGTCTAAAACGCGTTCATTGAAGGTAATATTTAAATCGATTATTGACAGGAACTTGATTTGTTTTTTTATGGTCGACGCTCATTGTTAACAGAGCCAGGATTGAATGTGGGGCGTGAGTCACAGGATGCCATGCCGTTAAGGTGTTCACGTACCCTACATACTGGCTATTGTTGACTGTTAGCTGCCTAATTGGCACACTGGCCTTTTCTATCTGTAGATAATTTATCTGGTAAAGGTTGTCTACTAGTCTCTAGTTGCATATATCTTCTTGTTAATGGATTCCCTCTGTTAGTATTTTCTTTTTACTGTCGCAAAATCTTGATCATGCTCGGTCGTATCTTTGTAACGTTCAGTTAAAACATCATAAACATTGTCGAATATTTAAATAATGTTAAAGTTAGTGTTCATTCCACTTCTATGAGTTGAAATTAGGTTTGGTTAAGGGGGTTTGCCCTTAGCTTCCTAGTTATTTTTTTACTAAATATTAGTTAGTTTATTTACAGTTACTAGGGTACTTTTATTATCTTCTGCAAATGTTTGTTCTAAAATCATAATGATTCCATAGCTTTCATAAAAACGTCTAATTAATTAATTACTTTATAGCCCTCCTTATGTTCGTTATTAATTCTCAATTTAGAAACAGTAAAGTTTCCCCACAGCGTTTTGTTTACACACACATCCCCCATGTCAAGTGGAGTCAGGTGCTACTCCCACAGAAAATATAAATATAAGTAGGTATATGCGATCATTTCATTAGGGGAAACAAACGAAAACTAAACGACGGTGTCAAATTATTTATTTGCTTAATTCTATGATTTGAACGCTACGTCACTATTTCTCCAAGTTTTATAATTGCATTCTATCTAATTTTTATAACGAAGCCGATGTATTTTCGTTTTTTGTTTGATGTACGAGTATTATTCAATTTTTTTTTATTACATGTTGATACAAGTAAATCAGCAAAATATTAAGCAATGTGTCTGTTGAATGTGCCTCCTGGTTTAGCGTGGCGTCTGAAATTCAACTTGCAAATAGTCACGTCATCGCGTGGGACTATCGAAAAGCTGGATCATGGCTCCGTTTGATCGTTTCTGGGTCGTCGATCATAGCTGACCCGTCCCGCCAATGCTACCCGCATATTTCGCACGTGTATATCGCCTATATTATGACAACAGCTTTGTATTCTCCGCGGTCTCTCCCCTTGCATTCAAAATGTTTGGAATGCAACACCAAGATTATTTGTGGAACATTGTTGCTGCACGTATGCATAGATACTGCGAGGGATGTCGGCAGACAGTGTGTCTTCAGTTCATTGTACGCCAGATGGCCCACGCGAAAATACATAGAACGGAAACTCGAGTGTGCCAAACACAAAAGGAATGCGGTGGACATCTCAGGAAACGATTCGTTAAAATATGCGGAATAATATACGCAACCGAGACGCGTGCTTGAATAATTGAGGTCTTCACCTTATGGGGTTAAGTTGACAATACATTGTCTAATTATGTCGATAGCCATGAGTGCATTGTCATCTAGTGGATTAGGAAACTGAAGCTCTGTTGGACGTTGGAATACATTACTTCAAACTTGTCGTCTGTGACTAATGAAACTAAATGTGTACCAAATGAAAAGGTCACACCGAAGTCACAGAATGTAACTAGTAGAATCTCTGTATTATTTATAGACCGACCAACACGCGGTTTTATTTATCAGTCGCCTGCCGTGCCGCTTTGCCCTAGCTCGATAATGTTAAAAAACGTAATCTTGCGAGGTAATTTATGCTCCAGCAATGTTTATGTTATTTTCATATTTGTCAGCCAGCTCATCGTTTTCACCTCTTTAACGGAATATAAACCACAAATTACTGACAACTGATTTACTGGGAACTGAACAACATGAAATTCTTGTCAGGGAATTTTGTTCTCTGAATTATCCTGTTTGTAGTTAGAAGCAATTAAATTAAGAATACGCCTATGCAACCTAGATTTAATTATAATTTTGTAGAGCAATCCAATAGATTAATCCAAAATATTTAAAAAGCTTATTGATATTGTGTGAAATGTCAAAAAAGACGTATCCTGTTTTGTTGTGGCTGTTGGTGTTGCTGCGGCCTAGATCCGGGCTATAGCTGAACTTGAAAACTGGGTGGTTAGATCTCCAAACTTGATTTGATCCTAAGGATTAAAGACACAGGCAGTGTCGTGGGAGACGTAGAGTTGGGCGCACGCGCCGATACCGCGGATCGGTTATGTTTATGATGCGTAAAGGATACATGGTTATTTCGAGAACAAACTTTTGTTGATCATTTTTGGATGACTTTCAGCGACTTGGTTACGTAAATGTTTCGTTTATGAAATGTGGCCAACTTTTTTTGTAAAACGATTTGTTTTTTAGTCTTCAGTGTCATTCTCTTTACAAAATCGGGAACAGCTTTTGATTCACTTTATTATAAGTTACTTTCTGTGAGTTTTTTTTAAAGTACTTTTTTAAAGTACTAGGTACTTTAAAATACTTTAATTAAGTGCTAATTTAGTTAATCTCAGTGTTTTGTGCTGTCTTGTGTACTATGGTGACAATGTTCGATACCCATGGATAGTGACGGTCGTCTAGTGTTTTGGAAGAGTGGAGTGTGGGAGGGTGAAGCTCCCACCCTTAATTGCAATACCTGTAAGAAGCGTCGCGCTGAAAGGATGACTGCCAACGAGCGTCCCCAGGGGTGTGTTCTACGACCGCTTCTTTATATCTACTGTAGTAACATATCTGAAAAAAAAGTTGTCTCATTCAGTAGAAATGGCTTTGATACAACTTTGACAGACTTAAAGAAACTTGCGGTGGTTGTCTCTTCAACACATTACCCAGTAACTTAATTTTTTTAGCTATGCCCTTCCTTATGACACTAGTCAAGTCAGTTAGTTTCTGTTACAACGGTTTAATTTTATTTATAGGTTCATTTTCCTTTTAACAAATATAGATACCTATCCATAATTTTCAACAGCGAGCTGACATTTGCCTGTTATTGTTAATGCTATTGACAATGGAACAAAAGGCGTAAATATTTAATATTGCTCTAACGACTTTTGAGATCTGATAGTAAACCTTACAGAATATAATAATAACCCGACACATGTGGTCGGCAAATGAGATGTGAGTGCATTCTTAGACGCATAGTAATAATGTGTGTCGCCACGCCACCTTGTTACATAATCACAAATCTTGATGTAAAAATAATTATGTAAAAAATAAATGATACATAATTTTGTTTTAGCTAACATCACAGTTTATCATACCACGTGCCTATTCTACGCGTGTGGTGCGTCATTTTGCCGTTATATTTCTGAGATTCGTTTTAGTAATGATGACATTAATTCCTGTATTTATCTATATCAGTTTTATAATGCTTCTTTCATTTTAGATTTTATTGATGTTTTTAATGTTATCGAATTACTTACAGTAGGAACTTACATTTTTGTAAAAACTTCCCACTAGTCCGGCGTCTGATATTTGCATTGTTAAATACTGTATTTTTTAAAGGTAAGAACTTACTTGGAAAATAAGCTTTGGCGTGAAAAATTAATAATAGTTTTTAATTCGATAAAATATTGTCAAAAGCCAGTGAATATTATTTTGATTAGTGATATCATTAATGTCAATACCATTTTCTCAGGATATCTTCGCCATATTATGTTTAAGAGGTTTTCCTGTATGTATTAATTGCATTAACATGTGCAGTTACACTTAGAATTAAAAAAAAAATAGACAAACGGTGTTGCTAAATGTATGCAATCTTGTGTTGCTTATGGGCCTGCCAAACCCATTGGGGGGTTGATTAGGTAGGTACTATGATTCATGAATTCATAACTCTTTGAACATTGGAAATTTGGAACACAAATAGTCATATGCTCAGAAAGCTTTTTTCAAGAATCTTTGGATTATGATTGGTTATTTAAACTGTCGACACCGCGTCATAAACTTCACCACCATGGAGTCATAACTGCGACGAAAATAATACCAATAAATCAACATTCCGGCAGTATTGTTTATTTATGTATTATTTTAATTACAGCAGTAGGTACCTATTGAATTAAACATTAACAGACGTGATAGTGGCTTATCATTATCATATACCGGACTTGCAATGTCGCCCAATGATTGCATTTTCCGGTGGGTTATCCGCCAGATAGCTTCAAAAAGTAGAAATACCCATATAATGACCATATTCAACGCCTTACCTCAGCAATCAAATCATGATAATGACTTCATTTTGTTCCGTCTTGGAGTTTGTGGATATATCTCCAATTCGTTATTGATCAGAGATTTAAGTGAGAGTTTAAAAACCGGCACTAAGCGTTCCGTCAAAAATATCACGTTTGTTGTATGGGAGGCCCCTTTATAAAATTTTTATTTTGTTTTTAATATTTGTTGTTAAGGAGGCAACAGAAACCCTTATGAGCTCGACGTCTAAAACGCAAAATGACCAAGTAGCAAAATGTTTAAAATCAATGTCTAAAAAGCAATTTGGCTTAAAAGCAAAATGCCTAAAACTGATATTCCCTAAGACGCAGAAAGTTTAAAAAGCAATTGACCTAAATAGCTGAATGCCTAAAACTTACATTAAACAACGCTTAAAAAGTAAATACATCATCTGTGAAAATTTCAACTGTCTAGCTATCACGGTTCATGAGATACAGCCTGGTGACAGACAGACGGATACCTACTAGAGGCTTACTAATAATAGGGTCCCGTTTTTATTACCCTTTGGGTACGTAACCCTAAAAAGTAACCATACTTTTGCTTTGATTTTAAAGCCTGTGGCTTTGGGCTTGAATGCAGTAAAATATATTTGGCACACTTTATATTCCATTCGTCAAGCAAATGGTAAGTATTCGATATGTTAGAAAATAGGCGATGCAGTTGAATTGTGACTGGTATTAGTGTGAAATTCCAGATAACTTGCGCTCTAGTTAACATCGTGTGACCAATGCATGCGAGTCATTCATCGAATCGAAGCGACTTTATTTAGTAACGATGTCAAATATATTTTGCAACTGTTCGTTCCATACTTAGAACATGGTGTCTTTGTAGAAAATGTACAAATACAAAATATCTTTGTTGTGACATGAGTTCTTAGTGTTGTTAAAACTGAGAAAGTCACTATCATCATAAACCCTGTTGGCACATATTATCGCCTAGTCTAGATTGTCTACGGTTACAATACAATCAACTTGACTAAAAAGTTATAACTCAACCAACATTTTGTATCAATATGAGGATTATCCTAAATGAATTTTTGTACTTATTATAAAGGTATGCAGATAGGTAGTAAAAGATGTATGGTTTTTAATAATTATGTTAGAGCTGAATATCTACTCTATTTGAAATTGATTTCAGAAGAAAAAAGTTAAAGTAATGACAGTGGCAGGAAATTATAGGCAGCATAGGCAGCAATGGTAGTAAATAACGAAAAAAATTGTTAAGTAACTCGAACACGCCCATCATTATAATTGAGTAAATGTGGTAATCAAGTTAGTCGGGGTGCGTACGGATTGCGATAAAGGGTCGGTGACACGACAAACTTGTTTATTGAACTTTAGTCGTTGTGTAATGGACTGATAACTCGTGGGAGCAGACCAGCTGGCTGCAATTACGTGCTCAACTCTACCTATCAATCAAAATGAAAATCAATACTCCTTTGCTTATATCGGCTTTTTATGTCGTAATGCGGAAATTATGGACAAGATAAAATAAGTAGGTAGAGGTAGATACTTACTTAGATCTTGCGTGAATACGATTTGGTTAGAAAATAAAACAGCCTAGTCGTCCGTCAAGCCTGACGACTTGACTCGACCAACAGTCATCGTAATCTTCTTCGGTCATCTATACCGTGATCGAAGGTGATAACCTATAAGCATGATTAGCTGCGATTTGAAATTACAGAGGTTACTGTAGATTGAGCGAATATTCTGATGAATCCAGTGTGAGCAGATATGAATTTCATTTATAAAACTAAACTTTATTTTGGATTGTTTCAGCGAACTAAAGAAACTCTCGGAGGAGAGTCTCACACGTCAGCCAGAGGAAGTATTCGACATAATCTGCAAGCTAGGAGAGGGGTCCTATGGCAGCGTATATAAGGTACAATATTGCATTGAAATACTGGATTACGAATAGGGATAACTTGTAATAGTAACAACTCTAACAGGTAACTGAGCTGTGGGCTGATTTTATAACTCTGTTGTAATCAACTTCTGATTGAAACTGACAGAAATCGCAGTTACATTGCTGCTTTAAGTAACATACTTGTCACATTGATTCTTACTAAAGCAGCAATGTAACTAACTGTGATTTATGTCAGTTTCAGTCTAAAGTTGTTAGCAACAGGGTTACATAATCAGGGGACTAAAAACAATGTTCATGGGTTATACTATTCGTGGGTTAACCTGCCGTTCCGATTTCCTGCATGTATGTATATAGAATAATGCTGATCCAATATTCCTATTTCTACCGGTTGCATTCATTAAAAGTGGGACATAATCTTATCTTACGATGCGTTATACTTGCCGTCTATTATTGGGAGTCAGTAGCAGTCCATGTCATCATACTTATAAAGATGACTCGATAATCGATTACAAAAACGTTTTAATTAAAATATCTTCACTTGCTCGAATTGTAGCTTTCCATCGGATATTCCGACATTATTGTTTGCATTGTTTACTTTGATCAAGAATATCCTAGATCAGTGTTTCCCAACCTGTGGTCCGCGGACCCCTGGGGGGACATTTCTAGGATATTCTTGACCGAAGTTTGCATTGCACTTTGCAATATCCTAGCTGTGGTCCTAGCTATAGAAGGACTCTAAAGTAACTTTTTGTCTTTTTTATATAAAAAAAGTTCAGATCAAGGAAGTCACAATACATGAGATTCTAGTCTCGTAAATGTGAATTACATTCGGTTAAAAAAATGGTCTAGCCCATTAAGTTTAGGAAGGCACCCCTCCTAAAATTAAAAAGCAGCGCTGGGGTGGTTTGTTTACTTTGAATCGTATATTCCGTTATTCACTCGTTTCCGTTTACCTCCAGTGCAGGGTAAGGTAACTCATACTCTGTTTTTTTTATAAACTGATCTAAAAGCTCTATCTATTGTATGATTGTGAAATTCAATAATCCTCCCCAAAGAAATCTGTAATTCAAGGTTAAAAGTTTAAAAACAAACTTTTTAGGTTTATAAACTCTGGATCAAAAGAAGATTTGATTTCCCCTCAGACTTACGGAACCCGATAAAAATAAAATGCATAGATAATGTATAGTGTAGCTGGCCCACCCCGCTCGCGTGATGAATGAGTTTGAACCCCGTCGCTTTGTTATGGTGCGGGTCGAACGGAAAATTTGATATGCCCTATGATTAGCTTAGTAGCAAAAGGACCTATTCGCAAAATGCCACACGGCCAAAAAAAGGACACGTTCTCGGAATGACTTGTTCTCGAAAGGACCTATTCGCATAATACCTCATTCTCGAAAAGACACATTCGCATAACGCCTTATTCGCGAAATGACCTATTCTCAAAAGGACACATTTTTTTAATAGCTGCCAGGTTTAACGTTAACAGCAAATGATTGGTAATTATCATGTATTAATGAGTAAAAATACATTTTTATTACATTTTAATCCGTCAGCTCTGCTATAGATATCATATTTGATAAGAAATATAAAAAAATATTGACTATATCAGAGACACAGGAAATTATTATGGAGCAATTCTTCAAACAAATTATTTATTTGCAACTTTTAATGAAAAATTACAATACATTTTTTTATAATACATCTACCTCTTACCTAATAATTTTAAAAAGAAAAATTTATACCTTTCCTTTAAATATAGTAATCTGGCATAATTATTGTTGATTTTTAATAAAAAGATAGTAAATGACGATTTATAAGTTTTTTTTCATATTTATATGTATATGAATTATTTTTCCTTTCTGAAATATTCTGAATTTCTGATTTTCTTACAAAACAGTGTGTCCAATCTACTTTGACGCCTTTCAGGGTTGCATTTTATCGAGGGACACACTGTAATTCACTGTATACATGCATAGTTTCATTAACGAAGACTTAAATAAAAATAAGGCATTATGAGAATAGGTCGTTTTGAGAATAAGTCTTTCTGCGAATGAGTCCAAATGAGAATAGGGCGTTTCGCGAATAGGGCATTTTGAGAATGAGGCATATCGCGAATAAGGCAATATGCGACTGCAGGGCATTTTGCGAATAGGTCCTTTTGCTACTAAGCCCTATGATTTAAGGCGCTATGCGCCACTGTAACCGAATAAAGCTTTGTCCAGACTAGTCCATTTTGGCGTATCAGATCACCGTATTTTTAACATACATCGCTAGTTTGGTTGGGCGTGCGTTAAAGTAATATCAACGCACGCGCAACCAAACTAGCGATGTATGGTAAATATACGGTGATCTAATACGCCAAAATGATACAAGTCTGGACAAAGCTTTACATAACACTGCCGTTAGGATTATGTTCTTTATCGCTCGCCCATTTGCTAGAATTGAGGTTTTTTTGATGGCGGTATTGATAAGGGCAATGTGGATTCGCATATCCAATCCAACTTGACAGCTCACCTTTAGCACAGCTCCGTCGCGAAACACCGCAGTAGGTTCCGCCACAAGTTCGATAAGCGAAATAAATGCGAATAACCTGGGGCCCTATTTTTGAATCGCTCGGCAGGCGTCGAGCGCTCTTTTCGAGTGATTTTCGTTCGACATATGACTCAAAACAATGGGATGTCGAACGAAAATCAGTAGAAAAGAGCGCTCGACGCCTGCCGAGCGATTCAAAAATAGGTACCCTGTTCTAATGCATAGATTTTATTCTCCGACAGTTGACACACGCGAAAGTAAATGAAAAACCGCTACGTAGATTATGATCCTCGTAATATTGTCGTCGTTAAAGACAACTCAAAGCGGCACTATGGCGGAACTACCACAGTGACACTGGTACGGTTTCGCGGCGGAGGTGTGCTACAGGCGTCAAACAGTTTTCATCTCTAACGTTCAGAATATTCATGACTCATTTATAATTTCACTAGCGGCCGCCCGCGACTTCGTCTGCGTGAAAAGGTTTTTTGCTATCCTTCGGGAACTATACTTTTTTTCGGGATGAAATATACCCTATGTCCTTCTCTGTACCCCTGACAACGTGTATGCAAAATTTCATGATGATCGGTTCAGTAGTTAGGACGTGAAGGCGTAACAAACAAACAAACAAACAAACGGACTTTCGCATTTATAATATTACTAGCTGCCGCCCGCGACTTCGTCCGCGTGGAAAGGTTTTTTTGCTATCCCTCGGGAACAATACTTTTTTTCGGGATGAAAAGTACCCTATGTCCTTCTCTGTACCCCTAACAACGTGTATGCAAAATTTCATGATGATCGGTTCAGTAGTTAAAACGTGAAGGCGTAACAAACAAACAAACAAACAAATAAACAAACAAACGGACTTTCGCATTTATAATATTAGTAAGGATAGTAAGGACTAGTAAGGATTATAATATTAGTAAGGATTCAAAAGTGTTCAGCTATCCGCTCAAGATATACAAGACTCGTTTTTTCATCCACCACAGGCTCTACACAAGGAGAGCGGGCAAGTGCTTGCTATCAAGCAGGTGCCCGTCGACACAGACCTCCAGGAGATCATCAAGGAGATTTCGATCATGCAGCAGTGCGACAGCCCCTACGTGGTCAAGTACTACGGCAGCTACTTCAAGAACACAGACCTCTGGGTGAGTTGGGGGTTTAACAGATGACACTTGGAGCAGACTATCGCATGGGTAAGGAATTGCTTCATGTACAGTCGAGGAATGAATAGGTTGATCATCTTTTGAGAGAGGTAGTTCTTTCTCACCTGTAGCTACCACATAAAATCACGGAATACTTCAACATTGCAAATAGACATTTTGTCGTAAAAAGTATAGAGAAAGTCAAGATAATAATAAAAGTAATCAAGCACGATCCTATGACTATCCTTAGCTAGGAAACCTATCGGAATCGTACCTACCGAGTACAAAATATGTCATACTTTGAAAACTTAGTTAACTTTTTCGGAGGTAGGTAGATGGCGCTGTAAAAACTTTAGCAAGGTATAGCATATCTTGCTAAAGGTACAGAATTAATATAAAAAGTCAACCTCTTCATTCCGCCACTGTACCAACCACTAATCCCTTAACGAACAATTTATTTTTAAGTTCCTTTATACTTATATCCTGCAATTTTCTGTCTACAGATCGTTATGGAATATTGCGGCGCGGGATCAGTATCAGACATAATGAGGTTACGAAAGAAAACACTATCAGAAGACGAGATAGCGACGATATTATGTGACACGCTAAAAGGTTTAGAATACCTGCACAGAAGAAGGAAGATTCATAGAGACATCAAGGCGGGGAACATTCTGCTGAACACGGAGGGACATGCGAAGCTAGCCGACTTCGGAGTAGCGGGACAACTTACTGTAAGTAGATTGGAACTTAAAACAAACCGGCCAAGTGCGAGTCAGACTCGCGCACGAAGGGTTCCGTACCAAAAAACGGCAAATAATCACGTTTGTTGTATAGAAGCCCCTGTTAAATATTTATTTTATTCTGTGTTTAGTATTTGTGGTTATAGTGGCAACAGGAATCATCATCTGGGAAAATTTTAGCTGTCTATCTGTAGTCGTTATTAATATCGAGCAAAAAACGGCAAAAAAACCATGTTTGTTGTATGGGAGCCCCCCTGAAATATTTATTTTATTCTGTTTATGGTATTTGTTGTTATAGCGGCAACAGAAATACATCATCTGTGAAAATTTCAACTTTCTAGCTATCGTTTTTACCCTTTGGGTACGGAACCCTAAAAAATCATCATCAACACAGATCGATAATTAAACAGGTAAAATCCTTAATAAATTGATCCTGACTCACGACATATGTTATACTAGCGGCCGCCCGCGGTTTCACCCGCGTGGTTTCCGTTCCCGTGGGAATATCAGGATAAAAAGTATTCTATGTTTTAATCCAGCCTATCTACTGTCTGTGTGCCAAATTTCAACCAAATCCGTTCGGTAGTTTTTGCGTGATTGAGGAACAAACATCCAAACAAGTGGGTACCTACAGTATTTTTTCAAATCTTTTCAATAGCCCCGCCATTCGGTCGTTGATCTCATATTTTGTAAAACTAGAACAAAATAATGATTTTATAGAAAAGAAAAACATATTTTAGCAATAATATTATCTTTAGACGTACGTAAGCAATATTTAACAGAAAGCAACCCTGGCAACACGCCTGGACGACAGCGGGGCGTAACGACGTGAAGGTGGAAGTAGGTATATGAATGGCGGCGTTTGGAACTCTGACAAAGACGAGTCCGTTCTACCCACTTTTATTTAGACTTATGGTATTGGTGACCGCTTAAGACGTAAAAATACAAGGTCATGTCTTATCTCCTCGAAATCACTCAAATTTTCGCTCGCTTTCAGGACACAATGGCGAAACGTAATACAGTAATCGGCACGCCATTCTGGATGGCGCCCGAAGTGATCCAGGAGATCGGCTACGACTGCGTGGCGGACATCTGGTCGCTGGGCATTACTGCGCTCGAGATGGCAGAGGGCAAGCCACCCTATGGCGACATACACCCCATGCGCGCCATATTCATGATACCCACCAAGCCTCCGCCCTCCTTCAGGTACTTATAGACATAGAGTGTAGCTGTATAGAGGTGATCCAGGAGATCGGCTACGACTGCGTGGCAGACATCTGGTCGCTGGGCATTACCGCGCTCGAGATGGCCGAGGGCAAGCCACCCTATGGCGACATACACCCCATGCGCGCCATATTCGTGATACCCACCAAGCCTCCGTCCTCCTTCAGGTACTTATAGAGTGCATCTGTATAGAGGTGATCCAGGAGATCGGCTACGACTCCGTGGCGGAAATCTGGTCGCTGGGCATCTCCGCGCTTGAGATGGCCGAGGGCAGGCCGCCCTATGGCGACATACACCCTATGCGCGCCATATTCATGATACCCACCAAGCCTCCTTCGTTCTTCAGGTACTTATATACTCTGTATAGAGGTGATCCAGGAGATCGGCTACGACTGCGTGGCGGACATCTGGTCGCTGGGCATTATTGCGCTCGAGATGGCCGAGGGTAAGCCGCCCTATGGCGACATACACCCCATGCGCGCCATATTCGTGATACCCACCAAGCCTCCGCCCTCCTTCAGGTACTTATATAGTGTAGCAGTATAGAGGTGATCCAGGAGATCGGCTACGACTGCGTGGCGGACATCTGGTCGCTGGGTATACCCACCAAACCCTTTTTAAGCGTCCTCGTTGACAAGCCTGTCTTAAAGAATCCTTGGCAGACGTGCGCACTAACGAGGGGGTCTCTGATTAATTCTAGATCCCCCTCTCCTCTTATCTTCATGTTTACGAATAGATAGGTAAAACAAAAGTAGCATGATAACATATTGTTATAAAAATAACTAGCCATTGGGTATTTGTGCACGAAATTCGTAAATACCGTCTGTAGTCCCGAGTTTTCACGGTTGTATCTGACATGTCATACATTTATTTACTCAGTATGTGCATTATTTACCTAATGTAAAACGTTGTGGAGAATTCAAATCCGATTCCGGACTTTCTTCTTTAATTAATCGAGCCACAGTCTAAAACTACCGTCTTGTGGATTGTTACAGAGAGCCGGACCAGTGGTCATCAGAGTTCATAGACTTTGTAAGCCAGTGCCTTATTAAGGCCCCGGAGGAGCGAGCTACTGCTGAGTTTCTGTTGAACCATGAGTTTATAGGTAACAAATATTCTAATTACAATACTACATGAAATAAAAATACTTTTTGGAATATACACATCAACTTTGTCTAGGGATACAGGTGTTATTTTCATACAAACGAGGTAACTTTGAAGCCTTGGTTTTCTGCCAGGGATGTACCGTGCTGTAATCTGATGATGGCCATCCAAGGACTGAATGGAATAGATTCAGATCGCTATACACACACCCAATTGATCTGATCAGCATTCTAAAAGATTAATGGGTCAGAGTTCTCGGTTTGAGGATTTCCATACATTTTCATGCTATTTTTGCGGTTTTTTTAAACATGTCCATTACGTTTTTAGAATGCTGGTCAGATCAGTTGGGTGTGTATAGCGATCTGAATCTCCTCCATTCACTCCCTGGATAGCCGTCATCAGATCACAGCACAGTACATCTCTGTCAGGTAACCAAGGCTTCAAAGTTACCTCGTTTGTATGAAAATAGCACCTGGTATCCCTAGACAAAGTTGATGTGTGTATTATGTGAGATATCAAAAACTTCATTTTACTAAACATTGCACTAAACAGTATCAGAAGATGTCCAATATACTATACATATACCTTCCTTTATCGTAACTTTTTGTTGTAATCATTTGCCAAATGTTTTTGGCTTGCTTTTGGTTTTGGTTTTTTTAACTCATACATCTACCTACATCATTCAAAGTCAAAGTCAAAGTCAAATAAGCTTTATTCAAATAAACTTAATAATTAAGTACTTTTGAATCGTCTATATTTTCCATTTCATTGGTAATAAGAGCAATTTTTGTATGCTCCACAGGCAACGCGAAGCACCCGAGCATCCTGAGCACGATGATAGCGGAAGCGCGCGAGATCCGCGAGTCGCAGGCATTCCGCAACGCGCAGAACTCCAACAACGCCAAGACATTCGCTGCGGTAAGCGTTATAGCGTCGTAGCTAGGGGCTGTAACCCTTAGGGGGCGCACTTTGCTGACCTATAGCTAGAAAATATGTCATCGCGCGCTCATTACCCTAGGAATATGTTTTGGGGCGCAAAATTCAAATCTTGCAAGGGGCGCTCATGACCCTAGCTCCGACGCTGCTATGATAATATGCATGACCTGACGTGATATGTTACAGCGATTTATCACATTTAACTGTCAAAAGACAATGGATTTTAATAAACTTTACGCTTAAACTTTAATATTAGCCTACTGCTTGCGGCTCACTCAGTTGAGTCAACGCACGAAGGATGTGATGTGTCGATTGAGACAGAGCTACGGGACAGAAAGAGAAGCGCTTCGGAGATGCCAAGAAGCTTATACCCCCAATGGAGATTGCACGGCCAGTGTCATAGTGAAGATTGAAAAAAGGTCATTAAGTGACGTGACGGCTTATTGCTACCTCTTTCTTTAGTGTTACAATAAGTTTTCGTTTCTCACGAACGAACGAACGACGAACAACGAACACGTCACTAAAGGACCTTTTTTCAATCTTCACTATGACACTGGCCGTGCAATCTCCATTGGAGGTATAAGCTTCTTGGGAGATGCTTATAATAATGGCGCGCAGCGCTGTGCAATTTGAAATTATAATTGTACTTTATTGCCGTGCAGCGAGAGTAGCTTATTATTTGATTGTCCTCACACCACATGGATGGGCTTCTGTACGTTTAGTACTAATATATTCTGTTGAGTGTTGATAAAACGTTATATCACGCGATATACAGGGTTATTTGTTAAACACCAACAACCTCGCAGGAGTAGATTACTAACATCATAAATAACAACATTTGTTCTACGACTTTCCCGAAAACAGACAAAAAAATATCGACTTTTCAATCATACAAAACTCGATCAGCTGTTCTGGGCGGGTATGTATCAGAATGTCTAAAGTTAGAATGTCTAAACTTAAAATGGCAAAGTTCAAAATGTCACAAATTAAAATTCAAATGGTTTCAAATGTATCAAATACTTTACGAGTTAAAATATCAATGGTCATTAAGTCTAAGTTCACAATGATTTATTTGAATTGAGTTGGATCTTAAAACGAATCGCCTTCTTTGAGGTTAATTGAGTCTGTGGAGGTGTCTTTGGGCTTCGCATGAAATGCTTCATAGCAAATTTAGCTGCCGGAAATGAGTCTAAACTAGTCTACTGAGACTTAGAAACCGTAGACCGTAGGTCACGAGATAGGTAAGAGGAGCGTAGCGACGAGCATGTTAGGTTGACATGAATCCAGCGCGCGAGCCGAGCGAGCGAAGCGAGCGTGCCGCGGCAGCGGCCGGCGAAGCGCCAGAAAAAAATCTATTTCAAACTCAATTGTTGGTTTTTGTTTGCCGGCTACTGAATCAGTGACTGGCATCGGCTACCGAATCAGGGAGTGGCGCGGCTATGGTGATGTGCGGCGGAGGCACAGAGGGTAAGACGCAATTATTTAACCTGTGTAATTAGGTACGTAAATGAAAGAAAGGTATAAAAGTAAATTCTATGCGTCATTATAATTATGTATTTGGACTATTAGACATTTTAAGTTTTGATCATTTGTACTTAGAAATTTAATTTAGGACTATCTGACCGTTTGACATTTTGGTTTTTCGACATTTTGAACTTTCTACATTTTAATTGTTAGACATTCAAATTTTTGACATTATGAACTTTGCCATTTTAAGTTTAGACATTATAACTTTAGACATTCTGATACGTACCCGTTCTGGGCATTTGTATGGAGAGTCGAATTTTTTTGTCGGTTTTCGGAAAAGTCGTAGAACAAATGTTGTTATTTATGATGTTAGTAATCTACTCCTGCGAGGTTGTTGGTGTTATACAAATAACCCTGTATATCGTGTTTCGGTGGTCATGGTGGGGGCTGATTCCTACGCACGCACATTTCATTTCCTGCAACCCATTGACTGCCAATACTAGTAAACAATTGATTTCGTATTGTCTTCCACAAATGGCGGTACAGTACGAGGCATATAACTTGAAATCGGGTGGGGATTGCGCGAAACGCGTATTTTGGGTATGCGTAGCGGTGAGGGGCGCGGGCGGCGGGAGAGGGGCGCGCGCTATTGGTCGCACACAAGAGCACATGCGCGAACTTATCCCCACTCCGTCGAAAAAATTTCAAGATACGTGCCTAGTACTGTAATTAACGTTTATTTGTATTTCAGGGCGAGGGCTACGACGAGGAAACCATGAAGCAGCGGTCGGACGGCACTCTGGTAGCGCGCCGCACCGGCTCCGCGGAACTGGCCGCGGACTTGGGGACTATGGTCATCAACGAGCCGGATGCCGACCTCGCCACCATGAAGCGTATGTACAGACATACTGGAACAGTGACTTGTGGTTAATCAGTAAACTTTCAGTAGTAATAAAATAAAAACCGGCCTGCCTGTTCTCGTTATTAATATTAAGCAAAAAAAAAACGGCAAAAAATCACGTTTGTTGTATGGGAGCCCTCCTTAAATATTTATTTTATAATATTTTTAGTATTTGTTGTTGTAGCGGCAACAGAAATACATCATTTCTGAAAATTTCAACTGTCTAGCTATCACGGTTTATGAGATATTGCTGTGACGATGCCTGATTACAGACAGTTAGACAGACTGACAGCGGAGTCTTAGTAATAGGGTCCCGTTTTTACCCTTTGAGTACAGAACCCTAAAAAAGATGCCAGTGACGATTTAAGGCAGTGAAACGTGGTCGCTAACTATGGGTCTCATAAGGAGGCTCAGGTCACCCAGCGTGCAATGAAGAGAACCATGCTCGGCGTTTCCCTGCGTGATCGAATCACAAATGAGAAGATCCGCCGGAGAACTAAAATAACCGACATAATCACATAGCGAGAAGAACCGATGTTGGTTGGGGCGGGGCGGTTCTGGAATGGCTTGCGCGCACCGGACTCGGCTCCGTGGGTAGGCCCCCGACAAGGTGGACCGACGTTAGTGTAAAGATCGCGGTGCGCCGCTGGATGCGGGCAGCGCAGAACCGATCGTCCTGGAGATCCGCGGGGGAGGCCTATACCCAGCAGTGGGTGTCGTGCGGCTGATACGATGATGATGAGTATTAAAATTAGGATTTGTAGCCAAGATATTTCTATAAAATGCCTTATGGCCAGATTCAATAATCAATCAAGCCTGATCCAGATAAGTTCCTATGCAACGTTAAAACGATAGTTACCTAGCAATTAATCTTGGTCATGCCTATCTGTAGATTGATTTATTGATCAACTTCATCAATCTATACTTATCTATATTGACGATCAGTTGAACAACCTTTAAAGGCCCAAGTGACTAAGTGCACGTATAGTCACGCAAGCGATGTGCTGTCTCATGAAGTTCCTGACATTACAACGTAATGGTACGTCCACCCGCACGTGCACGTGTACGTGTACGGATCCGCTGTATTTAAGCCTTTGGTTGCTTTATACGGGGTCAGTGACTCAAAATTTCGGACCCAGTAACTGGGTACATGTACACAGGATCGGCAGTAAGTCGTACTGTGCCCGCAAATACGGGTGGCTGGTCAACTGGACTGTCAGCATTGGACTGGGTTGAAGCTAGTGTCTACACGAATCCAGCAGCAAGTCAGCGCTGGACTGGGTTACTGTACTGCTATGTTACTGACCCCGTATAACTACCGGGTGTAACAAGACACTCAACGAAGCCGATGTCTACGTATTCTGCCCATCATCAGGACCATTTCTGTTCAAAATCATTGCTGGGAAACGACTTTAATTTTTGGTGTTAAAAAAACATTGCATTCATTACCACGCAATGTAACGCGTACAAAAGACCGCGCCTGCGAGTGATTGCTACACAGCTGCGTGCGGCCGAAATGAAAGGCAACGTTTATGTGCGTGCTTAAGAAATACATTGAGTGATGACGTTTTGAAGCCATTGTTTGTTACGAAATATATAAAAAAAATATTATGTTTCTGTAGACAAAAAATAGTAAATAACGAATAAAATAAGATTTCATTAAAAAATTGTAAAAAAAATTTTGTCTTTGACTTTCAATAACTTCGTAGTTATTGGTTTCCCAGGTATAATCTAAAAAACAAAAATAATCCTGATGATGGGCGGAATGCGTGGACTTCAGCTTCTTTGAGTGTCTTGTTACACCCGTTATAAACCAGGCATTAAGACCTTTTTACTAATTCGATCCAGGTCACGACACGGATCCAATGGATACGAACCGACCTAAGTACCGGCCGCTTTTCCTGGAGCACTTCGAGAAGAAGGAGGTCAACCACCTAGGGCTGGCCGCCGCCAACGGCGCGCCCCCGCCCCCGCCCCCGCTGCCCAATGACAACAGGTATGCAAACTAGTTAGGATATTTTTAACCCCCGACGCAAAAATGATGGTTATGAGCACAAAATATTTAATTTACAGAGGGACCACTCTCGCCGTCCTCGAAAATTGTTACCTGAACTTGCCGGAGATTCTAGGGTTGCTACTATATTGATTTTTAATTTAAGGCGTTCTGCCGTGCGTCTATTTAAAAAAAAATACTTTACTGCAAGTAAAATGTTATTTGGGATTTATTGACTGGCGTACCTTCCCGAACTTAACTGGCTGGCACACACTGCCGTGCGTCTAGTAAAAAAAACTTTACTGCGAGTAAAGTGTTATTTGGCATTAAATGACTGGCGTCTCTAAAATGTAAATTGTTATTTTGTAAACAAAATCAGAATCGAAAACAAAATCTCTTTATAAAGATTTAAAATATTCTAGTTTTTTTCATCACAACCCGCCGCGCTAGCACTCGCGACAGCCGCGACTTAGCTCTGTCCAAAACTGTCCGAGAATCCCTGTAAAATCGTAATTCCAATGCGTGCGTGCAAAATGGCGCTTTATTCGCAGTGGGCTCTCTGTCTGCGGAGCGCCGCCGCCCGCCACTACGTACTTTCGTATTATAAGTTTGATCTGTGTTTATCATCTCCCTGGCCACAGAATGCCAATCGTAGCTCCTAAACGAATGGTATGATTTTAACTAATCCACGAGTGTGTTGCGTTACTTGAGCAAACTTAATGGCGGTTGTGAACTGTGGCTCTCCCACCTTCTAACATCTAAATTGTGTTCTGCGCATCGTCTCGCTTAATGTTCCAAGCCACCATTAAGTTCGAATCGAACTGTAATATCTTGAAATCATTTTAAAATTTAAAAAATTGTTGAGTGCCAACGCCGCCTCCCCTAGCGCTCCTATTAGTCGAAAAGGTATTCTGATTTAGGTGATACTAGTGGCCGCCCGTGACTTCGTCCGCGTGAAGCCTAGGAAACATATGACTAGCATAAAAAGTATTACTATCTGTGTACCAAATTTCATCCATCCTAATCCGTCCAGTCGTTAAGGCGTCCAATCGCGGCGCTAGTGTGCAGACTACGCGCTCTTAAGAGATAACAAACCCACACCCCACCCCGGGCACTCCATACAAGCGCCGCGTTTCAACTACCTATTACACAGACGCTACGAAGTGACGTTTTTGCACACGCGTAACTGTGTGCGTGAAGTCTAGAGCTATTGAATGAGCACACGATTCGGCACACGAACTCGCGCGGGGGTGAGGTAATTGATTGTGGGGCGGGGCGGAGAGTTTCCTTTCTGTACGGTAGCACAGAATAACTAATAGTACCAGTACAGAAGAAGCACTCCGCGAAGTCATTTAAATAAATAGCGACTTTTGCTCCGTCACAATAAAGTGCAATTTTATTCAGGTCGCGCAGCGCTAATGTTCTACAGTTATATTCACCTGTGGGGCTACCGCCCAAGTAGCGTCGACTTCGCCGTCGGCTTCATTTGACATATGGTTGTAATACATTGCTACTTTTCTTTGGTATGTTTTTATTATATTATTTTATTACTAAAAAGAAGTAGCAATGTATCTCATCCTTCTGTCAAATGAAGCCGACGGCGAAGTCGACGACACTTGGGCGGTAGGGCCCCTGGTAGTTGCCTCTCTTTCTATCGTGTGCTCTTACCTTTTCTGATGACGCAACGTGAGGGTTGTCTTCGTGTAAATGAACTGTGTAGCATATATCATATTGTGTTTTTTTTTTATTTAGACATCCATACACGGCACAGTAATGTCGATTCGACATTGTTACTATTATAAAGAGACAATACCTACGCAGGCAGTAAAGTGTCGCGCGACTACACAGGCGGGCGTGTGGCGGCCCTTTGCTCACTTGTTCGTTCGAATGAACGGCTAGCGGTAGGTGCTTATCGCGCGACCTTGAGCGAGTGATGGAGGCCTGACGGTAGTACTTATATCTATTCTATGCCCACACACAAACTTTCGCATTTATAGTATAAGTAGGAAGTTAGATATACTGTGCCTAATGCCTATGACTTGAAGACACGCTAATTTGCTCTCAATGTCCCCGTTGTTGCAGCGAGGAAGACAGTGGCACGTTAGTTCGCGCGCTGGTCGAAGAAGGCAACTTTGAATTCGTAAGTCAACTTCACGTGGTGGCGCTGCTGCCGCTGTAGCCGTTACTAGCAACTCTGCGCTAGCCACTAGCAACTCTGCGCTAGCCACTAGCAACTCTGCGCTAGCCACTAGCTAGCTCTAGCGTAAGTCGCCCACGCATGCAGCCCTATCATTGCGTGGGCGTCGATCGGCCTTGGCAATAGAAGTTATTGTTTTAATGGGTAGTAAATAACATCTTTTGAATAAATATGACGGTAATGGTACTTATTTGGATTTGCCAATTTTGGAAGCGTGATTCTTCAAAATTTCAAACCTCCGCCACAGTTATTTTTGCTGGTTACAGGTCTAAACTAACCTAAAGTCGCATTACTAACTTCCCAGCAAAAAAGTAAACAAAGAAACGTCACTGTCAAATTGACAAACTGACCCTCATAGTGACATTTTCAGATATTGAAAACCTTTGGTCAGTTTTATAACTTTTTAATTTGTTTATTATATTTTGAGTCATAATAAATATAATGTCATCCAGAGTAATTTTAAAGTAGGATGGTAATAAGAACTTCTATTTTAACCTATCATAATTTTTTGATGTTAAAAGTTGTTGAAACAATCTGATAAGAAAATTTTACCTATATATTGACTGAAATGTAAACTATTAAAATTATGTAGCATCTTCGCCAGTTCCCCCTAATACCAAAAGACAAATGTTACTACTACAGCTACTACTCGTAATGCTAATTTTTATGGAATTTTATAAAATGAACCGATGGTTGATGTGTGCGGTTTGCAGTTGATGTGTGCACAGCATCATAAAATGTTTTATACTATAAAACTGTTATTATGAGATATTAAATTATATTGTCGCAAAACTCATGATTCAGAATATTTATCCAATCTATTTTTATTAGGTTTGTGATTAAAAAACATGTAAGTGTGTTTATTTCTTGACTTAACAATATACTATTTCCTTTTGTGTTGTTTTGTTCTGGCAACACCATTGTTTACATTTTTGCTGGGAAATTAGTAATGTGACTTTAATCTATTCTTCTTTATAAATAGGTTAGTTAGGCTAGAACTGTGAACAGCAAAAAAAAGTGTGAGTTACTTTTGGCTGAGTTGTCTGTCACCTAAGCCTAGTGTTTCTATAGCTCATGAGTATGATATTATATTTATAACACATCTAAAGAAACACCTAAAAACATTAATATTATCAAGATACAGCATCTTAACCTTTGTCTGTAGATTTTTACTGCCCATTTTAACAAAACTGAATCATATCCCAAAATCATACACGGATCAAGTTAATATACATTTTTACTAATTCATATATTTCCCGTAGTAATAGCCAAGGCCGGATTAATGGCATGGTGGTTTGGAGACTGTGTCTAATTACGAACCAATGGAAATTGAATCTTGTGCATTTGTGATAAAATTTAAAATGTCCTTTAGTAATTTTGTTGTTTTTTAAAATGGTTGCTTATATCCTAAAGTGCTAACTAACGACTTCTAGGTTCATAGACAAAGGACAATAAAAACATAAAAAATGCTTAGATGCTTTGGTGTGGTGTTGTATTAATTATGTTGTTTTAGGATGTGACATTTTTATAAGATCGAGGATAAATGGATAAAAATCGGAAAAAAAACTACAAACATTTATTCTCCCTCATTCATTTTCTATTTCAACTTTATCAGACGTAGTAAAATTACGTCGGTGGAACTGTGAAATAGTATTTTAATACGATATTACTAGATTTTGATTATTATCGATTTGACGACCTGAGTGGTGCAGTCGTCATCAAGCCGGTCAGGGGCCGTACCGGCTAACGAATCGATTATCGAAAAATCTGAATCGGTTTCAACTTAGAACTGAAAAATCAAAGTAAGGAATTTCGTCTTGTACTTTTTGTTGACGTAATTTGGAAGATAATGATGTTCGTGTGACATCATGAAATGGGGTTCGCCATTTTCGCCCAATTGGGGCTCCATTTATCTGTTTTAATTTGAAACCCGGCAGACTTTTCGAAGCTCGATTCGTTAGCCGGTACGGCCCCAGGTCCCGGGTTCGATTCCCGGCGGGCAGGAAATTGAAATAATGAATTTTAATGTATGCGACGGGTCTTGGTGTTACTGTGTATAATAAGTATATATTTAAAAAGTATATAAGTACCTTACTAGGTAGGTACTGGCTGATATACTTATCAGCCTGTTGTCTAGCAACCATATTACAATAGCTTCGCTTAGTTTGGGGCTAGATGGCGCTGTGTGAAATTATTGCCCTAGCATTTATTATTATTATTTATTATCTTAACAACCTTACGAGAAGTTTTGTCAAAATCGGTTGTTTGATATTTTATTATCTCTAAATCCGTACATCTGCTTACATATTTTTTCTTGGCCAGCTCTCCTGTCTACCCGTCGGCGAACTAGAAGCGCGCGTGTCTTGCCTGGACGCGGAAATGGAGGCTGAGATCGAACAGCTCCGCGCGCGCTACACCCGCAAGCGGCAACCTATACTCGACGCCATACACCTCAAGAGGAAACGACAACAGAACTTCTAGCCAAAGCCCCAATGCTGCAATACGATTGGTATGCGGGCTTAGGGATCGTTGGTCTTGTATCTCGCTCTTGTTTTACACTTGGAAGTAACTTATGATCTAGAAATTATATCCACCCAATAACTACAATACTCATTCAAATCTACGTTATATTCACATTTGGGATGTCAGACTTTGACTTATGCCGTCGAAGGTACAAACAATGTACCCCACAGTTTATAATGTCCCTATCGTGTTTTCACGTATGTTTTGTAACAAAAAATATATAAGTCATATATAAGATTTAGACACGGAATTATGTCTTGTAATATCGGCCGTGTGTCTACTTGAGCGAGAACGATACACAAGCACTAATGGCGACAACAAAAATACTTAAGTCCTTTCATGAATATATTTAATTTAATAATACTACGTCTTAACGAAATTAGATAATGAAATTCACGTATTCTTCTCTTTACGTAGATTTATTATCCATTATGGGCCTCGTACTGCCTCGTTGAGGACTTAACTAATGGTTTTAACTGCATTTCACCTCTTATTGGTCGTTGAGTACCGCGAAACTCTTAATACCAAAATGACTATGAGTCGGTAGCATTGACTACACCCTATGTTCCACAGTTTATTGTTACTTATTGGACAACTATTTTGTATACGAGGTGCTTCGACGGGGTGCCAAAAGATCATTATAAGTTCCTAAAGTCGCAAAACAATATACAATCACGACTTGATAAAAACCAAAATTGGCCTAAAGATTTTCTAAATTTGTTTACACGGTCAGCCAAGTAATAATAAGTGCTATTAGAGAAGGTAATGTTTCGTGTGGAATAAGATTTAAGGCAATTGACACTTCACACAAATATTTGAACACCAATTGGTTATAAATGGCTGTGTGATTAATAAATATCGTGAATGGAGGTTTAAGAATGTTGAGCTGCTAGTTGTAGTGAAATGTTAATATGTAGGTAGGTTGTTAAGTAGCGGGGTGAGTTAAAAAAACATATCCGTAGCTGATGGCACTGTTCGCTGTGTGCCTTTGATTTCCTTTATTCGCAATGAGTCACACTGAATTGTTACACTGTGACTGGTTGAGAAAAAAATTCGCAACGAGTAACAGTGTGAGTCACACTGTTTATTCGACGCGAATTTTTTCGTGTATAGTGACAACTCTAGACCTCAGATCAAATAAAAAAGTAAGATGGAGCGTTGCGAACAACGAAGTGAAGCCGGTTTCTGACGGTACATGTGTGCGTGCAAGAGGGCGAGCGGGGGCCGGGCGGCAGGGTTTTATATGGAAAGCCAAGGCGTAGTTTCGTTACATGCGTGTGCGTGAACTGTGTATGTACACAGCCAAGGCGTAGTTTTACCGGCTTCGCCGCGTTGTTCGGAAGACTCGCACCCAATTGCACTAAACTTAAGAATCGCCTAAGTCTTGTCTTAACTACAACTCGACCAAGTTAAGTAGGCGAATGACAGCTACATGACCGCTAAGTTTGACACCGTTTTAATTTGGTCGTGTTGTAGTTAGGAACAGACTTAGGCGATCCTTAAGTTTAGTGCAATCGGGTGTAAGTCTTCCTATTTTTTTGGTCTGAGCTCTAGACACGAACCAGTGTTACTAGTACTAGATGTTTGCATCGAGTCACACTGTTGTCTGGTGCGATTTTTTTCCGAACGTGTCACACTATACACGAACCAGTGTTACTAAATGAGAATAAAAATTCGCATCGAGTCACACTGTTACTCGTTGCATTTTTTTTCTCAACCAGTCACAGAGTGACACAATGGGGAATGTCCGAAAAAAATCAAATTAGCTGAATATTTTTCTATA
The DNA here is from genome assembly GCA_943789525.1 of Agriphila geniculea. NCBI lineage: Eukaryota > Metazoa > Arthropoda > Insecta > Lepidoptera > Crambidae > Agriphila > Agriphila geniculea. Next base: position 25,806,010 of record OX038871.1, read on the forward strand.
GGTAGGAATAAGCTCCCTTAGTAATAGAAAAAAGTTTCAGAATTCTCGGTTGCGTGAAAAAAATTAAAAAAAATGAAAGTCTCTTCGACTTCACAAATGTACGAAAGTAACAGCAGAATGGAAATTATACCTTTGCCACCACCTGTCACAACCACAACATGGTATTAGAAAAAAGTTTCAATACAAAATGTGAAAACTTTTTTTTAAATACTTGTTTTGGTTGTGGCAAAGGTATAAATTCCATTCTGCTGTTACTTTCGTACATTTGTGAAGTTGAAGAGACTTTAATTTTTTTAAAAATTTTCACGTAACTGAAAATTCTGAAACTTTTTTCTATTACTAAGGGAGCTTATTCCTACCTATAGAAAAATATTCAGCTAGTTTGATTTTTTTCGGACATTCCCTATTCGGTGTCACGTTGCGAATAAAGGTTAAATTGACTGCGGATCTAGCTAGGTTTGTAATATTGTGCTGGCTAGTCGTAAACACATGCGTAAGTGTGTTATCTAGTAAATAAGGTGCCTAAAGTTGTATTGTTTGTGGGGGCAAACAAGCGTACATTATTTTTGCATAGGTTTTGTTTTTCGCTTGTTCAGGAGTTTAGACAACTCGGTATTGGGTTCATATAAAAAGTGTACAATATAAATAACTTAATGCATTTGTATTTTTTTTTGGTTTGATAAATAAATGTTAATGAATTTCCAAAATAAATGAAGGTGGAAATATGTATTCTATAAAATTTTGATGAATTATTATATTCTAGCAAGACTTATAAGCGTGCCCGCAGACTACAGACCAACTGTCGGCTGATAGTTGGAATCAGTATGAAGAAGTATGCAAGTGCGCACACTTCAACGATTTGGTATCGGCCGATTCTTTATACAAAACCAACTATCGGCCGACAGTTTGGTCTGTAGTGTGCGGGCCGAGCACGCTAAGAGTCCCCCGCAAACTACAGACCAAACTATCGGCACAGAATACATAATAGTACAAGTACAGAAGATCCACTCCGCAAAGTAATTTAAATAAATAGCGACTCCATCCCATACACAATAAAGTGCAATTCAGGTCGCACACCGCTCCCACCCTACAGTTATATTCACCTAGAAGTTGCCTCTCTTTCTATCGCGTAGCTCTTATCTCTTCTAACGATTTTAGGGTTTGTTCTTCCAAATAATAATTAAATAATAGGTACTTAATGTACTTAAATACATTTCAAAAAAACCTAGACTAGGTACAGTCGACGCCACATTAGACTATACATGCTCACTTTGTGGCAATTTGCTTTCTTACGAAATAACATTGTCATTAATAATTAACTTTATTTCGAAAGTAGGTATGTAGTACCTACCTCATCTATAAATTATTATTGCAATACTAGTTACAACCTAGTTGGGTGAAGATTGTTTCGCAAATAAGACAAGTAAGTACCTAAGAATAAACGGATACTAAATAATATCTAGGTAGTAGACAAGCACTTCTTATGTTTCGATGTCTTTTTAAACTTTTGGAAGTGTGAAAAACGTGAGGTTCGGATCCTTTATATTAGTATTAAGATGAACGCGGCGAGTGAGTGACTATCGAAATTGAACTGCTAACAGCCCGCCAACGGCGGCAGCCCTCTGAAATTAGTCCGTCCGGACGGACCCGCTGGCTACTTGTAGCTTCGTACCTAAAGCGCGGAGTGCGCCTAGCCTGCTATCGGCCGATGGCACTGACATGAAAATTTTTGTTTATTTAACTGGACTGGCTGTCAGTATGATTTGACAGCTAAGTTTTTGTGCCTATTTGAAACGCCACTAGCGTCTAAAGAACTAGTTTTGACGTACAATATGAAAATCCAGACTCTCCAGACTTCAAACTTTAGTACAATGTACGCACGCTATGCTCACGCTACGTCCTACAGCGCCAAAATGGCGGAAATCAAATAGGCACAAAAACAGTTTGACATAATCCTGTCCAGTGTAAATATATGCAGGTCAGTGGCCGATGGTTAGGTCGGCCCTACAACAATCGGCCGATTCTTCATATTAAAAACGGTTCGACCCAACTATCGGCCGATAGAAAGTCTGTAGTCTGCGGGGGCTCTTAGTCTGTAGTTCTGTTACCCTATTAGGGGCCATCCATAAATTACGTCACACGAATTTTATGATTTTTGACCCCCTCCCCCGTCCTTGTCACAGCTGGTCACATTTATGAGGACCCCCCTCCCTAGTGTGACGTCACATATTTTACAATTTTACATCTAGAAATAATGATTTAATTAAAACAGCAGTTCCAAAATTTGTTTTATTTCAATTTAAATGATTTTGAAATGTGACGTCACAATATTTAAGACCCCTCCCACCCCCTTGTCACACAATGTCACACTTTGTCGACCCCCTCCCTCCCCCTTGACGTGTGACGTAATTTATGGACGGCCCCTTAGTAATATTAGTATGAGTTTAGAAAACTATCGCTCTGAAACATGAGCGTGAACGTTAACAGTTTAAACTCCTAAAAAAGTGTTAAAAAGGACACTGTTTACCCCTGATATAATCGACTGATATTTTGACGACTTGTTTTGTGCTGAATGAAACGTATTTGTATCGCAAATATAGATGTAAGACTTATACGTAAGTTAAACTAATAAAGGAACAAATTAGCATTAGCGTCGGCTTTCAATTTTACGTTTGACCAACGCAAGCCATATTTCAAGTATTATTTTACTATTTAAAATTCATAAATTACTACTAGTTTAGTAAAAAAAAATGAATAAGGCTTGCACAGCGAACAGTCGATGTATTTTCACGTATTTAGTTTACTTAGCACTATTTATATTAGTGGACTAATCTAATCACTGCTCAACTAGAGCGAAGTAGAGCAATGGGGAATGTCCGAAAAAAATCAAATAGGCTGAATATTTTTCTATAGGTAGGAATAAGCTCCCTTAGTAATAGAAAAAAAAATCAGAAATTTCGGTTGCGTGAAAAAAATAAAAAAAATTAAAGTCTTTTCGTCTTCATAAATATAGGAAAGTAACAGCAGAATGGAGATTATACCTTTGCCAACACCTACCGCAACATGGTATTAAAAAAAAAAATTTCAACACGAACTGTGTTATTCAGAGATGTTTCACAAAACTGGGGTCCAAGACTGTTCTAACAAAACCTGGTTTAATGCTTGTAAACCAATCACGATGCACCTTTTAATCCTTAAACGGTGGGACTAAACGTTAAACCGTCACTCTGAATACGATTTGCGCTAAAATGGCGTTAGTCCGCAGTCTAACGCCATGTTAACTTTGGCATTAGTTTAACGAACGCACTCTGAATAAGGCAGTAAATGTCTAAACTTTTTTTTTCTTTCTCGTTGTCATAGTGGCAGGTGTTGGCAAAGGTATAATCTCCGTTCTGCTGTTACTTTCCTACATTTGTGAAGACGAGGAGACTTTAATTTTTTAAAATATTTTCACGCAACCGAAAATTCTGAATTTTTTTCTATTACTAAGGGAGCTTATTCCTACCTATGAAAAAATATTCAGCTAATTAGATTTTTTTCGGACATTCCCCATTATTGAAATATAATTTTCTATTTTTATTTTTTCAAATAGATAAGCCTAGTTTTGGTGCTTCTGCAGAAAATGTACTTTGGCCTGTATTCCATTTTATAAATTTCATGACAATATGTATTGTTTGTAGATAGATTAAAAATTATAGTGTTCTTTATTGATTTTCATATAAATAGGAATGATTTCTTTTTGTTGCGATTTAGCAATCGTATGTTTCGTAATACGAATTATTTAGTTCCTTATAGGTATTTTAGATCTCAATTTATCTCGCAAATTGTATCATAATATTATTAATGTATGTAATGTTAGATCATATCGACTCATTGTACATTTTGAATTCGGTAGCAGGTTGTGAGAATGAATTTATAATCAATAGTATGAAACTTTTACATTGGTTGAATTGAAGAGCAATACATTTCTCATGTTTATTAATGCATTTTTCATTATGTACTTTGCACGTGTGTTTAAATGTTACGAAAAAATAGTAATTAATTAAATAATTCAAAGAAAATTGGTTTAGTCGTGAGTTTACGTTCTTAAGTAAAACTGTGTTCGAGTCTAGATTTTTTGAATTAAGTTTTGAATTGTCGTTAAGTCCCGGAATCGTAGCAGCTTATGGCAACTTTTCAGCGGCCTGGGACTTTAACTTTCCATTTACTGGTTACAAATTAATATGACAGATACAAACTTTTAGAAGTGCCATTAGTAATTAAATATAGTATTTTCTTACTTCTAGTAATACTTGTGAAGAAATTAAATTAAAAATATCTTTATATCTTAGAGAGGAGAGAAATCAGTGATTGCATAAATTAGACACATTTAGTTTATGCCATCTAGGTACCATGGGCAACAGCGTCGCTTAACCACTCCTATGGTTGAAATCGCTTGCACGTCGCGCGGTCTCACCATACGTTTAGTTCGTGCAGGGGCGATACGCGCGCACACGAATTTTGTTGCTATCTGGTTAAGCGACGCTGTTGCCCATAGAACGGTTGAGTCATTGTGTATTTTCTAAAAATTATAACACAAATGAAACACATGTTTAATCTTATAAAGGCATATTTATTGTAACAATTTTCTTTAACATAATATTAAGGGTTAGCAGTAATATAACGAAATGTTCAATTTCTTTGACTGTATCACTTACATTATGATGAGCCAACTTAGGAAGGATGTTTGTAAACAAAACTTTGTGCATTTTTCGTAATTGTTTCACAAACGTACGTTAAGTTTCAGTGATTTAACGCCATATAACAAACTGGCAACATGACTAAGCTATCAATGACATTCACATATTTATGAAATGTGAAATAAAAAATACTTTTGAGATTTATTAAGGGCGGTTTGTTTCTTCATTTAATAGATTTGGTTATTAAGGGAAACAAACATTCTTTCCGTAAGTTGGCCGGAGTATAGAAGTTACGTTATTGCTGATTCTTAATAGAACATTTGATTCGGCCTACACAATGTATTGGAATAAAAGGTTTTCTCTTTGAAAAATGTACAGGGTAAATTATATAGTACGTACATATATTTTTAATGCTTGCCGCATTACTGCTATGCTAAACATTATTTTGTATTTTAGCAAAACCTAGGTATTTCTAATTCTATAACTCTGTGAAAGTAAATAATGCATTACGATACCTTAATCCGCAAACCAGCCAACTCCATTTTATGCAAAATACTTTTTTTAATGCAGTCTTCGGCCTATATTCCTGACGGATGATTTGAAAAAGCAACAACTCCATTTTTTTCCCTACTTTTTAAATAAATTACTATGCGACTACCAGCTAACTCCACGCGTAACGAAACGACACGGATTTTGACAAGCCAACTCCCGGAGATCGGCCATCTTGTATGGCGTCACAGAGAACCATATGCGTGCTGCTCCGGTTTTTCGAAGATAAAACAAAAACAAACGTCGCGAAGATATCAAATGCTATTTAATTAGTTCTCTATTTATTCATGGTATGTTTATTTTTCATTTGTTTAGCATAAAATCCAGTTTTTCGAAGGTATTATTGGGATGCTATGGAGTTAGCCATTTTTCTTAAAAATTTTAACGTAACTTTTATTGACCATACTTTTATTTCCTACTAAGGAAAAGCGGATAACTCAAAAAAGCGTCTATATTTTAGTGACGATAATATTTTAAATAAAACAAATAATGAAATTTATTAGCTGCTAACATAATGCACCAACGGGGTTTTATTTTTTTTTAAATTTCTTATTATTATTAAAATTAGAAAGTTTTAACTGTCTCCTGTAAAATTTTGATATTTGGATTTGGCTGGTTTGCGGGTTAAGGTATATTTAGTTGATATTGTCTGAGTATCTGTAAAAATCTGTGTTATTTGTTGACCAGTTATGTCCAGAAATGCATTTTAAGGGTACATACACATCTGTAATGTACTCACCTTAATAAGAACATGACAATGTCAATAAGTCTTGTCAATGGTAATGTTCAAACAAAATTGTAGGTACCTTGTATCTTCGCAATAAAGTTAAATTAATACGAACAGTTGAGGGCTGTTTATGCGCCCTAAGTTAGTTGTTTATTGCGAGTGCGCGCGCGTGGAGGACGTGTTTTTTGTGTGTTAGGAAGACGTCAGTGCCGCACGTGTTAAAAGAAATAAAGTGGGGACGTTTTATGAAACAAGATAAACAGAAACAGTAAATTAGAAATAAAGAAACTAGAAACAGTGACAAGTGGTCAAGCTTATAATGGTTTAATTGATTGAACGCGTGCGGTACTGCGTCTGCACCGTGTACAGTTTGTTGTAGCGTGATGGAAGTGCACTTTGTAAATCTGTAGCCTGTTGAAGTGTTGATAGTTGCGTATGCATTATATTTTTGGACAGACAACTCACTGATTAAAAATATAAAAACAATAATATAACGATCTTCTTATTTTGAACCAGTCAATTGTGGAACCTGATTTTCAGCTAAAATTAGGAAACGATTATTACAATACCTACTTGTTTCTCTTATATTAAACAAAATATAATCGTATTATATTCAAATAATATATTTTGCTATAAACAACATTGTTTTTCAAATCAAGTTTTTTTAAACCATACAAATCGTTCATACACAACTGTAACAATTTAGTTTTAGCTCTAATAATAATAGTAATATCTGTGGTAATATTCATATTTTTAACGCTAGGTGCATATAAGAAAAAATAATACTTTTCAAAAGATCTAACCCCGATTGGGAGTGTTAATGACTAGTCATTTTCGAATAGGAAACCATTTTAAAGTAATTAATCTCATGAAAATTATAGCTACCATTTGAATAAATTAAAAATACGAAATGTAAACGATCAAGTTCTAAGTTATAAATAAATCACAGACAGCAAAAAAGGCCATTGGGTAAATTTGAAGAAGACTAATGGCAAATTTTTCGGCACTTACTCGTGTGATCTCTTTTTGTAAATAATGTCTCCCTTAAAAAATATAATTTGTGTTATTATAATGTCTTCGATTGTGCTTTACGTGATTACAAATGCAGAAATATCAGAGTGCTATGTGCGAGTTTTTGCACCTCACGCTCGATGAAGTTCATCGCGTATTCCGCCAGATGTCAGACCACGGGTCCACCAATCGTATACAAAATTACATTTACGTTAACAAGGTCGTGGAGGTTGAGTAAAAAAACTCGCACTACGCAATCAGTATTCATTGATATGTCAGTATTTCTAATCACGTAAAAAAGGCCACTTTTACCCAATGCGCTCCTTAAAATAAGATAAAGTTGTGACATACTATATTCGGTGGGAAGTATCATAGAATACTACCTTGTCTAATACTACAATGCGACGTTAATCTCAATACGTAAAGTAGAAGGAACAATAAAGAAGTACCTAAAAGTAGGCATCTAGCCTCTGTAAATGCTAAACCTAAATTAAAGTGGCGCTAAATTGAGTTCAAGAGATAAAGTCTATCCTGTGCTTTATAGATAATCCATTCACTAATTTAAAATTAAATTATAAAAAAACAGAATTAAGTGTTTCAGTATTGACAACACTCAATTCTTACAATGTTCGTAATTTCTGAGTATTTTCGAGAACTAAAGTTAAAACTTCTGCATTTATCATACACAAGCATCAAAGGAACTTCGAACTAACCATCAATACGTAAAAGGCTTATACTATTTGAATTATCAGATATATAGAACATACAAAATATAATATACAGTAATGATAATCGGTAGTTACTCACTTACAATTTACACAACATTGTTATATTGTCCTTTCTCAGTAGGCTCATTTTGAATAACTTTAAATATTTTAAACTAAAATTTTCTTTGGATACAATCAGGTCGGACTAAATATTGATAAATACAACCTGTATTTCAACAATAATTCTAATTAATCACAGTTAACATGGAATGTGACAGTTAACAGCATAGCCTTGCCGTATCATAAATTCGTTTTTAATATAAAAAAAAACATGATTTCATCAATACTACAGGAGGTCAAGTCTGCTAATGTTATCGTCAAAATCGTGTTTCAATGGTGCTTGAATTGTAATCCTTTTTGACACAGTTCTTGTTTCTTAAACCCAAAATCGAGACACAATGTCTTTTGGGTTTAAGTCCATTTTGGGTTTAAGAAACACAATGTGTTTCGGTTTTAGGTTTAACCTTTCAAGGCCAGCCGTATAGCTTAAAAGAGCACACAAAACGGCCCACAAAAAAGAGAAGAAAATAGAAAATATAAAAAATTAAAAAAAATGCCGAATCTCCCATATTTTTCCTCATAACTTCGCAATTACAATACATTTATTAATTCTGTAAATTGTGTTTTATTCCTGTATACGCATACATTTGCCATATTCTAGTACTAAAAACTGAAGACTATAACATCTTCATTATTTAGTTTGACGCAATCTAACCGTGGTTCAATTTTTCGAAAAAAATATTTGATAAAATTTCGATAAAATTTCATAGTACATCACTATTCATCATGAAACTGAATGAATCCCTGCTCAAAAAAAAGAACGGAGTCCTTTTTTAATAGTTATGTAAACAATCCCTCTTTAAACATCCTGAGAAGTATATAAAAACAACAATCGAGACCACTTGAAATCCGACACCAAACACATGTTACGCCATTACGTAATTTTTTGTTGATTTGTATCAAACCATAGATAAACAATATATTTTTATCACAGATTGTTAGGAATTTCATAAGCTTGTCTCTAATATAAGGTTGTCCATACACTATCAGTCTCTATCACAGAGAAAAAAATGTTTTCTTGCGGCGTCGTGTGTGGTCGTGTGTTTGTGCCTCATGCGGAACGGCGGGCGTTGACGGAAAAGCTTCGCGTTTTTGGTGTGTGTTCCGCATGCGGAACGGCTGGGCTCTAAAGGTTGAAACAAGAACTGCGTCAAAAAGCATTACCATTCAAACACCATTGAAAAAAGATTTTGACGTTAACATTAGCAGATTTGACCCCCAGACTACTTACTATGTAATGTATAACTTCATAATCTATGAGAATAAACAAAATACTTGACTAAAGTCTTTTTATCCACTTGGACAAAGTTTGATATCCTATGGAATAACAATAAAAAGAAAACATAATAGGCATATACTAGTGCCTGAGTATCATTTGACAGTACAGGAAGCTGTCGAGCACTGAAAAAGAAAAAAAAAGTTTTATAAAAGTAATATAAACTCATTATGTTCTACATTAATTATTGTACTCAAAGAGAATGTAAAAATAACTAGTGTTATAAGAGACGGGAGTGTCATACAAAAAGCGTGAGTATAAAACGGAAGCGAATTTAAGGACCTGCAAAACGTAGCATCAATGAAAACATATAAAGTTTTGTCGCATAGTTAGAAGAATCCACTCATTTTGAAAGGTAGAAAAAAATATTGTTGTATTTGACATATCCTGAATTAAAGACTTAGCTATAAATAATTTCAAGTAAAAGCTTAGTTAGTGAAAAAAAAATGTTTTTCTAAAAAGTTTTTTCGTCGCACAATACTCGAAATTTTCAGCGGCAACTGGTATATTTTTTTCAAATAACAAATCGAACATAAGGTGAATTAAAGACTTATCGAAAAAAAAAGAATGTAAATGTTATGGATCACTATTAAAATCAAAATAAACAGGTTTTTTAGCGCCTGAAAAATGTAAAGAGCAATGCACTTAGAAAAATATTTGCTAGTTTTCGGCATACACTGAGAGATTTGGCGCGGGAGGGCGGGGTGAACGCCCGGGGGCTTGCATCGGGTGATATCGAGAATGTGGCCGTACTTTTCATTTCATATCGTAGCGTTGTCGGTCAAGTCGGTCTCGTCTTTTTCTTTTGGATTTTTGAAAGTTTTGTAAACTTTGTTTGTTTTAAGTAAATAAAAGAAAATCGGCACTCCGGGAGTGCCGGCAGAAGTGAAAACTTTTTTTATATTTTGGAATGGTTAGAGAATAATTATGCACGAATTGCCGTCTTACGAATTTACTCTGCATTTGAATTTACGAATACAGAACAGTATTGTACGAAAGTCTTATCCATAGCTTGAAAGAAAATCTAGAGTTTTGACCAAAGAGAATGTAAAAAACCGGCCAAGTGCGAGTCGGACTCACGCACGAAGGGTTCCGTACCAAAAAACGGCAAAAAAATCACGTTTGTTGTATGGGAGCGCCCCTTAAATATTTATTTTATTCTGATTTTAGTATTTATTATTATAGCGGCATCAGAAATACATCATCTGTGAAAATTTCAACTGTCTACCTGATGTCGTTATTAATATCGAGCAAAAAACGGCAAAAAAAAACAGGTTTGTTGTATGGGAGTCCCCCTTAAATATTTATTTTATTTTGTTTTTAGTACTTGTTGTTGTAGCGGCAACAGAAATACATCATCTGTGAAGATTTCAGCTGTCTAGCTATCACGGTTCATGAGATACAGCCAGGTGACAGACAGACAGACAGACAGACAGACAGACAGACAGACAGACAGACAGACAGACAGACAGACAGACAGACGGACAGACAGACAGACAGACAGACAGACGGATAGACAGACAGACAGACAGACAGACGGACAGCGGAGGCTTAGTAATAGGGTCCCGTTTTTACCCTTTGGGTACGGAACCCTAAAAACTAGCCTTTTAGTTTGGCATTAAATTAAAAAATTAGCGCCTTGCTATGGTGACACAAGTGTTTACGTCTTGAAATGACGCGCCGCTATTTTCGCCGCGCCCCGTAGAAAGAGAGGGGGATACTTCCGCCGCCGGCTGTCTACTCTCCATCCGTCACATCCGTCTTACGAATTTTCGATCAGGGTCACGTGATCCTGACTGACTGACGCGAGTTCAACATTTTTTCCCCATTACAAAAAAGCATACAACGCCGCTAAAGAAGCTTTCACTTCAATAATTTTATTTAGTGTTAAGTAATAGTTTTAGGTGTTTGTTTTGTAGTTTTAGGTTTTAGTAATAAATTAAATAGTGTTAGTATTAGAAGCACTGTAGTAGGTAAACGCACGCCTCGTCGCGCTGCGTCTAGCAAGACTTGATGTCGATGACGCGTCGTCGTCGACATCATAGTCTTAGAGGTCTCGGAATTTTTGGTAACGATCAAGGAAAAGGTTAGATTCGTTTTTATAGATTGTAGAGTGGTCCCCTAATGTGAATGATGTCGGTCTGCTTGATCTCAGTGGTTGCCACTTCCAGTAATAGCGCTTATAAGAGGCTTCATTGTTACGAGAAAGTAACGATCAGAGAAATTGTCAGTATTAATACCTATTTAAAGTATGTAGTGCTCAGTGGTTTCGTTTCAGAGCTATGACGCGTGCAAGTTACGACTTTTTTTTTTGAATAGTATTTTTTTTTAATACTAATGGATAGAACTCTTTATTATAGAAGAAATTTCTTAAGATATTTTTGTCTAAAATGAATAGTTTGGCTGGATAAAAATATTTTATGGTTTTTTTTTGTATGGAGTGAGACATTCAATGTGCTCTTACGGCTAATTCCTAATATTTCCCGCCTCAAAACTAATTCTGCGTCAATCTTTCACACGTTTACAATAATCCTATACTATTAACGCGCGACTTAAATTGTCCAATCCAATCAATAGGTACATATTGGATTTTGAAACAGTTTAAAATCGTATTTTTTTAAGGAAGGACTAATTGTTTTGTGATTCTTTTTTACTTTATTTTATCAATTTTAACATAAGGAAAGCCAACAAAACTTTCAGTCACTATATTACTATGGATAAGTTTTTTTACCTAATGAATATAATGCAACCGAAATAACAAAATGTAGCGGGACAAGGCCTATGGCTAAAGGCTAGTTGCTCCTGTGTATCGATTTATACTAGTTTCTTTAGCAGAAAAATATTTTTTTTAGGTAAAATCATGTTTCCTTCTACTCCACGAATGCTGTGACCGTTCTGCTTTGTCAGGGTTTCTAACAATGTTCACTATTGGTATTTTGCTAAATATAGAGATGCAGTAGCGTCGAAACATGAGTTATACCTTACTTGGGTTGATGTTCGATCCTATAAAGCTAGAAATACACGTGAAAAGAGGAAAGCCTTTAACAAAGCCGCCAAGTCCTGCATAGGGAAAACTTGCTTCTTGAAAAATTCTGGTATAATTTGTGGAGGTCATCTTCTGCCGTCCCTCAATGCCTCCTCTGCGGAAACCAGGCGGATCTTTGGCACATACTGTTTTGCCAATTTATTTGCCGAGTGTTCTCGTTTAGATTCTTTAGATCCTGGCAATGTTGTACCATCGGTCTTACCAAGTTGTGAGATTCCAATGTCGGAAATCCGCATCAGAGAGACCGAATTTAAAAAAAGCATTGCTTGATCTGGACGTGAATAAAGCCAGTAGTCTGGATAGTATACCAGCCATTGTTCTCAGGACTTGCGCCCCTGAGTTAGCCCTGGTATTAACACGCCTGTACCGATTGTCTATGGCAGTGTTTCCCAATCAGTGGTACGCGTACCCTAAAGGGTACGCGAGGTTGCATCAAAGGGGTACGCGGAGCAATCACTTACTGCTCACTAGTTCCAGTGGATATAGTTTCATGGAACTACTGATACTGATTATTCTCACTAGTTCCATTGACAATGGAACTAGTGAGAATGACTATGTGGAACTACAGAACAAAAAGTATCAGTAGTCACATGGAACTGTATCCAATGGAACTAGTGAGAATGATTGGAATTAAAATATTATATTAGTTACCTTTTTTATTTTTATTTTTAGAGATAGTAATTTAATTAAAAAGTTGTTTTTTATTGTTCTTTTGCTTTAAATATATTTTATATCATGTTACTTAACAAAAGTAATATGATATAAAATAAATTTTGCTTTCATTTAGAGTCGATATACTACAACGACTATACCGTGGAGGAGTGAGTTAAAACAATATTTATTACGAATTTTTTCCTACTTTACAAACTGATGATGACAAGATTAGTATCAGTCTTGCCAATTAAACCCACTACATTGCACTGACAGTGAAAAAGGTATCTAGACTCTAACCATGACCCAAGTGTATATAATTGGCACTTTGCTTGGCGTTCGTTGACTATGAGAAAGCCTTTGATCGAGACCTGGGTGGTGCTGCAGTAGTCTACCAGAGGTGCCATGTGGAGCCATGTAAACTACAGGTATATCAAGATGCTGAGCTACTTCGTAAATGCCACCATGTTATTCCGATTGCAGAACCAAAGCATAAATCCCATCTAACTGCAGCGAGGAGTGAGACGAAAGTGTTTGCCGCTTTTACCTTCTTCACTGACAGTTTCAATGTTGTGGGACTTATTGGCCAGATTGACACTAATCTGGTCATCCTCTGTTTGTGTAATAGATATCGTCGTAACCCTCCACTTCTTAAAAGTATTGTCGTCGTCGATTCTAAATAAAGAAGAAACATATTTGATATCATAGAGTTAACACAGCCAAAACTTCAGTGGTTGAGGATTCCGGATGCAGACCTAATGTTAAGTGAGATCATCAAGAGAACATCAGGTGAGATAAAGGCCAAGCACTGACCCGTTGTAAAATTTAAAAAAAAAGAAAGAGAAAAATAAAATTAATTGGTGCGTGTAAGCATAGGCGCTTGACAATATTTTCGTCTAATCAAGTTTCATCCTGATTTCTACTCTTTGGGAGGCACATGGAGATCAGATCATCAATCATTGTATTCAGGTCTTTCCAGCTAGAACTACATCATCGGAAACACGAAGGTGTCTTATGATAGTCGCCATTGATATTTATGCCGAATCCTTTCCAGTCTAGGAGCTTAAAAATATCCTTCAACGCAGCCTTGAAACAATCCCTACCAACAACCCAACCGAGTATAAATGTACACCTTTCTGGGAATTGAACCGATACCCTTGTGGCTTAAACGGGTGGGTGAACCACTAGACCACAGAGGCCTAAAGTTATTGTTAGGAACACTACACTCGAAGTTTTTGCTCACTACCAACGTACACCTAGTACAGACACATGAAGTCCAAATAAGGAAGGAATCTTTGAGACGGAAGACCCTCATCGAATACAGATAGGAGGAACCCAAGAATACGGAATGCTTCGGAAAATTATCATGACCATCTTACCTATGGAGAGACCCGTGCTCGGCATTTCCTTATGTTTGATTTGGGAACCTATTTCTGACCTATTTCTGTTTTACGATTCCACTATTATAGCGCATTCAATTAACAAAAAAGTAACGAAAGTGTTAAATATATAGCTATTTCTTAATAAATTATCATAGAATATTATCGAATCTGCCACTTTCGATAAAATTCCAGATTTTGAATACTGTTAGTAGTTTCTAGTGTTAAAATTGATGAGAAAGTAAAAAAAATGACAAAATAAACAGGTAAGACCTGTTAAATAAATGTTATTTCCGCAATCAAATCACAAAATATAATGTGTATGCCTATTTATTTTAAGACGTGCTCCTAGACATTACAACTTAAAGCACGAAGCTTTAAGTTGTAATGTCTTTTTTATTCTTTTTCCATATACAATTTGAACCCCATTTTCACCCTTTTTGGGGTTAAATCATGTCCACCGTGTTGGACTTCAAAATAAATGTCATTTTCGCAATCGTCGGAAAACCACAATAACGACATCCATATCTATTTTTAGGTTTATTTACCCCATTTCATCCCCATTATAATTCCCATAGGGATCGAAATACTAACAATAATAATGTACGTTGCGTTAAATTTGCATCCATAAGCTTAAATAATAAATTTAGCGATTTTCACTTCGAAAATGAAGGATTTTTATTATTTCTATACACAACTTCATCCCCCTTTTCACCCTTTAGAGAGTGGAATTTTCAAAAAAAATACAATCGTCAGTCTAAATACAAAATTTGAAGATCCTCGCTTTCAAACTGAGGGAATTTCATACAAACTTTGGACACCCGTTTCACCCCCTTAGGGGGTGAGTTTTGAAGAAAAACCTTTCTTATTGCACCCTTAGACCTTATAAGGAACCTATGTACTAAATTTGGAGTCTCTAGACCTAGCGGTTTGGGCTGTGCGTTGATATGTCAGTCACCAATCAGTTTCTTCTTTTATACACGGTTAATTTTTAAGTATATCTAAAAATGAAATGGGGATTTCAGACCACGTAAATGAACGGGTACGTATCAGAATGTCTAAACTTGAAATGGCAAAGTTCAAAATGTCAAAAATTAAAATTCAAATGGTTTAAAATGTCAAAAATCATTATGTCTAACTTCAAAATAGCAAAATTCAAAGTATCAAATGTATCAAATACTTTACGAGTTAAAATATCAATGGTCATTAAGTCTAAGTTCACAATGATTTATTTGAATTGGGTTGGATCTTAAAACGAATCGCCTTTTTTGAGGTTAATTGAGTCTGTGGAGGTATCTTTGGGCTTCGCCTGAAATGCTTCATAGCAAATTTAGCTGCCTGAAATGAGTCTAAACTAGTCTACTGGGACTTAGAAACCGTAGACCGTAGGTCACGAGATAGGTGCGAGGAGCGTAGCAACGAGCATGTTAGGTTGACATGAATCCAGCGCGCGAGCCGAGCGAGCGAAGCGAGCGTGCCGTGGCAGCGGCCGGCGAAGCGCCAGAAAAAATCTATTTCAAACTCAATTGTTGGTTTTTGTTTGCCGGCTACTGAATCAGTGACTGGCATCGGCAACCAAATCAGGGAGCAGCGCGGCTATGGTGATGTGCGGCGGAGGCACAGAGGTTAACACGCAATTATTTAACCTGATTAATAAGGTACCTAAATGAAAGAAAGGTGTAAGTAAATTCTATGCGTCATTATAATTATGTATTTGGACTATTAGACATTTTAAGTTTTGATCATTTGAACTTAGACATTTTTATTTAGGACTATCTAACCGTTTGACATTTTCGTTTTTGACATTTTGAACTTTTGACATTTTAATCGTTAGACATTAAAATTTTTGACATTATGAACTTTGCCATTTTGAGTTTAGACATTCTAACTTTAGACATTCTGATACGTACCCAAATGAACAGCTTTTACTATGGGACCAACCACCACATCGCGAAAAAAATCAGCTGTTCCATACATTATAGTCGAGTCGATGTTGTACTTTTCTATGGAACAGCTGATTTTTTTTTCGCGATTTTGTGGTAGGTCCCATAGTTAAAGTTGTTCATTTACGTGGTCTGAAATCCCTATTTCATTGTTAGATATACTTAAAAATTTACCGTGTATATTTAGATCACTCGAAGTTGCAACCACTGAGATCAGGCGTACCGCTACCGACATCATTCACATTAGGGGACCACTCTACAACCCATAAAAACGAGTCTAACCTTTTCCTCGATCGTTACCAAAAATCCCGTGACCTCTCAGTCTATTAAGTCTCGCTAGGAGTCGCGCAACTCACATTTTTAGAGTTTCGTCAACGAAACAGCCTAAGATACACCAGAAATGCAAAATAGTAAAATTATTACGTGCCAATAATGAGCTTAGCAAAAAGGCAACACAGCGCACGAATTGGAAATAATAATCATGTAAATAACTTCACAAGAACCAAGGGATAGTAAAAGGGTAGTAGGTACCCCAAAGACAATTTTTCTTATAAAAATAGACCATCACTGTGGGAAAAATTTTCAAAGAAACTTTCTTGGAAATCGAGTTTTTTTTATGACACTTCAAGCTCGTTTACGTGATTAAAAGTATACTTTTTCTGTAATATCTCAAAATTCAATTCAAATTTTTGTTCACCCTGATCAGAGAACATGACATTTATTCACAACAGCAAATAATTTAAAAACAAACAAAAATTTTCTAAATGCGGCCCAGTCTACACCGCTACACTCGCAGCGCAGGGGAGGTGCGGCGCGGGAGGGGCGCCGCTGCACGTGCACACCGCGCTTCGTCTGCCGCACCCCCTCAAAAACCTAAAA
Organism: Agriphila geniculea; assembly: GCA_943789525.1. NCBI lineage: Eukaryota > Metazoa > Arthropoda > Insecta > Lepidoptera > Crambidae > Agriphila > Agriphila geniculea. Next base: position 25,822,977 of record OX038871.1, read on the forward strand.
ATTCGATTAAGCAGCGCCTTAACGAAAACAAAAGAGAAACGTTAAACGGCATTGGCTGTAAAAAGGTCAAAGATGAAGAATACTCTTTGATGCGGCGAAGTATAATACGCCTAAATTCGAATGTTGTCAATTATCTACTGCTTTGTTGATTGTCAACGTTCTTTTAAACTAATGCAGGAAATACACCATCAATTCGATCGTCCAATCGGCATGATACTGCCGATTGGATCCAATCGAATTGACCGTGTGTGGTCGTGGATCGGAAAAACGATCGAACTGACGGAAAAGGATCATGCCGATTGGACGGTGTGTGGCAGTGGGCGATCGATCGTATGATTTTCTTAACCGACTTCAAAAAAGGAGGTTCTTTTTTCAATTGTATATATTTATTATAATCATTGTTGGCGCGTATCGTCGATATTTACAAATTATATTTTCACCTCTCCAGCACGAAAATGGTGCTTTTGGCGCGTAAAAACTCGCAGTAAAATCGACTTTTGCTGCGAGCGTGAGGCAAAGTGCTTTTTACCAAAAACTCGCAGCAAAATCGACTTTTGCTGCGAGCGTGAGGCAAAGTGCTTTTTTAATTTCTAACACCTTTTCTCGCTGGTAGAGGTGAAAAGTTGTATAATTAACACGAGAGCAAATTTTTCGATGTCTCGTGCCTTTAAATCACTCACTGTGCTCAGTAGTCTATATTAGAATCACTCGCTACGCTCGTGATTCAATTCTAGACTACTTCGCTAGTTCGTGATTTAAAAGTCAGCACTCGCAGCAAAAAATGACTTTGCTCTCTTGTATAACAAATAACTATTGATGATTATTTTTTTCTTTTTAACCGATTTCAAAAAAAGTAGGTGCTCAGTTTGACCTGAATCTGCGATTATCTCACATTTGGCTGAACCGATTTTAATGCAGTTTTAAGAAAAGTATTTGGTGCATTTAGGAGAAGGTTTTAGTATTTTAACCGACTTCAAAAAAGGAGGTTCTCAGTTTGACCTGTATAATATGTATATTTGTCCACGATTATTTCGCGTTTGGCTGAACTGATTTCGATGCGGTTACCAGAAAAGTATTTGTTACATTTAGGAGAAGGTTTTGGTATTTTAACCAACAGCAAAAAAGAAAGAGGTTCTCAATTTGATTGTATATTTTTTATCGTTTTTCATGCGTATTTTCGATATTTATGGACCGATTTTGAAGATTATTTTTTGTTTGATAGAATTTTCTTGCGAGATGGTCCCATTCTTTGAGCAGTTTTCAATTGAAGTAATCCTGAAAATACTATGATTATGGGTTAACTACCTTGATGACAATTTATGAACCGAATTAAGTGATTTTTTGTTGGGAAATGGATAGACAGCGTGAATTTGGAATTGAGTTATGGGAATTTTGAAAATATATAAAGTTAAAAAATATTACACGCCTAGTTACGCACGACGGCACGAACAACTCTTATTACGTACGGCATAAAGGCGGTCTCAAGGTCAACATGTATAGTCTGACGTGCCGCTGACTGTACCATACCACAAAAAAAATTAAAATAAATAAGCTTTAAAAAAGAAAAACCTTTAAAAACCTTAAAATAAAAACAAAAACAGCTTTAAAATTAAATAACAACGATAAAATAAATATATACAATCGAATTAAGAACCTCCTTCTTTTTTGAAGTCGGTTAAGAAACTCATACGATCGATTCGTTCACTGCCGATTGGACGATCGAATTGATTGTGTGTGGTGTGTATGGACGAACTGCAGATTGGATCCAATCGGCAGTATCATGCCGATTGGACGATCGAATGGATGGTGTATGGCCTACATTAGACAGGTTAAAAATTCGCTTCCGTTTCATAGATCGTTTTTTACTGAGAGAGTTGCGCCAGGCTGATTGTAGTGTACACCTATTTATTTTGTACAGAAACGAAAAGCACATTATAATTTATAGTTCAGTACTTTCAAGTGTAATTTAAACATAACAATAAGGGCGTCCACTGCGTTAAGCGGGATCCTGCCGCGAGCGCACGGCGCGGGAATATTGCTGGTTTTCTGTTGACGAACAGATGTTTGCAGTGCATTAGTAAGCTCTAATCTATCCCCACACCGAGACCCCGCTTAACACAGTGGACGCCTTAAAATGGCAATACTCACAATACTGTGCTCCACTGATCAACAGCTCATACATTTGCACAGGTCCCTTCCCCTTGAGTACAATCTCGCAAACAAACACATAAACAACTCTACTCGTCTCAAATAACGAGTCCAGTAGTAGCCAAGTGGTGATATTCCTGCCGGAGTTCTGTGCCGAGCTCCGATTCATCACCACACAAGAGTTTAGAAAGCCAATAGCGCTGGTGACTACCATCAACCCAGATATAAAGTAATGGACAACTGGAAATTATTTGTGAAAGTTAATTAACATTGCCGGGTTGAGGCTTGTAATGTGAATTCTGTGTATGGACAGTGTAGTGGCATCTACCTACGATGCCACACATACCACACAACACATGGTTGCAACAAGATTCAAAGCCACGTGCTGGACTACAGCTGCGCCACAAAAAAAAAGTTGGAAATATGACATTTTGACTATGCCGTGATGAAGTCTATAGTTTGTCGGAGTTTGTCGCCAAAAACCAGAGTTAACTACGACCTTCCGTTCTCAAGATCCAGGTAGAAAGGTCTCCACAGCGTATCCTCACATATCTCCTAAACGCAAGACCGACAAACTCTGGTTCTTGGTGACAAACTCCGACAAACTACCGGCTACACACACAAGTAATCAGATTTCTGTTACGACCTTCCGTTTTCGAGATCTGTGTGGCTCAGCTGTAGAGACGTCTCTACAGCTGCGCCACACGTATCTCCTAAACGCAAGACCGACAAACTCTGGTTTTTGTGCAACAAACTCCGACAAACTAACGGCTATACATAAAAGTAATCAGATTTTCGCTACGACCTTCCGTTTTCGAGATCTGTGTGGCGCAGCTGTAGAGACGTCTCTACAGCTGAGCCACATGTATCTCCTAAACGGAAGACCGACAAACTCTGGTTTTTGGCGACAAACTCCGACAAACTATAGACTTCATCATGGCATAGTCAAAAAGTCAGATTTCCAACTTTTTTTTTGTGGCGCAGCTGTAGTCCGGCACGTTTCAAAGCCGTGTAGTAGACCAATGAATGTGGAGTCTCAAGTACCTACATGAAATGCTTGGAATGCTGTCTGTAGGAATTGTACATTGACAGCATTCCAAGCATTTCATGTAGGTACTTGACACTCCACATTCATTGGTCCACAGTTAAGCCTAATTCTAGCGATGTGCGATTATTACTAATTTCAATAATCGAATTAACTACTAATTACTAATTTCAATAATCGAATGTCATATTAGTAATATACTAATTTCAATAATCGAATAAGTATTACTAATTAGTAATACTATTGAAAAAAGATGAGCGCGGGACACCCCCCCCGTAACTGCTACGAATCTCATGATTTTCAATGCAAATCGGGCCTTTTTCTCCGGAAATATGTACACTAATAATTTTAGTATGTTATTCGAATTATTCGAATGATTGAGATAATCAAATAATAATCGAATGATCATTCATAATCGCGCATCGCTACCTAATTCACACATATCAGTGAAGTCACAGTACCACCACTGTGATAATGATTCTTTCATACATTCTCTTTGCTTTGAAGGCATCCACACTTGTCAATGTCAGCGACGGGACAGTGCCCTTAGTGATTGAATGTTCCTAGAGAATGTATGAAATAAAAATTATCACAGTGGCGGTACTGTGCCGGAACTGTGACTTCACTGATATGTGTGAATCGAGCTTTAATGTTACATTATATAAGTCTGGACGTAGCCTAAAACAAATGAGTAAAATTTTAAATACAAATATTAGAACAATTAGCTATACTCACTCAATTCAGACCCTTCCAATGGATCGAGATAAAAAAATTCAGGATTCAGTAAACGTAATAAAGCCATCACAAATGCTGTAGTTGATGATATCTGAAAGTAATTTTTAACAAAGAAGGGTAGTTGTAAAATTAATGCCGATTATACCTACAGATTTTTAAACAGATTTATTTTGGAATAAAATCTTGAAAATAAGTTATAAAATGAGATTTAAAATGTCAGGTATGATAACTAATAATGTCTATTTGCTAAAGAAACAGAATAGCGTTTAATTTATTTAACTGATAAGTAAATTCCTATTTGATTACAGACATGAACTGTTTTACAACTGCAAGTCTAGTGATTTTACATAATGAATAAAATATTTAATTATTATTAAGTACTTCGAAAGACAAAAGGAAGAATAATTAGACAAGGTCGTAATATTTTAAATAGGAATTTGCTGAGTAAATTTCCTACATACAGTGAATGTTATGGTTGGATTGGAACATAACATTGAATATTTCCGCTTCTCATACGACAAGTAGTGTTTAGCATAATTAGCGTTCCTCAACTTCGCGGAGTAGTAAACAGTGAAATCGAACCGTGTTTACTTACAGAGAAAACTGCAGCGACAACTCTGATATACACTTTCAGATCCAACTTGGGCATAGTTTTTGACTGTGTAGACATTTAGATCTCCTCAAAACTGAATCACAGGATAATTCGTTGTTTTTACTGCGGATACATTTATTAGGAATTCGACTTTCGAAGGTTTGCCGCAACGAAATTCTATAGTAAGAAATCAATAAATTAAAAAAGCAACGATTTGTGTTTACACCACATGCTCTTAACAGCTGTCATGTGTCACTGTCAGACACAGCACAGAACACCACACCACACCAGTCACCATAGGACGATAGGACTTGTACTATTATGTATTCTGTGGCAATAGGACGAAGTATGCATTCCAGCAGGTTAATCGCTGGTTCATTGATGACCACAGTATTAATCAAGGAAGTAAAATGAACTGTTCAACACTTGACACTGGCAAAAATTACTTCCAAGAGGAAAGTAGATTGCCAAAACAAAAAAGAAGGCCGACGTGGGCCACGTAGGTACGCCGGTCGGGCGCGTCGGTCCTATAGATGTGAGCTGGTTACTAACATTTCTAGCCTAGCGGCTAGAAACGGCTTATATGGCTCGTTATCATTTCTAGCAATAACTAGCGGCTCGAAATGGCTCACATTTCATTGACATATTCACATGATTTAGTTTGTTGTTTCTCTTCTGATTTATTTACTATAGGATACATTTAACATAAATAGACATAGACCATGACACTTTCATCTGTATTAAGTGTTAAAAACTGTGACACACGGGCAGCAGTGGAAGGACTATTTTAATAATTTGTGAGAGATGTTTTGAAACAAGGTATTTATCCATTAAATAACTATGGGCAGATACCTAGTATAATAGTAAACAGTTGTATTTCTTTAATGTACCAAAAACGAAAATAGCATAACATAATATGTGCTACTGTATTATAAAAATAAGAGTTCAATAAAAAATGTAATAAAGGTTTTTTTTTCGATGCTCAGAACACAGCTCAGATCGGGTATCTCCCCGGTTTCGAGCTGCTCGTTATTCGTTTCTAGCCGCTCGTTTCAGTTACTACCGGCTCACGAGCCGCTCGTTTACAACTATAGTCGGTCCCCATGCATTTTACATAGAGGATAGTCGTTTAGAGCTACACTACATCCATGCCTTGCGACGCGATACCACGTCACTGGACGCAACGAAAAATATGTCTTATGACACGTCCATAGAGTACATTATCGAACGCGCCCAGATCGGCGTACGTGGCCCACGTCGGCCTAATGTAATTCCCGCTTTACGCTAGAAACACTATTGTCACTACTGTGTTGTGTTGTGTCCTGTCGCGATCTGTCCCGTTACCCGTATCGGTTTCATACATTTAGTATGACTAGAGACACACTATTGTGTTGTGTTGTGTCGACACGACACACTGTAGTAATGTGTTTCTAACCATACTAAATGTATGAAACCGATACGCGACAGATTGCGACACGACACAACACAACACAATAGTATGTTTCTAGCGTTACATGAGGGTAGGGTTGCCATGCCAACCCTACTTAGAATATAGTATCCTACTATACATATAATATAGTATCCTACTATATTGAGGGCTCGCCTACTATATTTTTTGAAAAATATATAGTAGGGAAACTACTATATTATTTAAATTGAAAAAACTAAACAAAAAGAGCAAGAAAATATTACTTATATACACATAAGTATGTACGTAATTGCGTAATAATTTTTGTGTTTAAACACTTGTGTTCACAGTTGTTCAATAAATTATGAAAATGTTAGAATGAAAAATGGAACTTCTTTAAAATTCTCCATACAAAACGGCAAACTACTATATATTTGGACTTCTACTATATTTTTACAAGTAATAATCTTAAAAATACTATATTTTATGCAAAAAAAGTTGGCAATCCTACATGAGGGGTCTACTTTCAAAATCCACTAAAATGCTTTCTGTTAGCAGGTGAACATATCAAAAGTCCCCGTCCGTAGCCCCTATGCCGGGGGGGAGGGGGGGTTTGAAGGTCTAATTTTTCGATTTTTCACATATATCTCAGAAACTATGTATTCTAGCGACATAAAACTTTCTACAAATTAAAAGTTAATGAAATTTGCTACAAGTTCTTTTAAGTTTATTCAGTTAAGTTTTTCGATATCTTGTATAGTTTTCGAGACATCCGCTCCTAAAATTTAATACCATTATAATTTTTCGTCTGCAAAAATAACTTTGTTTTTTCACAGTGTTGGTATGGATGACAAAGTTATATTTGCGGTTTTGGAAAATGTGCTATATCTCGAAAACTACAAAATATATGTCGTTCAGGCAACACGACACGATGGACATAATATCCTCACATAATATTCAACATCTAAGGGACTGAAACGGGGGTTCAATTTTTTTTATGAAAATATAATACGAGAACGGAAACGGGAAATATTATAAAATGTGAAAGTTTAATGTTCGGATGTTTTTTACTCAATCACGTAAAAACAGCTGAACGAATTTGGAATGGCACACAGATAGCTATAGCCTGTGGTAAAACATGGATACTTTTTTATCTCGGTCAAAGGTTCCATACCAATTTTTCGAATGTCCACTCCACGCGGATAAAGTCGCGGGCAATAACTAGTAAGGTATAATCTCCATTCTGCTGTTACTTTCGTATATTTGTGAAGTCGAAGAGACTTTAATTTTTTTTTGATGTAACCGAAAATTCAGTAAGTAACTTTTTAGGGTTCCGTACCTAAAGGGTAAAAACGGGACCCTATTACTAAGACTCCGCTGTCCGTCTGTCTGTCTGTCACCAGGCTGTATCTCATGAACCGTGATAGCTAGAAAGTTGAAATTTTCACAGATGATGTATTTCTGTTGCCGCTATAACAACAAATACTAAAAATAGAGTACAATTAATATTTAAGGGGGGCTCCCATACAACAAACGTGATTTTATTGCCGTTTTTTGCTCGATATTAACAACGACAACAGGTAGACAGTTGAACTATTCACAGATGATGTATTTCTGTTGCCGCTATAACAACAAATACTAAAAACAAAATAAAATAAATATTTAAGGGGGGCTCCCATACAACAAACGTAATTTTTTTGCCGTTTTTTGGCACGGAATCCTTCGTGCGCGAGTCCGACTCGCACTTGGCCGGTTTTTTTTTATTACTAAGGAGCTTATTCCTACCTATAAAAAAATATTCAGCCAATTTGTTTTTTTTTCGGACATTCCCCATAATCCCCATAGTCGTCATGCATATTAAGGATTTAAACAAGTAAAATAAGCATTATTACATCTGTTTGAATGCAATTAAAAACTGCTTCAAATGTTAGTTACGGTTGTCGGAAATCACTCTTCGAACACTTGCAAACTGGGCAGGGCAGGGTGACAAATGGTTGATTTTAAATAATATCACTTCGTTTTTTTGTTGAGTTAATTTGCTTTTGCCAAGTGTAAGCTTAAAGGATCATTCATACAGTTCAGTAACGTCAACTGCATTTCATACAAACTTTGAAAATCTTTGAAATCAATAAACCAATTCTAAAGTAAGTAATGGGGAAAAAATGTTAGCTTAGTGAAAATTTCCAACAAACCTGTTTAGAAAATATACTTACTTCTTTCTTATACGAGTAAGTAAGTAGATTTTTTTGTTTGTTAGGAAAACCGAAGGAAAGAAAACCCATATGCTTCATCATTACAAATTATAAAACAAAGTCCTCCGCCGTAATGTCTGTCTGTTTGCGATAAATTCAAAAATACTGCACGGATTTTCATGCGGTTTTCACCAATAGATAGAGTGATTCATGAGAAAGGTTTAGAAATATCATTTTGTCAAGAGTTTGGTCGAAATAGTTAAATTGGCTAGTTGTAAATTGGTTGAAATATAACGATAATTGTTGGAAGTGTCGGAAAAAGTTAAGCCGCCTGGGAACTTTCATTGAAAACGGTGCCTAATCCCTTTGAGATTCCTACCTATCTACTGTAAGCGCACTCTTAAATAAATTAATATGCTAATAGTGAACTTCAAATGTAAGAGTTACTTTAAGTTATTAATAAAAGTCTCAATTTACACCGACTATTTACTTCACCACACAATATTGTAACTCATTAATCACAAATAACACATCGAATAATACCAATAATACATTGAACAGGGCACCGGAGCGCGCACGCTACGACGGTTCTTATTCAACTGCCCAGTGCCCATAGAAACGACTATCGCAGTTCCTCAAAGTGAATTAAAGTTACAATTCGGCTAAATTCAAATAAATAATATCACAACCCACACGCGGGACGTAATTATGTTAATATAAACCAAATGTAGCTAGCTCATTGAAACTCTACGCGTTATGGTCGCTGTTATCAACAGTTCGAAACACATTACGGAGGCCCAGCACAAGACAATGCTTGCGGTTGTTTTTTGACTTGCTGGTACACGATCTCGTCGCCAGCACTACCTACTGAACACCGTAAAAAAGGTGAAAGAAAAGATAATTTTCACTGTTCAGTCAGTTCAGTGGCGCAAGCGGTAACGTAATAAAATGATGGCGAAACAATTTTTTACTTAAGTACTTAGGTACTTACCTAATTTTATTTTATGCGATTAATCGCTTTTGAACTGTCAAAAGACACTGGATTTCTTGTCGTGTTTCGGTGGTTAGGTCATGCTACAGGGGTGCTAAGGTAAACTACCCGCAAAAACGATACTTACCATTAAATTTACTATATTTATCTACACCCATGCTTTAAATCCTCTGTAAAATAGGAAGAATCTTTGTTTGTAGTCTGTAAAGGGTTCTGAAACGGTTAGCTTACTACCAACATTACATAGTATCTGAGCGAAAGAATGTCGCGCTCCCCACGCGCGACAAATTGCATTATAAAGTTCAGTATAAGTGCGCGGCACGTAACTTGAAATTTTATCGACGGAGTGGGGATCAGTTCGCGCATGTGCTCATGTGAGCGACCAATAGCGCGCGTCCCTCTCCCGCCGCCCGCGCCCCTCACCGCTACGCATATAAGGCCGGCCTCACACAGACGAAATAACGCAACGGAATTCCGTACGTACGTGATTCCGAACGCAGCAGCTGCATACAAAATCTATGGGCTGCCACACACAAGCGTGTTTTTTCCGTACGGAATCTTCATACATTGTCGAAATTACGTTCGGAATTCCGTTACGTGATTACGTCTGTGTGTGGCCGGCCTAAATACGCGTTCCGCGCAATCCCCACCCGATTTCAAGTTACATGCCTCGTACTGTACAACATTATAACACTCGCTCGGATGACAAACTAAAACTAAAGCACGGTAAAATAACCTTACGAAATTTTAAATGTATTAATGCTTTAGAAATTATAAAAGCTTTCAATTCTCTAAAAATAAAAAGCTCCACTGATTTATATGATTTATGTATAGTTAAGGTTTATAAAAATATTGTGAACACTATTGCCCCTTATCTTGCTGACATTCTTCTTCCAAAGGCTTCCCAAGCAAGTTATGCCTTATTGCTAGCAAGTTATGTTATCGACTCGCGTCGCGCGATGTCAGCGCTGTCCGTCAGCCGACGACATACGACACGCGAACGCGAAGTAACACCTTTTAATTATAGTTTACATAACTTAAAAAAGATGGCAGTGTACTTTTTTGAATCGCGCTATCGTTTAGTTGTAACGATTAGGATAACAACTGAATGATTGTTTAATTCCGTACCGTTTCGAAGGACCAATGTTACGGTCAATTTTTGGAAGACTGATGTGAATTTCAGCGTCAGTTCTATGTTACTCTGTTACTCATAAGGTTAATTAATTGTTTTGTTTGTTACATAATTTAGGTACTTATGTGTGGCTAATTTGTTATTTTAGTGAGATTATATAGTTGATGAAACTGACTAAAAATCGCGCTGCCCGGCCGTTTTCTTTTTACTATAGATTACATATAGACGAGCAAAACTCAAAGATTAGTGGATGTAACTGACAAAAAAATCACGCTGCGCGGCCGTTGTTTAAATAAAAAAAACAAAATTAGAGTCTGTCTAAAAAGTCAGTTTACATGAGAAATTATTAAATTATTTTTGGTGCTGTCAAGATTCTAATTGTAAACATAGCTTTACTCAATTTTATTTAAATGGGATTGGTGGGGTGGTTGGGGATTTAGGTGGGTATTAAAATTACCCATGTAAACTGAGTTTTTAGACAGACTCTACAAGATTATTGATTGAAACTGGCTAAGAGACACGCTGCGCGGCCATTGTTTTTACAAAAAAAAAATCAAAATTACAAGATCATTGGATGAAACTGGCTAAAAACCGCGCTGCGCGGCCATTGCTGTTGGTAAAAAAAAAATTTAAAGATTTTTGGATAAAACTAAATAAAAATCGCGCTGCGCGGCGGCCTTCTTTTTATTATTAAATATAGACAGGTATTTTTCGAAAAAAAAAAACAGGCATTTTGTGCATCCTAGACGCAGGTATCCTCCCTTAGGTAGATAGTTACCCTAAACGCGGGGCCAGAAGGGAGGAATTTGTTGAAAATTGTTTCGAAGAGGACGACAAATTGTCTTCTGCCCCTCCTTTCGAAAACGTAGACCCGGGGCTGAAAATATTGTTTTGTTTGCCAAATAAAAACAAAAAAATAAATAAATAAAACTGGGTGTACTTAAATAAAGTCTTGTATGCAAGGGCATGCCATCCGATCCTGTTTATTCCTACAAATTCCTTCAAAGAACCGGGTATACGCGGATCAGGTGCCATGCCCTGCAACTATATACAGTGCCTTTGGTCTCGAACTAGCGATAATTTATAGGCGTTTAATACACCTAATTTTATCGATAAAAACACCCACATGTTGGGGTCTATCCCCATTCCTGTTGGAATGGTCGCCATTTTAAATTTGACTTTTTATTTTAGATGACCTTGCAGAAAAATATTAATTTCTCCGGATTTAGAAGTCTTACAGTTATAACAAAAATATTTTTTGAAAGCTAATAATATTACCTAGTAATTAAAAAAAAATATATCTAATTTTTACAAATACAAAATTAGTGCGATTTTTTTGACTTTTTATTACATTTCTCAAAAACTAGGACATTAATATTCACTTTTTTTGCATTATTCAAATACACAGGGATATTATCTACAGAACGACTCAAAAATTTATTGCTCTATGTTGCATATTTCGAGAGCTATTGTTGTTTGAATATGACCCTGACAAGTGCTAAATGGTTATTTTCGAAAATAAAAAAAAACAAAATTCCTAAAAACTAGATTTTATCATTTGATGAAATTAGTATTCAGATAATATTATCAACCTAATTTAAAATATGTTCAAAATGCTTGTAATTATGTCCATTTTTATAAAATAATCATTTTTTGGTTACGTAAGGGTCATAGTTCAAACAAAAATAACTCTCGAAATATGCAACATAGAGCAATAAATTTTATAATCATTTTGTAGATAATATTTCTGTGTATTTGAATAGAGCAAAAAAAGTGGACATTAATGTCCTAGTTTTTGAGAAATGTAATAAAAACTCAAAAAAATCGCACAAATTTCGTTAAAAATTTTATTTCAGTAATTTTTTATGACGTATTTAAACAAAAAATTACACATTTTATTTTAAATTACTAGGTAATATTATTAGCTTTCAAAAAATATTTTTGTTATAACTGTAGGACTTCTAAATCCGGAGAAATTAATATTTTTCTGCAAGGTCATCTAAAATAAAAAGTCAAATTTAAAATGGCGGCCATTCCAACAGGAGTGGGGATAGACCACAACATGTGGGTGTTTTTGTCGATAAAATTAGGTATATTACACGCTTTTAAATTATCGCTAGTTCAAGACCAAAGGCACTGTATAAGTAGGTACCTTCTTATTAAAACGCTTATATTATGATACTCGGTTTCGCCTAGTGTGGTGTGGGTGTGATAAACCCACATTCGTGTTTTAATACTTCTCATTATAGTACAGATGCATAAATAACTATACTTAACGATGGGTAAAATTGTAATCTACAATGATCGAAGATTGTACCATATCTCAATATAAGTACCTACCTAGTAGGTGGGCGAGATTGCACAAAATAAAAGTAACATTTAAAATTTGAATTTGGAATAATGGAAGGCTAGGGACGGGGTGGCGTTCATTGTTAATGGTCGCGGCACGCGATGTCATTATATGCCATTCATCGGATGAACTCAATTCGATTAACTCGATTCGGTTGCAATTAATTCAATAATAAATTTACGAGATGTTGACTGTTATAAATTCTGTTAAATTATAGAACTTATGATAAATTATTGATTTACGATTTGATTACGGTTAGATTATTTACGATTGAGACTCGCATATTGCTAAATGTGTTTCAATCTGTTCTAAAATCGGTCATGCAATAACATTGTGCCTCTTTTCTTCTAATAATATTATTAATTATATTTCATGTTTTAATATGAAATGAATTAATAAATAATAAATAAATGCTTGGAAATTTTCACACAGCGGTAATTTATTTATTTGTGGTAGTTAAAGTTAAACCTACTCCGTATGATGACTTTGCATGAAATAAAAAGGGTATAAAAATAGCTCCTGCCTTCTTGTCACTTGCCATTTCTTTTCAGTTCAAGGCCTGTCGTAGATTTATGAACCGATGGCGTAGCTTTGACTTTCATAAATGCTTTGTGATAAGAATATTTATTATTTAGGCTGGCCACATACAGACGGAATCTCGTTACGAAATTCCGTACATACGTGATTCCGAACGCAGCAACTACATACAAAATCTATGGGCCTGTCACACCACACACATGCGGGATTTTTCCGTACGGAATCTTCATACATTGTCGAAATTCCGTTCGGAATTCCGAATCGGGATTCCGTCTGTATGTGGCCGGCCCAAGTAGTGAATACATAAGTAGATATATTATTCTGCGTTATCCTTACAAAATCGTTACTGTTTCTATAATGCAAATAAATATTAGCCTATGAAATCGGCGTTTTGTATGGACAATTTTAAAAAAGTTGCATTTTCTATACTTACTAACATTTTCTTAATTTATTTAACAACCATGAACGCTAATGTTTTAAAACTTTTATACACTAATGTTTAAACATTAAGATAACGTAGGTTAGGTATACTAACGTACTTAATTAGGTTAAGCGAAAACAATAAGTTTTGGCTAAGTTAAAACAAATAAAGTACCTAGTCATTATTACGAACAAAAAAGAGACTTAGGTAATTTTTAAGGTATTTTTTTTATATGTTTAGAAAAGTATAAGAAAGATTTTGTTACTATTTGTTTATGATGGTCATATTCGATGACTCTTCTAAATCATATAAGTGACGAGGTTCTTTATATGTGAGAAAAAAAAAACGCCAGTTTCTTAGGTGAGGAACTAATATTTATTTTATTAATATTTCACATGTCCAGCATGTAAAACAAACTACTCCATATCACTTCAGTAGGCGATGTTAATTTTTGTTTTCTTTGACCACTTGTTTCTGTTGGTCAGTTGCGTGGTCAGTTGCATTGTGCGTATCCACCCTTATTGAAATATATCGAAATGCCACTGCAAAGTGTATCTTATCTCTTTGCTGTAAGCTTCAGAATAGCATGTTTCACGAGAATATATCTGAAACTAATTGCTAAGCAATAAAGCGGTATGGTCACCCGTGAGTTTATTGAGAGGGATCCTTTGACGCAATTTCCTTTATTGAATAATAATTGGAAGTGGCTTCGTTGAGTGTGATTATAACGTTAAGTAAGTATAATTGTTTTTGGCAAGCTTAAAGTTAAGGTAAGACAGATAACGTCGGAAAATGAAAAACCGGCCAAGTAAGAGTCGGACTCGCGCACGGAGGGTTCCGTATCAAAAAACGGCAAATAAAACGTTTTTTGTATGAGAGCCCCCCTTAAATATTAATTTTATTCTGTTTTTAGTATTTATTATTATAGCGGCAACAATAATACATCATTTGTGAAAATTTCAACTGTCTACCTGTTGTCGTTATTAATATCGAGCAAAAAACGGCAAAAAAAATCACGTTTGTTGTATGGGAGCCCCCCTTAAATATTTATTTTATTCTGTTTTTAGTATTTGTTGTTGTAGCGGAAACAAAAATACATCATCTGTGAAAATTTTAACTTTCTAGCTACAGCCTGGTGACGACAGACAGACAAACGGACAGCGGAGTCTTAGTAATAGGGTCCCGTTTTTACCCTTTGGGTACGGAACCCTAATGATCAAACCAAATACCAACTGAGATAAGTTTGAAAAATGTTTACCTGCTAATATATTTTTTCACGATATTCTGCTGTCGGTTTTGCAAGGTAATGAGTACCTACAGGTCTACTGATTACTTTTCAAAATATATTTATTGACTCGTCTATGAAACACCCGTAGGGTTCTATTTAATTATATTACTTTAGTAAGTATAAACAGTTTACGAATCTGTGGAATAACTTACTTGTGCCCTTTCCGACCTACTTTTCGGAATCCAAAGGGCATCGGGACAGGACATTGTCTCGCGCAGATGATAACCTGAATTGACAGCAATATGCAATATTGATAGGCAATAAAAATGGCGGCGTTCGATATTCAAAATGTTTGTGACCATAACTCACGCGCCCAATGATCCATGTGAAATATGCAGTAGGTTATATTATAATACAGCGTGTTACAAAAATACGAGTAATGCCGAATATGGTTGTTCACCATCAAACTGAAGAAATTTTACATGATTTGTTATTCAGAAGGCATTGATTTTAAATTTTAATGGAATAGTAAATTGTTAGAATAAGTTAAGACTAAATAATTAAAAAAAAAGGGAAATGTACTACTTCAAATTACTTAATTGAATAAAAATCGACATTCGATCATCGGCACATGTTCAACTCTTCACGTCATTTATGATTGATGATAACTAATCGAGTTAAACAACTCGATTATCGTTCTATCCTTTCCAATTTATCGCATCGCATTGATACAGTACGACCCTATTAATTAATTTTAAAAACCTAAGTAGCTATGTAGAACTTTTCTGGTCTGCGATATGTGATCCAACGTGAATGGTCTTTCAGCGAAAAGAGAGAAGAGAGGGGATAAATTCACTGACCTCCATTATACAATATACCATTAGTAGTTCTCGAGATATCCAGCCGTGACAGACAGACAGACAGACAGACTGAGTCACACCATAAGGGTTCTTTTTACCATTTTGGTACGGAACCCTAATACAATAAAATGGAGGTCAGTGGGATAAATTATATAATCTTGTTTTCGTTACAAATAAATATTGCCTAGGCGCCTAGGCTAGAAATATCAAATTAGGAAAAGAAGCTTTAAGCTTTCTCGTCAAATAGCTAGTTCCTCTTAATTTCGCCCGCTCGCTCATCGGTCCCATGGTGTAATGGTTAGCACTCTGGACTCTGAATCCAGCGATCCGAGTTCAAATCTCGGTGGGACCTGCTTTTTTGATGTAGAAAAAAATTGTTGTATTTTTGCTATTAATTTTGATTGGGATTTATTATGTTAAAATGCATTATTAAGATATAATGTTGGATATTTATCCTAAATAAACTCTGTTTATTTAAACTATTATTAATAGGTACTTAAAACAAAATATTAAATTATAAATAGAGTCAATGCAATACTTACTATTTATTATAATTTGACTTTTTTTCATAAACTGAGGTTTCTTTTGCCTTTAAGCTTTCTAAATGCACGATTACTTACATCATGAGTCATACATGATGTATCTCGACGCGTGCCAAGCACGTGCCATAGTTTGAATTAGTTTTTTGTTTAATGAGCAAAAATATCTAATTGCTTTGAAGCTATTGTGTTCAAATAATCTCCAGTGCAACTTGTTAGCAGGAATGATGGAGATTGACGGTTTTATCCTCATAAATAATATACTTACTAGAAAATATACTACTCTCACCAGATCATATTCTCAAACGGGAATCGAACCTTGTCACATTAACATCCACGTTGACGTGATCCGCAACTAAAAATGACATGAAACAAGAAAATTCTAATAGGTAATCTAATATAATACTAATTATTGTATTATTATTTTCAATAAGATAGGGTCTAGTCTAGGTATATAAAAAATTTACAATTATTTTTCTTTTTTGAGGTTAGAATTATGGCCGCCAGGCGCATTACCAATTGACGGGGATAGTATTATTTTAAATTGCACTTTATTTTATTTTATTTTTCAACACTGCCAGAAAGGGCCGGACTCAGTTTTGCAGTGATTAGCGGCACGTGCGCGTGGGATCGGGCTAAGGGTGCATTCCCACGTCACACCACATAGTAAATAGTATGTCACATAGTAATTTTTGTGTCATAGGGTTAGAATACAAAGGGCTGGACGTCACTGTCCTCGATTTTGACTGACCTAATTTGATTGTGGATTGATGTAAGTGTAGGGTTACCAGATCTAATAATGAGATTTCCCGACTTTTCCCTGACTTTTCAGGAAATTTCCTGATATTTTGTACACCTACACCTACATTCTCAATGCAGTTGACGTTTGATATTTTTTCTCACCAAAATGATTATCAAATTATGTGTTTTCATTTCATTAAGTACTTAAACTTTTTGGGATTTCGAAAACCCCTGACAACTACAGTTTTCCCTGTTTTCCTGACAGATGCCTTAAATTCCTGACATGTCAGGAAAATTCCTGTCATCTGGTACCTAACTCTAAATGATAGCCAATTGTACTTCTTTCGTTGCGTTTTTATAATGCAAAAGATATAGAAGATATAATCAGAGATTTTTGTAATCTATAATTTTTATGAACACTTAGCTGAATTTATAAATTTAATTAAATTACAGCAAAGGATTCATGCTATGGCTAATTTTAGTTTAGTAACTTTTAGTCTTTCACTAAGTTCGAACGGATTCGGATTAATTTTGTTAGGTAACTGGATCTAAACATGGATTAGCTAATCGACTCAACCCACACTAAAACAATTCTCAGAATTTCTGATTATTAATTTGATTATCATTTAAGTTACAAATTACTTTATTGGGAAAAGAAAAGCTGTTTAGAACTATTTAAGGTCCTTCATAAATAGTGCACATAATTTTATGGGGTCAATGTACTCATGCGTACAAACAACTTTTATTATGGGAGTAACATTGAAATCGCGAAAAAAAAAAATCAGCTGTTCCATAGAACATTTTAAATCAAATAGATCAAAATGTATGGAACAGGTGTTTTTTTTTCGCGATTTCAATGTTGGTCCCATAGTAAATTTGTATGCATGAGTACATTGACCCCTTAAAATTATGTGCACTATTTATGAAGGACCTTATACAGGGTGCATTTGAAATCACTCTCCAAATTTTAAGGATGTGTTCAGTCCATGAAACTGAACAACTTTCTCTAAGAAACATAGGGATCAGATCTAAAAAAAATGACTTTTCATACAAATCAAAGAGATCACGTGATCAGTTTAGTATGGGATCACCAAAATTTTTTAGCGTATTTCGACACATGTTTCATGGAGAAAATTGTTCAGTTTCATGGACTGAACCCACCCTTAAAAATTCGAGAGTGATTACAAATGCACCCTGTCTGTATATACAGTATAGATATTAATTAATTTTTCGTCTTTTCACATTTAAATTGAGCATCGCTTGAAAAACCTATATTAAATACTTATCTAGTTCTGTTTTTCTCATTCCCTTATTTTATTTATTTATTTTCGTGTTTTAGGGTTCCGTTCCAAAGGGCTGTCCAAAATATTGTTGGTTCCTAAATATTACTGTAACTCATATAAATTATACCGAAAAATTCTCTGAACGAGGTCGATGAATTTCAAAGGACAATGGATTAATTTCAACGCTGAAATTGTTGATTACAAGTTGGCTTCAATCTAAAACGACATTTACTTGGCTTCTAATTCAATATAATTTAGTTAAGTGAGTCGGCTCTTTGACATCAAATCGTACCGTTTACATACGTCTAATTAGTTTCAATAATTCGACTTAATTACTACCTACCTACTTCTTTTTTTAGGGTTAATTTGCTAACAGTTACCCAAACTAAGTATCTATTTATTTCTTTTATTCAAAAAACCAAGAGCTAAGTACATATCAGATAGAGGTACAAAATGAGTTTTACATACAAACAGGTGAAAATCATCGTATGACATTCTTACAGGATTTCGACTACATTTTTTAACATGTAAGTCTGAAAATAACAATACAGTTGTAATCTTTCCTCAAGGATGTAATAATACACTAAGCATAGCTCGTGGAAATGTGATACGAAAACAATCAAAGATTTCTGTGTTCTCAGAAGTTTCCGCATTTTGCGACGCATTTGCTGCCAAAATCGTATTACAAGTTTATTGTGGCGAATGGCTCGTCTAGCTGAGATTACGTATAAGTACTAATGTTACGTCCCAGTTATACAATTATATGAAGTAATAGACACTTTGTTGATATTGGCAAACATAAATAAACTGCGTCATAGCTTTTGTAACGTGCAGTCTACTTGCACACGCATACGTCAACGATGTCGTTATGCGTGTATTTGAGTTCTCTATTTCAGAGAGTAATTGTTTTCGGGTAGTTTAAGATCTAAAGTTCAAAATTGGAGTTAAAACCTCTTATTAAAGTAACTAAAATATGACTAATCGGTCTCTTACAGTCAATAAATAACGCTGACTTCAGATTTCTCACTGTCCATGAATTTATATTTGAGTTCTAAAATTATGGGAATGGGATTACGGGGTGTGTATAGGGGACGATTTAGCAAAACAGAAACACTCATGGTAGAGTCCTTGCATATGTGAACATTTTATATACGCGTTACGATACCTCCTACGCATTTGAGCCAGATATTTTTTACGTCGCAGTCGGAAAAGTGATTCGACTAACAATGTGAGTGGCATGTTTGTCGACCCATCCAGCTGATTGCATGTCTAGGTAGGCTTGTACCTATCGCGAATTTGAATAA
This sequence comes from Agriphila geniculea, assembly GCA_943789525.1. NCBI lineage: Eukaryota > Metazoa > Arthropoda > Insecta > Lepidoptera > Crambidae > Agriphila > Agriphila geniculea. The sequence continues at coordinate 25,842,483 of OX038871.1, forward strand.
CGTCTTTATTTGTACAAAAGATGACACTAACCTAAATGTGAGAATTAGGTGTTTGTATTAGGGTTTTAAGTATGAAATTGTCGTTTTGTATGTAAAATTTGAAAGAATTTGCATTTTCCATACTAAAATTGTCTTAATTTATTTAAGAAACATGAAAGCCTATGTTTCAAAACTTTTATGCATAAATGTTTCAACACTCAACTAACTAATGCCACATGTGTTAAGTAAAAAAATACGTATCAATCGGCTAAGTAACGATAAAGTGTTCATTTTTGTTAACGAAAAAAGGAGTCACTTCTTTTGAGATAAGTACTTTTTTTGACGTTCAGGTAAGAAAATCGGAAAATTTTTATTGCTGATAGTGGGCCATCTTGATCATAATTCGAAATAATAACAAGTAACTGAAGCATCTTATGAGAGCCTCTGTGTGGAGAAAAAAATCGTTATTTTCATACTTTAATTGTTCGTAGCTTTAACCCTTATTATTTAAGAAAGTGTTTTGTTTGAAAAGTGTTTGTTGATATTATGTTTCATTCATTTATTGGTTTTATTTTTTATAACAGTTAATGTTTGACAGGAATGTTTCTAATAATTACAGTTACTTTACAGCCTGTGCTAGTTGAACGAATATTTTTCAAAGAAAGTTCAATCCGAGTGTCCCATTTGCTATACGCAGGGAAAGTAGGTACCTTAATAAGTATTAAAGGTAAGAAGTTTTACTAAAAAAAGACTTTGATTTTAAAAATGATTGGAACAAAATTCAAAGAATTCTGAAAATTGGCTGCCTTAACTAGGATTTGAATCCACCAAATATGAGAATAAAAAACAATATTTTATTTTTACGATGATCGAAAGGGTTTACTCATTAGGTTTTTTTTAATAACACAGACAGAAAGAAGAACATGAAATTCAACATTTGTTAAATATCACGATGTATTGTATTGTATCGTATGAGGGTTTTTTAATTTTTTAATTGCATTTTTAATTATTTTTAAAATCAAAATGAAGTTTCTTTCAGTAAAATTTCCTATATTCTTTTTAAAGTACTTTCCCTCCGTGTAACAAAATTTCAGGACACCGTATATACTTGGTTGTTATAAAAAATACGGAAAAATATCATATTTTAGATGCTTTATTATACTTTAGATACGCTTTGATCGGCTTTTATTGCAAATTGATACCATTGAAAAATATGATATTCGAGTATATTTCAGTACAATTCAGATAGAAATCGTGGAGTATCGAAAACATTTTATGAAAACATATATTCCGTGAGTCAAAGAAAGGAAGATTTTAGTGTAAACACCGCTGGCTGTATCGCAATATTTCTATATAGCCCTGGAGGCATACTACAAGATGTACCTACCCACAGCATATATACAATTTTGTATATTGTAAACATAAGGAAAATGGTATTATCGAAATATTTCAATTTCGTGTATATTATACAAATTGTTTTCGTAGGATATTGCGTGCGTATCTATATAATTCATCTGGAATGTGAAAGAAATTAGTATGTATTTGTAAGAAAAATCATATAAGCATAGTGACTTGTTATAAGTAACAGAAAGATTATGTTATTATAAGTTATAAGAGAAAGCGTAAGGGAATGTCCGAAAAAAATAAAAATGGCTGAATATTTTTTTATAGGTAGGAATAAGCTCCCTTAGTTTTAGAAAAAAGTTTCAGGATTTTAGGTTGCGTCAAAATTTTTTAATAAATTAAAGTCTCTTCGACGTCACAAATGTAGGAAAGTAACAGCAGAATGGCGATTATACCTTTGCCACCACCTGCCACAACCACAGCAAGTATAAAAAAAAAAAGTTTTGGCATTTTGTGTTGAAACTTTTTTTTTGAGTTTTTGGCGCCATTTTGTCGGGTTCGGTTTGGTGACTATTTTAATTATTCGCAAATTGATTCATAGTGGATATTGTGTCTTAAAATTGGTGCAGTTTTGTGGTACAAGTTTCTACGCAACTGAACAATATGTGGAATAATGGAAATAGGCGCGATCTTGGTTGTGTGAAGCTGAGACTTTTATTGTAGTGGTCGCTACCTCGGCAAAACTTACCGAGTAAACTGTCTTGATATACTTGCTGCCAAATGCTCCAAGCAGCATTGGAATGTGATGCACCCGCATTTTAATGTAAACTGAAACAATCTACTAGAAATACTGAACTATTCAACACTTGACACTGGCAAAAATTACTTCCAAGAGGAAAGTAGATTGCCAAAACAAAAATAAGAAGAAGAACTTTTTTTTTAATAGTATGTTGTGGTTGTGACAGGTGGTAGCAAAGGTACAATCTCCATTCTGCTGTTACTTTCTTATATTTGTGAAGTCGAAGTGACTTTATTTTTTATTTTTATTTATACGTAACCGAAAATTCTGAAACTTTTTTCTATTACTAAGGGAGCTTATTCCTACCTATAAAATAAAATCGGTCAAGAGCGAGTCGGACTCGCGCACCGAGGGTTCCGTACAATCATAAATATATGTGGATATGTTACTTTAGTAAGGTTTTTAAAAAAGTAGGATAAACGGCGGACATTGGACAGGTGGAAGGGCGAACAGGCGGACAGTTAATTTACAAATTATAACCACAGCTGCTTACGGTGACTGAAAAACGTTTCAGCCACTCTACATTGCAAACTGTTTATATTACTAAGTAAAAACTTATTATTCGTTTATTCATACGGCAAATAGTAGTTAATTATATTAGAACCAGCCACCAATTATTATAGTCGCGCCATCTCTTGACTGATAGTGGAACCAATTTAATCAGCGCCATCTGTTGACCGGTAGTGGAACTAGTAATTTTTTGGTTGTTTTTTGAATATCTAAAAAAGTGTGTTATATTGAGACATCGTTTTATTTTTCCTGTAATTTTTACATAAACTTCTATCACATAGAATTATTTCAGATTTTTCTCTTTGCAAACTTCGGAGCTAAGGGGGGGAACGGTATTTTTTTTACATTTTTCATCATCAAGTCGAAAACTATGCGGCCTAAAACAAAAAGAAAAAATGATTAAAAACGTGCAAACGGCGCTCTTTCATATGATACCCCACATGCCCTTGTAGCCACACTTAAAATTTTTAAGACCCCTTTTCAGTCCCTGTTGTAAAAAAGATATTTATTTTTTTATTTATTTCTTATTTGCAAAATAGTTGGGCAAATGTCATCTTAAACTATTCCAAATTTCAAGTTGACACCATTAGTAGTTCTCGAGATATTCAGCTGTGACAGACAGACAGACTGAGTCACACCATAAGGGTTTCTTTTTTACCATTTTGGTACGCAACCCTAAAAATATTCAGCCAAATTGATTTTTTTCGGACATTCCCCATTGTATAGCCTGGTTGTATTATCTCTTTTTATTTCTTTATTTTATTGTATCTCACTTGACATTACGTATTAATAATTCAGAATTGACGTGTTTACAAACTTTTCTTTTCAAAACTTTTCATTCGTTTTCCAAAATGGATGCCACGCCATTTTGCCTTGACATGTTTGATTTCATTGAAAGTGGAAAATTTTTATTGACATTGACATCTATCATAGACAATTTGATTTTTTGATTGACATTTGTAAACTCTTTTTTTAAGGCGAAGGGAATAAAATCATAAAGCCTTTGTATTTGTGATTGCCTTTATTGTTTTGGTTTTTATTCTGTTTCTTTTTGTTTTTTGTGACTTAATGTAATTTAAAATAGTTTATTATACCTAATAATATATAGAATCATTTTAACAATTATTTCCTATAAATTTGCATGCTGCTATTGTTGGCTGAATGGGAGGAGATGTTACTAATTAAGACCTATAAATGTACCCTAATCATAAACAAATAAAATTATTTCTATTTCTATTTCAAAGAATTTTAATTAAACTTAAATGTTTCTACTTTGCTCTGTATTCTAACTACAGAGCAAAGTAGAAACATGTAATTTCCTCTATAGCAACTATTCATAAAACGATGTTATGAAAAATAACCGGTCCAATCTTTAGACTCTACAATATTTTGTACCCTTGGGTGTACCGAACGAAAAAGAAACTTTTAAGTGCGAAGTAACGTTACGTTAGCTTAGCCAATGTTTTTTATCTAAAAATGTTATATGTATCTAATTTTCTAAACTGACTGACTGGGTATTTTGTTTTAAATAACTTCTGTTTCATTTCGCATAAACTGTTGAATAGTTGAAAAACAATTGACAATAATACAATAAAATAAAATAGGAAAACGGGATGATCATTATTTTGCATGTTAACTACCTGAAATCACCTTGTTCAAATACCGATGTATTTAACCGAGCATCTCTGCTTCAGCTTGGGCAAAAATTCTTTCATATGTCCTTCCGGATGTCCGTTTGTTCTCATCTTACAAGTCGCATTTCTCAAGCGATTCTCGTCAAATTTTGTAAGCAGGTTTGAAAATTAAATAGATTTTTCTTTGTCGTGCCAGTTTTTCTAAATTTTTCAAAATGGTGAAGATATGTAAAGAGACAAATTTTAGCGCGGCTTTCCGACGCTGTTTAATCTTCTCTACAGGTCGCATTTCTCAACCGATTCTCGTGACATTTTGTTTGATATAATTATATTGAATTTTACAGTCGAGCCAATTTTTGGATTTTTTTCGAAATGGAGGAGATATGTGAAATACTGTCCTGCATATATAAAAAAAAATCATGTCAGTGGAAATATATCTTATATTTCAACCTTCGAGCAACAAAGGCTTCGTTTCGTAGAAGCCCGTCTTACTCTAAGATTTCAACCATAGAAATAGAATGTCAAAGAACAACAATGTCAATAAACAGGTGATCCGAAAACGAATGCATACATTTTTATATGAGATACGTAAAAAATGACTTAGATTCATAAAATATGACTATATACGACAAAGGAAATTAATAAACTATCTTCTATACTATTTTCTTCGTCGATAAACGAATAAATGTAGAGAAATTTGGTTTTAGAGAAATGTGTGGCAATATCTTATTTACCCGTGAAAAGTGTGATTACTTGGATTATTTCTTTTTGTCCCATCACAATTACTTAGAGCACAAGACACCATGGCTCCACGATACCTTTATTTTCAATTATAATTAAGATTAACAAATGTTTTAAACAAACTGTGATTGCTCCTTTGCTAGACGGGACGCTAGGGGCTCTTACTGTAAAAAATGTTGGCACATGTCACTTGATCCTTTGTCTCTTTTTTACACAGACCGTGTCCGTATGATGTTAACTACTCTTTTCCACGCTTTGGTGGTCTTCTTGAGCGCAGCGAAATTTTTCTATGTCTATGATTTCAACAGTTTCAAACTTAGAGTAAGACGGGGAAGCCCATAGACATAGAAAAATTTTCGCTGCGCTCAAGAAGACCAACAAAGCGTGGAAAAGAGAAGTTAACATCATACGGACACGGTCTATGTAAAAAAGAGACAAAGAATCAAGTGACATGTGCCAACATTTTTTACAGTAAGAGCCCCTAGCGTCCCGCCTAACAAATGAGCAATCACAATTTGTTTAAAATATTTGTTAATCTTAATTAGAATTTAAAATAAAGGTATCGTGGAGCCATGGTGTCTTGTGCTCAAGTAATTGTGATGTGCCAAAAAGAAACAATCCAAGTAATCACACTTTTTACAGGTAAATAAGATATTACTACACATTTCTCTAAAACCAAATTTCGCTACATTTATTCGTTTAACGACGAAGAAAACAGTATGGAACATAATTTATTAATTTCCTTTGCCATATATAGTCATATTTTATGTATCTAAGTCATATTTTCCGTATCTCATATAAAATGTATGCATTTATTTTCGGATCACCTGTTTATTGACATTGTTGTTCTTTGACATTCTATTTCTATGGGGAAGCCTTTGTTGCTCGAAGGTTTCAAAAAATTATCAAAAATGTAACAAAACTTTTTCGTTAGCGGTGCAACATCTCTGGCCAGTATTTGATGCACTGACATGAAAATTTTTTTTTCTTATATTTGATGTTTGAAAATAAATAAGGTTGTAACTTTGTCACATAACCTAGGACTGCGTACGTTATTTACACAGTATAGATACTAATTAGTTGAAAAAACTGATGCCTATTCTGTTTTTTTTAAACATATAATTTTAGCTACTTTTTAACGCGAGGTTTACAGCTCACGGAGCCACTAATTTTATTCATGTACGGTTCATGTCTTGTCGTAAACAGATGATAGAATTACTATAAAGAGATTCAAGAGTATCTTCAGACTAAAAGATTTCTATTTACGTATATGTATGACTATGACACTATGTATGTTTGGTCTGCGAGTGACAGATAGGTTTATATATTGTTAGATAGTGTGAACGAAACACTACAGCATCAGGTTTTTTATATTTATTTATTTGCCTGTTACGTAAACTAGCTGTATCTTGCAAACAGTTGGACTGTCTCCTAAATGTCATGCCGGCTACCTACTGTGTAGCGCTACGCGAATATTCTGGAAGTGAAATCAGGAAAAAATTGCAATCTTTTGGGTTATAAATACCCAAGGGTAAACCGTCTACGAGAACTCCAATAGAAGTTCTCTAAATTCAGATATGTGTACAGAACATTATGCGTACTCTCGGTATAGGTAATTAATTAATAATAATGCCGATATGAATACTATTTCTTAGTTTTTCTATTAGTCTGACAGACTGCCGAATACCTACCTCTTGCAGACGCTTCTCGCAGGTTGATATGCAGCCTAAGTCTTGAAGAAATATAAAAGTACCTATATATCTTTCACATCCAGTAAGTTGTATTATCTTGGAGCAGTCACGCGGCAGTGGGTGTGTTACTACGATACTCGTGTTTCAAGCAGCACAGGAAAGATGATAGTAACATCGCAAAAATAATATAGGTACCTATACAGTGGAGTTAAAATAGCATCATGACATGAGTACAATCTACCTAAATATTCGATTGCAAATCCTTATTTTTGAAATTCATAATCTCTTTGTTTCGTTTGGTGTCGTATGACAACTGTCTTAACAGAAGTAGAATAAAGTAATTTTCAGAGAATATTCATCAAGGTGTAACTTAAAATACTTTTTGCCTTTAAAAAAAGGTCTTAGAAAAGTTTATATTGTAACATACCGTATACAAAACCCTTAATAAGTTGGTACATTTAACTGTAGGGGGACTAAAGTTTCAGCATTGAATTACAAGTGCAAGCGCACATTGGGCCACTAGTCGCGGCGACTAATCGCGACCAGTAGTGGCTCAGTCAAGTCACAAGACGCAGCCTCCAATCGCTGCCACTAGTATATTAGGAGGTCATAACAAAGGACATCATCCATTTTGGTCCAAATGTGAAAGTGCCGGCCAAAAAGCAAAAGTGCTTTATTCTGATAGGTTTTGTCCACCTAAGCATTTCTTATTATGGCTCCGAAGCTGTAGCACCGCTATACTTGATTTTAAATAAGTTCAAAAAGTCTGACTTTTCACACGTATTTTGGCACAAAAGTAAAACAGTCGGCCAAAAAGCAAATTCTGATAGATTTTGTCCGCCTAAGCATTTCTTATTATGGCACTGAAGCTGTAGCACCACTGTGTTAGATTTTGATTGAGTTCAAAAAGTCTGTCTTTTCATACATTTTGAAACAAATCTGAAGCGGTGCTTCAGCTTCGGTGCCATAATAAAAAATGCTTAGGTGGACAAAATCTATCAGAATAAAGCACTTTTGTCTTTTGGCCGGCACTTTCATATTTGGACCAAAAATGTATGAAACATGGATGATGTCCTTTGGTAACGATCGCGTAAGTGGCTGACTCTGGGTTCACAGGATGGAGAGGCACTCTCTGATGCTAAATATGTCAGTCTGTTTGCGTGAAGTGGTTGCGTTCTTTTTATATGCAGGGTGAAAAATGTGTTATCGTTACCAGAAAAAAAAACGATAAGGTAAATGGCTGACAATAGTACAGCAAGTAAGTACTAGTTGTATTCACGTGATCTGTGTAAGGACTGACCAAAATTCAGTTGCGTTTCGTAGGTATAAGCGATTAACTTTTTGTTTGTTTGTAATGTATAAACTCAAAAAGTACTGATCCGATTTTGAAAATTTTTCACCTATAGAAAGCTACATTATTAGCGAGTAACATGGGCTATAATTTAGTTTCAAAAAAATTAATGCCTTTTTTCAGCCTGCATATAAAAAGAACGCAACCGCGATGTAAACCCAGAGTCACACTTACGCGATCGTTACCAAATTTGTTATGGCCTCCTAGTCTATAGCAGATTACTGGCGGCCACTAGTCGCCGCCACTAAGCCTCTACTTTTGGGAATTCTGTTAATTTCCGTCGAGAGCTTGCAGGGGTCAACAATAAAAATGCTAGATCATAATGATACTATTTTTAGGCATGTGGTAAGTCTCCTAAATAATATTCAAGCAAAGTCGACACTTTCAACATTTTGAATCGGATGTCTATAAATGCCGAAATCCAGCCCACAGCCCGCCGCTGCCGTTCATATCAAGAATTCCGCATGAAGTATTAATTTCGTTAGGAACGTACATACACAAAAATGACCTCGGTAATCTCTCAGATGTAATACCACAGAATAACTAAAGTTGTTGAAAATAAGATTATAGCGACGGAGACGATGATTTGTCAATACTGCCTGCCACCCAGTGCTATCTAAATGACAGTTTATTTTGTGAAATTACTGGGTACCTACTTATTTAAAAGAAATTAGGAGTCAATATATGGTTTTCCATACAAACGAGCTAACTTCTGAAAAGTATTTTTATAATAAATTCTATCTGATTTTATTTAAATTTGATATTGTTTAAAAAGTTGTAATAACCAACCATCGAAATGTATATGTTACCGGCAATGTGTATAATCCGGCATTGTATACAATGCCTAGGCATTGTATACAATGCCTAAAACGATCAGGCAATGTATGAAATATAATTCATTTTATACTTTGCCTAGGCATTGTATACAATAGTAAAAGCAAATTCCTGGATAAAATCAAGGAGTTGTTGATGTTGATGGGTGCGTAGATCAATTTGTACTGTAATATTGTACTGGGATATTATATTATAGGTAAATGAATTTAGATCTAAATAGGTATTTATATTGCATTAACTGTCATGTTGCACTAATTTAATTCAGAAGTGGGTTGAATTGAAGTATTAAAAGTATCAAATATATTAAAATTAAATTTAGATATAAAACAAAAAATATAGGTTAAATAGTTTTGATTTTGTTAATAGTAAATATTTTGTTCAAATGTATTGAGTTTTTAGGTTTATCGGTTTTTTTTTCAACTATAACATTAGGTACATTGTATTGTTAAATTTTGGTGTTATCAAATTTGGCTTAATCTGTGAATAACTCTTTTGGCCGAAGTAATTAAGGAAATAATGTTATGTTACAATTTAAGTAGTTAATAAGGCTGTCTGTTGTTCCGAATAAATAAAAATAAAATAAATAAAATGCCTGCTGGTCCACCGGCAATGTGTAAAATAAGTATATTTCTGTTGTCTGTTATAAAAAAATAACCTCGAAATTTAAGGCTCACGCTCCGCTGCGCTTCGCGCTCGCCTTAAATTTCTAACCTATACGCGGGACCTACAGGAGTGAAGCAGGTTCGATTCCAAACTCAAATTTCTGTTGTCTGTTATAAAAAAATAACCTCGAAATTTAAGGCTCACGCTCCGCTGCGCTCCGCGCTCGCCTTAAATTTCTAACCTATACGCGGGACCTACAGGAGTAAAACAGGTTCGATTCCAAAGAGCCCCCCTCGAGCCCCCCTCGAGCCCCCGCGAGCCCCCCTCGAGCCCCCCTCGAGCCCCCTCGAGCCCCATCAAACCCTCCTCGAGCTTTCCCCGAGCTCCCCCCCCTCGAGCTTTCCTCAAGCCCCCCCCCTCGAGCTTTCCCCAAGCCCCCCTCGATCTATTCTCGAAAATCTTTTTATTATACACATTGCCGGTGGACCAGCAGGCATTCTATACAATGCCTAGTCATTGTATACACTGCCTAGGTAATGTGTGAAATAGATATCAATATTCATTATATTTCATACATTGCCTAAAAGGGCCAGGCATTGTATACAATGCCTGCATTTCATACATTGCCGGTAACATATACATACATTTCGATGTAACCAACTAGATCTTTTGTATGGAAAACCATATAGTGGCCCCTATTTTCTTTTGAGCTGCATATTTAGTTAGATTTTATTTTAATAGTAAACTCACACTGTGTACTCGTACTCCAATGATGTCTAGATTTACAAAATATAGTTACTATATATTCTATCTGACACATGAAAATTAGTTTGTAAATTACTCGTGCTTTTACTTACACAGAGAAAGCAATACTATACGTAAGATTACTTATAGCCTGTAACCTCATGGACCGTCGGCCAAGGAGCTCATTTTCAATCTATCGTATATTGGAACCAGACCACATTGATAAGATAGCCATTAGTTTGGTGTTATCAAATATTGTCGTATAGGTTGCGAAGTAGGAAGCTTCTGGAAGATATGCCACCCTGAACATGTGGCCTCCCATACAATGATCTCCAATCGCAAAAATAATCGATCGATTATTAATATAAATGTTGAACAGGGTCGTAGGTGGCAGGCATAATTACAAACATGTTAGACATCGGCTTGGTTAGTTTTCAGGAAGCATGCGCGCGGCCAGGGTAGAAACATAGAGATTTTTTTCCAAAAAATAATCGACTACATATTGGCATGTAATTACATTCAGGTGGTGAGGCAGGTCCCAGGCGCATATAAAACCACAGTCTCGCGTCGCTTTCAGGAAGCGTCTAGGAGGTCAGGCCAGAAAAGTACATATCACATATTATATATGCTCTTGTGATCCTTTTTCCTTATTCGATCGATATGAAAACACAAAAAATTGTTCAGGTAATGATGCCACCCACGACCCTGTTCACCATTTATATAAATATGCGATCGATATTTTTTTAGCGACGGGTGACCATGTTCAGGGTTGCATATCTTCCAGAAGCTTCCTACTTCACAACCCAGGTGATGATATTTGATAACACCAAGCTAATGGCTATCTTGCGAATTTGGTCTGATGCTAATATGCGATAGATCGAAAATGACCCTGGTTGGCCGAGACGGTCCATCACTATTATTTAATAACATCTTTCCTGTCTAGACAAATAACAGTTTTCCCGACGACGGTGCAAAAACTCGGAGGCCATCTCATTGAAAATGTTTTAAAGTGACGTGACACATGTCACCTCTCCCGTAGCGTACGTGACGGGACGAGGCGTGTCATGATGTCGATAACAACCGCTGTCCCGACTGCATGGAGCCGCGTCGTCAGTCTGTGATTACAGCTTTTGTTGAGTTGGTAAATATCATACAAAGATAGCGGCAGTCCGCGACCTCATCTACGTGGAAAGTTATTTTTGGTTATTTTTCTATCCCTGGTAGGTACTTATATTTGGATGATAGGTATCTACCCTATGCAAGGAGGTTAAAGGGATGTACTACATTCATGACCCTATGTCATTTTGTGCCCTGACAACGTGTACATACAAAGTATCTTAATTTAAGAAGTGAAAGCGTAACAATTAGTAACAAATAAACAAACTTTCTTTCTAATTATAATATTGAGTTAATAATGATTAGGTTAGGTACAGTAACAGTTCGGTAAAATAATACTTACTTTCTATTGTCGTACATTATGAAAAAGCATACCTAGGTAAATAGTATGTAGTCATAAAAATAAAGCACAATTTATGCTAATTTAGCCAGATTAACATCTTTTGAATTGTTTTATTTAATTGTTCATAAAAAAAATTTAATAGGTACTCACACTTAGTGGTAATTATAAGGACATACCTTCATGTTAGGTAGGTAGGTAATATAAAATATGTTTTTTTGCAAAGTATTTTTTTTTAAAGTCTATTCTAAAATGAGACAAACTGACCTCATTGTAAACCAATCGAATAAAAAGAAAAGTTTCAAGGCTAGTAATATAATAAGTCTATGGTTTCAAGTCAGAAAGCTTTTGTTTCCAAACATCTTGGAAGAAACCTTGACCTGATGCCTTTTAAAACCCACTACAAATTAATTAGGTGTTAAATTTATAGGGCATCATTTGTGTGTGTCAGCATTTTCTGCCAATTAAAGTCATTTGGCCTTCAATCTCTTGGCTCCTAAGGGTTCACTGACGTCAGCTGAATTTCAAGAAGGAATTTTTAACGAGAGCCTAATTAAATTTACTTAGTTTGAGACTTAATAATTGGGTTTCCATTATTAAGTTTACGTCCAATTTATAAGAATTGAACTTACATAGCCTTGCATAGTTAACACTTTTATTTTTTTCCGGTATTTAGATGGTATCGGGCTCGTGTTCTAGTAACTTTTATTAGCTAGCAGTGGCGAAGGGTCCATACAAGCCGATTCCCATCGGCTTACCTTTTGGAAATCCCACCCCACTGATCCACTATGCAGATCACTACATTTTTCATCATTTTTGTAGAGTGGCTTACCTTCGCCATAATTTCACCCCTCGCCACTGTTAGCTAGTCATTTTAGTAGAAAGAAATCATAAACGTATCTAATCTACAATAATTTGAAGTCTGCAGAAACGTAAAATTAACAATTCTTTATTGCCTATTAATTAATATTTTTAATTTTTTCTATAAAGCAGATAAAAACATCACTAGACTAGTAATAATAATAAGTTTTGTATCTTTTTAGGGTCGTACTCAAAGGGTAAAAACGGGACCCTAATACTAAGACTCCGCTGTCCGTCTGTCTGTCTGTCTGTCACCAGGCTGTATCTCATGAACCGTGATAGCTAGAAAGTTGAAATTTTCACAGATGATGTATTTTTGTTGCCATTATAATAACAAATACTAAAAACAGAATAAAATTAATATTTAAGGGGGGCTCCCATACAACAAACGTAATTTTTTTGCCGTTTTTTTGGTACGAAACAATTCGTGCGCGAGTCCGACTCGCACTTGGCCGGTTTTTTATTACATAAGAAGGATACAATTAATATCAGTAAAGTCTCTAGGACCTAGGTAATGCCTATGGGTGAAAGAGGCTTAAGGCAGTGATCAGCTGCAACTTCACTCTAGAATGTATTTCAAAGAGTTATTTCATAACGTCGTTTTGTATCGAAAACGCCTGTGAAGTCAGCCACTTCAGTTGTACATTGTTAAATTAATCGCAATGTAGCATACATAATAGTGACAAAAGAGGTAAAAAATTAAGTTTTATTAATTTTGTCTCCTCAAAACCCTGTTATATTTTCTGAAATATAAAGAAATTGTTTACATATAGATTGCCATAGATATCTAAAAGCACAGCATGAATTTAGTTTAGTGTCGTTTCATGTGCCAATCTTAGCATTCCTTCCGTGCTAGCTCGAAAGGGCCGCGGGAGATATGCGCCAGGAATTTCTCATCGCAATCATGGCGTATGAATATTATACAGTGCCTTTGGTCTTGAACTAGCGATAATTTAAAGGCGTGAAATACACCTAATTTTATCGACAAAAATACCCACATGTTGGGGTCTATCCCCACTCCTGTTGGAATGGCCGCCATTTTAAATTTGACTATTTATTTTAGATGATCCTGCAAAAAAATATTAATTTCTCCAGATTTAGAAGTTCTACAGTTATGAAAAAAATACTGTTTGAAAGCTAGTAATATCATCTATCAATTTAAAAAATAAAATATGTCAATTTTTGGTTTAAATACGTCTTAAAAAAATACTGAAATAAAACTTTATACGAAATTTGTGCGATTTTTTTTGAGTTTTTATTACATATCTCAAAAACTAGGACATTAATGTCCACTTTTTTTTCATTATTCAAATACACAGAAATATTATCTACAAAAATTATCGAGAGTTGTTTTTGTTTGAACAATGACCCTCACGTAACCAAAAAATAATTATTTTCGAAAATGGACATAATTACAAGCATTTTGAATATATTTTAAATTAGGTTGATAATTTTATCTGAATACTAATTTCATCAAATGATAAAATCTAGTTTTAAGGAGTTTTGATTTTTTTTTATTTTCGAAAATAACCATTTAGTGCTTGTAAGGGTCATATTCAAACAACAATAGCTCTCGAAATATGCAACACAGAGCAATAAATTTTAAAGTCGTTCTGTAGATAATATCCCTGTGTATTTGAATAATGTAAAAAAAGTGGACATTAATGTCCTAGTTTTTCTAGTCCTATTATGTTATCACAATATTATCACAGCTTACCCTTTTTCATCGAATTATTTTTCTAAATAAACATTTTCAATGCTATTAGGGTACTACGTAATTTGTTAAACGTAGGTACGCATTTTTTTATAGAATAAGGTCAATACATGAAATATTAACCAAAAATCTTACTTTGAATTTTCAAGACCTCCTACCCCAAAATATATTACCTAACTAAGGGTTACGTTACGTAGCATAGGTTGGGTAGGTGGTAGGTATATCATAAATATGTGGTTTGCAACAGTGCTTTCACCATAGACATAGAAAAATTTTCGCTGCGCTCAAGAAGACCAACAAAGCGTGGAAAAGAGAAGTTAACATCATACGGACACGGTCTATGTAAAAAAGAGACAAAGGAGCAAGTGACATGTGCCAACATTTTTTACAGTAAGAGCCCCTAGCGTCCCGCCTAGCAAATGAGCAATCACAGTTTGTTTAAAATATTTGTTAATCTTAATTAGAATTTAAAATAAAGGTATTATGGAGCCATGGTGTCATGTGCTCTAAGTAATTGTGATGAGACAAAAAGAAACAATCCAAGTAATCACACTTTTCACAGGTAAATAAGATATTGCCACACTTTTCTTTAAAACCCAATTTCGCTACATTTATTCGTTTATCGACGAAGAAAACAGTATGGAACATAGTATATTAATTTCCTTTGCCATATATAGTCATATTTAATGAATCTAAGTCAAATTTTATGTATCTCATATAAAATGTATGCATTCGTTTTCGGATCACCTGTTTATTGACTTTGTTGTTCTTTGACATTCTATTTCTATGGCTTTCACTGTTTCGTATGTATTGTTATTTTGTAGTCGTTTTAATTAACTTAAGGGGAAAACAATTGTCGGGAAAAAAATCGTCTTCGTTCTTTAGTTCTACCAATGAAACTAAAAATTTTTACCAAAGAAACATGGGTTGAAAAACGTATTTTTTTACTTTCCCCGTATATTACAACGTTTTTGTCTAATTAATATGGGAGTACCAAAATTTTTGTTGTAGTTTCATTGGTAGAAACGACTATACAAAATAACGGGGTATAATAGAATGTGGGCAAGTCTTTACTTATTTGTTTAACGCTAAACAAACTCTTTAAGTTGGTAAATTGATGTGACCATAGTTTTGAACTTTCATTGAATTTTAAGTATTCGTTCATTGTAGTTTAATCGTGGAGTGTTTGGGACTGTGTGGGAGTTTTAAAGTTGGCTCTAAAGGCCCGTTTAAACTAAGCCTCTCCGAAAGTTCGGGAAATTTTAATTAAACACTATCCCATTGTAAACCGTTAAGCTCGGCAAACTGCTTTAGATTTTATCAACGGATTACTAACAAACTATAAGTTAAACATTGTTAACTTTTGTCACAATGGTTCTATAATTATCGCCTGACCACGCGAAGTGGCGAATAACGAAGCGAGATGACGAGCGAATTCTCTCTTCATTGCTTGCCCGACTGGCTCAACGCACAGCATTTCACAAATTCGTGGCATATCACATCACACGCCATGTATTTAGCCATTCGCTCGTCGCGTCGCCTTCCTCTGCTTCGCATGGCCAGGGGCCCTATTTTTGAATCGCTCGTATGACTTAGTTTTTTCGCATGCGACTTAAGTCACACTTGTCTTCCAAGTCGCATGACGCCAATTTTCCGTATTTTTGAATCGTTCGTTTCCGGTGCTGCCAATATAAACGAAATGTTGGATTTTATCCATTCCACGCAGAATCTAGAGAAAGCTAGTAATTACCGCAACGAAAACGAAACGTTATATCCATGTTTCTATTGGCTGTTACATAAATATCTTTATTTTTAGTAGAAAAGAATATCGCTCGCCGTGCCATATCGC
This sequence comes from Agriphila geniculea, assembly GCA_943789525.1. Taxonomy (NCBI): domain Eukaryota; kingdom Metazoa; phylum Arthropoda; class Insecta; order Lepidoptera; family Crambidae; genus Agriphila; species Agriphila geniculea. Next base: position 25,858,593 of record OX038871.1, read on the forward strand.
TCGACTGCAAACGAGTGCCCTCACCCACTCGTTGCGGTCGAGCGATTCAAAAATATGGAAAGTCATATGTCGAACGAAAATCATTCGAAAACAGCGCTCGACGCCAGCCGAGCGATTCAAAAATAGGGCCCCAGGCCGTTACAAATAGTTACTAGTCATAGGATTAAAAGTAACGCTGACCTAAAAAGATGGTAGTGAAATCCCGATCCACATTGTAACTAAGTGTCTGACACAGGGACGAACACGTTGGGCTGTGATCCAAGTCAAAGTAAAATATTTCTATGCAATGTAAACCTTTACAGGCGCTGTAAACTCATCAATCATACGATACATATCACCTAGGCCCCTAAGTACAGAAATACAATGTAGACGCATGTTGAACTCGAACTTGTCAAGGCGGACCATGGAGGTCTGTAAAACGGCCTTGATAGGACAGCAAAGCAAGACGGTCATTCAAGTTTTTCTCCTTATAAAAGAGGTACTTATATGTATCTTCGGGAAATATCCTGAAGAGATTGTATCAGGTGCGAACTGCGAATGTGAGGAGAGTCTTGATACCACTTGGATGACAGCTTTAAGAGCAGGTTGGCAGGGTCAAATAAAGGCCTAATACAAGCTGTTGTGTGACAGTTTAACATTAGCAGTCTTAACCCCCTGGTGATCAGGTAACGCAGAAATAGTTCGAGTTTCAAAATTAGTGGCAAAACGACCTATCAAGTTCCTCCTGAAGTAAAGATGAATTAATTTTGATTAATACATTAGTATTTATTTGATTGAATCAGGCGTCACTTCGGCGGAAGTCCCAAACCATTTTGAAAAAGAAATATATGTATGCTTCCCCAAACAATATATGGAAGACGGCACCGATAAAAGTTGCCGAAACGTCGGGAAAACCAAAAATCAAACCAAATGCTAACTAATTACCAAAGTACTTTTAATAAAACGCGCTAGTATCCGTTAAAAATTGTTTTATTTCAATACATATTCGAGATCCGCCGGGACACGATCCTCGGGGAGTGAGATCCTCAGGGAATAACCCAGCGCTTTTTGACTGCCTAATTAATTTCTGAACATTTACTCGAAATAACTCGTGGAAAAAGAATGTTTTTTATTTTAAATTACAAAAATATTTTTCACAACACTCCGTATCAAATGCTTACACTATCATTGTATACTATCATTATAATGTTTTTACACTATCTAGCAATTCACTCGCTATCTTTCTATTTACTTGATGGCTCCACAATAGCAAAGAAAATATACACTAAATAGGTAGGTACCTTTTATCAGGAAGATTTTTTGTAGCCACCAATGAGGTAGAAATGTTTGCACTGTTTTATCAGGCACAACCTTCAACAATACAAATACTGTGTAATATTTGTTGGGTTTATAAATTTTCACTCACTTATACATAAATGAAATGAAGGAAAAAATTATAAAAAATAAGATTCGCTGGAGAAATAATATAAAAAAATAATTTAATAAACTTAAATGCATTTCTATAAAGTTCCGAGCTGGTAATTTCATAAAAATACGAGCAGCCTTTTTGCTTTAGTCTTCCCGTGACCATGGCCCCCAATGGCCCCTGGAAAGGTGTCGAAACGTCGGGAAACCCAAAAAAACAATAAATCAAAACTAAATAATTCTAAAATAACATCTGAATTAATTGTTTTGTTTCTAATTTTAATATTATTTTTATTGAACCATTACATACATTGTCCCTCTCGCTGCCGCCGCGTCTGTCTACCTGTCTGAACGCGATAATACAAAAAGACTGAATGGATTTTCACTAATGGATGGAGTGATTCATGAGGATGGTTTAGGCGTATAAAACTCACTAAGATTTTGTGTAAATTGGCTGAAATATGACGATGACTGTCGGAAAAATCACGCCGGCTGGGAAAACGTGGGGCACCGTGTGCGTATCGTCTATCTTCGTGCGAAGCCGGACGGTCGCTAGTATAATAAAAAAACGGGTTACCTCTATCTGGCAGAAACTTGATGCTCCGAAATTTATTTGGCAGAACACACTTGGCAGAATCTTCTTTAAACGAATATTTTTAAGGCATAAAAATTGTTTAATATAATTATTGTTTGGCAGAATGTTTACATGCCCGAATTTACAATGGCATACTATTCAGATGGCAGAATTTCATTAGGCATAAAAACCTTTGGCAAAAATTTTATTCGCAGAATTTCGTTTGGCATAACGTTTGTTTAGTAGACAATTATTTGGTATAATTTTCACATGGTATACTACGAATATGGCAGAATTTCATTAAGAATAATGTCATCAAGCATATTGTAATCACTAAAAAATTGCATAACGTTAAATTGAATAAAAAATTTGTCTTAAAAAGTCAATATGTTGAATTTTGTAAATGTTGTGCTACAAAAGTCAACAACAGAACGAATCGCTGCAAAACCGATATGCATGCTGCTTGCTTGCATGCATGCTGCTTGCTTGCATGCATGCTGCTTGCTTGCATGCATGCATGCTTGAATGCTTATTTATGCTGCTTGCATGCTTGCCGGGGGGTGCAGGGGGGCTGGCCCCCCTGCTCGGGGGGGTTGGGGGGCCTGAGGCCCCCCGCTATAAAGATAAACTTTTAATGCACCTACCAGTAGGTTAGGTTAGGTTAGTGTTTTGACCATTCGCAGCGGAGCGAGCGAAGCGAGCGGAGCTCCACAATGCTTGCATGCATGTTGCATGCTGCATGCTTGCTTGCATGCTGCATGCTTGCTTGCTTGCTGCATGCTTGCTTGCATGCATGTTTATTTGTCTGCATGTAAGGATGCATGCAGCATGAAACATGCGTGTAAGCAATACAAAATTATTCTAGATATGAATATTCTATTAAATGTATGCCAAAAGATGATTCTGACTATAAACTGTCTGCGATATTATGGTTCTGACTGTGAACTTTCTGCGATATGATGGTTCTACTGTTTAATTATTATGGATATGAAATGTATGCCAAAAGATGATTCTGGCTTACAAAATTATGCGTTTTAAGTGTATGATAAATGAGTGTATGCCAAACGATTTTCTGCGACATGAAGTTTATGCCATTAGTTGTTATGCATAATAAAATTATGACATAAAAAGTTCTGCCATAAAAGGTAGACTCTAAAAAAACAACTATAGATCTAAATAGTGTAATTATTTTTATTTCATAAGGTCACACTTTCTCCCATAGAGGTAGGTAGGAATTACTTCTTTCCACTTGCTATAAATTAAAACATATTTTTTTTCGCGGCAGGTACTGACGGATATGAAAGTATAAAGGTACTTACTTTGATATCCGTCGATTTCGGATATTGATATAAGAATATTTTCAACGGTCACCTAAACGATCACCAGATGGGTGTAAAATATTTTCATTGAAAATTTTAGCAACCTAGTAGTATTTTTTGTAATTTTCTGGAATTATTAGGTATAAGGAGGTCACGCCAACAGGGAAATTAGAAATTAAAAACCTTTTCTGTGGATATAAATGCCTTCATTTATTTCCGATGAGTTAATTTTAGTGGATATCACTGAGCTTATGCATTATATTTAGGTTCTATAAAAAGCTCTTTCGATTTGCTATTAACTCTTATTTTCATGAATATTCTGTACTAAGCCACATCGAATTGTCAGCTTTTCGGTTTTGGTTTTATCGTTGAAAAGTGGGATAGGGTGCTAGCTTAATTTTATTTTAAGTATTAATAAAAATGTTAATAGAGATACATTAATTTAATTCCGCTAGCAACACAGGCTAGCAATAAGCGATATTTCTGAAGATTTTTCCTCGTAATACACAATTTCATTGATATCAAATTAGGTGCGGTTTCCATTCCGACAAGTTTTTGATATTGTCACGAAAATGGAGTCGTATTTTTCACGTACAAAGTATAAGCCCATAATCGCACCATCTACACTCGATGACATAAATGTAATAAACGTGTTTGTCGGTTTTTTATTACCCCGTGGGAAGTTTCATTCCGCCAGATTTAACCCTAGTTGAAATAAGAAAAAGGTGGTTCTTAGTTGCGAGTTAGAACTTTCATACTCGGGCCACGTTCAGGCTTATCTTGCTAATACCCAGACCGAAAGTGGCGGCGCGGCGATGACTTTTATTCAATAAAACTTTACATGGAATTTTTAAGACCCATAGTCTAGTATATTTAGAAGATATCATTACATTTCCTCGTAGTCATTTCTAGAAGTAGATATTTGACACATTTCCGTCTACCCAATCTACTTGTACGAATGACTACGAGGGAACGTAATGATATCTTCTAAAAATACTAGCTAGACTATGGCTCTTAATAATTCCACGTAAAGTATAAAAAACCTCTTTGAGCCCCATTTTTGGTATGGGATGCACCGCCCCCGTATCATGAAAGAAAAAAAAGGAAAGCCAATTTTACAGTTTGGCAATATAATGTACGATGGCGTATATTATACACTGTTCCTGGGTATGTATTAAAATGCCGAAAATTCGTAACACAATTAACGACCGAAATATCGACGTACAAAACACCTATTTTCAAAATACCGAAAATCCTAAATGTCGATATCCGATAGACCGAAACATGAAAGATCGATTATTGAATGACGGATAACTACCCGATCCGACCAAAATCCCGAAAGTTAAAATGTCGATACTTAAATCCCGAAAGTCTGTTTAGGTCTATTAAGACGAGGAGCGAGCGAAACGAGCGTGCCACGGTAGCGGCCGGCGAAGTGCCAGAACCGACCTACTGACATGTAACCCTCAGTTAACCTTCGGGTTTTTAAGATTCGGTATTTTAAGCTTAAGAAAAATGTCCTTTTGTGATTTTAAAAGCTCGGCCAAACAACCATTCGACCTTTTAATACAACTGAGAACCTCCTCCTTTTTGAAGTTGGTTAAAAAGTAGAACTTCTATTATCACCTATTTCAGAGAAAATGATACAAATGAGTTTGGATTTCAATTGGAAGTATTATTTTTCACCTTTTGAATATTCAATGAACGTTCTTTAGGCTTTTAGTAATTTATGATTTTGAGTCAATAATGTTTTACCTCAGGTTTCATTTGGCATTAATATGAAAAGTATTTTCCTTATTGTTGTAAATTTTCCGGCTCAATGGAAGAGTGTATTTAGTAATATGTTTTTTTCTGTATTTTATTATCATTGACGTCATTTCTGCTATTTACATAAATATTTGGTTGTTGTGGAAATGTAAAGTTGACGCTACTTGACTAAACACAAGAGTGAAATCATTACATTTTTAGATTTATTATAATAACGTGATTCACAACACGCAAAATTTTGCGATTTCTTTTTACATTGGATACTTTTAATGTCTAACATTGTCAGATTAGTCAGGGCAATTCATTTGAAATTTTTTTTGAATATTTTCTATGGAATGAGATTATTTCATTTCTAGTTTATGTTTATTTGTTACGATTGCATGGTCAATATTTTGAATGACGTCTTATTTTAATAAGCAGCTTGCTTTGATTCTTGTCTTCGGCCTATTGTAGGAAAAACTTTGATTGCTTTTGCACCACGCTTACGTGAATCGAACTACAATGGAGAATGTCTAAAAAAAATAAGATTGGCTGAATATTTTTTTATAGGCAGGTAAGGTAGGAATAAGCTCCCTTAGTAATAGAAAAAGGATTTAGAATTTTCGGTTACGTAAAATAAAAAAAAGGGTGTCACTTCGATTTCACAAATGTACGAAAGTAACAGCAGAATAGATATTACACATTTGCTTGCTCCCACTTGCCACAACCACAACATGGTATTAAAAAAAATTTTCAACACAAAATGTCAAAACTTTTTTTTCAACACACTTGCTCGTAAAGTGAGCCCTAATACATCGCTTTTAGGACCATAAACCGAACTATAACAAACGCGTGCAATAATATATAAAACACTAGTTGGTTATATAATTATCCCTACAAAGTTAAATAGGTACCTTACTGCAAATTCTATGCGAGTAAACAGAGCATTTTCAATTTAACCGGGTAATACAGTTATTTTTTTAGTAACAACAAAGAGGTTTGATGCCACTGAAAATTCATTTGCATTTATGGAATAAGTAAATGTGTAGGTCTTTAATTAAGTCAAACAAATATTTATTATTATCAAAATTATTTCTAATTTACAATATTTTGTTATAAAATATTAAAATATTTGCATTTTATCACTTAAATTTATAATTTTGAAGTGGCTGTATGCTCACTAACCCCTTTGTTTGCAAAATATTCTTGCATTGGGCGTGTGAAAAAAAAACAAAAAAAAACATGCGCGCCTTTTCTCATGATGATTATCATTTTGTTTTTGTTGTATTTGTTGCTGTGTGGTAAATTACTTTGTTTTTTCCTCGCAAATGTGTTGAAAAACGTCGTATGAAACTCTTGAGCTCTTACTTATTGCACACTCGGCTGAGTTACGCCCTCGCCTATGGCTCGGGCTGCAACCCACAGCCTTGTGTGCAATAAGCAACCTAAGCTAACTTGTATCATAATGTACTATTATTAATGTTGTGGTTTTAGCAGATGGGTCAAAAGTATAATCTGCATTCTGCGTTACTTTCCTATATTAGTGAAGTCGAAATAACTTTTTTTTTTTTAAATTCACGCAACCTAAAATTCAGAAACTTTTTTCTATTATTAAGGAAGCATAATCCTCCTATAAATATATTTATGAGGGTTGAAAAAAACGACGAAGCGCTTCGAGAAAAGGTAGGTGCCCTTGAGCTTCGCTTGGACGTCTTGGCGTGGGCACTACCGTGCCCCCAGATTGAGACTATTTTGACTATTAGAAATTGTTTTTTCGGCGAAGGTAAACCCTATAATATGGATTCTAAAATATTACGTACCATCACAAAACCAGAAAGATACAAAGGTACTTAGATGAAAATAAAATACTGTAGCCGGCCCTAGCGCGAGTTGATGTACCACGCGGCTCTCGGTAGTTTTTTCAAGAACAGGGCCGAGTTAGAATACTGGTACATTTCTTAACCGTGCTTGTACTATTAGTTATTCTGTGTGCTTCAGGCTCCCAGATTGTACGGTTAGCAACGGAACTTGCTTAACGCTGTACTTTGTCAAAATAACTTTTTTGATTTAGTAGTTTCAAAATGTGAGACATGTGTCAAAAAGTTACTATGATAAAGTACTAAAGTGATAAGCTACTTTCGTTGCTCACTGTACCTATAAGGAAACAGACTCAGGCATGGGAAAATAGAGGATTCGTCTCGGTAGCAAACCAAGTGGCATTAATGATTCCTTCGAGCAACAAAGGCTTCGTTTTAGAAGCCCGTCTTACTCTAAGAATGATTCATTATCAAATTCAAACATGATCGTATTTTCCTACAGTTCTAGAATTTGGTTACCATTCATGGCAAGCCATCAGAATAATTCAGACTTTCACCTGCAAATCAATATTTAAAATAATGTACATTACTTAATAGTAAAAATAAATACATACCCATATATAAGTAATTTTTTTCTGATTACATAAATATCAGGTTAAGCGAAAGTAAGCAAATAATATTTTATTGACGTCATTGCGTTGAAAAATTTGATGACAAGGTACAGTTTTGTTACGTAAACTGACCGAGGCCACCTGTGTCTGTGGCCACGCATAACAAACACGCGACTTTTAAAAATAGGGTCATATTATCTTTGGACCCTTTTGAAACGTTTGATGAACCCATACGTTTCAAACGATACGAATTTCTCTGTCATTGAGATAAAAATTTCTAAATTAATATTCTCTGTCTTAATTTGTAGGCTTATTCTACAGTTCTATTATTTGAAAACAAAAAGGCGGTTGCCTGACTGAAAGTGGCGCCACGATGAATTTTATTTAATATTGTAATTCTAATCCTATTAATATAATAAAGTTCAAAATATGGTTTGTTCCTCAATCACACAAAAACGGTTGAACAGATTGGGATGAAATTTGACACACAGATAGTTTATAGCCTGGTTTGAAACATAAAATACTTTTTATCCCAGTCAAAGGTTCCCTAAGGATTTTCTATTAACATATAACAACTCATTAAATAAAAACCAAGCCAAACCAAGTTTGAATCCTGGTAAAGGCACATAAACTTCTTTACCAACCTTATATCTTTAAACTACTAATAAAAGACGTTTAAGTATTATTTTTATGAAGACGGTAAATGATTTAGATTGTGCCTGTCTTGTAGAAACACTAATTAAGGTGATTACCCTACCGAAAACGGCGCCCTCAGAGGTTTTTATTTAATAAGTTGTTAGTAGAAAATTATTTTAATAAAAATTTTAGTGGAATTTTTAGGGCTCATAGACTAGTATTTTTAGGAGGTATCACTACATTCCGTAGTCATTCGTAAAAATAGATAGCAAATGTGTCAAAAACGGCCACTTTTAGCAGTTATACTACCCACTTCTGGCAGTGATTACGAGGAAATGTAATGATAACGTCTAAAAATACTAGACTGTTATGGGCCATAAAAATTCAATGTTTTTTTTTTTTTATTAAAATTGTGTTTTGGAATTAGAATATTCACCGCGGCGCCACTTTCGGTCAGGATAGCGCCTTAAAATCAGGCTGTTTTACAATCTTTTGTCAATGTCAAAAAACAAAGTACCTACGCAAATCTACGGTGGGAGACCTTGTGTTGAGAAGATCGCTAAAAAATAAGCAAGATGTATCGTACTTTCATACTTTGAGAGATCATTTGCGATGACCAGGCGCGGTCGCAGCCTGAAATTGGGGGGGGGGGGGGGTAGGGGGGGGGGCACTAATTATAATACAATTGCATTTTTGTTAATTTGTAGAAGCTTTTTCTATGTACGATTTGGGGGGGGGGGGGTCAAGTCCCCCGGGAACCCCCCTCCTCGGACCGCGCCTGACGATAACTTTAGTTTTTAGGATTGCAAAGAATCGCTTCCGCCTGGCGGCCTAACGCATTATTATTTTCCGATTAGGAAAATGAACAAAGTGTAAAGTACACTCGGCGTCAGAAAAATCGCACCTTTTCAAAAAGTAGGTACCTACTTCAAAGTTATTTTAATCCTTGAAAATCCTTTTAATCCAATTTAATCCCCTTCGGATTAGCCGACAGTCACTAGAAACCGTTGGAATACTCGTCGAACGGAATCAATTACTGAGATTCAGTTTCCGAGCAACATTACATTGCCTCATTTTTTTTTGCAATATTTGAGCAACTTCATGGGCAATAGTATCCATCTTGGGTATTCTTCTCTTGAGGATCCTTTAAAAAATTAAATAATTGGACTGTTGAAATGTTTTCTCCATCATCTCGATAGCGAGTTTACCCGTATTTCCTAAACTAACCCCTTTTATTTCCCTTTTATGGCGGCGCAAGCAAGCAATTATGGTAAGTATTATGTTAATTAAATGAAACCATTATTAATTGAAAGCTCATTAAATGTACATTCAATAGATACAGATGCCGGCATATAAGTTGGCAAGAGAAAGATGAGACAAAAGATGCGCTGAGTTTAGTGTTTGTGGCTACTGCGCATCTTTTGTCTCGTTTTTATCTTACCAAGTTACGTGCCGGGCGGTATATCAACATTTACACAATAAAACGTTAGCTAGCAATAGCAGGTGGCCAAGTCTAAACTTATTTTCGAAGAGGTGCGATTTTTCTGACGTCTAGTGTAGTACATGATATTAAAAGTATTTTTAGAAAACTGCAAAGTAGCTATAGGTAATATAGAGCAGTGTGAAAATATAGGTACTTACCTAGGTTCATTATTTTTCTAAACAGCGTACGAGTACCTACATCGGGCAGCAACCCATGTTTTCGTTCTGCTACATTATCTATAGGTGTTAATAAGCCATTGTAATAGTACGAAAACGTGATACATAATTTGATAAGAAAAACTTTACTTATCTGGTCTGAGGAAAGCTTTTCTTCGAACCAAAAAGTTTCGCTACGTCCGGAGGTCGTACACCTAATTCTTCATTAAGAAAAATATCAACCATGACGTTTTCAACCCGGTTCCCGTATGTAGGGAGGTCCGAGGGTTGAGGGTGTGCGGGGGTGGAATAAAAGCAAACGAGCGTCCCTCTTTACGGCACTCCGGTAGTAACTGGCGTGGGGACCGCACGCGTCACGCTCGCTGAAATTTCGCGCGATTAGTGAAAACTTGGTGAAACTCGAAAGATGGTGCTTGCAGATTTCTTGACGGAAACTAGAAGGCGATGGTTAAAGGTGAGGTTTTTTTCTTATCCGTTGGAATGTAAAAAAAGTTTGGTTTCATCTGTGTTTATAGAAAAACTCGTTGTAGGTGTAATCTGACAAGTGATTTAACGTAGTAAACATTGGAATTAGAATTTTTATTTATTATGTATCAGAATTTAGGAATACTGTCTGATGAGGATCAACTTTACTAGTTTTTGTTTATTACACGACTGATCAAAACAGGAGTGTAATGTGTTCAGGGTTCATGTATGTATGTAGGTATATGTGATATTTTTGATTAAAAAAGCTACCTTTTTACTTTATTTTGTCGAATTTAAAAAGATAGAATTTTTCTGTTTGCATTTTTTTTGCATTTATTTCAAAGGTGAATGAACTCCTGAATCTATTGAAATTCAAAATGATTGTCTTGATCGTCGCTTTGATAACTAAATGGGACGGGGTCGAAGTTAACTCTATTCATGCTATTGTAACAGAACAGTTATCTGTAACTTAAGGAAAAAGGACTAGTGAAGGCGACCGTACTATCGAGAAGATATTGACAGTTGTAGAGGTTCTGGATAAAATCTGGGTACCTTATTTGACAAAAGTTTCGTAGAAATGCTGTTCCAATTTAAAATTAAAACAAAAGATATCTGGAACCTGTTAAACAGAGGTGTAGTGGTAAGGCCCCTATATACCTCAAAGTGGCGCCCTCGTCTTAATTAAATTATTGCTCGATAAGTACATAAGTTTCAAATCTTCACATGTACAGATTATGAGCTAAGGTTCTATAGTTTATTTACAAACAATAACCTGAGTAAAATATAGTTGTCTATATTAAAGGTAAGTAGGTAAAAGAGCAAAGTGACCACTTTAAGTACTTTTGCCTGTTACTACTACAACGAACTATATTTTACTGAGGTTATGGTTTACTAATAAACTATAGAAGCTTAGCTTCAATATTACATGTGATTTTTGGAGACATTATGTACTTTGTGAGCAATTTTAATGAAGATGAGGGCGCCACTTGAGGGATTTAGTCGCCTTAATAGACAGATAACTGCTTAACACTACTATAAGATACGTACTACGTGTCACAGTACTTTTATTTATTCCCAGACTATAGTTAGAAGATTGCTTGAAAACGGATGTCAAGGTGTCAATTGAGAGTCTCTTTATAAAGCAATGGACCAGAGTGATATTATTCTCTTGCCAATTTATTTTTCAAGACCGTAGTTTAAAAATGATGCCAGGGCCTTATCTTTATCGGTTCACAAACATAATTACATTACTGCTTAATTACATTAACTCGTTAACAAATTGGTCTAACTTAATTTAGGGTTGATTAAAGGCAAATACATAAAGCACTTAATGAGAATATTATAATAAAAGCCAGAACAAACTGTGGCATAAAATGATGGCTGCAAATATATTGCATAACACATGAAACATTGTAATAACGTTTGTTACTAGCTGCTGATACTGCAAGTATGTTATAGGCCTATAGGGCATGCTTTCTTTTAATTATATTTTCTCAGTTTTTTTGAGTAAAACAGTGTTTATACAACGTGTTACATAATATTAAAAAATGTTTTATTAACATAAAGTTTCTATTCGAAACAAGTGGTGAGACTCCCTAGTAAGTAGATTTGATACACTTGTGTTAGAGATATCTCGCTAAAAACCCTTGAACCTTACACGATATGTTAATAATACTTAGGTACTATAAAAGTATTTGAAACAAAATAAAGGTTAACTAATTTAAAAGAACAACAATTTCAAAAAAAGGTAAGTTTGTTTTAAAAATTTTGTGTGTGTGTGTGTGTGTGTGTGTGTGTGTGTGTGTGTGTGTGTGTGTGTGTGTGTGTGTGTGTGTGTGTGTGTGTGTGTTTGTGTGTGTGTGTGTGTGTGTGTGTGTGTGTATCTGTTTGTGATATAATTCTATAATTAAGTTTATACAATTCTTAACTTAACTATAAAATTGCGAAAAAAACCCAGCTGTTTCATACAAAAAATAATAACGAAGTTGGAAACAATTGTTTTTTGTTCGCGATTTCAGTGTTGGTCCTCTAATAAAAGTTGTTCAGATTGATGGTCCCTACCCAACCCACCCTATCTACCATATTCGGCAATACGGGTATTTTTGTTACACTTGCATAACATAATATTCGTTTTATTATAATGCGTATGTAATTATTATTTAACAACTTACAACCATTCGATATCGGGGTTGGTCGTTAACAAAATACTTCATATCCGATATTATCTACATCTAATCAAACCATTATGAATAGTAAACTATAGTCAACAAACGATTGGCCTCATTTACGTATTTAGTTTCATATTGTAATGTGATATTTTCTCTAGCATCGCAGTTAACTGACCTAACCGAACTTAGATAACATTTCAATATTGCCAGAATACTTTTGTTTCATAATTAAGCTGTTGGAAGCAATGTATAGTTGCTGATGGTGCTGCGAAAATATATGAATAATAATTAATAGTCTCAGATCCTCAAAATTAAAAGTAGATGATATATTTAGTGGCCGCATTAGAGACTAAATTGCGTTATATCAAACCTGGTACGCCTAACTAATACCACCAACTTAACTGAGTCTGACGCCATAACAACAATTTGACATTGTTGTGTTTCGGCAGTTAGAGAAAATATAGCTAGTTCCTCAGTAGTTGAGGATTCCGGTTGAAGTGCGCTTCCACTTTGGGCATAACAAGCTCTTAAAACTTGCTAGTTCTTTGAATGGCTATCAATTGGTCTCTTCTGTTTGCTTTACTTACAGCGAGAAAGAGTTGTAACTATAACCTGGCAATTTTTTAAAAGCTTGCAATACGGCCTCAGCTTTGATAAAAATAATCAAAGGGCCTCATGTGAGACGATGGTCAAACACTCCTGTTGCCTGATACCTTTGACAGACGAATGATGATAATGAATTTTCAACTATGATCAGAACATTGTTATTTTCATTTTCGGCTTAGGTGGTAGGTGCATTTTTAGATAAAAATGTTTTAATCATAAAATGAAAACAATAAAACACCAGGAATTTTTACACGACTGCCCAAAGCAAAAAGAGTGTACATGTGTTCAGGGTTCATGTATGTTTGTGGGTATGTGAGTTCCTTTATGGTGGACATAACTTCTAAATGCCTGAACTGATTTGAATAAATGGGGTATCGTTAGAATCCTTACAGCATTCCGAGTGACACTGGCTATATTTTTTTTAGAAAAGCTATGGCGACTGTACGACGCCATTTTCAAATGTGAAAAAATTTTTTTTCTTCTATTATTACAATATGGGCATCAAAAAAGGCCTTGATGAGCACATTCCAATACTATAAAATATGTCACTAAAATGTGTGAAATAAAAATAAATAAATTAAAAAAATATTAAAAACACGACAGCCCTGCCAAAAACGAACTAAAAAATTAAACAACAAGTATCATTGCAGTCGGGGGACCTCTTTGATCAAAAATTGTTCCATAATAAGGTCCCCCGACTGCAATGACACTTGTTGTTTAACTTTTTAGTTCGTTTTTGGCAGGGCAGTCGTGTTTTTAATATTTTTTTAATTAATTTTTTTTTTTGTCAAACAAGTCTAGCGTTTTTGCGTAGGTAGGTAGGTGTAGGTATGTAGTTGGAATATACCCACCAGTTTTGACATCTAATGTGATAAATAAATAGTTGGTGCGCATTATTTACTTAACATTATTATGTACACTCAAATATGTTGTAATTTTACTAGTTTAGTTGCAAGTGACGTAAATTCTGTCATTATATTATTAATGTTAGTTTCTCTAATATTGACAGACGTAATATTTTCACACATTATTTGATTGGTACATATATTTATTGTTATATGACAATATAACAATAAATTGAATACTTAATAATCTGACTTTCATCAATTTAAAGTTGAAGGAAATAATTGCATTATTTATTTTTTAAATTTAAAATTGTTTTGTTACAGAGGTAACATATAAAAGAATGCTTTGCAATGTGAAGTCTCAGTCGCATTAAATTTTCGGGATTTCTAAAATCCCAAAATTATAAGCAAGTAAAAATTATTAATTGCTGAAAAACAAAAATTCGAAATCGAAATTAAATAAACTATAGCTACAGGCAGGGTGGTGTTTCATAATAAAATAATAAAATGGTAAAAGTTTGTTTTATATTTGTATAGAAAACTGCAAAGTCACTCAGACGCAAATATATTACTGTTTTCGATTATTATTTATTTATTTATTTGTTTAATTAAATTACATCAATAATAATACATTATGAAATTACTTAAAACAGTGTCACAAAAACCTATTTAGGTTTGACCGTACACTGTCTGCATTCATTATCTTGTACAATAAATCATTGAATTCACAATAAACAATCAATAAAATTGTAGGGTATTCATTCATTACCTACGATTTGCTTACGAATAGTAACGATGATCAACCAAAAGACAATTTAGGTGTAGGGTTGCCACTGTGCAGTATATTATGATTTTTTTTCAAAAGAGAGGCGGATTTCAGGGGTTCTAATAATTTTTCCGAAGTTGTATGCAACTCTATCTACTAAATATATTTGGATTTATGGCTTTTGTGTAACATTTGTTATATAAAAGTGAGTAACTTATATATATAGAGTATTTTATTTTATCACTGAATACTCTTTGTTTCTGTAAGATTAATGATTATCATATTTCCTCTAGACAAAGGGCAATTTAAGTTATCTGACAATAACCTAACCTAACAACAATAACTCGTAATCAGCATAGCTATTGATAGATAGATGCGTGAGAATGGCAATTTTTAAGTACGAGTAATCAGCTGTAGTACTAATTAGTACTTATAGTACTAGGAAATGAGAGCCGATTGCGGCCATCCACCACGTGAGCTGCGGGTCACGTGACCGCCAGCCACGACCCTTAGGGTTGCCTATTCAATATTTTAGGTTATACTGCCCCCCTACTCAAATGGCCAACATTCTAACATGAGCAATAGACGATTAAATAACATGTCGAAAACTTATGTAAATTGTTATTTACATAAGTACTTTGGTGTATTGTATGGAATTTACAAGTTTACGGCACGTAATTTTATAGTTTACTGCCTGTTAGTTTAGTTAGGTAGTTTGCTGCAAAAGAATGTTGGCCGTTTGAGTAGGGGGGCTGTTTTTATCAGAAAAAATGCTACGTTTATTTATTCAGCTGCTGAAAAAGTGTTCAATGTTTTTACGTTATTCTAAAAAGGTATTTTAGTTTGGAAACACTAGATAGAAAGGTAATTAAAAAGAATTTTATTGTACTTAATAGATTTTACAGTAATTAAAAAGTAATTTGGTACTATTAAGCTTTGAAAATTTTCTGAAAAGTTATAAATAAATTACTTTTGGTGATTATATATTATTATTAACAGATCAGAGGCCAGAGGCATTATTGTACCTATGTATTTTTTACTCAAATTAATATGAAAATGTAAAGACGTTCTCAGATAGTAGGTAAGTATTAAATATTACATAACAAAGAGATTTAAATATTCCATCAACCTGTAACTATTTCTATTATAATATTAAATATAGGACAAAAATCGACTCGCCACCAGGTTTTCTATTAACTAATATGAGAGGCAACGTGAGAAGTTGTTTGGTCAACTTTGTTGGCGTTTTGTCAAATGTACTGAAGCAATATCCTTCTCATTTGTCGGCTGGCGCAGCAGTCTGAAGCGGTACGACATCGCCTCGCCTTAGTAAACAAGCGTGGTTGTCATGGTTGCCGAGGCGATAGCGAGACGATGTCGTATCGCAGCTGCACCGCCAATGAGAAAAGGGCATGCTTAAATAGAAATACAAATACACAAGATTATCTTCTGATTAATCAAGGTAGGTTTTATTTAGAAATAAATAAATTTCTTAGACCTGTCTTTCATTGACATTCATTTTAAATGAATAATATAACAATAATGCCAAAATTTTAAATAAAATCAAAATATACATTTTATCATAACGTTACTATGAAATGCATAGTAAAGAAAAGTATGAAAATAGTATACTGAGATCACTCAGTGGCCCTACCAGGAGTTGATGCAAACTGTTTTCGCTACCATAAACTATCGTTTTCTCTCTTTCACTTGCATTGACTTAGAGCAGTTTATCCGATAGTTTATGCTAGCAAAAACAGTTTGCATCAACTCGTGGTAGACCTACAGATGTAGAGTGACAGCCCTGCGGCCATTGTCTCGTCGATTGCCTCACTTTGGCGCAGGATTGTTTCGTTTCGGATAGTATGACAGATTGACGGTAGATCCGATGACGGTCTGGCAACCACGATGTTTTCCTATTGCCTTAACAATAGAAGTTGTGAAATATTTGGCTCCTATGTGTACACGCCTATTGTAATTCTGAAATGTTTGTGCTAAACGTCATTGACGTTATCTTGGACGTCATACAAACACGTTTTTATTATGTAACTTATAGATACTACTTATCAGTGACAGATGTAAAAATATGAGAATTGGGAACAGAACCTAAATAAATACTTGATAGAAACAGTTCGTGATCAAAACTAAAAAAAATGCTCGTTTTGAGATAAAATAAATGGAAGTCTAACGAAAACTAATTAAATTAACTTTTAATGAAAAGAAGACATTTCTTTTCATTGAAAGTTAATTTACTATTTTTTAGACAAACTTATAACTTGGTTATTAAAAAAAACTTTTCTTTTGTTTAAAAACATATAAATAGAGTAAAGATTAATTAAAAATTACATTTTAATTCTAAATTATGAATGGGCTATACAAATATATGAACAGCAACGGATTTATTTTAAATTAGTTTTTATCGCAAACAGTTAAATTACAAACACTGAAACATTACCAAAAGTCATTTTAAAAATTAATGGAGGTTTTTTTAAAGGATTCTAAAAAGGGTTGAGTCCCTCGTGAAGTTGATTTAAAAATCTTTTCTATTCTACTGTGAAAATTCGTTTAGTAAAGTATTAATAAGTAGGTACTAACTAACTAAAAACTAATTTGTGATTTGAATATCTTTTGATATCTATTGATGGCGGTCGCCCGTGACTTCGTCTGCATGGGAAGTTTTTTGATATCCCTCGGGAACTATTATTTTTTCTGGATAAAAGGTACCCTATATACCCCGTGTATGTAAAATTGTACTATGATCGGTTCAGTAGTTAAGACGTGAAGGCGTAAAAAACAAACAAATATAGTAAGGAAGTAAAGATACCTGTACATTTAAGTACTTTAAATTTATAACTGAAGCTTCACTACAGTCACTTTTCCAGCATTAACTTTAAAAAAGTTCTAATTTAGTTGTTCAGTGTTTCTAACCGATAAGCTATCAGTTATGCTACGCATATTGTTGTGTCTCACATTATATGAAATCACCGTATGTATGATTTAAATTAATATGTTATTCATAAGCATAGTGGTATATAAATAATGAGTAAAGGAATAAGATAAAGACAGGAACTAAGCTAGAGGTTAAAAAACTCAACTTTGATCTCTCCGATTTATTTTCGCTAACTATCAATTCGATAATTTGTATTAAAATTAACTTATAAAGTTATTTAGTTATATGGATAAGTTACAATGAATTGCACTAGTTTTTTAACCGTATTTCGTAATCGGTCTTGGTTCAAATATGTAGCAAATGAAATTGGGCTCTGCAAAAAAAATCAATCGATTTATTGATGTAGTTTTTTAAATTATTGGTAATAAGTTATTATTTTTCATTTAAAATATATTAGTTTCTTATTTCTTGCACCCATTATTAATGTCACCTAAAATGTGTTTGTGTCCTAGACTAGGAAGAAAGTCTAGGACTCCTAGACTTTCTGCGTTTTAGTCATTCTGCATTTAGGTCTTTTTGCTATTTAGGCAGCGTGATCGAAGGTACAAAACCCAATATTCACGATTCAAAAGCGCTTAACTTTTGACTTGCAGGGTAAATATTAAACAAATGTTTTGTATAGACAACGACAATCTGTAATAATGTGCAAAGCAATAACAGTTTGTCTGATAATGTGGGGCTTAATGTACCTAGTAGCTCTATTTAAGTACCATGTTTACAGTGTATGGTCTACTACATAGTAATCTTAAATCAAGTTAATACAATTTAGCGAATCATTCGTGTATTCATGTTGAAACATGAGAAGTGTTTTATGATATAGATATATAATTTGTTTTTGTAGACACACTTTCTTTTCTAACAGTTTATTAGAGTTGCAGTTTTTATTCTTTATTATTGAAATTAATTTACTTTATAAACAATATTTATTGTACTTTTTGTATAATAATTTATACCATAATTCATTATATTTTTTTCGAAAACAACATACTTACTGTAATAAATCTCAACTCAAACATCTTAGAGACGTAGATTAACCGTATCTCTGCTAATTAAATCATGCTCGGGATTAAATAGATTATTAATATATCGATCTACGATCATAAATATTAATATATCATGATTGTATTAATATTCTATACCAACTTCCAACAAGCGGAATATATTGGCTGATCGTCTCTGATTAAAACATGAATAATAGGCACTGATTACAAATCTAGAGTTCGATAACAAAAGACCTATGACATTTGTCTTGTAGGTCGGAAGTTAGACCAATTAGAGCCCGTCTGACTTTATTAGTTAAATTGAATTGTAGAGGCAATCAGTATGTGATAAATATGATTGAGAAAGTGGGTTATGATTGAAAGTATATTCAAACTTAAACATAATCATTAAAAAACTACGACGATAAGAAATTAGAGATAAAAAATATTATCATCATCATCATCATATCATGAAATAAAACAATTTTTAACGGATACTAGCGCGGTTTTATTGAAAGTACTTTGGTAATTAGTTGGTATTTGGTTTGATTTTTGGTTTCCCGAAAGTCGGGAAAACCAAAAATCAAACCAAATACCAACTAATTACCAAAGTACTTTCAATAAAACCGCGCTAGTATCCGTTAAAATTTGTTTTATTTCATGTCTAGTGAGCGCGTAAGCTTGAGAAGTGAATATCATCATATCAGCTGCACTACACCCACTGCTGGGTATAGGCCTCCCCTGCGGATCTCCACGACGATCGGTCCTGCGCTGCCCGAATCCAGCGGCGCACCGCGACCTTCACCAGACCGTCGGTAAAAAAATTTTACCTTCTTCAAATTTCACTTAGTGATATTAAACTGAAATGTTCTTAGCTTTTGTTGCAATATTTATTACATATTATGTCTAACTTAAATATTTTATTCTGTACTTATGATGAAATATCTGTTACACCCACGAAGATTTTGTAAAATAATCTTGAAATTGGTTACATTTTTATTTTACACGAATTGGTAGTACTTACAACAACGTGTCATATTTTTATGACACAGCTTTTGCGGTGCCATGAAAGTCTGGTTCACATCGATTTTAAAATTAATTATTTATCTCACAGGCCGTATTCTGAAAATGGGATAAAAAAAATCGGGTTTCACTCCGGGAGTGCCGGCAGAAGTGAAAACTTGAATATTAACGTTGTGCATTTTTGATATTTTGAAATTAGCGGCAAAGGATTAAAATGATTTCTTTCCTATTCCTATACAGTCACACAATTCAATCAGTTTGTAATTAGAGAAAATTCTAAAGATTTCGCGCCAGTGGCCTTTTTAATTTCTACATGCACGCATTCTACGATTTAAACTTATAGTCACAGAGTATAAATGAGTCTATGATTTCACCGAAGAGATCGCTGCTATTAGTTCCATTTTCAAGATTAGCGCCTTGCTGGTGACACAAGTGTTTACGTCTTAAAATGACGCGCCGCCATTTTCAACGCACCCCGTAATAAGAGAGGGGGATACTTCCGCCACCAGCTGTCTACTCTCCATCCGTCACATCCGTCTTACACATTTTCGACCAGCCACGTGATTCTTACTGACGCGAGTTTAGCATTTTTTCCCCATACAAAAAAGCGTACAACGCCGCTAAAGAAGTTTTCACTTCAAAAATATTCTAATTTTATCGCTTCCAATTTATTAACAACGATATATGATATTTTTACATGATTACAGGGAGGGTGGAGTTTGGAGAGAAATTAAATTGTTTTTGTGGTTTCATTTTAATATAAAGTAATTGGATAAAGTTGAATAAACGTTGAGAATTTGCGGTGTTATTATTAATATAATACACACATCAACTTTGTCTAGGGATACCAGGTGTTATTTTCATACAAACGAGGTAACTTTGAAGCCTTGGTTTTCTGCCAGACATGTACTGTGCTGTGATCTGATGACGGCTATCCAGGGAGTGAATAGAGGAGATTCAGATCGCTATACACACCCAACTGATCTGACCAGCATTCTAAAAACGTAATGGACATGTTTAAAAAAACCGCGAAAATAGCATGAAAATGTATGGAAATCTTCAAACTGAGATCTCTAACCCATTAATCTTTTAGAATGCTGATCAGATCAGTTAGGTGTGTATAGCGATCTGAATCTACTCCATTTAGTCCTTGGATGGCCATCATCAGATTACAGCACGGTACATCCCTGGCAGAAAACCAAGGCTTTAAAGTTACTTCGTCTGTATGAAAATAACACCTGTATCCGTAGACAAAGTTGATGTGTATAATTCTTGTGAAGTTATATGATTTTATTTCTTATTCAAGAAGCCAAGTTTAGCATTAGAATCACAAATTACATTATCGAAAGCTGGTTTTTCTCCCATTATTATTGGGTTGGGAGTGGATTCAAGTAATTCTCAAAGGTGTAATTATTTACGATACGACAATTAGTGACTTTATAGTCACCAATATAATGCCACGGGTTTAAGGAGGCTTGTAAACTCTCCGTACCCATTCACTTCAATATTCTCCCGCCAAAGTAATTTTGATCTATAACAAACACTCAATATCAATCTGTATTGTGAAGTTATATGGTTTTATTTCTTACTCAAGAAGCCAAGTTTAGCATTAGAATCACAGATTACATTATCTAAAGCTGGTTTTTCTCGCTAATGGGAGAAAAACCCAACAATAATTTGTTGGGTTGAGAGTGGATTCAAGTATTCTCAAAGGTCTAAATAAAGTCACCAAGATGACGCCACGGGTTTAAGGGGGCTTGTGTACTTCCCGTACCCGTTCACTTCAATATTCTCCCGCCAAAGTAATTTTGATCAACACGCAATATCGATCCCTCCCAGTAAGTAGTATTTAGACAAGTATTTATTCTCATTCGACACTCCGATTTTCCGAAGATTAAAATCTGGAGCGCATTCCGGAGATTATCGTATAACATAGATAAATGTAAAAAGGAAACTTGATCCTGATGATCCATTTCACAGTGTGAATTTATTTACGTGACATTTTTAATGACATATTCATAGGCTTAATTTGTGATAATATTTAGCGATAAATTAAATTGAACTTTAAAATATATTTGAATTTTGTATAACTGATTTTAACAAAAAGACGGACACTATTCACATTATTATCTGCTTTCTTGGAATTATCTTGGGTGATAAAGCAAGGCCGAATTGATGTTTTAGATGTGAAAATTAGTGCTTGAATGACTTTCTTTGACCAGATGAAAAGATATTTCACTTAGCATTCTACGAAGTTACCACGAATGTTAGTAAGTACTATAAGTATAGAAAAATTCCATATTAGTTAATTAATAATATAGTGTGACCATCAGCCATTTTAATGTCCCCACTGCGGGGCACAGGCTTTCCTTATGGGTGGATAAGGAGGACGGGCCATAACCTACCACGCGGGCCCAATGGGGATTGGTTTGTGTTAACTACTGTAAATGCAGCCGGCACCAACAGTTTCACGTGCCTTCCGAAGCACGGAGGAGCTCGAGATTAAAAATTTTTGGTCACCCATCTCATAACCGACCCTTGCGAAAGTTGCTTAACCTCCGCAATCGCTGGGCCAGGCGCTATACCACTGCGCCACTGAGCTCTCTTTAATATATTAAATAGTTAATAATAGCGTAACTAGGGCCGAATAAATTTTCAACCCGTCTAAGGTCACGTGGGCGTCGAGGGAAATCAATTGAAATTCGGATCACAATTAGTAATTCTTCACATACGTATCACAATATTAATGTCAAAACTATGAGTAATAAGCATTTTCAGTTCAATTACTTAAATTATACAAAAATATTTTACTCAGTGAGACAAAAATTATGAAACTTATTGTTGAAAATAGTTGTAATAAAGGCACTTACTTTTTTCTTGCATTACTTATCTAAAATTTGAATGAATATAAAAGAAATGATATTTTAGTTACAACTACGTATATTAATTTTATCTTTATGGATATGTGCAAAGTAAACATTGTCTTACTTATAGTATTATTTAAATGAGATAACAGTGGAGCAGTAGTATTTACCGTTTAAGATACACTTTACGAACTCTAAAAACATTTAAAATGAAAAAGAATTCTAGGCAGTAACTTTTGATTATTGATACCTACCTATTAGTAGTCAATATGTATCTGGAAAGTAAGAAAAGCGTTTCAAGTTATCACGTATTATAAAAAATACGTTTTATTAAGTGGTAAAATAATAATATACGGATCTTTTTAGGGTTCCGTACCCAAAGGGTAAAAACGGGACCCTATTATACTAAGACTCCGCTGTCCGTCTGTCTGTCTGTCTGTCACTAGGCTGTATCTCAGGAACCGTGATAGCTAGACGGTTGAAATTTTCACAGATGATGTATTTCTGTTGCCGCTATAACAACAAATACTAAAAACAGAATAAAATAAATACTTAAGGGGGGCTCTCATACAACAAACATGATTTTTTTGCCATTTTTTGATCGATATTAATAACGACAACAGTTAGACAGTTGAAATTATCACAGATGATGTATTTCTGTTGCCGCTATAACAACAAAAACAGAATAAAATAAATATTTAAGGGGGGCCCCCATACAACAAACGTGTTTTTTCCGTTTTTTTGGTACGGAACCCTTTGTGCGCGAGTCCGACTCGCACTTGGCCGGTTTTTTTCTATAATTTTCGTACAAATACTTGCAAGTATAAATATTCATCGAATTATGTGCTCAATATGTGTAAATTGCTACAAGTAAATTACCCTCCCTATCTCCGATGCCGATCGAACGCCCTTGGATCTAATGTTCCATGAACTTTATTCTAGGGTTAATTTATCAAATGAAAATGATAATCCATAATTCAGCTGGGGTTAAAGTTAATGAATATTGCTAGTGTATTGAATAATAAACCTTAAGGGAACTACAATGGATAAAAAAAAGATTCTGATAGTTCAGTAGGTTTCTTCGACTGACCTAAGCAGTTGCAAAGAGGGCGTAGACACGCCGTCTCAAATGAAATATTTTATCACAGTGACTTGTCACAGATACCACCAATAAATACTCGTATCAACCGTCACTCGATACCGTATGTATAACATGAATATTTATTGCTTGGAACTGTGATAGCCCCGATCCTGTCATTTATGCTACATTATGTAGCTATAACTACATGAGTTCAATGAATTTCTCATCAATTTATTAGATCGTAGATAGTTGGTACCTAATTAACTAACTACATTCTTAGTTTCATCGTTCGACCGAAATTTAGATTATAATTTACATTGATTGAATATTGTAATCCTATAATATTGTAAGCCTGATTGATAGTGTAAGCCTATAATAGACCTGCATATATGCAATCTAGAAAATCAAATAAGTATCCTGTAAAAATGTTACCATGTGTACGGCTGTAAGCTTACCTTAATAAATAAAGAAATAAATAAATAAATTATAAATACACACATTATAGTGCTTTCAGGACTCTTTCTTAGTCCAATAAAAAGGCAAATCAATGAAGAAAATTAGCACAGACTTTTCACCTTCCATTTAACCAATGCTTTTAAACCATTGTAAATATGTAGTTACCTTAATCACCCAGACACAATTTCTTAATTAACCTGCGGCCTTTGACCTCTGAATAATTTAACTGTTAATTAATTTAGTAGCAATTTTAGGTCTCAAGACTTCGATTAACAACTCTTTGTCAATTAATATTATTTGAGTATACATTCATATAAAGCGCGATTCCGTTCTAAACAGGCGAGTCATTGCTATTGGAAACTAACACTGATAAAAACAAACCCCAAGTGTCAAAATACTGAAGGTTATGACCTCTATAGCTACTTAGCGTCAAGAAATTAGGACCTATTTCTTTATTAGTCCTAATAGACCAACCTTCAGATTCAATGGCATTTGAGATAAGTGCTGGGGCAGTAGAGATTACACTCATTAGTAAGTCGCTTGATGGACTTCAAAAGGAAACTAACCAATACTAAGGATATTAAAGAAGAACATTTAGGAAACCAAATCCCGTTAGAAAATTACCCCTTAATCAAATAACTTTAGATAATCGAGAACTAGTTAATTTCTCCAACTGATTTTTAAAACGATTTACAGGATTAAATTATAATTATTCCATTCAAATGAAATATAACATATTATTAACTAATTTCGTAGTTATATGAAGTCGGCTAAAAAGAACTGCGATACGCACTTTTAATGAATAGAATGTTAGTTTCTTCAGATTTTATTTAGCTCATGCTAGTGTAAACACAACTCATCGACGTCAGAAGTTTTCACAAATGGATTTGGTATTTCCATCGCATTTGTTTACTGTATGTAATTAATTTCATCCATAAAATTTAATTTTACGTAAACACCTACGATTTGTTTACCTGGTTCCACGTTATTGGCAACTTATTGTTAGTGAAAGACAAAGGGATTTTGATATCAAGATTGTCTTATTTATTGAATTTACAAAAGAAAACTAACTACGGATTTTCAGTCAACCGCACATTAGGTTAATAGGGTTTCCAGATCTAATAATGATATTTCCTGACTTTTCCCCGGACTTTTCAGTAAATTTCCTGACATTTTGTATACCTACATCTTCATTTAGTTGATGATTGGTATTTTTTTCTTACTAAAATGATTAACAAATTATGTGTTTTCATTAAGTACTTACACTTTTTGGGTTTTCAAAAATCCCTGACAACTACTGTTTTTCCCTGTTTTCCTGATGAACGCCTGAAATTCCTGACATGTTTGGAAAATTCCTGTCATCTGGTTACCCTAGTTATATAATACCTATTTATCGTTGAAAATTACATCAAAACAAACTAATTTTCTTTTTGTTTTGTTTCAGGCCTTCAAGCTTTTCAAAGGCAGTCGGTCGCGCAAGAGCACGCGCAACCGAATCTCTCCAGCGCTGGTGCGTTCTCCATCATATAGCGGAACCGTCGACGCTCGCTCAGAGATTGACTTGCAGCGCTTTTGCGCTTGCCGCGCGTCGATGCCGCCGCTCCGCCTAGCAGCCGACTGTGACTCTGGCTCTTATCACAGTGGATATAACAGCTACAGTTCCCGAAACGAGTCGGAAAATGATTCGAACTTCGATGGCGCTCGTTCCGATTCAGCGTACGACTCCGCTAGAAGCAGCCCCTCGAACCACAGAGCTCCCGTATGCTACGCTACAGTCACCTATTTTAATGTCAATGACAGCGAGGATAGCAGCAGTATCAGAACAGAATACACGCTCCTTGACTATGAAGCAGATGCCGATCAAGATGAGTTAACGCAAAACATGATCAATGAAAGCATAGAACTCGTCAGTTCGTTATGAACTGGTTAATAGAAAAACAATTTGTGAGTGAGGCTTCGTGAGTTCCGCTAGGGATTTACAGCACTTTCCAATGAGTTTTGTGTTCCAATTGTTTTCAGAGTTCAAACAATACGTATGAACGTAATTCGCCTACTGAAATAAAACCTTCTGTTTGAAAAAGTAATTACTAACCTGAACTAAGGAAAATCCCATACATTTTTGTTTTCCCGAACATTTTCTAAGTACAGTCGGTGTCAGATCAACCATATGTGTTTGTGTGGTGTGTTGTAACTAGATTTTACCCTTTTCCCCTACTACCTATAAATGTCAAAAACATTTAACCAATTTCAAACTATTAAGAAAAAATCATGTTTATAGACAAATAAGTCTATTTCAAACCAATATCTGTACATCTTTTAGCGGAGTTAGCGTATGATAGGTTTACCAAAGTGTATGTGATAATAAGAGGCGAGAGTATAATTAATAAGAGTTAGTATAATTAGATGTTTATGTCCGTTGATCTCAAACAAATGAATTTTATTAGCATGTAAGAAATAATAAGATCCGTGTTTTTTCCGCTCTTTCTGTACAACGATGTTTTACAAAATTAAGTATTCATTAAAATTTTATACGCGAACTGACTAGGTACTTGTATAATATTCCCACAAAGAAATTTTTTACTCTACATTTATCATTATAGTGTAAAATATATTTTCCATTGATAACACATAAGCAAATATTGATACTTCTGTGTACTGCAAAGTATTAGTCTTATCTAAACTGAACTGTCGTCGGACATAACCTTATCCTCTGGTTTGTACAAAAACTTTTTCTTTCACTCAAATGACTTAAAATGTATTTACAGTAGGAAATCGATATTATTTCTTGTGGCAATTAAATTTAATATTTGATTTAATACTAAGAAAATTCCAAGCCAAAAAGTATACGCGGTGCGTTGTGTTTAGTTTAATTAGTTGTAAGTACTGTATAGTTTTAAGCCTTAACATAAATATTGATATTGAATGAGGATTAAAATATCTTATATTTTAGTTGTTTTTTTTTTCTTGATAATCTATTGTATACATTTTTTAGTGTTTTATTAAAATTAGCTTATTTCAGATATCAATAGTAGTTCGGGAACTCATACTTAAACGTAAACCAATTGCAGTAGAATTAAAATAACTTTGTCACATTTTGAATTCTAAAATATCATCGAATTTACTTTCATTTTTACTGCATTGCATTATGTCAAGTAAGAAGTACCGCTGCTGCATCGGAATTGCATTTACAGTCAGCAAAGAAAGTCACTTAACGCTTTGGTAATTTGTCATAGCAACTTTTCTGAGAGATATCTCACGGTTTGAAACATTAGTCAAAAAAAAAGTCACTACGACAAAGAACTAAAGTGTTAAACAACTTCATTGCCGACCGTACCTACTTGATATTTGAATTATATTTTTTTCATAAACATGCTTGGAAATTCGATCATTATTTTGACAACCTTCTTCGAGATAAATCGGATTTGCTGGAAAGTTCCGATAAAATACGAGCAGCGGCTTGAAAAGTAGGTATGAAAATCCATAACAGTCAAATGTAGTAGAATCAAGTAGAATGTACTCAAATGTAGAGATGAAAACTCTTAACAGCCATGTGATTCTAAAAGGCAACGATCTTTTTCAATGAAACACCCCAACAAAGGAGGTAAAATCGCGCCTCTTCAGAAATGTACAATTATGATTTTATTGGCAGTGAAAGTGGAATATGCCCCAGTAGTTTTACATTTTTTTTTTTTAAATAAAAATAGCTTTATTTCTGAAATCATTTTACAATAAGTTAACGCCGAGACTTCCCGGTAAGTAATCAAAGATACTTGTGGTGAGAATGACTCGTAACTTCCCAATTGGATTACAGCAACGATTTAATTTAAAGGGTTTCAGCAAGCTTACAGTTAGTTATAATATATTTGTAATATTACAATTAAGTTAGTACGCGTGTGTGTGTGTGTGTGTGTGTGTGTGTGTGTGTGTGTGTGTGTGTGTGTGTGTGTGTGTGTGTGTGTGTGTGTGTGTGTGTGTGTGTGTGTGTGTGTGTGTGTGTATGTATGTGTGTGTGTGTGTGAATGCCTATATGGGACTATATTCATGTTACTCGAATAAGTAGATTTTCAATTTCCTCATATGATTGAGATTTTAACCAATCAGTCACCTCTTTCTTACATTTGTTCAGCTGCATAGGATAGATATTAAGTACACGATTAATTTTATTGTAAACATAAGCGGATTGGTCATCATACTGACGTCTGGCGAAAGCAGTGCGAGTAGGATCTGATGTCATAACAATATCATTTCTTCGTTTGTTTAACTTAGCTTGGTCGAACTGTGATGATTTGTGACATTTAAGTATAATATTAAGAATGTACAATTTTCTTACTGACAGGAGGTCACTGATCTTGTACAGGGTATCTGTAGGAAACCTAAAGGGCTTGAAGTACATCACTTTAATCAGTGATCTCTGCGCTCTTTCGACGTTTAGGAAACTGGTCTTGTCCGCACCTCCCCATACCGCAATGCAGTAGTTGATAACGGATTGTGCCATAGCAACATAGATTTTATTTAACACCTCAGTCCTCATCACGTGCCTCAATGTTTTAAATAACCAGATCAGTTTCCTAATTCTGTTCATAGTGGCTTCAATAAGAGAATGCCAGCTTAGTCTTTGGTCTACCATTATGCCTAGGTATTTTGTACATGTCACTTTTTGTAAAACTGGACAATCGCAATCCAAGGACGTAGTGTCTGAGCAGCTATGAATCCTCACACAGAAGCCATCTCCAGGCTGGGAGGCAATATTAGGAGTGAAGCAGATGTAATTTGTTTTCGATGTGTTTAATGTGAGGAGATTATCATCAAGCCATTTCGAAACCACAGATAAACCCTTCTCAGTTTTATCTCGAACGACCTCCCAAGAGTTACCCGCAAAAACTATTGCCGTATCATCGGCATAGCAGAATACCCTTCCCCCAACACCCTCCAGATTACACAGTTCATTTATGTAAACCAGGAAGAGTGTCGGGCCAAGGACACTTCCCTGCGGTACGCCGAATAAAACTCCTTTTTTGTCACTCCTATATCTATCAATTTTAACTTCTTGAGTTCTGTCCTGAAGATAACTTTTAAAGAGAGACAAAGCTGTACCTCGGATTCCTATTCTCTCTAGCCCATACACAAGGATGGGGACAGATACAGTGTCAAAGGCTTTTTTTAGGTCTAAAAAGACCACAAGACATTTGCTACCCTTATCCACTTCCCTGACAATCGAAGAAGTAAGGTCTATGATAGCATCCTGGGTAGATATTCGTTGCCTGAAACCGTATTGAGCGCAAGACAAAATTTTGAATTTATTTAAGTAGCTTATTAGTCTTTCGTTTAGCAGTTTTTCAATTATCTTGGAAATAACGGTCAACACGGAAATAGGCCTGTAGTTATTAAGATCAGATCTGTCGCCACCCTTGTGCACAGGAGTCACAATCGATCGCTTCAATGCTTTAGGAAATACCCCAGTGCGGAAACAAAGATTAGCTAATGTGGTGATGTGGGGTACTAAGAACTCTCTGGCAAACTTAATAAATTTGGTGGGTATGCCATCCCAGCCAGGAGCACTATCCGAGTCCAGTCCCCTGAGAATGCGATCAACTTCACATGGATCAGCGTCCAGCAGAGCAAATAAAGACGAGTGAGCCATTTGAGTGCCAGCAACGATAGAATGAGAGTCTAATTTTTGGCCAACCCGTTTTCTGATGGATTCTGCTAAATTTTCACCGATGTTTACAAAGAAATCGTTAGCGTAGTTCACTGAAGTCTGGGGCGATGCTGTAATGTTTACGAGTTCTATGTTCATAGTTTTAGGTGGTTTATACTGAGTGATATTATTTATAGTAGACCATAGCTTTTTAGGATTATTTATTGTTTGATTTATTTGTCTTTTATTGTATTCACGTTTTAACTTTTTAATTAGATTACTACAAAAGTTGCGAAAGCGTTTATAGGTAATTTTTAAAATTTCATTGTGTGAATTTGTTTTTATTTTCATCTGCATACTATTCCTCAGTTTTATACATCGTATAGCACCCAACGTAATCCATGGCTTCAATATCCTAGTTTTACTTTTCAATGAAACACCCCAACAAAGGAGGTAAAATCGCGCCTCTGCAGAAATGTACAATTATGATTTTATTGGCAGTGAAAGTGGAATATGCCCCAGTAGTTTTACATTAAAACAACAACATTGAAAAAAGCTCCTCTCTTCATTGTACGGACAAAATTATTGAACGCGAAAAACGTTAGCCATCACTAAAATACTCGACTTATTCGACTATAATTATATTTTTTAAATCTACCGCAAACATTCGAAATACCTTGTTTCGCCATAATATCATAAAACCGGTCGCACTGTTGCAATTATGATATTTTCGAGCACAACAATGGCTGCTGGGGTTGAAAAGATTCGTGCGAGTATTTATGCGCAGTGTGTGCGAACAGGTTTCCATTCAAAATCATTCAGGTGACAATGTGAAGTAAGATGAAAAGTATGGTTGAAGCTTCTTTGTGTCCAGATATGTTTTATGCATAATGAGGTACTTAGCTAGTCAAAATTCTGGTGATAAAAAAAGTGAATCAGGCTGATAATTTGGATGTTTTCATAGATGCGATGTTACAGAATTAGTATACGATTTAATAGAAGCCGGACAAGTACTGACCTACAATGTGATTAAATTGACAGTAATCCACTGCAAATAGTGTTGTAAAAGAACTGAGTCTTTTAGTCCTCATTTTGCGGCTATGAGTTCTTTTTGCAGAACTCACGACTAATTAGTCTTCTGAGTCCTGAGTCTTGAGTTCTTTTGATTCTTTCCAGTTCTTTCAGTCCTAAAATTTCTCGAGTCGTTAGATTTATTCCAAGTCTTTTCGTTTTTTCAGTCCTTTTTAGCTCTTTGAGTCCTTTAAGTTCTTTCAAGTCTTATGATTCGTGAATTATATACCAGGACTGCAGTCTAATCAAAAAGACTCGTGTCATGTAGCCTACACGAAAATAACAACGCCATGTTGAAAATATTGAAAAATCCAAGATGGCGGCCAACTTTTTTGTTTGGGGGCCGATTTCAATGAAACTCGGTTATCAGTACTATTTTGACACGAAAATAATATCGTAATGTTGAAACCCCCCCCCCACTTTAGCCCCTACCCCCATAATAATTAATTCGTGCAAAACTAATCTATTTTTTTACTGATGAAAATAAGACAGGGTAAACTTTAGAATATCAGTCACTGAATTTTGGGCTATGGTTTAGGGGGGGGGGGGGGGATGGTGGAGTCCCCTTCTGTTCAATTCCACCCTGCGGAGGCTTATAGTTTCCGATATATTTGTCCGACAAGAAGAATTTTTGTTCAACCGAGCTATATCGAAATCAAACCCTAAAACAAAGATGGCCGCCCCTTTGACTTTTTGTCATTTTTAACATTACATTACCGCTTTCTTTAGATTTAGTACTCGAAACCGGGTTTTATTTAAATCGGCTTACAAATAACAAAGTTGGCCGCCATCTTGGATTTTTTTAAATTTTCAACATTGCGTTGTTATTTTTGTGTTATAATAGTACCAAAAACCGAGTTTCATTGAAATCGGTCCCCAAACAAAAAAGTTTGCCGCCAACTTGGATGTTTTAATATTTTCAACATTGCGTTGTTATTTTCGTGTCATAATAATAGTACCAAAACCGAGTTTTATCTAAATCCGCCTTCAAACAAAAAAGTTGGCTAGTTCTTTTTAGGAAAGCTAAGTTTTTATTTATAGGACTTAGTCTTGAGTTCTTTTTGTAAAGAGTGAGCTCTTTTAAAAGACTCAGTCTCGAGTTCTCTTTGGCAAGACTGGAGTCTATTTTAAGAAGACTAAAAACTCAGAGAGGCTTGAGCTTTTACTTATTCTATTTTTACTTGAGTCTTTACAAAAAGACTCGAGTCTCAATATTAGGACTAAATGACTCAGTTCTTTTACAACACTAACTGCAAATTCACTCGTGAATGTATAGCAAAGAGGAATATTTTACAGATTAAAATACGTCGTTTTGTACCACAAGCGCTATGAAATTGTCGCAGATCACTGTCTATTGTCAGTTTAAACCACTGACATGAAACATTTTTTTTTGTGTAAATATATGCAGGTCAATGGTTTAAATGCATTGTATAGATGCCGGCATATAAATTGGCAAGAGAAAGATGAGACAAAAGATGCGCAGTAGCCATAAACACTAACTAGCTACTGCGCATCTTTTGTCTCATCTTTTTCTTGCCAATATAAATGCCGGGCAGTATACTACTATCTTTTATTATAATGAAGTATGAGTCTTTTGCACTAACAATAATACGAAATATTCGATATGGCAAACTTGTCCACACCACCCCGAGTCTGAAAGAACTTATACTTTTATCAGTAATCATCAAATTTTTGATTATTTTCAATAGTTTCATACTGTACTTAATACTTATGATATGCCCATATTAGAAAATGACTAATGTTTTTGAAATCATCACAGAAATGAAGTCAATATTAGCTTTTTCATAATGAACATGGTGGCTTCCTATGAAAAAAAAAACAAATTGACGAAATACTAAAAAAAAATCAACATTTGAAACTCGTCCGCGATCCCGGAACAAGTTAGTCAGGTTTCGCGGATTTAGACGCAAGTTCAATACAAATTTTAGTAGTTGTTTATTAAAATGTACTTATATTTAGTGGGTTTGGAACATTGTAAAAGTATTGCCTATTGAATAACTATTGTATGGACACCTTTTATTTATATTTGGACACGTGTTACTGCTCGTTAAGTGTTTGTATACATCCGAGTGCACGTGGCTTCGCCTGTGCTGAATGAGAGCTTTATAGCAAAAGATATAAAATAAAAATGTATGACTGTTTCAAATATCCATCATAACGTAAATGTGAGTGAAGTACATACATACATACACTCACGCCTGTTTCCCATGGAGGTAGGCAGAGACTATGGATCGCCAACTGCTACGATCCTTGCATACTTCTTTCGCTTAATTCACATCCATCAATCTTTTCATACATGCCCTGCGGTTTTTGTCACTGCGTACACCAGCCTTTTTTATAATAACCTCTATAGTAACTAATGAACTAATCAGTCCTATTTATCCAAATCTATATTTAGAAACTCCTCTGGGTCTGTATTTTTTTTTCTAACGATTTACTGAACGAATTTTACTCAGAGGTTCCGAAATTGACAACAATAATATAGAAACGAATATTATCAGACGATGCTAGTGAAGATTTGATAAAATATTTTGATCATGATACTAATAACTTGCTCGGGCATTGATGGTACAACCAGCAAAAACACAACTTTCGTATAAGTTAAATTAATATAACGGACGTGAGTCAACCTCGATTTCTAGACAATGGTTACATCAATTTTATTTCTTCTCAATCAGCCATTATCAATAAAAACCAAAACGGCTTCCAAAAACATAAAAGCACGGTCAACGCGGTTTTTCACTTGGTCGATAGTATAGGCTAGTTGACAAAATTTGGAAAATAGTTTAAGTCATTTTACCTATGAATTTTGCGTTTTAAGAAATGAACTCAAAATAACATCGAAAAAGGCCAAAACTGTCATGGCGTCTTGAATGATGTCACGCCTCGTGAAACATTCGTGTTTGTTTATGACCGTCATTGTTCACACACACACACACACACACACACTCTGTTCACTTATCGAAAATGACAGCAACAACAAATGTTTCGCGAGGCGTGACGTCACGCGTTTCTGATTGGTGTTCAATGTCACGTGATTAAATGGCCAATTTCGCCGATTTTATTTTCCGTAAATATTGGTAATCTTTTTTATTTTAATGAAAAAAGTGTTTTGCATGATTAATAAAACATTTGCAAAACATGATTAATCATTAGAAACCTTATGCTAGCCGATTTATTCTTAATGGAAACTAGCCTATTCTACGTAGTGCAAAAAGTAAAAAGAAAACCACGGTTCTATTTCTTGATATGTCTTCCGCATTTGATCTGGTTTCTCATGATATTTTGCTGGGAAAACTAAAAATATATCCATAGTAGTAACATCAGACATTAGCGCCTCCTTGGCACAACACGGGATAGACATAATTGAAACTTTGACATTAATTACTAACTGGTTACAAAATAATAATCTTAAAATCAATTTATCCAAAAGTAATTTAATAAATTTCAATAATATTAAAGGTGACTCCATTGACATAACCTTTAACGGACAAACTCTACGGACGGCTGAAAATGTGACATTCTTAGGTATTATTAGATTCAAAATTTAACTGGAAAGAACATGCACAAAAGTCAAAAGGTATGCAACAAGTTAAATAGTTTTGCAAATGCTTTACATAAGTTAAATATGATAGACCGCAATAACCACTTATTTCGCCTATGTTGAATCTGTTCTTAGATACGGCCTACTTTTCTGGGGAAATGGAACCGAAACTAAAAAGCTTTTATTGCACAAAAAAGGTGTGTTCGTGCAATATGTCACATAGCCCCAGCTGAACCTTGCCGACTCTACTTTAAACGCTTAAAAATACTTCCATTACCATGCATTTACATTTTTGAAGTGGGAGTTTTCACATATCAAAACATAAATAAATTCTAATTCTAAACTAAGTCTAAAGATTTGACAAGTAGAAGTAATAGAAATCCTTATAGGTTAGTATTAGACAATATACCTAGATCAATGTGCTACTTGAAAAATTGTTATGCGATGTGTATTACCATTTTTAATCATATACCAGACGCCAATAAATGTCTACCCTTGAAAAAAATTAAAATAGTCCTGCGCGAATGGTTACTCGAAAATACCTTTTACTCCGTCGATGAATTCTTGCAACATAAACAAGTAAAAAAATAAATATATGAAATTATGGTAGATGCATGGACAATCTATCCCATTTTAATGTGACGCAAAATATAATTTTACATTTTACTTTAAATATTAATATTTGCATGCTATCATTCTATGGCTAAATAGGTTTAAGCAACATTATATTATATCTGACCATCGCTGTTACACCCTATTTATGGCAAATAAACAATTATGAATTATAAAGTTTTTGGTGACAATAAAAAAATATATAAGGGTATCCATATCACTATCGCTACCAAAGTAAAATTTTGACAATGATAATTAAGTCTAGACAATGACGCCAGTGCGCTTGTTTGTAAGCCACGAATGATAAAACAAATACAAATACACAAATTATACTCGCTACTGGCTTGAACCTACAAATATGAGTTCGAGATTGATAAACCTTTACTGCCGTTAAGTACTCATTATTATACTATACTGCCGTATAAATAAACGAAGAATAAGTTTATGCCTAGTTTAACCAAAAATATTGCTAGCAAAGCAAATATTACTTCTTACTTTTTGTCTCAAAGCGTCATTTTCCTAAACAAACTTTTTGATAATTCTAAGTAAAACTTTTTCTTCGTTTATTTGTACTGCAGCACTGACGTCCATTATACAAAGTACGCTGGACAGGCTATTGTCATGAAATGACAGCAATTTTTTGTAACTAATTAATTAATTTTGGAACTAATTAGTTCTAAGTACTGCCATAGTATAGAATTTACTGGTTTCAGCACCAATATGGCGATTTTCAAATCGGAACAAACAATTGGTGACGTTAGCCTGTCCAGCGTACTTGTATAATGGACGTCAATGTACTGCAGTTAATGATTCTTTCCTCGGGAAGACCTTTGTTTAGTAGCACAGACTTTTGTTGTAGATATGGTCTGTGTCTAGTAGATACCCAAAAATCTTATATTCATATTAATTTAAGATTTTTGTAGATACCTTTTAGCACAGACATTAAATAAACTACCTATAATATCTATGTGAAGAATTGCAATCGAAAACTCTTTTTTTGTTCCAAAATGAAGCTACGGAAATAAAATAGAAGTCTGTAGTTTCGTGGCAGATATTATTTTTCAGGCGTATTCTTGTGTAAATTGTTTTTAGATTTGCTATTTTTTCGTGCATACTACAAAATTGATTTGCAATATTCAGAGGTTACGGAATATTTTCAATTCATTATTAATCTGTTTTACTTAATAAATTAAAAAAAAACCGGTCAAGAGCGAGTCGGACTCGCGCACCGAGGGTTCCTCCATCATAATTGCACCATCAAACCACACTGCAGAGTAGAATAATAAAATTAGTATTGCAGTTTAAGATTGATTTTGTATTGCCATCTCTTGACCGATAGTGGAACGAATGTTAACTTTTTTAGAAATTTGACAATTTCTAAAAAAGTGTGCTATATTTGAGATATTGTTTTCAGATTTTTCTCTTGGCAAACTTCGGAGATAAGGGGGGGGGGGGGGGAACGGTATGTTTTTTTACATTTTTCATCATAAGTCGAAAACTATGCGGCCTAAAACAAAAAGAAAAAATGATTAAAAACGTGCAAACGGCGTTCTTTTATATGATACCCCACATGTCCTAGTAGCTCCACTTCAAATTTTTCAGACCCCTTTTCAGTCCCTGTTGTAAAAAAGATATAAATTTTTTTATTTATTTCTTATTTGCAAAATAGTTGGGCAAATGTCATCTTAAACTGTTCCAAATTTCAACTTGATACCATGAGTAATTCTCGAGATATCCAGCTGTGACAGACAGACAGACTGAGTCACACAATAAGGGTTTCTTTTTTACCATTTTGGTACGGAACCCTAAAAAAAAGAATATGCTATCGAGAACCTGTTAAACAGACCCTAATTAAAACAAATAGAGTAGGTATACTCGCCACCCTCTATTATTATTAATGACTAGGAAATTCAATACATTTTATAAGGATCCCAAAGGGTTTACCTTGAAGTCTAGTATGATTCTTCTCAAACATAATTAGTATAGTAATGAGAAGTTCATCGGCTTTTAGGCTTCTTTAGACACTACACTAACCTTTGTTTGACGATGACGGGTATAATATTATTTAATCTGTGGAGGCAGAAGCTTTATCCAAAGTTTGTTGACCCACGTCACGATGGCAACCGCAGATGACCGAAGGTCGATGGTAAGTTCTACGAAATGGAAAGTACGGGTAAATTATCAATTTGCTTCAATTTGTTTTTGTTTACCATTTTATCCTTTTGGCCTAGAGTGGCGTTAGTATAAATAGTGAATAAATTAATCGAGTGAGAAGCTCGATGGCGCAGTAGGTAGCGCATATTGGCCTGCGTTTGTTGAGATTAAGCAACTTTTGCAATGGTCGGTTATGGGATGGGTGATCAAAAAGTTATTATGTCGTGCTCCTCCATACTTCGGATGGCACGTTCAGCCGTGGTCACGGCTGCATTTGCAGTCGTTAGCAACCACCAATCTGCATTGGGCCCGCATGGTGGGTTATGGCCCAGGTCCATACTCCTTATCCAGCCATAAGGAAGGCTTGTGCCCCAGCAGTGGGGACAATAAAATGGCTGATGCCGAAATGAAAATTCCGGACCAATCACTTACTCCAAAAAGAATATTAAACATCCATATCTCGGGAACCCTCTCTATCAGTTTGCCCTTTTCGCTGAAAGACCATTTACGTTGGATGACATGAAAGCAAGATACCAAGATAGCCGAAAGACAATTCAGCTACACGACATAAAAGCAGAATACCCAGTCAGCAGAGAGTCAACTCAGCCGGACGACATCAAATGCTCATGCTCATCACACAAACACATGCCCATACCAGGATTAAAACCCGGGACCTTTGACCTCGACCTCGAGAGGCAGTGTCATTATTGTTGCACCAAGCGGCCACCATAGTATATTCAAAGACATTGTAAAAGCACTAGTTATAGGTTATTTATTAGTTAACTTATTAAGTTAGTGCCTAATAATATATTTTATATAGTCTCTCTCATAAGTCCCTTGATTAGTAAATTTAACTCTAAAGGATCATTCACACAGTTCTGTGAATGTGAGCTGTGTGAATGATCCTTAATGCTAAGTAAAGAACTAAATATTGCGCAATTATCTCGTAGTTATAAAATTTATCGTATATTCATAGTTATTCGGGTTATTCTCAAAGCTCCATGACTCTATTGTTCTTCATTTCCCACCGGGTCCATGAAATTTTAAAATATATTTTCAAATTAATTTTAAATCTATTTTCAAATTTTCATACGTGAATTCCCAATGGGTTCACGAGATTTGTCCGAAGTACAATCAACAAAAACGATACAAGTGTTTGTGCTATTTGTATTCGCCAGAACTGTTTTTAAATATTTTATATTTATCTATTTCTTTCTTGTAAATGAAATGTCTCCAAAGTACCAGGATCATATAAATATGGAGAGGGTTAACTTTTACATATTTCAAATTTATAAGTTTAAAATAATAAGATTAAAGGTTTCACGAGTTTTGAAAATTACAAAAGTTAACCTTCTTTATATTTATGTGATCCTGGTACTTTAGAGACATTTTTTTTACAAAGGATTGAAAAACATATAATTTATATATCCAAAAGTTATTGGAAATAAAATAACTCAGCTTATTGACTGTACCAAATATTCTCATGGACCCGCTGGGAAAGAAAATGCTTTTTAATTTTTAATGCCGTGGACCCGTTGGGAAACAAAGTATGAACTTACATTTTTTGATAATAATAGAGCTGTGGAGCTTTGGGAATAACTCGATTATTCGTAAGAGAAAAGATTGCGTAATCAATATCGAGTAAAGTCACTGAACTACATAATAACTACTAAGTACATTGTAAATACAACGTGTCGCAAAACAATCCCTAATGCCGAATATGGTGGATAGATAAGGGACCATCAAAATGAACAACTTTTACTATAGGACTAAACTCTGAAATCGCGAAAGAAAAATTAAAAAAAATTAAAAACCCGCCTGCATTAAAAGACAAGTCAACTGAAAAGATGGAAACAAGATTAAATATTAAAGGCAACATTATAACATGCAGTCGGAGGCATGCATAAAGAAAGTGACATTGAAATGATTTGAGTTATATGCCTCCGACTGCATGTTATAATGTTGCCTTTAATATTTAATCTTGTTTCCATCTTTACATTACATACAAGATACGCGCGAAAAACACAACCCTCTTGCAGTCGGGTAAAAATAAGCTGTTTCATACATTTTGATAATAATTATTCGTTATTAATTTTTCTATAAAACATCTGATCTTTTTTCGCGATTTCAGAGTTGGTCCCATAATGAAAGTTGTTCAAATTGATGGTCACTATCTACCATATTCGGAATTTTTTTTTGAACACGTTGTATACCTTCAGTGAGTAATATAAATAAATTAAGTAATTATCTGCTTGATTTACTCGATATTCAATTTTATATTCTCATTATATTAAAATTAGCCCCTGAAAAATATTTTTAATAGCAAGTTTAACGAGGCTTAATTATTGATAAAGGGCACCATACAGTTAGCAAGTCAAACACCACACGCCACAGGGCGCACACACGAACACACAAAAACATCGCGTTTTTGCACCCTGCGCTCGCGCTTCCTACGGAAGTACGTCAGAGCGGGACATCAACAAACTGCGACCAGAGTGACAGAGACGGAACTCGTGGGAAACACAGGGGTGGCGATATCCCATACGATCACTGAAGTGGCACGGCCATGAAGTATAGAATTTGTTTAATACGACCCCTCGTTAGATTATTGCGGTACTTTGTTAGGTCAAAGTTACTTGTTTTAATTGCATTAATCGAATTCATGTGTGATAGCCACCTGTGCGATGTTAATCGTTTTAATGAGTGTAGCAAATGGCGGCATCGTTGTGGTCACTAAACCCT
Source organism: Agriphila geniculea (assembly GCA_943789525.1). Taxonomy (NCBI): domain Eukaryota; kingdom Metazoa; phylum Arthropoda; class Insecta; order Lepidoptera; family Crambidae; genus Agriphila; species Agriphila geniculea. The sequence goes on from OX038871.1 coordinate 25,898,345, forward strand.
ACTCTTATGGTCACAGGTGTTGTAGCTGTTCTAAAAAACTGTTACGGAATTTTAATGATTTTTAACTTAGAGCCGTTTAAATGTAACGTTCGATGTGTAGGTACGTAGTCGTACGTTACGGGATGAAATTCTTTTTTTTTATTTGAGATTTTATTGCAATATTTGCAATGGTGAGCTACCCCGAGTCATCACAGTTACTCAGTAGCTCAGTGGTAAGAGCATAGGACCGGACTTCCAAAGGTCGCGAGTTCGATTCCCATCCGAGAATATGATTTGAAGCCAGTCAAATTTTTTGTAGTATATTATTTAATATCGTAATAAATATGTTTTCATACGCCTTTCTCTCATTTTTATCTTATAACAGCAAATTAAATGTTTAAATCCTCAATTTCAAAAATATTCCCATAACATTTGCTTCCTCCACTATTTGCATGAAGCTATCAATAATTACTCAGACATAACGTTATAATATTGCAAAAGACACAACTTTTATTATGTAACTATGACCTTATTTTACGTTACTTGTATTATTATGTATTCTGTGACGGTAAGAAATTGACTAATGCTAAATTATTTCTACTAACTAAAATAAACAAGAATTTATTTATCTAGGCTTTAGGAAATCTTCACAGGCTTCTTGAAATCGAAATCCCTTTGGTATTTAAATATGCTGAAATGTTAATTTACACTGTCAACATTACATGTAAACAAGTCGAATCTTGACTCAAATAAGAAATGGAATTAAGTCACGCAATTTAGGTCAAAAGAAAGACAAAAGAAAGGTTTCATAAAATAATTTAATCTCTTTTTTGATGAACGCATTTTATAGATTGAGATAAATATTTACAAATTTACAAAACTGTTATTTTGTTCATACATACATAAAGCTTTCTAACACCACACAGTGCAAATAATGTGCATTTTGTAACAAAAGGAAAATAGATTTCATTATGGCTTTCTCTCTATTTTACACTTTTACATGCAATAACAAAACAAAATATACAAAAATGTAGAAAACGTTTTTTTGGCGTGTTACGGAATAATGAAACCACATAGTTAATAAATATCATCATAATTATTATGCGCAGTTATTAGGATTACAAAAAAGTCTTTATTATGGAAAATCTTAGGTGATTCAACGTTAAAATTACCTACCACAAAAATGAACTCATTAATTATTTACTGTAATTACTTTTGACAGAAGTTTCAATCAGAAATTCTCAAGTGTCAATTAAGAAATTATTATTAATTCAGAGTTGCGAACAGCGCCCAATATCTTACGCACAAACTTATTTAATTTTTTACATCTACCTTATTGTCAATAACAATTTACTGTTATTTCACAACCAACAAGAGTTATTTATTTTCGAATCACCTATCACTTATTCTGTAAGAACTATTTCGGATTTTGAATGTAATGTTAATTCAGTAGTTACTTATTTTGAACAAATGACAGTCTTTGGCAAATTCTAACCAGTCTTTTGTTTTGATACATTCCTTAATAATGTAAGTAGGTACCTAAAACATTAAAGCTCAATTTTTGGTCCTAAACTCTAGTGACTATTCGTATAAACTTAATTCATATACTATATTACTATCACACAACTTACGTAGTATTTATAAACTTGTACATCTTTACAACAGTAAAATCTCGAAAAATATTTATAAATTAGCTATTTTTGCCATAAACTCTGAGATATATCACAACAGTGGCTTTGTAAGACTCCAATCCTAAGGACTACAGTAGAAAAGTATTTTTCTCTTTCCTCACTTTAAAAAGGAAAAAGGAAATACGTTCTTGTTTAAATGGAGTCATTGGACTATCTATATAGCTAATATGCTAGCTCCGCACCCCAAGGTCTATAGGGTTTTGAGCTGTTCTGTGAGTACTGGTGATGTGGTGGGTGGTGGGGATATGGTGCTGGATAGTGGGGTGCTGGGGGAGCAGCGTGGGGTCCAGGGGGAGCTGGGGGCGCTGGTGGACCCGGTGGGTAGTGGGGATAGCTAGGGGGTGCGGAGAGGGGAGCTATCGTAGGCCCTGACACTGCGGTCGCCGCTGATGACGTAGCCGGCTCTTGTCTCTGCCCCAAATCAGTATACCCATGCTGTGGCTGCGGAGCGACCGGTGTCGCTGGATACTGAGGGTACCCCCAGTTCGCTGACTTCGCCGCCAATTCTCGCTGCGCAGCAAAGCACTGGAGGTGACTCATGAGTCTCAACCGAAGAGGATCTTGAATGTCCAGCCCTTCACAGCTGACGAGGTACCTCGCTACTTCAGCCGCACACTCCCTGAAGCCGATGCTGTGGTAGTCCATAGCGTACCTTTGAGGGTCATAAGCGAACGTGTCCAATCCTGCAACAAGAAAATGCATTATTTTATTTTTCAGCTATCATGTTAAAACTCCAAACTTGACCATGCTCTTTTATAACATGATTTATAACATGATGCAAATCACCCCACGTGGACCAGATGCAAGTCTGAGGAAAACAAAGCAGCTTGACTCCATTCATGGCGCCCCTCGTAAGGACCCTTGCGCAACAAGTTAAGAAGACAGAGATGGGTGAAGACGCACGTGGGTGCGAAAGAGAGAGGTGGTGGCATGTGTAACGGCACCCCAAGTCGTGCATCTTCGAGGGGTTGGCAAAAAAGATGGGCCGCTATCCCCTTCCGCGGATGCACGAGAAAGGTCGAAAGAACTGGGTTAAATGGTGAACTGGGCCACCGGAACAACGGTATGCCCGTAGGTAATGTGATTTATTTTTCTTTTTATAACGGCTAAGGTGTCAAGTAATTAAGACATAGATTGGTTTGGTACCAAATAAAATAAAATACATGAATGACAATTTCAGAGTCGCAAATACCAAGACTACCTTATTCTTACACCGAATTAAAATTAACCTTCACTTATATCATCGATCAACGTGACTAAATTAAACCTTTTGATATAATGATCTTAGATTAATTATATAGCTCTACATCTTCCGTTCAAAAATTAAGTCCTTTGTGTTTCGCAGGTATTTCAATATCAAACGTGAACCACTTATACTTGTACGATTCTAACAATGGTAGCCTCCCTTCCTTCCGGTTGTTATGTGTTTTTTATTTTCTATTTTTTTCTATGCAGGTGTGACAACCCTTCTTCTAAGCGTCTTGATCCACTTCCGCCTGTCGCTGTACTTTTGAGACGCGAAAGTGGATTGCATTAATGTAAATCTGTTTTTGATTGCACCTTGAAGTTTTTACTTTTGATGGTCTGAATGTGGTGAATGTGAGTTTATTTGTTTGTCTTTTCTTTAATTTGGGAAGGCATAACCAAAGCTAATTGTTTTTTTGTTTCTTAGAGTGGGAAGATTTGAACTTAAAATTACTTACTCAATTACTAGACTATGTTGTTCATCAGTACCTCTATCACGATCACGAATATCTATCGAGAAAAAAATCGCGTGCAAAAGTACTCGATCGAGTAATTTATTTATGGAAAAAATCATTTCACTTTCTGGCGATAGACGGCTCCCCATACAAAATAACTCTTTTGAATGTTTTTACGTTTGTTCATATTTTCGATCTAATTATCTGTTCGTGCTACGGATACAGGAAGGGTACAGACAAACAAGTCTTTTAGATTTTGTTCAATAGTTCATTTCCAAAAAATGTGGTTAGAAGTCCAGTCGGACTGAGTCGTAGCACGTAGACGTTTCAATTAAAAATGTTTCTTAATTAAAACGTGAGTTTAATTAAGAAACATTTTAACGACTCCCGGGTACCGTAAAATTTTGATAAGTTTTACTTGAACATACATGAATATCATAAAAATTGTTTTGAACAGCAAACATATTTTTGTCATAATCTTTGCTACCAGTCAAAAGTATTAGGTATTTATTTTGTGGTATTGTGTTCAATGGTGTGAATTCATATATGTTAGTGGTGTACATGCTATTAACATTTTGAAAGTGTGACATTCATGGGACATTCACAACAATTTTATCAACCATGACTTCGTTTAACTCCCTAAACGCTACGAAATCGTTCGAAATATCTTCCCACGGCGCTCAATGGTAAATATTGCCGATTGCGAGTCCTGAATTAATGTGAGGAGGGCGGCATCCCTCTGCCCGTTCGGCCCCGGTGGGGCGAGTGGGACTGCGCGCTACCGCGGTTCCCACACGCCCCCTAACCCGATAATTGTTATCTTATAGTAGTGGCTGGGGATATAGTATTACTGGTCTCTTTATTTTGTAAGGTGTAAATAAAAGCAAATTGATAACTTGTTTGATTAAAGGGATAAGTTTTTGACTGGTAGCAAAGATAATGACAAAAATATGTTTTAGTTCTCATGCTCGTAAAGTTAGTCATTATGTTTGGGTATAGGTCGCATAAAATCTCTTTTCATGCTCTAGTAGCTCTCTAGAGCATAAAGTAAAATTTTTGTCTAAGTACAGACTCTAAGACAAAGGTCGTCAGGTAAACAGCCACACATGCAATTAAGCTTCGTTAAGTAAACTTGTTATTTTCTTAATTTTTTTATACATAATCCATGTTATAATACTTTTTTTTCAATTTTTGAAAAATCTTTTGAAAAATTTTGAATATAGGTATTAAATGAGCCTTGATGAGCACATTCCAAAGTAAATAATTTGTCACTTTTTATTAAATATTGTTGTTTAATTTCCTCACAATCGAAGTGATAAGCAGAGTCTTATACAAAAAAACCCATTTTATGCACTTGTTGTTCAATGTATTGCTGTTTAAAACGATTTTTAAAGTGTTATGTATCTAGTTACTCTTAGTATAAGAAAATAAAATGGCATACACTTTTAGTAAGCACGTAAAACTAATAAAAATTTGACGGGACTTGACGGGAGTCGTTAAATGTTTCTAAATTAAACTTCACGTTTTGCTACGTGCTACTACTCAGTACACGACTGTATTTTTTCTAAAAACAATATTACAGTTTATAGTTAAAATAAAAATCTCTTACACCCGTCAGTCCTCAACCAATAAGCACACTTCAAAGTGCTCTACCGACAAAAACTAAACTTAATTAAAAGCATGTAAATAAAAAAACGCGTCCAGTGGATATGATACCGGGCCATATCTTCCTGTATAGTTTTTGTCGGCGCCAGGTGTCGACTGTCCTACCTGGTAACGTCGGTCAGATGGCCGACCATTCGGCTTTGCGGCCTGAATGCGATTTTAATACAACCCAGTGAATGACTTTAAAAGTGTATATTTAAAAGATTTTGCGCGTGAGAATGTCGTGTTTCTTTTTTTTATTTGTATGTCATTGTGATATTCGTTTATGTGATTGTATTCTTGTAAGAAATTATTGTTTATTTTATGATGAATGGTTTATATAAACATTGGGCTGCAATTTTAGACAAAAGGAGTACTCATTTCAACGCGTTTATTTTTACTGCACTACTGTTTATCACCTTCGCTCTACTTTATTTATTAACTTCGAATTAGTACGCCTTTTACTTTTTTGTTTTTTTTTTAACTTATATGTAACTTCGGAAGTGATTATTTCGGCTCTCGAACCATACAGTCAACCGCAATCAATTTGTACGCGTAAACCACATTTCATTTCAATAGCGGAAGGAAGCACAATTATTGTTTAAATAATTAACCGGCGTTTTTAAATGTCATGCCATCTATGCATGTAAAAAAAAATGTTCGTTGCTACTAACCAACTGAACTTCAATAACCTAATATTCTACTAATAAACTACAAAGTTTCGTATTATTTTTGTAAATATTATTGACACAACAATTAACATGCACCAGATCAGTGCATTTAATGTGTTTTAACATTTTTAATGATTCATACTAATTTATGGTATTCTAATATACTATTTGACAACTTTTAATCAGCCCGTCCACTAAAAAAATGGTAAGTAGTTTAAAGTTTTTTGAGCGAGTAAAAATATAATCGTCATCTTTTATACGTTATATGATCCTGGAACCACAGTTTGTGATCCCAAAGTTTTTGTTTGAGATAACTAACAGAGCTCCAGTGGCCCACTGCGGCTAGGGTCCACAAAAACTTTGGTCCACCTGTCGCCAGATCCGGAAACGGCGTGGGAACCGCCGAGAACCCGGAACAGGCCGCCTGCGCCCGCGCATCGATCACACACGCCCGCATGCGCGTGATCCCTCGGGAGCGTTTGTACGGGAATTTTTTAATCGTAGTGAGTCGGTAAGAGGATGTGGTTATCTATTATTTGTAAATAGATTTTAATCATTTTAAGTAAATGAATGACTCACGTAAAAAAAAGTTAAACCAAAGTTTTGGGTTAATAACAAAGCGTCCTTAGTATTTTAATTAATGTTGTACCCATTTTTTTCTCCAAATATTCCCACTGAATTAAAGTACTCGTTTTGAGGATGTGTAAGAAATACATCCAAAACATTAAAAAAGTAAAGGTGATAAAAAACTAAAAAGCGATTTCAAAAGATAGCAAAAGTAAATCGAATGGTAACATTTTTGCTTTTTAAGAAATCCCGTTATGCATTCAAAGTTTTTTTCTTGCGAAACTGTTATGTTTTTTATTAATTTGGTTTTATTGAAAGAGGAAGTAAGTCGTTGAGGGTATGAATGACAGGTTTTATTTACCCATAACGGGAATGATTCCGCAGATTCGAGGAAAGTGTAAATTAAAGGTTACAGGCTGTTACTTCCTGCTGTTTGTTTAATTTATTTTAGAAACTATCTGATTCATTGTTATACCTACATGTAGTAAAAAACAAACACATTCAATTTCTGTTGCATGTATAAAGCCCGACGAATCAATACATTCACTATTTATTAGAAATAAAATCCGATCTCTACCTCTACCAGTCTTCAGTCACTAGCATCACGATCGTCGGCGTTTCACTCAAACGCTTCGTGAAACGTTGGTTAGTTTGATAAAATGCTTTTTGTCTCACTTTTAGTATGTGTGGTGTAGGACCTCGGCCTCCTCCAACTCGGCGTTGCCGTGTTTCTTCCACTTGGCTGGCACCAGCTGCTTGAGCTCCGTGAGCGAGGTGTGGATGCGATCGCACTGCTTCTTAGTTTAATAAAATTCTGTTTGTCTCACCTTTAGCATGCAGCATCTTCAGATGGTCTACAGTCAGCTGCAGGATTTCCGCCTTCTCGAGCTTGGCGCTGCCCTGCTTCTCGCAGGCCGCCGGCACTAGCCTCTTGAGCTCCGTGAGCGAGGTGTTGATGCGGTCTCGTCGCTTCTTCTCGATCACGCCTCGCCGTCGCTTGCGGGTCATTAGCTGGCAGGAGTCACCGCCAGGAGATCTGGAGGGGAATTTAAAATTAATGTGTTTTTTTATTTTTAGATTTTAGGCATTCACAATGCTATTTTTATATAAAGTATTTTTTTTAATAGAAAAAATACTAGAAAAAACCGGCCAAGTGCGTGTCGGGCCACGCGCAGTAGGGTTCCGTAGGTACATTATATACCATACCATATTTTAATACCGCTATCATTTTTCGTCTGAAAAAATAACTTTGTTTTTCACAGTGTTTGTATGAATGACAAAGTTATATTTGCGGTTTTGGAAAATGTACTATATCTCAAAAACTAATTACTGTATCTCGTTCAAACTAATTTTCGTTGAAAGTGTTTATTAAGATCTATAGCATATATTTTTTAAAATTTTTTACCCTCTTACTTTAAAAGTTAAAGGGGGGGGGGGGACACACATTTTACCACTTTGGCGGCAGATATCTTTCAAACGGTTGACTTTGAAAAAAAATAGTCTTAGGAACCTCAATGTCATTTTTAAAGACCTATCTATAGAAACCCCACAAGTATTGGTTTGATGAAAAAAAATATTTTCAGTTTCAGTTCCATGTATGGGGAGCCCCCCCTTAATCTTTTATTTTATTTATTTTTGTGTAAAAATCGTAAAGCGGTTCACAGAATACACCTACTTACCAAGTTTCAACTATGTAGTCTTAATACTTTTGGAATAAAGTGGCTGTGACATACGGACGGACAGACAGACAGACAGACAGACAGACAGACAGACAGACAGACAGACAGACAGACAGACATGACGAATCTATAAGGGTTCCGTTTTTTGCCATTTTGGCTACGGAACCCTAAAAATCGACTCATCCGTAGCTGCAGTCGTAGTAGCAGTCCCGTCTGAGCTGCTACGGGTGAGTCGATTTTTTCGAGTATTTTTTCTATTAAAATAATTATCTTAATTAATAGGTAAGTGCTTTAAAGCATACCCTAGTTAAGAAATGTAATATGTAGTAATTTTAAGGTAAATAAAATAACCGGGCAAGTGCGAGTCGGAGTCGCGCATGAAGGGTTCCGTGCCAAAAAACGGCAAAAAATCACATTTGTTGTAAGGGAGCCCCACTTAAATATTTATTTTATTCTGTTTTTAGTATTTGTTAAATAAATAAATAAATTATCTGTGATTTCAACTGTCTAACTATCACGGTTCATGAGTTCACGATTTCTGTCTGTCTATCACAAGCTTTATGGGACAGACAGACAGAAATGGACAGTGGAATCTTAGTAATAGGGTTTTTACCCTTTGGGTACGGAACCCTAATTACTATGTTTTACAATCTCAAATGATTTCAGCATTTGACAGCAGCTTACAATTTATATTGTTTGATTTTTATAAATTAAGAAAACTTGAATACATTATTGGAAATATCACAACAAAGGTTTACCTTGCTCGAAGAGTAGTTAGTTCTACGAATTCAGTGGTTTAATTAATATTAAGAAGTTCAAACTACTTAAAACATATTTAGATCAATAAAACTATGATTAAGTTTAGTTCAAAACACTTTGGTTTTAAGATTAATTACAAATAAGTTGTTATGTTTAAATTAAAAGAGAAGAGAAGCACTTCTAAATTAATATTCGTGAACATTAAACAATACTCGTATAAACGAAGCCCTATATATTCGTAGCACGTGCTACGTCGTAGACGCTACGTAGGCTGTGTTTACGAAAATTAAGCGTAGTTTTAATTACTTCTATAATTACGGTTAACTACGTTGTTTCTTTTTTTTTTTTTTTCCTTTGTAGAAAATGTGTTTTACTAAATGATTTCTTCCAGTTGTTCCGCGTGGATGTTATAATGATATACCTACATAATTTGGCTTGTATTTAAGGTAACAAAATTTCTCGTTTATTTTGGCTTGCTCAATATTACTCAATATTACTTTACCATTTATACGAAAAACAGTTTTAGATTTCTTTTATTATTTATAGTATTGCGATATTTGATTTTTGCACTAGAATATAAAAAATACCTAGAAACAAAAAAGAATATGTACCCGACGAATAAGGAGCGCATAAGAGTAGGAGCCTTTTTAATTTTTGAAGTCGGTTAATAAGAATGATATGTAACATAAAATTTGATTTACAAGAAAATAGTAAAAATATACTTACTGCGCATCTTTACTGCTGCTTTCTTCAGAGAAAGCGTCATCCTCGCTTTCAGAGTGAGTCCTCTTCCTTTGCGCTGGCGCAGGAGGGGGCTGGGGGGCGGCTGGGGGTCCCCACCCGTACCCCCACTGGGAGGGCTGCGTCTGACCCTGAATAGGCTGTTCCATATGACGGTGATGGTATTCCATTTCACTTAAAATCACTATTGTCTGGCACAAAAGAAGTTCACGACAACCAAAAAGTTTTACACTATCTTGTATTAAAAAGTTCAGGATTCCAAAAAGTTTTGATGTTATCACCCAAGAAAGTTTAAGACACGTGACGATCGCGGTAAAGCGCGGTGCACACTCGCCACGTGCGCGCGCGTGGACGGCCGGACGCGGAGTGCTCGCCGCGTGCCGCCCCGTGTGCCGTCACCCTACGGCGTGCGTACCCCATACACACCGCGTTTAGAAATTCACCATGTACTAACAGCTGTCAATCCTTGGAAAATAAACTTTATTCTTATCTGTACAAGGTCATGTTCTTGCGCATTTAAAGTTGGTAACTGTTACTTCACAACAAAAAAAAGTTTACAACCACATTACAGTATAGTAGTCCCTATTGGAGTTCCTTAAGGATCATGCGTGACGCATCAAATAGTTAAGCTGCATATTAAACAGCGAGATTATTAGTTGCAAAAACTTAAGAATGAAAATAGTTGTTTATTCCTTAGAAATAGAGTTCATTTTTGTATGGAATATTGTAATTTGGGTGGTTCAGAGTGCCGCGTGTCAGGCGTACGGTGGGAAACTGAGGAGCAATTAGGAAATGCAATTCCATTCGCGAACTATTGGTGTGAATGTTTTTGGCCGGGGGTACGACCGTGGGACGGTGCGAGTACATGGCCAATGTTATATAAAATTTTAAGTCCGCTTTTGTATCCTCCCCTTATGATTTTCCGCGTTAAATATTAGCTAGGCTTATCTCTATGTAAGTGACTGCTTTCAAAGTTTCGTGATTTTATGATTGCTTATAAAGGTTAACGGCGAATGAAACAAAACTTTATTGCAATATTTTTGTTTCATACTTAAATAGATTGCAACTATTATCCTCTTATTTGTAAGTAAATTCATAAATGCAGACTTCGTTCACATTACTGAAACTCAAATTGTAATCAACAACAATATACGATACAAAAAAAAAACATTTATTACACTAAATTTACTATTATCTCGCCATAGTTACAATGTAATTGACACGTCTTAGCTTCCGAAATAATTTAAATAGGTACTTATTTTGTACTATTCATGGCGAACAAATTGTTTCAATTCAATAATAGTTACAGATAGCAAATGGTAAGTAAAAGATATCTCCTCTTGGGCGGGTGGCCGGCACGCGCGACGCACGCCGGGCGGGCGGCCCGCTCACCGCACACGTGCTTTGCTCTTTATTGTACAAGATCATTGATGCCTTGGAACTGAATACAATTGTTTTCTTTAGTTAGGTCATGGTGTTAATGGTATAATTTAACCTTTGATGCTCACGTTGCTACTTATATTTATTGTCTGAAATAAAAAATGTAGTGTATCAAATCAATGTCAATGTCAAAAATACCTTTATTCAAATAATTTTGAATCAATCGTCTATATTTTTCTACCACCCGTAATATGAAACAACTAATTAGTTATTTTTCAATACATAGACTGAGTTCTTGAATAATCAGTCATTCATTCAATCAATTTTTTGGTATAGTAAGACAGAAAACCCACACAGAATTATGAAAAATCATAAATAGATGTTTTAGAAAAGTATGAATAAAAGTGTATTAAGGAAAGTATTAGTAGTCCAATAAAACTAGCTTTATCTAGACATAATTAATAAACTCGTTGTTTTTATTAGTTTATCGGATATTGATATTAAGTGTCAAATATTAATTAGATATATGATGTAAGATATCCGGGGTGGTAACCGTCTCATATAAAAATCATGAGATTTCGTACATTACCTAGCTTATTCCTAAAAGCAAAATAGTTAACCAAATACCTTGTGAGCATAATTTTATGGTGCATTAAAATGCTATCACCTAATAGCAAAATTAAACTGAATCCAAATTCGCATGTTCGTTTTTTTTTCGCAGTATTCATCTGATCTCAATATCTAGATAAGCCAAAATGGTAACTATGATACTTATTAAGCTATGATGCGTCTTTTTAGACATTTTTGACAAAAATAAAACATTAATTTTTTACGTTTTAATGATAATGTATTTCTCGGTAGTTAATTTTTTTTTAGTTTTATGCGAAGTTTCTAAATGTTTAATTCCTTTTATTTTAACTATAACGAACACTAATTTATGACAAAGAAAAAGAAAATTTCAGTTATCTTATTATGTCCCGATAAAGCTAGTTTTATTGGACTAAAAGTAAATTTTCTTACGGCTAGTAACTTTGACCTCCGAAATAATACCATAATATCGAATAAGGTAACTTTCTAGATTGTTACTAATTCATTAACCTCAATACGGGCAAAGAGATAATTTGATAATGTTTTGCCAATAGTTGGTCCGTTAATATGCTCCCAATGGGGTTGTGCGTCGCCTGCTGAGCGCTGTGTGGCGTCGTCAACAAGTGGCGAATGAAAACTAGGTCCAATTATGGAAGTTAGTGATGAAGTAAGACTTTCTTAAACTTTAAATCGCTTGTGAATATTTAACATAGTTTTTTCACTTTTTCGATTATATTTCTCATCCAAAATGCTATTTTATTTACAAAAATGTTGTCAAAAGATGAGAGGAGATAACTTAGGTACTTAATTAAAAAATTCCGTCTCAAACGAGAGGGCTTGCCATGAATAACATTTCTTATTCGGAATTTTTATTTTCATTATTCAGTTCTTTACTGGCTTTTTGTAGTTGATTTCAAATTATGTTGGAGTTTCACGGGGTAGCGAGAAAATGTCCATTATGTCAAATTCTCAAAGTTTAATTTATATTACCATACCTCGAAATTGGTAACATAAACCTTAACACACTCTCAATTCTCAAGCTTTATTGTACCATGATCTTTCAACGATCTAATTAATACAGAATATTATGAACCCTATCGGGTACATAACTAATAAAATATAAGAGAGTAGCGGCCGCCCGCGACTTCGTCTGCGTGGAAATATTTTTTTGCTATCCCTCGGAAACAGTACTTTTTTCTAAATGAAAGATACCCTATGTAATTTAACTATTATCTCGCCATAGTTACCATGTAATTGACACATCTTATAGAGCTTTCGAAATTATTTACTAATATACTTGGCGAGCGAATTGTCCCAATTAATAATAGTAAAGAACCCTATGTCCTTCTCTGTAATCCTGAGAACGTGTGTGCACATGGTAATCGGTTGAGTAGTAGACTTGAAGCGTAACAAACAAACAAACTGACATTCATGTTCATAATATTAGTAAGGATGACGTAGCCAAGAGCTAGTATTTAAGATATTAAAATTAATTGGATATTCTTAAGTACTAGGGCGTGTTTTGAATATTCATAATCGTTTTAGGAGTAATTGAATTCCATGTATATTTCTGTGCGACAGCCGACTATATCGCTTCATAATAAGTTACCCATATTGCTATGCATAAATTAAGGACAGGGTTGAATGAAACTACGTCATTACACTTCTCCATGCGTCACTATGCGTTCTGTACCCTTTGTATGGAAAGCTATCGATAACATTAACGTGCGTAAAAACATTCCATGGATTAATTTTGTATGGGAAATTTGTACAGCGCCATCTACCGCCGAAAAGCGAAATGAAATTTTTCATAGATAATTACTCTTTCGAGTACTTTTACGTGCGTTTTTTTTCTCGACAAATGTTCGTGCTAGGGGTACTGATAGGGGACGTTCTTTAACCTCTGTATTTTTGTAGAATTTGTCTTTGCATGCATATAAGTTTTCCTTTGTTAGCCGTTTAGCCTGTCCTTTCTTGCGATCCCTATAATAACTGGTTGACATCTTCTACCTACGATCAAATAAATTAAAATTCTAAGGTCTTTTTTATTTATTTATTTTTCGGCGTAATTTTATTTTATATAATTTAATAAAATTCAGTGCTTAAAATGTAAGCGCCATCGCACACGGGAGACTTTTGTCTCCGCAACTATTTTGTCTCTCACATGGTTTGTATGAAAAGTTGCAGACGACCGCGTCGCTTCGTGTGCGCGCTTCCATATAAACCCGTGGACTTGAGACAGAGACAAAACAGTTGCAGGGCGACTAAGTTGCCCGTGTGCGATAGCGCTATGTATTAAAGAATCGTGACGTTAACATTTTAAATGTCTTAATTTAGGATTGCAAAAAGAACTTTTTGGCACGTGCCGGACTACAGCTGCGCCACAAAAAAAAAAGTTGGAAATCTGAGATTTTGACTATGCCATGATGAAGTCTATAGTTTGTCGGAGTTTGTCGCCAAAAACCAGAGTTTGTCGGTCTTCCGTTTAGGAGATACATGTGGCTCAGCTGTAGAGACGTCTCTATAGCTGCGCCACACAGATCTCGAAAATGGAAGGTAGTAGCGAAAATCTGATTACTTGTATGTATAGCCGTTAGATTGTCGGAGTTTGTCGCACAAAAACCAGAGTTTGTCGGTCTTGCGTTTAGGAGATACGTGTGGCGCAGCTGTAGAGACGTCTCTACAGCTGAGCCACACAGATCTCGAAAACGGAAGGTCGTAACAGAAATCTGATTACTCGTGTGTGTAGCCGGTAGTTTGTCAGAGTTTGTCACCAAGAACCAGAGTTTGTCGGTCTTGCGTTTAGGAGATATGTGAGGATACTCTGTGGAGACCTGTCTACCTGGATCTTGAGAACGGAAGGTAGTAGTCAAAACCTACTTAAAATAAAAGCAATAATTTTCCTGTCGCCAGGTGTTATTTATCTCGAAACTTGGATAAGTTACGTACCTGAAGTAATCATGTCGTCGCTAAGTTAGACGAAGATTCAGCAGTTAGATAACGTTAAACTGACTTAAACTTTGTATATGTCGTAGGGTATTCGTACAAATCGGATCTTTACAAAAGTCCTAGTATGATTTTGAAGAACCGGATAATTAGAAACCGAGTAATGTTATTTTTTTTTTACATCAATCCAACGTATCTTAGGTAAATCATGTTCTGCCAATCAGACTAAATCGACTCTTAGATTATGCAATCAGCATTCAAGTTTCCAATTCTACGAAACATACAGGGATTTTTGTAAAGATCCTGAAAATTGTTCGGACGATTGCGAAACTCTATATGTTACAATGACGTGGGATTTTTGCAAAGATCAGCACCCTGATTATCTAAAAAGGAACTATTTAGCGACCGGTTTCATTCCACATACATTGCTACTTTTCTTTGGTATGTTTTTTTTAATCCAAAAAGAAGTAGCAATGGATCACTATCATCTATGAACTGCAACCGGTCGCTAGGTGGTTTCTAATTAGATAATCAGCCCGCTGGTTATACGATTATCCTACGACAGATACAAACTAACGACAGGTGTCGTGTTGTCTAATGATACAGGAAAATAATATGTTGGAGTGTGCTGAGGTCAGCACACTCCAACATAATATTACTTTCCTGAATCATTATTTTCAGTCTGATTTACACATAAATCAATATAAATTACATTTAAGCCGGTTGTATGGCCAAAAGTAGCGCCGCCGCTGTGAATTTTATTTGATATTGTAGGTAATTCTAATACACAATTTCAATAAAACTTTGCGTGAAATTATTAAACGGTATCATTACATTCCCTCGTAGTCGCTGCAACAAGTAGATGGCAAAACTGCTGAAATTGGCCGTTTTTAACACACATTTTTAACACATCTATCTACTTATACGAATGACTACGAGGGAATAAAATACCTTCTAAAAATACTAACTAGACCATGGGCCCTAAAAATTTAACGTAAAGTTTTATTAAAATCATTTTCTATTAACAACTTATTTATTAAAAACCTTTAAGGGCGTCGCTTTCGGTGGTATAACCACCTTTATTATAATTCATTTGATTTTATGAATAAACCCTTCGATTATTAAAAACTCGAACGACAATTTTTATTTTGTGTTTCGGTCGTCTACTCGCACTTGACTAAACTTTTGCACATTTTTTCAAACAGTTCTTTGCAAAAGTGTCGTGTGTATTCTTCTACTTTAATCCCATCAGGTTTGTCTTCAATCCAACTCGTGGCCATTGTTCCGCACGTAATCCGTTTTCTATCAAAGAAGTGCATCTTAAAAAATAGGATTCCAAGTCTCAAGGAGTGAATAAAACTTTTGTGACTTTGTTGGCAAGACAATTTTTTGTTAATATCACGATCATGTTAGGTCTTTTGTTAAATACAATAGATTAAGCTTAAATCTCTGATGCCTTTTTTCAAGTTTGGTGACAAAAAAATATAAATATACCTTTTTATACTTTTTCCACAAAATGGTTCGTTAAATATTTAAATATAGTAAAAAATAATATGATTAGTCTCGAGATAAGTAAAACCCTGGAATATAGAATCATTCTACCAATTTTAAACTATGGATAACATTGATGGATGTCAGTTAGTGATCGAACGTCAGTGATGAAATGTAAGTGCTTGCATTTATTGATCTTAATAATACTAATAAAAAGAAAAACCGATAGCCAAAGGAAAAAAACAATTTCATACGAGTTATTTAATTTTATTCGTTCTCAAAAATGCAACCCGTTTTTTGAGGGCGTGAGAACACTCTGTGGGACTTTCGGACAGGTGCCGAATTCGTTCAACTATTGTATTCTTTACACTGCACATTGTATTCATTATTACAAACTTATTTTTGCACTCATCGAGACCGTCATTTGTTCCAAAAATGCGATGTTACACGTTTTTCAAATGCAGCAATAACTTTGTATTTTGTATGAAACGCATTTAAAGTAGGTTTTCGAGTTTATAAATGCGAGTTTGATTGGTTATCGAGAGTTGTTTGTGGGTCGAAGTAAATATTTTTGTTTGTGTTTATGATTTACGACCGAAGGTTCAAGGAGACAGAAAGAAAAATGAGAACATCGATTCTCACTTTCTAAGGAAATGTTTTCGTTTCGGATTTAAGGCTGCTTGTTTATTTATTTTAATACTTATTATGAAGCTAACAAAGTGCTGTTTCGTGGTTAATAAAATTTGGTATGAATACGAATTTTAGGTAGGCGTAAAAAATACGTTTATAAAATCTCTTTTACCAAGTTCTTTGACAAGCAGGTAAATATGGGCTATTTAGGAATAATCCTTTGTTTTTTCAAATATCTTTCCATGTTTATGAAATTGCAATAGAATTAAAACAGTACGTTAGTATACATCTCAACGTATCAGCCCTTAGCACGAATAATAGGTAGTACCTACTAGTATACTATTATATTTATTATCTGTGATAATACTCGTAGTATTAGCGTACCTCTAGCGTAAACTGTGAGGGCGCATCGTGGCATAGTCTAAGTGCGCTTTATTAGGTGCGCCTGAAAATGGGTGCGCTTCGAGGAATACATCATTAATTTATGTTATGCTTCTTATCAGTAGGTTTAATTTTTCATGAAATTGTATTTGACATTAATAATACCCATACTTAATTTCACCATTTTCGGAAAAGCTTTTAACATACTTAGGATTTTTGGGTTTTGTTTCTTAGAATGGTTATAATACCTACTTAAATTCGTTTGTTGCTTGCGCAAATACAAACACAATGTCAGAAACATAATTACCTATACCATTGAAAATGATTTTAAACCTATAAAGGTATAGTACTGAAATTAAGTATTCCAGTACCTACTAAAATGTCACAATATAATTCTATTCCCGACTGGAAATAGGCATTCCGAAGTCCTCGGTAACGTCGTTAAGTTAAAGTTACGCAGTATAAGGCAAGTGAATAACTGAGTCGCAGCTTTTGATATTCCGAACACTCAAGTGTTCTGCGCTCTGGCGCTGAAGAGCCATAGCTGCGAGCTCTAAAGCTTGGCTCTTCACAGGCTGTATTCAGGCCAAGTTAGTTTCAGTAAGTTAAGTACTTCGTGCTATAACAAACTGAAACTACTTAGATATAAATATGGGTAGTATTTAATCGGGTAACTATAAATTCCCATTTTGGGTATCAAAAATACTGAATACAGCGTACTGAAATACTAAGTGGGCGACGGAGCGAGGGCGACAGACAGATATTGAAAATTGGTGACTTTAAAATACAAATTGAGTAACTAGTTATTCAGAACGGGCGACCAAATTACTATTTAGGCGACAACCTTAGGGCACACAACATTTAAAATTTGGCATATATTTTATTTATAAAAAAGGTGACTATTATCCTAATCGAGATGACAAAAACAAACAAACAAACAAACAAGAAAGCAACCTAATAAAAACGTATTAAAATACCATGTTGGGTAGCTTAAATTAGTTGTATGGTTACCTATTTGGTATAATAGTTGCCCACTCAGTATTTTAGTCACCCATTTAGATTATTTGTTACCCACATGTAGTCGCCCGTTTCAAGTATTTTTGCAATCCACTGTTTGTCACCCGTTTAGTTATTTTGTCGCCCTAAAAAATAAATTGCTGCTCGGTTTAGTATTTAAGTATCCCATTAACAGTCGCTTTTAATTATTTCCAGTCACCCAATTAATTAATTCCCTATAAATATTTTAGTTCTAGACTGTTTTAAAGGTATTCTGTGATTCTAGTAATAATATTTTGTATTAATAAGTACTTCTAGCTGGTACATAAATTGATGAGATGAAAATGACAGGTTTGTCTTGAAATTGTTAGCGTAATTTTGAATCCCACCAAAATCATTTCATGAATAATGTTGCCAAAACCTCGAACTGTCAAAAAGTTATCAGACCTCATGTAGAGCCAAGCTTCTAACTCTACGCGCCCTAACTCTGCAAGCCCTAATATTTTAACTAAGGTGTGGAGTTTTTGAAGTTAGGGCTTGCAGAGTTAGCGCGCGTAGAGTTAGAAGCTTGGGTCTACATGAGGTCTGATAACTTTTTGACAGTTCGAGTCGAGGTCTTGGCAACATTATTCATGAAATGATTTTGGTGGGATTTCGCTTCTTTTTGTAAGTAACTACCTATCCATAAACCGATAAAGCAAGGTGGGGTCAGAATTGTGGTCTAAAATCGTGTAAAATTCAATCAACATCAACGTCGTCATTTATTTTATTCTTTGGTAGAACTAATTCATTTATGCTGTGATATTATTTAACTCTTTAACGCAGAATGTGACAGTGCAAAGAACAAAATAGAGTCTGCACGAGTTTTGCGCCATGAAAGAAGTAGTTTTGAAATAAACACAATATCTTTTTTATGACTACTTTTTTCCCATTACTTTAACAGTGATTTACCAATGCTTAAAAATAATTACTAAATATGTAAAGATTTTTCAGATTCATATGTCTCATTTTTTCAGACCTACAGCATCCCCTAGTTTAAGGGGTTAGGGGGTAAAAGTTTCAAGTTTTATAATTTTTTCGCAGTTTGTGTACTAATACTAGCTTACATACCAAATTTCAGCTATCTAGGACTTCAGGAAGTACCCTAGGAATTTTGAAGATTATCAGTAAGTTTTGACGAAATCGAGGTTTTTTAGATATCAATAAAATCCAAAGTTTAAGAGGTATGCTATTGAAACTTTATATGTTTAATAAGTCTACTACAGACATCATATCCTGAGAATTTTGTGCTTCTGGTATAATCCGAACCCAAGTTATGAGGGTTAAGCGGTTGCGGGGTTAAAGTCTAATTTCATATTTTTTTGTTGTTTGTGTCCTAATACTAGCTTACATACCAAATTTCAGCTTTCTAGGACTTCTGGAAGTACCTTTTGAATTTTGATGATCATGAGTGAGTCAGTGACGAAATCGGGGTTTTTTTTAGATATCAATAAAATCTATATTATAAAAGCTAAACAATTCAAACTTTACATATTTAATAAGTCTACTACTGATATCACATTCCGAGAATTTTGTTTATCTAGTATACTGCAAACCCAAGATATGAGGGTTCAAAAAAACGACGAAGCGCTTCGAGAAAAGGTAGGTAATAGTGCCCTTGCGCTTCGCTTCCTCGTCTTGGTGGGGCACGATTTTGAACCGTACTTTACCTACTACTTACTCATTTTCATTTCACGACCATGACGGTCGAATGTCTTTCTAAAATTGGGCCCCAGTTAGCTGGGGATTGAATTCAAGCATTTTATCTGATTGTCTTTTAATTAAATAATTATAATACTTGAGTTATGTATCGATCTTTATTGTTATAGTTTCATGTATTTTTTAAATATAATTCTTTCTCATAGAGCTAAAACGGTTTTTGAATAGGTGGTAAAGTTAAAGTAAAACCGGAAATGCTTAAAATAGTAATAAAATTGAATAAGATAAGTATTATTTTGAGTTTGAGATTTTTGTAAACATTACTAAGAAGGTAGCAAAATAACACGAAGGCAATCTACTCTTTTCTAGTAGGATTACTTATTATGTGCTCTCACAGAAAGAGAGGTAAAATGTGAGATGATTACGAGTTTTGCTTCGTTTGCATTGTATTCGCGTTTCCCGATATCATGGGATTCCCACAAATTGCCGATAGCGTACGTGTCCGGAATAGTGTGGCTTCATAACGAAACAATTTACAGAATTGGGTCATTTCAGTAGATCCGGACATTACCCCTATTGTATACACAGTTCCCCGATAAAACCGCGGTGGCTAGTTCTAATCCCATGAGTTGCATTATACTTGAGTTATTTTATTGTGTTATTGCCATCTTGGTTGTAGGGAAGGTATGTAAGTTGGTGATCTATGTAAGTATTTCACATTCACTATCTAACACTATAAGCTGTGCTTTATATTTTTCAATACAGTTGCTCGAAAATGTGAGCTTACGATGACAGGCCAGCGTGCGGTAAGTTGATTTTACCGCACGCCGTGCGTTTTAGTTTACGGTTTAGTACAGCGTGCGGTAAGTAGATTTTACCGCACGCCCGCACCGTGCGATTTTGTTTACGTTTTTTTATTACTACTAGCTACTACGGAGAGTCCAAGCTGTTTCCCTGGTTCCACCCACCTGAATTTAATAAAACAGCTTAGATTTTAAGTTGGACCTCAATACTGTGAAAAGCCCATCAAAATTCTTTTAGCGTTTGCATTATTCGCGCACAAATATTCAGAATTTAGTTTTATTATTTTATTTAGTATGTTATAAACACACACACACACACACACACACACACACACACACACACACACACACACACACACTCACTCACACACACACACACACACACACACACACACACACACACACACACACTCTCACACACACACACACACACACACACACACACACACACACACAGTCTATAACTTGATAAGACTTTGGTAGTCCAAAGAGTTATTGTAATGCTGATTGGCTGATTGGTTTGAATGAAGATCCTTCGCTTTTCTTTATATTGAAAACAAACTTTTTGCATGCGTTTACAATGAAATGTTTTCTCGGAAATGTGTTGAAAAACGTCGTATGGTATATATATATACGGTTGACAAAGTTTTTCAAACTTCGTATATATATAAAACGTCAACTCGTTTTAAGAACATTCTTACAAACCTTTTCATAAACTATTTTTTTTTCCTATTAGTGTGTGTTGATAAGAATTTATTTATAAGTATTTCATTCTTCACCCCTTAGTACAATAACAATATAATTTGTGCTTCAAACAAATAGCGCGCATATTAATTAAACTTCAAAAGCGTTGAATTATGCGAAACTTCTTTATGTTTTGCATAGCGATTATTAAAAAAGTGTTGAAGCATTTGAAGTCTGCAAGTGAACGTTGGAGGGCGGGCGGGCGGAATAGGTCACTGGGTCGCCGGCCTACTGTGCACACGTTTGGAGAACCGGACACAGTTGGTTGCCCAGCGTAGGTAAATTAAAGAGTTGCCCAGTCATTGCATTACTACCTGGGTTTTTATTGCAAGGAGGTATAGTCTCTTATCCGATATCATTTTGCAGCATTTCCTTTCAAGAACATTTTTAAGTGTCATTTATATAGAGCGGGAAATATCGCTTGGGTAGGTATTATATATTAATCTGTGCCATAGAGCTCTGTCTAATCGGTTTTTCGATGGACCATAATTGTGATCTGTGGTATATCCTGTTCCTTTTGCTATGTCGGCTTCTATTGTAATTTTGGATAAAATAAACGTGGTTCCAAATAAGGAAAGTGTTCATATTTAGTACTGGCGACGAGGATTAATGGATATTAAAGACCAAGATATACCAAAACAAACAACAAGCGGAGAAGTTATCGAAATAAAGACGATGTCGATCGGAAAAATATCCACGTTTGAGGTTAAAAATGGCAACTGGTCTACGTATTGTGACCGACTGGAGATGTATTTTCTGGCAAATGGTGTGAAACAAGAGGTAAAATTGCCGACACTGATCTCTGTGATGGGAGAGGAAGCTTATGAGCTCCTAGCAAACTTGGCAAGTCCCAAGAAACCAGCCACTTTACAATATAGTGAAGCTGTGGAATTACTTCAGAAACACTTGCAACCCAAACCGTCAATGTTAGCGGAAAGGTATAAATTCAGATTACGCCGACAAATGACAGAGGAGTCTATCGCGGACTATGTAGCAGAGCTTAAAAAACTAGCAAGATATTGCGAGTTTGGGCAAACGCTTGAAGAAAACTTAAGGGATCAATTAGTGTGCGGTATCGCTAATGAGAGTACAAGACAAAGATTGTTTGCGGAGGATAGCATCCCATATGATAAAGCGGTAAGGCTGGCTACTACACTCGAAGCGGCAGAAAAACATGCGAGCGCAGTGAGTAGCGAAACATCAACCGTACACAAAGTGTATACGACAGCAGAGTGTACGGTTTGTGGCGGTGGCGGTCATATTAGAGAGAATTGCAGATACAAGAGCTTTGTATGTAGTTATTGTCACCGGCCTGGCCACCTACGACGGATATGCCGTGTGAAAAAGAGAGACATAGAAAACGGGTATCAGCAAAAACAGGATCAACAGACCAAAAACAGCGAGCGTGTGAGGGGCGCAAAGTCTGGCAGTCACACTCACCGTGGTCGGAGCTCTACTGGACTAGGACGCGGGCAGCACTGGACTGGAGGAACGTACTACGTACAGGAACCGAGGGGCGAGGAAGTCGCAACAAAGGGCAACAACATTTCAACCACTGACAGTGACTCAGAAGAGGATGAACAACCTATTTTTCAAATGGGTTTAGCTAATTACAAACCGGTTTGTATATCACTAAAAGTAGATAACACTTTGTTGAAGATGGAAATAGATACAGGTTCCGCTCTATCGTGCATAAGCAAAGATACATATTGTACACATTTTAATGAAATAGAATTGGAATCCTGTGATTTAAAATTAAAATTTTATGATGGCTCCATTATTAAGCCATTAGGATATATCAAAGTGTCCGTCCAGTATCATGATATTAAAAAAATCTTAGATTTGTATGTAATTGATAATGGCACAACAACATTATTGGGTCGGCAGTGGTTATCAGAAATGGGAATTCAAGTGCCTAGAATTAGTATACATAATATGAGTAA
Source organism: Agriphila geniculea (assembly GCA_943789525.1). Taxonomy (NCBI): domain Eukaryota; kingdom Metazoa; phylum Arthropoda; class Insecta; order Lepidoptera; family Crambidae; genus Agriphila; species Agriphila geniculea. The sequence continues at coordinate 25,921,376 of OX038871.1, forward strand.
TACCGAGGGATGTGAAAATAAAATTAATGCTGTAATTTCCAGGCATAAATCGTTATTTGATGGCACCTTGGGACGGTTCTCAGGAGGAACTGTGAAGCTGTATATCCGTAATGGAGCGAAGCCGGTGTTCTGTCGCGCTCGCCCCGTGCCCTATGCACTGCGCGAACGCGTCGACTCCGAGCTGGATGCGATGCTGCGCGCCGGTGTCATCGAGCCTGTTGACCGCTCGGACTGGGCCACTCCACTGGTGATTGCACGTAAGGCGGACGGAGGTCTGAGACTTTGTGCGGACTATAAGGTAACGCTCAACCGTGTTTTAGAAGTAGATAGGTATCCGGTTCCTAAAATTAATGACCTTTTTAGTGATCTCAGTGGGTATGTTTATTTTACAAAGCTGGACCTCTCACAGGCGTATAATCAGTTAGAATTAGATGAAACATCTAAAGCATATACAGTAATAAATACACACCGCGGATTGTTTAGATATAACCGTTTAGTTTATGGCCTTGCCTCTAGCCCAGGTATATTCCAAAAATTTATGATGAACCTATTCGAAGGGGTAGATGTTTCAATTTTTTATGATGATATTCTAATTAAAAGCAAAGATTTAAAAAGTCACTTAGAAACTATAGAACGCGTATTTGAAATCTTAGAAAAGAATGGTTTAAAAATTAAGAAAAGTAAATGTGATTTTTTAGTAAAGCAAGTGGAATATTTAGGGTTCATAATAGGACAAGAGGGACTGAAAGTTAACCCTGAAAAAATTAAACCGATCATAAAGATGCCTCCGCCGACAAATGTAAGTGAACTTAAATCTTTTCTAGGCATGATAAACTTTTATGGTAAATTTATAAAAAACCTGTCAACTTATTTAACGCCATTATACGAATTACTAAAGAAAGGCACGCAATATCACTGGACAAGCAGGCAGAACAGTGCATTTGAACAAGTAAAAAAGATGCTATGTAGTGTAGGGGTATTAGCTCACTACGACAGTACTCGGCCAGTGATAGTGACGTGCGACGCGAGCTCGCGTGGAGTAGGCGCGGTCCTAGCACAGAGAACGCCAGATGGCGCGGAGCGCGCGGTAGCATTTGCATCACGCGCACTCACCGCGGCAGAACGGCACTATAGTCAAATACATAAAGAGGCTTTAGCTATCATTTTCGCAGTTGATAAATTCCACCAATACTTATACGGAAGAAATTTTAATTTACGTACAGACCATAAACCGTTAGTTAGCATTTTTGGGCCTAGCACTGGTATTCCCTCGACGGCGGCTAGCCGTTTACAGCGGTGGGCGATTAAACTCGCAGCATATGACTTCAAAATAGAATATATAAATACGGAAAAGAACACAGCAGACGCCTTATCACGCTTGATCGAAGAACACAAAGGTGAATTTCGCTCCGGAGAGGAAATTTTACCGGAACAAACGTATTTGCATTTTGCTACAGAGGCAATGTTACTTGATTATAAGGTATTAAAAAGGGAAACATTAGGCGACCCAGTCTTAAGCAGAGTCACAAGTTATATCAACGACGGGTGGCCACACGAGTTAGAAATGCAAGAACTGAAACCATATGCAAATCGGAAAAAAGAACTGTATTGTGAGTTAGGTTGTGTTATGTGGGGGCATCGAGTGGTCGTACCCGAGTCGTGTAGGGATAGGGTAATAAAAGAGTTACATGAAGCACACATGGGTGTTGTAAAAACGAAAGCTCTGGCCCGCAGCTACGTGTGGTGGCCAGGGGTGGATGAGGCTGTAGAGGCGGTATGCCGCGCGTGCGCCGTGTGCGCCGCGGTGGCGGACGCGCCGCCGGCTAGCGCGCCGCGTGCATGGCCCTGGCCAGACAGGCCGTGGTCGAGGCTACACCTAGATTTTTTAGGACCAATAGCAGGTAGCACATATTTAGTAGTAGTTGATGCGTGCTCGAAATGGATTGAAATCACTAAAATGAGTCGAACTACGGCTCAAGCGGTAATCTCGGTTTTAAGAGAAATGTGGTCTAGGTTTGGATTACCAAAGCAAGTTGTAAGTGATAACGGACCACCCTTTTCCAGCGAACAGTTTAAAGATTTTTTAGAACGGAATGGTATCAATCAAATTTTCTCCGCTCCCTACCACCCGGCTTCCAATGGAGCAGCTGAAAACGCTGTTAAGATTTGTAAACGCGCAATTCGAAAAGCCATGAAACAGAACTTAGACGTTGAGACAGCCTTATGTAGATTCTTATTAAATTATAGAAACACAGAACATTATACAACCGGGGAGAGTCCAGCTAAAATACTCCTAGGACGCAAGTTGCGAATGCGTTTAGATATGTTGAAACCAGAGCGAGCTGCCAGGGTGAGCCAGCAGCAAGCCCACAGGGACGCAGTTACAGGGGGTACGGTTCGACAACTAGAGCGGGGCCAACCAGTATGGTATCGCGACTATCGCGGAGGCGACCGGTGGCTCGCAGGTCAAGTAGCTGATAGACTAGGAAGTACAGATTATAGTATAAGGTCAGACATAGGAACCGAGGTACATAGGCACGTGGACCAATTAAAACGTAGAGAATCGCAAGTAACATCAGAACCTTCGTCCAAATTACAAAGCTTTAACCGTCGCAGCTCACTTATAGCGCCAGTAGAGGAAGAAACGACGCCCATGGAGCGGTTAGGGGGCTCGGTGTCACCGGGGAAAGAGCAGTCTAATAACCAGGAAACTGGTGGGTGTGAGGATAATGTGCCAGATAACCGTCCAGAGTTGCCAATCGAAGCAAATAAAAGGGTCCGGAAACCCCCTGTAAGATTTGGAGTAGATGAATATGATTAATCCTTTTGTTACCCTAAGGGTTGTGCTAATAAGTTGTATTGTTTGAGTTTATTCCTAGTGTATGAGTAAAATATTATTTTACTTAATATGTTTAAAATCATTATTATTTAGATCTTGAGTACTGAATAGAAATATTTGAAAAAAACTTGTCAGGCGTAGGATAATGCTGGTAATGTTATTCCAGTTATGTTGATATTTAAGGGTGAAGGTGTTATATATTAATCTGTGCCATAGAGCTCTGTCTAATCGGTTTTTCGATGGACCATAATTGTGATCTGTGGTATATCCTGTTCCTTTTGCTATGTCGGCTTCTATTGTAATTTTGGATAAAATAAACGTGGTTCCAAATAAGGAAAGTGTTCATATTTAGTACTTTCCCATTTTAAAAATAATTTCAAATGGGAAAGTAGTAGAATAAGTTAATCTATGTGCGTGTGGTGTGAGTGTTCCTTTCTTAGAAATTATTTTTAACCATACGAAGAATTTAAGAAATAATTGTGCAAACTTGATGGTAAAATCGAAAAATTTGTGAAACCTATGTAGACTAAGTTATGGTCGATTATATAGAACACTCATACCGCCCGCCTTGCGAAAACGCCGTACTTGATATCATACAATATACTGGACGTATGTTAAAAAAATATGTATGGAAAGTTTGTGCCTAATTTGTGAAAACTATTCACAAAATAATCAATTCATTATCATGGTTAATTTGGATTTTATAAGGGTTTTTTAGGAACACTCACACCACACACTGTTCTAGTGTGAGTGTTCCTAAAATCACTAACTTTAACTGAATAATATTGAAATATTATTTCTGTATATTATAATTCGGATTCAGAGCAAATTTGTGACACATAAGTCTTGACACAAAACATGCTAGATCAAGAGCAATTAAACATTTTGTTTCTTTTTCAATGCTCGTGTGAGTGTTCCATATTTTGGCATTTATTTAACTAACCAGACCTCGTATACAAGTGAAGCATGCGTCCAAAATTGTGAAAAGTTAGATCCTAAAATTTAAAACATAGTCTATTTCCGTAAGTGTTATACTTTAATAGTTATCATTTTTCTTACATTTTCAAAGGAATATCTTATGTAGGGTGACCATGCATATGAAAAAAGGGGGATAAACATTTGTTATGGCATTTTATTACAAAAAAAGAGACAAACACGAAAGTAAAAAAAATATAAATGGTTGATAACATGCAATTAAGGGTTGGTTTTATTGTCACCAGCATCTTTATGTAACGGTAATTTTGTTACTTACGCTATAGCATTTAGGTATTACTTTTATTGGGCTCGACGACATCTTTTTTATTTAAGTTTAATAGTAGTTTATGACACTGACGCATAATGAGGGGTATTGAAACACGAGTGTGTTTAAAAACCGCAAGCGAGGTTTTTAATAGTATCACACGAGTGTTTTAATACCTAGTTATGTGCAGTTTCATACACTACTTTATCTACACTCACAAAATTGGGATTGAACCTACTAAATAAAAGATGAACGTTAGAAAAGAGAAATAGAGACATTAGGTACATTGGTACGAGTCATTTCCTTCTCTGCATCTAAAATATCGGGTGGAGTCAAATTTTCTTTACATTCACTGCTATCAGACATTTTAAAGCAAGAATTAAAAAACCTACGAAATTCAGTGCAACAAGATTAAAAAAAACCGGCCAAGTGCGAGTCGGACTCGCGCACGAACCAAAAAACGGCAAAAAAACAACGTTTGTTGTATGGGAGCCCCCCTTAAATATTTATTTTATTCTGTTTTGAGTATTTGTTGTTATAGCGGAAACAGAAATACATCATCTGTGAAAATGTCAACTGTCTAGCTATCACGGTTCATGAGATACAGCCTGGGTGCCAATCGCGCTAATGTTTAGATCAACTGAACCGCGACCAATCATAACTTTTGACATATTCCGTATCGCAGGAATGAATTCAATACCTCCGTCCAATTAATAATGTCTATTCTTTATAAAAATTATTTTAGGTATATCCTTTAAGAAAATCTTTTCAACCCCATTTAAGTCAAAGGACATGAAATTTGAAAGTTCATTTGTAGCAATTACCAGATTTTCACAGAATTTACACATTGTCGTTTCATTAGCAATACAGATTGCCTCTTCTAGAGATGAAATTCCGAATACAGAAACCATATTTATATTGATTGGCAGATATGCATTTTTTCTTACTATCTTAAGTGCTGCACATGATTTTTTGTAATAAAATGCCTAAACAAATGTTTTTTCCCCTTTTTTTCATATGCATGGTCACCCTACATAAGATATTCCTTTGAAAATGTAAGAAAAATGATAACTATTAAAGTATAACACTTACGGAAATAGACTATGTTTTAAATTTTAGGATCTAACTTTTCACAATTTTGGACGCATGCTTCACTTGTATACGAGGTCTGGTTAGTTAAATAAATGCCAAAATATGGAACACTCACACGAGCATTGAAAAAGAAACAAAATGTTTAATTGCTCTTGATCTAGCATGTTTTGTGTCAAGACTTATGTGTCACAAATTTGCTCTGAATCCGAATTATAATATACAGAAATAATATTTCAATATTATTCAGTTAAAGTTAGTGATTTTAGGAACACTCACACCACACAGTGTGTGGTGTAAGTGTTCCTAAAAAACCCTTATAAAATCCAAATTAACCATGATAATGAATTGATTATTTTGTGAATAGTTTTCACAAATTAGGCACAAATTTTCCATACATATTTTTTTAACATACGTCCAGTATATTGTATGATATCAAGTACGGCGTTTTCGCGAGGCGGGCGGTATGAGTGTTCTATATAATCGACCATAACTTAGTCTACATAGGTTTCACAAATTTTTCGATTTTACCATCAAGTTTGCACAATTATTTCTTAAATTCTTCGTATGGTTAAATCAATTTCTAAGAAAGGAACACTCACACCACACGCACATAGTTAATCTTTGCCATACATTCGCGAGTGAAGTTGCCGCGGATCATTGTCTATTGTCAATTTAATCGTATTGTAATTACTATCGCTCTTGATTTATTATTATTATTTTAGTTGACTATTTTTTCGTAATTTTTGATAATTTGTTGTAACCACCCACGACATTCTGTGCCACGACCACTAAAATGACAAGTGTTGGTAAAGGAAGTGCGCTCGAAGGCATAAAAAGTACCAATCAATCATTTTGGAAATAATTGTACCTATTTAGTGCTTGTGTTGTGCCAATATTTTATTTCATAGCTGGAGTGGCAATGAAACAAAATACTGGCAATCTGTGAAAAACAATTTTTTGCAAGTTTTTGAACCCACTTCAGGGCAAGCCTCAAAGGGATGAGGCAAACATGACCTACAACACCAATTCATTACTCCTCTTAAATTCCTCTCACAGCCATTCCTTTTCAGGAACCCCCTTTCCACTCACCCAATAGTAAAAAAAACCGGACAAGTGCGAGTCGGGCTCGCCCACCGAGGGTTCCGTACAGACCATAACTTTTGACAGACAGAATCATAACTTTTGACATATTCCGTATCGCAGGAATGAATTCAATACCTCCGTCCAATTAATAATGTCTATTCTTTATAAAAAATATTTTAGGTATATCCTTTAAGAAAATCTTTTCAACCCCATTTAAGTCAAAGGACATGAAATTTGAAAGTTCATTTGTAGCAATTACCAGATTTTCACAGAATTTACACATTGTCGTTTCATTAGCAATACAGATTGCCTCTTCTAGAGATGAAATTCCGAATACAGAAACCATATTTATATTGATTGGCAGATATGCATTTTTTCTTACTATCTTAAGTGCTGCACATGATTTTTTGTAATAAAATGCCTAAACAAATGTTTTTTCCCCTTTTTTTCATATGCATGGTCACCCTACATAAGATATTCCTTTGAAAATGTAAGAAAAATGATAACTATTAAAGTATAACACTTACGGAAATAGACTATGTTTTAAATTTTAGGATCTAACTTTTCACAATTTTGGACGCATGCTTCACTTGTATACGAGGTCTGGTTAGTTAAATAAATGCCAAAATATGGAACACTCACACGAGCATTGAAAAAGAAACAAAATGTTTAATTGCTCTTGATCTAGCATGTTTTGTGTCAAGACTTATGTGTCACAAATTTGCTCTGAATCCGAATTATAATATACAGAAATAATATTTCAATATTATTCAGTTAAAGTTAGTGATTTTAGGAACACTCACACCACACAGTGTGTGGTGTAAGTGTTCCTAAAAAACCCTTATAAAATCCAAATTAACCATGATAATGAATTGATTATTTTGTGAATAGTTTTCACAAATTAGGCACAAATTTTCCATACATATTTTTTTAACATACGTCCAGTATATTGTATGATATCAAGTACGGCGTTTTCGCGAGGCGGGCGGTATGAGTGTTCTATATAATCGACCATAACTTAGTCTACATAGGTTTCACAAATTTTTCGATTTTACCATCAAGTTTGCACAATTATTTCTTAAATTCTTCGTATGGTTAAATCAATTTCTAAGAAAGGAACACTCACACCACACGCACATAGTTAATCTTTGCCATACATTCGCGAGTGAAGTTGCCGCGGATCATTGTCTATTGTCAATTTAATCGTATTGTAATTACTATCGCTCTTGATTTATTATTATTATTTTAGTTGACTATTTTTTCGTAATTTTTGATAATTTGTTGTAACCACCCACGACATTCTGTGCCACGACCACTAAAATGACAAGTGTTGGTAAAGGAAGTGCGCTCGAAGGCATAAAAAGTACCAATCAATCATTTTGGAAATAATTGTACCTATTTAGTGCTTGTGTTGTGCCAATATTTTATTTCATAGCTGGAGTGGCAATGAAACAAAATACTGGCAATCTGTGAAAAACAATTTTTTGCAAGTTTTTGAACCCACTTCAGGGCAAGCCTCAAAGGGATGAGGCAAACATGACCTACAACACCAATTCATTACTCCTCCTTAAATTCCTCTCACAGCCATTCCTTTTCAGGAACCCCCTTTCCACTCACCCAATAGTAAAAAAAACCGGACAAGTGCGAGTCGGGCTCGCCCACCGAGGGTTCCGTACAGACCTTACATCTATACATAAAATAAAGCTATAGAAAAGTTGTGTCGGTACAAAGGAAATATTTTGAAAAAAAAGTGGTTGGTAGTTATTAGTTTTTTATATGAAAACTGTACTACGGAGGTACGGAGAGACTTACCTACAGAAATTATGTGAAAAATTGCTTAGATTATAAGTTGGACTCCAAGCTACCAAACTGTAAAAAAATACCATCAAAATCCGTTCAGCAGACTGCTATATATAGATAACCATTTGAAATCCTTTGTCGCCACGTAGAAAATAACCCTTCCAGGGATTACGACAAAGAATTGACCACGGGCGAAGTTTGAAATCTTTCACTGCAGCGGCACTCAAGACAGGCATTGAAGAACATACGTGAGTCCATCAATGCCTAGTTGCGGCCAAGGCTTGTGTAGTACTTTTAAACTTTTAACTTTTTAGTTTTAAAAGTCTTAAGCTTTTTATTTTAATTTTAATTTACTTTCAGTAATTTATAAAAGAAAATGGAAAGTGGAATGTGCACATAAAGGCCTTTCGTTTGATACACATATTGAAAAAAAAAACCGGTTTTTTTTCCTTTATTTCCAGTTTTTCATTTTTTTTCCAGTTTTTTGGAAAGTGCTCATCAAGGCCTTTCGTTTGATACCCATATTGCAAAAAAAATATTTTTTTTTTGTTTTTTTTTTTTTTTTTTTTTTAGGTTTTTTGGAATGTGCTCATCAAGGCCTTTCATTTGATACCCATATTGCAAAAAAAAAATTACCTTTCGTTTTTATTTTTTTTTTCAGTTTTTTGGAATTTGCTCCTTGATGAGCATATTCCAAAAAACTTTTCAAAAAACTTACATTTTAAACCCATAGGTAATGAAAAAAAATTTTTTTTCGTTTTTAATTTTTTTTTTTATCTTTTTGGAATGCGCTCATCAAGGCCTTTCATTTGATACCCATATTACACCAAAACAGTTTGTTTTCGTTTTTATTTTTTTTTCAATTTTTTGGAATGTGCTCATCAAGGCCTTTCACGTGATACCAGTACCCTTAGCACGAACAGCTATCGAGAAAAAAAAACGCGCGTAAAATTACTCGATAGAGAATTATCTATGGAAATTTTAATTTAGCTATTCGGCGGTAGATGGCGTTGTACAAATTTCCCATACAAAATTGCACTATCGAATGATTTTACGCGCGTTATTTTTTTCGATAGCTGTTCGTGCTAAGGGTACTGTATACCGAATATTAAAAAAAAAATTTTTGGAATGTGCTCGCTCATCAAGGCGACATTTGATACCTATAAGTATTTGTGTTTCATTGAAAAGTTCGCTCCATTTCTGAATTACACGTGTGTAATGAGTTTTAATTTAATAGAAACATTGCTGGACAGACGCCGGCAATTTTGTATGAAAATCCATTATTACACGTTAGTAATGGATTCTCATACAAATATTGACGGCGCGGTTTAGGTCTGTCCGTAAACTCCGATTTAGCACGAAGAAGGTTGTCAAAATAATGTTCGAATTTCCAAGCATTTTTGAGAAAAAATAAAATAATTACAAACCCACCGCACCTGTTTATACAGGTGTGTACAATACAAGTACTGTTGATTGTCAACAAATGGCGCTGTATATCAATAGTACACTGTATAATGTTCTGTGAAATGGTTTTATCTATCGCAATGTTATTATAGAAAATGGGTGTATTCCAACAGGACCCTTTGGTTGTGTGAAGCCGAGACTTTTATTGTAGTGGTGGCTACCTCGGCTGACCTTACCGAGTAAACTGTCTTGATTATACTTGGTGCCAAATGCTCCAAGCAACATTGGAATGCGATGCACCCGCATTTTAATGTAAACTGAATCAATCTACCACTGAACTATTCAACACTTGACACTGGCAAAAATTACTTCCAAGAAGAAAGTAGATTGCCAAAACAAAAATAAGAAGAAGAAGACCCCCGTCATACAGCGTGACATACCGCCATGTTGCGAAAATATTTAGAGCCAAATTTATTACTTATTAATTTTATTTTTAAAAGTAATTAACTATATCAATATTTGAAAGGATCTGAATAATTAATAATAATAAATATTGATATTTTAAAAAGAATTAGTGGCGCGATTAATCCAAAAGTAATTAGAAGTTAAACTATGACCGCGCATACCGTTGTTTCACCAAGATGATTAATAATTACGTATTTTAATGACCATATTTTATTATGATTTAAATACAAATATACAGTTTTCAGATTTATTCCTGTAAGTGTAGTATTGCCAAATTTCATAGTTCTAGGTCAACGGGAAGTACCCTATGAATTTTGATTCCTTTGAGAGTATCGAAAATGCGTTTTTTGCGCCCTAAACGGCAGTATCTTTTTTTTACGTTAACTTAGAAGTTTGATTTTTTTACAGCTTCAAGGGCCCGTAGACCTTAGTATATGGTTTAAATTTCAATTCGATACCTCCACGCGTTTCCGAGATAAAGGGTCTTGACAGACAGACGGACGGACAGACAGACAGACGGACAACAAAGTGATCCTCTAAGGGTTCCGTTTTTTCCTCTTGAGGTACGGAACCCTAAAAACACCCACTTTGGACACGACACGACGAATATTCATTCATGTCACGAAACACAACTCAATCACAAGGTAAGAAATTATAAGATCCGTTGTTGAAAGAACAGTGTCTTTTTTGTTTGAGTAGGTAACGGGACTTTGGTATTTTTTTAAGATTTTCGTAAAACAGTTACACATAAAATTATCTACCGCAATACAATAACGATCAGTCAATAATCTAGAGTTACAGAATAAATATGATTAATGATAAAAAATGCTGCGCACCCGACTCATGCAACGTTACTATAAATTCAACATAGTTTTTATTGCTAATGACAAAAGGGTGAGTTTTTGAAAATTTTATGTTATTTTTAGGTGGTGTTTAGATACCGTTCCCGTGTGAATGCGGGGTGAATGGGGTGTCGAGGGGACAATGCCTTTATGCGATTGTTTAATGTAGGTACCTACTCCTACTCACTTTTGAGCAGGTTGATTAAAGTCAAATAATGGGACAAAGGAAATTAAACCGGTGATATTTCTGAATTAATTTTCATACCTAAGTAATTATATGTGATTTTAGAAACGTGAGTTTACTTTGCATGACGATGACGGTAAAAAAGTTACGTTAAAGTAGTACTTTATGCTATTATACAGGGCGTCCCAAAACTTTGCCACACGAATGGAAAGTAGGTAAGTAAGTAGGCTTAAATATTTAAGGTAGCAAATTTTATTGAAAGAAAACTTTTGGAACTGCATTCAAATATTAAAAAAAAAAATGCCTGCCTAAACCGAAACGAACCCAACAAATATGAAAAAAAAAACTATATTTTATTAGTAGACGTACCTACCTCTCTATTAGGTTTATTTTTTACTGAATAACACAGCATCTTAAATAAAAGGAATACCATCAAATCTAACATTTAAATTTTATTTATTATTGCGTACGGCCGCCCGCGACTTTGTCTGCGTGGACAGTTTTTTACTGTCCCTCGGGAAATGTACGTTTTTTTCTGGATTTAAGGTACCCTAGGTCCTTTTCTGTACCCCTGACAACATGTATGCAAAATTTCATGACGTTCGGTTCAGTAGTTAAGACGGGAAGGCGTAACAAACAAACAAACTGACTTGCGCATCCTTATCCTTACATATAATAAAACAGTAAAAAAAAGTGTATCTGTACATTACATACCTATATATTTCAAAAAAAATATTTCGGGCAATGCAGACATAGTATTAGAGTAAGAATTAAAAAAAAATAGGTACTTATATTATATCGGGTCATTTTGAACTTACCATCCAAATTTTAAGAATGTGTTCAGTCCATGAAACTGAACAACTTTCTCTAAGGATCACATGGTGAAATATGTAAAATAAAAATGGACTTTCCATACAAATCAAAGAGATCACGTAATCAATTTAGTATGGGATGACCAAAATTTTCTGGCGAAATTTGACACATGTTTCTTAGAGAAAGTTGTTTAGTTTCATGGACTGGACATATCCTTAAAATTTGGCTAAATGACCCTGTATATTCTGTGGTTATACACCGTTAATTTTTAAGTCTATATCTTAAAATGAACAGAGGATTTCAGACCACGTATTTGAACAACTTTTACTATGGAGCCAATTTCGAAAAAGCGAAAAAAAAATCTGCTGTTCCATACATTATAGTCGAGTCAATGTTGTACTTTTCTATGGAACAGCTGATATTTTTTTTGCGATTTCGTGGTTGGCCCCATAGTAAAAGTTGTTCATTTACGTGGTCTGATATCCCCATTTCATTTTTAGATATACTTAAAAATTAACCGTGTATATCTGTTAAGCCTGGGCATAGTTTAGGAATAATAGTTATAATAGATTATGGAACATGGAACACCTAATGCAGAACCACACTAACATGATTTTTTTTTTTTATATGCAGGTCAATGCAGAACCATAATGGCCAAACTAAACTATAAGGAATATATAAAAATGACGCCTTCACAAAACTAAGCTGTTTAGCCTGATGAACATTTTTGTCGAAGTATAAAAATCGAAGATCTGGAACACATGAAGCAGAACCATAATGGTCCAGCTAAACCATTAGAAATATAAAAATGACACCTTAGCAAAAGTTGTTCAGCCTGATGAGAGATGAGAGGTATAAAAATCGAAGATCTGGAATACCTGATGCAGAACCAAGTTTAATTTATTTGCATAAACATATTGTGTTTACAAAAATTCGAAGATCATCTGATGTGGAAATCTAAGAGATCAGGAATAACATAAGCTGGGAGTACCTCCACGTAGTGAAGGCAGTAACAGTTTGCCTACATACGGGTCAGCAGACGCTTAAAGCTGCTGGTGTCGATCTAAGGTAAGGACTGGTTGTTTTTCGCATGGCCAACTTTATGTGGCTTTTGCCAGGTAAACGCTTCAGGTCTTTTCATATTGGCTTCCGAAAGAAAAACTCCGAACATAGTTAATAAAGAATTTTTTTAAACCGATGTTTACATCGGGAAAATCAAAAATCAAACCAAATACCAACTAAATACCAAAGTACATTCAATAAAACCGCGCTAGTATCCGTTAAAAAGTGTTTTATTTCATATTCTAAGTTTACATGTTTACAATATTAAAAACAAAAATAAAATAAAAATAATATATTAGCTTTTAAACATTAAAACACTGCTACAAGTATTATCTTATGTAGTAACTACATTAGTTCATATTTATATGCATACGCCGAAGTCATAGTCCGTACGAAGTCGCGGGCATCAGCTAGTTTATAATACTTATTTGTAAGATTGCGTGGTATCGTATGCAATTAAAAAAAACAATGCAGTTCCAATTATTTAAATAATAAAATAAAGTCTTCTTTCAGTATGTCCCAGCGTTGCCCCAGTTTTTTACCCGACTGCAAGAGGGTTATGTTTTTCGCGCGTATCTTGTAATTTTGTATGTAATATTCTTTAGCCCAAGTGTTCTTAAGAAGGTGGCGTTATAAAAAACCAACATGGCGGCTGTACGGTGCTATTATACGTAGCGGAAAAAATTTTTTTTGTTTTTTAGAATACTGCAATATGGGAGTCAAATTAAAGGGCTTATTATAAGGATTTCAAAAAGGTATATCATATAAATAATAACTAAAAATAAATAAATAAAAAAATAAATTTAAAAAAATTAAAAACCCGCCTGTCTAAAAAGACAAGTCAACTGAAAAGATGGAAACAAGATTAAATATTAAAGGCAACATTATAACATGCAGTCGGAGGCATATAACTCAAATCATTCATAATGTCACTTTATCTACTCTCATATCGTAAAATTCGAATTATGAATTTCAAAGCGAATTTATATTGACATACTTTATACACGCAATACCGAAAAAAAATTAAAAAGTTATTTTTTAACATACCTTCGCTAACTGAAGTATGCTATAAAATAACTTTTCACTTCTCATGCTCGTAAAGTTTGTCTTTGTGTTGGGTATAGGCTGCATAAAATCACTTTTTATGCTCTAGTGCATAAAGTAAAATCTTCGTCTAAGTCTCAGACTTTAAGACAAAGGTCGTCAGGTAAACAGCCACACACGCAATTTAACTTCGTTGAATTAACTTGTTATTTCATTCTGTTTCTTCATTTTTTGTTGTGTTGTAATACATTTTTTATTTTTGAAAATGGGTATCAATTTTATTGAAAGGCCTTGATCAATTTTTTTTCAATTTTTGAATATGGGTATCAAATGAAAGGCCTTGATGAGCACGTTCCAAAATTATGTTTTTTTATAAAAAAATGAGTTTTATTTTCAATTTTTGAATATGGGTATCAAATGAAAGGGCTTGATGAGCACATTCCAAAATTATATTATTTTTTATAAAAAAATGAGTTTTTTTTTTCAATTTTTGAATATGGATATCAAATGAAAGGCCTTGATGTGCACATTCCAAAATTATATTTTTTTTTATAAAAAATGAGATTTTTTAAAATTTTTGAATATGGGTATCAAATGAAAGGCACACTCCAAAAATGAGCACATTCCAAAAATATATAATTTGTCACTAAAATTCAAGATTTTTTTTTTTATTTTTACATTATTGTTGTTTAATTTCCTCACAATCGAAGTGAAAAGCAGAGTGTATAACTCGTACATAAAACCCATTTTACCCTCGACTTGACTATCCACCTTGGATATATATGTCTCGGGTAAAATGATGCGTTTTATGCACTTGTTGTACAATCTACTATTTTTCTCATTACGATGCAGGGCAAATCCAAGAAGAAGGCAGTGCCGCGATATTTAAAAAAAACAATGTTATTTCCACATACTTTCCATGATTAAAATGTGCTCTATGGTGATCGATGACTTAGCGTAACGATTAGTCTGCTGGAATGCACTAACTCAATAATATTTTTTTAATAGAATACGCGCCATGTTTTGTTTTTAATTTTTACTTTTGCTTAAAAATTTCTGATAGTAGTGAGTGTGGACTCCATAGATAATACACTATATAATTCAAAGTGGACTCCACCCGATATTTTAGATGCGGCGACGGAAAAACGTCTTACTTAACCTAAGTGAGTAAGTATTTACCTACCTAGTCGTAGAAAGTCGAGAAACTACTTACCTACTCTTTTTATCATTGTTAAATTATTTTGTAGGTTCAATCACAAATTGTATGAGAGTAGATAAAGTAGTGTATGAAACTGTACATAACTAGGTATTAAAACACTCGTGTGATACTATTAAAAACCTCGCCTACGGCTCGGTTTTTAAACTCACACTCATGTTTTAATACCCCTCATTATGCATCAGTTTCATAAACTACTATTCTTTATGCATGCCTCCGACTGCATGTTATAATGTTGCCTTTAATATTTAATCTTGTTTCCATCTTTTCAGTTGACTTGTCTTTTTAGGCAGGCGGGTTTTTAATTTTTTATTTAATTACTTTCATAATTAAAAAATGCTAATTACATTTTATTTAGGTATAGTTACAAAAACATTAAGTTGTTTTCTGAAGTATTTTGTGAAAAAAATTAAGTAAAAATAGTACTATCATGATAAAAAATTGTGATTTAAAAGCGTTTTAACTTAAAAATCCCACTTTTTAATGCAGAAAATAATTATTAATCTGATTCTAGAGTAAAGTAAAAGTAAAAAAAAAATACTTTGATTAAGACGGGATAGATAAGACGGTGCGGAAAACAGTAAGTGAAATAATTAAGTCATCAGGAAATTTAAGTTAAAGACCTATGTATGACCTATATAAGTAGGTATGCTGAAGGTAAATTTTACAAAAACGTCATTTCTGGCGTTTTTGGTCACAATTCTAACCTAACCTAAGGAAATCTTTAATACTTTTCATGATGACTTTTGTGTCCACCCCCTTTTATGTGATCACAAAATTTGTTTTTAATTAAAGAAGCTGTTTTCAAACTTTAAACTTTAACTGATCCTTGGTCGTTAATCTGCAGATTACCTAACTAAAGTACGGAGTGAAACTATTTTTCGCACTTTAACTGATTCGATCAGTAAATTTGCAGTTAAATAGTAAATGTGCACTGTAACTGATTTCCGAACTTTAACGGTAACATATACAACAAAGTGGTCCTTCGAGCCGCATTCAAAAAACGTCAATTGCACTCAGTTTTCATCATGTTTTTGCAAACAAAATTTAGAAGAGGCTACCATGATATTCGATAGGTAGGCAGTGCGATATTTGCTCTGCGGTCCCCTCATAATTCCTACAAGCGGGTGGCGCGTGCGAGTCGCGTGTGACAGCGCTCGCGCCGCGGTCCCACGCGCGCTCCCGACGCCCCTCATCGCGGTTATTTGCATTTTTTTTATACTTTCATCGAGGGGTTATCGATGATTCGATGACGTATTGGTTGCTGTCAGCTCTTTAAAAGTTATTGATTGGCTAAACCAAGGATGGAACCCCTTTTGAGGAATTGTCTTTTCGGTTCGATTTGGTTTGGTTGCGGTAAATTAAGTTTTATTGAAGTCCGTACTTAAAGTAGTTATAAGTTGTGTCCTTTACTTCTATGGTTTTCATCAATATAACGTAGGACAGTCAGCAACAAAAGTCGCTAATAATTATACTTTGTCAAAGAAACTTTTTGTCTCACAGTATGAAATATACTTACCTAAAAAGCGCTGTAGAACAAAGTAATAAAATGATCAGCGATTTTCGTTGCTAGCCGTACCATTAGTAGGGATTTAATCGTCTATCGTTTTCACCAATAGAAAAGAGTAAAAAATCTACTGAATTGCCTTTCAAATATCTCTTGCTCTCTCTTCCTATATTTTTATTTTATCGGGTTATGGAATAGACTTATTAACTTAAGATAAATATTAAACTAATGCTAACAATAGCATTAGTTTAATATTTATGTTAAGTTAAAGTCCACCACAATGTGGACTTTTGAGTGTGTGGTCTGCTATTTATACAGGGTAATGTTCCAAACATTACCCTGTATAAATAGCAGACCACAAAAGTCCCTTGTCAAAAGTGGCATCACATTCCTCAACTGCAATATTATAATAGTTTTTTACAGAATAACGATGGAACATTACAATTGAAGAGACAGAGAGGACGCCATTAATAACTCGAAAGCTTATGCCATGGAAGAAGTTTTAGATTTTGTATTTTTTTTTTAATAAATCACAATGAACGTTCATTATTGGTATTTCTTTAATTTTCTGGTTTCAGAAAAAAATATTAAGTAGCAACCCTGAGCGTACGTCCTGTTACATTGATATTTGCCAGAATCCGGTAAGTCCAATGGCCATTTTTCAAAATCAGGCACGTCCACAGTAATTTTTTTCAAACTCCGGTACGTTTCGCTATTATAAATCAGACACCGGTATGTCCAAACTTTAAACTGATTTTCCAGCTTAATCCGTCATTTCTGGTATTTTTATTTCTGTTTTAATATAAAGAAACCCCTAGACGAGTAGCCGTAAATTAAAAAAACCTAAAAATCTATAAATGTACTGCGTAAAACACATTTCCTTCATTTGCCACTTTTCACTTAGAGTTGACTTAACGGCTTTGATTTTTTTTTAATTCTTATTTGTTTGCTAACATGCGATCGGTCTTTGGACCATAAGCAGTTGTTTTGTTTTTAATGCAGGCGTTGAGGCATGCCTTCCCACTGTCGGGCTGCCTTTATGTTTTGCTAACTGGTAAAGTTATTGTATGTTATCCCAAGTATGCAGTCTCTTCAGACGTCTTGTCTGCAATGGTTCAATAAGACTCTGGGCCAGTTTGTTCCTATGATTACTGATTCGATCTTTATATGAACGAATGCTATTGGCTATTTGCTGTTTTACTGTTGGAATATTTAGATACTCATGGACTTCTTCCATTCTCGTGAACCATGGGGCATTAACTATTGTTTTGAGCACACTGTTCTGAAATCTTTGCAGAATTTCTATATTCGACGTTTTTGCAGAACCCCACAGCTGTATGCCGTAAGTCCATATAGGTTTTAGTATGGCTTAATATATCAGGACCTTGTTGTCAACCGACAGTCGAGAGCCTCTACCCATAAGCCAATCCAGGGATCTTAGTCTGTGGTTTAGCTCATCACGCTTCTTCTGAATGTGTGCTTTCCAGGTTTGCTTTCTATCGAGGTAGAAACCAAGGTATTTGACGCATGCGTTATGCGGCAGGACCTCTTGACCGAGCTTAACAGGAGGACAATCTTCTTTTCTCAAAGTGAATGTGATGTGATTCGACTTGGTGCCACTAGCCTTAATTCTCCAAGACTGCATCCAGGAATGGACGTCATTCAGGTGTTCTTGAAGATTCTTTGATGCTACTTCAGGATTTGTGTCATGTGACAGTATGGCTGTGTCGTCTGCAAAAGTGGCTGTAATGACATTATCCGACTCTGGAACATCAGCTGTGTAGATGAGATAAAGCGAGGGGCCCAGCACGGAACCTTGAGGAACTCCTGCCTTTATGTCGTAAAAATCGGATGTAGTTATTATTGATTTTCACATAGAAGATTCTATTGTCTAAATAGGACTTCAATAGGAGGTACATAGCGTTCGGTATTCGTTTTTTTAGTTTGTAAAGCAAGCCATTGTGCCAAATTTTATCAAAAGCTTGCTGAACGTCCAAAAACACTGCAGAGCAGTACTTCTTATTTTCCAAGGTGTTTCTTATGTACTCGCACAGCCTGTGAACTTGCTCAATGGTTGAATGGTGCTTTCTAAATCCAAACTGGTGCTCCGGGATAATTGCACTATCTGTCAATATTTCATTGAGGCGTGACAAGATGATTTTCTCAAGCACCTTCGACAAAACAGGTAGGAGGCTTATCGGTCTATATGA
This sequence comes from Agriphila geniculea, assembly GCA_943789525.1. Classification (NCBI taxonomy): domain Eukaryota; kingdom Metazoa; phylum Arthropoda; class Insecta; order Lepidoptera; family Crambidae; genus Agriphila; species Agriphila geniculea. Next base: position 25,940,177 of record OX038871.1, read on the forward strand.
TGATGCCAAGTGCGGTGGCTTTCCTGGCTTTAGAATCATGGTTATTTGCGTTTGAAATTTAACCACACAATTAGTTTCACCAACCACAGATTGACAGTCAGTCAACAACACTAACCCATAAAAAAGGCCACTTTATCGTAAAAAGTTAGATTATGAAAAATCAATCACCAAACTAGAAAAAAAGGTACATAACTAGAGAGATTTTGTTGCTCTAAACATTGCAAACGTATTTCCATAGCTAGGTCTTAGAGTGGCCTGTGGTGTGGGCACTGTGGCACTTGTCAAGTTAACGGAAGTTAAAAAGAACGTTAATGTTTTTTTGAGTTAACTTAAAAGTTAAATCGTTAAGCACTTTGTTAACCTCGTTAATTAACTGTTAACGGATTAACGGTTTTCTGCCCAGCTATGCTTCAAGTATACAACGTAGAAGTCTTTGCTAATAACATTTACTTCGATCAAAGCTTTTTGCAAAATCGTACATTTCCTAACCGATCAACCCAAAGAGTTGAGCTGATGAGAAGTAAAATAGTTAATAGGAAAAAGGGCTCTAAACTCAAAAAAGTCATGTCTTATCATTCCGTGGAGAGGAAAACGAATGAAATGATTGTTTCTTATAATATATTTATTTATAACATCATTATCATACATGATTTTATGATGTACCATACATTGTGTAAGAGATATTTGTTTTCCAACCGAATAATTTGAGATTGAGTCTGATAATGGTAAGTGACCAATTATTTTAAAGCGTCGCTCATTTTGACAGATTTTGATCACGTAACTCAAAGCAATAGCCATAGCCATTGCCATAGCAATTTCTTTGACAATGGCTATGGCTATGGCTATCGCTTTGAGTTACGTGATCGCACTCGCGAATTTCGCGCGGAATTCGCCTCAGTCTGTACGAAGCTTAAGGCATCTGCGCTCAGAAGCGATTAAGCAGTCACATTTATATGTATACAATTTAGAACTTTGTCACACTAGACCTTTTTTGAACAGAAATCAATGATAAATGACAACTACAACGAAGTGAAAAAGTTCTAAACTGTATACACGCTGAAATTTTAATCATTTTTTTCCCGCAGTGGGGTGGTTCCAGTCACGATTACAAGCAACTTTTACTATGGGGCCAACTCTGATATCGCGAAAAAAAATCTGCTGTTCCTTTCAAACGACCTTAAGCCGGTTGTATGACCGAAAGTGGCGCCCTCAGAGGTTTTTATTTAATAAGTTATTAATAGATAAAGATTTTAATAACGTTTATCGTGGAGATTTTAGGGCCCATGGTCTAGTATTTTTAGAAGGTATCACTACATGCCCTCGTAGTCATTCGTAGAAGTAGATAGCAAATGTGTCAAAAACGGCCACTTTTAGCAGTTTTTCTATCTACTTCTAGCAGTGACTACTAGGGAATGTAACGATACTGTCTAAAAATACTAGACTGTGGGCCCTAAAATCTCCACGATAAACATTATCAAAATTGTGTATTAGAATTATAATATTAAATAAAATTCACCGCGGCGCCACTTTCGCTCAGGGTACCACCTTAATGTATATAATAGCAGATTTATTTACGCGATATCAGAGTTGGCGCTATGGTAAAAATTGCTTGTAATCATGAGTGGAACCACCCACTGCGGGAACAAAATGTTTAAAATTTCACGGTGTATAATCTTTTTAGACGTGACTGTACAAGTTAATGAAGGAGACATAAGGTTCTATTTTTCATAATTATTTCTGCTCCATATTTTCCTGTACGTTTTAGCTGTTAAGGCGATTAATGCCGTGAGGGCACTAATCGCCCACTGTGAGGGCACACAGATTAGAGCCCTCACAGTGGCGCCCTCATCTTAATTATATTTATTGCTCGCTAAGTACATAATGTATCGAAAATTCTCACGTACCAATGGTGAAGGCAACTGTCAAATTGGGATGTTGACAACTTTTTTTATTTTATATTACATAAATTACCTCTCAAAAAAAGAAACATTGGTAAAATAATTATTTCGCTAGCTTGAAAACTGCCCGAGATATCAGTGTGAAATGCACACAAATGGACTCGCCCAAAAACACTCCATACTAACGGCTACTGAATTATGACGTCACGCCTCAGTAGTTTGTATGCAACGCGTAGGAAATTTGTTCGGCAGCCATATTAAATATTGTGTTTATCAAAATGGTTTCTTAGACAAATTTGCTATACATTTTACGAAGTAATTAAAGGTATCATTTATATTAATAAATTTTATACTTTTTAAATGGACTTGTCCACCCAACTTTGAAGGGTCATAAAACAAATAATATGCAATATATAAAACCAAGAGGTATACAAGTTACTCTAAAAGTTTAATATGTTTACGATTTTTATTAGTATTTCGTTATATTATTCATTAGTCAACATCCCAATTGGCGCTACGTACGCTTGTTCCACCATAATTATCAAAACAAAGGACTTTTACTTTAAAAATAGTTTAGCAGCTTTAAAATTTCTAAATTCTGTGTAGCTGTAAAAATGATGGTACTTACAAATTTCTGAAAAAACTGGATATTATGAAAAAAATAATAAACGCTGTAAGAATAAAAACGTTTTAATTTGGCTTTTAATTCCGGCACTTGCATTGTAGAATAGTCTTTTAATTCCATTTTGGGTGAATGGGTCTTTTTCGGTAAAAAAAATACCACAAAATAAAGACCTACCTATTTTCCTATAGTTTACAAGCGAAACCTATAGTCTACTATTTATGCGAAACGTCTACTATAAAAACGTACTACTGGCTTCTTGACTCGACGACTTAATACGGGAAGCGTTAGTATGTCATGCTCACTTTAAACATTTCTGCGGTGCGGTGGTGTCGCGTGAGGCGGGTCGTTACGTTCCCTCAAATATGGTTGAGCGAAACGATGGCTGGTTCATGCGTCATGCTCGTGAACGGGTGCTGCCAGTGGGTTTGCTTCTGACTACCTATCTTAACGCATATTGAATTGTATGTTTCTTTTCTTGTAACAGCCTAGACTGAATAATAACTTCAAACTTTGAATTTAGCTTGAACCCTGTAAATTGATTAAGAAATTTAAAATTCATTAAGTAATGATCTAATTAAATAATGTTGTTTATTTGTTAATCCTTGTTAATATAAAATCTGCAAACGATATACATATTTGTAAATATCGTTCCATTTCATAAAGCTGATAAGTTTTTTGCGCCCATTTTTCTTGTCAGCTAAAAGACGTCATAATGGGTGGTAGGGTAAAAGAATTGACGATTTAAAAACGCTTATTATGTGAGCTTATTTAAATAAAGAATATTTCACTTTCACTTTCACATTTTAGGAAAAACGTACGCAGCGTCATCTACAATAGGCTATTTGACTAATTTTGAAAATCATTTCAAATTATTCCTTATTTATTTACAGGCAAGTGGCATCATCAGTAATCTTAGAGCGTTTTCGCCACAGAAAAAAAATCAAAAATTATTGCATTTTTCTAGGTGAAATTAATCAATCAATAGACTTAATTTAGTCTAAATAATAGTTGAATATGTTTTATACGCCATTATCTGTTAGGATGACCACAATTTGCAGTATATTTTCAATGTTGTCAAATACCCTATTAGCTTTGCGTTGCCATCTCCATTGTAGCTAAGGTTCTTTATTTTATTTACAAACAATAACCTCTGTTAAATATAGTTCTTTGTAGTAGTAGTAGGCAAAAGAGCAAAAAGTGGCCACTTTTCCCACTCATTGCCTTAAGATGAGGGTCACAGCGTAGTGATTGAATGTCCTTATTTTTCTGTGTTCACTTGTCGTGGCTGGATCGGGAGTCTGGATCTGAGGTGTCTCTCGCCTCGTGTTCTAGCTCGAAGTCATCCACCGCCATAGGCGTATCTGCAAAGATTTATTCAGTGTTAAAGCTCGAATTAACCAAGAACCAACCAACCATTAAGAAATAAGAACTGTGTCAAAAAGCATTACCATTAGAACACCACTGAACTACGATTTTGACGAAAACAATAGCAGACTTGACCCCCTGTATGTATGTTCGTATGTATGTATGTTTGTCCGCGATTATCTTGCGATTGGCTGAACCGATTTTGATGCGGTTTTCAGAAAAGTATTTGTTACACTTAGGAGAAGGTTTTAGTATATTAACCGACTTCAAAAAATAAGGTTCTCAGTTTGACCCGTATGTATGTGTTTGTCCGCGATTATCTCGCGTTTAGCTGAACCAATTTTGATGCGGTCTTCAGAAAAGTATTTGTTACATTTATAAATAATAATAAATAAATAAATGCTTGAACAATTTCACACAGCGCCATTTAGCCCCAAACTAAGCAAAGCTTGTAATATAGGCGCTAGACAACTGATATACTACTTATATACATTTTAAATATATACTTATTATACATAGTAACACCCGGACCCGTCACAGAAATTAAAATTCATCATTTCAATTTCTGCCCGGCCGGGAATCGAACCCAGGACCTCTGCGTGGTAGGCGGCATGTTGACCACTGCACCACTCAGGTCGTCACTCTGAAATCGTGAAAAAACTCTGCTGTTTCATTATTCATTTTTGCATGAAACAGCAGATTGATTTTTCGCCATTCAGTGATGGTTCCATAGTAAAAGTTGTTCAGTTTGATGGTCCCTATCTACCATTTTTGGCTTAAGGGTTTTTTTGAAAAACGTTGTATATGTATGAGTATGTGTGGCACTGTATGTATGTGCACGTACCCAAGTGGTCTAGAGTGACTCCCATAGCCTTCCTCAGCGCCGGCAAGGTGGCGAGCGTGGCGGGCGGCACGCGCGCGGCCATGCCCCGCAAGCAGGCTGCAACTTGCCGCGCCAGCTCCCGCTCCGCGCCGCCCGCGCGCGTCGCTAGCGATAGGTGCCACGGCGGCGGCGCTGAAAGTCTGCAACCAAACATACAAACCAATGAGTATCAGCAACGATTTTTTTTAGCCACTCGATTGCTTCGCGGTACTGTAGTACCGCAAACAAAAGACGGTAATTTGTCGCGCAGTGCTGTAAGACCGAGTCGATCGCTGTTCGATTTCTACCAATTTGGTAGGTTTTTTTAGGCGGCCACACCAAAACCTATTGGGCTGATTTAGATTATGATTTTGGCAACACTAATATCGGAAAAAAAGTAGAAGGGGCCTGTGATTGGTTAAAAAAATAATTATGAAAAGTTCCACGTCAGTACACGCCATATTTGTTTTTACTGTGTGAAGTGCTCTAATTTGATATGCCGTAAGTATTTTGTTAATTAATATTTCTGTTTAGTGTCATATATTAAAAGAATCGTCATATCGTGTTTTATTCGATCATATAAAAATCTCGTCACAAATTTAATGTCTAGTGTTCAAAATCATGACAAAACCGTAGCCCGGTAAATTTCTTGATGTATTGTTTCTGTTTACAGCAACATTATGTAGAAATTTTGATTGGTTAATCAAAGAATTATCCGAAATATGATAATAATACTATTAGTGAACAGTTTCAAAGTGGTTTCAAAATATAACATTCATCTGTTTACACAGAATGATTGATGCAACGCAAAATAGTGACGCCATTATCCAAGGTCAAGGTGACAAGGTCCTGTGGGACCTTGAAACAAACTAGCATTTTGGCAGGGCTGCCTCACACGCTTATTATTTTATAATATTGGGTTGTGTTTATGTTGTTTTTATATATTACCTAGTGAATGTTTTTTGGTTTTGGTGTTGGTTATTGTGATTGGTGTTGGGTGTCTAGTTATTAATTTTTAGTCCACATCCATTTTATATTTTATGCTGTGTACAGTGGAAATCGAGGAGAGCGAGGACGGAGCAGGGGACGAGGTAGAGGAGAACTATTAAAAAAAAATGTGACTATAAAATAAAAAAATATGTATACTTATAAAAAAAATTGAGTATCTACCTAGTTTTATTTAATGTGTGCGACAACCCTGAACTAAACTCGGCGGCGCGCGGCCATCTTGGCCCGGCAGCGCGGAATTGGATTTTTTAGCTCGAAATTTTACATTTCGGAAGAATCTTTGCTATGTATTGCATAAGAGATTGGTTTTGCTCTTTCTGTACATATAATTAGTACAAGGTAATCTTGATCCGAGTCTAACCAATCAGCGCTTGTTACAAAAACACAATTTTATCATTTATAGTGGGCCGCTTTAATGTTATAAATTTTTACAAAGATACTTTTCTTCAAGAGTCTTATCTTTTTTTACAAAATATGAAAGTTGAAAGTTGTATCTTTCTAAAATATTTTTTATTTTTGTCACAAGCCTTCCCCAATTGGAATAAAATACTACGAAACAGCGCTTAGACTCAACAGCTAATTTAGACGCGCAGGAAAAAATTGTTCGATATACAAACATTATTATGACTGTTGAATTGCTTCCAATTCATAAAAAAATTGGCATGTACGGAAAGGGATATTATTCTTGTTTTTAATTTTGTAAAAAAACTACTAGTTATCGATTTAGATTTAATATTAAAAATCAATTCCTATAACAAGTCGTGAATTTTCTCTTTAGCAAAATTCACAAATTTCTTATAAATTATTTTACCATTACAGGTACTTGTTTTTTTTCAATACTTATAGCTTCATCCATTAGCTATACGAAATAGAACATTATTTGTTCGTTTACAAACAGGAACGGGTCATAAAAACGGTTTTAACGCAGCTGTGCAAGTGCACTGCGGTAACGCAAAACTGCGTGACAAACAAGGAAATTGCGCGCCGGCCGCGCCACAAACGAGTGGTTAGTGGCTTATCAGAAAGCTTATGCCACCACATGATTAACTGTGAAGAAATTTTCACGATATCTCTTAAAACTGAGAAGATATACGAGCTAAAACACTGGCTTTTTGGGGGTCCTCATGACGTCATCACGACGTACGCGAACCTTATGTCGTACGTAATAAAGCACATATTGCATTGAGCTTGGCATTTCCTTCAAACCCTATTAACTCAACCATTTCTAAATGGATTTCAGAAAATCTTTCACTAAGTTTCATAGCTAGGAATATGTTTTTATATTATACCAATAAAACTATAGGATTCAAACCTGATACTGATCCTCATTGAGATGTATAGTCACACCCCGGACTCTCCATACAACCGCGCTATTAATTGTAAACAGAAGAAGTCATTGTGACGTTTTTGTACACGCACAACTGCGTGTGTGTAAGTCTAGTCTAGGACTACCTTGCAGTTAATACTGTTTTTAGGGTTCCGTAGCCAAAATGGCAAAAAACGGAACCCTTATAGATTCGTCATGTCTGTCTGTCTGTCTGTCTGTCCGTCCGTATGTCACAGCTACTTTATTCCAAAAGTATTAGGACTACATAGTTGAAACTTAGTAGGTAGGTGTATTCTGTGAACCGCTTTACGATTTAAACATAAAAATATAAAAAATGAAAGATTAAGGGGGGGCTCCCCATACATGGAACTGAAACTGAAAATATTTTTTTTCATCAAACCAATACTTGTGGGGTGTCTATAGATAGGTCTTTAAAAATAACATTGAGGTTCCTAAGACCAATTTTTTTCAAAGTCAAACATGACTAAACGAGCATGCGATTCGGCATACGAACTCGCGGGGAGGGGTGAGGTAATTGATCCTAGAGCGGGGCGGGGAGTGGCCTTTCTGTACGTAGTATTTATATCTATTCCGTGACCCTGTATAACCGGAAATAGTAGTTTATGAAACTGATGCATAATGAGGGGTATTAAACAAGAGTGTGTGTTAGGCGAGGTTTTTAATAGTATTACACGAGTGTTTTAATACCTAGTCATGTACAGTTTCATACACTATTTTATCTACTCTCAAACAATTTTTGATTAAACCGGCAATATAAAATATCAATGATAAAAAAAGTAAGTAGTTTCTCGGTAGGTAGGCAGTACTTACCTAGGTTAAGTAAGAAATTATTCCGTCGCCGCATCTAAAATATCGAGTGGAGTCAATTTTTTTACTCACTACACTCACTGTTATCAGACATTTTAAAGCAAAAGTAAAAATTAAAATCTAAAAATGGCGCATATTCCATTAGAAAAATAAATAATGAGATGAGTGCATTCCAGAAGACTAAACGCTACTCTAAGTCATCGATCACCATAGAGTACATTTTAATCATGAAAAGTATGTGGGAACATCGTTGCTTTTTTTAACATCACGACACTGCCTTCTTTTTGGCTTTGCCCTGTATCGTAATGAGAAAAAAGTTATTTTATAACATTGTTTAGTATAGCGAAGGTATGTTATAAAATAACTTTTTAATTTTTTTTTCGGCAGTGCGTGTATAAAGTATGTCAATATAAATTCGTTTTGAAATTCATAATTCGAATTTTACGATATGAGAGTAGATAAAGTATTAAAACTATCACCTATCCCTCTGTTCCTTCTCCAACTTGTGCAGCAGCTCGTAAGTGTGCCGCAGCGCGGGCCCGAACTGCGACGACGCGATGTCTTCCTCCAGCTCTAATTATACAACAGTTGCATAATCTACTATTACCTATCCCTCTGTTCCTTCTCCAACTTGTGTAGCAGCTCGTAAGTGTGCCGCAGCGCGGGCCCGAACTGCGACGACGCGATGTCTTCCTCCAGCTCTAATTATACAACAGTTGCATAATCTACTATTACCTATCCCTCTGTTCCTTCTCCAACTTGTGCAGCAGCTCGTAAGTGTGCCGCAGCGCGGGCCCGAACTGCGACGACGCGATGTCTTCCTCCAGCTCTAATTATACAACAGTTGCATAATCTACTATTACCTATCCCTCTGTTCCTTCTCCAACTTGTGCAGCAGCTCGTAAGTGTGCCGCAGCGCGGGCCCGAGCTGCGACGACGCGATGTCTTCCTCCAGCTCTAATTATACAACAGTTGCATAATCTACTATTACCTATCCCTCTGTTCCTTCTCCAACTTGTGCAGCAGCTCGTAAGTGTGCCGCAGCGCGGGCCCGAACTGCGACGACGCGATGTCTTCCTCCAGCTCTAATTATACAACAGTTGCATAATCTACTATTACCTATCCCTCTGTTCCTTCTCCAACTTGTGCAGCAGCTCGTAAGTGTGCCGCAGCGCGGGCCCGAGCTGCGACGACGCGATGTCTTCCTCCAGCTCTAATTATACAACAGTTGCATAATCTACTATTACCTATCCCTCTGTTCCTTCTCCAACTTGTGCAGCAGCTCGTAAGTGTGCCGCAGCGCGGGCCCGAGCTGCGACGACGCGATGTCTTCCTCCAGCCCTAATTATACAACAGTTGCATAATCTACTATTACCTATACCTCTGTTCCTTCTCCAACTTGTGCAGCAGCTCGTAAGTGTGCCGCAGCGCGGGCCCGAGCTGCGACGACGCGATGTCTTCCTCCAGCTCTAATTATACAACAGTTGCATAATCTACTATTACCTATCCCTCTGTTCCTTCTCCAACTTGTGCAGCAGCTCGTAGGTGTGCCGCAGCGCGGGCCCGATGCCGTAGTCGTGCTGCGACGACGCGATGTCTTCCTCAAGCTCGTTCAAGAACTCCACATCCAAACCCAGCTCGGACAAGCTGCGAAGCTGCTCTAAATCCACCTTGATCTTTGCTATGTCCTGGCAACATTAAATAATAATATGTAATACTTACAGATGGGCAAAAGACCCGGTTTAAACCCAATAAAAACCCACATTGTATGTCATAGAACTTCCCGTTCCCGAATGCTTTTGGCTACGGAACCCTTTGTGGTTCACCTCTTTTGGGCGGAACCCTAGCTGAAGTAAGAAGTAAACTAACCAAAGTTACATTCAGGTAAAGAAAACCTAGGACAAGGCTGCGCAAATTTTTTTGGGTCTATTTTCTTACTAAATGTACGTTGAAATCATTAAAACTGGCAGTAAAACCACTGTAGAGTATTAGTTATTCTGTGGTAGAGTCTGGTAACTGGTAAATGAAGGACATGTTGAATGTATGTGAATGTTTGTAATTAAAATACTCAAAATCAATGGAAAGAAACGGGCGGGTCAGCAAAGTAAGAGTAAAATAAAAAAGGAGAACCACTTAACTGAAGGGAAAAAAAGACTTTTGATTTAATGTATTCGGTATTTTTATTTTGACTCTGTTTCCATGCTAATTTTCAATTACTACTGGCCTCTCTCATTAATTGCGCGTCATTTTTATATTTACTTACGAATTCCGAAAAAGACATGTCTTTTGCAATTCTGGTTTCATTAAATCTACAGAGCAACGATTTCTGACATTAGAACATTTAAGCGTCATATGGGAAAACCTGGCTCAACATAAGCATTTGAAAGCAGCATGCTTAAAGCGCGAGATACAACGCAAATTATGGCATTTAAGATGTTGTCCTTTATGCTTTTAAACATTTGGACCCATTTTTATTAATACTTTGATTGTGATCGCGTGTTATCATCAAAAATCTGGACAAAACTAATGGATCGTCGGGACGCGGGACAATATTATCAAAATCGGGACTGTCTTTATACCTAAACTCTTGAATTTTCACGGAACCCCTGCGAGCCTCTCACGGAACTCCAGGGTTTCGCGGAACCCCATTCGGGAACCGCTGTTAGAAACTTTTTACAGTCTTTTTATTTACAAACAAATTCTTACAATTTCTTGTTAAATCAATACAGGAAAATAGAGCGAAACACCTCTAGTATCTCTAATATGCCATGCTCACTTAAAACATTTCTGCGGTGGTGTCGTGTCAGGCGGGTCGTTACTTTCCCTCAAATATGGTTGATGCGTCATGCTCGTGAACGGGTACTGCCAGTGGGATTGGGTCTGCTTCTGACTACCTATCTTAACACATATATTGAATTGTATGTTTTTTTGTAACAGCCTACACTAAATATTGTTGTTATATTACACACGTAATACAACAACAATACGGGCGTGTTTACAAACATTACTGAGGTTTCGCAGTGCCGAACCAATCACACCTAATACGTAAAACAAACGAACAAATCACAGAGCTCTATTTCAACGCAATGCGTTCTCATAGGCAAGGGTTTGAGTATTGTTCTTGAATATGGATGTTGGAGAAGTAAATAAATCTTATAAAATTATTAGGTACTTGTGAAGTTCATATTAATGTTTGTTAATATTTTTTTATTACACAACGAGATAGTGCTTGGCCTTCATCTCACCTGATGTTAAGTGATGATAAGGCCGAAGGTGGAAGCGCACTACACCCGGAATCCTCATCACTGAGGAACCGACTATCTTACTTATAACTGCCGGAACACAACAATTTTTAAATTGTTGTTATGGCGTCAGACCTAAGTAAGATGGTGGTAGCTAGCCGAGCGGACTTGAAATAAGCCCTACCACCAACCAAACCGAGTACAAATTGTACCCCCTCTGGGAATCGAACCCGGGACGCCTGCGTCTTACACGGGTGGGCGAACCACTAAAACCAGAGGCGGTTGAAATTTTATTTATTAAAGTATCATGTTGATTTAAAACTTCGTAGGAGTATTTTTAAAAACAAAAAACAGACACATATTTCGTGGGATAGGGATATTGGGATAGGGATATCCTACTAATATTATAAATGTGAAAGTTTGGTTTAGATATTTTTGTTATTCAATCACGCAAAATCGGGTGATAGGATTTGAAATGTTTGCAATGCACACACATAGTTTTACTTTTAATCCCGGTTAAAGGTTCCCGAGGGATTTTCCTGGAGTACACGCGAAGTCGCAGGCTAGTTAAAGTATAATAGTTAAAAAATTCCTTACGAAATCATCCTTAGTTTGCGTGGATTCTGGCTGAGCCTTCTTCTCCGGGAACAGGGTTTCCATATCGTAGAACAGCCTCCAGGGAGAGTCGGGCTCGAAGCGGAGCATCTCCTCGTTGCCCTGACCACTCTCAGCATCTGATACGTATGTATACAACGTTTACAAAATAACCCCTAATGCCGATATATGGTAGATAGGGACCATCAAACTGAACAACTTTGGAACCAACTCTTAAATCGCGAAAACAAAAATCTGCTGTTTCATACAAAAAATAATAATGAAAATATCAAAATGTATGGAACAGCTGATATTTTTATCGCGATTTCAGAGTTGGTCCCATTAGCGATGCGCGATTATGAATGATCATTCGATTATCTCAATCATTCGAATAACTTACTAAAATTAGTAGTGTAGATATTTCCGGAAAAAAGGCCAGATTTGCATTGAAAATCCTGAGATTTTGAGATTTGTAGTGGTTTGAGAATTAGACACGGGGGGGGGGGGGGTCCCGCGCTCATCACTTCTCAAAAGTATTACTAATTAGTAATACTTATTCGATTATTGAAATTAGTATATTATAGTGCGCGGCACGTAACTTGAAATTTTTTCGACGGAGTGGGGATCAGTTCGCGGATGTGCTCTTGTGAGCGACCAATAGCGCGCGCCCCTCTCCCGGCGCCCGCGCCCCTCACCGCTACGCATACCCAAAATACGCGTTCCGCGCAATCCCCACCCGATTTCAAGTTACATACCTCGTACTGTACTAATATGACATTCGATTATTGAAATTAGTAATTAGTAGTTAATTCGATTATTGAAATTAGTAATAATCGCGCATCGCTAGGTCCCATAGTAAAAGTTGTTCAGTTTGATGGTCCCTATATTCTACCATTTCCGGCATTAGGGTTATTTTGTAACACGTTGCATTTTAATGAGGTTTGTATTCCTTTCGTTTTAGTTTTGTATAAAGGTAAAGGTAGGCAGTTCCTTGACGAGTTCATACGCAGCGTATAAACACAGCGCGTGTCGTACAGTCTCGTCTATAAATATTTATACAGTTTAGAACTTTGGCACTCTAAAACTATTACTTTTTTGAAGACTCTTACGCTGCAAGCAGCCAGCGTTCTTTCATCAATGTGAGGAATCACCTTGCCATTCAATATCTTTCCAGATATTTTGACAAAGATCACAGAATAGAATCTGATATAAGTAGGTACTACTAAGATGAATTTTTAAATTAGAGATTTTAGAATTCACTATGCCATTTTTATATAATACCATGGACGAATTCGTCCATGACAATACTCAATAATAGACTAGAAAAAAATCGAAAATAGATTTTCTAAAAGCAACAATTTTTTTTATAATGATATTAAAATTCACGTTAGGAGAATATTGTTAAATGTAAAGTAACTCACGCATAGTGTGGTAAATGAGATGGGACTCCTCTTTGGTGAGCGTGGCAAAGGTGCCGTCGTAGGAGGGCGCGTACGAGCTGAACGGGCCGTAGTTTAGGGGCTTCACGCCTTTAGCCAGGTTGCGGCGATCCTCGCGGGGCGCTGCAAATTGTATGACCATCAGCCATTTTTAATGTCCTCACTGCTGAGGCACAGACCTTCCTTATGGGTGGATAAGGAGGATGAGCTATAACCCACCACGCGGGCCCTGTGCGGATTGGTGGGTGTTAACGACTGCAAATGCAGCCGGGACCAACGGCTTAACGTGCCTTCCGAAGCACGGAGGAGCTTGAGATAATAAATTTTTGGTCACCCATCCCATGACCGACCCTTGCGAAAGTTCCTTAACGTCCGCAATCGCTGGGCCAGGCGCTAAACTACTGCGCCACCGAGCTCCTCAAAAAATGTATACCTTTACATATCTCGGAAAATCGAAAGTTCTTATATCATAATGAGGATAAAACCACACCTATCAGTGTCAGTGAGGAGACAGTGCTTTCAGTGTCAGTGAACGCGTGTTCATAGAGAATGTATGAAAGAATAATTATCACGGTGACATCAATTCGTCGCGTATACTTTTTTGTGCACTGTGATAAAATAATGCTAATCACAGAAGATTTCACCATTGATGTTATTATTATGATGATATTATGATCACGTTTTGCATAATGTAGTTTAAGTGTTGAGTTGATCCAATCAATTGAACCAGCTTATTGATAAAATTGACACAAGATTTTACAAGGCATTGTTAATTGTAAATGTTTGTAACAAATAATTCGTTGTTATGACAGTGACAGCCTGAATCGCGTTTAAGTTTAATGATGAGATGAAATGGCTCTTGACATCAGCCATTTTTGATATCCCCAATACTAGGGCTCAGACCTTCCTTATGGGTTGATAAGGAGGATGGGCCATAACCCACCACGCGGGCCCAATGCGGATTGGTGGGTGTTAACGACTTTGAATGCACCTGAGACCAACGGCTTAACGTGTCTTCCGAAACACGGAGGAGCTTGAGATAATAAATTTTTGGTCACCCATCCCATGACTGACCCTTGCAAAAGTTGCTTAATGTCACTGCACTATCAAGCTCTTAGTTGTTCTTAGTTAAACAAAATACTTGTGTGTAAGTGTTAATAGTTATTTATGCAACTGTACTATGATGAGGGGTATTAGTGATAATAGTATCACATGAGTGTTTTAATACCTAATTATGTACAGTTGCATACAAGACTATTTACACCCATTTTTTTATTTATTTTTATTTGGGAAACAAACAATATTTTAAAACATATGGATTAAAAACACCCATGATATGTATGTATCCTCTATAATAGTAGTTTATGAAACTGATGCATAATGAGGGGTATTAAAACATGAGTGTGTGTTGCACGCAAACCCCCCACACGCACTGTATATGCCGCTAACGCACCTACTGTTCGCGCGTTGCGCCTGATTGGGGACATACTAACTCAGTGCCCTGACATTGATTTATTTGCTGATAAAATTGACCATATATGTAGAGAAGCTAGTAAATATTTAGAATTAGAAAATTTTAAGAAAATCGCATGTGTTTATAATTTTTAAGTTATTGTATCTGTGTTACTCTTCCATGCATTTTTAATTTATGTTTAATAATTTATTGCTAAACTAATTGACTTAATTTAATTAATTTTGCCTAAGTATTTGACATTCTTTAGATTTATATTGACATTTCACATCATATTTAATAAGAGTTGAATTCTAATTAAGTAAGTACTATTTGTTATTTCTAAACTGTTTATGTATGACTTGCTGGTGTGTTGGAAGTGCACTTCTGTGAACTAGCATGTAATGTATTAATAAATAATAAATAATAAAGGTTTTGACTTTGACTTTCCTCCCCCTCCTCGTCATTATGTTATCCGCAAGAGTGTTATAATGTTGTACTGATTTTCATAATGCGTTGCTCGCGCGTGGGCGCGCGGCGCTGCAGGACCAGCTCTCGCTCGGGATATTATAATGATGGCAGTAAGCTAATTGTTTCAGAACCCTTTACAGAGGATTTAAAGCATGGGTGTAGATAAATAAATCAAGAGTACTAACTATGTAGCGAGCCAGTTCCCTGCTGCAGCTTGCCGATGTACCTGCCCAGGGTGATGGGCTTATCTTCCGATGAAACGTCGACCGTATTTGTCACCAGGCACAGGGTTGTTTTTCCATCGGAATCCATTCGCGGGAATGCTAAGAGAAAGAAAAAATATTAACAAGCAGTCATTATAAGTTTAGTTTCTCGCCGTTGCTTCTTATTTTCGGAGGTTATAGAATTCATAGATAAGTATAAAATTGATATGTTTGTTTAAAGTATTATCAATTTATTCTGTGGTATTAGTTTCAAAACTTAATAAGGCGTAGCAAAAGCGAACATTAAATCACTACACATTGACCACAAAGATTTCGTATTTTTTTAACATAGTAAAATATGCCACATCTACATGACATGACTTTTTTAATATTACATCTCAAGAATTAAATTTTTCTGAAGATTCATTCATTAACTATTAATTTTTAATTCATTAATTAATTATTAATTCATTAATTCAGTTATTTATTACTTAATCTAACTAGTATTACGTATATTATCTGTGATCTAACCCACAAGCACAGATAATATAAGCCACAACATTATTTCTTAGGGCTGGTTTACATTATCGTAGTTGTTAGTAGAGTGCTTTAGTAGACTGCGAGTCGAATGCAAGTGCGTTAGTAGCTATGGTGCCTTTCCAGTGAGCGTTTACACTTCTTCCAGTAGTATCATTTGACTAATGCACTCTACTTATACGCTAGAAATGTCACGCGGGGCATGAGCTGGCGCGCAGGGGGTGCTACTCTAAGCAAAAATCATGTTGATTAAAGTTATATATGAATAATAAAATTATAAAACTTTATTTGTCCATTCACAATGATTAAATACAGTTATTGTCATTAACAATGATGGATAGTAACAGCGGTAGCAGATAATGACAGCTACCCTCCGCGCAAGTTAAAAAACTGTGTTGCGGCAGAGTAGTATCGTCGTCTACTAGTAGCCAACCACAGATAACCTAACCTAACAGTTATCTGTGTAGCCAACATAAGTTTACAGTATACGCAAGATGAACACATCAAATTAACTAAACTCAACTTAGTTATATTAATATGTCAACTTTATACTATTTTTAATTATAATAATGTTTGTATAATGTGTTTGTTTTATACAGTGCCTTTGGTCTTGAACTAGCAATAATTTAAAGGCGTGAAATACACCTAATTTTATCGATAAAAACACCCACATGTTGGGGTCTATCCCCACTCCTGTTGGAATGGCCGCCATTTTAAATTTGACTTTTTATTTTAGATGACCCTGCAGAAAAATATTAATTTCCCCGGATTTAGAAGTCATACAGTTATAACAAAAATACTATTCAAAAGCTAATAATATCACCTATTTATTTATAAAATAAAATGTTTACATTTTTGGTTTAAATACGTCATAAAAAATTACTGAAATAAAACTTTATACGAAATTTGTGCATTTTTTTTTAGTTTTTATTACATTTCTCAAAAACTAGGACATTAATGTCTACTTTTTTTGCATTATTCAAATACACAGGGATATTATCTACAGAACGACTTCAAAATTTATTGCTCTATGTTGCATATTTCGAGAGCTATTGTTGTTTGAATATGACCCTTACAAGCACTAAATGGTTATTTTCGAAAATAAAAAAATAAAAACTCCTTTTAACTAGATTTTATCATTTGATGAAACTAGTATTCAGATAAAATTATCAACCTTATTTAAAATATGTTCAAAATGCTTGTAATTATGTCCATTTTCAAAAATAATCATTTTTTGGTTACGTAAGGGTCATAGTTCAAACAAAAATAACTCTCAAAATATGCAACATATAGCAATAAATTTTAAAATTGTTTTGTAGATAATATCCCTGTGTATTTGAATAATGCAAAAAAGTGGACATTATTGTCCTAGTTTTTGAGAAATGTAATAAAAACTCAAAAAAATCGCACAAATTTCGTTTAAAATTTTATTTCAGTAATTTTTTATGACGTATTTAAACCAAAAATTTACACATTTTAATTTTTAAATTGATTGGTGATATTATTAGATTGCGAACAGTATTTTTATTATAACTGTAGGATTTCTAAATCCGGAGAAATTAATATGTTTCTACAGGATCGTCTACAATAAAAAGTCAAATTTAAAATGGGGGCCATTCCAACAGGAGTGGGGATAGACCCCAACATGTGGGTGTTTTTGACGATAAAATTAGGTGTATTTCACGTCTTTAAATTATCGCTAGTTCAAGACCAAAGGCACTGTATAATTTGAGTTGTGTGTTGTTGTGAGTGAGAGTGAGTAAAGTTGAAAGGCAACTGCAACGTTACTCACTTTAGTCACTAATACTAATACGACCGTTTACATGTTTCTACTAATGCACTCTACTAACAGCGAAGATACTTAGATATAAAACACTTCTTACGGATTACAGCGCGTATATTGGTTAATTCAGATGTTATTTTAGAATTATTTAGTTTTGATTTGTTGGTTTTTTGTGTTTCCCGACGTTTCGACACCTTTCCAGGGGCCGTGGTCACGGGACGACTAGAGCAAAAAGGCTGCTTATATTTAGCTAAGATAATGTAAACCAGTCATTAGGTATAATCCGCGCGCGATGAGAATGGTATAATACCTTTTGGAACTAAGACGCGCACGGTCCGTCGGCCAGACGTACCGTCGGCAAAGTCGCGTCGATGCTCGCATTTATGTACTTGTGTAGAACTTTGCGCAAGGATTTCTGCTCGGCTTTTATTTTATTTTCAACACAGTTATTTTTTTAAGTAACAACAAAGAGTATATACTCATCACCATATACATTTTTCAAATAAATAAATGTGTAAGTCCTTAATTAAGTCAAACACATTTATTATTATCAAATTATTTGCTAACGCTACTTGACTGTTTAACTGTCATTTTCAATTCACTTTGACAAGGTCCCTTCCTATCCTCATCGCGCGAGGATTATAATGTAAGCCGGGGATTATAGCTCACCTTTCTTGGCGAGTCTTCTTCGATGCTGTTCCCTGGCGGCTTCCATCTGTATCTTGACGGTGTCGTCGGGGCGCTCCGTGCCGCCGTCGGAGGCCGCCTCCGCCTCGGATCCTCCGCTCTTCATCGGGCTCGTGCGCTTTAACACCTTGTGCTGTAGGGCGACGGCTCATTTTCATCTGGCACGGAAGCCAGGAAAACTATGGACTACGGTAAAGTACGATTATTGAACTTGGCTATGTGAAAATATTTACAGAATTTGACTTTATATAGATTGTGTTAAGGTTCCCTGACCGAAAGTGGCGACGCGGTGAATTTTATTTAATATTGTTATTCTAATACATAATTTTAGAAAAACTTTACGTGGAGTTTTTAGGGCCCTTAGATGTGTCTAGTAATTTTAGACAGTGGGTATCATTACATTCCCTCGTAGTCACTGCTAGAAGTAGATAGCAAAACTGCTAAACGTGGCCGTTTTTAGGGTTCCGTACCTATGGGTACGGACTATTACTAAGACTCCGCTAACCATCTGTCCGTCTGTCTGTCACCAGGCTGTATCTCATGAACCGTGATAGCTAGACAGTTGAAATTTTCACATATGATGTATTTCTGTTGCTGCTATAACAACAAATACTAAAAATATAGTAAAATAAATATTTAAGGGTGGCTCCCATACAACAAACGTGATTCTTTTTTTGCTGTTTTTTGCTTTATATTAATAACGACAACAGGTAGACAGTTGAAATTTTCACAGATGATGTATTTCTGTTGCCGCTATAACAACATATACTAAAAACAGAATCAAATAAATATTTAAGGGGGGCTCCCATACAACGTGCTTTTTTTTGCCGTTTTTTGGTACGGAACCCTTCGTGCGCGAGTCCGACTCGCACTTGGCCGGTTTTTTTTTACTTTTTGACACATTTGCTATCTACTACTATGAATGACTACGAGGGAATGTAGTAATACCTTCTAAAAATACTAGACTATAGGCCCTAAAAATTCCACGCAAAGTTTAATTAAAATACTTTTCTTATAACAATTTATTAAATAAACACCATTGAGGGCGCCACTTTCGGTGGGCTATCCACCTTAGGAGCAAATTGTCTGCTTCAGTAATGCTGAATGTAGCGTGTACATTTGATTCAATAATCGTACCCATTCAAATCACTTTACATGCAAACACTAGGGCACTAGTTGTCACGGTTTCCCCTAGTTGTTGAAACTTCACAAAACAACATCGATTTTTGAAGCAAAATAAAATGGCTAGTTTCTAACAATCCACTACGAAACTTTATTTAAATGAATAATTGTAAATTTTCACCTTGCGCCCGTATGTCCTAAGTGGCTGCGTTGTAAAAAGTGATTTTTTAAAACTTTAGTAAACAGAAAACATTTAATCTTGCAAGGGCTTGACGAGAAAAACAATGTTTAAATAATTTTGAAACAGGGTAGATCCACAATTATTTTATTAAGTACTGACAATGTATTGATTTTCTACCCTCAAATTTTATGTTGGAAAACAAGACCCGAAAATTAACAAAAATAATTTAAATTCATAGACTAGGGCAGTGTTTCCCAAATAGTTTTATCAACGTACCACTCCAAGAAAGACTTCAAACTCGCGTACCCCTTATTGCAGGAATGATAAATAAAAAATGAAATCAGATGTTTGATATCTCAGATAAGAGATTGCTGCGCGATGCGCGTACCCCTTGACGTAACCTCGCGTACCCCTGGAGGTACGCGTACCACTAATTGGGAAACACTGAACTAGGGGACTGTAAAAGTTATGTTAGTAATTTTTTTGGTCAGTCAAATTAGTTGCAATCAGTTATTTTAGGACTTCACATTCAACGACATGATGTCCCCCACATAAAAATGACCCCAGTCAAATGGTGGCCCAGTGGTGTTCTCTTCAGTATGTTAGTAAATGTGTCTACTTGTTTCCTGACCAAAATATTTTTGAAGTGAAAACTTCTTTAGCGGCGTTGTACGCTTTTTTGTAATGGGGAAAAAATGTTAAACTCGCGTCAGTAAGAATCACGTGACCCTGATCGAAAATTCGTAAGACGGATGTGACGGATGGAGAGTAGACAGCCGGCGGCGGAAGTGTCCCCCTCTTTTTCTACGGGGCGCGGTGTAAATGGCGGCTCGTCATTTCAAGACACTTGTGTCACCATAGCAACGCGCTAATTTTTTAATTCAATGTCAAAACTCTAAGATTGTCAAGCTATGGATAAGACTTTCGTACAATACTATTCTGTATTTGTAAATTCAAATGCAGAGTAAATTCGTAAGACGGCAATTCGTGCAAAATTATTCCCTAACCATTCCAAAATATCATTGACCTGCATATTTTTTCATGTCAGTGCAAAATATCAAAAATGCACAACGTTAATATTCAAGTTTTCACTTCTGCCGGCACTCCCGGAGTGCAAACCGATTTTTTTAGTCACCTTTTTAACAATCATGTGATTAAATTGACAATAAACAGTGATTCGCTGCAACTTCACTTGAGAATGTATGACAAAGAGAAAACTTTACAGATTAAATTAGATGGTTTTATACCACAAGCGCTCCGAAGTTGGTCAGTTCTGTTGTACATTGTTAAATTAATCACATAATAACTGAATGAGGAAGGCAACTGTCAAAATGGCGCTGCGTACGCTTGTTCCACGAGAGCTATGAAAACAAAGGACTTTTACTCAAAAATATAGTTTTTTTAGCTTTAAAATGATCAAATTCTGTGTAATAGGCTTTAAAAATGTTGGCACTTACATATTTCCGAAAAATCTGGACATAGAAAAAATTTATGAATTCTGTAAGAATAAAAACGTCTTAATTTGGCTACCAATTACGGCACTTGCAATGTAGAATAGTCTTTTATATAAATTTTGGGTCAATGGGTCGATCTTTTTCGGTAAATAAATACCACAAAATAAATACCTATTTTCCCATACATTTTGTTCTGAACGTCTACTGTCTTAGGAACAAGCGTACGCAGCGACATCTACAATTAGCTTTGCGTTGCCAACCCCATTGAAGATAAAGAATCAGCCCAATTTTACATTAAAATATGAATATCCAAATAACCATAATTCAACATGATTAATTCTAACACCAAGAAAGCTACATCTTTTCTTGAATAGACTTATTTGTCAACCCATGTCGAATCTCGCCGACCACGAGTTGAGGAATGACACCATTATAATCCCTACTAATAATATAAAAAAATTCGAAAGTAACTCTGTACGTCTGTTTGTTAGGATTTTACGCCTAAACTGCAGAACCGATTTTGATGATATTTGGTATAAAATTAGCTTGATTTATTATATTTTGAGATGGCGAGTTGACGCATGTCCATCAGCCATTTTTAATGTCCCCACTGCAGGGGCACAGGCCTTCCTTATGGGTGGATGAGGAAGGGCCATACATAACCCACCACGCGGGCCCAAAGCGGATTGGTGGGTGTTAACGATTGCAAATGCAGCCGGGACCAACCGCTTAGCGTGCCTTCCGAAGCACGGAGGAGCTCAAGATAATACCTTTTGGCAGGGAATGATAACATTATTTTTAAATGTTAAACGTAATTTCTTACTTTTTTTACCGTTAATTTTAATATTAACGTTATGTCACTAAATAACGTTATTTTAACGAAATTAACGTTATTTCTTACTTTTTGTAACCGTTACTTTAGAATTAATAATAATAATATTTATTTGTCCCAGAAAAAACATTCA
Organism: Agriphila geniculea; assembly: GCA_943789525.1. Lineage (NCBI taxonomy): Eukaryota > Metazoa > Arthropoda > Insecta > Lepidoptera > Crambidae > Agriphila > Agriphila geniculea. The sequence continues at coordinate 25,962,218 of OX038871.1, forward strand.
TAATTCCAATTAATAACGTAATTCTTTTTCGATAATTTTACCGGTACTAAAGTTTAACGCTATATTTAACGGTAATTTTACCGGCACAATATTTTTAACGTTATTTTTACCGGTAAATTTACAGATAAAATGTTTTAACGTTTTTTTTTTGTATCGTTATTTTTTTTAACGGTATTTCAATCCCTGATTTTTGGTCACCCATCCCATGACCGACCCTTGCGAAAGTTGCTTAACCTCCGCAAGCGCTGGGCCAGGCGCTAAACCACTGCGCCACCGAGCTCTTCATATCATGGATGCATATCATAAATTAAAATTCGTCATCTGGCCGGTTGGCCAGATTCGACATGGCAAGTTGATGAACAAGTCCTGATTATATTAGAATTACTACAACCAATATTATTGTAAAATATGTTAAGATACATAAGTGCAAACACTCACAACATCCATCTTTCCAATGTCGAAGCCAAGCTCTCGGATCGGTATCTCGTACATGTAGGTGAGCATGTTGCCGAGCGGACGGAGCTTCTGCGGAGTGAGCTGCTTCAATCCAGCGTGCAGCAGTCGTTTTGCTGCCTTATGATATACAGTGCCAGGCTTATTGTATTTCATAGCATTATTGCACATCAGTTTGAAGTCACTCTGTAATATTGATAATATTATACAGGGTGTCCGGGAAGTCATGGATAACCCTTTACCTGCCGATGGGCCACATTGGGATCTACCAATTATAAAAAAATTACCTTAGTAAAAGTCTTATGGTTTTCGAGTTTTTTTATGTTTTATGCAATTTTGGAAAATTTCTACCTTAGATCAGTTTTTTTCATGCCATTTCTACGCATGAAAACTTTTTCGATTATGGTTTTTTTTATTTTAATCTTGAATCATCCTGCTATCGATTGGATACAAGAAAGTTACAGATATTCTCTTTTGAACACCTAAAATTTAGGACAAACTTAAAATTTTCACCTACAATTTTTTTTTACTCTACTTTTGATCGGCCCTGGTGAAAAAAAAAAGTCGACATGGAGTGTGAAAATTATTTTAAAAAATACTTCATTTCATAAGGATTTTAAAATGGTATAAAAGTTAATACCTTTTTGTTTTAAACTCTTGTTATTACAATTTTAATCCAAAAGGGTAACTTTTGGCAAGTGTTTGAAAGAGTTGTAATAGCAAAACATGTTTATTTTTAGGTGTGTGGAGGTAAATAACAACAAAATAACATGTAAATAAAATTAATTCATTGTTTTTAAACTTTAAAGGAAATTAGTAGTAAACAAAACACTTACCTCTCTCGATACAATTGAGTAGCAGCATTGGCTTTGCCTTGGCATTCACCATAAATGAAATGCATATGCGCATATTCGGCTGGTTTAAAATCAATAGTCCGTAGAAAAGCAAAGTAGTTTTAACACCAGAGTCGACTAAATCCAAATCACTTTCCAAACAGGTCCAAAAGCACTGGCGATTGTCAGTTTGTTTAGAAAATCTTGAACAAAACAGTGAACGTGTCGTCGCAACAAAATGAAGCTACCGCCAAAATTTGGAATTTGTGGACTCATAAAGTATGGCGAAGGGATTGGAATCATAGGGCACTGGAATTATTGTGATTGTTATTTCTTTTTGGTTGATTTTTCCTTTGTGTACTTAAGACAATCCTTACTAATATTATAAATGCGAAAGTCCGTTTGTTTGTTTGTTACGCCTTCACGTCTTAACTTCTGAACCAATCATCATGAAATTTTGCATACACGTTCTTAGAGGTACAGAGAAGAACATAGGATACCTTTCATCCCGAAATAATGTATTGTTCCCGAGGGATAGCAAAAAATCTTTCCACGCAGACGAAGTCGCGGGCGGCCGCTAGTACATGATAAATAGTTTTAAATTTGTTGTCATTTGCATGCTGCTGTTGTTGGCTGAATGGGAGGTGATAATTATTATTCAGACACCTGTAAATGATGTACTCATGTACCCCAATCAAACGCAAATAAATGTATTTTACAAAATAAATTACGTTTTAAATTTTAATAACAAGAGTTTAAAAAAAAAGTTATTAACTATTATACCATTTTAAAATCCTTATGAAATGAAGTACTTTTTAAAATAATGTGCCTAACCATAAAAAAATACCACATGTATTTTTTTATCACCAGGGCCGATCAAAAGTAGAGTAAAAAAAAATTGTAGGTGAAAATTTTAAGTTTGACCTAAATTTTAGGTCTTCAAAAGAGGATATCTGTAACTTTCTTGTATTCAATCGATAGCAGGATAATTCAAAATTAAAATAAAAAAAACCATAATCGAAATAGTTTTCATTCGTAGAAATGGCATGAAAAAACTGATCGAAGGTAGAAATTTTCCAAAATTGCATAAAACATAAAAAAACTCAAAAACCATAAGACTTTTACTAAGGTAATTTTTTTATTATTGGTAGGTCCCAATGTGGCCCATCGGCAGATAAAAGGTTATCCATGACTTCCCGGACACCCTGTATAGATCAATCTTACCTTTAAATACAGTCGAACAATATAAAGCTATACAAACATTCCACCCAGCCCCTGTATTACAACCACTTAAAACTTGCCAGTTTTCGGAATGGCTATCAATGCATCTCTTTTATTTGCTATACAGCGAAATAGAGATGTAACTATAGCAATTCATAAGCCTGATAAGTTTTAAGCATTTGCAATAACCCCCCAGAGCTTGGAACCGGTATTAAAAATACAGGTATTGTAAAGGTAATAAACAATAATACAGTATTTTCCATTTTGGATCCTGTTAACAGGTATTGCAAGCTATACTGACTGGTATTATACCTGAAAATACCTGTAATTTTTAAAAATCATATGTGAGTGAGACATATAATCACGCACCGGCGACGCTACATCTGTCTCACTCGCACATTGGTTACCATGCTCGATACCGGTATTAAACCGGTATTTATAATGGTACTACTGATATAGCAATAATACCTGTATTTTTATTACCGGTAGAACAAATAGCTATAGGTACCGGTTTTGGAAAATACCAGTATTCCAAGCCCTGGTTCTAACCATTTAAGCTCAGTAGCAATATTTTATGTGGAATATGTAATCAAAAATACTTACAATAAAACAATTCAAAGATTTATATTCATTGTCATCAATCTTTTGTTTGATAGTAGAAAAGTCCATAGGTCTCTTTATAATAGTGGAGTAGCCCGGAGCAAAGTTATCATTGACAGGCCAGGCAAAGAACTGGTTAGGATCCCGTTTCTCCAAGTTGCGAAGTAATTGTTCTAGAAGGCGGGATAGTGGACGGCGTTTTTGACTAGCCTGCAAATAAGCAGAATTATATCAATTACATGGTCGAAACAAAACTGTAATTAGATAATTTAAGCATTTCATTACAGTGATAACATTGATAAGCTGTGCTAATGTTAGTCACCTCGTTACAATTATAAGTAGGTAGTGTAGGTACTCATATTGATGTTACCTCTAAGTTAACTTCAAAGACAGGGGTGTCAGACTGATTTTTCTAAAAGGTCATTTATAGATTTAGGGTGTGTTAGCGGGCCAGATTCAAAATTAAAATTTATATTTATTTCTTTTAAGTTTTTCATACAAAGGTAATAAAAAGGAGTTTATCTTAAGCTTGAGGATTCAGATACCTGAGGTCTTTCATTTTATTATTTTACAATACATAGTTTGTGGCATCGAATGCTATCTAAATTCCACACTAGATAGATATTGGTTGCGGGCTGTATTGAGATGGCTTGTGGGCGGGATGCGGCCCGCAAGCCGTACAGCAGGCCATATCTTTAACACCCCTGCTCTAAGGCACCCAACTCAACGCACAATAATACAGTTTTCTGGGTACTGGAGCACAAAGGCAAAAGTACAGATTCCGGCAAACACCTTGATGCTCTTTCGACTGAGTGGGGATAAGTTCGTGCAATTGCACTTGCATACCTCACCGCTACGCATACCCAAAATATGCATTCTGCACAATCCCCACCTGATTTCAAGATGTTTGCCGGCTACTATACCAACCTTTAAAACACAAGTGCGAGGCTCCCGGTGGGAGGCCGGCGAGTTGGGACCAGGACTGAATCTGCGCAGCAGTTTCTTCGGTAGTCCTTCATCATCAGTCTCATCATCATCATCATCAGATAGTTTTATCTAGGTAAGAACAGGCCGTATTTGTTGGTTTAACTATTTTTCTAACAATTCATATTGGTGTACTGCCCGGCATGTAACTTGGCAAGATAAAACGAGACAAAAGATGCGCAGTGGCTACAAACACTAAACTCGGCGCATGTTTTGTCTCATCTTTGTCTTGCCAAGTTATATGCCAGAACCTATACCTACTTAAGTTAGAAATCATATTGTACTTACATACAGTATGCGCAAAATAACTTAGCGGCTCTGAACTTCGCGCGGAACGCTGCGCATTATGCAAATATTAGACGGTCATCAAAATTTCGATGAAAAAGGCAGTGACTAGTGACCAGTTAACGACTTTTGGTATTTAGACACTAAATGTAAAATGAATGTAGTATTTCTCACTTCTCACAAAATTTCGCAGCAACAGGTTGTGCGTGATAATTTTGATTAAATAATTAAAAGTTAATTAAAGAGAAAAAAAAATGCTTGCATGCACTGCTTGTATGCATGTTGCATGATGCGGGTTGAAAAAAGTCTAAAAACGAAAATTTAAGGCATTTTAAAATAAACATAAATAAGTTAGTGACAACATGCCATTCACTGCAGTGAATGGCACTGTTTACACGCGTCATTTATTGTTCATTTCCGATGCGATGACTGATGAAAGTCCGATGCCCGATGAAACCGCACTGCCGTCTAGTGACTTTCATCGAAAAGGCGCATCGCGATGAAAGATGAATCTACTTAATTAGACACGTTTTCGATGCTTCACTGCGATGAAGCATCGAAAATGAACGAAAAAAGGCCCGTCTAATATATGCATTAGACGAATACAAGCTTGCGCGGGCGGAAGCACTCGAAACTATGGAATGGAACTCGACCCTGCGCGAAATATCACTTGTAGTTTCTTCTCTTTTTCTCAACTTCCGAGCTGCCAAGTTACTTTGCGCATACTGTAACTAGATTTTTTGTATTGGACTATGCATCGAAATGTATTTACATTTCGATGGGACTATGTTAATATGTAAATGCCCAGCTTACCATATCAATTTCACGGCGTCTCCGCTTTTTCTTCTTTGGCTTTTCATCGCGCTCCTTAAACTCATCATTAGCAGAGTTTTCTATATCACTTATTTCTAATTCTTCTTCTGAAAAAACAAGATAGGAAAAATAACACAAATAAGTAGATTAGCTGTTATAGTAAAGCAAGGTTATGTTTAAACTTACTGCAACTTAATTTCTCTATATCATCCATAGTTAGAGATTTGATTAGAAATATTCTCAAAAGTTAATCGGAATGGATAATAAAACCATATCTATATTATTTTACAAAGAGTAATTATTTTATTTTATTTGTTTACACATCGATCAAGCACAGAGAAAAGAAAGCGCAGTCCACAGATTACTAATTTGTTGGCGCAGTCGCACCCCAGTGTTGCCAGATGAGCAAAACATAATGCGGGAGCTCTGCTTAAAAAACGCGGATTTTCAACAAAAAAAGTGGAATTTCTTGTTATAACATTACATTGATTTTTCTCTCTCGATTCGTGTGCTTATTCATTGTTTTTTCACACAAATGCAAGGGAATTTGCAAATTAAAGAGTAAAAACAAAAATGACAGTCCTTTCTTTATTTAATGTATCCCTAAACTTGTTTAGATACCAAAGGAAAATACATCCTCAACATCGTTTTTCTGGTTCTACAACCTCCGTTTTTGGGAAGTTGTACAATTTTAGATTTGTACCTACATTGCACAATATGGACCTCTCGCTCACGGCTTGAGTTGCTCAGAGAATCAATGCAAAGGACATGGCCAAACTATTGCCATTTTATTTACAGCAATTGAACATGCCAATAATCTTAAATATAAAACACCAAAAATCATAGGTGTAAATTAAATTTGATAACTATGCCAACGCCCATACAAAAACTGGCCATGTCATTTAATACGTGCTAAAGAGATGGCACGATAACGGAATTAACGGATCAAACTGAACGACTGAACGCAGCTTTTTATCTTCGACATGCTGTATAATCTTCGACCGACGTGCTGTGTAACCGCCAAAAAGGGGTTGTTCTAGTTAGTAGATTCGAAAAAAGCGGAACCGCGTAGGTTAAAATTGGAAAGCGGATCCATTGTCAAAAAGGCGGGGTAAAAAGTGGAAAAGCGGTACATCTGGCAACACTGGCGCACCCAGACTAGGCTTGTTGAAAAAATATCGATACATCGATATATCGATATTTTTTGTTCGATATATCGATATTTTTGCCGACATATTTCTAACCGATATATCGATATAGTTCTAACCGATATATCGATACTAAATAACCAATATCGAAATTCATATCAAAAACGATATATTTTTATTTATTAGCATCACAACACTAACTTTGCTAGAGTACAAACCCGTAAAAGATTGGAATGGAAAAAACTAATTTATAACTTATTTTAATATTAAAATATATTGTCTTTGTCGTGTATGTTTTTTGCACTGCGTTAAATACCATCTAATAAATATGCGCCTGATTTTATAAATTATCTTCGTTTTTATTGAGATTTTCATACATTAAAGTAATGTGTGTTGTATCTATTGATATTACTGAGCTACACTGAAATAAAATTTTATTGTTTAATTATTAAATTATTTAAATTGTTATTTAAAAACCGCAAACGGTCTCTGAAAATTGGACCGATATATTGGTATTTTTTTGCGATATATCGAGGCTGATATTGATATTTTTATAAATATCGATGTATCGATATTTTTTTTCACTTTCGACATCCCTAACCCAGACGCAGCGCACCGCTATTTAGCTGCACAGCACCACAGCACAGAACAAGAAAAAGAAAAAAAGTGCATAGATAGCGTTGTTGCCATCTCTAAAAATGAAAAAAGCCGGACTAACCCATTAAAAAAGCCGGACTTTAGGGCCTCAAGGCAGGAAGAACGCCAAGAATAAAATAATTTTTGATTAAAATATAATATCAAATAAAACACACATTAAAAAAACAAACTAAAAAGTAAAAAATAAATTTTTCTGTAAAAATTAAAACCCTAATACCCTATACCTACAGAAATTTTAAACCTAAAAGCGTGGGGCGCATGCTATAGAATATAGCTTGACAATATAGATGATAAATTTTGCAAAACGCGCCCCACATTTTTAGGTTTAAAATTTTTAGGTTTAAATTTTCTGTAGGTATAGGGTATTAGGGTTATAAATATTTACAGAAGTATTATTTTTTACTTTTTAGTTTGTTTTTACTACTCCGTTTTAATGTTTTTAGTCCGATTTTTTGCTATAATTTAGTCCGTTTTAAAAACGTGTTTTTAAAAAAGTTTTTTTTTCAGTAAATTATTATTTTCTGCTTTTTAGTTAACGAGCTAAGATTAAAAAAAATATACCATCTCCTACTCTCGCATTCGCACTCGTCAAGACGATTCAAACGAGCCCAAACTCGATAGGGTTCCATGGTTTTATTACAGAGTCCCAGTGGCCTTCTTCCAGCTCCATCATCAGACCCTGGAAACTATTTCCCAACAAAGCACTCGTCAAGACGATTCAAATGAGTCCAAACTCGATGGGGTAACATAGTTTTATTAAAGAGTTCCTGTGTCCTTCTTCCGGCTCCATTATCAGATCCTGAAAACTATTTCCCAACAAAGTACTCGTCAAGACGATTCAAACGAGCCAAACTCGATGGGGTTGCGTGGTTTTATTACAGAGTTCCTATGGCCTTCCTCCGGCTCCATCATCAGATCCTCGGACACTTTTCCCATTAAAGTACTCATCAAGATGATTCAAACGAGCCTAAACTCGATGGGGTTGCATGGTTTTATTACCGAGTTCCAATGGCCTTCTTCGAGCTCCATCATCATACCCTGGACACTATTTCCTAACAAAGTACTCGTCAAGACGATTCGAACGAGCCCAATCTCGATAGGGTGGCGTGGTTTTATTAAAGAGTTTCTGTGTCCTTCTTCCGGCTCCATCATCAGACCCTGGAAACTATTTCTCAACAAAGAACTCGTCAAGACGATTCAAACAAGCTCAAATTTGATGGGGTTGCACGGTTTCAATATTGAGTTCCTATGGCATGGCCTTTCAGCTTCATCATCAGACCCTGTATCTCATCTCCCATTAGAGTACTCATCAAGACGATTGTAACAAGCCCAAACACGATGGGGTTGTATGGTTTCATCATAGAGATCCTATGGCCTTCTTCCTGATCCATCATCAGATCAGCTCAATGACACCATAATATTGCATTGCCGCCATTAAACTTTGAACATAGGTCAGTTCTGACCTATGTTCAAAGTTTAAAGTCTCTAACTCATCGGGAAGCTAGTTTAAAATCGTTCGCAAACTTTGTGGACAAACAAACGAGAAAGCAACCTAATAAAAACGTGTTAATAAAATATACCATCTCCTATCGGAGCACCCGCCAAGAAAATTCAATCAAACTCAAACTCGATGGGGTTGCATGGTTTTATTACAGAGTTTCAGTGGCCTTCCTTCAGCTCCATCATCAGACCCTGGAAACTATTTCCCAACAAAGTACTCGTCAAGAAGATTCAAACGAGCCCAAACTCGATGGGATTGCATGGTTTAGGGTGGGTACCCACTTAGGTTCGCAAACGTCCGCGCTCCGCGAACCTCGAACAGTGATCCATAGCAAAAACAAATATTTTTACTTTGGCTACAGTGTGTACCTGTGCGAACCAAGTTCGCATACGTGTTCGCTCACGTACACACCTGGGCGCCCTGTTCCAGCAGAGGATAAACGATTTTTTCGGTGCATGTTCGCGGAGCGCGGAGGTTCGCGAACCTAAGTGAGTACCCACCCTAACAAAGTTCATGTGGCCTTCGTCCGGATCCATCATCAGACCCTGAAAACTATTTCCCAACAAAGTAAGTACTCATCAAGATGATTCAAACGAGCCCAAACTCGATGGTGTTGCATGGTTTTATTACAGAGTTTCTATGGCCTTCTTCCGGCTCCATCATCAGATCCTTGGACACTATTTCCCATTAGAGTACTCGTCAAGACGATTCAAACAAGCCCAAACTTGATGGTGTTGCATGGTTTTATTACAGAGTTTCAGTGGCTTTCTTTCGGCTCAATCATCGGACCCTGGAAACTATTTTTGAACAAAGTACTCGTCAAGACGATTCAAACGAGCCCAAACTCGATAGGGTTGCACGGTTTCAATATTGAGTTCCTATAAGCATGCCCTTCCAGCTTCATCATCAGACCCTGTTAAGCCAATTTAAATGAGCCCAAACACGATGGGGTTTTGTACCTATGGTTTTATCATAGAGTTCATGTGGCCTTCTTCCGACTACATCATCAAATCAGCTCAATGACACCATATTATTGCATTGCCTTCCAGTTCAGGGGCCTTATTTTTGAATCGCTCGACTACAGTCGAGCGCTCGTTTCTACTGATTTTCGTTCGACAGTCATATGTCGAACGAAAATCAGTCGAAAAGATTGCGTCGAAAAGAAAAGAAGCGATTCAAAAATAGGGCCCCTGACTTATGTTCGAAGTTTCACTTAGAGCATTTTCAAGTTTCTAGCTTATCGGCACCCTGATTATCTAAAAAGATACTATTTAGTGACCGGTTTCATTCCAAATACATTGCTACTTTTCTTTGGTATGTTTTTTTTTTAATCCAAAAAGAAATAGCAATGGATCACTATCATCTATGAACTGCAACCGGTCGCTAGGTGGTTTCTAATTAGATAATCAGCCCGCGGGAAGCTAGTATGAAATCGTTCACAAACTTTGTAGATAAATAATCAAACAAACGAACACACAAACAAACGAGACAGCAACCTAATAAAAACGTGTTAATAAAAAAGGAAAAAACCATATATTTGAATAACTCTTCAACAGTTTTCATTCTTTTTGTCTGTAAGTTGTAGAATCCATTTAAACCAAAAGTGGCCGGCCACCGTCGTTTAGATTGCATTTTAAAACGGGTAGTATTTAATCAAGTAACAATAAATTCCCATTTTGGGTACATATCAAAAATACTGAAGTCTTCTTCTTCTTCTTATTTTTGTTTTGGCAATCCACTTTCCTCTTGGAAGTAATTTTTGCCAGTGTCAAGTGTAGAATATTTCATTGATAGATTGTTTCAGTTTACATTAAAATGCGGGTGCATCGCATTCCAATGCTGCTTGGAGCATTTGGCACCAAGTATATCAAGACAGTTCTCGGTAAGTTCTGCCGAGGTAGCCACCACTACCAGTAAAAGTCTCGGCTTCACACAACCAAGATCACGCCTATTTCAATTATCCTACATATTGTTCAGTTACGTAGACACTTGTACCACAAAACTGCACCAATTTTAAGACACAATATCCACTATGAATCAATTTGCATATAATTAAAATAGACACCGAACCGAACTTGACAAATGGCGCCAAAAAACCTCTACTGAAGTCTGAATACAGTGTATGAAATACCAAGTGGGCGACGGAGCGAGGGCGACTACAGATATTGAAAATGGGTGACTTTAAAATACAAATTGAGTAACTAGTTATTCAGAACGGGCGACCAAATTATTATTTGGGCGACAACCTTAGGGCACACAAAATATTTAAGGCCTATATTTGATTTATAAAAAAGGACAATATTATCCTAATCGAGACAAAAAACAAACAAACAAGAAAGCAACCTAATAAAAACGTGTAAAAATACCATGTTGGGTAGCTTAAATCGGTTATTATTAATTACAATAAAATATCGACTTTCCATACAAAATGTCCGAACAACTGATCGAGTTTTGTATTCGTTCTGACATGTTAGGCATCCATTACACGGTAGGTTTTGCTGTCAGTTTAACCACAGTCACGGGCTGTGACTGATGATTAACCTACCGTGTAATGTAGTGACTGATGGTTGCATGATGTGATTTGTTCTTTCCATCAGTCAATCAGTCAAATTCATAACATCCTTCCTTCAATATGTATAGTACCCTACCTAAATTAATTTAAATTGGGAGATATTTTCGTAAAACTACTTATTTTACCTTTGTTAAGAATACCTATTTTTTTCACTTAATCCTTTAAGCCCGGAAAATGAGACACAATATTCCATTTCCATCAGGGATTGCAGGATTAAAAATTACTATTTTAAGTGACATAGGTTTTTTCAAAGTTTTAAATTTTGCTTTTCATTTTATATTTTTTAAGAATTCATACTTTATCTAGTTTAAAAAAAAACCCGCCTGCATAAAAAGACAAGTCAACTGAAAAGATGGAAACAAGATAAATATTAAAGGCAACATAATAACATGCTGTCAGAGGCATGCTTATAGAAAGTGACATTATGAATTATTTGAAATATATACCTCCGACTGCATGTTATTATGTTGCCTTTAATATTTAGTCTTGTTTCCATCTTTTCAGTTGACTTGTCTTTTTATTGTCTTTTCTGCGGCAGGCAGGAGTTTTTTAATTATATAATTTATTTTTTTATTTATATCTTTTTAGTTATCATATATTACGGTCATGATATATACCTTTTCGAAATCTTCATAATAAGCCCTTTAATTTGATACCCATATAGCAGTATTCTAAAAAAATATTTCTTTCCACTACGTATAATAGCACCGTACAGCCGCCATGTTGGTTTTTTAGAACGCCATCTTCTTAAGAACAATTGGGCTGACAAGACAAATCTAACGATATCTTAATCATAAAAATCCGTTCAGCCGTTTAAAAGATATGAGGTAATAAAGAATATTACGTATGTAATATTCTTTATTACTATATTATATATATTTATTATTATATGTATATGTTACCGGCAATGTGTATAATCCGGCATTGTATACAATGCCTAGGCATTGTATACAATGCCTAAAACGATCAGGCAATGTATGAAATATAATTCATTTTATACTTCCCCCCCCCCCTACCCCCTCGAGCCCCCTCGAGCCCCACTCGAGCCCCCCTCGAGCCCCCCTCGAGCCCCCTCGAGCCCCCTCGAGCCCCCCTCGAGCCCCCTCGAGCCCCCCTCGAGCCCCCCTCGAGCCCCCCTCGAGCCCCCTCGAGCCCCCCTCGAGCCCCCCTCGAGCCCCCTTGAGCCCCCCTCGAGCCCCTCTCGAGCCCCCCTCGAGCCCCCTCGAGCCCCCCTTGAGCCCCCTCGAGCCCCCCATCGAACCCTCCTCGAGCTTTCCCCGAGCCCCCCCCTCGGGCTTTGCTCAAGCCCCCCCCCCCCCTCGAGCTTTCCCCAAGCCCCCCTCGATCCCCCCTCGAATCTATTCTCGAAAATCTTTTTATTATACACATTGTCACATCTGTAATCCATATTCTCTATTGATGGTATCTAATATCAAACTAAACACTGTCTTGTTATTTCAGTATTTTTTGATCTTTTTTTACTACTGTGTATTTTTTTTAACACATAATAATGTAAACTGGTAGCATCAGTAACATTCATCTGTCTACTTTTAAATGATACAACCCACTAACAATGGGGAGGACCTGGTGACCTGCAGTACAGATACTATATCTATGTTAGGCACCAGTCTTTCATAAGCAAGGTGTACTTACTTAATTTAAATTAGACAATAAGATAGTTATGTAATTAGATAATGTACTACCTGGTTTGTGACAGAAATAAACGATTATTATTATTATTATTATTATTATTATTGCCGGTGGACCAGCAGGCATTCTATACAATGCCTAGTCATTGTATACACTGCCTAGGTAATGTGTGAAATAGATATCAATATTCATTATATTTCATACATTGCCTAAAAGGGCCAGGCATTGTATACAATGCCTAGGCATTGTATACAATGCCTGCATTTCATACATTGCCGGTAACATATATACAAGATAGAAGATACGCGCGAAAAACATAACCCTCTTGCAGTCGGGTAAAAACAGCATCTAAATCGATCAAACCGTTATGGAGATAAATGAGAACATGATGCTGCAGCACTCCATAGCGGCTAAGTACTATAACACTTATCTAAGAAGCATCGCCAAAAACCATTACAGAAAGCCGTAGCGAAATCGATTTAGTAATTTTTGAAAAACGACAAAAACTGCATTGAAATCGGCCCAGTAGGTAGTTTCCGAAGAAAATGGTAACAGACATAGACAAACAAACAACCTCTGAGGCGACGGCTACACGCGTGGTAAATACTGAGATCATCAGTATTTAATCAGAGGTCTACTTAATGAAAGTATGAAAAAGTGCAGTAATTTACCATTGTAGTAGTTTATTGGGGTAGAGATTATGTTTTATAATTATTAGGAACAGTTCTACCCCAATAACAACAATGGTAAATTGTTATAGTAAATTTACTAATCTTTTATGAAATAGGCCCTGATTAAATACTGATGGATCACAGTATTCTAACCCCAAACTAGAGTTGTTCATAACGCCTATAAAGCAACATCACGCTACAGACTATATGCTATTGATTTCTAGCGCGCTATTAAATATGCTATGTTATAACGCGCTATTTATCAGGAAGCGTGCGGGCGGCTGGCTGGCGCGTTAGATGCAGCACGTTAAATTTCGTAACACGTTACTTCACACGTCGTTCGTTAGACAGATCGCGCGCTTTACAAAAACGTTATTTGTTAATACGTTACATTTTAGTCTTAAATAAAATAAAGCAGTAATGTAAACTAATGAACTTTATCTTATACTTTTCGGGCTTAGAACTGTCTAAAGTTCGAAAATAAGTTTTGTAATAAGGTCGAAAATCGCTTGCACTCATTTTTCTAACTTGTGATCACTAGACCATGTTTCCTAGTTAGAAAAACAGGTGCAAGCTATTTTAGACCTTATTGACGATTGCAATTCGGTTGTTTTTTTGCCGTATTCTCGTTTAATAATTTTGATGTATCATTAAAAACCGTGATTTTGATAAATGTCAATAAGGTCGAAAATCGCTTGCACTCATTTTTCTAACTTGTGATTACTAGACAATGTTTTCTAGTTAAAAAAAATATAGTTTTTACATAATACGAACTAATTGACTAGTTGTGTCATAAAAGTCCTAATCGAACTAACACAATAGACGGTCGCGCGCGATATTATACTCGTACCTAGCGTGTTGCGAGAGGAACGCGCGTAACGCGTCCGGTAGCAAAAGCGCGCACGCGATATTTTTTAACTATAACGAATGCCCGCGCCCCCGTCCGGCCAACGACGACGCTACTTGTTGCCACGCGCGATATTCATAGCGCCATAGCGTCTACTTAAATAGCGCGCTATGTGTGCTATGTACAGATAGCGCGCTATAATATGGCGCTAGATGCTATATTAACCACCTCTACCCCAAACGCATATACCACCTCCATTCCGTTCCGTCCGTCGTGGGTAAAAACAGTCCAGTAACAGAAATAATTAACGCGTTATTTTTAACAAGAAACAAATAACGTTACGTTACTTTCCATGTTACCCAATAACAGGTTTAAAAAAGAATGTTTGGCATGGCAACACTTGTGTTGAGGTTTTGTGTTTCAAGTAATACCCTAATGTTTATTTTGAATTAGTGAAAATATTAGTTTCCAATTTTACTATCGTGTGAAATGTGACTCCATCCTGCTTTTTATGTGTCGAAAATTGGTTTTTACACCTTTTCACTACACAATTCGGCATTTTCTTTGGTGAAATTTATAATTTATTAGTACGTCCTGGTACGTCCGCTTCGCACGCTGGCTGTTAAGAAAAGGCGTAGTTTCGTTACATGTGTGTGCGTGTAACTGTGTGTGTACACGCCAAGGCGTAGTTTTATTGGCTTCACTGCTTTGTTCAGAGGACTACGTCTTCCCTTTTTTATTTGGTCTGAGGACTGGGGTATATATGATGTTACTAATCTACTCCTGCGAGGTTGTTGGTGTGTTACCTACTTGATAATTTGGTTGCCCCACTCAGTATTTTAGTCACCCATTTAGATAATTTGTCACCCACATGTAATCGCCCGTTTTAAGTATTTTTGTATTCCACTGTTTGTCGCCCGTTTGGTTATTTTGTCGCCCGAAAATAAATTGCTGCCCTGTTTAGTATTAAAGTATCCCATTAACAGTCGCCTTTAATTATTTCCAGTCACCCATTTAATTAATTCCCTTCTATAACTAGTAGTAAAAAGAATGAAAAATGTTAGAGAGTTACTCAAAAAATATTAGAAACAAATTAAGGGGCATGCATAGTTGTTTCCAGTTGTTGCTTTGTTAAAATTGACTTGGTTTACGTGTAATAAAAATAAATGTATTGGCGGCGCTAGTGGACCGTTTAAGCACCTTAAGGGTCCATGATAGGAAAACATGGTGTGTGGGGTCATATTTTTATATAGAAAACGTAAAGTTGTAGCCATAAAAAAAACATACGCCAATTTAAAGAGCTAGGAGCTACAAGTATTAAATTGCGTACAAACCTCACAGATGATTGTAAAAATTAGAATATCCACAAAAGCGCTCGCGTAGGGCCATATCTTTGGCGTAAGTAATAGCGGAAACGTATTGAATTATACATCAAAAACAATTTAACGTAGGTACTGTGTAGTAGCTCTAATAACTTTTATTCAAAAAAATAACTGTGAAAAAGATAATGATGATGAATGAAAAAACTACGAAAAATATCGAAAAAGTGCAGAAGTGAGATTGTTTTCCATACTCTTTACACGTAAAGGTAAAGAGAAACCTGACCAAGGATCAAGAAAAAGACAGACAGAGACAAATGTTTTCGCATAACCGAGGCTTAAGTCACTCCCATACATTGTTATTCTATTCTATTAGCATTAATTTTAGTAGAATGCCCATTTGAATAGGGGGGCAGTACCCCTAGCACAATATCCAGAAAGAAACGCGCCTCTATCACTACTCTATCAAGTACTTCGCTTTTTGGCGGTATGAGGCGCTGTATAAACTCATACAAAGTTACTCTATAGATTTTTTTACGCGCGCTATTCTTCTTTAAAAATGTTCATGCTAGAAGGTAAAGTACCCCAGCACGCACCAGCACGTAGCACGAGAACATCTATCGAAAAAAATGTGCGTTAAATAACTCGATAGAATAATAAATTTTGTATAGGAAATGTTATTTCGCTTTACGGCGGTAGATGGCGCTGTACAAATTTCCTATACAAAATTACACTAAAGTCGCATTACTAATTTCCCAGCAAAAATGTAAACAAAGAAACGTCACTGTCAAATTGACAGACTGACCCTGATAGTGACATTTTCAGATACTGAAAACCTTTGGTCACTTTTATAACTTTTAAATTTGTTTATTATATTTTGAGTCATAATAAAAATAATGTCATCCAGGGTAATTTTAAACTAGGATGGTAATTAGAAATTTTATCTTTATAACCTATCATAATTTTTACCGACTTCAAAAGGAGGGAGGTACTCAATTCGACCCGTTTTTTTTTTTGTTTTTTGTATGTACACCGATTACTCGAAGACGGCTGAACCGATTGAAATGATTCAAACGTTATTACATTAGGTAAACTCCCAAGTTGGTCCCATTTTTTAAATTTTGAAATCGGTTCAGTAATTTTCAAGTAATCTTGAAAAAAGCACGAAAATAGTATGATTTTGTGTGAACTACCTCGATGATCAGTTGTATAACTTATTTGTTTATGAAATGAATCAGATAATTATTTTTTTGTTGGAAAAAGGATATCTTAAGTGTAGTTCTTTAACCGACTTAAAAAAGGAGGTTCTCAGTTTGACCCGCATGTATGTATGTTTCTCCGCGATTAACTCGTGTTTGGCTGAGCCCATTTTTCTACCTAAATAATATACCTACACTACCTAATACAGAAGGTACCTCACTAAATATTAAAAAAAAAATGTTTAAAAAAACAAAAAACCGACTTCAAAAAACCTATCTCTAAAAAGCAAGAAATAATATTCGTAATAATAAAACACGTCTATTGAAGTCGGGTGTGGCTTTTAGAATAAAAAAAAGGAATTTGTACTCCAGCCCCACCCGATTTCAATAGACGTGTTTTATTATTACGAATATTATTTCTTGCTTTTTAGAGATAGGTTTTTTGAAGTCGGTTTTTTGTTTTTTTTTTATGTTAAAAGTTCTTGAAACGAACTGATAAGAAAACTTTACTTAGATATTGACTGTATGTAAACTATCAAAAAAACGTAGCATCTTCGTCTGTTCCCCCTGATACCAAAAGACAAATGTTACTATTACAGCTACTACTCGTAATACTAATTTTTAAGAAATTTTATAAAATGGCCATAGGTTTATGTGTACGGTTTGCAGTTGATGTGTGCACAGCATCATAAAATGTTTTCTACTATAAAACTGTTATTATGAAATATTAAATTATATTACTGTTTTTGCCGCAAAACTCTTGATTCTGAATATTTATCTAATCTAATTTTATTAGGTTTGTGATGAAAAACATGTAAGTGACTTACCAATATACTATTTCTTTTTGTGTTGTTTTGTTCTGGCAACACCTTTGTTTACATTTTTGCTGGAAAATTAGTAATGCGACTTTAGAAATCGATTTCTTTACGCACGTTATTTTTTTCGACAGACTTACGCACGGTTTTTTTTGCTAATTTATTTATTTACATTTATTAGATATTAAAATTTGCACCACACACAAAAGCAACAAACAGCAACTACTATTACAAGTTGTACCTATCTGTGTGAAATTAATTGCATCGCGCTGCGCACGCGCCGATAGTCGATAGATCGGTTAGTCGATTTGTGGGGGAACATGGCGTACTACCTATCTAATGCTTATTATATTTACTTCGAGATAGAGAGAAACAAGGTAAAACAGACTACTTTTACTACTTACTACTATTATTTCCGTATCGTAAAATGTATAATTATACTTAAACTAGTGACCCGCTCTCACTTAGCTTCGGTGTAGTGTAGCTCATTAAAAGAAACACCTTGTATGTATTTTTGAAGTCTTCTTCTCTTCGAAAAGCATACACATTGTAAAACACAAACATCCTCGCACGGGGTCTATATTAGAATCCATAGTTGAAAATGCCTAAGTATAATGAAAACGCTTAGGCGTTTTTCATTAAATTCCATAATTTTAAAATGTAGGTATATATTTAAAAATAGTACATTATGAGACAAGTTAGCTTAGGTTGCTCATTGCACACAAGGCTGTGGGTTGCAGCCCGAGCCGTAGGCGAGGGCGTAACTCAGCCGAGTGTGCAATGAGCAAGAGCTCACGAGTTTCATACGACGTTTTTCAACACATTTGCGAGGAAAAAACAAAGTAATTTACCACACAGCAACAAATATGACAAAAACAAAATATGACAAAATTATGGGAAAAGGCGCGTAGGTTTTTTTTTGTTTTTTTCACACGCCCAATGCAAGAATATTTTGCGAACAAAAGGGTGAGTGAGCATACAGCCTACTTCAAAATTATAATTTTAAGTGATAAAATGCAAAAAAATTAATATTTTATAACAAAACATTGTGAATTATGAATAATTTGATAATAAGAAATATTTAGTAGAAATTAACAACGATTTGAAGTTTTTTTTTGTTTAATTCTACTGAACTATACGAGATGGCGCCACCCGTGAGAAGCCGGGGCGAGCAGCAAGGACTTGATAAGAAAACAGAACCATGATTGGTAGTTTTTTGAAGTGAAAACTTCTTTAGCGGCGTTGTACGCTTTTTTGTAATGGGGAAAAATGCTAAACTCGCGTCAGTAAGAATCACGTGACCCTGAACGAAAATTCGTAAGACGGATGTGACGGATGGAGAGTAGACAGCCGGCTGCGGAAGTATCCCCCTCTCTTGAAAATCGCGGCGCGTCATTTCAAGACGTAAACACTTGTGTCACCATAGCAACGCGCTAATTTTTTAATTCAATGTCAAAACTCTAGATTTTCTGTCAAGCTATGGATAAGACTTTCGTACAATACTGTTCTGTATTCGTAAATTCAAATGCAGAGTAAATTCGTTCCCTAACCATTCCAAAATATCAAAAATGCACAACGTTAATATTCAAGTTTTCACTTTGCCGGCACTCCCGGAGTGCAACCCGATTTTTTTATTATAAAAGTGTATGTCGTCTATTTGTATCTATTGTTTATTAATTATCAAATTGTATTCTTAATGTATCAAATTACTTAATATAATTTCTTTCATTTAAAAATTCGTGTGTGTTTGTGTGTACCTACTAAGTATTTTGCACTATAGGTTTTCCTTTTAATAATAATGTACGAAAACATTAACACTATGATGTTAAGGTTGTATGACCGAAAGTGGCGCCGTGGTTAAAGGATCATGCCGCATTCTGGTCCATGATGCGCATTAACCATACATATTTGTGACAGACTCATGTCATGTCAAAAAGAGTTAGATAACAAAATGTCATATAATAGGAAAATGTAACCCCATACGGCTCCTTGAGATTACGATTTCTCTTTTTTCCCGCATTATATTTTAATGATATTCTTCCCACGCAATCACTATAAAATTACTATAGTATTTGGGTAATTTCATCACATCGCATCATGGCCTAGCTCAGGGATGGCAAACCAATGGCACGAGTGCCATTAATGGCAAGCGATACAATATTTTGGGCACGTCACCGATCATAAAATTCATAAGGCACTACGAAAAAATTACGAATTAATTCATTTAAATTACGCGTATAATTGAAAAATGTACCTGTTTTTTGTAGTAAGTAAATACAATGTTTTGAGTTGCTAGAGTATTTATTATTATTATTTTCCTAATAATCACAATGTCAAAATTATTTGATGGCATCTATGACATAATCAAACATTTCTTTAGAAAAATAAATAAATTCAAAAAATATTAAAAACACGACTGCCCTGCCAAATACGAACTAAAAAGTTAAATAACCGAGTATCTTTGCAATCGGGGGACCGTTTTGTGGAACAATTTTTAATCAAAGAGGTCCCCCGACTACAAAGACACTTGTTATTTAACTTTTTAGTTCGTTTTTGGCAGGGCAGTCGTGTTTTTAATATTTTTTAAATTTATTTATTTTTATTTCACACATTTTAGTGACAGCGGCGTAGTACAGTCGCAAGTGTTTTTTTTTTAAATAGCCAGTGTTACTCGGAATGATGTAAGGATTCTAACGATACCCTATACATCCAAATCCTTTGAGCCATTAAGAAGTTACGGTGGAATAAAGAAACTCACATACCCACAAACATACATGAACCTTAAACACATATACACTCCTTTTTGGGCAGTCGTGTAAAAATGGCACGTTGATACACAAAGGTTCGCCATCCCTGGCCTAGCTTGTTTAGTAAAATCGGCATAATCCATTTAATATTGTAATTCTATTACACCGTTTTTTATAAATCTTTACATGGTATTTTAGGGCCCGTAATCAATCAAATAATATTTTTTAATGGTATCATTACATTCCTTCGTAGTTATTGCTAGAAGTAGATAGCAAAACTGCTAAAGTGGCCGTTTTTAATACATTTGCTATCTACTTCTAACTAATAACTACGAATACCTTCTAAAAATACTAGACCATGGGCCCTAAAATTGCACGTCTGTCCGTGCAATTTTAATAAAACTCTTTTTATCAAAATCATTTTTTAAATATTAACATCTTATTAAAAAAAAGACAAGTCAACTGAAAAGATGGAAACAAGATTAAATTTTAAAGGCAACATTATAACATGCAGTCGGAGGCATGCATAAAGAAATGACATTATGTATGATTTGAGTTATATGCCTCCGACTGCATGTTATAATGTTGCCTTTAAAATTTAATCTTGTTTCCATCTTTTCAGTTGACTTGTCTTTTTATGCAGGCGGGTTTTTAATTTTTTTTAATTATTTTTTATTTATTTCTTTTTAGTTATTATTTATATGATATACCTTTTTGAAATCCTTATAATAAGCCCTTTAATTTGTCACCCACATTGCAGTACTCTAAAAAAATTTTTTTTTTCTGCTACGTATAATAGCACCGTACAGCCGCCATGTTGGTTTATTTTATAACGTCACCTTCTTAAGAACACTTGGGCTGACGAGACAAATCTAACGATATGTCAATCGTGGAAATCCGTTCAGCCGTTTGAAAGATATGAGGTAATAAAGAATATTACATACAAACTTACATACAAGATACGTGGGAAAATAATAACCCTCTTGCAGTCGGGTAATAAAAACCTGTAAGGGTGCCACTTTAGGTCAATGATATAAGAATTTTTTGCTTAGCAATAAAATATTTAGTTCTATTCCACTCCATTCAGTTAGAAAAGGCACGCCATAAAGTCAGCGTTTTGTTATTGCATCCTTCCGTGTGATCGTCTAATTAAATTGGCGGACTCCGTGCTGGCTAATAGAAAATCGCGGTTCATAAATCTTTGGTTGCGTTTTGTTGCTCCTGCGCAGAATAGATGTTTTGTTAGAAGCTGCTGAATGGTACTCCCTGAGTAATGGTGGTGTTTTAGATAAATTATTTTCGCTAGCGGAAATACTGCCGAGAAGTGCCTTTTGTTTATCTCTGGGTGAGCTGAATGAAGAAAGGTTATTGTTTTTGTTCTCGAGTCAACTGTGCAGTTAATATTGTTTACGTTACGATTAAAACTAGCTTATCTCAAATTAAAATTAGTATTTTTTGTTCTTAATATGACTTATAAATGATTATTTTAATTTATAGGGTATTTACATGGAGCAACTTGGCAGGCAACTTGGCAGGTGACTTTAGTTAATTAGCGCTTTTTATAGACAATCGCCAATAAAATCGAATAGCCACCTCATTGAAATTAGGTTTGCGATTAGATTTTACAAGCGATTGTTGATAAAAAGCGCTAATTGACTAAAGTTGGCTGTCAAGTCACTCCATGTGAATACCCCATTACGGGTTAAATATACTGAGAAAAACATCTTTGGAATAATCTACGACGTATATTTATTTATTTTATTTTTATTTTTATAAACATACATGCAGGCTTACAGACTAGGAAATCCAAAACACCAGCATGTTAGAAAACATGGCAGAATCTTAACCAAAGCAAAGTAAAATTAAACAACTTATACATTAGACATTATTTACATATAACAAACATAAGAACTTATTAAGTATTTAAAGTTTTTTTAACACGGTCAGGACAAATTTGATACAAATTTATTAACACTCCAGTAGTCGCGCGTTCTACGACTGTAGAACGCATATACATTTTTTTGAATTTGAACGTGACTTTAAGTGCACTCACGCACACACTCACAGTATTCCTCTACCATTAACTAACAAACATTATTAGTGTCCTTGTGGTGGCGGACGCAGCCGCCTATGCGACGTGCCGGACTACAGCTGCGCCACAAAAAAAAAGTTGGAAATCTGACATTTTGACTATGCCATGATGAAGTCTATAGTTTGTCGGAGTTTGAGATCTACCTATATTTTCATGTTTTATTTTAACAATAAAGCATAATTCTTATTTTCTTATTTTAAAATATTACAGGATTGGATGTTTTATCATGTAACATATCTAATAACGTTATACGAGATATTAAACGTTATTAAAATAATAAATATGTATCAACAGTTTTTCAAATATCTATAATTATTAGCAATTTAAATTTCAGACTTTCAGTTCAGATTTTTTTGTTTGTATGCAAAATTTACGATTTTGTTATTATAAATACCTTATTTCTTTACATTATTGATAAATTTTATTTTGTGAGTGTCCCTCTCTTGAATAATGAGATACTGTACCTATTATAAGTACAAAAAAAATATTTCCTTAAACAATCGCTTGCGATTTAGAGAATGATATTGATATGATTGAATTATTATAAATAATAAAAATAAAATAAAATAAAATAAAATAAAAATCATTTATTTCAGACGTGAGTCCATATTACTTACACTACATTATTTAAATTATTATGATTATAGGACGGCTTAGTGTCCTTCGAGAGGTGGACACGTGTCCAGTGCTGCATAATTGCACTATCCACGTCCAGCCTCGCCGCAACTGTTTGTAGGAGACTGTTGGAGCTGCCCCGCACCCGATGGATCAGGGACGCAATTCGCTTTCTTATGATGGCTGCGAAACTATCTACCTCCGCCGTAGCTAACATCCCTGATGCACTGCAATAGCGAGGCAGCCCCATCAACCCCCTAAATGCGTTGTTATATTGGGTGCGTAGGGCCCTGTATGCTCCTTGGGTGTAATTCATCCACAGGCTGCACGTGTACAGTGAGTGACAAAAAGTTTTAAAAAGGGTTATTTTAACTTGCTTTGTACATCGTGCAAACCTGCGAGAAAGCATATTAGCTCTTATACACAGCGCCCTACGCTTCCGCTCGATGTCAAGGTCATCCTTGAGCGACTCGGTTACCCAATGTCTCAGGTACATGCTTAAGAGGAACCCCATTTAGTTTCACAGGAAGAACTTTATATGTCTTGTTATTAGCTTTAAAAACTAACAATTCACTTTTAGCTGTGTTATACCTGAGACCATGTGATTCTGCAAATCGCTCACAGATGTCGATGAGTTTTTTGAGAGCACTGACCGATGGGCACAGCAGCACCATATCGTCAGCATAACTTATGTTATTGACAAAGGTACCGTCAATAGAACAGCCGACTCCAGCACTGCTGAGCTCAACGATCAGTTTATTTATGTACAGGTTGAAAAGTGTGGGCGAGCTAATTCCACCTTGCCTCACCCCACATTCCAACCCGTACACACTTGACAACTCTCCTGACCATTTTACAAAATTCTGTTGGTTTGCATACCAGTACTTTAAAATAGAAACATATTCATGAGGCAGGTTAGTGTCATCACAGAGTTTTTTCCAAAGAACATCATATTGTATCAAGTCAAAAGCCTTTGACAGGTCCAAAAATAAAGCATATACAGGTGTATTCCTGGTGGTGTAATACTGCACAGTCTGCTTGAGGCACAGGACAGCGGATTCAGTAGATAGACCCGGCCTAAACCCAAACTGTGCGTCATGAAGCTTGACATGTTTGCCCAACTGCTGGTCAAGCAGCCTGTCCAGCACCTTAGATACTATGGTTGCAAGTGAAATTGGTCGGTAATTACATTTATCACTAGTATTGCCCGTCTTATTTTTAGCTATAGGCACAACCAGGGTCTTTAACATACTGTCAGGTAAGTATCCATGACTCAAACAAAGGGAGAAAAACATAGCCAGAACTCGAGGCATGTGTGGACCTGCATATTGCAGATGTTCAATACTTAAGTAATCGTGTCCAGGAGATTTGCTTCGAGTCATTTTTCTTAAAACAGATCTAATATCCTTTGCTGTAATCATGACTGATTTTTCACCAGGACAGTTGCCACTTGGTTGAGCTGTGTCATTTACAAAAACAGCCCACCTGTTTTTCACCCAAGTCACCCAAAGGTGACTCCACTCTAAAATGATCTTTGAACATTTCAGCTATTAGTGAAGGCTCATTTAATCCTTCAACACTCACTGGAATACATGACTTAGGATTAAACTTTTTTGTATGTTTCCAAAAACTAGAAAACTCTTTTTTAGTATGATGCATAGCCAAAATGTCCATTTTTATTTGTTGTTTATTTGTCTGACACCATTTCAACTTAGACTTAAAGGTGCCCCTAGACTCACACATCTTATTGTACACATACCCTTCACGAGGTTTATTATACAAAACCCAGTAGTGATACCACATTCGAGCCTCATTATGTGCACTCTTTACATGTTTATTCCAACCACATACATATTTCTTTTTGTAATTACATGTTTTCCTATATGAGCTACTAGCGGCCCGCCCCGGCTTCGCACGGGTGCAGTGCAATGTAGTTACTAATGTAAAACTGTGCTAATGTGGTGTCAGTGTGAAGTTATTTGATTATACTACAGGATATAGAATAGAATATCGTTTTATTGGCAGCACATATCACATACACAAAGCATAACAATAATTTATATATTTATATATACATATATACTTAAGTTACTAAAAATTAACAGAGTTACTATGTTACACTGTGCAGCGCTATGTGATGCCAAGAGTGACCTCAACTCAGTGTAAGCAGTAGACGATAAAACATATCTACATATCGACGCTGGAAAGCAATCTTGTAGTATAACGAAAAACGAGGTTTACGTGGGAGGCTAAATCATATTTAAAAAATTCATACCTCTTAAATGAACATGCAGAGAAATGTCTTTGTGTGGCTAAATATTGTTTTAAATGATAACTTATTATATGCGATTAGAGTTTACTATCTGAGGTTACTATAACCTATGTTTTTCACTAGTTACAGCAATTGAATTTTCAAACATACACCGCAATTTTGCTGTATCTATAGAGTGAAAACATAGGACTCGGCAAAATGTCAATAAATAAAAAGGCAGCTATTGTGATGTATGTAATGAATTTAAAAAGAAGACCATTTAAAATTTGATGTAATTCATTATAATTTTAAGTTGAAGTGTTGAATTTCAATGTATCTTTGAAACAAATAAAATGAAACTTATAAGGAAATGCTGTATGTAAATAAAGAAAACTAAATGTTGTTTTTAGTAACCATTAACCCCAACATCAATGATAAAAAAGTTTAAAACTTAAGCAGCTTTTGTGTTGCAATTGAAATACTCAACAGATTTATTAGAAAATACCATTAACAGGAGGATAAGGAGTAAAAATGTAACAAACAGCAATGAATAAAGAAGGTTAGTAAACATTACATTAATTTTCTTATGTAGGTACAAAGCAAGGTATAAATCAAATATTATAATGAAATAAAAAATAGGTATTTTATTAAATTTTATTTATTAATAAAAAAAGTTGTTTTATGACAATCTGTACCTATTATGGAGATAATAGAAGAAAATTATACTTATAATAATTTTATTATAAAAGAAGCCTTTTATTCTTCTTCGTCAGTGTCTATTAATATATCTTGAGTTTTTTTATCTCGTTTTAGACCTAGATATTCATGCGCATGTACTCTAGGTATAATTAATTTGTCTACCAGTTTTTTTAAATCATTGTATTTTTGTATCGAAACAGGAAGTTTTTCAGGATAAAGACAAACCTTGGGTTGAGCGTCATTTAAGCTACACAAATTGATTTCTACAGTTTCGGCATTCGGCAACATAGAATTTTTTATAAACATTATGTTGGGGTGTGACTTTCTAAATGTAGCAATACATAATTTAGATATTTGAAAATTTTTTTGGTTTTTTTTGAAGGTTTTGTTTAAAATGTCTTCAAAGCCCAAAAAGTCATGACCCTCCAAAACAGTAACTTTATACGGGCCCGGATTTTTACGAGCCATCTGGATTACCGTCGGCCATGCTGATGGCGCCCATATCGTCGTCTTCTTAACAGCACGCTCAATCGTCGCGTGCATACTGTCTACCGGCATATAAGTATGCCCTGGTATCAAGTAATTCATTTGTATTGTATTTACGTTTTGGCACTTCGACAAAATATACCTTAACATGGCCAGAATTGTTTTATTTTTGTTTTGCCCGAAGCATGAGTCAGAGTAAAGCAAAACTTTTTGAATACTTTCCCGGGCGTCTACTTCTTGAATAAAATTATATAAACACGTTGCAATTTCGTTTGCTCCACGATGAGCATCAGATTCGGTCCATAAATTACAAAACCCTGCTTGTGTTTTACTTTCGTAAATTGTTAGATTATAAACTGCAATTTTTCTGGAATAATACAATGCCATATTATCACCATACGGTGTATTTAACACCTTTTGCATGTCAAAACTTGCGCATATCACACTGGGATCTATGCCATTAAGGTCCTGGTGGCATTTAAATCTTTTGTAAGATTCTTCCTTTTCTTGTAGATGTTGCTCCATTTTTATAATTTCTTGTTCATTTCTCACGTCAAACGATCTCGCCATGCATGTCATGCACTTATCTTTTTTAGGGATATGAAATCCAATATTATAATTAGCTTTAAACCAATTTGAAAATACTTTAAATGACATACTCTTTATGTTATTAGTGTCACAATTTGATGCATAAATGCGATATAAATTTGAAATGTTTTTAAATTCTTCAGGTAAGTAAAGGCGAGATGAATCTTTCCTGCAATAATGCGATGGTACGAGTGGTAAAGATGCCAAAAATGTTTTAGCGTGACTTAAGACATCTTCTGTAGTTTTGTTGGTACCACCGTTAAGTTTTCTTCCGTCAGATTTAGCAAATCCCTCAACTGCATTATCTAATGTATATAATAGAAACCGTTGCGTTATGTCTATTGTATTTATCAGGAATTTCTGACAGACTTGCCTTCTACCATCCCCTTCATTTATATAATAAGCGTAAGTGACATTTCTTCTAGATGATTCACCTTTGTCAGTAGTATGAGTTTTTATTTGTTTTTTTATGGCACATTGTGAGATCCAATCTTTTTGGCGTTGAGCGCTACTAAGATTCCAAAAGTAATTAAAAAGGCCTTTCCGCCTTTCTTCTGTTATTTCTCCACACTTCCGTTTACAATCGATGTTAATACATGGGTTAGGTTTCATGGTCTTAGCCACAACCTGTTCACCTTTCTTGTTGGTATAGGACTGTCCCGAATTACGTTTTCTTTGGTTGTCTCTACTAATTTTCTTCTTATTTTTAGGTTTTTGAGTCAGAACGCCTTCGGTTTTGTTTTGTTCTTCTGTAGCTATTTTCAGCGTTTTACTTTTTTTCTGCTTCTTCTTTTTCTTTTGGGTTAGTTTACATTGTTTCTTTTTCCCTTTCGATGATGATTCATCAGAAGAAACATCGCCGCTCCAACTTGAATCTTCAGAAGGAAAAGCTTCATTCAGCAACAGCGTATCAGCGTCTTCTTGATCAATAAAATCTAGGTATATTTTGTCAAAGTTAATTTTTTTTTTGCATTTTCGGTCACGGATTTGAGATTCATTGGACGTTTCAGGCTTTTTATTTACAATAGGATCATTTTCGACCTGGGCTGTAGAGTTTTTCTTTTCAGTATAGCCGCTATTTCCTTCGACAAGTTCTTCAGGAAAATTTGGTGATACGTAATCATCTGATGGGTTTTCAACTAGTTCCACAGCAATATTTATTGCAGGGTCATTAGGATTTAGTTTAACATTTGTTTTACAGTTTGCTACAACCTCAACAGCACAGATTTGGTCTTTGGACGCGATATTGTTTATTTCAGAATCTGTTTTGGTTGCACCTGAACATGCATGTATTTCTAAAATTGGATTATCTTTAGTGTCTAGTATATTATTGTTTTCATTAACAGCATCTACAGCAGTTTCAAAAGAATCGATGACATTGTAATTATTTATTTCAGGTACTCCAGGACTCTCCGTAATATTACTATGATTAGATTCAACAGTTACTTCAACATCGTAATATTTTTCAGTAGAGACGTTTTTGATTGCATCTGTTGAGCTTATATCAGGGAGGGTTTCGACTAAATCACTTTTAGGTGAAATAGGCTGTATAATCTGGGCAATTCTCTCTAGGTTAATACCGTCGACATCATCAGCCGCCATGCCAGCAGATTGTGAGTTTTCTGGAGGTGAAGAGATGTTGTCAACCAGTTTTTTTGTCTCGGACAGGTATTTTTTTGGATTCCGGAAGGTAGGTGTGAGTTTCCGTACATCTCCTATTACAGCAACCTCTTGACGTCGGGAAATGGGCGGTGAAAATGAAGTGTGTTCTGGCAAGTAATAATTGGAACTTGTACCTTCACTACTGCGTCTGAAAGATCGAACCTTTTTCCCATCCTTGAAGATAATTTCACTTAATACTTCCACCTTAGCTTTCTTATTTTCTTTATTTAGGTTTACTTCATCTTGCTGTAGTTTTAGGTCATCCATCCATTGCCGACGTTTCGTCATCTAAAAGAAAACAATGGAGACCTTCTTATTTTATTTTATTAAATATACAACGAAACGCAAGACGTTTTAAACTGTAGGTAAGTATTTATTTTTAATTTCAGACTTAATCCCCATTAATTAAAATATGTTAGTAACAATTTGTACTTTGACGGCCTCCACGGTGGAGTGGTGTTTGCGCCGGTTTTCGAGGTGCCGCTATCTCTAGAGGTTCTGGGTTCAATCCCCGGTCGGGTAAATATTGAAAAAACCAACTTTTTTTAATATTTTCTCGGGTTTCAAGTAACTAAAATTGGTATTGGAACATTGGTATGTGATGTTGTCCAATATTTATTTATTACTAGCTGTTGCCCGTGACTTTGCCTGCGTTATTATCGAGATACAATATAGCCTTCAAACGGTGAAAAAATTATTCAAATCGGCCTAGTAGTTTTCGAGATTAGCCCGCTCAAACAAACAAAGTAGATAGAATTTAGAGTACGTAAGTAAGTAAGTAAAAGATTTATTAGACATAGACACCACAAAGCAAAACTTACACAAAAATAACAATGGAAGAAAACATAAATACAGCATTAGCGGAGAGAAAACATAATACAATAAAACAAATAAAAATAACATAAAAAATAATGAATATTAGAAGAGAGAAAAAAGAACAAAAAGCTGTATGGTGTGAGGCTAAAGTAAAGGGCCCTGACTCAGCAAAATAAAACTCCTGAGTCATCCGTAGATGGTCAGAATGACCCAGAAGCGCTGTTATTCTGTCAGGGCCCTAAGGCTCGGACAACACTACGACAACGACGAGTAGAGTAGATTTAGTAGATTCATTAGTAGTATAGTTAATATTGTATTTATAAGTTACCTTTCCTAAATAATTGGTTCCTGTCCCGTAAATTTGCTCAATGACAAATTGGTAAATAGGTAGTTAGGCCTCAATAAGCTGAAAAGTAAATAAAACACAAAATTAAAACTATTGGATTATTTAGGTAGTTTACAAGTTAAAAACCTAGCAGAATGGCAGTTGTCATTAATAAGTAAGTATTGGTTAGATTAGTTTTACATTTCATTCACAATGCAATATTAGTACTATAATAAAAATACTAGTCGGGCAAATCTAAGAAGTAGGTACAGTTTGTCAAACTCATAGAAAATAGACAGCGTCATTCAAATTTGAGCTTTACGACAAAGAAATAACTAAACGTCAAACTGTATTTCTTAGATCTGCCAGACTGTAAAGTAAAGGAAAACACCACCTCGCAACACCACTGATAGGAATCGAACCTACGACTTTTCGTTTTCCGGGCGACTGCTCTAACTACTGCGCTACGGCGCCAAAGTCGTCGATTCCCACCGGTGGTGTCGAGTTTTTATGGTACGAATGAAATACATGAAATGGTAGATTTTGAATGTTATTATTTCTAATTCAACGTAACTATTAATAAGTGAGTGGGTACTAAATAATTAAACAAATTATAACGTTAGTTACATTTCACTGTACAGCTAATTACAATTTTACTTACCTATTTATTTACTTTGTTCACTTAAAACATGCTTAAAACACACTACACCGATTTCGCTTTCTCTCTTCGGCGCTCGCGCTTCGACTGGCTATACGATCGGATGATGCGTATCCCAGTGCGACAGGAGGAGAGGGGGTGTTAAAATTTTACGTAAATAAATAAGTGTCATTCTGAACTCTATGCATTATGCTGTAAGTATGATTTTACTTTAAAATATGTATTGGGAACAAACGTTGTAACTCTACATCTTGTAATAGTCTTGGGCGGCAATTTTGTTGTATCTATAACAGTTAAGCAAATTTGTTTTAACACGGGCTGCAAAATTGCTGTATGTACCATTATACTTATTTTGTGATTAGAACAAAACGTTGTATCTTTTTTGAGCCATTAAAAAACGGTCGATGTATCTCTTGTAGTTAACAAACTTTAAAAATAATTTTGATGTATCTCTTTCTTAGTAAAAAGTTACAGATTTATCCCTATTTACCACAATTTCACATATGTTTTTGGTTTTTTTCCTACAAAAATTCAACGTCGTAACACGAAAAAAAATCATCGTAGGAAAACGAGACCCAGACTGTTCGATGCAGTATTTTTTTCTTACTCCAAAAGGGTAATAAAAAAAAACCGCATTTTTCGAGATACGACAAGATTGCTTTCTACCGTCGATATATACGACGTACGCAAGTGGTGTTAAAATATAATTGAAGTGTGTGTGTGTCTGTCTAAAGGACTCTGAGGCAACCTAGCTCCCAAACTTAAAGATCGATTTTATTGCGATTTTTATGTATAGTTTAAGAGAAGCGTACAGACGGCGGGAAGCGACTTTGTTTTATACTATGTTTAGCTTTTGCCCGTGGCTCCGCCCGCGTGGGAATCGGTAATCGTTGTAAGTCTTCCCTTGGAAACCAGTGATCGGCATGAAAAGAAGCCTGTGTTAAGTATTCCAGACTATAATCTATCCCTGTGCCAAATTTCGTCAAAATCCGTTCACCCGGGTAAGACGTGATTGAGTAACAAAATGAACAACATCCAAACATCAAAAATTTCACATTTTTACAACTTTGTGATAT
Source organism: Agriphila geniculea (assembly GCA_943789525.1). NCBI lineage: Eukaryota > Metazoa > Arthropoda > Insecta > Lepidoptera > Crambidae > Agriphila > Agriphila geniculea. The sequence continues at coordinate 25,993,801 of OX038871.1, forward strand.
GTAGGTAATAGCTGCACCCCGTGGTTTTACCTGCGCAATCTGTTGATTCTGTAACCAAACTCGCATCTCACTTCGAACCTCACTTCACTTCGCGTGAATTGTTATTAGAAATTAGCTAACTAAATGAGCAATTTTACCGATTACAATAAATTTAGGTAGCTATCTAAAATATTTTGTGATGAAAAAAAAATATCTTATCATTATCTTATTTATGATTTAAAGTTCCCGTCCCGTGCAGTGAAGTGAGATTCGAAGTGGGGTTCAAGTTTGGTTACAGAACCGACGCCCTACTGTTCACGATTTTGTATTAGGTAGGTAGGTACTTAATAAAATTTCTTAGGAGTAATATAACAAAATAAGTATAATAATATTATGTAACATTTAATACTCATACTTAATAGTTTGGTAGGTATCTTCTTTTTAAATAAAAATCTATGTATGTTTATTTGTTGCTGGTTCCTGGCTAAAATAACGTGACATTGCAAATTATGTCGGGTGCAACTTATGTTGTGCATTATTATCCGGCTCTCAATTTTAACACTTTACACCACATTCCTTGCCACGTTAGATATCTGATAGATTTTGCCACGTTTTATAAGTAGACTAATATTTCGTAAAATAGGTAGTGAAAATCAGGATAAAATCTTATACAACATGAAATGTCAGCTCGTGCGGTGACATAATTACAATCTCAGGGGAGGTGACAACCTGACAACTGACATTTATTTTTCTTAATCGTACAAATGCACTAAGAAGTTTTGATTCCGATATCGAAGTCAACCACCCTAAAAATAGCTTTCTACCCCTTTTCAACCCTGTTAGGGGATACATTTCAAGAAAATACGAAACACATATTCAATTAATTTTGTTAAAGAATGTCTATGCCAAATTTCAAGTCAATCGGGCCAAGGAATCGCTTTCTCCCATACAAACTTTGCCACCCTGTTTTACCCCCTTAGGGGTTGAATTTCGCAAAATCCCGTCTTAGTGAGCAGCTTCATCCTAAAAGGAACCCCCATGCAAAATTTGAGACTCCTAGCACTTGTAGTTTCTGAGATTTCGTGATGAGTCAGTGAGTGATTTTCTCTTTTATATATATAGATATAAAGAGGCATCATTTAATGTATTGATAATATTGTTATACATATGAAACAAGATTCTATTATGCTTCGGATTATTACGCACAATCCGCAAAAACTTCAGGAAAATCAATTTGTTTTAGTTTTGCATTACAATATTCAGAATATAAAGATATTTGGGAAGCGTCCCTATCACCCCATGTGATTCCATTACTGGCATTATTACGGTACACAGTTTTAGGTCTTAATATATTAAGGTTGCACTGCAATTCCAAAGGAAAGTGGTCAGACCAAAACGTATTATAATTAATTGATACATTCACAACTGTATGTCTCGTACCCTGGGTAACTACACAATGGTCAAGCCAGCTAGTGGTCCCATGACTATCACTCAAGTATGTATATGAGCCTGAGTCTATGCCTAGTATATCAATATCTACACAAGTCCATTTCTGGTCTGCAGAGAAATTATTCAATTCTATACCAAGCTGCCTACCCGGATGAGCATTGAAGTCGCCAAGAAGATACGCGTTTTCAACATCACAACTGTCAATAATAGCGTTCAACTCACCCAAACAATGTGCAAAATCCACTAGGTGCGTCGGTTCGTCAGTAAGCATATACAGGGTCACTGGAAATATGACGTATTCCTGCTAAGGGGTTATAGATGAGGTCAAAAGAAATATTTTTTGTCATATAACTTTTTCTCAAAAAATTAATAGTTTTTGAGTTAATTGAAATTAAGTATTTTTTTACCAAAAGTACGTTTTCAGACACAAAATTTTTAAATAAAAGATAACTACTCATTCGATTCCGGATTTTTTTTCATTTTGGGATAGAAAACAATCTAAGTGTTGATAATAAATAAAAAAAAATCATAAAATACAGGTGTTTATAAAAAAAATCAATCCTTAAATGCATTTACTTTTTTTATTTTTACAGATTTTTTAGAAATAGCATCAAGTATCTTAAAAAAATCCTAGTAACTAAGCGTGCGTAATATTTTAAAAACATCACCATCTATTCAGCTTTCAGTTGAGGTATAAAACTTAATAATAACTTAAATAAAAAATGAGAAATTAATACTTAAATGAGTTGCAGTCCCATTTCATGTAGCAAAAATTTCCTACTTCAAGCGCTTCGGAGGTGGCCGTATTATCCTACTTATTCCATAAATGTGAAAGTTTGCTTGTTTGGATGATTGTTAATCAATCACGCAAAACGGCTGAACGGATTTGGATGAAATTTGGTACACAGATAGTTCATAAGGCGGATTAAAACATAGGAGGATACTATTATCTTGGTTAAAGGTTCCCTAGGGATTTTCTCGGATGTAAATGCGGATTAAGTCGCGGGCGGAAGCTAGTTTTCCATAAATGGTAGTACTTACTAAAAATACTTTCATCCGAGTGAGTTTGAAACAGGATTATTTTCCGCCGATGAGTCAATATTTTATACAGACAGCATCACAAATAACCATGCATATCAGGCCTTCCTTTCCTTTTGGGATAAAGCGGACGGGCCATAACCCACCACGTGGGCCCAATGCGGATTCGTCGGTGTCAACTCAATGTACCTTACAATGAGCCCTTGGTTCTGGCTGCATTTACAGTCGTTAACACTGACCAATCCACATTGGGCCCACGTGGTGGGTATGGCCCGTTCGTTTTATCCATCCACAAGCCAAAAGGAAGGCCAGTTCCCCAGCAGCGAGGCATTAAAAATGGCTGATATGCATGGTTATTTGTGATACAGTTTGTATAAAATTTTGACTCATCGGCGGAAAATAATCCTGTCTCAAACTCACTCGGACGAAAGTATTTTTAGTAAGTACGACCATTTATGGCAAACTAGCTTCCGCCCGCGACTTGATCCGCATTTACATCCGAGAAAATCCCTAGGGAACTTTTAACCAAGATAATAGTATCCTCCTATGTTTTAATCCGGCTTTTAGAGTATCTGTGTGCCATATTTCATCCAAATCCGTTTAGCTTTTTTGCATGATTGATTAACAATCATTCAAATAAGCAAACTTTCACATTTATGATATAAGTAGAATAATACGGCCACCTCCGAAGCGCTCGAAGTAGGAAATTTTTGCTACATGAAATGGGACTGCAACTCATTTAAGTATTAATTTCTCATTTTTTATTTAAGTTATTATTAAGTTTTATACCTCAACTGAAAGCTGAATAGATGGTGATGTTTTTAAAACATTACGCACGCTTATTTACTAGGATTTTTTTAAAGATATTTGATGCTATTTCTAAAATATCTGTAAAAATAAAAAAATAAAATGCATTTAAGGACTGATTTTTTTATAAACACCTGTATTTTATGATTTTTTTTTTATTCATTATTAACACTCAGATTGTTTTCTATCCCAAAATAATAAAAAATCCGGAATCGAATGAGTAGTTATCTTTTATTTTAAATTTTTATGTCTGAAAACGTACTTTTGGTAAAAAAATACTTAATTTCAATTAACTCAAAAACTATTAATTTTTTGAGAAAAAGTTATATAACAAAAAATATTTGTTTTGACCTCATCTATAACCCCTTAGCAGGAATACGTCATATTTCCAGTGACCCTGTATATAGAAAACACTAAAAAAGAACACTGCGCTGTGGTTATTTTAATAGCAATGAGCCGGTCACTAGAACACTGCACTGACGTTACGGAGTGAAAAACACCTTTTCGCCACAAAATAGCGACGCCGCCGTAGGGACGCCCACGAAGTATGCCCGCCGAGGTATCAACAGCTGATTTTCCAGTGAATTCAAAGTCTGGGTGAACGGTGCCCAGCAGAGGTATATCATGTGGCAGTAGACATGTCTCCTGCAGAGCAATCAGATCCGCAGTCTGACACAGTGAGCGTATACAGTCAATAGACCTTACCAGTGACTTACAATTGAAGCTGACAAATTTTGTAGTACTATTATTCATGATTGAGATTTGTTATTTCTAAATTCATCACTCGTTTGTTTACGATTAACAAAACGACGAAATGTCACTCCTTCAGGCCAAAAAGAGTCATTCAAAAACAAAGATAATTTGTTTTTAGGGACATAAATAATGTAGGCACAATATTGTTTTTGTTCTTTAGAATTAATTCACTTTTCGCAGGTTCACGTCAATCTGTGTTTTGCTACAAATGTATTCAGTGATATCATTCTCGGTCACCTCTTTGTCTACATTATTTATAAACAGGGGGATTTTTATATCCGCGGCTTTAAACTTCACAGATGGATCAGTAGTGGCTTTGCCCTGGATACTAACAATACGGTTCCTGTTCCTAGCCCGTTTACGTTCAACAAAATGCCACTCTTCTGGCGGCGGCGGCTTATCTTTCGACTGACATTCCTTTTCTCCAGCCACTATGTCAGCTAAGGTTGCAGATTTTCTCACGGACGGGGTAGATGACTGCACTTTATTTTCCGCACTGGTAGTAGTAGTGGTAGTTTCGATGTTATTATTATTCGACGGAGCCGCCGCGCTAGCATTATCATTCGTTGGTGACAACACCATTATGTCTGATTGCGGCGAGTGAAAACAAGAATGCAGGTCCGCTGTGCCGCCGTCATCTGACTCATTCTGTTGTGCTGTCGTACTTTGTTGCAGCCCAAGCGGCCCGTTATCGAGACAAAAACTGTTTTTACAACCACCTCCTCTTTTCTGAGTAACGAAACTATCTTGCCCAGTATTATGTTTTAAATTAAACATTTCATCTTTAATTTCCAGTAATTGTTGTTGCGTTGCATGCGTGTCCTTTATTTTCTGCACTTCACTTTTTAGCACGAGCAAATCTTTTAACAATCTTGACGCATCAATATGGTCGAAAGTTAATGGCGGCAGCTTCTGCAATTCTTTAGCCACAAAAACCGGTAAATCATCTGGATCGGTTTCCTTAAAAACCGCAATCACGTCATATAGGTCCTTATAGGATTTCATCGCCTTTTTTCTTGAAATTTTACGTTGAGATACGGCGGTGAATAGCAAAGTTTTGGCATTGTCAATATCTTCTTTCGAAAAACTTGATATAAAAAAAATCTAATGTAACTATGTACTTACCTACTTGCATAGAGCAAAATATTTTGGATATTAGAATTGTGATTTGTTTGTTAATTTTTTGTTGTCGTTGTGAAATTATAAATACGTATTATTGTGGCAGAAACAATGTTACTAAGTTAATGGTAAAATTTTAAAGTAAATTCTTAGAAAAGTATAATCTTTATATACCTTTTTAGTACTTACCTGTATTATTTAGGGTTATTATAATCTTTTAACAGTATAAAAAATAAGTTTTTTTTTCTTTTTTAGGGGGGAGGTGTAGTGTGTGTACTAACATGTATGTAACCTATACACACACGCATCTCTCATCATATATATAAGCTCTTACGGAGCACAATAAAGGAGTCAATAATCGCAGTCAGATCTTTTCATTTAACGTCCCGAACAGCCAACATTGCAGCCAAAAACCAGAGTTTGTCGGTCTTCCGTTTAGGAGATACATGTGGCTCAGCTGTAGAAGCGTCTCTACAGCTGCGCCACACAGATCTCGAAAACGGAAGGTCGTAGAGAAAATCTGATTACTTGTATGTATAGCCGTTAGTTTGTCGGAGTTTGTTGCACAAAAACCAGAGTTTGTCGGTCTTGCGTTTAGGAGATACGTGTGGCGCAGCTGTAGAGACGTCTCTACAGCTGAGCCACACAGATCTCGAAAACGGAAGGTTGTAACAGAAATCTGATTACTCGTGTGTGTAGCCGGTAGTTTGTCGGAGTTTGTCACCAAGAACCAGAGTTTGTCGGTCTTGCGTTTAAGAGATATGTGAGGATACGCTGTGAAGACCTTTCTACCTGGATCTTGAGAACGGAAGGTCGTAGCGATAATCTGATTAGTCATATCTATAGTCGGTAGTTCGACCGAGTTTGTCGCCAAATATCAGAGTTTGTCGGTCTTGCGTTTAGGAGATATGTGAGATTTTCGCTACGACCTTCCGTTCTCAAGATCCTGGTAGAAATATCTCTATAGCATATCCCCACATATCTTCTAAACGTAAGATTGACAAACTCTGATTTTTGGTGACAAACTCCGACAAACTAATGGCTACACACTCGAGTTATCAGATTTTTGCTACGACCTTCCGTTCTCAAGATCCAGGTAGAAATGTCTCCACAGCGTATCCTCACATATCTCCTAAATGCAAGACCGACAAACTCTGGTTCTTGGTGACAAACTCCGACAAACTACCGGCTACACACACGAGTAATTAGATTTCTATTACGACCTTCCGTTTTCGAGATCTGTGTGGCTCAGCTGTAGAGACGTCTCTACAGCTGCGCCACACGTATCTCCTAAACGCAAGACCGACAAACTCTGGTTTTTGTGCGACAAACTCCGACAAACTAACGGCTATACATACAAATAATCAGATTTTCGCTACGACCTTTCGTTTTCGAGATCTGTGTGGCGCAGCTGTAGAGACGTCTCTACAGCTGAGCCACATGTATCTCCTAAACGGAAGACCGACAAACTCTGGTTTTTGGCGACAAACTCCGACAAACTATAGACTTCATCATGGCATAGTCAAAAAGTCAGATTTCCAACTTTTTTTTTGTGGCGCAGCTGTAGTCCGGCACGTGCCTATGCGAGGAATTTCCCGCCAAAACTGAATTTCTACGACTGTAGAGCACGCGACCACTCGCGTTTCATTTTTCTCGTGAGTTGCCGCCGACGTTTGTTTCTTGTAAAGTATATTTGTTGTCTTTTTTTATGTTGCTATGAGATGTATTATTCAGTTTATGGTTATTAGTAACCAAAATGACTATTTTTTTTAGAATAATGGACTCACGGAGCGCGGAAGCTAGAATTTCAAGATGGTTGGAAATACTATCTTACTGTCTGTACGTATCATCGTAGTGCCTTTTTTATAGTAGGGGGAATGCGTTTACGATTTCTGGAGGTATGTGGGACTCACCGGAGCACTACTCACTAAATCCGCTACTACATCCCGCACTAACACGCAGGACCTACGGCCTACGAGACCGTGGTGACACGCACCGTGTCACATGTGGTCCTGGTGATGCTGCCTCATCAAGCCCGGCACATCATCGTAGTGTTTTAATTAATGTCTATTTCTCGGCTATACGCAAAATGCTGATTTAGAGGTAGAGAATATGAGTGAATAAATAATATGAACATTCAACTGTTAAAAACCTAAATGTTTCCATTTTTCACTAATATTTACAAGAAGTCTTATTTTAATTTCCTATTATTAGTAAAATTATTATTTTTTATGTTAATTACTTTCTTAATAAAACCCTTTTGAATATGACATACCACGTGTATTTGGATTTATAAAATTTCCCTTATAAACCCTGAGATCAAAATGTTCTACATACGAAGAGCGCGCGCGCACTAACGTTCCAAACAGAGGCGCGCCTACTGGAGTGTTAATAAGACAAGCTAGGCTATCAGTGAATACATCAGCATCTTTAATCTTCTTTAAAAACGAGTTAATTAGACTGATCGCGCGTGCTGTGGGACAGTTATTACCGTAACATGTACGTAATCTCAGGGAAACGAACAATTGGTGCTGCCGCCGACCTGCACCACGCATGTAGCTTTGTGGAATATAGAACCCTAAACGTTCTAGAGTAGCCGGATTGTCAATTTTGTTCCGTAAAAGTAAGCAGTAATGAACCAAGAGGTGCAACTTCCTTCTGAGTTGCAGGGTTTCTACACCCACCACCCCGGCCACAAACAATGAGGGGTAAAGAAAGGGATAATAACCAAATTTCTTTTTGTACAAGAAGCGAGCAAACTTTTTTTGAAGTTTTTCAACAAGTAGCGAATGTTTGGCTGTAGATGGATCCCAGATTATAGAACAGTATTCTAATTTACTGCGTACAAACGCGTTATAGAGTAATATTGCAATTTTAGGGTCGTGAAATTGGGAAGCAGTGCGCATAATAAAACCGAGAGTTCTGTTTGCCTGTTTACAAAGAGTTATTACATGATTGTTAAAGTTAAGTTTAGCGTCCAGTATCACCCCTAAGTCACGGATTTCAGAAACTCTTTCAACGGCTTCTTGTGATATTTCATATGAGTGATGTATAGGGTCAAGTGATCTTGTAAATGTAATAAGTTTACATTTAGAGCAGTTGAAGGACATGTTATTGTCATCCGCCCACCTTACGACAGCATTGATGTCGTTTTGTAGCGCTGTACAATCGGCTGGACTCGTAACGGAAAGTGACAATTTTAAATCGTCAGCGAACATTAAACAATTTTGCATTAAACATTAAACATCCCAACTAGCAAAAAGATCGTTTAAGCAATTACTCTCACGACTATGGATCGTAAAACACTCGTATGAAAGATCCTATCATTTCAAAAAGCAGTATAAAAGCAGCTTCCTAGATCTTTCAGCATTCAATGCTTTTTGGCTCTATAAATATGTCTAGTAAACGTGGACTCGACGAATTCATATCGCATTTACTCAACAATTGTATAAAGATATCTCTCAATCGCATTCAGACAACCTTTAGTCTTATGACAGGTCTTCAAAAGCAACCAAATTGCTAATTTGTCGTAAAACTAGCTTTTATAGCACCGTCTTTCGTCACCTAATTTTTACAGCAATATTGTGGAGTAAAAGCTGTTCATTCAACAAAATAGCTTCTCAGTTACTATTACAGCATCTAATGTCATATCACAGCTTTTGGCAAGGCTTTAATTCGACTTTACTATTAAAGTTGAGAAAACGCTATCAAATGATCTACTACAGGTCCAAAGGTGCACAAAGATAATTTTGGGAGCCATCATGCAGCATAATAGTGGTATGAAAGTTAAATAAAATCTTTTACAGCAGTGTGGAAAATGGACAATAATCGGTGGAAAAAACTTAAAAGTAGTGAGGGTTCCGACGGAAAGTTAATAAGATGTTGAAACAATTGAAACAATCAACATCAACCAACGGATGAAGAACAAATACTTAATATTAGTGCGGATTCAGTAGGAAATATTACGCTACTACAGATTGTTTGTAAACCGTATGATAGATTGACGATTTAACATTGCGCTAAGGAACCCTAAACTAACTGCAATGGCGCTCTTAGAAGTCGTAAAATGGAAATCTCATGTCTATTTTTCGGCTAAGAGCTGAGTGAATGCTTTGTGATGATAATTGAAATGCTATTAATGGCGAATTTATTTTATCTATTATATTAATATTATTTGCGATCCATTATTTACTAGAAATCTTGTGGCCCATGAAAATATTAAATACAAATATAAGAATTATAGACGAAAAAATTAATTCCGCATATGAAAGTAAGGCTTATGAGCTAACTTTAATAGCTTACCTTTATTGTCATTATGGCTGTAAAATCGTAAAGGTATACTTAGCATGGCCATAATATTGCAACATACATTTATTTTTATTTCCTTCGTTTACGCGAACACAACAGTGACAACACGCACTGTCTATGAGTGCTGCTTGGTTGCATTCACACGATCAAAGTGTCGAGTGATTGTAACCGCACTCCTATTATTACCACTAATAAGTCGAATGAAAGAGGTTCTACTGACTATTATAGCACCAGTAGCAATTGAGTTGCGATTACTCTACATTCTTTCAATTAAAACGCAATTCAGACGATAATCTTACGATATTTACAGCATTTAAAGCAGAGAGAAGTGCGCCCAAATCGCGTTGAGAGAACGTTCACAGATCGTTTACTCAACATTTTGTAAATCCATCTCACTACTAATAGCTGAAATAGAAACGTGCTGCTGATTTTTTTACGACATATTTTGCTAGTTGGGCAGTGACAACACGCACTGTCTATGAGTGCTGCTTGGTTGCATTCACACGATCAAAGTGTCGAGTGATTGTAACCGCACTCCTATTATTACCACTAATAAGTCGAATGAAAGAGGTTCTACTGACTATTATAGCACCAGTAGCAATTGAGTTGCGATTACTCTACATTCTTTCAATTAAAACGCAATTCAGACGATAATCTTACGATATTTACAGCATTTAAAGCAGAGAGAAGTGCGCCCAAATCGCGTTGAGAGAACGTTCACAGATCGTTTACTCAACATTTTGTAAATCCATCTCACTACTAATAGCTGAAATAGAAACGTGCTGCTGATTTTTTTACGACATATTTTGCTAGTTGGGCAGTGACAACACGCACTGTCTATGAGTGCTGCTTGGTTGCATTCACACGATCAAAGTGTCGAGTGATTGTAACCGCACTCCTATTATTACCACTAATAAGTCGAATGAAAGAGGTTCTACTGACTATTATAGCACCAGTAGCAATTGAGTTGCGATTACTCTACATTCTTTCAATTAAAACGCAATTCAGACGATAATCTTACGATATTTACAGCATTTAAAGCAGAGAGAAGTGCGCCCAAATCGCGTTGAGAGAACGTTCACAGATCGTTTACTCAACATTTTGTAAATCCATCTCACTACTAATAGCTGAAATAGAAACGTGCTGCTGATTTTTTTACGACATATTTTGCTAGTTGGGATATCATCTTCCGAAATCACCTGTATTTATGCTTTTAATTAAAAATATTAAAAAATATAAAGGATAAGAACACGGGAAAAGGCTTTTAGGTAAGTTTTGCACTTTCGGCAACACACAAATATTTGAATATAGAATGTTATGTTTTTTTAAACCTAAAAACTCATTCATGAAATTAAAACAAAAATTGACCGGAAGTTGCGAGTCATTTGTTTTTTATCAGAATGCGAAGTTCATCACCCGTAGCAAAATTGAAATTTACGCGAAAAGATTTTAGGGTGTCATTTTTTATGATTTTGAGCCTTATCGCTTTCTCCGCAACTTTTCACTCCTTCACTTCTAAATGGTTTAAGAATATAAAGCTCCTTATTTAAGTATCATAAAACATTAGTATGAAGAATGTAATCGTTTTCTTGTATCTCCTATTATGAAATAGGCGAAGATCGGCATTCAAATGCGATCACTGTGCAAAAGAAGACCATTGTCACATGATTAATTGAAGGAAACAGGCGTATTTCCTATTGGACAATTTGAGGATACTTGGGGATTAGTATGACATAAAATTCAAAAAAATATTCATCAGCATTCAAAAGTTTAGAAACTTTGTTGCCGCTGGATTCTTCATGTATTCACCATGGAAAAAACAGGCTCGAATTGATTGACGTAAAAGATATGTTGCTGGATCGTTCTAATGCTGTGTATGATATTGTGATAGAAAATAAAATATTGACAAATTGTTCCAGAATTAGAAAGATAGCAACAGTCTTTTAGATTGATGTTCGAAGTCGACATTAAACCAGCAACATTAGACTGACGGGAATCGTGGGCAAGGATTTAACTGCATTATTTTTCTCCCAGACGGGTCCTATCTGAAATAACCTACTTGAAGAACAAAACACAGTTAATGATGAGTAGATCACTACTATTTGGTTCCCAACTGTCGTTAAAATAGGTAAAGAAAAACGACCAAGAAGTGACCGATGACAATTTTTCAGTGCATACCGCGATGAGGAGAAAGTCATTTTCGGCTCTGAAAATTTAGAGTTCATGATCCATTCTACATTAATTTTAGACTTTACATCTTGCGATTTCGTTATCAATCTAGAAGTTTAAGATACGATGAGAAATTTCACATTTAAGGGGCAAGAGGAAACCGTGACAGCGTAAGTAAAACATGCCCTCAAACAAATGATGCTACTAATAGTTTAAACGAATTAAAAACGTTTTAAATGTAATGGAGAATATTGTGACACGCAATAAATATATAAGTTTTCTTGTATATTGTTTTATGTTTGAGTTGTGCAAAACTTTCAGTGTGGTCATCGTACGACTACCGACAGACCGCGTACCTTTCTTTGGCTCAAAAGACTAATAAAATATTAATTCTATTATAAGCTTACAATGGATTGAAATTCTCTTTGGTTATTTAATAAAAAAACAAAAAAGGACATCTTCACAGAGACTCTGGGAGGCGGCAATATCTGATTATCACTTACACAACTCATTCGCGATCATTAGCACCGTACAAAGCGAGATAAATAATAGACAAGTAGAGGGGGGCTATTCAAAAAATGCGGGGCCATCGCTGTTCCCAATTAGCATGCGCGATGGAATATTCCTGACGGGAGCGGAGCTGCGAGATCGCTCGATAGTCGTCAGACGCGCAATCTAAAGAGTTAGCGCAAAATTATAAAAGTTACACTCGGAGTAAGGTTATGAGGTTGGATACAGGGGGTCAAGTCTGGTAATGTTTTCTCTGAAAAAGAAAACTAATGGTGCTGACATAAACTGCAATTTCGACAAAATACAAAGCATTCGTGACGTCAGGCCAGGGACCGGATTAAGCGCTTAAAAACCCCTTCGTGCGTTTGGGTTTTTAATTCTAAAAATACTGTAAATACTTACAGAATGAAAATTAAAAAAAAATACAATAAATAGATTCTTTGATAGGGAAACCCTATTCGTTATGCCAACATAATAATCATAGCATCGTGAGAATATAAGATTTCGTAGATCAAAATCGAAAGGATTCCGGTCCCTGCGGCAGGTGCGTGCCGTGTCCGCCATATTGTGTTGCGTTTACATGTTACAATTTCGACTCTATGCGGTTTATATAAGGTGTATGCACACTAAGCTAAGCCGCCATGTTTAGTTGCGTTTGAATGGAGATCAATGAAGTATAGGTATGCAGGCAAAAGCCTGCATAGGTACCTATACTTCATTGATGGCGTATTCGTAGGTATGGCAGGTCCATCTTATTCCTTCGTCATTGAATGTTTTCGTCAAAATCGTACGAGTAGTTCAATGGTGTTTGAATGGTAATGCTTTTTGACACAGTTCTTGTTTCATAAACCCAAAACTGAAACACATTATGTTTCTTAAACCCAAAACGGAAACATATTGTGTCTTGATTTGGGTTTAAGAAACAAGAACTGTGTCAAAAAGCATTACCATTAGAACACTATTGAACGATTTTGACGAAAACATTATATTTCATATTTCATATTTCATTTATTGCATCTATAAGTACATTTTGGTGGAAATCATACATTTTGGATTCATTATAGACCCTGTTGGGCATAGCAATTTAAAAAGAGAGGAGGATGCTTTATTATTTTTCAGTTAAAGTTACAGTGAAATACATTTACTTCAATAATTTTGGTCATTTTGATAACATTATGTAATATTTATTATATACTATATTTATTATAATTATAGTAGTAGTGTGTTACAGAGCATTCATGGCATGCACAATATATTCTGAAATAGTTTCCTAATATACATTTTATTTTTATTTATGTTTAATTATATATATATATATTTAATTATTGTTATTTATTTTTACTTATTAATGAAATTGCTAAATAAACTTGATGATTTTGGTTATTATTATTTATTTACTTACTATATTTTATCAGTTAAATATTCTTCTACCGTATAGTAGCATTTTTCAATAAGTAAATGTTTTAATTGTTGTGTAAACTTTTTTTCATTGTTTTCTTGCTTTAATGATTCTGGGAGTTTATTATATATTTTAATGGACATCACAAAAGGGCTTTTACCATAAAGAGACAATCGAGAGACCGGCAATACAAGGTTATTTTTGTGTCTTAGATTATGAGCTGTCTTTATATCCTTCCGCTCAGTGTAATATTTGTGGTGCTTTTTAACAAATTTGCATATCTCAAAAATGTAGATGCATGGAAGGGTCAGGATTTGAAATTTACGGAAATGGGGTTTACAGCTATCAGTTTGTTCTATATTAGATATTATTCGTATTAGTTTCTTTTGTTGTGTTAATAGGGTAGGTGCGTCTGTACTATTTCCCCAAAGGACAATGCCATAACTTAGCCATGCATATGCATAAGCGTAGTATGTCACTAGGGCAGTTTGTATGTTTGTAGTTGTTTTTATTTCTCTGAGTGCGTATACAAAACTGGACAATTTTCTGCGCAATTTTTGGACGTGGGGTTTCCAGTTTAGATGTGTATCAATTTCTAGGCCCAATAATGTCGATTCACTAACTTCCTCTAATTTAATCTGTTTAAATTGAAAATTAATTTTGTTTTGCTTTCTTTGATAGGGATAGAATGATATTAGTTTAGTTTTTTGTATATTAATTTTAAGGTTGTGTTCATCTAACCATTTGGTGGTACTGTCTAGCGTATTGTTAAGCTTTTCATTCAAATTTAGGCGGTTATTATCATCAGATATAAGTATGGAGACATCGTCAGCGAACATGACACAAGTATGGTCTATGTTGGCTGGTAAGTCGTTTATGTATATAATAAATAGCAGACAACCCAAGACGCTTCCTTGTGGTATTGAGGCATTCGTAACTATTTTATCCGACCGAACATTACTTATTTTTCTTTGAGTGGTGTCGAAATGCTCTATTTCGACTACCTGCTCTCTATTCTCGAGATATGATGCGAACCAGTTTTGACATATTCCTCGAATTCCTATGCCATATAATTTATTTAGTAGGATATTATGCTGAACTGTGTCATATGCTTTAGACATATCCAGTAAAACCCCTATTGCAGCCTTATTGTCATTTATTAAATTGTAAGCCTCTTGAATATACCTATACACCGCCAGAGTTGTGGAACGATTTTTTCGAAAACCATTTTGGCTCTCGTTAAAGATTTTATACTTTTCACAATAGGCATAGACGCGGTCGCACATTGCTTTTTCGAATATTTTGGAAGCCGTCGGCAAGAGGGAGATTGGCCGATAATTATTAACATCAGTTTTTGAATTTTTCTTTTTATAAACGGGTTTTATTATAGTTTTTTTCAATAAATTAGGAAATACTCCTTCTATGAAAGATTGGTTAACTAGTAAACAAAATGGTTCTGTTAGCTCGTCTGCACATTTTTTAATTAGGCAGGGAGGAAGTTCGTCTATTCCGTGACTTGTTTTATT
The DNA here is from genome assembly GCA_943789525.1 of Agriphila geniculea. Classification (NCBI taxonomy): domain Eukaryota; kingdom Metazoa; phylum Arthropoda; class Insecta; order Lepidoptera; family Crambidae; genus Agriphila; species Agriphila geniculea. The sequence continues at coordinate 26,008,858 of OX038871.1, forward strand.
TTTTAGATTTTTTATTATTTTATTCATTTCTTTTTTATTTACTGGACGAAGATACATAGAATTTTCTTGAGAAAACATTACAGAGCGGCCGTTTTGTGTATGTGTACAGTTTTTTGTGCCTATTGACGCAAAAAACTTATTAAATTCATCAGCGATTTCTTTTGGGTCTGATATAGGACAATTTTCTTTTATTAGTTTTATATTATTTTTATCTCGAACTGGTTTTTAATTTGTACGCTCGTTTATTATACGCCACATAGCTTTTCCTTTATTTTTTGCATGTTTCATTTGGTTTATATATTGTATTTTTTTTGATGTATTAACACATTTTTTTAGAATTTTCTCATATATTTTATAGTACCGTTTTAAGTTTTCACTATTTGATCTATATGTGAGTGTTTTCAAAAATCTTTTATTTTTACATGAGTGCTTAATACCAACTGTTAGCCAATGTTTTTTGTAATTTTGTTTTAGTTTAATTTTTGTCTTTGGTATGCATTCGTCTAATATTTTCATTAAAGTATCATGTAAGGATTTGTAATTCCTATTAATATCATTCTCAGTTTTTAAAATTTCTGACCAATTTAATGATAATAACTTTGATTTAAATTTTTCAATGTTTTTAGTATTAAAGGTTCTCTTTTGTATAAACCAAACAACTTTATTTTTCTGCTGAGGTATATTAATATGGATAATTGTTGCCGAGTGATTGGTGAATCCAAATTCTTCTACGGTTGTGTAAAACATTGGGTATTTAAAGTTAGTGAAAACTAGGTCTAAGCATGTTGATGATGTTTTGGTAAAATGCGTGGGACTTTTTATATGTTGTGTCAGTTTGTATTCGGACATGAATTCTAAAAATTGGTTACTTTTATTATTATTAATTAACACATCTGTATTAAAATCTCCTCCTATAATTATATTATACTTACAATATTTCGTACATATGTAATTTAAAATATACTTAAGCTGACTGTAAAATGCATCATTCTCTCTTCCGTTAAAGTACATAGTTACTAACAAAATATTCTGTTTTGGTAGCACAGCCGCACATACTTCTAGCACATACTCTATTGACATATCAGCAATTTCTTCTTTTTCTATGTATTCTAAATTGTCCTTTATTAAAATGCAAACTCCACCACCAGCACGCGTTTTCCTGCAGTATGATGTTGCAATTTTATATCCATCAAAGTTAATTTGATCTAGCTTCGCTTGTGTTAGCCATGTTTCGGATATGCAAAGGGCTTGATAGTTGTTATTTTTGTTGAGAAAAGCTTCAAGTATGTGCTGTTTGTTATAGATACTTTGCATGTTTTGGAACAATATTTTAAATTGTTGGTCGTTGTTTCCGAAATAAATTGTTTCTAGATTGGTCTGCGTCTGTGTCCAATTTCTGACGTTTATCACGAATCAGTGTTTCTCGACTGAGGTGTTCTTTTTCTTGATATGTGCTGTTTAAGTTATCAATATTAACTTTTTTTCCTTCTATAAACAATTCATTTCCACGTATGATAGCATAAAGGCCTTTGTTTCGTGCTATAAACATTTCTTCTCGTAATTTTTGTCTTCGTTTTCGTCCATTTTTATCAAGAAATTCCGAGACCGATAATCCAGTCCCCTGGAAGCAGCGACCATTATTAATTAAGTATTTTGTCATTCGTTTACTTATAAGCTCAATCACTAGTGGGCGGTTATTGTTGTTATTCTTTTTGCCTACTCTGTAGGTTTCCTCAATGTATCCCATTAGATCTATATTCATGATATCCCTAAAAACATCAATAAGTCTGTTATATAGGTTGTTTTCTGGTTCATTTGGATACTCGACGAGGCCATATAATACAATTTTTTTGCTATTAATCTCTGGATTCAATTGTTCAACGGGACTAGAAATTTTAGAAGCGATTTCTTCGAGTTCTTTCTTTAACTTCTCGTTTTCTTGAATAAGTTTATCCATTTCATTGCTTAGAGAATCAATTTCAAGTTTTATTTGTTTATGGTTTGTTGTAATTACATTTATTTCCTGTCTTACATCATCTTTTAGCTTCGTGATGGCTTTATCTATTTCAGTTTGTATTGTGCTCTGTAATTCCGATATTATTGTAATATTATTTTCTTTTAATCGCAGCATAATTATGTTACTTAGTTGCTGCATGGATATTTGAGGCTCAGTTTTCTCAATATTTTCTGTATCCTCGGATCTAATTGTATCACCTAACACAGTTATGTCATCAGAATATGAGGTTTCACTGCCTGAATAGGTAGGTCTTTTTCTTATCGTGACATTACCGGTTTCAGCTGAACTTGGACAGCTAGGTTGCTTTTGAACCGATTCGAGATCATGACATTTTTGGCGCACGGGAGTATTGTCATTTTTAGCTTTTGGTGCTTTGCAAATACATGTTTGACATTTCCATGTTTTTTTATGATCAGGTGTCATAATGTTGTAATATCGTTTACTTCCAACATTTGCACACTCTAGGTCGTATACGCCAGAACATAATGCACATGTAAGATGCTCCCTACTTGGGAGATTTTGTTTACATCCTGCACAAACGAGTGACATTTTTTGTTTTTCGTGATGTTTTTAGTTTTGTTTTCAGAATAATTGTTTTTCTTATCGGTAAGCAGTCGATGTCAATCAATATAAAAACAGCAATAATCTGATAAGTAGTGCAATTGCTAGGAAGATTTGCAGAATACTTATTTGTGTTTTAGGTTATGTTTAATTATTGAATCACATAAATACCTAATTTCCTGTTAGTTTATCCACAGATTTTCTCATTTGAATTATGTAATAATCATTTGTCTTGCGGGATTTAACGATATCACTGATATTATTTGAAATTCAATAACTTGACGTCATTCACTATTTTGGGATATTACTTCTCTTATTTCACTAAAATATCACACACTCCAACTTTTACAGTAGTAGATTCTTGTACACTGATACTTTATGTTGATTTTTCCGAGGATTAATAAGTAATTAAAATATTTTAAAATAATTTATGCGGAGCCGATCTTTGTTTACGCACAGTAGCGCCCTCTCCCACTAATTCGCAGACTGGACCCCCAGGCACAGAATACATAATCCCCAGGACACGAGCTCTACTCTAGCGTAAAAGTAAAAAAAAACCGGTGAAGTGCGAGTCGGATACGCGCATCAAGGGTTCCGTACCATAATATTTATTTTATTCTGATTTTAGTATGTGTTGTCATAGCAGCAACAGAAATACATCATCTGTGAAAATTTAAACTGTCTAGCTATCACGGTTCATGAGATATAGCCTGGTGACAGACAGACAGATGGACAGTGGAGTCTTAATAGTGACAGTGAGACATAGTGGGCTTCTACCCCTTGGGTACGGAACCCAAAAAGAAAAGATACGTCTATTGAAGTTACGTTAATAAGAAGTCGGTTGGGGCTGGAGGACATTTTTTTTTATTTCTAAAAACCCTCCCGACTTCATAAAATTTCTATTTATTAAAATTGATATGCGTATTGGTGATTTGAATATTATTTCATGTTTTTTTGAACTTTTTAATTTTTAAGTTGTTTTTGTTTTTATTTTTAGTTTATTGAAGGAGGTTTTTAGTTTTTATAAAAAAAATAGGTACTTTTTTATTTTCAACTTTTTGTGGTACCTATGTAAGCGTGTAATATTTTTTTAACTTTATATATTTTTAAAATGCACATAACAGCATTTATTTTAATAAGGAGTTGTTGTGACTTCGTAGTCCAAGTCTAGGTCGAAATATCGCAGACCTAGCTTAATTTGTTTTGGATAGTCATAAACCTACCAATATCTCAATTACTATAAATATCCTATTAGGGTTTGAGGAGCTCCCTTGGATCTTCAAAGTCCAAGGTCCAATGTCAATGAAATTGAAAGGGTGTTGTCCTTTCCCTAAGGTATCCCTTTTCCAACCAAAAAATCATCTAATTTGGTTAATAAACAAAGTCATCAAGGTAGTTAACCCAAAATCATAGTATTTTCAGAACTACTGAACCGATTTAAAAAAATAATTGAATGGGACCATTTTGAAAGAAAACTCAATCACACAAAAAAGAATCATCAACATCGGTCCATAAATGTCGAAGATACTCGTGAACAACGATCGATGAAAAAAATATACAATCGAATTGAGAACCACCTCCTTTTTTTTAAGTCGGTTAAAAAGGTTAATTATTTTGTAGCTTTTAATATTGTTGTTAATAAAATTTAAAACGACCAGTTTGAAGGTACCTAGTTATTTTATTAAAGTTATCTTTCCAGTGTATTCCGTCATTTTTTAGAAAAATAATTATTATTTTATGCATTACAGTCCACATCAAACACTTCCGTTTTTTAATTAGTTTTTTTAACATTAATCTAAATCGAATACTTGTTATAAACGACAAGTTTTCGAAAGGCCAACGATTACTTAATTAGAAGAGCGTTCTAAAATAAGAATTTAAAGAAAAGGTAAGAATATTGATATGAAGCAAGTGGTTGGGTTTAATGTCCATGCGCAATTACATTCCTCTGTAACTTACTGGAGACTCAAACTAATTTTTAGCGAAACTTGGATGTTGTATGCATCCTTAAGCAGGCCATACACACTAGGTTATGCATGACGGTTTTGCATGACGGTTTTGACCACAGGCATAACCGAGCGGCTTGCATGAGCTGCTTGCATGTACAGGCATGCAGTATCGCCCATATACGCTAGGTTATGCATGACGGTTTTGACCTTACAGGCATAACCATCATGCATAACCTAGCGTATATGGCCGGCTTTCTGCAGTCTGTATGTAGTGGCGAATGCGCCGTCCGCAACAGGAAGATATCACTCCCGAAGCAGGCATTCCTGCAGGAGTCCATGGGATTCCTGGCCCTTTTAACTATTTAATTCGGTCGTTTACGGGAACAGAGATAATCTGGGCCTTTGTTTGGACCCTTTCATAAACACGCCTGGTTGGCACGCAAAGTTATGAATACGGGAGGATGGAGGGAAATTTTTAAGTCACGAGGAATTCTGGTCCTTGCCGCTGGTTTTAAGGGGCTCTGATGGGATTAATTTGTAATTGCAGTTTCATTCATGTTGTAATTAACTACGTAGAAACAAGAGGATGGATAGAAATAAATATTTAAAAAAACATTCCTAGAAAAGATTTTTAAAAAGCTGTCTGATAGCTTTTTTGTATTTCTATGAATTTTTGAAAATGTTGCTTTTTCTCGGAATATTTTTATTTCTACGAAGTGTCAAAAATCTTCTTTATTTTTGTAATATCTTTGCAGCATGGTGCAATTTCAAAGTTACTGTAGTATGATTGATTGTCTGTGTTGCATCATGTTAGTAAACAAGTAATATTACGTTATTGCTGTCGATTTCATAATCTTCCTTCCTGGGTCAGATAAATCGAAGCAAGGAATTACTTATTGTACTATTTGTTGAAGTTATTTGGAAGATATTGATGTTTGTGTGACCTCATGAATTAGTGTTCTCCATTTTGGCCGGTTAGCCGGTAACGAATCGAGCTTCGAAAAGTCTGCCGGGTTTCAAATTAAAACAGATAAATCGAGCCCCAATTGGGCGAAAATGGCGAACCCCATTTCATGATGTCACACGAACATCGTTATCTTCCAAATTACGTCAACAGAAAGTACAAGACGAAATTCCTTACTTTGATTTTTCAGTTCTAAGTTGAAACCGATTCAGATTTTTCGATAATTGATTCGTTAGCCGGTACAGCCCCTGGTCGATGCGTTATTATGGGGTTTGTTGTTAATCGGTTTTTAGCAGTGAAGAGTTCGGTAATAAGCTGTAATAGTTCGTATTATGCACGGTAAATTTTTAAGTATTTCTAAAAATGTAATGAGTGTATCTGTTCCCTATTCTAATCGAGTGTGTACAGTTAAAAGTTTCAATATTTAATAATTGGTCAAGATATTGAGGATTGTCTAATTTCTGGATTTAGAGCTCATTCATAGAATTCCACGAGCGTAATCAAAAGAGACTAGGTATCTTGTTTACCTACGTAAATAATGAAAAGAATGAATCTACTATTTTGTGAGTATGCCGATTAATCGAGCTTTGTTTCGATATTTTCAAACTATTAATTTTTAACTTTTAACTGCACGTTCATATCCATAAACGTGGTCTGATATCCCCATTCAACCCGTACTAGCTACTAGCTAGTGTAGCAATATTTCCGTAGGACCTAACATGCCGAAACGAAAGGCTCCCATACCACTACTTACTCAAATGTTAGTCTTCCATGGCACTTTCGTTTCTGTTATTTCTGTTAGAATAAAAAATAATGAAAATAACAGAAGTTAACATTCTCCATATTTATTTGAACCTAGTACTTTTGTGACGTAGGTATTACAAAAAAAGCAAAAAATCAAAAAGTGATTGAAAATCATAAAAGTATACCTTCGCCATATTTATGTGATCCTGGTACTTTGGTGACGTTATACTTGTACTACGTATAAGAGCCCAATCTGAAAGCACTTAATAATGGCAACAGTGTGATTTAAATCAATCGGACTAATGCAATCTTTTAGTTGCAGTAGTTCGGTTGATTTAAATCGCCGAACTATTGCAACTAAAAAGTTGCATTTGTTCGGTTAACCGGACAAACAACCGAACTACTGCAACTGAAGGGTCGGAGCTCGAGCTGTCGAAGCTCCGTCCTGTCGGAGAAATGGTCTGGTTCCTCGGAACTATCAACACTGAGTTGAGTTCCTTTTCTGTCTGCCGCTGCTTCACACTCCGGTACGGTACTATCTTGGACAATTTGTTAGTTTTAAGTTATCAATTTTTTTTGTATTGCCTCAAGTGTTCTTGGTATTGTTGTTGTGTGTTGTAGTGGTTGCTGAATAAATCTTATCTTATCTTAAATGTCTTGACGGAACAAAATTTTACACTCTATTAAATTACATGTCGCAATCGATGTATTGAATTGACAAGCTTACTGCACATAACTTTATAGTTTACCTACTGCTTTTAAAGCTTTAAGGGGCTGTAATAGGAAAACATGGTTTGCGTGGGCCATATTTTTATATAGAAAACGTAAAATTGTAGCCACAAAAAAACATACGACAAGCTAAAGAGATTATCTAGTTGCTACAAGTATTAAATTGCGTATAAACCTCACAGATGAATGTAAAAAAAAATCATAATATCATTAAAAGCGTTTGTCGCGGGTCATATTTTTGGCGTAAATAATAGCGGAAACGTATTGAATTCTACATCAAGATACACTTTAACGTACTGTGCAGTTGCTCCAATAACTTTTTTCAAGAAAGATAATTGTGCTAAAGATAATGATGAAAAACAACGAAAAACATCGAAAAAGTGCAGAAGTGAGGTTATTTTCAATACTCTTTACACGTAAAGAAAAAGACAGAGACAAATGATTTCGCATAACGGAGCCTTAATAGTAAGCGTAGCGTTCAAACGCATAGAATGAGAGTAGGGCGGCTGTATCGGCATAGACTTACTATATAAATTACTACGGTAGTTATTTGACTTCGCTCTAAAAATATGTTTAGAGTGGCCACATACAGACGGAATATAGCCACATACAGTCAGTATGAAAATTCCGAACGGAAAAATAATTAATGTGGTTGGTCCATTTTGTATGGATTTGCTACGTCCGGAATCATTCTAATTTGTAATTCCGTATGTAGTGTGTAGCTTGGCTTAATAATAATACAAAACGTAAGCAGATTATTATGTTCAAACAGGTAAGTTATGCTTAACATGAATCGTGCTAATTATGCAAGTTGCATTACCGTGGGATTGGTTACGGAAATACATTGGTGTATAGACACGTAACAATTAGCCTGAAAAAACGACGACACAGTTATTTCATCAACCTGTTATGGTTGCAATTAGTTGAACTATTATTGATAGATATACGTAAGTAAAAGGTTACAACTATCGTATACATTCATAATTTATGTTATGTTAATGCAAACTACGGAAAAAATAATACGTGCTTGTACTTGTGTACTTCCTAGACTAAATTATCATGATAGTAGGTATGTATCTCCATACGGGTATATATTGGAATGCCTAATTTTTTTTTGTCCTAACTGTCTTTGGCACACTAATTATTGGCCTAAAAATTTTTCGCACAATTTTCATTTGACCTAAATTGGTTTAGCCTATTTTCACTTCGCCTAAAATTTTTTCGCCGCATGTTTACTTCCCAAATTCATCATTAAGCATAACTATTCATAATCCCTAAAGTTTAAAAGTACTAAATAACGATTCGCACAATTGGGTAACGCCTAATATTGTTTTCGCCGAATGTTCACTTAACTTAATCATTATAGGAATAACCATCCTTAATCCGTTTTGTTAACTACTTGTAAATTGAAAATTACTAAATTTAATTAAACACTTTTGTATGATTTGATCAACAAAAAAGGCATACATACTTGCGTGCAAGCAAGAGCGGGCATGCATGCATGCAAGCAAGCATGCAGCATGCAAGCAAGCAGCATGCAAGCAAGCAGCATGCAAGCATGCAGCATGCAAGCAATCATGCAAGCAAGCAGCATGCAACCAAGCATGCAGCATGCAAGCAAGCAGCATGCAAGCAAGCATGCAGCATGCAAGCAAGCATGCAGCATGCAAGCAAGCATGCAGCATGCATTAGGGAGCTCCGCTCGCTTCGCTCGCTCCGCTGCAAGTGGTCAAAACACTAACCTAACCTAACCTAATGGTCTTCGCACTAAAAGTTTTTCTTTACAGCGGGGGGCCTCAGGCCCCCTGCACCCCCCGGCAAGCATTTTGCAAGCAAACATGCAAGCAAAAATGCAAACAAGAATGCAAGCAAGCAAGCATGCATGCATACGAGTGAGCAAGCATGCAAGCAAAAGCATGCATACATACAATCATGCAGCATGCAACATGCATACAAGCATTATGGAAGTGTTCAAAACACTAACCTAACTTAACGTAATGGTGTTCGCATTAAAAGTTTTTCTTTATAGCGGGGGGCCTCAGGTCAGTTTTTTGACGATTTGTTTCTGTCATTGACTTGTATGCAATACAATATTGTTATGCCAAAAGTTATGTATGCAAGACAATATTAGGGTTAACAATACTTTGGCGTAGTCATTATTGTGTCAAAAGATATGTATGCTAATAAATTTTAGGACAATTAACATTAGTGGTTTTGATAATTAGGGATTTTAACGTTTAGGCGAAACGACAAAAATGCGAAAAAATCTATTAGGCCAAACAATAATTGTACTTAAAGAGTTTAGGCTAAAGAAATTCGGCCAAATGAAATTAGGACCAATGACTTTAGGCGTGTCAAGGGACACCCATCTCCATACAAATGAATCATGAGAGAAACAAGTGCTGATAAAGTTTGGCTGCAGGATGGAAACTGTTCTGTAGGCTGTTGTCAACTAATATTGAGGGGGCCAAACTAACCTGTTTTTTAGAATAAAAATAAAATAAGGCCCATCTGATTCATAGATTTAAACCTAGGTACTATGATGACACAAACATTCTTCCTTCAATCTCAGAAGACCCATCGGCTAAATCCACAATGGATCTATAGTGAGAAGATTTTCTCATAAGGTCTATTTTTAGAAAAAATGGATCCATTGTAAATGGATCCATAATGGATCTAGTGAATGAATAAATGTAAAATACAATAAATAAAACTAAGTCGAACTCAATCCCTTTTCAAAATTGATCCTACCACGTAGGTACCTTCTTTAAAAATATACAAAACTAATAACTTCGTAATATCGGCATCATTATGACGTTATATACATTTCCATAAAAGCCGCTGTCCAGCGTAGGTGTTGTAGTTCGGAATACTGATAAATATATTCATTATAGCAGGCTGATATTATTGATATTTACTAAATATTATAAACTAGCGGGCGCCCGCGACTTCGTCTGCGTGGAAAGGTTTTTTTGTTATCCCTCGGGAACTATACTTTTTTCGGAATGAAAAGACTTGTACTATGAGTTATTCTGTGCCCTGTGTCCTTTTCTGTACTCCTGACAACGTGTATGCAAAATTTCATGATGATCGGTTCAGTAGTCAAGGCGTAACAAACAAACAAACGGACTTTCGCATTTATAATATTAGTAAGGATACAGTCTGCTAATACTTTGTATCATATCTCGTTACCTTTTATAGCTGTGATAAAAATTAAAATAAGAAGTGATTTTGTACCTATACGCTAAATGGCTTAATTTAACTTTCCCTCTGTAGGGCATAACTTGGCTAATCGAGATATGTTAGTAATTCTGTGATAGTTTATCAGGTAAGGTAGGTACTCCTAGGAAAAAGGTATACTAACTTTATGGTTCGGCACTCTACTTTGAGAATATCTATCGTAAATATTTTACAACTATAGATTTATAGCGTAACTTTGCTATAAAGGAATGGACTAGTAAATTATCACAGAATTACTGCATAATCACCGATTAGCCAAGTTTTGCAATACCTATTACCGCAGAGTATCACAATATTTTTGACCGAGCGAGCGCGAAGCGCGATCGAACCGTCCCTTCCGTCCCTTCAGCTTGGACAAAAATTATTTCGTATGTCCTTCCGGGTGTCCGTTTCTTCTCCTCTACAGTGGCCCTACCATGAGTTGATGCAAACTGTTTACGTTACCGTAAACTATCGTTTTGTCTCTTTCACTCGCATTGACTGTGAGCAGTATATCCAATAGTTTACTGTAACGTAAACAGTTTGCAACAACTCATGGTAGGGCCACTGGTCGCATTTCTCAACCGATTCTCGTGAAATTTTGTGAGCAGGTTTGGAAATTATATAGATTTTTTTGTCACGCCAGTTTTTCGAAATTTTTAGAAATGGCGGAGATATTTTAAGAAAAGACATATTTCAACAGTTTCGATAAATGATCAAAAATTTTAGAATAGTAGAATTTAGAATAGAATAATTATTTATTTTAAAAAATGTAACAAAACTTTTTTGTGCGCAGTGCAAAGTAAATATTGTTTTTTATTTTTAGAAGACTTAAAAGTTTACCAATCAAAAAATTTATGGCCAATATTCGAAATTTGAAAATAAATAAGGTTTTGACTGGTTTTGACAAGGAAATTGTAAACGAAGTACGAAGTATTTACAATTTCCTTGCTTAAAACCAAGAAGCTTATACCCCCAATGGAGATTGCACGGCTAGTGTCATATTGAAGATAGAAAAAATGTCCTTGAGTGACGTGACGGCTTATTGCTATCTCTTTCTTTAGTATTACATTACGTGTTTGTTGTAAAGAGATAGCAATAAGCCGTAACGTCACTCAAGGTAATTTTTTCTATCTTCACTATGACACTAGCTGGTGCAATCTCCATTGGAGGTATAAGCTTCTTGCTTAAAACGTAGTGATTTACATTCTCTTTGGTATTATCTATGGATCTTGGCGCGGGAAGTTATTATTGTTGAAATTGTTTGTTGTTTTGTCAAATATTTTATCTTCGATTTAAATTAAGTATTTTTTTAATTTATTATAAAAATGAGTTCAAGCGACGAAAGTGATATTTTGACACCACCTGAAATTCAAGAAGCGGCAAGAACTGTAATAGAAAACATGTTGTCACCAAAATAAAAAATCATTAAGTAAACCAGATGATGTAAACCTAACTGCAATGCTCAAAAGACATTCACAAGGATATAAAATGTAGGAAGTCTGCATTAAACGTGCAAATTTTCTTGTCAGAAGCATCAGACAGTGTGTATTTGGATCCTAAAGTAAGTTTTCGTATTGATAAGTACCTAGGTACTAATTTATGACTTTGTTTTAGTTAAACATCTCTAACATCACAACTTTACATGTTCTTTATTTTTGTTGCAGGTTTGATTTTTGGCATTTTCGGTGTATGTATGAAGATGCAACGTCATTATACAGTATTTATGTAAAAGACGCAGAAACTCAAGACGGTGCGATTTGGTACTTTCAATTACTATAATTTTAAATAAAATAAAATGTTAGAAAAGTTACTACTTGTTTTGAATTTCCGCGCATTGTTTGAGAAAAGTACTACTATAGTTTTTGTTGCATTGGCCGCAACTAGGCATTGATGGACTCATGTATGTATTTTCACGTTCGTCCTTCAATGTCTGTGTTGCCTGCCGCTGCAGTAATGTACTATAGTCTTATATATACCACACCTCCCTCCATGTATTTTAGCGTACTCAGCGATTGCGGAGGATAAGCAACTTTCGCAAGGGTCGGTCATGGGATGGGTGACCAAAAATTTACTATCTCGAGCTCCTCCGTGCTTCAGAAGGCACGTTAAGCCGTTGGTCCCGGCTGCATTTGCAGTCGTTAACACCCACCAATCCGCATTGGGCCTATGTGGTGAGTTATGGCCCGTCCTCCTTATCCACCCATAAGGAAGGCCTGTGCCCCAGCAGTGGGGACATTATAAATGGCTGATGGTCATGAATGGATACCACACCACTACTTAATATTTTATTTACATTAAAATCTGTTTTTGCCAAAAACAGTCAACGAATCTCAAATTCTGAACCGATTTTCTTGTATCTCCATAGAAAAGACTTCAACGATAGTGGTATTACATTGATTTGCGTTTCCGCTCAAATAGGAATGTTTTTGAAGTGAAAACTTCTTTAGCGGCGTTGTACGCTTTTTTGTAATAGGGAAAAAATGTTGAACTCGCATCAGTCAGTCAGGATCACGTGACCCTGATCAAAAATTCGTAAGAATATGTAAACACTTGTGTCACCAGCTAATTTTTTAGTTCAATGTCAAAACTCTAGATTTTCTGTCAAGCTATGGATAAGACTTTCGGACAATACTGTTCTGTATTCGTAAATTCAAATGCAGAGTAAATTCGTAAGTTTTCGCCGGCACTCCCGGAATGCAACCCGATTTTTTTTTTCAGTTTTATTGCCTATTTCTATTTTAAAACAGTGTGAAAAATTAATGAAAAGTTTTTTGACGTGTCGACTTTATTATGCGTCATTATCACCTAATATTATGTAAAAAATAATTTTGTGCTAATTTTGTGATTAAATTAAATTAAAATTTTATGTTAACGGCCAAACCTGCTCATTTATACCACAAGAATTTACGTAAATATTTCATAAAATCACAATCGGCTAATCAATTCAATCGCCGCCAAAGCTTTCTTTGAGAGTGCGTCAACGTAGCCATTTCTAGCATATTAGCATTATTTTCTCTCCCTGACCTTGCAGCGTTGATATTCACAATATACATCAGCAGGATATGCTCGTTTCCCCCTTGTTTATATTCAGCATACGTCCCAAGGTCGATGAGATCGAGCATAGAATGCGGAATGCTTGAAATTGTTAGTCTTTACTTTCTGCCGTACAAATAAACGAAGAATCCTTACTTAATTATAAATATTTTGTTTGTTTCTTTGTTACGCATTCACGTTTTAACTTCTGAACCGATCATGATGAAATTTTACATATACGTTTAGTAATATACCTATAATTTTGAATATTATTGTATATTATTCCGAATAGAATACCATGCACACAAATTCGAAAAAATATTACAAAACCTGAAAACCAACACATGGCTGAGAATTTAGTTTTCTTATTCATAAGTAAAACAGTAAAATGACGACCCTGGACACAGATTGACTATTGTTTTTGATAATCAATTCCGTTAATGGTCTAAAACAATATACCATCGCCGTCTAGGGTTGCCTCTATGCAGTTTTTTATACATACATACATACACTCACGCCTGTTTCCCATTAGGGTAGGCAGAGAGAGACTATATGGATCGCCACCTGCTACAATCCTTGCACACTTTTTTCGCTTCATTCACATCCACCAATCTTTTCATAAATGCTCTGCGGTTTTTGTCACTGCGTAATTCAGCCTTTTTTATTAAAACCTCTATTTGGTCCAAATAAGTTTTTCTGGGACGCCCTTGCGCAATCATTCCTTCCACTTTCGCACAATATATCGAATCTTTCGTGATTCGCCTTTCATTCAGTGACCACCGTAGCATTCCTTTCTCATTTTTTGCCACTGTTATCTTTCAGACCACACCTTTCACGAATCACATCATTGCTCACTCTATCACTCAATTTGACTCCACATAATTATTTTCGTCAACGATCGCTTTCTGCTTTCATTCTAATTCTGCCATACCCAAGATTCACTTCCATACATCAGTGTCGGCACGAGCACTCCGTTATGAATAGCCATTCGCGCCTTTGCAGATACGATTTGGCTACTCATAATCGAGTGTATAGCTATAGCACCACTCACAGAATTTCCTTTCTTTACTCGTCTTTTTATGTCTTCCTCACTCCGTCCATCCCTTGTGAACAAACTCCCCAAACATACTCACTCGCCGCCTATCATTACAGTGTATGATATGCGCCGTCAATCCTATAAAAAGAAATAGATTTTTTTTTTAAATAGACTTATTTAAAAGTGGTTTTAAATCGTCCGGTTTTTTTCCCCTGCCACCCATTTGGGACGTCTTTTTTGCTGACAAGAAGAATGGGCGCAAAATACTTATCAGCCTCATCAAAAGTAACGATATTTACAATTTTTTATATCGTTACCTAACAAGCACAATCAATATAAAAAAACAGATTTCTAAGTAAACATATAAATACAAAAGCAATTTACTTCCATGCCTTTTTGTCATCTAAATAATCAACAATTTTGTAATAGCACTTGCTCATAAGAATAGATTCATTTAACAGAATCTTTAAATTTTTCGAATGGTAATTTATAACATTACAAGCAACAAACATAATTTTTAAGTCAAGTGTGAGCTTTAAATCAATATTCCAGGGTTGTATGTATGGTAGGCTATCAGGTACCTTTGTTAGGGATTTTTGGGTTATTACCAAACACTCAGTATATGTCTATTATGACTCGAGAATAAAGTTGTGGTTGGTGATGCGCAGAAAGAAAGTTTACGTATTTTAGAGATTACGGAAATAGTCAGTGGAGTTTCTAGGTATTTGAAGAAATCATAAAAGGTAAAAGACAAGGTTAGTTTTAACTTTGTTTCCTTGATTTTTTTGAGAATATTAATAATGGTGGGTGTTATTAGTTGTTATAGTGTTATTATAAACATTTTTTCATAGTTATTTAGCATTTCTCGCGTTATAAAACAGCGGTAGAGATGTTTAACATTTTTCTCAGTTTCATCATTCAAGTTGTTGGTCTTAAAATTTTATTAGAGTCATTTGATCTTGAATACCAGCTTTATATCTTACCAACAAACAGCACACATCCCTCGCTTGATTTGTATTATTTTGTATGTACGAAAACCTCCATCCGCTAAGCCGTTTCCACCAGAGCTGTGCTGACCGAGGCGAGGTAAATGAAGCGATTCTATAGACTTTACAAGTTTGTACTTGAGGGTTGTCCCTCTTTACGCATTTTCGCACATCTCTGGTGGAAACGCAGCCTAAAGGCGGTATATCGAGACACAAAGAGGTATCTGAGTCACCAGATGCAAGTGTTTGGCAAGTGCACGTACCTCGGACCATAACCTACCGCGAGTCCACTTTCGCCCCCCGATCACCGCCGATAACGTCTCCCATCTTCATTGATAACTTGACCGGCCATAGATCAGCGTCGCAGAGGAGTCACTTAACAAGACGAAGGTCGTTTATATTGTTTTTCCCTCCAATTCTTTTATATGGTCAAAGTCAAAATACACTTATCATCAAGCACAGAATTGTTAGTTATCTTTGCTTTTATGATTAAACACTGATCGTTATTATTTAATTTTGAATTCAAATGTATAAACAACGATTTTTGGTTGCTATTTTATACTACGCACTTATTAGAAAATATATCTTTACCTACATTTGTTACTATTTATAGATTAGTTAATACTGAGTGCATAATTACATTCCATACTATGTAGTAACTAGCATATTAAGGAAACGTAAACTCGGAAAAGGTAGAGAGAAGATGATTCAGACACAGTTAAAAACAAGGAAATAAAATTGTAATTTTTATTACAGTTTTCGAAAGCAATAGGTACAAATCTGCAAGTAAACCTTGAGTAACAATA
Source organism: Agriphila geniculea (assembly GCA_943789525.1). NCBI lineage: Eukaryota > Metazoa > Arthropoda > Insecta > Lepidoptera > Crambidae > Agriphila > Agriphila geniculea. The sequence continues at coordinate 26,024,905 of OX038871.1, forward strand.
TCAGGAAATCATACACTTACCATTTATTTGCCAAAACAGTGCTAAGCAGTATGTATTTAATATTTGGTTTGTTTGCAAGCTGCATTCCTTGTCATGAAAGTTAATTACTTCCCTGGTTAATAATTTACTTATAACGATCGCTATTGCATTTATCTTAATTCTAGCAAAGTAATGTTTGATTTGAGTTATTAATTTGGTTTTTAATTTTTATTTATTTAAACTGTAATAGATGGCAAATTTAGCAAACAAATTATTGATGTAATTTTCCCCTTCTCTTCCGTAGCTCCATTGGAGCTTTTCCCTTGACTTTTCTTGATTTTATTTTTATCTAATTATTTAGTCATTTTTATGAGGTGTACTCTCTGAACTGTCACCTGCTGCGCCTTTGGCGCGCGGAGAGCCGCAGCCGCTTTCAAAGTGCGCTCTCGACATAACGGGGCGAGAGAGCGACGCGCGCGCACGTTCCGAGTGCGCTGACTGCGAGTGAAGTGACGTGTGTGTGTTGTGCTTATTGTTGCTAGTGTTTAGTGATTTACAGACACACAGGTGAGCTTTCGCGCCTTTTTTTCTTTATTAACTTTAGTCCTCTAATTATTTTTAAAGTCTTTAACTCCCGTATCAGATTAAACAAGTCAGAATTGCGAATTCTCCCGTTCGCTTAACTGTATGTTGTAAGTTCGGAAAGTTGAGACGAGTTAATTGAACTGAGATTAGTTTTGTATGGAAAAGTTGTCACGTGTTAGCTTTTTATCAAAAAGGAAATTATCAAGATTTTAAAATTTTATTTCTCACTTGAGTAAACTGTAATTTTCTCTTCACGCACCTATATCAAATTTTGATAAATATTTTGATTGGCTGAAGTTTTTTGAATATTAGATGCCTTTTTTTTACAAACTGTAAAACATAGTAGGTATTACTTTATTGTCTCAAAATTAATAGGTAATTGATATACATGATTACACACTAGCAAAATAAATACAGACGTACAAATATTAGTGTCCATAGGACATTGTTTTACTAACCTCGTACAATCACTAACATAAAAAATCACTCTCTTTATCCGCAAAACTTATATTACCGCATCCGTAAATTTGCTGAAATGTATTAATTAAGATTTCGTCGACTGTACTGACAGCACCTGAGCAAATACTGAAACATCGTCTCTAATTATAATTACAAACATTATTATGATATTATTCAAGGCTAATGTTGAAAAATAAAGAGATTTTAATTACCTACTTAGTAGGTTAGAAAAAGAAAATACCCTCGGCTGCGTAAATTGCTAATGATGTTTATGTATTAAGGAAAGTATGAGAGAACTTTGAATATTTAAAGACACTTAATAACATCGTAACTTACGTAAGTTACAATATTGGAAAAATATTATTTCTCATCAATCTCATAGAAAATTGAAATAAACAATAACATAGATTAAATTAGTTTGATGTTATTAAAATTTTCTGATAATGTAATAAGAAACTTTTCAATATCAAAGTATAATAATTGTTATGTGGCAAAATCAATTTCATGTCATTATGCTAAGTTGAAATACTTAAAAAAACACCTCAGACCATAGACTTAATTGCCTCAGACGGTATTGTAGAACCTATTTGATCCTTCATACTTTTTATTGTAGGTTCGATAATGAAAATGAAAGAGTTCTGTTTTTGAAGTATGTTACTATGTACTTGTTTTGATTGATTTTAAAGCAACCGTCTTACGTGCTTACTGTGTTTGCTTTTTTTTTATTTTTTACATAATTCCAACAGGTGGGACGTGTTATTATAGTTCATCAACTTTTCAGCGTGAGATTTTCCAAGTGAATTATTCAACAGCATTGCGTGCGAGTCTCATTTCCCGAATGACGTGACTTTGAGATTTCTAATCTGTGAAAAATTTATGAGATCGTAAATTTTTCACCGGCTTGACGAGTAAACAAACATCACTTACACTGTTTACAAAGGTTATAATTTAACAGCTCGGTTTGAGCAATTTTATTATAGTTGAATGAGTTTTCAAAGTCATTTGAAGTTTAAGAGTGTTGGCGTAATCCTTACTCATCCTTACTCAATCACGTAAGAAAGACGGATTTGGAATGGCACACAGACGCCTGGCTTTAAAAATAGGATTGGTACTTACTTCTATTCCGGTCAAAAGCGATTTTCCGCGGAGGAAGTCGCGGGCGAAAGCTAGTTGGTTATAAAGGAAGTAGTTTTACTTATAGATTTTATGTTTTTAGAGTTATTAAATCAAAACTTAATTATTTAAGACCAGAGTTAAGACTTTAATCCTTATGGTGTCTAAATCGTATTTCGGACATCGGCTCCCTGATTTTGTAACTTTGTTGCAATCAACTCTGACAGAAATTGCAGTTACATTGCTGTTTTAATAAGAACTAAAATGACAACTATCATACTTAAAGAAGCAATGTAACTGCGGTTTCAATCGAGAATTATTAGCTACAGAGTTACGTAATCAGGGGGCAGGTCCCCTTGGTCTAAGTCACATTTATAAAAAAACCGGCCAAGTGCGTGTCGGGCCACGCGCCGTAGGGTTCCGTAGTTACCTTATACCATACCATATTTAATACCACCTATCATTTTTCGTCTGCAAAAATAACTTTGTTTTTCACAGTGTTGGTATGAATGACAAAGTTATATTTGCGGTTTTGGAAAATGTGCTATATCTCAAAAACTAATTACTATATCTCGTTCAAACTAATTTTGGTTGAAAGTGTTTATTAAGATCTACAGCCTATATTTTTTTTAGCTTTTTCACTCTCTTATTTCAAAAGTTAAAGGGGGGGGGGGGACACACATTTTACCACTTTGGCGGTGTATATCTTTCAAATGGTTGACTTTGAGAAAAAGTTGTCTTAAAAACCTCAATGTCATTTTTAAAGACCTATCTGTAGACACCCAACACGTGTTGGTTTGAAGAAAAAAAAATTTTTCAGTTTCAGTTCCATGTATGGGGAGCCCCCCATTAATCTTTTATTTATCTTATTTTTGTATTAAATTCGTTAAGCGATTAACAGAATACATCTACCTACTAAGTTTCAACTGTTTAGTCTTAATACTTTCGGAATAAAGTGGCTGTGACATACGGACAGACAGACAGACAGACAGTGAGACAGACAGACAGTGAGACAGACAGACATGACGAATCTATAAGGGTTCCGTTTTTTGCCATTTAGGCTACGGAACCCTAAAAACATAATGAACTTCGCAAATGAAATGGATTTGACATTTTTTTTTATAAATATTTGGTTCATCATAAACATTATGAGATTTTATAAAATGAAATCTATAACTTTCTTGATTTTACTATTGATTGATTGGATTAGTACCGAATGATTGTGCAATAATACTTATTGTAATTAATGTTTGTTACTTCCATGGCGGAAACGATTAAAACCAAATTAAATCGAGAGCGACTTTACAAATGAGTGATTTTGGATTGATTAAAATGCAAGTAACTACTTACCCGATTATTTGCCATAACGCACTCATTACACAAGTTTACTAGTTAAATTAAACAAAAGGCGTTACTCTACTTGCTTTTTGCGAGTGAATTACATATTACAGACATTGGATAACAATTTGGACATTACGATGCAATGCAATATTGTATTACATAAAATATTGTATCTTGCAGTTACGAGGTTATTTGTTAAATAGTTGAACTTAAAATTTTCATTACATTTATTAGTTCATTCAAAGTAACTTCGATCAGAAAGTTTTTCACGTTATGTAAGCAATTTACATTTCTTCATTCATTCTAAACACATTGCCAATCGCTGTTTACAAAAATCTTTAAATATACTTTGTTATATATTATATACTTCAAAAATACTTTGTCGTCATATTTTACTCCGTCTATGCATTAATTTTCAGTTTCAATTATTATTGTATCGAGTCGATTTTACTGTTTACCGTGCAATATTTATTTTGTTGCAAAGTCATTTCATAGATAAGGTTTCACAGGTTTATCTTTCTTTGCTTATTTATTTTCCAGGAAATCTGATGCTATTCCAGTCTTTACTAAAGTATCTTTTAGTGTTTGTGTTAGGGTGCAGTTTTTCATTTTAGATTTCTAGATGAAAGATTTTCTAGATTTATTGCACTAGCTTCGCCTACGTAATACTTAATTATAAGAATCATCTTACTAAGAAGATCAGGCAAATAATTGCAATTATTATTGTTATCACAGAAAAAATAATCTGATGAAGTTAGGTATGAATTTTTTGTAAGCATTAATGAAAAAAACAAGTGTCAATTTGAACGAAAATCTTCGGCTATTATAAAGCCTGTAATTTTTAGATCTATGTCGAGAATACGACCTTCGTGACTCAAAGATTTATTCTTGTTAGCAATTTGCCAAATAATACTCCGTAGATTTTCAAAAACAGCATAATTATCGAAAATTGAAAATAAGTTTAAACTTAATTAATACAATTTATTTGTTTCAAAAACAAAATACATCTTTGAATCACTGTTTAGATACCTATAAACGTTTTGGGTTATGTTTCACTTCGTATTTCTAATGACAGTTGTACCCGTCCCACCGGGAGTCAGTCTCGGTCAGCTAGTTTGTACTAATTGAAAAGGCTCTTGACGATAGGCTACTTTGTTTGGATAGCAGAGCAGGCGCACGTACTTCCGGTAAGTGACCTGAGTTGAGCTAAACGGTCGGTTGTTACTATTGTTTTGACGGCCCGGCTCACTGGTTTCAATTTAGTAGCGGAAAGATCGGTGACTTAAAGTCTGGCTTATATTGAGTTTTTTAGTTGCCCAATTCAAACTTTTTAATTCCAATTCCAAGTTGGAATTAGACATCATACTTGCGGGAAAAAAACCCGGTGATAATGGAACCAAAGCCAAAGACTTATGAAGTAATCTGTTTTAGAGAGTTTCAAGTATTTTGATCTCATGCATTGCCCTTCGTCAGTTATAATAAAAATTGTTTCGAACGTGTACGAGAGATAACTAAAGTAGTCAATGTTTTTAAAATTCTAAGCACGATTTAAATTAGGTTAGTCTGTTTCTTACTACTTATTTCAACTTTATGTTATGTCAACAGATATTGAATTCTAACACCAAACCTAATTTCGAAAAAGTATCAAATTATTTCGAACAAAGAAATCGATTTCGGAAATGTAAATCTAAAGACATTATTAATCTTAGACATAAAGAATGTAAATCTGAAATTAATTATCTCGGTCGGAATGTGTAATTATTGTACACATTCGTAATATTCAACTTCAATAAAAGAACGGAAAGTTACGACGACGAAAAAATATCTTCAGTCTACTCTCAACTCAATGTTCGTAAATTGAAGTTAAGAATTCGTATAATTTTTGAACGAAGTTCACCGACATTAAGGCTTAACGCCCACGAGCGATTAATCGCTGAGCGATTTATGGAGATCAATACGTAAACGCCCACGAGCGATTTTTTGTAGCTGCGATAAACGCGGCGCTAATCGCGGCGATAATCGCGGCTCTTTTTTGTTGTTGGCTAAGTAAAACCTTTGTCGTGTCATTTCATGGCCGATTATCGCTACGATTAACGCCGCGATTATCGCAACTACAAAAAGTGCTCGTCGGCGGGAACGCTTATTGACAGAAGGGTAAATATAATGGCGATTCGAAAAATGCTTATTATGTGAGCTTAATTGAAGAAATAACATAATAATATTGAGTTTGATCTGTGCGGTCCTCAAAAAGGTAATCGGACATGAAACTTTGATTGAAATTACGGACTTCAAGCAATAGAGATTAGATCCCTAGTAGAACTGTTGGAAGCTGAGCTAATTTCGAGAGTACGTCCGAATAACAACAATATTTTGCGTTCCCTGCGGCTGATTTGTTGCCTTGCAGTAATTACTAATCTTAGAGCAGATAGCGTTAGGTTTCGCCTCAGTAACTTGTACACAGGGTTGCCGCGTAACTATAAGTTTAATTTTATGAGACTTCTGATAGCCGAGAGTAGAGGTAGAGGTTACTATCAGGAAAAATATTCCCATTTTATTAACCGACTTCACAAAAAGGAGGAGGTTCTCAATTCGATTGTATACTTTTTTTATCGTTGTTCGCGCATATCTTCGACATTTATGGACCGATTTTGATGATTCTTTTTTTGTTCGATTGAGTTTTTTTGCGAGATGGTTCCATTTAATTTTTATTTCAATCGGTTTAGTAGTTTTCAAGAAATCCTGAAAATACTATGATTTTGCATCAACTACCTTGACGACTTTGTTAATAATAAATCGAATTAGATGTTTCTTTTTGTTGGGAAAGGGTACTTTTAGTGTAGCCTTTTTAACCGACTTCAAAAAAAAGAGGGTTCTCTCTCAGCTTGACCTGTATGAATGTATGTTTCTCCGCGAATATCTCACGTTTGACTGAGCCAATTTTTCTACGAAATAATATACCTACACTACCTAATAGAGAAGGTACTTACACTAAAAATGAAAAAATAAAAAATGGTTTTAAAAAACAAAAAACCGACTTCAAAAAACCTGCCTCAAAAAAGCAATATTTTTTCTTGCTTTTTCGAGGCAGGTTTTTTGAAGTCGGTTTTTTGTTTTTTTCCAAAATTAAATCAAACATTTAATTTATTAGCAAGTCACTCATCTGCCGCAAATTTTAATTAAGTAATTAATATTAACAATTGTGAAAAGGTAGGTACTCTATACGTAGTAATCCCGTATTTTTCCCAGCCTGCCTGTGCTGTGTGAAAACGTATTTATTCCTTCTACTCACACGAGAAATATATATATTTCAATTTTTTTTCAAATTCATTTATTTAGACAACAAAGATCCATGGGTTAGTAAATAAAAGATACTTAAAAATAAGGGTTAGTAATTAAACTTAGGTACAAAAACGAAATTTAATAATTACGAATACCTCAGAGGCCACCCGGGCGGACAACACCCAGAGGAGTTATCCTCCACTGCAGTCATTGTCCGCGCGAAGTGCCTCAGGATAGGCGCGTATGGATCATCCGCTATGGTTTTCAGCATGCTGTTGCCACTCCCTCGCACCCTCCCCAGCAGTGACGCCACTTTCTTCCGTATGACGGCATGAAACCCGTCTGTTTGGCATTGTGCGAACATACTAGATGCACTGCAGAAGCGAGGGAGTCCCAACATCATCCTGAAAATGTTATTATATTGTATGCGCAGGGTGTTTAGCGATTTTCTGGTGTAATTGGTCCAAAGACCGCCTGTGTACAAACCCTGGCAGTACGCCTTAAACAAAGTTATTTTTACCTGCTCAGAGCAACGAGCAAATCTACGGGCCAACATGTTGCCACGTATCGCCAAAGCCCTACGCTCCCTCTCTATATCTAGATCGTCTTTAAGGTCGTCGGTAAGGAAGTGCCCCAGGTATTTAAACTGATGGACCCGCTTTAAGTCTCGTCCGTTTAGAGTGATCGGAAGGAAGGTTTCGGAACGCTTACCTGCGGCCTTAAATACCATATACTCGCTTTTTTTCACGTTGTATGCAAGACCATGTGACGCAGCGTAGGTCTCACAAACTTGCAGCATCTCTCTGATGGCCCTCGCAGTCGGGCCCAGAAGCACCATATCGTCCGCGTAGCTGATGTTATTAATATTAACACCACCCACACGGCATCCGACACGCATGCTGCTGAGCTCCACTATGAGGTCGTTTACATACAGGTTGAAGAGCTTAGGAGACGACAACCCCCCCTGTCTCACTCCGCACTCCAACCTGTATGGCTCAGAGAGACTGTCCGACCATTTTACATAGTTCGTCTGGTTTGCATACCAATATCGAAAGATATTTAACATGGGTACCGGAACACCCCTGCTCTCCATCACCCTCCAAAGCACATCATACGAAACGAGATCGAAGGCCTTAGAGAGGTCTAGAAAACATGCGTAAACCGGCGTATTTCTATCTTTGTAGTATTGGACAGTATGCTTGAGGCATAGTATTGCGCTTTCAGTTGATAATCCGGGCCGAAACCCAAACTGCGCGTCATGGAGATTTAAATACTTTTGCAAACTAGAATCAAGCAAACTGTCCAACACTTTAGCTATCGTGGGGGCAAGGGATATGGGGCGATAGTTTGTTATATCCGAGATGTCTCCTGTCCTGTTCTTCACAATGGGCACCACAGTGGTTTTCATTAGTTCAGCTGGTAAATATGAATGACTAATACACATATTAAAGAACAAGGACAGGACCCTCGGCAAGTGGACACCCGCGTACTTTAGGTGCTCGATACTAAGCCCGTCGTGCCCAGGAGATTTGCCTCTGCTCATCCCTTTTATTACAGTCCTAACCTGTGCAGTTGTAAATCTTAGCAGTGGCTCGTCCTCACGCACGTCGGGCTCAGCCCCGGGCATTACTGTAGACGGTCCAAGGGGCGATCGCACCATAAAGTGCTCCATAAACAAATTCGCGATCTCTGTAGGATCACTCTTGTCCCCGACACTCGCCGGTAGGCCAGGCCTAGTATCCAATTTACCTGTAGATTTCCAGAAACTACTAAAATTCTTATCGGCTCTCATTTTTGCTATTCGGTCCATTTTAATTTGCTCCTGGTTATTCAAACACCATTTCAGTCTGCCTTTAAAAATCTTACGCGATTCAAACATCCGCTCGTATGTTGGGCCCGATGATGGTCGATTGTGCAAAACCCACAATTGGAAACTAAGCCTGGCCTCCAGATGAGCATCCCTCACGTGGCTGTTCCAACCACACACCACTCTATTTTTCCGAGGATTTTCTCTAACTTGGTGTTTGGTTTGAACAGCCGCGTCCCGCAATACAGAAATGACACGTTCATAATACCTGTCCAACACAACCTTATGATCGTTTAAGCTGCATGATCCATGGCTGCACTCGATAAACTCAGGCGGAAAGTCGATATCCCTTAAGCCCTTGTGACAGAGATCATGATAGCAGTTTTTCTGAGATTCGTCTCTCTCTCCCCAAATCACAGCATTACGCGGCACGTCATGCATCATCAGCTTAGGTCTAACTGTACTTAAGTTACAATCAACATAAATAGGCAGATGATCCGATACAAACACATCCTCCATTATCCCTACATTCACGATAGTTTGCCAGGCTGATTGGGAGACCACACAGTGGTCCAGCCAGCTCTTGCTTCCGTGATACTGCTCAATATAAGTATACGAATCGGCTGGCAATGTTTCCACATCGGCACAGACCCAAGATCGCTCCGTACAAAAATTACTTAATTCATCATAGAAAATTTCATATGGATGAGCATTAAAATCACCTAATAAAAATACAGTTTCAACGTCGTTGCTCGCTTCAATTGCACTAATTTCGCTCAATACTTCAGTGAAAATGGGTAAGTTATTATATGACTTTGTTGGCATGTAAACTGAAAAAACTAAAATAGTACGGCCGCCTATAGTGCCTTTAATAGCAGCTAATCGTTTACTACTACACTCAATGACCGACACAGTATCGAAAATTCCCTTTCTCCAAAGAATGGCTACTCCACCGTATGGCCTCCCCCTTAGAATGCCAGCAGATGTGTCCACAGCAGACTTACCCGTGTATTCAAACTCACATGAAACTGTTCCCAATAATGGAATATCGTGTTCGAGAAGCCAGGTCTCCTGTAGACACACTACATTACTCATTTTACATAAATTCCGAACATCGTCAATTGATGTTTTAAAGTTTTTGCAATTATAACTACTTATTTTACAATATTTGGTTATGATTTTATCACTATCCATTAAAATAAAAATATTTAATTAACTATTACATACACCATCTTGTTTTGTCCCATACATAAAATGCACAAAACGCCTAAATGTAATGCCATCCGGCCAAAAATCATCCTTTAAAAATAATTCTAGCTTACTTTTCGATACAAACACTTTGTACGCGTTATATTTTTTGGTAGATTTCATTTTTATCATTTTAAGAGACACGGTTTCACTTGTTCTATCTTTAATATAACTAATAATATCCTGATCACTTGTATTTTTACTCACGTTAGAAATAAATAACGGAACTTTGACGTCAGCCGCTTTAAACTTCACATCGGGTGCTGTGGACCTTTCTGTCCAATGAGTTTGTATTTCTTGGCGGCTTTAGACTGCACAGTCTGCCATTCATATGAATGATATGATTAGTTTTGGGACACAGTATGTTGCTGCGGGTTCATATTACCGAACCAATTTTGTATTGTGTAACTAGGTGCCGCGCAGTCGTCGCCGCGCACCCAACTTGTAAACGCGCTTCTCAATATTATAAAAGTTTAAATATTTTCTTTTACTTCCACCCGCGTGGTCATTTTTAGATCCTCACATCCAACAATTAGCTACACATTATTCCTGAAAAAATGCAACATCGAGATTTTAAACTCACAATTAATAGTTTTTGATATTTCGTGACAACCCTAAATCTATTTACCGCAAGCCAGCACCGCGAGGTGATCATTGTATTCTTTATTGCACACAAATTGGAAGAAACTATATCTACGAGTACAGGAGGACTTATCACCTATGAGGTTCTTTATCAATCACCCGTTGTTATAAACTAAGTAGTTATTTAATAATGCGGCACAGACTTCGATCATTTATTCCTGGTAGATGATCTAAGGGGTACGTATCAGAATGTCTAAAGTTAGAATGTCTAAACTTAAAATGGCAAAGTTCATAATGTCAAAAATTTGAATGTCTAACGATTAAAATGTAAAACGTTCAAAATGTCAAAAACGAAAATGTCAAACGGTCAGATAGTCCTAAATTAAAATGTCTAAGTTCAAATGATCAAAACTTAAAATGTCTAATATTCAAATTACCAATTCATAATAAATTTCAATTACATTTTTTCATACAAAACTGTAAATCGCAATAATTTTTGTTTGGTTTGGTATTTTGGATTTTTTATTTAGTTAAATATTACTAGATAAATAATGTCTTTCTTTATCCAATTATAAACATCACACAAAAGTTAATTATGGTTAAATTGCGAATCATTTTGGTGTTATGTTAATGCTTTGTATGGGAAGCTCACGGTTCGCCGGAGTAACGGATACTAGCGCGGTTTTCTTGCGGTTTTATTAAAAGTAGTTTGATAATTAGTTAGTATTTGGTTTGATTTTGGATTTTCTTGACGTTTCAGCATAGCAATAGTCTAGGGGGACTTTGTAAATTGTTGTGTTCCGGCAGTAAGAGGTAAGCCAGTATCTCAGTGGTGAGGATTAAATATGTTCCAATCGCAAATCATTTTGGTATTACCTACCACAGATAATTATGTATTACGTTTGTATGGAAAGCTCACTGTTTGCCGGAGTCTTTTTTCATGGAGGGGATCGCTTATTCTCCTGCTTTAATGTTTGGTGATAAGTGTAGCAGTTTACCAAAATTGAAGTTGAGAAAGTGTGTTTGAATAAGTTAAGAAATAATAACAACTTGATTACGAAAACGTCAGCGCGTGCACAACATGGGCGCGGTGCATTGGTCGAGCGGCGAGCGCTCCACGTGGCTTAGTCTTGACTGGTGATCTCGGCGAGTGCATCAAATTGATATATTGCAATGAATCAAAGAAATACACACAAAAAACTGGAGGACAATAGGCGCACGTTAAGGTGGGTACTCACTTAGGTTCGCGAACCTGCAGCAAAAAAAATCCTGTGCTGAAAATAGTTTGCCATAGTGTGTACGTATGCGAACTTGATTCGCACAGGTAATACAATAGCAAAAGTGAAAATAAAAGGGAACAAAATTTTCTGTCACCTAAGTTTAGATGTGTCACTAATCTGCAATACCCTAATAATAATATCTATCTCCAAGAAATATATTAGTTATCATATTTACCAAAACTGTCTCTAAAGTATAAATCATCGAATGTAAATATGTATCTTAAATTATAGTTTGATCACTTTTTTCTATAGCCTGAATATAGCTAAGATCTATGCTCTAAAAAGTAAGTTACGGGCAGGAATAATACACCTACCTAAAATAATAAACCTGTCACTATAAATCTAATCATCTAACTATTAGCATCGATTAATTCGTTCAATTATCGAAATTATAGATCTGTTACCTAATTAATAGAAAAATTCCTAATAGGGGCGGAGTTTTTATAACGGAGTTTTTAAAACCATTTTGATATTGTTTGGTGATTCAATTTCAGTGACACTTTTATTATTTTGATAATTGATATTATTTCCAAGTAATTTTTAATTAATATTTAGGTAATCATTTTAACATTATTTGGTGATTCGATTTAGGTGAGAAGTCTACTATTTTAGGAACAAATATTATTAACTAGGTCACTGAAAACGCATTTATTAGGTAATGGATAAAATCATGCCCTTAAAATAATAGGAAATAAATATGATAAAGAGGTAAGAAAATCATCATTTATATTTACATAATAATATGAAAGCTTTACATCTAAGTACCTAAATAATCACAGTAAGTATATTATAATAGTAAAAAAAACATTTTTTGTACACAATAGCGTAATAATGTTACATCTTAGGTAAATAATCACAAATTGCGAAAACGTAAGTATACCCTCCTCCATGTCACAATTTAAAAATTGTAATGCAATTACTAGAAACAACAAAGAATTGCTCACAAAATTTAAAAAAAAGGCAAATTGTTGTTTTCAAATCATTGTAAACCTTTGACTTATGGACCATTGATATTTTAACTAGTTTGATGTTTGAACCATTTGACATTTTGAATTTAGCTATTATGAATTTATACATAATGATTTTTGACATTTTAAACCATTTGCATTTTGATTTTTGACATTTTGAACTTTGCCATTTTAGCTTTAGACATTTTAACTTTAGACATTCTGATACGTACCCGATCTAAGGGCATAGAAGTAGAAGAATAATATTAAAGCAAATATGTATTTTATTTACTGTGGTTATATGGGGTATATTAACTGACTCATCGTAATGTATCGATCTACGTTTCTTAGATAATCTTAGATCACCAGTGTTTCCTGAAGCAACCACGGAAAATCAGCGGCATATATTGGAAATACAACATAAAGAGTGAAGCTTGTATGTAATTTCCGTATATTGTAATCGATTTGAGAAAGAAATAAGAATATCTAAAACACGACACGGCAGGCTGATTATCTAAATAGAAACTATTTAGCGACCGGTTTCATTTGATATTCACTGCTACTTTTTTTTGGTATGTTTTTTTTACCTCAAAAAGAAGTAGCAATGTATCACATTCATCTGTCAAATGAGACCGGTCGCTAGGTGGTTTCTAATTAGATAATCAGCCCGCCGTACATTTGGTTCTATGTCGACGATAACATTTTGGAAAATAATTAGGTATGCTATTAAACGTACCTCATTTTGAAGTTCAATTGCAAATTCCTACTTTATGTAGTAAGCTTGCTCTCTTTTAAGACATAAGAAGTGGACGCTAGTTAACTTTGTATCCAGGGTAATGTTCATTACAGTAACTAACGGAGACTTGGATCACGGAGCTGTTATTTAAGCGTCGATATCAAGGGCTTTGATTGGAAAATTTCATTGCTCTAATTTTTTGTAAGTTTGACCAACTTTAATAAAGTAAGCAATGATCGACAAAGTTCTAATACTGTTGTGCATTACCGATAGGTTGATAAGTTATAGTAATTGGTTGAAAAGTTAGATGTCTACTGTCTACATTTCTAGTTAAAACCCTTGTATAAAATTATGAACCGTAACACATGGAATTGAAAATAGCGATTTTGATAGTCTGCTAGACAAATAGCGATTTTGATAGTCTGCTAGACAACTTATGATATACCTACCTATTCCAGGAATCTATCTCAAACATAGACATAGAAAAATTTTCGCTGCGCTCAAGAAGACCAACAAAGCGTGGAAAAGAGAAGTTAACATCATACGGACACGGTCTATGTAAAAAAGAGACAAAAGATCAAGTTACATGTGCCAACATTTTTTACAGTAAGAGCCTCTAGCGGCCCGCCTAGCAAATGAGCAATCACAGTTTGTTTAAAATATTTGTTAATCTTAATTATAATTTAAAATAAAGGTATCGTGGAGCCATGGTGTCTTATGCTCTAAGTAATTGTGATGTGACAAAAAGAAACAATCCAAGTAATCACACTTTTCACAGGTAAATAAGATATTGCCACACATTTCTCTAAAACCAAATTTCTCTACATTTATTAGTTTATCGACGGAGAAAACAGTATGGAACATTGTTTATTAATTGCCTTTGCCGTATATAGTCATATTTTATGAACCTAAGTCATATTTTACGTATCTCATATAAAATGTATGCATTAGTTTTCGGATCACCTGTTTATTGACATTGTTGTTCTTTGACATTCTATTTCTATGATCTCAAACTATATTTTATAAATCTAAGTGAGCATAATATTTTTTACAGTTACTAATTGGTGCAATGAATGAACATGATTCAAGCTTGAGTGCCAAAGTATGCCATTCTCACATCATATATTTAGCCGTATTGCATTAGCAAAACGCACAACAATAAAACTGCAATGGAAACCGTTTCTCAGTTTTGCGGAGTTTCTACTAAAACAATGCCATACCAGTCCGAAAGATATTGTTACACAGACAATAATGCTGGCTGTTATTTTTTTGCGATCACTGTAAGGTCAGTGTGTACGTACTGCATTGTTTAAGCTGATCGAAAATAAGGCATAAACGAAACGAGAAAGTTTATACCTAAGTAAGAAATGATGGATTTCATTTGATACGTTTGGTCTGAGTTGATTACCAAAATGGCTTCAATTTTCAAATGCTGAAAAACATTTTAAATTTAAACTGTCGACGTTGATGAAATTGAAAGAATCGAATGATAAGAAAACACTGAAAACTGAAAAATATAAGACTTATGAGACATCCTATTGACAAACTATGCAGTTAAAAAAATAAATGATTGATAAACAGTTGAAATGCGTATACTACACTTTTTTTTTTTTAATTTATTCAGGTAAACAAACAATGGCACAATATTTATAATTAAGCTAATAAATTCAGAACATGAAATATATAAGTGTACCACCAGCACCGTTTACCACAAATTACTAACTTAATACTTAATCTACTAATTGGGCTAACGAAGAGAGCAGGATACAACACTACAACAGTTCCAGTAAGCCCTTCCTAAATGTGCTTTTGTTTGTTGTCGCCATGTTTACCGAGATGAATTTATTGTTGTAAGTATTGGTTATTCGATACTACTTATTTATTACTTTGTAACGAATATCACCCATGTCCCACCTGCCGTAAGGTAGGTTACTATTCAATTTATATGTAACTTAATTATAATGCAGTCATTTTGATATACCTACAGCGAAGCAAGCTATAATACAATAATGTGTGTACAATAATACGAGATTACGCAGGTTTTGCTCATTGTATAAATTATAGTGGCTGCTTTAAGGCACACTACACACGGTACGTTACGTCACCGAATGGGGAGCGACTCGGCCGGTCGCCGGCACACGCAAAAAAGGGGTTGGGTAACGTTCATATCAACTAAGGCATAACTAGCGGCCGCCCGCGACTTCGTCTGCGTTTTTTTGCTATCCCTCGGGAACTATATGTTTTTTCTAGAGCAAAGGTCCCCTTTGTCCTTTTCTGTCCCTTGACAACGTGTATGCAAAATTTCATGATGATCGGTTCAGTAGTTAAGACGTAACAAAGAAAGAAACGGGCTTTCGCACTTTTAATATGAAGTGATAAATGCGCTTGAGCCCATGAAATTAAACTTATAGCGCGCAAAAGTATCATCTCTTAATTAAAGGAGACCTTCTGACTTTAAAGTAAAAAAAAATACATTTGGCATATCTAAGACGATTCCGTATAATTTATATCAAAAGAATAATTTATTACCTATTGGAGGTACCTACTATAAAGAGTTACTTTTAAAATACAGGGTCATTTTGAACTTACCATCCAAATTTTGAGGATGTGTTCAGTTCATGAAACTGAACAACTTTCTCTAAGGAACACATGGTCAAATATGTAAAATAAAAAACCGGTCAAGAGCGAGTCGGACTCGCGCACCGAGGGTTCCGTACAATCATAAATATATTTGGATATATTACTTTAGTACAGTCTTTAAAAAAGTAGAATAAACGGCAGACAGGTGGAAGGGCGAACAGGCGGACAGTTAATTTACAAATCTTCACCACAGTTGCTTATGGTGACTGAAAAACGTTTCAGCCGCTCCACATTGCAAACTGTTTATATTACTAAGTAAGAACTTATTCTTCGTTTATTGGTACGGCAAATAGTAGGTAATTATATTAGAACCAGCCACCAATTATTACTGTAGTATTTGGTTGCGCCATCTCTTGACCGATAGTGGAACTATTTTTTCTCGTAAGTTAGCATTCTTAGGTCACCGCCATCTGTTGACTGGTAGTGAAACTAAAGAATTTTTGTTTGTTTTTTGAATTTCTAAAAAAGTGTGTTATATTGAGACATTTTTTATTTTTCCTGTAATCTTTACGTAAACTACTATCACATAGAATTATTTCAGATTTTACTGTTTGCAAACTTCGGAGATAAGGGGGGGGGGGGGGAACGGTATTTTTTTTTTACATTTATCATCATAAGTCGAAAACTATGCGGCCTAAGAAAAAAGAAAAAAATGTTTTAAAATGTGCAAACAGCGCTCTTTCATATGATACCCCACATGCCCTAGTCACCTCACTTCAAATTTTTAAGACCCCTTTTCTGTCCCTGTTGTAAAAAAAACATTTTTTTATTTCTTTCTTATTTGCAAAATAGTTGGGCAAATGTCATTTTAAACTATTCCAAATTTCAAGTTGATACCATTAGTAGTTCTCGAGATATCTAGCTGTGACAGACAGACAGACTAAGTCACACCATAAGGGTTCCTTTTTTACCATTTTGGTACGGAACCCTAAAAACGACTTTCCATACAAATCAAAGAGATCACGTGATCAATTTAGTATGGGATGACCAAAATTTTCTGGCGAAAT
Source organism: Agriphila geniculea (assembly GCA_943789525.1). Taxonomy (NCBI): domain Eukaryota; kingdom Metazoa; phylum Arthropoda; class Insecta; order Lepidoptera; family Crambidae; genus Agriphila; species Agriphila geniculea. Next base: position 26,041,908 of record OX038871.1, read on the forward strand.
TGGACACATGTTTCTTAGAGAAAGTTGTTTAGTTTCATGGACTGGACACATCCTTAAAATTTGGATAGTAAGTTCAAAATGACCCGATATTTAGCTCTAAATAATTTAGACGGACGGGGTAAAATTACAGTCTTCTCTGGCAACTGTTGACATTGGAATGATAATCCACGTTTTTGAATGTAGGTTTTAATCCTTACTAATATTATAAATGCGAAAGTCTGTTTGTTTGTTTGTTTGTTTGTTACGCCTTCACGTCTCAACTACTGAACCGATCGTCATGAAATTTTGCATACACGTTGTCAGGGGTACAAAGAAGGACATAGGGTACCATTCATCCCGAAAAAGTATTGTTCCCGAGGGATAGCAAAAAACTTTCCACGCAGACGAAGTCGCGGGCGGCAGCTAGTCCATAATAAGGAAAAGAGATAAGTACCTAAGTATATCCAGGGTACCTAGATCTGCGCAGTACAAAACCTAACGGTTACTTATCTGTCGCAAGTTGCGCAAGCGCACAATGCGCGTTAAACCTAATTGTGCGCAAAGCAGAGCGTGCGACGCGTACGCATGGACGTGAGAACAAGAGAACAAGTTGGGTAACGATATGACCGATAAGATGGCAACGATCTAGCATCAGCTCTTCCTTAAGGGCTGTGAAAAATACAGCACGAAGGAGGTCGCGTTAGGTAAGTAGCAAAAAACCGGCCAAGTGCGAGTCGTACTCGCGCACGAAGGGTTCCGTACCAAAAAATCACGTTTGTTGTATGGGAGCCTTTCTTTAATACTTATTTTATTCTGTTTTTAGTATTTGTTGTTATAGCGGCAACAGGAAATACATCATCTTTGAAAATTTTAATTTTCTAGCTATCACGGTTCATGAGATACAGCCTGGTGACAGACAGACAGACAGACGGACAGCGGAGTCTTAGTAATAGGGTTCCGTTTTTACCCTTTGGGTACGGAACCCTAAAAAGTATTAAGTTGCATCAACATTGTAGTTTGTAACTATACAAGAATATAACACCTAAAAGCCAAGTCCTCATATGTAACCGCCTCTGTGGTCTGGTGGTTCGCCCACCCGTGTAAGACGCAGGGGTCCCGGGTTCAATTACCAGGGAGGGGGGCACATTTTGTACTTGGTTTGGTTGGTGGTAGGGCTTATTTCAAGTCATCATAGCTACCACCATCTTTCCTAAGTCTGACGCCATAACACAATTTCAAAATTGTTGTGTTCCGGGAGTTAGAGCTAAGCTGATAGCCAGTTCCTCAGTAATGAGGATTCCGGGTGTAGTGCGGTTCCAACTTCGGCCTAATCGTTACTTAACATCAGGTGAGGTGAAGGCCAAGCAATTACCCATAGTGCATAAAAAAATTAAGTAAGGGAAATCAGTTTTTAGATTTATATCCTTCATACGTTACCTAATCGTAACTAAAATCCGATAAAATAGTAACTGATCCCCTAAAGGTAGGAAAATCTAATAAACTTTTTCGTACTTATTGGGAGGGTGCGAAGGTATAATAATCGATCGCAGCGCTCATGGTGGCAAAAACTAGAAATAATGAAGGCTCTGTAATCTGTTTGCAAACGATATTTAATTTATTATTAGCGATACAGGAATAATTATATATGTTTATTATCACTTAGTAAAATTATTAAAGTAGCTTTATCCTCTTCTTTTACAAAATCTACAACTAAAAAAGAAGTAAACAAACCCTGATATAACCAAAATAAAACACTCTTTTTGAATAGATCTTACTTGCCATATTTAATTTAAATGACCAAAAATGATTTCACAACACTTTGTCCACCCAAATCACAGTAATTTTGAAATTTACATTTATAACACAACATGTATAGTATTTTTTAATATTTTGCCACAATGCCGCCATTACATATCAAAACGTCAAAACGGTCAGGTCAGAGCCAACAAAGTTGCAACACGCTAGGTGGCGCTAAAAGCGTGCACGGAGCCAATAGGTACGATATATATTATGCAACGTATGAAGGATAAAAATATGAAAACAGAGCCATTTTGGCTCTGTTTAATTTGCCTCACTTTTGACAGTGCGCTTTGTAAGGAACTATCGTTCTAGATCGTTATTATTCTAAGGGTATACAAATTCAATACATATCGCAGATCGCACCTCGAGTGTGAGCACTCCACTGCCCCTTCAAAATCTGTGTTGATAAAAACGTCATTAGGAAATAATTACAAAGGGAAATATCTACAATTAGTGTAGCTTTAGGAAATAATTAATTTAAAAAAATACAAGCCGTTTGTATGTGAATTATCCATTCCATAAACTGAATGGCGAGGTGTGCACTGTGAGTACCTGAGTAGCATATAAACATAAGTGGCTAAAAGTTCAAACAATGAAGACTCGGAGCATCTCAACAATACTACCATTTAGTAATATTTGAAGATGCGTGTGCAACATTAATGGCTGTGCGATTGTTAGGTATGTTGTGACAGCGTCTCGTGTGAATCTCTGTGTAGAAATTAACCATAAACTGTTTGCGTAACCTTGTTAGTTAAATAATTAGATACCTACATGGATTAAAAAAATAAGTAATTTGGCTTAGCCAAATGGATTTTTAAATTAGTAAAAAAATTTTAGTTTTCTAAAGAGTCAACTATCCAAGAGATAGAATCAAGCTTAATTACAAATTATGTATAGATCAAACACTTCAATTCCGCAAATAGTGAAAGAATAGGGTATTTGACAACATTGAAAATATATTGCAAATTGTGGTCATCCTAACAGATAATGGCGTATAAAACATATTCAACTATTATTTATAGACTAAATTAAGTCTATTGATTGATTAATTTTACCTAGAAAAATGCAATAATTTTTCTTTTTTTTTTCCGTTGCAAAAACGCTCTATGTTTACAGGCTTGTGACGTCAACAAGTGACGTTTCCAGCGCCGTAGCGTTTTTGGCGCGGTTATAAAATTGTAAACTTTAACATTGATATTTTAATAAAGTACATTGATTTTTCCTGAAATATCAATGTGGTGCGCTTATTACGTAATAAGGAATAATTTAAAATGATTTTCCAAAATTAGTCAAATAGCCTATTGTTTAATTTTTTTAGGGGCTGAAACTTATTGTAGGTACTCTACTGTTTTACTACAAAAAATAATCAGTACCTACACTGTGAGACAGTCATTTATTAGCTAACATGAGTTATAAGACATTTGTCTAGGAAGCCTTTTTAATCACAACTTTGATCTGCAACTTTGTTCGCTGCATTGGTATTCGCTGGAACTCACATTTTCCCGTGAGAATTCTTTTTATACTATAATGCTACTCAAGAAATACTACAGAATTCTAACGAGAGAAAGAAATTTAGTATCATTTTGGAAACCCCAGATGTGCCTTAAAGAAGATAAACAAGAATCATAGTTTTATTGGCCATCATTTTTGTTCGCCCTACGATAGCTTTAAATGTTGCTTTTGGTATTTTTTTTATATCGAAGCATACAATGTGTTTGAAGATACAAGGTTGCAAAACCACAAAATCGTATGAAAGTGTGAAGCGAGCCAGGCTTCGTGTCTAATTGCCCTGCGAAAACTGCCGTTTGTCGAGCCGTGGCGAAAGGCTGTGGGATTCTACGTTAGTAAATGCATGGGCAGATTTGCATGGACTACTAGAAACTATAGAAGACCCTTCCTCAGCTTTTCTTTTGTTTTAACATTAATTGAATGTGGTTAACTTTTGAATCTAGCTTACTTTGGTTGGCTGGAAAAACGTTTGGCTGTCGGTCAATTCCACGACGTGCAATCTGACTTTTATATTTTTTATATCACTGTTGCCAGTGAGAGAAATTAAGTAAATACAATCATTATATTAGTCGTTAGAATGCTTCGATATCGATATGAATGTCTTGACCACTTTAATAACCGAGCGAGTGCGAAGCGTCAGCGAGTCGTCTGCGTTTCAGCTTTGGAAAAAATACTTTCGTATGTCTGTCTGTCCGACTGTTCTCTTCTGTCGCGTTTCTCAACCGACTCTCGTGAAATGTACAAAGCAGGTTAAAATTAGGGTTCATTGTAAAACACCAGTAACCTCGCAGGAGTATAGATTACTAACATCATAAATAAAAACGTTTGTTCTACGACTTCCCGAAAAAGACAAAATACATAATGTATCAAAAAACCATGTCAGATCCTAAAACAGGTGATAAAACTGAATAACATTCCAAGGAACATAGGTCGAAAAACGATTCTTTTTTCGCCTTTCCCTAATGTCGGTCACCTGACCAATACATTTTGTATGGGAGTATAATTTTTTTTTCGTTTTTTGATGTATGTTCCATGGAGAATGTTGTTCAGTTTTAGCAACACTATCACCTTTATATCAATATTATTAATATAATTGAAAAAATATTGAAAAAAATAAATTAAAAAAACATTAAAAACACGACTGCCCTGCCAAAAACGAAATTTATTTATTATTATTTCATACATTATAGTGACTCATCAAGGCCTTTCATTTGATGCCCATATTGTCATAAAAGAAGAAAAATTTTTTTTTCACATTTTCTAATGGCGTGGTACAGTCGCCATATTGATTTTTTCTAAAAAAAAATAGCCAGTGTCACTTGGGATGCTGTAAGAATTCTAACGATACCTCATTTATCCAAATCAGTTCAGGCATTTAGAAGTTATGGTGGAATAAAGAAACTCACATACCCACAAACAGACATAAACCCTGAACACATATACACTCTTTTTGCTTTGGGCAGTCGTGTAAAAAATCGACTCACCCGTAGCAGCTCAGACGGGCAGTCCCTTATTATAAAAATAGCATTGTGAATGCATAAAATCTGCGAGGTTGTTGGTGTTTTACAAATAACTCGGTATATTTTTGTTTTCGATTCAGTTTTCGAAAAATAATATCTGCCATTTTGAAAAATGCTTAAAAATATCACAAACGTTGCGGTCTACAGCTCACAGAGTCACTTATCACAGAACAAATAAATTTTGAGTAACTAGTTATTTATTTAATATTTATTATTTATTTTATTATATAATACAATTCAGATTTTTAAAGCATTTTGTTAATAGAAAGAAGAGGAAAAAACATAACAATAGTTATGATCTATTTAAATTTTGTAAAATAATGCCTATTGATGTTAAAGTAAATTATATGATAGCTTTAGAACAATTTGAGTCAGACATGAATAAAGAGATAAGATTATATACGTATAATACCAGACAATCAAAAAAAATTAAGTACAAAGAGCCAAATACAGGTAATTATTATAAACAACGGACAAGATCTTATGTTACACTTACACTTATGTTACAGAATATTCAATAAACTTGGTTTAACCAGCAATAATTTAAAGTCCAAGTATTCTATAAAAAAATATTTGAAGAAAGCTTTCTCAGATATGTATTAATAAGTAGCTAATGTATATTGCACTCTGTTAATGTTTCTAAGGCCTGTTTCACAAAGTCCGATTTAGTTCAGTACTTAACAAGTAATTTCATATAAATTGTTTCATCTTAAAATAGATCAGAAGTTAGTGCCATAACATAGACTGTGAAACAGGCACCAAATGTAAAATTATTTAAATTAACTTCAACACCTATATTGAATTATGTCTTTTGTTAAGAACTAGAGCATAGTTTTTTTACATTTCGCCGACAAACTGTTATGCAGTTTGGCGAAAGTTAAATTTGTAATTTTTTTGTATCTTTTACAGTGATAAATAAATAAATAAAAAAAAAAAAAAAAAAAAATTTCTTATCTCCGGTAATATTTTTCTAGCGCCAACCTATCAAAACAAATGCGAAACGAATCTCGAGATCTATCATTAAAAAGTTATTTTGCAATGTTGCGTTCTTATCCCATTTGCAGTCATTTATATCGGTTAACCACAGATCATTATAAAATCTATCTGCTTGCATTTTTTCCTAATCCGTTATTAACCATGACATCTGCTTAATTGTAGATATAAACTTGCTTTTAATAACTGCAATATCGTTATTGCCTCATCGTTGCACATCCTTTTATAATATACAAGTACGTGTGTATGTAATTTATAGTATCATACATGAGCTTTGTCTCTCGAAGGCGTTGCTCCAATTCAGCTTTACTAATCATTGTCTATGATTGCTCCATCGCATCATGACTAAGTTTCATTAGCAGCTATTATTGAGATGTGTTCTGTTCATACTTCAAGTCATCGTTTTCGTTTATATTGCTAGTTGTGAGGTTTTCTTGACCACCAAAGAAGATAGTGATGATATTTTCTTTACAAAGAAACTATATTGATGGTAAAAGTAAAGTATTATGAGCGAGTATACTCAACACCTAACTGAATTAACTTACCATCTTTTATAATATGAACTTTCTAGTCTTAGTCCAATAAAACTAGCTTTATCTGGACATAATTAATAAACTCGTTGTTTTTATTAGTTTATCGGATATTGATATTAAGTGTCAAATATTAATTAGATATGTGATGTAAGAAATCCGGGGTGGTAACCGTTTCATATAAAAATCATGAGATTTCGTACATTACCTAGCTTTTTCCTAAAATCAAAATAGTTAACCAAATACCTTGTTAGTATGATTTTATAGTGCATTAAAATGCTACCACCTAATAGCAAAATTAAACTGAATCCAAATTTGCATGTTCGTTTTTTTCACAGTATACATCTGATTTCAATATCTAGATAAGCCAAAATGGTAACTATGATGCTTGTATCTTATTAAGCTATGATGCGTCTTTTTAGACATTTTAGACAAAAATTAAACATTTATTTTTTACGTTTTAATAATAATGTATTTCTCAGTAGTTAATTTTTTTTTAATTTTATGCGAAGTTTCTAAATGTTTAATTCCTTTTATTTTAACTATAACTAACACTAATTTATGACATAGAAAAAGAAAATTTCAGTTATCTTATTATGGTCCGATAAAGCTAGTTTTATTGGACTATCTAACCGCCTCTGTTGTCTGGTGGTTCGCCCACCCGTGTAAGACGAAGGGGTCCCGGGTACGATTCCCAGGAGGGGATACATTTGTACTCGGTTTGATTGGTGGTAGGGCTTATTTCAAGTCCGCCTGGTTAGCTACCACCATTTTACCTAAGTCTGACGCCATTACTTGACACCCACCAATCCGCATTGGGCCCGCGTGGTGGGTTATGGCCCGTCCTCCTTATCCACCCATAAGGAAGGCCTGTGCCCCAGCAGTGGGGACATTAAAATGGCTGATGGACTGACGCCATTATAACAATTGAAAAAGTTGTGTTCCGGCAGTTAGGTGTATGATAGCCAGTTCCTCAGTGATGAGGATTCCGGGTGTTGTGCGCTTCCAGCTTCGACTTTATCGTCAGTTAACATCAGGTGAGATGAAGGCCAAATACTACACTTTGAAAATTATAAAGAAAAACTTAGTTAACATCATGAGAAAGCTAATATTAAAAATGGTTATTTATATTCACCTCATCTAGTACGAGGTATAAAAGTCTAGACCCTAGACTATCAAGTTAAAATCTATGCTTCGTTTACGGTGTCAGTGACTGTATGTCGTAAGACATGTGCCAAGCCTTATGTGATAATTATTTCGCAATTTCTCGATCCATTTTCAACAAACTCCATTACGCTAAATCGACGGAATGCAGTGTTTGCAATAAAATATTGTCGCAGTGAACGTAACAGTTCTCATTAAGGCGTGTGCTAAACAGATAGCGAGGCGTTAAATGCTTAAATGCATTATTAAGATAATTAAATGTTATTGAAATATACATTATGTAGTAACAACGGTTAAAGAAACAAGAGATTTAAGGTATTTTTTTAAGAACTTAACAAAAAATCAGTTCATATAACAGCTACGAAGTCTATTTTAAAGTAAAATTACCTTAGTAATAATCATTTTAGATAAATAGTAATCAACAATTAAAAATCTTTATTGAAGTAAATACCTTTTCAGTATACACGATTGAAATGGGTCAAAGGTCGCCCGATATTAAATGAAAAATAATCATACAAGAGTACGTACGTATCTATCTACTTCCTATCTAACACAAACACCATAATATGAACTACTTATTTCACTTGACTATCAATATCACTAGTTAAAAGTTTAACTAAAGGTAAACTGGGGGGCTACTCAAATGGCCACTTTTCTATTCGTTCGCTAACTAAAACTTAAAAATAAGCCATAAACTCCAAAATTACGTGTCGCAAGCTTGTCAATTCCGAATACAACAATGTCTGTGATTTACATAAACTTGCGACGTATGACTTGATCGTTTGATTGCTTATTTTTAAACTTTAAGTTAGCGAACAAATAGAAAGGTAGCCATTTGATTAGGGGGGTTGGAAAGTGTGAAAACTACGTTAACTTTTCTACCGTCCTTAGTTTTCCATCGCTTATCTTCAAGTGGACGTATGCCCCTTCCAGCGGTCGTCGACACCTGAAAATGACACAGTAGAGGGCCAATCGGGCCGTTATTGTATCTGCTCGATTAAGGCCGCAGTCACCGTCTTCTGTGTCACTCCGCAAACCGAAATTAAGCCGTAATTAGACTTTAAGTTGAGAGATTTTTTTTTGTTGCTTCTAATTCCGTTAACGTTTTGGCGTTTTCCCTTACATTTTTTGTTTTAGGGTACTGTTATGGTAGAAACAAAATTTCTTAATACTCATAATTGTGTAATGTAAGCTATTTAAAATTAATTTTGTTTTTTTTTTCATTGCATTAAATTCAGTTTTACTTCTATTTTCATTTCCATAATATTACATAGGTAGGTAGGTTGTTATTGATGAGAACCTTACAATTTACAATCTAAAAATTGTAAAATTAATTATGTATTAGCAAAGTAGAGGTTAAATCTACGAGTATTTGGTTGTCATGTCTTATTAGACGAGTCTTTCAGTTATAAACTTCTACGAAAACAATTGATCTATCAAAATAAAAATACCGTATAAAACTCAAACAAATACTTTCGAAACATGAAAACGTAAAACGCATAAGTTCTATGCTTAGCGTTTATGGAAATAGGCGTAAAACCGATATTCGCGTTACAATTCACTCCGCAAGGAATGCGCAATCGCAAGCGTCCATAACAAAATGTCACGTTCGCCCTACCTCTGCGTTTCTCTATCAACGTGCAGAGTTGTAGACTGTAGTTGTATCTATACCAAAGCATACATAATAACCAAAGTCTAATAATATCTTTTCGTATAGTGAAGTAGCTACTTTGTGTCGACCAATGAATGCAGACAAATGACGACTAAAAATACGGTACCGCACTTTCAGTGGCAAAAGTTAGGTACGGTACGGCTCGTCTTCGTTAAGCCACAATATAGAAAGATTACAGTAGTTAAGCTTAGCACTTGCGCGCTCGAGCAACGCACAGATAGACATCTCTCACCGACGGAATCTCAAACCAATCTCAAACGAGTTCGAGTACCTGACGCAGCGGTGAAAGCTGTCTTTGTGTGTGTGCGATGCTCGAGCGCCTGTAGTACTAAGCTTAACTTCTGAGTCTCTCTATTTCGTGGTTAAGCGGTGGGGTACGTCACACACACTGTCCCGCACCTCACCTCATCATGGCCCTGACGGCTGCGTTCAGACGATACCTAACACACGACCCGACCTCAACCCGAACTCAACTCAAACTCACCTTAACCGCAGCCCACCTTGAAATACATCGCATAGATTAACAAGCTCTTGCTCCTGTGTAATGTTCAGTTGAGTTTGAGGTGAGTTCGGGTTGAGTTCGAGTTGAGGTTGAGTTTGAGATGAGCGCGGGGCGTGTGCAGTTGCATCGACAAAATATAACGGAGCTTATTAATGTGTCATAAAACTCGAAATTGTAAGCAAGGAGTGGGCTGCGGTTGAGTTGAGGTCAGAGTTAGTTTGAGTTGCGTTCTGGTTGAGGCTGAGTCATGCCTTATGGTCTGCACGCAACCCTGGGGTCAAGTCTACTAATGTTAACGTCAAAATCGTGTTTCAATGGTAATGCTCAAAATCGAGACACCATGTGTTTCCGTTTTGGGTTTAAAAACACGTTGTTTCGGTTTTGAGTTTAAGAAACAAGAACTGTGTCAAAAATTAAAAACCCGCCTGTATAAAAACACACATACAAACATACAAGATACGCGCGAGAAACATAACCCTCTTGCAGTCGGGTAACAAGTCAAATGAAAAGATGGAAACAAGATTAAATATTAAAGGCAACATTATAACATGCAGTCGGAGGCATGCATTGCGATGCTGCGAAGCGAGGGGGGATGGCAGGCTGTGGTCTCCTTCTGCGAGGACGTTATCTCGCAGAAGGAGGCCGCGGAGAGGGTTCGCGAGGTGGACATCGCAGCGAGCCAACTCCGACGTGCGCGGCAGGGGAGAGCGAGACGCCAACGTGCGCGTCTTGTTCTCCCCTAGTCGCAAGGGGGGGGCGCAGTAAGGCCCTCTGCCCCCCATAGGGTGGAGCCCTAACGGGCCGCTCTCCCCGGGCCAAGTGGAGCGTGCCAACGCGTACCCACAGACCCGGGAAAGGAGAGGCGCAGGTCTTCGAGAGGAGTTTAGTTGGTAGTGGTGCCTCCTCCCATTCGCCCCGTCTGGCCTGCCCACACAAGTGGGTAGCCTTATGGGGGGTTGGGGAGGAGGCTCTTTCCCTCTGTCCGGCCCCCTCTCGATCTTTCGAGATCGTTGGGGGGTGGGACAGGGGTGAGAACCGCCCAGCCTTGACGCGAAGCCTAATAGGCTTGGTAGGAGGGCTGGGTGTGGCGAGGGACATGCTACGGGTATGACCGAGTCCAACATGCCGTTTGGTATGCGTAAAGCTTGCATTCTCCTCTTGATACTACAAAAAAAAAAGTCGGAGGCATGCATAAAGAAAGGAACATTATGAATGATTTGAGTAATATGCCTCCGACAGCATGTTTTAATGGTGCCTTTAATATTTAATCTTGTTTCCATCTTTTCAGTTGACTTGTCTTTTTATGCAGGCGGGTTTTTATTTTTTTTATTTATTTCTTTTTAGTTATTATTTATTACAATCATGATATACCTTTTTGAAATCCTTATAATGAGCCCTTTAATTTGACACCCATATTGTAATATTCTAAATATAAAAAAAAAATCCGCTACATATAATAGCACCGTGCTGCCGCCATGTTGGTTTTTTTAAAACGCCACTTTCTTAAGAACACTTGGGCTGGCAAGACAAATCTAACGATATGTTAATCATGGAAATCCGTTCAGCCGTTTAAAAGATATGAGGTAATAAAGAATATTACATACAAACACACATTCAAACAAACAAACAAACATACATACATACAAGATACGCGCGAAAAACATAACCCTCTTGCAGTCGGGTAAAAAAGCATTACCATTAAAACACCATTGAAAAACGATTTTGACGTTGACTTGAGCCCCAGATAGAGTTCCCCACTATGCTCTAGGTGTAATCATTACGCTATGGCTATATCTTAGCAGAACAGTACGTGGTTTCTTGTAGAAAAGCTTTTACTAATCTCGTTTTTATTGGCTAATAGATAATAATTTGCAACCGAATTAAAATGGTATCGAATGCAATTTTCGCAGGAATTGAAACGAAAGTCGGTGATATTGGCCTTGTCGATGATTTAGTAAATAAGTTTAAAGTATTATAAAGAATTAAACGCTTAATCAGGTGTTTATTTTTGTGAAATCATAATAGCATGGGTGCGTCAGTTGTTTGGACTTAAAAAACATTGCACAAATCGACGTCAGCTATTTATAATGTCCCCACTGCTGGGACACAGGCCTTCCTTATGTGGATATGGAGGATGGGCTATATTGGCTATATATTTCCGCATTGCCCATCATAAACTATGATGGGAAATGCGGATTGGTGAGTGTTAACGACTGGTAATGCAGAAAAAAAACTCTCAAACTTCCCAAACGCTCAAAAAACCCCATTGAAGTGTCTTCATATGCATATTATTCACTTAAACATATTATATAGCTTCAGTATAGAAAATAAAGTTTTCATGGACGAAACTATTAAATTCCAGTAACTGCTAAAAATACCCTTCAAACTATTCCCACACGCCGCCATTATCTATAAACTTTCTAGCGGCATTGATATAATGATCTAAAACGTTTTAATTAGCCGCGCGCAAACATTGTCCACTCGGACCTGGGAGTTTCACAGCAATAGGGAAACTTTCCTCTTTGTGGCAACACTAAACAGTTACCCAAGTACAAACGGTTATGTAACAATAACTTTGCTTTTTGATATTACGTGTGCGTATGGGAAATAGTAAAAATAACATTGACAGACAGTTTTTATGTACCTTGTAGCTGTCGGTTTTATGTTCTTAGTTAGTTATACAACGTGTTACAAAAATACCCCTAATGCCGAATATGGTAGATAGGGACCATCAAACTGAACAACTTTTACTATGGGATCAACTCTGAAATCGCGAAAAAAAAATCATACAAAATTTTATACCGAAAATATCAAAATGTGATTTTTTTCAACATTTCAGAGTTGGTCCCCTAGTAAAAGTTGTTCAGTTTGATGGTCCCTATCTACCATATTCGGCATTAGGGGTATTTTTGTAACACTTTGAATTCACCTCTCAATTTTACGCGCTCACTAGACATGAAACAAAACACTTTTTAACTGATACTAGCGCGGTTTTATTGAAAGTACTTTCTTTGTTAATTAGTTGGTATTTAGTTTGATTTTTCATTTTCCCGACGTTTCGGCCCCTTTGCAGCTATCGTGGTCAGCTAAATACCAACTAATTAACAAAGTACTTTCAATATAACCGCGCAGCCTGTCAATTCTGCAACCAAACTCAAACCTCACTTCACTGCGCGAGAATTTTAAATCATAAATGAGATAATGATAGAGGTAGGCTGTTTCTTTATCCACAAAATATTTTAGGTAGCTACTACGGTAGCTAGCTAAAACTTTTTGCAATCGGTAGAGTAGCTTATATTCAACTTTTAACAAATTCTCGCGAAGTGAAGTGAGGTTCGAAGTGAGTTGCGAGTTTGGTTACAGAATTGACGCCCTAGTATATATAAAAAAAGTCATTCATTATAGAATAACAATTACTAACTCGTGGATCTTTTGTTTATCTATTTAAAATATCTCGTTAAAACGTAACACTTTTTCACCCAAACCATTCTTATTTGAATTTTTTAGCTGATAGGTATAAAAAGTTGCTACAGGCCCTCGTTTATTTTTCTTCTGTTTTTGTTTTTAAGTTCCTACTTTCTGTTTAAATTAATTTAGATTTTCAATCAGTTTTTCACTCTCTAATCTAATGGGCCAGTTTTAAAACAGATTAGGTAAGTAAGTAGATTATTTATAAAGACCCAATGAAACACCGCTTAATCGATCAAAGTATAATGAAATAATATACACCTGAGACAGATTTACAATGATACACAATACATAGAAGAAAACAGCTACCTACATTATTATACTACACTTACCAAACAATAGCATTATGGGAAACTGTATAAATGATTAGTGATTAAAATTTTATAAATCTTTTTTTAATTGGTCCAAAATTTTAACATCTGGCAATGGTAATGCCAGAAATGGCATGAGATGCTCAGTTGTAAGGTAACGGCCGCGGCGCGGGAGTATATTGTTGAAAAACGGTAATAATGATATCGCGTGCGCCTGCGCCTTGCGTAAATTTTAAGATGTTGGCGTGTGGGAGAAGAGGAAGCGATAAATTGTTAAAAGTAGTTTATAATCACGTTATAATCTAATCAACCGATTATTGTTAAGAGATGATTATAATATAAAACATTTTCATAATATTCTTAATAGTTGGTATTTTTTTGTTTATTCTTTTCTTATTTGTTTATTATTCCACGCTATTCACAGTGATTTTCTGTGCCCAACACTAGAACGTTTTCCAATTTAAATTATATTTTTGCGCTATCGCGTTTTTAGGGTTCCGTACTCAAAGGGTAAAAACGGGACGAGTAATAGCTAAGACTCCAAGTGTCCGTCTGTCTATCTGTCTATCACCAGGCTGTATCTTAAGAACCGTGATAGCTAGGCAGTTGAAATTTTCACAGATGAAGTATTTCTGTTGCCGCTATAACAAAAAATACTAAAAACAGAATAAAATAAATTTAAGTGGGGCTCCCAAACGTGTTTTTTTTTGCTGTTTTTTGAAACGGAACCCTTCATTTCGTGCGCGAGTCCGACTCGCACTTGGCCGGTTTTTTTAAACAATACAACAAAAGTATTTGATTGAATGATATTCCTTTTTTCAAAATACAACAAAAGTATTTTTGATATCGCTTTTTTTTAAACAATACATTTGTAATTTTTAGTACACGATATTCAAATGAAACAAAACAATCACTTTTCTTGTAAAGCCAATGTAAAAGAGTGATATTTAAACCTGGATAATACTTACCCTTTGCTTGAACCGTTTATTGTTTTTTTATAAACAAGGCTAAATCGGTTGTAATTATGTCCTATTGTTACAATAGACCTAATTTGGACGTACAACTTACTGACCTTTGTCGCTGACGGTTATACCTTGGCCCATAGTCGTTCTCTCCCACGGGTCCCGAATCGCCACATCACCTTGGGCCACACAATCGTACAATTAAGTCGTTTTCGTAACATGTTTGGTTTTAATCTCGATTGAATATCTTCAAGGATACAAGTTGTAAGACGAGAAAATTTTATAGAGATAGTTTGTAGTCGGTAAGGCTTAGATTTGCTTCGTTTTTAGGGTTCCGTACCAAAATGGTAAAAAAGGAACCCTTATGGTGTGACTCAGTCTGTCTGTCTGTCACAGCTGGATATCTCGAGAACTACTAATGGTATCAACTTGAAATTTAGAATAGTTTAAGATGAAATTTGCCCAACTATTTTGCAAATAAGAAATAAATAAAAAAATAAATATCTTTTTTACAACAGGGACTGAAAAGGGGTCTTAAAAATTTGAAGTGAGGCTACTAGGGCACGTGGAGTCAATGAAAGAGCGCTATTTGCACGTTTTCAATCATTTTTTCTTTTTTTTCTTAGGCCGCTTAGTTTTCGACTTATGATGAAAAATGTAAAAAAAATACCGTCCCCCCCCTTATCTCCGAAGTTTGCAAAGAGAAAAATCTGAAATAATTCTATGTGATAGCAGTTTTTTAGAAATTATCAAATTTCTCCAACTCCAACGGGCTGTCTTTTGAAAATCCAAATTCTGAGAATTTTCGAATAATCCTGACTTTGATAACGAAGCTATTAAAAGCAATCAATCTTCGTTATCAAAATCAGGATTATTCGAAAATTCTCAGATTTTTATATATATATAGAAAAAAATATATATACATATATATAATAAAAATTAATCCAATTGCGCGTGGTCAAGCCATCACGCGTGAACGGCTGGACCGATTTCACTAATTCTTTTTTTGTTGTGTTTGTTATTATCAAGAGATGGTTCTTATGAAAGAAAATTAAGAAGATTGCGCGGAAAATTAGAAAATTTAAGAATTGAAAGAGTGCGTGCTGCAAATATCGTCAAAGAGGATGTAAAAAAAAACTGAATGACGCTTAAAACAGATACTTCGGTCGGAGTTATTTTATTAATGAAATACAGGTTAAATAATTAATTTATTCTTTCTTACAAAAAGATCTAAGAAAACTGAATTTCTTAGTGCTCATCACTGTTAGTTCAGAGCCATCACGCCTAATATTAAATTGGTAAGTTGGATAGACTAACATTTACGTTACTAACATAACAAGTTGGTTATAAAGCTGTTGGGTAAAGTAAACGGGAACGGGAACGGTACCTACTAATATCTCAGAACCCAACTTTTCTTTAATTATACCAATTCGAATTCAATATTCATAACTAAGACAGGACAACGTCTGTCGGGTCAGCTACTTATTTATATGGTCATCTTCATCATATCAGCCGCATGACATCCACTGCTAGGTATAGGCCTCCCCAAGGACCTCCACAACGATCGGTCTTGCGCTGCCCGCATCCAGCGGGTTATATTTGTGTATATTCCATAAATAATATACTAGTGGCTCCGTGAGCTGTAGACCTCGCGATAAAATAAAATAAAATGTCGCCATTATACAAGGTGTATTTTTATTACTCTCTAAATTTTAAAGATGTGTCCAGTCCATGAATCTTAACAACTTTCTCTAAGAAACATAGGGTCAAATATGTAAATAAAAATGACTTTTCATACAAATCAAAGAGATCACAATATGATCAGTTTAGTAAGACAACCAAAATTTTGTGGCGTATTTTGACACATGTTCCATGGAGAAAGTTATTCATTTTCTTGGACTGAACATAACCCTAAAATTTGGAAAGTGAATAAAAATACAGCCTGTATATCTTGACTATACATAATAATAATAATAATAATCTTTATTGCAGACAAACGTCCATATCACAAGAAAAACATACATACAGTCAAATACAAAAATAACAGAAAAAGACAAAGACAAAGAAGACTTAACTAAATACATTTCACATTGTACCCTTTAGGTAGCTATTTTAAGCCATTGAGCGTATGTCGACGTCTGCATAAGTCTATCTGACAGGCTTTTAACAATAGTATTTTTAGACGAGCCAACTCTGGACATAAAAGATGCGACACGCTTCCTCTGGATGGCATTAAACGTGTTGACTCGGGCCTCCATGAACATTTCAGAGGCGCTGCAACACCGCTTTAGCCCCATTAGATAGCACATAAACCAAAAACCAAAACACCATACAAACATAAACCAAAACACCAAGCTCAACTCCACTACTTCAGCAGTCCAGTACATTAATTGGATAAATTAAGTAGATACATTACCTCAGTAGTCAGAGTAAGTGTGCTAAATGGCCTTTTATAGACACTGTTTCTACACATCCAGCTATTCGAACTCCAGTAACTTCAGCCATCATACTTACTTACTTACTTACCCAAGTTACATCACCGCTACCATTCCGCGCCTACGCATCGGTCTACTTGCTTCACCAAGCTTTGTAAGGGTTAAAAGTATCTTATTAGCTTTTCAAGTACCTCTTTAACAATGTTTACATAACTACTAAATGTCATTATTATACGCGAAGCCTTGTTAGGAAGTTTCTCATTATTTTTGGGGAGGTCTAGCCGGTATAGCGGTATTTATGTAATTTTCTAAATTATGCTGTAGTTTTATTACTGTAATGAAGGCCTTTCGAAATATCTATAATTTAGTTTTTTTTTTCCATCCACGGTGTTGCAATTTTGAATATTGGACATCAGTGTTTGCTTTGTTGGTAGTCCTTAAATAAATGAAAAAAAAAAGAAAATAAAAGCAAAACTGCCCTGCCAAAAACGAACTAAAAAGTTAAACAACAAGTGTTATTGCAGTCGGGGGACCTTATTATGGAACAATTTTTGATGAAAGAGGTCCCCCGACTGCAATGACATTGGCAGGGCAGTCGTGTTTTTAATTTTTTTTAATTTATTTTTATTTCACTCATTTTAGTAACATATTATATAGTTTTGGAATGTGCTCATCAAGGCCTTTCATTTGATGTCAATATTGTTATAATAGAAGAAAAAATTTTTTTTTCACATGTTGAATGGCATCGTAGAGTCTTAAGTATTAACCTTTTCTAAAAAAAATTTAGACAGTCTCACTCGCCTTGCTGTAAGGACTCTAACGATACCCCATTTATCCAAATCAGTTCAGGCATTTAGAAGTTATGGTGGAATAAAGAAACTCACATTACATGAACGAGTAGTTAGAAAAGTTCATTTTCGAAATTGCCCCAGTCGGGGATTGAATCCATGATCTCAGAGATAGCAACATCGCGAAAACTGGTGTACAGCTGATCCAAAAATGTCATCAAATTCCTAGAATTATTGAAATATTTTAACATACTGAGTCCTGCAAAATTATTATCGGTCGTCAATGCATGTTAATGCCTAAGAAAATTGATTTTATTGAATACTATTTACCTTATCGGTAAGTTTCAAAGCGGCTTTCCTATACAAACACTTTCAAGCAAACACGTGGAATTTGTTTATTTTATAAAACACTCTAAGTAGTATTCGCTTATCTAGAAACGGACCGGATGCGGCGAATAGAAAGCCTTTTAGTCTAACAAGATAGGATCGATATTCTAATAAAATAAGAAAAAAATACTACTTTTTTCCAAGCTCATTAAAATAAATAAAGACTGATTTTTGGTTCTTATTATTCAACATGCGTTTGGAGGACGAATGATACGTTAAAGATGCTTTATTTTCCTTTGAAAGTTTATTTCTAAGCAACCTTTAATTTCGTAGATAAAATCCGAATGAATTGTACCCGCCATATATTGAATTAGAAGGAAAAATCCAAACATGTTTGATAACGATAAAAACTTGAGAGGTACTGTCACTGCACATTAAAAAATTTGCCTACAACTTTCACCAAATCGTAAACGGATATACAGCTATGCAGCTGATTGGGCACATAGAAGCCCAGTGGTATTACATAACCAGAGGCACTGTCAACTGATCCAAGAAACATCGACGCTTGACCTAAAGGTTAATGCGAAGAGATACTTAAAATGATATGTCTATATGAATATGACGATGGTTGTAAATTCCACACTTGATGGCTACTTTCATTAATGTATGATTTATTGCTTTAAGTTATAACAGGATAATCATAATGGTCTAAAAATAGCATTGATGTATTGATACGTAAATATTTGGATATTTAGAATTTAGACAAGCACTGCGTTTTATTTAAAAAAAGCAGTGAAATAAAAGTCGTCAGCACTAGTATCGAGGCTATTTTCACAGACTTTAAACCGTTATTTAATGTATAAAAGAAAACTATATGTTTTTTACGAAAAAGAAGTACTTTTACACTACACAAATTATTTATGACGTCGTCGTATTTTTAGACTTGTGTTATGGGCATTATGATTAAATAAAGAGCCAACAAGATATAAAAGAAAAAATCAAATTGGGAATGAGCACAATGAGCGTAAAGAATTTTCAGTAATAAAATTAATATTCGATTTGTTTTTCACTATTTAGAATTAGAAATGTCTCGGGTGTCAATGAAACATCACCACATTCAACAAAGTATCAATCAAATCTCGCGCTGCGCGTTGAAATGTTTTTCAATAACAATACAATATGTAGTCATAGACTTATGTTTCTTATGTCAGTACTTTAAGTGAAAGTAATTTACATACTCTGTTAATGTTCTTTCATTTTGGAAATTGCCATTGCTTCATCGAGCGCTAACAAGTCAAGTTTCGGATATTCGGAGATGTTAGCTCGCGTTACACAACAATGTATAAGTACCATTATGCAATGTTTATTTTGAACAAAACTTCCTTCTGCAAATTGAAAAAGTCTTGTTTGCCCTATTACTTAATGTTCCGTGTGAAGTATTTGCATTTACATATTCGTATCTAAGTATACTTAAAGGGTAGGTGAGGTATTGTAGAATTGAGAATGTTTTTCCTCACATTATGATTAAACTGAGTTAATATAGTTTAAATTCATTAGTGAGAAGAGGAATGACAAAATTTAATGTTCGTAGTAAGTGTAACATTTTTTTATGTATAAAACCAACATACGTATACGTTTAACCGTCTCTGTGGTCTAGTTGTTCGCCCACCCGTGTAAGACGCAGGGGTCTCGGGTTCAATTCCAGAAGGGGGTACTATTTGTACTCGGTTTGGTTGGTGGTAGGGCTTATTTCAAGTTCGCTTGGTTTGCTACCACCATATCTTGCCTAAGTCTGACGCCATAACAACAATTTAAAAATTGTTGTGTTCCGGCAGTCAGAGGTAAGATAGCCAGTTCCTTAGTGATGACTGATGAGGATTCCGGCTGTAGTGCGCTTCCACCTTCGGCCTTATCATCACTTAACATCAGGTGAGATGAAGGCCAAACACTATCCCGTTGTGCATACAATGGTCATCAATCGAAAAAAGATGAAGTACACACATCAACTTTGTCTAGGGATACCAGGTGTTATTTTCATACAAACGAGGTAAAATAGCATGAAAATGTATGGAAATCCTCAAACTGAGTACTCTAACCCATTAATCTTTTAGAATGCTGATCAGGGCCGGTACCGGCTAACGAATCGATTATCGAAAAGTCTGCTGGGTTTCAAATTTAAACAGATAAATCGAGCCCCAATTGGGCCAAATTGGCGAACCCCAATTCATTGTGTCACACGAGCATCGTTATCTTCCAAAGTACGTCAACAGAAAGTGCAAGATGAAATTCCTTACTTTGATTTTTCTGTTTTAAGTTGAAACCCAGCAGACTTTTCGATAATCGATTCGTTAGCCGGTACGGCCCCAGATCAGTTGGGTGTGTATAGCGATCTGAATCTACTCCATTCAGTCCCTGGATGGCCATCATCAGATTACAGTCCGGTACATCCTTGGCAGAAAACCAAGGCTTCAAAGTTACCTCGTTTGTATGAAAATAACACCTATATCCCTAGACAAAGTTGATGTGTATAGGTTAGGTAGGTACCTATACTTAATCTGAGTGAGACTGATTTTCATTTTTAAATTGTGACTATTTTGTATGTTGTAATGGTAAATATAGGTATTACAGATAAAGCGATGTCTACAAAGATACACAATAACACTGCTTTGTTTACATATTTCTAAGTAAACAGGTGCCGCAGCAGTAACATCTTAACTATTTTATCGCGCGCAATCAAATGACGTGTTCATAAAAATAAATCAACATTCTCAGTTGTAAGAATGTTTTTAATGAAGTTGTCTTTATAGTCACATCGACATGGAAATGGTCAAGTAACATTTTTCAAGTAATTTAAGTAGATAATTATACTTAGTTTTAATGAAATGAAAGGTGTATAACAAGAAGTAATTTAACAGAATAAAAAACTAAAAAAAAACTAGCTTATAAAAATAATCTTAATTGAATAACGACAAGTTGCTTTACTAACTTTCTGTAATCTAGGTAGAGGTATAAATACTTAGTTCGTCTTTCTTCTTTTAAGTTTTATTTAGAACTAAAGATCCAAAAACTTTGGAATTAGGTATGTCAAATGCACCCGAAAACTTGATTCCATTTTTAGAATCATGGATAGAAACAATCTGCTTGTAGTGTATCACAAAATAAACGTCCTTGCAATATTATAATTGCCTTGCGATCCATATATTAACATTTACTTACATTTTCTATTAACAATCAAAACGTGTTATTGTTTAAAGTTGCGTATTCCCAAACTATAGGTATTACCTGCCGCTCCTAACCACGGAGGAGTGATGATGAACATATTAGTGCGAGGGAATGCGGGCCTATTTCCGACAGCAGAGCGGCGCGGCGCGGGCGCAATGTGAAGTGATGCCGCGCACAAAAAACCCAGTAACACACATTACATTACCCCACATTCAGGGGTCAGTGTTGGAGATGCTGTGTTGTGGTTTATTATTTGTTTGTTTTAGTCTTTTGTCGACAAAGGAACATACGAGACAGGGTAAAAAAGCTTTGTTATGTGGCAAACAAAAATAAGTTTCATAAAATCTACCTTTACTGATAAAATATCTTACTCATTGAAAAAAAAAACAATATTTTTTTCAACACACTTGCTCGTAAAGTGAGCCCTAATACATCGCTTTTAGGGCCATAAACCGAGCTATAACAAACGCGTGCAATAATATATAAAACACTAGGTTGTTATAGAATTATCCCTACAAAGTTAAATTAGTACCTTACTGCAAGTTCTATGCGAGTAAACAGAGCATTCTCAATTTAACTGGGTTATACAGTTATTTTTTTTAGTAACAACAAAGGGGTTTTATACCGCTGAAAGTTCATATTCATTTTTGAAATAAATAAATGTGTAAGTCTTTAATTAAGTCAAACAAATATTTATTATTATAAAATTATTCATAATTCATAATATTTTGTTATAAAATATTAAAATATTTGCATTTTATAACTTAAAATTATAGTTTTGAAGTAGGCTGTATGCTCACTCATCCCTTTGTTCGCAAAATATTCTTGCATTGGGCGTGTGAAAAAAACAAAAAAAAAAACCTTACGCGCCTTTTCCCATAATTGACATATTTTGTTTTTGTCGTATTTGTTGCTGTGTGGTAAATTACTTTGTATTTTCCTCGCAAATGTGTTGAAAAACGTCGTATGAAACTCGTGAGCTTTTACTCATTGCACACTCGGCTGAGTTACGCCCTCGCCTGCGGCTCGGGCTGCAACCCACAGCCTTGTGTGCAATGACCAACCTAAGCTAACTTGTCGCATAATGTACTATTAACGCACAACGGGAGAGGGCTTGGCCTTTACCTCTCCTGATGTTAAGTGACGCTAAGGCCGAAGGTGGAAGCGCACCCCGGAATCCTCATCACTGAAGAACTGGCTATCTTACCTCCAACAATTTTAAAATTGTTGTTGTGGCGTCAGACTTAGGTAAGACGGTGATAGCTAGCCAGGCGGACTTGATATAACAACCAACCAAACTGAGTACAAATTGCACCCCCCTGGGAATCGAACCCCTGCACGGGTGGGCGAACCATTAGACCACAGTGTCGATTCAGAATGATAAACCAAGTCAAATAATTTAATAAGACATCGCTTAGGGCTCGTTTGTTTAAAGTATTTACGCTTTCATCTTGGGTAACTGTCATTATATGGGGACATTGATATTTGGAATTGGCACCCGGAAGCAAAAAGATCCCAAAATGGCAGGTTCTATTATTATTGCGCATTACAAAGTAGATCGCAATATTTTTTTTTATTTATATATTTGTCGCCGTGGGCGGTACCGCCGATGGCAAATTGTTTAACTAATGATGTCATGTCTATATCTCCTGGTTTAAAATTAAGAAACAAGTAGGTAGAGAAAAATTGTAGAGATGTTTTTTTTAAAGAATTGTGTGTTAATATATTTTTTTTATTTCAGGTCGGTGATCTTGAAGACAATTAAAACTAGCTACTTGTAAGTAGTTGTTTGTTAATTTGTTGTCACTTTGTTAAGATTGCTAAATTCAGAAACTTATAACTTAAAAATAGTATTTTTAGGGTTCCGTACCTCAAGAGGAAAAAACGGAACCCTTATAGGATCACTTTGTTGTCCGTCTGTCTGTCTGTCCGTCCGTCTGTCTGTCAAGACCCTTTATCTCGGAAACGCGTGGAGGTATCGAATTGAAATTTAAACCATATACTAAGGTCTACGGGCCCTTGAAGCTGTAAAAAAATCAAACTTCTAAGTTAACGTAAAAAAAAGATACTGCCGTTTAGGGCGCAAAAAACGCATTTTCGATACTCTCAAAGGAATCAAAATTCATAGGGTACTTCCCGTTGACCTAGAACTATGAAATTTGGCAGGTAATAGCGTCTTATACTACACTTACAGGAATAAATCTGAAAACTGTATATTTGTATTTAAATCATAATAAAATATGGTCATTAAAATACGTAATTATTAATCATCTTGGTGAAACAACGGTATGCGCGGTCATAGTTTAACTTCTAATTACTTTTGGATTAATCGCGCCACTAATTCTTTTTAAAATATCAATATTTATTATTATTAATTATTCAGATCCTTTCAAATATTGATATAGTTAATTACTTTTAAAAATAAAATTAATAAGTAATAAATTTGGCTCTAAATATTTTCGCAACATGGCGGTATGTCACGCTGTATGACGGGGGTCTTCTTCTTCTTATTTTTGTTTTGGCAATCTACTTTCTTCTTGGAAGTAATTTTTGCCAGTGTCAAGTGTTGAATAGTTCAGTGGTAGATTGATTCAGTTTACATTAAAATGCGGGTGCATCGCATTCCAATGTTGCTTGGAGCATTTGGCACCAAGTATAATCAAGACAGTTTACTCGGTAAGGTCAGCCGAGGTAGCCACCACTACAATAAAAGTCTCGGCTTCACACAACCAAAGGGTCCTGTTGGAATACACCCATTTTCTCTAATAACATTGCGATAGATAAAACCATTTCACAGAACATTATACAGTGTATACTATTGATATACAGCGCCATCTGTTGACAATCAACAGTACTTGTATTGTACACACCTGTATAAACAGGTGCGGTGGGTTTGTAATTATTTTATTTTTTCTCAAAAATGCTTGGAAATTCGAACATTATTTTGACAACCTTCTTCGTGCTAAATCGAAGTTTACGGACAGACCTAAACCGCGCCGTCAATATTTGTATGAGAATCCATTACTAACGTGTAATAATGGATTTTCATACAAAATTGCCGGCGTATGTCCAGCAATGTTTCTATTAAATTAAAACTCATTACACACGTGTAATTCAGAAATGGAGCGAACTTTTCAATGAAACACAAATATAGGTATTAAATGTCGCCTTGATGAGCGAGCACATTCCAAAAATTTTTTTTTTTAATATTCGGTATACAGCACGAACAGCTATCGAAAAAAATAACGCGCGTAAAATCATTCGATAGTGCAATTTTGTATGGGAAATTTGTACAACGCCATCTACCGCCGAATAGCTAAATTAAAATTTCCATAGATAATTCTCTATCGAGTAATTTTACGCGCGTTTTTTTTTCTCGATAGCTGTTCGTGCTAAGGGTACTGGTATCACGTGAAAGGCCTTGATGAGCACATTCCAAAAAATTGAAAAAATAAAATAAAAACGAAAACAAACTGTTTTGGTGCAATATGGGTATCAAATGAAAGGCCTTGATGAGCGCATTCCAAAAAGTTAAAAAAAAATTAAAAACGAATAAAAATTTTTTTTATGGGTATCAAATGTAAGTTTTTTGAAAAGTTTTTTGGAATATGCTCATCAAGGAGCATATTCCAAAAAACTGAAAAAAAAAAACGAAAAGTATTTTTTTTTTGCAATATGGGTATCAAATGAAAGGCCTTGATGAGCACATTCCAAAAAACTGAAAAAAAAACAAAAAAATTTTTTTTTTGCAATATGGGTATCAAATGAAAGGCCTTGATGAGCACTTTCCAAAAAACTGGAAAAAAAATGAAAAACTGGAAATAAAGGAAAAAAAAACCGGATTTTTTTTTCAATATGTGTATCAAACGAAAGGCCTTTATGTGCACATTCCACTTTCCATTTTCTTTTATCAATTACTGAAAGTAAATTAAAATTAAAATAAAAAGCTTAAAACTTTTAAAACTAAAAAGTTAAAAGTTTAAAAGTACTACACAAGCCTTGGCCGCAACTAGGCATTGATGGACTCACGTATGTTCTTCAATGCCTGTCTTGAGTGCCGCTGCAGTAATGTACTATTCCATTTCAAACTTCGCGTGGTCAATTCTTTGTCGTAATCCCTGGAAGGGTTATTTTCTACGTGGCGACAAAGGATTTCAAATGGTTATCTATATATAGCAGTCTGCTGAACAGATTTTGATGGTATTTTTTTATTGTTTGGTAGCTTGGAGTCCAACTTATAATCTAAGCAATTTTTCACATAATTTCTGTAGGTAGAACCTGGGATAAAGCTTGAACTCTCCGTAGTACAGTTTTCATATAAAAAACTAATAACTACCAACCACTTTTTTTTCAAAATATTTCCTTTGTACCGACACAACTTTTCTATAGCTTTATTTTATGTATAGATGTAAGGTCTGTACGGAACCCTCGGTGGGCGAGCCCGACTCGCACTTGTCCGGTTTTTTTGTACTAAGTATTACTTTCATTATTCCATATTATAAAAGTGTATGATTATGTACAACTTTCTTAGATATTTAATTTTCTTTCTTGAAAATCTAGATCTATTTCAGGTAAGTTTTCATTCCGTGTTCAATGTTATTTTTTTGTATTTTTTCATATTGGCTTAGTTTCTAACTGCACCGTTTTCATGTCACTAGCTAAATGGCGCGATGCGTGTATGATTACGACTGGCGAGGCGAGTTTATACGGTTTTTGCGCCACACTGGCATAGATACATTGTTACATTTGCATAAAAATAAAAAGAGGTGTTGCCACAATTAATTGTTCTACAACTCAGTATAAAAGTTTCTCCCTCTGGTTCTAAAATGAGTGCTTAAGTAAAACGTGGTTTGAAACTGATGCCGGTCAGCACTTGTGCTGGCTGATAAGAAAACCAGTGAATGAGCCTGGAGCTCTGTCTATGTTACATGCTTGCGAATAAATTATAAAATGAAGGAAGCACAATGATGTGTGTCCGTCTGTACCTACTTTTAAGTATCGTCAATTTACATCAAATGAGATCTAGGTCTAATCTAAGCCATTACGACTTAAAAAAATTGTATCAATAGTTTTGGCCCTTTTATTTTCCGTATAATACGTGAGGAATGCATCTCAGCAGGCAGCGGAAGCTGCGCGGACGCATCCCTTCATTACGCGTTGACTCGCGTGTCTCCACGTCAGCTCAATTACTGAGCTTGAGAGCCATGAACTAGATCACTGGGCAAAATCCTAAATGGAATGTACAACAGTAGGATAGATTATAATAATAAGCAATAAATATCCTTTGGTGTACTTTATGATGGAATAACGCTATCCGAGAGATATGAGTAAGACTCTCAAAGAGCGTTTTTTAGTCCATCATAAAACCTGTTTGAACCTACAGAATGACTGTTTTCTGTCAAATATGAAAACAGATTTTTATTTAAGTACCTACTCGAGAAAAGTATAAAGGTCACACCAGTAAGTAGGCGTATTATGAATTTACGCTTATTATACTCGCAATCGGCTGTATTTGACATTTGTATGACAACTTTTAGTTTACTGTAGTTACCGCCAGAGGCGCTGTGCCGAATTGCATACAAATTGCTTACTACAATCGCTATCGATCATAGTAAACGTAACTATGCAAACTCATAATAGGTACTACTACTACTAACATTGATTCTATGTGTTGTTATTGTAAGCAAAATTAGTATGTCTGCAACATTTCGTATAATAACATTAATACACATATCATATTACAATACAGTATATGCGCATGCGCCTGTACTTCAGTATTTCGAGCACGCTTTGAAAACTTTTTGATAACCTCTAATTGCTGAATCAGCTTTTGGTCATCTAAACAATCCTAAGCAAAGACAATGTTATTTGTATATAAAATCTCTATCGTATCATGAGTTAAAAGTAATGATCCATAATCGAAGTTATTCTCTTATCTTTTTTCTACCTGCGCATCCAACGGATCACATTTCACAGCTTAATTTGCTGCAACAATATTGCGGGCATAGAGTCATCAAGCCGATGGGGTTTAATTGTGGACGAATACTTGAGTTATTTTTATCTTCGTCTTCGTGGTATTATACAATTACTACGATCGCGATGACATTGTAATATAGAACCAGTGATCTAAAGTGGTTCAAAAAAATAATCACAAACATCTACTTCTTTTACTTTCAGGGACCCAATAAAATTCTAACTAATTTTTTATCAAACGTAAACGAATTTTCAGTCGAATTAGTTACTAATGTCCACATTTCACATCCTACTTTAATTAACGTTTACATGTCACGAGAACATCATCGCTACCTGCTGCATCAATAACAATTCAAATTATAAATATGTGAACAAATGGAATTGATACTCTTTAGATAAACAAAACATACAAAAAAGCAAAGCCGTTAGAGTAGTGAGCTTAAAACATTGAAATCTATACTATAGGTCCCTTAATTACCCCAAACTTTGTCCTCCGAAGATAACGGAACTCCGAAGTGAACCCCAATCTTCAAGAAAGTTGAATTATCATGACATTTTGACAATCTGCAGCGTATCGTTACATTTTTAAGCAGCTTGGAGCAGCATTCCATGGCCTACTCGTGAGCTATACAGCTCTAATAACGGCTAGCATCTAGTACTAGCCGAGGCATTTGATGAGATCGACGACAGCCATCACGTACGCATTCCTCGATGGAGACGTTCCCACGAGCTGTGCCAACGGTGATGCCGTTCATTTATTTATAATAAAAAAAATTCGGGTTGCACTCCGGGAGTGCTGGCAGAAGTGAAAACTTGAATATTAACGTTGTGCATTTTTGATATTTAGGAATGGTTAGGGAATAATTTTGCACGAACTGCCGTCTTACGAATTTACTCTGCATTTTAATTTATGGCTACAGTATTGTGCGAAGGTCTTCATGGGCGTACCCACGTTGGGGCATGGTGGGGCGCCTGCCCCACCCTCCACGCTAACTTTAAGTAATTTAAGCTAGATGTTAACGAAATTATTTATTCATTAATTTCTTTTAAAAACAAAATTTCCGCGTTACAGTACCTCCTTGTAGTTATTACAATTTAATCGGTTTTCTAGACGAATCTTTCAATCGTTGATTGCAATGATTTGTCCAAACCATCATCACCGAACGGCCCGGAGGAGCGCGCGGCGCGCTTCACACGCCGCAACTAGGCTTTTGCATAAGTGGGTACAAACAAATATACGAGCCCACTTGCGTGTGTAGAATTTAACAAAATCTAACCTGGGCGGGGAAGAGTTTTTTAATTAATATTTTTTTTTCCACAAAATAATTTTGAAAACGAAATATTAACCAAATTTTGCCAGAATCCTTGCAAGTTATTATTGATATATAATAAGGTCAGTTTTTTCAAAGCATTTTAAATTCCTACTAGGTATTTATTGAATTTCCTTACTTTTGCCCCACCCTTAAGTAGATGCTGGGTACGCCCATGAAGGTCTTATCCATAGCTTGACAGAAAATCTAGAGTTTTGACATTGAATTAAAAAATTTGCGCGTTGCTATGGTGACACAAGTGTTTACGTCTTGACATGACGCGCCGCCATTTTCGCCGCGCCCCGTAGAAACTACGCTACATCCGTCTTACGAATTTCCGATCAGGGTCACGTGACCCTGACTGACGCGAGTTTAACATTTTTTCCCCATTACAAAAAAAGTGTACAACGCCGCTAAAGAAGTTTTCACTTCAAAAATAATTATCTTTGAGGGAGGTCCAAAAATTGCAGTAACTATCCCGAATACTGCAACGACTTTCGATTCAAATCTTGAATCCTATTTTTGTCGGATAACAAAGGTTGAGATAGCAATAGCGGAGTTTGTTTAAACTTATAAAGTTTGGTTTTTAGGGTTCCGTACCCAAAGGGTAAAAACGGGACCCTATTACTAAGACTCCGCTGTCCGTCTGTCTGTCTATCTGTCTGTCTGTCACCAGGCTGTATCTCATGAACCGTGATAGCTAGAAAGTTGAAATTTTCACAGATTATGTATTTCTGTTGCCGCTATAACAACAAATACTAAAAACAGAATAAAATTAGTATTAAAGGGGGGCTGCCATACAACAAACGTGATTTTTTTGCTGTTTTTTGCTCGATATTAATAACAACAACAGGTAGACAGTTGAAATTTTTACAGATGATGTATTTTCGATGCCGCTATAACAACAATTACTAAAAACAAAATAAAATAAATATTTAAGGGGGGCTCCCATACAACAAACGTAATTTTTTGCCGTTTTTGGTACGGAACCCTTCGTGCGCGAGTCCGACTCGCACTTGGCCGGTTTTTTAGTTATAGTTAAGGAGAACATTGAAAAAATCGGCTTCCATTACCGTTTCAACAGCATTTTGTGGACCATTTTGGCAACATGACTTTTCCGATGTAAAAAAGCCTGCTGAATTCGGTTCTGAATGTTGCTAAGCCGAATTTTGGCTCCCTCCTCCCTGATTTTTGTTCGAGCGTGTTTTGCTCTCATCTTAATACTTTTGAAAAAAAAACTGTTACTTTAAAGTCCTCCAGTAAGAATAAAGTGACGCCTTCATGTCAAAATATCAACAGAAGTCAGTTAAACGGGCAAACATACAAAAACTCATCAACTCATTTCGTGCTTGTCTAGTGCCTTGGATAGACAATAAATTAGCCCCTTTATTTTTGTCTAATTAATAAATTAGACAATAATAAGAAATTACTTCACCCTTACTAAAGTTCACATTTCTTTTGACTTCTCAAAAACCTTCCAAGTTTGCTAGGATGCATGTTGCCTCAGATTTCCCCGGCGTATTATGTATATTCAGTCTGTCTGGTGGGGCTCAATGGAGAACCATTTCTATCAGCAAAAGTCCTCTACTGTTTATAACTATGAGAATTTTCCCAAGAAAAAAAAAAACACTGGTGAGTAGCAGAGTAGCAGTAGATATTTTACTATAATGTTAATAACTTTGTTCAACATTTTTGACTAGTAACTGTGTTAAAAAAATATTTTGTGTCGCACGGCAGAATTTTCTCTAAATTTTTTTTTCAAATTCCCTACAGAATTAAAACTATAAGGATTTGACTAAAAAAAAAAACACTGGTAAATAGCCCAATTATTTCACTATATAGAATAATAAATTTTTTGAGCATTTTTGTCTAGTAACTGTGTTAAAAAATGATTTTCATCGCGCGGCGGAATTTTCTCAGACATTTTTTTCAAAAATCCTCTACAGAATTAAAACTATTAAAATTTACCCCAGACAAAAATACTGGTAAATAGCCTAGTTACTTTAATATATTTCTCAAATATTTATTTTCGAAAATCCTCTACAGAATTAAAACTATGAAAATTTGTCTAAGAAAAAAATACTGGTAAATAGCCCAGTTATATCACTAAGTTATGTCACTAACTTACACACAAAGAATAATAAACTTGTTAAACATTTTTGTCAAGTAACTGTGTTAATAAAATATTTTGTGTCTCGTGGCGGATTGTTCTCTCCTCCAGCCACATCTCATACTTCCGGTACCCGGACGGACTTCCAGTTATCAAAATTGAGTTCAGTGACCCTCAAAACCTATGCCAGGACACCTCACACGACCAAAATCGAGTTCTCATAAGATAAGGCTCCATTTTGGCCGCCATCTTGAATTTTGGGCAAAGGAGCTAAAATTGGGCTTGGCAACATTCAGAACCGAATTCAACAGGCTTTTTTTACTTCGAAAAAGTTATGTTGCCAAAATGGTTCTCAAAATGCCGTTGAACTTGAAAATTTTAATATGAACTACTAATCTATTACTTTTTTGAGTTTATTATCTTAAATAGTTCGTTAGCTAAATCTTTTTTTTATGCACAACGGGATAGTGCATGATCTTCACCTCACTTGGTGTTAAGTGACGATAAGGCTGAAGTGGAAGAGCACTACACCCGGAATCCTCATCGCTGAGGAACTGAATCTGTTTCATGACTTGACTATTTTTTAAAGCTCTTGAGTTTAATAGGCTTGTCAAATTTACTGTTACGCAAGGAGCTCTACAGTTAGCTACTATATCATGGAATCAATAGATCACCTCACCACATACTCTTCAGCCGAGTTTCCTTGAGGCTGGCCTCCTTTCTCGCGCGCATTCTCCGCCTGTGTGGGGGTAGCGGCGCGCGACTGATGCTGCGTCGCGCTCCATTTCCTTCCAGCATGTGCTGAACAATAAGGCTGCCACGTATCACTGAGAAACAAAAATGGCAAAAACAATCATGTAGTTTTAGCATGTACAGAAGTTGCACTCCGCAAAATCGTTTAAATAAATTGCTACTCTTGCTTCGTCGCAATAAAGTGCAACTCAGGTCGCACAGCGCTCCCTTCGCTCCAAAACATTCAATTAGTAGTTGCCTCTTTTTCTATCGCGTAGGTCTTATCTTTTCTGATGTATGAAATTTGTCCTCTCAGAGGATGCCGACCGGTTCATTCAGACTCGCGCGCGGAGTGACAGAGCCCTGGTTTTAGTCTAGAATGATTAAAAGCAGAAAACAGCTGCACCTATCAATTAGCTATATCAAGAGAATGTTGAACTGGCAAAAGAAGAACAGAGTCAAAACCTTCATGTTCTTCGTCAAGTATAGATTATAGCAGGGATAGGAATATTTTTGTTTCTAAAACTGCAATGCTAACTAAATTCCTATTTACCTTGCGATTGACATTTGAACTAAAAACACATAAAATTGCTAATTAGATCAATCGGGAAATTGTGTTCTGATGTAATTTGAGTGTTGACAATACATAACACATTTTTTTGTGAGTATGAACATTTATTGTAATTTACAGATAGTGATTTTGACAACCCTGAATTTGAAGTGCCAGAAACACTCACTATTGGGCATTTAGTTGGTTCTGTTCTGCGACAGTGAGCACGTTTTCTTTGTTCGCCAAACATAATTTGACGAAAATTAGCGATGGCCGAACGTGGCGAATAATACACTATTTTCATTCGATCGTTGCGTCTGTTTGCCCAAAACGAGCTGTAAATAATTGATAGTTTCTTCATCGTCATTAAAATTACATCAACATTTCATTATTCAATGAGATCCCCTAAAAGTTTATAAAAAATCTGGAAAATATATGGATTTGATTGATTGATTGATTGATTGATTTTAATTTTGTTTCGACCCAAAGTTGCTTCGAGTATAATTATCTTAAAGACCACATGAATTCCACAGCATGACTTAATTGTGGTGGAGAATATTATAATAAAATCTAATACTGCTGTGAATATAATCTTCAATTAATTTAATTTTCCCTAGCGATATTCCATAAACGGGATGCAAAATACGATAGCCGACAAAAAGATGCAAATCAGGAATATATGTGACATTGATACTTCACAGGGCTTCCTTAAGACACTGTCGCGAGAACCGCGGCGTATCTTCAGTGATTATTATTTGATTTAGAATAAACACTGTAGCAGGTTAGAGGAAGTTGCAATAAAATAAATAGCAGATAGAAATCTTCATCTGCGGCAGTCGTGTGTTTATTCATAATAATCGCTTGCGTCGCTTGTCGCATTCCGCTAGATGGCGGTAGGCGAGAATTTATCGCTTCCTATGCGCAGTTGCAGCTCTACATCTGCCGCAGCGGGACAGCCTCGATGACAAGTTCTGAAGATTGTCTAACATAGATTCATGGACAATTTTCCCGTCTCATTATATTCAACGAATGAATATGAATTGATAAGGATACCTTTCGAATTATGCAACAATAGAACAGTTTAACCCATCTCGACAGATTTTGATACTTAACAAAATGATAAATAATCATTCTGTAGAGCTGTAGACCTAATATTTGTGCCATTTTTAATGATTTTTCAAAATGGCTTTTTCCCAATATTTCTGCCATTTTGATACGAAAAACTGAATAGACAAAAAAATCTCATATGATTATAGAACCTGCACACAAAATTTCACGAGAATAGGTTGTGAAATGCGACCTGTAGAGGAGAGCAGACGGACAGTCGGACATACGAAAGCTTTAGTATGTCATACTCACTTTAAACATTTCTGCGGTGGTGTCGTGTGAGGCGGGTCGTTACGTTCCCTCAAATATGGTTGAGCGAAACGATGGCTGGTTCATGCGTCATGCTCGTGAACGGGTGCTGCTAGTGGGAATGGGTCTGCTTCTGTCTGCTTGTACTAAGGGCGTCGCATATATTTTTTTTCTTAATGTTTAATATTATCAATCTGTATGGCATTACTCAAAACATAAAATTAATAACTAATCCTTGTTTTGATTTCTCACTTTTTTATTGCTAATGACTAAAATGATTATTTTGCTTTGGTAATATTTTTTTCGTATTTTTTCGTCTATAGTTTTGTAAGTAAAGGCCTATGAAAAGCTTTTGGATATTAGTTTTCAATTCAGTGCCTTAGGATGGGTAGCCTAAGTATGTCATCATGCTCTCTTTAATCATTTCTGCGGTGGTGTCGTGTGGGGCGGGTCGTTACGTTCCCTCAAATATGGTTGAGCGAGCGGTTGAGGTTTTTTTTGGTTCGAGTAGCAGACAGAGTGATTTCTCAACTAGTTGAAAGTTATTTACTCTCACATTTACCTACCTGAATGTAATAGATATATTTAATTTTAACCTACCTACCCATTGTGTGCAAACTTTTGTTAATTATTGTGATGGAAAATGACCTCACTTTAAACGTGGAGCTCATTTTTCAATGTTGACGACTCTGTATGAAATATACAGGGAGAAAAAAGCAGCCCTTGACGAGTTTCTTGCCGGTTCTTCTCGTTACAAGGTCTCCTGCTTAGAGTTTGCGAACCGATGGCGTAGCTTCTATGACATTCACAAGTGCTTGTAACAGCCTAGACTGAATAAATTATTTTTGAATTTTGAATTTTTTGAATTTTTCCACAGCTGAAACAGAGACTCTTCGCTCGCCCTTCGCCATCGCTCGGTCAATTTTATAATGAAGACTCCCGATTTCTGAATTCCAAATGATATTTCTTGCTGACTCAATTATTCTGTATTTGCATGTTAGTATTTAATAAATACTTATAACTGCAGATATTATGTTAGTTGTTTCTAATATGTCGGAACATATAAAAACTTATTTTTTTTACGTCAGAAAACTCATCAATAGCAGTTGCATCTACCGATATACAATTTGTTTATCAGCTTCACATTTCTATGATATCAAGTAACAAAATATTCCAATTTGATGCCATTCTTGGTCCCATAAAACCAGTTTCCGATCAACCTGTCCGGCACTTTTCACTTTCAGCCCGTAACTTGAGTTACAACAGCTTTGATTGAAAGGCTCGTTAGATTTTCTATTAGCCGCGTGAAAGGAAAATCGTACGAG
Organism: Agriphila geniculea; assembly: GCA_943789525.1. Lineage (NCBI taxonomy): Eukaryota > Metazoa > Arthropoda > Insecta > Lepidoptera > Crambidae > Agriphila > Agriphila geniculea. The sequence continues at coordinate 26,076,446 of OX038871.1, forward strand.
TGTGAGTCGCATTTGAGACTTTAATTGCCATGGTTTTCGCTCTTTAATTTGTATTACGGTATATGCAAAACATCTTGTGTGCAGTGGAAAACAATAATTATTTTTTAGCTTTAGCATTAAATTAGTGTGCTAAACTTTTCGAAATAAAAATAATAAAATTGTTTGATTATACAAAGAACGAAATTGATGATTAAATAATTATTGGTGATTTTTATGTCACATTTGCTGAAAGCTATTTACGAGCGCTGTATATTTTTTTCTAACACATTTTTCTATAATTCGTTGACCTGGATCTTACGAAAATATCACTAATGAATTAGTAAGTATTTAGTTTTGTTTAAAAAAACACTCAACTTATTTATAATCATTTAATACTCATTTTATTCTCTACGAAAGTGAAAATTACGCTTTTATGATTTCTACTAATGTGCAATTTAATAACATCCGAACAACAAGACACAAAGCTTTCCAACGACTTCATATTGCGGGCAGCAGTTTTCTACTGCATAGTATAATTTGTCACGGCTTTTATGCTCTGATATCGGGAGCATCTCAGACTTTCGGTATTCTATAGGGTGACTTGTCAATTTCTACGAGAAGGAAAAATCATACGAGTAGAAATAGATATTTTTTTATTTGATTTTGTAAACATACTGTAGGTACTTTTGATGTTTGATCTACAATGCGCCTTTTGATAGCAGGCAAGGAACAATTAAGATCTGTTGGTAAAAAAACTTGAGGTGTTTCTTTACACATAATGGCGGTTTCCATTTAAGTACTTAAAATAATGTCTTGAAAGTAAAATTTACTATTTCACAGAAGTGTTCTAATAGCCTTTGGTTTGCCACCCTAAATATATGGCTCAACAATGTTTGCATACAAATGTTTTCTGTTCTGATTTTTTGTCTCTGTTCGCTGATACTTTTGTGAAACTTAAGGCTTTCTTTATATAATGGGCACCGTAACCAAGTTTATGTTGAAAGCTATTATTCACTTCTCGCATTTTCTGTTCCTATAATCATCATTTTCCAGATGCATAGAAAATAGCAGTTAAGCTTTCCACAAGTCAGATGAAAAAAGTTTTTAATATGTTGTGAGACAGGTATTAAGAGTGGAGTGTCTCCTCAACTATTTCTTTGAATAAAAAAAGCAAGTACTTACATCTTCTAATTATTTTTATTCTAATATTATAATGAAATATAGTTAATATGTTATGCCAAGTTATAACAGAAATCTTAGAAATATTTACACACTAGCAGCTGATGCCCACGATTTCATCCGCGAGTAAATGCGCATGATTTACTAAAGTTATCCGAGAGAAGAGTATTTTACTTTGAAATTAGTTAAATATATCAATAGCAAATATTTTGTTGAATCGTTTTAATAGAAATCTCAGAAATATGTACACATTAAAACGCAGCCTCCGTCACAAGAATGCTAATTTAAACTGCACTAAGCATACTGGGTCACCTGCAGATAAATCTAAGCTAGCAAGGTCACCTCCACTAGTAGGAACCAGTACTGGCCGTAATTACTATGTTAAGTCATAGAAATAGCCAGTCTTGAAGCTTACATTAACATAAGTAAGTATATTTTATGTAAAATAAACCGTATGTTTTATAAAATAAAGTTGGTGCGGCAATATTTTGATCTTAGCGTAAACTTTTCAATAGATGTGCGTGATTTTAATACCTAAACCGCTTTAATTACTTAAGTAATTTGAATACTATTTTATGATAATTAAAAACGGAAGCAATATTCAGGGAAATCTATAGTTTTCTTTATATCTTGATTATACAATTCCCAAACACTAAATTAATATATGATTATGTAGGATATTTCAACTATAAATCTGATTAATAATTTTTTTCATATCTTGTCTTTTGAAAACTAAAAAATTAGGTATATTTCATATTGGAAGATTATTGACCAAGAGAGCGTGAAGCACGAACAAAACCTTTCCGTTTCTGCTTGAGGAAAAATGCTTTCGTATAGGTATCTGTCTGTCCGGCTGTTCTCCTCTGCAGGTCGCATTTCACAACCGATTTTCATGAAATTTTGTGAGCAGGTTTGATAATTATATGGATTTTTTTGTCGATTCAGTTTTTGGAAATTTTTAATATTTCAGCCATTTCGAAAAATTAACAAAAATATCACAAACGTGAGTCTACAGCTCACATAGCCACTAGTTAAGTATTATTATAGTTTGCTCTTATGTCTGTGTTCAAACAAAAGATTTTCCATTATAATTATTACTTTATAGTTACATTATACACAGGAAGCATTTTGCATAATTATTATAAAATGACAGTATAGCAATTTCGAACCCTCCATTAATAAACATAGAAAGTCAAAGTAGGTACTTGTTAGAAAGGTCCGAATGTGGTCAGGTGTCTTATCAAATGGGCGTATGTAGACCAGATTATTAGTGCAAAGCAAATTGAACTTTAAAACTGATGCCATAGAAATTAATGACTTACTTAGATGATAAAATGTGATAGCTTTTATTTATAAATGAATGGAAGTCTTGTTATCTAATCTATTGTTATGCTATAACTGTCAATAGTTTCTGAGAGGCAATATCCATATGTTATTATTTAGATTCGAAAAACAATCTAGTTAATTACGGAAAATTATCATTTCTCTTGATAATTGTGCTGTCAATTTTATATTATGAAAGTGATGCATCTGTTGCTAGTTATGCGGTATCATTAGATAGATAATGAAGCTGTAACGTTTGTAAAAAATCAAGCAACAATTAAATAATGTAATTAGGGTATGATCCTACTGCGTAATGCTACTGAAAGTAAATTGGAGCTAAATATTATGATGAATGGATTGCAATAATAATTAGTTAGTAACATGTACGATGGGACGACGAATGGTTAGATTAATCTTTATAATTTTAATTGATAAATATATCGGGTCATTTTGAACATACCATCCAAATTTTAAGGATGTGTCCAGTCCATGAAACTAAACAACTTTCTCTAAGAAACATGTGTCAAATTTCGCCAGAAAATTTTGGTCATCCCATACTAAATTGATCACGTGATCTCTTTGATTTGTATGGAAAGTCGATTTTTATTTTACATATTTGACCATGTGTTCCTTAGAGAAAGTTGTTCAGTTTCATGGACTGAATACATTCTCAAAATTTGGATGGTAAGTTCAAAATGACCCTTGATCAATAAATCCCTGTATAAAATCGATAGAGAGGGGTATATACGCTAGATAAATAATCCTGTTAAGCATGAACAATATAGGTAAATGCAATATGATACGACAGCATTAAATACGCAACGCAAAAACATAATAACAACAATATTTTGCCATCATGTTATTCAACATGCTCCATAAATAAATTATGAAAATCCACATTTTATTACGCACACCAAACCACGTGGCCAAAACAGGTCTACTTCGACGCCAGGGGCTAAGTCCCACGGAGCCGATACAAACTGATAGAAAGTGAAATTCTATGCTAATAGTCCGTCCCAAACCAATACAAATATTTCTATATAATTTGCTTTCCCTAACAGTGACATTCTCAATTACACTATTGTCATTCTAATATGTATAACAAATAAGGGCTATTTTTGGCTGGGGCGTGTATTGATTGTTATGTCACGAAACAGTTAATGTCGCCAACGAAAAGAATGGAATTTGTTGACTAAATAATCCACGATTCACGAATGACAACATTATCGAGCGAAAAGGGTCTCTTCTTTCCACGATATTGACGTGAGTTTTGCAACAATATTGGATGGACATCAAGGAGGGATACGGTGAAGCTCAGTGGATTTTCCTCTCAATCCCATCAATTTAAATAAGGTCTTTCAACCTTATCTTAGGAGATTTCTTCCTTTTTTATTTAAAAAACTATAATATTTTTAAACTAGAGACCGCATAATACCAATGCTTGTTCTTTAATAGTACATTATGATATAAGTTAGCTTAAGTTGCTCATTGCACATGAGGCTGTGGGTTGCAACGCAATGCAAGAATATTTTGCAACCAAAAGGGTGAGTGAGCATACAGCCTACTTCAAAATAAAAATTTTAAGTGAAAAAATGCATATTTTAATATTTTATAACAAAATACTGTGAATTATGAATAATTTGATTATAATAAATATTTGTTTGACTTAATTAAAGACGTTTACACTTTTATTTATTCCAAAAATGTACATAAATTTTCAGAGGCATAAAACCTCTTTGTTGTTACTAAAAAAAAATTACTGTTTAACCCGATTAAATTGGGAATGCTCTGTTTACTCGCATAGAACTTGCATTAAGGTACTAATTTAACTTTGTACAGATAATTCTATAACGCACTAGTGTATAATATTTTTACGCACGGTGATTGTTATAGCTCGATTTATGGCCCTATAAGCGATGTATTAGGGCGTACTTTACGAGCAAGTGTATTGAAAACATTACTATTATGGATTAAGAAAAATATTTACCTAGATTTCATTACGGGCTACTGCAATACAATAGATATAAAGAAAAGTTTTTTGAATATTGTGACATTTATAGATACCTATCTGATTACTTATCATGATTTTTTCACTGTTTGCTTGGTATTTAGCAGATATTAATCCAAGTGAATGGGTGCGGACCAAAGATAAATAAAATTTTTGTTACAAATCGAAGTGGCCAAATCTTCTTGTGAATTGATTGGTCGGTCAGATTTGTCGTTTTTATAGTATTTACAAATACTTAAAATTGAAATTACACAATGTATCTGTAAAAATGTGAAACATTAATATATTTGGCAATTTCATACTTGACTCTTACTAACCAAATGTACTTGTTAAAATATGTGAGTTTCATTTGCCCAAGCGTGATCTAGTATTTCATTCACTCAACTACAAATAAAACCTACCTAAATTTTACATTATTTATTAATTTCGTTGCTAATTTCCAACCATACATTTCTAAAGGATTATAAATAACAGAAATGATATAAGTACTGAAATTCTAGTCGCCAAGGTGCGGCCTACTATGGGCAGCGCGGTACTGTAAATGTGAAGGTTCGGGAGGCATATCACGACCAGGCCTGTGACCTGATAATATAAACCGTAAATTAATTAGCCATAAAATTTATTTTCCTCTGACTTTTATTTTTCATTATTCGCATTCCGTACTGGACATTACACAATTTTTGTTGTTGTCCAGCAGTCACGCGCGGTCTTTGAGACCGCTGTTAACTTATTTCAAGTATTTTACATAAACTATGAAAATTTACCTACTTATGCGTTATCAGCATTATGAAAAATAAAACAATCATATATACAAGTAGGTCTAGTTTCATGTTTATTTAATACCTTCCTTTGAAACGTAGATAAATCGATATGGACGGTCAGTTCCAGAAAAGCCTTTACTAATATTGACTTTCTGTGTTTGTCTCTATCAGTAAACATAAAAAATATGTGTATTGAATTTGTTTGGGAATCAATATTATCGATTTGTCTATTTAAACGATTTTTTTCAAATACTTGGAAGGTTAATCATATTAAAAAAATGTTTAAAGTGGGATTTAATACTATACCATAGATATGTATGTATATAGCTAGGTAGGACACAAACATAATATTTTTCATACGAAAGACACACAGATAACATATTTTTATTGATTTAAATAGATTTAATTACCAAATCAAAACAATATGGTGTTATTATAATTAGTCTGAAGAAGACAAGTACAGAGAAAAAAAATAGAACTTAGTCCGTAGCTAGGCACCTAGTAGATTAGATTAGTTGCCTAGATACCAGTTTTGGAAAAACCTATCGTATCGGGTCCTTAGTAGCTTATTGAGGGTAGGTATTGGATGCGACCATGTGATTGCTTTTAGAATAAACTATTAGGCAACCGTCTCTGTATTTTTTCTTATTTTTTCGAAGCTCTATCTCTTTCTTCATTCACTAGCTAGAGCGTCAACTAAGGAAGCTCGGTGGCGCAGTGGTATAGCGTCTGACCCAGCGATTGCGAAAGTTAAGTAACTTACGCACATGTTGAGGTAGCCCAGCTCGTTGACAATACAGGGTAATTTTTGGGCCCCTTTTCAAATGTTGTCAGGTCATTCTATAAAAGTAGTACCTACAATAAAATTTTTAAGTAGAAAATTTTTTTTTTCATTATTTGCCCCACATTTTTCCTTACACAAATTGAAATTGTTGTTTTGCGTTCAAGGGTTGATCACGGGATGGGTGACCAACCATTTATTATCTCGACCTTCTCCGTGCTTCGGAAGGCATGCTAAGCCGTTGGTCCCGGCTGCATTTGCAGTCGTTAACACCCACCAATCTGCATTTGGGCAGCGTGGTGGGTTATGACCCATCCTCCCCTATCCACCCATAATGAAACTCTGTGCCAAGCAGTGAAAACATTAAAATGGTTGATGGTCAGAGCGTCAACACCGAAAAGTGCGGAAGAAGCCAAGTTTCCCCGCTCTAGTTTATGATGTTACCGAGAGACGAAAAGAAATGAAGTAGTGGAAAATACGATACTGGGTAGGCCAATGTGACTTAACTTGAAATTCCTCTCAATATAATTTCCTTCAAACATTCGGTCATCGGCGACGTGAAAGCCGCTGCGCGCGCGCCCATCCCAGCCGAGAAAGTGTGGCCAACTAGTATATTAATTTATAATAGCCGGTTCGTCGGTCGTTATGTAAATTCACCGTAATATCGCCTCGGTCTTGTTGACATTGAATCAGCTGAATTACGAAATAAACGTTTGCGGGACAGGAGGCGAAAAGCGAAATTGTTATTGCTATCATTTGATTTATGAGACAGCCTCGCCTACTTAAAAGCCTTTCTTTAATTTTATTCACATAGATTTAAACAGGTTGAGTTGTACTTTTGCGTTGTACATTCTTACTATTACTTATACTTAATTAAAATAGTTTATTGCTTTTGCCTTTTAAAAAATTTTCACGTAATTAAATTATTGCATTGAACTTCTGTCTAATTTAAAACAACTTTAAGCGACAAAATAATAACAATGTACCTAAGTATACGTATAGATGTGAAGGCGGTTGTTATCTTAGTCAGCCAGCCGCTTACCAGCCGCTCTTTTCGCTGACTACGGTGATCACCCATAAACAGCGGCTGTCTACGATTGGAAACAAGTAATTATGTTTTATTCAATCCGTTTAATGTTCTCTAAGTGATTATTATTTTATCTACATACTACCTACTTACTTTATACGTTACTTATTCAGGTAAGCGCTCTTTCCTATTTCTTAGTTGCGTCGATGTTATTTTGAAATACTAAACTTTTAAATTAAATGTTTCATCTTACTCGGGCTGATCACATTAATTCCAAAAACACGAAACACAAAACGAACGTTCTTGGTACACATGTGAAACATTGCGAAACGTCAAGCTTTGCGAGTTTACCTTCTTATTACAATTGTACAATAATCATAATAATTAAAGTGGCGAAGTGGAGTTTCACACCTACGGATTAAATAAGTACTAATTATGTACCGTATAAATAAGTAGGTAGGTAGGTACATTAGCTTATTATGTCTTGTTGAGGGACATTGCAAAATACCTAAATCATAATATTTAACATTTTATGTTTTAAACCATGACAGAATAGATAATTAATTTAGTAAAAATACCTATTTGTATATAACGGCTCGTTTATTTTAACAATTTCGACTTAGGAAGTGTAAAAATTATAAGACCTTTTAGTATTGAGTCGGATAAGCAGCCGGTTGCCAGCCGCTGTCTATACGTTATTACCGGCGGCTTTGGATAACTACCCGATAACAACCGCTGTTTTACAACTATAAGTATACGTGAAGAACTATCACCTAATGAACTATAATAAATTGTAATGACAAGTCACAAAATTAAAATGACGTTAAATATAATAGTACAGTAGCCCGTAGAACATTTAAATCACCAAAAAGGTTACCGTTTGCCGTTGTGATATAGTTATTTATTATGAAATTATAGATACTTTAACTCAAGTTTTACAGATCGCAACCCGCCGTAACCTACATTTGTATATCTCCAAAAATGTTATTTTTTTTATTTTTCAAGGTTTACCATATGATTTAGCTATTGTCGTGTTCTACAGCTTTGTTTGATTGCCACTGATAATAGTAAGACTATGGAAAGTGATCAAACTCAGATTTAAGACCAGATAAAGTCCAACCATTTTCATCAGGTCTTAAATCTGTGTATGGCTACTTTTTATAGTCTTACTTTTATCTGTGGCAATCAAACCAAGCTGTAGAACACGACAATAGCTAAACTATGTGGTAAACCTCTATAAATAAAAAAATATCATTTTTGGAGACATACAAATATAGGTTACGGCGGGTTGCGATCTGTAAAACTTGGGTTAAAGTATCTATAATTTCGTAATAAATAACTATATCACAACGGCAAACGGTAACCTTTTGATTAATATAGAAGAAATTGGAAAAATAAAACTATTTGGTGCACTCAGTGAATTCCAAACTCCGTGGCACAAATAAAATAAATTTGAACTGTTTTTAAAAAGACTGTGAAATAATATAGAAGAAATTGGAAAAATAAAACTCTTTGGTGAACTCGGTGAATTCCAAATTTCGTGGCACAAAAAAATAAAGAGCCATCTAGTGACATTTTTCGGCTCCATTAGTCTCTTCATTCATCAATGACAGTGAGCAATACATCGCTAGTGAATAAACAATTAGTCAATTCAAGCACAGTAAGCGTAGCCCAGTGGTACCACTAGCTATCACGCACTCCAACGTTCGGATAACCACGGTTCAAACCTTGGTTCGAAAACTACTTTTTTCGAATATAAAATTTATTATTTATTATTATCAAAATGTCCACTCAAGCAAACGATAATATTAATGACTGTAAAACTACTATAAAGTGCTATAAATGCAAAAAACTTGTGGAGATAAGGAATACCGTGATCTGCGCATATTGTAAAAACAGATATGAATATGACTGTGTAGGGCTATCAGAAAAACTATACCGCTTAATGGATCCAGCCTCAAAAAAAGAATGGAAATGCAACTCATGTAATTCCAAAGCTCTCATCACACAAAATAAAGTTGATACCTGCAACATCATGACACGTAATATGAAAAAAGCCTTAACATCTAAGCCAGAAGACCATACGGAAAACACGCAGCTTACTCCTACGGGCTCACAATCACAATTTAAGTCATTAAATTATGAGAGTCATCTCATGTACTCACTGTTAATAATACATCTGATGAAATATCTAGAGTCACAGACCAATTATCTAGAAGTGTGGACTTTACGTTGACTGATTCGATTGCTGTTCATGAACTGAAGGAAACCATCAGTATATTGACAGTGGAACTCGCAAGTACCCAAAATGAACTAGACAGCAAAATACTAGAAAATAATGAACTTAATAGACAAATCAACAAATTGATGAAGGAAAACAATACCTTGAAAACATTTTGTCAATCACCGTTACCAGAATCAAGTTGTAGTTCAGAAAAACAACGTAGATTTCAAATACCAGGTTCTCCTACAATTTTTTCGACTCCTAGACTTTCATCAACCAGTAGGCATACTAGGAATGATAATGCTTTAATAGTTGATGACAAGATTAAAACCCTTCAGCTAAAAATAACGGATCTGGAAGGCAAACTGAAGAGTGCAGAGAAAGAAATAACAGATTTGAAGAATCACTTAAGTTCCTTGGGACAAAAAATAACTGTTACCACTGATACAACCACACTTATTCAAAATGATAAAAAACCTCGTGATGACTGTACTAGTAGAATTTTGATATATGGCACACAACAATGCATCGATTTATCTTCAGCACTAACACACTCTAGACATAATACAGTCTATGGAAAATACAAAGTGAAAGCGGAACTGAAGCCATTCGCTATTAGTACTGAAGTATTACGGGATTGTCTGAAACAGAACTTAGCGGAAAATGATAAGCTTGTGATATGTGTAGGTGAAAACGACTACGATCAAAAAGTTCTTTTAGCGCAGCTTCGTACTTTATTTAATAGATTTGTTAATAATAAAATTCTTATTCTTAATATCTTTAAAAATGAATATTTGGATGTGTATAATTTAAATAATGTTATGGAAAAGTTATGTAAGGAGTACAAAAATTGCCACTATGTAAACTGCTCTAATAATTCTTTATATTCCATGTGTCAGTGTATAAACCATGTTATTGACTGTTTCGACTATCATGATAGGTTTTTAGATGTTAAAGCTCTCAAAAGCCTAGTAGTCCGCAGTAGACCAGACCTCAAAACAAATGGTTTTCGAAAGGGAACAATTCCATACTACTTTGAACGTAAACAAGCAGTGGTTGATAAAATAAAGCAAATTTCCTCAGGTAACTCTGATGGTGATAAGTTGACCGAATATAAAAAGGGAACTATACCGCATTATTTTCCCAAAATAAAAAAAAGTAATTTTTTTCGCCCCGAAACAAATCTATTTTAAAATAATGCATCAAAACATTGCCAGTATTTTATCAAAACAATCGCTACTAGAACTGACTTTAGAAGAATTACGAACAAAACAAAATGATCCTGATATCTTGTGTCTAACGGAAACTTTCTTAGCAACTGGTTACGATAATTTCATAAAGCTAAAGGATTATAAACTAGCAGCAACATTTTGTAGGGATAAAAAAAGAGGAGGTACATGCATACTCGTAAAAAACAATATTAATTATAAAGAACTCAAATACGTTCAAAAACACGCAAACCAAAAAACATTTGAAATTTGCGCTGTTGAAATTCCGGTGCATAACATAATCATTATTTCCTTATACAGAACTCCGACATCTGACCCCAACACATTTCTGGACAAACTGAATTCTATGTTACATGACTTGACTGAAAAAAATAAGATTAATACAAAAATAGTTATAGCAGGGGATTTAAATATTAACACTCTTAAACCTAGTATAGTTACAACTCAACTACAAGACATCTGCAATAATTATAATTTGCGAATCCATATAGACGTTCCTACACGAAAAGAATCGTGCATTGATCACATTCTTAGTAACGTTAAGGATGCTGATGCTACCGTTCTACCATTATTTTTATCCGACCACGATACAGCACAAATGTTAAGTTTTCCTGTGCGATGGAAAGAATCAAAACCTGAATCATATTTTGTTTATAGAAGAGACTACTCTTGCGAACATATTAATAAATTCAAAGAGTGTCTAAAAAGTTTATCATGGTCTGAGATTTATGCAGAGTCAGACATAAATAAAGCTTTTAATAACTTCCATGATATGTTTTGTTTGTTCTACAATCTTTGCTTTCCAAAAATAAAAATAAAATTAGACACCTCTAATAAAAACAATTTCAAGTGGATCAGCAAAGGCTTAAAGAGAAGTTGTGGAACTAAGAGACAACTTCGATATCGTTATTATAAGAATAAAACTTCAATAAATAGGGAAAAGTATGTCAAATACTCCAAACTTTTAAAAAAATGCATATATAAATCGAAAAAACATTGTAATATCAAATTTATAGATAGGAGTACTAACAAGTGTAGAGCGACTTGGACGGTTATAAAAAATGAAATTGACAATAAACACCATAATGACATTTCCTCCATAAATTGTAATAATATTGACATAAATAAACCCATTGACATAGCTACAATATTTAATAACCATTTCATTGACGCATCGAATGACACTTTAAATGTGAATGTAGGAAGTAATATTATTAAGAATAGCATAATGCAAAATTCAATATTCTTGAGGCCTATGACGCAATCTGACATGAAAAGGGAAATAATGACATTGAATAACACTAATTCAGAGGGATACGATGGAATTAACACAAAAATTATTAAATCTTGCATGAAATAAAACACTTTTTAACGGATACTAGCGCGGTTTTATTGAATGTACTTTGGTATTTAGTTGGTATTTGGTTTGATTTTTGGTTTTTCCCGACGTTTCGGCACCTTTGCAGCTGCCGTGGTCACGGGGGACTGAAGCTACCCGTGAGCCTACCCTCAAGCGATGAATTTTTTTTTTTATACGTTCAGAAATTAAAATTTAACAAAATTTTTAATTATTTTATGTTGATTTATAATTTAATTTTATGAATTATTTAATGCTAAAAAGAGAGAGAAATCTACTGAAACTACCACCATTTCATAAAATTGGGAGGCCCCTCCAAGAAAGAAATGGCGAAAGAAAACTTGGAGAGGGAGCCGACCTCCGTCTTTTGTATTAATTTATTTATTTGCAAAAGGAACTAACCGTATCATTAGATCTTACAGTGTGTGTGAGGGGCTTTAGCTTGTGAATGATGGGGTCCCAAGCTGGTGGAATTTTCCAACCATCATCTCTATTGAAATTAGGATATTTATTTATTTCGATAGCCTCGCGGAGCATTCTAGGGATAAATCTACGTTCCCTAGCAAGGATTTGGGGTTTGTCAAATCTAATATAATGGTTGGGCCCCTCAAAGGCGTGTTCACTCACTGCAGACTTGTTATCGCGCCTATGTTTCATGTCAGCTACATGCTCTTTGACGCGGGTCCCTATGCTTCTCTTTGTTTGCCCGATGTAGGAGAGTCCACAGTCACAATCTAGTTTGTAGACGCCTGCAGCTTGAAGGGGGATATTACACTTGACAGGTCGTAAGAATTGGTTGATCTTCTTCGGCGGCTTGAAGTAAGTTTTGATTGACGCTCGCTTCAGAATGTTTCCAATCTTGTCAGTGACACCCTTCAAGTATGGTAGGATGGCAGGTTGACGCTCTACTGTGGCTGGTTTGGCGCGTTTTCTGTGATTGAGGTGTGGTACTTGCAACTTGTTGTTACGCAGTACTTGTTGGACGTGCTGAAGCTCAGCAGTCAGGTGTTGTTTGTCACAGATTCCGCGGGCTCTCTGAAACAAAGATTTCCCTACGGTAGCTAACTATATAGGATGATGGTGAGAGTCACCATAAAGGTATCTGTCTGTATGGGTTGCTTTACGATACACTGTGTGGCTCAAGGTTTTACGATACACACACAGTGTATCGTAAAGCAACCCATACAGACAGATACCTTAATGGTGACTCTCACCATCATCCTATACAGTTAGCTACCGTAGGGAAATCTTTGTTTCAGAGAGCCCGCGGAATCTGTGACAAACAACACCTGACTGCTGAGCTTCAGCACGTCCAACAAGTACTGCGTAACAACAAGTTGCAAGTACCACACCTCAATCACAGAAAACGCGCCAAACCAGCCACAGTAGAGCGTCAACCTGCCATCCTACCATACTTGAAGGGTGTCACTGACAAGATTGGAAACATTCTGAAGCGAGCGTCAATCAAAACTTACTTCAAGCCGCCGAAGAAGATCAACCAATTCTTACGACCTGTCAAGTGTAATATCCCCCTTCAAGCTGCAGGCATCTACAAACTAGATTGTGACTGTGGACTCTCCTACATCGGGCAAACAAAGAGAAGCATAGGGACCCGCGTCAAAGAGCATGTAGCTGACATGAAACATAGGCGCGATAACAAGTCTGCAGTGAGTGAACACGCCTTTGAGGGGCCCAACCATTATATTAGATTTGACAAACCCCAAATCCTTGCTAGGGAACGTAGATTTATCCCTAGAATGCTCCGCGAGGCTATCGAAATAAATAAATATCCTAATTTCAATAGAGATGATGGTTGGAAAATTCCACCAGCTTGGGACCCCATCATTCACAAGCTAAAGCCCCTCACACACACTGTAAGATCTAATGATACGGTTAGTTCCTTTTGCAAATAAATAAATTAATACAAAAGACGGAGGTCGGCTCCCTCTCCAAGTTTTCTTTCGCCATTTCTTTCTTGGAGGGGCCTCCCAATTTTATGAAATGGTGGTAGTTTCAGTAGATTTCTCTCTCTTTTTAGCATTAAATAATTCATAAAATTAAATTATAAATCAACATAAAATATTTTTTAAATTTGAGATTTTTGCATTTACAATGCTATTTTTTTAAACAATACTAAATAATATACTAGAAAAAATACGACTCGCACCAGATCAATACTCAGACGGGAATCGAACCCGCGACCTTTGGATATCCGGTCCAATGCTCTGACCGCTGAGCTACCGAGCCACTTTTCGAGGTTCGATTCCCGTCTGAGTATTGATCTGGTGCGAGTCGTATTTTTTCTAGTATATTATTTAGTATTGTTCAACATAAAATAATTAAAAATTTTGTTAAATTTTAATTTCTGAACGTATAAAAAAAAAAATTCATCGCTTGAGGGTAGGCTCACGGGTAGCTTCAGTCCCCCGTGACCACGGCAGCTGCAAAGGTGCCGAAACGTCGGGAAAAACCAAAAATCAAACCAAATACCAACTAAATACCAAAGTACATTCAATAAAACCGCGCTAGTATCCGTTAAAAAGTGTTTTATTTCATGTCTAGTGAGCGCGTAAGCTTGAGAAGTGAATAAATCTTGCATGAATGAAATAGCAGATATTTTGGCACATTTGGTAAATATGTCCTTCAAGTCAGGAATTTTTCCTGACGTGTTAAAACTGTCGGTTGTAAAACCACTTTACAAAAAAGGTGATAAGAAAGACATCAATAATTACCGCCCTATTACCCTTATTACAATATTTTCAAAAATATTTGAAAAATGTATGTACAGAAGACTTGTTGACTTTTGTGACAAATATAATATCATAAGCAATGAACAATATGGCTTTCAGAAGGGAAAAAATACGACTTTAGCTTCATTTACGCTCCTGGACACCATACTTAGTAATCTTAATACCAACCGACTCACTACAGGACTATTTTTCGATCTGTCTAAAGCTTTCGATTTCGTTTCCCACAGCTTATTATTAAAAAAACTGGAAGCTGTAGGAATAAGAGGTGTAGCACATCAATGGATATCGTCATATCTATCAAACAGAAAGCAGTTTGTCACAATTGACAAAGTAATTAAACGCGAAATGGTCACATTTTCTTCAAAAGATCGAGAAACTAATAAAGGCGTTCCTCAGGGAAGTATTCTAGGGCCGATACTATTTTTGCTATATATTAATGATATAACTGACGTAACAAACCATAAGTGCATCATGTACGCTGATGACATCTCAATTATAGTGACATCAAATAAAAATGTGAATAATTCAATCGCTAATCATGAAGATGACATAAATAAAACGGTTGACAAAATCAAAGAATGGCTAGAAAGAAACAATTTGACTTTAAATTTAAGTAAATCAGTATTTATTCAATTTAACAAATCAAAGCACGCTAAATACAATTTTAAATTAAACATTAATAAAATCAAACAAGTGTCTCATACAAAATTTTTAGGAGTTACTATTGACGAAGATTTAAATTGGAAGCACCATATCGATAACACAGTGGGGCAATAGTACAGACTGGAAAAGAGCTTTTATAGCTCAAAAAAAATGCATCAGAGCAATCTGGGGAATTCCGCCAGATGAATCGTGTAAACCATTGTTTAAAGATCTTGGTTTATTGCCGCTACCCTCACTGTACATTTTAGAAATTTGTAACTTTGTGGTCAGAAACAGACATTTATTTAAAAAAGCTAGCGATTGCTCAAACTCTAGACAACGTAGATACCCTCATACATTAGTTCCGAATGCAATTAATAAATATGTTCGTTACGGGAAAAATTGTTTGGCCATGAGTGTCAGAGTATTTAATAAAATTCCTAATGAATTCAAAGCATTAAGACCTGAATCATTTAAAAGGGAATTATTTAAGTGGCTTATTAATAAGAATTTTTATAGCGTTAATGAGTTGTTTGACCAAAGACGTTTTTGACTATAAGTATGAAAACGATATTTGACTATAAATAAAATAAACTTAATAGTAGGTATTGTATAATGTAATAGTAGGTATTGATAATAATTTTAATACGAAATATGAATTAATTTGAATTATTTTATTTGTGAAATTGATTTATTTTTAGCTTCATTATAATGTCATTTGCTTACCATATTAAAATTGGTAAAACATGAGTCCATTTTAAACAACTTAACACCTTTATACCATGTTTTGTGCAAATAAAGATTTCTTATTTCTTATATTATTCTTATATTTCTTATTTTTGGTGATTTAAATGTTCTACGGGCTACTGTACTATAAGGTTTTTTCGCTCACTGTATCTGACAAAAAACTTCTCAAAAAGGTGTATCGCTCAGTTTGTATCAGTAAAAAAAGAAAAACAACAGACAGTTAACTATCATAGTTAAACATTTAACCATCTGTTCTCAACGGCTCATCGATTTAACCTTTACATTAACCACTCATGCGAAAAACTGCTTTATAATACATGTTCATCATTTAAATTCAATTATCATTATTTTCGTTTAGATAAAGTTGAAAATGCAACGTAAATATCACGCAAAAACTATATTGTAACAGACCATTGAACCGATAATAGCAATTAAGTTTTTATATTGATCTTGATACGACCATTTTGGGTTCCTTAAAAATTTATTAAAAACATTTTTTACAGATGACGATATTATGTTCCATTATCAGTCTAGTATATAACAGTTTTTTAACTCCACAATTTTCGACATGATTTAATACAGGAAAATTTAGAAAAAAGGTTATTTATAAGTATTTAGTAATTTTTCTCATCATCATTAAGTCAAGAGGCAGTATTTGCAAACTGACCACAGAACAGTGTTTTCTTGTTGTAAAGCCAACAAATAGCATATCAGCGTGAAAACAAAACATACATTCATCCATTTTTCTATTAAGCCAGTAAGTACAACGTAAAATCACTAAATTAAATAGAAAAAAAATCACGAAAGAAAAACGCATGAAAAACGCATGAAAACACGCGTTTCCCCAAACATAAAACTAATCTAGATCGATTGTTTACCCCCGAAAACCCCAATATACCAAATTTCAGAGAAATCGTTAGAGCTGTTTCCGAGATCACTGAAATATACATATAAATAAATATAAAAATAAATATAAAAATAAATGTAAAAATCCTATTTGTACAATTATCCTACGACATATACAAGAATTGTTCGTTTAAAGGTATAAGATGTTAACGGTAACAATCAACAGGTAATTCAATATTTCATTTATCCCGCAAATCCCATTTTTTGTCAAATTTATAATGTCTACAGAACCCAACTCCTGTCGCTAGTCAGCTGCCACTTTTTTATTCAAGTTTTTGTCCCAATCAAGCTTACGATCCGTTGATGTCTAAACTGTGGCCAGTAATACTCAACAACTTCGATTTGTCTACTTAATGTTGTCAACGTTGTGTTGCGATTGCGACCTATAGTCAAGGATATCCCGATGTTTGGAAACCGGTGACCTTTGCCTTAGGCTAATCATTTTACGCATTTTTTAAATATATTTGCGAATAATTTATACAATTATGACATAAGTATAATTCTGCTATATTTATATCAAGTTTAAAACCTTTGTAAGGTCATTATTTCCGTTTGTATGCGATACAATAGGTGTTTCTAATCATAAAAGTAAATTGCTGTCATAACATCGTCCCTAGGACACTCGAATGACTATCCTCTTATAAAAGGTGTATAAAGCTTTGGAATAGCTTACATCTTAATTAGTGCGCCATTTCTAATCTGATTTAATGAGACTTGAGTATTAATATTTTATTTCATAAACTTAAAGGCGAAGCTTAGGTACTCCTAAATGAGTAAATCATTTAACTGTATGAAGTAATTGTATAGAGATATTGGCCATATAAACATAAAATAGTACTTACCAAAATAATTGTATTAAAAACAAAACTTTACTTTGAAACTAAGTAGTTTTTGAATAATGACGCTATTGATTGTACCCCGAAGTCAAATAGTAATAATTCCTTTGAAGAAGTCACAAATATATCAATTATAACTCATAGTTCATTAGACTTCTGCCTTAGGACACTCTTTAAATGGGATACCCGTATCTTTATGGTACATCAACACGTATCGTTTGTGTACAGTCTTATGCTATTGATATAAAGTTCATTTTGTCATGACAGCAAAAAAATATACTGGATTGTTGATCTGTAAATCACCTCGCAAGTTTGTAACAGAAGTTCAATATGTTTTGCCCTTCATAAAGTGAAGATGATAAGTTAAATTATTGCTTGGGTGGTCAGTTTCTCCATGGAGAATATTTTTTTCAGAGTATTAAAAATGCTATTTTAAGACAGCGATGCGTGATCTCGATTTTAAGATGACAATCTGATAATTGGAAAATTCCAATGGAACTGGCAAGTCTTTAAATTAAGATAGGCATCGTATGGTAATTCAATGTTATCCTTTAAATTATTTGCTGCTGTAAATGGCGTAAACGATTGCATCGAACCTATCAGGTATCGCATCGGTACACCAAGATTTTGTGAGTAGTCACTCTGTCACTAAAAAGAGATAGTATGGTCACTTAAGTTGCTTGCTTACCTTTAAAAAGGACATGTCCCATCGCGCCTATGTCATTTGCCTCACCATTTTCACAAAATGAAAGTCTATCGCGTCTTAATCAAAGTAGTATGTCAGAGTAGGTATTCTACTTCAGATTAATAATTATTTTCTGCATTCAAAAGTGGGATTTTTAAGTTAAAACGCTTTGAAATCACATTTTTTTTCATGATGAAAATACTTCAGAAAACAACTTAATGTTTTTGTAATTGTTTTTCTAAATATAAAACAATTCTTGACTGATACTATACCTAAATAAAATGTAATTAGCATTTTTTTATTATGAAAGTAATTAAAAATAAAATAAAACTGGGGCAACGCTGGAACATCTCCTTTAGCCACATATTAGTCTTTAATAAAGTGGTTATATTTTCCTTCGAATAATGAGTTCTTATCATCATACGATAATTTTATTTGTTTATAAACTAAATCTTTAATGATTACACTTCGCAGTTCGCACAGGCAATTAGTCTTCGAACTTATTAAGTTAAAATTTTGTTTCGGCTAGATCTCAAATTTAGCAGAATATTTACGGTAAGTCAAGTATATTGTAGAATTTAAGCAATTTGCTCGTCTATTTCACACTAAAATACGACCTTATTGATATCATTACATCGTCGTATCGTCAATAAAGACAGCAATCACCACGATTGATGTAAACTTAAATGACGAGAACGTTATAAGGAAGAAACATGTAATGTTACGTGATGACGTGACAAAGTTACCGTGAGTAAAATCCAATCAGTTGGTTATGCAACCGTAATAAGTTCACACGTAAACTATGACTATAATTGGCTATCGATATAAATTGGTGATGAACATTCGAAATGATTGGATATTAAAAGCGTATAAAATTACTTGTTGCTTGCGTACGTGTAAATTGAACAGCAATGGACACACGGAAATATTTATTAAGCGTACTAATAAGCACTTCTGGTTAAGACCATTATCATTAATTGTTTGTAACAGCTCAAATATTTGGAACGGAAGCTTTGAAATAAACAGCTTTTAAAATGCCAGGTTTCGTATGAATGAAATGTATATGTTACGGCTAATACCCAAAGTGCGGCTGAATGACTCAAGTTGAATTTAAAGTAAAGCGACCCGGTAAAGACAGACCAATAAGGTAACACGAGTAGAGCCTTATGCAGCATTCGCTAACCACGCGGGATTACGGCACAGCATGATTCGCAATGCTGTAACTGAAGCAAACCACTCGACCGCGGAAGGTTCTTGGATATCATTTCACTGGCATAAGGTGTGCTAATAGGTTTAGGTGATTTTTAGCCCAGTCATTTTGTAGTTTACCCTATATGGCTGAATCAGTCCACTATCCTTTTAAATGAGTGTCTTCACAATTTTCTTTTTCATTTTATTTAGTTTGTCAATTTGTATTATTTATACAGTATTTAGATGTTACTTTATAAGTATTAAAACGCTAGTTTTTTTTACAATCTCTATTGTCATAACATGTCAGTTTTTCACACAAAAAAAAAACTTTTTGGCGAATACTTTAAAATAAAATGTTACTTAGTTATTATGCCAAAGTATGTATTGTGTTTCAAAGACTTCTAAAGATATCATTTGCATTTTAGTATTACTCAACCTAAATAACTCAGTTCGGTTTTACGTGAACAGTCCCCATTAAACAGCCTATAACATTATTCAGTGAGTGTAATTCTCAACAAAGCTGTATAAGTAAGGCATTTGTTTTGTAACAAACCAGTCCCATGCACGGTCAGACAAAAACGCAGCCGTTCACACGTGCCGGATACCGACAATGTGTATTTTAATGCGAATTGCGATAGATTTAGTAAGTACTTAAATAATATTCGCATTTGTCAGTTAGTCAATAATATAATTTTCAACTGGCAAATTATTTCCAGTTGTAGGAAATTTACTATTGTAAAATCCATACGACTGCCACTGCCAGTAATTTTAAAACAAAAATATCAATGTCAGTTATTTGTAACCTTTAAAATCTTGTCACGCCGCGTATAGTTATAGTTTGGGCTTTAAAATGATTGTGATCGTCAGACTAAAAGAATTTCAACCTAAGTGCAGTTTTAATAATAAAAGCCGGGCCAGACTGTTGCAAACAAGCCCTCCACATCGGTCTCTACCGTGTGGTTTAAAACAATGTAAACACGTGTTAGCAACAACAAATCGTTTGACCTTCCACAACCTCTGTGGACGAGACGCCGCTTGTAAGATGGGAGCCTTGGACGCAAACACCAACCGTGGGCTCCACAAGTCTCCAGCCAAGGTCACCCCTGTGGAAAACTTGTTTGCAACAGTCTGGCCCGGGTTTTACGGTTACACTATTTTCTATTTCTACACACAAAAAATCATTAACTCTGTTTTGGGTCAAGGAATCTGATGATTTCAGGTTGAAATGACCAGATTTAAACCCTCCCTGAATTGAAGACAAAGCTGTTATGAATGTTATTGTTATGAAATTCAAGGTAAAAAAACAACGTGGTTGTTTGATAATTTGCGGTTTCGGTAACAATAACCTGTTAAATACTTTTTGTCGGTTACTATAAAATTTCACTCTCTCCATATTTTTTCCGATGTTTGTATTCGATGGTTACGTGATGTTATTGTAGTGTGTACGTGATTATTGCCGGCTGCTACAACCCCATACAACCTTACAGGCCAGTTCTTCGGTAAACGAAAGTGGATGGTTCGGAACGTGATGCCAGTGCGTTCGGTAAAAACTTAAATCGACATTTTGTCGTACTCGAAGAATTTGAAAAGATTCTTTAGTTAAGAGGACGTGACTGTATGTGTTTGTAACGATATTTTTGGTTCTTTTCAATTGATTGAATAAAGATTTAAATTGAAAATGAGAGCTGCACATTACACAGTGACGTTATAAATAAACATTGATATTTTTTGTGTGAACAATTTTAAGGTGAATTTAGTAAAAAAATGTGTGTCTGCAACTAACAGAACTTTATATTAAATTCGAATGAAATGTCTATTTGATTTGATTGCTCTTCTTTTTTTAGATAAATTAATTTCCTTTTTAGGGTTCCGTACCCAAAGGGTAAAAACGGGACCCTATTACTAAGACTCCGCTGTCTGTCTGTCTGTCTGTCACCAGGCTGTATCTCATGAACAGTGATAGCTACACAGTTAAAATTTTCACAGATGATGTATTACTGCTGCCGCTGTAACAACAAATACTAAAAACAGAATAAATTAAATATTTAAGGGGGGCTCCCATACAACAAACGTGATTTTTTTTGCGGTTTTTTGCTCGATATTAATAACGACAATAGGTACATAGTTGAAATTTTCACAGATGATGTATTTCTGTTGCCACTATAACAACAAATACTAAAAACAGAATAAAATAATTATTCAAGGATACTATCTATAGAACAAAAGTGATTTTTTGCCGTTTTTTGGTACGCAACCCTTCGTGCGCGAGTTCGACTCGCACTTGGCCGGTTTTTTTATTTATACCGTCAAAGAAACGCGAGCTCCTATAGCGAGTTTTTATATACAGGCTGTTCCAAAACTTTGCCACATGGAAGGAAAGTACCATAAACATAGAAGAAAGGAAATTTTACTAAAAGAAGACTTCATTTTGTTTTTAAAAAGAAACGGAACTGCATTCAAATATTTTTTTTTAAATCGCATAAGTCGATACAAGTTGATACAATCCGTAATAATTCGAATTTAATTGTTAAATTTCATAGTCTTCATTTTGTTTAAAATGCTGTTACTTAAGAAAAAATAATCCTTATTATACCTTTCGATTGGTATCGTAAAAAAATGATTGTTTGTGGTGGCTTTGATACCTGGTTAAGGCAGTCGATTTTTCAAAAATCTTTGAATGCAGTTCTATTATTTTTAAACACAAAATGAAGTCTTCTTTCAGTAAAATTTCCTATCTTCAATATTTAAGGTACTTTCCCTCGATGTGGCAAAGTTTTGGGACTTCCTTTATATTTGCTACAGCCGTTTTACTAGTAGCAGTATACTTATTACAACATTGTTGGAGACGTACGGTATGATTGATCGCATCATACCCAGCTCACGTCTGCGTACGCGCCGATTATAAAATTCGTTGTTAATGAATTAATGATCGCCTCGCATTATCTCCACAACGCATCGATTCTTTGAAACAGATGCTTTGAAGATACATTGTAACGTCCATTTCCGAAACTTTTCAAGTTCGTATACTTTTACTTTATTTTAAAAGGTTCCTTACAAGTGCGTCATATTGTAGGTTGATAATTTTTAAAATTGCTTTAATCCAATATTTTAACAGCTGAGTTCATAAAATCATAATTACCGACTTCGAAAGTAGATAAATACAATATTGTGAATGCAACTTTTGACTTCATTTATGAATATCGCATGAAATTCACATGCTTTATTTTTAAATTCAATTTATAATCAGAGAATTTGAGAGTTATATTTGAAATATATTTTGTTCCTATATTATAAAGAGCTTAAATGCAAAGTTAAGTATTAGTTTTAATATTGTAGGTATCATTATTTTTGACCAATTTTATCAATATCTTGTTTGTTGTTTTTTATATCAGATAGAACTCTAAAATGGCCGATATATAGTTGATATAATAATAGCATTCGCATTCGCATACTTCGTGACTGAAGCAAGTGCTCAAACGCTAACAATTAGCTGCGCACACGTCGAAAAAATGGCGTCGTCGCACTGAAAGTTGAGAGATAATTATTAAGCTTTAACCACCCGGCTGTTGGTTATCGCAACTAATTCATGGTTATTTGCCTATGTTTACATTGTCTGTGTATTAAATGCCTTATTTAGTACATGTCACGTCAAAGATAAGACCAAAATCATACAAAATTGTAATAAAATACGTGTACATGCAATATTATCAGTGGTTGGGTAATTTAATTTTGCACGACATATTTTATTATATTTATGTATAAACACTATAGGAGACAGTTTTTAGCGTTATCCTATCCCACAGTGGTTAATTCAAATCCTATCAAGTATATTTTTTGTAATGAAAACGTCTAATATCCTTGTGTTATTAAAATAAAACACTTTTCTTAATACAAGTATTTAGGTATGTTGTTATAGAAATTCTAATCTCGTAACCACTGCCCGAAATGTATAAAAAATGCAAAAATCAAATAAGCGCTATCGCACACGGGCAACTTAGTCGCCCTGCAACTGTTTTGTCTCTGTCTCAAGTCCACGGGTTTATATGGAAGCGCGCACACGAAGCGACGCGGTCGTCTGCAACTTTTCATACAAACCATGTGAGAGACAAAATAGTTGCGGAGACAAAAGTCCCCCGTGTGCAATGGCGCTAAGCGCTATCGCACACGGGCAACTTAGTCGCCCTGCAACTGTTTTGTCTCTGTCTCAAGTTCACGGGTTTATATGGAAGCGCGCACACGAAGCGACGCGGTCGTCTGCAACTTTTCATACAAACCATGTGAGAGACAAAATAGTTGCGGAGACAAAAGTCCCCCGTGTGCGATGGCACTAAGCGCTATCGCACACGGGCAACTTAGTCGCCCTGCAACTGTTTTGTCTCTGTCTCAAGTTCACGGGTTTATATGGAAGCGCGCACACGAAGCGACGCGGTCGTCTGCAACTTTTCATATAAACCATGTGAGAGACAAAATAGTTGCGCAGACAAAAGTCCCCCGTGTGCGATGGCGCTAATGACACAAAAAAATAAATTGACTACCACGACCACTTGGTGCAAATGTAGTGCTAGTGATCCTACCTTCTGCGCCAAAATTTCGGGTTCGAATCCTGGTAGGAGCAATGTTAGTGTGATGAGCACAAGCATTGGTTCCCGAGTCATGGTAGTTTATATTTATTTATGTATTATATTCGTTATTTAGTAACTACCCATAGTACAAGCGCTGCATACTTCGGGACTAAATAATTGTAAAAAACAAGTTTAATTAATTATTCTGATGAAAAAGCCTAGTAGTTTGTTTTATCCAGAGATCTAAAGCGTTGACATGTTTAAAATTCATAAACTTCTATAAATTATATCAATAATGCGGCGTTACAGACGAGTTTATGAGATAATTTTAAGAGTTCTTTCATGTTAATTTTAAGGGATAAAAATGATATATCTGACATTCCTGGGTCTTAGTGATGCGTTTTTTTAAATATCTATCTTTATATCTCCGACAAGATTCGTAGAAAAACTTGTGATGGTGATAATGATGAGTTTAATAGAAAATGAGATAAGCATCAGAGATAACATTATAGACCCGGTTTCAGCATTCAAATAGCCTATTTATTAAGTTATGGTTTAGTTATGAGTAACTGTAAATTTTAGAAGGTTTATGTGCTAGTATAAAGGGCCCCGGAGACGGTCAAATGGTTGGACTCAAACCCTACGTGTTTGATGAATTCGGTTTGAACGGTTTACAAACGGCACTGCGCATTTTGGTTCAGTACGCTGTCGTAATTAGACTTGTGACGCAGACAAGATGTCCTCGAACAAGGATCGCGATTTTCTTATGTTTATAACGTTATGTCCTGCTTAAAAAGAGAGAAAAAAAAGAAATAAATCGGTCCAAACAATAGTATAGCCTAAGATCCTGTTTCACACACGAACATCTTCAAAAAGTGCTAGAATCTACCGCACCAGATGATTATAAAAACTTTCTAGGAATGGATGATGTCGCGTCGGAACACGATCAAACGGCGCGTCAAACACAACAAAAATATGAAATCTAAAAAGCTACCTTTGTAAACGATCAAAATGGTTTGACTCAAACCAAAAAGTGTTTGAATCAAACCGTTTAACCGTCTCGAGGGCATTTGAAGATTATAAACTAGTAAACCTGCCCTTTTGAAGTTATTGGGCTATAATACTGTTATTCAAATATAGATATTAATTGAATTTAATTTGCATTAACCTTGAAAAGTCAGTTTTATGTAAACATTGCATATTCAACATCTTTTTAGAAAGTATTAATGTCACAGATTTTGCATAAATATTATAATTAAATTATCACGTTCCTTCAGTTAATCTGATCTACTAAATTCAAATCTAATCGTTGAGTAATATTTGTGAAACTAAATTCCTCAGGTTGGGTTTGTGATAAATAACTGAAACACTACCTTTTCTTACACGGCAGTTAATGAATATTCTGTTTAAGAATTAGATACTATATTATGCTAAGCAGATACAAATTTCCGCTTGGATACGATTTCATTGCCTAAACTAAATGGCATTATTAACACTGACCTCAACTGTTTCGTAATGAGGGTCGATGACCCTCGCCGCATATTCTGAGTTCGAAATTTCACTTTCGATGCGCGGGCGCTGTGCGGCGGGCGGATCAATTAATATGTTATAAACAGAAAGTTCGAATGTGATTATTCATATAATTTATTCAAACAGCTTTTATGAAGCGATTTCGAACAAAATGATGTGCTAACTATGAATATTTTTGTAAAATTAAGTTTAATAAGACATGTTTTTATCGATTATATGATTAGGTTTTCTACTGGGTGCAACAGAATTTATTACGCGGCATTTATACATTTATTATTCATTCACTAATAATCGTTGAAGCTTGAAGATATATTTTCATTAATTTTAATGATTGTGAAACTCAGCACATGTGAACTAAGTCATCATCCTCCTACCCTTACCCCAATTTATTTGGGGTCGGTGCCAACATGTGAACTAAGTAAACGCTTTAATAATTATTTAAAGTTTCCGTTCTCGACAATAACGTCCATCCAAAATGATTAAATATTGTATTATTATGAAAAGCTATAATTATATCATTTTTTCCACATATTATTATATAACATAACCTCCATCATTAAAAATACTGGCTGAAAAATTTTCACCGAAGCTATTGCAATGCCGCGGTACCGATTCGTTGTTATGTCACTCCGGCGCCGGATTGTTGGCATTTCAGACGCCCCCAAATGCCAAATTTGACAGTTTCCCGCCATTCCTGCTATTAGTCACTGTGAGCGACGGCCTTAATATCGACTTAATACACCATCTTTGGTACGATCATCATTTGATGTCAACGTTGGGACGTTGGCCGTTGAAGATGTCAATTATAAAATTGTCATGGTTAGTAGTTGAGTGAATTTTGTGAGGAAAATTACTCGGAAGAGTGTATAATGTGCACGAATATACCGTTAACTGAGCATTAAGCTAATGGTATAAATAAGTAGAAATGATAATTTTGGTACAAGTAGGTAACATTAAAAAAGAAAGCGAGAATATCGAAAAACTTCACTATATAAAATACGAGTACTGCATAGTTTCGAATTAACTTTTTAATAAATCGTCCTTTATAAAAATGAAATAAAAACATATATGCAACAATTTGTTTTTGAAGTCGGTTAAAAATATGTTTTTTGTCCACAGGAAATATTGGATTACAACATCGGAGATATCGCTAGCAAGGTCCTGTAGCGACTTTGTTAAAGGTATGTAAGATTTCTAACCTTAAGGTGGTACCCTGAGCGAAAGTGGCGCCGCGGTGAATTTTATTTAATATTATAATTCTAATACACAATTTTAATAATGTTTATCATGGAGATTTTAGGGCCCACAGTCTAGTATTTTCAGACAGTATCGTTACATTCCCTAGTAGTCACTGCTAGAAGTACATAGAAAAACTGCTAAAAGTGGGCCGTTTTTGACACATTTGCTATCTACTTCTACGAATGACTACGAGGGCATGTAGTGATACCTTCTGAAAATACTAGACCATGGGCCCTAAAATCTCCACGATAAACATTATTAAAATCTTTTCTATTAATAACTCATTAAATAAAAACCTCTGAGGGCGCCACTTTCGGTCATACAACCGCCTTAATGATCACAAAAATTTGTATTCTTATAGTTGTATTCTTGTAACATCATATTTCCGTAACCCAATGATCCTCTTTTTTGTGCACAAGAGTAGTAAGGATTCGAGAGGTCGTGCTCACTTCTGAGCCTGAACTCCCGGTGTTTCAACTCTCGACTTAGGGGCAAACCAAACCTAAAAAAAAAAAAAAAAAAAAAAAAAAGTGAAAACCCCTCATTTGAATCGATGGCAGTGGGTCCCGGAGCGCTATCTCTAACCGTTTCCGAGATACTTTTTTGTTGAATTCAATCCTAGTTGATTAACTAATGAACCCTCGTTAATGACACCTCGACGCTAATGGCACACTCAAGTTCATGTTTTTATGTTTCTCCTTAATTACATTCATTTCACTATTATTTAATGCACCTAAACTTATCAACTACATATATTTTTTTCTTAGCTGTATTTCAACCAAGTTAAACCACATGCCTTTTTTAATTTATGTTTTATCATACAAAGTACTCCTTATCTTGCGAGCACCATATTTATTTGTCTTAAACGTTTAATCATTCAATATCGAAATGCTTTAGCAACTACTTTAAAATATTTGATTCCACACACATAATTACTTTGTCCATTAATTTAATTCATTAAATATTTGTCATACCATTACAGCATTACAACTTTCACTAATTTTGTTTCTTAACTACTTTAGCTAACATTTGTGTATTTATTATAAGTAACCTAATTAATTTTAAAACCGTTTTTGTATTATTTAAGTTATAGTTAAGTTATTTTGTATTTGTTAATTGTTTTAGTTACTTACTTATTAAAAAAATATACACAAAGAAAGTTTTATTCATTTTGTTACCTACTTCAATATAGAGTAGACGTTAAACATGATTCATTTTGAACATCCATTTACTACAATTGTCGCCGGCCCAAGTGGTTGTGGTAAATCTAATTTTGTGTGTGAATTTATTAAAAATATGAAATATATATGTAATTTAGAATTTAAAAACATATTGTGGTGTTATGATGAAATGCAACCATTGTACAATTTAACTGCTGTTAATTATTATCAAGGAATTCCTGATTTAAGCATGTTTGATGGCAAGGAACCTCAATTAATAATAATTGATGATCTTATGAGGGAATCTGATGGACGAGTAGTTGATATTTTCACTAAAGGGAGCCACCACAGAAATTTAAGTATATTCTACATAACACAAAACTTATTTCACCAAGGGAAAGGACAGCGTGATATGTCATTAAATTCTAGTTACATTGTTTACTTTAAAAATCCTCGTGACAAAACTCAGATACGTTATCTTGCTCGTCAACTAGTACCTGAGAATCCTAAATATGTTGAGGATGCATACAACAAAAACATTATTAAGTAGTGCATACAACAAAAACATTATTAAGTAGGTAGTGCATAATGTTACAAACTTATCATTAGCTTAATCATTCTTATTGTAGATACTTC
This sequence comes from Agriphila geniculea, assembly GCA_943789525.1. Classification (NCBI taxonomy): domain Eukaryota; kingdom Metazoa; phylum Arthropoda; class Insecta; order Lepidoptera; family Crambidae; genus Agriphila; species Agriphila geniculea. The sequence continues at coordinate 26,105,198 of OX038871.1, forward strand.
TTCATATATATTCAAATCTAAAATATAGGTTATGATTTGAAAATGAATAAACTATTTATTTTGTAACATTTACTTGTTTTTATTTATTTCAAAGGTTTTTAAAATAAAGATTAAAATAAATTTTAACTCATTTATTATACAAAACTTAAAATAGTTTACAAATACATCATATTTTATTAAATCAATATAAAAGACTTAAACATATATTTAATCAACTCATCATTTTCTAATGTATCTTCATTAAACATTTCAACAAAATCACTAAGAGACATACCTCTAAACTTAAGATACAAATACACAAGACAGTATTCACCACAAAGAGATGAAAAAACATTTTGTATAACTTTATTGTTATAAATCCACCTACTTGTGTTCCGTTTTAAAAAAGTTAAATGGTAAGTATTAGGCTTTCTACCGAAAGTATCAAAATATTCTCCAACACCATCTGTGCTTATGTAAATGGCTACCCAATGCGTCCCTGGTTTTGTATCAGGATCTAAATTACTAACCAAATAAATAGGTGTTGTCATATGAATCGGTAATCGATTAGCAGCAAAAACATTATTGAGTAAAGTAGGATGTATTATTTGCAAGCATTTACTTATTTCTGAGGTATTCATGGTAGTATTATATGTCTACTACGTTCAAAAGTACACACTAATATACAATAAGTAAAAAAAGATACCAATCTTATATGAGAACAATTTTATTTAACTACTAAAATCTACGCTTACATTTCTATTCTTATCTATTTCTATTAAATTATCAAATTCAGCATAAACAATGCAATTGATTGTCTGAGTAAGAGCGTTTTCAAACCTTACTTCTAATCTAACACTTCCATGTTTTATTAAATTCCAATGTGAAGATGAATTCGCAGATAAATCTGGTGTAAGGTCAAAAGCCATTAAACAGTATCCTTTTGGATATCTATCTCTATTTATACCATTACCCTCATTCAAAAAATGTATACCAGTTCCTGAGAATAGTGTGTGATACATAACAGTATGAATCCCATTACTGAATGCAGGTTGTAGGGCTTTTGAAGGTATTTGCATACCATCAATGTATAAACTAAATGAGTTCATACCAAAGTTATCAAAATCATAAGGATTTTTATTAAAACTACCATTGAAAGCTGTATTATTAACAAATCCAATAATACACCGTTTTGGTATCTGTCCGAGGAAAACATTGTCAAGTGTTTTACCTTGCACACCAGATGGTATTGTCAAAACCTTAACTTCTGCTCTAGTGATTGGATACTTTGCTGTTGTAGATGCTAAGACTTTTTGATGAGCAAGCAGAACACTTGGATTAATTCGAGCCTTACGTACTAAAAGAGTAGCATCAGTTATTGATACTTTCACTTTTATATCATTTGTTGGAGCCATTAGGTTAAAAGAATCTCTTGAACGAACTAGTTTTACACACATTTCTACTCCATTAATCATAAACTTTTCCTGATTAAATATATCACCATGTAAATGTCCAATCATTTCCACATCTTTACTTTCCTTTACATATTTTTGTCTTTCTGTAAAGCCTTTGTTCGATTCATCAGTATTGCTCATTTTTCCAGCAGTATCTTCATACCACATTCCACAAGTCAAATGTGATTGTTTTGCATGTGGGGCATAATTTAGAAGAGTTTCTATATATGCACGGTATCCATAAGTATTATTTGGAGGAGATATGAGTTTTTGATTTAGATATACATCTAATTGACTAAAAAGGGAATGAAGCCAATAATTAACTGGTGCTACAGAAGTTGTATCAGCAAGAGGTGTTAAATCTTGGTTCAATATCTTAGCCCTAATGTGAATCAATGTATGTGATAAATCAATATAATCATCACCAGATCCAGGAATTAAAAATTCTAATGGTCCGTCATCGCTGAGTGATGAAATAGGCTTATAATGAATCCATTGTCCATTTTCGATACTTGTCTGAGTTGATGGCAAAGCAAATAAATCCAGTTCTGATTTAGCACATTCACAAGAATTATTATGTAAGAACGACATTTTATTTTTAAGAAAAGATATCGTCGCTAATAATGTTTCTTTTAACTTTTTTAACTGTTCTTCCTTTCCGATTCTCTGATGGAATGAGACATTTTAAACTTAATCTTTTCCTTTTATAACCCGATCCTGTCATAACTCTGTCTATTTTATCATCGGCTTTTCTTTTTAAATTTAAAGTAGCTTCCTTAAAACGATCTCTAACGGATTCTTGTAAAGGTTTTGCTTGTACCATATCTGATAAAAGTCCTACACCAGCGTTTAATGCTTCTTTACCAATTACTTTAGCACCACTTGAAAATAGAGGGAGCACTGATCGAAACAATCCTCCCAAAAAACTCCCAATACCATGTCCACGTTGGTGTGGTACACCCTTATATATTACTCCGATTCCAGTTCCAGCTTGATGAGTATAGTAGTGTTGATATGGACAGATGTTGTTATTATGTTTTGTGTACATCGTTTTTACTTAAGTTAATTACGTTTGAAATGCAACTTAACGCAGCTCGTTCCGAACTCAAATGGTATATTTTCTCCAGTGTTAGATCTTATATCTATTTCAATGGTGTCAAACTCCCTACGCAATACTGGAATATAGTGCGGTGGAGAAAAAACATGCATTTTATTTGATCCGTATACATATTTAATAGGATCTAATGATATAATCCTCAACAACGGACACATTACATCTCCAACAATTTGAGGTTGTACAATATCACAATATATAAATAACTGAGATGGTAGTCCTAAATAAAGATTAGCAGGAAATTTACCAGTACGTCTAGTTGCTACATCAGTGTTTGGATCAAATCCAAGTTGAAGACTTAATTTTGATGAAAATTTTAAAGAAATTAGATCATCAATATTCCCGGTCAGACTTACATACTTGGAAATTTTATCATGTCGTAATTTAAACGTTTCTCTTGAGTTCAATGCTGTTAAAACATCATCTATATTTTCATAACTGGATGCTGGTATATGGTTTTTATATGTTACCACAGATGAGTCTGTTTCATTGGGCACAGCCATTCTTTTCCTTATGTACATGATATTATTATTATTTTGAACTGTAAACATAGTACAAGGATATTGAAATTCCACAATCCCCACTGACCATTCTCCTTCCAATTTGATAGATTTTGGTAGCTTTGTTGAAAAGTTTGTTGTCTTATTATCGGGAAAGTATGAGAAAGAACTGTTACTAGGTAAAGTTAAATAAAAATTTTCGATATTCATGATTCTAGACTCGATGCTAATATCCAACTATTAAACTTATTCGGATAACCTTTCCACTTCACGAGCAATTCCTTTCTGAGTCCCGAATACCGAGTACGAATAATTTTATCTATTTTATATTTTGACGTGGGATCATAAGTAACTTTTTGTAGTTCTTTTTCATAAAATGTACCTATAATAGGTTCATTTTTCAGATCTTTTAAAGTATACACCAACCATGGTGATCTTTTTATGATTGACGTTATCACAAATATCTCATCACTCCAATTTGTTTCATATCCTTTTTGGAAAATATGTTTATATTTTGTAATTCTCACATGATCACCGATGTTTAATTTAGGATTACTTAGACCACTACACCGAATATTTGATTTCTCATACAAATTACGCCAAACTGTCATGATATTATTATCATTAACATCACAAGGACGCATTTTAATACTTCTATGAAAGCTATGGTTATATGAATAAAGTAAATCTTGCAAAATGTCTACATATCTATAAGTGTTCTGGTGAGTGAAATATCGCCACATTTTCATTTTTAGTGTTCTTTGAAATCTCTCGACAATACTAGCTTTGATATCAGGATTATTAGTGGTATAATAATTAATATTGTGACTCTTAAAAAACTTTTGAACATCTTTTGATATAAATTCAGTACCTTTATCTGATTGTAAATGTGTAGGAGTAGTTTTAGCTTCACAAATTATGCTTTCAAAACATTTTTTTACAGTTTCAGAATTCTTTTTTTTCATAACCCTGGCAAAGGCATATTTACTAAAAACATCAATCACACACAATATATATTTATTTCCATCATTATATTCACTATAAGTTCGCATATCACTTAAATCAGCTTGCCAAAGCTCGTTAATATTTGATAGAATATATTTATTTCTTGAAAATCGTCGTTGTACTGGTTTGTGCAAAGTATAAGTTTCTTGTGATTCCAACCATTTCTTTGTTTCTTCTTTAGTCATTTTACTTTTCATTGCTTCTGACAATTTACTGAAACTGCTATAGCCAGCAGGATTAGAGACATCGTAATAAATATTATTTATTTCTAATAAGGGGTCCATCTCTCCCAATCAAGTTTTCTTTTTATTTTTCCCTCCTTTATATTCGGGTTTGATTGTGGGGTAGAGTAATTGATTGCGCTGGGAGATTCTGTTATACTTTCAACTTTTTTCCCAGAATCTGTTTTCTTTTTTGACATCACATTTATATAAGTTACTCTTTTTGGATTACCTATGTAGCTCATTGGTACTTGTAGATCCTTTAAAGCAGTTGTAAATTCCACCCAACCATGTGGAGAACTATTTTTAAGTGGTCTTACAACATCGTTAAGTAAGTCGACAATATTACTCTTATGCACCTCCTTGTTGTTTATAAAAACAGTACCTTGGTCGTTCCAATGAATCTTATCTTTATTTTTTAATAGTACATCAATTAAAAGCTCACCCTTTATTTTGTATGTCTTCGGTATGAGTTGAAGTAGTTGAGATTTAACATAAAAATCATTATTTTTTTCCTGTATTTCTTCACCACTAACTATCTCGTGCGTTTTTATGGAATCTTTTTTAGTATCTAAAGAATTTTCTGGTTTTACGTTTTCTTTTATATTGTGCACTGATTCACCAAAGTTAATTATAGGTATTTCTATTGGTTTCCGGTCTTTACCAATAAAATATAAATATCTTTGAAGAGTTTGTAAATAAAGTGCCCATTTTTCTCTATCCTCTAAGTTGGTTTTTAAAACTTTATTCATTTCTTCATCAAGTTGTGATAATGTTGTATTAGTATTACTATTATCTTTTTTGAGTTTTTCTATAACTTCAGGTTCAATCAATATCATTTTTTTTGCATTATCCATTTTCAATCACTTAATAAGCGAGTTCACTAGTGCACTCAAAACTGAACTAAGTATAATCGGTAAGAAAGCTCCACCTTTTTGGACTATGATATTTTTTCTTAGTTTATTTTTACCCTTTGAGATGAGTTTTCTTAATATATTTTTATACTTATGTAATTTATTTCTTTTTTCTTCCTGCAATGGAACTTTTCCTTTCAAAACATTGTAGATGCACTCGCAGATACAGTTAATTTCTTCTTCACCACAAGCTTTTAGTAATACTTTTCTAAATTTTGGTTTTAGAACATGTAAAGCTCTTAAGAACTCTTCATGTGTCTTCACTCGATATTTCATTGTTCAGAAATGAGAGGTTTTTGTTTAGAGCTACTATATTTATATCCCTTCTTAGGAATGTAACAAATAGTGTAATCATTTAGAAATATATTCGTTTTCAAACGATAAATATCATCTGTATTTTGTTTTAAATCAATCATTAGGTAGCCATGTGGCTTACTAGTGGCATCTCTATATGCATCTTCAACATATTTAGGATTCTCAGGTACTAGTTGACGAGCAAGATAACGTATCTGAGTTTTGTCACGAGGATTTTTAAAGTAAACAATGTAACTAGAATTTAATGACATATCACGCTGTCCTTTCCCTTGGTGAAATAAGTTTTGTGTTATGTAGAATATACTTAAATTTCTGTGGTGGCTCCCTTTAGTGAAAATATCAACTACTCGTCCATCAGATTCCCTCATAAGATCATCAATTATTATTAATTGAGGTTCCTTGCCATCAAACATGCTTAAATCAGGAATTCCTTGATAATAATTAACAGCAGTTAAATTGTACAATGGTTGCATTTCATCATAACACCACAATATGTTTTTAAATTCTAAATTACATATATATTTCATATTTTTAATAAATTCACACACAAAATTAGATTTACCACAACCACTTGGGCCGGCGACAATTGTAGTAAATGGATGTTCAAAATGAATCATGTTTAACGTCTACTCTATATTGAAGTAGGTAACAAAATGAATAAAACTTTCTTTGTGTATATTTTTTTAATAAGTAAGTAACTAAAACAATTAACAAATACAAAATAACTTAACTATAACTTAAATAATACAAAAACGGTTTTAAAATTAATTAGGTTACTTATAATAAATACACAAATGTTAGCTAAAGTAGTTAAGAAACAAAATTAGTGAAAGTTGTAATGCTGTAATGGTATGACAAATATTTAATGAATTAAATTAATGGACAAAGTAATTATGTGTGTGGAATCAAATATTTTAAAGTAGTTGCTAAAGCATTTCGATATTGAATGATTAAACGTTTAAGACAAATAAATATGGTGCTCGCAAGATAAGGAGTACTTTGTATGATAAAACATAAATTAAAAAAGGCATGTGGTTTAACTTGGTTGAAATACAGCTAAGAAAAAAATATATGTAGTTGATAAGTTTAGGTGCATTAAATAATAGTGAAATGAATGTAATTAAGGAGAAACATAAAAACATGAACTTGAGTGTGCCATTAGCGTCGAGGTGTCATTAACGAGGGTTCATTAGTTAATCAACTAGGATTGAATTCAACAAAAAAGTATCTCGGAAACGGTTAGAGATAGCGCTCCGGGACCCACTGCCATCGATTCAAATGAGGGGTTTTCACTTTTTTTTTTTTTTTTTTTTTTTTTTTTTTTTTTTTTTTTTTTTTTTTTTTTTTTTTTTTAGGTTTGGTTTGCCCCTAAGTCGAGAGTTGAAACACCGGGAGTTCAGGCTCAGAAGTGAGCACGAACTCTCGAATCCTTACTACTCACAAGGGATAGTGCTTGCCCTCACCTCACCTGATGTTAAAAGATGATAATGCTGAAAGGGAAGCGCACTACACCTGGAATCCTCATCACTGAGGAACTGGCTATCTCACCTCTAACTGCCGGAACACAACAATGGACAACACGATAAAAAATATTTTGTCAAAATAAAAAAAAAACCGTTTCTAGATTTGGCTCTCTAGTTTTAGAATTTTTAAATCAATATTTATGGAACTTTCGGAAAAGTTTTTCAACTTTTAAAACATTTTTTTGGCAAAAAAATATTTAACAAAAACTAAAATATATGGGTCATGCCTTTTTTCATTCTCTCTTCGAAAAGCAAATAAACAGAGCATGTTATTTTTTTGTCGTGTTGCACATTTTTAAATTGTTGTCATGGCGTCAGACTTAGGTAAGATGGTAGTCGCTAGCCAGGTGGACTTGAAATAATCCCTACCACCAACTAAACCGAGTACAAATTGTACCCCCCTGGGAATCGAACCCGGGACCACTGCATCTTACACGCGCGGGCAAACCACTAGACCAGAGGCGGTTGAGTTGTAGAGTCTACAGTGAAATAACTCAAATATGTGTATATTCTGTTTTAAAGTAATTAATTTCTTGCAAATAGAAAACTTACGAAACTTGTCTTCATCGCTCACTAATGAAAAAAAAACAACAATTAGATCTAGATTGAAGTGTAACCTAAATAGGCGTTCGTGAGAACATTGGGATTACAGAATGCGAGGAGAAACGTACGGCATTGTATGTGCTTATGAGCGAATAGTTGGCGCCGAAAGATTCTGTTAATTTACTGATATTTTCGCTGGTAGAGTAACATAAACCGCAGTCATGTGTTTTTTAACTTTTTTGTAGTGTTATATTTCTATTGGCTGTGAGGTCGTTGGATTTTTAAGAGTCAATAAACTCTCAAGAGTATTGAAAAACTTAAATAAACTACTTTTTAAGTTCAAACCAAAACATATCAATCCTCGCAACGGCATAGAGTACATTCTAGATTGAATATTGCGTTCTAGATCAGTGTTTCCTTATTAATGATACGCGTCCCCCAGGGTACGCGAGGTTGTATCAAGGGGTACGCGCAGCAATCTCTCAAAGTCAAAGTCAAAATATTTTTAGTCAAATCAACTTAATATAAAGCACTTTTGAATCGTCTATGTTTTTCTACCATCCATTCCAAACTTTTTTAACTGACAAGAAGAACGGACGCAAGAACTTTTTACTGAGCTATCATATATCATACAAACATCAGGAGGGCTACTCAAATGCCCACTTTTCTAATTGTTCGCTAACCTAAAAATTAAAAATAAGCCATAGACACCAAAATAACGTGTCATATGCTTGTCAATTCCATACAATACAACAATCTCTGTGATTTAAATAAACTAGCGACGTCTGACTTGATCGTTCAATCGCTTAATTTTAAGCTTTAAGTTAGCGAACGAATAGAAAAGTGGCCATTTGAGTAGGGGGGCAAATTTTATTATATATTTATCGTTCCTGCAATAGGGGTTAACGCGAGTTTGGGGTCTCTCTTGGAATGGTACGTAGAAATAGCTTATTGGGAACCACTGTTCTACATTGAAAATACTTTTTTAAGTAAAAATAATGCTAAATAGTTTTCCCACCGCGAGCGAGGCGGACCGTTCCGCCAGATGGCAGTAGCCTCGGTGTTGTATTTACAGCAGCGCTATCGGCGGTGATCACACCGCTCCACCGTCGAATGATTGGACCGCTCGTAACTATCTGCAATACTGAGTAAGGAACAAGTTGTAAGCACTTTTCTGTTGTCTTCAAACCGAAGGGCTAGCTTACATTAACTTAGTTGTTAGTAGAGTGCGAGTCGTACTCGAATGCAAGGCATTACTGCCTTTCCTGTGAGTGTTTAGACTTCTTCCAGTAGAGTGTCATTTGACTAATGCACTCTGCTAATACGCTACTAAAATGTCGATTTACGAGCTTCCAGTGGCGAGGAGTATTGAGCGGGGCATGAGCGGGCGCGCAGAGGGTGCCACTCGGAACAAAAATTTAGATTCGAGCTGAAAGACGTTACCGTAAAGTTAATATACCTAGAATTAACTTTATGAACGTTACTCGCTTTAGCCACCAATACGACCGTTTACTTGTTTCTACTAATGCAATATCCTAAAGCACTCTAAACAGCTAAGATAATGTCCAATAACCATAACCATATCACCACGAATGCGTGTATTGTAACGTGCCTTGCAAAGTATTAAAGAGCTCTAGAGAAACGTAAATTATTACCTATTAGAAACATAATTATATAGTCATTAATTTTAATTATTTATTCTTAATAACAAAGAGGTTGGCATGAAAACACAAAATCTGAAATTTCTTTTCAATTGTTACTTGTAGAGTTCCGATTTCAAAATTATTTCTATTTGTAAGATTCTTCAATATCAACTTATACTTAACTTATATAAACATAAATTACACTGATTTAGCGTCATTTTCACAGATATGTTTAAGCTTCATTTCAGATACGGAACAGTTTTTATTAAATTATCTATCAATTAAGTACTAAGTGGGTCTAGCATTCAATTTTGGTTTCTTCTCAACAGAAAATAAATTGAGTGTTAAGTAAACGTATGCGTTAACTCGCTACTGTACATAACCTCTCATCGCTCGTAGCTCACACCGCGCGCCATACGTTCGTACGCGGCGCATCGGCGCACGCGCACTAATCTCCGGCATCGATCCCTGTTAATTGATCACTCGCACCTGCCCGCCGACCGCCGCATCTGGACACATTTCTCTGAAACACTATCTTCGGAGATGACACAGACACGTATCTGGGCAAATATGATTCATTGTACCTATTTATTTTAGTTCAAAATATACCGACTTTATCCTGAATTAGTGCGTCCGCTGCGTTAAGCGGGATCCCGGCGCGGGGCGAAATAGATTCTAATTTATATTGATAATTAAGCTCTAGCTTAATCATCACTTGAAGCATCTGTCCGACAGAAAACCAGCAATCTATATTCCCGCGCCGTGTACCCGCGGTGGGATCCCGCTTAACGCAGCGGACGCCCTTAGGGTTAAGCTATATTTGACCGGTAGGCTCCTGGTAACGATACCGGTGGCGAGTGGTTTTATCGCTATAACGAACTTATTTTCTGTGTTTAAGCAAACAATAAAGAAAAAAATGGGAAACACCACTAGTTGAAAATCCATACATTACTCAACAATAAAAAACAAGAAATACTATACCAATAGTTTTGATTTGTATTGTGATTGATTACTGCAGCTATCTATTAAGTCGATCAAAACCTAAGTACGTACCTGTTTATTTAATATCGCAGTCTGTCTGTTTGTGTTGTCGTTCACTGCAGATAAATCTTCGGAATGAAGTCGTTAGAAATAGTAAAAGAATGAGGCTCAGTGATTCACGCCGCCGCCGCGCTGCGACTGAAATCCACGCTGCGAGTCGAATATTTGCTTTTATTGATAATTAAGTATTTAAAAGTTTTTGAAGTGAAAACTTCTTTAGCGGCGTTGTACGCTTTTTGTAATGGGGAAAAAATGCTAAACTCGCGTCAGTAAGAATCACGTGGCTGATCGAAAATGCGTAAGACGGATGTGACGGATGGAGAGTAGACAGCTGGCGGCGGAAGTAACCCCCTCTCTTTCTACGGTGGGTGTTGAAAATGGTGGCGCGTCATTTTAAGACGTCATGTAAACACTAGTGTCGCCAGCAACGCGCTTATTTTGAAATTGGAACTAATAGCAGCGATCTCTTCGGTGAAATCATAGACTTATTTATACTTTGTGACTATAAGTTTGAATCGTAGAATGCGTGCATGTAGAAATTAAAAAGGCCACTGGCGCGAAATCTTTAGAATTTTTCTCTTATTACAAACTGATTGAATTGTGTGACTGTATAGTAATAGGAAAGAAATCCTATCCTATTAGGATTCTATAGTTTTTATATATTAAATATATAAAAACTCTTAAGAATAAAAACAGCTGTGGTATAGACGACCTACCACCTTCACTGATAAAAGAGTGTGCAGATGAATTGGCCTATCCGCTTACTATCTTAATAAATAAGTCCTTTGATGAGGGAAAGTTTCCTGACATGCTAAAACAAACACTTATAAAACCAATATTTAAAAAAGAAGACAAACAGACTCTAAACAACTACAGACCCATTGCACTTTTATGTACGTTTTCAAAAATTTTCGAGAAAGCGATGGCTGAACGTATTTATAAGTTCTGCGAAAAGTATGGTATATTTGATGAGGCGCAGAATGGTTTTCGGAAAAAACGTTCCACGATCTTGGCTGTTTGCAAATTCATGCAAGAAGTATATAACCTAATAAATAATAAAAAATATGCAGTCGGAATCTTATTAGATATGTCAAAAGCGTATGATAGGGTGAGACATGACATCCTATTAAGCAAATTATACAGTATAGGAATACGCGGCCAAAGTTACAAATGGATTGCTTCGTATCTAAAAGACAGAGAACAAATAGTAGAGATTGAGAATTATAACGAAAAAACGTCTGAAATCGTTAAAGTTAGGTCGGACAGAAAAATCATAAACGCATCCATTCCCCAAGGTAGTGTGATTGGCTGTCTTTTGTTTTTAATTTACATAAACGAACTACCCAAAGTAATAAATGAACACTGTGTCCTTTTTGCTGATGACGTTTCTGTACTTACCTCGTGTCAAAATAACATAGATATAAAAGCAAAACTTAAATTAACGCTGGAACAAATTATAACTTGGCTAAACAAACACAATTTAAAAATTAACATTTCTAAAACAAAATTATTAACTTTCCATCCCTATCAAAAAGAACCTTTAAGCATTCACGTGAATTATGGCAATATCACTTTGGAACCAGTGAGCGAACACTCGTTGCTGGGACTAATCTTAGACACAAATATTACATGGAAGCCCCACATAAATAATCTAAATATGAAGCTGTCCCGATTCTCGTATGGCCTTCGCGAAATAAAGAGAAGTACTGATGAGAAGACTGCAATAGCTACTTATTATGCATATGCACATGCTTGGCTCAGTTATGGGATAATTTTATGGGGAAACAGCACAGACGCACAGAGTCTTCTAATTCAGCAGAAGAAACTCCTGCGTATCATAGCAAACATACCCCAAACCGACAGCTGCAAACCCATATTTAAATCTAAAAAAATCTTGACCATCCCATGCATGTACATATTCGAAATTTGTAAATTCGTAAAAAAATATCCTGAAAACTACACAAATAGACGAGACCTACCATCAAAATATGCCTTACGCGAAAAGACAACAAACAGACTTATGCTACCCGATTCCAAATTAAAACTATATAAAAAAAGCCCCTTAGTTATGGGTGTAAGTATATATAATAAGTTACCTACTGCGCTAAAAAATATAAATAATGAAAAAGAATTTAATAAAAAGTTAAAAGATTACCTTATATCAAAAAGTTACTATACAATACAAGAATACTTAAACGAAAAGATAGATTAATATATCTAACAATAATTATTATTACTTTTTAAATAAATATCTTTAGTTAGGTAAATATAAAAAAAGAAGCAGATTATATTATAGATAATAATTATATGATCATAAGATTTACAATTAAAATGACATGATATAGTGATATACCAAATTTATTTTTAATATTAATATTTATTTTATTTATCTTTATTCATTTATAATTATTCATTTCAGATTTAAAATACATAAACTAATTACAAATCATATTAACAGTTGTAAAAATAATATATAAAAGACTTTTTTATTGCCTACCTATAAAATAATGATAATAATAATAAGTCGTCCTCTCTACATGATAAAATTGCTGTGCCCTTTCTCAGGGTCTACAATGTACTTTGATATTGTATACCTACCATCTAGATAACATTGTGGAATGCAATAAATTGAAATTGAAATTGAAATTGAAATAATTTTAATCCTTTGCCGCTAATTTCAAAATATCAAAAATGCACAACGTTAATGTTCAAGTTTTCACTTTTGCCGGCACTCCCGGAGTGCCAACCGATGTTTTGTTACGTATGAATTAAGTGAATTAATCGTATTTTTGTATTTACTATCAGCGTCAGTCAAGCAGTATTCCCCATAGAAAAGACATCAACGCAATTCATCTACGCTATATTCAAGCTGTGCTATATGGCGTCGAATTTGTCGCTTCGGCAACGCTGTCCGTCAATTGTATTGTAATTTCATTACCTATTACATACCTAATATCAAGATATATCAATAGATATCAATCTACCTACTTTTTGGAATCTATGATAGTAAGCATAGTGTCTTATTCACTTCTCAAGCTTACGCGCTCACTAGACATGAAATAAAACATTTTTTAACGGATACTAGCGCGGTTTTATTGAAAGCACTTTGGTAATTAGTTGGTATTTGGTTTTCCCGACGTTTCGGCAACTTTGCAGCTGCCGTGGTCACGGGGGACTGAAGCTACCCATGAGTCTACCCTCAAGCGATGAATTTTCCAACCATGGTTGGAAAATGGTTGGAAAATTCCACCAGCTTGGGTCCCCATCATTCACAAGCTTAAGCCCCTCACACACACTGTAAGATCTAATGATACAGTTAGTTCCTTTTGCAAATAAATAAATTAATATAAAAGACGGAGGTCGGTTTTCCTCTCCAAGTTTTCTTTCGCCATTTCTTTCTTGGAGGGGCCTCCCAATTTTATGAAATGGTGGTAGCTTCAGTAGATTCTCTCTCTTTTTAGCACTAAATAATTCATAAAATTAAATTATAAATCAACATAAAACAATTAAAAATTTTATTAAAATTTTAATTTCTGAACGTTTAAAAAAATTCATCGCTTGAGGGTAGACTCATGGGTAGCTTCAGTCCCCCGTGACCACGGCAGCCGCAAAGTTGCCGAAACGTCGGGAAAACCAAAAATCAAACCAAATACCAACTAATTACCAAAGTGCTTTCAATAAAACCGCGCTAGTATCCGTTAAAAATTGTTTTATTTCAAGCATAGTGTCATATGGACTGAAGGCAAATAAAAAAATTAAAAACGGTCTCTTAAGGCAAGGCAGTTCACAAAATCTACTCTTTCACTATCTTTTTGGGATATGGTTGATTTACAACTTTAATTGGCTTTGATAACTTTTTGAACATGACTGGAAATCTCAAAACCATTTCGAGGAATAAGCTTTCGGTACAGTGTCTACTAATTAAATTTAAAAATAATTCTATATTTTTAAAGATATTTGTAATATTCAATAAAAAACTTTAACCTTCAAATGACCTTCATATGACGTCATCACATACAGATCCCCCAGCCATAATAAAAAAAAAGAAAAAAGGGCAAAGACAATTTTGACAATGAACTTGGCATTAGGGAAGGGTGGAAGGTGGAAGTGAAAAAATATCGATATAGGTAATATTTCTCAGAAAAAAATAAGATGAAATGGGATTATGACTAAGTAATGGATTCTAATTTTAAGGTATTGTAAAACATAAAAAATAGCAAAATAAACCCCTACGCGAAATTTTGGCTCGATTTGACGAATCTTACGATGATTTTTAAGACTAAAAAGTAGGAAAAAATCAAAATGCTCCAGTGACAAAATAGTGTCGACTATTAGAATCCATACGTAATTACCAAAAAAATGTTGTGGAAAAATTATTGTAAAAACATCTATCGATATATCAGAGTATATCGATGAACTTATCTTGTAATTTTTTCCACATCCCTACTATTAAATGTTTGTAAATAGAAATAAAGTATGCACATATTTACACAATGTTTATTATGTTATCCTGCAAATTTATCAGTCCACAAGCAATCGTTACAATTTCATCCATGTAGCCTACATCCAAAATAGACACAATACATACAATACATTTCGCAATTTGGGTAGATTGGGCGTGTCAGTTTTTACAAAGTTTTTCAGCTGAGTTTCCACTGGTAAGCATTGTTATTATAATTTCACCACCTCAAAAATTATTGCGGCAAATTAAGAAGGTAGGTTAGAACCGTCACAACTGGATTAAATGAATAAAATAGAAGAAATATTAACTATAACTTATTTGTTTACAAACAACCATAAAGTCATTATGACAGGTAATGACACTTGGCCGTTCTTTTTCTATAAGTAGATGGCAAAGGTTTTCCTCTTAAACTTTCATGCCATTAATGACGTCATTCCGGTTGACCATATCCGCTTGATAAATATATTTATAAAAAAATAAATACGGGACCAAATGTTAAAATATTCAAATTAGTTTCTTAAATTGGCCTAATCTGTAGTAAAAAAAAAATAAAAAAAATACCTTTTATTTTTTAACCAAAGCCAATTGTCGCTTCGCCAGAAATTTTACGAAATTGAGTACATACATTTTTATAAATTTCTGGTAATAACCAATACAATAGTGTTAGATCAATAAAAAAGCTATCCTTTTTGCATAAAAAAATTACGAAATCTGACGATTGAAAGTTTATCTTTATAAATTTTTATTGTGTTATTCAGGATTTTTTTACAGAGTTGTCATACCAGTTTTTAACATTTAAAATTTTTGTGAAGTAGAATTCTACATCACTTCTCGCTGGAAGTTCAAAAATCTATCTTTTCATCAGATCGTGAACTACCAAAATTTATTGTTAAAAAAGTCAGCATTTTGAAATCTTGCAATACTTACCGGGTATTAAATTTTATCAATTTTTCCTAAATAACGCCGCTATGCAATACGAAATAAAATACTCATAAATTATTTCCCATCTATATTTTAAATGCACCTAGGCTCTCTTTCTTAGGCACGCGTTTTTTCATATAAATCTCGCTAACGCACCCTTGAAATATAATTGCATAATGCGCAGGCGAGTGGTGGTGAGGTGGCGAAAAATGAACAATAGGGATGCACCGACAATACGAGGGCTCAGCCGCCCGCGGCCGCGGTGCTCGCCCGAGAACGAAAAACGAGGAGGAGGCATTGAAAACCTCCTTATTCTGAGCTTCAAAACTTAGTAGGTACCACACTTAAAACTGCAATAACTTTTAAAATACACGAGTTATATTTTCGTAATAAAAAGGATTATACCAAGAAACCTATTCATTAAATAATAACTTCATAGTCGATAACCTCTTGAAATGAAACGTTTTTTTTTATTTCAAAACTCTAACTTCTATAGTTTTAGAGAAATTGCATTTTTAAACTAAGTTTTGAAGGCCAGTGTATTAAAAATCTACAAGGTGTTTGGTAAAAGCCTTATAAAGCCGAATATGGTAGATAGGGACCATCAAACTGAACAACTTTTACTATGGAACCAACGCTGAACTGAAAGCGCGAAAAAAAATCTGCTATTTCATACAAAAATTTATAACGAAAATATCAAAGTGTATGAAACAGCTGATTTTATTTTCGCGATTTCAACAGTTGGTCCCATAGTAAAAGTTGTTCAGTTTGATGGTTCCTATCTACCATATTCGGCTTTATAAAGCTTTTACCAAACACCTTGTATAATTACACAACGTAAGGTAAGGTAGGATGCCCATAATTCACGGTTGTTGTGATTACTCAAAATAATAACTTTTTATACAAAATTCTATTACAAGAATCACTCATTTTCTATACAGGGTTTCATAGAAAAAAATGTAGACGGCCGAAAGCTGTACTTTACTTTCCCTGTAATGTTATTAGCTGAAGACACCACTTTGTAAAATAATTGTGTGTAAATTTTAGAATTGAAATTAATTTATGGTTGTTTATTAGTTGTTCCAATCCATTATACAATACAACAGTTTCTTAGCTCGGCGCCCCAAACGGCTAGCTATTAGAGCGTTTGGTAGACAATATGCGAGATGCTAGATTGCACCCATTGTTTCCGGCAAGCGCTGCCGGCTGACGACACGGCCAAAAAGACCTCGGACCACACTCAAAGACCTATTTTTAGGTACTTACCATAGCAGCATTCAGTAGATTACACGCACCTAACAAATAATTTATTGATATAATAATTCTTAAAAATGTTAAATCTGTATTGTGTTGTATGTTGACTAAGAATATTAATATTGACTTGGGAATTATGATTGTGTTCATCACTAAACTATTTTACTATCGAGATTCACACTCGAGACTGCGTAGTAGTACTACAGTTTCCAATTTATTTGGAAAAATTGCAATATATAAATAATAATAGAGGAGCTCGATAGCGCAGTGGTTTAGCGCCTGGCCCAGCGATTGCGAAGGTTAAGCAACTTTGCAAAGGTCGGTCATGGGATGGGTGACAAAAATTGTATTATCTCGAGCTTCTCCGTGCTTCGGAAGGCACGTTGAGCCGTTGGTGCCGGCTGCATTTGCAGTCGTTAATACCCACCCAACCGCATTGGGCCCGCGTGGTGGATTATGGCCCATCCTCCTTATCCACCCATTAGAATGGCCTGTGCCCCAGCAGTGGGGACGTCAAAAATGGCTGATGGTCAATTTATAAAAATACTACAACAATCGAGACGTAATTGTATTAGCTTTTATCCTCAATTGTACAAACAGAAATAGTTTTTTCGAGATCCTAAAATTATCGGCTGTCTCAAACAATTATAAATTATGTTTGGTTTTGCCAACTGTCACACAACCTATGACAGTAAAAAATTAAACGTGGTCAGAAAGACCCTTTGTCCTTATGATTACACAAAGGCATAAAAAATGTTTATGCTTGGAGACGCATGTCACTGTAGATAGACTATTCCTGGCAAAAGTTGGTAAACACACGTATTTTTTTTTCAATTGTAAATTGAAGAAGAGGATGTTAATATTTTTTATGAAAATGTACGGCAGTATTCTATTTTTTTATAATGTTTACTTGATAGGTTATGGTTAAATCATTTTAAATCATTCCTTCTTTGCATTAAACATCAGACAATGTTTGCGTAACATATTTTTTTAGGAGGATGCCATACCTATTTTAATTTATAAAATCAGATCTTCATATTGTAAGAAAAACTTAACACTCAATAACCTCATTAATATCAATTTTACGACTTATTATATTACCTACGCTCATGTAACAGGTTCTCACACTTTCTTTAGTCATTAGTCATTACCTATTGTTTAAAATGATGAAGCTCACGTATCTAATATGAATCCTTATAATAACTTTCCTTATTAAAAAAGTTTAATCATACATCTAACTTAATTGCTGATACTGACGACAGACTTTATAATTACCGATCTTCTTCGTTTGAAAAGATATTTAAATACATATTTACTGAAGACGTGGTAATCGTAACAAAACAAAGATGTAATTTCTGAAGAGAATGACTTTCGTTTTTACCGAATAATGCAATGCCGATGAGTAATCGATTCCAAAGCTTTTGTGTGAAAGAATTGCCCATCATTTTAATTATGATCACGAATAATTACCCTCCACTATAGTTCAGAAAGATCCTACCTATTCTGTACGATACAATTGTAGAAGTACCTAATTAAGACATTAATTAACGGAATATAAACTTGGAAAATTATTAATTGTTTAATTAAATAAAATCACTACGTTCAGAGCGAGGGATATGTTAAACAAAAAAATCGTAATAGAATGTTACGACAGGTTGATTCTTCAATTGAAAGCAAAATACTTATATCTGTGAAAAAAATCATTTGAAAAATACGTGTGTGCAATATTATATACGTTCTCTTTATGCAATAAGGATAGGCAGGAATTGTAATATACAATTTTTTACGTCATTATACTGGCGAATTAAATAAAGAGGCGTAATTTTTCTCGTCACAGAAATTTTAGTTCAAATTGTAAAAAATCATAATATGGTCTATTAGAAAGGCCAGTGGCATTTAGAAGCCATGTAATGTCCCATTTATTGCACCAAAAGACGCTTAAATATCATCAACAAAACACTGCATAGGTAATTTAGGCTTTACAACGTTTATTTCTACGCATGTTTCTTACATTACAACATTTAAAACTTTTATTCTTTGTCGGCAGTCAAACTATGTGACATTTTGAAATAATTACCCCATTTGTGTGCTCTTCATTGCTATTTAAATTGGAAACATTTAAGAGGAAAATTGACAAA
The DNA here is from genome assembly GCA_943789525.1 of Agriphila geniculea. Lineage (NCBI taxonomy): Eukaryota > Metazoa > Arthropoda > Insecta > Lepidoptera > Crambidae > Agriphila > Agriphila geniculea. Next base: position 26,124,225 of record OX038871.1, read on the forward strand.
ATTGTATAAGACAATTCAGTCAGATCTTGAACTGAAAAACCAGCTTTACAAAGGTCATGGGGCATTTTGTTCGGACGTTTGACCATTGGCGTACACAAATGAAATAGGGCTAGATATGTATTATGTGTCTGCTTACTCAGTGAAATGGGTCGCATTCTTGCAGGCCATGTTTCATTTTTTTACATTATATCATAGCATTTCAATAATAAATAAAATAAAATCAATAAATAAAGACAATACAAACGTTTATTATGCTTGTACCAAACATTTTCACAATGTTGAAAGCAAAATCTTCTGTTTTATTAACAAAAGTTTAATAACATTATACATATACTCGCACACATACTGTAAAATAACTTTTTTCTGCCGATCAGTACATAAAAAAATAATACATGTTTTGAAAAGTGGGATTGAATTCTTCAATTTAAAACTAGTTTGGTTTATGTACGCGACCTTTTATCAAGTAGGTCAAATATGCCCAATGACCCGCATCTTTCATTAAATATTTTGATAGTTATTGCGATTGTATGACCGAAAGTGACGCCGCGGTGAATTTTATTTAGTATTGTAATTACAATACACAATTTTAATAAAACTAAGTGAAATTTTATTTTTAAACTACTTACATTCCCTCATAGTCACTGCTATAGAAGAAGATAGCAAAACTGCTAAAAGTGGCCGTTTTTTGACACATTTGCTACGAGTATCTACTTCGACGAATGACTCCGAGGGAATATAGTGATACCTTCTAAAATTACTAAACCATGGGCCCTAAAAATTCCACGTAAAGTCTTATTAAAATCATTTTCTAATAACAACTTAGTAAATAAAAACCTCTGAAAGCGCTACTTTAGGTGATATACAAAAAAAACTTTTTATATTAGTGCAAGTACCTAAATATCTTATAGGTCATCTAAATAAAACAAAAAGCTCCAGATATAGTTAGCTTATTATCATAACAAGGTCATATTAATGCATCACCGATGACGTGCGCCTACGCACCTCATCGCGCAATAGTCTTTGGCACGACTGTAACATACTCTATGGTTACGAGTGGCCATTAGGAGAGATGTAAGGTTAAATGTGTGGGAGTTTGATGACGTTAAAGTAAATGTAGGAATAAATATAAAAATAACGGGGGAAATCAGGAAAACTGACAATCATACAAATTCTTGAGGATAGATTACTAGCTATTTCGTAAAAACAAAACAATATTATTAAAACAATGCTATTATTTTGATAAATGATTATAATAATTACTATACTTAAATAAGGACCTAAAGGGTTTGAACCTTTTAGTATGAGAGGCTGGCATAGTGGTAACTATTATTTTTAATTTTCTAAGGAGATTTCGGAAATATAGCGGCGCATGATGAAATCTGTCTATATCGATAGAGGATCTATAGATGAACAAAAAAGTCATTTGATATAAACTCCCAAAGCTGAACGTTTCCGAGTTAATATGGATTAACACGGAAACGTTGCGCTAAGGTACATGGGTTAAAGATCCTAGATAAAAATCCAAACTTATTTCCCGGTTTATCACGAAAACTTTAGGACTTTATGTCATATTTTTTGTTCGTCTATAGATCCCCTATCGGTTTTATCATGCGCTGCTTTTTACTTCCGAAATATCCGACAAAAATAAAAAAATATGGTAACCACCATGCCAAAATGTTCAAAGCCCTTAAATTCATACCAAAACATAAAATTTCGATATTCTTTAGTTTAAAACAGTCACCGAATTATTAGTAGGTACCTACTCTTTATTTTAACCTGGCTGGGTATTACGCAGTTGCTACACCTTGACAAAAAGAATACTATAAATTGTAGTGATTAGTTTGGTTAGTCATGGACTCCGAATTTTAATGTGTTAAGGCGACGACTCTTTAAAAGCTTCTTTTATGCCGCAATGGGCAAAGTGTAGTGGTAAACATAAAAATATTAATTGATTCAAAGCACATTCATTTTACAAAGGTTTATTTAAAAACTTTTAACGTCTTTAGAAAACTTTGCATCTAAACGACCATATAAATTATAGAAAATAATACCTACTTTATGAAAAGAGACATTTACCTAACTAAATACAACAAGAATTTTAAGTTTTAATTCTGAGGATTTTCCATACTTACTTAAATACTTACACTAAAAAAATATTAAGCGTGATTTTTCTTTTAACTTTATTTTTTATGTTGAAATGATTTCTTTCTGTACATTTTATTTTCATGTTGCACTTTTAACAACGCCAAACGTTAAAATATTCTTTATTTTAAAAATTGTTTAATAAACAAAAAACCGACTTCAAAAAACCTACCTCTAAAAAGCAAGAAATAATATTCGTAATAATAAAACACGTCTATTGAAGTCGGGTGGGGCTGGAGTACAAATCCCTTTTTTTTATTCTAAAAGCCCCACCCGACTTCAATAGACGTGTTTTATTATTACGAATATTATTTCTTGCTTTTTAGAGGTAGGTTTTTTGAAGTCGGTTTTTTGTTTTTTAAACAATTTTTATTTTTTTATTTTTAGTGTAGGTACCTTTTGTATTAGGTAGTGTAGGTATATTATTTAGGTAGAAATTTAAATTGGCTCAGCCAAACGTGAGTTAATCGCGGAGAAACATAAATACATGCGGGTCAAACTGAGAACCTCCTTTTTTAAGTCGGTTAAAGAACTACACTTAAGATATCCCTTTTCCAACAAAAAAATAATTATCTTATTCAGTTCATAAACAAAGAAGTTATACGACTGATTATCGAGGTAGTTCACACAAAATTATACTATTTTCGTGCTTTTTTCAAGATTACTTGAAAAGTACTGAACTGATTTCAAAATTTTAAAAAATGGGACCAATTTGGGAGTTTACCTAATGTAATAACGTTTGAATCATTTCAATCGGTCCAGCCGTCTTTGAGTAATCGGTGTACATACAAAAAACAAAAAAAAAAAAAAAAAAAAAAAACGGGTCGAATTGAGTACCTCCCTCCTTTTGAAGTCGGTAAAAACCAAAGGTTGGCTCCTTAATAGAGCACACGTTCCCACGGGTAAGTGACCGAAGTCGATGATTACACTTTGTTCCATATAGAAGACTGCATCGCATTCATGTGATATTTGGCTGTCATTGCACAATGCAGCAGTCAATGCACCTTTTGGAAAATGATCACACCTATAATTTTACGGTAATCTCGAAGATCATAGTCCAATTTTAATTCTAAACTTATTTTACTTTATTACCTCTGGAGAGTGTCCATAAAAATGTTCCCCGTTGAAAACAATTATTTCAGTTATTGTAACATTCAACTTTCTGTCTATTTATGGTGATGAAAGTAACTACCTATACATTACGATCATTTCCAATTATGTTCTATGAATAATTTCAAAAATAATAAGATTTTAAATTAAATAATATTTTATCGAAGAATTTGATTATGTGTGCAAGAAACAGCGAACTAAAATCTATGGAAGTGTAATTGCAAACAAATATTGCTTAAAAAATGGCACCACGGGGCTGAAAAAGTACAACCCGCTCAGCTTTATTCGAGCCAGCCATGCATTCACCCGGTGACTGACGTCAACGTTCTTTACAATAATTTTATTTTTATTTTGTTTTTTTATACATATGGACAACAAAACAGATTACAATCGAAAAATAAATAACGACATGCTAAAATATTTCAGTTGTATGCTAGATCGTAACGTTATGCAGAAATAACGTATCATACGAGTATTTTTCGTCTAAGTATAGAAAATATCTATGAGTATACAAATTATGGTCGCTAATAAGCAACCAGTGCTCAGACGCTTTGTGCTGCATAATTAAATGCCAGCACTTTTTACCCCCATCCACTTAGTTGTACTTTTCGTGTGGTGCCATTTTTTGAGCGCAATACTTGTTCCGTAGATTTTAGTTCGCTGGCAAAAACCAACAATAGCATTTATATTAATTAGATATCTTAATCATTATTGAGCAGTCAGTGTGTAATTCACATCTGTACATAACACAATTACTGTAAAACAACATTATGGTCGCCAGCCTTCGATCATAAACAAGATAATGCGTAAATTTACGACGAGTCAAGCCCCTGGGCGTTTATGGTTTCCTCGATACTTTCCAATAGTTCTTCCTTATTTTCTAGCTTTAAAAATTACTTTTGACTAGATTTGGAAAGTTGACAAGACGAGGCGTAAGTTACTACATTGCACACCACTAACAAAGGGCTTAAGCAGAGAAATCTTGGTGAACATTTACTTCAACTTGTGTGTTAGTTCAAATCCTCTATTCAATACTTTGTGTGTTTACACACTTGAGTTGGACATTTTAGTCAAATCCACAATTTAATTTGGAAGGAGAAAATGATTTTTTCCTTTTTAGGTATTCTTAAGGGTCAGTAGTATGAAAACATGGTGTGGGAGGTTTATCTTTTGACATAGAAAACGTAAAGTTGTAGCCGCAAAAAATCATATGACAAGCTAAAGAGATTTTCTAGTTGCTACAAATATTAAATTGCGTATAAACCTAACAGATGATTATAAAAAAACCGTCCAAGTGCGATTCATACTCGCACGCGAAGGTTCCGTACCAAAAAACGAAAAAAAAAAACACGCTTGTTGTATGAGGGCTCTCCTTATATATTTATTTTATTCTGTTATGTTATTTATAACGGCAACAGAAATACATCATCTGTGAAAATTTCAACTGTCTAACTATTATCGTTATTAATATCGAGCAAAAAACGGCAGAAAAATCACGTTTGTTATATGGGAGCTCCCTTTAAGTATTTATTTTATTCCGTTTTTAGTATTTGTTGTTATAGCGGCAACAAAAATACATCACCTTTGAAAATTTCAACTGTCTAGCTATCACAGTTCCTGAGATACAGCCTGGTGACACACAGACAGACTGACAGCGGAGTCTTAGTAATAGGGTCCCGTTTTTACCCTTTGGGTACGGAACCCTAAAAATAGAAAATCACTAAAAGTGCTTGCGTAGGTTCATCTTTTGGCGTAAATAATAGCGGAAACGTATTGAATTCTACATCAAAATACATTTAAAGGTACTCTGAAGTAGCTTCAATTACTTTTATTCAAGACAGACCAGTGGCTCCGTGAGCTGTAGACCTCGCGATAAAATAAATAAAATGTAATATAAAACTAGACTGAAAAGAGTTTTTTTAACATATCACAGCTAGACAAAAAAATTCTACATCACTTTCAAACCTGCTTACAAAATGTTACGAGAATCGGTTGGGAAATGCGACCTGTAGAGAAGAACAGGCAATGCTGATGTCGGACTGAAATATGTTTTTTTAACATATCTCTGTGATTTTGAAAAAAATCGAAAAACTGACTTGACAAAAAAATCTATATAAATTTCGAACTCACAAAATTTCACGAGAATAAGTTGAGAAATGCGACCTGTAGGTAAGAACAGACAGACGGACATACGAAAGAATTTTTGCCCGAACTGAAGCAGAGACGCTTTGCTTGCTGCACTTCGTGCTCGCTCGGTCAATAATTGTGGTAAGTAATAATAATAATGAAAATAATAACGAAAAACATTGAAAAAGTGCAGAATTGAGGTTATTTTCCTTACTCTTTATATGTAAAGAAAAAGACAGAGACAAACGCTCCAGCGTAACCAAGCCTAAAAAGATTTTGTATGAGTGTCAAAGCTGTTGCTTGTACCTAGTACCAAGGTGTATTAGTATATGAAGCCCATGAATGAGCAGATGGCGAACAGTGGGTCTCCTTGGCCAAATTCTGTACCAGTTTTCTGAATGTAAGTTTTTTAACGTCCAAGCGTAAGTTATTGAGTTTACGTTAAGATTTGGATTAAAATTCAATGTTATCGCCAACGCGCTTCGTAAGCACTTACGTTTAGATGACATTATTTGATACCTTCACTCCAGTATTTGAATAGACTCTAGGCTCGATTGATAAAATTTTAATGTATTATTATTAAAAATAATAATACATTTTGTAATTACGATGTATTATTTTTAATAATAATACATCTTAATTACAAAAATAATAGAACGGTTAAATACTTTAAACATAGATTACCAACACAAGATAAAACTTATTGAAATTAAAAAATCGAAGTAGTTTTCGATCAAACGAGACACGCAAGAAATATTGATATTTTTGAAGTGAAAACTTCTTTAGCGGTGTTGTACGCTTTTTTGAAATGGGGAAAAATCTTAAACTTGCGTCAGTCAGTCAGGATCACGTGACCCTGATCGAAAATTCGTAAGACGGATATGACGGATGGAGAGTAGACAGCCGGCGGCAGAAGTATCCCCCCTCTCTTGAAAATGGCGGCGCGTCATTTCAAGACGTAAACACTTGTGTCACCATAGCAACGCGTTAATTTTTTGATTCAATGTCAAAACTCTATATTTTCTGTCAAGCTATGGATGAGACTTTCGTACAATACTGTTCTGTATTCGTTAATTCAAATGCAGAGTAAATTCGTAAGACAGCAATTCGTGCAAGATTATTCCCTAACCATTCCAAAAAATAAAAAATGCGCAACGTTTCAAGTTTTCACTTCTGCCCGCACTCCCGGAGTGCAACCCGATTTTTTTACATTAGAAGATCGTCAAAATTTCAAAAGCTTCGCACGACAAGCTTATAATTTTTAAAGTTTTCAAATTAAACCCGATTAATAGTCGAAGTAAATACTGCGAGTATATTCAGCAAGATATTAATTAAGACGAAATGAGAACAATCTTGGAACCAGCCGGATCGTATTGGGCTAAACCTTGCGTCTAAATGCCAAGGTGATACGAATAACATAAATATTTACATTCCTTTACGCTGGGCGTAGATTCGATAAATTACAACAATCTATTGACACGGAGCCGCTAATAGCGTACCTGTATGATTTTATATCGATATTAAAATCAACTTAAGGTCATTATTTTGTTAACGGTATATCATTGAATTTATCAATATAAGGGCTCGATGATGGTTTCCTGTAACTGAGGCAGTAAGGAACTTTTGCAGATTTTTTGAAAAAAAAAAAGTATTGTCGAGGTCTTCCGCTGTACCTCAGTGATACCATTGGTTGCAATAATAATTGCAATTACAGCAGTTAACACTGAGCAATCTGCATTGGGTCTACGTGGCGGATTATAAGACTCACCCTTCTTATTAATAATTTTATTTGAAAAACAATATTATAATTAAGATACTTCAATTGCAAGGGAATAAGAAATCTAATACATGAGTTTAAACGAATACCCACGTAATACTTTAACGGTAATCCTATTATCTTTATGACAACAATCCGTAGTCACATTCACATAAATTTAGTATAGATACTAATAATATATAATAGGTATTCAAAAGAGCTATTAGAATATTAACTTGCATACTCAACACGATAGTCTCAAGCTTTATGAGGATAAGCTCGATGGTATCTCGGTTATGAATGGTAACGTTCGTATTTATCGATATTAATATCGAACTTGCGCAACACTCGGCGTAGCGTTGGTAACTTGTCTGTGTTGTAATGCACACAGGTGCAAAGATGTGGAGATTAGAGGGACGTAATGGGTGTTCATTGATAGAGTATTTCAATAAGACATTATACGAAGATATGAGATGACTAAATTGTTTTTTTCTTGTCTTTGTGCTATTATTAAGCTCACGTTATACAGCAAAGCAATGGATTTATCACATTATCGATGACTGAACCAATAATAAACTGCACGGTCAGACTGCGCGGGCCCGAGATGCGCATACGCATCGCTCTTAAACGACGCACCTGTGCAGTGAAAGCGAGCGCGTAAAACTTGTCCCGTGTTTACACCAAAACTGGGTGACTGGATAATATAAGCCGTGTACACAAGAATATGAGACGTTCGAACTCACTCGCGTGTATTCAGACACGTGCCATGAAAATTTACTCATATTTTTTTAATTCGTTTGATACAATTACTTACAGTTTTAATAACAAGATTTTAGAAAACAGTACCTACTGAAGTAGACGGTCAGTGCAACCCATGGTGAGACAAGATACATCAAAGGGGTCTGGGGACAATGTAAAAATTTAGTTTATTCTCAAACTGAACTCCCTTTTCCAAATATTACCTAAATTTTTTGTAGGCAGATATTTTGGTATTTGGAAAAATCAAAGCGACAATTTTACAATCGCATTTAGAGAGTTCATCCGTCAGATTTCGGACATTCCACGGTCTGTGCAAGGCTTTAAGTTTTAATGTGTTCGGCGACCGGAGATGGGAAACAACATTCTGAATGTCAGCAGATTATTTATATTTACGCAATACCTGGCAGGTGAGAGTTTCTTTTCCGCAGGAAAATTATTTTTTAATACAGTTGCTCAAAAAGTGGCGTATTGCAGGGACGTATAGCGTTCGGGATGTAGGCTATTACACACTCGAGCTTTTTCTTTACCTTTTCCGAACTCGTGCGTTTTCTTTCCCAACTGTCAAAATAATGTCAATTAAAAAGAAAAAACCAACCACGAAGTTTTTACTAAAAAAAATCATAGAAGTTTTTATGATTCATGCAAATATTTCTAAAAAGAAACTTCTAATTTGTTTCAATATCAGATTTAAAAGTAATTTTAATTAAAATTTAAACATTAAATTAATATTAGTATCGGCCAAATTAAATTTATAAATATAAAAAAGTTGGCTTTATGACGTGCACCGCCATAGTCTCTGCTTATAGGAGTTTGCGCGGGTAAGTGAAAAGAAAAAGACGGACCTTATTTTTTAATTTTCTATAAAAAAAATCTACTGAAGACTTGGCTGTATGGGCAAAGTTTCCTTTGCCTACCCAGAATGGGTGAAGAAAACAAAAAAAATCTCTGCTTAAATTCTTTTACGGTTGGCGCCATTTTCCAAAAAAAATATCTTTGCGAGTTTAGTTGTTTGTTGCACAAAATGAGTAATTTCGACGATATTTTATTTGAATTAACACCACCGGAACTCAGTAGGTATAATTGTACAAAATGCTTCAGTGAACATTTTACCGGAAAAGTCAAAAAGTCGCTACATATCTACATACGACGAGTTTATTGCGTGGAGAGAAGAGAAAAAGCAAATAGTTTTTTCAGAAAATGTTATGTTGGCATACTTCTTCGGAGAAGTTCGGACTCTCAGCAAAATTAAAACCTTCTACGTTATGGTCGAGGTTTTCGATGATAATAAGTATGCTGAAAATAAGGAACAACGTGGATATAAGTGAATACCCAAAACTAAATGCTTTCTTAAAACGACAATCAGACGGTTTTACAACTAAAAAGTCGAAAATATTAACATCGAATGAAGTGGAAAGGTTTTTGAACGAAGCTCCCGATGATCGTTATTTAGCCACAAAGGTATTAATAAGTACTTATATTTTTCTTTAGTATTCAGTTTACGAAATCGCAAAATACGCTCAATGTATTATTTAAAAAAAATCAAATCCCTTTTTTGTAGGTTGCGCTGATTTTTGGCGTTGTTGGAGCTTGCCGCAGAGAGGAGTTAGCCAACATTACTTTAAAAGATATTGAAACCCATGGAAAAATGCTACTAATCAAGATTCCGAATTCAAAAAATAAGATACCGAGAAGCTTTGTTGTTGAAGGAGATTTTCTTAGCATAGTGCAAAAATATAATAAATATGCAAATCAATCAGTAAATATGCAACCTAAAACTTTCCCAGTTAGTATAAAAAACTATACCAAATTTCATTGTATATGTGAATTATAACTTTTATAAGAAATAAATGATTAGTTAGTTGAGTTTATTGTGTTTTTATTATTTTATTAAATTGCTTCATTTTTTCGCATCTGTATTAAAAATAGTTGTTCAGTACACGTGCGGAACCGTCATTGCAACTTGTTCCGACTGTCAACCCTCACCTTCGGCTGCGCCTCGGCTCGGGTAGACATTTGTCGGAACTCTTTGCAATGACAGGCTTTCCGCACTCGTAATGAAATATACTATAATTCTGTAAGGTAACATTTTTTAGTGGAACAAGAATTAAGTTTTGTCAATATTAACTTTTTGATTTTGACTTTTTGAGGATTTTTTGGGTAAATGTTACATAAGTTAAGTCACATCATTTATATGTTACATCATTTCAATAAACATTACCTACTTCGTAAAACCAGTGAAGTCCAAAATATTAATATCTTAGACTTCTGTGGTACTAAATACGTTTTGATTACGGGTGCCATTTCACACGCATACATTTTTTGTCATAATATGGTTTGGCATGTCAGGAACGGCATACTTATTTTTTTTGCATAATGGCATATTCATGACTTAATTTGTACTGAGTTCATTTAGCATAGCATAAATGTTAAAGGCCTACCTTTAACACGCATAATAGTAATTCAACATAAGTAATTTATTACTATTAGGTTCATAGTCGTAATTTGATGAGCACTATAAAAATATTTGATGGTCTAAGTTATGTTATGATGAAGACGATAAGGTGCGACGACCAGCGAGCATAGCGAGCGAGGAGGTTAGGTTCCATTGCGACCAACAAAAACAACAAATATAGATGGCTTAAAACTTTATGCATTCTATGGACCCAATATTATTCAGTAATATTACATCACACAGTTGTATGTCAATATTTTGACAATCTATACAGAAGGCCATCTTGTCTATAGTGTGTGTTTAAAAATCGCCTAAAGCCTCCGGTGGCGTAATTATGTCTTCAACCACAATGCTCTTGTGGAAAAAACCTCTTTGGGGCACAAGGCAAATATACTTTTTGGCAAATATTGTCTTTAAACCGGATTTGGCTTAAAATGGAATATGTACCTACCTAAAGAAATATTTAAATTGAAGTCATGTGTCATCTTGTCTCCATTGAGTGATAAATTAATATGAAACTTAAAATTGCATTGATTCATTGACAAAGAAATGGTAGGATTAAAGACGTATCTTATGATTTGTAAGTTAATTAAATCAAGCAGTGCTAGTAAATATTTACGTCTATACAATCGGTGGTTACCTATAACATGACACATCATAACTAATATGTTTTGTTTAAACACACTTATAGTGTATTCACGCCTCGAAGAAAATTTGCATAACAATGGCTGCTTCCTCTGTGGTAATTGCCTATTCTTACATTTGCCGATGAAAAGTTGCAGAAAACATACGGATATTTTGTTAAAACAGCATACATTTTCTAGTACCTAGGTACCTAGTTTGTTTAGATTCATTTATGTCCTTTGTCCATTTCTACCTAATAAATAACAAACAAAATATTCGGTTCTCTCAGATCGATTATTTTAGTCTTAGGAGGATTAAATTTGTGTTTTTCACCAACTAGGTAACGAAAGTTGAACATAATTGTGAAGAACTCAACGGTATACGATTTCTTCTAACTCAAGTTTCTATCAGAGTAAATTATATGTGTTCCCAAGCAATCTATAACAGATTGCGTTCGTCCACAACGTCTTCATTTAACAACCGCCCCATAATACACGACATTCCTGTGTCTCATCACAATCGTATAACAAAATCGCATAAAATGATACAATAATACTCTACTCGCTTTTTTACCACAAATATCAACTGTGCACAAAACGAAACGCAATTAGCTTTTTTTAAAGCGGGCGTTTTCTATCTAGAAACTATATCAAGTAATTTATGTCTCATTAAGCTTTTTCACCAGAGATGTGCTAAGCTGTATAGCTAAGGCTCTGTATGATACCAATAAGTTATTTATTTTCCCATTCAACGCAGCTATATTTTTTATGTGGAAAGATGTGTGTAAGGATTGGAGCTAAGTACCTGCTATTTTTGCACTATTAGATGTAGTGGAGCAAAAATTGCGGATAAGACGTAGCTCCAATGCTAAGTGGTGACTTAGCATTTGTGGAAACGGTAACATAGATTCGTAGCTTAGCTTTGATCTCCCACACAGCTTAGCCACGCAGCACATCTCTAGTGGATAGGCGGCCAGGTTGTTCTATTTTGCGAGGAATGCTCAAACGCGTACCATAAACACTTTGGTTCGTGGCAGTGGGCTTTTGCTTTTATTTTGCGGCCCCGGTGTAAAGATAAGTGTTAATTATTGTAAGGCAAACCGATTAATTTAAGCTCGCAGACTAACGTGGTGGAATAATTTGTTTTTAAATTAAAGTTTGTTGTAAAGTTGCATTTAAATCGAATCAAATTGATTTATAAAAAAAACGAAATTGTCAGAATTATTACATCCTAAAATCACGTAGATTTTTTTTGTATTTGTGTATTTATCGTACTTACCGGATGTAAAAAAAAATACAATTGGCATCAAGTCACCATGCAATAATTATAAATTACCGTTTCCAAAACTTAAAGACTTTTATTAAGGAGCATGTAATCACTACACACAAACATGAAAATTATGTAATATTATTTCTTACAGACGCTATTCTGATCACTAATATAAATATAAAAATGTAAAAAAGGCAATTTAGCAAGCAAATAGGAGATACAAGAAATAAACATAACAAAAATATAACAGTGTTCGGATTCATTATATTTGAACCAAATCTTGACCCTACGCAAGGAGTTTTAAAAACAAAAAATTTTTTGCATGAAAAATCTATTTACAGTCCATATTTCTCGGAACTTACCGCGTTTTAGTAAATATAGTGTAAATAGGCGTAACTGTGCGTAAAGCCTTAGCGCGGGCGTGTCGACGGCTCGTGACTAGGGTTGTCTACACTGAGAAAACTGGCCATCATAAATGATGTGAATTCAGATTTAAATTAGATGAATTCACTTTAAGTACGGAGCATACTAATATCAGCCGTGACCGTCAGCTTACGTGATTCCTGACGCGAGTTTTGAATTTTTTCCCCGTACAAAAAGCGCACAACGCCGCTAAAGAAGATTTCTCTTCAAAAATCGATAATACTTGCTGATGATAACGGCATTTAAGATGACATGTTACCATAGCTTTAGTAGGACGAGCATACACTAGAAAATATATTGTATGCTTGTCCTACTACTTATTAGGCTATAATCTCTTTTATCACGTCAACTATAGTATTTTTGAGGTTATTATTATTTTAATAGTAAAATTATAGTAGATGGGGAAACATTATAAACACATTTAGTAGGTTTTTAATTACTTGGTATTTTGCTGTTTTTCTACTTATGCAAAAGCTAGTTTATTTTTTTATTTGAAAAAAGCCTACTACAAAATTACAGGGTTATTATTGTAAAACACCAAAAACCTTACTTACAGGAGTCGGTTACTAACATCGTAAACAACAACATTTGTTCTACGAATTTTCCGAAAAAAGACAAAATAATTGTTTTTCATACAAAACTCGATCAGCTGTACAAATTTGTATGGAAAGTAGAATATTTTTTTCTGTTTTCGGAAAAGTCGACTCGTAGAACAAAATGTTGTTGTTTATGATGTTAGTAATTGACTTCTGCGAGGTTGTTGGTGTTTTACAAATAACCCTGTATAGTAGTCGAATCCCAAATATACTCGTAGTAGGATACTATATTTAGAAAGGTTGGCAGCCCTACTCGTGACATTTCTTTGATCCGCCGCCGCTTTGTGCTGCGCTACACTGGGTGGAAATAATTTTATTGTTTCGTGAACAATAAATTGACATGTTACTTTACCTTTAATGTTACATGACATATACTTCTAATAAGTGAAGTTTTATCGCTGCAATCTCTGAAAGCTTTGCAGATTATATCGTAAGGCTAAAGTCATTTCATGTGTGGGTTGGGTGTTCCTTTGGGGTAATTCTTCGATCAGATCGATGGGTAATATGAAATATTTTGATATCAATATGTATTTGATTAAATTATCTCATCTGCCGATTGAAGTGGGCTTATAGGCTATAAGGCCCATAGCCCACTTTATTGACTCCATTGACTGGTGACATTAAGCTGACGGGGTTGATCGACGAAGATTTAGTTTTTCATCAGGAAATACGTCTCATCTCCGACATAAGTCTACTATTCATGCACAGTGCATTTCTTTCACATCACTGTACATTTCTTTTTCATAGCGCTATAATATATTGGGTCCCCTATGAATATGGCATTTTTTTCACACAAATAGAGAACTTCGTCACTTCTATGATTAAAAATATTCATCAACTGTTGATATTATATCGAATAATGACTATCAACGACAATTATCAATAGTAAAAAATCCTTATTATAGTTTTTTAACATAAAAAATACCTTCAAAATGACTCCTCTTTTTGTTAGCAGAAATGACCACTTTATTTATTTTAACTTGGCCAAAACTTATTTTTTTTACTTAATCTAAGTAACAATCGTTATCAGATCTTAGTGTTTAAATATTAGTACATATTATAAGTTTTAAAACATTAGCTTTCATGGTTGTTAAATAAATTAAGAAAATGTTAATATGGAAAATGCAATTCTTTAAAATTCCACCAGGGGCCGTACCGGCTAACGAATCGATTATCGAAAAATCTGAATCGGTTTCAACTTAGAACTGAAAAATCAAAGTAAGGAATTTCGTCTTGTACTTTCTGTTGACGTAATTTGGAAGATAACGATGTTCGTGTGACATCATGAAATGGGATTCGCCATTTTCGCCCAATTGGGGCTCGATTAGAATTGACCAGTTTAATAGAAATAATAATAATTTATGCAAGAACAAAAATTAAAAAAAAAACAGTCCTTATTTCATTAGTCTTAGCATTTATTCCACCAATCAATAAAAAATTTCGTTTGCACACGGCGCTTGGATTTTGAAACAATACAGGAAACTCACCATTTTTCGGAGGTAAAAAAATTGGCAAGTGATACACTTAAGCTATTCGTGTCGTGAGTAAAAATGCCGGAATGAAGTGAATTTAGGAAGGTTAAGGATTGTATTATGATGATCATAATATTAAATTATTAAAACGCAAAATAAATTGTTTCGGTGACTGTACCAAATGTTATGTTTTGGTATTCGTTGGGAATAGATTTTGAGCTTCATTTAAACATTAAAAAAATTGGGACTCGATTTTCAAATATAATGAATTAAAACAGATAATGTTTTAATTTGAAACCCGGCAGACTTTTCGAAGCTCGATTCGTTAGCCGGTACGGCCCCTGGTTTTTTTAAGCAAAACGGGATAGTGCTTGGCCTTCATGTCATCTGTTGTTAAGTGACGATAAGGCCGAAGGTGGAAGCGCACTACTCCCGGAATTCTCATCACTAAGGAACTGGCTTCTAACTGCCGAAACACAACAATTATTAAATTGTTGTTATGGCCTCAGACTTAGATAAGATGGTGGTAGCTAGCCAGGTAAACTTGGCCTTCATGTCACCTGTTGTTAAGTGACGATAAGGCCGAAGGTGGAAACGCACTACTCCCGGAATTCTCATCACTAAGGAACTGGCTTCTAACTGCCGAAACACAACAATTATTAAATTGTTATTATGGCCTCAGACTTAGATAAGATGGTGGTAGCTAGCCAGGTAAACTTGGCCTTCATGTCACCTGTTGTTAAGTGACGATAAGGCCGAAGGTGGAAAAGCACTACTCCCGGAATTCTCATCACTAAGGAACTGGCTTCTAACTGCTGAAACACAACAATTATTAAATTGTTGTTATGGCCTCAGACTTAGATAAGATGGTGGTAGCTAGCCAGGTAAACTTGAAATAAGCCCTACCACCAACCAAACCGTGTACAAATTGTACGTCCCCCGGGAATCGAACCCGGGACCCCTGTGTCTTACATGGGTTAGCAAAACACTAGACCCTAAGAGGCGGTAATTCCCGGGATTTTCACGTTCCCAGCAACCTGGTGTTACAAAGTAGAATATTAGGGCGGTATCAAGCAATTGCCAGTTATTCAACACACAAAATACCCATTGCTATCTATTCCTAGGGTATTAAGATTAGCTCCACCGCATTACAGCGATAAGTAAAATATTTTATTTCAGTGTTATTGTATGAATCAGCGATATCCCACGCGATTAAGATCTGTGGGCGTGTCGCTCGTGACAGACAGACAGACAGTCAGGTAGTAATTATGCTGCGATCGCGAACTCTAGGGAACAGGTGTTTTAGCATTGTGCAGAAATCTTATGTCAGTATACATGATTTAAATAGCTCTATGTGTATTGTAATGCCATTGGCCATTTGACTTTTGAATAACTTGTGGCTGCCCGCGACTTCGTCCGCGTGGGCCGTAGGGAACCCTTGACCAGGATAAGAAGTATATTATACTTTAATCCAGGCTGTAAACTATATGTGTGTCAAATTTCATCCAAATACGTCCAATCGTTAAGGCGTGAAGAGGTGATAAACACAGACACACACAATCTTTCGCATTTATAATAAAAAGTAGCAATTTAGCTGGTCGTAATACCTAATATACCCTTGTTCTGTCATAAAAATTATGAGCTACTTTTAAGCCAACCGTAATATTCGAAGATTTATTTTTGAATTCGATTTTTTCTTTCTGCTGACTGTACTAGCTACTACTAACTACTATACTACTGAGCATGAAGTAGGACCTAATGCAAATATTAAAATGATCTTGCCCTCATTTCGTTATTAAAGCTTTTGACTATAAATAAAAGCACTAAGTATGCACCAAGCTTTTGCTAGACTTGTCTTAATAAAGTTCGCAACAAAGCCGCTCCTTGCACAGAAAATTAAACGCCGTCCCGCAGTGGACTGTGGAATCTGTAGCACCACACCTAAATAAGAATTAACTGAGTTCAGTCTCTGCCTCATGTGACCACACATTTGGAACTTAAAATACTTACAAGTCAATAAAATAAAGTCAGATCGAAATTATTAGCTTCTTCGACAAAGAATGCTATACTTACCAGTGGCAAAGGGTCCATACAAACCGATTCCCATCGGCTTACCGTTTAGAAATCCCACCCCACCGATCCACTAATGCAGCTAATAAATATTTTTTTTGTGGGACGAATTACCTCCGCACTAATTTCACTTTTACCCTAATCTTAACAAATAATTATATTTTACAAAAACAGATTTATCATTTTACAATGTGATTTTTGATGTAGGTAATGTAAGGGGAATTTTTAATTTTTCTTTAATTATTGTTTATGCAAAATAATAAAAATTTGACAATAAAAATATTAAAATCTCTTAATTTTTTCTCTTTATTTTATCTTGCATAAATAAGTGCACAGAAAAATGTTTTCAAAACTCGATTATTCACCGAAAAACGTATAGCTACCTAAAATGTTAACTAAAACCTGAATCGCTTTTATCGTCCCGTCAATCCAGGAAAAGATCGCCAAAAGATTATTTTCTATCAAAATAGTTTCCTTTATTAAAGTTTGCCTTCCAAAGTAGCCAAACGATTTATATCTTCAAAGGTGTGGGAAAATCTGAGCGGCGGCGGTCGTGCGCGCGGCGGCCTTGCGTTCGCCGGTCGCCGGTCGCCGCCGCCGCCCACCGGCGTGCGGCGCGGGCGCAAACGACAGGTTGGCCGCTCGCCTTTCCACCGGCACTTTACCAAATTCAGAAATGTAAACCGAAGTCAGCAATTGAGTTGATTCTGATTAAAAACAATGGAGTTTCGTAAATCCATGGCAGGAAACATTTTACTCAGAAGATTCCATCTCCACCTTAGTTCTTAAGAATTACCTTATATTTAAAATCTAAATAATAAAAATAAAAATATCTTTTTTTACTTTTGTAATAATTGTTACAATATCAACGAATACACCCCTCAGCAGAGTATTAGAACCAAGAAGAACCTTCCAACTCCAAAATCAACGCACTTTTGATACTTAAGAAACATGAACATCAATAACAAATCGCCTAATATCCATCCACTAGGTACACCACATGCAACGAAATATTTTCAATTTAAGAAAAAACTCAGTTGTTTATAAAATCATTGGGCAAGCTAGGCGCGCCCACGGGCAGTGACCCGGTTTCGCCCTTTTCCTGTTTCTAATTGAATACTTTTACCATTGCACATATAAATAACTAGTAACATAATAAAACTAACATTTATTGCTAAATCATGCAATTAATCCATCTATCAATAAATAAACATCTTAATAGGTACTTATGTAGTTAGAGTAAAGACGAAACTGCATTTTCTTTGAATTTCATTCACTTGAGAACTTTCAATTTTAGCTTTAAAAAGTTTTTATCATAAAATTAATAAGTTAACAAGTTGGACAGGTAGTCCAATTTAATTGAAATCACTCAATTACAAAAGTAGCGTACTTCGTTAAGATATAGCTATATTAATCAAGATTTGTACTAGTTTAATTGTTTTACGAGATACCATCGCGATTACTCGTGCGAGAGAAAAGCGAATTACACAACAATTATTGAAGATTATTGCGAAAGCGGCGGTCAAGGTGGCAATCAGCATAACTCATTGTTTTTTGTTTGTTACAGGTGAGCGGATATCTGTTGGCGAATAGTTGAGATTATCCCATAGTAAGTAGTAACATGGAACAGTAACAATGTACCTAACTAAAATAAGTTTCTGTCAAAAAATAAATTTTTGGTACAAGCTTTTATTGCCTACTTCACTTTTGTCCGGCATATTTTCTTGTTCTGTGGTTGACTTGGCAACAAGGACATCTAGTCAAAATTTCGATAACTACTATTAGTTCTTGTTGTCAAAATATAACACGCTTTTGATTTGATTACAGATCAAAAGCGTGACAAATAGTACAAAAACAGGACACGTGAAACTAAATAAAAGCTTGTAAATAAATAACATTTGATTAGAAAAGTTCAACCAATTGCCACTTTTTTAAAATAAAATTTAAAAGAATAATCTATTCTACCATAAAAAATTTAAGTCATACTATTATAAAGTATTAGCATGTAGAGTTGACCGTGAAAAGCAGTTCACGGAAAATCAAGGAACATCATAAATAACAGTATCATGTTTTGTAAAAAAAGGATGAGAGGTTCTATGAGATAGAACCTATTATGTTACCATTTTAATTCCTTCATTTATCATAAAAATGAGAACGATATCTCTTGATCTTTTCAAAACTTTACTCCTCATGTAATAACACTGTATCACTACAGATAAGATCACCATAATAATTCAACACTAGGATAGAGTTCAAAAACACAACACTATAAAAGTGCCCTCAGGTGCTCCTGTATCATAAACCTCGCTAGTAAATCTGTTGCCCACGACCTTGTCATGTCATCACTTTCTATCCCATCACGAACTTGCCCCTCCCAGATTTCACACGGGATCTATAATGATCACCCCGTGGTGTAATGATCACTGATCACCATGGGCCAAGTTGCCTAATCCTATGGTCATACCAATGGGCTACACTGCTTATCGCGCCTGTACACCTTTGTGTAGCCGCCGGCGGATTAGCTGTCTTAAGCACCACGCCTAGTCGCATGTACCTACTTTTGAAATTTGATCATGAACAATGCACGCTCTCAAATCTGATCTTCTAATACGTTTTTTTTTCAAATTGCTTCAGATAATTACCGTATTTAGAATAGAATACTTACTGAATAGAATGTAAGTTTCACTATGCCAAATTTTCTAAAATAAACTGTTCATTATAATAAAACAGATATCATACGACACAAAGTAAAGCTTCTTGCAAATGAATGAAAAGAGTCTTGATGAATATTTTAAAATAAAAATCAAGCGCATTTTTACACGACAATTACCAAAATACTGACATAAAGAAACTATGATGGTCGATGCGTAATACGCCCGCAGAACATTTCCTCTGTGAATTCAAGATGATATTATAGTAAGTATTCAAGAGTGATACAAAATGTGGATTCTGCTGGATCGAACGCTCTTTTACATTATTATTTCTTTGTATCAGTTCGATATGAGAATGCGAAAGTAAGCGATTTCATACTAAGTAGAGATAAGTTATTTTGTAGCGCTGCGTCCATGCTTTGAATTGTAAAAAGCTAAATGTAACTAACCTTTCGAGGCTAAAGTCACGGTCACTATCGATATAGTAATTATAAAAAATTAACATACCTATTGAGTTAAAAAACTAATTTCACTTGTCATAAAGATAACTAGGTCCAATTATGTAGTTGTCCAATCAATCATAAAACTACAGCCGTGCGTAAATCGCATTGGGTAATAGTTGGTAGTCAGTGCTTAGGCCCGTCACAGCTGACTGCGGGCGGTGAACCAATTTGTTGTATATCTCGATTGTTACTCATTGCAACACACGCCTCTGGCCATCTAATGTATGGGTTTTAACTATGTTCAAATGATTACAAATGTGTACTATTTTACCGTTAGTTAGATGTGTTATCGTATTATACGAGTAATATCTCATTATAAGCTTTCTGCATTTCATAACTTCTTTTTTCCATTTCATAACCTACAGCTTAACGTAATTTGACAAGGTCAGTAGTATCTAAATAAATATACTACACTATACCTTTACTATAATCGTAAAAGTCGTTTTTTTTAAATACGTACCTATGTTATCTCATTGTTTTTCTTTTTCTTTTTTGCCTAGTCTTAACTTATTTTTTTTAATCATTTATTTCATAATTATATTTTAGTATACCAACAGTTAGATCAACAACGACAATGTGCGCGAAAAACTATTACGACAACTAATCAAATCATAATTGCATAGTGGTTTCCTACTTAAAGAAAAGAAAATTGTTCGGAAATGAATTGCGCGTGCGTCGCTTTTTCCCTCGTTTAGCCATATTTGGTTTTTTCAATTTTCTACTGGCAGTTGAAATCGCAGCAAAAATAATAAATAACTGGAATAAAATGAATATTGACATTTCATTAAATACTTACATACAATAGATTCAAAATATTATTTCAAAGGTACTTTAAGATTTGTATGATAGACGTAAATTATCCATGTTGCTGAACTGAAGCAAGTATCAGTAAATGAACATATATAAATCCTTCTAGTTCAACTATAAGTATCAGCTAATCAATTTATATTCTCTATGCTCGAATTGAATCAGCAAACATTTGCTAAGAAAACTGGTATTGAAATTAGCATCCGTGCCATGTGAAATCATAGGATGGCAAAGCTGATCGGTCCATGTTTGTCCTCAAACAGAGAAACTAGCCGAACAAATATGCTAACTAGTCGTTGCTATTTGCGAGAGGCAGTGGGTCGGGGGCCTTAGCTATCAGCTGTCGAAGATTATGGAAATATTTTCTGTAAATCAAACTGAGATTATTATTATACTAGCGGCCGCCCGCGGTTTCACCTGCGTGGTTCCCGTTCCCGTGGGAATATCGGGATAAAAAGTATTCTATGTTTTAATCCAGGCTATCTTCTGTGTGCCAAATTTCAACCAAATCCGTTCCGTAGTTTTTGCGTGATTGAGGAACAAACATCCAAACATCCAAACTCACAAACTTTCACATTAGTAGGATCAAGTTACAGTTTTGCAAGTACAAAATAATTTTACAGTATTTTATTTAAAAAAAAGGTACACTTCTAAAACAATGTTTAGGTAGGTACCCGACTTCCGTCCTAAGAATATCATTATTATTATATCATGCGCACTTAAAATCTGCACCAATTACTGGTAGGTAAGGAAACTGTAAAGTAATTGTATCTCTTGCCATTTATTGTTATTACTATCACTTTGACTTTAATTAAATTTCAAATCTCAGCGAGCCCATTTGTGATAGTAACGATTTAATAGGTGCAATGCTCATCACGATTTAATACTTTACGATCACTTTGTAGGTGTAAATATCGATCTCACAAAGTAAAAGTAGATTAAGTAGCTTTACTTAACGCGTAGATTAAAAAGGGCTAGGCCACAGTAAACATTTCGGTTCCATTAGCGCGGCCCTGTGGCACACAAACAGACTGTTAGCTGTCATTAGAGTTGACCGCAGTGTAACGGGGCCTTTGGAAGAATAAATAATTCCGTACCCAACAGATAAGTAACACTTTAATTTTAGATACAGTAAAATGTAATTTTAAGGGATCAAAGGGGCAATATAGTTTTGAATTCGAAGATGTGCTTTTGCAATATGTATTATGAACCTGTATCACTGGTTCCATAGATATAACCTATATTCTGGTTTGATAAAAAAATGGAATAGAATTTAGATTGAATTATCTGTCAGGTTAAGTATCCGGCCTTATGTTTATAATGTTAAGTTAAATATAGTAAATCGGTGTTACCTATCTGTAAAGTGTATCATTTCCTTTGATATTTCTGTAGTTCTAAATTCTTATAATGACTCTGTTACTCACTCCCTTTTTTTCTCTGTCAAATGGTCACATTAAACCATTGCTTAATATTATAAATATTTTATTAAATCCTATATATATTAAATGGTAATGGTTAGCCCATCGTTGTGACCGACAGAACGAGAAGTCAATCGTGCTATGGAGAATAATATTCCATTGGCGAACCAGCCGGCACCATCATCGTCGTCAACAATTCATTCAATTGACTTATAATATCACATAACCGTTAAAATTTAAGTCTTCAAATGATTATTTCATGACCGTAACTTACCAAACGGCATTAAAATAAAACCTTTAGACGCATAATACCACATACGCAAAATACCACCTCTACGCAATACGCCATAAACGCAAAATACCACTTACGCAAAAGACCAACTAAGCAAAACACCAACTTTGATTTACGCAAAATACCAACTATGTATAACAACAACTTTTTCGTAATTGACTGATTGAAAAAAACTACTTTCTCTACTTTGATTTGCTACCAGTAAAGACGAAGTCTCCAGCAGTTAGGACACCCGTTGACGGCTGTGGGGAATACGCTGACCCAATCTGATAAACAGGTATGATAAGACCTCTTTTACATTCATGATAGCCTGGTACTTTTCAATAGACTGATTGCCCTGTTAGACCAACTCTCCAGCAGTTAGGACTCTTGCGTTGAGAGCTGTGAGAAAAATGCTGACCGGATCTGATGAACAGGTACTTTGATTAGCTCCTTTTCATTCCTGTTAGCCTGGTACTTTTAGTTTTTATCATAGTCACAGAATAAATATATAATAAATAATAACCTAGCTAGGATAGCTGAGGAACCTTAGCGAAATAGTTTATTTGGCCACTCCACTTCAGTGACAAAATAAGTCCTAGGTGGTGTGTTTATAGGATTATACGTAGTTGGTATTTTACGTATTTTTTCTACAAATCCGCAAAACACCACAAAATCTCGAGTTGGTATTTTGCGTATGTGGTATTATTATGCGTCTAAAGGAAATAAAACTACGGAAATTTCCCAAATTTACCACAACTGTGATTAAGCTTTTAAAATAATAATGCGACCGGGTTATAATTAACCTGGTGAACTACTAACGAGATAAACTGCGTATTGTCTGTCCGTTTGCGCGTCAATTAAGGCTCTGCACAAACGTAGGTAGACGAAATTGATTGCGAAAATAAAAATGTTGAGATTTATGATTGGCAAGTGGAAGCAAATGGACACAAACCATCTACTTTTGTTAATATAGTGTTTTTTTATTTTCTTTTTTTATGCACAACGGGAACTATCCTGTTAACATGCACTAGCAAGGCCTCCTCGTCACCTGATGTTAAGTGACGATAAGGCTCACAGTGGAAGCGCACTACTCCCGGAATCCTCATCACTGAGGAACTGGCTATCTTAGCTCTAACTGCCGGAACACAACAATTTTTAAATTGTTGTTATGGCGTCAGACTTAGGTAAGATGGTGGTAGCTAGCCAGGCGGACCTGAAAATAAGCCCTACCACCATCCAAACCGAGTCTAAATGTACCCCCTGCTTCTTACACGGGTGGGCGAACTACTAGAGCACTGAGGTTTATGTATAAAAACAAAATAATAATTAGTAGCTTCCATCCGAAGCGAGATAAAACTGTGTCTACATTTGCGCACCGCCTAACATAATTAAAACGCAAAACACAGTTTGTGTGCTGGCACGGTCTGATTGCTGTGCGAACGCGACCGCCCGCCGGCAGATCTATGTGAACGCCTGTTTGTTGTAGAAACATGAGTGATCTTAAATATTTGCAATAGTTCTACTTTTTAAACAAATTTAACTTACTACACACGAGAGAAGATCGGAGCTTCACTTATTTAATAAAGTTAATGTAAGAAATTAAGCAAATATTGTTTGAGAAAGTGTAATGGAACCTACCTACGTTAAAATATCAAGTGCACACCTCAGTCATTAACAAGTTGATGTTAACTAATGAATAACTCAATCTAGGCCTTCTTTATAGATGTGTAGGTATAAAAGATATTCAACAAATAAAATAATTTGTGAATACATTTTTAATAGAGATACTTTTGTAATTTTATGATTACTTACACCAAAAGAAACAATATTTTGAGCTTTAGCCATAAAGTAATAATTAGTGACTTTTCAGTTGTATACTATTGCTAGAGCCGCCCGCGACTTCGTCTGTTTCGGCAGTTGTTTTGCTATCCCTCTGGAACTGTACGTTTTTTCTGGATGAAAGGTACTGCACTCCTTCACGTGTATACAAAATTTCATGACAATCGGTTTAGTAGTTAAGACGTGAGGGTGTAAAAAACAAACAAGCAAGCAAACAAACAAACAAACGGACTTTTGGATTTATAATATTAGCACAGTTTATGGTAAAGCTGTGATATTAGTAAGCAAAAAGCGTAAGGATGAATGTAACATAATATTCATAAAATGTATTTTTCTAACTCTAACAGCAACATGGGTTAGAACAGGTGGCCATACCCAGAGGCGAAGGTTCATTTAATGCACGCCTTCGTTTCCGGATCGCTTTTACTCAGCTTCGTTTCCTGCAGAAACTCCTCATCAAGGGGATATCAAACCTTCATTGCATTGCCTTCACCGAGCAATTTGAATAGATATAGCTATTATACAGGGTTATTCGTAAAACACCAACAACCTCGTAGGAGTAGTTTACTAACATCATAAACAACAATATTTGAGCTACGACTTTTCCGAAAACAGGCAAAAAAAGATCGATTTTCCATACAAATGTCCGAAAAATCGAGTTTTGTATGAAAAGTGGAATATATTTTGTCTGTTTTTGGAAAAGTCGTAGAAGAAATGTTGTTGCTTATGATGTTAGAAATCTACTCCTGCGAGGTTGTTGGTGTTTTACAAATAACCCTGTAGGTATATACTTTGCTATCTATTATTGATGTACAATAACTACTTAGTTGAGATATTAGAAAATCACCCAAATGGCGTTGATGTCTTTTCTTACTAAATTCCATTATTGGTTTTAGCAAAGTTATTCAAACTATTTTTTTCTCTTCACGGTTAAACCTTATCGTGTAGAGTTTTTCATTTTATATTCACTGAATCATAATTATTTTCAGAAATCTTCGTAAAAATCCTACTCACTTTTCTTTAAGAGTGCTAATACGTATATTGGCCGTTAAGTACTGACACTACTCAATCCCACATGATTGAAGACAAGTAGGTAACGCTTGCCGGCTTTAAGATCTTGTACTAAAGACTTTTTTATTTTTTATCGGGAGGCGATTGGGAGGCCGAAGTTCGAAGGTGCCAAGGCTTTTAAAGATAAAGATAAAAGTCAATATTGTTTCCGCGAACAACAATCATGTTGAGACGGCGCGACGCGTGGCGGAGCGCGACTGTCGGCACGGTTCATCGGCGGCAAACGACTTTGACCCCTCTGCCGACCACTCAGCTGTGACGTTGGTATCGGACGTAAGATGCAGCAGTATGCCATCTTACGACAGTTAAAGCAGGTTGGAGACAATTGTAGCCGATGCTGATGGCCCTCCGCAGATGGCTCATAAGCGTAGTCGTCTCCTAAGCGTATAAGACGCGACGAGTACGACACGAGCAGAGATCAACACAGCGGAGGGGCTAATTGTAGCCGACGCTGATTTATCGTCGTCGGAGCTAGGGTCATGAGCGCCCCTGGCAAGATTTGAATTTTGCGCCCCAAGACTTATTTCTAATATCATGAGCGCTCCTGGCGAGATTTGAATTTTGCGCCCCAATTGACCTATAGACTTATTTTGTGAGGGATTTAACTGAGGGTTGCGTCTCTGGCAGCCACCCCTGGGGTGACAATAATCAGCAGCGTCACAGCTTCCTAGATATGACGCTGCAGATTATATTGCTAGCATTTGCTCATTCTGTAACCCTGTACCTCCAAACATATAAATGTAGTTACGAGGTTTTTAGCAGTGTAGTATCAAACGCCTCTTCTACAACCTCCCATGAAACATAGGAGGTGTTTCGAACCTCATGATACTTCAGGTCCTGCAGTTTACCAACTTATGAGGAACACAACGGCGGTCATACTCTTCCTTTTGTGTACTGTGACACACCTTAGGTTTGTTTGCGGACGCGGGACACGGAAGCGTGCAGGATGTTTGCCGCGTCCGATTAACGCGCTGCCGCTGGATGAGCCATGTCCATCGACGGACTGTCAACGATTTCCGAGTTGATGCTAATTATTACTAAGCTTAAGCCGGTGAAGCACATAAAACAAATGAATTGTGTGCTTCCGTAGACGTGAGTCTTTTACGAAAACTGTTTGATAATTTTTTGTATGTCTGTTAGAAAGACACTTGCCTCGTTGTCTTGACAAAAGTTAACAAAAGAAAATAAAATTTAAAATGTTGATTGCGATTAGCTTCCGCCCGCGGCTGAGTCCACGTGGACATTTTTACTATGTTTTAATCAAATATATACTATCTGTGTGCCCAAATTTCAACCGACTCCGTTCAACCGTTTTTTTTTGTGATAGAGTAACAAACATCCAAATTCACAAATTTTCTCAGTTATAGGTAATATTAGTAGGATAAGACGCATCAGACACCCATGAACACCAAAAATTGTGTAATGAATGAATTTCGAAAATAGTAGTGAAGTCAATGACATATTTTTAGGCTGCATAATTGACTGATTTTTGGAATTTTAATTCCTGAAAAAAACTTTTTAGCTGCCTAGATTGAAATCCAGCCATTCTTTGGGCAAGCAAAAAAATTAATACCACATCTAAGCCGATATAATTTTATTCTATCATAATCAAAGTAGGTTGGAATGCGTTTCGTTGTCTTTATCATACGATTGTGTGAATAAACCATCATTACAATACGAATTCCGAAATGGTTTTCGTGAATTTCGACAGAATTCGTTTAGCAATCACATTCGTGTGCTACCGCGGAATGTGCGCAGCGTGTGCGCAGAAAGTATACGACCGAACAGAATCGAAGTTAAATTATGCAGCCGACCTTGTAGCTATAAGAACGACATTTCATTTGATAACCAATGTATATTTATCTTGATATAAAATTAAATAAATTGCAATTTCTATAAAAACTCAGAGAAACGGTCTTCTACAATTTTCTCGTAACTTTTACTTTAGTTAGTGTATAGCCATGTATGGCTTAATAGATGTTGTATACATAGGAGCTATACTTTATAAAAGTTTTTGTGAAGGATAAAACTTTTATTTTTACTATTTGTCTCTGTTCTATCATTTAGTCCTTTAGCGAAGTCTCGCGTGCCTCCACGTAATTTGCAATTTTACTCCACACGATCTCCTAATCTGTGCTTAAGATCGACTTCTCAGCAGATACTGCACAAAATTGCACATTAATTTTTTCACGGACTGAAAATCCATTGTTACTGTATCATGAGTATCGTGATACGTTCTAACGTCATTTTGAATTCAATGAAAAGACAAATCTTTTATTTTATTAATTACTAAAGTGACGCTACCAAAAATGCATTTAATACTAAGCATTATGTCACTGAGTACACTAAATACAACGCCCACTAGTTATGACACTAAAAGACCTGACATTTTAGACACCAGACGACATGCGTGGGCTGAAAGCAGTTGATTCATTATAAATTTATTTTTGCTTTCAGATCATCGAATAAGCTCGAATTATATAAACCACTTTATCTTCGAATTGGTAACAGATTTCTTTGCACAATTGAAAAAAATGTGCTGAAATCTATGTCATTACTTTTTCACACTTTTCACAATAATTTTGTAGTACCTACTTATACATTTCTAACAGTACAGTATGATGACGTCTTGATTCTACAGGATGTTTGGTTTGCCTTGAAAAGCCGAATATGGTAGATAGGAACCATCAAACTGAACAACTTTTACTATGGAACCAACCCTGAAATCGCGAAAAAAAATCAGCAGATGCAGAGAAACAGCAGTTTCATACAAAAAATAATAACGAAAATATCAAAATGTATGAAACAGCTGATGTTTTTTTCACGATTTCAGAGTTGGTCCCGTAATAAAAGTTGTTCAGTTTGATGGTCTTTATCTACCATGTTTGGTTTTATAAGGCTATTACCAAACACCCTGTAGAATCAACACGTCATCATAATGTCAGCCACTAACTGCTGGATGTAGCGGAGATAAAAAAGGAAATCCATCCAGTAATTCACCGAAAAACATAGTAAAGCCACTTATATCCTTTACAGTACTAAATTTCAATAAGTCAAGAGATTTTATTAACACTCTTAGAAACCGCGGGACTCTAAGATGTTCCCGCCACGCCTCGTCTCGCGGAAGCGCATCCCGCGCGAATAATTTTCCGCGTCCGTGCGCGCGCAGTTACTGTTGCCGCTTAATAATGGCCGCGGGCGCGCGCCGAGAATGATCGCGCTCTTTATGAGAATCTATTCTCTATGCCGCCGATCACTTTAAAGTGGCTAAGTGTGAATCAAAGAACAAAGAAATAATTTTTGTGAATAGTGCTTTTTGAGTACCTAAATGTGTAACATATTGAAATTGTGGCATGGTCTTGATACAGGAAAATGCTGGTTGGATGCTCTATAATCAGTGAAACAGTTACCATTTACCGTCATTCACTCATTTTTATCTCGCGAAAGTTTATTAACGACACAAGTACTTAAGTCATAATAATATCAGTAGAAGTTAAAAACACATAAGTAAACAAAATGAAATCAAGAATTGAAAGAAAAATTGTCATCACGAATTAAAAGCCAACTAAAGAAGACAGATAAATAAACTGAAAGTAAACATAATAGGTATGTTAAATATCACCCGATTAATAAATAGGTATAGTTTTTCCGAACTAATCATCGAATAATATTTTCTGAAATATTTGGCTTAAATTGCCCAATTGACTTCATTCGAAATCTTAAAACACTTGGAAAAAAGCTGGAAACTAAAAAAATATCGCAGCACCTATTGAAATTTCCAGACCAATTTTCGAAAAAGCTAACTAGATACTTCACTAGATAATTCGTATCGTAAGTATGTATTTATTGACCGAGCGATCCCGTAGCGCTAGCGAAGCATCTCCGTTTCAGTTTGAGAAATAAGTTCTCCTCTACAGGTCGCACTTCTCAACCAGTTTTCATAAAATTTTGTGAGCAGGTTCAATAATTATATAAAAATTGTTGGTCTATTCTGTTTTTCAAAATTAAAAAAAAACATACTTCTCGCATTTCTAAAAATGTTCAAAAATGTTACAAACACGAAGTCTATAGCTCGCAGAGCCACTAGTCTAGTTAGTAGACTACGCTCACACGGACAGGGCATAATATCTCATCAGGCCGCTTGTCCGGCTGACTCACCAGCCTTCTATAAATTACACAAAGCCCGATATTCCCCATTAATCCTTATTTATTGCATTCCCCCTACCACCATAAATCATAGACAATAATTGTCCAGCATTTTACTGTACCTTTACCTTGGTAATAGACGGTGTGCTTATTTCTTAACATCGATTATCTGCAATAGTTTCTAGTATAAGGTTACACAAAGTATTGTGTTTTCTTCTAAGCAGTGTTAGTGGTTCCGTTATTTCTAGTGAAGTGGAAATTGTATTAACAATTTGCTTACTCGGTTGAGTTACCACGACTTACTCGGTTACTTGTAACAAGTGGACTGAATAACTTACTTATTACCTACTTTGTTTTTTTTTTCATTTATATGTCGACATCTGGGGTAGGATTTGGGTCTTTGTGGGCCGAAGGCACAACCCGAAGGCTAAGGAGCGAGGGTCACCTACGCGGACGTGATCTCCAGAGCCAAGAAAGCCTTCTCCCTTGTAGAGATTGGAATACCAGACAGTGTCAAGATGAGATTGAGCCAAACAGTGGCCAGGATAATGCAATTCCCGGATCCCAGTGGCGTTAAGGCGAATCTGTTAGCGCAAAGACTTTGCCCAGTGCTCGCCGGAATGCTCCATCTGCGCTGACAGTAGTCGCCCCATTGGTCACGTTATGGGCAGTGTCAAATGCACCCCTCCGGCGAGTACGAATAAACGCCCTGAGTGCGTAGGGTGCGTGGAAGCCGTGGCGCAGGTGCCTGCACAAGTGCCAGAGAGATTGGAGATGTCCAACTGAGGCCATAGATAATACACTAATATAATTCAAAACTGAGGTCGTCGACGTCTCCAAACCCCAGCAGCTGAGGCACGCAAATCTGCCTGCCCACGGGTGCGGAGACATCCAATGTGTCCACTCCATGCAGACGACACAGCGCGCTCCCCGCCCCTCTCACAAGAAAGGGATCCAGGAAGTGATGTGCACGAGAGGGAGGGATCATCCTCACCACTCGGACTTGCCTGGCTTGGCCAGGAATGCCGCATTGGACACTGTGGCGATTGACATCACGGTCCCACTCGTCTTTTGGCGGCACTTCAAAAGAAGACACTAGGGGTTTAAGGTATTTTCATTTAAATCACACAAAGTTAAAAACATCTTTCTACTGCTCTCACCACTAAAATACATTGTATGCAAGTCGCCACTGTGTCCATTCATCTCGCTCGCGTCGCGGATTACCATAAAGAAAGTGGGTGGGCGCCGTGCGGCGTCGGCGCATCGCCTCTGCGGACGTCCAGGGACGTCGAGCGTGACGCATCATGTGCAATTAATAAGATTCTGTCTTAGTTTCGGTTTCAGCGCTTGTTGCTATGTTAAAATAGGTACGTAATGTAAATTTTAAGTAAGTAATTTATTTACAAAAATACGGTTACAAGTGTTCTTAAACCAAGTTATTTCCAACATATTCTAACGTTTTATTTTATCGATGTGCACATATTTTAAAATTGTAGATTAGTTATTGTTGTTATGTAGGTATGACTAATATTTCATATCAATGTAAATACCTAATAATTGTGTATGTCATCTTAATTATTTACTTCATTTAAATTTTTATTTATTTTCAAATTAATTTTAATTGAAGATTAAAATAGGCTTACAATTTGAATAGTTATAGGAAATACCAGCTAAAAACCTTCCATATTTCATACATAAATAAAATGTGGATCAAACTTGAACAGGGTTTAAAGCCGGGCTTAACTTAAGTTCCACACTCACAAAAAGGAGAATTACGTATATGTTTCGTTTTGCCTTTTCGGTTTATTTTTCTCTTTGTTGGAAAAAAAGCGACATTCGTATCCGCCGGATTTTCCGGATTGCAATCACTATCTCCGTTTGTATGTAAGAAAACAAACGGAGCTCACCAGTGACATGGACGATTTGGTCCATGCCAGTGTTATGGACACCGCCTTAAAAAAGTTTTAAAAATTTACTGAACCAAAAAACTTATTTTTTTGGATATGACTTTAGATAGGGACATACAAAATTATAATTTTAAAAGATAAATAGGTTGTGTTATCGACAACCCTACGAAATCGCAACCTGCGGACATCTGTCTGAATTGAATGTGTACATTTACGGACATTTTCTCCGACTGCAATTCACATTACGGTTAATAGCTCGACAATAATGCAAAGCTTTCATCCTCATAGTTTCACTTTTTATACATCTGTTAAATATACGGTTTGAAAATGCACTTACTGAGTACTTATGGCACCGAATAAATTATTGTTACCTACTTCTACATCAGGATAAAACTAAACGTGCCAAATATTTATGCCTTGCATTACTATAGCTGCAGTTTTGTTTCTAAGAAAACATTTCAATAAAAATAGTTGTGGAGTTATAAACCTATTTATGTTGCCCGTGCTCTTTTCTTTGACAAAATTGATTTTTTCTATAAAACTGTAGGTAAAACATATTTTTCAATATATTCTAGAGTTTCCCGTTTAGCTCAAGCACTAAGGGAGCGTTATGTCACGAGTAGCCCAGTGAAAATTCTACATTAAAAACGCAAAAAGCGATTTAAAGTTGCATTATTGCAGTATATTATTTGGAGAATGTAAAACTAAGTTTTGCAAGCAAAAAAAGTTGAGCTACCTGCAAAATACGCAAGTCTTTTCACAGTCTCATAAATAAAAAAGGTTGTGCATCTCTGCACATATTACGCATCTCTGTTTTTCACGTATTTACGCAGGTAGCACGATTTTTTTCGCTTGAAAAATGTAGTTTTACACTCCCCTAAGTGTCCAAATAAACATACCAAAAATGCAGTTTACATTGCGTTTCTGTAAGATTAGTCTTTTTTGTAAGATTTTACTGGCCTAGAGTCAACGAGAAATACCGAAAAGGTTATAGTTATACCTAGTTAGATTTCATTTTTTACTTTCCCAATCACATCACTAATAATCAATGTAACATTCGCGTGCGCACAGACATAATTAAACTCATAGAATATTTTAATAATACTCTTTCCACTAACTCAATTACTACTTTCTTGAATAATTCACCTACTTGATATGACCAAGGGTATCTGTGCACATGAACGTTATTTAAAATAATTATAATAATAAATAAAACACTTTTTAACGGATACTAGCGCGGTTTTATTGAAAGTACTTTGGTATTTAGTTGGTATTTGGTTTGATTTTTGGTTTTCCCGACGTTTCGGCACCTTTGCAGCTGCCGTGGTCACGGGGGACTGAAGCTACCCGTGAGCCTACCCTCAAGCGATGAATTTTTTTAGACGTTCAGAAATTAAAATTTAACAAAATTTTTAATTATTTTATGTTGATTTATAATTTAATTTTATGAATTATTTAATGCTAAAAAGAGAGAGAATCTACTGAAACTACCACCATTTCATAAAATTGGGAGGCCCCTCCAAGAAAGAAATGGCGAAAGAAAACTTGGAGAGGATGCCGACCTCCGTCTTTTGTATTAATTTATTTGTTTGCAAAAGGAACTAACCGTATCATTAGATCTTACAGTGTGTGTGAGGGGCTTTAGCTTGTGAATGATGGGGTCCCAAGCTGGTGGAATTTTCCAACCATCATCTCTATTGAAATTAGGATATTTATTTATTTCGATAGCCTCGCGGAGCATTCTAGGGATAAATCTACGTTCCCTAGCAAGGATTTGGGGTTTGTCAAATCTAATATAATGGTTGGGCCCCTCAAAGGCGTGTTCACTCACTGCAGACTTGTTATCGCGCCTATGTTTCATGTCAGCTACATGCTCTTTGACGCGGGTCCCTATGCTTCTCTTTGTTTGCCCGATGTAGGAGAGTCCACAGTCACAATCTAGTTTGTAGACGCCTGCAGCTTGAAGGGGGATATTACACTTGACAGGTCGTAAGAATTGGTTGATCTTCTTCGGCGGCTTGAAGTAAGTTTTGATTGACGCTCGCTTCAGAATGTTTCCAATCTTGTCAGTGACACCCTTCAAGTATGGTAGGATGGCAGGTTGACGCTCTACTGTGGCTGGTTTGGCGCGTTTTCTGTGATTGAGGTGTGGTACTTGCAACTTGTTGTTACGCAGTACTTCAAGCGTCAATCAAAACTTACTTCAAGCCGCCGAAGAAGATCAACCAATTCTTACGACCTGTCAAGTGTAATATCCCCCTTCAAGCTGCAGGCGTCTACAAACTAGATTGTGACTGTGGACTCTCCTACATCGGGCAAACAAAGAGAAGCATAGGGACCCGCGTCAAAGAGCATGTAGCTGACATGAAACATAGGCGCGATAACAAGTCTGCAGTGAGTGAACACGCCTTTGAGGGGCCCAACCATTATATTAGATTTGACAAACACCAAATCCTTGCTAGGGAACGTAGATTTATCCCTCGAATGTTCCGCGAGGCTATCGAAATAAATAAATATCCTAATTTCAATAGAGATGATGGTTGGAAAATTCCACCAGCTTGGGACCCCATCATTCACAAGCTAAAGCCCCTCACACACACTGTAAGATCTAATGATACGGTTAGTTCCTTTTGCAAATAAATAAATTAATACAAAAGACGGAGGTCGGCTTCCTCTCCAAGTTTTCTTTCGCCATTTCTTTCTTGGAGGGGCCTCCCAATTTTATGAAATGGTGGTAGTTTCAGTAGATTCTCTCTCTTTTTAGCATTAAATAATTCATAAAATTAAATTATAAATCAACATAAAATAATTAAAAATTTTGTTAAATTTTAATTTCTGAACGTCTAAAAAAATTCATCGCTTGAGGGTAGGCTCACGGGTAGCTTCAGTCCCCCGTGACCACGGCAGCTGCAAAGGTGCCGAAACGTCGGGAAAACCAAAAATCAAACCAAATACCAACTAAATACCAAAGTACTTTCAATAAAACCGCGCTAGTATCCGTTAAAAAGTGTTTTATTTCATGTCTAGTAAGCGCGTAAGCTTGAGAAGTGAATAATAAATATTATAATAAAACTAGCTTCCGCCTAAAAATCGCCGAAAAATCCCTTTATTCCCAGGAGTCCCCTCTAACACTGTCACCCGGGGTGACAACTGGGATCTTTTCTGGGACGAAAATTTCCCAGATGTTCCCTTTAAATTCGTGTTAGAGGGGATAAGTGGAACTTTTTCGTAGCAATTGTCACCCGTGACACCGGAGGGGGGAAGAAGCCCGGGGAAAAATAAGCCCAATATCTTAAACCTCCTTAGCTTGGAGGAGACAACTGCGCCATTTTCGTAGCAATTGTCACCCCCTCTGGCGTCAGGGGTGACAATTAGGAAAAAAGTACCAGTTGTCCCCTTTGGCACAAATTTGAAGGGAACATTTGGGAAAAAATTGTCACCCCGTAACGACTGGGAAAAAAATCCCAGTTGTCATTCTGGGGGACAGTGTCAGAGGGGACTCCTGGGAATAAAGGGAAAATTCCTGGGGAACCTTTGACCAGGGTAAAAAGTATTCAATGTTTTAGGTTATAAGCTATCTGTGTTAGCCTTTCATACATACCGTTAAGCCGTTTTTCCTGATTGAGTAACAAACATCCAAACTTTCACATTTATATAATTAGTAGGATACATCAGCTATTTTTAATGTCCCCACTGCTGGGGCACAGGCCTTCCTTACAGGTCGATAAGGAGGAAGGGCTATAACCCACCACGCGGGCCCAATGCGGATTGGTGGGTATAAACGACTGCAAATGCAGCCGGGACCAACGGCTTAACGTGCCTTCCGAAGCACGGAGGAGTTCGCGTTGTAAATTTTTGGTCACCCATCCCACTTAACTTACCTCCATAACTTCTTACATATAAATTATTTTAAGTATTGTTTTAAACCGTTTCTGAACAAATGTAAAGCTAACTTTACACTTTAATGCATGCCGTATGCGGGTCAATGTCAATAATTAAATGTAATTTAGCTAAAGGGAGTACCAGTTTCGAATCTTAGAAGGACATTACGTTTAAAATGTGATGAGCATAAATCATTAACCTAAGTACTCATATTACACCTTTAACCGCAAAAGTTAGTAATGTATAAATTGTTAATAATATTAACCCCATTTGTCACGCACGACTAAAGCTCAGTTGCACCAGCTTACTTTAACAATAACAAGCTTGTTAAAGTACCGGTTAAGCACAAATTAGCCAAAAAAGAGGTTGCCAGCCAGCATGATGTCATTTGACAAGTTTGACGTGACAAATAGGTAGCATTATCATTTGACGATAACTTTAACTTTGACAGCATTTTGGTGCAACTTATCCTTAGTCATGAAAATATCTTCAGAATTTGATAGAATTTCTTTATTTCTTTATTATTATTTCTTCTAGGACGAACTAAATCTATACCGCGCGTGAACTTTACTCCGTTTGCGCGAAACACCGCTAGAGGCGCTGGCGGCGGTGTCAAGGCCGCGCCGGCGCAGTGTTGCAACGCATGTAAACAAACCACCACCGGCTTTACGATGATCTAACTACTCGTTGCATAGTTACATACAACTCATTGTATAGAAACTCTACCTGCCTTTTGACGTCAGTAAGTCGTGTCGTGACTGGTATAAAAGACATGATACCTACCTATTATAACTTCTGACTTTAATATTTTCTAGTTATTTACAAGGTTATTTTTAGTTTATACAAAACCTCTTGTGGGGTTGATCAGACCATCAAACTGAACAACTTTTATTATGGGACCAACCTTGAAATCGCGAAAAAAAATCAGCTGTTTCATACAAAGGTACAAAACAAACTAAAAATAATCTTGTATAATAAACAAAATTATTGATGAGAAGAATTGAAATAAAGAAGTAGATTTTAGTACTCCTGGGTTTAGTTTTTTGAATCCAGAGTTGGTCTGTGTTTATAAGGTTATAAGGTAACTTATATATTCATAATATTTATTTCTACACTTCACTTAGAAAACTACAACATAATTATATTATACTACTTACATCAAATTTATATACAAAACGCACTTACAGTTTTTACCTGACTACGGCGAAGCAAATCGGAGGGTAAAATCATATTTTGACCGGTATCTATTATAAAGTTGTGTAGTTATATAATATAAATATTATAAAAATATGTAAGTTACTTGCAAGGTCTTTCCGAACTGATGGCTCAGCTAATGACCCTTCATTTTGATTATCTACCAGAGCAGTTTATGTGTTAGATAGTGTTTGTGTGGCATTTAAACCAACTTCTGTGCAGTAATATTTTGTGTAAATAAAAATATATTTTTTATTATCTTGCTGTGGAAAATCCTCGTATACATCATCATAAAAACTTTATTGTTACCAAGAAACATTCCCAAGCTCGTAAAATAGCATAAACTTTCAACCAAAATCCTTGAACCCATGTCTCCTCGAAACAAATTGATAGTTATTTTTAATCCCTCATTAGGTAGCCCATGCGCCGCTTTCCCTTCACATAAATCTCAAATACTATTAGACGCTTAAATTATACAAATTATAGACTCAAACCCCACACGAAGAAAAATAGACGAATGTTGATTGGACATGCCATAATAAGCTCAAAGCTATGCTTTCAATATTAATTTTCATTTAGTAATGCGTAATTGGTCCATATATTTTTTATTTATACAGTCTATCTACCTTTCAATAATGTTTAGTTTTTAGTCGTACAGTCGTAAATCTCATTAGAATACGTATGTATCTGAGCTTGCAATTTGGAAAATGTAATTTTAAAGCTCTAAAAAGCGGTTCCACGTTAAATAAAGACTAAAGTGTAGAAAATTTTACATACTTAAATATTTCTATTTTACTTCAAAATAAAGAAAATGAGTAAGTTCACCATGTAATATCACGGATAACTATGATTGGCCTTATAAATTTGTAAGTTACCTTATAGTTAATTTTATTATGATTGTGCTGTTGTTGTCCTAAATAAATAAAATAAAAATAAAATAAAATAAGTACCTAAATAAGAATGAAATTAAATTCTTTTTATGTAAAAAGAAAAATATCGGCTTCAGAAATACAGTGTTTGGGAATTCGAATTCTAAACGTTAGCTTATTCCCATTTACATAAATATTTTTTTATACCGAGAAAAAATTACACAAAACATATCTAGCGTTTCATATGAAGATTTCTATGTCAACTTAATCAGTGATAATCTTTTTGAAATTGATAAGTATTAATATATTTTCTAATAGCCTCATTAAATCGAAGAAAGTAAAGACTCAACTGCAGGCCACAATCTTTATGGTAATCCGAGGATTTCAGTACATAATAATTAAATATGTCTTCTGAGCGGCTATTAAAATTAATTTCACCGGTTTCGGTTCTCGTTATTATGCCAAAATTAACATAATTTACTACTTTGGTCATAAAAGTCTTTGCTGCCTTCTTCACATTATGTCTTTTTGAAATTAAACTTCTGTAATCCTTTAAAACTTTATCATTATAAAAGTTTATTTTTTCATATTACATTCTGCTCCCTGTTTCGGTGGAGTAATAGAATGACGAAACTCTCACGAAACACGAAACACTCTTACACGAAATACAAGCTAGGTGTAGACTAACAAATCCTTCCTGCAATTTCTTGAGCGAGCAAATTCTGCGAGCTGCAGCACTGAAAATTTAGCTTGCCGCACCTATTTACACAGAGGTGACAGCTTGCGAAAGTCAACTTCTGCAAGCTGACTTTCCCGAAAGCAAGAAACCAAAATATACAACTAATATAATAACCCGAAAGAGAAACAAAAAAATTTAATAAAAATAAACTGCAAGTTTTATTGCTAGTCTAAACCTCATTGCTGTTATAACCTCATCATACCTAAAATAATTTTCAACACACTTGCTCGTAAAGTGAGCCCTAATACATCGCTTTTAGGGCCATAAACCGAGCTATAACAAACGCGTGCAATAATATATAAAACACTAGGTTGTTATAGAATTATCCCTACAAAGTTAAATTAGTACCTTACTGCAAGTTCTATGCGAGTAAACAGAGCATTCCCAATTTAACTGGGTTATACACAGTAATTTTTTTTAGTAACAACAAAGGGGTTTTATGCCGCTGAAAGTTCATATTCATTTTTGAAATAAATAAATGTGTAACACCCAATTGCACTAAACTTAAGATTCGCCTAAGTCTTTTCTTAACTACAACTCGACCAAGTTAAGTAGGCGAATAACAGCTACATGACCGCTTAGTTTGACACCGTTTTAATTTGGTCGTGTTGTAGTTAGGAACAGACTTAGGCGATCCTTAAGTTTAGTGCAATCGGGTGTGAGTCTTTAATTAAGTCAAACAAATATTTATTATTATAAAATTATTCATAATTCATAATATTTTGTTATAAAATATTAAAATATTTGCATTTTATCACTTAAAATTATAGTTTTGAAGTAGGCTGTATGCTCACTCACCCCTTTGTTCACAAAATA
Source organism: Agriphila geniculea (assembly GCA_943789525.1). NCBI lineage: Eukaryota > Metazoa > Arthropoda > Insecta > Lepidoptera > Crambidae > Agriphila > Agriphila geniculea. Next base: position 26,163,141 of record OX038871.1, read on the forward strand.
TTCTTTCATTGGGCGTGTGAAAAAAACAAAAAAAAACTTACGCGCCTTTTCCCATAATTGACATATTTTGTTTTTGTCGTATTTGTTGCTGTGTGGTAAATTACTTTGTATTTTCCTCGCCAATGTGTTGAAAAACGTCGTATGAAACTCGTGAGCTTTTACTCATTGCACACTCGGCTGAGTTACGCCCTCGCCTGCGGCTCGGGCTGCAACCCACAGCCTTGTGTGCAATGACCAACCTAAGCTAACTTGTCTCATAATGTACTATTTTCTCCTTTTTAGGGTTCCGTACCCAAATGGTACAAAAGGAACCTTTATGGTGTGACTCAGTCTGTCTGTCTGTCTGTCACAGCTGGATATCTCGAGAACTACTAATGGTATCAACTTGAAATTTGGAACAGTTTAAGAAGACATTTGCCCAACCATTTTGCAAATAAGAAATAAATAAAATAAATAATATCTTTTTTACAACAGGGACTGAAAAGGGGTCTTAAAAATTTGAAGTGGGGCTACTAGGGCATGTGGGGTATCAATATCATATGAAAGAGCGCCGTTTGCACTTTTCAACCATTTTTTCTTTTTGTTGTAGGCCGCATAGTTTTCGACTTATGTTAAAAAATTTAAAAAGAATACCGCCCCCCCCCCCCCCCCTCCGAAGTTTGCAAAGAGAAAAATCTGAAATAATTCTATGTGACAGCAGTTTATATAAAGATTACAGGAAAAATAAAACGATGTTTCAGTGCAATTATGATGGTACGGAACCCTCGGTGCACGAGTCCGACTCGCTCTTGACCGGTTTTATTTTGTTTTCACTTTACGTGCACAGTTTTCGAATCGAAGTGACGTGACCAAATGAATAACGATCACTGTTTCTTTTTTTATCAGATGAGCCTTTGGGTGTAGCCAGCATGGGTCAGGCGGGCAGCCAGCCAACGCCTGCGGTGCCGCAGCGCGCCCGCCGGGCGCACACGCTGCCGCACGAACCCCCGCGGCATGCACCCAAGGTAAAACTCTATAAATACCTACCTACTCATAATAGTTATTTTCAACACACTTGCTCGTAAAGTGAGCCCTAATACATCGCTTTTAGGGCCATAAACCGAGCTATAACAAACGCGTGCAATAATATATAAAACACTAGGTTGTTATAGAATTATCTTTACAAAGTTAAATTAGTACCTTACTGCAAGTTCTATGCGAGTAAACAGAGCATTCCTAATTTAACCGGGTAATATAGTTTTTTTTTTTTTAGTAATAACAAAAAGGTTTTATGGCGCTGAAAATTCATATTCATTTTTGAAATAAATAAATGTGTAAGTGCTTAATTAAGTCAAAAAAATATTTATTATTATCAAAATATTCATAATTCACAATATTTTGTTATAAAATATTAAAATGTTTGCATTTTATCACTTAAAATTATAATTTTGTAGTAGGCTGTATGCTCACTCACCCCTTTGTTCGCAAAATATTCTTGCATTTGGGCTTGTGAAAAAAACAAAAAAAATCTACGCGCCTTTTCCCATAATAATCGTATTTTGTTTTTGTCATATTTGTTGCTGTGTGGTAAATTACTTTGTATTTTCCTCGCAAATGTGTTGAAAAACGTCGTATGAAACTCGTGAGCTTTTGCTCATTGCACACTCGGCTGAGTTACGCCCTCGCCTGCGGCTCGGGCTGCAACCCACAGCCTTGTGTGCAATGATCAACCTAAGCTAACTTGTTTCATAATGTACTATTATGCAACTGTTGTATAATGAGGGGTATTAAAACACGAATGTAGGTTTATCACATTTATGGTTTAATACTTAATTATGTACAGTTGCATACAAGACTTTATCTACACCATGATATTAATCCTATAAAGGGTTTTGAAACGGTATGGCTTATTGGCAACAACCAGTGTCTTGGTAGCCATAAACAAGCGAGGGCTGGTTGCGTGCGCCCCTCGCGCCCATTGCACGCGCGTCCGTCATAAAATCATCCAAGCGAGTATTTTAATGTTGTTCTTACTGAATTTCATGATGTAACTCATTCGGGTGTGGGCGCGAAGAACGCGACCGTCCTTAGAGCATCGCGGCTTCGTCTGGGACAGAAGCGCGTCTTACTCTAAGCGACCGTCTGTTGTTCGGGTATTGTGGTTAACACTGGTTGTTTAAAGCTAACTGTTTCGGAACTTTTTATAGAGGATTTAAAGCATGGGTGTAGATAATTAATTATTTATGCAACTGTTGTATAATGGTTGGCAGGGTGCCCCCAGGCTACTCAGAAGGATGATAATTATCTTAATAAGACACTGGTTGTTAATGATGGTAATAAGCTAACTATTTAATAAACCTTTTACTAGAGGATTAAACATAAGTGTAGATAAAGATTTTCATGAAATTCAGCCTCAACGGTTGCAACATTTCAATAGAACCGCATTAATTGGTCTGACCTGTTACTAAAATTTTCAGTTATTTCAGAGGAGGACGTTTTTGACACGGCACAACTTGCCGTGTCAAAAATCGCGCAAAAAATGTTTTTGAATTAATGTTTGTACGTTCCACATTCGTGGAACTACCTATGGAACTTGGTGCCTGTTAAATACTTAAATCTCAAGTCTTTAATCGTTGGTTAACTATCTCAAACGTTATTTCACATTTATGTTTTGTTAAGATTTTTAAAAGTTATGTTGAAATTATAAACGTATCACGTTATACGTTGATCTGTATAGGCCTAAGTTAATTAATTCATCAATTGTTTCACCTATCTGTTTAGCAGTAATAATATTCTTCATCGTACTCGTTTTCAGGTGCTGCCCTCTCTGCCAGAGTCACCGCGGCTGCGAAGCACCGACAACGGAGCCATCTTGCAGTCTGGTGGTACCATCAGTGGGCGCCGGCCCACTTCCACATTGCAAGATGTCTCCAGAGTGCCTCATGGCCATGTGGTAAGCTATACCTATGTTGGAACTTTTCCATATTTACTTAATTGCTTGCAGTGAAATAGGTAGATGCTCCGTTAAATTGGGATGGTGACAATTGTTTTATTTTATGTTACATAAATTACCTCTCAAAAAAAGAAACTTTGGTAAAAGAATTATTTCGCTAGCATGAACACTGCCCGAGATATCACAGTTTGAAATGCACACAAATGGACTCACCAAAAAACGATCACAGTTATGACGTCACGCCTGAGTAGTTTGTATGTAACGCGTAGGAAATTTGTTCGGCAGCTATATTAAAGATTGTGTTTATCAAAATGGTTCCTTGTACAAATTTGCTATACATTTTACGGACTAATTAAAGGTATCATTTATATTAATAAATTTTATACTTTTTAAATTGACTTGTCCACCCAACTTTGAAGGGTCATAAAACAAATAATATGCAATATATAAAACCAAGAGGTGTACAAGCTCCTCTAAAAGTTTAATATGTTTAAGATTTTTATTAGTATTTCGTTATTTTATTCATTAGTCATCATCCCAATTGTAGATACCAATGATATTTGTAGCAACTTTAGATCTGCTCACTTTAGGCGGTGTTGTTGAATTACCTGTTGAATGTTAGAAACAAATGCATAGAGCAGCAGAAGATAACAGTCTCAATGCTTTTTGTCAGGTAGATTGAAGATTTTATTTCGTTTGATTTAAGGGGCCTACAGACGTCAATATTTGTACTTATTTTTCTTTTGAAAAGTTTTGTTATCAAAATTCAAAATTATTTTTAGAAGCTTTACCAATTTGGTAGGTTTGCTAATAAACTGTCTGTTCAGTAGAAGTTATTTCTTCCTCCCAATTTTTCACAGTAGCAGCCGATATGTATAAGATAAACAATAAATCATATCCGCCCATTTCTCTTGCAACAAAACAACAGGGGATGCCGGTAAATTACGACAAATCATGCATTAAACATGGGGAATAAATGTTTTCTTATCACGTATACCTATTCTTGTTTTGATATTAGTTTTCCTTTATCTCTATTGACACAGGTTACGGGGATACGTTTATGGCTGTTCGCATCGTCACCACTCGTTTGTTTACAGTTTGACTTTTGTTTCGTGCGGATTTATAAAACTAGTTTTGAAACGGGTGTAAGACGGTTATCTTTTTAAGGAAAGACTATTCAAACCTATTCCTTTTTTTAATAACTCAAAATGTTGTCATTTCCCTGTCTAAAAAGTGAGAGTAAAGAACTTTTGTGAGCAGATTTTTTTACTAAGATTTAAGAATGACAGTGTTTTCAAGAACGTTAAACAGACAGAACACTATACGGAGCATTAACAATGTTGAAATAAAGCGAAGGCAACAATATTGTCTCAGCACTGAACTTAGTGTGCAAATCTGGAATATTTATCTGAATGCCCGTGGAATCTCGTTGCATCCTCGGCAATAATACAGACAGTTTACCTCAGTATATAACATAATGTATTGTTAACTGCTAGAAAACCCAATTTATAAGGATTATTTAACTTTTCCAGCATGCAAACATGTACCGGTCTCGTTCCGCGGGAGCACCCGGAGATAATGGCGAGATACGTGCGAGAGAGCGGGATCCTTTGCACAGATCACATACAAACCTCGACCTAAGACAAAATGACAGTAAGGATAGATAAATATACATTTTTTTAATTTCCAATTATAGGGTTGACTAAAGAATGGATTTATTAACAAAATGTTTTGGTTGTCACATTGCAGATAGCAGTTTAAATAAAAGATTTGGATCAGAGCCTGACCTAAGAATAGAAGAAGAAAAACAAAAACCAAAATGTAACAAACATTTTAGAAAAAAATACAGAGCACCACCACCTCCAACAAATGAAGTAAGTGTTCTTTATTTATAGGAAGGTCAACAGCTAAAGTGTTTATTATAATAATTATATGTCGACCGTTATATCAAAATAAGTATTATTACTTTACTGTCAAATGCAACCGTATGTTTTACAGATTATCGAGGGTTCATCACCTGATTCCAGCGAAGGAAACGCGAGATTAGAACCCCAAAGAAAACTGAGGCTTTTTAAAACTAGAAACGAAACCAAAAAGATGAATGGTCAAGTAGATAATAAATTACCAGTCTACAGAAGTAAAAATGTCACAGAATATAGGTCCTTAGATTATAACGAAAATCAAGCTTTTGAGAGAAGGTATAGATCCCCTTGCAAAGATAGGGACCAACATTACAAATATCCTGACAGTAAAGATATGTTACAAACCAATGCGTCATTAAAAAAAGAAGAACGAATATTACAAACGAAACAAGATTACAAGAAGACGAGAATAGACCGAGTAAGTGGATGTAGAGCGAAAACATCCAAAACTAATGAACAAAGTGAAGCGTGGAAGACTCCACTGCTCAATAGGAATTTCAGATATTCTGAAAGATTTAAGCGAGAAGAAAATGAACAACCATTCTTGAGGAGAGAAAAGACTTTCGACAATACTCTTATAGCGAGTGAAAAAGAAAGTGAATCTCCCAGAGCCATACATGAAAATAAAATGAAAGCATTAGGTACACAATTAAAAGGCAGTCAAATAAGCCCTTTAGCAGATAGTAATAAGCCTTTGAGAAAATCTCTTCCTTCACTATTAGTGAAAAATAATGAAGAAAAAGATGAATTCCAAGTTGAACTCAAAAAGGCTACTAGTAGGATTAGAAACGAATTAGGCAGTAAAATTAATAATGTAAGTGAAAATAAAACTAGTCAAAATGATAAATCGAGCGCGCAGAAACCAAACCCAACGAAATCCACAGTCCAGAGTAAAGTCAAAGAGTCTAGTCTTAAAACGAATAATGTCAATAAACAAGAAACAAAAAACAACGTAAGCAAACCAGAAACAAAAGCAGTAGTAAATAACAATAGGCGTCCTCTGAATAGATTGAATGAAACCAAAACTAAAGTAACAACTCCTCAAAATAACATTGCTGTCAAAAGCAATGCAGTAGTCAGCAAATATAAATATAACAGCAAAGAAAGCGGCCGATCCATTCCTGACAGAGGGCAAGCTTCTGGCAAGGAATCCACCCCTGAGCATTCACCGACTAGAAACAAAGAAACTACAAAACCTCAAGCAACACCTGAAAAGTAAGTTGAAATTATCTTGAAATTGTGTGTTAGGTACGAATATACAAAATAATTATTGAACTTACACTTTTTACAGATAGAAAAAAAACAAAAAATTAACATTATATAGCCTGCTTTAATCATATCTTATCTGATCAGTTTATTTAAAAATAAGCAATAAAAATATTATAGGTGTCATCAATGTTACTAAAAAGTGGCTTTTCAATATTTTTACAGACAATCAAAGACAGCCCCGTCCAAACATTTCTATTTTGGCATGATCGAGAGCAAACAAACGGAGCAGCAGGATCACTTGAAAGACTTTCCAGGATTGGGCAGCCCCATCATCGAGGAGATCAGCAATTTCCACCTTATCGAGAAGAAGCTACTTGGCTACAATGAACGTAACGATGTCGATGAAGAGGCAGAATTTGAAAAATTTAATGCGAAACTTAAAGAAGATTGTAAAATCAAAAATTGTGAGTTTCCTAGTCCAACTGTAGTCCGCACTATCGTTTCTGTTTAGCGTTATTGCAAAAAGAGAAGATTTGTTGAAAATAACGTACTTACAAATATTATTTCATTTTGAATATTATTTTCAGACGTTCAATTTCTGAAAACCAAAAGATTATGAAGAGGCATAATAAGATGTGAAATAGAAAATAAATTGACTATTATAATTTCTGATTCCCATTTGTAACAATTTGAATCAAATTCCATTCCTTTTCATTTTTATAGCATGTTGTGATGCGGTTGACAAGTTTATGGAATTATAAAATCATTATTTCTTTCTTAAAAATTAACTATTATAATTTCTGATTCCCATTTGTAACAATTTGAATTAAATTCCATTCCTCTTCATTTTCATAGCATGTTGTGATGCGATTGACAAGTTTATGGAATCACAAAATCATTATTTCTTTCTTCGTCGATAGTATCTTCGGAGTCAGCTCTTTCATCTGATGGTTCTGAAGGCGAGGGTTCAGATGGCTCTCTGGGTATTGCCCTGCGTCTGCGACCCACACTGCCCAAGAAAAAGCCATCCATACCTCGCTTCTCTCCCGCCGCAGCCTGGAGACAGCTTGCTGTTTTGGACTCTCACCTAGCTATAGGTAAATGTTATTATCTTGTCTATGCGCTATTAAAATAATATTGTAAGTGAGATGGATAATAAGCAATGTATAGTTTCAATCACAGTGGTGTAAGGCCCCTGAACAGTACATAATTTATTTTCAATTGTCTTTCTGGGATTTTTTTATTGGAACTTGACCGTTACTTGGGCTCTTATTTATTTATTTGGAATATTTTAAGAATGCAATTATAGATATTGCAATAAAAGTGAATAAAATGTAAAAAACGTTAACGAAGATAAGACTCGCGTATCGCACGTTTGCTCATCTATATATATAAAAGCGTAAATCACTCACTGACTCATCACGAAATCTCAGAAACTACAAGTGCTAGGAGTCTCAAATTTTGCATGGGGGTCCCTTTTAGGGTGAAGGTGCTCACTAAGACGGGATTTTTCGAAATTCAACCCCTAAGGGGGTAAAACAGGGTGGCAAAGTTTGTATGGGAGAAAGCGATTCCTTGGCCCGATTGACTTGAAATTTAGCATAGACATTTTTTAATAAAATTAATTGAATACGTGTTTCGTATTTTCTTGAAATGTATCCCCTAACAGGGTTGAAAAGGGGTAGAAAGCTATTTTTAGGGTGGTTGACTTCGATATCGGAATCAAAACTTCTTAGTGCATTTGTACGATTAAGAAAAATAAATGTCAGTTGTCAGGTTGTCACCTCCCCTGAGATTGTAATTATGTCACCGCACGGGCTGACATTTCATGTTGTATAAGATGTTATCCTGATTTTCACTACCTATTTAACGAAATATTAGTCTACTTATAAAACGTGGCAAAATCTAGCAAATATCAGATATCTAACGTGACAAGGAATGTGGTGTAATTTGTAAAGTGTTGAAATTGAGAGCCGGATAATAATGCACAACACAACATAAGTTGCACCCGACATAATTTGCAATGTCACGTTATTTTAGCCAGGAACCAGGAACAAATAAACATACATAGATTTTTATTTAAAAAGAAGATACCTACTAAACTATTAAGTATGAGTATTAAATGTTACATAATATTATTATACTTATTTTGTTATATTACTGCTAAGACATTTTATTAAGTACCTACCTACCTACCTAATACAAAATCGTGAACAGTAGGGCGTCGGTTCTGTAACCAAACTCGAACCCCACTTCGAATCTCACTTCACTGCACGGGACGGGAACTTTAAATCATAAATAAGATAATGATAAGATTTTTTTTTCATCACAAAATATTTTACATAGCTACCTAAATTTATTGTAATCGGTAAAATTGCTCATTCAGTTAGCTAATTTCTAATAACAATTCACGCGAAGTGAAGTGAGGTTCGAAGTGAGATGCGAGTTTGGTTACAGAATCAACAGATTGCGCAGGTAAAACCGCGGGGTGCAGCTATTACCTACATATCACAAAATTGTAAAAATGTGAAATTTTTGATGTTTGGATGTTGTTCATTTTGTTACTCAATCACGTCTGAACGGGTGAACGGATTTAGACGAAATTTGGTACAGGGATAGATTATAGTCTGGAATACTTAACACAGGCTTCTTTTCATGCCGATCATTGGTTTCCAAGGGAAGACTTACAACGATTACCGACTCCCACGCGGGCGGAGCCACGGGCAAAAGCTAAACATAGTATAAAACAAAGTCGCTTCCCGCCGTCTGTACGCTTCTCTTAAACTATACATAAAAATCGCAATAAAATAGATCTTTAAGTTTGGGAGCTGGTGGCCTCAGACAGACACACACACACTTCAATTATATTTTAACACCTCTTGCGTACATCGTATATATGTAGATATCCTGTAGTATAATCAAATAACTTCACACTGACACCACATTAGCACAGTTTTACATTAGTAACTACATTGCACTGCACCCGTGCGAAGCCGGGGCGGGCCGCTAGTTTTATATAAATTAAGATTTTTCTTATAAATAAGTATTTCTTTATTATTATTACACCATCATTCAATAAAATTCTATTCTACTATAGGTCTTGGCCAAATGGACTGGATTATCTTATAATTATATTTTTCTTTCATCCAGAAACTCAACCACTGGCCGTAGAGACCAAAATGTCAGCGGACATATCGGCCGAGTCGTCGCCTCGGTCGGAGCAGTCGGTGGACAAGTCGGGCGACTCGGGCATTTCCGGCGACCATGCTCACAGCGACCATAGGGTTGACTCTCCCTCTAGACACAATGTAAGGGAAAATTATGTCCGTTACTTTTATTAAAATTTGTTTTATTTCTTGTTAGATTCTCGTATTTTCTTCAATCATCTTTTGCAATTCGACTCATCACCATTATTGAGCCCTAATGTCTGGTTTTTACGGGGTCAGTAGCATGGTAGTACAGTAACCCAGTCCAGCGCTGACTTGCTACTGGGCTCGTGTAGACACTAGTTTCACAACCCAGTCCAGGGGGCATATTATGACCTCTTATTTCCTGGCAGTTTTCTGACTGGTTCAATTTATCTCTTTTAATTGCTATACAGCGAGAAAGAGATGTAACTATAACAATTCATAAACCTGGCAAGATTTAAGAGGTTGTAATACCCCCCCCCCCCAGTGCTGAATTCTCGCCCGCAAGTCAGTCCAGCTGATTAACCACCCGTCCCATTTTCGGGCACATTACGACTTACTGCCGATCCTGTCTACATGTACCCAATTTCGGACTCAATCCGAAATTCCGAGTCACTGGGTCCAAGCTCCAGTCACTGACTTATAAACATAGCCCTAAAAGAATTTTAATAAATCAGGTACGTCCTATTCTTAAACAACGCAACGTAGAACAATCATTACAAATTGGTTAATGAATGTAGCTAAACATCACAATATAATAAAGTATACCAACTTCATCGTAATCAGATTCAAGAACCAACGCCAGCTGCCTGGACCCCACAACAAGACCTGGGCGACAGCAGCTCCGACGGCGCGGGCGCGGCCGTGCACGTGGGCGCGCACGCGGGCGCGCGCGTCGCCACCTACAGCCCGGGCGCGCAGCCTTTCAGCCTCTCCCTGCCCAGGGACGGCCAGGACAGGGTGAGACTGCCCACCAACACTTTCGGGAAGTTAGGGGACTAGTTGGTTTGGATGGTTTCGGATAGTTTGTTTTGGAGACATAGGACAATTTAAAAAAACAGAGGGCCTATTACAAAAAACCATTGCGATAAGCGTACATACGATGTTCGTCCCACTCCATGACATTATTAACTCAGGTTGAAAATCAACTAAATCGATCAACGAACATCGTCATTTCTCATAAAAATAAATTTTAAAATCTACAGCCAAACTTTACAAACCGAAATATTTTCAATCGTATCAACTTATGTCACTTTATGATCAGAAAGCTGGTAACCATATCAGTCAATACATTAAAGCCATTCATTACTTAATGATAACGAATTATACTTTATTCCGAAAGCACCGCGATGAACTATCCGAAACCTACAGAGTGATCAGAGTAACTAAAGAAATTAACAAATGTGACTAACATAACAAAGAACATCAGGTAAAAACTACTCACCTAACCTCCCGTTGTAACGCTGAGGAGGAGTAAAGGACACAAAGTGTAACTAACGATGTTCTTGCTAACTGTGTTCTTGCACTTTGTCCTGCTTGCGAACTCATGATCACATTCTTTAACATTTCATTTGTACATCATTTAATTACGGGCTGTTCTTCCTTATCCTCTTTCTTCTATTCAATATTAATTCTTTAAGCGTTCTTTCCCTAAACTTGGAATATTATTCATATTAATTTTATAATCCCATTACCAATAGATTCCCAATCGTTTTGTGAGAGCTTTCGATTTTAACTTTCTCCAAACTTCAAGCTTCTTTACCAGGCTTCAGTAACCTTGTATTTGCCAAACCCTTAAAGCATTATATCTCTCTGCTGCTGAGATCTTCATTTAACTTACTTCAACCTATTCCTCAACACTGATGTTGAAGCTCTTATAGACGTTTGACCTTTATTCCTCATCAGCCCTTAGAACAGCCCGAGCCCCGCATAGTTTAAAGGGATGTCGTGCTTCTACGAATGCTTTCAGGGCAAACCGCTGCAGCAGGGTTTCAACAGTCTGCAGAAGCTGCGGAAATCAGTGTCGGGAGCTTTGGGTGCCGCGCTCGGATCCAGGAGATTTGATCTGGAACATGAGCCGATGTTGCAGGAACCCGAGCAGAACTGGTTCCTGACCAAGTCAGCGCCGAACTCCTTGAGTAACCCGCTGCTGTTCCAGAGAAAACCTGTTGAGGATGACATCAAGGAAGAAGCGCCGCCCTCTGATAAGGTCTGCCAACAGTCAACACTCTCATTGAAGGTTTAAAAATCAAACATAGGTTACATAGAAATATTAAAACTCTTTTTTATTTTATATTTTTTGACAGTTCTTTTTTATTTTTATTTTTGAATCAATATTTAAATTTTTACATCAAGGCCAAGTTGACAAATTGCTAATATGTTGCATGGAGTTGCATTCCTGCTTTCGTATTTATACACATACAGGATTATTTGTAAAAAAAACACCAGCAACCTCGCAGGAGCAGATTACTAATATGTATTATAATTAACGTTTCTTCGACGACTTTCTAAAAAAGACAAAAAAGTCGACTTTTCATACAAAACTGGATCAGCTGTTTGGACATTTGTATGAAAAGTTTATTTTATACTATTTTTGGAAAAGTCGTAGTACAAACGTTGTTGTTTATAGTGTTAGTAAGTTACTCCTGCCAGGCCAGGTTGTTAGATCAGGTTGTTGGTGTTTTACAAATAACTCTGTACATCTAATCCATTTTGCATTTCGCAATTCCTCTCTTGTGTAGGAGGAGAGCGGTGCGTGGCGGGCTAGCAACTCTTACCTGTCATGGGGAGGGCACGTAATGTACTTGCCCCCCGCACCAGCCGCCACAGATCAGCCCCTGTCCATGCTGGGGCCCATCGACAGGCCAGTCAGGTATGGAATAGATTTTTTAAGATTATCACTAGAAGGGTCTCACTCTGCGCCTAAATTTTTATATTAGCCTTACTACCCGCGGCTAACTCCAGCGTACGGCCAGCGTACGAGGGATGTCATGTATCGGTTGAGATAGAGCTACGCGACAGAAAGAAAAGCCCTTCGAAGGCGCTATACACGTTGAATGCCAGCTACGAGATATCTCGTAGAACAGGCATTTCTAAGTAAAGCGTTTATTCTGGCACCATACGGACGGCTGAAATGTAAGCATTGGCACCTCAAATAAAACGAGATATTAAGACAAAGTAAGATTATTTATTAGAAAATAACTTTCGTAGGAATTAATGTAAGGCAGACTTGTTTTTAAAAATAAAATAAAAATAAAAAAACATATAACAATATCCTTCCTACCCATTGGTGTCAATAAATACAATACGTTCAACCGATTCTAAAAATAAACCTTCGATCGATGAAATAAACAATTAATTTTGTCCAATATCAAATTTTGTTGTTCCAAAAAGTATCAAAAAGCAACATAAGTTGCATACCAAACCAACGCAAAAAAAAAAGGTATGGAACCTCTTTATATTATTTTAGTTTGAGCTTGGCCGGACTTTGTGAGACAGTCCCTTAGTTAAGTACTTGATATTTATATAGACAATTATACGTCCGTATTATAAGGCATGTTGTGGCTGCCTTCAATAGAATTTTTCATTCTCCATGTTATAATGTAAACACCTACTATGTAAGACTCAATGTAATTTTCTCTGGCGGTCCTAATAAATAATAAAATAAAAAATAAATAAAAAATTATTTAATATCGATAGTCACTTCTTCTCTTTGGATCAGATTTTTATTTATAAAATAGTTTTTTTAAGATTTTTGTCTTTAATCGCGTAACTTGGTGTTTTTAACATGCTGCTGTGCTATCTTATCACCAAAGTACATGACGACTTTATAGTTTTTATTCTTTGTTAATCAAAAGCATCTAATTTACAAAACATTAGTCATAAAAACTAGTTTCAGTCGATTAGAAAAACTAATAAGGCACTTATAAGGTACTTATAAGGCACTTTTATATTTGGACCAAAAATGTATGAAACATAATAATATATTATTATGTTTCATACATTTTTGGTCCAAATATCAAAGTGCCGGCCAAAAGACAAGTGCTTTTATTCCGATAGATTTTGTCCATCTAAGCATTTTCTATTATGGCACCGAATCTGTAGCACCGCTTCACATTTGTGTCAAAATGTATGAAAAGACAGACTTTTTGAATTCACGAAGTAATAAGAAATGCTTAGGCGGACAAAATCTATCAGAATTTGCTTTTTGGCCGACTTTTTTACATTTGTACCAAAATGTATGAAAAGAGACTTTGTGAACTTATTTAAAATCAAGTATAGCGGTGTTGTCCTTTCTCTAGGAGCAAATCGAGCGGTTGCTTAGAAGCAGCAGCGAGGGCGGCTCGAGCAGCGCTTGCGAGCGAAATGCGCGAGCGCGAGCGATCCGCCTCGCCCGAGCTAGCGCGTGCGCTGCCAGCGCGCGTTGAACCTGTGCACAAGGTAAGTGTCATACTCGTATGTCGTTATTAGCCATTTTTAGGGTCCCATACCCAAAGGGTACAAACGAGACCCTATTACTAAGACTCCGCGATTCTGACTCGCACTTGGCCGGTTTTTTATTACGTTCCTACTACTTTGCGGCACTGGTCTTCCTTATAGAGGATAGGCCATAACCTATGCGGGGCAATTGCAGATTGGCATTTATTAACGATTGCAACGGTTTGAAGTGCTTTCCAAAGCACGGAAAAGCTCGAATTTCTGGTCACCCACCCATTGATCGGTGCTTGCGATGGCTGCTTACAGACGCAATCGCACGGATCATAGTAGCTGTTAGTTCGGTAAACCAATCTAATAATAATAGTAGATTATGCATCACCTACTTATTTGGATAATAGTAGATTATGCATGGAGATAAAGCAGTGTCTTACGTCGCGGGTGGCATATTGGACACATTATTATATTATCTATCAATAACCCTTTTAGAACTTTAAAAAATGTGACCGCATCATTTTAAAGGCCGTATGATCAAAGATCTTGAACGTATTTTTTTAAATGTTGTTTTCCACTTCGTTATAAATTATTGACTAATTAATTACCTTATTCCAAAATATTTTTTGATTTCTAAACTTAATTTAAATACGATATCGATATTAATTCGCTATATTTCATCATGACCGGTATAATTATAAAGCTTGCGTAATGACACAGAATATATAATAGTACTAACGTGCAATGATTCACATTTAATTTCCATCGCGCATCTACTAAAGCATCATAATCGCACTGATTTCCCTACTAAGACTGTTCCTACTTATAATTAGTATCAGAATATTAAGCATTTAGCATGACGCAAACATTTGCTCTAAGCAGGTTAATACATCACATTAATGATCAATGAAAAATTTATTATATTGAATTATAGAACTATTTGTAGGATTAACACGTCGGGTCTAAATTTATTTAATGATTCATAAAATCAATCTATAATGTTCTTTTGATAATGAATCATCCCTAATATAACTACAATAGATGTGATAAGGGGGCGTTTTTAATTAATAACTAATAAACTATTTCCTATTTTGGAAAACTTGCAATTGCAAAACTAGAGAACTGCTAGCTAAGGTTTTTATTTTATTTTATTATAGTTTCAAGATTGTTAGGATTGAAAAACTATAAAATTGAAGGTCATTCTACGAGTTTTTCTATCAAGAAAAGCTTTTGCTATCGAGTTTTGTCAATCATATACCTCACTGAGTACTATTATCAACTTTCTACATTATTATTTTGGGACCGATAATTCATGTAATAATTTGTGAAATTGTTGCTCAACAATGTGTATTTGAATTAAATATTTTTCACTACCTATTGTTCAGTACCTAAGTACTTGCAATTAGTTTTCAAGACATTTATTAGGTACATAATGCGTCGTTTCGAATCAAGTTTACTTTTTCAAGGTTAGATTAAATTGCCTTCTCGTGTTCTGACTGTCCACCAGATGGACATAAAATATGAATGCAAAAAATATTTGTGACATCATACGATTAGAGGATGGATCAGCGCTAATCTTTTAAGCTAAGATTTTCAAGCTTATACTTATGTACAGTAATAGAATATAGTGTCAGAAATGGTTTTACGTTTTATTTTATAAAAAGATAATTTGTTTAAAAAGATAATTAATATAATATTAGATAAAATACTAGAAAAAATCGACTCACCCGTAACCCGTCTGAGGTGCGTCTTAGATTGGTGTTAGATTTTAGGCATTCACAATAGCATTGTGAATGAGGATCAGTAACAGGTTTGAATCCTCAACTTTTGTTGAAATTATATAAATATATTTTAATAACTATGAACCCTAGTTAAAGATATATTTGAAATCCGTTTAGAAATGGTTGAGTTATAAGGGTTTAAGCAAGCTATAGAACGCTGTTATTTTGGGGGTCCTTATGACGTCATCCGCGACGTACGTGAACCTTATGTCGTACGTAATAAAGCATATATTGCATTGAGCTTGGCATTTCGTTAACTTCTCAGGTTTAAGAGATATAGTGAAAATTTCTCTACAGTTAATCATGTGGTGGCCTAAGCTTTCTGATAAGCCACTAAACAAAAATCGATACTGATCCTCATTCCTAAAATCTGAAAACTCAATAATAATATTTGTGTTTCCCATTCAAAAACATGAAATAAATGAATGCTTGCATGTGTATTATGCTGAATTCAGCTATCAAAGTGAGTTAGTATCCATTTTCATCTCATTAAACCAGTACAAACATCATCATCATCAGCATCATATCAGCCGCACGACACCCACTGCTTATGGTATAGGCCTCCCCTTAGTACAAACATAGCTAATAATAAACCTAATAATATTGCTAGGGTAGAAATAAGCTTATGTGTGCTTTTGTTACCATTGCCGATTTTCTCACTTACAGAGACCCATAATCTTCTATCATAATCTTCTATAACGTTTAAGACACTTCATTTGCTTGTTATTATTTCGAATTATTGTCATTACGGCCAAAGCAATATGAATATTTCTGGTTTTCTTTCCTTAACGTTAAAAAAGTATGTACTTACCTTAAAAGTGACTCCTTACCTACCGACTTAGCAGAAATGACCATTTTATTGAAAATGTTAGTATGAAAAATGCAACTTCTTTAAAATTCTTCATACAAAACGATAATATCATACTTCAATAAACATCTAATAAAATAAAATGCTGGGTTAAAATGGTAGGGTACTCTTACTTATTTGGATAATGGGGATCATCGACACGTTTGAATCCTAAAGTTTTATTGATAGTAAGTATAAAAATATATTCAGAGCTATGAACAGAGAAAGATTTTTGAAATCCGTTTAGAAATGGGTGAGTTATAAGGGTTTAAAGGAAATGCCCAGCTCAATACAATATGTGCTTTATCACGTACGACGTAAGGTTCTGGTACGTGGCGGATGACGTCATTAGGACCCCCAAAATAACAGCGTTCTGGCTCGTATAACTTCAGAAGAGATATCGTGAAAATTTCTTCACATTTAATCATGTGGTGGCATAACTAAGCTTTTTGATAACCCACTAAACAAAAATCATCGCTGATCCTTTCCATTATAATTTTCAGTTTTAATACCCGAGTGACTGATTTATCTTAGGATTACGTATATGTATGTACAACTACACAAATTTTATGTTTCTTAAATAATCACACGCAAGGTGGCCAAAAATGCATTAAAAACTCAGCCAAAAGTCATAAATTAAGTTCACATGCCCACTCATTCGTCGATTTCCTACCATTGTTCTTTACAAAACGTTAAAGTAATTTTCTTCGTCCAAAATTATGTTGGTCTCAAATTTTCGCTAATTGAAACATTGTCTCTTCGCACATAATCGCTTTGATCAACAAACGTGTGACAAAACTGAAGATTCGCCCTCAATAAAGTACAATTTACAGCACATTAGTCATAAATTTTGATTTTGTAAAGTAATTCTTACCGAAAAGGAATAAGGTTGTATTCGTCAAGGTACTTTATTGTTTCGTCTATTGTGTCACTAAGCATCATATTAAGCTCATTCCCACGCCTGATTCACAATAGGTTTTTAGCCACTAAGTGATTTCCGCGTCTCTTTGAAATGGGACTGATATTTTGAACTGAAAGATTGATATGTTACCTACAATAAGTCTGTATCCTTCTTTAAAACTTTTAAAAGTCTTCCGCCTTGCTTCATGTAGGATGGTATGAAAAATATAAGCTGTCTTAGCCATGTGTACGTTGTGAAGATTTATGGTCATCATTATTTTCGTATATTTTGTATCCGTATCCGTACGTATGTTGGTAGTTATGTAAATACTAGGACCACTAGGACCTTATTATCATTCAGTATATTAGAGTAGTATTTATGACAAAGAATTTAATCGTTGTCTACAAAGTTTAGATAAAGCAATTGTACTAACAAAAACGCTTTGATCACAATCTTCTGGGTTAATATACGGGTCATTCTGAACTTACCATCCAAATTTCGAGGATGTGTCCAGTCCATGAAACTAATCAACTTTCTCTAAGAAACATGTATCGAATTTTGCCACAAAATTTCGGTCATCCCATACTAAATTGATCACGTGATCTAATTGATTTGTATGTATAGTCGATTTATCTTACATATTTGGCCATTTGTTCCTTAAAGAAAGTTGTTCAGTTTCATGTACTCAACTAGAGTTGCCGCGAATACTCGCTATTATTCGGTATTCGGCATTACTCGTCATTTTTTTGATATTCGTCGAATACCGAATAATAGCTAGTATTATTCGGCATTCGGCGAATAGTCGTCTGAAAAAACTTTTAACGAACAAAAAAACTAATGAGTTAATAATAATCATTTTTTTATTATTTTCTCTAACAAAACAATACACAATATCAATTATTATCTGTAATATGTGCCTGTGCCTATCATATACATGAAATTAAATTAGTTAGGCTTTTTAATTAATATTTAAAATCCAACAGAGGCAGATTGTGGTGCAAAAAAACATTTTTTTCTGCAAGTTCGGGAGCAAGTCGGTTTCGTTTTTCCTCGTAAATTAAACCTGCCTCGGAAAATAGTCTTTCTGAATAAACAGAGCTAGGGGGTATTCCCCGTAAACTATGTACAAGAAAAGGGTTGCCATTGCCAGCATTTAAAAATGGAAAATTAAATTTACTACATATATGTAGGTATGTATAACATGAAACAGATTTCTTTAACTTTATTGATTTCTTTTCTCACAACTTAGAAGAAATTAGAAATATTTTAATGTGTTTAATGTTTATGTCGAATAGTAATGTCGAGTTGTTCGACTATTCGCCAAAGTGAATGGCGATTAATCGGTATTCGACTATTCACTAAAACCACTATTCGCGGCAACTCTAGACTGAACACATATTCAAAACTTTGAATTATTCATAATTTTTGTGAATACAAAATCACTCTGTATAATTTCGGATATTTACTAAATTTACTATCTACCTATCAAGAACGTTGTTATTGTTTTGAGGATTTATGAGCAGTTGTGGACGAAAACATACACACGCCTATTATAACAAATTCCAAGTATAGATAAAATCATAATACTTAGTTCCGTTAATCAATTCTGCACTCGATCGCGCGAACGTATGATCTATAGATCACGATCTAGCGCCAAACCAAATGAGTGTATTAGTATGCCATAATGGTTTGATTGTCTGTCGTTTACATGCCACTAGTCATCCTATACGAATTATACGATCGTTAGGGCTGTCATTAAATGTAACACTACTTTTTAGCAAAATAGTAATGAAGTGTTTTTTCTCCAAGAAATATAGGTAGGTAATTATTGGTTATAGAATACTGCCTTTTGTACTTGGACGTAGGTTATTCTACGAATTCTTAAAGAAGTAAATTTTTCCACATTTCACTAGAAACTTTTTTAATTTAGGACATACTAAAAATAGGGCTACACCTACACGGTCGCTAACCAGGCACCAATCAAGGCTTGATCGCCAACCACGTCGTTTTTAGGGTTCCGTAGCCTAAATGGCAAAAAACGGAACCCTTATAGATTCGTCATGTCTGTCTGTCTGTCTGTCTGTCTGTCTGTCCGTATGTCACAGCCACTTTATTCCGAAAGTATTAAGACTACACAGTTGAAACTTGGTAGGTAGATGTAATCTGTTAACCGCTTAACGAATTTAATACAAAAATAAGAAAAATAAAAGATTAAGGGGGGGCTCCCCATACATGGAACTGAAACTGAAAAAATTTTTTTTCTTCAAACCAACATGTGTTGGGTGTTTATAGATAGGTCTTTAAAAATGACATTAAGGTTTCTAAGACAACTTTTTCTCAAAGTCAACCGTTTGAAAGATATTTACCGCCAAAGTGGTAAAATGTGTGTCCCCCCCCCCCTTTAACTTTTGAAATAAGAGAGTGAAAAATCTAAAAAAAAAATATGCTGTAGATCTTAATAAACACTTTCAACCAAAATTGGTTTGAACGAAATATAGTAATTAGTTTTTGAGATATAGCACATTTTCCAAAACCGCAAATATAACTTTGTCATTCATACCAACACTGTGAAAAACAAAGTTATTTTTACAGACGAAAAATTATAGGTGGTATTAAATATGGTATGGTATAAGGTAACTACGGAACCCTATGGCGCGTGGCCCGACATGCACTTGGCCGGTTTTTGAAAGATTACAAACTACTTGTCTACATGGTTGGATCACAAAATAGAGAGAGGACAGAAGTCAAGCTTGATTAAGTACGAGGCAAATATCTTGACACCTTTTTGACGGAGTAGGGATAAGTTCGCGCATGTGCATTTGTGAGCGACCAATAGCACGCGCCCCTCTTCCGCCGCCTCTATACCTCACCGCTACGCATACCCAAAAAATACGTGTTCTGCACAATCCCCATATTTCAAGATGTTTGTCACGTAGGTGTACTACGCGCGCTCGAGCAAGACCCTATATTATCATCGAGTCACACTGAAACGAGTCACACTGTGACTGGTTGAGAAAAAAATTCGCAACGAGTAACAGTGTGACCCGATACGAATTTTTATTCTCATCTAGTAACACTGGTCACAGTGTGACACGTTCGGAAAAAAATTGGCATCTGGTAACAGGCGAATTTTTATTCTCATCCAGTAACACTAGTTCGTGTATAGCGTGACACGTTCGGAAAAAAAATTGCATCGGATAACAGTGTGACTCGATGCGAATTTTTATTCTTATCTAATAACAGTGTTTCTGTTCCAAACGTGTCACTCTAATACACGAACCAGTGTTGTCCATCAGCCATTTTAATGTCCCCACTGCTGGGGCACAGGCCTTCCTTATGGGTGGATAAGGAGGACGGGCCATAACCCACCACGCGGGCCCAATGCGAATTGGTGGGTGTTAACGACTGCAAATGCAGCCGGGACCAACGGCTTAACGTGCCTTCCGAAGCACAGAGGAGCTCGAGATAATAAATGTTTGGTCACCCATCCCATGACCGACCCTTGCGAACGTTGCTTAACCTCCGCAATCGCTGGGCCAGGCGCTAAAGCATTGCGCCACCGAGCTCTCGAACCAGAACCAGAACCAGTGTTACTGGATGAGAATAAAAATTCGCAGCGAGTCACACTGTTACTCGATGCGATTTTTTTTCCGAACGTTGCTAGAGCGCGCGTAGTACTAAGCTCGACTTCTGTTTTCTCTCTATTTTATGGTTGGAAACCATGTAGCTCACGTTTTAAAATACACATTATATGGTAACAGCCCTAGAATATACATACCGTAGCCCCAACATGGCTTAGTTTTGTTTGCGCAGTAAGCGCCGCATGGTGACCTCACTCTATGTTGGTTAAAGACCCCTATTTGCATGCTCCGACGCACGATCATCGATCATTTTCACTTCTACCTATTATTTGCTTAAGGTCATTTTTTTTAATTTGTCTACATGACATTGCTCTTTGAAGATAGTAAATTGGCAAATAATAGCGAGATTATTTTATGACAAGCTGTTTAGAAAAATAAATATTTTGCTTTCGTAGTACAACGGGTATTTCAACGGCAGAATGAACGGAATGTCAACACGAGTTCTATTTTAGAGATAAGTTATCGGTTTTTAGGGTTCCGTACCAAAATGGTAAAAAAGGAACCCTTATGGTGTGACTCAGTCTGTCTGTCTGTCTGTCTGTCTGTCACAGCTGGATATCTCGAGAACTACTAATGGTATCAACTTGAAATTTGGAATAGTTTTAGATGACATTTGCCCAACTATTTTGCAAATAAGAAAGAAATAATAAAATTAATATTTTTTTACAACAGGGACTGAAAAGGGGTCTTAAAAATTTTAAGTGAGGTGATTAGGGCATGTGGGGTATCATATGAAAGAGCGCTGTTTGCACATTTTAAAACAATTTTTTCTTTTTTCTTAGGCCGCATAGTTTTCGACTTATGATGAAAAATGTAAAAAAAAATACCGTTCCCCCCCCCCCTTATCTCCGAAGTTTGCAAAGAGAAAAATCTGAAATAATTCTATGTGATAGTAGTTTATGTAAAGATTACAGGAAAAATAAAACGATGTCTCAATATAACACACTTTTTTAGAAATTCAAAAAACAAACAATTTTTTTTAGTTTCACTACTAGTCAACAGATGGCGCTGTCCTAAGCATGTTAACCTAAGGGCAAAAAGTAGTTCCACTATGGGTCAAGAGATGGCGCAACCTAACACTACAATAATAAATTAGTGGCTGGTTCAAATATAATTACCTACTATTTGCCGTACGAATAAACGAAGAATAAGTTCATACTTTACTAAGTAATTATATATATTACTATATAGTAATATAATAATAACGAGGAGCTCGGTGGCGCAGTGGTTTAGCGCCTGGACCAGCGATTGCGGATGTTAAGCAACGTTCGCAAGGTTCGGTCATGGGATGGGTGACCAAAAATTTATTATCTCGAGCTCCTCCGTGTTTCGGAAGGCACGTTAAGCCGTTGGTCCCGGCTGCATTTGCAGTCGTTAACACCCACCAATCCGCATTGGGCCCGCGTGGTGGGTTATGGCCCGTCCTCCTTATCCACCCATAAGGAAGGCCTGTGCCCCAGCAGTGGGGACATTAAAATGGCTGATGGACTAGTAATATAAACATTTTGCAATGTGGAGTGGCTGAAACGTTTTTCAGTCACCATAAGCAGCATTTGTAAATTAACTGTCCGCCTGTTCGCCCTTCCACCTGTCCGCCGTTTATCCTACTTTTTTAAAGACTGTCCTAAAATAACATATCCAAATATATTTATGATTGTACGGAACCCTCGGTGCGCGAGTCCGACTCGCTCTTGACCGGTTTTATTTAATGTTGTACAGTCTTTAATGTTTTTTGTTAATAGTAAACTGAATTTTAAATATACTTATAAGGTATTTTTTTACACAACATAACAGAATTGAAAATTTTGCCCCGAGGGCAGATAAAATATTATTGAATCTTTCAATGATTTCGAAAAACACATCGAAAAATTAAACAAAGCACCATCTAATAGAAACGGTCTAAAGTTCTTAACCCTACTTGCTAAATGGACCTACCCCTATACCCAAGCTTCAGAACTTCGCTTAAAATATACAAACGACGTAAAAGTTCATAAAAGTTTGTCTACATTCTTCCATAGCACGGATGTCCAAAATGAAAAATACAGTATCAGAAGAATAGAGCCTTAACACTTAACAGCGATGATATTCAAAAACAAAAGTGAAACGCAAATATAGCGTAATCGAGATGAGTCGCAGACGCCTACTTTCGAGATAGCTTGAGCATTCAGTCGCCTTTACGCTCCACATAGCCTAACTGCGAACAGCACTTTTGAAACCAGTTGAAACTTAGTTGAACAAGTAAATTACATTATCTCACTAAAACAACAGTGGCAGGTGCGAGTATTCACTGGCTGAGAATTCCGTAGGTACCTACCGCGTGAATCGTTTAGTTTTTTTTTTATTTCTCACTGCCAATTACCAGTACGTGTTATCTTAAACCCTTGAAAAACATATTCATCAAAATAATTTGAAAATCGGTAAAGAGAAATAAATAACCGAATAATTATTTTTGGGTAACCCTTTTTATTTGCGCATAGTGCAGGCTCAGTTCAATTGTTCTGTTTTATTTAATTTTGTAAATTTTGTATAATAATAATTTTGTAAATATAAAATTTTGTAATTAACTCTAAAAACAACAATAGAAATGCTCGAAGCAACGCTTTCCTCTTAAGTATTCTACTTAAAATACTTCCAACTTGACAAATTGTTGGTGACCTCATGTTTTATTGATGAGCCCTAAAGGGCTCCGGAATTTTAATCTTAAATTAGCGGCTTTGGAGTTGGTGTCATAAATATATTTTATGTGTGAATGGCTAAAGGGCAATGTTGAGAAAGTATAGTCTATGGGTTAATTTGTCATAATTTTAATGGTAGTATTGAAAAACTTAAGGTGCTCTTTCGCCGGGAGCATTCACGTGTACTGTAACATTATAGATTCGTCTTTGAGCATTACATTACAATAATACCTCCCTGACTGACGAGCATTCGCGTGTTTCTCCTCCTTCACTGATGTGTATCATTACAAGGTGCGCATTGTAATGCTCGGTTCTCCTCCTTCACTGATGTAATGCTCAAATCTGCAACGTTACATTACACGTGAATGCTCCTGGTGAGGGAGCACCTTTAGAATTCGATACAACGTTTTAACACGTGATAAAGAAACGAATGTTTTATCGCGAACATTTTGTTTTTTGTATAAAAATAATATGTAGACTAAAAAAACAGTTCACGTAAATGAATTATTTATCTTCAAACTTGAAAAATTAATTATATACACTACACATACATACTTGTTCAATAGGAAATGACCTTAATTTATTTGTAACCACATAATTTTCATACAAAAGAGCTAAGATCTGAAAGTTATTTTTCCGATAAATTCGATTTGATTTTATTTGAATTCGATATTGTTTGAAAGGTATTCGCGTATTATTGAAACTCCTGTTTTTTATTCTTACTGACCCACGGCGAATAAGATAAATTATACAGTAAATTCGACAGTAAAGTCGACAAAATTGACTATTACAGCTTCCAAAAAATAACGAATTCAAATAAAATCAAATTAAATTTAAAGGAAAAATACCTTATCATAGCTCATTTGAATGGAAAATCATAATAGTAGTCCTATTTTCTTTTGAGCAGTATTTTTACAAACGTAAAATTCCCACTCTACAAAAAGTGATTAAAACAAAGTAACGTTTACTTGTAAACAAAGAAAACGAACCGAACGACAAATCGACGCATCCACAAAAAGCTAAACGTTTTCCGCGAGAAAAACTGCCCGTTTTCCGCGACCCAGTGGTGACACAGCCGCCGCACCGGCTGCTTGCGCTGCGCATACGCACGCTCGCACGTGCTCCAGACGCGCGCGTTCACTTGCACGCATGACGTGATTTAAATTAAAAGTAATATTATTATTTATTTTATAAATGTGTGATTCAGTGATATTTTCATCGGTTGACCGGTTGGTAATATTTTTTAATGTTATATACCTACGAGTATTTTTTATATATTTTGTTTCATAATTTATGATGTTTTTCTAGTTTTGTCAGCAAAGGTGACCTGATGATGGTTTTTTTATTCACACTTGTTTCGCAATAGTTGTATGGTATTTAATTAACATGTCTTTAAAAGGCGGGATTTTAAAATACTTACGTAAACAACTGTTTATCATATCAAACAGTAGGATTTTAATATCGAAACCATTCAATTCCGGGTGATATTTTTACTAGCATAAGTATCGTATTTCATCTTATTTACGTCTTAATTAACCATTGTTCTTGTTCCTAAAGTGTTTCATTTTAGAAACATATTAACATAATTAAGCAGTATACAAAACATTGATTAATGCTAATTGCCGGTTTTGAACTCTTATTGCATTTTATCTGTTTTTATTGCTTTGCTTGTGCACTTTTTTATAATATTTATGATATGGTAACATAATGAGGATAAAATTAATCATATTTATATTGTAATGTTCATTTAATTTAGCAATTTTGAAAATGAGTATTTCTGTTTTCCATAACATTTGATGAAAGGTGAAGTCTGATATTTTTTAATATTTTTTATGACCTGACATGGTTCTTTGGTAGGTTTAGTAAAGTATGAAATTGTTAATTATAGTATTTAATTCACAAAAACTTCCATTTTAAAAATACTCTAACGTCATAAGTGATATTTCCAGAAAACAGTATGTGTGATGTTCCTAACAATATTTTAAATGGTGTTTGGAAAATATTAAACATCTTATTTTTTTCCTAAAGTCTTATTTCCAAATAACGAAATGTATATTATGTATTATTTTTCTATAATCTGAATCGGGCTTAGGTTCTACTGCTTCAAGTTGGTTTTGCTTCACACTTGCATTACCTACTAACCCAAAACAGACTGTAGTTAACATATTGTCACATTTTTTCATAATACTTAATGATTATATTATAATATATCTATCCAATCTAACGCTTCCTGAAGCCATTCTTTAACAATTTCTCAACAACATTGTCACTTTGTTAGTTAATTAGACGCAAGTGAGCGTACTTGCATGCCACGTAACTTTTATTCTTCTATTAATTATGTTTGAATACTGATGCGCACTGATTTACATAAGTAAAAGTACCTATTTTTATTGTTGTTGAGTAAGTATATGTTTTTACGACTCCTAGTTTAATAAGTTATGCTTGTTATACAGGGAGAAATCGATGTCATTGGCACCGGTCATACACGCTAGGTTATGCATGATGGTTATGCCTGTAAGGTCGAAACCGTCATTAATAACCTAGCGTGTATGGTATAATACTGCATGCCTGTTCATGCAAGCCGCTCGGTTATGCCTGTGGTCAAAACCATCATGCATAACCCAGCGTGTGTGCAACAAAACTGTGCAGTTATCCATGCCTGTTCATGCAACCTTGCCGCTCGGTTATGGTGGTCAAAACCGTAATGTGTAATGTAACCTAGCGTGTGTGTCCTCTATTGAACTCGGTTTTGCATGAAGGTTTTGCAGCTCAGTTAAAATCGTCATGCATAACCTAGCGTGTATTTGATGCGTGGCGATTCGATTTTACAAGCGATTGTCGATAAAAGCCCCAGTTGACTAAAGTCACCTAGCAAGTTGCCCGGAAAATCAACCCGAGTAAATGCCCCCACGGGTCTAATTTCCGGGGGACAGTATCAAATTTGCGGTTAGATTCTTAGTTTAAGTAAAAGATTCTCAGCAATTTCGATTTTACCCTGTAGTGCACTAATAAACTTAATGTCAAGATCTCAAATAAAAATAAAAAAAACAACCAAGTAGGTACGAGTCGGATTCGCGCACGAAGGGTTCCGTATTATTTTAATCTATTTTTAGTACTTTATTTGTTATTATAGCGGCAACAGAAATACCTACATCATCTGTGAAAATTTTAAAGCTGTCTAGCTATCACGGTTCATGAGATACAGCCTGGTGACAGACAGACAGACGGATAGTGGAGTCTTAGTAACACAGTCCCGTTTTTACCCTTTGGGTACGGAACCCCTTAAAATTGAGAAACTTTTAGTGATTATTTGATAGACGATTACCTACCTAAATAGATTTTTATTTATTATAAGTGTCATTAAATTTAAGCGGATAACTGCTCACATCTGTGTTAAAAAATGTGGAAATCCCCTTTGACGTTCTTACGTAATTACATTTTGATTTATTTTCTAGCCGAGTTTTTAATTACTAATTTAGTTACATCTTTATTACCGTTCATAAGGAAAAGCACGTGGATTGTAGAGTATAATTCGAATATAATACTAACGTACGATGATGGAAGAATAAGTTGTTTCTATAATTATTTTCACACGTCAACCAAGGAGTGGTTGTAGGTAATTAAGTTACGAATAACAGTGTTGGTATAAATAACATCGTGACGCGGCCTTATATAATCTTATTTTGTTCTTCTTTATCTTCGTGTTCGAAACCATTTTAAATTCCGTTGAGAAAATTTCTTTATTTTATTGCTTACTGAAGACTAAAATTTTATAAATATTTTTACGAAGGTAGTTTCTTTTTGACTTTGTACCAAAATAGATGTTTGATCCGAAAAAGATCTGGGTTGTTCGGTGGCCACTCTCATTCAGTTTATATCTCATAGATGCTGATCAGGGGGTGTATTACAATAGGCATAACGATTTTTTATTTTATTTTATGCTAAATTATCTCTTAAAAAAAGTAACATTGGTAAAAGAATTATTTCGCTAGCATGAAAACTGCCCGAGATATCACAGTTTGAAATGCACACAAATTGGACTCACCCAAAAACGCTCCATACTAACGGCTACCTAGTTATAACGTCACGCCTATGTAGTTTGTATGCAATGCGTAGGAAATTTGCTAGGCAGCTATAAGCTACTCCAAAAGCTTAATATGTTTACGATATTTATTAGTATTTCGTTAATTTATTCATTAGTCGTCATCCCTATTGCAAGCTCTTAAAACTTGCCAGGTTTATGTATTGCTATAGTTGCGTCTCTTTCTCGCTGTATAGCAAATAAAAAAGACGCATCGGTAGCCATTCAGAAAACTGGCAAGATTGAAGTGCTTGTAATATGGGGGTAGATCAGTTGGGTGTGTATAGCGATCTGAGTCTCCTCCATTCACTCGCTGGATAACCATCATCAGATCACAGCTCGATCAATTCCTGGCGGAGAACCAAGGCTTCAAAGTTACCTCGTTTGTATGAAAATCGACTGGTGACCTTAATTATGTGGCCACCACAACCCAGCGAACTAAAATCTTTTTATTAAAATTTTAATAATTAAATTATCTTAATAATAGTGTTTTATTTGCAGATAAGAAATTATATCTTCTGTGGCTAAGTGGAAAAAGTTCCAATGTAAAATCTAATGTATATTTTATGATAATGTAAAACATATAATAAAGGTGATGATCACAGATGTACTCGGCGACCTCGACATTACTGATGTCACACGCTGTATGTCCTAATTATGTTAATATAGTATGCACCAACAGTTGCATGCATACTTACTTAAATGCTACGTGCTGGAAAATATCATAACAAAACCTTAACATAACATTAAAATATGTCACAACAAGTATTGTTGTATGGCCTGTCAAAATATGTTACCTTTGACGTAAGAATTTAAAATATGAAAACAATCTTCAAAAAAAAAAGAATTTTGTCAAAAGTATTACAAAGTAGGCCATTTTCAAATTCAATAAAGACAGTATCACTACAAAACAAATTCCCCCACCGCGTCAGTCTGTTTGTCTGTTCGCGATAAACTCAAAAACTACTAAACGGATTTTCATGCGTTTTTCACCAATTAATAGAGTAATTTCTGAGGAAGGTTTAGATGTATAATAAGTTGAGGTTTTATCCAAATTGATAGAAATATGACGATAATTGTTGAAGATGTTGGCAAAAATTAAGCCGTCTGGGAGCTTTCCATTGCATCGAAAACGCTGCATAAACTTTTTGAGCTATAACAGAATAATGTATGATAGAATTGTTGATGCCTCTACTAATGAGGGCCAGATTATAACTAATCTGTTATGAATCCGTTTAACATAATACATTAGGATCTTATTGCAATTTGTTACCAATACTTTATTTTTAAATAACTTTGTCCGAGATGCTCACCTTGAATTGAAGACAAGCCTGAGAAGCGACGGTTCATTAACATAATACCAGATCATTAATTACTGCTAATCCCACATAACTATAGGAATTGCAATAGTTGAGCTGCATTTTAATATAATATTTTCAATTCATAATCAATAAATGTTATATTTTATAGAACTCAACGGGACAGGATTCGCTACTGCGTATCTTCTCTATATTTATTTCTTTATTTTAAAGGTTTCATACCTTAAAACGAAAAACGAAGGCCCTAAAATATCATTTTGTCGTCCGTCTGTCTGAAAAAGTTATTTTTTTACTTCCCTTTTGAAAGAATGACCTATATCAAAAACCCAACAAAATAATTATTTCTGCTCAGAATAAATCACTACACAGGGTAGGTATTTCCAATTGACCAAAAATAATAAAATTTTGCAAGGAACCATGGAAAAATCCCAAAGTCATAATTTTATCTACTATAGGTAAGCGATAAAAAATAAACATTGAAGAGTGCAAAAGCCAATTATTTATACCGATATTATTTTTGCATATTAATTGCAACATTCTTACAATATTTTTAAATATTTTTTTTGCAAACCACTACGTAGTTTGAAATTTACTGATACAAAACAAACCACGATTATACAATACATACCTACTTGGGTAAATTTACCTTGCGTTTTTGTCTAACTCGTATCAAATTAAATTAACAGACAGATCTCATATGATGAAATCTGGCCAAGAATCTTATATTCTGAATCTGGCACTACACCACAGAATAAATATGATTCTACTTGTTTTTTTTTTGTACCACGTAATACTCTCGTGACACGTGTTTTCCACAGATTATATAAGGTATCATCAACATACAATGCAAATAGAACTTGACGAATGTTACATCACCATGTAGAATTGGTTTACTTGCTTATTGACTTTAGTTGCGCAGTTTAGTTATATCATTGGTCTTAAATCTTAAAATTAACTTCCTCCCAACCCGAAAATTCAGCCTAAACATATTATGTGATTGGAACCGAAAATATGTACCATATCTACCTATATATTTCATAACATACAACCTTTTTTACCAAAATGGTAAAAAGGAACTCTGGTGCGGTGCGACTCTGTCTGGCTGTCCGTCTGTCACAGCTGAATATATCAAGAACTAACAACTTGAAATTTGGAATAGCTTTAAATTACATTTTCCCAACTATATTTCAAATAAGAAAGAAATAAAGATATAACTACAGGATGTCACAAAACTTAGCAACACGAAGGGAAAGTACCTTAAATTCAAGTTCTGTTAAATTAATTTTCTATGACAAATTATGTAAACTGGAAATAGCATTTCATACAACTGAATCAGACCATCAAACAGAATTTATATAACTGTTCCCAAAACTTCATTTTACATCTAGCAAATGAAATATAAGGTGCCACCGAAACTCGTAAAAAAAGATATATCGCGTTACGAGAATTAATTCAACACCAAAATATCGAGTTACGACTGTTGTTTCGTATTCCAAACATATGCGTTTCGTCAGCCAAGTATCTATTAACGTAAAAAAGTGTTTTATGACGAAGGTTCTTTCTAGAATGACTACAACATAAACTTGGAACGGTACACGAGAAAGTTATAAGCGCCAACAGTAAGCGAGATTCCAGCATTAATTGTTTTTACTTTTATTGATCGCTATCGAAAAGTTCACGTAAACACAATCAAGATGTTTATGTTATCTGATTCATCTATTAGAACCCACAATCGCGCTAATTTTAAACGATAAAATCATATCGATGTCGTTACTGTTTCAAACCCCCTAGGCTAGGGCCTATTTAGCCAAAGTAGCATTTGCAAATCTTCGTTATCGCTTTGCTTTCGAAACATGTATGGGATTTACATAGGGTTTCTTTAACAATCGGATTTAAAACGTCAAATCTATGCATTTTTCGGAGCGAAGCGATAGAGAAAATTTGTAAATGTGACATTGGCTACAGTTCAGTTTCTTTTACAGAAAATACTTGCTTTAGTTTTGTTAAAATTGTTGAAAGCCTATGCCTAGAGAGCCTAAGATGCCAATCTTGGACAATTTAAATGAGAATAGCAAAGCCAAAATAAAGATTTTTGGTTGTACAACACGAACATCTATCGAAAAAAACCGGCCAAGTGCGTGTCGGGCCACGCGCAGTAGGGTTCCGTAGGTATATTATACCATACCATATTTTAATACCGCTATCATTCTTCGTCTGAAAAAATAACTTTGTTTTTCACAGTGTTTGTATGAATGACAAAGTTATATTTGCGGTTTTGGAAAATGTACTATATCTTGAATACTAATTACTATATCTCGTTCAAACCAATTTTCGTTGAAAGTGTTTATCAAGATCTATAGCATATATTTTTTTTAGATTTTTCACCCTCTTACTTTAAAAGTTAAAGGGGGGGGGGGACACACATTTTACCACTTTGGCGGCAAATATCTTTCAAACGGTTGACTTTGAAAAAAAATAGTCTTAGAAACCTCAATGTCATTTTTAAAGACCTATCTATAAACACCCCACAAGTATTGGTTTGATGAAAAAAAATATTTTCAGTTTCAGTTCCATGTATGGGGAGCCCCCCCTTAATCTTTATTTTTTTTTATTTTTGTGTAAAAATCGTTAAGCGGTTTACAGAATACACCTACCTACCAAGTTTCAACTATGTAGTCTTAATACTTTTGGAATAAAGTGGCTGTGACATACGGACGGACAGACAGACAGACAGACAGACAGACAGACAGACAAACAGACATGACGAATCTATAAGGGTTCCGTTTTTTGCCATTTTGGCTACGGAACCCTAAAAGGCGCGTAAAAGTATGTCATTAAGCTTTTAGGCGGTAGATGACACTGTACAAATTCCCCATACAAAATTACTGTGTCGAATGTTTGTACGCGCGTATTTTTTTTCGATAGCTGTTCAAATGTACTAAAACATGTTCCGAATTCTTATTGGGACCCCTGAAGATTTTACGTAAATACAAAACGTTCATTTTAAGAGTGTAAAGATATCAATTTTAGCTGTGACTTGCGGGAACATTATGAACTCATTCTTTAGACTGGTTAGCATCCAAAATTAACGTGGTATCTCTAACTCAGTTTTGATCTTGAGAAAAAAACATATTCAACAGATTGGAGACTGTTTACCAAAATCTATAAAAAAAAATCTATTCTTTACACGTGAAAAATATTTTGCTACAGATCTTGAAAGAATCAAATTGATATTTTATTGGCAAGCACTAACGTGCAATTAAGCAACTTATACGTCAAACACAGTTTTCAAGTAATTATGTCGATTTTTTACCAGTCAACATAAAACACTAGATATTTTTAGAGAAAAACTATTATTGAGATATATTTTTGGGAGAGGCTGTTTATTACTAGGTTAAACTTTGACATATAATAATCGATATCAAAACATACAATTCGTTGTCACAAATGCACAAACTTGTAAAACACTTTAACCTTTTTAGGTCATCCTCGTACCCGCCATAATTGACAATAAAACTTGTACATACAGTTATTAATTGTGAACAAAATAGTAAGCATTTTAATTTTCCTGCGTTACAACGGCTCACTAAAATTGCCACCATAGCGAACGTGTTAATTGCATTCGGGGTTCCGTAGAGTTAAACCATAATTTTGTTGAAAATAAAAAATGAAAAAAAAACAAGACATGTTGACTTGAAATATGTTTATTTTCACGACTATTACGACTACCAAATCTCTAATTAGGGAAGAAAATTCCTGTAGCAATGGACATCAGTTTTTTTTTATTCAAATAACTATGATTCGTAATCAATTCGTCCGCTTTCGAATATTTACTAGGTACTGGTTATTATACATCTCAATTGTCTCTACTTACAATCACAACAAACAACCGTAAAAGTTGAAACATTATTCATTATCGCCCATTAATTAAACAGTAACGTTTATAATAAAAACCAATCTTTGTATGAGCCTGCCAACTACCTACCCACTCAAAAATTTGGTTTAACAGCACAATTTGACATCGTAATTGCCACCTACGTGTTCCATTCGAATGTCTATCATAGGTTCAACTTTAAAATGAATATTTAAAACCGGTTTCAATTAAACAAACATTTTTGCATGGTATTTCTTACTTGTGGTTTTATTGGAATTGGTTGAAATGGTGTAAAAGTTTGTCATAGACGTAAAATAAAAATAATTTCCGATCTGCTAAAACCTCAGTGGTGTGTGTAACAAATAGTAGACGATGTAACAACAAATTAAATCTAATTAGTTTATGAAACTCATGAAATTAATATGCCTTGCAAGCGAATTATTAGATCTATATTAAATTCCTTTAATGGCGTAACGTTACCAAAGTAAACATAACGTTACATGAATAGTAGCAAAAATATGATGTTTTTTGTTATACGAGTATATCTATGAGTATTCTTTTAACGTATTTTCACACAGCAAAATTATATGTCAATTAACGGCAACTAGATGCTAATTTTCTTCCACAGAACCCATTTACCTAAACTACACAAGCAAGCTTATCGCTAAAGCCTTAACCGCACGTTCCATTCGCGGTTTCTAAATACGATCTTTACGCTACGACCGTTCATAACGGGTCGCAAAGCGCTAACACGCGTTAGTACATATCAATCTGTTAAACCTTCGAACGGGAACAGAAATCGATGTCAAATGTGTTGTCAATAATAAGCTTAGCGCGCTGGTAACGATGATTTGCGATTATCAATTTTTACAATATTAACGCTCGTTGACGCAATAATTGATCATTTACATGTGCTATTGAAGCGATTATATTATCAATTGCTCTATTAATGGCATTGACGTAAAAATTGACAATCGTAAATGATCTTTACTGGAGCGCTCGATCTGCCATGCTGTTACAAGTAAACAATGTTTTTTTGAAAGTTGTGTATTAGCAATAAGAGATACAAGTAAAGCCCCATCCAACGCTTAGGCTAAAGCTAATACTAACACAATCATACTTACACAAATTCTTTAGAAACATACAGCTTAATTATATATAAAAATTTTTTGGAATTGAACTTCCATGCTGAAGGAAAACACAGAGTATAGTAAAATGCTCTATAATTTCCCTACGTACTTAACTACTAAAAGTTTATTCAGAAATAGTGTTTTAATGATATCCTGGAAGCAATCACCAACTTGGCAACATACCACTACAATCTGGTTGTATAAGTTACTCAAAAAAGTGCTAAGTCGAGTGTATTGTATTTGTTGCTTTTGGATTTTTGTGTTAATTAAAATTATGTTAAACTTCTATAGGATTCTTTAAGCCTTAAAGGTTTGTAAGCCTGTAAGTTGTAAACAACATAATTTCACGTCACGTTCGTAAGCTAAGTACTCAACATTCAGAAATCTTTACTTTATATAATATGTTTTTAATGATATCACTAATTATTTTCATGTGATTATGTAAGACTTCGAGCAACAAAGGCTTTGTTTAGAAGCCCGTCTTACTCTAAGATGTAAGATAATATCTTATTTTTTTTTATTTATTCTTATTTAAATAATTAGCTAATGAGAACGGAGTCAATGAAACTTGTGTGAGAAATACTCTATTTGTCAAAAACATTTGAGATTCAACGTGTGTAGCTACTAAGAATCGGGTCAAGAGCAGAATTTATGCTGCTGAGCGTGCCTAAAATGCCCAAACACTTCTGTATGAATATCATGAAGAAAAACATAAACAAACAAAAATCTATTTATGTAAACCTTATTCCCTGTTTTAGGTATTAGGATATTAGTTTAGTTAGTATTCGATCTAATTTAAAAGCACCATAATGTTTAGATAAATATATATTATAATAAAAAAAAATAAAAAAAAATCCGCCTGCATAAAAAGACAAGTCAACTGAAAAGATGGAAACAAACATTATAACATGCAGTCGGAGGCATGCTTAAAGAAAGTGACATTATGAATGATTTGAGTTTTATGCATCCGACTGCATGTTATAATGTTGCCTTTAATATTTAATATTGTTTCCATCTTTTCAGTTGACTTGTCTTTTTATGCAGGCGGGTTTTTTTTTATTTATTTATTTCTTTTTAGTTATTATTTATATGATATATCTTTTTGAAATCCTCATAATAATCCCTTTAATTTGACACCCATATTGCAGTATTCTAAAAAAAAATTTTTTTCCACTACTTATAATAGCACCGTTCAGCCGCCATGTTGGTTTTTTATAACGCCACCTTCTTAAGAACACTTGGGCTGACGAGACAAATCTAACGATAAGTTAATCATGGAACTACGTTCAGCCGTTTGAAAGATATGAGGTAATAAAGAATATTACATACAAACACACAAACAAACTTACAAGATACGCGCGAAAAACATAACCCTCTTGCAGTCGGGTAAAAAGAAAAAGAATGATCAAATTAGGGAGTCGAGTGTTGCAACACTTGCAACTAGGATAAAATTGCTGCATAAATTATAACTGTTGATGGGTCACAATACTAAACTACCATCGTAATTATGAAATTATACTATTTCGATAAAATGACAACACATTTCGCAATAGTATACAGAAACAATGACAGACAAATCAATAAATAACTATTCATATCACATCCGTCAGTACAATCGGACCACCACAATAACGTCAAGCAAGGCCGTGGTCCCCTTTGTGGGACCACAAAGGACGTAGGAAACCATGCCATGTACTGCAACCAACGTATTTACTTCTATTCTCAGACGAAATTCGACTTTAAGTCTAAGGAGTAAGTCCAGAAGTCTCGTCGATGAATTTTCTTCCCATTGTCCAATGCAATATGGAAGTGCCCTGAATTCTTTGCGATTAGCGAAGTAAGCTGACTGCATGACTGAGGGAGCTAATATTAAATTGATCCTAATACTAGGTCCTAAACTAGGTAGGTGCATAATTTTATACTTTTTGATTTGGCTCGGTCTTAATAAAAGTGATTTTTGTGTAAAACCAGTAAAACGTCTGCGTTTTACTTATCTTAAACTTTTACATATCAAAAATATATAAAAAAAAAAACTGCAATACTAAACATTACCACTTCTGAGTGGTAATGTTTAGTATTGCAGTTTTTTTTTATTACGTAGATCAACAGCAGTTATCATTCAATCAAGCATGCCATAAGAAGCTCGTTCGGAAGAAGCAGATCTATAAATTATCGTGATATTTAATGGCAGAATGACAGAAAATCTATCCCATATGGTAGATGGAGACCTTTTATACGTCAATACGTGTGCATATGAGTAAATGTTACTGGTTATTTATCAAATATGTCTAAAAATGGTTAATATCAAAATAATTATTATGGAAGTTGGTCAGTAATCTAGTCATAAAAAATTATTTACAAAAAATAGCTTTCACTTCCAAAAATTTATAGCAAACACATAGAAAACGACAAAATGACAGGTCTATATTTGCACAAGCGCCAAGTTGGTGTACGCCAACTGGTTGACGATTTGTGAATCAGCAAAATCATCTTGAGAACCGATTTTATCAAAAGTTGTGAGTGCCAGATTAGTATAATATCAAATACACAGTGGTGTCCAAATACCGACCGACGATTCAAAGCGCCAGCGGCCTAGAACAGTTATTAAGCAACGAACACACATGGAACACACAATCTGCTTGAACAGGTGTCAGCAATAATAGGTACATAAGCAATGTTTAAACGATCGCCGTTTCCGCACTATTTGATCAGATGATCTCCTCGTCCAACTTAAGTGTGAATAATTTACAAACTAAACTGTGTTTTGGAACACAAAAACGCGAAACAAGTTTTTAAGTTACGAAATTCGTTTTATTTGATGATTAGATTCAAAATGATGTAGGAAAAGAATACAAACTCTTAAATGTTAGTAAGTATTGCAATTAAGTAAAAGTTTTATTCAATTTAAACCATTGAACTTGATTAAAAAAATAAAAACAATGCAGAACCTCTTACACAATTTGTACCTACTAGTACAGTAAATAATGTAACGAATGTTTTTTTTTGTTAAACCTTAACATTTATGAAACCGAAGCACGCACAGCAAAATAATTCCTTGAAGGGATAGCTTACATTCACAACGGAATCCCGAATCAAGAACATTGCGTATTGCATCTTAAGTGCTGGATTACTCGAGATGTTTAACGTACAAAGAATACCATAAAATTAAGATTTAAACAGTGTAGTGTTGTGTCTTACGATAACTTAGACGATGTGTTTGTATTTTGTTAAACATTATCAATATTAAACATAGATACCTTCAAGACGTTAATAAAACACAATTTGGACACAGTTTAATTAAATATCAAAAAATGGCATTGCAGAAAAAAGCATGATATCAAAATAAAATAAAAAGAAATTTTACACTCAAAATTATAAACGGGTGAAGAAATATTAAAAGGTTTTTTTCAACAACTTATGTATTTTGCATTGTGCAATGTCGTCAAGGGTTTTCTAACCAATATTGTGTAAACAGTCTGTCACCGACACAATCGACAGATGTCACCACCACTAACAGTGGAACAACCAACTTAACTAGAGACGTGTGTCTTCCACAAGATGTAGACGACGCCAACCAACACAAAACATTACAAAAAAAGGAAATAAAAATACGCAGGGTTGGCGCCAAAAGACATTGTTTAACAAAGACAATAAAACACAAAAAAAGGAAAAATAATCAGGGCTCTTTATTATTTACTTTTAATATATAAATGCTTTCAATTAATCTAGATAGAGTAGATACTCTGACCTTTTACTCAAAGCAGTGTCTTTTTCTGTTGAGTGTAATTTATTTAGGTCACTAGATATAGATATTGGGTTTAGGTTTATGAGAAACCGTCTTTGCATAAAATTAAATTGTAAATGTTTTTTTGTAATAAATAAATAATAATAATAAAAATAATTTTAAAACACCAACAACCTCACAAGAGGAGATTACTAACATAATAAATAACAATATTTGCTTCACAACTTCTCCGAAAACAAAATTCTACTGTCCATCCGAACCGCTGATAGAGTTTTGTATGAAAAGTCGATTTTTTTATCTGTTATCGGAAAAGTTGTAGAACAAAATGTTGTTGGTTATGATGTTAGTATTCTACTCCTGCGAAGTTGTTAGTGCTTTACAAATAACTCTGTATATAATTACCATTATTATACTAGCTTGTGACTTGGTGCATCAACTGTATTCGTCCGGTCTACTACGCAGGTCCAGGGTTTAAATCCTGGCAGGGGAAATGTTTGTATGATCAGCGTAGAGACACTACTCTACGGTAAGAGTAGGAGTATATTCAATTTAAATACGATCCATAGGTAACACTCTGCTTAGTTTGAAACTGTAATATGGTGTGAATTATACGAAATATTTTTTTTATATTTTATATAATGCTTAACGACCGTTAGATGCAGTGACCCTGGCTCTTGAGCCAAGGGTGCCGTGTTCGAAGCCTGGTAGGGGCAAACGTTCGTCTGCATAGATTACATAAGCAGTAGTGTCCCTAATAAATAAACAAATAAGTATTTATTGCAGAGTCATCGTCACATTCTTATTTAAGTATGTATTTCAATTCGTAATCAGCAGTGACTGTTAAACTAGTGAGTTTTGCTTAGTTTGGGACTAAAAAACTGCCTCTGACTAAAGGCAAATGTATACGTCTTCAGGGGTCTTGTCACGGTGGATGCGCAATGGCAATCTATTGTCTAAGCTATGACATTACATACACTTGTTGGCTTGCACAATAGTTGCTTAAGTCGTTCCATTTTAAATTAAGTGCGATACACAATGTTGGAGCCAGTATTGTCACATAACCGGCATTCATGAGTCATCACGAAAATAATGGGAGTTTTCTTTATATAATTTGTGACGATTACGTATAATCTGCCTTCAAATGTATTGAATTAGCAATACATTTGAATACTTTGTCGCAGCGACTGCAATGCTTCTTTTGTGCTCAGCTACATGAGGCCGAACAAACGAAAATAATCAAAATGAAAAATTTTACCCTGTTTAATCATATCATAGAGCATTAAACTAATTAATGCTCTAAGGTTTAAATCATGAGTAACTTTATTTTCATGTGAGCTGGATAAAAACAAACAATAGCTTTTATAAACTAAACATAGATCTACCATGAAACAATATTTATTAAAATATAGTTGTGATCAATAGTTAATACTTAAATAAATTAGACATAACATACTCCTGCCAACAATCTGACCAAAATTTATAATTTTATGTCCATCAGCCATTTTTAATTTTCCCCACTGCAGGGGCACAGGCCTTTCTTATGGGTGGCTAAGGAGGACGAGCCATAACCACCACGCGGGCCCAATGCGGATTGGTGGGTGTTAACAACTGCAAATGCAGCCGGGACCAACGGCTTAACGTGCCTTCCGAAACACGGAGGAGCTCGGGATACTAAATTTGTCACCCATCCCATGACCGACCCTTGCGAACGCTGCTTAACCTGCGCAATCGCTGGGCCAGGCGCTAGACCACTGCGCCACCGAGCTCCTCTATAATTTTATAGTCCACAATTTATCTAACTCTTGACGTATTATTAAACTTTCCCCAAATTAATGCAATTTATCTTGCACTTTCACTAAAAAAAATTAAAACATGTTACTTCTTTTGTCATTCAACTCGTTGTTTATAATAAAATATTTAATGAAAGCCATGTCGGACCGAGTCATTCGTGGCTGCTTCGTGATTTACGTGAGATCGTTACAACTTACATGTTTGCAGATAGAATGATGGGTTGGGTTAAATTATACTCAGATAAGATGTAAAACGGTAGTAACATTACGATAAATGAATTATTTTTGAGTAGGTAATTTTTATTTGAGATTTAATTTTGTAGTTTGAAATGTAGTCACGTTTGTTTTTAGTATTATTCAAAAAGCTTGAACAGGGATTCCAAAATATTACAGAAAAGTACTAGTGTAGTTTCTGGATGAAAGGTACCCTAACATGTCCTTTTCTGTACCCCTGACAACGTGTATGCAAAATTTCGTGATGATCGGTTCAGTCGTTAAGACATGAAGGCGTAACAAAGAAACAAACAGATTAAAGTTAGTTCTGAAATACAGCATGATTTCATTGGATTGGAACATCCGAAATGGGTGAAGTTGTCTCTTTGTCTTGTATGGTCTGTTGCATCTTTGGTACCAAAGACCTATATTATAAGACCTAGTTGAAGCAAATTGGTAAAAGTGCTACAAGCAGCGAACTAAAATCTATGGAAGTGTAATTGCAAACAAATATCGCTTAAAAAATGGCACCACGGGGCCGAAAAAGTACAACCCGCTCAGCTTTAGTTGGGCCAGCCACGCACCCGGTGACTGACGTTAGTGTTCTTTTCAATAAATTGCAGTTTATATTGTAGAGAAAAGATAGAAAGGGAGAGTTTATCAGAAATGACGTCCTTTATAGTCAAATGGTGTAAAAGATACAAAGAAGGCAGTAAAAAGATGCAGAAATAACGTATCTTATTTTTTCGTTTAAGTACAGAAAAGATCTATAAGTATACAAATTATAGTCGCTAATAAGCAACCAGTGCTCAGACGCTTTGTGCTGCATAGTTAAATGCCAGCATTTTTAGCTCTATCCACATAGTTGTACTTTTCATGTGGTGCCATTTTTTGAGCGGAATGCTTATTCCATAGCTTTAGTTCGCTGGCTACAAGCCTCAAAAATAAAGTTCACATGTCCCACATCTAAATCTGTGAATCAACCTGCAAACTCCTCACGCCTCGCCAATAAACCTCGCGGTGTTTCACGACCAAACATTTGACAATCAGATCCACGTGATGCACACTGCCAGCTGGAGATCACGATCGGCATTCCACAATGCCAATGTCTTAAGGAAATAACTCCGTTTCAACGTCGTTACATGCCTTTGTTTGACAAGCATCATTTTTGTTATCCTTTCAGGGACAATCACCCTTGCTCTTCGATCAGTATCTGATCGGAGCCCTTGCTTTAGCTAAGCAGGGTGTGTTTTGTATCACGCAAAAAGTGTTCACCTTTACGAGTACAGTGCATGGATTCCTTTTATTTGCGGTTGTTATGGTAACGGCCGATTATTAGGCAAGGATATTATTTGAATGATGGATGGCCATGTTACAATTATTTCATTAATAATTAAATTATGCATCCTTACTAATATTATAAATGCGAAAGTCCGTTTGTTTGTTTGTTTATTTGTTTGTTTGTTACGCCTTCACGTCTTAACTACTGAACCGATCATCATGAAATTTTGCATAGACGTTGTCAGAGGTACAGAGAAGGACATAGGGTACCTTTCATCCCGAAAAAATGTATTATTCCCGAGGGATAGCAAAAAAAAAACTTTCCACGCAGACGAAGTCGCGGGCGGCCGCTAGTCTAATATAAAAAAGAAACAAAAATCTATTAAAATTACCGTCTTCGTCGGTTTTGAAATTAAAACATAGATCTGTACCCAATATAATCATGATTGATTATTTTCATTTAACTAAATGTCGTTCAATGTGAATAAAGTTTTTTCGGTAGCCTTGAACTTTTAAGGCATATTCGTAAAAGACAAAACATACAAAGGATTAAATATATCTCCTTACAAAAAAAAACTTCGAATTTATGCAAATAAAAGATCTTTGTGTTCCATGACACCAAAGTCGAAATATGTGCTTTATTTCTCAACAAGTAAACTCCACGCTCACTCAGAATATTTGCCAGGCATACACAGAAAGAAAGATGTTGACTTTGGATACAAATGCTGTACCGAATTAGGGCCATGGAAACAACTGGCTGTCGTAATTCGACACCCATTGGATTGTTTAAACTAAATAAAACTCTTCATCTCGACAGGTAGTAAATGCTATGCTTGCATGCATAAAGATTAATGTTATTTTAGCTTCAGCCGTTGACAGATAGTAACGAAAGATAGATAATATTATTTTTCTAGGTATTTATCTGACAGTATCGCGCAACAATGCACATTTAACACATTATGCATGCAAATTAAAAGTTAATAGCCTTTAGTAGTCGTGGTGTAGATCGATCAAGAACCATATCTAACGTAATAGATCCCTCAGTGATTTGGAACACTGTCAGAGGTCAAGTTGCGCAAGCGCAGGATGTAAGATTGGGATCGATACGCTTACATCCTCGCTTATCTATGACATGAGCTTCCTAAGCATGACTTTGTTTTTTAGATTATGGAAAAAATATGCTACTTCACGCACGCTTCATACATGTACCTATAGGGTTTGAGAATATTCCAAGTGACTCATTAGTTGAGTAATAGCTTTTGTTTTTCATTTTTGTAGATCAGTTACCTATTCTAAATAATGGAAAAGAAGAAGACGCAGCATATTGTAATCTCTCGTGACATCGTGCACATCCTTATATGAACAGCTCAGCATAATAAGTCAACTTACAAGCTTGGTGAAACTAACCAATC
Source organism: Agriphila geniculea (assembly GCA_943789525.1). Classification (NCBI taxonomy): domain Eukaryota; kingdom Metazoa; phylum Arthropoda; class Insecta; order Lepidoptera; family Crambidae; genus Agriphila; species Agriphila geniculea. The sequence continues at coordinate 26,205,510 of OX038871.1, forward strand.
CCATTACTTGAGCATCACGCAACACTTACGTTAGAAAACCATTTCCATAAAATGACCAGCAACAATAGAGTTAACTCGAATTTATTAACGGGGCCAGTGGATCCACAATCATCATCTTTTCGGCCCATTCACGTTTTAACTAAACACATATTTAGCCCACAAAATGTGCTCTATCTTGGCATCGCGGTTCGCACGCTCTGAATACGCCGTCGATTCCAAAGTGTGGTTTCCAACAAAAGGAAATGTTCGAACCGCCGCCGCAGCGCATTACGCATCCGTGCGATATTGTCTGCCTGTGCGTAAGTAGGCGCACGTTTTTGAGTGCAAGTGTGAAATCGACCATCCATCCCTGGCCTTTGTTGCGTGATGTTCTTTAATAGAACTACTCGGGACCCGTGTTTTATCTCATCTATAAACTAGGAAAACTTGGCCACTACAATAATTTTACTTAGTTAACTTATACACGCCACTTTCAAATCTGTAGGGACATTTTCTATTCACTCCAATTAGCTGGGTCCACACGAGTAGGTATATAACACGAGCTCAACAAACGGATGTGCGATGCACACTTGTGTGACAAAACTGAACAGTGACTCACTGTAGTGCGAATGCACGTGGTGTCGCACTACTGTCCCAGAATCGTTTGTCCCACTTGAGTGATGTCGCACTTCAGTGTGTCGCACAAGCGCGCATTCGCACTACAGTAAGTCGCTGTTCAGTTTTGTCGCACAAGCGTGCATCGCACATCCGTTTGTCATGCTACACCGAGCGAGCAGCCTAGCCCGAGGTCCGCCACCACGCCGTGCGTGGTAAACGTCCTCCTCGCGAGGCGGCTCGCTCGGTTTGGACCCAGCTATTTTTAGGATTTTACCAAGTCTGTAATTTAGTAATTTGATTGGCATCTTCCACATTAATGATATATTTTTTTCCTTTTGTTGCAGAGAAATCAATTGAGCACTCCAAGTCGAGGCAAACGCTTCACTTTTCAGTCGACGGTGCGGCAGCTGGAGAGGCGTCGCCTGGCCGAGAAGTTGTCGAAGGAGGCCGACCTGAAGGAGCAGCAAAGAAGGACTGAATTAGAAGCCATGCGGAGGTTAGAGACTTACAATAAACTAATACAAGAATTTACGAATATTTTTACGTTCAAAAGAATATATCACCTAAGCTAAATTATCACGTCCTCGAGTAGAGTAAGCTAAGAGTGCGCTTCTACCTTCATCCTTATCATCACGAAATCTTAAAATACGCTTTTCCATTTAACAAGCGAAGCAGAGTTTAATTAGCTCTCTTTCTGGGAATGAAACAAAGGGATTGATGCTGTTGAATTCTGTTTTCTTTTGAATAATGTCGAAACGGTCGATCATTTTGCAGAGTGGAGGAAGAGTTCCAGCGAAAGAGAGCGAGGGAGAAGGCAAGCATCAGACAGCAGTTGCGGCTCGTGAGCAGCGGCGCTGCGAGCATGCCCACCCCCACCCACCACAACAAGGTTTATATTTCAATTATTGTTTAAATTATCAGGAGCTCATAGAGAAACCACTTTATGTCCTTCAGACATTAAAATGGCTGATGGACATAGAGTGGTAAACGTTTTTGGAATGTGCGGTTTGCGCACTAAACTTTTAAACCTTTGCATCGCCGAAAAGTGACCCTAGATTGAATGTTGAGCTTTAGGACCAGTTTCACAGGTTTTAGATATATTCCAGATATCAAGTCAGACAAATAACTTCATACAAATCCGTTCCATTCTAAAATAAAGCCAGAAGATGTGTCACACATAACTTGGCTCTTACTTTTTTAATATTTTAATATTTTTACAGACTCGTGACGAACCTGACGGATCCTGTCGAGACTCTCCGGCTCCGGAAAGAACCAGGGAAAGGAGACAGGGGCACAGCAACGCGTCTTCGGAGATTAGCGCCAGGAGCAAGAGTACTACTCCGGTAAAAATGACACTTTGTAAAACCAGCAAACAAGGATTAATTTTACTTAAAGCATTCGAGATTCTAGTCTCAGGCTCAGAACTTTAACCATCCAAGAAGATTGGGCCATTAAGCTTGAGGCCACAGATTACCTCATAAATACTTCCTCAGCCTTTCCAAGCACGGATTAGAGGAATACTAAGCTTTTAAATATTTAATGAATATTTTGTATCTGATTCTGTAGTTTGGTCAACAATATCTATTGCATTGTTTGGCTTCTTAAAAATCTTATTTCTAATCAACACTGTGTGGTTTAGATCCGTAGCGTGGAGTTGAGCGAGTGGCGGACGGAGAGCGAAGCGCGCGTGTACCGCGACTGGGCGGCGGGGGCCGGCACGCACGCGCACGCGCACGCGCACGCGCACCCTCCCGCGTGTGCGCGCATGCCGATGTCCACGCACGTCGTCTATAACGGTGAGTGGCCTTTATCACAGAACAAATCGTAATATACTATGACTATTATAATAGTCTGTTACACATTTCACGGCAACTAATACTTAAAATAATCGCGTTAGTAAAGTAATGTGTGAAAAGTTGAATCTTCCGACTTAACTAAGTATTCATTGTTACTTTCACTGCCCTGGCTAACAGTTCACATCACAGAGGAAATAATTTCGTAAAATCAGGATAACATAAGAAAAACTGATATCATCTTTAAGTGGCGTGTGCTCAATAAAAAATACGGCGTTTGGTGATCAAGGGATACCCTATGGCAAGATGAACCTTTTGAACCCTTAGATTATTTTAAGAAGGGGGAGCCATCTTGCATTTTTGTATGGGAAGGAGATATAATAAAATCTATTTTTTGTATAAAATTTGATTTTTTTTCCTTCTTAAAATGATCTAAGGGTTCGGAAGGTTCACCCTGCCAAAGGATATCCCTCGATCACGAAACGCCGTATATTGCACTTTTATGTCGTGAGGAAATGCAACTATTTCTTTTTCAATAAAAAAACATACAGTTAACTTAACCTGCGATGTTAAGGGTGATGCTGATGAGAAAAAACATTAAAATGGTTGTCCACCTGCACGTAGATGCAGGACATATCCCCTTGTTTTATTTCAGTAAGAATCTAGGCTTAATTAGTTTTTAACGTAATTAGACCTTTTGTTTACAACATTTTTCCAACTTAGTGACAATTTCATTGAGGGAAATTTTCAATCAAGCCACGTAGAGGTATACTTACCAATAAAATTCCTGATAAAAGAACCCGACCGGACACACGAGCAGTAATAAATGTAGCAGTGTGTTATATAAATGTAACAATAGTCGCCAACGGAAACACATTAGTGTGTCGCACCCATAAATGTCGCCCGACCTTGGACAAAAAGGCAGTGCCTTCACGGGTACCTTTATTTGTATTACATATTAGGACATGGCTACTGCGAACTTGTATTTACATGACAATTATGTGGTGTTTATCGCCGCTTACTGGGTCGGCGGTTCTCGTTAAAAACGTTATTTTAAGAAAACACATTATTCTTCCTCCTCCTTAGTCGTTCCCTCATGGTTGAGGATCATGACTCCTTGCAAGGACGTCTCGTATGAGGTGTTTTCACCTCTCACGGTCTTCGGCTTAATGCAGTGCGACGTTCACTGGCATTCCAGATTTTTGGTCAACTGGTCTGACCAACGTTTTGGGCTTCTGCCTCTCGGTCTTTTTTCTTCTATCTTGCCTCATCAAAGGAACACGGAAACACCAGGAACACAAAAGGAAAAACACCATCCAAGTGTTAACATGCAAGTCCTCTGCAAGTCCTCGTGCTTCAGCACAGGTCATCAAATTGACCTAACTGATAGTTACAGAATCTTCTAGTGCTGCAAAAAAATCTAATTATCTTACACCCGAAATTATTCATACTATTGATAGCATCAATATTCATGATATTGAATATCGATATCGATTTTGAATGGTATTGACGTAGTAATTCGACTAGCAATTAAACACAAACTGAGCTAAACCAGGGGAGGTCACTCCGCGCTTAAACATTTTTATTAGCCCACTGCTTGCGGCTTACTCATTCGAGCTAGTGCTCGAGGGATGTCATATATCGGTTGAGGCAGAGCTACGTGACTAACGCGACAGAAAGAGAATGTGCATACAATAATAAGCACGCAGCTCTGTGCAATTTGAAATTTGTACTTTATTGCCGCGCAGCGAGAGTAGCTTATTATTTGATTGTCCTCGCGCAGATAGACTTCCGTACACTGACGTCCATTATACAAAGTACGCTGGACAGGCGAACGTCACCAATCATTTGTGCTGATTTGAAAATCGCCATATTGGCGCTGAGAGCAGTAGATTGTACTATGGCAGTAGTGAGTGTACTTGGAACTAATTAGTTCCAAAAAATTGCTGTCATTTTATGACAATAGCCTGTTCAGCTTACTTGTATAATGGACGTCAGTGCTTCTGTTCGTTCAGTAGTAGGTATGATATGTCTAAAGTGTAAACTTAGTTTTGCAATAACCAAATCAATGGTGATTCGCTGCAGCCGCCGAAGTGGAAGCGTTCAGCGGCAGCCCTCGGTCGGACAACTACCGGCTGGAGTTCGCCCGCGGGCGCTCGCCGCGCACGCCGCGCCCGCCGCGCCTGCTCGCCGCCGCGCGCTCGCCCTCCACCTCCGGCTCCGAGCTCAGCCTTCGACAACCCATCAAGATCAGGTACTGGCGCAGAAGTTGACGCTTTGCCACTTTACAAACAAAATGCTTTGAACGGTTACTTACAATATTGAAATTTTTACTACGCCAAGCATCGCGTTTTGACAAAATGGCGGGATGACAGAAAATTTATCGCGCTTGGTGGCGCTGCTGTAGATGGAGACCTTTTGTACGAGTGCATATGGATTATGTTCCCGCTTATTTTTCAATTATGTATAAAAATTGATGATAATACTAATAATTATTATGAAACTTGAACAGTAAATTAATTAAAGATATAAGAATATCAAAATGTGTTGGAAGAAAAATGGATATTTTTGAAAATTCGCTTTCAAAATCCAAAAATTGATAGCAAACACAGAAAACAACAAAATTACTGATCTATTGGTCTACATCTACACTAACGCCAAGTTGGTGGTAGTGCGTCGTCTGGTGAAGGATTTGTGAATCAGCAAAATTATCCTGCCATTAGGAGTCACTGTCACTGCTCAAAGCAAGACGGCCGGCGATGGACTTACCATTGCAAGCGAGGACTTACCATTCCAAGCGATTAGCCGCCCGTGACCTTGATATTACATCGTCATCAGCTTTTTGAATGTCTCCAATGCAAAGCATAGGATCAATTGGTGGGTGTTAATGAATACAAATGCAGAGGAGATTAATGGCTTAACGTGTCTTCCAAAGCATGGAGGAGCTCGAGATAATAATAATGACAGTCAAGTTACTAGACCAGACAATGACGGCGCTTGTTTATCGATCAAATATAGTCCAACATTGCGACGTCCAACCTATCTGCATTAAGAAAAATATACTCACTATCTTTACATCTATTAGTTGATTAAAACTGTCCTGTGTGCTTACATCCAGCCTAATAGAAGACGCAAAAGTAGATGCAGAGCATGATTGATAAATAAACCCATTACGGCATGATTTATTTTTAAAAATATTTTGGTTATGGTATCTTCTACTAGTCTTTGAAACCGAATTTCCTAAGAAATGCGTAGTCTTGTAAATCAATAATTAGCAGGAATAAAAAGATTTTTTTTTTAGATTTCAAACAGTGCCTACCCTGCCCCGTGCCATATACTTTTTTTTTTAAATTTATTAACTGTAATTCCTGTTTCCCAAGGTGGTGATAGTATAGCGGATTGTAGCGCTATCTCTAACCCCTAACTGCCTTGCGCCTGCGCAGTACGGTGAGTGCTTTATGCTTCGTTAACATAATATAATCACAGTCTATTAAGTTTTCGTACAGTCAGTCATCCAGAGCAATCGTGCGGGGTGGCGTGGTAAGGGAGGGGGGTTGGTACCTTCCGAACGGTCATACTGTGACAATGCAATTCAGGTGCTATCCGACAAGGTACTTACGCGTTTGATTTATTTTAAAATATTAAAGTTACTGTTCGTATTTTTTTTTTTATATTGGGTGTCATGAAAGGGGTTTTAAGGTGTGCTGAGCACGATGTTATTTTTGGAATTTAAAACTGTGGCCACGCTCTATAACATTTTTTTTTTTGAAGAAAAAAATAAGTAAAACAAGGACTTTTCCTTTTTTTCTTCGACAATTATAATCATGTCAATACAAAATCAGAACCCAAGAAGTACATAGTCTATAGAAATTTTGTATAATAATCTATTGAAAATACTCAACGCGTGACAACCCTCAAAATATTTAGTCGTCGCGTTTTCACGTTGGTTTTCCGACAACATCAAACGCGATAACTGACTGTATGAATATATACTAGATTGTGATAATAATGTAGAAGTTTAATGGAATCACGATAGTAAGACGACGGTTAACTGAAAAATGAATTATATTATTTTGTCTGACTTACATATAAACACGCCGTATTTTTAACCGACTTAAAAAAGTTAAGTTATAAGTGTTGTTTCTAATTCATACCGATGTCATCTGACGTCAGACAAATGTGCTAGCGCTTTTATTCTTTCAATATTAAGATTTTGTCAAGTGTATTTTATTCAAAAGAAGCAATATAATTAAAAATCACCCCGATTAAATATTAAAACAACGATTTCTTTAATAGTTTTTTAAAACTTCTGTAATAGCTTTTCGTAGTAACTACGACGACTACGACTACGGCGTAGTACAGTACAACCCGCGTAGATAAAGAATGGGATTAAAGATGGCGTCGTACATATTCACTTCTCACTCTCACACTAAGCGGCTCACTATCGCTGTCTCACTCCCACTCATTGTGGAAAGCGCGATGAGCCGCCATTTTCAATCCCATTCTTTATCTGCGCGGGTTGTTATTGAACGGAATATGGAATGAAAGTATTTAGAACTATTGTGGCTATAAGAGGATCTGTAAATATACATAAATAAAGTAATACCAATTAAGTAGTGCTTGTAACAAAACAATACGATGTGATGTAGTAAAGTTGGCGCTTACTGATAATGGAAAGTGGGTCTATCCCAAACTCCCCTTAAATTTTACATCGCATGCGTTTTTCTGCTTGATCGAACTAAAATTCTAAGCATGCTGCTTTAGAAAAACTGATAAAGTAGTAAACCTAAAAAAGAGACGATTTAATTTTATTTGAAACTTTAACTTTGTAAATACTTAATAAAGACTGCTGATAAGCTGCCTAATTTATTCTTTTTATTTCAAAAGTAACCCTTCGCATGCACATGGGGTCAAAGAGACCACAAAAGAGGAACAGGAAGAGCCCGCCATCGTGCCTACCCTGCGGCCATCGGGACCAACGCGCGCGACGGTCGCCATTCACTAATTGGACGCTAAATATTACGCAGTGCTCGCATATGCCTTAAAGATTATGTTAGCGTATGTTCATACAATTTGCTCAACTTTTTTGTATAAACTTGTCATATTATAATAATAAACAGTTTAAAAATATCTTTCTCTGGGACTGTAATTATTTAAAGAATAACCTATTCCGATTTGTATATTGTGAAAACTTGGTTTAGATTTTTGCGACTGCTCTAAAGAATTTATCATTCATATATGAATAATTAAGTTTAAACGAGATTATTTTGTGAATTATGAACTGTGTATTTCATATTAATATGATACTTTAATAATAGATGCAGTAGCAAATAAAAGTTATAATATTATTATAATCATGATAAAGAATTATTTTATTTTTATTTAAAATTACTTTTTATTATTGTATTTTGTGTTGCTATTATAACTCCGAAGCGTGCTTTAACTATTATTTTGTATAAAGCGGTTAAGTGTTAACGTAAATGTAATTAAAATAGTTATTAACATTTTCTAACTGAATAGTTATCTTAGCAATCATAAACAATGCAATAGTTGTCGTCTTCCATTTTAAGCAAAATACTGAAGCTTTAATATAGTGCGTAGACTTTTTATTAAGACCGGGTGCTAAATAACTTAATATAATATAACGTTAATATAATTTTACTAACGGAAAATGTCACCAGATTTCTTGATTTGATGATGTTAATGGAAGTCAAACCACTTTGAGTAATGGTTTAGAATTAGATGAGGTTATGATTAGTCTTTTGTGTAGGAAAAACAAAATGTCACTTCATCAAATAAACACAATGAAGACGTCGTGGAAATTAATTATCCCGCCCTTTTAGGGTCAGAGTAACCTTTGGACATCAATCATTTTCTTGCGGGTGTGAAAGACCGGGCGCGCCGTAACTGGGTTAACATGGCCGCTCCACGCGATCTTTAATATTTTTCTTTATTACTGACCAACCCCTTATCGATTCAATTGTAGAGGCTCGCCTCGGTGAATATATTTGATCAATGGTATATTTTTCATTGTGATTCATTTTGGTTTCCATTCTGTCCCCCTATACTCAAATGGCCATTCTACTAAAATTAACGCTACAATAGGATATACATAAGCTAACGCTTAGCTCCTGTCAATGATTGACAGGAGAATATAATGATAATGTATGGGATTGACAGTCAATCCCATACATTGTCATTATATTCTACTAGCGTTAATTTTAGTAGAATGTCCATTTGACTAGGCCCTCTCTTCACTTCAACCATATTCTATTTTGAAAATTCTCTAAGTTTCAATTGAAATTCTGATAAAATACTAATAAATCAAAAAGATCTAGTACTAATGCAATAAAATATAATTTTATATCATAAAATAAACTACCTACCTCCATACTTGAGCAATACAGAAATTAGTAATGAATACAGCATATTTGACATGTCATAAATATGCCTCATAATAAAATATCAATCTCTCGCATACATAGCCTAATAAATATAAATTGTTGAAGTGTATCGATTATCTTATTTATGACTCAATATAACATACATTTATAATATTATAATAGATACTTACTTAAGAAATTTTGTACATAAGGTATTGATTGGTGCTTGTATATACTTAGTACTTAAGTATTGTTTATTCAAAACGTAATAAACATTTGTATTTAAACTGACTTATTTGGATTTTTTCCAATGGATAACATCCCTGATTATATCCCAACCTTATCTTACCAAGTTATCACAGAACCGAGAAAAATTAACGTCTTTTGCCCTAAATTCCTAGAAATAATGCATTTTGAATATCAACAAACAACATGAACTATACTACATCAACGCACGACTGAAGAAATTAAATATAAAAAATATACTATACTACAATATCTCCATTAAATATGACACATTAAGTAAGTATTTCAATTATTCCTCTATAAAATACTTACTTTCCTTGTAGATACAAATTTGAAAAATTTCACTTTTAAGATACTTTTTAATCTAATACAGTGAACAGAAAAGTGTACTGGAATATTTCATGTGAATAAAAAAATATCTTGTTATTAACCCTTCCGTTACACTACTAGCGAAAGAACGAACGAAACATTCAATTTGAGGGCTTCCGAATGGCTTTGAGCTATACAAATATAAAAAAAAAAATGTTAACACATGCATTATCTACTCATTAACCCAATGCACTACAAATGTTACAATCAAATAAAAGCAAAATCGCTCTGAGAAATCTCCATTGATGCGTAACTTTTCCTTTTCTTTTCCACCACCGAGCATAAACGGCCGATGGATTGAAAACATTGCAACGGTAGACATTTACGAACTTTTCAAGTAATTTTATAGTACGCTTGCGCAAAGATGAATAAGTGAAGGCATTTGGAGGGAAACTTCAGTTTCAACGCGAGCTTTCAACAATACGCATCTAGTTTGCCTGAAAGCTTGACCGGAACAAAGTTTAAGCAGTATTTCAATTAACTAAATTAAAGTATGCAAAGGACATAATACATTTACAAAGACATTTGAATATTTTAACGACGTGATTCTCGACTTTTGAAATATACACTGCCGATAGTTATTTTATAAAATAGTCGGTGAATTTAATCATTTAAATAAACTGTTATATTAAGCTTTTAAACATCTCAAAATAATAAATCTTCTCTCCACATTACAAGTTAAAGTGTTATTAGCCTACAATTATAAAAGGATACGATTAAAGAAGAACATTTTAAAAAGTTCATAAAAAGTTGCTCTAAAAGAGTTTTCACACCCACCGACCGTGGCCTTTGAGGAAGTTTCGATCGGGTCGGGCGGCGGGGCCGTCTTAGCCCGCACCACATCCCGCAATTGCGTCGCGTGCTTGCATAGAGCCAAGCTGCATTCGGAACCAACGCCTCACGTCCCGTACGGTCCGGCGATCACAAGCCCGCCGGCCACCGCACCACCGATCTTGGAGTCACCGGAACCGGCGAGAGGCCGTGTGTCGCCTCCGGTGGTACGGACGATGGCGGCGAAACCGGAAAACGTGCGAGAAGCGCTAGAGGATAGGGACCCTAATAATCTAAATCAACATGTGCAGGTGAGAAATCTTATTTGAAAATTATTTTTTCTTAATGAAATCAACTATAACGATCATGACTGGAATCGAACCCAACGTAATCCAGGCGAGAAGTCTAATCAATAAGCTCCGGTGTCATTCGCATCATTATTGAAGAATATCAGAAGAAGAATAAAGTAGAATTTTCTATGCAAGTTTTCTTCTTTTCACGTCACATGTTTCCACATAACAAGCATGGGTTTTAATTAAATATACAGTACACGATTTGAATCTAGAATTTAAGTCCATACTTACACGATTCTAAAACATCGATAGGTACCTACTTTAAAACATGGTTTGACTTTTTAAACTCCAGTCAACTATACAGTCTGAACTAAAAGAAGGAGTTATTACCCAATGCTATTAAAACCTTAATTACTACCGTAACAAAACAAAAGAACGCAATAAAAATAGTCATTGTGTTATTTTCAGTCAAACACAAAGTACAAAATAATTACACACCAAACTCATTCCACACGCCACTCTAACTGTGAGACGTTGACGAATGATTTTTATGTGTTTAAATGCTAATTCGGCTCTAAAAATAGACCGTATTTCGCCACCGGAAAGCCATTTACATTTTAACACGAAGACCCGGCTATTTGCAGTAGGGATGAAAAGGTCAGAGCCGACCCTGACACAATCACTCAGCACATAAATAAATTTGACATTTCGCATGCATTGTCTGTCTGCGGTACCTATTATATAGAGTAGGTACAGTCAACAGCAAGACAAACTTGAGCTACTTTTTTCCGTAAGAAAATTCAGTAATCCAAATGTAACTACTTCATTAAAAATGTAAATTGTTGCATTATTGTTAATGTACGCCGTTTCAAAAAATTCTATAAATTTTCTAGTTTTTTATTGAAAAAAGCTCACTAGCAGCTTTACGACTTAATGAAGTCAATTACAGCAATATTTAATAACCTACTGCTATGATTTGTTTCCTAGAAAATAGTAATTACACAAGCGTACCTATACAATAGGCTTTTTGCAGAAGTAATTATTTTTTATTTAATTAAATTACATAAATAATAATACATTATGAAATTACTTAAAACAGTGTCACAAAAACCTATTTAGGTTTGACCGTCCACTGTCTGCATTCATCATCTTGTACAATAAATCATTGAATTCACAATAAACAATCAATAAAATTGTAGGGTATTCATTCATTACCTACGATTTGCTTACGAATAGTACTTTATTTTTTCTCTCTCTACCTGCCCAGTCCGACCAACGCACCAACGGCCACGAGCCGTAATGTAAATGAGTAATGTAGGTAATGAAGGCGAAATCACTCACAGCTCTAATCTAACTCGGCAATTAACCTTCTGAATTACAATATATGTAGCTATTGTAAGTACTATTATTAAAAAAATATTATAAACGAGTCTCAAAAATATGTCAACAACCCCTTCCCGTAATTTAAAAAGTTCATTTTCAGAAAAAATGGCAACAAATCAAAGTCCAGGCAATCAAAGTCGTGTAGTTAGTAAACAGCGGCGCACAGTGATTCATTCTCCATACAAAGGTGGCCATAAATACCTATGTAACTCTAAAACAAACGCGATTTTTAATTTTTAACAACTTATTAAGTTTGTATCAATATGAATTAAGCACCTGAAGTGGTTTTATGTCGTCGTCTTGAATGAAACCCAGTCATGTGTAGAATGTTCTATATTACCATTATAATTACATCGTATATACTAATATCTATCATATGATACGTGCTACGGGAAGGTCAGCTGAGGTTTTCAGGGAAGTTCTAATTTCCCATATTATCACGTCTATTTAGGACGTGACGATAACACTATATCACACACCTCATAGTATTTTTAACCGGTACCTATATATAAACCTTTATTTATATTTATTATTTCCTCTCAGTAATTTTCATACTAACTATGACTGCTAAAACATTGTTATAGAGTGACATTTACAGGTAAATTAGAGCTTGTTTGTGGTAATTACAATCCTAATTTTAAAGAAATAAATTAAAATACTGGGTAATATGGGTATTAAAATGTTTATATAATCCATACAAAATGACGTGCAAACGTAACAAATATATTTACGCAACTAGCAAATCTAATACAAAATTTTACAATAAACTATTTTTTTAACAGGTTATTTTTGTAAACCTGTAGTCAGTGAATCTAAATTAAGAAGAAGCCTATTACCTATATCTGTATTGGTCAAAACACGACTCATTTTCCGCGCATGATCGTTTCTAAATTGTTTGATGTACTTATTGGTCGCTTCAGATACAAATTTAATTAATGGGCTTCTTAATCCTCTAAGCACAGGTTTAAGAAAGTTATGTATCTTTTAAAAAAAGAGTTTATTGTCAAAATCTGTATTAAATATACTTTATAAGTAACGTCATTTTGTATGGATTTATTAAAAAAAAATATACCCAAATAACCCAGTATTTTAATTTATTTCTAAAAAATATATATATATTCTTTAAATTAGGGTTGTAACTACCAAAAACAAGCTTTTATTTAATCCAATTTACCTGTAAATGTTTTAGCAGTCATAGTTAATATCTAAATTACTGAGAGGAAATAATAAATATAAATATATGTAAGTTTTGTATAGGTATCGGTAAAAAATACTTCGAGCTGCTTAATTCATATTAATCTTAATAAGTTGTTAAAAATTAAAAAAATCGCGGTTATTTCGGAGTTACGTATTAATGGCCGCCTTTGTATGGAAGATGAATCACCGTGCAAAGTGTTGAGGGTTTATTGTGGTTTTTACTTAATACTACTCGTCACAGAATGCAATATGTCGAAAACAATCATTCTCGATACTGAACATTGAAAAAAATACCTAGAACGACATACGAACTAGGCCTGAAAAATCTTTGATACCCCAAAATCCTAAGAACATGCAGCGTCATGCAGCTGAAAATGTTATAAAAGTTAAAAAAAGAAAAAATGTAAAAAAACTACCTTGAATTAAAAATTCGTATAAAATTGAAATATAAGAAGTTTTATTCAGAATAAATAAATAATCAAACTATATAACTTTTTATTGCACTTCATAATTGTTGCAACAGTAAAAAATTTATTGTAAATAAATGAGACACCAAAACAAAATAACAAATTTCGGTAACATAACCGACCGGGTAACCAATCTCAAGATGCTCTCACTTCCAATTTAGCAAAGAGAATGATACTTTGAAGTAATTGGATTACTAATAGGTTACAGTTTTTAGAGCGTAATTTACTAAAGAATCCATAATCAGTAGTTTCAAACCGGTAGGCGCAAGTGACTTTTTCGGATTTATGCCCTATGAATGAATCACTGTGCGGCGGCGCTCGCGTGTCATAGCGATTTGGTGTACTCGTTCGTGCACATTTCCGGACACGGTTGTAATATAAATACTTAAACACAAAACTTGAAAGCAATTTAGAATCGTTTCAAAAACCAACATTCTTGATCTGCCCCCTACTCAAATGGCTAACATTCTACCTACGTTTGAACGCTACACTTAATATTAAAGCTTAAATTATAAGCAATAGGACGATTATATCACATGTCACAAACTTATGAAAATCACAGACTTTGTCAACTTGACTTGTATGAAATTGACAAACTTAGATATGGCACACAGTTAACTGCTTATTCTTGGATGAATCAACTGCTTATTTTACTAGTAAGCGTAGCGTTCAAACATAGAGTGTTAGCCATTTGAGTAGGGGGGTTGATTTCACACATTTTATGTATGAAATACACTTATTTCAAATCTATTCTGCAAACACAAAGAATTTCTAAGCAAAACTAAATTATAACAAGAAAATGCCAATCATTAAAAGTCGTTTTTACCCCCCGACGCATCGCAAAGAGGGTGTTATAAGTTTGAAGCCTATGTTTGTGTGTCTGTCTGTACGTATATTCGTAGAGCCAAAACGGAACAAGCGATTTCAATGCGGTTTTTTTAATTAATGTATAATCGAGATTGTTCTTAGCCACTTTTGATAGAAATCCATCCAGCCATTTGTGGAGATGGTCAACTGCCTGCCGAAACGGTAAAAGATATGGAGGTGGTGCTTTGACTAAAATAATGTACACCCTGGACACAATTAGGTGAAATAAAAAAAACAAATGGCGACAAAAAAATTACCGGTAAAAATAAATTTTAAGAAGCTTAAAAAAAAACTTAAATTTAAAAATTTAAAAAACCTAGACACAAACGACGTCTATTAAGTTTTTGTTCAGGAGTTTTTATTTTAGATTAAGTCAACGAATTCAGTAGGTTATTAGTAAAGTTACAAAAATATTCATAGAATAAAAACAGCCATAAAACTAGAAAATACACACATTAATAATTTTGGATTTATAAAGCGTTTGAATTTATTGTATCAATATGATGTCAGTGGACGATGGTCACGCGATTGTTAGCAGTTTTACTGGCTTTCTTTGTTATTGCTTTTATAAAGGTTGACTGACCTAAAATACCCTTCTTCAACTTTTACATTTTCAGTGCTTAAAAGCCTTCTTTGATCGGCGAGATTACCTGCTATTCAGTTGTCCACATTCTCGCAATCTAGAAGTATAATACTAAACAGGCTTTCCTAGAAATACTAATTTTTAATAATTTATACTACTCACTACTAGAAAAAATACGTATAATAAAATGAAGCGATCATGGCGGAACTTGATAGACTAATCGTACTCGATCACGTTTGTTAAGCAACAGTCGGTCCGGCCAGGTGTCGGATGGGTGACCGTTAAGTGGCATTACAACTGTATGCTTCCGTTCATCGAAGGGCACATTAAACCTTCGGTCCCGGCTGTTGTCATCTGATAACAGTCGTTAAGCCAAGTTAGAGGCCTTACTGGTGGCTTGATAAACTCTAACACCAGAGGTGGGCAGGTGGCATTGATTCGTCCAAGAACCTGATCCATCAATATCATACTAAGAAAATAGTTCAAAAAAATACCAATTTAGATCGAAAAATTTCACAGGTTCCGGATAGCACCTATCTTCGGGTTTGATTTAAAAATAAAAAAGTTATGAAATTCGCTAGACTAGTTACCAGAAACTTAACCTTAACCTGTGAAATTAGCTCTAAATTGTACGAGAATCGAGATATTGAGAGTTACTTAAATATGACAGCAGAAAGTTCTGCTTACGTAAGTTAAGTAAGTTTTTCACAAACTAATGAAATAATCTCTTTTAGAATTTAACAATACCTATATTTTCCGACATTATTAACAATTTATGTAAAATGTACACATAACTTTGTAACAGCACATAACAATATCATAGCCAATAATGTATTTTCGCAAGTGGGCACAATCGTATACTTACATTCAATCGCAAAATTGTTTTTCTATAAATTGAAAAGCTTAAATAAGCTTTTCAAATATACTTATATGTCCTTGAATAAGGCAATGACACACTGACACGGCAGTCTGTCAGACTGGACGTCAATCAATCAGCTTTGAAAGGTTATTCAGGTAACCAATATGACGCGAAGGTTGTGGATTGCCTTTCCCCATGGCCGTTAACCCTTCTAATGCATCTGGGTCCTGGGTTCAAATCCCTTAATACGTAGGTTTTTATGATGAGCACAATCATTTTTAGGCACTAGAACGTGACTTAGTTGACAAATTATTCTATAATGACCTTGTATAGTAGGTACCTACGCGCTTGCCTAGAAGGCACCTATTCACTCGCGACCTTAAGGCCCCCAGATTGTACCTTTCGGGAAACACAGACTCAGGCAAGAAGTTTCACTCTCTTCTGGCGGTACGGATGATACCATTTGAAACAAAACGCTTAGGTGCGAGTCTGGAATATTCTCCAAGAAACGGTGGTGCTGATTTGTACATCTGGTTGTGCAATTCCACTGCACGCACACTCGCCGAAAACCCAATAAAAAAACCGATAAGCTTGCAGCCTTGCGTCTATACTCGAGGCTTTTGAGCTCATTACTTTTCTGTAAGTATATATATATATATATATACTTCAGAAAAACTATGTTGTATGTTTTCCTATTGTAGGTACTATGAAAATAATCTTCTCAAATGGAAGCTTTTGCAACAATGTTTGTAACCTCTATATAAGTAACTAAAATTCGACAGGATAATTTTATTTCAATTTCGTGCTGTTAAGGCTGCGCAGTCTGCACACTAGCGCCGCCATTAGAAAAAAAATCATAGTGCTTAAATACAGACAAATTTGTAAATTATCTCTCTGGAGTGCACTCCGAACAAGCTTTGCGGTACTTTTTATCACTTAAGCAATATTTTCTAGCCTGTCGTTTAGTTTAATTGACTTTTATTGTTAATAGTGGCCACTTTTCGCAATAAAAGTCCATATAACTAAACAACAGGCTAGAAAATATTGGTTATGTGATAAAAAGTAGCGCAGAGCTTGTTCGGAGTGCACTCCAGAGAGATAATTCATAATTTCTTTTTTATTTAAGCACAATGATTTTATTTCCAATGGCGGCGCTAGTGTGCAGACTGCACGCTCTTAATCTACAGTAAAATAAAACTTCTTCTTGAGCAACCAACAATTTATTGTTTCCAAGAGACACTAAAAACTTATTATAATTTCACCAGAATTACACTTAGATATCTGTACACTTCAACTGCTCCGAACAGAATGCCGCTCCGCGGGCCGTGCTCGCTATTTTGTGCAACGATTCAATCGGCCATTTTCCCGCCTTACCATCGACACTATTTCCGGTTTATCGCGATTCGAACTTTAATAGTCAATTTAGCTACTGTTAATCATTATTTCATGTTGAAAAATTCAATAAAATAGTAATCCTAACACTCGTCCATCCTGACGATGTGTATGTCCCCATACACATTGCTAACTAATCCTAACACTCTGCCGATTGAATCATTGCTCAAATATTAGTATTCTTGTATAATAAAGAAAATCGAAACAAGAGCAAAAAAAAAAAAAACTTTGCTTTTGAAATGCATCAAACTGAATCTATTAATAATTGTAAAGTAAACATGTCACAACACTACTACACTAAATTGATGCTTTAAAAGTTTCGTAGGTAACAATTACATTATTATGTCCGATGAAATTTAATACTTTATTTATTTGATTTCTATTATTATTTCTAGTTATTGTAACAATCATTACCAGTGACTAGCAAGCAATTAAAGACTTAATATACAACAATACTTTCTAAATTTATTCCTAATTACCAAATTAATTATTTGATTTCTTATCATTTGGTTTCTTTATTATCACTACCACAATACAGTTTCCAAAACACTTTACAAATCCGTTTTAAATTGTATTATATTGATACCAATTCCTTTACATTCTTATTCGTTTATCGTGAACCCATTCCTGTTTCTCACGACTGATGCAATCGACATATGAACCCTTTTCCAGTTTCTCACATATCAATACGCCTATCGTGAACCCATTACTGTTTCTCACGATTGACGCATATCAATAAATTATGAACCCTTTTCCAGTTTCTCACATATCAATTTTGTTATTTCATTTCACAACATAATTTCATTTCCATATTTATATCCAATGCAAACAATCATAATATAATAACTATTTCAATTATAGCGCATGAGTAAATAATTACGTTATTTACTCATGTGATTAAAGTTAATTAATCTTGAATAATTTAATAATATAAATTAACAATTTCATATTTATATCTAATGCAACCATAGAAACACATTTATAATATAATAACATAGTTTTAATCTTGATACCATTTTAATTATAGTTGTTTAATCTTAATGAATTTTATTATATAAACTACCATTTCTATATTTATATCGAATGCAATCATAATAATGCAATCATAATGTAAATAACATCGTTTTAATCTTGATACCTAGATACCTACTATTAAATTATATTTATTCACTATTTCCATATTTATATATAATGCGATCATAATAATACAATTAATTAAAATAACATTAAATCTTGATATTATTTCAATTTTCTTAATTATTTAATCCTGATTAATTATATTTTACAAATAACAATCAATTGCGTGCATGTTATGCTTACTATTCAACTATTTATTATCTTTGTGTTATTACAAGATGAAATGATAATTTTATTATTGATTGGCGAAATTAAAGGCTATAACAATAGTCATAATACCGCCGTAATAAATAATAACAATACAAAATGTGTAACATCCATGGCATTATCCGGCAATAGATTCCTTATCCGTATCATTTCCGCTAGTATCATCACTCATAACGCATTTGTCCACATCACCACTAACTTTATTTTCACCGTTTTCGCTATTACCATCGTCAATCGCAAGAGCGGCCAAATGGATCCAAGGTGACATCCTATCTGCTGAAACAGTAGTTTTACGTTTATATTTACCACTACTCAATCCTGGAATAGCAGCAATTCTGTAACGATCGTTTCCTAGGGCTGCTGTAACTCGAAAAGGACCTATGAAGGACGGCAATAACTTTTTACTTTTCCCATCGTTATTATACGAGGTTTTTGTTATTTTTACGAGATCTCCTACATTGTACAAACGTGCGGGTCGCCTATTCTTATTATAATCATCTCTAAGCTTCTCCTGTGCGATTTCAATGTTGCCCTTAATTTCGCGCCGGATAGAAGTTAAATCACCGTCTGCGCACGTTGCTTGTCTAATTTCATTGAGATTGGGGTCGACTTCCGAATTCATTAACGGACCGAACATAGCCTCAGACGGCGTCCTGCCAGTTGTCTTCTGAATTGTATTATTAAGACCCCATTGTACTTTGCCTACATTAACATTACGAGGGCAAGCGACTGCGTTCAAAACTTGTCTAATTCCCTTGTCCAAACAAAACTTTTTAAAAAGATGGGAAGTAAAACAAGAACCTCTATCACTAACAATACGGTCTGGAGTGCGGAAAGTATAAAATATATCTTTTAACACTTTTAAAACATTCTGAGTGTTAGTGTTTCTGACTGGTCTAATGAATATAAATTTTGTAAATGAATCAATGATAACAAGAAGGTAGGAATTCCCATTTTTCGATTTGACAAAGGGGCCAAGGTGGTCAATGTGCAAAGTGTGGAAGGGTATCTCTACCTTAGGAATAGGGTATATGTGTCCCCGAGATGAAGAGGTATTTTTCTTTGCATACGCACATTTAATACAGGCAGACACATACTTTTTGATGAACCGTGACATCTTCGGGAACTAATAAGATTTTTTTATACGTTCGGTTGTTTTTTCGATTCCGAGATGTCCCATTTCATCGTGATTTAGCTTACACAGCTGCCACCTTGCCCCCTTTGGCACCACCCAACGAATATCAGATTTATCTCCGTTTAAAAATTTATAAAGCCTATTATCTTTAATTAAATAATTATCCTTAATATGTTTTAAAGAAGTTTCATCAAGATCGGAAGTTAGAACATCTCTTATTCGACAAAGCTCAGAATCTCCTAACTGGAGCGTATGTAGCCAATCATCATTACTTATAGACATGACTGACGGACAACTGTCTAGTACTTGATCTTCGGTATCAACAATGGGATTTCTAGAAAGAGCATCAACATGCCCCATTTTAGAGCCCGCCCTGTATTCTATGGAACACTGAAATTCTTGCATTTGTAGCCACCAACGGGCTATTCGGGGTATAAGATCACGTTTATTAAAAGTTGAACGCAATGCGTTGCAATCAGTAACGATCTTAAATTGTAAACCTAGCAAGTAAACTCTGAATTTTCTCAAGGAGCTGATGACTGCCTAGGTCTCTAGTTCGTAAGAGTGGAAGTGCTTCTCTTCCGGGGAAGTCTGCCGACTGTAAAAAGCGACTGGACGAAGACCTTCACCATCCCTCGATTTCTGAAATAAAATACCTCCCACTCCTACCTTGCTGGCGTCTGTGTGCAGTTCTGTCTCTGCGGTTGGATCGTAAATGGCAAGGACAGGTCTCTGAATTAGCAAGCTTTTCAATAGCCTAAACGATTCTTCTTGATCATCTCCCCAGGTGAACTCAATATCCTTTTTGAGGAGTTTGCTTAAGGGATATGCAATTTTAGCAAAGTTAAAAATAAATTTACGGAAATAGCTAGCTAATCCCAAGAACTGTCGTAAGCCATGTTGGTTTATAGGACGAGGGAACGCCATGACGCTCGATATTTTCCTTTCTCCCGGACGAATACCTTCTCCACTAATCTCATAGCCCAGATAATCAATGTTATCCTTGAGGAATTCACATTTTGTCAAATTTAGAGTTAAATTTGCCTTTTCTATCAACTGTAAAATATGCTCTAACTTGACTAAACAATCTGAAACGTCTCTAGCAAAAATTAAAACATCGTCTATATAAGCGGTAGCCATGCTGTAACGCGACGAGCCTAACACTTGATTCATCATTCGCTGGAATGTGGCCGGCGCATTTGCTAGACCAAACGGCATGCGGTTAAACTCATACTGGCCGTCTGGTGTAACAAATGACGTCAACGCCTTCGAAGATTCTGCGATCGGTACTTGGTAATACCCCGACGCTAAATCAAGTGTAGTGAAACAAGAATTTCCAGACAAACGGGCAATCTCATCCTCTATGATCGGCATGGGGTACCTTTCTTTCACAGTGACAGAGTTAAGCATACGATAATCTATGCACATTCGAAAAGTTCCATCCTTTTTTCTCACCATGATGACTGGACTCGAGTATTCGGAACAAGACTCCCTGACAATACCAGCTTCTAACATCTCCTGGACCATCTTGCGCACCTCTTCTCTTTCTGCGTGGGATAACCGGTAAGGACGATAGACAACTGGACGATTGCTGCTCAATTCCAACTTCATCTCTGCCACTTGAGTGCACCCTAACTGTTTGAGAGACGACGCGAAGCAGTGCTTGTACTTAGTCAAGATCTGTATCAATCTGGCTCTATTTTCCTCACTAACCGAACTCCCTACACGAACCTGACTGACATCTAACTCAGTAACTGGTGGCGAGTCTAGATTGGGTTGTATAACCTGATTAACGACTTCTATCCTTGTGCCTCGTGCCACTGTACCTTCTTGTAACCTACATGGTATTGTAACAGGATTTACTGTGACATAAACAACTCCACTTCTAACCTTGTATACACCACCGCAGACCGTAACTTGCTGACTAGGTACACCTATTACCTTGTTATGTAAGAGAATAGTCTCATCACTCGAACAACTGGTTCTAGTTTTAACGTTAGCTGGACCATACAATACAACCCCAGAGTAACAGACGACTTTCACTGAGCTTTCCTGCTGTGTCTCATCTGGCGAGTAGGGTAATTCAGTTTCAATATTGTAAAACGTCAAATTTTGTGAATCCTTATATACTACAACATGGGGTTGCTCAGTGAAAGTTTGGCCTATTAAAAACGATGAATCTAAGTTTACGTCAGGCACTACATGACAGGATACAACAGCATGCACATTGTCAATAACTACATCGACTTGGACCTTACCGAGAGCTTTGACAATGACATTACCAAAACCTTTTAGCGGTGAAGGACTAGCATCAAAATCTAACCTAAGTTCAATGGCAATGGAGTATTTTATCAAAGAAACCTCGCTTCCGAAATCTATAAAAACTTCAAAATGTCTATCGTTAATTAGAGCGTTTTTCAAATACTTAGAATTTGGGGAGGCCGCAGAGATACACATGGTCTTAGGGACACTATCTCCCTTATTAGTGTTACCTTTGCTTAGGCAGGTCTCTACTGAATGACCGAATCTGTTACAAGAGGAACATTTAGGAGTTTTGCAAGCATCCTGTTTATGACCGAACCTAAAGCACCGGGTGCACCTCACAACGGGATTAGGGCATCTTGAACTTCGATGTCCCCTTTCCTTACAATTGAAACAGAAAATTTCAGATAATGGGCGCTCCCTACCATTGGACTTTACACTACTGTTTGTTACAGCCCCTTGTTCAAAAGGTTGTCTACTCTTAAACATAGGCCGTTCAAAACTAGTACATTCTTTATTACTGATTAAAAACTGCAACAACTGATCGGGATGTGAACAACGCAAAGCTAAGGCACTTGATTTCATTGTTCTATCACTAATGCCATGGATGATACAATCTACTGCACGTTTTCCGCTTATGTCACAACGATTTAATAATGCCAACTTTTCGTAATAATACATATCAATGGGTTCGTTAGGTCTACTACGTCTTTTGAGCATCTCCTCCAGGGTTTGGCCATAATTTTGTTCAGCCGGAAAAGCGCTAATTAATTTCTCTTGCCATTCGGCCCACGTAAATAATATGGTGTCAAGGCTTTCGTACCAAGTTTTGGCCAAACCCTGAAGTTTCTGCATTGCGAAGTGTATGATCGTCCTGTCGTCCCAGCCGTAGACGGTGGCACACTCATTCACTTTTTTTAACCATGTATCTATTTTCTGATTCTTAGTAGAAGGATTAAATTCAGGTAATATATTTTTGGAATCAAAATTTTTAGTGGCCACCGTCATTTGCTGTGGCGGCAGGTTTTTTAAAGAATTAATAATATTAAAGACATCTTATGACGAAAACACTGGACTTTGGGACTTATCTACAGGTGTAACTTTAAGACTTCGTTCACAATTAGGACTAACCTCTCTGGCTGGCGGCACCGAGGCCTTGGATAGTTGGCGGCGCTGTTGCCCGTACACATCACCGTCGTTGCACCTCTGGAGTATCGCGCTGGGCTCTCGTTCTCTTAGCTGATCCTTTTCCTTGCGAAGGTCTTCTTCCATCCGTTGCAGACGCTCTCGTTTCCGTTCCACATCTAGCTCCCGATCACTAAGCCGACTTTTAGTCCGGTAACGGCTGCGGCTACGGTCTCGGCTACGGCTACGGACTCGGCTGCGGCTACGGACTCGGCTGCGGCTACGAACTCGGCTTCGAATGGTTGTGGCTCGTTCAACTCTACGCGATGATCGTCTCGGATCCGGCGTTCTCAATCGCCTTTGATCACCCTCAAGGTGACGATCCATCTGAAACTCGAGAGAAGAAAAGTATTTGAATACGTTCTCAGGCCAGCGAGATAGTGAAGTTATGCAAAAATAAAAATAAAAGATTTTTTTTTTATTACAATTTTGTTTTCCTTAGTTTACCGAAAAATATATGTCTCATCGTTCTTTTTTAAACCTGAACAACTTTCAATCTTTTGACAACAATATTTGACCTTGAATGACCTTGATTTACACAGACAAAGTTATAGCTAATTATATTATAGAACAGCATGCTGAGCTTTGGTAAGGGTTACATACCCATTACTAATCCTCCTTCCAATATCGTTTTAAAATTAATGTGCAGTGTAAATGCATGACCAAAGTGTCGCCTTGACCACGAGTATGATTGTGAAGTATGCATGCACTGCCGAAGAGTAGCCTCGGCCACGTGCAATGTGTGTGAAGTATCTATGCACCGCCGAAGAGTAGCCTCGGCCACGTGCAATGAGTGTGAAGTATGTATGCACCGCCGAAGAGTAGCCTCGGCCACGTGCAATGAGTGTGAAGTATGTATGCACCGCCGAAGAGTAGCCTCGGCCACGTGCAATGAGTGTGAAGTATGTATGCACCGCCGAAGAGTAGCCTCGGCCACGTGCAATGTGTGTGAAGTATGTATGCACCGCCGAAGAGTAGCCTCGGCCACGTGCAATGAGTGTGAAGTATGTATGCACCGCCGAAGAGTAGCCTCGGCCACGTGCAATGAGCGTGAAGTATGTATGCACCGCCGAAGAGTAGCCTCGGCCACGTGCAATGAGTGTGAAGTATGTATGCACCGCCGAAGAGTAGCCTCGGCCACGTGCAATGAGTGTGAAGTATGTATGCACCGCCGAAGAGTAGCCTCGGCCACGTGCAATGAGTATGAAGTATGTATGCACCGCCGAAGAGTAGCCTCGGCCACGTGCAATGATTGTGTAGTATGTATGCACCGCCGAAGAGTAGCCTCGGCCACGTGCAATGATTGTGTAGTATGTATGCACTGCCGAAGAGTAGCCTCGGCCACGTGCAATGATTGTATAGTATGTATGCACGGTCGAAGAGTAGCCTCGACCACGTGCAATGAGTGTTAATTGTGTGAGCACTGCCGAAGAGTAGCCTCGGCCACGTGCAATGATTGTATAGTATGTATGCACGGTCGAAGAGTAGCCTCGACCACGTGCAATGAGTGTTAATTGTGTGAGCACTGCCGAAGAGTAGCCTCGGCCACGTGCAATGATTGTATAGTATGTATGCACGGTCGAAGAGTAGCCTCGACCACGTGCAATGAGTGTAAATTGTGTGAGCACTGCCGAAGAGTAGCCTCGGCCACGTGCAATGATTGTATAGTATGTATGCACGGTCGAAGAGTAGCCTCGACCACGTGCAATGAGTGTTAATTGTGTGAGCACTGCCGAAGAGTAGCCTCGGCCACGTGCAATGATTGTATAGTATGTATGCACGGTCGAAGAGTAGCCTCGACCACGTGCAATGAGTGTAAATTGTGTGAGCACTGCCGAAGAGTAGCCTCGGCCACGTGCAATGCAAACGTGTTCTAATAATAAGAATCTACTAAATGAATTGGAATTGTATACTTGGAACAACTGAATTTCAAAATTTTAGGTTGCTTTAGACGTTCGAAAAAAAAACCAGTAAGAAACTCGTGAGCGTACGTACCTTTAACCCGCTTCTGAAGTAAAATAAAACTTCTTCTTGAGCAACCAACAATTTATTGTTTCCAAGAGACACTAAAAACTTATTATAATTTCACCAGAATTACACTTAGATATCTGTACACTTCAACTGCTCCGAACAGAATGCCGCTCCGCGGGCCGTGCTCGCTATTTTGTGCAACGATTCAATCGGCCATTTTCCCGCCTTACCATCGACACTATTTCCGGTTTATCGCGATTCGAACTTTAATAGTCAATTTAGCTACTGTTAATCATTATTTCATGTTGAAAAATTCAATAAAATAGTAATCCTAACAACAGTTTTATATAGCGTCGAAGTCACCCTTACCATTGGTCACTCAACGCGTCAAGAATAAATGCGCATCGATTATTGTAGTATCTACCTCTGTCAATGTAATGCAATTTTTGTTTAATGAAGACTCAAGTCGCTAGTAGACTACTAGCGAGCTCAGAAAATCAATTCCAACACAATATTCAATGTAAGTAATAAAAAACTGGCCAAGTGCGAGTCGGACTCGCGCACGAAGGGTTCCGTACCAAAAAACGGCAAAAAAATTACGTTTGTTGTATGGGAGCCCCCCTTAAATATTAATTTTATTCTGTTTTTAGGGTTCCGTAGCCTAAATGGCAAAAAACGGAACCCTTATAGATTCGTCATGTCTGTCTGTCTGTCTGTCTGTCTGTCTGTCTGTCTGTCTGTCTGTCTGTCTGTCTGTCTGTCTGTCTGTCTGTCTCTCTGTCTGTCTGTCTGTCTGTCTGTCTGTCTGTCTGTCTGTCTGTCTGTCTGTCTGTCTGTCTGTCCGTATGTCACAGCCACTTTATTCCGAAAGTATTAAGACTACACAGTTGAAACTTGGTAGATAGATGTATTCTATTAACCGCTTAACGAATTTAATACAAAAATAAGAAAAATAAAAGATTAAGGGGGGGCTCCCCATACATGGAACTGAAACTGAAAAAAATTTTTTTCTTCAAACCAACACGTGTTGGGTGTCTATAGATAGGTCTTTAAAAATGACATTAAGGTTTCTCAGAAAACTTTTTCTCAAAGTCAACCGTTTGAAAGATATTCACCGCCAAAGTGGTAAAATGTGTGTCCCCCCCCCCCCCTTTAACTTTTGAAATAAGAGAGTGAAAAATCTAAAAAAAATATATGCTGTAGATCTTAATAAAAACTTTCAACCAAAATTAGTTTGAACGAGATATAGTAATTAGTTTTTGAGATATAGCACATTTTCCAAAACCGCAAATATAACCTTGTCATTCATACCAACACTATGAAAAACCAAGTTATTTTTACAGACGAAAAATTTATAGGTGGTATTAAATATGGTATGGTATAAGGTAACTACGGAACCCTATGGCGCGTGGCCCGACACGCACTTGGCCAGTTTTTAGTATTTGTTGTTATAGCGGCAACATAAATACATCATCTGTGAAAATTTCAACTGTCTACCTGTTGTTGTTATTAATATCAAGCCAAAAACAGCAAAAAAATCACGTTTGTTGTATGGGAGCCCCTCTTAAATATTAATTTTATTCTGTTTTTAGTATTTGTTGTTATAGCGGCAACAGAAATACATCATCTGTGAAAATTTCAACTTTCTAGCTATCACGGTTCATGAGATACAGCCTGGTGACAGACAGACAGACAGACGGACAGCGGAGTCTTAGTAATAGGGTCCCGTTTTTACCCTTTGGGTACGGAACCCTAAAAACCGATAAACATAACCCCAAGATAACGCTTGATGCAATTGGAATAACATAGCGCAATTTAGATAAACATTATATCCAAGTAGATTAGCTCAATCTTCGTTTTAGTTGAAATTATGTTATACATGCTATGTTGCTAGAAAAAAACTAATCAGAAGGGAATCAAACCCATGACCTATTCGCTATCCGAGCGACGCGAGCTACAGAGCCATTACAATAAGTATTTCAAAAACCTACAAAATTCGAAAAAGTATATTTGTTTTATGAACAATAGGTACTTTGAATAGGCAACTGGTGAATTCATGACGTAAAATAATAAAATCTTATTCATCAATGTTGATATAAATCTTCATGCAATGATTACAATTAATGAGTTAGCTGACCTGCCAATGAATTAGAATCTATAGCTTTGGGAGTTCGGCTCAAAATAGCTCGGTAAAAGATATCGGGAGCACACAAACTTAGCCCTATCAGCTGAGCTACGATATCTGTCGGAGCGAGCGTGATGGTAGACAAGGAGCCTCATATTACGGTGAGTGGCATTCAAGACCACACGACACAAATCCATGAAAACAACCACATAAACGCATACAATATTGCAATAAATAAAAACAATAGCTAACTTTTGTTCCAAAAAGTTTCACACCAATCAAGACTAATGGGGAATGTCCGAAAAAAATCAAATTAAATGCGTGTTCCTCAGTGGCCGGACCACATTTTAGTACTCAGATGGTTTAGTTCCACATAGTTGCTACCTGAAGTCTACCTTCACAGGAATATATCATAATTAATAGTACCTCAACAGATAAGGAAATATTTAACAAATAAAGTGGTCCGGCCGCAGAGCAATGCTCTCTGGCCGCACCAACTCCATATTTAGAAAGTGTGATATATTTTCAAGAAATTTATATCGCAGTAAAACCTACCTAAATAGTACCTTCCACACGACAAGTTTCGTAAAATAAAACTCATTGGCTTAGAAGTTACAAGCCGTAGTTTGTGGTCCGGCTGGGAAGCATTCTCTGCAGCAGGTCAATATCGTAACTGTGATACATTTTCAAGAAAGTGATATCCCAATAAAAGCTACCTAAATAGTACCTTCCACACGACAAGTTTCGTAAAATAAAACTCATTGGCTTAGAAGATACAAGCCGTAGTTCGTGGTCCGGCTGGGAAGCATTCTCTGCAGCAGGTCAATATCTAAGTGTGATACATTTTCAAGAAAGTGATATCCCAATAAAAGCTACCTAAATAGTACCTTCCACACGACAAGTTTCGTAAAATAAAACTCATTGGCTTAGAAGTTACTAGCCATAATTTGTGGTCCGGCTGGAGAGCATTCTCTGCAGCAGGTCAATAACTAAGTGTGATACATTTTCAAGAAAGTGATATCCCAATAAAAGCTACCTAAATAGTACCTTCCACACGACAACTTTCGTAAAATAAAACTCATTGGCTTAGAAGATACAAGCCCTAGTTTGTGCTCAGGCTAGAGAATATTGCTCTTTTATTTCATCAAACTATTAATTTGTATAATTAAGCTCAAAGTATTTAATCCGGCTAGGAAGGACTACTTTTCAGCGAATAGAAGCAAATTCGCAAGGATCGGTCATGGGATGGGTGACCAAAAAGCTGTAAAATAGTATAGACGCGTTCACAGGTTATGGGCGCGTTACATATTGATATAATCAAACTTACAAAAAATACAAAACAATGAAATAATTTTTTATTCGTATAAGTAGCAATACAAAGAGGAAAAAATCATCAACAAAAATGAATAATTATGTAGGTACTCTTATTTCGTATAACCTTACTTAAAATTATTCCTTACTTATTATTTATTATTCCTTACTTTAATCCTTACATATAATATATAAGAGGTTGTACTTAAAACTTGGCAGTGTTCTGAATGGCTATCAATGCGCCTCTTTTATTTGCTATGCAGCGAGAAAGAGATGTAACTATAGCAATTCATAAACCTGACAAGTTTTAAAAGGTTGTAATAACCCCCTGATCAAAGAGTACTATTACAATACTAGCTTCCACCCACAACTTCGTTCGCGTGGACATTCAAGAAAATCCTTAGGGAACCATTAACCAGGAAAAGAAGTATTCTATGTTTAAACGTTCACACTGTGCGCGCTGCCTTGCGAGGCAGTACATTAAAACATATAATACTTTTTATCCTGATTAAATGTTTCCTAAGGATTTTCTCGAATGTCCACGCGAATGAAGTCCCCACTGCTGTAAAGAACTGTAAAGAAGATGGGCCATCACCCACCATGCGGGCCCTATGCGGATTGGTGTGTGTTAACGACTGCAAATGTAGCCAGGACCAACGGCTTAACGTTCCTTCCGAAGCACAGTTTTTTGGTCACCCATCCCATGACCGACCCTTGCGAATTTGACCCTTTCTATTCGCTGAAAAGTAGTCCTTCCTAGCCGGATTAAATACTTTGAGCTTAATTATACAAATTAATAGTTTGATGAAATAAAAGAGCAATATTCTCTAGCCTGAGCACAAACTAGGGCTTGTATCTTCTAAGCCAATGAGTTTTATTTTACGAAAGTTGTCGTGTGGAAGGTACTATTTAGGTAGCTTTTATTGGGATATCACTTTCTTGAAAATGTATCACACTTAGTTATTGACCTGCTGCAGAGAATGCTCTCCAGCCGGACCACAAATTATGGCTAGTAACTTCTAAGCCAATGAGTTTTATTTTACGAAACTTGTCGTGTGGAAGGTACTATTTAGGTAGCTTTTATTGGGATATCACTTTCTTGAAAATGTATCACACTTAGATATTGACCTGCTGCAGAGAATGCTTCCCAGCCGGACCACGAACTACGGCTTGTATCTTCTAAGCCAATGAGTTTTATTTTACGAAACTTGTCGTGTGGAAGGTACTATTTAGGTAGCTTTTATTGGGATATCACTTTCTTGAAAATGTATCACAGTTACGATATTGACCTGCTGCAGAGAATGCTTCCCAGCCGGACCACAAACTACGGCTTGTAACTTCTAAGCCAATGAGTTTTATTTTACAAAACTTGTCGTGTGGAAGGTACTATTTAGGTACGTTTTACTGCGATATAAATTTATTGAAAATGTATCACACTTTCTAAATATGGAGTTGGTGCGGCCAGAGAGCATTGCTCTGCGGCCGGACCACTTTATTTGTTAAATATTTCCTTATCTATTGAGGTACTATTAATTATGATATATTCCTGTGAAGGTAGACTTCAGGTAGCAACTATGTGGAACTAAACCATCTGAGTACTAAAATGTGGTCCGGCCACTGAGGAACACGCAATTAAATTGGCTGAAAAATTTTTTTAGGTTGGTACCACTGACCTGCATATATTTACACAAAAAAAATTTTTCATGTCAGTGGTTGGTACCTATAAGCTCCCTTAGTAATAGAAAAAAGTTTCAGAATTTTAGGCTGCGTGAAAAAATTTAAAAAATAATACTAGCGCGGTAGTCTCTTCGACTTCATAAATGTACGAACGGAGAGGTATAGGTAATTATAATTTCCATTCTGCTGATACTTTCGACTTTAATTTTTTATATTTTACACGCAACTGAAAATTCGAAAAAACTTTTTTCTATTAAGTACTAAGGGAGCTTATTCCTATAAAAAATTCAGCCAATTTGATTTTTTTCGGACATTCCCCATTTGATATCCAAAAAGTGTTGAATCAAAACCAAGCTTTGCTTGCGACAAAGAAACGAAACTATTCAAGCAAAAGATAAAATTAAATACAATTATTTTTCATTCCAAGTCAGGCTTCATATTTTAAGCTGAAAAGATGTCTTTTCAGCTTAAAATATGTTTTTGGTATGTACCTACCTACCTACATAAACTAGATGCACTAGATGAAATAAAAAAAAACGGCAAAAAATATGTTTGTTGTATGGGAGCCCCCATAAATATTAATTTTATTCTGTTTTTAGTATTTTCTGTTATAGCGGCACCAAAAATACATCATCTGTGAAAATTTCAACTGTCTACCTGTTGTCGTTATTAATATCGAGCAAAAAACGGCAAAATTCACGTTTATTGTATGGGAGCCACCCTAAAATAGGAATTTTATTTTGTTTTTAGTAATTGTTGTTATAGCGGCAACAGAAATACATCATCTGTGAAAATTTCAACTTTCTAACTATCACGGTTCATGAGTTACAGCCTGGTGACAGACAGACAGACAGACGGACAGCGGAGTCTTAGTAATGGGGTCCCGTTTTTTTACCCTTTGGGTACGGAACCCTAAAAAGGAAAATGTTTCCAGGCACATCGACCCTGAATATGAACAATATTCTTCAATCAAGATGATCGAAGAAAAAACTGCATAAGTTACCGCTTGGCCAAAATATGATACAGCAATATAGTGCAACGTGTTAGCTGTTAAGGGCATTTCTACGGGAAGTACCGATTGATCTACTCTAGCGGAAAAAGTACCTTTAAAATCTAATTACATACTTGGAAAAAATTACACGTATTAATAAGACTCTTGGCCTGATGGAGAGCATATCCAAAAGACTGTCAGGTTTTATAAAGCACCAAAAAAAAAACTTAGAGTTTGAAAACGGGCAGAATTAGGCTTAAAATGGCGTGTCGCCTTTCCAGAATTTGTTCGTTATTGTTTCATAACTCTTAAAATAATAACTTGTTCATTATAATTCTAGTATTCACAGAACAAGGGATAGATAATAAAGGCATATGTGTAATTATATTTAATGCGAATCCTTGGGTTTTAACACAATATCACATTTTAATTTTGTCCGAAGCGTGTGCCTCAATTCGGTGAAATTTAGTTTTCTTTACCTAAGTCACTAACTACGTACAGTACGAACGCACATTACTGATTCCCGCCATCTAGCAGCTGCGCCTGAGCAGCTTAGCAGTGTGGACGGGAGGACTGCTGCATTGAGGAGCATTTTCGAAGGTTCAAAGTCATTCGGTGTTTTTGGGATCGGGTCATTTCTCAAATCGGTGGACGACATAAATTTTATTTATGAAGTATTTAATGAGATTTGTGCTAAATTAATTGAATGTTTAATCGACATCTTCCAGTATTTTTTGTAGAAATTGCTTTAATTTATTACATTTACGATTAATTTGATGAATTATGTTATTTTCTCAATTCAGTGGATCTCAATTCCTAGGAAAATGGGGCATCGAATTGAGAAAAATTACATCGAATTGAGATTTCACTTGTCAAAAACTATGATTAATGCATGTTATGTACTAGCGGCCGCCCGTGTTTTTACCCACGTGGTTCCCGCTCCCGTAAGATATCTGGATAAAAAGTATTTTATGTTTTAATCCAGGCTATTTTCTATCTGTGTGCTAAATTTCAGTAGTTTTTGCGTAATGGAGGAACAAACATCCAAACATCTAAACCCGCAAACTTTCACGTTTATAATATTAGTAGGATATTTACTTCAATCTTTATGACAAAATATCCGATTCAATCAGAGACAAGAGATCACTAGAATTGTTGCTTTCCTATAAACTTATCTCAATATTCACTTTTAAAAGTAAATAATATAAAATCGTAAAGTATAGCAAGCATATTCATCTTTAGAAATAAATTCATTTTACGGTCATCTCAGTAAAGTTAGTATCAACCAGTGTTCGGGTAATCAAGGTCTCTATGTTTATCTAAGCTTTCCAAAACTATCATTTTCTGATAGATCTAAAACCGACAATTCTGATTTATAATCACTATTCTTGTTCGGGACCTTTTTCATTTCAATATTTCCAGTTTTTACAGGCTCTGGTTCTCTGGTCGATTTATCCAAAGAACTGCTTGCTGTGTTTCTAACCAGCTGGTTTAATTATTTTGCATGAAAAAGATTGTACTTTATTACTTGAATATATTTTTTATTGAAGAATTTTTGTTGACAACTAACATACCTTTGAATATTTTTGGAAACTGTCTGTGTTTCGTGTAATCTGCAGATTTCAATTCATAGAAGCCTAAATGCTCATGATGACATTCTACAGACTTATGAAAACAATCTTCATGACAACATCTTAGTTTTCTCATATCAAAAAAATGCCTGATTTATCTCTCAAAAAATCTCAAAAATCCAGATAGCTAAATAGAATTTCGTGGGACATTCAATCAAGTAATTTGGAATTAAAATTATATCTTATAAAAAGCTAGCTATGAGAAAACCAAGGTGCTGTCTAGAAGATTGTTTGCATAAGTTTGTCGAATATCATTATGGGCAGCATACAGGCATCAATGAATTGTAATCTGCAGATTACACAAAAGACAGACAGTTACTGGTTCAAGTAATAAAGCACAAATTTTGTCATGTAGATGAATAATTAAACCGGCAAAAGCAAGCAGGTCTTTGGACAAATGAGCCAGAGATCAAGAACCTGTGAAAACTAAAAATATTAAAATGAAAAAAGATCCCCAATAAGAAAAATGATTTTAAATCCAAATTGTCAGACCTATTAGAAAACGCCAGTTTTTGGAAAGCCAAGATTAACACAGAGACCTTGATTACACTGGCTGATACTAACTTTTTTGAGATGAACATAGATGATTTTGATCCTGAAGATAAATATGCTATATTTTAAGATATTATTATTATATTATAACTTTAAAAAATAAACATTTTAGTGAATTAGTTAAGTAGAAGTTTGTTAACTTATGACAAACCGTCTTTTGTTACACAAATTCAGTAGTATTTTGTTAACCCTTTTGATAATTATTTATATTTTAGAAACATTAATATTGGCACTTAAACCTAAAATTAACCATCTGACTATTAAACCAGCGATCAGTAATCAAAAATGTTTTAGGTATTTGTATATTTGATCATTCCTAATACATTATTTCTATATTTCTAAATTCGTTGGGCCATTACTCAATTCGGTGATTCATTTTCTCAATTCGATGCTTTCTCAATTAGGTGCTTAACTTTTCTCATAAACTACTTCACAAAATCTGGTGCCATCGTAATTTTCAGATTTAGTATGGAATAAACTTCAATCTTTGTTATTAAACTACTTATAAAAACCAAATATCAATTCAACCACCGAATTGAGAAAAACAATACCCGTTTGTAGAAATGCCCTTAAGACTGTATGTCAGCATTTCAAAGAAATAATCGTTTTTCAAAGAAGTTATCTAAAGAATGAAAGCATTACAATTGATGTAAACTTTAGTTTTAGGAAGCAAAATAACCATTTAGTGCTTGTAAGGGTCATATTTAAACAACAATAGCTCTCGAAATATGCAACGCAATAAATTCTGGAGCCGTTTTGTAGATAATATCCCTGTGTATTTGAATAATGCAAAAAATGGACATTAATGTCCTAGTTTTTGAGATATGTTAGAAAAACTAAAAAAAAACACACTAATTTCGTATAAAATTTTACTTCAGTAATTTTTTATGACGTTTTAAGTTGAAAGTTTTCACCCTTTTTTAAATTGATAGGTGGTATTATTAACTTTCGAACAGTATTTTTGTTATAACTGTAGGACTTCTAAATCCGGAGAAATCAATATTTTTCGGCAGGGTCATCTAAAATAAAAAGTCAATTTTAAAATGGCGGCCATTCCAACAGGAATGGGGATAGACCCCAACATGTGGATATTTTTGTCGATAAAATTATGTGTATTTCACGCCTTTAAATTATCGCTAGTTTAAGACCAAAGACACTGTATATTTAATAATTTAATAGGAATTTTCACTCGCAAAGTTCGCTCTCTTAGGTACGGCTCGCGCAGAGTTGGTTTGATCATTGTATTGATTAAAAGTGTAAATAACGTGACGTGATGCATACCGGAAAACCGTTTGCTCGAACCATCAAACTGAACAAATTTTACTATGGGACCAACTGAAATCACAAGAAAATAATCTGTTTCATTCATTTTTATATTTTTAACCGACTTCAAAAATAGAAGGAGGTTCTGAGTTCGGTTGAATTTTTTTTTATGTTTGTTACCTCATCATTTTGTCAATTTTAAACCGATTTTAGAAATATTTTTGTTTGAAAGCTTAAAAGCTTTGAAAGTTACAAATTGGTTCGGAAAGTACCATTTTCGTGAAGTGAACTGATGATGAAGACCATAGATGATCATCAGAACTATTCAATACTCACTGGTGTGATACGATTACTTAAATATGAATGCTAGGCTATTTATGCTCGTCATAATGCATTATGGTGCAGTGGAGCTGATAGTGAAGTACCAGGAGAACTCTTTAACAACTAATGCCCCAGCGTCGGGATAAGCAGTATTTTGTAAAAGTTAATGAGCCATTGACATAAGGCAATTGTAAGTTAGATAATATCGTATCTAAATATACATACCACAAAAAAGTTAAAATAAAAATATGATAAATATGCTACTAGATAAGTATTACACTAAAAAGAAAAAAACTGTTTAAAAAACAAAAAACCGACTTAAAAAACCTGGAAATAAAAACAAAAACAGCTTTAAAATTAAATGCCTTTAAATAGCAAGAAATAATATTCAAATCACTAGATACACATATCATTGTAATAAAACATGCTAATGAAGTCGGGTGGGGCTTTTCACGCATTCTCGTGTTGTCCTGCAATTTGATAAACACTGGCGTAATAGCTACGTCTCGTAGTTCCGCATCACCATCGTCCTCCACCAAAAGCCGCCTTAAAATTAAATACCTCTAAAAAAGCGAGAAATAACATTCAAATCACTATACGCATATCGGATATATGAAGTCGGGTGGGGCTTTTAGAATAAAAATAAAAAGAAGTTGTCCTCCAGTGCCAACCAACTTCATCTTGCTTTTAAGAGGTATTTAATTTTAAGGCGGTTTTTGTAGTTTTTTTTTCAGGTTTTTGAAGTCGGTTTTTTTTTCGTTATAAATTTTTGTCCCCATAGTAAAAGTTGTTCAGTTTGATGGTCGGAAGAAACAGTCTTCCCATTTTGGGTTCATTCATTAACTATTTATGTTTGCTATCGGATAGGTACACCGTGACCTAAGTATTCTTCAAAACCGACGTTAAAGTCAAAGCTGAATTCGTTACAAGGCATCGAAGTAAATATTTATTTATTTTCATATTTTCTTATCCAGATAGTATGGGACGACATAATAGGCGAGCCTGAAGGCGCGCGCAGCCCCGAGTGCTCGTGGCGGCTGAGCTCCGTCTGTTTCCAGTACTCGAGGAACTGGTGCTACATGCTCCTGGCCGTGCTCATCGCACCACCGTGCGCGCTGCTTCTAGGCTGTGGTTTCGCTTGCCTTGCATTTGAGGTAAATATGAACAATGGTGGTAATTCCGGTAGATTCTCTCTTTTAGCAGTAATTAATTCAAAAATTAAACTATAAATAACTTAAACCAATTAAATTTTTTGTTAAATATTGATTTCAAAAAAATCAAGCCAAATACCAACTAAATACCAAAATACTTTCAATAAAACCGCACTAGTATCCGTTAAAAAGTGTTTTATTCCAAATATGAA
The DNA here is from genome assembly GCA_943789525.1 of Agriphila geniculea. Lineage (NCBI taxonomy): Eukaryota > Metazoa > Arthropoda > Insecta > Lepidoptera > Crambidae > Agriphila > Agriphila geniculea. Next base: position 26,241,841 of record OX038871.1, read on the forward strand.
CAAATTGAGGTTAATATCTACATGCAGAACAAAAATTTGATCTCGTATTAAACATCTTTTCACCTCTACCAGTGAGAAAAACAGTTAATTTCACGTGACTTTCCTGGTAAAGACTAAATTCAGCATTGGAAGCTTGTCTCTCAACTTTTTTGGAGTTAGACAACACTATCTATCTTCATCGCTGGACGCACATAAAAATAGCTTGATCAAACCAATGCTGAAAAAAAAAGAATTCATAGAGTAAAGTTGATTTCCGTCCGTCGTTTTGTTTTACATAACGTTGAGTTATTCTCATATTATTAATATCCCATCTTAACTTGGCGGAATGAACCACAATTCGTTCAAGCATCTTAATTATTTATTTACAATCCTTTATCACTAATTTGTTATTATATTTCAATAACTTTTCTTATTTTATATTTTTTTCAACACACTTGCTCGTAAAGTGAGCCCTAATACATCGCTTTTAGGGCCGTAAACCGAGCTATAACAAACGCGTGCAATAATATATAAGCCACTAGGTTGTTATAGAATTATCCCTACAAAGTTAAATTAGTGCCTTACTGCAAGTTCTATGCGAGTAAACAGAGCATTCCCAATTTAATCGGGTAATACAGTTATTTTTTTTAGTAACAACAAAGAGGTTTTATGCCGCTGAAAATTCATATTCATTTTTGAAATAAATAAATGTGTAAGTCCTTAATTAAGTCAAACAAATATTAATTATTATCAAATTATTCATAATTCATAATAATCATTAATTAATGTATACATTCATTATTATAATATATTAAAATATTTGCATTTTCTCACTTAAAATTATAATTTTGAAGTAGGCTGTATGGTCACTCACCCCTTTGTTCGCAAAATATTATTTCATTGGGCGTGTGAAAAAAAACAAAAAAAAACCTACGCGCCTTTTCCCATAATTGTCATAAGTATTTTGTTTTTGTCGAATTTGTTGCTGTGTGGTAAATTACTTTGTATTTTCCTCGCAAATGTGTTGAAAAACGTCGTATGAAACTCGTGAGCTTTTGCTCATTGCACACTCGGCTGAGTTACGCCCTCGCCTACGGCTCGGGCCACAACCCCACAGCCTTGTGTGCAATGAGCAACCTAAGCTAACTTGTTTCATAATGTACTTCACACTACATAATGCACTTTCGTACCTACATGCGACCTCATTTCGTCCATACTTATCAACCTTCTTTTTCAACAATCCTTGTTTAAAATTCCTTGGTGTACATCTGTGTATTTTATTTTTTATATTTTTTATTCCATGTCCGACAACATAAAGCTATCTTTTCTTTTCGCACTTATCAATTTTACAAATCTCATCCTTGTCAAGTGCTTGTTTGTCACTCTATTTCTTTCAAAAGGTAAGGTGGGCACTTTGCCTCTCGCGAGTTTTTGCGCGCCAAAAGCGCCCTTTTCGTGCTGGAGAGGTGAAATTTCACAAGAAGTCGACTTCCTAGATTTGTTAAAAATATTAGGACTCGGATTATTTATGTAGAAAAATCATTATAATCTCTCCTGTTTTAACCAAGTTTTATTTTCCCGCTAAAAAGTTTATTAGTTTAAAATTTTCCCATTATTGCAAGACAAATGAATCATGACGTGTCCATACAGCCCGCTCACAAAGTAACAATCGATTTCACAGACATTATAGGTGTTTTAATAGCTGTGACCACTGACGTCCATTATACAAGTACTCTGGACAGGCTAATGTCATGAAATGACAACAATTTTTTGTACCGATTTGAAAATCGCTATATTGGCGCTGAGAGCAGTATATTCTACTATGGCAGTAGTGAGTGTACTTGGAACTAATTAGTTCCAAGTACACTCACTACTGCCATAGTATAGAATCTACTGTTCTCAGCGCCAATATGGCGATTTTCAAATCGGAACAAACGATTGGTGACGTTCGCCTGTCCAGCGTACTTGTATAATGGACGTCAGTGGCCGTGCCACTGACGTCCATTATACAATCCCAAATGCAAACCTATTGCTTGCTAGTCCGATTTCGATCCCAAATGCAAACCTATTGCTTGATGTTATATCTATTCAGACTTGATATTTTTTCAGCAAATATGGTGCACAGCGCCATGTTTACGCTGCGTGAAAATCTACTTCGCGTCACTCCGCACGATGGTGGCATCGTGCATGGCGGCCACCGTGGTGCCCACAGCGGAGGCCATCGGCCATGTGTGTCGGCATATTCGCATCAACTGGAGAAAAGACGCGCCAGAAGAACAAGACATGTTGGTCGTTTAGTTTTTTTTATAATGTGAGACATAAGTAACAGGGTATTTTCCAAATTTTTGAAAACTGCTTATATTTAAAGATTGGGACCAACGATTTACCAGAAAACCAAAAAATACATTAAATAATGTCTTTTTTTCTCCGTTAAACCAAATAAAATCAATATTATTTTTTATGGTTTTGAACCGCCAAAACCACATGAGTAAAAATACGTAGCCAAAACGTACGGTTCGATGACGTCTACTGTGTGACGTCAACTTTGTGGAAACAATTTTAACACCTATGTAGTCTGTGTTACAATTTACTCTATGGCTTACACAAAGTTGACGTCACACAGTAGACGCTATCGAACCGAGTGTTTTGGCGGTAAATTCAAAACCAAACCATTAAAAATAAATTTGATTTTAATAATTATTTAATTTTTATTTTCCTGTTAAATTGTTCGTCCCAATCTTTGAATATAAGCAAATTTCAGAAATTTGGAAAATACCCTATTGTACGTATACGCGATGAACTGGTTAATTGATTATTTGAAGTCGATGAACGATGACTGAATAAAATAATTAAAAAAAATAACTAATTAATAGTTTATTGAAATAATAACATAACCATTTACCTAAGTGCCTTGTAAAAATTATGAATATCTTAATTTATTATGAAGTAAATGTATCACGTTTTAAAATTATTAACATAACGAGCACCATTAACATAAATTATGATAAAATTATTATGACATTAAAATATTAAACTACTTAAATTGAAGAGTGATTGTGATTGTGATTTTTGTAATTAAATTCTTTAAGAATTTAATAATTGTTTTATTTCTCCACTTCTTGCGGGACGCAGCAAAGTTCGCATAGACTACTACCTTTTTTGTTGCTTTGTAAAAAAATGTGTCCATGCTCACCCCTTACCATAACCTTTTTAAAAAAACTACCCAAAGCATGTACGACTCGTTCTTCACCTCGTTACCTACTAATTGGCCCAATTTTTCTCACCCTAATCGAATCATTCATCTGGGCCAAGCTTTCGGACCATTCAGCCCTTTCGGGTCAATGGGCAAATTGCGAGCCGTGTGTTTGCACGGCAATCAGGTGAGTGCCCCAATAACCGCGCCTCGAATGTTTCCTCAGCACGCCACATGCATGTCCCTTCATAATTAAAAGTAAACACAAACGTGGCTGTGATTTCTGCTTTTTCTATTAGGTAAGTATGGCGCTCGGTGGTGCAGTGGTTTAGCGCCTGGCCCTGTGATTGCGGATGTTAACCAAATTTCGTAGGGAACAGCTATGGGATGGGTGACCAAAAATTTATTATCACGTGTTCCTCCGTGCTTCGGAAGGCACGTTAAGCCGTTGATCGGCTCCATTTGCAGTCTTTAAGGCTTTAACATGCCTCAATCCGAGCGGGTCGATCCGTGATGGTGTGAAATCGAACGTAACTCTACTCACTTTGGGTTCAAATCAGTGCGCGTTCCAACGTGGCGGTTGCGTTGAGAACTAGCACCGAATTCTCAATTTTTACATGTTTTTATTAAATTTCTTCGTTTTCAAGTTAGTTAAAAAAAATCTGTTCAATTAAGATTGAAGGTATTAACATCGCCAATTTTATGTGTTGTTTTTAACATAAACGAATGTTCTGTTTCCGAGAAATTTTGCAAATAGGACCAGAAACAGGGTCCACGGTATATTTTTTTACATCAAAAGTGGTAACATTTTTACAAATGCTTTCAATTAAATCTATTGTGTATTATTCCAAGTACATTATATATTTTTTCCATGATAACTTTACGCGCGTAATCTTTCTATAATTTGAATTGAATATTGGGATTTGACCCTTCTTAGCGCCTTAACACCTACCAATCCGCAATGGTGGCTTATGTTATGGCCCATCCTCTTTATCTGCCCATAAGGAAGGCCTGTGCTGTGCCCCAGCAGTGGGGACATTAAAAATGCCTGTTGTCGAAGGTAAGAAGATATAGAAATATTTTTTATTTAAATAGACTTCCTATTTATAAGTATAAAGTTCTTTTAAATCGTCCAGTTTTTTTCTTACCACCCATTCGGGTAGTATTGGTAGATGCCACATGTTACTCAAATGGGCATGTTTTCTGTAGGTAGAGCACATTTCTAAAATAATGATAATAGGTATCATTTTGACGCGGTTTAATTAGTGAGCCAACTAACTTACTGGGGTTGGCACACTGACATTAAATTTTTTTTTTTTATTTAACTGGACTGGCTGTCTGTATGATTTGACAGCTAAGTTTTTGTGCCTATTTGAAACGCCACTCGTGCGTATAAAGAACTAATTTTGACGTACAATATGAAAATAGTTGCCGTGATATGGTCTCTCCAGACTTCAAACTTTAGTACCATGTCCCGCACGCTATGCTCACGCTACGTCCTACAGCGCCAAAATGGCGGAAATCAAATAGGCACAAAAACAGTTTGACATAAGCCTGTCCGTACGCTCCGAGTGCAACCGGAAGCTCTAACGCCGTTCCAAACATTAGAGCGTGACGTTCGGTTGTTACAACCTTCCCGTTCCAAACGTCAGAGCGTTGCAACCAAACAACCATCAAAATTGATGGTTGTAAAACGCTCTGACGTTTGTCTATAGAAAAACTGTCAATGTCATTTGACATTATTTTGTATTTTGATGTTTTTGTGTCTAATTTTCAAATAAATCATGGTAGCTTCGCAAAAAAACAGTTTTTATTTGATTTTGTATTAAGGAAAGTTTAAATTATTTCTATTCCATGTGGAAAATGAAGACTTTGTATTGACATTGACATTTACAGTTCTTGGTCGTTCCTAACCTTAGAGTGAGTTAAAAAACAACCAACAACCGGCACTCTAAGCCTCTGAACGAAACCCTGCACTCTAACACCCATTTGCACTAAACTTAAGAATCGCCTAAGCCTTTTCCTAACTAACTTAAGACATTTTTAGCAAAAAATTGGTTTGCACTAACCTTAGGACGTTCCTAAATGCACTTTAGGCTATTCTTAACTTACGCGCCCAATATCGAGCGCCCAAGGCTTAAGAAATTCCTATGTTATGAATTGTAAATCTGTGGTTATAGCCTGTGGCCGTCAATTGTGACAAAAACAGAAATATTTGCTGAAAAATGGAAGATTCATGGAACATTCATTTAAATAATTGAATTACTAAACGACTCGGTGGAAAATCGCAAAAATTGCAGTATTTCAATACAATTACTGCACTTATAAAATAATAAGAACGTATAAAATAACTGCACTTGTATGTAAACTTCTGCATTAAGCTGCCGTTTCAAGGTTAATTTTTGACCCCAATTACCGTATAATACTGCAATTACCGTACCATTGGCAACACTACCGCGATTTGATTTCCATTTTCTAAATTGACAGTTGATGACATAACTTTTTCGATCACCCTACCAAATAAAATAAACCAACGCCTTATCTTTCGTCTCCTTTTAACTCACGAATGAATCAATGTGAAGTTATAACCAAAAAAGTACTCTATGACCTATATTACTTCGCCGGCTTAAAAATCCATAAACAATTAATATTTACATTCGTTCATTCTTTCTCTTAGCAAGGCGATGCCCAAGTTACGACGTAGTCTGTTAGTGCAAACAAAAATTTCAGCTCGGCATTTTTAGGCTGTTCCTAAGCTAAGAAATAACTAGGACACGCCTAACTTGAGTTTAGTGCAAACGGCTGTAAGCCTCTGAACGCAACCTGATGGTTGTTTGGTTGCAACGCTCTGACGTTTGGAACGGGAAAGTTGTAACAACCGAACGTCTCGCTCTAATGTTTGGAACGGCGGCGTTAGAGCTTCCGGTTGCACTCGGAGCGTACGTTCGGAACGCAACCATGGGCACACTGCCCGCCCAAAGACAAGAAAAATAAATTGGCGGGAAACATTTGTAAAGTACAGTACGATAAATAATTTGTGTTCTCTGTAAGTCACACAACACACGTTTTGTTAATATTTCTAAATAATTTGAATACTTGAAAAGTCATAAAACGAAACAATAATGGAAAGCAGTTCAGAAGCTACTTCTGCCAAGCAGCCGACTGTTAGTAACAGTACAACCAACCCAGGGTCTAACCAGACGGATAGCCGTTTTGTCATCGCTAAATGTCGAAGGTTGGTTATTATTTTAATTATTTAACTAGTTAATTTTGGTACATTTTTACGATACGTGATATCAAGATGCAGTCGTGTGAAAAATATGAAAAACTTACCTACTTAGTAACGTTCATTGTTATTCACTTGTAGTTAGTTATTCACCAAAATACGTAGACGCATAAAATCTAATGAATATGGTATTACAGGAGCACTGAAGTTAGCACAAATCAAAACACAACGAACAATCAAGAAACTACGGAGGAGTCAGATGCAGAGGAAGTGAGTATTCATACATTTAAATAAAGGGAATTAATTAATTGGGTGATTAGAAATAATTATAGGCGACTGTTAATGGAAGACCTGGTAGCGGTTTATTATTTGGGCGATAAAATTACTAAACGGGTGACAAACTATGGATTACAGACAAACTATGGATTACAAAAAATACGTGAAACGGTCGACTACTTGTGGGAGATAAATAATTTAAGTTAGCAGTGAAAATTCTAAATGAGTGACAAAAAATACTGAGTGGGCAACTTTTAAAACAAGTAGGTAGGTAACTATATAACTGATTTAAGCTGCCCAACATGGTATTTTTGTCATCTCGATTAGGATAATAGTCAGTCACCTTTTTGAATAAAATATATGCCAAATTTTAAATGTTTTGTGTGCCCTAAGGTTGTCACCGAAATAGTAATTTGGTCGCCTGTTCTGAATGACTAGTTACTCAATTTGTATTTTAAAGTCACCCATTTTCAATATTAGTCGTCGCCCTCAGTCCGTCTCCCACTTAGTATTTCAGTACGCTATGCTATATTCAGTATTTTAGATACCCAAAATGGGAATTTATTGATACCCGATTAAATAAGACCCTTAAATCTCAGACCAAATAAAAAAGCAAAGACGGAGTCTTCCGACAAAGCGGTGAAGCCAGTAAAACTACGCCTTGGTTGTGTACATACACAGTTTACGCACACATATGTAACGAAACTACGCCTTGGCTTTCGTTCGTCACTGGGCGAACCCTGCCGCCCGGCCCCCGCCCGCCCCCTAGTACGCACACATGTACCATCAAAAACCGGCTTCACATAGTTGTTCGCAACCACTGCGCAACGCTCCATCTTCCTTTTTAGGGTTCCGTAGCCTAAATGGCAAAAAACGGAACCCATATAGATTCGTCATGTCTGTCTGTCTGTCTGTCTGTCCGTATGTCACAGCCACTTTATTCCGAAAGTATTAAGACTACACAGTTGAAACTAGGTAGGTAGGTGTAATAAGTCTATGTTTGTTGCCAATAATCCTGTCACCCTGTTGTAATTATCTGGTAACGATATATTTAAGTTTGTAAATATCGTTACTTATTGCTATTAAAACTGATGAGTTTCTTGCGCCCGTTCTTCTTGTCAGTTAAAAAAGTCTTGAACGGGTGGTAGGAAAATATAGACGATTCAAAAGTACTTAATAATTAAGTTTATTTGAATAAAGCTATTTTTGACTTTGACTTTGACTTTGACTTTGAGATGTATTCTGTTAACCGCTTAACGAATTTAATACAAAAATAAGAAAAATAAAAGATTAAGGGGAGGCTCCCCATACATGGAACTGAAACTGAAAAAAAATTTTTTCTTCAAACCAACACGTGTTGGGTGTTTATAGATAGGTCTTTAAAAATGAAATTGAGGTTTCTAAGACAACTTTTTCTCAAAGTCAACCGTTTGAAAGATATTCACCGCCAAAGTGGTAAAATGTGTGTCCCCCCCCCCCCCCCTTTAACTTTTGAAATAAGATAGTGAAAAATCTAAAAAAAATATATGCTGTAGATCTTAATAATCACTTTCAACCAAAATTGGTTTGAACGAGATATAGTAATTAGCTTTTGAGATATAGCACATTTTCCAAAACCGCAAATATATCTTTGTCATTCATACCAACACTGTGAAAAACAAAGTTATTTTTGCAAACGAAAAATGATAGGTGGTATTAAATATGGTATGGTATAAGGTAACTACGGAACCCTATGGTGCGTGGCCCGACACGCACTTAGCCGGTTTTTTATTTGATCTGAGCCTTAAATAAAAAATATCGTCTGACAAACCAAACGTAACAATAAAACCTTAAAGAACTGCAAGTATGCGATGTGATAGGTAGAGAATGTGAATTAGTTTCGTTTTCAAAAGTAATTTACGTTTTACAAGCCATTAAGAACATTAAGTTCCCATCCATTACCGAAATTAATTTTGAAACGAGGTGAAATTATAATGGAAGTCACGCTAATCACTTAATATGAGTTATGTACTAATTGGACACTTTATTACAGAAGTTACTTGCAGTGTACTGTAGATCGGGGAAATTGGGCGCGGCGTGTTACACTCTGCAAACTGGGGAGGTAACTTGATTACTTTTTAATGTATTTTTTAGGGTTCCGTACTCAAAGGGTAAAAACGGGATCCAATTACAGCTGTACTATTACTAAGACTCCATTGTCCATCTGTCTGTCTGTCACCAGGCTGTATCTCATGACCTTGATAGCTAGACCGGGACCAACGGCTTGACGTGCCTTCTGAAGTACGGAGGAGCTCCAGTTAATAAATTTTTGGTCACCCATCCCATGACCGGCCCTTGCGTAAGTTAATTAACCTCCGCAATCGCTGGGCCAGGCGCTATACCACTGCACCACCGAGCTCCTCGAAAGAAACCGTATAGATACGTACTTTAAATTGTTAACATATCGAACAAGAACGTTCAAAAAATGTCTATTCAATCCCTACTCTGCTCGCAGCTGTTCATACTCGAAGAGATAGTAGACCGTCCGCCAGAATACCAGATGTTCTTAAACCTGTTCCGCCAAGTTGATCCTTCGCGGATCCTTCTGGAAGGCAAGACGCAGGGCGCCTTCGTGCAGGCTGTGAAAAAGACTGTTTTCAGCAATGATGACGATGAAGCTACTTGTAAACTGATATTTATATCAGCTAGGGAGTATAGTGAGTATCAAAATCATCTTAGAAGCGCATCAAAATTCTGAAGTGAAGTGATGTTAACAATCTGCATTAATTTTATTGATTACAAAATTCATAGACGAGATATACACGTACTTCAAACCAAATTAAATAGAGTAAACACACAAAATCATTCATAATTGCTCAACAAATTATCTTTATACTTCTGCGCCTTTCAACCAAACTTAAACACTTTGCATGAAATAAAACACTTCAACGGATACTAGCGCGGCTTTATTGAAAGTACTTTGGTTAGTAGGCATATATAAACGCTTGAGGGTAGGCTCACGAGCAGCATCAGTCCCTCGTGACCACGGCAGCTGCAAAGGTGCCGGAACGTCAGGAAAATCAAACCAAATACCAACTACTTGGGATGGTACTTTCAATAAAACCGCGCTACAATTGAACAGTGTTTTATTTCATGTCCAGTGAGCGCATGAGCTTTAGAGGTGAATGAATCACTTTGGTTGAACCGTGTAATATTACCGTTACCTTTCAATAGTTCAATAAGCGAGTGTAAATTTCAATAGTTGAATGAGTATTATGATTGTCGTATCAGATTTCGAAGCATGCAAGAGACGTATATATTCGCTCGCCCTCCCCCATGAGCCGGCCAACTGTTCTGAAGAAGAGCGTAGCCTGTTCCTTCGCACGGTGGTAGACTTCAGCCAGACCCAGAGCGTGCACGCCCTCGGTGCTCTACTGCGCTACCTGGACTTGAACTGGTCGTCTATTAGCTTGGATCTTCATAGCAAGCCGGAATTCTTGAGCCTCAAGAAAATTTCTTTGTGAGTAACTTGGAACCATTTACTTACAGATAGTTAAGAAGAATGTAAGGATAAACATTAAGTATAGGTACTACGAGGGCGATTTAATAAGTCCATGACTTTGAAAAGAAGAAATGCTTTTTCCATAATTTATTTTTGTATCTTTAAAAGAAACTGCCTAAGAATCTTTACACTACATTTTTTTCAAATTAGGCAAAGCATTATTACTTTTGGAAATAAAAAGCTCAAACGACTCCTAACTTCTCTTAATGACCCTGTCGACCCTCTCGGCGGCACTCATGACATCAAAACTCATCGAATGAAGATGCGAATCCCTCCTATTCTCTAGAAGCCCACTGAGATTTTTTCTCCTATCAAACATTAATAAATGCCTTGGCTGGCAAAGATTTTCATTAAGCCAAAAGATGATAACATATCTGAAATGGGCCCTCATTTCAGTAGGTAATTACCTGCCACAGTTTTCAGGCGATAAAAGAAAAAAATAATGGGTTAAAGAGGTAGGAACTTCGTTTAGCCGTCTCCAGCCTCAGCTACTGCATCAGCCTCTCTGTGTGACACTGATTTTCAGGTGGAGTCAAAATATTTTTAAAGCGACAGCACTCGCCAAACTATCTTTTTCTTTTTACCAAAATATCTGTTTCTGCTGATAGAGCGGACATAGTAACCCTCGACGAAGACACTTACCGTGGACTGCAGATCTTCAGCGCGGTCTCCCATCCCAGCAGCTTCAAGCGAGGCGCCCGCGGATCTAGCCGAGAGGGACTTAGCCTCTACCAGATGTTCAAGAGGTGTTCCTCCAGGATCGGTCAGACTAGGATGAGGTAGATTTGTTATACATCTTACTTAGTTACTTACTTCGCTGGCTCAGCGACCCGAAGTGGACCTTTCTTTTGCCAGATCTGACCAGTCGGGCACCTCCAGCTCTTTAAGATCTTTGGCGACTTCGTCCTTCCAGTGACATCTCGGTCGGCCCACCGGACGACGCCCGGAGGGTTGACCAATGCTCTCTTTACAACTCGAATCTCTCCCATTCTTTCCACATGTCACAACCCAGCGAAGTCGGGCAGTTTTTTATTTCCCCGATGATGTTCGATTCGGACACTAGGTCTTCTATCTCCTAATTATATCTTTGTCTCCACTCCCCATTCTCTCCCCTGGTTGGGCCCAGAATCTTACGTAGGATTTTCCGTTTTCTTCCTTCCGTGTCATACATCTATCTATAGATTATACATCTATAGATTATACATCTATAGATTATACATCTATAAATTAAACATAGGATGATTTTTTGAACACTCGACAAATTTTGTGGTGTGGCTTAGACCGTCAAACTGATCAACTTTGTCTAAGGGACCAACTTAATCAGAGCAAAAAATAATCAGCCGTTCTATAGAAAAAGTCAATAATCTACTCGACCAAAATGTATGGAACAGGAACAGCTGATTATTTTTTGCTCTGAATAAGTTGGTCCCATAGATAAGATTGTTCAGTTTGACGGTCTAAGCCACACAACAGTCGACTGCTTTCGATTTCACCCTGTAGATGGTGGAACTTTATGCAGGCTCTTTCTACCAAATATCGCCTACCTATGGCTTTTTTTAATGATAGATAGGCAAGCGCTTGCCCGCTATCCCGCCATGGTGAGCGATGATGCGATCTATGATGAAACGCTTAGAAGATACCTACTCACTTGCGAAGTCGCAAGACGCGACTTAATGGCCCCCAGATTGTATTCTAACTAACCCTATCTACGTTGACCAATGTCTACAGCGACCCCTCATCATGTTCAATCTGACATATCTGTTTCCTTGATTAGAGTCCTGATGCAGCACCCCACGAACAACATAGAGACGCTTACTCAAAGGCAGGAAGTGGTGGCTTTCTTTATGAAGCCGCAGAGCGATGTGGTCGCGAGGAACATTTGCGCCTCGCTGAGGTTTATCAGAAATGTCAATGTTAGTAATAAGTTAAAAAAAAGTCTTTACCTGCAATGTCCCAAAAATGAGTTCCATTTTACGTTCACAATTTATTTTCAGGGCATTTTAGCTAAAATAAAAGCGCTTTCAGCCAAATCTTATCAATGGAAATCGCTTTACAACGTAAGAACATTTTAGCATTTTCTAAGCTAGCGGAATTCATAGTGATTAAAGTCTAACAATTTGTCTATTTCAGACTTTGTACAATGCAGTACTAATATGTGAGATGTGCGAGAATATTGCACAAAACAGCACATTCTTGGCACAACTAGCTTCAAGTGACAACACGAAACTGTATGAGGTAAAATAATTTACGAAAGCACAGAAAGCTCGTCCAAACATATCATATTCAAGACCTTTGATCTAACAAATAAAGGTTTCTTTTGAGAACCCCAATCAATATTTATCCATTTCTATATTTGAACAGATGGCGTTGTATATGAATAGAATCATAGATTTCGACCTCACCAAATCCGAAGGGAAATTCACTGTCAAAGCTGGAGTAGACCCGGAACTTGATAGAAGTAACAAGCACATATATTTTTATTTAGTACTACCTAGTTGTAAATTAAAAGACCAAAATTTTCATAGAAAATATAAAAAAGTAAAATAAGTACCTATTTTTTTTTCTCAAGAGAAACAAACAATGGCGAGTCTCCACGGGCTGATGTCAGAAACGGCAAGAATAGAGTTGGACCGTCTCCCGGATTTCGTAGAGGAATGCACCATGCTGTATATGCCGCACTTGGGCTACTTGCTCGGAGTACGGGCCTGGCCGGATATGGCGCCTGACCAGAAGGAACTACCGGGCATGAAGTTTATGGTGATTATTGCTAAAACATGTTTTTAAACGGTAAGAATATAGTTGGCGCAGGACCAAAAGGAACTGCCGGGCATGAAGTTTATGGTAATTGCTTAAACTTTTTTTAAAGGCGAGTAAAAAGTCAAGTTAGAGTTAGTTACAAATGTTGCAATTTTAAAATTTATATATATTTAAAATTTCCATTTGATACCTACCTACCTTCTTTAAAATTATTAAGCTTATACCACAGAATATTAATAGTAACGTCTTATACCTACTTGGAATTAAACTGCAATTTTTAAATTCCTCCTACCCTACCAAATTTAATATCACACTTATCTTTTTGCAGTTCCAGAACAACGACTACATTCACTACAAAAGCAAGGGTTGCGAAGGTAATAATCATAAAAATAACACCAAAATGTTTAGTTCAACAAAGGAACAGCATTTCTATCGGCTAAAAACAATGAAGTAAATGTAAACTGTGATTTGACAGATGTATGTGATACATTGCTATTTCGTTTTGGTACAAATAAAAACTTACCAAAAAAAAAGTAGCAATGTATGTATTGCATTACAATTGCAATCAGCGCGATGACGATAGTAACGTAAATTAGCCGATAGAGCCCCTGATGCGAGGATTCTAATTTCAGAGCTAGACGTCATGATAGGCGATGCGTACCCAGAGATAGTGGCCCACGAGACCCGCATCATGATGCGGTTGACGGCTATTATCCTGCAAAACCTGGATAGTCTAGCCGGACTGGTCGACAAGTGTGCTGAACTTGACTGGTTAGTGTAGTAATGTCATAGACTTAGTAATGTCCTTATTTTTATCGTAACATAAAGAGCGACTAACTTAACTACGGTTTATTAAAGATTTCTGAATCTTTATTCTGACGAGTTTTCCGTCATACCATTCCTCCAAGGCCATATCAAGCTACTATTTATATCCACATCTTTCAATTGTTTTAAAAACCTTCCCACTAACTTTGCTTTAATGCCTTAGCAATCTGATTCAATGCCAGAATATCTTGTTGTGAAAAACACACACAATGTTGAGAAAAAAACCCTTCCCCTGACTTTGACTAACATGTTTTGTCCAGCCTTATAGCAATGTCGAAGGTATCCAAAGAGTGCGGCTTCGTCCGGCCTTCCCTGGTTCGCGACAAGACAATAAGCATCAAGCAAGGCCGCCACCCATTGGCCGCGGCCACTTGCGACTCGTTCGTGCCCAACGATACCGAAAGCTGCCAAGAAGCGGGGTGTGTGAAGATACTCACTGGACCTAATTCTAGTGGGAAGTCGGTGTATATGAAGCAAATAGGTAAGTCTCCTTGCTCCTTTAGATAACTGAGATTACACTGAGGTAACAGGTTTGGAGGAGCTCGGTGGCGCAGTGGTTTAGCGCCTGGCCTAGCGATTGCGTAAGTTAAGCAACGTTCGCAAGGGTCGGTCATGGGATGGGTGACCAAAAATTTACTATCGCGAACTCCTCCGTGCTTCGGAAGGCACGTTAAGCCGTTGGTCCCGGCTGCATTTGCAGTCGTTAATACCCACCAATCCGCATTGGGCCCGCGTGGTGTGTTATGGCCCGTCCTCCTTATCCACCCATAAGGAAGGCCTGTGCCCCAGCAGTGAGGACATCAAAAAAAAATGGCTGATGGACAACAGGTTTGGTATTGTCATCATCATCGTGCCCCTGTTCTCCTAATCGATGGAAATACTATCGTGGGCTCCCACATCTACTCCAGGATTCAGTTCTTTCATTCTGTTGTCCATTGTCCTCCAGGTTTGATAGTGTACCTAGCCCACATCGGCAGCTTCATACCGGCCGGCCGCACGACCATCGGCGTGGGCTCCCACATCTACTCTAGGATCCAGCTCTATTTCATCCTTTGTCTATTGTCCTCCAGGTTTGATAGTGTACCTGGCCCACATCGGCAGCTACGTGCCCGCCGACTGCGCCACCATCGGCGTGGTCTCCCAGATCTACTCCAGGATCCAGTTCCTTCATCCTGTTTGTCCATTATCCTGCAGGTTTGATAGTGTACCTGGCCCACAACGTAAGCTTCGTGCCGGCCGGCCGCACGACCATCGGCGTGGTCTCTTACATATACTCCAGGATCCAGTTCCCTTTCATCCTGTTTGTCCATTGCCCTGCAGGTTTGATAGTGTACCTGGCCCACATCGGCAGCTTCGTGCCGGCCGACCGCGCCACCATCGGCGTGGTCTCCCACATCTACTCCAGGATCCAGTCCACGGAATGCGTCGCCGCGCATATGTCCGCATTTCTGATTGACTTGCGCCAGGTAAACTGGAAGATTCAGTTCAGCATTTGACTATAACACTGTGCGTTGCTTTGTTTGAACAATGGAATTATTATGAAGATCCAGCTTTTGATTCTTAGCTTTCATATCCTGAGTTGGTATTAGTTTTTTGAGTTGCTCAACAAAGTAAACGCAATTCAAAACATGGTATGATTAGTATTTTGCTGGTCTACTTATATCCATAGTCATACTGATGAACTGGCTAATGCTTACATGTTATACAATTTTTATTATAATATTTATGAAAGTTTTTAAAATCAAAGCAATTTTAATTGTTTACATTGATTGGATTAAAATAAATATTATGTGGTTATAATTCGGGATATAACTTTTCCCCCTAGATGGCCTTAGCGCTTCAAGAGTCTACATCAAACTCTTTGATAATAATCGACGAATTCGGCAAAGGCACGTCGGAAGTGGACGGCTTGTCCCTTCTGGCGGCGTGTCTCAACACGTTCCTGTTTCGAGGGGATCAGTGTCCACACCTGTTTCTTTCTACCCACTTCTTGGACGTGCATAAGTTTATAGTCAACACTCCTATAGTTAGGTTTTTGGTAAGAAATTCTTGTTTCTTTTATTACTCCAGTAATCAGACGTAACGTAATGTATAAAAATGAAATCAAAACGCAAGTCTTCAGTTTAAGATGCTTATTTAATATACCTACCTGTACAAACTATTGACTTTATAACTGAAAATAGCCATCATGTTTATTTAGAAAATATATTCGACAAAAATCAACCATATCTCAAAACATTAAGGTGAACTTTCACTTTGTTGTCTGAGAACAAAATATGAAAGTGCAACTATTTTAAATATTGTTTAAATGTTCCGCGTGATAATAATATGGCGTACTTTGTATTTTTTTATACCCATGTTCAAGCAGATAAATATATTGATTGATTGCACCTTAATTTATTGAGATAAAGTAGATTTTCATAAAACATTCAGGTCAGCCTCATCATACCCTTATCTAAATAACTAACACTTGTGTCATTGATACAGAAACATTTAGATAGGGTATGATGAGGCTGACATACACCTAGCTAGGTAAAAGCTTCTAAATAAAATAGATTAAAAAAAACGTTCAGGTGTTTTGGTAGGTTTGAATGCTCATATCATTTTGGAGCTGAATTTACCTATTATAATAAAAAAATACTGTCAAATCTCCAGAGATTTGAGCACACAGTTCAAGACGGCGAACCTGTGTTTCTATTCCGCTTGATCGAAGGCAGCGCCGATAGCAGTTTCGCGCACCAAGTCGCAGAAGCTAGCGGCATCGCACCAAACGTCGTGCAACGCGCTCAACAAGTGTTCGACTGTATCAAGGTTATACCACAGAATAGATAATAGTACTAGCGTACAGAAGTGGCACTCCGCAAAATCGTTTAAATAAGTTATACACTTTTGAACTTCCGCGTCAGATTGTACTTAAGCGGGTTTATGCGCTAAACTAGCGCTGCCAATGGAAAAAAAATCATAGTGCTTAAAAAAAGACGAAATTGTGAATTTTGTTCTTATAATGCACTCCAAAGAACCTTTATGGTACTTTTTATCTCTTAAACAATATTTTCTACCCTGTCGTTTAGTTGAATGATGTGTTATTGCTAAAAGTGGCTACTTTTAGCAATAAATTAAACGACAGGCTAGAAAATGTTATATAAATAAACTATAAAAAGTACCACAAAGCTTCTTAGGAGTGCAGTATAAGAACACAATAAACAAATTTCGTATTTATTTAATCACTGTTTTTTTTCCATTAATGGCGATAGTGTAACGCATAAACCTTCTTAATTAAAACCACAGTTTTTAAACGCCTACCAGACCTCTTTCACTCGCTCAAAGTCGCGCGATAAGCACCTACCGCTAGCCGTGCCTACGGAGGCACAAGTGAGCAACGGGCTGCCACACGCCCGCCTGTGTAGTCGCGCGGCATCTTAATGCCTGCGTAGGTATTGTCTCTTTATAATAGTAATAATGTCAAATCGCCATTACTATGCCGTGTACGGATGTCAAAATCAAAAAACCAATAAACAATTATCGTTTTTCACATTATGATATATGCTACACAGTTTATTTAAAGGAAGACGACCCTAACGTTGCGTTATCAGAAAAGGTAAGAGCACGCGATAGAAAGAGAGGCAACTACTATTAGCGCTTCGCGACCTGAATTGTACTTTATTGTGTACTGTGTATTGTGGAGCCAAAGTCGCTATTTATTTAAATGACTTTGCGGAATGCTGCCTCTGTACTTGTACTATTAGTTATTCTGTGGCACTACTAAGGTTGGCGCCCAACGTGTTGTTATTGCCATATGATAAATCATTAAACGAAAACACATCCCGAAATTACTATCCCTTTGCGTCGTTAATCATAATTCAATTTGTCTTACCTAACATAAACAACACTTTTTGTCAAACTTAATGTTTGAAACATTTTTTGGCGCCCAGCGTGTAGCTATTTTATAATTCATATAAGTGAATTATATTTCTTTTAGCTTTAATCGTATTTTTAGTAAATAAGTTTATCTAAAATTACTGATAAGAGTACTAAATTTTACATATCTCTTTACAGAACAATCAGTTGCCACCAGAAAACAAGAAAATAACAGCCAAACTAAGGAGTTTCATCGAAATAATTAAAAACGAGTTACTATCAGAAGACATATAATATTTGATAAAATTCGCTCAATAAAATACAAGTCATTATACTTTCGTTAGCTTTAGCATTAACAGCAATAAATACTATAAGTATGTATGTATAAAACTTAAAATATACATATATCGGGTCATTTTGAACTAACCATCCAAATTTTAAGGATGTGTCCGGTCCATGAAACTAAACAACTTTTTCTAAGAAACATGTGTCAAATTTCGCCAGAAAATTTTGGTCATTCCATACTAAATTGATCACGTGATCTCTTTGATTTGTATGGAAAGTCGATTTTTATTTTACATATTTGACCATGTGTTCCTTAGAGAAAGTTGTTCAGTTTCATGGACTGAACTCATCCTCAAAATTTGGATGGTATGTTCAAAATGACCCTGTATAAAAAAACATCACATCTTACACTTTTAAGTGTCATATAAGTATGCTTACTCCTAAGTTTCTTTTTACGTAAATTAAGCTGGAATGCATTTAGACTTAAGCATTAAAATATTAACTTTAGTTTAATAATTATTGTTGTTTATTTTTTTGTGACGTGATATGTTCAATGAATAAATATTTTAACAAACGACATAAGTACTTTGTTTAAACGATAAAAAATTACTGTAAAGAGATTTTGTAATAAAATAAATTACTACAATAATCCGTTTCTATTGTTGAAAATATATAATAAAACCTAATTTATTTAGGCATAGGTATATATATCAATATTATAAAAAAAAACACTTTACATTCTTTGTCACTTTAGTATCGATAGATCAAACATAATAATGTGCGCAAACTTCATGAAAACTTAATTAAATGCAATTTATTTGTTTAAAAAAAGATCTCTGAGCAATTATTGCAATAAATAGGATATAAACTTAACAATATAATAACATAAAGTACGTGCCACTCTTAAGCGGGAACTACATTAAGCCGACGTGGGCCACGTGACGACAATCTGGGCGCGTCGATCCACATTAAAGGCGATTAAAGTCGCATTACTCATTTCCCAGCAAAAATGTAAACAAAGAAACGTCACTGTCAAATTGACAAACTGACCCTGATAGTGACATTTTCAGATATTGAAAACCTTTGGTCACTTTTATAACTTTTTAAATTGTTTATTATATTTTGAGTCATAATAAATATAATGCCATCCAGGGTAATTTTAAAGTAGGATGGTAATTATAAATTTTATCTTAATAACCTATCATCATTTTTGATGTTAAAAGTTCTTGAAACGAACTGATAAGAAAACTTTACTTAGATTTTGACTGTATGTAAACTATCAAAAATACGTAGCATCTTCGCCTGATCCCCCCCAATACCAAAAGACAAAAATGTTACTACCACAGCTGCTACTCGTAATATAATTTTTTATGAAATTTTATAAAATGACCAAAGGTTGATGTGTACGGTTTGCAGTTGATGTGTGCACAGCATCATAAAAATGTTTTCTACTATAAAACTGTTATTATGAAATATTAAATTATATTACTGTTTTTGCCGCAAAACTCATGATTCAGAATATTTATCTAATCTATTTTTATTAGGTTTGTGATGAAAAAACACGTAAGTGTGTTTATTTCTTGACTTAGCAATATACTATTTCTTTTTGTGTTGTTTTGTTCTGGCAACACCTTTGTTTACATTTTTGCTGGGAAATTAGTAATGCGACTTTAGTGTCCTCACAAAGCAAAAGTGGCCACTTTTGGCACATTTGCCTACTACTTTATTTTACAGAGGTTATTGTTTGCAAATAAACTATAGAAACTTAGCTTCAAATCGGTACATGTGAATTTTCGATACAATTATGTACTTAGCGAGCAATAAATTTAATATAATGAGGGCGCCACTGTGAGGGCAGTGCCTTGATATAGAGACTAGTCGTTTAGAGCTAAATTACATGCACGTGTAGCCACGCCTTGCGATGCGATACCACGAAAAGTGTGCCTTCTGACGCGCGCATAGAGTACATTATTGAATGCTCTCAGATCGGTCTACGTGGCCCACGTCTGCCTAATTTATATCCCAATTTACGCAACGAGAGCGCACCGAATTTGACGTTAACTTTTCAAAAACTTAAAACATTTATGGCGTGGAATCCGTAGGTTTTGGCCGCGATATGTCCTTACATAGACTTCATTTGCTTCATGAGTTCTTCGAGTGAAAGCTCGGAAGCAGCAACTGCGCCTCCCGTGCTCGACTCGGGCGTTCCGTTGTCTACTGGGATACTGTAGGCCAACTATAAAAAGCGCAAATTTTCTGCTATGTAATCTAACTTTATGAGGAGTATACTCGATTGAATATTGCTTAAATTTATTTAAAAAAAATCTCTGTTTCAATCACGCACAAATTAAACTAATAGTTACGTTAGAGTCTGTTGGGAAAGAGAACCATTTTTGTCATGTTGACGGCACTGTTATACGTAATTATAGTGTTATGGACTTGATATATAAGGTCCTTCTTAAATAGTGCACAAAATTTTAAGGGGTCAATGTACTCATGCATACAAACAACTTTCACTATGGGACCAACATTGAGATCGCGAAAAAAAACTGCTGTTTCATACATTTTGATCTATTCATTTTAAATTTTCTATGGAACAGCTGATTTTTTTGGCGATTTCAATGGTGGTCCCATAGTAAAAGTTGTTTGTATGCATGAGTACATTGACCCTTTAAAATTACGTGCACTATTTAAGGCGGTTGTATGACCGAAAGTGGCGCCCTCAAGTTTTTATTTAATAAGTTATTAATAGAAAAAGATTTTGATAATGTTCATCGTGGAGATTTTAGGGCCCATGGTCTAGTATTTTTAGAAGGTATCATGACATGCCCTCGTAGTCATTCGTAGAAGTAGATAGCAAATGTGTCAAAAACGGCCACTTTTAGCAGTTTTTCTATCTACTTCTAGCAGCGACTACTAGGGAATGTAACGATACCGTCTAAAAATACTAGACTGTGGGCCCTAAAATCTCCACGATAAACATTATTAAAATTGTGTATTAGAATTATAATATAAAATAAAAATCACCGCGGCGCCACTTTCGCTCAGGGTACCACCTTAAGAATGACCTTATATATCAAGATATTATGTATTACAGTCGCACTAAAACGTTACAGTGCCGTCAACATGACAAAAACGGTAATCAAGCACAAAGCCCACGATGGTTCTCTTTCCGAAAAATCTACATACGTTTTTATTTTTTAAACACTCCATGAATGTTTAATTTTAAAATGATATGATAACTTACGTGAACTCCATCAACCAGCTTCAAATTGGAAGCGTCTTCTTCTTCCGGGACATTTTCATCAACTAAGGAGATACCTGTAAAACAAAAGAACAATATTAGTTTAATTTGCACATCAAATAAACTTCTCATTTTGTACAGTACAGAAATCAGTAAATAATATATATAGCACCATTGACCTGCGTATATTTACACTGGACAGGCAGTCAAACTGTTTTTGTGCCTATTTGATTACCGCCATGTTGGCGCTGTAGGACGTAGCGTGCGTACAGGGTACTAAATCTAGTGATGTGCCTATGTCGACACAAATATCGATAGCCCTGTATACAACTTAAATCTCCCATTCAAACTTGTCAAAAATATATTCTTATTCTATGGAATTATTTATGCATAATAAAAGTTATTATTATTATTTAATTTATAAAACTGTTAGTACTAGTAAATATCAAAAAGTAAATAAAACACATTTCACTATGTAAGGTTGCATTTTTAACGTTATATTTCTTTAAAAATAGTTTTTTTTTTCAATACAAACTCATTAGTTGAATAGAGTTTAGTGCTAAAGTCCCGAAAAAGATGGCGCTAGCGGTCTGAGAAATCAGAAAATATTCGAAGAGGACTCGATTATTGTCTGTGGTTACATGTTATTAAAAAGTAAAAAGCCGATTGACATGATCCGTCAACGTGACAGCCAACTTGTAAACGTCATTGGATGAGGTCATTTTGGTTTCTTTCGATCGACCATAGGTTGATGTGAGGCATAGGGACAAAGCCCTAAGGCCCTCGTTTGTAAAAATATGCCGTAATTTGTTAATAATTTAATTTTGGTACGTAAATCATCTGCCCACATGATGTATAACCAAAATCGTGATGGTGATTTCAACATGTGCTTTTTCCAGGGGTGGAGAGAAATATTACGGAGAAATGCTGGCATTATTCACTGTATAAACAGGAACAAATAAAACTAAGGCTTTGAGACAATCACAATCTTTAATTTCATTCCCAGTATTAATTTAAGTATTTAAGCATTGCGTACACTAGAACTTTAATTTTGAAACCTAAAAGCAATTTCTATTTCCAAATGGGATAAACCATAGTTTCCAACTACTTATGAGAATTATTTATTATGTAACAAGGGATGGGCAGGGAATTTGACGGAACCCTTCGAGCGCGAGTCCGACTCGCACATGGCCGGTTTTTTCTGTCGTCTTTATTTCAAGGCTGAACAATTTTTTACCCATACGAAAAGCAAGGCAGTTGTTAAGCAGAAACTGCTATAAGAGTCGGCAGTAAGGCCCTTAGCCTAGCTCTGAATTCCGGATATGCTTATACTATACAACGTGTAACAAAAAGGGGGTATCAACCCGAAAGGAGGTCAATGTACTCGTGAATCTGAACACCTTCCACGAGAAAAAAATTTTAAAATCGAAAAAAAAAATTTGTTTTATTTGAATTTTTTTTCTGCTGGAATGTATTCAATTTCACGAGTACATTGACCTCCTTTCGGGTTGATACCCCCTTTCTGTTACATGTTGTATACGTAGAAACAAGTCGACTACAAATCCAGTAATAAACTAATATCGCGAAAAACAACACGTGTTAATAAAATTTTACAATCGCCAATGAAACTATCGATACTTATGACGATATGCCGTCACTAGTGTCAAATTCTAAAGAAAACTTTGTACCATGGCCTCTCCAGACTCACGCGCGAATTACGGCATGAAGTTGCGGCGCGGATCACTTGCGAATCACGGCAAAATTACCCAAACTGTTCCACGCCCGCAGAGGTTCGCGCCAGGATCACAGTATAATATATTTCAACCCGTTCTGAAAGATTTCGTAAATTTCATATAAATTTAATTTTCATTTCATTGAAATTTTCGCTGAACCCATCCCTATTTGCAATAATTTTGCTCTCTACCATAATACTCGTAGCAGCTAATAAGGTTATGATTTTTTTAAACTCGCCTTCACGCGAAAACACTTCGAATGTGGAGCCTAGTTGCCTTCGTGCCAAGTTCGCGGCTTGTGATCCCTTTGTCGCGAAACCGACAATTTATGGGTACGAGGCGCGAACGCGACGCGACGCTGCGAAGAATATGCAAATCGGTTCTCACTCATGCTTCGCGGGAAGTTCACGGCTTCGCGCGTGATTCGCGCGTGAGTCTGGAAAGCGCATCACGGCAACCATTTTCATTGTACGCCAAAATTAGTTCTTTAGACGCACGCTAGTGGCGTTTCAAATAGGCACAAGAACTTTGCTGTCAAATCATACAGACAGCCTGTCCAGTTAAATAAAAAAAAAAATCATGTCAGTGTTTAGAACAGAATACATAATAGTACAATACAAGTACAGAAGATACATTCCGCAAAATCATTTAAATAAATAGCGACTCTTACTCCGACACAATAAAGTGCAAATCAGGTTGCGCAACGCTCCCTTCCCTACAATTATATTCACCTATCTATATATTTGCCTCTCTTTCTATCGCGTAAATCTTTTCTAACGTATGAAATTGGTCCATCTGGAGTGACCCGCTGGCTACTAGTAGGTAGCACATGAGTAAATAAACGTAAACTGAACTTGTAGCGCCTGGCCTGCCTATAGCCCTAAGACCGTTTTCACATTATCCGATACGATATCGGTATCGGCCGCCGATACGATATCGGAGGAAGAAAAATGTATGAAATATGTATATGTCTTTCACATTGTCCGGCCCGATATCGGATATCGGAGCCACATATTTCATACATTTTACTTCCTCCTTTATCGTATCGTTGTCCGATACCGATATCGTATCGGATAATGTGAAAACGGTCTCACACGAATTGATATAAACTGTTTTCATTATCGTAAACTATCATTTGACATTGACTGTGAGCAGTATATATCCGAACAGTTTGCATCAACCAAGAATCTTATATTCATACCATCAACTCATGGTAGAGCTACTTGTCAATTTATTACACCTCGTTTTCATCAAACAAATATCAACCTTATACACCGTCATTTTGTAGTCCTTTTAATTAACTTATGGGAGTGTTCTACTAAAACTAAACATTTTTGCCAAACATGGGTCGAAAAACGATTAAAGAAATTTACTTTCCCATACTAATACAATGTTTTAGCTGTCGACTGTCGAGTCAGTATGGGAGGACCAACATTATTTCTCGTTTTTCGACCCATAGTTCTAGGGCAAAAATGTTTAGTTTCATTCGAACAACACACCCTTAAGTTAACTAAACGACTAGAGTCTGTCTAAAAAGTCTGTTTACATGGGCAATTACAAAGGTAATTTTATTACCCACCTAAATCCCCAACCACCCCAATATGTTTACAATTAGAATTTTGACATCACCAACAGGGTTACCAGTATAAGTTTTTATAAATAATTTAATAATTTCTCATGTAAACAGACTTTTTAGACAGACTCTACATACAAAATGACGGTGCATAGAATACATTAAAATCGTTCTTAAATGTAGTAACTCACCCCACTCGTTCTCTTCGTGCACGGGCGTGGCGTCCTCCGTCACTTCAGTGGCGAGCTCCACGGCGGCTGGTCGAGCTAAGACCTCCTTTTGTCGGATACGGCAGTAACTGTCGTCACACTGAGAGTTGGGCTGCCAAAGGAAACATATGCTAAATTCACACAATTACATGTTTCTTCATATAAGGTCACAATCACAAGGTCAACATTTACTGAAACGAAAAATAATTGACATTATAAAAAACATCTTACCTTTAAGCCCATTGTTGGGAAGAAATCTGTTAATGCACTGTATCCTAAATAATGAGTTACAGTACCAAATCCTAATAGGTACTTCAATGTATTTTGTACTGCAAATTAAAAAATATGCATTACTAATTAAAAAAATGTAAGTACACAATTTTTATCAAGCCTTATTTTCTGTAATGTTTTTACCTAAGAACCCAGCTACAATCCCCATAGTAGTTGGCAAACTGGCTGCGCAGACACCTTCCCTTTTTAGTGTCTTCTCGTCTATCTTAGACGCCACAATAAGAGGAGGAGCACACTATAAGAAAAACACAAACAAATTTTGTTTAAAAAGATTATTTTACAAATGAATAAAAAAAATGAAAATTACTTTAATTTATGGAGATATTTTTTAGGGTTCCGTACCCAAAGGGTAAAAACGGGTCCGTCTGTCTGTCTGTCTGTCTGTCGGTCTGTCACCAGGCTGTATCTCATGAACCGTGATAGCTAGACAGTTGAAATTTTCACAGACGATGTATTTTTGTTGCCGCAATAACAACAAATACTAAAAACAATAAAATTAATATTTCAGGGGGGCTCCCATACAACAAACGTGATTTTTTTTGCTTGTTTTTTTGCTTGATATTAATAACGACAATAGGTAGACAGTTGAAATTTTTACAGATGATCTATTTCTGTTGCCGCTATAACAAAAAATACTAAAAACAGAATAAAATAAATATTTAAGGGGGCTCCCATACAACTAACGTGAATTTATTGCCGTTTTTTGGTACGGAACCCTTCGTGCGCGAGTCCGACCCGCACTTGGCCGGGTTTTTTTTTCTTTATTATGTTCATCACAGTGCACGAAATCAAATTAAGGGTTCATTATTAAGATACTGCCATTTCTATTTTTCTATACCAGAAAAAGTGACAGCATCAACAATTAAAGCCATGTCTTGTTCTAGAATAAATGGAACACTTTCCACAAAAAGTTTCATAATTTTCAAAACCGATTTATTTAAAATACTAGCGGCCGCCCGCGACTTCATCTGTGAGGACAGTATTATTTCTCTATCTCTCGGGAACAGTACATATCTTTTTTCGGGATGAAAGGTACCCATGTCCTTTTCTGTACCCCTGACAACGTGTTTGCAAATTTTCATGATGATTGGTTCAGAAGTTAAGACGTGAAGGCGTAACAAACAAACAAACGGACTGTCGCTTTTATAATATTAAGGACTAGCGGCCGCCCGCGACTTCGTCTGCGTGGAAAGGTTTTTTGCTATCCCTCGGGAACTACACTTTTTTCGGGATGAAAAGTACCCTATGTCCTTCTCTATACCCCTGACAACGTGTATGCAAAATTTCATGATGATCGGTTCAGTAGTTAGGACGTGAAGGCGTAACAAACAAACAAACAAACGGACTTTCGCATTTATAATATTAGCAAGGATAAGGATCGTAAAGAAGATGCTACAGATTAACCACTTACTGCGAAACAAGCTGTCTCTCCAGGTACAATGAACTGTATATGTCCCGACACAGCATTTTCGCTAACACCAGACTCGAACCATTTCTGATTGAGTTCATTGCAGGCTGTGTTGATTGCCATGCGCGCCTCGAAGTTATCCACACAACTCAGTACCAGATCAACTGGCCCGCCTGTCAAGCTACCTGTCCTGGAGTGAAGAATAAATTGTCTGTTACAGTGTTATATTACATCAGTACAAACAACAATGTACCTAATTTAATTAAAAACAAAATCAAGCATCTATAATTCTATGTAGCAAAGGCCAGCCATCAGTTGGAGACTATTAACCAGTCATACAAAAGTAAAGCAACATTCTTACTTGATAGATAGAACCCAGTGTCTGTCAACGCCCCCCAATACTTTACTTGACCACTTAAACATGTTGTTTTTTTATTGATAGGGCAGGATTTACGACCATCTTGCTTGGTAAGCAGGCTGTGGTGTAAGGTGTAGCATGCTTGCCCAGCAAATTCCTATTCACTCTTGCAGTGTGACATTAAAAAAAATTGCTAACAGTTTGTGTATCATTTGTTTGTAATTACAACTCATATTGTAATACTTATACATTTATGCTCAGTGCACTACAAACCTGATAGTATCACAAAACTTCTGGAAATTCTCAACAGTAGTGATATTGTAGTTGTAAGCATCTATGGTCACATCAGGGTTGATATTCTGCAGGGTTGCAGCAGCAGCATCGACTTTGCTTAGGCCTGCTTGGTGCGGTTGAAAGAATAAGCGGTTCATGTTTGCCAGTTCTACTTTGTCATAGTCAAATAAGATGAGCTGAAATAATTCAAATAGTTCAATACCTATCTACTAATAGGACACAAGCTTTCAAGAATTATTTTGTCTAAAATAATTTTAATAACCTAAAACAGTGGTTCTTAACCAGTGGTCTGCGGACCATTCATTTACTGTACTTTACCTCCAAATGCCTCTAATCCAAACAGTGGGTGGTCTGCAAGACGAGATATTTTGTCAAATGGTCCCTCATCGCTAAAAAGTTAAGAACCACTGACCAAAAAGAAGCACTTTTGAAAACATTTTGAAACACAACAACCTCCTTGGCTGAGTGGCTGGGTTTTCAAGGTTCAAGGTCATCTTTGAGGTCCCTGGTTCGATCCCCGGCTGGGTCAATTTAGAAAACGATCTTTTCTATATTGGTCAAAAGACATTACAGTAACAATAAGAAAACTCAAATGGAAATGGGCGAGACATACAATTAAGGGAAAGGAAAAATAGTCAAAAACAATTATGTCTTGGTTTACTGGAAATAGAAAAAGGAAACGTAGCAGGCCGCTAAGGAGATGGGCTGATGAAATAAGGGCTACAGCAAGTGGAGGATGGACAACAATAGCCAAGGACAGGGAGAGGTGGAAAGAGTTGGGGGAGGCCTTTGTCTATAAAAGGCAAACAGACAAATAAAAAAAAAATTAATAAATACTAATGATTTTATAAATAATTATATAATACTAGCGACCCGCCTTTGCTCCACTTCGGTGTGGTGTGGAATTTAAATTATACATATAAACCTTCCTCTTGAATCACTCTATCTATTAAAAAAAAACTACATCAAAATCCGTTGCGTGGTTTTAAAGATTTAAGCATACATAGGGATTTAGGGACAGAGAAAGCGACTTTGTTTTATACTATGTAGTGATGAATATGAAAATGATTGTTAAAAAAATGTATGTATTTAATGTGTGAATGTCTGAATAAAGGCTTTTATTATTATTATTATTCTTTATCTGAATGAGTTATAATGAGTCAAAATTCACCAACCTTGCCGATTCCACACCGTGTCAACATCTCAGCCGTGACACTGCCCACGCCCCCCACACCGACTACTGCTACAGAAAGCTCACGGATCTTCTCATAATTGTCTACTATGCCCATTCTTTTTAGAGCCATCAAACGACTGAAAATACAATGTTAAAACTTGAACTAAGCCATATTACAATATTTTGTTTAGATATTTGTAGTACCTATAGATCAGGTATGGCCAAGAGGTTTGAGATTTCGACGCCGGTGCAGTAATGAGAGTTAAATAAACTGAATAGAAAAGTATGAAAAAATGGCATATAATAACTTATTAAGGTACATCTAAACTCTACCTTGCAGTTGACCACAAGAATTTTTTTTAAACACAAGTAGACCAACTCTATAAGTTTTGCTACCCCTGCATCTTTCTGGAACTCTGGTCAGTGAGAATAATTCGGTTTTGTATGAGTATGAATTAACAAAATATTACAAAGAATATTAAAGCTTCAGCTGTCTTTGAATCAAAGTAACATCACTATTTTTAACAAATTATACTACAAGTAAAATAATATGTTACTTAGATACCCATAAGCTGCAATTTGTGTATTTTTATGTGATAATTTTGTAAAAGTTACCTGTAAGGGTTGGAGTCGACAACTTCAGAAGACATTACATCGATTTTCTGCCTCACAGGACCCACCGTGCCCAGTGCGGCAGCAAGCTTTGCTTCCAGGTCA
Organism: Agriphila geniculea; assembly: GCA_943789525.1. Classification (NCBI taxonomy): domain Eukaryota; kingdom Metazoa; phylum Arthropoda; class Insecta; order Lepidoptera; family Crambidae; genus Agriphila; species Agriphila geniculea. The sequence goes on from OX038871.1 coordinate 26,270,782, forward strand.
CGCACTTTTCGCTGCAATTCTTTAATTGTAGCCATGTCCACTGTATTTTTCACAAAAATATGTTTTAAAACCTCGAAAGATCCTACGACATTCGACAAATCGACACACACACAACAACAACGTCAACAACTTTACTGTCAATGTCACGTCAATGTCAAATCAATGGTTGCATTCCAGCAGGCTAACCGCTGGGTCATCGATCGCCATAGAGTATATTTAAACCATGGAAAGTACTAAAATTAAACTTAAAATAATTATTTTCCATGGTTAAATGTATACTGTGATGACCGATGACTTCGGTTGATGACTTATTGGTCTGCTGGAATGCAGCCAATGTGAAATTGACCTTATTGCTCACAACCTATTTTCGAATATTAGGTATTTAGACTTTAGAGCATTAAACCAAATTTATTAATAATCTAAGATTTGCCAGAAATGTTTTGATAAGGTGTTGATTGATGAACTTTGAGTCTTCTAAAAATTAAAACAACTTTTCACCTCTCCAGCACGAAAAGGGCGCTTTTGGCGCTAAAAACTCGCAGCAAAATCGACAAATAATTAAGAAAAAGAAATAGAGTAAGTGAGAAAAAGATGATAGATCTCTATGTTTTTATTTAAATTTAGCTTTATCTCGATAGAGCAAAATTATCTCGATGACACATACGGATATAACAGCTACCAAGGAGTTTTGAAACAAGGATTGTTGAAAATGGTTCTAAATAAAGAGTATTTATGGACGAAATGAAGTCGCATATAAAATAATATAAAATAAGAAAATTCACAAATTAATGTTTTTTTGGGGGTAAGTGATATTATTTATGGCTGGGGTAAGTTAACTAGGTATTAATAAATAAGAGAAAACACAACGTAATGTAAAACACTTTTTTTAAAACACGTTTTTAAAACGGACTAAATTATTATTACAAAAAATATTGGACTAAAAACATTAAAACGGACTAGTAAAAACAAACTAAAAAGTAAAAAATAAATTCTTCTGTAAATATTTATAAACCTAATACCCTATAACTACAGAAATTTTGAACCTAAAAATTTTAAACCTTAAATCGTGGGGCGCATGCTATAGGTATAGAATATAGATTGACAATATAAAGATGATAAATTTTACAAAACGCGCCCCACGTTTTTTTCAGTAAATTATTATTTTCTGCTTTTTAGTTAAAGAGCTAAGACTAAAAAAAAATATACCATCCCCTACTCTCGCACTCGCACTCGTCAAGACGATTCAAACGAGCCCAAACTCAATCGGGTTGCATGGTTTTATTACAGAGTCCCAGTGGCCTTCTTCCGGCTCCATCATCAGACCCTGGAAACTATTTCCCAACAAAGTACTCGTCAAGACGATTCAAATGAGTCCAAACTCGATGGGGTAACATGGTTTTATTAAAGAGTTCCTGTGTCGTTCTTCCTGCTCCATCATCAGATCCTGAAAATTATTTCCCAACAAAGTACTCATCAAGACGATTCAAATAAGCCCAAACTCGATGGGGTAGCATGGTTTTATTACAGAGTTCCTATGGCCTTCCTCCGGCTCCATCATCAGATCCTCGGACACTATTTCCCATTTAAGTACTCGTCAAGATGATTCAAACGAGCCCAAACTCGATGGGGTTGCATGGTTTTATTACCGAGTTCCAATGGCCTTCTTTGAGCTCCATCATCAGACCCTGGACACTATTTCCCAACAAAGTACTCGTCAAGACGATTCAAACGAGCCTAATCTCGATGGGGTGACGTGGTTTTATTAAAGAGTTCCTGTGTCCTTCTTCCGGCTCCATCATCAGACCCCGGAAACTATTTCCCATTAAAGTATTCGTCAAGACGATTCAAACAAGCCCAAATTTGATGGGGTAGCGTAGTTTTGTTATAGAGTTCCTATGGCCTTCTTCCGGCTCCATCATCAGATCCTCGGACACTATTTCCCAACAAAGTTCTCGTCAAGACAATTCAAATGAGCCCAAACTCGATGGGATTGCACGGTTTCAATATTGAGTTCCTATGGCATGGCCTTTCAGCTTCATCATCAGACCTTGGATCTCGTCTCCCATTAGAGTACTCATCAAGACGATTGTAACGAGCCCAAACACGTTGTATGGTTTCATCATAGAGATCTTATGGCCTTCTTCCGGATCCACCATCAGATCAGCTCAATGACACCATAATATTGCATTGCCTTCCAGTTCTGACCTATGTTCAAAGTTTCAAGTTTTTAGCACATTGGGAATCTAGTACAAAATCGTTCACAAACTTTGCGGAGAAACATACGAACACAAATACAAACAAACAAACCAACGAGAAAGCAACCTAATAAAAATGTGTTAAAAACGACGGGAATCTACTTTACTCTACAACTTGTTACAAAATAACCCCTAATGCCGAATATGGTAGATAGGGACCATCAAACTGAACAACTTTCACTATGGGACCAACTCTGAAATCGCGAAATAAATCTGCTGTTTCATACATTTTGATATTTTAGTTATTTATTTTTGTATGAAACAGCTGATGTATGAAACAGCTGAGATTTTTTTTGCGATTTTAAGTTATCCCAACCCAAAGTAAAAGTTGTTATAATTTTTTTCAGCGATTAATCAAACTATTTTTGTGATAAGTAGGTATACAGGGTGGATTTTTATGACGGTACATAAAGGGTACCTGCCCTTAATGTACCGTACCTTAACCGTTATAGTTACAGGAAAACGTTTCTAGGAGGCCATCCATAACTTTTTAAGATAATATGAACTGCATTCACAGATTTTGGAACAAAAATACAGTTAACAAAAAAAATACTAAAATACCTAAAAAATTTTTTTATGCCAATCGATCCTATTTCATGTGGGGATCAAAATACTCTATGGGACCATTTAAGGTATGAATACTAGAAACGACAGAAATCGCCAAAATCTTTGCCCATACATTTTGTACTAAAAAACGAGAAATCAACTCGAAATATTTTTTATTGCCACAATGGAACAGCTGTTTTTTTACGCGATATCAGAGTTGGCCCCATCGCATAGTAAAAGTTGCTTGTAATGATGAGTAGAACCCACAGCGGGAACCAAATGGTTAAAATTTTAGCGTGTCTAATTATCGAACCTGCTCACAAAATTTCACAAGAATCGGTTTATTAACGCCACCTGAGACGCTCGCTCAGTCAATAAATAAATAATTACAACATAATGAATAGGTACCTGTACCTACCTACCTAATACTTGTAAAAGAAAAAGTTCAACTCTTCACCCGATAATTTTCTCAGCCGGGAATCAAAACCGCGACCTTTGGAAATCCGGTCCAATGCTCTTCCAACTGAGCTAACAAGTCACTAGACTTAGTGGCATCATCAGGGTCCCCCCAGACCTACCGGTTTCGTTTCTTTGCTTTGTTCTACTTGCTGTTTAGAACGCCGGCCAACTAGGGTCATTTTCAATCTATCGCATATTTGGACCAGACCAAATTGGCAAGATAGCCATTAGCTTGGTGTTATCAAATATTATCGTCTGGGTTGCGAAGTAGGAAGCTTCTGGGAGATATGCCACCCTGACCATGGTCTCCGATTGCTAAAAATAAATCGATCGCATATTTATATAAATTGTGAACAGGGTTGTGGGTATCATCATTACCTATCTGAACTATTTTTTGTGTTTTCATAACGATCGTTTAAGGAACAAAGCTCACAAGAACATTCTTATATGTGAAATGTACTTAGATTGAAAATATGTGATAGATTGAAAATGAGCCTCTTGGCCGGCGGTCCATTGCCGAACAGCAAAGCAAAGAACGGAAACCGGTAGGTCTGGGGGGACCCTCATTCTTCATCGTCATAGGCATTCTAAATTTGATTAAGATAAATACTTAGATTTGGCATTTTACGTACTTCAATTACAGTTATTTTAATTATTGCATGTCAGAAAGGCAGAATATGGTTGAACTTATTTGCTACCTATGTGAAATCTCTTACCACCTGTATTCGCAATAAACATATTTTGATTTGATTTGATTTGATTTTAACTATAGTTACTTAAGTAGGTAGGTACTAGGTACTTAAATTAAAAAAGTTAAAGTGGATTACGAAAAGCGCGAATTCGAAAAAGCTAAAAATAACCCAAAAGAAGTGTGGAAGGTTATTAAAACAGTTACGAACTCTAACCAGGCTAACTCCTGAACATTTCGAGCGACAACATCTCCTCTATCAACTCTGTTAACGAGTACTTCGTAAATATAGGCACTCATTTAGCCCAAAAAATTTCAGCTCCTTCGTCCCCATCACAGGACAATCCCTCTCCCCACTCAGATTCTGTCTGTAATTCATTTGTTATCCTCCCCATCGATGAGACAGAGGTGAAGCGTCTTATTCTTAATCTACGCAGTGACAGCTCTACAGGTTGGGATGAAATCTCACCGCGTGTGATTAAGCAGTCTGTAGCTTCTTTAGCCACACCTCTTACGCACATCTTCAATCTTTGTATAGAGAACGGTGTTTTCCCTGTCTGCTTTAAAAAAGCCGTTGTCCACCCTATTCACAAGGCGGGGAGCAGGGACTGTGTCTCTAATTATAGACCCATCTCAGTTCTCTCGGCACTATCGAAGATTTTTGAGAGGTACCTTAACGCTTCACTAATAAAATATCTTAATAAATTTCACATCTTATCGGATAACCAGTATGGCTTTCGGAGTGGTATTTCCACAGAAGATGCTGTTTCGAGCCTTACAGAAGCTATTGTATCGCACATTGATAATAAGGAGAAGTGTTATGGTATCTTTCTAGACCTGTCTAAGGCTTTCGATACAGTCTCTGCTCCCATCCTTCTGTCCAAAATGGAGTCTATTGGAGTTCGAGGTATCAGTTTGGACATGTTTAGAAGTTATCTGTCTGGCCGAACGCAATGCGTTAAAATTGGTGGTTTGCTTAGCGATGAGGCACCCATATGCTATGGGGTGCCTCAAGGCAGCATTCTGGGCCCAACGCTCTTCCTCATATACATAGACCAGTTATGCCGCCTCTCTCTTAAAAACTGTAACATCTTTACTTATGCAGATGACACGGCTCTTTTGGTCTATGGAGAAAATTGGGCTTCTGCCAAGTGCTATGCTGAGACTGCTCTGCGTTGTGTCAGCAAATGGCTGTCCACAAATCTACTGACACTTAATTTTGATAAATCACAGGTTCTAAAATTTAACATCGACAGGTCTCCCAAGCCTGAATTAACTACTTCAGCCTCAGATATAATACTACACAATTGCCAGGACACAGACTTGCATTCGTGTCTCTGTAAGCCATTGAAATCTGTAAGTAGCGTAAAGTATTTAGGCATTCACCTTGACGATGGGCTTGACTGGCATGTCCAGATTGAAACTCTTACAGGTAGAGTCCGGAAACTTATTTATATTTTTAAAAATCTACGTCACTCAGCTGACCTTACCACTCTCTTTACGGTTTACTTCGGATTATGCCAGTCCATACTATCCTACTGCATTTCTGTTTGGGCAGGGACTAACAAAACATCCCTATTAAAACTTGAGCGTGCTCAGCGAGCTGTTCTCAAGGGCTTACTATGTAGGCCTAGGACCTATCCAACCGTGAGACTGTATGCGGAGAGTGATCTTGCGTATGATCCTGCGTAAACATTCTTTACTGCCTCTCGATGACGTTACGTCTTCAAGACGCCACGGTACTCTTGTTTGTCCGCAGGTTGGATGTCGTACAACTTGGGCTAAATACCAATATAATGCTCTTAGTTCACAAATTTATAACAGAGTTCACAAGATAAAACGAATATACTCACTTACTAAGTACAAATTAAAAAAAACTGTGCATGAATATCTGTTATCTCTTAATTACGATGAGACCGAAAGTTTAATCAAATAATGCACTCATTACACCACACACACACACACACACACACACACACACACACACACACACGCGCGCGCGCGCGCGCGCGCACACGCACGCGCGCACACACACACACACACACACACACACACATTTAGTCTTGTAACCTAATAATACTTACGTTTTTTTAACGCTTTACCAGCGCTTTAAGAAGTTTTTATACGCAATGCTAAAGGGAGGAGTCACCAACTCCTAAGAAACAGGATTCGTCCTAGTTTAGGAGTTGGTGTTATTTTTGTTTTGTAACTCTGAAAAATCTTTATAATAGTGTAAAGTAAAAATGTAATTTATTTATTTTGGTTGAATAAATTATTATTTATTATTTATTTATTATTTATAAATTAACTAGGCAATTAGGAAAAGTAGAGTTTTATATTTATACCTTTATATGAGGAGCTCGGTGGCGCAGTGGTTTAGCGCCTGGTCCCGCTGGGCCAGACGCAATCGCTATTGCGGAGGTTAAGCAACGTTCGCAAGGGTCGGTCATGGGATGGGTGACCAAAAATTTATTATCTCGAGCTCCTCCGTGCTTCGGAAGGCACGTTAAGCCGTTGGTCCCGGCTGCATTTGCAGTCGTTAACACCCACAATCCGCATTGGGCCCGCGTGGTGGGTTATGGCCCGTCCTCCTTATCCACCCATTAGGAAGGCCTGTGCCCCAGCAGTGGGGACATTGAAATGGCTGGTGGACAGGTCAGAGTTTTATATAATAATTTTTTCGTAGAATTAATATGGTACTTTCCTAACTAACTAGGCTTAAAAAAATAAATTAAAAATTAAAATTAACTAACTATCTTAAGTAGCGAAACGAGTCACTGTGACGAAAGCTTCTTTTACACAGCTAATGGAAACTACCTATACCCTCACAAACAGAGAAAATTTTTCGACGAAAACTGATATTATGTAAAGTATTTTCGAATAAAATTGGAAACTGCTCGCTCACTCTTTAATGAGATAGGTACTTAAGTACTTATTTTATTAGGTACATAATGATTATACCTACGTTAATACAGTATAGGAACATTCCAATCTCAAAGTCAATTAAAATGATAATAGACAGTGATCCGCGGCAACTTCACTCTAGTAGAATGTATGGCAAAGAGAAAATTTTAACCTAAGACAACAAACTTAACCTATAAAAAGATTACTTATTTAACTAATATAACAATAATAGAACCGGATTATAAGCTCGTTATCCGCTAGGAACATTCGGGGTTTGACGGTTAAGCCGTCTGACCGGTCCGTCCTCCGAAGCCCTACCAGTCCCCACGTGGTGCGTTAATCAACAGACAGACAACACCAGTGTATACGGGAAAGCCAACCGAAACGGTGGTACGGTCCTTTTTAACAATGAACTATTTTGAAGTTTATGTTGCGCAGTTATTTTTTTAAAAATTCGAATTTGGAATAGATCTGCAACTCGAGAGTAGAAAACTAAAAAAAAAAGTGTTTATATTGTAGAGTGATTGACAAACAAAGTTTTAGAAGTTAATACACGGAAGCTTTTGGTAAGTAGTTATTTAATAAAAAATTACGTGCGCTATGGCCCGAAAAGTTTAGTATGAAACTTTTCCTTACTTTTCCTTGCTTTTGCTGGCAGCGGTTTAATTTGCGCTTTTTGTAGTTAGCCCAAGTTAATGTGTGAAAATAGTATTTTCAGTTTGATCGGCAAAAGTTATGCTTCTATATTTTTATAAAATTTATAACCAGTCCCAGAAATATTATCAAATAATAAAGTTGTGCAAAACATACTTAGTTAGGTACCTCGATAACCTAGGCCTAGGCCTATTCTCCTCTTGATACAACAAAAAAAGGCCTATCTCTAGAGATTAGAGGCAGGGTATAGTTAAATCCTAGGTTGCGTCTCAGGGTTGCGTATGTGAGAGAGACTGATAAACCCAAAAGTATTGTTATTTATTCCAAAAAATCCTTATTTGAATAATTCATTAATTTATTCATGTGTTTAACCTTAAATTTCGTTGGTTAAAATAACTCTACATAAAATACCTATCTACCTACTCGATTTAGCGGGGAGGCAAAATAAACTCAATTCGGTACTGAACTTATCGAATTAGGTAGTAGGGTGAATATGCCTATTACCAGCCCCCCTAAGATTTTTCAACTTTGAATCTCTGTTACTGCCACAATTACGGTCTTAAAAATACTGTTGATACAGTTTTAGATAGCTTGATTTATCTTTATTACGAAAATAGTACTTAGTTTTACGTAGTTTCGTGGAAAAAAATACAGAAGCGTTTAAATGCATGACGGGCGAAAAACCATAATTCCAGCCGCCTTAGCCCTAATATCTGCCGCTTTGTTCCCTAATTCCAGCCGGGTACAGGATGTTCCAAAATAAAACAACCATTTTATATGAAATCAAATAATATTAATTAAGTAACTCTCAATAATTATAATAAAATACTAGAGGCTTTAAAATTATGGTTCCCATAAAAAGGTCATTGAAACTTATACCTCTCCTGTAGATATTAATCAACTTAAAATATATAAATATATTGAAAATTGCATAAAATAAATAAATGTGGTTTAATTAATATACATATAATCAACGAGTACGAGATGGTTTTAATTATTTGAAACCTTTTAAAGCGTTTTTAAGAAGTGGAATTCAATATACATTTTTTATATTAAATTTATTTTCTGTTTCTATAATTGATGAAAAGTATGAATTTAATTATTTTTACATTTTTACATGTAATTTAAAAAAACAACGAAATAATTAAAATCATATTTGAGAACATCCTGTATCTTGCCGTAAAGTTTTGAAGACCGGCTGGAGCTAAGTTCTAATATAGTTCCTAATGTCAGCCCCTAATTTGCAGAACAAATAACTTTGGAATTGAACATTATTCACACGGCTGTATTTAGGTCATTGGGTGTAGTGTTAGTAATTCTAGTGAATAGCATTACAAATTCCAACCTTAAGACGAGCAAATTAAGATGAATTTGATTTCTTTAGCGAAAGTTAAATACCCAACATCAGCCCGCGGCTGATAATAGAAAGTTATTGAAAATCACCCAGTCAAACTCCAGCCCCCTATTTTTTCCGAAATTAGTAAATTTAATTACAAACTAGTAATCTCAAAACGTTATATTTCTAATCTACTACTAGTATCAAAGCTTAAAAGCATAAAAAAATAGCATCATGCCTTGGTAAACACACTTCCCAAAGTTCGCATCGATCGTTCTTTTATACTGTTTTTCAAACATAGTCACCTCTACTCGGTCTCGGTGAACATTGTTGTAATAAAACGAACGTGTGGTTTTGTGACGACTGACATTTATTTCAAACAGACTTTCTTAATACATCACAGATGGCGCTAGTAGCTACTCACTAAGCAAATTATTTTGTTATGCACATACCTATAACCGACATCCTCCTTTAACAAAATAATCAAAACAATGTAAAACCAATTAAACTTCAGAGATGCCCATTAACTTAAGAAATTTGTAATGTTTAATAGTACAAAGGCTTTTTGTTAATAAGTCTGCAGGCATATCAAAAGTTGGTACATATTTAATTTTTACATTATTGTTTGCTACACATTCCCTGACAAAATGATGACGAACAACATGTTTTGTTCTTTTGTGAAATAATGGATTTGCAGATAATTTTAAAGAACATTGGTTATCAGTATATAAACTTATAGGAATACTATCATTAAAACATGTATTATACTGACTCAAATAACTAACGCTATAAGAAATGTCTGGTCTGGTCAATACAGATAGATACAGCAAACTCCCTATTAAATTCTGATAAGGAAATGTTTCATCACACTGATCATTTAATTTTTTTTTTCTAATTTTAGATGTTTCCATAGGAGTATCTGAAGTTTTACACTGACTCATATTAAATCTAGCCAAAATATTGTTAACAAATTGCTTCTGGTCAATGGTAATACAATCATTTTAAATTTTTACATTCTTGCCGAGGCATTGGGATATCTGACCTAAATCCTTTATTTTGAACTCACATTCTAAAACATTTTTTAAATTTGTATAAGAAGTTTCACAGTTATAAAACACGAAAAAATCATCTACAAATAAAGCAATAAACACTTTAACATTATCATAACATTTTGTAAAAAGACATGGTTCATAACTTGACTTGGAATAACCTAATTTTAACAAACATTCTTCTACCCTAGTATACCAAGCTCGGGCAGATTGTTTCAAACCATATATTGCTCTTTTTAATTTAAGAACTTTGTTTTCACAATTAACAAAATCTGAATTATCTGGTATTTCTGTATAAACACATTCATTAATATGACCATTTAAGAATGCTATAGGAACATCTAAGTGATTCATTTAGATCAAGTTGTACACTTAAGGCAAATAATAATCTCAACGTAGAATACCGCAACACAGGTGAAAATGTCTCATTAAAGTCAACACCTTTAACTTGGGTAAACCCTTTTGCAACAAGCCTTGCCCTGTAACGCACTTCACCATCACTATTGTACTTCTTTTTAAATACCCACCTATTTTTCACTACTGTACCCACACTTGGTCTGTCCACTAATTCCCACGTATCATTTTCACTGAAAGATTGTAGCTCCTCCTTCATTGCCCTCTTCCACTGCTCTTTTTTTTAACTGATTTACTTGACTGTTAGTATTCTCTTTGGAAATTTCATCCACTTCCGAAGTAGTGAGAGATTCATGAAAGTCATCTTCTGAGCTTGATGTGTCACTCGGGACATATGTTTCATCATTCTTTTCCTTCGACTTGTCAATCTCAACCACTTCTTCTACCACTTTTCAGGACTTTGAAGTAATGGCTTTTCTTCTACTATTATGTTTATACAACTGTCACTCCTAACATCTTCCATTATTATAACATCTCTTGCTACAGTTACTGCGCGGCTCTCAGGATTGTACACACGATAACCCTTCACATTTTCAGAGTATCCAACTAGGTACATCTTCTGAGCCTTCTTGTCCCACTTTTTTCTTCGTTCTTTGGGTATGTGAACCATAACTGGGCTACCGTACACTCGTAAATGACTGACATTTGGTTTCCGGCCCGTCCACACCTCGTATGGGGTAGTACTGCGCTCAAGAGCGGCTACTGGTGATCTATTCTTTAAATACACCGCTGTATTCACAGCCTCTGCCCATAATGGTTTATCAAACTGAGCATCAAACAGGAGACATCGTGCTTTCTCAACAATTGACCTATTATATCGCTCGCAAAGCCCATTTTGTTCTGGCGTGTAAGCGTTCGTTTTCTGGTGGACTATGCCATTTTTCCTTAAATAACTTTCCATTTCTATAGAACAGAATTCTCCACCATTATCAGATCTAAGTACCTTAATTTTCTTTGACTGCTGGTTCTCTACTAACTCTTTAAATTCTCTGAAATATTTGAATGTTTCATTTTTATTCTTGAGAAAATAAACAAAACACATTCGGCTATAGTCATCTACGAATAATAAATAATATCTGGCCATACCAAGTGATTTATTCTCCATTGGCCCACATAAATCGGTATGGACAGATTCAAGTACATTCTGAGTTTTGCTTGAACTGAGAGGGAATGGTAATCTTGTTTGTTTACCCTCACAACATACAACACAACTCGACTTGCTGGCACCACTCTTATCCTGGTACGTCACACCATCAACTGCTCCATGTTTCATTTTGTCAAGGTCATTGGCATTTATGTGACCGAGTCGTCTATGCCAAGTTGTACAAGAAGTCTGCACTGCAGCTGCCAAGACTTGCTCAGACTTCACAATGTTTAATCTGTACACATTATTTTCCAAACTAGCTTCACCAATACAAACATTCTGAGCATTGTAAATGTAACAACCACTCTTGCTAAAGCATACTCTGTTACCATTTTCAATAATTCTGCTCACTGACAACAAATTCGTAGTCAAGTTTGGAACACACAAAACATTGTTTACTTCTATCTCATATTCTGTATTTTTAACACACGTAGTTAATCGTAAATTACCAGAGCATAGAACTTGTACACTTGTTTGGTTAGCAACTATAATCTCTTTAGTTATCGGCTTGTACGAAATATTTGACAATGAGTTTGCATTTGATACTAAATGATTGCTGGCCCCGGAATCAACATACCAGTCGTTAGTGTTGAATTTTTTGGAAAGAAAAACTGCGCTAAAAGCATTTGTCGTTTTCATTCTTTCAGCTGAAGGACACTGGTTTTTAAAATGACCAATCCTTTTACACTTGTAGCAACGAATCACTTTTTGCGCGGAGGCCGGCTTTTTTAGGATATTGACATTTCTGACAGATTGCGTTTCGTTACTGCTGTACGTTTTCCCGCGCTTTTGAGCAATAAATGCACTTTCTGTTTCTGATTTAACCTCAAAATCTGAACTCATGTCGAGTAACTTGGTTTTAATAGCATCAGCACTGATTTTCATGCCTGAATGTTCAATTGCCATGATCATAGGACTAAATTTTTCAGAAAGTCCCGCAAGCAACAGCGAGCCGATCCATTCGTCATTAATTTCGAAACCGGTACCTTTTAATTTCTGTGCCGTTTCTACCAGCTGGGTTACGTAACTGGTCATGGAATCGCAGGTTTCCAAGCGAATAGATATCAAACTTCTTAATAGACTAATCTTGCGCGTGAAACCTGAATCGTCAAACAGCGATTTTAACTTGCTCCATAAACCTCGTATCGTATCTTGATTCTTGACATGGGAATAAAGAGATGGATCAATCGTCATGATAACTTTGGCGCGGGCTCGTTTATCTGCGACGCTAGGTAGATCGGCGGCGATATCGTTCAAATCGACGCCTTCCAAGATCATGTAATTTTCGACTGCAAACGCCCAATCGTCATAATTTTCACGACCTTTCAGTTTCGGCACATTCACGGAATAACTGGCTGACATTTTAGAACACTGTTATCTACTTTTACTGCCGATAAACTAATAAAATATGGGACTGGGCCCATAACCTAATAAAACGAACGTGTGGTTTTGTGACGACTGACATTTATTTCAAACAGACTTTCTTAATACATCACAGATGGCGCTAGTAGCTACTCACTAAGCAAATTATTTTGTTATGCACATACCTATAACCGACATGTTGTGTGAATTGTAGGTGACGTGACGGGGTAATAGTGATTTTCCAACGTAGAGGATTAACTAGGGGTGTGGCTCCATTAAACAGTTTCCGATTTTTATTGTTTTTTAATTAAAGCAAACCAAAACCTTTTGGGGGCTGGAATTAGGGGGGGGAGGGGGCTGGAGTTAGGCATATCCACCCTACCTACTTCGTAACAATAAAAATAAAAAATTGCATAACAACACATAACTTTTCCGCCATAAATAACTTAATACCAAACTATATTTAATTTAACTGCTTATGCCTATTCTCATTCATACTAGTTATATTGTTAATTTTGTGATGTTACGTTGGAATTTAAATAATGAGCTCTATAAAAAACAACGATCTTATTTAAAATCTGGTTGATCCGGTCCTATCTCCGAAAAAAGTATGTCAGAACTAAAACGAGTTGTTTAGATTTATTCGTTTATGGTAAAGCCTTGAGAAAAGTTGTTTTTTTTTGTTGTGAATTAAAAAAATACAAATAGACATACTTAGTCAATAAGCATAAAAAAATCAATAAGTAATAATACATTGTGAGACAAGTTAGCTTAGGTTGCTCATTGCACACAAGGCTGTGGGTTGCAGTAACTCAGCCGTGTGTGCAATAAGCAAGAGCTCACGAGTTTCATACGATGTTTTTCAACACATTTGCGAGAAAAAAAAACAAAGTAATTTGCCACAAAGCAACAAATACGACAAAAACAAAATGTGATAATTATGATGGGAAAAGGCACGCAGGTTTTTTTTTGTCACACGCCCAATGCAAGAATATTTTGCGAACAAAGGGGTGATTGAGCATACAGCCTACTTCAAAATTAAAATTTTAATTGATAAAATGCAAGTATTGTAATATTTTATAACAAAATATTGTGAATTATGAATAATTTGATAATAATAAATATTTGTTTGACGTAATTAAGGACTTACACATTTATTTATTCCAAAAATGTATATGAATTTTCAGCGGCATAAAACTTCTTAGCGCTATCGCACACGGGCAACTTAGTCTCCCAGCAACTGTTTTGTCTCTCACATCGAGTCCACGGGTTTATATGGAAGCGCGCACACGAAGCGTCTGCAACTTTTCATACAAATCACGTGAGAGACAAAAAAGTTGCGGAGACAAAAGTTTCCCGTGTGCGATAGTTACTAAAAAAATAACTGTATTACCCGGTTAAATTGGGAATGCTCTGTTTACTCGCGTAGAACTTGTAGTAAGGTTCTAATTTAACTTTGTAGGGATAATTCTATAACCAACTAGGTAGTGTTTTATATATTATTGCACGCGTTTGTTATAGCTCGGTTTATGGCCCCAAAAGCGATGTATTAGGGCTCACTTTACGAGCAAGTGTGTTAAAAAGGTATTTTAGTGCAGACCTAATAATTATAAGTATTAGCATATTTTATGTATTTATTAGATGCTCATTTACATTTTATTTGGAGTTTTAAATTTTTTAAGTATTGAAAACAAATTATGTTTTTACTTTGATTGTTTGCACGTTCAGTTATTATAATAGATGAACTGACAAAATCGTGTTTTTGATAAGTAATAAAAAAAGTATAATGTCCAGAAAAAGCAGAATTAAATTACGGAAAAATACCTTTATTCTTGACTAATATATTTGTTAATTTACAATTTGCACAATTTAAAACTAATCTAAATACTCATTAATGTAAAATAGCTTCTACTATCTATAAATCATACTTACATTTGTTACACAATCGTTTTGCAATACTTACCAGCAGAGCTACTCAAATGGCCACTTTTCTAGCTGTTCGCTAACTCAAAAATTAAAAATAAGCCATAAACTCCAAAATTACGTGTCGTAGCGTAGGCTTGTCAATTCCATACAATACAACAATGTCTGTGATTTACATAAACTTGTGACGTATGACTCGATCGTTTAATTGCTTATTTTTAAGCTTTAAAGTTAGCGAACGAATAGAAAAGTGGCCATTTGAGTAGGGGGGCAGGTTTTATTACCATAATAATTCTTACGATTTCAACCGATAGAATGATGTCCCTTTATTGAAGTGAAAACTTCTTTAGTGGCGTTATACGCTTTTTTGTAATGGGAAAAAATACTAAACTCGCGTCAGTCAGTAAGAATCACGTGACCCTGACCAAAAATTCGTAAGATGGATGTGACTGATGGAGAGTAGACAGCCGGTGGCGGAAGTATCCCCCTCTCTTTCTACGGGGCGCGGTGAAAATGGCGGTGCGTCATTTCAAGACGTAAACACTTGTCACCATAGCAACGCGCTTTTAATTCAATGTCAAAACGCTAGATTTTCTGTCAAGCTATGGATAAGACATTCGTACAATACTGGTTCTGTATTCGTAAATTCAAATGCAGAGTAAATTCGTAAGACGGCAATTCGTGCAAAATTATTCCCTAACCATTCCAAAATATCAAAAATGCACAACGTTAATATTCAAGTTTTCACTTCTGCCGGCACTCCCGGAGTGCAACCCGATTTTTTTTCTAATAAGATTTTCATCATGATCGCAGATTATGATTTACAAAGGAAGCATGTTGTTAGAATAGAAATGTCATGTCCCTTGTCATTCACCGTTACCGCATACAAAAAAAAGTTGGGAGTTACAAGTCGTGATAAAGTTTGGCCACATGATAGAAAGATCTGTAGGCTGTTTCTAACCAATATTGAGCTGGGCCAAACTATCCTAACATACAGTTCCATACGGCGGCGGGTTGAATAGCGCACTTTTCCCGGCTACATTCTAAAAACTATAACAATTCAGGTTTAGCTAATAGGTCAAATGTGGTATCATTTTCGGATAAATCAATAACGTAGAACTTATTTCTGATATAAAAAAATTCAATTTATTAAGCAGTTTCTGAAAAATTACACAATAACCAACATTTTTAAACTTCATTTTTAGGGTTCCGTAGCCAAAATGGCAAAAAACGGAACCCTTATAGATTCGTCATGTCTGTCTGTCTGTCTGTCTGTCTGTCTGTCTGTCTATCTGTCTGTCTGTCTGTCTGTCTGTCTGTCTGTCCGTCCGTATGTCACAGCCACTTTATTCCAAAAGTATTAGGACTACATAGTTGAAACTTAGTACGTAGGTGTATTCTGTGAACCGCTTTACGATTTTTAGACAAAAATAAAAAAAAATAAAAGATTAAGGGGGGGCTCCCCATACATGGAACTGAAACTGAAAATATTTTTTTTCATCAAACTAATACTTGTGGGGTGTTTATAGATAGGTCTTTGAAAATGACATTGAGGTTCCTAAGACTATTTTTTTTTAAAGTCAACCGTTTGAAAGATATATGCCACCAAAGTGGTAAAATGTGTGTCCCCCCCCCTTTAACTTTTAAAGTAAGAGGGTGAAAAATCTAAAAAAAATATCAACTATAGATCTTAATAAACACTTTCAACGAAAATTATTTTGAACGAGATACAGTAATTAGTTTTCGAGATATAGTACATTTTCAAAAACCGCAAATATAACTTTGTCATTCATACAAACACTGTGAAAAACAAAGTTATTTTTTCAGACGAAAAATGATAGCGGTATTAAAATATGGTATGGTATAATGTACCTACGGAACCCTACTGCGCGTGGCCCGACACGCACTTGGCCGGTTTTTTAGTTTAGGTATTGGCACTTGTTTCAGTATTTTCAAAAAAACTACTTTAAAGAAGCGTTTTTCGGGTTAATTTGTTATATGTTTTTGTTATGCTAACAATATTTCATACAATTTGAGCCTAACCCAAGTAGTTTAAGTACATTGTTTGCGGACATACAGCTAGTCAAAAATATGCATTTTTTCACGAAATAAAAAAGGTTTCCGTTTCGTTCAGAAACATTTTTCAGGTTTTTTGTTTATATTTCTGTAAAGTTAATTAAATTTTCTACAATTTGAGCTTAATTTGAGTAGTCTAGGTCTATTGGTTGCAGAGACATAGCTGGTTAAAAATGGGCTTTTTATTGAAATTAATTGAAAAAATCTTATCTTTGACTAGCTGTGTCTTTGCAACTAGTAAACCTAGACTACTCAGGTTAGGCTCAAATTGTAGAAAATTTAATTAACTTTACAGAAATATAAACAAAAAAACTGAAAAATGCTTCCGAACGAAACGCAAACCCCTTTTATTTCGTGAAATAATGCATATTTTTGACTAGCTGTGTCTCCGCAAACAATGGACCTCAACTACTTGGGTTAGGCGCAAATTGTATAAAATATAGTTAACATAAAAAAACATATAACAAATTAACCTGAAAAACCCTTTTTTAAAATATTTTTTTTGAAAATACTGAAACAAGTGCCAATACCTAAACTAAAAAAATGAAGTTTAAAAATGTTGGTTATTGTGTAATTTTTCAGAAACTGCTTAATAAATTGATTTTTTTTATATTAGAAATAAGTTGTACGTTATTGATTTATCCGAAAACGATACCACATTTGACCTATTAGCTAAACCTGAATTGTTATAGTTTTTAGAATGAAGCCGGGAAAAGTGCGCTATTCAACCCGCCGCCGTATGGAACTGTATGTAAGGATAGCTTGGCCCAGCTCAATATTAGTTAGAAACAGCCTACAGATCAGTTTCTATCATGTGGCCAAACTTTATCACGACTTGTAACTCCCAACTTTTTTTAGTATAGAGGTTCATACCTACTAATAGGATACACGCCCTAGCTAATATCTCTTCATCCAATTTTTTATCGTCAAATGGTTTCTTTATTTAAATAATGTAAATTATGAATTTCGATATACGTAGATAGACCTTGAATAGGCAAGGTGAGGTAATTTTTAACGTTATCTGTTAGCCTATTGCCAGCGTACAATTTCCATTTTTTTCAAATATAAATTGTTTTTCAATAATATATCACTTGAAAACAAGTTCGTTAAATGGGGCCTTTAGGGCATTAGCTAGAGACAGACGTTGTTTATGTATGTTTTTTAGGTACCTAATTATTTTTTTCTTTAAACTCGATAGTTCTTTGCATAAAACTCTTTGAGATATCATCATCATCCTACTTGTTTTGGGTTATCATAAACTATAGTCCGTGCCCGTTAAACTTGCATAAACGGTCATTGCCCTCTTCTGTTCTGTACCAAGAATCATACTAAACTGTCGCTAACATTACATCGTTCGCGTTTTATAATAATACACAGCGTATTACAACATAAAAATTACGAATCAGTAGGACACATGCAATAAAAATTAATCATCATTCATTTTTTATTTTTATTCATAATTTAAAATATATTTTATTATTGTTAATAATAACAAAGCGAAATACCTTCCAATAAGTTAAAAACTAAATCAATTAACCCACTAAATAATACCCCGACGCAAAAAGGAACATACTGCCGTAGTATTTTAGTTGGTCGTGACTAGGGTTGGGTAAATTTCACGAAAAATTTCGGTCTGTGAAATATTTAGAATAAATTTCATTTTGGTTTGAAATATTTCAGTTTAGAGTGAAATTTATTTTTATGTTTCATCAGACCTAAATAAAACAAAATTACATGCATTTTCTCAATATATCAACATAATTATAGAACAAAACAATAAACAAATAAGTTGGCTTAAATTACGAATAGCTTTGGCTATTTTACAACTTTTAATAACAAAATATTCAATGTCTGTTTCGATTGTTGGCCACGATGGCGTAGAAGAAAAACGATTTTATCAACATTACGAAGGAATATGTAGAAAACTAACAATAAAAATCGCAAAGTTTAAATAAAAATACCTAATATTTATGTATATTATTATTTATTTTTGGAAATGGGTGATATTTTTGATAAATTTCAATTATGTCGACTTAAAAAATCTATAATATTATCGAGCTGCTCGCAAAATTTCACGAGAATCAGTTGAGAAATGGGACCTGTAGAGGAGAACAGACAGCTAGAAAGTCAGACTAAAATATGTTTATGTATATATCTCCGCCAGTTTAAAGAATTAAAAAAAAAAAAACTTGCTCGACAGTAAAATTCTATATTATTTTCGAACCTGTCCACAAAATTTGACGAGAATCAGTTGAGAAATGCGCCTGTAGAGGAGAACAAACAGTGCTGGAATAGCGGACTGAAATGTTTCGAAAAACAGGGTACAAAAAAAAATGTTTATGTTATAGGCAAACGCCGAAGCTCAGTCACTCCTAGGTTTGTCTAGTCAAACCTCAGGTTTGACAAGAAACCTTAGTCAAAGCCCAAAATTAAATCGTGTTTCGGCTTAAAGACCAAAATAAAATCGTGTATCGTCTTAAATTCCTAACCTATCACGTGTCCTATAGGAGTAACGCAGACTCTTTGACTAAACTTAACCTCAAGATTATGAAAAACATCATTCATTTCCGATGTGGTATTTAGTCAAAGCTGCCTTACTCCTGTAAGTCACGTGATAGATTAGAAATTTAAGACAATCGCGAAGCGCAGCGGAGCGTGCATCTTAAATTTCGTGGTTATTTTCTTTTAAACAGACAACAGACATTTTTTGTTTAGAGGAAGATTGTTAATTTAGTTAAATTTTCACTCTACAGAATGTGTTTTTCATAGTTGTACAAACAAAATATCAAATTCTGTGCCTAATTTAAGCGTGACTGATCAAACCTCGATTTGATCGTATTGAGTTTCGGCTTTCGACTGCCCAAGTTAGTCTCTCCTAGGTTTGGCCATAAATTCGTCAGTCTAAGGCCGAAATATGCCATTGGTTTTGGACTTTGACTAAGCCTTCTTGTCGAACCTGAGGTTTGACTAGGCAAACCTAGGAACGCCGGGACTTCGGGGTTTGACTATAATGTATATATAAGTTTCGACCCTGCTCACAAAATTTAACAAGAATCGGTTAAGGAATGCGACCTGGGGACTTACCATCAGCAAATAAGAAAGCGTTCAGTTCAAAAGCAGGCCTTAAACAGGACTGCTTAAGGCCTGCTTTCATACTAACCTTTGAGATCATAGTACGAAAAAGTAAGGCAGTTCAATATAGATAAGTCCTGCTATAAGAGCTCATAGTAAGGCCCCTGGGGCCGTATTACGACCTCTTATTTCCTGGCAGTTTTCTGACTGGCTATCAATCTTTTAACTGCTATAAACCGGGAAAGAGATGTAACTATAGCAATTCATAAACCTGGCAAGTTTTAAGAGGTTGTAATGCCCCCCCCCCCCCTGTACAGGAGAACAACAGCGCCGGAAAGCCGGACTGAAATATGTTCTTTTATACATCTCCGCCATTTTGAAAAAATTCGAAAAACTGGCTCGACCATAAAATTCTAAATAATTTTCGAACCTGCTCACAAAATTTCATGAGAATCGGTTGAGAAATGCTACCTGTAACCTATAGAGGAGAACAAACGGACAGCAGGAAGGACATACGAAAGAATTGTTGCCCAAGCTGAAGCAGAGACGCTTCGCTCGCGCTTCGCGCTCGCTCGGTCAATTACCTAAGCTTTTAAATTTCATTTAATACGTTAAAATAGTAAACTAATTCAGAAAATAAGGGATTTCTAGTACTGGAAATAAATTTCACTCAAAAGTGAAATATTTCAACCCGTTTTGAAAGATTTCATAAATTTCATATAAATTTAATTTTCATTTCATTTAAATTTTCACTGGACCCATCCCTAGTCGTGACGTCAGTGGTTGTTCGATGCAGGAAAATACAACGGCAGTATGTTCCTTTTTGCGTTGGGGTATTATTTAGTGAGTTAATTGATTTAATTTTTATCTTATTATATCTTAAATAAAATAAAAATAAAATAAAATAAAATAAATAAATCTTATTGGAAGGTATTTCGCTTTATTATTATTAAATAATAAAATATATAGGTATCTAAATCACAATAACAGTTCCTATTTAATTTTAAGGAGTTCCCTTATTTATCTTCAAAGTCCAAGGTCCAATGCCAATAAAATTTAAATTAATATATACCCTTGATGTAAGTATCTTTTTTCAGACGAAAATGAAAATCGGTTCATAAACAAAGAACACAGTATTACAGTATTACAAATAGTCTAATCAATAAAGGAGTTGTAGAGTGCGTGAGCGAATACATGCCTACGCGATTTCTTCAGAAACTTGTTTACGGTGCCCCCTCATGTAGATACCTACTGCACAAAAAACAGCGATTTTACACAAAAAATAACGTATGCCGCGATATTCCACATGATTCCGCGTGGAACTTCCGTTCTGGTCCGTAGCGGAATTACGCAAAAAGCTCGTACCTACAAAAAATCGGTGAGAAAATCGGAACGAGTCTGCGACGGATCGGTGGAGGAAAAACGTTGTTATTTCTAAATAAAACTCTTTTTCATAATTTTTATTGTTTCATTTTAATGAGGGTACCTTATTTTACGATATTTACATGAAAGAAAAGCACCTACAAGTAAGTTGTAAAATCACAATAGCCTCATCTGCCAGGCCCTTAAAAAACTGATTCCGACCACACAGAACATCGATTTTCTCAGTATTTAGATCGATGACATAACCTTTTTAACTAATACAGTCTAGACTAGATACTCTGTACAAATCATAAACGGAAACCTAAAGTTGAAAAATTAAGAAAAAACATTTTAGACGCGCATCCGATCGGCCCGTAGCCAGCTTCTAGCAGATGCGTCAAATTTTTTTGAGGCCCGGCGTGGTTGATTCGTCCAAGGGCCCGGCACACGACTGGGGTTTGAACATACTGAAAGTCATTCCTGAAAGTCATCTCGTCTAGGAAGTGAGCCGGAATAGGGGAAGAGGTTAAAGGGCTCAATTTTGTGTTTTTCACTGATATATGTACAAAAGGGTGCGTCGTAGAGAAAAGTGTTTTTCTACCCAATGGAACCTTAATTTTTTCTCTACTATTTTATTTTAAACTTGAGAAGACTTTTAGTATGTTCACACCTTAGGGCTTAGCCTGTGATGTGCTAAGGCACCCTTAACAAGTTTCTTAATAAATAGAGTATGAATTCGCTCACGGACTCTACACCCCCTTTTTACCGACTTCAAAAGGAGGGAGGTACTCAATTCGACCCGTTTTTTTTTTTTTGTTTTTTGTATGTACACCGATTACTCGAAGACGGCTGGACCGATTGAAATGATTCAAACGTTATTACATTAGGTAAACTCCCAAGTTGGTCCCATTTTTTAAAATTGTGAAATCGGTTCAGTACTTTTCAAGTAATCTTGAAAAAAGCACGAAACTAGTATGATTTTGTGTGAACTACCTCGATGATCAGTCGTATAACTTCTTTGTTTATGAACTGAATAAGATAATTATTTTTTTGTTGGAAAAGGGATATCTTAAGTGTAGTTCTTTAACCGACTTAAAAAAGGAGGTTCTCAGTTTGACCCGCATGTATGTATGTTTCTCCGCGATTAACTCACGTTTGGCTGAGCCAATTTTAATTTCTACCTAAATAATATACCTACACTATCTAATTCAAAAAGTACCTACACTAAAAATAAAAAAATAAAAAATTGTTTAAAAAAACAAAAAACCGACTTCAAAAAACCTACCTCTAAAAAGCAAGAAATAATATTCGTAATAATAAAACACGTCTATTGAAGTCGGGTGGGGCTTTTAGAATAAAAAAAGGGATTAGTACTCCAGCCCCACCCGACTTCAATAGACGTGTTTTATTATTACGAATATTATTTCTTGCTTTTTAGAGGTAGGTTTTTTGAAGTCGGTTTTGAGCCATTCGTTGAGTTGAACTAAAAGGATTGTAGACAAGTGAAGTGGAAGAAAAAATGATTTAAGATAGTTTTGTCCTGTAATTAATAGTAATCTGGAATGACTTATGATTTATTTAAATACTTAATGAAGGTAACGCTATGACATGCCAAATGTAACGTTCTATGTTATAATATGGTCAATAAACAAATGAAATTAAATGAAATTGTTGTAATTATATACAGAATATGCAGCGAGCATCGGGCAGCGGGGAGCGCACTCCTCTGGTGCAGCCTACTTACGTGTTCGAGTCTAGCCTGTCGCGGTCCTACCAGAAAAGGTTGAGGCACTTCCAGTGCGCCTTCTGTGTCGGATTCCTGTAAGTTTTGTACAAGGTTTTGTATTAATTTGACTAGCTCCGCTTGGCATTTCGTTTTCCGGAGGAGTAAAAGAAGCCATGACTTTCCAAGGTCCAATGTCACGAACAAGCGGTGACGTGATGAATTAACAAACAAACTAGCAAACAGACTGATACTTTCCCATTTATAGATATTAATTAGTCACATAGTTTGCCGACTTAGAGCACAGCACAATGATTTCTTTGCGTCCACAAGTGGCTAGTTCAAGAGGCTCTGGTCATAAAAGTCTCATCATGTCAGGAAATGATGCTGATGAGGCAAAATTTAACAAACCGAACAGTTTTGAACACACTTTCAATCTGTAGGTAAAGGTAGTTAACTAAGTTACTTGATACTTATTTTAATTCAATCAAGTGCGCTAGGGCGGAATTCATACTACAGTACTAGGCACGGATCTTGAAATTTTTTCGACGGAGTGGGGATAAGTTCGCGCATGTGCTCTTGTGAGCGACCAATAGCGCGCGCCCCTCACCGCAACGCATACCCAAAATTCGCGTTTCGCGCAATCCCCACCCGATTTTAAGTTATATGCCTCGTACTGTAAGCAATATTTATAACTGCTAAATAGATAACGCACTGTCTGTTAGTTTGTAATGTTTTCACGCTTATGCCACATACAGTACGAGGCATATAACTTGAAATCGGGTGGGGATTGCGCGAAACGCGGATCATAGAAAAGCCTCTATAAAATGTTTATATTTCTCCAGCGCCCTCCTCACCGTTGCCCTTCTGGTGACGACCTCGTACAGCCTCACTGATGATGACCTGGACACTAGCACAACCACCCCGAACACGGGGCCAACACCACCTGCAGAGAACCTTACAGCTCCACTGCTCCAGCCGCTTTTGAAGATGAGTTGGCCTTTGCAAGGTATTTATTTGAATAATGGTCCTCTTGCAAGTACAATTAGTTACCTGTCTACTTAAATAATATTTTCTTATAGACAAATTAGAATCTCGTACATAAAATTAACAAAACCTAATACCTACCTTCGTACCGTACATCCTCATAATTTATAAAAGTGCTCAAGCATCAAAGCTCTACTACTCCTGCTGCTTTTAAAGATTGATTTACACAGCTGTCTGTGGTATTTTTTTAATAATTTTATTTGGTCTAGAATTTTGGGATAAATTTTCTGATACTTGATTTAGAGCTGTCTGTGGTTCTCACGAAGTTACTTCATGCCCGAACAAATTCCATTGTCATAGGACACCTTTTAAAAAGTTAAAAGGTGTCGATCTATCTATAAAGATACCAGCCCCCCTACACAAAAGGCCACTTTTCGATTCGTTCGCTAACTTAAAAAAATTAATTTACTGAAAAAAACTTTTTTTAAAACACGTTTTTGAAACGGACTAAATTATTACAAAAAAACTCGGATTAAAAACATGAAAACGGACTAGCAAAAACAAACTAAAAAGAAAAAAAAAATTCTTCTGTAACCTAAAGACGTGGGGCGCATGCTATTGGCACCGTGCACGCTTTTAGCGCCACCTAGCGTCTTCCAACTTTGTTGGCTCTGACCTGACCGTTTTGACGTTTTGATATGTAATGGCGGCATTGTGACAAATTGTTAAAAAATACTATACATATTGTGTTATTAATGTAAATTTCAGAATTACTGTGATTTGGGTGGACAAAGTGTTGTAAAATCATTTTTGGTCATTTAAATTAAATATGGCAAGTACCCAACTAGCAAAATATGTCGTAAAAAATCAGCAGCACGTTTCTATTTCAGC
This sequence comes from Agriphila geniculea, assembly GCA_943789525.1. Classification (NCBI taxonomy): domain Eukaryota; kingdom Metazoa; phylum Arthropoda; class Insecta; order Lepidoptera; family Crambidae; genus Agriphila; species Agriphila geniculea. The sequence goes on from OX038871.1 coordinate 26,295,627, forward strand.
TATTAGTAGTGAGATGGATTTACAAAATGTTGAGTAAACGATCTGTGAATGTTCTCTCAACGCGATTTGGGCGCACTTCTCTCTGCTTTAAATGTTGTAAATATCGTAAGATTATCGTCTGAATTGCGTTTTAATTGAAAGAATGTAGAGTAATCGCAACTCAAGTGCTACTGGTGCTATAATAGTCAGTAGAACCTCTTTCATTCGACTTATTAGTGGTAATAATAGGAGTGCGGTTACAATCACTCGACACTTTGATCGTGTGAATGCAACCAAGCAGCACTCATACACAGTGCGTGTTGTCCATGTGTTGTCACTGTTGTGTTCGCGTAAACGAAGGAAATTAAAATAAATGTATGTTGCAATATTATGGCCATGCTAAGTATACCTTTACGATTTTACAGCCATAATGACAATAAAGGTAAGCTATTAAAGTTAGCTCATAAGTCTTACTTTCATATGCGGAATTAATTTTTTCGTATATAATCCTTACATTTGTATTTAATATTTTCATGGGCCACAAGATTTCTAGTAAATAATGGATCGCAAATAATATTAATATAATAGATAAAATAAATTCGCCATTAATAGCATTTCAATTATCATCACAAAGCATTCACTCAGCTCTTAGCCGAAAAATAGACATGAGGTTTCCATTTTACGACTTCTAAAAGCGCCATTGCAGTTAGTTTAGGGTTCCTTAGCGCAATGTTAAATCGTCAATCTATCATACGGTTTACAAACAATCTGTAGTAGCGTAATATTTCCTACTGAATCCGCACTAATATTAAGTATTTGTTCTTCATCCGTTGGTTGATGTTGATTGTTTCAATTGTTTCAACATCTTATTAACTTTCCGTCGGAACCCTCACTTCTTTTAAATTTTTTTTACACCTATTATTGTCCATTTTCCACACTGCTGTAAAAGATTTTATTTAACTTTCATACCACTATTATGCTGCATGATGGCTTCCAAAATTATCTTTGTGCACCTTTGGACCTGTAGTAGATCATTTGATATCGTTTTCTCAACTTTGATAGTAAAGTCGAATTAAAGCCTTGCCAAAAGCTGTGATATGACATTAGATGCTGTAATAGTAACTGAGAAGCTATTTTGTTGAATGAACAGCTTTTACTCCACAATATTGCTGTAAAAATTAGGTGACGAAAGACGGTGCTATAAAAGCTAGTTTTACGACAAATTAGCAATTTGGTTGCTTTTAAAGACCTGTCATAAGACTAAAGGTTGTCTGAATGCGATTGAGAGATATCTTTATACAATTGTTGAGTAAATGCGATATGAATTCGTCCAGTCCACGTTTACTAGACATATTTATAGAGCCAAAAGCATTGAATGCTGAAAGATCTAGAAAGCTGCTTTTATACTGCTTTTTGGAATGATAGGATCTTTCATACGAGTGTTTTACGATCCATAGTCATGAGAGTAATTGCTTAAATGATCTTTTTGCTAGTTGGGTAAGATCTATTCAAAAAGAGTGTTTTATTGTGGTTATATCAGGGTTTGTTTACTTCTTTTTTAGTTGAATATTTTGTAAAACAAGAGGATAAAGCTACTTTAATAATTTAATTAAGTGATAATAAACATTTATAATTGTTCCTGTATCGCTAGTAATAAATTAAATATCGTTTTCAAACAGATTACAGAGCCTACATTATTTCTACTTTTTGCCACCATGAGCGCTGGCGATCGATTTATTATACCTTCGCACCCAGCGAATAGACAATATGGATGATAAATTTTACAAAATGCGCCCCACGTGTTTAGGTTTAAAATTTTTAGATTTAAAATTTCTGTAGGTATAGGGTATTAGGGTTTTAAATATTTACAGCAGAATTTATTTTTTTAATTTTAAGTTTGTTTTTGCTTGTCCGTTTTAATGTTTTGAGTCCGATTTTTTTTTGTAATAATTTAGTCCGTTTTAAAAACGTGTTTTTAAAAAAGATTTTTTCAGTAAATTATTATTTTCTGCTTTTTAGTTAACGAGCTAAGACTAAAAATATACCATCTCCTATCGGAGCACTCGTCAAGACGATTCAATCGAGCCCAAACTCGATGGGGTTGCATGGTTTTATTACAGAGTCCCAGTGAACTTCTTCCGGTTCCATCATCAGACCCTGGACACTATTTCCCAACAAAGCACTCGTCAAGACGATTAAAACGAGCCCAATCTCGATGGGGTAGTGTGGTTTTATTTAAGGGTTCCTGTGTCCTTCTTCCGACTCCATCATCAGACCCTGGAAACTATTTCCCAACAAAGAACTCGTCAAGACGATTCAAACGAGCCCAAATTTGATGGGGTTGTAACCCCACACAACCGTGTACGGTTTCTATATTGAGTTTCTATGGCATGGCCTTTCGGCTTCATCATCAGACCCTGGACCTCATCTCCCATTACAGTACTCGTCAAGATAATTCTAACGAGCTCAAACACGATGGGGTTGTATGGTTTCATCATAGATTTCCTGTGGCCTTCTTCCGGCTCCATCATCAGATCCTCGGACACTATTTCCCAATAAATTACTCGTCAAGACAATTCAAACGAGTACAAACTCCATGGGGTTGCACGGTTTTATTATAGAGTTTCTATGGCTTTCCTCCGGCTCCATCATCATATCCTCGGACACTATTTCCCAATAAAGTACACGTCAAGATGATTCTAACGAGCTCAAACACGATGGGGTTGTATGATTTCATCATAGATTTCCTGTGGCCTTCTTCCGGCTTTATCATCAAATCAGCTCAATGACACCATAATATTGCATTACCTTTCAGTTCCGACCTATGTTCAAAGTTTCAAGTCTCTAGCTCATCGGGAAGCTAGTACAAAATCGTTCGCAAACTTTGTGGAGAAACAAACAAACACACAAACGAGAAAGCAACCTAATAAAAACGTGTTAATAAAATAAACCATAAACTCTAAAATTGCGTGTCATAGGCTTGTCAATTCCATAGAATACAACAATGTCCGTGATTTGCATAAATTTGCGACATGTTACTTGATCGTTTAATACCCTAGTATTTGACAACATTGAAAATATACTACAAATTGTGGTCATCCTAACTCATAGGTATTGGCGTAAAAAACATATTTAACTATTATATAGACTAAATTAAGTCTATTAATTGATTAATTTCACCTAGAAAAATGCAATAATTTTTGTTTTTTTTTTCTGTGGCGAAAACGCTTTAAGATGAGCTTCAGGCGTTTGACACGACCATAGACTATTGATGGCTGTCAAATGGCTAAGGATATTACAATATGTTTACAGGCTTGTGACGTCAACAAGTCACGTGTCCAGCGCCATAGCGTTTTTGGCGCGGTTTTAAAATTTTAAACTTTAACACTTTTTTTAATGAAATACATGGATTTTTCCTGAAATATCAATGTGGTGCGTTTATTACGTAATAAGGAATAATTTAAAATGGTTTTCCAAAATTAGTCAATAGCCTATTGCTTATTTTTATTTTAAGCTTTAAGTTAGCGAACGAATAGAAAAGTGGCTATTTGAGAAGGGGGGCTGATTGACTTACTTAAGTCTATAATATTTAGTGATCTATTCAGGGAGAGAATGAAATCGATCTTCCTAATGTACCTGTACGGCGTAATGAGTGTCTACATCAAGTTTTTCAATAAAATATACCAATATTATTTTTTCTGTGTCTACTTTATTTATACAGAATACATTTAGATTTTCTTTTATTTCACCAGGCCGACCGCTCCCGAAATCGCTTGGTGTTCCACCTACCACTGAGGCCATCACCACTGCGGTGAAACATGGTCAAGATGCTCTCAAAAAACGTCAGGCGCTGGAGAGCCACCGAACTCCATTGGCCCAGGATACACCGGCCATCAGGGCACAGAGAGCCGCAGCTACCTCCTCCTCTGTCAAACCTATAGCTGACACTGCGTATGCTATAGAAGAGGCTACCAAAGCGCTTTTTAATGGGTGAGTCTTTTAATCGATAAAGCCCAGATTTTATCGGTGAATCTTGAATTGACAAGTAAAAAGCCTACTGGACAATTATAAGGTTTCTGTACGCCATCCAACCGCTGTAAAAGATAGTAAGGTTACCCTCAAAGACGCCAGGCGCCGGAGAGCCACCGTACTCCATTAGCCCAGGACACATCGGCCATCAGGGCACAGAGATCCGCAGCTACCTCCTCCTTTGTCAAACCTATGCCTGACACTGCGTAGTGTACCTAATGCTATAAGAGACTACTAAATTACTTTTTTCTTTTACTTCTTTTCTATTGACAAATCTTATGAATCTGGACCTGCGGGTCTACCACGTAACTATATTACTTTTTCCGATTTGTATGTTATATTTTTTAAAACCGCAAAACAAAAAACGACCAGCGAAAAATAAAAGAGGGGCTTCAAATGTCAACGTTGGCTTGAAATCCATATCCTTTAATAGTTACATATAGAGAGAAACTTTGATTGTAGATATGCCAATAAGACTACATAATTTCTTTAATTCTATCGTTACAATTGGTAACATTAACATAACAATGCTGTTTATATAGGAAATGGCAACAAAATCTTGGTAAGTAAGTAGTCGATATGGTCTCGTTTCGTTTGTGGTTGCGGTTACTGTATTAGCTGTTCATTAGGGTCCACTGACCGAGTTGCCGGCTATTAGATCAATTGACTGACTAGCTGACTACCTATGACGATAAAGTTTCTTAGATCCGAGATCACGGCTACGCGGTGCGGTCACTATGCGCTTGCTCTACCTTTGGGACGCAAAACGAATGTATACATCCATGTTTTTAACCACCGCCCGGTCCCCGACGCAAAAAGAGGGGTGTTATTAGGTAAGTACCTGTTACAATACAGAATAAACTCAGAAAGGCAACTTGCAACTAATATGATGAATCATTATCCAACAGCCACCGAGTGAAGGGTGTCCTTCATAAGCAGGTCAAAGTTTAGTAAAACTACACCTTTGCTACAAGGTCTAACAAAACTGGGCGATATGGAATCACAATCACACAGTCCTAATTAACGGTTCCACTGGTACGACAGTGAAACTAAGAGCGGTCTTTTACCCTGCAATGTGATCCGGCAATCGACCGCGAGTGACACCCGACACCGCGCCGATCCGGCTTCGGCACGCCTCGACGGATACGTTACCGAATTGACGGTAACACTACGCCGAACGCGGTACTATTGTTTCATTAAAATACTATTGGATAGACTTGAGATAGATTTTAAGGACGGTAACTTTAAAAAACCATAAAAAAATCAAATCCCTAAAATGCATTACGTGCTACGACGATGCTACGGTCCTCCTAGCGACTATGCAATAAATAAAATTCTCATTATTATGGACATTCCTTTACGATAACTAAAACACTTCAAATCCTTAAAATGCACACGTGCTACGACGATGCTACGGTCCTCGTAGCGACTATGCAATAAAGAACTTTCTGATTATTGACAATTTTGTAATTTTCCCTTGGCTACAGAATAAATATTTGAAGACATTTCTTTAAGATACTGAAGAAAAATCAAATCCCTAAAATGCATACGTGCTACGACGATACGGTCCTCGTAACGACTGTGCGATAAAGTTCGGATTATTGTCAATTTTGTAATTTTCCCTTGGATACAAAATAAATAAGTATTTCGAGACATTCCTTTATAGTACAGTAGCCCGTAGAACATTTAAATCACTAAAAAGGTTACAGTTTGCCGTTGTGATATAGTTATTTATTATGAAATTATAGATACTTTAACCCAAGTTTTACAGATCGCAACCCTCCGTAACCTATATTTATATATCTCCAAAAATGATATTTTTTTATTTTTCAAGGTTTACCACATGGATTAGCTATTGTCGTGTTCTACGGCTTTGTTTGATTGCCACTGATAATAGTAAGACTATGGAAAATGATTATACACAGATTTAAGACCAGATAAAGTCCAACCATTTTCATCAGGTCTTAAATCTGTGTATGGCTACTTTTTATAGTCTTACTTTTGTCTGTGGCAATCAAACCAAGCTGTAGAATACGACAATAGCTAAACTATGTGGTAAACTTCGAAAAATAAAAAAATATCATTTTTGGAGATATACAAATAAAGGTTACAGCGGGTTGCGATCTATAAAACTTGGGTTAAAGTATCTATAATTTCGTAAGAAATAACTATATCACAATTCACAACGGCAAACGGTAACCTTTTTGGTGATTTAAATGTTCTACAGGCTACTGTACTATTAAAATAACTAAAACATCTTCAAATCCTTAAAATACATACGTGCTACGGTTCTCGTAGCGACTATGCAATAAAGAACTTTCTGATTATTGACAATTTTGTAATTTTTCCCTTGGCTAGAGAATAAATATTTGAAGACGTTTCTTTAAGATACTTTAAAAAAAACAAATCTCTAAAATCCATACGTGTTACGGCTATGCTAAGATGTACGGTATTTAACGACTGTGCAATAAAGTTCTGATTATTGTCAATTTTGTAATTTTCCCCTGGCTACAAAATAAATAAATATTTAGAGATATTCCTTTAAGATAGGAAACTAAAAAATTTTTTATCCTTTAAATGCATACGTGCTACGACGATGCTACGGTCCTCGTAGCGACTGTGTGATAAATAACTTTCTAATTATTGTCAATTTTGGTAATTTTCCCTTGGCTACAGAATAAATAATGCTTCGTAATTAAATATAGTAAAGCTCAGCTGACCTACTAATTGGTAAGAAACAATATTTATGTATATTAGTTAAATATTGTTTCATTTTAATAAAAGAACTGTTTGTTATATTTGCGTCTAAGCTGCTCTTGAATAATAGTTCTACTTGCGTACTACAAATTGCTGCAATTCAAATGATAATGTTTTCTTCGGCCCGGCCATAACTGGCCATAATACCACATCCGGGTGTGACGCCGAGCGAGAGTTGAACATTGATAGAAACGATTCCAATAAAAAATAATAGATTTTTGGTGACAGGACAGTAAACTGATACGCTATACAGGACAAAAATCTCTAGTAAAAGGATTTTCATTGAGGACTTTTCACAATGATAAAAAACTGTAGGCTCGATAGATGGTGTTGGTAAAAATGTAGTGTCAATGTGATTTTTTTTTACTAAGCTTTGAAGAGTACTCAGGTAGGCAGGCAGATGTAACCCTAAAATATTTCTCTTTTGGCAGATGTCAGCCAGCGAGCGCTTGCTTCCCTCTTTGGTACAGACCGTTGACGCTATCTAGTGAGGCAAATAGTTACTATTTTTATTTTTTAAATGTCACTTTGAATAGCCCTTATTGATGTTTTCTTGATGACATCGAGTGGATAGAGTATTATCGACGTATTTAAGTGGATAATATTATTCCAGTGTTTCTCACATCCCAAGACTTTTCGCTTTCGGATAGGTAATCTAGGCGAATTTATGAGACGCATGTCATCGAAAATATATCTGCTTCAAAGATGATGACGTGTAAAAAATACAATAAAAACCTTGCTAGTAAGAACATTATTCAAGGCCGACAACTAATCATTGTCGCATCACGCACGATTTGAAAAAGATTTTAGTAAACTGTATCGGCACACCGAACTAAACTAACAATCTATTTACAAACTACCCAGGTACTTACGCTAGCTAGAAAAATTGTTTAAAAAAACAAAAAACCGACTTCAAAAAACCTACCTCTAAAAAGCAAGAAATAATATTCGTAATAATAAAACACGTCTATTGAAGTCGGGTGGGGCTGGAGTACAAATCCCTTTTTTTTATTCTAAAAGCCCCACCCGACCTCAATAGACGTGTTTTATTATTTCTTGCTTTTTAGAGGTAGGTTTTCTGAAGTCGGTTTTTTGTTTTTTTAAACAATTTTTTATTTTTTTATTTTTAGTGTAGGTACTTTTTGTATTAGATAGTGTAGGTATATTATTTAGGTAGAAATTAAAATCGGCTCAGCCAAACGTGAGTTAATCGCGGAGAAACATACATACATGCGGGTCAAACTGAGAACCTCCTTTTTTAAGTCGGTTAAAGAACTACACTTAAGATATCCCTTTTCCAACAAAAAACTAATTATCTTATTCAGTTCATAAACAAAGAAGTTATACGACTGATCATCGAGGTAGTTCACACAAAATCATACTATTTTCGTGCTTTTTTCAAGATTACTTGAAAAGTACTGAACCGATTTCAAAATTTTAAAAAATGGGACCAACTTGGAAGTTTACCTAATGTAATAACGTTTGAATCATTTCAATCGGTCCAGCCGTTTTCGAGTAATCCGTGTACATACAAAAAACAAAAAAACTGGTCGAATTGAGTACCTCCCTCCTTTTGAAGTCGGTAAAAATATCACCATGATCATTTAATGCACTGCACGTATACCTACATGCCAGTGGCGAAGGGGTGAAATTATGGCAAAGGTGAGCCGTTCTACAAAAATGATGTGATCTGCACAGTGGATCGGTGGGGTGGGATTTCTAAAAGGTAGGCCGATGGGTATCGGCTTGTATGGACTCTTCGCCACTGCTATAATTAAATTTTAAGAGATCCAACGACAACAAAATATGCTGTCTGATGAGGTAGCGTTTGCGTACAAAAAACTGACAAATGACGAATGAGTCATCGTCAAGAAAATTAGATCGATGATCCCAAAGAATTTACTTAGGTACGCAAAATTTTGAATAAGGTATTTCCTAATTGATAATTAATTATTCGAAATAGAAATAAAATTTTGGGAGTTAGATAGGTACTTACTAAAGTAAAAGTACCAGTTCACCTTTTACAAGACATTAACAATGCATTAAAAAAACCGGTCAAGAGCGAGTTAGACTCGCGCACCGAGGGTTCCGTACCATCATAATTGCACCATTAAACCACACTGCAGAGTAGAAGAATAAACTTAGTATTGCAGTTTTAGGTCAGCGCCATCTCTTGACCAATAGTGGAACTAATGTTAACTTTTTTAGAAATTTGATAATTTCTAAAAAAGTGTGCTATACTGAGACATCGTTTTATTTTTCCTGTAATCTTTATATAAACTGCTATCACATAGAATTATTTCAGATTTTTCTCTTTGCAAACTTCGGAGATAAGGGGGGGAACGGTATTTTTTTTTACATTTTTCATTATAATTCGAAAACTATGCAGCCTAAAATAAAAAGAAAAAACCGGCCAAGTGCGAGTCGGACTCGCGCACGAAGGGTTCCGTACCAAAAAACGGCAAAAAAATTACGTTTGTTGTATGGGAGCCCCCCTTATATATTAATTTTATTTTGTTTTAAGTATTTTTTGGTATAGCGGCAATAAAAATACATCATCTGTGAAAATTTCAACTATCTACCTGTTGTCGTTATTAATATCGAGCAAAAAACGGCAAAAAAATTACGTTTGTTGTATGGGAGCCCCCCTTAAATAAAAATTTTATTCTGTTTTTAGTATTTGTTGTTTTAGCGGCAACAAAAATACATCATCTGTGAAAATTTCAACTTTCTAGCTATCACGGTTCATGAGATACAGCCTGGTGACAGACAGACAGACAGACGGACAGCGGAGTCTTAGTAATAGGGTCCCGTTTTTACCCTTTGGGTACGGAACCCTAAAAATGATTAAACGCAAACGGCGCTCTTTCATATGATACCTCACATGCCCTAGTAGCTCCACTTCAAATTTTTACGACCCCTTTTCAGTCCCTGTTGTAAAAAAGATATTTATTTTTTTAATTATTTCTTATTTGCAAAATAGTTGGGCAAATGTCATCTCAAAATATTCTAAATTTCAAGTTGATACCATTAGTAGGTCTCGAGATATCCAGCTGTGACAGACAGACAGACAGACTGAGTCACACCATAAGGGTTCCTTTTTTACCATTTTGGTACGGAACCCTAAAAAACATAGTGAAACGGCTGATACAACTGATTAACCGTAAATTACTTCATTTGAAATTAATCAATTAAATTACTATTTATATTTTACCATGCGGTAGCGTGCGGTAACGAACGATGTGTACATTAATCACAAATTATATTAGGTAAATATTTAATACATAAAACTCTCTATTTATTCCAGCACTTCGAAACAAGCAGGAGAATCATTCCAAGGCCCCCCCACCAACGGTTCGTTCCCAGAACCCCGGTACTGTCAGCAGTCAGTACCACCATGTCCGCAGTCCAAGTACCGGACCGTAGACGGCAGCTGCAACAACCTGGATCACCCCTACCGCTGGGGAGTATCCAGAACTCCCTTCAGGAGGGTACTACCACCAGATTATGGAGATGGTAAGTAAAGTTTCAGCGTCTAAACATTCGATTCTTTGCATTGCAGGCGTAGCATGAAATACCCAAAAAAACTTTTAAGTAACACCGACATCAAAATGTCATTTTTAACAGCCAAACAAAAGAATTTGTCAATATTCAAATGTTATGTCAAGCTCGTCATGCTTCACGGGCTGCTGCATACCACTGTCAGTCTTCTACTGTCTTAGTGCGGTAGTTCTTTATTCCTGATTTGTGTCCAGAATTTCCTCTTTATATCGGGGTACAAATTCACCCTTTGGTTACCATGTTTCTTGTTACTTAGCCGAGGTTTTCATCTACTTACTACTGTATCTTCTATCTATCTTAGCCCATTTTGATTCTTAACTAAGTACTAAACCCCTAGTATTTCCAGATTCTTTAGATTAATTTTCTGTTTAGTCTTTAGCTAATTCTTTTTCTTCAGGAATCAGTTCCCCTCGCACTGGTGTTGACGGCGAGAGCCTACCCAGTGCACGTGATGTGAGCGTGACGGTGCACCGACCAAGCTACGCCCATGATACCTCGTTCACCGTAATGCTGGCTGTCTGGGGACAGTTCGTCGATCATGATATCACTGCTACTGCCCTTAGTAAAGGTAAGGCAACAACGGCGTGTAGTCTCATAGTCTGTCAACTTACACATAAGTGCGATTTTCACGGACCCATAAACAGTTGGACAGTGAAAAACAGTTACAGTACTTTCAGTATCAGTGGTGCAGACAAAGCGCACCTCCTACCTAAATCTGCGTAAACTTACAATTAAAGCAACATTTCTCTAATATTTTTGTTTTCATTTTGTTAAATAAAAATTTAACATTAGGAAAACAAAAAAACTTCCGTTTCTACAGTGTCTTTTTATTTTACGTTCGTAAATTTAAAGATTTTCCAGCCAAGCGAAGAATTAACTGTGGTGTACGAGGCAAATAACTTAAAATCGGGTGGGGATTGCGCGAAACGCGTATCTTGGGTATGCGTAGCGGTGAGGGGCGCGGGCGGCGGGAGAGGGGCGCGCGTTATTGGTCGCTCACAAGAGCACATGCGCGAACTTATCCCCACTCCGTCGAAAAAATTTCAAGATACGTGCCTAGTACTGTATCAACTCTAACGAGTGACCTTTTTCCTGCCAGGGGAAAACAGCAGCGCATTGTCGTGCTGCGACCCGAGCCTGGCGCCGCACCCGGAGTGCTTCCCCGTGGAGCTGGACGCCGAGGACCCCTTCTACCAAGAGTACAACCTCACCTGCATGGAGTTTGTGCGCTCCGCTCCCTGCCCTACTTGCTTCTTTGGTGAGATAACGCCTTGGCATATAATGACTGTGATGTTGTGGATTTACGATCTAAAGGCTGGTTTACATTATCTTAGTATTTAGTAGAGTGCTTAGTAGCGTGCGAGTAGATTCGAATGCGAGTGCTTTAGTAGTTTTGGTGCCTTTCCAGTGACCGTTTACACGCTTCCAGTAGAGTGTCATTTTCGCCATACCTAATACCTATTATTTAATTCAATTACACGTCACGTGTTCACCGGCAAATGCACTCTACTAAAGACGCTACTAAAATGTCGATTTACATGCTTCCAGTGCGAGTGCGAGTAAAATATCGCGCGGGGGGTGAGCGGGCGCGCAGGGGGTGCTACTGGAAAGCGAGTAGAAAGGCTACTAGAACGTGCTCTCTTTAGTCATAAGACGACCGTTTACATGTTTCCACTAAAGCACTCTCCTAAAGCACTCTACTAACGACTAAGATAATGTAAACCAGCCTTAAGCTTGCTGATGCGATTTATTTCATATGACTTTACAGTTAAAACTACTTATGTAAACACGATCAATAATTTGATTTTAATTGACTGTCTTGGTGCAGTCTTCTTAGTTTTACAAAAAACTGTTCTTTTTTAACGTGAAAAAAAACCATGAAAATCAACGGGGTTTTTTTTCTGGAGCATGTTTTTTTCAAGAGTATAGAAATCAAAATAATTAGAAAGTTTCCGTTAAAGAATAACACTTATGAGTTCATATTATGGTTTTCTGTTCATTTTTGAACCTATTTTAGTTTTTTGTTGAATAGTAGGCTAGGTACCAAATTTTCAACATTTAAAGACGCACAAGGTGAAAACTTATGTTTTTTTTTAAGTGAAAACTTCTTTAGCGGCGTTGTACGCTTTTTTGTAATGGGGAAAAAATCTTAAACTCGCGTTAGCCAGTCAGGATCACGTGACGCTGATCGAAAATTCGTAAGACGGGTGTGACGGATGGAGAGTAGACAGCCGGCGGTGGAAGTATCCCCCTCTTTTGAAAATGGCGGCGCGTCATTTTAAGACGTAAACACTTGTGTCATCATAGCAACGCGCTAATTTTTCAATTCAATGTCAAAACTCTAGATTTTCTGTCAAGCTATGGATAAGACTTTCGTACAATACTGTTCTGTATTCGTAAATTCAAATGCAGAGTAAATTCGTAAGACCGTGAGCACTTTGAACACGAATTTGCATCGTAGGTAGGTACGTAAACGTATGATCATAGTAGAATCAAATAAGTAAGTCATCTTACTCATTATAGCACCGAGCGCGGTTTGTTTGTGAGCGCGCCCGTACGCACGCGTCGTCGCACGCACACACTGACAAAATTTAAAGGTGATAAAGGTGCGCCAGTTGTGGCTGCCGCCGCCCGCACTCACATGCACGCTCTGCGCCGTTGCGGTGCCGTGCCGCTCGTAATAATTTGTACTTTGTTTGTACGTGTACCTACAAGTATACCATAAGTCAATATTCAATTTCCGAATTTAAAGATTATAATTTTGATAAGTGTAGTTAAATGTAAAAGTAAACAATAGTTAATAGTGTACAAAATAAAATTTTATAATCATTTTATTTAAATAAATAAGTAGGTAAGGTACCTACATGATTTAGTAAAGCAACATTTTAATTAATCCTATTTCGACTGTAAGTTTTCAAATCACTTAACATACGTAGGTAATGAAAACATTGTAGTTAGTTCCTGCAAGGCTATCGGCTAAAAAGTAAAAACAATGAAGTAAATGTAAACTGTAATTTGACAGATGGATGTGATACATTGCTACTTTTCTTTACTTAGTTTTTATTGGTGTCATAACAAAATGTATTGTATTGTATCACATACATCTGTCAAATTACAGTTAATATTAACTTAATTCTTTTAGCCGACAGACCCGCTGGTCTTTGTAATTATTAAAAAAATATTAAAAACTTTGTATTATAGATCCCTGATGCTTACCCTGCAAGGAAAAATTATTAATTGTATAGAGATTGACTATGCATTTTTGACGATTGAATAAACTAGTGACATCCCTACGTGTTTAGGCTATTATCGCTCGCTCGAGGCTCGAGTTGGCCTACTTATTTGGTTCTACTATGGTATGATCCTGGTCGTACGAATTGATTGCGCACACCGACTACGTTTTTCTTCGTCAAATAGGTACCTATAAATATCGCATTCGTGAAGTCATCTATGGATGCAGCGCGGTGAATAATCTAAATGAATATGTATCTCCAAGATAAATTCTGTTATAACTCGGAGATTGCGGCAGAGATTTAAAATATTATATAATATTTTAAATGAATTTCATCATATTATAATAGATAAATAATGGTAACTTGAATTACTCTGATCCCACACAAACATTTATGTTCGTAAATTACGTTAATAAACTTTCCTACAACCATTTTTAACTTTTAAACGCACGAACGTGTTTGAAAATCCCAACAAGTTCGGATTGTATTCGGACGTCGGAAGTACCTATACGTACGTATACGTACGACTAAAGGTATGATTCCGATCTCGGCAGCAGCAGCAGTGTTGCCGCAGCAGTGCACTCCAAATTGAACCCTAATGTTACGTTTGAAAGGCTCAATTTGATGTGAGCGGAGAAGCGACGCGACTTTGCTGCGCAACACTGCTGCGCGACACTGCTGCGCAACACTGCTGCGCGACACTGCTGCGCAACACTGCTGCGCGACACTGCTGCGCAGCAGTGCTGCGCGGCACTGCTGCCGCAACACCACTGGTCCCCATACATTCTCTATAGGTTTATATGAGACTACATTCCGAGCTCGGCAGCACTGCTGCGCAGCACTGTCGCGCAGCAGTGTCGCGCAGCAGTGCTGCTGACATCGGAATCATACCTTTACTCGCACCCTGTGTGAGCACTCCGATAGTACCTACTTGGAAGGTCGGGATCATTCGTGCGTGTTCGTACGTATTCGTACGAAAAGTACGAAAACGCGTCCAAAGTGCTCAAGGCCTAAGACGGCAATTCGTGCAAAATTATTCCCTAACCATTCCAAAATATCAAAAATGCACAAAATTAATATTCAAGTTTTCACTTCTGCCGGCACTCCCGGAGTGCAACCCGATTTTTTTTAAGTAGGTACCTCTATAAACTTAGTTAGAAAGAAGAATGAAAATCTAATTTAATTTATGGATTTGACTGAGTAAAACATTTTATTTGTGTCTGTCGTCATTGTATTATTTTATGTAATTAATGTATTTGTGGTTAAGAGTAATTTTTTTCTATGATTGTAATTTTTTTATATGATTTGTGGCGCCAAGCCATTACACACACACTGCTGTGACCATCGACATGTATTAATGGCTGTGACATTAATAATAAAACATGAAAGACATCTGTCAAACGCTAGTGTGGTGACATACAAATAGGGATGTCCAACTACACCAACACGTTTAGTTTCCAAAGATTGTATTCTTGAAAAAATAAAACAAATTAAGAACGGTGCTATGTTTTTAACCGACTTCAAAAAAAGGAGGAGGTTCTCAAGTCGTCGGTATTTTTTTTTTATTTTTTTTTTTTATGTATGTTTTACCATAACTTCGTCAGTTGTTAACCGATTTATACAATTCTTTTTTTATCTTAAAGAACATAGTTTGTGTGTGGTCCCATAAAAAAATTACAGAGATCTGGCTGGTAGTTTTTTCATAATCCTGAAAAATGACAATTATTTAGCTTGCCATCACACGTGTTTTTAAGGATTTTCGAACATAACATCTTTGTTTATGTACCGATTTAGATGATTCTTTTTTTGTTTGAAAGGGTATACTTCAAGAGTGGTTACATTTTAATTTCATCGGTATTGGACTTTGAACTTCGAAGATACACAAGGGGACTCCTCAAATTCAAATAGTTTATGTAAAGTGATTTGGATTTTGGTAGGTTTATGACAATCCAAAACAAACCAAACCATGGTCTGCAATGCAAGGTTCTGGACTAGACTTGGACTACGAAGACATAATGGAACTTCTCAAAAACAAACAGCGTCAATTGGGAATTTGAGTTGTGGGCATTTTACCATTGAAAATATTTTATTAAGTTAAAAAATATTTACATGCTTACATACCTGCCACTAAAAAGTTGAAAATAAAAAACTTTTTAACAAAAAAGAAAAACCTCCTTCAAAAAACCTGAAACAAAAACAGCTTCAAAATCAAATACCTCTAAAAAAGCGAGAAATAATATTCAAATCATTAGTTACGCATAACATTATTAATAAAACACGTCTAATGAAGTCGGGTGGGGCTTTCAGAAATAAAAAAAAAATACTTGTCTTCCAGCCCCACCCGACTTCAATAGACGTGTTTTATTAATAATGTTATGCGTAACTAATGATTTGAATATTATTTCTCGCTTTTTTAGAGGTATTTGATTTTGAAGCTGTTTTTGTTTCAGGTTTTTTGAAGGAGGTTTTTCTTTTTTGTTAAAAAGTTTTTTTTTAGTGATTTTTTTTTCAACGTTGTCTTCTCACACCAAAAATGCAATGTTTATTACCAAAACTACCTAGATACATCGGATTAAAAATAATAACCCACTTAATTTCAGGTCCTCGAGAACAAATGAACCAAGCGACAGCACTCATCGACGGCTCCACAGTGTACGGCTACACGCACGAGCGCGCGGCGCGGCTGCGGCTGCAAGCCGGCGGCCGCTTGCGGATGCTGCGTGATGGAAAGAGGGAACTACTGCCCCCCGCGCACGATCCTGCCGACCCTTGCAATACTGCACAGATGAATGCCATGGGACGGTACTGCTTTGAGACAGGTGAGGCATTTGTTTTGAGGTTCAACCATTAATGTGTGACAATAGGATGCGTGAGCGTGACGGAGCCAGGGAACTACTGCCCCCTGCGCACGATCCTGCCGACCCTTGTAATACTGCACAGATGAATGCCATGGGACGGTACTGCTTTGAGACAGGTGAGGCATTTGTTTTGAGGTTCAACCATGTAATGTGTGACAATAAGATGCGTGATGGAGCCAGGGAACCATTGTCACCCACGCAAGTTCTTGCCGACCCTTATGATCCACAGATGAATGTCATGGACCGGTACTGCTTTGAGGCAGGTTAGTCACTTGTTTTAATAGAGGTTCGACCATGTAAGGGTGAGTGACAATAGGATGCATGACGGAGCCAGGGAACTATTGCCACCCGCACAAGATCCTGGCGACTCTTATAATCTACAGGTGAATGCCATGGGACGGTACTCCTTTGAGACAGGTTAGTCATTTGTTTTAATAGATATTCAACCATGTACGTGTGACAATAGGATGCGTGACGGATCGAGGGAACTACTGCCCCCTGCGCACGATCCTGCCGACCCTTGCATTACTGCCTTTGCAGTAATGCAAGTATAATGGCATTCATCTTTATGAATGCCATGGGCCGGTACTGCTTTGAGACAGGTTATAGTCATTTGTTTTGAGGTTCAACCATGTAATGTATGTGTGACAATAGGATGCGTGACGGAGCCAGGGAACTATTGCCACCCGTGCAAGATCCCGCTGACCCTTGCAATACTGCACAGATGAATGCGATGTGCTAGTGTGGTAGCTTCTTTGAGATAGGTTATTTATTTAGATAACTTCAGCGCTATGCTCCGGCAGCAGGCTTTCTACACGGTGCGAAGCCAACACATCTCGTGGGGAGCTCGTGGGAACCCGCTAGATACGGGCAGCTTAGAAGCGGTTGTCGTAAAAATTTTTGGGAAAAGTTGACGCCCAGCAGTGGACGTCGAATGACTGGACCAGCACGCCAAGCGACTGAGAAGCACGATGGTTTTGACGAGTCATTTTGTTTCTATAGAAATCGGTAAGGAGACAAACCATAAAAACCGACTTCAAAAAACCTACCTCTAAAAAGCAAAAAATTATATTCGTAATAATAAAAACACGTCTATTGAAGTCGGGTGGGGCTGGAGTACAAATTCCTTTTTAGTATTCTAAAAGCCACACCCGACTTCAATAGACGTGTTTTTATTATTACGAATATAATTTTTTGCTTTTTAGAGGTAGGTTTTTTGAAGTCGGTTTTTTGTTTTTTTTAACATTTTTTAATTTTTTTAATTTTTAGTGTAGGTACCATTTGTATTAGGTAGTGTAGGTATATTATTTAGGTAGAAAACTCGGGTCAGCCAAACGTGAGTTAATCGCGGAGAAACATACATACATGCGGGTCAAACTGAGAACCTCCTTTTTTAAGTCGGTTAAAGAACTACACTAAAGATATCCCTTTTCCAACAAAGAAATAATTATCTTATTCAGTTCATAAACAAAGAAGTTATACGACTGATCATCGAGGTAGTTCACACAAAAACATACTATTTTGGTGCTTTTTTCAAGATTACTTGAAAAGTACTGAACCGATTTCAAAATTTTAAAAAATGGGACCAACTTGAAATTTTACCTAATGTAATAACGTTTGAATCATTTCAATCGGTTCAGCCGTCTTCGAGTAATCGGTGTACATACAAAAAAAAAACGGGTCGAATTGAGTACCTCCCTCCTTTTGAAGTCGGTAAAAAAGTGACTTTGCCAACTGTTTACCCATAATCATTTTGCAGAGTTAAGGATGTGAGGAAGTTAATATAATGCAGATAAAATATTGCCTTGTTTGCAGGTGACGACCGTGCAAACGAAAACCTGCACCTAACCACGATGCACCTGATCTGGGCGCGACAGCACAACCGCGTGGCGGCGCAACTTCTAGAACTCAACCCCAGCTGGACCGACGAGACTGTGTACCAGGAGGCGCGCAGGATCGTCGGCGCGCAGATGCAACACATCACCTACGCCGAGTTCCTTCCTTCAATATTAGGTAAGCAGCCTTTATACTCACACCCAAAACCGTGATTAACCCATAACTACGTGGCCACGGAACTCTTAGGCCCGTATTTATAAACCGCTCTCAACGCAGGCGCGGTCTGAATGGGGGGGAGGGGGGGTTCACAGGGGACATGACCCCACAAAATCGTTACATGTCAAATAGAAAAAGCTTCTAAAAATTTACAAAATAAAAAATCAATTGTATTATTATTAGTGACCCCCCCCTCCCAAATTTCAGGCAGCGACCGCACCTGTCTCATCTTAATGGCAATGTTGAGAGCAATCTTGAGATCATAACTGAGATGCTGTTCCTATGAGAAGACAGATGGTCTTCTTACGTACGATAGATTCAAATCTAGGTACATTCCGGCAAACATCTTGACGCTCTTTCGACGCAGGGGGGGGGGTAAGTTCGCGCATGTGCACTTGCCGAGCGACCAATAGCGCGCTCTCCTCTTTCGCCGCCCCCGTACCTCACCGCTACGCGAAATACAAAATACGCGATCTGCGCAATCCCCACCCGTTTTCAAAATGTTTGCCGGCTACTGTACGAAAATATTGCATAATTTTCATTAATGTAATTTTCCACAGGTAATGACGTGATGTTCGCTTTGAACCTGACTTTGGTACCGTACGGATACTCCAATGTATACGACCCAACCGTGGACCCCACAGTGGCCAATCACTTCTCCGCGGCTGCCTTCAGATTTGCACATACGCTGTTACCGGTAACTACACCCATATTTTTAACGATTTAGGTACCTTAACGACTTATGTTTGATAAAATTGTTGTACCACTGTCAGCTCCGAAGCATGAATGATAAGTTCGAGAAAGGTTTTGACTTGATCGAAATATAAAAGACATCCATGACAAACAATATGCCATTCGTAAACAAAACACTTTGTTTGTTCAGAGGAATAATATGACCATCAGCCATTTTCAATGTCCCCACTGCTGGGGCACAGGCCTTTCCTAAGGGTGAATAAGGAGGATGGGCCATAACTCACCACGCGGGCCCAATGTGGATTGGTGGGTGTTAACGACTGCAAATGCACCCGGGACCGACGGCTTAACGTGCCTTTTGAAGCAAGGAGGAGCTCGAGATAATAAATATTGGTCTGCCATTTCATGCATGACCCTTGCGAATGTTTATTAACTTCCGCAATCGCTGGGCCAGGCGCTAAACCACTGCACCATCGAGCTCCTCCGAGAATATGGTTAAGATAAATTTAAATAACAATGCAACTTTTGCCACGTCTTCTCAAACTGTACTACCTATATCTCTACTCTTAGCCTCAGTTCTTTAACCCTCGTTTCTTCTCCAGGGCTTAATGCACAACGTAGACGTTAGCACGGGCACGATCAACTACGTACAACTCCACGAGATGTTATTCAACCCGTACGCGCTGTACAGCACGAGAGGCGCCAAGACTGCCGTCTCGTCGGCCATGAACACACCCGTGCACAGTGTGGACCCTCACGTTACTACAGAGGTAACTACGAGTATTTTGATTTTTTTCAATCGAGCTGAGGTTAATCATCGGGGATAATCCATGGTGCAACTTGTAAAGATTTTATTCAACCCGTACACACTGTACAGCAAGAGAGGCGCCAAGGCTGCCGTCTCGTCGGCCATGAACACGCCCGTGCATAGTGTGGACCCTCACGTTACTACAGAGGTAACTATGAGCATTCAGATTTTTTTCAATCAAGCTTAGGTAATCATCGGAGATAACCCATGGTGCACCTTGAAGAGATGTTATTCAACCCATACACGCAATACAGCAAGAGAGGCGCCAAGGCTGCCATCTCGTCGGCCATGAACACGCCCGTGCATAGTGTGGACCCTCACGTTACTACAGAGGTAACTATGACCATTCAGTTTTTTTTTCAATCAAGCTTAGGTAATCATCGGAGATAACCCATGGTGCACCTTGAAGAGATGTTATTCAACACATACACGCAATACAACAAGAGAGTTGTCAACTTCGTCAAAGATCTTGGAAAAAGCAATGTACGATCGAGTAATAAGTTTTTGCGAAAAGTATAAGATCTTTGACGAAAGTCAAAATGGCTTTAGGAAAAATCGGTCTACTACTTCGGCTGTGTATAAATATATTCAACAAATACTTAAAGCATTAGAAGATAAAAAATATGCCATCGGGATTCTGCTCGATATGAGCAAAGCATATGATAGAGTTCAACATAATATATTACTTAAAAAATTATATGGAATAGGTATTCGCGGAATGGCATACAATTGGTTTTCATCCTATTTACAGAACAGGCAGCAATATACTGAAATAGAGTACTTTGACCATACTAACAAGAAAATAGAAAACATTCGATCTGAAAAGATAACGATAAACGCTTCGATTCCGCAAGGTAGCGTCGTTGGATGTCTACTTTTTTTAATTTACATCAATGACCTCCCTAAAATCATTGATGAACCTTGCGTCTTATTTGCAGATGATATCTCACTCTTGACAACTTGTAAAAACAGCGACAATATAGACACTAAACTAGACCCGCTAATATCACAAACTTATAACTGGCTGAAAGAACACAACTTAGAAATAAACTTTGATAAAACTAAATTAATTACGTTTCACCCTCATCAAAAAAATCATTTAGAATTTAAATATACATTCCAAAATAAAAATATCGAGTGTGTTCATAAATTCACTTTGCTCGGCATTAATATAGATTCAAACTTAAATTGGAAATCGCACATAGAGAAATTAAAGTCTAAATTATCCAGCTTCGCATATGCACTTAGAGAAATAAAAAAAACAACTGACCTGAATACAGCTTTGGTAACATATTATGCATATGCTTACGCCTGGCTTAATTATGGAATAATAATGTGGGGAAATAGTACAGAAGTCGCATCCTTATTCATACTGCAAAAAAAACTTATCAGAATATTAGTCAATATAGATAATACAGAAAGCTGCAAGCCGTACTTCCAAAAGCATAAAATCCTTTCCCTGTCTTGTATTTATATCTTTGAAATCTGCAAATTTGTCAGAAAGCACATAGAGTTATATACTAAACGAAAAGATGTCCAGTCAAAGTATTCATTACGGCATAAAAATAAGCTAAAAGTTCCAACAGCTCGCCTACATTTGTGCTCTTCCAGTGCATATAATATGTCTATAAGACTCTATAACAAATTGCCTGAAAAATTAATAAATGAAGAAAATAACAAATTGTTTAACAAAAGCCTAAAAGATATGTTATTAAATAAATGCTACTATAGTGTAAAAGAGTATTTGAATGATAAAATAAATGCCTAAAGATATACATACTTACTCAATATAAACTTAATATAAAAATAATACAAAAATATTATACTAATATACTTAATGATACCATACTACTTATATCTATTGTGACTTATATGTGACCATACACAATTCAAAACTATGTATTTCTTAAATACTAATAATTATTGTAATTTGTTTTTTTAATAGGGCGTCCTCTCCTCCTTCAATTGCTATACCCTACTGGGTCCATAATGTTCTCTTTCTATAAAATTACCACCTATGTATTTACATTATGGTATGCAATAAAATACTGAATACTGAATACTGAATATCCGAATTAAAGTGTAAAGTGTAAAGAGGCGCCAAGGCTGGCATCTCGTCGGCCATGAACACGCCCGTGCATAGTGTGGACCCTCACGTTACTACAGAGGTAACTATGACCATTCAGTTTTTTTTTCAATCAAGCTTAGGTAATCATCGGAGATAACCCATGGTGCACCTTGAAGAGATGTTATTCAACACATACACGCAATACAACAAGAGAGGCGCCAAGGCTGGCATCTCGTCGGCCATGAACACGCCCGTGCATAGTGTGGACCCTCACGTTACTACAGAGGTAACTATGACCATTCAGTTTTTTTTTCAATCAAGCTTAGGTAATCATCGGAGATAACCCATGGTGCACCTTGAAGAGATGTTATTCAACACATACACGCAATACAACAAGAGAGGCGCCAAGGCTGGCATCTCGTCGGCCATGAACACGCCCGTGCATAGTGTGGACCCTCACGTTACTACAGAGGTAACTATGACCATCCATTTTTTTTTCAATCAAGCTTAGGTAATCATCGGGGATAATCCATGGTGCAACTTGTAGAGATTTTATTCAACCCGTACACACTGTTCAGCAAGAGAGGCGCCAAGGCTGCCGTCTTGTCGGCCATGAACACGCCCGTGCAGTGTGGACCCTCACGTTACTACACAGGTAACTACTCTGATCAAGCTTAGTTAATAGTCAGGGATAAATTCATGGTGCAACTTCAAAACCCGTATTTATAAACCCGCTCTTAACGTTGAGAGCTATCTTGAGATCATACTTGGGATGCTCTTCTTATAGGAACAGCATCTCAGGTCTGATCTCAAGATAGCTCTCAAGGTTGAGAGCAATTTATAAATACGGGCCTAAGAGATGCTATTCAAACTATACATACAAATTATATAGCAAGAGAGACGCCAATGCTGCCGTCTACGAAAAAATAATCGCGATAAAAAATATCTTTATCCAGCTTCAATAGTATGTTAAAGTGGTGGCCAAATAATTAGCGACACCAGTCGTTTTCATACAAACGTGGTAACATTGAAGCCTTGGTTCTCCGCCAGAGATTGATCTAGCTGTGATCTAATGATGGTCATCCAGGGAGTGAATGGAGGAGATCCAGATCACTACACACACCCAACTGATCCGAACAGCATTCTAAGAGTTATTTTGGATATTTAAAAAAAACGTGAAAATAGGATTAAAATGTATGGAAATCCTGGAACTGAGAACTTTGATCCTTGCAGCTCTTAGAATGCTTATCAGACCAGTTAGGTGTGTAAAGTGAACTGGATCTCCTCCATTCACTCGATTGATGGCCATCATCAGATCACAGCTAGATCAATCCCTGCCCAGGCGGAGAACCAAGACATCAAAGTTACCTTATTTGTATGATAATCGACTGGTGTTTCTAATTATACGGCCCCCACTGTATGTGCGAGACATGCATCATATGTCATAGAAGCAACCAAACCTCTCATAATACGAGAATAATATAAGTTTGCAATCAACCCATTTTTCCTCCCCAGCTAAGCAACCACCTATTCGAGAGGCCACAAACAGCAAACAGCAGCAGCTCCTATCACGCCGGCGGCCCATGTGGCTTCGACCTAGTGTCGCTGAACATTCAGCGCGATTAATCCATCTAAATTTCTCCCCAGCTAAGCAACCACCTATTCGAAAGGCCACAAACCGTAAACAGTAGCAGCGCATATCATAAGGGCGGGCCATGTGGCCTGGACCTCGTGTCGCTGAACATCCAGCGCGGGCGCGACCACGGGCTGCCCGCCTACCGCGCCTGGAGGGCGCACTGTGGGCTGACCACGCCGACATCATTTGACGACTTGGGAGAGATTTTCGACAACCAGTCCCTCAGCCGGATTAGTACGATTTACAAGTAAGTCACATTTAATAATGATTAAGAAACATAAAGCCGGCCATACACGCTAGGTTATGCATGATGATTATACCTGTAAGGTCAAAACCGTCATGCATAACATAGTGTATATGGCCTACTTAAGAAAGCTCAGCTACCTGGTCATGAGTGCCATCAGAACCCTAATTAATTAACGCTACAATTTGTCACTTGTCATAACGATTTTATATCCATTGCGTTTTCTAAAATACCAATTATAGTCACCAATTCTAAAATAGAACAAACTACTAATGGTTACACTGCAATGTCAACCGAATTGTCATGACAATAATTTACAAATTGTCATGTTATTAAATAGGACCCAGATACCAGGTAGTAGCAACCTCATTCAAAGCTCAAGCTTCTTGTTCATCTTCTGTACGTACTTAGTTTGAAAATAAACAATTTAATTTGCTTTAGTATCCCTGAACACCAGCGCGGGTGAGGGACTGCCCGCGTACCACGAGATAGATCTCGATCTGACGACGCCGCTAAAGAATCTATCATGCAATACAAGACATATATAACAGAAATTCTCCCAAGCGAAACCCGTAAAGCAAAATTATTTCCCTGAAGATTTTTCTACAAGATGTCTTTAAAACTTTCCAACTTTACAAATAGGTTTCTCGATTTCGTCTGGCTTCCTTTAATAGCTAGAAACTTAAAGTTACTACTTACCATCAATAAATGCGTTAGACAAACCCATGACTCAGCTCTTTGCAAATTAATTGGCATTAACGACTGGCACAGCCGCCATCTCATACATACTTAGTTACCACAAGATTACCTTAGAATATAGATAAGCAAGTTTGCATAATATGCAGGTATGTTTACTTTATTAGACCATAAACTTTATGCCTTCGTCTACCTCCAGGAACGTCGATGACATAGATCTGTACACGGGAGCATTGGCAGAAGAGACGAAAGGTCGTCTCCTGGGCCCCACGCTGAGTTGTCTCCTGTCCGACCAGTTCTTGAGGCTCAAGGTCGCAGACCGCTTCTGGTACGAGACCGGCGACGAGACAGTCGGCTTCTCCATCAGTGAGTATCGGAGATATCGTCATTTTTATAGTTCTTCTCACGAAGACCGTTTTGCTATGAATGCGTTTTAGGTCCGTATAAAAACCGCTCTCAATGTTGAGAGCTATCTTGAAATCATGCCTGAGATGATGTTCCTATATGGAGAGTATCTCAAATTCTCAAGTATGATCTCGAGATTGCTCTCAACGTTTGCGAGCGGATTATAAATACGGACCTAAGGCTGGTTTCCATTATCTTAGTCTTTAGTAGAGTGCTTTAGGAGAGTGCTTTAGTGGAAACATGTAAACGGTCGTCTTATGACTAAAGAGAGTAAAGGCTGGTTTACATTATTTTAGTCTTTAGTAGAGTGCTTTAGGAGAGTGCTTTAGTGGAAACATGTAAACAGTCGTCTTATGACTAAAGAGAGTAAAGGCTGGTTTACATTATCTTAGTCTTTAGTAGAGTGCTTTAGGAGAGTGCTTTAGTAGAAACATGTAAACGGTCGTCTTATGACTAAAGAGAGTAACGTTCTAGTAGCCTTTCTACTCGCTTTCCAGTAGCACGTAAACGTAAGCATGTAAATCGACACTTTAGTAGCGTCTTTAGTAGAGTGCATTTGCCGGTGAACGCGTGACGTGTGATTGAATTAAATAATAGGTATTAGGTATGGCGAAAATGACACTCTACTGGAAGCGTGTAAACGGTCACTGGAAAGGCACCAAAACTACTAAAACACTCGCATTCGAATCTACTCGCACGCTACTAAGCACTCCACTAAATACTAAGATAATGTAAACCAGCCTTTAGTGTGCCGTGCGTTTGCACGATCTCGTATTACGCACTCTAAAATAATGTGCATGTGCACCCCTAACAATATTCATAGCAAAACGGTCTTCGTGGGATATAACAACTAAAAAGTCTTTTGATTTTGTTGGGAGATCGGGGATCCTTATAAAGATTATGGCATAAACAATGTTTTTATGAGAACTAGAAATACTTAGATTTCTGTCAAATCAAGATATCTTATTTTTAATTTCAAGGAAAGTATTAAAATCAATCAAAATAACTTGAGAAAAACTAATTTTTAAAATCATTGCATGCTTCTTTTGCTCAGCAAAGCTGGGTTTGGTCTGAGGCAGTCAAAGTACCTGCAGCCAGCATAATAATATAAAAACACTACTTTGTGGACTGTCCTCAGCACAGTCAACAATCAGTGTTCAATAGCAAACCCAAGAAGTGATTTTTTATATAAAATATACCTACGTCAAAACTATCCGTCTTTTACAGCCCAACTTACTGAAATTAGAAAGACCACACTGGCCGGTGTGATTTGCGCCAACGAAGAGTTATTAGACCAAGCGCAACCACGAGTGATGGAGGCAGTAGGGCCCACTAACCCACTGGTGGACTGCAAGGAGCTACCACAGCCGGAATTCTCACCATGGCAAGAAAACAAGATTAAGAAAAAGAAGCCTTCAAGACGTTAATATATAATATATCACTCTTCTTTCAATTAGCTCTTTATCGGAGGGCCTATTACAAATAAAAATCACGCTAGTCGGAAGATGTTCGTTGATCGATTTACTTGGATTTTGAACCTTATACATGTTTTACATGAGTTAATAATGCCACGAACATAGTTCGCTTACCGCGATGCTTTTTCGTAATAGGCGCTCTGATTTGTCTTCTAGGCCTTCAGATAATATTGTGTAATATTTCGTGGGCTTCGTAATGTACCTATACCTTACACACTTACATCATTCAATCTTCGGTCTTTTGATCTTCTCTTACTATTTGATTTAAAGAGAGAAAGAAAATGGGCCTAGGTAAGCATCCTTGAGGGATAAACCTGACTAAATGAAGCATAGTATATTGATAGCATTATGTATCTTTCTAGTAAATATAGGTAATAATTTGTTATGTCAGAGGCAGAGGGAGCCAGAGACAGAAGAAGACTTGAGAATAATTAGTTTCTGTATTGGGGTCTGCACTGCACCCGCTCTGTATTCCTTGTTTCATTCTTTTTTCGCAAAGACTATGTATCTTAGGTATCTCTTATTTATTAAATAAGTCATCTAGGTAACACTTTAATCTAAGATACTTAAACCCAAGAGAGAAAACGTATACGATGGAAGATGGAAGTTCAGCAGATCACATGGAGTTGCTATGTAAATATACTTATAACTATTGTTAATTCAAACTGAGGCTAACAAAAAAGCTTCAATTAATACCTTTATAAAAAAACATTTCATAATCCCTATTTCAGGGCCGAAGCCATTCCCATATTATTAACTACTTTAGTTTGAAATAAATAATCTTTCGTAGCGTGTAGATAAAATTGCTTTAATTAAAGAAAGAACTAGTATTTTGTAAATCACACGCTTTAATAATTCACTTTACGTATTTAACTTACCTTATATTTAAAACTTATTTTAAGATGTAAAGCGGTTTATACATAGTTATCTCGTAGGTAAGTCTTATCTAACCATCAATCGAAAACTGATACTGTAACCAGATATGATGAGTAAGCAAAACTTTTACTTTGACTAATAAAAGGGCATAGATAAAGTAACCTGATACTTTTAATTTGAATTGCACGACACAAAATTTGCTTTTTCAAAAAAAAATAAGAACTAAGTGGTATTTTAATGTGATAATAATCATCGAGGTATTAATGAATGACCCTGCCAATTGAGCACATTGACCTTCTTAATGCATTAATAATCCTTAGGGAGAACGGGCCACACCTTTCTAAGCAAAGGACGTCATCGGATTGGCGGATAGTATCAGATGTTTTTTTTTCCAAGCGACTTCATCCGATTGGTGGCTGGACTGGCTGGATAGTGTAGTGTCAGATATTGCCGTTTCACTGCAGGCATTATTGAAATGGGGGGTATTACTTATTTGCCTCGATCTTTACTCTACCTCTTATGGTTAACTTAATCGCAACGTAGATAGATAGAGTAAAGAAGCAGAAAATATAAAAAAACCGGTCAAAAGCGAGTCGGACTCGCGCACCGAGGGTTCCGTACAATCATAAATATATTTGGATATGTTACATTAGTACAGTCTTTAAAAAGTAGGATAAACGGCAGACAGGTGGAAGGGCGAACAGGCGGACAGTTAATTTACAAATCTTAACCACAGCTGCTTATGGTGACTGAAAAACGTTTTAGCCACTCCACATTGCAAACTGTTTATATTACTAAGTAGGAACTTATTCTTCGTTTATTCGTACGGCAAATAGTAGGTAATTATATTAGAACCAGCCACCAATTATTATTGTAGTATTAGGTTGCGCCATCTCTTGACCGATAGTGGAACTATTTTTTATCGTAGGTCAGCATTCTTAGGTCACCGCCATCTGTTGACTAGTAGTGAAACTAAAGAATTTTTGTTTGTTTTTTGAATTTCTAAAAAAGTGTGTTATATTGAGACATCGTTTTATTTTTCCTGTAATCTTTACGTAAACTAATATCACATAGAATTATTTCAGATTTTTCTCTTTGCAAACTTCGGAGATAAGGGGGGGAATGGTATTTTTTTATATTTTTCATCATAAGTCGAAAACTATGCGGCCTAAGAAAAAAAAATGTTTTAAAATGTGCAAACAGCGCTCTTTCATATGATACCCCACACACATGCCCTAGTCACCTCACTTAAATACGTGCTTTTTTTCAAGATTACTTGTAAAGTACTGAACCGATTTCAAAATTTTAAAAAATGGGACCAACTTGGGAGTTTACCTTATGTAATAACGTTTGAATCATTTCAATCGGTTCAGCCGTCTTCGAGTAATCGGTGTACATACAAAAAACAAAAAAAAAACGTGTCGAATTGAGTACCTCCCTCCTTTTGAAGTCGGTAAAAATAGTGCCAAGGCAATGAGCGTTCCTAACCAAGATGCTACAGAACATAGGTAGGGTAACTACACCAAAAACAAGAAGAGAAAACGTGGCCCATTAATAAATTCAAACAATAGACAACTGCGACCCACATACACGACAGCTTTTCATGCAAAACACATTTTTGATACAGTTCAGTGAAGCCGCATAGAGATAAACGCTTCTGAGTCACTATTACATTAGCATTTCATTTAGGCATCAGTAGGAGGACGATGGCCTTGTTCTGTCAACACTAAACACGTATACCATCTACCGACCCCTTAAAAAGAAACAAGCAATTATAATCCTTATCCCAACTGCTAAAGATTCACAATGTTAACATTCTAACGAATAATATAACTTTGTAAAATGGTTATGGTTTAAAGACTGATGTCAGGATCTAGGATATTAGGCGGGACCTGTGCGAAAATAGTTAATGACATTTCCGTATACATATCATGAAAACAATAGAAAAAACGTGCAGTAAACGATTTATCAAATGGAATATTAGAGATAAAGAAGAACGACTGACATTTTTAGAACATTTTATCTTAAAACTTCGTTGGTGACCAAATTTTTCAACAATAGTTTTATTGCATTGTTTAGTTTTTAATTGTAATGAAGTAAGGATAAAAATGGTTGGTTAGGTAATAGTAGCCAGCTTGATGATGAGCGGTCATCTGAAGAACATTAATCCAGGGTTAATAGAGAAAACGAATGGGTAAGTCAAAAGACGAGGAGAGATCATGTGAGACTCTAAACTGCATATTATTACGACTAGGCTTTTCAGTCCCTATACTCAAATGGCATCATTCTATGCGTTTGAACGATACGCTACGCTTATTATTTTTAAATTAGGATATTGCTTTAAAATAAGCAGTAAACTATATCAATTCAATTCCAATAGCAACTATGTCAATTCCAATAACTACATTAAAGTCTGTTATTCACATAAGTTATTGCTTACCAGCTGCAATAGTAAGCGTAGCGTTCAAATTTTGAACGTAATTTTAATTTAAATATATTAATTTCTTGCTTTTTAGATTTAGGTTTTTTGAAGTCGGTTTTTTGTTTATTAAACAATTTTTTTTTAAACATTTTTTTATTTGTTTATTTTTAGTGTAGGTACCTTCTGTATAAGGTAGTGGGGGTATATTATTTAGGTAGAAAAATCGGCTCAGCCAAACGTGAGATTATCGCGGAGAAACATACATACATACGAGTCATACTGAGAACTTCCTTTTTTTAAGCCGGTTAAAGAACTACACTTAAGATATCCCTTTTCCAACAAAAAAAATAATTATGTTATTCGTTATTCAGTTCATAAACAAAGAAGTTATACGACCATATCATCGAGGTAATTCACACAAAATCATACTATTTTCGTGCTTTTTTCAAGATTACCTACTTGAAAAGTACTGAACCGATTTTCAAATTTAAAAAAGATGGGACCAACTTGGAAGTTTATCTAATATAATGACGTTTGAATCATTTCAATCGGTCCAGCCGTCTTTGAGTAATCGGTGGATCCTCCTCCTTTTTTGAAGTCGGTAAAAGAAAAATAAGATGGCTACATCCTTCGTTAGTTTGGGGGAATACCCCTTATTTGTCGTAGCTAATAACGTAACCAAATTTATGATGCAATTAAGATAAAGTGTTCTTACCCATTGTAATTATGTACTTACCGACTAAATAGTTTGATAAAACTCCAGTTATTTTTTGTCACTTTTGGAAAACTTCTCTTGTGCATGTTCAGATCATTGTTCGTTCGTATAGCCTGATTTTAAAAGCATGTGTTGTAGGTACCTACCTACTCGTGACAAAAAATGGGAAATCACGGAAAATATACACATCAACTTTGTCTAGGGATACAGGTGTTATTTTTATACAAACGAGGTAACTTTGAAGCCTTGGTTTTTTGCCAGGAATGTACCGTGCTGTAGTCTGATGATGGCCATCCTAGGACTGAATGGAGTAGATTCAGATCGCTATACACACCCAACTGATCTGATCAGCATTCTAAAAGATTAATGGGTTAGAGTTCTCAGTTTGAGGATTTCCATACATTTTCATGCTATTTTCGTGGTTTTTTTAAACATGTCCATTACGTTTTTAGAATGCTGGTTAGATCAGTTGGGTGTGTATAGCGATCTGAATCTCCTCCATTCACTCCCTGGATAGCCGTCATCAGATCACAGCACGGTACATCCCTGGCAGGAAACCAAGGCTTCAAAGTTACCTCGTTTGTATGAAAATAACACCTGGTATCCCTAGACAAAGTTGATGTGTGTACCTATGTGAAGCATTATGGTGATGAATGGGAAAACCTTCCAGCATTTAAAAATCGTACCTAATTACCTATAAATGAGATGTTTTTTCTTTATGTCCGACTAATATTATTTAAATCCGAAAGTTTATGAGGATGAATGAATGGATTGATGGAGGCCATGGAGGGATGTTTGCTTCGCCATTGTTATAAGAATAACACATTATAAGTCTTTGAGGCTATAAAGCCACTACTAGCACAGCAACCACAATAAATGTTGACGGCGAAAGTATTGTGGATGCTTTGTTTATTGCTGACAGCAGATGACGCAGAATCACAGTATAAACCTGTAAATAAATTGTTAAAAAAACTATGTTAATTATTTTAGTTTCCTCTGCTCAAATTCGGCTACTTTAGGCTACTCAAGCTCTAAAAAATGGCACCACACCAAGTCCTGGAGTTGTTGGAAACACTGAAATCGCTCTTCTACGTGTACCGTCGTCGTACCCATGTTTTGTGGTGTGATAATTTTTAGATATTTAAATTGAAAGGACTTTTGTTACCCATTAAAAGCTTAACAGGTCGTGATAGATTGCAAAAATAATATAACTTGTGCTGCTAAACTCTACTCGTCTGGGACCTATTCTCATCACTGTAAACAGGGACAGAATTTTCTTACCCTAAAATTATGAAAATAATGTTGAGGAGAATGACAGCGTTCCAAACGTCCGGAGATTCATCCTGTGGTGAATGTGTGCCTTGTTGTAAGAAATTTATAATGTGATAATGTACTGGTACCAAAATCATCTTGAGGTTATCGTTAAAGAAATGAAGAAGATGTATTGTTTGTTTAACGTGTAATGTAACACAATATCTTGTTATCTTAAGATAATGATAGGGTTTATTTACGTGTACGCAAAGAACATCGAAGATATTGCGCTCGTGCCCATGTATGTCGCCAAACTAATGGATTGCTTTTCAGATAATTCAGAACACCTGTTTTATCTTCATTCACTAATGTTCTCTTACAAAATATTTATTAATATTATCGACGGTGTTAATCACCTACTTTGGTCACTCAATTTTCAACCTTATTACTAGCATTGTTTACAAAAATTTAACAACGTCAGAGTTTGAGACTTAGCGCCAAACAAGTAGATGCATTTGGCTTCATCAGTGCATTTGGCAAAGAGATGCTAGGTGCTGCAAGGTCATCAAAAAAACAAATTGTGTTCTCGTCTGACAGTTTCTAAACTTTCCTTTACCTACAGCAACGCTTTACTTCCTATTTAAATTACAATGTTATTATAAAAAAAATACCTTGTTGCATACAAATGCGCTTTCTCGATTCATATTGCCTCTAATCCCGTTTCTTCATCTGTCACGATCACGACACCGCCTATCTACTTGGTATATTGACCTTAATATTATAAAGCTACTTTAGTAAAATAATATCCATACTACTATCATAATAATTCATTAGCATCGCTTACATATTTCATAACAGCTGGTGCTCTTTCAGTTAATCAATTGAGGACTGCATGAATAAGTAAGACGTTGTAAATAATGTAAACAGTTTTTTAATATTCTAGTGTCATGCTCATGGTCTGTTTGATATTCCTATAAATAAACAAACAAACAATGTTTAATACACCACAATACTTCTTTCCTGATGACAACACAGTTGGGTTGGTATTTTTTTTCTGCTATAAACCATAAACAGCATTTTTCTTTCCACAAGTGCATATTTCTAGAACAAACCATCACTAAAGGTACAAAAATTGATATCAATGTCAAGGTTAACGTGATTGAATCATTGAGTTTTATGTTATTATTGAGGTTAAAACTGCCTTCGCTTTTAACACCTTTCCATAAAAGTCATAAAACTCTAAAAGCTTTAAACGATTGAGTCAATGAACGAGAGAAACAATGTGGAAACAGTAGTCATGTTCATATAGTATGTACCTATATGTAGGTAAGGTGTGTAATTTAAATGTGCCTCAAATTATTACATGCATAGCATAGTTATAAAATCATTGACCTTATTGAGAAATTTATCAGTTAAGATACGAATAACACACGAATAATACAGACCTATGTTCAAATCGTTAAATTATGTACACGATATCGAGGACATACCCGTGCGTATCCCAAGCAAGTGAGTCTCAACCATAAAGCGATTAATATGCCAAGATTGCCAAGTTGCATAGGTCGGTACGTCACAATATTCTGTCGTCACTAGGGAGTTTTACAACTTGGTCGTATAATGGATGGATGCGAAAGTTCTCGCGTCTCGCGTGGCGGCTATCACGCCTCACGTTTTATAAACACGTGACGGCCTCGGCTCACGTGTACGATTCAAATTGATTTGTAAGAGCAGCTACAATATACTACAACAAATATGGGAGATACAAATCGATTTCAGGGTACCTATTAAAAATTAGGATAAAAATAATAGTAAAAAATTGCCAGTTTCTTGTAAGGCTTTTGATATAGTTACCATATGTAATTATTGATTTTAAAAGGCAATAATGTTAAAATTCTTATGTATTTTGTTATATTAAGTAATAATAACATGATTAAATCAGTCAGACACTCCATTAAAACAAGCATTTTTACTTGAGCCTAGTACTGTCGTATTTGTGTCCCCCATGGGATGTTTTTAGGTCCGATTCTTTTATCTACCCGAAATGAATCAGCTGTGCACCGTTACGTGGGGTGGGTAAACTTGGTAAAACGCTGTCTGGGGGAAACTGTTACTAGAGGCCAGTCACACTACACCACACCCAGATGTCGTCGATCCGGTTCTTGGTCGGTCGGCCGCATTCGCATTTGCCGAAGCTTCCCGACCGCTCGAGAGTGTTCGAGTCGAGCTCACAAGGCGTCATTCTCGACTGTTCCACGCTAGAATCACTACCGTCCCGTTTTTCAACGGCATTGTGAACGTTATCACAATGCATTAAGGCCATATTGCTGCTGTTATAACAAGGAAGCTTACTATCTGCAATGTTATTCTGCAAAAATTCTGAAAGGAGTTTAACCCTCTTTAATTTAATTTAATGTGCTGATTGTCTGGTTGTGTCTGTTGTATGTGCATCAGGATTTGCACTCAATACACAAAGTAGGTGGGTAATGGAATGGGCATTGGAAATTTTTCTAGCACGTGAACATTTTAGGCTGTTAAATTCTTAAACTCTTGTTTTTATTAGTTATAAAATATAGTTACAGTTAATTACCTTCTTTACGTTATTATTTTGGATTAACTTTTGCCGGTAGGTATACCTATCTACCTAGACTTAGGTACCTACCTACTTGAATTTAATTTTGTTTTTTTATGGTAAACTTAATTTCATCGCTTTAGAATTTTATGTCTTTAGAAAGTATCCCGAATTGGGTACCCAAACTACCCGATGTTGTTCATTAAATTTTCATGATCGATCATTGCAATTTAGATTTAAAATTAAAAATAAGTCTACAGTATTTTTATTTTTTAGTTTATTATGAAAGAAAAGACGCAGACTTGAATGGTTTTGAAAGTCTTCATTGCTACAATTTTTGAATAAGTATTATAAAAATATTATTTTTATGATTGATATATTTTATATGCGTTTTGTGCAAAATATAGATAAGCGTGGACAATGGGGTATGTCCGAAAAAATCAAATTGGCTGAATATTTTTTATAGGTAGGAATAAGCTTCCTTAGTATTAGAAAAAAGTTTCAGAATTTTCGGTTGCGTGACGAGTATAAAAATTAAAAGTCTCTTTGACAGCAGAATGGAGATTATACCTACCTTTGCCACCACTTGCCTCAACCACAGCAAGTATTAAAAAAAAGTTTTGATATTTTGTGTTAATTTTTTTTTTAAATCATGTTGTGGTTGTGGCAGGTGATGACCTTTGTATAATCTCCATTCTGCTGTTACTTTCGTATATTTGTGAAGTCGAAGAGACTTTATTTTTTTTTTATTTTATTACGCAACCAAAAATTCTGAAACTTTTTTCTATTACAAAGGGAGCTTATTCCTACCTATAAAAAAATATTCAGCCAATTTTATTTTTTTCGGACATTCCCCATTAACTTCGTGCGCAGTGAATTCAGAGTTGACACTAACAAGGACCTTGGGCTATAAATAAAATAGTTACAGTAACTAGGGTCTAATATTGTTTTTTTCAGTAGCTACGTTACGTTTTAAAAGATTCATGCTAGGTAGGTACCTACCTATAATGGACATAGATTTTCCCACAGAACAAAGTTTTTTTGTGGATTTCCCTATTTATTTATTACCCGACTGCAAGAGGGTTATGTTTTTCGCGCGTATCTTGTAAGTTTGTATGTAATATTCTTTATTACCTCATATCTTTGAAACGGCTGAACAGATTTCCATGATTAACATATCGTTAGATTTGTCTCGTCAGCCCAAGTGTTCTTAAGAAGGTGGCGTTATAAAAAAACCAACATGGCGGCTGTACGGTGCTATTATACGTAGCGAAAAAAAAAAATTTTTTTTTAGAATACTGCAATATGGGTGTCAAATTAAAGGGCTTATTATAAGGATTTCAAAAAGGTATATCATATAAATAATAACTAAAAATAAATAAATAAATTTAAAAAAATTAAAAACCCGCCTGTCTATAAAGACAAGTCAACTGAAAAGATGGAAACAAGATTAAATATTAAAGGCAACATTATAACATGCAGTCGGAGGCATATAACTCAAATCATTCATAATGTCACTTTCTTTATGCATGCCTCCGACTGCATGTTATAATGTTGCCTTTAATATTTTTAAATAATTCAGGAGCCGGTGACCGAGTTATGTTTGACGTGCCAATTCCGCCATTTTATTTCTGACCGCGAACTAAAGTCTATTTCGATACGTAAACATAACTAAAATAGCATACTCCCAATGGTGCCAATACAATAAGGAAATTATTGTGTGAGCAATAAAAATATCCAATATTAATGCAAAATCCTGTTTTTTTGCAGGATTGTGGATTGAATTGTGGATGTGAATTTTGAGACGATTAAGTACCTACCTATTTCTACCTATTGCCACTTAACTAACAATAAGATTTCTTGGAAGTTTTCTAAAGAGAAAGGAGACTGTATAAAATACCTAAGTACACTTTCTAATTTCTATTTATTTAATTTGATGGCGACTGATTTTCTCTGAAAAAAAAAATGAAATATTGGTAGAAGCACCCTTGCTCTTTGCATCTAGGGGGTGTTCATGCCATGTCCCAATACTCAGTAAAATATATCTCGTTGTAGTAGTAGCACAAACTGAGGTTATTGTTTGTAAATAAACTATAGACCCTTAGTTTTAATCTAATTATGTGAATTTTCGATACATTGTGTACCTACCTACTTAGGTACCCAGCAATAAATTTGACTAAGATGAGGGCGCCACTTTAAGGGCTATAGGGCCCTTATAAGTGCCCTTTTTGTGAGCATGAGTGGTGATACCGAGCGAGTTAAAACTTTAATAACGGTACTAAAACAGTTCGATGGCTTCTAGTAATTGTTGTTACTATGAAACTATGATGTCTAGCTGCTAGTGCATGCATGCGGGAGGCGGGGCGAGGCGGCGCGCGGCGACGGGCGATCCAACATCGCACGATATTTTTGTGCAGAGTGACGTCAGCATTCGATCGTGGCCTCCGCTCCGCACGTGGTGTTGTGGGCCACAGTTGTGGCGGTTTTGCAAGCGTGTAATCCAGAATCTAACTAAGCAGATGAAAGTCACTGAAATGTTATTACTACGTATGGAATCGACCTCGCAGCCCCGATTTTTGCTCCATGAGTTGAGGCCAACTGGCCTCATTTCAGTGATGAAAGTACACTTTTTTATGCTTAACGGGATAGTGCTTGGCCTTCATCTCACCTTATGTTAAGTGACGATAAGGCCGAAGGTCAAAGCGCACTACACCCGGAATGCTCATCATTGAGGAACTGGCTATCTTACCTCTAACTGTCGGAACACAACAATTTAAGTTGTTGTTAGGGTGCCAGACTTAGGTAACATGGTAATAGCTAGCCAGGCGGACTACCAAACAGAGTACAAATTGTACCCTCCCTGGGAATCGAACCCGGGACCCCTGCGTCTTACACGGGTGGGCGAACTACTAGACCACAGAAGCGGTTAGAGCTTCTTCTTGCGGTATAAGTAGGTAGGTAGATTAAAATTGGCGCATACCTATCACAGAATACATAGGTACCTACCTACCTAGCTAGTACAGCTACGTATTATTGTTTATCGAACCCGCTGACCCGCTCATTATTTTCTACTGTTAGTACCCAATACTAGTAGGGACCTATAGTATTATAATTATTATCTGTGCCAATACCCATTCGTCGTCGACAGTGTTTTTGTTTGGTTTTTGTACGAGAATGTATTCGATGCGTTTACTTCGTGGCTCCACCCACTTCCAGCATACCAAGGTCTATCTATATCTATTATCCCGTTGTTCGTCGCAATCGCAACGTAGCCAACAAAAATTACAGCTGTTTCTACAGTGAAATTCGTTTATATCCACTGGAAATCGCTTTTTATTTAAGATCTTTTTTATTTTCAAATAACATCCAGAAGACGCTTCCGTTCCGGCACGGAAGCCGCGTTGCTTGAAGATATCGATGCTAACGACGATGTAGCTTATCCAACACGAGACCCCCCACAAATCACTCAGAATATTATCCCCGTCAATTGGTAATGCGCCTGGCGGCCGTGATTTTAACGAAAAACAAATGTAATATTTTTATTACCCTATCTTATTGAAAATAATAATTCAATAATTAATATATTAGATTACCTAACGTGCCGGACTACACGTGCCGGACTACAGCTGCGCCACAAAAAAAAAGTTGGAAATCTGACATTTTGACTATGCCATGATGAAGTCTATAGTTTGTCGGAGTTTGTCGCCAAAAACCAGAGTTTGTCGGTCTTCCGTTTAGGAGATACATGTGGCGCAGCTGTAGAGACGTCTCTACAGCTGAGCCACACAGATCTCGAAAACGGAAGGTCGTAGCGAAAATCTGATTACTTGTATGTATAGCCGTTAGTTTGTCGGAGTTTGTCGCACAAAAACCAGAGTTTGTCGGTCTTGCGTTTAGGAGATACGTGTGGCGCAGCTGTAGAGACGTCTCCACAGCTGAGCCACACAGATCTCGAAAACGGAAGGTCGTAACAGAAATCTGATTACTCGTGTGTGTAGCCGGTAGTTTGTCGGAGTTTGTCACCAAGAACCAGAGTTTGTCGGTCTTGCATTTAGGAGATATGTGAGGATACGCTGTGGAGACCTTTCTACCTGGATCTTGAGAACGGAAGGTCGTAGCGATAATCTGATTAGTCATATCTATAGTCGGTAGTTCGACCGAGTTTTAGTCCAATCAATGAGCATATTTGTTGTATGGAGACTTCCGAAAAATTCTCCCGTCTATAAAATTTGGCATGTGATGAAGTTAGGTAACACAGATTACAGATGAACAATAAGCCAATAAAATTTGTTACGAGAAGTTAGGTATTTTTACCTAAACATGAAAATCGCTTATATCTCTCTGTGAATATTTCCTCGGGCTAAAATACTTTCTGTATACGTATTTGTGTATTAGTTAGAATAAGAATGTAAAAGAATCCAATATTTTTTCCATTTCGGAGATACTCCAAATTTAAATTTTAATATTTTTCAATATATCTTTTCTTGATAAAAATATCTGCTAATTATTATTTTTTAATATGTTTTTATACCCTTAATATATAGATTTGTTCAGTAGGCCAACAAATTTTCTTCTTTAATCATATTTATACATAAATGTATGAAAATGAACCGACTATTTTTCACATTACCTCTTAAGACCAAAAAATAAAAAAAATATGATTAAAGAAGAAAATTAATTGACTTACTAAACAAAGCTATATATTTAAGGATATAAAAACATATTAAAAATAATAATCAGCAGATATTTTTATCAAGAAAATATATATTGAAAAATATTAAAATTTAAATTTGAAGTATCTCCGAAATCGAAAAAATATTGGATTCTTTTACATACTTATTCTAACTAATACACAAGTACGTATACAGAAAGTATTTTAGCCCGAGGAAATATTCACAGAGAGATATAAGTGATTTTCATGTTTAGGTAAAAATAACTAACTTCTCGTAACAAAATTTATTGGATTATTGTTCATCTGTAATCTGTATTACCTAACTTCATCACATGCCAAATTTCATAGACGGAAGAATTATTCGGGTTGCATAAGCCCCGTTGATTGGACTATTTGTCGCCAAATATCAGTTTGTCGGTCTTGCGTTTAGGAGATATGTGAGATTTTTGCTACGACCTTCCGTTCTCGAGATCCAGGTAGAAATATCTCTATAGCATATCCCCACATATCTTCTAAACTGATTTTTGGTTACAAACTCCGACAAAATAATGGCTAGACACTCGAGTTATCAGATAATTTTATCCACGTGGATATCCCCTGCAATATAAAATATTTTGCAAACAGGAATGCAGCAAGAGGCTAACTATATAATAACTATACCTACTATCAAGGACTAGGTATCTCTCTCTCAGAGGTTAATAAATCAAACGAGATATTTGAGTGTTTGTTTATTAGTCATTTTTAAACAGTAATTATAAGTGATAAGTTTTATACTGTCTTCACATTACTACTAAACTAATTAAAATAGAATTCGAACAAGCCCTACTCAAATCTTGAACTGTAGTTCCAATATAGCAAATACGGCAAAAATACAATTCAAGATCTTTACAACTTGTAATTGCCAGTTCCAAGTTTACAATCCTCCAATAAAAACTTAAAACTTACAATCACTGTAATTAGGATCACAATATTTACAATAACAAAATAGTATAAAATATTTACAGCTTACAAAATTAAATAATTACACACACACAAACATAAATCAAGACTTACTTTGTCCTTCGTACTAAAACGCACAAAGTCCACCCAAACAATTCAATTTAGCTAACCATACACACAACCTACACAATGTTACACTGGAACTTGACAAGAGTAACATTTCAAATCATAATTTAGGCAGCAACACAATTTCCTACGATCCTAGTAGGAATGTCTCACCACAAGGTTTGAGCATATAAAGTTGTAGTTTTGACAGCCCAATATCATATCACCAAATGCTTGGATAGATGTCCACTTATGTACTATTTTCAATATCAGGTCACTTTACAAAATAGGGCTATCAAAACATTGAAATTATACACTTAAATCTGTACTATGAGAGATCCAGCAGTCTTGGTGATTTAGTTTGGTAATGTGTCCATGAGTATTTCTTTAACACCCGATGATAGGCGGTCAGGGAACTTGATGTCAAAAGCAACCATAAGGTCACCCTTCCTCGTAGGTTCTTTGGGAAAAGGTAAACCGTACCCTGGGAACCTCTTCACTGTATGTGGCTTGACAACTTCTCCTTGGAGGTTTACAGTCAGCTTCTCTCCAGACATGGTTGGAACTTCTATTATGGTGCCACATAACGCCTGTAACAAAGAAAAATAAAGGTTAGATATATAATCTTTTCGAATAGAAAACAGCCTAGGTATGATATCAATTGATAATATCCAACTTAATAAACAATAATTCAGTAACTGCAATTTATTTTTTCATTTCAAATCATTCAGGCAAGGCCCATAAAAATTGTTAGTAACAATATTTCAAGACTAGTGATAGCATCAATTAATTCAAATCAGTAGAATTTAAAATATGAAATAAAATTAAATTAAATCAAATCATCAATCAATAATCAACAAAATAGTGATTCTAGAAAAGGATTACTGTTTGACTGCATAACTAAGTTGAAAATTCAAGAAATAAAACTGTTAAATAAATAACAATTGTTATTGCTCACCTGTTTGAGGGATACTTTGGCTGTGTATCTGATGTCACTGCCCTCTCGTTTGAACAATGGATGTGGTTTGTCTCTGATGATGAACACAATATCGGCAGGGATTTTGTTTCGACCTTGATCACCCTCCTTCTGGAACGTGATCTTAGTTCCAGCTTTCCAGCCAGGTTTGACATGAATTGTTAGCACTTTATCCTCCTTCTTCGATGTGCCATCTGGCTGAATAACACGGCGCGAGATCTTCATTTTCTTCACGCAGCCACGCGCAATATCTTCTAGTGACACATAAAGATCATGTTCAATCGGTGGATCCTGGGTCTTATCTTTCCGATTTGGCGAACCGTGGAAGTTGAAGCTGTGGCTACGGAAAGCACCTCCTGGGCCGCCTTGCCGTGTCTGTCCCATGCCCATGTTAGCAAACGGATCCATATCTACATCCATATCACGATCGAAGAACATTGTGGTGCCACCTGACCCACCATTCAAATCGAAGAAAGCCTGGAACGGGCTTGCGGATCCGAAGAACTGCGCGAATGTCGCCCTCGGGTCTCCGTGGAAGGCATACGAGAACGATTGGCCGCCTCCTGGGCCATTCTGGCTACCCATTCCTCCCTTCAGGCCTTCTTCGCCATGCGCATCATAGATCTCCCTTTTCTTTTTGTCTGACAACACTTCGTAAGCCTCTGCCACTTCTTTGAATCTCTCTTCGGCGCCAGCGGCTTTGTTCTTGTCTGGGTGGTATTTGAGCGCCAGCTTACGATAAGCCTTCTTGATCTCATCATCTGTAGCTCCCTTAGCTAATCCTAATATTTTGTAGTAATCTTTACCCATTTTGATTTTAACTTATACTGCAACAAAAAGAAAAACAATTTTATATTCTCGAACGACTGACAGACACCTTTTTAGGAAATGGTGGGATGCCAGGGATGGCTTCATTTCATTTTAATTACAATGTATTTCTGTATAAAAGTTTACAAAACAAATTAATGATATCAGTACTTACTTTTTAGTAAACGTTCCAAGTTTTAATCCAAAGCAGTCCAAGAAAAATAGCAAAATTATTGTTTAAAACCTCACACACAACACAACACTTCACAATCGCAACTTCAACAGTTCAACAATGAATGAAACGTAGCGCTGCCGTCGCGCCAAAATATATACATTAAAACGTCTAGAACATTCTGGGGCCTTCACATAGCGACAGACAAAGATAAAACATAACGTAGCTATCAAGGCAGCCATGCGTTAGAAAGAGATAAATATAATTCTTTCAGTTCAGAATGCAAACGAATTACGACGCAACCAACAACGGCATACGTCATGACGTCACGTTGTGGGTGCATTCTAGTATACTAATCGCTAAGTCAGCGATTGATTGCAAATTACCTGCTGAATACTTAAAAATCTAATGACTCAGCGATTTATGATATCAATACGCCGCCATATTTTCCGTATAGCCAGGTAGGCTCACTCCGCGCCTAAACTTTTATATTAGCCTACTGCTTGCGGCTCACTCAGTCAAGCCATGGTCGAGGGATATCACCACGCCGCGTGCTGTCTGCGAGCAACGAGCGAACGAAACGAACTATTTCGTATATCATCCTCCGAACTTCACAGGTACATCACCTAAAGGTCGATTTACACATCTACAAGTAAGTAAGTAAGTTCTACTGTCCCTCTACTTACTTACTGAAACTTTAGAAAGGAATAGATTATTCCGTTACGACAGATGTCAACTTATGAACTTACTTACACCTAATTGCACTAAACTTAAGAATCGCCTTAGTCTTTTCTTAATTACAACTCGACCAAGTTAAGTAGGCG
The DNA here is from genome assembly GCA_943789525.1 of Agriphila geniculea. Classification (NCBI taxonomy): domain Eukaryota; kingdom Metazoa; phylum Arthropoda; class Insecta; order Lepidoptera; family Crambidae; genus Agriphila; species Agriphila geniculea. The sequence goes on from OX038871.1 coordinate 26,338,449, forward strand.
AATGACAGCTACATGACCGCTAAGTTTGACACCGTTTTAATTTGGTCGTGTTGTAGTTAGGAACAGACTTAGGCGATCCTTAAGGTATGATTCCGATGTCAGCAGCACTACTGCGCGACACTGCTGCGCGACACTGCTGCGCGACAGTGCTGCGCAGCACTGCTGCCAAGCTCGGAATGTAGTCTCATATAAACCTATAGAGAATGTATGGGGACCAGTGGTGTTGCGGCAGCAGTGCCGCGCAGCACTGCTGCGCAGCAGTGTCGCGCAGCAGTGTCGCGTCGCTTCACCGCTCACATCAAATTGAGCCTTTCAAACGTAACATTAGGGTTCAATTTGGAGTGCACTGCTGCGGCAACACTGCTGCTGCTGCCGAGATCGGAATCATACCTTTAAGTTTAGTGCAATCGGGTGTTACTTACCTGCTGACAGTGCCGTTTACACGGCAGCAAGTAAGTTGGCGGGGAGCGAAGCGTCCAAACTACTTACTTCTTACTTGCCTGTCCAAAAAGTAGAACCAGCCTTTCTATTGTCTAATTTAAAAATCTATCGCAATCGCTTTCAGGATGTAACACATTGAAGCTTCTTTTTGGGAAAAATAAAAACTTACCAAAGAAATGCAGCAATCAGTGTCACATTCATCTGTCAAACGAAAGCGATTGCGATAGATTTGAGAGAAGACAATGGTTTTCACTAATGCAGCAATGTAACTGCGATTTCTGTCAGAGTTGATTGCAACAAAGTTACGTAATTAGGAGGCGGATTTTGTAATTTTGTTGCAATCAACTCTGACAGAAATCGCAGTCACATTGCTGCTTAAGTTAGAACCAATGTGACAACTATCTTAATTTACTGAAAGCAGCAATGTAACTGCGCTTTCAATCGATTTCAATCGAGAATTGTTAGCAACAAACTTACGTAATCAACTAACCGATGTTTTCTACGATATCGGCGGGCTGATTATCTAATTAAAAACCACCTAGCGACTGGTTGCAGTTCACAGATGATCGTGATCCATTGCTACTTCTTTTTGAGTTAAAAAAAAATATACCGAAGAAAAGTGGCAATGTATGTCAAATGCAACCGGTCGCTAAATAGTTTCTTTTTATATAATCAGGGTGCGGTTGAGACCATGGAAATAAAAAAATTTTCGCTGCGCTGCCTGTCGAGACACCGCTCGTTCCCACCGGTCGGGTGTCGGATCCGGGTTTTATTCGGATGTTCCAGAGATTCCAGAGAATATTTATACTTTGTGACTATAAATTACAAAGTAGAGAAAGAAATAATTTTAATCTTTTGCCGCTAATTTCAAAATATCAAAAATGCACAACGTTAATATTCAAGCTATCACTTCTGCTGGCACTCCCGGAGTGCAACCCGATTTTTTTTAAATACATGTCGATGACTGTATGCTAAATCAATTTTATGTAATCAAAATAATAATATCCTCGAGTAACAAATATTAATTTGCAACATAAAAACTAGGAACATAACTATTAAATAGTTATGTCAGCTATGTCAATTCCTATAATTTGTAGTTTTAATCTAATTGTTTTTTTAAGTAAATGTCAAGATAAGTCAAAAATAATTCTTTGAAATCAACAATTAAAAAACAAAATTTCAGTAACAAATATTAGTTTTCAAATGAAAAAAAAAAATTAGAAAACTTTAAGAATCAACATTAGTAGGTAATTGAAATTTTAATCAAATTAAAATTGAAAGGGCGGTGCATTGGCTGAGTGAGCCGCACGCTAGCGCGAGGGGCCGCGGTAAGTTGCGCGCGGGGCAGAAGAGAGGAGGCGGTGGCAAACGCTATTAGCGTATAGTTGGCAGCCTCACCATGGAATTAGAAGGTTTTGACTAGGTCGAAAAATTGTTAGTAAATAGTGATAAATAGTGAACTATAGCATATAAATAGTGATACTATGGTTCAAAAGATATTTGAGTATCTTGGTGAGGCTGCTATCTTGACGTCAAGCTGGCAGACACCTTAAGAAATACAGTTCGTATCAATGTGATTTATATGCCAAAAAATTGTTAGGAAATAGTGAATCGTATACGCAAAATTTCAATAATATTGCTTCAGTACAAGCCGAGATATTACGATCTCAAAGTGGGCTGCTAACTTGACGTTTCTGGCAATGGCGATTCCAGAGAAACGGGTACAAGTTATAAACAAATAAATATATCAAAAAATTGTTAGTGAAATTGTGATTCTTACGATATAAATAAAAAAAGAATTCTTCATTGCTATTTTCTAAAAATCGAATGTTAACTTCTACATAGTACTCTGAATATAGGATGTCGATCAATATTGAACTTTGCTCCACAGTAATAAGGTTTAAACTTGATTGCAATCATGAGGTGAGCTGAGTACTATCAAGCAAAGACACCTTAAGAAATACAGTTCGTATCAATGTGATTTATATGCCAAAAAATTGTTAGGAAATAGTGAATCGTATACGCAAAATTTCAATAATATTGCTTCAGTACAAGCCGAGATATTACGGTCTCAAAGTGGGCTGCTAACTTGACGTTTCTGGCAATGGCGATTCCAGAGAAACGGGTACAAGTTATAAACAAATAAATGTATCAAAAAATTGTTAGTGAAATTGTGATTCTTACGATATAAATAAAAAAAGAATTCTTCATGGCTAATTTCTAAAAATCGCATGTTAACTTCTACATAGTACTCTGAATATAGGCTGTCGATCAATATTGAACTTTGCTCCACAGTAATGAGGTTTAAACTTGATTGCAATCATGAGGTGAGTACTATCAAGCAAAAAAGTGAAATTTATATTTTTTGACTGTGTCAATAGTCATATCCTCGGTTTAAGGCTATTGATTTGGTATAAGTAAACAAATATTTTTCTACCCACTTTTTTATTTTTTAGAGTATTGACACAATCAAAAAATTTTTGATTAAATCTCATCAAAAAAAAAATTTGGTCGTTTAATACTCTACTCTCAGTTCATTTATTTAGTTTAGGAAAAACTACTAATATTTAACTACCAATGGGGAAGGCAACTGTCAAAATGGCGCTGCGTACGCTTGTTCCACGAGAGCTTTGAAAACAAAGGACTTTTACTTAAAAAAATCGTTGTTTTAGCTTTAAAATGATCAAATTCTGTGTAATAGAGGGGATGCCACATTTACGAAAGTCGTCTATTTACGATTCCCGTTGGACAAGAGAGTGCTCCACCGACAACCGGTATCATTGTCTTCAGCATGATCTCCTGAACAAGAATACAGCGGTTGTCGCATTATAAAGTGGTGGAGGGGGGAGGGGTGGAGGGAAGAGATGCGGCAGTCGAGTATCAGAAATTGGTTGATTTTCTCAACAACCACTTGACCGATTTAAACAAATAATGTGTCTTAGGGCAGGTAATATTTTTGACAACATATTTTCATTTGCAATGGTTTTTGTAAATACTATAGTTTATTAAATAATTAGAAAAAAGTCGAATTTCAAACAAAATCATTTTTAGTTTTGTAGATTTGAAGCAGTAAATTAAAATAAAGTACAGAAGTACATATAGTGTAAAGCACTAAGTAAAATTGCCACAATCATTGGCTTGCTGTCTGTTTTTTAGTTTTGAAATTTGGCTGGAAGACAACAAAATTATCATCGATATAGTGCGGGAGGTCACTGTTCGAATAATATGGAAACCGCTTTAACGAAAGTCGTCTAATGACGATTCCCGTCGGACCGAAGAGTTCTCTACCGACAACCGGTATCATTGTCTTCAGCATGATCTCTTGAACAAGAATATAGCGGTTGTCGCATCATAAAGTGGTTGAGGGGGGAGGGAGGGGAGGGAAAAGATGCGGAAATCGGGTATTAGGGTTTGGATAATTTCTCAGTAACCGCTTGTCCGATTAAAACAAATAACGTTTCATATGGTAGATAATACATGGAACAACATATTTTATCTAACAAAGTTTTTTTAAATACTAAAGTTTATTACAAAAATAGAAAAAAGATGAATTTCAAACAAAGGCTTTCTTAGTTTTGTAGAATTGAAGCAGTAAATTAAAAGAAAGTACTATGAAATTAAAACTATAAAGATTTGCCCCAGAAAAAAAATATTTATACATAGCACAATTGTTCCACTATATGAAGTAATAAACTTGTTGAACATTTTTATCTAGTAACAATGCAAAAAAAATTTTTTGGGTCGTGTGGCGAAATGTTTTCTACCATTTTTTTCAAAAATCCTCCACAGAATTAAAACTATAAAGATTATCCTCGGAAAAAAATACTGGTGAATAGCCCAGTTATTTCAATATATATAAAATATTAAATATGTTAAACATTTTTGTCTAGTAACTATGTTAAAAAAAATGATTATTTTTTCACGAGGTGAAATTTTTTCTACCATTTGTTCGAAAATCCTCTACAGAATTGAAACTATGAGGATTTGCCCCAGAAAAAAAATAATAGTGAATAGCCCAGTTATTTTATTAAATAGAATAATAAATTTGTCAAATATTTTTGTCTAGTAACTGTGTTAAAAAATATTTTGTGCCGTGCAAACTCGTTTAAACATAACTTTGCAGGTCCACCGTGTTATGTGACACAAAAATTTTTTTAACAGAGTTACTAGACCAAAATGTTTGATAAGTTTATTAATCTATATAGTGGAATAACTAGTCTATTTATTGTAATTTTTTTTCTGGAGATAATCCTCATAGTTTTAATTCTGTAGAAGATTTATGGAAAAATGATATGTTAGAGAAATTTTCACTGCGCGATAGAAATCATTTTTTTAACATAATTTCTAGACAAAAATGTTTTACGAGTTATTTTTTATATATAGTGCAATAACTAAGCTATTCACCAGGATTTTTTTCTAGGGCAAATCATCGTAGTTTAAATTCTGTAGAGAATTTTCGAAAAAAAAAATTGTAAAGAAAATTTCGCCACGCAACACAAAACATTTTGTAACACAGTTGCTAGACAAAAATATTTAACAAATTTATTATTATATATAGAAAAATAACTGGACTATTCATTATTATTTTTTTATGGGGCAAATTTTGATAGTCTTAATTCTGTAAAGGATTTTCGAAAAAAAAAGATAAAGAAAATTCGCCACGCAATAAAAAAAAAAAATTTAACATAATTACTGGACAAAGATGTTTGATAAGTTTGTTATTCTATATAATAGGATAACTGGGCTATTTACCGTTATTTTTTTCTGAGGCAAATCTTCATACTTTTAATTCTGTAGAGGATTTAAGAAAAAAAAATGGAAGAGAAAATTTCACCACGCGACTCAAAAAATTTTTTTTAACTAGTTACTAGACAAAAATGTTTAACAAGTTTATTATTCTATAGAAGGGAGTGACTGGGCTATTCACCGATATTTTTTTTCTGGAGCAAATCTTCATAGTTTTAATTACATAGTAGTTTATTTCAATTTACTGCTTCAATTCTACAAAACAAAAAAAATATTTATTTGAAATTCGTATTTTATCTAATAATTTCATAAACTATAGTATCTACAAAAATTATTGCTTGATAAAATCTGTTGTTAAGGATATTACCTACCATATGACAGTTTATTTGTTTAAATCGAACAAGTGGTTATTGAGAAATTAGCGAAACTCTGATAACTGAGTTTTGCACCTTTTCCCTCCCCCCCCCCTCCCCCCTCCACCACTTTATAATGCGACAACCGCTATATTATTGTTCAGGAGATCATGCTGAAGATAATGATTCCAGTTGTCGGTAGAGCACTCGCTTGTCCGACGGGATTTCAATTTTGAAGGCCTGGCCTCTCCTCTATAATGGTGTGTCCCCACTTAGGTTCGCGAACCTCCGCGCTCCGCGCTCCGCGCTCCGCGAACCTCGGAGCGCGCTCCATATTTGGGATCCGATGCGAACACGCGAACACGGAGCGCGGAGCGCCGGTGTGACCAGATTCAGTATTTTAATACTTTTTTGGTATATTTTATCGAGTTTTCCGAACATCAGTATTTTTGTAGGTATATTAGCGGAAGTAAGTATTTTCGGTATATTTTGGCTATGAAGTTATGGTAACTACGGTTAGGCCCCGCGAACATTGATGTTCAAGGAATTTCCCGGATTATGTCTATATTTCAGTCAGAAGCAAAGATCAGTAGAGTCTGTTCTGAAAAAGAACCAACTTGGGATTTATGCTTGATTACCGTTTTTGAAATGTTGACGGTACTGTTACGTTTTAGTGCGACTGTATTAACAAGATAAATATTAATTCAAGATAGTCGCACTATAATTACGTATAAGGCGACGGTTACACACAAAGTATTTACTGTGGTCCAACTGTGTGGTAAATACTGATAATTCCAATTCCAATTCCAACGATGGAATGAAAACGCACGCCTACACGCTCAGTATTTACCACATGGTAATGTTGCCAGATCCTGCCTTTTATTACGATTTTAGTACTATTTTCTAAAAGATAGCAGCCAAATTTTATGTTTGGGGGCCGATTTCGATGAAACTCGGTTTTGGGTACTATTTCGACAACAAAACAGCAACGCAAAGTTAAAAATATAAAAAAATCCAAGATGGTGACCAACTTTTTTGTTTGTGGGCCGATTTAGATGAAACTCGGTTTTGGGCATTATTTTGACAACAAAACAGCAGCACAATGTTAAAAATATAAAAAATCCTAGATGGCGACCAACTTTTTTATTTGTGGGCCGATTTAGATGAAACTCGGTTTTAGGTACTATTTTGACAACAAAACAGCAACGCAAAGTTAAAAATATAAAAAAATCCAAGATGGCGGCCAACTTTTTTGTTTGTGGGCCGATTTAGATGAAACTCGGTTTTGGGTACTATTTCGACAACAAAACAGCAACGCAAAGTTAAAAATATAAAAAAATCCAAGATGGTGACCAACTTTTTTGTTTGTGGGCCGATTTAGATGAAACTCGGTTTTAGGTACTATTTTGACAACAAAACAGCAACGCAATGTAAAAATATAAAAAAAAACCAAGATGGCGACCAACTTTTTTATTTGTGGGCCGATTTAGATGAAACTCGGTTTTAGGTACTATTTTGACAACAAAACAGCAACGCAATGTAAAAATATAAAAAAAAACCAAGATGGCGGCCAACTTTTTTGTTTGTGGGCCGATTTAGATGAAACTCGGTTTTGGGTACTATTTTGACAACAAAACAGCAACGCAATGTTAAAAATATAAAAAAATCCAAGATGGCGGCCAACTTTTTTGTTTGTGGGCCAATTTAAATGAAACTCGGTTTTAGGTACTATTTTGACAACAAAACAGCAACGTAATGTTAAAAATATAAAAAAATCCAAGATGGCGGCCAACTTTTTTGTTTGTGGGCCGATTTAGATGAAACTCGGTTTTGGGTACTATTTCGACAACAAAACAGCAACGCAATGTTAAAATATAAAAAATCCAAGATGGCGGCCATCTTTTTTGTTTATGGGCCGATTTAGATAAAACTCGGTTTTGGGTACTATTTTGACAATAAAACAGCAACACAATGTTTAAAATATAAATAATCCAAGATGGCGGCCAACTTTTTTGTTTGTGGGCCGATTTAGATGAAACTCGTTTTTGGGTACTATTTTGACAACAAAACAGCAACGCAATGTTAAAAATATAAAAAAATCCAAGATGGCGGCTAACTTTTTTGTTTGTGGGCCGATTTAGATGAAACTCGGTTTTCGGTACTATTTTGACAACAAAACAGCAACGCAATGTTAGAAATAGTACCGAGTTTCATCTAAATCCGCCAGATGGCGCTTTGAAGTAAACATAGTCTCTACGTTAAATATTGCCGAATAATTTTAGATCACAATTCTAACATTTGGAATCAAGTTAAATCAATAATTTGTCTAGTGATTCACCAGTGATATCGTTTGCACAGAACTATACCTTTAGTTTAAAAGTGTGTATTTGTGCTCAAAAAATATTCAGTGCCTTTTTTAATCTGCGGATTATTAAAAACTGCGGAATATAGTCTAAGCATTATCCTCAGAAAAGTGATAAAACTGCGCTTTAATTTGCGTAATAAATCTCATCTCCAGTGTTAAAACTAAATATTATCATCAGTGATATTATCAGTGTTGAGGTAGTACTATAATAATTTTCGTCTTGACCTCATACTCAAACCAACTCATGCATCAAGTTTCAAAGCCTACTTAACTGATCAATAATTTGAACGCTTTAAGTCGCTTTGGCGCATACGTTAGCACACTGAGTGCTGCATACTGAATTCAGCTGTGAGTGGCCCGAAGATCGATCCTCGCTAATAAAGACTTTATCTCCCAAATTTTTTTAGAGACATTTTATTTATTTTTAAAGATATTTTTTTTAATTTGTATTGAAGATATTTTTGGACATTACTTTTCAATTACTTTTGATTTACTAAAATATCTTCATCCATCAAAGCCGTAGTAAGGTATAAGATTATTGAGAGTAATTGTATAAGAATAAAAAATGTCGACTAAAGGATCATCTGAGTGCGCGGGATGTCCTAATATCATGGATGGAGCAATATTCATGCAATGTATAACCCGGTCGAGTTAACTCGGCACCTGAAGCGCGATAGACCCCCTTCGTTTTCTCCTTTCCTCACGCCACTGTCGTCATGCCAGTAGCGTTAGCACATTTGTTAGCGATAATTTATCGATAATCTATCGAAAACTTTCAAACAATTGACGACGGTGGCGTGAGGAAAGGAAAAAACGAGAGGGGTCTATCGAGCTTCAGGTGCCGAGTTAACTCGACTGGGTTATAAACGTTGCAAAGACAATTATCATTTGCAGTGCACCGCAAATTACAATGTGATGGCAGCTGAAACTAAAAACGCCTGGATTTGTGATTTCTGCCGCATTCGCGAGCCCAAAAAGGGTAATAACACGATTACACCAACGAGAGCTAAATTACCACTGCCTCCAATGATAGCTTCGTTACCCAGCGCTTGAAGTCAAGTTTTCCTGCGTCAACGAGTTGTTCTTGCCCTTCGGCCAATGATTTAAGGGACATTATTAGAGAGGAGATTTACAATGCTTTTGAGGATGTTATTAATCCAAAAATTGATGCCTTGCAAAATATGATAGTTGTCTTTGGATCATCTCTCTCGGCATTCAGGCAGGATCTGGATAGCATAAAAACGCAACACGACGCCAAGTTGGCCACTTTGAATGATGTCCGCAAGGAAAATGAGTCGCTACGTTCAGCTAATCCGGTTGCAATAAATATATTGAATATTGAATATTAATCAAAACCTTTCTTCTAGACTGGCACAGCTTGAGTTACAGACACGTGCAACAAATGTTGAAATACAATGCGTCCCAGAAAACAAGCAGGAAAATTTGGTTAATACAGTTCTGCAGCTTTCTAAGGTTATAGAGTGTCCTATCAACGAAGGCAACACTCATAAAAGTCCAAAGACAATAAAAGTCCCCACCCACGCTCCATACTCGTAAAGTTCAACAGTTCTCGCCATCGAGACCAGTTTCTGGCGGCTACAAAAACGTTTAACAAAAACAATTCTAGCGAAAAACTTAACACCAGTCATCTGGGTATCGGCGGCAACAAAAAATCACCAGTTTACGTGACAGAACATCTGACACCAAAAGCAAAACAACTGCATGCAGCGACTCGTCGCATTGTCAGGGAGCTGAAATATAAATTCATCTGGGTATGTACGCGATGGAAAAATCTTTGTACGGAAGAACGAGGAGGCTAACTACGTATACATACGGAATCATGAGACTCTCAAAGGTTTATCATAAAGAACGCTAAAGTTGCCTTGTTATATTTTGTTTTACAAACGGGCTCTTTTAATGATATAATTGTATTCTACCAGAATGTAATAGGATTGCGGAGGAAGACTGTCGACATTTTCAATAATACCGTTTGTAATTATTATGATGTAATAATCTTGACAGAAACGTGGTTAAACGATGGCGTTTTCGATTCGGAAATCTGTGATGACAGATACAACGTATATAGGCGAGGCGAGACCGTCAGAGTAGTGGGTTTCATCCTTCAAAGGATGGTGGAGGGGTGTTAATTGCTGTCTCCAAAAGATTGAACTAAAATAAAGGCGCACTGAGTAGATGACTGCGAGGACTTGTGGGTGCGTGTCGGAAGTGACGGAGTTAATTCTGAGAAGTTGAACATTTGCAGTGTTTACCTGCCTCCTCCTTTAAAAAGCATATTTTATCACACTTTATAGACAACTGTAACCATGCTCTTCTCTAAATGATTTATTTTGATTTAAAAATGTTTGATCAATTGAAATTGTATTGCATGCTTTTTATATAAGTATAATATTTATAATTTTGATTTGCTTATGTGTAACATCTATAATTGAGATTGTATTTAAAATGATATTCATTTTATTTTTGTTGTGAATGATTTAATGTTAATCTTGTTGATGTTAATAAATGAATAAAATAAATCGGCCTACAAAAAAAAAATTGGCCACTATCTTGGATTTTTTTATATTTTTAACATTGCATTGCTGTTTTGTTGTCGAAATAGTACCCAAAACCGAGTCTCATTTAAATTGGCCCACAAACAAAAAAGTTGGCCGCCATCTTGGATTTTTAATATTTTTAACGTCATTGCGTTGCTGTTTTGTTGTCGAAATAGTACCCAAAACCGAGTCTCTTCTAAATTGGCCCACAAACAAAAAGTTGGCCGCCATCTTGGATTTTTTTATATTTTTAACATTGCGTTGCTGTTTTACTGTCGAAATAGTACCCAAAACCGAGTTTCATCTAAATCGGCTCACAAACAAAAAAGTTGGCCGCCATCTTAAATTTTTAATATTTTTAACATTGCGTTGCTGTTTTGTTGTCGAAATAGTACCCAAAACCGAGTTTCATCTAAATCGGCCCACAAACAAAAAGTTGGCCGCCATCTTGGATTTTATTTTATTTTTAAAGTTGCGTTGCTGTTTTGTTGTCGAATTAGTACCCAAAACAAAGTTTCATCTAAATCGGCCCACAAACAAAAAAGTTGGCCGCCATCTTGGATTTTTTTATATTTTTAACATTGCGTTGCTGTTTTGTTGTCGAAATAGTACCCAAAACCGAGTTTCATCTAAATCGGCCCACAATCAAAAAAGTTGGCCACCATCTTGGATTTTTTATATTTTTAACATTGCATTGCTGTTTTGTTGTCAAAATAGTACACAAAACCGAGTTTCATCTAAATCGGCCCACAAACAGAAAAGTTGGCCGCCATCTTGGATTTTTCATATTTTTAACATTGCGTTGCTGTTTTGTTGTCGAAATAGTATCAAAAACCGAGTTTCATCTAAATCGGCCCACAAACAAAAAGTTGGCCGTCATCTTGGATTTTTTTATATTTTTAACATTGCGTTGCTGTTTTGTTGTCAAAATAGTACACAAAACCGAGTTTCATCTAAATCGGCCCACAAACAGAAAAGTTGGCCGCCATCTTGGATTTTTCATATTTTTAACATTGCGTTGCTGTTTTGTTGTCGAAATAGTATCAAAAACCGAGTTTCATCTAAATCGGCCCACAAACAAAAAATTTGGCCGCCATCTTGGATTTTTTTGTATTTTTAACATTGCGTTGCTGTTTTGTTGTCAAAATAGTACCCAAAACCGAGTTTCTTCTAAATCGGCCCACAAACAAAAAGTTGGCCGCCATCTTGGTATTTTTTTATATTTTTAACATTGCGTTGCTGTTTTGTTGTCGAAATAGTATCCAAAACCGAGTTTCATCTAAATCGGCCCACAAACAAAAAAGTTAGCCGCCAGCTTGGATTTTTTTATGTTTTTAACATTGCGTTGCTGTTTTGTTGCCGAAATAGTATCCAATACCGAGTTTCATCTAAATCGGCCCACAAACAAAAAAGTTGGCCGCCATCTTGGATTTTTTTATATTTTTAACATTGCGTTGCTGTTTTGTTGTCGAAATAGTACCCAAAACCGAGTTTCTTCTAAATCGGCCCACAAAAAAAAAGTTGGCTGCCATCTTGGTTTTTTTATATTTTTTACATTGCGTTGCTGTTTTGTTGTCGAAATAGTACCCAAAACCGAGTTTCTTCTAAATCGGCCCACAAACAAAAAGTTGGCCGCCATCTTGGTATTTTTTTATATTTTTAACATTGCGTTGCTGTTTTGTTGTCGAAATAGTATCCAAAACCGAGTTTTATCTAAATCGGCCCACAAACAAAAAGTTGGCCGCCATCTTGGATTTTTTTATATTTTTTACATTGCGTTGCTGTTTTGTTGTCGAAATAGTACCCAAAACAAAGTTTCATCTAAATCGGCCCACAAACAAAAAAGTTGGCCGCCATCTTGGATTTTTTTATATTTTTAACATTGCGTTGCTGTTTTGTTGTCGGAATAGTACCCAAAACCGAGTTTCATCGAGATCGGCCCACAAACAAAAAAGTTCCGAACAGACTCTAAGTTACAGATAAGAAATGACAGGCAGCCGCCATAGTAGAATTATAAATAGTATCAAGTCATCTAATACGTTTAAATAAAATTATTTTCTGTTTTGCACTTCACTTTATCTTTGAGGTTTTTCTTTCGCTAATTCGGGAATTTCCCTAAAGTAGTTTGCCCTTACCTTTGTATCGTTATATAAGTAGAACGTGTTTTTTTTTTCGTTTTTATTGTACTTGGAGCATCCATCCGGAAAACATGTTTAGTTTTGCCTTCGAATAGAATGTTAAAATATAATTTAATTATTCATTGTGATGATAAATGAATAAAACCTGTTTTGAAAATCAGTATCTTTATCGGTTTATTTTCCATGTGCAACTTGGTATGTTTCAGTATTTTTTTGAGGTGCTTCGTTATTTTCGTAAACTTTAATCTGGCCACACTGCGGAGCGCGGTTCGCGGAGCGTGGTTCGCGGAGCGCGGTTCGCGGAGCGCGGAGCGCGGTTCGCGGAGCGTGGAGCGCGGCAGGGTTGCGTTCCGAACCTACGCTCCGAGTGCAACCAAACGCTCTAACGGCGGCGTTCCAAACATTAGAGCGTAATTTTATTTTTTAAAATGATCATAGTAGATCCTCAAAAAACGGATTTTATTTGATAAAAAATAAAGGAAAGTTTCAATTATTCGTATTCCAAATGGAAAACGAAGACTTTGTACTATTAATGACATTTAAAGTTCTTGGTCGTTTCGAACATTAGAGTGAGTTAAAAAACCGCCCAAGTGCGAGTCGGACTCGCGCACGAAGTGTTCCGTACCAAAAAGCGGCAAAAAACATGTTTGTTGTATGGGAGCACCCCTTAAATATTAATTTTATTCTGTTTTTGTATTTGTTGTTGTGGCGGCAACAGAAATACATCATCTGTGAAAATTTCAACTGTCTAGCTATCATGGTTCATGAGATACAGCCTGGTGACAGACAGACAGACCGACAGACAGACAGACAGACAGACGGACAGCGGAGTCTTAGAAATAGGGTCCCGATTTGCCACACCAGATGGCGTTAATGGAAAGAGAAGCTTAGTAAAAAAAATACATTGACACACATTTTTATCAACGCCATCTATCGAGCCTACAGTTTTTTGATATTTGAAAAGCCCTCATTGTGAAGATAAGGTTCAAAATAAATTGAAAATTTTTGACACTTTGTACAACCTGACGTGCTACTGACTGTACATAAGAATGATTGTCTATTCAAAGTTTTTGTCCTTCTTAGCCACTCATTATTAATTACACAATAATAGTACTGTGGAGACAAAGGTACTTTATAATTAAGTTTATATGAATAAAGCTTATTTGATCATGGGAACGGAGCGCGGGCGGAGGGTGGTTCGCGGAGCGCGGAGCGCGGAGCGTGGTTCGCGGAGCGCGGTTCGCGGAGCGCGGAGCGCGGACGTCTGCTCCGCGCTCCGCGCGTCCACATTGCGCTCCGCGAACCTGCAACAGATGTTCGCGGAGCGCGAGGTTCGCGAACCTAAGTGGGGACACACCCTAATAGGCTTTAAAAAAGTTGGCACTTACAAAATTCCGAAAAATCTGGATAGAGAAAAAATTGATAAATTCTGTAAAAAAAAACATATTAATTTGGCTTTCAATTCCGGCATTTGCATTGTAAAATATTTTTTTATATCAATTTTGGGTCAATGGGTCATTTTCAGTAAAAAAAATCGCTAAAATAAATACCTATTTTCCCATACATTTTGTCCTGAACGTCTACTGTCTTAGGAACAAGCGTACGCAGCGACATCTACAATTAGCTTTGCGTTGCCAACCCCATTAGGTACCTAACGTTAAAACTATAACTTAAAGGGAGGAGTCTAATGAAAATACCCTAACATGGAATTTTTTGAATGTTAAAAAAAATAAAAATTCAAGATGGCGGCCTACTTTTTTGTTTGCAGGCCGATTTCGATGAAACTCGGTTTATGATAGTATTTTGGCAAGAAAACAGCAACGCAATGTTAAAAATGTAAAAAATTCAAGATGGCGGCCAACTTTTTTGTTTGCGGACCGATTTAAATGAAACTCGGTTTTTGGTAGTATTTTGGCAAGAAAACAGCAACGCAATCTTAAAAAAATAAAAATTCAAGATGGCGGCCAAATTTTTTGTTTCCGGGCCGATTTCGATGAAACTCGATTTTTGGTAGTATTTTGGCAAGAAAACAGCAACGCAATGTTAAAAATGAAAAAATTTCAAGATGGTGGCCAACTATTTTGTTTTCGGACCGATTTCGAGGAAACTCGGTTTTTCGTAGTATTTTGGCAAGAAAACAGCAACGGAATGTTAAAAAAAATAAAAATTCAAGATGGCGGCCTACTTTTTTGTTTGCAGGCCGATTTCGATAAAACTCGGTTTATGATAGTATTTTGGCAAGAAAACAGCAACGCAATGTTAAAAATGTAAAAAATTCAAGATGGCGGCCAACTTTTTTGTTTGCGGACCGATTTCGATGAAATTCGGTTTTTGGTAGTATTTTGGCAAGAAAACAGCAACGAAATAAAAAAAAATTAAAAATTCAAGATGGCGGCCAACTTTTTTGTTTGCGGGCCGATTTTGTTGAAACTCGGTTTTTGGTAGTATTTTGACAAGAAAACTGCGACTCAATGTTAAAAATATAATCTTTTTTTTCATTTTTAACATTGAGTTGCTGTTTTCTTGTCAAAATACTACCAGAAACCGAGCTTCATCGAAATCGGCCTGCAAAAAAAAAAAGTTGGCCGCCATCTTGAATTTTTAACATTGCGTTGCTTTTTCTTGCCAAAATACTACCAAAAACCGATTTTCATTGAAATAGGTCCGCAAACAAAAAAGTTGGCCGCCATCTTGATTTTTTTTCATTTTTAACATTGCGTTGCTGTTTTATTGCCAAAATACTACGAAAAACCGAGTTTCATCGAGATCGGACCGCAAACAAAAAAGTTGGCCGCCATCTTGAATTTTTATTTTTTTTACCGACTTCAAAAGGAGGGAGGTACTCAATTCGACCCGTTTTTTTTTGTATGTACACCGATTACTCGAAGACGGCTGAACCGATTGAAATGATTCAAACGTTATTACATTAGTTAAAAATCCAAGTTGGTCCCATTTTTAAAAAAATTGAAATCGGTTCAGTACTTTTCAAGTAATCTTGAAAAAAGCACAAAAATAGTATGATTTTGTGTGAACTACCTCGATGATCAGTCGTATAACTTCTTTGTTTATGAACTGAATAAGATATTTTTTTTTGTTGGAAAAGGGATATCTTATGTTGTAGTTCTTTAACCGACTTAAAAAAAGGAGGTTCTCAGTTTGACCCGCATGTATGTATGTTTCTCCGCGATTAACTCACGTTTGGCTGACCCGAGTTTTCTACCTAAATAATATACCTACATTACCTAATACAAAAGGTACCTACACTAAAAATTAAAAAAATAAAAAATTGTTTAAAAAAACAAAAAACCGACTTCAAAAAACCTACCTCTAAAAAGCAAGAAATAATATTCGTAATAATAAAAACACGTCTATTAAAGTCGGGTGTGGCTTTTAGAATAAAAAAAAGGAATTTGTACTCCAGCCCCACCCGACTTCAATAGACGTGTTTTTATTATTACGAATAATTTATTTCTTGCTTTTTAGAGGTAGGTTTTTTGAAGTCTTTTTTTTTTAATATTTTTTTTTAACATTGCGTTGCTGTTTTCTTGCCAAAATACTACCAAAAACCGAGTTTCATCGAAATCGGCACGCAAACAAAAAAGTTGGCCGCCATCTTTAATTTTTTTTACATTTTGACATTGCGTTGCTGTTTTCTTGTCGAAATACTACCAAAAACCGAGTTTCATCGAGATCGGTCCGCAAACAAAAAAGTTGGCCGCCATCTTGATTTTTTTTTTTAAATTGCGTTGCTGTTTTCTTGCCAAAATACTACCGAAAACCGAGTTTCATCGAAATCGGCCGGCAAACAAAAAAGTTGGCCGCCATCTTGAATTTTTTAATATTTTCAACATTGCGTTGTTATTTTTGTGTCAAAATGGTACCAAAAACCGAGTTTCATCGAAATCGGCCCATAAACAAAAAAGTTGTCAGCCGCCATCTTGGAACTTATTTTTTCATTATTATTTCCTAATTGAGTACTAATACATGATTTATTTATACTTATTAAGCCTTAGATTAGTAATGATTTACAATTAAAATAATTATGATCATCATACATATAAATTCCTATAATTCCTCGCACTTACGATGCAAGAAGAAAAAAAAGAGAAAATACTAAGAAAAACTTTTTCTTTTCCTTATTTGATGAGCATTAAAAGAAGTAAAAGAGACAAATTTGAAAAAAAAATCTTACCTTCTAGAAAAAATGACAATAAATAATTCAAAGAATAAAACAAGAATTTTGAAGTGTCTATCTTATTTTTCCTATATATTTTTAAAATTCGAAAAGGCAAATTACATCGTGCCAACCCTTACACTTTTAGTCGTTGCGTCAACTGTCTAGAATAGCGGCTTTTGCGCCAACACAAAGGGCGATGTCCGACTGTAAGAAGAATACTCTCTAGGCTGTGGTATTACTGATGATTAGAGTAATAGTATTAATTATTATTAGAGTAGTATTACACAATCAATTTTTTTTGATGAGATTTAATAATAAATGAAATAAAAAATTAAGTAGAAAAATATTTGTTTACTTATACCAAATCAATTAGCCTTGAACCGAGGATGTTAAGGCACCACATCTCTATATCTCTAACCAAGACGCGCATGCGCTCTTGCTGCGCGTCACTCCCCGCGCCCCGCCCCGCGGCTGTTGCATGTACTGCGCCGCGACGCCGCGCCGACCGACAGTGCTACCGCGTCTGCGTAATGTGTCACGCGCCTCCACGTTATCCAATGAGCTCGCCGCTGGAGCCCGACATCATGGCAGAAAGGCGCGAAAGAGGTCAGCGTTCCGTCTTCTTCAGCCATCTTCGGGGCTGATAGCACCTCCTTGTTTTTGTGAACGAACAATATATGTTTTATTTTGTGATTGTGAAGCCAAGCTACATGTAAAATTGTTATTATCTCCATTATAGAATATGCTGTGAAAAGAAGGCTTCTTTTATTTGTGTCCGGGATCCGGCAACGGCCCGGACAGTGGCGACCAGAAACAGGACTCAACGCCGCTGCCAAGTCCATGCGGCGGTCAACCATCCTACCAAGAAAACGAGAAATAGGACTGCGCCGCTATCAAGTTAATGCGGCGGTCATCCATCCTGCCAAACAAATAGGAAAGTACCAGTTCTCTCAGTTATCAGAACCGCTCAGAGTCCCATTTTTATTCCCGCCAATATGAGCGTCATCGCGACGTTCTGTGCAAAGAACTATTAATTTTACCTTTATAATTTCACGTTATTTTCCATTTTAGTGTTTGGCTTAGAGCATTTAATGATGTTTGATTTGCCTAATTGTACCTAATGTAACAAAATAGGTATAACCTATATTATTATTGCCTTGCTATGGTGTGGGCTGTAATAAAGCATGCCACATTTTCTTTTTACAGTTTAACATACGTAAAAACGGTAGCTTTTTTTATTCTGTGTTTTAATTTAACCTATGTATTGCATTTCATGTTGTGGAACGCTTATTGATCGCAATATGCCGCAATTGTTCACAGCAGCATACGCTTAAATGCGATGCGTTGTTCGCGAGTAGCTTCAGCCTGAGTTACCTACCTACGTGCTGCTCGTGGTGTCGTCTCTTGCTATCGAGGCGGGCGGCATCCGAGCATTCGTGCTTCGCTTCGGCCTGAGCCACCGACTAACCGCGTGCTTCATCTCACTGTCACTGGTTTGATCTGCACATTTTATTATATCTAATTCATTGTTAGTTAGACACTCATCATGGCAAATGATACTGTGAAAGTGAGTGCAATAGACAAGCCGTCTGATTTTTTAACTTTAGTAAGGAAACGTTCCTCGATCAAAGGGCGTCTTACTATTATTAAACAACATATAGATTCATTACTTTTAACTGAACCGAATAAATTGACTGGAGTTCAAATAAATGAGTTAAATATTCGCTTGGAAAAGTGTCAATCTTTGTTTTCGGCTTTCGATGAAATTCAAACGGAAATTGAACTATGTTGTGATAACATAGATACACAATTAATAGAGAGAGATGTAACTGAAGTTAAATTCATTAACTTAATATCCGTCATTCAAAATTTTATACAATCAGCGGAGCCGAGGAAGGAGGTTGACATTCAAAGTGAGCATAAATGTAATATTTCTAATTCTCCCGAGCACAATATTAAATTGCCGACTATTAAACTTCCTTTTTTTGACGGTCATTATTCTAAATGGTTAGAATTCAGAGACACATTTGATTCTTTAATTAATTCTAATGATTCTATACCAACTATAAGTAAATTTCACTATTTAAGATCGTCCTTGGAAGGGAGTGCCCTTGTTGTGATTAAATCTATTGAGTTTACTTCTCGAAATTACCCCGTAGCGTGGGAATTGCTATGTGAGAGATATGACAACAAAAATATTTTAATTAATAACCATTTAAAGGCATTATTTTCTTTGGAGTCGCTTAACAGAGAATCCTTTAAGGCTTTACGTTTGTTATTGATATTGTTACTAAAAACTTAAGGTCTTTGAACTCGCTAGGGCTGCCTACCGATAGCTGGGACGCCTTGATTATATTTTTTGTTTCATCGAAGCTCGATACTATTACTAATTGCAAGTGGGAAGAGCACAAAAATACCTTGCCCAGCTTACCTACACTAGAGCAATTTTTTGATTTTTTGAGAAATAGAGCTGCTATTTTAGAAACTACTCAAGCGAGTAAAAATGATAAGCCTTTATTTAACCAAAAGGTGAGTGTGCCTCATAAGGGTAACTCGTCAAGATCTTTTGCAACATCAATTGATGAACCGAATAATAGCACTTCTATGTCCTCTAGGAAAAGCAATCCTTGTTTAATTTGTGATAAAAACCATCTTGTTTATTTGTGTTCTAAATTTAAAAATATGTCCATAGACGATAGGCAC
This sequence comes from Agriphila geniculea, assembly GCA_943789525.1. NCBI lineage: Eukaryota > Metazoa > Arthropoda > Insecta > Lepidoptera > Crambidae > Agriphila > Agriphila geniculea. The sequence goes on from OX038871.1 coordinate 26,357,927, forward strand.
AGTGAAGTGTCACGTTTAAAATTGTGCTCGATCTGTCTGCGAAAAGGCCATGATTTATCTCAATGTCGCCTTAAGGGCTGTTGTCGTGTGTGTAAGTCAAGACATAATACGTTATTACATTTGGATAACCCAATAAATAACAATAGTAACGAAGTAGAAAACTTATCTGTTCCTTCTTTACCGATTGCGTTGTCAAGTCTTTCAACCAGTCAAGTTCTTTTATGTACTGCTGTAGTTGAGGTGAAGAATATGACTAATAATAAGATTTATAAAGCTCGTGCCTTATTAGATACAGGCAGTCAATCTTGTTTTGTGACAGAAAATTTCAAAAATAAATTAGATTTACCTAGCAATAATACTAACCTAGTTAGTGTTTCTGGAATTAATAATGCTTCATTTAACATCAAAGAACGTTGTAAAATTAATGTAAAGTCGTGTATAGGCACATTTAACATGTGTGTACAGTGTCTAGTTGTGCCAAACATCACTGGCACATTGCCTTCAAAATATATAAATATAAATGATTTAAATTTACCTACAGATATTGAGCTTGCAGACCCGCATTTTTATCGTCCCTCCAACATTGATATTCTTTTAGGGGCTGACGTCTATTGGGATATTGTAGGTTCAAATCGTATTAGACTAGGAAATAATAAACCTATCTTGCAGGATTCTCATTTTGGCTGGCTGATATCAGGGCCCTTAGGCCATTCCCAAGTTGAACAAAACCAAATGGTTCACTGTAATTTTAGTAAAGAGATACATGATTCTTTAAAGTTATTTTGGGAAATAGATGAGCTTCACTCTGACAAAGTTCCAACTACTGAGGAAAATTTATGTGAAAATCATTTTATTAATAATACTTGCAGATTACCTAACGGTAGATTTTCTGTTAAGATCCCTTTCAAGGAAGATCCTGAAAAGGCACTAGGTGACTCATATATTCAAGCTAAAATGCGATTTTATAATTTAGAGAAAAAATTAAGTAAGTTACCTTTACTAAAACAACAATATAAGGATTTTATTCAAGAGTACTCTGATTTAGGTCATTTATCTGAAGTAAATAAGCCCAATTTTGGATATTATCTACCGCATCATGCAGTTATTCGAGACAAAAGTGAAACAACCAAATTAAGAGTTGTATTTGATGCGTCAGCAAAAACAACTTCTGGTAAATCTTTAAATGACATCCAGTTGATAGGACCAGTAGTCCAGGATGATCTTTTATCTATTCTTATGCGATTTCGGTGTCATAAATATGTTTTAATCGCTGACATTCAAAAACATTACAGACAAATTGAAGTAGATTCATCCCAACGCCATCTGCAGCTAATTGTGTGGAGGGACGATGAATCTCAACCATTAAAGGTCTTGGAAATAAATAGGGTAACATACGGCTGCGCTTCTGCGCCTTTTCTTAGTACTAGATGTCTCCTTCAACTATCTCGAGAATGTTCGGATCCTACGATAGCTTCTATAATTGAGCATGATATATATGTCGACAATTTAGCGACTGGGTCCTCTACAGAAGAAGGCATCAAGTATATACTTGAAAATGTAACACACGTTTTAAATTCTGCTTGTTTTCCGTTACATAAAATATTAACTAATGCAAATAGTGTCGAAATTTGTAATGATGATAATATAGGTGACGTACCTTTGTTAAATAAAGAATGTTCTATCCTAGGACTTATTTGGTCCCCTAATAGAGACATGCTACAGTTTAACATTGATATGGATTCAAATCTACCTATTACCAAAAGATCTATTTTGTGTTTGACATGCAAAATTTTTGACCCCTTAGGTCTTTTATGTCCATGTGTAATTAAAGCTAAAATTGTTTTACAGAAACTTTGGAGTTTAAAGTTGAACTGGGATGATCCAGTACCGCCTAATTTATCTAAACAATGGTCTAATATTGCAAATAATTTAACTCTTTTATCTCAGTTACAAATACCACGTAATGCTACATGTGATTCGCCTATAACTATTGAATTGCATTGTTTTGTTGACGCGTCGCAGGATGCATATGGCACCTGTGTATATGTGCGCTCTATTGATAAAAATAACATTGTTACTGTTAAATTACTGTGTGCCAAAGCTAGAGTCGCGCCTATAAAAACAATGACAACACCACGCCTTGAACTGTGCAGTGCGCTTCTGGGTGCTCGTTTATGTTCTAAGTTATTGAAGAGTTTAAATATTAAAATTGATCAAGTTACATTTTGGTCAGATTCAACAATTATATTATGCTGGATTAAAACTCCTCAGAAGTTATTAAAAGCCTTTGTTTGTAACAGAATACAAGAAATAAACGAGATCACCAGCGGTTGTACTTGGAGACATATTCCCACTGACCAAAACCCAGCTGACTTAGCTTCACGGGGAGTCGAACCCCAGGACCTAATGTCAGCTTCTAGTATATGGTGGGAAGGTCCTCCTTTTCTTAAGCAGGAACATAAAGATTGGCCACACATAGAAAACTATTTAGTAGATGTGCCTGAACTTAAAGTGCATACTAGTGTCAAAGTTCCAAATTTTATAGATTTTTGTAAATATTCCAGTTTTAATAGGTTATTAAGAAGTTATGCCTATGTTTTACGTTTTATTAATAACTCCAATAAAAATAACTCAAAATTAACTGGAGCTCTAGAAGTTCATGAGCTTAATAAAGCACAATTAATATTAATCAAAATTTGTCAACTACAATCTTTTCATGTAGAAATAGAAAGTATCCATAATTCTAAAGAATTACATAATAAATCTAAATTGTTACCTTTGAATCCATTTCTTGATGGCGATGGTGTGCTAAGAGTTGGTGGTCGATTAAAATTATCTGACTATAACTTCAATAAAAAACATCCTATAATTTTGGATGCTAACCATAATTTTACTAAATTGTTAATGAAACATGAACACCAACGCTTATTTCACGCAGGGCCACAATTAATGCTAGCTTCATTTCGGGAAAAGTTTTGGCCTTTAGGTGGCAGATCGTTAGCACGCAAAGTCAGCAGATCATGCACTATTTGCACACGTTTTAGAGGAAAAACGTTACAGCCTATTATGGGCAACTTACCGTCACCACGAACTAATGTTACTTTTCCATTTTATACTTGTGGAACCGATTTCGATGGACCATTTTCAATAGCTAGTAAAAAAGGACGTGGTAGTCGAAATACAAAATGTTATTTATGTATATTTGTTTGTTTATCAACCAAGGCTGTCCATCTTGAAGTAGTCAGTGACCTTAGTACCGAAGCCTTCATTTTATGCTTGCGTCGTTTTGTATCTCGGCGTGGCAAGCCTCACACTATACACTGTGACAACGGCACTAACTTCGTAGGAGCTAACAATGAATTGGGTAGAATATTGCGGTCTAGTCGCAGGCCCCTTAGCGAATACGCTGGTAGTGAAGGCATTAATATGAAATTTATTCCGGCTTACTCACCACATTTTGGCGGAATTTGGGAAGCGGGCGTAAAATCATCTAAATTCCATTTAAAAAGAATAGCAGACAAAGCTTCACTTACTTTCGAAGAACTTACTACTCTCTTTGCACAGATCGAAGCTATCCTTAATTCACGTCCACTGTCCCACCTATCTTCCGATCCCCAAGATCTTACTCCTATCACTCCCGGTCATTTCCTCATCGGGCGGCCTTTAATGTCGGTGCCATCTGAGAACATGATAGATATGGCTAGACCCAACCGTTACCAACTGATAGAGAAACTCCGGCAACAATTTTGGAATCGATGGAAAAAGGAATACTTGTCCGAGTTACAGACAAGAACAAAATGGCAAACAAGACAGAAAGACATTAAACTAGGAGACATGGTGCTCCTGAAGGAAGATAATGCCCCGCCGTTGAAATGGCAACTAGGACGAGTCTCTCACCTGTATCCTGGAGCGGACAACATTACAAGAGTCGTTGACGTATCCACAGCAAAGGGAATTCTGCATCGTGCTCTGAACAAACTAATCTTATTACCCGAAGAAGACGTTGAAAGCAATAGCTTTCAAGGTGGACAGGGATGTTAACGCACCACATCTCTATATCTCTAACCAAGACGCGCATGCGCTCTTGCTGCGCGTCACTCCCCGCGCCCCGCCCCGCGGCTGTTGCATGTACTGCGCCGCGACGCCGCGCCGACAGTGCTACCGCGTCTGCGTAATGTGTCACGCGCCTCCACGTTATCCAATGAGCTCGCCGCTGGAGCCCGACATCATGGCAGAAAGGCGCGAAAGAGGTCAGCGTTCCGTCTTCTTCAGCCATCTTCGGGGCTGATAGCACCTCCTTGTTTTTGTGAACGAACAATATATGTTTTATTTTGTGATTGTGAAGCCAAGCTACATGTAAAATTGTTATTATCTCCATTATAGAATATGCTGTGAAAAGAAGGCTTCTTTTATTTGTGTCCGGGATCCGGCAACGGCCCGGACAGAGGATATGACTATTGACACAGTCAAAAAATATAAATTTCACTTTTTTTGCTTGATAGTACTCACCTCATGATTGCAATCAAGTTTAAACCTTATTACTGTGGAGCAAAGTTCAAAATTGATCGACAGCCTATATTCAGAGTACTATGTAGAAGTTAACATTCGATTTTTAGAAAATAGCAATGAAGAATTCTTTTTTTATTTATATCGTAAGAATCACAATTTCACTAACAATTTTTTGATATATTTATTTGTTTATAACTTGTACCCGTTTCTCTGGAATCGCCATTGCCAGAAACGTCAAGTTAGCAGCCCACTTTGAGACCGTAATATCTCGGCTTGTACTGAAGCAATATTATTGAAATTTTGCGTATACGATTCACTATTTCCTAACAATTTTTCGGCATATAAATCACATTGATACGAACTGTATTTCTTAAGGTGTCTGCCAGCTTGACGTCAAGATAGCAGCCTCACCAAGATACTCAAATATCTTTTGAACCATAGTATCACTATTTATATGCTATAGTTCACTATTTATCACTATTTACTAACAATTTTTTGACCTAGTCAAAACCTTCTAATTCCATGGTGAGGCTGCCAACTATACGCTAATGCAAACGCTGCCTGGCTCTTGAAGAGCGCCGCACCGACGTGTACAAACACGGGGGCTAATTGTCTAATTCAAAAAATCTATCGCAATCGCTTTCGTTTGACAGATGGATGTGATACATTGCTGCATTTCTTTGGTAAGTTTTTATTTATATCAAAAAGAAGCTTCAATGTGTTACATCCTGAAAGCGATTGCGATAGATTTTTAAATTAGACAATAGAAAGGCTGTTTACTGCGCAGAATGGAACCGAATGATTCGGCCGAATATTCGGTTCGGTCCATTTTGGACCGAATATTCGGCCGAACATTCGTATTCGGTTAAACCTACATTCGGCGCATCTCTAATAAATATTTTAACCATAATGTTTTATTTACACAGCAAGAAGCTTATACCCCCACACCCACAGTTTACGATATTTTATATCGTGGTCATAGACAGAAAAAAATTTTCGCTGCGCTCAAGATCGTGGTGCTGTGCTCGTGATAATATTGTAATCTGTGATGGATGTCTGACTGACTGACGTCTGTCAACGTCACTCATCATCGCATGTCATGTTTCGTCTTTCGTCAGTCTTTATTAGGGATGGCGAAGGTGAAAAAAATATCGATATTTGCAAAAATATCAAAACCCATTCGATAGATCGGTAATATTAAAAAGGATGATAAACGGGACAAGGCAGTTGGTCTAGCTAGCTACCCTCTTGCAATTAGTAATATACCATACTTTGCGTTATCATATTACACTTCAATTATTATTACAGTAGTTGTCCCTCCCCCCCTGATGTATCATTCAAAAGTTCTACTTACTACTAACTACAAACCAAATGTGTATTCATTCTTGGAGTTAAGTTTAAAGCTGTTCACTGTCTATGGCAGTTGTCAGTTGATCTACCCTCGTCTAGAGATCAGTGAATTATCATTAGAAAGGTTAGTATTTTCGGACTTTTAAGTAATTTAAGACTCGGTTCGGCTCTTACGCTGGAATACGTGTCTTGTCTTTGTCTTTATGTAAAGAGTTAGGAAAATAACCTCATTTCTGCACTTTTTCGATGTTTTTTGTTGTTTTTTCATCATTTTCATTATCACAATTATATTTTATGAAAAAATAAAAGTAATTAAAGTTTTCTTTTATGAATAAACGTAATTGAAGCTACTTCATTACTTCGCTACGTTAGAGTATATTTTGATGTAGAATCCGAAGAATGAGAACGTTTCCGCTATTATTTATGCCAAAAATATGAACTTACGCAAGTGCTTTTGGTGATTTTCTGTTTTTTTACAGTTATCTGTGAGGGAGAATTTCTTTAGCTTGTCGTATATTTTTTTGTGGCTACAAGTTTACGTTGAAAAATAACCCCCCCTAAACCATGTTTTCCTATAATGGACCTTTAAGGGGCCAGAAAAACATGGTTTGCGCGGGCCATATTCTTATTTATTTATTTATAAATTTTGTACACACACAATTTTTAACATAAAAGAAGTGGACAGAGTAGTAGTACAAGGGCGCCGCTTATTTCATGTTGAAATTTCTTCCAGAGGGCCCGGGACAGGAAAGGACATTGAAAAGGGCAGACGTGTATATAGAAAACGTAAAGTTATAGCCACAAAAAAAACATACGACAAGCTAAAGAGATTATCTAGTAGCTACAAGTATTAAATTGCGTATAAACCTCACAGATGTTTGAAAAAAAAATTCAGATTATCATCAAAAGCGCTTGTCGCAGGCCATATTCTTGGCGTAAATAATGGCGGAAACGTATTGAATTCGACATCAAAATACACTTTAACGTACTGTGCAGTTGCTCCAAGAACTTTTTTCAAGAAAGATAATTGTGCTAAAGATAATGATGAAAAACAAGGAAAAACATCGAAAAAGTGCAAAAGTGAGGTTATTTTCCATACTCTTTACACGTAAAGAAAAAGACAGATACAAATGATTTCGCATAACAGAGCCTTAAATTGTAAAATTGATGGATTTTTAGCGTTAAAACCATGGGCTTATGTAGAGATATTTTCCAGGGGCATGGAAAATCAACTATTAATAATATTAAAATCAAGAGCACCTATATCAACTTATCCGCCCTAGCATGACCGCAGAAGCGCGATATAATATCCTATCGAATGTAAATTTTAATGTATGAGATGTACGAAAAATTGCTAAACTTTGTCATCGACATCACATACATATACATCTGTCAAATCACAGTTTAAATTAATTTAATTGATTTTCGCCGCAAAACGCTCATCATAAACGTTTTTTCTTTAATTTTCATTAGTTTTTTAGACAGTGATATTGATTGAGCTAAAACGCTAGAAAGTAAACGTATTGCGGCACTACATATACGCCCATCATCAGCACAATTATCGTAGGTTGCCGGTTTTGTAACAAATGCTTCAAAGAGGTTCTTTCAAAAGCATCAACGTACGATAAATTTTACGTTTTCTTTTCTAGCGTTTTAGCACAATCAATATCACTGTCTAAAAAACTAATGAAAATTAAAAAAAAAAACGTTTTTGATACTGGATATTATTATGATTTTTACTATAGATCGATATTTCAGAATATTTAATATCGCCCGAAAAATATCCATATTATATCGAAAAACATATCGATATTCTCAAGTTGTCGATTGACATCCCTAATTTTATTGTTTGGAAATTGGAATGTTTGGTTTGTTGTGTTGTTACGACGAGACGAGTCGAGCATAAAAATGTTAAACTGAATAAAAACCTTACGATAAATACCTAATTGCGTGTTATAAATAAAAAGCCGTAGTAATAGCCACAATTATTTAATCATCTAATTAATCTTAAAAATAGAGCGTGTCGACATCCTTTGTAATCCATATCAAAGTATTTCTCGTAGAAGTCTTGCACGAATTCTTCGACCTGAAAACAAAAATGACTGATGATGTATTGCAGACTAAATGTGGCACGTGCTCAGAGATTGTTCACGAGCCTTTCATCGAGTGTTGCGAGTGCGATACCTTCTTGTGCACAACTTGTTTTGCGGCAGGCAGAGAAGTCGGTGCTCACAAAAATGACCACAAGTATGCAGTCAGGCGCAACGACTTCCCGCTCTTTGAAAACTGTAATTGGTCAGCTAAAGAAGAGTGTAAGCTACTTTCAGCATTATCCACGTATGGGTATGGAAATTGGGAGGAGATTTCTAAAAATGTACATACTCGGTCAAAACTAGAATGCCAAGAGCATTACAAAAAGTATTACATAGAAAATGTACAGTACGATGAACTGAAGCTCCTGCCAGAAACAGAACAGTCACTATTCCCAAAACCTGTGATACCTTATCTGTACAGTTTGGACGTAAGTAATAACCCTCCTCGAAACAATCAAGGAGATCAGCATTTGGCCGGTTATAATGCGCACAGATCCGAATTTGAACTGAGTTATGATAATAACGCAGAGAGCATATTCAGTATTGAAGATAATTACTCTGACGATGAAGATGAATGTCTGGATTCCTTAAAGATAGCTTTAGCCAATTCATTAAACACAAGACTAAAGGAACGACAAAGAAGATATAAGATAATACAGAATCATGGTCTTATAATGCCTAGCAAATTGGTTTCCTGGCTGCAAAAATTTGAAAACACTATCACTAAATCTAAATGTGATAGGTTGCTGCCGTTTATGCAGTTCATGACCGGAATGCAGTTTGACGCCTTCATGGAAGGTTTGAATCTTGAAAATGAACTTGTACAAAAGATTGTGCGGTTAGGGGAGTACAGAAAAAATGGGATAAAAACACTTTTTGCGGCAAACTTATACAAACAATTAAAGAGAGAAAATCATCTTATGGTAAAAGAGCAACAACATGCTTCATTTGTTATGATGAACAAACTCTACAACAATTCATCACCTAAATACATAAGAGTGCCATTCGGCAAAGATAACCAAGTAAAAAGAATTAAAAGGACATGTATGCCATTGGATATAGTTGATCTACCAGGATTTCATCTTTTGTCTGATTCTGAAAAAGTTTTGTGTTCTAATCTCCGTTTAGTCCCAATGAACTATATAGAAATTAAAGAACAACTTGTGTTGGAAAATAATAAAATGGGTTTCTTGCGACTTCTGGACGCTCGAAGGATTGTCAAAATTGATGTCAATAAAACTAGAAAGATTTATGATCACTTGGTATCTGAAGGATTTCTCAATAAACCATTTTGAAAAAAAATACTTTTTGATTGCAGTTTTAAGTAATTTTTACCTTGAATCCAAATTTTTGATACAGAAATATAGCTGGGTTAGTTGGAGAGACGTGGAGAGTGACATCTTTGCCTGAACATGTCTGTAAAAAAAGATACATGAAATGGCTTATTTGATTAGCATAAGACAAACTTATTATTTATGCTTACGGTCAGTCAGGCCCATCTTTCCCATTGGGCACTCTGGGCACTTGCCCAGGGCCCCGCGATCGATAGGGGCCCTCTGTTTCTTGCCAGATCGCTTAATGATAACGGATGCTTATTATATTACGAAAAAAAATCAAATCTAGAAGAGTACCTCTTCAAACCACATAGATTTTTAATCACTAACCTTTAAATTCTAAAATAGTTACTTTTGTGGATTATACAATAAATGTTCTTATTAATTAATGTGTCTTAGCAAGAGTTAAGTACAAGATTAGTGGCGCATAAGGGATAAAACTGATTAAGTATTAAAATCGCGCTGCGCGGCCGTTTTTCTTTTACTTTAGACAGGTATAAATACGAGATTATTTGATGAAACTGACTAAAATCGCGTTGCGTGGCCATTTTTTTAACTATAGACAGGCAAAATAACGAGATTATTGGATGAAACTGACTAAAAATCACGTTGCGCGTCCGTTTTTTTCACTAAAGACGGGTAATATTACAAGATTAGTGAATGAAACTGACTAAAAATCACGCTACGCGGCCGATTTTTGCTATACCTAAATAAGCATTTTTCAAAAAAATCTGCCATTTTGTGCCTCATATACACAGGCATCATCTCTTACTTTGATGGTAACATTGGTAACCCAAGTCAAGGTCATAGGGTCCCATATCCTAATGTGCCCAAGGCCTCAAATAGGTTAAAGACGGCCTTGCTCACGGTTGGTATTGTTACAATTGCAACCCTTAAATAAAGTGAGGTGAAATGGGATAAATAAACCTAATAATATATATGGATGTCGTTATTATGTAACAAGAAATACTACTACGCACTTGGCCGGTTATTTGAAATACCTGCAGCAGATGGTAGAGCATGAATGAGCCGATGCCCGCCCTGCGCCACTCGGGGCGCGTGAACACGAACGACATGTACGCCTTGTTGGGCCGCGCATCCGGCACCAGGAACGCGCACCCCACCACCAGCCTTGTGACCAACCAGCGATGACTTACGGCAGTGGAACGTGATCGCTAACTATGGGTCTCATAAGGAGGCTCAAGGTCACCCAGCCTGCAATGGAGAGAGCTATGCTCGGCGTTTTCCTGCGTGATCGAATCAGAAATGAGGAGATCCGCAGGAGAACTAAAGTAACTGACATCGCTCGAAGGATTGCTCAGCTGAAGTGGCAGTGGGCTGGACACAGCGAGAAGAACCGATGGCCGTTGGGGCGGGGTGGTTCTGGAATGGCTCGCGCGCACCGGACTCGGCTCCGTGGGTAGGCCCCCGACAAGGTGGACCGACGATCTGGTGCGCGGTCGCGGTGCGCCGCTGGATGTGGGCAGCGCAGGACCGATCGTCGTGGAGATCCTTGGGGGAGACCTATACCCAGCAGTGGGTGTCGTGCGGCTGATATGACGATGATAACTTACTACACTAGTAATTTATTTTGTTTTATGACTTTGTTGGTTTCTTGAAATACCTGCAGCAGATGGTAGAGCATGAATGAGGCGATGCCCGCCCTGCGCCACTCGGGACGTGTGAACACGAACGATATGTACGCCTCGTTGGGCCGCGCGTCCGGCACCAGGAACGCGCACCCTACCACCAGCCGCTTGTAAGACACCACGCAACTAAACTCAGGGTACTGTAGCGCTCCCGTCACTAAAGGATAACACATTATTATAATTAGTTGCTTAGTAAAGGTGCTCACACACAGCAGTTGTACAACGTGTTACAAAATAACCCCAATGCCAAATATGGTTGATAGGGTAGGGACCACCAAACAGAACAACTTTTACTATGGGACCAACCCTGAAATCGCGAAAAAAAAGAGCTGTTTCATATATTTTGATATTTTTTGTATGAAACAGCAGATTTTCTTTGCGATTTCAGAGTTGGTCTCGTAATAAAAGTTGTTGAATTTGATGGTTCCTAATTACCATTTTCGGCATTAGGGGTCATTTTGTAACACGTGTTTAACGTTATATAACAAAATGTTATGCAACATTCTCTAACTCAGCAAAATGTTACATACTGTTATTACACACTGTTATAGAATGTTATCGTGTTACAGTGTTATATATCGTTAAAAACTGCTGTGTGGGAGAACCTTAAGACAACCAAGGAAAAAGACTATTTAAAAATCATGCAATCTAGATGGAAAGCTGGTGAAATCCCTGCTGGATCAACGCGCTTAGCCTAGCACTTGTGCTGTATAGGAAATCTTAGGAGTTAGGTAGGAGCATAAATAGATTTACTCGTATTTATCTAAAGAGTCATGCAAAGAATCGAGACCGAGACTACATGCACCTAGGTCATTAGGTGCATGTATGACCTAATAACGAAAGAAAAAGCCAAATAAAAGGAGGAAATACAAAGGCTTCTGCATCTATACCTAGACCAGTGGTTTGCTGCGTACCCCTCCAACTAATTGGGAAACACTGCTTTAGACGGATTAGTTTAGACAAGCCAAAAGTAAAACCAAAAACTAGGCCGATACTCACGGTCGATCCCTGGCCAAAAGTACTGGGCACAAAGATTGTTGACGGCAGCCACGTGTTGCGGCCGCACGTACGAATACTCGAGGGCGCCGCGAGGCAGTGGATTATACCCCGGCTCGTTCCTAGGGAAACATAAGCATTTCGTTTTAAAATGCCGTCCACGTTTTGCCGCTACAGTTCAAATAACTGTTAGAAACGATAACTTTTTGTACTTCAGCAACACGAAACTGAAATATATGTTAAAATGACTGTAATCTTCTATTGAGAAAAGTGGCCGGAACCGGAACACATTTTTTAATTACCTAAGCACTCAGATTTAAGAAATCTTGAGAAAATATTAAATGTGCGAGGAGTAAGAGAGCGGCAAGACGTAGACGACCTATGAAACCACTGCAAACGGTCATCACTTGCAATAGGTAACTAAAAATATTTTACCAAAGACATTTCCGTCTTCTTCGGACTTTTTTCGGACGATTGCTATATTTGCAATTGATATAAGAAGTTCGCCGATTTTCGGAATAATCTTCCGAGATTAAAAATCCCCACGTGTGTCGATGATTTCCGAATGACCGAATGACCTTTTCTAAGAGTTTAAATGAGTCATGATCAGGAAACTTGTGATTTACGACGGAAAACATATAAATAACTGTTAAGCTACTCTGAGTCATAATGCCGGAAAGTACAGACCACTGAGAATATAATGACGCGAAAAATTTATTCAACTTTGGGCAATAACAGATTCAGATTTCTGTAAAGTAAACTATCGTTCGGGTTTGAGACATCATATTATGTAAATAGATCCATCATCATCAACATGCGTCATGCGATATGCGTCCACTGCTGGGACCTCTATTTTATGATACATAAAGGCCTCCCCAAACGACCTCCACGGAGATCGGTCTTGCTGCCCGCTTCCCACAATCTTTACCATATCTTGTGTAGGGAACTGATTCCTCCATGGAGCTGTGTCGTACAAGTACCTACAACTCACAGACACCACTAGTAGTACCCTAAACTATTGTAATAAATATTTTTTATACACTTTTACACTTTCGTGTTGCATTTTATTAGATTAAGAACACAGGTATTAAACAGTTAGCCTGTGATGACGGCCGATGCAACTCGATGGGAAAAGGTAGGTGTCTAAACGCCTATTTTTTTAGTTTAAATGCCTTTTTTTAAATTTATTGATACTAAAAAACGAATATACTAACATACGAGATACGAATCTGCGACCGATTGTTTTGCTGTTAGCAAGCAACTAAGTTAGATCATGCGTCACAAAACTTACTTATGTGTCTTCTTGAGTAGTTCATCGTGTAGACGCAGCCATAAGGGATAAGCTTCGGTGTCCATTCGTATGTACGGCTTGAGGAGGACGCCCGAGTAAGCGGAGCGGAAGGGCTCGGGTTCGATGCGGGACAACAGTATGGTGCCGCAGTTCGTGCTAGCGATAGTACCACAAAGGTTGTCTGCTAAGTACTGCAAGAAAATAATAAGAATTAAGATAGTAAGGCCACAGAATATATAAGGTCCTTCTTAAATAGTGCACATAATTTTAAGGGGTCAATGTACTCATGCATACAAACAACTTTTAATATGGGACCAACATTGAAATCGCGAAAAAAAAATCAGCTGTTCCATACATTTTGATCTATTCGATTTAAAATTTTCCATGGAACAGCTGATTTTTTTTCGCGATTTCAATGTTGGTCCCATAGTAAAAGTTGTTTGTATGCATACTCATGCAAGGGGTCAATGTACTCACATTGACCCCTTAAAATTATGTGCACTATTTAAGAAGGACCTTATACAATACTGAACGTACAGAAGTCCATCTGTGCGAGGACAATGAAATAATAAACTACACTTGCTACACGGTAATAAAGTACAATTTCAAATTGCACAGCGCCGCTGCGTGCCTATTGTTGTATGTAACTTCTCTTTCTGTCGCGTTAGTCGCGTAGCTGTCTCAACCGACACACGACATCCCTCGTACGCTGGCTCGAATGTCTCAACCGCGTGCAGTAGGCTAATATAAAAGTTTAAACGCGGAGTGAGACACCCTGGTAAGGCGAAGCAAAAAATAAAGTTGGAATAAGTTACCGAACGCTGAAATCTGTCCAAAACTCTTTCAGCATTCATAATTTCCCTCGCATCTTCTGTCATATAACCGCCTAGTAGTTTCACCGTCCTGAAATTCAACGCTGCGTTAATAAACTCTTATTCACTTCTAATAAAAGATAAAGATTCCATTCCTAGCATGACCACCGAAACACGACAGGTCGCGTGATATAGCGTTTTATCGACATTCAACTGTCAAAATCCTTTGTCTTTTGACAGTTAAACGTGATAAATCGCTATATCATTATCATATCACATTTCGGTGGTCATGCTAGGGGGCATTACATTTTTTTTCTGTTTTCGAACTTACTTATCTAAATCGAATATGGGTAGATGTTTATGTCTTTTCAGTCTCCTCAATGCAAGCTTAGCTCTAAGCCTACACAAATAAGCTTTCTTCTGCGCATCTTTTACTTTAGGAATGAGGCTTTCCACTTGTTTCAAAAGGTGTATTTCTTCATACTGTGTCATCTCTACCAGATCTTTTTGATTAGCCGGTTTTTTCTCAATCCATGGTAAATCTATGGAGTTTAACTGGCTTGAAAATAAAGATTCTCGTTTTACGAAGACTTTTTCTTCGGTCGGTTGTTTCTTTGGTTTGGTCTCTATTTGTGACTCTTGCTGATGATGGTTTGAAGAGACGCTGTGGGAATCCGAGTCGTAGTAAGCGATTTGATGCATAGATGTAATGCTTGATGTGTCGCTCTGTAGGAAAGTGATTTATTTATGAATGTCAGTTAACTGTTTTGAAGAAATAAAAATCCATAATAAAATTAAAAAACCGGCCAAGTGCGAGTCGGACTCGCGCACGAAGGGTTCCGTACCAAAAAACGGCAAAAAAACACGTTTGTTGTATGGGAGGGAGGGAGAAATATGTATTTTATTATGTTTTTAGTATTTCTTGTTATAGCGGCAACAGAAATATATCATCTGTGAAAATTTTAACTGCCTACCTGTTGTCATTATTAATATCAAGCAAAAACGACAAAAAAAAAAACACGTTTGTTGTATGGGAGCTCCCCTTAAATATTTAGTTTATTCTATTTTTAGTATTTGTTGTTATAGCGGCAACAGAAATACATCATCTGTGAAAATTTCAACTGTCTAGCTATCACGGTTCACGAGATACAGCCTGGTGACAGAAAGACAGACAGACGGACAGCGGAGTCTTAGTATTAGGGTCCCGTTTTTACCCTTTGGGTACGGAACCCTTAAAAGAAATAACTCGGCTTATTCCACAAATCCCCTTACGACCAGGTCTAATGATCAATCCTCAGATAGGGGTAAGCCTAATCCAGATTAGTTGCTATGTAACGGTTCATATTAATAAAAAATTAACGACAGTCGCTTAGCAACTAATCTGGATTAGGCGTATCCCTATTGTGGATTGATTATTGGATCTGGAGGTGACGATCGCCTGCTCAGGGGGATTTCTAGAATAGGGGGATCATTAAGATGATCCCCCTAAGGGGGATTTGTGGATTAAGCCTACCTCGGCTCAAGCTTGTTACTTTTTCATGCTTAAATCGTTGAACCAATTTTTGCGTTTTTTGGTATAGAGATAGATGGGACCTTGGAATGACCATATTTGACTGGATCTTACGTGGAATGGTGGTGCAATCGATGTATAATCGAAGCCTCGAAAAGCACCTTCGGAGTCGGACTGGGAGCTTTCGGCCACTGGCGCTATCACCTCGTAACTCAGCTCTTGCATCTCATTTCTATACCAATGGAAAAAAAACATTAGAATATTCTTAAAGGCCTTTTATGTCCTATGAAGTCCAAACAACATCTTTATTACTAAGGATGTAAAGTTCAAATTGTTACAAACTTACAAATAATATTGCATTTTTTTTTCAAGTTAATATTAAGGAAGATGAGAAAACAAAAATATGAATTGAAGGTACAGTCAAGAGCAACCTAGTGAATTTATTCAAGTTTTGAGATTTTTATAAAATTTTTGGGACTTACATGCCCACTGATGTAATATGATATAAATACCTGCTGTCTGAATCAAACTGGTCGTAGAAAGAGGCATTGCTGCTAAATGAGTCCTGTTCTAATCGCCTCTTCTTAGGGAGTGGTGGCTGAACAATTGTTAGAGTACCTTCCTCCTCCATATTGATCAAATGTAGGTAACCTGATACAAACATTATTTAGAAGTCACGAAAATTTGCGAATGCTATAATTTTAATAGAATTGAACAAAAAAAAGATAATAGTTGTGGCTAGATAATTAAGGACACCAGTTGATTTTCATATAAACGAGGCGAGGTAGCTTTGAAGTCTTGGTTCTCCGCTGAGGATTGACCTAACTGTGATCTAATGATGGCCCAAGGAGTGAATGGAGGAGATTGAGATCACTTTACACACCCAACTGATTTAATCAACATTCTAAGAAATATAAGAAAAATCGCAAAAATTGTATAAAAATGTATGGAAATCCTGAAACCGAAAACTCTGACCCTTATATCTCTTAGAATGCTGATAAGATCAGTTGGGTGTGATAGCTATCTGAATCTTCTCCATCCACTTCCTGGATGGCCATCACAGATCACAACTAGGTTAAACTTTGGCGGAAAACCAAGGCTTCAAAGTAATCTCATTTGTATGAAATAGAGATTGCAACCCGGTATGTTTCTCAACCCGGCCGGGCCCGGTTAGCATTCGTCGCCAACCCGGGCCGGGTTGATATGTTGGCTATGAAACCTCTAAAGTATTTTATGAAAACTTGCTATATATGAATGGAAATCATGGAAAGAGACAGTGATTCAAGGTTATGAATTAATATTTATTTCAAACTAGCAAATCAACAATAAATCAGTCTCACTCAAAGTCACAGGTTCACTCTTTTAATACAGAATTGATTTTTTTTACTGTCTTATGAATGAAATAGTAACATTAGTATTAGTAATTATTACTTTTTATAAGTTTAAACAAGCGGGTCTTTCTTTTTCCCCTTATAGTGTCTATTTGAAAAATTTGTATTAGAATAAGAAAATAATAACGCTGCTTAAAGTTTACTTGTAACTTGTAAGTACGAAACTTGTTTTATCAACTTAGATTAGATAGATAGATAAATATTAGTAGCTTTGGTATAAACGAGACAAATTTTTATTTGCTATTATGTTTTTTCTTAAAGTTTAGCTATTAAAACCAGTGAGTGTTACCAATTTTCTACGAGTTACCGGGTCCGGTGACCGGGCCCGGTAAGAATGGCCGGGTCCGGTGTGTGTCAAAAAGGACACCGGGCCCGCTCGGGCCCGGTTTGCAATCTCTAGTATGAAAATCAACTGATGTCTGTAATTATGTGGCCGGCCACCACTGAATAAGTGGCATTACCCATTTCAGTGACTTTCCCGATGAAGAGGACCTTATCTAGGGCTAGTTGATTTCGTGGCCTGCCTTTGGGTTTGTCTCTAGCTAACTCTTGTACTGCAAATAAACAATAAACAATATTATTAACTTTGTAGAAACATAAAAAATAAAATCAAGTGAATTTCCACAAAAAGAACTGAACTGTAACAGGGGCAGCTGCAACAGGAAGGTGCAAAGAATTTTGTAATATTACACTATCCAACACACAACACAATAGTGTTTTTGTTATCTTGATGTGAAATATAGACCTTCATTACTAGTAAATAGAGTTCACGTATATAACTTGAACTCGATAGACAGTGAGGCTTGTTAACAATTTTTGTATCAAAAATTTCTACTGCGCAAGCCACATGGTAGTAAAATATAGGTCAAGTTATTTTGCATCTACTGTACTGTAGTAGAGGCCTCGGCACGGATCTTGAGCTGTGACAGTCAATGTGCAGAAGTAATTTTCGGCTCTCATTGGCGGGAGAGGTGGTGCCAGGCTACTGCAAACTAATTTTGCTTGTTTATAGTAAAAAAACCGGACAAGTGCGAGTCGGGCTCGCCCACCGAGGGTTCCGTACAGACCTACATCTATACATAAAATAAAGCTATAGAAAAATTGTGTCGGTACAAAGGAAATATTATTTTGAAAAAAAGTGGTTGGTAGTTATTAGTTTTTTATATGAAAACTGTACTACGGAGAGTTCAAGCTTTATCCCAGGTTCTACCTACCGGAATTATGTTAAAAATTGCTTTGATTATAAGTTGGACTCCAAGCTACCAAACTGTAAAAAAATACCATCAAAATCCGTTCAGCAGACTGCTATATATAGATAACCATTTGAAATCCTTTGTCGCCACGTAGAAAATAACCCTTCCAGGGATTACGACAAAGAATTGACCACGGGCGAAGGTTTGAAATGGAATAGTACATTACTGCAGCGGCACTCAAGACAGGCATTGAAGAACATACGTGAGTCCATCAATGCCTAGTTGCGGCCAAGGCTTGTGTAGTGCTTTTAGGGTATACAATATATTTGTATTGTATACCCATAGGCAGGTTGTTGATTGAAAAAATTTTTTTTTTTCGTTTTTAATTTTTTTTTATCTTTTTGGAATGCGCTCATCAAAGCCTTTCATTTGATACCTATATTGCACCAAAACAGTTTTTTTTTTCGTTTTTATTTTTTCTTTCAATTTTTTGGAATGTGCTCATCAAGGCCTTTCACGTGATACCAGTATACCGAATATAAAAAAAAAATTTGGAATGTGCTCGCTCATCAAGGCGACATTTGATGCCTATATTTGTGTTTTATTGAAAAGTTCGCTCCATTTCTGAATTACACGTGTGTAATGAGTTTTAATAGAAACATTGCTGGACAGACGCCGGCAATTTTTGTATGAAAATCCATTATTACACGTTAGTAATGGATTCTCATACAAATATTGAAGGCGCGGTTTAGGTCTGTCCGTAAACTCCGATTTAGCACGAAGAAGGTTGTCAAAATAATGTTCGAATTTCCAAGCATTTTTGAGAAAAAATAAAAACAATTACAAACCCACCGCACCTGTATAAAAATTAATACAGCGCCATCTGTTGACAATGCGCTGTATCAATAGTACACTGTATAATGTTCTGTGAAATGGTTTTATGTATCGCAATGTTATTAGAGAAAATGGGTGTATTCCAACAGGACCCTTGCTCCGAAAGTCTGTTTCCATCACGTTCGAGTCACGTCATATTGTTAAAAACGCGCTGATTGTTATATACCTACTCTGTGGTGATAGCTATTGGTCTGCTGGAATGCACTCCGTTGATTGTTTTACTCTTTGACCCCCTGTTGGGAGTTTTTGGCACCATTTCGTCGAGTTCGGTTCAGTGACTATTTTAATTATTCGCAAATTGATTCATAGTGGATTGTGTCAAATTGGTGCAGTTTTGTGGTACAAGTGTCTACGCAACTGAACAATATGTGGGATAATGGAAATAGGCGCGATTTTGGTTGTGTGAAGCCGAGACTTTTATTGTAGTCGTGGCTACCTCGGCTGACCTTACCGAGTAAACTGTCTTGATTATACTTGGTGCCAAATGCTCCAAGCAACATTGGAATGCGATGCACCCGCATTTTAATGTAAACTGAAACAATCTACCACTGAACTATTCAACACTTGACACTGGCAAAAATTACTTCCAAGAAGAAAGTAGATTGCCAAAACAAAAATAAGAAGAAGAAAACCCCCTGTCATACAGCGTGACATACCGCCATGTTGCGAAAATATTTAGAGCCAAATTTATTACTTTTTAATTTTATTTTTAAAAGTAATTAACTATAACAATATTTGAAAGGATCTGAATAATTAATAATAATAAATATTGATATTTTAAAAAGAATTAGTGGCGCGATTAATCCAAAAGTAATTGGAAGTTAAACTATGACCGCGCATACCGTTGTTTCACCAAGATGATTAATAATTACGTATTTTAATGACCATATTTTATTATGATTTAATTACAAATATACAGTTTTCAGATTTATTCCTGTAAGTGTGGTATAAGACGCTATTACCTGCCAAATTTCATAGTTCTAGGTCAACGGGAAGTACCCTATGAATTTTGATTCCTTTGAGAGTATCGAAAATGCGTTTTTTGTGCCCTAAACGGCAGTATCTTTTTTTTACGTTAACTTAGAAGTTTGAAATTTTTACAGCTTCAAGGGCCCGTAGACCCTAGTATATGGTTTAAATTTCAATTTGATACCTCCACGCGTTTCCAAGATAAAGGGTCTTGACAGACAGACGGACGGACAGACAGACAGACGGACAACAAAGTGATCCTATAAGGGTTCCGTTTTTTCCTTTTGAGGTACGGAACCCTAAAAACAGCCGCGCAGCGCAGTTTTTAGTCAGTTTCATTCGTCGCGTCGTCGCTCGTCACCAGGCAACAATACGATTGATAGTCGGCCGGTGCCGGTGGTTGGGCGTTTTCAGCGCCCCACACACGAGGGCGCCCAGTACAGTCGCATTGCTTGCACCGCCCTAGGGCTGCGCCTGGATTTTACAATGTAGCGAGCGAGATATTGCCAAGTTGTTCTGATTATGTGTTGCCACTAAAACGATTTTGACGCTAAAAGGGAATTTACGATAGTAATTGTAGGACTCGCTCAATGGGCGAGTGTGTATAAAGGGCGCCGCACGCGGTCCTTTATACCCGGCGCCCCGTACGGTTCCGTGCTCGCCCCTCGCCCCCTAACGCCGGTACTGCTGGCACCTATACCTTTGATTTAATGAAATAAACAAAAATCAAAAGTCTTGTTCAAAATATGCTATCCTTACTAATGTGAGCAGCAACCGCTGGGCTGAACCCGTGCATCAGTTTCCACCAGCCCGTTTCTCCGAGCACCATCGACCCTGAGCGAAACACTAGGTTGTTATACACTGATAGCACACCAGCTATTGTGCCTACCCAGTTTTTCTTTTGCTTTCTGAAATAAATAGGATAAATTTCTTTTACTTATAAGTTTATTACAATATAAATATTTACATATTGGGCTTAGAATAATAACAACTTAGAATGATAGTTCCCTACAATGCGCACTGCCCAAAGAGAGACAAATAAAATTATGTCAAAATAGATTTTTATCCTTCATATGTTACCTAATTGTACCTATAAGAAGAAAAAAGTTTCAATTTCCCCTACCTTTAGGTGATCGATCACTTACTATTTTATTGAATTTTAGTTAGATTAGGTAACATATGAAGGATAGAAATCTGAAAACAGTTTTTTTTGCCTTCCTTTACATACAAGGACTCGGGCTTCTAGGTGTTATTATTCTAAGACAATGGGGATGTAAATGAATTAGCTAAATAAAATTTTTTCTTTCCCTATCTGCAATCAGCCTCTAGTCTAGGGTATAATGAGATTGGTTTCAATTATTAATTAGCTGAATTTAAATTAAAGCAATTCTATCATCCATTCTTAAACAAACAAGGCTAATATTGAATACTGAATTTAAGTGCACTTGATTATCTTACGTCTGTACCCCAAAAAGTTGATTCCAAGATCTATCAATGAATGAGCAGATGTGGGTTTTGTAGTGGAAGAAGCCATTGTTGCTGATGCCATATGACTGGATGCTGAGGTGGTGCAAGGTCAGGAGAATCACATTCACCCTGTAAATAAAAAAAATATAGAATCTCTCTTAATCGTTCCGTCATAACTGCGAATCGTGATTACCGGCTGCTTTTACAATTTGCCTCCATCGATCGCCCATAGTTGCTCTCACTGCTTGATGGAATTTGCTTGAGAAGGTTGCTACTCTTACTTGGTCAGACTAGGGATGGGTCCAGTGAAAATTTCAATGAAATGAAAATTAAATTTATTTGAAATTTATGAAATCTTTCAAAACGGGTTGAAATATTTCACTTTTGAGTGAAATTTATTTCCAGTACTAGAAATCCCTTATTTTCTGAATTAGTTTATTATTTTAACGTATTAAATGAAATTTAAAGGCTTAGGTAATTGACCGAGCGAGCGCGAAGCGCGAGCGAAGCGTCTCTGCTTCAGCTTGGGCAACAATTCTTTCGTATGTCCTTCCTGCTGTCCGTTTGTTCTCCTCTATAGGTTACAGGTCGCATTTCTCAACCGATTCTCGTGAAATTTTGTGAGCAGATTCGAAAATTATATAGAATTTTATGGTCGAGCCAGTTTTTCGAAATTTTTCCAAATTGCGGAGATGTGTAAAAGAATATATTTCAGTCCGGCTTTCCGGCACTGTTGTTCTGTACAGGTCGCATTTCTCAACCGATTCTTGTTAAATTTTGTGAGCAGGGTCGAAAATTATATAAATGTTATAGTCAAACCCCGAAGTCCCGGCGCTCCTAGGTTTGCCTAGTCAAACCTCAGGTTTGACAAGAAGGCTTAGTCAAAGTCCAAAACCAATGGCATATTTCGGCCTTTGACTAACGAATTTATGGCCTATTTATTATTTCTAGGAGAGACTAACTTGGGCAGTCGAAAGCCGAAACTCAATACGATCAAATCGAGGTTTGACCAGTCACGTTTAAATTAGGCACAGAATTTGATATTTTGTTTGTGCAACTACGAAAAACACATTCTGTAGAGTGAAAATTTAACTAAATTAACAATCTTCCTGTAAACAAAAAAATTCTGTTGTCTGTTTAAAAGAAAATAACCACGAAATTTAATATGAACGCTCCGCTGCGCTTCGCGATTGTCTTAAATTTCTAATCTATCACGTGACTTACAGGAGTAAGGCAGCTTTGACTAAATATCACATCAGAAATGAATGATGTTTTTTATAATCTTGAGGTTAAGTTTAGTCAAAGAGTCTGCGTTACTCCTATAGGACACGTGATAGGTTAGGAATTTAAGACGATACCTACACGATTTTATTTTGGGCTTTAAGCCGAAACACAATTTTATTTTGGGCTTTGACTAAGGCTTCTTGTCAAACCTGAGGTTTGACGAGACAAACCTAGGAGTGCCTGAGCTTCGGCGTTTGCCTATAACATAAACATTTTTTTTGTAGCCTGTTTTTCGAAATTTTTCTTGGCGGAGATATGTAAAAGAAACATTTCAGTCCGCTATTCCAGCACTGTTTGTTCTCCTCTACAGACGCATTTCTCAACTGATTCTCGTCAAATTTTGTGGACAGGTTCAAAAATAATATAGAATTTTACTGTCGAGCCAGTTTTTTTTTAATTCTTTAAAATGGCGAATATATATACATAAACATATTTTAGTCTGACTTTCTAGCTTTTTGTTCTCTACAGGTGCCATTTCTCAACCGATTCTCGTAAAATTTTGCGAGCAGTTCGATAATATTATAGATTTTTAAGTCGAGCTAGTTGAAATTTATCAAAAATATCACCCATTTCCAAAAATAAGTATTCAAAATTAGAAGCGCCATCTGGCTGCGCATAGCTACCAAATAATATACCAAACAGCACGTAACCAAATAATATATCTAACCTACTATGTGCTTTTGAAAGACCTCGTGAGCAGTGAGGAAAAAGGGGTTTCGATTGCTCGGCCACGGTGTCGTAGAAGAAAAACGACTACGTCAACATTACGAAGGAATATGTAGAAAACTAACAATGAAAGTCGCAAATTTGTAAGTTCAATATTCAGAAAGTTTAACCATGACCGCGCGGTCGAAACGTGGAGGACCTCGCGGCCACGCAGTTCTCTCAAACGGAGCTTAGTAAAGGTTCCATTATTTTTGCTAATCGCAGATACGATTTCGTAGATAATTAAGACAGTATAAGTAAAGCCCTAATGTTTGGACTTTACGACCACGTTTTTCTGTAGGTCGTGAAATCCAAACCTTAGGGCTTTATTTAATACTGTCTACTTATTTTTACCTAATCGTATCAGGGATTATAAAAGATAATAGGACCTCTATCAAGCTCCGTTTGAGAGAACTGCATGACCACGCGGTTCTCTATGTTTCGACCGCTCGGCCATAGCATTTAATTTCTGTAGCAGGTCGTGAAGTCCAAACATTAGGGCTTTATTTATACTGTCTATATTTTCTACATAATCGTATCAGCGATTAGCAAAAATAATAGGACCCATACTAAGCTCCGTTTAAGAGAACTGCGTGACCGCGCGGACTATGGCGCGGCCATAACATTTAAAGCTATGTAGGTCGTGAAATCCAAACATTAGGGTTTTTTATACTTTCTATATTTTTCTACGAAATCGTATATAGCAAAAAGAATGGGACCCCTACTAAGCTCCATTCAAGAGAACTGTGTGGCCGCTCGGTTCTCCACGTTTCGACTGCGCGGCCACGGTTAAACTTACAATTTTCTGAATATTAGTCCTACTTTGCGACTTTTATTGTTAGTTTTCTACATATTCCTTCGTAATGTTGATGAAGTCGTTTTTTCTTCTACGCCATCGTGGCCGACAATCGAAACAGACATTGAATATTTTGTTATTAAAAGTTGTAAAATAGCCAAAGCTATTCGTAATTTAAGCCAACTTATTTGTTTATTGTTTTGTTCTATAATTATGTTGATATATTGACAAAATGCATGTAATTTTGTTTTATTTAGGTCAGATGAAACTTAAAAATAAATTTCACTCTAAACTGAAATATTTCAAACCAAAATGAAATTTATTCTAAATATTTCACAGACCGAAATTTTTCGTGAAATTTACCCAACCCTAGGTCAGACCATCTGGTTGGCAAACGATCTCGGGCTCTCTTGCCTTCTATTTCACCAACCACGACCAGCTTTTCTAGACCCTTATCACCTCTTTGCATTATGTGGCCAAAGTATGAGAATACGAAATGTACTCAGATAGTGGACAGCCGAGTCTTGACATTTAATTGGGTTAGGATAGAAAAATTTATGTTTGGCCATCCAAAAGACAATATGCTGAGCTTAATCTCATCATCTTGAAGTAAAAAGCAGTGAAACTTTATTTATAGACTTAGAGGCGGTTCTTATATTCGAGAATGATTCGTTTTGCTTACAGATGTAAGTATTTAGACAAAGTTTATAGTAAATGTGTCAAATTCTACCATCCGTAAGCAAAATGAATTGTTTCTCAAATATAGGAATAGGAGCTTAGACAATAATTTTAGTTACAGCGATGAATGATATTAGATAAACTAACTAGTAAACACTCTGACACAAGTAGATAAACTCTCTGTGTGCTATATTACAGCAGTTCCCGTATGGGGTTCCGCGGAACCCTGGGGTTCCGTGAGAGGCTCGCAGGGGTTCCGCGAAAATTCAAGAGTTTAGGTATAAAGACAGTCCCAATTTCGATGATATGGTCCCGCGTCCCGACGATCCATTAGTTTTGTCCAGATTTTTGATGATAACACGCGATCACAATCAAAGTATTAATAAAAATTGGTCCAAATGTTTAAAAGCATAAAGGACAACATCTTAAATGCCTTATTTTGCGTTGTATCTCATGCTTTAAGCATACTGCTTTCAAACGCTTATGTTAAGCGAGGTTTTCCCATAATATGATGCGTAAATGTTCCAATGTCAGAAATCGTTGCTCTGTAGATTTAATGAAAGCAGAATTGCAAAAGACATGTCTTGTTCGGAATTCGTAAGTAAATATAAAAATGACGCGCAATTAATGAGAGGCCCGTAGTAATAGAAAATTAGCATGGAAACAGAGTATACATTATATTAAAAGTCTTTTTTCCCTTCAGTTAAGTGGTTCTCCCTTTTTTTATTTTACTCTTACTTTGCTGACCCGCCCGTTTGTTTCCATTGATTTAGAGTATTTTAATTACAAATATTCACATACATTCATCATGTCCTTCATTTACCAGTTACCAGACTCTACCACAGAATAACTAATAGTACAAGTACTCTACAATGTGGATGGCTACCAACTTACACACTTAAGATTCGCTGACGACATAGTGTTATTCGCTAAAACCGCAGAAGATATGAACATAATGATAAATCAGCTGGCTTGGGAGAGTGAGAAGGTGGGCCTGAAAATGAATCCCGAAAAAACGAGGGTAATGACAAATGGAGAGAAGAACATCATAAAAGTTGGAATTACACAAATCGACTACACAGACGAATACATCTATTTGGGACAATTAATGACACAAAACGATTGTGTGAACAAAGAAGTTGACAGAAGAATAGCTAATGGCTGGAAAAGATACTGGGGCTTGAAAGAGATAATGAAGGACAAAACGCTTGACATACATTTGAAAAGTAGACTATTCAATACTTGCATACTACCTGTACTAGGCAGTCAAACTTGGGCTTTAACACAAAACAATACAAAGAAACTAGCAACATGCCAACACGCAATGGAAAGAAGTATGTTGAATGTAAAGAAATTGGATAGACTACACAACCAACATATTAGAAACAGGACTAAAGTTCAAGATATCACCTATAAAATAAGAAGGCTCAAGTGGCGATGGGCAGGCCATATGATGAGAGGTAGGGATAAATGGAGTAAACTCATTACACGGTGGTACCCCAGAGAGGGCTACAGAAGGAGAGGTCGACCACAAAAGAGGTGGGACGACGACATCAGAAAAGTAGCAGGAGTTACCTGGAACAGAGTGGCGGAGAACCGGTGGGAGTGGAAAAGGTTGGAGGAGGCCTTTGCCGATTGGCAATCAGACCTACAATATGTAAACAAAGCCCAAATACTTGAATAGCAAAGACTGTCTGATGCAAGAGGCTAATAATAAAAAAACTCTACAGTGGTTTTACTGCCAGTTTTAATGATTTCAACATACTTTTAGTAAATAGACCCAAAAAAATTTTGCGCAACCTTGTCCTTTTCCTCTCCTTTTCTTTACCTGAATGTAACTACCCTGGTTAGTTTACTTCTTACTTGAGCTAGGGTTCCGCCCAAAAGCGGTGAACCAAAAAGGATTCCGTAGCCAAAAGAATTCGGGAACCGCTGCTATATTATATAAGTTCATAATTTAACAAATGAGAATGCATATTATAAAAAAACATGAATTAAGGTCTGTTCCTATATATCCGGGCCAGGACGTGTCAGGGGCCCAAGTTATGTAGATCGTTCTAAGATTCTTTACCATGTGAAACAAATATTTACGTTGAGCTTCGTCATCGGCGGCTTCGTTCAAGATCCGGAGTTTCAAATACGCTGGTCCTTTATGTAGAACATAGTGGCGCCCAACATTGTTTGGGCCCCTTTGAGCCGGCCACGGCCCGGATATGATTTAGACCTTTACTGTATACATGAGAAAGTTTGGGATTTTTGTATGTTTGAAAAGTAATGATGACTTTACCAGGGAAACTTATTGCGAAGGAAGATCTCCTTGTTATCTGGCGAGCAGTCAGCACAAGTGTAGTCGAAAAACACATCACAAGCGAAGTCCCCAGGGGTCCCGAGCCGGCGTAAACAAGACAAGTGTACGAAGCAGATACACGTCTGGCAAATCAAACCCGGGTTGTCTTGCTTATTCTCTGGTAAGTTGCAATATTTGCATGTCGTATCCATACTTGGACTGTTGATTAATTTCCTATTTGAAGCTTAATTTCACGAATTAAATAAATACAATACATACACAACAACAAAAAACAAACTTGACTTCCTCAATCAATTGTCACTGTCAGTGTCAGACGTCAGTCATGTCAATGTCAGTTAGATTGGGTGCATTCCAGCAGACTAATCGCTGTGTCACCTATTACAGTACCGAGTACATTTTAACCGAGGAATGTAAAAATATTGAAAATTGGGGTGCTTTCCGTTGCTCGGTGAAATTTTACTCTGAACGCTGTCTGAGCGTAGTTTCATAACGGGTGAAATGATGAAAATGGCTCAGAGTGCAGCAACAAAAAAAAAACATCAAAATCAGTGGTTGAAAAACGCTCTGACGTTTATCTTTACAAATTAACGTAACAATGACATTTGACATTATTTTTTATTTTGATTATTTAAATGAGTGAATAAAACTTATGTGTCTAAGTTTTAAAATGTTCATGATTCCTCTTCAAAAAACAGATTTTATTTGATTTAGTATATAATATAAAAGAAAATTGAAACAAATTACCCGTATTCTAATGAGAGCTTTCCAAAATGACATTTAAAAATAAAAATATGTAGTAACTATTTGCCTCACTAGATGGTTTGATGGAATGAGAAGTGCCAAATTAGTTTTAAATATATATGGCCTGTACCAAAAAGGCAAGTAAGCGCTCGCTAGCTGACATCTGCCCAAAGAGAAACCTTTTAGGGTTTTACTTAATGACATCTTGGCTTGACAGGTTTTTTGATACAGAAAGAAAAGAATGGAAAACTATATTTAATTTAGTCCGGTCAATTTAATCAAGTCGTTGCCAACCGAATCGACACCATTATAAAGAAATTAATGATCGTCACCTCGTATGTGCCTTACTCCTTCTGGCTTGTGAGCTTTAAAAACCTTCAGTGACGGATAAACAATTTCTTATTTTGGTATTCAGAACAAACGTGACGCAAGGGTTTATGAATGATTGACGTTTGAACATGGCACAGACGAGATGACGCTGAAGGTTATGTATGCTGGAAATAACAAAAACTAGCAAACGAAAGTCAAATTTTACTTCGTAGATGCTCAGTGACGCAAAAATAAATAAGATTTAACACTCGAACATCATACAAAACAGAACAGATCTCATAAAATTGTTGTTTAAACAAGGCACATACAGAACCGTCTGTACCAGTTTTCATTTGTCAAAATATCGACAACTAAACCGTTTGGAGCCAAATGAAGCAGTCTAGCAGCGTCACGTTTGATAAGTGACAGTATATAACACTTCAAATCCGTTCGCGGAACGACACATCAATAGAAAAAGCGAAAACAATATTTCGACCCGTCACACTGTCTGGCCCATACTTAAAACCGTCACGTTACGTGAATTTTGCCTCACGCATATTGTAAAGCAATTAATATTAAAAAGAATTTCCGTCACTGAGGATCTAGCTTTATCTGAAACCAATCACTGCAGTATTTACGATGCAATTCGAGGTTAAAATTTGTATGTAAATAAACTAGGGTGACCATACTGACCATGAAGTATTATTTTTGCGGACATCGTATTGAAGTTTACTGAGATTGTTTGTAGCGTATCGTAGCACATTACTTTTAGGTTTTTACACGACTGCTCAAAAAAGGAGTGTATATGTGTTCAGGGTTCATGTATGTTTGTAGGTATGTGAGTTTCTTTATTCCACCATAACTTCTAAATGGCTTAACGGATTTAGATGTATGGGGTATCGTTAGAATCCTTACATCATTCCGAGTGACACTGGCTATATTTTTTTAAAGTCAATATGGCGACTGTACGACGCCACTTTTAAATGAGAAAAAAATATTTTTTCTTCATTTATTACAATATGGGCATCAAATGAAAGGCGCACATTCCAAAACTATATCATTTGTCCCTAAAATGTGTAAAATAAATTAAATAAATTTAAAAAATATTAAAAATACGACTGCCCTGCCAAAACCTAACTAAAAAGTTAACTAAATAACAAGTGTCATTGCAGTCGGGGGACCTCTTTGATTAAAATTGTTTCACAAAACGGTCCCCTGATTGCAATGACACTTGTTTTTTTAATTAACTCTTTAGTTCGTTTTTGGCAGGGCAATAATGTTTTTAATATTTTTAATTTTTTTTAATCAAATAAAACTTCAGGAAATCAATTCAACAAGTTGTGATTTATTAACGCTTAAGGTATGACACTAAAAAGTTATTTTGATAACAATAATAATATCAAATATCACAGTTCAATCACATTAATGTACATATTAATGACTTGTTGAAAAACAGACTAGTACCATAGATAATAATATAATACTATACTAATATAAGTAATTCTACTTACTAGGTATTCTAAAATGTTATAGTGTTAAACATCACAGGTTAATTCTTTTATCCATACATATAAGTAATAAAACTGTAAAAAAAAAACCGGTCAAGAGCGAGTCGGACTCGCGCACCGAGGGTTCCGTACTATCATAATAAATACACAGCAGAGTAGAATAATAAAATTATTATTGCTGTTTTAGGTCAGCGCCATCTCTTGACCTATAGTGGAACTAATGTTAACTTTTTAGAAATTTGATAATTTCAAAAAAGTATACTATATTGAGAAATCGTAAAAGTAAAATTTTGTAAGCATGTAGAAGCATGTAGATTTTTTTTGCCAAACCAGTTTTTTGAAATTTTTTAAAATAGCGGAGATATGTTAAAAAAAACCTATTTCAGTCCGGATTTCCTACAGGTCGCATTTCTCAACCGATCCCGGTGAAATTTTGTGAGCTGATTTGATAAATATATAAAATTTATTGTAGAGGCAATTTTTCGAAATTTATTAAAATGACGGAGAAACGGAGATATGTAAAAAAACATATTTCAGTCCAGCTTTCCGGCTGTTTGATCTCCTCTACAGGTTGCATTTCTCAACCGATTCTGATGAAATTTTGTGGGCAGGTTCGATAATATTGTATAATTTTTTAAACTATCAATTTTTTTGAAATTTACCAAAAATTACTTATTTCGAAAAATTATTAAAATTAGAAGCGCCATCTAGCAGTGAATATACCTACCAAATAATATACCAAACAGCACGTACATACCTACTATGTGCTTTGAAAAGCTCGTGGTGTGTGGGGAAAAAGGGGTGGCGACATCTTTTAGATTATTTGAATCGGTTATTTGACTAACCCCTCAAGTCCACTTTTTGGGTTATTTCGTTTTTTTTTTGCTTATTGCAACCTTTGACCCAAGACACATCATGGTATTAAAGGAAATTCTTTAAATCCATTTCCTTCCATTAAAATTTCGAGTGTCATAATTTGACTTTATTTGAATAACCCCTCAAGTCCAGGGACATGAGGGGTTACTGTAATAAATATAAAACATTATGGTGGCCTAATCTATACTTAAAAAAATGTTTCTTTATTTAATTCAAGAAAGGGGAGTTCCTCGTAAATAAAAACAAAATTTTAACATAAAAAAAAATATGCTATTTCACTATTCTAAAGAGTTCTTGCCACCCTAGCATGACCACCGAAACACGATATATATCGCGTGAATATTGCATTTGATTGACACTCAACTGTCAAATTCCACTGTCTTTTGACAGTTAAACGTGATAAATTGCTATATGCCTATATCATATTGCGTTTCGGTGTTCATGCTAGGGGGGCTGCTGGTAGTGTAAGGTGAGACTTGATAGAATTTTTAATGCCTCTCAAAACATACCAACATTTAGCTTGTAACTGAGTCTCACCCAGCACTATTGCTATTTTCGACAACATTAACCCGCAGGAGTGATTAAATTACAATAAATTATAAAAAAATACGATTTAAATAAATTTGAACCTCACCAACCACAAAATCAGGAAATTTTTATCAAAAATTATTCAAGGAGCCTCCAAGTACTGGCAATGATGATGATGAGGCACATTTTGAAATGAAAAATAATACTTTATTTCAATAAAATATCATTTAAAGTTAGGTCTTTCTTCTATTAATTACTTGTATTTGACTAACCCCTCATGTCCTTGAAGTTTATTGTTATTTTTTTATACTTTAGTCTATTCGTATTTTTGTGTCTGATATATTTTTTAATTACCTATGTGTATACTTTTATAATTTGATTCTAAACGATATCCAATTCAACATAATATATCCAGAAATTAAAAAAAATGTTTCTCCTGTAAAATTTGCTTCAATGGACATGAGGGGTTAGTCAAATAACCGATTCATTTTTTAAACAACATACAATTTGAGCTACTTTTTAACGCGAGGTCTACAGCTCACGGAGCCACTAGTTATAATGGTGCACACTTGTTCCGTATACGGATGTGCCTCGACGGCGACATACAACAAGGACTTAAAATTTCATAGATTTCCCCGTGATGCGAGGTAAGTTTATTTATTCCTATAAGTAATTTCGTATTACTTACCTACTTAACCTATCATCATCTCGTGCTGTTAGGTAGGTACTTATTTTGTATAATAATACCTGTGGTATGCTGTTTTATAGTAAAATTTAATTGTAGCTAAAGAATAACTTCAAGTAGATTTGTGAAATAAATAATGATTATACAGTGCCTTTGGTCTTGAACTAGCGATAATTTAAAGGCGTGTAATACACCTAATTTTATCGACAAAAACACCCACATGTTGGGGTCTATCCCCACTAGGGCATGCAGAATCGGACCTCTTTGAAGAATCGAAAATTTCGATTCCGATTCCTTGGTCGGAATCGGGTACCCGGTTTTTTCGATTCTTTTCGATTCTTTTTTTATTTTTTGTTTACAATTTTGTTTCACGTTAAGTAAAGAAAAAAAACGTGTTTTTTAAATATGTTTGTACTAGGTACTCCTACCGTGTGTTACTAGTACTGTTTCATTTATTCTAGTATTCTCTTACAATAAATAAAGAACTATAAATTGCACAGGAATCAACTATAGGAACAATTACAGTCAAACATAAAAGGAAAGAATCAAGGAAAAAAAGCAAAAAACAATTTATTATTTTACTTTTTATAGGAAAAATAGAAGAAATAGTAGAAAAAAACATTGTATGAGATGCTCTTCCAAAAAAATTGGTTTTTAAATCAGGAGATATTGATTTTTTAAATGCAATTAACTAATTTTGACCCAACCCTAATGCAGTTAACCAATTTTGATTCAACCCCAAAATAATTAAATAATTTTGTTACAAACAAATACGTGTTTGTTTGGTAGGTGTCGAGGGATGAGGTGCTGGCCGATTTTGTCTATTGTTTTGTATGACTAAGTCTCTATGTGTGTGTGTTCTCTTTGAACAAATAAAATGTCAGTCTTGAGAAATAATATTTGTGTTTTTCGTTAATAAATTAAAGTCTAAAGTATATCCTCGCCGCATGTGGCGACCGTTAATTTAAATAGTGTGAGGAGAAATACGACGGAAGAACGAAAATCGCAGCCACAAGTGCGACAAAGTAAAAATGGAGAAACTGAAAAAGTTGCGCACGGTGGCAAGAAGGCAGTTTACAAAAGCGGCGGATGGAGTAGCAAGAGCAGAGCTGCCGCAGGAGATGAAGAGCCTGTTAAAATATTTCGAAGAAAAAGCCGAAGCCTTATTTACGTTAGACGAACAAATAAAAGAAGAATTTTTGAAAAAGGAAGATTTTGACGTCGATTCTTTCGAAAAAGACCTAGATTCGACAGAAGAATATCGGAAAAGATACCATGAAGTGAAAACCTTATATGAGGAAACAATGTTAGAAGATAATTTATGCAAAAGTAGTAGTTCCGAAGTAACAGTGAGGTCAGAGAAGAAAGACAGAAAATTTAAATTACCGACGATTGAATTCAGAAAGTTTGACGGCAAAATAAGTGGCTGGCTAGGATTTTGGGGGCAATTCCATAAAATTGACGAAGACCCAAATATTGATGAGGATGACAAACTCCAGTATTTAATCCAAGCGACAGAAGAAGGGTCCACGGCAAGAAGGGTAGTGGAGAGCTTTCCACCGTCAGGAAAGAATTACAAGAAAGCGGTGGAACAAATGAAAAACAGGTTCGGAAAAGATAGTCTGTTAATAGAGCTGTATGTAAGAGAATTATTGAAGTTAGTATTAAAGAAAGAGAAGGAAAATTTAAGTGTACTATACGATAAATTGACAGCACAAATTATTATACCCGTTGGAAATGTCGCAGGACGAAGAAAAGAGAGAGTAGAGTTTCGAAGGAAGAGGAAACACAGGAAGCGAGGGAAAAGGAGAACGCAGCGCCTCCTTATATTACACGCGGGGGACGACAGATTAGGTTACACAGAAAATTTTGGGGAAAATGTTGCCCTCATATTTTTCCTCGAGTGGCAGGATGTCGAGGGATGAGGTGCTGGCCGATTTTGTCTATTGTTTTGTATGCTCTTGTCTCTATGTGTGTGTGTTCTCTTTGAAACAAATAAAATGTCAGTCTTGAGAAATAATATTTGTGTTTTTCGTTAATAAATTAAAGTCTAAAGTATATCCTCGCCGCAGTAGGTACGTACCTACTTAACTAATATAAAGATGCATACTTTGTATAGAAATTAACTAGTTTTATTAAAATACTTACACAAAAATCGTTTTTAACCATTTTTGTTCCGTGAGTCTATATTGAAGTCATTTTTGTATCGAAAATAACTAATTTTGTTTAGACTTAATATCAGAATCAGGTAGGAAAAAATAAGACCTTATAACATGTGTCACATCATTTTCTGCCTTTTGAGTAGATAACTATTTTTGTTCCGTCGCTCCTCAATTGTGCGCCCCATCACAACTTAAGCAGTCTAAGCAGTAAGATTGGGAATTTGGTATTTTTTAACGAGAATCGAAAAGAATCGAGAATCGATTCTTACTAATTTAAGAATCGATTCTCACAAGACAAAAAAGAATCGGTTTTTCCCGGTTATTTTGGAATCGGTTAAAATCGGTTCCATGCCCTAATCCCCACTCCTGTTGGATTGGCCGCCATTTTAAATTTGACTTTTTATTTTAGATGACCCTGCAGAAAAATATTAATTTCTCCGGATTTAGAAGTTTTACAGTTATAACAAAAATATTATTCGAAAGCCAATAATATCACCTAGTAACTTAAAAAATAAAATGTTTAAATTTTTGGTTTAAATACGTCATAAAAAATTACTGAAATAAAATTTTATACGAAATTTGTGCGATTTTTTTGAGTTTTTATTACATTTCTCAAAAACTAGGACATTAATGTCCACTTTTTTAGACTATTCAAATACACAGGAATATTATCTACAAAACGATTTCAAAATTAATTGCTCTATGTTGCATATTTCGAGAGTTATTTTTGTTTGAACTATTACCCTTACGTAACCAAAAAATGATTATTTTCGAAAATGGACATAATTACAAGCATTTTGAACATATTTTAAATTAGGTTGATAATATTATCTGAATACTAATTTCATCAAATGATAAAATCTAGTTTTTAGGAATTTAGATTTTTTTTATTTTCGAAAATAACCATTTAGTACTTGTAAGGGTCATATTCAAACAACAATAGCTCTCGAAATATGCAACATAGAGAATTAAATTTTGAAATCGTTTTGTAGATAATATTCCTGTGTATTTGAATAGTCTAAAAAAGTGGACATTAATGTCCTAGTTTTTGAGAAATGTAATAAAAACTCAAAAAAATCGCACAAATTTCGTATAAAATTTTATTTCAGTAATTTTTTTATGACGTATTTAAACCAAAAATTTAAACATTTTATTTTTTAAGTTACTAGATAATATTATTAGCTTTTGAACAGTATTTTTGTTATAACTGTAAGACTTCTAAATCCGGAGAAATTAATATTTTTCTGCAGGGTCATCTAAAATAAAAAGTCAAATTTAAAATGGCGGCCATTCCAACAGGAGTGGGGATAGACCCCAACATGTGGGTGTTTTTATCGATAAAATTAGGTGTATTACACGCCTTTAAATTATCGCTAGTTCAAGACCAAAGGCACTGTATATTTGGAAGGTATGTAGGAACTAGGTACATAAGCATATCGTGCGTGTTGCTATGATCACAAAATAGTTGGGTACCTACGACCTTGTGTGAAACAGAGATTTACGTATTACACTGGTGGTACCTACCTACATAGGTACCTTGATTCGTCCAAGATAGGTACCTACTAATTTATTTTCTGTGCTACTAAATACTCGAACACTATTAATTAGTTAATGATACCGCGGCCGTTCTGTTAAAGTAAGTACTTAAAAGCAAGCTAGGTACCTACCGACTTACCTACATACCTACGCTTTGCGCACGGGCTATAGGCACTTGAACACTGATCGCGTAATGTTAGATTATTTATATCCTTGTTCTACTAATCACTAATCCTATTTTCTACTAATACCTACCTACTATTATAAATGCGAAAATTCGTGTGTATGTGTGTTGTTAATAAATAATTACTTATTAATCACATTTATTTTCTATTTTGACAACCCTTGCACATCTGCGGCTGATTGCGTAAGTACCTACACGGGCGGCGGCACGCGGCGGCGTCGTCCAACATCAAAGGCGTTTAACAACTGTATGGAGTTAAACTGTGGTAATAGTCTTGGATGACGTGATGCGCCGAGTAACTGACAAGGCAAAGCGAGGATTACCTTGGGTTGATGGGAATACCCTTGAGGATATCGATTTCGCGGATGACCTGTGTTTACTAGCAACATCACGAGATCATCTTCAGTCCAAGACCGACGACCTCGCTCACGCTGCTGCTAAAGAGGGCCTGCGCATAAACCGCAAGAAAACAAAAGGCATGCGCCTAAACACCTCAGATGTAACGCCCATACACGTTAATAGCGAGGCCGTCGAACAAGTAGAGCGTTTCAGGTATTTCGGAAACGTGATGGACCGCCTGGGAGGCGCAGAATCGGATGCAGATGTAGAAGCTCGCATAAACAAGGCCCGAGCCGCCTACGTGCAGCTTAAACTAGGGGCCGTACCAGCTAATGCATCGAACTTCGATAAGTCTGCCGAGCTTCAACTTAAAACAGAAAAATCGAAATAAGGAATTTCGTATTGTACTATTTGCCGAAGTTATTTAGAAGATATCGATGTTCTTGTGGCATCATGAATTGGGGTTCACCATTTTGGCCTGATTGAGGCTTGATTTATCTGTTTTAATTTGAAGCCGACTTATCGAAGTTCGATGCGTTAGCCGGTACGGACCCTGTATGGACGTCCTCAATAATAACACGCCGCACGAAAATAAAAATATTTAACTCCAACGTCAAATCAGTTCTTCTTTATGGATGCGATACCTGGCTTGTCAAAAATGAAGTCACCGCTAGGCTACAGGTATTGGTCAACAAATGTCTTAGGCGGATACTGGGAATCTGGTGGCCACGAACCATCTCCAATGCAAGGCTGTGGGAGTTAACTGACCAGCGGGGCTACCGGCTAAAAACAATGAAGTTCATTTTAACTGTAATTTGACAGATGGATGTAATACATTGCTGCTTTTCTTTGGTAGGTTTTTATTTGTCCCAAAACGAAGCAGCAATGTATCACATACATCTGTCAAATTACAGTTAACATTAACTTCATTGTTTTTAGCCGGTAGCCCCGCAGATGCCGATCGACAAGGTGGTTCTTTTAAGGAAGTGGCGTTGGATTGGTCATGTGTTACGGAGGCCTGACAACCACATCCCGAAACAGGGTCTAAAGTGGCAAGCGCATGGCAGGAGAAAACCCGGCCGCCCTCGTACCACCTGGAGGCGCTCAGTTGAAAAAAGGCTGCTTCAATCAGTCAAGGCTGGACAGATCTTGAGGTGGCCGCACAAGACCGGAAGAAGTGGAGGTCCCTTCTGAGAGCCCTATGTAGGGATAAGAGGACATCATCATCATGATACTTACAAGATGCAAATACCAAGCCAAAAAGCCTCAGTTTGGTGTGATTTTACTTTTATTTTTTTTTATTTAGTTATTTATATTCAGGAAACGATGGCCCATAGATATATACCTTAAAACTAAAGATATATAATTTATAAAACAATGTTGTTAGTACATAACTTAAAAATATGTTGATAAAAATTTTATCAATTTGACACTTTGTTTGTCGAATCGGTGGCACAAGGCAGCGTTCCTCTGAAGCGCCTGTATACCATACCCTGCGGCCAGAAGTGCTCCTTTATGAAAAGCCTCGCTGTTGGGATGCGCACCACAAACTGGTATTATGGCGTGACTCCAGTGGCTGAACTCTCAAACATAAGTTCGATTTCTTCTTTATGTACTCGATCACGTCCTACGCTGTGGTGGTATGGTGCAGGCGGGACATTTGTTAACAATAAGATTGTCATAAAGATATCACAGTTTAATCACAAAATGTACAATAAATATTAATTTTAAGATTATTAATACAATTGAAAAATATTAGAAAAAATCGACTTACCCATAGCAGCTCAGACGGGACTCGAACCCGCACCCTTAGGATTCCGGCCCAATGCACTAACCAATTATGCTACCGAGTCGCTAGCAGGATTAACGAAATTTTCTAATACTTTCCACGTCTCCGCTGTAGGCCAGCGCCATCTCATCAATGTGAAGTGAATTACTTCGACATTTGAAAGCAACACCCTTGCAGGTGCTAGACAAATCAATTAAGATGAAATAGCCATATAATTTTTAAACTAAAATTATTAATTAGTTAAAAACAGACTAGTACCACAACCTATACTGGCTTATTCAGTGCGCGTTCGTTAAACTAGGGCCAAAGTTAACATGGCGTTAAACAGCGGACTAACGCCATTTTAGCGCAAATCTTATTCAGAGTGACAGTTTAACGTTTAGTCCCACCGTTTAAGGATTAAAAGGTGCATTGTGTGTGATTGGTTTACAAACATTAAACCAGGTTTTGTTAGAACTGTCTTGCACCCCAGTTTTGTGAAACATATCTGGATAACTTAGAAAGAGTTTTAGTTATTATTATAGATAGAGTATTTAGTTTATACATTCAGCCATCACCTGTTGTATTGGCGAAAAAGCCGCCGCGCGACGTTCGTCTAGAATCTAGATAGATAGTTGGCGCAACGACTAAAAGTGTAAGGGCTGTCACTGAAGGGATGCTGACCTCTTTTGTCAATTCAATTACAAAATTCAGGTCTTGGTAAGATATTTATTTTAGGTGACAGATGTCAAATTTAAATTTGTCAAACTTAAATTTGACAGTTGTCATCTAAAATGAAGATCTTATCAAGACCTTTAATTTCTAAGATAACATAGTTGAAACTTGGTAGTTAGATGTATTCTGTTAACCGCTTAACGAATTTAACACAAAAAAAAAAAAACATTTTAGGAGGGGCTCCCCATACATGGAACTAAAACTGAAAAAAATTTTTTTCTTCAAACCAATACGTGTGGGGTGTCTGTAGATAGGTCTTTAAAAATGACATTGAGATTCTTAAGTCATTTTTTTCTCAAAGTCAACCGTTTGAAAGATATACACTGCCAAAGTGGTAAAATGTGTGTCCGTCCCCCCCTTTAACTTTTGAAATAAGATAGTGAAAAATAAAAAAATAATAATGCTGTGGATTTTAATAAAAGCTTTCAACAAAAATTAGGATGAGCGAGATATAGTCTTTAGTTTTTGAGATATAGTACATTTTCCAAAACCGCAAATATAACTTTGTCATTCATACCAACACTGTGAAAAACAAAGTTATTTTTGCAGACGAAAATTATGGTATTAAATATGGTCTGGTATAAGGTAACTACGGAACCCTACGGCGCGTGGCCCGACACGCACTTGGCCGATTTTTTTGTATGTTCTATCTGGCAACGATGTTTAAGCTTGCTGCAAAAATACGATATATCAATATGTTCTATTCGATATATCTATATTTTTAGCCAATAAAATATTTTCATCCGCTTTATCTATACAAAATTATATCCGATATAAAAAATCGTGTAAAAACGATGTATTTTTTTAATCAATCTCATCAATATCTAGGTAACTAAAGTCGCTAGAATGCAAAGTCCGTGTTAAAACTTACTAACAGCACAAAATAGATAATAGTGCTAACAGGACAATTTCATTATATTATTAGCCTTACTGTCCATCAACGTACGTACATTGTTGTCACCCTATCTTAAAAATCTCATACAAATTTTAACCTCGAATTGCATCGTAAGTACTGCAGTGATTGGTTTCAGATAAAGCTAGATCCTCAGTGACGGAAATTCTTTTTAATATTAATTGCTTTACAATATGCGTGAGGCAAAATTCACGTAACGTGACAGTTTTAAGTATGGGCCAGACAGTGTGACGGGTCGAAATATTGTTTTCGCTTTTTCTATTGATGTGTCGTTCCGCGAACGGATTTGAAGTGTTATATACTGTCACTTATCAAACGTGACGCTGCTAGACTGCTTCATTTGGCTCCAAACGGTTTAGTTGTCGATATTTTGACAAATGAAAACTGGTACAGACGGTTCTGTATGTGCCTTGTTTAAACAACAATTTTATGAGATCTGTTCTGTTTTGTATGATGTTCGAGTGTTAAATCTTATTTATTTTTGCGTCACTGAGCATCTACGAAGTAAAATTTGACTTTCGTTTGCTAGTTTTTGTTATTTCCAGCATACATAACCTTCAGCGTCATCTCGTCTGTGCCATGTTCAAACGTCAATCATTCATAAACCCTTGCGTCACGTTTGTTCTGAATACCAAAATAAGAAATTGTTTATCCGTCACTGAAGGTTTTTATAGCTCACAAGCCAAAAGGAGTAAGGCACATACGAGGTGACGATCATAGAAATTAGGTACTTTCCATGGTTAAAATGTATACTGTGGTGATCGATGACTTAGCGATTGGTTTTTTAGAATATACCCATTTTTGGATTGTTTCAGGTTTCAGTACATCTTAGAGTACATTATTAGAATGCGGGTGCATTGCATTCCAATGCTGCTTGGAGCATTTGGTACCAAGTTTATCAAGTCAGTTTACTCGGTAAGTTCTGCCGAGGTAGCCACCACTACAGTAAAAGTCTCGGCTTCACACAACCAAGATCATGCCTATTTCAATTTATTATCGCACACATTGTTCAGTTGCGTAGACACTTGTACCACAAAACTGCACCAATTTTAAGATACAATATCCACTATGAATCAATTTGCAAATAATTAAAATAGTCACCGAACCGAACTCGACTAAATGGCGCCAAAATATGTCTTCTTCTTCTTATTATTTTTAGTTTGGCAATCTACCTACTCTCTTTTTTAAGGAGTAAATTTTTGTTCAGTGGTAGATTGTTTCAGTTCCCTAATAGCATTTATTGTTGGCATTTGGTCGGGCCACGTGCACGTCGTTAGTTGGACAACGGTTGGAATTGGCCATCTTATTGTGGCAGGGCCTACTTCGAAGGGCCATTGTAGAATTTGCTTCTGAAGGGCCATTGTAGAATTTCTTTCTGAAGGGCCATCGGTTGTTTTTCATTGTGGGGCCTATTTAAACAATATTTACGGTAACCCTACAGTTGGCCATTGGTTGTTTTGCATTGTGGGGCAAACCTAAAAATATTTACGGTTACCCTACAGTTGGCCATCGGTTGTTTTGCATTGTGGGGCCATCCTAAAAATATTTACCGTCACCCTACAGTTGGCCATCGGTTGTTTTTCATTGTGGGGCCTTCCTAAACAATATTTACGGGTACCCTACAGTTGGCCATCGGTTGTTTTGCATTGTGGGGCCTTCCTAAATAATATTTACCGTTACCCTACAGTTGGCCATCGGTTGTTTTGCATTGTGGGGCCTTCCTAAATAGTATTTACCGTTACCCTACAGTTGGCCATCGGTTGTTTTGCATTGTAGGGCCTTCCTAAATAGTATTTACCGTTACCCTACAGTTGGCCATCGGTTGTTTTTCATTGTGGGGCCTTCCTAAACAATATTGACAGTTACCCTACTGTTGGCAAACGGTTGGAGTTTGGGTAAAAGTGGCTGGTCAAACCGAATGCAGCACAGCGCGTAACAGCAAGCGACGTTGTAATGTATGAAATGCTATGGTATATGACAGTACATGTCACACCGAACGCAGCACGACTGGCTGCGCATCAGTCATACCATAGCATTCATACATAAAGTCGTTTACCGTCACGCGCTGTGCTACATCCGTTTGACCCACACTAAAGATGAATACCCCCTTCAGTCGTAGAACTTCAAAAGCGCACGACGTTTTGCAATGGCTTGTCATTTTGCGATTTTAACGTTCTGCGACCGAAGGGTATTCCAGTATTCCAGCTGTGGAGCAAATAAAAAATGGTATTATAACAATATATATCTTTTATTTAAAACTTTTTTATAACCATATGGACTCAAAATCACAATACAAGGGGAATCTATAATCTGCAGAACTATCGCCTACTTCTTTTTATCAAACTAAACGGCAATGGCCACGCCAGCCATTGCCGTTTGATGAGAAAGAAAAGTGGAAAATTGACCCATGATTTCATCCAGACAATTTATTATTTTGTTTGACACTAAAATTGACATTTGTACCTATATTTTTTTCTCGTAAATGTATTAAAAAACTTTCCTTTATCATCAAACGGCAATGGCTGGCGTGGCGTCCATTTTGAAAATTGCGAAAAGTAATTGCTGAGAAAGTTTTTGATTTGTTATGTATAAAAATCTGCATTTCCTTAGTGAAAAGTGCAAGTTACATGTTGAAAAGTCCAGAATGTTTTCGTATTGAGCTGCTGTTGTTAGTTTGATCTTGATCTTCGTCTGTTCTCTCGTCCGCCATTTCGGTCTCTAGCAAACCTAAACCAGCTTGTTATATTTGTAATTTCAGATTCAGTTGCTAATTCTGCCATCTTGTTTCTTCGCACTGCAGCTGTAAACATTACACCTTACTTTAGAATTTAATTGAAATTAGAATAACACAATCGATAAAGTTATTAAATAGGTTAAGTACAGTACGAGGAATATATCTTGAAATCGGGTGGGGATTGCGCGGAATGCGTATTTTGGGCATGCGTAGCGGTGAGGGGCGCGGGCGGCGGGAGAGGGGCGCGCTATTGGTCGCACACAAGAGAACATGCGCGAGTTTATCCCCACTCCGTCGAAAAAAATTCAAGATACATGCCTCGTACGGTACAAAATAATTTATTTATACTATTATAATATGTATCATAAAAATAAAATTTCCTTAAAGCATTTGCTTGCTGTATTGCATGGTTTTAAATTTTAAAATATTTGTTTTTAATTTGAAAGTCAAAATCCTATCATTAACTATAAATATATCTAATATGTGTAATTTACATAGTCATACATACCTATTATGACTTTAATCAATTCAAAATTTTTCAAACTGAACTTATTATTCTTTCCAATCCAGTTAAATTGTATACTTGTAAGAGTCTGTGAAAACTCGTTCCAGAATTCTTCTTGTAATTGAGCCTGTTCCTTTCCCACCAATATAGCTCAAATTATTTATCTGTAGCCATAAAGTCAATATTTCAATAATAAGCAATGACAGATAAAAGCAAAACAATAATATACACTCAACAGCACGTCAGGTTATACAGTTAAACTGCGAAAACAGATTTTATAACGTAGGACATAAAGGCAGTCTCAAGGTCAACATTTACAGTCTGAAGCGCTGTCATGTGTACACTATTTAATTAAATTTTATATAATAGTAGTATTATAACTACATTACATAGCATATTATTTATTATACATCATCAGTGCCTCCAATGGTCTTGCTTGCTTGTATATTTCTAATAGAATTTTAATAGGCTTACCAATTGTTCTTTGTGTTCTTGTTCTGGAAGCCAATTTTGAATGTTTGTTAAATCTTCAACGGTAGTGCTGCAGTAGTATGAGATGATATTTTCAAAAGAATATAATTTTGAGTTTGTTTAAGATCTTCAACTTTTTCATGTGTCCGAGACAGTCGGCAATGACATCTAAAACAATAAAGTTATATTCTTATTATAGTAGATTCTAAAACCATATACCTAAAGTCTGTCCATCCTTACTTGTCTTATATGGTAAACAATCTTCACCCAACTCTTTATTGAAATAATCATTTATAAAATAAAACAAATGGTTTTCCACACATAGATTACTAAATAAATTGTTAATAAATTAACAATAATTTCATAAACTTACTAACATATTTTTAAATAACGATTTAAGTTTAAAAGACGTATGACAACTGTCAAAAACTGTTTACTAAATAAGACAAGTAAGGATGAACAGACTTTACCTACTTAAATAAAATCTATCAAATTAATTATCAAAGTCATCATGTATCCATTAAGAAACTCTAAAACTCCGATGTGAAGATATAAAAATATAAGGTATTATTGTAATTTTTATTTACCGAAAGAATTTATTTTTCCATTACTGATTTTTGTGCATATTTTGAGCGCAATGTTGTTGGTGTGGTTTCCGCAGTATCAGTTGGAGTTGGATTATGTGACGCTGCCGATATCGGAGAATCTGTAAAGTGGGCACTATTATAATTATAATCATTAATTATAAACAATCTTACTTGACGCTTCATATGTAGAAATTAGAAATTTACCAGACAATAAAAAAAATGTTTCCATTTTGAATTAAGGGACAACAAACTCTCTAACTCAGATGCAAAACATAACTCTATTCTTGTAATATTTACCTAAAGAAGCATTTAATCTTTCCAGGAACGTTTTCTGGTTATGTTTCGACCGCAATGTTGTTGGTGTGGTTTCCTCGTTAGTGGGGTTATAAGATATCGGAGAATCTGTAAAGTGGGTACTATTATTATTAAGATAATGAATTATAAACAACTAGCTGCCGCCCGCGACTTCGTCTGCGTGGAAAGTTTTTTTTGCTATCCCTCAGGAACAAGCCTTTTTCAGGGATGAAAGATACCCTATGTCCTTCTCTGTACCCCTGAAAACGTGTATGCAAAATTTCATGATGATCGGTTCAGTAGTTAAGACGTGAAGGCGTTACAAACAAACAAACAAACAAACGGACTTAAGGATCTCATTGGAAACTTCATAAATTTATAAATGACACTTTATAAATAAATGTAAAAAAAACCGGCCAAGTGCGTGTCGGGCCACGCGCAGTAGGGTTCCGTAGGTACATTATATACCATACCATATTTTAATACCGCTATCATTTTTCGTCTGAAAAAATAACTTTGTATTTCACAGTGTTTGTATGAATGACAAAGTTATATTTGCGGTTTTGGAAAATGTACT
Organism: Agriphila geniculea; assembly: GCA_943789525.1. NCBI lineage: Eukaryota > Metazoa > Arthropoda > Insecta > Lepidoptera > Crambidae > Agriphila > Agriphila geniculea. Next base: position 26,402,608 of record OX038871.1, read on the forward strand.
ATATCTCAAAAACTAATTACTGTATCTCGTTCAAACCAATTTTCGTTGAAAGTGTTTATTAAGATCTATAGCATATATTTTTTTTAGATTTTTCACCCTCTTACTTTAAAAGTTAAAGGGGGGGGGACACACATTTTACCACTTTGGCGGCAGATATCTTTCAAACGGTTGACTTTGAAAAAAAATAGTCTTAGAAACCTCAATGTCATTTTTAAAGACCTATCTATAGACACCCCACAAGTATTGGTTTGATGAAAAAAAATATTTTCAGTTTCAGTTCCATGTATGGGGAGCCCCCCCTTTATCTTTTATTTTATTTATTTTTGTGTAAAAATCGTAAAGCGGTTCACAGAATACACCTACTTACCAAGTTTCAACTATGTAGTCTTAATACTTTTAGAATAAAGTGGCTGTGACATACGGACGGACAGACAGACAGACAGACAGACAGACAGACAGACAGACAGACAGACAGACAGACAGACAGACAGACAGACAGACATGACGAATCTATAAGGGTTCCGTTTTTTGCCATTTTGGCTACGGAACCCTAAAAACTAGTTAGCCAGTTCTGATTTAATCAGAACTATTTTAACTTATTTAACTTATTTATTTAATAAATAACCTATAACCTAATACATAAATATAATTCACAATCTTACAAGTAAGAAACTTTGTTTTGTTACTTACCAACATTAAAATCTCCTAACAATCTTGGTGACGATGTACGTATAGGTACATACAGGTGGTGGTGGTAAAATTGATTTTGGTGGAATGGGATGTTTGATTTGACATTCATGATCACTTTCTTCATAGTAATCAGCATCACTAGCAATTTTACGAGGACGAACTTTCCTCTTCCTTGGCTATTTTTCGGCGGTATCTACTTCAATATCAGTTGGAGCTAATTCCGTTTCACTTTCAGCCTTTTTACACTTTTGTCTGGCTTGAGATATGCCATCTGTAAAATAATATTTTATTATTAAGGTGAATTAACAGGAATACGCTAAACTACCTACCTCTGAAACATTATGACAATAAATCGAGTAGGTATGAATCAGTTGTTGAAACTTTGGCTAAGTAGGTACCTACTGCAACTGCAAACAAATATTAAATCTGACGACACAATAGCCCGAACCTGTCTCTCCGACCGCTTTCTGTAGTTTTCTTCTCACACTACACACCCTTAACTAGACGTAGGTGCACTGGGGCGTAAAGATATCAAAGGCGCCGATAGAGAGCTTCGAGCTTCGACGCGAGTGCCGATTGCTGACCGGCTGGCCAGCGGACCGACTCTGGCTGGCTGGCTGGCTAGCCAGCGGACCATCCGCGTCAGTTCCAAAATTAAGGTCACATCACATCCCATTCTTCGTTACAAACCATTACCAACTCACATAAAGTAGTGTATCAAAGAGAAAAATACATAGGTAATATAATTTCACCACAAGTGACTCGACACGACACGCACAAGCAAGTGCTGTAATAATGAGATACGCTTTTAGGTTGTTATTAGGTACTATTTAATTTAAAAAATAAAACTCACCGGTTTCATAAAAAATACGTCTGATGGCGTGCACCGGCTAATCATCATCCGGAACCTTGGATTTGTGAGGTGGCCAAAGACACTGCCTCTTTCTAGGCGTGAGCCATTCTTGGCGAATAATGCCAAGACTGGCACCTTCAAATTCTACAACTTTAAACATTTTTGAAAACAGAAAATGTCGCCTGCGACGCGGCGCGAGCGAGCGCGCGCGAGTCCACTACAAAAATGGCCGCTGCCCGCCGCAGCCGCCGCTGCCGTCGACCGTCGTTCCGTTTCCGTTCGTTCGTCACCGTCTCGCTCACCTCGCCGGGCCGCGTATTGCCATACTGTACTGTGTACTACTTCAGACAGGAGTTGCTCTGAAATCGCACGCAATATGCTCTTGTAGCTGGAGAGCATAATGCATGTCAGTACAGAGTCTGAAATAAAATACACTTTGCTCTAGTCTGTAAGAGCGAAAAACATACGAGTACAGACAATTTAAGCTGCTATAGTATGTAGAATGGCATGCTTCAGTATGAGCAAAATACATGTGAGTGCAGACATGCCCTCTCGCTTTTATTGAAATGCATTATGCTTTATAAAGTATTAGAGTCTAATTTCAAATGAATATAAACATCAATCCGAAAGCGAGTCTGAAATTTTATAAACAGTGTTTATAGATACTGCATATTGTAAATGTCCTCAAGGTACGAGCGGAAAATACTGTAAACATTAATGTTTTTTGAAAAGGATTTTTCCAAATTTTGGACTTCTATTCCAGTGTCAATTTAAATAGTGGCAAAAATTCATTGAAGATTCTGTCTCTGGCCCATCAACTCAACCCATCCCACTGGTTTCGTCTGACAGTAATCATACCAAGTACGTCATCGAGATAAAATATACAAGAGAAGCAAACCTCACTACCACGCGCCACAAAAAGCGTGTAACTTTTTAACCGTGTAGGATGAAGCTTTAAACCACTAAACATTTTTGAGTAAAAATATATCTGACTCACTCACACACGTCCCAAAAACAATACCGTCACCAAGATTAGACAAAGACCACAACAAAATTAGACAAAGACCGCGATATCAAACTTCAATTATTTTTTTAGAAAATTTGTGTTGCCTACCATGTGAAATTTTACCCCAAAATAATCAATGAAAACAAAAAAAAATTGGTAAGGCCGCTATAGAATGAAAGTATTTTATAACAAAAGCTATATGGCGGTCAACTTTTTTATTTGTGGTCCGATTTCGATGAAACTCGGTATTTGTTAATTATTTGACAAGAAAACAGTAAAGCTATGTTACAAATATTAAAAAATCCAAGATGGCGGTCAACTTTTTTGTTTGGGGGCCAATTTCAATAAAACTCGGTTTGTGGTACTATCATGTCACGAAAATAACAACGCAATGTTGAAATATTTAAAAATCCAAGATGGCGGCCAACTTTATTGTCTGAGGGCCGATTTAGATAAAATTCGGTTTTTGGTACTATTTTAACACTAAAATAACAACGCAATACAAATACAAATATCTTTATTTGCTTTAAATAGGGTACAAATGGAGATCTTAAAAGTAGGTGAATCAGAAGCTTAACCTATTTAGCCAACTTAAGTAGCATGCAAACATAAACAGAAAATATTAATGTTATAAAGGATTAAATTAAATAATGTCATTTCATATTAATTATAAATTATTTAAGGGGGGCGCAAAGTTGAAAACCTTAAAAAATCCAAGATGGCGGCCAACTTTTTCATTTGAAGGCCTATTTAGAAGAAACTCGGTTTTCGGTATAATTATGACACGAAAATAACAATGCAATGTTGAAAATATAAAAAAATCCAAGATGGCGGCCAACTTTTTTGTTTGAGGGCCTATTTAGATGAAACCGGTTTTTGGTATTATTATGACACGAAAATAACAACTCAATGTTGAAAATACAAAAAAAAACAAGATGGCGGCTAACTTTTTTGTTTGGGGGCCGATTTCAATGAAACTCGGTTTTTAGTACTATTTTGACACGAAAATAACAACGCAATGTTAAAAACTTAAAAATGCAAGATGGCGGCCAACTTTTTCATTTGAGGCCCGATTTAGATGAAACTCAGTTTTTGGTATTATTATGACACGAAAATAACAATGCAATGTTGAAAATATAAAAAAAATCCAAGACGGCGACCAGCTTTTTTGTTTGAGGGCCGATGTAGATGAAACACGGTTTTTGGTATTATTATGACACGAAAATAACAACTCAATGTTGAAAATCCAAAAAAATCCAAGATGGCGGCTAACTCTTTTGTTTGGGGGCCAATTTCAATAAAACTCGGTTTTTATGGTTTCGTATCCAAAGGGTAAAAACGGGACCCTATTACTAAGACTCCGCTGTCTGTCTGTCTGTCACCAGGCTGTATCTCGTGATCCGTGATAGCTAGACAGTTGACATTTTTACATATTATGTATTTCTGTTGCAGCTATAACAAAAAATACTAAAAACAGAATAAAATAAATATTTAAGGGGGGCTCCCATACAGCAAACGTGAATTTATTGCGGTTTTTTGCTCAATATTAATAATGACAACAGGTAGACAGTTGAAATTTTTACACGACTGCCCAAAGCAAAAAGAGTGTATATGTGTTCAGGGTTCATGTATATTTTTGGGTATGTGAGTTTCTTTATTCCACGATAACTTCCAAATAGCTCAACGGATTTGGATGTATGGGGTATTGTTAGAATCCTTATATCATTCCAAGTGACACTAGTTATATTTTTTTTGAAAAAAGTTAATATGGCGACTGTATGACGTCATTTCCAAATGTGAAAAAAAAAATCTTCAATTATTACAATATGGACATCAAATGAAAGGCCTTAATGAGCACATTCCAAAAATATATAATTTGTCACTAAAATGTGTGAAATAAAAATAAATAAATTTAAAAAAATATTAAAAACACGAGCTAAAAACAAATCTAAAAGAAGCGGCAATGTTATGTTAAAAATGACAAAAAGTCGAGAAGGCGGGCAACTTTGTTTTGGGTTGATTTCGGTATAACTCGGTTAAACAAAAAGTTTTCTTGTCGGATAAATATATCTGAAACTATGAGCCTCCGCGGGGTGGAAATGAACACAAGTGGTCTCCATCATCCCCCTTCCTCTCCCCAAACCATAACCCCAAATTCTATGGCTAATATTCTAAAGTTTACCCTGTCTTATTTAGATCAGTAAAAAATATATTTTATTTTTGCATGAATTAGTCATTATGGGAGGTAGGCGGCTAAAGTAGGGGGATAAGCTACCCTCCAGTGGCCCTACTACTCCGCGAAAGTACATAGTTACAGAGATATATGCATTTGAAATTTCAACTAACAACTTCCATCGTGATTATCTCGGAAACTATGAACTTCCGCTGGGGAGGAGTTGGATAGGGGAAGTTTCTTTCATCACCTTAATCATATTCTTAATTTACCCTTTCTTATTTTGATCAGTATAAAAATTTGTTAGTTTTGCACAAATTAATGATTATGGGGGTTAGGGGGTAAGGTGGGGGAATAATTTACCCTCCAGTGGCACTCCCACTCCGTGGAAATGTGTACTGTGGTAAGCTTTAATGAAATTTCAAATGCGTGTATTCAATAACTATGTATTTCTGCAGAGTGAGAAATCGGCCCCCAAACAAAAAAGTTGGCCGCCATCTTGGATTTTTAATAATTTCAACATTGCGCTGTTATTTTCGTGTTGAAATAGTACCAAAAACTGAGTTTTATCTAAACTTTAGAATTTGACGCATACCAAGCAACGCGTGGCAAAAATTTTCTTTTGCCACGAAAATGTGCTATATCTTAAAAACTACAAAATGTATGTCGTTCAAACCAATTTTTGTTGAAAGTGTTTCTTAAGATCTACAGCATATATTTTTTTTAGATTTTTCACTCTCTTATTTTAAAAGTTAAAGGGGGGGGGACACACATTTTACCATTTTGGCGGTGTATATCTTTTAAACGGTTGACTTTGAGAAAAAATTGTCTTAGGAACCTCAATGTTATTTTTAAAGACCTATTCATAAACACCCCGCACGTATTGGTTTGAAGAAAAACAAATTTCTCAGTATCAGTTCTATGTATGGGGAGCCTCCCCTTTACCATATTTTTTTTTTATTTTTGTGTTAAAATCTTTAAGCGGTTACAGAATACACCTACTTACTAAGTTTCAACTGTGTACTCTTAATACTTTCGGAATAAAGTGGCTGTGACATACGGACAGACAGACAGACAGATATGACGAATCTATAAGGGTTCCGTTTTTTGTCATTTAGGCTACGGAACCCTAAAAAGGCGTTTTAACAAAATCGGTTGCATTACATAAAGAAATAGGAAAATTAAAAAAGGAAAAATTGCACACAAAGTAGAAGAGATGTGTCGAAAAATATCGAAATATCAACCAAATGCAAAAAACATCAGATTATATTTAAAATAATAATAAAAAAAATACATTTATTTAGTATCTAATATATCTTTTTATAATCTTTCACTGTTATTAATTTATCTAAATACCAAATAATATAACTATTCTAATACTTTTATCTTCCCGGAAAAATATTACAATTTTAGAATTTTAGATAAAGTTCTATTTATACCCACTTTTTTTTTCAATAGTCAAATATATCGCAATCTATTTAAATAATTAGGCAACCTACCATCAATATAAAAAGGTCATAGTTTGCTTTAGAAATATGTGAGCAAACTGTATATTTATACAGACTGATCTGTACTCATACGTAGTTTGCTTCGACATATTCGTTATATTAATGAGCACAAAGTGATCAAGTACACACTATAGGTGTCTGTACTGATATACAGTATGGCAATACGCCGTCGGGCCTCCCTCGGCCTCGGCTCGGCTCGGCCGGCACGGATCCTGAGCGGGAGGGAGGGGATTGTACCAGTCGCGAACGCAACTTCTTTTATGAGTGTTTTTAACGGATGAAATCTCTAAAAATAAAAAACAAAATTTGCTTTACACCGCTAACAAAAAAAGGTTCATTATGGTATGGTATAAAAGTTAACTACAAACCCTACTGCGCGTCGCCCGACACGCACTTGGCCGTTTTTTTATAACTATTAAGCAGCCCATTGCGATGCAATTCATGCAATATGCTTCATTTTCGTCAAATATTATAAATGTGTGAATGAACGACGTGACAGTTATACGCGAACGCGGTGCGCGAGTGTGTATTGAAATTAAACTAATGTTGCAAACGTGCGACCTGGCCCGCACGCGGCAGGGCAGCCCTCTGAAATTGGTCCGCGGTTATTGGCTTAGTAGTTTAGTACCTACTTAAGAGCGTGCAGTCTGCACACTAGCGCCGCCATTGGAAATAAAATCATAGTGCTTAAATAAAAAAGAAATTATGAATTATCTCTCTGGAGTGCACTCCGAACAAGCTTTGCGGTACTTTTTATCACTTAAGCAATATTTTCTAGTATGTTGTTTAGTTATATGGACTTTTATTGCGAAAAGTGGCCACTTTTAACAATAAAAGTCAATTAAACTAAACGACAGGCTAGAAAATATTGCTTAAGTGATAAAAAGTACCACAAAACTTGTTCGGAGTGCACTCCAGAGAGATAATTTACAATTTTGTCTTTATTTAAGCACTATGATTTTTTTTCTAATGGCGGCGCTAGTGTGCAGACTGCGCAGCCTTAAAACGCGGAGTGCGCATGGCCTGCTGAAGCTGCAGATAAGATAGACATGCTCCACAAGCAGAAACGCTTCGCGCTTGCTCGGTCAATTACCTAAATTTTATTTATGAGGTTATTTGTACATTATTGTAATGGTTACGTAACTTCCAAATATAATAAAAATTGGTAAGTAATAATAAGTATAGAATGTGACTATTGTGGGCGATTGTACATGTCTACTTCACATTATTTTGTCTCCACAAAATCACAAACACCTTAAATAATAATAATGTTCATATAAAAATAATAATTATATTATTATCAGGCCATGAGGTAACTTTTCCCGTGGAACGTCCCCGATGACGATGTTCCACGGGAAAAGTTACCTTATGGCCTAGACATAAGATACCTTTTCCCGTGGAACGTTGTCGGCGGTAAAAATAAAGTCACTCATGCGAACGATCGCTTAGGCCTGGTTTACATTAGTCAAGTAGACGACCGAGTCGAGTAGCGAGTAGAAATACATTGCTTGGCATGTTCGTCGATTTTAAAAGAACGTCAAACACACCACGTAATGAACTTCTACTCTCCTAAAGCACTCTACTAAAGACTAAGATAATGTAAACCAGCCTTTAGTCACAGAATACATAATAGTACAAGTACAGAAGATCCACTCCTCAAAGTCATTTAAATAAATAGCGACTCTATTTTAGACACAATAAAGTGCAATTCAGGTCGCACACCGCTCCCTTCGCTACAGTTATATTCACCTACAAGTTACCTCTCTTTCTATCGCGTAGCTCTTATCTCTTCTAACGACATTAGGGTTTCTTCTTTTAAATAACAATGAAATAATAGCTTACAATACTTTATTACAAGTTATGTGTTTGTGAAATAAAATGTGTACTTAAATACAGTCAACGCCACATCACACTATACATACTGATTTGAGGCAATTTGCTTTCTTACGAAATCAAATTGTCATTAATAATTAAGTTTATTTCGAAAGTGCGATGCAATATGCCTTCATTTGGGTTAAATATCATAAATGTACGAACGAACGACGCAACAATACGCGAATGCGGTGCGTGAGTGAGTATCGAAATCGAATTGCTAACGTGCGTCCTAGCCGGCACGCGGCGGCCGGCCCTCTGAAATTAGTCCGTCCGGACGGACCCGCCGGCTACTTGTAGCTTCGTACCTAAAGCGCGGAGTGCGCCTAGCCTGCTTTAGTGATAAATTTTGGTTAGTACATGTAGGTACTCTTTGGCTACACACTGCTGCTGCGCGGCACGGCACGTACGTCTCTATCCACGTACCCCGCTAAAGAGACCTAAAAATGACTTCTGTCTGCGCATAAAATTTCACCGCTCAAGATCCGTGCCGAGGCCTTGTATCTGCGATTTGTATTGCATTGGTGACAATGTGGTATTGTCTAATTTATAAAGAAGCTGTCAGTTTTTATAATAAGTAAATCATGATCAATCGTCTAAACGGTTGCAGTGGCCCAACGTTGGTAATAGCTTGGGTGTAATGATAATATTTTACTGCATTGGGTGAATATTAGTTGATATCCAATAAGGCCAACGATAAATACACTGCAGAAATGCCAACAGTTTTTTACTAACGGTAGGCAGTAGTAGCATTGACCCAACGTTGGTACGTGGTTGGACGTAATCATAATATTGTAACTTTTCCCGTGGAATGTCACATAACTTCTCAGCTGTGTGTTTGCATGGACGATGACGATGTTCCACGGGAAAAATTACCTAATGGCCTAGACATAAGATACCTTTTCCCGTAGAACGTTGTCGGCGGTAAAAATAAAGTCACTCATGCGAACGATCGCTTAGTGGTAGATTTTGATTAATACAAGTAGGTACTCTTTGGCTACACACTGCTGCTGCGCGGCACGGCACGTACGTCTCTATCCACGTACCCCGCTAACGAGAGCTAAAAATGACTTCTGTCTGCGCATAAAATTTCACCGCTCAAGATCCGTGCCGAGGCCTTGTATCTGCGATTTGTATTGCATTGGTGACAATGTGGTATTGTCTAATTATAAAGTAGCTGTCAGTTTTCATAATAAGTAAATCATGATCTAAAATTCTCAATCGTCTAAACGGTTGAAGTGGCCCAACGTTGGTAATAGCTTGGGTGTAATGATAATATTTTACTGCATTGGGTGAATATTAGTTGATATCCAATAAGGCCAACGATAAATACACTGCAGAAATGCCAACAGTTTTTTACTAACGGTAGGCAGTAGTAGCATTGACCCAACGTTGGTAAATGGTTGGACGTAATGATAATATTTTACTGCATTGGGCCAAAGTTAGTTGATAACTAATAGGGCCTACTATAAATACACTGCAGAAATGCCAACAGTTTTTTACTAACGGTAGTAGTAGTAGCATTGGCCCAACGTTGGTAATAGCTTGGGTGTCATGATAATATTTTACTGCATGGGGTGAATATTAGTTGATATCCAATAAGGCCAACGATAAATACACTGCAGAAATGCCAACAGTTTTTTACTAACGGTAGGCAGTAGTAGCATTGACCCAACGTTGGTAAATGGTTATACGTAATGATAATATTTTACTGCATTGGGCCAAAGTTAGTTAATAACTAATAGGGCCTATACTATAAATACACTGCAGAAATGCCAGCAGTTTTTTACTAACGGTAGTAGTAGTAGCATTGGCCCAACGTTGGTAATAGCTTGGGTGTCCTGATAATATTTTACTGCATTGGGTGAATATTAGAATAAGAATAAGAATAAGCTTTATTTTGCAAGAATGCGGTACATGAAATAAGGGGCCCTATTTTTGAATCGCTCGGCAGGCTTCGAGCGCTCTTTTCGACTGATTTTCGTTCGACATATGACTCAAAACAATGGGATGTCGAACGAAAATCAGTAGAAACGAGCGCTCGACTGGAGACGAGCGATTCAAAAATAGGGCCCCAGATCTTAAAAATAAATCAAAGAGCAGGACACATTCACCCAACCTGGGCATGCAAAAAGAAAAAAAAATACAATATTCAATTTAAATTAATACTTAATGTCAAGTTTAATTAATAATGTCAAAATTCAATTCATTCAATAATACAATACTATTGTTACATTTTATGGTCAAAGTACTCACTTAAACTATAAAAACAATTTTGAATTAGCCACTTTTTGAGTTTATGTCTGAATTGATTCTTTGTTAGCGTCTTAAGATCATTTGGTAGTCTATTATATATTTTAACAGCCATAGCATGACTGTTTCTAGAGGCCAGTGCTGTTTGCCTCGATGGAATTATTAAGTTATTTGGACGTCTACAGCTATGCGTCCGAGGAACATCACACAAACGTGGAAACAGCTCTGGATGGTTTTTGACAAAAACACACATCTCATATATGTATAAGCAGGGAACAGTTAAAACGTTTAGTTCCTTGAATAGAGGTCTACATGAAACCAAATTGTCCACGTCATATATGGCACGAATGCATGCCTTTTGAGCAATGAGAATCTTTTTCGTGTAGCAAGAGTTGCCCCATAGAACTATACCGTATCTTAAAATTGAGGAAACATGTCCATAATACGCCTGAAGAGCAGTTTGTTTGCTTGCGGTTTTACCCAGTTTCCATAAGGCATAAACGTAAGAGTTAATTTTTTTACACAATTTGTTTATATGTTCTTCCCACGTGCATTTATCATCTAAAATTATTCCAAGGAAAATAACTTCCTTTGTTTCTTTTATTTGTTGATCGTCATAAGCTATTTTAAGGTCTTTCTTATTTCCATTTTTATTAATAAATTGAATAATTTTTGTTTTATCTAAATTTACTCTAAGATTATTTTGATTAAGCCAATGTATTATGAGTTCTACCGTTTTGTTTATTTCTTGATTATAATTTTCTATTTTAATGCACGGCACCACTACTGACACATCATCCGCAAAAAGTACACTGGGGTAATTTGTAACTTCAGGAAGATCGTTGATATAAATCAGAAAAAGTAAGGGCCCCAGAATACTCCCCTGAGGCACACCAAAGCTGTTTATTCTGACGTCCGAATGAAAAGACCTCAGTACTTTATCATCATCTATATTTAAGACCTCGACATACTGTCGCCTATTCATAAGGTATGACTTCAACCAATCGAGAGCCTTGCCCCTAATACCATACCTTTCACACTTAAGAAGGAGTTGTTGATTAGTTGATATCCAATAAGGCCAACGATAAATACACTGCAGAAATGCCAACAGTCTTTTACTAACGGTAGGCAGTAGTAGCATTGACCCAACGTTGGTAAATGGTTGGACGTAATGATAATATTTTACTGCATTGGGCCAAAGTTAGTTGATAACTAATAGGGCCTACTATAAATACACTGCAGAAATGCCAACAGTTTTTTACTAACGGTAGTAGTAGTAGCATTGGCCCAACGTTGGTAATAGCTTGGGTGTCCTGATAATATTTTACTGCATTGGGTGAATATTAGTTGATATCCAATAAGGCCAACGATAAATACACTGCAGAAATGCCAACAGTCTTTTACTAACGGTAGGCAGTAGTAGCATTGACCCAACGTTGGTAAATGGTTGGACGTAATGATAATATTTTACTGCATTGGGCCAAAGTTAGTTGATAACTAATAGGGCCTACTATAAATACACTGCAGAAATGCCAACAGTTTTTTACTAACGGTAGTAGTAGTAGCATTGGTCCAACGTTGGTAATAGCTTGGGTGTCATGATAATATTTTACTGCATTGGGTGAATATTAGTTGATATCCAATAAGGCCAACGATAAATACACTGCAGAAATGCCAACAGTCTTTTACTAACGGTAGGCAGTAGTAGCATTGACCCAACGTTGGTAAATGGTTGGACGTAATGATAATATTTTACTGCATTGGGCCAAAGTTAGTTGATAACTAATAGGGCCTACTATAAATACACTGCAGAAATGCCAACAGTTTTTTACTAACGGTAGTAGTAGTAGCATTGGTCCAACGTTGGTAATAGCTTGGGTGTCATGATAATATTTTACTGCATTGGGTGAGTATTAGTTGATATCCAATAAGGCCAACGATAAATACACTGCAGAAATGCCAACAGTCTTTTACTAACGGTAGGCAGTAGTAGCATTGACCCAAAGTTGGTAAATGGTTGGACGTAATGATAATATTTTACTGCATTGGGCCAAAGTTAGTTGATAACTAATAGGGCCTACTATAAATACACTGCAGAAATGCCAACAGTTTTTTACTAACGGTAGTAGTAGTAGCATTGGCCCAACGTTGGTAAATGGTTGGACGAAATGATAATATTTGACTGCATTGGGCCAATGTTAGTTTTATGTAGGCAACCCAACTAACTATATTCCAATGGATTCCCAACTGTTGGCCAATGGATGCCATCACAAAATGCTACTAGGGTTTACATTATAGATGCGGGTGCATCGCATTTCAATGCTACTTGGAGCATTTGGCAAAAAGTAAATCAAGACAGTTTACTCGGTAAGATCAGCCAAGCTAGCTACCACTACAATAAAAGTCTCAGCTTCACACAACAAAAACCCGCGCCTATTTCAATTATCCCACATGTTGTTCAGTTGCGTAGACATTTGATTTGAACCACAAAGCTGCAGCAATTTTAAGACACAATTACCACTAAAAATCTGTAATTGTCTGTCACACTGTCTTTAAAGTGCATGCAATTTAAAGGAAGGACTATATTTTCTTTATCCATTATTTTTACCGACTTCAAAAGGAGGGAGGTACTCAATTCGACCAGTTTTGTTTTTTTTTTGTTTTTTGTATGTACACCGATTACTCCAAGACGGCTGGACCGATTGAAATGATTCAAACGTTATTACATTAAGTAAACTCCCAAGTTGGTCCCATTTTTTAAAATTTTGAAATCGGTTAAGTACTTTTCAAGTAATCTTGAAAAAAGCACGCAAATAGTATGATTTTGTGTGAACTACCTCGATGATCAGTCGTATAACTTCTTTGTTTATGAACTAAATAAAATAATTATTTTTTTGTTGGAAAAAGGATATCCTAAGTGTAGTTCTTAACCGACTTAAAAAAGGAGGTTCTCAGTTTGACCCGCATGTATGTATGTTTCTCCGCGATTAACTCACGTTTGGCTGAGCCGATTTTAATTTCTACCTGAATAATATACCTACACTACCTAATTTAAAAGGTACCTACACTAAAAATAAAAAAATAAAAAATTGTTTAAAAAAACAAAAAACCGACTTCAAAAAACCTACCTCTAAAAAGCAAGAAATAATATTCGTAATAATAAAACACGTCTATTGAAGTCGGGTGGGGCTTTTAGAAAAAAAAGGGATTTGTACTCCAGCCCCACCCGACTTCATTAGACGTGTTTTATTATTACGAATATTATTTCTTGCTTTTTAGAGGTAGGTTTTTTGAAGTCGGTTTTTTGTTTTTTTAAACAATTTTTATCGAGATGGGCTGGATGAAATTGCGACTACGCAATTTGGTGGCAAATCGGTAAGCCCTTGAACATGTTAATATCGCAAGTGCCTGCCTTTACATTTGATAACACCCACCAGTCAGCATGGTGAGTTACTCGTATCTTAACCACCCAATGCTTGTGTCCCAGCAGTAGGGACATTATAATATAATATTACATAAAATATATTTAAATGGCTGATGTGCAAACTAAGGCAACGAACCATAATGGTCGTGGTTGCGCCTGACAAATTATAAAAAATAATAAAGGTAGAAAATCAAATGATAACTTTATTAATCAATATTACAATCATCGGTACATAACTCTTATTTTCCAAATTTTTGAATCCAGTGGCGTATGCGCTGTTTGTGGATGTCCCTGGCAGCCTTGACGGAGGCGGGGTCCGCGGGGTTGCTCGGCATCAGGTCCAGGTGGTGTGCACCATCGATGATCAGCACTGCCTCCACGGACTCGTTGATTGTGTTGAAGACACCACCTGTACAACGAGAGGGCCCTTTACTCATTTGTGGGTGCCGAATCTGTACAGCGCGAATTTTGTGTTGCGCCCATAAATGAGTAAAGGTATGATTCCGATGTCGGCAGCACTGCTGCGCAGCAGTGCTGTGTGCTCCAAATTAAATCGTAATGTTACGTTTGAAAGTAGACACTGGCTCAAGAAAGGCTCAATTTGAAGTGAGTGGAGAAGCGTCGCGACACTGCTGCGCAACACCACTGGTCCCCATACGTTCTCTATAGGTTTATATGAGACTACATTCCGAGCTCGGCAGCAGTGCTGCAGACATCGGAATAGACATCGGAATCATACTTTAACGCTCTATTGAAATATAGCCATCCAGTTAGGCCTTTTACTCATTTGTTTGCGCGGTACCACAAACCATACAACAACTTACTACTTATATTGGTTATAAAGTGTGATCGGTACAGATTTGTACCTTCCGATTCTGTACCGCCGCGCTGAGATATTTCGTCTACAAATGAGTAACGCTCTATTGAAATATAGGCGTCCAGTTAACTTTCGGTATATTTTTGGTACCGCGTATACCGAGCATGCTGATGTCGTACTGATGCTGCACCGACAAATTAGTAAAGGCTCTAAAGAAAACAAAACATTAATTTAGTTTTTGGGGCAAATCTTCCAGAAGTCGTCCTTTCGATTGGTATTGTTTAGTTGCATAAATAAATTCAAGAGGAAATTTTGAGTAGTACCTACATACTTACTTAACAAAAACTATTCACCATAGGTAAAATACAATACTATCACTTGCATTGCAACACCATTGACCATGAAAAGTGTTTTCAGTCAAAGGCAGAAACTGATTTCCTACCTCCAGCCCAAGGGTCCTTGAGACCGTTGCTGAAAATAATATTAGAGGCAGCTTGAAGCCTGTCTCCGCCGTAGGCGACCCTGGCAGCGTCCGGCAGTGGGCGCACGTTGTACCGCTTGAAGCAGTCCTCGGAGTACTTGGTGAAGTTCCACGCGTGAGGCTCGAACATGTCGTGTTCACCCTCAGTACACATTGGCATCACCATCTCTGTGCACGCCTGAGAAACACCCAGAATACACATTAAGAATATATAAATTTTTGTGCACAACGAGTGCTTGGCCTTCTCTCACCTAGATGTTAAATGACGGTAAGGCCAGAGGTGGAAGCGCACTACACCCGGAATCCTCTTCACTGACGAACTATCGCTATCTTACCTCTAACTGCCGGAACACAACAATTCATAAATTGTTGTTATGGCGGGGGTCAGACCAGGGACCGGATTAAGCGCTTAAAAACCCCTTCGTTTGTTTGGGTTTTTAGTATTTACAGAATGATAATTAAAAAAAATACGATAAATAGATTCTTTGATTTGACTGTGACTCTATTCGATATGCAAACAAAACCATCGTAGCATCATGAGAATACGAGATATCGTATATCAAAATCGAAAGGGTTCCGCACCCTGATTATCTAAAAAGAAACTATTTAGCGACCGGTTTCATTCCAAATACATCGCTACTTTTCTTTGGTATGTTTTTTTTAATCCAAAAAGAAGTAGCAATGGATCACTATCATCTATGAACTGCAACCGGTCGCTAGGTGGTTTCTAATTAGATAATCAGCCCGCCGGTCCCTGGATCAAACTCGGGTAACATGGTGGTAGCTAGCCAGGCGGACTTGAATCAAGCCCTATACCACCAACCAAATCGAGTACAAATTTACACCCCCCCCTGGGAATCGAACCCGGGACCCCTGCGTCTTACACGGGTGGGCGAACCACTAGACCACAGAGGCGGTTAATCTAGGAAGTTTAAAATATAATGAGGAATAGTTATATTTTTTTTTTGTAGTTTACCTGGTAATCCCAGCCACTGGCGTCTAAATTTCCATAGTCACTTCCTTTCTTATAATCAACGCACTTGTTCTTTTTGTTGTAATTGGTGTAAGTGTCCAATACTTTTCCAAGGCCCTGTAAATATAAAATACTATAAAGATGTAGATCACACCACACCACACTACATACACCTAAATCCTAATAGACAGATAGAAGATTGGATGAAGATTCGCGCGACCGAATTAGCATTTCTTTATCAATGAAATGTATTACTTAAGTACACTAAATATTTCGATGTTCTTTATAACAGTAGGCTGATTGTCTAATTTTGTTGCAATCAACTTTGATAGAAATCGCAGTGACATTGCTGCTTTAGTTAGAACTAATGTGACAACTATCGTACTTAAAGCAGCAATGCAACTGCGATTTCAATCGAGAATTGTTAGCAACAGAGATACGTAACGGTGGGCTGGAAGACCCTATTTGAATCGCTGAGTCATTAAAATAAGTAAAGGACAAAAAAATATTCAGTTTAATACATTGGTAGGAATTGTAATTTTCTTCTTTATTTTAATACTAGCTTCTGCCCGTGACTTCATCCGCGTGGACATTCGGAAAATCCCTAGGAAACCTTTGACCGGGATTAAAAATATCCAATGATTTAATCCAGGCTATAAACTATCTGTGTGTCAAATTTCATCCAAAGCCGTTTTTGCGCGATTGAGGAACAAACATCCAAACCCACAAACTATAGAACTTTAGCTTCAATCTGTACACGTGAATTTCGATATTTAAATGATGTATAAGTACTCGCTAAGGCGAGCAATAAATTTAATTAAGATGAGAGCGATTTTGATCAACTCACCTCAAAAAGCTTAGTTCCATTCATCATCGTTTCGTTCAAATATTGGCAGACTACGCGAACGGGGTATGCCGGCAGTGGTACGAGGAAGTCCGAAGGGAAGGGGTAGTTCACCATGGCGAGGGTCTCGTATGTGGACTGCATGAAGTCCAGGAGCTGTTGCACGTCCGACGAGTTCTTCAGGGGATCACACAAATTCCACTTCTTGTGGAGCCACTCGGCATTAGTAGCGTTTGCTGCAAAGGTCCTGCATGACAAAGAATGAAATCAGTTTACATGTTTAAAAATATTCAGTTGCAGCTTTATTCGAACTTCGTCTGCGTGGAAAGTTTTTTTGGTTATCCCTCAGGATCGGGAACAATCTTTTTTTCCGGGATGAAAAGTATACCCTATGTTTTTCTCTGTAACCCTGGCAACGTGTACATGCATTATGATGATCGATTCAGTAGTTAAGACGTGAAGGCGTAATAAACAAACTGACCTTCGCATTTATAATATTAGTAAGGATAACTTTTTATCTTTACGATAAGTGCTTTAAATAGCTGATTTTATAGAGTTTGCTTAAAATAAGCAGCTTTTCAAAAATATCTAATTTATCGCTGATTAATCCTGATAGGACCCAAAAAGCCTGACATGTCAGGACAAATCCTGACGTCTGATAACCCTATCTGGAAGAGAATCTTGGATCAAGTTATGTACTTATTTAACTTACTCTAACAGAGAATTTCCTTCCTCTCTCTCTTCAGAACCTCCTTTACCTGATAGCACTCCAAGAGTTCCGTATGTTGTCGACGCATCGCTGTGTGCCATCGATCCTGAAGGAGGTGGTGACGATCCGACTGAATGCATCACAAGGCGCCATGCCCGGGAACATGTGCACCGGGGCGGAGGCCGCGATGGCGCCCGCCACCAGGTTGGGGTACTTCAGTCTGAAGTATGCGGCCAGCATGCCGCCGTAAGACCCTGCAAGTTAAGGTAATATTTAATTATTTATCGTGGAGTTTACATGATTTTTTTGCAGTTGTTGAGACAATTAGCCGCCGGCGCCGATATACCTAGCTGCGTAAAATAATAAATATGATAATAGCGTAGCGACTGACTGTCTGTCAAAACTGCAATAATAACAAACTGATTTTAGAAAATTATTGTTTGTATCTCCCTCTATCAATTACCGACAAACCATCTACCTATCTCTATTGTTTTTTAGGTAAATCTAAGAAATATTAAAATAAAGCAGGCAAAATTCGTATTAATAATTTAAATATTTTTATGGCATAATTAATGTTGAAAGTATACACAATGTTTTTTTTTTAACTTGTTATGTGGTTACCAACATTTTTTTCTACGTCTTATGTGAAAACAGACAAAAATCAATTGCAAAAAAATCTACTTTCCATACTAATTTAATGTCCAAACAGCTGACCGAGTTTTGTATAGTTTTGTATAAAAAGTCGATTTTGTTGTCTGTTTTAGGAAAAGTCGTAAAACAAATGCGGTTTGGCCAGTTCCTCGGTGGTGAGGATTCTGGGTGTATACCTAGTGCGCTTACACTTAAAAAAAGGTACCTATTTCAACATCCAAAATAAGTATTTACATAATTTCTCACAAGTAGCGAAAAGAGTGTAGCGATCGACACGCTGGACTTGCTACCACAAGACAATTTTTTTTTTCGGTTTGTCGGTTGGTAATATACGCCAAAGATTTAAAGATTTAAATTAAATCTTTGATAGATGCGACTAAACCCACAAGCCATTAATAAACCCGTGGAAAAGTTGGTTTGTAATTACTAATAATTCACATTACTAACCAACAAACTAGGCTGGTTGTTAGTTAAAAAAAATACTAACTGTTTCACTAGGTAGACAAAGCGGTTGGTCGGTTAGTAATAGAGGGTATTCTCAGTGCCTACCAACAGGTAGATAAGACAGAGAATCGAGGTCTTTAATATACTATTTCTTTATAAAAGGGCAAGACTGGAAATAATAAAGGTGACTGTGAATGGGATAGGTACTTAAGGCGGTTGTATGACCGAAAGTGGCGCCCTCAGAGGTTTTTATTTAATAAGTTATTAATAGATGAAGATTTTAATAATGTTTATCGTGGAGATTTTAGGGCCCATGGTCTAGTATTTTTAGAAGGTATCACTACATGCCCTCGTAGTCATTCGTAGAAGTAGATAGCAAATGTGTCAAAAACGGCCACTTTTAGCAGTGTTTCTATCTACTTCTAGCAGTGACTACTAGGGAATGTAACGATACCGTCTAAAAATACTAGACTGTGGGCCCTAAAATCTCCACGATAAACATTATTAAAATTGTGTATTAGAATTATAATATTAAATAAAATTCACCGCGGCGCCACTTTCGCTCAGGGTACCACCTTAAATACTAAACCCGGCAGTTCTCTACTGAAAAGCTCAGAAAACATCATGCCATGAGACAATAATTATGCCCATGATATTGTTTTGTTTCTCTCTGCTTTCTTAAATCTTAAATTGATCGCAGTAATTATTGCCTATGGCTCTGCCATTCAAGAATAAGAAAAACATTATTTGACTACCTCCAAAAGCAATGACAGGGTATTTGGGTATAACCGAGTGATCCTGAAAGTAGTCCACCAGGTCGGCGTAGTCTGCTAGCGCCTGCGCAGACGTCAAGTAGCCGATGTGCTTGTTGTCCAACGACGCGTTGCCGAAAGGCATCGACGAGCCGTAGTATCTGTAACATTTTTCAGTTTACCTCTTTTTATTTGATAATAAAAAAGAGTTTGATACAAGACCTACCTCCACTCTTGTTAATACAAGAATGGAAGCAAGCGTGCAGCTCGTCTATTAGGATCACTGCGCACTGGTAAGCCGTAGGAGTAGTAGAAACCCCTGAAGCTTTTGACATTTGGTGGAATTACACATACATTCATGTCCCCGCGAATTTTACCTATTTTTACCAATCGGTGAATTAAGGTACTAAGAATTAGTGTATTCAGCTGGGTTCGAAAAATACTAGAAAAAATCGTCTCACCCATAGCATCCCGAACAGGATGTCGCTATTGATGAGACCTAGGATTTTTAAGTATATTTTTAAGACTACTCAAAACTACTACTAAAGAATGGTTTTCCATTGAAACGAGCTAATTTCTGAAAGTTTTTTTTTAATAAAAAATAAATCTGATTTATTTGTTATTTATTTGTTATTATATAGTTACCTATTTGATTTATTCGAAAGTTGTAATAGTCAACTTGCGGACTTGACTGTCGAATTTACTGTAAAACTTCTCCTATTTGCAGTGTGTCAGTAAGAATAGAAAGAAATTGGAGTTTCAAACAAAAATACGCAAAATTAAATATTTTTCTATTGTAACTGACACGGCGAATAGGAGAAATCATACAGTAAATTCGACAGTAAAGTCCGCAAGTCCTTCGAAAAATATCAAAATCCAAATAAAATCAGATTGAATTTATCATAAAAATACCTTTCAGACGTTAGCTCTTTTACTATGGAAAACTATTTAGTGGCCCCTATTTTCTTTTGAGCAGAGTAAAAATAGCATTGTGAATGCTTCAAATCGAAAAAATTCAACAAAGTCACAATGTAAGCATACAGGGTTATTTGTAAAACACCAACAACCTCGCAGGAGTAGATTACTATCACCATAGACAATAACATTTTGTTCTACGACTTTTCCGAAAACAGACAAAAAAAATCGACTCTCCAAACAGCTGATCGAGTTTTGTATGAAAAGTTGATTTTTTTTGTTTGTTTTTGGAAAAGTCGTAGAACACTGCGAGGTTGTTGGTGTTTTACAAATAACCCTGTATATTTAACAACCACTACGAACGAACTTTGCGATCCAAAATAATATGGATTTAAATTTTTAAAAATCTTTGGTTACCGAAAACTGATCCTATAATAATCCCATAAATTTTTCGATTGCGGAGTTCGTCATTCTTCATATCGCCTTTGCAAATATGACTTTGGCTAGGGGGCCAAGTCGAAATTCAATGTGCTATTTATTTTTATTCTATGAGAAAATCAAAGTGGTACCTACAGTGTACTTTACTACTTATAATAAGGGAAAATAAACTGCACGGACAATGCCGGAACCGGAAGAAAACACACCAATGTCTAATCTCATTTGTTATGCTATGAGAGGGAAGAAGAGGGAGAGAAAAAGGGGGGCAGCGCGCTTGGTGGGGACCCGCCTAGTCACGTAAAAACAGCTGATCTGATTTTGATGAAATTAAAACATACAATTCTATTTGTCCTGGTTAAAGGTTCCCTGAGAATTTTCTCGAAAATCCACGCGCACGAAGTCGCGGGCAGAAGATAGAGAAACTAACCTGTGTTCTGCAAAAACCACCTTGGCATTGAACATTTGGGCGGCTTCCCACATAAACCCGGTGTGTTGGGCGAAAACTTCGATTTGACCCTGGAAATAACGATTGAACAAGTGAATAACGAGCTGCATTTTATTTTTACTGGAGTATGCGCCTACGCACTTAATGCAAGTGTCACCCATGAAGAAATGATGCGCGGTATTCTATTTCAAGTTTTTTTTTATTCATTTAATTTAGCTTTTCTATGTATTCGAAAATAGTTGTTAGATTTCGGGTTTAAGTAAAATAAATTATAACTGGAAAGGAAAATTTCAGAAAAAGAAAATTATTCTTACTTAAGTAAGTACTATAAAAACTTTAAAATTGTACTTAATTGTATTATTTTTTACATTAAGGTATGATTCCGATCTCGGCAGCAGCAGCAGTGTTGCCGCAGCAGTGCACTCCAAATTGAACCCTAATGTTACGTTCGAAAGGCTCAATTTGATGTGAGCGGAGAAGCGACGCGACACTGCTGCGCAGCAGTGCTGCGCGGCACTGCTGCCGCAACACCACTGGTCCCCATACATTCTATATATTTCATATAGGTTTATATGAGACTACATTCCGAGCTCGGCAGCAGTGCTGCGCAGCACTGTCGCGCAGCACTGTCGCGCAGCAGTGTCGCGCAGCAATGCTGCTGACATCGGAATCATACCTTTAGGTACCTACCTACAATTTTAACATTTATAGGACAAGAGTTAGAATCGTTTGATTTGCTTACCTTACCTACAGGGTTATTTGTAAAACACCAACAACCTCGCAGGAGTAGATTACTAAC
This sequence comes from Agriphila geniculea, assembly GCA_943789525.1. Taxonomy (NCBI): domain Eukaryota; kingdom Metazoa; phylum Arthropoda; class Insecta; order Lepidoptera; family Crambidae; genus Agriphila; species Agriphila geniculea. The sequence goes on from OX038871.1 coordinate 26,424,655, forward strand.
ATCATAAACAACAACGGTTGTTCTACGACTTTCCGAAAAGGACAAAAAAAGATTCGACTTTTCACATAAAACTCCTTAGAGCATTAAACCAAGTAAGGAGGCGTCAAGAGAACTAATTTCTTTACAAAAAAGTCTGCCACTTTCCGCGGGGGACGAGGTAACGCACACACAAATAGTGTTAAACACTAATGCATTTTCGATCACGTTGCTACGCACGCACACGACAAAATTATCAAACACGAGCTTAAACTTTACGCACACAAATACATACACACGCAGAAACCAACCTGTCAGTACACGCGATGACGTCATTTTCATGTAAACGTTGCTAGTGCTTGACACTATCGATATTTTACTCTCGATACCTTCTTCGGCTCATATTTTTAATTTATGTCATAATGATTGAATTATGATGACAAAAGGACATCAGGCACATGAGACCCAAAAGTGTTTAAACATAATTCTGTTATCTATAAACACTTTATGTTACTAGAATCATAAAACAGTAGCAATATTATTTTTTAACTCCTTCATTTAGCTTTAATTAATTATTGAAAAAAAACAAAAGCATAATATCAATGAAACGGACATCTTTGTTAGCGATTTCACAAGTCTCCCCTGAGTATATTTGTTCTGTGGCACAAGTGGTTGCGCATTAAAAAAAAAGTCTGCCGGATGTCAGTCAAATCAACTGTCAAAAGCGTTTTGTTACGTGCGACATATGCACAGATTTTCCGTTTGATCTGGTTCCAACTCGTACAATTGTGGTGCTAATCTGTATCACTAACGCAGCTAACGAAACGTATTGTCGTGAAACTGGTATTGCTATTTAGTGTCGGGGTTACCAAAAAAAACTTTCAAACGTAAATAACTCTTAAAACATAAATCATCGTAAAAATCTGAATATTTTCTATGACTTACTAATTACATGCCTACATTTTGAAAAAAACAGAAACGTTATACATTCTTTGGTTTTTTTTCTATGGTACTTTGCCTGATGTCCTTCAAATATGAGTCTGTATTATTTTTTTTCAATTTAGGCCCTTCGATGATGATAAGGCAACCTTTGGCTGTCGTCAAAATCTACAGGGTGACTTATTAGGATAAGTCAGAAAATTGATGATACTGCAAGAAATTCTACCCGGTCAATTTAACTAAGCAAAATTTTTAAATACTGGTAGGTTTTCGCATCTATTTTAATAGATGCGAAAAACTTGATTTGTCAAAGACATAGTTTCTTAGATTAGTGAAGGCCGATTCAAATCTCAGCGGTATCCTCTACCGGTGACGGTAACGATATCCCAATGGGTATGCGGATAACACGCTGTTTTAACCATAGCGGAATTTTACCGCTATCAGAGGCGGTAGCGGTGGCGGCGGTGGGGTGGCGCGCGACGCGAGGTGCGTTCGCGAGGGTGCGTCCGCGGGGGCAATAAGGCTTTGTTCAGACGATAACACACGACCCGACCTCAACCAGAACTCAACTCGAACTGAACTTAACCGGAGCCCACTCCTTGAAATAAAGCGCTTTCAATTTTGAGTTTTATGACACATTAATAAGCTCCGTTATATTTTGTCAATGCTATTGCACATGCCCCGCGCTCAACCCGAACTCAACTCAAATTCAACCCGAACTCACCTTAAACTCACCTGAACATTACACAGTGACTCAAAATTGTAAGCGATGTATTTCAAGGTGGGCTGCGGTTGAGGCGAGTTTGAGTTGAGTTCGGGTTGAGGTCGGGTCGTGTGTTATCGTTTGAACGCAACCTAAAAGTTTCGCTGAACACGCGGTACGTATCACATACGCGACAAAAGCTGCGAAAATGCCATACAAAATACCCACGGTGGCAGCGGATACCGCTCATGTTTAAGTAGGCCTTAAAACGGAATAACTATATTTAAAATCTTTATTTGTTATACTTATTTTAAAGAAAGTGGTTCATGCGTCATGCTCGTGAGCGGGTGCTGCCAGTAGGAATGGGTCTGCTTCTTTCTGCTTGTACTAAGGACGTCGTATGTTTTTTTCTGTTTAATATTATCAATATGTATCGCACTTCTTACTCAAAACATAAAATTATTAACCAATACCTAGTTTTGATTTCTCTTTTTTTATTGCAATCATTTTACTTTCTATAGTCACATAATCAGTAATTTCTCAACTAGTTGAAAGTCATTTACTCTCACAATTACCGCTTAGGGTTTGCGAACCGATGGCCTAGCTTTTATGACATTCACAAGACTTGTACTATTATGTATTCTGTGTCACAAGTGCTTGTAACAGCCTAGACTGAATAAATTATTTTGAGTTTTGAGTTTAGTGTTATTAGCTTGTAGTATAAAACAGTAGGAAGCTACAAAATGCTGTGAGCAAATTGTGCGAGTACGTTTAGGAAACATGGTTTGCACAAGCTTGGATCGAGGCATCTCGTATCATTGCATTTTTTGGCAATCTGAAAAAATTTATGCCACTTTCGTCACATTCCGCTTCCGTCAAAATAAATAATAGACTGTTTTTTTTTCTGAAATAACGAAATTCCTCTTTCGGCAGAAAAAACGTTAGTATTTTTTTCCAATATTTTATAGCCAGAATAACATTCCTACTGATAAAGTCGATATCGATATTTGTTTCTGTGCTGTCACAACATTACTTTTGCTGCAGTGTGGCCACCGTTTTTAAATTAAAATGGCATATTTTGGGAAAAATTAGTGACATCCGTAAATATTTTATGATAATAAAGTATTATGTAACGATAAGGAGGTAAACGAAAGAAACGTGTAGTAGAATCTGCCTTAAGGAGAATTGTATCTAAGAAGTGAAAGACAGAAATATAATTTAATAAAATACAATTTATTTATGATAATCCTCAAAACACACACGTAGTGTAGTGGAAGCCCACAGCCGGTTACGATACTCACGATGGGGAGAAGCACAGAGAATGGAGCCCGCGGCAAGTCACAATGAAAAGAAGCACGGAGAGTGGAGCCCGCGACAGATCACGGAGCCCGCGGGTCACAAATGTCACAATGAAGTAGAAAATATTTGCATGGAGACTTGGATTGTCAGCCGGCAGGCTGATTATCTAATTAGAAACCACAGCGACCGGTCTCATTTGACAGATTTTTACAACGGAGCTAGTCGAAATAACTCCCGTTTTAAGTTGTGATTTGACAATGGTTTAATACTAACTATAAATAAAACGCGTGAAAAAATAATACACAATTTTTAAATGCGAATTTGTGTACTCACTCGATACCAATATAAAAGAGCGAGAAGAATAGTAATAATCCCCCCTTAATCTTTTATTTTTGTGAAATTCGTTAAGCGGTTAACAGAACACATCTACCTACCAAGTTTCAATTGTGTAATCTTAATATTTTCGGAATAAAGTGGCTGTGACATTCGCACGTGTTCTATTTTCCCTACTTTTCAACCTGCAACCAGGTGTCAACCCTTGAAGAATGGGAATAAGTTTTGAGAGCTTGTAATCTGTTCCGTTTATTTACTCATGTGCTACAATACCTATTTTAAACATAAGTTTAATAGTCCTGCTATTTTTTAAGTATTGAGTAAGATGATTAATATAATGAAAATATTAGAAAAAATCGGCTCACCCGTAGCAACTCAGACGGGACTCGAACCCGCACCCTTAGGATTCCGGCCCAATGCACTACCAGTTATGCTACCGAGCCTTGAAGAATGGGAATAAGTTTTGAGAGCTTGTACTCTGTTCCGTTTATTTACTCATGTGCTACAATACCTATTTTAAACATAAGTTTGATAGTCCTGCTATTTTTTAAGTATTGAGTAAGATGATTAATATAATGAAAATATTAGAAAAAATCGGCTCACCCGTAGCAACTCAGACAGGACTCGAACCCGCACCCTTAGGATTCCGGCCCAATGCACTACCAGTTATGCTACCGAGCCACTAATGGACTTGGCGAATTTTTCTAATACTTTCTACGTTTCCGCTGAAGATCAGCGCCATCTCACCACTGTGAAGAGAATCACTTCGACATTCGAAAGCAGCTTCTTTGCAGATGCTAGACAATCAATTAATGTGAAACAGTCGTATAATTTTAACTTTTTAGATTTTTTATAAGTAAGAGATTATAATAAATAAAGATAAAGAAAAAAATAACAATAAATAAATTTGCAAAAAGTAATCTATACCTAATAAATTCATCAAGCGTCTACGCTACAGTACCTAATGAATGGTAGGTATTAACAGGTTAAGAACGTAATATTTTAAGTGTCATACATTCAACTTAAAAAATTAGGCTAAAAGGGATTTTGTAAAATTTAGTGGCAACACTGTTTGATTGACAATATTTTTGAATTATTTTCATTTTTAGTGCATTATTTGAAAACAATTGTACAAAATAATACCAGCAGATGGAAAATAACGTTATCCTTTTGCACACTAAATGTTTCCGATATTTTTTTACATGAAAAAACACAGCAAATCGGCATTTTTAGCTCCGGTGGTTTCGCGTGTACGATGATCAGCTGAATGGCGGGGAACTCGGGTCAACTAGTTTTATATAACGAGTATGAGCGGCGGTCATTCTCGTTTGACAGAGGGGTATGCCTGACAGTGGCGTCTCCTTAATTGGTTAAATGCTCTAAGTAAAACTCGATCAGTTATTCGGACATTTGTATGGAATGTTGATTTTTCGGACATTTGTATGGAATGTTGATTTTCTTTTTACCGACTTCAAAAGGAGGGAGGTACTCAATTCGACACGTTTTTTTTTTTTTTTGTTTTTTGTATTTACCGACTTCAAAAGGAGGGAGGTACTCAATTCGACACGTTTTTTTTTTTTGTTTTTTGTATGTACACCGATTACTCGAAGACGGCTGAACCGATTGAAATGATTCAAACGTTATTACATTAGGTAAACTCCCAAGTTGGTCCCATTTTTTAAAATTTTGAAATCGGTTCAGTACTTTTCAAGTAATCTTGAAAAAAGCACGAAAATAGTATGATTTTGTGTGAACTACCTCGATGATCAGTCGAATAACTTCTTTGTTTATGAACTGAATAAGATAATAATTTTTTTGTTGGAAAAGGGATATCTTAAGTGTAGTTCTTTAGCCGACTTAAAAAAGGAGGTTTTCAGTTTAACCCGCATGTATGTATGTTTCTCCGCGATTAACTCACGTTTGGCTGAGCCGATTTTAATTTCTACCTAAATAATATACCTACACTACCTAATACAAAAGGTACCTACACTAAAAATAAAAAAATAAAAAATTGTTTAAAAAAACAAAAAACCGACTTCAAAAAACCTACCGCTAAAAAGCAAGAAATAATATTCGTAATAATAAAACACGTCTATTGAAGTCGGGTGGGGCTTTTAGAATAAAAAAACCGGCCAAGTGCGTGTCGGGCCACGCGCAGTAGGGTTCCGTAGGTACATTATACCATACCATATTTTAATACCGCTATCATTTTTCGTCTGAAAAAATAACTTTGTTTTTCACAGTGTTTGTATGAATGACAAAGTTATATTTGCGGTTTTGGAAAATGTACTATATCTCGAAAACTAATTACTGTATCTCGTTCAAAACAATTTTCGTTGAAAGTGTTTATTAAGATCTATAGTTTATATTTTTTTTAGATTTTTCACCCTCTTACTTTAAAAGTTAAAGGGGGGGGGGGACACACATTTTACCACTTTGGCGGCATATATTTTTCAAACGGTTGACTTTAAAAAAAAATAGTCTTAGGAACCTCAATGTCATTTTTAAAGACCTATCTATAGACACCCCACAAGTATTGGTTTGATGAAAAAAAATATTTTCAGTTTCAGTTCCATGTATGGTGAGCCCCCCCTTAATCTTTTATTTTTATTATTTTTGTATAAAAATCGTAAAGCGGTTCACAGAATACACCTGCCTACTAAGTTTCAACTATGTAGTCCTAATACTTTTGGAATAAAGTGGCTGTGACATACGGACGGACAGACAGACAGACAGACAGACAGACAGACAGACATGACGAATCTATAAGGGTTCCGTTTTTTGCCATTTTGGCTACGGAACCCTAAAAAGGGATTTGTACTCCAGCCCCACCCGACTTCAATAGACGTGTTTTATTATTACGAATATTATTTCTTGCTTTTTAGCGGTAGGTTTTTTGAAGTCGGTTTTTGTCTTTTTTTGGAAAAGTCGTAGAACAAATGTTGTTGTTTATGATGTTAGTAATCTACTCCTGCGAGGTAGTTGGTACCATTATTTCAATGGGTTTCGAAATCCTGAAAATGAAGCTGAGAAACTACATATAAAAAATAATAATAATTTCGTTGCATTTCTGATTAAAATGATTAATGATTGTTTATTCCTTATATTTTTACGTTATTATTATTGCCTATATTTAATTATTACGTTTATATTGAAGTTTCCTTGTTAGCGATGATAATTTCACTTGACCTTTGTAGTGCGTAGGTACGTACAGTTAAATAACTTTTATCATAATCAACTAGCGTCCCGCTTTAAATAATAATTTCATTAGAAACTTTTATGTTACAAACAAGTTAAAAATATACTTCTGAACGAATGTGAACTACTTTAAAATAAAATAAACTTTTTAAGTTTCGCTCATTTACAATCAAACTCGATATGCAAAATATAATTTAATTTTACATGAATAAACATCAATTATTTTTGAATGTTTAATTCTACGATCCTTATAGGTAACTTAACTACTCGATGGTAAAGACTTGTACTATTAGTTATTCCGTGACTAAAGATCGAACTTAAGAAAGACTTTATAAAAAAATGGTACTAAATAGGTATTATATTATAGTGGTAGTAAATAGGTATAGTATATTATTATTTAAGTATAAAAGATTTTGGTAAATTCTGGCTGACTAGCTGTCTAATGATTGTAGTTAAAATAAAACGTGTTATGTATGATAGATAAGATAAAAAAGTTAACTATTTAGGTATAACTACGTCTAAATAGTCCAAAAATAAAGACAACTTACCTCATTGCCAGTATAGAAGAATATCGGTCCAGAACCTCTATCCCAGAAGTCTTCGTTCTCCAAATATTTTATCTGAAACGTCTCCGTTCTTTGAAACCCGAAGTGGTCCAAAGGCACTTTGAAATACTTGGTTTCATACTTGTATTCTGATTTGACCAAAGCTATTGTGTAAATTAATATGCACAGTTTTGCTAACATGATTGTCTTCCTGTATTATAATTTATTTGGACATTTAAAGTAACCACTGACAATACAAACGCGCTGAATGGTGTTCAAAGCGCTAATAAGCTAGCAATGTTTGCTAGCCGGTTGAGTCGTTGTGTTATGTTTATGTACAGTCCAAAGGAAAAGTGGAACGCATTTTATTTCACACAAAGATGATCCATTTTGCTTGATAGAAAAGAAAAGTTACACTTAAACTTAACAAGTACCTACTTGAAGATTTTATTTTAAAGTAGTCTGCAAAGTGGATTTCCTAAGAATTGTCCAGAATTAGGTTGCATAAAGACGTCGATGTTACTTGATTTTCTGCATTATAATAGCAATTGAATGTGGATTCCCATAACAAAACAGCGTTGTTCGGAACACTATGGCATTAATTTGCGAGTTAAGGGACAACTCGTCCCAATATGACTTGTCCCACTGGTTTTTTTACTGGTCACAGTTCTAATCCAACCTAACCCATATCTTTCAATAAATGTACCTAGTGCAATAGCATATTATATTCACTAAAAAAATTAACTATAAGATTGAAGCAATGATGAGAAAAAAGATACTTATACCGAAATGGCGGGACAAACGAGTCTATCCTTCGAGACCTCAACATAAAAACCAGGCTATTCACTTCCTGTCTCCAAAAGATTCTGGAATTCTTCGGTCACATTGCCCAAAAAGATGGACACAACCTTGAACAACTGATGGTCACTGGCAAGGTCAATGGCAAACAGCTGAGAAGACGGAACCCAACAAGATGGTCTGACCAAATCCGCTTAACGCTCAACACCAAGCTACACGATGCACTCCATGACTCCAAGGACAGACATCGATGGACCATCATCAAAGAAAATTTAACTTCCCATCGGGGGAATCACGACCCTCAGTAATGAGGAACACGACGCAAGAAAGAGGAGGAGGCTGGATGAGTTAACTCCGATCCTAAGGGTGGGTACTCACTTAGGTTCGCGAACCTCCGCGCTCCGCGAACATGCACCGAAAAAATCGTTTATCCTCTGCTGGAACAGGGCGCCCAGGTGTGTACGTGAGCGAACACGTATGCGAACTTGGTTCGCACAGGTACACACTGTAGCCAAAGTAAAAATATTTGTTTTTGCTATGGATCACTGTTCGAGGTTCGCGGAGCGCGGAGGTTCGCGAACCTAAGTGGGTACCCACCCTAATAAGTCAAGGGTACTATTATTATATTCTGTGGTCAAGGTATAATTTCGGCTAGTAATTACGTGCGCGCGCAGCCCGCTTATCGTGCTCATTTGACCCCGCTCCCGCGCAGGATGCTCCCATTACTTGCGATCGCGCCACTGTTTACCCGTATTTGATGAGCCCAGTCACTATAACAAATCGATTCATACTCGTTGGATGCATTATAATATAACTACTTACTGATATCATTACACTCATACTTATCCGGTTTGGCTTATTTGCTTATAGCGTTCGATCAAGAATATGATAGCTTAATTTATTGGCATTTTAATAGAGAAACTTGTAGAAAACGTGGTTCTTCTGAAAAATTCGTGTTTAGTCAATAATTTGCAGTAAAAATCTGTTTCCAGCCATTTATCTAAGTTTTCAGTTCCTTACCATTTGGTATCTTTATGTTAAAATTAGAATTTGCTATATTTGAAAGGCCAGATCATTTCTTAAACTAGATTGCTTGATTGAAATATGATAAGTAGTTAGTCACCTAATTTTGTTAATCTATGTATCTATAGTTACAATTTTGCCTTTTTCTTCGGATGTTTCTTTATCAGTTTACCTAACTTAACTCTACCTTACAATGTATAAACGATGATACTTTCTTGACATGCCGATAGCCCTATCATATCAGTATAAACTGCTAATAAGAAGAATCCATTTAGATAGACTTGGTGTGAATAGTACCTAAATAAACAAATAGGAAACCTACCGTATGTATAGGTAAGTATCTTTGATTTTCCGAGTTGTACTTTGACTTAGATAAAAAAAAAACAATTCTTCTTCTCAGCAGATGTCCTAAATGGGGTAAGGTAGGTAACAAATAGGAAAATTAAAAAATAAGTATTACTTTGTCATTACCAGTCTATTTGAAATTCATTTCACAAATAGTTAATAAAATATTGCAAAACTAAGATTTACGTGAAGATCATCGGACTAGTCAAAGGGCAGATGATTAATGTAATACAAATTTTCGTTATTTTTCAAAATCCCAGTTTAGAAAAATTGACAAATGAAAATAAACTAAGTAACAAGTTACGTTTATTGAAAGGTATTATTTCCATTCAAAAAAGTATAGAGTTTTGTTTTTTGTCATAATATTTGAGTGACATGGTCATGGACATTATTTATTGCATAGGGAAAAGATGAAAATTCTTTACGTATAGTAGTGTTTTGTGCAAATACATTAGGTATGTACGTAGATTTAAACTGTGTATTTATGTAACACTTGCCACAAATTTCGACAGAAATAAAATGCAAAGTTTGAACGCCATTATTACTATACTTAGGTCCCTTTGCTTTGATTGCACTTAAAGGATTGTAGATAATTTTAATGATAAAAACCCAATTCTTCTGTGGAACGCGCTTCCTTTAGACATCAGAATGTCCACCAGTCGGTATGCGTTTAAAACTAAGTTGCGCAAATTTCTTACTGAGCAAGCAGCTCGCTCATAGATCCCAGTAATCGTCTATAACGTTTAGTTGTATATATCATATTATATATATGTATATTTATTTTATTATATAAATATAGGTATTATAATTTGTATATATTATGTATTTATGTATGTAAGTATAGTATATCATATTTGTCATATATAATTATTCTGGTATATAATTTATTATGTTGTATATCTTAACATTTTTGTTTAATACTGGTTGTGCACCCTACCACATCACTATCTCCACATCACCCCAAGGTTGACTGGCAGAAAATGCCTAAGGCATTAAGTCCGCCTATGTACAATGTGCATGAAGAATTAAATAAAAAAAAAAAAAAATTATTTGAAATTAATTATGTTCTTTTTTTTAATAATATTAATATTAATTAATATATTTAATTAATTCATATAAATATTTACTACCTACATTATGTTTACGAAGATTTAGGAGATAAAAGTGAATAGTGATGTAACAATATTATTAAATTGACAATAGACAGTGACCCGTTGCAACCGAAAATGTATGGCAAAGAGTAAATATTACACATTAAAATACACGCAAGCGCTCTGAAGTTGCTTCTGTTGTATAGTTCCGGTTGAACTAATTTGCCAGTCTGTCGTTCAATAAATATATATCTATATCATATCGTGTCTGTAGGCCTAGCATGACCGACAAAACACGATATAATATATCGCGTGATATAGCGTTTTATCGACACTCAACTGTCAACATCCATTGTCTTTTGACAGTTAAACATGATAAATTGCTTTATTTCAGTGGTCATGCTAGGGGGGCTGACCATAGATACAATTAAAATTACACGCTTTTTAGTATGTGATACAAGAAGGAATCATCATTTAATTATTATTACTACCAATTACATTTTTGCATTTAAAAATATGCTATTTTCCAAGACTTTCGAGTTCGAATCCCGCTAGACGAGTTGACGACGAGTCATTTTTTTTTATAGTAAGAAAGTATATTTTATAACATAATAAAAATTACAGCATTTTCTTGTAAAATTTTCCTAAACCAATTTTTCTTTTAACATAATTAAAATAATAGCATTTTCTTGTCAAATATTCCTTAATCAATGTTTCGGCAGCTCTGCTAAAACTCTTTCTTGCCAGTGGGTGTTGGTGGTCGGACTACAGCCACCAGTCAAATCACCTCCAGATGCGGCACGTGTTGTCCTTGGAGGCGGTCACGATGGCGTCCCCGTTGTACGAGTACGCACAGGAGAAGATCTCCCCCTGGTGGCCGGACAGCACCTGAGAAAATACATCATGTTGAAAAAGGTTGCATCGCAAAGGTTGGGTTTGGTGATAGAGGCAAAGGCAAGCTATTGGTGTAGGAAGAGGAGGGGGCGAGTGCCACCTAGTGTTGTAAAAAAACGTTTTTTTTTCTAACGTGGAAAAAAACGTGAAAAAAACATGAAAAAAACGTGTTTTTTTCTGGAGCGTGTTTACAGAAATCAAAATTATTAAGGGAGTTTCAGTAAAAGATTAATACTTATGAATTCATATTATAGTTATAGTTTTCTGTTCAATTACTTTTTGGTTGAAAAGTACCAAGTTTTCAACAATTGGCAGCATTTTAGACGCGCACGGTGAAATCATCATTCGGTTCATGTTTTTTTGAAGTACCCAAAGAGAATATAATCACTACGTTGAAGTACCTATGAACTTAGTTATAAGAAAAACAGTGTCTCCAGATAGGGGGGTTTTCCCCATTGTGTGGAAAATTTTAATTATTGAGGAAAAAAGAAAATCTGTTATACAAAACGTAACATTTTGGGGAACAAAAAATTGCATTTTGGAGAAAAATAAAATGAAATCTGGGAAAAAATCTGGAGACACTGACGAAGAATAAAAATCGAATATATTGATTTGATTTAATAAAACATTTACATATTTATAAAGATTGTATTCTTGAAAAAAAAACTAATTTAGAAAAAAACAACGGTGCTATGAATTTTTTCATGTTTTATTTTCAACATTGCGAAAAAGTCAAAGTTGTTTCTTTTCATGTTACAACACTAGTGCCACCCCAGTACAGTCTTGTGCCCACCCCAGAAAAAAGTCTGATATCTCTTCCTTCATAACCGCCTGCTCACCTGCGGGCGCGGCGCATGCGTAAGAACATTTTCCCAGCAAATAAAAAAAGGTACGACTAGGAATGTCATGGATTTATATACACGAGGAAAATTAATGTTTTTTTTAACTGTAAACATAAACAAAATCACCTATAAATTTTCTACTTTATTGACTTTTAGTCATTAACACAACTATGCTACGAATGATTAATAATGATGGATTCCGAAAACCTTCCATACACTACATTCCGACACGATTGGTAATAACATTGTATGAATATTACAGTTGTGTAAATATTTACTAACAATGATTTAATTCCTACAGATTTATAATTCTATTTTGTTTGTTTTCAGAAAAAAAAAACTTAAGACGCCTATTCTTCTCATGAAAATGAGAGGAGCACCACTTAAAGATTTATTTCTATTTTGTTTTAGTACCTACGTATTTGTTGTTATTGCAGCAACGTCAGATCTAATGAAGGAAGAGCAGTTGGACCATTTAAAAGTTATTCAGGATGATTGAATGACTTAAATTACCTGAATACAATTTCCGGTGTTAGTGTTCCAGACACGAGCACTGCGGTCTGCAGAGGCTGTCAGCAAGCAGCCACCAGCTGGACTGAAGCACACCTGGATATCGAAGGCGAAGACATTAGAGGCAAAATACTCGTACGAAACAGCATTTCAAGCTGCAACTGTGGCATCGATCTCGTGTAGACTAGGTATATTTCTTATTTTGGACTGGTTGATTCTATGCAAGTTTGATGTCAGGCTTTTCCAAATTGGTATTTTTTAAAACTCTATCTATGCTAATTTGAGCCCGAAACCAGCAGACCTATTACATAAAAACAAGGCGATAATCGGATGATGCCGATGTTCGTGCCACTATGAACTCACGTATAAGGTTCACAAGTAAATTGAACGACGAATAGCGTCCGATTGTCGCGATTCTTTTTATTTAAAGCCTGCAGTTTACGTCAACGAATTACGTCTTTCCTAAATAGCTTAGAAGCTTTCACCGCATGACCATCAGCCATTTTCACCTCATTCACCGCATGATCATAGTCAATGATACCTTAGAGACTTCCTCCCGATGCCCTTTCATGACAGCGAGCTCCTTGAAGTCGGCGCGGACGTCATAAATACGCGCGGAGCAGTCGCTTGATGACGTGGCCATGCGCTGCCCAGCCCAGTCGAAGCAGATGTCCAATACCTATGGAACAGCAGATTTTGTTTAAATGCAAAGACTAAGGCCTGTGTTTATAAACCGCTCTCAACGTTAAGATTATACTCGAAATGCTCTTCTTATAGGAACAGCATTTCAGATATCATCTCAAGATAGCTCTCAAAGTTGAGAGCGGTGTATAAATACGGGCCTTAGTCTTGAAAGAAAAAAACAATCACGAAATGAGACTTAAGATCCTGATGCTGATAGGTAAAAATATTTTTATTATTATTCTTACTACAATAATACTCGTAATAGTGCAGTATTTAGTGGCATCATTTGTATGGGGACCTTGCAAATCGTCAACAAAGGAAGCCGCTTGGCACAGGCGTACTTTGTGGTCATCTGAGCTGATTTAGCCCTGTACCCACGTGGTACCACCATGGTGGTAGCCAGGGGTAGGGGGGAGAGGTGCCTTCTACCACGCTGCACTTTCACATCCATATCTCCATAAGTTTAGCAAATAGGTCGTGTTTGGTATCGTTTTCATATAATTCAAGGACAAGGAAGTCAGGCAAAAACAGAAAAATAAGAAAACAAAAATCTTACAAAATCTCTGCCTACAAATAAACCACGAGATTGTGCTTTATAAAAAAAATATGATTAAACAGTCCTGTTTATATAGAATATATAAACATCAACTTTCTCATACAAATTATATTTATAAATGTGTCAAAAAAAACATTTGCGACGCGCGGCGGTATTTGGGCGCAGTATATTTGGATAGGATTTATTACTTTTTGTTTAATAATGACACAAATTGGTCGTGTTTGGTATCGTTTCCGTATAATTCAAGGACGGGAAATTCATTTCTACTACAACATTTTTACTCGTTCATAGAAAAAAAATATTCAGTGCAAAAAAAGAAAAATAAGAAAAAAACTTACAAAATCTAAGCCTACAACTAAACCACGAGATTATGCTTTATAAAAAAAAAAGTTATTTATCTTAAATATATACACATAAGACTTTTCTATAAAAAATATATTTATAAATGTGTCAAAAAATTCAGTTGCGACGCGCGGCGGTATTTTGGTGAAGTATTTTTTGATTTGGATTTATCAGTTATTGTTTAATTATGACACGGATTAGTATTGATAGTCCAATAATTTTACTTTCAAAGAGAAAGTTATAATTATTTTATTTACTTAGTTTAGTTATAACAAATTTTACTGGCAGTTTCCGTTGCATCCACATAGTTCGGTGCACTTTATTTATCTTTTCAAACAATTGCACCTTCCTGCGCATTTTTGCTTACACTTACACCTTATTTAATCCATGCAAGCTGTGGCTGCTGGTAGAAGGGTGGTCCACATAGGCTCCCATAAGCCATTATTTTTGGCCCAACCCCAGTCTGTATTAGAACATGGCAGGTTTTGGATTGGTTTTAAAAGTTGACCCCATACATTCCTCCCTGATAAATCGTTCGCAAAAGTTGATACGGTATCCACACCCGGAAAAGGAGTGGAACAGTGGCAATACTTCTGCTTTTTCCGGTCTTTTGCTGGTAAAGGGGAAAAAGCGCTTTCGAAGCTTGGGGCGCTTATCCAATTGCAACGGAAGGATTTAAATACCCTAAATAAGGAAATGTGGAACAGGCTTTGCCAATAAGTATTAGAAACAATTGTCATTGCTTTGTATGACAAGTAAGTTACTGGTGATTAACTTTTGTGATTTAAGTTATTGTTGGAAATGTTGGAATGCATTTCCTTGATATTAATCAATGCAGAAAAGTGCTATTCACGAAAAAGGACAGGCAGCTGGAGAATCTCCACTTACCAAAGACGCCCTGTGCAACCAAATTTTGCGAACGATTTATCAGGGAGGAATGTATGGGGTCAACTTTTAAAACCAATCCAAAACCTGCCATGTTCTACAGACTGGGGTTGGGCTAAAAATAATGGCTTATGGGAGCCTATGTGGACCGCCCTATCGCCAGCAGCCACAGCTTGCATGGAGTAAATAAGGTGTAAGTAAGTGTAAGCAAAAATTACCAGGAAGGTGCAATTGTTTAAAAGATAAAGTGCACCGAACTATGTCATTGTGCACAGATGTTCCATAGAACATTTAAAACCGAATAGATCAAAATGTATGGAACAGCTGATTTTTTTTCGCGATTTCAATGTTGATACCATAGTAAAAGTTGTTTGTATGCATGAGTACATTGACCCCTTAAAATTATGTGCACTATTTAAGAAGGACCTTATATTTAAGATAAATAAGGCTGCTTAAACATGTTTTTTTATAAAGCATAATCTCGTGGTTTAATTGTAGGCATAGATTTTGTAAGTTTTTTTCTTATTTTTCTTTTTTTGCACTGAACTGAATTTTTTTTTATGAAAGAGTAAAAATGTTGTTTCAGAAATGAATTTTCCGTCCTTGAATTATACGGAAACGATACCAAACACGACCAATTTGTGTCATTATTAAACAATAAGTGATCAATCCTATCCAAATATACTGCGCCAAAACACCGTCGCGCGTCGCAAATGTTTTTTTTTACACATTTATAAAATATAATTTGTATGAAAAAGTTGATGTTTATATATTCTATATAAACAGGAATGTTTAATCATATTTTTTTAATAAAGCACAATCTCGTGGTTTATTTGTAGGCATAGATTTTGTAAGATTTTTGTTTTCTTATTTTCTGTTTTTGCGCAAAACTTTTATTTTTTATATGAACGAGTGTAAAAGTTGTTCCAGAAATAAATTCCTCGTCCTTGAATTATATGAAAATGATACCAAACACGACCTATTTGCTAAACCTATGGAGGTATGAATGTAAAAGTGCAGCGTGGTAGAAGGGACCTCTCCCCCCCACCCCTGGCTACCACCAGGGTGGTACCACGTGGGTACAGGGCTAAATCAGCTCAAATGACCACAAAGTACGCCTGTGCCAAGCGGCTTCCTTTGTTGACGATCTGCAAGGTTGATGCCACTAAATGCTGCACTATAACAGGGGTGGTGAATTAGTGAGTTCATAGCTTTTCTGCTGGCTTTCCACAAATAATGCTATTATTGCCAATAAAAATCATGGTGAGTGAGACTTAGCACCGACATTTATTTTGGATTTTCAGCAGAAAATGGTCACAAAAATACATTGAGTATGAGTTTATTATTTATTTTCAATATCTCACAAATACCTCGTCTGTATGTGAAGCCACTGTGGCGAGACAGGCCGTGGACCGAGCATCCCATAGCTTAGCGCTGCCGTCCAAGGAAGCGGAGCCCACTAGTGAACTGTCCCAATTGTACTGCACGCTGGAGATCTCGCCATCGTGCCCTTGTAGCACTGACACTCGGCTGGTAAAAGGAAAACATTACGGCATCAAAAAGTGGTGCGTCCTCCATAGATCGAACTGTATGGCTATAATAACATTGTGACTCATTAAGTAGGATCGATGGGTGTCAATAACAGCAATAGTGGTAAGAAACGTTTTGAATAAACATGGAAAGCTTCAGTTTATGTTTTTGGTCATCAAACTATGGGTTCATTCGACTATGCCTTTATAAAGTAACTTAATTTCCAATTTAATTACCAAAGTTTAAAGTCCAAATTACGCAGCTTATTAACATGTACCGTAAGGTCTGAACTTGCTTACATCTCTCTACCCTTTGTAAGTATTCCTACAAAACCAAAAAACATTCTGCCATGCACAAAATATGGACCGGAACAATTTACATGAGGCGTCTAATGCAAATAAATGATTGTTTCACACCTACGAAACAACAATGAATCGAAAAAAGCAGCTGTGAGTCATGTTATCGTCGTAAACGTTTCTATAACAAATATTAAACTGTGGAAAAAATATAATGAGCTTCAAAACATTTGAAACTGACCTAATTTTTGTTCTACCTACTTATTGTTTACGTCAAGTGAAATCGTTTTATGATTTCGAGATGATTATGATGTTCAGTGTAAATAACGTCACTTGCAGAATGTGAATTGTTTTAGTAAATAGGTAGGTACTTGTCACTTCACACTTGAAACCACTTTGTATAAGAGCAACATGTAATAACAATGAAACTCTATTAGGGAACACGGAATATTTGAAACTTTTTTCATTTAGTAATTCTGTACAAAATTAGACAGAACTTTTAGAAAATTTATAGGTCTTGGATTCGATTGCCAGGACTTGAATGGGTTATAATATCACCTCTCAAAATCTTCCTTTGCCTCATCAAGTTTAGCCTGATAACTGTTTTACGGCAATACTGCACACAAAACAGATTACAATGGCAACGATTGTCACATAAAACTATTTGCTGCAAAAGTTTGTTAAGAACTACTTCAGTAAGTAAGAAAATAAACACACTTAAAAAAATATGTTTTCTTTGTTTTTGTTCATTTTCATAATCCCGAATGGGTTATAGGTACTTTTTTTATCAAAAACTCCTCACCTACGTAAGATCATACCATCAGATAGATCATCAGCTACTTTTTATTGTCCCCACTGTTGGGGCACAGGCCTACCTGATGGGTGGATACGAAGGATGGGCCATCATAACCTACCACACGGGCCCAATGCGGGTGGGTAGGTGCTAACTACTGCAAATGCAGCCGGGACCAACGGCTTAACGTGACTTCCAAAGCACGGAGGAGCTCGAGATAGTATTTTTTTGGCCATTCCATGACCGCCCCTGCGAAAGTTGCTTCACCTCCGCAATCGCCGGGCCATGCGCTAAACCACTGCACCATCGAGCTCTTCTAGTTACAAGGTATTTTGAATTGGCCGTCCATTTCCAAATACCTTGCCCCCATGACCCGTGGACCCACTAGCATTACCCACTGGTAGGTCGAACGGTAAATTGCGTTTCCCGTTCGATCCACTGCACTAGAGATGCTAGTAACTGAACAGTAGATGGAGCCAAAAACTCACTCCTTAACCCTGGTGTCCCAAATGGAGATGGTGCCGTCGAAGGAGCCGGTGATGAGGCGTTGGCCCTCGTTGGGGTCGAACTGGAGCGTGATCACTTCAGCTGTGTGCCCCTCGTAGTTATGCAACTCTGTACCTGGTTGAGGTAATATAATATCATTAGTATCTTACAGATATTATCTGTGGTATACTCGACACATACTTATGCCTATTATATACCAGGGGACATATGAAACC
Organism: Agriphila geniculea; assembly: GCA_943789525.1. Lineage (NCBI taxonomy): Eukaryota > Metazoa > Arthropoda > Insecta > Lepidoptera > Crambidae > Agriphila > Agriphila geniculea. The sequence goes on from OX038871.1 coordinate 26,442,959, forward strand.
TTCTTGGAAGTTTTAATAAATTGTTTATTATATCGGTATATTCTGAACTTACCATCCAAATTTCAAGGATGTGGCCAGTCCATGAAACTAAGCAACTAAGTGTCCAATTTCGCCACAAAATTTTGGTCATCCCATACTAAATTGATCACGTGATCTCTTTGTTTTGTATGGATAGTCGATTTTTTTACATATTTGGCCATGTGTTCCTGAGAGAAAGTTGTTCAGTTTCATGGACTGACATCCTCAAAATTTGGATGGTGAATACAAAATGACCCTGTATGTAATTTAATCCTTCAAGCCCTGGAAAATGACGGTAAATTTTCACTGAAGTACCTATTTAAAAAAAAAATACCAACTCAGTCAAAACCATTGTGGTATAAAAGCGTTAGACAAAGTGGCATGTTATAGTACCTGGCTAGCTACCACCATCTTATCTAAGTCTGTCGCCATCAACAATTTGAAAATTGTTATATTCCGGCGGTTAGAGGTAAGATAGCCAGCTAGCTCAGTGATGAGGATTCCGGGTGTAGTGCGCTTCAACCTTCGGCCTTATTGTCACTTAACATCAGTCATCAGGTGAGGTGAATAGGCCAAGCACTATCCCCACAATAAAGAGAGAGTAAAGCGCATTCACTTAGATAGTGTCGCCCTTTTATCGCACCGCCTTTGCACGTGCCGCTCGCTTCTTGTCAAAGGATGCCGCCGCATAAACAAAGGATACCGCGTGCGGCGTACACCCGCAAGTCAATTTGTATTTTGGCAGTTTGCATCGAAGCGCCGCCGTAGTGAAAGCTTGTGTTTGTTGACTCTGCTACGTATACTGAAAATATTTTTTCATCCTTGGAAGGACAGTTAAGTGCCTCAAGATGAAACTTTCAGTGAACCAAAAAAAATACGGGTGTTTTGTAAAACATATTAAACAACTTATGATCAATGTCCATCGGCATTGCGTTGAAATCAGTTTGTCTGCACCTATCAGAGATACTTCAAAAATAGTGGGGATACCAAGAACTAGCAGCGTCGGAATAATATTAAAAATAGGCCCATTAACACCAAAAAACGTAAAAATTGAAGAATCCTTAGAATAATTACACCTAGAACGATAGTTTCCTAGAAAGTGGTCTGTCAAAAGTGAGGCACAAATGAAATTTATGTGTGCGTAAGGTGCTTGTGTTTACGCTCGACGAAACGCACACAGCAAAAAAGATGATGTTACCAGTACATGAAATTTTCCCTTAAAAGTAGGGAAGTTGAAACCATCGTCGTATTTATAGTTGCGATTGTATTGATTTCACCATTTTACTGTAACTATAGTTAGTCGACTGTGCGATGTTAAGAATGTCAAAAAAGAAGAAAAAGATGGTGGCCAACTTTTTCGTTTGTGGGCCGATTTTGATGAAACTCAATTTGGGGCACTATATTGACAAGAAAACTGCAACGCAAGGTTAATAATATGAAAAAATCTAGATAGCGGCCAACTTTGTTGTTTGTGGGCCGATTTCGATGAAACTTGGTTCGGGGTACTATCATAAGAATATGGTATTATTTCGTCAAGAAAGCAGCAACGCAATCTTAAAATATAAAAAATCCAAGATGGCGGCCAACTTTTTTGTTTGTGGGCCGATTTCAATGAAACTCGGTTCGGGGTACTATTTTGACAAGAAAACAGTAACGCAATAGTTTGTTTCACGAACCTTGCTCGATTGCTATAGTCGCACGCAGGGTTCGGGAAACAGGTAAATATTATAAAAAAAATCCAAAATGGTGGCTAACTTTTTTGTTTGTTGGCTGATTTTGATAAAACTCGGTTTGGGGTACTATTTTTAAAAGAAAACATTAACGCAATGTTTATAATATGAAAAAACCTAAGATATCGGCCAAATATATTTTTAGTGGGCCGATTTCGATGTAACTCGGTTTTTAGGGCTATTTTGTCAAGAATACAGCAACGCAATGTAAAAAATAAAAAAATCCAAGATGGCGGCCAACTTCTTTGTTTGTGAGCTGATTTCGATAAAACTCGGTTTGGGGTCCTATTTTCGAGAGAAAACAGCAACTTAATGTTAAAAATATAAAAATCCAAGATGGCGACCAGCTTTATTGTATGTGGGCCGATTTCGATGAAACTCCGTTCAGGGTACTATTTGACAAGAAAATAGCAACGAAATGTTACAAATAAGTAGAAATTGGCTACTATTTTGGAATTTTTATTTTTTTAACATTGTGTTGCTGTTTTCTTGTCACAAGATCCGAGTTTCATCGAAATCGGCCCAGAAATAAAAAAGTTGGCTGCCATCTTGGATTTTTTGTATTTTTAACATTGCGTTGCTGTTTTCTTGTCAAAATAGTACCCCGAACCGAGTTTCATCGAAATTGGCCCACAAACATAAAAGCTGGTCGCCATCTTGGATTTTTATATTTTTAACATTTAGTTGCTGTTTTCTTTCGAAAATAGGACCCCAAACCGAGTTTTATCGAAATCAGCTCACAAACAAAGAAGTTGGTCACCATCTTGGATTTTTTATATTTTTAACATTGCGTTGCTGTTTTCTTTTGAAAATAGGACCCCAAACCGAGTTTTATCGAAATCAGCTCACAAACAAAGAAGTTGGTCGCCATCTTGGATTTTTTATATTTTTAACATTGCGTTGCTGTTTTCTTTTGAAAATAGTACCCCAAACCGAGTTTTATCGAAATCAGCTCACAAACAAAAAAGTTGGCCGCCATCTTGGATTTTTTTAATTTTTTACATTGCGTTGCTGTATTCTTGACAAAATAGTCCTAAAAATCGAGTTACATCGAAATCGGCCCACTAAAAATATATTTGGCCGATATCTTAGGTTTTTTCATATTATAAACATTGCGTTGCTGTTTTCTTTTAAAAATAGTACCCCAAACCGAGTTTTATCAAAATCAGCCAACAAACAAAAAAGTTAGCCGCCATTTTGGATTTTTTATAATATTTACCTGTTTCCCGAACCCTGCGTGCGACTATAGCAATCGAGCAAGATTCGTGAAACAAACTAACTACGAGTGAGTGCGGTGTCATCGGCAAGCGGCAGCGTATAAAGAAATCATTTTATAAAACCTTTATTTAAAAATATGCCACCCCTAATTAATTATTTTAGTATTGAAAGTTTTCATTTAAATGATATCAGCTTTTAGACTAAATTATTTCATACCAAATTACCTACGAATAAGTACTCACATTCATTTTAATACGAGATAAAACCAACCTTCTGCGAGTTTATAATTTCGCAATACAAATATGTACCACTTGGGGTCGTAAAAGACATCCACTTTCCAAAGGACATCAGGCAGAGTCCCATAGAAAAAAACCACAGAATGTATAACGTTTCTGTTTTTTTCAAAATGTAGACATGTAATTAGTTAGTCATAGAAAATATTCAGATTTTTACGAAGATTTATGTTTTAAGAGTTATTTACGTTTGAAAGTTTTTTTTTTGGTAACCCCGACACTAAATAGCAACACCAGTTTCACGACAATACGTTTCGTTAGCTGCGTTAGTGATACAGATTAGCACCACAATGTACCATGGGCAACAGCGTCGCTTAACCACTGCTAAGGTTAAAATCGCTTGCACGCCGCGCCGTCACAACCATACGTTTAGTTCGTACAGGGGCGATACGCGCGCACGCGAATTTTGTTGAAAACTGGTTAAGCGACGCTGTTGCCCATAGTACGAGTTGGATCCAGATCAAACGGAAAATCTGTGCATATGTCGCACGTAACAAAACGCTTTTGCCAGTTGAGTTGACTGACATTCGGCCATTTATTTTTAATGCGCAACTTGTGCCACAGAACAAATATACTCAGGGGAGACTTGTGAAATCGCTAACAAAGATGTCCGTTTCATTGATATGCTTTTGTTTTTTTCTTAAATTAATTAAAGCTAAATGATGGAGTTAAAAAATAATGTTGCTACTGTTTTATGATTCTAGTAAGATAAAGTGTTTATAGATAACAGAATTATGTTTATACACTTTTGGGTCTCGTGTGCCTGATGTTCTTTAATATTTGTGACAACGCTTCCGTACTTGCGTAATTTTTGTCATACAATTTCTTTATAAATCATCATACATTTTATTTCAATGAGAACATTGCGTTTTTTTCAATGCTACCCTAATAGAAAATAAGTAATTGTCAAATCGCATGGAATATAATTGACTCATTTAACTTTTAATCAGGGAATGTTAACGTTATTTTTAAATATAACGTTAATTTTTACTCTTTTTACCGTTATATTTAACATTAACGTTATGTCAATAAATAACGTTAATTTTTACCTTAATTTGAGAAATAACGTTAAATTTAACGTTATTTACTGAAATTACGTTAATTTTAACGTTAATTTTTAAATTAACGTTATTCCAATTAATAACGTTAATTTTTTACCGATAATTTTACCGGTACTTAATTTAACGCTATATTTAACGTTAATTTTACCGGTAATATATTTTTAACGTTATTTTTACCGGTAAATTTACTGATAAAATGTTTTAACGATATTTTTAACGTTTTTTTATATCGTTATTTTTTTTAACGGTATTTCAATCCCTGCTTTTAATTGAACAACAGTAAATGCGGGAGATTTTTTCCCCGTCCTGGCAACATTTTCGTAAAATGTGAAGTGACACGTCATGGTTATTTTTGATGGATGTTTTACGTAAAAATGTAAGTTCAAACGCATTAATTACACGTGAAATGTAATCTACAATGTTTCTTGTGTTTCTGCGATGTAATGTGACCTGATTGTGACATCCGTTCATTGCGTAAACCCTCATTTTTAGTGAAATTTTCGGGAGTTGTTTTCGACACGAATATTACTTGAGCACTAACGGGCCGAATAGTCATACCAAGCCATTCTGGCTTGGTTTGAGTTGCCTCACTATACGGACGCGGACTCGCCTTCTATGTGTAATTATTCTAAGGAAGAATCCCACTATCGAAATCGGACAACTTTGAATGTGATGTAGTACGTCCGAACAGTATACAGATTTTATGCTAATAAAAAACTTCCGACACTAGACACGATTCTGGAAAATTTACAAGCTAATAATACGGACTTTCCGTATAAAAGTACGACTATGCGAAATGTCAATTTCGCAGAGTCGTACGTTGACTCTGCGACATTTCTAAAACTTGGATTTAAGTATAAACACTTAATAAGCTAAAACTATTGCTTGAATCATCGCTATTTTTTACCGTTATCAGTAACGTTATTTGTATAACGTTACCAAAAACTTACCGGTATTCCTGTCTCTGAACACAAGTGCTTGCGGGTGTACCGACACTATCTAAACGAATGGACTTTACAGTAGTTGAGCTTAGTACTTGCGCGCTCGAGCAACGCACACATAGACATCTCTCACCGACACAGGACACTGTATAACTGCAATCTCATACCACTCTCAAAACAGTTCGAGTACGTGACGGACGCAGCGGCGAGAGCTGTCTTTGTGTGTGTGCGATGCTCGAGCGCCCGTAGTACTAAGCTAAACTTTTGTTAGTCTCTCTATTTTGTGCTATCCCGTTGGACATAAAAGAAAGGCTCACCAGTCTTCACATCATACAGCTTAGCCGTGTTGTCCATGGAGCCAGTGGCCGCTAGGTCTCCCTTCGAGCTGAACTGCGCGGCAACGACTTCGCCGCGGTGGCCCCGGAGCGTGGCCAGGCACTCGCCGGTCACCGGGTCCCAAACCCGGGCAGATTTGTCGAACGAACCGGTTATTACGCGATCGCTAGCAACAAATGATTTTAATTTTTATACTAGTGGCTCTGTGAGCTATACCTCACTTAAACATATCTCCGCAATTTTGAAAAAAATCCAAAAACTGAATTGACAAAAAATATATATATTTTTAAATTTGAGATTTTTGCATTTACAATGCTATTTTTAAACAATACTAAATAATATACTAGAAAAAATACGACTCGCACCAGATCAATACTCAGACGGGAATCGAACCCGCGACCTTTGGATATCCGGTCCAATGCTCTGACCGCTGAGCTTCCGAGTCAGTCACATAGTGACTCGGTAGCTCAGCGGTCAGAGCATTGGACCGGATATCCAAAGGTCGCGGGTTCGATTCCCGTCTGAGTATTGATCTGGTGCGAGTCGTATTTTTTCTAGTATATTATTTAGTAATATATATATTTTTATCGAACTTGCTGACAAAATTTCACGAGAATCGGTTGAGAAATGCGACCTGTAGAGAAAAACAAACGGAGAGTCGGACAGCGGGAACATAGTAGAACTATGGCGGGACGGACATAAATACGAAAGCATTTTTGCCCAAGCTGAAGCAGAGACGCTTCGCTCACTCAGTCAATTTATTTTAATTGCAAAAATAGCTAACTTTTATAATACACAGTTAACTCAGCAGGCGTGATTTCATTCAAACCCTTGACTTCAAGCAAAGCAAGTTGTCGAACTTACTAGGATAGGTTCTTGACATAAGATATAATGAAAGTATGAGAACATCGGTATTTTAGGAACTCTAAAAAATAATATTTGAAACTGTTTCTCAAAGACTAAAATTTTTCTATTACCTACCATTAAGGCGGTTGTATGACCGAAAGTGGCGCCCTCAGAGGTTTTTATTTAATAAGTTAAAAGAAAAAGATTTTAGAATTCTACTTCTAAAAAGAGTCATTCGTAGAAGTAGATAGCAAATGTGTCAAAAACGGCCAATTTTCGCAGTTTTGCTAACTACTTCTAGCAGTGACTGCTAGAAGTAGTGCTACGAGGGAATGTAACGATACCGTCTAAAAATACTAGACTGTGGGCCCTAAAAATTCCGCGTAAAACATTATTAAATTTGTCTACTTATTAGATAATATTAAATACAATTCACCGCGGCGCCACTTTCGCCCTGGGTACCTTAATGGCAAAAAATATTCATCACTCAATAAAAAATATAGTAACCATAAAGGATAGTTGAAAGCCACGGAGTATACAACGTTCTGGTGGCCATTGAGGGTCTTGAGCTCCTTGCCAGAGTCCACGTCCCACACCTTGCAGGTGCGGTCGTAGCTTCCCGTGATGCATCTGGTTATGAAGAAATATTACGGATGGTTTGAAGATTTTCATTATTGTTTCATATCATTTATTCATTAGTATCTTAAAAACCTATATTACGTATATCCAGATACAAGGTTCTCGAAAATAACTTTAAGAGCAATAAATACAAAATTTAAATAAAACATATACACATCAACTTTGTCTAGGGATACAGTTGTTATTTTCATACAAACGAGGTAACATTGAAGCCTTGGTTTTCTGCCAGGGATGTACCGTGCTGTAATCTGATGATGGCCATCCAGAGACTGAATGGAGTAGATTCAGATCGCTATACACACCCAACTGATCTGATCAGCATTCTAAAAGATTAATGGGACAGAGTTCTCAGTTTGAGGATTTCCATACATTTTCATGCTATTTTCGCGGTTTTTTTAAACATATCCATTACGTTTTTAGAATGCTGGTCAGATCAGTTGGGTGTGTATTGCGATCTGAATCTCCTCCATTCACTCCCTGGATTGCCGTCATCAGGTCACAGCACAGCACGGTACATCCCTGGCAGGAAACCAAGGCTTCAAAGTTAATTCGTTTGTATGAAAATGACACCTGCTATCCCTAGACAAAGTTGATGTGTGTATTTAATGTCTCTCTTTAAGAACGATCTGCCTAAAACTACCTAAAATAAAACATCGAAAGTTCAAACTAATAGTTTAGAGACATCTAAACTATTAGTTTGAACTTTCGATGTTTTATTTTAGGTAGTTTTAGGTACTATACCTATATTACCTATACCATTTATTAATTTATTCACCATTCTGAGCGGAATCAAATAAGCATACAATTAATTGCATATAACATTCTTTCAATGCCATCATGATGATACCATATCTGCAAATATTACCTTCGCCCAGATTTATCAAAAGCCACGTTGGTTAGCGGCAGCACGTGTGTCTGCAGGGTTTTGTAGATGTAGAATCTTTTCCCAGTGGGGCCTTCATGCTCGATCCTCTTCTTCAGTGTGTCCAGACACTGGAGAAGTTGGTCTTCAACGTCTTCGGTGAGGAGCGCTTCCTTTTGGTATAGGCGTTTTGCTAAATCTTTTATATCGGAACTGAAACAAACAAGGCAAACAATAAAGAAAAAAACCGGTCAAGAGCGAGTCGGACTCGCGCACGAAGGGTTTCGTACCAAAAAACGGCAAAAAAACACGTTTGTTGTATGAGAGCCCCCCTTAAATATGTATTTTATTATGTTTTTAGTATTTGTTGTTATAGCGGCAACAGAAATACATCCTCTGTGAAAATTTTAACTGTCTACCTTGTCGTTATTAATATCGAGCAAAAAACGGCAAAAAAAATTACGTTTGTTGTATGGGAGCCCCCCTTAAATATTTATTTTATTCTGTTTTTAGTATTTGTTGTTATAGCGGCAACAGAAATACATCATCTGTGTAAAAATTTCAACTGTCTAGCTATCACGGTTCATGAGATACAGCCTGGTGACAGACAGACAGACAGACAGACGGACAGCGGAGTCTTAGTAATAGGGTCCCGTTTTTACCCTTTGGGTACGGAACCCTAACTAACTAAGGCATTAAAACAACGTGTAACAAAAAACCCGTAATGCCGGGAGAATATAGGGAACTTTTACTATGGGACCAATTCTGAAATTGCGAAAAAAATTAGCTGTTTCATACAAAAATTAATAAGGAAAATATCAAAATGTACCTATTTTCATTTTCATTCAGCAGAATTTTTTTCGCAAATTCAGAGTTGGTCCCATACTTCGATCAAGGATATCCCTTGATCGAAGGTCCCGTAGGAAAAGTTGTTTGATTTGATGGTCCCTATCTACCATATTCGGCATTGCGGGTTTTTTTAAGTTTCCGTTGTCCCGTTAAATAATCTAAGTCTCGTTAATGGGACCATCAATGGAGCTACTAAAGAAAGGCTATAATGATTTCTTAGACTGGTGCAATTTGATCGTAGGTATCTTCAAGGTAGTTCAAAAGGTAGCAAAATATCTTTGTAGTTAGTTACTTATCAATAAACTGTAAAAAATATTTATTATTGTCCTAATTCGTCGCCAGCCCATGGCCCAGGGGGGGGGGGGGGACAAGTTAATATCAAAGAGGATGAGAAAAATATGAATTTTAGGTACAGTCAAGAGCACCTAGGCAGTGAATTTATTCAAGTTTTGAGATGGGGCAAGATTTATCGGAAAAGCAAGTCAATTGCACGACCATAGGACTTTGGTTATTTGCAGTTAGCAACATTTTTTTACTGCCCACCCCTGGCGACGACGCACTTGTTTATAACCAAAGATAGGTCTTTGTTTATAACAATCTTACTTGCAGTTAAGCTCGAGAAGGTCGATCTCCTTGTTTTTAATGGTGCCTTTCTGAAGATACTCCAAGATGATACCCGGGGGATGGTATCTCAAATGAAACTTCAGCAACTTCATGTTAACTATTTTATAGGAATAATTATATATTTTATAATAAGGAAAAACAAGTGTTAACACTTTTCAAAAAACATTTTTCTATTTTTATGTTTCACAGCAAAACTGATAAAAAATTGTCTGGTGTATTTTGTCAATACAGCGTCGCCATAACAACGGTTTTGTTTACTATCATGGATGTGTCAGTTTTAAAATGAGGTTAAGTTTTTTTTGAGAATTTGAAAAAAAAAACACTCGTAAGTATAAGGCCAAATGGCATGCTGAAAATTGACAACACGACAAAAAAACGACATGCCCTGTTTATTTGCTTTTCAAAGAGAGAATGAAAAAAAAAATGACCCATATATTTTAGTTTTTGTTAATTTTTTTTTTTGCTTAAATAAAAATGTTTTAAAAGTTTACAAACTTTTCCAGCAGTGACGTAGCTCTGAGGTTTTTTGTAGTGATTCCTTAGATTATTTTCAACACACTTGCTCGTAAAGTGAGCCCTAATACATCGCTTTTAGGGCCATAAACCGAACTATAACAAACGCGTGCAATAATATATAAAACACTAGTTGGTTATAGAAATCCCTACAAAGTTAAATAGGTACCTTACTGCAAGTTCTATGCGAGTAAACAGAGCATTTTCAATTTAACCGGGTAATACAGTTATTTTTTTAATAACAACAAAGAGGTTTTATGCCGCTGACAATTTTTTTGAATAAATAAATGTGTAGGTCCTTAATTTAGTCAAACAAATATTTATTATTATCAAATTATTCCTAATTTACAATATTTTGTTATAAAATATTAAAATATTAGCATTTTATCACTTAAATTTATAATTTTGAAGTAAGCTGTATGCTCACTAACCCCTTTGTTCGCAAAATATTCTTGCATTCGGCGTGTGAAAAAAACAAAAAAAACCTGCGCGCCTTTTCTCACCATGATTATCATTTTGTTTTTGTCGTTACTGTGTGTGTATTTGTTACTGTGTGGTAAATTACTTTGTTTTTTCCTCGCAAATGTGTTGAAAAACGTCGTATGAAACTCGTGAGCTCTTACTTATTGCACACTCGGCTGAGTTACGCCCTCGCCTGCGGCTCGGGCTGCAACCCACAGCCTTGTGTGCAATAAGCAACCTAAGCCAACTTGTATCATAATGTACTATTATATGTCAAGATAGAGTACTGCCGCTTTTTACGTACAAATAAAACGAGCCAACTTTTTTTGGCTGGTGTGCGTTATAGCTACGTAGCTACACTCGCGCCGCGTCATTCTACTCAACCATGTGTGCGTTCATAATGATACCAGGGGCCGTACCGGCTAACGAATCGAGCTTCGAAAAGTCTGCCGGGTTTCAAATTAAAACAGATAAATCGAGCTCCAATTGGGCCAAAATGGCGAACCCTAATTCATGAGGTCACACATACATTCATATCTTCCAAATAACTTCAACAAATAGTACAATACAAAATTCCTTACTTCAATTTATCTTTTTTAATTTGTTACTCGGCAAATTTTCCGAAGCTCGATTCGTTAGCCGGTACGGCCCCAGGTGTTGAAAGGATGATGGCACAATTGACACTGACAGCGCATCACCCAACAGTTGGGTGACCATTTTTTTGACGCGTTCGTACTTCGACTGTCCATCTTGACATATAAATAATCTAAGAGTGATTCATTCAGAAAATACGCGGGAAACGCATTCGCATTGTTTGACTGTGAAAACTGTCAAACAATGCGACTAGAGATGGGCAAGGGTTTAAACCTGGTCTTTTGGGTCTTTACAGGATTAAACCCAATTTCGACCCAAAAAGCTGTAGCTTTTTGGGTCATGAATTCTGTAGCTGAAAGTACGCTAGTACCCGTGAAAGTATTTCATTTTTCGGTCAAAATACAATGGAAATGCTACTAAACGATAAATGACTATTGTAATTTGAGTTGCAAATTCAATCATCTTAATTTTAAATACAACTTATTGCATAAAATCTATTTAGCTAATTTCGGCCTGAATTGAAAACCTACGGGAGGGAATTTATCGGTCAAAACCCAATGCCTTTATTGTCGGGTTTAAACATTTGCCCATCTCTAAGTGTCATTTTGAGTGACCTATTTTTTTATGAGGCCTACACCGTGAGCAAAGGTCAATATTTTTGTTCGTGTCGAGGTGTGACGTCACTAAGGGTTTTTTACATTTAATTTATTTTCTCCTTAAATATTGCTGTAAAAATTCTAAAACTATTTTTCTCGCACTCCTGAGGGCCAAACCTAGAAACGGTTTTTTTTTTATTTTGACAAAATATTTCTTGTCGTGTTGTCAATTGTCCCCGTACCCAGTACGAAAGCTTCGTTTGACAAACCAGGTTACTCCGGTAGAAATTTAATTACTGGTTTATGTAGATTAAGAATAGGTCATTGTAAATTTCCATCTCATCTTCATCGTCTCAGGCTTAGCAATAACACTTGTAATGTTATTACTTTTAGGAGGTCCTTTGCAAACGTTCCCAGGAACGTAAACTGAAGGAAACTATAAAACCATATGTATAAATAAGATAAATAGGTAATCTAGTGTAAATAAAGCTAAGAAACGGTATGAGGAAGAATATGTACCTTAAAGGGCTTGTATCATAGGAACGGCCCATTATAGGGCCGTGAGATTTTTCCCATGCATTTTGTATTTTGCATTTTGTATTCTTATGTCGGTTGGAATCGTATTTAACACAATTTTTATTCTTTGCTGAGAAAATTATTTATTTGTAAACATATGTCTGTCACTATAATTGCCATAGCAACGCGCTAATTTTTTAATTCAATGTCAAAGCCATAGATTTCCAGCTTGTCTTCAGCCTAGCTATAGATAAGAACCTTTGTACAATATTGTTCTGTGTTCTCATATTTGAATGTAGAGTAGAATTCTTAAAAATAAATACCGACGGTATAAAAGCGCGGTCGGCAGCTCAGGTGAGTCAGTCTTTCCACGAGCTTGTCCAGTTATTTTTATTATAGCTGCCGTGCTATAACTGTAAAAAAATATACGTCCTATTATTCTATAATTGTAAATAGCGGCTTCTTTGGGGCACGGTCCTCGACCTTCGACCTTCGGCACGAACAACTTCAATAAATCCCGGACGTGTCCTCGACCCACCTGGACGTCGTGCACCTTTCCGCCTGACCTGCAGAGGGAGCTCTCCCCTGGGCCCTTGCACTATCCGCGCCACCATCGACGTCGGTCTACACGGACACGCGCCCGGGCCCATCAGCGCGTCCCGCTGGTACTACGCTACGGTGCTACGTCGGGGGGTCTGACTGCGTGCCACCCCTGCGCCGTCACGCTGAACCACGTCCGTGCTGAACCACGTGCCCTCCTGTGTTCCGCCGGGACTCCATATCTGCCTGCCTGCTTCGTGCCTGCTTCCTGTTACCCCTGCTACCTGGATCCACGTCTCTGCGTGCCTGTCCTGTTCCCGTCTACGTCCCACCCTAGTCATACTTTGTTAGTCCTACCTAGTTTTTAAATTATCCAAATTTCTGTGCTAGGACGTGTCATTAATAAACTCTTGAACTTCAACTTTATTTTTTTATTTAGCTTTCTTCCAAATTTTGCTCCGTTACCTTCCGTAACGCGACACACTATTTGTAAATACTGCTCTATCCCAAATTGCGACTTGCAACATTTATTTTTTGAATGTAAATATTTTAACTTGCAACGTCTTTTACTAATCTGCTCTTGTGTTGAAAGTATAAAAAATGAATTTCCAAAAATGTGCAAGATCTACTAAAATATAATGATCTATACAAAATTGTATATAATTTCTACATAAACACATTTGGCTCTTTGTAATTATCATTCACCATAATTTTAAGATTTAGATTAATTTTCTTTAATTACTTTGTTTTCCCATCTTTTAATTCATTATTTGACTGTAATGATTGTTATTTTGTTAATCTGTTTTCTTAGATTAATCTTAATCTATGTTTAATACGATTTATCAGTTATGTACTTATGTCACTGTTTAAGCTGATGGCCATGTAGCCAAAGCTTCAATAAATTTAAAAAAAGGTTAACTTGTAAAGAGTTTGTCAGATTGTAACTTGTATCATACTTTTTACTTTTTTCTATCACTTGTATTTTGTATAGTAATAGAGGAAATAATCACTACGTTGTATAGTATTGCTTTTTCTGCGATTTGTATTTACGTTTTCCACACAGATCATACATCAATAGTGGTTTTCCAGCATAAATTACTATAAAATACCTTCCAATTGCAATTAACACCAAGAAAATTCTTTACTAATTGAAATTTTGAAAAATCATCATGATTAAGCCCACTGCCACTTAAAGAAACTTACACTGTTTTCTTAGGCCGAAACCTCTTGAGCTGTTTATTCAAGGCTAGGGGCATCATTAAGATTCCTTTTGTGGCAGTCCTAGATTAGCTGGCTCGGAGCAACAAAGGGCTGCATGGTGTGTGCAGGTGCCCTAGATACTTCGCGCCAACTGGCTGGCCTGCTAGGGCTTACGCAAACTTTTAACTGTTTTTTACGAAATTTTAGGAGCTGATAGCTAGTTTCAACTTTAAGACGCCTTTTTTATCTAATTATTTTGTTATTTATTTTTTAACATAAATATAAAATCATGATGTAATGGTACAGCCATTTTACATTTAAGCGCCCTAAGCCTAACCTAGGCCTAGGCCCTTGGCTCTAGCTAGGGGGATCTGCCCCCTGATTCCGATAACTCTGTTGCTAGTAATTCTCGTTTGAAACCATTTGATATTAATAAAGTTTGACAGTTTATTTTATTAGCAAAGTGATTATAGCACTCTATCAACTGAAATACTGTTAAATTTCATTAATTTCAAACGATTTAGAATTGTTAGCGGCAGATAGGAGGCAGAAATTTAAAGTTTGCATTATTTTAAAATAGGTAATAGTTTTTTTTATTTTTTTTTATAATAAATGGGTTTGCCCTTGACCCCAGTCTAGCCCAAAAGCAAAGACAGGGCCTACGATGGAGCGAGCTTGCCCAGAAGGTGCTTATTTGTTATTGCAAAAACAGAAGTATAAAAATATTTTTTCTACAAGTAAGTCGGTAGATAACTATATTTTGTTACTCGAAAAACTTATACTTACTTTTGCGACTATAATGAAACTACTATGAATATAATTTACTTACTATAATGGGGTAAGTAGTTCCCATTTTCCCGAAAAAGTGGGACTCATATTTCAATAATACAGGGTGTTTGGTAATAGCCTTATAAAGCCGTGGTAGAAAGGGACCATCAAACTAAACAACTTTTACTATGGGACCAACTCTGAAATCGCGAAAAACTGTTTCATACAAAAATTAATAACGAAAATATCAAAATGTATGAAACAGCTGTTTTTTTGCGATTTCAGAGTATGGAAGAGACTTTATAAGGCTATCACCAAACACCCTGTAGGTATATGGGGACTTCAAGATTTCAATATCAGGATTCTTGTATCTTCATTCAGTTTGCAGATAGCCTTCTGCAGAGTGGAAAGCCTCCGCCCACAAATGAGGCTTTTCACTTTTCAGGCTTTTCAGCGTGTCGTGTTGGCCGCATTTTTGTCAGTCGTGGTATCTTTGCTTTGGTTGATCTCATTAATAGTTTCAGTGAAGTTTCAGGGGGCCTATTACGAAAATAACGTACGCAATTGCGTAACGCAGTCACTTGGCCACGATAGTCGTCCGCAGTTCGTTGGTTGTAGTTATAATAAACATTTTGAATTTGGCTATCGTAGCCCATAGACTACTAAACGAACGAAGTCGGATACGCTAGATAGAAACTGTCAAACTCGCGCAATCACTTCGCAATATCGCATACGAAAGTGATTTGTAATAGGAAACAATTAAAACGAAGCACGGACGCAGCTGCGTGTATCGCATTAAACTTTTCGTAATAGACCCCCTGTACCCGTAGCACAAACGGCTATCGAAAAAATAACGCACGTAAAACATTCGATATGAATTTATAATTTTAAATAAAATAGAACTGCAGGGTATCCAAGTGGTCACTAAATCCACACGAATTCCCCAGGGGATCCACGTGGACAAAATATCCACATGAATCCCCCACGGGAGTTTAGCGGGGGATCCAGGTGGATAGAAGGATTTTGTATGGGAAATTTGTAAAGCTCCATCTACCGCTGAAAAGCGTAATGAAATTTGTCATAGCGAGTACTTCTCGACAAATGTTCGTTCTAATGGTACAGTATGGTTATTTTATAATGGGAATTAATTAATTGGGTGACTGGAGATTATTAAAGGCGACTGTTAATGGGATACTTAAATACTAAACCGGGCAGCAATTTAGTTTTTTGGTGACAAAATAACTAAATGGGCGAGAAACAGTGGATTACAAAAATACTTAAAACGGGCGACTACATGTGGGTGACAAATAATCTAAATGGGTGACTAAAATACTGAGTGGGCAACTATTATACCAAGTAGGTAACTATATAACTGATTTAAGCTACCCAACATGGTATTTTAACACCTTTTTTATTAGGTTGCTTAACCTTCTTGTTTGTTTGTTTTTGTCATCTCGATTAGGATAATAGTCACCTTTTTTAAATAAAATATATGCCAATTCTTAAATGTTGTGTGCCCAAAGGTTGTCGCCCAAATGGTAATTTGGTCGCCCGTTCTGAATAACTAGTTACTCAATTTGTATTTTAAAGTCATCCATTTTCCTGTGTAGTCGCCCTCGCTCCGTCGCCCATTTACTATTTCAGTACGCTGTAAATTCAATACTTTTGATAGACAATGTGGGAATATATTGTTAGCCGATTAATTAATACTACCCTTTTATAATTAATGACTTAACGCCCAAAGGTTTTCTTATATAATATTTTATGATTGGTTGAGTGTCCCAGATTGAAACTAATGTATTTATTTTAATTAAAAATTACAACATGTATGTTCTGAGTGCATAGTGCCCGTTTTTTTACTTACTCGAACTCGTTAAACTTCATTTCGGATGGGATTGATAGCCCGCATTCGAGCGAAATAGGTACGCGAAGAACTCTTTAATATCAACGCCATACAAAATTCTAACAAGCTCACGATCGAGCGTGAGGTGAAATAACTCGCTTTAAGCTCCCAGTATCGTCAATAATTTACGTAATGAAGACAACAAGACTGACACTAGAGAACTTTTGTAACCACTACCGCCACGTAGTTATCTGAGATTCCCATATTCTCTTATATTATAGTAACAAAAGGCCTTGCATTTTATACGTTAGGTACAACTAAAAGTGCGCGATGAAGAGGCACCTTAGCTACAGGCATGAGCTAAGCATAACAACTCATAGTTTTTGTAGCGCTTATTACGGGCGATTACTTCAAGCTCGCGTATTTCCGGTAGGGTGACTATACGCATTTGAATTTTACTGAAAATTGGATTGCCACTCCAAACTTTGCCAGGCGGGGCGGGTAAAGGAAAAGGTTAATAAACGTTAGTTACCTACTTACAATCAAGAAAAAATATGAAAACAATTTATTTAAATTTTTCTAAATTATTTTCTTGAATTTTAAGCTTTATATTTGCATGCAAAATTACTTTTCGATGTTTTTAAGAACTACTAATTAAGGTTTGAGGTATCGTACTACAATAATAATTAATATTAGCAAGAAAGTTGTTTTTTATACCTACAACGTGTTACCAAAAACCCTATAGCCGAATATGGTAAATAGGGACATTAGGGAGCATCAAACTAAACAACTTTTATTATTGGACCAACTCTGAAATCGCGAAAAAAAAATCAGCTGCTTCATACAACAAATTAATAACGAAAAAATCACACAAAATCATATTTAGCTTTAGGGTTTTTTGAAAAACGTATAAGTTACATTATTTAACTATAACTTCAAATTAAGAGTTTTATAAATTGTTACTTTGTAATACCTACTTTTATTCCGACTTTCTTTGTATACCTAGGTATCTTCATGTTAATGTCTATCTTCAAGATAGGTATCTTCATGCTTCACCGCATGTTACAACATTTTCCAAACATAGGTCTACAGACGAACACCGGTGGATGGCGTCGACTTGTCCGCAGTTTCCCGGATTGTTGGTCACGCTACAGCCACACGTCCGGTCAAACAGGTTGCGCTTGCGTCTAGGCCTAGGGGCCCTATTTTTGAATCACTCGGCTGGCGTCGAGCGCTCGTTTCTACTGATTTTCGTTCGACATCTCATTGTTTTGAGTCATATGTCGAACGAAAATCAGTCGAAAAGAGCGCTCGACGCCTGCCGAGCGATTCAAAAATAGGGCCCTAGGTCCTTGACCAATCGGCGGCTCGTATTCCGCGCGCAGTTTGCCGCGCGGCAGGTGAGCTGGCGCACGTGTTGCGCGCGAATTCAAAATTCAAATTCGTATTTCGAACTTCGCGCGTTCCAAACTTTTTACTTTCGAAGTTGCGTCACTGATTACGATTTTGTAATCGATCCTTTTTTGTTTTTATCGAGTGATCGTATTGTGCCAGTTTTGTGAATAATGAAGTGATGGTCAAAAGTGCGTTGAGTGAAATAATTTTGAGTTTTTTTTTTACTGTGAACAAGCACCGTTAAATGGATTTTAATTACTTACCTACTTATTGAGAGGAATTCATAAGAAAAGTAATTTTCACCTGTGACACATTGTTGTCATTTGTGAATCTACCCGCAAGGATTAAATAGAACACAATACGTAAGTTTGCCTTTGTCGTAACGCAATTAAAGTTTATTGTTGTTTGTAGTAATGGTACCTAACATTATAATTTTATTATTCTAAGATGATTACTTTAAACGGCTGTATTTGCATAAAGTATTCGGTAATGCTTCGTTAGCCACACAAGTAAGTGATTTCGAGACTTATTATAAAATAATGGGTACTTACAAGCAAATTATAACAAACTTAACAGTGTTACATAAAAGTAATTACCAAAGATAATTTTAATAAATTACATCAGATGTTAGTAAGTAAGAAAGAGATATTATACTTTCTTATGTACTGTTTCTAGATTTGGAATGGCAGAATCATACTTTTAAAATCCTCTGTAAAGGATTCTGAAACGGTTGGCCAACATTACAAATATCCAAGCGAGAGGAGGTCGTGTTATTGTGAAATTACATTATTAAATTCAGTACAACATTATAACACACTTTCGGATGATATAATGACGTGGAGGAGGACGAGGAGGAATGTCAAAGTCAAAGACAAAGTCAATAAAGACACATATCATGTGTGTAGATAGTCTTGTATGCAACATAATTAGGTATTAGAAGTATTAGAACAGTCATGTGATAATATTATCACATTCGTGTTTTAATACCCATCATTATAATGCTGTGCTACAACACAGTTGCATAAATAACTAAAATCAGCTCTTATTTTAAGGGAAGCAAAGAAATCTCAGGGCTCGGAGGTGATATAATTCCTATAAGCCTTCAGGTTCAAAATGTACACTTCCCATAATGTACACCGGTTTCAAAAGGTACATTTCCCGAATGTCCACTTCCCGTAATGTATATTTCCCAAAATGTATCTTTCCCCAAATGTACACTCTTAAAACAGATAGGGTACTGATTGGATACATTTTCAAGTACCAGGATCACATTAATATGGAAAGAACTCCTTTTACTTACAAAAAACTTTTTTTATATTTTTTTTTTTTATCTGTTCGATCACTTTGAGTTTTCGTTTTTTTTCTTGCCTTCGTAAATTAAAAACTGTTCCATAGTACCAGGATCACAGAAATATGGAGAAGGTTAAAGGAAAGGAAAAAACGAAGAATATAACAAAGTGATTCAAAATATTATAAAAATGACATATTTTTTTTAAATAAGTACTTAATAGAATTTAATCATCCATATTTATGTTTTTTTTTTCTCATTTATTATCAATAAAGTATTACAATTTTTTGTTTACATTTAAAGCACATTAGAAACCACTGAGATTTTAGATTAATGTGCTAGAATCCGCTATTTTATATGTATTAGGTATTAAAATCTATGATTATACTAATATTTTTACATAATTGTTAATTGTTACGATTTTATATTATCTTGCTTACTTATAATAAAACCCAGTTCGATCGCTGTTATCCAACTCATCAACGAGCAAAATCTTTAGTCTTTTTCTTATATTTTTTATATTTAGTGATTCCCGAAACTCAGGGTCAAGTTTATTTATTAGACGTGGTAGCAAATAGTCAGCAGTGCGGCTGCCATATGTGTTACCTGCGGCTATCGTAACCAGCCTGCCGCTTGTGATCGCCCGCGTACCTTTATTGTGGGAAGCTACTTTTTTAATATTATTATTAAAGAATTCTTCCACAAGAAGCTGGAGCACAAACTGGTCGTGCACCGGCAGTACATTACAATGTTTGAATGTGAGCCTGGTACTTGAAAATGTATCCAATCAGTTATTTCTATCTGTTCTAAGAGTGTACATTTTAGGAAACATACTTTTTGGGGAGTGTAAATGTACACTTCCTAATAAATTTCCCAATATATCCACTTCCAGTAATGACGGGAAGTGGATATATATTGGAAATTTACATTTTGGGAAATGTAGCTTTTATGAAGTGGACATTTCGGGAAAAGTAGGTACCTTTTGGGAAGTGGACATTTCGGGAAATGTACCTTTTGAGAACCGTGTACATTATGGGAAGTATTCATCTTAAACCTGAAGGAACCGAGCGAGCGCGAAGCGCGAGCTAAACGTCTGGGC
The DNA here is from genome assembly GCA_943789525.1 of Agriphila geniculea. Lineage (NCBI taxonomy): Eukaryota > Metazoa > Arthropoda > Insecta > Lepidoptera > Crambidae > Agriphila > Agriphila geniculea. The sequence goes on from OX038871.1 coordinate 26,463,190, forward strand.
AAAAATTCTTTCGTATGTCCGGCGGATGTCTGTCTGTCCGTTTGTTCTCCTCCACAGCTCGCATTTCTCAAGCGATTCTCATGAAATTTTGTGGGCACATTTGATAATTATTATAGATTTTTTTAGTTAAGACAGTTTTTCGAAATTTTTCAAAATGGCGGACATATGTAAAGAAACATATAAGTATCAGCCGTTTCGAAAAGTGATCAAAAATGTAAGTAAGTAACAAAAACATTTTTGTTATCAGTGCAATACAAATTAAAAAAATCACATACATAAGTACTTACCTAGGTACCTACCTACATGTACCATGAACTCCTTTTTTGGGCAGTCGTGTAAAAAAAAGGTAATTACAGAGGATAAGAATTTAGATTGAGCGGCCAAAGTTGTACTGTGTTATCAGAAAACGTGAATAGGGAGTTAATTAAAAGACTAAGATAATGTAACTATAACACTTTTATTACCGCGTGTATGTGAAGTTTATAGTTTAATGCGATCGTAAAAGTTATCACAATAGTTATAACTCAGTGCTGTTATATTAGTTTCTTAAATCAGCAAGTATTGAACCAGGTAAAAATATGTGTTTAAGGATTTTATTTCTCAAAAGAATAACATCATCATCATCATCATCATGAGCCTCTTTGGGTCCATTTCTGGACATAGGCCTCTCCCAAATTCTTCCACCGGGTCCGGTCCTGCGCCTCCGTCATCCAGTTGTGTCTCTCTGATGTCATCAACCCATCGTTTCGGAGGGTGGCCTCGTGGTCTTTTGTCTGCCCATGGTCTCCATTCAAGGATCCTTCTCGCCCATCGTCCTCGATCCATGCGACCTACATGACCAGCCCAACTCCCCTTACGCTCCGAAATTACTTGCACCACATAAAAGAATAACACATTCACTTAAATGGGAATCTTAAAAATTACATTATTTAAACAGGTGATTCAGAGAAAGAAACAGTCCTAAAATTAAGCGAAAAATAACCTTGAAATAAACTGTGTCTTTATAAAACCATATTTTTTTCCATTTCTTACTTATCTGTTTAAAATAGTATGTAGAAATAAAATTAACAAAACACCTTTTGTAAATAATATTGCGCGAATGGGAATCGAACCTGCGTGTTCGGAAAAACCAGACAAAGCTCTTTGGAATCCTTTTTGGTTTACATTAAAACTAAAAACATAGAGTTAAGAAATAAAGTTCGGTACTTATTTCATAACGGACGGATACAATCTTTTAACAAACGTGACTTTGGTGTTATTTTAACATTGAAAATGTTTATATTTTCGTGATCGAGTATTAACATTGAGAATTTTTATGTTTTCGTGATCGAGTATTAACATTGAAAATTTTTATGTTTTCGTGATCGAGTATTAAACATAGTTAACATTGAAAATCTTTATGTTTTCGTGATTTTATAAAATTGTGACATTTGCCTGTAGTTTCGTAGATATTGAGTGGTATGTAGATGAACAAAATGTCAAAATGTGCGTCTGCCCGAGGGCTTCAAAGTGCAATTTAAATTCCTAAAATCAGACGGTAACTTTTAGAGATTTTATAAAATTTGTAAATATTTCAAATTTTTTTCGCCGACTTGGAACGAGAACTTCCGAACAATTTTATTTCGAGCTCTTTATTCAAGAAACGGAAAAAATACCTCTCGGGATAAGCTACAGCTTGAGCCATCTTAGGAGGCGGGCGGACAAAAAATAGTGTAGGCTGTAGTGTCCCTGTTTATCGTCGCCTACATTGTTAAATGAATCGCATTGTTTCCTCTTTTTATAAAATTCTAATATCTTTGCATTGTTTATAAAAATTCATGATGATTGATTGAGCAATTAAAGTTAAAACGTGAAAGAGGGAGATTACATGATCAGTCTGGCGCCAGTCCATTCCATCAGAACAAATTTTGGACCATCAGGTTATAAGAAATTCAAAGTCTACATCTACACAGACATGGAATGTACTGGCGCCAAACTGATCATGTAATCTCCCTCAAAACGTAACAAACAAACAAACTTGCTTTCCAATTTTATAATATAAGTTAGTACGTACAGGATAGGATGGACTTACAGATAAGTAAACAAACAACACGCCTTCATCAAGTAAACCAACGCCATAATTCGCATGTGTGTCGCTGATAATTTTCTATGCCAGCAACGTGGTATGATGCTTATTTTCCGGGGCACTGGGTGTAATGTAAGAGCCAGCGTCATAGTGGAAAATTGCCACTTACATACTGTAAGAAAGACCCGACAGTGACGAGCAAAAATGTCAGTCATCAGGGAATCTTAAACACATCTATTAAAGAAAAAATTTCTGTAAACCTGTAAACATAACTTTATACACTTTACATAGGTACCTACCTAATTGTTCAAATAACGCTATTGTCAAACTTGGACAAAAGTTTGTATACTACACGTATAATTTATGAAATGTCCACCAAAAAATATTGTTTTAGGTTTAGGGCTGTTTGTTTACAAACATTCTTTCCGTAAGTTGGATCGATTGATACGATACCGATTTTTGACTCGCGCATGAGAACAAAACCTACGTTGTTCCTCACACGTTTCCATTTAAAGGCTTCATTTCGAAAGTTTTTAACTCGAAAATCTTTTATAAATGTGTATGGTATTGATGTTATTGTTTGTTGTATTGATGTTTTGTTGTTCTGTAATCGGAATACAATTCATTTCTACCTTTAAAGCACATCAATATAGCTAGCTTATTTTCGTTTTTTCACGCTTTCATCAATTTAATCATATAAAATGAATAATACAGAATCACCGGAAGTTGGACGCTTAATGACTGACCGTGACCGTAAATACTTAATAGTTAGTTATTATAATGAAATGCAAAATAAACAGTTGTTTGCATAATAAACAGAAACAATTGTTTCTGGAATAAAACTTTCATAAGGAAATTTATTTTTACTAAAAAAAATCCCGATAAACTTACTTCAAGACCACTTTTTTCAACAATATGTTTCACCAACGACCTCAATCAATCAATATCCCACAAACCCCTTTTGAGAGAACACCAATTTTTCAAACAACAATAATCCTTCTGGCCATTTCTAGTCAGGACTTGATTTTGTCATCAAAACTCAAATAATAATGACGTGTGATGACGTGTCGTACTACCGATAGAGGTAACCAAGAACCTTATATTCATAATATAAGGTTCTTGGAGGTAACTAAACAAGGATATGCCAATAAAGACTTCAATTTTTTTCCTAAAAGAGGTTCCACATGCAATAAATAAAATCGCAACCAGCCCCACCTCTAAATCAACAATAACTCTTCATAATCTGGTCATTTGTAGTCACGACTATTACAACAAATTATGTCATCAACATAAGAATGATGTGCCGTACTGTCGATAAAGGGAACCACACAAGGATATGCCATAGGGGCTCGGCACAACAGGTGTGGTGATTGCACGCAGTCGGTGGACCAGAACGGGTGCGTCACGCGCCAGCGCCACCCTACAATGATTATGTCAATAGTTTATTGATCTAGTTTCCGTAGAATAGTGCCCGAAGCACGAACGTCTATTGAGAAAAAAACGCGCATAAAAAATTCGGTAGTTATTTTGTATGGTAAATTTTTACAGCACCATCTATCACCTAAAAGCGAATATGAGATTCCTCATAGACAAATTCTCTATTGCAGTGTTTGTTTCCCAATTAGTGGTGGGTGCGTGTCCCCCCAGGGGTACGCGAGGTGGTATCAAGGGGTGCGCGTAGCAGTCTCATACACATGATCTCATACATATCTATAATCTATTTTTTATTTACCATAACTGCAATAAGAACTACGAGAGTTTCAGGTTTTTATCGAGGGGTGTGTAGAAAATGTTTTCCTTATATTTTTTTAAGTAAAAAGATTCTTAGGTATTTATTTACACTAAAAAGATACTATTATTGACTCAGAACAAAAAGTGCTCCATAAAGTTTGCTATTAAAACATAAAATATTTAATTTGTATTTATTATAATGTTTTCAAAGTATTAAAACTTCAAACATTATGGCCCATGGGTTTCGTATATTATTAGTTATTCTGTGACTCAATGGTGTATAATAATATGGGAGCTTTTGTTATTAAATGTTCACATGCCGCACGCCATTCTCGCTATAGAAACTTAGATTTCAAAAACTTAATGTGTTTTCACATTCTCATAGATGTTAATATGATTTCCTTATTATCCAAGACACTGTTAAAATAGAACTAAAATCACTTTGTAACAAGCGAACATTTTAATTGTTCCTTTTTATGACTACTAGTTATATCGTTAAATCACAAAATGCGTCGCCACTACTTACTTTGTGGTTAAATACGGAAACTGAAATTACTAAATGAATGTATTAAATTGTTTATGAGATGTGAATTGTTTATTATGGTATAATAATTTGAATTTAAAAAGCCGAATAAGTGCTACGAGAAATCATAGCAAGTGAAAATTCCCTTTTGCTTCAGTACAATATTTACTTATATCATGTTATTTACTCCTTTGGAGAAAAATATAATGATGATAAATAAACCGTGAGGGTGTTTATTTCACTCAATACGCACGCGAGATGTATTATTAGAAGTAGATAAAGTACTATCCCAAAATATATTTAAAGTTTCCTTTGATTCGATGTTACAATCTTTATTATTTTTGCCCGTTAGCCAAGGAAATATCTATTCTTCGGCGTTTCTAAGCCTCTTTCTTTAATATTTAAGAATAACCTATTAATAAGATAAGAAATAAAACTGTAAAAGTAAGCAACCAAAAAGAAAGTAAATAGGAAAAAAGAAAATTGGCAAGAAAGGCCTGCCAAAATGCGGGAAGCTAAGGTAAAAAAGCCTCTTTCTTGGAGATACTTCGTTTCAAAGAACCTATATGAATTCTCTTAATTATCTAAGTTCGTCGGTATGTATTCAATATTTTCCAGTTAGTTGTCCGAGACAATAGGTACGGAACCCCTCGTGGGACCACACCGCCCGTGACCTGCTTTTCCTCTTTGTTCATTCATAAGTCGTCACAATTGTGAGGCAGATACTATTACGACACGGATTCTATAGTTTGTCGGTTCGCTGCACCTTTCACACTGGATAATAATTGAAGTTTTTACAATCAATGCGAACGAACTGGCTATACAGGGTTTTTTAGGGTTCCGTAGCCAAAATGGCAAAAAACGGAACCCTTATAGATTCGTCATGTCTGTCTGTCTGTCTGTCTGTCTGTCCGTCCGTATGTCACAGCCACTTTATTCCAAAAGTATTAGGACTACATAGTTGAAACTAAGTAGGCAGGTGTATTCTGTGAACCGCTTTACGATTTTTATACAAAAATAAAAAAAATAAAAGATTACGGGGGGGAACTGAAACTGAAAATATTTTTTTTCATCAAACCAATACATGTGGGGTGTCTATAGATAGGTCTTTAAAAACATACATAAAAAAAAAAAAAAAAAAAACCGACGACTTGAGAACCTACTCCTTTTTTTGAAGTCGGTTAAAAATGACATTGAGGTTTTTAAGACTATTTTTTTTTAAAGTCAACCGTTTGAAAAATATATGCCGCCAAAGTGGTAAAATGTGTGTCCCCCCCCCCCCCCCCCTTTAACTTTTAAAATAAGAGGGTGAAAAATCTAAAAAAAATATAAACTATAGATCTTAATAAACACTTTCAACGAAAATTGTTTTGAACGAAATACAGTAATTAGTTTTCGAGGTATAGTACATTTTCCAAAACCGCAAATATAACTTTGTCATTCATACAAACACTGTGAAAAACAAAGTTATTTTTTCAGACGAAAAATGATAGCGGTATTAAAATATGGTATGGTATAATGTACCTACGGAACCCTACTGCGCGTGGCCCGACACGCACTTGGCCGGTTTTTTTAAAACACCAACAACCTCGAAGAAGTGGATTCTACATTATAAACAAAAACGTTTTTTCTCCGACTTTCCGAAAAAGAAAAAATATATCGACTTTTCATACAAAAATCGATCAGTTGTTCGAACATTTGTAGGGAAAGACGATTTTTTTTTGGAATAGTCGTAGAACAAACTTTGTTGTTAATGATGTTAGTAATCTACTGCGAGGTTGTTGGTGTTTTACAAATAACCCTGTATAAATAATATTTTTCTTAATGCTAATTTATAAATACATTGGTTCTTCATCAGTTTATTGTCATTTCACAAACGTAGACTCAGTTTTTATGGTATTTCCTGTTTGAAAAATTTTATGTTTTGTATTTTTTCGCCAAATTCTAAATGAAGTGTGTGTTAATTAACACGAACAAAACACTGCGAAACTGTACTAATTTACCTAGTTCGTTAGTTTACCGATATTCACATGCCACTATAAAGTCACAAAATAAAAAAGAAAAGTTTCCATACGCACAAAATTAAGCAACTGGTTCAGCATCCATATCTAGTTGATTAAAGTAATATAATAAGAATAATCTTCCAGCAATTCATGTGAAAATTAACGCTACGCCCCCTAACACCTTAAGGAGATAACGCATTTCTCAAAATCGTATCTTAAAGCTCTCAGTTTTAAGTTGAAATTCAAGTACAGCGGCGTTTACTTACTAAGTGACATTAATGTAATTAATAGGGCATTTATTATAATAATAGAGATAATGGAGTGTGTGCCAGTTCCTCGCGCTGATTACCTTGCACGTGGGAGCAAATATAGGCATAAGATTGTGATATGAGTATACATTGAGTACTTATTTTAGACTCTGTACGAAAAGATGAATTATATAAAATACTAGCTTCCGCCCGCGACTTCGTCCGCGTGGATATTAGAGAAAATCCTTAGGTAACCTTCAACCAGGATCCGACCAGCCGTTTTTACGCGATTAGGCGGGTCCCCCCCCCCACTAAGCAAGACAGAGCAAGGCAAGACAAAAACGAAACGACTGGTCGATCCCGTTCCCGTTCCTGTTCCGTCCCGCTCCCGTTCCCGTTTCCGTACCCGTCCCGTCCTGTCCCGTTCCCATCCCATCTCGTTCCGTTCCCGTTCCCGCTCTTGTTCCGTTCCCGTCACATCCCATTCCGTTCCCGTTCCCGTCCGGTTCCCGTCCCCGTCCCGACCCACTCCCGTTCCCATTCCCGCCCCGTCCCGTTCCCGTTCCCGTTCTCTTCCGCCCCGTCCAGTTCCCGTTTCCTTTCTCCCCGTCCCCTGGGGCTGAATCATGCATATCCACCGAGTTGGACTTCATGACACGTGTTTGACTATTTATTTTTAGACGTGCTCCTACGAAGTTTAAAGTTGTAATATCTATTTTATATTCTTTTTCCATACAACATTTGAACCCCATTTTCACCCTTTTAGGGGTTAAATCATGTACATCGTGTTGGACTTTAAAATAAATGTAATTTTCGCAATCACCATCCCATAAAACCTCAAGAACGATATCCATATCGATTTTTATGTTTACTTACCCCATTTACCCTCTAAGGGGTTGATTTTCAAAATCACAAAATATATGTTTGCCTACTTATTTTTAAACGTGCTCCTATGTAGTTTAAAGTTGTAATGTCTATTTTATATTCTTTTTCCATACAAATTTTTAACCCCATTTTCACCCCTTTAGGAGGTTAAATCATGTCCACCGTGTTGGACTTCAAAATAAATGTCATTTTCGCAATCGTCATACCAGAAAACCCCAATAACGACATCCATATCTATTTTTAGGTTTATTTACCCATTTCACCCCTATTTCATCGCCATAGGGGTTGAAGTACTAACAATAACAATATACTTTGCGTTAATTTTTCTTCCATAAGCCTATATTATAAATTAAGTGATTTTTACTTCGAAAATGAAGGATTTTCTTCTATACACAACTTCATACCCTTTTTCACCCCTTTGGGGGTAGAATTTTGAAAAACGCTGAGACCCGTATTTATTAATTTTTAATCGTCAGCCTAAACACAAAATTTGAAGATCCTAGCTTCAAAACTGAGGGACTTTCATACAAACTTTCATCCCTTATTTCACCCCTTTAGGGATGGAATTTTCAAAAATCCTTCCTTAGTGGATGCCTACACTGTATAAGGTATCTGTGTGCAAAATTTCAAGTCTCTAGGTCCAGCGGTTTGGGCTGTGCGTTGATAGATCAGTCAGTCATTCAGTTTACGATTTTATATATTAAGATTTCTAAAATAACTGCATTTTGACTGTTTTGGAAAAGTCGTAGAACAAATGTTTGTTGTTTATGATGTTAGTAATACTTCTGCGAGGTTTTTGGAGTTTTACAAAAAACCCTGTATATTTTGGAGGGACGAACTATTGTTACCTTATTAATCAATTTTGGTTGAATTCTCTTTACATGGGCCTTGTTATCTACTTGTATGTATTTCGAATAAAATCTTACTATTAAGTATTACAGTTGTGAAAGTTTGGATGTTGTTGTTAACTCCGGTTAAACGGATTTGGATGCAATTTGGCACGAAAATAGAGCCTGGCCTTTAACAAAAAATACTTTTTATCCCTAGAGATTTTCCGAATGTCTACGCGGAGGAAGTCGCGGGCGTTAGTTATAGTTACAAATAGGGTTGCCAGGCGTCCGGCTTTAGCCGGACAAAGGTAGGCTTTTTGATTGAGTGTCCGGCCTGTCCGGCTTTTGTTAGGCTTTTTTACATTTACTTACGCACTAACTAGACTAGACTAAAAAGGTTTAAAAAATGATAATAATTCATTAGTGTAGAAGTTTTGTTTTGTTCAAAGTTTTCTTAATTTTAATTTTGAGCTTTCCCTTGGGAAATAATAATATTAATGAATGATTTGTAGTAAAAGATTGATTCATTATTCAATTTATTTTATTTCATTAGAACTTCAGAATTTTTATAGTAAATGTTTAAAAAAGCCTAGTTTTACGTAAAAACAAATTGTCGTGTTTATTACTAAGATACAAAATCCTTAATAATTTAGGGTGTCCGGATTTTGGTTCCCTATGTATTTGCATAAAATTTTAAGGCATAATATGTCATGGCATAATATGATTTCGCCGAATGATGTTTACGCATAATATTATTTTGTCATAACAGCTTATGCATAATTTTTTTAAGCATAACTACTTTAAGCATAATCATGTTTAAGCATAATATTCTTTAGCATAAATTTAAACACGCATAATGTTATTTACGCATATTTTTATTAACAAAAAAATGACGACGTTTAAAATCACGAAAGAACATTTTACCTAAAATACCAAATCCCGAAGCTTAAAAAACCGAAGGTTAATTGAGGGTTACATGCCAGCAGGTCGATTCTGGCACTTCGCCGGCCGCTGCCACGGCACGCTCGCTTCGCTCGCTCGGCTCGTGCGTTGTTGGTCGCAATGGAACCTTACCTCCTCCTCGCTCGCTACGCTCGCTCGTCGTCGCACTTAATAGACCTAAACAGACTTTCGGGATTTTTATCTATCGGTATTTTAACTTTCAGGGTTTCGAACTATCATCAGTCATTTAATAATCGATCTTTTAAGTTTCGGTCTATTGGATATCGACATTAAGGAATTTCGGTATTTTAAAAATAGGTGTTTTATGAGTGCAATAAGTGCGTAAAAATATTTATTCTTATTGTTTTTGATTTTTATGTCTAATAAATATTAGGCGAATAGACAATATGCTTAATAACATTATGCGAAAACAAATTAGTCTAAATGATAATTATGCTAATATAAATAGTATGCCAAAAACAATTATGCGAAAGTATTATTATGACAAAAAAGATTATGCCAAATCCGTTATGCCAAATCAATTTAGGTATAAAACAATTATGCGAAAACAAGGGATCCCCCGGATTTTTTACCCAAATGTCCGGCCAAACTGGCTGGTCTGTCCGGCTATTAGGTTAGACGACCTGGCAACCCCAGTTACAAATAATTTTCATACTTTTCAGTGGCCATGTCTTCCCCGGAAGACGCGGGCGGGTGCGTGAACAGGGCGTTCGAAGGCGCCGATGACGGATTCCAGACCATCGACCTGCGCACGAGTCGCCGCGGCGCCGGCGCTGATCGGCTTCAATTGGTAGGTACCTTTTTTAATTAATTCTATTTTGAAATAAAACACTTTTTAACGGATACTAGCACGGTATTATTGAAAGTACTTTGGTAATTTGATTTTCCCGACGTTTCGGCACCTTTGCACGGGGGACTGAACTTGAGTCTATTTTGTTATTTTTTACCGACTTCAAAAGGAGGGAGGTACTCAATTCGACCCGTTTTTTTGTTTTTTGTATGTACACCGATTACTCGAAGACGGCTGGACCGATTGAAATGATTCAAACGTTTATCATATTAGGTAAACTCCCAAGTTGGTCCCATTTTTTAAAATTTTGAAATCGGTTCAGTACTTTTCAAGTAATCTTGAAAAAAGCACGAAAATAGTATGATTTTGTGTGAACTACCTCGATGATCAGTCGTATAACTTCTTTGTTTATGAACTGAATAAGATAATAATTTTTTTGTTGGAAAAGGGATATCTTAAGTGTAGTTCTTTAACCGACTTAAAAAAGGAGGTTCTCAGTTTGACCCGCATGTATGTATGTTTCTCCGCGATTAACTCACGTTTGGCTGAGCCGATTTTAATTTCTACCTAAATAATATACCTACACTACCTAATACAAAAGGTACCTACACTAAAAATAAAAAAATAAAAAATTGTTTAAAAAAACAAAAAACCGACTTCAAAAAACCTACCTCTAAAAAGCAAGAAATAATATTCGTAATAATAAAACACGTCTATAGAAGTCGGGTGGGGCTTTTAGAATAAAAAAAAGGGATTTGTACTCCAGCCCCACCCGACTTCAATAGACGTGTTTTATTATTACGAATATTATTTCTTGCTTTTTAGAGGTAGGTTTTTTGAAGTCGGTTTTTTTCCATCTGATGTTTGCTTAGTGGAAATGGTGCCGAGCTAAATTCGTCATTCGAACGCTTCAAAAATTTTTGAAGAAACAATATAAAAAAACCGGCCAAGTGCGAGTCGGACAAGCGCACGAAGGGCTCCGTACCAAAAACGGCAAACAAATTACGTTTGTTGTATGGGAGCCCCTCTTAAATATTTATTTTATTCTGTTTTTAGTATTTGTTGTTATAGCGGCAACAGAAATACATCATCTGTGAAAATTTCAACTGTCTAGCTATCACGGTTCATGAGATACAGCCTGGTGACAGACAGACAGACAGACAGCGGAGTCTTAGTAATAGGGTCCCGTTTTTACCCATTGGGTAAGGAACCCTAAAAAGACAAATTTTTACAATTTAAAGTTTCTGCACCCTGAGCGAAAGTGGCGCCGCGGTGAATTTTATTTAATATTATAATTTTAATACACATTTTTAATAATGTTTTACGTAGATTTTTTAGGGCCCACAGTCTGGTATTTTTATTAGACATTACATTCCCTCGTAGTCAGTGCTAGAAGTAGATAGAAAAACTGCTAAAAGTGCCGTTTTTGACACATTTGCTATCTAATTCTACGAATGACTACGGTGATACCTTCTAAAAATACTAGACCATGGGCCCTAAAAACTTCACGTAAAACGTTATTAAATTTTATCATTATTGAAACCAAAACTTCGGTCGGTCACTACTAAGTATTAAACATCATGAATCATAAGGTTTTACGCTCTGTAGTTAAGTAAGGTACGGTACCTGACATTAAACTCCCATAACTCATTGAAATATACACTATCACTCTTCCACAAATGACAATAATATACTTAGTTACTATACTATAGGTTTATTACGACGAGGGCATTTTTTACAAGTTCTGCTAAATTGTAGTAAAAAATACGCTGTCGATTGTAGGTTTTATTTCCTTCCTTAAGAGCGCACCGAGCCTCCACTCAAGAAAAAATCATTACAACGAAATAACTATGTTTAATAAAATTCTGAAAAAATAAAAACTAGTATTAGTTATAAACTATTTTTGTATGCGTTTTTTTCCTGGTTTAAATGTGTTTGTGTTGTTACTGGATTAACCCCTAATGTGGCCACTTTGGGCGTTAATCCAGATTTTAACTAATCGAGCACATTTAAAATAAGAATTAACGCATACAAAACAGTTGATAGATAATAATACTTACTAGTTTTTATATTTTTCAGAATTTTATTAAATGTAGATAGTTACCTATTTCGTGGTAATGATTTTTTCTTGATTGGCAGCGCTAGTGGACGCACGATGCTCTCATATTATTAGTGCGAGCGGAAGCAAAATCCTACTAATATTATAAATGTGAAAGTTTGTGGGTTTGGATGTTTGTTTCTCAATCACGCAAAAACTACTGAACGGATTTGGTTGAAATTTGGCACACAGATAGAAGATAGCCTGGATTAAAACATAGAATACTTTTTATCCCGATATTCCCACGGGAACGGGAACCACGCGGGTGAAACCGCGGGCGGCCGCTAGTTACGTAATAAATAAGTCTCCGATAGTCCCATCCCATAACAGACTTTTAAATGAATATTTTCCTCAACTCCAAAGTATTCTGCGATTGAATTAATGCGATGTCTATCGTATAACTGAGTTAAAGCTATATTCTAACAGTATGAAAGCAACCGGAAATTCTCTTAGGTACATACTCTGCTTAAAAAGCAATATTCCGAAGCCTGAGAAAACCTTTTACTCGCCACTCTCGATTTCCCCCCAAAAGCCATAAATATGGCGCGAATTTAATTTTGTACCAAATTCAAATTAAAGTCACGTCAAGTTCTCGCACGTGCGCAGTGTAGTGCTGCGTGCAGAATATAGAAAAGATTCAGAGCAAAACAAGACGTATCACTTCATATTGTGATTATTGTGTCGTAAATTGCGACACTGCTTTTGTTTTTGACACGCTTATTTGTGTTACGTAACAAACAACAAAACAATGAATTCTATAAAATGGTGCACTGAAAAGTTGTATACATTGAAACTATTGTGTTATTTACCTTTATCTTTTTAGGCAGAGATTATGACAAATCGTTAAAACAACTTAATTTTCATAAATTAACAATGTTGCCGAATTAAGAGATAGGAAAAGAAATTATCCTAATAAAAAAAAACAATTGAAGAGTCGGTCGACAAGCAAGATAATTTTATTGGTGAATTTTCTTTTTCTTTTTTAATTATCTACCTATTCAAAGTTAAGTTTCTGTACAACGTAGGTAGGTACCTAATAAATACTTTTTGGTCAAAAGCTTCTGTAATTCCTAGTTGGTCTACCCTCCCCCTTGTTTATATACAGTGGCAGGATCACCTCGCTTCCAGTTTCCCGCGTGGGGTCGTTGCGTTCGGGTCGCGTGCCGCTCTTTCTCCCCAAAACTTTTTACGATTAAACGACCGGTTTTGGAATGTTTTGATTTTCTTTATTATTTGAAGTTGTGGCCATTGGATGCTCGGAAATGGTAAAAAAACCACTTATTTTTTTATGTAGTTAAACTTTTGTTTATGTTAGTAGGAATCAACAAATCTTGGAATTTTAGAAAGAAAAATCAATATACCTACTTAATGTCTTCCTTCAAAAAACGGAATGAACTTCTTAAATTACTTTCCTGTACATGTATTTAAATTAAGAACTAGCATTTAACAAGTAGGTAAGTATGTATGTATGTTACTGTAGTATTTTATCGTCAATAGGGAATATGCTCAATTTTGTTTTAATCAAAATCAAAAGTATAATGCGTAAGAAAATCAACTGTAATATAAAAAAAAAATCTTTTGCGTTTTTTTCTCGTGATATAGTTACTTGAAGTTAGCACGCAGCAGCACCCGCCGAAAACGCTCTATACAAAATGGTGACGTCACTTGTCACGTTTCAGGTGTGTTTCAGGCGCGTTTAATATGGAGTTGGCCAAGAATTTTCAATTATCTCCCTAAATTTTACGTTTAAGTACACATGTGTCTTACAAAAAATTTATTCTTATCCAATATTCTATCGGACTGTTTAGTGCATTATATCCGATTATTAAAAAAAACTTTATTTTCCCCTGATTTCATCGTGTGATAAAACTAAAATAATACATTTTTTTTTCTGTTCTATCATGTTTCTATACGTGTCTGCAGCGATCAAGCTCTTTATCAAAATCGGTGACTAATGCATATTCCCTATTAAAAATAGCAATGCAAAAAAAATAAAAAGTGGTTAACTATTATTATAAATTGTATTTGGCATTGTGTATATTATAAATAACTTATTAAGTGACACAGGTATTGTTGTATTTGATGGTTGTTATTTTTAGTTATATTAGGTCCATAATATTAGATCCCAACCTATGAAATCAGCTATGAAATTTCCATACTGAATTTTCTTAATTTATTTAAAAACCATGAACGCTAATATTTTAAAACTTTTATGCATTAATGTTTAAACACTAAGATAATGTACCTATGCCACTTAGGTTAATCGAAAAAAAATAGTTTTGGCTAAGTTCAAACAAATAAAGTGGACATTTTTGCTAACCAACAAAACAAAAAGAGGAGTCATTTTTAAGGTATTTTTTATGTTTAGAAAACTATAAAAAGATATTTTTACCTTTGATAGCTGTTGTCTATGATGGTCATTATTCGATATAGTACTTATCAAGCAGTTGATGATTTTTTAAATCATAAAGTGACGAGGTTCTTGTGAGAAAAAAAAACGCCAATTTCATAGTGGGCTCCCAAATCACCCAATATATTTTCAGCATTCTCATATGCAGTGCACAAATCATATTTCCTAAAAAAATATTTACTAAAGATATGATTCCGATCTCGGCAGCAAGCAGCAGTGTCGCGACTGCATAGCTATGCGGTCGCGACACTTCTCCGCTCACTTCAAATTGAGCCTTTTAATCATAATTTTACGGATCAATTCAGAGCGCACTGCTGCTTGCTGCCGAGGTCGGACACATACAATGATAAAAATTTTGGAGACTGAAAACTTGAATTTTATAATAATTTCAAATTAAATACTGAAAAACAGTGGATTATTAAGTTTATGTGAAAAACATTATTAATAATATAAAAAGCTACCTAATTTCAAGACCTATACGTATTTCTGAAAGCTCGTCAGTACTTGGTGTGAGGAGGTCATTACCATCCGTGGCCTGGTCATCGGTCAGGGCTCTATATAGTTGCCTACTTTTCTCTTACAGTGTTTTTCACTAATGGCTGGTATCGATTTATAAATTATACTTACTGGCTGTTTGTAACTATTTTTTATCATGTTGGGCAGCTTCAATCAGTTATAAGTTACCTACTTGGTATAATAGTTGCCCACTGAGTATTTGTGTCACTAATTTTCACTGCTAACTTAAATTATTTGTCTCCCACATGTAGTCGCCCGTTTCACATATTTTTTGTAATCCATAAAGTCGCCCGTTTAGTTTTTTGTCGCCCAACTGCCGGGATTAGTATTTTTAGTATCCCATTAACAGTTGCCTTTAATTATTTCCAATCACCCAATTAATTAACTCCCTTTTTTATTTTGTTTATGGACTAAAACTTCTAAAATTCATTCATTTAAGGGGCCATAATAGGAAAACATGGTTTGCGCGGGCCATATTTTTATATAGAAAACGTAAAGTTGTAGCCACCAAAAAAAACATACGACAAGCTAAAGAGATTATCTAGTAGCTACAAGTATTAAATTGTGTATAAACCTCACAGATGATTGTAAAAAAAATTCAAAAGATCATCAAAAGCGCTTGTCGCGGGCCATATTTTTGGCGTAAATAATAGCGGAAACGTATTGAATTCTACATCAAAATACACTTTAACATATTGTACAGTTGCTCCAATAATTTTTTTACAAGAAAGATAATTGTGCTAAAGATAATGATGAAAAAACACCGAAAAACATCGAAAAAGTGCAGAAGTGAGGTTATTTTCCATACTCTTTACACGTAGAGAAAAAGACAGAGACAAATGATTTCGCGTAACGGAGCCTTAAAGCTAACATTACAATCATTTAAAGTTTTCGCAACACGGCAGCTCTCCGCAATAAATTTGTCTTTGGAAATCTTTATTTCAATGAGACAATTTTTTCTAAAAGTTTTCAAATTCGCATCTAAAACGTTTATTGCTCACCCAACTATTATTTTATTTGATTTCTTTCTTATTTCAGCTACAGCTAAGATAAAAAAAACTCATATCTTTAAAGTTAGTAAGTCAATCAGTACTTCCTATCTTTTAATAGTTACTTTTATAAAGACTTCAATCTACAACTCTCGTCATGATCTCAACTTCTAAATTGAGTACCTACCTATACTTAAATGTACAAAATATTCAAATTAAAAACGTGCTCACGTAAACATTAATGTGATCAGCACCAATCCAGCCTCAATTAATGTTTCAATATACACATTGACTTAATCTATTAAGTGATGTAACAGCTTATTGGCTTAATCCAGAGCACAAAGGCCAGGATATCAGCTGTTGCCTTCATCCATTGTGTGGCAGACGTGGGCATTGTGATGCACGGCGTAGGATCAGGCCATGACGTCACGGGATACAATGTGCGTGATGTGTGGAGCAAGGAAGTAGACTCTCAGTTGAATGTATAGGAGCTTGCGTTAAATAGTTTGTTGATAAAAGCACAGAATACATAATAGTACAAGTATAAAAGGCACTATGAAGTTGTCTCTATGGTATTGCCGTTAATAAAAAGTGGTATTAAAGACTTGATTCTAAATGAGCTAACGAGTATTATAGCTTGTACTTTTTAGTAGGTACTGTAGCGGTAAATAAAACAACCATATTGGTGGATTTAATAACTTCTTAATTAATGATAATCTAGTTGTTACTACGATATCTGTAAAATGAATCAATTTTGTTGAAAAAAAAAAACAACGAATCGAAATCCATTTTGCGGTTTTTTAAACAAAATAGCGGCTACCACGTTGGGCGCCAGTTTTTACATAAATTTATAGTAATTTTAGAATCTCTAATAAAAGATATGAGTTTTTATAGTTTTCACCTGTCTATTTATTGATTATTCTATCAAATAATTAAAAAAGACGAAATTAAATTAAACAGGGTGTTAATTAATGTCCCAAAATGGGACCAGAAAACCGTCGGACTTTCAAAATGAACAACTTTACTATAGGACCAACTCTGAAATCACGAAAAAAGTCAGCTGTTTCATACATTTTGATATTTTCGTTATTATTGTTTTAATGAAACAGCTGATTTTTTTTCGAAATTTCAGAGTTTATCGCATAGTAAAATTGTTCAGTTGGTTGGTCCGAAGAAATAATTTTCCCATTTTGGGTTCATTCAACACTTTATACTCAGCAAACAAATAGCCACTTCTATTATCTTCACTGTTCTATTTAAGTTAATGTCTACCAAAAGAAAAAAAAATACTCATCATAACCATTTAGAAAACACCGAATGCTTTTGTTGAACACTTGCTGGCCGAGTTTGCGAACCAAAACAGTATGTTGCCGCCCATCATTTAAATTGCAAATCAGTACTTGAAACTGTGGTTTTTTGCACCGTGTATTTTTAGGGATTTATGAATAAATGGTTCTGCAAAGAAAATATTTTTTAGCGTTAAATAAAGACTGGTGAATTAAATTATAAGTAAATTATTATTATTAAATTGTAATAAGTTATCACACAATGTTCTTATACGATATCTACTAAATAATATACTAGGAAAAAAAATCGACTCGCACCATATATCATACTAGCTTCATCCCGCGACTTCGTTCGTGGACGGTTCGGAAAATCCTTAGAGAACCTTTGACCGGGATAAAAAGTATCCTTTGTTTTAATCCAAGCTATATACTATCTTTGTGTCAAATTTAATCCAAATCTGTTCAGCCGCTTTTGCGTGATTGAGAAACAAACATCCAAACTAGCATTGAAAATGGCGAAAGATACACGTTTGTTTTTTTCGCAACTTTGAATCTTTCGTGTAAAATACGTGAAACTTTCGAAAAAAACAAATTAAGGTTGGTCTTAAAAATACAATCATACTCGTATAATACTTGTTTTAATTTTTCATGTAATTAACAATCAAAGATGTTCATTCGGTCATGGGAACTCTGATTGGAGGATGGTAGATTTAAATAAAATTATTTCTAATATGCCTATACAAAAACTACTATTTTGAAAAATTCCTACCTTTTTGGTCGAAAATTTTCTAGTAAGTAGGTAGTTTTGGTGTCGTATCAATTCTGCTAATGGTAGTTTTTTGATAGAATGATTTTTAACATGGTATTTTTTACTTTTCATTATTTTTTTACAATGGTAAGTAGTTTTGTTTCTACCGTTTTAAAATTATCTACGATAATTTTTTATTTTCGCGCATTGTTTGAGAAATGTACTATTCTTTTGGGTCTTGTTGGAAAACCGAAGCGAAGCGAGACTGCGTCACTAGCAAAGAAAAAAATTAACTAGAAAGCAAGATTGCTTTCTAATTTTTAATAAAAACGTGTTAAAATGAAAAATGCGAAAAATACATCGAAAAATACGTGTAAAAAACGTTTACTTGCGAAAGATACATTCGAAGAGCTCTATGAAACTTTCTGTATTTTATTGAAAAATACAGAGGTCCTTTGAAAAATACATTTATTTAACATGTTATTTTCAACGCTAATCCAAACCCACAAACTTTCACATTTATAATATTAGTAGGATTCTCAGGCGAGAATCGAACCTTTTGAAATCCGGTCCAAATGCTTTTACCAACCACAAACACTAATGACTTGGTAGCTCAGTTGGTAAGGGCATTGGGCCTAGGGTTACCAGGACCAAAATTCGGAAATCCGGTCGCAAGAGGTTGAAAGTCCTGATTTTTGGACAAAACTCCGGTCTTTATTTCAAATTTAAAAAAAATGTACGTCATTTACAATGCACAACTTATATTATTATCTGCTGGCAACAGCTTTCCCTTATTTTTATGTAAAATTTTACACAAGTGGGTTGTTTCTTATAAGAAATGGGCATCTCTCAGAAAACCACACATTCATAGAGTCTAGTCGGGGCGTGCGCGCGCCGCGCGCTCCCAGCTGTGCCACAGAATAACTAATAGTACAAGTGCTGTGCGGCGATGATGGTTTAGGCAAAATCATAACAATCATTGATGGTGTTTTGATTTTAACCAAGCATGATTGAAAATCCGGTCTCGAATGAAATCCGGGCGGAGTCCGGTCTGAGCTCTTAAAATCCGGTCAGATGGTAACCCTAATTGGGCCAGACTTCCAAAGGTCGCGAGTTCGATTCCCCTCAACCTGAGAATATGATCTGGTGCGATCCGATTTTTTTCTAGTAACTTATAATTAGTATTTTATAAAAATAGCAAAGTGAATGCTAAAATTTTAAATTTAAAAATGTTATAGTTATGTTTAGGTATTGATAGAAATAATCTCTTGAACGATGCAAGTAAACGACTACAAAATCCTGGAATAGATCTAATAACAAAAATACGTAAGTGGACCCAATTTAGTGATCATATTTCTAAAGGCGTGATTCAATGCTCCTTTTAATCTACAATCGGAAACACCCACAGAGTGTCCGCTCCGTACCTTATGCCGACCACAGCATAATTTACTTTCAGTAGGAAAGATAGTGTAAATTAGAATAAAAATAATAAATCGGTCCTTTGTTGGATAATATTATAATCATTAAATTTTTACAAAATAAAAAACTTTAAGCCACCACATATATAATTTAAATTTATTTGGTTGTATTGTGGTTTTGAGACTTTTCTATTTCAGTTTAATTTTATTTAAAAACACTCTGTGTGAGTGTTTTTAAATAAAATGAAGAGAAGAGTGAAGAATATTTTGGTAAGTGGAATTTCAATGCGGTCACACATAGACATACTGCAGTATCCTGTCTATTGTGGCACGTGCTCGTGCGCATTAAATCTTGATTTAAGTACAAATATACAGACAGTCATACATACTCTCCGTCAAATATTTATTACACTTGTTCCGGTACTAGAGCAAGCATTTATTAGACTCATTGGATAAACGCAGTTCTTAGTAATACGGTCATTTAACCAGTTACCAAAGGTACCCACTATTATTAATAATGACTACTTTTTATTATACTATTTCATATTTTTCCCCTCAACTTTTGCCTGTGTAGCTATAAATTTTTATTTATTTATTTATGGTGAATAGCATAATGTAATACCCATCTATTTTTAACCAAGTTTTGGTTACCTACGTATTGTGGCTGTCTACATCAGGGAATGATAACGTTATTTTTAAATGTAACGTTATTACGTACGTTACGTATTTTTCTCGTTTTTCCAGAACATGAAATTTTCATATACTTTCATATAAGTATTTTTCTTTTCATTTCGCTGGTAGCAGGTTTTCCATCGCTAATTTAGCTTCCGATCTTAAATCTGGTGGAGTGCAGTCAATGTTCATTTCATTTTCACTTTCAGAATCATCGGACCCTTATTATAATTATTTTTTATTAACAAAATAACAACAAACTCCGCTTTATCTATCGATATGTTACTTTCAGTGGCTTTACCGTTGATAAGCTTTACCGCCAATTTTATTTTACAGTTTGTGCCGAAAGGTAAACGCATCTGTGGCTATACAGCCACGAGAACGCAATGTGTACGATAGATGAGTTTTAAATTCAAACAGCACACCGTTTCATACAACATTGCCGGCGCGCTTTTCGTTCCAACGCGCCGGGAAGTGATTTAGGTTTTTCAGTCTACGTAAATATGATACTTCGCGTGTTCTTTATTCAAAAGTAACGACAATATTTCTGCGCATGATTAAGAAAAAATATATAAGGATGTGACTTTGTGACAGAACACAGAACCTATAGGACTACGTATGACTGCGTGCGTTGCGTAGTACTTGTAGTATGGTCTGTGAGTTCACAAATAAAATACGCAGTTGCGTAATAATATACGCAGTTGCGTATATTATTTGCACAGTAAAGATATTTATTAGTTGAAAAATCATATACCTATTTATTCTGTGTCATTTGTTTTTGAAAAACATACCATTTGAGCTACTTTTTAACGCGAGGTCTGCAGCTCACGGAGCCACTAGTAGATACCAGGTGCCGCACGGGTGCTCTTAAGGACGTTATCACAATTATGTCACAGAATATAATAGTCTTATGGTGGTAACTGTGAGGGTAATGTCAAAGTCAAAGTCAAAGTCAAATAAGCTTTATTCAAATAAACTTAATTATTAAGTACTTTTGAATCGTCTATATTTTCCTACCACCCGTTCCAGACTTTTTTAGCTGACAAGAAGAAAAATAAAATTAAAAAATAATAAAAATAACTTCTTTATGTCGAATAAAGGTTGCACAAAATATCCATATCCCTGGGGAATAAGTGCGCTGTGGGTTGTAATGATGTCAGCCTCTTGTGTATAACCCAGGTGCAACTTGCGAAAATGGTAGGGTCTATAACATCGTAAATGATTTAGTATGATTTAACCGTGACAAAGTCACTTCTGGAATAATTAAATAAAAGTTTTGTTTACATACTTCTGCCATTTGTTTCGTAAAATATGTTTCATGTTAGAACATTATATTTGTTAGAAAATATAACTAGCGTAGTTGCGTAGCACCTGTATTAATGTCTTATCAAGATTGACAATTTTATAGCTCTCGCGCTTAATTTCTGTTCTCCTTATTGAAATTTTAACCGTTTTAATAAAAGTAGCTTAGGAGAACCTTAACCTTCATTGGAGTTACTTATCTTTTTTTACTTAGGTAGTTATTCGGTTCATAACAGGCGCGGTCGCAGCAGGGGGGGGGGGGGGGGGTCACTAATAATAATAATTGCTTTTCTGTAAATAAACCACTGGATTTCAAACCATATTTATATTTGCCTAATCAAATAACAGAATATCTCCAATGAAAAGCATTTTTCATTTACAGCCAGCTTCAGAAGACTGTGACGTTCCGGACGGCGCGTCCCACACCAAGCACCGGACGCTGGACTGCGGCTGGGGCCTGTTCCGTCCAAAATGGCTGCAGCGGTTCCGGACGGCCAAGTGGGCGCTGTTTTGGTTGTGCTGGGCGGGGGCGATACAGGGTAAGTTCTATTTTTACTTTTTATGATAAATACTTTCATAAGTAATTATTTACTTATGAAAATGTCAGAGTAGGTTTGCACCAAGTATCAACGCTAGCGGTGGTCGGGTCTGATGACGTAATTTTTTTAATGATTGAGAAACTATTTTGTGATACGTTTGGCTAGGAATTTATATACCTACCTACTATACAGAAATGAAATACTATTTTTATTTCAAACACTTTCAAATACAACATTTTTTACAGCAAACTGTAACGAATCAAAACGTGTTTCTAGAAAAACCTATCAAAGAAAGCGATAAGACTCACGCGTGCTACGCAAATCCATTTCAAAAGCGAATAGGAAATGTGTTGTGTTGAGATTATATTTTCTTAAGAAGAATTTCGTATAAAACTGGTTTGATCTCAAAAGTTGACACATTCTTGATTACATACTAGTGGCAGTATTTCTTCAAAGCTTTTTACGATCAAAACAAAAAGGCTAAATCATAAGTTCGATGAACTTAAAAGTTTACTTTGATATTTCATAGAAACAATATACCTAAACAAACATAGGTAAAAACATTTAGTAATGGAAAAAAACTAATAGTGTCATCGGAGCGAACGTGTTCATAAATTGTGCCATAACTTAGCACTGCGTTCGTGATCAGTTTCACAACGCATATTTGAGGAGCGAGCACGAATACATGAATGTGCATACGCAAATGATACAGTATCGACTGTTTGTAATAGCATAGAAGTATACAACAGTATGGTAATTATCGCTTAAATTGTCTTCTTGAAGTTTGTTAACGGTTGTGGCGAAAGTTATGTAAATTAGTGATAGTTACAGTATTTCTCTGTAGCCAATCATTTGAAGAAAGTAAGGCAAACAGATTTGTCTTGCTGATTGAGATATTTTTACGGAGTGGAATGCCATGCCTAGAGGTATAATATTTAGTCACATTATTAACCTGTAATTCAAGAATTTCATTAAAAATTTTGGTATGTACAGTACATAGTCAACGGCGGCATGTCAGACTATAGGTAGGTACGTACACATTTTGAGATCGTCTTTATGCCGTATGTAATAAAACCTGTTTTCGTAGTTCAACTATTTAACTTACCGTGCTGACGTGAAAACATATTAGCGAGGGAAGTATGTTTCTCTTATACGAACAAATTAACCGTCTAGGTACGCTGAAAGTTATCTATGAGAAAAATCGATAACTGTTAACTGTTGTTGAGAGAAATATTTGGGCAATAACGGAAAAACTAACTTTTTGTTTTTTCTTGAAGAAAATATTCTTAAGGTTCACCAAAGAACGCCAAAATGCAATTGCCCCATTTGGCCGTTTTTAGCCCCGAATCCTTTATTATACGCCTAAACAAACAACCCAAAAGGCTTAATGAATTAATAAAACACAGTAATTAATATAAAAAACACAAACTAGAGTTTCCGCAGGGAGCTAACTAGATTTACACGGCGATTTGCTCACAAAATTAACTCAGCTGTCCAAGTTATAAGCGAAAAGATTTTAGATTTCTCTTTATGACTAAATGTCAAAACCGTTTATAAATACAAAAAAAAACCGTTTGTAAGGTAAAAGAGCCTGCGGGACATTGAAAAAAACACTATATAGGTAGTATCGAAATTTTTGTCCATTTGATTATACCTAGTAGTGGACCGTTTTCTATTTTTGTAATAAAATAAAAACATTTTTTAAATCTGTTTTCTGTATTTTTCTAAGCTTGTTTTTCTCTGTTATTTGAAAACACAATTTATGTCGATGACCGTATTTCACGTACGAGAACGTAGAGAGCGTAGAGAGTACTCTCCCGTATCTAGGGTTTCCAGATTTAATAATAAGATGTTCTGGCTTTTTCCCTGACTTTCCAGAAAATTTCCTGACATTTGACATTTTGTACATCTACATCTTATCTACATACGTTATTTAGTTTCATTATTAGTTACAAATATTTGTTACACTTTCTTTTTGGGATTTCAAAAATCCCTGACAAATTACAGTTTTGCCCTGTTTTCCTGACGGATGACTGAAATGTCTGACATGTCAGAAAAATTCCAATCATCTGGTAACCCTACCCGTATCTATAGACGAGTAAGTAATGAATGACTTGAGTAAAACTTGCAATTTTCAAATGCTCACATGCAATTTACTAATCTTAATTTAAAGATTATATAAATATTATGTGCACCAACACTGCACTAAAACTGCATTTATGATTAAAAATTATACTATAATTGCACGTGAATATTATACCTATTAGAAGCATTTGAAATTTGCAAGTTTTACTCAAGTCATTACTTACTCCTCTATAGATATGGGGTACTGTGGTGTATGTAGATATAGAAGTAAATAATAATTTCCCGCTTGAGTTTGTATTTTAAGCCACATCGTGATTACGCGAGAACTGTGGTGTTATTCTGTGGAGCAAGAGGCTAATAAACTGACGAAATTAACACTGGAACCCCATTATTTCGGTTTGGATGTGAAAGTTCATTTAAGCATGCACCAGCAAAGAAAAATATGAACAAGCAGTTTTTTTAGATGTTATTTAGATAGTACTGGGAGAGAGCTTTAATTACTGAAATTTTAGAAATTTAGCAGTGAACTAAGTAATCAAAGTTAGTTAATAATGTTTGAATTTTCAATGAAAATGTTTTCTTTTACGGTTCTCGCATGCTATTTAGCGACAGAAACTTAGTGCTAATAAAATTAAGTTCATTAGATATATCAAATATACAGCAACTTCTTTGTTTATTTAATTGATAAAATTAAAGTGTCTATTACCTAAACACACTAGATACCTATTAGAAAAAACGTCACTACCATTTTTCACACGGTGGTAATTAAAACTTTTGCACGTTGTCCACAACTTCCGGTAGCGCTTAATCATAATGAAATTGAATATTAAAGTTATTACATTTGCCATTAATGGAGTGTAGTTGGTAATTTCCCGCGGGATGCGCCGGCAACTCCGGAATTGCGGGATCCGGGATCTCGGCCGGATACCCAATGACAACTAGTCGAATCGCTAGTGGGAATAGGATTTGGACTCAAATATTGGAAATAGCAATAGAAGCTTTGTCGAAATGTGCATTTTGGAAAGTTATCGATCTCAACCTTTGTACTTAGGTATTGTATTTTTTTTAAGTGCTAGTTTGATTTTTGTAATCAAATGAAGTTTCCATAGTTCAATAATGATTTTCCGCGTTCTGTGTTCTGCCTGTAATAAAATTAAGAATTGTAAAAAAGGTGAAAAATGTTAATTAACATTTTTTATATATAATGCAAAAATAATAATAAATAATTGGTATGTTTTAGTGAATTAAAAAGTAATCTCTTATATAAAAGTGAAGGGGTGACTGACATATCAACGCCCAGCCTAAACCACTGGACCTAGAGACTTGAAATTTTGAACAAAGATATTTTATAGAGTGTAAGCATTCAATAAGAAGGGATTTTTGGAAATTCCACCCCTAAAGGGGTGAAATGGGGGTTCAAAGTTTGTATGGAAAAAAAATATTAAATAGACATTTCGACTTGAAACTTCTTAGGAGTACTTCTTAAAACAAATAAGCAAACACGTGTTTCGTGGTTTTACGAAAATCAACCCTTTAGGGAGTAAATGGGGCAAAAAAAAAAGCCGAAAATGACTGACAAGTAAACGCAGAGCCCAAACTGCTTGACCTAGAGACTTGAAATTTTGTACAAAGATATCTTATACAGTGTAGGCATCCACTAAGAAAGGATTTTTGAAAATTTCATCCCCAAGGGGATAAAATAATAAATTAAATTTTGTATGAAAGTCCCTCAGTTTTGAAGCTAGGATCTCCAAATTTTGTGTTTAGGCTGACAATTGAAAATCAACCCCTACGTTTTTACGCGATTAGCGGGCCGTGGCGGGCCTCGCACGAGGCTGCTCGCTTGGTGAGGACTCGCCTAATGGCGTAAAAACGGCTCCTCGGATCCTGGTTGAAGGTTCCCTAACGATTTTCTCTAATATCCACGCGGACGAAGTCGCGGGCAAAAGCTAGTAAATAATAAGAAGGAAGTAACAACACAATTTTGTTAATTTAGATAAAAAATAATACCTTTACTATATGATGACCCACCGGTGCTGTAAACAAAGCTTGTACTAAAATATCTAAATTACGGATAGAAATAGAAATCAGCAAAAAATGTTTTCGTTCATCACATTTGAATTGAACTCGGGACCTTTCTCTCAGGAGGCAAGCGCCAAGCGGTCGTCGAAATGCACGTAAGTTATTGTTACTCTAATGCGCCCCAACAGGGCCGTATTTTATAAGCAAGATAAGTAACTTTATGCCGGCCATTCTAAAGCCATTACGCTTACCACATATTGTAACGCACTACAACTATATTACCCGCGATGCTTCCTTTAAGAATTAGAATAAATGGATGCGGCAAAAAATTTAAACCTTTCTCGTATTTTTTTCACTTGCCAATACCAATCGTATTAACAAATTACGAACAGTTTATAAGCAAATTGTTGCTGGAAGTCAAAGTTCTTAGATTGATAGATAAAGAAAGATTGCAGCTAAAATATTAATAGGTTTTGTATGTTATGTAGTTCAATGTTAAGGGATTATTATCGATTATATGACGGTGGAAGAAACAGACTCGTTGCGCCGACCCCAAATAAATGGCGTCAAATGTTGGAAGATGCTGCGAAAACACCTTCGATCAAAAACATCGACAATCTGTAATAGTTAAACATTACCAATCATATTTTCTGACCAGCCCCCTTCTCAAATGACCCACATTCTATTACGTATGAACGCTACGCTTATAAGTATGAGCAAAAGACATGTCGCAAACTTTTGTAAATCACAGACTTTGATAATTATATTGTATGGAATTTTCCAGCTTACTGCTAATTTTATAATTTACTGCTTATTTTAAAGCTAATAGTTTAAACGCTACGCTCAATAGGTATAGCATAATATTGAGCGTACCGTTTAAACGCATAGAATGTTGGCCATTTGAGTAGGGAGCAGGCAACGTTTCTTTAACTAGGATTTATTTAAGACGTACTACTATAAGTATAAGACGAACTAAAATACACTGCTATAGGGATGTTGACTTATGAATAAAATAATGAAATACTAATAAAAATCGTAAACATATCAAACTTTTGGAGTAGCTTGTATACCTCTTGGTTTTATATATTGCGTATTATTTGTTTTATGACCTTTCAAAGTTGGGTGGACAAGTCCATTTAAAAAGTATAAAATTTGTTAAAATAAAATAATACATTTAATTAGTCCGTAAAATTTATAGCAAATTCAAGTCATTCAGTCAAAGAAACAATTTTGATAAACACAATATTTAATATAGCTGCCGAACTAATTTCCTACGCGTTGCATACAACGTAGGAAGGCGTGACGTCATAACTTGGTAGCCGTTAGTATGGAGCGTTTTCGGGTGAGTCCAATTTTGTGCATTTCAAACTGTGATATCTCGGGCAGTTTTCATGCTAGCGTAATAATTCTTATACAAATGTTTTTTTTAGGGGTAATTTATGTAACATAAAATAAAAAAAATAGTCAACATGTCTATTATCAAAATAACACATCCTTTGCCACTAGTGTTGGGGCATTCAATTCAAACCGCAATACTGAGCTTCGCTGTCATTGTAACTAATTTCATCATAAGTTAAAAAGCCACATCCAGAAGGTAATGTCCGTGTGCACGGTTAGTTTGGTCGTAAATCTGCGTTACGTGTCGGTCTGGCGCCGCGGGAGCCGCCGACCAACAGGTGTAAGCTTTTTAAACATGTTTTATGCCATTATTCAGGATAGTATTTCACTACCATTGGGAAAATGTGGAAAACGTAAAAAAAGTTTTCTTAAAATATTCACTGAATTTTCTTTACATTAATCAAGCTACACAACAATAGTTTGCATTTGTTGGCAACTCATAATGATGAATTTTATATGGATACATAAAGTTTAATATTTGTCAAACATGCATAAAGTAATAGGCGCAATTTTTAAAGCTATCGCGTTGATATCTTTCGTAGGACTGTGATCACATGCAATCATTTATGTTAAAATCTTTGACATACAAAGCATTGTGGTTGATTGTCATAAATCATTAATCATTTCATCAAATGTTTCACGACTGCATTGACCCGGCAAAGGTCATATCAGAATTTACTTTTGCCGTAAAGTGCATTAAAAGAAAATATTTATTCGTCATAATTTTGGTAGCATTGAAGCTTGATTTTGTATTATTATGTTGAATCTACATTTTCTTCACGAAAAGTTGATTTGACGACGGATGCTATCCAAACCAAAGAAATACAAAAGTATTTGACTTAATGCGTTGTGCTTGTGTTGTAATTTTTTAATGTGTTTATTTTTACATATCCGTTTCCAAGGATGCATGCGGTTATGATCAGAGAACAGAGCACGACTAAAGAAAGATTGAATGGGTTTAATTTTGAAACTGCAAATTCGAAACGACATTCTGCGCAACTGCCTAAATCTAAAAATAAACATTGCGAAATCTTTATTTAACATAGCCTAATACTACTCAGTAAATATTATGAGTGTACTCTGAGCTATGACTAAACTAATCAACTGTTATTAATCTAAAAATTAAACATTACAAAATTCTTATTAAAGTTTAACATAGACTATCATACTACTTAGAGTACTATCACGGGCGTAGCCAGAATTCTTTATCGGGGGGGGGGTTTTAAGAAAATAAAACTACAACAATGTAAATGAAATGACATTTATATTTTTATTAAATGAACCCATGGGCATTAGAGGACCGCTCGGAGAAATAAATATTTAAAATTAAAAATGTAACTGAAATGCATGTAAATAGTAAAAAAAAACGGCCGGGCAGCGCGATTTTTAGTCAGTTTCATCCACTAATCTAGAAAGTTATGATCTTGCCTGTCTATTGAAAAAAAAACGGCCGCGCAGCGCGATATTTCTTCAGTTTCATCCACTAATCTTGTAAGTTGTGATCTTGCCTGTCTATAAAAAAACGGCCGCGCAGCGCGATTTTTAGTCAGTTTCATCCACTAATCTTGAAAGTTATGATCTTGCCTGTCTATTGAAAAAATAACGGCCGCGCAGCGCGATTTTTAGTCAGTTTCATCCACTAATCTTGAAAGTTATGATCTTGCCTGTCTATTGAAAAAAAAACCGCCGCGCAGCGCGATTTTTCTACAGTTTCATCCACTAATCTTGTAAGTTGTGATCTTGACTGTCTATAAAAAAAACAGCCGCGCAGCGCGATTTTTAGTTAGTTTCATCCACTAATCTTGTAAGTTGTAATTTTGTCTAACTATTGAAAAAAAAACGGTCGCGCAGCGTGATTTTTAGTCAGTTTTATCCATTAATCTTGTAAGTTGTAATCTTGCCTGTCTATTGAAAAAAAACGGCCATGCAGCGCGATTTTTAGTTAGTTTCACCCGTTTCATCCATTAATCTTGTACTCTTGCCTGTCTATAGTAGAATAAAACGGCCGCGATTTTTAGTTAGTTTCATCCGCTAATCTTGTGATCTGTAGTTTCTTACGCGAAAATTAATGTTTTCTAGAGAACTTTCAGAAAGTTATACTCCTCGCCTTGCATAACTTTATTTTAATGTTATAGATCAATAAATAGATGATGCCTATTGTATATTTCGGGGGGGTTTGAACCCCCAAAACCCCCTCCCTGGCTACGCCCGTGAGTACTATAGATATAACCAAACCAGTCTTCCATAATTATGAAGAAATGCCAGCCATAACGGACAAGTGATTCGTTTGTGCTATCTCTTGATTCCGTCCACGGATCGAACAAGTCTTACTTACATAAATTACGTACTTACTTACCTATTGAAGCGAAAGCCAAACAGCGAAAGTGAAGGTCGCTTATCATGATCGTGATTATGTAATATATTGCGAACTTTTAGTTATGTAATCGCTAACATAGTAAGCTTTTGTACTTACTTCCTTATTTTTAAAGAATAAATCAGTATTTTTAGTTTAAAAATTCCTTCCTCGTATCTAAATTCATGCATTTAACTGACTTCTTATGATTATACCATAAAGTTAATATACCTGATGGAACAGGTATATTAACTTTATGGGTTAAACTCTCATCTTCCGTTTTATATATTGCTCTAGAATTAGATGTTGTAGGTATTGATATAAATATTATATTTACTGACTGCGGTAAGGAGTATAAGACTGTTGAATGCTTTTCTTTCTCCGACTACACAAAAAAGCTTCAACCTCAACTTTTGACATTCAAAACATTGAAATTTAATTTAACATACTCGTTAATCAATTGTTTTAAATGCCTTTCCACAATGTCTTATAATAAAAAAAAAACCCTTTTCTTAACACTTTTCTGTTTTCACCATCACCAGTTCACAGAGCCAGTATTTCAAAGAGACGAACCGTAAACAACCCTTATACTTCCCGCGGGGGTAGTTCACAAATCAAGAGCTTACACCGATACTGGCGCCCTCTGTACATTAATACTAATATCTTTATATTGCTATACCGCGTATTATTGCCCCGTTTTCCATAACAAGATTACCGCGTCGACGGGACCCGTAATAATGAAAAATAGACGGATTTTTTAATTTAATTTCGAAATTAAAAACGGTAGCGGTAGATTTATTGTAAATTACACTGGCGTTTATATCGAACCAATTATGGCTGAAGCGGCTTTAAATTATCTATTGCAAGGCAATGATATTATGAGCGAAAATATTATCTAACCGCTCATTCTTAAGCGAAGTTTTGTGATTAGTGAAAAATTTTACAGCCATTTTAGAATTACATTTATTCTTACTTTAATATTAACGTTACTAGAACGAAGGATGGTCTTTAAGTCTCGATTAAGGTGGCACCCTGACCGAATGTGGCGCCGCGGTGAATTTTATTTAATAATTTATTTAATTCTAATACACAAATTTTAATAAAACTTTAAGTGGAATTTTTAGGGCCTATAGTCTAGTATTTTTAAACGGTATCGTTATACTCCCTCGTAGTCACTGCTAAAAGTAGTAGCGAAACTGCTAAAAGTGGCCGTTTTTAGCACATTTGCTATCTACTTATACGAATGACTACGAGAGAATGTAGTGATAACTTCTAAAAATACTAGAACATGGTCCCTAAAAATTCCACGTAAAGTTTTATGAAAATATTTTTCTATAAATAACTTATTAAGTAAAAACCTCCGAGGGCGCCACATTCGGTGGTAATAAATAAGCAACCTTTTTGTACCGAACTTATCTGTCAATCAATTAGAGCCATTCATTTAGCCAGCCGTAGCAGACCAATACATCAGAGCGCGTGGCGGCGCACCCCGCCAAAGGATTACAAATCCCGGCCACGCGGACGCGAGCATTGAGCATTTTGTCACTGGATTATTGTGATGTATAATACATATCCTGGTTTATATGATGCCAATGTGTTTTTCAAGCCGCGTTAGATATAATCATCATCATTATTGACAGACACACGCAGGACGCTCATCGTGGGTATACGCCCCCCAAGGGTCTCCACTATGACCAGTTTATTATTAGTAGTATAGGCAAAACAATAACTTTGTGTTTTTACGTTTTAGGAAGGGGATAATTAATGAAAAGAGTGAAAGGTCTCTGGTCATATAAAGATTTAAAATTTTAATTATTCTTAACTTTGACGGTTGTGTTGAAGTAAGTACTAAGTTTAGTGAAATAAATATAAGGGTTTTACCCATAGACATAGAAAAATTTTCGCTGCGCTCAAGAAGACCAACAAAGCGTGGAAAAGAGAAGTTAACATCATACGGACACGGTCTATGTAAAAAAGAGACAAAGGATCAAGTGACATGTGCCAACATTTTTTACAGTAAGAGCCCCTAGCGTCCCGCCTAGCAAATGAGCAATCACAGTTTGTTTAAAATATTTGTTAATCTTAATTAGAATTTGAAATAAAGGTATCGTGGAGCCATGGTGTCTTGTGCTCTAAGTAATTGTGATGTGACAAAAAGAAACAATCCAAGTAGTCACACTTTTCACAGGTAAATAAGATATTGCCACACATTTCTCTAAAACCAAATTTCACTACATTTATGCGTTTATCGACGAAGAAAACAGAATGGAACATAATTAATTAATTTCCTTTGCCATATATAGTCATATTTATGTATCTAAGTCATATTTTACGTATCTCATATAAAATGTATGTATTAGTTTTCGGATCACCTGTTTATTGACATTGTTGTTCTTTGACATTCTATTTCTATGGTTTTACCTCTAACAGTACCTAAGCTGACAATCCCACCAAAACAATCACAAAAACTCAATTCAATATAAGTTCTAAGTTTTGTTTTTTCTAGCAAATGAAAATAACTTTTACACGTATAAAGGTTCAGGGACCGATCAACAATTTGTTACGCATAATAACACACACGACAACGTGGAACTTTCTCATAATCTCCACTAAAATCTATGAACTGATGCAAAATTTCCGTGGCCGTAAAATTTGTTCACGAAACAATGACTTAGCGAAATTGAGTTCACTGCTCCATAATAACAATAGAGTTAGTAACTGTAAATAATTAGTGTTTTTACATTTTCAGACGTTATGTAGGTACCTACTAGTAGGTAAGTCAAAAGTAGCTTTAGACAACATGACAATGTTTGACACTAAAAAAGTCTAGTTAATTTTTATTTATCTTTTAAAAACTAAACTAGTGGCTCCGTGAGCTGTAGACCTCGCGATAAAATAAAATAAAATGTCGCCATGAAGTTTTCAAAACACACAGTAGGTACGTGAGTATTCGCAGCTAGATGGTGCCTTTAATTTTGATAATTTTTCAAAATGGGTGAATATTTTTTTTAAATTTGGAAAAATTGGCTTGACTAATAGTACTAGTTATATATAATTATCGAACCTACTTACAAAATTTCACCAGAATCGGTTGAGAAATGCGACCTGTAGAGGAGATCAAACAGCCGGAAAGCTGGACTGAAATATGTTTTTCTACATATCTCCGTCATTTTAATAAATTTCGAAAAATTGCCTCGACAAAAAAATCTATATATTTATCGAATCTGCTCACAATATTTTACCGGAAATCCGGACTGAAATACGATGTTTTTACATTATCTCCGCCATTAAAAAATAAAAAACCGGTCAAGAGCGAGTCGGACTCGCGCACCGAGGGTTCCGTACAATCATAAATATATTTGGATATGTAACTTTAGTAAAGTCTTTAAAAAGTAGGATAAACGGCAGACAGGTAGAAGGGCGAACAGGCGGACAGTTAATTTACAAATCTTAACCACAGCTGCTTATATCTATACTGATATAATAATAATTATATAATAAGTAATAATAATAATAATAAAGAATCTTTATTTCTCTCTCCAACAGTTACAATTGTTAACTATGTTAAGTTATAAACTATTTTAAATAAACTAACATTGGAGAGAACTGGTGCCTGAACTAGGTAGGGTCAGACCCCCCTGTATGACAGGTCACCAGGCTCACTCCACCCTTCAAATTATAACTAAATTATGGTCGAAAACATTGTTTTACACTGAGTGATCAGATTATAAGAATAGAGAGATTAAACTAGTTACATGGGAATAAAGTAATTTAAAAATAAAAAACGAGTATTTAATTAATTAATGAACTATCGCAAGCAAAGTTACTATATGCATCAACTTATAGAAATATGTCGTATACCTACATTCGAGAAATTATAATACTTTATGGTGTTATTACATTTATTACAGTTGTGTTATTTAGGTTAGTTAGAGTAAGTGTTTCAATAGTATTGCTGTGCTTTAGTAACAAGATCTGTCAAAAATCAACACCATAGATACGATTTTTAGGTAGGGATGTTGACTTATGAGTAAAAAAACGAAATACTAATAAAAATCGTAAACATATCAAAATTTTGGAGTAGCTTGTATACATCTTGGTTTTATATATTGCGTATTATTTGTTTTATGACCCTTCAAATTTGGATGGACAAGTCCATTTAAAAAAATTAAAATTTGTTAAAATAAATAATACATTTAATTAGTCCGTAAAATTTATAGCAAATTTGTCAAAGAAACCATTTTGATAAACACAATATTGAATATAGCTGCCGAACAAATTTCCTACGCGTTGCATACAACGTAGGAAGTCGTGACGTCATAACTTGGTAGCCGTTAGTATGGAGCGTTTTCGGTTGAGTCCAATTTTGTGCATTTCAAACTGTGATATCTCGGGAAGTTTTTATGTTAGCGTAATAATTCTTATAAAAATGTTTCTTTTTTTTAGGGGTAATTTATGTAACATAAAATAAAAAAATAGTTAACATGCCTATTGAACGTATTTCAATAATAACTAAGGCCCGTATTTATTAACCGCTTTCAACGTTGAGAGCTATCTTGAGATTATAGCTGAGATGCTGTTGTTTCTATAAGAGCACTCCACATTGCAAACTGTTTATATTACCAAGTAGGAACTTATTCTTCGTTTATTCGTACGGCAAATAGTAGGTAATTATTTTAGAACCAGCCACCAATTTATTATTGTAGTGTTAGGTTGGCCATCTCTTGACCGATAGTGGAACTATATTTTTCCTTAGGTTAGCATGCTTAGGACAGCGCCATCTGTTGACTGGTAGTAAAACTAAAAAAAATTTGATTGTTTTTTGAATTTCTTAAAAAGTGTGTTATATTGAGACATCGTTTTGTTTTTCCTGTAATCTTTACATAAACTACTATCACATAGAATTATTTCAGATTTTTCTCTCTGCAAACTTCGGAGATAAGGGGGGGGAACGGTATTTTTTTTACAATTTTCACCATAAGTCGAAAACTATGCGGCCTAAAAAAAAAAAGAAAAAATGTTTAAAAACGTGCAAACGACGCTCTTTCATATGATACCCCACATGCCCTAGTTGCCCCACTTCAAATTTTTAAGACCCCTTTTCAGTCCCTGTTGTAAAAAAGATATTTATTTTTTTATTTATTTCTTATTCGCGAAATAGTTGGACAAATGTCATCTTAAACTATTCCAAATTTCAAGTTGATACCATTAGTAGTTCTCGAGATATCCAGTTGTGACAGACAGACAGACTGAGTCACACCATAAGGGTTCCTTTTTTACCATTTTGGTACGGAACCCTAAAAACTGGCTTGACAAAAAAAATCTACACAATTTTCAAATCTGCTTACAAAATTTCACGAGTATCGGTTGAGAAATACTACCTGTAGAAGAAAACAGATAGAACTGGAAAGCCGGACTGAAATGTGTATTTTTAACATATCTCCGTCATTTTAATAAATTTCGAAAAATTGTCTCGACAAAAAAAAAAAATATATTTATCAAATCTGCTCACAAAATTTTGCCGGGATCAGTTGAGAAATGCGACATGTAGAAGAAAACAGACAGAACTGGAAAGCCGGACTGAAATAATGTATTTTTAACATTTCTCCGTCATTTTAAAAAAAATCAAAAAACTGGCGTGACAAAAAAATTCTATATTATTTTTGAACCTGCTCACAAAATTTCACGAGAATCGGTTGAGAAATGCGACCTGTAGAGGAGAACATGCAGCGCTGGAAAACCAGACTGAAATAGGTTTTTTTTAACCTATCTCCGCTATTTTGAAAAATTTCAAAAAACTGGTTTGACAAAAAAATCTACATCATTTTTAAACCTGCTTACAAAATTTTACTAGAATCGGTTGAAAAATGCGACCTGTAGAGGAAAACAGGCAGAGCTGGAAAACGGACTGAAATCTGTTCTTTAACATATCTCCGCCATTTTGAAAAATTTCAAAAAACTGGCTCGACAAAAAAAAACTATATAATTTTCAAACCTGCTCACAAAATTTCACAAGAATCGGTTGAGAAATGCGACCTGTAGGCTGGAACAGACAGCCGGACATATGAAAGATTTTTTTGCCCAAGCTGAAGCAGAGACACTTCGCTCGCACTTCGTGCTCGCTCGGTCAATAATCTTCTCCAAAAATTAAACGGTATAAGATGTCTAAAATGTAATTATTTCATTGGTTCATGATTTTCTTAATGTTTTTCAATTTATGTGAATAGAATAGAATAGAATAGAATAGAATAATTATTTATTTTCAATAAGTGCACATACAATGTTTTTGTACAAGGTTTACATAGGAACAGTATATAACGTGTGCCTGAACTAGGAAATCCTGTGTTTCAGGCGATTTAGGCAAATAATATTCACAAAATTAATAAATCACTAACTTATTTAGAAAAGCAAAAAATATTTTTACAGAATAAAGGTTTAAAGTATACATACATTACCAATTATTTTTAGATTAAAACTTAAATAAAATTACAATACTATTTTAATACAACCAATAGTCTCTCTGTATCTTCATAGGACATGCTTTGTAGGACGTTTTTTAAATTGATCTTACAATTTCTATAATTAAGTGGGTAGATGTTTGCTGTACGATTTAATCTATTGTACAGCAGCGGGCCCAGGAATAAATAGAATTTTCTTGAAAAAGCGTAATTAGTAGAAACTCTTTGAGTGCAAACTATATCTTTGCGTCTTTTATTAATTATGTCAGAGCTAAATGTAAGTGCTGAGTGTTGTTTTAATACAACGTTCATTATAAATAATTGTCGAACTGTTAACAAATTACAGGACTTATACAAAAGGTTAGTAGGAAATAGAAAAGGGCGGCAAGTTGACACTTTGAGAATCGCTCTCTGTGCTCTCTCTGTGGTTAATAACAATGTTTTACATGCACCTCCCCATGTCGTGATACAGTAAGTTAATATTGATTCACATAGCGCAAAGTACACCTGCCTTATTATTGTCGGTTCAGCAATATGTCGTAACTTTTTGAATACAAATATTAACTTACGTAATCTGCTATTTAAAGCCGCAATATGTGGCTTAAATGAAAGATTTTCATCTAATATTATACCCAGGTATTTAGTTTTATCTGTTTGATTAATTTTGGGGCACATGCATTGGTTAGCCGAATGGACTCTACAATAATGAGCGTGAAGTGCTGGCCTAGTGTTAGGAAAACATTGTTTACGTACAGAAAACTTAATATAGTTAGTTTTTTCGGAATTTAGTGTTAAAAGGTTATTTTTAAGCCAATTATTTACAACATTGAATCCTCGTTGCGCATGCTTGTAAACTTGTTCTTCCGAGTCGGCCGCGAAAAGGAGTGCAGTATCATCAGCGTAAGATATTATCATCCCATGGTCTAGTTTCATATTACAAAGATCGTTGATGTAAATCAGAAACAGGGTAGGTCCTAAAATACTTCCTTGAGGAACTCCGAAGGATGTATTATCCTGCTCATCACTGAGGACACTTCCAATCCTCACACATTGGGTACGTTCTTCCAGATAACTTTCGAAAAGTTTCAGCTGTGTACCTCTTATGCCTAAAGTCTCAAGCTTGCGCAAAAGGACAGGGATGGACACCGTATCAAAAGCTTTCGCTAGATCCAGAAAAATGCCAACTGTGTGATTACCTTTGTCCAAATTATTTACAATATAATCTGTTAAGTGATGTACAGCATCAGCAGTTGACACTTTTGGTCGAAACCCAAATTGATACTCAGACAAAATCGCTTTTTCTTCTAAGAATTGAACTAACCTATTATTAATAATTTTTTCCAATATTTTAGAAAAAGATGGTAATAATGATATGGGTCTGTAGTTTGAAATTTGACTTTTTGATCCAGATTTATATACAGGAACAACTATGGCTTTTTTTAAACACTTGGGAAATATACCTGTAGATAACGTTTTTTGAAAAATATAAGTCAAAGGAGGCACCAAAATATGACTGAATTGCTTGATTATTTTATTAGATATATTGTCCCACCCAACTGCACAGTCATCTTTCAAACACATGATAATTTTTTCAACCTCAGATTCGTCAGTATCAAGCAATGCAAAGGATTTTAAGGAAGCGCTACAGGAAGGAGAGGCAAGTGCTGGACTCTGTACATTTTTATGGATTTTTTCTGCGAGACATTTACCAACATTGACAAAATAATTATTGGCGTTGTTTGCGGAAATTAAATGTGACGACGAGTGCTCTTGAAGTAAACATAATGATGAGTCATGTTGTTTTGAAGTATAGGTAATATTTTTGATGTGTTTCCATATCTTTTTATTATTTTTTCCCGCTGATTCTAGCACTGATTTTTCGTACTCAGATTTAACCTTTTTTAAAATATTGTTACAAAAATTCCGGTATCTTTTATATGACAATTGTAATATCGGGTTATTAGGATTACGTTTTGCATTTGTGTGCAGTTTATCTCTATGTTTCATGCATCTAATGAGACCCGGAGTGATCCATGGTTTTATATTAAAACTTCTGTTATTTAATTTAACACTCGATGTATTTCTCTGAATCGCTTGCTGTACATTTTGTACTAAATATAACATGCAAAAATGCGGATCAGCGGAATTATATACTGGTGAAAAATCGATGTTACGTAAGTCAACTTCTAGATTATTTACATTTAATTTAGTGACTGTGCGACTATTGTTTAACCTAGGTAGTTTACAATTTAAGGTTAGTAGGGCAGCTCTATGATCGGTTATTGTCGAGTTAGTAACAAGTGCAAGTGAAGAAAAATTTGATTTAAGCATGATATGGTCCAAGCAAGAACCACTTTGATGAGTAGGAAATGTATGCGCGGGAAGCAAGCCATGAAATGAGCATACATTGAGGTAATCTTGGGCAGCTGAGTCAATTTTTTCGGGATCTATATTAATGTTAATGTCTCCAATTAAAATTATATTTTTAAATGAGGATAAAGTTCGCAGTATATTGTTTAGAGAATCAACAAAGTTAGTTGTATTTTTAAAAGCGGATGGTCTATATAAAGCTAATATTGCAAATTCAGATCCCATTTTAATAAGTAAATTGCTGCATTCATCAATGTTGAGTTCCTCAGTAGACACATTTAATTGATTTTTTGCATAGACTACAACCCCATCATTTTGATTATGAGTTCTATTAGTCTTATATGTTATAACCTGGTAATAAGGGAAGGTTATAATGTTTGTCTAACCAACATTCGGTTAAAACGATGACGTCGGAATTAATGTCTAATCTCTGTTGAAAAATACTAAAACTATCGAAATTTTTAATTATGCTGCGAATGTTTTGTGTTAGTATGGTAAGTGAATTATTGTAGATGGAAAGATATTGTTTGCAATTTTCTACTTCACACAACTTAGACTCAGATACAGAGAGATTGTCTAACTCATCAATTAAATTATTAATCATATATTATTAAAAGTAAAAGATAATTAATTTCAAAAATAGATTAAAGAAAATGAAAATTAAATTAAATTAAGAAGGGCTGATAATACCCTTGTAAGCGGCGCTCCTAGGCGCCTCCATAATCGATAGAATTAATGTACCTTTTTTCGGCTAAACATTTTGCAGGGCAGTCTGCGCTACCTGTGTTATGACCATTAGGTTTTTTGAACCTTGAGCATGTAGCGCATTTTGGTTCTTCAGTTTTCTTTGTGCACTCCTTTATTGAGTGTCCCTGTTCACCACAATGACCGCAGGTGTAGATCAGCTCCCGACAAGATTTGGCTGCGTGTCCGTACTGCTGACACTTATAACATCGCGTGACCAAAGTAAAGTCTCTTACAGGGCAAGATGACCAATTAACAAAAATCCTATCTTTCGATATAAGGGCTTTTCGTATTTCGGCGGACACTTCTATGACATAATTGCATGTCTCGGCTTCCTTCTTGCCCGACTTGTGGCTAAGTTTAATCGAGGTCAGGAACGATTCGAGGCTCGAGTTTTCCAATTGGTCAGCTAAATTTTGTTGGTATATACAAGTAAATACCTCTTTTTCTTGCATGGTCACGGGTACCCCGATAACTACGATTCTGGGCTTTCGCTTATGGGGTTCATCGACTGAAAGGCCCGAGTTTGCTAGTTGAGAGGATTTTTTCAACTTTTCAATGTCGTCTTTGGTCTCGGTGCTTATTATAACACCCCCGTTTTTGGTTTTGCGCAAACCTCTAACTTGCAGCTTCATCTCTTCGGGGCAGATAATTTTTTGCACAAGGGACTTTGTCTCCTCACTTGATTTTCCTTTGTCGTTTGGGTAAATAGCGACAGCACTTACATTTGAGGTCTTAATAAAATTATTAGAGCCCTTTTTGACCATGTCAGAGAAGGACACTCCTGGATCAGTTTTTGGTGTCTCCTTAAGGCTTAGTTTGAGGTCCTGTAACTGCTGTGACAGATCAA
The DNA here is from genome assembly GCA_943789525.1 of Agriphila geniculea. Taxonomy (NCBI): domain Eukaryota; kingdom Metazoa; phylum Arthropoda; class Insecta; order Lepidoptera; family Crambidae; genus Agriphila; species Agriphila geniculea. The sequence continues at coordinate 26,503,486 of OX038871.1, forward strand.
GTTGGGCGTTAAGGGTTTGAATCTTCGTATGGGCTTGAACGGTTTTCAGTTTCAGCGACTGATACTGTACAGCCATCTGCGAACTTCCGTGGCTCACTTTACGACATAGATTATTTATGCGTAGTTTTTGATCCGAGTTTAATTTACCCTCTGAGGCAATATGGCAAACTTCATTAAGGCACTGCTCTATATTCGTCATCCAGTTCTGGATTTCTGGAGTTGGTATAAGTTCCAGGGGCTCTTCTTCTTGGTCTTGAGATCTCGGATGTTCCAGGCCACGGGGCGAGGGTGTTGGAGGCGGGGTGCGAGCGGTCCTGCCACCCCGGTTAAATGGGCTACTATCCATCTTTTATCTAATCTCCTATGCACTAAACATTTTCACTAATTCACTAAATAATTTATAATGTATATAATACCTAACACAATGACACAGTTTGTGATTACTGATGATCGGTCAAAAACGAGGTCACGATTTTGCCAGTGATTAATTAATTATTTTAATAAATTTTCGATACGTCTGCTCACGTCTGCGGTATCATGAATGTGAATGCCTGACAAGTTAATAATTTTGACCAGAATCCCAGAATCTAACGCAAATGATTATCAATTTAACCGCCTCTGTGATCTAGGGGTTCGTCCACCCGTTTAAGATGCAGGGGTCCCGGGTTCGATTCCCAGGATAGGGGGGTATAATTTGTACTCGGTTTGGTTTGTGGAAGGGCTTATTTCTCAAGTCCGCCTGGCTAGCTACCACCATCATGCCTAAGTCTGACGCCATAACAACAATTTAAAAATTGTCCTGTTGCGGCATGAAGGCAACGGCTACACGCATGGTAAATACTATGATCCATCGCCATAGAGTACATTTTAACAAAGGAAAGTAAAATATTGAACATTCCATACAAAATACTTTCCATGGTTAAAATTTACTCTATGGCGATGGATCACAATATTTACCATGCGTGTAGCCGGCGCCTTAGAGGTAAGGATAGCCAGTTCCTCGTGTTGAGGATTCCGGGTGTAATGCACTTCCACCTTCGGCCTTATCGTCACTTAACATCAGGTGAGGTGAAGGCCAGGCACCATCCTGTTGTGGATAAAAAAAGTGTTCAAAGCCTAACTCTTTAAAATTTTAATTCACCCGAAAATGTGACCATAGATTAAGAGCACTTGTGGATTGCTGTCGACGTTTCTATTAGGATAGTAACAGAGCCGGAAGCCCCCGGGGGCTAACATGGCGCCGTTTCCGGCCGGGACGCAATAAATGTCGTTTAATAACTGCACGGTAAACAAGATGCGTTTGATCTTTATTTTGTATGTCCCGTCCCGTTATTTGGGTGGCAAGCTATAGAAAACAATAAATATAGCTAATATATATATGTTTGAGTGTTTCGTTGCTTTGAACTTTTGAAAGGACTGATAGGTATTAATCAGACAGTGATATTTGTAAACAACTTAAAAAACTGTTCGAGTGGTGTTGTTTATAGTATAGGAAATATCGGAAACCATACAAACGGCGATAACCTCTCCCACCCACCCACTAAACCTTAACCTACAGCGATGAATATTTGATATGTTTTTGAAATGCCTAAAAACTAGCGCTGTACGTTTTGATTTTTTAAATATCTATAATAGATTTTGAAATATTTGCATTTTAGTGATTTAATACCAAACAAAATAGTGCCAATATTTTCAAATCTATGAATATTTGAAAAATCAAAACGTACAGCCCTAGTTTTTAGGCATTTCAAAAACATACCAAATATTAATTGCTGTAGGTTTAGGATTAGAGAGTGGGAAACGTTATCGCCGTTTGTATGGAGACCGCTTGCTTGATAATCCTCTTAGGGGTTATATGATTTTTCACACACCACTCTAAGAATCTATCCAAACCCTTTGTAGCAAAACTGCGTCTTCGGTACTTTTTGATACGGAGGCAAACTAATGGGTTGAAATGAGATGAGTGAGCGAGGCTTTTAATTGTATTTATTAATATATTTTATCACACACCAAACCAGCAATATGACAGGAAACAGCGACACAGTCTAACGGAACAAAAGCAATATTATAGTATAATAAAAAGGAACAATAATTCAAAGGCACTGACGTCCATTAAACAAGTACGCTGGAAACGGAGTTCAAATCGGAACAAACGATTGGTGACGTTCGCCTGTCCAGCGTACTTGTATAATGGACGTTAGTGTTCAAAGGTAAAACCATAAATATGTATAAAAAGGAGGCTACATTCAGGTACGAAACCAATGGATTTCATTATATTTAGATCATCAGTATAAAGAAATATTTTTGAAAGCGTGAAAGAAACTGCAAAGTTGTTAAGGCTCCGTTATGCGAAATCATTTGTCTCTGTCTTTTTCTTTACGAGTAAAGAGTATGGAAAATAACCTCACTTCTGCATTTTTCGATGTTTTTCATTGTTTTTATATCATTATATTTAGCACAATTATCTTTCTTGAAAAAAAGTTATTGGAGCAACTGCACAGTACGTTAAAGTGTATTTTGATGTAGAATTCAATACGTTTACGCTATTATTTACGCCAAAAATATGGCCCGCGATAAGCGCTTTTGATGATATTCTGATTTTTTTTACAATCATCTGTGAGATTTATACCCTATTTAATGTTTGTAGCAACTAGATAAACTCTTTAGCTTGTCGTATGATTTTTTTGGTGGCTACACGTTTACGTTTTCTATATAAAGATATGGCCCGCGCAAACCATGTCAAAGTCAAAGTCAAATAAGCTTTATTCAAATAAACTTAATTATTAAGTACTTTTGAATCGTCAATATTTTCCTACCACCCGTTCCAGACTTTTTTAGCTGACAAGAAGAACGGGCGCAAGAAACTTATCAGCTGTAACAGCCATAAGTAACGATATTTACAAACTTTAATATATCGTTACCAAATAATTACAACAGGGTGACAGGATTATTGGCAACAACATAGACTTATTGTTATATTACTTCAACAAAGTAGCAAGTTATGTGTTACATCATTTCCACGCATTTTGATCTTTAAGATAATCGTCTACTTTATAATAACCTTTACCCATGAGCGTTTTTTTAACATGGTTTTTAAATTCATGCAAAGGAAGATCAATCACTTGTTGTGGAACTTTATTAATAAAGGCTATGCCTTTCCCCATAAATGAACCTCTAGTTTTTGCAAGCCTAAATCTTGGAACGGCAAGTTTATCTTTATTTCTTGTATTAAACTGGTGAATATTGCTGTTCTTAGCAAATGAATCATAGTGTTTCCTTACATAAACTAAATTTTCATAAATGTATTGGCCTGCCAAAGTTAATGTTTTCCTGTTACCGCCCCTTAAAGGAAATCTTAAAAATAACAAAAGTCTAATGTCTTGTTAAGATCTGTGTATTCCACGCCGACACAGTTGCGAGAGTCAACGGCATCTGTAACTTCTATTGACTTGAGTATGAAATAAGTATACCAAATTGGTAGCTGTAGAACAGCCAGATATAAAACCATGCTGGTAACATGAGATATAACGTGACCCTACAAGGGATAAGTGAAATAAATATTCACTTAGAACTACTGGTAGGTAGGGCTAACTGGGAAAAAAACTACTTAGATCTACTAAGGATCTACTGATAGGAATAAGTGGAAATTCTAACATTATTTTTATGGAGATGCATTTTTTTTTACTTCATTATTATTAACTAGCCTGCTGTGCCAGCGACTCGGTCCGCTTAGTTTTTTTACTCCTAAAGGAGTAATCAATTATATATAGGTATAGATTATGGCAGATGCATATTTTTAGTTAATTATCATTAATGTAGATTTTTTTATAGTAGGTGCCAACTTAGTAGGTAGGTATGCGAGAGAAAAGTTACGCAAGGCTTTCCCGAACACCGGTAAAATGAGAACGATGAGCTACCTTCCACAATTTAGGGAGACATCAATTGAGAAAGACTTATTAAACATTAAGACGAGAGGTTACGAAAGACTCTAAGCACATTCCACAGGAAACTTAGGTGGTATTCCATCGGGCACCTGCTCCCTTTTGTGCCAAGATTTATATTAAAAATTTACAATTAAGTTTAAGTATATAGCTTATAATCAATAATCCTTGTCAAAGCTTGTTTAATGTCTATTATATCATAAATGACCTAAAACTCTAAAATATTTTCAATCAACTTAAAAACTTTTTATCCTATTTTCTTTTACGTACGATAAGCTAAAAACTTGATTTTATAAGACATAACAAAGCTGTTACATCACAAGCGAAGTTCATTATAGTGCCTTATTTAAGTTTTTCTGTTAAGCTTTCTTGGGCCCAACTTGCCGTAACTTACCGGACAACAGGTGCACGTGGCTCGGTTAACTTTGAGCATTAAGTGACTTTGGCTTAAGTGGAATTCAGTTCTGTATATTTTATTAATAAATATTGTGTTAAGTGCAAGATGTAATATAAACTCGATACATTTTATTATTTCACATTTTCATAGTTGAATAAATTATGATTATGTTTCATATGAATCATATTTCTGTAATAGGAATTGTGTGTTTTGTTTTCCATGAATATTCATTCTTTTTCAAATATTTTCTTAACAGTTATTTAGTAGTAGTTCAAGTAAAATAAGTAAATTTTAAAAAATATTAAAAACACGATTGCCCTGCCAAAAACGAATAAAAAGTTAAATAACAAGTGTTATTGCAGTCGGGGGACCGTTTTGTGGAACAATTTTTAATAAAAGAGGTCCCCCGACTGCAATGACACTTGTTATTTAACTTTTTAGTTCGTTTTTGGCAGGGCAGTCATGTTTTTAATATTTTTTTAAATTTACTTATTTTTATTTCACACATTTTAGTGACAAATTATTTAGTTTTGAAATGTGCTCATTAGGGCCTTTCATTTGATGCCCATATTGTAAATTTAGAAGAAAAAAAAATTTTTTACATTTGAAAATGGCGTCGTACAGTCGTCATATTGTTTTTTTTTTTTCAAAAATATTATAACCAGTGTCACTCGGAATGATGTAAGAATTCTAACGAAACCCCATACATCCAAATCCGTTTAGTCATTTAGAAGTTATGGTGGAATAAAGAAACTCACATACCCACAAACATACATGAACCCTGAACACATATACACTCCTTTTTGGGCAGTCGTGTAAAAATTCAAAAACGATGAATTATAAAGATTGTTACACGTTGTTGGATAAATACTTTAATCAAACGTAAAATATTAAAATGTAAAATTACTATTTTTCCAAGCACAATAATCTAGTGCCGCGGTGAAAGTCGTTTAATCATAAGACATCTTAATCAAAACCACAATTAAAACTCAACACGTACTAAGAATTTCCATGAACTTCCCCCAACTTTAAACAACGTATTAACAAATCTTAACTAACCTAGAGCTCAAAATATTAATCCAAACTTTTAACGCGTTAATTTACACACGTTGATGAGTTTACCACCTCTGGCGAATTAATTAAAAAAGTTTCGGTGTCAGAGGTTGTCAACCTGGAGTGACGCGGGATTACGGGATCAGCGGGTTTATTGTTTTAATTTGTGAAGCTGCCGGAACAAATAAGATTGAAAAAGGTTGTAATCCCGTGGTTAATGGGTTTTTGTGTCTCTTTATGTTTCTTTTTAACTTTTTTATCAGTTAAGTTTAAAAAGTTTTAATTTTAAACGAGTAAAAGAGGATAAAAACAATCTTCTATTTTGCAACTTCATGCACCTACTTACTTTGTGAAGAGATACACACTAAAAAAAAACTTCTTCTTCTTATTTTTGTTTTGGCAATCTACATTCCTCTTGGAAGTAATTTTTGCCAGTGTCAATAGTTCAGTGGTAGATTGTTTCAGTATACATTAAAATGTGGGTGCATCATATTCCAATGCTTCTTGGAGCATATGGCACCAAGTATATCAAGACAGTTTACTCGGTAAGGTCAGCCGAGGTAGCTACCACTACAATAAAAGTCTCAGCTTCACACAACCAAGATCGCGCCTATTTCAATTATCCCACATATTGTTCAGTTGCGTAGACACTTGTACCACAAAACTGCACCAATTTTAAGACACAATATCCACTATGAATCAATTTGCGAATAATTAAAATAGTCACCAAACCGAACCCGATAAAATGGCGCCAAAAAACTAAAAAAAAAACACAAATTGATATTTAATTGAGTAACTACTAAACCAATGTTTACGATGCTCCCTCAAAACACTGCTAAAGTTTCTGACTCAAAATCCAGAAACGTAAAACTTTAGGTTCCCCGAAAATTAATAACTTCATTAACAATTATTGCATACGGCTAAGTTAGAGAGACATTAAACTATTTCCAAGTTGCAGTTAAGGCAATTAATTATGCACCAGGTGTGGGTAACAAATGCGACGGCCAACTTGCCTGCACGAACACTTAAGATGTTACTTAGTTCAGTGATCGAATTACTCACTGACTTAATTTAAGTGGGTAAATCCACTATAATGGTTTTATGAAATTTTAAGATATTAACACAGTTTAGTAGTAATTATGCATACACTTTATTATTTGAACTAACTAAATAACTTGTACCTAAAGCAAATAAGTATTTGAAAAAGAATGAATATTAAAGGAAAACAAAACACAATAACACGGAGTGGTGCATAACAAGTTAGATTAGGCCAATAATGAAATACTTCTTAAAAAAACAGCCAACCAATAGCAATTCAATCCTTAAAAAATAATCTCATTTATTGGGAAATCCGACTAAAATTAGAAACTGAACTAAATGCGTGAATATTAACTACAGACAGAAAATTAAAAGTGGTGAGATATTTTTGTTGGGGTACCTATCTAAGTAATTATGTGATTAATGTACGGTTCACATTTTCATGACTTAATAAAGGAAAATCTAGAATATTTTATTTTTAAGTTTTCCCCATATTTCTTTACTAATTCCGTCTAAACCAACAAAACAAATACAAAAAGAAACGTAGTAAATAGCAGTGGCGAGGGGTGAAATTATGGCAAAGGTAAGCCGCTCTACAAAAATGATGAAAAATGTTGTGATTTGCATAGCGGATCAGTGGGGTGAGATTCCCGAAAGGTAAGCCGATGGGAATCGGGTTGTTTGGACCCTTCGCCACTGGTAAATAGTAATGCAATTCGTTATCAAACGCACGAATCGTCGGAGACGTAATCGCAGTCACCCGCGCGTTGCGAGTCCGGCGCGCATTCATGTTACAAAACGAAGGTTGCAGTCGTTACGTTAGATACAGTACTAGGCACGTAACTTGAAATTTTTTCGACGGAGTGGGAATAAGTTCGCGCATGTGCACTTGTGAGCGACCAATAGCGCGCGCCCCTCACCGCTACGCATACCCAAAATATGCGTTTCGCGCAATCCCCACCCGATTTCAAGTTATATGCCTCGTACTGTAACAACGTGAAAATTAATATTTAAGTCGTCAATATCGGCAGTAAGAGCTAGCCAATGCAGATCAATGTGTCAATAGGACAACGTTTATAGATACTTAACGTAGGTATTGATTACGATCTTATACTAGATGAGTTTATACTAAATTCCAATAACAGAGATACATTCTACTAAAATTAACGCTAGTAGAATATAATGACAAATGTATAGGATTGGCATGAGCTAAGCGTTAGCATATGCCATTCCCATGATTCCCATACATTGTTATTCTATTCTACTAGCGTTAGTTTAGTAGAATGACTGACGAAATTATATTGTTACAATTATTCTAAGATTGTTACCAAAAAATCATACATAATCCTGAACTTATTATAATTCTTATTTCACGACTGTGCCTGGCAAACATCGGTGCACACAACGAACTAGGGTGCACATTGTACAATCTTCGCGAGACGACGGCATCGGCCTGCGGTTGTCAGCTAATATTGTACCTGCGATATTTTGTTGCTCAGCCCAAGCCGTTAGCTGCAACTGAACACTTGTCAAATCGAGAAAATTCGAGTTTACGTTTTGTACACGATAACATTATAATAATGGTAAAACGCAATGTTAAGCTTTGTCCAGACTAGTCCATTTTGGCGTATCAGATCACCGTATTTTTAACATATATCGCTAGTTTGGTTGGGCGTGCGTTGAAGTAATATATCAACGCACGCCCAACCAAACTAGCGATGTATGGTAAAGATACGGTGATCTGATATGCCAAAGTGATACAAGTCTGGACAAAGCTTTACAATATTTAATACAAATGAATAAGCTACGTTTGTGAAAACTTAACATTTTTATTTTTATTTTTTTTTATTTTATGATAATAATTAAACGGGAGACCCAGTTACATAATTATTCATTTAAAAATAATTATGTAACTAAACATAATTATCCCCAGCCAGAGAGTCTCAAGAGCAATTTGAACTTGTGTTTCTGTCTGTCATTACACTGTTCGAAGTTTTGTAAACAAATTAATGCCGTGACGTTTCTTATAAAAACGTGCTAAATAGTTAAGTAATAAACCACATTTTGTAGAATAGTCATCATGGTCATCTCCCTGTCATTTCATCGTCGTACTTCGCATCCTTCCATTCTTTCCTGAAACGAACTAAAATCTATGGAAGTGTAATTGCAAACAAATATTGCTTAAAAAATTGCACCACGGGGCCGAAAAAGTACAATTCGCTCAGCTTTAGTCGGGCCCAGTGGTCTCGAACCTACCGATTTTTCGGTATTTCTACCGATATGGAGCCTCTCCTACCGAAATACCGAAATGTAAAGAAATTTTTACGATTTCTGAGAAGTGCTGAGAATATAAGGAAATTCTCCAGATTTTTTTACCGAATCGAACTAGCAACCCGTTTCGATTCGTTTATTTACAGGGAAAGCCTCTACGACTCTGCAAAGCGATAATTCAGACTTTATTTTTCATTTGTTTTCGACTTTTACAAGTAAGTACACTTTTCTTCATTTAAGAACATTAAAGTGCTTACTTGAATTTTATATTGTTTGAAAGCTGTAATAGTCAACTTGCGGACTTTACTGTCGAATTTACTGTATAAATTCTTCTATTCGCCGTGTGTCAGTTGGAATAAAAAGAAATTGGATTTTCATACAAAAACACGCGAAATTTATCATTTCCCAATTCGGAAATTAGCTCGTTTGTATGGAAAACCATATTTTGAAGCCCTTATATTTTTTAGTAGCAGGTATAACGGTTTTTTCACAATATACCGATTTTGCATTTTGACGTTCGAGACCACTGGTCGGGCCAGCTTCGCACCCGGTGACTGACGTTAACGTTCTTTACAATAATTGCAGTTTGTATTGTAGAGAAAAGAAAGAAAGAGAAAGTTTATTAGAAATGATGTCCTGTGTAGTCAAATGGTGTAAAAGAAGCAAAGAAGGCAGTAAAAATATCCAGAAATAACGTATCATATTTTTTCGTTTAAGTAAGTACCTATAGAAAATATTTATGAGTATACAAATTATGGTTGCTAATAAGCAACCAGTGCTCAGACGCTTTGTGCTGCATAATTAAATGCCAGTATTTTTAGCTCCATCCACTTAGTTGTACTTTTAGTGTGGTGCCATTTTTTGAGCGCAATTGCGTTCCATAGATTTTAGTTCGCTGTCACTATAATGTTTTATAGAATTCAAGCAATATATATTTCAAAACTGTGTTACATAAAGGCGACGTACAAACGAAACGCTATTAAAGCTAATATTCCGTAAACATTGGCTTCCAGACATTCAGGTATCCTCTTGACTCTACTTAATCGACTCAGATATTCCCCCGTATTCGAGCCGCAGTGCTAGGCAACATTAATCGAGTTATTACACTCGAATTCTCCATCGAGAATTCAATAATTAATCACTCGATTAGGATTACCTGTTTGTTAGGAAATTAAATAATGTCTGATTGATTTTTAGATAATAAAGTGTATAATGAGTCAAGGCATTTTAAATAATCAAATGTGGTTATAGTGTCGTATTTCAGACCGATTTTTCCTTAAGTACTTTGATTGAAGAAGTGATGTCGGAAATTATAATTTTTAATTTTACTTGGACTTTTTAATAAAGATCTAGCTAACCTGCCCCCCTGCTCTCGACGGAGTCAAGTTCACATCAGGATCGAAGACGTCGAATATCTGTTATTTTGGTACATTGAAAACGGTTTCCATAGTACCGTTTTGACGTTTATTCGATTCGAACTCGATCGCGTCGGGAGTAATCCTCAAAACCAAACTAACTTAATAATCGCAATTTACAACAAAATATTAGTAACATTTAATAACTTTTTTCTTAATTAAATAATATTCAAAATTAATGTTGCATGGTATTCTTTACATTGTTGTTTATCTCTTTAATTTATGTAGATTGGCTATGTAAACTTTTTACAACAAACCTTTGCATGAATACGACAGTCAACGAAACCATTAACTTTACTGTTTCATAATTAAAAGGTAATAAAATACTTAATAGTTTTTTATGTTTTGATGCTTTATTGTATGTTATTTAGGATACTAACAACGAAGAGTAATTCGAAATTCAGGGAGGAATCCTAGATCTGGGGGTTATTCACGATTGTCGGAAACCAACTTTCCGAATCGAATCGGAAAGTCTATACAATATATCGGGTCATTTTGAACTTACCATCCAAATTTTAAGGATGTGTCCAGTCCATGAAACTTAACAACTTTCTCTAAGAAACATGTGTCAAATTTCGCCAAAAAATTTTGGTCATCCCATACTAAATTGATCACGTGATCTCTTTGATTTGTATGGAAAGTCGATTTTTATTTTACATATTTGACCATGTGTTCCTAAGAGAAAGTTGTTCAGTTTCATGGACTGAACACATCCTCAAAATTTGGATGGTGGATACAAAATGACCTTGTATATAGCCTTCGATCTTATTTTCTACCTTATGCTACCAAACTTTGTAAATGCATTGCGCTTTCCCGTAAGAAAGTGAATCGAATGTGTCAAATTTATTTGTGAATAGCTATAATTTTTGTAATATTGGAGGATACGGATTCGAATCGAATGGTTTCGAGTAGATTTCCGACAATCGTGAATAACCCTACTGTGTAAGGCAAGTTCAGTTCGCAAGATAATAATAAAAGTGATGCACCATATTATTATGAGATAAGAGTAACCAACAGTCATGAAAAATCCCAGACATTAGTCCAGGGTGACTCGCGGCATGTCCGCGGTCGCTCTCATTGTTTTCCGGGATTTTCCGGGATTCTGGAATGAAGTTACTAATGACCACATTAGTTTGGATTTGAAGTGGACTTTCTGCGGCTGTTTCTGTGATTTTCTTACTAAATCACGTTTGTTAATTTGGGTCTACTAATCGCGGTCGTACTAAGGCATAGGTATAAATAAGGTTTCAGTATTGTATTATTATTTTTTTGTTTAAAAAACAGTTTTATTGCTCACGTAGCTAGATATAAAGATGTGTAATGTATGATCAGTACCCGCAGCTTCAACATCTATCGAGAAAAAAACGCGCGTAAAAAAAAATCGATAGAGCAAATTTGTATGGGAAAGTAAAGCTCCATGCATCTACCGCCATCTGCCGCCGAAAACCGAAATGAAATTTCCCATAAATTCAAAATTCAAAATAATTTATTCAGTCTAGGCTGTTACAAGCACTTGTGAATGTCATAGAAGCTACGCCATCGGTTCGCAAACCCTAAGCGGGAGACCTTGTAACGAGAAGAACCGGCAAGAAACTCGTCAAGGGCTGCTTTTTTCTCCCTGTATATTTCATACAGAGTCGTCAAGATTGAAAAATGAGCTCCACATTTAAAGTGAGGTCATTTTCCATCACAATAATTATCAAAAGGTTACACACAATGGGTAGGTAGGTTAAAATTAAATATCTACTACATTCAGATAGGTAATCGTGAGAGTAAATAACTTTCAACTAGTTTAGAAATCACTCCGTCTGCTACTCTAACCAAAAAACACTTGATACAAGACATAAAAATAATAAAACCGGTCAAGAGCGAGTCGGACTCGCGCACCGAGGGTTCCGTACCATCATAATTGCACCATTAAACCACACTGAAGAGTAGAATAATAAAATTAGTATTGCAGTTTTAGGTCAGCGCCATCTCTTGACCGATAGTGGAACTAATGTTAACTTTTTAGAAATTTGTTAATTTCTAAAAAAGTGTGCTATATTGAGACATCGTTTTATTTTTCCTGTAATCTTTATATAAACTGCTATCACATAGAATTATTTCAGATTTTTCTTTTTGCAAACTTCGGAGATAAGGGGGGGGAACGGTCATTTTTTTTAACATTTTTCATCATAAGTCGAAAACTATGCGGTCTAGAAAAATAAGAAAAAATGATTGAAAACGTGCAAACGGCGTTCTTTCATATGATACCCCACATGCCCAAGTAGCCTCACTTCAAATTTTTAAGACCCCTTTTCAGGCCCTGCTGTAAAAAAGATATTTATTTTTTTATTTATTTCTTATTTGCAAAATAGTTGGGCAAATGTGATCTTAAACTGTTCCAAATTTCAAGTTGATACCATTAGTAGTTCTCGAGATATCCAGCTGTGACAGACAGACAGACAGACAGACTGAGTCACACCATAAGGGTTCCTTTTTTACCATTTTGGTACGGAACCCTAAAAACGCAATTCTTACAATGCAATATGCGTTAAGATAGGTACTCAGAAGCAGACCCATTCCCACTGGCAGCACCCGTTCACGAGCATGACGCATGAACCAGCCATCGCTTCGCTCAACCATATTTGAGGGAACGTAACGATAGATAGATAAAAAATTACTCTATCATTTACTTTTGTACGCGTTTTTTAGGGTTCCGTAGCCAAAATGGCAAAAAACGGAACCCTTTTAGATTCGTCATGTCTGTCTGTCTGTCTGTCTGTCTGTCTGTCTGTCTGTCCGTCCGTATGTCACAGCCACTTTATTCCAAAAGTATTAGGACTACATAGTTGAAACTTGGTAGGTAGGTGTATTCTGTAAACCGCTTTACGATTTTTATACAAAAATAAAAAAAATAAAAGATTAAGGGGGGGCTCCCCATACATGGAACTGAAACTGAAAATATTTTTTTTCATCACACCAATACTTGTGGGGTGTCTATAGATAAGTCTTTAAAAATGACATTGAGGTTCCTAAGACTATTTTTTTTCAAAGTCAACCGTTTGAAAGATATATGCCGCCAAAGTGGTAAAATGTGTGTCCCCCCCCCTTTAACTTTTAAAGTAAGAGGGTGAAAAATCTAAAAAAAATATAAGCTATAGATCTTAATAAACACTTTCAACGAAAATTGGTTTGAACGAGATATAGTAATTAGTTTTCAAGATATAGTACATTTTCCAAAACCGCAAATATAACTTTGTCATTCATACAAACACTGTGAAAAACAAAGTTATTTTGTCAGACGAAAAATGATAGCGGTATTAAAATATGATATGGTATAATGTACCTACGGAACCCTACTGCGCGTGGCCCGACACGCACTTGGCCGGTTTTTTTTCTTTCTTGATAAGTAGATGTTTGATGTTCGTGCTAGGGGTACAGATTCTTCCTATGTCGATGATTATTAATTAGTAAGTGAATTACGAATTATGAATTATACTTATTGATAAAGTTTTCATCAAGTTATGTAATGGCACGGGAATAGGCTATCTGCCGAGATCGGTTTGCATCTCATAAATCAATGGTGGATGCATTCAGTGTACAGTAGGTAAGCCCCCAAATCGGCTTACACAGAACTCGTTACTATAACGCGGGGATATGAGGACACAAACTGAGTCTCTTTATAGAAGCTTCAACTGAATGAATTTTAATATTTCGTGCCTGCCTGCTTGTTTGTTGAGTTGAGAATTACTTATCATCAGTAGATAAAGCTGATATGGGATGATTATTATGTCTTAGTTTTTTTTTAACTGGAGAGAAGTTTCAGTTTTAGCTGCATTCTTCTTTCACTATATTACTTATAAATTGACGGTACGAATACGATTTTTAATTTACAAAATTTGCAAAGATTATAGTATAATTTTTAATAATAATGTTTAACATTGTTTTATTATGATATTCCTGACAGGTCGTATTTTTATACTTACAGATTATCAAAAATTAAACGTGTTAGATATTTAATTAAATCCAATTAACAATAGGAAGCGTGGGTGATCATCTCTCGGAAAATTGTTATTTAAATATAATGGTCCGACTTTCTTTAGGCGCCGCTTTTTTGGTTGAGTTGTATAGAAAATGACGTCGCAAGATTCACACGGGCGGCTAATTAATCATCCGCGATCTGCTAATAGCGGCCAAAATATTTCGTTTACACAAATCCTGTGAACGGGATGATAAAGTAGGAGACATACCGGCGTCAAATTTGATTTTGTTGTAGCGAAACAAATTATAATAAAAGACATTATATCCGACTTAGGTCACGGGAAAATAACCTGCCTATATAAACCCACTCATACCGCCATGATATGAAATTCAATCATAAAATATCGTTTAATTTATACTTTTGTTTGGTTTAAGAAGTAGGAGATGGATAACCGAATTTATAATTATTATAAAGTCGAACTATTTTAAGTACAAAAAGTTTCGTAATAATTATTCTTGGTCGTACGTACCTACTTACATAATTTCCAAAACGTACGAATGTTATTGTAAAAAAAGCTTGTTAACTTCTGAATTTTATTGCATCTTGTCTGCCAGATGGGAATAGCCAGTTCACAACTATTAATTTTGTAATTCCATGGTTTAACGTGTTTCGTTATACGAGTAAGCATAAAATAGGCATTCTGCCATAAACGAGTCGTTAACCTTAGCCCAGTGATCGCCACGGTACACCAGCTCGGGAACCGGTTGGGTGCATCGATCTGGGGGAAAGATTACTGGAGTATTGGCTAAGTAAGTTTTTATTTTACGGTTTACGCACCGACCTCGACGCACCAAGATGACGAAGTGGAGGCTATGTATGAGGAGATCTCTAAAGCCATGCATAGCTACAAAACCCACTACACTGTTGTGATGGGGGACTTCAATGCAAAGTTGGGGAAACGATGCGGTGATGAGCTGAGAGTGGGGCAATTTGGAGTTGGGCAACGGAATGCCCGAGGCCAGATGCTGGCCGACTTTATGGAGAAGGAGAACCTCTTTATGATGAACTCCTTCTTCAGAAAGCCGGAAGTGGACCTGGATGAGCCCAGACGGTAAAGTCAGGAATGAGATAGATTTTATCATGTCGACGAAAAAGCAAATATTCAATGATGTCACTGTGATCAACGCCGTCAAGACGGGGAGCGATCACCGATTGGTACGTGGCACATTGAATATCAACCCAAAGCTGGAAAGAAGTCGACTGATAAAATCTACGCTCCGACCATTACCGGCCCATACTCAAAACCCCGAAAGCTTTCAACTCGAACTCCAAAACCGCTTCGAAGCCCTTGAGAACAGCATAGATGTGGACGATCTAAACAACATGGTGGTGGATACTGACCGTACGGTAGGGTCCAAGCTCTTTAAGACCCGCCGTCCCAAGCTAAAGAAACTCTCCGACCACACACTCCTACTCATGGATCAGAGACGAGAAATGAGGCTCCAGAGTTCAGCGGATGCTCATCGTTATCGGCAGCTTAATAGACAGATATCTAAGTCTTTGACGAGCGACCTTCGCCAATTTAATACGAACCGTATTAAAGAGGCCATCGAGCGGAATAAAGGCTCCAAAGTGTTCGCGAGAGATCTGTCTATTGGGCAAAGCCAGATGACGAAGCTGAAAACTGACGACGGACGCATCATCTCATCGAAACCTGAAATCCTGAGGGAGATCGAGAGTTTCTATGGGCAGTTATATTCCACGCAGACATCTGTTGAAAGCAAGGCTAAAGACCCCAGAGCCAAGCTTACCCGACACTATACCCAAGATATCCCGGACGTCAGCATGTACGAGATTAGTATGGCTCTCAAACAGCTGAAAAACAACAAGGCGGCGGGTGACGACGGAATCACCACAGAACTTCTGAGAGCGGGCGGTAAGCCGATACTTAAAGTCCTCCAGAAGCTTTTCAATTCCGTCATCGTCGAGGGCAGAACGCCGAAGGCATGGAACATAAGTGAGGTGATTTTGTTCTTTAAAAAGGGTGATAAGTCCCTCCTAAAGAACTACAGACCCATCTCACTTCTGAGCCATGTCTATAAGTTGTTTTCGAGAGTCCTTACGAATCGTCTCGCTCGCAAGTTCGACGACTTCCAACCTTCCGAACAAGCCGGATTTCGAAAAGGCTTTAGCACCATAGACCACATCCATACGCTGCGGCAGGTTATACAGAAGACCGAAGAGTATAATCTGCCACTTTGCTTGGCGTTCGAGGATTATGAGAAAGCCTTTGATTCGATTGAAACCTGGGCGGTGCTCCAGTCTCTCCAAAGGTGCCAAGTGGACTACAGGTATATCGAGGTGTTGAGGTATTTATACAAAAATGCCACCATGTCGGTCCGAGTACAGAACCAGAGAACAAATCCTATCCAACTGCAGCGAGGTGTGAGACAGGGAGATGTTATTTCTCCGAAACTGTTCACAGCTGCGTTGGAGGATATCTTTAAACTCTTAGACTGGAAAGGGCTCGGCATCAACATTAATGGCCAGTACCTAACACACCTTCGTTTTGCCGATGATATAGTCCTTATGGCTGAGACCATGGAAGACCTGAACACAATGCTCGAAGATCTACGTAGTGCTTCCAAAAGAGTGGGTCTCAAGATGAACATGAATAAGACGAAAATTATGTCAAATGGCCATGTTGTACCCTCTCCAGTTCATGTTGGGAACACTACACTTGAAGTTGTTGACCACTACGTATACCTAGGACAGGCAGTCCAGTTAGGTAAGTCCAACTTTGAGAAAGAGATCTCTCGTCGAATCCAACTCGGGTGGGCAGCATTCGGGAAGCTTCGAAAAATCTTCGCGTCCGACTTACCTCAGTGTCTCAAGACGAAAGTCTATGAACAGTGTGTGTTGCCAGTGATGACTTATGGCAGTGAAACGTGGTCGCTAACTATGGGTCTCATAAGGAGGCTCAAGGTCAGCCAGCGTGCAATGGAGAGAGCCATGCTCGGCGTTTCCCTGCATGATCGAATCAGAAACGAGGAGATCCGCAGGAGAACTAAAGTAACCGACATCGCTCGAAGGATTGCTCAGCTGAAGTGGCAATGGGCAGGACACATAGCGAGAAGAACTGATGGCCGTTGGGGCGGAAAGGTTCTGGAATGGCGACCGCGCACCGGACGACGCTCCGTGGGTAGGCCCCCGACAAGGTGGACCGACGATCTGGTGAAGGTCGCGGGAAGCCACTGGATGCGGACAGCGCAGGACCGATCGTCGTGGAGATCCTTAGGGGAGGCCTATACCCAGCAGTGGGTGTCGTGCGGCTGATATGATGATGATGATGATGAAGTTTTTATTTTATGTTTGTGAATTAAAAATTATTTGGGGTAACTAGGAGAAAAGATTTGAGATTTTTGCCGGTGACCCTTGAACGCAAGGGTTACAAAAAGTTTCACTATTATTAAGTTTAGGTATTCGAATGAAAAATGGTAGGTTAGGTAAATACAATATGTAACAATAACCCTGTCAGATACTGAAACAGGTGATATAGTGTTGCTAAAACTGAACAACATTCTCCATGGAACATAAGTCTAAACTGAAAAAAAATCATACTTCCATACAAAATGTATTGGACAGCTGACCAACTTACTACGGAAAGGCGAAAAAAATATCGTTTTTAAACCTATGTTCCTTGGAGAATGTTGTTCAGTTTTAGCAACTGTTTCAGGATCTGACAGGGTTTTTGTTACATATTGTAGAAATAAAAAATACGAAGCAAAACAATTGAAGACATGAAAGTAAATAGTTTAAAAATTCAGTTAATGGTTTCTAGATTATCGGTTATTTAAGTCAAATGCTTTTTGGACGTCCTGCTCCTAGGGAATTTCAGTTTTGCTTTTTAGACATTGATTTTAAGCATTTTGCTACTTCGACGTTTTTTAGATGTCGCGCTCTTAAAGGATTTTTTTTAAATCGACTTTCAAATTATTAAGCATTTTATACAGTTATCCACTAGCCGTGTAGGCAAGGATCAGGTTTGAACTGTTAGCACTTTCTCTTTTATTGTCAACAAATACAATATTGATACCGTCTACCACAGTGACTTAGAGTTGAATTTATAGGGTTCCGTAGCCTAAATGGCAAAAAACGGAACCCTTATAGATTACATAGTTGAAACTTGGTAGGAAGATGTACTCTGTTAACCGCTTAACGAATTTAACACAAAAATAAAAAAAATTTTTTTTTAGGGGGGGGGGGTGCTCCCCACACATAAAACTAAAACTGAAAAAAAATTGTTCTTCAAACCAATACGTGTGGGGTGTCTGTAGATAGGTCTTTAAAAATGACATTGAGGTTCTTAAGTCAATTTTTTCTCAAAGTCAACCGTTTGAAAGATATACACCGCCAAAGTGGTAAAATGTGGGTGTCCCCTTTAACTTTTGAAATAAGAGAGTGAAAAATCTAAAGAAAACATATGCTGTAGATTTTAATAAAAACTTTCAACGAAAATTAGTTTGAGCGAGATATAGTTATTAATTTTTGAGATATAGCACATTTTCCAAAACCGCAAATATAACTTTGTCATTCATACCAACACTGTGAAAAACAAAGTTATTTCTGCAGACAAAATTATAATAGGATCACATTATCATAATTTAATTTCTATCTCGAAAGCTTGTAAAACTTAATATAGGAATTTAAACTCAATCAAAAATCTAAATGAAACCCGCACCCTGATTATCTAAAAAGAAACTATTTAGCGACCGGTTTCATTCCACATACATTGCTACTTTTCTTTGGTATGTTTTTTTTTAATCCAAAAAGAAGTAGCAATGGATCACTATAATCTATAAACTGCAACCGGTTGCTAGGTGGTTTCTAATTAGATAATCAGCCCGCCGAAGTCATAAACGGGTCCGTTAGTTTCTTGTACACGCCAACCACAGATCATATAAAGTAAAATAGGTCTGAGGCGAGTTTTCTAACTTGGGCAGTTACTAGTTGGTTATTTATGAAATGATGCTTAATAATAAAAATATAAAAACTTCCTCCTTGAAAAAAATATACCTACTTACTTAGGCACCTCGTTACTAAAAACTCTCCTGCTTATTGTATATTATAATAGTTATATGACCATGACCATCAGCCATTTTTAATGTCCCCACTGCTGGGGCACAGGCCTTCCTTATGGGTGGATAAGAAGAATAAGCCATAACCCACCACGCGGGCCCAATACGGATTGGTGGGTGTTAAAGACTGCAAATGTACCCAGGACCAACGGCTTAACGTGCCTTCCGAAGCACGGAGGAGCTCGAGATAATAAATTTTTGGTCACCCATCCCATGACCGACCCTTTCGAAAGTTGCTTAACCTCTGCAATCGCTGGGCCACGCGCTAAACCACTGTGCCATCAAGCTCCTCGAGAGAATACTTATATACCTACTTCAAAATAATACAAACGAGTTGAGTTGTTTGTTTAAAAATATGGATGATAGCACCCCCAACCTAATGCAATATTTTCGGCGGTGCGTGACTCCGCATAACCGGCAGTTTCGCGGTGTTGATGCCGTTTTACGGAACCTTTGTTTTATGCCGCGCTAATGGAATTTGCTAAGAGTGTTATGGGGCAACTCTTTATTTTGATGTCACTCAAAATGTTTATCCCGGACAGTTACTGCTTTGATGGAAATTTTGGAGAGAACGTTTTAAGCTTTGACAAATTTTTGTGCGAAAAAAATTGCAGGCGTTGAGAAGTTTCCTCAAATCAAATAGCAATTACAATTAAATAAAACCCAAAAAAATAACTCTTCTTATTCAAAGGAGTGGTATAACGAAATATCAGTCTTTATTCTCTGGGATTCCTTCATTTTGGGATCCCGATTGCGTTAATACACTTAATACATATATCAAATTTTCTTCTTTCATTGCATTGGGTCTAGATGGTTAGTCTGTTCATATTTAGGTATTTAGGTAGCAATTAAATGTCTGTTCTATTTTTTTTACTTTAGCAGGAACGTGAAAACGAAATATACTTAGGAACGAAAAGAAAAAAAATGTTAGAAACAAATTCGGCTTATACTAAAAAGTATTAAAATAAAAACCGGTCAAGAGCGAGTCGGACTCGCGCACCGAGGGTTCCGTACAATCATAAATATATTTGGATATGTTACTTTAGTACAGTCTTTAAAAAAGTAGGATAAACGGCAGACAGGTGGAAGGGCGAACAGGCGGACAGTTAATTTACAAATCTTAACCACAGTTGCTTATGGTGACAGAAAAACGTTTCAGCCGCTCCACATTGCAAACTGTTTATATTACTAAGTAGGAACTTATTCTTCGTTTATTCGTACGGCAAATAGTAGGTAATTTATATTAGAACCAGTCACCAATTATTACTGTAGTATTAGGTTGCACCATCTCTTGACCGATAGTGGAACTATTTTAATTCGCAAGTCAGCATTCTTAGGTCACCGCCATCTGTTGACGGGTAGTGAAACTAAAGAATTCTTGTTTGTTTTTTGAATTTCTAAAAAAGTGTGTTATATTGAGACCTCGTTTTATTTTTCCTGTAATCTTTTCGTAAACTACTATCACATAGAATTATTTCAGATTTTTCTCTTTGCAAACTTCGGAGATAAGGGGGGGGGGGGGGGAACGGTATTTTTTTTACATTTTTCATCATAAGTCGAAAACTATGCGGCCTAAGAAAAAAGAAAAAAATGTTTTAAAATGTGCAAACAGCGCTCTTTTATATGATACCCCACACGCACTAGTCACCTCACTTAAAATTTTTAAGACCCCTTTTCAGTCCCTGTTGTAAAAAAAATATTATTATTTTTATTTCTTTCTTATTTGCAAAATAGTTGGGCAAATGTCATCTTAAACTATTCCAAATTTCAAGTTGATACCATTAGTAGTTCTCGAGATATCCAGCTGTGACAGACAGACAGACAGACTGAGTCACACCATAAGGGTTCCTTTTTTACCATTTTGGTACGGAACCCTAAAAATGGGCTTGTCAGATTTTTGTCGGGATCAGAAATAATATCGGACACGGTCTATTCTGGTGGTGCCTGTCCGGTCGCCGTCCGGTGAAACGAACAAGTTTAATACGGCAATCCGATCTCTGGTGTATTTTTGTACAATCCACTTTAAATTGTATAGTTTGAAATGACTGGCAGGTTGAAAACGATTTTAAACGAAAATGTTATACTTAGTTAAATTCTAATTTTGGACACCGTTTACCCATTGACTAGCAGTGCACTAATTTTAACAAATAACTAGTTAGGTAAGTACTTATTTAAAAAAACAGACCAAATTATAACCTTGAGTAACTACTGTTGTAAATGAAAACGTAGAACTTCTTTTGAGTTATTGGAATTAACTAAAGATTTGGCCACATGAGTAAATAAGTAACTGTTTTATTGATGTGAAAAGAAACAAAAATTAATATTCATTGCTTCTTATTCTAATGTTAAATAGACATGTTGATAAAACATTCACTTAGATAAATTCATCAGTATTCTTCTGTTATTCTTTAGTATTAATTAGTCGGTACAAATGACATTCCTGACAGCTGTTTTCTTTGCAGGAATGGTGGTCAACGGGTTCGTCAACGTTGTGATCACAACCATAGAGAAGAGGTTCGGGCTGCGATCCATGCAGACTGGAGTCATCGCTGGGGGGTAAGCTATTATTAATTCTGCCGTGCATAAGCTATAATGCCGTTAACGGACATGAAACCGAATTTGACTTTTTAATATCATTTGACACAGGAAAAAATGCGGGGTGCGATTCGGTTGCCATAAAAACAGTTAGTCTAATTTCAATGTCACTAACGTTGACTTCATCTAATTTTTATTTGACCTAAAAATAAATGACATAATTTTTATTTAACCTATTATTCATTTGTCATCATTATTATTTGCCATATTTACATTTGCTCTAACGTTTATATTCCATAAGTATAATTTGATACATCGCTTTTTTATCTACCTTACATTTTATATTCATATCATTTGATCTAATTTTACATGTTATAGTCAACTTTTACTATAAAATAGAAATAACTAGCTTTTGTTATTATGATGCTTGCTTAATTATCAAATCCTTGCTTGCTGCATGATTGCTTGCATGCTGCATGCTTGCTTGCATGCTGCATGCTTGCTTGCATGCTGCATGCTCGCTTGCTTGCAGGCTTGCTTGCTTGCAAAATGCCTGCCGGGGGGGAAGAGGGGCTGGCTCCCCTGCTCGGGGGGGTCGGGGGGCCTGAGGCCCCCCGCTATAAAGAAACACTTTTAATGCACCTACCAGTAGGTTAGGTTAGTGTTTTGACCACTCGCAGCGGAGCGAGCGAAGCGAGCGGAGCTCCACAATGCATGCATGCATGTTGCATGTTTGCTTGCATGCTGCATGCTTGCTTGCATGCTGCATGCTTGCTTGCATGATTGCTTGCACGCTGCATGCTTGCTTGCATGCTTGCTTACTGCATGGCTGTTTGCGTGCTGCATGCTTGCTTGCATGCTTGCTTACTGCATGGATGTTTGCATGCTGCATGCTTGCTTGCTTGCTGCATGCTTGCTTGCTGCATGCTTGCTTGCTGCATACTTACTTGCTGCATGCGTGCTTGCTGCATGCGTGCTTGCTGCATGCTTGCTTGCTGCATGCTTGCTTGCTGCATGCTTGCTTGCTGCATGCTTGTTTGCTACATGCTTGCTTGCATGTTGGGTGCTTGCTTGCAAAATGCTTGCTGGGGGGTGCAGGGCAGCTGGCCCCAGGCCCCCCGCTGTAAATAAAAACTTAATACAACAGGTAGGTTAGATTAGTGTTTTGACCACTCGCAGCGGAGCGATACTGTAATTTTGGCAGTAAGCTAACTGTTTTAGAACCCTTTATGGAGGATTCAAAGCATGGGTGTGGATAAAAATATATAAGTAATGAAATCATATTTTTGGGCTATGGTTGTTTTTATAGCATTTAAATCATAGTTCAAATAAAATTATGTTTAATGTTGAATAGAGTAAATGAATGTTATATGAAATGCGCTTTATATCATCTGTTAATTAGATCAAATGATTATTGTTTTTATATCACATGTATTTAGGTCAAGTGAAATTATATTAACCGTATGTTATATTATTTGATCGGTATGTCAAATGAAATTATATGAAATGTTATTATATCCTCTGATCGTTAGTGCATGTAAATTTAGGTCATACATTACACACCCAAAAATGCGCCATCGAACTATCTGACCCGTTTTTTCTATCTTTTTAATTACTTGAGATAGCGACACGAAAAACGCCCTTATTTGATCAACTTTTAGAAGAATACAATTCTTTAATGCCCTTAATTACGATTTAACGCCATAACTATAACGCCGTTAATATTTTATAACAAATGTGCAAACTTTCCCCGTAATTTATAATTAAGTTATAACTTAATTTCCGTTAACTAATTCTACCAAACTTTCATGCGGTTAAAATATTTTAACTGTTTTATAGTATCCTTTTAAATCAATATTAAGTATACATTCTGTGTACTAAGTATCGGGAATTTGTCAATAAAACAAAAAATACAAATTATTCATCTAAATTTATTTTATCGCCTTCAAAGTAGGCCCCATCGCTTGCAATACAACATCTCCACCGCTTCACCCAGTCTTCCATACATTTTTCATAGGCTATTTGCGGTATGGCCTTTAGCTCATTCAGCGAATTTTCTTTTATGGCTTCTATCGACTCGAAGTGGTAATTTTAACTTGGGAAATAAAAAAAAGTCAGACGGAGCCATATCAGGTGAATACGGTGCTTGGTCGAGAACTTTTGTTGAATTTTTCGCTAAAAACTCTTTCACTATAATGGCTGTGTGTGATGGTGCATTATCATTTTCCATTGTAAAAATCGCCGAGGACTCAAAACTATCACCAACAAAAAGTGTAGTTTAAAACAAATTAAATGACAGATCCCGCTCAAATTTTGCGCGCTTAATCAGTACAGTGCTACCAACATGCAGTAAAAAAATTAGAACGACCTCTTTTACGCGGGTCTTTTTATTGACATATTCCCGATACTTTTTACACAGAGTAGTAACTCTAGATAGAGTTTTAAAAATAAGTTTACCTAAAAGTTCTTTAAAAAACCTATTTAATGATAATATCAAAGTTTGAAATCGGTTACATAGTTTTCAAACAGCGACGATTTATAATTCAAACGCGAATATCTCGAATTGTCATTTTTGCAGTAAACGGCATTATAGCTTATGCACGGCAGAATTAATCCCTCATGCATTGAGCAACAAGGCTTTCGAACGTCAAAATCATGTTATTAATGCATTGACAACCCTGTTGACAGTTTTTCACAAAGTTACTAAAATAATTTTCGTAAAATTTAAGTGAAAATCTAAAAGTTGTAAATAATTGAAGGTAATTGATTTTTGGAACCTATACAATTGTATCACAGACCTTGTTTTTGTTAAACAATGTTTTTTATCCTTATCGTTACTAATATTATAAACGCGAAAGTCCGTTTGTTTGTTACGCCTTCACGTCTTAACTACTCAACCGAACATCGTGAAATTTTGCATACACGTTTTCAGGGGTGTAGAAAAGGATATAGGGTACCTTCAATCCCGAAAAAAGTACTGTTCCCAAGGGATAGACTAAATACTATCCACGCAGACGAAGTCGCGGGCGGTCGCTAGTGTTCTATAAATATAAATACAGAAAGTAATAATATTTTTTAAGTTATCATGCTTAATCACGCATTTGTAACAAGCTTGAAATTGTATGTAGGACGTGTCGTAATTAAAATTAAATGGCACTTGCTTTGCGTGCAGGTTACAAAAAACAATAATGAAAAATTGAGAAGGAACGCAACGTTGTCTGCAAAACAATAATCAATGAATTTCAAAGTCAAAGTCAAATAAGCTTTATTCAAATAAACTTAATAATTAATTACTTTTGAATCGTCTATATTTTCCTACCAACCGTTCCAGACTTTTTTAGCTGACAAGAAGAACGGGCGCATAAGAAAATTATCAGCTGTAACAGCCATAAGTAACGATATTTATCTACTCTCATATCGTAAAATTCGAATTATGAATTTCAAAACGAATTTATATTGACATACTTTATACACGCAATACCGAAAAAAAATTAAAAAGTTATTTTATAACATACCTTCGCTATACTAAGCAATGTTATAAAATAACTTTTTTTCTCATTACGATACAGGGCAAATCCAAAAAGAAGGCAGTGCCGCGATATTAAAAAAAAAACAATGATATTCCCATATACTTTCCATGATTAAAACGTACTCTATGGTGATCGATGACTTAGCGTAACGATTAGTCTACTGGAATGCACTTATTTCATTAATTTTTTTTCTAATAGAATACGCGCCATTTTAGATTTTAATTTTTACTTTTGCTTAAAATATCGTAGTAGGTAGTTTTTTTTTTGTGTAGTGTGAAAATTTGACTCCACCCGATATGTTAGATGCGGCGACGGAAAAAACGTCTTACTTAACCTTGGTAAGTACTGCCGACTTACCGAACTCTTTTTTATCATTGATATTTTATTTTGTAGGTTCAATCGGTTCAATCACAAAATTGTATAAGAGTAGATAAAGTAGTGTATGAAACTATACATAACTAGGTATTAAAACACTCGTGTGATACTATTAAAAACCTCGCCTACGGCTCGGTTTTTAAACACACACTCATGTTTTAATACCCCTCATTATGCATCAGTTTCATAAACTACTATTATCTACTCTCATATCGTAAAATTCGAATTATGAATTTCAAAACGAATTTATATTGACATACTTTATACACGCAATACCGTAAAGAAATTAAAAAGTTATTTTATAACATACCTTCGCTATACTAAGCAATGTTATAAAATAACTTTTTTTCTCATTACGATACAGGGCAAATCCAAGAAGAAGGCAGTGCCGCGATATTAAAAAAAAAAACAATGATTTTTCCATATACTTTCCATGATTAAAACGTACTCTATGGTGATCGATGACTTAGCGTAACGATTAGTCTACTGGAATGCACTTATTTAATTATTTTTTTTCTAAAAGAATACGCGCCATTTTTAGATTTTAATTTTTACTTTTGCTTAAAATATCATAGTCGTGAGTGTAGTGAGTGAAAATTTGACTCCACTCGATATTTTAGATGCGGCGACGGAAAAAACGTCTTACTTAACCTTGGTAAGTACTGCCGACCTACCGAACTCTTTTTATCAATGATATTTTATTTTGTAGGTTCAATCGGTTCAATCACAAAATTGTATGAGAGTAGATAAAGTAGTGTATGAAACTGTACATAACTAGGTATTAAAACACTCGTGTGATACTATTAAAAACCTCGCCTACGGCTCGGTTTTTAAACACACACTCATGTTTTAATACCCTTCATTATGCATCAGTTTCATAAACTACTATTACAAACTTGAATATATCGTTACCAGTTTTAAAATCATTCTTGTTTGCTTCAGCTACGACATGGCATCGTTTGCATGCCTGGCGCCTGTCACTTACTTGGGGGGGCGCAGCAGCGCGTCGAAGCCGCGCTGGCTGGGGTGGGGCGTGGTGCTGATGGGAGCCGGGTCTCTGCTCTTCGCGCTGCCACATTTCCTCGTCGCCCCCTACAGGGTGGCGGGGGAGGAGCCTGACGACCTGTGCACCAATCAAACTGTGGTAATAAGCATTCTTTTAGTAACCGACTTCAGAAAAGGAGGTTATTTGTGCGTCCTGTATGTTTTTTGTGTATGTCCGCCGATTACTCAATGTTGACTAGACCAATTGAAATGATTCAAACTTTATTACATCAGGGGCCGTACCGGCTAACGAATCGATTATCGAAAAGTCTGCTGGGTTTCAAATTAAAACAGATAAATCGAGCCCCAATCGGGCGAAAATGGCGAACCCCATTTCATGATGTCACACGAACATCGTTATCTTCCAAATTACGTCAACAGAAAGTACAAGACGAAATTCCTTACTTTGATTTTTCAGTTCTAAGTTGAAACCGATTCAGATTTTTCGATACTCGATTCGTTAGCCGGTACGGCCCCTGTTTAACTCCCAAGTTGGAAAAGTAAAATTTGGAAATTGGTTCAGTAGTTTTCATGTAAGTACCTAATCTTGAAAATTCTATCTTATAATGTAATATCTAATTTCAGAAGAGGTATTTTAATATCAGATATGCGTAGGTACCTATTAGTAATTGTGCAGATTTTGAATATTAATTGATGCTCTTTAGAGCTGTTTATTTTTAAAGGTTTTTGGAACATACGAAAGGAATTTTCGTGTATTAAGTGGAGATGGATAGCGTTAAAAGCTGCGCTGGCTAAGCGTGGTGGTTTTAATAGCTTGTAAAGCGTAGTAGTTTTTCGCGCTTCCGTTCTTTCTGATGGCACGAGTTGGCAGGGAAAGAGTCTGATGACTGACGACTTCTGATGCATCATACTGTGGTGTTTTTTTAGAAAACACGTACTTAATTGTTTTCTGTAGTCTTGAAGTATCTAGCCTAGTGCAACTAACTACCGATATCGGCAAACAAATGTAATCGCCGTACCGAACGTTTTGCGCGTCCACTTCTAACGGATATGCTATTAATATTTTTTCGTCTTAATTAAATACGTGTAAATAGTCACGTTAACGATAACTGCATGTAATGAAAGTGTGTTTCTCAGCGCGCGAATGTTAAATACTCACACGAAAGGATTTTCAAACGTAGTAATTTTCGTGGTAATCTTTCTTAAATTTAATATCTTCTAAAACGGTATGTTTTGTAGAAATGCTGTACCTAGTTACACATATACTTCTGTTATAAATCGTAGTTCCTATAAAATACCGAGTTATAGGTATCAAGTCTTAGACCACGGCCTTTAGCTATAAAATCTAGAATTCTGCACTTACGTTAACACCGTTACCTTTTTGCGTTTCCCTAATTCCACATGTTAGGTACTATAAAACTTCAACCACATTACATCATTAAACCATTCCTAGTTTTTATACCAAATATGGCCGTGTTATCTCGCTGAGATATTTGCGCTTTCTTGTTTAGTGCAAATATCTCCGTTTCTTCAAGAAAGCTTATATTATGCGAATCACGATATTATAATTTATGGGTGAATCAACTTTTTAATGTAAGGAAAGAATCGACCCGCATGTGTAAATTTTCATAAATTAAAACAAAACTAGATTACTCTTTTGTAAAAAATCTCTTTTTTATGATATTTAGATTCATAGCCAATAAAACATAGTTAGTTTTGTACAAAAATAATTGTCCAAAGGGACAATTTTGTCCCCAGCTTAAAAATAGGAATTGTCTCCTGGGTCACCTATGCTTTTCATTAAAATCGCGTTAAAATTTTCATGTCTTTTATGTTTAGGTACTTATAAGATAATTAGCTGAGAGTATTTGCAACTACAGATTAACTTCACATAAAAATGGTTCACGTAGATGTTTTAAGAAATGCCACAAAACAACAAAAAGTTGTTTCACCCATTTCCAAAACCAGAAATTCTACATTCCTATCATTTTTCACTGTGACAGAAATACAATTTCGGACAAATAAATTACGTAAGCGGGCGAACCTGAATGTGTTTTGTGATTTCCTCTATTAAAGCGAACAAGTTTTTGCGTCGGGCCGATTTAATTTGTTGACAATGCGTCGGTCGCTATAGAAAACGATGAATGAGGTCTGTCTGTCTGTAGTACAGTCTGTATACAGTAGGGACAATGCTAGTCCTACTGGGGACTCAATGATTCCACCTTTTGTTGATAAATCGCATTAAACACTACATTTGACAAGCCCTTAATATAAAAAAAAAATGATCTTTTCAGATTTTGCCTACACGATATAGGTTTACTTAATATTAATTATTACCTAACTTGGTACACACAATTTGTTCTTCCGGAATCAAAGTTTATATTTGGATGGGCGATGGTGATTTTCATGACCGCCCAGTTGCTGCACAAGGGCAGGAAGAATTTTGAAAATGATATATTTTCTTTCAAAACTCTTTATAGCTATGTGGCATCCGAGATCACACTAGCCTAGCCTAGCACCACCAACTCAGGGATGTCGTCATAAAAGGCAACTAATGACTTAGAGGTGGTAGGAAGAATAAAAAAGCGATCTAATAAAAACTCTGTTGACTGGAAACAGGGAAGCAGAGTTTTCCGATGCGGAAATGGTCCAACACCGATCTCCAATCTACTCTACCAATCGTGGATTAATCTAATCTCCAACTGGCACCATTCTTCAACGGGAGACGCATGTAAGAGGGAGATTACATGTTCAGTTTGGCATCCGTCCATTCCATCAGTCTGGTACAAAGAAAAACGACCACTTCCCATACAAGCGTTGACCTGTCAGATAGCTTTTTTTTAAAGTTGATGTAGGTATAACGATAATAAAATTACATTTGAACAGTTGCTGTAACTTTGGAATATTAGTATTCATTGAATTTTAATTTGGCAATCACAAAAATAAGCACTTAATGGTAAAATCAATTATGTTATAGTTAACTATTATTGCCAATCTTTACTATTATTTTTCTCTAATTTTGTGTATTGTCGATTTTTATTGAAGTTGGCAATTTATAAATAACAATAAAAATGCAATTTATGAGTTACATTACTTTTTCGAGAATTGATCAACATTTTGACAGGTCAAAAATGGGCGTCTTGAATCATCGGTCTGAAAAAAAAAATCAAAGTCTATACAGACTGATGGGAATGGTCTGATGCCAGACTGATAATTGAATCTCCCTCAATGTAAGGTTTGTTATTGATGACAGTTTTCTTCGTTCGTCAGTCAAGCCAGCGCTGTCAAGGCGACGTCCCGTCGGAGGGCGGCGCGTGGGCGGTGGTGATCTTCGTGGCCGCCCAGCTGCTGCACGGGGCGGGCGCGACGCCCCTCTTCACGCTGGGGGTCACCTACATTGACGAGAACGTCTCTAAGAAAATGTCCTCCGTGTACCTAGGTCAGATTTAAATACTTTTAAGTTATGATTTCTCAATAAAGTTAATTGGCATGACTGGTATGGCTGGTAAGGCTGGTATGGGCCTACCATCTGTTTTTATTATTTTTATTTTTAGTCATAATCCAATATCCCTGTTTCAAGAGTTTGATGTCGGTCGATCCAGTTAAGAAAAAATAATGACGATTTACATACTTCGATCATCGAAGTTTACATACTTAGCATATTTTGAGGGTTTACTTTTTATTTAATTCACCGAAAGTCAAAGTCCGTCTGTTTGTTTGTTACGCCTTCACGTCTTAACTACTGAACCGATCATCATGAAATTTTGCATACACGTTCTCAGGGGTACAGAGAAGGATATTTACCTTTCATCCAGAAAAAAATACTGTTCCCAGGGCATAGCAAAAAAACTTTCCATGCAGACGGCTTCGCGGGTGGTCGCTAGTTCAAAATAAATAAGAAAGCTATAGAAATATAACTGAGAAATCCAGCAACTCTAGAGCTCCATAGAGCGATCTTACCGTAACAGCGGTAAAAGCGCCCGCTCCGTAATGGCCACTAAGCAATAAACACCGGAAAGCACTCGCCAATCGCCGCCATCACCGCATGGACGCATGTTATAGAAACTATCGCAAGAGGCTTTAACAAAAATTTTGGGTAATTTCATACAACTCTGCCCTTTTTCAAGCCAAAGACCATCTTGTGCCTTTACCCTCTGATGTTAATTCAATGTCAGAGTAATAAAATGTCGCGTAAAATCTCACAATGTTGCTTTGTTATGGTTTCACAAGTAATGGGAAATCCCGTTAAAACATAATTGACAGATAAATAAAATAACTAAATCTAAGATCTTTCACTGGCAAAATACTTAAATGCAGGAGAAAAGCGCCTACTAAAAAATCTATCATTATCGGTTTAGACAGCCTATTTATTAGGATTTTTTATACTGAACATACAGAATTAAAGTTCAGTGATAAATTAGAAACAAATAATAATACAATGGGCATGTCGGAAATGTGTAAATAGAACCTTCTCGAGTCATCTGTAAAACACTAGCAATCATCAAAATTGTTTGACCTTCCATTCCTTTCCATTAAAATTACATGCATGGCTGATTCAGAAAATCAAACTAATTTCATACGTATTTATGGTTTTGAAAATTACCAATCGTGGTCACAATGGCTTATGTTTTTATAACTTACAATACATCGTTTTTATCTGGGACAGAGATCATAATATATATCTAATAGGACTTCTAATACTTTAATGGAACAAAACAATAAACGTATTTTTAAAAGATAAACTTCTGAAATAAAACACTTATATCGGATACGTAGTACGCGTGAAAAACATTAGAAGTGAATAAGACACCTAGGTATTTTCTGAATTACAAAACCATGTAACTTAAACATATAGTGACAAACGTAACAGTAGCATTATAATTTCTATTACTATTTACGGTCACGTTCGTTATTTTTTAACCAACTTCAAAAACTTAAAAAGAGGGTTATCTGTTCGTCGTGATTTTTTTTTCTGTACACAGGTACTCCGATTACTCGAAAACGACAGAACTGTTTGAAATGATTCAAACATAATTACATCACGTTTGCTCCCAAGTTAGTCCCATTTTTTAAATCGGTTCAGTAGTTTTCAGGAGATCCTGAAAATACTGTCGTTTTCGTTACCATTTTATATGAATTTTACTATTCTATAGATCTGAATATCAGGCTTGTTTTACACGTTTATTTGCACAGGTTGTTTGCACAAGTGGGTATCTGACTTGTATAATATGCCATAAGATTATCTATGGTCTTTACCTATGAAATTGCCGATATTTTGTCACATACAGAGAAAATAATAACTTCTATAATTTAAAATTTTAACAAAATCGTGAATATTACATCGAATTATGATCATGATAGTTAACTATCAGTACAAATAAAGTCCATATTTTAGCTTTCGTGACATTAAAAAAAAGATCTTGAAAGTGACTCTTTTTTTGTGAGCAAAAAAAAGGGTGACCGAAGGGGTTGTAACTTAACCAAAACTTATTTTTTCGCTTATCTTAAATGGAAATAAGTTAGCATAGTGTTCAAACATTAGTACATAAAAGTTTTGTTACATGAGTGTTCATGGTTGTTAAATGAACAAAGAAATTATGAAAAATGCAACTTCTTGAAAAATCTCCATACAAATCGGCAATTTCATAGGTAAAGGACCTATTATTCATAACTAAAGTAACTTTTATCGTAATATTACTAAAACCATCCAAATTCGATTTTAAAAATGGCTAATTTGAATCTAAGTTATTGACAATTATTTTTTTTCTTTTTATTTACTAGACAATTACACACATCAACTTTGTCTAGGGATACAGGTGTTATTTTCATACAAACGAGGTAACTTTGAAGCCTTTTTTTTCCTGCCAGGGATATACTGTGCTGTGATCTGATGACGGCTATCCAGGGAGTGAATGGAGGAAATTCAGATCGTTATACACATTTAAAAAATCTGCGAAAATAGCATGTAAATGTATGGAAATCCTCAAACTGTGAACTCTGACCCATTAATCTTTTAGAATGCTGCTCAGATCAGTTGGGTGTGTATAGTGATCTGAATCTACTCCATTCACTCCCTGGATGGCCATCATCAGATCACAGCACGGTACATCCCTGGCAGAAAACCAAGGCTTCAAAGTTACCTCGTTTGTATGAAAATAACACCTGTATCCCTAGACAAAGTTGATGTGTATATATCAACTTGTCTGTTTGCAAAAGAGACATGTTTTCCCCTAGAGCAAACAGAATTTAGTTCTATTTTTTCTAATAAAAAGTTAATATTTTAGAACTCACTCTATTAAGCCTAGAACCGTACCCTGAGGTACAAATAAAAAAAAATCTCTGATAACTTTTTTGCTCTATGACGCTTTATTCTGCTCGTGGGTGTTTAAAAAAATTAAAAACCCTCCTGCATAAAAAGACAAGTCAACTGAAAAGATGGAAACAAGATTAAATATTATAGGCAACATTATAACATGCAGTCGGAGGCATGCATAAACATTATGAATGATTTGAGTTATATGCCTCCGCTGCATGTTATAATGTTGCCTTTAATATTTAATCTTGTTTCCATCTTTTCAGTTGACTTGTCTTTTTATGCAGGAGGGTTTTTAATTTTTTTAAATTTATTTTTTTATTTATTTCTTTTTAGTTATTATTTATTACAATCATGATATACCTTTTTGAAATCCTTTTAATGAGACCTTTAATTTGACACCCATATTGCAGTATTCTAAAAAAAAAATTTTTTTTCACTACGTATAATAGCACCGTGCAGCTGCCATGTTGGTTTTTTTATAACGCCACTTTCTTAAGAACACTTGGGCTGGCAAGACAAATCTAACGATATGTTAATCATGGAAATCCGTTCAGCCGTTTAAAAGATATGAGGTAATAAAGAATATTACATACAAACATACTTACAAGATACGCGCGAAAAACATAACCCTCTTGCAGTCGGGTAAATAGCACCAAACCTATTCCAACCAGCGCTAAACTAATCTAGCGGTGTGCCATTGTCAATTTGCCTATGCAATTAATCGAGTGCGAGTCCGGAAATGCATTTGGCTGCATTTCCGATGCTTGGACGTCTCGCTATACGAGACTGATAAAGGGACGTGCTACTAAATAAGTGAATTAAGTGACTAAAAATAGTATTCAGTACCATCAATTGACCTCACGTAAATTCAAAGTTAAAACGACTCCGACAAGGATATTTTTTAGGTATTGCCTTTCACTGAATTACTAATGTTTTTAACTCAGAATCTCGACCAAATATTTTAACGTTGAATAAAAACGACCTTACCAAATGGTGTCTTAAAAAATATCTATCTTTCAATGAGGAAATCTGCAAATGACTCATTTTGCAAATAAGAAAGAAATTAAAAAAAAGATTTATTACAACAGGGACTGAAAAGGGGTCTTAAAATTTTGAAGTAGGGCTACTAGGGCATGTGAGTATGATATGAAAGAGCGCTGTTTGCACATTTTCAAATAAAATTTTTTTCATGCCGCATATTTTTCGACTTATGATGAAAAATTAAAAAATAAAAATACCGATTCCCCCCCTTTATCTCCGAAGTTTGCAAAGAGAAATAAAATGAAAATAATTCTATGTGATAGTAGTTTATTGTAAAGATTACTATATATATTAGGAAAAATAAAACGAAGTCTCAATATAACACACTTTTTTAGAAATTATTAACCAAAAATACATTAGTTCCACTACCGGTCAACAGATGGCGCTGACCTTAGAAAAAAAAATTAGTTCCACTATCGGTCAAGAGATGGCGCTGACCTAAAAAACTGCAATATTAATTTTATTATTCTACTTGGCAATGTATTTATTATGTTGGTACGGAAACCCTCCGTGCGCGAGACTGACTCGCTCTTGACTGGTTTTGAACAGTTGTTTAACTTGTTCAAAGTGGCAGGACGCCACTTTGAACAAGTTAAACAACTGTTCAAAACCAAGCTGGCGTCCACTCGTTTTCTCTAATTTATTTAATATCTAGAAGCATTATTAGTTTCACATCCCTACTTCTACTAGGGTCTGTGACAGAACCTATTGGCTTCGTGACGAAGCTTGTTGATTTGGACACAGGTCCGGTCACAACTCGGCACAGACGATTGGCGAAATGGCGACGTACCTCAGGCGACGGATGCGATACAGACATTAAGTTCAGCGTAACACTAATAGTGATGGGCGTTAAGGCTATTTAAAAATAATTTTTCACCGTTAAATTAATCGTGAAATAGCTTTTTTCAATTAACGCTATTTTTAACGTGAATTTTAACGATCGTGCGTGCATCATGCATGAATGACTACTTTCAATTATTATCTTAGACAAAGTTAATTTGTCGTTAATTCGCTTTAGTTTTCTTTATTATATTCATACCACAAACCAAATCATATCTGAAAAATCAAATTAATTATTTAATAAGTATGTTTTTTTTAATGAAAAGATATTACAGTAAATTAATTGAGCTCAATTGAGCACCTTGTGTATCTCAATGCAAATTTTAAAAAAGTGCGATTATAAGTATTTGTTATAATTTGTGTTAATTTTCTGTAATATCTTTTCATTAAAAAAACACGAACACACGAACCCGCAACGCTATGCGACGTGACCGATTTCGTTAATGATTAATTTCACACTGGCTGGATGGAGTGGCTAGTGAAAATCGCTTCTTCCTTCCTTCACGTTAATAAACTAAACGGCGTTAAGGCTAGAAGTTGTTAAAATTATTAACACAATTTCAATCCAAAACTGAACCTTTGGTGTCATATAATAAAGACCACGGTAATTTCGTTATCTAAACTCAGTGCTCCACAGCAGGAAGCAATAAATCTCAGAACAATGTGTCTTACTTGCAAAGTTAGTTTTATTAGTGTTATGCAATTTAAGGGACCCCTGCCTTTGTTATTATTCTGAACAAAAAACAATACTTGCAATAGATCCCGTTGTCTCGGCCCATGACCGAACTATGCACGTGTGCAACACGTGCGGTGGCGGTCGAGCGAGGGACCTTAGCTTTTTTGGAGTTTACTTCACGTTAGAATCGTTAATTAATTTTAGCAGAATATTTCATTTAAAATTAATGAGCTAATGCTA
Organism: Agriphila geniculea; assembly: GCA_943789525.1. NCBI lineage: Eukaryota > Metazoa > Arthropoda > Insecta > Lepidoptera > Crambidae > Agriphila > Agriphila geniculea. The sequence continues at coordinate 26,539,264 of OX038871.1, forward strand.
AATTCTTGATTAGTCGTTAAGCGTTAAAGCTAAGGCGATAACGACACATCACTAAACACTAAACTAACTACGCAGTTAGGTACCGTGAAAATGTTAAGCAACTTAGAACTGCAAAATTAGTAAGTATGCAATTGTAGCAAAAAAACTCAGCTTCTAGGCAAGAATCTAGACAAGCATTTTTTTTAAAAGTAGTCAAACAAAAAGTTGAATACTCTTTTCTTCTCTCAAATCTTTGAACGGTCTTAAAAAATTTGACGCTCGCAGTCCCAGAGGTGAATTTATGTGGGGTTTTAGAGCGCACTCAGGGCTCCTTAAGGCCGCCATTGAGGTTGGAGTGGCCGCGGGACAAGGAAACGTATTCAGCCGGCAGAGGGCGCGATGTGTGCCTCACGGTATCGAGAGTGACGACTATGACCAGGCGCGTACATACTACAAGCTATGCTATGTTGGATGCTTTCTTGGAAAAGCGGAAACGGTATGAGGTAGAGAACTAGTGGAACAACGAAAATCGTTCTGAGACATCTTTTATTGTCGCTTAGATATAACTCTTTTGCTTGCTGTATGTTCAGCGAAATATGTTGGCCAAATAATAACATCAACAACTTTGAAACCATGTTCCTATCAATTGTTATGCTCCTATTCTAATAATTAATTCTATACTTATCAGTTAAACTTATTTTAATTCAAACTTTTATGAAAATAATTTTCCTTTGCAAATTTATCCATTTACCAAGAAAGACTTGTGGAAACGGACGCTCACAAGGTAGGTATCTCTTCATTATTCCATATTTTTCTAGTTCTCCATATAAATACATGGCTCACACATAAGTAAAATAAGTAAGTAACTAAAGCAAAAGCCACGTGAAATAAACTTTTTTACTAGTATCAATAATGATATTGTCGATGTTTTTAATATGTAAGTAGGTTTTATTTTTATTAACGTTACCTTTAGATTTATAGCTGAAGCTTATTTTTAGAGAATTACGTGTCTCTTACGTAGGTGAAGATTAAATAAGGTAAATTTTCTTAAGGCAATTTTTGTCCGAAACCACTAAATTTCGCCTATCGTATACTCGTATTATGTCAACAACTGCAGCACAAGCCTTGCGAATCACGAGCTAGCTTTTAACTGTGAAAACACAGCGCCCTCGAGGAGAGCTAAGAAACGCGATATCGCGTCGCTCCGCTTGCCGCGTCGGGGACCTTTGTTTGCGATTGCGACCCGCCAGAAACAATGCCAACGTTTTACCATTTGTTTGCTAGCTGCGATTTGCACTTTAAGAAGAAATATTTACACTGATAACTTTAGTCGTTGGAGAGAGTTACACATTACCACAGATAAATATAAAACTATACTTAGACAAATATTGTAACTGTTTGTTTTCTCAAACGAAACAAAAAGAGCAAATGTTTTCTTTTGAATAATGTTTTTACTTCCGAGATGGGTGGGTTAAATATTTAGCACGACATTTTTGCTAAAGTAATAGATTTTCTAAAAGATCCATTTCCATTAACTGAATACTTATGAAAGAGAATCCACAGTTTTAACTGCTATAACCTAATTTATTAGGCTATAGCAATGCCAATGATATAGGATCATTGCTATAGCCTAATTTACAGGGAAAGAATTATTGCCTATTTTGAATTAGTGCTTTCATATTTTATTCTGAGTGTTTTTACCTGCCTTGCCAATTCTTAAGGTTCGAATAGATTTAAAATATAAAAATTACCAAGCACTATTATGGTGAGATAACGTACCTATAACCTTTAATATAGGTATTATATTTTTCTTTTAAATGGTCATGTTGTGAAACTCTTAGTAGCTTAAGTTTTTCTAATTATGTATTTTTTGTAAAAGTTATTGTAAAAAAGCGGTTGAGTTTCGAAATAGTAAATAATAATAATAAAATAAAAGAAGTCATTGTGCAACCAGTGAAATTGATGGAGCGGATTTCTGGGGCTTCCCACGAAAGGTTAAAATTAGACTTAGGCGATGATGACTTCTATATTATACCCTTAAGGCTGTATATTTGCATTTCAACGAAACTAGTGTTTTCCCAATGAAGTTATCTAAAGAATGAAAGCATTATTATTGATGTAAACTTTATTTTTAGGAAGCAAAATTCTTAAATAAGTGCCGTATAGAGAGAAAAACATAATAAATTATCAGGTATTTTAAAACGAAGACAATCTGTTCAAGTGGAATTTCAAATTTGCTTGTCAGAGGTATTTTTCAAAAACGTTTCAGCTGTAACAAATAAGAATACGACTCATATTTATTTTTTCACTTATTGTTTGTATTGTCAAGGAGTTCCCTATAGAGAGAAAATTTTAAAAAATGCTTTTAATCACAGAGAAATAAAATATTGAAAAATGCTCAAATTGGTACACTTTGACATGTTTTTTTACTGGTATTTACAGAATCTAAAGTAATTTTTAATTTTTCTTAGGAATAATGAGATATTTGTCTAATGTATTGCGTGTTTTGTATATACTTATATCTATTTAATAATTTAATAGGAATTTTCAAAGTTCGCCCTCATTACGGCTCGCGCAGAGTTGTTTTGATAATTTGTATTGAAAATTTAAAAATGGAACGCGATGTGAGTCTACAGCCTTAAGAGAATTTTAATTAGGTATATTATTTAAAATAAGGAAAAAATATAGGTACTTAAGTATCTACTTACCAATAATCTATCACCTAAGTAAATATTGTTTGTTGTTTACAGGTGTCTATTACACTATGGCAGTGGTGGGCCCAGCGCTGGGCTACGTGTTGGGCGGGCAGATGCTCAAAATATACACAGATTTCGTCACCGTAGATTCAAATGCGTAAGTAAAATTACTTTATTTCAATCTGGTGTTCTGGTGTCATTAATTTGTAAAAGATTAAGCCAGTCAAAATTGCTCAGCTATTGGTAAGAGACGAGAAAATTCGTTTCCCTCAAAAAGATAACTTTCAAGATTCTTTCTAGCTTCGTTTACAGTAGTAACAACATTGACCTCTATATTATTACACTGGACGGGCTGCTGTCAAACTGCTCTTGTGCCTATTTGATTTCCGCCATTTTGGCGCTGTAGGCCGTAGCGTGAGCATAGCGTGAGGGACATGGTACTAAAGTCTGAAGTCTGGAGAGACCATCACGGCAACCATTTTCATTGTACACGTCAAAATTAGTTCTTTAGACTCACGCTAGTGGCGCAAATAGGCACAAGAACTTTGCTGTCAAATCATACAGACAGCCAGTCCAGTTAATAAGAAAAAAAAAATCATGTCAGTGAGTAACAACGTTTACACAAATAAATTAAAAGTCATTGTTTAACCTCTTTACGTGAGGATAAAGTGCAAAAACAACGTCAAGGTACTAGACGTCTCCGTTTTTCCGCGCTCGCGTCTTGTTCACATTTTTAATATTTCATCTGTGGCGATGGCGGGGCTTCATTCAGCCAACTTGCCCTCTCGCTTTCATCTCATTGTACGCACTCCAGGCAACTTTTCAGCCAAATTAATTCCCCGTTTTATACTTTCATGGCTTCTGCAACGAAATATGATTTTCCGCGCAGGGAGATTTAAACGACCTTTTTGGTATGGCTTCTCTCTTTTAATTTATGGCACGTTCGTAATTTGAAAATATAATGTGGCTAATTTAATTTTAAAGGTACTTACCCATATAACTACTTATTTAATTTACCTACCTTACCGCTTAATGATGTTTTGAATGCACTTAGGTACTGCTCTTTTGTGCTCTATTAAAATAACGATAATAAGATTTTATATCAGATATCAGTGTTTAAAAAACTGTTACAAAAACAAATTAGTTGATTTATCGTATCAAAAACTTGCAAAATATTCATTTTGAGTCGTAATACGTTACTGAAACATTATCATTTGCAATTTTGTGTAAAGTCTGTTCATCCTTACTTGTCTTATTTAGTAAACAGTTTTTGACAGTTGTCATACGTCTTTTAAACTTAAATCTTTATTTAAAAATATGTTAGTAAGTTTATGAAATTGTTGTTACTTTATTAACAATTTATTTTGTAATCTATGTGTGGAAAACCACTTGTTGTATTTTATAAATGATTATTTCAATAAAGAGTTGGGTGAAGATTGTTTACCATATAAGACAAGTAAGGATGAACAGACTGTACCTAGTTCTTATTTAGGATCGAGACTAGTCTATTCGGTCCGGTTAGTTGGGCGAAGAGAGAGAATTTGGGCTTCATTTCTCATCAAGCTAAGTACAACCAAAGCGATGCAATGACAAAAAATAATATAAGTAGTTCATATTCCTATAAAAAAATATGCTACATAAAAGATCTCTTGATGCTAGATAAAATAAATGGAAGATTACATCAATTTCCTATGATCAAGGAAAAGGGGGGACTAACTAAGTACTTACATTTATTTATTATTTGGCCAAGACGCGGCGCGCTCCTTGCGGACAAAAACAATGTTCTACCTATTAGCAATTCAATCTAAGGAACAAGATGGTATTATTTTAATTCATCAGAACGATCCATAGACGTCCGCTTTATTGTTGTAGGGCTGGGGGAACTCGATTCTGAAGTCGTACGAATATTTTTTCTAAGCTATGATTATTTTTATTAAAGACTAACAAAACTTTACTAACTTTTTACCAACTTTAAGATTGACCCTCGTCTCTATCTATAGACGAGTAAGGAAGTAATGACTTGAATAAAACTTGCAATTTTCAAAAAAGTTAACGCTACATATTATGAGATAGACATACACTATTACATGATAATGTAATATGTCAACTCATTTATTCATTTTTATTGTTTACCGCTCTGTTATTGTGCTGTCTTTTGAGGTCGGCTTTTGTATGTGCACACATATTCATTAAATACCGTTAACTGCAAAACAGTTCTTAATGCTTCTAATATTATATTCACATGCATTTTATAGTAGATATAAATTAATCTTAAATGCACCAAAACTGCACTAAAATTATTTATTGCATTTTATTTATCTTATACCTTTAAACGAGCAATTCTTGTATGTAATATATTTCTGTGATCTCGGAAACGACTCTAACGATTTCGCTGAAATTTGGTATATGGGGGTTTTCGGGGGTAAACAATCGATCTAGATTAGTCTTATGTTTGGGGAAACGCGTGTTTTCGAGTTTTCATGCGTTTTCCTTTCGACGCAGAATATGATGGCTTGCTTCCAACAGACCCTAAGCTCATGAAATTTCATGGGTTAATTATCGATATTACTTCTAAAGGCACTGGTGCTGTATTGTTAGTCTTCTTTACATTTTTTTATTTAAGTCATTGAAGTCAGTAACCAAAACAAAAACGAAGCGATATCGTTTTATAACACCTTATGAATTTCCTATCGGTTTCCTTATAGAAGCTAGTGGCACTCATACCAAACAACCGGTGGGCAGTGGAGTGGTCGACTTGAGCAAACGGACGGCTGGGTAGATTTACATAAGAAAACAGCCGTTTCCTCCCGCCTCGCACTCCGCATAATTACTTGTAACAGTTATAATTTTATAATAACTGACATTAACGTTAAAAAGAATAAAAAATTACTAGCGCCAGTTACTTATATAGCTCGAACTCCTATCTAGATTCTGTCTAAAAAGTCAGTTTACATGGGTAATTTCAAGGGAAATTTTAATACCCACCTAAATCCCCAACCACCCCACCAATACCCATCTAAATAAAATTGAGTAAAGATTTTTTTCAATTAGAATTTTGACAGCACCAACAGGGTCACCAGTATAAGTTTTAAAAATAACTTAATAATTTCTCATGTAAACTGACTTTTTAGACAGACTCTAGCAGTGAAAATTGAGAATTTTTTTTCAAATAATGTGGAGGTCCACACCAAATAGCTATATTTCCACTTTGAGTAAAATATGAACCAAGTATGGAAATCGGTCACATAGGATAAATAAAATTAAGAAAATAAAATTTTGCACCAAAATGTAACATTTTACGTAAGTACTTTTACTACCGTTTTGCCTTTTTTTTTAAGGAAATACTTATTACTTTTTGGTTTGGACCTCTAGTCCGTGCAAAGCCAAGCACTCATTGCATTGCATGGTTATTGCTAGTTTAAATTGTTGTTTTTTGCGTCCATTGCGATCCTATTAAATACTGTAGATACGTTTCAGGCTAGGTATCACGCCGGAGAGCTCAGTGTGGATCGGCGCGTGGTGGGTGGGCTTCATACTGTCGGCGCTGCTCTGTCTGGTGGTGGCCATGCCGCTGCTGGCCTTCCCTTACGAGCTGCCAGGTATGCTATACGCTATAGCTATAGCAGAAGTGCCCATACGGTCGATCGCGAGAGGTTTTTTAAGGTCTATCGCCAAGGATAACTGATTTGACACTGCACCCAATGTAGTTTTACTTATATGCAATTTTTTTTCTTGACAAAATTCGGTGGTAAACGGTCAAAATTTCGATGTCTTAGTCATAAATTTGTGCTAGGTCGATCTCCTTACGATAAAGTATGGGCACCCCTGCGCTATAGGCAAGAGGTTTTAGAATGTGTTCTATTCAAAGAGTTCTATGAGACTAAGAAAGCATTACTGGCAAGTCTTTTTTGATTTTTATTAGGGTAAACGGGACACTATTACTAAGACTCCACTGTCTGTCGGTCTGTCTGTCGCCAGGCTGTATCTCATGAACCGTGATAGGTCGCTAGAAAGTTGAAATTTTCACACATTATGTATTTCTGTTGCCGCCGCTATAACAACAAATACTATAAACAGAATAAAATAAATATTTAAGGGTGGGCTCCCATACAACGATGTTGTATAGATAATGGTACGGAACCCTTAGTACGCGAGTCCGACTCGCACTTAGCCGGTTTTTCAAATTGAAATCGAACTTTCACTTTGGTATTTTATCTGGATGGGAATATATTTACCAAAAATGTTAAGGTCCGAGTAAAATAATCTTTGTTTTGGTGTCCCTTAGAAAATCACATATTCTTAACTGAAAAGTCTTACAAGTCTGGTCATGTAACCATTTAGATTAGACCATTAGATACGGCTGACCATGAGTGCACTATGCACACAAATAAATGCGTCATCAGCTGTTGCAATGCTAACTACATTATATTCCTACTGCAACTAACGTGACTCGTTTGGAATTTTAATTTTAAATAGTCACGTCTGTCATTGAAGAGCTCGGTGGCGCAGTGGTTTAGCGCCTGGTCGGTCATGTCGTGGGTGGGTGACCAAAAATTAATTATCTCGAGTTCCTCCGTGCCTCGGAAGACACGTTAAGCCGTTGGTCCCGGCTGATTTTGCAGTCGTTAACACCCACCAGTCCGCATTGGGCTCGCGTGGTGAGTTATGGCCTGTACAAGGAAGGTCTATGCCCCAGCAGAGCGGGGATATTAAAAATGGTTGATGTCGATGTTTACGTCCGTCATTACAAACAAGTGTTGGAAACATCTTCAGTTTAACTAATGACTCTGATGACTTTTTTTTTGTCAGGAGCTGAAGAAATACGCGCCTCCAAAGTGTCAGAAGCTCACGAAGGCGCTGCATCAAAGTCCGCTGCATTCAGCGCACTGCACGAGCTGCCTCGAGCAGCTGCAGCGCTGCTCAAGAACCCGACCTTCTTGTTCCTCAACCTGGCCGGCGCCAGTGAGGGGATGCTTATCTCTGGCTTTGCGGCTTTTCTCCCGAAACTTATGGAGAATCAGTTCTCAGTCAGCGCATCTCAAGCAGCCTTGCTTTTGGGTACGTCCAAAAACAAGCAGAGTTTAAGTAAAAAAAATCCTGTGGATACTTAAGGCCATTTTATAGGATTCTTTGCAGAGGTAGGATTAGCACCACTACAATTTGTACAGCTCCTCTGTAGCTCAGATTTGACGACCAGATGTTTGTTTTTATAGTAGAAGTGTGTTTTTAGTTGTAGAAGTTGTTAATTTAGTTTAAGGTGCAGAGACCAATAAATGTTTACATATTCTTTTCTTTCTTTCTTTCTTTATTTATTCTTTCAATGGTGCTGATATGGACATTCTAAAATTGGCAATTAAATAAAAAACATCGGTCTAGCTCGCCTAGCTTGCTTTTGAGAATACTTAAAAGATATGTGTATTTGATACTTAAAAGACTCTATGTCAACATAGAAAATCTGCTATCTATAGATATACAATATACAAGAGGATATACAGGTACTACCACAATTTCGTGTAATGGTATGTTTTTATTTATGCCAAAATAGAAGTAGCTAACAGTGGCGAGGGGTCGAAATATCGCGAAGGTAAGCCGAAAAAAACACCACCGCGTGATGCAAGCTTCAAGCGTTTCTTCAGAAGTTTTTCGCCTTTTTTTTACCATTCAAAAAAGCACTGATAAGATAGTGACAGTGTCTACCCAACAAGCAAAAACGTCATATAAGTTCTGACTTGTACGACTTTAAGTCGGATAGCAGTCTTACAATATTATTGAGATGACTGCTAGGTCATATAGACGTCTTAAATCTAACTTTTGAGTCGTGCGACAAATATGTCATAATAAACTGGTCATAGTAACGTCGGCACGACTTAAACTATACGACGTTATATTAAAGTTTTAGCCAAAACGTCTGTACGACTTGTAGTCGCATTGGAGTCAAGTTTCGACTTTTAAACGACGTTTAACAAAATGGCGGCTTAACTTGGTCTTTAAATAACCTTAAAATGACTTTTTGTCTTTAAAACGTCATATAGAGATTAGTGTGCGACAAAATTAACATGGCTGACATTTAAAGAAAAAAACAAAATTTTATTAAAAAGGAAATTATGTTTCAAACGCAAAACTACGAAGGGGCATGAAAATATGAATTGTATTTACATAGGTATATTATCATAAAACTTTAATTCCCAGACGAACTAAACGGTATAAGAGACAAACACAGTTAGCAAGATATGAAAGTTATGTAATACTCACCTTTTATTTCCTTGTAATAGATTTATTTTGCACTCAGATCTCGAAACATAACCACAAACACGAGTCACTGACAAACATTAAAAATCAGTCGTACAAGTGTTGTTACTTGACTCATATACAACGTTTTCGTCATTAAAAAACATCTGTATGACCACAATATAACGAAAAAGTCGTTGTAAAGTTTTGATGCGACTACTGTACAATGAAAGTGGTAATATTGTGACTTTTGTATGACCATTAAACGACAATGTAGGTCGTATAAATGGGGCCCTTTTCGCGTTGAGCAAACGTTATTATAACGTAAGTGTGACCTATCTTTTGCGACCAATGGTATAAAGACAACGTTTGTACGACCATTGTACGACGTAAAATTGTTAGTTGGGTAGCCCGTGCTATTCCATACTGAGTTGGAATCAGAAAATAATAAACATGGTAAACAAATCATTTTATTGAGTTTGCAACTGCCTGTCATCCACGTATATTTTTCGTACAAAGATGTAGGTTTGATATTTAAAATGTTTAAAAAAACCATCTTGCTAACGTAACTATAACTTCGTAACTAAGTTTGGAAAACAAAGTTTTATCGGTAAGTAAGTAGACAGGTAAACAACACTCCATTATGAATTAAAGCCATTATGGCAAATAAAACTTACCGCAATGAACAAATCGGTATAAGATAAACACAATAAAATAAACAAAACCTGCGAAAAGTATCGATTCTCACTCACTAATTCACTATTTTGCAAAAAACTTATCACTTTCCAAACACGCACATAAACAATAATAATGGCGGACAGGTACTAATTATTATTTATTAATTTCCGATCACCTACGACTATCGCACTACCCGAAACATGCCGAACATATTATACAACTAAGTTAAAAAGTCTAAGTCGCGATATACTTTCTTGTATCACTCATAGTTTTTAATTTCGCAATGTTATTTCACTCGGATGTCATTTCGTTTCATTCGCGTATACTCGTAATAGACAGAGAAGGGAAACGTGAAATCGCTTGAAATAGAAAGAGATGGAAAATGGAAGCCGGTCTGCCATAGCTTATATCCAGAGTTTTTTAAGCGAAAGGCACGCGTGCGTGCGATAGAGACAGAGTAATAACAAAGTTCTGATTACCATGGCAACCACGCTAGATGCCGTGTAAACATTAAGCTAAATAAAATCGGCTTTCCTTGACGAAATTTTCTAAGGAAATAATTGTAGGCGCTTTAAAATAATGAAGCAATAATACTGTCCATGTAATCTCCTCACAAACTTGCGACAATAGTTAATGACATGTTATAATCTGCATGGTGGATCTATGGGGTGGTATTTCAGGGATTTCTCAAAGGGAAGCCGATGGGAATCGGCTTGTATGGACCCCTCGCCACTGGTAGCTAAGTATCAGATCCATCTGTCAAATGAAAGCGATTACGATAGCCATGTAAGTTAGCCGGTACGGCCCGAGTAGTAACGTTATGGGTGTTCCACCAGGGGTGATCACGGTGCCAGCGGGCGGCGGCGGCACGTTCGCGGGCGGGTGGCTGGTGAAGCGCTGGCGGCTGGCGTGCGCCGGCATCATCAAGCTGTGCGTCGGCGCCACGCTGCTCGCCGGCCTCTTCACCTTCAGCTTCGTGCTCACCTGCCAGGACTACCCCTTTGCGGGGGTCACTGTCAAGTACAACTCGCCTGCTGTGATAGGGTGACTATCCATTAGGGTTTAACGACTAGTATGTGTGTAGTCTAGTCCAACGTGCTCTATCCTCATCCGGAGCAGTGACTGACCAAAAAGCGATTCCCTGTTTTCTAATGTCCGGTAAGTAGCCAGCATCATCAAGCTGTGTATTGTCCGTCGGTGAGGCCTTCGCCATATTTGCCAGGCCAAATGTTTTGTTTTATGCTATGCATAATTATTACAATAAGGCTCTCGTGATCCAATACCACACAATGCCTTTTTCATTTCATGTTAATTAATCATTAGCTATGTTAATTTCCCCACTGCTGGGGGCCTTCCTCATGGGTGGATAAGAAAGATGGGCCATAATCCACCACGCGGGCCTAATGCAGATCGGTGAGTGCAGGCGGGACCTACGGCTTAACGTGACTTCCGAAGCACGGAGGACCTGGAGATAATACATGCACCTACAGTACACATACATATATAGTGTACATACAATACACCCATCGCATGACCAACCCTTGCGGAAGTCGTTTAACCTCCGCAATCGATGGGTCAGGCGATAACCCACTGCGCCATCGAGCCCTTCATTATGACCGTTTGAATGTCAGGGCGGACCCCCTAACAGCGGCGTGCAACAGCGGATGCTCGTGCACGGAGGCGCGGTTCGCGCCGGTGTGCGCGGCGGACGGCGTGGTGTACTACTCGGCGTGCCACGCCGGCTGCGCGCGCCGCCGCCGCCACGGCGCCACGCATCTGTATACCGACTGCGCGTGCGTCCAGGTGCCGAAGGGGGCAGCGTGGCCCACGCATCACGTCGAAGGAGGTATGGTATTTTACACGACATCAGCCAGTTTTTATATCCACTCTGCTGGGGCATTCCTTGGGTAGATAAGGATGGGCCAAAATGCACCACACAGGCCCGATGCGGGTTGGTGGGTGTTGACGACTGCAAATACAGTCGGAAACGATGACTGCGTGCCTTCCGAAGTACGGAGGAACTCGAGACAATATATTTTTGGTCACCCATCTCTTGGTCGACCCTTGCGAAAGTTGCTCAACATATGTAATTACTAGACCAGGCGCTCAATTAAAAATGTTTCTCGACAAAACCGTATCGAGTTGAGTCGCACCACTTGCTAAATCATGCTAAATCGGAACAAACTAAAGCGACAGGACAGTCGAGTGTTTCTCGCGTCATCCTAAATCAAAAGGAATATTCCAGTCTTCGGCAAGACAAAAAACCGGCAAAGTGCGTGTCGGACTCGCACACGAAGGGTTCCGTACCAAAAGCAGCAAAAAAACACGTTTGTTGTATGGGAGCCCCACTTAAATATTTATAATAATTCTGTTTTTAGCATTTATTGTTATGGCGGCAACAGAATATCATAATCTGTGAAAATTTCAACTGTCTAGCTATCACGGTTCATGAGGTACAGCCTGGACAGACAGGCAGACAGCGGAGTCTTAGTATTAGGGTCCCGTTTTTACTCTTTGCGTACGGAACCCTAAAAATCAACTGAAAAGGAAATAATTTCGAATCTAACTTATTTGATGGAACCTTCTTATTTAATTTTACAGCCAACACTTCAATATCTTACGAAGCCATCGACAACATCTGCAACAGCGAGTGTCCGTACCTCTGGCTGTTCGTGTTCCTGGCCTTCTGCGTCATGCTCTTCACGTTCCTGGCCACGATGCCGGCACTTTCTGCTACACTAAGGTAAGGAGCAAAGGAGCTTTTGACTTTTCATCACTTCTAAAACAAACTTTGAAAAGCATGCCAGACAGAACTCAAAGGACCAAGGAAACAGACGTTGAAAGACAGCAGGCACGACAAGTTTTTCTGGTCAAATTAAAGCACCTGAGCATTCAGATCACCTTCCAGAAATTTATAACAGAAGCGAGAAATATGTTCATGTGAATAGATTTAATTAAGAGCTCGACTCGGTGTAATCGACTCAAGCAAAGTGAGCAAAACTCACGGCGTTTCATCCGTTTTGGCCTGCTCATCATCAAGATTTTAACACTAGATTGGTAGAAACTTTACAATCAAAATATCTAGAGGTAGGTATTTGAATAATCCCTACATCATACTGTGGAGTTTGTATTTGATGTGTGTTTGTTTGTTCCAGATGTGTTCGTGAAGATCAGCGGTCATTCGCGCTGGGCATCCAGTGGATCAAGGTGCGGCTGCTGGGCACCATTCCTGCGCCACTGCTGTTCGGTTTCCTCATAGACCTGTCGTGTTCGCTGTGGGACAAGTCCTGCGGGACCACCGGCGCCTGCTTGCTGTATGACAACGTTAACATGAGCAGGTAAAAAATCTTTCAATGACTTTAATGGGATTATGGGATATAGGTATAACCATTGACCAAATAACTAAGTATGATATAACTTGGAATTCAATGGCTTCAGTTCAGGCAACCTGTTGTTATTTACCGTCATTAAACAGAAACACTTATCTGGGTAAGAAATCTCTATCAGGCCTAGAATGAAGCTTTAAACAAGTCACCTCTTGTCACCTTTGATATTCATGCGGGTAGTACATTACACGGTATTCAGGGCTAGTTAGAGCCCTAATTCAGAATACATTGCTTGTTTTGATTGCATCACTTGCTAAAAAGGAGCTCAAAGAAAGCAATGTATTCTGAATTAGGGCCCTAACTAGCCCTGAATACCGTGTAATGTAATACATGCTTTAGTCCTTGGGTTGCTTGGTATATTCTGTATTCCTAGAAAAGTGTATAGTTTTATTGTCGTAATAAGATTTTCACGACACTCTCTGTTAGGGCTGGTTTACATTATCTTAGTCTTTAGTAGAGTGTTTTAGGAGAGTAGAAGTTCATTACGTGGTGTGTTTGACGTTCTTTTAAAATCGACGAACATGCCAAGCAATGTATTTCTACTCGCTACTCGACTCGGTCGTCTACTTGCCTAATGTAAACCAGGCCTTAGACCTCCTCCATTCAACGCTGCAAACGTACATAACGGTTGGTGGTAGGGCTTATTTCAAGTCCGCCTGGCTAGCTACCACCATCTTACCTAAGTCTGACGCCATAACAACAATCTAAAAATTGTTGTGTTCTGGGAGTTGGAGGTAAGATAGCCAGTTCCTCATAGTGATGAGGATTCCGGGTGTAGTGCGCTTCCACCTTCGGCCTTATCGTCACATCAAGTGAAGTGAAAGCCAAGCACTATCCCATTGTGCATAAAAAAAATATTTCTTTTTCGACAGGTATATGTTGGCTCTAGCACTGGTGGGCAAGTTTTGCTCCGTCCTGTTCTTCTTCCTAGCGTGGTGGTTCTACCGTCCGCCGGGCGGGCGGAACGGCAACGCGGTGGTGCCCTCCGTGGACCTCGTGGTGTGCAACGAGAAGAATAACGGCAACGTCGCCAACGGGACCGTGCCTAATGGGAATGCCGACCGGCTGGGAAACGGGTATTGCAACGCTGCGCTGGAATGCAGCGACCATTTGTAGGCGGACTGACTTCTCAATTTTTTTATTTATTGAACTGTTTATGGTGTCCGCTGCGTTAAGTGGGATCCCGGCGCGGGAATATAGATTGCTGGTTTTCTGACTGACAGATGCTTGCAGTGCATGAGTAAGCTTTAATCTATGTCGACCCGCGCGCGTGTCCCGTTTAATGCAGCGGTTGCCCTTAAAACCTTTCCAAAATGGGCACATGAAAGTTCTTTTGTCAGATATTTCTACATAGACTGATCATCACTATTTATTATTCTTATAATTTTCAATTTTAAATGCATTTTCTTTCTTTTACCACTAATCAATATTCAATACATTCCTTTTTTACCACTAAGTATAATGTTTTTCGTTTGTTTTGTATGATAAGGGCATGATTTAATATGAAAATGAGATTTTAAATATTATTGCTCAAAAAGTATTATGAAGTTGAATTGTGTTGCTAAATGTAAATAGTTGCTTTTATAGTTTTTCTTATAATTTTAAATTATATAAATGAAACATTCCAAAAATAATTTCTGTTGTAATGTTATCTGTGATGTTGTAGTATGTAATTAATGTAAGGTAGGTACGGTAGTTAGGCCATTTAGCAATCTAAGGTTAGGTGACTAATAAAGGTAATAGGTTACTGCGAAATTGTTCTACTGTTTATATACCACCACTGTATTCGTCATCATCATATCAACAATCAGCATCCCACGAGACGCCCACTGCAGTCGGCCTAGCTTAACGCACAGCATAGGAGTTTTTGGCGCCATTTTGTCGAGACCGGTTCGGCGACAATTTTAATTATTTGCAAATTGATTCATAGTCGATATTCTGTCTCAAGATTGGTGCAATTTTGTTTGTGGTACAAAAACAATGTGTGGAATACTTGAAATAGGCGCGATCTTGGTTGTGTGAAGCGGAGACTTTTATTGTAGGTGGCTACCTCGACAGAACTTACCGAGTAAACTGTTTTGATATACTTGGTGCCAAATGCGCCAAGCAGCATTGAAATGCGATGCACCCGCATTCAAATGTAAACTGAAACAATACCTACAATACCACTGAACTAATCAACACTTGACACTGGCAAAAATTACTCCCTAAGAGGAGAGTACATTGCCAAACCAAAAATAAGATTAACACACGCACAACACCCTTCTCGTGATAGTGATGTATGTCCCGCTCACATCAGTACGGGTGTGAGCGAGAGAAGACGACGTGCGCATGCTAGGCCTAATAGGCCTCCCCCAAGGATCTTCACAAGACAACCGACCCTCAGGTGCCAGCTTTTATTCACAAAATACCTAGGTTAGGTAGGTATGATAAAAAGTCCTTAAGCTCCTTTAGGCGGCATTAACTCATAAAATATGATTTAAAAATAAGTCCATCACGTTTACTTAGGTACTTATGTGTTACGTAATTTAATACGGAGTCACAGTTCTCAAGGTCTGATATACCTAGTACATAGTATATAAGTACTCAGGTAAAGTCTGTCTATCCTCTTGTCTTATTTAGTTTTTGACAGTTGTCAAACGTCTTTTAAAAATCTTTATTTAAAAATATATTAGTAACTTTATGAAATTGCTGTTAATTTAGTAACCATTTATTTCGTAATCTATGTGTAGAAAACCACTTGTTGTATTTTATAAATGATTATTTCAATAAAGAGTTGGGTGAAGATTGTTTACCATATAAGACAAGTAATGACGATAGACTTAAATTTAACAAATACCTCAAATTCGCAGTAACTTGCTGTTCATATTAATAAATGTATCAATAGGTAGTTGTCAAATAGAGTACAATCGATAAAGGCACAATTTTCATATAAATTAAGTAACGGTTTTTGATCTTTTGACTTTTGAATCACATTAGGTTAAATGTACACTGTGTACAGTCAAATTGTTTGTTGAATTTTTCAATACCTTTACTATACGATAGTCGTTAAAATTGTATTTTGGTTGAAGACTGATTGTTTATTAAACTAATGATCATCAGGCAGCTAATTGACAGATAGAAATATTGGGCATTACCTACTTAATTACTACCAAAAAACTTTTTGTAAGTACCTACTTACTAAAAACCCATTTAAGGCGGTTGTATGACCGAAAGTGACGCCCTCAGAAGTTTTTATTTGATAAGTTGTTAATAGAAAAATATTTCAATAATGTTTTACGTGGAGTTTTTAGGGCCCATGGTCTAGTAATTTTAGAAGGTATCACTACATGCCCTCGTAGTCATTCGGTAGATAGCAAATGTGTCAAAAACGGTCACTTTTAGCAGTTTTGCTATCTACTTCTAGCAGTGACTACGAGGGAATGTAACGATACCGTCTAAAAATACTAGACTGTGGGCCCTAAAAATTCCACGTAAAACATTATTATAATAAAATTGTTTATCCTTACCACAGAATACATAATAGTACAAGTTCCTTACTAATATTATAAATGCGAAAGTCCGTTTGTTTGTTTGTTACGCCTTCACGTCTTAACTACTGAACCGATCATCATGAAATTTTGCATATACGTTGTGATGAATATAGAGAAGGACATAGGGTACCTTTCATCCCGAAAAAAGTGTAGTTCCCGAGGGATAGCAAAAACCTTTCCACGCAGTCGAAGTCGCGGGCGGCCGCTAGTTAGAATTATAATATTAAATAAAAATCACCGCGGCGCCACTTTCGCTTAGGGTGCCACCTTAATTTTAACTTCAACTTTTACATAAAAAAATCATAAAGGGTGTTTAATGTCCCTTAGTTCTATCTGATTAGATCTGATTTTCAGTATCATAATAATGATAAAGCTTCGTACAGACTGAGGCGAGCGAATCGCGCGCGTTCATTTTGACAGATTTTGATCACGTAACTCAAAGCAATAGCCATAGCCATAGCCATTGCCATAGCAATTTCTTTGACAATGGCTATGGCTATGGCTATCGCTTTGAGTTACGTGATCGCACTCGCGATTTCGCGCGGAATTCGCCTCAGTCTGTACGAAGCTTAATGTTGTTGATATAGTGTCTCAGATACAACCAATCAGGGCCTCGATTCTACTTACAGTGGCGGCACAGAATAGTTATAAGTACAGTCAGCGTCAAATTGAATTGAATTGATTTAACAATGTAATAGTGCATTATGCACAGATAACTTTAACAGCTTTGTTTGCTAAGATAATTTTGAACACTTGAATAAATATGAGACAATGAGTGCTAAGATATTTTGAACACCTTAGGTGCTTACAACAATATGATGATTCTAACTGCGTAGATCAAATCATTTTGACTAGGTACTCTAGACGCTTATATGTTTTTGACGCTGACTGTACTGTGTACAGAAATGACACTCCCCGCCCCGCCCTAGAATCAATTACCTCACCTCACCCCGCGAATTTGTATGCCGATTCGTATGCTCGTTTAGACGTGTTTGTCAACTATCAACTTATTTTGATATTCAAAGCAATGTGACGTAACTTTTTAGTCATGTTTGTCAACTGTCAACTTATCTTGATATTCAAAGCAATGCGTCGTAACTTTATTTAGGTACCAACAATTTCGAATTATGAATTGAACGTCGCTCATACAGCGATAAGGATATGTTTAAAAAAACTCGAAATGAGCATAAAAATGTATGAAAATCCTGAAACTGAAAACTCTGATCCCTATAACTTTTAGAATACTGATCTTATCAGTTGGTTGTGTATAGCGATCTGAATCTCCTCCATTTACTCCCCAGATAGCCATCATCAGATCACAGCCAGGTCAATCCCTGGCGGAGAACCATGCTTCAAAGTTACGTCGTTTGTATGAAAATCGACTAGTGTCTTTAATTATGTGGATGTGGCCGCCATTGTACTGTACGTATAGTTAATGTAATAAATAATATTGTCTCAATGGTTTTTCAATATACTTATTGCTTTTTGTGTTCTAGTAACAAGAACTATGTCAAAAAGCAACATTATTTAAACACAAATTGTGTATTGTGTTACAAAAATTGTGTAGTAAGTATGTTACACAATTTGTCTATTGTTTCAGGCTTATGTCAAACTGTTTTTGTGCCTATTTGATTTCCGCCATTTTGGCGCTGTAGGACGTAGCGTGAGCATAGCGTGCGTACATGGTACTAAAGTTTGAAGTCTGGAGAGACTATCACGGCAACCATTTTCATATTGTACGTCAAAATTAGTTCTTTAGACGCACGCTAGTGGCGTTTCAAATAGGCACAAAAACTTAGCTGTCAAATCATACAGACAGCCAGTCCAGTTAAATAAAAAAAAATATTTTTCATGTCAGTGCACAATAGGGGTCCACACGCAAAGCTAATCGCAGATGGCGCTAGCGGCGTCCCGACCGCTAACAATGGTTTTGATTGGTTAAAATACGTCATGAATGACATTTAAAATTTGTAATGACCGATTTTAGGACAGACGCTAGACCCAATTGTTGATGCATAGAGGAAATAATCACTACGTTTTATGTTGATGCATAGACTGTGGCCCGCTGCAATAATATGTTAGTGGCCCACCAGCAAAAATATTCCCTCGTATATTAGAGAAAACAATTTTTTTGGCTATTTTCATGTTATTATTTTGTGCTGGTGGCCTGCCATTAGTTCATTTTTTGCCAAGTGGCCCACGGTCTCAATAAGTCTGCGCATCCCCGCTTCAACAGAATCGAGACCCTGATGTTGATTTGATAACACAAAAACGTTTGAGACTATTAATCCTAATTAATATTAATGTAGGTACTAACATTTAATTTATGTCGTAGTTGTATAATAATATGGTTGTAGTATAAGTAACAAACATTATACAAAAAATCGAAAAAAACTAAATTAACAATGGTTTCTGAATTTGTCTTTTTATGAAGATTTATGATATAAAAACATTATAGGAATGAATTTATTTTACCAGCGTTTGATGTAAAATAGGCAATTCAAGTGATCAATTTTGTAATACTTGTACAATTTTACACAGATTGATTTAATAAAAATATCGTCAAATAAGTGTCTTCGTTTTATTTTGTATAGTATTTTTAGATATTCCTTACGTTTCTGATTTCCTATTGGCCAATTTTACCGGCAGTGACGTCAAGTCGTTACCATGTGGATACCTAGTCCAATTTCCACTGTTCTTTTGCTTCTTTGCAACCGTTCATATGTAATCAAAATTGCGCTAGTAGCATTCCATGCTATTATTAATTTAAGAGATAAACGGTAAAATAAAATCAGTAGCGGATCGTCGACTGTACACGTAAGTAGTAACTATATTTAGTAATCTGTGACTGTAGACTCCGCGTGACACGAGGGACTTCCAGAATGATGACAGGTTTTTCTGGAGTGGGCGTCCCCCCCCCCCCCCCCTTCCTACGCCAATGGAATCGAGGTAGTCGTAAGGGTGGGTACCCACTTAGGTTCGCGAACCTCCGCGCTCCGCGAACCTGCTCCGAAAATATCGTTTATCCTCTGCTGGAACAGTGCGCCGAGGTGTGTACGTAAGGGAACTCGTATGCGAAGCTGGTTCGCACAGGCACACACTGTAGCCAAAGTAAAAATATTTGTTTTTGCCATGGATCACTGTTCTAGGTTCGCGGAGCGCGGAGGTTCGCGAACCTAAGTGGGTATACCCTAACACCTCAACATCGCAGTGAATAACAAGATTTTATAATATAATAACCATCTACCCTCAATTTGCAAAACTGTCATACCTATCTAATCTGTTTTATTTTAATTTCGGTGAATACTCTTCTGCTAAAAATATTAATAACTAGCAACCGCCCGTGACTTCGTTTGCGTGGCCAGTTCATTTTCTATCCCTCGGGAACCGTACTATTTTTCTAGATGAAGGTACCCTGTGTCCTTATTTGTATTCCTGACAATGTGTATTATCACAGATAATATAATACTATACTAACTAGTAGTATTATGCACCTGATGTTTGGTTGAGAAGTTAAGACGAAAAGGCGTAACAAATAAACAAACACACAAACCTACTTTCGTATTAATATTAGTTAAGATATACTTGACATACATATTTTTACGGAAATTGGCCAATTTTACTATACTTTGCTTAACTGAGATTGAAACCAAAAAATCGCTGCCGGCGTAACTGTTGCACTCGCCAATGTGTACTTGAGGCTCGCGAGCGGAGCAGAAAAAATCTTTCCGAATTCTGAATGATAGTGATAAGTGGTAGTGACTTTTAGCACATAATAGATGTAGTAACGTACAGAAATTGCACTCCGCAAAATCATTTCAATAACGACTCTTGCTCCGACACAATAAAGTGAAATTCAGGTTGCGCAGCGCTCCCCTACATTATATTCACCTAGAAGTTGCCTCTTATTCTATCGCGTAGGTCTTATCTTTTCTGACATATGAAATTGGCGTCGTTGAGGACGCCGAGCACTTCATACTCACGCGCGGAGTGAGAGCCCAGGTGTTTAAATAAATAGGCGTCTATAGTAAAAATATCCAGCATTATATATTCCAACATCAAAAGATTTAACTTAACAAAATGCAATAAAGACATTTCAACATGCATGTACTTACAGTAATAAAATTGATTGAGGCACACTAACTAACAATAAGACTTGGAATTAGAGTCAGTAAAGTAATATTATTCACAATTATAGAAAATAAAACTAAGATTTATAACAGAGTTCATTTAAACCGAAAAATTAAGTTACTATTTTTTCATAAATTATGTATAAAAATTCAGTGTGGACTGCTAGAAACAATTTCATTAAAAACAGGGCTGTGAAACCTTTTAAACTTAACATTTAAATATCAACCTTATCCCATTCACATAGAGTGGAAATTAGCTGTGCAAATATTTAATCTTAGCTTGGATTAGCAGCATCACTGTTCACTTTTGTATAACTCATCCATCAGTTCTTTTTGAACTGAAAATGTTGATATTTGAATATTATTTTAAAAGTTCTTCAGTATTGATGCTCTGTCTGATGTTTTGTTAGCACAGCAAGGCCTGATATATATTAATGTGCTTATAGTATACATTTCATTAGAATTCCGATATGACTCTTAGCATAAGGATTTAGCACCATCTCCCAGAGACCATTAGTTGAAAATCTGATTCAGAATTTGATCCGAATCAAATTTCGATCCAAAGTTGAATTGAAGCGGAATCCCATTATCCATGAATCATGGATCATGAAATCACTAATAAGATCTCTTCTTTTCAGTTTATTAGTAAAATCAAATATGGTGATTTTTACGATATACATAGATTGCAAAAGTATGATAACCAGGGACCAGAACCCTTTCGATTATGATCTACGGTATCTCATATCTCATGATGCTATGATTGTTTTGTTTGCATATCAAATAGGGTTTTTCTATCAAAGAAAAATCTATTTATTGTATATTTTTTAAAGTTTCATTCTATAAATACTAAAAACCCCGGTCCCTGATGGTAACAATGGTCTTTGACTGACTCTAATTTCAAATCATATAAGATGGCTTTGCTCAAAAGAACTTCACACCTTGGCTGTCATCAAACTCCATCAATTCACACTTGCCTTTAGTTTCTAATGCCTTAAGCGCCTTCAATAGCACATTCATATCCAAGCCATGGAATTCTGCAATGTAAAATAAGTATTAAAACAGTTTCAAAAAGGGAACTTTGATTGTATTGTAAACAATTACTTGTTGATGATATTACATACCTTCATCAACAGTGTTTTCGCCTTCTCGAAGCTCAAACAAAGTGCAAACTGTATTATTTAGGCCGTTGTTGCTTGCCCAGTTGTACACCATATTGCCCCATTCATCCAAAGAATGCCAATACACTTCCCACACATTTTTACTTTTGTCCGTTGGAGCAGCTCTGCCGGTTCGTGCCATGTCTTCTAATACTGTTAGTAAAGCTTCTTGTGACAACTTTCTGTTAATTGCAGTATTATTAAAAAGTGGGCTGTTTTGTGTTTCTCTTACATCTATAGTGGCCTGTTTGGTGGCTTTTAAATATTCGACTATCAGTTGTTGCCATGCTTCCAACTGCTTTGCTCTTGTCTCTGCATGAGGCTGAATCCTGGAATCAAAATGGAGTAAATTAGATTTCACAAGGACATGTTTAACAAAAACTGTGTTACCAACATATATTACAAAAACTGTCAGATTAAAATATTTTACAAAAACTGTGTGATTAACATATTTTACAAAGTTACAAAAATCTCATTTAAGTTATACTATTGAAAACTGTAGGCAGATATTTAGACATTGGAACATTTTGTTTTCACATTTCTTTTACCACATGATACTTACTCTAATCACGTTTTTCTAGAGATTGCACATGTTCATTGTAAAGTTTAATTAGCTTTTCCTCTGTTCTCTTTCTTTTTATAAGGGTTTTTGCTGGTTTTGGTTCTAAATCTGTCACAGCTAATCTATATGATATGACATGATCTCCAATCACCACTGACGGGAAGCCTTCAATATGCTTTAGTGAAAAGCTTATCATAATTGAGCAGTCTTTGGCAACAGCTGATATCAGCGCTTTATGCACTGGATTCAGTTTCATCAAGAACTGGTCAATATTATCATTGAAATGCTCATCAGATAAATTTTCTAGTTGATTCAGAATACTTGAAACATATTCAATTCCCTCACTTTCAGTGTCACATGTAACATTTTCTGATAGTTTCTGAACAGAGAGCAATTTGTGCAAAAGGTTATCAGATGATAAGTGACATGTTTCAATGCAATCACTTTTACTTTTTTCAGTACTCATTGGAACTGCTTCTTTTATTACAATCTGTTTTTGTTTATTAGTATTGAGTAATATCTCAGCCAAAAACTCGAGAAACAGATCTATTGAACCTTCAAAAGAACTGACATTATCCAAAATATCATTAAATACTTTGATTGATGAGTTTTCACCATAAATCATATCATCATTTCTAAATACTTTAAAATTGTTTTGTGGGTTGTTGATGAGACTGCTCATAGCATATTTCATTCTTTGCTTGTCTCCAGAAAACAGGTCTAGAGGGCAATATTTACTGAAAGTGCTTATTTGATTTTCTTTGAACTTTAAAAACTGTTTCAAACAAAAATAACATTTAGAATATTCTCTTAGTCTTGTGGAAATAAAACCTGCTTTAGGCTTAATTTCAATGCAGTAGCTGTTGTAGTCGGGTGCAATAATGAGTAAGTTTGGTGCTTTTATAGCATATTTACTAAAAACACTTTGATTTTTCCTTTGTTCTGGCCTCTTTTCTTCTAAAGTATGAACCAATTGAGTCAATTCATATTCGGAGATTTCTATGACCTCATATTTAGTTGGAATAGAGTTAAATAATGGGCTCATCACTCTGTTCACAAAACTAATTGATAAGTGCACTTGATTCAAAGTTAGAGTTCCTCCGGACTGTTTGTTCAGTCGAAGCACGTCATTTGTGTGCATTAACTTTAAAACAACATGAGCATTTCCTTCGCCTATGTATTTACAGCGTTCACTTAGTAAACTCATTTTCCAACTTATTTTAAGCCTTTTTTCGAAGAAAACAACGGTTAACAATCAAATGGAATGAGATTTACTTACGTAAAGAATGGTGGAAAATTATACTGCCAGGGCCACGTTATTTCAGCCATTGTGTTCGCGAAATTAATAAATGGAAAGTATATTCCAATAACAAATATGTTTATCAACTCAAAACATTCATAATTTTATTTATCCATTCGATATTTCGATTCCAATCCACAATTTCACACAAAACTTTACAAACCAAAACTCCGAAGCTCCGAACCAACTCCTAATTTTTTGACATTGACATTGACATTCGATTGTGATTTTTAAAGTTTCCTTTTATTTGGAAGGCCGAGGAATTTTACGTTCTTGCAGCCTTCAGTGATATGATTTCTTTCGGTTTCTTTGAAGTTTGAACAAGTATGAACTTATGTATGATTCCTTTGCCTTCCCATGGGTGTATTCCAGCAGACCAATCGCTAAATCGTCGGTCACCACAGCAGGGATGTACAGTGGATTCATTCGTGAGCATGCGAATCTCCGTGCCACTGAATAATTCCATTCTAAAACTACCTAGAAGTAATGTACCGATGATATACGTTCTTATTTCAGATATCAAATCGATTGTACCGGCTTCCCGGCAGGATGATTGACAAAAGCATGTGGCACGGAGATTCGCATGGTTTGAGGTTATGTTTTTTGTTAAATCGTCGAATTCCAGATCAATCGGAGCCTGTACCGCTGGGTTGATGTATTTGTAGCCGTTACATATTCATTGTAACAGCTACAAACACATTTGTTGCTCATGTAACGCAACAGGGACAAAGATATGGCGATCTAAAGTTTTAAAAGCATGCGACTCTCCGGCCCACACGCTTAAGTCTAAAATACTGGTGAAAATTGTATTAAGATTAAAAATAAGCAAGTTTACGTAACCGTTTGATCACGATAAACGGCCCGAAAACATATTTTCACTATATCTTCATTCGTTTTAGAGAAATAAGTAAATTTATTTACTATGATTTATTATGAATAATCAGTGTGTAGGGTGACCATATCGTCGGTCCGTAGGAATCATTAGGCTGTTTCTAATAAAATTCAAGTTGAACTACATAATGTTGAGGGTTGATTTGCCTACATACTCGTACGTATCGTACCTACTATCATACTGTTACTGACTATGCAATATTGCAATATTTTTTAGGGGACGTAAAAAGGTGACTTTTATCCTAATCGAGATGACAAAATACAAACAAACAAATGAGAAAGTAGGTAACCTTATAAAAACGTGTTAAAAATGTGAACGTCATAATTGGTATAATAATTGCCCACTCAGTACCAGTCACCCATCATCATCAGTATCAGTCACCCATTAATTTAGGTCTCGGTTGAATGCAACCGAACTGAGAACTTCCTTCGTTTTTTGAAGTATTAGTCTTTCAAAATAGGTACCTATCTAAAAACACTTCAACTTGCATTTTAGACCGATCGGGATAAGTTTTTAGCTTTTAAAAATATTAAAGTTTGTTTTTTTCGTATATAGTTTCTGCACCATTCACTTAGCCTAATACATGAAATTGTGTCATTTTGGTTTGATGCATAAGTAACAATTTAGGTTTTTGTCTTTTTTAACGCTATCGGACGAAAAGAAAATTAAAGTTGAAAATTTTACTTTCATGATGATTACGAAGTTGTAACCGATGTACTTACTTGAGCTTTTTGTGTCATCTTTGTCCACGGGAATACTGTTATTTGACTATTACCTAAAGCGTTACCTTAGTAACTCCAAAAGAATATTACAATTGGTTAAATAAGTGTTAAATGTTTTAGATCAATAGTATCTGTTGTACATAATGTTTTGTGCTAAATTCATCAATGGAATTTTCAGCTTTTTATTTTTTTCTTTTCAACACCCTGTAAAAGTCACAAAAGAAAATGGGGGGGGGTGGGGGGGTGGGAGCCGGGGCACCGCTGTTTGCTGCGTACTTCGAGCACCGCTGCTACGCACTTTGCCGTTCGAGCGACTTTGGGTAAAAGAATTTGTAAAAAGTAGCCTCTATTTCGTATTGAGCCAGCACAATATCCCACTTCAAATTAATTCGCCTAATTTAAAGTAAGCAAGTGACTTAAGTGACGCCTAAGCATAGGTACTGAAGTTCGGTGACACATTTGAAGTAACGAGTAGGTAGGTAGGTAAGAAGTATACGAACGAATATATATACATTTGATGATACTGTGGCCGCGTTCCGAATCACGCTCACAGCGCTGTTAGCGCGTATCCGACCAAATTAAATAGTCACAAAATATTACACAGATAGGGTATTTGTGTACCTACTTCATTTAATGGATTATAGGCTAACAGTGCTGTTGGCGTGATTTGGAACTAGGCATGTGTTATTATTGTCAATTACAGTCTCATTGATGAGATGACATCATTAACATTCTTGTACTCTACCTCTTGCAAAGTTTAAAAAGAAAGGATTACCTACCTACTGTAACAAAATATTTTTTGAGGGTAAGGAAATAAAAACCGGTCAAGTGCGAGTCGGACTCGCACACAAAGGGTTCCGTACCAAAAAACGGCTAAAAAATCACGTTTGTTGTATGGGAGCCCCCTCAAATATTTATTTTACTAGCTGACCCGACAGACGTTGTCCTGTCTTAGTTATAAATATTAAATTCGAATTGGTATAAATTATTGAAAAGTTTAGTTCAGAGATTAGTAGGTAAGTACCGTTCCCGTTTCCGTTTTCGTTCTCGTTCGGGTTCCCATTTACTTTAAAATCCAACAGCTTTATAAATAACCAAGTACCTATACATCACTTGTTATGTTAGTAACGTGTATGTTAGTCTATTCAAACTTACTAATAAGGCGTGATGGCTCTGAACTAACCGTGATGAGCACTAAGAAATTCAGTTTTCTTATAACCTCTTTGTAAGAAAAAAAAAATTATTTTACATGTATTTTATTAATAAAATAACTCCGAACGAAGCATCTGTTTTATTACATCCTTAATTGTATGTTTTTTTTATCGTTGTTCGCGCGTATCTTCGACATTTATGGACCTATTTTGATGATTCTTTTTTTGTTCGATTCAATTTTTTTGCGAAATGGTCCCATTTATTTTTTTTCAAATCGGTTCAGTAGTTTTCAAGGTATCCTGAAAACACTATGATTTTGCATCAACTAACTTGACTATTTTGTTATTTATGAACCGAATAAGATGATTCTTTTTGTTGGGTAAGAGGTACTTTTAGTCTTTTTAACCGACTTCAAAAAAAAGAAGGTTCTCTTTCAGTTTGACCTGTATGAATGTATGTTTCTCCGCGAATATCTCACGTTTGACTGAGCCGATTTTTCTACCAAATAATATACTTACACTACACTACCTAATAGAGAAGGTACTTACACTAAAAACAAAAAAATAAAAATTGTTTTAAAAATAAAAAAAAAATGTTTTAAAAAACAAAAAACCAACTTCAAATAACCTGCCTCTAAAAAGCAAGAAATAATATTCAAATCATTAGATATGCATTATCATTGTTATATAATAACAACACGTATATTGAAGTCGGGTAGGGCTTTTAGAATAAAAAAAAACCGGACAAGTGCGAGTCGGGCTCGCCCACCGAGGGTTCCGTACAGACCTACATCTATACATAAAATAAAGCTATAGAAAAGTTGTGTCGGTACAAAGGAAATATTTTGAAAAAAAGTGGTTGGTAGTTATTAGTTTTTTATATGAAAACTGTACTACGGAGAGTTCAAGCTTTATCCCAGGTTCTACCTACCGGAATTATGTGAAAAATTGCTTAGTTTATAAGTTGGACTCCAAGCTACCAAACTGTAAAAAAATACCATCAAAATCCGTTCAGCAGACTGCTATATATAGATAACCATTTGAAATCCTTTGTCGCCACGTAGAAAATAACCCTTCCAGGGATTACGACAAAGAATTGACCACGGGCGAAGTTTGAAATGGAATAGTACATTACTGCAGCGGCACTCAAGACAGGCATTGAAGAACATACGTTAGTCCATCAATGCCTAGTTGCGGCCAAGGCTTGTGTAGTACTTTTAAACTTTTAACTTTTTAGTTTTAAAAGTTTTAAGCTTTTTATTTTAATTTTAAATTACTTACAGTAATTGAAAAAAGAAAATGGAAAGTGGAATGTGCACATAAAGGCCTTTCATTTGATACCCATATTGCAAAAAAAAAAATTTTTTTTTTGTTTTTTTTTTTTTTTTTTCAGTTTTTTTGGAATGTGCTCATCAAGGCCTTTCATTTGATACCCATATTGCAAAAAAAATACCTTTCTTTTTTAATTTTTTTTTTTGTTTTCTGGAATATGCTCCTTGATGAGCATATTCCAAAATTTTTTCGTTTTAATTTTTTTTTTCAATTTTTTGGAATGTGCTGATCAAGGCTTTTCACGTGATACCAGTATACCGAATATTAAAAAAAAAATTTTGGAATGTGCTCGCTCATCAAGGCGACACCTATATTTGTGTTTCATTGAAAAGTTCACTCCATTTCTGAATTACACGTGTGGAATGAGTTTTAATAGAAACATTGCTGGACAGACGCCGGCAATTTTGTATGAAAATCCATTATAACACGTTAGTAATGGATTCTCATACAAATATTGACGGCGCGGTTTAGGTCTGTCCGTAAACTCTGATTTAGCACGAAGAAGGTTGTCAAAATAATGTTCGAATTTCCAAGCATTTTTGAGAAAAAATAAAATAATTACAAACCCACCGCACCTGTATAAAATACAAGTACTGTTGATTGTCAACAGATGGCGCTGTATATCGATAGTACACTGTATAATTTTCTGTGAAATGGTTTTATCTATCGCAATGTTATTAGAGAAAATGGCTGTATTCCAACAGGACCCTTTGGTTGTGTGAAGCCGAGACTTTTATTGTAGTGGTGGCTGACCTTACCGAGTAAACTGTCTTGATTATACTTGGTGCCAAATGCTCCAAGCAACATTGGAATGCGATGCACCCGCATTTTAATGTAAACTGAAACAATCTACCACTGAACTATTCAACACTTGACACTGGCAAAAATTACTTCCAAGAAGAAAGTAGATTGCCAAAACAAAAATAAGAAGAAGAAGACCCCCTGTCATACAGCGTGACACACCGCCATGTTGCGAAAATATTTAGAGCCAAATTTATTACTTTTTAATTTAATTTTTAAAAGTAATTAACTATAACAATATTTGAAAGGATCTGAATAATTAATAATAATAAATATTGATATTTTTAAAAGAATTAGTGGCGCGATTAATCCAAAAGTAATTAGAAGTTAAACTATGACCGCGCAATGCCGCGCATACCGTTGTTTCACCAAGATGATTAATAATTACGTATTTTAATGACCATATTTTATTATGATTTAATTACAAATATACAGTTTTCAGATTTATTCCTGTAAGTGTAGTATAAGACGCTATTACCTGCCAAATTTCATAGTTCTAGGTCAACGGGAAGTACCCTATGAATTTTGATTCCTTTGATAGTATCGAAAATGCGTTTTTTGCGCCCTAAACGGCAGTATCTTTTTTTTACGTTAATTTAGAAGTTTGATTTTTTTACAGCTTCAAGGGCCCGTAGACCTTAGTATATGGTTTAAATTTCAATTCGATACCTCCACGCGTTTCCGAGATAAAGGGTCTTGACAGACAGACGGACGGACAGACAGACAGACGGACAACAAAGTGATCCTATAAGGGTTCCGTTTTTTCCTTTTGAGGTACGGAACCCTAAAAACGAAGTTGTACTCCAGCCCCACCCGACTTCAATAGACGTGTTGTTATTATATAACAATGATAATGCATATCTAATGATTTGAATATTATTTCTTGCTTTTTAGAGGCAGGTTTTTTGAAGTCGGTTTTTAGTTTTTTTTAAAAGGTAAGTAAATACTAAAGTTTAATTTTTCAAGTTTTGACTTATGTAGTAAGCATAAATTACTTTACAACCATTGAAACTTGTCCCAAGTAACAATACAAAAACTCACATACATACAAACGTAGAGCAGTGTGGAACAATGCAACACCAAAAGCTCTGAGTCTCATATTTCTCTCATTTTTAAAGATATGAATTCCGTTTTTAGAGGAACGGAATCTACTTAATTAGGTATAAAATGGCAGTTATAGTTTCATTAATAAATAGATACATAAACCAATAAGAAGACTTTTAAAAGAAAATGGGAATTGTTTCATTGTGTCCACCTAGGTGTACACAATGAAACATCCTCTGTCCAACAATGAAACACTGTTATTAATTTTGACATTTTCATATTTAGTGGAACAAGTAAATGACAAAATCTGTTGAATTCCAACCGATAAAGGTTTTCTCAAGGTATTGCATAATTATTCAGACTTTAAAAGTACCTATAGGTTTATCTCAGGTACAATGATTTGTGTGTGACTTAAAGATAAATGAGTCTAATTTTTTTTAAATCGTAGTTATGTACCTTTTATAGGCAATAACGATTTAAAATCAACAATTACTTATAATAGGCATTAATCTCTCAGGTAAAATTCTACATACTAAAAGATTAATGAGTCTGAAAATCACAAATATTAGGTAGTAGTAGTGGAAACACTGTTACATTGTGTCCACCCTTGAGCTGTGACATTCTTGGACACCTGGGGTATTTTAGAATAACATCAAAAAATAATCTACCAAAATCGAACAATTTATTAGGTAGTATCAAAGTTATTCTGTGGTAATGTAGTCCACGTGAATCTATGATACATGTACAAATATATTGATTAAAAAACACATTCGATGAGAAAGGCAACTGTCAAAAAAGCATTTTTTTTAAAAGCCCACGACTTAGGACAATTATTCTTAATGAAGGCTTTACAAAGTGACATTTTAAAAAAATAGTAACTATTTGCCTCTAGATGGCGTTGATGGAAAGAGAAGTGTAAAAATTGGCTTTTAAAAATAAACGGCCTGTACCAAAGAGGCAAATAAGCGTTCGCTGGCTGACATCTGGCCAAAGAGAAACATTTTAGGGTAACATCAGATTTGCCTGCCTACCTGAGTACTCTTCGAAGCTGAGTAAAAAAATCACATTGACACATACATTTTTATCAACGCCATCTTATCTATCGAGCATACAGTTTTTTGTCATTTTGAAAAACCCTAATTGAAAAACAGTTTAGTTAATATTTTTACAAAAATCCTCCGACTAAAAGTAATGAACATACTCTGTCTGTCAGCTTCATCATCAGACCCTGGACTTCGTCTCCCATTAGAGTACTCGTCAAAACAATAGGTATGACGACTACTGAATAAAATAACAAAATACTAATAAAAACCGTAAACATATTGTAAAGAGACTATATACTATAGATAGCTCTTTAGTTCTCTATTGTATATCTATGGTAGTAACCATGGCAAATTACTTGTTGATAGATTTTTCTATTTTGACAACTGGTGATCTTTTCGCATATTCAAATACTTCTTAAACACTTGTTAATATTTAGTTTAACTATAAATAAACAACAGTTCACTAAGTCAAATCTGTTTATTATTGCCACATAGTGATACTTCAACTGTAAAAAGTTAATATGGTAGCAGAGCGTATACAAACAAAAATCAAGCGAATCAAGTGAAACGTTCTTTGTGCTATTACAAACATGCCGAGGACATACCACATAGATCCACTTGAAAAAGATAACTACGACACATGGGCAATCCAAGCAGAAGCAATATTAGTGAAAAACAATTTATGGAAGTATGTCACTATTCCTCTAGCCCCAAACGCGAGTGCCGAAGTAAAATTTATAGCAAATTTGTATAAGAAACAATTTTGATAAACACAATATTTAATATAGCTGCCAAACTTTCCTACGCGTTGCATACAAACACCTAGGCGTGACGTCATAACTAGGGTAGCCGTTAGTATGGAGCGTTTTCGGGTGAGTCCAATTTTGTGTGCATTTTAAACTGTGATATCTCGGGCAGTTTTCACGCTAGCGAAATAATTATTTTACCAATGTTTCTTTTTTTGAGAGGTAATTTATGTAACATAAAATAAAAAAAAATTTCGTCATGCCTATTCTAACGAGCCCAAACACGATGGGGTTGTAGGTTTTATCATAGAATTCCTGTGGGCTTCTTCCGGTTTCATCATCAGATCAGCTCAATGACACCATAATATTGCATTGCCTTCCAGTTCTGACCTATTTTCAAAGTTTCAAGTCTCTAGGTCATCGGAAAGCTAGGATAAAATCGTTCGCAATATATATCTATAAATATTAGGTCTTTACTTATGAACTTGCCGATATTTTGTCACATACAGAGAAAATAATAACTTCTATGTTTTAAAACATTTAACAATATCTTGATTTACGTATGTCGAATTATGACCATGATAGTCAACTATAAGTAAAAATAAAGTCCTTTTTTTAAGCTTTCATAGCATTAAAAAAAGATCTTGAAAGTTACTCTTTTTTTTGTGAGCCAAAAAAGGGTGACCGGAGGGGTTGTAACTTAGCCAAAACTTATTTTTTTCGCTTATCGTAAATGGAATAGGTTAGCATAGTGTTCAAACATTAGTACATAAAAGTTTTGTTACAAGAGTGTTAACGGTTGTTAAATGAACAAAGAAAATGCTAGTATGAAAAATGCAACTTCTTGAAAATTCTCCATACAAATCGGCAATTTCATAGGTAAAGACCTATTATATACGGTTACGAAAACCTGCTTATTTTTAATCATAATACAATTTTCACCAATATTTTAGACTTAAGCGTGTGGGCCGGAGAGTCGCATGCTTTTAAAACTTTAGGTCGCTATTGCGTTACATGAGCAACGAATGTGTTTGTAGCTATTACAATAAAGCACGTTCCATACGGATTTAATCACGCCTCCCAACCAAGGTCACCTTGGTGGAAGCTTGATGGGGGCGTGGTTTCCATCCGTGGATTGTGTTGCGGCTACACGAGTTTACATCCAAGCGCCGCCAACTAGGGCTGCCAACCATACTATAATAATATGTCGTATTATACTATGTTTCGGGTCTGCGTGCTATATACTATTGAAGAAATATATAGTACGCAAAAATACTATATTTTCAACATCGATCGCTAAGAAACAAATGTTTCTTTTTTTTTAATTTGTGATCGTGAATTTTGACTGATTCTATAGCGTGTAGTGTATAGTCACACCATATAACAAATACTATGTGTATAGTGTATTGTATCTGAATTCTGAACGTATCTATCTGTCTTATTGCGTTCCAAACTTGTCAATATAAAATTGACAACTTAATTAAATCTTAATCCATGGACGAAATATATCTTAATCTTAACCATGGACGAATTTCTTTCATGTCTTAACTTAATCAGTAATACTGATACAATCGTAAGTAAGTTAAAAACGAGTTTTTAATTTACTTATATTTAATTAATATTGATGGTAGAAAATAATATGAGACTTTTATTTTGATTCATGATTGTTTTATTTATGGTTTATGATTTTTACCAAAACATTGTTCAAAAATGCAAAAAGTTCAAAAAATATAGTTTTTATAAAAAGTAAAATATAATAATATATTTGCCTAATTTTTGCCTTTTCCATAAACTACTATATTATTTTAAAGTGTACTAATTTTTTTAGCCTTATTTGAAAAATACTGTATTTCGCCTTAGACATGTTGGCAACCCTAGCGCCGACACTCTTTCCCATTCCACGGTAAAGATATCTATCAGTACTGTAACTCGGCCCTGTCCTTGAAATAATTACCTAAATAAACCCGCGCTGGTTCAATCAATTAATTTTAAGGCAATAATATAACTAGATTAACAAAACTAATGGTAAAATAAAAATAAAAAAAAATACATTATTGATGGGAGAAACAAATTATTTAATAATCCTTAGTACAATACCTACGTATTATATAATATTTTAAGTATACTTAATCTTAGCTTTCGGACTTTCCAGGTATTTAAAAATGTAAGGTATCTCTGGATTATTGGTTAATTATATTTATAATAAAAACAGCACAATCTGCACTTTGCAATAGTAAGAAGTTATATTTCAATCAATAGTACCTATTGAATTTTTAGACTTTTGGCATTCAGAATGTTATTTCTATATTAAGGTAATAAATATAATAGAAAAAAACCCGGCCAAGTGCGTTTTGGGCAACACGCCGTACGGTTCCGTAGATACCTTATACCACACCATATTTAATACCATTATAATTTTTCGTCTGCAAAAATAACTTTGTTTTTCAGTGTTGTTATGAATGACAAAGTTATATTTGCGGTTATGGAAAATGTGCTATATCTGAAAAACTAATTACTATATCTCATTTAAACCAATTTTTATTGAAAGTAATTATTAAGACCTACATGCAGCATATATGTTTTTTAGATTTTTCACTTTCTTATTTCAAAAGTTACAGGGGGGGGGAGGATAAACATTTTACCACTTTGGAGGAGTATATCTTTCAAACCTTAGACTTTGAGAAAAAAATGTCTTAAAAACTTCAATGTCAATTTTAAAGACCTATCTATTGACACCTCACACGTTCGCAGTTTCAGTTCCATGTATGGAGAGCCCCCCCTTAATCTTTATTTTTGTTATTTTTGTGTTAAAATCGTTAAGCGGTTAACAGAATACATCTACCAACCAAGGTTCAATTGTGTAATATTAATACTTTTGGAATAAAATGGCTGTGACAGAAGGACAGATAGACAGACAGACATGACGAATCTATAAGGGTTCCGTTTTTTGCCATTTAGGCTACGGAACCCTAAAAATACTAGAAAAAATTGACTCACCCGTAACCCGTAGCAGCCGAGCCATTTGAGCCCGTCTGAACTGCGAGGGCTGAGTCGATATTTTATAGTATTTTTTCTATTATATTTATTACCTCAATAGTACCTGACCTACGTACATCTTTCGTTCATCACTGCGGCGCATTCGCGACTGTTTGTGTACCGAGTGCAGACTGCAGACTGAACTCGAGGGCCGAGGCGCGTAGGTACGACTCGCTTTTCGACTATTTGTACAGATGACACTTGCATACTTAGAATAATTATTCTAAGCTTGCATATAAATTGGCAAGAGAAAGATGAGACAAAAGATGCGCAATAGCCACAAACACTAAAATTTGTGGCGCTGCACATCTTTTGTCTCGTTTTTATCTTGCCAATAAAATGCCGGGCAGTATATGAAGTTGGAGTACTGATAAATATCATTACCGTGCCTGTGTTGGAACTCGCGCCCTTCCACCAAGGACGTTGAAGGTCATTTGGATTGGTTGGAGAAATTTGGATTAAATCTGCCGTCTAGATGGATTAAATCAAGCAAGGTCACCTCTGTTGGGAGGCGTGATTTAATCCATCTGGAACATGCTTAAATATGTAACGGCTACAAATACATCAACCCACCGCTACAGGCTCCGATTGATCTGGAATTCGACGATTTAACAAAAAACATAACCTCAAAGCATGCGACTCTCCGGCCCACATGTTTTTGTCAATAATTCTGCCGGGAAGCCGGTACAATCGATTTGATATCTGAAATAAGAATGTATATCGTCGGTACATTACTTCTAGGTTGTTTTAGAATGGAAACAGAACAGATATGTATGTACTATGGGCAACAGCTTCGCTTAAAAAGTTAGCAAAAAAATTGTGTGCGCATGTATCCCCCTGCACGAACTAAATATATTATGTTATGACGGCGGCGGCGCGGCGTGCAACCGATTTTAACCTTAAGAGTTGTGGTTAAGTGACGTTGTTGTCCATAGTACATCTGTATCCTTACTAATATTATAAATGCGAAAGTCCGTTTGTTTGTTTGTTTGTTTGTTTGTTACGCCTTCACGTCTTAACTACTGAACCGATCATCATGAAATTTTGCATACACGTTGTCAGGGGTACAGAGAAGGACATAGGGTACCATTCATCCCGAAAAAAACTATTGTTCCCGAGGGATAGCAAAAAAACTTTCCACGCAGACGAAGTCGCGGGCGGCAGCTAGTGAATTTCTAAAACAGGAGATGTAATTCTATAGAGTACCTACTTAACCAAACGAAAGGTGCGTGTTCGTTCGTATCGTGACGTGAGACTTATAGGTATGTACGTACTTAGTATCCAACCGAAACGGACGAGCTTCGTCGTCCCTCGCCACGCGCCCGCGCCTACTCGCTTCGACCGCAAACTTTTTGAATACCTACCTACCTAGGTATTATCCATGCATGAAAATGACACAAATTCATTCTGTCCATCACTCATGTATTTAAGATATTAAATATGTAAACTCTAATAATACTAATATTTTTTATAAGCATCAATGGCTCGGACAAACAAAAAAATTGAAAATATTAAAAGTCCATGCCTTAATTTGGCACAAATTTATTTCATAGGGATTTTTAAGTGAGGTATATGGTACTTGTTTTTCAAATTGTAATATTTTTTTGACGGTGTTATTAATGTACGGGTCCCACGTCTGTTTCCATGGACGAAAATGACACAAATTAGGTTTGTACACTACGCAGGCTATCTTAAATACAATACTATTGTTTCTTTTTACTTTAAAACAATTTTGACAGTTTAGACGGTTCTCACACTGGCGACGCGCGCGGTCGCGGCGCACCCACGCGCGTCTTTTACGTTGTATGCAAGTACATTAATTTGTACAGAAAACCGCCTCGTCCAACACACCAAGGCGCGCCACGGCGCGTGAGCGCGCACCGCCGCGTGCCGCCGGCGATCCGCGAGCAGTTTGCGCCAGCAGGCGCGTTACCGCGGGGTACAACACACTGCGACGCGCCCCGCGGCTGGTTTTCGATGATCGTTTCGTTACGATGGCGGGATTTCCTCTGGTTTTCAAATGTTTCGTGGCTTGGATATACGCCCATTTTAGTGCCATTTGGTAGGTACATTATGCAGCACATGAGGTTATACAAAACTGTAAAAAATCTGTTATTTATTTGATTGAATATCATTACGCTGTCGTGGAAGCCCAGCGTGCCGTTGACCGTACCTACCTACTCGTATGTTATTAAAATTCCGTCATTAATATCGAGATGGCAAATCTAAATTATTTGTCTGGACGTTTTAATCTCATGAGTGATTTTATATGTGTTCAGTTTTTTTTCCTTTTGAGGTACGGAACCCTAAAAACCTGGAAATTAAAACAAAACAACTTCAAAATTTAATGCCTCTAAAAAACAAGCGGCGGGGACGCGTCAGACGCCGAATGGCGCGGGGGCGCGGAGAAAACCGCCCGAACAGGCGTTGCGCTGCGCCGTCACCGCGCGCGTGAAACGCCAAACCGCGCCCCGCGACGACGGCGCGCGTTGGCAGTGGGAGAATCGCCTTAGAGTCCAATTATTTATAACCACCACAAATAATCGAATTTCTCAAGATGCATCGGCTAGATGTGACACAAAACGCAAAAATAAACTAATTATATGCCAATGTATCGACAGGCAAGAATTCATAAACTTTAGAATTCTTGAAGGTTATACCCTCAAAATAACGTATTCCGATCGGTCTATTTTCTAGAAACAGCCTAATGATTCTGACCGACCGACGATATGGTAACCCTACACTGTGATTGTTCATAGTAAATAAATTTGCAAATTTCTCTAAAACGAGTAAAGATATTCTGAAAATATGTTTTCGGGTCGTTTATCGTGATCAAACGATTACAAAAACCTGCTTATTTTTAATCTTAATGCAATTTTCATCAATATTTTAGACTTAAGTGTGTGGGCCGGAGAGTCGCATGCTTTTAAAACTTTAGATCGCGATATCTTTGACCCTGTTGCGTTACATGAGCAACGAAAGTGTTTGTAGCTGTTACAATGAATATGTAACGGCTACAAATACATCAACCCAGCGGTACAGGCTCCGATTGATCTGGAATTCGACGATTTAACAAAAAACATAACCTCAAACCATGCGAATCTCCGTGCCACATGCTTTTGTCAATCATTCTGCCGGGAAGCCGGTACAATCGATTTGATATCTGAAATAAGAACGTATATCATCGGTACATTACTTCTAGGTAGTTTTAGAATGGAATTATTCAGTGGCACGGAGATTCGCATGCTCACATTCATTCCAGCAGACCTATTTTGACCATGGATTGTAGTAAGAAATATGAAAAATCCTTTTTACGCGCGTCCACAATCAATCCCTAGAGCAGAGCTTTATAACGTTACCAATTAACAGTAAAAATAACGTTACGTAACGTTATTTTCAATATGATAATCTTGATAACGTTATTTTTTTACGTTATCTAGTAAAATAAGATTAATTTAATTAAGGTTATTTACAGATTGACCACAAAAAGTACGAACGAAGAAAAAGTAAAGAACTAAAAATTTTCAGTACTAAATGTAGTCAGTGTTGCCAAATTATTCGTAATTTTGATGTATTTACATAGAAAGTGGCGCCCTCAATTTATGTCAACTCTTTATGGTCAAGCTATACTAGATATCGTTAAAACATAACGTTATTTTTAATGGTAATTTTATAAGTATTGCGTATTGTAGGTAGGTATCTCTACTTTGCCACCTCGGTCCCCCACACAGCTTAATGGTTGGCGGCGT
This sequence comes from Agriphila geniculea, assembly GCA_943789525.1. NCBI lineage: Eukaryota > Metazoa > Arthropoda > Insecta > Lepidoptera > Crambidae > Agriphila > Agriphila geniculea. Next base: position 26,577,429 of record OX038871.1, read on the forward strand.
CAGCGGCGAGAGGGTAAGTTCCGGAGGTTTTTAGTGGGTATTCCCTCCTATGGTAGTCGTGGAGGGAGCCGCAACGTTGAATGTTGCGGTCCCTGGCGAGTCCCACATGCCCCCTCTCGCTCAACTGCGGGAGAGAAACACGTAAACGCATTTTCCTTTGGCATACCAAAAAAAAGGTAGGTACCTCTACTACCTAGTACCTACCGCAGAGACTGATCACGTCACGGCGGCGTCAACGTCAATTACACATTGCCTTTAAATATTTTTATACAGTAACATAAAAACGTAATCAAGTAACGAAAAATTAACGATAAATTCTGTTTTACCGTTATTAATTTACAGTTTTAACGTTATTTTTTTAACGTTACGAATTTTTAACGGTATTTGAAGCCCTGCCCTAGAGGGTGTCTAGCAGATGCGTCATTTCAGCCGAGGCCCTTAGGGGGTCGGCTAGCAGTCGAGTGAAAACTGGAAGTTTGATGTTCATTTTATTACTTTCTATGGTTAAAATGTACTCTATGGCGATCGGTGACTCAGCGGTTAGCCTGCTGGAATACACCCAGTGTCACTTTTGACAGCTGCTGTCAGCTTTCGACGATGACAGATTGACACTTACAGTTTGCATTGCAGATTTTGTTCAAACTTCAAACTCAAAGGAACATTATTTGTTTTTTATTCATTCAGAGACGTTTTATATATTTAATTTCTTGCTATGAAATAAGTTTCTCAAATCATATATTTTATAATTAAGAAAATATGATTACGCTTAATAGAAAATTGAAAAAGGATGTGAGTGAGCCCACGAACGGCGTTACTGTAGAACCTGTGAAAAGAATATCGGTGAGAGATAAACTATTAGTGAAAGAGGTGCAAGAGATGAACGAGAACCTTCCAACGACGTGTTCTGTGGATTTCGAAGACCCTGACGTACTTAGTGAGTTCACTTTGACCGTCTGTCCTGATGAAGGATACTGGGTTGGAGGGAAGTTTAGGTTCAGTGTATTTGTTACTGAGGATTATAATATGGCTGTAAGTACTTATAATTTATTTAAAAATATATGTAATTAGTATCTTCTAGTTACTTATACTGATATTGTTAAAGTAATTACTGTCATTACATCATATACAGTGCCAGTCTCATAATTAAAGACACCCGATTTTCATACAAACGAGGTAACTTTCTTGGTTCTCTGCCAAGAATTGACCTAGGTGTGATCTGTGGGTGAAATGGTTCCAATCAAGGTGCCCGCCCGGCTTCGCTGGCGTACCCCCTTCTACATAATAGGTGTGATCTGATGTTGGCTATCCAGGGAGTGAAAAAAGGAGATACAGACACACACCCAACTGATCTAATCAGCATTCTAAGAGATATAAGTGTCAAGTAATCAAGTTATATGTCCATGTTTCAGCCCCCAAAAGTGAAATGTATGACGAGGCTATGGCATCCAAACATTAATGTTGACGGTGACATCTGCCTTTCCCTGCTCCGACAGACTTCCATCGATGAACATGGATGGGCCCCTACCCGTAGACTTAAAGACGTTGTTTGGGGATTGAACTCCTTATTTACTGTAAGTACCTAAATATTTATTTGTAGAATAAATTAATTTTTACATAATTTTTCATTTGCTGCACAATGGGGAACAAAAAAAATCAAATTGACTGAATATTTTTTAAAGATACGAACAATCTCCCTTATTAATAAAAAAAGGTTTCAGATGCGTGAAAAATCCTTACTAATATTATAAATGCGAAAGTCCGTTTGTTTGTTTGTTACGCCTTCACGTCTTAACTACTGAACGGATCATCATGAAATTTTGCATACACGTTTTCAAGGTTACAGAGAAGGACATAGGGTATATTTCATTCCGGAAAAGGATTGTTCCCGAGGGATAGCAAAAAAACTTTCCACGCAGACGAAGTCGCGTGCGGCAGCTAGTATTCAATAAATTTAAGTCACTTTGTCTTCACAAATGTACAGAAGTAACAGCAGAATGAAGATTATACTTAAGCCACACTGGCCAAAACAACAACACATATTAAAAAAATGTTTGACATTTTGCGATTAATTTTTTTTAAAGCGCCTACTCACGATTCAACTCAACCACAATCTGCTGACACAATTTGTTGAAGTCGCGGTTGGCTGTGCTCTACTCACGTTGCATTGCGCCCCCAACTCGACTACTGACGATTCAATCTGTCAACTGTCAGTAGATTGGGTCAGCAAGTTGGAAAAGAAATTATATTGTGAGTAGGAGCTTTAATACCATGTTGTGGTTGTGGCAACGGAAGTCGCTTAACACTTTAACACTTGGCAAGCAACATTTCTGATTAATGTTTCAAACTGTCAAATGAGGCATCTGTCAAAAAAGCTGCTATGACAAAGTACTAAAGTGTTAAGCGACTTTCGTTGCTGACTGTACTTTCATACATTTATGAAGACACTTTGAGAAGAAAGTGACTTCAATTTTTTGACTTCGTAACTTTGTTTGGACTAGTTAGGAGGTGAACATATCAAAAGTCTCCGCCCATAGTCCCTATGCTGGAGGGGAGAGGGGGGGGGGTTTGAAGGTCCCATTTTTCGGATTTTCACATATGTCTCAAAAACTATGCATTCTAGCAACCTAAGACTTTTTACAACATGAAAGCTAATTAAATTTTCTACAAGTTTTATTCAGTCAAGTTTTTCGATATTTTGTCATAAGAATAGACAATACTAGAACGGACTCTTCTTTATGCGAGTTCCAAATGCCGCCATTTATATAACTACTTTCCCCTTCACGTCGCTACGCCCCGCTGTCGTCCAAGCGTGTTTGCCAGGGTTGCTTACTGTTAAATATTAATAATAATAATAATTCATTTATTCGCCAAGACATGGTAAAACACAGGTTACAAATTAAATACTAGTACAGCATGACTTGTCGAGATTGTCGACGTGCAAATATTTATCATTCATGAATAATGTCAAACACTTATAATTATAATTTAAAATTGTCAAACAGAATTATTATGCAAACTTAATTTAAATGTCAATACAATGCAATCTCAAAAATTAGTATTAATGTCAAATAAAGATAAATAATATTATGAGGATGTCAAGAAGTAAAATTATATAATAATTATTAAATTTAAGCAAATTTTACTATAACCTGCTTAGGGATGTCAATAATTTACAATTCGTCAATTGCTTACGTTTAAAGATAATATCGCTAAAATATGAGTTTTTCTTTAGTTTTAAATCATTATTTTAGTCTAGTTAGTACCAGAAAATAAAATATTCACTTTTTCTGGGTAAGTACTTACCTACTCCTGAGTTTGTATAAATAAAGTAAATAAAGATTTAGTATGGAAATTAAATTAAATTTTGAACAAAAATATACCTACCTTCTTCTAAAACATTTTTAGGTTTTAATCCTCGAACACCCGATTGCACTAAACTTAAGGATCGCCTAAGTCTGTTCCTAACTACAACACGACCAAATTAAAACGGTGTCAAACTTAGCGGTCATGTAGCTGTCATTCGCCTACTTAACTTGGTCGAGTTGTAGTTAAGACAAGACTTAGGCGATTCTTAAGATTAGTGCAATTGGGTGTTATTGTTTCAACTTTCATCACGTAACAAAATCACAGAGATACGAAATAGTATTGTATAAAGCTGGGTATGACTGATACTCTATTTATTATACTTTAAGGCGGTTGTATGACTAAACACATCACAATAACTTGACGCCATTGTAATTTGTTTCCAAGATCGTACGGAACGCACAAACAGGGAAACACGTGTGCGCCGGCCGTGGCAGCCTGAGTGAGTTTCTTGTTTAACAAGTAGGCTAATATCGTGACCATGAGCCCGTTCGGGGCGGGGGTGTCCGTTCTAGTAAGTTTTCTATTCTTATGATTTTGTATAGTTTTCGAGATATGCGCTCTTGAATGTCTGTCAACATGCTTAAGATAAAGCTTAAGGACAATGGGAATGTCAGAAAGAACAGCTGTCGGCATTGTGGCTGAAGATGTCGACCGCATCCTCTTGATGGCTCAAGCTGATGCGCATAAGGACATTATCTGACACTTCAAAAGTGTCAGATATCCTATTAATACTGTATTATGCCAAGATATTTAACCAGACGCAAGTATATACTTCATTTATGCATAGTATTAAAATCACAACATAATTCTTTGTTAAACAGAAGTTATCACAATTTTTAAAAAATCATCAGGGTTGTCAACTACTTATATCCGATCCGAATAATTTATCCGAAAAAAAACAATTTTCTGATTTTTTTGAGTAACAAGCAAAAAAGTGACAGTGATTATGAGTTTTGTCAATCATGGTCCATACCAATAACAAAATGTTCAATATTGGAATAATCATCAATTAATGAATTTTCAATGCAAACAGATTTCCACAGTGACAACCTTAAGGCCTGAATTTTTCGGATATAACATAATTGATCATTACTTCTGTTTAACAAAGAATTATGTCGTGATTTTAATAATGTGCATAAATGAAGGTATATACTTGCATCTGGCTAAATATTGTAGCATAATACGGCGTTAATGAAAGAAAAAAAAAATAAAAAACAAAAAATGTGAAAATCGTTGATATTTGGCTATCTGTTACGAGTAAAGTGGCAAGAATTGGTAACGTGGTATCTTAATTAGGGGGTGTTTATTGCCGCTAAGTATAACAGCAATAATAGTACAGTAGCCCGTAGAACATTTAAATCACCAAAAAGGTTACCGTTTGCCGTTGTGATATAGTTAATTATTACGAAATTATAGATACTTCAACCCAAGTTTTACAGATCGCAACCCGCCGTAACCTATATTTGTATATCTCCAAAATTGATATTTTATTGTTTTTCGAGGTTTACCACATAGTTTAGCTATTGTCGTGTTCTACAGCTTGGTTTGATTGCGACTGATAAAAGTAAGACTGTAAAAAGTAGCCATACATAGATTTAAGACCTGATGAAAATGGTTGGATTTTATCTGGTCTTAAATCTGTGTATGATCAGTGATCACTTTCCATAGTCTTACTATTATCAGTGGCAATCAAACAAAGCTGTAGAACACGACAATAGCTAAACCATGTGGTAAACCTTGAAAAATAAAAAAATATAATTTTTGGAGATATACAAATATAGGTTACGGCGGGTTGCGATCTGTAAAACTTGGGTTAAAGTATCTATAATTTCGTAATAAATAACTATATCACAACGACAAACGGTAACCTTTTTGGTGATTTAAATGTTCTACGGGCTACTGTACTATAAGTTTCGAACTTTTCGAGAAAACATTAATTTTTCACTTTTGAAGTGTCGGAAATCCGTGAACTTTGGAACTATTTTTCTTCGAATCTAGAAGTCGTATCGAAGCCGGGATTGAAGTGTAATGCTTAGGATGATGTAAACTAAAGGTTTCACAAATAAAAAGGGCATGCAACAAAAAAGGGTTCCATAACACACTGTGCTGCGTTAACGTTAGTGATAATGTCCAAGTACGCTTTAATTAAAGCGTTAAAAATGCGTGTTGGCTACATTAAGATTTTAACGTCGCTAAAGTTAATTTCTAGTGAAGTATGGCTTAACGTTTAGTGACATTTGTAATGTCGTTTGAAAATTAACGACGACGTTAAGTCTTGGCCACATCTGCGTCACGCCTAGATTAACGCTTTAAAACTATGCGTTAAGACGCAGGTGGAGCCGTAGCATCAGAAGATTCAAAAGTTCATCAATAAAAACGTTTCTGGCCAATATTCGAAATGTGAAAATAAAAAAGTTTCTGACTTGTGACAGAACCTAGGACTGCGTATATTATATGCACAGTATAGATACTTATTAGTTGGAAAAACTAATATATCTATTCTGTGTTATTGAGCTACTTTTTAACACGAAGTTTACAGCTCACGGAGCCACTAGTCTACCACTAAATGGTCTTCATTTTATTTGCAGGATCTCTTAAATTTTGAAGACCCATTAAACATAGAAGCTGCTGAAATGTACAAACAAAATAAAACGGAATTTCAGACAAAAGTTCAAGAATATATTGCTGTGACCAAGGGCAAGAGATGAAACCTGCTCAACTCAGCTAAGTCATGAATACAATTATCTCATTAGGAAACTGAACATATTCAGCCTTTATCAATACCTATTAAACCATTTAGCATAACTTTTTTTATTATAGCACCTATGACTGATTGTGCTGCAGCAGTTGAATCCACCAGCTAAACATTTATACTTTCGTCATGTGATTATAATAAATGTAGAAGAGATTTAGGTGTTAATTTGTATTATAATAACAGTTGCAGATATATAAATTATTGGGTTAAGTGTTCTGGAAGTCAAATGGAGCAACAACTTTTTAATCTGCTAATAATATTGACTGACAAGGTTTTATGCTAAATGGTATAATATTAAGGGCAATAAATTAATACTCCAAAACAGTGATATATCTACTTTTATTCAATCTCAATTGGTGTACTTCTTTAATAATTTTATACTAGTTTAATCGTTAATGTTTTTCTCAATTAGAACTTTGTGATAAGGTTTCTGCAGATTTCAATTTATTTTGGATATCATTAATCATAAACTTTAATTATTCTTGTTTATAATGTCTTTAATGTTTTCATTACATCTTAGTATTTTTACAAAATGTATAGTACACTGATAATTAGGTCTGTGAAGTGATTGCAATAATCAAAAGAATTTTACTGTAAAAATGAGTATGTTTATTGCTGTGACATACATAATAACATAATAGTGAATTTTTATTACAAAATCATTGTTTTATTTTTATCTCTAAGATTTTTATTATTTAATTATTATTATATGAATTTAATTTATTAATATTAAACTTGAAGTCAGAAGGACAGTAAACGAAATTTCAATTGCTGTCAAAGTACTGCGCGGGCTCATAGATTTGCCTGAGGCCGTTGAACAGCTGTCCAGGCTCTACGTGCCTAATAACTACCTCCGCCATCGAGCAAATCGCCGGCACCATTTATTTGCACGACCAGCGGGCCGCACTGTAGCGCGTGCGCAGTCCCCACTCTGTCGAATGCATACAGCCCTGAACGCTCTCTTAGTCGCCTTTCCTGAACTGGATATTTATGTTGATCAATGGAAGTTGTTGATGTCCACATGTTTAAAATATTGTGAAAACATTTCTTAAATGAATAATTATGTAACTGGGTCTCCCGTTTAATTTTTATAATAAAATAAAATAAAAAATAAATACAATATTATTTTGTAGACCAGACAACTAGACAATCTACTAGACTACTAGAGCTTCGTGTCGCAGTGGGTAAGCGTAAGCATCACTTTCGCGAGTGATGGTCATGGGATGGGTGACCAAAAATTTAATATCACGAAGTGGTACTACTGGATCGATTGGTAGTACGACGGGAATTTTTTTTCAAAGTCAAAGTCAAAGTCAAAATTAGCTTTATTCAAATAAACTTAATTATTAAGTACTTTTGAATCGTCTATATTTCCCTACCACCCGTTCAAGACTTTTTTAACTGACAAGAAAAACGGGCGCAAGAAACTTATCAGCTTTAATAGCAATAAGTAACGATATTTACAAACTTAAATATATCGTTACCAGATAATTACAACAGGGTGACAGGATTATTGGCAACAAACATAGACTTATTATATTACTATCATTGGCAACAAAGTACTTACAGTAGTTATGTGTTACATCATTTCCACGCATTTTGATCTTTAAGATAATCGTCTACTTTATAATAACCTTTACCCATGAGCGTTTTTTTAACATGGTTTTTAAATTCATGCAAAGGAAGATCAATTACTTGTTGTGGAACTTTATTAATAAAGGCTATGCCTTTCCCCCTAAATGAACCTCTAGTTTTTGCAAGCCTAAATCTTGGAACGGCAAGTTTATCTTTATTTCTTGTATTAAACTGGTGATTATTGCTGTTCTTAGCAAATGAATCATAGTGTTTTCTTACATAAACTAAATTTTCATATATGTATTGGCCTGCCAAAGTTAAAATATTTATTTCTTTAAACAGTTCTCTCAAGGTATCTCTCCGCCGAAGATTGTATATGCCGCGAACAGCTCTTTTTTGGAGTACAAAAATATCTTCAATACTGGCAGCTGAGCCCCACAATAGCAGTCCATAAGACATTACACTATGAAAATAACTAAAATATACTAACCTTGCCGTTTCAATATCAGTTAAAAGCCTTATTTTCTTAACAGCGAATGCCGCTGAACTAAGTCTACTTGACAAGGCTTCGATATGTGGATCCCATTGCAGTCGAGAATCTAGTGTGATACCTAGAAATTTTGTACTTTCAATAAACTCGACTTCATCGTCATTCAAATTAATATTTAATTCTGTCTGCTCAACATTAGGCAATGAAAATTTTACACATTTAGTTTTTTTGGGGTTAAGTGCTAAATTATTACTATTAAACCAGTATGAAACTTTAGAGAGGGCACTATTTACTTCGTCCGAACAGTTACTACCTCTGTTTACTTTGAAAACTAAAGAAGTATCATCCGCAAATAGTACTGTCTCACATAAATTATTTGCGTAGTTGGGAAGGTCATTTATATAAATTAGAAACAGCAATGGGCCCAATATTGATCCCTGCGGCACACCCATGCCCGTGGTACTACTGGTAGTAATACTGGTAGTACCACGGGCAACAAAGGGAACTCCTGCGTGTTTTAGTAGCCACGTTAAACCGTTGGTCCTGGCTGCATTTGTAGTTGTTTACACTCACCGACCCTCATTGGACTCGCATGGTAGAAAAAAGTTCTCCCGATTCGCAACTGGTTGCTAACAAAGAATAAAAATTTCTTAATTCGCAACTGGTTGCGAACCGCAATTGCGAATACGGTCGGAGGGAATGAAACGACGGCAATAATAAATTGCGACAGTACCATCAACGGTACTGTCTAATGGTACCACGGCAAAGGCATGCTCTGCAGTTCTGCGTCGATCAGGTAGAACAAAGGCAGTCGGACCACGTGGCCAGAGGGTTGAAATTAAACTTTCGCCAGATAGTGTCGCCCTTTTATCTCACCACCTTTGCACGTGTCGCTTCTTGTCAAAGGATGCCGCCGCATAAACAAAGGATACCGCGAGCGGCGTACACCCGCAAGTCAATTGTCAATTTGGATTTTGACAGTTTACATAGAAGTGCCGTAGTGAAAGGTTGTGTTTGTTACCGGTATTCCTGTCTCTGAACACAAATGCTTGCGGGTGTACCGACACTAAGCGAATGGACCGTACCCATCAAATAAAAGAAGAGGTAAAAATCAATGCCCTTTATTAAAGTCATTAATACTGGAGCATCAAATACCTATACCAATCAGTATAAATAAAATAAATAGGTAGAAAAAATTTGTATACAATAAATAGCTTAACAATAACAAGTTTCGTAACAAAATTTTTTATGACTAGAATTTCGTTTTGATATAAAATGTGCATGAAAAAATGGTTTAGTGAAAAAAATGGACTGGACGCTCGGAACCGATCACAATACTTTTCGATGAGGAATGAGGTTCTATTTGATTTTCGTTTATTTAAAAATCAAGAGAACAGTGCAACGATTTTTTTAAGAGTCTGAGGTTTGAATAAACCGTGGAAGCTATGACGTAAATTCGAGTAAAAACAAACACTTGTTGGCACTTATACTTTTTTATAAAATTGTTGAGTTACTTTGGTTCTAGGAATAAGTTTTACGTATTGTTTTGCTGTGTAATTCCTCGAGAAGAGAAACTAGCTTTCTTTAGATGTTTGTTTTAAACCAAAATGACAAATTCCGCCATTTTGTGACGTCACACTTTCACAGTCTATGCGTGGCCGCGTTCCGAATCACTGAAAGCACTGTTAGCGTGAATGCGACCAAATGTAATAGTCACAAAATATTGCAAAAAATAGGGTATTTGTGTACCTACTATACTATAAAGTCTGTCAATCCTTACTTGTCTTATTTAGTAAACAGTTTTTGACAGTTGTCATACGTCTTTTATACTTCAATCGTTATTTAAAAATATGTTAGTGACTTTATTAAATTGTTATTAATTTATTAACAATTTATTTCGTAATCTATGTGTGGAAAATCATTTGTTGTATTTTATAAATGATTATTACAATTGGGTGAAGATAGACCATATAAGAAAGTAAGGATGGACAGACTAGTATGGACTCGTGTTAACAGTGCTGTTGGCGTGAACTAGGCCCGTGTAAGGTTCCGAGATTTGGCGGGGCGTTAGTGGCTGGAGAAGTTGGTGAGCAGTTCTTCCTGTATGCTGTTGGAGCGCGTGAGCAGGCGCGGGGCCACTTTGCCGAAAGCGGCGCTCACAGTGTCCGCCTGGGACGCCTCGCGAGCTTTCCTCTCGTGGTATTCATCAGAGAATTCCTGAGGAAAAGTTTTTTTTTTAATACTGATGCTGAAAAGATTTTTATCGTATATTGAACTTACTCGATAGTTGTTAATAATTATGTCGTATTATTAAATGCTGTTGATTTTACAACTATAGTATTAAATAAAATAGGAAATTCGAAGCAGACTTTCTAAAGTGGGAAAAGAAACGATTAATGACATCTGCGTCGATTGATAATAATAGAATTTTAAAGTGCAAGAGTATGTTTGTCGTTTGGTACATACTAATCCTAAGGCCCGCCATATCCATAAGGAATTCCGATTCGAAAAACTGAATCGTAATATCGATTCGGAATTCCGAACGCAACAAATTCATACAAACCACATACGTACACTGTACAGTAGTTTTCCTTTTGAAATTTTTGTATACAAGGTTATTTTAAGTTCATACAAAACCTCTCGTGGGGTTGATCAGACCATCAAACTGAACAACTTTCATTATGGGACCAACCTTATAATCGCGAAAAAAAATCAGCTGTTTTATACATTTTAATGGAGTAGGCATTGAACTTTTGTATGAAACAGCTGATTTTTTTTTCGTGATTTCGAGGTTGGTCCCATAATGAAAGTTTTTCAGTTTGATGGTCTGATCAACCCCACTAGAGGTTTTTGAACTAAAAATAACCTTGTAGGTATTAGGTATCTTCCGAATCGAAATTCCGTTTGTATGTGGCAGGCCTAAGTCTTATTAATGAGTCGCATTATAATGCGATTAAATTGATAATAGACAGTGGTCCGCAACAACTTCACTCGAGAATGTATGGCAAAGAGTAAATTTACAGATTAAAATACATCGCTTTGTACTGCAAGCGCTCTGAAGTAGGTCCCTTCTGTTGTACATTGTTAAATGAATCGCATAGTATGTGGTTTACCTTGAGCCGGTTGCCCAGGAAGACGGCGCGCTCGCGCTTGCGGATCATGAAGTCGCTGTCGGTGAGCCAGCGGTGCGCGTAGCACTCCTCCGCCGACGGCCGCTTCAGGGGCACCCTCTTGAACAGGAACATCAGGAACCGGGTCGCTTCCTGCAACACGCCCAACGTCACCATTAGCAGGGGTCGCACTCCGCTTATGAGCCTCCTGCTCGCGACTGACTCAGTCGATCCAGCGCACGAGGGATGTGGTGGAGACAGAGAAGCGCTTCGGAGGCGCATGGTTGTCTTTTTAAAAAAATCTAACGTGTATATTGAGGTTATGGTTTATTATTTTACTCAAAAATGCTTGTAATATGATCATTATTTCGACAACCTTCTTTGAACAAAGTCGAGGTTGCCGCGCTTCTCCGATGGTCGCGAAGTTGTATGGGATTTCATTATGGTCGTGTCGAGTTTTAGCCACCAGCAATTTCCTTTGAGAATCCATTATTGTCGAGTTTTGTTTCAAACATAGATAGGTGAAAAAAGTACATTGTACAACCCGCGCAGATAAAGAATGGGATTAAAAATGGCTTCGTTCATATTCACTTCTCGCTCACACATTGAACGCCACACCTATCGCTCTCTCAGTCACACTCGTTGTGGTAAACGCCGTGAGCCGCCATTTTCAATCCCATTCTTTATTTGCGTGGGTGTTATATTGTTGAAAATGATGTTTTTGTACTTTTTTTTTTACTTTTTTACTATTTTTCCTTTTTGATATTTTTTACTTTTTGTCTTTTTTTACTTTTTACCCTTTCCACCCTTTTTTATTTTTGTCATTTTAATCATTTTTACCATTTTTGTAATTTTGGACCAAGTCTTGTATAGTGCTTTGCTCAAAAATGTCAATAATGTCAAAAATGTCAAAAATGTCAAATATGTCAAAAATATCAAAAATTAAAAAAAAAAATTAAAAATATTAAAAGAATGTAAAAAATGTCAAAGAAGTCAAAAAAGTAAATAATGACAAAATATCAAAAATGGTCATTTTGGTATTTTTGGTAATTTTTGTCATTTTTGACATTTTTGTATTTTTTTACTTATTTGACATTTTTGAGTAAATCACTATACAAGACTTGGTCCACAATGACTGCACTGCTGGCCACGCTATGATGGCCTCAAGCTGAGCTTAACTACGGTCTCGGCCTTCAAGCTTGGTCATCATTGCAGCCCTTGCTGTCCGCGCTATAAAGGCCTCGACCTCCGGTCTCGGCCTTTATTCCAGCTTGGCCATCAAGGGCTGCAACGCTGACCGCACTGTGACGGCCTGGACCTGCGTTAAGCTACGCTATCGGCCATCATCATCGCGCTGCCAGCAATGCAGTCATTATTGACCGCGTCAGTAATGTACTATTACACTACACCGGCCGCCCACGGCTTTTTTACTTTGTTTCAGGTCTTTTAGCCTGAAAAGCCTGACGGAACATACACCAAAACAGATCAAGATACCTCAGAACTGTTAATGACCACTCACTTCCCCGGATGCCGTATAACGGAAAGTCGCACATGGGAAGAAAAAGTTGAGTATCTACCTGCTGAAACCGACTGGAACACCGCCCACAAGGTCGTCAACCCGGAGAAAGTAAGATGGGCAATCAACAGCTTCCTCCCATTAAAATCAGCGGGACTAGATGGAATTTTTCCAGGGCTGATGAGGTGGAGCGACGGTGGTCTTATTGACCACCTCGTAGCCATCTACAGAAGCTGCCTAGCACACCGCTATATGAATGAATGAATGAATGAATAAAATTTTATTGACACACATCACACTTACATACCAAGAAACAGCAACAACAAACAAACAAAAAGCATAGTTATGCATAAAAAAGTAAAAAATAATAACAAAACCAAGTGTGACGGGCCAATCAGGACCCTGCCTCAGCATATGCTGTTGCGGTGTGAGGTCGTCACACCGCAACAGCGCTGGTATTCTGACAGGGCCTGTACGAGGAACGTCAATCGTACGTACCTAACTTAACACATTAATTAATTATGGTTTTTAATTACAGCTATGAGAAAAAAAATGTAATATAATTTTATATGGTTTATCAAATATTTAAATAAAATAAATTGTATTAAAAAAAACACATCCACACTACACAAATACCGTATCCGCACAGTATACTGTATTCTTGTAGTGTGTGCGCTATGCGCTATTTTATGATGTCATCTGTCTGTCACTTTTGACATATCCTTGTCACTCGCGACCACGAGGACGAGGTGCCTGCCACGTATTTCCTCTGTTGTGCCATGCCCGTAATAAAAGCCAAGTTGATTATCATAACCATTGATTTTATAAAGTTTATGATGGTACAATACTAAACTGGATAGAGGTAGCAAAAAGGATAGAGAAGCACCAGTGAAGCCCCGTGCAAGGAATATCATAGAGGCGTTCGCAGCGGAATCCAATATTATTATATATAATATTATTATATATAGAATATATAATCCTATATTCCTATGAAATGGAGGGAAGTCAAAGTAGTCTTTATTCCTAAACCCGGCAAAGGAGACTACACTCAACCTAAATCATTCAGACCAATTAGCCTCACATCATTTCTTTTAAAGGTGTTGGAGAGACTAATAGACAAGGAGATAAGGAGCACTGCTTTAGTCAGGAACCCCTTAAATCCAAATCAACATGCCTACTCTGCAGGCAAATCAACAGAGTCTGCCCTACATAAGGTGGTTTTTTTATATAGAAGGCAATCTCAAACACAAAATATCAACACTAGGCACCTTCATCGATATCGAAGGAGCCTTTGACAAAACCAATTTTACCAGCATAAGCCAGGCCCTCTCTAAACATGGTGTCGATCCCACTATTGCCGGGTGGATCGACAGCATGTTGAGAGACAGAGCTATACAATTTACTGTGAATGGTACTACCAGAGGGGTAGTAGCTAAAGGATGTCCCCAAGGGGGTGTCCTTTCACCTCTCTTATGGAACATTGTGGTCAATGAGCTGATTAGTTGGCTCAACGACCGCTACTTCCTCACAGTAGGCTATGCAGACGACCTGACCATACTCATCAGCGGACGAGTTGAGAGTGTAATATGTGACCGAATGAGGTCCGCATTGAAGGTCGTCGAACAGTGGTGCAATAAACACAATCTAACAGTGAACCCAACAAAGACGGAAATGATCATGTTCACAAACAAACGAAGTCTAGGCAATCTTAAACTTCCTAAACTTTTCAATACCAGTCTGTCCCTTAGCAAGGAAGTCAAGTATCTAGGAGTGATACTAGACAACAAACTCCTCTGGAATAGACATCTCGAAGGAAAGCTAAACAAAGCCACCATCATCTTTTGCCAATGTAAAAGACTACTTGGCAAAAGCTGGGGGCTATCACCGAAAATAACGATGTGGCTGTATAAAACTGTTATACGTCCCATAATTACATACGGAGCCGTTGCCTGGTGGTCCAAAACAGAGCAAAGCACCGTCATCAACAAGCTGCAGAAATTCCAAAGATTGGCATGTTCTGCGATAACCGGCTGCATGCGAACTACCCCCACAGCCGCCCTAGAAGTAGCTCTGGATCTGGCACCCCTGGACCTGTTTATACAACAGGAAGCCTCCATGGCTGCTATAAGGCTTAAACACCTGGGTCTGTGGTACAACCGAGAGGGTCCTCACTCCACTTTGTGGAATAATCTAGTGAAACATGAGCCACTAATCGCTGCCCCATGCGACAGGATCCCTAAACAATACATTTTCGAAAAGAAATACCGAATACAGTTAGTAGAAAGTGACCGAGATTACTCCGGCATACATGAAGTCCGAATTTATACGGACGGCTCCAAGATGGGGACTGGTACTGGAGCTGGAGTATTCTCACAAGACCTAAATATCAAAATATCACAAGCATTAGGCCAACACAGTTCGATATTTCAATGCGAATGTGTTGCAATAATAAATGCCGCTACCACGGCCCTGTCTAGAGGTATGAAGGAACTAAACATCCGCATACTGACCGACAGTATGGCCGTCCTAACAGCACTGGAGGCCAACACGATCAACTCCAGTATCGTCTACGAATGCCACCGAGTTTTGGATCGTCTAGCATCCAACAACAAAGTAATCCTACAATGGATTAAAGGGCATAGTGGATCACACGGGAACGACGCCGCCGATGAGCTGGCTAGAAGGGGATCTTCTTCAATAGTGGCAGGACCCATACCCATCCTGCCACTCCCGTTCAGCCAACTGCGCTCATGGGTAAGACAACGTACTCGTGCTGCACATAATACTCGTTGGGTAGATCTAACAAGCTGTAGACAGTCCAAGTTGGCGATGACCGCAGTCTCGCCGAGGTTGACCTGTAGACTGCTCAGCCTTAATCGTCCAGACCTCCGAATAGTTGTAGGTACACTTACAGGTCATCTAGCTTTAAACCGACAACTATTCATCATGAATGCGACGGACAGTCCCCTATGTAGAGGATGCCTGGACGCAGAAGAAACAGACGCCCACGTGATCCTGGAGTGCGTGGGTTTGGCCACACACCGGGCAGAAATCCTCAAAGACGTGAGGTCGCTCCTAGAAGCCTGTGAACGCCCCAGGAGGCTTCTGCGCTTCTGGAAGGAGCTGGGATGGCTTGACTAGCCACACCAATGCTGTGTTCACGCATAACGGACCAAATGGGAGTCTAAATGCGGAGAAAAGAGCCCATCACCAATACCAATACCAATACCAGGTCTTTTAGCTATCGTTAAAAGTCGTAATGTAGTTTTTTGGAAAATAGCTAGTGCTAAATCCGTGTTAGTTTTGAAGGGCAATATTATATATCAGGTCTTTTCTGGGGTGGGCACCAGACTGTTCTGGGGTGAGCCCGGAGCCTTCTTACGCCAATGTCCTTACGTTTGACGTCGTTCAAAGCGTTCGTTCGTTCCTTAACAAACATTTTGGTGAAACTAGGTGTAAACTTAATCTTCACTAATTAAAAGGGGGACTAAGACATTCAAATTTTATTTAAAACATCACCTGTGTAATCTCCTTGTATAGATGCTCGAACCTATACCGCACGAAGGAGATGTTTTGCTTAGTCTCTTGGTCGTCGTGGCCGCGGAAGGGCGAGACGCCCGACAGCATGATGTAGGCCAGCACGCCCACCGACCAGATGTCCGTCTGCGGGTACGCTGGCTCATCGTTTATTATCTCCGGCGCTGGAATTTTAACAACATTTCAATACTGAAGCGGTGTATTATAGGAATCTAACTGAATCGATAGAAAAGTTTTCAACACACTTGCTCGTAAAGTGAGCCCTAATACATCGCTTTTAGGGCCATAAACCGAGCTATAACAAACGCGTGCAATAATATATAAAGCACTAGGTTGTTATAGAATTATCCCTAATAAGTTAAATTAGTGCCTTACTGCAAGTTCTATGCGAGTAAACAGAGCATTCACAATTTAACCGGGTAATACAGTTATTTTTTTTTTAGTAACAACAAAGAGGTTTTATGCCGCTGAAAATTCATATTCATTTTTTAAATAAATAAATGTGTAAGTCCTTAATTAAGTCAAACAAATATTTATTATTATCAAATTATTCATAATTCACAATATTTTGTTGTAAAATATTAAAATATTTGCATTTTATCACTTAAAATTATAGTTTTGAAGTAGGCTACTTTGTTCGCAAAATATTCTTGCATTGGGCGTGTGAAAAAAAAACAAAAAAAAACCTACGCGCCTTTTCGCCTAATTGTCATATTATTTTGTTTTTGCCAAATTTGTTGCTGTGTGGTAAATTACTTTGTATTTTCCTCGCAAATGTGTTGAAAAACGTCGTATGAAACTCGTGAGCTTTTGCTCATTGCACACTCGGCTGAGTTATGCCCTCGCCTGCGGCTCGGGCTGCAACCCACAGCCTTGTGTGCAATGAGCAACCTAAGCTAACTTGTCTCATAATGTACTATTGCGCCTCCATGGTGCGTTTACATTATTCGGTTAGACCTGTATTTGGTGACGAGACTGTTGAATAGCCAGCTATTTTGTTAATAATGATCACTGAAATCGGTGAACTGACCTTATGTAAAGTTAAACTGTAGAGTTCGAAACTTTTGAAGCAGGTGTCTACCGTCGGTTTCCGAGGTAAAAGGTATGAAAGTTAATTTTATTACTTTAAAGAAGATGTAGACATCTCCGATAAGTTAAAACTTCGATTAACCATCAATAAGCACCTCGGATACCGGACTCACACAGTAAAATCCGAATTTAAAATAAGGTTTTTCGCCGGTTACCATCGCATTTGTTGGCCGTATATTGAGGGCTACAAACAGCTGAGCGATATGCAATCAGCCAGGTAACTTGATCGATTGATTTTAGGTTTAAATTGTAAATAAAAAAATAAATAAAAACAAACCTTTGTATTCCAGATCCCCGACTTGTGGCACGCTGGTTCCTAGCTTGGTAACTTTATGTGCGGCTCCGAAGTCGATAAGTTTGACCTGTATGGAGCGGACGGAGGACATGACCACGTTATCTGGCTGCAGGTCCAAGTGGCAGTAGCCGCGCCAGTGCAGGTATTGGAGTCCGTCGAGGATTTGGGTCACTATGGTCACCACCATCTGTTCCGTGTAGTCGTGTCTGCTCGATAAGTAGGTGAGGATGTCTGCTCCTTGGAGTTTTTCTAGTATTAAGGCGGCGACGGGCGATCCGGGCGCTTGGTAGGCTGCGACGAGATTCGATATCCTCTCGTGCCTTAGCCTTCTTAAACATTCGAATTCCCTTTGGATAGCGACTTCCGTTTCCGGGCGGATTTCGTGGATTTTAGAGACGACGACGTTGTCTGTCTTCTTGTCGACGCCTTTGACTACTATCGAGAACTTGCCGCGCCATAACTCCGATATGAAGCTGTACCGTTCCGTGAAGGAATCGGACGAGTCCCATTCGACGGGGCTCTCCTCCGTCGCGTAGTTGAGTCTAGGTTTCTCTTCTTGTAAGACTATTTCCTGTCCGGATTCAGTCATTTGCTGCAAGTGTTTCATCGCTTTGGTGACTTCAATCTTCGGCGCGCCGGATGTTTTCGTCTTGACTAGGTGAGTGGGGATGCCCTTATCGCTCCAGCCGATCCTGTTTCTGGAGGAGAGTCGGAACTGGTAGCTGGTGTCGGGTTTGAGGTTTCTGACGACGAAGAACTCGTGGTCAATGTTGTCGGCGACGCTCTTCCACTCTACGCTGTCGCCCTCTTTGTACTGTAGGCCGTAGCAGACCACTGGGGAGTTGCCGTCGTACTTGGGCTGTTTCCACCTGAGTAACACCTCTGTGTCGGACACTTCTGTGGCGGTGGGGCTGTCGGGGGCGTCTGGAGTCGTCGCTTCTACGATGCGGGCGCGGGCGACGGTTTGGCCAACCTTTTGAGAACCATAAACAAATGTTTTAATGTAAATCTTTTGAGGCACTTAAATAAATAGTAGACAACATCACAAACATTGCTATGATTTCAAAGTAAGTAGAGAAAGCACTTGTACAAAATAAGAGACAACGGTGAGAAATACCCAGAGCTGACCTATATAGAAAAGTTCGTTTTGCCATTTGACCCAGCCGGGGATCGAACCCGGGACCTCAAAAATGGCGACACCTTGAAAACCGGTGTACATATCACTCGACCACAAAGGTCGTCGACTTACAACAACAACACTTAAAAATTACTTATGGGTCCATGATAGGAGAATCTGGTTTGCGGAGGTGATATTTTTATATAGAAAACGTAAAGTTGTAGCCACAAAAAAAAACATACGACAAGCTAAAGAGATTCTCTAGTTGCTACAAGTATTTAGTTGCATATAAACCTCACAGATGATTGTAAAAAAAATCAGAATATCAACGAAAGAGCTTGCGTAGGATCATATTTTTGACGTAAACGAAACGTATTGAATTCTACATCAAAATACACTTTAACGTACTGTGAAGTAGCTCCAATAACTTTTTTCGAGAAATATAATTGTGCTTAAGATAATGATGAAAAAACAACGAAAAACATCGAAAAAGTGCACGTAAAGAAAAAGACAGAAATATTTCCGCATTATTGAGAGAATAGAAACTAATAAGAATTAAACGCAAGAATGTTATGTTGATCTAGATTTCTTTATAGACCCGTATATTTATAAACCGCTCTCAATGTTGAGAGCTATCTTGAGATCATATTTGAGATGCAGTTCTTATAAGAACCAGCATATATTGAGAGCGGTTTATAAATACGGGTCTAAAAGATTGTATCTTCTAACCTTATTTCGGGCGACGACCTTGTAGAAGCCGACATCGTGGTGCATGGCGGGGTCAAAGCTGAGTATGGAGCGGCCTTCCTCGTCCTCGGTGATCTTCACGCGCTGCCCTTCGGCGAGGACCATGTCGTTCTTGAACCACTGCACCGACGGCTTCGGGTCTCCGACGGCGTAGCAGGAAAGGTGGGCGGGTTCGCCCTCACGAATGGGCAAGAGTTGGGGTTTTTCCCTGAAGAAGGGTAATTGTCCGTCTTTCTTGGACTCCATGAAAGCTTGTGCTTCCGCGTAGGAGTCCAGGCGCGTGCCGAGCTCATGTCGCAGGCGGCGGATTGTGTAGGACTCGGTACCGTAGTTGTTGATGCGGTCGCGGCACTCGTCGTCGATTTCCTCGTCCATTATG
Source organism: Agriphila geniculea (assembly GCA_943789525.1). Taxonomy (NCBI): domain Eukaryota; kingdom Metazoa; phylum Arthropoda; class Insecta; order Lepidoptera; family Crambidae; genus Agriphila; species Agriphila geniculea. Next base: position 26,597,405 of record OX038871.1, read on the forward strand.
TCTGTGAAGCGACGACGCTCGCGGATGATTGGAGTCTGTGGGGTTAAGAGTATGGTAAATGAAATACTCCTTTATTTATATATTGCCAATAAACAAGAAAAAATAATTAAGTCAATTTGTCCATTTTGCTGTGAATACTATGAAGTGAAATATAATGCTTAATGGCGCCTCTATCGTTAGAAAAAAGCTTCTTGCTGTGATATTTATTTAATGACAAGGACGCTACTTAAGTGAAATAAAAATAAAATTACTCACGACCAAAACAATAAATGGACATTTTACCGTCACCAACGAATTTATTATGTTTTCTCTCTTTTCTAACTTCTTTCGTACAAAACGGTGGCAGGCCACCTTCATGTACTCTAACGTTGTCTAGTAACATAGTACACACCCTGGGATCGTAGGTGTCGTGCACGGAGAGGCTGTACCCGGGCGAGCGGTGGCAGGCCACCTTCATGTACTCTAACGTTGTCTAGTAACATAGTACACACCCTGGGATCGTAGGTGTCGTGCACGGAGAGGCTGTACCCGGGCGAGCGGTGGCAGGCCACCTTCATGTACTCTAACGTTGTCTAGTAACATAGTACACACCCTGGGATCGTAGGTGTCGTGCACGGAGAGGCTGTACCCGGGCGAGCGGTGGCAGGCCACCTTCATGTACTCTAACGTTGTCTAGTAACATAGTACACACCCTGGGATCGTAGGTGTCGTGCACGGAGAGGCTGTACCCGGGCGAGCGGTGGCAGGCCACCTTCATGTACTCTAACGTTGTCTAGTAACATAGTACACACCCTGGGATCGTAGGTGTCGTGCACGGAGAGGCTGTACCCGGGCGAGCGGTGGCAGGCCACCTTCATGTACTCTAACGTTGTCTAGTAACATAGTACACACCCTGGGATCGTAGGTGTCGTGCACGGAGAGGCTGTACCCGGGCGAGCGGTGGCAGGCCACCTTCATGTACTCTAACGTTGTCTAGTAACATAGTACACACCCTGGGATCGTAGGTGTCGTGCACGGAGAGGCTGTACCCGGGCGAGCGGTGGCAGGCCACCTTCATGTACTCTAACGTTGTCTAGTAACATAGTACACACCCTGGGATCGTAGGTGTCGTGCACGGAGAGGCTGTACCCGGGCGAGCGGTGGCAGGCCACCTTCATGTACTCTAACGTTGTCTAGTAACATAGTACACACCCTGGGATCGTAGGTGTCGTGCACGGAGAGGCTGTACCCGGGCGAGCGGTGGCAGGCCACCTTCATGTACTCTAACGTTGTCTAGTAACATAGTACACACCCTGGGATCGTAGGTGTCGTGCACGGAGAGGCTGTACCCGGGCGAGCGGTGGCAGGCCACCTTCATGTACTCTAACGTTGTCTAGTAACATAGTACACACCCTGGGATCGTAGGTGTCGTGCACGGAGAGGCTGTACCCGGGCGAGCGGTGGCAGGCCACCTTCATGTACTCTAACGTTGTCTAGTAACATAGTACACACCCTGGGATCGTAGGTGTCGTGCACGGAGAGGCTGTACTCGGGCGAGCGGTGGCAGGCCACCTTCATGTACTCTAACGTTGTCTAGTAACATAGTACACACCCTGGGATCGTAGGTGTCGTGCACGGAGAGGCTGTACCCGGGCGAGCGGTGGCAGGCCACCTTCATGTACTCTAACGTTGTCTAGTAACATAGTACACACCCTGGGATCGTAGGTGTCGTGCACGGAGAGGCTGTACCCGGGCGAACGGTGGCAGGCCACCTTCATGTACTCTAACGTTGTCTAGTAACATAGTACACACCCTGGGATCGTAGGTGTCGTGCACGGAGAGGCTGTACCCGGGCGAGCGGTGGCAGGCCACCTTCATGTACTCTAACGTTGTCTAGTAACATAGTACACACCCTGGGATCGTAGGTGTCGTGCACGGAGAGGCTGTACCCGGGCGAGCGGTGGCAGGCCACCTTCATGTACTCTAACGTTGTCTAGTAACATAGTACACACCCTGGGATCGTAGGTGTCGTGCACGGAGAGGCTGTACCCGGGCGAGCGGTGGCAGGCCACCTTCATGTACTCGCGCAGGCGCACCGGGAACTGCACGTCGCGCAGTTGAAGCAGGTACGTGTCGGGGCCGTTCTGGTAGCTGTTATACAAACATTTTAAAACATTTAAGTATGAAATGACTACATTTTGACCAAGTATAATGAGTTTCATTCTTATTGGCGGCTCTGAGGTTAGCCACTATGCGCGTGGGCGTGCCCCACCACTCGCCTTTCACCCACTTACATCCAAATTGTGTTTTGCGCATCGTCTCGTGCAATGTTTCGAGCCGCCAATGAGCATGAAACGTATAGTACCTATCCATTTATTTATTAGCGACTAATAATCGACGATTGCTAAATAGGATAGGTATACCTCATAAAAATAAGTAGGTAAGTAAATATGTTGATTTACTAACCAACAAATACTATTATGTTAATTCAAGGAAAACCTGTTATTGGCCATATTTTTAAAAGCAATGTAATATTAGTATAACGCTGTTGGTTTTCTTAGAAAATAAAATAAAATAAATATATGCATATTGCTTTAACGAATTAAGGTAAAAACTAAAGTCTAATTAGTAATCCACTGGAGTAAACTGACAGATTCTAATGTCACAAAGGGGATGCATTACAATACCGAAAATTCATAATGCATACGACCAAAATATCGATGTATAAAACACCTGTTTTCAAAATGCCGAACGAACGTACTAAATGTTGAAGTCCGATAGACCGAAACTTGAAAGACCGATTGTCAAATAACCGAAAGTTCAAAATCCCGAAAGTTCGAAATCCTGAAAGTTTAAAACCCCGAAAGTTAAAATGTCGATACTTATAACCTTAGAGCATTGCTCTAAGCTTATAACTTACTCTACCTACACAAACACGTACATTTATGAAAGTAGGCGTTGCGGTTAATGTGTTTTACACAAAAATGCTTGTAAAATGGTCATTATTTTGACAAAATCCACCAATTGAGTTTGAAATAGTTTTTTTTTCTGGCGCTTCGCCGGCCGCTGCCGCAGCACGCTCGCTTCGCTCGCTCAGCTCGCGCGCTGGATTCATGTCAACCTAACATGCTCGTCGCTACGCTCCTCGCACCTATCTCGTGACCTACGGTCTACGGATCCTAAGTCACAGTAGACTAGTTTAGACACATTTCCGGCAACTAAATTTGCTATAAAGCATTTCAGGTGAAGCCCAAAGACACCTCCACAGATAATTCGGTATTAAGTAGTTCGGGGTATAGAAGTTAGGTAGAGTCTGTCTAAAAAGTCTGTTTACATGAGAAATTATTAAATTATTTGTAAAAACTTATACTGGTAACCCTTTTGGTGCTGTCAAAATTCTAATTGTAAACATATTTATTTATTTAGATGGGTATTGGTGGGGTGGTTGGGGATTTAGGTGGATAATAAACATAAAACCTTTGAAATTACCCAAGTAAACAGACTTTTTAGACAGACTCTATATTAACCTTCGGTTTTTTAAGCTTTGGGATTTAGTATTTTTAGTAAAATGTCCTTACGTGATTTTAAACGTACGGCCAAACAACCATTCGACCTTTCGATTTTCGGTCTTTCGTCCATAGGTCTTGTAAAATCTTTGGCATTGTAAAACATACCCGTCGGGGTTCTGCCGTTTGGCCAAATTATTTTTGTAGGTAGATTCACTATATGTCTAATTTAATTTAACTTGGAACTAATTAGTTCCAAGTACACTCACTACTGCCATAGTAGAATCTACTGCTCTCAGCGCCGTCGATATATGGCGATTTTCAAATCGGAACAAACGACTGGTGACGTTCGCCTGTCCAGCGTACTTGTATAATGGACGTCAGTGTTGCCCATACATTAGTAATCCATACCCGTTTCAGCTTGGGCAAAAATGCTTCCGTATGACTATCCGGCTGTTCTCATCTACAAGTCACATTTCTCAACCGATTCTCGAGAAATTTTGAGAGCAAGTTCGATTATAAGGTACTTATGTGGATTTTTTTTTCGATTTTTTTTTTCAAAATGAGGAATTTGTATACCGAATAACATTTCAGCTACTTATTTCGAAAAAAATTCAAAAATGTCACAAAGGCACACACGTCTACAGCTCACACCTTTATGTATTTAGGTCATAACATAATGTTAAACGTGAGTGGTCAGGAAGTATTCCCTGACTATGTGAGTGCTTACTGGCTCTCAGACTTGGCGCTGACTTCCCAGTCGGGGTGCTCCCACTGCTTGAAGTTGAGGTCGAACGGCGCCGAGGTGCGGTCTCGTGAGCCACGTTCCCTTTCAGGCGTGCCTGGGAGAACACAAAAAGTAAGTGCAGTCAATACTACAGGAGCGGTATCCACGTTGTAACAACCTCTGTTCTTAATTTCGACTACGTCTTAGAACTTTACAACCGTCGTGTGTACTACACACGACGGCACCTCAGACAGATTATACATTCGATAATACATACTATATTTTCGATAACTTTATAGGTTTCCAACATAGACGTATTGGTATTTAAATTGTATTAAAAATATCTCTAAAATTACTAATATTTTAATGTATTTATATTCGTCATTTAGTTACCTACCATTACAAGCTTTGCTTAGTTTGAGACTGAGAATTATCAGAGTGTATAGCCCGCACAGATAAAGGAAGGGATTGGAAATTTCGGTTAACTGCGCTTGCCACAATTATTGTACTTATGTATGAGTGAGAAAGCGATACAGGTTTGGTGATATGGTATGCGAGCAAGAAATTAAGTACAATGTCATTTTCAATCCCATTCTTAAACGGCGCGGGTGGTAAGCGCTGTTAATTGAAATTTCCAGTCCCATTCTTTATCTGCGCGGGTTGTACATTCTGTGTACTAAGTATCGGGAATTTGTCAATAAAACAAAAAATACAAATTATTCATCTAAATTTATTTTATTGCCTTCAAAGTAGGCCCCATCGTTTGCAATACAACATCTCCACCGCTTCACCCAGTCTTCCATACATTTTTCATAGGCTATTTGCGGTATGGCCTTTAGCTCATTCAGCGAATTTTCTTTTATGGCTTCTATCGACTCAAAACGTTTTCCTCGAAGTGGTAATTTTAACTTGGGAAATAAAAAAAAGTCAGACGGAGCCATATCAGGTGAATACGGTGCTTGGTCGAGAACTTTTGTTGAATTTTTCGCTAAAAACTCTTTCACTATAATGGACTAAAAATCGCCGAGGACTCAAAACTATCACCAACAAAAAGTGTAGTTTAAAAAAAAATAAATGACAGATCCCGCTCAAATTTTGCGCGCTTAATCAGTACAGTGCTACCAACATGCAGTAAAAAAATTAGAACGACCTCTTTTACGCGGGTCTTTTTATTGACATATTCCCGATACTTTTTACACAGAGTAGTATATGTGTTTACCTTCTGGCGTGTAGATCTCTCCGGGCGGGTAGACCATCTTGGAGGGGTGCTCGAAGGCGCCGCTGAGCGGCCGCCGCCGGAACCACGTGCGGCATTGCGCGTTCGCAGTCCAGTCCCTGGCAACGTCCCACCATTGGTACACGATATCTTTCACTTTTTCCATAATTATCAATTAAAGTATAAAGAGCAATAGGGACTAGAATGCAACGCCGTTAATAAAAATATAAGACAAATGCTGCCTAAATAACTTCAAAATACAAATCGTTAAAAGATAGTCATAAAAAATATGATAATAGATTTATTCGAAGTTTGTAATTGCACAAGTTGGCTCATCTGTCAATTCAATACTGATCGTAAAGGTGATCTTTACCATATGCCAGATAGTTTCCGTCGAAATTATGTTGTTGACTCATTTGGCATCAGTATTATTAAATATTACTAAGGGCAATGTAACACTGATAGATCAATTTTAAAATAAAATCTTTTTGAGTACACTCAACATACATGTTCAACGTAACAACTTGAGAAAAAGTGATTCAATTCGAAAATTATGACGATATTCAATAAATATTAATACGATATGTATCATTGAGTTTTCAAAGTAAACTAGTTTTCTGTTAGCGATGCAATATCTTTCAATATCGATTATATCAGTGGAGTTGGACAACGACCTTTATCAGTCAATTATAAACATCTCGCCGCTTGCCAAAAATCTTCATAGAATATTTCAAGTTGATTCGTACAGGTGGAACATAATGTTAATCAAATGGGATGTGCACGAAGCTATAATTCATTTTGAATGGTAGAAGTTTTTGTGACTCTTTCAACACAACATCGAGCTTAGCTCTGGTCTGCACTGCAACAGGTATACAAGGTTATTTGCATCAACAACCTCCCAGGAGTAGATTACTTACATCATAAACAACAACATTTGTTGTACGACTTTTTCGAAAACAGAGAAAAAAAATCTTATTTGCATCCAAAAAGTCAATCGGCTGTTCGGAAATAAATTATATGGAGAGTAAATTTTTTTGTCTGTTTTCGGAAAAGTCATAGAACAAATGTTGTTGTTCATTATGTTAATAATCAGCCTGTCGATTCTGTAATAAACTCGCATCTCACTTCGAACCTCACTTCACTTCGCAGGAATTTTAAATCATAAATGAGATAATGATAGGCTATTTTTTAATCATAAAAGATTTTAGATAGCTACGGTAGCTACCTAAAACCTTTTGCAATTGGTAAAGTAGCTTATATTCAGCTAATTTCTAATAACAAATTCACGCGAAGTGAAGTGAGGTTTGAAGTGAGATGGTTACAGAATTGACAGGCAGTTATTGCGTGGTTGTCGGTGTTTTATAAAAATTATAAATAACCATTTATAAAAAGTGTAACATCTATTGGTGCTACTTCTTCTGTTTAAGTAAATCTAGGCAACATTTTAAATTAAACTATTTGAACAAAGTATCAATCGTTTACCTATACAGGTTGTAGTAGTTGCGCAGGCGGTCGGTGGTGATCTGGTACTCCTCGTGGTAGATCTTGTCGGCGAGCGTGAGCCACGGGTGTTCGAGCGCCTGCTTGACCCCGATGCGCTCGTGCCAGCTGAACGTCAGCAGCTTCGAGATGAAGTCGCGGCTCTCGCGGCTGAGGCGCGACCACCATTCCTCGTCGTGCCATTCCCACTGGTTAGCGAATCGGAAGCATTAGGAAGTGGTAAGTTTTTCTTAAACATGCGAAGGCAGATGCCAGATTTTGTGGCATCAGAAGCGGAAGAAGTCCCACTTCTGATGCCACAAACTCTGGCATCAATTTGTGTCGTTAGGTACAGTTACCTACGAGAAATAAAATGTATTCAACATTGGACCATATACTACCCGTGGAGATAAAGAATGGGACTAGAATTTTCGGTTAACCGCGCTTACCACCCGTGTCATTAAAGAATGGGATTGAAAATGGCATTCATCGTACATGTTCACTTCTCGCTCGCACATCATATCACCAAACCTATATTGTCACTTATACTTATTGTGAAAAGCACGATTAACCGAAATTTCCAGTCCTATTGTTTGTTTGCGCGAGCTGTATGCCTATGTATGAATTATGGCCAGATGGTCCAATGTTGTATACATTTTATTGCTTGTGACTGTACACCAAAATACATACAGTAACATTACACATATTTCGTTCATTATGCTATACTTAGATGTGTATGATTTCTATTACAGATATACTCAACATTGATAAGTGACTATTGGCTCCGTGCACGCTTTTAGCGCCACCTAGCGTGTTGCAACTTTGTTGGCTCTGACCTGACCGTTTTGACGTTTTGATATGTAATGGTGGCATTGTGACAAAATGTTAAAAAATACTATACATATTGTGTTATTAATGTAAATTTTAAAATTACTATGATTTGGGTGGACAAAGTGTTGTGAAATCATTTTTGGTCATTTGAATTAAATATGGCAAGTAAGATCTATTCAAAAAGAGTATTTTATTTTGGTTATATCAGGGTGTGTTTACTTCTTTTTTAGTTGTAGATTTTGTAAAACAAGAGGATAAAGCTACTTTAATATTTTTACAAAGTGATAATAAACATATATAATTGGTCCTGTATCGCTAGTAATAAATTAAATATCGTTTTCAAGCAGATTACAGAGCCTTCTTTATTTCTACTTTTTGCCACTATGAGCGCTGCGATCGCTTATTATACCTTCGCACCCTCTCAATAGCTTATTTATAAATAAGTAAATTAATTTTAGGATTTAAATAATTTTTGAACATTACTTAATGTTAAAGTTGATTTTTTTAACAATATAAAAAAATAAGAGCAATTAAAAAAATTACTGCATGACGTAGTCGATGGTGCTTATTGAACCAGCTTTACCAACCTTGCCTTCCCTGATCCTCGTCAGTGTTTCTCTATCATTAACCCCTCTAAACGGCGAGTGTCCGCTGAGCAGGATGTACGTAATAATGCCGACGCTCCACATGTCGGCGGCGAAGGAGACGCCCTCCCCCGAGGCTACTTCCGGCGCCACGAACTCCGGCATGCCGTAGTCGAGCGTCGCGTGCTTGTTGAACTGGATGCGGCGGGAGAGGCCGAAGTCGCAGATCTTCAGCTCGTCGCTGCCCGCGTGGGAGAGGAGCAGCTCGCCTATCTGTGAGTGGAAACAATAATAAGAGTCTGAAAAATATTTTTATTTAATTCCACAGGCCACTTTTTAGAGAAGTACCTAGCTAGATGAACAAGTTCAAATTAATTAATGTTATGTCGGGATACACGCTATAAATTATTTTTAGTAATCGTAGAATTTTCCATCCGCCAGCTCGGTCACTAGCGCGAGAGTACCTATGAAATAATGTCAGGACAGGAACATTCGTAGCACTCACCGTGAGACCCAAATGCGCTACGGTGTAGGGCATTAGCGCGTAGCGGCTACGCTGTTTTCGTGCATATACTGCAGGGTCCGTAGCAGCTGCCTGATGTAGCCGGCTACGACGCACTACGTGTAGGCGGGGCCTCGTAGTAGTCGGTTACGCAGGACTTCCCCTCTCACGAAGCTAGCTCGATCAGAAGCGCGAGAGTTCTGAAGTGACCTTTGAAATATTATATTAAGTCATAGCACTAACCGTGAGTCCTAAATGCTCTACTCTACACTGTTGCCGGCTACGTTGCGCTCCGTGTAGCAAGCGATCCTGCACAAGTTCCCCGCCCTCCGCTAGCTCTGTGACTAGCGCAAAAATGCTGAAGCGACCTTGAAATGTTATACAAATTCGTAGCACTCACCGTGAGTCTCAAATGCCCTACGCTGTTGTCGTGCATGTACTGCAGGCCCCGTAGCAGCTGCCTGATGTAGCCAGCTACGTCGCGCTCCGTGTAGCAAGCGATCCCGCACGAGTTCCCCGCCCGTCGCTAGCTCTGTGACTGTGACTAGCTGAAGTGCTGCAGTGACCTATGAAATAATGTCATGAACATTCGTAGCACTAACCGTGAGTCCCAAATGCGCTACGCTGTTGTCGTGTATGTACTGCAGGCCCCGTAGCAGCTGTCTGATGTAGCCAGCTACGTCGTGCTCCGTGTAGCAAGCGATCCCGCACGAGTTCCCCGCCCGTCGCTAGCTCTGTGACTGTGACTAGCTGAAGTGCTGCAGTGACCTATGAAATAATGTCATGAACATTCGTAGCACTAACCGTGAGTCCCAAATGCGCTACGCTGTTATCGTGCATATACTGCAGACCCCGTAGCAGCTGCCTGAAGTAGCCGGCTACGTCACACTACGTGTAGGCGGGGCCTCGTAGAAGCCGGTTACGCAGGAGTTGTCCTCCCACGCCACTAGCTCAGTCACTAGCGCAAAAATGCTGAAGCGACCTTGAAATGTTATAAAAATTCGTAGCACTCACCGTGAGTCTCAAATACCCTACGCTGTTGTCGTGCATGTACTGCAGGCCCCGTAGCAGCTGCCTGATGTAGCCAGCTACGTCGCGCTCCGTGTAGCAAGCGATCCCACTCGAGTACCCGCCATCCGCTAGGTCTGTGACTAGCTTAAGAGTGCAGAAGTAACCTATGAAATAATGTCATGAATATTCGTAGCTCTAACCGTGAGTCCTAAATGAGCAACACTGTTGTCGTGCATGTACTGCAGGCCCCGTAGCAGCTGCCTGATGTAGCCAGCTACGTCGCGCTCCGTGTAGCAAGCGATCCCACTCGAGTACCCGCCATCCGCTAGGTCTGTGACTAGCTTAAGAGTGCAGAAGTAACCTATGAAATAATGTCATGAATATTCGTAGCACTAACCGTGAGTCCTAAATGAGCAACACTGTTGTCGTGCATGTACTGCAGGCCCCGTAGCAGCTGCCTGATGTAGCCGGCTACGTCGCGCTCCGTGTAGGCGGGGCCTCGCAGCAAGCGATCTCGCACGAGCTCCCCGCCCGCCGCTAGCTCGGTGACTAGCGCGAGAGTGTGGTCGTGCTCGTAGGCGTCGTGCAACCGGACCAAGTTGCGGTGATTCAGTAGATTCATTATGTCCAACTCGTTCTTCATGAAGGGTTTCAGAGCTGAGTGGCCGTGCATTATCTTGGCGGCGTAGTTGCGACCTGGATGAACGGAAATTGTTAATTGGAACTATGTCAATATGTTTTGTTCCCACTTGTTCTATTGGGCAGCTGTACCGTAGAACTAATGAGACTTTTTCCCATTAGTGCTACGATTGAGTACTTTTTAGTAGCAGTTAAGCGCTCCAGTGATAGTAAAACGATTATTTACGATTGACAATGTTTACGTCATTGACGCTCATTGATGCAAAAATTGATCGTTTACACGTGCAATTGAAGAGATTGTAAATTCCTACAACAATGGCATTGACGAGAAAATTGACAATCGCAACTGATCGACGACCGCCGGGTCGTTAAGGCCGCCGGGCCTTAATGGGAAATATCAAGTCAAGCTGTGTCAAATATGTATTTACTCATGTTTAGTGTTTTTTTTTATAAGTAGGAACTTAAAATCTACGGTTTATTTTCGCGTGGCAAGGAATATTTTGCTTTTCAGGAGCTGTTAACAAAAGGGTCCTTATTTTGGATGGCCAACATACTGTCGCAGTTCCAAACTATTCTCGTACAACCAAACTCGTATTACCAGTTTATAAATGTCTCTTCTCAAACTGTTCTCGATAAAATCTAACTAAACTGACATAAGTATCTTTTAACAAGTTAAAATATGGATGTTTTCTGAACGTTACATGAACCCTTTAAGATTCCGGTACCTATTAAAAGTAATGTCTGACCTGAGAGTCGCTCGGCGGCGTGGTAGACGACGCCCTGCACGCCGCGGCCGAGCTCGTCGCCGAGGTCGTAGAAGTCGCCGAACGGCTTCGTGCTCGCCTTCACGCGCGGCGGGTGTTCGCGGATCCTGTGGGACAAGCGATTGATCAACTAAGACCCTCCGCATATTGAGCCACAAGTCGCGGTCACTAAATGCGACTAGTGGCTTAGTGGCCGCCGGGAAGAAGCCGGTTATTGTGGCCGAGTGTGCGCGCGAAGCGAGCGACAATCGCGGCCACAAGTACGAGCGCGGGCGACTCCCGCAGCTTGTGACTCGACCGCGGCCACTCGAACGCCCGGTTTGCGCAGATACTATACAAAATGTATGAAAAACTCGTCCGCAGCTTGTGGTCTCGTTTTAATCGTTTATTATTAACCTAATGTTGGGACTTTGGGTTTGGGTTTGTCGGGATTTGTAAATGGTATTGGAAAATCTGTATGTTATTATATCGTTTATATTTGACCATAATAGCAAGCAAATAAATAAATAATAAATATAATAAACGTGGAACATCGTGGAACTCACGGTATAGTGTAAATAGCGAGGAGCGGTCGAGCAGATCGAAAATGTAGGAATGCTCCTTAAGGACGAGGACTTAGCTAACTCATCGTACCACATACTGTAAATTGCCGTATTGCGGGCCGGATCGTTGGTGCTCACAGACCGGAGCTGACCCGCGGGCCGTAGTTTGGAGACCCTTGTCACTATTATGTATTCTGTGTCCTTGTCTAATTCGAAGTTGGTTATTTGTTAAATATCAGTCACTTGTTGGTCGATAAACAATGTTTTTTTTTCTTGTTTACCTGTCCGCGTACTGGTGCTCGTCCTCCTCGACGTGCAGCATGGCGGACGCGCTGACGGCGCCGGCCACGTTGCGCGCCGACACCGAGTATAAGCCCTCGTCCTTCATCAGCACGTCGTGGATCGTCAGCACTGTTGTGTCCGGCTCCACGAATTGGATCTATTTGAAAAGATAAAACCTCGATTACATTAACCTATCTAATGTCCAATTTGGAATCCAATTAGGGTTACAGATTCCGGCAAACATCTTGGCGCTCTTTCGACGGAGTGGGACTATATTCGCGCATGTGCATTTGCGAGCGACTGCAACTAAAATTGATGTTAGATGATTTCAATAATGTATTAGTTACTATATTTTATTATTTTATTATTTAGATATATTTTGCTCAAACGTTGACACGGTAAAATTACCTTAACCATGGTACTGGGGCCTTATTTTTGAATCACTCGACTGACGTCGAGCGCTTTGTTTCTACTGATTTTCGTTCGTCATTTGACTTTCCATATTTTTGAATCGCTCGACCGCAACGAGTGGGTGAGGGAACTCGTTTGCAGTCGAGCGATATGGCATGGCGAGCGATATTCTTTTCTACTAAAAACAAAGATATTTATGTAACAGTCATTAGAAACATGGATATTACGTTTCATTTTCGTTGCGGTAATTACTAGTTTTCTCTAGATTCTGCGTGGAGCGGATAAAATCCAACATTTCGTTTATATTGGCAGCATCGGAAACGAACGATTCAAAAATATGGAAAATCGGCGTCATGCGACTTGGAAGACGAGTGTGACTTAAGTCGCATGCGACAAAACTAAGTCATACGAGCGATTCAAAAATAGGGCCCCTGGTCGCGAGTTGCTGCCAGTGCCTGTACTACTTGATCTTCGGGTACGGCACCCCAGTAACTCAGCCCCCCTAGCATGACCACCGAAACGCAATATGATATAGCGATTTATCGCGTTAACTGTCAAAAGACAATGGATTTTGACAGTTGAGTATCGATAAAACGCTATATCACGCGATATACATCGTGATGCGGGAAACATTACATTAAGGTCGAGTAGGTATTGCGCTTTTGTATGGAGCTGGGGCCCTATTTTTGAATCGTTCGTCTGGCGTCGAGCGATTGGTTTCTACTGATTTTCGTTCGACATTTGACTTTCCATATTTTTGAATCGCTCGACCGCAACGAGTGGGTGAGGGCACTCGTTTGCAGTCGAGCGATATGGCATGGCGAGCGATATTATTTTCTACTAAAAACAAAGATATTTATGTAACAGCCAATAGAATCATTGATATTACGTTTCCTTTTCGTTGCGGTAATTACCAGTTTTCTCTAGATTCTGCGTGGAACGGATAAAATCCAATATTTCGTATATATTGGCAGCACCGGAAACGAACGATTCAAAAATACGGAAAATCGGCGTCATGCGACTTGGAAGACGAGTGTGACTTAAGTCGCATGCGACAAAACTATGTCATACGAGCGATTCAAAAATAGGGCCCCAGCTGATCTTTTTTTCGCGATATTAGAGTTGGCTCAATAATAAAAGTTGCTTGTAATCATGAGTAGAATCACCCCACCGCGGGAACCAAATTATTAAAGTTTTAGCGTGTATATCTATCTATCTATATAACGGGTGGCGCAAAAGTAAAGACCCTATTTGGTTCAGCTATAACATTTTTTCTAAATTAGAAAACTAGATTTAGGTTTTTTTAAATGTATATTTGTGCCATTAAATTTCGTACCATTAGGATTTAAAGATGATGTCTTTTAAATGGTGACCTCCAGAGTTGATACACATTTGAGCCCTATTTATGACATTTTGCATAACTTGCCGTAACACTTCCTGCGATATGTTCGTTATTTCTTGACGAATGTTTTCTTTTAGAGCTGCGAGAGTCTGTGGCTTGTTCACATACACCCGAGATTTCAAAAAACCCCAAAGAAAGAAGTCTGGACTGGTCAGTCCTGCCGGACGGTGGGGAAATCGTCGACGAAATTCACGTTGTGTTCTTATCACTGATGAATTATTCCGTAAGAACATTGACACAATTATTCCACGTTCTTGGGGAGTAAAACGGTCCATGTTTATTTTCAGTGTATTTTATATTTGTTCACTACACAATTTTCAACAACAGAATGACAGAAAATGTCATATAAAAAAAATAAAAGTATTTTCTTTAGTGCCAGTACTTTTGCGCCACCCGTTATATGTTTCGGTGGTCGTGCTAGGGTGGCTGGCCTCCATTCGGATGGTACTATTCTGCAACGCGACAGTTTCCTCCGGGCGGCGGATGGAGACTGATATTCGGCTAGTTCTAGCTAGACAGACTAGTTTGACACATTTTCTAATCTAAAGTTACCTTAACCCTGGTGCTGGCCGCTAGCGGCTGCCAGTCCCTGTAAAGCGCATTCGCTTAGATAGTGTCGCCCTTTTATCGCGCCGCTTTTGCACGAGCCGCTTCTTGTCAAAGGATGCCGCCGCATAAACAAAGGATACCGCGTGCGGCGTACACCCGCAAGTCAATTTGGATTTTGGCAGTTTACATCGAAGCGCCGCCGCCGTAGTGAAAGCTTGTGTTTGTTGACTCTGCTACGTATAGTGAAAATATTTTTTCATCCTTGGAAGGACAGTTAAGTGCCTCAAGATGAAACTTTAAGTAAACCAACAAAAAAATACGGGTGTTTTGTAAAACACGTAAACAACTTATAATCAATGTCCATCGGCATTGCGTTGAAATTAGTATCTCTGCTCCTATCACAGATACTTCAAAAATAGTGGGGATACCAAGAACTATTAGCTTCAGAATAATATTAAAAATACATTTCTAAAACTTGGATTTAAGTATAAAACACTTAATAAGCTAAAACTATTGCTTGAATCATCGCTATTTTTTAATGTTATCAGTAACGTTATTTGTATACCAAAAACTTACCGGTATTCCTGTCTCTGAACACAAGTGCTTGGTGTACCGACACTATCTAAACGAATGGACTTTAATCGATGGCTTAGCGATTGGCCAAAGTTAAGGTGGAAAGAAATCATCGATGCGGCTGATGGATGCGGCTAACTGCCGCGACTGATAGCTGCTTAGAGCGTTTAACCAAAATGCTCTAAGGATAGCTGAAAATACACTGAGGTGTGCAAACTATCGGCGGGCTGATTATCTAATGGGGAATGTCCGAAAAAAATCAAATTGGCTGAGTATTTTTTTATAGTTAGGAATAAGCTACCTTAGTAATAGAAAAAAAAATCTGAATTTTCGGTTGCGTGAAAAAATTTTAAAAAATCAAAGTCTCTTCGACATCACAAATATAGGAAAGTAACAGCAGAATGGAGATTATACCTTTGCCATCACCTGCCACAACCACAACATGGTATTAAAAAAAAACTTTCAACACAAAATGTCAAAACTTTTTTTTTTAATTCTTGTTGTCATAGTGGCAGGTGTTGGCAAAGGTATAATCTCCATTCTGCTGTTACTTTCCTATATGTGTGAAGTCGAAGAGACTTTAATTTTTTTTAATTTTTTCACGCAACTGAAAATTCTGATTTTTTTTTATTACTAAGGGAGCTTATTCTTACTTATGAAAAGATATTCAGCCAATTTGATTTTTTTCGGACATTCCCCATTAGAAACCACCTAGCGACCGGTCTCATTTGACAGATGAATGTGATACATACTTTTTGGGGTAAAAAAAAACATACCAAAGAAAAGTAGCAATGTAAAGTCCGTTCGCTCAGATAGTGTCGCCCTTTTATCTCGCCGCCATTGCACGTGCCGCTTCTTGTCAAAAGATGCCGCCGCATAAACAAAAGATACCGCTTGCGGCGTACACCTGCAAGTCAATTTGGATTTTGGCAGTTTACATAGAAGTGCCGTAGTGAAAGATTGTGTTTGTTACCGGTATTCCTGTCTCTGAACACAAGTGCTTGCGGGTGTACCGACACTATCTAAGCGAACGGACCGTACCACTTGATCTCCGGGTACGGCACTCCAGTGACCCTGGCGTCCATCCGCACGGTCCTCCTCTGTAAAGCGACGGTTTCCTCCGGGCGCCGGATGAAGACTGATATTCAGCTAGTTGTAGCTAGACAGACTAGTTTGAAATATTTTCTAATATAAAATTACCTTAACCCTAGTGCTGGCTGCTAGTGGTTGCCAATCCCTGTACCACTTGATCTCCGGGTACGGCACTCCAGTGACCCTGGCGTCCATCCGCACGGTCCTCCTCTGTAAAGCGACGGTTTCCTCCGGGCGCCGGATGAAGACTGATATTCAGCTAGTTGTAGCTAGACAGACTAGTTTGAAATATTTTCTAATATAAAATTACCTTAACCCTAGTGCTGGCTGCTAGTGGTTGCCAATCCCTGTACCACTTGATCTCCGGGTACGGCACTCCAGTGACCCTGGCGTCCATCCGCACGGTCCTCCTCTGTAAAGCGACGGTTTCCTCCGGGCGCCGGATGAAGACTGATATTCAGCTAGTTGTAGCTAGACAGACTAGTTTGAAATATTTTCTAATATAAAATTACCTTAACCCTAGTGCTGGCTGCTAGTGGTTGCCAATCCCTGTACCACTTGATCTCCGGGTACGGCACTCCAGTGACGCTGGCGTCCATCCGCACGGTCCTCCTTTGTAAAGCGACGGTTTCCTCCAGGCGCCGGATGAAGACTGATATTCAGCTAGTTGTAGCTAGACCGACTAGTTTGAAATATTTTTTAATATAAAATTACCTTAACCCTAGTGCTGGCCGCTAGTGGCTGCCAGTCCCTGTACCACTTGATCTCCGGGTACGGCACTCCAGTGACCCTGGCGTCCATCCGCACGGTCCTCCTCTGTAAAGCGACGGTTTCCTCCGGGCGCCGGATGAAGACTGATATTCAGCTAGTTGTAGCTAGACAGACTAGTTTGAAATATTTTCTAATATAAAATTACCTTAACCCTAGTGCTGGCCGCTAGTGGCTGCCAATCCCTGTACCACTTGATCTCCGGGTACGGCACTCCAGTGACCCTGGCGTCCATCCGCACGGTCCTCCTCTGTAAAGCGACGGTTTCCTCCGGGCGCCGGATGAAGACTGATATTCAGCTAGTTGTAGCTAGACAGACTAGTTTGAAATATTTTCTAATATAAAATTACCTTAACCCTAGTGCTGGCCGCTAGTGGCTGCCAGTCCCTGTACCACTTGATCTCCGGGTACGGCACTCCAGTGACCCTGGCGTCCATCCGCACGGTCCTCCTCTGTAAAGCGACGGTTTCCTCCGGGCGCCGGATGAAGACTGATATTCAGCTAGTTGTAGCTAGACAGACTAGTTTGAAATATTTTCTAATATAAAATTACCTTAACCCTAGTGCTGGCCGCTAGTGGCTGCCAATCCCTGTACCACTTGATCTCCGGGTACGGCACTCCAGTGACCCTGGCGTCCATCCGCACGGTCCTCCTCTGTAAAGCGACGGTTTCCTCCGGGCGCCGGATGAAGACTGATATTCAGCTAGTTGTAGCTAGACAGACTAGTTTGAAATATTTTCTAATATAAAATTACCTTAACCCTAGTGCTGGCCGCTAGTGGCTGCCAGTCCCTGTACCACTTGATCTCCGGGTACGGCACTCCAGTGACCCTGGCGTCCATCCGCACGGTCCTCCTCTGTAAAGCGACGGTTTCCTCCGGGCGCCGGATGAAGACTGATATTCAGCTAGTTGTAGCTAGACAGACTAGTTTGAAATATTTTCTAATATAAAATTACCTTAACCCTAGTGCTGGCCGCTAGTGGCTGCCAGTCCCTGTACCACTTGATCTCCGGGTACGGCACTCCAGTGACCCTGGCGTCCATCCGCACGGTCCTCCTCTGTAAAGCGACGGTTTCCTCCGGGCGCCGGATGAAGACTGATATTCAGCTAGTTGTAGCTAGACAGACTAGTTTGAAATATTTTCTAATATAAAATTACCTTAACCCTAGTGCTGGCCGCTAGTGGCTGCCAGTCCCTGTACCACTTGATCTCCGGGTACGGCACTCCAGTGACCCTGGCGTCCATCCGCACGGTCCTCCTCTGTAAAGCGACGGTTTCCTCGGGGCGGCGGATGAAGACGGGATACTCGGCGAGTTCTAGACGCACTCGTTGGCGAGCTTGCCCGTGCTCGTTGGTCGCCACGGCCTCGTACCAGCCCGCGTCGCGTTCTAACATTCTGTTGAAGAACGTTTCGTTGTATTGATTGTTCGAAATAAAAAAAAAATTCAATCCAATTTTAAAGCTCTTTTGCCAGGCGAACATTAGATGGGTCATCCTGTAGACGTGTCAGATCCAGGGGTTCTCTGTGCTAATACTGTTCATAGCAAGCAAAATTTTTGTATGACTTTGATTTATCAGTTACCCCCAAAAATATCTAAATCTAAAATCCACCCATGGATCTCATGTGTCTCAAGAATTACCGAAATATAAAATTCATGAAATTAGAAATCGTAAACTATTTCTAAGAGCGCTTACACATTAAAGTATATTGTTTTGTCATTCTGTAGCAACAAGCAGGGCAGTTGCTTAACGCTACTACAATCGTGCAGCGCTATTTGACGTGCTCAGTTCGTAAATTTTTGCTTCTGACACTAATACTACCTGTATGTATTATGTGTGAGTGTAAAACAAGAATTTGCAGTAAATCTACTTTCACCTATTATTGTAAAAAGTATGAAAATTCAAATACTCACTTGTTAATAAACAGCGTTGCCTGTCCGTTCCTAGTGTAACTCCAGTCGTATCTGCCTCCAATCTCGATAGGTTCATCGTTGAAGAAGTACGTCATCTTCGGCTTCGGGTATCCGTACACGAACCAGAATAGATTCACGTTGTGGCCTTTAACCCCGTACTGGGAGTCGTATTCTTGGCGGAGGAATTTAGGCGCTTGAGAATAACCGTCGTGGGGGGGACGCTCGATGTCGAAGTCTTTAGGGAAGTAAGGGGAGGTTTCTGGCCTGAAATCTATACCCGGTTCGAGGTACGGGATGAATTTCGGTGGGTCCGGTTCGAGTTTAGCGCGGTATGTTTGCGCGTACGGTGAGGGGTCGCTGACCCCGTACTTGTTCTCTACGCGGACGCGGAACCGGTAGTCGCGGAACGGTTCAAGGTTGCGGATGTCGCACGCGCACGAGCGAAGTCCCGTGCGCGCCGTGAACCAATCACCGTCGGGCACTTCGCACATCTCCACCTGCGGAAAGAAAGGAAATTAAATAAAATGTTTCAATTGCGTTATGAAATAGACAATGATTGAAACAAAAAGACAATGATGTAAATTAATTCAATTTTGGCTGATTTTTTTTTTGCTTTAACAATGGGAACCATTAACCACAGTGTTTGTGTTACCTGTAGGCTGATTGTCTAACTTTGTTGCAATCAACTTTGACAGAAATCGCAGTGACATTGCTGCTTTAGTAAGAACCAATGTGACGACTGTCTTACTTAATGCGATTTCAATCGATTTCAATCGAGAATTGTTAGCAACAGCTTTATGTAATTCGGGGTCTGGTCCTAAGTATTTAAAGTGAATGTCAGTATTGGCTCCGTGCACGCTTTTAGCGCCACCTAGCGTGTTGCAACTTTGTTGGCTCTGACCTGACCGTTTTGACGTTTTGATATGTAATGGCGGCATTGTGGCAAAATGTTAAAAAATACTATACATATTGTGTTATTAATGTAAATTTTAAAATTACTATGATTTGGGTGAACAAAGTGTTGTGAAATCATATTTGGTTATTTAATTTAAATATGGCAAGTAAGATCTATTCAAAAAGAGTGTTTTATTTTGGTTATATCAGGGTTTGTTTACTTCTTTTTCAGTTGTAGATTTTGTAAAACAAGAGGATAAAGCTACTTTAATAATTTTACAAAGTGATAATAAACATATATAATTATTCCTGTATAGCTAGTAATAAATTAAATATCGTTTTCAAACAGATTACAGAGCCTTCATTATTTCTACTTTTTGCCACCATGAGCGCTGCCATCGATTATTATACCTTCGCACCCTCCCAATAATAACCTGATAGGTGACGGGGAAGCGCGGGCCGTGCGGTATAGACGGGCGCCAGGACAGCGTCAGGTGTCGGTCCGTCATGCGCGAGATGATGGGCCTGTCGGACAGCGGCATCGGCACGCCAGTCTTCTTCATCTTATCGAAGTCCGAATACTGGTCTGCTAGCGGCTTCTTCTGCGGTAGAGGTTCGAGAGCTGCAAAATATCATCATAGTTACATTTACAGTTTTAGAATTTGAAATAGCTTCAGGTTAGGTTGGCCACCATCTCAAAACAACTGTTTCCTCAAAGGAAACAGTTGTTTTGAGATGGTGGCCAGCCTGTTCTAGCATACCCACCGACTTTATTTGACTCGTTTCGCAATGTCTGTCACGCTCACATCACAGACGTGAGTGGGTCTCACATTGCAATAAGTGTCGACAAAATTTTATCGTAGTGCGGATTACTGGTTGGCAGCATAGCAATTACAATTACATGTTTCGTAACGAACAGCTCTTCAGCATCTTTTTTAGCCTTCTTACTAAGATGGACAGAAGAATTGTGCACTAAAAGCACTTTTTAGGTGAGCCTAAAATTTCTGTAAGGAAAGTTTTGGCAACACTCACTGCGTACGTGAGCTGCGCGCTGCACGTCTCCTCGCCGTGCAGGTTGTAGATGCGGCACGAGTAGGTGCCCACGTCGCTGGGGTCTACGCCGCCGATGCACTTGCACAGCCGCAGTAAACCTGTAGTCTGCTATACTGTATACTATAGAGTGGCTACACTCACTGTCGTACGTGAGCTGCGCGCTGCACGTTTCCTCGCCGTGCGGATTGTAGATGCGGCACGAGTACGTGCCAACGTCGGTAGGGTCCACGCCACTAATGCACAGCCGTAGTAGACCTGTAGTCTCCTTGTCCATGCGGATACGCTCGCAGGGGAATAACCGCTCGCCATTGCGGTACCTTTTTGACAAAAGTATTGCAATTTAACAAAGAATGGACGATTCTCACCGTCCAAAATATAACTAATTTCTGTTGCTACCGCAAACGATGAAGAGTTTTGAACCTGTGTCGGTTACAAGACTTACAGGACCGATCAATAAACAAATAATAGAAATATATCAAGAATTCGTGAAGGTAGCAAAAGGGTAGCTATTCCCTTCTAATTACTGAAGGTCATGGTAAAAAAGTAGATTAATCAGCTTACCACTCGACGTCAGGCTCGGGCGTGCCGGTCGCGCAGGCGGTGAACTTGGCGCTCATTCCGCGTAACACTTCAGTGTCGCCGATCTTTTTCAGGAATGAAGGTGGTTCCATTTTCTGTTTTCTGCCGCTGTAGGACAATTATTGTTATTTGAAATGAAGCATTACACTAGATAACTAACTTGAGATGCCTACATAATACCTACTTGCATGGGTATGGGTTTGATACGCTGTTTTGATGTACCAGTCAACATTCGTAAGCATTTTAATATTAATTTTCCTAATATTTCAACTATGCTTTTAGGAAACGTTTTTTTATTTTTCTTATTGGTAACTGGGGAGACATTTGACCACCATCTTGCTTGGTAAACAGGATGTGGTCTGAAGTGTCCTGCTTGCCCAGGAAATGCCTATTCACTCTTGCCTTGAAGAGACCAAGGTTGTAACTATCGGGGAACACATGAGCAGGCAGCGCATTTCATTCTTTAGCAGTTCACATAAGAAATGTCGCGTGTACAGTGTCGCGCATAGCGCTTGGTACGGACCCTTGAAGTATCTACTATTACCGGTTGCCATCAAACATGGTTTTATCGTGTATTGGACATCAAAAGCCTTTTACGTACGACTTTTACGTTTTTAAGAGTCAGCTTGACAAGTTTGAGCTTATTTCCGTTGAAAAAGTTACTTACATCTTATCAACGACATCTAAAGCAGCCTCGCACGACGCCTCGCCCTCCCTGTTCTTGGCGACGCACTTGTACTGGCCCGCGTCCTCGGGCTTCAGATCTCGTACGTACAGACAGCAAGCATCTCCATCTCTCTTGATGTTGTATTTATCCGTGTGCCTTAGGGGTACTCCGTCTTTGTACCAGGAGATCTCGGGAGCTGGTACACCGAGTATGCGCGCCGGGAATTTGGCGTCGAATGTTGGGAGCTGTAGGGAAAATGGCGATTAGGTTTCGAGATTATCGAGATGTTTTGATTTTGTTGTGTCACTTTTTCTACAGAAATATTTATTTAAACAACGCCTAAACTGTATATGATAGGTAGGGAGGAATCTATTCCTTTCTTTTAAAGTCATCCGCTGCGTTAAGCGGGATCCCGGCGTGGGTACACGGCGCGGGAATATGAATTGCTGGTTTTCTGGCGGACAGATGCTTGCAGTGAATGATTAAGCTCTAATCTATATTGACCCGCGCGCGTATCCCGCTTAACGCAACGTTGTATCTTAGGTTGGGTACACATCTGGCGAATGCTCCACAAATATCCCTATCCAGAGCTACGCGCGAGCGAGACGCGTTTCGTTATAAAATATTTGCTTAGGACCGGCGACGTCAGCAACGTGTGCAATATCAATAGCAATGTAACCAAAATCGAGCTTAAATTCGCGGCGAATTTGCCCTTCCTGGACAAGATCTAACCGTGCGTTCACACAGCGGATCCGTGTTTACAGGACCGTTTTTTGCGGATCTGTCGCTACTGGATGTGATGTTTGTTGACTCACATCGCATTTACAGGACCGTTTTATCATATTCATTGCTGTGGATACAGTACACATACGGATCCGATATACTGTGTTGTGTGAACACGCTCGTACAATTACATACGCCATCGCCGAATAATAACGGAACCGATAACACGGACCTGTAAAACGGATCGGTATTTTTACTGAAACCGATATACTGTGTCGTGTGAACAGGATCATACAACACACACAGTACGAGGCAAACATCTCGACACTTTTTCGACGGAGTGGTGATAAGTTCACGCATGTGAACTCGCTAGAATAGCGCGCGCCCCTCTCTAGACACCCGCGTGCCTCACCGTTACGCATACCCAAAATACGCGTTTTGTGCAATCCCCACCCGATTTCATGACGTTTGCTTCGTATTGTACGTTTTCTTTGTGATAAATTTAAGCTGCCATATTGGGACTATGAACAACGGTGTCATTGTTTACATCTTTTACTTTTTTACTTAGGAAAATATTAGCTTTCTTATGAATTTGGCTTATGGTAAGATTGATAGTCCGAAACACTTAAATAAAATCGATTTGAAAATTCCAGCCCCAAATCTTTGTCAAAGACATGTTTTGCTTCGCATTCCCTTTAGACGAACTAATCACAGAGCAAACAGTTTTCTAGTCAGATTCTGCAAATTGTTTAACAAAATGAATTGTGAGTTACTTAACGATACCCGATTAGATCTGTTTTGTAGCACAATCAGACACGTCAAAAGTTTAATGACCGACCCTTAACACTGCTTTCTAAAGCTTGATGCTTACGCTTAATTATTTTTTTAGCTTATATAATGCTTATTTACCTTAAGTCTAAGTATTGTGCAATAAGTAGTTTATATATGTGGAAGCTTGTAATAAGCCCATAAGTAAATTTATTTTCATAAGTTAATTGTAAATGATGCTGTAAGCTCCCCAAAGAAAAAAAGATATAAAAAAATAGCTGAAAAAAAAACGTATCAGATAAAACGGATCGCTGTGTAACTTACCTGCTGCAGGTCGGAGAACCGCTGCGAGAACGTGGGCGGCGTGTACACCTTGCGCACGGTGACGCGGCCCTCGGAGGCGTCCTCGCCCAGCGGGCTGACGAGCCGCACGCCGTACACGCCCGCGTCCGGCAGCTCCGCCGGGGTGATCTCTAAGCCCACCTGACATAACAATAGTTTGTAAACTTCGATCAAGAATACCCTAGCATCACCGGATTCTAGGGTATTTTGAGAATGACCGGACGACTCATTCGAGACACCGGTCTTGAATGAGTTGTCTGGTCATTCTCAAAAACGGCACCTCAAAATAACGCTCCGCTTTCAAACTGGGTTGTTATTTTGTACAAAATATTATCTTCTTTGATTCATAGTAATTAAAGTTGAATTTGGAAAGAATAGTAGGTAATTTTTTTATATTCAGATAAAAATATTCTAATTTCAAAGTTTCGAATCGATTTTTGCTTTGTCAATCGGTGCCACATTTCCATGCTGTTTTGGTTCGTGAAGCATTTTTGATCAAAGTCCGTAAAACACGAAATATTTAACTTGAAATTTGTGCGGTGCATCATGCAATGTTAATTCGCTCGCCACTTTAGGCAATAATGTTGTATGATCTCGCGAAGATTGTGAAAGATTTAATAAATATTGATGATAATATTGAAGTGTAGGGTTGACCTACGACTCGAACTGTAAATTTATAACAGAAACCTGCATTAATCCCGCATCTCAAAGAGGTTAAAAAATCCCGCATCTCAAAACTTGAATAAATTCACTAGTTGCTCTTGACTGTACCTACAATTCATATTTTTGTTTTCTCATCCTCCTTAATATGAGGGCCCCGGGTCATGAGCTGGCGACGCTCTTGAACCCCATTTAAACTTTATGACTTCTGTGTAGTAAGCCACTATGCGCGTAGCCATGCCCCTTTACACGTTTCTCTCTCACATTTACATCGAATTTGTGTTCTGCGCATCGTCTCCTGCGATGTTAACAGAAGTCATAAAATTTGAATGGGGCTATACCCCGTATAAAACTAATATTAATTCTCACCCTCTTTCCGTCACAGGTGAGCAGCACCCTCTCGCTGGGAGTCAAGGGCTGTCCGTCCTTAGTCCACGTGACGTCCGGCACCGGGTTGCCGACGAACGGCGCGGACAGCACGAGCGGCTGGCCTTCCTCCGCGGTGGTCTCGCGAAGGCCGTGCACGAGGCGAGGCCGCTCTTGAGGAGAAGACTCGTCGGCGCGGCCTTTATCGAACATAATTCGTGTTATTTTAGGTAAATATTAGTTTTGTTGTTGATTATTATTGTAAGTTGCTTGCAATAAACATTAAACGCTCAAGTTACTTTTATTTATTCAACAAGTCATGGCATGGCTACAAGTTCGACACCACCATCATCTTATCAATTGGCATACTTTCTAGTGTAGCTATCAAAACGCGAAGTAGTATATGCCCACAGATTACATTACTATACTAGATATGGCTAATATTATAGAAAACTGCTACGTCATTGATTAGGCAATTCTATTGCCTATTTTTTATTCCATATGGTTCTTCGGCAGCTTGATCGAGCGGCTCGGCCGCCGGCCGTCATTGCGATCCATGCTTATTTACGATACAGATAGTAGGAGCCAAAAGTGAACATAGTATAGAAAACCATAATAAAAGAATACTGTGTCTGCTGCGAGATACCTTGCTAATATTCTAGGTAAAAGGACACTGTCAAGGTACTTAGTATGTGTGATTAATGTTCGGACAATTTGACTACCGGCTACAGCGAGCGCGGCTCTAGTGCGGCGTATTGTCCGGCGTCGCCGTCGGCGGCATTCGCCTTGTCTATGAGCTGCGCGTGCGTTTCATCTGGCTGTTGGACCAAACAGACCTAAAGGGAAATGAAATGAACTAATCGGTTACAGCGAGCGCGTCTTTAGTGGTGGCATCTCCCTTGTCGTTGGCGGCGGTTACGGCGTATTGGCCCGCGTCGGCGGCATTCGCCTTGTCTATGAGCAGCGCGTGCGTTCCATCTGGTTGTTGGACCAAACATACCTAAAGGGATATGAAATGAACTGACCGGCTACAGCGAGCAGGGCTTTAGTGGTTGCCTCTCCCTTGTCGTTGGCGGCGGTTACGGCGTATTGTCCGGCGTCGGCGGCATTCGCCTTGTCTATGAGCAGCGCGTGCGTGCCGTCTGGCTGCTGGACGATCTTGATGTGAGTGCCGTCTGGGACGATCTCCTTGCCGTTGTGCGTCCTGTAGCAAGCAGATGTTATTTACTCCTTGTGATCGCTGTACAATGGGTCAACGTGTAAAGGTCTACTTGGCGTATGTTGGTAGTTGACGAAAAACATTATGGCCGTTGTGGTTGCGGTACGATTTAGCATCTATCCACTAAGAGAAGGCATGTGATGCCCATTCTTCAAGTTTAAAAATATATATATTATTAGAATAAAGGTCAGCGCACACCACGAGCAGAACAGAGTTTATCAGAACACTAAAAAACCTAATTACCTCAACATTACAGTTCAAGATCGAACGTTACGCGCATACCCGTGCTCTTACATGATCGCGCATCACGATTTGTCGTAACTAATTGTCAGTATATGACATTGTTATAAAATTAGGTTTTCAGTGTTCTCAAAAAAAATGTTCTGCTCTGTTCGTGGTGTGTGCTGATCTTAATACAGTCATCAACACTTCGGGTATACAACAATGTGTCTTTCAATTTATTTTGAACCTTACGTCCTACATATTTTACAGTTTAAATTGCTGCCGAGTTGCTCATGTGCTTGACGTGAGGCTCTCGAGCAACTTCAGTCCCCCGTGACCACGGCAGCTGCAAAGGTGCCGAAACGTCGGAAAAATAAAAAACCAACTTACTTACTTAGTATCCGTCAAAATAGTGTTTTATTTCCTGCTGCAGAGTGCTGACTATAGACTATATGACAAATTTCAAGGATGCGTTCAGTCCATGAAACTGAACAACGTTCTCCAAAAAACATGAGTCGAATTTCGCCACAAAATTTTGGTCATCCCTACTATATTGATCACGTGATCTCATTGGTTTTTTTTTACATATTTGGCCCTGTGTTCCTTGGAGAAAGTTGTTCAGTTTCATGGAATGAACACATATTTGAAATTTGGATAGTAAGTTTAGATCGACCCTGTATATTATCAGTGGTGTTTACCATTTGACGAGCGGCGGCGGGTGGCCCAGCAGCTTGACCTCGAGGCGCGCGGGGAACCCTTCGATCACGGTGGCCGGCATCAGCTCGGCCAGGAACGCTGGCTTGCGCTCCTTCTGGGTCACTTCTACCTTCGCCTTGGAAGCCACCTGACACACAGATTAAATTTGCTATATAAATAGACGCATCTTGCGATAAAGTGACATTTCAGATTTTTTTTATTGAAAATCCCAGTTTGGTGTAGCTGTATATGGTCACTTTCCATAGTCTTACTATTAACTGTGGCAATCAAACAAAGCTGTAGAACACGACAATGGCTAAACCATATGGTAAACTTCGAAAAATAAAAAAATATAATTTTTGGAGATATACAAATATAGATTACGGCGGGTTGCGATCTGTAAAACTTGGGTTTAAGGGTCCCCCCAGACCTACCGGTTTCCGTTCTTTGCTTGGTTGTTCGGCAATGGACCGCCGGCCAAAAGGCTCATTTTCAATCTATCGCATATTTTCAATCTAAGTACATTTCACATATAAGAATGTTCTTGTGAGCTTTGTTCCTTAAACGATCGTTATGAAAACACAAAAAAATAGTTCAGATAGGTAATGATGACACCCACAACCCTGTTCACAATTTATATAAATATGTGATCGATTTATTTTTAGCAATCGGAGACCATGTTAAGGGTGGCATATCTCCCAGAAGCTTCCTACTTCGCAACCCAGACGA
Organism: Agriphila geniculea; assembly: GCA_943789525.1. Classification (NCBI taxonomy): domain Eukaryota; kingdom Metazoa; phylum Arthropoda; class Insecta; order Lepidoptera; family Crambidae; genus Agriphila; species Agriphila geniculea. The sequence continues at coordinate 26,625,093 of OX038871.1, forward strand.
TGATATTTGATAACACCAAGCTAATGGAACTAATGGTTATCTGTCAATTTGGTCTGGTCCAAATATGCGATAGATTAAAAATGACCCTGGTTGGCCGGCGGTCTAAATAGCAAGTAGAACAGCAAAGCAAAGAAACGAAACCGGTAGGTCTGGGGGGACCCTAAGTATCTATAATTTCGTAATAAATAACTATATCACAACGGCAAACGGTAACCTTTTTCGTAATTTAAATGTACTACGGACTTCTGTACTATTCAGATAACTCTGCACCGCCCCACTGGTTAGAAACCCATGATTTATAGTTTAGTGAAATGTTGTTACCTCGCCCAGCCTATTGGAGACGGTGAGCTCATAAACTCCCGCATCTTCTGGGCGCGCGGCGTCCACGCACAACCCCACCACGCCGCCTGGCTGGTTGATGAAGTTCACGGCTTGCGACGGACGGATCGGGAGACCTGTATGAACATAATACAACTTGAGTGCTTAGTAAACCTTTGTTATCAAGTGTGTTTTTTAGGAATTGTAACAGTGCAGGATTTATTTTCGGCTTGTGTCGCAGATTATTGTCACATGATACGAAAAAGGACTCTAGTAACAAAGGAGTTATTCTCTAACATTATTGAATACGGGCGTTTTAAAGAAGAGATGGTTGTTCGAATTTAATGTCCGTGATTTGTTGTTGTGTAACAGTGTTTTACGTTATGAACATAGCACCAAATTGTTCTATTTGCAAAAACTAACGAAATGTCAGCATCTTTGAAAATACGTAATTGAAATACTCGATTAGAACTTATGAGATCGGAAAAAAAATACAGATGTATGTAACTCGTGCCAAACTTCTAGCTAGATCAATTCGCTTTGCGTATGCGTCTCTCTTCGCACACACATATTTTCCGTACAATTTGCGAGATATTATACTTCGGTGGTCGTCCTCAATATTAGTAATATTCACACTTGTAGTATCGCTCGTATGTGTTACCACTTAGCACAGTAGTTTAGATAATTAGAAAGAAAACTGGCCTTCCGGTTGCGTCATTTCCTGTCAACTGTCAGATCTATTACCGATTTCGTTTTCCCGCCAATAAACCCCGCGCCTCCTGTGACGTTTAGTGCAAAGTCGTCATTCGCTTTTTGTGCTTCGCCACTAGTGCACATCTTTTTTCCAAGTGAAAGTTATATTTGCTAAAAATGACAAAGAGTAAGATTGAAGAAGATTCCTTAGATTATATTGTTAAATAACTTAAGTATTTAGAAGAAGAAATCAAACGTAAACGTCATCGTTCGCGCCATCATCGTCGACGAGTTTTTTCACCATCCATTGAGTGATTCATCGTCAAGGACGTCAAGTTCGTCCGATTCAAGATCGTCGCAAGGAAATGTTAACGGTTAGTACACTGAATTTTAAGAAATAAAGCTTAATGCGTTCCGAATAGTCTGTACGACTATGTCGCCGCATTAGTTAGCTTTCTATTGCAATCGATTTAGTCTGAAGGGCTGTTTCGTTGCATAGATGGATTATAAAGTTTATGCATTTAGAATAGTCTGTAGGACTATGTCTCCGCATGAACTTTGTTCTATTGCACTCGATTAAGTCTGTACGACTATTTCAGTGCATAGATATTTTCCTTACCAAAACAATAAAGTTTAATACATTCTGAATAGTCTGTAAGACTATGTCGTTGCATGGACTTTGTACAAGTCTATATTCATATTAAATTATTTTTAAAGTCAGCAAGGCAGTTTAATACATTCTGAATAGTCTGTAGGACTATGTCGTTGCATGGACTTTGTACAAGTCTATATTCATATTACAATTTTGTTAAAGTCAGCAAAGCTATTTCATTGCAAAAATCTACGAACTTTTGTAACATTTAAATTTTAATACATGCCATTTAGAATAGTCACTAAGACTATGCCACATGAACTTTGTTCAAAATTCATAATTATTTTGTTATAACCAGCAGGGTTATGTCATCGTATAGACGATTGGTATTGTAATATACTTATTACAGACCTAGCCTTAACCAAACACGAGGAAACTCCAATACAACTTCAACGACAGTTTTCGCGCTGCAATAGACCGGCATCGCCACAACCTATAACGTCTCTGGCTTTTACCGTGACTGCAACGCAGATGCAGACAGGTCAAGGAGCTTTGACGCAAGTTAAAGATGTTACCCAGAATGTATGGGACCAGGTTTGAGTTATTTAAATAGCTAAGGTGTTGAGCCCACTGAAATAGTGGTATATGGTCCGGCCACGCCCGTCTATTAGTACCGATCTTGCGATTAGGTTACATTACAACATATTGTAACTTCCGGGTTTAAATAAGAAGATCGCAAATAATTTGAAAAAGGAGTTCTAATTCCGGAAAATTGTTAATTGATAGCAGCACCCATTATGAATGCTAAAGTAAAAGTCATCAAAAGAATATTGCAATAGCAATATATCTTGTCTTATAGTAAGGCTATCACTACTCAAATAAATTAAACTGAATAGCTTTATCTTATGTTAAAAAAAAGCTTAATGAACAAATATCTAACAAAAAGATTGTAAAACTCCTCTTTTGGTGATAATTTCATCGAAACGATCAAAAACGTGAAAGACCTTAGCAAATTCAGTGCTGAATTAAAGATCTAGTCGAATAAACCTAATTCTAGCTCTAAGAATTTAAACTGTAAGACGATGAACGGGAAACTGGTACCCGTTCAGCCGGCGTCTCATCGCCAGCCGCCTTAGTTGCTCTAAGCCAGCCGCCACCACAAACGCTGCCTCCAGCCGCGAGCAGCTTCCAGCATTGGTAACACCCGCCGCCGACGCCGCCGCCGCCGCCGCCTAGGTAAGATAACTATTCGAGCGGGTCATCGTTGCATCGGCCGCGCACTTGCGGACGATAGCTGCTAATTTAACGGTGAGGTGAGCTACGCAGAACGAAGTCACTTTAGTGAACAATGGTCTATGATCGCCAAAGATCATTATGGTCTTATCATGGCTGCATGCTACAAAATTCAGTCTGACACACCTGTAGTTTAATCACATCCTAATGCTATAGGAAATTAAACAGAATCATTTTGATATCAATATACTTACGACAGTTGTTGTCGATAGGTGCAAAGCAGATCGTTGTCCTGCAGGTTTATTTTGTGACTTTGACAGCTTCGGTGAACGACCGTGCTCGGTGAACAACTGATCCCTTCGCAATTTCGGTATTGCGTAAACCACTCATATCAATTTGTATCAAGAGTTTTTTCTCATCCCAAAGTCTGATGGTACAATGAGATTTATTTTAAACTTAAGAGATTTATAAATACAGTAAATACCTACTACCCATTTTAAAATGAAAGAGTATTGAAAAGTCTTGGAAATTAATTTCGAAATACAGTTTTATAGCAACTTTAGAATTAAAAGATGCTTATGTTAGTTAATTTAATATGGATTCTGCTTCTTCAACAACGATCCCAAAAGATGTATGTATTGCTCTATACATTTGATGAAACCAGAAATAGAGTTATGAAGAACCTGTGGTTGTATATCTTCTTATTATTTAGATCTCATTTTTCTAACGAGTGAAACATATGAAAAATGTACCCTTCATGTTAAAGCAACAGAACAAGTACATAAATCTTTGGGAGTTTAATAAAATACTGATTATAAGTGTGACATCATCACAGAATTGCAAATAGGTATTAGGTTTTACTGTCGATTCTGAATTTTGGCTTTTAAGCCTACCAGAAAACAAACAAATTCATATTAAATAAATATAAAAAAAAAAATGAAGCAGTCAAGTTTTAAACCTTAAGAAGGTGTAAAATTAGAAGATTCGCTTAACTCGTTAGCTTACTAGTGTCTGCATGTCCAGCTATAGAGTGTGGATACGGAAGTTTTGAAAGGTGTAAAAATAATTTGAAAAACAATTCTGATGATTATGACAGTTACATGAACATACTAGATAATGAATTGCTATATATTCGATGATGGTTTTTTATGAGTCATCTATAATTCTGTGTACAGAATTAAAGATGATTTATATTGTCGAAAGATTTTTCCTGACGCCTCAACAACGGGGCGGGGCGCGGCTTGTGGAGTTCAATCAGCAAGCGGTAAATGGTCAGACGCAGGAAAACAAATGCATTAATAAATTATTCAGATCTGTTAGTTCCATTTTTTTTTAAACTCTTTGCTAAAGATTGTTACATACAATTGTCAGATTCTTTCGCGGGTAGATAACACAACTGCAGTAAGTTATATTAACCGTGTGGTTGGATTACAATTTCTCCATCTAACTCATATAACTCGAGAATTTAGAGAACTAGGAATAGGAAATATTAGATGTTGGAATCCAAAAAAAAAAAATGTATTATTTTATTTTAGTAAAGTTTTTTTAGGTTTACTTACCCAAGATAAATTTATTTGCGGACCAAATAATCTAAAAATACAATAAATATGCATCATGGTATTCGATCCTAAAGCATTTGTGGTAAAGGCATTTAGAATAAATTGGTCTGATTGTTACTTTTATGCTTTCCCACCACCAGTTTCATGTGTATAATGATAGTACCAGTATGGCCATCACAGCCATGGTACACTTTGTTTTTAAAACTGATGTATTTGCATTCATGTGAATTCATTATTCCCCACTCTATCGAGCGGCAGATCCACTCCTCAACTACCCTGGATGCTGCATTATTATCCGTACATCGATGATAAATAAAAGTTTTACTGACAGCAATAGATATTATTATAGTTTTTCTCTCTGATAATACGATTAGACAGTATAATGTAAGCTTACACAAATGATTTTAACTTTAATTTTGAATTATTATTATTTCTAACTGAAGTTTTTGATTGTGGTATGAAATATTGTACAATTAAGAGCTATAGATCTGTATTATCATTGATAATTGGTCAAAATATTATAAACAATGATTTATTTAATATCAAGGTTGTACAAGAGAGTTTATGGGCTCAGCTCAGGACTTCATTACCAAAGTATATTAGGACATGGGAGTTTTGGACTATTTAGATTCATTATTTCCTAATGAGAATAATATATCATTAGAACATTATCCTTTGGTCCATGGAACCATTAACAAAAAAGTGCTCCACCACCTTAATTTCTTTTGTAACTGCACATAGAGTCCAAACATATACCTATCCAAAAAGTTAAAGAATAATAATTTATGATAATCGCGTTTTAATTAAAATCACTGATCTTATTAAAGCATCTCGACTCAGTTTTGCACAACAGTTGTAAGATTTGCCCTTTTGAAAAACCAGAAATATGCCCCGCTAAAGCGTTAAACGATAGTGAGGTAGATGTGTCCGTATTCATTGGCCCCAGCACTCGCCACGCAGTGACCTCTCGAGCTTATAGCTGGGGTGTCAATGTGGATCTCATTCGTATACTGCCCGGCATATATATTGGCAAGAGAATGAAAGAGACAAAAGATGCGCAGTAGCACAAACACTAAGTTTATGGCTACTGCGCATCTTTTGACTCTTTCATTCTCTTGCCAATATATATGCCGGCAGCTGTAATACCTACAGCAGGAAGGTCTGGTTACTCCAGAATTTTGCAAATTATTGTAATAGGCTGTAGTTGACAATAACAATATTGTTCTAGTTTTGCTAGATCAACCTGTAAGTATAACTTACAAAGAATTGTAATGATCGTTTTGATTTATGTTAATTACATGACTAATTGTAATTATGTATTATTAAGTTCCTTACTGATTGATTAGTTACTTACTATAGTACAAATAGTACAATCTGTTCTGATAGTCTATTTAACCCGTCAACGCCCGGAAAATGAGATATTTAATAGATTTTCTATTGTTGTCCGGACGCCCGGCAACCGCGCGGGGTTGATAAATTAATAGAATAAGTACTTGATTCAATTATTGATATTTTTCTTTGACCTTGTTTACCTTGTGACCCTATTTGTTTCTCTAAACATCTACAAGTGTGAATATTTAATGATTAAACGAACTTACCTGTAAGTGAAGTTCTATCATAATTATACGAAGGATTCGTCCGAAGATATTAGTATATTAACACATGTAGTACCGCTTGCATGTATCACCACTTAGCACGTTATTTTAAAGCAATTACCTAAAAAACCTAAAAAGAGAAGGTTTTTGACTTAAAATTGACAGATATTTTGACATTTCCGGTCCAAGTTCGCCCTGTCACTGCTACACGCCAACCACTTCATTTAGTTTAAAGTCCAAATCCTATGATATTTCCTCATTTTCTTCAGTGGGTAAACAATTATTGTAATTTACAATAATGAGTAGGGAGGGTGGGATTCTATACTAATATCTTCGGACGAATCCTTCGTATAATTATGATAGAACTTCACTTACAGGTAAGTTCGTTTAATCATTAATTATACTTCAGATTCGTCCTCGATATTAGTATATTAACACATGTAGATGTTAAAAGCATTATAATAAGAAAATGGAAATATCATTTCTTACGTATTAGTCTTTTTAAAGAAAGAAGTCTTTTTTTTGAAAAGAATACCATTTAACATCATTCTGAACGTTTTACATGATTACATATACTAAAAACGGTACCTATAGATGGCTGGTACAATATATACACGCACATATATACATATAAAATATACAAGGTTGGTTTGGAAAACTCAGTTTGATTATCGGTGATAATATGTTTAATATTTTGCAAATATAGCGGAGTCATTGACCATTTCGCCGTGTTACCTGGAACATCTATAGTAACATTTTTTGTTAGGGCTATAAAGGTATCGGCATACGTCGAGTACTAAAACTGGTTGGACACAACACAAGTCTACTTCATTTCATTAAATATTTCATTTCAGCAATCTATTACTTACACATCATATAGAATTTAATTTCTTTCTAAATAAGAAGTGATTGTGAACTGTTTATTTAATATAAATATGTATGATCCATTCTTGATTTTTTTTTTTGTATTGTTTGCATTATTTAAACTTTTAAGATAAAAATGATGAAAAAAGAATAAAATTGGAAAATATGTAATAAAATGTCTTAAGTAATCTAAGATATCCATTGTATTTGTACAATGAACTCTACGCAAAGGCGTACTTAGTTAAATTCTTTACCAAACCTTGAGATTAGCTCAATTTTGTCCATTCAATAATGAACGCAATATTATGTAATACTGATAATTGTGTTATACACATCTGTAAAAAAAAAAATTGTTTATTATGTCTAATTAGTATTTGTTAAATAATCGAACCGCTTCTGTTACCAAACTCTGTATTCTTGATAGTATTAACAGACAGCAGCTTCAATAATAACATAAATAATATACCTGTAAAATAATACCACCTTGATAATGTTATGAAAACCAATTTATTTGTGAGATTAATTTCCGTCCCTGAAATTAAAAGTTATAGAATGTTAATACTTTATATTAGAATAAGATACACGAAGAAGTACCTTACATGTGAATAAGAGGTGCCAAACCGAGGCTCAAGATTGTGACGATTATGATGGCACAATCGTTACACCTTCGTTTAAAAAACTGGTGGAAAAGAATTAAAATAATAGGTATCTTAGTGTCAGAATAGTCTTTGTATAATACTAAACCAAAATAGCATTGTGAATGCTATAATCTCAAATTAGAAAATAAATATTTTTGAAATCAACTGCTAGAAATGGAGAAAAAAAAATCTACTGCATTTTATCTCCACTGCTTAATTCGACTTGCATTGCATTTGAATTTACTCAATCTCAATCTGAAAAAAAAAAACCAAAACTGGTGATTAGTTTTTGGATTTATGAATTGAATAATTTCTATTTAGCATCAGAATAATAATATCTAGAATACTTAACACCCCGCACTGAATACAATAAGAAAAATTGCAATGAAAGCATATTGAACTGCATGTTCTAGATAATTGATATGCAAATATTTTGCAATTTGTGATTCCTGATGTGACCACTAGTGTCTCCTAGTCCACCCCGTTGTTGAAAGGCCCAAAAGAAAATATGTCGTCTCTAATTAGACTTACGCGGAATTCTGTGTAAGTATCGATGACATTCAACTAAGTGATTTCTGCAGTTTTGTGAACGTTTGTCTTGTAAAGATCATAATTGCTAATACATCTGTAATATAATGGAAAGTTGCGACGGTAGCTGTATATAAAAAAAAAAAAAACATTGTGTATAAAAAGATGAACTTCATTTCTTTAAAAAATGTTCTGAGACCCTTATAAACAGTAAATATTGTCCAATATCAGGGAAATCATGCTATTTAAAAAAAAACTTTATAGCCGGCGGCGGTAGTTTTGTAATAAAAATATGGGCACTAAAATCCCCAAAATTTATGATTTTAAATTCGTATATTTCTATCACTTCCCTTATCAATATTAAAACCTTAAAGGTGATGGGATGTCTAGACTGTGTTTTTAAAAACAATCAGTTACATTTTTAATCGTGATAAAATTATTTTTAAGTACTTAGAGTACGTAATTTTTTATAAAAGCTAAATTAAATTTTAAACGGTTCTTAACTAAATCTGATATGACCTGTTTTTTTTTTTTTTTTTTACCCATGTCACCTTTTGTTGAACCTTCAACAAATTGTAACAAAACTATTATTTGGTATTTATAACTGTTATGCATTCTGCTCGACTGGAGATGATATACTATAGTATATATATATATATATATATATAATAGAAAAATATAATAATAATCTGGGTGACCTGTGTAGCGCGGCTAAATGGTATATTCACACAGACGATTACCGGCGCAAACGATTAAGTGGACCTTTGCGCCTGTAGTCGGTGACCACTGCCTGTATTCGCTGAACACAGACAGATGTCACACCAGCACGCACCCTCACGAATACATTATCTTAACGGGTGTCCTTACCTCACGTATGATGATTGAAGGCAAAAATTGATGATGCATCATCGGCAACTATTTGGATGGGCCGTAATGCCAGTCTGCGAGTCTGCTGTGACTGACGAAACAAATAGCTGATGGGGCTTCCTCGCCGCGTCTCGCTGTTCGCTTGCCGTCGGAGATGAAGCATGTGACATACCTGCCTACGTCTTTTGTTGTCGTTTTTAAGGCAAATAAATATATAAATCAGTTTTAAAATTGTTTTATTGAGTACTGCGCCCGATTAACTTAGATTTTTTTTTTTTTTTTTTTTTTGTTGATGGATATCGTTCACATCAGGCCTGTGGCCAATGCATCATTCATATTCGACTGAACTGTCGGTGGCTTTTTAAGTGAGCAGCCTCAGCTACACTAAAGTTGATCGTGTATGGTATAATTGAACGTCGTAATGCCCCACATTATGTAAAAAATACGAAATACTGTCACAAAAAAGGTGTATATAGTTTTGTATTGGAAAGCTGCCTAAAACTTCACTGACACTTGTAGCTAATAATTTTCCCACATCAGAAACATTATTTTGTACACACTCATACAAATTAAATTTGAAAAGTAATAGAGATAATTTGTACAAGGCCATAGCTTAGAAAGAAACATACTAAATAGTTAGTAATGAACAAGTTCAACATGTTAGGTCTACCCGCCTGAAATACAAGGTTTCCTAGTTAAGGCAAATGATCAAATTTTTTACTGTATTCCAACAAACATAAATTGCATTTATGATTTACTAGCGGCCACCCGGGTTTTCACCCGTGTGGTTCCCGTTCCCGTGGGAATATCAGGATTAAAAGCATTCTATGTTTTAATCTAGGCTACTTACTACTTACCATATGTGTGCCAAATTTCAACCAAATTCATTCAATAGTTTTGGCGTGATTGAGGAAAAAACATCCAAACCCACAAACTTTCACATTTATAATATTAGTAGGATAATTGCATTGCAATTATGATTCATTTACAGATAATAAAATGTAAGGATTCTGTTATTCCATTTTTAGTTGAAATTTCTATCAGCATGCCAGCAGCTAGCTATTTCAGCAGCTAAGCTATTTCACATAATAGGTGTGTGAAGTATCAGGTATGAGCTATTTGCTGTATAACTCAATATCTGGTTCCATTAAGTTATTAAGTTTTAGCATTTATAGCTAACTCTGTCAGTTTTGTAAACTATAAATTTATCTTAGTACCGATGGTACACTATAATACCGTTGAGATTAACTCAACACCAAGGATATCATGATGTCAAAATTCATACCTGATGAGCAACGCTGTTGTCAGGGCTGCTCTTGCAGCTCCAGCACAGCGGCCGCCTGCCTGGAAGGTGGATGGCGGCGATTCAGCGGACGACGGAGTCACCCGATTGGTGCTCGGCAGCGGTTCCAACAACGTGGCAACCTTTGAGGGTAGTCTGCTTTTTTACAATGTCGCGTCGTCAACGGCACTTTGAGTTGCTGCAGTAGCGTTGTTTGACGTATCTATGCGGTGAAATAGTCCAGTATGACTATCTCGTGTGCAATAGATATTTAATGTGTCTTAAACACAATGCTTTGACAGAAAGTACCCAGTATGGTAAATTCGCATCAGACAAATAAATAAACTGACAGAAAGTACCCAGTATGGTAAGTTCGCATCAGATAAATAAAAAACTGACAGAAAGTACCCAGTATGGTAAGTTCGCATCAGATAAATAGCAGACAATAATGCTGTTTAACCAAGTAAACGGCATTTAAAAGTGTGCCTCCGTCTTGACTTCTTCTTCTTGTCCTCTTGCGTCTTGAAAACTTTTTCCTTTCTTCACGAAGTAAATGCTTAACTATAATTTAATTTTCACTGTAAAAATATAATTCTAAAGAAGTCTCACTTTGAGACTGTATACGTGCGTCCGTGGCGAAGCACGAAAAGCGAATGGAGTGGTTGGCGTGTAGCAGTGACAGGGCGAACTTGGACCGGAAATGTCAAAATATCTGTCAATTTTAAGTCAAAAACCTTCTCTTTTTAGGTTTTTTAGGTAATTGCTTTAAAATAACGTGCTAAGTGGTGATACATGCAAGCGGTACTACATGTGTTAATATACTAATATCGAGGACGAATCTGAAGTATAATTATTATTATATTATATTAATATTGTCTCTAAACTAAATGACGACTTTGCACTAAACGTCACAGGAGGCGCGGGGTTTATTGGCGGGAAAACGAAATCGGTAATAGATCTGACAGTTGACAGGAAATGACGCAACCGGAAGGCCAGTTTTCTTTCTAATTATCTAAACTACTGTGCTAAGTGGTAACACATACGAGCGATACTACAAGTGTGAATATTACTAATATCTTCGGACGACCACCTCGTATAATTATGATCGAACTTCACGTACAGGTAAGTTCGTTTGATCATCAATTATGGATCATCACGTGTTCAGTTCAGATTGAACCACAGAATAGTACAAGACGGAGCTAGAAGTTTTACACGTTTATACTGACGATGTTTTTAATGGCCTTAATTAATCTCTTGCGTTATTACATATAACATTTATACTACCGCATTTAATATACTAACCATCCTTGTACCACTTGACTTCGGGCGCGGGGAAGGCCATGACGCGGGCTTCCAGCTTCAGCGGCTGCCCGATCACCGCCTTCACGTCTTCCAGCTCTTGGTTGAACGACGGCTTGCGGGGGGTCGCTGTAGCAATGCATTTGGGATTTAAATAAACTTCAAAAACAGTAGATAAACGGAATAAAAGTTCTATGATTTTTAAATTTGAGATTTTTGCATTTACAATGCTATTTTTAAACAATACTAAATAATATACTAGAAAAAGTGACTCGGTAGCTCAGCGGTCAGAGCATTGGACCGGATATCCAAAGGTCGCGGGTTCGATTCCCGTCTGAGTATTGATCTGGTGCGAGTCGTATTTTTTCTAGTATATTATTTAGTATTCTATGATTTTCTTTTAAGGATCTCCAAGATTATCGGTCCTGTGTTGCCCGCACCCAGCAACTCCTCACAACGATTATCAGACTACTATTGCGTAGTAAAATTAAAGTCAAATAATTTGTATCAATGTAAGCGTCGCACTTATTGACGTCAAAATAAATATAAATTTGCACGTGGAGAAAGAACCTTCTTATTATGAGTTATTATTAATATGTTTTTGTTATTTTACTAGTCAATAACTACGATAACGTAGTTTAGGCAATTGGAATAAGACTTGTATCACAGTGTTTGTACATGAATATCTTACGGCCGCAACGCAGAGAGCAGATGCATCTCCATGAGGGTTGGATAACCTTGGTTGGCAACCGACACAGATTGTTTCGAAATTTCGTTGAAATTTACACAGTTGTAAACCAAAAAGGTCACTCTGGGTAGGTCGTAGTTGACAACCATGTAGCAGCCACTTAAGAGACGACGAGTTTGTATAAAAATGATGTGACTTACGGTTGACGGCCACAGCGCAGAGAGCAGACGCATCTCCATGCGGGTTGGATATGACGAGCTTGTACGCGCCGCAGTCGGCGGGGGTCGCGTGCTCTATGGTCAGCTTGACGGTGCCGTCTGGGAGAGCACTTTGGCGTACGCGGGAGTCGTCTGCGGGGAGTTCTACGCCGTCCTTGTACCTGGGGAGAAGGGGTAACATCAGTAATGTTTGAATTTTGTTGGGTTAGCCGTAAAGGGGCCGTACGTAACGCTCTGATTTTCGGCAAGTGTGCCGGATTTCAAATTAATACAGATAAATCGAACCTTAACAGGACAAAATGGCGAACCCCAACTAATGATGTCACACGAACATCGATATCTTTCAATGTTTAGATATTTGGATGTTTGTTACTCAATCACGCAAAAACGGCTGAACAGATTTGGATGGAATTTGGTTCACAGTTAGTTTATAGTCTGGATACATAGGAAATAAAGTATACTTTTGTGCGGGTCAATATCCACGCGGTTATTTATTCAACCATAGTATAATGAGGGGTATTGAAACACGATAATAGTATCACATGAGTGTTTTAATACCTTATTATGTACAGTTTCATACAAGACTATCTACACTCATGATATTAACTCCCTATGAAGGGTTTTAAAACGATGACTTATTGGCAACATTGAAACAACTAGTATCATGGTAGTTGTAATGTCCGAGCGAGAGCTGGTCGCGCCCGCCGCGCGAGCGTCAATCAGCCAAACGAATGTTAATGTTGTTATACTGAATTTAATAATGTACCTTCGAGCGTGGGTGATAGATAGATATAAAAAGTTTGACGATTACTGTGACGGTAAGTGTAAGTGTAAGCGGAAACTGTAGCACAAGCGGAAGGGGAAGCGTAAAGTGACAAGGGAAAAGTGGCGGCAATGGGAAGGGGAACGGGATACTATTATCTCTGGACCCTATTCTGAACGGGAACGGGGACGCCTTCTACAGCATTTTAAGAATTCTAAAGATTTTCTAAAATGCCTACGCGAACGAAGTCGCGGACAAAAGCTAGTAAAACATATGTATACGGTAGTCACCACTTAGGCACGGGTAGCGGGCTGCCGTCGAGCTTGGCGCGCAGTTCCAGCGGCTCGCCCTCATCCACGTCCTTCTGCCGCTCCAGCTTGTGCGTGAACCCGGGCGTAGCTCGCGCCAGGGATATCTCCGCCTCGCACACCGCTTCGCCCGCTAAGCTGACTGCTCGCACTTTGTACTGGAAACACAAAAGCGTTTAGCGATTCGCATGACGGACATTATTGTAACGACACATTATAATAAATGCAACTTTTAGACTTGTATTATAGAATTAAACTCAAACTCAAATCACTACTTGAGAACAGTTAGAAAGGGATCGTGCTATTCATCGCATATAGCGCCAACCCTTTCTAACTGTACTAAAGCACAGATTTTAGTTTGAGTTTGATTCTATAATACGAGCCGTCGCAAGTCAACTGAGATAGAAAACACTTTTTTTTTTTGAGAAAAAACATGTTTCAATCGGAGTTAAAATCTTACCTTGGCAGCATCACTAGCGTTGAATTTCTTCAGAATATCGACCTATCCTTATTACAAAAGTGGCACAGAATATATAATAGTACTAAACGTACAGAAGTCCATCTGCGCGAGGACAATCAAATAATAAGTTACTGTCGCTAAACGGTAATAAAATGCAATTACTAATTGCACAGCGCTGCGTAGTATGCACCTCTTTCTGAACGTTAGTCGCGTAGCTCTGTCTCAACCGACACACGACATCCCTCGTGCGCTGGCTCAACTGAGTCAGCCGCGAGCAGTAGGCTAATTTAAAAGTTTAAGCACGGAGGAGCGAGCCCCCCTGACAGAGCTCCCTAGTAATAATATGTCGGTCCTCCTCGTCGATACCTGGGACTTAGGCACGCTATACACGCTGAAATTTTAATAATTTGGTTCTCGCAGTGGGGTAGTTCCACTCATGATTACAAGTGTAGGAAATGTAGTAGAGTAGTATGGAGATAGGAAGCCACTAGTAGGAAGGCCAAAGTGGAGGATCTTTCTTCGGGCTGGATGATCTTTGCCCGCCAGGGACCGCGGTCCAACCGATGATGGTTGGAAGTTGTATATATAGTTTGGCGTCTGAGAAAACTCCGATAGCAAGATGTAGGTTTCTTCATATTGTCTCCATATAAAAGCGCATTACCTACTCGACCTTAATGTATGGAACTGCTGTTTTTTTTTTTCGTGATATCTGAATTGGCCCCATAGTAAAAGTTGCTTGTAATCATGAGTGGAACCAGGAACCAAACGATTATGAACATCAGTGTAAAAGTCTTACCTTGCCAGCGTCACTGGCGTTGTAGTGCTTGATAGCTAGCTGACTATTGACCTGTCCCTCGACCTCCGTAGTAATAGTATGTCGGTCGTCATCCTCTACTTGCTTCCCGTCGCGGTACCACAGCACCTGCGGCTTGGGCACGCCGTCGCAGCGCACGCGCAGGGTCACATCGTCGTAGTCGCGCACTGTTTCTTTCTGGAGGGGTTTTGTGAATACTGGTTCGCCGGCTGGAATAGTCAGGTAACGTTACGAATCTGTCTACTGAATGGGGTTGGCAACGCAAAGCTAATTGTAGATGTCGCTGCGTACGCTTGTTCCTAAGACAGTAGACATTCAGAACAAAATGTATGGGAAAATAGGTATTTATTTTGTGGTATTTTTTACCGAAAAGGACCCATTGACCCAAAATGGATATAAAAGACTATTCTACAATGCAAATGCCGGAATTGAAAGCCAAATTAAGTCGTTTTTATTCTTACAGAATTTATCAATTTTTTCTATATCCAGATTTTTCGGAAATTTGTAAGTGCCAATATTTTTAAAGCCTATTCACAAATCATTTTAAAGCTAAAAAAACTATTTTTTTAAGTAAAAGTCCTTTGTTTTCATAGCTCTTGTGGAACAAGCGTACGCAGCGCCATTTTGACAGTTGCCTTCCCCATTGAATGTGCTTTCTTCAACAAGAAAAGAAATTATCATTATACACCGTTATTTTCAAAGTATATCTAACAATGACAAGGGGTGTTCAGACCACGTTAATGAACAACTTTTACTATGGGGCCAACCACGAAATCGCGAAAAAAAAATCTGCTGTTCCATACATTATAGTCGAGTCGATGTTGTACTTTTCTACGGAACAGCTGATTTTTTCGCGATTTCGTGGTTGGCCTCATAGTAAAAGTTGTTCATTAACGTGGTCTGAACACCCCTTTTCATTTTTAGATATACTTTGAAAATAGGAGCGTTTTACCTACCATTAAAACGCATATTGTGTCTGAAGCCTTATTCGAAGCCTTGGTAAACAGATTTGAGAATAGCGGAGCCTTTCCGTTTCCCGTTCAGCATCATTATTATAGGTCTATCTTACCAAATTACGTCACATCCGCATCGGTATGACGTCATACCTCACCCCACCATGTTCACCAGGCCGCCATTGCGGTTTCCCGCGCTCATTGCAGTCTCAAAATCTGAAAAATACTTTACAACTATTGAGCATTAAATGCATACCAGGCTGCCCTTGAAGGTAGGCTTCGAATAAGGCTTCAGACACAATATGCGTTTTAATGGTAGGTAAAACGCTCCTATTGTGTCCTATTCGCCGTTATTCGAAGCCTTGGTAAACAGATTTGAGACATTGTTTGTTATCGCCTGGTGAACAGGGACAGGACGCCAATGTGACACTAATAATCAATTTATTTCTCTTAATATTTATTTTAATTTAGATCAAAAGAAAGCTTTCTTTAAATTAGGAAAGGGAAGAAAATAATGATAATAATAATACAAAAAAAAAATAACTATTAAAACTGAAATAAAGTCCATTGACAAATCAGATCAGCTTTAAATAAATTCACATTAATTTTTTACTTAGGTCATTATTTAACATAAATTATCTAATAATATTTTAGTCGTGTTATCGTTTGATATGACTGCTGGCTGACAGTGTATCTCAGCTTAAATCGCGTCGATCGCCTACTTCAAAATAATCTTGGACAAAACAACGTTTTCTTCGCAGATTCTTTTATTACAAATGTGATGTCAATTGCTGCACAATTAATTCACTTCAAGATACAAACCTTACTAAATCTTTGAGATTTTGCTCTGCAAAAAAAAAAACAAAATCTTTATAAAATCCCTAACTGGATTTGGATATCATAATTAAATAAATCTTTGTCAACGCGGTCACAAAGTTATTACTTTTATGCGAACTGAACTCAACTAATACCTACCCAAAAATAAACGTTATACGACGTATTCAAGCCAAAGGTAGGCTTACCTTTGGTGTTACACACTTAGGCCGACTAGCTAGCTAGAGTGTTTGTCTGCATCTAACATAAACTTCGGAACAAGCACTAATGTCAGATGTTAGTGTTACATAAATTGCTATCTAATGTCAGATGTTAGTGTTATATAAATTGCTATCGAATGTTAATTAACATTTATAAGGCCATTTGAATTTTTACACTTAATAAAACATTTAGTATTCGATTGGTCAGCTAGTCCAAAACAAAAACAAAAAATAAATAAATTGGTAAGTATGTAGATACTTATTTAGGTAAGTAAGTACCCACTACACTTAACTGTAACATTTTTGATTTTCATCGCAAAATTAAATAACATCTTAACATTGGGAATCAAAATACTAGGTAAAGACTAAAATATATAAAATTAAAAGATGTATTAAAAGAACAAATATGACAGTACTGCATAAAGAAAGAAATAATTATTTAGTAAAGAAATATGACTTTAATTATTTCAACATGTCTTTACTTTCTGTTGACAGTTTCGTTTTTTATAGGTAAAGGTAAGTAAATAAAATAATTTCTTTTTATCAATCTATAAAATAAATATTTAAAGAAAATTTAGATCAATCAAGTTTCTAAATGTCATGGTTTCAATGGCCCTTGGAAAAGCTGCACGCAGCATCAACTTTATATTCGTTTTAAACTTGAATTTCTAACAATATAGCAAAAATGTTGCATATCAACAATAATAGTAATAATAATTAATTACAATTAATATACTTGCTTTTAATTATTCCATTAAAATTACATAAATACTTTGGAATCATCCACCAAGAAAATTACCTCTGTTATCTAACAAATCAAGTATCCTCACCCGGATAAATAAACAAGAGCAGGTTGCCAGTGCTTCCCCATGATTAGGAAAGTATATTCGCAGACACCAACCAATATAACATCAGAGCGGCAGTGTTTACAACAACTGACTAATGTCAAAGTACTTAAGTGTATTATTTTTAAGTTATTTCCAGAATGTGGTTCATGTTATGGTAGCTAAATAGAAGTGTTTTCATATTCTACTGAAATATTCAACAAGTACTGAAGTAGTTGTATAACAAAACGTTAACTTGATACTTATCTACACCTATGATTATAATCAAAATATAGAATGATTCAATCGAGGTCTGAGTAAAATCGAGATTCCCCACGAATTTAATAGGGTTTACAACACAAAAAATAAACATGTGAAAGTGATTTTTAAATTCATATCTATTAATGTAAATAACTACTTGGTCAAAGTACAATAAAAACTAGCACTTACGTATTTATGTAAGTACACACACATTACACGCCCCCGTCAAATCGGCTATCAATACACTTTGTAATAAAGCCAACATCATTAGACTTAAATTTTCATAAAATTTAAAATGTAAAACAGGCACAACCAATTGCAGTGACCACTTAACTAAAACTAGCTAGGATAACTGACCTGTCATCGGACTCATGAGACAATACCAGTCTTCAAAGAATACAAATGAATATGTATAAAATTTTCAAACAAAACATAATATCTGCTACAGTCATTTTGGTTACAGTGTGGCCAAAAGGGACACAATAAATAAATTAGATTAAAACTGTGACCTTTTGATCACAAAACGGCAAAATAAAGTGTGTGCCACGGCAGCGGCCAGTGAAGCACCAGAACGCAACTGTTGGTGAACCTCCTTTGCGACACCCGGACTTTGCAGCCGGTTCGATATTTTTAATAAAGAAACATTTTTAAATAACAGGAAAATATATTGATTGAAATATTTCAATCAAAATAACTTGTTGCCACAGGCCCACGGTTATAAAAATTAATATTAATAACTTACTCCCCAAAGAACCTTTCAAAATCCTTTTGGTTGTTCTGTAAGCAGCAACTAGTGGTTGTTAAAAACATGGAGCTTATGTAAATAAAGATTTATTTCATTCATTCATTCATGGTGCCCACTAGAAGTACGGGAATATCTTGGATGATCCCCTTTAAGTCACTCTCCCTCAGGGATTAAGGTAAGTTTTTACACATAATAATTAACTAAAATAATAAGATAAAAGGAGTTGTGCCTGGACGGTGCTCATCAAAAACAACCGAAATAATTTGTATAAACATCAACCGACGGTGCTCCGGAGCGACCGGACGAATTTATGTTAAAACCATAATAAATGTTTATCGAATGTAAATATATTTATTGACATTACATAACTATAATGACGGTGCCCATCAGAGGGCGACCGAATTTATGTTAAATGGTAAGATACTTAATCAACGGTATCTATCAGGAGTGACCGCCAGAGTTCATATCAAAGTATCAATCAACGGTGCTCAGAAGCAACCGGATGAATCCATATTAAAAATATTATTACAACTCACACAGCTCTCAACATGTGGAGCTTACTACCATAGAGGAAGTAGACAGCATGTTTTAATTTACGTAGATACAACTTTTCATAAACTTGTGTCAACGGTGCCAGGAGCAGCCGATAGACCTTCCTCGGTCCAGTTGCGGAACAAGCTGGAACCGAGGGGTATAATAATAATAGAAAGTATCTTATTACTATGAACTTTTGAATTGTCAACAATTAAATATATATTTAAGTTATTTAAAACAGTTACTACAATTTATTTTATTAATAACTAGCCGTACCAGACAAGTTTAATATACCACACATTTATTTAATCAAAGGAGCACACAAAACACGAACATTTTGGGCCAGGACAATCGGTCCTTCAAGTTTCATCACAATCAAATGAATGGTTTTGGAAAGCATAGAAAGCAAATATAAAGCATTTATTTTTATTTATACACAAGAAAAGTACCTACGCTCATTTTACTGGGAATTGAACCAGAGTCATTTTGCGCATTGATATCGTTTACTGTCGCTGCATCAAATACGCCATCAATTGTTGTAATATTCCGCAATCAAGCCAATATCCAACTGTATAAATATTTTTATTAAACACCAATATAAAGGCAACATTCTTTTGCAAAACCACTGAATACTTATTCTTGTTCAAAGCGCCTCGTTACGTATCACTATTCAGATCCGCAAAGCAGTAGCTTTTCTCAAAAAAAAAAAAAATTTTGAACGCTCGTTCAAACGACTACGGCTAAACAACATCTCTAAATAAAATAGGTTGTTTTATTTAGAGATAACAATATATATATATATATAGATACAATGGTTAATCTCATCACTGGTCAAGTAAAATTATGAGTCAAACGAAATGTCGGATAGCGCCAGGATGGCGCCAGGATCCAAGCAGCATACACTTTCTCATATTTTGAGGAACACAAGGATTTGTGTGCTCAGCTCACATTCAACACAATATAGCTTTACCAACAATGAATAGGAATCTTACGAAACATGTTTTTCGTAACGTAAAAATTTTCATAAGCATTAAATTTGTCAAATTTATAACCTTTTTAGCAGATCATAGGCCAAAAGCGAATAAAAATCAAGCGAGTAAGAATTAACAGAAAATATTTTTCAACATATCGTGGGTAGAATCATACCATTATAAAATATGGAAAAATTTCACTGACCGTATGGCGACTCGCTACCTCAATTCAATTCAAATCCTGCGTCGTACTCGTATTTGCTGTAGATCCATGCTCTCACCCTCGTTCTCTGCTACTCCGCGAATATGACGACGAAAACGGAGACGACACAGAGTCGAACCCAACTAACACTGATTTTACGTATGGTTTTAAAATTTCTACGCACACGCATTTTCAATAACCGAAAATAAAAATAAAAAATATGCCACATAAAATCTAAATTTGAATTAAGAATTTCACGAACGCTAACAGCGTTTGATCTACTTTAGAAAACTTTAAAATTCGAACGCTAACAGCGTTTGACCTATTTAGGAAAATTTTTAAATTTCGAACGCTAACAGCGTTTGACTAGATGTGAACGGTTGCGAAAAAAGGACGCCAATGAGCGCGGGAAACCGCAATGGCGGCCTGGTGAACATGGTGGGGTGAGGTATGACGTCATACCGATGCGGATGTGACGTAATTTGGTAAGATAGACCTATAATAATGATGCTGAACGGGAAACGGAAAGGCTCCGCTATTCTCAAATCTGTTTACCAAGGCTTCGAATAACGGCGAATAGGACACAATAACGGTGTATATATAGGTGAACATTTGTCGACGAGAACGAAAATATTTTACTAAGAGTACCCGACATCGGCTCATCGGCCCGGCGTTTATTAGGATCGTGATGAAAGTAAATTTATGAGAGTAAGACTTGCTTTAGTTATTTCTTAGTTAAAACGATCCCTTCAAGACTTTTTATTACGACTTCCCTGTAAGCGAATCGCATAGAAAAAATTAAATATCTGCTTCCTACTCAAGAGCGCGTAGTCTGCACACTAGCGCCACCATTAAAATTATAGTGCTTAAATAAAGACAAAGATGTGAATTATCTCTCAGTAGTGTACTTCGAAGCTTTGTTGTACTTTTTATCGATTAAAAAATATTTTCTAGCTAGCCTGTCGTTTAGTCAAATGGAGTTTATGAAAAGTGGCTAGTTTGCAGATTACGCGCTCTTAATCAGCACCTTTATTTCAAAATCCTCGTTTTTAATATTCTGGATACTTACTGTGAACAGACATGCGGGCCTGCATAGACGCTTCACCGATCTCATTGGTAGCTGTGATGGTGTACAGGCCAGCGTCTTCCACGGTGACTTCCTTGACAACCAACTTGTATGTCTCCGTCGGCACGTCCGCGATGATCTCGTGCCGCGGCGACGGCTGGATCACGTAGCCGTCCTTACTCCTAGGTGAGGAAGTTGCATGACGTTTAACACCCGTATTCACAAACATATCAGTCGACATCACCAAAGTAGCGGGGAAAAACTGGATGAGAAAAGGACAAGACCGAACGGGATGGCGTGCATATGAGGCCTGCACTCAACAGTAGGTGACTAAAGGATGAAGAACAAGAAGAATTCACAAACATTACTATAAGGTCTTACAGTCCCCGCGGACGCACAGTATCCCGACTACCAATCACGCGTAATACGTAAAACAAACGAAGCAATCACATAGCTCTATTTCAACGCAGTGCATTATTCGCATATGCAAGGGTCTTTTAAGTATTGTTCATGAATACTGGTGTTTGTCATTTACGTAAACGAAAATCAGCACGAGTTTTTGTAACTGTAAAAATTGTTTAAAAAATCAAAAAACCGACTTCAAAAAACCTACCTCTAAAAAGCAAGAAATAATTTTCGTAATAATAAAAAAACGTCTATTGAAGTCGGGTGGGGCTGGAGTACAAATTCCTTTTTTTATTCTAAAAGCCACACCCGACTTCAATAGACGTGTTTTTATTATTACGAATATTATTTCTTGCTATTTAGAGGTAGGTTTTTTGAAGTCGGTTTTTTGTTTTATTAAAAAAAAAAAATTTATTTTTTTATTTTTCGTGTAGGTTTGTATTAGGTAGTGTAGGTATATTATTTAGGTAGAAAACTCGGGTCAGCCAAACGTAAGTTAATCGCGGAGAAACATACATACATGCGGGTCAAACTGAGAACCTCCTTTTTTTTAAGTTGGTTAAAGTACTACACTATGATATCCCTTTTCCAACAAAAAAATAAATATCTTATTCAGTTCATAAACAAAGAAGTTATACGACTGATCATCGAGGTAGTTCACACAAAATCATACTATTTTCGTGCTTTTTTCAAGATTACTTGAAAAGTACTGAACCGATTTCAAATTTAAAAAAATGGGACCAACATGAATTTTCACGTAATGTAATAACGTTTAAATCATTTCAATCGGTTCAGCCGTCTTCGAGTAATCGATGTACATATAAAAAAAAACGGGTCGAATTGAGTACCTCCCTCCTTTTGAAGTCGGTAAAAAGTAATTGGATATAATGCTCTTGTCGGTAAATGGTCGATGTGAGCAAAAGATTAATGATCTTCGATGACGAATAGTTAACAAACATGTAGGCACATCCATTTGTACCGCAACTAGTAGACTTTAGAGACTAGTTTAGAAACCCAACTTGTATATCGATTTCATTAGAGCAATGCTCCTGACCCTGACCATTTCCCTTAACCTTAGTCACAGTTGTTTTCTAGAGTTTTCTAACTCCATTCAAACAAACAAACATTCCTCTTTCGAACACACATAAAATTTGAGTTAATCCGTTTCAGTTTCCTTGGAAACTACCTACTTACCACTTAACTTCAGCTACAGGGTTGGCGCGCATATTGCACACAAAGGAAGTTTCTTCAAACGGCACAGCAGTGACGTCATGCAAGCCTTCAAGCTCGGGCCGTAGCAGGATATCGAGGCGCGCGGAACTCTCGCCGATGCCATGCACGTTCTTAGCCTCGATCGTGTACACGCCCGTGTCCGTGTGACGGCCTGCGGTAATAAAAGATTGTATGAGTTTAGTGTATAAGAGCTGGTTCACATTAGGTCGGACCGACAATTTTACCATTGGCCGACTACCGGCTTTTACTGTTCATGTTCACACTATAAGCTGGCGGTCCGTCTTAATGTAGTACCTAAAGCAGAATGTCAATATTTTATTTGACCCAACAGTAATCGTGACTGAACGTCCGGTAAATGTGTGGTCGCCGACAGTTTTATCGGGGCGCTCTAATATGAACAGCGCTAGTGAAAAACAAAAAACATATGCAAAAATGCATCCCACACTTTTGTTGTTCCGGTAAAACAACTGTTGGTCCGACCTAATGTGAACCCGCTCTAAGTTGAGTAAAGTAAGTACAGGTCTCGGTACGAACGATTCGTGCCGGCACCTATACTCACTACAACTATTTTTTTACTACAACATTGCTGGAGAAATTGTTACACACAAATGTGATGAGTGCGGAGCAAATCTGTTTTTGGTTGAGACTTGTTGTCCCGTTCTGTAGACTTTACATGGATGTAAAGATTTCACCCTTACATAGTAGATACTCCAAAGGTCTACCAAGCGCTTTGCTAAGACATTTCTTATGCGAACTGCTAAAGAATGGAATGCGCTACCTGCTCATGTGTTCCCTGATAGTTACAACCTTGGTTTCTTCAAGGCAAGAGTGAATAGGCATTTCCTGGGCAGGCGTGTTGCACCTTAGACCACATCCTGTTTACCAGGTAAGATTGTGGTCAAATCCCTGCCCAGTCTACAATAAAAAATATAAAAAAGTTTTTGACAGGCTTGGGTTGGGAAATCCAACATATTAACATCGTGGCGCATGGCGAAATACTTAATGGGTAAACAGTGTTTACAGTAGCCGGTAAACATCTTGACGCTTTTTCAACGGAGTGGGGATAAGTTCGTAATGTGCACTTGCGAGCGACCAATAATACGCACCCCTCTTCTACCGCCCCCATACCTCACCACTACGCACACCCAAAATACGCGTTCTGCGCAATCCCCACCCGATTCCAAGATGTTCGCCGGTTACTGTACAAATGCTTATATTCCGCTATACTCACCGGAAGGTATATGCAGCGTGAAGATGCACTCATTGAGGCCGTATTCTAAAGGCGTGGACTCGACGTTGGGTTTGAGAGCTGCGCTGGGCGCGATGACCTCGCCGTTAAGCAGCCACGACACGTGCGGCAGCGGGTCAGCCGTGCATACAGCGCGAAGTGTTACTGGCTCGCACTGCATTACGCGCTGTGCTTCCAGTGGGCTCGTGAAGATGGGCTTGCGGTAATCATTTTCAGCTGTTAATATAATAATCATTGTCAATCGTGAATGGGCGTAATCGCACAAGTCTAGTGGCGTATATTTTTTTCGAAAATCTAAGATTCGGTAAGGTCGGATTATACAGAACTTTTGATTTCAAAATAATGTTTAGTTCTTACAGGATTTGCTCGTTTATTAGACGCGCGTTCATTTCGTTTTATCCAAACTTCGCATAAAGATTCATTATTTTTGGACCTATCCTTATGACCTTGTCCAGAAAGCGGCGAATTCGCCGCGAATTTACGCGCGATTTTGGTAACGATGCTGTTAATATTGCACACATTGCTGACGTCGCTGGTCCTAAGCGAACAATGTATAACGAAACGAGTTCAACCCGCGCGTAGCTCTGGACAGGGTCTAAGGCCTAAATGCGTAATAAATTTTGCAAGTTAATATAAATTTTTGGAAGGCTACTAATAAATTTAATATTAGGCCTGGCTTGCCGGTGAACGTTGGGGGTGCTGATGAGCCAGTGTCGATTGCGAACATGTTTGTGCAGCATTTTAGAGCAGAGTCACCGTTAGGCGCGTCGTTGGGGTTGGTCGATGATGGGGCTTGTCGTGATTCTGATCTCATTCGTTTCTCGTCCAAGCAAGTCTTTAATATAATCAAAAAAATGACTAAAGGAAAATCCCCGGGTCACGACGGTCTCAGCATCGAGCACCTGCAACACGCTGGACCTCACCTATCGCGGGTCCTGGCAATGTTTTTATCTCTGTGCATGTGTCACTCGTACCTACCTAGTGACCTTATGCGTACAATTGTTGTACCTATAGTAAAAAACAAAACTGGCAATGTAACTGATAAAGGTAACTATAGACCCATCTCTCTAGCCACAATTGTAGCCAAGGTACTAGACAGTTTGTTGGACACCCGTCTCGAGAAGTATGTACACCTGCACGACTCTCAGTTTGGGTTTCGACCTGGACTTTCTACAGAGAGTGCGATCTTAGCTCTTAAACACACAGCTCAATACTACACCGAGAGACGAACACCTATATACGCGTGTTTTCTTGACCTCTCCCGTGCTTTTGACCTCGTATCCTATGATGTGCTGTGGAACAAGCTGCGAGACAAGGGTGTGCCGGCAGAACTGTTGCGTATCTTTCAATACTGGTACCATAATCAAAAAAACAATGTAAGATGGGCTAATAAAATCTCAGACTCATTTGCGCTGGAGTGCGGAGTGAGGCAGGGTGGCTTGACCTCTCCCCGGCTCTTTAATTTGTACATCAACGACCTTATCGTTGAACTCAGTGGCATGAGAGTAGGCTGTCGTGTAGATGACGTAAGTGTTAACAACATCAGTTACGCGGACGACATGGTGCTGCTGAGCCCGACGGTGAGGGCGTTGAGGGAGCTTTTGCATAAATGTGAATGTTATGCGCTCACTCATGGCCTTAAATATAATGCAAAAAAGAGCGAGTACCTCGTGTTTAGGGCCGTCGGGGGTAAGTGTCCGCCTACTATACCAAGTATATATCTCAATGGTGCGGAACTCAAACGAGTCTACCGTTTTAAATATCTTGGACACTATGTAACCGACAACCTTAAAGACGAGGTAGACATTGAAAGGGAGCGTAGGGCGCTGGCGGTTCGCTGTAACATGCTGGCACGGAGGTTTGCACGTTGTAGTATCCCAGTTAAATTAACACTATTTCGAGCTTTCTGTCAAGTGTTCTACACGTGCAGCCTCTGGACCAGGCACACGCAGCGGGCCATCGACGCGCTACGTGTCCAATATAATAATGCTTTCAGAGTGTTGTTGGGGCTGCCCCGTTTCTGCAGTGCGTCGGGTATGTTTGCGCAGATGCATATAGACGATTTCTACGCTATCATGCGAAAGAAAACTGCCTCGTTGCTCTTCAGGGTGCGGGCCAGCTCCAACTCCATTCTGCAAGTAATAGGGAATCGATACGATTCTCCTATTATAGCTAATTGTGTCCAGAGATGTATTACGGGCACAAAACTAGTGTCTAAGTAGCGATGATACTAACATTAGGTAATAAGATATCAACAACTAACAAACTAAATATGGATGTATACTTGTCCGAAATAAAATTTCTTTTATTTTATTTATTTTATAAATACTTACGCTTGACAGTAAGTTCAGCCTGCAGCACTTGCTTGCCGAGGTCGTTGCCGACCTCGCACTGCCACTTGCCGGCGTCCTTCAGGTAAAGTTTGTCAATTTCCAGTTTGTACACGTCGCCGTCGTTGGAGATGTGCACCCGTCCGCAGGGCTTCACCTCTTTGCCGTTGTGGAGCCAGCGAACTGTGGGCTTGGGATTGCCGAACGCTTGCACTGTGTACACGAGTGGCAACCCTTCGAATGCGCTGCCGTCTTTTAAACTGCTCTCGCCGAGCTTGGGGGGTGCTGTGGGATACGCAGTAATGTCAGATAGGATAGATTATTGTGTGAAGTATTAGAAGTAGGTATTTACATTTTTTTCAAGGGAAACGTTTATTCTTAGATAATTTATAGAATTTAGTTAGTTAACATTGACGCTTTATTGTTTGATTGATAAAAAGAGAGAAACATACCTCAAGTGTACAAATTATTTTACAAAATATATGTATATTACAAGTAAATAAATCCAGGAAAATTATTTTTTTACGAAGAGGAAAAAATAGTTGAAATCCTTTTCAAAGCACTCTGAAGCTCCTAGAATAAAAATTCGCATTATTTACAGTAGACACAGTCATAAAGGTTCGCAGTATTTACAGCTGTTAACCAGAAATTTATTCACTGATATCATACTCACCACGAAGCTGTCCATGTAAAGAGAGCATATAGAAATTGGATAGCTAGAAATTGTCATACATACCATTTCATTTCTGACGAGAGTTGAGAATTATTAGAAACATAAACATGCAGCAAATCATGCATAAAACGATAAAAATTACCTTGATGATGTGAGTGATGAATGTGTCGCTGTCTCGTTCTCTCTAACATCTTTTTCGTTGGGTGCTCCAAGTATTAGTATGCCAGAAGGGAATGTTATTACGCATGCGCGCTAAAACAAACATACGACAGAGCATTAGTACAATGATGCTGCTTTGAAAGAACATAGCGTAAATGCTGGTGATCCATTACTTCCATTACGTTTTATCAGACAGTTAGGTATTTGAAAACGAAAGATTACTGTTAGGTATTCGTAAGACGTATATTTTATAAAAAGCAATATTATTTCCCCAAATCGACATTGCGTAGCGTTACATTGTAAATGCCAGCCTTTCTTTGAACAAGGACCCCTTTTTATAATATACGTAAAATTTACCTTTTTCTTCTTCCTGATTAAGTATATCATCGAGAATGCTCCTCTGTCTCTGGCTTCGTTTAAACAGGGCTTCTAATTCATCATCAGTTTCTTCTTCCTCCACACTAAATAATTTTGGATCAATCCTTCGTTTTCGCTCAACTGTAGATTCAGTAACGTTTTTCGTGATATTATCAAAATTTTTCATCGGCCCTAAAACTAACTCTTCCATTAGACGATTTTTGACATCGTCTATCTTATTATCTACAGATTTTGTTTCGTATTCGTCAAATTCTTTCGAGATGTGTATAAGTCGTTCTGTGATATCATTCTCGTAGACTTTGTGGTTTTTCTCTTTGAAAATGTATGATTCTTCTTCCCCCTCATCCGTGAAAAAATCTTCTTTGAACGAAGATGAGCGCACGTATGAATCTTTGCTGAAGACCTTTTTAGTATCATCAATGTCAAATATTGACTTCGAAAGATCTTCAATTGATATTTCTCTGGAGAGCGGTTCATTGTGCCAGCTCATTTCGTCTTCGGACACGGACATTATTGACATTGTTCTGTTGGAATGTTGTCGTCCACACCTAGAACTATTATCGGCTTCAGACTCAGTCTGAGGTTCTTCTATAATACCGTACGTACCCCGCCTCACATGATCTGGTATAGAATAGGAGCCCAGGTCCGACAAGAAATAACTGTGACTGGCAATTTCCTCTACTTCTAAGGAAGTGGTGTGTGGTTTGTTAGGTTGGATTATCCTTCTGCTGTTGAATTCATCATCATCGTCATAAAAGACGGAAGTGGAGGTCATTTTGTGTAATGTGCGCGTTTCAGCTGGACCTACCAGTTAAAATAGATAATGTTGATATTTGAAACAACAATTACTACTAAAGATTTTATTAGACATGCAATGAAAGAGACGCGTTAATGATAAATTCTGACGACGGGAAAGCAATTTTATCGATATTTTAGTCTATGTGATAATACTAGATGTGGTTAGCGCTGGGAAGAGAAGGAAGAAGCGTCATACTGACCTGTTATGATAGCGCCATGAGACCGAGTACTGCTGACTTTAGACATTAGAATGGAGCCGTCATCGCCTGTCTTGAATGTGGTAACTGTTTCGAAAACTCGGCCTAAACAACAAATCACACTTCGACGGTTAATAACACAAGTTAAAAGCATGCAACAATGTACGCGAAAACGTGAAATTCTCGTAATATAGAAGCTGTTCGCCAAATTGAAGAGTGAAGCACCAAGCGTTAAACATTTTTATACCTTCAACTTCAGCACTCAATGGCTCTTCTTTGAGAGTATCTTTTTTAACTGATTTACGTTTAGCCGCCGTAAGTTCTTCGGGTGCTGAGACTTCTTCGATGACTTCTGGCTCAGTGACGGACTTTTTGCCTGTCTGTTTTTCAACGTCTACTTCTTCTATCATTGGTTTCTTGTTCTGTTCGTTATGATTTTCATCCCAGAAAGATTTTTCTTCGGCAACTTCCGGTTCAGTTACAGATTTGCGACCTTTGTTTTGCGTTGGTTTGTCAACTTCATTGACTTTTGGCTTTTTAGGCATTCCATCTTCATCCACATCATCCCATATAGACTTCTCTTCGGCTACTTCTGGTTCAGTTATAGATTTGCGGCCTTTGTTTTGAATAGGTTTGTCAACGTCATCGACTTTTGATTTTTTAGGCATTCCATCTTCATCCATGTCATCCCAAATAGACTTCTCTTCGGCAACTTCGGGTTCAGTCAGTGATTTCTTGGCCTTGTTTGGAGCGGGTGCGGCAACGTCATCAACTGAAACTTTTTTTACAGCATCCTCATTTACATCATCCCAAAAGGATTTTTCTTCGGCTTCCTCAGGCTGAGTTTTCCCTTTTTCTGCTTTTTTCTTTTCGCCCATGTCCACGGGTTCTTCAATAAGTTGTTTCTTCGATTTACTTTCAACTTCAAGTTCATTTTCGACAAGGGTTTCCTTCTTTAAGCTCGAATGTACTTCCCTCGCTATTGGATGAAATGAAAAGTTAATGATATCAAAGGGTCAATTAAGATGGAACATGTGGGACATCACAAATGAAATAAAACAAATCAAGATGCAATCATTAACTTAGTGCAAACTACAGCATTCGAGTCTATTGAATGCTTTTATGATTGGTAAAACTGGACCAGATTCATATGGCATCTAGGGACACCACACCAACTAGAGCGTGCGAATGCAGTGACTCCAACAATAAGTCATTATTTGTTATATCAAACTACTACTGTGAAAATGGAATAGCTCGGACAGGATTTGTGGCTAAAAATAGTGAGGAATTGAACTCTGAAACATGCTTTCCAAGTCATGTCCAAGTAATTCGTTTGTTACGTGCCTCTACTTTACCGAAGGCCGTCCCGTTGGAGTCAGTGTGGTTTCACTGACTCAGTTTATTGCGTACCTTACCATCAGCGAGTAGAGTAAGTCCATGTGCGATGCTGGAACTTATCGCTAACTGATAACTACACTTTAATGATGAAAAAAATATAATTTTAAAGAGAAACTTTTAACTGGCCAAGAGTAATTGTGTCAATTTGGATCTTTGTTGTCTAATGATAAAATTGTGTTTTTATTGTCTTGTAGGTGCGGATACTCACTGTGTACCGTCACCGTGCTCTTGGTCGAGACGCTGCCCATTTCATTCTCAGCTCTGACCTCGTATTCGCCTCCGTCTTCCTCCTTCACTAAAGTCACTGTGAGGTGGTAATTCTCCAATCTATTCAAAGAGAACTAGTCATTAAGAACTGACTGACTGTTAGTGTAGTGTTTTTGGTAATTGTACATATAACAGAATTGTATTTTAGTAATCTTTATCTGTAAACCTAGATTTGCAAAACGTAAAATGATGTTGAAGTAAACATGAAAATATGTGAATATTCAACACGCACCTCTGAGAATCCCTTTCAATTTTGATCCTTGCGTCAGTAGTGAGCTCGCGGCCGTCCTTGTACCACTTGACCTTCGGCTCGGGGCAGCCTTCCACTTCCACCTCCAGCTTCAGGGTCTGTCCAGCGTCCACCGTCATGTCTATAAGACTCTTGGTGAAGCGAGGCTTTCCTGTTCACAAGAATATAAAATTGATAACGTTACATACTACGGCCGTTTAAACAATGTTAAAATGAGACAGAAAATAACTAAACTTGATAACGTATTAGCAAAAATGTTTGCTTTGATACTATGGCCGTTTTAAACACGACACAGAAACTAACTAAAATTGATGATGTTTTACCAAAATGTTTGCTTTAATACTAAGGCTATTTAAACAATGTTTAAAACGAGACAGAAACTAGCTAAAATTGATGACGTATTAGCAAAATATGTTCGCTTTGTACTATGGCCGTTTAAGCAATGTTTAAAACGAGACAGAAAGTAACTAAAATTGATGACGCATAAGCAAAATGTTTGCTTTGATACTATGGCCGTTAAAACAATGTTTAATTTAAAACGAGCAGAAACTAACTAAAATTGATGATGTATTAGCAAAATATGTTTGCTTTGATACTATGGCCGTTTAAGCAATAATTTAAACGAGACTGAAACTAACTAAAATAGTTGAAAATTAAATTTTTGATTTCTCGTGCACCAATCATAATAGCCTAGATCAATTAACTCGTAGGATCACGAGTAGCGGCTCGAGTACTCGGCCGACACCTCCTTCAGGATCAGCTCGTGCGTAGAGTTGCTGTCACATAATGTAGGACGCTAGTATAGTACTGACTGTTGACGGTGAAGGTGGCGTGGCACTCGTCCTGGCCGAGCTCGTTGTGCACGCGGCACGAGTAGCGGCCCGAGTACTCGGCCGACACCTCCTTCAGGATCAGCTTGTGCGTACACCCGCTGTCCACGCGGCTGAACACCGACTTTTTCTCCGTTATCTCCACGTCACCCAAATACCTGCCGGGAAGATATCGAGTTAATGTAGGTGTCACAACAACCAACTTTTTGAAGTTGGTTGAAAAAAGGGGTGTAAAAAGACCCTCAACGAAGCCGAAGTCCACGCATTCCGCCCACTATCAGGATCATTTTTGTCTTTTAGACTATACCTGAGAAACCAATAGCTACGAAGTTATTCAAAACGTCATCTCTCAATGTATCTCATGAGCACGCACATAAACGCTGCCTTTTTAAGGCCTGGGCACACCGGCTGCGTAGACACGCGCGTGGTCACGCGCGCGTAGACACGCGCGTAGTTACGCACGTAACCCCCTGACACACCGGGTTACGCATACGTCTACGCGGAACGCAACGCAACCTGTCCCTTGCGTACCCAGCCGCTGCGGCAGCCATCTTTGCGACTCTAGTGCGCGATGTCAGACGAAGATTGAGTAAATGGACTAATTTTTCCGCAATAATTCATTTAGTTTTTCTTTATATCGTTATTCATTATTTAAAAACAAAATAAAACACTACTTACTACTGGTAGTACCGGTACTATTTGTAAACAAATACAACTGAATGCGTAGCCACGCGCGTGGTTACGCGCGTAGTGACGCGCAGCAAAGATACGTGCGTGTTCGAATTTGTTCGGTGTGACGTCCAATAGGGCATGCCATTGACTACAATGTCATCAATGCGTTCCACTCTGCGTAGGTACGCAGCCTGTTTGTCTCATGGGAGCTGCAATGCGTAGGGTTACGCATCGGTCTACGTGCACGCGTACGTTACACAAGCGGTGTGCCATGTCTCATAAAGTTTCAGGCATTACAACGTCATGGTACGTCTACGTGCACGCTTACGCATACGCTTACGCATCCGGTGTGTATCGCTTCTAACTCGGGCGCACGCAGCTGTGTAGCATACACTCACAGGCGCGGTCTGTTGCGCGCCTTACATTGCGTGGTAATGTATGCAATGCTTTTTTAACACCAAAAATTAAAATCGTTTCCCAGCAATAATTTTGAAGAGAAATGGTCCTGACGATGGGCAGAATACGTAGACCTCGGCTTCGTTGAAGGTCTTGTTACACACGGTATACTAAACATGAAACCAACTAAGGCAAAAAACCTTTGACAGTGTTTACAGAGCAGAGGTTATTTTAAGCCGCGCACTAACACGAAAAGTACTGACCGTCGTCGCACGCCTAGACTCTGAAATTGAGATGAGCATCAACACCAACTGAAAACTTTATTTTGAATTCTCTGTCCATCATCACTCAGGGTATCATCATCAGTCGCACATCGTTGTAAGCATAGTAAATCTAAAGAGACGCTATGTCCAAGATACAAAAGCAAGTACTAACCATTTCACGCTGGGTTCAGGGTAGGCTTCCACATTGACAGTAAACTCCACGTTAACGTCGCCCTCTTTAGCAGTAATATCAGTCAACTTTTTAGTGATGATAGGTGCACCGCGCACGTTCAGTTGGCACGAGTCTGATGCTGTGCCGTGCACGTTGCGGATCTGATAATAGGGTAGATAATATTGGTAGTGAGCTTTCATTGTTACAGATTCCGACAAACATCTTGATGTCTTTTCGACGGAGTGGGGATAAGTTCGCGCATATGCACTTGCGAGCGACCAATAGCACGTGCCCCTCTCCCGCCGCCCGCGTACCCAACGCTACGCGCACCGAAAATACGCGTTCTGCGCAATCCCCACTCGATTTCAAGATGTTTGCCGGCTACTATTGTAGCCGATGATTGTTTTGCTAGCTAATTACTTCTTTTTAACGAAAGATAACAGTAGTATACGGACCATATGCGCGAGTGTTAGGTATTAAAACTATCACAGCAGTTGGAACCAAAAGCTTTGTTACATTTAAAAGCACATATGAAGACACTACATTACTTGGTCACGACTGTCTTAACAATATATATAAATACTTATTGCGCATTTTTACGGTTAATACAAAGGAAATAGAAGTGTTTCAGAAGGGTAGATTGATAAGGAAAGCACGGAAAATATGTGCTTATGATGATAATGCAAAGATTATCCAACATAGTGTAGGTAGTTTACCTCGCAGGAGTATTCTCCGGCGTCGGCGCGCGCGGCAGATGTTACCACCAAAGAGTGCGCTTTGCCTGAAGCTGACATCTTCACTGCCGACGACTCAACCAGCTCCGTTTTATTCTTAAACCTGTTAATAAATAAAGTTCTTGAAAACTCAGAATGTTATTTGTAAGGAACAGGATCAAGCCCTTGATGGCAATAGATACGTAGGTGACTGTGAATCCAATTTATTTTACATTACATTTACATTGTTTTGACGTGGGCCTCGCTCGCTAAGATTCTTGGTGAAATATGGCGACTTTATCTAGTGGAGCTGATTGAATATTGCCACTTATGACACTTACCACTTGACAGTGGGCGCGGGCTGGGCCTCGGTCTGAACCTAGAAGGTGACAGTATCCTTGTTGCAGACGCGGGATTCGCCCAGCTTCTTGGTGAACTATGGCAACGTTATATATCTATCTAGTGGCACTTAAGACAATTGGGATGTTGACTAATGAATAAAATAACGAAATAAAAATAAAAATCGTAAACATATTAAACTTTTAGAGTAGCTTGTATACCTCTTGGTTTTATATATTGCATATTATTTGTTTTATGACCCTTCAAAGTTGGGTGGACAATAGGGTGGGTCACGAATGTATGGAGAGAAAAAAAATGTCGCACATACAAACGTAATAGTGATAAAAAGGTGCTATGTTACGTTATTCTTAAACATGCAAAGAATGGTTACGATCAGATATCATCTTCAGCCTCCGGATTGACCTTGAAATTTCAAAAAAAGATAAAAAGAGGTTTTTAGTGAATCTCCTTAAAGAATATCTATTTTGGTTTTAAATATTATATTTTGTAATTAAACCTTAGTTTATAGAACATAATTGTTAAATATTAAAAATTAAATGCCGTAGCTAATCTTGTTTTATCTAATTTATCATTTTTAATTTACAACAAAATCCTTCTGACTTTGAAATTTGGCATATCTTTGCGAAACGCTATTTGGGCACTTATGTAGCCTTTTCTTGCAAATTTGCTACTCTATGTACTTAAGAGCTTCTGTAACAGTCTTGACTGCCTTTTCTACTGCTTGGGTATGACAGGGAAGACGTAGCAGAGACAACACACCCTCACCTTTTTGGTCAACAAAAAACGGTGAATTTTCGACACTTAATCCCACAAAATTGGTGGTTCGGTTATATTATGCTGCCAATCAATCAGATCTATGTAGGAAGATGCATCTAAGTTAATCTGCAGAACTTCAAATAGGTGGATTTAGGTCTGTGTGATGGTGCGAGTACAGTTAACTCACGAATGGGATCAGTCAGCGTTGCCAATAATAGTTTTTCGGGGTGGGCGAAATAACCATTTCTCTAGATCACAGCACAGGGGATCGACCTTGGTTTTAAATTCGGCTGACAGGTACCTGATGCAGAGATCAGCTTCCGCTGGTGTCGTACTCCATCCTTGCAAGTAGGATGAACGAATCAAGTCCGCGGAGCTATATCAGTTTTTTCATGTAGCACGAGCTCGCTATCGATGTGATTGGACTCACCAGAATCGGAAGAAGTAAAAAGCATATCAAGTGGGACTGAAAGATGTCTCCTTCTATTATTTTTACGTACTTCCTGATATTTGTGCAAAGATTCTTGCTTTTTGGAGCTTCCTTTTCAAAAATTCCTTGCTGGACTTGTAGTGGTGATATCAATATTTCCTATGAACATTTTTCTTGAGGTACACTGAGCTATTAAGAAGTTGTGTTCATTTTTAGGTAATCTACTAACTTATAGAGTAATAATATTGCTCAAATCGTTACACCTGCATGAGGAAATGTCGAAAAGAGCTTTGCTACCAAGTCGGAACTCTTTGAGACGTTTGTCTAGGATTTGGGTAATTTCTTGAATTTTAAATGATACGACTTTAGCATTTGTATCAATCTGGTATGTGAAACGGTCGGCATTTATGCTTTTTCTTAGATTTCTTTAATTCTGTAC
The DNA here is from genome assembly GCA_943789525.1 of Agriphila geniculea. NCBI lineage: Eukaryota > Metazoa > Arthropoda > Insecta > Lepidoptera > Crambidae > Agriphila > Agriphila geniculea. The sequence goes on from OX038871.1 coordinate 26,660,770, forward strand.
TACACACGCAATTTCTTAAAAATGATGGCTCCTTATTTGTATCTTGATTAAATTTTAAACGCCACTCGTCCACTCATATTATAAATCTTCATTATATCTTCATAAGAAGGTAAATATATTTTCTTTCAGATCACAAGTTTCACCAAAAAAGGGACATTCGCCGAGTTTCGATTGCGTTCAATTGTAAAAACGAGCAAAACACATTCTACCACTTAATTAACTTCAGTGAAAAATGACGCGTGAAATGTGTCGCGCTAAGTGCAATCGGTGACCTCCGCCCCTTTACCTCATGCCTCGGCTCCAATTGCTAACAGCAAGAGACTTATTGACCTTATTTAGCAAAATGACAATATATTCTGTCAAATGGCAATATAAAATATTTAAAATCCTCTGTTTAATTAATAACTATAGGCTCTCAAAGTTACCTCCTAAAACCAAATTTTCCGAAACTTTGAAGTAAATCCGGAGGCAGTTAATCATATGCGAAAGTAATAATATTTTACACGTGTCATTTTTAGTCCATATAGCACCCTTTTGTTGCTATTAGAATACAGAAATTAGAAAAAACATTTTTTGACCCACCCTAGTGGACAAGTCCATTTAAAAAGTATAAAATTTATTAAAATAAATGATACCGTTAATTAGTTCGTAAAATGTATAGCAAATTTGTCTAAGAAACCATTTTGATAAACACAATATTTAATATAGCTGCCGAACAAATTTCCTACGCGTTGCATACAAACTACTGAGGCGTGACGTCATAATTCAGTAGCCGTTAGTATGGAGCGTTTTTGGGCGAGTCCATTTGTGTGCATTTCACACTGTGATATCTCGGGCAGTTTTCAAGCTAGCGAAATAATTATTTTACCAATGTTTCTTATTTGGAGAGGTAATTTATGTAATATAAAATAAAAAAAGTTGTCAATATCCCAATTACCACTTGACAGTGGGCGCGGGCTCGGCCTCGGTCTCGACATGGAAGGTGACAGTCTCCTTCTCGCTGCAGACGCGGGATCCGCCCAGCACCTTGGTGAACTATGGCAACTTTATCTAGGGAAACTGATTAAATAGTACCACTTATGACACTTACCACTTGACAGTGGGCGCGAGCTCGGCCTCGGTCTCGACCTAGAAGGTGAAAAGTCCCCTTCTCGCTGCAGACGCGGGATCCGCCCAGCTTCTTGGTGAACCCGGCAACTTTATTGAGGGGGCTGAAATGCCACTTATGACACTTACCACTTGACAGTGGGCGCAGGCTCGGCTTCGGTCTCGACTTGGAAGGTGACAGTTTCCTTCTCGCTGCAGACGCGGGATTCGCCCAGCTTCTTGGTGAACCGCGGCGGCGACGTCACCTGCCACTGCCAGAAGTCCGAGCACTGGTTCACTTCATTCCTAAAGAAAATGCGAAAGTTACGTATCAATAATTAAGGGAAGAACTTTTTCATACCTAGTGTTCTAATCGAGAGATGATGTGAAAAATATGCAAAGGTAGGTAAAAGAGGTGTGATTGTATAATCAATAGTTTTTTCGTCTTGTCTTATTCTTAGCTTCGAGATACAAGAAGATAAGGCTTTCGAGTAAATTTTAAAAATCATATTTCAACGTTTCAGGTGCCCTTTTCTTTCAGTTTTTTGCTTACTTTGTTATGTTCCTATAGAAATGACAAAATGGAGCAGAATTAATCACTGTCAAAAAATCTTTAACGTAAGAATACTGACTTGGCGACCACGGAGTAGGAGCCAGTATCCGTGAGCTTGGCGTCGACGATGGTGATCTTGTAGATATACTCGGATTCCTTGACGATCTTGATGCGTTCCGAACTCTTCACCTCCACGCCGTCTTTGTAGAATTGCACCTCGGGGGCGGGCGTGCCTTCGATCTCGATGGTCACTGTGTGGGTGGAGCCGGCCTGCGAACATTCGCATACATGTAATGTCAGTAGGAAGGAACTAATCCATCGGTTTCCAAATGGTGTTCCACGGAACCCTGGGGTCAAACTATTTCGGGTGTAACAAGACCCTCAACAAAGCCGAGGTCTACGTATTCTGCTTATCATCAGGACCATCTTTGTTCAAAATTATTGCTGGGAAACGATTTTAATTTCTGGTGTTAAAGAAGCATTACATACATTACCACCTTGGACGAATTAACCACTGGACGCGAAATGACAGCCATATTCGCCTTTACCCCTCTGCCACTTACTGTGACCGATAGCCTCAGTAAACGATATCGCGTTGTCAGTGTGATGCTAGAGCTCGTGGCGAAACATTGGTACAAACATAGGAAAAATGATCCGTATTGTTCAGCAAAAAAAATAGCGGGCAATCAAGAAATGTTTATTTTCACGCGTAAGCACAATTTCAACCTATTATAGTAGCTATTTTCCGTAAAATAAATAAAATTTGGTATGTAAACAAAGTAGGGTGACTTAGCCGGTTTGCCGGCCCCCTTTAGTTCTCGGCCATTACGGAAACATAACCAGCCCCCCTACTCAAATGGCCAAAATTCTATTCATTTGAACGCTATGCTTACTATTAAAACTAAATAAGCAAAAATAAGCAATAAACTATAAAATTACGTGCCGTAAGCTTGACAATTCTATACAATACATCGATTGTATTGTACATCATATCATCATCATACGAACGATACATACTATACAATACCCGCAAAAATTGGTCGATCGTGATTTCATACAATTTTCTTACGTTACGTGTCCAGTGGTTAATTCGTCCAAGATTACCACGCAACGTAACGCGTACAAAAGACCGCGCCTGCGAGTAGTTTTCGACCTTCTTCTTAATCTTGGGCGCGGCTTTGACAATGAGCTGCATGGTAGTAGAGTCCTCGCCGAGCTCGTTGGACCACCTCTACAATGCCTAAACAATTACGGATGTGGATTTATTGACACCATACAGGTCTGGTTATCCACCTTCTTCTTGATTTTGGGTGCAGCTTTGACGATGAGCTGCATGGTGGTGGAGTCCTCGTCGAGCTCGTTGAATGCCGCCACGTGGTACATCTCTACAATGCCTAAACAATCTCAGATGTGGATTTATTGAGGCAAGTACTCACCATGCAGGTCTGGTTTTCCACCTTCTTCTTGATCTTGGGCGCGGCTTTGGCGATGAGCTGCATGGTGGTGGAGTCCTCGCCGAGCTCGTTGGATGCCGTCACGTGGTACATCTCTACAATGCCTAAACAATCTCAGATGTGGATTTATTGAGGCAAGTACTCACCATGCAGGTCTGGTTTTCCACCTTCTTCTTGATTTTGGGCGCGGCTTTGACGATGAGCTGCATGGTGGTGGAGTCCTCGCCGAGCTCGTTGGAGGCCGTCACGTGGTACACGCCGGCGTCTGCCGCGGTCACGTTCTTTATTACTAGCGACATGCTCTCATCGTCTTCGTGCAGGAATCTGGATTGGGTGGGATATGAAAATAATTTATGGTTAAATAAAATTGTAATTTTGCTCAATTCTTAGAAGACTTGATCCATACTTTCGGTCAAAACATCCCCGCAGTAATCTAGACTAGAGCAAAACTCAGAAGTAGTTGGATACTTAAGTACGATTTCGGCCCAACGATTGCGTTTATATTACAGTAAGTTGCAATGAGGCCTTTTCAAAGTGACACTTAAAAACAAAAATAGTAATTATTTGCTTCACTAGACGGCGTTGATAGACAAGTGAAGTGCTAAAATTGGCTTTGAAAAACAAACGACCGCTGTGCTTAAAAAAAGGGATTTTAATTTCTTGGCGTTCATTGGTTATTAGCGGTGTTTTCATGTGAATTGTGTTTTCTTTATCCTACGTCTTAAACGTAGACCCGGGTACCCGGGTCGGGTATACCCGGGTATACAAGAGAATTTGGAACCGGGTAATAATTGATGAAAAACCCGGGTACCCGGGTATAATAAAAAATATTTTATTTTACTGTCTATAGCAGCACTCATAATTTAAATCTGCTGTACAAATCCCTATAATCGACAAAACCTACTTTTACAGATAGGCTGTCCAATCATTCTCTTAATTCCTTGGCATTTTCAAAAGCTAGTTTCATTAACAGGACAACATGAATGATAATAAACCAATAACTTTTATTGTTCCTTTTCTATTTTACATGAATAATAAGCTTTTATCACTGTTAAGATGTCTGCGCGATTTTTCTAAAGTATTTCTATAACCATCTGAGCAACTTTTTTAAAGAAATGCAAGTAGAAAATAGTCGAAATACGAGAACACCGTCTTGCCGAAGACGGATCATTTTATGTTATGTTTTTTTCGATAGATAGTTTCTGGGAGTACCTAGTTGTTTTTTCTTGATAAATACACTGTCTAACCAATCGATTAAGTTCCTTAAAGCGGGTTTTCTACGAATAAAACATTTCTTTTTGCCAAAGATACATGGTTCGAAAAATTAAAAAAATACTTCCCAATACTAATACTTGATCTTACTGACTAAAACAATGTTTTAGCTGTCTAAAGTAGGGTCAAATTAATAGATCACATTTAACACTTCATCAAAATTTAACAACGTAACCTTCTAACGGCGGGCACATAATATTGATTTTATTAAAGTAACTTTTTTCAGTTAATAATAAGTAAATATTAATTGCTGTAAAAATCACAAGGAAAGCAAATTTACGATTTAGTTTGATAAATAACACTGGACTAACAGATGTCAGATGTGTCATGTGATCTAAATTGCCCTACTTTAGTTACTTAACTTAGGGAATATCCATATCTCTCTAGCAAAAATATCTTTATTTTCATTAGTGGAACAATCATATAAAGGGATTTAAGTCTTAAACGATTAAAATTTAACGGTGGTTATATTTAATTGAGCGAAACACATGAAAAATGTGAAGTTTTATTTGTATTTGAAGATACCCGGGTACCCGGGTATTCCCGGGTATTGAAATAAATAATACCCGATACCCGGGTATGAAAAAAGGCCGGGTACCCGAAAACCCTAGACTTGACCCTTACCTGTTTATCAACGCCATCTATCGATCCTACAGTTTTTTTTTGTTAGTATGAAAAGCTGTCATTGATCTGACAAAGTAAAGGGTTCAGCTGTTAAGAGCGCGGGCAGTTTTTCCTCAATATATTGATTAAAGAGTCTCACTTGTGTCGGGTATCAGCCTCGATGATCTTGCCATCGTGCTTGAAGATGATGGAAGGCTTGGGGAAGCCCTTGCACTGCAGCTCCAGCATGGCGGAGCCGCCCGCCGACACGATGGCCTCGCGGTGCTCGATCACGAGGGTTGGCTTCTCTGGCTCGCGGTGGAGTTCGTGGACAGCCCCTGAATACAAAATTGCACTTTGGTAAGGCTGCCTACGTACCGACAGGTGCCTAGATTAGCTCCTTCTTTGTTGTATCAAGAGGAGAATGCAATCTTTACGCATACCAAACGGCATGTTGGTCTCGGTCATACGTAGCATGTCTTTCGCAACACACAGCCCCCCCACCAAGCCTATTAGGCTTCGCGTCAGGGCTGGGTCGTTTTCAACCCTGCCCCACCCCCCAACAATCTCGAAAGATTGAGAGGGGGCCGGACAGAGGGAGATTAGCTCCTAAATACATCTAGGATACACGGTGAACGCACTGGAAGGTGGGTCACTAGGATAGGAGCCTTGGGCCCGTATTTATAAACCGATCTCAAGAGCGATCTCAGCTGATACTCTCTCAAGATGTGAACAGCATCTTAAGTTGCTTATTAATTAATAATCAGATATCAAGAGCGTATCAAATGAGATCGATCTCAGCTCTTAAGATCGATCTTAAGAGCAGGATCTTAAGTTCACCTTGGTTTTTATATAGCAACATGACATTTTTGAGTTGAAATTGAATATAAACTCAAACTATAAAAAAATATCATTTTATAAATTTGTACTCCCATGCCGCGCGGGCATTGAAGAATTAAAACTTAAATAAAATATCACTTTATTTTGTACTTCAGATCATCTTACGTGAGGAAATACGAGTACGTAATGTAATCGGACCGGGCGTATGGCGTTGTTAGCGTGATTCTGAACGCGCCTTCCGCATAAACGAAAAATTTTCAAGTCAAAGAACCATGTTTGGCCTTTCAAAGCATTTGGCGGACTATAGAAGACTTAAGTCTTGGCTTAAGTATGTTATTCTGTGGCTGTATGATGCAAATGTGCCTTTGCCTTTTCTGTTTCATGAACAAAAATAAAACCGGTCAAGAGCGAGTCGGACTCGCGCACCGAGGGTTCCGTACCATCATAATTGCACCATTAAACCACACTGCAGAAGAGAATAATAAAATTAGTATTGCAGTTTTAGGTCAGCGCCATCTCTTGACCGATAGTGGAACTAATGTTAACTTTTTAGAAATTTGATAATTTATAAAAAAGTGTGCTATATTGAGACATCGTTTTATTTTTCCTGTAATTTTTATATAAACTGCTATCACATAGAATTATTTCAGATTTTCCTCTTTGCAAACTTCGGAGATAAGGAGGGACGGTATTTTTTTTACATTTTCATTTGTAAAAAAAATACCGTTTACCGTCAATCGAAAACTATGCGGCCTAAAACAAAAATAAATTATTGAAAACGTGCAAACGACGCTCTTTCATATGATACCCCACATGCCCTAGTAGCTCCACTTCAAATTTTTAAGACCCCTTTTCAGTCCCTGTGGTAAAAAAATTATTTATTTATTTCTTATTTGCAAAATAGTTGGGCAAATGTCATCTCAAACCATTCTAAATTTCAAGTTGATACCATTTGTAGTTCTCAAGATATCCAGCTGTGACAGACAGACTGAGTCACACCATAAGGGTTCCTTTTTTACCATTTTGGTACGGAACCCTAAAAACGAAAAAATTGGCGGGATATCGTAATTATTATTACTAATACATTTCGCAATTTATGTAATTTCGTAATCAATATCATCATAATGATTACCTTGTTTATTATATTTTGAAACTCCATAGTTTTGTTTGACGACCTGATTGGTGCAGTGGTCAACATGCCGCCTACCACGCAAGAGGTCCCGGGTTCGATTCCCGGCCGGGCAGAAATTGAAATGATGAATTTTAATTTCTGTGACGGGTCTGGGCGTTACTATGTATAATAAGTATATATTTAAAAAGTATATAAGTAGTATATCCGTTGTCTAGTACCCATATTACAAGCTTTGCTTAGTTTGGGGCTAGATGGCGCTGTGTGAAATTGTCCAAGCATTTATTTATTTATTTATTTATTTATTTTATCCACGTATAAGTACCATACGTAACAGTTCAAAATAAAATAACTATCCCGCGCGCGCACGCTCTCAAGTAACGGTTTTGCAGCACTTGGCAAACACGCTCTCAATCATCATCTCAAGAGTGATCTCAAGTGCAGAGTTTTGTTTATCAATATAAGTGATCTCAGTTGATACCAAGAACTTAAACCTGAACTTAAGTATGATCTATTGATTAAAACAGCATCTCAAGTAGGTATAATCTCAAGATAGCTCTCAACGTTGAGAGCGGTTTATAAATACGGGCCTAAGTGTCGCTCGATTTCAATGGTAGCTGTTTAACTCACCGATTATTCTAAAATATTACTCTAGCTATAAAATGAGATACGATAATGATATCACAGTAAACCCACTTGTATCCCAGACATTATAGAAACGAATATGAACCAAACCCGATACTTTACCTTGCACGGTGAGTTCGGCGGAGCAGGAGATGTTGCCGGTGCTAGTTTTGGCGACGCACGTGTAGAGGCCTGCGTCTTCAGGCTTCACGTGCTGGAATACTAGCGCGAGGGAGTCTTCGTCATCGCCTAGTAGCACCTGTTCCAAAACAATTTATTAATAATTATATCATATCGCAATTCAGTGGTCATGCTAGAGGGGCTGCTGCTGTATTTTATACTAGGCTTATTTTATACTAGATTTCCACACTAGGCTTATTTTACATCTTGATTTCCACATTAGGCCAACGTCTACCGTAAGAATAATTACATAAATTATAAAGATTATTCGATTGAAGCGGTACTTACAAAGAGGAGTGAAAGATAATCATTACAATTTGAATGACGAGAGAGAGAGACGAAGAAGTTCCTATAGAAAGTTTGTGTTTGTTCACCTGTTGAATATGCGGTTGGTACCTATCTTTTCAGTACGTGTAAATTTTCTGAATTTTGTTTTTATGAAAGAAAATGAATAGGTATAATTTAACTGACCTTGAACCTCTCCTCAGGGTCGAAGGGCAGTCCGTCCCGTTTCCAAGAGAACGCAGCCTTCTCACCCTTGGCCAGCAGACCTTCACCTCCAGGCGCCAGCTCGAAGAATATGTTCTTGTCATCTGTTAGAGCAAAGAGTTTCATTGGTTTGATTTTTGATAGTTACTGTCGCACAGGATATTTCGGTAGTAAGGATCGCATACTTTTTACTCGACTACGGCAAAGCATAGCATAACCCTCCTTTATGATTTTGACCGGTATGTATGTGAGTATGTATGTATGTATGTTCATCAGTTGATGCAAACTGCTTACGTTACCGTAAACTATCGGATGTACTGCTCACAGTCAATGCGAGTGAAAAAAACAAAATGATAGTTTACGATAACGTAAACAGTTTGCATCAACTCATGGTAGGGCAGTAGCCCTTAGTGATGAACAGTATTCCCTCATCATAACTTCTAAACTATTATCATAATTTGACAAAAGAGGTAACGTTAGAAGCGTCTTAATTGTCCGCTGGTTATAGGCTATATTGACATCAGATTTAAATTGAATATGGCAACCCTCTAATCTAGAGGACTTAAAGTCATGAACTAAAATAGTTATTTGCTATACGAGTGACCAAAATCAATTTGTGCTGCGAGTGCCGACTTTAAGTCACGAACTAGCGAAGTAGTCTAGAATTGATTTACGAGCGTAGCGAGTGATTCTAATATAGACTACTGAGCACGGGAGTGATTTAATTAATGTCACGAGGCAGAACAAAATTTTGGTCTCGTGTAAAACATACAACTTTTCACCTCTACCAGCGAGAAAAATTTTACGTGAGTTTCCTGGTAAAAAGCTAAATTTCAGCATTAGAAACTTGTTACCTACTCAATTCTTTTGGAGTTAGACAGCTATCTTCATTGTTGGACGCACTCGTTTTTGTAGTTTATCACAAAAAATAGTTCGATCAAACCTAAGCTAAAAAATTTTTTCATAAAGTAGATTTCCACCGCTTTGTTTTACATTATTACGTTGTGCTTTTCTTTTATTCATTAATATCCCATTTTATTTATTTATTTATAATCATAAAACACTAATTTATTAAAAAAAAACATTTTTTTCTTATTTTTTCTATTTATTTCATACATGCGACCTCATTTCGTCCATACTCTTTATTTCGAATTATCAACCTTCTTTTTTTACAATCCTTATTTAAAACTCTTTGGTATATCCGTGGATTTTTTTTTCTTTTTAATCCATGTATGACACCATAAAGCATTCTATCTATCCTTTTCTCACATCAATTTTACAAGTGTCTATCCTTGTCTCTTTATTTCTTTTTTCTTTATTATTTTAAAAGTTGGCATTAGAAATTAAAAAAGCACTTTGCCTCTTGTTTTTACGCGCCAAAAGCGCCCTTTTCGTGCTGGAAAGGTGAAAAAAATATTTTCTAATGATGCCGTGTTGGGTATTTTCAAATATATACAGGCTGTCCCAAAACTTTGCCACACGTGACCCGGAGGGAAAGTACCTTAAATATTGAAGATAGGAAATTTTACTGAAAGAAGACTTTATTTTGATTTTAAAAATAATTGGAACTGCATTCAAAGATTTTGAAAAATCGCCTGCCTTAACCAGGAATCTAATTTTATAATTATTATTTTTTATTATTATTTTTACGATACCAATCGATAGGGTTCCTTATAAGGATTATTTTTCTTAAGTAATAAAGCATCTTAAACAAAAGGAAGACCATGAAATTTATCATTTAAATTTAAATTATTACGGATTGTCTAAATTTGTATGGAATCATATGCGATTAAAAAAAACCTTTGAATGCTGTTCCGTTTCTTTTTAAAACAAAATGAAGACTTCTTTCAGTAAAATTTTCTATCTTCAATATTTAAGGTACTTTCCTTACGTGTGGCAAAGTTTTGGGACACCCTGTATATATTGTTAGCTTAATGATTGTGGACGTGAATAGAACAATAAGTCATAAGACCGCTAATTACTGGTTACTACATCAACATTTGAGGTGTAGTGTAAACAACAGAGTCATAAATAAGTAATAATTACATACTCAACCCTTTAACAACAATGGTAAAACAACAAGTAAATCAGCGGGTCACGTCTAATTTCAAGTCGTATTTTTGGCCACATAAATACTGGAGAACGTCCAAATGCTGTTAAAAATGTGGCACACTTGTAAATATAGCGCGTTACGTCTGTTCATCATTCATTTCGAGTTTATATGACAGCACGCCAAATATTTCTTTTGATTTCAAGATTTGTTTACTGTCTTCTGATAATAAATAATTGCGATTATAAAATTAGTCTTATATACCTAACTGATAGATCTATTACAGCACAATCGAAAATCGAATACTCTGTTAAACTTTTTTTTAACGAAAGGGAAATAATTTACTTCCTATTAGGTATACTATGACTAGTAATAGTGGCCAGTGAAGAACCCACTAGCCACTCCTCACTGATAAGGCTTAAAAAATAAGACAAATGGAAATCAGAAAATCAGAATGTAACATCAAGGCAGGGGCGTGCATTGGTTTTCAAGCTAGGTAGGCACTCTAGCTAGATCTAAATCACCGTAACCATCAGTATAATTCCACACAGTATTCGTTGTCGAAAACAAAAGACAGGGAAAGCAAAACAGTAAATTCGAATGGCGGCAACGCTAGCCAAGACGTGTTAACCATGTAGTAATCAAAATGTCTGAAGATTTTACCTTTTAGTTGTGTAAAATTAGTATTTGGTCCTTACTTGGGCTATCGAAAGAAACTATTTTTACTTTATCTACGAACGAAAACTGTGCGAAAGGATACCGTATTTTTTTTTGTAAACAAATCGAATTCTCACCACAATCGGCACACTCTAATTTCTCCATTATTTAATTAGGTAATAAATCACAAAACACACATCAATTTCTTTTTTCTTTCTCAGTAAAAACACTAAACAGTCACCCAAAACAAAATAAATAAAACAATAATAAATCAATAAAATAAAAAATTAAATAAAATATCTCTCTTATTAACTCGCGCGTGATGTCAAGTTAAGAAGACAAAAAAACAGGAACTAACGAAACTAAAAACAAACAAAATATGGCAATTGCATTGCATCTTTATTTCCGAAAACAAATATTCTATTCTTTACTAAGCGCGGGTGTCAACACTCTTAGGACAACGTAATAAAGTTGAGACTTGTTAAATTCACCCGCACTTGTGAGATAATAAACTCTGAATTGGAGCGGGCGAATGGGGAATGTCCGAAAAAAATCAAATTGGCTGAATATTTTTTCATAGGTCCCTTCAGAACTTTCGGTTGCGTGAAAAATTTAAAAAAATGAAAGTCTCTTCGACTTTACAAATATAGGAAAGTAACAGCAGAATGGAGATTAATGCCTTTGCCATCACCTGCTACAACCACAACCAAGGAGGTTTATACCACAACATGGTATTAAAAAAAAAATTCAACACAAAATGTCAAAATTGTTTTTTTTTAATTCTTGTTGTCATAGTGGCAGGTGTTGGCAAAGGTACAACCTCCATTCTGCTGTTACTTTCTTACATTTATGAAGTCGAAGAGACTTTCATTTTTTTTTTAATTTTTTCACGCAACCGAAAATTATGAATTTTTTTTCTATAACTAAGGGAGAGCATTCCTACCTATGAAAAAATATTCAGCCTATTCGATTTTTTTCGGACATTCCCCATTGTGCATAGGAGCGAGTGAGACAGATAATATCGTTGGCTACATAACTCGGAAAAATTCCCGAGTAATCATGCTTACTTAGCCCTATTAATTTGCGGAGGTCACGGTTTTGAACGTTACACGTACAAATAGCGCAATTCTTTCTGTGGTCGTGTAACTTTGACCAGAAAGTTAAAAAGTTTTGTAGGAGTGTTTAATAGTAGTTTGGTTATTTATTACAGAAGCAAATTATTATTTTATACTTTAACATTAGTGACTAGTGGTACCTACATGGGCATACCGAGGGGGGCAGGGAGGGGCACCTCCCCCCCTAGATTTTGTTTACCTCCAACTACCTACTATATATACTGTTGTCGATAAAAGTTCTGATTTGCTATTTGCAATACTATAACTTTTAAATTCGTGCACCCGTTCACAACTGACTAAAAAACGCGTTGGACTGCCTATTTTTATTATGGGCAAGAGTACAAGATCAGTGAATGAAACTGACAAAAGAATCGCGCTGCGCGGCCTTTTTCTTGCAATAGGCAGGATTAAAATACAAGGTTAGTGGATAAAAATAACTGACTATAAATCGTGCTGCGCGGCCGTTTTCTAAAAACTAAAAAAAAATGCTGCACGACCTTTTCTTCTTCAGATATTTTGAACTTCTTATCTGGCAACCCTTCTCGAGAATGTATGGGAAATAAAGCTCATTAAAAAATACCTATTTTTATTTATGTTTATTTATTTGACTAGGTGCTTATGAAAAATCTGATTTGCCCCCCTGCACGCCCCTGTCAATGTGTAAGTATTGTTTTATTTTGGTTGTATGGTAACAGATTTTATTTTATGTGTGTGTATGTACAATGCGATTAAATAACACAATAGACAGTGATCCGTTGCAACTTCACTCGAAAAGGTATGGCAGAAAGACAATTTTACAGATTAAAATACGTCGTTTTGTACGTTTTAAATTAATCGCATTGTACATTTGAGTATAGCTGGCGCAATATACTTCGATCATGATCGAAGGCAATATAATTTAAACTTAACCATACACAATGAGGCTTGCGCACTAAACAATTTCTACCTAATTTTAACTTCCAAAATGAATTAAAGCAAATAAATAAATGATTATGTGCAAGTCACGTGTTACTAAAAGTTAGTTTGCGCGAGCTATAAGGACTAGGAGTATGCTTTTACGTATGCATACATGCATGCATGTCAGTCGCCCCAAGAGGCCATACCTGATAGAACTGTAATAAGCTATCGTCCCTACTAATGCGCGTACTACATTACCTAACGAGATTTATGTATTAACATAACACAACATCATGAAGTAAAATTGGGAAATCGAACGATAAGCAACTCACCGACTACAGTGACCCTCGCCTCAGTGTCCACCTCCCCATAGATGTTGGTAGCCTTGCAGGAGTACGTGCCGGCGTCCGTGGGGCTCACGTCGGCGATCACCAGCTCGTAGCAGCCCTTGTCCGCGCGCGTGCGGATTATGGACACGCGATCGCTCTCCGAGGACCTCACGATCTCCTTGCCGTCGCGGAAGCTGTAAATATCACTTTAATGTGAGATTTTCCAAGACCAAAAACGATATTAGTCCAAAAAATCTCGATAGACGGCGTTTCAAAGCCGAGCCACACCCCGGACACTCCATACAACCGCGCCATTATAAACATATGACGTCAAATGACGTTTTTGTACACGCGCAACTGTGTGTGTAAGTCTAGGGCTACTGTGTAGTTTGTACTGTATGAGCGGCGTTCAATTCATAATTCGAATTTTTGGTAAATAAAGTTACGACGCATTGCTTAGAATATCAAAATAAGTTGACAGTTGACAAACACGACTAAAAAGTTAAGACGCATTGCTTTGAATATCAAAATAGGTGAACTTTGACAAACATGACTAAATGAGCACACGATTCGGCACTCGAACTCGCGGGGTGGGGTGAGGTAATTGATTGTGGGGCGGGGCGGAGTGTCTTTTCTGTACGGTAGTATACTTACATCTATTCTGTAGCCGAGCCGTCGTATAGTTGCTTATAATATTGTCTATCGCCGTTTTAACTCCCCCGTTTCGTTTATCACTCTCCAAAGCGGAGGAGTAACCTACAGCATTTGCGATCAAAATGTTCAAAAAATTGCATGCAATAAATTACTTAGTATGAAGGGGGCTTATCTTAACGGCTCGGCTTTCATAAAAAGCCATCTATCGATTTTTTCAAACTATTATTTTATTTTTTATTTGGGCTGTCAGAAAATCGCCTATTACAAAAGGAAAGAGTCTCTAATGATAATACACTTAGATACGATATATGAAAATGTAAGGAATAGTACTCACAATTTTACATCAGGGTTGGGATCGCCTTTGACTTTAACCATGAAACGCAAGTATGTATTTTCCATGATTTCAGTGTCCTTCAACGCTACCAAGAAGTATGGTGCGTTCAGAGCATTTCTTTCCTTCCTTTGTTCTGAAGTCACTGAAATTATTAGCATGAAATATTTTAGATCCAACCGCAGATAATATCTTAACTAGTTTCTTTTAAGGCCTCAACATGCATCAATCCAAGCGGGTCGATCTGTGATAGAGTGAAATCTAACGTAACTCTAATACGCTTTGGGTTCAAATCAGTGCGCGTTCCAACGCGGCGGTTACGTAGAGGTCGAGCGCCGAATCCTTGATTTTTACATGTTTTTATTACTTTCCTTCGCTTTCCGAATGTTCTGTTTCCGAGAAGTTTTGATAATAAACCCAAAAACGAGGTCCACGGGTTTTTTACATCAAAGGTAATAATAACATTTTTATAAATGTTTTCAATTAAATCTATTGTGTATTATTTCAAATGCATTATATATTTTTTCTATGATAGCTTCACGCGCGTAGTCTTTCAATATTTTGAATTGAATATTGGGATTTGACGCATGTTAACGCCTTAATCTAAAGACGAACACAATAACATGCATACAATAATCTTATATTATTTCTAAGTCTAAACAACAGTGCCTAAAGTGCCAAAATACCGGAAGATTACAGAGCAGAATAGGTTCTAGATGTTATATTGCTTTACGATGTCTTAATAGATGATGTCGCGTACGCATGCATAGATAACGATAAATAATTTGGAGGTAGTTTAATTATGATGAGGAATAGAAGAGGACTCACACTCGTGAACGACTAACTGAGCCGTGCAATGGGCGTTTCCCTTAACATTTTCAGCCCTCGCTGTGTACAAGCCAGAGTCGTCCTCGCGGCAATGCATGACCTCGAGTCGGTGCTGGTCGGTTTTGGAGGATACGGAGACGCGGTCCATGAGCTTGTCCGTAAGAGGCTTGTTGTCCTTCAGCCAGGTCACCTTCACGGAATCCATGGACTCGTGGAGTGCGCATTCGAAGACGGCGTTCTCACCCGCTGAGAATTCAAATTGATTAACGGGGAGAGTTCGTACTGTTATTCTGTTATGTTCCGTCAATTTTAGGAAAAAATAGTTTTTTATAAAAATAATATTGAAGAAGTACGAACTCTCAATGAGGGATACACATAAATGAGGTATAAGCATGTTGTTAGATCAATGTGTCGTGTAGGTTAATCATCTACAAGCGTATATACAAGCACTAAAGTGTGTCTACTTCTACTACGAAGTGTTTGTAAACACTACCTATGTTATGGTACTTACGCTCGATGTTCTGCCCCTCCAAAGTTTTCGAGAAAGCGGGCCTGCCATCTTGCGACGCCGACTTAGAAATAGTCCTCGCAGATTCGTACTCGCTAGCAGATCCGTTAGCAACAGCTGTTTTGGAGTACTGACTTTCCGAAGAATACCCGCCGTTTTTGGTACTTCCATACCGTGACTCTGATTTGGAAGTAACGCTTTCCATTTTATCTCCTTCGATACTAGCCTCAAGGCTGTACTTAGAGCTACGGCCTTCTATCTTGGTTCCATTATTGGTGGAATCAATGCCATACTTAGATGCGATACTATCAATTTTACTAGACGCTTCGTAGTTGGACTCGATACCGTATTTGGATGCGATGCTATCGCGTTTGCTAGCGGTGTCATAGCTGGAGTCCGTGCTAGACTCGATACCAGCTCTAGCGCTAGAGTACTTGGATTCGATGCGCGAGAGTGCGCTTCCTTCAGTGCCTCCGATTTCATATTTTCCACCTTCTACACGAGAGCCGCTCTCACGGCGACTGTAAGAAGATCCCCCAGTACTATCATACGTCGATGATGATGACTCGTAGCTTGATAATTTTTTACTGCTACTGGAGTATTCTGTGAAATATATAAAAGGATTGGTTTAGGAACTAAACATTATAAACATCATACAACCCGCGCATCTTTAAATCTTTTAAAACGTACCTCCAGAGAGTCGCGAACTGCGACTATACCTCGACATCTCTTCGTCAACAGTCTGCTCGGCGGTTACAGTTTGACTGATTGCCGCGACGCTCGCTGCAGACTCCGCGCCAGCTGAGCTGACTACTTTCTCCGCTTCTGTGCTGGATTTGACAACACTCTCTGACGATACAGCTACAGAGCTCTCTTGTTGAACTGATGATTGTTGAGTTGTCTGACTCACAGAAGATTCTTGTGCGTTTACTGACTTGGCTAATTCAGTAGCTTGAACAGTCTCTTGATTGACTGCGGTTACTGATTTAGCAACAGTTTCTTCTGCTTTTTTTTCAACTGCCGCTGTCTGAGCGACTTGAGCCTGTTGGACAGCCTCTTGCTTTACGGTACTTTGTGCTGAAGGTTTTGTTTCAGTACGAGTTGCAGTAAGTTGAGACGCTTCTGCTTGTTTTACTGACAATGATTGTTGTTGAGTAGTTTCAGTTGAAGATTTCTGTTCAACTGTTGATGCTTGAGCCTGATGGACAGTCTCGTGCTTTACGGTGCCTTGTACTGAAGATTTTGTCTCAGTAGCAGTAGCAGTATTTTGAGTCGCTTCTGTTTGTTTTACTAACGAAGATTTCTGTTCAACTGTTGATGCTTGCTGAGTTTTCTGCTCGACACTTGATAGAGATTCTTTTGTAGCTACAGATGACGTTTCAGCCGATTTCTTGGCTTCTTGAACTTTTACCGCTGAAACGTTTGTTTCAGATGTAACCGCTTCTTTTTTGTCGAGAGAAGCCGCTACAACTGTCTGTTGAGTAGATTGTGAAGCGGACTGTGTGCTTTCCGAAACTTTCGAACTTTCAACCGCCACTGAAGTTTTTGATTGTACACTAGATGTGACTTCACTCTTAACACTACTAGTAACAGCCGACGCTCGAGTTTCACTAACCGAAGAAACTTCTGTTACTTCTGATTTTGATATTTTAGTCGCTATCTCAGTTTCCGTGGAAGCTTTTCTTTTGGTTGTTGACTGTTGTGTTTCTTCTTTCTTGGATACTTCTGCAGCTTGAGACTCCTCGATACGTGATCGCTTTTCTTGAGTCTCTTGTTCAGCTTCGTGCTCTCTTTTCTTTTTTTTCTCCTCTTGGGGCTCGGGCGAGGGCACTCGTGGTGGCGAGACTACTTGTAAGTCGTCTGCAGCGTGTTCAGCTAAAGCAACTGTAGAGGAAAGTAAGATATTTAGCTTTCAACACAATGATAACAGTCAATATCTAGTGGATTCAACTCCAAACTTACCAACGTCACTGACGTTTTGTTTGATTTCCGTGAGCCAATTAGTCTTCACGTACTCTTTGTGAGCAGTGAGGGTGATGATAAGAGGTGGGTTTTTCTGGTGTAGTTCAAACCTGTAAGGGTCACCAGGACGGTCCTTGGCCTCGACCTCTGGGAGCTGTGAAACAAACACCGGCTGAAGTAAACTGAGCGCTATTTGGACATATTCCAAGCGTAATGTATTATATCGCTTCTCCGCTGCTATTTTTGTCGTAGAAAGTCAAGATTAATACAAGATTGTGTAATTTAAATGCAACGTTTTTTCAAACACATTGTGCAATCACTTCAAACTATTTTTTACATAATGATTACTAGTAACATTAGTGATGTAGAAACCAATGTGTAATAATGTAGAATGTAGAAAGTAAATAATCAGAACTCACCTTGACGATATCTTTTAGCACAAACACCGACCGGTCTTCGGAGACCCTCTTGACTTTACAAATGAGGATCCTAGCCCTGAAGAGGAAGAGATATCTCTCTTTCCCCTTTCCTTCCTCGTCGGTGACGGTGAACCAGTCGTGGGTGAGCAACCGGCCTAACTTGTAGATGTTCCCTCGGTAGCCTTCGATGCTCGCGAGGAATTTGTTGTCAGTCGACCGGTTCGGCACAGAAAGGAAGAGGTCTAATGCTTTTTGAAGATCTGTGCAGTCGTCGCCTAGGCGTTTGGAATACTTCACAAGTTCCTGAAGGAAAAAAATCGATTATTACCAGAGGCCGGAATAATCTGCCGGTCATTCCAGGTCCGCATTGAAATTTTTTAAATAATAATTTATTAATTTTTGAAGTGACACGCTGAAAAGAAAGTTTTAATTCAAATAACATTCATTAAAAATATGACCAAATACAGAACTTCCTCCTTTTTTGGAGTCGATCAAAAAGAGTATCCAAATCATATTACTTAAAGGCGGACCTGGAATGACCGGCTGATTCCGATGCCTATTACTGAAACTATTTGTAAAGATAAATAAAAAATGGGAAAAACTTTATTGCATCTAGGTATGTATTATGTTACTTGATCATGATTTCATTCATATTCTTAGATAAATTATAGATAAATCCAGTAACAGTCAACGGCCACGGGATTTCCGTAAGTAAATACTTTTGTAAACCCTATCCTATTTCGATTACATTAACTCCCACATTCAAAGTAACCTAAAGTTTCTAACGTGAGATGTATTTTCTAAAACAATGTACCGGCTGTAAAGTTTTAATGAATCAGAGGTGTTGTTTCCGCGCGTGACGTCATCGTCGCTCGCCGGGCGGCGTACACGCAGCTATCTTTAACCCGCATCTG
This sequence comes from Agriphila geniculea, assembly GCA_943789525.1. Taxonomy (NCBI): domain Eukaryota; kingdom Metazoa; phylum Arthropoda; class Insecta; order Lepidoptera; family Crambidae; genus Agriphila; species Agriphila geniculea. The sequence continues at coordinate 26,679,664 of OX038871.1, forward strand.
GAGCTTGCCAAACACAATCCGATCGAGCTTTTTATTCGATAGCTATTCGCATGTACCCACTCTAAATATCGCTGAATTTATACACGCGTTATAGGTCGATGACCTGATAATACTTGGGAGTTAGACAATTTTACTACGTCTACTGTTGTCAATGCACGATTTGTACCACGGTAAAATACTTTCGAAGAAATTTAAGACTTAGTTTACCTTGAGAAGTAGTTGGTAGTCGTTAATTCTTTGTATGGGTAGTTTCAAGTGCTCGGTGATGCCTTTGTCGTCGCCGAGACTATCAGCCAAGTCCTATGGACAAGAACACAATTATATTTTAACAAGAAAACATAAATATGCGCCAAATGTCAGGAAAGTCAGATTTAAATGTTACAATGTCATTGTCCATTTAATTTTAATATCATAACGAAATATTCAAGTAAACAGTCTCAAAATAGTCAGACCCACTAACCCTGACAAGATTGTCAAGGTGGTCGCATGGAGGCTGATAGTAACTCACATCTTTTAGGTCAACGCATCCCAGTCGTGGAATATTTTCGTCTAGGTTGCAACAAGGCGAAATATCGTAGGTGGTGTAGAAATGATAACATTGCATAAGCGGAAATAACGTTAAATTTGAACGTAAGCAATTGAATTAAAATTGTAGAATAATTCGGCATAACGCTGAGGGATTAGTTAATTATTTCTTGTGTTACAAAGTTAAACAAAAGCGGTGTTATTACAAAAGATTTTTAAACACCTGTTTAACTTAGATACTGTTCAAATGTGATGCAGTTTCTTTCAAACATAATAAAGTGACGGAATCACACTTAAACAGTGTCTAAATGAAACAAGTTTAAAAATTTAGTAATAACACAGAAGTTTGCTTGTAAAAAATCGTCAAGAGCGATTACGATACGACTATTTCCCAAATCTTTTTTTCATGTTTACATCGGTAACTGCAGCGTACCGATTACAACACGACACGTGTCAATAAACGTCTCGCCCGCGCTGGTCACCGGCCAAGCAATTAGGGGGACATGCGTCGAATCGTCCCACGGAATCGGCTTAATTAGTTCCCGAGATTGATCGGGAAGACGCGCCGCTGTAGGCCATCTCACTTTTCACTCTTGTCAATATTGAGCTTTCAGCTATACAGGGTTATTTGTAAAACACCAACAACCTCGCAGGAGTAGATTACTAACATCATAAACAACAACATTTGTTCTATGACTTTTCCGAAAACCGACAAAAAAACGACTTTCCATACATAATGTTCAAACAGCTGATCGAGTTTTGTATGAAAAGTCGATTTTTTTTTGCTATTTTCGGAAAAGTCGTAGAACAAATGTTGTTGTTTATGATGTTAGTAATCTACTCCTGCGAGGTTGTTGGTGTTTTACAAATAACCCTGTATAGTTAGAAAAATGAGGAATTCATATTTTCTTTAAGACGTTATGAACGAGGATTTCGTATGGATGGGTAAAAGTGGAAATTGATTTCTATAAGAAAATAGAAGAGTAGGAGCTTGCCTATGATAAAATTGACAATTTGTATGAAACTTTCCCATCATTGTAACATATTCTACAGTGAACGCTAACGTTACAAAACTTATGTGTACAAATTTATGAACACTAAAATAAAGGAAAAAATAAGTTTAGTCTAAGTTACATGGAATAAGCTAACAAAAAAGGAGTAAAACTTAGTACATTGATCTCGGCGGTTAAAAAGGAGTCGCATTTCGTCGTATTTTTTAAAGTTAAGAAAATAACATATAATGACATGTTATTACTAATGGCTGACCGTGTTATGATCATATTATTATTCGATACAATGTTATGCTGAAATTAACACGATTCATCCAAATTGATTCGCTTTGGTTGAAAGAACGTAACTCAATGTAACTAATTGAGTTAGGTACGAGGTTTTTTATATTACTAATGTGTGAAAACCAGAGGACAGAGGAAATAGGATCAGATAGATCTTTCTCTACCAAACTCCCTGATTTTAGTTTGTCAAAAAATGCTTAAATAGGTAATTTAACGCTGGATTCATAAAAGTTTTCGGTCTCTGTGACAATAAAATTACAAGTTTCTGAAAATACTTAGGTACTTAATAATTTAGTAATTACTATTTTGAGAAAGTTTAAACTTTTAGTAAAATTATAGTTTTCAGTGTTAACTTAAGTAAGGAAGAGCAGGGCTATTTCGTCAAATGGCTTCGTAATTACCAGTGACATCTATGTACAGATAGAGAATTTCGTTTTATTTGTGACGTATACTAGGTAGCGCTATTAGCGTGTATTCTGTTCGATTGATATGCATAATTCCAAAGCCACAATTTTTCAATGTGGAAGATGCGAAAACGCTCTACAAGATAATTTTTGTTTTAGGTAGTTTTTGTGGCTTTTTCGAAGTCTGATAAGGTAAGTAACGATATTAATAACTAGAGATTCTTTGTAGACCATTGGTTTAATCCTACGCTTGCATTTCACAGTACTATCGACTCTGACGTAATAAACCGCGAAAATGTTAAGGCGGGGTAATTCAGTGAGATTGAGTTGACTTAATAACCCCATCGCTTTTGTATGAAGTTGCTTTGTATGGTTATCGATTATTATGACCCCATCCTTAAAATAAATGAAAAATTGATGAAATTGACGGCATAGCCGCACGAAAAGTTTAAAGTATTTTTTCTTGAAACTGAACCATAGTAACGCTCCATAAAGTGCCGATTCTAATTATTACTGTCTTCAGTATTATCTATTTCTGAGTTTTACCAAAATCTATTCATAGATGGCTTGTACAATGTAGTTTGACGTAATTACCCCAAGCGGGGTTATTACATCAGAATTCAGTTTTCAAATTTGCCATGCGTTTTCTGAACTAAAAATATGATAGATCGATTAACAGATAACGCCTTTTACGAGATTACAGAGTTTTGAACTTTCGACTTCTTTTTTTGTGACGGATTAGCCCCGCTCTTCCTTATAGACTGTTATCGTAGACAAATGTATCTACAAGAACTATATCTATAAAGTGAATAGCAAACTGCGCTGTGATAGATTTAGGCCAACCGGAAGGTTAGAAATGATTGCATAAGTTCTAATGTTTCAGTTACCAAGCTATTTAGAATAACTTAAGTATACAAACACTGACTAGCATTTCAGTGCAGAGGAAAGCTTGAAACGATGCGTTTAACAGCGGTAAGCCGTAACCACCGAAATAGAACACCTTGACACGATCAGTGGGAATGGCGGGCTCCGCATTGACGAGCTTTTGCTACACTTCATATACGATTCAATACGTTTTGTAGATAATCTGAGGAAACGGTACTAAAATCGTAATAAAATCCAATCTTAATAGTTTACATTTTGGTATCAGTTTATTCTACATTTAACTGTGAGTGATGATTACTAGTGGTATCTATTATCAAAAAAATAAAATCCTTCTAATATTATAAATGTGAATGTTTGTGGGTTTGGATGTTTGGATGTTTGTTCCTCAATCACGCAAAAACTACTGGACGGATTTGGTTGAAATTTGGCACACAGATAGTAGATAGCCTTGATTAAAACATAGGATACTTTTTATCCCGATTTTCACACGGGAACGGGAACCACGCGGGTGAAACCGCGGGCGGCAGCTAGTAAGAGAAATAAAGCGGAACTGTATTTTCAGATAGATACCATATTACTATTAGTATTTCTACAGAATAAATAATAGTACAAGTGTATTACTAAATTGGGTCCCCACCCTATGAAATTGGCGTTTTTTCTCACAAATAGAGAACCTCGTCACTTCTATGATTTAAAATATTCATCAATTGCTTGATATTATACTGCGTGAAATTTTAATCATTTGGTTCCTGCAATGTGATGGATCCAACATGATTTCAAGTAACTTTTTCATGATTTTTTAGCATCATTATACTATGGGGCCAGCTCTGATAACGCGAAAAAATATCAGCTGATTCATACATTACGGTCGAGTAATTATTGCGCTTTTGCGATTGCGTTTTTTTTCAATGAATAGTAAAAGTTGTTTGTAATCATGAGTGGAACCACCCTACTGCGGGAACCAAATTACCAAAATTTCAGCGCGTATAGAATAATGACCATCATAGACAAGTATCAGTATCTAGTAAAAAAATCCTTATTATAGATTTCTAAGCATAAAAAATACCTAAAAAAATAGTCCTATTTTTGTTAGCAGAGATTATAAATACCTTTTTATCGCTTAACCTAAATGGCATGCGTTATCTTAGTGTTTAAACTTAGTGCATAAAAGTATTAAATAAATAACGTTAATGGTTGTTAAATACTTAAATTAAGAAAATGTTAGTATGGAGAATGCAACTTCTTCAAAATTCTCCATATAAAACACCGATTTCATAGGTGGGGACCTTAAATTAAGCTAAGTACCTGATTATAGCGTGACATTTTAAAGAACTTCAAATATTTTAAGTAATAGGTCTTTGCCTATGAAATTGCCGATATTTTTTCACAAACGGAGAACCTCGTATCTTATCTGAATTAAAATATTTATCAATTGCTTGATCTATATCAAATTATGACCATGGTAATCAACTATCAGAAGGTAATAATAAAATCCATAATTTACTTTTCTTAACATAAAAAAATAGTGACTCCAAAATGACTACTTTATAAGTTGTAAGTTATCCAAAACTTATTTCTTTCCCTTAATTAAAATGGAACAACTTAGCAAACGTAATTTATTTAACAACCGTAACCATGTAACAAAACATGTAAGTATATACAAATGTTTGATCACTAATTTAAGTATTCCATAAGTTTTGTCTAAGTTACGAAATGAAATGCATCTGATTAGGTCCTACTATATGATCGCCGCGCGACTCTCAATGTTTAAGTTATAACATGTGTAACGAAGTTAATAATAATCTATTAAAATGCTATCAAACTACATACTACTACTACTAGCTATCAAATTGCAAATATAGTACCAAATCAATAAAATTGGAATTTGGATACGCTACTTCGCTTGATTTAAAATATTATAGGCTCGTTCACCAGAAAATAAACACAGGACTGTATGCAATCAATCTTCAGCAGAGATGTTTCATATTGATGTTGTTGCGCTATAGCTGCCTTAATGAGAGTGATTTACAAAAACATTATACTCCTGAATCACGTGTAGTTACACACATTTATTGTATTTAGTTTTTTTTTAATTAAGTAATGTTTTAGTGAGATTGTCACGTGGAATACTCAATTAAATGTACAATCCCTGTTGATTTTCGTATCATATAGATTTGTTTTATATAACCCATTCTTTTCAAGAAATTGGAACATGCTGGCATGGCGTAGGAAGAGGAAAAGGTAGTCTTGGCCCACCCCAGAATGTTTACTAACAAAAAATAAAGGCTGAAAAATTAAAAAACCTTTACACAAAAAGAGACTACTGAAGGCCAGCCCCCCTCTGGAAAATATATCTAGATACGCCCATGCATTCTGGTAAGTTTGAAAATGCCACTTTTCAGTGCTTTCTTCTTAGAATAATAATGCGTTATTATTCTATTCTATGGGAGTAACAGAGGTGGTACCAGACATATAAAAGTAAGTAAGATTATTTTTCTACTTAAATAAAATGGTACTATGGTTCATTTCAAATAACATTACTTCAATCTTCAAAGCCCGCAACCCCCCCCCCCCACCCCCCCAAACATTGGGGGTAGAGTCTGCTTTACCCCCAACGTGGCTATATGTTACTCATATCACCTAGTGGGTGGGTGATATGAGTAACAATATTGAAAAAGTTAGGAACCACTGAGGCTTTCTTGCAGTGGATGCCATTCTTTACTAGTATAGAAGAACAAGAACAAAAGTAGATCCTAGATTTTGCCAGTTTACGCTTATCTATTTTTGTTTTCATTAAATAGGTACTAGTTATTGTTCGAACTGCATTTCAATGGTTTATATAATAGTTTGTTTGTTTTTATGGAATCGAGTCAAACAAGTAAGTAAAGTAATTGGTAACATCATAACAATATTATCATAAAATAGTATTTATTCCGTCTATGTTTACATTATTATTATTATTACATAAGACAATCAAGCCAATCAAACTACAAAAAGTACATTTATTCACATAAAACATTGAAATATTTATTATCTTCAGCTTCTTCTATATTCTATTTCAGCATCCAGTGATCATTAAAAGCCATAATATGATAATCAAAATAAAGAAATTAATGGAATATTTGCCTCTAAACTTGAAGACTAGAACACAAACTTGAACTCTTGAGTTTGACCGTATTCTAATAAGACAAAGAGGACAATATATTTAACTCCTTCGTGACACATTAATCCCTAAGAGCACATGTGTTAAGTAGGTCAAGGTCACCCATTGCTCCATTAAAAGCGACCGCGTCCTGCGCGGGCGCATTACGAACGAGAAAAATATAATATTGCCGAAACCAATGCTCCCACGCTCGCCTAAAATAAACGAGACGGTAACACAACACCAGCACGTAACATTGAAATGAAGAAAATAGCGGTTTGAAAAGGCTGCGAGGAGTGGCTTTCTTTGGGGTTGCTGTAGCTACCTGGTTGGTTGCGGGGGTCGAAGTTACAGGTGTTGAACTAGAACACTATCACAGACACACACTTCACTCTGTTGAGTGGTCGATACGTGCGCTGGAGGCGTTAGCGCGGCCGCGGCTTCCGAGCGACTGGGCTGCCCCTTCGGCCACTGATCGCTAAACTTAGACGACATTATGGAGATAGCACCATTTCTCCGTGATGTCACGCTTTCCCACGGTCACTCGCCAGCAAGGTCGCCAAACAAACCTTGGGTTAGTCCTTATCGATAACAGTTCATAAAACTGTACAGAGCTTGGGAGCTTTTCAATGGCGTCCGTCTATGAACAATCGCCAATTTGTTTGAAAAAGTACAAAGTAAAGTTGCATTATTAGTGATTGGAACAGTGACTATGCAAATTCGCGATTCGGCCTGCGATTGCGGCTATCGCTAAGTCGGTCATCGGATGGGTGACCAAACATTTATTAGGTACCTACTTATTTACTTATTTCGAGCACCTCTAAGCTGGTCATGGTCCCAGCTGAATTTTTTTTATGCTTAACGGGATAGTGCGTGGCCTTCCTAACCTGATGTTAAGTGTTAAGTGACGATAAGGCCGAAGAAGGTGGAAACGCACTACACCCAGAATCCTCATCACTGAGGAACTGGCTATCTTACCTCTAATTACCGGAACACATATTTTTTAAATGGTTGTTATGGCGTCAGGAGTTGAAATAAGCCATACCACCAACCAAACAGAGTACCCCCTAGGAATCAAACCCGGGACCCCAGCGTCTTACACGGGTGGGCGAACCACTAGACTACAGAGGCGGTTGCAATTAGGAGTCGTTTACACCTACCAAGCACCGTTGGACGTGCGTGGTGGGTTATTCCATCCTCTCATCCAAAGGTCTGTGCCTGTATTTGGGACTTATGATGAATATTATTAAAACTGTTTTTGTCAGAAAGCATCAAGTAAAAAGGTCGTATAGTATAAAATGTTTGGAACGTTTTCTGTAAGAGGCTAGCAAAGGGAAATCGAAACCATTACCGGCTTCCAGTTTATTATTTCTAGTAATGATACAACAATAAAGTAGGTAGGTATTCCAATGAAACAATGTTTTTATCATGAAACCTTAACATAAAACCTTTAATATTCTTTGGAGTAGCTTATTATTCTTGGTCATCTTTTTGTAGTTTGTAAGATATCTACACAAAAGTCCTCAAACATAATACACATAATAACGTTAAGGCGGTTGTATGACCGAAAGTAGCGCCCTCAGAGGTTTTTATTTAATAAGTTATTAATAGAAAAAGATTTTAATAATGTTTATCGTGGAGATTTTAGGGCCCATGGTCTAGCATTTTTAGAAGGTATCACTACAAGCCCTCGTAGTCATTCGTAGAAGTAGATAGCAAATGTGTCAAAAAGGGCCACTTTTAGAAGTTTTTCTATCTAATTCTAGCAGTGACTACTAGGGAATGTAACCATACCGTCTAAAAATACTAGACTGTGGGCCCTAAAATCTCCACGATAAACATTATTAAAATTGTGTACTAGAATTATAATATTAAATAAAATTCACCGCGGCGCCACTTTCGCTCAAGGTACCACCTTAAGATAATTAATAGGTATATTAGAAAAACGTTGTAATTCTTTGGCGATGTAAAAATATCCAAAGAAATTGCAGCAGGGCAACAAAGCTAACACAATTCGATGAGTCTTCGAATGCAAATATAATCTAGATGCCATAATAATATGTTACAATAATAGTGTTATTTTAAGCGGAATAGTCAGAGGGCAGCGTCAAAACTTGTGGGAGAGAGGATGCGTGGGCATTACATTGATGTTCCAGTAGCTATGGATATGTGTTATGAGGATTCAGAGTTATCTAGAATTTACTATGGATTCGTATGTCTACAAGGGATTCGGTACTACTATGTTTGTAAATCCACTTATAGGTGAAATACCTGAAATTACTAACAGTTGGAACCAAAATTATAGTCTTATCTAAATGAACACTTCAACAAATTAAAAAAAAAACTTTAGATTGCCAATTTTTTCTGACCTCTGTCAGACAGGCGTTAAACCTAGCGTAGAGGTTAAGGGCTTCTCTGATATCAGTAATCTTTGTTTTATGTAACAATAAAGAAAATAAAATTTTCTGCTACTATTTAAAAATGCCTTAAACCTGCTTTAAAATGTGATGTTATATTATTTATTGGTTGAAACCGAGTCACAGAATAATAGTGACAGTGTCCTTTTAATCGATTTCGATGATTCATTATATTAGAGCGACTCAATTTTTATTTTCCCATGAGAAAATTATCAACATAGGTACCGCGTCATACACAGGCATAAAAAGACACCGTTTTTCTTAAAACTCGAACTTCTAATCTTTAGTTCAGAGTTCTATGGTAAAAATTACAAGAATTTTAATTACATATACCAAATACGTCTTACTTTACTCTGTAAATCCAATACCACAATACTGTACCTATGTTAACGACATCAAATCAACAACGTACTAATTACAGTGAATGAAAATAGATGCTTGCAAATAAGTATTCATTTCAGGTAGTTTTGGTTGTTGCATTTGGCATAAATCCATGCATATGTTACTGTAAAAGCCCGTATACGTATAAGAAAATCTTAAGATTTACCAACATGAGTTGGTAAGTGTAAGGATTTTATAAAAGGGAAACCATTTTTCGGGCTTTACCATTAGAGTTTGGCATATGCTAGGTTTTACTAATGACGGTTGGTAAATGTTGGATTGTTTTAATAAAACAGTGAATTAGTTATCATAACATAGTAATTTATTTCAAATTACCCATCAGGAAAATCCTTAAATATTTTTCATTGTCATTTTGATTTATTATTCACTATCATTATTAATTTTAGTTATCTTGTAGGAGTATTTCTAAGTCACACATTACAATAAATTTACCCGTCAGTCAAATCTTTAGAAATTATTATGATTTGATGAATTAATTAGTAATATGTAAAATATAATTTTAAAACACCTTAAAATAAATCTTTTTAAGCATTTACCTCGTCTCTGAGGTAAATTCTAAGATTCACCGAGTGAATGGTGGTAAAAATTCGAAATGAACGATCACAGAAAAGTTCAAACTTTTACCATTAAGAGTTGGTAAATCTTAGGTTTTACTGGAAAATCTTAGGATTTACATAAGTTCGGAGTTTTACAGTAATACATACATGGACTAGACAACATAATATTTCTGATTTTATTTCCTTGACGTTATAAAATAGCTACCTTATATCATAATCAGTGACAATCAGGCTAATACACGTGGCGTTAGAAGTCGAAGTCAAATTAACTTAATAATTCAGCACTTTTGAATAGTCTATATTTTTCTACCACCCGTTTCAGACTTTTTTAACTGGCATGAAGAACGGACGCAAGAAACTCAAAGTGTTTAAAACTAGATAAGTAGATTACGGCCGAATACTCAAAGGCTTCTTAGTTATATTCCATTTGTACCCTATTTAAAGCAAATAAAGATATTTGTATTTGTTAAAATCTGAAGGAAGCTGTCAGTTTCATAGAGTTTCTGTCAAATCTGACGACATTTTGAATTTAAGGTGGCCTTAACTTTAAGATTCGTATTAAAATTTAAGAACATTAACGTTCTTGGTTGTTAAATAAATTAAGGAAATGTTATCATGGAAAGTGAAACTCTTTTCATTCTCCATACAGATCGGCAATTTCATACTTAAACCCCTATTAGAAGGAAAAATATTCCCAAGAGCCTTGACTACATACATACATACACTCACGCCTGTTTCCCATGGGGGTAGGCAGAGACTATGGATCGCCACCTGCTACGATCCTTGCACACTTCTTTCGCTTCATTCACATCCATCAATCTTTTCATACATGCCCTGCGGTTTTTGTCACTGCGTACACCAGCCTTTTTTATAATAACCTCTATCTGGTCCGCGTAGGTTTTTCTGGGACGCCCTTGCGCAATCGTTCCTTCCACATTCGCACAATATATCTCTTTCGTGATTTGCCTTTCATTCATCCTCTCTAAGTGACCAAACCACCGGAGCATTCCTTTCTCAATTCTTGTCACTATATCATCTTTCAGACCACACCTTTTACGAATCACATCATTGCTCACTCTATCACTCAATTTGACTCCACATATTTTCCTCAACGATCGCATCTCTACCGCATTTATTCTGCTTTCATTCTTCTTCTGCCATACCCAAGATTCACTTCCATACATCAGTGTCGGTACCAGCACTCCGTTATGAACAGCCATTCGCACCTCTGCAGAAACGATTTGGCTACTCATAATCGAGTGTAAAGCACCATTCACTGAATTTCCTTTCTTCACTCGTCTTTCTATGTCTTCCTCACACTTTCCGTCCCTTGTGAACAAACTTTCCAGGTATACAAACTCACGGACTTGTTCCACTTTTTCGCCACCTATCATTACCGTACAATCAGTCATTTCTTCATCTCTCTCAAACACCATCACTTTCGTCTTAGTTACATTCACTTTCATCCCTTTTCTCACAAAATCATCATTCATAACAGACATCATTTCCTGCAACTCTTGCGTAGAAGACGCAAGTATAACTTGGTCGTCAGCGTAGAGGAGGCACTTGATTTGAGTCCCATTCATGATAACTCCACAGTCACGTTCTTTCAGACCTCTCATACAACTGTCCAAAAACAGATTAAAGAGCCACGGTGACGCAACACATCCCTGTCTGACACCCCTAGAAATGCCAAACCAGTCAGTGTATGCGCCGTCAATCCTGACGCATGCACGGGAATCCTCATAGAGAGATTTCAGTGCATGAATCAGTCTGCTCTCCAATCCGTATTCGGACAACACCTTCCATAGCTCATTCCTGTCAACTCGATCGTAAGCCTTCTCTAGGTCCACAAAGGCACAGTAAACCTTTTTGTGCTTAGCCAAGTGTTTTCCGGTTAAGCACCTCAAGGAGAAGACCTGATCCGTGCATCCCATTCCCTTCCTGAATCCCGCTTGCACATCCCAAATACTCTGATCAGTTTTTTGCATCACTCTTTCAATCAGTACCTTTGCATACAATTTACTGACAATGCTGAGAAGGCTGATTCCGCGGTAGTTTTTAGCATCCTGCCGTGACCCTTTCCCTTTGTACAGCGGCACGACCACGGCTTTACGCCAGTCTTCCGGTACTTTGCCACTGTTCCAACATTTATTAAAGATCAGGCACAGCCAGGACGCAACCAGCTCTTTCCCACCTCTCAACATTTCAACAGTAATTCTGTCATATCCTGCTGCTTTCCCTTTTTTCATGCTTTTCATTGCACTAATAATCTCATCCATATATATATCTCTTTCATCCTCTTCTCTCTCATCCTCGTCATCCACGCTTTTATCCGAGGCTTTTAGCATAGAGCCATCAGCCTCAAACAAACTCTCAAAATATTTCATCCATTCCTGTAGTACACCTTTTTCATCTGTCACTAGATCACCTTTTTCATCTCTTATCACATTCATTTTGGACTTATGTGATCCACTTCGAGACGTTTTCACTTGTTTCCAGAACAATTTTATGTTGTCTCGGAAGTTGTCACAGAGTTTGAAGTCACACTTTTCTTTCATCTTTCTCTTTTTTTCGTCTACTTTTTCTTTCACTACTTTCTTAATCCTCTTATACTTCCTTGCAACTGCATTTCTTCTGTAACACTTGCATTCACCCTTTTACTGGCTTTGATGGCCAGCAGATCCTGCCATACTTTTTTCTTTTCATTCAATATCTGTCTTACCTCATTATCCCACCAGTTTATTGGGGGAGCATTCTTCCTTTTACTCACTCCACATATTTCCTCCGCTGTTTCAGTCACACTTCTTTTAAACTTTTCCCAAACTTCCTCAAGCTTGCCATCTTTCACTTCAGCCACATTTCCCAATCGTTCTTACAATTTGCACAAATACGTTTTTTGCACTTCCACTTCATCCAGGTTCTCAACTTTCACTCTAGTCAGCTCCGTTGTTGACACTGTGGGACGATGACGCCAACTTTTGAACAGACCACTAACCCGAGACACTACAAGAAAGTGGTCCGTTCCAATGTTATTACCCCTAAAGACCCTGGTGTCTGCAACTCTGCCCTTCAGTCTTTCATCCACAATCACAAAATCAATCATACTCTTCTCATTCCCTCTCTGCCAAGTGTACATATGAATATCCTTATGGTCGAACATGGTGTTCGTTACTACAAGGTTCTTCTCTAAACATACCTCAATCAAACTCCTGCCATTATCATTTACTCTTTTGTCTCCATATATTCCTAAAACTTCCTCACATCCCTCTCTTCTCACACCCACCCATCCATTAAAATCTCCAAGCATAACTATCCTTTCATTATCTTTGCATTCATTCAAGATGTCTTCCACACTTTTCCAGAACTCCTCCTTTTCCGATGCTGACTTGGATATGTCGGGAGCATATACGCCAATGACGCGTATCCGAAGTAACCCTATTTTAAGTCTAACCCAGAGAAGTCTGGCGCTAACACACTCATATTCAGTCATGCATTCTATCATCCTTTCCGACAGCAGGAGTCCCACGCCCTTACTCGCGTAGTCATTTTCGGCAACGCCCGACCACAGAGCCTTAAACGGGCCATGTTCCGAGAATCCTTTGCCCTTTCTTTTCGTCTCGTTCACGCATAAGACATCCAACTTCTTTTCTTCCATAATCAAACACACCTCATCCATTTTCTTCTCCATCGCTCCACATACATTCAGCGTAGCAAAGCGGGTCTCCGATACCCGCTTTTCGCCCCGAGGGAAACAAACGCGTGATGAGTGGCGAGCTCTATCGCCGCAGCCAGGTTTATTTAAAAAATTTGAAACCATTTTGTTCCCACGATTAGCTAGGGAGAGACAACGTCCACCACAACAGAGCCCCGCGTGTGTGGTAAGGCTATTTACGCCTGGAGGGCGCCAAGTTCCAGGGTGGCACGCTTAAGACTAGGCACGCCCCTAGCCATGCAGCCATCGGCGCGGCAGATCTTAGCTTAGCGGAGGGGAAGGAATAAGATTAGGATAAGAATGTGAGGTGGATATAGGAGTGTGGAAAATGGAACGGATCAGGGTACAAAAGGACACCGTTACTGCGGAGGGGTTGAGGGGTTGCAGCAGCGGAGGCTGAGGGTCCGGGGACGCTTACCCGTACTTGTCACAGTGAAACCAGACAAGTCCTCTGAGCCTTGACTACGATTCAAATTAAAATAAATCAGCACAAGTCAATGATAAATAGTGCGTCATTGAATATTATAATCTGTTATGAAATCAAAATTATCTTCATTTGCGCAATCTAACTGAATCTTTTGCAGCCAAAAGCGCGCACCAGATAGCAGTATTTACGCGCAAAGTGCCGATTGCCCCCGATATGACGTGATTTGACAGCGCGCGCGCGGCATCTGAACTATTCTAGTCTTTGGCCGAGTGCCTAACCGGCGTCGGCGCCGGAGAGCGTCCGAAGCTAGCAAATGTTAATCCGTAAAGTCACGAGCTGAGATGACAGGATCAATTTTATTAGCTTCGGCTGTCTGCTATAGTTTCGGTTGCTATGGAAATGAGAGACTTGGAAAGAACTTTTCGTTGGCAGGAAATAAAAAACCGTGCCTAAATATCTCAAAAAACACAAAGTTTTTAATAAAATAAAAACATAACTCATATAATATTACTTACCTGCAACTAAATATTACACTAACAAAGTAAACAATTCCATTTTTTTATTAGTAGCGCCCTCTACACTTAGTTATCGTATTTAATATAGCTATGTTTAGACTCAAACCCACAGCAGCTGCCGCACGTAAACGTTTCGCCTTGTAGCACACAATTTAAGAGGGCCTCTTAGTATGTAAAAGCTTGCACAGATGTCGCTGAAGTCGTACCTAGTTTACAGAGCGTCAAAAGTAGAAAGTAGCTATAAAGGAACGACAGATGGAGCTTTCCGACATTTTATGTCTTTGCATTCATAAACAATTTAAACTGCTTTTCTCAAATAGCTGCGGTTTTAATGAAAATATTATTGTAATATTGTGATCCTTGCATCAAATTATGCTTCCAAAACATTTAAGTACCGTATAAGCATCGAAACTAACGGACAAAATGATTCAATATTCTGCTTTTGCCCTATTCAAACGCAATGATCCTTTGTTTTCCTCTACTACCTAATGATAGGCGGTCACCGTAGGGACCCTATTATATTGATAACTAGCTTTTGCCCGCGACTTCGTTCGCGTGTACATTCGGAAAATCGCTTTCGAATCTAGATAAAAAGTATCCATGTTTTACCACAGGCTATAACTATCTGTGTACTATTACAAATCCGTTCAGCCTTACGTGATTGAGTAACAAACATCCAAACATTAAACTTCACATTTATAATATTATTAGTTCCCGTTCGCGTTCGCGTTCCCGTTCCCGTATTATTTTTCCACACTGACCTGCATATATTTACACTGGACAGGCTTATGTCAAACTGTTTTTGTGCCTTTTTGATTTCCGCCATTTTGGCGCTGTAGGACGTAGCGTGAGCATAGCGTGCGTACGTGGTACTAAAGTTTGAAGTCTGGAGAGACCATCACGGCAACTATTTTCATATTGTACGTCAAAATTAGTTCTTTAGACGCACGCTAGTTTCACGCAGGCGTTTCAAATAGACACAAAAACTTAGCTGTCAAATCACACAGACAGCCAGTTGAGTTAAATAAAAAAAAAAAACATGTCAGTGTTTTTCCATAAAAAATTGAACCTCCGTTTCAGTCCTTTAATCGTGTCTTGTTGGACCCTAAAATAAATGCCATTTTCGCAAAAAACATCCCAATAAAACCTCAACATTGACATCCATATCGATTTGTTTGCTTATTTGTTTTTAAAAGTACTCATACGAAGTTTCAAGTCGAAATGTCTATTCAATATTATTTTTCCTTATAAAACATGAACCCCATTTTACCCCTTTAAATTAAATGCCATTTTCGCAATCAACATCCCATAAAATAGTGTAGGAAAGGAAGTTAGCGGACCCCTAACGTAAATCCTCAGTAGACGAAAGTTTACACTGTAAAGTTTACAGTATGATAAAGTATCATAAATTAAACATATTTTTTAAATTATCCAAATATTTTTTTTTTGTTTTTGGATATTTGTACATAGGTTTTGGTTCATACTATTATTACATCCATGCAAAGTTTCATCGACTGAGGATTTAATGTTGGGGTCTTCATACAATAGATCGCTTCATTTCCTACACTAAAACCTCAATAACGACATCCATATCGAGTTTGGGCTTTTTACCCCATTTACCCCCTAAAGGGGTTGCTTTTCAGAAATTTACGAAATACATGTTTGATAATTTTTTTATAGAAGTACTCCTACGAAGTTTCAAGTCGTAATAACTATTTTATATTTTTTCCATTTGACCCCTTTAGGGGTAGAATAATGTCTGTACCACTTAAAAATAAATGCAATTTTTGCAATAAACATCCCATAAAACCTCGATTACGACATCCATATCGATGTTGGGCTTTTTCAGCCCATTTAACCCCTACAGCATCCTAAAGGGTTGAGTTTCGAAAAACCTCGAAACACGTGTTTACTTATATTTGTTTTTAGAAGTACTCCTACGAAGTTTCAAATTAAAATGTCTTTTTAATTATTTTTTCCATACTAACTTTGTCCCCCATTTCCACCCTTTAGGGGTGGAATTTCCATAAATCCCTTCTTAATGGGTGTTTACACTGCATAAAATATCTTTGTACAAAATTTCAAGTCTCTAGGTTCAGTGGTTTGGGCTGGGCAATAGTCTGTCAGTCACCCCTTCACTTTTATATAAGAGATAAATTTAGGACATGTTAAATCAATTATTTTTTCTAAACATAGCAATTCAAAGTTAAATAAACATTTAAAAAACACAAGAAGCCTTAGGTAAAAGATTATTGATGCTAAAAAACACAAAGTAGCGACTTTTTTATTTTCTACTATTAACTTCATTTCATGTTTTTAGCATAAGTAATCTTTTATTTATTTATGTTTTGTATTGATTTTTTATGCTTATATTATTTCACTTTGAATTTTGATCACTTTTTTGTCCTAAAGTTATTAATATAACTAGGGTTGCCAGATTTACGAATGGAGTTTAAATTTTGAAGTCCATACAATTGTTGACTGTTGGATGGGCAGTAGAAAAAAATATCAAAAAGAGCACCTACATCAACTTCATCCAACCCCCCCCCCCCCCCCCTAGCATGACCGCAGAAAAAACGCGATAGAGTTTCGGTGGTCATGCTAGAGCGGCTGAAGTTAATTTTTAGTGCAGGTTTGTTGAGGACTAGTATTCTCTAACATTAAAAATTAAACCTACAACAAAAATAAGTATGTACCTCTTTCATTGACCTGCATAAAAATTTTTTTTTTATGTCAATGACCTCTTTATATTTTATTTATCAAAACTTTGTGGAAATTCTGGGACATTTTTCTCAATTCCGGGACTCGGGACATATCGAGCCTTTTCAGGAAGAACATCATAACCGCCAAAATGAGCATAAAAGTGTTTTTATATTAACCGCCATATTATCAGCTAACTTTACTACTAACTTTAAACTTCACAGTAGAAAATAATTCAATTTTTGAAGTTAAGTTTTGAAGTTTTTATCGTAACCTCCATCTACTGGTGTATCGTAAGTATGGTACCTGTCGCTTACAATGAAATGTTAGGTCGCTTACGATATAAATCTAGGTTTTAGGACTTTAAGTTATAGGTACAAGGTCATTTTGTATCCACCATCCAAATTTTGAGGAAGTGTTCAGTCCATGAAACTGAACAACTTTTTCTAAGGAACACATGGTTAAATATGTAAAATAAAAATCG
This sequence comes from Agriphila geniculea, assembly GCA_943789525.1. NCBI lineage: Eukaryota > Metazoa > Arthropoda > Insecta > Lepidoptera > Crambidae > Agriphila > Agriphila geniculea. The sequence goes on from OX038871.1 coordinate 26,697,129, forward strand.
ACTTTCCATACAAATCAAAGAGATTACGTGATCAATTTAGTATGGGATGACCAAATTTTTTTGGCGAAACACATGTTTCTTAGAGAAAGTTGTTTAGTTTCTTGGACTGGACACCTCCTTAAAATTTGGATGGTAAGTTCAAAATGACCCGAAATAGCAAGCCCACCTTTCGCTTGCAATAATTTTGAAAAATCCTTCTCCTGTAAAATGTGCAAAATGGCGGTTACGATGTTCTTCCTGAAAAGGCTCGATATGTTTTCATTCCGGGACAATCGCGATGGGTGCCGGCCGCCCGGCAACCCCATATCAATATCGCGCTTAGTTTCTTACTTTAAAAGATTGGCAATGACTTGTATAGGTATACAGTTATATCGACTGACTTGGAAGTAGTTGTTGACTACGGGGTCTGTGGCCAGCAGGTGCTGCGCGCGCGGCTCGTCGCGGCAGTACGCCACGTGCTTGTCAAACTCGCGCTCCATGCGCAGCAGCGCGCGCCCCAGCATGCGCGGCTCCGACGCGTAGTACTTTACTCCTTCCAGCAAACTCCTGGAAAGTAAACCACCTTTAGGCCGCGTACGTACCGACAGGTGGCTCGCTTTGCACCTAGCGCCTTATGTATTTAGTAGGCGACTAGCGCACAGTGCGGCCGGTTGCGTACATTCGTGAACATTTCTTTTATTTCGATACATTTCTAGGCGCTAGGCGCTAAGCTAGGCTAAATGAGATAAATTACAGGAAGGTTCCGATTGGGCCTGGCTCTGTGCGCTAAAATTCAGGCTACAAAATATAATAAAAAAAATAATAAAAAAAAAAATAAAAATCATTTATTTGCGTTTTTCCACAAGTAGGACTTAAACTTATGATTAAATAGTAGGTACATTTTGTATGTAATACAATACTTGTGGAGTCTGGTGCCTAGGATAAGCAAAAGCCTGTGTTCCAGGATCACCAGAACCCCAGATGTACAACCCGGATGTATCATTAAAGTAAATTAAAGCAGTCCTATATCTAAGTAAATATGAATTACAAAAAAAAAAAAATATTTCAAACTTGTTACAATATTTCAAATGTGTGTGTGTGTGTGTGTGTGTGTGTGTGTGTGTGTGTGTGTGTGTGTGTGTGTGTGTGTGTGTGTGTGTGTGTGTGTGTGTGTGTGTGTGTGTGCGTGTGTGTGTGCGTGTGTAAGCGCGGGTGCGAGTGGTGGTTGTGCGTGTGTGCTCAGCCCTACGACAGTGTCTTGGGATCGATTTACATTCAAAACACTGAGCACAGCACAGTCACAAACAGTATATAAATATTTGTACACAAAGTGTTTATTACGAACAAATTAGGAACTAGAAGGCACAATTAATAACTAACCAACAGGTTGCATTAGAATTTCAGTTTCATCATATGACTTCTGTTGGAGCCAAGCTACTAATTTTAATTTGCAGTTGTGTCTATTAAGGGGATAAATTTCAATGTGTTTGTTTATTAAGTTATAAAGGTAGGGTCCCAAGAAGCTAAAAAATCTGTGGCTGAACTTTGTATTGAAGCAAGTGGTAGGAACGATAGCTTTGTTTCTTTTCTGGAGTAGAACAGGACATAGGGGTACGGTCTTGTGTTGGTGTAAAATAGTATATAGTATGAACAGCTGGCGGACTGTCAGGACTTCACAGAATTCGTACAGTAGTTTTGTTGGGTAATACATTGTTTTAAAAGTAGCTACCTTAAGGACAGCTCTCTGAGCTGTTTCCAGTCTATACAAATGGGTCTTAGCTGCACCACCCCAGGAGGTTATACAATAAGTAAGGACCGATTGGCATAGGGCCAAATAAACCATTTTAAGAACATGAGGATCTGAAACACATCTAAGGTTTTTAAAGATAAAAATCAATTTTCTAATTTTACCTGTAAGATATTGGATGTGATCTGTGAATCGTAGATTCTCGTCAATGTGGACACCCAGATATTTGAACACATCCGTTTTAAGTAGTTTAGGGCAGGTGCAAGACGATGCATCACAATCGTGATTATTGTGAGCTAGGATGGTCAGGGGTTCACTGATATGTTCCGGGACACTACGAATACAGAAAGTCATATATTGCGTTTTGCTAACGTTCAGTGTAAGGAGATTTGAAGAAAGCCAGTTGGTGACCATATTAAAACCCCTTTGCGCAGCAGCAAAGACATCAGGCCAAGAATCAGCTGCAAAAACTAAGGCAGTATCATCTGCAAAAGCTATGACTCTGCCATTAAGCAAAATGAGGTCGCAGAGGTCGTTGATAAAGGTGAGGAAGAGGGTAGGCCCCAGGACACTTCCCTGGGGAACCCCATATGGGATGGGAAGATATGAGCTAGTGACACCATCGACAACAACACACTGGAGTCTGTTCGTAAGGTAACTTTGGATCAGGGAGAGTTGATTATCCCTTATACCTAAAGCGTACAGTTTATTGATGAGCAGTGGAATGGAGAGCGTGTCAAAAGCCTTGGCAAGGTCAAGGTAGATTGCCACACACTTCTTCCCCTTGTCCAAGTTATCAACAACGTAATCAGTCAGGTCTTTCACAGCATCTGATGTGGATCGCTTAGAACGAAAGCCATATTGCCTATTCGATAACAACTCTCTGCTCTCAAGGTAGTTCATCAGCCGAGAGTTTATTATACGTTCCAGTACCTTAGACAACGTCGAAAGGACTGAAATAGGCCGATAGTTTAATGGGTCGTTTTTGCTACCTGCTTTGAAAACAGGGTGCACTAAAGCCTTTTTAAAAGCGGTAGGGAATATGCCACGTCTTATGCTTGCGTTACAGATGTGGGTTAAAGGAGGAATGAGGGTCGCCTTGTGAGTTTTTAGAAAAACGGTCGATATTCCATCCCACCCCATGGCACAGTCACTCTTAAGGGACATTATGGTACGTTCGACTTCTTCCTCGTCGGTTTCTAGAAGACCAAAAGAATTGAGTGAGGAGTGGGTGGGGCTGGGATGCATATAGAAATTTGAAGCAGCATTATTTGCATTAGATTGTATAGCTTCTGCCAGCGATATACCTGTGTTTACAAAGGCAGAATTAATATAATTCACAATATGAAAGAATAATACTTATAAAAATTTATGAAAACTATTGTATATGATCAAAATTTGATTTTTCTGATAATCCAAGGAAAAGCTGCAATCTCGACAGGTATCTTGACAGCTAATTATGGCTTTAGTTAGACTACTTTGTAGCAATAACAAAAAACCGGCTAAGTGCGAGTCGGACTCGCGCACGAAAGGTTCCGTACCAAAAAACGGCAAAAAAAATCACGTTTCATGTATGGGAGCCCCCCTTAAATATTTATTTTATTCTGTTTTTTGTGCAAATTTCAACTGTCTACCTGTTGTCGTTATTAACATCGAGCAAAAAATGGTAAAAAAACACGGTTGTTGTATGGGAGCCCCCCTTAAATATTCATTTTATTCTGTTTTTAGTATTTGTTGTTATAGCAGCAACAGAAATACATCATCTGTGAAAATTTCACCTGTCTAGCTATCACGGCTCATGAGATATAGCCTGGTGACAGACAGACAGACGGACAGCGGAGTCTTAGTAATAGGGTCCCGTTTTTACCCTTTGGGTACGGAACCCTAAAAATTGTCCTTCAGGGACCGGAAAACCCCTTTTTTTGGTTAACCCAATTGATAGGGGAACCCTATTAAAAAGCTTACTAAATGATAGGCTTTCCCTTTCGTTAGGGTTAGTCGACATCATGCTTACCGTTTTGAAAAGGCTTTTGAAAATAAGTCTATCAAATATCCAATCAAAAACACCTTTAACGGTAAGCGGTTCCGGTCCTTGTTGTCCTCTACTCTTAGAGCCTTTACTACGCCGTAGCAGCTACGACGAGTAATCTAGAACTTAGTGACAAACGTATGTGGATCTCTTACTACGGTTGCGTAGTAATAGAGATCCTACGTAGTAATAGAGATCCACGGCGCTAGATGGCGCTGTATAATTTTCCTATACAAAATTACTTTATCGAATGTTTTTACGCGCGTTATTTTTTTGATAGCTGTTCGTGCTAAGATTACAGATAGATAGACGGTCTCACTCACATTTTTGAACTATTTTAAAGATAATAAATTACTTTATTTATTTTTGGTGAATGTTTTCAATACATCGCATACACACATTGTTTTTGTTAAGAACATATTTAAATGTACAAAACTAAATCAAAATATTTTACTGTTTTTTGAGGTTATTTCACCAAGTAAATCCAAAACATACTAATCTATAAATAAATATTTCTGAAATATTCGTGATAGTATTCTATTGACGATGTATTGAAAACATTTACCAAAAATAAGCTGCAAAATGCGAAAACACTCTTAAAAACTTGGTTCACACATATCAGTGAAGTCGCAGTTCCGTCACAGTTCCACCACCGTGATAATTATTCTTTCATACATTCTAGGGTAAGAGCCCACGACGGCCAGACCTTCGTTATTTTATAAAAGCTAAAAGTTTTTCTGAGTGTGCCTCTAACACAGGTAAGAACGATCAGCGAGTATAGAATTTGAGTTGTGGTTACTTACGCAGGTAACAGGTAGTAAAGGTTTATAAAATAGTACACCAAATTCGTTAAAGTATAAGGCTCAAATTGTCTATATTTTCTTCGTATTAACTTTAGAAATTACGTCATCCATTGCCGGACACTTAGTATAGTTGCAACCCCCTGCCAGACACCCCTAAACATTAAAAAATATAAAATTGTACTTTCGTTATAGGTAGTATAAAAGCTGAACTTTATATAATGTTACTTGGGCACCTATAGAAAGATGTTACCTCCATAGCCGGACAGTTTTAATAGTTTCTACATATTGCCAGACACGTTGAAAGTCTGCTGTAGGTGCGAGCGCGAGGCGACAACTGTTCACGTGAATGCGAGTGAGACAGCGCGTTTAGCCTATTGTGATTGTCCAATAAAAAAAGTTTTATTATGTTCATAGTTATTTTATACATAATAAATGTACATAATATAATACCATGTGAACGACAGATGGTACGCAGTAAGCTAAACGCGCTGTCTCACTCGCATTCACGTGAACAGTTTGTCGCCTCGCGCTCGCACCTACAGCAGACTTTCAACGAGTCTGGCAAGATGTAGAAACCATTAAAACTGTCCAGCTATGGAGGTAACATCTTCCTATAGGTCCCCAAGTAACATATATGAAGTTCAGCCTTTATAATTTGACAAAAGTACAATTTTATATATTTTTTTAAGTTTAGGGGTGTCTGGCAGGGGGTTGCAACTATACTAAGTGTCCGGCAATGGATGACGTAATTTCTAATGTTAATACGAAGAAAATATAGAAAATTTGAGCCTTATACTTTAACGAATTTGATGTCCTATTTTATACACCTTTACTACCTGCTCCCTGCGTAAGTAACCACAACTCAAATTCTATACTCGCTGATCGTTCTTACCTGTGTTAGAGGCACACTCAGAAAAACTTTTAGCTTTTATAAAATGACGAAGGTCTGGCCGTCGTGGGCTCTTAGGCTATTCTATGAATACGAATTCACTGACACTGAGAGTACTGTCTCGTCACTGACACTGACAAGTGTGGACGCGTTCATAGAGAATGTGTTCATCATCATCATCATCATATCAGCCGCACGACACCCACTGCTGGGTATAGGCCTCCCCCAAGGATCTCCACGACGATCGGTCCTGCGCTGCCCGCATCCAGCGAGAGAATGTATGTATAGAGAATGTATCACGGTGGCGGTATGTGCCGGAACTGAGACTTCACCAATATGTGTGAATCTGGTTAATACCTACATAATTCAAATACACCTCGGTTTACGTTCTTGCATATATGTAAGGCTACCCACGTGTTATGGAACTCGCAGATCTGCCTGAAGTTGGAGAACAGCAGCTCCCGGTTGTCGAACACGGGCTTGGGCGTGGAGCCCTTGTCGGCGGGCTTCATGTAGCGGGAGACTACTTGCAGCATGTCGCGCCCGAACTCTTCCTCCGTCTCGATCAGCTCGCGCACCACGGCCCTGAGGGAAAGTGAGCTTTAGTTAATTGCAGGTTTTTCTATTAAAATAAAGTTTTTTAACACTCGAGTCTTATGCGCAGGCTGATTATCTAAATAGAAACCATTTAGCGACCAGTAATAATTACGGAATCGTCGCTGTCAAACCGTTTGACAGATGAAATCGCGAATTCGTCGCGGTCGCGTCGCGGTTACTGAGTTAGATAATACGAATTTTGGAGCATTACCTTGCGCAATAGCTCAGTAACTGCGACGAGACCACGACGAATTCACGATTTCTTCTGTCAAATTTGACAGCGACGATTCCGTAATTATTACTGGTCGCTTATTTATAGTTAGATAATCAGCCTGCCGGACAATTCCGGATATCTATTCTAGGGTATTGTTGATCGAAGGATGACGGGCCATTTAGTGCACTCTCAGTAGGATTGCACACTCACTAGCTTTCCGCCCGCAGCTTCGCCTGCGTGGATTACAGGTGCGTGCGGAGACCCGTGCATAGCAGTATAATAAAAAGTAGCTTATTATTTGTTCCGTCATCGATATTCGGAATTCATATTGAGTTAAGCCAAGCATTTTTCGTGCGTTTCCGTCTACTGTCTAGCGACATGAGACTTTTTACAAAATAACAGCTGATTAAATTTGCTATAAGTTTTATTTAGTCAAGTTTTTCGATATCTTTTATAGTTTTTTATAGCTTAAGGTGAAGCTTGAGGACAATCTGCCGTGCATTAACTAAAATGCCGTTAACCGATTTGAAGCCGAATTTGACCTTTTATTACCATTGCACACAGGAAAATAATGCGCCATTCCATTGTCCTCAAGCTTCACCTTAAGCATGTAGACAGACATTCAGGAGCGGATTTTCCGAAAACTATAAAAGATATCGAAAAACTTTACTAAATAAAACTTGTAGCAAATTTAGTCAGCTATTATTTTGTAACAAATCTCATATCGCTAGAACGCATAGTTTCCGAGATATATGTAAAAAACCGAAAAATGGGACCTTCAAGGACTTTGTTTGTAGTGAAAATGCGAAGAGCATTGTTTCAAGGTTCATGCATGCATAATCAAAAGTGACTTTAGTATTACACTAATGTCACTTTTGATCTGTTTCGCTTAACAGATAGCGTCCCTAAATCCTTACTTAACAGTGGCGAAGGGTCCATACAAGCCGATTCCCATCGGCTTATCTTTTGGGAATCCCACCCCACTGATCCACTATGCAGATCACTACATTTTTCATCATTTTTGTAGAGCGGCTTACCTTCGCCATAATTTCACCCCTCGCCACTGTTACTTAATATTATAAATGCGAAAGCCCGTTTGTTTGTTTGCTACGCCTACACGTCTTAACTACTGAACCGATCATTATGAAATCTTGCATACACGTTGTCAGGGAAACAGAGAAGGACATAAGGTACATTCCGCAAAAAGTACTGTTCCCGAGAGATAGCAAAAAAACCTTTCACGCAGACGAAGTCGCGGGCAGCCGCTAGTTATTAAAAAGAGGCATTTTTAGGGTTCCGCAGCCTAAATGGCAAAAAACGGAACCCTTATAGATTCGTCATGTCGGTCTGTCTGTCCGTATGTCACAGCCACTTTATTCCGAAAGTATTAGGAGTACACAGTTGAAATTTGGTAGGTAGGTGTATTCTGTTAACCGCTTAACGATTTTAACACAAAAATAAAAAAAATAGAAGGCTAAGAGGGGGCTCCCCATACATGGAACTAATACCGAAAAAGTTTTTTTTCTTTAAACAAATACGTGCGGGGTGTCTATAGATAGGTCTTGAAAATGACATTGAGCTTTCTAAGACAATTTTTTCTCAAAGTCAACAGTTTGAAAGATATACACCGCCAAAGTGGTAAAATGTGTCCCCCCCCCCCCCTCCCGTTAACTTTCCCGGAAAAGGTGCAAAACTCAGTTATCAGAGTTTCGCTAATTTCTCAATAACCACTTGTTCGATTTAAACAAATAAACTGTCATATGGTAGGTAATATCCTTAACAACAGATTTTGTCAAGCAATAGTTTTTGTAGATACTATAGTTTATGAAATAATTAGTTAAAATACGAATTACAAATAAATATTTTTTTTGTTTTGTAGAATTGAAGCAGTCATTTGAAATAAACTACTATGTAATTAAAACTATGAAGATTTGCTCCAGAAAAAAAATATCGGTGAATAGCCCAGTCACTCCCCTCTATAGAATAATAAACTTGTTAAACATTTTTGTCTAGTAACTAGTTAAAAAAAATTTTTTGTGTCGCGTGGTGAAATTTTCTCTTCCATTTTTAGGGTTCCGTAGCCTAAATGGCAAAATACGGAACCCTTATAGATTCGTCATGTCTGTCTGTCTGTCTGTCTGTCCGTATGTCACAGCCACTTTATTCCGAAAGTATTAAGACTACACAGTTGAAACTTGGTAGGTAGATCTATTCTGTTAACCGCTTAACGAATTTAATACAAAAATAAGAAAAATAAAAGATTAAGAGGGAGCTCCCCATACATGGAACTAAAACTGAAAAACATTTTTTTCTTCAAACCAACATGTGTTGGGTGTCTATAGATAGGTCTTTAAAAATGACATTGAGGTTTCTAAGACAACTTTTTCTCAAAGTCAACCGTTTGAAAGATATACACCGCCAAAGTGGTAAAATGTGTGTCCCCCCCCCCTTTAACTTTTGAAATAAGAGAGTGAAAAATCTAAAAAAAATATATGCTGTAGATCATAATAAACACTTTCAACCAAAATTGGTTTGAACGAGATATAGTAATTAGTTTTTGAGATATAGCACATTTTCCAAAACCGCAAATATAACTTTGTCATTCATACCAACACTGTGAAAAACAAAGTTATTTTTGCTGACGAAAAATGACAGGTGGTATTAAATATGGTATAGATAGTATAAGGTAACTACGGAACCCTTCGGCGCGTGGCCCGACACGCACTTGGCCGGCTTTTTTTTTTCTTAAATCCTCTACAGAATTAAAAGTATGAAGATTTGCCTCAGAAAAAAATAACGGTAAATAGCCCAGTTATCCTATTATATAGAATAATAAACTTATCAAACATCTTTGTCCAGTAATTATGTTAAAAAATTTTTTTTTATAGCGTGGCGAATTTTCTTTATATTTTTTTTTCGAAAATCCTTTACAGAATTAAGACTATCAAAATTTGCCCCATAAAAAAATAATAGTAAATAGTCCAGTTATTTTTCTATATAGAATAATAAATTTGTTAAATATTTTTGTCTAGTAACTGTGTTACAAAATGTTTTGTGTTGCGTGGCGAAATTTTCTTTACAACTTTTTTTTCGAAAATTCTCTACAGAATTTAAACTATGATGATTTGCCCTAGAAAAAAATCCTGGTGAATAGATTAGTTATTGGACTATATATAAAAAATAACTTGTTAAACATTTTTGTCTAGAAATTATGTTAAAAAAATGATTTCTATCGCGCAGTGAAAATTTCTCTAACAAATCATTTTTCCATAAATCTTCTACAGAATTAAAACTATGAGGATTTTCTCCAGAAAAAAAATTACAGTAAATAGACTAGTTATTCCACTATATAGATTAATAAACTTATCAAACATTTTGGTCTAGTAACTCTGTTAAAAACATTTTTGTGTCACATAACACGGTGGACCTGCAAAGTTATGTTTAAACGAGTTCGCACGGCACAAAATATTTTTTTTTAACACAGTTACTAGACAAAAATATTTGACAAATTTATTATTCTATATAATGAAATAACTGGGCTATTCACTATTTTTTTTTCTGGGGCAAATCCTCATAATTTTAATTCTGTAGAGGATTTTCGAACAAATGGTAGAAAAAATTTAACCTCGTGAAAAAGTAATCATTTTTTAACATAGTTACTAGACAAAAATGTTTAACATGTTTATTATTTTATATATATTGAAATAACTGGGCTATTCACCAGTATTTTTTTCCGAGGATAATCTTTATAGTTTTAATTCTGTGGAGGATTTTCGAAAAAAAATGGTAGAAAACATTTCGCCACGCACCCAAAAATTTTTTTTAGCAAAGTTACTAGATAAAAATGTTCAACAAGTTTATTACTTCATATAGTGGAACAATTGTGCTATGTATAAATATTTTTTTTCTGGGGCAAATCTTCATAGTTTTAATTTCATAGTACTTTCTTTTAATTTACTGCTTCAATTCTACAAAACTAAAAAAGCCTTTGTTTGAAATTCATATTTTTCTATTTTTGTAATAAACTTTAGTATTTACAAAAAACATTGTTAGATAAAATATGTTGTTACAGGTATTATCTACCATATGAAACGTTATTTGTTTTATTCGGACAAGCGGTTACTGAGAAATTATCCAAACCCTAATACCCGATTTCCGCATCTTTTCCCTCTCCCCCCTCCCCCTCAACCACTTTATGATGCTACAACCGCTATATTCTTGTTCAAGAGATCATGCTGAAGACAATGATACCGGTTGTCGGTAGAGAACTCTTCGGTCCGACGGGAATCGTCATTAGACGACTTTCGTTAAAGCGGTTTCCATATTATTCGGACAGTGACCTCCCGCACTATATCGATGATAATTTTGTTGTCTTCCAGCCAAATTTCAAAACTAAAAAACAGACAGCAAGCCAATAATTGTGGCAATTTTATTTAGTGCTTTATACTATTATGTACTTCTGTACTTTATTTTAATTTACTGCTTCAAATCTACAAAACTAAAAATGATTTTGTTTGAAATTCGACTTTTTTCTAATTATTTAATAAACTATAGTATTCACAAAAACCATTGCAAATGAAAATATGTTGTCAAAGATATTACCTACCCTAAGACACATTATTTGTTTAAATCGGTCAAGTGGTTGTTGAGAAAATCAACCAATTTCCGATACTCGACTGCCGCATCTCTTCCCTCCACCCCTCCCCCCTCCACCACTTTATAATGCGACAACCACTGTATTCTTGTTCAAGAGATCATGCTGAAGACAATGATACCGGTTCGACAACCGGTCGACGACCACGATGCGATCCACCGACGTGGAGCACTCTCTTGTCCAACGGGAATCGTAAATAGACGACTTTCGTAAATGTGGCATCCCCTCTAGAAGGACAGGGAGACGATGATGACATACTTTTATTTTTTTTAAGTATTCTATCGTTCGTCCTCGACGACGACTAGATAAGTAACCAGAGAGGCACAGACCATCGTAGTCAGTGACCTCTATTATACAAGTACGCTAATAAATAGAGGTCAGTGATCGTAGACTTGTTGTATGGTCAGTTGGTCAACATAGTATGGTGACCATAACCATACTAGACATGAGGCGTATTTATTGTAACAGTTAAAAATAACAGATAATTAAGTGTAACTGTTTCGCCCTGTTACGAGCGCTATGAAATAACTGTTGTTCAAAGGAACAGGCGAAACAGACTGTTCTCGCCGTCTTCACTGTTCCCTGTACCGAGCTGTTATCAGAGTAACAACCTGTTGCCATTGTTCCGCCTGTTACGTGGAACAAGCGCTTTCTTACTCTAACATATATGGAAAGAAAAGAGACAAAGCTTGTTATTTTTATCTGTTATATAAACCGACCATATCAAAAATACATTCTACTTTGTAAATTAGTCGTGTTATCTGTTCCTGTGTTTGTTTATGGCCTTTTTTGTTTTTTGTGGCAATAGAGTGGCTGTTTTGCCAATGTTATAAGGTAAGTAAACAGGCTGAATTAAATAAAACTTTTTTATTTTTATTGAGATTCTAAAGGATGTTTAAGCACTTTATTATTTACGTGGAATGGAGGCATTTATAAGCAAATTAGGATGTGCGGGTAAGAAATGGGATATCTAGTGCTGCCAGGGAGTTATGGAAAAGATCATGGTTCCCAGATTGGGGGTTTTTTGTAGTAAAAATTTCCTCGAAAATTTTCTTTCAGTAGACTTAATTCACCTGGTATTTCATCATCACCATTTATGTCTCCACTGCTGGGGCACAGGCAATGACCGGAAGAACAAAATGATGTAGAGAAGGTAGGAAAACATTTGACTAGTGATCATTCGTTAAAAAACGGGTGTAAGCGATTTTCGACCTTACTGACTTTCAAACTTCAATATGCTCGAAAATCGCTTGCTCCTGTTTTTAACAACAATCTATTTTTATTTTTATTATTTGAACTTATTTAGTAAATTTATGATAATTACTGCCATCTATCGCAATTTAAGTAAAAAGCTTAATGAAAGTAATACTGCAAGCAACTTCATTAGGTGACATGATGGTTCACCCAATACAAACAAGATGTCGCATGTGTGCCGTAACTGCCGTAATGGAAAACATATTTTATAATATTAGATTTTACTTAATTTTAATAAAGTTTAGTCTTGCTTAACAGAAAAAATAACAGTTTATGATCATTATAGATAAAAATAACAAGCTTCGTCTCTTTTCTTTATGTAAGTAGTCTTAAGGTTAGAGTAAAGAAGCGCTTGTTCCACGGACGGAACAGGAGGAACAATGGAAGCAAATTGTTACGACTGTTATTTTTGTAACAGGAACAGTTGTAACAGGTAGGCAATTTACCCTGTTACAACCCATGTCTAAACCATACAACAAATACTGCATAGACGTGAGGCGTATTTATTGTAACAGTTAAAAATAACAGATAATTAAATGTAACTGTTTCGCCCTGTTACGAGCGCTATGAAATAACTGTTGTTCAAAGGAACAGGCGAAACAGACTGTTCTCGCCGTCTTCACTGTTCCCTGTACCACGCTGTTATCAGAGTAACAACCTGTTGCCATTGTTCCGCCTGTTACGTGGAACAAGCGCTTTCTTACTCTAACATATGAAAAGAAAAGAGACAAAGCTTGTTATTTTTATCTGTTATATAAACCGACCATATCAAAAATACATTCGACTTTGTAAATTAGTCGTGTTATCTGTTCCTGTGTTTGTTTATGGCCTTTTTTGTTTTTTGTGGCAATAGAGTTTGGCTGTTTTGCTAATGTTATGTTATAAGGTAGGTAAACAGGCTGAATTAAATAAAACTATTTTAATTTTATTGAGATTTTAAGGATGTTTAAGCACTTTATTATATACGTGGAATGGATGCATTTATAAGCAAATTAGGATATGCGGGTTAGGAAATCGGACATCTAGTGCTGCCAGGGAGTTAAGGAAAAGATCATGGTTCCCAGATTGGGGGTTTTTTGCAGTAAAAATTTCCTTGAAAATTTTCTTTCAGTAGACTTAGTTCACCTGGTATTTCATCATCACCATTTATGTTTCCACTGCTGGGGCACAGGCAATGACCGGAAGAACAAAATAATGTAGAGAAAGGTAGGAAAACATTTGACTAGTGATCATTAGTTAAAAAACGGGTGTAAGCGATATTCGACTTTACTGACTTTCAAACTTCAATATGCTCGAAAATCGCTTGCACCTGTTTTTAACAACAATCTATTTTTATTTTTATTATTTGAACTTATTTAGCAAATTTATGATAATTACTGCCATCTATCGCAATTTCAGTAAAAAGCTTAATGAAAGTAATACAGCAAGCAACTTCATTAGGTGATATGATGGTTCACCCAATACAAACAAGATGTCGCATGTGTGCCGTAACTGCCGTAATGGAAATCATTTTTGATAATATTAGATTTTACGTAATTGTAATAAAGTTTAGTCTTGCTTAACAGAAAAAAATAACAGTTTATGATCATAATAGATAAAAATAACAAGCTTCGTCTCTTTTCTTTATGTTAGTAGTCCTAAGGTTAGAATAAAGAAGCGCTTGTTCCACGGACGGAACAGGAGGAACAATGGAAGCAAATTGTTACGACTGTTATTTTTGTAACAGGATGTTGGAATTGTTATTTTAGTGTAACAGGAACAGTTGTAACAGGTAGGCAATTTGCCCTGTTACAACCCATGTCTAATACTGCATAAAATCTTAATAAAAGAAGTAGTTTAGATAAGAAGCACGTGTGTCCAAGCACTGTTACGTACTAGGTCACTTCAAAAATACTTAGGAATCGAACCCGGGACCTTTATAAGATAGGTCACCTTATCCTGATTCAGTAATATTACCCGCCCCATACATATTTCTGTAAAAGAAAGTCAGTAGCGCGATTCATCAGGCTACAGCGCCATCTAGTAACGTAATATTGAACTAGACAACTCTTTATCATAGATTTATTTTTTAAAAATAATACCTCCTGGAGGCGGCATCGGTTACTTAGATAATATTTACATTTACGAACTGTAACTGTACATTATTTTGCCTGCATAGTTTATAAAGATCTAATGTAAAATTTATATTTTTCTACCATTTTCCATGTAAACCAAAAACTTTTTTAAAACCACGGTGTTAGAACTTAGAACGGACTAAAAACAAAACATTACAAAATTGACACAAAAGTATAAAATAAATTTTACGGTAAAGACTTTATAGCCCCATGCACCATCCAGAAGTTTTTAAACAAAAATGTGGGGTGTATTTTGTAAGATTTAGCATAGCCTATATTCAATTAAATATCATAATTATTAATTATTATCATCCTACTAATATTATAAATGTGAAAGTTTGTGGGTTTGGATGTTTGTTCCTCAATCACGCAAAAACTACTGAACGGTTTTGGTTAAAATTTGGCACACAGATAGTAGATGTCCTAGATTAAAATATAGAATACTTTTTATCTCGATATTCGTACGGGAACGGGAACCACGCGGGTGAAACCGCGGGCGGCCGCTAGTCATCAATAAATTTTCTTTTGCATGCGATGCGCCCGCGTTTTTCGTTATAAAACTTCCGCATAAGATAATATAAATATTTTATAATATAATTTATTATTATATTATAATAAGTATATGTTTTAGTCCGTTTTGAAAACGTAGTAATTAAAAATATATATTTTTAAGGTAAATAATTATTTCTGCTTTTAAGTTCTGTGTTATTTTTTTCTGTGGTTTTTTCCCAGCTCCATCAAACGAGACCATAGACTCCATCTTCCATCGGAGTACTTGTCAAGACGACCTAACAAATCCAAAAACTTGATGGAGTTGTATGATTTTATTACTGAGTTCCTGTGGCCTTCTTCCGGCTCCATTATCAGACCCTAGACACTATTTCCCAATAGAGTACTCGTCAAGGCGAATCAAACGAGTCTAAACTCGATGGGATTGGCCTTTTTCCGGCTTCAACTAACAAACCAAAACAAAAAAACCGGCCAAGTGCGAGTCGGACTCGCGCACGAAGGGTTCCGTACCAAAAAACGGCAAAAAAATCACGTTTGTTGTACGGGAGCCCCCTTAAATATTTATTTTATTCTGTTTTTAGTATTTGTTGTTATAGCGGCAACAGAAATACATGATCTGTGAAAATTTAAACTGTCTAGCTATCACGGTTCATGAGATACAGCCTGGTGACAGACAGACAGACAGACGGACAGCGGAGTCTTAGTAATAGGGTCCCGTTTTTACCCTTTGGGTACGGAAACCTAAAAAGCGACCCAATAAAAACGTAGTCAAAAGACAATCGTTATTTAGATTCAACGTGTATTTATTGCAAATGGGTTCAAAATCGTGTATATATTTGTTAAAATTAAATTACAAACAAAGTCAAAGTGATTAAGTAGTTAAAGGAAATCATTATTATTAAGTGACCTAGTTAGCGCCATTTCATTTAACGACAGATTAAGTGCAAAGTATATTTTGATAACTCCCCTTCTAAAACGAGCAATGAAATATAACTTCATTAAACTGGCCATTAACTGTCAAGTTGTCATCGGGTTTAAAAAGAAGTTCGTATTAAATCGCTGTGTTCAGTTTGCTTTGATTAGAAGCTTTGCACACGGAGACGAAAAATTATTTATGGTGGGATTTACATAGATATGGCGATAAATATTGGAGTGTTTCACTGAGTCACCGTAGAATAATGTGGGATGATGCCAAAAGGTGAGAAGAGTGGGTGCCATTTGCGAATGGCGGATGAATGGAATCGAGTTATAAATTATAAGAAATCTATTGCTAATGGAACAATACGATGATGACTACAAATAGTGTGGCATTGTTTTGAAGAATAACAAAATACTAAAGCCGACTACTGTTCAACCCATCATCTTCATTTCTCTGTTATAGCATCATAGTGAACCTCCTTATTTTTTTAAACGTGCACTAAGTTCTAACTAATACCGTCTCATCTTTCATTCAGCAAATAAAAATGACAGACTCAATCATTTCTAATACAGGTCTAATTGTTCCTTTTATAATAAGTCTTAATAATTAGATGTTAAAAAATTGGATAGGATTTTTTTTAGTGGATATAAAAGTGTCAGAATGGTTGGTAACAACCCAAACGTGTCATCTATCCTCGAAAAAATAAACAATTTTCAAGCCAAGGGTTTATTGAAAATGTAGAGTTTAGAATAAGTGTAAAATGATGATTTTCGCTATGTAAAAGTATTTTTAGTGAAACCACTAAAATAAATTTACGACTATTGGTGACATGTGGAGCTTAGAACAGTGACAACTTTATATCGCAAACAGGAAATTTGTCATTTACTGTCTTGTCCTTCGGTGCACACGGCAAGCAGCCGAGAGTGCCGAGACTTGGCACAGCAGGTGTCGAGGGCCAGTAACTAGACGTTTATGAAATAATTGCATTACTGCACGTGACACATTGCATCTGCCGCTGTTAGATAAGTTTTAAATTAATAAAAGGATAATATATATAAGGTCCTTCTTAAATAGTGCACAAAATTTTAAGGGGTCAATGTACTCATGCATACAAACAACTTTTACTATGATACCAACATTGAAATCGCGAAAAAAAATAGATTTTGATCTATTCGATTTTAAATTTTCTACTGAACAGATGATTTTTTTTTCGCGATTTCAATGTTGGTTCCATAGTAAAAGTTGTTTGTATGCTTGAGTCCATTGACCCCTTAAAATTATGTGCACTATTTAAGAAAGACCTTATGTTTTTAAACTGGTCTTTCTTGGTGGTAATTTTTGTTCAACGGATATTATGCTTTGAAAACTAATTGGTCTATAAAAACAGACATTTTGTTCAGAAGACTACCTGATCCGAATCGATATTTAGGGCCTGCTTCATAAGTCTAAATTAACCTAGTAGCTAAGTCCAAATTAACTTTTGAGAAGAAAAAGAATATGATTCTTTTATTTTTATAAATCAAACCAGTATTTAGTGCCATCTGTCAAAAACTGTGAAATAGGCCTTTCCTTAATGTTTGATTTGTTGATTGATTTAATGTTATTAATCTAGCAACTGGTAGACACACTGGGGAGGGTTGTGAAACTATATAAATATTGGAACAAATGGCGACCAGTCTTGGCTCATATTATTGGAACTAGTATTATACTATTTATTAGTCACATTTGTCATAAACAAACAGGCATAACATAAATATTCATTATTTGCAAATTATAATTACCTCACAACATCGACACTAAATTGCCAATAATTTAAATTGTTAAATTTATTAACACAGAGCTTTGCAACTAGGTGATTAAAGTTACATACATCGTCTGTAAAAAATATAGGGTTAAACTTTGAAATTAAACCGTAGTTAAAGTGACTTACCCCCGGTTTCTGAGGTACTTATCAGTGGTTTAATTCAGTATACGTTTTTTTACTCATGTAGTTTAACTTTATAGGTTCAACTTTATCTTAGGGGTCCACTTTATCTGGTTTAGGTAATTAAAGTAATAAAACTTACTTTAAACCAGATAATGTGGACCAGTCCGATAAATTGATTCAGAAACCGAGGGTTAGTGATCCAAATATGTAGTAACAAGTTGGAATATTATTAAAAAAATCTAAAGAAACAAATTTCAATACTATGATCATCAGTTTAGCACAAGTGAAAGTAAAAAAAACCGGCCAAGTGGCCCGACACGGCCACGCGCCGTAGGGTTCCGTAGTTACCTTATTTATACCATACCATATTTAATACCACTATCATTTTTGTCTGCAAAAATAACTTTGTTTTTCACAGTGTTGTATGAATGACAAAGTTATATTTGCGGTTATGGAAAATGTGCTATATTTCAAAAACTAATTATCTCGTTCAAATTAATTTTCGTTGAAAGTGTTTATTAAGATTTACAGTATACATTTTTTTTAGATTTTTGACTCTCTTATTTCAAAAGTTAAAGGGGGGGGGGGGGACACACATTTTACCACTTTGGCGGTGAATATCTTTCCAACGGTTGACTTTGAGAAAAAAATATCTTACGAACCTCACTCAATGTAATTTTTAAAGACCTATCTGTAGACACTACACACGTACCTATTGGTTTGAAGAAAAAATGTTTTTTCAGTTTCAGTTCCATGTATGGGGAGCCCGCCCTTAATCTTTTTTTTGTGTTAAAATTGTTAAGCGGTTAACAGAATATATCTACCTGTTAAGTTTAAATTGTGTAATATTAATACCTACTTTTGGAATAAAGTGGCTGTGACATACGGACGGACAGACAGACAGACAGATAGACATGACGAATCTATAAGGATTCCGTTTTTTGCCATTTAGGCTACGGAACCCTAAAAAGCTAGGCCGTCGGTTATAAAATCCCGAAGAAGCGGAAAACTTGTACTGAGAAGAACCGATACCACTCAAAAGTAAATTTTTTCTCCCTGTCTATTTCCCGAGAAAAGATTTATCAATCAACGGATTATAAGTCTTCAAAATAATCAAAATATGCTGATCTCAGCATAGACATAAAATTAAGAGACAATTAATCCAATTTAGTCCCATAAACATTTAATTTGCAATGCGCGTACTAGTTTTTTAAGATCCTCATCAAACCCCAAATAAATCTGTGCTTTAACTGTATTGTTTCAAGGCTTCACAATTATTTATATATTTCCCATCCAAAAATTAACAACAAGAGCATATCTTTGCACAAATGCTCATAAACAAATAAACGAAGCATTTCTGCACAACAAAGAATACCATCCTGCTTTATATCAATTGCCTGAGAACAGACAGTGCGCATGAGAACAGAAAATTGTTTGTTGTGACAAACGAAAGAGGCGGAAAATGGCCGACAAGTCCAAGTGATGAGCACTTGATGTGTTTAGCCTGAATAACTTGAAGTCGGCGGTAAATTGGATGAGTGATATGACGGCTGATGATGCTACTGCGGTTTTAAATGGCCTGGATATCTTTGGTTCCTTTTTTCTTTTTTTCTTGTATTACGTATTAAGAATATTGAGAGAAAATATAAAATTAACCCCTTATTAATTAATAAGCTAACTGCCGTAAAAAAACGAAGCAAGTTTATACTTAGATTAACCAAGAATATTGCTTAGCAATATTACTCCTTAGTACTCCTTACATTTAACGTCTCAAAGCGTCATATTCCAAACTAACTTTTTGGTTATTCTAAGTATAAAGTTATTCTTCGTTTATTTGTACGGCGGCAGGAAGAGTTTACGCTTTGATTTAGGAGTGATATTTTTGGTTCTTTGTTTATTAATAAGTTTTTCGATGTTCTTTTGGAGGAAGCAAAATATAGGTTTACCGAAGTTAAGACGGATGGAAAGATTAAAAATAGTTGTCAGAGACAGTAAAGTAAACTATTCAATAGTGGCAAAATAATAAGCCCGGCTTATTTCAGATAATTGGTCAGCAAACGACACGGCAATTTATGAATTTGCAAGCATCGTTAGCGGACGGCTCATTATTATTTGTCTCAGTTTACACGGCAGCTTTCAGCGGAATTGGGGCCAACTACTTGTTTACACGTGTGACACTAACACTTCCATGTAAATATACTAGCAATTTGGCTAGCTGTAAGAAAACAACCAAAATATTTAGAGCTGAAAATGTCCTTGGTTATGAATATAATTTTACTGTCAAAAGATGCCGGGCGAAAACATAAAAGGAAACGGAGCGAACAGTCTGTCTTCACATCAGTAAGTACATCTTTGTTGATACCGTTTTGAATTTCATGGACACATAAGACAAATAATAACTTGATGGTCATTGTTTATTTTGTGTCCATGAAATAAAAACAAATAACCAATAAACCCATCCCTGTGATGGTCTAACGTCATCTTGGAAAAAAACAAGAAAAGGAGAGAAAATACCCAATTTATAGCTGTCTCTGACGCAAACGACAGTTGGCCAAATTAAATAAAGATTGCGCAGGAGTGGATTCACAGCTCCCTCAAATATATGACCGCTCTGGGAAAAGGGACCGGCTGTTAAGAGCGTACTTTAGGGCGCGCCTGTTTTTTAATGCAAGCGATTAGTTTATGAATTTACGAGGCGGTAAGTCACATGGGCTTGGAAACGACGTGAACTAAATTTCAGAGTATTTTTTTCAAATAACATCAATTGGCATGATAGCTGACACTGAAAAGTTTTTTTCAGTAGGTACTGATTACTATGTGTAATTAATATTTTAGAAAGTAAGAAAATTATAATATATAGTTTGGAAATTAATAGCAGAGTGGTGCTATTAAATGCCACTACAGTGTATCTTCACGCCATTAATTTAAAGGTACTCCAGGGGCCGTACCGGCTAACGAATCGAGCTTCGTAAAGTCTGCAATTTTTTCTTTCAAATTAAAACAGATAAATCGAGCCCTAATTGGGCCAAAATGGCGAACCCTAATTCATGAGGTCACACAAACATTCATATCTTCCAAATAACTTCAACAAATAGTACAATACGGAATTCCTTACTTCAATTTACCTTTTTTAATTTGAAACTCGGCAAATTTTCCGAAGCTCGATTCGTTAGCCGGTACAGCCCCTGCGGCCATACTATCGCGCTGTTCCGAAGCTTTTTGTTGTCGTATTGTACAATTAGAATCTTATAAGTCGTGGGATTAAAGTTTATTTTCATGAAATCCCTATGATTTATTTTCTTTAAGTGAAATTAAACTCTTATTCCTTGATTCAAGGTTTCTAATTGTACAACAAGACAACGAAAAGCTTCGCGACACAGCGCGATAGTCTGGCCCAGGGGTAAATAATATGGGCAATGGCGGGATGTTACAAATCCCGCTTGGTGGAGCTACTGCTGCTGGAGACCTTTGTACGGGCATTTATCCCCGATTTTCCCATTTATTTTAAATAATTACTAAAATGGTTGATACTAATAAATAATTATTATGGAAAGTGGACAGTAAACGAATTAAAGATTGAAGAAAACCAAAATGTGTTGGAAGAAAAATTGATATTTACGAAAAATTGCTACCAACATCCAAAAATTGATAGAAACACATAGAAAACAACAAAATGACAGGGATACATATACACTAGCGCCATTTTAGCGGTAGTGCGCCGACTGGTGGACCATTTGTGAATCAGCAAAATTATCCTGCCATTTTGGGTAAATAATAAAAACTAACACAAGTATGGGTTGTACTCACTGTCTTCTCGCGGCCAGTGCAGTGTGGTCCTGCTCCTTGGCCTTCTGTTCGGCCAGCAGCCCCGCGGGCACCAGCCCCGTGCGCGTGCGCAGCTCGCCCGCCTGCACGTCTTCCACCACGCGCACCAGCCATCTGGAAACACAGGCAACCCCATAAGTAATCTAAATATATGTATGTTAGTCTGTAAGGTATACAGAGTTATTTGTAAAACAACAACAACCTCGCAGGAGTAGATTAATAACATCATAAACAACAACATTTGTTCTACTTTTCCGAAAACTGACAAAAAAAATTCGACTCTCCATACAAATGTCCCGAACAGCTGATCGAGTTATGAAAAATCGATATTTTTTTGTCTGTTTTCGGCGGACTGATTACCTATCTAATTAGAAACCACCTAGCGACCGGTCTCATTTGACAGATGAATGTGATACATTGCTACTTCTTTTTGGGGTGAAAACAAAACATACCAAAGAAAAGTAGCAATGTATATCAAATGAAACCAGTCGCTAAATAATTTCTATTTAGATAATCAGGGTGCCGGAAAGTCGTAGAACAAATGTTGTTGTTTATGATGTTAGGAATCTACTCATGCGAGGTTGTTGGTGTTTTACAAATAACCCTGTATATTGCATGGGCCTAGTTGCCTGAATTAAATAAATAAATAAAAAAATAAGTACGCTCATCAATATCGGACATCATGTGCAGACAATAATATCAAGTGCATCAAGCCTATTTGCATTGCTTTTTCACACAAGACATATCTGCATCGCAACTCCTCGGCGAATTTAAACGCAAATTTGAATGATATCTCGCAATCTCGAATGCGTGCACCTTTATTATTCCAAGTGTTATGGAATTGCGAAAAATTTACTACCTAGTATTGTAGTAGAAGGACTCGTACCGAGATAGTTTCTTGACAATCTCATAGGTTTTTAAAAACCTAGTCACTTTCGAATACCTTTTATTTTAATTACCTCAAGATAAAGGCACATTCGTACAACTCGAATACCAAACATGACGCGATGCAAAAGCATTACGAAACGAAGACCGACATTGTGCACTCTTCAACCGATTCCACCAATTAAATAAGTACTTACTGTTCATTTCCGCTCGCCATTTTATTGATTTTTACCATAAACGAAAACAACATCGATTATTTAGTTTTAGTAATCGAATAGTTTAGCAAATTCATAAACACGTAATTTTCTTCATGTTCAACATCGCAAACAAAATTTTTAAAATTTTAAACGGGCAAGTTATTACTGTCATTATTGAGGGTAGTCTGCCCACTACGCTGTAGTGTGCACCGTGGAAAACAACGTTAGGCATCCACTACACGGTAGGTTTTGCTGTCAGTTTACCCACAGTCACGGCTGTGACTGACGATTAACCTGTATACCGTGTAATGTAGTGACTGATGGTTGCATGAAGTTGATTTATTCTTTCCATCAGTCAATCGTAATTCATGATCATGACTGATGGAATTTGACTGACGCTTGCATGACCATGCAATGGCTGCCTAACATTACATGCTGTCAGTCATATAGTTAGCACGTGAAAACGGGAAGTGACGTCATAGGTCAACGACACCGCAGTCGACGCTCTAACTAAAACGTCACCCAGATTTTATTTAGACTATCTACCACAAATTATATAGTTATTGTACGTACGATCTAGACTTTAATGTCTCATCAAAGTCAGCTTTAGAAATAAAGCAGTGATTACTTTAATCTTATGAACACGAGCACTAAAAAGTGCTAAGAGGAATCATTTTCAAAAATCAAAGAAAAGTGCAAAAACAAAATAGTTTATTTAGCAAACAACATGCAAATTTAAATTGTTTTGATGATTGTAGGATGTGTGCTTTTGAACTTTTGTAATGACAGCGGAACAAGAAAATTTTTCATTAGATATTTTATTACGATTTTGAAGCCAGTTCTATTTACAGAGAATCGTTGTAGTAAAATAACTGAAAATAATAGTATAAAAGAAAAAAAAACAATTTAAGACCTTAAGCTTATGTGTAGTTATGACATAGTGTAAAGAAATATTATTTTCACCTCTTAGTTCGTAATTAAAAGTCAGCACTCGCAGCAAAATGGACTTTGGGTCTCTAGTATAACAAATAACTAGGCATCACAATATGGTTATGGTGCCTACTTACTTAGGAATTTTCAAAATGATATAATGTATAATTATTAGTCAAATATAAAAATACAATTTGATTAATTACCTGTTTAATTTTAATAATTTGTATAAAATTCCGCACTAATTTGCTTAGAGCATTAAACCAGTAAGGAGGCGTCACGAGAACTAATTTCTTTACAAAAAAGTCTGCCACTTTCCGCGGGGGACGAGGTAACGCACACACAAATAGTGTTAAACACTAATTCATTTGCGATCCCGTTGCTACGCACGCACACGACAAAATTATCAAACACGAGCTTAAACTTTACGCACACAAATACATACACACGCAGAAACCAACCTGTCAGTACACGCGATGACGTCATTTTCATGTAAACGTTGCTAGTGCTTGACACTATCGATATTTTACTCTCGATACCTTCTTCGGCTCATATTTTTAATTTATGTCTTAATGATTGAATTATGATGCCAAAAATTCAAATAAGTCTGTAGTTTTTTTTTTTCAATTTAGGCCCTTCGATGATGCTAAGGCAACCTTTGGCTGTCGTCAAAATCTACAGGATGACTTATTAGGATAAGTCAGTAAAATTGATGATACTGCAAGAAATTCTACCCGGTCAATTTAACTAAGCAAGAGTTTTCAAATACTGGTAGGTTTTCGCATCTTTAAAATCAAAGACATAATTTCTTAGATTAGTGAGACGATTCAAATCTCAGCGGTATCCTCTACCGGTGGCGCTAACGATATCCCAATGGGTATGCTGTACCCTTAGCACGAACAGCTATCGAAAAAAATAACGCGCGTAAAATCATTCGATAGTGCAATTTCGTATTGGAAATTTATACAACGCCATCTACCGCCGAATAGCAAAATTAAAATTTCCATAGATAATTCTGTATCGAGTAATTTTACGCGCGTTTTTTTTTCTCGATAGCTGTTCGTGCTAAGGGTACTGATAACGCGCTGTTTTAACCATAGCGGAATTTTACCGCTATCGGAGGCGGTAGCGGTGGCGGCGGTGGTGGCGCGCGACGCGAGGTGCGTTCGCGGGGGTGCGTCCGCGGGGTAAATAAGGCTTTGTTCAGACGATAACACACGACCCGACCTCAACCAGAACTCAACTCAAACTCAACTCAAACTCAACTCAAACTCAACTCAAACTCAACTCGAACTCAACTTAACCGGAGCCCACTCCTTGAAATAAAGCGCTTTCAATTTTGAGTTTTATGACACATTAATAAGCTCCGTTATATTTTGTCAATGCTACTGCACACGCCCCGCGCTCAACCCGAACTGAACTCAAACTCAACTGAATATTACACAGTAACTCAAAATTGTAAGCGATGTATTTCAAGGTGGGCTGCGGTTGAGGCGAGTTTGAGTTGAGTTTGGGTTGAGTTTGAGTTGAGTTCGGGTTGAGCGTGGGGCGTGTGCACCGCGGGGCGTAGCGGATACCGCTCATGTTTAAGTAGGCCTTAAAACGGAATAACTACATTAAAAATCTTTATTTGTTATACTTATTTTAAAGAAAGTGGTTCATGCGTCATGCTTGTGAACGGGTGCTGCCAGTGGGAATGGGTCTGCTTCTTTCTGCTTGTACTAAGGACGTCGTATATTTTTTCTGTTTAATATTATCAATATGTATCGGACTTCTTACTCTAAACATAAAATTATTAACTAATACCTCGTTTTGATTTTAATTATATAAATAATTGCATATTAATAAATAATTGCAATCATTTTAATTTCTATAGTCACATAATCAGTAATTTCTCAACTAGTTGAAAGTTATTTACTCTCACAATTACTAATCCGATATGTAGTAGGTAATTCATTTCATACCCATTATGTGTAAAAATTATTGTGATGGAAAATGACCTCACTTTAAATGTTGAGGTCGTTTTTCGATGTTAACGACTCCGTATGAAATATTATTCAGGGAGAAAAAAAGCAGTCCTTGACGAGTTTCTTGCCGGTTCTGCTCGTTACAAGGTCTCCCGCTTAGGGTTTGCGAACCGATGGCGTAGCTTCTATGACATTCACAAGACTTGTACTATTATGTATTCTGTGTCACAAGTGCTTGTAACAGCCTAGACTGAATAAATTATTTTGAGTTTTGAGTTTAGTGTTATTAGCTTGTATTATAAAACAGTAGGAAGCTTCAAAATGATGTGAGCAAATTGTGCGAGTACGTTTAGGAAACATGTTTTGCACAAGCTTGGATCGAGGCATCTCGTATCATTGCATCTTTTGGAAATCTGAAATATAAACATTTAGGCCACTTTCGTCACATTCCGCTTCCGTCAAAATAAATAATAGAGTTTTTTTTTCTAAAAAAACGAAATTCCTCTTTCGGCAGAAAAAAAGTTAGTATTTTTTTCCAATATTTTATAGCCAGAATAACATAGGTACCTTCTGATAAAGTCGATATCGATATTTGTTTCTGTGCTGTCACAACATTACTTTTGCTGCAGTGTGGCCACCGTTTTTAAAATTAAAATGGCATATTTTGGGAAAAATTAGTGACATCCGTAAATATTTTATAATAATAAATTATTTAACGTTAAAAGGTAAAAGAAAGATAAGTAGAATCGCCTAAGGAGAATTGTATCTAAGAAGTGAAAGACAGAAATATAATTTAATAAAATACAATTTATTTATAATAATCCTCAAAACACACACGTAGTGTAGTGGAAGCCCACGGCCGGTCACGATACTCACGATGGGGAGAAGCACAGAGAATGGAGCCCGCGGCAAGTCACAATGAAAAGAAGCACGGAGAGTGGAGCCCGTGACAGATCACGGAGCCCGCGGGTCACAAATGTCACAATGAAGAAGAAAATATATGCACGGAGACTTGGATTGTCAGCCGGCAGGCTGATTATCTAATTAGAAACCACCTAGCGACCGGTCTCATTTGACAGATTTTTACAACGGAACTCGTCGATATAACTCCCGTTTTAAGTTGTAATTTGACAATGGTTTAATACTAACTATAAATAAAACGCGTAAAAAAAATAATACACAATTTTTAAATGCGAAATTGTGTACTCACTCGATATCAATATAATAGAGCGAGAAGAATAGTAATAATCCCCCATAAGTAATAGCCCCCCCTTAATCTTTTATTTTTTTATTTTTGTGTTAAACTCGTTAAGCGGTTAACAGAATACATCTACCTACCAAGTTTCAACTGTGTAATCTTAATATTTTCGGAATAAAGTGGCTGTGACATTCGGACGTATTCTATTTTCCCTACTTTTCAACCTGCAACTAGGGGGCTTATTGTCTAATTTTAAAATCTATCGCAATCGCTTTCGTTTGACAGATGGATGTGACACATTGCTGCATTTCTTTGGTAAGTTTTTATTTGTGTCAAGAAGAAGCTTCAATGTGTTACATCCTTGAAAGCGATTGCGATAGATTTTGAAATTAGACAATAGAAAGGCAGGTGTCAACCCTTGAAGAATGGGTATAAGTTTTGAGAGCTTGTACTCTGTTCCGTTTATTTACTCATGTGCTACAATGCCTATTTTAAACATAAGTTTAATAGTCCTGCTATTTTTTAAGTATTGAGTAAGAGATTATAATAAATAAAGATAAAGAAAAAAATAACAATAAATAAATTTGCAAAAAGTAATCTATACCTAATAAATTCATCAAGCGTCTACACTACAAGTACCAAATGAATGGTAGGTATTAACAGGTTAAGAAGGAACGTGATGTTTTAAGTGTCATTGGTCATACATTCAACTTGAAAAATTTGGCTAAAAGGGATTTTGTATAATTTAGTGGCAACACTGTTTGATTGACAATATTTTTGAATTATTTTCATTTTTAGTGCATTATTTGAAAACAATTGGACAAAATAATACCAGCAGATGGAAAATAACGTTATCCTTTTGCACACTAAATGTTTCCGATATTTTTTTACATGAAAAGACACTGCAAATCGGCATTTTTAGCTCCGGTCGTTTCGCGTGTACGATGATCAGCTGAATGGCGGGGAACTCGGGTCAACTAGTTTTATATAACGAGTATGAGCGGCGGTCATTCTCGTTTGACAGAGGGGTACGCCTGACAGTGGCGTCTCCTTAATTGGTTAAATGCTCTAAGCTAATTTGTGATCAAACATTAATGAAAATCTCCAATTCGCGTCCGCGTTCAGCATCATTTTAATATCGGTGACAAATGGCGCCACAAATAAATTAAAAAATGTGTCGCTCCGACATTTGTGGCTTTGTGTGTGAAATTCCAGCGAATTGAGATAAATCAACTGAAATATTCCTATATCTTTTAAATTTCCACCGGAGAATTTTTATTTTATTTTTTGTAACTTTTTTTGTGAAATATCAGAAAGTATTCTTTTTTAACTATGTACTTATAAAAACATATTAACTAGTGAATTATTAATAAAACCTCACTATACTTTTATTTTTGTAACAATGGAGAACACCATCAATTTTTGTTAAGTGACTTATCCAATAGCTTTTATGGTACATACATCAATTTTGTCTAGGGATACAGGTGCTATTTTCATACAAACGAGGTACTTTGAAGCCTTGGTTTTCTGCCAGGGATGTACTGTGCTGTGATCTGATGACGGCTATCCAGGGAGTGAATGGAGGAGATTCAGATCGCTATACACACCCAACCAACTGATCTGACCAACATTCTAAAAACGTAATGGACATGTTTAAAAAAACAGCGAAAATAGCATGAAAATGTATGGAAATCCTCAAACTGAGAACTCTGACCAATTAATCTTTTAGAATGCTGATCAGATCAGGGTGTGTATAGCGATCTGAATCTACTCCATTCATTCCCTGGATGGCCATCATCAGATTACAGCACGGTACATCCCTGGCAGGAAACCAAGGCATCAAAGTTACCTCGTTTGTATGAAAATAACACCCGTATCCCTAGACAAAGTTGATGTGTATACATGAACAACTGTGAAGAAATTTTCGCGATATCTCTTAAAACGGAAAAGTTATATGGTCTGGAAAACTGATATTTTGACTTGCGTAATGACGTCATGATGCTAGCAATGAACCTTACGTCGTTTATAATAAAAAGCACATAATTTCAATGGCATTTTCTTCATAACGTGAAAACTACTTGCTTGATTTAAATGAAACAAAAACAGGTGTAGGTATTGCTAGACATTTAGCTATGCATGGTCATAAAGTTTCAAGTGATTTAGCAGACCCTTAGAGTAAGACGGGCTTGACAAACGAAGCCTTTGTTGCTCGAAGAGCAGACCCATTGGCCTTCTTCATTGTTACATTATTTTTAGCCTGTGATTATTTTAACCAATTTAATTAATTAATAATCCTCTTAAAACTATTCGTGGCTAATTTGTTCAGATGCTTTGCCAAGACAAATGACTGACCTTAGAATAATAACACCTAGAACGATTATTCCCTACAAAGCGCACTGTCAAAAGTGAGGCAACTAAATCAGCCAAAATGGCGCCGTTTTCAGATTTTTATTCTCCATTATTACATAATCATACCTAATAAGTACAAAACAGTTTCAGTATCTCTACCTTTAGGAGAGGGTTATTATTTTATTAGATTTTAGTCACGATTAGGTAACGTATGAAGGATATAAATATGAAAACTGAGCCATTTTGGCTCAGTATTAGTTGCCTCACTTTGCATACGAAGACACGGCTTCTACGTGGGTGGTTTGATAAGTCCATGACTTTGAAAAGAAGAAATACTTTTTTTATAATTTATTTTTGTGTCTTAAAAAGAAACTCCTTAAGGCATCTTTACACTACATTTTTTCAAATTCGGCAAAAGATTATTACTTTTGGAAACAAAAAGCTCAAGCGACTTCTAACTTTTCTTAATGACCCTGTCAACCCTCTCGGAGGCACTCATGACATCAAAACTCATCGAATGAAGATGCGAATCCTTCCTATTCTTTAGATTCAACCCCAGTGAGATTTTTTCTCCTACCAAACATGAATAAATGTCTTGGCGGGCAAAGATTTTCATCAAGCCAAAAGGTGGTGTCTGAAATGGGCCCTCATTTCAGTTACTAGTTTTTAGACGATAAAAGAACAAAAATATTGGTTAAAGAGGTAGTAACTTTGTTGGACTGAATACACAGAGCTACAATAAGATTATGTAGAGAAATAAAACAAAATATCCCGAAAAAAGTCTTTCTTCATTAAAAACTAATGGACTTATCAATCCACCCTCGTACGTGTTATTATTCTAAGTGACTGACCATATGACAAAATAATCTTGAAATCCAAGTATTTCGGGAGTTCTGGACCCGGTCACGGATCCACTATGTCACGCGGAAGATGGATTATCGCGTGATAGAATGGAAATGGATCTTGTAAACATGATGTCGGTTGTTATTGTAGGAAACGCATGTTTTCCGTTTAATTACTCCGGCCTAAATCACTGGCTGTAAAAAGTATAATTTGTCAAAAGTGTTTATGAATTTTATTTAATAGGTACCTGTTGGTCACACATTGTTTTAATTACACGGTCTACCTAGATTTTGAAAATGGGAAACAACGACGCGACGGTTTCACAATCAGCGAGACTAGTGCCCTGTTTATCAAAACTTACAAGTCTACAAGTACTTTATACACGAAAATGTTTACAAGTTCATTTAAATTATGTCTTCTTCCAAATAATTTATGCAAGGCACTTGTAAAAATTGTCAGACGGAATGGAGAGTCGCCGGACACCCTCAGAAATACTCAGGATTTTCCACTGAGTTTTTTACAAGTTGTTAGTTTTTTACAAGTTTAGATTTTTTCATTAACAAAATCACTAATATAAGGGTGAAAACATATATAGTTAAATAAACAAAAACATAACGTTTAATTTAAGGTGTTTTGATTAACGGATTTGTGGAATAATTATTTTCATATGGAAAAATGCTTGTTTTTAAAAAATACAAGACTTGTAAGTTTTGATAAACAGAGCACAGATAAACGAATCGAATCGAACTAGGATAATGGAATAGGAATAGGCATACAAATTATTATTACGGTTAATAGATGAGAATGTTAGTATTGCTCAAATCTTCATAATCATATCAGCCTCAGGATACCCGCTGCTGGGTATATATGTTACCGGCCAAACCCGATTTCAGGACAAACTAGTTTGGCCTAGGCTAAACTAGTTCTTCCTATACGTGATGGGCGATATATAACCCCGCCCCAAGCATCTCTCAAGTTAAAAAATTGTCACTCCATTTGCTCAGTGAAAATTGTCATAGGTCTAATTTTGACTCGTGGCCAAAAGTTTACAAAACTATTATAGGTAATTTCTAAGAAACATTTTCTACTTTTCGCGAGCGATATGTAATTGGCTGGTATACATGACATAAATATGATAAAGTCTACTATCCTCTTTAATAGGCACGCTGACTAAATGGGTGTATGAGGAAACGCCCGTCCGAATATTCGCCGGTTCACCTATTTCATTTGGCAATCGCTTTATTTTATGACGTGTTACTATTTATAATAGAAATTGTTGGAAAACGCTATAAACCTATTATTTTTTCACTTTGTAAAAAAATTGGTGGATATTTTAAAATGGATACCTAGGTGGTAGAGACCTATAATTTTTAGGGTTCCGTACCAAAAGGGTAAAAAAGGAACCCTCATGGTGTGACTCAGTCTGTCTGTCTGTCTGTCACAGCTGGATATCTCGAGAACTACTAATAGTATTAACTTGGGAATAGTTTAAGATGACATATGCCCAACTATTTTGCAAATAAGAAAAAAATAAAAAAATAAATATCTTTT
Organism: Agriphila geniculea; assembly: GCA_943789525.1. Taxonomy (NCBI): domain Eukaryota; kingdom Metazoa; phylum Arthropoda; class Insecta; order Lepidoptera; family Crambidae; genus Agriphila; species Agriphila geniculea. The sequence goes on from OX038871.1 coordinate 26,728,510, forward strand.
TAACAACAGGGACTGAAAAGGGGTCTTAAAATTTGAAGTGGGGCTACAAGGGCATGTGGGGTATCATATCAAAGAGCGCCATTTGCACGTTTTTAATAAATTTTTTTTCGGCCGCATAGATTTCGACTTATGATGAAAAATGTAGAAAAAAGAGTATAGGAAAAATAAAACGATGTCTCAATATAACACACTTTTTTAGAAATTCTATTATTTTACTCTGCAGTGTATTTATTATGATGGTACGGAACCCTCGAAGCGCGAGTCCAACTCGCTCTTGACCGGTTTTTTTTAAATAATTTCTGCATCTTTTTCCCTATTACGATGGCCACACTGAAAGTTTTGCACTACCTACTTATAAATAAAACAATTTATATGAAAACTTATATATTTGTTGCGTGACACAGTATTCTCCATTACATTTTAAAACGTTTTTGCTACGGGTGACGAACTTTGCATTGTGGTAAAAAAAAATGACTCGCAACTTCCGGTCAATTTTAGTTTTAATTTTATGAATGTTTTTTTTTATTTTATTTGTCTTTAGGTTTAAAAAAAAAACATAACATTCTATATTCAAATATTTGTGTGTTGTCAGAAGTGCAAAACTCAGTGTGCCCTAGGTATACAGGTTAAACCTAGTTCAGGCACTCTGTATTTTACCTTTATGTACCAAAGTCTAGACTTTAATTATATTTTGATGTAAGATTACTTCAAAAAAGATTTATTATGAAGTATTATTATTTTATAGAATAGATAAACAGCATGTTTTGTGTAGGTATTTAGTGTTATGTTAAGAAACGCACTACGTGTAATTCAGAACTTGTCCTTTTTAACGAACACTGTCATTCATTTCTTCACTGGAAAGTTCGATGACCGTATGTTTCTTTATGTTTGGTAAATAAATGGAACTGTTTCAAAGAAAATGTTTCAAGTTTCAAAATGATGCACGTGTCAATTCACACCCACGACTGCTGCAATCATAAAAGTTATATTTGTGAATAATGTAATGCTTGATGGCAGACAAGACAATGCCAAAGACTTGAACAAAGCCAATTCAAAATCTTATTGTAGGTATTTACTTCATTGTTATTTATTTTTGCACAGTATTTATCTTGACTAACTTTACCAAACAATTAATCGAACCAGGCATCATAATCTTTGATCGTGCAAAACACGGCCCATAAGCCTAAATCTACATAAAGGTCACGGTGCACGGTCATCGCCCAAATAAACTGATCCTACACAATCACATCAAAAGCAGCCCAGTCGTAAATCTACATCGCGACACTGAAATACGGCACAAAGACGTAAATGCGATCTCAAAGGATTCTGGGTTACTCCAGACATAATGCCCACCATCTCGGGCGTGGATTATGGATTAATCTCAAAAATAAGGTCATGAGAATAAAGATAAAACAAAACTTAATCTTGTTTTCTAAATAGATTCGAATGTTCAGAACATAATTCATAATGTGTCCCAATTATTTTTTAAATTGTTCATATTTTCTGCGAATGATTTACCTACTTAGAGATAACCCTAGATACTAACATTTTTTTAGTTGCTTACTGACCATAATGAAACTTGTGCATTAAGCTAGTCTAATGCAGATATACTGTAAATTCGTGATAAAAACCATGAAGTAAATTATCAGTAAAAAAATAATGTTTTTAATTTCAGTTTACGCTCTCTTGAAAGTCAGAATCTACACTGGCCTGCAAAAGTAAGTACTACAGAGGCCTATTTTCATACAAACGAGGTAACTTTGATGCTTTGGTTCTCCGTCCAGGATTAAACGGGGTGTGATTTGATAATGGCCATTCAAAGAGTAAATGAAGGAGGCCTAGATCGCTAAAGAAATCCAACGGATTAGAAGAGTCGTTTAGGTCAGGGTTGAACTTAAAAAAATAACAAGTTAAGACCAAAGCATCTAAGTTACCTCGTTTGTATGAAAATAGGCCTCTGTAGTACTTACTTTTGCAGGCCAGTGTATATGCGCTGCACCCCATCGCGCCTTTGGTCCCGTATTGGCTCGGGAAATCGTTTACGCCTAACTGAGATGCAAATTATCGAAATGCTGGCTGTAAGTATGATTTTCCCAGTATTCACTACATTTGTGAAGCTGCTCGTAAAATTGTTTGTCCCAAATCAATAACAATTCGTCATCTTTTATTTTCAATCACTCAAGAACTTAAGACGTGGTTTATCGTCCAGAAATTAATGTATCAGGTCATGAAACGGCACCAGACCACATATCCACGGTAATGGCCCATAAATGCGTTATGGTATCATCCAGATGCTGGGAGGTTTCCAGACGAACTGACGCGGCAGAATTATGTACGAACAACTTTGGGAATCAAAAGGTTGCTTTTGTAGTTAGGTATTACCTACTGGCAAGCACTTTATGTTTTCTAATTATGATTACTGACCACTGTTGCGCTGTTTTATCCATTCTATCTACGTTTAGGTAGTCTACCTTCGATCAAGAATATCCTAGATAACACTTCGCGAACTAAAACAACACGCAAAAATGGCACCTCAAATGGCGTCCCACTTACAAACTTGGCGCTTATTTTGTACATAATCACCTCTTATTTTGTACAAACTCACATTTTATATCACTTATTTTGTAAAAAAATAAGCTTATTTTGTACAAAAACACATTTTTTATCATTTACTTTGTGCAAAAGCGCCCAGTTTGTAAGTGGAACGCTATTTGAGGTGCCATTTTTGGGACTCTGACCAGACATCTAGGGTATTACTTAAGGGGTATTATTGATCGAAGTCGTTTACATAAAAACTACGCTGATCTGGGAGCACGGTAGTGCTCCCGCCAAGACGAGGAAGCGAAGCGCAAAAGGGCACTACCTACCTACTTTTTCTCGAAGCGTTTCGTCGTTTTTTTGAACCCTCCTATCTTGGATTTGGAGTATACTAGATAAACAAAATTCTCGGAATGTGATGTCAGTAGTGAACTTATTAAATATATAAAGTTTCAATTGCATAGCTTTTATAATATAGATTCTATTGATACCTTTAAAACCCCGATTTCGTCACTGACTCACTCATGATCATCAAAATTCATAGGGTACTTCCTGAAGTCCTAGAAAGCTGAAATTTGGTATGTAAGCTAGTATTAGGACACATACAACAAAAAATTATAAAATTGGATTTTTACCCTCCAACCGCTTAACCCTTATAACTTGGGTTTGGATTACACCAGAAAAACAAAATTTTCTGGCTCTACATGATGAGGTCTGAAAACTTTTTGACAGTGCAAGCCATATGGAGTCTTGGCAATACTATACATGAAAATGTTTTTGGTGGGATTAATTTGACCTTTTGTCTTCTAGCATAGTATAAAAAAAAATTAGTATAGCTGTAGGTACAAACCACCCCAATCCAAATTAAAAAAGGCTATAATAGTAACGTCGTTTTAAATTGACCTTACAAGCAGATGAGCTCCAATCTTCTAAAACAATACTTACCTGTCTATGATTTTATCTCAGCAATAGAGATTATAAAATATTGGTAGGTTTTATATCGTTTTTACGATACATCTGCTTATTTTTTTGTTCTTGGTTCTTGCTGTTTATTGTGACTACCATTTTCTGTTATGGAGTTTCAGTAAAGATTTACAACACCGTAACTTTACGAACTCTTTGAAAGCTTGTAAAACATTATGAGCGATTTAATAGCCATTACGCTAGGGACAACGAGAATAGAAACGTTTAATAGCTTCTAAGAGGAAAGTGAGGTATGTGGGCAGGTGGCATTCTTGCGTTTTTTGTGGGAAACAAAATAGATTTGGAATGTTTGTCGAGTATTTCTCACAGATAATTATTACAACTCTCAAGGCTGAAATCAACCAATATCGGTTTGCATTATAGTACTTGGGACAAAGGTGCAAATATTCTTATGAAATTACTGTTGAAATAAACTGGTTATTGCAGCTTGAGACATGTTTTTTGATTGAAGATGATCGATAAATGATGACTGACTGATGAACAGCGTCCTAAAATATCAGCGTTGAAATGGGTCGAGCAGCTATGACGATTGACGTCCCAACTATAAACTAAACATGACATTCAAGATGAGCGATTGGGAAGCGCCACAAAAAATTAGGTTACTTTTCCAGAACAAGCCAAATTAGCAGTATGTATGTACCTACGACAAAAGTGGGACACGAGAAGGCAAAAAAGCTAGTGAAATTGTATATCGTCAGCCATTTGTTTGCCGAGTGTTGAGTGGGTGGAAAAAAGCCATGTTAATAATGCTAATAATGTATGTAGACTATTTTCAGAACAGTGTCCAAGCCAATTTCAATGGCCAGTTTATGTAGAGCTCGTTTTTGCACAGTGTAGCTCTGTCGGAGAGATCACAGCAGTTTGGAGCTTTCCGTCATAGAGTAGAGTAATAAACGTGGTTGCACTTTTTCTTCTCAGAAGCCGGAGCGTTGACCTAATCAATCTCGCGGCCGCTATCGAGAATCGTATCCGTCTTATTTTCAAATTATTGGATAAGTGTCTGGCAATTAAACATCTGCTATCTTTTTAACATGTGTACACAGACCATTAACAAATACTACGTGTATATTATCTTGTTACCGTTTCAAATATCAATGGTGCAACCACATGCTAATGCTGATAGTTTCCTATGAGTTATGAGGACATAAAGCTTGACTTCAGTCGGTCTGTCCATCAGCCATTTTTGATGTCCCCACTGCTGGGGCACAGGCCTTCCGTATGGGTGGATAAGGAGGATGCGCCATAACCCACCACGCGGGCCCAATGCGGATTGGTGGGTATTAACGACTGCAAATGTAGCCGGGACCAACGGCTTAACGTGCCTTCCGAAGCACGGAGGAGTTCGAGATAGTAAATTTTTAGTCACCCATCCCATGACCGACCCTTGCGAACGTTGCTTAACTTACGCAATCACTGGGCCAGGCGCTAAACCACTACGCCACCGAACTCCTCGACTTGACTTCAGTCCATCAGCCATTTTTTGTGTCCCCACTGCTGGGGCATGGGCCTTCCTTATGGGTGGATAAGGAGGACGGGCCATAATCCACCACGCGGGCCCAATGCGGATTGGTGGGTATTAACGACTGCAAATGCAGCCGGGACCAACGGCTTTACGTGCCTTCCGAAGCACGGAAGAGTTCGCGATAGTAAATTTTTGGTCACCCATCCCATGACCGACCCTTGCGAACGTTGCTTAACTTACGCAATCGCTGGGCCAGGCGCTAAACCACTGCGCCACCGAGCTTCTCTTGACTTCAGTAATGAGACCGAATTTGTGTACCTAATGACTTTACGTCATTTAAAAGTTGAATTTTTATGAAATCCAACAGTAGGATTTTATAAAAAAAAAACTTAAGTTTATTAAACATAAATATTGAAAAAAAGCTACAAAAAATATAATTATTTTTAATAGTCAAGAAAAAATATCTCAGTCCTTAATTTCAGTCAGATGGACCAAAGCAAACCTATTTATTATAAATTCCAGGTATTTTTGAGCATAAAACATTTTTCAAGCAATGCCTTTGACATAAGTAGGTAACTAATATTTTCGACTTGGTCTAGATGTTTTTTTTATATATTTCATGATAAAATGATACAGTGAACCCATTTGTTATTTGCTCTGCTAATGCATTAATGTAATCATTGTAATGTTTCGCAAATTTTGTAACAGTCAGATTTGGGTCAACGTTTGTTTGACTTGAAATGTTATTTTTCTGAGAAAAATCTTTTTCTTTATGTTGTGTTTTTTCACTTATTTGCTTCAGTTGAAATCTAATTTGACGAGAGGTTGGAATTCATGAAAATTAGTCTTTGGTTTGGTGATAATAATAATGCACATTCCCATCTCACCGATTTGCACTACCTAGGTATTCAATTTGCGTAAAATTTAACGATGCTGGTTTTGCTTTCATCTAGACGCCCACTGCTGGGTGTGGTCTCCCAAGGATCTCCACAGCGATCGATCCTGTGCTACGGATATCCAGCGGTTTCCCGGTTTCCAAAGTTCGTCACAATCGTTTGTATACCGTAAAGGGCCAGCGCGGAGCAACCCTGGTGCGTATGCGTAATTACCATTCCAGAACCTTTCAGCCCTGGAGGTGCGGGGAGGGCAGCGGAATGGAGTAAAAAAAGAAAAATATATTTAAAAAATGCTATAGAACAGAACCAAAAAGTGGTGCTTAGGAAGAACATGGATAAGACAAACATAATGTCGAATACCCCTGTTTTTACCGCTCCCCGCTCCTGTATGGCTGAAAGGTTCTGGAATAGTAACTGCGCATACACACCGGACGTTGCTCCGCTGGCCTCTTATTGTAGGCAGACGATCGTGACAAACTTTGGAAACCGGCACCCTGATTATCTAAAAAGAAACTATTTCGCGACCGGTTTCATTCCATATACATTGCTACCTTTCTTTGGTATGTTTTTTTTTAATCCAAAAAGAAGTAGCAATGGATCACTATCATCTATGAACTGCAACCGGTCGCTAGGTGGTTTCTAATTAGATAATCAGCCCGCGGGAAGCCGTTGGATATCGGCAGCGCAGGACCGATCGTTGTGGAGATCCTTGCCTTTTCAGCCTTTTTCAGCTATCAACCTTCAGTGGTCACTCTAGGTTGATAGCAGAAAATCAGCGTTTCTAATCCCATCAAAAACCATACCGAGCATTGGAATCAGTTAAACATACATTTACTCTATATTGAATTTATCTAACATCTAGGTACTTACCTAGAAATCTTCGGATCAAATTCAATTCAAGGACGCCTTACTTTTCTTTAATAAAATCATTTTTCTATGAAAGTTGATTGAAATTGATAACGTAACCGTCGCCGTACCGAATAACGGATTTCAACAAATCGTCTCCGTTGCAGATAGTTGTCGCGTACGCATTAACACGGTCACACCCGTGGACATTTATTTTCATTTATTTGTCGCAGATTATAATTTTAGTATAATTCATCGGAATGGGGGAATTGGACCACGGTCGGATTTCGTAACAACTGAAGGTCGTTCATTACACAATTATAAAGCTCTTGCTCTGTTAAAATAGCTTCACTCAGTTTAGCTATCAGAACTTAAGCCGTTCTAAACTGATGATGATGTAACTCAATACTTAGGTACTATTTATTACATTGTGGTACCTAATAATTACATAGGAACAATATGTTTTTATTTCAGTAGCAAGCATTTAGTAATGTAATGTAAACTATTTTTTATTCCATTTATTGTTAGGCATACGTGTAAGCTTTCAAAGCTTTGCTTTATCAATGCTTTTTAAAAGCTGCTTTTAATATCACCTGTGACAGCATGATGCATATCCTACATCTCTACAATACAATTAAATATTTGTGTGTTGTTATCACAATGTCAATGACATGAAATGCATTAATGTTAGGATTTAAGGAAGCGTTAATATCGTGTAGCAACTACAGCTACCGACATTGGCAAGACAAATAGTACAGTCGCCCGTAGAACAGTTAAATCACCAAAAAGGTTACCGTTTGCCGTTGTGATATAGTTATATATTACGAAATTACAGATACTTTAACCCAAGTTTTACAGATCGCAACCCGCCGTAACCTATATTTGTATATCTCCAAAATTGATATATTTTTATTTTTCTAGGTTAACCACATGGTTTAGCTATTGTCGTGTTCTACAGCTTTGTTTGATTGCCACTGATAATAGTAAGACTATGGAAAGTGATCTTACACAGATTTAAGACCATATAAAGTCGAACCATTTTCAGGTCTTAAATCTGTGTTGTGTATGGCTACTTTTTATAATCATACTTTTATCTGTGGCAATCAAACCAAGCTGTAGAACACGACAATAGCTATAACTATGTGGTAAATCTCATAAAATAAAAAAAATATCAATTTTGGAGATATACAAATATAGGTTACGGCGGGTTGCGATCTGTAAAACTTGGGTTAAAGTATCTGTAATTTCGTAATATATAACTATATCACAACGGCAAACGGTAACCTTTTTGGTGATTTAAATGTTCTACGGGCGACTGTACTAAAAGATGAGACATAAGATGCGCACTCGCAGCAGCTACAAATTCTAAACTCGGCACATCTTTTGTCTCATCTTTGTCTTACCAAGTTATGTGCCGGTATCTGTACCAACCTTTCTTCTTTGTTCCTGGTTCCATTGGGCCTGGTCTTGGGGTGGTTTTTCTTGGGGCGGACGGCGGCCTTGTGTCTAGCAGCCGAAGAGTCGAGCAGCTGGGCCTCGCCCAGGTCCAGCGCGGGGTCCGCCAGCGGTTTCCTGGAGACGGGACTGGGTTAGAATGGTCGAAAGGTTATGGGAATTATCAAAGGTTTCAGAAGTGGACGTTCATGTTTTGGCGGAAATGATTCGAAAACAATGATACTTTATGTAGGTACTAGGATAAATAAGTGTGTATGGTATTGTTTTTGCCTTAGAGTAAGACGCGCTGAAGCCGCGAAAGCCGCGATGCTCTAAGGTTTTTGCAATGGTTAAAATATTTATACCTAGTCAGTTTTTTTTATCTATTTTTATTTAGAGGCTTTTACCTAGCTTACAAATATTCAGCCTCATCACTACTCAAAGTTGAAGCGTTTCCAAATTATTTTTACTTTATCCATTTAATACATTTTTTGTTATCTATCGTATTGATACAAACTTACATAAAAGTGAGCTTTCAATTGCTGCCCTCAAACCTCACCACAGTCTTCAAAATTTTTACGGTCAGTTTTAGAATAGGAATAAGAATAAGAATTTTTATTTGTTCAAAACATGGATATTACAGATGGTACATTAGTGATATAGACCAACATGTTTTACCAAAGTTTGGCGTACAAAATTTCATTACATTAAAATTTAACAGTTAAATAATTAATAGAAAGAATGAATTAAATTGAGAAATTTTACATTATTTAAGTACCTACTAACTTTACATTTCATGGATATGTCCAGTTATTGCTTTCTCTGTGGATATGTCAAAAATGTGGATATGTCAATGTCATGCGTCATAATAAATCTACAAGTATTTTTCTTAAAATAGTAAACATATTAATTATGTCATTTTACTTAAAACTAAAATATTCATTTAAGTCATATGGACATAGGTCAATCAACCAGCTGCGCAATTTGGAGACAAACTGATTAAATGGTTAGCGTCTTATTTCAAAGGGAATATTATTATAAACCTGGATAGCCATGCTATAGCAGTTCTTCTGATAAAGGGCGCTGTTACAAGTTTGCCGTTGGAGACTAAAACGTAGTGATTATTTCCTCTATGTTGGAGACGATGATTATCTCTGGGTCGCAGTCTTGGGTTTGACACGTCTTTTTTTTCAAAGAGTTGGGAATGACGTCTGACAAACATTCCTATTTCCAGGATGTACATTGCAGTTAGGGTAAGTACTTTTAATCTAACAAATAAAGGTCAACATGTGTCCATCGGTCCAGCTCCACAAATGGCTCTTATGCATCTTTTTGCGTAATAAACGCTTTGGATATATCTGGGGAATTGCCCCACAATATTAGTCCGTATCTTAGTAGGAAAGATACGTGCCCATAATATGTAGTCAAGGCTACACTTTCGCCGGCCGTGTGTCTTAACCTTCTGAGTGCAAAGACAAATCTACTTAGCCTTGAGCACACGTTTTGAATATGTGCTTTCCAGTTGAGGTGCTGATCAAGTATTATACCCAAGAATTTCGTTTCGCTAACTTCACTAAGTTTTTCGTCTTTGTGGGTTATTTCTGGTCTTATGCGAGCAGCTTGGTAATTAGAAAATTGTATAAACGTGCTTTTTGCTATGTTTGCACTCAAACCATTTCTGTTCAACCAGCCTATTTAACGTGTCTAATTTTTAACAGATCCACCTGTTAAAAATTAGACATGTTAAGTCTGTTTATATTCCAATGTGAATAGAAGCTAAACTTTTATAACATCGTCATTCATAAATGTTGCGTGTTTTATAATCTAGTTCAATAATTGAGTAAAATTACAAAAACTTAAAAATGTCTTGAGTACACCATACTTTCAACTGACAACAAACGAAACCAACCAAGCATCAGACACTTCTAGATACAAATTTCCAAGAAATCTGACGAAAGTGGAGGAGCTCCGAGTGTGCGTGGAGATCAATCACGCCGCGTCGGTCACCCGACCCGACACTGGCAGGTGAGCGACACCTCAATGTCAGGGTCCCTGCATCCGGCAGATCTGTTGCCTCATCATGTGCCCTGGCTATTTCTGACAGGTTATTTACAGAAAAATAAAAGTAGCTGTGTCGTTTGTGTGTTCCTGTTTTGCTTTATAGGTCTATACACCTGTGTTTGAAGAGAAAGCTATTGTCAGGAACTGTATTTGTCCTGTTTTTTTTATGCCTTGCAGGTAGCAATAATGTTCAACAAAAACGGTTTAAGTGCAGAAGTCTAGGTTTCAGAGAGACTACTTTGTAGTACCTAACTAGGTACAGTCACGTCACGTCTATAAATAGATATACAATGTGTTACAAAATAATCCCTAATGCCGAATATGATAGATATGAACCATCAAATTGAACAACTTTGGGACCAACTCTGAAATCGCGAAAAAAATATCAGCTGTTTCATACAAAAATTAATAGGTAACGAAAATATTAAAATGTATGAAACAGCTGATTTTTTTTCTCGTTTTCAGAGTAAGTCTCATAGTAAAAGTTATTCAGTTTGATGGGCTCTATCTACCACATTCGGCATTAGGGGTTATTTTGTAACACGTTGTATACAGTTCAGAACTTTGTCACTCTACAAGCTTTTACTTTTTTGAACATAAATCAATGACAACTACAACAAAGTGACAGAGTTCTAAACTGTATACATACATAAGTATTTTTAGACGTGAATTTACTGGGTGTAAAATTGAGGAGTGTTCTTCATCTTCATTTTTAATGTTTCTAGATGGGAATAGATCTGATTTTTGTTTGAAGATACTTTATAATAACCTTATTTTTTACAGTTAGATGTTTCGCTAACTCGAGATGAGATTCTTTATACCATAACTGGTTTACGTTCTTAAATTGAGCTAATGATCTTAGTTAAGATATTGAAATAGATTTATAATAGATAATTATTGTGTAATAGAATAGGACGGTTTACCTCTTTATTTATAAGTCATTCTTATGTTGACATTCTCTAGCTATGTTCTTCAATGCAAGATCTCTATCATGCTCTGAGTTTTTTTAGAAGATGATACAGACGTACCTACTTAATTTCATCGGATCTGCAACTTGGCTGTAGGTGAGGAAGAGAGACACTACTTCACCTATCTACATTTTCTTTACTTATAATATAATGTGAGTTAGGAAATGGGTTCGAAAAGCATAATTGCATAATTTTCAACGCACCTACAATAATACTGAGTAGATCTGACAAAGTAACTTTTCCTTACACCCAAAGTACTTAGCAGGTAAAATAATATTATATGATATGGCCGTATACTAAGGCGCTTTGAATAATCTATATTATTTCAGGGTTTGCTGCAAAACAAGTAACGCAGGCTCCATTATACCTACTAAGTGGCGCACTCAAACTTCAGATAAGATAGTGGCCCACCATAAGTTGGTGAAAACTGTTTTCGCTAAAGTATCATTTTCTATTTTTCACTTGCATTGACTGTGAACAGTAGGTATAATTATGTTCTGATAGTTTACGGTAGCGAAAACAGTTTGCATCAACTCATGGTAGATTTTTATTCCTTTAGCTGTAGGTAGGTACAGCTGAAGTGGATGAAATAGGTTGAATTGCAGCCTGAAATGAGAATTCGGGCGTAGCGTAACTGATAAATACATAATAGACTAATGGGAGTAGTTAGTTTAATGTGATGGTACCTCTTTCGCACATCATAAATTATTTAGAGCTTTTGTGCGACAGCGACAATGCATGGTGTTGCCAAGTCGGAGTACGGGTGGGTTGGCTACTTTGTCATTATCATAAATTTAATTAATATATAGTGCAGAGTTCTCCGCTGTAAATGTCTTAGAAGTAATAGTTTATAATACCTACACGTGAAGAAATTGTTTATTAAATTCAGATTAGAACATTGCAATTTGCATAAGTATATTATTAATTTTATTTTTATTTTTTTTAGAAATAAAACACTAATATGGATGGATACACAATATAATTACGTCACTAATGTTCAGGGGGGTTACTCCCAACGCTATCGAGAATATAGAGATCGAGTTGGAATCGAGTAAACGTCAAAACACACTATGGAAACCATTTTCAATGTAGGTATCAAAATAACAGATTTTGACGTTTATTCGATCCTGATGTGAACTCGATCCCGTCAATTACCGTCGAGAGTAGGGGGTAGTTGTTAATGACTAGTGATTTTAGTTTTCGGAATATTTACTACATTTCCTGACGTTTTATTTTCGGGAGCACCACTTTACAGCTGTTTATAACCGGAACTGGGCATAATCTTTTTAATTCACAAATAAGTTACTATAAAAATGTAATAACTTAGGACTGAAAAGCCACGTCGAGACAATAAGCAGTCCTTCCACCTGCAGAAAGGTGGCCGTCCACGCGCTATTTCAGGCTGGCCCACAAACGTGGTGACGTCAACGCCGACACAGTTCCCGATCTCCAGTCGCTCCAGAATATAATCTGTAGCTACAGGCTCCTCCCTCACCCCCCTACCTGACTCCCCTATTACCCAGTTTCATCAACGTTGACAATTTGACAGCTTGTGCAGTTCTGTCATTTCGAAACTTATGCGCCCTAACCTTGCCCTAACATTATGTTCAAAGCATGATTACGGTATGATCTTATCCTTGCTGCTATTGGTAACATTATAGTATTTTTTTATTTATTTATTTATTAATCTTTATTGCACAACAATACACAAAGTAAGGTACAAAGGCGGACTTAATGCTAAAAGCATTCTATACTAGTCAACCATCAATAAAAAGACATTCATAAATTTGCGGTACATACAAAGGAGTTACAGAACCTTAAAAAATATTTAAATAATAGATTGATCTAATAGGCTAATATTGCGATATGCACTCAAATGAGCGTTATCGTGATAATCATAGTTTATAAGTTAGTTTTTTATAACTAGATCTATATATTAAATAGTTTTACTGTCAAATTAATTTTAAAAGATTGTGATGACAAAAAGAAACTTTAATCCTGAAGGTTTTCTATGTCTCTATTTTGTCCTACATGAGAGTTTTGTTTTGAAATACGACTACACTGAATACTGAAATATCATTACAATTTGAAGCTGACCTAAAGTTAAAATATAAATTCAAGCTGGGGCTCAAATATTAACTATTTTTATTCGAGTGCTACTTTTAATTAGACTATAAGTTTCGTATGTGCAGTACAATTTACCTATCTTTGTATATGTTACGGCTAATACCCGAAGTGCGGCTAAACCTAGTTTTAGTCAGATAAAACTAGGTGTAGCCGATAGCTGTTGGCTAAAACTAGGTGAACCGATCTGCTTTACCCCTGTAGGTCCCGAATATAGGTTTTAAATTTCGAGGTTATTTTTTTTTTTAACAGAAGAAATAGCTTTTTAATACCCCATGCTACACCTAGTTTTAGCCTAGCCGGCTGCGAGTAAATCGGCTACACCTAGTTTTAGCCAACAGCTATCGGTTACACCTAGTTTTACCCGGCTAAAACTCGGTTTAGCCGCACTTCGGGTATTAGCCGTAACATATATATATACCAGTTTGTTTCGTTCTGTCAGTGTGATTGTGCTAAAAGCAGTTATTGAAATCGAATCAATGTTTTCCTACAATTTATAATGTATAATATTACGAGAATGTCGTACGAACGGAGCAGTATAGATACTATCTCTCCTCAAATCAATTGAAAAAAAACTCTTTGGAATCATCTGAAAACAAAGGAGAAAGGTTCTGTACGCTACAGCAGTTATTGCTGAATTGGTGTCAGTTTGTGAAATTATAGCACTGTAAGTCAAAGTATACCTGTAAAATTAGTTTGGCAGTTCGCCAACTAAATATTAGTATTGTGAACTGAGACTGTCTCTGTGTAACGGCTTTATGTATTTCCCATTTGTTTAAAAATCTTTAATAGGATTGTATGTATGAGTTCTATTTTAATGATGAAGTTGTTTTATATCATTATTATTTAGTTGAAGATGGTTTTAAATAATTTCTAGAGATTATATATTTACTTGCACTGTAGAAATATAATATTCCATCCATTGTCTTCCACTTGTCCAGTCCTAAGCTTATCTTCATCTGAAATGTCTCTTTGTTTTTTCATAAAATTATTTAAAAAAACATGATCTTATCTACCCATTTTGGCAAAATAACAAATTGCAAAAGCGATAGCAAACTTCGCCAAGTAAAAATGCATGGATTTGACATTTCAAAACGCTATGGTTAGCAAAGACTTTTACGTCAATCCCTTTAATTTTTTCTAAGCGAAGTTTTTTTACATATCTTTGTTTACTAGAGTGGAATAGAGCTGTTCCTTCGGTAGCTTTTATTAAAGGTAGTTTTTTTTTTCATTTTTACGTTAACTAAGTAATATGCTTAAAGGTCGAGAAACTTTTCCCACGAGCACAGTAATGTCCTAATAATGTGCTTTTAGAATCATGAAGATTATTAATGTACCTAGTTCTACAAACACAGACGTAGTTAGTAGGACGAGTGTCGCATGAGTCAATATGCCAAATTTAGGATACCTACTACATTCTAGATTAAAATTACAATTTCATTTATGTAGTTTTGGCTATAACTGTAGTGATATGTCATTCAAAACCTACGAGTATACTTACTATAAATATTCAACATGAGCATAAAGGAAAAGTCAATAAAATTTATTAGCTTTATTATTACATACCTTGCTTAACCTTAAGGATACACAAATACAATGATTGATTGATATGATATAACACCATGGTAGGATACTAAATGGCAAGCCAAAACAATGGCGTGGCACAGTAAACATTATCACAACAGTTAAATGTAGATCACAACACGTAGAATAATGGTAACATACAACATAGATAATCCAACACCTCTTGCTGTGAAGCGAGATATATACAATGAGGTAACGGCAATGATCTCATGATAATCTTGAATTCTTCATTCCTCTTCAGTCATGATTAATAATAGTACATTCTGTACGTGGGAACGCTAAAGACATAGTCTAGAGACGAACCCCTGGACTGGAAGAAATGATTCTCGTAACAATAAACGCGCCCTCTGTACCTGCACCAACAAGTTTATCTCATTACGTGATCAGTCATCAGGCGGTGCAATGGCAAATATGAATCATGGTTCGGTTAGAGGTTGGTGATGAGATTTTAGAGACAGATGAGTGATGATATTGAAGAATCTTATTAGTTTCTGGGTAAATTACAATGCGAGTTGCGCAAGCGGCGGTGCAACGACCCCGCCTATATTTATACCCAGTATTAGAAGTCCCACGTGAAACGCTCAGCGCATCATGAGCCGAAAACTACATCTAAAGCGCATTCTTGACATTTCCCTTGTGTGACCCAGTTTAGAATTAATCTGTTAGGTGCGTTTAGAACTGAAATTTATTTTGTTGTTTCTGAAGAATGAGTGTTGTTATTGTTATGTTGTTGATATTTTTGTAGCATTATTTTGTCGTGAAAGTTAATAAGATGTGCACTCTGAGTCTAATATTATTTGTACGCAATAGCAAACTAGGTTTAATGCCGAAGTAACGACTCCAGTTTCTCAAGACGCTTGTCTGTTTGGTTATTTATACGTTATGGATTACACCAACGGGGGCACAGTTGTGCAAAGCGCATGCCAATAATTAACGAGCGGTCGGCACTTACTTGGATCCGAGAGCAGCTTTGGTATCGAGAACTTCTACGATATCGCCAGCTTTGAGTGAGACTTCGTCGTCAGCTGTGGCCGTGTAGTCTGACGTCGCTACCACCACATCTTCTACCTGTAACAATAAATCAACATATAAATATCTTCATTACATACATTTTAAAAATTTATTAGCGAGAGGAGCGGCGTCTATGTAATGTGTTACCTTAGGAGGACTTCTGCTACAACTGGAACGAGATCTAGACAGAGATCGAGAGGAATATCTTTTATAACTAGGTGTGGTATCTATACTGCTTATTCTACTTCTGGTATATTCTCTATCCAGTAAGACACCACTGTTCCTCCGTGACCATCCTCCAAATTTTGTTATTCTCTGATTGTTACTGACATTGCAATAACCAGTGAAAGTTTGCAAGTCTTCATCATTGTCATCCACAACAGGACAGCTGTACATTGAAAATCGATGTGCTGTTGGCTGGCTAAGATTAAGTGCCGAAAACACGTGCATCGGTTCAAAATGTCTGATACCGTTTTCGTCAAGGACTTTGTACGCTACTTGGCCAGTTAAAACAGCACGACTAGCTTCACGAGGGACAACAGCTTGCAAGCCCTTTTTTATAATCAAAAGGGCGCCAGAGTGTTGCTTTCGTTGATACAAGAAATCTTCCATCGCTAAACTATTTTCAGGGTCAAGCAGACTTATGGGAATTTCATCAGATGTCAGTAAAGGAGATTCTTCTGGAATAATCATGAGAGCAGCACTTTCTCTTACTAAGTCTCTTAGCTTTGGATCGGTGCGAGCTAACTCAGGTTCACTTTCTAATTTTTTAAGAGCAGAAAGTAAGCTTGGCGAATTTTCTGCTAACTTTCTCATAACTGTCAATCTTTTTAGGATGCTGAGGCTGGTGGTGTCAGTGGATATTTTAGACAAACTATCTTCGTCGTTGACTACTAATAGTAATTTTGAGGCAACGTCTCTCATACCCAGTAATCTCGCAAGCCCCACTGATTGTATAATCAATTCCTTCAAATTTTCTTTATTAGAGTCTTGTAACATAACTTCTAGTTCTTTCCTACTAGCTTCTTGAACTGCAGAAACTATAGCTTTCTGCAGTGTTTCAGTTGCTTCGTGGTCGGTTTTGATGAATGATATTGAATCAGAAATATTTTCTAAAACGTGGTGTAAAACTTTAGTGTCACTACGCGATATATTTTTAAACGCAGGGCCCAATATTTCATTTCCGCTGCTAAGAAAGTCACCAAATTTATCGATAATATCTTCTTCAGTGAAGGAATGTTTAAGTAATGTACTATTTACTGCGATTTTAATTAATTCCACTTTAGGTTCTGTCGTATTTTCAAGTATTTCTTCACGTAACATATCTTTGTTTTCTTCTGTTTGTAAAATTTTAAACATAGATGCAACAAAATCCTCGTCTATCGCTTTTCCTAATATAGTATCAATAGATTTTAATATTAATTGGTATTTTTCTCTCCTATTATTATTATTGACTTCTTCAAACTGTTCTGCAGTTACTAAAGCAGCAAGTACAGCAGCCGCAATAGAGTTTTTAACATGATCTTGATGAAATGTTTGGTCATCGTGAGTCAATTCATTCGTGTCTCTCTTCTCTTTTTTCTTTTTCTCGGATCTGTATTTTTTGTTTTCGTTCATAGAATCATTGCTGCTAGCGGTATCATGTAAATCATGTTTTAAATGGATGCTCATCTCTATGATTGATGTAATTACGTCCATTAACTGATTTGCAACATCATCTTTTAATCCAAAATCAGTTACAAATGCTTTCAAAGCCTCAGCATTTCTAGTTTCATTTAAAATCACATTTATTGCTGGTAATTCAGCAGGAACTTGTCTTCCTATAGACATACCAGCTTCTGATAACTGTCTTAACATATTTCTGTCTATAGTTAATTCTCCTTTTGTTGATGTAGTATCATTAGGGTTTGTTTTTACTTTTAGCAGTTTAAGTTCTTCTGGTGTAACCACAAAACTTTGAACAGAAAACTCAAGACCCTCTTCTCCTTCTGTGAGATCAGGTGCAACAAATTTTAAACCCTCTGGTGTTTGAACTATTTGTCCAGGCACAAAAGTCACACCATGATCATCAGTTTCAATGACTCTGCCAGGAACAAATCTGGGTCCTTCTTCAGTATCTACGACCTGACCTGGGACGAAACGAGATCCTTCTTCTTCTGTAGAAATGACTTGCCCAGGTATAAACGTAGGACCCGCTTTTGTTTCAATAATTTGTCCAGGTACAAAACGAGGTCCATCGATAGTATGTATAGTCTGGCCAGGTACAAATTTTGGGCCAGTTTTTGTATTTACAACCTGGCCAGGCACGAATTTCGGACCATCAGCTGTATCTACTACTTGACCGGGTACAAATTGCTCTCCATTTTCCGTAAATACTATTTGTCCAGGTACAAATATACCTTCTACCATCATTCCAGGGACAAAACGAGATTCATTGGCTTCGTTTTTAACAAGTCTTCCTGGCACTACCTTCCCTTCGATTTTGGGTATTCTTGACCCAGGGTAAAATTCGATACCTTTTGCAGTTTGAATCATATGTCCGAATACATATAATGATTCTTCAGAAAGCGAACATGTTTTAATATCAATCGGAAGACCGACAGGAGCGCTCTCTGAAAAAGTTATATCTTCCAATGATTTGGCCACAGAGAACTCAACGTGGCCATTCGCCTGAACAGTCGTCTTGCCTGGCATAAACTTTTCTCCTATATCTGTATGCACAATTTGACCTTCAATAAATTTTGGTCCATCAATAGTTTCAACTGTAGTACCAGGAACAAAAACTAACTTATCTTGGGATGTTGATTTTGTTATTCCAGGGATAAAACATGTTTCACCATTTACAGCTACCGTCTGACCGGGAACAAATTTAAGTCCATTGGGGGTGCTAATGGTTGCACCAGGAACAAAATGTAACTCTTCATCTTGATTAACTACTTGACCAGGCACGAACTGCCATTCATTATTTATTTTGGCATTTTGTCCAGGTGTAAAAGTTATTCCAACACTCTCTGTAATAGTTTGACCAGGAATAAATTGAACTCCTTCTGGTGTCATAATTGTTTGACCGGGAACAAAAACTTCATCAGTTGTGTTGTTAATTACTTTCCCAGGCACAAACTTTAGCCCTTCCTGCGATAAGACCGTTTGACCTTCAACAAATCGATATGATTCATTTTTGGTTTTTATTGATTGTCCACAAACAAATTCTTCTCCGTTGCTGGTATGTAAAACTTGTCCAGCTAGGAAAAATGGTTCATGATTGTATTCATTTGTAACAATATGTCCTGGTAAAATAGCAGGACCAGCCGGAGTGTTTACTGTAAGACCCGGTACAAAAACTGGTCCCGATGGGGTCTCCACCGTTTGACCCGGCACAAACACTGGTCCTTGTGGAGTATTTATATGTTGACCGGGAATAAATTTCTTTGCTTTGTTTATATCCAACGTGAGACCAGTGATTTTGGCAAACTTTTCTCTTTTTCCTTTCTTAATATTTTTAATTAGGTCTGGTAAATGTTCTAGTGAAGGAAGTATGCCAATTTTATTGTCATCATTTAACTTTTCAATAATATTTGAAGTTTTAATCAACCGATCTTCTGATAATTCTTTTACTGCTATCAGAATTTCTTCATCTGGACGCGTTTTAACAGGTTTTAATGGATTGACACAAGGAACGTTCTCTAATGAGAAAGTCAGTTCATTAATATTTTGGTTTGTTTCATATATTTCTGCATCGCAGTGATGTGGAGTTATTTTTACTGCCGTAGGTAATTTATCGATTTTCGGGATGATATGTTCATCCTGAACATTTTTCTCCAAAATATCCCAATCCCAAGACTCTATTAAAGGGTGTACTTGATCCCTCCAATCGCCACTACACATCATAATACTTGATTTTGAACGCATATGATTAACGTCAAAGTTATTCGAAGTAAATGTTTTTACGTCGTGTTTTTCTTGTCTACACACTTCCAATTTGGCTTTTTTGACCTTTCTATCAAGTCGAAGTTTTTCTTCCTCCAGCTCTTGAACTTCAGCTAACCTTTCTTTGTTCTCAAAAATTTTTTTCATAGAAGATAAAGCTGCACGTTTTCTCTTTTTCTTCTTCTCCGCTATTTCATCCAGTTCCCTCTGCTTTAATACTTCAGCATTTGGTCCCTCACCTTCGTACATTTCCACATCTTCAGTAAAATCCTTAAAATCCATTGAAACACTACGACCTTGTTTCATTTTGATAAGCACTGTATCCGAGTCTTTAGCTAACATGACGTCTCGGACGTCACCATCACGAACTGCTGCCTCCATTTGAGCAGAAAATACTAAGCTACAACGTCTTTCTTGAACAGTGTACACATAACGTTTATCTTCGACCACTTGTTTCGTTGTAAGCATGTCCAACAACAATTTTTGTGCCTCTGTCGATCCATCAAGAACAGGGAAAATATATCGAAAATCTGGTAACATATCATGCTTGCGGTTGCCGTAATTGATTTCTGGAGAGTAGTGGTGCGGGCCAATTTCTCCGGCAACATTAGTTATCTTACATTTCGTTTTCCCAGAACGTGCTGCGAGTAGTACTGGAATGTAGTGATGCGACGGAAGCCCGTAGGACTTGCCGGTAATTCTACAACAACGCTTCGCATCCGCCGGCGAGATCGGAAGGAGGAGCGGGAAGTAGTTGGGCTTGGGCAGCCCCTTGCTGCGGCCTGTGATTCTGCAGAACGACATTTTTGTTTTGTTTCAAGCCGGCATTATACTGTTTGTTTGTAAACTTGAACTGTAAGTAAGTGAGTATTTAGCGATCGCGATATATCAGGCGTGGGTGCGCGAGCGCAAATGTGCGCGTTCGTTCCTGGCGGAGCGTGAGGAGCGACTGGCGGCACGTCCTGTTCGACTAGCGACGCACGCTTCGGTTTGCACCTTCGCGGAGGCAGACGGTGTGCCCACCGTATGCTTGTTCCGGTTACAGGCTATTTATAAACAGTGAAAGATGAATTTATTTTTTTACGCCAAAATTGTATGACACACTTTCTTGACTAAAACAACAAAACGGCCAATCGAACGTTTGTTGAAGTTCGAACGACTTGTTCGAAAGAAATATATTTTTAACTGCTTTACTACAATTTTATTCTTAACTTTGGGTTAGTGAGTCGAATACGTAACAATAGGCTGAGAACTAAGGACGTACCTACCGATTGCGAAAGTAAGTATTAAAGTCTCGAATTTTAAAACATTTAAGCTTTCGTATGCAATAAATAGATTTTTGTTAAAAATATAATGGTCTTTTAACAAACAATCGTATTTAGTGCGTAAAGGTCGACTCTTCAAGGAAAAGATACAATATCTAGAAATCTAGAAATATAAAATGTTATGAACTTGTCAGTGTAGCAATGACAAGTTTAATTTTCTCGTCTCGTGACAGTTTCCGTAGTTTTCTCCAATTGAATTGAGTCGTCAAAACGTCTGGAACCAGTCACGTTAACCTCGCAGCTGCAGTATTTTTAATAGATATTTATTTTAAAAACAACCTTCTAAGATGCAACGAGACGTGAAAGAACTGTCTATTTTTATTTGGAAATAGGTATGTGGATGTTGTGCCTAGTTGTATTTGTTTGTAACTGCCAAATATATTGTGCAACACGCCCCATTTATAACTGACTTCATTTTAGTAACTAAGACAGCAAATCAATTAATAAAACTTTTGTAAGAGATACAATCAATTCTTTTGCAAAAGTTTTATAATCAACCAAATTCACATACCTTTTTTCGGACGAAGTTTGACAGAGTCTATTTGTAGCGAATATTCACCGATCTTAGGATAGGTAAGTAAGTTACGTAATTATAGTAAAACTAAATAATTACAATATAAAAAATACCTTCTTATTAACTCTGTTCCAATGCCTATCTACAGCAGATACTAACAAATTCTGGACAACTCACACGAATTACTTAGTTACTCAGATTTTTAGGTGTACCTACTTACATAATGACCGTACCGTAACCGTAACCCAAGGGTACTTTATGTTCATCTCACTGACATTTTCCTCTTAGGATTGGAAGTGGAACCAGTAAGCGAAGATTTGACGCGATGACCGTATGGTCATCGCGTTATTTTATTAATATAGGTACTTTGATCATTTTGTACGAGGAGAGTTCAAAGTATTCTCGGTATGGATATGGAGGAAAAGGCAGAAAAATCTGAAATAATTTTATTTTTTTATATAGTACCTACCCTGGAACCTCAATACACTTCTTACAACGCGAATTCAACTTTTCAGAACCCCCAAAAAAATAACTTTCCGTCTCTGAAAAATTGTTTAAAAAACAAAAAACCGACTTCTAAAGACCTACCTCTAAAAAGCAAGAAATAATATTCGTAATAATAAAAACACGTCTATTGAAGTCGGGTGGGGCTGGAGTACAAATTCCTTTTTTTTATTCTAAAAGCCACACCCGACTTCAATAGACGTGTTTTTATTATTACGAATATTATTTCTTGCTTTTTAGAGGTAGTATTTTTGAAGTCGGTTTTTTGTTTTTTTTAAACAATTTTTTTTTAGTTTTTAGTGTAGGTAACTTTTGTATTAGGTAGTGTAGGTATATTATTTAGGTAGAAAAATCGGCTCAGCCAAACGTGAGTTAATCGCGGAGAAACATACATACATGCGGGTCAAACTACGAACCTCCTTTTTTAAGTCGGTTAAAGAACTACACTTAAGATATCCCTTTTCAAACAAAAAAATAATTATCTTATTCAGTTCATAAACAAAGAAGTTATACGACTGAAACGAGGTAGTTCACACAAAATGATACTATTTTCGTACTTTTTTCAAGATTACTTGAAAAGTACTGAACAGATTTCAAAATTTTTAAAATTTTTGATCTCGGTTAAAAAATGGGACCAACTTGGGAGTTTACCTAATGTAATAACGTTTGAATCATTTCAATCGGTTCAGCCGTCTTCGAGTAATCGGTGTAGTAACAAAAAAAAAACAGTTCGAATTGAGTACCTCCCTCCTTTTGAAGTCGGTAAAAATCATACTATTTTCGTACTTTTTTCAAGATTACTTGAAAAGTACTGAACCGATTTCAAAATTTTAAAAAATGGGACCAACTTGGGTGTTTACCTAATGTAATAACGTTTGAATCATTTCAATCGGTTCAGCCGTCTTTGAAAATCGGTGTACATACAACAAAAAAAAACGGTTCGAATTGAGTACCTCCCGTCCTTTTGAAGTCGGTAAAAATCATCGTCCATATAGTCGCCTTAAGCTCTTCATCGTCGGAAAATCGCTTTCCAGGAAGCTCTTTTTTCAGCTTCGGGAATAAAAAAATGTAACTATAGATAAGTACCAGATCTGGGCTGTAAGGTGGTCGATGGATCAATGGAACCACAATCCTGAATAGCAGGCTTGGCAACGCACGCCGTGTGAATCGAGCACCACCATGGTCGATTTTGGTCAAATTTCTCTTCAGACATTTTGTTTCACTCGAAGCACGATTGTGAAAAAACCGGCCAAGTGCGATTCGGACTCGCGCACGAAGGGTTCCGTACCAAAAATCGGCAAAAAAAAAGTACGTTTGTTGTATGGGAGCCCTCCTTAAATATTTGTTTTATTCTGTTTTTAGTATTTGTTGTTATAGCGGCAGAAATACATCATCTGTGAAAATTTCAACATTCTAGCTATCACGGTTCATGAGATACAGTCTGGTGACAGACAGACAGACGGACAGCGGAGTCTTAGTAATACGGTCCCGTTTTTACCCTTTGGATTCGGAACCCAAAAACGAACGATGGTAAACCGACGAAATTTTCTTATTGTCACCTTGGATGTCGTAAGAGAACCATAGACAAAAACTAGCCTCATTACTAAACAGAAAATCCCGATACCAAGAATACTTTGAACTGCTCGTATATAACTTGAAACATGTCGTGAAGGTCAAAGTATAAATTGAAATGTTATTTTAACAAATTCAACGATTGTAAGAGTGGATGGCAGAACTGTCACTTCGTAATTGGCCTGTCGAGCGCTGGTCTGGCGAACTGACAGGGGCCTTACGGCGAGGATAAAGTGCTCACTGAAAGAAAGCTAAGGCCAATGGAACATTTCGCCACCTTTCAAAGATTTTCCGCATCGCCTTGACTGGCAAAGACAGTCTCAGAGGATAATATAGGTAAAACATAGCTTGCTATTTTAAGATTTAAGTACTTGTACTTAAAATCGTATGGCAGCATGGCAGTTAAGGCTGACTTTTTTCAGTGAATGTGAAATAACTTTGTTAGGTTCATTGTCTAGCCTCCAGCTTTTAGCAGGAAAACTGATAGGTACCTAGTGGGTTATACCTACCAAGCAATGCCAAAAACAAGTCGTTATTAAAACTTTTGTTATTAGTCACTACTATCAACATTAATCTTATCTTTTATACCTTTAAACGAGCAATTCTTGTATATTTATTTATTTTATATGTATATTTCTGTGATCTCAGAAACGGCTCTAACGATTTCGCTGAAATTTGGTAGGTATATGGTGTCTTTTGTTTGGGAAAACGCGTGTTTTCGAGATTTCATGAGTTTTTCTTTCGACGCAGAATATGGTCGCTAATTTCGTCCTGCTGGCCACTGTCTGTCTGGTCCAGCGGGTTAAGACGTGGACGGCAAGAAACGAGTGTTAATGTTTGAGATAACAATGTAGATTATCACCTAAACACCACCATATTACAATAAATAGTAATAACCGAGCAAACCTCGGTCGCCCAGATATTAGATACTAAACCGCTGAATTGCAACGATTCGATCTGGCCATGAAACGCCATAGAGCTTACGTTTTGATTTACATCTCTAACGACTACAACGGAAACACTTTTCGGGCACTAGCCGACACCTGCGCGAGACCGCTTCCGCCGGATGTTATTCAAATATAGAACGTTATATACAGGCTGCTAGAAGTGTCGATAGAAATCTTAAAATATATTATTGCGATTGATCAATCTGAAAATATAAATTTCAAGCAGTGAAACTAATGAAGAAGTAACCTCTTTTTGACTTGTCGTTGCCTTAAGACCTTACTCACCAGCATATTGGGAGGGTGCGAAGGTATAATAATCGATCGCAGCGCTCATGGTGGCAAAAAGTAGAAATAATGAAGGCTTTGTAATCTGTTTGAAAACGATATTTAATTTATTATTAGCGATACAGGAATAATTATATATGTTTATTATCACTTAGTAAAATTATTGAAGTCGCTATATCATCTTGTTTTACAAAATCTACAACTAAAAAAGAAGTAAACAAACCCTGATATAACCAAAACAAAACACTCTTTTTGAATAGATCTTACTTGCCATATTTAATGTAAATGACCAAGAATGATTTCACAACACTTTGTCCACCCAAATCACAGTAATTTTGAAATTTACATTAATAACACAATATCTATGTATAGTATTTTTTAATATTTTGTCACAATGCCGCCATTACATATAAAAATGTCAAAACGGTCAGGTCAGAGCCAACAAAGTTGCAACACGCTAGATGGCGCTAAAAGCGTGCACGGAGCCAATAGCTGCACTTTACCTAACTGTGTAACTGTGTGTGTGTGTGTTTAATCAATTTACTTCATTACGAACGAACGGAAGTGTACAAGCGCTGTTCAATTTTTACCAGCTATAGACGCTCGCAAAATAAGGTTTTAATAATTCTAGGGCATATTTTCGTACCACTGACAAATACACACATCAACTTTGTCTAGGGATAACAGGTGTTATTTTCATACAAACGAGGTAACTTTGAAGCCTTGGTTTCCTGCCAGGGATTTACTGTGCTGTGCTGTGATCTGACGACGGCTATCTAGGGAGTGAATGGAGGTGATTCAGATCGCTATACACACCCAACTGATCTGACCAGCATTCTAAAAACGTAATGGACATGACATGTTTCAAAAAACCGCGAAAATAGCATGAAAATGTATGGACATCCTCAAACTGAGAACTCTGACCCATTAATCTTTTAGAATGCTGATCAGATCAGTTGGGTGTGTATAGCGATCTGAATCTACTCCATTTAGTCCCTGGATGGCCATCATCAGATTACAGCACGGTACATCCCTGGCAGAAAACCAAGGCTTCAAAGTTACCTTGTTTGTATGAAAATGACACCTGTATCCCTAGACAAAGTTGATGTGTATATATGAGTCCTACCGCCACCGAAATTATCACGGGAGTAAAGTTCCGTTTGTTTTGCTTTACAATTGTTGTTTTAAAGATGCCAACATCAGCTCTAGCAGCTAGAGTCTATCTGAATGAGACAAAATATGATTTTGTTTGTTTATAAACAACCTGTATAAAATATACATTTAAATATAGAAGCTGCGACATTGGTCACGCGCAAGTTCACCTCAAGTACTTCTACACACCTGGCCACGAATAGTCCTGATGAGTGAAACACCGAAATAAACAACAAAATGAGAGAAATATGGGAATCAAGAAGATTGTCTACGAATTTGGAAACGAGTAGAGCTGTGGTTAGTACTTTAATTCCGACCCATGGTGCCCAATAAATCGGTTTTCGAATAAAAGCAACAGCCATGTTCTGCATTTTATGGCTTATACCACAATATTATAAAATTAAGACTGCTTATAAGTATTATACTGTGTTTTGTTCAACCTAAAAAATCATTGTTTACCTATATTACTCTTATTATCTTATCTACTTAGATAAAGTTTTGTAGATATGCGTTTTAGACAAAGCCGAAAAGTCCTGAGGGCCAAGACAGATGAAGTGCGGCGCCGCCACTGCCACCCTCGCTAACGACCCGGCCACGGAAAGCGCGGCAGGCGGCGCGGCAAGCGAATTCAATAATCACGGCGCGCTATCTCGATGGCGGCCGCTCAGCTCGTCGTCACGACCGCGCAGTGATTACCGAATTCGGTTGCTGCGTCGCCTGCGCACTGGCTGTGCCCATGGGGAATGTCCGAAAAAAATCAAATTAGCTGAATATTTTTCTATAGGTAGGAATAAGCTCCCTTAGCAATAGAAAAAAGTTTCAGAATTTTCAGTTGCGTGAAAAAATTTTAATAATGAAAGTCTCTTCGACTTCACAAATGTACGAAAGTAACAGCAGAATGGAAATTATACCTTTGCCACCACCTGTCACATCCACAACATGGTATTAAAAAAAAAGTTTCAATACAAAATGCATGGAAATAGTACTATAAACCGGATTGAGCGCTTCGCCCCAAAACGAGCCGACAGAGAGGTCAAGTAGATGTATGTGTCCTTTTCTTCATTAGGGTGACCAAACCGTATGGTTGGCCGGAGACATACATAATACTTTAAACTGTTTAATATAAACTTAAATACCTAGGTAGTTCGTTATTTACGTTAAATTATTTACGTTAATTACGTTAAAAACGCGGTAAAAAGTGTTAATTATAAATATATAATTAACACTTTTTACCGCGTTTTTATTAGGTTGCTTGCTCTTTTGTTTGTTTGAGCACAAATTTTGCAAACGATTTTATACTAAATTTTCGATGAGCTAGAGACTTGAAACTTTGAACACAGGTCAGAAATGGAAGGAAATGCAATATTACAGTGTCATTGAGGTGATCTGATAATGGAGCCGGAAGAACGCCACAGGAACTCTATGATGAATGAAACTATACAACCCCATCGTTTTTGGGCTTATTAGAATTGTCTAGACAAGTACTCTGACGGGAGACGAGGTTCAGGGTCGGATGATTAAGGCTGGATTCCATGCCATAGGAACTCAATATTGAAATCATGCAACCCCATCGAGTTTGGGCTCGATTGAATCGTCTTGACGAGTGCTCTGTTGGGTAATAGTATCCAAGAGTCTGATGATGGAGCCGGAAGAAGGCCACAGGAACTCTGCAATAAAACCTTTCAACCCCATCGAGTTTGGACTCGTTTGAATGGTCTTGACGAGTACTCTGATAGGCAGTGGTATATTTTTAGTTTAGCTCGTTAACTAAAAAAAAGAAAATTAATATTTATTAAAAAAAAAAATTTTTTAAGAACAAATTATTTATCACGTTTTTATTAAGTTGCTTTTTTGTTTTTATTTTTTAAATATGGTTATTCAACCAATTAAAATCTAGTTTATTCAATTCAATTTAATTTCA
Source organism: Agriphila geniculea (assembly GCA_943789525.1). NCBI lineage: Eukaryota > Metazoa > Arthropoda > Insecta > Lepidoptera > Crambidae > Agriphila > Agriphila geniculea. The sequence continues at coordinate 26,756,565 of OX038871.1, forward strand.
AGTGTAAATAATTACGCAACTTTAAAGTTTATTCCAATTTTTAATAAAAATGCAATGTGCGTGAACTTCGGAAAAACAAATAAATGTTGGAAAAACAAGTAAAAGTAGGAAAAAATTGTCTAGTGAGATCACGTCAATAAAGTCGAAAATCGTTTGCTTCTTTTTTTAACTACAGATGTAAAAAAGAAGCAAACGATTTTCGACTTTATTGACGTTTGAAATTCGATTGCTTTTTCCCATAATTATACTTGTACATTAACTTTGCTGTTTCATTAAAAACTGTTATTTTGGTAAAGATGTCAGCTATAAGATGTCAGGATGTCATAAGGTCTAAAATACTTGCACCAATTTCTTTACTCGTGAATTTAATAAAATGGGTGCAAGAGATTTACGACGACACAATGTTTAAAATATAAAAAAAAAAACAAAATGGCGGCCAACTATATTGTTAGTGGGCTGATTTTATGAAACTCGGTTTTTAGTACTAATTTGACAATAAAATAATAACACAATATGTATTGAAAAAATTAAAAAATCCAAGATGGCAGCCAACTTGTTTGTTTTTGGGCCGATTTCGATAAAACTCGGTTTTTGGTAATATTTTGACAAGAAAATAACAACGCAATTTTTAAAATACTAAAAATATAAGGTGGCGGCCAACTTTTTTGTTTTTTGGGCCGATTTCGATGAAACTCGGTTTTTGGTACTAATTAGACAAGAAAATAACAACTCAATGTAAACTGATGGAAAAATTAAAATTTATCAAAATGGCTGCTAATTTGTTTTTGGGTTGATTTTGATGTGACTCGGTTGAAACAACAAATAAATAATTTGGCTGCCATCTTAGATTTTTTTTATGATATTCCGTTGCTGTTTTCTTGTCAAAATAATACCAAAACCCGAGTTTCATCAAAATCGGCCCAAAAACAAAAAAGTTGGAAGCCATCTTAGATTTTTAGTTTTTTAAAAATTGCGTTGTTATTTTCTTGTCAAAATAGTTCCAAAAACTGAGTTTCATCGAAATCGGCCCAAAAACAAAAAATTTGGCCACCATCTTGAATTTTGTAAGTTTTCAACATTGTGTTGTTATTTTCTTGTCAAATCGTACCAAAAACCAAGTTTCATCGAAATCGGTCCAAAAACAAAAAAGTTGACCGCCATCTTGGATTTTTTAAATTTTCAACATTGCGTTGTTATTTTCTTGTCAAAATCGTACCAAAAACCGAGTTTCATCAAAATCGGCCCAAAAACAAAAAAGTTGACCGCCATCTTGGATTTTTGGTTTTTTAAAAATTGCGTTGTTATTTTCTTGTCAAAATAGTTCCAAAACCCAAGTTTCATCGAAATCGGCGCAAAAACAAAAAAGTTGGCCGCCATCTTGGATTTTTAGTTTTTAGGGTTCCGTAGCCAAAATGGCAAAAAACGGAACCCTTATAGATTCGTCATGTCTGTCTGTCTGTCTGTCCGTCCGTATGTCACAGCCACTTTATTCCAAAAGTATTAGGACTATATAGTTGAAACTTGGTAGGCAGGTGTATTCTGTGAACCGCTTTACGATTTTTACACAAAAATAAAAAAATAAAAATATTAAGGGGGGCTCCCCATACATGAAACTGAAACTGAAAATATTTTTTTTCATCAAACCAATACTTGTGGGGTGTCTATAGATAGGTCTTTAAAAATGACATTGAGGTTTCTTAGACTATTTTTTTTCAAAGTCAACCGTTTGAAAGATATATGCCGCCAAAGTGGTAAAATGTGTGTCCCCCCCCTTTAACTTTTAAAGTAAGAGGGTGAAAAATCTAAAAAAAGTTATAGATCTTAATAAACACTTTCAACGAAAATTGGTTTGAACGAGATACAGTAATTAGTTTTTGAGATATAGCACATTTTCCAAAACCGCAAATATAACTTTGTCATTCATACAAACACTGTGAAAAACAAAGTTATTTTTTCAGACAAAACATGATAGCGGTATTAAAATATTGTATGGTATAATGTACCTACGGAACCCTACTGCGCGTGGCCCGACACGCACTTGGCCAGTTTTTTTAAAAATTGCATTGATATTTTCTTGTCAAAATAGTTCCGAAAACCAAGTTTCATCGAAATCGGCCCAAAAACAAAAAAGTTGGCCGCCATCTTGGAGTTTTAGTTTTTTTAAAATTGCATTGTTATTTTCTTGTCAAAATAGTTCCAAAAACCGAGTTTCATCGAAATCGGCCCAAAAACAAAAAAGTTGGCCGCCATCTTGGAGATTTAGTTTTTTAAAAATTGCGTTGTTAATTTCTTGTCAAAATAGTTCCAAAAACCGAGTTTCATCGAAATCGGCCCAAAAACAAAAAAGTTGGCCGCCATCTTGGATTTTTTAAATTTTCAACATTGCGTTGTTATTTTCATGTTGAAATAGTACCAAAAACCGAGTTTCATCGAAATAGGCGCACAAACATGAATTTGATTATTATTATTAATTTTACCGTCTCGCCTGCGACCTCTAGCCATTTCAATAGAACAATTTCGTTTTATTAGAAATCTGAAAAGGTGCAGTATTTATGGTCACACTAGTTTTGTAAAGTAACATTTCCTATAGATTGAAATTCTTAAATTGAAATTCGGCGCCAAGGTCAAAATCGGAGTTGCTAAGATTGACACTTCTATTTATTACCACCTCACCGATGATAGCTGATTAGCATTATTTTAGATATCTAATTAAATCAAAAGAGTAAGTTCTGTTTTATATTACAATTATTATGTGTCATTCTAAATTAATATTTAAATAGTATATATTCGACTTCCCATTCCGAATCCTTAATTTTGATACACTACTTGATTGGTAACGTACATATTTTTAGTCCTACTATCGTGGTATTATTGTTTGGTAATGGCAATTGTGCGAACGAGACACCGACCTCCACCTGCACGCGTAGCATGACCAACATCGAGATAAGATTCGACTCAGAGAACAATGGCTTGTCTACACCGAAATGTCACTTTTGTCGGGTTGAGATCGAGATACTCATGCTCGCATTTAGAACTAGTAGACTCGTATTGTTCTTTGTCGTGGCCTAATGTCAAAAGTCGACAAACACGAGCTTTTCTCTTCAACTGACATTAATTTGACAGTTGAATCAGAGAAACTTGTCTACCACCCTTTGAGTAGTCGAGAAGGTCGAGAAAGAATCACAGACTAATAAGAAGATTCGAAATAGTTTTCTACGTATTTTATTTTATATGAATCTAAATTTCGCAATAAAAATAAATCTAAATTATCCGTGTTTATATTTTATTGCTTAAAAACTTAAATTAAAATTATTTTCATATGTTGATTTAAATATTTCGTAATTTTCTCGTCATTTTACACAGATTACTAAATTAACAATTTCGTTAATAGTCTGTGTTATCTTTTCAAAATACTCTCAATAAAAGAAAGGCAAACGAATTTATATCCATACAGCTATATTTAATTAGTTTTAAGAGTTTAGCGTTGTGAAATCTATAGAAAGGAACGGTGCTTTATGAGAAATAAAGTAATTATTTTCTATTGGCAATATTATTCTTCTCGAACTCGAGAGAGCTTGTCTACGGAAGAGAACGCTTTCTTGAGTGCCTCTTTATCTTAGAACTTATAAAAAAATGAGAATCATGTTTAAACTAAATTATTTCGGATCAAATTAGATAATTTTGACGTTTATCGGTGTTGAAATAAAAAGATTACCTTTAAAATTAACTTTTTTTATTAAAAGACATTTCTGAGAACGAGTCCCACCTGTCTGTCAAACTGTGCTCAGCAATCGAGAAGGTCGAGACGACAAGTCTTCGTAGACAAGAGTCTCGTTTGCTCATGCTACGCGTGCTGGTGTTGTCTCATTCACACAGTAGTGCCTTCATGTCGTCAATAGAATTTCAACTCTATGGCAAATGCAATAAAGTTGAATTTCTTTTAAACGATAAGTGAAAATTTTTGTAGAGTACTCACTCCCTATTATAAACCTCCTTGACAAAATGTCAAAACTTTATTTTTTAATATTTGTTGTGTTTGTGGCAGGTAGTGGCAAAGGTATAATTTCCATTATGCTGTTACTTTCGTACATTGGTGAAGTCGAAGAGACTTTCATTTTTTAAATTTTTTCACGCAACCGAAAATTCTGAAACTTATTTCTATTGCTAAGGGAGCTTATTCCTACCTATAGAAAAATATTCAGCTAATTTAATTTTTTTCGGACATTCCCCATTGCGCCTCAACTACGGGGCGCATGCAGTAATGTCGTTTTTGTGAACAAAATTCACAACGCACGTTAGCAGCGCGTCTTATTGGCGTTCGATTTGATGTAGACGCACGTCAACGGCGCCGGAAAAAAAACGTGGTTTGCAAGGGCACTGTGAAACGCTACGACGTCATGCCGCCGCGCCGGCTCACGGCGGACACTCTTGGCAGTTGATGTTCCGGACAAGGGCAAAAATTAAGAAGGGTGGAAAGATGTCTGTCGTCATGTTTTACCGTCTCTCGACGACAAGGATAATAAAGAAAAAGCGCGAGACGTACCGTGCACACTGTATCGTGCGACGGTGACGTGACGACGGCACGACGTCGTGCTGTTTCTCAGTGACAGGCAACGTCTCGCCGGCCGTTACAAATCGTGGTGATGTGTCCGAGCCCTTATACATACAATAATCCTATATCATGTACATTGTTATCTCAAACATAACTATTTTTTTATTTGTCTAAAAACAATAAATAATTATTTTTTTAAATATAAACTTGAACATATAAAAAACAAAAGTAAGACACCGAGCGGGATTCGAACCCGTAACACTCGTTTCATACCGTCCGCGTCTTAACCCGCTGGACCAGACGGACAGTGGCCGGCAGGACGAAATTAGCGACCATATTCTGCGTCTAAAAAAAAACGCATGAAAACTCGAAAATACGCATTTTTCCAAACATAAGACTAATCTAAATCGATTATTTACCCCCGAAAACCCCCATATACCAGATTTCGGCGAAATCGTTAGAGCCTTTCTGAGATCACAGAAATATACAAGAATTACAAGAATACAATATACAAGAATTGCTCGTTTATTGGTATAAGATATTAACAGATAGACCAAAGTAACTAAAACGAAACTTTATTGCACAACAAATAATTTTCATTTACTTTTCATTTCACTCTTTTCACGCTCTAATAATTTATCAATAATAAATACCTACCCAATTCAACTAACTGTTTACAGTTAGATGGGTATGACAAAGCAATGAATCTTGGCACGAGTTTTATCCAAATTTTCCTTGAGTTTCGATCAGCTGTAGGTACCTGTTGCTTCGGAAAACTTTTTATGAGTTTACTTTTCCCAATTCTGCGAATAAGCGCGGTCATTTTATATTACAGCTGCTATAGTTTTTTTTTTATTTGCAAGGATGACTATGTGCATTTTGTCATCGCTATGGTGTTCTTAAGATTTCGGTGAAAAATTATGAAAAATCTTGCCTGCTACCCTAATGCAAAAAAACCGGCCAAGTGCGTGTCGGGCCACGCGCCATAGGGTTCCGTAGTTACCGTATGCCATACCATATTTAATACCACCTATAATTTTTTCGTTTGCAAAAATAACTTTGTTTTTCACAGTGTTGGTATGAATGACAAAGTTATATTTGCGGTTTTGGAAAATGTGCTATATCTCAAAAACTAATTACTATATCTCGTTCAAACCAATTTTGGTTGAAAGTGTTTATTAAGATCTATAGCATATATTTTTTTTAGATTTTTCACTTTCTTATTTCGAAAGTTAAAGGGGGGGGGGGGGGACGACGACACACATTTTACCACTTTGGCGGTGAATATCTTTCAAACGGTTGACTTTGAGCAAAAGTTGTTTTAGAAACCTCAATATCATTTTTAAAGACCTATATATAGACACCCAACATGTGTTGGTTTGATAAAAAAAAATATTTTTCAGTGTCAGTTCCATGTATGGGGAGACCCCCTACATCTTTTATTTTTCTTATTTTTGTATTAAATTCGTTAAGCGGCTAACAGAATACATCTACCTACCGAGTTTCAACTGTGTAGTCTTAATACTTTCGGAATAAAGTGGCTGTGACATACGGACAGACAGACAGACAGACATGACAAATCTATAAGGGTTCCGTTTTTTGCCATTTAGGCTACGGAACCCTAAAAAGTTTTAATTCTTAGTAATAATGTGCATCTTGGAAAAAATAAAACTAAAACCACGGGTGAATGTTGTTAATATTGTTGTAAACTATATTCCAATAAATTGTATTCCAAAATATCTAACTTTTTCATAATAATCATAATCATTTGTTCACATCAAACATGGTATGAAATGGTGGTAACATTAAGAGAATAAACGTGCTCATGTTTCACTATTAAAATAGCATGAGGAAAAACAGCGCATTCCATAAAAAAAACTAGGCCTCAAAATATCAATAAGTAATAATGATATACATGTCAATCAATGCTCTAAGTCCTAAGATGTCAATAGTTAATTATAAATGTCATAAAATTACATTTTGTCAAAAAATTCCTTAATGCTCTAAAAATCATTTTCATTTAGCCATTTGAAGAGACTTTTTTTTTAATTTAAAGTTGTTTAATATTTTCAGATCATTGGGAATCTTATTGTATATTCTAACGCACATTACAAGACAACTTTTACTATATTTTCTTGTATTTGGTACATTTCTCATAACAAGTTTATGTTTGTCTCTTCGCACTCTCTAGTGTTTGGGGCATCAGATGCTTTTGCAAATAAATATCTATTTCGGTGCACAAAATTACATATCTCGTATAAGTAAAGCGAGGGAAAGGGCAGAAGACCTAGGTTTTTAAAAATCGGTTTGCATGATTCATCATGTAGAATTCCATATATGGCCCTTATGCATTTCTTCTGTGCTACGAATACTCTGTTCCAATCCGTGCTATCAAGGGCGTCGCCAGGGGTGGGCAGGGGGGGGCCGCTGCCCCCCCCCTAGAGATTAAAAAATGTAGCCAACTGCAAATAACCAAAGTCCTAAGGCCCATAAAAATATAAATCCTGCCCCATCTCAAACTTGAATAAATTCACTAGGTGCTCTTGACTGTAGGTACCTACAATTCATATTTTTCTCATCCTCTTTAATACTAACTTGCCCCCCCTGGGCCATGGGCTGGCGACGCCCTTGCGTGCTATTACCCCATACCATCAGTCCGTATCGCAAGATCGATTCTACATAAGCACGGTAATACAAAATCGCAGTTCTTTTATTTGTTACTCTTGTAACTTGACGCAGAGCATTACTAAATTTGTTTATTTTGTTACATACATTTTCAATTTGTAGTTTCCAGTTCAAAAATTTATCTATTACAATTCCAAGAAATTTTACATTTGTCACCTCGTTAATTTTAATATTATTTAAATTAATATTATGATGGCTATACTCAGATCGATTAAATTGAATAAATACGGATTTATCTAAATTAATATTCATATTATGTGATTTCAGCCATTCAATTAATATGTCAATAGTGTTATGTGTTCATTATGTATGACACACAAGAAACTTTCGAGAATTTAATAATTAAATTAGGTACCTATTATATGTATCTCTTATATAAAAGTGAAGGTGTGACTGACATATCAACGCCCAGCCCAAATCAGTGGACCTAGAGACTTGAAATTTTGTACATAGATACTTTATACAGTGTAGGCATCCACTAAGAAAGGATTTTTGGAAATTCCACACCTAAAGGGATGAAATGGGGGTTCAAAACTTGTATGGAAAAAAATATGAAATATACATTACGACTTGAACTTCGTAGGAGTAGTTCTTTAAACAAATAAGAAAACAATATTTCGTGAATTTCCGAAAATCAACCCCTTAGAGGGTAAAAGGAGGAAAAAACCTAAAATCGATATGGATGTCTTTATTGAGGTTTTATGGGATGTTGGTTGCAAAAATGGAATTTATTTTCAAATCCAACATAGTGGCCATGTTTCAACCCCTAAAGGGGTAAAATGGGGTTCATATTTGTATAGAAAAATAATATCAAATAGACTTTTCGACTTGAAACTTCGTAGGAGTACTTCTGTACAAACACGTACAATTCGTGATTTTCCGAAAATTAACACCTTGGAGGTACCTATATGTATAGGTAAATAAAACTAAAAATCGATATGGATGTCGTTATTTAGGTTTCATGAGATGTTGATTGCGAAAATGGCATTTATTTTGAAGTCCAACGCGGTACCATGATTCAACCCTTAAAGAGGGGAAATGGGCTTCATATTTTGTAAGTATGGAAAAATAATATTTAATAGACATTTCGACTTGAAACATCGTTTGAGTACTTCTGAAAAAATTATTAGTAATCAAATCGATATGGATGTCGTTATTGAGGTTTCATGGGATGTTTATTGTGAAAATGGCATCTACTTTGGTGTCCAGCATGACACGGTGGACATTATAGGACTGAAATGGGGTTTCAGATTTTTAATGGAAAAATAATATGGGAACGGGATCAGGAATGAGAACGAGAACGGGAAAGGGAACTACTAATGTTATAAATGTGAAAATTTAATGTTTGGATGTTTGTTATTCAATCACGTACAAACGGCTGAACAGATTCGGAATAGCACACAGATAGTTATAGCCGGGGTTAAAAGATAGTATACTTTTTATCCCGGTCAAAGGTTCCCTAGAGATTTTCCGAATGTCCACGCGGACGAAGTCCCGGGCAAAAGCTAGTTATTGTATAAGTAGGTAATTAATAATTTAATAATAAAATCTCGAAAATACAATTATTGTTTGAAAGCGAAACTTGAGTTTCTTTTATAATATTACAGGGACATAATAGCGATCATTGATAAAATTGCTAAGTGATCTGTCCTTACTAATCCTTACTAATATTATAAATGCGAAAGTCCGTTTGTTTGTTTGTTACGCCTTCACGTCTTAACGACTGAACCGATCATCATGAAATTTTACAAACATGTTGTCGGGTCGGGGGTACAGAGACGGACATGGGTTCCTTTCATCCCGAAAAAAAGTATTGTTCCCGAGGGATAGCAATAAATCTATCCACGCGGACGAAGTCGCGGGCGGCCGCTAGTCCTTACTAATATTATAAATGCGAAAGTCCGTTTGTTTGTTTGTTACACCTTCACGTCTTAACTACTGAACCGATTATCATGAAATTATGAATGCATATTGTCAGGAGTTCAGAGAAGGACACAGGGTACCTTTCATCCCGAAAAAAGTATAGTTCCCGAGGGATAGCAAAAAAACTTTCAACGCGGACGAAGTCGCGGCGGCCGCTAGTATTATATAGGCGAAAGTCAATTTGTTTGTTTGTTACGCCTTCATGTCATATAACTACTGAACCGATAATCATGAAATTTTACATACACGTTGTCAGGGGTACAGAGAAGGACATATGGTAACAGAAAAAAGTATTGTTTACGAGGGATAGCAAAAAATCTTTCCACGCAGTTGAAGTCGCGGGCGACTGCATGTTTTCAATAAATTCTTATTAAAGATTTTTACTTTTCACTAAAAATAAACATTTCAATAGCAGACCGCTAACAGACTTGAGAAAAACCCTCGACAGCTGTCAATTAAATTTTACAGCCATTACGAGGAAGGGGATATTTATCAAAAGCGAGATGAAAGCGCTAGACAAAACGAAGTATTTGTTCTGAGAGATATAAATTAAACGGTGACACTCTTTGTGCAGCCGCTAGCGCCTTGGATGCCGTTCAAGCGACAGACCTACTTCCACCGAGATAGAATCAGACAGACATAGATCCAGCTTATTTAAAGGTTTCTGCGAAAAATAAACGTGTACGGTGCGAGTTGTGTATTTCTAGAATTTGTTTGCAAACTTGTCTTTGAGAGTGGGAGATTTATGTGCCGGGCGCCGCTTCAGGTGTGGGATGTGCTAAACAGCGCAGGAGTGTTGAAGGAAAGTTGGGAAAAATAATTAAAAGAAGAAAAAATACAGTACGTACTTCAAGATAATGGGCATCGGCAAACATCTGAAACCCGGGGATTTGGGGAAATGGGTGAAATGGTTCCAATCAAGGTGACTGATCACCCGTCTGGCTTCGCTGGTGTCCCCCCTTCTAAATAATAATAAACATCGGAAACAATCGTCTAACATAGCAAAGACAATTAACAAAAAGTAGTTTGGCACTTGGCACTAAGTCATTTACGATTTCAACTTAATTGCAATGAAATAAATGTCAATTTCATTTCTAAGAAAAGCAAAAACACGAAGTTAGCCGATGCACATTCTATATCTTAAAGTACTGTATATGTATGGATTGTAGAAAGATGACGATGACGCTTTTGTTTATGTCTTATATTCGTAACCTGGGGCCCTATTTTTGAATCACTCGACTGGCGTCGAGCGCTCGTTTCTACTGATTTTCGTTCGACATCTCATTGTTTTGAGTCATATGTCGAACGAAAATCAGTCGAAAAGAGCGCTCGATGCTAGTCGAGCGATTCAAAAATAGGGCCCGTGGTAGGCGTCGCTAAAAGGCAATTTGGAAGTCATGAAATGAGAGAATGGGCAGGCTGTACGCACTATTTCATCCTTCCATCTGTAAACTCAGTAAAACAGGCATAAGGTATTGATTAATTATTGATACGACATGGAATTCAAAGATGCAAGGTGAATTTTTAGGAAATAGAGACAAAAGTATCCAGGAATTAAGAATTGACATCATCCAGAACTTGTCATGAAAGTAAATAGATAAGGACATGAAATCATCATGATCACAGAGGTAGTACAATAAACTAGGTGAAATTAATTGGTCGGCCAAATGCATTTCGGATTTTGCACATTTAGGGTCCCATTCCGTACCATTTGGCTAAGGGGACAAATAGGGCTAGGAGGCGGGCGGGGATAATCTGTGCTACGCGTTAATCGGAAAATGAGGGAATTAAATAAAAAAATCAGATTTATTGGTATTTGTTGGTAAAATAAACGTATAAAAATTCTATCACCAATTTTAAAATTTATAGGTCAATAAGATATTGATAAAAACTCCAGTTCAAAATTTTGAAAAAAGCTGAATTTGGCGGCTTCCCATGCCTTTGTTTTCTAATATTTTTAAAACAAAAAATGTAGTCTTTGTCTACGTAATGAGCTCTATACAATGACGTCCTAGATATTCTGGAAATATTTTTTTTCACGGTCCCTGTTCACTTGTATGGGAGCCCCTCCCTAAAATATTTTAAAATATTTTGTATGTTTTACCTGGCTTTGGGTCGGCAAGAAACACTTTTGGTAGGTGCAAATATGAAGGCCACAGCTTTAACTTTTTAGCTGCTAGAGATTTGTGATTGTGACAGACTACGGACAGACGGACGGACAGACAGACACACGAGTGACAGCAATAGGGTTCCGTTTGACCCCTTCGGCTATGCGGAACCCTAAAAACTCATGTACACACCTATTTTTACCTGCAAATCAGAGAAAAACTGATGCCAGTTTACAGTCTGTTACTAGGTAATCTAGGTATACTAAGTATTCCGAAGTAAATGCGAAAGTGTGGATGGACCAGCACAGTATGTTAGCACTAAGTAGTTAGGGTTTAAAATAATCGTGCAATTTGCGCGTGAGTGCGAACAACGTACACTGGTATTAATAACCCGTTGACAGATGACCGCTATTGTCACCGCTACACACGGAATTATAAAATGCCCGTCTAGACAGATTGGTTTACATTTTATACTCTGCTTCAGGCAATGAAAGCTATATGAACACGACTGATACCCTGTCATGTAAGCATAAATGTTAAAGACAATTTTAGTGGATTTACACAGTTTTCGCTGTATTTTTTTATTAAAAGAACTAAACGGAGTATAAACATCTTCTTGGAACTTTAGAAAAGCCTTGAATACTCTATGCAAAGTTGGCTTTAAGTCAGACCTTAATAGGGGACCTGAGAAGGTATTTAAAGGTCTGACAGAAGATAGGATAAGATGAAACAAAAGATAAGTAGTTTGCATATTATTAGGTTTTGTTCGGCCTAACTTTTATCTAAATGGACTCACTACATATCTTGGTAAAGAGCTCATATTTTCAAATCATAACCCATTTTCCACAGTTCCTAAGCAAACTAGATCAATGGCCCTATAACGACGGTATGATTCAGAAACAGACACGAATCCTGAGATTTGTTTTGACGCAGTGAGATAAACATCAGCTAGCGGTGAAATGCTACTTTATTTTTATACATTTGACTGACAAATAAAAAAAATTGCTTCAAATCTCTGAACATCGTTAAATTATATGTATGATAGGCCTGTATATGTATAATTTTAACTGAAAAGCTTAAATCAAGTGAAGACAATTTTAAAACTAATTATTAAATAATTTTAAAACTTCAAAACTAAGTAATGAAAAGGCATAATTCTGAAAATAAGCCGGAAGCTCATCTATTAAGTAGGTATATACTTTTCTTTTGCATAGTTCCAAACAAATAAACTTCGTTTTGACCTTATGCAAAAAGTATAAGATCAAAACGAAGTTTATTCGTTTGAATCCCAAGTAGAATCCCATCCGACCAAAGTACCGAGATTAATGTATGGGTATTGTTTCAAACAGGCTGTATAACCTATCAGCTTTCTTTCGAAACTTCCAAGATCAAAAGAAAAGTCTAAAGAGCTTCGAAAAAAATCTGCCTGAAACCTTGAATTGCAAGCAATAAACATCCCAACTGCACTTTCATACATCACACTTGTCTCTTAATTTCCCAAAAGCACATTCCGGTGTAGTATAAAGAAATAAAGGCATTGAGTAAATTATCACCGCGGTGCAGCCGACAAGGAGTGCACCTCGAATTGGGTTACGTCCAACGTAATTATTTAGCAGTAAATTTGGGCATCTTGGACACAGGTCCCCGGTACAGACATAAATCTGGCCAGACGGGGCAAGGGGACGCGTGACAAATGTGACTGATTGTTGTTAATGGCTTAGGTTTGCTTGGTTATTTTTGGGTTGCGATACGGAAATGCAGGGTGTGGAGTCAGATAAACTAAAAGCCGTTATTAACAAAAATGTTATTTTGAAACACATACTTAAGCATAACCTATGTGTTTCTGTAAAGGATTATGATGTAAAGAAAAATAACAAAAACAAGTTTTCGTTGAACTGGTTAAACTTAGTTCTTGTTGCTTACATCAAAGGCAATCGTAAAATCCCACGTTTCAATATGATAGCAAAATTATATTTATCGGAAGTTTATTTTGGTAAAGGTGATTGTAATAACTTATAACTTTGATTCTAAATCTTGGTTAGGCTCTTTCGTGTTTAATTTCGATTATAGACTTACAATAGATAGACAAATTCTATGACATATTTTTTAAATAATAAGAAACGAAATAGGTAAATATTGATGGTACAAAATATAAACTCCTATTAATTATTCGAAGAGGTTTGACTTCCAAGATATAAAATACAAGTACCTAACTAACTAATAAAGATCATGGAGTTTGTGATGTTTTGCTCAAACTAAGTTATTGACCTATTCTCATTTTCTCGTTTATATTGATGATCTAATGTGTTCTTATTTTTTTATGTTATTGGACGATTGATGAATTAGATGCCGAAGTTGTAAAAAGTTAGTACTTTTGTGTTTTGTGCATTAATATAATTACTAGCTTTTGCCCGCGACTTCGTCCGCGTGGACATTCGGAAAATCCCTAGGGAACCTTTGACCGCGATAAAAAGTATCCTATATTTTAACCCCGGCTATAACTATCTGTGTGCCATTCCAAATCTGTTCAGCCGTTTTTACGTAATTGATAACAAACATCCAAACATTGAACTTTCACATTTACAACATTAGTAGTTCCCTTTCCCGTTCTCGTTCTCATTCCTGATCCCGTTCACATATTATTTTTCTATTAAAAATCTGAAACCCCATTTCAGTCCTATAATGTCCACCGTGTCATGCTGGACACCAAAGTAGATGCCATTTTCACAATAAATATCGATTTGATTACTGATTATTTTTTCAGAAGTACTCAAACAATGTTTCAAGTCGAAATGTCTATTAAATATTATTTTTCCATACTTACAAAATATGAAGCCCATGTCCTCTCTTTAAGGGTTGAATCATGGTACCGCGTTGGACTTCAAAATAAATGCCATTTTCGCAATCAACATCTCATGAAACCTCAATAACGACATCCATATCGATTTTTAGTTTTATTTACCTATACATATACCTCCGAGGTGTTAATTTTCGGAAAATCACGAATTGTACGTGTTTGTACAGAAGTACTCCTACGAAGTTTCAAGTCGAAATGTCTATTTAATATTATTTTTCTATACAATTATGAACCCCATTTTACCCCTTTAGGGGTTGAAACATGGCCTGGCCACTATGTTGGATTTGAAAATAAATTCCATTTTTGCTACCAACATCCCATAAAACCTCAATAAAGACATCCATATCGATTTTAGCTTTTTCCCCATTTTAACCTTAGGGGTTATTTTCGGGGGGTTGATTTTCGGAAATTCACGAAATACATGTTTTCTTATTTGTTTAAAGAACAACTCCTACGAAGTTTAATGTCTATTTCATATTTTTTTCCATACAAGTTTTGAACCCCCATTTCACCGCTTTAGGTGTGGAATTTCAAAAATCCTTTGTTAATGGATGCCTACACTGTATAAAGTATCTATGTACAAAATTTGAAGTCTCTAGGTCCAGTGATTTTCTGGGCGTTGATATGTCAGTCACCCCTTCACTTTTATATAAGAGATTTTGATAATATATTTATAGTAGGTACTTTAATAGAATAAAAACAGAACAAGACAGCAATCGACATCATTTTTAGGGTTCCGTACCAAAATGGTAAAAAAGGAACCCTTATGGTGTGACTCAGGGTGTCTGTCTGTCTGTCACAGCTGGATATCTCGAGAACTACTAATGGTATCAACTTGAAATTTGGAATAGTTTAAGATGACATTTGCCCAACTATTTTGCAAAAAAGAAATTAATAAAAAAATAAATATCTTTTTTACAACAGGGACTGAAAAGGGGTCTTAAAAATTTGAAGTGGGGCTACTAGGGCATGTGGGGTGTCATATGAAAGAGCGCCGTTTGCACATTTTCAATCATTTTTTCTCTTTGTTTTAGGCCGCATAGTTTTCGATTTATGATGAAAAATGTAAAAAAATGACCGTTCCCCCCCACCTTATCTCCGAACTTTGCAAAGAGAAAAATCTGAAATAATTCTATGTGATAGCAGTTTATATAAAGATTACAGGAAAAATAAAAGGATGTCTCAATATAGCACACTTTTTCAGAAATTATCAAATTTCTAAAAATGTTAACATTAGTTCCACTATCGGTCAAGAGATGGCGCTGACATAAAACTGCAATACTAATTTTATTTTTTTACTCTGCAGTGGGGTTTGATAGTGCAATTATGATGGTACGGAACCCTCGGTGCGCGAGTTAGATTCGCTCTTGACCGGTTTTATTAAATAATGCAGCCACTAGTAAATCCAGTTAGAATCAATGTTCAGTTTGTAGGGATATCCCTAACCCCTTATCTCGTATACCACTAATATTAGTCATGGTCGTCGTACGAGATCAAAATCAATGGAATACCGCAAATCGATGTACAGCATAGCCGTTTGGTACACGTATACTTGAGGTCAAAACAATGTTCTGAACTCGCAGTTCTTAAAAATTCTTTTCTTAGGAGAGGAGTTATGCCGTCATCTTTTTTTTTGTAAGGGAATTTTTTTTTGTTCTAAAACCTATAGTGTATGGTATCGAATGAAAAGGCTTGCTGAGCTTCCCTCATTCCTCTACGATCCACCGACGAGGATCCACCAGTGGATCAAAGGATATAAATATGTCGGAGGAAGAGGAAGTGAAGAATTGATTGTTGGTTGCATAACGCAATGTTAATTTAATAGTCAAAATACTTGATTAGATCATAATATAATCTAATTTGATCTGTTACTTGTTTTTTAAGGCGTAAATTCTTTCTAATTAATTAAAAGTTATTATTAATGAGCAGAGGATTTCCTCGAGCGGAGTCGAGGCGCCATCTTGACATTTGAGCTGTTTGGCATTGCACTATGGTTGCGGTGAAATAATTGATTAAAAGATAAAGAAAGGAATTAAGTTTTGATCGAGTTGGATCATAATTAGGAGTATTTATTGTTAAGTGTTTTTGGAGTGAGATCGGTGCCTTGAAACCGCTGCTCGGGCTAATCAGTCAGCCCATTTCCATTGTCCATTCCAAGTACCTAGTAAAGAAATTATTGATATGAAGATTGTGAAGTGATATCTAGTTGAAACTTTGAATAAAGTCTGTTGTATTAAGGAGCAGTGATTGTTTTTTGTGCTTGCATTACACCCATGACCCAGGATGACGCCCGATCAACCTAGAAACTCTGAGAATGTCGAGGAAAATGAGGATTCTCCTACAAATATATCACATCATTAGAAATAAAACACTATTTACGGATTACAGCGCGTGTATTGGTTAATTCAGATGTTATTTCAGAATTATTTAGTTTTGATTTGTTGGTTTTTTGGGTTTTTCGACGTTTCAACACCTTTCCAGGGGGTCAAGTCTGCTAAAGTTTTCGTCAAAACCGTAGTTCAATGGTGTTTGATTGGTAATGCTTTTTGACACAGTTCTTGATTCTTAAACCCAAAACTGAAATACATTGCGTTTCTTAAACCCAAAACGGAAACATATTGTGTCTTGATTATGGGTTTAAAAAACAAGAACTGTGTCAAAAAGCTTACCATTAGAACACCATTGAACTACGATTTTGAAGAAAACATCAGCAGACTTGACCTCCTGGGGTCGTGGTCACGGGACGACTGAAGCAAAAAAAAGCTGCTCATATTTTTATGAAATTACCCGCCCGGAACTTTATAAAAATGCATTCAAGTTTATTAAATTATTTTACAGCTGCGTTCTGATTTTAATAATAATTGACCGAGCGAGCACGAAGTGCGAGCGAAGCGTCTCTGCTTCAGCTTAGGCAAAAATTATTTCGTATGTCCGGCTGTCTGTTCCAGCCTACAGGTCGCATTTCTCAACAGATTCTTGTGAAATTTTGTGAGCAGGTTCAAAAATTATATAGAATTTTTTAGTCGAGCCAGTTTTTTTAAAATTTTTCAAAATGGCGGAGATATATTAAAAAAACCTATTTCAGTCCGGTTTTCCAGCGCTGTATGTTCTCCTCTACAGGTCGCATTTCTCAACCGATTCTCGAGAAATTTTGTGAGCTGGTTTTAAAATAATATATAATTTTTTTGTCATGCCAGTTTTTTGAAATTTTTCAAAATGACGGAGAAATGTTAAAAATACATATTTCAGTCCGGCTTTCCAATGTTGTCTGTTTTCCTCTACAGATCGCATTTCTCAACCGATTCTTGTGAAATTTTGTAAGCAGGTCTGAAAATTGTATAGATTTTTTTTGTCAAGCCAGTTTTTCAATTGTTTTTTAAATGGCGGAGATAATGTAAAAAAATCATATTTCAGTCCGGATATCCAGCGCTGTCTGTTCTCCTCTACAGGTCGCATTTCTCAACCGATTCTCGTGAAATTTTGTGAGCAGGTTTTAAAATAATATAATTTTTTTGTCATGCCAGTTTTTTGAAATTTTTCAAAATGACGGAGAAATGTTAAAAATACATATTTCAGTCCGGCTTTCCAATGTTGTCTGTTTTCCTCTACAGATCGCATTTCTCAACCGATTCTTGTGAAATTTTGTAAGCAGGTCTGAAAATTGTATAGATTTTTTTTGTCAAGCCAGTTTTTCAATTGTTTTTTAAATGGCGGAGATAATGTAAAAAATACATATTTCAGTCCGGCTTTCCAATGCTGTCTGTTTTCCTCTACAGATCGCATTTCTCAACCGATTCTCGTGAAATTTTGTAAGCAGGTTTGAAAATAGTATTGATTTTTTTTGTTAAGCCAGTTTTTCAATTGATTTTTAAAAGGCGGAGATAATGTAAAAAAAAATCATATTTCAGTCCGGATTTCTGGCGCTGTCTGTTCTCCTCTACAGGTCGCATTTCTCAACCGATCCCGGTAAAATTTTATGATCAGATTTGATATATATGTTACCGGCAATGTGTATAATCCGGCATTGTATACAATGCCTAGGCATTGTATACAATGCCTAAAACGATCAGGCAATGTATGAAATATAATTCATTTTATACTTTGCCTAGGCATTGTATACAATGCCTGCTGGTCCACCGGCAATGTGTAAAATAAGTATATTTCTGTTGTCTGTTATAAAAAAATAACCTCGAAATTTAAGGCTCACGCTCCGCTGCGCTCCGCGCTCGCCTTAAATTTCTAACCTATACGCGGGACCTACAGGAGTAAAACAGGTTCGATTCCAAAGAGCCCACCTCGAGCCCCCCTCGAGCCCCCTCGAGCCCCCTCGAGCCCACCTCGAGCCCCCCTCGAGCCCCCCTCGAGCCACCCTCGAGCCCCCATCGAGCCCCCCTCGAGCCCCCCTCGAGCCCCCCATCGAACCCTCCTCGAGCTTTCCCCGAGCCCCCCCCTCGAGCTTTCCTCAAGCCCCCCCCCCCCTCGAGCTTTCCCCAAGCCCCCCTCGACCCCCCCTCGAATCTATTCTCGAAAATCTTTTTATTATACACATTGCCGGTGGACCAGCAGGCATTCTATACAATGCCTAGTCATTGTATACACTGCCTAGGTAATGTGTGAAATAGATATCAATATTCATTATATTTCATACATTGCCTAAAAGGGCCAGGCATTGTATACAATGCCTAGGCATTGTATACAATGCCTGCATTTCATACATTGCCGGTAACATATATATAGATTTTTTTTGTTGAGGCAATTTTTCGAATATTTGTAAAAAAACATATTTCAGTCCAGCTTTCCGGCTATTTGATCTCCTCTACAGGTCGCATTTCTCAACCAATTCTGGTGAAATTTTGTGAAAAGGTTCGATAATTATATATAACTGTTTAGACAAGCCAATTTTTCCAAATTTATAAAAAAAATATTCACCCATTTTGAAAAATTATCAAAATTAGAAGCACCATCTAGCTTTGAATGCTCACGTACCTACTGTGTGTTTTGAAAACTTCATGGCGACATTTTATTTTATTTTATCGCGAGGTCTACAGCTCACGGAGCCAC
Source organism: Agriphila geniculea (assembly GCA_943789525.1). Taxonomy (NCBI): domain Eukaryota; kingdom Metazoa; phylum Arthropoda; class Insecta; order Lepidoptera; family Crambidae; genus Agriphila; species Agriphila geniculea. The sequence continues at coordinate 26,775,751 of OX038871.1, forward strand.
TAGTAATTAAATTGATTAAAATTAATCAGAAAACACGATCTAGCTACTAAATCTACTACCAGTTCACAAATTGGGAGGCATCTCCGAGAAAGAACTGGCGGAAGAAAACTCAGAGAGGTTGTGTCACCTCCCTTTTGATCCCTATCTACAGGTAACCGATCACATGTCCGAAATTTACTTGTCCTAATTTCATTTGACCGAAAACTGTTGACCGACATCTTTGTTGCTATATGTTTTGTTTGCCATATTTTTAAATCATCGAAGTATCATTTGGCATATGTCTCATTTTACCGAACTACGTTTCACCGATTTTGAAAATAACTTTTTACTATTGGCCGAAGTCTCTTTTAGCTTTTTTTCATTTGCCAGATAACTTAATTGCCATACTTTCAATTCACCAGAAACACATTTTACCGAATATCATTTGGCTGCAAGTTTATTTGAATAAAGATATTTTTTACTTTTACTTTAACTTTGACTTTGTCATTGGTGGGTTAGGTTAGGTCAGTGTTTTGACCACTCGTAGGAGAGCGAGCAAAGCGGGTGGATCTTAATAATGCTTGCATGCATGTTCCGTGCTTGCTTGTTTGCTTGCTCGCTTTGATGCATGCTTGCTTGTTTTTTGCATGTTGAGTGCTTGCTTGCAAAATGCTTGCCGGGGGGTGCAGGGGGGCTGGCCCCCCTGCTCGGGGGGGTCGGGGGGCCTGAGGCCCCCCGCTATAAAGAAAAACTTTTAATGCACCTACCAGTAGGTTAGGTTAGGTTAGTGTTTTGACCACTGGCAGCGGAGCGAGCGAAGCGAGCGGAGCTCCAAAATGCTTGCATGCATGCTGCATGCTTGCTTGCATGCTTGCTGCATGCCTGCTTGCATGCTGCATGCTTGCTTGCATGCTAGTGAGCGGAGCTCCAAAATGCTTGCATGCTGCATGCCTGCTTGCATGCTGCATGCTTGCTTGCATGCTGCATGCCTGCTGCATGCCTGCTTGCATGCTGCATGCTTGCTTGCATGCTGCATGCCTGCTGCATGCCTGCTGCATGCCTGCTTGCATGCTGCATGCGTATAAAATTTGGGAAAATATTAGTTAACCTAGAATCGAGTGTTGGTAGTTATTTTGCATGCACATATTTTATTGAGTCAAACAGAAAATAATTTATAATAAATAATTAATTTTCAGAACATAACGTAAATTTATCCGATTTCAGTTTATAAAGATTTTGGAAATCAACTAATAACATTATTATATTAAATATTACGCTAAAAAAATACGACTTGCTACGAAGATTAGGAATCGGAAATAGTGTGCTACTAGTTTTTAAGGCGTTTGGTGAACTGAAATTATGGCAAATAAATCAGTGGAATAATGAATGTTCGGGCATATAATACTTCGACGAAACGTTTTTTCGACCGAGCATTACCTCGGTCAAAAGTTTTTCGGTCAAATGAGACGTCGGAGTAACGAAAAAAATCGAATTAATATTAGGGCAACTGATACAGTGGGAAACGTGATTTCGACGAAGTAAAAAAATTCGAAACGAAAATAGTCGAAAAGTTGTCGGTAAAATGAAATTCGACCAACACAAAATTCGATCTTAAGATAGGTAACCCTATCTACAAAACGAACTAACTATATCTTTAGATCCTGCAGTCTGAGATTTGGGATGAGATTTTAGTTGATGAATTATGGAGTCCCAAGCTGGTGGTACTTTCCAACCATCTTCTCTATTGAAATTTGGATATTTGTTGATTTCAATAGCCTCGCGTAGCATTCTGAGAATGAGTTTTTGTTTTTTGGCAAGGATTTGTGGTTTATCAAATCTAATGTAATGGTTGGGTCTCTTTGCGGCATGTTCACATACTGCAAACTTGACATCGCGCCTATTCTTCATGTCTTTCTTCTACCAGTTCTTTCTCGGAGAGGCTTCCCAATTTGTGAACTGGTGGTAGATTCAGTAGCTAGATCGTACTATAAAATATACTAAATATAAATATTTTCTAAATTGCTTTCTTGTGGTTTGATTTGACGATATTTCAAACGGCTTTGCTGTAGATCGATTTGCGTTTTTTTTTGCGTACACTTAGCACGATATAACAGGTAATTAAACAATGATTTGTGTATCTTACTAAGATTACTTATTATTAAATAACTTTTAAGATTATTAATACAATTGAAAAATATTAGAAAAAATCGACTCACCCATAGCAGCTCAGACGGGACTGGACCCATAGCAGCTCAGACGGGACTGGACCCATAGCAGCTGCTATGGGTGAGTCGATTTTTTCTCATATTTTTCAATTGTATTAATAATCTTATTATAAAAATAGCATTGTGAATGCATAAAAAATCTAAAAGTTTAAAAAATAATAATAACTAGGTAAGTACCTTATTAAATTAATACGGGTAGTATTTAATCGGGTAACAATAAAAAAACTGAATATAGCGTAGTGAAATATTAAGTGGGCGACGGACTGAGGGTACTATTAGTTATTCTGTGCTGAAGACAACTACAAAAATTGAAAATACAAATTAAGTAACTAGTTATTCAGAACGGGTGCCAGTAACCCAATTAAAAATATCCCATTTAATACTTAGTGCAAAATATACCTTTACTACCATTTTAATAAACCTACTAATTTCTTCTTACATTCATCACATCCCAGTTCTCAGAAACAAAAGAACTCCAGTTTTTCACATGAATGGCGGGCACGACTTATATTTGAGACGAAAGTGAAGCGTAACGTTACGTGACGTTGCTTGTGGCGCCAAGGCTAACCGGGCAGTTACCGGAGTTGACCGCCAACAAAGGGGTTGCGTAACTGCGCGGTTTTATTTTTGCGTGACATTTCTCAAACTGAGGGAAGAATTGGTTTTGGTACTATGTTTTGTGATCTAGGCTGTAACTGCTACGGTTTGCGTTTGTTACGAATATCACTATCTTGTTTTTACGTGTCTAGTGATCGGTATTTTTTTTTATAGTGCGCCTAGTTATAAGTCATCTATAGAGGTAAAATCTGAGATGATTTCAGTAGGAAAAAGCGGCAGCCTTTTAAGTACTTAACTGTATTTTTATTTTTTATATCATATCTGTAATAGCTCTAGAAAATGTAAATTACAAAATATTGATTAAATGAAATTTTTAATTGATACAAGGCCAGAATCTTACTTATAGAAGATTTTTGAAAAAGTGAATTAATCCAGAAAACTAGTTCAACTCATCACAAACCCGTCATTTTCTAGCGTAAGCCATGATTGATAGTGATCCCTAACTAACTTGGCACGGAACCACCGCTTCAGTCCAAGGCAAAACCTTGCGAAACTACACAATCTTCCATTACACTCATTCATAAATATTATTAAAATATCGTAAAGTATTATTCAAACTTTAATACCTTTACTTTTACTATGATAATTGGTGCTATTGTTGTCACTCAATAATAGTCTGTTGGAGAGATACATCTCAGCCGCCCTAGCATGACCACCGAAACGCGATTATAGGTATGATATAGCGATTTATCACGTTTAACTGTCAAACGACATTAGATTTGACAGTAAGGTGTCGATAAAACGCTATATCACGTGATATACTTAAATCTTGTTTCGTCGGTCACGCTAGGAGGGCAGCGATTCACCAAATTTAAACTGAAACAAACTGAACCTTTGTAAGTAGGTATATGAGAAGTCAAGATTAAAAAAAAAGCCTGTGTCAAACCGAATGCAGCACAGCGCATAGCGTTGCGTAGCGTGACGGCAAGCGACGTTGTAATGTATAAAATGCTATGGCATGTGTCACACAGAACGCGCGACTGATACGCAGCAGCCGCGCGGCATTCAGTGTGACATAATGCTATGAATATGTTACGGCTAATACCCGAAGTGCGGCTAAAACTAGGTGTAACCGATAGCTGTTGGCTAAAACTAGGTGTAGCCGATTTACTCGCGGCTAATACTAGGTGTAGCCGGCTAAAGCTAGGTGTAGCATGGGGTATTAAAAAAGTTATTTCTGTCGTCTGTTAAAAAAAATAACCTCGAAATTTAAGGCTCACGCTACGCTGCGCTTCACGCTCGCCTTAAATTTCGAACCTATATTCGGGACCTACAGGGGTAAAGCAGATTGGTTTACCTAGTTTTAGCCAACAGTTATCGGCTACACCTAGTTTTAGCCTGCTAAAACTAGGTTTAGCCGCACTTCGGGTATTAGCCGTAACATATATACATGTCATCGCAACGCTACGCGCTGTAATGCATCCAGTTTGACCTAGGCTAATCTATCATTTCTGCAATACTGAAATATATTTTCAGCTGTTGTTAACAACAACAACAATTTATTGCGAGTGTAGCAACTTTCTTGTACAGAGCATAAGAATAAATGAATCGCATATTGCAAAAAGGGCCTTAGTCCATTCAAGTTAACTTTAGGGAATTAAGTAAAAACTTTTTAATTTTATCATTAACAAATTTTAGTGGACTTGTATTAACACATAATATATTATTTACTTTTGTACTTAAAATAGATTAAAAAGTGTATAAAAATAATTTATAATTTTTTAGATATTTAAGATTTTTATTTTTGGACTAATGCCTTTTCTGCACTGAATATGGACTAATTCCCTTTCTGAAATATAATTAAATTGAAATATAGGACTAATGACTTTTCTGCAATAAAAGAACAAAATCTAGAGAATCAAAACCATATTTATTTTTAATATTAAATTAATGCTTTGCTTAAAAATTACTCTAGGTCAAGGTTTTCAATGTCCTCTTCTGAGGTGGATGGTCCAGCAATAACTTTTTGATAAAAAGGAATATGTTGCTCAGGTATATACTTCAATAACTTTTTTATATCATCAATCTTTTCTTTATTTATTGGTACCGAATCACCATCATACACTCTTTGGGTTGGAATCGTCGGAGGCGTTCCAGATTTTGCCAAACGGAATGTGTGGGTTTCCAAACCATCTATAAATGGTTTTGCTGTAAGAACACCTTTTTGATTAAAATCACAACTAAATTGCATATAGCTGGATATTCCTAAATGCTGTTTGTCTTTGGCAGCAACTGCTTTACCCAGGGTTTCAATTGAAACGGAATCCTTTTTGTAGTATGTTGGCCACCAGTTTTTAAAGTCAATTACCTCATCAGTCTTGACCATTTCTACAAAGAATTTTTCTGATGCTCCTGCCACAATACTTGCATATTCTTCTGGACTGTATATGCGATCATGTCTCTTTAAAGCAAGTTTTGCTGTTCCAAAATCACGGTCATTAGGCAGAAATGAATGACCTCGTTGAGGAAAGTATTGTACAATTTTCTTAAACCGCCCAGTGTGGACTAAAGCCATTAAAAACCTTATTACAGTGTGATTTTTGTTTTGTCCACCACACCCATCTGCAAATAGGTGGAGCTCTGTCACTGTATCAGGTACATATTCATTAATGTACATTCTTAGAAATGAGCATACTTCATTTGGAGATTTGTTTGCTACTCCTTCATGATAGGTATAAAACATTGCATCATTAGTTTTCAAATTATGGATTCCAAAAAAGTATACCCATAGCTGGCGTAAATAAAATACTTCTTGTACAGGTATGAATGGAAGTGGCTTATTTTGCATATAATCAAATGTCAAACCAAGGACATGATCATTTTCTTGAGAAAGTTTTTGAATGTCTTTGATTTTTGAAAAATACTTTTTAGCCCGACGACGGTGAACCATCAATTCAGCAGCAGCTGTCCGTTTTGCAGCTTCTCCTAATGATGGACTTCGCACTTTAACACCAAGTTCTTCACATTTGCAGCATGTATCAATTTGTGGTCTTCCAAATTTTAGGTTGAAATTTTCATTAAAATACTTTAAGTAAAAGTAATACTTGATCACTCCTTTGAATTCTGGATTTTTGGCTATAAACAAAGTATGCATTGTTTTAACTGAAAGTCGTGAATCCAAGTACTCTAGGATTTTACCGGAATAATGAGATTTTTTTGTGGGGAATGACTGTATATGTTGATGTATGAGATCAAGAACTGGACCTTTGATGGCATTTCCACTAACACTCTTTCCTCTCATATCTTGAGGTACTTTATTTTGTTTTAAAAGTAAACAAAGACGTCTCACACGCTTTGCTGTAATACCATGAATGCTGATAAAAGCTTTTTTGCACACCACTGTACGTAAGGAATCATCGTCATTGATCACAAAATAATGGAAAGAAATGTCCCTATTTCGAGGATTTACTTCTCTTGGCCTCTTCCTTTTCACAGCAGCCGGTGTAATTAGCCCTTGCAAATAGATGTCCTGTTCGTCTTTAGTTTGCATCGAGTTCAGAATGTCTAAATTCTTGTTGGTTATTATTACCGAACAGCACCTTTTGTTACACCTATAAACAATTAATTTAATTTAAACTTCTGAATAATACTATCGAGTACATATTATTATGTTGTTTTTAAATATTATAATACAAATACAATACCCGCAGGTCGGTCCACGATGACGAGGAGGAACATAACGTCCAACCCAATTTACAAATTCCTTGCCTGAAACTTTTGAAGTTTTAATTATATTTCGCTTATACTTTTCAGGCTGTCTTTTTCTCTTTTTGCCTATAACCTCAGAAGTATTCATTATTTAATTAAAACAAACAAAAAATCCACAACAAAACCGCGAAATTAAAGAATTGACAGCCACAGAACACGTTTACTCTTTGACAGCAGTTGACATTGACATATCATGGATTTCATGCAAAAAGGGCATAGACGAAAACTTTGGGCCCTTTCTGCACAAACTGTATAGTTTGATGTTCGATAGATTGTACCGGAGTGTTCGGACTAATACCATTTTTGCATAATTTGATTCGGCCATGGTTATGGAACGTTCCGTTTAACAAAGTTTGATTTTACATTTTGTTGGACTAATACCCTTTCTGCAATATGCGATTCAAATGTAGAGAGATCAATATATTTTATGTGATATTTTTGCATTGGCCGTTGGCATGGTTAAATAATTTATACGTACAGTCGAGTTTAATGATTTATGTCCTTTGACAGTTCATCAACCTTATGCCTTTGTAATAAATAAAAGTCAACATCTGTCGAAAGTGCTTACATATTTATGAATGTGACTGTACCTATATGTATTTAAAAAAACTTTTATTTAAATATTATTCATCTTTTACTGATTTCTGTGCGTTAACAAATTATTTGAAACACCCATCATCATTCAAATGATCAAAAAACGAGTTTTCCAATTTTCCAAGAAAAAAGTTAATGGAATAATTTGTGCCAACTTCATTTCACACTCCCGCGGTTTCATTTTAACAGCTTGTAAGCGTGCTAAAATGTAATTTGCAAACAAAATAAACCGCGTTGGTGTTGGGTAAGTTCCCGTGACGTAACGCCCGGTAATACCACGGGATAAGTAGTTCAGGGCCGCTGGTTCAACTCCGCTGGAACATGGTTCTAGGAAAAACTGTTTTGTGAGATGTACTATTATTGTTGGTTGGCGGAGACAAACCAATCATTAGGTCGGTTAGAGGAAACTTTGAGAAAAAACAGTTTCAGGGTTATAATATCTGAAGACCTTCATGAATGAAGATTTTTGGCCGAAGGGTGTCCTGTTCCGACGATTCCGCGGTCGGTTACCGGACACTACGTTGCGCAACACGTCGCCGCCAATATGATAAAGTGTAATTATAAGATTGTTTTTATTATGTATGTTAGTCTATAAGGTATTTTATCTACTCTCATATCGTAAAATTCGAATTATGAATTTCAAAACGAATTTATATTGGCATACTTTATACACGCAATACCGAAAAAAAATTAAAAAGTTATTTTATAACATACCTTCGCTATACTAAAGTATGCTATAAAATAACTTTTTTTCTCATTACGATACAGGGCCAATCCAAGAAGAGCAGGTGCCGCGATATTAAAAAAAAAACAATGATATTCCCATATACTTTCCATGATTAAAATGTACTCTATGGTGATCGATGACTTAGCGTTAGAGTTGTTCATAACGCCTATAAAGCAACAGCACGCTACAGACTATATGCTATTGATTTCTAGCGCGCTATTAAATATGCTATGTTATAACGCGCTATTTATCAGGTAGCATGCGGGCGGCTGGCTGGCGCGTTAGATGCAGAACGTTAGATTTCGTAACACGTTACTTCACACGTCGTTCGTTAGACAGATCGCGCGCTTTACAAAAACGTTATTTATTAATACGTTACATTTTAGTCTTAAATAAAATAAAGCAGTAATGTAAACTAATGAACTTTATCTTATACTTTTCGGGCTTAGAACTGTCTAAAGTTCGAAAATAAGTTTCGTAATAAGGTTGAAAATCGCTTGCACTCATTTTTCTACCTTGTGATCCCTACACAATGTTTCCTAGTTAAAAAAACAGGTGCAAGCGATTTTAGACCTTATTGACGTTTGCAATTCGGTTGTTTTTTTGCCGTATTCTCGTTTACTAATTTTGATGTTTCATTAAAAACCGTGATTTTGATAAATGTCAATAAGGTCGAAAATCGCTTGCACTCATTTTTCTAACTTGTGATTACTAGACAATGTTTTCTAGTTAAAAAAAAACAGGTGCAGGCGATTTTCGACCTTATTGACGTTTGCTATTCGGTTGTTTTTTGCCGTATACTCGTTTACTAATTCTGATGTTTCATTAAAGACCGTGATTTTGGTAAATGTCAATAAGGTCGAAAATCGCTTGCACTCATTTTTCTAACTTGTGATTACTAGACAATGTTTTCTAGTTAAAAAAAACAGGTGCAGGCGATTTTCGACCTTATTGACGTTTGCTATTCGGTTGTTTTTTGCCGTATACTCGTTTACTAATTCTGATGTTTCATTAAAGACAGTGATTTTGGTAAATGTCAATAAGGTCGAAAATCGCTTGCATTCATTTTTTTAACTAGTGACCACTAGACAATGTTTTCTAGTTAGAAAAACAGGTGCAAGCGATTTTCGACCTTATTGATCTTTGAAATTCGGTTGTTTTTACCATATTTCTCGTTCAACTAACTTTGCTTAGCTAAATAGTTTTTACATAATACGAACTAATTGACTAGTTGTGTCATAAAAGTCCTAATCGAACTAACACAATAGAAGGTCGCGCGCGATACTATACTCGTACCTAGCGTGTTGCGAGAGAAACGCGCGTAACGCGTCCGGTAGCAAAAGCGCGCACGCGATATTTTTTAACTATAACGAATGCCCGCGCTCCCGTCCGGCCAACGACGACGCTACTTGTTGCCACGCGCGATATTAATAGCGCCATAGCGTCTACTTACATAGCACGCTATGTGCGCTATGTACAGATAGCGCGCTATAATATGGCGCTAGATGCTATATTAACCACCTCTACTTAGCGTAACGATTCGTCTGCTGGAATTCACTCATATCATTATTTTTTTTTCTAATAGAATACGCGCCATTTTTTATTTTAATTTTTATTTCGCTTAAAAATTTCTGATAGTAGGTAGTGAGTGTGAAAAAAGACTCCCCGATATTTTAGATGCGGCGACGGAAAAACGTCTTACTTTACCTAGGTAAGTAACCTACCTACCTACCTAAATCAAAGTCGAGAAACTACTTACTCTTTTTACTATTGATATTTTATTTTGTAGGTTCAATCACAAATTGTATGAGAGTAGATAAAGTAGTGTATGAAACTGTACATAACTAGAACACTCGTGTGATACTATTAAAAACCTCGCCTACGGCTCGGTTTTTAAACACACACTCATGTTTTAATACCCCTCATTATGCATCAGTTTCATAAACTACTATATTGTATGGGCCATTGATGCCTGAAATAAATGGTTAAATAAAAAAAAATATGAACAACGATCGAGCCAGCGCCGCCGGTGCCTGAAGATGCTTATGGGAGCTTAGGTCTACGGAAATATGAGGTGGTTTATGTTGCAGAAAAATAGAATCAACACGAATTATTCAACTTTCTTTTTAGAGTTCCGTACCAAAGGGTAAAAACGGTACCCTATTACTAAGACTCCGCTGTACGTCTGTCTGCCTGTCTGTCTGTCTGTCACCAGGCTGTATCTCATGAACCGTGATAGCTAGACAGTTAAAATTTTCACAGATAATGTATTTCTGTTGCCGCTATAACAACAAACACTAAAAACAGAATAAAATAAATATTTACGGGGGGCTCCCATACAACAAACGTGATTTTTTTTGGCGTTTTTTGCTCGATATTAATAACGACAACAGGTAGACGGTTGAAATTTTCACAGATGATGTATTTCTGTTGCCGCTATAGCAACAAGTACTTAAAACAGAATAAAATAAATATTTAAGGGTGCTCCCATACAACAAACGTGTTTTTTTTTGCTTTTTTTGGTACGGAATCCTTCGTGCGCGAGTCCGACTCGCACTTTTTGTATGAAAACAAATAAGAAATCGCGAACAAGTTACAGCTGTTTCACAAATTTGACGAGAGTTTAAATAAAATTATGCGATTTCAGGGTTGTTTGTTACTATACAAAAATAATATAATGTTTTTCAAATTTAATGTTTACAAGTTTGGGAATAAGTTTAAGATTAGTCCGATAATGTTTCACGAATATTTTGTAGTTTAAAAACCACAATATTTATTAAAACCAATAAGAGAACTGAAACGTAAGGCATCTCATATCCTCGAGCCATGGTTTTCTTACCTAAACCAATTTAGATTAATTTAAACTATAGAGTTTCTTATTTACTTTTCTGTTCAGATTTATACATTAATCGGTAGGTATTGAGGAAAACAAACAATAGAGAAAATTTTCTAATTTTTTTTTCCAAGTAAACACCTTGTTTATTTGTTTCGTTGACGTTGTTGTTATAAATATATCAGCGGTAGGTATAGGCATTTTGTTTGGTTGACCGAGTGAGAGTGTACACTGTTTATTCGTAGGTATATGGTGATTATTTCCTCTGTAGATATATGAGTAAAATAAGGTTATTTAAAAAGTCATTTGCCAATGTGGTTGGCAACGCAAAGCTAATTGTAGATGTCGCTGAGTACGCTTGTTCCTAAGACAGTAGACGCTCAGAACAAAATGTATGGGAAAATAGGTATTTATTTTGTGGTATTTTTTCACCGAAAAAGACCCATTGACCCAAAATGGCTATTAAAGACTATTTTACAATGCAAGGAATTGAAAGCCTAATTAAGAAGTTATTATTCTTAGAGAATATACCATTTTTTTCTATATCCAGATTTTTCGGAAATTTTAAGTGCCAACATTTTTAAAGCCTATTATTATATACAGAATATATTATATATATTATATACAGAATCTAATCATTTTAAAGCTAAAAAAACTATTTTTTTAAGTAAAAGTCCTTTGTTTTCATAGCTCTCGTGGAACAAGCGTACGCAGCGCCATTTTGACAGTTGGCTTCCCCATTGCAGTAATCGTTATAAACTATTTTTTAGTATTTAGTGATTTGAGTAGTATAATAACTGCCTATTTCACAAAACTCGGATAATTTTTCATAGAAATTATGTCTTTTTTTAAATAAACCAGGAGTTAGTGGTTTATTTAAAACGAGACAGAATTTCTATGAATATATCTTATACCTTTAAACGAGCAATTCTTGTATATTTATTTATATATTTCTGTGATCTCGAAAACGGCTCTAACGATTTCGCTGAAATTTGGTATATAGGGATTTTCGGGGGGTAAACAATCGATCTAGATTAGTCTTAGGTTTGGGAAAACGCGCAGTTTTCATGCGTTTTTCTTTCGACGCAAAATATGGATATTTTTGTGTAATCTAACGCCATCTAACAAAGACTTTTGAAATAGGTGCTTGGCTAGCATGCTATGCGGCAAGCAGAGGCTGTATAGTAAAGTAGCACCACAGAATAAAATGTACACAGCACTTCATAGATGGCGATACTCCGACTATTACCAATTAGTTTTTTAGTTTTTGGAAAATTAAAAAGAAATTATAACTACTTTTATTACGTTTTATAACACCACCATATTACAATAAATAGTAATAACGCCCAGATATTGTTCCATTACAATATTTACCTACTACTAGGTACCACTACATCGTTTGGCATAATGTTGCACTTTGTCAAGTAATATTGATTTGAGATGGAACATTAAGATTTTTTAAGGACTGGTTTTTATAATGTTGTAGAGTACCTAGGTAAAATATTGTAAACATTATTTTTTATCAACAAGATATGGCCGATAAGAAAATGCTTTGGATTTGATATCATTGTAGCACTTTTTTGGGTAGTGATACACGTATTTTTAGGTGCAGTTGCTTTAACCTGGTGGTTGAAATTGGAACTACGGTAGATGCAAACACTAATTACCAACCCACGTGGCCACCAAAACCTGACACAAATAGCATCGTCACCGAGGTAGCGCCAGAGGTGAGCTACTTCTGAAGATTTGAACTCAGCAGGGGGAAAATACACATACTGGGAAGAAACCAAAAAGGGATACCTACTTATTGCTAGTTAAAATAATATTTCGCATTTTCGCCTATATACTTGCACGCTTACACTAGAATAGAAACTACGTACATTATTCAGCTACATTGAACTTAGTTACAATTTTCATTCCCTTTCTATACATCGTACAATTTTGAATTCGCAATATTCGCAAACAATACCTTACGTCATTATTCACCTTTTCGCTATATTTAATAACAATGTTGTGAATTGTGATGCCGGGATGACAGAAAATTGATTCTGCTTGGTGGCGCTGCTGTAGATGGAATATAAACAGATAGTTATTTAAAAAAATGATGGATAATAATAATTATTATTATGGAAATTGGACAGTAAACCATAAAAAGTGCATATTTTAAAAAACCGTGTTTGAAGAACGATTGATAATTACGAAAATTCGCTTCCATCATAAAAAAATTGATGGCAAAGAACATAATGACAGGTCTACATCTACACTAGCGCCAAGTTGGAGCTTGTGCGTCAACTGGTGGACGATTTATGAATCAGCCAAATTACCCTGCCAATCGCAAGTTATATTATTACGGAACAAGTAAGCTTTTATTGAAGAAATCTACGGATTAACCACCACATTAGTTATTGAATTATATTATTTTGCAGTACCAAATAACGAAATTAATCGAATAATTTTGTATATAAATTTGTAGAGCGCCACACCTTCTTCGTAAGAAAACTAAGATTTCAAAACATGAAAATTATTGACTCGGGTTATATTAAGGCACTGAACATTTTTTGCTTACAACGCCATCTTTCTACGGATACGTGAACTCTCACACGAAGAGTCGAGTCTAACTTTAAAGTAGTTGGCGTAAATAGAGGATACCATCTATTTCACAAGATATCCAACAGATGTCGCTGTTTAGAAAACTTCACAGCGTGTACACGCGTGTTTATTAATAGGGTAAAGTAAACAACTAAAAATAGACCAAAATGTAATATTCTGGTAGTAGGTACAAATAATATTTTTTTAAAATCATCATCGATGACGCATGCGTAAACGAATAAATATTTTCCAATTGTAGCAAGATTTTATTCATAACTCATATCATATCTTAGGGAACGTACCCATACTACGTGACCCGTTAAGGGGGGGAGGGGGGTCTTTAAGATACCACGCTTGGTCACAGGGGGGGAGGGGGCCTATGTTTTGTCACGTAGTCAATATTGTCAACGGAAATCTGGTTCTTTTTTTTTCAAGTTGTATTCAAATATGGCATGCGAAATTTTTTTCTTCTTGTTACATTTTTCACTTGTAATTGTATGTAAAATTATAATTCACACTCTTGGCATTACGTGGCAAGCGCCTTACTAATGAAAAGACAAAAATGAGCAAATATTTTTTTAGATTTCTGTTGAAAATGATGTAAAACCATTATCTATGAAATACTACGTGAAAACCAGGGGTGAGGGGGGGGTCTTGGCATATACTACGGGTGGTCACCGAGGGGGGGGGGAGGGGGGTCAAAAATGGTAAAATATGGGTCACGTAGTATGGGTACGGTTCCCTTAACGGAATACGAGGATTAATATGCATAACGATTAGAAAACATAAAATTAACACAATATAAAATTTTAATACCCATAAGAGTCAAAACACATACCTACTCTTAATATAAATAATGTGAATACTCATAACACTGTATCAAAATGTTATATTTGCAATACACTTTGTACAGTACGTAACAAGGTTAAACTATAAAAGCAATAAATTCTGTATGAATAAATATTTACTATGGATATGTCACATCAAGATGGTTAAAGCTGTGATATGGTTATATCCCTCGGCCAAGGAATATAGCTATGTATCGTAAAATAATTATATTACAAGACTCATTTAGTGAAATAGTTTAAAAGTTTAAAACCTATGGTCCTAAACAAGGTATTGATAGTTGATAGTAAATTTTACAAAAACGTGGTTTCTGGCGTCACGCTCAAAACTCAACTGCTTAAGGGTTGGACCACCTAGAGTTTAGAACCACCATTTGCTAGGGCGAGAAAGATAGCGAGAATGCAACAGCACGCGGCGGAATTCGATGCGATCGCATTCCCGCTATCCTTCTTGATCTAGCAAATAGCGGTTCTGAGTGTCAGAAAAGTATAGGGCGACGGAAAAACGCGAACCGGTGCTGATAGATGTGATCCAATCCAACCCTTCGACTTTTTTCATGGTGAGCGACCCTCCCCACCATCCATCCCCTTGCTTTTGTCTGCCCACTTAACTTTACAATTTACCATCATTTCAGATTGATTCGTATCTAATAAACTAAAATCTTTTAACGCTATGTACTTAAAATTATGTATTTTCATGGTATGAATTTTATAGTTATAGTTTTTATCGTACATTCTTATTGTTATGCAAATTAAGGTTATGGCAAGACTGTTATGGATTCTCACAATAGGATTATTAATGTTATGCAATTCAAGGGACCCCCGTCCGTGAGAGCTGCTGTCTATGTGTATGTGCGTTGCGCGCGTAGTAGGCTTGACTTCTGTCCGCTCTTTATTTTGTGGTATAAGTCATGTTATGTTATTCTTTTCTTTTATTAAGGACTAAAAAATTGGTGTGAGTCGTCCGGAATTATTTTATCTCAGTGAACTAAGATGCAAGATGCAATGCAGTCAATCTATTTAAAGGCAATGTGTGCCCATCTCATAGTGCAACAACTACAAGGGAGGATTTATTGAGACGACGACGCGACGCGAATAAACGTCCGATAACTTTTCAAATGACTACCTGTCATACGTAAAAGAATCAATGGGGAAGGCAACTGTCAAAATAGCGCTGCATACGCTTGTTCCACGAGAGCTATGAAAAACAAAGGACTTTTACTTAAAAAAACCGTTTTTTTTTAGCTTTATAATGATTAAATTCTGTGTCATGGGCATTAAAAATTTTGGCACTTACAAATTTCCGAAAAATCTGGATAAAGAAAAAATTTATAAATTCTGTAAGAATAAAACGTCTTAATTTGGCTTTCAATTCCGGCATTTGCATTGTAAAATAGTCTTTTATATCCATTTTGGGTCAATGGGTCTTTTTTGGTAAAAAATACCACAAAATAAATACATATTTTCCCATACAATTTGTTCTGAACGTCTACTACTCTACTGTCTTAGGAACAAGCGTACGCAGCAACATCTACAATCATCTTTGCGTTGCCAACCTCATTGTTCGAGAATATGATCTGGTGCAAGTCATATTTTTCTAATATTATTTAGTATTGTATAAACTTAGCATTGCGAATGCTAAAATCTCAAATTTAAGAATCTATCGTTATGGATCATTCGACACATAAATTCATAAACGAATCATCTTCTTCTAGGCAATTTTTTTTTTTCAAATAATAAGTAAGCACAGAACGTGACGTGACATAGATCATATAGAAGGTTATATTCTGTAAATTACTGACACAAACTTATCGAATAATTAATTGTGGACTCCACACTACGAAAGCTTGTGTTGTAGGCAACACATAACATGCTACGCTCCCATCTTACATTAATTATCTGGCTAAGAAGTATTTAAGTAAGCAACAAAAGACCTCACTGATTCATACAGCTAGAATCACTGTATCAAAAGCACAGATGCTATAATAACGTACATCGGTTCCCGAATGGTGTTCCGCGGAACCCTAGGTTTCCGTAAGAGGCTCTCAGTGGTTCCGCGGAAATTCAAGAGTTAAGTAATATCTCTTTTTTTCCAAAAACTATACTAACAAGATACAAACACCAAGCCAAAAAGCCTCAGTGTGGTCTGTGGTGAGATTTCACGTAAAAAAATGTAACAGTTTACTTCTTCCTTGAGCTAAGGTTCCGTCCAAAAACAGTGCACCAAAAAGGGTTCCGTAGCCAAAATAATTCGGGAATCGCTGACGTAGGGATCCGCTAAGAAATAAATTACCGAAAGTGGAATTTCACGCGGACTCGTGGGCGTACATAAAACTTTTAATGTAATCACACCCCGGACACTCCATACAAACGCGACATTATAAACAGATGACGTCATATGACGTTTTTGTATACGCGCAACTGTGTGTGTAAGTAAGTCTAGGGCTACCGTGCAGTTGGTACTGTATGAGCGGCGTTCAATTAATAATTCGAACTTTTTGGTAAATAAAGTTACGACGCACTGCTTTGAATATCAAAATAAATTGACAGTTGATGAACACGACTACGTGAGCACACGATTCGGCACACGAACTCGCGGGGTGGGGTGAGGTAATTGATTCTGGGGCGGGGCGGAGAGTGTCCTTTCTGTACGGTAGTACTTATATCTATTATGTGATGTAGTTTCATTGTAACTTACTTCCATGTTGGTCGACCGCCGCCGCCGGGCCCGGTCGTCGCACGCGCGCAGCAGCCTCGGCACTGCCACGCGGCTCACCCACTCGCCAAACTCTGGACACACGCACACCACTACTCGTTACACGGTGGACTGTGTTAAACTGTTAACTGATCATATGTGCTCATCTAATCTGATTTGCTAAGTTTATGTTTCTATTGTTTAGCCGTGTAATCTAATGTAATAAATCTAAATGTGCTCAATAATTGATGAAGTGCATTTTTTTTTTTTAATAATTTTTATAGCAACAAAAAGTGGAAATGTTGTTGATATTTACACAATATACACATAAGTTATCAAATCTATAATGATACTGTAGGTACACTAATATACAATGGAACATAAACAAACTTTAAAATACTGAAAAGAAAATCATTTTCACTTACAAGAGATGTTAGATATCACAAGCTAATTCACCCAAGGCAAAAACAGTAGTTGAAATCAAACTTAGCATAATATGCTAGTGTCTGTCTAATCTAAAATTTAATAATAAGTACGATGAAATATCGTTTAAATTTTTTCCCTTTTCTAGCTTAAAGTTAAATAGACTAAAAGTTAATAATTTCCCTAATTCATTAGCTGACATAAAAAAACAAAAATACATTCATCTGTGGGCTTAGTAGCAAAAGGACCTATTCGCAAAATGCCACACGGCCAAAAAAAGGCCACGTTCTCGGAATGACTTGTTCTCGAAAGGACCTATTCGCATAATACCTCATTCTCGAAAAGACACATACGCATAATGCCTTATTCGCGTAATGACCTATTCTCAAAAGGACACATTTTTTTAAATACCTGCCAGCTTTAACGTTTACAGCAAATGATTAGTAATTATCATGTATTAATAAGTAAAATACATTTTTATTACATTTTAATCCGTCAGCTCCGCTATAGATATAATATTTGATAAGAAATTTAAAAAAAATATTGACTCAATTAGAGACACAGGAAATTACTGTGGAACAATTCTTCAAACAAATTATTTATTTGCAACTTTTAATGTAAATTCCAATACAATTTTTTATAATACATCTACTTCTTACCTAATAATTATTGATATTACAAATAA
Source organism: Agriphila geniculea (assembly GCA_943789525.1). NCBI lineage: Eukaryota > Metazoa > Arthropoda > Insecta > Lepidoptera > Crambidae > Agriphila > Agriphila geniculea. The sequence continues at coordinate 26,793,672 of OX038871.1, forward strand.
TAATGATTATAAACAGAAAAATTCATACCTTTTCTTTAAGTATTCTGGCATACTCTTGTTGATTTTTAATAAAATTATAAGAAATGACGATTTATAAGTTAGTATTTTTTCATATTTATATGTATTTTAATTATTTTACCTTTCTGAAATACTCAATTTCTGGTTTTATAAACAATACAGTGTGTCCAATCTACTTGAACCCCCTTTCAGGATTGCACTTTATCGAGGGACACATTGTATACAGGCATAGTTTCACTAACAAACACTTAGAGAAAAATGAGGCATTTTGAGAATAGGTCATTCTGAGAATAAGTCTTTCTGCGAATGAGTCCAAAGGAGAATAGGGATTTCACGAATAGGGCATTTTGAGAATGAGGCATATCGCGAATAAGGCAATATGCGACTGCAGGGCATTTTGCGAATAGGTCCTTTTGCTACTAAGCCCATCTGGTGTTAGAGACATGCAAATTGCGTTAATACCTAAGGAAGTTAACGAGTCAGTAGTGATTATCTACCTATAACAAACTAACAAAAACAAACATTTTAAGAGATAAACACAAGGTTTATGGATTAGTGAATTAACGTAAACAAAGCGTTTAAACAGTGTTTTCAATACTTAAATTGATTTTATTTTACTTCAGTGAATAAGCAGATTTTATTTAGAGTACTTTAGTGTGCCATTGTTAGATAAAGTAGGTTGTTGGAAAATTAAGGATAGTGTGCATTGTGCAAAATGTGAGTGAACGGTCAGCGTATCTGCTAATTTTTAGTCATAAACAATAGTTCAACTTTAATTAGAATACCAATTATTAAACGACACTGTAAGATAAACAATAGTTTTAACTTCCACAGAACTGTATTTAATTAAAGATTAAAGTTTATGGATTCCGAGTGAAGTTAAAAGCATAAAATTTAATTTACTGCAATCAAATTAGATATGTACAAAATGTTTAAATGTTGTTTTTATAAAAAAGAAGCATTACTTTAGTTGATTTTATTTTAGGCCAATTGGTAATTGAAAATCTCGTATTTATGTCATATTTTCATGTAAAATTACGACAATTTCGTCTACGTAAGATTTCCAATTATCGCCATGATTTAGTAAGATATCAAAATTATTGTTTATCTTTGTAGTGCGAATCTCCAACACTGACCTATGGCTTCTTTTGACATGAAGCCTGTGTAGTGTGCTGTGTCCATTTTGAATGATTTCGATTATTTTAAGTGTTCAAATTTTATACATTTATGTATATTCGTGTTCGTGTTTACTCACTGTGCACAGGGTTTCACTACAATTCACTATTTATATGTAGTTTTAGTAAACGTTTTCGTATTGTCCTCTTCTTTTTTCGTACTTAAAATTTACTTTCGTTCGTTTATTTTTTGTCTAAAATTGTAAAACAATAAGTATCTAAAATTGTAAAGCTGCAAACATTAAAAAACGGGAAATCGATGGACAAATTGAGCTCTATAAAGGCAAAGCTGGCAAGAATTTCGTGCAATAAATTTTAAAACAATAACACATCAAAGTGTTGGCAATTGCACCGCCCATAATACAGGTGCATGTAGAATATGTGGGCAAGAATGATCCGGTGTGCAGAGCACTGCATGCCGGGCCCCGTGGCGCAACCCGCCTGTCAGCGCGCTGCCAGCGGTGATTGCCAAATGCCTGACTATACTTGAACTTGCAGAGAATCGGGCATCCGACGACATAGTTAGAAATGGGAAGAGACAGAAGTGAGACAAAACGGAGCTATATAAAATAACTTTCAACGGTAGTGAACATAGTAAAAAGTTTCATAAACCAATAACAGGCGAAAAACAAGAGGTATAAGTCGTCGAGTTGCGGAAAACGTAGCACAGCATCATCCAAGAATTAAAAGTGATGGATACCATGAATTATTAACGCTTCATGGATATCAAACCACGAAATATTAGCTTTGTTAGGTACTGTTTAGGAATCGAGCAATATAATGTTGTCCTAGAAAAAGTAGATAACGCGAAATGAATTCTCCATGTAACTTTAATTTATTTTTGTTAGAACACACTAAAATCCCTAATTTGCTATCTAACCTCAAGCAACCTTGAGTAGGTGAATAGTCCATCCAAGAAAATTCTCCTAAAATTATCAACCAAGGTCATCGCATTTATGGCAACGCGGTCTGGAATATTTCAGAGACACTGAGGCGTGTGACAGACGGTTTATCGGATTTGGCTCTGATGTGAGCAATTCAATACTACCCACATGACGCATATTAGCTATCTATGTTCGGCTAGTTAGCACAGGGAGCTAAAAATGAAATAAGATTAAGTCGTGCTAATAATAAATGCTAATCATCTAGCGTGTGGAAGAGAAAAGGTGATGATGGACTATGTAGTACTACTAGCGGACTACCCAGTAATGAAAACGAGACTTCTCGCTAAAATTAAATAAATAGTTTCTGTAGATAGGTTAAATAAAATTTGGATACCTCGAGGTAAAGAGTCTGTCTGTTGTACCGTACGTCGCTTATTGGAGCTACCCAACAAGGAACATAAGTCTAAATAAAACCTAACCCAACAAGATTGAATTCTATGAATAGAGGTAAAGGGATGCTATGCTATATATAGAAAAGAGATTTAACCTACCATTACCACTTTGTGCTACACATCATAAACGAGCGACTGAAAGCATATTTGTCCAGAGAAATTGCGCCAGAACAAGCTGGATTTGTGAAAAGGAAAGGAACCCCTAAAAACGGCGGTAAATACCGGCGGCTGCGTAGATGAAATGAAACGACCATTACCGACGATAACCAGAACTGCGATGGAGAAGTTAAGGAAAGTGTGGAGGAATCGTAACATTATCAAAGCCACCAAAGTCAGGCTCGTACAAACACTTGTATTCCCCATTTTTCTTTACGCTGCAGAGACGTGGATAGTGCGCAGGCTGGAAAAGGGGAAGATAGATGCTCTAGAAATGTGGTGCTGAGGAGGATACCGGGGATATCATGAATGGAATTCCGCACCAACGTGTCCATACTCCAGGAGCTCGGCATCACGCAGCGTTTATCGGCCGTAGTACAGTCGCGCATGCTGCAGTACTTTGACTATGTCTCTAGGCGCGGTAACGACTCCATAGAGCGGCTGGTCGTACAGGGCGAAGTTGAGGGAACCAGAACACGTGGCAGGTCACCGGTGCGCTGGACTGACCAAGCGAAATCCGCAGTGGGACACTGTGTATCTGACTGCGCCAGACAATCTGCCAACCGGGAGAGATGGAGGGAGATCATGCGGAAAGCTGTGTCCGCCTCTACCACCGACGTGGACGCCTCAACGTGACCACGACCGCTCTGCCAAGAATGAAACGACGAAGAAGAAAACCACTTTTTGAAAAATTTGTATGAAATGAAGGCCTTATTAACAAATACATTTCTAAAATATACTAATATCAAAACTATATTTTCATTATATAAAAAGCAATCGGCAACATTCCTTGAGTACGCTACGTGTCGGACGCATGCGTGCGATGATGAATGACTAAGCCGAGTGAAGTGTATGACCTTCGCGAAAAGAATTTCAAGAGAGACTTCCGTTTTTTTTGTTAATGCATTACTATTTATACCTATTTACAGAAATATATGAGAAGTATCACAGTTATAAACCTGAGGTTTATAAAAGAAATAAAATTGTGGACGTGCCGGACTACAGCTGGGCCACAAAAAAAGTTGGAAATCTGACTTTTTGGCTATGCCATGATGAAGAGGATAGTTTGTCGGAATTTGTCGCCCAAAAACCAGAATTTGTCGGGCTTGCGTTTAGGAGATACGTGTGGCGCAGATGTAGAGACGTCTCTACAGCTGAGCCACACAGATCTCGAAAACGGAAGGTCGTAGCGAAAATCTGATAACTCGTGTGTGCAGCCGTTAATTTGTCGGAATTTGTCGCACAAAAACCAGAGTTTGTCGGTCTTGCGTTTAGGAGATCTGTGTGGCGCAGCTGTAGAGACGTCTCTACAGCTGCGCCACATGTATCTCGAAAACGGAATGTCGTAGCGAAAATCTGAGTACTTGTGTGTGCAGCCGTTAATTTGTCGGATTTTGTCACCAAGAACCAAATTTTGTCGGTCTTGCGTTTACGAGATATGTGAGGATACGCTGTGGAGACTTTTCTACCTGGATCTTGAGAAAGGAAGGTCGTAGCGAAAATCTGATTACTCGTAAGTGTAGCCGGTAGTTTGTCGGATTTTGTCACCAAGATTTTGTCGATCTTGCGTTTAGGAGATATGTGAGGATGCGCTTACGACCTTTCGTTCTCGAGATCCAGGTAAAAAGGTCTCCACAGCGCATCCTCACATATCTCCTAAACGCAAGATCGACAAACTCTGATTCTTGGTGACAAATTCCGACAAACTAACGGCTACACACTCGAGTTATCAGATTTTCGCTACGACCTTCCTTTCTCAAGATCCAGGTAGAAAAGTCTCCACAGCGTATCCTCACATATCTCCTAAACGCAAGACCGACAAAATCTGTTTCTTGGTGACAAAATCCGACAAACTACAGTCTACACATACGAGTAATCAGATTTTCGCTACGACCTTCCGTTTGCGAGATCTGTGTGGCTCAGCTGTAGAGACGTCTGTAGAGACGAGGCCGACAAATTCTGGTTTTTGGGCGACAAATTCCGACAAACTATCCTCTTTATCATGGCATAGTCAAAAAGTCAGATTTCCAACTTTTTTGTGGCCTAGCTGTAGTCCGGCACGTAAATTGTGGTGTCGTAAAATAAACGTTTTACTTATTTTTATCATGCTTCAAAATTAGAATAATGGCATTTCTAAAAATAGATTAGTATGTGTGACAATATTATTGTATAGTATAAAATAAACTTTTTCTAACAGTTTTATTAGTGTCGAAAAACTCGTTATTTCAACAAAATCTCATTTGAAGAGATCGACTACAAATAATGTAATTACAAAAAAAAAATTGACGAAATAGAAATATAGTGTAGGAAATGAAGCGATCTTTTGAATAGAGAACCCAACATTAAATCCTCAGTAGATGAAACTTTGTAGGTATGTAATATAGTATGAAGCAAAACCTATGTACAAATATCCAAAAACAAAAAACCGGTCAAGAGCGAATCGGACTCGCGCACCGAGGGTTTCGTACCATCATAATTGCACCATTGAACCACACTGCAGAGTAGAATAATAAAATTAGTATTGCAGTTTTAGGTCAGCGCCATCTCTTGAACGATTGTGGAACTAATGTTAACTTTTTTTAGAAATTTGATAATTTTTAAATAAGTGTGCTATATGGAGACATCGTTTTATTTTTCTATAATCTTTATATTAACTGATATCACATAGAATTATTTCAGATTTTTCTCTTTGCAAACTTCGAAGATAAGGGGGGGGGGGGAACGGTATTTTTATTACATTTTTCATCATAAGTCAAAAACTATGCAGTCTAGAAAAAATGATTGAAAACGTGCAAACGGCGCTCTTTCATATGATACCCCACATGCCCTAGTAGCCCCATTTCAAATTTTAGGACCCCTTTTCAGGCCCTGTTGTAAAATAGTAGATTGTTATACAAGACGCTAAAATGACCCATTGCATACGAGGTAGTTTTATTCCCGAGCTTTAGCGAGGGAATAAATAGAAACCGAGTTACAATGGGTCTTAGCGTCGTGTGTTACACTCTACTTTTCACTACGATTGCGAGAAAATAAAATACAATATTAAATACCTAGTTTATACTTCCGTAAACTAATCCACTCGTTTTTCTATCCTCCACTTCATAAACTTTTCATACAATATGATTTGTGCTTGACGGCAAAAGATCTATTTCTTTCCTATTACAGTCACACAATTCAATCAGTTTGCAATTAGTGAAAAATTCTAAAGATTTCGCGCCATGCTTTATTAATGTCTACTGTAGCAGCTAAGAAACACTATGCACGCATTCTACGATTTAAACTGAAAGTCACAGAGTATAAATAAGTCTATGATTTCACCGAAGAGATTTAGTTCCATTTTCAAAAAGTCGAGCGAGTCTTTATTCGTAATTATTCTATCTATGAATAAAAACTTTTTCGTTATGGTAGGCTCATTGGTAATAGACAAACATTAAAAAAGAAAAAACTTTATCCCCTAGGGGTAATTATGCTATTTTATCTTGACTCTTGTACGTTACAATGACAGACTTTTTGAGCAAGAGGAGTGAAAAAGATATTTATTTTTTTATTTATTTCTTATTTGCAAAATAATTGGGCGAATGTCATCTTAAACTTCCAAATTTCAAGTTGATACCGTTAGTAGTTCTCGAGATATCCAGCTGTGACAGACAGCCAGACAGACAGACAGACTGAATCACACCATAAGGGTTCCTTTCTTACCATTTTGGTACGGAACCCTAAAAAGAACGATTTGGATAATTAAAAAAATATGTTTTATTTATGATACTTTATCATACTGTAAAGTTTCGTCTACTGAGACTGAGGATTTACTGTGGGGGTCCACTACCTTTCTTTCCTGCACTAATACTGCAGCATGGGATGGGATAGGTATTTGCAAACGCAAATGTCAAGTGGTGACGAGGAGATATATTGAAAACGTGAATCATCCCTACGATAGGCGCTGTGATCTACAACAGCTACTATTGGTACACTACACATAGCAGAATGAGATCTGTGGGCTGATTTTGTAACCCTATTGCAATCAATTTCTGATTCAAACTGACTGAAATAGCAGGTACATTGCTGCTTTAGTTAGAATCAATGCGGCAACCATCTTACCTAAAGCAGCAATGTAATTGCGATTCTACTATCAGTTGAAATCAGAAGATAATTGCATTTTTTTTAAAGCAGGAGGCATAAGACCCAGAGAATGAAGTCACAGAAAATTGGACCATATCATTTTAGTTCCGGAATCTACGTGAAAATAAAATTTCACGCAGATGAACTCTCGGGGAAAGTCTAGTTTTGTATAAACAAACCATGTGCCATAACGGAAATGCTAGTGATGGCACAATGATTCAATAGACATATCTTCAAGCCAAATTATGAAACAAATACGGAGTGACTAACTACGGATTACATCTGAGAGCTATATTTACTGCCAAGGAGCTAAATTTGGCTACAATTTATGACGTTAATTGCAGTATTTCTGAAATATAAACTAATCATAACCTTAATTAAAATTAAAATCCTTTAAGGGACACCAAAAACAAGTAGTGTAGTAAATACATTTTCTGAATAAATAGAAATAAGGTGTCTTTTTAAATTTAATGATAATCGTCAATTTATGGCACTGTAAATCTTCTGCACATTAAATATTATGACATGATAATTATAGATACAATAACAAGTAATTCATAGAACATTTAGGTAGCCTGGGGCCGTACCGGCTAACTTACATGGCTATCGTAATCGCTTTCATTTGACAGATGCATGTGATACATTGTTACTTTTCTGTGGTAAGTTTTTATTTATGCCCAATAGAAGTAGCAATGTGTTACATCCATCTGTCAAATGAAAGCAATTACGATAGCCATGTAAGTTAGCCGGTTCGGCCCCTGGTATAATAAATTTAAAGAAATGATAATCGAGAAGAAGATGTCAAAGTCCAAATGGCTTTATTCAAATAAACTTAATAATTAAGCACTTTTGAATCGTCTATATTTTCCTGCCACCCGTTCCAGACTTTTTTAACGGACAATAAGAACTCGAGAAGAAGATCTTGCTTAATGGAGGGCTAAACCTATAAATGAGATTTATAAAACACAATGCATGTAAATAACAAACCGCTTTGGGCTTACAAGATGGTCCGAACTGTCTCAAGAGCGCATTGAATGGAGTTCGGAAATAGATTCCGCGGTTGTAACCACATTTCAGTACGCGAGCGTGATTTATGTGCGATCGTAGAACTACGACACGCTGAAAACTAGCTAGTTTAATAAATATATTTATTGTTATTTTCAACGGGAAGTTTATCCAAGGTTAATTTTGAAGAAACAACTTTAGATGATTTACACCAATGAACAGTATTTCTAAACTAACTAGAGCAGAAGTACCTAGTTACTACTGTTAGTCTGTTCATAAAAAGTTTTTATTAGATGCAATCGATCTGAATAAAACTCAATCGAAGTCTTCAGCAATCCAAATGTCAGTGCACAAGAGCCTACCAATCAGCTCCGCGTTCCACTATGTTTACAAATCCACAACTTTATCTTCTCGTTCATTGTCACTCTTAACTCCATGAATTAAGGTTGGATATCCGTTGATACGTGACGTGTAAAGTTTGCCGGGATTACATGTGACAGATTTATCAGCTGATCGATTTAGGATCTTAATTTGGGCAGCGTAAGGGTTGTAATTGAGTGATAGGTGACGAAGAAAGTTTGCGGGAGCAGAAGCCGGATAGGCAGTCTAAATGCGTCGCGTCTCTGGCACCGTACTGGGGCAAGGACGCCTAGCCTATGCACTCGGTAGATTGATTGACCGATTAATCTCTTCTAAAGACTGCTCGTTGAATGTCAACACATTTTTTATAACAAGGGACTATGTAAATATAAAAAGCTTCTGCAAAAGTTACTTCTGTAAAGCTTAACTTTATCCATAAATAATACCTAATGCAAATAAAATTAAACATTTCCCGACTTTGGTTGCAGCTTTACAAACAAGTGGAAATGTTTAAGTGTGAAAACTTTAATGCAAACAAAAACACTATACAGTTTTATTTGTGTGTTTAAGAATTTTTGTTAGGTATTTATATTTATTATGATGAGAATCCGCGTTGACATTGAATAAATTTAGTGATGTTTTGGTAAACTTTGATGACACTGAAGTTTGTGCGGCGTACGCATCGTGAGTGGAGTGCACGTGTTAAGGCATTATTCACAGGGGAGATCGGACTAATGAGTTACACGTTATTCGCTGGATCGCGCGCGAGCAGCCGAGCGTCCGCGCCCGCTGTGCCACCGTGACTGAAACTAATTCAGAACTCTATTCGCGATAGATGCGGCCGACTCGATGCAGTCTACAAATCACTGATTAGTCGTAAGATAATTTTGTTGCACCTTTTCCTTCGTGTCAATGATTCCAACAAAAGCTGAATACAAGCTTAGGCATCCATTACACGGTAGGTTTTGCTGTCAGTTTAACCACAGTCACGCGCTGTGACTGACGATTAACCTACCGTATAATGTATTGACTGATGGTTGCATGATGTGATTTGTTCTTTCCATCAGTCAATCAATCAAACGTAATTCATGACTGATGGAATTTGACTGACGCTTGCATGACCATGTAATCGCTGCCTTAGAGTACGAAACTACATAAACGTAAAGCTGTAAAATACTGTATAGATTTTGGTTGGTGGTAGGGCTTCTTTCAAGTCCGCCTGGCTAGCTACCACCATCTTACCTAAGTCTGTCGCTATGGCGTCAGACAACAACTAAAAAATTGTTTTGTTCCGTCAGTTAGAGGTAAGATAGCCAGTTCCTCAGTAATGAGTATTCCGGGTGTAGTGCGCTTCCACCTTCGGCCTTATCGTCACTTAACATCAGGTGAGATGAAGACCAAGTACTATCTTGTCTTGCATAAAAACAATATATCGCTATCTCAGTTTTTGGGTGTACACTGGCTGCTTGTAATTACCTAATTAAATAACGAATTACTTTGAACACAAAAAGAATAAAGACGTATGGTTTATTAAACAAGTAAGTATGATTATTTTTAATACAATTATTAGTTATACGACGGTTGTGATGAATGTTTTCAGTTTTGTACGGTTATTATGCTAAAAACAAAGTTTGTCCCTGATATTTCTATGTTAGAATACTGTCTTAGCTTTCACTATGCCACTTATATAGATCTGGGCATTAGATTGGACGTATAAATGTTTTGTGAGATTTATAGGGTTGCTGTAATTTTGCGTGAATGAGACCTTGTTCTTGGGCGTTGCTGCTGTATTTAATCATCGTTAGTAAAACGTACTAGATGTTTAATTAAAATGAATTTTGATTCCTTTAGTTACAACACAAGTATGTAATTCTATTCATTCAAGATGATTAAAGCTGGTGTTAGTGAAACTGAGTGCAAGTTTTTTTTTTTTTTTTTTTTTATTATACCACTGCTCCCGCTTTTTGGCAGGACCTTTTCTGCTATTTTATGCTTTTATTACTTGTCTTTTTTTCTTTTTTTCTATGCTCTAAGAGCTTACTTGTATCTTTTTTCTCTTTTTGTTCTTCTTTCTCAATATTACAGTTTTTATATCTTTTGCAGTTTTCTTCTTCTTATATATATTACATTGTTTTTTTTTATAATGTATATTGATTCTAGTACAATTCATATAATATATTAATTTACAGTTTCTATTTTTTCATACATATTTTAATTGTATATCTCTTACTCTTGTACAATCTTGTTTCTACCTGTTTATTTTCTAATGTTGTAATTTTTCTTCATAACTGTATTACAATTTCTTATTTACTAAATAGATGGCTTTACATTATAATTGCCTGCCTGTTTATAAATTTGGGTCTAATTGGTGCCAGTCAATCCTTGTTCCTCCTTATTACGATTTCTACTACTTTTTTGGCATACTGCATTAGTAACATTCTTTCTTTCTTGATGCTCATTATTTCCTTCAGGGTGTCTTTACTCAATTTTGTGTCAATTTTTTGTTGCAGAGTGTGCCTATCGATACTGTGTATTGGACAGTCCAGTATGATGTGAAAGATGTCCTCGACCGCTGCTGGGTCGCAAATACAGGAGGGGCTGTCCCTGCGCTTAAATCTGTGCAGGTATGCACAGAACCCTCCGTGACCAGTCAGTATTTGCGACGCCAATCGATCGATGGACATCTCTCTCACCATACCGTAAGCTGCCACCCCATCAGGGAAAAAGACCTTGGTGGTCTCGGCCGTGTTTTCAGACCTATACCTGCAGTCCCATGTCTCGATCGTTTCCGCCCGGATGTGACGTTTAATGAACGAGATGGGACTACAGTCATAGTCCGATCTGGTTTTCAACTTGAGAGCCGCCTCCTTCGCCAGTTGATCCGCCCTCTCGTTCCCTTTCACTCCGACATGGGCCCTTATCCAAAATAGTGAGACGAGCTGTTGGTTGTCTCTGAGGTATTGAAGGTTGCCCTGGATTGCCTTTGTGATTGGGTGTGAAGAGTCCGGATCAAGTAGCGTCTGGAGAGCAGATCTCGAGTCGCTGAGTACGGCCGTTTCCTTAAATTTTTTGCCAATAATAATTTCAGTCGATTGGAGGATGGCATACAGCTCGGCTTGGAAGACTGTACATTATGGCGCCAGCTTAAACTTCCGGGTACACGTTTCAATCGGCCCTTCCCAACAGGTCAGGGCGGCTCCAACTTTCCCCTCCAGTTTGCTACCATCTGTATAGATTTTCACTAAGCCTTCTGCCAGTTTGCCATCCTCTTCCGCGTTGTCCAAACAAGTAAATTTCGAATTTAGCATCCTGCTGGGGTGGGTGTCAGTCATGAACGAGGCTCGCTGTTCGACCTTTCTGCCTCTTAGCACTGCCTGGGGTTTCCCACGCTTTGCCTCAAAAAGCAAGGATGCTTCTTGGATCCGAAGGTCCAGCGGAAGCAGCCCCGACAGTACTAAGGCAGCGTTAAGGGAAACCGTTTTGTTGCTTTTGACGATTTTTTTGAGCGAAGCCTCGTTGTACAGTGTTGAGAGCTTTCCTGGAGACTGCTTTCCGTGCCTCTTTGGACCATACGCTGGCTGCGTAGAGGATGACAGGTTCGATTACCGCTTTGTAAATCGTTTTTACAATCTCCGGATGCAGTCCCCAGGTAGCTCGTGCCGCTCTGCTGACTCCCTTGTATATGTTGATTGATTTTTTACAAACATATGCAATATGCTTGTTGAACAACAGCTTGTTGTCCACTTGAACACCTAAAATTTTCATGTCGTCTACCAGTTCAATGTCCGTCCCTCCCATCTCCAGCCTAGGCGTGTCGAATTTCAGCTTTCGCGTGATAATCATCGCCTTGGTTTTATGCGGCGCAAAGTTCAGCTTGTTCGACACGCCCCACTTCTGGACATGGGAGAGGGCGGCATTAGCTTTCCTTTCTATTTCGGTGGCCGTGTTACCTTCGATTATCAAAACAATATCGTCTGCGAAGGCTTGGCAGTAGACGTCGGCAGCGGTGAGTTGATTGAGCAGGGGATCCAAGATGATGTTCCAAAACAAGGGCCCGCCAATGGAACCTTGGACGCAGCCCTTGTTTGTACTTTTACTAAATTCTTCCCCTGCGTATCTCACCGCTACCCTCCTGTCACTGAGGTAGCTGTCCACAAGCCTTCGCAGATTTATTGGGCAGTTCTTATCTTTTAATTGACAAATTATTTGTGGCCACCACGCATTATCGAACGCCCCCTCTATGTCCAGCGAGATCAATGCCATAATCTTCCTCCCATCCAGATTATGTTTGACCCGCTGGATCATGTCATAGAGGGCATCTTCGGTACTGCGTTGCGGCACAAAACCGTACTGGCACGGGTTTAATTCGGGCAACACGTACCACTTTATTCGCCTCATAAGCAATTTTTCTAAGATTTTCCCTAATATTGCGAGCAGTCCTATTGGCCTATACGATTTGGGGTACGTATAATCTTCCTTGTTGGGCTTTCTTAGAAGGATAATTGTGGCAATCTTCCATGGTTTGGGAAATAGCGATAACTGCAGGCATTTGTTATATATAGCCAGGGACAATGGAATATCTGTAGTGATGGCCGCTGCACATATATATCGGCTGTAAATCCGTCATTACCCGGAGCCTTTTTGGGGTTGAACGAGCCTAGTGCATGAAGAAGTTCAGCCTCCACGAATGCAGGGTCGTCAAGTTCATCTTGGTTTCCCTCATTCGCTTTGGCTGCCCTTCTTCTAACTTCTCTGTGGTCCTCGTTCTCCCCCAAATCGGTGTCCTCCGGGTAAAAGCTCTCCGCCATAATGCGAACTGACTCTTTTGGGCTGGTGTTAATGCCGTCCCTGGCTATAGGCAGATCTTCATAATTCTTTTTTGTTTTCCCGATTACCCGGTAAATACCCTCCCACATTGTTTCTCGCTCCTGTTTACCACAAAAATCCCTCCAACTATCTATTCTGGCCTTGTTCATGGCGTCTTCATATTCTTGTTTGGCCGTCACATACTGCTCTACTACCCATGCCTTGCGGCTTGGTGCTGCACACTTTATACTGTTTTTCTTTCTATTCTTCTCCTTTTTCATTTCTTCCAGTTCCTCGGTCCACCATGCTAGTTTAATTTCTCTTTTAACCTTTTTCTTTTTTAGATTGTTATTACAAACTCTTTCTATGCTGTTGATGTACTTCTCTATTTTCTCTTCTAATTCCTCTGTATTGTTAATTTTGTTTATGTTCTCTTTTTTCAGATCCTCTCTTTCAAATTCGGTTTTACAATCCTCTTTAAATTTCTCCCAGTCTACCTTTTTTGTCTGGTATTTTCTTGTCGTTCTTGAATTTGTCATTTCTTTAATTTTGTCAAGGTTAATTTTGAATATGATCGCATTGTGGTCCGAGGTGGTTAAATTGGTGTCAACCTTCCAGTCTTGAATTTTGTCCAGCAGTTCCTCAGAGCAGCACGTGACGTCCACCGAGCTTTTGTACCTTCGACCGCCTCTCCAAGTGTCAAAGGTTGGTGTATCTCCTTCATTAAGGATACTTAAGCCCAGCTCATTGAAAACACCAACTAGTTCTGTGCCCCTATCATTACTCTTTACGCTACCCCACCATTCGCTCCAAGTGTTTGCGTCCCCTCCGATTATTATATCCTTACAATTTAATTCCCTTATCATCTTCCTCAGGAGCTCCACATAGGGTTCGATGTCTATATCGGGTTCAAAGTAGTACGAGATCACGCCGATAGTCCAGTCCGCTGTTGTCAGTTTAGCCGCAACAAGGTTGGTTGTCGTGAGATTGGGAAGTTGCAATATGTTAATATTATTGTTGCAAATGACTATGGCGGCCTTGTTATTCTTCCCAACCTCATAAGCAGCCTGGACTATCCGCGCTCCCGCAACATCTCCCATTACTCCTTTGTTCCCTATGTAGGGCTCCTGGAGAAGAGCGAAACAAGCTTTCCTTTTTCCTAGCTCTATAAGAACTTCGGATGTCGCATTCCTACTTCTTTGGAGGTTCGCTTGTATAGCCGTATACATTTGTTTGCCATCTTTTGCCGGTGCCAGAACCTTAGCAATACGCCACCTTCGCCCGAGCCAACCTGTCCCATTTTGCTCGAATTGGGCATATTGTATTGAAAGTATTATGTGCTATATCTTCCAGGTTGGCCTTTTTACAGTTCAAGCAGGTGGGGGGACTTTGTTTTCCTGTGCACGCATCATACAAATGGTCTCCCCCGCAGTGGCTGCAGCTGTCCAGCTGCTCCTGACAGACCCGCTTGATATGGCCGTAGCCCAAGCAGCGGGAGCACTGGATCAACGGGGTCTGATCCTCCACTTTGGAGATGCCCCATTGTAACTGGATAGACCCCGACTCTGTCAGCTGCTGCCATATCGCGGGGGATACCTTCACCACTATGTGCGCCACGTGTTGGTTTCTAGTGCGCTTTTCATATATAGCTTCTATTTGCTCCTTTATTTCCTTCTTCTTGTCTATCACATTTTCCATTCTTCTTCTAATTGCTTCCTCTACTTGTTCCTTCTTCTTGTCCCCCCGTACGAATTTTACCACTACTAACGGGTTTTTATTTATAGCCTTTTCCGTCAAGAGTGTTTTATCCTTTTCTAGTTTTTTCTGTAGTTTTTCCACATCTTTTTCATTCTCGCATGCTATAATTACTCTTTGATTCTTCGCTTTTCTCATCCTTTGTACTTTTATCCACTCTCCGTTGCCCTCCTCTTCTGCCGTCTTCTTGACATTTTCCATGACTTCGTCACTGGTCAGTCTATCGTCGGTTGATGCAACGATGAGGTAGTGGAACGTTTTTGATGGTAATTTCTGCCGTCCTGTAACGTTGGCATATGTTGCCTTCTGCGGCTTTTCTATTTCTTTAGCTTCGATTTTTTCTATTTTCTCTACTATTTCATTTCTGTTTTCTTCTTGTATATTAGCGCATTTTTCAATTTCCTGTTTTGTCTCCGTTAGTAGTGCGTGTATGATGTCTAGCTTTTTCCCTGTCTCTTCTTCAAATTTACTACTCACGTTAAGTGTTTTATGTATGTTAACTTCTTTGTTTGTTCTTCCTTTTTCTTCCTCTTTCGATCTTTCTGCCAATTCAGCTATCATTTCAACTAGGTCATTTGTCTCTTGCTGAATGGTTATCTTGTCTTCCTTCGTCACTGACCTGCGATTTGCACTTGGCACTAGGGCCTTATTTATTCTTTCTTAAGCCCTCTTGGCATGCTCCACAATATCTTCTATTTTCATGCTCGGGAGAAGGTGGGCAATCCCAAGTTCCGATTTCGCCGGTTTCGGATTCGTCGGCGATTTGTAGATTATCGACTCCTCCCTGACATTTGTCTTCTTGGTTTGTGTCTTCGACATCTTGAGTTTGTGTGAAATACTATTGCTTATTAAGGAAGGGGACGGACGAACTAAGCAAGTTTATGTTAATGTTAGTGGTAATGTCCAACTACGCCTTAAATTAGAACTGTCGTTTGTAAATTAACACGTTAAAGTTAAACCATATCTGCGTAACTCCTAGATTAAAGTGTTAGGTTACGTGTTAAGACGTAGGTGGAGCCGTAGCATTAAACTTTCAACCAATATCCAAAACATAAAATATTCAATGCCAGTAAAAGATATGGAGCAAAAGTTTTCGATAACGAATGTTTTGCTACCTACTAAGGATACAGACCTAATCAAATGATAAAATCCTCGTTGAACTCAACATGAAAAAAATACTGATTCGTATAATAAATTATAAGCTAATATCAAATGCATCGAATAAATATATTTTATAATAAGTATTTCGCTTATATGACATGTTATTAATTAATTAATCTTGCACTTGCCACTTTAGTATTCTAATTTAAATTCTGCATCTGTAACCAATGAAAATTATATTAAAGGCCACCGGAAAACGTGCACGTGCAAATACGTAAAATGTACTAAATACGTCTTATATAATTTATCGTACATTTTGATAGCTTCACAGCTAATTAGTAGTTTATTAAGGATAGAATAGGAGACGAATTCATGGATTTTGACATAATTGCCAGTATACCTGAACAATACATGCCAGGCACCTTAAATATAATTGTGAAAAATATGTTCATGGGCAGGAAACACATATGAGTAACAAAAGCAAGGTTGAGCTAACGAGTGTTAGAGAAGGGGGATGCAGTAATGTTGATTCGTTGCCTTATAGAGAATACTGAGCAGTCGTTAATAGCGCGTATCAGAGTAAAGAAACCAAGATCAATATTAAAAAACCATACGCTCTGGTGCCTTCCTGAAGCGGAGAAGTAGGAATGATTAAGCTTGACGCAGATAACTTGGGATTCTGTAGCGTGAAACAGTAAAGGTTTCCTAGCATTCTTGCAAAGACATAGGTACCTACTAATAAAATATAGAGGAGCTTCATGGCGTAGTGATTTAGCGCCTGGATCAGCGATTGTGGAGGTTAAGCAACTTTCGCAAGGGTCGGTCATGGGATGGGTGACCAAAATTTATTATCTCGAGCTCCTCCGTGCTTTCCGGGTTGGTCCCGGGTGCACTTGCAGTCGTTAACACCCACCAATCCACATTGGGCCCGCGTGGTGGATGATGGTCCATCCTCATTATCTACCCATAAAGAAGGCCTGCGCCTCAGCAGTGGGGACATTCAAAAATGGCTAATGGTCAACTAATAAAATCAGCCGATGCCCGACGCCAACCATTTTCACACGAATACACATAAATACAGCTATCGCCAAGACTGTCGTAGCGCAGAGCACAGTAGTATGTCTACGGAATCCGTAGCACAGTTACAAAGTTACAACGATGTGCAACTGCAGCTAGCAGTAGGCAGCGACGAACAACGTCAACGTGAGTCTCAAGACATGCGTAGCAAAATAATATACCATAGATAGTGCGAAGCAGAGCAGCAAAACTACGAAATCCGTAGAAGGTCAAGGCAAATTTTGCCGCATTCAGAACTAACAACAACAAATTCGTTCACCTTAGTCTCAGGTTATACGTAGCTATTACTGCTTAAGAAGAAATTAGCAGAGAAGCTAAGCCACGAAATCCGTTGTAGGTAGCACATTTTTAATTCGAGTCGGATATAGCGAGCAGCAGGTAGCGGCGCGCACCATATCAAACCCGTCGACCCATACGGCGAACACTCAACCACGTACGCAGACTCCACCCCCAAAGAAGCAAAGCCTCGAAATGCATGTGTATTTTAAAATACCTACGGAGTCGACAGGCATCGTCGCACCACATCGAGCCCGTCAGCGAACTAAAATCTATGGAACAAGCATTCCGTTCAAAAAATAGCACCACTTAGACTAAACCAACCAACCAAACGTGCGTAAACCAAAACCGATGTCGGTGTTGGTTTACGCACGATCTAACTCCTGAGGATGATCCGGGTGTTGGTGTCTTGTTAAATGCAGGTATTGTGCACTAATATTTTGTGGTGTGCATGTGCATTTTTTTGCGGGCGGGCGGGCGGTGTATCTTGCATAATATATTTTCTGCGGAAGTAAGCTACATATTTTTTATTTTTCACAATGGTTTGGGACTTCCGCCAAGTGAACGAAAAAATATTTAATACATACGATACGTTATAGCTCTGCATTTTTACTTTCTTTGCGTCTTTTACACCATTTAACTACACAAAGCGTCATTTTTAATAAATTCTCTCTTTAATATAATAAATTGCTTAGTGTCAAGGGGGTTCAACTTTACTTTACAGCTTGGCTTTCATAAAATGCCATTTATCGAATTTTTTTAACTATTTTTTTATTTTGTATTTGAGCTGTCAGAAAATCGCCTTTACAATTCCTTAAATTTTAGTTCGCTGGAGCCAGTAGACCCGCACGACAATCACGCCACTTACAGACCAGCTAGCGACTCGCCAACTCCACGGACACCACTGTCCGAAAAGCAAAACTTCGAAATATGTGGTAGGTAGCATATTGAGTAGCTCACCTCGTCGGATAGAGCTCGCAGCACGCACCGGCGCACCACGTCGAGCCCGTCGAGGCGCACGGCGAGCACGCCGCAGGCCGGCTCGGCCGCGCGCGCCGACACCACGGGCACCACCTCCGTGTAGCTGCTGTTGGGCCGCTGTAGCATATTGTGTAGCTCACCTCGTCAGATAGAGCTCGCAGCACGCACCGGCGCACCACGTCGAGCCCGTCGAGGCGCACGGCGAGCACGCCGCAGGCCGGCTCGGCCGCGCGCGCCGACACCACGGGCACCACCTCCGTGTAGCTGCTGTTGGGCCGCTGTAGCATATTGTGTAGCTCACCTCGTCGGATAGAGCTCGCAGCACGCACCGGCGCACCACGTCGAGCCCGTCGAGGCGCACGGCGAGCACGCCGCAGGCCGGCTCGGCCGCGCGCGCCGACACCACGGGCACCACCTCCGTGTAGCTGCTGTTGGGCCGCTGTAGCATATTGTGTAGCTCACCTCGTCAGATAGAGCTCGCAGCACGCACCGGCGCACCACGTCGAGCCCGTCGAGGCGCACGGCGAGCACGCCGCAGGCCGGCTCGGCCGCGCGCGCCGACACCACGGGCACCACCTCCGTGTAGCTGCTGTTGGGCCGCTGTAGCATATTGTGTAGCTCACCTCGTCGGATAGAGCTCGCAGCACGCACCGGCGCACCACGTCGAGCCCGTCGAGGCGCACGGCGAGCACGCCGCAGGCCGGCTCGGCCGCGCGCGCCGACACCACGGGCACCACCTCCGTGTAGCTGCTGTTGGGCCGCTGTAGCATATTGTGTAGCTCACCTCGTCGGATAGAGCTCGCAGCACGCACCGGCGCACCACGTCGAGCCCGTCGAGGCGCACGGCGAGCACGCCGCAGGCCGGCTCGGCCGCGCGCGCCGACACCACGGGCACCACCTCCGTGTAGCTGCTGTTGGGCCGCTGTAGCATATTGTGTAGCTCACCTCGTCGGATAGAGCTCGCAGCACGCACCGGCGCACCACGTCGAGCCCGTCGAGGCGCACGGCGAGCACGCCGCAGGCCGGCTCGGCCGCGCGCGCCGACACCACGGGCACCACCTCCGTGTAGCTGCTGTTGGGCCGCTGTAGCATATTGTGTAGCTCACCTCGTCGGATAGAGCTCGCAGCACGCACCGGCGCACCACGTCGAGCCCGTCGAGGCGCACGGCGAGCACGCCGCAGGCCGGCTCGGCCGCGCGCGCCGACACCACGGGCACCACCTCCGTGTAGCTGCTGTTGCCTCCGCTGTATGCCAGCAAGTCACCTAGGTACAGGTACGCGTACCTACCGACAATGAAAGCTCGGTCTCAGGGGCCCTACCGGCAAACGCATCGAACTTCGTCGGGTCTGCCGAGCTTCAACTTAAAACAAATAAATCGAAGTAAGGAATTTCTTATTGTACTATTTGCCGAAGTTATTTGGTAGATATCGATGTTCCTGTGACATAATGAATTTTGGCCTGATTGGTGCTCGATTTATCTGTTTTAATTTGAAGCCCCAGATTACCACAACTTGAAGACCATATTCGGTTTTAACGCAGCAAGAGGAAGACCAAGAAGAGCCTACATGGAACAGATTAAAGAAAAGGTGAACGTCGTGTCTTATCAAGAAACCAAGGAAGTGGCTTTGGACAGAAACGATAAATAGGAATAATAAAATAAAATAATAAAATAAAATAAATCTTTATTTGTTCTCTCACACAGATCATTAAATACAGCACTTTGACTTAAAGTAAGTTGTACAAAAATGATGGTTAAACATACAATCTATGTGAGAGACTGGTTTCTATGCTAGGAAAAAACCTGTATGACAGATAACCAGCCTCTCCAACTGTGGACCAACTGGTGCATTAAGTACCATGAAGTACCTCTTACTGAGCAAAATTAAGACAAACAGTGAGAGTGTGTGTTTGTGTGTGTGTGTGTGTGTGTGAGTGTGTGTGTGTGTGTGTGTGTGTGTGTGTGTGTGTGTGTGTTTTTGTATTGTAGATATTTGGACAATTACGAATGGAATTTATTATGATGGGACAATAAGTAGATTTTCTGTGTCATCATAACTTAAACTTTTCAAAAAGGTAGTAGTAACCCTTTTGCATTTGTATTTAGTTAGAGGGTAAATAGTAACCATAGCATTCAATTTGTTATACAAATATTTTCCAAGGAAGCCAAAGAATCTTCGGGAGAATGTTGTGGACCAAGAATCACTATATTGACAAACTTTATGTTTCAGTCGCTTTGCAGAGTTTAGCGATGGGTCAAATTTAGTCAAGGAATGTTGTTTTAGAATAGTGTTTAATACAAAAAGCTGCCTAACAGTCAGAACATCAGACAAGCAATAAAGTTCTTTTGATGGAAAACGAAAAGGCAAGAAGTTGCTAACTTTGAGGACAGCTCTTTGGGCTCTTTCGAGTTTCGAGTTTATATATATTAGTAGGAATGAAGGTGATAGATAAATTGGACCATTCCAATTTATCTATCACCTAAACCATTTTAGTTAGAGGGACCTTTTTTGGTTTATACCAGGCCAAGGACACTCCACACTTTAGGAATGAATCTGTGATATGAAAACGTGGCGAGCCCGTTCGACCGGCTCTGTCTGTCCTTGTCATATCATAACACGATGACAAGGACGGAGAGTGCACTGACGTCATAAACCAAAGCCAGAGTCAAAGCGATAGAGTTAGGCAGTAGACCCGCGGACCCAAGTCATAAGGCTGCCACGCACGTTAGTTCGATTCTCACTCACGCGCTCGCCACGTCGCGTATGATAACGTACGTTTCTCGATACGATAAAAAGAAAGGCAATTTCTACGTGAGGTGAATACAACTGTAGGGAAGGTAGCGTTGTGCGATCTGAATTGAACTTTATAATGTCAGAGCAAGAGTCGCTATTTATTTCTAAATTATCTTGCGGAGTGTCCCTTCTGTACTTGTACTAATGTATTCTGAAATTTAAAAAAAAAAAAAAAAACCGACTTCAAAAAACCTACCTCTAAAAAGCATGAAATAATATTCGTAATAATAAAAACACGTCTATTGAAGTAGGGTGGAGCTGGAGTACAAATTCCTTTTTTTTATTCTAAAAGCCCCACCCGACTTCAATAGACGTGTTTTTATTATTACGAATATTATTTCATGCTTTTTAGAGGTAGGTTTTTTGAATTCGGTTTTTTGTTTTTTTAAACAATTTTTATTTTTTAATTTTTAGTGTAGGTACCATTTGTATTAAGTAGTGTAGGTATATTATTTAGGTAGAAAAATCGGCGCAGCCAAACGTGAGTTAATCGCGGAGAAACATACATACATGCGGGTCAAACTACGAACCTCCTTGTTTAAGTCGGTTAAAGAACTACACTTAAGATATCCCTTTTCAAACAAAAAAATAATTATCTTATTCAGTTCATAAACAAAGAAGTTATACGACTGATCATCGAGGTAGTTCATTCACACAAAAATCATACTATTTTCGTGCTTTTTTTCAAGATTACTTGAAAAGTACTGAACCGATTTCAAAATTTTAAAAAATGGGACCAACTTGAGAGTTTACCTAATGTAATAACGTTCGAATCATTTCAATCGGTTCAGCCGTCTTCGAGTAATCGGTGTACATACAAAAAACAAAAAAAAACGGTTCGAATTGAGTACCTCCCTCCTTTTGAAGTCGGTAAAAATAGCTGGTATATTTGGCTGCCGGACTTCAGAGGGTTCTTCGCTACCCGGGACAAAAAGTATTTTTTAGTAACCTATTACAAAATATTACTACCTATTTATTTATTTATTATAAGTTTACATACAGACTTACAGTAAGGCCCAAATCGCCAGCAAGTTAAATATTAGGTAGCACATTACAAATAAATAAATAATTACATCACCTATCGTGCTTGGTTTAAAACTAGGGTACTCGCTAGATTAGGGTTTCTTAAAGTGTGGTAGCATGTGTATCAGGGTCCGCAGTCAACCCTTCCCGTGATGAAACTACCGATAAAAGTGTTTGTTTAGAGGGCTTGTTTTATTTTCCTAAAATATTCTTTGACAGGGGTCTGTGGAACTTTTTAAATTTTGAAAGTGGTCCGTCACTGCACAAAGTTTAGAAAGCTAAGAGACTCGGGTCACAAACTCGCAGAATATAATGTCAACTTACCCGATATCCCGACAATTTTCAAGCCCCAACGGATCTTCCAGCGGCTCGCTGATGACGGTGAACACGATGCAGTCCTTGCAGTCGTGGGTGGTCCGGCCGTTCGATCGACACTTCGCCATGTGACCAATCAGCGGTAAGTCGCGATCGTCGAGCTGGAACGCTGCGAGTGTTTAAAAAAACATCGACTTTGACATGACAAAAATTAAATAAATGCGATGATTAAACTATGGTGTCTATCTTTGCAAAAAAACATAATACCCCGTTTTAACCTTGTTTAACTGACTCTAAGACCCTTTACTGATTTGTTGGCTTGGTATAGGTTCTGTACCGAACCTGTACCGCGCCGAGCTGATGTTGAGCCGACAAATGAGAAAGGCTCTATTGAAATATAGGCGTCCAGTAAACTTTCTGTATGATTTGAGGTAAGTACCGCCTATACCGAGCATTTTGATGTCGTACCGATGCTGCTCCGACAAAGGAGTAAAGGCCTTCAGTGAAATTGCAGGGTCACGTAAGCTAATGGGCTCTCCACATGCATACACATTTTAAACGCTTCTGTGGTCTATTGGTTCGCCCACCCATGTAAGAAGCAGAGGTCTCGGTTTCAATTCCCAGGTGAGGTACAATTTGTACTCGATTTGGTTGGTGGTAAGGCTTATTTCAAGTCCGCCTGGCTACCTACCACCATCGTACCTAAGTCTGACGCCCTTTATTCCAATTAAAAAATTGTTGTGTTCTGACAGTTAAGATTGCAGTTCCTTAGTGATGAAGATTCCGGGTGTAGTGCGCTTCCACCTTCGACCTTATCGTCACTTAACATCAGGTGAGGTGAAGGCCAAGCACTGTTCCGTTGTGCATAAATAAACAGGCCTTCCGGTCGGGCCTGTGCATGTGGAGGTCCCATAACGACCGGCCGGCAACAATGCTAGCGAAATCTTTCTACATAGCGCGGTCAAAATCCCATCGCATAACAGTTCATTAGCATCACACTCGAGTTATTACTCGCCACGCACTCGAAGGCTCTTTTGCAGGCAGTCCTAGCACACGCCCTTTATTCCCATCTGCCGCCTTCGAGCTTTGCCACCGGGGTGGTAGTCGGTACACCTTTTAGTGCCACCCGAT
The DNA here is from genome assembly GCA_943789525.1 of Agriphila geniculea. Classification (NCBI taxonomy): domain Eukaryota; kingdom Metazoa; phylum Arthropoda; class Insecta; order Lepidoptera; family Crambidae; genus Agriphila; species Agriphila geniculea. The sequence goes on from OX038871.1 coordinate 26,817,099, forward strand.
GGCAAGCTCGAAGGTAGGTAGATAGGAATAAATAGGAGCCCTTGACTACCGGAGAGGTAAACGCCATCTACTAGTACCAACTAGAAATGGGAAAACGACCCGGCTTAAACCCGACCACTGGGTTTAAACCCAATAAAAACCCACATTACAGTAGTAGTACCTAGTTTTATATTAATCTGTGGTTATAGAAAATTTTTACAGTTTTTTTATTTCTATTGATATGTCAAATGTGACGTTGCTATGGAAAGAATTTCTTGTTAAATCAATACAAGCAAATATTCAAAGGACAAAACATATTTTATTTCTAAAGATTTTACATAATTCAACAAAATGGTTTATGGGCGATAACTGGGTTTAAACCCAGCAGTCGGGTCAAAATCGGGTTCTTTGCCCATCTGTAGTGCCAACCACCACCCCGGTGGCAAAGCTCGAAGGGAGCTGATGGGAATAAAGGACAAACTCACTTTTAGAAAAGTTGAAGCAGCACTTGTCGTTCTACTGTACCCCTTGGGCTTGGGCAGACTGAGCGGCGTCCCCAGCCCCCCTACTCAAACGGCCAACTTTCTATTCGTTTGAATGACGTTTACTTTTAAAGCTTAAATATGAGCAATAGATGATTAAATCACATTCACATGTCGCAAACTTATATAAATCACAGACTTCGATGTGTTGTATGGTATTTGTCAATGACACGTAATTTTATAGTTTACTGCTTATTTTAAAGTTTTATTAGTAAGCGTAGCGTTCAAACGAATAGAATGTTGGCGATTTGAGTAGGGGGGTAGCCCAGGAACTCGTACGCCACGTACAGCCGCTGCACGCTCGGGTCGCCCATGTCGTCACACTTTTCGTTGAGGGCGAGTCACAAGATTGTTACACTAATCATTAGTGCAACCCGATGGCAAGCTCGAAGGGGCAGATAGGAATTAAGGACAAACTCACTTTTCGAAAAGTTGAAGCAGCACTTGTCGTTGTACCCCTTGGGCTTGGGCAGGCTGATCGGAGTCTCCAGCTCGGCCCCGCCACAGCCCAAGAACTCCTCGTTTAGGGCGAGCCACAAAATTGTTATACTAATCATTAGTGCCACCTGATGGCAAGCTCGAAGGGGGCAGATGGGAATAAAGGACAAACTCACTTTTAGAAAAGTTGAAGCAGCACTTGTCGTTGTACCCCTTGGGCTTGGGCAGGCTGATCGGAGTCTCCAGCTCGGCCCCGCCACACCCCAAGAACTCCTCGTTTAGGGCGAGCCACAAAATTGTTATACTAATCATTAGTGCCACCTGATGGCAAGCTCGAAGGGGGCAGATGGGAATAAAGGACAAACTCACTTTTAGAAAAGTTGAAGCAGCACTTGTCGTTGTACCCCTTGGGCTTGGGCAGGCTGATCGGAGTCTCCAGCTCGGCCCCGCCACACCCCAAGAACTCCTCGTTTAGGGCGAGCCACAAAATTGTTATACTAATCATTAGTGCCACCTGATGGCAAGCTCGAAGGGGGCAGATGGGAATAAAGGACAAACTCACTTTTAGAAAAGTTGAAGCAGCACTTGTCGTTGTACCCCTTGGGCTTGGGCAGGCTGAACGGAGTCTCCAGCTCGGCCCCGCCGCAGCCCAGGAACTCCTCGTTTAGGGCGAGCCACAAAATTGTTATACTAATCATTAGTGCCACCTGATGGCAAGATCGAAGGGGGCAGATGGGAATAAAGGACAAACTCACTTTTAGAAAAGTTGAAGCAGCACTTATCGTTGTACCCCTTGGGCTTGGGCAGGCTGATCGGAGTCTCCAGCTCGGCCCCGCCACAGCCCAAGAACTCGTACGCCACGTACAGCCGCTGCACACTCGGGTCACCCATGGCGTCACACTCTTCGTTTAGGGCGAGCCACAAGATTGTTACACAGATCTGTCGGTGACGCCTTATCGGTGACGGTTATCTGCCTTCTTCTTTTACGAGACAAATAGCATTATCGCTATCTTTTTATTTTAAACAACTAGCCAATAATTTGGCTAGACAAACATCTGCTTCTATTGAGCAGTTAACGTCTGACATGTGTAATTCAACTTTGGAATCCGTTCCAAATAATTCTGTAAATAATTTTAGTAATAATTTATTACATTTAAATTACCATTTGAGACAATAGAGGCGTCCTCTAGCGCTAAACCGACAATAGGAAAGCCAAACTATTTAAGAATTGTCCATCAAAATATACAAGGCTTTTCTCGCAAAGATTTAGAAATTAGCTTATTCTTAAATTCTGAAGATATTGATGTGTTATGTGTTACAGAGCATTGGCTGAAAAAGCACGAATTAATTTTAAGTTTGGATAATTATAAAGTTGCTAGCTCGTTTAATAGGAAATCTGCTATAAGAGGGGGTTCATTTATTATTCTACATAATAGTTTACATTGTAAAGAGCGCAAAGATGTAGTATCCCTCTCAATTGAACGAACCATTGAGTTGTCTTGTGTGGAACTTGATCAAATAATTATAGTATGTGTATATAGACCCCCCACCGCGAATTACTCTGAGTTTGAGTCCACTATGGAGGAAGTCTTAAAAATAATTTGTAGGAAGAATAAAAAAGTCGCGATTTGTGGAGATTTTAACGTCGACATCTTAGATCCTAAATTAGCCAAGCTAACGAGTAGGTTTATAAACCTATTCAAATCATTTAATTTACTACATACTTTTCATGAACCAACGCGAATCACACCCACATCGGCAACCTGCTTAGATAATATTTTCTGTAAATGTAATGTTCTTGAAAAAGCAATTTTGAATTGTATTAAATCCGACCACAGTGGACAATTAGCCTCTATTGAGCACCATCATGTTCCGCCTAAACGGGAAATAATGTGTAGACCAATAAAAAAACACTGTATTGAAAAATTCAGAACCAATGTCACAAGTAAAATTGAAACATTACCAGAACCAAATTTTGAAGCCAATAACCTATATAATCATTTATTTAGCATAGTTCAAACTGAATTTAGTGAAACTTTTAAACAAAAAGTGATCAAATGTAATGATAGTACGAAATTTAGTGACTGGGCCACACCCGGTATATATAAGAGCAGAAGGAAATTATACGAACTTTATGCAGAGAAAGCTACTTCTTGTGATCCTAACTTCATTGAATTTGTCAAGAAGTATTCACAAACATTCAGAGAAGTTTGTATCTTAGCAAAGTCCAAGTACTTTGCAAATAAAATAAAATTAGCTGACAATAAAATTAAGGCTACTTGGAATATTATTAACAAAGAAACGGGCAAATCAAAATCCAATATAAATTCCTTCTGTTTAAAAACTGGTGATCAAACTTTTGAATCTGACAATGAGGTCGCTAAAGTTTTTGAAGATTTCTTTGCTAGAATACCTGTAGAAACTACCAGTACTCTTAGTGCTTGTCCCAACATCGCTGTCTCCCTTCTGGAGTCTAGTGTTGATAAGTGCTATGAAAGTTTTTCCTTTAAATATATAAATAGTGCAGATATCATTAAAGCTTTTAAAACAATTAATGTTAAAAAAACAGAAGATCTTTGGGGCATGTCAACAAGCATTATTAAATCAATAATTGATATACTAGCCCCTTACTTGGCTTTTATTTTTAACAAATGTATTGACGAAGGGGTCTTTCCTGATCTAATGAAAAATAGTAAATTGATTCCTCTTTTTAAATCTGGGGATAAAAGTGACCCAGCTAACTTTAGGCCAATATCTATACTACCAGCACTTAGTAAAATATTTGAAAAAATTATATATTCCCAATTATTAGATTACTTCACATACAATAATATACTTCATAAAAATCAGTTTGGATTTTCCAAGGGTAAAAGTACTACTGATGCTGGAATTGCACTTCTCAAACATATTCTTGACGCTTGGGAAGAAAAGCAAGATGTAATTGGCATTTTCTGTGACCTTTCTAAGGCATTCGATTGCGTTGATCACCAAACACTATTAAAGAAGCTAGAACATTATGGTGTCTCTGATAAATCAGTTAGCCTAATGAAATCGTATTTGTTCAATAGAACTCAGAAAGTAGTGATAAATAAAACTGAATCTACTGGAGCCCCCATCAATATGGGTGTGCCGCAGGGATCAATATTGGGCCCATTGCTGTTTCTAATTTATATAAATGACCTTCCCAACTACGCGAATAATTTATGTGAGACAGTACTATTTGCGGATGATACTTCTTTAGTTTTCAAAGTAAACAGAGGTAGTAACTGTTCGGACGAAGTAAATAGTGCCCTCTCTAAAGTTTCATACTGGTTTAATAGTAATAATTTAGCACTTAACCCCAAAAAAACTAAATGTGTAAAATTTTCATTGCCTAATGTTGAGCAGACAGAATTAAATATTAATTTGAATGACGATGAAGTCGAGTTTATTGAAAGTACAAAATTTCTAGGTATCACACTAGATTCTCGACTGCAATGGGATCCACATATCGAAGCCTTGTCAAGTAGACTTAGTTCAGCGGCATTCGCTGTTAAGAAAATAAGGCTTTTAACTGATATTGAAACGGCAAGGTTAGTATATTTTAGTTATTTTCATAGTGTAATGTCTTATGGACTGCTATTGTGGGGCTCAGCTGCCAGTATTGAAGATATTTTTGTACTCCAAAAAAGAGCTGTTCGCGGCATATACAATCTTCGGCGGAGAGATACCTTGAGAGAACTGTTTAAAGAAATAAATATTTTAACTTTGGCAGGCCAATACATATATGAAAATTTAGTTTATGTAAGAAAACACTATGATTCATTTGCTAAGAACAGCAATAATCACCAGTTTAATACAAGAAATAAAGATAAACTTGCCGTTCCAAGATTTAGGCTTGCAAAAACTAGAGGTTCATTTAGGGGGAAAGGCATAGCCTTTATTAATAAAGTTCCACAACAAGTAATTGATCTTCCTTTGCATGAATTTAAAAACCATGTTAAAAAAACGCTCATGGGTAAAGGTTATTATAAAGTAGACGATTATCTTAAAGATCAAAATGCGTGGAAATGATGTAACACATAACTACTGTAAGTACTTTGTTGCCAATGATAGTAATATAATAAGTCTATGTTTGTTGCCAATAATCCTGTCACCCTGTTGTAATTATCTGGTAACGATATATTTAAGTTTGTAAATATCGTTACTTATTGCTATTAAAGCTGATAAGTTTCTTGCGCCCGTTCTTCTTGTCAGTTAAAAAAGTCTTGAACGGGTGGTAGGAAAATATAGACGATTCAAAAGTACTTAATAATTAAGTTTATTTGAATAAAGCTAATTTTGACTTTGACTTTGACTTTGACTTTGACGATCTTCGGTGTCCAGCTAAATGGGGAATGTCCGAAAAAAATCAAATTAGATGAATCTTTTTCTATTGGTAGGAATAAGCTCCCTTAGTAGTAAAAAAATTTTTAGAATTATCGGTTGCGTGAGAAAATTAAAAAAAAAAATGAAAGTCTATTCGACTTCACAAATGTACGAAAGTAACAGCAGAATGGAGATAAAAAAAAAGTTTTGACATTTTGTGTTGAATTTTTTTTTTAATACCATGTTGTGGTTGTGGCAGGTGATGGCAAAGGTATAATCTCCATTCTGCTGTTACTTTCCTATATTTGTGAAGTCGATGAGACTATATTTTTTTTTAATTTTTTCACGAAATCAAAAATTCTGATTTTTTCTATTACTAAGGGAGCTAATTCCTACCTATAAAAAAATATTCAGCCAATTTGATTTTTTTCGGACATTCCCCATTGATATATGATGAGATTTTTGCAGTCACAATGCTGTATTTACAGGGTATTTGTAAAACACCAACAACTTCACAGGAGTAGATTACTAACATCATAAACAACGTTTGTTCTACTTTTCCGAAAACACAAAAAAATCGACTCTTCATACAAATGTCCGAACAGCTAATCGAGTTTTGTATGAAAAGTCGATATTTTTTTGGGTGTTTTTGAAAAAGTCTTAAAACAAATGTTGTTGTGTATGATGTTACTAATCTACTCCTGCGTGGTTCTTGGTGTTTTATAAATAACCCTGTATACTAGAAGAAATCGACTAGTCATCAGGATTGTCTCGGGCGGGAATCGAACCCCGAACCTTTGGAAGCCCGGTCAAATGCTCTTACCAACTGAGCTACCGACTAGTGGCATCGTCAAAATTTTACTAGTGTTCTCTTACGCTGCAAGCCAGCGTTATTTCATCAACGTGAGGAATTACCTCGACATTTAATTAAAGTATATTTCCAGATATTTTTGATAATTGATTAAGATGAAACAGCTATATTTTTAATATATTTATTTTTAAATAGCATTGTGAATGCTAAAATCTCAAATTTAAAAATTGTTCTAAGAGATCTGTAAATAAGACCCATAGAAATGGGCAAGTTGGGATTTTAATCCATCTTATTTCATATCTGAACTGCTGAAATGCTTCGATTATTTGATTTATACCATCAAATAATCGACGCATTCAAGTGGTAACTAAAAATAATTATAGTATTGATATTAGTTTTAAAAATAATGATGTTGTTACCTGATTCTCCTCTTTTGATAAAGTAGACTTTTTTAGTGTGGTCAACATCCTGTAAGCTGTAACAATCATAATAAATATGATTAACGGCTGATGTCAACAACCTATCCTCAGTGACAGATAGGCTTACTAAAGATTTGTTGCCTAGATATTTCTGATAAAGGACGGGAAATAATAACAGTTGTCTAGTACCACAGAATAGATAATAGTACTAGCGTACAGAAGTTGCACTCCGCAAAATCGTTTTAATAAATTGCGACTCTTGCTCCGATACAATAAAGTGCAATTCAGGTCGCACAGCGCTCCCATTGCTCCAAAACATTCACTTAGTAGTTGCCTCTCTTTCTATCGTGTAGGTCTTATCTTTTCTGACGTATGAAACTTGTCCTCTCAGAGGACGCCCAGCGCTTCATACTCGCGCGCGGAGTGACAGAGCCCTGCTAGTACTCTATGAAAAATCTCATTTTGCTTTTCGGCGGTAGATGGTGCTGTACAAAATTATTGTATCTAATGTTTTTACGCGCGTTTTTTTTCGATAGCTGTTCGTACTACGGGTACTGAACATAAGTTCTTACATCCTGTTAGAGTCTTGCTGAGCTCCGGCGGTTCCTCCACCTGCTCGGACGACATCGGCGAGCGCGCCGCTGACTGGCCCGTATCTGGCGGCAAAGTATTTCGTGTTTACCTATGTGAAAAAATGAAAAAAATATCGGCCATTTCCCATTTTCAAAAGGAAAAAGTAAGTCGTTACAGAGTTTAGTATTAAAATAGTTTAACATTCACCGGCCTTAAGGCTGCTGTACTCGTGTAGAGTAAATAGTAGAGTCAACTAGCATACTACTCTACCAGTTCCAAGTACTATATAGTTTTATGAGAGTAATTGTCTACATGTAAATTAGTCGAGTGATAATTGCGTAATTCTTAGAACGCCATGAACGTCAAGAATCGTCGTCAAAAATACTCTATTAAGCATTTACATGGGTCGAGGGGCGGTAGAGTGTACGCCGGGGTGGGGGGATGGAAAGTGGTAGAGCAGCTTGCCTACGGTACTAGGTACCATGAGCAACAGCGTCGCTTAACCACTACTAAGGTCAAAATCGCTTGCACGCGGCGCCGTCACAACCATACGGTTAGTTCGTGCAGGGGCGATACGCGCGCACACGAATTTTATTGCAAACTGGTTAAGCGACGCTGTTGCCCATAGTACTTAATCTACTCTTCCATATTTCAGTACTCTACTAATGCTACTGTCTACATTAGCATACTTAGTAAGATAGTAATACCATGCTACTCTACCGTATACTTTACCCGTGTATTAATAAACGAAGAGTTACACCTGGTTTAAACAAAAATTTGGCTTAGCAATATTAATCCTTACGTTTGACATTTCGCGTCATATTCCTAAGCAAACCTTTTGGTTAAACTAGGTGTAAACTTAATCTTCGTTTATTAATAAGGGGGTAAATGACCAACTGTCAAACATACTAAGTACAAATTCAAATAATAATATAAGGGTTCCGTTTTTACCTTTTGAGGTACGGAACCCTAAAAGGATAATAATTCAACAACTCACTAAATTTAGACCAAGGCCCATCGTCTTTTCTCTCTGAATTCTTTTTCTGCGAAAATAAATCAATGGTTCCAAAATCCAGTAACTCATTTCTACATATTTCAGTGTCGTAAATTAATCAATAACATAATTACCGATCCTGCAGAGTTTGATGGTCTATCTGCTTGCTTTGATTTTAGCTGCCTAGTCATGAGCCTCCGCTGTAACGGCAAAATATATCATCTGTTATATATATCAGCAGTTAGAATAAAAGCTAGTTCGCACTTATTATTTGTTCCAAAACTGTAATGCTTCTCCGCAACTCAGAGAAATGAAGCGCTCATAGCGGAGCTTGACAAAGTGATCGTACTCAGTGATCACATTTGTTAAGCAACGCTCGGTCCGGTCAAGTGTCGGATGGATGACCGTTAAGTGGCATTACAACTGAGAGCTTCCGTGCCTCGGAGGGCACGTCAAACCATCGGTCCCGGCTGTTGCCGTCTGAAAACAGTCGTTAAGCCAAGTTAGAGGCCTTACAGGCGGCTTGATAGACTCTAACACCAGAGGTGGCCACTAATCCTCATATGATAAGACGAGACGAAGTTAGAGAAATAAAACAACAAAAAAACAGCCCAGTGCGAATCGGACTCGCGCACGAAGGGTTCCGTCAAAAGAACTCACGTTTTTTGTATGGGAGCCCCAATTAAATATTTATTTTATTCTGTTTTTACCGACTTCAAAAGGAGGGAGGTACTCAATTCGACCCGTTTTTTTTTTTTTTTTTTGTTTTTTGTATGTACACCGATTACTCGAAGACGGCTGGACCGATTGAAATGATTCAAACGTTATTACATTAGGTAAACTTCCAAGTTGGTCCCATTTTTTTAAATTTTGAAATCGGTTCAGTACTTCTCAAGTAATCTTGAAAAAAGCACGAAAATAGTATGATTTTGTGTGAACTACCTCGATGATCAGTCGTATAACTTCTTTGTTTATGAACTGAATAAGATAATTATTTTTTTGTTGGAAAAGGGATATCTTAAGTGTAGTTCTTTAACCGACTTAAAAAAGGAGGTTCTCAGTTTGACCCGCATGTATGTATGTTTCTCCGCGATTAACTCACGTTTGGCTGAGCCAATTTTAATTTCTACCTAAATAATATACCTACAATACCTAATACAAAAGGTACCTACACTAAAAATAAAAAAATAAAAAATTGTTTAAAAAAAACAAAAAACCGACTTCAAAAAACCTACCTCTAAAAAGCAAGAAATAATATTCGTAATAATAAAACACGTCTATTAAAGTCGGGTGGGGCTTTTAGAATAAAAAAAGGGATTTGTACTCCAGCCCCACCCGACTTCAATAGACGTGTTTTATTATTACGAATATTATTTCTTGCTTTTTAGAGGTAGGTTTTTTGAAGTCGGTTTTTTAGTATTTGTTATTAGCGGCAACAGAAATACATCATCTGTGAAAATTTCAACTGTCTAGCTATGACGGTTCATGAGATACAGCCTGGTGACAGACAGACAGACAGACAGTGGAGTCTTAGGCCCGTATTATAAATAGAATAAAACTCAAATCTCTGGTTGAGTACAGTTAGAAAGGGATGGTGCTATTCATCGCATATAGCGCTATCCCTTTCTAACTGTACTCAACTAGAAATTTGAATTTAAGTTTGAATCTATAATACGAGCGAGTCCTGGTAATAGGGTCCCGTTTTTTTTACTCTTTGGTTATGGAACCCCGGCAGTAGATTAGCAAAATTATACTAAAGCGGAAATTTTCCTCGATGTCAACAACAGTCCGGTCGTGGCGCAACTTATTTACTGAAAAAGTTTTGAATGTTTTATTTTTATTTGTGCGGACATTTTAAGCTATTTTCAAAAAGTTAGAAATTTTAAACATGGTAGGTATTATGGTAGAATATAAATTTAAAAATATTACTTTTACTGAAGAACCTTATGAAGTAATTAAACTTACCCATGCGTTCATGGTAGAATGTGTCTGTGAGGCGTTCTGTAACAATCAACATATTATTATACATATTCAGTATGTAATGGACGATTTTCTGACAGCTGAAATTAAAGAATAAAAATAGTTCGAAAAATTTTCATATAGACGGCGTTTTATGAAAGTCGAGCCGTTAATCCCCTTTCACGCTAAGCAATTTATTGCTTGCATTTTTTTTGAAAATTTCGATGGTATATTCTGTGGGTGCCCCTCCGCCTTGGAGTGATATAAAGGAATAATATAAAGGCGGGGAGTTAAAACGGCGATGTATGTGTATAAGCAACTTTACGACGACGGCTCGGATTTTATAAAACGTAACGTTACATAAAACTAATTTATATTTTATTTTTGCAAAATTATTCAAATGTGGAAAAAATTACTTGAATATATTGTAACCTTATACATTACTCACTTCTTCTGTATTTTTACGGTATTGTGACGTTGTCGGTATTTCATCTTGATTTAGATTACGCTGTGAACAGTATTTTGTATTACAACCAGAACAAAAAAAAATCTCAAATCTGTTAATGTAAACAAGTTGCAAAATCAGTTCAAAATCTACTTACATCTAAAGCCTTCTTCATTTCAGCCGCAGATTTAATTTTTACTGGCTAAAAATATTAAAATGTTTTATAGTTTTTCAGTTATTATTTAGTAACAAAATAAATATCAGCGATAATAACTCACCACTTCGTTCATAATTGTGTGCACCGTACTCTGTAAAATGATTAACTATGTATAGTAATTCTATCGGCAATATAAATAATATAATATCACTCGCTTCTGCGCGCCGAGACCCACCAGTCTCCTTTAATGTTTTTTACTTCGAAAATGAAGGATTTTCTATACATAACTTCATCCCCCTTTTCACCCCTTAGGAGGTGGAATTATCAAAAACGCTGAGATACGTATATATAAATTTTCAGAGTTACTTTCGCATTTATAATTTTAGTATGGATTAAAATCAGTTTACCTGCGTGTGACTTTTCTGGTTAAATACCTAAGGAACAAACATCGCATTATGATCGTTATCGGTATCTTATTAAATATGCTTTTAATACTTTATTGTTAACTAGCTTTTGCCCGCGACTTCGTCCGCGTGGACATTAGGGAACCTTTGAACGGGATAAAAAGTAAAACTATCTGTATATTGTTTTAAATTTCCATGGTTATTAACATTATTTAAATATACTGTATCGAGTACGAGTAGTCGTATACGAGTGTCTGGAATCCAGTAGTCCGGCTGTGTCAAAACAACAAAAATAAAAAAAGTGCCGTTCCGCGTAAAGATACAGTGAGTGTCGTGTGTCGAGAACAGATTCGAGTGAATAGTGAGTTTGCAGACAATGGTACCGGTACCGACTAAAAGAACTAGACGGAGGGTAGACCGATTCGTCTGCCAATAACATCTACCCGCACGTGACAACCGACAGTTCTTCCGTGATCATGGCGCATGCAACTGCGCCGAAATATCGGAGTCTCAAAAATAAAAAGGTACATGGTGAAAATCCCGATACAATATATTTAAATAATAAAACTATCTGTGTGCTATTCCAAATCCGTTCAGTCGTTTTTACGTAATTTAGTCTGTCACATTTATAATATAAGTAGGATAGCCATATCCCGTTCATGCCCCGTTCCCGTAGGTACCCGTTCTCGTTCCTGTTCCCGTTCCCGTATTATTTCAGCCCTTGAGGAGTTAAATCATTTCCATCGTGTTGAACTTTAAAACAAATGCCATTTTCGCAATCAACATCACATAAAACCTCAATAACGACTCTATTTCGAGTTTGGTCTTTTTATCCCATTTACCCCTTAAGGGGTTTATTTTCGGAAATTTACGAAATACATGTTTGATCATTTGTTTACAGAAGTACTCCTACAGAGTTTCAAATCGTTATGTCTATTTTATATTTTTTCACGTTTTTTCCATACAAAGTTAGAACCCCATTTCACCCCTTTAGGGGTTGAATAATGTCTACCACTTATAAATAAATGCCAATTTCGCAATCAACATCGCATAAAACCTCGATAACGACACCCATATCTCACCCACCACCCTTTTTTCACACGCCCAATGCAAGAATATTTTGCGAACAAAGGGGTAGGTAAGCATACAGCCTACTTCAAAATTATAATTTTAAGTGATAAAATGCAAATAAGTGAATGATGAATAATTTAATAATAATAAATATTAGTTTGACTTAATTAAGGACTTACACATTTATATATTCCAAAAATGTATATGAATTTTCAGCGGCTTCAAACCTCTTTGTTGTTACTAAAAAAAATAACTGTATTACCCGGTTAAATTGAAAATGCTATGTTTACTCGCATAGAACTTGCAGTAAGGTACTAATTTAACTTTGTAGGGATAATTCTATAACAAACTAGTGTTTTATATATTATTGCACGCGTTTGTTATAGCTCGGTTTATGGCCCTAAAAGCGATGTATTAGGGCTCACTTTACGAGCAAGTGTGTTGAAAAATAAATATTGTGTGACCAGTGTGGCCACATAAAAGGTTACGTTGTTGAGTTTTGATCAAGTGTCAAATGTGACCTATTAAAGTGGCCCTACCTTTACATAAGAATAATTTACGAACGAACGAAATGTGCAATTACGAAAAATGTGGAACGTCATTTTTGTCTCTCGAATAAAAAACAGACTTTAGCGCTTACTTACCTTCAAAGAAACTATCGTTAGTTATTTAGGATTAACCTAACTAGTATATGTTGCAACTCACCGGACTTTTTATTTTAGCGCCTTCTATACTGGCTGGATCCTACGGCCAGAAATGAAATAATCAAAAAATATATCTTGAAACGAAAACTTTTTGAGGAAAACTAGTGACATCGCATTTGCCATATCTATATCTCTTTTCGCTCTGTAACATCACTCGCCAGAGATTATTGGTTATCTCGTTTTAGTGAACGATGTTTTGGTAAGCCGAAAAGAGATGGAGCCAGCGTACAATGATTCGACGAGCGGGCCAGTGAAGCTTAACCCTAAAACAATACTTTTTCGTTTTTTAAATACAGTGAGGGCTTGGATCTGCACAAATAATGTTAATGTGCAATGTATACCTTATTTACTGGGGAAAACGGCGCTGGTTCTCTGCTGTAGTTTCTTCTGAAGAACTCATACGTACTCTGCGACGCTACGCTTCGCCGTTCCGGTGTGCGTGTGTATTTCTGTAAATTAGAGGAAAGTAAGTAATTTCATTTGGATGGAAACATACTACTACGTAACCGCTCTCCGATCGTAGGCGTCAACGAAAACATGACTAAGTTTCTAAATTGATATGTAGAAAAAAAACCGGCCAAGTGCGTGTCGGACCACGCGCAGTAGGGTTCCGTAGGTTCATTATACCATACCATATTTTAATACCGCTTTCATTTTTCGTCTGAAAAAATAACTTTGTTTTTCACAGTGTTTGTATGAATGACAAAGTTATATTTGCGGTTTTGGAAAATGTACTATATCTTGAAAACTAATTACTATATCTCGTTTAAACTAATTTTCGTTGAAAGTGTTTATCAAGATCTATAGCTTATATTTTTTTTAGATTTTTCACCCTCTTACTTTAAAAGTTTAAGGGGGGGGGGGGGGGGACACACATTTTACCACTTTGGCGGCAAATATCTTTCAAATGGTTGACTTTGAAAAAAATAGTTTTAGGAACCTCAATGTCATTTTTAAAGACCTATCTATAGACACCCCACAAGTATTGGTTTGATGAAAAAAAATATTTTCAGTTTCAGTTCCATGTATGGAGAGCCCCCCCTTAATCTTTTATTTTTTTTTATTTTTGTATAAAAATCGTAAAGCGGTTCACAGAATACACCTACCTACCAAGTTTCAACTATGTAGTCCTAATACTTTTGGAATAAAGTGGCTGTGACATACGGACGGACAGACAGACAGACAGACAGACAGACATGACGAATCTATAAGGGTTCCGTTTTTTGCCATTTTGGCTACGGGACCCTAAAAAGGGTTTGAAAGCTTTTGGCAGGGCTCTGTCACTCCGCGCGTGAGCATGAAGCGATCGGCGTCTTCTGAGAGGACAAATTTCATACGTCAAAAAAGATAAAGACCTACGCGATAAAAAGAGAGGCAACTACTAAGTGAATGTTTAGGAGCCAAGGGATCGCTGTGCGACTGAATTGCACCTTATTGTGTTGGAGCAATAGTCGCAATTTATTGAAACGATATTGCGGAGTGCTACTTCTGTACGCTAGTACTATTATCTATTCTGTGCTCTTGGCATAGAACTCGTCCAAAATTATTGAAACTTCGCACTATATTTCGATTGCGGACAAGTTGCAGACACAAAAAATGTTAAGTAATATAAGGGTTTAAAACAAGGGTTCCCTAAGTTATGTGGACGCGCCCTCCTTTCTACTAAAAGAAAAATCTGCCCCCTCCCCTCTACCAAGACAATTTTAGGCTAATAGCAATTTAGAAAAAGAAATGTCATATAATACATTCGTCTTCTATGAAATAGAATACGAATATAAAACTCCCGGCTAAGGCTCAACGAATCCGTACGAAGGCATAAATGATCGAGGTTAGCCGGGCAGTTGGCCACAAGGAGCCTAACACTCACGTCGGGGTTGTATATTGAGGTCCTCTTCTGCTTCGTGGCACCGAGCCGACTGAGCCAGCCCTCAGCAGTGTTGTCATCGTCGTCGGTCAAATGGTTCACAGGGTTAGAGTTGCTGCCCAGTGCAGTATTCTCACTCGTCTTGGCGGTGGACGGGGATGTGCCGGTCTGAATAACGACATTTCGACATTTTACTATACAACATTATGATAGGCCGTAGTCATACATTAATTTGTATGTATAACGTTTATGCCCGGTTTTAGATACTTATCGGTGGTTTATCGAAGGTTTAACTTTATTGGTGGGGTCCACAATCTGTTCCGGTATCTGGTCCGGTATCTGGTTTAAAGTAATAAAATTAAGCAGTGTGTGAACATGCCTCAAAGGGACCCAACCATTACATTAGATTTGATAAATCACAAATCCCTGCGAAAGAACAAAGACTCATTCCCAGAATGCTACGCGAGGCTATTGAAATCAACAAATATCCAAATTTCAATAGAGAAGATGGTTTCAGAGTACCACCAGCTTGGGACTCTATAATTCATCAACTTTAATCCCATCCCAAATCACACACTGCAGTATCTAAAGATGCAGTTAGTTTGTTTTGTAGATAGGGATGAAAAGGGAGGTGACACAACCTCTCTGAGTTTTCTTCCGCCAGTTCTTTTTCGGAGAGGCCTCCCAATTTGTGAACTGGTGGTAGATTCAGTAGCAAGATCGTGTTTTCTTATTAACTTAAATCAATTTAAATCAATAAGTATTATTAAAATCAAAACGCAGCTATAAAATAATTTAATAAACTTGAATGCATTTTTATAAAGTTCTGAGCGGGTAATTCCAAAAAAATATGAGCAGGCTTTTTGCTTTAGTTGTCCCGTGACCACGGTCCCTGGAAAGGTGTCGAAACGTCGGGAAATCTAAAAAACCAACAAATAAAAACTAAATAATTCTAAAATAACATCTGAATTAACCAATACACTTACGCACTGTAATTCGTAAAAAGTGTTTTATTTCTAATGAATTGTATGCGCGGAAGCGGTCATGGCACATATAACGGCACCGCAACAGCACCGCTTCAACCCAGCATTAACTTGTCATTCAAATTAGAGCTTTAATCATGTGTCGTAAAATATATTTCATAATGTCAATAAGAAAAAGCCAACGGCGAGCCAACGGCGAGCGGTCAGCGCGCTTACCGCTACCATACGACTCGACAGACAGCCGGCTCGCTGCAAGCGCGCTTACCGCGCGCCGACCGCGTGCTAACCGCGCGCTGACTCCGAGTCGCCGGCGAAACAACATCGAATGCAAAATAGCTTGCACTCGCGGCCGGCGCGCGGTATGCAAGCTTCACACCTCGCGATCGTGCAGGCATTTATATGAACAAGAGCTGACAAGCGCCGAACGTCACCGACAAATCGGCGTTTGTTCATATAAATGCCTGCGCCGGTTACCTGCGTAGACCAGCGCCGATAAGCGCTGATAAATCGGCGCCGATCTACCAGCTTTCTTTCTTTATACGGCCTAAGGCAGTGTTCCCGTGATCAGTGCGATGCGGACCACCTGCGAACGAATGGATGGATGGATGTACGACGACATGATAAATAAGGAAATGGTTCACTAGGCAGCTACTTACTTCTATCATATTCTACGAATAGAATATGAGACGCTGACAGAGAATGTAAGGAGTCGAAACAGATAATAACGATAATAAGACGTAAGATAATTACTTTAGGTAGGTCGCTAACTATAAGTCTCATAAGGAGGCTCAAGGGTGACCTTGAGCCTCCTTGCAATGTGCAATGGAGAGAGCCATGCTCGGCGTTTCCCTGCGTGATCGAATTAGAAACGAGGAGATCCGCAGGAGAACTAAAGTAACCGACATCGCTAGAAGGATTGCTCAGCTGAAGTGGCAATGGGCGGGACACAGCGAGAAGAACTGATGGCCGTTGGGGCGGAAAGGTTCTGGAATGGCAACCGCGCACCGGACGACGCTCCGTGGGTAGGCCCCCGACAAGGTGGACCGACGATCTGGTGAAGGTCGTGGGAAGCCACTGGATGCGGGCAGCGCAAGACCGATCGTCGTGGAGATCCTTAGGGGAGGCCTATACCCAGCAGTGGGTGTCGTGCGGCTGATATGATGATAAATAAACTAACTTCGAGGACCAAAAAAATTAAAAATTTTGAACACACCGTGGCAATAGCCTGGTTGACCAAGGGCAGCTGTGCTGGGTCGACGCGCAACGTATACCACAAGTCCAGCACGCCCACTTCGTCGCCAGAGTCTAGCGAGTCGCGGCCAGCGGCACGCGCGCGTTTTAGCTTCGGGCCCGCAATCTGTTAGGAAACAACGAACCTATAAGCATATTGTACGACATTTAATTTCTTTACTTGTTTCAATAATTTCCATGTTGTAATAAATGTTTAGTTATTTTATATGACCATCAGCCATTTTTAATGTCCCCCCTGCTGGAGCACAGGCCTTTCTTATGGGTGGATCAGGAGGATGGACCATAACACATAACGCGGGCCCAATGCGGATTGGTGGGTGTTAACGACTGCAAATGCACCCGGGACCAACTGCTTAACGTGCCTTCCGAAGCACGAAGGACCTCGAGATAATGCATTATCGTATCCCGTGACCCACCCTTGCTAAACTCCGCAATCGTTGGGCCAGGCGCTAAACCACTGTGCCATCGAGCTCCTCTTATCATGGAAATAATTATTGTATAATCGACAGCCTTGGAAATAAACCCTAATGATACTCGTGGGGTTCTATTTACGAAGCACGTGTATATCACCAAATTTTTTTTATATACCTACATCTTTCACCAACCTTGGGCAACTATCATGTGCGAAATATCAAGCCTTGGACATAAATCTTTTTAGGACGATCGAAAAAAGATCACCAAAGTAAACTGTGACGTTTTGTTTAATTTTCAAGTAGCTCAGTCCAGAAGTTTTACAACGGTTCTGGGTACATGATTTCTGAGTAAAAAAAATCACCACATTGTAATTAGAAAGAAGCAGGTGTCAAATCACGCTTGTTTTATGAAATTTTACCAATAAGTATTAATGAAATAATTATACAGCGCACCTCATTTCGAAATACAGTAGTGGTGCTGACACGATAAGTGGTTTCAGTCTGTAATTAAGCACTCATCGTTTTCAAGTAATTAAGTTATTATCTGCTCAACAGATACGAGTACCTACTTGACATGCTTTCAAAGATGGCATTATGTATGTAGATGTCACCGTTAAAGTGCGGAAATCACTGGTCGAATCAGTTAAAGTGCGAATTTTTATTTTATTTCGTACTTTAACTAGGTAATCTGCAGATTCCCTAGCTAATCTGCAGAAAGAAAGTATTTTTCAAATTATTGAAGAAAATGTGTAATAACATAAAAGGGGGCTGAGCCCCCCGCCATGGAAAAAGTCTTAAAGTTTTCATTAGGTTAGGTTAGTATTGCGACCAAAAAGAGCGAGCGAGCGTGCCGCGGGAGCGGCCAGTGAAGCGCCAGAAACGAAGTTTTTGTAAAATAAACTTTCAATGTAGGTCTTTTACTTCAATTTCCTGAAGCCTTGGCTATTTCACTCATTGTATTCTGCACTTTAATGGTGTAGCATCCGTTAATCTGCAGATTAACTAGTTAACACTTTAACTGACTAGACCAGTTAATCGGCAGATTCACTAGTTAATCTGCAGATTAACGGATTCCGTACTCTAACGGTAACATAGATACTAACATGCAAAACTGAGAAGGTATTTTTAACTTAGGTACTTTATAGTTTTGGATTTATGACAGCTGATAATACAATATACCACCATCTTAATTAAGTCTGATGCCATAACAACAATTTAAAAATTGTTGTGTTCCGGTAAGATAGCCTCAGTGATGAGGATTCCGGGTGACACTTTCGGACTTATCGTCACATAACATCAAGTGAGGTGAAGGCCAGGCAATATCCCGTTATGGATAAAATGAACAATAAGTAACATTAGTTTAGTTAAATGTTGCTTTTAATTTCTCTTTCAAGTATACAAAAGGCACAATTGGGATGTTGACTAATGAATAAAATAACGAAATACTAATAAAAATCGTAAACATATTAAACTTTTAAAGTAGCTTGTATACCTCTTGGTTTTATATATTGCATATTATTTGTATTATGACCCTTCAAAGTTGGGTGGACAAGTCCATTTAAAAAGTATACAATTTATTAAAATAAATGATACCTTTAATTAGTTCGTAAAATGTATAGCAAATTTGTCTAAGAAACCATTTTGATAATAGTCCGATCAACGGGGCTTATGCGACCCGAATAATTCTCCCGTCAATGAAATTTGGCATGTGATGACGTTAGGTAATACAGATTACGGATGCAAAATAAGCCAATAAATTTTATTAGTAGAAGTTAGGTATTTTTACCTAAACATAAAAATCGCTTATATCTCTCTGTGAATATTTCCTCGGGCTGAAACACTTTCTGTTTACGTACTTATGTACTTGTTAGAATAAGTATGTAAAGTAATCCAATCTTTTTTCGACTTCAGAAATACCCCAAATTTAACTTTTAACTTTTTTCAATATATCTTTTATTGATAAAATTGTCTGTTGATTATTCTTTTTTAATATGTTTTTATATCTTTAAATACATAGCTTTGTTCAGTAAGCCAATAAATTTTCTTCTTTAATCATATTTTTTGTATTTTTTGAACTTAAGTGGTTATTTACGTAATGTGTAAAAATACTCGGTCCATTTTTATACTTTTATTAGATAAATTATTTTATATTAAAACAGATTTGTCAATAATCCAAGAAATTTTCGAACGCGCATATATTTTTTATGATAATCGCCGATTTGGGATAGAGCGTAAGGGTTGACCTTCACTTGACTACTTGGAGCTGCTTAGCCACGCACTTTTGGAGTAGTGTAAGCGAGTTTGATTGGTGGCCACCGTTATTAAAAATGATGTTTCAAGAGTTTAAAGGTAGTGGTAGATATTTCTGAATGAAACAATTAATAAGTGTGTTTATAAGTAGATATCGGATATCTAGATAGATAGATCACTCTCTAATTACGTCGTTAATGCATATTTTAGCCTTTTTTCCCAATCGTGCATATATTGTTTAGTAGCGGGAGCTACGTATAGGGAGCTAGTTAAGCTAGCCTCCATTTAAATCAATAGAAATGCTGTAAACAATGATTGAACGCCATTCCTCATTCCTTAGCCGAATGGTTGCATAAAAAGTTAGACGCTATTTTGCGTAAAAAACCCGAGCCTTGAAGAAAACGAAAAACATTAATGCCTACATCAACGCCACAGGTCGTACTTCGTACCCTGCATAAAAGGTATCTCCAGTAATGACGCCAAATTTTAAATTTGGCCAATGACATCAGTTGATGTAGAGAGGTCGTTTTCGGCGTTCAAATTGATACTGGGTGATAAACGTTTTTAAGGGTTCCGTACCCAAAGAATAAAAACGGGACCCTATTACTAAGACTCCGCTGTCCGTCTGTCTGTCTGTCTGTCTGTCACCAGGCTGTATCTCATGTATTTGTGATAGCTAGACAGTTGAAATTTTCACAGATGATGTATTTCTATTGCCGCTATAACAACAAATACTAAAAACAGAATAAAATTAATATTTAAGGGGGGCTCCCATACAATAAACGTGATTTTTTTGCCGTTTTTTGCTCTATATTAATAACGACAACAGGTAGACAGTTAAAATTTTCACAAATGACGTATTTCTACTGCCACTATAACAACAAATACTAAAAACAGAATAAAATAAATATTTAAGGGGGCTCACATACAACAAATATGATTTTTTGCCGTTTTTTGGTACGAAACCCTTCGTGCGCGAGTCCGACTCGCACTTGGCCGGTTTTTTTATTTTGCATTGTGCATATTTTAGACATATTAACAGTTTTTTGTGCATATTTTAGACTTTTTAGTGCATATTTGCATGCATATTTTGGCACTTTGTAAGTGCATACTTTGTCCGAAGTCTAGCCTATTCAAAAAGAAGAGTGTATTGTGTTCACGGTTCATGTATGTTTGTATGTATGTACAACAGATTTGGATGAATGCTAACTAAGTGAACATGGCCTTTTTTGAAAAACCCCCTGATGCCAAATATAGTAGATAGGGACCATCAAACTGAACAACTTTTACTATGGGACCAACTCTGAAATTGAGAAGAAAATCAGCTGTTTCATACAAAAAATAATGACAAATAAAATCTGCATACAAACAATATTAACGAAATTGTCAAAATGTATCTAAGGCAGCCATTACAAATGCTCATGGAAGCATCAGTCAAATTCCATCAGTCATTGTCAGTCACGGCTGTGACTGACGATTAACCTACCGTGTAATGGGGTGACTGATGGTTGTATGAAGTTGATTTCTTCTTTCCATCAGTCAGTCAGTCAAACATAATTCATGACTGATGGAATTTGACTGACGCGTGCATGAGCGTGTAATGGCTGCCTAACAGCTGTTTTTTTTGTGGTTTAGGAGTTCGTCCCATAGTAAAAGTTGTTCAGTTTGATGGTCCCTATCTATCAAATTCAGCATTAGGGTTTATTTTTTGATATCCCATTACTCTCGTAGTCCGGAAAGTAGTGACACTCAACTCAAGGTATGGCGAGGTCAAAATTTTGTCATTAGATAAATTCACATTTCACATGGCAATATTTAGACTTTTCAGGTAAAACTGAGCTGATTTAACTCAGTAGCCATCTGCCCCCCCTTGGCAGGTAAAGGGGTGACATTCATAGTTTCACGCCGCCACCGCACTTCAGAAAAAAAAATTGGGTTGCACTCCGGGAGTGCCGGCAGAAGTGAAAACTTGAATATTAACGTTGTGCATTTTGATATTTTGGAATGGTTAGGGAATAATTTTGCACGAATTGCCATCTTACGAATTTACTCTGCATTTGAATATACGAGTACAGAACAGTATTGTACGAAAGTCTTATCCATAGCTTGACAGAAAATCTAGAGTTTTGACATTGAATTAAAAAATTAGCGCGTTGCTATGGTGACACAAGTGTTTACGTCTTGAAATGACGCACCGCTATTTTCACCGCGCCCCGTAGAAAGAGAGGGGGATACTTCCGCCGCCGGCTGTCTACTCTCCATCCGTCACATCCGTCTTATGAATTTTCGATCAGGGTCACGTGATTCTTACTGATGCGAGTTTAGCATTCCCCATTACAAAAAGCGTACAACGCCGCTAAAGAAGTTTTCACTTGAAAAATCATATCTCCTTCAATATACCTACCACTTCGAGTGTGGTATTATATCATGATAAATCACGGATGAGGAGTCCATTTTTGAGACATTTAATATACAGCTGATTCAAAGAAAAACCGGCCAAGCCAAATGAATAGTATCGTTTTACCTGAAAATAAAACGGTTATTAAATATACTTACCTTATTCAAAGCCTAATAATACACATTATAGTATTATACTTGACTTCCAGCCTAAATTCATGAACAACAATGCCGCCCATTGGCTAAAATCATCCAATCACCGATTACTTCTGGTTCGCGCCAAAACTTCCACTACCGGGCATGGCATTTTTTGGGGTACCTACCCAATTTATGTTGGTGTGACAGCTTGAGTTCACTATGGCTTCTGTTACTTAGCAATAGACTGTTGATAATGTTTTTAATTTGTCTCTTGTTTTAATGTCAATATATTTTTGGATTATAAAAGAACTACTGTTTTCTTATAGCTAATACCTAACTTAACGTTCAATTTAATATGGTAACTAAGTAAAACTGGAAGTGTGCAAAAAGGTTCAATTTAAAAAAAAGAAAGTTCTATAAAAGTTTTTCCGAGATGGATATGGACCGTCGCACACTGGGGCGCTCTAAAGAATTAGCGATCGAAACTCGTTACTAATGATAACTGCGTAAATTAAGCACGGAAATGATGGCACGGATGAGCTAGAGACTTGAATCTTTGAACATATATCAGAACTGAAAGGCAATTCAATATTATGGTGTCACTGAGCTGATCTGATGATTGAGCCGGAAGAAGGCCACAGGAACTCTATGATGAAACCATGCAACCCCATCGTGTTTGGGCTCGTTTGAATCGTCTTGACAAGTACTCTAATGAGAAATAGTGTTCAAGGGTCTGATGATGGAGCCGGAAGAAGACCACTGGAACTCTGTAATAAAACCGTGCAAACCCATCGAGTTTGAGCTTGTTTGAATCGTCTTGACGAGGTCTTTGTTGGGAAATAATTTCCCACTACACACATTTTCTAGCATAAACTCTGAAATGTAATGTGCTCTGAATATTCCATTTGAAAAAGGAATGTGAGGCGTTCCACATTGCCGTGGAGGCTGGTTCATCACATTCTAAATTTAAAATCCAGTGCGGAAATGAATTTCAATACTTACATACTTCCCGATCAAGTACCTATTCCAAATTCAAAACGGTAGAACTCATCAGTTAGCGCTTAACTAAGTTTATTTCCTCGCATTTCTTGAGAAAGCTTTATACAAGCCTTGTCCTGGAAGTTATTTGCATTGCCTCGAATGATTAAAGCAACCTCGACAAATGCCAACTTCCCGTTCTAGGCTGTAATTTACTACTTATTAACGACAATCGTCGAAATTCAAATTACAAAACATAAGAAGATTTTATCTACTTTTGGAATAAATCAAACGCACCTACAACCAATAAAAGACCGTAATCTCTGAAAAAGGCAATCGGCCGAAACTTTTGCCTTTAGTTTTTTTTAATACAACCCCTAGTGCATCGACGACAATATATTTGAATCTCGGCCGTTTGCCTTTACTTAGGTTGTAGGCATTTAAATGTAAAAATTACAACATTCAAGTCAACACGGTATGTTTCACATATGAAATGTATATGAAGCTTAGTAAGGTATTTAGCCGATCCTCAAAAAACTACCAATTAATATTGCATTATTGAAACAAAATAGAAACTTGTATTATTTTAGTAAAAAAGCGCCACAACTTTGAAAAACCATTTTCTTTAATGTTTTTTCTGGCTGCTTCTCTGAGTTTGCTGAGATTTCTACACTTATTTTTAGAAGGAAAAAGAAAGAATTCATTATTAATAAATAGCAACATTAATCGAGAATATGATTCGGTAATGTTTTTCTCAAATTTCACAAAATCCGATTTTCGACTTACGATCATGTTTCGGGACTTCGGCCCCACCGTGCGTCGGCCAACTAGGGTCATTTTCGATCTATCGCATCAATATGCGATCGTCCCAATGCACCAGACCACATTGGAAAAATAGCCATTAGCTTGGTGTTATCAAATATCATCGTCTGGGTTGCGAAGTAGGAAGCTTCTAGGAGATATGCCACCATGAACATGGTCACCCATCGCTAAAAATATTTTGATCGCATATTTATATAAATGGTGAACAAGGTTGTGGGCGGCATCATTACCTGAACTATTTTTGTGATTTCATATCGATCGAATAAGGAACAAGGATCACATGATTCAAAGAAAAAACCGGCCAAGTGCGAGTCGAACTCGCGCACGAAGATTTCCGTACCAAAAAACGGCAAAAAAAATCAAGTTTGTGGTATGGGAGCCCCCCTCAAATATTATTTTTATTCTGTTTTTAATATTTGTTGTTATAGGGGCAACAGAAATACATCATCTATGAAAATTCCAACTGTCTACCTGTTGTCGTTATTAATATCGAGCAAAAAACGGCAAAAATATCACGTTTGTTGTATGGGAGCCCCCCTTAAATATTAATTTTATTCTGTTTTTAGTATTTGTTGTTATAACGGCAACAGAAATACATCATCTGTTAAAATTTCAACTGTCTAGCTATCACGGTTCATGAGATACAGCTTGGTGACAGACAGATGGACAGCGGAGTCTTAGTAATAGGGTCCCGTTTTTACCCTTTGGGTACGGAACCCTAAAAAGTAAAATATTGACAATAGTATCAAAATCAGTTTGCTATTTTTTTTATTCAACAGTCGGTGTCTTTGAAAATTAAAATTTTTTCAAAAGAAAAAAAAATATATCTTAAAGAAGGTACATTTATTCAACTTAAAAAATATATTTACTTATATAGTTAATATTGGTATTAATTGGTTTAATGCTGACTGTCGCAGCGCCGTAGCGCAGAAAGAGTCAGCTCTTTTAGCCTAGGCTGATGCTCGAGCGCGCAAATCAGCGGACTCACAAACCCTGAAGAAAGCGTATAACCGAGCCGCCAAGTCTAGTAAACGGATGTTGCGCAGGGCACGTTTTGACCACATTGGCCGCATTGGAGCCAAATTGCTTCCCATCCATCTGGAAGTAGAAAGTTTTGGTCCCTAGCGAAAGCAGCCGAATCAAATTTCTGTCACCCTTCACTCCTACCACTGCTGAAACCTGACGGATCGCTGGCTCATACAGCGACTGAGAAGGCACACTTGTTTGCCTCTCTTTTTGCAGAGAATTCGCATCTAGATGTCGGTAACAAAGTTCCACCTTCGATACCTCGTGTTGACTCCTCTATGGGAGACTTTCAGATCCGAAACAAAGAGGTTCTTAAAACTCTCCGTACTCTAGACGTGAACAAAGCGAGTGGTCCCGATGGAATCCCAGCAATTGTTCTGCGCAACTGTACACCTGAACTGTCTCCTGTTGTTTAGAAAAGATCGGTCACGCCACCCTTTGTACATTTCATAATTTATTACGAGCGTGTCATCATGAACCTGCCTTTAGAAGAAGCACGTAAAAAGCACGTGCGCTAGGTGTTGTGTTTGGGGCTAGCTTTACGAGATGGCGTTACGGGTACTTTAATATGGAATTGCCGAGCGAGAATCAACAGCGGCGCGCGCGTGTGTGTGCGCCAAGTTATTTTTAGATCTATTCGTTTTGTGTATTCGGTGTGCAAGCGTAGCAAGTAAGAAATATTGTT
Source organism: Agriphila geniculea (assembly GCA_943789525.1). Lineage (NCBI taxonomy): Eukaryota > Metazoa > Arthropoda > Insecta > Lepidoptera > Crambidae > Agriphila > Agriphila geniculea. The sequence continues at coordinate 26,842,749 of OX038871.1, forward strand.
TGTTATTAACGTGCAACGTTGCATTCCATTCGTTATTACGCATTGATTTTTGCGTCCGCGGTGAGAAAGCACCTATTGTCTTGTATTTATTCGGTTCGCGTCGCCATTTTGTTTGGGCGTTGCCTTGTTTTGTTTTAAGTAAAACCCGTGAAGTTTTGATGTGATTTCTTGTGTAATAGCAAGTATAAAATCGGGTGTTTGTTATCATTTCATTGTAAGATTAAGTAGTTTGTGTCGTGACTCGATGTATGTTGTGCTTTATCATCTCGAGTGAATTTTGTACGGAGTGAAAGACTTTTTCGTGGCACACATTCGGTGTCACTCAATAATCTGAAGAAAGAAGAAATTATTACGAAATCTCCACAACGTATTCCTGGTGCCGTCTTTGTCTGGGGTTCACTTGGCCAAGTTAGGTAGGAAGTGTTGACGTCACAGGACGGCGCCAGGCACCGCACCACAGGCGAGAAGATTCGTCGCATCGCGTGACATCGTGAAGAATTTGGACTTTAACCGTGAGTCAGTTGACTATTAATTATAAGTCAATATAATAATATTGATAATAATAATAATAATAATAATAATAAAAATGTTTATTTCTCTCTCATAACAATCTTACATGTTACATTTTCAACTTAAGACTAAGAACAATATTATTAACATATTATGAAGATTGAGAGAGACTGGCGCCTAAACTAAGCCGGAGCCTGTATCTCAGGTCACCAGTACTCTCCTCCTCGCAAGGTGGCTACACGGGATTTACAGTGATAAGGGGTTTACACAATTTTAAGAGAAATACATTTTCATACACTGCAAATATACTCAAAAGTGACGATGGTTATAATAAGTTCTGGTTGAGTTGTAAGCCGGTCGAAACACCAGGGCAGAGCCGGCATTTTGGCCCGTTCCATTCCGTTACGCTGCTTTTGTGTTACTTTTGCTTTATCTTATTTTCCTGGATCGATCCGCTTGCAACAAGCAGCCTGGTAGCAGAGTGCAATTAGTTAATTTGTCATTAGTGCAAACATTTGTCATTAGTGGAAACATTTGTCATAAGTTTAAACACCTGTGTTAACTCGCCTGTACCACCCCTCACTTGAGACTAGAATAGTACCTCAATCGTGGAAGCTTGCAAATGTGCAGCCTGTGCCCAAAAAGGGTAGCCGTGCCGATCCTTCCAACTATAGGCCGATTTCAGTCACGTCCATACTCTGTAAGACTATGGAACGTGTACTCAACACCCGTCTTTTGGCATCCTTAGTGATAGCCAGTTTGGTTTTCGCCGTGGTCGGTCGACTGGAGACCTTCTCGTGTATGCCACCCATCTTTGGAATGAAGCTATTGAGGAACACGGCGAAGCCCTTGCCGTATCGCTCGACATCTCCAAAGCCTTTGATAGGGTCTGGCACAACAGCCTGCTAGGTAAGCTTCCCTCATACGGTATCTCTGTTAGCCTTTGTACTTGGATTGCTGACTTCCTCCGGAATCGTCAAATCCGAGTTGTGGTGGACGGTCAGTCATTCGACCTAAAAGAAATTGATGCAGGTGTCCCGCAAGGATCTGTTCTGTCTGCTACACTGTTTCTTCTGCATATTAACGATCTGCTGGACAATAAAACTATTGGGTATGCAGATGACACCATCATAACCGGTAGATATCTTTCAACTGCAAGGGCTACCAGTGATGACATCCAGACTTGTCGAGAGTCCCTTGTTGAGCAAATGAGAGTCGTCGAATGAAAGTCCCTTGTTGAGACTACCATCTTGCTTGGTAAACAGGATGTGGTCTAAGGTGTAGCATGCATACCCAGGAAATGCCTATTCACTCTTGCCTTGAAAAGACCAAGGTTGTAATTATCGGGGAACACATGGGCAGGCAGCGCATTCCATTCTTTAGCAGTTGGCATAAGAAATGTATTGGCAAAGCGCATAGTTCGGACCCTTGGAGTATCTACTATGTAAGGGTGATATCCTAACCTGCGTCTAGTACCCCAATGGTAGAAAGAAGCTGGAGGAACAAGGTCGTGCCGTTCCCTCACACACTCTCTAAATTGTATTCTATAAAAAAACCGATAAACAAGCAACTTTGCGAAGTTAACTAAGGCTCTGAAGATCTGCCGTGGCCAATGTTGAGTAGCCGATGAGCCTCCTGGCACGGTTTTCAATCGATACTAGAATTTCAAGCAGATACTTAGCAGAACCATCCCACAGGTGACAGCAGTACTCCATGACCAGACGAATCTGCGCTTCTGTTATAACAAAAGCAGCTGGTTCGGTTAGAAGTACCGCTTAGCTAGTGAGAGGATGCCCAGTTTCTTAGCGGCACACTGTGCAATGGAGTCGATGTACTCGCCGAAATTCGGGTTTGGTGACAGATTTAGGCCAAGAAGTTGCAGAAGTTCGGCTATCGGTAAGGATACACCCTGGAAAGTCGAAGTCGGTTGGAAGGAACTTCCTTTTGCGGTGAATAAATAAGTTTGCGTTTTTGTAGCTTTGAAACTGACAAGATTGGCGTTGCCCGAATCTGAGACAGCCTGAAGTGCCAGATTAATTTGCTCAACAAGGGACTCTTGACAAGACTGGATTTCTTCACAGGTACCCTTTGCAGTTGAAAGATATCTACCCGCTATGTTGGTGTCATCTGCATACACAATAGTTTTATTGTCCAGCAGATCGTTAAAATGCAGAAGAAACAGTGTTGCAGACGAGACAGATCCTTGCGGGACACCTGCATCAATTTATTTTAGGATTGATGACTAACCGTCTACCAAAGATGGGTGGTATACACGAGAAGATCTCCAGTCGACGGCGAAAACTAAATTGACGATCACTAAGGAGATCATTGGTCTCGAGGTATGCCAAAAGACGAGTGTTAAGCACGCTTTCCATAGTCTTACAGAGTATGGACGTGAATGAAATTGGCCTACAATTGGATTGTAAGGATCGGCATGGCTACCCTTTTTGGGCACAGGCTGCAAGCTTCCACGATTTGAGTATAGTCCAATAAAACTAGCTATATCGGGACATAATAAGATAACTGAAATTTTCTTTTTCTATGTCATAAATTAGTGTGAGATAAAGTTAAAATAAAAGAAATTAAACATTTAGAAACTTCGCATAAAACTAAAAAAAATTAACTACTGAGAAATACATTATTATTAAAACGTAAAAAATAAATGTTTAATTTTTGTCTAAAATGTCTAAAAAGACGCATCATAGCTTAATAAGATACAAGCATCATAGTTACCATTTTGGCTTATCTAGATATTGAGATCAGATGAATACTGTAAAAAAAACAATATGTGAATTTGGCTTCAGTTTAATTTTGCTATTAGGTGATAGCATTTTAATGCACCATAAAATTATACTAACAAGGTATTTGGTTATCTATTTTGCTTTTAAGAAAAAGCTAGGTAACGTACAAAATCTCATGATTTTTATATGAAAGGGTTACCACCCCGGATTTCTTACATCACATATCTAATTAATATTTGACACTTAATATCAATATCCGATAAACTAATAAAAACAACGAGTTTATTAATTATGCCCAGATAAAGCTAGTTTTATTGGACTAGTACTATTCCAGTCTCAAGTGAAAGGCGGTACAGGCAGGTTAGCACAGGAGACAGTTCAGGTGCACAGTTGCGCAGAACAATTGCTGGGATTCCATCGGGACCATACTTACATACTAAGATCTTTTTGTGGGAGTCATAACGACTATTGGAAAAATAGACAGAGTTGATCTCAGGTGATCTGCTCGAGTATCTGATAGAAAGTTAAAGTAGTTCGGTACGAAATATGCAGTCGCGGAAGCAAAAAGATCAATGATTGGTTTTCCCCATTTCACGAATATCGCATACGTTGCCTCTGATGGTGCCATTGTGGTGCCGGTTTGAAGCGGGATAGTCGATATGCGTCCGAGTTGAACATATCTGGTATGTGATAAATGGACAGATGGATGTTGTTTTTGTCCAGAATTTTGAGCATCCATTTTTGGCATTTCCGCACAACATGTCCAGTTAATCTCTCTCTCTCTCTCTCCGCAATAATTACATTTCAAAACTTCTTATTCTTCCTCTTTCTCTAGGTGGTTAATACATTTTCAGTATTATCTGTTTCTACTTTGGCAGTCAAAGCTTTGTCATAAGCACTTAGTTCGTAACGATGTCAGATTCTCTACTGTCAGATCCTTTTTTATGATTAAAAGCCAACTCGACTCGAGATCAAAATAATCTTTACTGGTACGATACGATTACTTTAATATGGTTGCTAAATAGCCATTTATGCTCATCATAATTCATATGGTGAAGTGAAGCTGATAGTGAAGTACCAGGAGAACTCCTCAACAATAAACGCCCTTGCGTCGGGAAAAGCAGTACTATGTAAAAGGTGATGAGCCGTTGACATAAGACTATTGTAACTTAGATAATATCGTCACCAAATATACTTACCACAAAAAAGTTTTTAATAAAAACAAAACCTCCTTCAAAAATTTTGAAAATAATCTAACAAAAAACAGCTTCAAACATAAATTAATGGCTCTAAAAAGCAAGAGATAAAATATTGATATCTGCATAATAACTAACTCGAAAGTTTGTATGCATATCTTATATTAAACAACGTCTTATCATCCCGTGGGTGTCGTAAAAGGCGACTAAGAGAGCAAAGCCTTTTAATTTTTTTTTGTACAGGAGAAAATGCATTTACGCATCCCCGAACAGCTAGGGAGGAAGAAGATGTGCATGTAGCTTTTCCTTCCACCCGGCCTTCTCCGCCGGAGTGGGTCCGCCCGCACATCCACTTCTCGGACCCTTTCCGCGGCCTCTTTCTGTGACATCACGTCCTCACAGAAGGAAACCACTGCCTGCCACGACCTGTCGCTCTTTAGCATAGCGACTGTGACGCTGAGAAGCGAGAGGTCCCTTCCGATGACCGCTTCCAAGTTAGGTATTAGCTATAAGAAAACAGTAGTTCTTTTATAATCCAAAAATATATTGACATTAAAACAAGAGACAAATTAAAAACATTATCAACAGTCTATTGCTAAGTAACAGAAGCCATAGTGAACTCAAGCTGTCACACCAACATAAATTGGGTAGGTACCCCAAAAAATGCCATGCCCGGTAGTGGAAGTTTTGGCGCGAACAAGAAGTGATCGCTGATTGGATGATTTTAGCTAATGGACGGCATTGTTGTTCACGAATTTAGGCCGGAAGTCAAGTATAATACTATAATGTGTATTATTAGACTTTGAATAAGGTAAGTATATTTAATAACCGTATGTGCCGTGTATGTGCCGGCCTAGAATAGCACTACCCCCTATCATCCCGTGGGTGTCGTAAAAGGCGACTAAGGGAGCATAGCCTTCAAGAGACGGGCAGCAGTGTCTCCAAAAAACCTTGGCCTACTGTGATCGCCAACCCGCCTGCCAAGCGTGGCGATTATGGCAAACCCCCCCTCATGCACAATGGATTGAAAACTCGGCCCCCAGTCCCCGGCAGCCCCGCTATTTCTAGCTACGGTAGCGGCTACGGTAACGGCGGGGCAGGGGGTGCTAAGAATCCCCGGGTACGGCTTGGCTACCAACAACGACGACAACTGCACCTGGCAACTTATAACACGCGCACACTGAGGACCGACGCGAAGCTAACCGAGTTGGAAGAAGCTGTCAGCAAGTTACACTGGGACATTATCGCGTTATCTGAAGTCCGAAGAGAGGGAGAGGACTCGATAATCCTTAACTCCGGTACTATACTACCGGGAGGACGACCAACAGTCCCTAGGTGGTGTTGGGTTCATCGTCCACAAGTCCCTTGTCAACAACGTGATTACCATCGGAAGTGTGTCGACCAGGGTGGCGTACCTTATACTCAGAATATCCAAACGGTATTCGTTGAATGTCATACAGGTTTACGCACCGACCTCGACGCACCAAGATGACGAAGTGGAAGCTATGTATGAGGAGATCTCTAAACCCATGCATAGCTACAAAACCCACTACACTGTTGTGATGGGGGACTTCAATGCAAAGTTGGGGAAACGATGCGGTGATGAGCTAAGAGTGGGGCAATTCGGAGTTGGGCAACGGAATGACAGAGGCCAGATGCTGGCCGACTTTATGGAGAAGGAGAACCTCTTTATGATGAACTCCTTCTTCAGGCTTCAGGAAGCCGGAAAGCTGAAAGTGGACCTGGATGAGCCCAGACGGTAAAGTCAGAAATGAGATAGATTTTATCATGTCGACGAAAAAGCAAATATTCAATGATGTCACTGTGATCGACGCTGTCAAGACGGGGAGCGATCACCGATTGGTACGTGGCACATTGAGTATCAACCCAAAGCTGGAAAGAAGTCGACTGATAAAATCTACGCTCCGACCATTACCGGCCCAAACTCAAAACCCCGAAAGCTTTCAACTCGAACTCCAAGACCGCTTCGAAGCCCTTGAGAACAGCATAGATGTGGACGATCTAAACATGGTGGTGGATACTGTTCGTACGGTAGGGTCCAAGTTCTTTAAGACCCGCCGTCCCAAGCTAAAGAAATTCTCCGACCACACACTCCTACTCATGGATCAGAGACGAGAAATGAGGTTCCAGAGTTCAGCGGATGCTCATCGTTATAGGCAGCTTAATAGACAGATATCTAAGTCTTTGACGAGCGACCTTCGCCAATTTAATACGAATCGTATTAAAGAGGCCATCGAGCGGAATAAAGGCTCCAAAGTGTTCGCGAGAGATCTGTTTATTGGGCAAAGCCAGATGACGAAGCTGAAAACTGACGAAGGACGCATCATCTCATCGAAACCTGAAATCCTGAGGGAGATCGAGAGTTTCTATGGGCAGTTATATTCCACGCAGACACCTGTTGAAAGCAAGGCTAAAGACCCCAGAGCCAAGCTTACCCGACACTATACCCAAGATATCCCGGACGTCAGCATGTACGAGATTAGTATGGCTCTCAAACAGCTGAAAAACAACAAGGCGGCGGGTGACGACGGAATCACTACAGAACTTCTGAGAGCGGGCGGTAAGCCGATACTTAGAGTCCTCCAGAAGCTTTTCAATTCCGTCATCGTCGAGGGCAGAACGCCGAAGGCATGGAACATAAGTGAGGTGATTTTGTTCTTTAAAAAGGGTGATAAGTCCCTCTTAAAGAACTACAGACCCATCTCACTTCTGAGCCATGTCTATAAGTTGTTTTCGAGAGTCCTTACGAAACGTCTCGTTCGCAAGTTCGACGACTTCCAACCTCCCGAACAAGCCGGATTTCGAAAAGGCTTTAGCACCATAGACCACATCCATACGCTGCGGCAGGTTATACAGAAGACCGAAGACCGACTCGGCGTTTCCCTGCGTGATCGAATCAGAAACGAGGAGTTCCGCAGGCGAACTAAAGTAACCGACATCGCTGGAAGGATTGCTCAGCTGAAGTGGCAATGGGCAGGACACATAGCGAGAAGAACTGATGGCCGTTGGGGCGGAAAGGTTCTGGAATGGCGACCGCGCACCGGACGACGCTCCGTGGGTAGGCCCCCGACAAGGTGGACCGACGATCTGGTGAAGGTCGCGGGAAGCCACTGGATGCGGGCAGCGCAAGACCGATCGTCGTGGAGATCCTTAGGGGAGGCCTATACCCAGCAGTGGGTGTCATGCGGCTGATATGATGATGATGATGATTTAATAACCGTTTTATTTTCAGGTAAAACGATACTATTCATTTGGCTTGGCCGGTTTATCTTTGAATCAGCTGTATATTAAATGTCTCAAAAATGGATTCCTCATCCATGATTTATCATGATATGACGGATGTGACGGATGGAGAGTAGACAGCCGGCGGCGGAAGTATCCCCTCTCTTTCTACGGGGCGCGGTGAAAATGGCGGCGCGTCATTTCAAGACGTAGCAACGCGCTAATTTTTTATTTCAGTGTCAAAACTAGATTTTCTGTCAAGCTATGGATAAGACTTTCGTACAATACTGTTCTGTATTCGTAAATTCAAATACAGAGTAAATTCGTAAGACGGCAATCGTGCAAAATTATTCCCTAACCATTCCAAAATATCAAAATGTACAACGTTAATATTCAAGTTTTCACTTCTGCCGGCACTCCCGGAGTGCAACCCGATTTTTTTTTCTGAAGTGCGGTGGCGGCGTGACTCTATGAATGCCACCCCTTTACCTGCCAAGGGGGGGCAGATGGCTACTGAGTTAAATCTGCTCAGTTTTACCTGAACTGCCTTAATATTGCCATGTGAATTCATCTATGACAAAATTTTGACCTCGCCATACATTGAGTTTAGTGTCACTACTTTCCGGAATACGAGAGTAATGGGATATCAAAAAATAAACCCTAATGCTGAATTTGATAGATAGGGACCATCAAACTGAACAACTTTTACTATGGGACCAACTCTGAAACCACAAAAAAAAACAGCTGTTAGGCAGCCATTACACGCTCATGCACGCGTCAGTCAAATTCGATGGAATTTGACTGACGCGTCAGTCTAATTCCTGTCATGTCATGAACGTGATTCATGACATCAGTCATGAATCACGTTTAACTGACTGACTGATGGAAAGAAGAAATCAACTTCATGCAACCATCAGTCACCCCATTACACGGTAGGTTAATCGTCAGTCACAGCCTACTGACATGACTGATGGAATTTGACTGATGCTTGCATGGGTTCTGGTGTAAATATCGACTCAAAAAAATAGGTGTTTTATGAGTCGATATTTAGGTCGTATGTGTGATGAGTTTTTGGCATTTTAATACAATACATACCCCATTTGCATTAACATAAATGAGTGCGTAAAAATATTCATTCTTATTGTTTTTTTAATTTTTATGTCTAAATAATATTAGGCGAATAGACAATATGCCTAATAACATTATGCGAAAACAAATTAGTTTAAATGATAATTATGCTAATATAAATAGTATGCCAAAAAACAATTATGCGAAAGTATTATTATGACAAAAAAGATTATGCCAAATCCGTTATGCCAAATCAAATTAGGTATAAAACAATTATGCGAAAACAAGGGATCCCGCTTGCATGAGCATTTGTAATGGCTGCCTTAGATACATTTTGACAATTTCGTTAATATTGTTTATATGAAGATTTTATTCGTCATTATTTTTTGTATGAAACAGCTGATTTTCTTCTCAATTTCAGAGTTGGTCCCATAGTAAAAGTTGTTCAGTTTGATGGTCCCTATCTACTATATTTGGCATCAGGGGGTTTTTCAAAAAAGGCCATGTTCACTTAGTTAGCGTAATGTAAGGATTCTAACGATACCCCACACATCCAAATCTGTTGTACATACATACAAACATACATGAACTGTGAACACAATACACTCATCTTTTTGAATAGACTAGACATCGGACAAAGTATGCACTAACAAAGTGCCAAAATATGCATGCAAATAATGCACTAAAAAGGCCAAAATATGCACTAAAAACTGTTAATATGTCCAAAATATGCACAATGTAAAAAAATACCGTTTATCACCCAGTATCAATTTGAACGCCGAAAACGACCTCTGTACATCAACTGATGTCATTGGCCAATTTTAAAATTTGGCGTTCCAGAAGTTCCAGAAATGTCTGGAGATACCTTTCACGCCTGGTACGAAGTACGACTTGTGGCGTTCTACTCTAAACTACTACTACTAAGCGCACTACTCTAAAAATGCGTGGCTAAGCAGCTCCAAGTAGTCAAGTGAAGGTCAACCCTTTCTTACGCTCTATCCTAAATCGACGATTATCATAAAAAATATATGCGCGTTCGAAAATATCTTGGATTATTAATAAATCTGTTTTAATATAAAATAATTTATCTAATAAAAGTATAAAAATTGACCGAGTATTTTTACACATTACGTAAATAACCACTTAAGTTCAAAAAATACAAAAAATATGATTCAAGAAGAAAATTTATTGGCTTACTGAACAAAGCTATGTATTTAAGGATATAAAAGCACATTAAAAAAGAATAATCAACAGACAATTTTTTCATTAGGAGATATATTGAAAAAAGTTAAAAGTTAAATTTGGGGTATTTCTGAAGTCGAAAAAAGATTGGATTACTTTACATACTTATTCTAACAAGTACATAAGTACGTATACAGAAAGTGTTTCAGCCCGAGAAAATATTCACAGAGAGATATAAGCGATTTTTATGTTTAGGTAAAAATACCTAACTTCTCGTAAAAAAAAATATTGGCTTATTGTGCATCTGTTATCTGTATTACCTAACGTCATCACATGCCAAATTTCATTGACGGGAGAATTATTCGGTAGTCTCCATACAACAAATATGCTCATTGATCGGACTTTAAACACAATATTTAATATAGCTGCTGAACAAATTTCCTACGCGTTGCATACAAACTACTGAGGCGTGACGTCATAATTCAGTAGCCGTTAGTATGGAGCGTTTTTGGGCGAGTCCATTTGTGTGCATTTCACACTGTGATACCTCGGGCAGTTTTCAAGCTAGCGAAATAATTATTTTACCAATGTTTCTTTTTTTGAGAGGTAATTTATGTAATATAAAATAAAAAAAGTTGTCAACATCCCAATTTTTACCTAACCCCCCAATAAAGTTTGTAAGTATAGCAGATTACTCCCTGTCAAACTATTTAAGTGTGGAACAAAACACTTTGTAACTACACATCTGCTATACAATCTTTATTACTAAGGACGTAAGTCTAAAGTAAAGAAGTAAGAGTAATATGACTATTGCTTCCTAAATATAAGCTGTCGGGGAACACTTGGTAGAAGGGCAGCGCTGGGCGGCCGCGCGCGCGTAGGCAGCACCGCCTAGACAAGGCAACGTTACTCTGTGGCCAGTCTCTAATCAAACGGAAATATTCGCCAGATCTCAGACGCACTTTAACTTTCACCTAATAGATCGCTTTATACTATTGTACAAAATGTAAGTACTTAATAACTACTTAACAGTTATTTTATTGATGTCATGATAAAAAAGAAGTAAAAAAAACCCTGTAAAAAAAGGACAAAATCTAATGAAATTCGAAAATCTCTTTAATGATCGCCGCCCTTCGAATTTGACTATCTACCTAATTCTCCTTAACCTAATTTTCACTAAATACAAATTTAAAAGTCATATTTCGCAACTTTGAATTCTTAATTACTTTCATGTACCTAAACAAGACAGTTTTGTGATCATCTTTAAAACTATTTATTTTTAATCCATTTGTTTGGAAGAATTAAAATGTTTTTTTCATGCACAAAATATTATGGTCTTCGTTGCCATAGTAAGTAGTAAGTAAGAGTATATGTACATGTATATATTCTTACTTCTAAAGATTGTTAAGACAAATCCTTAATTTATAGAATCTGAAGTTCCAGTTACGGTTCGAGTTCTATAAGTAGTTCGTATTCGAGTTAATACGGCTGAAGTTAAAATTTTAGTAAAAATGTGTAATACGCTTGATCTTGCTCCGCTATGGTCAGTTGGTTCCGGCTACATTTGCATTGCTCCTTTTCGCGTTGGTGGGTTATCTTTATCCATTATGGACATAAGAAAGCCCAGTCGCAGCAAAGAGGACATTCAATATGCTGTTGAAAGCTTTTTCTTCTCGAGTCAACGACGGTCACCTCAAACACAGGCAGAACAAAACCGCAGTTGCATTTCGTGTCGTGTTCAGAGAGGTATCCCACTTCGCGAAGTTCGACTCCGCCGGCCTCTCCGCAAGACGTACCGCGGCGACTCACGGCACGCTCAAACTAGTTCCATACATTTGTACTCGCCGCGGTCGCGGACACAAAACGCTGGTCGCGCGCGCGATGTTGTCGTGGCCTTGGGGTTAGATCTTCATGAGGTTTGCTTATTGATGCTGAGATTACGTGAGCAGGTCGTTAGCGGGCGGCAGCGTGGCGCCGCATCTGACGCTGCTGCGTCGCGTGGGGTACTGCCGGCTGCAGGGCGCGGAGGCGGGCGCAGGCGCGCGTGTGCACCGCCTGCACGCGTTTTACTGCACGTTCACTCTACTCGCCATCTGCACGTACTGCACCCAGCAAGGAATATACGCGTACCAGGTGAAAAAGACGCATGGGATGGATGTTGTGACGTAAGCAACGAGTGTTTGTGTATACGACATTACACAAGTTTTTATTTACACCGTATTCTGCCGGCGCTTATGTCACCATAAGAGCACAGTTTATGCATTGTCCACCCTGACTTATTTTGTTTTACACTCCGTTAGGTACTACTTCTACTTACGCGTTAAACCCGTAGCGTAAATCACGCTACGGGTTTTGCGGTTGCGTGACTGGCTAGTACAGCTAGCAATCTTAACTTTAAAAAATAGATAATGATTTAAAATGTCATCATTGCTGTGTCGCTGGAAAACTTAGGTAGAAAACCTATCGAACATAGAACCAACGTTCTACTTGGAACTAATAAACTCATCTCACCAATCTCCTTAGGTACCAAGAGTAAACTTGTTAAAAAGATGAATTTTTCGTTTGATTCAGGAACGTCACGACATGGCGAAGTTGGTGCCGGTGCTGTTCTTGATTTTGTGCCACATGACGTGCGTCGTCAAGAAAGTGGTGTTCCACCTAGACCCGCGCCGCGTCGACCAGATTATCGCCAGCCTCGACGGTGATTAACTCGGTTTACTCGAGCATTGCTGACATTTTCTTAAGATTATATTCGTTAGTTAAAATGGTAAATCACAGGCAATTGCTGCATAGTGTTCTTGAATTAAAGAGGACGACTTAACATCCTGGTGAGCCAATAACAAGGCGTTCTGTTCCAGTCGTATGTTTCGAAGTCTTCCATTTACTTGCCATGCCTTGCTTTATTATATGTTTCATAAATATCCGCCGTCGTAGCTAGGGGCTGCCAGGGGCGCAACTCTCAAGGGGGCGCACTTTGATGTCCCATAGCTAGATAGAAAAAGTCTATTATAAATCTTGGGGCGCAAAATTCAAATCTTGCCAGGGGCGCTCATGATCTTAGACATAAGTCTTGGGGCGCAAAATTCAAATCTTGCCAGGGGCGCTCATGGCCCTGGCTACGACGATGAAAATCTTTTCCGAGTGCGTCAATTGTTGATATGGAACAAAACCATATTTTACTTCAGATTCATTTCCATTAAATTTTACCAATGTAAAATAAATATTTTCTCTCTCTCTCTCTCTTAATGACAAATTAAATCATGTGATGTAACGATTTCATTCCTGTGAAAAGTTAATCCGTGAGAGACCGGGTGTGTCTCACTCCATACAAGCGCCGCGTTTCAACTACCTATTACACAGACGCTACAGTGACGTTTTTGCACACGCGCAACTGTGTGCGTGAAGTCTAGGGCTATTGAATGAGCACACGGTCGGCACACGAATTCGCGCGGTGGGCGCCGGTGGGGTGAGGTAATTGATTGTGGGGTGGGGCGGAGAGTTTCCTTTCTGTAGATCTATTCTGTGCCCGTGATGTATGTGTGGTGTGTGCAGAGGCGGCGTTCAACAGCCGGTCGCCGCGTGACCGCGCGCTGCTGCGCGGCACGGCGGCGGGCGCGCTGCGGCTGCTGCGCCCGTACGTGGGCTGCGCTATCGCCACCTGCGTGCTGTGGGTCGTGTTACCCCTCATCTACCGCCTTCAGGGGCACCAAGTACAGCTCCCCTTTTGGATGCCTGTCGACTACAATCAACCCCTTAAGTAGGTACCATGGGCAACAGCGTCGCTTAACCACAGCTAAGGTTAAAATCGCTTGCACACCGCGCCCGCTGTCACATAGGTTTAGTTCGTGCAGGGGCGATACGCGCGCACACGAATTTTGTTGCAAACTGGTTAAGCGACGCTGTTGCTCATAGTACCTATTTACTACTCGCTAGAAGAAGATATAAATCTTCCTTCACAAAATTTGTGTACTCGAACTTACTTCGAGTTTTAACCGCCTCTGTGGTCTAGTGGTTCGCCCACACGTGTAAGATGCAGGGGTTCCGGGTTGGATTACCAGGAAGAGTACAATTTGTACTAGGTTTGGTTGGTGGTAGGGCTTATTTCAAGTCGGCCTGTCAAACTACCACCATCTTACCTAAGTCTGACGCTATAACAACAATTAGAAAATTTACGGGTTCCCACAGTTAGAGGTAAAATAGCCAGTTCCTCAGTGATGAGGATTCCAGGTGCAATGCGCTTCCTCCTTCGGCCTTATCGATACTTAACATCAGGTGAGGTGAAGGCTAGTATCCCGTTGTGCATAAAAAAAATCGAGCCTGAAATAAGTCTACGATACTTCCACAGGCGGGCACTCCCATCTGATTCCAAGAACCATCCGTTATTTCAGCGATTATTTTATTTTCTTCAGTTTTATTTCTTTTGCAGGTTCGCATTAGTGCTCTCATATTCGTACTACGTCACGACGTTGGTGGCTGTAGGGAACACTACTATGGACGCTTTTATTGCTACAATTTTAAGTCAATGCAAGACGCAAATACGTATACTGAGGTAAGTATTGCTCACACGCGGCAAAGTTGGTTAAGTAATATTCTGTGCACGTAAATAAATTGGGTGATCCTTTCTTCAATAGTCACAAAAATGTTTAGTTTCACAGTATTGTCCTTAGGATTATTTACATTATCGTTTATTTCAGGATGAATTTTGAAGATCTGCCAGAGCGAGCCAAAAAGGTGGCAACTAACTCTGTGAGCTATGAGGCAGCACTAACAAAATTGTTTATAGAGTGTATTCAACATTTTCAGAAGATTTCAGAGTAAGTACAAATAACTTCAGATAAAGAAAAGTATACGAGGTAATCAAACTGGGGCTTATTCGGACCGATTGGAGTTTTTATTGATGTAAAATGTTGTGTTCCAGCAGTTAGAGGTAAGATAGCCAGTCCTCAGTAATTGAGGATTCCGGGCGAAGGTGCGCTTCCGACTTCAAGGCTTCAGCGTTATCGTTACGTTGCGGATAAAAAAATACTCCTATCAGTTAAGGAGATGAGTGTTTTTATAGTACACACTACATGCATGCCTAATAGCTATTAATTTGAGAGTGTCAACTAGAAAATAAATGTAGTAGTAGAGTATTAATAAATAAATAAATTTTAATATTAGAAACATCACAAATATTGCTCTGATTCCAAGGTAAGTAGCCAAAGCACTTGTGTTATAGGAATCAGAGACAACGGTGGAACTACAAACACCCAGACCTGAGTCAATATGGAAAAATATTTTTTTCTAAATTGACCCAGCTGGAAATCGAACGCGGGACTATTGAGATGGCGACACCTCGAAAACCGGCGTACAAACCACTCGAGTCGGAGGTCGTCATATGAGAGTGAATGTGTTGTAGGACGACGGATCAGCTGCTGAGCGTGTTCGGGCTGGCAATCCTGGTGCAGTTCGCGGTAGGCGGGTGGATCCTGTGCATGGCCGCCTACAAGCTAGTCAGCGTAAGTTTCATTATAATTTGGTAATACTACAGTAAAATTAGACATGAAAAGGGGGTAATGAATGGCATCAAATCAGGTATTTTTGGTTTTTGGATATATTGTTGGTAATGTGGAGGCAATGTTAAATCCAAATTTTCGACCTCGGCAGACGCCCGGATCATTCTAAAAAAAAGTTAGCTTTTTCAGTTTTTGTCAATTTTGACCCAGAAAGGCTGGTTTGTCATCAAGATTGTGTAAGAAAGTTTTAAAGTAGGTTAAATTTGCAACAATTTGAGGGTAAAATGGTTTTGATACGACCGATAGTTTACGAGACACAGCTTTTCAAAATTTAGCCATCGTAACTTTGAAAATGAAGGACTTTCCAGGTACAATTTCATCCCCCTTTTACCCCTTTGATTGTGGAATTATGAAAAACGCTGACATACGTCGATATTAATTTTAAATCTTCAACCTAAATACAAAATTTGAAGATCCTAACTTCGAAACTGACGGACTTTCATACAAACTTTCCTCCCCTATTTTACCCCCTTAGGGGTGGAATTTCCAAAAATCTTTTCTTAGTAGATGCCTACATTGTATAAATAAGGTATCTATGTGCAAATTTTCAAGTCTCTAGGTTCAGTGGTTTGGGCTGTGCCTTGATATATCGGTCAGTCAGGACTTATTATAAACGATGAAAACGCCAGTAGGTAAACCTAACTCAAGGAATTAGCGATTATCTATATTTATCTATATAAATATAATAAAACTGTAAATTCTAAATCTTTGTGCGCAAATCACGCAAAAACCGCTGAAACGATTTTGATGGGATTTTCACAGACGGTAGCTTGGAGTCCAACTTAAGATCCTAGCCATTTTTTATCTAATTCAGGTGGGTAGAACCTGGGAACCAGCTTGAACTCTCCGTAGTACTAGCTTTCATACACTAAGGAGATCATTTAAACTGGTAGTTTTAATAAGTCGCGGGAAAAAGGGATACCTACTGGAGATTTTTCTACTGTCCACGCGGACAAAGTCGCGGGCGGAGGTTAGTTAGAAATAAAGCTTCAGACACATAAATACTTCTAAAAAACATGAAATTTTGGTAAAAAAAATATTTTTTTATTTAAATTGGCCGAATTTTGAAAAGCTGTGTTTTCGAAACTATCGATCATATCAAAACCATTTTACCTTTCTTACACAATTTTGATGAAAACCCAGTCCTTCCGGGTCAAAATTGTAAAAAACTGAATAAAGGTAACTTTTTCTTTTGAGAATGACCAGGGGGGTTATTAACGATTGTCGGAAACCAACTTTCCGAATCGAATCGGAAAGTCTGCCGAAACACGCGATTCACGATCATCGGATCGAATATTTTTGACATTAGTTTCTCGATTGAATTCGATAGTTTAACCGAGAGCATTTTTCTTTCGGTAAGAGATCCGTACCCTAAGAAGATTGGAATTAATGTAAAAAATCTTGAAATTTACCTAAGTATATTCGAAAAGCTTATTTAAAACTCCAAAATTAAGGCCACGAAGTAAGTAATCTTATTTTTTTGTGGTCTAAAGTTTACAGGTTATATATTAATACTAAGTATAAATATATTTTGAATTACCATACTTTTGCTTTTAGTAAGTACATACTCTTATTTTCCAAAAAAACAAAATTGATCAAAACAATAGCGTTGAGCTTATGAGCGCAAAAACGGAAAACGATTTTTTTATTGTAAGAAATAATGTTCACGTTTACAATGAATGTTTCCATGTTAAATTCAGTATTTTTATAGTTTATTAAATATCGCAAATTTAGTGACAAGTGTTATTTTTTTTTTATAATATGATGAAACTTGTGAAATTTCAATGTTAATTTTAGTCATTTATCACGAAATATCAATTACAGCTTATCGATTTTATTTTCTACCTTATGCTAACGAACTTTGTAAATGCATTGCGCTTTCTTGTCGGAAAGTGAATCGAATGCCAGTTGAATGTATTTGTGAATAGCAGTTTTCGAATCTATCGGTACGGAAACGGATTCGAATCGAATGCTTTCGACTATATTTCCGACAATCGTGAATAGCCCAAAAACCAAAAATACCTGATTTGTTGCAACGATGAATGTCTAATTTGATTGGATTATAAAGAACAATGACCACTTCCCATACATGCGTTGACCTGTCAAATAGCCTTTTGGGGTTCCGTACCCATAGGGTAAAAACGGGATCCTATTACTAAATTACTAAAGGTCAAGCCACACAGCGGGCGTAACGGGGCGCGGCGTGACGGGGCGCGGCGCGACGGGGCGCGACGGGAGCTCACACTGCGGGCGTGATCTCGCCTACGTTCCGCCCCGCCGCGCTTCCGATCTGTATTCACGCTCGGCGCGACGGCGGCGTGGCGCGACGGGACGCGACACGTCGCGCCACGCCGGCCTGTGTGACGTCGTCCATAGCATCTAGTACATTACAACTGCTCAGCGTCGCGTCGCCGTCCCGTCCCGTCACGCCACGCCCGCTGTGTGGCTTGGCCTTAAGACTCCACTGTCCGTATGCCTGTCTGTCTGTCATCAGGCTGTATCTCATGAACCGTGATAGTTAGACAGTTGTTTTTCACAGATGATGAATTTCTGTCGCCGCTATAACAACAAATACTAAAAACAGAATAAAATTATTATTTAAGTGGGGCTCCCATACAACAAACGTGTTCTTTTTTCACTAAAATGTAGATTTGTTAATTTTTTTAGGTAAACGTGTTCAGCTTTGACTTCGCTTCTACGACTTTATTTCTAGTCTGCATTCTGACGGAGTTGTTTTTGTATTGTTACTATGGGAATGAAGTAACAGTTGAGGTGAGTTGAAAATGTGTATTTTTTATGTTTCCTGAGTTTATTGGCTTAGGAGTACTATATATTCTGTGGCCTTGGCACAAAAAGATATAAGTACCTACTAGCTTAGGTACGAGATTCAAAAGAAGGCAATAATTTTCGTCTTAGCTTGGAGCATTATTTCCAACAAATTAAGTATTAAGTAACCAAGTGGATTGGTTGGGAGATCGATGGCGCAGAAGCACATGCATATGAAAATGTGGTTGCGGCGGTTAAACAACTATTATAGAAATCGTTCGTCGGATGGATTATTTATTATCTCGAGCTTCTCCGTGCTTCGGAAGACACGTTACGTATTATGTATGGTGGATTATGACAAATCTTCCGATGCCTCAGCAGTCGGGATATTAAAGGGCTCGTTATGATGATTCTGACTCTTTGTAGCAAAATAATTTCTTTTTCTTATTCTTATTATTCTTCTTCTTATTGTTATTCATATAGAGCAACCGTGTGGTGCAGTCGATCTACAGCATGGAGTGGCTGCACGCGCCGCTGCGTTTCAAGCGCTCGCTGGTGCTCACCATGGAGCGCGCCAAGCGCCCGCTGCGCCCCGCCGCCGGCCACCTCATACCACTCTCACTGGACACTTTTGTTACGGTCAGTATAATATTTGATCTACAGCACGGAGTGGCTGCACGCGCCGCTGCGCTTCAAGCGCTCGCTGGTGCTCACCATGGAGCGCGCCAAGCGCCCGCTGCGCCCCGCCGCCGGCCACCTCATACCACTCTCACTGGACACTTTTGTTACGGTCAGTATAACATTTGATCTACAGCACGGAGTGGCTGCACGCGCCACTGCGCTTCAAGCGCTCGCTGGTGCTCACCATGGAGCGCGCCAAGCGCCCGCTGCGCCCCGCCGCCGGTCACCTCATACCACTCTCACTGGACACTTTTGTTACGGTCAGTATAACATTTGATCTACAGCACGGAGTGGCTGCACGCGCCGCTGCGCTTCAAGCGCTCGCTGGTGCTCACCATGGAGCGCGCCAAGCGCCCGCTGCGCCCCGCCGCCGGCCACCTCATACCACTCTCACTGGACACTTTTGTTACGGTCAGTATAATATTTGATCTACAGCACGGAGTGGCTGCACGCGCCGCTGCGCTTCAAGCGCTCGCTGGTGCTCATCATGGAGCGCGCCAAGCGCCCGCTGCGCCCCGCCGCCGGCCACCTCATACCACTCTCACTGGACACTTTTGTTACGGTCAGTGTAACACTTGATCTACAGCACGGAGTGGCTGCACGCGCCGCTGCGCTTCAAGCGCTCGCTGGTGCTCATCATGGAGCGCGCCAAGCGCCCGCTGCGCCCCGCCGCCGGCCACCTCATACCACTCTCACTGGACACTTTTGTTACGGTCAGTGTAACACTTGATCTACAGCACGGAGTGGCTGCACGCGCCGCTGCGCTTCAAGCGCTCGCTGGTGCTCATCATGGAGCGCGCCAAGCGCCCGCTGCGCCCCGCCGCCGGCCACCTCATACCACTCTCACTGGACACTTTTGTTACGGTCAGTATAACATTTGATCTACAGCCACAGAATACATAATAGTACAAGTACAGAAGATCCACTCCGCAAAGTAATTTAAATAAATAGCGACTCTATCCCATTCACAATAAAGTGCAATTCAGGTCGCGCTCCCGCCCTGCAGTTATATTCAACTAGAAGTTGCCTCTCTTTCTATCGCGTAGCTCTTATCTCTTCTTACGACTTTAGGGTTTGTTGTTCTAAATAATAATTAAATAATAGGTACTTAATGTACTTAAATACATTTCAAAAAAACCTAGGCTAGGTACAGTCGACGCCACATTAGACTATACATGCTGACTTTGAGGCAATTTGCTTTCTTACGAAATAACATTGTCATTAATAAAATTAACTTTATTTCGAAAGTAGGTAAGTAGTACCTACCTCATTTAAAAATTATTATTTCAATAAATACCTAGTTGGGTGAAGATTGTTTAGCAAATAAGACAAGTAAGTACCTAAGAATAAACGGATACTAAATAATATCTAGGTAGTAGATAAGCACTTCTTACGTTTTGATGTCGTGTGGAACTTTTGGAAGTGTGAAAAACGTGAGGTTCGGATCCTTTATATTAGTCTTAAGATGAACGCGGCTAGTGAGTGACTATCGAAGTCGAACTGCTAACAGCCAGCCAACGGCGCCAGCCCTCTGAAATTAGTCCGTCCGGACGGACCCGCTGGCTACTTGTAGCTTCGTACCTAAAGCGCGGAGTGCGCCTAGCCTGCTACAGCACGGTAAAGTTGCACTCGGAGCGTAGGTTTTGATCGTGCCTCAGGGTCATCCGAGGTTACAAACTTGTACAGTCGGCTCATAAAAATGTTCAGCATACTTAAAACCTTGTCGTATTGAAACTAACATGTCGCTGTCACTCTTCGCTTTATATATCATTAATTTGACACAGTACTAAAATGTTTGAACATTTTCAAGGGCCGACTGTACGCTGGTGATTTGTAACCTACATGGTTAACAACTAGCCAGGACATTTGGTCGGCTGACTGTTTGACGACCGTAGGTATGGCTCGAGCTGCTGTAATTAGTAGTTTATTAACATATTTTGTCTTTAATATTACAAATTGTTTTCTTTGCAGATAATGAAGTCATCGTACAGTTTCTATGCAGTCTTGAGGCAAACTAAGTAATAATAATTGTCAAGCGAACAAGTTCCGCTTTCACTTTTCAATAGCAATGTAGCGCACATATTAATGAAAATAAATATTTCACTTAATATTTTATTATTTTGAAATAGTTTCCGGTATCATTTTCGAATCCAAATCTTCCACATTTTTGTAATGCCAGTTGATATATAGTACGATTACTTTTTCACGGCAATTACATTAGCACGATTTTACCAGATAAATACGACAGAGGCGTTATGTACAGAACACATCCTAGTCACTAGTTGGATAAATCTGATGATGGCGGTCATCCTACTATCCTACTTTTCTTTCAAACTTATGTTTGTGACTTAAAAAGTTTGATAGTCATTCACGCAAAAACGACTGAACCGATTAAGATGGGGTTTGGCACACAGGTAGTTTATAGTCTAGATTAAAACATTATTTTAATCCCGGTCAAAGGATTTCTAGGGGGGTCTACCCTTTATGGCAGAACTTTTTATGTCATAATTTTATTATGCATAACAACTAATAACATAAACTTCATGTCGCAGAAAATCGTTTGGCATACACTCATTTATTCAAACTTAAAACGCATAATTTTGTAAGTCAGAATCATCTTTTGGCATACATTTCATATCCATAATAATTAAATGGTCGAACCATCATATCGCAGAAAGTTCACAGTCAGAACCATCATATCGCAGACAGTTTATAGTCAGAATCATCTTTTGGCATACGTTTAATAGAAAATTCATATCTAGAATAATTTTGTACACACGCATGTTTTATGTCTGCATGCAGACAAATAAACATGCATGCAAGCATTGTGGAGCTCCGCTCACTCCGCTGCGAGTGGTCAAAACACTAACCTAACCTACTGGTAGGTGCATTAAAAGTTTTTCTTCATAGCGGGGTGCCTCAGGCCCCCCGACCCCCCCCCCCCCCCGAGCAGGGGGGCCAGCCTCCCTGCACCCCCCGGCAAGCATGCAAGCAGCATAAACAAGCATTCAAGCATGTATGCATGCAAGCAAGTAAGCATGGATGCATGCAAGCAAGTAAGCATGCATGTCGGTTTTGCAGCGATTTGTTCTGTTGTTGACTTTTGTAGCAGAACATTTATAAAAATTCAACATATTGACTTTTTAAGACAAATATTTAATTCAATTTAAGGTTAAAATGCAATTTTTTTGAAATTACAATATGTCTAATGACATTATTCTTAATGAAATTCTGCCATATTCGTAGTATACCATGTGAAAATTATACCAAATAATTGTCGACTAAATAAACGTTACGCCAAACGAAATTCTGCGAATAAAAATTTTGACAAAGGTATTTATGCCTAATGAAATTCTGCCATCTGAATAGTATACCATTGTAAATTCGGATATGTAAACATTCTGCCAAACAATAATTATATTAAGCAATTTTTATGCCTTAAAAATATTCGTTTAAAGAAGATTCTGTCAAGTGTGTTCTGCCAAAATAAATTTCGGAGGTAACCCTTCCTAGGGATTTCCGAATGTCCACGCGGACTTAATCGCGGGAGGAAGTTAGTAACATGAAATATTACCAAAGCCAGCGACACGTCCGCGCGCCGGTTGGCGTGCAGCAGCGCGTCGCGCAGCGGCAGCGAGCACGTCGCCAGCGAGTCCGCCTGCTGGCCCGCCTCGCATATCAACAGGGGCATCTCCTCCTACAAAAACTATATTTACTAGTGGCTCGGTGAGCAGTAGACCGCGCTCAAATTCTATGCTATTCAAATATTTATCTAATACGCCACGTGGTTGACACTGTTATTGAAAAGCAGTTAATACTATTATGTGCTGTTTGGTAGGTTAGGTCATCCCAACCCAACCCCCAAAAGACCAGGGGAGTCATTATGTAACTTTGTTGCAATCAACTCTGACAGAAATTGCAGTTACATTGCTGCTTTAGTTAAGAACCATTGTAACAACTATCTTACTGCAGCAGCAATGTAACTGCGGTTTCAATCGATTTCAATCGAGAATTTTTAGCAACATACTTACGTAATCAACTGCCAGGTTTAAACCCTTGCCCATCTCTAGTCACATTGTTTGACAGTGATAACTTTACGTTTTCCGCGTATTTTCTGAATGAATCACTACAAAAACCCTCAGAGCTACGTCACTTCCGGAAAAGTTTTTAAACTTTTAAAACATTTTTATTTTAGCAAATAAAATATTTAACAAAAACTAAAATATATGGGTCATTCATGTCTTTTTTCATTCTCTCTTCGAAAAGCAAATAAACAGGGCATGTAATTTTTTTGTCGTGTTGTCTATTATAAACAACCAGAATAAAAGCTTAGAACAAACGGAAAGCGCAGATACACTACTACACGCACAGCTTCTGCACACGTGAGGATATGCATCGACGCCCGCTGGGGTGCGAACTGACACGTTAAGGTACAATTCGGTTCTTAGCGACCGCGACGCGCGACCGCGACCCGCGACCACCATCGAGTCGCGCGACCCACTGCTTAGTATGAATTTATATGGAGTATTAAAAAAACCCCACGACCGCGTCGCGCGACCGGTGGGCGTGGCCAGAGAGTCGCGTGACGACCGCGACCGGCAGGCTGATTATCTAAAATGAGCGAGCAAACTCGATTCCTGAATTATTTCGAAATCGTCGCGCGACCAAGTCACTGATATGGTATCATGTATGCGATCGCTGATTAGTTTATGCTCAGTTTATGCTCGTTAAGATCTCCATAGAAACTAGCGCCACTAGCAACCGGTGGGAGCGACTGAAAAGTATTTTTACCGAAAGTAGTCTGTGTCTGTGTATGTGTCTGACCATATGTGCTCTGTGAACATAACCTTTTTGTTTTCGCTTCGAATTTTGTTTACATTTTTTCGTCTTTAAAATTGCAAATTCCGTGTAGGTATTAAAGGACACGCCTTTTGTTTTACATTATAGCAATTCTATTTAATTTTGGTTAAAGGTAAGGCTAGGAATTTAACGAAAACTAATCAGAAATTACGTTTTGTCTGGTTTCTGTTTGACAGAAGAAATCGCGAAATCGTCGCGGTCGCGTCGCGGTTTCTGAGTTAGATAATACGAATTTCGGAGCATTTCCTTGCAAGTGCTCGTATATTTTAGTTCTTTAGTTGTCCGTTGGAGGCAGCACTCGTAGAAACTCGATCGGTGGTACGAAATCGAGTTTGACAGCGACGATTTCGTAATTATCACTGGTCGCTAGGTGGTTTTTAATTAGATAATCAGCCTGCCGGTCGCGCCAGAAGCAGCGCAGTCACGCGACGCAGGCGAGAAGTACATTAAAGGTAGACTTCCTATGTTGGCGACCGCGACCAAGCGAGCATGCGACGATGGTCGCGAGTTGCTCTAGCTTTCCGATGTCAGCGACCGCGACATCGTCAGTTCTACGGTTGACGAGCAGGGTGCAGGGTTTTAGCTAGGAGAAAAATTATTCTGCTGCTATTGGAGGACAAAGTTGATAATCTGTTTATTATGTTATTATCTATGCCTCAAGAAAAAAGGATGAAGATGGACTCAATTTTCACATCGCGAGAAAAAGAGGGTTTTTTAAATACTCATAAAACGACATTTAAATGATAAAGTAGAAAAGTTCAGAAGATATTGTAGGTTAAATCTCTAATTCTATCAACTTCTGATCCTCGTTTGATGAAAACTCCGTCATATAAAATCATACTAAGCAAGCAGTGGGTCGCGCGACCCAAACACGGTCGCGGGTCGCGGTCGCTAAGAACCGAATTATACCTTGAAGTTCACCAAACGAGGACGAGTAGTTGATAGAATTTGTGTTATAGCCAACAATATTTTCAGAACTTATCTTGTTTATCGTTTAAATGTCGTTTTATGAGTATTGGAAAGCAACCGTCTTCTTCTCGGGATTTGAAAATTTAATAAATCTTCATCCTTTTTTCTGGAGGCATACACACATCAACTTTGTCTAGGGATACAGGTGTTATTTTCATACAAACGAGGTAACTTTGAAGCCTTGGTTTTCTGCCGGGGATGTACTATGCTGTGATCAGATGACGGCTATCCAGGGAGTGAATGGAGGAGATTCAGATCACTATACACACCCAACTGATCTAACCAGCATTCTAAAAACGTAATGGACATGTTTAAAAAAACCGCGAAAATAGCATGAAAATGTATGGAAATCCTCAAACTGCGAACTCTAACCCATTAATCTTTTAGAATGCTGATCAGATCAGTTGGGTGTGTACAGCGATCTGAATTTACTCCATTCATTCCTTGGATGGCCATCATCAGATCACAGCACGGTACATCCCTGGCAGAAAACCAAGGCTTCAAAGTCACCTCGTTTGTATGAAAATAACACCTGTATCCCTAGACAAAGTTGATGTGTATAGATACTAACATAATAAACATATCATCATCTTCTTCATCCTTCAAAAGCTGCTGAATAACTTCTTGCATAGCTAAAACTCTGCACCCTGTTCGTCAACTCTACAACTGGCGATGTCGCGGTCGCTGACATCGGAAAGCTAGGGGTCGCCCCGCGACATGCGACCGTGGTCGCATGGTCCCTTGATCGCGGTCGCGCGCCGCGGTCGCCAACATCGAAAG
The DNA here is from genome assembly GCA_943789525.1 of Agriphila geniculea. Classification (NCBI taxonomy): domain Eukaryota; kingdom Metazoa; phylum Arthropoda; class Insecta; order Lepidoptera; family Crambidae; genus Agriphila; species Agriphila geniculea. The sequence continues at coordinate 26,868,300 of OX038871.1, forward strand.
ACTACCATTTTTTTTATAGTAGGGGGAATGCGGTTATGCATCCCGAAGGTATGTGGGACTCGCCAAGGCCCTCTCGAAAGTCTACCAGGCTGCGAGTTTTAGATGGGTTGCAATTTTAAATATCTTCGGAACGCTTTAAAGAAAGATTTTTGCTAACTTTGTGCTATATATGTACCTTTGTGTGGCGAGAGGTGAAATTATGTCCAAATGATAAGCCGGTCTACAAAAATGTTATAATCTGCTTAGTGCAGGTGGGTGGGATTTCTAAAAGGTTCGGCGGGAATCGGCATGTACGGCCATTCGCCACTGATAGGATACATTCTACTTATGTACGTAAACTAAAACTATTATTGAGTCCTAAATTTTGGATAGGGTAAAACCAAACCATATTTCACCGATCAGGAGTAAACTGCAATCAAAAGCATAAATCTTACGTGTTTCAAATAGTGTAGGAAATCCGGCGTAATCTTGACGTCGTACTCGGTGGAGAAGTTGAAGAGGACGACGCGGCCGGCGCGCATGCGCGACATCGCCGCCTCGTGATCGAAGAACTTCCACGTCAGCACCAGCGACAAGTCGCGGGAGTTCATCACCGCCTAACCACAAACACGAAGACTTGTAGTTTTGGATGCACGAGAACAACGCGGCCAGTGCGCATGCGCGACATCGCCGCCTCGTGGTCGAAGAACTTCCACGACAGCACCAGCGACATGTCGCGGGAGTTCAGCACCGCCTAACCACAAACACGAAAACTCTTGTAGTTTTGGATGCAAGTAGTTTTTCATATTCTTGAAGCTAAAAGAGACTGATAAAGGGGGTTCGCTGATTTCACGATTTGAGAGTTTTTATAACTCTTAATGCCGTGTATCGACATCGACATCGCAAGACTGCTCATCAAAATGCTCGCATTTTTGTCTTCATTTTAGACTTACCTATTTGTAGTTGTTTTGTCGTGTATCCATGTCGTGGGCCAATCGTTGAATTGGGCCGATCGAGATCTGCCTGGGCAGATCACGATACGCCGGCATTTCTTGATTTGCCTTTTCGAAACCCGCCATTTCGTTCAAAGCATAACGTTTGACGATTTGCCCGGCCATGCTTGGGCAAATCGATTCTATGGGGTGGCCAAAGTACAAGCAAATAAAATGAAGTTTAGAAAATAATTATTCTACTATATAATAAAGATAAAACCAGCTATGCTGGGATTAATATTTGGGGAGTGACCAAAGTATTAGTAAAATGAAAAGAATGTAAGTACATTAATTATTTTTTAGGGTTCCGTACCAAAATGGTAAAAAAGGAACCCTTATGGTGTGACTCAGTCTGTCTGTCTGTCTGTCACAGCTGGATATCTCGAGAACTACTAATGGTATCAACTTGAAATTTGGAATAGTTTAAAATGACATTTGCCCAACTATTTTGCAAATAAGAAAGAAATAAAAAAAAGTTTTTCTTTACAACAGGGGCTGTAAAGGGGTCTTAAAAATTTGAAGTGAGGTAACTCGGGCATGTGGGCTATCATATGAAAGAGCGCTGTTTGCACATTTTAAATCATTTTTTTTTCTTAGGCCGCATAGTTTTCGACTTATGATGAAAAATGTAAAAAAAAAATACCGTTCCCCCCCCTTATCTCCGAAGTTTGCAAAGAGAAAAATCTGAAATAATTCTGTGTGATAGTAGTTTATGTAAAGATTACAGGAAAAATAAAACGATGTCTCAATATAACACACTTTTTTAGAAATTCAAAAACAAACAAAATTTTTTTAGTTTCACTACCAGTCAACAGATGGCGCTGTCCTAAGAATGCTAACCTAAGAAAGAAAAAATAGTTCCACTATCGGTCAAGAGATGGCGCAACCTAATACTACAATAATTAATGATTAAACGAACTTACCTGTAAGTGAAGTTCTATCATAATTATACGAAGGATTCGTCCGAAGATATTAGTATATTAACACATGTAGTATCGCTTGCATGTATCACCACTTAGCACGTTATTTTAAAGTAATAACCTAAAAAAACCTAAAAAAGAAAAGGTTTTTGACTTAAAATTGACAGATATTTTGACATTTCCGGTCCAAGCTCGCCCCGTCACTTCTACACGCCAACCACTTCATTTAGTTTAAAGTACAAAATAAGTAGTCCAAATCCTATGATATTTCCTCATTTTCTTTAGTGGGTAAAAGTTATTGTAATTTACAATAATGAGTAGGGAGGGTGGGATTCTATACTAATATCTTCGGACGAATCCTTCGTATAATTATGATAGAACTTCACTTACAGGTAAGTTCGTTTAATCATTAATTATACTTCAGATTCGTCCTTTGATATTAGTATATTAACACATGTAGATGTTGAAAGCATTATAATAAGAAAATGGAAATATCATCTCTTATGTAATTAATTACTCTTTTAAATTTAAAAAAGAAAACCAGTCAAATTTAACATAATTCTTAAAGTTTTGGTAGCAAAGATGGTACCTACAGATGGATGGTACCAAAAAAACAATAAGCAAGATTGGTTTGGGAAATTCAGTTTAATTATCTTTAACCGATGATATCTTGCAAAGATAGTGAAATCATCTACCAATTATGATACGTGGAACTTCTATAATAAAAAAAATGTCATGGCTATAGGTATCGGCGTACGTCGAGTGCTAAAACTGGTTACCATGGACTACCATGGAGTCTACTCCATTATTATTGAATTTTACATTTCAGCAATCCATTATTACGTATAGGAATTTCATTGTTTTTTGTATTCTTATATTTATTTAATATTTTTAAATAAAAAGAAGTTATTATAAAATGTTTATTATAATAATAATATGTAGCATTCTCGAAAAAAAAAGGTAATTAAAAAATGGTTTACTTGTGTCTAATTAAGAAGAATTAATGTTTCATACTTAAATTAAACAAATAATTAATTGATTATATTGTTTGCATTCTATGTGTAATGGGCAATGTAACTAATAAATGTGAAACTTCCTTTTTCATTTTATAGTCAAAAAGTTGAAAAAGAACTGAATTGGAAAATATTTAATAAATAATAATAAATCTAAGATATCCATTGTATTTGAGCAATGTAAGTCTACGCAAAGTCGTAGTTAAATTCTTTACTGAACCTTGAGATTAGCTCATATTGTGCAATCAATAATGAATCCAATATTAAATAATACTGATAATTGTGTTACACACTTCTTTAAGAAAATTTGTATTTATTCTGTCTATATTATTATTTGGTAAATAATGGAACCATTTTTATAACCAAACTCTGTACTTTCTGATAGTATTAGCAGACATAGAAACTTCAATAACATAGTAGTATACCTGTAAAATAATATCACCTTGATAATGTTGTACAAACCAGTCTATTTGTGCGATAAATTTCCGTCCCTTGAATTGTAAGTTATAGGATGTTAGTATTTTAAATTAAACACTGTATTACATGTGAGCTATGGGTACCAAGGCTTAAAGTTGTGACGTCATGATGGCACAATTGTAACAACTCTAGACTAAGAAACTGGTGGAGAAGAATAAAAATAATAGCTTGTCCGATTGATAGTGGCAGAATTGTCTTTGTAAAATAATAAACAAAAATAGCGTTGTGAACGCTAAAATCTAAAATTCAAATTCTTTGGGATACAAATGCTAGAAATAAAGAAAAAATATTTCTACTTTTTTTTTTCTAGCATCTAATTCTACTTGCATTCGAATTTACTCAATTTTAATCCTAAAATTTCAAAACTGGTGATATATTTTTTTTTTTTTATTTAGTGAATTGAATAACTTCTATTTAGCATCAGAATAGTAACGTCTAGAGTACTTTACACTGAATACAATAAGAAAAAAGGCAATGAAAATATAATAAGCTACATGTTCTAGCTAGATAATTTTTATGCAATTATTTATCAATTTTTTGATTCCTGGCCACAAGTGTCCCCCAGTCTACCCCGTTGTTGAGAGGTACCAGAGAAAATAGTCCACAACTATATGTCATCTCTAATTCGGTGTAAATATCGATGACATTCAACTATATAGAGTAAAATATAATATTATAACGGTATCTACAGGTTTAATCAATTCATAAAATAGTCATGCAGTTTTGTGAACGTTGTTCTTGTGGAAGCTGTGAAAGTTGTGAAGGTAGTTGTATAAAAAAATGAATTTAAATGTATTGTGTATTTCGATTCTTTGAAAAATGTTCTGAGACACATTGTTAGAGTAAATATAATGTCCAATATAACAGGGAGATAATGCTGTCTAAGACATCGTCGTCGGCGGCAGTAATTTTGTAAAAATATGGGCACTACAATACCCAAAAGATAAGTATATTTCTATCACTTTTCATATCAATATTAAAACCATAAAGTTGATGGGATTTCTATAATGTGTTTTCTTACAAACAATTACCATTTTTAATATAGGTTAACTTTTATAATTTTATAATAATTAATACGACTTCTGGCATTTTTAGAAAGTGTTTTGTTACAAAAAATAAGCATTTTTTTTTTTTTTATATGATAACTTACACAGTTTATAATAATATGGCTTCTGTTATATTTTAACTTAACCTGATTGATATGACAACCTAATAAAACATTTTTTCTCAAACAAAGTTTCTATATTCTTCAACTAAAGGTGTAGTTGACAAATTATTGTCTGCCACTAAAATACATACGTATTATGTGGTTGTTATGCATTCCGCCCGAATTTTAGTCATATAAATGTTATAATTTAATATATTTCTGAAGATTGTACAAGTGAGTACGAGTGAGTATAAAAGAAAATAATAATAAATCTAGGTGCCCTTCGTAGCGCAGCAAAAATACTAACTCCACATATGCCGAATTTACGAACGATTACCGGCTCAAACAACTATGTGGACGCCTATGTGACTGTAGTTGGCGACCACTGCCTGTATTCTCTGAATACAGATAAATGCCGCACCAGATCCTTACGAGTGTTCTTACCCCGTGTACTATGATTGAATGTGAATGTTGACGAATGCATCATCGGCAACTGTTTCGATGGACCGTAACGGCCGCCTGCGGGTCTGCTGCGATTGACGAAACAAATCGTTGATGGGGCTTCCTCGCCGCGTCTCGCTGTTCGTTTGCCGTCGGAGATGAAGCATATGGCATACCTGGCTGCACGTTTCGTTTGTTGTTTTCAAGTTTAAATTGTTTTAAACAAAATGTACCAGCAAAAAATAAATATATTAATCAGTTTTAAAAATGTTTTCTTTAAGTACTGCGCCCGATTTACTTACAGTTTTTTCGTTAATCTATATCGTTAACCTCAGGCCTGTGGCCAATGCATCTTTCATACTCGACTCAACTGTTGGTGGGCTTTTAAGTGAACAACATCAATTACACTTGAGTTGACCATATACCTATACTGTCTATAATAAAATGTATGTTGTGCATAACAAATGAATTTTGCAATGCCCCATTGTATAATGTAAAAAGTGCAAAACACTGTCTTAAATTACTGTCATAAAAAGGTGTTCTATATTGGAAAACTGCTCCTTAAGCTTCATTATTACTATAATATATTCACTTGGCTAATAATTTCTGCACATCAGAATCATTATCATTAAGATCAATCAATTTATGTTTTACACACACAAATTCAATTTGAAAATTAATAGACAGATAATTTGTACATTGTACAAGGGCATAGCTTAGGAATAAACATACTAATTAGTAAGTGATTAAACATAAATAATAAGCCTAAAACATAGGATCTCCTAGTTAAGGCAAATGTTTAAAGTTTTTAATTATTAAAACTGTGGTACACAGTAATAAAAACTTACTGCATTAATGGATAACAAAATGTAAGGATTCTTTTATTCAATTTCTTATTGAAATTTCTATCAACAGGCCCATGTTAGGCTTATCTATATTAATAGAAGCTATTTCACATAAAAATTGTGAAGTATCAGGTATCAGCTAGTTGCTGTATAAACTTATTATCTGGTTCCAAGAAGTTGATAAATTTTAGCATTTATTTATAACTCCGTTTATGCACGTTATACTGGCAGCTTTACGTTACAGTTGTAACAATGTGTATAATAAAATCATACATAATTATATTATACTAGCGGCCCGCCCCGGCTTCGCACGGGTGCAGTGCAATGTAGTTACTAATGTAAAACTGTGCTAATGTGGTGTCAGTGTCAAGTTATTTGATTATGCTACAGCATATCTACATATATACGATGTAGTGTGTCTGTCTGAGGCCACCTAGCTCCCAAACTTAAAGATCGATTTTATTGCGATTTTTATGCATAGTTTAAGAGAAGCGTACAGACGGCGGGAAGCGACTTTGTTTTATACTATGTTTAGCTTTTGCCCGTGGCTCCGCCCGCGTGGGAGTCGGTAATCGTTGTAAGTCTTCCCTTGGAAACCAATGATCGGCATGAAAAGAAGCCGGTGCTAAGTATTCCAGACTATAATCTATCCCTGTGGCAAATTTCGTCTAAATCCGTTCACCCGTTCAGACGTGATTGAGTAACAAAACCTCCTTCAAAAAACCTGAAACAAAAATATCTTCAAAATTAAATACCTCTAAAAAAGCGAGAAACTTCAAAAACCTGAAACGAAAACATCTTCAAAATTAAATACCTCTAAAAAAGCGAGAAATAATATTCAAATCATTAGTTACGCATAACATTTTTAATAAAACACGTCTATTGAAGTCGGGTGGGGCTGGAAGACAACTTATTTTTTTTATATTTCTAAAAGCCCCACCCGACTCCATTAGACGTGTTTTATTAAAAATGTTATGCGTAACTAATGATTTGAATATTATTTTTCGCTTTTTTAGAGGTATTTAATTTTGAAGATGTTCTTGTTTCAGGTTTTTTGAAGTTTCTCGCTTTTTTAGAGGTATTTAATTTTGGGGATATTTTTGTTTCAGGTTTTTTGAAGGAGGTTTTTCTTTTTTGTTAATAAAGTTTTTTATTTTCAACTTTTTAGTGGTAGGTATGTAAGCATGTAAATATTTTTTAACTGTATAAAATATTTTCAATGGTAAAATGCCCACAACTCAATTTCCAAATTTACGGTGTTTGTTTTTGAGGAGTTCCGTTGTGTCTTTATAGTCCAAGTCTAGTCCGTCGTCCGTAGCAACGTTGCATCGCAGACCATGATTTGGTTTGTTTTGGATTGTCATAAAACTACCAAAATCCAAATCACTTTACATGTACTATTTGAATATGAGGAGTTCCCTTGTGTATCTTCGAAGTTCAAGGTCCAATATCGATGAAAATAAAATGTAACTATTCTTGAAGTATACCCTTTCAAACAAAAAAGAATCATCTAAATCGGTACATAAAAAAAGATGTTGTGTTCGAAAATCCGTGAAAACACGTGTGATGGCAAGCTAAATAATTGTCATTTTTCAGGATTATGAAAAAACTACCTGCCAGATCTCTGTAAATTTTTTATGGGACCACACACGAACTATGTTATTTGAGATAAAAAAAAAATTGTATAAATCGGATAACAACTGACGAAGTTATGGTAAAACATACATAAAAAAAAAATACCGTCGACTTGAGAACCTCCTAATTTTTTTGAAGTCGGTTAAAAATGAACAATATCCAAACATCAAAAATTTCACATTTTTACAATTTTGTGATAAGTAGGTAATAGCTGCCCTTCTTCCCCACGACACTACCAAGGCGCACTACTGGTAGTGTCGTGGGTATTTTTTTCCCCTTCTACACTACCGGCCCAGTAGTGTCGTAGGTAAATGAAAAATTCCATGCACCCCGCGGTTTTACCTGCGCAATCTGTTGATTCTGTAACCAAACTCGCATCTCACTTCGAACCTCACTTCACTTCACGTGAATTGTTATTAGAAATTAGCTAACTAAATGAGCAATTTCACCGATTACAATAAATTTAGGTAGCTATCTAAAATATTTTGTGATGAAAAAAAAATCTTATCATTATCTTATTTATGATTTAAAGTTCCCGTCCCGTGCAGTGAAGTGAGATTCGAAGTGGGGTTCGAGTTTGGTTACAGAACCGACGCCCTACTGTTCACGATTTTGTATTAGGTAGGTAGATACTTAATAAAATTTCTTAGCAGTAATATAACAAAATAAGTATTATAATATTATGTAACATTTAATACTCATACTTAATAGTTTGGTAGGTATCTTCTTTTTAAATAAAAATCTATGTATGTTTATTTGTTCCTGGTTCCTGGCTAAAATAACGTGACATTGCAAATTATGTCGGGTGCAACTTATGTTGTGCACTATTATCCGGCTTTCAATTTCAACACTTTACACCACATTCCTTGTCACGTTAGATATCTGATATTTGCTAGATTTTGCCACGTTTTATAAGTAAACTAATATTTCGTAAAATATGTAGTGAAAATCAGGATAAAATCTTATACAACATGAAATGTCAGCTCGTGCGGTGACATAATTACAATCTCAGGCGAGGTGACAACCTGACAACTGACATTTATTTTTCTTAATCGTACAAATGCACTAAGAAGTTTTGATTCCGATATCGAAGTCAACCACCCTAAAAATAACTTTCTACCCCTTTTCAACCCTGTTAGGGGATACATTTCAAGAAAATACGAAACACATATTCAATTAATTTTGTTAAAGAATGTCTATGCCAAATTTCAAGTCAATCGGGCCAAGGAATCGCTTTCTCCCATACAAACTTTGCCACCCTGTTTTACCCCCTTAGGGGTTGAATTTCGCAAAATCCCGTCTTAGTGAGCACCTTCGCCCTAAAAGGAACCCCCATGCAAAATTTGAGACTCCTAGCACTTGTAGTTTCTGAGATTTCGTGATGAGTCAGTGAGTGATTTCCGCTTTTATATATATAGATAAATTTTGCAAGCCAGAAATTTATCTCAGTACCGATGGTACTATATTATTCCGTTGGGATCAACTCAACACCAAGGATATCTATGGTATCAAAATTCATACCTGATGAACTAAGCTATTGTCAGGGCTGCTGTTGCAGCTCCAGCAGAGCAGCCGCCTGGCTGGAAGGCGGATGGCGGCGAATTCGGCGGACGGCGGAGTCACCCGATTGGTGCTCGGCAACGGTTCCAACGTGGTAACCTTTGAGGGCAGCTTGCTTTTTACACTGTCGCGTCATCAGGGGCACTTTGAGTTGCTGCACTTGTTGCAGTTGCGTTATCTGACCTATCTATGCGGTGAAATAGTCCAGTGTGACTATTTCGAGTGCAATAGATATTTGGTTCATGCCTTATTAGACACATGCCTTATGACAGAAAGTACCCAGTATGGTAAGTTCGTGTCAGACAAAATTAAGTAATTAAATGGTAAAAGCCCAGTGTAGCAGTTACGCATTTTTAAATCTCTGCAAACAATGTTGTTTGGGAGAGAATGCTATTAGCATTAAGTCCGCTCTTTTTGTACTCATGTACATTGAACTAAAATAAATGTATATGGTAAAAGCCCAGTATGGCAGTTACGCATTCATAAAGGTTAGCAAACAATTATGCAGTTAAGCCAAGTAAACGGTAAAAGCCCAGTCTGGCAGTTACGCGTTCAAGCCAAGTAAACGGTAAAAGCCCAAAATGGCAGTTACGCATTTAATAGTGTTTCTCCATCTTGTATCCTTCTTTTTGTCCTCTTCCGTCTTGAAAACTTTTTTCCCTTTCTGCACGAAGCATTTTAACTAAGTATAATTAAATTTTCACTGTATAAAATATAATTCTGAAGAATTCTGACTTTGAGATTGTATGCGTGCGTCCGTGGCGAAGCACGAAAAGCGAATGAAGTGGTTGGCGTGTAGAAGTGACGGGGCGAGCTTGGACCGGAAATGTCAAAATATCTGTCAATTTTAAGTCAAAAACCTTTTCTTTTTTAGGTTTTTTTAGGTTATTACTTTAAAATAACGTGCTAAGTGGTGATACATGCAAGCGATACTACATGTGTTAATATACTAATATCAAAGGACGAATCTGAAGTATAATAAATTAGTGGCTGGTTCTAATATAATTACCTGTGTACTATTTGCCGTATGAATAAACGAAGAATAAGTTCCTACTTAGTAATATAAACAGTTTGCAATGTGGAGTGGCTGAAACGTTTTTCAGTCACCATAAGCAGCTGTGGTTAAGATTTGTAAATTAACTGTCCGCCTGTTCGCCCTTCCACCTGTCTGCCGTTTATCCTACTTTTTTAAAGACTGTACTAAAGTAACATATCCAAATATATTTATGATTGTACGGAACCCTCGGTGCGCGAGTCCGACTCGCTCTTGACCGGTTTTATTTTTAATTTTATTTATTATAAATGATCATTCTCATCTTAACATTCTCATTATTATTATTATCATCTTAACACGTGGTTCGTTATACAAATGTCTCTTAAAAGCGTATTTTTTTTATTATCACAATTTTCGATTTCTTGTGACGCCGCCATCTTGCTCGCACGTAAACACACAGCTGACAGAGCGCAAACAGCGTTACAGCGCCACAAACGTCACGAAACGGAAGTATATTACGATGCGCCCAGCCATATCTCGATGTGGCTAAGTACTAGTAGGGCAAATCGACGAATGGTTGCTTTTATCGATCTGCCTAATTTTTGATTGGGCACATCATGAAATTATTAGCCAGATCATGAAATGCCGACACATCGTGATCTGGCCAGGCAGATCTCGATCGGCCCAGTTCAACGATTAGCCCACGACATCCACATTGCAAGGCAGCTTTGCGATGTGGATACGCGGTTACGTCGCGAGTCAACGTGCCCAAGTAACACAGTTAGCTGTATAACTACTCACTTTTAGACTTATTTTAAACTCTGTACTTATTAAGACTCTTCTAAGAGACACTGGTGACCTTACAGCTGCATAATAGCGGTCAGTGATATTTAAACAGCTTAGGCTAATTAAGAGCTGCATTAAGGCTTATTAAGACTGACAAAACCACCATTAATACGCTAAGAGTGCTATAAAGGTATATTTTCTCGACTCTATTCAGCTTCTAACATATTCTAAAGCCTAAACCTAAGTAAGGACTGTTTAGTGGATAAAATTTCGCCAAATACTGTATAAGAAGGTATTTGTGAACTCCTTTTACATTAACTTATTAAAGAGGCACGTGTGAACTATTATGAAGTGAATAGCTGTATAATGGATGATATGTGGCCCATATTTCAACTTATAGCTGAATATGTCTACCGCTAATCAGCCTTTATACTGCCATTGATAGTATCTGCAATCTGCATAGCGGCTGTTTATACATTCACTAGATGCCTCGCAGCTGCTTAGAGTCTCACTAGTGTATCGGATTAACGGCTTCTACTTTATAATGGTTCACATAAGTACATTAAAACAGATGTTATCTGAATAAAAGAACATATGTGGTACTGTAATCAGTCAATGTTATTAGTAACATAATCCACCATTTTTTGTATAACCTATAAAAAATCTGGTTGATTTTTCAACCTTTACTATGTTTAATGCAAGAAATAGGAATGAAATGCATCAGTTTTAACTTCGAAATATCTTAATAATAACTTTTTATCTTATAATTCTTTTCAAAGCACTACATTTTTTTTGTCAAGATTACATCACAGCTTATTTATATCACAAAACTAATTCAAAACAGAATATTTTCGTGGCGCACTAAAATTTTGTTAGATAATATATATGTATATTGTCAGTAAAATTACGTTCCCAGTCATTTTCCCTTTACAATATGTCAAACAGAGTATGAATATGAATATTATCCACCAATGTATCGTTAACTCTAATTCATTCACGTAACATAAAGTGTTCAATTGTTAGCCTTATGTATGCTTAAACGTTTACACTTCAAATATTAGTTCACTTAATTTTACACAGGCCGCAAGCAGCTTTGCGCGGCTTAAAATATGTATTAAAGCGTACATGTGACATATTTTCTGAATAAAGGGTAACTTGTGATCTCTTAGTCAGTCGAATTTCAGCGCATAGTACTGTCGTTACCCTTTATAACACTCTTTAATTTCTGCTACACAGCCTGTTACCCTTTATTACACTGTTAAGTTGCTGCTACACAGCTCTTAAGCAGCTATGTGAACTTAAGGCTGAATAATTTGTGCCCATTTAAGAGTTATAAGAGCTGTATAAGGTCGTATACAGCCTTTATGCAGGTTCCGTATTCAGCTTTAAGCGTGATGGAAATCTGTTATTCGGCTGTTAAGCAGCCTCCTTGTGTTACTTGGGTGATGTTGCCGTGCAGCTCTCCCATAAAAGCCGTCGGTCGCTTACAGCGTCACTAATTCACTATGCTTGGTCTTGGTTTCCTATTTTACGCTATACGCGGCATCTGACGTCAGCGTAAACGTTCCTATTCATTTTATATGCCGACGTCAGCGTTTGAAAGAAATCACAACAGTACATTTCTATAGTTAGGCCGAGGAGGCTCCCAAAATTTGGCAATATTTGAACTCAAATAGTGACGTCTGTACAATCTCAATGAATGTCAAATTCAGATATATGCTTTTATGGACCTTCATTTAGTGGATGACGGCAGGATTTCAGAAATTATTGAGTTTGGCTCGATAGTTTTTTATTCTGAAAACATGTCCTTTTTAGGGGAATTTTTAAAATATCTCTTTAATTATACATCGTTTCTGAGCAAAATTTATGTAAATCATAAGCAAATTACGTGTTCCAGTGACTCACGGCACAAAAATCGTATATATTAATTATTACTATTGTTATTACCAAAAAAGAGATTAAATACCAGCGCGCTGCGGGCGCCGCCTTCGTTAGTACTGCGCAGTGCGCTGTCGAGGTAGGACGTGTGTCGCTCGCGCATCGAATTTTTTATCAGTACGAGCATTGCAATTGCTTTGCAATCTATCTATACAGGTGTTTAACGTATGTACTTGCGCAGAGCAACGGAGGGGATTTCGCGAGGGCTAGGGCGGTTTCCCTCAAATTTCTATGATAAAGATTGTATAACTGTGGTATGGGTAATAAACAGCAAAGCGGTTGTAAACAGTATTTCGATTTAGTGTGCGCTAATATATCGGAACAGCGTTTCTATAATACGCTCACAAAAGAACACAGAGATGCCTGGAGATGTGCCCTGTGTAAGAATAAGGAACCGAAGCTGGATAACAGCAACACCCCTGTGCGTGCTATGGATGGAGTCACTATGCGTCAGCGTGGCGCTGCTGCTGCAAGTCCTGTGGATCTGGATATGTCAGTGGTGGAGCAACCAGAATCAAGTGATGTGCTTAATGACACCCCACACAATATGACAATAGAAATGAACGATTTCCAATCATTTGTTTTAGAGATGCGTTCCTTCAGAGATGAAATGCGGGCTAATCGTGTTTATACGGAACGCCTTAGTGAAACGTTGGTTGCTTTATCTGATAGACTGGCCGTCTGTGAGAGCCGAGTGGATAACTTTAACGAGCGACTAAGTAATCTGGAGCGTCATATTTCAAATGAACAAAATACGGATAATTCACTTTCATCAACCATTGAGCAATTAAAGTTAGAACTTAACGAACGCGACCAAGATCTCCTGCTAAATGACGTTGAAATTTCGTGCATACCGGAGGTGAAGGGGGAGAATTTGGCTCATACTGTCACCGTCTTAGCTAAGAAGCTGGGTGTCGATTTAGTCGATCAGGATATCGTGAGCTCGGACGTGTAGGCCGTATTATTGATGCAACCAAGACGTCTGATTCCCCCCGACCTCGCCCCATAGTAGTGCGGCTGGCGCGGCGCGCCGTTCGCGACCAGCTACTCCAGGCCGCTCGCGTGCGCCGCGGTGCTACCACCGAGGGTATCAATCTTCCTGGGAAGCCGTGTCGTTTTTATGTGAACGAAAGGCTCACCAAAGTGAACAGACTGCTGTTTCGACGAGCACGAGAACTGGGGAACCGTTTGAACTGGCGCTATGTGTGGACTAAAAACGGCCGAATATTTGTGAGACAACAGCAGGGTGTTGACGCCCCTCGTTCACGTTTGCGTACGGAAGCCGATTTAAATAGTGTTTTTGGACATGATGCGGTTCGCTCTAACCTTAGTAATTAGTTTCAATTTAGTGTGCAGATGTGCCAAATATGTCTTGCTTGTTAACTTTGCATGGAATGTATTTCTGACAGTAATATGTCATTTTAAATCTCATTTAAATTTTTACGTAAAAAAATTTATTTGTCTTATTTTTTTGTTAGTTACTTACGACCATAATGTCTGTAATGTTGTTAGTACTTTTCTGAGACTTGTCATCATAATCATTTGTCTTTTTTTATGTGTTACACTAGTGCAAGATATTCAATCATTAGGGCAATCAGTAACTGTTTATATTTCTAGTCAATGTCTTTTTAAACTTTGTAACATTAATGATCTCAATTTTATTTTTTTAAATCATGATAATATTTTATTTATTCCTAAATGTAATATTTTATATGGTTTTTTATATATTTTCACATTGATAAATTTTATAATTTGTTCTTTATCAATCACCGAAATGATACCGCTATTAAATACATTTAAATGCCTTTTAAATAAATGTATAATAAAGTGTGTTACAGCGATGCAAATGAACGTTCAGTCAAAGTTACAGCTAATTATAACAAGTCACATCACTAATGAACATTTTAATTCAATGCACTTTGTTTTTATCAATTGTATCAATTATTATTATTATTACTTATCAAATTTTATTAACAACTATGCATTAACATTATTAAATACAAACTTTAATATATTTTGGATTATTTTATTTCTATTTATTTTCAGTTGGTATGTCCTAACTAATATTTCTTGTTCAATAATTTTTTATCTATTATTTTATAAAAATGACGTCTAAAACTAAATATCTTAAGTTAGCTCTTTACAATGCGGGGTCACTAAATACAGATCATGATAATTTCCTTATAGCGATGAATCGATTTGATGCCGACATAGTAGCTATTAACGAAACATGGCTGCCTGCGGGTCAGGAGGCGCGCGCGCCCTGTGCACCCGGCTACAGACTGCGCAATGTACCACGTCCTCGCAGCATGTGTAGAGGAAGGGGCGGCGGTGTTGCTTTTTATGTTAAACAGGATTTGCGTGTACGGTTCATAAAGCATCCTCATGTGGGCATTGAGCAACTGTGGCTGTCTACACAAGTAAATGGTTTCCGAGTAATAATAGGAACGGCATATAGGCCTCAGTGGCTGAATGTTGATGAATTTATTGATGCTCTGACGGACACCATCTCAAGTTTTGTACAGTATGACTATATAGTTCTCATGGGCGACTTCAATATTAATTTGCTAAATAACGCTAATAATAGTAACGTTTTAAAAGTAAATGATTTCTTAGGAAGTTTAGATCTTCGGCAGGTCGTTAGTGAACCTACTCACTTCTCTATAGACGGTCAAACTTTGATCGACCTTGTGTGCACAAATTGCAAGACTCGAAACGTAACAGTATCAAACATTTCTGGGCCCCTGGGTCACGGAATGATTAACTTAACTGTTTTGCTAAAAAAGGATAAACCACCGTCAAGATATGTTACTTACAGACCTATTAAACGAATTGACTCTGATAAATTTAATGAGGATCTCGACGCTCTCGACTGGGAGTCTGTCTCTGAGCAGCCGTCTGTGGAAAGCATGGTGGATCGTTTTAATTCACTCATACTGTCTCTAATGGATAAGCATGCTCCTCTTGTAACTGCGAAAATCAAACCGAATTATAATCTGCCTTGGGTAACTGACATGATTAAGTTTATGATTAGTCTGCGAGATGAGGCTCGTAATAAATACCGTAAATCAAAGTCGGATGTTGATGGGCAGTATTACAGAGACCTAAAAAATATAGTAATTAAAAGTACTGATAATGAGAAAAGGGTTTATTATAATCACTTAATCAATTCTAATGTAAACAATTCCAAAAGATTCTGGAAAAATGTAAAAGAAAAAATTTTGGTCAAGCCTGACAAGAGTGAAGGTCTTCCTGATTGTATGGGTGATGCCGATGTTATCAATGATCACTTCTTGAATATTCCTGGAAACAATAAAGTTCCCCTCTCTCAATTGACTTATTTCGAATTTCATCGACATGACACGGCGGCTCCCCCATTCAAACTTAATTCTGTCTCTATGGAAGACATCTCAAAGTATATATTGTCCATAAAGTCGAATGCAGTTGGGTGCGATAGTATTAGTAGAGATATGATCTTGCTATCTCTTCCCCGTACTCTGTCTACAATTACGGACATTATTAATAAGTCCATCGAATCTGGCGTGGTTCCTCAAAAGTGGAAAATGGCGTTGGTGACACCGTTACCTAAGGTTGAGCCTCCGAACGAACTAAAAGACCTTAGACCTATTAGTATTTTACCGTTTCTTTCGAAAATTTTAGAAAAGGCTATTTATGAACAGTTATTGCACCATGTTGAAGCTCATAATATATTACCATCCTTTCAGTCTGGTTTTCGAAAGAAACGAGGTACTGTTACGACTCTCCTTGATGTGACTGATAATATGCTTGCGGATCAAGATGCGGGCCGGGCTACAGTGCTGACGCTTCTCGATTTTTCTCGTGCGTTTGAAAGTCTGAACGTTCCGCTCCTGTTATCTAAACTTTCATTCTATGGCGTTGATCCTCATGCACTACGGTTTTTCGACAGTTATCTACGTGAGCGTTATCAATCAGTCAAACTTAGAAAAGCGGATGGCTCGATTTTAACATCACAACCTAAGTTGGTTAATCGTGGTGTCCCTCAGGGTTCTATTCTTGGACCACTTTTATTTATTATTTACAGTGCAGATCTCCCTTCGGTAATTAAACATTGCAGGTTCCATTGCTACGCTGATGATGTTCAGTTATACATATCAGCAAGTCCGGATAAAATATCTGATGCTCTGCGCAATGTAAACGAAGATCTAGATGCTATAGCTTCTTGGTCAACCAACAATGCTCTGGTTCTTAATCCATTGAAATCAAGATTTATGATTGTAGGTACAAAAAAACAAACCGAGGAAATCTACAGCTGTTGTAATCCTATGCTTCAAGTTCTGGGTTCTGATATTGAATGTGTGAAAGAAGCCAGGAACTTGGGAATACTGTTTGACCACAATTTGCGCTTTGAAAATAATGTATTGAGTCTAGTCAGAAATTGTTTTTACAGATTAAAAATTCTCTATAGGATCCGGAATTATCTTTCTGAAAAATCACGTATCGCCTTATGCGAATCACTAATTTTATCGGTACTCAATTATGGCGACTTAGTGTATGGTCCTCGTTTATTATCAGGAACAAAAAGAATGATACAGCGTGTTCAGAATGCTTGCGGCCGTTTTTGTTTTAATATCCCTCCTCGTACTCATGTGTCACCTTTTTTAAACAGAGCCTCTATTCTTAATATGGAGTCACGCAGACGGTTGCATCTTGCAGTTCTTATGTTTGACCTTATGAAATTTAAAAAACCAGAATATCTTTACAGCAAATTGATATTTCGCTCCTTTCATACTCATTATGGGCCAGGCATTCCCAGATCAAATCGACCTCTACTGGAATTTCATGTGCATAAGACTGTGGCTTTCACGGGCAGTTTCCGCTACCAAGCGACCAAGTGCTGGAACAATATACCCCCTCCAATAAGGCAATTGACGTCAAAATATACATTCAAAAATCATATAAAATTAGACTTATTGGAAATGCAAAATTTAGGTACTTATACGCACTAGCAGTCGTTTTGGTCGCGGTCTCCTAATTTATTTTTCCTGAATGGTATCATTTTATTTTTATTAATTTAATTGATTATATTATGTTTTTATTTTTATTTATTTCTCTACTAAATAAATTTATTATAATTATATTATTAAAATTTTATTAAATATCAATGCAATTAATTTTATTCATTTATATTTTATATACAGACATCAATATCCAAGTTCTTTTTTTATTTTTTATTTTTGTAACAATTTTGTTTTTCGTTTTTAATGCTTTCTTTTTATCACGGCACGGCCGATTTTGTCAATGAGCCCTTGCGTCAACAGGTGACAGCTGAAAACCAGTGTTTTGCTTCATCATCGGGGCAAAGTTATACGCTGAGCTTTTACCTACTTGCATCGCTGTGACACACAATTTAACCAGTATTATTTAGTTGCCAATATGCAGATTTGATTGTTGAAATTATGTATCTTTTCTTTAATTTTAATCTAATTTTTCTGTCTATGCGCATGTGTGTTGTGATGCTAATAAATCATCTATCTATCTATCTATCTATCAAAGCGCGCGTGTTCATCGTTCTGGCAGCGCCACGGTCTCCGATTTGCGTGAATTAAATACATCACGAATGTCAATTTTTTGCCAGTCGGGAGCTCGGGAGAAAGTAGGTTTGATCGCCCCCCCACTGGAAGAGGTACATCCGAAGATGTACGTATATGTCCATTATTAGATTTGAGGAGCCACGTCACACCATTATTTAGCAGCAAAGTAGATTATTTTGTAGCACAAATCCTGAAGTTAGCATCATAATATATCGCGAGAGGTATCAATGCAAAGGTGGCTCCTCAGTCTAAACATCAGGTTTGAGGAGCCATTCTGGAACTCGCTAAGTACCCGTTGAATACTTTAGAAAATTAATGCATCGTTTAGCAGCAAATGTGTAAAGTACTTGCTAAAATTTTTAGCTCAGTAGTGCTGGAAAGCGCAATTTGTATGGCTCCTCAATGCTGACGTTTTGCATATAAACAACTTACTTACTGTACCTACCTCAGATAACAATGGAATCAAAACCAGTGGGGCTACCGCCCAAGTAGCGTCGACTTCGCCGTCGGCTTCATTTGACATATGGTTGTAATACATTGCTACTTTTCTTTGGTATGTTTTTATTATATTATTTCATTACTAAAAAGAAGTAGCAATGTATCTCATCCTTCTGTCAAATGAAGCCGACGGCGAAGTCGACGACACTTGGGCGGTAGGGCCCCAGATACGCTTACATTTAGCAAAAAATTCTGTTATATATGGCTTTTTTCGTTTCCACAACGCGATGTGGTCGTTTGGTATGTTGACCACGACGCGAATTTCGCTTTGTGGTATTTGTATGATTACCACAACGCATTCAAACAAATACACGCATACAAATAAATAAATAAATAATGCTTGGACAATTTTTCACACAGCGCCATCCAGCTCCAAACTAAGCAAAGCTTGTAATATGGGTGCTAGACAACTGATATTACTTATATACTTTTTAAATATATACTTATTATACATAGTAACACCCAGACCCGTCACAGAAATTGAAATTCATCATTTCAATTTCGGCCCGACCGGGAATCGAACCCGGAACCTCTGCGTGGTAGACCGGCATGTTGACCACTGCACCACTCAGGTCGTCTGATATGATGTCAAAGTAATTAAAAAAAACTACTTGTCCTGGTTTCATTCATATTATATGGTTACCTTTCACAGCGAATTCTTAAGGAATATCGAAAAGTATTGTATTTCAGTCACCGGAAGAGATACAGTGCTGAATTTTATAGATGTACTTAGCCGACATTTCTGCTAAATGTTAGTGTCTCTTGTTTTGTACAGCAAAATTCAGGGCACCTGTAATCAAACTGAGCATGCCAATATTTAGTTCTACCTTAGCAAACTCGAAAAATATCTGTAACGAGTATAACACAGCTACTTTCCGAGAAATAAGCCGTTGATTCAATATGCCATACAATGGGGAATGTCCGAAAAAATTCAATTTGGCTAAATATTTTTTTATAGGTAGGAATAAGTCTCCCTTAGTAATAAAAAAAAGTTTCAGAATTTTCGGTTGCTTATAAATAAAAATAAAAAATAAAGTCACTTCGACTTCACAAATATACGAAAGTAACAGCAGAATGGAGATTATACCTTTGCAGCCACCTGTCATAACCACAACATGCTATTAAAAAAAGTTTCATAATAGACATAAATAAATTATTATTTAATTTTAAATTGACAAGAGATAAATATTATCTTCCAAATTATTTTAAAAGACAAGTAGCTTTAGCGCTATTATTTTATTTTAAATATTTAGCCAAAAACTTGGCTATCACTTCTGCTTCTATTGAGCAGAATAATTTTGACATTTTGCATGAGACCTTGGAATCTGTTCCAAGTAATAATAATACTATTCTTACTCCTGCTTCTATTGAGCAAAAAAATTTTGACATTAAAAATAACCCTTTGGAATTAGTTCCAAATAATTCTTTTGTTGAAGAGCTCGGTGGCGCAGTGCTTTAGCGCCTGGCCCAGCGATTGCGGAGGTTAAGCAACGTTCGCAAGGGTCGGTTATGGGATGGGTGACCAAAAATTTACTATCTCGAGCTCCTCCGTGCTTCGGAAGGCACGTTAAGCCGTTGGTCCCGGCTGCATTTGCAGTCGTTAACACCCACCAATCCGCATTGGGCCCGCGTGGTGGGTTATGGCCCGTCCTC
Source organism: Agriphila geniculea (assembly GCA_943789525.1). Classification (NCBI taxonomy): domain Eukaryota; kingdom Metazoa; phylum Arthropoda; class Insecta; order Lepidoptera; family Crambidae; genus Agriphila; species Agriphila geniculea. The sequence continues at coordinate 26,888,751 of OX038871.1, forward strand.
CTTATCCACCCATAAGGAAGGCCTGTGCCCCAGCAGTGGGGACATTAAAATGGCTGATGGACAATTCTTTTGTTAATAATTTAAATCACATAATAAGACAATAGAGGAAGTCTTTAGCCGTGTAATGACTAAGGAAAAGCCTAAATACTTAACTATAGTTCATCAAAATATTCAGGGCTTTTCTGGCAAAGAATTAGAATTAGAACTTTTTTTAACGGAAAAGAATGTTAATATTCTATGTGTCACTGAGCACTGGCTTAAGGAATATGAATTAATTACAGGATTTGAATGTTATAAGATTGCTAGCTCATTCAGTAGAAAATCCACCATTAGAGGGGGGTGCTTAATAATTTTGCAAAACAATATGAATTTTAAAGAACGTAAAGATGTGATATCCCTCTCTATTGAACAACACGTTGAACTGTCATGTGTGGAATTAGATCAGTTGATAATGATTTGTGTGTATCGCCCACCAACTGGTAACTACCCTCAATTTGAGTCCGCTATGGAAGATGCTTTAAAATTGGTCATCAAAAAGAATAAAAAAATTGTGGTGTGCGGTGATTTTAACATAGACATCTTAAAATCGTCATCTATTGCAAGTAGGTTTCTGAATTTATTTAAGTCCTTCGATTTAGTAAACACTTTCTGTGAACCTACAAGAATCACTGCTACATCTAGAACTTGCCTAGACAATATTTTTAGCAATTGTAACATACTTGATAAAGGAATAATAAACTGTATTCGTTCTGACCATAGCGGACAAATAGCTTCCCTTGAGCACCATCATGTTCCTTATCAGTGTAATATAATTTGCAGGCCTCTAACGAAAGGTAAATTGGAAAATTTTCATAATAATGTCACCGCCAAAACTCTTTGCTTACCTAGTAAAGATAATCCCAATTCTCATTATAATGATTTATTTAATTTAATTAAGGTAGAATTTGATAAGACATTTAAGCAAAGAACTATTCAATCAAAAGTTTTCGAAAAAAAATTCAGTGATTGGGCAACACCAGGCATCTATGTTAGCAGAAATAAGTTGTTTGAATTGTATGGTCAGAAAACAATTTCAAATGATCCCGAATTTCATGAATATGTAAGAAACTATTCAAAAATGTTCAATAAAGTATGTACTTTAGCAAAAGCAAAATGTATATCTACAATAATTCATCAGTCAGATAATAAAATAAAAGCCACTTGGAATATTATAAACAAAGAGACTGGGAAAACTAAAAGTAATGACCGTAAATTCTCATTAGTATCAGACAATAAAATTATTAAGTCAGATGAGGGTGTGGCAACAATTTTTCAGGATTTCTTTTCTAAAATACCTCTTGCAACTACCAGTAATTTGAATTCATCTCCAAACATCTCTGTCTCCCTCTTGGAATCATGTGTTGATAAGTGCAATAATATATTTAAATTTAGACATATTTATGGTGATACCATTCTTAAAACATTTAATTCAATAAATATAAAAAAGACTGAAGATCTCTGGGGCATTTCAACTCACGTAATTAAATCTATAATAACTACCATTGCTCCCCATCTTGCTTTTATTTTCAATAAGTGTGTTGATGAAGGGATATTTCCAGACTTAATGAAATATAGTAAAATTATCCCTCTTTTTAAATCTGGGGACAAAAGCGATCCCGCTAACTTTAGACCCATTTCCATTTTGCCAGCACTAAGCAAAATTTTTGAAAAGATCATTTATGATCAATTATTAGCACATTTTCTTATCAACAAACTACTTCACGAGAAACAATTTGGTTTTACTCGTGGTAGATGCACAACTGATGCTGGAATTGCACTTCTCAAACACGTCTTTGAGGCATGGGAGGGTAAACAAGATGCAATTGGTATATTTTGTGATCTCTCTAAAGCATTTGATTGTGTCAGTCACAGTACTTTATTGAATAAATTGGAACATTATGGTGTATCAAAAAATGCAGTAAGCCTTATGCAATCGTATCTTTCGGCGAGAACCCAAAAAGTTGTTGTAAATAAAACAGAATCTTATGAAGCACCCATTACCATGGGCGTGCCGCAGGGATCGATATTGGGTCCATTACTTTTTCTTATATATATTAATGACCTTCCTTACTATACCAAAAACTTGTGTGAAATAGTACTGTTTGCTGATGATACTTCTTTAATTTTTAAAGTTGATAGAGGATGTGACTGCAGTGACGATGTAAACAGCACTCTTTCCAAGGTGATGCATTGGTTTACTATTAATAATCTGAAGCTTAACTCTAGTAAAACTAAATGTGTCAAATTTTCACTTCCTAATGTGAGGCAGGTTCATACCACAATAAATGTAAATGGCGAAGTAGTCGAATTGGTTGACTCAACAAAATTTTTAGGTATTACTATAGACTCGCGGTTGCAATGGGACCCTCATATCGATGCCCTGTCAAGCAGACTTAGTTCTGCTGCCTTTGCCGTTAAGAAAATAAGGCTTCTGACCGACATTGAAACAGCAAGATTGGTTTACTTTAGTTATTTTCATAGTATTATGATCTACGGTTTGATGTTGTGGGGCTCAGCTGCTAATATTAATAACATATTCATCTTACAAAAAAGGGCAGTGCGCGCTATATACAACTTACGGTCTAGAGATACCCTTCGTGACCTATTTAAAGAAATTAAAATATTAACGGTTGCTTCCCAATTCATCTATGAAAATATTATGCATGTAAAGAAAAACTTAGATAGCTTTGTAAAAAATAGTAATATTCATGAATTCAATACAAGAAACAAGGACAAACTTGCTGTTCCAAGACGCAGATTGCATAAAACCGGAAGCTCTTTTTTGTGTAGATGTATTACCTTCTATAACAAGATTCCACAAAAAGTCACAGAACTGCCCTTGGAAAAATTTAAAAATACTGTTAAATCCAATCTTATGAGTAAAGGCTATTACACTGTTGACGATTATTTGAAGGATAATAACGCATGGGCATAGCTTTTGTATTTGTTAATTATTACTCTAATGCCTCAGTATAGATTAGAAAAGTCCGTGGTTCTTTCATAGGTCTAGATAAATAGTTCTTTAAAACTCCAAGTAATTAAAAACGTTGATTTTCTCTTTTAACTATGAATTGTGAAAAGTGTCCTACCTACTTAATAACGTACTACTGGCTTCTTGACTCGACGACTTAATATGGGTAGCTTTAGTATGTCATGCTCACTTTAAACATTTCTGCGGTGGTGTCGTGTGAGGCGGGTCGTTACGTTCCCTCAAATATGGTTGAGCGAAACGATGGCTGGTTCATGCGTCATGCTCGTGAACGGGTGCTGCCAGTGGGAATGGGTCTGCTTCTGTCTGCTTGTATTAAGGGCGTCGTATATAAAAAATCTGTTTTATATTGTCTGTATGTATGGCACTTCTTACTCGAAACGTATATATCATAATAACTTACCTTGTTTTGATTTATTTAATTGCAATATTTTTGCTTTCTATGGTCAGTATTTGTGTATTATAAAATTCATAAGTGCTGACTATGGAAAGTAAAATATAAAATACATAAATATTGCCTATGAAAAGCTTTTGGATATTAGTTTTCAATTCGATGCCTTAACATGGGTAGCCTTAGTATGTCATGCTCTCTTTAATCATTTCTGCGGTGGTGTCGCGTGAGGCGGGTCGTTACGTTCCCTCAAATATGGTTGAGCGAAGCGATGGCTGGTTCATGCGTCATGCTCGTGAACGGGTGCTGCCAGTGGGAATGGGTCTGCTTCTGACTACCTATCTTAACGCATATAGAATTGTAAAGTTTTTTTCTTTTTTTTTTGTCTCTTGTAACAGCCTAGACTGAATAATAACTTCAAACTTTGAATTTAGCTTGAAGCCTGTAAATTGATTAAGAAAATTTGTAATTCATTAAGTAATGATCTAATTAAATTTTATTTATTTGTTAATCTTTGTTAAAGTCTGGAAACGATATACATATTTGTAAATATCGTTCCATTTGATAAAGCTGGTAAGTTTTTTGCGCCCGTTTTTCTTGTCAGCTAAAAGACGTCATAATGGGTGGTAGGGCAAAAAAATTATTTGACGATTTAAAAACGCTCATTATGTGAGCTTATTTGAATAAAGATTTTTTCATTTCATTTTCATTTCATTTCATTTCATTTCATTTCAACACAAAATGTCAAAACTTTTTTTTTTTTTAATACTTGCTGTTGTTGTGGCAGGTGGTGGCAAAGGTATAATCGCCATTCTGCTGTTACTTTTGTACATTTGTGACGTCGAAGAGACTTTATTAATTTATTAAAAAATTTTGACGCAACCGAAAATTCTGAAACTTTTTTCTAAAACTAAGGGAGCTTATTCCTACCCATTAAAAAATATTCAGCCATTTTTATTTTTTTCGGACATTCCCCATTGGTACATCGAGTAGAAAAGTTTTAATTTAAAAATAACATCATTATCGTAAATTAATCTTCTTGAGACATTCTCTGAATGTTGCTCACCACAGCAATACACACACACAGTGTCCTTATTTTTGCCTTGTTTTACCAATTTAGTCATTAAGTAATTTTATTCTTAAATTTTATGTTTTTTACTTTTAACTTTGACGTTTTTTATGTTACCGTAAATGTAGTGACGGGGATAGTAATATTTTGAGACTACTATTTAATTTGGTCGGATTCGCGCTAAAATTCGATTTCATCGCCATGCGGACCGCAGCCCAAAACAAAGAGTATTTCTTTGTTTTTTGACGCCGACAAAGAGTATATTTTTATTTTATTATTTTTTAACTAGATCAAACTGTCATAGGAGAGGCAAAGAGACCTAATTCCATGCGCCAAATAGATATTTTTTTTTACTTCATCTTGATATTTTTAGGGTTCCGTACCCAAAGGGTAAAAACGGGACCCTATTACTAAGACTTCGCTGTCCGTCTGTCTGTCTGTCTGTCTGTCTGTCTGTCTGTCACCAGGCTGTATCTCATGAACCGTAATAGCTAGAAAGTTGAAATTTTCACAGATGATGTATTTTTGTTGCCGCTATAACAACAAATACTAAAAACAGAATAAAATAAATATTTAAGGGGGGCTCCCATACAACGAACGTCATTTTTTTGCCATTTTTTGGTACGGAACCCTTCGTGCGCGAGTCCGACTCGCACTTGGCCGGTTTTTTTTTTATTTGTTTGTGCATGTAGAATCGATGCTTGTTGGTATTATCTTCTTCTTAACGTGTCGACTCGGTATATGTATAATTATATTTGTGAGGACCAGAACTCAGCCACTGATATTGCATTATCGCGTTGGTATTATTATTATGTAGGTATTATTTCGTTGAAATTGTCTTTTCTGTATTTTATAGGAAGTAGAATTGTTTTTTTTTTGGTTTGTCTGTCGGTTGTCGTCACCAAGTAGGCTCCTCCAGAATACTGGCAATGCAGTGGTATGCTCCGGTGTGCCACTGTAGCATTGCTGAGGTTGGGGCCTAGTTGGCCGCACACAAATTAGTTCGTGTAGGTACATTGTTTTCTTTTTTTGCTTTATAACTTTTATTTTTAATTAATTACCTTACTGTTTATAATGTTTTACGGTCAATAAATAGTTTTTCTTTCTTTCTTTCTTCTTTCTTTCTTCTTAGTACCTAACTAATAATATGTGTATATACTGAATGGGGAATAGTAAAAAGCATTCTCTTTAATTTTCTTTCTTTCTTATTAAGCTATGTAAGCTTGCCACAAAAATATAAATACTTATCTGTAGTTATATTACTTACTTTTATACTTACCTTTATAATTCTAATGAGTGTTCTCAGAACAGATCAAGCCTTGTTTGCAGGCGAAAAGATACATAAAAATCATATAAAATATATTTTTTAAATCAGTTGAAAATTTTGCACTTTAAAAATCGGAAACCGGGGCGCTGCCAGAACGATGGACACAAAGCGCTCGGCCGCGCGATAAAGTGCGGGAGCGAGACAGTTGCGAGTAAAATAAGTGGGTGGGGGGCAGCGAACGCACGTAAAAATTTTGCAAGCGGACTCTTAAAGTGTCAGCGTCACAATGACGTCGGCGTATGAAATGTATCGGAATGTTTACGTTGACGTCAGACGTCGAGTACTTATAGCATAAAATAGGAGAACAAGGCCTAGCATAGTGAATTAGTGACGCTGTAAGCAACCGACGGCTTTTATACGAGAGCTGTACGGCAACATCACGTTGACTCGCGACGTAAGCGTGTATCCACATTGCGAAGCTGCCTTGCAATGTGAATACACGATAATACAACTACAAATAGGTATGTCTAAAATGAAGACGGAACCAACGGTGTAGTTGGTTGCTTTTTGAGAAATGAGAAATTCCTTCAGCTTAATACGTCAATAATTGTAATTCAATAATGTAGTTTTCTAATGGCCGAATACTCAAACGCTAAATAACTTTGAGGGGCTCTCAAACGTCGTCCTGTCGCATTAAATGTCAAAGATATGACAAAGACAGCATGCTGTTTGAGAGCCCCTCAAAGTAAACTAGTGTTTGAGTATTGGCTTTGGTTAAAAAATAAAAGGTATTTTTTTTATATTTTTTTACTACAGATTAGGCCAATTTAAGAAACTAATTTGTATATTTTAACATTTGGTCCCGAATTTATTTTTTTATAAATATATTTGTCGAGCGGATATGGTCAACCGGAATGACGTCATTAGTGGCATGAAAGTTTAAGAAGGAAAACCTTTGCCATCTACTTATAGAAAAAGAACGGCCAAGTGCCATTACCTGTCATAATGACTTTATGGTTGTTTGTAAACAAATAAGTTATAGTTAATATTTCTTCTATTTTATTCATTTAATCCAGTTGTGACGGTTCTAACCTACCTTCTAAATTTGCCGCAATAATTTTTGAGGTAGTAAAATTATAATAAAAATGCTTACCAGTGGAAACTCAGCTGAAAAACTTTGTAAAAACTGACACGCCCAATCTACCCAAATTGCGAAATGTATTGTATGTATTGTGTCTATTTTGGATGTAGGCTACATGGATGAAATTGTAACGATTGCTTGTGGACTGATAAATTTGCAGGATAACATAATAAACATTGTGAAAATATGTGCATAATTTATTTCTATTTACAAACATTTAATAGTAGGGATGTGGGAAAAATTACGAGATAAGTTCATCGATATACTCTGATATATCGATAGATGTTTTTACAATATTTTTTCCAATACATTTTTTTTTGTAATTACGTATGGATTCTAATAGTCGACACTATTTTGTCACTAGAGCATTTTGATTTTTTCCTACTTTTGAGTCTTAAAAATCATCGTAAAATTCGTCAAAACGAGCCAAAATTTCGCGTAGGGGTTTATTTTGCTATTTTTTATGTTTTACAATACCTTAAAATTAGAATCCATTACTTAGTCATCATCCCATTTCATCTCATTTTTTTCTGAGAAATATTACCTATATCGATATTTTTTCACTTCCACCTTCCACCATCCCTAATGCCAAGTTCATTGTCAAAATTGTCTTTGCCCTTTTTTCTTTTTTTTTATTATAGCTGGGGGATCTGTATGTGGTGACGTCATATGATGGTCATTTGAAGGTTAAAGCTTTTTATTTGAATATTATAAATATCTTTAAAAATATAGAATTATTTTTAAATTTAATTAGTAGACACTGTACCGAAAGCTTATTCCCCGAAATGGTTTTGAGATTTCCAGTCATGTTCAAAAAGTTATCAAAGCCAATTCGGCCATAACAGTGCTAGATTGAAAGATTCTGAGATTACATCATATATTAGAACCTTGGTTGTTGTAGCTTTTGAACTCTTTTGAAGCTCAATATCACAGCTTTGGATTTGTATACCTCGTCCGAGAGTACGACGGTGCCGATGTGCAGGGTGAACACGCACTTGGGCGCGAGAGCGTCGCCGATCGAGGGCGTGGCGGGTTTCCGCTTGAGCGGCGCGCCTAGATTCACCTCTGTCATGAGGCCCACCTCGCGCAAGCTCGGCCGACACTGCTGTAATGAAGGAGACATAACACAGCGATGAAAAGTTTATCATCATTATTAGCCATACGACACCCACTACTGGGTATAAGCATAAGAATAAATAAAACTGACTAGAACGGACTCTCCCGCTTCGAACGGGCTCAAAGTAACGATATTAGCCTATCCGTTAAACAGAATACTCAGTCGGGCTGTCACGGCCGGCGTCGCCGCAGACGCGTTTGCCTGTTTTTGCGTTCCGTAATATTTTCTTTCTCTGTGCGTAAGATCTTAGAAACAAATTTTATTACAATGGCGCCAAGTTATTGTGCTGTTTGGTTGTGCATACAATGGGGAATGTCCGAAAAAAATCAAATTGGCTGAATATTTTTCTATAGGTATATTTTTTAGGTATAAATTTTTATAATTTTCGGTTGCGTGAAAAAATTTCAAAAAATCAAAGTCTCTTCGACTTCACAAATGTATGAAAGTAACAGCAGAATGGAGATTGTACCTTTGCCAACACCTGCCACAACCACAACATGGTATTAAAAAAAAGTTTCAAGACAAAATGTCAAAACTTTTTTTTTAAATACGTGTTGTGTTTGTGGCAGTTAGCGCCAAAGGTAAAATCTCCATTCTGCTGTTACTTTCATACATTTGTAAAGTCGAAGAGACTTTGATTTTTAAAAACTTTTTTACCCAACCGAAAATTCTGAAACTTTTTTCTATTACTAAGGGACCTTATTCCTAACTATAGAAAAATATTCAGCCAATTTGATTTTTTTCGGACATTCCCTATTCGAAAACAATGCCACAATTAAGTTTTTTTAGTTTCATCAGATCAGAAGGGGGAAGTACAAATGGCGGCGTTTGGGACTCGGACAAAGGAGTGTCCGTTCTACCCAGTTTTATTTATTCTTATGGTATACAAGCCTCCCCCAAGGATCTCTACGACAATCGGTCCTGCGTTTCCCGCATCCAACAGCTTCCCGCGACCTTCATTAAATCGTCGGTTCACCTCGTCGCGGGCTTACGTTGCGTCGGTCGTCCGGTACATGGTTCAGAACCTTCATGTTCCCGCCCACGGCTATTGGTTATTTTTGCTATACAACGTGAAATTTTAATCATTTTGTTCCCGCAGTGGGTGGTTCCCATGAATGATTACAAGCAACTTTTACTATGGGGCCAACTCTGATATCGCGAAAAACAAATCAGCTGTTCCATACCAAGCGCAATACCTACTCGACATTAATGTAAGAAACAGTTGATTTTTGTTCAAGATTCCAGAGTTGGCCCTATAGCAAAAGTTGCTTGTAATCATGAGTGGACCTACCCCACTGCGGGAAACAAATGATTAAAATTATTTAACAAATGATTAGTACCTAAGTATATCTCACCCATTGCCAAGGCGGCTGTGAAGTCAACCACATTGTGCGGGGTCTTGCCCTGCGACCTCACTTTTCTCACACCTTGACACTTAAATTACGATTAACTTCACAATTTGTCATGACGATTTACATGAATCAGAAAATTGGTCAGATTTGAGTAGGCTTTAATTAAACCTTCACACTTGTTCTACATACCATGTATTCTGTGCCATTACTTATTGAGGTAGGTTCAGATGCACCCACCTTTTAACGCCTCTGTGGTCTAGTGGTTCGACCACTTCTGTATGACGCAGCGGTCCCGGGTTCGATTGGAGATTGAGGGGGTTTGATTGGTGGTAAGGCTAATTTCAAGTCCCCCTGGCTAGCTACCACTATCTTACTTAAGTCTGACCAGGGCTCTATCCTGACACACGGCGCGTGAGTATGAAGCGCTCGGCGGGCATCCTCAGCGAGAACCAATTTCATACGTCGGAAAAGATAAGAGCTACGCCACAGAAAGAGGCAACTACTAGGTGAATATAATATAGGGAAGGGAGCGCTGTGCGAGCTGAATTACACTTAATTGTGTCGGAGCAAGAGTCGCTATTTATTTAAATGATTTTGCGAAGTGCAATTTCTGTACGCGAGTACTATTACTATCTATTCTGTAGTCTGACGCTATAACAATTTAAAAATGCCATTTCTCCTTTCTCTGCGAGTTTTTTGATCTGGTATGGGAACTGGCTATCTTACATTTAGAGGCAAGATAGCCAGTTCCTCAGTGATGAGGATTCCGGTGTGATGAGCGGCGTCGGGAGACGAAATAACACCAGGAAAGTCGATTCTTAACTGTTTATTTATCAGTGGCGGTACCTCCATAGAAGCCGAAAAGCCCGGCTTGCCCTAACAAAATCTTATTTACACTACTAATGAATCTCAATTAATGACAACACCAAAATATTACACGAACGTAAATTTTCGATCAAAATCAACCAGATATTAAATTTTTCAAACAACCGATCGACAGTCAAGTCGTTAACTGCATAGCATAATATAGCGTATTAATCGAACAATACACTACATCTCTCTCGCACTCGTTGGCTTGCAACCGGGCTTCGCGAATTCATATATCCGTACTCTTCTTACGTTAGCGAAACTGGTACACCACTACATACATACTACTGTAAGTATCTATAGATTCTATGAAAAATGATCAAGCCGAGCCAAAGCCTGCTTTCTATTGAATTTAGCCACAAGTGCGTACGATGACCCGGCCCGGCCGCCCGGCCGCCGCGGAAACAGCAGCCAGCTCACGATCGGGCCAATCCCTGCGCGGATTTTGTGCAATCCGGCCAATGGCTGCGTAGCGCATACAAACGGGCTAATCAGGAGCGATATCTAGTTTGGCGCGCGGCTCGTGTGTCAAGTAGTCACTTTTAACAGGTGTTATGTCAGTTTGAGCGAATGTTTGATAAAGTGTTGTGTTTTGCATAAATTAGTGTGTTTCGTTGTACAAAAAGATGTCAGAGTTCAGATTGACGGCTGATGTTGTTCCTTGTGATTGTGAAGGATTAAAATGTGTAAAAGTTTTGATCGGCGAGGGAAAGGTAAATTCATTTAACTTTGCTGAAAAAGACCAGCTCGTATTTTCAGACAGACCTACTCCAGATTTGTGTATTTTGCAAACTAGTAAGACTCACAAAAGGCAATTCAATAGAAATGTGTACAAAACTCGTTGGATTGTTGGTTGCTCTCATTTTAATAAATTATATTGTTGGTATTGTATCTTTTTTTCGAACTAAAAGAACGTATGTATGGAATTATACCTCGGGTTATGACGATTTAAATAATTGCTTTTTTCAAAGCCGCTGAAGGCATGACATTACTGACGTGTTTCTAAATTACCGTTTAGTATTGTGCTAGCTAACAGTCTGCTTTTATTGAACTCGTCAAGTCAAGAAACGAAGAATGTGCTTTTTTTTGAACTTGTGTTTTTTTTTAGCTTTTGGTCTTTGGGCTTGCCCTAATCTCAGACCCTAGGCACGCCACTGTTATTTATTTAGAGAAAAACAGGGTTTTTATAGTAATTCCAAAAAGGTCAATACGTTAATGTTTTACAATGACATTTAGCTTATTTATAAAAGTATCCGATTACATGTTACATGTTTACTTTAACTAAGAAAATAGAATATTAATTTATAATAAAAACAATGTTAGCTTCATACGTCACTGATGATGACGTTGTGTACCACACTACACCTTCCCCCTTTTTTTTTGGCAAAAATTAAGAATCTGTAATTTTTTGTTAAACATATCATAACTACTTAGTTAAATATCAATATTAAACTATACATTGTTACACGTAATACAAATCATTCTTACTTAAAATAACAAACAATTGTTTACATTCTAAAAATATACAAATTAATATTATGGTCATCTTGCCTATTACTTATAACATAATCTAGTTTATCAGATACAGTCAATCCCTTTTTTTTAATTTTTTTTATTGTAATTATATTCTTTTGTCCTATTTTTGTGTACTATTATTTCTTTACCCGAAACTAATATTTTGACGTTTACACCTTGATCTTCAATAACAGTATATGGTCCTGAGTATACGGGATCCATCTTATCTCTATTTTCCTTTTTTACTAATACTAAATCTCCTATTTTATAATTAATTGAATTAGTATTTAAATCATATTTTATTTTTCTATCAATTTTCGTTTTAATCAAATTATTTCTAGCATCCTCTTGGGATTTTTGTAATCTATACTTAAGTTCCAGAGCATATGAATTAAAGTTATATATTGGATCTACTTGATTAATAATATTACTTGGTATACGACATAGTTTACCAAACACCAATTCATACGGTGTATATTTAGTTGCGGAATGTACCGTCGTATTATAGGAAAAACACCAATATTGCAACCAATCTGACCACTGATAAGCTTGATTATTCGTTTGAATTCTTAAAAATGCTCCTAATGATTTGTGAATTTTCTAAAGCACCAAGGCTTTCGTGGTGATAAGCAGTTGATTGCAATTTGTTGATTTTTAAAATCTTACATACTTCTTGCATGGTATTCGAAATGAATTCGGTTCCCCTATCTGTCGCTATCTCGTTAGGGATTCCATAACGTAACATAAAGTTATCAACAAACGCTCGTGCTACGGTATCCGTTTCCTTATTTAGTAGCGGATATGCTTCTACGTACTTCGTAAGCTCGCACTGTAACGTTAATATATAACAATATCCATTTGTATCTTTAGTTAATGGTCCAACCAAATCCAAATATATTTTGTCCAAAGCCGTTGTTGCCGTACTAGTAATACACAGTGGCTGCTTAATATTTTTGTGAAATTTTTGTTTTTGGCATTTATCACAATTTTTTACAAATTTAATAATGTCATTGTCCATTCCTGGCCAATAGTAATAACGCTTTACGTTATTAGTCATCCTTTGAATGCCTGCATGCCCACTGGTCGGCAGTAAATGAAAATCATTTAATATGACTCGTCTGTCATCCTAAAGCATGTTCCAGACGGATTAAATCACGCCTCCCAACAGAGGTGACCTTGCTTGATTTAATCCATCTAGACGGCAGATTTAATCCAAATTTCTCCAACCAATCCAAATGACCTTCAACGTCCTTGGTGGAAGGGCGCGAGTTCCAACACAGGCACGGTAATGATATTTATCAGTACTCCAACTTCATATACTGCCCGGCATTTATATTGGCAAGATAAAAACGAGACAAAAGATGTGCAGCGCCACAAATTTTAGTGTTTGTGGCTATTGCGCATCTTTTGTCTCATCTTTCTCTTGCCAATTTATATGCCGGCATCTGTACAAATAGTCGAAAAGCGAGTCGTACCTACGCGCCTCGGCCCTCGAGTTCAGTCTGCAGTCTGCACTCGGTACACAAACAGTCGCGAATGCGCCGCAGTGATGAACGAAAGATGTACGTAGGTCAGGTACTATTGAGGTAATAAATATAATAGAAAAAATACTATAAAATATCGACTCAGCCGTCGCAGTTCAGACGGGCTCAAATGGCTCGGCTGCTACGGGTTACGGGTGAGTCGATTTTTTCTAGTATTTTTAGGGTTCTGTAGCCTAAATGGCAAAAAACGGAACCCTTATAGATTCGTCATGTCTGTCTGTCTGTCTGTCTGTCCGTCTGTCTGTCCGTCCGTATGTCACAGCCATTTTATTCCAAACGTATTAAAATTACACAATTGAAACTTGGTTGGTAGATGTATTCTGTTAACCGCTCAACGATTTTGACACAAAAATAACAAAAATAAAGATTAAGGGGGGGCTCTCCATACATGGAACTGAAACTGCGAACGTGTGGGGTGTCAATAGATAGGTCTTTAAAATTGACATTGAGGTTTTTAAGACAATTTTTTCTCAAAGTCTACCGTTTGAAAGATATACTCCGCCAAAGTGGTAAAATGTTTATCCTCCCCCCTTTAACTTTTGAAATAAGAAAGTGAAAAATCTAAAAAACATATATGTATATGTAACATGTAGATAACATATATGTAACATGTAGATCTTAATAATTACTTTCAATGAAAATTGGTTTGAACGAGATATAGTAATTAGTTTTTGAGATACAGCACATTTTCCATAACCGCAAATATAACTTTGTCATTCATACCAACACTCTGAAAAACAAAGTTATTTTTGCAGACGAAAAATGATAATGGTATTAAATATGGTGTGGTATAAGATATCTACGGAACCGTACGGCGCGTTGCCCAAAACGCACTTGGCCGGGTTTTTTCTATTATATTTATTACCTTAATATAGAAATAACATTCTAAATGCCAAAAGTCTAAAAATTCAATAGGTACTATTGATTGAAATACAAGTTCTTACTATTGCAAAGTGCAGATTGTGCTGTTTTTATTATAAATATAATTAACTAATAATCCAGAGATAACATTTTTAAATACCTGGAAAGTCCGAAAACTAAGATTAAGTATACTTAAAATATTATATAATACGTAGGTATTGTACTAAGGATTATTAAATAATTTGTTTCTCCCATCAATAATGTATTTTTTTTTTATTTTTATTTTACCATTAGTTTTGTTAATCTAGTTATATTATTGCCTTGAAATTAATTGATTGAACCAGCGCGGGTTTATTTAGGTAATTATTTCAAGGACAGGGCCGAGTTACAGTACTGATAGATATCATTACCGTGGAATGGGAACAAGTGTCGGCGCTAGGGTTGCCAACATGTCTAAGGCGAAATATAGTATTTTTCAAATAAGGCTAAAAAAAATTAGTACACTTTAAAATAATATAGTATTTTATGGAAAAGGCAAAAATTAGGCAAATATATTATTATATTTTACTTTTTTAATTTTTATAAAAACTATATTTTTTGAACTTTTTGCATTTTTGAACAATGTTTTGGTCAAAATCATAAACCATAAATAAAACAATCATGAATCAAAATAAAAGTCTCATATTATTTTCTACAATCAATATTAATTAAATATAAGTAAATTAAAAACTTGTTTTTAACTTACTTACGATTGTATCAGAATAACTGATTAAGTTTAGACATGAAAGAAATTCGTCCATAGTTAAAGATATATTTCGACCATGGATTAAGATTTAATTAAGTTGTCAATTTTATATTTACAAGTTTGGAACGCAATAAGACAGATACGTTCAGAATTCAGATACAATACACTATACACATAGTATTTGTTATATGGTGTGACTATACACTACACGCTATCGAATCAGTCAAAATGCACGATCACAAATTAAAAAAAAGAAACATTTGTTTCTTAGCGATCGATGTTGAAAATATAGTATTTTTGCGTACTATATATTTCTTCAACAGTATATAGCACGCAGACCCGAAACATAGTATAATACTAAATATTATTATAGTATGGTTGGCAGCCCTAGTTTCGGCGCTTGGATGTAAACTCGTGTAGCCGCAACACAATCCACGGATGGAAACCACGCCCCCATCAAGCTTCCACCAAGGTGACCTTGGTTGGGAGGCGTGATTTAATCCGTCTGGAACGTGCTTTACTATTTATTTTCTTGACACCTTTTACTATACATAGTCGTGGTCCGGACCTTGACCTATATTTATTATTTATATATTGAGCTAGCTCTGTTATAATACAAGTGGTGTCATCATTTTGTAGTATGCATACTTCATTTATCTTTTTACCGACTTCAAAAGGAGGGAGGTACTCAATTCGACCAGTTTCTTTTTTTTTTTTTTGTTTTTTGTATGTACACCGATTACTCGAAGACGGCTGGACCAATTGAAATGATTCAAACGTTATTACATTAGGTAAACTTCCAAGTTGGTCCCATTTTTTTAAATTTTGAAATCGGTTTAGTACTTTTCAAGTAATCTTGAAAAAAAGCACGAAAATAGTATGATTTTGTGTGAACTACCTCGATGATCAGTCGTATAACTTCTTTGTTTATGAACTGAATAAGATAATTATTTTTTTGTTGGAAAAGGGATATCTTAAGTGTAGTTCTTTAACCGACTTAAAAAAGGAGGTTCTCAGTTTGACCCGCATGTATGTATGTTTCTCCGCGATTAACTCACGTTTGGCTGAGCCGATTTTAATTTCTACCTAAATAATATACCTACACTATCCTTAGAGCATACAGAACGGGAGAAGGCATATACAGGCACCCCCTTTCACCAAAGTACATGACCAATTTGGTCGTGTCAGTTTATAAAAACTAGTTGGTCGCGAACACTCGCCATTTTGAAAGACTACATATCGCCGAACGCAGCTCCGCGAAAATGGTGAATTGTGCGGTGATATTGTGCAAAAGGCGATCTGAAACTTCAAATTTTAATAAGGACGGAATTTCCTTTCACACGTAAGTATAATTTTATTAACAAACTATAATATAATCACGAAGAAAACCCAGTTTGTTTAGTAAAGCCAACGACAGAGATTGCGATAGCAAAACGATATCAAACACCATGGTAGAAGTCTTAGTGCTGTGACAAAGTTGAAGAAGACGAATGAACGAAGTCAAAGAGAATGAATGTGATCTGATCAGTACATAAATTTTTCAATCATTAGTTTCTCTGATGTTGTCTTGATTTCAAAAACACAAGTGATTTATTGGCATTTTCAAATTTTAGGCATTAACAAATCACAATGCTATTTTTATATTAAGATAATTAATAGAAGAAACACTAGAAAGAATACGGGTGTCAATTTTTGTCTAGTGTTTTTTCTATTAAATTGAAACTTGTGCGATGGTATATCTATATGGGTACCTATCAGAATGTCTAAACTTAAAATGGCAAAGTTAAAAATGTCAAAAATTTGAATGTCTAACGATTAAAATGTAAAAAGTTCAAAATATCAAAAACGAAAATGTCAAACGGTCAGATAGTCAAAAATTAAAATGTCTAAGTTCAAATGATTAAAACTTAAAATGTCTAATAGTCCAAATACATATTATGACGTATAGAATTTACTCATTTTCTTTCATTTAGGTATCTTATTAATTAGGTTAAATAACTGTGTGTAGATTTTGTAATTTACTTGTTCCACTTTATATAAAAAGGCAAAATTATTAACAGTGTTTCATTGTTGGACATGGGGTGTTTCTTCCACCTAGGTGTACACAATGAAACAATTCCCATTTTCTTTTAAAGGTCTTGTTATTGGTTATGTATCTATTTATTAATGAAACTATAAATGCCATACTATACCTAATTGAGTAGACTCCGTTCCTGTAAAAAATGGAATTCATATCTACAAAAATGAGAGAAATATGAGACTCAGAACCTTTGGTGTTTCATTGTACCACACTACACCCTACCCAAAACCGAGTTTCATCTAAATCCATCTTGGATTTTTCCTATTTTTAACATTGCGTTGCTGTTTTGTTGTCGAAATAGTACCCATAACCGAGTTTTTTCTAAATCGGCCCATAAACAAAAAGTTGGCCGCCATCTTGGATTTTTTTATATTTTTAACATTGCGTTGCTGTCTTTTTGTCGAAATAGTACCCAAAACCGAGTTTTATCTAAATTGGCCCACAAACAAAAAAGTTGGCCGCCATCTTGTATTTTTATATTTTTAATATTGCGTTGCTGTTTTGTTGTCGAAATAGTTCCCAAAACTGAGTTTCATCTAAATCGGCCCACAAACAAAAAAGTTGGCTGCCATCTTGGATTTTTTATATTTTTAACATTGCGTTGTTGTTTTGTTGTCGAAATAGTACCCAAAACCGAGTTTCATCTAAATCGGCCCACAAACAAAAAAGTTCCGAACAGACTCTAAGTTACAGATAAGAAGCCTTCGAATAGAATGTTAAAATATAATTTAAACATTAATTGTGATGATAAATGAATAAAACCTGTTTTGAAAATCAGTTCTTTTATCGGTATATTTTCCATGTGCAACTTGGTATGTTTCAGTATTTTTTTGAGGTGCTTCGTTATTTTCGTAAAATTCAATCTGGCCACACTGCGGAGCGCGGTTCGCGGAGCGCCGCAGGGTTGCGTTCCGAACCTACGCTCCGGGTGCAACCAAACGCTCTAACGGCGGCGGCGTTCCAAACATTAGAGCGTAATTTTAATTTTTAAAATGATCATAGTAGATCCTCAAAAAACGGATTTTATTTGATTCAAAATAAAGCAAAGTTTCAATTATTCCTATTCCAAATGGAAAACGAAGACTTTGTACTGTTAATGACATTTAAAGATCTTGGTTGTGTCGAACATTAGAGTGAGTTAAAAAACCGGCCAAGTGCGAGTCGGACTCGCGCACGAAGTGTTTCGTACCAAAAAACGGCAAAAAAACATGTTTGTTGTAAAAACAGAATAAAATTAATATTTAAGGGGGGCTCTCATACAACAAACGTATTTTTTTTTGCCATTTTTTAGTACGTAACCCTTCGTGCGCGAGTCCGACTTGCACTTGGCCGGTTTTTAACATTGCGTTGCTGTTTTCTTGCCAAAATACTACCAAAAACCAAGTTTCATCGAAATCGGCCCGCAAACAAAAAAGTTGGCCGCCATCTTGAATTTTTTTTTTTACATTTTAACATTGCGTTGCTGTTTTCTTGTCAAAATACTACCGAAAACCGAGTTTCATCGAAATCGGTCCGCAAACAAAAAAGTTGGCCGCCATCTTGAATATTTTTTACATTTTAACATTGCGTTGCTGTTTTCTTGTCAAAATACTACCAAAAACCGAGTTTCATCGAAATTGGTCCGCAAACAAAAAAGTTGGCCGCCATCTTGAATTTTTATTTTTTTTAACATTGCGTTGCTGTTTTCTTGTCAAAATACTACCAAAAACCGAGTTTCATCGAAATCAGCCCGCAAACAAAAAAGTTGGCCGGCATCTTGAATTTTTTTTACATTTTAACATTGCGTTGCTGTTTTCTTGTCAAAATACTACCAAAAACCGAGTTTCATCGAAATTGGTCCGCAAACAAAAAAGTTGGCTGCCATCTTGAATTTTTTAATATTTTTTCATTGCGTTACCTTGCGTTGTTATTTTTGTGTGAAAATGGTACCAAAAACCGAGTTTCATCGATATCGGCCCATAAACAAAAAAGTTGTCAGCCGCCATCTTGGAACTTATTTTTTCATTATTATTTCCTAATTGAGTACTAATTTAAGATTTATTTTATACTTATTTAGCCCTAAATTAGTAATGATTTACAATTGAAATTATGATTATCATACATCCTTTCCATATCCTTTCCATAATTCCTATAATTCCTCGCACTTATGATGCAAGAAGAAGAAAAAAAAGAGAAAATACTAAGAAAAACTTTTTCTTTTTCTTATTTTAAGAGCATTAAAAGAAGGAAAAGAAACAAATTTGGAAAAAATATTCTTACCTTCTAGAAAAAATGACAATAAATAATTCAAAGAATAAAACAAGAATTTTGAAGTGTCTATCTTATTTTTCCTATATATTTTTAAAATTCGAAAAGGCAAATTACATCGTGCCAACCCTTAGGGCTGGTTTACATTATCTTAGTCTTTAGTAGAGTGTTTTAGGAGAGTAGAAGTTCATTACGTGGTGTGTTTGACGTTCTTTTAAAATCGACGAACATGCCAAGCAATGTATTTCTACTCGCTACTCTACTCGGTCGTCTACTTGCCTAATGTAAACCAGGCCTTACACTTTTAGTCGTTGCGTCAACTGTCTAGACGAACGGCGGCTTTTGCGCCAACACAAAGGGCGATGTCCGACTGTAAGAAAAATACTCTCTAGGCTGTGGTATTACCGATGATTAGAGTAGTAGTATTAATTATTATTAGAGTAGTATTACACAATCAAATTTTTTTTGATGAGATTTTATTAAAAATAAGTTAAAAAAAGTAAGTAGAAAAATATTTGTTTACTTATACCAAATCAATAGCCTTGAACCGCACCCTGATTATCTAAAAATAAACTATTTAGCGACCGGTTTCATTCCATATACATTGCTTCTTTTCTTTGGTATGTTTTTTTTAATCCAAAAAGAAGTAGCAATGGATCACTATCATCTATGAACTGCAACCGGTCACTAGGTGGTTTCTAATTAGATAATCAGCCCGCGGAGGATATGACTATTGACACAGTCAAAAAATATAAATTTCACTTTTTTGCTTGATAGTACTCACCTTATGATTGCAATCAAGTTTAAACCTTATTACCGTGGAGCAAAGTTTAATATTGATCGACAGCCTATATTCAGAGTACTATGTAGAAGTTAACATTCGATTTTTAGAAAATTGCAATGAAGAATTCTTTTTTTATTTATATCGTAAGAATCACAATTTCACTAACAATTTTTTGATATATTTATTTGTTTATAACTTGAACCCGTTTCTCTGGAATCACCATTGCCAGAAACGTCAAGTTAGCAGCCCACTTTGAGATCGTAATATCTCGGCTTGTACTGAAGCAATATTATTGAAATTTTGCGTATACGATTCACTATTTCCTAACAATTTTTTGGCATATAAATCACATTGATACGAACTGTATTTCTTAAGGTGTCTTTGCTTGATAGTACTCACCTCATGATTGCAATCAAGTTTAAACCTTATTACTGCGGAGCAAAGTTCAATATTGATCGACAGCCTATATTCAGAGTACTATGTAGAAGTTAACATTCGATTTTTAGAAAATTGCAATGAAGAATTCTTTTTTTATTTATATCGTAAGAATCACAATTTCACTAACAATTTTTTGATATATTTATTTGTTTATAACTTGTACCCGTTTCTCTGGAATCGCCATTGCCAGAAACGTCAAGTTAGCAGCCCACTTTGAGATCGTAATATCTCGGCTTGTACTGAAGCAATATTATTGAAATTTTGCGTATACGATTCACTATTTCCTAACAATTTTTTGGCATATAAATCACATTGATACGAACTGTATTTCTTAAGGTGTCTGCTAGCTTGACGTCAAGATAGCAGCCTCACCAAGATACTCAAATATCTTTTGAACCATAGTATCACTATTTATATGCTATAGTTCACTATTTATAACTATTTACTAACAATTTTTGACCTAGTCAAAACCTTCTAATTCCATGGTGAGGCTGTCAACTATACGCTAATGGTGCAAATCACAAAATCAAAATGAAGACATTAATTTTTTTTGGTCGTAATCATAATCACTCATCTTCAAATCAAAGCTTCTAATCATTCAATTTCATCGGTCTTTTTATGTCCCACCACTAACCTTAACGCAAGGGCAAACTTATTTATGTCGGTAAGTTTGGCGCTGCCGTCTACGTGATCTGTCAGAATTTGAACTAAGATGGTTAGTTCCGAATTTGACCACCTGCCAATATAACTTTGTGGTCATTCTGTTTTTGTGTGCGTGTGTAACATTATGACTTTAAGCTTCAAAAGTGTGCGTGAATATGAAGTTGTGTGCTGTGCGTGTGTACCTCGTCTCCCCCCAAAATCGGTGAACAAAATCTAGTGTAGGAGAGCGCTCTTGCTTACTCCCGTTCTGTATGCTCTAAGAATGTGATTAATAGAAAGTGTTGATAGCGTAACGTTTTGAAAAGAATTGATACAGCTACCATTGTCGCTCATAATCATTTTGACTAGCTAGGGCAATCTCTAATTGTAAGTCTTAGAGCATACAGAACGGGAGAAGGCATATACAGGCACCCCCTTTCACCAAAGTACATGACCAATTTGGTCGTGTCAGTTTATAAAAACTAGTTGGTCGCGAACACTCGCCATTTTGAAAGACTACATATCGCCGAACGCAGCTCCGCGAAAATGGTGAATTGTGCGGTGATATTGTGCAAAAGGCGATCTGAAACTTCAAATTTTAATAAGGACGGAATTTCCTTTCACACGTAAGTATAATTTTATTAACAAACTATAATATAATCACGAAGAAAACCCAGTTTGTTTAGTAAAGCCAACGACAGAGATTGCGATAGCAAAACGATATCAAACACCATGGTAGAAGTCTTAGTGCTGTGACAAAGTTGAAGAAGACGAATGAACGAAGTCAAAGAGAATGAATGTGATCTGATCAGTACATAAATTTTTCAATCATTAGTTTCTCTGATGTTGTCTTGATTTCAAAAACACAAGTGATTTATTGGCATTTTCAAATTTTAGGCATTAACAAATCACAATGCTATTTTTATATTAAGATAATTAATAGAAGAAACACTAGAAAGAATACGGGTGTCAATTTTTGTCTAGTGTTTTTTCTATTAAATTGAAACTTGTGCGATGGTATATCTATATGGGTACCTATCAGAATGTCTAAACTTAAAATGGCAAAGTTAAAAATGTCAAAAATTTGAATGTCTAACGATTAAAATGTAAAAAGTTCAAAATATCAAAAACGAAAATGTCAAACGGTCAGATAGTCAAAAATTAAAATGTCTAAGTTCAAATGATTAAAACTTAAAATGTCTAATAGTCCAAATACATATTATGACGTATAGAATTTACTCATTTTCTTTCATTTAGGTATCTTATTAATTAGGTTAAATAACTGTGTGTAGATTTTGTAATTTACTTGTTCCACTTTATATAAAAAGGCAAAATTATTAACAGTGTTTCATTGTTGGACATGGGGTGTTTCTTCCACCTAGGTGTACACAATGAAACAATTCCCATTTTCTTTTAAAGGTCTTGTTATTGGTTATGTATCTATTTATTAATGAAACTATAAATGCCATACTATACCTAATTGAGTAGACTCCGTTCCTGTAAAAAATGGAATTCATATCTACAAAAATGAGAGAAATATGAGACTCAGAACCTTTGGTGTTTCATTGTACCACACTACACCCTACCCAAAACCGAGTTTCATCTAAATCCATCTTGGATTTTTCCTATTTTTAACATTGCGTTGCTGTTTTGTTGTCGAAATAGTACCCATAACCGAGTTTTTTCTAAATCGGCCCATAAACAAAAAGTTGGCCGCCATCTTGGATTTTTTTATATTTTTAACATTGCGTTGCTGTCTTTTTGTCGAAATAGTACCCAAAACCGAGTTTTATCTAAATTGGCCCACAAACAAAAAAGTTGGCCGCCATCTTGTATTTTTATATTTTTAATATTGCGTTGCTGTTTTGTTGTCGAAATAGTTCCCAAAACTGAGTTTCATCTAAATCGGCCCACAAACAAAAAAGTTGGCTGCCATCTTGGATTTTTTATATTTTTAACATTGCGTTGTTGTTTTGTTGTCGAAATAGTACCCAAAACCGAGTTTCATCTAAATCGGCCCACAAACAAAAAAGTTCCGAACAGACTCTAAGTTACAGATAAGAAGCCTTCGAATAGAATGTTAAAATATAATTTAAACATTAATTGTGATGATAAATGAATAAAACCTGTTTTGAAAATCAGTTCTTTTATCGGTATATTTTCCATGTGCAACTTGGTATGTTTCAGTATTTTTTTGAGGTGCTTCGTTATTTTCGTAAAATTCAATCTGGCCACACTGCGGAGCGCGGTTCGCGGAGCGCCGCAGGGTTGCGTTCCGAACCTACGCTCCGGGTGCAACCAAACGCTCTAACGGCGGCGGCGTTCCAAACATTAGAGCGTAATTTTAATTTTTAAAATGATCATAGTAGATCCTCAAAAAACGGATTTTATTTGATTCAAAATAAAGCAAAGTTTCAATTATTCCTATTCCAAATGGAAAACGAAGACTTTGTACTGTTAATGACATTTAAAGATCTTGGTTGTGTCGAACATTAGAGTGAGTTAAAAAACCGGCCAAGTGCGAGTCGGACTCGCGCACGAAGTGTTTCGTACCAAAAAACGGCAAAAAAACATGTTTGTTGTAAAAACAGAATAAAATTAATATTTAAGGGGGGCTCTCATACAACAAACGTATTTTTTTTTGCCATTTTTTAGTACGTAACCCTTCGTGCGCGAGTCCGACTTGCACTTGGCCGGTTTTTAACATTGCGTTGCTGTTTTCTTGCCAAAATACTACCAAAAACCAAGTTTCATCGAAATCGGCCCGCAAACAAAAAAGTTGGCCGCCATCTTGAATTTTTTTTTTTACATTTTAACATTGCGTTGCTGTTTTCTTGTCAAAATACTACCGAAAACCGAGTTTCATCGAAATCGGTCCGCAAACAAAAAAGTTGGCCGCCATCTTGAATATTTTTTACATTTTAACATTGCGTTGCTGTTTTCTTGTCAAAATACTACCAAAAACCGAGTTTCATCGAAATTGGTCCGCAAACAAAAAAGTTGGCCGCCATCTTGAATTTTTATTTTTTTTAACATTGCGTTGCTGTTTTCTTGTCAAAATACTACCAAAAACCGAGTTTCATCGAAATCAGCCCGCAAACAAAAAAGTTGGCCGGCATCTTGAATTTTTTTTACATTTTAACATTGCGTTGCTGTTTTCTTGTCAAAATACTACCAAAAACCGAGTTTCATCGAAATTGGTCCGCAAACAAAAAAGTTGGCTGCCATCTTGAATTTTTTAATATTTTTTCATTGCGTTACCTTGCGTTGTTATTTTTGTGTGAAAATGGTACCAAAAACCGAGTTTCATCGATATCGGCCCATAAACAAAAAAGTTGTCAGCCGCCATCTTGGAACTTATTTTTTCATTATTATTTCCTAATTGAGTACTAATTTAAGATTTATTTTATACTTATTTAGCCCTAAATTAGTAATGATTTACAATTGAAATTATGATTATCATACATCCTTTCCATATCCTTTCCATAATTCCTATAATTCCTCGCACTTATGATGCAAGAAGAAGAAAAAAAAGAGAAAATACTAAGAAAAACTTTTTCTTTTTCTTATTTTAAGAGCATTAAAAGAAGGAAAAGAAACAAATTTGGAAAAAATATTCTTACCTTCTAGAAAAAATGACAATAAATAATTCAAAGAATAAAACAAGAATTTTGAAGTGTCTATCTTATTTTTCCTATATATTTTTAAAATTCGAAAAGGCAAATTACATCGTGCCAACCCTTAGGGCTGGTTTACATTATCTTAGTCTTTAGTAGAGTGTTTTAGGAGAGTAGAAGTTCATTACGTGGTGTGTTTGACGTTCTTTTAAAATCGACGAACATGCCAAGCAATGTATTTCTACTCGCTACTCTACTCGGTCGTCTACTTGCCTAATGTAAACCAGGCCTTACACTTTTAGTCGTTGCGTCAACTGTCTAGACGAACGGCGGCTTTTGCGCCAACACAAAGGGCGATGTCCGACTGTAAGAAAAATACTCTCTAGGCTGTGGTATTACCGATGATTAGAGTAGTAGTATTAATTATTATTAGAGTAGTATTACACAATCAAATTTTTTTTGATGAGATTTTATTAAAAATAAGTTAAAAAAAGTAAGTAGAAAAATATTTGTTTACTTATACCAAATCAATAGCCTTGAACCGCACCCTGATTATCTAAAAATAAACTATTTAGCGACCGGTTTCATTCCATATACATTGCTTCTTTTCTTTGGTATGTTTTTTTTAATCCAAAAAGAAGTAGCAATGGATCACTATCATCTATGAACTGCAACCGGTCACTAGGTGGTTTCTAATTAGATAATCAGCCCGCGGAGGATATGACTATTGACACAGTCAAAAAATATAAATTTCACTTTTTTGCTTGATAGTACTCACCTTATGATTGCAATCAAGTTTAAACCTTATTACCGTGGAGCAAAGTTTAATATTGATCGACAGCCTATATTCAGAGTACTATGTAGAAGTTAACATTCGATTTTTAGAAAATTGCAATGAAGAATTCTTTTTTTATTTATATCGTAAGAATCACAATTTCACTAACAATTTTTTGATATATTTATTTGTTTATAACTTGAACCCGTTTCTCTGGAATCACCATTGCCAGAAACGTCAAGTTAGCAGCCCACTTTGAGATCGTAATATCTCGGCTTGTACTGAAGCAATATTATTGAAATTTTGCGTATACGATTCACTATTTCCTAACAATTTTTTGGCATATAAATCACATTGATACGAACTGTATTTCTTAAGGTGTCTTTGCTTGATAGTACTCACCTCATGATTGCAATCAAGTTTAAACCTTATTACTGCGGAGCAAAGTTCAATATTGATCGACAGCCTATATTCAGAGTACTATGTAGAAGTTAACATTCGATTTTTAGAAAATTGCAATGAAGAATTCTTTTTTTATTTATATCGTAAGAATCACAATTTCACTAACAATTTTTTGATATATTTATTTGTTTATAACTTGTACCCGTTTCTCTGGAATCGCCATTGCCAGAAACGTCAAGTTAGCAGCCCACTTTGAGATCGTAATATCTCGGCTTGTACTGAAGCAATATTATTGAAATTTTGCGTATACGATTCACTATTTCCTAACAATTTTTTGGCATATAAATCACATTGATACGAACTGTATTTCTTAAGGTGTCTGCTAGCTTGACGTCAAGATAGCAGCCTCACCAAGATACTCAAATATCTTTTGAACCATAGTATCACTATTTATATGCTATAGTTCACTATTTATAACTATTTACTAACAATTTTTTGACCTAGTCAAAACCTTCTAATTCCATGGTGAGGCTGTCAACTATACGCTAATGGTGCAAATCACAAAATCAAAATGAAGACATTAATTTTTTTTGGTCGTAATCATAATCACTCATCTTCAAATCAAAGCTTCTAATCATTCAATTTCATCGGTCTTTTTATGTCCCACCACTAACCTTAACGCAAGGGCAAACTTATTTATGTCGGTAAGTTTGGCGCTGCCGTCTACGTGATCTGTCAGAATTTGAACTAAGATGGTTAGTTCCGAATTTGACCACCTGCCAATATAACTTTGTGGTCATTCTGTTTTTGTGTGCGTGTGTAACATTATGACTTTAAGCTTCAAAAGTGTGCGTGAATATGAAGTTGTGTGCTGTGCGTGTGTACCTCGTCTCCCCCCAAAATCGGTGAACAAAATCTAGTGTAGGAGAGCGCTCTTGCTTACTCCCGTTCTGTATGCTCTAAGAATGTGATTAATAGAAAGTGTTGATAGCGTAACGTTTTGAAAAGAATTGATACAGCTACCATTGTCGCTCATAATCATTTTGACTAGCTAGGGCAATCTCTAATTGTAAGTCTTAGAGCATACAGAACGGGAGAAGGCATATACAGGCACCCCCTTTCACCAAAGTACATGACCAATTTGGTCGTGTCAGTTTATAAAAACTAGTTGGTCGCGAACACTCGCCATTTTGAAAGACTACATATCGCCGAACGCAGCTCCGCGAAAATGGTGAATTGTGCGGTGATATTGTGCAAAAGGCGATCTGAAACTTCAAATTTTAATAAGGACGGAATTTCCTTTCACACGTAAGTATAATTTTATTAACAAACTATAATATAATCACGAAGAAAACCCAGTTTGTTTAGTAAAGCCAACGACAGAGATTGCGATAGCAAAACGATATCAAACACCATGGTAGAAGTCTTAGTGCTGTGACAAAGTTGAAGAAGACGAATGAACGAAGTCAAAGAGAATGAATGTGATCTGATCAGTACATAAATTTTTCAATCATTAGTTTCTCTGATGTTGTCTTGATTTCAAAAACACAAGTGATTTATTGGCATTTTCAAATTTTAGGCATTAACAAATCACAATGCTATTTTTATATTAAGATAATTAATAGAAGAAACACTAGAAAGAATACGGGTGTCAATTTTTGTCTAGTGTTTTTTCTATTAAATTGAAACTTGTGCGATGGTATATCTATATGGGTACCTATCAGAATGTCTAAACTTAAAATGGCAAAGTTAAAAATGTCAAAAATTTGAATGTCTAACGATTAAAATGTAAAAAGTTCAAAATATCAAAAACGAAAATGTCAAACGGTCAGATAGTCAAAAATTAAAATGTCTAAGTTCAAATGATTAAAACTTAAAATGTCTAATAGTCCAAATACATATTATGACGTATAGAATTTACTCATTTTCTTTCATTTAGGTATCTTATTAATTAGGTTAAATAACTGTGTGTAGATTTTGTAATTTACTTGTTCCACTTTATATAAAAAGGCAAAATTATTAACAGTGTTTCATTGTTGGACATGGGGTGTTTCTTCCACCTAGGTGTACACAATGAAACAATTCCCATTTTCTTTTAAAGGTCTTGTTATTGGTTATGTATCTATTTATTAATGAAACTATAAATGCCATACTATACCTAATTGAGTAGACTCCGTTCCTGTAAAAAATGGAATTCATATCTACAAAAATGAGAGAAATATGAGACTCAGAACCTTTGGTGTTTCATTGTACCACACTACACCCTACCCAAAACCGAGTTTCATCTAAATCCATCTTGGATTTTTCCTATTTTTAACATTGCGTTGCTGTTTTGTTGTCGAAATAGTACCCATAACCGAGTTTTTTCTAAATCGGCCCATAAACAAAAAGTTGGCCGCCATCTTGGATTTTTTTATATTTTTAACATTGCGTTGCTGTCTTTTTGTCGAAATAGTACCCAAAACCGAGTTTTATCTAAATTGGCCCACAAACAAAAAAGTTGGCCGCCATCTTGTATTTTTATATTTTTAATATTGCGTTGCTGTTTTGTTGTCGAAATAGTTCCCAAAACTGAGTTTCATCTAAATCGGCCCACAAACAAAAAAGTTGGCTGCCATCTTGGATTTTTTATATTTTTAACATTGCGTTGTTGTTTTGTTGTCGAAATAGTACCCAAAACCGAGTTTCATCTAAATCGGCCCACAAACAAAAAAGTTCCGAACAGACTCTAAGTTACAGATAAGAAGCCTTCGAATAGAATGTTAAAATATAATTTAAACATTAATTGTGATGATAAATGAATAAAACCTGTTTTGAAAATCAGTTCTTTTATCGGTATATTTTCCATGTGCAACTTGGTATGTTTCAGTATTTTTTTGAGGTGCTTCGTTATTTTCGTAAAATTCAATCTGGCCACACTGCGGAGCGCGGTTCGCGGAGCGCCGCAGGGTTGCGTTCCGAACCTACGCTCCGGGTGCAACCAAACGCTCTAACGGCGGCGGCGTTCCAAACATTAGAGCGTAATTTTAATTTTTAAAATGATCATAGTAGATCCTCAAAAAACGGATTTTATTTGATTCAAAATAAAGCAAAGTTTCAATTATTCCTATTCCAAATGGAAAACGAAGACTTTGTACTGTTAATGACATTTAAAGATCTTGGTTGTGTCGAACATTAGAGTGAGTTAAAAAACCGGCCAAGTGCGAGTCGGACTCGCGCACGAAGTGTTTCGTACCAAAAAACGGCAAAAAAACATGTTTGTTGTAAAAACAGAATAAAATTAATATTTAAGGGGGGCTCTCATACAACAAACGTATTTTTTTTTGCCATTTTTTAGTACGTAACCCTTCGTGCGCGAGTCCGACTTGCACTTGGCCGGTTTTTAACATTGCGTTGCTGTTTTCTTGCCAAAATACTACCAAAAACCAAGTTTCATCGAAATCGGCCCGCAAACAAAAAAGTTGGCCGCCATCTTGAATTTTTTTTTTTACATTTTAACATTGCGTTGCTGTTTTCTTGTCAAAATACTACCGAAAACCGAGTTTCATCGAAATCGGTCCGCAAACAAAAAAGTTGGCCGCCATCTTGAATATTTTTTACATTTTAACATTGCGTTGCTGTTTTCTTGTCAAAATACTACCAAAAACCGAGTTTCATCGAAATTGGTCCGCAAACAAAAAAGTTGGCCGCCATCTTGAATTTTTATTTTTTTTAACATTGCGTTGCTGTTTTCTTGTCAAAATACTACCAAAAACCGAGTTTCATCGAAATTGGTCCGCAAACAAAAAAGTTGGCCGCCATCTTGAATTTTTTAATATTTTTTCATTGCGTTACCTTGCGTTGTTATTTTTGTGTGAAAATGGTACCAAAAACCGAGTTTCATCGATATCGGCCCATAAACAAAAAAGTTGTCAGCCGCCATCTTGGAACTTATTTTTTCATTATTATTTCCTAATTGAGTACTAATTTAAGATTTATTTTATACTTATTTAGCCCTAAATTAGTAATGATTTACAATTGAAATTATGATTATCATACATCCTTTCCATATCCTTTCCATAATTCCTATAATTCCTCGCACTTATGATGCAAGAAGAAGAAAAAAAAGAGAAAATACTAAGAAAAACTTTTTCTTTTTCTTATTTTAAGAGCATTAAAAGAAGGAAAAGAAACAAATTTGGAAAAAATATTCTTACCTTCTAGAAAAAATGACAATAAATAATTCAAAGAATAAAACAAGAATTTTGAAGTGTCTATCTTATTTTTCCTATATATTTTTAAAATTCGAAAAGGCAAATTACATCGTGCCAACCCTTAGGGCTGGTTTACATTATCTTAGTCTTTAGTAGAGTGTTTTAGGAGAGTAGAAGTTCATTACGTGGTGTGTTTGACGTTCTTTTAAAATCGACGAACATGCCAAGCAATGTATTTCTACTCGCTACTCTACTCGGTCGTCTACTTGCCTAATGTAAACCAGGCCTTACACTTTTAGTCGTTGCGTCAACTGTCTAGACGAACGGCGGCTTTTGCGCCAACACAAAGGGCGATGTCCGACTGTAAGAAAAATACTCTCTAGGCTGTGGTATTACCGATGATTAGAGTAGTAGTATTAATTATTATTAGAGTAGTATTACACAATCAAATTTTTTTTGATGAGATTTTATTAAAAATAAGTTAAAAAAAGTAAGTAGAAAAATATTTGTTTACTTATACCAAATCAATAGCCTTGAACCGCACCCTGATTATCTAAAAATAAACTATTTAGCGACCGGTTTCATTCCATATACATTGCTTCTTTTCTTTGGTATGTTTTTTTTAATCCAAAAAGAAGTAGCAATGGATCACTATCATCTATGAACTGCAACCGGTCACTAGGTGGTTTCTAATTAGATAATCAGCCCGCGGAGGATATGACTATTGACACAGTCAAAAAATATAAATTTCACTTTTTTGCTTGATAGTACTCACCTTATGATTGCAATCAAGTTTAAACCTTATTACCGTGGAGCAAAGTTTAATATTGATCGACAGCCTATATTCAGAGTACTATGTAGAAGTTAACATTCGATTTTTAGAAAATTGCAATGAAGAATTCTTTTTTTATTTATATCGTAAGAATCACAATTTCACTAACAATTTTTTGATATATTTATTTGTTTATAACTTGAACCCGTTTCTCTGGAATCACCATTGCCAGAAACGTCAAGTTAGCAGCCCACTTTGAGATCGTAATATCTCGGCTTGTACTGAAGCAATATTATTGAAATTTTGCGTATACGATTCACTATTTCCTAACAATTTTTTGGCATATAAATCACATTGATACGAACTGTATTTCTTAAGGTGTCTTTGCTTGATAGTACTCACCTCATGATTGCAATCAAGTTTAAACCTTATTACTGCGGAGCAAAGTTCAATATTGATCGACAGCCTATATTCAGAGTACTATGTAGAAGTTAACATTCGATTTTTAGAAAATTGCAATGAAGAATTCTTTTTTTATTTATATCGTAAGAATCACAATTTCACTAACAATTTTTTGATATATTTATTTGTTTATAACTTGTACCCGTTTCTCTGGAATCGCCATTGCCAGAAACGTCAAGTTAGCAGCCCACTTTGAGATCGTAATATCTCGGCTTGTACTGAAGCAATATTATTGAAATTTTGCGTATACGATTCACTATTTCCTAACAATTTTTTGGCATATAAATCACATTGATACGAACTGTATTTCTTAAGGTGTCTGCTAGCTTGACGTCAAGATAGCAGCCTCACCAAGATACTCAAATATCTTTTGAACCATAGTATCACTATTTATATGCTATAGTTCACTATTTATAACTATTTACTAACAATTTTTTGACCTAGTCAAAACCTTCTAATTCCATGGTGAGGCTGTCAACTATACGCTAATGGTGCAAATCACAAAATCAAAATGAAGACATTAATTTTTTTTGGTCGTAATCATAATCACTCATCTTCAAATCAAAGCTTCTAATCATTCAATTTCATCGGTCTTTTTATGTCCCACCACTAACCTTAACGCAAGGGCAAACTTATTTATGTCGGTAAGTTTGGCGCTGCCGTCTACGTGATCTGTCAGAATTTGAACTAAGATGGTTAGTTCCGAATTTGACCACCTGCCAATATAACTTTGTGGTCATTCTGTTTTTGTGTGCGTGTGTAACATTATGACTTTAAGCTTCAAAAGTGTGCGTGAATATGAAGTTGTGTGCTGTGCGTGTGTACCTCGTCTCCCCCCAAAATCGGTGAACAAAATCTAGTGTAGGAGAGCGCTCTTGCTTACTCCCGTTCTGTATGCTCTAAGACACTATCTAATACAAAAAGTACCTACACTAAAAATAAAAAAATAAAAAATTGTTTAAAAAAACAAAAAACCGACTTCAAAAAACCTACCTCTAAAAAGCAACAAATAATATTCGTAATAATAAAACACGTCTATTGAAGTCGGGTGGGGCTTTTAGAATAAAAAAAGGGATTTGTACTCCAGCCCCACCCGACTTCAATAGACGTGTTTTATTATTACGAATATTATTTGTTGCTTTTTAGAGGTAGGTTTTTTGAAGTCGGTTTTTTGTTTTTTTAAACAATTTTTTGTGTCTTGCAAAACATATCTAATTCTCTCGCTAGGAAATCTCGTTTCGTACGCGATCGAAAACTAGGGGCGACACACAATGTTAATAAGGATGGCGAGTATATTATAATATTATTTTGACTGGAAATATAGTCTTTTTGTTTTAATATTTTATAAAAGTCATTTTTGTTAAAACTTAATTCAGGCAAATTATTTGGTTTCTTAGGAACCCCAACTATGTTCGGTTGATCAGTCCAATCACAGCTAGAATCCATGGAAACAGAATCATTTACCTGTTTTTGCTCTTCCTTTCGTTTCTTTTGTGCTCTAGTCATTACTGACATTACATTCTTTGTCATATTTTTAAGTTCGTCACTAGTAATTTCAATCCTGGATAATGCATCTGCAGCTGCATTTTCCTTACCCTTCAAATACTCTACCGTGAAATCGTACTCTTCTAGGCTCAAACGAAACTTAGTGAGCCTACTCGATGGATTATTCATGTTAAATAAATAAATCAAAGGGCGATGATCTGTTAAAATCCTAAAGCTACGTCCATATAAATATGGACGAAAATATTTTACTGCCCAAACGATTGCCAACAACTCCTTTTCTATGGTTGGATAATTTTTTTCTGCCGAATTTAAAGGTCTGCTTGCATAAGCTATCGGCAAACCGTTTTTATTGGATAATACGCATCCTATAGCTATACCCGACGCGTCCGTGTGTAACACGAACTCGTTATCGCTCGAGAAATCTGGGTATTGTAATAAAGGTGGACTGCTGATAACTGTTTTTAGCCGTTCGAAAGCTTTATTACAATTTTGATTCCAATTAAATTCTACATTTTTCTTTAATAAATTATTTAAGGGTTGGGTGATTTCCGAAAAATGGGGAATAAATTTTCTATAATAATTCACAAAAGCTACAAAACGTCTGACCTCGTCAGTACTTTTTGGCACTGGGTAATTTTGCACTATTGAAACTTTTTTTGGATCTGGTTTTATTCCCTCGGGGGTTACCACGTGTCCCAAATACAAAATTTCCTTTTGTAAAAAGTTACACTTTAAGGGATTTAATTTAAAGTTTACTTTTCTTAATCTTGTAAAAACATCTATTAAATTTTTATTATGCTGATTAAGGTTACGGCCCATGACAATAATGTCGTCTAAATACACTATACAATGCAAATAATTAAGACCGGACATAGCTATAGTCATTGCTCTACTAAACGCATTCGGACTTGTTTTTAAACCCATTGGCAATCGTTTCATTTGATAATGTTTATCCGCAATAAATGCAGTATACTTTCTGCTTTTTGGATCTAATTTTATTTGGTAATAACTCTGATTTAAATCTAACGTGCTAAAGTACATAGCACCAGTTAAGGAGTCTAATATTTCGGTTATATTCGGTAACGGAAATTTGTCATTTTCAATCACCTCGTTAACTTTTTTATAGTCTATTACCAATCTCCATTTCTTTTCGCCGCTTGAATCTGTCTTTTTGGGAACAAGTAACAATGGACTTGCCCATTCTGACTGTGACTCTTCAATAATATCATTTTCTAACATTTGTTTTATTTGTTTATTTATTTCCGATTTTTGCGCTTGAGGTAAGCGATACGGCTTACTATAAACTGGAGAAGTATTAGGTTTCAACCGTATATTTTGTTCATATAAGTTAGTTGTATTTAATGAGTCTCCCGGTAAATGAAAAATATCGGCAAATTTTGCACATATATTTGCAATGGTATTTTTTTCTTCTGTGTTTAAATTATTTAGCTTTAAAAGCGAAAATAATAATTTCACTCGATCTGCATTGTTTTGACATTGTTCAAAAGAAAAACAAAAATAGTTACTCAATGGTCTTATCTGTGGAGTGAAGCTATTTAAAATTACGTCTTCGTCACGAGTGTTTAGTATTTTAATAGACATTTTCCCATTCACGCAACGTGTTATGGTATTTGCTACAAAGATTCCTTCTCCGATTTCACTAGACAAAACAACACAATCACCTTTGTAATTATTAGATATTTTTATTATCGATTCACACCGCGCAGGTATTTTTATTTGATTTGAGTTTATACATCTGTTTTTTAATTTTAAATTCAAAGGTATATTAAAGAATTGATCATTATGGTTCAAAGTAATTATCTCTTTTTCAAAGTTTATAACACATTTGTATTTAATTAAAAAGTCTTGACCAATTATTCCATCTACATTTAACGGTAAGTTGGAAAAAACATGAAATTTATGATTAAATGATTTTTTTGTTATGCACTCTAGGTTTAATCGAATCGTACCGTAAGATGTAACTTTACCTCCTAAACCATCGATGTATGTGACCTTCGGCGTAATGTTCTCGCCGGTTGATAGTGCGACGTCACGTTTAATAGCACTTAGTGACGCGCCTGTGTCGATTAACCATACGTAAGTTTTATTTTTTATTGAAAATTCAACTGAATTCATATGACTATAAGTCAGAATGTAG
This sequence comes from Agriphila geniculea, assembly GCA_943789525.1. NCBI lineage: Eukaryota > Metazoa > Arthropoda > Insecta > Lepidoptera > Crambidae > Agriphila > Agriphila geniculea. The sequence continues at coordinate 26,923,724 of OX038871.1, forward strand.
TTGCCACTCTCGAAAAAACTGTAAGTTGTCATTATTAGTGTTGTTCGAATCTTCTACTGCCGCATTTATTTGGTGTTGTCTAAAATTTTTATTTAGTTTCCTACCGCGACTGAAATTTTGGTTATTTACATTATAAGTACCTCGCAGCTTATTTTGCTGGAAAGGTTTTCTTGTTTTCGACAAGAAATTCGAGTTTGTATTTGCAAACCGTGGGTACCTGCCTACATTTCTGTAGTACGTTCCGTTAAATGGTTTCCTGCAATTGTAAGTGTAACTTTTTCCGCGCGCATAAAATATTTGTTCAGGATTTGTTGAAGGGGTCATTGTCACCTCTTCATCTTTTGCACCCTGAATCGCGTCCTTTAATGACGAATAACCACATGCTGATATAATTGTGTTCAGCCTTTCGTTTCGTAATCCTTGTGCAAATCTATTAATAGCCGTTTTCTCATTTAAGGGCTTTAGAACACCATAGGCCTCCGTATTACCGTTAGCCTGTGAAATTGTAAGGTTTACAAAAAGACCTTCAATTTCTTGTCCGAATTGTTCTATAGTTTTACTTCCTTGTTTAACCATCATTAATTCTGTACATCAGAGCCAACTGGTCGGATGTCCATATTTGATACTTTACAGGAGAAGGAATTTTAACTTTTAAACGTTGATTACTAACTTAGACTACTAAGTTTACGAAAAATCTTTAGGTGAGTAAAATTACTATTTAATAATGATTGTTTTTCGCTATACTATTTCATCCCTTCTCCAAGAACAGTAACGCAATTAAATCTGAATTATAAAAAAGGAGCAACATCCGACCTTAAAAATGAGGGTATTTTCTTATGACATGGTCGGATAATAACATCCGCTGTTTTGGTTCTAAAAAACATTAACTTTGAATAACAATTTTAGGGCTCATATTAAGATCTGACCAAATGGTTCGAAAACAAACATGAATCCAATAAATATTATGTGAAAATAAGATATTTTGGTCCGGGGATATTTGACCTGCTCTTACAAATACACATCCGACTTTTTCTTGAACATTTAAGTTTTTGAGATAATAACATTTTAAAAGAAACCCAGAAGCAAGAATTGTATTATACCAAAGAAAAATAAATAGTACCAAGTAGGTAGGTTTATTAAAATAAATGTAATAAGTAGAACAATTATTATCATTAGAATGCAGCTGATTATTCGTCGCCGCCTAGAGTCTGATCGGTCTCGCAGTGAACATCGCTTGCAGTGCTGTCGTGATGCAGATTTTTGTAAAAACCATGGAATTCTGCCGGTATCTATTGTAAAAGTGTCATAATATCTTTGTATTTGACAGAGGATATCGGTTTTTCCGTATCTTAATATATAAAATCGTAAACTGAATGACTGACTGATCTATCAACGCACAGCCCAAACCGCTGGACCTAGAGACTTGATACCTCATACAGTGTAGGCATCCACTAAGGAAGGATTTTTGCAAATTCTATCCTTAAGGGGGTGAAATAAGGGATGAAAGTTTGTATGAAACTCCCTCAGTTTTGAAGCTAGGATCTTCAAATTTTGTGTTTAAGCTGACGATTGAAAATCAATAAATACGGGCAGTGGCGTAGCGATGGGGGGCCGGGGGGGCGGCCCGCCCCAGGCGGCACTTTTTAGGGGGCGGCAAAATTTCACAAAAAATATTAAAAAAATATATAAGTACTACACTATCATTGACGATTTTGACCAAATAATCATATCGACGGGTGAAAGCCTATTTGGTTTAAGCGACATTTTTGGAACTTTACAGGAGAGCGTTTCAAAGTTTTTAATTTCGGAAAAAAATTTATTAAAACAAAACGGTTTGTTAATTTTGCCTGAAAGTGTTACAAACTAGTTTCGTTTTAAAAGTCTCAAATTCCGGTTACATTCTTCACTTTGTAAAGATAAAAATTTTGAAAAAAAATGTCGCTTCATTCAAAATAGCCATATAATGGAGTAAGGTAAAATGATTTAACCGCCACTTTATTCTGCTGACAGTTTCAAGCAAAATGGCTTAAGTGTTACTTTGATTGTCTTTCAGAGTCTGGCTAAGTGCTTTAACCGACATTCTATCAATTGGATAGAATAAATCTATTTTGTTCAAACTCCAAAATTAAATATTTCAGAGTAAAATCATAATGGCTTAAACAACAATTTGAAAACAACAGCATTTGTTTTAAATCGCATCTGTTTGTATAACTTTTTAAAGAATGGTGAATGATACCATGCAATAATTTCTCATTTAAAAACTTCAATGTTATTATTATTTATTATTATTATTATTTAGAAGGGGGGACACCAGCGAAGCCAGACGGGTGATCAGTCACCTTGATTGGGACCATTTCACCCATTTCCCCAAATCCCCGGAGGGAGAGGCGGGTTATCATTTACCCCACTGGCGTCGGACCCTCGAACCTACCTGTACGCTTACAGTACCTGCTGAGTTGACTTATCGTTAACTGCTTTAGATCCTCTTCCTTAAGCTTATCCACCCCAAAGAGCTCCCAGCGCAGTGATGCGTATATCGGGCATTCTGCCATGAAGTGGTAGCTTGTTTCTTCTTTTTCTTTACATTGCGGACAGATGGGATCCTCTGTCCGTTTGATCACTGATAGGTGTCTGTTTAGTGGATAGTGTCCTGTCAGTACACCTACAATCGTTCTTATATTTCTCCTGCTTCGTTTCAGCAATTCTCAAGTTTTCTTCTTGTCAACCGATTTGATGAAGATCTTGGACTGTCTACAGTCCTTTCTTTCCATCCATCTTTGGTTGGTTTCTTTGATTGTTCGAATTTCAATAATGTTCTTAGTAATTCTATGTGTGATTGGCAGTCTTGGTTCAGGGCCAATGAAAGGTTCACCAGCCCCTATCCTAGCCAATTCATCGGCTTCATCATTGCCTTTGTTACCTTCGTGTCCAGGTACCCAGGCAATTTCCACCTCAAACAAGTTTGCAAGTTCCTGAATGCTTTGTTTGCATTCCTTCACCAAGGCTGAGGTAGTCTCCGTTTTGTCAAGGGCTTTGATGGCAGCTTGACTGTCACTGTATATTATTATTTTTCCTATGTTATGGTTGCTTATCTCACTTTTGATCATGTGCGCACACTCCAGTATCGCGAATACTTCCGCCTGGAATACGCTGGCGTATCTGCCCAGATTGAAAGTGGCTCCTTTTGTATCGGGTTTAGCTATGTATACCCCAGCACCCGATAGCTTAGTCGATTCTTTTCTTGACCCATCAGTGTAGCATACCGCGGTGCTATCCAGATCGTCTTGTTCTAGTTTCCAGTTTTCTCTGGATCTGATGCTTATTCTGTACTTTTTGTCGAATATCCTTTCCTTTTTTATTAGGTCATTATTAACCAGTATCATAGAAAGGTTATCTTCGTACTTCTTCCCTATTTCTGCGTGACCTTTATCAGTATGTCTTCCTATCCATAGGTTGTAGCTCTCTTTTCGATTTCAAGATCTATAGGACTAAGGCCTAGTATCATTTCTAAGGCGGCCGTGGGAGTCGTTCTCATGGCTCCTGTTACCATGATGCTAGCTAGTCTTTGTACCTTTGTGAGTTCTTTTCTGTTATATTCTAGTTGTGTCTTATGCCACCATACTAGTGCTCCGTGGAGAATTCTCGGTAGGATGATTGCCCTATAGATCCATTGGACCACTTCGGGTTTCATGCCCCAATTCTTGCCAACGGCTCTTCTGCACTGCATGAGAGCTGTCATTGCCTTTTTGCTAGTTTCTTTTATGTGTGTTCTATAACTTAGGGTGCTGTCTAAGACTATCCCTAGGTATTTAAACTCCTTTACTATCTCAAGTTCTACATTCTCAATGTTTATTGGGATCATGCTATCAATCTTTCTTTTATTTGTGAACAACATTAGTTTAGTTTTTGTAGGGTTGAAGTTCAGTCCCTTGTCCCTACACCATCTCAATGTTGTCATAATTCCGCTTCTCATTATATCTCTGACCACGCTTAGAACTTTGCCTCTTACAAGTAACAGGCCGTCATCCAAATACGCTTGGATGTATATGTGCATAGCAGTGATCTTTGTAACTAGTTCATCTATTAAGATACACCATAGCAGTGGAGACAGACAACCTCCTTGGGGAAAGCCTCTTCTAGCTTTGATGGTGTATTTGGTGTCTGATAGTTCTGCTTGTATAGATCTGTGTTGTAACATGTTGGTGATCCAACCTGATATTTGCTTTGTTACACCTTCTCTGTTTAGGGCTTCCACTATAGATTGCGCAGACGCTTTGTCAAAGGCGCCTTCAACATCGAAGAAGCACGCTAAAGCGTATTCTTTGTTTGAAGTTGATCTCTCTACTCTGACTGCCATGTCGTGGAGGGCTGTCTCGATGGATTTCCCTTCCATATAAGCATGTTGGTTGTCATGTAGTGGTCTTTTACTTTTGCCTATAGTTTCTCTTATATGTCTATCTAGTATCTTTTCCAGTGTCTTCAGTGGGAACGAGGAGAGGCTGATACATACCCGCGCGAGTCAAATACGTCGGCGGCAAACAATCATTGTTTGATGCAACGTTGCAAAATTGACACATAATAATATTTGCATGTCTGAACGGACATAGATATCACTATTTTGAGTTTTGATAAGTGCTTCAAGTAACACAAAGAAAACTTGAGATATGTTGGACCGACACTCAATTAAGTTATAGAGTGTGGATAAATTTCTGAAACGACATTATAGTCAAGTTTTGCATACAGACGATAATGATTTAAACAACATGTTATGATGAAAATATATAAAGGCAAAAAGGTTGAAGCGACATGACATATTTTTTTTAGATTCAAGCTAAATGTTTTAAGTGACAGCCTTGATGATTTTTATGTAAAGCAAAATGTTTTAAGCGACGGTTACTCCTAAAAAGTAGTTGGAGGCAAAACGCTTTAACCGCCATCGAGTACTATTATTGTGAAAACACAAACAGTTTAAACGGGTTTTAATCAAACATTTGTATGGTTCATATCCACTGTCTCTAAAAATGGTATTGATTTTTTGGCGTTTCATACACCAATGCTCTAAAATGAGGCCGAAATTTTCATTGGTTTAAGCGCCAAAAAAGTGCTCCGATATTTATGGGACCTAGCTCAATCGACGCAGAAAAATCCGCTGATTCCAAATATGTATATAACTCTATATTGCCCTAGGTGTCGCTTAAACCAAATAGGCTTTCACCCGTCGATATAGTATGGCCAGGAGCGCGCGGCGCGCTACGCACGCCGCGACTAAGCTGCACTGTCGTTGGTGGTAATGATTTTTACCAAACTATTATCACCGTATGGCCCAGACAGAGCACGCGTCTACATAAAAGATTATGCACCGAAAAAAACCTGAAGAGTTAATTTTTAGTAAATAAATAAGGTAGATAATTATTACTTATTTAAAAAAAATAATTACTGATTTTCTTGACTTATAATGAAAATAGGGGGCGGCAAAATTCGGGTCCGCCCCGGGCGGCACAAACACACGCTACGCCACTGAATACGGGTCTCAGCGTTTTTCAAAATTCTACCCCCGCAGGGGTAAAAAGGGGTATGAAGTTGTGTATAGAAGAAAATCCTTCATTTTCGAAGTAAAAATCACTTAATTTATAATATATGCTTATGGAAGAAAATCTAACGCAACTTATATTGTTATTGTTAGTACTTCAACCCCTATGGCGATGAAATAGGGGTGAAATGGGTAAATAAACCTAATATAGATATGGATGTCGTTATTGGGGTTTTCTGGTATGACGATTGCGAAAATGACATTTATTTTGAAGTCCAACACGGTGGACATGATTTAACCCCCTAAGGAGTGAAAATGGGGTTCAAATTTTGTATGGAAAAAGAATATAAAATAGACATTATAACTTTAAACTTCGTAGGAGCACGTCCAAAAATAAATAGGCTAACATATATATTCGGAGATTTTGAAAATCAACCCCTTAGAGAGGGTAAATGGGGTTAGTAAACATAAAAATCGATATGACACCTTCATACTTATATTTCCAGCTTTCCTTAACTCCTGGAATATCCTATTGACACGAGGATTCATGCTGTAAAGTTTAAAACACTGCATTTGATAATAAACATGAATAATTATTTGTTCCACCCGCGATCGCAACACGAACAAACTGGTTTTTACATGACACTCACTGCCCGTCGCTAGCGCTACTGGCCGTGTGCGTCCGCGAGTGGTCGGCGCTCGTCGAACGTATGTTATCGTTTTGTCTCTTTCTAACGCCCATTATAAAATTATGCTATCTCTTTCACTCTGGAAGTTGTGTGGATTTCCCGAACCAAAAGGTCTGATGTTAATTTCAGACGCTACGCTCTAAAAAAATTTCAGAAACGATATGTCTTATATGAACATAAGACCTACTTTTAAACCGTTATTTCAAATTTACTAAAGGTAAAAAGTCTCAACTAAACATTAGTTGTTTTTGCTCTAAAGCCATGTGGACATCCGACTTTTTTTGTATGCTTAACTTTGTGATTAAAAGAGATAGCGAAATAATGATAAGAGAGCCCGAAAGAGGACAAAAAATTAAGTGTGTTCTAGAACAAAAGTGATTTTCGTAAAAATTGGACATCCGACCTGTTGGCTCTGATGTACAGAATTGTTTTTGTAATGCGGTATCCGACTTTTTAGTGAGGAGATGCATTTTCATGTCATCAACCATTTGTTTCACGTTATCGTAAGTACCTGACAATCTAAGTTTAGCACTTTGCGACAACCTTGTTTTTAGCACAAAATTGATTAATAGTTGTGCATCCGTGTCTTTAATCATTGTAGAATATAATTCTACCGCGTCAATTAATTGGTTTGTGACGGCTTCTGAGCCATTCATGGTTGGCAGTAACGAGACTGCTGTCTTTAAATCAAAACCGTCTTTTGAAGCCATTGTTTCCTCTTTTACCTCTTCGTAAGAAGTTAATATTTTGTTATACGTATCTGTTATTTTTATGTAATAAGTTTGAATTAACTTACTATCCTCTACCGATACTTCCGATTTTTCTACTTTATTACTATATTGAGATATATATTTTTCGATTTGCTCATACAAAGTTTCTACCTCTTCAAGTTTCTTTAGACCTAACGCTTCTTTCCTACGTTTCGGACCTAGTTTTCTTATATCTTCTTGTAACTTCGTAATTTGTTCAAAATAAGTTTTAATCTCTGTCATAATAATAAAAAAAAATTCAGCAACTATAAATTCTTAACATAGACAATAAACAATGAAATAGTAATGTTAGTTTACCTCTTAATATTAATTTTCTACACGGTGCATCTTCTTTTTTCTTGCCAAGGAGCTCTATACGATATCTTGTTTTCGCATCACTACTGCAACAGCTTGGCGCTCAATTTTCTTAGTAAGGCACTTGTTGAACTTCTTCCAGGCCAGGTAAACGAATATGATGGACATTATTGCCACCAAAACAGCAACCATGTATACCAGGGACGGCACGTGCTTCTCTGCTGTGTTTTGCGCTGCACTATTTCCTGCACCATTCTGTGCTATGATGATTTCTTCTTTTTTGTCTTCGTTCTTTGATGACTGTCCTCCCATAATATGATTTGATGTAGTATTTCTCGTGGTTTTTGAAGAGAAAAAAAATCACGCCGTTAACGCGTACCGCGACTATTACTGAGGCTCGGAACCCATACGGCACCAGCACTGCCTAGAAGCAGTGGACTGGCAGGGTCGCCATGTGATGAGCGGCGTCGGGAGACGAAATAACACCAGGAAAGTCGATTCTTAACTGTTTATTTATTTAGAGAAAAACAGGGTTTTTATAGTAATTCCAAAAAGGTCAATACGTTAATGTTTTACAATGACATTTAGCTTATTTATAAAAGTATCCGATTACATGTTACATGTTTACTTTAACTAAGAAAATAGAATATTAATTTATAATAAAAACAATGTTAGCTTCATACGTCACTGATGATGACGTTGTGTACCACACTACACCGGGTGGAGTGCGCTTACACTTTCCGCGTTATCGTCACATAACATCAGGTGAGGTGAAGGCCAAGCTCTATCCCGTTGTGGATTAAAAATCCCGCAGAGAAAGGAGAAATGGCCAGTCAGCTAAGCAGTTTCGCAGATTAAAAACATAGATTTTTATTTTATAGATTGAATGGAGCTTTCGTTTCACCTATAACTTCAAGAAAGACAAACTACTTTCTACTTACCGAGGTACTTAACAACCGTAGACCCGTACCCATTTGGACCTGTTGCATATTATTTATTCTTTGCTTGTTGCTCTGTCATCACATATTCATATCACTTTATACCTACAGTAGGTAAGTTCCAGTTTAACAGTGAACTTACGGTCACTTAAGGCATGATGTGATAATCGGCTATTATATCGACCAGAATACAGCAACCAGTGTCACTTTCGAACATAAAGAATAGGTTCTTTATTACGGTGTTTACTAACTACGAGCAAAACTAAATAAAAAGCAGAAAGCAATAAAACATACTCGTACAATAGGACGGCATTTATTATAACTTAACTAACTACAGTAAACAATATATTCCACTAACTAATTTTGGTATACAACAATGTCACAGAAATACTTTTACAATAAGTAATACATTACGAAAAAATACTAGATTGCTTATACTGGCCATAGACGCAATAGTGTACCGTCCGGTACATTTGACAGGTATATCTGACAGGGTTTTTCGGAATACCTGACAGGTTTATCACTCCAACAATTTACTGGAACAGGGGGGATATTACAACCTCTTAAAACTTTCCAGGTTTATGAATAGCTATAGTTACATCTCTTTCTCGCTGTATAGCAAATAAAATAAACGCAATGATAGCCATTCAGAAAACTGGAAAGTTTTAAGATGTTGTAATACAGGGGCATGGGCCCAATCGCTGTAATTTTCAACCATATAAAACTAAACCGTTACCGTTTTAGTTTCGTTTACAGAAAAATACTTACTAGTTTTGTTAACATTTTTGAAAGATTTGGCCTAGTCCCTAGCTAGACATATCTTTCAAAAACTAGACACCCTAGGCCCTAAGGTGTGTAGGGGTCTAAAATTAGAATCCTAAAGCTAGACAAAAGATTTTAGGTAAATACATATAACCTAAATGACAACGCAATGGTTTTGGTTTATTGTTCGGGTAAACCGTAAAACTGTCAGGTATAATTTAGTGATCCTAAATTTTAAAACAAAACTTAACTATTAAAGGCACATAATTTTAGGATTTTACTCATTTAACGATAAATTCGAAGTTATTACTTAACTATATACATAACTGCAACGTATACAATTCGAACTAACGAAACGGCTAAAACAAAAACTAACAGAATATGAAACAAAAAAATTTAGTAAAAACATAATTACTTTTATTTTTAACGCATCGTGTCACAAAATTTAAAAACTATCTGTTTCAAACGAAAACTAATTATGTAAAAATAATGATAACAATGGCTACGGGTACCTACTGTATACATTAATATATTAATAATAGAATACTTTAATACAGAAATACCTACTTAAAATCACAGAATTAATTGTTATATTAATTACATACAAAAAAGAGCATGTTTCATGTTATTTACGATTAAGTTTACGCTTTGTCTCAGCCTTTCTCATGGCATGCTGCTATTTTAACGGTAAATAAAAAATAAATTTGATAGCTGTCATTCGATTAACATTATTCATAAATATTGTTACTACTACCTATCTATCAGATATTAATCACAGATTTAAAAAAGTAAAAGTATACAAGTTAAAATGATGGTCTCCTTTCACCACTGTACTTTCTAATACTACTACACTAATAAAATATATTTTAGTATTTGCGCACAATATTCCTTAGTACCTGCGACTGCGCCGGGCGTTGCGTGCTCAGTAGTTCGCGGCAGCGCGCTAGTTCCACACTCACTGCTTGCAGCGCCTCTTCCACCCGCTGCGATACACTATCCAACATACATGCATTTTATTACTACAACCTTCGATCCGGAATACCCTAGGTACACCCCGGGCACTCCATACAAGCGCCACGTTTCAACTACCTATTACAAAGACGCTACACAGTGACGTTTTTGCACACGCGCAACTGTGTGCGTGAAGTCTAGGGCTATTGAATGAGCACACGATTCGGCACACGAACTGGCGCGGTGGGGTGAGGTAATTGATTGTGGGGCGGGGCGGAGTTTCCTTTCTGTACGGTAGTACTTATATCTATTCTGTGCCCTAGGTCCGCTCCGAGTCTCAAAACGGACTTCGGAATAACCCCACACTTTCAAACTAGGAGCATATTTACACAAACAAAACTGCAAATAAGGCTTTTTAAACGCTGTAGGTCGTTTACTTAAGTGCCATATTTGCATGCTGTTTTAGTATGTGAAGTATTATCAAGGGGATTCTTGGTCGAAGACTATGTGAGTAAACTACTACTACGTTATTTCTAGTTTTCTAATGCATTTGCTATACTTTACTAATACTATTCTACTGTAGACAATATGTACTTACGAATCATTGATGGCAAAGTTCACTTTGGCCTCTGTTGTTGATAGTTTTTTATCTATAAAAATAAGAAATACGATAAATTAAAATTATTTTAAATAAATAAGAGCACATTTTTTTGTAGTACAGTTCGATTAAAACAAGAATGTGCACAAATGTAACGTCATCCTCATCCTGAAACTTCAGTACAATTTAAACCCGCTACATACAGACGGAATCTTATTCGGAATTCCGAAACGAAATATCGATAATGTATGAAAATTCCGAACAGAAAAATACCGCATGTGTATGGTAAATCCATAGATTTGTATTGATTAGCTGCGTTCAGAATGATTCCGTTTAGGAATACCAAATCAAAATTCCGTCTGTACGGGGCCAGCCTTATATAGAAAACTGACACGATGTCATCACGACATCATACATGTGCACATTGTTATTTTAATTGCATAGTGAGAACATATGTTTCAGGAGAAATTAGTAAGAGGAGCTCAATAGCGCAGTGGGTTAAGCGCATCTCCTTGCATTCTTGAATCTTGGCAACTTTCACAAGGATAAAAATTGGTTTTATATCGAGTTCTGCTTCTTCGTGCTTCGTACGATAAGGTTTCAACATCCACTAATCCGCATAGAGCCCGCGTGGTGGGTGGGCCTATTCTCTTTATTTACACAAATTTGGGCTAATGCCCCAGCAGTGAAGGACATTAATAAGAAATCTCTGATGTGCAAGCGGTATTTCAGATTCTAAGCGCTGATTTTTCTAACTTATTAATATAATTGAAATGAAATGAAAAATGTTTTTACTAACATAAATCATACATAATAAAAAAAAAATTTAAAACACGACTGCCCGCCAAAAACGAATTAAAAAGTTAAAAAACAAGTGTCATTGCAGTCGGGGGACCGTTTTGTGGAACAATTTTAATTAAGAGTTTTTTAATTAACTTTTTAGTTCGTTTTTGGCAGGGCAGTCGTGTTTTTAATATTTTTTATAAATTTATTTATTTTTGTTTCACACATTTTAGTGATACATTATATATATTTGAAATGTGCTCATTGAGGCCTTTCACTAAATGCCCATATTGTAATAATTGAAAAAAAAAATTCACATTTGATAATGCCGTAGTACAGTCCGCCATATTGACTTTTTTCAAAAACAATATAGCCAGTGTCACTCGAATTGATGTAAGAATTCTAACGATACCCCATACATCCAAATCCGTTGAGCCAATTAGATGTTATAGTGGAATAAAGAAGCACACATACCCACAAACATACATGAACCCTGAACATACACTCCTTTTTTAAGTTTTGTAAATAACATATGAAACAACCCCAGTAAGTAATTCTAGAACACTTGTATTGGGGAGCTTCGCTTAGTACCCTTGCAACATAGTACATGTTAATAAAAACTAAAAATAAAAAGTGATCAAAGTAACATTGAGTTTTTGTGTAGGTAAGTATCAGTTTTGTGTGTACGTGTACTTGTGCATGTGTGAATGATTTTGATGGTAGTTCCGTCTCACCCCTGACTGGGCTGGGCAGTTCTCCCTCGCTGAGCGAGCCGTAGTCGGTAACGGGCTGCGAGTACGAGTCCGTGTACGTAGTCGTTGCTTTGTCCTCGCCGGGCGACCGCGTGCCCCTACGCGGCGATTTGCCTAAAGAAGCCAGTAGAATTTAATTTAAAGGCCTTGACCGAGCAATGAAGCGCTTAGCGAAGCTTGACAGACTGATCGTACTCGATCACGTTTGTTAAGCGACGCTCGGTCCGGCTTGGTGTCGGATGGGTGACCGTTAAGTGGCATTATAACTGAGCGTTTCTGTGATTCGGAGGGCACGTTGAACCTCGATCCCGGCTGTTATCATCTGATAACTGTCGTTGAGCAAAATTAGAAGCATCACAGGCGGCTTGATAAACTCTAACACCAGAGGTGGCCACTAATCCTCATACGATAAGATTAAGAGGCCGTATCATATACGTTTTACCGTTGTCTCGCGCTAACATTTCACGTTTTCTCAAGATTTCTTAAATTTAAGTGCGTAAGTGATTAAAAAATATGACCCACTCTCATTCGACGAAAAATAAGATAACCTTTTCGCATTTCTAAGCAAAAATGTATTTACAAACAGTCTAGACACAAAAATCCTATCATACTGACTGACCAGCTGCCGTACCGCCTAACTCTATTGCTTTGACTCTGGCTTTGGTTTATGACGTCAGTGCACTGTCCGTCCTTGTCATCGTGTTATGATATGACAAGGATAGAGCATTGCTATCGCTTTGGCTAAAGCTTTGAGTTAGGCTGTAGGGCCCCAGTTGGACTTCTAAGTTATCCCATTAGGGATCCTCTTATTTTCTTTTTGAGATACAAAAAAATAAAAATTATATTTCTAAATGTTGCCAAAAAATCAAAAACTCAATCGATCAAAGCTCTTAAACAAATAAAAAGAAAAATCTTCAACTCACTATCTTTCTCCGAGGGCAGGTCGGTGAGCGAAGATATCTCAGCATCAGTGTTATCTGGCGTGGTGCCGCGCGACCGGCGCGACAGAGCGCACGCGCCCGCGCACGCACCCGGGCCCGCGCACGCGTCCGCGCCCGCGCCCGGGACGTTGAAGGTCGCGTTGTCCACGCGCCTTTTGCTGGCGCCCGCCGACTGTTCCGAGATAATGTACGCATCTGTCTGAGTACCTGCAAACGTACAATGAATGAATGAAAATATCTTTATTAAAAATGAACTCACATAATAAGCATTATTAAATCGTCAAAGCTTTTACCCTACCACTCATTATGACGTCTTTTAACTGACAAGAAAAATGGGCGCAAAAAATTGTCAGCGTTATCAGATGGAACGATTTACAAATATGTTTATAGTTTCCAGACTTTATATTAACAAAGATTAACAAATAAAAAACATTATTTAATTAGCAATGTAAACTAGTAAATATTCTAAGCTATTTTATACAGTTTTGAAATTCGTTTTGATTAAGGGCTGATTCAATCCTCGGATAACAGTCAGTTTAACTATAATCCGAATAATATAAAAATAATTTAAAAAAAAATACTAACAAACATAATGGCAAACATTTTCAATTTGGCAATACCTACATATAATTCGTTATTAACCGAATAAAGCTTTATTAAAAATCAGCCTTTTAAGCTGAGCATTAAAAATCAGCCTAAATTGACAATAGACAATAATCTGCTGCAACTTTACTCGGGAATGTATGACAAAGAGTAAATTTTACAGATTAAAATACAACTGTTTGTACCGCAAACGCTCTGAAGTTGGTCACATGAATGAGTGGAAAAATTACCAGTTTCGATAATGTTTTCAAATAACTTAAAATATATTATTTTATAACGTTTTTTTGGTACAGGATATCAAACAACAGTACATTAGATAGAAGGTTACAATGGTAAATACAATCTTGGAAATGGTCGGGTAAATAGTGGACTAAAATTACTTTGACTATCATTGAATAGCAAGTATCTCACTACTAAACCTGTACAAAATTCGTAAAACGAACGTAAATATGTATTCGTAAAATGAACCCCCCAAACTAACGCTACAACAACATTGCTAGTAGGACTAAAACTACTAGTCTCTGTAAAGAACGACACAACTTATTCTACAATACACATGTAATATAATGAGGATCTGAGTTTTGAAATGAATTCCAACTGACAAATCTCTAAAGGTACTGAATACTCCAAAACCAACAAATCTCAAAAGATACCAAGAGCAGGTTCTAGAACAAGCGTTTGGCAGGCGCAGTGCTTGAGCTTGTCAGCAGCTGCGGCGGCGGGCGCTTCAGTAGTCTTGAACCGCAGCGTGCCGCTGCACGTGCGGAACACGGCCACGTCGCGGCGCGCCACCGCGCGGCAGCGGCAGACCCGCGCGTGACGCGAGCAGAACGCTACAATGGCAGGGTAATTTTGCTGATACACAAATCGTCCACCAGCGACTGTCCACAATATATTGGACACATATTTCATGGAACAGGGGGTATTAAAAGCTCTTAAAACTTGTTAATTTTCTGAATGACTTGATAGCCAAGAGCACACCCCGAGAACTCCATACAAGCACCGCGTTTCAACTACCTATTACACAGACTCTAGGAAAAACAAACGGTCGCGTAGCGCGATTTTTAGTGAGTTTCATCCACTAATCTTGTACTCTTGCCTGTTTACAGTAAAAACAAACGATAATAATAAAAAAAGTGTATAAAATTAACGTAGGTAGCTAAAAAAAAAAAAACTCATTAAACGGATTCGTGAAAAAGACAAACTTAGATCAAATCATAAAAAAATTAACAACCCTCGCGACCAATACAGTATTTTGCGTAGTAGGTGTGAGAAACTAGTGTCTGTAGACTACGGTATTTATACGAATAAAGTGGAAAAAAGTGTTGTTGAGAACCCAAAGTTTTTCTGGAAGTACGTAAAAGACAAAAGGGCAGGGTCAAATACTATTCCAGTCAGCATGCACTTGGATGATCAAAAAGCAACTGGGGAAGGTAACATTGCGAATCTTTTCGCCAAGCAGTTTAGTTCTGTGTTCATTTCGTCTTCGGGGTCGGCTACTACCACTACTCCTACTCCTGCTAATGGCATATGTAATCCGAGTTTGAATATAAGTAGGATAAGTTTCACTGAGAAGCAGGTTCTTCGTAAGATGAAGAAGTTAGATATGTTTAAGGGAGCTGGTCCAGACAACTTGCCCCCTTACTTCATAAGGCTGTGTGCGACATCATTAGCTTATCCAGTCTCTTTAATCTTTAATGAATCATTAGCTACCAGTACATTCCCGAAGATCTAGAAAGAGGCTCGTATAGTTCCGATATTCAAAAAAGGCGAACCCCAAAATGTTAAGAACTATAGGCCGGTGTCTGTTTTGTCAACTCTCTCCAAACTTTTTGAATCATTGGTGTGTCCCCTTATTACAAATCATACGAAATCCCTAATAAAAGATCAGCAGCATGGGTTTTGTAAGGGAAAGTCTGTCGACACGAACCTAATATCTTATGTGAGCTACTTAGTGGAAAAAGTCGACGCTGGAGGTCAAGTGGATTCCATTTACACCGACTTCAGTAGCGCTTTTGACAAAGTCCATCATAAACTCTTAATATCTAAGTTGCATAAATCATATGGAATAGCAGGAGCTCTGCTGGCATGGTTTGAGTCTTACCTTAGCAATCGGTCTCAGTCAGTTGTTATTAATGGTTGTAAATCTGTTCAATATATGTCGACTTCGGGGGTTCCACAGGGGTCGCATCTTGGTCCAATTCTTTTTTTGCTATTTGTGAACGACATTGTTGATTGCGTCAAGTATTGTCACTGCTCTTTATTCGCAGATGACATGAAGATATATAAAGAAATCGTGAGTGGTGAAGATGTCAGATTGTTGCAGGAGGATCTTGACCATATTGATAATTGGTGTACGAACAACCATATGACTTTGAACGTCCTAAAGTGTTTTCAGATGACCTTCACAAAGAAAAAACTTCCGGTGTTATCATCGTATAATATTAATGGTCAGAGATTGACAAAAATTGAAGAGGTACGTGACTTGGGTGTCATAATCGATAGTAAACTGTCGTTCATTTCGCATTGTCACAACATTGTGTCGAAGTCCTCCCGTATGTTGGGTTTTATCTCGAGAATAACAAAAAACTTTAAGGGGATTAATTCTAGGATAATGCTTTATAATGCGTTGGTTAGAAGTATTCTCGAATATTCAAGTACTGTATGGAATCCATATTACCATATTCATTCAGATAGGATCGAAAGTATAAATAGATGTTTCACCCGCCACCTAGCTTTTAAATCTCGTGACATCAGTAGTCGTAGTTCGTGTGAAGACCGACTCGATCACTTTAAGATGGATAAATTGAGCGATCGAAGACGCATGATGGACATGTCGTTATTGTATAAGATGCTGAATGGTATAGTATGTGACAAAGAAATATTACATCGGATTAGCTTCCGTGTGCCGAGATTTAACTCTCGACACACTCACAAGGATCTGTTTCACACACCTCTATGCAGAACTAATTTGGGCTCGAACGCTCCATGTGTTAGATTGTGTAAAACATATAATAATTTTATAAAAAACAATGAAAATGTAAATTTAGATGTTTTTGGTGATAGCCACAGAATGTTTAAACTCAAATGCCTTAGGCCTCAGGATTTTACAGTATCCTAATTTTATAAATTTACTATTATGTAGGTAGAACTAAGCTTGTAATAATACAAACAATTCTTGTTTAACCGAATTATTGACATAACTTCCATTTTTTTTTCTTTTTATATTCATATCATATTATTCGTTTTAAAGGCCAACATTGTAATTTTCACGCATGCTGAATACACCTGTAATAGATGTCATACAAGAATTCTAGTGGTATATGTTTGTTTATATCTATGTTATTGTATGTACATTGTTGGAGTACCTTAAATAAAATAAAAAAACTGACTTTACTGACCATTTTTGAAAAAACTGACTTTTACTGACCG
Organism: Agriphila geniculea; assembly: GCA_943789525.1. Classification (NCBI taxonomy): domain Eukaryota; kingdom Metazoa; phylum Arthropoda; class Insecta; order Lepidoptera; family Crambidae; genus Agriphila; species Agriphila geniculea. The sequence continues at coordinate 26,940,767 of OX038871.1, forward strand.
AAGTCAGAAAAACTGACTTTCACTAACTTTACTGACCATTTTCGACCCCTGACACAGTGACGTTTTTGCTCACGCGCAACCGTGTGCGTGAAGTCTAGGGCTATCGAATGAGCTCACGATTCGGCACACGAACTCGCGCGGTGGGGTGAGGTAATCGATTGTGGGGCGGGGCGGAGAGTTTCCTTTCTGTACGGTAGTACTTATATCTATTCTGTGCCAAGAGAGAGATACATTGATATGCGTCACTTTTATTTGCTACTTATACAGGGTTATTTGTAAAACACCAACAACCTCACAGGAGTAGATTACCAACATCATAAACAACAACGTTTGTTCTACGACTTTTATCATAACTCAATACATTCACCAAAAATGAATTTTCAAGTTTTTATTGTACTGTTAGACTCTTTTTACGTCTATGGATGGCGGCGAGGCTTCGGGGCGGGCGCGGCGTGTCGCGCGCACTAGCCGCTCCGCGCGCTGCACGTAGACTTATGAACATACGAACGGTAAATTATAATTATATTTTTTTTTGTATGAAAGTAAAATCTAACGAAATATCAAAAGTTGTAGAACAAATTGTAACGTTGTGTTCTGACAATCCACAAGTTTAAATCTTGGCGCGGAAGCGCAATGGTAGTTTTCAGTATTTTGCAGGAATTGGCACCTCCCCTTAAACGTCATTGGTTGTTTTTTGTAGCAGTCGCAACTTTAATAAATGTCTTATCGAATTTTTTATTATTTGCATAAGGCTTTGAAAATAATAAACATTGAGAATCAGAGCAAAGTCTCTCAAATTTCGCTTCAGTTTAGCAAGGAATTAGACGATAGAAGATGGCGCGTGCCGCGCGTGATGATTCTGACCAATAGCAACAACGCCCAATAGGAAGGCAGATTTCGGAGCTACGGTGTTGCCATCTCGTGTCACGCTCTTCCATCTGACACTTTTGTTGAAGTTATGCGCGAACACCTTTTTGCTAGCTGAAGCGTCGATTGACAGTTCTTTGCGTTTTGTCCAAAAGTTTTATAGTCAGGAGACGCACAGATATTTATTTCTGTAGGTTAAATTTTGTTTATTATATTTGGTAATTTTATTTCATTTCCAATTGTGTTCGAATTTCGGAAAACGGAACGTTTTGGAAGGAGTATCGAAGCGGGTTAGGGCAACACCAAGCGAGCCTTCAGTTTTCAGGAAAAAAAGATGACATGTGTGTTGCGAAAGGATTTTGATTATTTTATTTAACGCGGCCGAAGTCGGTCGAATAATTTATAGAGAGAAAAACGCTACTGAGGTAAGTGGAGTGATATCTGTTTCAAGGCAGACTTCGTAAGACGCCATGAACATTTTCTGAGGTGGTGTTTATTACAGGTAAAACCTCAAGTTGCAGACCATCATTTGTTTCTGGTCGCTGGCCTGAAGGTTTGCCAGGATCTTCGAGGTTACTTGCCGTGGCTTGAGGAGTCAGCCAGGCAAAATTTCAAACGGGTGGAGGGAGCAGGCGGTTTGAAATCCTGTTAATCAGGATTGCTGCTTTAGCAAGACCTGGTAAGAAGTTGAAAACATTTTTTCCCACGCCACGCCGCCATGTTGCTAGCCACAACGTGTTCAAAGTCTATTTTTCAGTTTGGTTAATCCTACACGTTTGTTTCAGCTATGGGAAATTAATTCCATCGATAGTCTTTGGGTCTACCACGTGCCACGTCATGTGCTGATGAGTTGCTGTCCACAACTACATTATAATCCTCCAGGGAGTTCAGAGGTCTAAATAATCCCACATTAGTAAATACAGGACACACGAGGTCGGTGCTTTTTTACTCTTTAAATATTGTGAGTACGAACCGTGGTATTTTCAATTAGGGATGATAATTTAATATAAACTGTAACTTTACTCTTTTTGCGACCCGACACACACCAACCAATAGAATCCATGTAGCGACCCCTGTCGCTGAGCTAGATTTGTGAATTTTTTCTCATGTAAGGTGTAAACCAACTTATTAGTAATATAGATTGTTTCAACCCATATCATTTTTTATTTTTTTTACCTTAAATTTATTCTTTTTGTCTCGTGGATCCCAGCGGGCAATATTCAAAGGGAACCACGTGGCAAAATGTTGTTGTTTATGATGTTGGTAATCTACTCCTGCGAGGTTGTTGGTGTTTTACAAATAACCCTGTATATGTATATGGCTCAAAGACCGGAACCAGTCGTAGCACGAATATAAAATCCTTGGAGCACTACCATTAACTTGACGCTTGTGTATATATAAACCTGTTATTTTGTTATTTTCTATGTGTTTACTATAAATTTTTGGATGTTGGAAGCGATTTTTCGTATACATCAATTTTTTTTCCAACATATTTTGGTTTTCCTAAATCTTTAATTCATTTACTGTCCGACTTCTATAATAATTATTTATTCATATCGACCATTTTAGATATAATTTAAAATAAATGGGAAAATTGGGGGTAAATGCCCGCACAAGTCTGCAGCGGCAGTAGCGCCACCAAGCGGGATTAATTTTGTGACATTCCGCCATTGCACGCGAAGACAATATAACCGTATAGATACTGCATACGAGGACAACCTCAATACTTAAACATCCATCCAAACAAACATCATGCTACGCCAAACAAAATCGAACAATTTGCTGACGATGCTACTCTCATCATATCTGGTAACTAAGATGACATGAATAAATTAAAAGATGAAATAACATCGTCCATAAACAATATAGCGAAACATTTAAGTGAAATAGGCCTCATATTAAATCTGGAGAAAACTAAAATAATCCAATTTACACCTCACCAAAGATCAGCACTTCCACTCAATATAACGTTTGAACAGAATAAAATAGAAGTAGTCGATTCATTCACGTTGTTAGCCATCACCATGGATTCCACCTTGACTTGGAAATCTCACGTAAGTGCAGTTGTGAGAAAACTTAGCAGTTTTACGTACGCCCTATATGAGTTACGAAAATGTACAAATTCACAATGCGCGTTGACTGCATACAACGCGCACGCTGCGGCCTGGATTAGGTTTGGGATTATTTTTTGGGGGAACTCAACTGATGTCCAGTCAGTATTCATTTTACAAAAGCGTTGCATCAGAGTGATAGTCAATCTGCCACCCAAAGAATCATGCCGGCCATGGTTTGTCAGTTTAAAAGTCCTTACAGTTACTTGTTTATACATCTACGAGCTTTGTAGATTAGTTCGCACCAGTCCACATTATTTCAATAGAATAACCGACCTTCCCAGACGCTACGTTTCTCGCCGAGCAAATAATTTATGTCAATTAACCCCACACCTTGATCTTTTTAAAAAAAACCGGTCAAGAGCGAGTCGGACTCGCGCACCGAGGGTTCCGTACAATCATAAATATATTTGGATATGTTATTTTAGGACAGTCTTTAAAAAAGTAGGATAAACGGCAGACAGGTGGAAGGGCGAACAGGCGGACAGTTAATTTACAAATGCTGCTTATGGTGACTGAAAAACGTTTCAGCCACTCCACATTGCAAAATGTTTATATTACTAGTCCATCAGCCATTTTAATGTCCCCACTGCTGGGGCACAGGCCTTCCTTATGGGTGGATAAGGAGGACGGGCCATAACCCACCACGCGGGCCCAATGCGGATTGGTGGGTGTTAACGACTGCAAATGCAGCTGGGACCAACGGCTTAACGTGCCTTCCGAAGCACGGAGGAGCTCGAGATAATAAATTTTTGGTCACCCATCCCATGACCGAACCTTGCGAACGTTGCTTAACATCCGCAATCGCTGGTCCAGGCGCTAAACCACTGCGCCACCGAGCTCCTCGTTATTATTATATTACTATATAGTAATATATATAATTACTTAGTAAAGTATGAACTTATTCTTCGTTTATTCGTACGGCAAATAGTAGGTAATTATATTTGAACCAGCCACCAATTTATTATTGTAGTGTTAGGTTGCGCCATCTCTTGACCCATAGTGGAACTACTTTTTGCCCTTAGGTTAGCATGCTTAGGACAGCGCCATCTGTTGACTGGTAGTGAAACTAAAAAAAAATTGTCTTTTGAATTTCTAAAAAAGTGTGTTATATTGAGACATCGTTTTATTTTTCCTGTAATCTTTACATAAACTACTATCACATAGAATTATTTCAGATTTTTCTCTTTGCAAACTTCGGAGATAAGGGGGGGGAACGGTATTTTTTTTTACATTTTTCATCATAAGTCGAAAACTATGCGGCCTAAGAAAAAAGAAAAAATTGTTTTAAAATGTGCAAACAGCGCTCTTTCATATGATACCCCACATGCCCTAATCACCTCACTTAAAATTTTTAAGACCCCTTTTCAGTCCCTGTTGTAAAAAAAAATATTAATTTTATTATTTCTTTCTTATTTGCAAAATAGTTGGGCAAATGTCATCTAAAACTATTCCAAATTTCAAGTTGATACCATTAGTAGTTCTCGAGATATTTAGCTGTGACAGACAGACAGACAGACAGACTGAGTCACACCATAAGGGTTCCTTTTTTACCATTTTGGTACGGAACCCTAAAAAGGGCCATTTTATATGGCAGTCAAGTTATACAACCACTTGCCTAACTCATTAAAAGCCCTCCAAGGAACAAAATTTGATAATAATTTAAAAAAAACTTTTTCTTGACAAGGCTTACTATTATATAAAGGAATATTTTTATGATGATTTAGGAACTTAAATAAATTAAATATGTACGTACCTACCTAGTAAAATTATATGTTACATAAAGAAATATATAATTACGATAAATTTCAGTACCTGTTATGATATAATTAAGTGTGTGTAGTGTAATATTTAGTATAAATTAGTAAAATAAGTTCTAATATAGTACCTATATAAGTATGTTGCCGTGCCCTTACAGGGTTCTTGTTTGTGTCTGAAAAATTTATGTACAGTACTAGGCACGTATCTTGAAATTTTTTCGACGGAGTGGGGATAAGTTCGCGCATGTGCTCTTGTTAGCGACCAATAGCGCGCGCCCCTCTCCCGCCGCCCGCGCCCCTCACCGCTACGCATACCCAAAATACGCGTTTCGCGCAATCCCCACCCGATTTCAAGTTATATGCCTCGTACTGTAACACTATTGTATACAACAAGATGCAATAAAGAAATATGAATATGAAACTCCAAAATGGATAAATCTCAAAAGACATAACAGGGTTTTAGGGTGAGTACCCAGTTAGGTGCGCGAACCTCCGCGCTCCACGAACCTGCACCAAAAAATCAGCTTATCCTGTGCTGCAACAGTGCGCCATAGTGTGTACGTGTGCAAACACGTATACAAACACTCTAATAAAAGTGAAAAAAAAGGTTTGTTATGGCGCTCTGTTATCTTATCGAGGAGCGCGGAGGTTCGCGAACTTGAGTGGGTAGCCACCCTTAGAGGTATGTTTTGATTAGGGACGGAAACGCAAGTGCACTGTTTGAACTTGAACGTGGTCTCGAACCGGACCGTGCCGCTATACGCGCGGAACACTGCAAGCCCACACTGGGGGTAGTCTGCTGCCCTACTAGGTGATATAGGTAACAATATTGAAAAGGTTAGGAACCACTGAATTAGAACCTAGCGATCTATTTGCACATTTTCCAGAACGAACCTTAGTATGGTAGAATTTCGGGGTTTGAATACCGGTTACGGACGAGATTTTTTTGTCTTTATTGTTAAAGGAGATTTATATATATTTATAAGAGATCGTAAATATAATTGATGAGGAGTTACGCAACGGCCGAGATGAAAAAGTAATAAACAAACTTACAATTAAAACCGAACACTTACCGAATTCGGGTCCCTTTTCCGGCGCCTCGTCAGTTTCCACGGCCGCATTACGCGTCTGGACCTTCTTAACTCTCTCTGCATTCTCTGAACTTATGGAGTCGTATTGTATACCCTTTTCCTGGAATGTTAATTTATTCTCACGAGCTTTTTGTTCGACCGGTGCTACCAAATCTTCGTTGATGATCAACGTCCGAGCGGCTTTTTTCTCCATTTCACTTTTAGGTCGCTCCCCTACCATTTCTATACTATCCGTCAAAGAAGTTTTAGCGTCAGTATCTCCTCTACTTTGACTAATGTTAGCATCAGTGTATATATCCTTTGTGATGCTTCCTCTAAGTTTGGGATCGACCGACTGCTTAATTTTTGCTGCCTTTGGTTTTTCTTTGCGTTTACTTGTGGCCTTGACCTCCTTTGTGACCATGTCCACTGGCAACGGACCGGGTATTTGAAGACTGTTGTGGGTGTCGCTCTTTTGACTAACATTTTTCCTTGGCGTTTCTTCTCTATCTTCGAGATTTGAATCCACGTCTTGACAAGTTTTAGTCTGAGCGAAGTGTTTCATCTCTTCGTTGGCTATTTCTTGGTCCATACTAAAATAATATTGCATATTTAAATTATCTATTTAAACATTAACTAGATCCTTATTTAACTATGTTGCTTATTTTTTCTACTATGAACGCACTTTTTGTTTCATAAATAAATCCTACTAATATTATAAATGTGAAAGTTTGTGGGTTTGGATGTTTGTTCCTCAATCACGCAAAAACTACTGAACGGATTTGGTTGGAATTTGGAACACAGATAGTAGATAGCCTAGATTAAAACATAGGATACTTTTTATCCCGATATTCCCAAGAGAACGGGAACCACGCGGGTGAAACCGCGGGCGGCCGCTAGTGGCAGATAAATATATCTATATAGTATGTTTTATTTACTCCATTCCATAGAAATACTATCCTTATTATCTTTTGAAAAAGCTTCTGCATAATTTACATGACGCTACGCGCTGTTGAATACTTATTGCTTTTACTATTTCATGTTTTATTACTAAATCAGCATTAATAAATAACAAGTCAAAATAAAATCTTAAGTGCATTCAATGTTAAACTCTATACATTGGTCTTAAAGATGAAAATCATTTAAGAATATTGGAACTATTTGGGTTAAGGAACTTCGCTATACTCTGGCCAACTTGTAGAATGAATGTTTGTAAACGAATCGCCATACTTAAGGCGCTATGCGACTAAGCGAGATAGCAATCAGAAAACGACGCACGTGGGAGCGAGCCCGATTTGGCAGATTTGGCGCAAAAATTACTAAATCAATTCGTAGATAGTGAAGAAACGCTTCTACACGATAGTGAATAATTGATAATACATATTACTTAAAACAATTTCTAATTCAACACTTAATGTTGTTTCTAAATAATTTTAAGCTTAAGAATTTTTAAGAGGTATTTTCGAAATTAAAAAGTGGTTAGCCAAAATCGATGAATAGTGTTTCTAGTTCAATACATGTCATTTCTATCTTAATTTCAGATCCATAGGATCTTTAAGCGACCTTTGACATTACAGCAAAGTGTTAATTTTCTTCAACCCGGCGAGGGTTAAAGAAAATTAAATTAATATATTATTCAAAAGTTTATAACACGTTTTTAAATATGTCTGAATACTATTGATAGCTTACTTTTGTTGTCCAAGTTGTATAAATGGTGTACAGAAACTTACGTATTTATAGAACAATTAAGAAAAATGTGCAAAGTTTTGTTTACAGACATTCTTTCCATAAGTTGGCTGTAGTTCAGGCCACTGATACTCACGAACTTTTCTCCAGCATTTTCTTATAAGGCGTCTTATTATAGTTATAAGTAGATTCGACGCCTTTACCGGTCATTACAGACATATCGTCCTCTATTGCTTTTTCGTTTGGATTTTCTTGTTTTGGCGTCTCTGTACTGACGGCATTATTCTGGAATGGCAGGATATTTTTGCTGATTCACAAATCGTCCACCAGTCAGCGCACTACCGCTAACTTGGCGCTAGTTAAATCTATTCTGTGGCACTAGTGTAGATGTAAACCTGTCATTTTGTTGTTTACACGACTGCCCAAAGCAAAAAGAGTGTATATGTGTTCAGGGTTCATGTATGTTTGTGGGTATGTGAGTTTCTTTATTCCACCATAACTTCTGAATGCCTGAACTGATTTAGATAATCGTATCGTTAGAATACTTATAGCATCCCGAGTGACACCGGCTATATTTTTTTTAGAAAAAATCAATTTGGCGACTGTACGACGCCATTTTCAAATGAGAAAAAAATTTTTTTTCTTCTATTATTACAAAATGGGCATCAAATGAAAGGCCTTAATGAGCACATTCCAAAACTAAATTCCAAAACGTCACTAAAATGTGTGAAATAAAAATAAATAAAATAAAAAAATATTAAAACACCCCTGCCCTGCCAAAAACGAACTAAAAAGTTAAACAACAAGTATCATTGCAGTCGGGGGCCCCTCTTTGATCAAAAATTGTTCCATTATAAGGTCCCCCGACTGCAATGACACTTGTTGTTTAACTTTTTAGTTCGTTTTTGGCAGGGCAGTCGTGTTTTTAATATTTTTCTAATTTTTTTCTATGTGTTTGCTATGGATGTTGGAAGCGATTTTTCGTATACATCAATTTTTCATCTAACACATTTTGGTTTTCTTCAATCTTTAATTCGTTTACTGTCCGACTTCCATAACAATTATTTATGAGTATCAACCATTATTAAATATAATTTAAAATAAGTGGGAAAATCGGGGATAAATGCCCGTACAAAGATCTCTAGCAGCAGTAGCGCCAGCAAGCGGAATAAATTTTGACATCCCGCCATTATGTCGAAACATAAACATTTAAAAAAAATAAAAAACCCGCCTGCATAAAAAGACAAGTCAACTGAAAAGATGGAAACAAGATTAAATATTAGGTCTTTACCTATGAAATTGCCGATATTTTGTCACATACAGAGAAAATATTAACTTCTATAATTTAAAATTTTAACAAAATCGTGAATATTACATCCAATTATGATCATGATAGTTAACTATCAGTAAAAATAAAGACCATATTTTAGCTTTCGTGACATTAAAAAAAAGATCTTGAAAGTGACTCTTTTTTTGTGAGCAAAAAAAAGGGTGACCGAAGGGGTTGTAACTTAACCAAAACTTATTTTTTAGCTTATCTTAAATGGAAATAAGTTAGCATAGTGTTCAAATATTAGTACATAAAAGTTTTGTTACATGAGTGTTCATGGTTGTTAAATGAACAAAGAAAATGCTATTATGAAAAATGCAACTTCTTGAAAAATCTCCATACAAATCGGCAATTTCATAGGTAAAGACCTATTATTAAAGGCAACATTATTACATGCAGTCGGAGGCATATAACTCAAATCATTCATAATGTCACTTTTTTATGCATATACCTTTTTGAAATCCTCATAATAAGCCCTTTAATTTGACACCCATATTGCAGAATCCAAAAAAAAAATTTTTTTTTGCTACGTATAATAGCACCGTACAGCCGCCATGTTATTATTTTTATAACGCCACCTTCTTAAGAACACTTGGGCTGACGAGACAAATCTAACGATATGTTAATCATGGAAATCCGTTCAGCCGTTTGAAAGATATGAGGTAATAAAGAATATTACATACAAACAAACAAACTTACATACTTACAAGATACGCGCGAAAAACATAACCCTCTTGCAGTCGGGTAAAAACAAAAGATAACCTACAACTCATTCAGCGTTATCTTTATAATCTTGATTAAGATTTAGATGTGTTAAATTCTTACGCAAAAAAGGTGTTTATTTCATTAGTCTCTGTATAGATAAAAAGTTAGGCCGCGTTTCCGCCTGAAAGAAAACTTCTGCAAGAAGTGTTACAGCTTTACAAGACAAGACAGTAGTTTACAAGAGTTAATCGATACCTAGTCTGTTCATCCTTACCTGTTTTTTTGACAGTTGTCATACGTTTTTAATACTTAAATCGTTAATTAAAAGTAAGTTAGTAATTTAATCAAATTGTTATTAATTATCAACAACTTCTTTCATAATATATGTGTGGAAAACGTTTGCTGTATTTTATAAATGATTATTTCATTAAAGAGTTGGTTGAAGATTGTTTGCCAAATAAGACAAGGAAGGATAAGGCGATTAGAGCAAATGCAGTTTGTCAAGTGTATGTGAGCTAATGTCCGACAGGCTGTGGGACGCTTCTTGCATAAATTTTCTTGCAGGTGGAGACGCGGCCTTAGAGGTGTAGGTAGGCTGCATTTAAAAGGATATATTTTTTGAGATTATAAATACTCACAGCTATTTTTTTCAAATCTTCCATCTGATCTTGAAATGTACTTAACCTATCGAACAAATCCTTATTTATTTGGTTCAACTCCTGGAAACAAAGATTGATATAATTTTTTTATTAGTGCAAATAACGCATGTTCTTACTCGTAAAAATTGTTTGTCTATCAGTCATTTTTAATGTCCCCACTGCTGGGGCACAGGCCTTCGTTATGGGTTGATAAGGAGGACGGGCTATAACCCACCACGCGGGCCCAATGCGGATTGGTGGGTGTTAACCACTGCAAATGAAGCCGGGACCAACGGATTAACGTGCATTCCGAAGCACGGAGGAGCTCGAGATAATACATTTTTGGTCACCCATCCCATGACCGACACTTGCGAAAGTTGCTTAACCTCCGCAATCGCTGGGCCAGGCGCTAAACCACTGTGCCACCGAGCTCCTCGGTTATTGTTTATTCATTTGTTATCCAACATGTGAAAACTTGATTGTTAGCTAATGACTACCATTGTACTCTTTGTTATATAAACATAGTAGCTGTAAGTTTTCCACGAAATAAAATAAGTTTGAAAACTATGAATTAAATGTTGCAATTTAAAATTTATTGGTGTTAAGGTAAATAGAACCTATGACCTATCGGAATAAGGTGCAAAAACACATCGCTACTTTAGACCTATTCGACGTCGCGGCCCGATGCGGTCCAATGTTAGAAAGAGAAGGGGATTCCACGTTACACTTCAGTATTCGCCAAGTCCATGATGTGGAATGAATGAACTTGGGAAACACGTTGAAATTTTAATCATTTGGTTCCCGCATTGGGGCGGCTCCACTCATGATTACAAGCAACTTTTACTATTGGCCCACTTTAAACACGAAAAAAATCAGCTGCTCCATACAAAAGCGTATTTCGCGATAGAGTTTGCTCTATTGTAAAAGTTGCTTGTAATCATGAATGTAGCCAAATTGCTAATAATAATAACTGCGGCAACCAAATTATTAAAATTTCATGCTGTAGATACAATGCGATTAAACTGACAATAGACAGCGACCCGCGGCAACTTCACTCGAAAATGTATAGTGCCACAGATAATATAATACTATACTAGTACAGATACCTCATCCCATACTAAAGAAATAGCCCTCGTAAGGCTACTATCAGGGCGATTAAAAATGTTTTTCTTATAGAATTCTAGATGGCGCCGCTATCGTTGCAGCATGCTTAGCACAGATAGCAACAAACATTGAAACGCAAAAAGCAAAACAACCTTACTAGTACAAATTATTGCCGATAGTAGGTGTCGCTCAAATTTTATTAAAATTTGTTAAAAAAAACCCTTCATTTTACTGTTTCAATACAATTTTGCATTTAGTGATTTTTTTAAGAAACAATTAAAAAGTTTAATGACTTTTTTATCTGTATTTGAATATTACAAAAACAAATCGAAGCGGGTACCGCCAACTAGTGAGGTAAATTTAAACTAATTCCAACTTTAGTTTAAATTCACCTCACTAGATAGCAGTACCTGCTAACTAAGCCACATCTGATATACCAATTGAGACCCCATGAGTGCCACAGATAATATAATATTAATAGTGCGCACAGATTGCAATGCATTTTACAGTCAGCGCCAAATTGGCCTGAGCATTCAATCTTACCAAAATACCTAATCATTAGACAAAAAACAACCTTATATCATGACATTAAGGTCTACTTTCGTTTGTTCTCCGACAACCTGAACCATTATGTCTTGAGATAAGGTTGATTTTTGTCAAATGACAAGGTATTTTGGGAGGTTGGAATGCTCAGATCATTTCAACGCTGATTGTTCAATGCATTTGATATTGCACAACAGAAGTGACCAACTGCACGAGCGCTTGCGATACGAAACTTACTTGACTCTTTGTCATACATTCTCGAGTGATGTTGCCGCGGATCACTGTCTATTGTCAATTTATTGGGGAATGTCCGAAAAAAATCAAATTAGCTGAATATTTTTCTATGGGTAAGAATAAGCTTCCTTAGTAATAGAAAAAAGTTTCTGAATTTTAGGTTGCGTGAAAAAATTTAAAAAAATGAAAGTCTCTTCGACTTCACAAATGTACGAAAGTAACAGCAGAATGGAAATTATACCTTTGCCACCACCTGGCACAACCACAACATGGTATTAAAAAAAAGTTTCAATACAAAATGTCAATTTTTTTTAAATACTTGTTGTGGTTGTGGCAGGTAGTGGCAAAGGTATAAATTTCATTCTGCTGTTAATTTCGTACATTTGTAAAGTCGAAGAGACTTTCATTTTTTAAATTTTTTTTTCGCGAAAATTCTGAAACTTTTTTCAATTACTAAGGGAGCTTATTCCTACCTAAAGGTCAAGCCACACAGCGGGCGTGACGGGGCGCGGCGTGACGGGGCGCGGCGCGACGGGGCACGACGGGGCGTGACGGGAGTTCACACTGCGGGCGTGATCAAGCCCCGTGCCGTCGCGCCCCGTCCCGTCGCGCCACAGTTTAACAATCCATACAGTTGTTAAACGCCTTTGATGTCAGAGGATGCCGCCGCCCGTGTAGGTACTTATGCAATCAGTCCCGAATGTGCAAGGGTTGTCAAAAAAGAAAAAGAAAACGAATGTGATTAATAAGTAATTATTAATTTACAAGTATATTTGTTTGTTACGCCTTCATGTCTTAACTACTCAACCATCATCATGAAATTTTGCATACACATTGTCAGGGGTAAAGAAAAGGAGGTATGTACTTTATATCTTGAAAAAATGCGGTTCCCGAGGGGTAGAAAAATAGCTGTCCACGCAGACGAAGTCGGGGACGTTACGCCCGCTGTGTGGCTTGGCCTTAAAATATTCAGCTAATTTGATTTTTTTCGGACATTCCCCATTGCTTAGTTCAGATTCTGCCAAACATCTTGACGCTCTTTCGACGGAGTGGGAATAACTTCGCGCACGTGCAGTTGCGAGCGACCGATAGCGCGCGCCCCTCTCCCGCCGCCCGCGTACCCCACCGCTACGCACACCCAAAATACGCGTTCTGCGCAATCCCCACCCAATTTCAAGATGTTTGCCGGCTACTGTAGTTACCTTGTTTTTATCTTCATCTCGACTCCTGTTGGCCTCCGTGTAGCCGGAGTCGTCCGACGCCTTGTAGTCGCTTCTGTCGTGTCGGTCTTCAGTTCTAGACGGTACTTCAAGCTACCAATAAAAGTGTGAAAACATTTTAAACTTTTAGATTTTTTTTTCGTGTATAATTATTTGAAATAAATATTGACAGTTTTTATACGTATTATCAACGAAATAAGAACTATGGAAATGTAATTCTGCTCAAAAAATAGCACCACGCAAACTACAACCGAGTGGGCGGGGCTAAAAAAGTACAACCGAAGCACCATTTAGTCATGTCTGCCAAGCGCTCGGTGACAGTCATTAGCGTTATTACAAACAAAATAGCATAAAAGTGGTAAAAAATGACGTCATGTGTGGTCAAGTGGTGTAAAAGACCAACAGAAGGCAGCAAAAAAAATACGGACATATCATATCATTGGTAAGTAAAATATTTTTCGTTATTTAGAAATATCTATGAGCGTATAAATACAAACTATGGTCGCTATTATGCAACAAGTGTTCAGTCGCTTTGTGGGGCAGTCAAATCTTCACATTCACTGCTATCACACATTTTTAAACAAGTATAAAACTCTCCCATTAAAAATCGCCATATCATAATATCGTGTTTCGGTGGTCATGCTAGGGGACTGAGACACAGGCCGCGTTCCGATTCACGCCAATAGTGCTCACGATAGGTACTAGGCATTGATTCGGACCGCTTGTGAGAGCACTAACGCCGCTAACTTTGGATGATTTTTGACAACGTTATTACGTTGCCTCAAAAAGGGGTAATTTTTATGAATCAAGTTCCTACACTCTGACCAATTATTTACCTACCTACCAATTTATAAACCATCAAAGCTTAAAAATAGGTAGGTACTTAACTAAATAGGTAGGTTCAAAATTTTTATTGCTTTTATAAGTGAAAAATAAAAATAAAACGACGTATTAATACGTTGTTCTTTATCAGTCACACCACACCTCTAGAAGACATATTAAGACGTTGCTCGTACAAATATGTTAATTATCTACATAATATGATATGTAGGTAAGGTAGGTACTTACATGTTTGAAACAATATCTATCTAGAATACATATTCTTTTATTAAGCTTACCTATTTTATTTCAATACCTTACCTAATTTAAATCCTTCTTGAAATGAAGTATCTTACCTATTTGTGACAAAATATATGATCATCATACTTCAATTTCATCATTTTATATTTTTTATAAAATAATATACCTAACAATAAAATCATCACAGCCGAAAGACGTCTACTGCTGGCATAGGTCTCCTTTAGTTTTCCAGAGCGACTTATTACAGACGACTTGCAGCCAGCGTATTCGATCGGTCTTTACCAAGTTGTCTATCTACCTAATAAAACAAACATTATACCTAACTAATAATAATGTACTAGCCATCAAATTTCATAAAATAATGAAATGATGCCACCCGCCGCCGGCCGTAGTGCCAGTAGTTCGGTGTACTGACTGGATTCTACATTACACCGTCCTTGCTTCAATGACAAAGGCGCGACAACGGCCCAATGAGTGACACGACGCGAGCCAAATATCCAATCGTGTTTGATCTGCGTACAAACCCCAGCCAATAGAAAACAGTATATGCGTCAGAATACAACCTAATACCGATTATGCGTGCATTGTAATAAGGTTTGTTTTTGCTTGTTTATTTTTGAGTTTGCGGCCTTTTGTGTTACAGAGTATGGTGAAGGTGCCATTTTTTAAGCAATATTTGTTAGGAGTTAGGCTTCCTTAGTTCTTATTTCGTTGCGTATTATTGAGTTTACGATTAGAATATTTTGGACCTCATTCGTAAGAAGATAAAGTTGACAATAGATAAATAAATAAATGCTTGGACAATTTCACACAGCGCCATCTAGTCCCATACTAAGCAAAGCTGGTAATAATAATAATAATAATTTATGCAACCAAAAACAAATACATTACATTTTTACTTTACATTATATACAAACATTTTTTTGATAAAAAACAAAAATAACTCCAACTCCTGAACTAGGACGATTCCGAATGTGTGTGGTGTAATGCGTGTGTTATTTGATTAAACTTTCCGTCTCATCGTAATTAAGGGATAGAAGATATGCATGCACTGTTTTTTTTTAATTTGTACATAGGAAGTGTAATATGGGTGCTAGACAACAGATATGCTACTTATATACTTTTTAAATATATTCTTTGTTAGATGTTTTCTTAGTTACCCTGGAAGGCGAGCTTTCCCATCTCGGCGTGAAATACGGCGAACTGATCGATTCTGTCAGTTGCTTTTCGTTTTCAGTTTTCATTTGCTGTAAAAGATAAATTACTATAGTAACTTAACAACAACAAATACCAAAAGAAACACTTTAAGTACAAAAATATTTTTTAAGGCAGTGATATAAGGAATGTATACAGAGTTGGTGTTTTACGGTTACTTGTAAAACACCAACAACCTCGCAGGAGTAGATTAGTAACATCATATACAATAACATTTTGTTCTATGACTTTTCCAAAAACAGACAAAACAAAATCGACTTTTCATACAAAACTCGATCAGCTGTTCGGACATTTGTATGGAGAATCAATATTTTTTTGTCTTTTTTCATAAAAGTCGTAAAACAAATGTTACGATAATAGTAATCCACTCCTGCGAGGTTGTTGGTGTTTTACAAATAACCCTGTAGATTTATGGTCTAGCAAAAAAGGACATACAAGCATATACAGTGCCTTTGGTCTTAAACTAGCGATAATTTTAAGGCGTGAAATACACCTAATTTTATCGACAAAAACACCCACATGTTGGGGTCTATCCCCACTCCTGTTGGAATGGCCGCCATTTTAAATTTCACTTTTCATTTTAGATGGCCCTGCCGAAAAATATTAATTTCTCTGGATTTAGAAGTCCTACAGTTATAAAAAAAATACTGTTTGAAAGCTAATAATATTACCTATCAATTTAAAAAACGAATGTGTAAACTTTCAACTTAAATACGTCATAAAAAAATACTGAAGTAAAATTTTACACGAAATTTATGTGTTTTTTTTTAGTTTTTCTAACATATCTCAAAAACTAGGACATTAATGCAACTTTTTTTAACATTGTTCAAATACTCAAGAATATTATCTACAAAACGACTCCAAAATTTATTGCTCTATTTTGCATATTTCGAGAGTTATTTTTGTTTGAATTATGACCCTTACGTAGCAATAAAGCGATTATTTTCGAAAATGGACATAATTACAAGCATTTTGAACATATTTTAAATTAGGTTGATAATTTTATCTGGATACAAATTTCATCAAATGATAAAATCTAGTTTTTTGAACTTTTGATTTTTTTTCATTTTCGAAAATAACCATTTAGTGCTGGTAAGGGTCATATTCAAACAACAATAGCTCTGGAAATATGGAACATAGAGCAATAAATGTTTAGTCATTTTGAAGATAATATCCCTGTGTATTCGAATAATGCAAAAAAAAATTGCATTAATGTGCTAGTTTTTGAGATATGTTAGAAAAACTAAAAAAAGCACACAAATTTCGTGTAAAATTTTACTTCAGTAATTTTTTATGACGTATTTAAGTTGAAAGCTTACACATTCTTTTTTAAATTGATAGGTGACATTATTAGCTTTTGAACAGTATTTTTGTTATTACTGTAGGACTTCTAAATCCGGAGAAATTAATATTTTTCGGCAGGGCCATCTAAAATAAAAAGTCAAATTTAAAATGGCGGCCATTCCAACAGGAGTGGGGATAGACCCCAACATGTGGGTGTTTTTGTCGATAAAATTAGGTGTATTTCACTTCTTTAAATTATCGCTAGTTTAAGACCAAAGGCACTGTATATCTTAGTACCCTCGGCCTAGTATTCCAAAATTTTAATCATTATTATTTGCCCTGGTTGTGCACCCTACCACACAAAATCTCTACATCACCCTACGGTTGACTGGTAGAGATTCATCATTAAGCCGCCATTGTACAATTGTGCATGAGGAATTAAATAAATAAATTCTTACACCACTAGTATAGTAAATGACTCTCATGTCTCGACTCTCTTCATCATATCAGGATTTATAATACATAAACACACGAAAGACACTAAAGTCAGGCCCACGACACTCCATTACAACCCTCCGCGCGTTAACAATAGCAGACTCGGGCCCCTGTTTGGTTGACTGCCTCGTCATTGTGGCGACAAATTGGCGGGGGGAGTAGTATTGAATGGTTAAGCACACGGATCGGCACACGGAACTCGCGCGGTGGGCGCCGGTGGGGTGAGGTAATTGATTGTGGGGCGGGGCGGAGAGTTTCCTTTCTGTACGGTAGTACTTATATCTATTATGTGGCCTTGGTATTGTTTGCTAAAGTAGTGATACTCACACTAGTATTGGGCTGGTGTCGCTCGATGGCGGAGACGGCGCGCGCTTCGGCGGCGGCGCGCGCGGCCGCCTCCAGCTCCGTCACCTTACGCTTCTCTATAGTTAGTTGGGTTTCCAGCTCACCTGGAACGTTTGAACTTATTCTCAGATTCCCCCAGTGGGCCAACCATCACCCACATCAAAAAAATATTTGGCACTTTTCTCGCGTAAGCGCAGTATCCCGCTCACACAGTATATAGTAGAGCAGGACAGACATAGCGAGATAAGTGTCGACAAATAGTCCCAGTGCTGAGTGAGTGCGCATGCTAAAACTAAAGGAAGCCAGCCCGCAACGCAAATCTGTATTTATTTATCCGCTGCTGCCGCAGAACATTCTGAACCCTACTCGTTTAATATTTACAAATACAATGGAATGGAGTATCTTAAATTAATATGACCCCACGCCACGGTCACCCATCACCTCGGTCTTTTATGATTATATGGGGGACAGCGCGTACGCAGTCCCCACTACCAAAAATTACGCGTCCGAGTTATCCACATTAGGGATAATCGCAGGGGTCAACCCCACCGCAGTGCAATGGAGGAGCCTCGCCCTGGGGGAACCGCCTTCTTGATCACGGTGTCCCCTACGCCAGGTAAGTATGCTTGAACAAACTCAGCCGGGGGTTATAAAGATCCCGTTGCGGAACTCTATACCGCGATTATGAAGACTACAGCGCCATCTAGTAAGCGCGCGCCGCGATAAACTTGGCGTCGCTACCGGCATCGGCAAGGGGAAACGATGATTCTATTATTCCTTGAAAAGATTATCTTTGGGTTAATTAATGGTATGTAATGAAGTTTTCAACTTTATGCATATTAAAAGAAAGTTTATTGTTGAAGGTCATACCCACAAATTATACACGCTGAAATTTTAATCATTTGGTTCCCGTCGTGGGGTGGTTCCGCTCATGATTACAAGCAACTTTTACTATGGGGCCAACTCTCCTGCTCGCAAAAAAAATCAGCTGTTCCATACAAAAGTGCAGTACCTACTCGACCTTAATGTATGGAACAGCTGATTTTTTTTGCGAGCAGGAGAGTTGGCCCCATAATAAAAGTTGCTTGTAATCATGAGTGGAACCACCCCACGGCGGGAACCAAATAATTAAAATTTCAGCGTGTATACCTAGATAGAGTACTGTCGGACCAGCCATTCGTTTTTATACAAGGAAAAAATGACATAACAGCTCAATGAGGATCAGTAACACGTTTTAATCCTATAGTTTTATTGGTATAATATAAAAAACATATTCCTAGTTATGAAACTTAGTGAAAGATTTTTTGAAATCCGTTTAGAAATGGTTGAGTTAATAGGGTTTGAAGGAAATGCCAAGAACTAAATACCAATACGACATAAGGTTCGCGTACGTCGCAATGACGTCATAAGGACCCCCAAGAAACCAGTGTTTTAGCTCGTATATCTTCTCAGGTTTAAGAGATACCGCAAAATGTCTTCACAGTTAATCACGTGGTGGCATAAGCTTTCTGATAATCCACCAAACAATAATCGCTACTGATCCTCATTGAATAAAACTAAAGCATTGCCTTTTGCTTCTATTATTTGAAGTAAATACTTCGGATATGATGAATAATGATGCATCATTATTTATCAAATCCGAAGTATCTACTTCAAATATTAGGAAGCAAAAGGCAATGCCATAAGTTTTATTTATTCTTATGGCAATGCCTTAGTTTTGTTTAAACGGCTCAATGACAATATTATGAATCAGTTTTTTACAACTGACCAAATTTAAATGAATATGACCCACCTTGCCTCGCCGCAGTGGCCCTCAGCTTTTGCCCCAGATCTGCAGATATCTGCTGGCGCTGCTGCAGCTCGTACTCGCCGGCCGCGAGCTCCTCGCGTAAGCGTTGGTTCTCATACTGAACGCGAGCCATCTCTTCTTCCAGCTGGGTTATACGGATGGTGTACTCTTCGTGAGTCTTGAAAAGTTCCTAGTGAATAGGTTAACGTTAAACAATGTATGTATGATTGTGATGGTAAAATTAGTTATTGCTATTTTATATTTTACTAGCGACCCGCCCTCGCTTCGCTTCTGTGTAGTGTGAAATTTGACACCATGTATTATACATATAAATAAACCTTTTTCTTGAATCACTCTATCTATTCACTTCTCAAGCTTACGCGCTCACTAGACATGAAATAAAACAATTTTTAACAGATACTAGCGCGGTTTTATTAAAAGTACTTTGGTAATTAGTTGATATTTGGTTTGATTTTTGGTTTTCCCGACCAAATAATCCGAAATACCAACTAATTACCAAAGTACTTTTAATAAAACCGCGCTAGTATCCGTTAAAAATTGTTTTATTTCATCACTCTATCTATTAAAAAAAAACGGATCAAAATCCGTTGTGTAGTTTCAAAGATCTAAGCATACAATAGGGACAGACAGCGGGAAGCGACTTTGTTTTATACTATGTAGTGATTATTTTTAATTTTGATGTTTTTAATAATAAAATAATAAATAAATGCAATAGTTATAAATTAAATCAAGGAGGAGGTTTTGTTCTTTTCTTTTGTAAGTATAAAGTTGTGATAAGTAAAGAATTACCTCTTGTAAGTTGACGATTTTGTGATTCAACTCTTCTATTTGAGTTCGACATTTGTTTTCGTCACATGGTTTTTGAGGACTCTCCCTGAAAAATACATTTCATTTGATAAAAAATATTTATAAGTATTTTATTAATATTATTTGTTCAACAATATAAAGTTACATACAATTCATTGTCATTTGTTGTAGTCGCTACTGTTGAAGATGTGATGAACTTCCTGTGAAGTTATAAAATAAAATAAATGTATTTTCTTTCTTTCTGAAGACAAAGATAAAAACTGTGAAGAGCGAGTCTAACTCACACAGTGAGGGTTTTAAGGATTTTTTTGAATTAGAAAAAAAGTGTACCTAAGTATCAGTGTTATTTATGTATACTCACGATAAACCTGAAAACCATTTGAAGGGCCAAGCAACATTCTGTATGGGAGCATCTCTGAAATTTTGAAATAAAAGCCTGCTGGTTCATACAGTGTTGAAACCTCAAAACTGTATGGAACTAACTTAAGAACTGACTTTAAAAAAAATTATAACACTCACTTATCTAGACATTGACTTGAAACAGATTTCTTTAGATAGGCATCACTTCTTTTAGTATGCATCATACTCGTCATAGAACTTCTGTGACAAAGAAAAGAAAAAAAATAAGATTTCTACATATGTTATATCAGTTTATAAGGTTGATTTTGATTTTTGTTAATGCCGAATCTATGCAGTTGGCTGGCATTATTTAATAACATCAATATTGTTTGAAGTCAAACAATTAATCCAACTTTCTGTTTATGGGTTGTGGGTTCAATATTAATATCAAGAGTACACAAGATTAATTTTTATTTTATTATCGACAACAGGGGCCCTACCGCCTAACTTACATGGCAGATGGAGGTGATACATTGCTACTTTTCTTTGGTAAATTTTTATTTGTGCCAAAAAGATCAGTCAAATGAAAGCCATTATAAGGCATCCATTACACGGTAGGTTTTGCTGTCAGTTTAACCACAGTCACGCGCTGTGACTGACGATTAACCTACCGTGTAATGTAGTGACTGATGGTTGCATGATGTGATTTGTTCTTTCCATCAGTCAATCAGTCAAACGTAATTCATGACTGATGGAATTTGACTGCCGCTTGCATGGCCATGTAATGGCTGCCTAATAGAGTTGTAAGATGGTGGTAGCTAGCCGAGCCAGCTTGAAACAAGCCCTATTGCCAATCGCACTGAGTACAAATGTAGCATTTCTCCTGGGAATCAAACCCTGGACCCCTGCATCTTAAATGGGTAGGCAACTAACCAACAACTAGACCACAGACATACTTAATATCTAGGTAGTTTAATGTTTAAACTTATAAAGTATCTGCTAAAATTATCCTAACCTTGCATTTGGGATACTACATTTGCTGCATCCGGTGCATGCCGGCGGACTACGTTTCAGGAATTGTTTGGCTGAACACAGCCGCATATTAAGTACTCTAATGCGTTCTGATAAGCGTTCATTACATCTTTTTAGCTCTGTTATTCTGAAAATGCAAACATGTTTTACTAACAATCTCAAGAGATAAACGTTGATTATACATAAACATTACTTACCCCTGGTTTCTGAGGTACTTAATCAGAGGTTTAACTTAATTGGAGGAATTCCTCCAATAAGTACCTCAGAAACCAGGCATTAGTGAGCTATTTTATATTTATTTAAAATAAATATTACAACAAGATTTTGTCCATTTTAACTGATGTCCCTGTTGATCAACAATTCATTACAGTGAGTCACAATAAAGAATGGTCATCGTGTTTTTGCTTTTCTTAGAAATGATGTTGACATTCATTTAATTGCAGTAATGTTGAAATTGTAAACGACTTTGAGGGCCAAACTACTTTTAGATAATTGTCTTTGTTATGATTTATATGTAGATGATTGTTTATGTTTTCCGATGCTCATTCTTTATCTTGAAGTACTGTACAGTGTCGCCAGCCCATGGCCTAGGAGGGAAGGGGGGGGGGGGGCAAGTTAATATTAAGGAGGATGAGAAAACATAAATATGAATTCTAGGTAGGTACAGACAAGAGCAACTTAGTGAATTTATTCAAGTTTTGAGATGCAGGATTTATCGGAAAAGCAAGTTGCACGGCTTCAGAACTTTGGTTACTTTGCAGTTGGAAAAGTCTGCCAGGTTTCAAATTAAAACAGATAAATCGAGCCCCAATTAGGCCAAAATTGTGAACCCTAATTCATGAGGTCACACAAACATCCATATCTTCCAAATAACTTCAACCAATAGTACAATACGAAATTCCTTACTTCAATTTATCTTTTTTAATTTGAAACTAGGCAAATTTTCTGAAGTTCGATTTGTTAGCCGGTACGGCCCCAGTCTGTACATGATACTTTTGCAGTTGACTTACGATTCTTTGTGCTGATTCACCAGTGATTTAGTATTAGGACAACAATCTTTAGGGTCTTTAGCGAGGGTAGCTTTCTGTGTTGCCGTCAATCTTTGCACTTTGGTAGACAACAACCTAATCTTATCCTGCTGGCTATTGTTGATTTTCTTTAACTCCAAATTATTTTCAAGAAGAGTAAAATATAAGTCTTCTAGTTCTCTTTTGCTTAGTTTTGAAGGGCAAACACGATAAAGTTCTGTGGAATATAATATAAGTAATAGGTATAAATAATATAGGTACTAATTAAAATAGTTCGCTTTTCGTTAAAAATAAACATTACAATTTGCTCACCTTTATCCGACCGAGCAGAGTGATTTCTACACACAGCTGGCGTATAATTTTCTTTTGTCGGACTATTCATCATTTTAACTAAGTTGTAACTCTAGTTTTTCAAAATATCAAATGAAAATACAAAATTTAATATGGCATGGCATTCGTCTTTAGTTTTTATCGGGACCTACTATTTTTCATCCTCGTTCTTTTGTGTACTGAAATTTAACGCTGTTTAATTTTATGTGCATAATAATTATTACACTGAATGTTTAGAATCACATCATTTAACTTGAAAACCCGACAAGAAAGAAAACGAAAATACCGCCATAGCAACTATTTTTTGTTTTGACATTTTGTTTGTTTATTTTTTTGTGTTTAACGGCGGCACTGGGTTCTTGCCCTTTCAGTGTTGCCAACTCGGATTTTTAAAAAGACTTACAGCCGTTTGCACCACAGATTACTAATTTGTAGCAAGCGTTTGCACTAAACTCAAGTTAGGCGTGTCCTAGTTAAGATATTTCTTAGCTTAGGAACAGCCTAAAAATGCCGAGCTGAAATTTTTGTTTGCACTAACAGATTACGTCGTAACTTGGGCATCGCCTTGCTAAGAGAAAGAATGAACGAATGTAAATATTAATTGTTTATGGATTTTTAAGCCGGCGAAGTAATATAGGTCATAGAGTACTTTTTTGGTTATAACATCACATTGATTCATTCGTGAGTTAAAAGGAGACGAAAGATAAGGCGTTGGTTTATTTTATTTGGTAGGGTGATCGAAAAAGTTATGTCATCAACTGTCAATTTAGAAAATGGAAATCAAATCGCGGCAGTGTTGCCAATGGTACGGTAATTGCCGTATTATACGGTAATTGGGGTCAAAAATTAACCTTGACACGGCAGCCTATTGCAGAAGTTTACATACAAGTACGGTTATTTCATACGTTCTTATTCTAAGTGCAGTAATAGGGAACATGCATCAATTTTTTTTGTACCAAAATCAAAAGTATAATGCGTGAGAAAATCAACTGTAATATTAAAACTTTTCACATGCGTTTTTTTCTCGTGATATAGTCACTTGAAGTTAGCACGCATCAGCTCCCGCCGAAAACGCTCTATACAAAAAGGTTAACATTTGTGACGTCACTCATGTCACATTCCAGGCGCATTATATGGAGTTGGCCAAGAATTTTCAAATATCTCCTTCAATATTGCGTTTAAGTACATAATTGTGTCATACAAATTATTATTTCTTATTCGATATTCTATCCGACTGTTAAGTGCATTATATCCGAAAATGAAAAAAAAAATTCGTCATTTTCCCCTGTGTGATAAAACTAAAATAATTATTTTTTTTATTTATTTTTCTGTTCCATCATGTTTTTATACGTGTCCGCAGCGACCAAGCTCAAATTTATCAAAATCGGTGACTTATGCATGTTCCCTATTGTATTTAAATACGGCAATTTTTGCGATTTTCCACCAAGTCGTTCAGTAATTCAATTATTTCAATGAATATTCCATGAATCTTCCATTTTTCAGCAAATATTTCTGTTTATGTCACAATTGACGGCCACAGGCTATAACCACAGATTTACAATTCATAAAATAGGAATTTCTTAAGCCTTGGGCGCTCGATATTGGGCCCGTAAGTTAAGAATAGCCTAAAGTGCATTTAGAAATAATAAATAAATAAATAAATGCTTGGACAATTTCACACAGCGCCATCTAGCCCCAAACTAAGCAAAGCTTGTAATATGGGTGCTAGACAACTGATATACTACTTATATACTTTTTAAATATATACTTATTATACATAGTAACACCCAGACCCGTCACAGAAATTAAAACTCATCATTTCAATTTCTGCCCGGCCGGGAATCGAACCCAGGACCTCTTGCGTGGTAGGCGGCATGTTGACCACTGCACCACACAGGTCGTCGACAGGAACGTCCTAAGGTTAGTGCACTGCAAACCAATTTTTTGCTAAGAATGTCTTAAGTTAGTTAGGAAAAGACTTAGGCGATTCTTAAGTTTAGTGCAAATGGGTGGTAGGCCAGTTGAGAAAAGTACGTAGATTTAGTAAAAATCGCATGTGAAAAGTTTGTAGATCTACGTACTTTTTTTTTAAGTAAATGAAGAGGGTAACAGTGAATAAAACGAGCGTTTTTTAAGTTTTTTTTTTAATTATTTATTTTCATCATTATTTTCAGGCAAATTAAACTTTTAAATATATTTATTAACCCATTTACGGCTGCTGTACTCGATCGAGTACAGTTAAACTTTTCAATAGATACCTACTACCAGAAGTTAATAAGGATAAATGATTTATTTATATTTTATTTTGTTTAATTTATTTATATTTTGCTTATATGGTAACAAAAAGTAAATTCTTAAAAAATGTGTTTTTATTCAATAAACAAATATAAAGTACTAAATAATATAATAAAAATATTCTTGTTTATAATAATTGTGATTGTTTAGATAAATAATACCTATTACTTAACATGTTTTATATTAGCTGAATTTTGTGATGTTTTAGAGAAGTGTAAATAATATTATATTTTTTAGAATAATTCAGTCTTACAATGAGTCGAACAAATATCAACGTCGCAAATTATAATTAATATTACTATTACGATGAAAAGGATAGCACAGTTGAAGTGTCATGAGGTGATTTGTGTGAAACGAAACGTTTATAAACTTTTGTCACGAAAGAAAAGGAAATAAATGCCCATTCAGTCTAATGAGATAAGTTATTTTGCAAATTTGTTTATTTGATAGAAAATACGTAGATTCTGGGACTGAAGTTCGTAGATTTGCAGGATAGGCTAAAAGTACGTAGATCTACGTAAAAAGACGTAGAGTTGGCAACACTGTGCCTTTTTGTGCCAAACATGAATGACATGACTTCACATGACAGTCGGTTAGCTTTGCAGTGTTGTGTTGCCAAATAGATATTTCAAATTCCGCTAAGCAAGTCGGTATTTTCCGTCAAAAATCCGTCATTTATAATACCTATCACTTCATCGGGTAAATTAAACAAGTAGCATTGTCTTGCCTTTTTTCAGACCCAAATATATTTTTTCAATGGTATGTATTGACCACATTTTTTTACTATTTTTTTTTTATTTTGTTTTTGCCCCATTTACACGCTGAAAATGTCCTGACATGACGTGACTGTACAAGTGTTTACGCAACTGAACATATTGTTTAGTTTTTGGCGCCATTTTGTCGAGAACGTTCGGTAAACTATTTTAATTATTTGCAAATTAATTCACAGTGGATAGTGCCTTAAAATTAGTGCAGTTTTGTGGTGTTAAGCGTGTCCTAGTTAAGATATATCTTATCTTAGGAACAGCCTAGAACAGCCGAGCTGAAATTTTTGTTTGCACTAACAGACTACGTCGTAACTTGGGCATCGCCTTGCTAAGAGAATGTATGAATTAATGTAGATATTAATTGTTTATGGATTTTTAAACCGGCGAAGTAATATAGGTCACTGAATATTTTTTTGTTTTTATCATAACATTGATTCATTTATGAGTTAAAAGGAGACGAAAGATAAGGCATTGGTTTATTTTATTTGGTAGGGTGACCAAAAAAGTTAAGTCATCAACTGTCAGTTTAGAAAATAGAAATCAAATCACGGCAGTGTTGCCAATGGTACGGTAATTGCCGTATTATACTGTAATTGGAGTCAAAAATTAACTTTGGCACGGCAGCCTTTGCCAGAAGTTTACATACAAGTACGGTTATTGCATACGTTCTTATTCTTTTATAAATGCAGTTATTGTATTGAAATACGGCAATTTTTGCGATTTTCCACCGAGTCGTTTAGTAATTCTATAATTTCAATGAATTCTCAGCTGTCTTCCATTTTTCAGCAAAAAAATTTGATTTTTGTCAAAATTGACGGCCACAGACTATAATCACAGTATTACAATTCATAACATAGGAATTTCATAAGCCTTGGGCGCTCGATATTGGGCTCGTAAGTTAAGAATAGCCTAAAGTGCATTTAGGAACGTCCTAAGGTTAGTGCAAAGCATTTTTTTGCTGGAAAAGACTTAGGCGATACTTTAAGTTTAGTGCAAATGTGTGTAAGTGTTTACGCAACTAAACATATCGTTAAGATTTTGGCACCATTTTGTCAAAACCAGCCTATCTTATCTATTATCTAATTTCAAAATCTATCGCAATCGCTTTCAGGATGTAATACACTGATGCTTCTTATTGGCACAAATAAAAACTTATCAAAGAAATGCAGGTATGTGTCACAAACGTCCATCACTTAAATGAAAGCGATTGCCTTAGATTTTGAACTTAGACAAGACAATGAGCCTTAAGTTCGGTAAACTAATACTTATAATTATTTGCAAATTAATTCATAGTGGATATTATGTCTTAAAATTGGTACAGTTTTGTGGCACAAAGTGTCTACGCAACTGAACAATATGTGGGATAGTTTGAAATAGGAGCGATCTTGGTTGTATGAAGCTGAGACTTTTATTGTAGTGGTGGCTACCACGTAGTGATTATTTCCTCTATGGTGGCTACCTCAGCAGAAATTACCGATGAGTAAACTTGATAAACTTGGTGCCAAATGCTCCAAACAGCATTGGAATGCGATGCGATGCACCCACATTCTAATGTAACTAAAACAATACCTACTACTGAACTATTCAACACTTGACACTGGCAAAAATTACTCCCTAAGGCGACGGCTACACGCGTGGTAAATACCGTGATCCATCGCCATGGAGTAAATTTTACCCATGGAAAGTAATTTGTGTGGAATACGTTCAATATTTTACTTTCCATAGTTAAAATGTACTCTATGGCGATGGATCACGGTATTTACCACGCGTGTAGCTGTCGCCTATAAGAGGAGAGTAGATTGCTAAACCAAAAATAAGAATAAGAAGAAGAAATAACAATATGTTTTATAACGTTTAATTTTAGTCAAAACTATTCCCGTCAATAAATCCGTTAGCCGTCAAAATATATTTTCTCCTGTACTAACAGGAGAAAATATATTTTGACGGCTAACGGCAGCCACTAGGCTGCTTGACCCTAATCCGTTAAGTTGGCAACACTGTTTGTTTGTTTGACACTTTATATTACCACCGGGTGGGACGGAGCGGCACGTGGGTGGGCCGCTGGAGCTGTGCTTCTTGCAGTTATGCTTAGTTTAAATACTCGCCGAGTACAGACGAATAGGCATGAAGACGAGTATGTAAATGTAAACACCATATTCGGTACTCGCCGCGAAAATTCGTCTGTTCTCCGTGCGGTGTCGGTTTTTTGACGCGGATCAAAGGATTATTCGTATGTATTCGCGGCGGTGTTTACATAATCGTCATAATTCACGAACTTTGTCACGAGCGGTTGTGTATTTTTGCGATAGATTGGACGAATAAGACCACTTTAAAAGTTTATAAAAGTTTACTAGGGAGAACCCGTGATAGGAGACGATAAACATTGGTTGAACAAAGATTAAAAATCCATTAATTAAAGAAAGAAGAGATTCGCTAATGGTGTTGTTAAAGTTTTACTTTTTTAAGTTGATATACATTTAATATGCGTGAAGCCGAAGCAGCAAGTCGCACGTCATCCATTTCTGAAAGTTCTATGTTCACTGAATATAGACGAATATATAAACGGGTCTGTATTCGTGCTCGAATTACTCGGAGAGTTGCTCGGCGAGTACCTATGTTCGCCGATAATCTAAATGAGGCATTAGTGTTGCCAGTAAATACATACGTTATTTTACAAAATAATGGGAAATCCGCCATCTTTGGCCGCTTTTTGCACATAATCAGTTAACACCACAGCGTAGATAGTTAATATAGTACTAGCGTACAGAAGTTGCACTCCGCAAAATCATTTAAATAAATAGCGACTCTTACTCCGACACGACACAATGAAGTGCAATATTCACGTCACACAGCGTTCCCTTCCATAAATTATATTCACCTAGTACTTAAATGGGTAGGTAGGTAAAAAAACAAAATTGCTTCTAGCAACTTTTATTGAACAATGTGAACATTTATTAACACGTAGGTAGGTACCATTTATTTATATTAACTTTGCTAATAGCTCTACCTTTCAGCGTCAGGAAACAATTGCACACCTACTATACACATCAACTTTGTCTAGGGATACAGGTGTTATTTTCATACAAACGAGGTAACTTTGAAGCCTTGGTTTTCTGCCAGGGATGTACCGTGCTGTAATCTGATAATGGCCATCCAAGGACTGAATGGAGTAGATTCAGATCGCTATACACACCCAACTGATCTGATCAGCATTCTAAAAGATTAATGGGCTAGAGTTCTCAGTTTGAGGATTTCCATACATTTTCATGCTATTTTCGCGGCTTTTTTAAACGTGTCCATTACGTTTTTAGAATGCTGGTCAGATCAGTTGGGTGTGTATTGCGATCTGAATCTCCTCCAGTCACTCCCTGGATAGCCGTCATCAGATCACTGCACAGTACATCCCTGGCAGAAAACCAAGGCTTCAAACTTACCTCGTTTGTATGAAAATAACACCTGGTATCCCTAGACAAAGTTGATGTGTGTATTACCTATCTATCACACACACACAATAAAATTAAGATTTTACAAGCACCGGCTTTGGCCGTTTACTTTAAGTTACTTAATTATAGCATTTTTTATTT
This sequence comes from Agriphila geniculea, assembly GCA_943789525.1. Classification (NCBI taxonomy): domain Eukaryota; kingdom Metazoa; phylum Arthropoda; class Insecta; order Lepidoptera; family Crambidae; genus Agriphila; species Agriphila geniculea. The sequence goes on from OX038871.1 coordinate 26,970,446, forward strand.
CATACTTAGGTACATAAATAATATACCTACCAATTAGTTCCATTCATTATACCTAGTAGATACCAAATTGACTAAATACATAACTTAGGCCAAAACTAGACAAAGCTGGCAAGTCATACGTACGACCATAACTCAGGCGACGGCTACACGCGTGGTAAATATCGTGATCCATCGCCATAGAGTAAATTTTAACCATGGAAATGAATTTGTATGGAATGTTCAATATTTGACTTTCCATGGTTAAAATGTACTCTATGGCAATGGATCACATTCAAGAACCTTATATAATATGATTATAAGGTTCTTGATCACATTTCATCGGTGATTATGATTACAGTCATTACCTATGGCGTTATGTTGGTACCTACCACATAAATTTATTCAATTTTGAACCTTATTTCATCGCAATTATAATAAATTTACGGGGTACCAACATAACGCCAAATAACCGATGAAACGCACTCTAGCCGTCGCCTAAGGCCACGTACGCATTGCAACCAGCTAGGCGCCTAGCGAAGGTCAGTCCAAGCACATACTAAATAGTTAGTGCGCAGGTAGGGTTACCAGATGACAGGAATTTTCCTGACATGTCAGGAATTTAAGGCATCTGTCAGGAAAACAGGAAAAAACTGTAGCCGTCAGAGATTTTTGAAGTTCCAAAAAGTGTAACTACTAATGAATTAATGAAAACACATAATTTGTTAATCATTTTGTTAGGAAAAAAATATCAAACGTCAACTAAATTAAGAATGTAGATTTAGGTGTACAAACTGTCAGGAAATTTACTGAAAAGTCAGGGGAAAAGTCAGGAAATCTCATTATTGGATCTGGTAACCCTATGCGCAGGTAAGGTGACTATCTACTCTAGATTCTAGGGCCTAGGCGCTAGGCGCTAAAGAACCCACCTGTCGCTGTCGGTGCGTATGTGGCCTAAGCTAAACAAGCCACCTGTTGATGCGAGAGTGGCCTATAGACCACACATTTTTCAAAGCGCGATACTTATTCAGATTGAGACCGCTCAATTTTCAGAGTCAGGTTAGACCTGTATGCTCTAACTAAGGGTTAGACAGTCATAATCTTATTATTAAACTGCTTGACCGTCACTAGAAGCTTTATATAAGTATTGAGAGAGCATTTCCGTTTCCCGTCAAATTCCTATCAGTTTCCATTAAAAGTATGGAAACTGATAGGAATTTGACGGGAAACGGAAATGCTATCTCAATATAAAGCTTCCATAAGTATTTTAATATGCGTTTTATTCCAGGTAAAACGCTGATATTATTACACTCATTATTGCACTACACTGAGTATAATTGAGTCACAGTGTAATTTGTGAGAAGGGCTTTAACAGTTGGCTGATATTTATAACTAACCATATTTAATAAATAATGGCAGACCAAATAACTAAGGTATGTACTTCTCTTATTTATGTATTATGTGATTGGGAAAAGTGTCGCTTAATAGGCTTAATATATTAATTTATTTTCTGTGTACATTTTAGTTCAAAAAATATTTCAAGCTTACTACTTACATATTTAATTATGGATTATGGATACCTATATGAAATTATTGTCAGTTTTCAATTATCCCAAATAATAAGTAAGTAATTATATGGATTCATGCATTCTGTGTATAAAATACTTAAGAATTATTTTTTGTGTGTTTCGTTATAGCCCGGCCACGGTGCCAAAAAGGATGTAGTTAATATGTCAGTAGACTATGCGGGTGGGTAGGTACTTTATGGTAGGTACCACACTAGCGTAAAGGAAAAAATGTAAGTACTGCGGTATTTCACGAGTTATAAGCACATTTCTTGTTATTGGGCTACAACGTATGCAGCCTGGTCCTGGCCACGCTTATATCACAAAATAAATAGCTAATTTTATGACGATGCACCCGTACAGTAGGTATACTGACTAATCTACAGCCTTTTTTTGGCACCGTGGCCGGGCTACAACGAAACACACGTATTTTTGTATAAATATCTGGTTATATAGTTGATAGTACAGACATTCATCAGACCGAAAATAACTACTTTTACAATTAAAACTACAACCTTAAAATTATTAACTTTATACAAATTAAGATTACTTAGATACAATACATTAATAATTAGTTTAATACTGATAACAGTAGGACCGTGTTTGAGTCCTAACTCCTGCTAAATTAATTTATATCTTACTAAAATTATTTCTTAGTTTAAAAAAATCTAACTAGATACTTATATAAAATAATAGGCCCGGAATGAAAAAATAAATATTACAATAATGGCTGTCACAAAATATTAAAATATTATGAATAACTTAATAGCTCGGTCCGAAGCCAATTATAGTGATCCAACCCAACTAATATTTTGGCCAAAATTGAGATAAGTAGGTACTTGTAATTACTTTATGAACATTACCTAGCACTAGAACCTGTAAATAGCGTGTTATTTGTGTGCGTTATTCCAGCTAAAAATTGTCGAATTTCACCATTTGAATTTACCTATCAGATAATTAGCTCGCCTGCCTTCTGTAAAATGTTTACTAATTTTCAAATTAATTAACCCATTAAAAATAACACCTTTGGCTGGAGCTTTGAAAAATAGCAAACATTTATAGAAACTGGCGATCTAATTATCTGATATAAGTAGGTACTCAAATGCTGAAATTCGACAATTTCTGGCTAGGTTTTATTTCTGTTAAGAGCATCGGAAAGGAAACCAATGTATTAATTTATACAACCAAACCAACGTGTTACAAAATGACCACTAATGCCGAATATGGTAGATAGGGACCATCAAACTGAACAACTTTTGCTATGAGACCAACTCTGAAATCGCGAAAAAAATCTGCTGTTTCATAATGTAATAATGTAAAAAGAGTCGGTCCCATAGTAAAAGTTGTTCAGTTTGATGGTCCCTATCTACCATATTCGGCATTAGGGGTATTTTTGTAACACGTTGTATAATAATTACAAACTTCTAAAAACTAAGCATTTTAAGTGATTCGTTTTTAGGGTTCCGTACCTCAAAAGGAAAAAACGGAACCCTTATAGGATCACTTTGTTGTCCGTCTGTCTGTCTGTCCGTCCGTCTGTCTGTCAAGACCCTTTATCTCGAGAACGCGTGGAGGTATCGAGTTGAAATTTAAACTTTAAACTAAGGTCTACGGGCCCTTGAAGCTGTAAAAAAATCAAACTTCTAAATTAACGTGAAAAAAAGATACTGCCGTTTAGGGCGCAAAAAACGCATTTTCGATACTTTCAAAGGAATCAAAATTCATAGGGTACTTCCCGTTGACCTAGAACTATGAAATTTGGCAAGTAATAGCGTCATAAACTACACTTACAGGAAAAAATCTGAAAACTGTACATTTGTAATTAAATCATAAAAAATATTGTCATTAAAATACGTAATTTTATCATCGAGTGAAACAACGGTATGCGCGGTCATAGTTTAACTTCTTATTAACTTTTGTGATAATAGCGCCACTAATTATTTTTAAAATATAAATATTTATTATTTTTAATTAATTAGACCCTTTCAAATATTGTTACAGTTAATTACTTTTAAAAATAATTAAAAAGGAATAAAATTGGCTTTAAATATTTCCGCAACATGGCGGTATGTCACGTCACGCCACGTGACAGGGGGGTCAAAGAGTATACAGAGTGCATTCCAGCAGACCAATCGTTAATCGATCACTTATGAGTAAATTTTAACCATCAGCGGGTTTTTCACACCGATTACGGGACTCGAACGGGATGGAAACAGACTTGCGGACTAGACATGCGCGCCGAGGCCTAAATTGCCCGCGGCGGCGCGCCGACCATTTATAGTCGGCGTGGCGTGACCGCGCCGGCGTGGCACAAAATTTTCCGGCATTTTAAGTCAAATTTATTTATTTGCGCAACAACAACACCGCCTATATATATCTTGCACTTTTCTGTGGGGAAAAAAATATTTTTTCCTTGAAAACAATTCAAAGTGCCTCCTGACTGCCTAGCTACCCAAACTCATCTTAGATACTCATATTATGTAGATAAACTTGTTCACTTGCGACTAAATTCGGACACATCCTAAATTCGGCAACTCAAACAAAATATTAAATAAACTGTGAGTTTTGTACGAAAAAGCTTTAATATCACTCATTAGGAATTGTCAAAATGGCAGCAAGCCGTCATCTGGTTTGCATTTTGCTTGCACTCAGTCTGTCATTTGTTTTCTTTTCGGGTGTTGTTGGAAGGTCGAAATTGGCAAAAAAAGGAAGGAACCGAAGCGAAGCGAAAGCGGTTCGCTAGTAATAAATAAAATCTAAACATATAAAACTCTAAATTGATTGATTGATTGGTGATTGAATGGAGATTGATTGGTGATTGATTGTTGGGATGTGCCTAGATAGTGCCTAGATAACGGCTGAAATTAAAGACACCGGAGGGTAGATACCTTTCATGGTGTAGGAAAGCACTAAGACAGGATTTTGGAAATTTCACCTAAGGGGATGAAATAAGGGATGAAAGTTTGTATGGAAGTCTCTTAGTTTCAAAGGTAGGATGTTCAAATTTTGTGTTTAGGCTGACGGTGACGATTAAAAATTATAAGGGGAAAGGGAAGGGGAGGAGGGACTGGGACGGAGGATGGCGATGTATAGATAAATAAAAAGATTGACGGTTTCGGTGACGGTAAGTTAAAGTGGACGAGGAAGCGGAAGCTGAAGTGGAAGCGATCTTGCATGGAGTACTGCAGCCACCTTTGGGACGGCTCGGCGAAATATCAACTTGCTGCACTAGACTCGGTGGAACGCAGAGCCAAGAGATTAATAGGCGACTGAAAACTGGTATCAGCTAAGCTTCACAGCTTGGCTCACCGCCGTAACGTTGCTTGCCTATCGGTCTTCTATAGATTGTACTTCGGCGAGTGTGCTCAAGAGCTGCATGAGCTCATTCCACCTTCTCCTTTCTTCCATCGGACATCCAGACGCACTGCAGGCTACCATCCGTTCTTGGTTGATATACTTCCTATGCGTACTAAACGCTACTCATCATCGTTTATAATGCGCACAGCCAAGGAATGGAATTCCCTGCCGGCGTCTGTGTTTCCGAGCACATACAACCTGACTCTTTTCAAGGCCAGAGTGAATAGGCACCTTCTGGGCAAGCTCGCTCCATCGTAGACCCCGTCTATACTTTCGGGCTAGACTAGGGTCAAGAGCAAACCCATTATAATTAAAAAAAAAAAAAAAGCGAAATTCAAATGTACCATGGGCAACAGTGTCGCTTAACCACTGCTAAGGTTAAAATCGCTTGCACGCCACGCCCGCCGTCACATACTTTTAGTTCGTGCAGGCAGGGGTGAAACGCGCCCAAACGAATTTTGTTGCAAACTGGTTAAGCGACGCTGTTGCCCATAGTACCTACATCAATGAATATAAACAGTTTGCAATGTGGAGTGTCAGCCACTCGTTTTTCAGTCACCACAAGCAGCTGTGGTTAAGATTTGTAAATTAACTGTCCGCCTATTTGCCCTTCCACCTGCCACCTGTCCGCCTGGTCGCCCATCCACCTTTTTGCCTGTCCCCCGTCTATCCTACTTTTGAAAGACTGTTCTACAGTAACATATCCAAATATTTATATTTATGATGGTACGGAACCCTCGGTGCGCGAGTCCGACTCGCTCTTGACCGGTTTTTTTACTATGTATTCTTGCCTTGGATACAGTTTACCCAAGAAAAGAAGATCACTAAAGCGACACGTCACATTATTAGTATTTTGATATTATTTAAAATAGTACCTACTTCGACCGTTTAATATTTTAACATTTTACGGGTTTCTTGTGTCAGGGATCCTTTAACAATGTCTCTGATTTTCTTTAGTTACATTATTAGCAAAGTGTTTATCACAATAATTTATTGTTGATATTTTCATTTCACACATGATCCTATTCAACTAAACATAAAATATAACCGCTTAGCGGTTTTCTTGATTACATTGTATTTACTCATTTTTTATAGACTTATTCACATTTGCAAAATTTTCTACACATTTTCTAATTTATATTTTACACATTTTCTTATTTATATTTAGGTAGTTTAGTTAAGTTATATTTTCTTGCTATATTATTTCTAAACCTTTTTCTGAAAAAGGCAACCTACAAGTACCTAACTATTTGACATTTCTTAGCAAAACTGGAGTGCCTAAATGACTAAAATGGCTCTAATTAGGTAATTGCTTTTAAAATATTCAAATTCGAGCTTTTATTATTTGTAAGAGTAACAAATTCAATATTAATATACACAACCTACCACAAAGGGATAGAAAATATGCATAAAAATTAAATCCGAATTAGTCAAATTACCCGCGCTGCGCCCTTTACCAGCGGGCGTGATCCGTTAACAAAAACAATCATTGCATTGGGCATATTTGATGAAAGTTCGCGTACAGAAACCAAACCAGTTTTAAATTGAAGAATTCAATCGCACTTTTCAAAATATGTATTATTTTTTTATTTACCAACCGGCAGAAAAAAAATATATACGCGTGTGAGTAGGTTAGGTATATGTTTAATATTATTAAACTTTTGTTCTTAAAACAGAAGTTTTTACTCACAGCATTGTGAAAATATGTGATACAAGCTTAATAAACGTTTGTTTTGTCTTTATTTATTTTTGAAATGCTTTGATATAATGATAAAAAAATGAAACGGCCTGCAAGAATGCGGCCCATACTACTGTGCGTAGTAGATACATTTATCTACGTAGGCTGCGGTCCCCATAGCGATAATATCGATATTATCGCGATAACAGCCGGTCCGCATGCACGTTAGCGCGTTTACAATATCTAGCGTGACGTCACTCATGACGTCATTACCAGCGCCATCTTGGGCTTACAGCGACCATGCCTCGGAGCGTAATCACTGTGAACGTTTTGTCAAAAGTTATAAGTTACTGTCAAACGAAACAGGTGTCAGAATTTTATTTCGTCAAAAAATCTAAAAATGAGAGAGTTCGTTATAGAAGGATCTTTTCCTCACTTCACAACAAAAGGATAGAGCATTATATTGGTTAATATTTTGTTAATATTAATTTGGAGCTTATCCAAAAAGGTGGTTGATGTAAAAAGTTGAAAAAAAAAAAGAAGTTGGGTGCACACGACTCAATAATCAAACGTTCTTCATCATTATCATCGCTTTAGAGAGCAAAAATAGTATCTAGCAATTATTTCATCATGTATTTGAGGTTAGAATAAAACGTTAGCGCGCTTACGAGCGGTTCGCATTCGCCAACTGTCATTTGTCGATTTGAGCGCGATATCGAATGCGGACCTCGTGTGAGCGTTGTAAACGCCGTAATCGATGTAATCGCCATGCGGACCGCAGCCATAATATATCTAGCCCTATTTCGTTTGTGTACGCCGTAGGTTAAACGTCCGAACAAAATGCCCAATAACCTTTTAAAAGGTTTTTAGACAAAAGGCCAACCCTTAAATAATAGGGACTTCCTTTTAATAGGATGTTTATTTTAAAATATTGTATCGATTATTATTATGTACTTACTTACACAATATTTTTAGTTCTTTCATATACTTTCTAATCCAAATGGTTTTCTAAAATATTTTCAGGTTTCCTACCACATCTGAGTAAATATTATATAATATCTTCTAAGCTACACAATATTAGAGGGTTCTCTTTCACTTTATCCACCACAAAATTTGGCAAGACACTTAATAATAGTCACACATTATTATTGTCGTCATTACAAGCGATAGCTACCATAGTTATTTTCCAAAAAATACATACATTTGGGCAATTTGTGGCTCACCAAATTAGTATTTCGGGTTTACATAGGTACATTTGTCAAATTTCAAGAAAGTGTCATTAAAAATTTGTTACTTATACTAATAAGGTACCTACTTAAATCTGTAATTTTCTGTGAATTTAGATTAACTTAATTGTTTTTAGTCGATAGACCCGTTAGTCTTGTATTAGTCTTTGTCTGTCCACAATGTAGGTAGGTACCCGTACAACACAGTCAAAATTTTTGCCAAAAATTATGTAAATTTGAATCATCGAACACTCTACATCTATATTTTTATAGAACTCAAATTTTCGAAGTCATCATCATAGTCAGCAAATAGAAAGATAGTCGATGTCGCATTCTGGCGGAACCTGACGCGGTCTACTCTGAAACCATTTAACTTGTCCTGTCCTGACAAAATTTCAGTAAAAGTAGAAAACTATATATTTATGGTTTTCTACGTGATGACTAGCGGAAAGTCGAGAAACGGACCTGTCGTAAATTAGCGACTGACAAATTAATGTCGAGAAAAGTAGCTATAAGGCTGCAAACGCACCGACAGGTGTCTAGATTGGTGCATAGATATATCCAGGTTACTTGGTGACCGCATTGGTAGGTGAGTCGCTAGGATAGTCGCTTTGGTCTCATAGTCTTTTTGTAAGCCTCGCGCCTACGATACATTCAGGGTAGCCACCCGTCCCGATTTTGCCGGGACAGTCCCGATTTCGATGAAATTGTTCCGCGTCCCGACGATCCATCAGTTTTGTCCCGATTTTTGATGAGAACACGCAATCAAAATCAGTGTTGATGACGCTTAAATGATCTAATGTCAGAAATCATTGCTCTGTAGATTTAATAGATCCCCCCCCCCCCCCCGCTCCCTTGTCCCGACTTTTATGTTCCTAAAGGTGGCAACCCTGGATACATTCAAGGTAGTCGCCTCATCGCCTGGATGTATCGATCGAGGCACCTAGCGCGCAATGTGGCCGGTTGCGAACATTCCTGAACGTTCGCTTTACTTGGTTACATATCTAGGCTCTAGTTTAGGCACTAATCTAGGCACCTGTCTGTGCGTAGGCGGCCTAAAGACAATGGATGACTAGATCGATGAGCCACGTTAACCCTTGTTCTGCGCGGCCTGGCGGCGCAGGTCGGAGCGGATGGCGGCCGTGATGGCGGTGCCCACGGCCAGCAGCGCGCACAGCGTCAGGTTGGACCAGCGGTCGCCCACCGACCCCAGCATCCACTCGTACAGGAGGGTTAGCACGATGCCGAAGATCTGCGGGAGGAGAACCGCTCTTGAAAATCTTATAATATCGTAGGTGCAACCCGCGCAGAAAAAGAATGGAATTAAAAATGGCGTCGCACATAAGCATTTTTTGTTCTCACACTAAACTCACACCTATCACTCTTTCACTCCCACTCGTTGTGAATAGCCGTGGCGGGATGTCACAAAAATTATTCTGCTTGGTGGCGCTACTGCTGCTGGAGACCTTTGTACGGGCATTTAACCCCGATTTTTCCATATTTTATTTTAAATTATACCTAAATGTAATTAGATTGATACGAATAAATTATTACTATGGAAATTAGACAGAACCAAAATGTGTTGGAAGAAAAATTAATATTTACTTAAAATCGCTTCCAACATCCAAAAATTAATAGCAAAGTCATAGAAAACAACGAAATGACAGGTCTCCATCTACACTAGCGCCACGTTAGTGGTAGTGCGCGGACTGGTGGATGATTTATGAATCAGCAAAATTATCCTACCATTCTTTATCTGCGCGGGTCGTACTTACTTATTAAAACTTTGAACTGGTAAGAAAAGCAACCCCGTTGCATGGTGGTGAACTTTCATAAATTCTTAATTTAAGTGGCCCGGTGACTAATAAAATGCTTTATTAAAGAAAATATAGTTATCTTTTAGCATTCAGCATAATGTATTTATTTTGCGACGGAACTAGCCTAACCCTTATGCCTAGCCCTAAACTTATTAAGCGACTATAGGTTGACCGAAACGAAGTTGCACCTTTGTTGATGAGGGGATGTTGTTATAGACATACACTAGTTGTGATAATGATGCCTAGTCGAGAGATGGAATTGTTTAATTTGGTGCCTCTGTGCCTCGCGGGCGAAGTCTTATTTAACTAAGCGAACTGTAATTGCAAATTCATTAATCTGATGTTGATTACGCAGGTACTCCTTACCTGAACAGCGGCGTTCAATATCCCAGAAGTGGTTCCCTCGGGTTCGGGATATGTCACCTCGGATGCAAACTCGAAGCCAACTGGCAGGTAGCCGGTCATGAAGAAACTGCGATAGCAAAAAAAAGTGACGACATCGATACCTACACAAATTGAGATGCAATAATAGTACATTATGATACAAGTTAGCTTAGGTTACTTATTGTACACAAGGCTGTGGGTTGCAGCCCGAGCCGCAGGCGAGGGCGTAACTCAGACGAGTGTGCAATAAGTAAGAGCTCACGAGTTTCATACGACGTTTTTCAACACATTTGCGAGGAAAAAACAAAGTAATTTACCACACAGCAACAAATACGACAAAAACAAAATGATAATCATGATGAGAAAAGGCGCGCAGGTTTTTTTTTTGTTTTTTTCACACGCCCAATGCAAGAATATTTTGCGAACAAAGGGGTTAGCGAGCATACAGCCTACTTCAAAATTATAAATTTAGGTGTTAAAATGCTTAGTGATAATATTTTAATATGTTTTAACAAAATATTGTAAATAAGAAATAATTTGATAATAATAAATATTTGTTTGACTTAATTAAAGACCTACACATTTATTTATTCCAAAAATGCAAATGAATTTTCAGCGGCATAAAACCTCTTTGTTGTTACTAAAAAAATAACTGTATTACCCGGTTAAATTGAAAATGCTCTGTTTACTCGCATAGAACTTGCAGTAAGATACCTATTTAACTTTGTAGGGATAATTCTATAACCAACTAGTGTTTTATATATTATTGCACGTGTTTGTTATAGTTCGGTTTATGGCCCTAAAAGCGATGTATTAGGGCTCACTTTACGAGCAAGTGTGTTGAAAAAAATATTTTCGATTATGAACAGTTGACAATAATTTAATTAAAATTTCGATTAATTGCACTAATTAGTAATAATTAAGATGCAGTAAGTATGTACGTCTATTTATTTAAAAACCGGTCAAGAGCGAGTCGGACTCGCACACCGAGGGTTCCGTTCCGTACCATCATAATTGCATGATTAAACCACACTGCAGAGTAGAATAATAAAATTAGTGTTGCAGTTTTAGGTCAGCGCCATCTCTTGACCGATAGTGGAACTAATGTTAACTTTTTTAGAAATTTGATAATTTCTTAAAAAGTGTGCTATATTGAGACATCGTTTTATTTTTCCTGTCATCTTTATATAAACTACTATCACGTAGAATTATTTCCGATTTTTCTCTTTGCAAACTTCGGAGATAAGGGGGAGGGAACGGTATTTTTTTCTACATTTTTCATTATAAATCGAAAAGTATGCGGTCTAAAACAAAAAGAAAAAATGATTGAAAATATGCAAACGGCGCTCTTTCATATGATGCCCCTCATGCCCTAGTCCCTGTTGTAAAAAGGATATAATTTTTTTATTTATTTCTTATTTGCAAAATAGTTGGGCAAATGTCATCTCAAACTATTCTAAATTTTAAGTTGATACGATTAGTAGTTCTCGAGATATCCAGCTGTGACAGACAGATAGACAGACTGAGTCACACCATAAGGGTTCCTTTTTTACCATTTTGGTACGGAACCCTAACAACCATGTAAGATTAACGTAAACGTAAGATAAGTTAAAGAAACCAAATATTATGTGGTCGTACAAAGTTCGGTTACGGATTTCAGGATAAAAAGTACCCTCTCAGTGACAGAAAAAGAGACCCAAAACCAATTATTCTACGTAGTCAATTTGGAGCCCCCAATGTAGAGAACAAATTTTCCCTAAGTGGTCGAAATCCAGAGCGTGGGATCTTTGATTATGATTTGATAGGTTGGATAAATCTCATTTGTGTGTCAGCCCTTGTAACAAGATTTCTTCTCTTTGCGCGCCCCAAATGACAAGGAACGTCTACGTTATTAAGCGCTGCTCTTCGCTTTGCATCATTTTATACGATATGAATAATGGTCGTGGATGAGGAAATAGCTGGGATTGGTTTTTTGTTATTTTTCCTCTACCTACTTACTTGGGTTCTTACTCGTAGCTACAATTTGGGTTTATGAAGGCCTTAGTAATTTTAATGATTGTTTTGTTCCACGCCTTTTCCATTTTATTTCATAAACATAGAGACTTCAGTAACAGGGTAAATTAAAATTGTTAACTTCACGGAATAAAACAGAAATCTAAATAACAGAATTGAGTCGCCAAAGAAAAATTGTTGCAATTTTAAAGAAGTACCTATATATTTATTAAGGTCCGCTCATTTTTCTTCAAGAATCAGCATCTCAAGTAGTATGATCTCAAAATAGTCCTCATCGTTGAGAGCGGTTAATAAACACGAGCATAAGTAGCGAAGGAAGTATACCTAGTAATGATATGCTGACGACTTACAGGATATTGAATAATAGAGAAATGAAACGCGTTTTCAAAATAAAATTTTGAATGAAGCAATTTATCAATTTATGTTCAACCTTGTACCAAAAAAAACCCAATGACGCATAGAGTCTGGTCAAGGAAAGACGAGATTGAAATGGCGGCGCCACTTTCCCTGTTAAATTAACGTTTAGAGGTTAAGTTATTGGAAACTGAACCTTAAAATACGGTGCAAAATTAGTTGCATTTACAACCGAGTCTCATCTTTCGTTGACCAAACTTTAAGTGCCATCATCAACAAACAATTTCAGTACTCACCCAAGCAAGATACTGCTCAGGTAGACCACGCCGATAATGCCGCAGTCCAGCGTGAAGGTGAAGATGACCATGCCCACGGCAGAGGCGGCGTACACCGCGAGCGTGGTCTCCTTGAAGCGGTGCGTCTTGTCCAGCACCATGCCGCATATCACCGAGCCGACCATGCCGGCCACCACGATCACCAGCCCGATGCGTCCGGCGTCTGCGTTCGCTCCCTGTCAATGTGAAATGATATCATGACTTAGTACTGCGGATTATTCCACTTTGCCTCACCAAGCGACCCCACTGGTGCGCTTGTTCGCTTCTTTAAGACAGATTAGCTTTAGGACAGATATTGTACAGTCGATGGAGAATTACGTAAGTAGGTACTTCTATATTTTTACTTTTTATTGATAGGTAGGTACTTATTTTTACCAGTGGGGGCACTTGGTGGGGCAAAGTGAAATAATTCACTTCTGCGACTATGTACCTAAGAGTTTTATTTATTCTTATGCTATGTAGCTAGGTTAATTAAGTTTTCAAAGAGCGGTCTCTCATTTTCAGCTAGGATTATGCTTGCACCCCAACGTGTTCTCGGATGTCATCAAGGAAAAGGACAAACATCTTTCTATCTCTCACTGTAACCCTCAACGAATGTTATAACATTCTCCGAAAAACCATTTTCTCCATATAAGGGATCGTCCTAAAGCAGGCCATATACGCTAGGTTATGCATGACGGTTTTAACCGAGCTGCAAAACCTTCATGCAAAACCGAGTTCAATAGAGAGCACACACGTAAGGTTACGCATGACAGTTTTAACCGAGCTGCAAAACCTTCATGCAAGCCGCTCATGCACGCCGCTCGGTTATGCCTGTGGTCAAAACCGTCATGCATAACCTAGCGTGTGTGGTGTTGTTGGCATTGGAGCAATTAAACAAGAACTGTAGCCCCACCCCCGGTATTTGCCCTGTCCCTCAGATTTCTTCACTTATATTTTTGGGATGAATGACTTCTAGCAGAATTAATTCATTTAGATGAAATAAGCATATTATTAAATATACAGGGTGTCCCAAAACTTTGCCACACGAAGGGAAAGTACCTTAAATATTGAATTGAAGGTAGTAAATTTTACTGAAAGAAGACTTCATTTTGTTTATAAAAATATATGGAACTGCATTCAAAGTTTTTTTTTTAATTGATTGACTGATTCGATACGAATTGATGCAATGCCACAGAATACATAATAGTACAAGTACAGAATATCCACTCCTCAAAGTCATTTAAATAAATAGCGACTCTATTCTAGACACAATAAAGTGCAATTCAGGTCGCACACCGCTCCCTTCGCTACAGTTATATTCACCTACAAGTTACCTCTCTTTCTATCGCGTAGCTCTTATCTCTTCTAACGACATTAGGGTTTCTTGTTTTAAATAATAATGAAATAATAGCTTACAATACTTTATTACAAGTTATGTGTTTGTGAAATAAAATGTGTACTTAAATACAGTCAACGCCACATCACACTATACATACTGATTTGAGGCAATTTGCTTTCTTACGAAATCAAATTGTCATTAATAATTAAGTTTATTTCGAAAGTGCGATGCAATATGCCTTCATTTGGGTTAAATATCATAAATGTACGAACGAACGACGCGACAATACGCGAATGCGGTGCGTGAGTGAGTATCGAAATCGAATTGCTAACGTGCGTCCCAGCCGGCACGCGGCGGCCCTCTGAAATTAGTCCGTCCGGACGGACCCGCCGGCTACTTGTAGCGTCGTACCTAAAGCGCGGAGTGCGCCTAGCCTGGCAATGCGTAATTATTAAATTTTAAATGTTAAATTTCATGGCCTTCCATTTGTTTAAGATGCAGTGTCACTTAAGAAAAAGTAATCCTTATAAGTAACCCTTTCGATTGGTGTTGTAAAAATAAATACAAAAATGTTTTCGTTTTTAGTGGGTTCGATTCCTGGTTAAGGCAGGCGATTTTCTAAAAATCATTGAATGCAGTACCATATATTTTTATAAACAAAATGAAGTCTTCTTTCAGTAAAATTAACCATCTTCAATATTTAAGGCTTTAAAACCATCATGCAAAACCTTCATGCAAAACCGTCATGCATAACGCTAGGTTATGCATGACGGTTTTGACCACAGGCATAACCGAGCGGCTTGCATGACAGGCATGCATGACGGTTTTGACCACAGGCATAACCGAGCGGCTTGCATGACAGGCATGCATGACAGGCATGCAGTTTTATCCCACACACGCTCGGTTATGCATGACGGTTTTGACCTTACAGGCATAACCATCATGCATAACCTAGCGTATATGGCCGGCTTAATGGTACGAATCCGCGATCAAACATACTGATGCTGACTTGGTGTCCTAACTGGCATTCGCGCGATGAATGTTTAAAATCTATTCGCGCGTACTAAGTTCGTGTGTATCCGCGATCAAACATATTTATGTCGAATAGGTGTCCTCATTGACATTTGCGCGAAATTCGCGTCGCGTCGTAGGTACGCTATGGTCGCGTCGTCAATTCACGCGATGATCGTTCAGGTTCCATTAGGACACACATTTCTTGTCATTGCGCGAACACACAATGGTTACGCAACCATCGTATGTTCGCGTGACGGTCTAAGTATTAGGAACAATCCCTAATAATGTACTACCACAAGTTTTATTTATTCTTATGGTACTACTTACGGCAAAATACTTACAGGATAATAGGTGAGGACCAGCTGGTTGAGCAGGGTGGATATGGCGTAGAAGACGCCCACGTTGATGCCGTAGGAGATGAGCAGTAGCACGTAGTTGCGGTTGGTGAGCAGCTTCTTGAGCGACTGCAGGAAGTTGGAGTCGAGGCTGGAGCCCAAGTCGGCTGCTGCAGAGGGAGGACTTGCCGGTGCTGCCTTGAAAACTGAAACGAAAAATAAGTATACACTATACGTACCATGGGCAACAGCGTCGCTTAACCACTAGGTCAAAATCGCTTGCACGCTGCGTCGTCAGAACATGCGTTTAGTTTGTGCAGAGGCGATACGCGCGCACACGAATATTATTGCTAACTGGTTAAGGCTGTATATTCCCATTTCAAAGAAATTATCGTTTTTTCCAAAGAAGTTATATAAAGAAATGAAAGCATTAGGTGAGTACTATGATGTAAACTTTAGTTTTAGGAAGCAAAATTCTTAAATTAGTGCCGTATAATAGAGAAAAACATAATTTAATGAAACGAAGAGAATCTGTTCAAATGGAATTTCAAATTTGCTTGTCAGAGGTATTTTTCACAAAAGTTTCAGCTGTAACAACGACTCATATTTATTTTTTCACTTATTTTATGTATTGTCGAGGAGTGCACTAGAGGATATTTTTTAACTGTATTTAATCACAGAGAAAAGAAAATATTAAAAAATGCTCAAATCGGAACATTTTATCATGTTTTTTTACTGGTATTTTAAGTTCTAAAGTATTTTTTATTTTTTATAGGAATAATAAATATAATAATGAGGTATTTGTCTAATGTATTGCGTGTTTTGTATATCCATATATTTATTTATTAGGAAATTTTAAAGCTTTGCATTTAAAATTGCTGCTGAATAAAATTCAGCAGCAATTTTAAATGCAATCTTTTATTTAAAGGCTGTTTTCGTAGTTTGTCGGGCATAAATACGTATTAGTTAGCATGTCTTGCCTTCCTGCTTTTTTCGTGGTTCTTCTTCTCTTATTATTAATATTATCTTCAATTTATTATACAGAGAATAAGCTTATGACCCTTTCTGTACATATTTTACAGCAAGGTTGAAAAATCCTTCGGAGGATGTTTTGGGGAAATTTAGGAAGTGAACTTACACAACAGTATCATCACGAATAGTACCGAGGTGAAGCCAGCGACTAGGTAGAACATGAGGCGGAAGTCCTCAGCGATCTCGCTGATGGTGCCCTGCGCGCGCACCAGGATCGGTGGCAGCAGAAACCCGAGCGCTACTCCAAGCTGTTGACAAAGAAAACGTCATTGGATAAGAGTGCATATTCCTTGTGTAGAGTGTAATTTATCTATTCTTATGGTAATATAACAAAACAATATCGACTACGTGTGGTGCAGTGATGGTCAACATGCCGGTCTACCACGCAAGAGGTTCTATTCCCGGCCGGGCAGAATTTGAAATGATGAATTTTAATTTCTGTGACGTGTCTGGGTGTATATTGAATGTACAATAAGTATATGTTTAAAAAGTATATAAGTAGTAAGTAGGTATATCAGTTGTCTTTGTCTAGCACCCATATTACAAGCTAATGCTTATTTTTGGGTTCTGGTTTTGGATGGCTCTGTGTGAAAAAAAAACCTCCACACTTGACATGTTTTAACCAATGTGATCTGTATAATATGCGCTAAATAACTTCGCATTATTTTTCTAAATATGTGTCTAGAATTTCCAAAAAGGAACCGTCTGTATTTTACGAATGAGTACTGTCAGACGGTAATAGCAATTGCAGTAAACATAAGACAAGATTCTAAGTCTGTCACAAGATTAATTTTAAGCTGCGATGTTGTTGTCATTTTCAATAAAAAAAAAACATCTCTTTGCAGGCCTGGAAAAAGTTATAACGATGACAAAGGAGAAAGGCGAGAAATTTGGGACGTCCCGTGTCTGTTTGCCACGGCTATTAATCTCCGCATTCAATGTTGTGATACCCGACCACGACAAAGGTCGTTATTTCAGATTTATGGAGTTGTATATTACCGGGTGTGGAAATTAAAATTCGGAGGTTTACCCTCTCATTGAAATCCAGTTCGACCCACTTTTTGAGTTCGAGGGATTTCCAAGCGGAATTTTGTTATTAATTTGTTGCTATTCAGTCTAGCGTTAAATGTTATGCGTAGCACAAAGTGGCACATTGTGATTTTTTACACACGAGCAACGACAAAGACATTCTTCATTTCATTTTAAAAAAAAATAGTGTACTTAAACAAACATCATACTGTGACAAGTGCATGGATGAGACACAGAATGACTAAGCACTTAAGAGTCAAAATAATAACATACAGCCGACGCCTGATGACCACCTAAAACTACCTACAGTAGAGCCTAGTTCTATCTAAGTTTTTTAGAAAAAAAAAATAACGTTTTGTAGATTTAGACATAGTCAGAGTTAACGAACTATATCACCTACTTACTGCACGTTGAGATTACGTGATTTTTTTAGTTGGTGGTTTGGAGAAAAACACAAACAATCCAACTTTATCATAGCAGCTTGGTCGCTGAGGCCTAATACTCTCTATTCTATTAGAACAATGATGCTGACGGTAAAGAACTGCTAAGTAATATCACAGTATAACTAAAGGGTATTATATCCTTACTATTCCTTACTGTAAATGCGAAAGTCCGTTTGTTTGTTTGTTTGTTACGCCTTCACGTCTTCACTACTCAACCGATCGTAATGTAATTTTGCATTCACGTTGTCAGGGGTACAAAGAAGGACATAGGGTAACTTTCATCCCGAAAAAAAGCACTGTTTCTAAGGGATAGCAAACTTTATACGCAGACGAAATCGCGGGCGGTCGCTATTAAAATAGTTATTTGTTATACAAGAGAGCAAAGTCATTTTTTGCTGCGAGTGCTGACTTTTAAATCACGAACTAGCGAAGTAGTCTAGAATTGAATCACGAGCGTAGCGAGTGATTCTAATATAGACTTCTGAGCACAGTGAGTGATTTAAAGGCACGAGACATCAAAAAATTTGCTCTCGTGTTAAACATACAACTTTTCACCTCTACCAGCGTGAGGCAAAGTGCTTTTTTTAATTTCTAACAAATTAAAAAAAGCACTTTGCCTCACGCTCGCAGCAAAAGTCGATTTTGCTGCGAGTTTTTGGTAAAAAAGCACTTTGCCTCACGCTCGCAGCAAAAGTCGATTTTGCTGCGAGTTTTTACGCGCCAAAAGCACCCTTTTCGTGCTGGAGAGGTGAAAATATAATTTTAATATACCTAGCTATGGTAAATACTATTGTTTACAGATAAACTTCGTTTGTTTTTAACACAATGATATTTTATTTTTTTTCAACAGTTTTTTGTGCTGACCAAAAAAATGTGCACAATAAAATGAACATGGCGCGCGTATCGCAGACTAATGGACGGACGGACAAACAGCCGAGTCCGACACACATTTATTCAGCTCATGTTTTCATTTGTTCGAGAGATTTTCAATTTCCGCTACAACAACTATTGAATCCGCAGTTTGAGTGGGATTTCAGCTTCATTTCAGTTTTCGCTGTTTGTATATAGTTTGGTAATTAATTGTTTCTATTCATGCTGTGAAATAATAGTAAGTCGGTTCTTACTTACGAGTATTCATGTCATCAACCAAACCCTAGCACACAATGTGAGTCAGGTATCGAATTGTGTTACGATCGATCGATTCCAATACATATCCTATAAGTAAGAGATAATTAATGATCTTTGGATCATTTATCAACAACAAATCTTCAATAAGGCCTTACACGGGATAGATTTATAGATAGCATTAGTGGACTTCATCTAATTGATCTTAGCTCGATCTGATATTTACACCTCGAAAACTGAATCCCATTTTGTTAGTAAGAAGATTAATTCATTTTCTACAGTCCGCACCGAATAAACATTTATTTGTGTAGGTGTCGCATCATGGAAGTTATCACATCAATGAGATAGTGGTGCTATAAAGCCAGACCCCACTGTTCCCTGATTGGATAAATGTTTCCTGTAGCAATAGCTGTATCACAGTAACTGCTATGTCAAAGATGTTTACGTCTGACAATGTCAACTATCATGTTATGTAAGTATATCAGCATTACCTATTTGGAAATATACTTTATAACATATTTGCTCGTAAAGGGTCTCTTATTACACCAATTTCAATATCGTATTGTATCTCATTACGAACTTGTGCGGTAATGTAAAGTAAAACGCACGGTTTCCTTGATAAACCGTGCGTTTTACTTTTATTTACATTACCGCACGGTTTATCAAGATGCTTCGTCTAAAACGAACGGTACTTTTTTAAATCTTAGCAAAGAGTTTTTTGTCAGAAAAGAGGTCAACATTTTATGAATAAAATTTTACTTTAGGTGATAAAATATAATAAATAAACATTTAATTATTTAATTTAATTAATTTTGAGAATAAATTACAATTATTTATCTGTAACAATAACACAAAAATATTAATTTATAACATATTTGCTCGTAAAGGGTCTCTTATTACACCAATTTCAATATCGTATTGTATCTCATTACGAACTTGTGCGGTAATGTAAAGTGAAACGCACGGTTTCCTTGTAAAACCGTGCGTTTTACTTTACATTACCGCACGGTTTATCAAGATGCTTCGTCTAAAACGAACGGTACTTTTTAAATCTTAGCAAAGAGTTTTTATGTCAGAAAAGAGGTCAACGTATTATGAATAAAATTAACTTTGGGAGATAAAATATAATAAATAATCATTTAATTAATTAATTTTGACATTAAATTACAACCATTTATCTGTAACAAAAACACTAAAATATTAATTTACTTCATTAGTAATACTGGCTGTTTTTTATGCCTTTGCCTTAAAAAAAGCGCTTTTTTTACTTTATTGTTTTTATTTGAAAATGTCGTCAAATAGTGATGAATTTATTAATTCGACACCGCCAGAAGACTCAGAGGCAGCGATAAAGGCTACTCTAAGCCTCTTGCCCGAAAAATTGACCGATAAATACTTACAAGCGTATCAAAATTTCAACATAATATGGAAGACAAGCAAAGGTGCAAAGTCCGAGTTTTATTTATTTCCTCGCAAATATGTTATAAAACGTCGTATGACATACGTGCGCTTTGATAATTACAGCCTCTGCTTTCTTGTAGCCCTCGCCTACGGCTCGGGCTAGCGATATCGCCTCGGCTGTAATTTTCAACATACCGCACTTATATCATAATGTACTATTACTTTATTAGTAATACTGGCTGTTTTTTTATGCCTTTGCCTTAAAAAAAGCGCTGATGAGCGCGCGCATAGCTAATTTAAACAAGTAAAAATTATTCCACGCGCTTTTTTTGTTTTATTGTTTTTATTTGAAAATGTCGTCAAGTAGTGATGAATTTATTAATTCGACACCACCAGAAGTCTCAGAGGCAGCGAAAAAGGCTACTCTAAGCCTCTTGCCCGAAAAATTTACCGATAGATACTTACAAGCGTATCAAAATTTCATCATAATATGGAAGACAAGCAAAGGTGCAAAGTCCGAGTTTTATTTATTTTCTCGCAAATATGTTATAAAACGTCGTATGACATACGTGCGCTTTGATAATTACAGCACTTATATCATAATGTATTATTATAGCTGCAGGCAGTTTTTCCAATCTTCATAATATTATGACCCATCCCAGCTGTAATTTGATGGCACATGATATGAAACTGACGAGGTGCCGGATTTTTGTACCTACACCGAAAGCGTTACATCTTCAATTTTCCGGCAAAATATACAAACTTTTTTATGGAAAAGCGACGAATCTATTTAACTTTAGTCTACTACGTAATCTGTGATAGTCGGTAAAGTACGGAAAAATTACCAGGATCCTGGCGATAAAACGAGACTCAATTTCAGCTCTATTACAGTGACCTAAGAGCTATAACTTACGGGATTCATTCCTTATCACACAAGCCCAGCTTGGAAAATGGAATAACTAAATATTTTCTCTCGTTTTCTCGACTTTTATTAGAGGCTACTTGCACCATAAATTTAATATTATTTAAGTATCACTCAAACACAATTTTATACGAAATAAACGTTAAATAAGGTAAGACAATTTGTAAACGTATCTGTTATTTTTTACTTGAAAATGCTATTTATTTTTAATAAACACATAACAATTCTATAACAGAAAAACTCAGTATTTGGGGTATAAAAACTCTACAAACGTAATTATTTCACTTGTTTTTTTACTATTTATCATGATATAAGAATGGGTTGAAAATATATTTTTGGCAAAAAACACATAACTACTTACACTTTTTCTGTGAAATATTCCGATTCATTGACGTTAGAACGAATTTGGAAATGAGTAAAAAAGTCCACTGTATCAAATTGAACTACGTATTGAATATGATAAGTTTATAAAAAAAACAATTTTATTGATTTCAATAGGCATTTGAAACTTATTTTATATGCTAGCGGTCGCCCACGACTTCGTCTGCGTGGAAAGTTTTTTTTACTATCCCTTACTTATTTACTACTAGCGGCCGCCCGCGGTTTCACCCGCGTGGTTCCCATTTCCCGTGGGAAAATCGGGCTAAAAAGTATTCTATGTTTTAATCTAGGCTATCTTCTATCTGTGTGCCAAATTTCAACCAAATCCGTTCAGTAGTTTTTGCGTGATTGAGGAACAAACATCCAAACATCCAAACCCACAAACTTTCACATTTATAATATTAGTAGGATATCCTTTTCTGTACTCCCTGACAACGTGTATGTAAAATTTTATGATGATCGGATTCAGTAGTTAAGACGTGAAGGCGTAACAAACAAAACAAAAGAACTTTCGCAGTTTAGTCCATAATGATTAAAATTCTCTTGCAAGATCGTTATCGATGTAAGAGTAAGTAAGAAAGTACTTAGTTTAATACCGCCATTCGTTCAAGAGCCGGGACCCTTTCGATGGCACAAAGGAAAGTGGCCCGATCCCTTTTATTCCAGAGGAGCTATTAAAAATTCCATTATCGCTTGATTAGCTCCTAGGCCCGAACTCATTAGCAACTTAAGGGTCAATAAAGTTGACTGTTTGATATTCTTTTACTCTTCAGGACAAATGCAATAATTTTTTTGCCATTTCATCAATAAAAATGGCGTCATAGCTTGACGGTGCGCCATATTTACTATCCTATTATTTGACTGTACTAAGAAAACAGCTAAATAAAGATGACGTTTTATTACTTTTTTTAATAAATTGACAAAGAATTTTTACGTCTCAAGGTGAAAAATAAATCCTAGTGCAAACACTTAACTAGGAATTAAGCAATTAAAAGTAAAATTATGATAAGCTGAACATTAATCTAACCCAAAGCGAAAAACTCGATTACCTACGCAAATTGTTAAACCAACTGTAACTAAATTTAATATTTTACATAATATGAGGCACAGAATTTGTCAGATGTTTAAGGGAAACAGTTATAGAATTATGTAAATCCAAATCTGTTATCTGGTTTTAAGTTTACAAAGTATAGGTTTGTATTCTACTGATAAACCATAATTTGTAGTGTAAACTTTAGCAAACATCACCGTGGCAATGGCATTGTTTCCAAGATTGTTGGATAAATCCACACGTATAGATATATTATATTATATTAAAAGGGGAGTAGATTGGGTATTCCTGTAGGCATTATCTTGAATAATAATAAAATTGAGCTTGACCTTTATACGAGTATCATATTAAATCTAAGTAGGTAGGTAATAATTACGAGGGGAGTTCAAAGTTTTCTCCGTATCAGGATTTGCTGATTAGTAATGAGGGTAGTTTTTGTCTATGGTTTTCTTACGACATTATCTAAGGTGACAATTAGAAAATTTCATCAGTTTAACATCGTTAGTTTTTTCACAATCGTGCTTCGAGTAAAACAATATATCTGACGCGAAATGTTGACCAAAATCGACAATGGTGGTGCTCGTTTCACTCGGCGCGCGTTGCCAAGGCTGCCCCAACCACCTTACAGCTAAGATCTGGCACCTATAGTGACTATTTTTTTTGTTCCTTAAGCTGAAAAAAGAGCTTCGTGGAAATCGATTTTCCGACGATGAAGAGCTTGAGGCGACTATGGACATCCTTATCATTTTTCAAAGATGGAAAGTTATTTTTTGGAGGGTACTGGAAAGTTGATTTCGCTTTGTAAGAAGTGTATTGTATTGAGGTTCCAGGGGACTATATAAAAAAATAAAATTATTTCAGATTTTTCTGCTTTTTCCTTCATATTCATATTGCAGTAGCCATAAACTTAGTGTTTATGGCTACTGCGCATCTTTTGTCTCTTTCTTTCTCTTGCCAATATATATGCCGGCATCTGTACCGAGAATACTTTGAACTCCCCTCATACCTAATTACCACGTCTTTTCCTATCACGTGATTGCAAATGAGAATAATGCAAAAACTAATTATTTCTTCCAACTATGCTTTAATTTCATCACAATCACACTAAAAACTCAGTACAAAGCGAGTCTTTAATGCTTTAGATTAGAGCAGGGGTCTCCAAACTACGGCCCGCGGGCCAGATCCAGCCCGCGAGCACCAACCATCCGGCCCGCGAAAGCAAGCCGTATCGTACCAACAATACAGTATTTTACAGTATGTTGGTGAGCTAGCTAGATCCTGGCCCTGGGGACTTGGTGGAGGAGTAAGTCTGGCCCTTTTGTTAAAAAGTTTGGAGACCCATGGATTAGAGCAATAAAAATGTATGAAATTTCATTATGGCACAGTTTTTTTTTAATCGCACCAAAAGGTGTCAATCTCAATGGATGAGCTCTATTCAGCCTGCCGATATCAATACTTTTTTTTACGTACATATTATTCGTTTCTATCCTACTTGTTCCAAAAAATTATTGCTGCTAACTCTGATTTAAAAATGAAAGAAATTTAAAAAAGCACTGACCTGCATATATTTACCACTGGACAGGCTTATGTCAAACTGTTTTTGTGCCTCTTTGATTTCCGCCATTTTGGCGCTGTAGGACATAGCGTGAGCATAGCGTGCGGGACATGGTACTAAACTTTGAAGTCTGGAGAGACCATCACGGCAACCATTTTCATATTGTACGTCAAAATTAGTTCTTTAGACGCACGCTAGTGGCGTTTCAAATAGGCACAAAAACTTAGCTGTCAAATGATACAGACAGCCAGTCCAGTTAAATAAAAAAAAAATTTTTCATGTCAGTGTAAAAAAGTGATTTGGCGGAAACTTTGTTAATTTTGCTTGACAATATTTTTGGAAACGATAAAGTGTGATACTATCTGATTTTGAGTGCTTCGGCTTCGAATTAAAATGGAATCATCTAGCGACACATTAACTCCGGAAAGCATTCGAAATGAAGCCGACAATGTTATAGAAAATCTTTTACCCTTAAAATCTCGAGTACAATACGTAAAATCTTATGAGAAACTTATTGATTGGAAAGATAGAAATGGTAATAAGCAACCATAGGTAATAGTTGAAAGAAAAGCAGATTATGCACCTCGCCTTAAGTAATTTATATTGCCCTCGTGCCTGTTAGATTAGAGCCCCCGCTAACGCTCGGGCTCTAAATCAGGCACTCGGTGCAATAATAAATTACTTTGTGCTCGATGCAATAATCTACTATTGTTTTTAGATGTTACGAGTATTGGCTGCACACTGTTCTAAGCTGCAGTCAGTTAGTAGGTAGTATAAATTGTGCCTCTACAGTTAAAGTAAGTATCTCTAATGCTATCACTATGTCACGTATGTGCAATTTATTGCACGAAGAATTGAATTAAGAGGTTCGGCGAATGCCATATACTTAGGTATTTGCAAACTGAATCACTACCTCGTATACAAAATAGATAAGAGTTATCTCTGTCAACATTATTGTAAAACGAAATACAAACAGTAAAATTTGTCATGAAGTGCTATGTCAAGTGTATTGTCTAACAGGTAAGTATTTAATGATGCATTCAACTTGACTCCATCGTAAAAAAGCATTTCCTCATTCAACTATGTATTTACAGATGTTTTCAGTAGCTTTTAATTTATTGGTGATGTATCAATGTAATCTATTTTATTTATATCAGAAAAGTCAAAATCATACTGAAACTTATGTACGCATTATCGTGAACTAAAATCCATCTTTACGTCTTGATATTGCGATATTCCTGCTTCCCTACTCAAATGGCCAATATTCTATGCGTTTGAACGCTACGTTTACTACCCAGCAGTAAACTATAAAATTACGTGCCGTAAGCCTATCAGTTCCATCCAATACGACAAAGTCTGTGATTTACATAAGCTTGTGACATACGATTTAATCGTCTATTGCTTATAATTATGCTTTAATAGTAAGCGTAGCGTTCAAACGTATAGAATGTTGGCCATTTGAGCAGAGTGACTGATATTTGAATACTACTTTATTCAAATTCACTAATCACATACCTGGTTCCCAAATACTCCTATGCTGCAAGCAGAAGACACCTGGTTCGCTCCGAACCAAACAGCAGCGAGCCTCGGTGGGACGTTGAGGATGAAGACCTGGGAGATGGCCACCACGGTCTGGCCCACGAAGCCCAGCCAGAACATGTCCTGTGGCACGGACAGCACCTTCAGCCAGGCACCTGCGCAGGTCCCGAAAGACCCGATTATTGTTGTCACGCGAAGACCCTGAGAAAAAAGAAAAAGTAGCTTTATTCAAATGAGGTGCACCGTGCACATGTAAGTTCTCAATTCGACGCGTTTATATTTTGTTTTCAGTGTAAGCAATTTTGTTTTTTGATATATAATAAGACTATTTTTAGCAGAACATGTAACACTTGCATCCATTTCTCTTTCATGTTTAAAGTATGCAAATAGTTTTAAGACAATGTAAAGTAGAATTAAGTCTAACGCCCGCTGTCATCCATTTATGATTCAGTTGTTTGAATTATGCAAATATTTTAAGTCAATGTTAAGTAGAATTAAGTCTAGACAAAAATCAGTTTTAGCCGCCAACTTCTTGTTTCTTATTAAGGCTGTTATTTTAATACGAACTTGTTATGTATTTTTGTGTGTCAATTAGTTATGCGAACGACATAGTTTGGGGAAAAAATACCACTTTGCTTAATGAATTATTGTAGCGTAGCGGTTACATCTCTGCGCAACAGCAATCTTCATCATCCTTAATATAATAGGGTTTCCGTGTAGTATCAGTTTGGTACACTATCTCAATTTGAGGGTAAAGCCTATCTACAAGTATAAGAGTTCGATAGGAAGTATCACAAAATTATTTAAGTATCTAATAGTACAGTAAAATTAATATTACGTAGGTATATGGTGTTAGCTATAACGAATGAAACCATACAAGAAACGAGGACAGTTTAATTAATTTTCACGGTAATTATAATAATACTTTGTAAATGGATAAGTCAAGGAAAATAATCACACTTTATTTACAATAATTAATGGTGACTCGTTATCAGTTATCTGTAGCACGATAGCAATCATTATGGACAATACTATCCCATAAGGATTTGAAGATTTCAGGATTTATTTGCAAGACACCGTAAAAAGGTGTTATAGAGTTGGTAGGTAGGTATATAGTACAAGATGACGCTCTGCTGGGGCACAGAAAACATGAGGGGCAATCCGGGAAATCACACAACAAAGAAAATTTTTAGGGCAAATATTGCCTCTTACTTATAAATTCAAAGCGTTGGGTGAAAAGCGTTATACAAACATTCAGGATTCCTTTCGATTGGGAAAAAAGATAGGCTTTAGATATTCCGAACCCAAACATTACGTGTAACTTAACAATAAAGTTATCAAAGTTTTTCCTTGGATTGCAGATTGCAGTGCTCGAGGTTTGCCTTTGAGCATAAATTAAGTATAAGTAAAAGTATATTTTTTTATGATTACTATTGTTAGTTTTATATAAGATATTTCTAGTAATTTAGCTCAGTATAATAACCGGTTCAAGCAAAGAAAATTAATGAATATTTTAACTAACGATTATACTCGTACTTGATAGCTATATTTTAATTTCCTTCGAATTCTTTTCAACGGCATGGAACTTAGCGGGCAGTAGTTTAAATTTAACTCTAGTTAATTTGTACTTATCTAAGATACGAACATTGTTTAAGGCATTATGCAGTCACTTCTAGGCCAAGCAACACTTGAAGAACAAACTATTTCTGACTATGATGTCAAGAGCTAACCAACCTTTACTGTGTAATTGGATAGGTGCTCGGAAACTCTTCTCAAAATATTTCACGTAGCTGTGGATTAGTGTGTTTTCTAATTTCAGCTTTTTCTAAGTGAACTTAAAAAGTTGAAATTAGCTGAAAGACCTTACAGACTCATAATCTCAGACCAAATAAAAAAGTAAAGACGGAGTCTTCCGACAACGCGGTGAAGCCAGAAAAACTACGCCTCGGCTGTGTACATACACAGTTTACGCACACATATGTAACGAAACTACGCCTTGGCTTTCGTTCGTCATTGGACGAACCCTGCCGCCCGGCCCCCGCCCGCCCTCTAGTACGCACACATCTACCATCAAAAACCGGCTTCACTTAGTTGTTCGCAACCACTGCGCAACGCTCCATCTTCCTTTTTTATTTGATCTGAGCTCATAATTATGAGTATTTTTAGTTAATAGTAAAGATCATGGAAATGAAATCACACTTTAACGTGATTTTTTTTTGACATTTTTACTTTATTTAATGTATTTGATTCAATTACTGATTATTTCTTTCAATATTTATCAATTCTTATTTTTTATATAACTTATTTAATATAATTATCTTTTGACATAAAGTATTAATTAGAATTTGACATAGCTTTTGTAATGATACTGTTATTTTAATACTGATATAGCTTTTGTAATGTTACTTTCATTTAAATAATATGTTTTTGCTTATAATTAGCTTCATTTCTTTTTTTTTATAAACATTTGCACGCCATTTGCATATGGTAGACATGTTATGGTACAGTTTAATCTTAAGACCATTGTTATACCACATGTTTTAGCAAATAAACGATTTGATTTAATTTGATTTGATTTGATTTGAAAAGTAAAAAGACCATTTTAACATAATACCTCTAATCCTATATCTCACTAATATTATGAACGTGAAAGTTTAAATGCTTTTAATCAATCAAGCAAAAACGGCTGAACGGGTTTAGATGACATTTGGCTGGCACACATAGTTTATAGTCTGAATACTTTTGTCTCGGTCAAAATTTACCTAGGATTTTTTTTTCAGGTACCTAGATAATTTTTAGAAATTATAAGGAAAGTGTCGAATTCAATATGTCGCAGCC
This sequence comes from Agriphila geniculea, assembly GCA_943789525.1. Classification (NCBI taxonomy): domain Eukaryota; kingdom Metazoa; phylum Arthropoda; class Insecta; order Lepidoptera; family Crambidae; genus Agriphila; species Agriphila geniculea. The sequence continues at coordinate 26,999,137 of OX038871.1, forward strand.
CGCTGTTCTAAATTTAATTATAATTTTGCACTGTATAAAGTATTATTTGTAAATATTATTTGTAAATTAACCTTGACTTTTGGTGAACACGTCTCTTACGTTTCATTATGAATTGAAACGGTCGCCATCATTCCTATTCAGAAGATGCTAATCACAGTTATGCTTATTTAAGTATAAGTACCTACCACGTTGTACGGTTTTTATTGAGCTGTTTTGTAGATAATTTTCATTGTCACGTATCTTGTGATTTTCAAGGTTTTACGAGTTTCAATGACATCATACGATGTCATTGAAAGTCTTGCAAATAACAATAAAGAAAGACTTAGTTAGTATATGAATAAGTTTGGTACTTATTTGTTGTAAACTCGAAACAAGTCAACAAATGCGGGCCCAAGAATGAAACTTGCTTGACTTACCTACTACAGAGACAGAGTAAGCTGACATGAGTTGAACGACCCAGCTTCTTTGGGAATCCCAAACTTTATACATTCAACCGCCATATTGAAATAATGTTTTTTATTTTATTTCTCAACAGGTTGCGATGCTGTTGTAGTTATAGTATTAGTTATGCATGCATAGTATTAGTTTATATTCAAAAGTATTTAATTATTAAGTTTATTTTAACAAAGCTTATTTGACTTTGACTTTATGTTGCCTCACGTTACATAGATACGAGGATTCAACTTAACCTCCGGTGTTTCATATCTTTTTTTGCAACTAATTTATGTTAAGTACCACGTGTTAGGTACTTTGCTGCAATTTAGTTGTGTTTGTGTGTTGCAAAAAATATGAAAACATAAAATTATTTTTACTCTTTTTATTACACTTTACCCAATACCTAGTTATTTTACTCTGATTTAAAATGGAAATGTTAATACCTTACCTATGTAGGCAACACGTATTAGAATTTAATGTTTTTTATTAAATAATTTATTAGAGACGGTTGTCAGCATAATACCTATAACTTCAGTATCTACCTAATGATAATCGATAAAGTCACTTTTGAAAGTAATTTTTCAGAACGAAGTAAGTGGGCACAGTTTTTGGTCGCAGGTGCTTTTAACGAGTCATCAGTTGCGATGGACCCGAAGTTTTGTAGATGCGGAACCCAATCGCGCAAATTCTGAACGATAAAACCAAAACAGTTACGTTGTCGTTTAGGCTATACAAGCATATAAGTATATCTAAAAATCTTTGGCTTGGCTTTAAATTTCTCATTTAAATTATCCAAGATTGGCACCCTAGGCTCCCTATGAAAAAAATTCCTCTTCGCAACAGTTCATTAATCTAAGCACCCTACATTGAGACGTAGCATTTAGCACCTAAAGCCCTGTTTTTCCTGGGTACCTATTACCTTGATAGTGCAGCGCGGTTTAAAGTTAAAACTTTGTTAAAGTCAAACAAAGATTGCAAAAGTCTGTGTGATAAGACTATTTTGCTTGGTTTTATTAGTTGTTAAAAAAGTATTGTGACATAGAATTATTTAATTCATCTGTAGCATTTATAATGCGCTCATTGAATTGTAGTATAATAGAGATATACATAAGTAAGTACTTACCTACGTGTGTCGGGGAATTACCTATTATATTATGGTGTACTTACCTATAATTATCCGTAGCAAGTAGGTAATAGACGAAATAGATTTAAACAACCTAAAAAAAAATATCCACAATAACAAATGCTTATAAATACGGATTTTAGGGACAAACAGAGATTATTATACCTACCAATAGGTAAGGTTATAAATTTATATAGATTTTTACTCAAATCACATACTTAGGTACGTCAACCATATTTTATAAGTACCTTATTTTATAACGAAAAGCAAATCAGAACCATTTATCTTGGTGGTTAACTATGTTTAACAATTATACGAGTACCTACCTATATTAGGTACCTATGCCATAATCTAAAATACCTACGCTAAGTTACAAATTGCAAACAGGCGCCACTAAAATGTGCTATTCAAGATAGGTAGTGAAGTGACACAGGTGGTACTTATTCAAGACATTTTTTTACGTCTACGATTCATGAAGTTGTTGGTGATAAAAAGTAAGTAACATTTTATTGTTTCATCCGGACAAGGTCTCCCTTTGTAAACAAGCGAAGGTACTGTTCGTTTTAATCAAAGATTTTTAATTAGGTAGGGCTAAGTAATAGTGAACTGAACTATTGAGGAAATTTTCCACTTTACAGAGTGATCATATACCTAACCTAGGTAATTATTTTATGCTATTGAATATTGGTCCTTTGCCAGGTTATAAATAAACAGCCACTTAAAGGGTAGTTACTACTATTATTTATTCTGTGGCCTTAGTTTGTTGTTCTAGGTAAGTCACCACATTCACTACAAAGTGGCAAAAGTACCAATTCTAATAAGACCTACCCACACATTCGCATTCGCATGAGTCCTTATTTATTACTTTGCTAAGTAAACAGTTTAATCGATTAATTCGTAGGTTTCTAAACAAATGGTTCAATAAATGTTGGAAGATAAGAATAAGAACCGTGTCTTTGTAAACATTGTTCATCATGTCGAGACACCACAATAACCTCTGAGCTCATTCACGGTTCAATAGTCGTTTTATGTCATTCAATTATAGTGCAACTATTATGCTTCAATACGATACAATACAAAACAGGTAAGTATGAATTAATTCTAGAGACTGTTACTTACTAACGTAGTACATACTTATTAATAACCTAATATTATGTGCCTACGTGTAACCAAATCTTTGCGCGCAACCTCTTATATGCTACATAGGTACCTACTGTAAAAAATAGGAACTTTGGTATAAAAGTAGGTACACCTACCCAAACTTAAAAAATTGTTTTAAAAAACAAAAAACCGACTTCAAAACCCCACTCTACCTCTAAAAAGCAAGAAATAATATTCAAATCACTAGATACGCATTATCCCTGTAATAAAACACGTCTATTGAAGTCGGGTGGGGCTGGAGGATAACTTTTTTTTTATTCTAACAGCCCCACCCGACTTCAATAGACGTGTTTTATTACAAGGATAATGCGTATCTAGTGATTTGAATATAATTTCTTGCTTTTTAGAGGTAGAGTGGGGTTTTGAAGTCGGTTTTTTGTTTTTTAAAACATTTTTTTCTTTTTTTCTTTTTAGTGTAAGTACCTTCTGTATTAGATATAGTATTATCTAGGTAGTAAAATCGGTTTGGCCAAACGTGAATGAGATAATCGCGGACAAACATGCATACGGGTCAAACTGAGAAGAGAACCTCCTTTTGAAGTCGGTTAAAATACCAAAACCTTGTCCTAAGTGTAACAAATAGGTACTTTTCTGAAAACTGCATCAAAATTGGTTCAGCTAAACGCGAGATAATCGCGGACAAACATACATACATACATACAGGTCAAACTGAGAACCTCCTTTTTTTGTTTTTTGAAGTCGGTTAAAAAATGTTTTGAAATGTCTGACACTGCGAAACCCCTCTATTTTCTACATAAAAGTTATTGAGCATTTTGTTCGGACATTTTACGGCGTACACAAGCAAAATAGGGCTAAATATGTTGATAAAATGTATGGGGTACGTATCAGAATGTCTAAAGTTAGAATGTCTAAACTTTAAATGACAAAGTTCAAAACGTCAAAACTTAAAATGCAAATGGTTTAAAATGTCGAAAATCATTATGTCTAACTTCAAAATAGCAAAATTCAAAGTGTCAAACGTATCAAATACTTGACGAGTTAAAATATCAATGGTCATTAAGTCAAAGTTCTTAATGATTTATTTGAATTGGGTTAGATCTTAAAACGAATCGCCTTCTTTGAGATTAATTGAGTCTGTGGAGGTGTCTTTCGGCTTCGCCTGAAATGCTTTATAACACATTTAGCTGCCGGAAATGAGTCTAAACTAGTCTACTGGGACTTAGAAACCGTAGACCGTAGGTAACAAGATAGGTGCGAGGAGCGTAGCGACGAGCATGTTAGGTTGACATGACCCAGCGCCAGAAAAAAATCTATTTCAAACTCAATTGGTGGATTTTGTTCACCGGCTACTGAATCAGTGACTGGCATCGGCTACCGAATGAGGGAGCGGCGCGGCTATGGTGATGTTCGGCGGAGGCACAGAGGTTAACACGCAATTATTTCCTAATAAATTAGGTACCTAAATGAAAGAAAAGCATAAGTAAATTCAATACGTCATATGTATTTGGACTATTAGACATTTTAAGTTTTGATCATTTGAACTTAAACATTTTTATTTAGGACTATCTGACCGTTTGACATTTTCGTTTTTACATTTTGAACTTTTGACATTTTAATCGTAAGACATTCAAATTTTTGAAATTTTGAACTTTGCCATTTTAAGTTTAGACATTCTAACTTTAGACATTCTGATACGTACCCAATGTATGTGCTTACTCAGTGGTATGGGCCGCATTATTGCTTTTATTTTTTATCATTATATCCTTGCATTTCCATAATAAATAAAATAAATTAAGACAATACAAACGTTTATTACGCTTTACTACGCTTGTACGACAAATTTTCACAATGCTGAAAGTAATTCATTCTGTTTTATTAACAAAAGTTTAATAACATCAAACAAAAACTCACACACATACTGTAAAATAACTTTTTTCTGCCGGTCAGTACATAAAAAAATATACATATTTTGAAAAGTGGGATTGAATTCTTCAATTTAAAACTGGTTTGGTTTCTGTACGCGAACTTTAATCATGTATGTGTAGGTCAAATATGTCCAATGACCATGTGGCCAAAAAATCAGGAACTAAGAATTAAAAGTAAAATCAACAAGATACGAGACGGCAAGTACTGTTTGCTAGACTAGATGTAAGGTAAGACACAAATATAAAGATAACAGTTAATTCGCAAAAGATTAGCTATTCTAATTACAATAAAGTTACTTTCGCGACAGTTAGATTAACAAAGTTTGTGACAACTAACGTCATCTGTCGGTCGAAACTTTGGCTTTAGCTTTAACTTTTGGTAAGAACGTCATCTGTCGGCTGAAACTTTAGCGATAAGCATAGGACAAAGGTTGATGATAAAGGCTTGCGAAGCTATTAGGTACTTACTTACCTAGGTACCTATTACTTCGCCTCGTTTTGAGTTTCACGGATAAGTTACCAGATTTTAGATACCAGCACCCACTAAAGTTATATCTAGGTATGTACGAGGCCTAGGGCCCTATTTTTGAATCGCTCGACTCCAGACGAGCGCTCTTTTCTACTGATTTTCGTTCGACATGTCATTGTTTTGGGTCATATGTCGAACGAAAATTAGTCGAAAAGAGCGCTCGACAGCGGTCGAGCGATTCAAAAATAGGTCCCACGTTCCTTAGACAACGTGTTACAAAAAAACCCAAAAGCCAATTAGGGATCATTAAACTGAACAACTTTTAGTATGGGACCAACTCTGAAATCGTGAAAATATAATTAGCCGTTTCTTACCAAAAATTAATAACGAAAATATCAAAATGTATGAAACAGCTGGATTTTTTCGCGCTTTCAGAGTTGGTCCACAACGTAAAAGTTCTTCAGTTTGATGATTCCTATCTACCATATTCGGCTTAAAGGGTTTTTTTGTAACATGTTGTAGATTTATAAATATAATAAATCTTAAATTGATAAACACGATTGTGTCTATTTGCTCTCTGTACGGAATAAGTCTTTCTATTTCGTTTGAAATTGCAAAGTTTTTATCGTAGCTTTATAATTCATTATAATAAAAAAATGTGTGTAAGTATAAGTATACAGAATAATAACGAAAAACCCCAACAAAATCAAAGGAAAATTTCACAATATATTTATTTCCTATCGCAATATTTTACTTTGCACTATTAACTCATTCGCCCACCAGTCTTATTTCTCCCTATTTAAGGTTCTATCGTCGCTTAAATCTCCAATGGCATAAATCCTTGTTCCTCCACCATCAATGCCAGGATGCGACCACGTTTTACGACCGAGCCTTATTTTAATGTCTCGAAGGTCCAATTTCCTTCAGCTATTACTATTCTACATATATGCTACCAAATGTGGTAGTAAAAAAAATACACGTTATGGTTGAGGAAAAAGTTTTGCTTCGATTTGAGTTCTGTCGATGCAGGCAGCTGTGTGCTGTGTATGAGCAGATGTGGATACAATATATGTTTTTCCTACTCCTTTTGTTTAGTGGTAGTAATTTCGTGTTCTATTTTAAGGCCAGTATATTCGAAATTATCGAATTTGGCCAATTTTTGATTCAACAATAAACAATCAAATATTCTTTATTTTGAGCAGATAAAAATATATGTTGAAGTTTTATAAACGATCTTGATTAATTTATGGTTAAACATTCGATATTCGTTTCTTCACTCGACTAAAGTCTATTAATCCCTTATTCTCGAAAAGTATATAGAAAAATAGGTAATGACATATAGAAGAATATTCAACGGTTACTTTTTCAAAAAGTGACTTTATGCTCAAAATATCTACAAAAACATTGAAAAAATGAAAAAGTGAGGTTATTTTCATTACTCTTCACACGTAAAGAAAAAAGACAGAGACAGAGTTTTTGGATTATTCTAGCCTTAAAGGAATCAGTAATGTTAATTTTGAAGACATAAGGTTTTATTGCAAAGTTCATTGCGTTTTCCATCAATAAAATTTTAATCAAAGTTAGGCACCGAAAACGAAGTGTAAACTTATTAATAATCACAAAAGTTTAAAAAGTAATTTACATTCTCGTCCGTTAAGATTTTTTTATGAATAGGATTAGCTTAACTTATTAAGTCCACAAATCCACAAAGCATACTTTACTTACAATTACAATAGGAGAATAATTTATATTCAAAAGTTATTTTAATAACCGTAGCACAGATGTGTGGTAAAATAACGTGTACCTTTGAAACTAGTTCATGAACCTTTGTAATAAAAGTCAACATCTGTTAAAAATGCTTACATATTTAGGAACTCGACTGTACCTAGTTAAAATAATAAGCTAGAACGAGATAATTACTTGCATCAATCTACATCAATCTATCAAACATTTTTGCATTATCATTATTAGGTATAAACGTAAAAAGATCTAACTGAAGAACATAGCTATACGAATTGAATGAATAAAGCGTTATTTCTAGAACCATTTGAGTACATGCACATTAAAAAAAACCGGTTAAGAGCGAGTCGGACTCGCGCACCGAGGGTTCCGTACCATCATTATTGCACCATCAAACCACACTGCAGAGTAGAATAATAAAATTAGTATTGCCGATAGTGGAACTAATGTTAACTTTTTTGGAAATTTGATAATTTCTAAAAAAAAGTGTGCTATATTGAGACATCGTTTTATTTTCTTGTAATCTTTATATAAACTGCTATCACATAGAATTATTTCAGATTTTTCTCTTTGCAACCTTGGGAGATAAGGGGTGGGGGGGGACGGTATTTTTTTACATTTTTCATCATAAGTCGAAAACTATGCAGCCATATAAAACAAAAAGAAAAAAATATTGAAAATGTGCAAACGGCGTTCTTTCATATAATACCCCACATGCCTTAGTAGCCCTACTTCAAAATTTTAAGACTCCTTTTCAGTCCCTGTTGTAAAAAAGATATTTATTTTTTATTTGCAAAATAGTTGGGCAAATGTCACCTTAAACTATTCCAAATTTCATGTTGATACCATTAGTAGTTCTCAAGATATCCAGCTGTGACAGACAGACTGAGTCACACCATAAGGGTTCCTTTTTTACCATTTTGGTACGGAACCCTAAAAATGGAAAAGTTGTAGATTCGGTTCTTTGTGTTTAGGCGCAAAAACCGAAATAGCTCATTGAGCGAAAAAACCCATAATAAATTATTATCTGTCATTAAGTTTGTGTGTTTATAAATATGTAATTATTTATATATTGCGAGGGGACTAATCTTGGATTTTTAATAAATTTTCTATTAAAAACTATTAAAGTTATATGTGCAATTGCATTGTTACATTATGCAAAGATAGCTTCAAGAGCTTTGTTAGCTAAGATAATTTTTTACACTCTGCTCATATAAATAAGAAATAATGAGTAGTAAGATATTTTGAACACCATGTGTGCTTACAACAATATTATTATTCGAACTGCTTACTTATATCAAATTGCTTTTATGTTTTTCAGATCATTTTGACTACTCTAGACGCTCATATCAGTTTGACGCTGACTGTTCTACCCTTTGCTATTGCTACGTTTCTTAGCTATTGGATGTTTTGTCTTTTATGCTAAGATTGTACAAAATATGTAACTTTGATCAAGAAGATAGATGTCCCAGATGTGTCAGTCAGAGTCCCAAGAACGTCCTTCCGAAATAACGCCCCACTTTCAAATTGGGATCTTATTTTGTACAAAGTATTATCTTGTAAGTCAATAGTTGACATGCTTGCTTTACGTGCTTGTAAAATCATTTTTTTTACTATTTAAAATTGAATATGGAACGAATAGTATTTGTACGCAGATAAAAATATTAAGGCGGCTTTATATGCAACACTAGCGCCACTCCCGCAAAAAATATTACCTGTAAATACAGCATTTATAAAAAATCCAAGCTTAGTCCCCTCGCACAATAATAATTAAAATATAAATAAAAAAAATAATAACTAAACACACAAACTTAATGACAGATAGTTTATTGTGGGTTTTTTCGCTCAATGAGCGATTTCGGTCCTTGCGCCTAACAGAAACAACATAATTACTTACCGAATCTCCAACTTTTCCTTTTTTAGGGTTCCGTACCAAAATGGTAAAAAAGGAACCCTTATGGTGTGACTCAGTCTGTCTGTCTGTCTGTCACAGCTGGATATCTCGAGAACTACTAAAGGTATCAACCCCCCCTTATCTCCGAAGTTTGCAAAGAGAAAAATCTGAAATAATTCTATGTGATAGCAGTTTATATAAAGATTACAGGAAAAATAAAACGATGTCTCAATATAGCATACTTTTTTAGAAATTATCAAATTTCTAAAAAAGTTAACATAAGTTCCACTATCGGTCAAGAGATGGCGCTGACCTAAAACTGCAATACTAATTTTATTATTCTACTCTGCAGTGTGGTTTAATAGTGCAGTTATGGTATGGATGGTACGGAACCCTCGGTGCGCGAGTCTGACTCGCTCTTGACCGGTTTTTTTATTTTTTAGTGTGCATGTACTCAAATGGTCTTGGTACTAATAACGCTTTATTCATCAGATCATTTTGACTACTAAACGCTCATATCAATTTGACGCTAACTGTACCGTAGCAACACAACACGCGAGAGGCGGGGAGCGCGTCCCGCGAGGGGTTTCATCCAGCATCATAGCGAGACGTAGCATATTTCGTAGCACGTAGTTCAGGGCTCGATTTAGTGTAGTCACTTTACAAAGTGTATCAGAATTGTGCTCTAGTTTCTCTGCTTCTTTTATTAAAATTATCACAAAATATTATAATTATAATGTTTGATGGTTATAATTTCACATTAACCTTCGAAATGAATGAAGTATAAGTACTTATCCTTGCCAAACAAGATCTTTTGATAATGAAACAATTTTATTGTCACGGACGGAATACAAAACACAATACTGTTAGAACTAGTGCAGTGAGCATGTCACACAAAGTCTTTATATGAGCGCTTGGAAAAACTAGATTTCCTGTATTTTCTCGCGACTAAGCGTGTGTATGAAAGAAACTGTCACACAATAATTTTTCTTTGTTCTGTGGTCACACATGCGATGCCTTTTCTTGCGAGCTGTTTAACTTATTCAAAGCTAGTAGGCCTACATACATGGGCGTACCCAGGTTCTGGGCCAGGGGGGGCTGGGGAAAATCAGATATTTCATAGACATCTCGTCAAATAAATAAACATACTCAAATTATGACCTTTATTTCTTATACTTTATCGAGTAGGGTTGCCAGATCAGAAGTTGAAAATTTCAAAATGTCGGGTTTTTGTGATTATTGTCGATTGTGAGGAGAAGTAAATATATAAAATAAAAATAGAACTCTAATGCTTTTTTATAGAAATAAAACAGCCGCGCAGGTCGTTTTTTATTCAGTTTCACTCTAATATTGTCTTTGCTGTTTATATTAAAAAAACGGACGCGCAGCGCGATTTATAGTCAGTTTAACCACTAATCTTGTAATCCTGCCCGCCTATTGTAAGAAAAAGGCTGCGCAACGCGATTTTAAGTCAGTTTCATCCACTAATTTTGTACTCTTGCCTGGCTATAATAAAAACGGCCACGCAGCGCGTTTTTTAGTCACTTTAGATTTTTTTAAAAGCACCGTCTGATTTTTAAAAGTTATAATAGTGTATTGCAAATGGCAAATAAGAACTTTTATCGATAACAATTGATAGTTAGTAAGAGGTAAACAACATCCAGGGGGCAACTGCCCCCTGCCCCCCCCCCCTCGTTACGCCCATGCCTACATATACAGGATGTTGCAAAACAACAGCAACAATGCCGAATTTGGTAGATAGGGACCAGCAAACTGAACAACTTTTACTATAGGCATAAGAATAAAAATTAAGCTATAGGACCAACTGAAAATTAAATCCGCAAAAAAAAACAGCTGATATTTTCAGCAGATATTTTTGTTAATAATTTTTGTATGACCCAGCAATTTTTTTTAAAGTTGATCAGTTTGATGTCCCAATCTACTATATTCGACATTGCGGGTTGTTTCGTAACACTCTGTATACAGATACAATAATGTTTGGTGTGTTTATAATAAGTAAATTACTTTGTTTGCGAGCACTGTGTTTTATCTACTTTTTCCCTTTCCGTGTTATTATAATTTTATTGCACAGGCATTTTATTTATGCATTTGGTTGTCTTTTGTGTTTGCATATAAATTAGTAATGTGTAACATTGTAAAAAAACTCATAATTTAAACGGTGAAGTAGGTACTTTGAAACTACTTTTGTACTTACCTACCTCTATTGTATTTTTATGTTTCAAACTCAAGACAATCCATTTGAAGTGGAAGCTGAACTCTTTGTATTTATTCAACCTGAACCCTTTTATTCTAAAACTTGGACTAAAGTTTTTTTTCCTTTATTTACCATTTTTAGAAACAAGATAACAACAATGTTTATAATCACAATTTTATACCAGTAAGGTTTGTTTGATGCGATTACATTCACTAATAAAACATAATAGAACTAAAACAAAATTAAAAAAGCTTTTAAAAAAAACCTTCTTCAAAAACCTTAAAAACAGCTCTATAAAAAGTAAGAAATAATGTTCAAATCGATAGAATTAATTTAAAACACGTCTATTGAAGTCAGGTTCAGTTCAAATTTTTGAAGTCGGTTGAAAACTAGGAATTGGGTTTGGGCCTACTCAATACCTAGGTAATACTCGTAGTGTAAACAATGACGGTCATTTTACATAATATTTTTTTTAATTACTTAAAAGTTAGACGTTGTTTAAAACGAATGCTGTCATTTTTATTTGCTGAAAGGAGGAAAGATATTATGACTGACTAACCAAACTAAACAGGAGCCTACTTAATCGCGCTTTTCGCTGGGTCGTCCGTTTTTTGGACAGCATAATTGCAGTACTTAAATCACCATATTAAAATCACAATATTTAAAAGAAAAAAAAAGAAATACAAAAATATTTAAGTACTTAATCAAAAACCAGAAAACACATTAACACTTCCATTTTTGACGCCCTCTTTTAGATATAAGAATATCTGTGCCAGAAGATCCCAAAAATAGGTTACTAATAGGTCGTTTTTTTCTAAAATATAAAATATTTATTTAATCAAAATATGTACCCTCATTATCAAAACATTGTCACCATCTAAGCGGAAGTTAATTTATGCCTTTGCGATAGAACTCTGGGGATCTAGATTCGACCAACCGTGTGAAGGCATTTTGTACTGCCTCTTGGGAAGACAATTTTTTACCACCTAGAAAATTGTCTAAATCACGAAAAAAATGGTAGTCTATTGGAGCAAGGTCTGGCGAGTACGGAGGACGACGTATGGTTTCTAACTGCAGCTCCTGTAGAGTTATTAGGGGTTTAAGAATAAAAATTGCCGTTTTTAATGGGAAATTAAAAAAAGTGCATTTTCCATACTAACATTTTCTTAATTTACTTAACAACCATGAACGCTAATGTTTTAAAACTGTTATGTGCAAAAGTTTAAACACTCAGCTTTACTAATGCCACATGTGTTAAGTGATAAAAATAAGTATCGACTAATTTACAACTAAGTGGTCATTTATGCTAACAAAAAAGGTCACTTTTAAGAGGATTTTTTTACATTCAGGAAAATAAATCAGAAATATTTTTATTGCTTGTGGGCCGTTATGATCATCATTAGAAATAATAACAAGTAACGGAAGCATCTTCAACATCAAAGAAGATATGAGAGCCTCTGTGTGTGAGAAAAAATCGGCAATTTCATACTTTAACCTCTATTACAGTAGAGCGTCGATTATCCGAACTAATTGGGGGACATGGGTGTTCGGAAAACCGGTATTTTCGGATAATCGAACTAATGTATGTATGTACATATATTGATACAGCCATACAAATTTACGTACAGGTAAATGAAAACCATATTATTTACATTTATAAATATCTTTAATGACGCTTAAGATGTGCTTAAGTGACAAACGAGTACAGTAACAAGTGAACAAGTCGCGACAAGTGGGCGAAAACTGAAGCGCGGGCAGCGCACGCGAGACCCGCGTGGTGGGAGGTGGGAGCTGACCCGCGCGTTACTGCGTTCGGATAAGCGGTCGTTCGGTTGAGCGACGTTCGGATAATCGACGCTCCACTGTATCTAATAAATTATACAGTTGCTTGTAATACAAAATCACAATTACTTGTCTTGCTTTAGTCCTAAATACGTATTAAATATGTATGCCCAAAAGTCTTCTTTGTACGTAACTATACTACCTAGTTAGGTACCTACCAAGAAAAATAATTCTTCACAAACAACTGGTTACGTTTCATTGATTTCCTAGGCTGCCAAAGGGATATAATTTATTTTTTATAGGAGTGAAAATGGAACATACAATAACTAGGTACTTATAATAATTCATGCTCTAGAATTTTCGTCTCGCAATATAAAAGAGCCTACGTCATTGTTTGTTTTTACCTGACGTCGCCGTCGTAAGAAACTGTATCATGAAACAAAATGAGGTTAAATGAGCGCCAGTAAAAAGGGAAAATCAGGAAAAGAGCTTTCGATACAATAAGTACCTATCCCTTTTACGAATAAAAAGGTGAAAAGGGAAAGGGTGGTTTTGCAAAATTAGGGTTCCGTAGGTACTATGAAAAAAAGTATTAAGGCTTTTAAAGCAGTCAACTAAAATCCAATTCATTTATTTTTATTTTACGTAAATAAGGTTAATATTTAAAACAAAAAACAACCATGCCCTAGTAAATTATCTCTAATATTTTTTAAATAACACTTCAACAGTTTTCATTCTTCCTAAAAGTATTAAAATCCATTTAAACCAAAAGTGGTCACTGTCATTACGATTGCATTTTAAAAATAGTACAAAAAATGAAATATATTAAACAGTTATTCAAAAAATATTACAGATAATTTACGAGCGCATGGTTGTTTTTAACACGTTTTTTAATATTTACTTGGTTTACAACTTATAAAAATAAATATATTGGCGGCGCAAGTGGACCAATGTAAGCGCCTTAACATTACAAAACAATTCCATCACCTTACAATTTAGATACACAAGGGCGTTGCCAGCCCATGGCCCAGGGGGGGGCAAGGATGAGAGAAAAATATGAACTGTAGGTACAGTCAAGAGCACCTAGTGAATTTATTCAAATTTTGAGATGCGGGATTTATCGCAAAAGCTAGTCAATTGCACGGCCTTAGGACTTTGGTAATGTTTCAATTGGCTACATTTTTTTAAACTTTAGGGGGGCAGCTGCCCCTCCCTGCCCACCCTTGGCGACGCCCTTGTAGATAGATGTTATCTATCACAAAAAATAAAGTTACTTTTTGTTTCTTGAATTCAACCAGAGACACAAAAGGTTGTTGGGTGTTAAAGCATTCAAAAGCAACTTTACCAGACAAGGATGAAAATGGCAAAAAGGATGAATAATACTTATCCCTTTTTCTTTCACTGGTAGGTCTGTACTAAAAAGTTGAAACAATGGACCCTTAAAAAAGTTAAGTCAGGACAGGACCTACCCGAATGAAAAGCATTAGTCCTCATTTTCCTCAAACTTATACTTGATTAGTACGGGTATATCCTAAAGGAACTTTCTGATGACAATGAAAAACAGAAAAACTTTGAAATATTTGTATCATTGTTAAAGTAATAATAATACCATTTGAAAATTTGTTTCAAATGGATATCTGATGATTCTTTAAAAAAATAATAAGATAAGTATTGAATAATTAGAGATCGTTTCTCTATAGAGACTTGTTTTATTTACACAGTCAAAATAAAAATTCACTACTTACGCAGTCTCTCGTCGTGATTGTCAATAACCAAAGCTAAAATATAAGTCGATTAACACAGCATGTAGGGTAAAGTTAGCTAGATCTAAAAGTCCTTGACACTTTATATAAATATCCGCCTGTAGCATAATACCACAAACAATATAATACTATACTAGTAATAATACGTCCCAAGTAACAAAAGTTTCTATAACCAAGGGGTTTTATCACCAAACAGTGATATAGTAGTCCTTAAATGGTAACCGTTGTGACTGCTTGTGCTAAAAAGGTTTTCCACAGAGCGTTTCGGTTCTATAATATTAAAGAGCATTTAAGTTCTATGGTGCAGTTCTTAGAACACTTACAGGACATACAAAAGAATCTTTAAAGTGTTGCACTGTAATAGATATGAAAAAATCGATTATAGTACTATTTAGTACTATAGACGACTTTACTGTCACTTTTATGTATCTATTTTGCACTAATATTGCGTCAAAATAACTATTTCGGTACTAGTATTGTAGCAGTATCGAAAACACTATTACAGAATCAATCTGCACTATAAAAGTACCTTGCACAACCATTATGTCAAGGTTTAGCTTCTTAAATGCTCCCTCAACATCGCTATGGGGCTAGTTCTGTAAAAGTCATGAAAACTCTTCTATGGTACTAAATAGTATCATAGCGACTTCTGGTGCAGTTGTTAAATAACTTAAACTTTTGGTGTTACTGCTACCTGACTAAAGCGTGAGATAAAAGCACTAAAATGAATAATTAATGGACTAATCCGTTTTCGATGAAAATATGGCCGCTGTTTATGCCATGATAGCACATAAGTAGCACGGCTGGAGCCAATGTGTACTATAGCAGCCTTAGTCGGGACGAGTCCTTATTTTATTAATTTAAATTTAATTAAATCACGAAAATTATGGGGGCGCATTGTCAAATTTGAAATCAGCATAGTGATTTTATCGATACAATTATTTTCGCAAGTGCAAGTTATGGTGGAGTTACGGTCAATGGTCGATCAAAGGTGATGTTTTGTAGAATGTCATGTATTACAAATTGTAATAGCGAATGACATTTTGTTTTCTTGGGGAACACTCACGATGACATGAGCACAGCACAAAGAAACTGGTGAACAATAGTGTGATAAAAAGATCAAAATAGCACTATAAACATGTTTTGGTTTTCAAGTATAGAGCTGATTTATTACCGTGAGAGGCTTTATGTAATGTTTATAGAATTCATCAGTGATAAAACTAGGGCCTGTTTGGGGTTCTGTAAAGGTTTACAATACCATTATAGTGCTTATCATGAAACTAATTAGCACGTCCTAAAGCGTTCTCAGGACTTTTATAGTACCAAATTTTGTTACTTGGGGTATAATTTAGAAAGTCGTCGAAAGGTAAAAAAATAGCCGCCATCAGTGAGCGCAGGACAAAAAATATACATATAACTTTCAAATCGGGAGTTTTTGGCGGGATTTTGTCGAGTTTAGTTCGGTGACTATTTTAATTATTCGCAAATTGATTCATAGTGGATATTGTGTCTTAAAATTGGTGCAGTTTTGTGGTACAAGTGTCTACGCAACTGAACAATATGTGGGTTAATGGGAATAGGCACGATCTTGGTTGTGTGAAGCTGAGACTTTTATTGTAGTGGTCGCTACCTCGGCAAAACTTACCGAGTAAACTGTCTTGATATACTTGCTGCCAAATGCTCCAAGCAGTATTGGAATGTGATGCACCCGCATTTTAATGTAAACTGAAACAATCTACTAGAAAACCTAGAAATACTGAACTATTCAAAACATGACACTGGCAAAAATTACTTCCAAGAGGAAAGTAGATTGCCATAACAAAAAGAAGAAGAAGAAGAACTTTCAAATCCTAGGCAAAAAAGAATCAGAATTTAGCTCCAATTAAAATACTACAGCCCTAAACGAGAGCCGAATTTTAGCAAATGATATTGTAACAATTTGTTAAACGCTGATTTGTTTCGTAAAAGAGTGTTTTATTTCACCAAAATATATTACTTAATTAAAACCTTTTGCATAAACTCTGTTCATGATCATTCAAGTATTGTTGCCGTTTACGTCTGACTTTATTTGGTAAACAAATTTTGCAATTTCTAAACTATAGTACTAAGTACTTACTTAAACATTAATGTGATTCTAAAATACGCAAATTTAAATACAACCTACTAGCGATTTGCGTCGATGATTGATAGTAAAGAAATAAGGATAATACTAATTGACATTTACTTAACTTTATTTTGGTACCTATGTGAAATCATCACTATCTTCATTATATTACTGGATTGGACGAATAAACCACTTGACTGGGGATAAGTTTTTGAGATTATTTTCCTCGTACAGTTGAGCACGCAATTAAGATAATAATAATGTGGGAATGCAAATTAATTTAGTAACGAACCGTAATTTATACCTGTGAATGCAGATTACGTCATTCGCTTATGTTTCACGTAATTTAAATATTAGTTCGAAAATTTACCTCTTTGCTACTTTGATTCGGTACATAATTTTAAGTAAATAATCAGTAGGAAAAAAGGTTTTTAAAATGATTTCAAATGTATTGAACTCTTGGATTAAACATGCATGATTGATTATATAGTGAACTGATTTGATCCAAAACATAGGCAATTCATTCATGGTTCTGCTTGATCCATGAATTACCTATATGTTTTAAGAGTGGCCAAACCGACACCTGTAATATCAAAAATGCTAATTAATGCAACGGACCAACAAGAAACTAGACCAAAAGAACCCCTAACCGATCTTTGTTAACCATCATAAATTATATCATCACAAATATATAGTTAACGTCGTCATGCATTTCATGACGAAGAAATTACTGTTTGAGAACATTATTATAAAAGAAAATTTGATAATTGTTTAAAATACCTACAAGGGCAAAACGGATCGAACGACATGAATCCTCGTTCTTTGAGCATTCATGAATTGTTTTACCGTTAAGTTATTTTCGAATTGATATAACAAAATTAATTCAGTAAAAGAAAATAATTCGAATTCAAAAGTGTAGCTTATAGGACGTTGACTTATAAAAGATAAAACTACATTTTAACTGGATGCATGCGTTTCGTTTAAAATCCTTGTGTGTCTTTGTTACCTCTTCACGCCTATATGGCTGGACGTATATTGATAAAATTTGCCACATATACCTATAGTTAATAATCTGAATTAAAACATAAGATACTTTTTATCTTAGTCAAAGGTTCTAAGGTTCACGCGGACTTAGTCGCGGACGGTCACTAGTAATTATCTAAAACTATATTAGCAGGTAAGAATCATTTAAAAAAAAAATAAGCCAAGTATAATGAATTCGTCTCAATAATTAGTTACTTCAAACGAGGCAGATTTTAAATGAAAATAGTTAAAATTGGTTAAAATACCTTATAAGGTATTTTTTTATCCATGTAAACAAACAATGGCACAATATTTATAGTAAAGATTGTACAGAACCTGAATGTATAATTATGCCACCAGCACCGCTTAGCACTAATTACTTACATAATACTTAAATAAGTTAGTAATTATTGGTACAAAGGTAGGTAGGTATGTGTATTATTAACCACATTCGATCTACTATGGTACTTAGTAGGTAATGATGTTCTGACAGTCTGTTTTGAAAATATTCTGATGAATATTACAGTGGACACACTTTAAGGCAAGATACATGTAGGTGTATCTGGATGTATCCACGGGCGTTTTGAACGCCGTCATTCTCCTCGACATATTTTCATAATTTTAGATTAAGAAAAGTCTGACCCTGTGTGCAGTGACGAAAATAGATCCCATATGAGTAGCGTTTAGCATCATAAGTTATATTATTTTTGCAACTTATCATGACAATTTTATATCGAGAAGAATGACGGCGTTCAAAACGCTGCTCTTGGATTTTGGATTCACCATCTAACTACCTAGTAAGCATTTTTGTGTCATTATATTTATAAAAACATAATTACATAATATTAGGTAGGACATAATGTGTTATCGTACTCGTGACCACGGCAGCTGCCAAAGGTGCCGGAAAGGTCGGGAAATCCGAATCAAATAAAAACACAAATAAAAAATAAAAAACCCGCGTTTGTTTCCGAAACAAGTGTTTAATTTTAATATTGTAAATAATATAAAACCCAGTACATATTTTAGGTACCTACCTACTCGTAGTTCCGTATTTGTCATAATTATTTTGTGTCCGTATTTTAACGATACGGTAAAACAAATGTTTAAAATTGTGGAATTTATAATAAATCGGTACTATTGGTAATTGCTATTTAAAAAAATCCTCCTTACAATGGGGAATGTCCGAAAAAAACCAAATTGGCTGAATATTGTTTATGGGTAGGAATAAGCTCCCTTAGTAATAAAAAAAAGTTTCAAGATATTCGGTGGCGTAATTTTTTTTTTTAATGAAAGTCTCTTTGACTTCGCAAATGTACGAAAGCAGAATGGAGATAATCTCCAACATGGTATTGAAAAAATGTTCGCCACAAAATGTCAAAACTTTTTTAAAATACTTGTTGTGGTTGTGGCAAAGGTATTATCTTCATTCTACTGTTACTTTAGTACTTTGAAGAGACTTCACTTTTTTAATTTTTTTCACGCAACCGAAAATTCTAAAACTTTTTTTCTATTACTAAGGGAGCTTATTCCTATATATATTAAAAAATATTCAGCCAATTTGATTTTTTTCGGACATTCCGCATTGTAGGTACTTTCAGCAGTCTTACCATTTTATCCAGAAGAAAGCTCGCGGGGAAAATTAGTGGAATGTACGTAATCATGTAGATCATGGAGGTCCAGTATACAGTGATGCTGTTCACGCCGTAGTACTTCACGACAGCGTCCTGGATGATGCTGTACTGTATCCACTGCATCGAGTTCGAAGCCGAGTACAGCACGAAGATGAACAAAACCAGCCATCTTATCGGAAACACCGTGTACTCAGTTGGTGCCTTTTTGCTGGGGGACTCTAAAACGCCCCCCTTTTCCGCCACCCCGTCCATCACACTTCCGCATACTTCCATATTCTTCGACTCACTCATTTTTTAAATAAAAGTTTCAATAAATACTTTTTACTTTATTTTATGTTTTACTTTATTTTAAATACCTTAATAAATACTTTTTGTCTAATCAAATATTATTGTCGCTATTTGGAACGTTATTGTCTAGGACAATTTGGCTAAAATCTAATAGACGATATGCTCTAAAAACTACGGTAACATTCAATAGATTTATAAATTAAAATTTGTCAACATCAACAAGGAGGATAAAATGTTTGGAGCTAATTATTATCTGTTATTTAAAACTATTATTGTCAGATTTTCCCGCGCGTGTTTATTTTGCCGCCAATGTTGGGGAGCGGCGTGTGGTGCGCGCGGCGACTTGCCGTCGACTGTTTTCCTACAATCAGAGTCAGAGGCTGAATGGAGCACTTCCTTTGCACCCTCCGTCCGGCGTGACGAGCACAATGATAAGCCAGCCGACCTGCCGTCTGTCTTAAAAAGTGTAATCATGCTATTGAGCTGATTCTATCATTGTCTAGTGTTTGATCATGTACGGTCTCATAAATCCAACCTGTCTTACTAGATAAAGATAATACTTAATCAAACTACGATTACAAGTTCATTAGTCTCTAGTAGGTAGTTGAGAATTCCGGGTGAGTTCGTTTCCTTCCACCACCTTATCTTCACTTAAATTCTGGTGAAATGACGGCAAGGACCGTCTTACCCGTTGTAAGTAGATAAAAAAATAATCATAATTATTTTCTAACCTCATTGTTGATAAAAGATCGCTTTGCAACTTTTGATTGGATTTTTTACTCCAACTTTTTTCCTTTGCCAAAGTTTAAAGAAGCTTTGTCTTATTATCATTGCAAATTTTAAAAGGAGATTTTACGAACGCAGGTATTACTTATAGAGTCAAAAAAATTAATGGAAAAATGTTAGTAGACTAGTAGATAATTTAATAATTTTTGATATTACCTATCTTCCGCCCTACAAAATAAGCTTTACATAAAAAATAAAAAAACCGGCGAAGTGCGAGTTGGACTCGCGCACGAAGGGTTCCGTACCAAAAAACAGCAAAAAAAAAATACGTTTGTTGTATGGGAGTCCCCATTAAATATTAATTTTATTCTGTTTTTAGTATTTGTTGTTATAGCGGCAATAAAAATACATTATCTGTGAAAATTTCAACTTCCTAGCTACTTTTTACTACTTTTTGCTACCTAGCTTACCCTTTGGGTACGGAACCCTAAAAATAATAAAAGTGAACAAAATAAACACAAAACCTTATTTAATGTAATAAAGTTTCGAAATAATGTATGTCGTGGAAAATTATAATTAATAATTTATCATAAAATTGAACTGTTGATGTAGGTAAGCGTAAGTCCCGCTCAGAAGACATTAATTTGCTTTTGAATTGAGTATAATTATGAAGATAAAAACTACAAGCGAAGAAGAAAATTTCCTTACATTTTAATGTACTGTACCCAACCTAACCTAATAAATTGTTTCAGACACCAAATTCATACACACAAGAAGTTACCTATAAATTGAAAGTTATTTATGTTTCAGACGCGGATACGGAACGAATACGATATGCGACTGAGACGATATTAAATTATTATATTCACATACCTACCTAGCAAAATAAGTATTCAACATTTATCGTCGAATTTTCTTGCTCAATAATTTAGTTATTTTATATCACTTTATACTAAAGACATTTTTATCGGAATCGTGGCTATGGATCGTAAATTAAGATTTTATTTAATTGGCTTGATTTAAAAACGTGCCCAATTTAATTAGTAATGATCGGTTTGGAGCAAGTCTTGCAGACGAATGGTTTGTCATCGCTGTGTATGTCGCGGTGCTGGCGCAGCTCGCCGTTGGTGCCGCACGCGTACCCGCACAGGGGCTCTATTTTTGAATCGTTCGACTGGCGTCGAGCGCTCTTTTCTACAGATTTTCGTTCGACATATGACTCAAAACAATGGGATGTCGAACGAAAATCAGTAGAAACGAGCGCTCGACTGGAGTCGAGCGATTCAAAAATAGGGTCCCAGATCGCACACGTAACTTTTGATCTTATCGTGCACCACTCTTTTGTGAGATGCCGCTGATGACCGCGTCGTGAACTAATAATTAACGGAGAAACAATTAACTTAGGTTTATTCTAAAAACCCAAATCGTTAAAAACAACAATTTTGCTCGTTGTACCCTCTGATTATATACCCTATTAACTAAATTAACCAAGGTAGATCAACAAAATAAACTTTTAATGAAAGACTAAATTAAACATTCTTGTCGCTCTCAATATAGCGCCTATAGTCAGTTTATCCTTGTATTATTTAGTAAACAGTTTTTGACAGTTGTCACCAAGTACTTGTTGTATGGTCTGTGGTTGTCACACCCCAACTAACAATTTTACGTCGTACAATGGTCGTACAAACGTTATCTTATTACCACTAGTCGCAAAAGATAGGTCACACTAACAACTCACTAATAACGTTTACTCAACGCGAAAAGGGCCCCATTTATACGACCTACATTGTCGTTTAATGGTCATACAAAAGTCACAAGATGACCACTTTCATCGTACAGTAGTCGCATCAAAACTTTACAACGACTCTTTCTTTATATTGTGGTCATACAGATGTTTTTTAATGACGAAAACGTTGTATATGAGTCAAGTAACAACACTTGTACGGCTGATTTTTAATGTTTGTCAGTGACTCGTGTTTGTGGTTATGTTTCGAGATCTGAGTGCAAAACAAATCTATTACAAGGAAATAAAAGGTGAGTATTTACATAACTTTCATATCTTGCTAACTGTGTCTGTCTCTTATACCGTTTAGTTCGTCTGGGAATTAAAGTTTTATGATAATATACCTATATAAATACAATTCATATTTTCATGCCCCTTCGTATTTTTGCGTTTGAAACATATTTTTTTATAATAATAAAATGTAGTGTTTTTATTTAAATGTCAGCCATGTTAATTTTGTCGCACACCAATCTCTATATGACGTTTTAAAGACAAAAAGTCATTTTAAGGTTATTTGAAGACCAAGTTAAGCCGCCAATTTTGTTAAAAGTCGTTTAAAAGTCGAAACTTGACTCCAATGCGACTACAAGTCGTACAGACGTTTTGGCTAAAACTTTAATATAACGTCGTATAGTTTAAGTCGTGCCGACGTTACTATAACCAGTTTATTATGACATATTTGTCGCACGACTAAAAAGTTAGATTTAAGACGTCTATATGACCTAGCAGTCATCTCATTACTATTGTAAGACTGCTATCCGACTTAAAGTCGTACAAGTCAGAACTTATATGACGTTTTTGCTTGTTGGGACATCTTTAAACTTTCATCGTTATTAAAAATATGTTGTCCTATTAGACATTAATAATTATTAACTTCTTTTGTAATCTGTGTGTGGAAAATCATTTGTTTTATTTTAAAAATGAATATTTCAATAAGGCGTTGGTTGAAGATTGTTTACCAAATAAGACAAGTAAGGATAAACAGATTAGATTTTTAACTCTTTCAACTTTCTCCAAGAAACATAGGGTCAAATATGTAAAACAAAAAAACTACTTTTCATAGGTACCTTCGATCATCGATCAAAGTTTCATACCAAAGAGATCACGTGATTAGTTTAGTAAGGGATGACCAAAATTTTGTGGCGTATTTCGACAAATGCTGTGCACTTTTGTAATCGGACTCAGATAGAAGTTTGATAATGCTTACTTATATTTTTGTATGTTTCTCTATCTGTTGTCTGCAACAATTGTACCTTAAGTAAATAAAATAAAAATATCCTACAAATGATAAAGACAGGTATGACACTTACAAACTTTTTGGATCAGCCTTAACTACGAAGTTAAGGCTTCCTAGTAACTATATGATTCATACCATATAGTCTCTTTTTTGAGTAGAGAGGATAAGGTAAGGTAAAAAAACCGGCCAAGTGCGAGTCGAACTCGCGCACGAAGGGTTCCGTACCAAAAAACGGCAAAAAAATTACGTTTGTTGTATGGGAGCCCCCCTTTAATATTAATTTTATTCTGTTTTTAGTATTTGTTGTTATAGCGGCAACAGAAATACATCATCTGTGAAAATTTCAATTTTCTAGCTATTACGGTTCATGAGATACAGCCTGGTGACAGACAGACAGACGGACAGTGGAGTCTTAGTAATAGGGTCCCGTTTTTACCCTTTGGGTACGGAACCCTAAAAACTAAGAAAGGCATTCATTTTAAGAAAATTCAAAAAAGCTTAACATGACAAAATTATTTACATAATCATCGTATCTCATAATAAATAATTACACAAATTCGCATAATTAAAGAACAAAGGTAAGAGAATAGGTAAACTGAGAAGGATGTGTTGTGTTTACAGGTATTTTATTTTACGTCATGTTCTTTACACGTGTGCATCGAGTGGCTTAATTAATAGAAAGCAAAGTTGATTAAGTATAAAAGAACAGATCAAAATGACATAAGGAAAACACACATTGGAAGTCCGATGAGTTTCCAAAGGGTCAGAAAATAAAATGCAGGAAAATCCAGTTATTTCCTTTAGTGCGGTGAACACGTTTTCCTTAGATCAATTACATTTGCTTGTCTGCCCACTAATCGAATTTCAGCAAAATAATGCAGAGAAAGGAAGATTCATCTTGAGTAGCGAAAATTACGTGAGATTTTGAAACAGAAGAATACTATTTTTACGAACGTCGTCGTTGCTTTTGAAAGAGAGCGAGTGCACTAAATAGCAAAAAACGGAACCCTTATAGATTCGTTATGTCTGTCTGTCTGTCTGTCCGTATGTCACAGCCACTTTATTCCGAAAGTATTAAGACTACACAGTTGAAACTTGGTAGGTATAGGTAGATGTATTCTGTTAACCGCTTAACGAATTTAATACAAAAATAAGAAAAATAAAAGATTAAGGGGGGGCTCCCCATACATGGAACTGAAACTGAAAAAAATTTTTTCTTGAAACCAACACGTGTTGGGTGTCTATAGATAGGTTTTTAAAAATGACATTGGAGGTTCCTAAGACAACTTTTTCTCAAAGTCAACCCTTTGAACCTTTGATATACACCGCCAAAGTGATAAAATGTGTGTGCCCCCCCCCTTTAACTTTTGAAATAAGAGAGTGAAAAATCTAAAAAAAATATATGCTGTAGATCCTAATAAACACTTTCAACGAAAATTAGTTTGAACGAGATATAGTAATTAGTTTTTGAGATATAGCACATTTTCCAAAACCGCAAATATAACTTTGTCATTCATACCAACACTGTGAAAAACAAAGTTATTTTTGCAGACAAAAAATGATAGGTGGTATTAAATATGGTATGGTATAAGGCAGGGGTGGGCAAACGGTCGATCGCGATCGACCGGTCGATCGCAAGGGAATCTATGGTCGATCGCACGCATTCCTAACTGCACCTCTAAGTAAATCGGTCCAGAGAGGCCCGAAAACTGATAAAAACACTCTTAGTTCATGTGATTGGCTTCATACTTATTTTTAGTAGTTATTAGTTATTAACTTGTGTAATAAGAAACTGTACTTCTTTAATTGTAAATAAAAGTATATTTAAATAGTAATATGTGCGCAATACCTACAATAAACGATTTAACATAAAAAAATATTGTCTTATTGCAAGTCGATCGCTTTTCGTCTCAATTTATTGATATAGATCGCCATTAGTGAAAGTCTGCCCACCCCTGGTATAAGGTAACTACGGAACCCTACGGCGCGTGGCCCGACACGCACTTGGCTGGTTTTTTATTCTTTTATAAGTTAAATTAAGACAACGGTAGAACAACCATAGAAAACGTATCTTTAACTATTGTCAAAACAATTATAACTAGTACTGATTTACGAAACTGTACCAATGTGGGACATTGTGAGTACCAAAATGGGTGTCTTATTAAAATTCCTTACCAGTGTTCGCCTTAACTCGCTCGTTAGGAAGGAGCACCCTCAGCATATTGCGTTGGTCGTTATCACAGCATTACTGGAAGTTTAATTAAAGTGACAAGTTTCAAAATGTGGAATAAGGCAGTAATGACACTTCTTATTGAAGACTCGAGAAAGATATGCTAATTCACTGAAGTATAGCAATTGCGTTTCAACAAATCATTGTCATGCAAATACTGAAGAATACGTTGAATTTGTTTGGCAAGGTTAAGGCGCTATCTTGCGTTCTTTCGTCAATTTCAGTGGGAATACTGGAAAGTTTTGTAAAATGCTCGGAAAATGCTTCTCTTAATCTAACCCACATTCTTATTATTGTAACGTTTCCCTGCTTTGAGTATATCCTGTTTTGTTTATATGTATATAGGTTGATACTAGAGATACCGATCTTCGAGTGACGTTCGTATTGCAAGTCTTTTACTTTCATTGAAATGCAAATTTAACACAACTTCACTGCTATACGTATGAATCTTTTTCTTTGTCTTACAGATAAGTATAGATAGAAGATTCTGACTCAAGTAATCTTTTCCAACTTCGTTATTCATAGATGATAGTTACATTGTTCAATAGAATTCTTGTTACGTTGTTACTGTGGATTGTCAAGGTAAGTTTAAAAATAACTAAGAGGAAATCTTTAAGACGGTTCCTAATACAATTTTATTAGTGCCTATCTATATTGCGAAAAAAATAGACAAACTGGTATCCCAAGGTATGCAGTAACTAAAAAAATAAAGTGACCGAACCAGTAAGAGTGAATTCTACCATTCACATTTGGTGCAAACTTCAATGTCGACCAATTCAGACTGTGTGGTCCTTAATTTTCGCACTGTAGGTAGTTAATTAAGACTTAAACTTATAAATTATACCAAATTAACATCAAATGAACTTTATCTAAATATATAAACTGATTCCCTATTTAACTTGGTCACGTCATATCTTCAGAACGACTAAACCGATTTCATTCATCTTTTTAGGGTTTCCTTACCAAAATGGTAAAAAAGGAACCCTTATGGTGTAACTCAGTCTGCCTGTCTGTCAGTCACAGCTGGATATCTCGAGAACTACTAATGGTATCAACTTGAAATTTAGAACAGTTTGAGATGACATTTGCCCAACTATTTTGCAAATAAGAAATAAATAAAAAAATAAATATCTTTTTTACAACAGGGACTGAAAAGGGGTCTTAAAAATTTGAAGAGGAGCTACTAGGGCATGTGGGGTATCATATGAAAGAACGCCGTTTGCACGTTTTAAAAAAAAAATCTTTTTGTTTTAGGCCGCATAGTTTTCCATTTATAATGAAAAATGTAAAAAATACCGTTCCCCCCCCCCCCCTCCTTATCTCCGAAGTTTGCAAAGAGAAAAATCTGAAATAATTCTATGTGATAGCAGTTTATATAAAGATTATAGGAAAAATAAAACGATGTCTCAATATAGCACACTTTTTTTTAAATTATCAAATTTCTAAAAAAATAACATTAACTATCGGTCAAGAGATGGCGCTGACCTAAAACTGCATTTCTAATTTTACTATTCTACTCTGCAGTGTGGTTTAATGGTGCAATTATGATGGTATGGAACCCTCGGTTTATTTATATTTTCTAATACCTTTTAGAAAGTTCAAAATTTAAAGAATCGCCAGCCGACGTAGGTACTTCATACATGTTTGAAATCGTCCATTATCCGATAATAGATATGACAGGACAATGTCTGTTGAGTTAGCTCGTTGTAATTAAATGTTATTAATAATAGTTAAACATGAAAATTCAATAACAACACTTAAGTGATAACAATCGATGCCATATCTGTAACAGTGTTGCATTGAACCTTGATGATATCCAGTAAGATGCGTCATAATGAGGTCATTAAAAGCAAGTTTTAATTACATTGTTTACTAATTCACTGACCTATAAAAGATCATGAGTTATGATTAAGACTCAATCGTAATTTTATTACCGATTGGTATTATGATAAATAAGTAGGTACTCTTTCCTTTTTACTGTTGTCAAACAAGCCAACGTTCTTACTAATCGAATAAAGTCGCCCAAATAATACTTATGACACTGTAAGTTACTTACCATGATTACCACTTTTATGCTGAGGCTACAAGTCGTTAATTATCGTTAATGTTCTTTATGAATTACGTTTTAGGCCCAACAGCGAACGAACAGTTTTGGAGAGGGCCTCTGTATACACCATAAACAGCAGATTTTTTTTGCCATGATGTGTGAGACGTGACCTGTGGCTGCATTAATTAAAAGGAATATTCCCATTTTATGACAAAAAAATCCCTTAAAATATGATTATGACATGTAGGTATGTTCGTAGGTTATTGGTACACAACGACCACGAACGACTATATGGAAAGTTTTATAGTTATCACGGCCAGTTAGTAATAGAACTGGGTACGTATCGAAATGTCTAAAGTTAGAATGTCTAAAGTTAAAATGGCAAAGTTCAAAATGTCAAAAATTCAAATTCAAATGGTTTAAAATGTCGAAAATCATTGTCTAACTTCAAAATAGCAAAATTCAAAGTATCAAACGTATTAAATACTTGACGAGTTAAAATATCAATGGTCATTATGTCTAAGTTCACAATGATTTATTTGAATTGGGTTGGATCTTAAAACGAATCGCCTTCTTTGAGGTTAGTTGAGTCTGTGGAGGTGTCTTTAGGCTTTGCCTAAAATGCTTTATAGCAAATTTAGCTGCCGGAAACGAGTCTAAACTAGTTTACTGGGACTTAGAAATCGTAGACCGCAGGTCACGAGATAGGTGCGAGGAGCGTACCGACGAGCATGTTAGGTTGACATGAACCCAGCGCGCGAGCCGAGCGAGCGAAGCGAGCGTGCCGCGGTAGCGGCCGGCGTAGCACCAGAAAAAAATCTATTTCAAACTCAATCGGTGGGTTTTGTTCGCCGGCTACTGAATCAGTGATTGGCACCGGCTACCGAATCAGGGAGTGGCGCGGCTATGTTGACGTGCGGCGGAGGCATAGAGGTTAACACGCAGTTATTTAACCTAATTAATAAGATACCTAAATGGAAGAAAATAAGTAAATTCTATACGTCATTATATGTATTTGGACTATTAGACATTTTAAGTTTTGATCATTTGAACTTAGACATTTTAATTTAGGACTATCTGACCGCAAAAATATTGAATCACAGACCTATTTTCATACAAAAACGAGGTAACTTTCAAGCCTTGGTTCTCCGCCAGGGATTGACCTAGCAGTGATCTGATGGTGGCCATCCACTGAATGAATGGAGGAGATCCAGACTATACACACCCAACTGATCCGGGGGGCTACTCAAATGGCCACTTTTCTATTCGTTAGCTAACTTAAAAATTAAAAATAAGCCATTAAATCAAAAATTACGTGTCGTAGGCTTGTCATTTCCATACAATACAACAAACTGTCTGTGATTTACATAAACTTGCGACGTGTAACTTGATCGTCTAATTGTTTATTTTTAAGCTTTAAGTTAGCTTACGAATAAAAAAGTGGGCATTTGAGTAGGGGGCTTATCAGCATTCTAAGAGCTATTTGGGTATTAAAAAAAACATGAAAATTGCATTAAAATGTATGAAAATCCTGAAACTGAGAACTCTGATCCTTGCAACTCTTAGAATGTTGATCAGATCAGTTGGGTGTGTATAGTGATATGGATCTCCTCCATTCACTCCCTGGATGGCCATCATCAGATCAGAGCTCGATCAATCCTTGGCGGAACCAAGGCTCCAAAGTTACCTCGTTTGTATGAAAATAGGCCTGTGATTCCATATTTTTACTCGCGAGTATATGACTATAATAATAGCAACCAGATAAGATAATAATTTTGATTTTAGAAATTGAGTCTCTCTGACCGTCTGTTTGACACGGGGTTTTCCTTATAAACTTGTTTACCTTGCGTCATTGTGCTGTACTTGGGCACAGCTAAATCCTTTTAAGATGTTTGCTGGTTTGTCATTTATTCACATAATAATAAATAATACCACACTTACTTTCTACGGTTCGAGAACTACAAATTCTCCAGCGCATTTTGTTTTCTCAGGTGTAAAAAAATATATGGGTGTCGAATTACATGACAATAAGAACAGACAGTTGGTAATAACAAGAATACTTAGTTAGCAGACTGCATCGTAAATCCTTAAAATCGTGTTTATTTTAGTATTTACCTTCTCGGGCAGTTATTTCTTTAAATTTTTTTGCAAAACGCACCTAACCAGTGGAATCTTTTGTCAATTTCCCTTTTTTAATTAACAGAAATTAACATTCGTTCTCGAAGTTACAAGTATTTTAAAAACTATCTTCAACAATAATTAATTTGAAAAAAAAAACTTTTAGTATCTATTTCCGATGCCGGTCACATTGACACATAGACCAAGGACCGGAACCGCTTACCGTTAAAGGGGTTTTTGATCGGGTATATCATAGACTTTGTTTTCAAAAACCCTATCAGTACGGTAACCCTATCAATACGGTAACCCTATCGAAAGGGTAAGGACTTACCAAATACGAAAACCCTATCGGAGAAACCCTATGAAGGCTTTATGAAGGGGTTTTAAAACGTGTTCAAGCAATTTATACCTAGTTCCACCTGGGTTGAAGGACCGGAACCGCTTACCGTTAAAAGGGTTTTCATTGAGTATTTCATGAACCGCTAACCGTTAAAAGTGTTTTTGATTGGGTATTTTATAGACTTATTTTCAACAACCCTATCAATACGGTAAGCATGACGTCGACTAACCCTAACGAAAGGGAAACCCTATCATTTGGTAAGCTTTTTAATAGGGTTTCCCTATCAATTGGGTTAACCAAAAAAGGGGTTTTCCGGACCCTGACATAGACACAGCTCATTACGGTTTTTCAGTAGATTACAAAGACGCAATACTCAACACTAGGTAAATCTTCTCCTGTGCTCGTAGGTACTTCGACATCCTTGTAACGTCATATTGTAAGCGTTAATCACAGGCATTTATGACAAAGGTATTTAGGTACAAACATGGCAGAATATTCCAACATTCTTAATTAAAATAAAATTACAGGTTCAACCTTTTTGAGATAACAAAGGTGGTGCAAAATTTACGAGCGGTTCTAACCATAAATTTTGGGTAATAGGACCGTTTTGTGTAACGGCCGTCGCCGTGCGGTTTGTGGCTTCCCAGCTTCCTAGGAGATGGGTCCTTCGCGCCGGATAGTTGGCCTGATCAAACATCGCTATGAATATTTATGCGGTGATAATTTTATATAATAAATTGAAAATGTTATCTCAAAAAGGTTAATCGAGGTTCAGTGGATTTCGTGATTATATTTTACTGAGTACACAAATGATTAACTATTGATTACTAGCGGCCGCCCGCGGTTTCACCCGCGTGGTTCCCGTTCCCGTGGGAATATCGGCGAAAAAGTATTCTATGTTTTAATTTAGGCTATCTACTATCTGTGTGCCAAATTTCAACTAAATCTGTTTAGTAGTTTTTGCATGATTGAGTAACATTAGTTAGTAGGATATGATAATAGTATGACTAAAAGCTAAGGAAGGGTAAATATTTTATTTCATTAGGTCTTAGACTTCCTTTTCCTTTGAAGCTTGATATTTACATTGGTATATTTTAGTAGAAAATTTCTAAATAATTCTAATGTTTCCATACAATTATTGATGTAGATTTTTATGAAGGTACACGTACGTGGGTATTTATCAAATAGTTTTACCTACTCAGGTTGACATAAAACAAACCGGCCAAGTGCGAGTCGGACTCGCGCACGAAGGGTTCCGTACCAAAAAACGGCAAAAAATTATGTTTGTTGTATGGGAGCCCCCCTTAAATATAAATTTTATTCTGTTTTTAGTATTTGTTGTTATAGCGGCAATAGAAATACATCATCTGTGAAAATTTCAACTTTCTAGCTATAACGGTTCATGAGATACAGCCTGGTGACAGACAGACAGACAGACGGACAGCGGAGTCTTAGTAATGGGGTTTTTACCCTTTGGGTACGGAACCCTAAAAAGGGTACCTACTAGGTGGTATAAGTCACGGATCGCTAATTTGTGCTTCGATTGAGTATCATAATAAAATGCGTAAAAATACGTATAATAAATAATGATACGAAAAAGTGGAAGGCGATAGTCGATCATGCGGAACGAACGACAATGTGTTGAAAGGAATGCCGTAAATATGCAGGGTTTTTTGTAAAACACCAAAAATCTCGCAGAAGTAGATTACTAACATCATGAACAACAACGTTTGTTCTACGACTTTTCCGAAAAAGGACATAAAAATCTACTTTGCATACAAATGCATAAAAACTTAACCCCAAAAAAACTAAATGTGTAAAATTTTCATTGCCTAATGTTGAGCAGACAGAATTAAATATTAATTTGAATGACGATGAAGTCGAGTTTATTGAAAGTACAAAATTTCTAGGTATCACACTAGATTCTCGACTGCAATGGGATCCACATATCGAAGCCTTGTCAAGTAGACTTAGTTCAGCGGCATTCGCTGTTAAGAAAATAAGGCTTTTAACTTATATTGAAACGGCAAGGTTAGTATATTTTAGTTATTTTCATAGTGTAATGTCTTATGGACTGCTATTGTGGGGCTCAGCTGCCAGTATTGAAGATATTTTTGTACTCCAAAAAAGAGCTGTTCGCGGCATATACAATCTTCGGCGGAGAGATACCTTGAGAGAACTGTTTAAAGAAATAAATATTTTTACTTTGGCAGGCCAATACATATGAAAATTTAGTTTATGTAAGAAAACACTATGATTCATTTGCTAAGAACAGCAATAATCACCAGTTTAATACAAGAAATAAAGATAAACTTGCCGTTCCAAGATTTAGGCTTGCAAAAACTAGAGGTTCATTTATGGGGAAAGGCATAGCCTTTATTAATAAAGTTCCACAACAAGTAATTGATCTTCCTTTGCATGAATTTAAAAACCATGTTAAAAAAACGCTCATGGGTAAAAGTAATTATAAAGTAGACGATTATCTTAAAAATCAAAATGCGTGGAAATGATGTAACACATAACTACTAAAAGTACTTTGTTGCCAAAGATAGTAATATAATAAGTCTGTGTTTGTTGCCAATAATTCTGTCACCCTGTTGTAATTATCTGGTAACGATATATTTAGTTTGTAAATATCGTTACTTATTGCTATTAAAGCCGATAAGTTTCTTGCGCCTGTTCTTCTTGTCAGTTAAAAAAGTCTTGAACGGGTGGTAGGAAAATATAGACGATTCAAAAGTACTTAATAATTAAGTTTATTTGAATAAAGCTAATTTTGACTTTGACTTTGACTTTGAATGACGAAACAGCTGATCGAGTAGGAAAAGTAGTTTTTTTTTCACTTTTTCGGAAAAGTCGTAGAACAAACGTTGTTGTTTATGATGTCAGTAATCCACTCCTGCGAGGTTGTTGGTGTTTTACAAATAACCCTGTATGTAT
Organism: Agriphila geniculea; assembly: GCA_943789525.1. Classification (NCBI taxonomy): domain Eukaryota; kingdom Metazoa; phylum Arthropoda; class Insecta; order Lepidoptera; family Crambidae; genus Agriphila; species Agriphila geniculea. Next base: position 27,032,072 of record OX038871.1, read on the forward strand.
AAATTGCTTGTCAAACGCTTACATATTGTAGCGATAATAATATATTGCTGCGACGCTCAAAGAACGCCATAGCAAGCTGTTGTTCTTAACAGGCTACGAACAGGGCCTATAACGGTGGATCCATACTGAAAACACCATGTCTTTATCATACATCGCTAGTTTGATTGGGACGTGCGCTATGGAAATACTGTAACAGAGAGACGATGTATGATAAAGACACGGTGTTCTGATACGCCAAAATGTTACAAAAGTTTCCATCCACGCTTTCGTTCACGTGAAATCCTACTTCCCATGGGAATTCCGGTAAAAATATAGCCAATATCCGCCAGGGCAGTCAGGGATAATTTAGCTTTATGTATTCACCTATTTCTTATTGTGTGATTTATGAGAAGTGAAAAACACCTATCTACTTAAGTAGGTACAATGCGATTAAATTAAAAATAATGATCTGCAGCACCTTCAGAGAGAGATAATCGCTTTGTATCTAGTCCTTTTAATTTAATACCTAACACTTGACTTAAATGTTTATCAAACCTTAATTCATCAGCATTTCCAAGTCCCATTGTCCCGTCAGCCTGTCAGACTTCGTGATTAATCATTAGGTGGCAAGTTTCCACCCTTTTGGCCAGCGAGCCAACACGACTCCACCGGCTTTATTTATGAAATCCTCAACTAGAAAAACGGTCTGATCTGCAAAGTTATATTTAATAATCTAATTTGTTATCTTTATAATTTTATAGATGTGACGTCATGACAGTATTTTTTTCTATTACATTAGGTTAATACTACCTATTTCTGTTTAAGTTTAAAAAAAAAATCGAACGAGAAAGCGAAAATGTTAAAGTACTTAAGTACCTAAATTATAATGTTATTTTATTTAGTTTTATAGATAAATATATAATTCAAACAATATTTATGTTATTCAACTTATTTTTTATAAAAATTGGTTAGGTATTTTATAACAAAAACCTAGCTGTCTCGACATCATAGTACCTAATGATAAAAACAAAAAAATCTAACTTTACATTCCTAGTTTCCAATTCTACATTACTCAAAAAACTGCCACAGAAAGCTAATAAATGATGATACGTAAGTGGAGCACATACTAATCTGGGACAGTCATGATGAATAGCAAAACCACGGGGCGGCGACACACAAGGGCACCATTTGTCACCCACTGGACTGTGAAACAGCCTGAAATTAGACGTTGCATCTTCCACAAGCACATTTTAAAAATCCGCCCCCCTCCCCCCCTCGCTCCCCCCTTCTATACTCGACGAGAGTACCAACCCCCCTGTAATTGATACGAGAATTGAGAAACAAAATATGAGTCTAGACGCAGCGATAATTAAGTCATGGAAGCATGGAAGATCACTAATATTAATTGAGCAAGACCGTAACAGTTTGACGAAAGGCAGATAGATCCTTATCTACAACGACATAAAGCAACTAAATCCCAAGATAAGATTACATTTAAAAGGGAACTTGCAAGCAGTAACGCTGAATAAGAGATGTCAAAGCTCGTTTCAGAAGCTAACATGCTCTTTCGTTTATTAAACCAACATCAAAGGCAAAACTGTTGAAGGGCAAAATATTTTGAAAGGTCTAGACTAGTGGCTCCGTGAGCTGTAGATCTCGAGATAAATTAAAATAAAATATCGCCATGAAGTTTTCAAAACACACAGTAGGTACGTGAGTATTCGCAGCTAGATGGTGCTTCTAATTTTAATAATTTTTCAAAATGGGTGAATTTTTTTTTTATAAATTTGGTAAAACTGGCTTGACTAAACAGTTATATGTAATTATCGAACCTACTCACAAAATTTCACCAGAATTGGTTGAGAAATGCGACCTGTAGAGGAAATCAAATAGCCGGAAAGCTGGACTGAAATATATTTTTTACATATCTCCGTCATTAAAAAAAATCGAAAAATTGCCTCGACAAAAAAATCTATATATTTATCAAATCTGATCAGAAAATTTCGCCGGGATCGGTTGAGAAATGCGACCTGTAGAGGAGAACAGACAGCGCCGGAAATCCGGACTAAAATATGTTTTTTTTTACATTATCTCCGCCATTTTAAAAAAATACTAAAAACTGGCTTGACAAAAAAAATCTATACAATTTTCAAACCTGCTTACAAAATTTCACGAGAATCGGTTGAGAAATGCGACCTGTAGAGGAAAATAGACAGCATTGGAAAGCCGGACTGAAATATGTATTTTTAACATTTCTCCGTCATTTTGATAAATTTCAAAAAACTGGCGTGACAAAAAAAATCTATATTATTTTCAAACCTGCTCACAAAATTTCACGAGAATCGGTTGGGAAATGCGACCTGTAGAGGAATACAGGTAGAGCTGGAAAACGGACTGAAATCTGTTTTTTTAACATATCTCCGCAATTTTGAAAAATTTCAAAAAACTGGCTCGACAAAAAAATTCTATATAATTTTCCAACTTGCTTACAAAATTGCACAAGAATCAGTTGAGAAATGCGACATGTAGGCTGGAACAGACAGCCGGACATACGAAAGAATTTTTGCCCAAGCTGAAGCAGAGACGCTTCGCTCGCACTTCGTGCTCGCTCGGTCAAAAAGAATTTTTTTTTCATTTGCTTATTATAAAACACAAATCAACTCCTTTAAATTAAAACTACAAAGTGGTAGGTAGCCTAATTACTTGAAGTCTTATAATTTTTGGAGTCTCATCTCAAAGGCGAACTAAGAGTAAGCTCCCTACGCACAAATGAATTCCTTTTCGCAATTCACCGTACAAATTCTTACGTAAGTTACAACCAGCAAACAAGGATGAATCCTAAAGTGCTCATTTATCTTTCCAGACCATTTGCTACCGATTTAGGAGGCATCGTTTAGCAATCTTCTCCTGTGCTAAGTATAAATTTGGTATACATTAGAAATCAAGTTCGAAGTATAATTTAACATCGTGACTTTATTCATCCAAGATTCCAGATAATTTTATTTGAATGTTTAAGGCGGTTGTATTACTAAAAGTGGTGCCCTCAGAGGTTTTTATTTAATAAGTTATTTATTACGTGGAGTTTTTAGGGCCAATGGTCTAGTATTATGTCCTCGTAGTCATTCGTAGAAGTAGATAGCAAATGTGTCAAAAACTACCACTTTTAGCAGTTTTGCTATCTACTTCTAGCAGTGACTACGATGGAATGTAACGATACCGTGCTGGAGATTTTTGACCCAAGCCTGGTTGAGGTGACCAGGCCCAAAACTGCGGCGTTCCGCGTTTCGGGCCTGGATGACTCGGTGGCGGTCGTTGATATTCAAGAAGCAGTGGCTAAGGTTGGAGATTGTTCACCCGATTCAGTAAAAGGTGGCAAGCGCAAACTTCTTGTCGGTTGGGTTTCGGCAACAAACTAGACTGTGGGCTCAAAAAATCCACGTTTATTAAAATTGTGTATTATAATTATAATATTAAATAAAATTCACCGCGGCGTTACTTTCGCTCAAGGTACTACCTTAAGGCGGTTGTATGACCGAAGTGGCGCCCTCAGAGGTTTTTATTTAATAAGTTAGTAATAGAAAAAAAATGTTTATCGTGGAGATTTTAGGGCCCATGGTCTAGTATTTTTAGAAGGTATCAACATGCCCTCGTAGTCATTCGTAGAAGTAGATAGCAAATGTGTCAAAAACGGCCACTTTTAGCAGTTTTTCTATCTACTTCTAGCAGTGACTACTAGGGAATGTAACGATACCGTCTAAAAATACTAGACTGTGGGCCCTAAAATCTCCACGATAAACATTATTAAAATTGTGTATTAGAATTATAATATTAAAAAAAATTCACAGTGGCGCCACTTTCGCTCAGGGTACCACCTTAAGGCTTGTTTAAAAAGATACCAAACATATAACATGGGGTACCTACTGTGAAAAGAAACGTTTTAATAAGAACCCTTTTTTGTTTACTAACGAAGGCATTTTCAATTACATAAGTACAAGTATTTGTTAATGTGATGACTTAATGAATAAGAAAAGCAGCTGTTCCTAAGATTCTCAGAACAAAGCATGTAAACAGTAAAAAAATTGACACTTGCAAAGTTTATTGAAAAGGTAGAAAAACGTAGCTGTATTATTTCAGTAATTTCCCTTCAATGAAAACAATGCTGTAACACTAGAGCTCAAAGCGTTAAGCTTTATTCGTCCCATTCCGGTGTCAGAGCGTCAGTTTTCATCAACGCGCGCCAACCGGGCTTAATTCACCCGGAAGGATCTGCAATTGTGTTACATTTACATGCTGAAGGCTGAAGCAAACCTTATTTTAAAATTCTGATTAAAATATCTGTTACTGCAAAACCTTTTAATTATGACTAGGGTTGGACGGTAACTGCGACTGCGAAAAGACCGGTCATTCCCGGTCGCCACCACCAGTTTCGCCACCACTGGGGACGAGTGGGATTTTTTGTTACGGTCCTTAGTAATTAATTAACCTTCCTAATAACAAGGGTTAAAATATGAAATTGCCGATGTTTTCTCACACACAGAGGCTCTCATATCTTCTGTTACTTGTTATTATTTCCAATTATGATCCTAATACGGCCCACTATGATATGTTATAGAACAGTCCCTCGCCGCGTCTGTCTGTCTGTCTGTTCGCGATAAACTCAAAAACTACTGAACAGATATTCATGTGGTTTTCACCAATTGATAGAGTGAGTCCTGAGGAAGGTTTAGGTGTACCTTTGTTAAGTTTTTATGATGATAATTGTTGAAGAGGTCGGCAAAAATTAAGCCGACTGGGAGCTTACATCAAAAACGCTACATAAACCTTTTGAGCTATAACAAAATAATGTATGATGGAATTGTTTCTCTTTTATAGGTCTACGAGCACGCTCGACATTTATTATATTTTGTTGAGTAGACATTTTACGTCACTTCGATACTTATGAATTGCAATTTAATTCAGTCGTACAACAAACGTTATACACGGTGACAGCCATTAAAAAAGTTTGCATTGGCATAATATGTCCATCTTTTAAGGATATATTTTAACCTTTTTAGGGTTCCGTAGCCAAAATGGCAAAAAACGGAACCCTTATAGATTCGTCATGTCTGTCTGTCTGTCTGTCTGTCCGTCCGTATGTCACAGCCACTTTATTCCAAAAGTATTAAGACTACATAGTTGAAACTTAGTAGGTAGGTGTATTCTGTAAACCGCTTTACGATTTTTATACAAAAATAAAAAAAAATAAAAGATTAAGGGGGGCTCCCCATACATGGAACTGAAACTGAAAATAATTTTTTTCATCAAACCAATACTTGTGGGGTGTCTATAGATAGGTCTTTAATAATGACATTGAGGTTCCAAAGATTATTTTTTTTTAAAGTCAACCGTTTCAAAAATATATGCCGCCAAAGTGGTAAAATGTGTGTCCCCCCCCCTTTAACTTTTAAAGTAAGAGGGTGAAAAATCTAAAAAAAATATAAACTATAGATCTTAATAAACACTTTCAACGAAAATTGTTTTGAACGAGATACAGTAATTAGTTTTCGAGATATAGTACATTTTCCAAAACCGCAAATATAACTTTGTCATTCATACAAACACTGTGAAAAACAAAGTTATTTTTTCAGACGAAAAATGATAGCGGTACATATTAAAATATGGTATGGTATAATGTACCTACGGAACCGTACTGCGCGTGGCCCGACAAGCACTTGGCCGGTTTTTTCAAATGGTCACAAATAGGAAAGGTATTTAGACGAATATAGTATTAATCGTTATAATATAAATGCGTTCGTTATCCTGAGCATTTTATGCACATAATGATAGCCTTATATACTATATGAATTAAATAAATATCTTAGGAGCATAATTACGCGTGCGAAAATAAATACAAGCGCTTTTCTCACACCGTTGCATGTCGGGACTCGAACGGGGCTTTTGGAGCAAATGGAGGAGGTGACAACTGGAAGATATTTCTTTTTGAGAGTTGATGGAAGAATGCAATTGGCAAAAAAGGAAGAAACCGAAGCAAAGCGAGGGCGGGTCGCTAGTCAGCAATAAAAATATTTCTGAGTTTTTTTCCTGAACTTAAAAAAACCGACTTCAAAAAACCTACCTCTAAAAAGCAAGAAATAATATTCGAAATAATAAAAACACGTCTATTGAAGTCGGGTGGAGCTGGAGTACAAATTCCTTTTTTTTTTATTCTAAAAGCCACACCCGACTTCAATAGACGTGTTTTTATTATTTCGAATATTATTTCTTGCTTTTTAGAGGTAGGTTTTTTGAAGTAGGTTTTTTGTTTTTTTAAACAATTTTTTATTTTTTTATTTTTAGTGTAGGTACCTTTTGTATTAGGTAGTGTAGGTATATTATTTAGGTAGAAAAATCGGCTCAGCCAAACGTGAGTTATTCGCGGAGAAACATACATACATGCGGGTCAAACTGAGAACCTCCTTTTTTAAGTCGGTTAAAGAACTACACTAAAGATATCCCTTTTCCAACAAGAAAATAATTATCTTATTCAGTTCATAAACAAAGAAGTTATACGACTGATCATCGAGGTAGTTCACACAAAAGCATACTATTTTCGTGCTTTTTTTCAATATTACTTAAAAAGTACTGAACCGATTTCAAAATTTAAAAAAATGGGACCAACTTGGAAGTTTACCTAATGTAATAACGTTTGAATCATTTCGATCGGTTCAGCCGTCTTCGAGTAATCGATGTACTATGGGCAACAGCGTCGCTTAACCAGTTTTCAACAAAATTCGCGTGCGCGCGTATCGCCTCTGCACGAACTAAACGTATGGTTGTGACGGCGCGGCGTACAAGCGATTTTAACCTTAGCAGTGGTTAAGCGACGCTGTTGCCCATGGTACATACAAAAAACAAAAAAAAACGGGTCGAATTGAGTACCTCCCTCCTTTTGAAGTCGGTAAAAAAAACGTATCTTAGTGATTTTTTTCCTTTTTTAAACCTTTTTCGTTAGAATAAATTACCACTTAATTCGTTGTAGCATAAGCGGTAATTAAGTCCTTTTTTAGGGTTCCGTACCTCAAAAGGAAAAAACGGAACCCTTATAGGATCACTTTGTTGTCCGTCTGTCTGTCTGTCCGTCCGTCTGTCTGTCAAGACCCTTTATCTCGGAAACGCGTGGAGGTATCGAATTGAAATTTAAACCATATACTAAGGTCTACGGGCCCTTGAAGCTGTAAAAAAATCAAACTTCTAAATTAACGTAAAAAAAAGATACTGCCGTTTAGGGCGCAAAAAAAGCATTTTCGATACTCTCAAAGGAATCAAAATTCATAGGGTACTTACCGTTGACCTAGAACTATGAAATTTGGCAGGTAATAGCGTCTTATACTACACTTACAGGAATAAATCTGAAAACTGTATATTTGTAATTAAATCATAATAAAATATGGTCATTAAAATACGTAATTATTAATCATCTTGGTGAAACAACGGTATGCGCGGCATTGCGCGGTCATAGTTTAACTTTTAATTACTTTTGGATTAATCGCGCCACTAATTCTTTTAAAAATATCAATATTTATTATTATTAATTATTCAGATCCTTTCAAATATTGTTATAGTTAATTACTTTTAAAAATAAAATTAAAAAGTAATAAATTTGGCTCTAAATATTTTAGCAACATGGCGGTGTGTCACGCTGTGTGACAGGGGGTCTTCTTCTTCTTATTTTTGTTTTGGCAATCTACTTTCTTCTTGGAAGTAATTTTTGCCAGTGTCAAGTGTTGAATAGTTCAGTGGTAGATTGTTTCAGTTTACATTAAAATGCGGGTGCATCGCATTCCAATGTTGCTTGGAGCATTTGGCACCAAGTATAATCAAGACAGTTTACTCGGTAAGGTCAGCCGAGGTAGCCACCACTACAATAAAAGTCTCGGCTTCACACAACCAAAGGGTCCTGTTGGAATACACCCATTTTCTCTAATAACATTGCGATAGATAAAACCGTTTCACAGAACATTATACAGTGTACTATCGATATACAGCGCCATCTGTTGACAATCAACAGTACTTGTATTTTATACAGGTGCGGTGGGTTTGTAATTATTTTATTTTTTCTCAAAAATTCTTGGAAATTCGAACATTATTTTGACAACCTTCTTCGTGCTAAATCAGAGTTTACGGACAGACCTAAACCGCGCCGTCAATATTTGTATGAGAATCCATTACTAACGTGTTATAATGGATTTTCATACAAAATTGCCGGCGTCTGTCCAGCAATGTTTCTATTAAAACTTATTACACACGTGTAATTCAGAAATGGAGCGAACTTTTCAATGAAACACAAATATAGGTATCAAATGTCGCCTTGATGAGCGAGCACATTCCAAAATATTTTTTTTAATATTCGGTATACTGGTATCACGTGAAAGGCCTTGATGAGCACATTCCCAAAAATTGAAAAAAAAAACGAAAAAAAACTGTTTTGGTGCAATATGGGTATCAAATGAAAGGCCTTGATGAGCGCATTCCAAAAAGATAAAAAAAATTAAAAACGAAAAAAAATTTTTTTTCCATACCTATGGGTATCAAATGAAAGTTTTTTGGAATATGCTCATCAAGGAGCATATTCCAAAAAACTAAAAAAAAATTTAAAAAGAAAGGTAATTTTTTTTTTGCAATATGGGTATCAAATGAAAGGCCTTGATGAGCGCATTCCAAAAAGATAAAAAAAATTAAAAACGAAAAAATTTTTTTTTTCCATACCTATGGGTATCAAATGAAAGTTTTTTGGAATATGCTCATCAAGGAGCATATTCCAAAAAACTAAAAAAAAAATTAAAAAGAAAGGTAATTTTTTTTTTGCAATATGGGTATCAAATGAAAGGCCTTGATGAGCACATTCCAAAAAAACTGAAAAAAAAAAAAAACAAAAAAAAAATTTTTTTGCAATATGGGTATCAAATGAAAGGCCTTGATGAGCACTTTCCAAAAAACTGGAAAAAAAAAAACAGGAAATAAATGAAAAAAAATCGGTTTTTTTTTTTCAATATGTGTATCAAATGAAAGGCCTTTATGTGCACATTCCAATTTCCATTTTCTTTTTTTCAATTACTGTAAGTAATTTAAAATTAAAATAAAAAGCTTAAAACTTTTAAAACTAAAAAGTTAAAAGTTTAAAAGTACTACACAAGCCTTGGCCGCAACTAGGCATTGATGGACTAACGTATGTTCTTCAATGCCTGTCTTGAGTGCCGCTGCAGTAATGTACTATTCCATTTCAAACTTCGCCCGTGGTCAATTCTTTGTCGTAATCCCTGGAAGGGTTATTTTCTACGTGGCGGCAAAGGATTTCAAATGGTTATCTATATATAGCAGTCTGCTGAACGGATTTTGATGGTATTTTTTTACAGTTTGGTAGCTTGGAGTCCAACTTATAAACTAAGCAATTTTTCACATAATTCCGGTAGGTAGAACCTGGGATAAAGCTTGAACTCTCCGTAGTACAGTTTTCATATAAAAAACTAATAACTACCAACCACTTTTTTTCAAAATATTTCCTTTGTATCGACACAACTTTTCTATAGCTTTATTTTATGTATAGATGTAGGTCTGTACGGAACCCTCGGTGGGCGAGCCCGACTCGCACTTGTCCGGTTTTTTCACTTAATACATGTGGCATTAGTTAGCTGAAACATTTGTGCAAAATTTTTAAAACATAAGTTGTTAAATAAATTAAGACAATGTTATGCATGTTTACTTTTTACCGACTTCAAAAGGAGGGAGGTACTCAATTCGACACGTTTTTTTTTTTTTTTTTGTTTTTTGTATGTACACCGATTACTCAAAGACAGCTGATCCGATTGAAATGATTCAAACGTTATTAGATTAGGTAAACTTCCAAGTTGGTCCCATTTTTTAAAATTTTGAAATCGGTTCAGTACTTTTCAAGTAATCTTGAAAAAAGCACGAAAATAGTATGATTTTTGTGTGAACTACCTCGATGATCAGTCGTATAACTTCTTTGTTTATGAACTGAATAAGATAATTATTTTTTTGGTTGAAAAGGGATATCTTAAGTGTAGTTCTTTAACCGACTTAAAAAAGGAGGTTCGTAGTTTGACCCGCATGTATGTATGTTTCTCCGCGATTAACTCACGTTTGGCTGAGCCGATTTTTCTACCCAAATAATATACCTACACTACCTAATACAAAAGGTACCTACACTAAAAATTAAAAAATAAAATTGTTTAAAAAAACAAAAAACCGACTTCAAAAAACCTACCTCTAAAAAGCAAGAAATAATATTCGTAATAATAAAAACACGTCTATTGAAGTCGGGTGGGGCTTTTAGAATAAAAAAAAGGAATTTGTACTCCAGCCCCACCCGACTTCAATAGACGTGTTTTTATTATTACGAATCTCATCACTGAGGAACAGGCTATCTTACCTCTAACTGCCGCACACAATAATTTTTAAATTGTTCTTATAGCGTCAGAATTAGGTAAGATGGTAGTAACTAGCCAGGCGAACTTGAAATAAGCCCTACCACCAACCAAACGTGGACAAATGTACCCCCCCTGGGAATCGAACCCGGGAACCTTGCGTCTTACACGGGTGGGTTACACTAGACCACAGAGGGGTTAAAGTCTTATTCTTTTGCCAAACTAGGCAGTTCCTATATCTTCGCACTATGACTAGTCATAACGCGATTTAGTCCCTCTACCATTGATAGTGTATTAAAATGCCCTCTACGCATTAGGTACACCGATTTGAAAGGATATCGGCTATCATACAGTCTAGTTATGAGGCTTCGAATGGAGTGTATGCCAATCCATTATGTAACTTATTACAGTATTATTATTATTACTTAGTACAGTAAGGCCCTGGTGAATCATCTCATTCCGACCTGCTCACAAAACACGAGAATCGGTTGAGAAATGCAACCTCTAGAGGAGAAAAGACAGACAGCCGGACATACGAAAGTATTGTTACCCAAGCTAAAACGGAGATACTTCGCGCTCGCTCGGTCAAATATAGCAAGAAAAATCAAAAACATTACTTAGATATACCAGTAAGCTTCTAACTTTGTTACAAATTACTTTGAATAAGATATATCCTTGCAAAAGAAAAAACTCTTCCCTACTTATGTGTTTTTGGAAAGCCAAATACAAAAGTTCCATCGCTCATGCGTATCCATCATAAGCCCTTCAAGAAAATAATGAGACATCACAACTTTGTCGACGAAGCACTTTTATGACGGCAAGTTTCAGTTACGTTCTGCAAATATTATTGCGATTATTTCACGTATCACGCGGGTGCACAACTTGTTTCTTCTTAAAAAACTTAGTTTCTTTCTCTCAAGCTTAGTTTGAAAATGTACCTCACTTTAAATAAGGTGATTCCCTGACCGAAAGTGGTTTGTTATTTAATATGTAAGTTGTTAATAGAAAAGGAATTTAATAAAACTTTTCGTGCAATTTTTAGGGCTGATAGTCTAGTATTTTAGAAGGTATTCTAACATTCCCTCGTAGTCATTTATAGAAGTAGATAACAAATGTGTCAAAAACGGCCACTTTTGGCAGTTTTGCTATCTACTTCTAGCAGTGACTACGAGGGAATGTAATGATACCGTCTAAAAATACTAGACTATGGGGATGGGAAATTCCACGGAATTTTTAGGGCCCATAGAAGTGTTATTAAAATTGTGTATTAAAATTACAATACCTATTAAATAAAATTCACCACGGTGCCACTTTCGGTCAGGAAAGCGCCTTAAGGTGAGAAGTACCTAAGTTTAAAAAAAGGAACACTTTTTTCTTGGCTTTTGCCAAGGGGTGCAAGCTGACTTTCGCACTCCAGCGCACAAAATGATAAATAAACTTATCAAGAAATAAATATAATAATTGTTTCCAGTTGTAAAGCCTTTCAATTCTTAAAAATTTCAGTTCAAAGTAAGTGAATCCGTTTTCCTTCGTATGTTTAACGTAGAGACGGAGTATTTTAAGGAGTTTCGGAGCAGAAGAGTCACGATTCTCATTTGTCTTTGGGCCGCGCTTTGACTGCAAAATGGCAGTTTTCGGTGGACCCTCAAAGTACACGGCGAGTTAGCCACTGGGTGGGACAAGAGCATTCGAAGTTAAAAAATATTGATATTTTTTTTAAATAAATCTGAAAATTGAATGATTTTAAAAGTCAGATGATTATAGAAGAGCGGAATCACCTAGACACGGTCAAATGCAGAAAGCTTTTGTTTGAGAGGAGGCTCCAAAAGCTGAAGCAAATGTGATGTTGTTGAAATGCTCATATAAATTTCGATTTCCGTAAATGTTTAACATTTATTTCATCGACGTTGGCCGTCCAAATTTTAACGCATAAGTCCTTCATAGATATTTGAAGGGCGTAGTTAGAGGTGACTTCATAATAATGCAACACAAGCGAAGCGCCGCTCCCGCAAAAAATAATTACTTACCGTGTAAATGCACAATTTATTGAAAATCAAGCAATCAATAATTGTTATTTATAAATACAACACACTAACTGAATGACAGATTATTTACTGTGCTTTTTCTCGACGAAAAACAAAACGACGATCGCTTTTAGCTTTTCTCACCACCAAAACTGCAAACAATACAATTTTTGTCACTGAGTTTGAATAACAATTGACAACACGACATAAAAATTACATGCCCTGTTTATTTGCTATTCGAAGAGAGAATGAAAAAAGACATGACCCATACATTTTAGTTTTTGTTAAATTTTTTTTTGCTAAAATAAAAATGTTTTAAAAGTTTAAAAACTTTTCCGGAAGTGACGTAGCTCTGAGGCTTTTTGTAGCGGGAAACACATTCGCATTGTTTGACTGTTACAACTGTCAAACAATGCGACTAGAGATGGGCAAGGGTTTCACAAATGTTCAAACTTGATTTGGGCACGTCAGATCGGCCTGCTGCTTCACACCATGCTTTACGGTTCTCAAAGGGAACTTTAAAAAACTTTTTTTTTGAGTTTTTGTCGAACAATTTTTACAAGTTGACACAAAACAATACAGTAACTTGATTGGTGTCCAACATTCCTCTCTGTCCATTTTATGGTATTGGAAATCACCAAACCAATAATGCACTGAAAGCAAAGAAACATTGGCAAGTGCAAAAAATTCACTATAGTACGTTCGCGTTAAGAATGCATTGAGTCATCAGTGCAACTGCAGGGTAAAGCAGGTTCATAGTGGTGTTCATAATACAAATAAATTCTATTTTTACGAAAATCTTTTTAGTATGGTCATGGTGCGAATCAATATAATGATAAACCACATCCTGTTTACCAAGCAAGATGGTGGTCAAATGCCTGCCCAGTCTATACATGCTGAAATTTTAATCATTTGGTTCCCGCCGTGGGGTGGTTCCACTCATGATTATAAGCAACTTTTACAAAAAAAATCAGCTGTTCCATACATTAAGGTCGAGTAGGTACTGCACTTTTGTATGGAACAGCTGATTTTTTTGCGAGCAGGAGAGTTGGCCCCATAGTAAAAGTTGCTTATAATCATAAATGGAACCACCGCACGGCGGGAACCAAATAATTAAAATTTCAGCGTGTATAAAAAAAAAATTCGACACTTGTAGCAGCCTGGCGCAACTCTCTCAGTAAAAAACGATCTATGAAACGGTAGCGAATTTTTAACCCGTCTAAGTTTGAAAGAACGTTGACAATCTACAAAGCAGTAGATAATTGACAACATTCGAATTTAGGCGTATTATACTTCGCCCCATCAAAGAGTATTCTTCATCTTTGACCGTTTTACCGCCAATGCCGTTTAACGTTTCTCTTTTGTTTGTTTTCGTTGAATTCGCTTCCGTTTCATACTCACGCTTTTTGTATGACACTCCCGTCTCTTATAACGCTAGTTATTTTTACATTCTCTTTGACTTGTAGTAAAGACCCAGCAGTGTAACACTACCACGGCGAAATACCAAGATCAAACCTAGTCAAGTGTATTTTTTTTTGTTTATATATATATATAATTTTTTCATTAATATTTTGTTGAATAAACATACTTTACGTTATTTTGACCATGTTGAAGAAATCTACTTTTTGTCACTCATTTTGTAAACGCTGTCACCGTGAGCAAAGGTCTATATTTTTGTTCGTATCGAGCTGTGACGTCACTAAGGGTTTTTTACATTTTATTTATTTTCTCCATAAATATTGCTTTGAAAATTCTAAAACTATTTTTCTCGCACTCCTGAGGGTCAAATCTAGAAAGGTTTTTTTTTTATTATGACAAAATATTTTTTGTCGTGTTGTCAATTGATATTTTGCGAGGGGACCATAAGCTTGGATCTTTAATAAATTGTTTACACGGTAATTATTTTTTGCGGGAGTTGGCATATCAGTCGCCTTATAATAAGTTGAACCCTGAAAAATATTTTACAGCAATATCACTGTCTTGCAATATGGCTCTAATTTTAAATCTCTTCCAGTAAAAGATTTTACTAAGATTTTCAGCATGACTAGCGAACCCTGCTGATTCAGCATTATCCAGCCATAGTTAATCGCTGCTTGCCGTCCGGTGACGTCCGATTGATTTTTAACAATCTTGGCAGAGTGCTCAATGATTTAAAACAAGCCAAGGGAAGGATAAACGTAAAAAAAATACAGAATAGTACACCACAAAAGTGTACAGATTTACTTTTCACTATTAAGATATCGATAGCGATATAACAAAATTATTGCAATAGATAGATTGCAGAAAAAAATCTAAAGTCAGTAGTCACCATTGATAGTACAAATTGTAGCGTGATATTAAAGAAAAGGAAAAGTGGAGAATATTTATTTGACATGTTACTACGTTCAAAAATCGGTACCTACAGTTGAACTGAAATGCTGAAATATTCAGTAAAGGTAAACCTATTTCTGATGTTATTCGGAGATTCAATGGAAAGCGTGTGTGGAATATATTCAAAGGAAGAAAAACCTCTTTGTGAAAAATACTTTTACGGAACGCGAAATTTCGTAATCAACAGAAAGGTTGCATCGTAAATAAATTTTATTTTGGGTACATAAAGTTTGTTTCCTCTTCATATCAAAAGCTCTCACAGAACAAATATACAGATTCTTTGATATTAGGTACCTATAGAGACTATTCTTATGGTATAGACTTCCATTCGTGTACCTACTCGCAACAGTCCTGCAGACAATCCTGCTGTGGAAAAAAACTGGGAAAGATTATTTCAATCCCCGTGATCGAAATAATCTTTAATTAATCAATCAAGGATCAGTAGCGATCCATTAGTAGCAAGACCGACTTGTCTCTGTCAGGAATATTTATTTTTGTGCGACATTTAGATCAAACCGCTTTATCTAAAATACCTGTATTAATCAAATCGGATAAGTGAATTATTACTGAAAACCAACGTAGGTGAGGTAACATGTATCCAATAGGATGTGATGGGCTAGCTTCACACACTTGTTACATTCTTGATGAGTCGACCCAGTCTTCTTGTGCCTCGTTTAATAATTAAAAACTCTTAAACTCAACAATTAAAATCTGGACAAGAAAAATAAACGTATTGTTTTAATAAAAAGTGCACAAGTGTATACAGTAGGAATTATGCAAGAAAATAATGTCATCTACAATTTGCTAACTGACCGAGCGAGCGCGAAGCGTCTCCGTTTCAGCCTGGGCAACAAGGCAACAATGCTTTCGTATAAATTATGTCCGTCCGGCTGTCCGTCTGTTCTCCTCTACAGGTCGCATTTCTCAACCGATTCTCATGAAATTTTGTGAGAAGACTCGATATTTTTTTTTTATATCAGTTTTCGTCATTTTTCAAAATGGCATGAGGAAAAATTATATTTCAGCCATTATTCTAATAATGATAAAAAATGGCACAAACGCGTGGTCTAGTCTAGCTCATAGAGCCATTAGTTATCAAGTTATCAAGAAGATTAATTCTAGCCGAGACAGCTTCGCGATCTAGTTAGTGATGGAGTAATCATCACATCTCGCCGCTGGAGAAAATTGCAGTTCACGTAAGTTTTATGAAGACTCGAGTCTTCGATGTAGTACATTATAATTTTATTTAGTACACCTACCCCTACGAAAATTATATTTCTAAGCCTAGGCGGCTTACCTACCTGATTTTTTATTATAAACTGGCCTGCAAAAGTAAGTACTACAGAGGCCTATTTTCATACAAACGAGGTAACTTTGATGCTTTGGTTCTCCATCCAGGATTAAACGGGGTGTGATTTGATAATGGCCATTCAAAGAGTAAATGGAGGAGGCCCAGATCGCCAAAGAAACCCAACGGATTAGAAGAGTCGCTTAGGTCAGGGTTGAACTTAAAAAAATAACAAGTTAAAATTACATCAAAAGTATGGAAAATGTAACACTAAAAAGTCCGTTCGGTCTCTGGTGTAAACGACTCTTCTAATCCGTTGGGTTTCTTTAGCGATCTGGGCCTCCTTCATTTACTCTTTGAATGGCCATTATCAAATCACACCCCGTTTAATCCTGGATGGAGAACCAAAGCATCAAAGTTACCTCGATTGTATAAAAATAGGCCTCTGTAGTACTTAGTTTTGCAGGCCAGTGTATTACCAGCCTGCCTACTGGGCAATCTTTGTGAAATAGCTAAGTTTTTAGCGCTTGTTTCTGATTTTTAGGAAAAAAATATGGAAACGTTCTTATGCTTGAATTTTTATTTGTTAATCCTAATGTTTACTTTGTATTTCTGAGAATTCGGCTTAGGAACAATGATTCTAAGCTTTTTTAAAGCTCAAAAATAAACGAAATGAAGGTTATTAAATCATCATTAACATTAATTTTACATACGTTTCAGATCGCGTTATGTACCTAGGTACCTAAATATTTTCGGAATTTGTTAACTTATTTTATAGGTTCTATAACTATTGAAGTCTGCCAACTTTAATGTAGGTAGATTACGCATGAAGGAGGCTTTTGTTATTCCTAAGTTTAATATGAAGTTGAGGGTCAAGAGAAGACTACTCGAAGATAGATGAGCTCATTAGTGTTATTCACGATTGTCGGAAATCTACCTTAAAGCATTCGATTCGAATCCGTATCCTCCGATTGATTAAAAAACTGCTATTTACGAATACATTCGACTGGCATATTCGATTCACTTTCCGACGACATAAGGAGAAAATTAGATCGGAGACTATAGACTTTCCGATTCGATTCGGAAAGTTGGTTTCCGACAATCGTGAATAACCCCCCAGCTCTGAAATATCCCTATATAATTCTTATAATAATGGTTTTGTGTGGGTAATGATGAATAAGTAACGAGTAGTTAGGAACTTTATTAAAATGCAATTTTTATTTTATCTTATTTAAATGGAATCTGTGTATGCGAATTGTTTAATTCCAATATTTAATGCAATCGGTTTCAGCTTGACAATACATATTATTATCTTCCAATACCTACCGATTTATGTCTTATAGCCAAATGAATATTATATTTTTCTGAAACACCTGATTAAAGAACTCAAAAGCAAAGAAGAAAAAATCTTTTATTGATATTCTACGCAATTTTTTATCAATCATTCTATATCTTTATTACACTCCATAAATACATCAAATACTAACTACAATAATGTAGCCGTTTTTCTTTCAAGTTTTCACAGTCGGTAAGTACTTAGTAATTAGCTGAAAAATCGCTCATAATTGCCATAGTTGGAAAGTGTTAAGTGAAAATAACCGATAAAACTTATCCGCGAACTAATTTGGCAACGGTCCCCGTAAACTTTCGTATTCCCACCCAATAAGAACAAAGAGAAAAGTTGCAAAATTAAAAGGCAGTTAGGCCATTAGTCAAACAGAACTCGCTTGCAGAACTGGAGCTCAATCTGAGTACCTGTGATTGGATACCTAATATGATACCTGAATAGGGAATTCTCTTTGTGAATGGCAGGCTTAAAATAATGATAAAATCTCACAAAGGTTTGGTTCGCCAGCGAGAATTAGGACAATCATAGATTAGGATTTATTACGAAACGGTTCCAATTTTGATGCAAAAATAAAAGCCTTTACTTTAAATATCAAATTGTCAGTTCCAAGTGGGCTTCTATTGAAAGCTGTAATTGAAATTGGTAAGTTTTTCAATTAGAGTGATAGGCTTTTTAATTCCTTCTTTTATCTTATTTGTATCGGTTGATATTTTAATTCTATTATTGTTAGGAAAGATAAGCAATAATAAAATACTCAAAGTTATATTAATCCTTCCGCAATATCAATTATAGTTTTATAATCATCGTATTAAAGTTGAAACAATTTGCACACAATATTAAATTCATAAGCGTTATGGAACCACTTACCATCTTGGAGAGCAGCCAACTCGCCGGGAAGATGAGCGGCACGTATGTGACCATATAGATCATAGAAGTCCATGACACTAGGTTACTAGACACACCATAATAATTCACTACAATATTCTGGATAATGGTATACTGCACCCACTGTAAGGAGTTCGACGCTGAGAACAGCACAAAGAACAATAACATAATCCAACGAGTCCAGTAGACCGTGTACATAGGTTCATTCACATCCAACGTCAGACCGTCCATCACACTTCCTGATATATCATCTTTGAGTGGAGATTCTATCGAGAACAGAAGTTTTGACTTCGATTGTTTCGGCGACAACCCGTTGGCCTTCCCGTCTATTCGCAGAGACATGTTATTTGCTCCAATAACTCTGTTCCAAGGCTTAAACTGTAAACACTTGTTGCTTTTCTTAATACACAACTTTACAAAAGTTTTATTTACAAAATCCGTAACAGATGTAAGTTTATGGATTAAGACGTCAAAATTTGATCAAAAATTTTATAAAACGTCCGAAATCTATCACATTTTTGTTCAATCACATTTTTTAACATTAAATATTTACTTTCAGGCTTCACTGTTCACAGTCTTACTTCCGATGCGTAAATTAAGCGTGTAAAAACGTTGTATATGATAAGAGGCACTGGGTGCGTTATCACAGTAGTTTGGTCCCTGAATCAATGATTATATTATCAGATCATGTTCCGATGCCAATCTCAAAGGGATAATCTTCTATTAGATTATAGTTTCATTGTGTTCAAGTACCTGTAACAAATTGAATAGAATGTCACTATCGTATGATGAACTTCGTCGGCTACATAAACTTTTATATTATAGATAAGGAAAATTTTAATATAAAACTTTTAAATTGTTTCATATTTAGTCTTTTTATAAAGAAAAAACTTACTAACAATAATAATAATAATATCTGCTTTTAAAGTCCTGTTCCGTGCTATGACTACGAAATATGTATTAACAGCTGCTCGTATCATAAAATAAAATAAAAATCAAAGAAAATGCTTTTAGTTCAATAAACCAAAAAATTCTACCTAGTAGGTAATAAATTTATAATACGAGCTTGCTATACGCTACGAACTGGCTAAATAAAATAATAGTACCTACTTAGGCATGTGCACCATTTTTTAGCTAATAAATAAATTATTACCCACATACGAGTATTATATCGGCTGAAAAAAAGAAATGAATCAGACTATCTTATTACACTGTTCAGATGTTATCTTTTCGTTTTTAGGGTTCCGTAGCCTAAATGGCAAAAAACTGAACCCTTATAGATTCGTCATGTCTGTCTGTCTGTCCGTATGTCACAGCCACTTTATTCCGAATGTTCGCGAGAACACCTTCGATAGCACTCCCGAGCAGTAAAAGGTCACTGATCCATTGTTTCTAACGGTAAAGCTCAAGCATAGTAATTCCTCATTAAGGGATGAACCACTTACCCTTTGACGCCGACAGCTTTGAGTTGAAACAGGAACCCAATCCAAATGCCACCACGTGCACCGCTATCAACGTCCACCGCACTACAATCTCACAAGTCTCACTCCAATTGTCTTTCTTGCATGAGAATAACACCAAAAACTTATAATTTGAGGAAATTCCGTATTCCAAAATTGATATCGATCCGAAAACTGCACGCGTCGCCGGCCGCCGAGAGGTGAGTGGCGCGGGCGGCTGCTCTTCGCCGCCGGCTCGCTGGTTTCGCGGTTTACCCACATAAAAAGAAATAAACTATGCCTGAACATCCCCCCCCCCCTAACCAAGGTCCGCCTTGGTTCCTAAGAATCAGC
This sequence comes from Agriphila geniculea, assembly GCA_943789525.1. Taxonomy (NCBI): domain Eukaryota; kingdom Metazoa; phylum Arthropoda; class Insecta; order Lepidoptera; family Crambidae; genus Agriphila; species Agriphila geniculea. Next base: position 27,052,183 of record OX038871.1, read on the forward strand.
GACAGGCAACCGACATAATTTGGAAATAGGCCGAAGCAAAGTACCGTTTTGCGTTCGAACCTCCGCGACCCTAACGATTCCATCTTTACCGGGAAGAAGTTTAACTAACCGACCGCGCTTCCATTGAAGAGGATTAGTATTATCTTCTTTGATCAAAACTAATTCGTCTAATTTAGGAGGTTCCGTAACCGTATTCCATTTATACCGCTGTTGCAAAGTGTGTAAATATTCCGTTTTCCACCGAGACCAGAAATGTTGAGACATTTTTTGAATCTGTTGATAGCGAGACAACCGATACAACTTAACTTCCTCATACGGATATTCGGGTACAGCCACCAGGGGTTGGCCGATTAAAAAATGACCGGGCGTTAATACTTCAAGATCCGCCGGATCCGTACTTAGAGGGCACAAAGGTCGTGAATTCATGACTGCCTCTACTTTATGAAAGAAAGTTGCCAGTTCTTCGAATGTCAACTTAGTCTCGCCCAACACGCGCCGAGCATGATTTTTTGCCGATTTTACCGCTGCCTCAAATAAACCGCCTTGATTTGGACTAGATGGAGGGTTAAATAACCATTTAATATTTTGTTGAACCAATTTTCGTTCCAATTCCGAACTATTATCCCGTAAAAATGTGTATAATTCCTTAAGATATCTATTTGCACCGGTATAGTTAGTACCGCAGTCCGATCTGATTAATGAAGGAAGTCCGCGCCGAGAAACAAATCTTGTCAAAGCCGCAATGAAAGCTTCAACTGACAGATCCGAAACAATTTCTAAATGAACCGCTTTCGTAGATAAGCATACAAAAACGCACAAGTAACATTTTTGAATTTTTGCATTCCGTAATGAATTAGATTTAATATAATATGGTCCCGCAAAATCCGTAGCGGCTCCTGCAAAAGCTCGCACGCTATTAACTCTATCCCGAGGTAAATCTGCCATAAATGGTTGTGTACACCGAACCTTAGACCGATAACATTGAATACACCGAAATGTGACGCTTCTAGTAACTCGTCGTGCCGAAATTATCCAGTAGTTTTGATAGAGAATAGCTGCTAAAGTGTTAGCTCCGACATGACAGTGAATGTTATGGAAGTGAGTGACTAACAATTCCGTAAAATGTCCATGACCAGGTAATAAAATCTGATGTCTTGCATTAAAAGACAAATCCGCAGCTCCGATCCGACCGCCGACACGTAAAATCCGATCTTTATCAATAAATAAATTGAGTCTAACCAATGATGATTTAATTTGTTTTTGATTTGACAAGGCCTCCATTTCGTCACTAAAATATTTATGTTGAACAGTCCGAATTAAAAATGAAATTGCATTTCTACGCTCACCGATGGAAATATTTCCGCTAAAACGTGATGATTTATTCTTACAATTATGAATGAACCTTCTAATATAAGCCGTAACATTAATTAATTTTTGAAATGAACTATATTTTTCAATTAACTCAAATTCAGATTTTAAAGTGCCTACATTAGCTACCTTAGCCTTAATTCCGGGTAACATATCTTCGGGGAACTCTAAGTAATCCCGTGGCCAGGTAGATGGGGATTCACTCAACCACTGTGGCTGCCACCAAAGATGATGCTGCAACAAGTCCGACGCCAAAGTACCGCGTGATGCTACATCCGCGCAATTCATGTCACTTGGGACATGTCTCCACCGAATTACAACAGGTTGCGATGTTATTTGTGACACCCGATTAGCTTCATATACCTGAAGGGTATGTACTGGTCGTCTGAGCCATGCCAAAACAATAGTGCTGTCGCACCAACCAACGACATGATCAAATACAATGTGGTCTCTCATAGAGGAGACGACATGATTGATAAGTGTGGTGAGGAGCCAGGCACCTTCCAATTCCAATTTTGGGATCGTTAATTTTTTTCTCAGTGAAGCTACTCGCGATTTAGAAATAAGTAGTCGCACGAGAACATTTCCGTCCGATAACTCCGACCGAATATAAACCGCTGCTGCGTAGCCCAGCGAGCTGCCGTCACAAAACCCGTGTAGACTATATCGAGCAGGTCCGTTTTTGTCAGGCTTTAAACACCGAGGGATTCGTATGTTACGTAAATCAGGTAAGTCCGAAATAATCATATGCCATTGCCGTTTAATATCGTCCGAAACAGGTGCGTCCCAATCAATTTTATTAGAATTGTCACTAGTACCGAGTAATTGTTGTAAAAGAATTTTAATTTTGAAAATAACCGGACAGATCCATCCTTCGGGATCGTACAAACGAGCCGATAACGATAATATAGTACGACGCGTCACCGTTGACTCCGCAGTCAAATTAACATGATAAGTAAAACTATCCGAAATTGGATCCCATAAAATACCTAAAACTTTTATAAGTTCCGAATCGCTTGAGCCGTCGAAGCTTTTAGGTATCTCTAAATGAGTAGATGGCAAACCGTCCAAAAGCTCCGGGACATTGGAAGACCACTTCCGTAATTCATAACCAGCCGTATCCATAAGTTTTATTAACTCATCGCGAAGTGCAATTGCATCGGAGAATGTATCCGCACCGCCATTAAGATCATCCACGTAACTTTGTTTTAATAATAAATTCGCCGCCGATGGGAAATTCGCCTTTTCGTCCTGAGCAAGCTGATGCAAACACCGAATAGCTACGAAAGGACTAGACTTTAAACCGTAACTGTTAGTCGTCAACTCGAATATTTGTAAGGGTTCCGAAGGCGAAGATCGCCAGAAAATGAGCTGATATTTACGATCATCCGAATGTATCCAAGTTTGTCTAAACATCATTCGTACGTCAGTAGTAAACACTATGCGTGGCCACCGAAAATTTAATAATATCTCCGAAATGTCCTTTTGTAATTTTTCACCCGAATATAAACAATCATTTAAACACACGCCCGTACTACTAGAAACACTACCATCAAAAACAACCCGAATTTTATTTACATCACCCGATTTTTTAAATACTCCATGATGAGCCAAAAAATAATGTTCTTCTTCCGAATTAAAATTTGAAACCGTCATATGCCCTAATTTTATATATTCCGCCATGAATTCTATATATTTCAACCTAAACTCCGAGTCACGTTGCATACGTCTTTCAATCGACAAAAATCGTCTTAAAGCAGTCTGCCTAGAATCACCCAACCGCTGGTGATCCGGTATCAGCGGCAGGCGCACAGTATATTTTCCGTCTGCGCCGCGTGTAGTACTAGAACTGAACAAACGCTCGCATTCGATGTCCGCCGGACTAATAAATTTACATTGAGGTGGTTGTTCATAACGCCAAAACTTTTCTACCGCTTCTAATAACTGGATAGCTGAAACATTAGAAGCAAAGTTCATAGTATCCGAATTAATCTCTTGACTTGGCCCGAAAACAGCAAAATCAAAAATAGTACTTAAGGCATAAGGCCCACCTGCGCCTAAGTCAAGTTTCTCGCCGTTCAAGATTTGTCCTAAAATATCGCATCCGAAAATAATATCTATATGTCTCATGTGGGAAGAACCGTCATCCGAAATGTTTACATTTTTATTCGAAATATTTAATTTATGAACTAAATATGAAGTAGGTTTCTTTAAAACAACCGCCGTAACCGATAACAAAATATTCTTAGAATTAATTGGCCGAAAATGAATTTTAACAATATTATTACTTTCACTAGTGTGAATACCGCCTATACCTACAATAGGAACATTCGAGTAATGTCGCTTTAATCCCAAATTTGTCACCAAATCACTTTTAATTATAGATATTTGAGAACCGAGATCGAGTAAAGCCCGAACCTGTAGAAAAGAATTTTGAGATGATTTTACTTCAATTATAACCGTTGGCAAAATTACATTATCTATTAATTTAGGTTGTGAAGCGACATTACATAACTGTAATTGCTATTCCGAAGTAGTACGCTGATGTCGTGTGTCCCTCCTAGGACTCGCACTCCGTATGTCTTGCTGCCCGTGCCGTGACCGTCCGGCATCCGTCGATAAATTATTATTATCGCCATTATTGTTATCAATGCGCTCCGGCCGTTGATAACGCGAAGAAAATGAATCGTAAGTAGGACGCGCATGCATACGACTTAATTGTTCCCGCCTTTCGTGTGGACTGGCGCTCCGCATGCGTCGGCCCCGGCCGCGGTCCGCCGCCGTAAAGTTAGAAAACCGGTTCGATGATTGAGAGTGATAACGCGCAGGAGATTCTGGACGCGAAATATGCATCGTGCAAATTAACTTATTGTGACCGATATTACCGCATTTATTGCATGGGACTTTACTGATACAAGACCCAGCATTATGTTGTCCGAAACATTTAAAACATAAACGCGAATCCCTAATGAAATCTTTACGCCCGATATTAGTTAACTTGTTAAATTTAAAACACTCAAGGATAGTGTGCCCCGTAAACTGACAATATAAACAACGCTTCGTTGCCACGACGTTATCACCATGAGTGACTAAGCCAGTACGTGGTACGCGTCTCCCGCGATCCGAATAGTTATTGTTATTTTTATTTAATGAATCCGAAGCCGCCGTGTCTAACAATCGACATTCATTTTGCAAGAAATCTATTAATTGATTGAAGTTAGGCAAAGTAGCCGTATTTCCGCCGTATTTATGTTCAAACCGTGACTTCATATCTAAAGGAAGTTTCGTGAGACTAATAAACAATAATAAATAACTCCACTCATTTATAGGAAAACCGAGATTATTCAATGCGCGTGTAGATTCTAATAAAGGGTTGAGTATTTTTGTCCTAAGACCCGAAATATTATTTAAACATGGCAAGTTTAAAATACGCGAAATATGAGAATCCGACAGTAATCTTTTATTTTCGTATCTACTTTTAAGAATATCCATAGCCGTGTCTAATGACTCATCAACCATTGGTAAATGTTTTATAAAATCGCGAGGTTCCTTTTGAACATTAGAAAATAAATAATGAAACTTTTCCGTTTTTGAAATATCTTTCCTACACATTACCAACGAATTAAACAAACTAATGAAACTAGTCCAACCGAATATATCTCCATCATACACACACAAGTTTATTGCTGGCAAGCGAGCATTTTGCGCACTTTCGGTGGGTTGGTGTGTGCCGTCTAAGTTCGGGTAGGCAGATGAAATTGCCTCCAATTGATAAAAAATTTCTTCCGCGTTTTTAAATTGAGTATCAAATAAAATAATTTGTTTTTCATCCGTTACCAAGTTCAATATTGCCTCGTATGCCTCGCTCAACAACTTATACCTTTCTTCAATTTTACGCAACCGAGCCGATATTACACCCGTTGTTTGACTTTTATTGACGATGATTTCGTTAGTATTTACGAACCAATCGCACTGTATTTTAAATTTACTTTCTACGGCCTTAGACGCCATTTTGAAATAGTGATACGGAACACGACGTGAATTTTCCGAATTAAATTACCAACCGATGGAACCGAAACAAAATAAATTACCGATATTTTATATTCTGAAGCTTACCGAAATTAATACGAAACAATGATCCGACGAGAGGGACCAAAATAATTATGTTCGCGAGAACACCTTCGATAGCACTCCCGAGCAGTAAAAGGTCACTGATCCATTGTTTCTAACGGTAAAGCTCAAGCATAGTAATTCCTCATTAAGGGATGAACCACTTACCCTTTGACGCCGACAGCTTTGAGTTGAAACAGGAACCCAATCCAAATGCCACCACGTGCACCGCTATCAACGTCCACCGCACTACAATCTCACAAGTCTCACTCCAATTGTCTTTCTTGCATGAGAATAACACCAAAAACTTATAATTTGAGGAAATTCCGTATTCCAAAATTGATATCGATCCGAAAACTGCACGCGTCGCCGGCCGCCGAGAGGTGAGTGGCGCGGGCGGCTGCTCTTCGCCGCCGGCTCGCTGGTTTCGCGGTTTACCCACATAAAAAGAAATAAACTATGCCTGAACACCGAAAGTATTAATATTACACAATTGAAACTTGTTAGATAGATGTATTCTGTTTACCGCTTAACGATTTATACACAAAAATAAAAATAAAAAAGATTAAGGGGGGGCTACCTTTACATGGAACTGAAACTGAAAAAAATTTTTTTCTTCAAACCAATACGTGCGGGGTGTCTATAGATAGGTCTTTAAAAATTACATTGAGGTTTTTAAGACAATTTTTTTTCAAAGTCAACCGTTAGTGTTAGTGAAAGATATACACCGCCAAAGTAGTAAAATGTGTGTCCCCCCCTTTAACTTTTGAAATAAGAGAGTGAAAAATCTAAAAAATAGCTGTAGATCTTAATAAACACTTTGAACGAAAATTGGTTTGAATGAGATATAGTAATTAGTTTTCGAGATATTCCTACCAACACTGTGAAAACAAAGTTATTTTTTATTGCAGACAAAAAATTATAAAGGTATTAAATATGGTATGGTATAAGGTAACTACGGAACCCTAAGGCGCGTGGTCCGACACGCACTTGGCCGGTTTTTCTAAACTCGCCGATAATATAACACTTCACGAGACTATTGTAGTCGTATGATACGCTAATCATCTCAAACCACCGCCGTCGTCGTATCTTTGTCGTAATTTACGACTAGACAATATTTATTGATAGCAATCATAACGTTCAATATCAAAAGATTGAGTCGATAACACCTTTAGGGCACAGAGAATAAGACTCAAACTTACAAAAAAGGTTAATGTTTAAAAAACAGAACGTAAATAAACTTATCGAAATTCTGAATTTCGTTTCCGATTCAATGTTGTAATTTTATTTTTTTTCGCTGCGATCGATAGTCTCATTCCTCATCCATAGATATAAAACCTTTAAAAATATAATAATCCTCTTCTTTAATTTCAGAACACGTCCAGGCAATTTCGAAGGACTACCTGAAGCTGAAAGTTCAAGAATATTTATGGCGATAGCTGTTCAGCAGACCGAAATGTATTTAAAAGTAGCGTTAGCATCTCAAGCAGAATACAACATCATAGTTTTTAAATTATATCGGGTGTAACAAGACCCTCAACGAAGCCGAAGTCCACGCATTCCGTCCATCATCAGGATCATTTTTGTCTTTTAGACTATACCTGGGAAACCAATAGCTACGAAGTTATTTATACGTTATTTCCAAATGTTTGTCCAAAGAAACATCAAAATTTTAAGTATTTCGTAACAAACAAGGGCTTTAAAACGTCATCACTCAATCTCACTCTCATCACTCGGCCGTACGCAGCTGTGTATCATACACTCGCAGGCGCGGTCTGTTGTACGCGTTAGCCCTTGTCCAGACTACGAAAATTTGAGTGTATCAGATCACCGTCGCGTATCGTCGACGTGTATCATTTGGCTAGTGTGGACGCAAAATGATCGCGATCATGCTACGCACCGTATCTGATACACCCCGATCCGTATGTAACCGCGTATCAAACAAGGCTTTCCGCCTTGTTTACACTTGCGTATCGGAGTCGTGTATCATGATCGGCAGAATTACGTAGTGTTGACGCATTTTGATACTGTATCATGATACGACTATGTGATTTGATACGATGATCGCCGCGATCCATCTCGAGGCGGTTTTTGCCCGATCATCAAAGGGGATACGCAATGCCGCCAGGGTGACCAGATTAAAATTTGTCATTATGCTAGCAGCTCCAATTCTGCTCAATTATGCTAAACTTTTTTTTGAAAATGCTAAAATTCTGCTAACTCACATTTTGTATGAAAGTATATAAAAAACTGCTTTTTAGGGTTCCGTACCCAAAGCGTCGCCACAGTGCTTGAATGGCCAACCGATCAATTTCACAAAAAAAATTTTTTTTATTTCAAACTACAGCAACTCTGATCACACGCTAAACAATAAAATTATTTTAATTTTATTGGGATGTAACTTAAATACTGCATGTTTCTAATCCGGAAAAGATTATGAAAAATTTCTAATAATATCAAAAATTAACTTATAAAAATGTCTCCTGTGAAATTTGCTCAGTGGTCGATTGGCCATTCAAGCACTAAGGCGACGAAAGGGTAAAAACGGGACCCCATTACTAAGCCTCCGCTGTCCGTCTGTCTGTCTGTCAGTCTGTCTGTCTATTATGGGATATATATATATATAACGATATATATATATATATATATATATTATGGGACCCGCTGAACAACAATTATTATAATCAGTGTTGCCATTGTATTTTTTTACTTGCCATGTTTTGTAAGTGAAATTGCCGTAGATCGGCGGAAAATAGCAAAAAATGCCCTGTTTCGATAGAAAGAATTAGAGCATATGAAATTACCGTGTTTGTATGAAAAGTTCTGCCACAGAAAGCCATAGCAAGGTTCATTATTGAACCCGATTGCCTAGAACACGGTAATTACCGTAGCATTGGCAACACTGGCTCGAATTGACTGGGGAAAGCTACGAGGAAAATGAACGCGGCCACATTCACGACACGCGTTGTTGATACGCTGACATGATACGGTATCATGATACAGTATCATAAGTGTGGACGTGGTTATTAAGCCCATTTTGGGCTAATGGAGATAGTGATACGATGCCGGCGAAATGAGCGTCCACACTTATGATACGAATACTTGATACGATACGGCTGATTTTGATCGTCAAGATGATACAAGTGTGGACAAAGCTTTACATTGCGTGGTAGGTAATGTATGCATTTCTTTTTAAACACCAAAAATTAAAATCGTTTCCCAGCAATAATTTTGAACAGAAATGGTCCTGAGTATGGGCAGAATACGCAGACCTCGGCTTCGTTGAGGATCTTGTTACACCCGGTACATTGTCACAAAAATATTCAAAGCTTGCAATCAGAAAATAAGGTAAGTTTATACTAATGTCTGTTTGTTACGCTTAAAGCCACTGGCACAAATTGCCATGAACTTTGGTACTTAAAGAGATAAATTTTACTTAAGATAATAACTTTGGCTACGCTATTCCTAAAATTCTAATGGGAAACCCTATTTCAGGCGGATAAATTAATAAATTATGTAACCGTTTGATCATAAACTTCATACAATGACTAATTTTAATTTCATATCGTCGATATTTTTTTAACCCTAGATCACTAACATTAATTTCGAGTAACGTTATTACTAACCATTCGTAAATTTTACGACTAATTAAAACATTAATGTTTTATTGATTTACTTACTTTTTTGCAAGGAACCTACTTTATTTACTGTCTTAGTCTTCTCTTAATCAAATCAAATAAACATTTTTTTTAAATAAACTATATGAAAAAAATTGCTCATAGGTATTTGCTTCGACAAATCGCCTTTTTACAACCGTTGCAGAAGTTCGTAGTCATTTGACGTTTTTGGAATGACAATAGCTACAGGTTTTTCGAGTTTTACGAACATCTTTTGGGAATGTCCGAAAAAAATCGATTTGGATGAATATTTTTTTATAGGTAGGAATAAGCTCCCTTAGTAGTAGAAAAAAGTTTCAGAATTTTCGGTTGCGTCAAATTTTTTTGATAGGTAAATCTTTTTTTGGTAGGTAAATCTTCAATAACAACCAAAAATAAATTTAATCAATTGGGATGATGACTAATGAATAAAATAAAAAATTCTAATAAAAATAGTAAATATATTAAACTTTTAGAGTAGCTTGTACACCTCTTGGTTTTATATATTGCATATTATTTGTTTTATGACCCTTCAAATTTGAGTGGACAAGTCCATTTAAAAAGTATAAAATTTATTAAAATAATTGATACCTTTAAAACCTAAGACCTTTAGTCCGTAAAATGTATAGCTAATTTGTCTAACAACCCATTTTGATAAACACAATATTTAAAATAGCTGCCGAACAAATTTCCTACGCGTGCAACGCGTAGGAAATTTGCAAACTACTCAGGCGTGTCGTCATAATTGAGTAGCCGTTAGTATGGAGCGTTTTGGGGTGAGTCCATTTGTGTGCATTTCAAACTTTGATATCTCGGGCAGTTTTCATGCTAGCCAAATAATTATTTTACCAATGTTTCTTTTTATGAGAGGTAATTTATGTAACATAAAATAAAAAAATTGTCATCATGCCTATTTGCTGGCTGTACTGAAGCTCGTCATTTCTGTCCCCAAGAGATATGGGCACAGTTGGTAAAATGAAATGGCGCGATACTAAGCGGATAATCTTTCCGCCCTATTTGCTCAACCACTCGATATTCAGCGGCTCACTATCCTTTAGGCAGTAAAGGAAACCTTTGGCTTTAAATTTTGAGTCTAAAAACTCTGGTTAAAGAAAAAATATGGCGCGGGTTTACCGTTTACCGTTCGAAACCTTTCACAGCCAGTTTAGCTGTGGCTTTTTGGCTGTTTATGTTGCTATCTTGCTAACATGGTATTTTATGAAAGGTAAAGATTGCATACGTTTACCTTTTATGAAAATCACGTTTTCCCAAGTTTGTAGCCGCTTTAAAGGATTTTTTTCAGGTAGCTTAAAATGACAAGGGAATTGCTCAGAATTACATTTTGTACATTGTACTTACTTGTTCTTTTTTGTTTTGGTGTAATATTGATTCAGAATGCTTTTCTATCACTTTTCTCAGGAGAAAGTTCGCGCTCTAAAGCAATCTCACATTGTTTTCCCACTTAAAAAAGAAATTTTTATTTCATAGGTACTTACATTAACATTTTAGTAACAAATTATTGACGAAGTGAACGCGAAGCGCGAGCGAAGTGTCACTACTCGGATTATTCACCAACTGAACACACGAGACTGGAACACACGTGTGTCCAGTTGGTAATACATACTCAAAATTTGTATCACTTATTATTTCGTCATCTGGACACACCAAGATTTCGACGCGTGTCCAGACAGTGAAACTCAGATTAAATCACTTTTATGTTTGCGATAACTGGACACACTCAGGTTTTTGCAATAAGAAGAGTACAGTTAAAATATTAAGTGATTTTATGAAATAGCTGCCTCACTTTTTTGCTTGAGAAGCCTTATTAGCTTAAAATTTTGAAATAAAACATCCCACCAAAAAGATTTTCATATAGTGTTGCCAAGACTCCATATGGCTTGCACTATCAAAAAGTTATCAGACCTCATGTAGAGCCAAGCTTCTAACTCTACGCGCCCTAACTCTACAAGCCCTAACTTCAAAAACTCTTCACCTTAGTCAAAATATGTGGCTTGGCCATTTCGCTACATGAAAAAATGTATTCACTCTTCAACAATAATTTCTTATTGAAATATTCACTCTTCCAATAACGTTCTTGTAGTAACTAATAAGTAGTTCATGCAGCCGACATATTAACTTTTTTACACGACTGCCCAAAGCAAAAAGAGTGTATATGTGTTCAGGGTTCATGTATGTTTATTTGTGTTCTAAATGCCCGAACTGATTTGGATAAATAGGGTATCGTTAGAATCCTTACAGCATCCCGAGTGACACTGGCTTTATTTTTTTTAGAAAAAATCAATTTGGCGACTGTACGACGCCATTAGTAAATGTGAAAAAAAAAATTTTTTTCTTCTATTATTACAATATGGGCATCAAATGAAAGGCCTTGAGCACATTTCAAAACTATATGATATGTCACTAAAATGTGTGAAATAAAAATAAATAAATTAAAAAATATTAAAAACACGACTGCCCTGCCAAAAACAAACTAAAAAACCGGCCAAGTGCGAGTCGGACTCGCGCACGTAGGGTTCCGTACCAAAATCCGGAAAAAATACGTTTGTTGTATGGGAGCCCCCCTTAAATACTAATTTTAATCTGTTTTTAGTATTTGTTGTTATAGCGGCAACAGAAATACATCATCTGTGAAAATTTCAACTGTCTACCTGTTGTCGTTATTAATATCGAGCAAAAGACGGCAAAAAATACACGTTTGTTGTATGGGAGCCCCCCTTAAATATTAATTTTATTCTGTTTTTAGTATTTTTTGTTGTAGCGGCAACAGAAATACATCATCTGTGAAAATTTCAGCTATCTAGCTATCACGGTTCATGAGATACAGCCTGGTGACAGACAGACAGACAGACAGACAGACGGACAGCGGAGGCTTAGTAATAGGGTCCCGTTTTTACCCTTTGGGTACGGAACCCTAAAAAGTTAAATAAACAACAAGTGTCATTGCAGTCGGGGGACCTCTTTGATCAAAAATTGTTCCATAATAAGATCCCCCGACTGCAATGACACTTGTTGTTTATTTAACTTTTTTTAGTTCGTTTTTGGCAGGGCAGTCGTGTTTTTGATATTTTTTTAACTATAGTGTCACTCGGGATGATATAACGATCCACACACCCAAATCTTTTCAGGCATCTAAGATCAGTTGGATGTGTGGTGTGTACAGCGATCTAAATCTCTCCCATTTAGTCCCTGGATAACCATCATCAGATCACACCTAAATCAATCCTTGGAGGAGAGCCAAGGGTTCTTTACCTCGTTTGTATGAAAATTGACTGGTGTCCTTAATTATCTGGCCACCACTATACCCAGCTAGCAAAAATGTGATAATAGGCCATCTTTTATCACTAAGTAGTGATATTAATATCGTATAAAAGTAACGCTTATCACTGCTAGTTGTATATATGTGTTTGAAACACTTATTAGCTGTATAAGAATATACAGCTAAATTGTCGTATTAACCTATCACATAAACGTTTACTCAGCTGCTTTATACAACATATATAACACAGCTACAAATTGATACTCCTTAACTTGAATATGGAGCAACTATGTTGTATAGTAGCATTTATGATGCTATTAAAACACTAGTGCTAAATAAATGATAAGGGGATCCTAATAGCACTCATAAGTTGTAATGAAGCTTTGTGCGCGCTCATATATCACCAAAATATAATTTATCGTAATGGCCGCCCGATGTTGTATATCGTCTGAGTAGCAGCAACACTAACACTAATTAATCATATATTGGTATCTTAACAAATAATTTGATAAATTTAACCAATTTTATTAATTAAATACTACGAATTAGAGGGGGGCACTAAAAAAACAATAACATTATGCTACTAATTTAACAATAGAATTGCAACCGCATGTGAAATTGCACTTACACTAATCTTTTTTACACACATAAATTGGATAATAAAAATGGAGCACATGATGGTGACATAAAAATATTACTTAACGAAATATACCTATGAATATTTTTCTTTCTGATAAAAATAAACAGTAACGCGTTCAATTATTCACGTTATTCAAACAGTGTTATTGTAGAATCACAATCACTTATATATCACTATAATGTGTTGCAACTGATTCGAGGTCACTGATATGTATCTGATTAGTCCTAAGTGGAGCTACAATAGATATACTGTATCACTTTATAGTGATAAAAGTGGGGCCTTTTTCCAATGATAGAAACGTTTCTGTAACACATATGCGACTTTTATATCACCGATATACAGCTAAATTCTATGTCGTTTTGCTAGCTGGGTATGTATTAATATCAAATTCTGTTCAAAACTGTAGACGCTACAATAATGCTGTGACTGACTGGAACGGACGGACGGACTGATCGATCTAATAAGGGTTCTTATCGTTACTCGTTTTACCATGGAAGCCTAAAAATTGGTCACAAAATTTACATTTAGCTCAATTGACTGTGGCAGTCAAACAGTCAGTGGTTATAACTTGAATTAACATCAGGGATAAAAACCCGCCTAATTCTCTAGGGTTGAAACAATTTTGAAAGCGATTTTTAAAGTTATTACTACTTTGGGTCATTATAATACCTATCTATTTTTTTAAATACCCAGACATGCAATATTTTTGAGCTTTTTGAGACTTTAGTTAGGTGGCCCCTGGACGACACAATAAAATTGTGTAATATTTACACTTTTAAACTTTCGCGTTGCATTTTATTACATTAGTATACACAGGTTTTAAACGCGTTTTTAACTAACCTTTTCCCGACGTTTCAACCGAGTTGCATCGGCCGTGGTCACGGGCTGACTGGAGCTGCGGTGTTACGCCTCCTCCTCTGCGGTGGAATCTTCATCCACTGTCGAACAGTTTTTCCAACTACCGCCGCACACAATACTAACCGTGTCCCTATTCTGTGTCATAGCCGTATTCTGGTAGTGAGCCGACCGCGAACAAAGAGGTAGTGCGTTTGCAATTACTGGATTCCACACTGCAGATAATTTGTGGCCATCTTCCCAAAGAACCTGCGTGCGATGAAACTCGATCCAGTGGTTTGTGCCACTTTCCAGCAAATGTTCTGCAATCGCTGATTTATTAATTTGGCGGTTTTTTACAGCTGTGATGTGTTCACGGACTCTTTCAGTGATAGTTCGTTTCGTCTGACCAATGTAACAACTACCACAGCTGCAGTCTATTTTGTACACGCCAGGTGTTTGTAATGGTATGACATCCTTCGGCGTACCCAATATGTTGTTGACCTTTATGCCAGGAGTGTAAACTGTCGGTACAGAGTATTCACGTAAAACGTGCCCGATCTTATCTGTTACTCCTTTGACATAGGGCATGTAGGCTGGTTGTCTACTAGCCTCGGGATGTTTACACTTTTTTCTCGGCTGTTTATGTCGTCCGTACACTTGATATCCGTTTTTCTTAAGTACCTCCTGAACATGGACCAGCTCACGCTCTAAATGTTCAGGGTCACAGAGGTCATAGGCTCTATTCTTTAAGGAAGTGATAACAGATTGCAAATGACGGGGGTGGTGATGTGACATTGCGTGCAGGTATCTGTCCGTATGTGTGGGCTTGCGATAAACACAATGTGATATGGACCCATTAGGTTTCACGGAGATCTTGACATCTAAGAAGGGCAGCGTCCTGTCAACCTCTAGCTCGTAGGTGAATCTCATATTAGGGTGAATAGAATTGAGATGTTGCAAAAGGTGGTTCACTTCCTGCTCACTGCCTATTAAAATGCAGAATACGTCATCTACATACCTTTTCCAGAGTCGTATGTTGTTAGGTTCGAAATTTAGCGCACTTTTTTCGAAATGTTCCATCCAAATATTGGCCAGTACCGGGGCCACTGGACTTCCCATGGCAACACCATCTATTTGGAAGTAGTACTGACCTTGAAAAATGAAGTAGTTTCCTTCTAAGCAGTTCTTAAGTAGGTCGACGTAGTTGAGCGGCATCTCTTTGTCTATCAGTATTTCCATCACCACATCAAGGCACTCTTTAATTGGAACATTGGTGAAGAGCGATTCTACATCAAAACTCACCATCATTTCTCCTGGTTCCAGAGTGAGGCCCTTTATGATTTCCACAAAGTGCCGTGAATCCTTAACAAAAGACGGTGTTTTTCCCACAAGTGGCTGCAATACTGACGCAACATGCTTTGCTAAGTCGTAAGTAGGAGACGCAATTTGACTTACGATTGGCCGCAACGGCAAATTACTTATGTATTTTTGGCAGGCCATACAATTTTGGTGGTTGGTGTGACTTTGGTCTGTGTAGATTCTCGTACTCGTCTTCTGTGAAAAGGTCTTGGTTGTCCTCAATCAGAGTTCTTATTTTACGAGTTACTCTGGCCGTAGGGTTATATGTGACCGGCTTGTACACCTTTTTGTCCAGTAACAACTTACCCATTTTTTGCTCATAATCAGATGTGTTCATCACTACAGTGGCGTTTCCCTTATCGGCCTTAAGCACTAAAATGTCCTTATTATCACGGACATTTTTTAATGCTTGAAGCTCTTCCACAGTGATATTAGATGCTGGAAGCTTCGATTTCCGTAAAATTACCGCGACGTCCTGTCTTAGGGTATCCGCTTCACTAGGTGGTATTTTATTCCGTACTATCGTTTCCTCAACACTGCCAATTACACTTTCAAATGGTATTCGTTTCGGAGTTGGAACGATATTTAAGCCCTTGGCTAAGATAGTAACGGTAGTTTCATCTAAACTTGCACGAGAAAGATTCATCACTGTGTGCTTCAGTTGATTTGATGATTCACTTGTAACTTGATGCCGTAACAGTTTTGATAATTTCCGTTCGTGGCCAATAATGCAAAGTTCGAAAGTACGACTAGCTTGTAAAAACGTTACTCGTTCACACACATCATAATCCACCCGCGATAAAATAAAACTACACTTCAAATGTAACTCGTATAACTCCTTTCTTACACTGTCCAGTTCACTGTGCTTATTTCTAATTAATTGTTTTAGGAGACGCACACTCGCGTTTGTCAAGATTTTTTGCGAAAAAGCAATGTCCTTACGTGGTTTAATATGAACACACGGCGGTACAACATCACTATCGCGCCACTTTTTTAAAAATGTTAACGATGTTTCTATTCTTGCACTTCTTTTCCGCAAAAATTCCAAATGACGTACTTGTTTTGCAATTTCCGACCCGTAGCGGTTTGCTATATACACTTTAAACTTTCGCGTTGCATGTTTATTACATTAGTATACACAGGTTTTAAACGCGTTTTTAACTAACCTTTTCCCGACGTTTCAACCGCCAAACCGCCAAATTAATAAATCAGCGATTGCAGAACATTTGCTGGAAAGTAGCACAAACCACTGGATTGAGTTTCATCGCACGCAAGTTCTTTCCACTAATCGCCATTTTTATTCACGAGTCGTACGTGAAGCGATTGAAATTAAAAAACATCCAAATAACTTCAATCGGGAAGATGGCCACAAATTATCTGCAGTGTGGAATCCAGTAATTGCAAACGCACTACCTCTTTGTTCGCGGTCGGCTAACTATCAGAATACGGCTACGACACAGAATAGGGACACGGTTAGTATTGTGTGCGGCGGTAGTTGGAAAAACTGTTCGACGGTGGATGAAGATTCCACCGCAGAGGAGGAGGCGTAACACCGCAGCTCCAGTCAGCCCGTGACCACGGCCGATGCAACTCGGTTGAAACGTCGGGAAAAGGTTAGTTAAAAGAATCTAACAAAGACAGTTTCAAAAATAAACTAATGGCTCTAAAAAGCAAGAAATAAAATATTGAAATCTGCATAATAACTAACTCGAAAGTTTGTATGCATATCTTATATTAAACAACGCCTTTTGAAGTAGGGTGGGGGGGGGGACGAACGATATTTTTTATCTTAACTAATAAATCTATACTTTAATCATGGGTTTAAACCCCACCCGACTTCATAAGACGTTGTTTAATATAAGATATGCATACAAACTTTCGAGTTAGTTATTATGCAGATTTCAATATTTTATTTCTTGCTTCTTAGAGCCATTAATTTATTTTTGAAACTGTCTTTGTTAGATTATTTTCAAGGTTTTTGAAGGAGGTTTTGTTTTTATTAAAAACTTTTTTATTTTAAACTTTTTTGTGGTATGTATATTTGGTGATGATATTATCTAAGTTACAATAGCCTTATGTCAACGGCTCATCACCTTTTACATAGTACTGCTTTTTATTGTTGAGGGGCGTTTATTGTTGAGGAGTTCCTCTGGTACTTCACTATCAGCTCCACTTCACCATATGAATTATGATGAGCATAAATAGCCTAGCAACCATATTAAAGTAATCGTATCGTACCAGTGAACTACTTAGTATTGAATAGTTCCGATGATCATCTATGCTGGTCTTCATCATCAGTTCTATTTCACCGAAATGGTACTTTTCGAAAGCAAATGCACAAGTTACTTAAGAAAATACTAGAATCGCTATAGATGTGCCTTTAATATTTGAAGAGTTCCCTCGATTTCTCCAGGATCCCATCATCAGATCCTGATTTCATGACAATGGGACCAATTTGGAAGTATATACTTTCAAACAAAAAAAAGAATTTTTCAAATCGGTCCAGCCGTCTTCGAGTAATCGAGTAACATACATAAAAAAAAAAAGATTCCGACGAATTGAGAACCTCCTCCTTTTTTGAAGTCGGTTAAAAAACGCGTTTAAAACCTGTGTATACTAATGTTTTGTGTAATATTTAACCCTTTGTAGACTCGTGTGATATTTTTTTAATTCAATTTATGGTTCGGAACGACCAAGATCTTTAAATTTCATAGTAGTATCACAGAATACATAATAGTACAAGTACAGAAGATCCACTCCGCAAAGTCATTTAAATAAATAGCGACTCTATCCCATACACAATAAAGTGCAATTCAGGTCGCACACCGCTCCCACCCTACAGTTATATTCACCTAGAAGTTGCCTCTCTTTCTATCGCGTAGCTCTTATCTCTTCTAACGACTTTAGGGTTTGTTCTTTTAAATAATAATTAAATAATAGGTACTTAATGTACTTAAATTCATTTCAAAAAAACCTAGGCTAGGTACAATCGACGCCCCATCAGACTATAGATGCTGACTTTGAGGAAATTTGCTTTCTTACGAAATAACATTGTCATTAATAATTAACTTTATTTCGAAAGTAGGTAAGTAAATACCTACCTAATCTATAAATTATTATTTCAATAAATACCTAGTTGGGTGAAGATTGTTTAGCAAATAAGACAAGTAAGTACCTAAGAATAAACGGATACTAAATAATATCTAGGTAGTAGACAAGCACTTTTTACGTTTCGATGTCATTTTGAACTTTTGGAAGTGTGAAAAACGTGAGGTTCGGATCCTTTATATTAGTATTAAGATGAACGCGGCGAGTGAGTGACTATCGAAATCGAACTGCTAACAGCCAGCCAACGGCGGCAGCCCTCTGAAATTAGTCCGTCCGGACGGACCCGCTGCCTACTTGTAGCTTCGTACCTAAAGCGCGGAGTGCGCCTAGCCTGGTAGTATCTCAAAAAACAGTTTTTATTTGATTAAGATTATAGGAAAGTTTAAATTATTGGTATTCCAAATGGAATACGTAGACTTTGTACTGATAATGACATTTAAAGTTCTTGGTCGTTCCGAACCTAAGAGAAGTGATTTAAAAAATGAAATAAAAAATCCGGCCAAGTGCGAGTCGGACTCGCGCACGAAGGGTTCCGTACCAAAAAACGGCAAAAAAACACGTTTGTTGTATGGGAGCCCCCCTTAAATATTTATTTTATTCTGTTTTTAGTATTTGTTGTTATAGCGGCAACAGAAATACATCATCTGTGAAAATTTCAACTATCTAGCTATCACGGTTCATGAGATACAGCTTGGTGACAGACAGACAGACAGACGGAGAGTGGAGTCTTAGTAATAGGGTCCCGTTTTTACCCTTTGGGTACGGAACCCTAAAAATGACACACGAGTCTAAAGGATTAAAATATTGTGCAATATAATTGGTCGTCTAGGGGCCGCCTTAGACAATAACGTTTGCCGTTTCTTATATTTTTAGTTATGAAGGACATTGCGATGGACAGCCCTAATCGAACCCTCTCAGAACAGGGCTAAAGTCAAAGGGTTTTTACGGAACTACGAAGGGACGTCCGTCGCCCCTTTTCAATTTAAATAAAATGACGAAGACATCCAAAGCCAGCCAAGGTCGTTTCTTTTAAAACTCGGTCGCCGCCGATATACGATTTCAAACAATATTTAAAAGTATTTTTTTTTGAAGATGTGTTTATTTGTATTGAATAAAAGTAATATAAATTACCGGATGCTTTGGTTTTTTTCAATTGAAAGAATTGGTAAATTATCTGGAACGACTCGTACTTATTTTTTCTAATATATTATTTAGTATTGAATGAATTGCTTTGTTTTGTCGTAATGATTATGAAAGCTAGTTTTAATTCAATTTTTTACTTTACTCCAGCCCCCCTAGCATGACCACTGAAACGCGATATGATATAGCGATTTATCACGTTTAACTGTCAAAAGACAATAGATTTTGACAGTTGTGTGTCGATAATAACGCTATATCACGCGATATATATCGTGTTTCGTCGGTCATGCTAGGAGGGCAGGAGGTTATTTTACTTTGCCTCCTGGCTGGAGAAACGTCAGGGTTGAAAATTATGTAGATAACCCTACGCAACTACAAGCAAATGACTGTGTGTACCTAAGCTCGGGGTAGTTACACTATGTACGAAAAGAGCGTGACCGGCAAATTCCAATGACAACCAGAAATATCGAATGGTAAATTTATAATCAATTTGGTCTTTTATTGCTGTGGGATGCTTTAATATTAATACGGCGCCCAATCTCCATTATTGTCCATAATAATCGCTTGGCAACTTTGCAGCAAACTTTTCGCCGATTTTTCAGTAAAGACGCGGATTTCAGTTCACGAGTAATGTCAGCGACGGTTACTACCATAGACATAGAAAAATTTTCGCTATAGTTACTACATTTGTTGCCCTTATTTAAGGCTTCACCCACGCCCAAATATTTTCAATTGGATTGGCATCAGTGGTCTGTGAGGGCCAATCCAGCACATCAATACCACGTTCCGCTTTTCAAGAAGTGCAGAGCCGACTACGGTATTTAGGGTCATTATCCTCTTGCAGAATCCAGAAATCATGGGAAAACTTATGTTTTTTTACAAAGCATTTTAGGAACATGATTGTTCTATTCAGCCTAATATTTATTTTTATAAATATTAGGCTGAATAGAACGGTCACGTTCTTGTCGAACACACTGTATATTTTGACACTAGGTATTCTACAAAAACTATAGATAATTTACTACTTTAATACACTTCTGGAGGTTGAGAGTAGAATGCATCTTTTATTTAATTGCCCATCTAGTACCGAAGTACAAAATTCAAAAGTAAACTAAAAGTTAGCTAGTGAAAAGGCGAATTCTTGTCTACTATTTTTACGTAATGATTTATACGAGTTACCTTCTATTTGTTTACTAAAACAACCACATTTTTGCTTAATGTGCGCTCTAAACTAAAAAATTTTCAATAAAATTAAATAAATACGTACCTACTGGGAAAATAGAGGTCTGGGTTCTCAACCCCCTCCATTGAAGAACTGAAAGAGACAGGTTATAACCTCAACTCCACAACCACATCAGCTGAGCTGTATTAGCTTTATTGACTATTCCTTTAAAATCGCTTCCAAGGATCTTCATCACACTTCACCGACAATATTAAAACTAAATTAAAGAACGACTTTGTCCTTCCATTCGCGCACACGTTAGTCTTTCATCTAAACATATTTCACTACCGCAATGCAATGATTTTAAGTGGTATTAATTTGGATCCGATGGTTCGATGATGCGAGCCCATTGGCTCGGACGACGTAGACTCATACATTTCATTAAAAACGCCCGGCAACACACTGTGGTCTTATTATTTTGTTGATAATTTTTAGGTTAGAATATGGGGTGACACGGTGACAGTGACGAAAAAGCCCGCGCATGCGTAAAAATAAAAAAAATAAAAGGGTGCGTTCGTTCCGAAACGGAGAAATACTGTGAAGAGACGCAAGGAGGTCGCAACTCACATATAAGTTATGATACGACTGAATGCGGACAGCGTTTGCCTCTGTTTGCGGTACAGTTACCTGATGATGAGTCACCGAGTTTTTATTCGGCAGACGTTCAAAGAAAAAGCAGAGCAGTTGACGTAGCAGTGATTGCCAAGGTCGAGTATACAAGGTATTTGGTAATAATAGCCTTATAAAGGCGAATATAGGAACACGATAGGAACATCAAAGTGAACAACTTTAACTATGGGACTAACTCTAAAATCGAAAAAAAACAGCTGTTTCATCCATGTAAAAGTAAAGTTGTGTAGTTTGATGGTTCCTTTCTACCATATTCGGCTTTATAAGGCTAAGGCCGAATACAGAAAGAAAGCTGGTAGCCGGCGCCGATCTACCAGCGCTCATAAGCGATACGCCTTGTCGGCGACGTTCGGCGCTTGTCGGCGCTTGTTCATATGCGCCGGTTACCGACGCGGACCAGCGCCGATAAGCGCTGGTAGATCGGCGCCGGCTACCAGCTTTCTTTCTGTGTACGGCCTAAAACACTCTTTAGAAAAAAACTTATTATTATGGCTATATGAAATATCAATTATTGTTGAGGGTATTCATGCTAAAGTTATTAAAGTTACTACAAGTTACGGGTTATGCTTGCGCACGTTGCTTAGATAAGAATTAATTAATTATACAAAGTCATCGAGTTACAAAGTCAACATGTTTAACACAGGAAAAAATAAATAAATTAAAAAAAAAACACGACGGCCCTGCTAAAAACAAACTAAAAAGTTGAATGACAAGTGCCATTGCTGTCGGGGGACCGTTTTGTGGAACAATTTTTAATCGAAGAGGTCCCCCGACTGCAATGACACTTGTTATTTAAATTTTTAGTTTGTTTTTAGCCGGGAAATCGTGTTTTTTTTTTATTTATTTATGGACCGTTTTTTTGAACAATTTTTAATCAAAGAGGTCCCCCGACTGCAATGATACCTTGTTATTTAACTTTTTAGTTTGTTTTAGCAGGGCAGTCGTGTTTTTTTTTTTCTTAATTAATTTATTTTTATTTCACACATTTTAGTGACAAATTATATATTTTTGAAATGTGCTCATTAAGGCTTTTTGATTGATGTCCATATTGTAATACTCGTAATTGGAGAAAAAAATATTATTTTTCACATTTGAAAATGGCGTCATACAGTCGCCATATTAACTTTTTTCAAAAAAAATATAGCCAGTGTCACTCGGAATGATGTAAGGATTCTAACAATACCCCATACATCCAAATCCGTTGAGCCATTTGGAAGTTATGGTGGAATAAAGAAACTCACATACCCACAAACATACATGAACCCTGAACACATATACACTCTTTTTGCTTTGGGCAGTCGTGTAAAAATGAACATGTTTTTTATTATGCTAGGCATACTTTAACCACTAACTCCACATGCCAGTTAAGAGTTAACACCACAAATACATCTTATACCTTTAAACGAGTAATTCTTGTATATTTATTTATTTATAAATTTATTTCTGTGATCTCGGAAACGGCTCTAATGATTTCGCTGAAATTTGGTATATGGACGTTTTCGGGGGTAAACAATCGATCTTAATTAGTCTTATGTTTGGGAAAACGCGTGTTTTCGAGTTTTCATGCGTTTTTCTTTCGACGCAGAATATGGATATTTTGGTGTAGTCTAACGCCATCTAGCAAAGACTTTTGGAATAGGTGCTTGACTAGCATGATATGCGGCAAGCAGAGGCTGTGTAGTAAAGTAGCACCACAGAATAAAATGTACACAGCACTTCAAAGATGGCGATACTCAGACTATTACCAATTAGTTTTTTAGTTTTTGGAAAATAAAAAAGAAATTATAACTAGGTACTTTTACTACGTTTTTATAACACTACCATAAAAATAGTAATAACCGAGCAAATCTCGGTCGCCCAGATATTTATTAGTTATTGGTTAACACCATAACCTTAAAATAAGGTATATAGTGTACTTATTTTTAAAACTTCGCAATTTAAGGCAAAGGTATAAAAATACGGGTTGTTC
The DNA here is from genome assembly GCA_943789525.1 of Agriphila geniculea. Lineage (NCBI taxonomy): Eukaryota > Metazoa > Arthropoda > Insecta > Lepidoptera > Crambidae > Agriphila > Agriphila geniculea. The sequence goes on from OX038871.1 coordinate 27,075,499, forward strand.
CCAAAGCTTCATGACTCTATTGTTCTTCATTTCCCACCGGGTCCATCAAATTTTTAAATATATTTAAAAAAATCCCAATGGGTCCACGAGACTTATCTGAAGTACAATCAACAAAAACCGGCCAAGTGCGTGTCGGGCCACGCGCCATAGGGTTCCGTAGTTACTTTATACCATACCATATTTAATAACATCTATCATTTTTTGTCTGCAAAAATAACTTTGTTTTTCACAGTGTTGGTATAAATGACAAAGTTATATTTGCGGTTTTGGAAAATTTGCTATATCTCGAAAACTAATTACTATATCTTGTTCAAACCAATTTTGGTTGAAAGTGTTTATTAAGATCTAAAGCATATATTTTTTTTAGATTTTTCACTCTCTTATTTCAAAAGTTAAAGGGGGGGACACACATTTTACCACTTTGGCGGTGAATATCTTTCAAACGGTTGACTTTGAGAAAAAGTTGTCTTAGAAACCTCAATGTCATTTTTAAAGACCTATCTATAAACACGTGTTGGTTTGAAGAAAAAAAAATTTTTTTTTTTCAGTTCCATGTATGGGGAGCCCCCCCTTAATCTTTTATTTTTCTTATTTTTGTATTAAATTCGTTAAGCGGTTAACAGAATACATCTACCTACCAAGTTTCAACTGTGTAGTCTTAATACTTTCGGAATAAAGTGGCTGTGACATACGGACAGACAGACAGACAGAGAGACAGACAGACAGACATGACGAATCTATAAGGGTTCCGTTTTTTGCCATTTAGGCTACGGAACCCTAAAAACGATACAAGAGAGTTTGTGCTATTTGTATTCTCTGGAAACGTTTTTAAATGTTTTATATTTTTCTATTTCTCTTTCTTGTAATAGAAACTTCTCCAAAGTCCCGGGATCACATAAATATGGAAGAGGTTAACTTTTACAATTTTCAAATTTATAAGTTTAAAATAATAAGATTAAAGTTTTCACGAGTTTTGAAAATTACAAAAGTTAACCTTCTTTATATTTATGTGATCCTGGTACTTGGAGACGTTTTTCTTACAAAGGATTTATATTATTTCCAAAAGTGATTGCAAATAAAATAAAACGGCTTTTACTGTTGACTGTACCAAATATTCTCATGGACCCGCTGGGAAAGTAAATGCTTTTTAATTTTTAATTTCGTGGACCCGTTGGGAACCAGTCTTTTGAAAACAATAGAGCTGTGGAGCTTTGGGAATAACCCAAAAACACCTACATATAGTTTTTTAAATGATTCTGTCGACTTCCCGCATTTTCTAAATATCAGGTATTTTAATCAGTTCTCGTCAAAAAATTATTATCAACATTATTTTGGGTGACTGAAACCATAGAAGAGAATAAATATTGACAAGATAATTTTTCTGGGTCCAAAGAGACATGATGGGTGACTCAAGAATTTGTACTAAATTACAAATTCATTTAGAAATATTCATTATAAATTAGGATTGAAATCCTTAATATTTTTTACTTTAATCATGGCAGGTGGTGGCAAAGGTTCCATTCTGCTGTTACCTCCGTATATTTGTGAAGACGAACTGACTTTAATTTGTGTTTATTTTCACGCAACCGAAAATTCGGAAACTTTTTTCTATTACTAAGAGAGCTTCTCCCTACCTATAAAAAAATTCAGCATATTAGATTTTTTTCAGATATTCCCCAATATCCCAGTTGCCTTTTATTTGAAAATTCCAAAGGGCTTTACAATTGTCACCTGACTCAAACCAAAACATTGATCCTTACTAATATTATAAATGCGCAAGTCCGTTTGTTTGTTTGTTTGTTACGCCTTCACGTCCTAACTACTGAACCGATCATCATGAAATTTTGCATACACGTTGTGAGGGATATAGAGAAGGACATAGGGTACCTTTCATCCCGAAAAAAAATTCTGTTCCCGAGGGATAGAGAAAAAACCTTTCCACGCAGACGAAGTCGCGGGCGGCCGCTAGTAAACAATATAGCAGTGGTAAGTGGTACCATGGGCAACAGCGTCGCTTAACCAGTTTGCAACAAAATTCGTGTGCGCGCGTATCGCCCCTGCACTTCGAGCAACAAAGGCTTTGTTTCGTCTTTAGAAGCCCGTCTTACTCTAAGCCCCTGCACGAACTAAACGTATGTGACAGCGGGCGCGGCGTGCAAGCGATTTTAACCTTAGTAGTGGTTAAGCGACGCTGTTGCCCATAGTACATGAATGTTTATTAAAATAGCCGACGACGGATAACACTTGATCAATGCTTAATTAAATATTGATAAGTTATTCATTTATGAACGATTCGATTGCGCGAGGCAGTTTGTTTTTGTTTCAATCAAGTGACTGAATTGTGTAAGTGAAAATTGCGTCCATTACTGAAAAATACATTTGTGACGCCATGCCATGGATTTTAAAATTATTGGTAAGAAATAGTGCTTTTTTATAAAAAATATTATAAGTAAGTTAAAAATAAAGAAGGTTGAATAATATAGAAGTCAATTAATTATTTTTTTAGCTCAAATTTCATATAATAGTATAATTTCATAAATATAATTTAATAGAAAAGTTAAAAAATTTAAATAGATACCGGCTGTGAATAACGTTGTATCCATGTTATCAATTCATAAAATCAAATTTAATTAATTGATTCACACTTCCATGTATTACAAAGGTCACGATCAATTGGTAGCATTCAATCTAATTGGTCGTAATGTACTGTAACCGTAGCACGAACATCTATCGAGAGAAAAAAACGCGCGTAAGTATTCGACAGAGTAATTCTCTATGGAAAAATTCATTTCGCTTTTCCAGGGGCGGATCTACTTAAAGGCTTTTTGGGCCGCAGCCCAGGGCCCCGCGAATACAGAGGGCCCCCAACCGAACTGAAACCAATAGACGATATTGTCAATAATAAAAATTATCTAGAATTTAAAAAAATCCGATCATAAGGTTGGCAAAACTGCGATCAATCAACCCGTGTGCGCATCTATCAAACGGAACGGGGAATTCCCTCTCGCTTGTTTTCGGTCGGTGTATTCTAGAGTTGAGACGTATTTACTGGAACAAGTCTTTGGAATAAATATTTGCTTGGACGTCTAAATACTAAGTATCGAATCAGCGTCCAACGCGTTTCGTTTTCTTTTCTGCTTCGACCCATAGGTGGGAAATGTTAAATCATGAAACAAAACTAAAATTTACGTTAAAAAGTTTAAGCCAAACCAGATGGTCTTGTCACTTTGATGGTGTCAGAGCTTTGAAAAGTAATTATGATGGCACTATGAAAATTCTCAATAGTTTCAGCGAAAATGACGATGAAAAGTTCATTTCCGAAACAAGGCATGAAATTTATTTAATAAACTGGCGAAACTAGAAACTGCAATTTTGATTGTTTTTTGGGAATAAATTTTGGAGAGATTTAATGTAGTTAATAAAAAAGTAGAGAGCCCTGGTTTAGACATTGGTGAAGGCAATAAGTTAATTGTGTCATTAAAAGAGTTCGTGAAAAACATAAGGCAACAATCAGATCAGAAGCTTAAAGGAAAACGAAGAGAAAGCTAAAAAATTAAGTACTAGTGTAGGACAGACTACAGTGACATAAATAAGAGACTCACTACATTACTTCAAAATTTTCAGATAAATCTACAGATAAAGTCTCAGTAAACGGCGCAGAAAAATTTAAAAGAGACACGCTTAACGTTGCGTTGTATAAGATGATTATGGATTTAAATAATAGAAGCCAAGCCTATGAGACCTAAAGCAAAAAATATTTTTTTTTAATGGATTTGCAAGACTAAAATCAATAACACATAGATCTGGAAAGTGTACGTAATATTATTATCCAAATGACGTAAACGAACATTAAGTGAATGAGTGCATTCAGTTGAAATCATACTTACTGCAGTCTAAGACAGAGTCTTACACCTCTTGTAGTGAAATTTTTTGGCTAATTTATGAACTACAGTGCGATGACCAAATAAAAGAATTTGCAGCACAAAAATGCAGAAAGGTTGCTTTATAATTCATATAACATAACCATTTATAACCTGTCAATTTAATTTGCAATAAATAATGTTTTAATAAATAAATAAAATATTTTGTTTTCCTATTTTCTTCCTGTACTTAACATAAGATAATACATTACATATACCTACATCACTACAGAAAACAGTTTCTTGACAAAATGGCAATTAGTTGAGTAATTAGGTAGGGCCCCTAAGCAGTATTAGCCCAGGGCCCCACAAATTCAAGATCCGCCCCTGCGCTTTTCGGCGGTAGATGGCGCTGTACAATTTTTCCATAAAAAATACTCTAACGAATATTTTCACGCGCGTATTTTTTTCGATAGATGTTCGTACTTCGGGTACTGTGCAGTATTTGTGTTTACTCAACATAACTATAAGGTGTGTACATACGTGCTATTGAAATACTTAATCGTTTATCTTATCACCAGCCTATTGAATGTCTCCGTGTGTAAAATATATTTCCTTACGGGTAAAGCTAGCGTTTCCTAGGATGACGGTGCCGTCATATTACGGCCGTAATTTAGAGCCGTAGAACGTTTTCTATGTAAACAATACGGCGCGCCATTTTGTTTTCATAGACAACGTTCTACGCCGCTAAATTACGGCCGAAATATGACGGCACCGTCATCCTAGGAAATCCTAGCATAAAACAGTTTTCGGAGAACAGATCTATTGCGAATTCTAGGATATTAACAGCTGCTGTTTTTTTGAATCAAAAAAATTGATTTAGTTTTTACGACAATAATTTATGAACAGTCAACATCTGCAATTTTATAGCTCGTCTGAATTACGTAGTTGTATAGTAGAAACAATTTCGGGTCCGGATCATAAAGTAATTCAAAACCCATATATCCATTCGATATCAATAGTTATTAACGCGTTGCACGATCGATGCAGCGGGAATTGGGTCAGGATTGCGGAGCTATCGGAAACTGGCCGTGAATGGCCGCAAAAATTAAATAATCTGTGAAGTGGCTTCAGTAATATACTAAGAGCTAACCCCCGAAATAGGTGTCGAAATCCCTCTAGTTAGTTAGCCATATATATACTATCATTGTTACCATAGAAATAGAACGCCAAAGAATAACAATGTCAATAAACGGGTGATCCGAAAAACGAATGTATGCATTTTATATGAGATACGTAAAATATGACTTACATACATAAAATATGACTATATTAATAAAAAATTTAATTAATAATTTAATTAATAAAAAAATTAAAATTAATGAAAAATTTAAGCAAAGGAAATTAATAAACTATGTCCCATACTGTTTTCTTCGTCGATAAACGAATAAATGTAGCGAAATTTGATTTTAGAGAAATGTGTGGCAAAATTTTATTTGCCTTTGAAAAGTGTGATTATTTGGATTGTTTCTTTTTATCATTTCACAATTACTTAGAACACAGGACACTATGGCTCCACGATACCTTTATTTGATATTCTAATGAGGATTAACGAATATTTTAAACAAACTGTGATTGCTCATTTGCAAGGCGGGACGCTAGGGGCTCTTACTGTAAAAAATATTGGCACATTGTTACTTGCACAGCGAAGCCTGCCTCACTGTCTTTTTTTCACAGACCGTGTCCGTATAATGTTGACTTCTCTTTTCCACGCTTTTTTGGTCTTCTTGAGCGCAGCGAAAAATTTTCTATGTCTATGTTATTAACAGATCCAGGCAGATTTTCAGTGGTGGGGGTGGGAGTGGCCAACAAAGGGGCTGAAAAGCTATTGAAGGTATACAATTTACAGATCTCTAGATTTGGTGTGGTATAATAGCAAGCCAATCATGTATCTAAATCGAATATAACATTGCCAGGAATTGTCCACCTATTTCCGGGGCTAGCACTTAGTCCATAAAGTATGAAAGAGTTTGGTAACTTATAATAGGATTTTTTTTTAAAAAACAAAATATAAATAACGCCAAACCTTTATACTACTGTATGGTAGCAATCCTGGAATAATAATAAAAATTTACATGCTTGTATGAAAAAAGCATTTTTTTTTGCAATTTCAGGATTCCAAGGTATCCGAATATACCTTTAGGTATATTTACCTAATAGATCATTTCATACAAATTCTATTCCATTTAACTAGAAGATTGGTGCTAAATGAAATCTGTAACTAGCCCTAAACACTACGATTCGTTTCGTGTTCCCGTATAATTTAAACTAATTACTTGTTAGAAATAAAACACTTTATACGGATTACTGCGCGTACCTATATTGGTTAATTCAGATGTTATTTACTTAACTACTTAATTACTTAACTACTTGTTTGCTAGCAATTGCCGTATTTTAGTGCGAACACAAGTGCGCTATTGCAAATTGCAAGGGCGCGTTCGCGAAGTAATTGAATGCACCTGTTGTTAACAGCTGAGAGCCTTTAACAAAAAGGCATAATATCGTGATAAGCGTACGATGTTCGTCCCACTCCTACTATTGACTCAAGATTAAGATTAAATTTATCGTAGTTCCTTTTTGTAATAGGTCCTCTGATTCATTGCAATTTGAAAGTGAAATAGCTGAACTGAATCAAGACCAACTGCTCATCAGGATTTTGAGTAAAAAATCAAAATAGGAGTGTGGAGTAAACCCATAATGACAAATGCCTATTGTCCTGTTTCTTTGCTACGATGGTATAAAACTGATAGTCATCGAATTTACAAACGAATATCGGTTAAGTTAGATACGAAGGAAACGAAATCCACTTGGAAATAGTCGCGGGCTCTTGCCATCTATAAAACGATATTTATTAAAAAATACGAGCCACAAATCTCATCCGCTTCAATTTTAAATTAAATTTCGTCGCAGCACCTACTCTGTAAGATTTATACAGTGAATTCCCTCGACAGTCGCGGAAAAACCGGATACTGAAATAAAAGTAGCAAAAGTGTAAACGGATGAGGACATTTTAATGGTACTTTTTAGTTTTTCTCTTTCATTTAAAAAAAGAAAACTGAAAATACAGTTAAGAAACAATACCAGTTGAATTCAAGGACCGGAACCGCTTACCGTTAAAAAGGTTTTTGATTGAGTATTACATAGACTTATTTTCAAAAACCCTATTAATACGGTAACCTTACCGAAAGAGTAACCCAAGTAAGGACTTACCGAATACGAAAACCCTATCGGGGAAACCCTATGAAGGCTTTATGAAGGGGTTTTTAAAACGTGTTCAAGCAATTTATTCCTAGTTCCACCTGGGCCAATTGATTGGGTAATTGGGTATTTCATGAACCGCTAACCGTTAAAAGGGGTTTTGATTAGGTATTTCATAGACTTATTTTCAAAAACCCTATCAATACGGTAAGCATGACCTCGAGTCCTCGACTAATCCTAACGAAAGGGAAACCCTACCATTTGGTAGGCTTCTTAATAGGGTTTCCCTATCAATAGGGTTAACCAAAAAAGGGGTTTTCCGGTCCCTGGTTGAATTGCATCTTCTTTTTATGTTTTAGCATAAAAAAGTCTTGGTTTTTAACCATTAGGTAGGTATTTCAATCATGCTCCTTTATTATTTCCACATAGGTAAATATTAATTAACACTTTATATGCGTGGACATTTGAAAAATCCCTGGGGAACTTTTGACCAGAATATAAAGTATCATAATACGTTTTAATTCAAGTTATAAACTGTGTGCCAAATTACATCCAAATCCATGTTTTTGCGTGATTGAGTAACACACATACAAACTTTCACATTTTATGAATAGTTGAACACAATTTACACGTGACAGCTAGAACATATCAATCATAGTCGTACGTACGTGATAGGGATGTGCAATATCGAGTGCCAATAATCTGGAATCCAGCCACACCCGCCCGGATGAACAGCGGATGCAATGTTTGCGGAAATCCTACACGTTGTCGCATCTCACATGCATCGCAACCGCCGAGAACCGTAGATAACGTCGAAATGCGCCTAAGTTAGGTAGGTAAATGCATTTTGATATCTGCCTGTCGATTCTGTAACAAATCCGCATCTCACTTCGAACCTCATTTCACTTAGCGGAAATTTTAAATCATAAATGAGATAATGATAGGCTGTTTTTCTTATCACAAAAGATTTTAGATAGTTACGGTTTAGGTGCAATATGTTTTAGGTAGCTACGGTAGCTACCTAAAAACCTTTTGCAATCGGTAAAATAGCTGAATATAAGCTAATTTTTAATAACAAATTCACGCGAAGTGAAGTGAGGTTCGAAGTGAGATACGAGTTTGGTTACAGAATCGACAGGCTAGAATCAAAGTGCATGAAATCTTCAGACGACACCGCGCTATATAAAACATCGCACATTTTCGTTCAAAACAGGGGGTCTATTACGAAAAGTTTAAGGCGATACACGCAGCTGCGTCCGTGCTTCGTTTTGATTGTTTCCTATTACAAATCACTTTCGTGTGCGATATTGCGAAGTGATTGCGTGTGCGATATTGCGAAGTGATTTGACAGTTCCTCAGCTGTAGTGTATCCGACATCGTTTGTTTAGCAGTCTATGGACTACGATAGCCAAATTCAAAATGTTTGTTATAACTACAACCAACGAACGACTATCGTGGCCAAGTGACTGCGTTACGCAATTGCGTACGTTATTTTTGTAATAGGCCCCCAGGTATTTCTGCAATTCGTTGTTTAGCTAAAGAGAATAAGAATACCTTCATTATTTTCTTTTAAATTAATACAGTTAGGTATATTTTTAGTAAGTAAGTTAGTCTTCAACTAAAGTTGTATCCCTCAAAATTTGAAAAAAAAACACAAAATTCCATGTCTATAAGAAAACAAACTCTTAAGGAGGCGTTCCCTTTTTCTCGTTTCCGAAGGGCGGATATTTATTTGTCCCCAGGTGCACGTTTTTTTCCGATAACGAATTTTCCTAGCAACGTTTCAGTCCTTTGAGCGATTCCATTGGTTTTCGGTTAATCACTTCCGGTCCGATGGGTCACGGCTAAAGGTAATACTGGTACTACACAGTTACCAATATTGATTTAATTACCAAAAAGTTTCAGTTTCTCTGCCCCTCTGCGTTAAATTTCATTAAATACATACAAGAACCTTATATTCATATTCTATGACACATATAAGGTTCTTGAATACATATAAGCCTTTAGTCACTTTCGCCGTTAAAATAACATAATGTTTAAATTATCTCTCGATCAATCATCGACCAATACCTTTACGATAAGTTAGGTAAAACACAATACATAGGTTATTACTAAAACTGTAGAATCTGTATACACTTTCCGCGCGTATAGTTCATGATTACAGCGCGTATATTATTATTCAGGTGTTATTTTAGAATAATTTAGTTTAGATTTATTGATATTTTGATTTTCCGACGTTTCGACCCCTTTCCAGGGGCCGTGGTCACGGGGGATGACTAAAATAAAACGCTGCTCATAATTTTATGAAATAATTACATCCATTTACAGTGTGTATTTTATTAATACCTAAAGAGGTATTAATAAAATACACACTGTAAATGGACCTAATGCACCAGAAGGATCCGTAAAAAGGTTTTTTTTGTAGAATCTGTATTAAAGTTAAAATCATAATTAATAAAAAATACATATTTGTCTTAAAATATTTAAAAAATAACTAACGATAAACAGCAACAACAAGATAAAATATATTATATTATTATATAGCATAATTTCAGATTTTCTCTTAGCAAACTTCGGAGATAAGTACGGTATTTTTTTAACACGTTTTTATTAGGTTGCTTTCTCGTTTGTGTGTTTTTTCGTTCGTTTAGGTATTTCCGTACAAAGTTTGCAAACGTTTTTAGGGTTCCGTACCAAAATGGCCAAAAAGGAACCCTTATGGTGTGACTCAGTCTGTCTGTCTGTCTGTCTGTCTGTCTGTCTGTCTGTCTGTCACAGCTGGATATCTCGAGAGCTACTAATGGTATCAACTTGAAATTTGGAATAGTTTTAGATGACATTTGCCCAACTATTTTGCAAATAAGAAAGAAATAATAAAATTAATATTTTTTTTACAACAGGGACTGAAAAGGGGTCTTAAAAATTTTAAGTGAGGTGATTAGGGCATGTGGGGTATCATATGAAAGAGCGCTGTTTGCACATTTTAAAACATGTTTTTCTTTTTTCTTAGGCCGCATAGTTTTCGACTTATGATGAAAAATGTAAAAAAAAAAATACCGTTCCCCCCCCCTTATCTCCGAAGTTTGCAAAGAGAAAAATCTGAAATAATTCTATGTGATAGTAGTTTATGTAAAGATTGCAGGAAAAATAAAACGATGTCTCAATATAACACACTTTTTTAGAAATTAAAGAAACAATTTTTTTTTAGTTTCACTACCAGTCAACAGATGGCGCTGTCCTAAGCATGCTAACCTAAGGGCAAAAAGTAGTTCCACTATGGGTCAAGAGATGGTGCAACCTAACACTACAATAATAAATTGGTGGCTGGTTCAAATATAATTACCTACTATTTGCCGTACGAATAAACGAAGGTGGTTTAGCGCCTGGACCAGCGATTGCGGATGTTAAGCAACGTTCGCAAGGTTCGGTCATGGGATGGGTGACCAAAAATGTATTATCTCGAGCTCCTCCGTGCTTCGGAAGGCACGTTAAGCCGTTGGTCCCGGCTGCATTTGCAGTCGTTAACACCCACCAATCCGCATTGGGCCCGCGTGGTGGGTTATGACCCGTCCTCCTTATCCACCCATAAGGAAGGCCTGTGCCCCAGCAGTGGGGACATTAAAATGGCTGATGGACTAGTAATATAAACATTTTGCAATGTGGAGTGGCTGAAACGTTTTTCAGTCACCATAAGCAGCATTTGTAAATTAACTGTCCGCCTGTTCGCCCTTCCACCTGTCTGCCGTTTATCCTACTTTTTTAAAGACTGTCCTAAAATAACATATCCAAATATATTTATGATTGTACGGAACCCTCGGTGCGCGAGTCCGACTCGCTCTTGACCGGTTTTTTTATATTTTTCATCATAAGTCGAAAACTATGCGGCCTAAAACAAAACATAAAATGTTAGAAAATGTGCAAACAGCGCTTTTTCATAATAATACCCCACATGCCTAGTGGCCCCACTTCAAATTTTAAGACCCTTTTTTACACGACTGCCCAAAAAGGAGTGTATACAGGGTGTTTGGTAATAGCCTTATAAAGCCGAATATGGTGGATAAGGACCATCAAACTGAACAACTTTTACTATGGGACCAACTCTGAAATCGCTAAAAAAAATTCAGCTGTTTCATACAAAAATTAATAACGAAAATATCAAAATGTATGAAACAGCTGATTTTTTTTCACGATTTTAGAGTTGGTTCCATAGTAAAAGTTGTTCAGTTTGATGGTCCCTATCCACCATATTCGGCTTTATAAGGCTTTTACCAAACATCCTGTATGTGTTCAGGGTTCATGTATGTTTGTGGGTATGTGAGTTTCTTTATTCCACCATTACTTCTAAATGGCTCAACGGATTTGGATGTATGAGGTATTGTTAGAATCCTTACATCATTCCGAGTGACACTGGCTATATATTTTTTTTTTTTAAAAGTCAATATGGCGACTGTACGACGCCATTTTCAAATGTGAAAAAAAAAAATTTATCTTCAATTATTACAATACAGGCATCAAATGAAAGGCCTTAATGAGCACATACCAAAACTATATAATTTGTTACTAAAAGGTGTAAAATAAAAATAAATAAATTTAAAAAATATTAAAAACACGACTGCCCTGCCAAAAACGAACTAAAAAGTTAAAAAACAAGTGTCATTGCAGTCGGGGGACCTCTTTGATTAAAAATTGTTCTACAAAACGGTCCCCCGACTGCAATGACACTTATTATTTAACTTTTTAGTTCTTTTTTGGCAGGGCAGTCGTGTTTTTAATATTTTTTGCCAAAAACGAACTAAAAAGTTAAATAACTAGTGTCATTGCAGTCGGAGGACCTCTTTGATTAAAAATTGTTCCACAAAACGGTCCCCCGACTGCAATGACACTTGTTATTTACTTTTTAGTTCGTTTTTGGCAGGGCAGTCGTGTTTTTAATATTTTTTAAAATTATTTATTTTTTTAGTCCCTTCTTATTTGAAAAATAGTTGGGCAAACGTCATCTTAAACTATTCCAAATTCAAGTTGATACCATTAGTGTTCTCGAGATATCCAGCTGTGACAGACAGAGACAGACAGACTGAGTCACACCATAAGGGTCCCTTTTTACCATTTTGGTACGGAACCCTAAAAAGAATCGTTATTGTAGTAGCAATAGAGGCGGCTACACTTCTGCGCATTTTTAACCACTCAAGATCCGTGCTGAAGACTGAAAAAACTACTACTTTTGAATACTAAATAGGAGTCCCAACACATTTCACAGTGCGTCTACAAATGAAAGGGCAAGCCCATAATTGATAAATCGATGACTACAAATAGACCGCTCATCTCCTACTCCTAGGTCCTAATGTAATCAGTCCATATTGTTGTAATTATCCGCATCACTTACTTGGACCGCCGTAGTACACGAACAACGTGGATCCGCCCTAATCCCACGTGATAAATTGGAAATAGTTGCGTTCCACACTAAGCCACGTTAAGCTGCCGAAATGAATTAACTAGACGCGATATACAGAATGTTTGTAAAACGAGTACCCTTCAAATAGTGTACCATGCATACAAGCCCGGGTTTTTTTATAAACTTTGAAAATCACTACATGAATTTGTTTTTTTAACTTAATAATCCATCATATTGAGAGGCAAAAGCTTTCACTTTAGGGTTGCCACTATACAGTTTTTCATAAAAAGAAACAAACAAAGTTGTAGTGATTTTCAGGGTGTGTAATACACTCGGCGTCAGAAAAATCGTACCTTTTCAAAAATTTCTTCAAAGTTAATTTATACCTAATTTATTTTATGGTAAGTGCTGTTCTATACTTCTTCCCCTTCGGACATAGCCAACAGTCTCTAGAAACCATTAGAATACTCGTCGAACGGAATCAATTACTGAGATCCAGTTTCCGAGCAACATTACATTGCCTCATTTTTTGCAATATTTGAGCAAATTCGTGAGCAATAGTATCCATCTGGGGTATTCCTTTTATTTATTGAACTGTTGAAGTGTGTTTTCTCCATCATCTCGATAGCGAATTTACCCGCATTTCCTGAATTGACCTTTTATTTCCCTTTTATGGCGGCGCAAGCAATACCGCTTTAAGCGTTTAATTATGGCAACTGTTATGTTAATTAAATCAAATCAATTGAATGCTCATTAAATGTACTTCCAATAGATATGAACATTTACACAATAAAACGTTAACTAGCAATAGCAGGTGGCCAAGTCTAAACTTATTTATGAAGAGGTACGATTTTTCTGACGTCGAGTGTAGTTTTTCGGGGTTGTATCTATGATACGCTAACTCTGTATTTTACTTATACGGATATTGGTATAACCAAACACCTCGTATTTAGTAACACTTAATAAAGCCAGCTTATTTCTTACGCACTTACTATGTGCCAAACAAGTCATAAAATAAGCATCTCCCGCAATGAGGATCCAAGAGGTTTTTAGTTAAATATGTAGAGTTACAGTCACATCAAAACCTAAGTTAGAGCGATTTTCGTGTCGCATTCTCAAAAACGCTCACCAATAGATATTACCGATTCGCTGATGACGTCATCAGCCAAACGTTCGCCGCCCGGCCGGCGCGGCGCGGCGGGTGTTTGGGCGATCATGGCACGTGACGTCATCACATGTTCCTCAAGGGCCGGCCGTGTTTTTCAAACTCCGTTTTTAAAACTTTAATACCTTTGCCATTTCATGATGGATTTGAGTAATTTAAAAAGAAATTTACTCAGATATTTATATTGTATTTGATGTGATATACAAAATTTATATATTCATTTATCGAATTGATCCCCATTAGTCTTTCAAATTAAAATCAAATCATATTTTATGTTATGTTGAATATAAAAAGATTTCAAAACAATTCAAATTCAAATTTATGGCGATATTCATCATTCATCAAGTTTTACGATAAAATATATAAAAAAAAAGCAAAGCCGATCGTAATATAACCGGTTGTGCAAGTGAAATGTATCTCCTGCGACTGAACGGCATCATGCACAAGCTGCGTTGCGTTCCGATTCAAAAACTATCACCTTTGACTGTCAAGTTACGGAAAAAATAATTATATGACGTGCTAATTAATGAATCCAAAATGACAAAACCGTTTCTTCGGACCATCAAACTGAACAACTTTTACTATGGGATGGGACCAACTCTGAAATCGCAAAAAAAACTGCTTAAAATAAAACATTTTTAACGGATACTAGCGCGGTTTTATTAAAAGTACTTTGGTAATTAGTTGGTATTTTGTTTGATTTTTGGTTTTCCCGACGTTTCGGCAACTTTGCAGCTGCCGTGGTCACGGGGGACTGAAGCTGCCCGTGAGTCTACCCTCAAGCGAAGAATTTTTTTAGACGTTCAGAAATTAAAAGGATGTCACCAAAAATGGCCCAAATGATGTACCGAGGTACACTCTGCGGAAAAAAATACCTTATAATACCCTGAGTAATAGACCTGTAATATTTTTTTTCTAATGATTTCGAGACGAGGAAAAAAAATGAAAAATGCTCTCGATATAAGAACCTATTACACAGATTATATCATAACATTCAGCTCCTTGATACTTGAAGAAACTGTCAAGTTGACAGCTGTTGTCATTGTCAGTTGAAGTTGATTTCATTAAATTCGGGAGTCGGAATGACGTTTCTCTCATGACGTTTTGTTTGACAGTTCTTTTGACGTTTTGTTACTTGCAGGCATAAAAACTGTTCCCACAGTGTTGATTTGAGAGGTTAGATTTTTTTTGCCTATTAATTCCGATGTGTAATGATGTTTTTAACATGTTTAACTAATATAAATGAACATGCTCGTTATTAAGCTGAAAGTGAATATCCAGTATTGCCATATTAGAATTTGAATGTGTTACAAGTAGTTCACACTTTTAATGATTTATTTCTAAGTTTTAAGTAAAGATTGAGCTAAAATAACATCATATTCGGAATCCTCGAATTTTTCCCTACATTTTGGTATACATGTACCTCAGGTACATAAAATGGGCTGAAATGTATGAGCGATTAGCGACCTCCTTTAACAAAATTTTTTAATTGTTTTATGTTGATTTATAATTTAATTTTATGAATTATTTAGTGCTATAAAAGAGAGAAAATCTACTGAAACTACCACCATTTCATAAAATTTTGGGAGGCCCCTCCAAGAAAGAAATGGCGAAAGAAAACTTGGAGAGGAAAACCGACCTCCGTCTTTTACCAAAGTACTTTTAATAAAACCGCGCTAGTATCCGTTAAAAATTGTTTTATTTCATGTCTAGTGGGCGCGTAAGCTTGAGAAGTGAATATAAAAAATCGGCCAAGTGCGTGTTGGGCCACGCGCCGTAGGGTTCCGTAGTTACCTTATACCATACCATATTTAATACCACCTATCATTTTTCGTCTGCAACAATAACTTTGTTTTTCACACTGTTGGTATGAATGACAAAGTTATATTTGCGGTTTTGGAAAATGTGCTATATCTCAAAAACTTATAAGATAAGATCTACAGCAATATATTTTTTTTTGATTTTTTACTCTCTTATTTCAAAAGTTAAAGTTACACACATTTTACCACTTTGGCGGTGTATATCTTTCAAACGGTTGACTTTGAGAAAAAATTGACTAAGAACCTCAATGTCATTTTTAAAGACCTATCTATAGACATCCCACACGTATTGGTTTGAAGAAAAAAAAATCAGTTTCAGTTCTAGGTATGGGGAGCCCCCCCTAAAAAAATTTTTATTTTTTATTTTTGTGTAAAATTCGTTAAGCGGTTAACAGAATACATCTACCTACCAAGTTTCAACTATGTAATCTTAATAATTTCGGAATAAAATGGCTGTGACATACGGACGGACAGACAGACAGACAGACAGACAGACATGACGAATCTATAAGGGTTCCGTTTTTTGCCATTTAGGCTACGGAACCCTAAAAACTGCAATTTCAGAAAAAAACATATTTTCGTTATTAATTTTTGCATGAAACAGCTAATTTTGTTTCAGAGTTGGACCCTTAGTAAAAGCTGTTCAGTACCCTTAGCACGAACAGTTATCGAGAAAAAAAACGCGCGTAAAATTACTCGATGGAGAATTATCTATGGAAATTTTAATATCGCAATTCGACGCTAGATGGCGTTGTATAAATTTCCAATACAAAATTGCACTATCGAATGATTTTACGCGCGTTATTTTTTTCGATAGCTGTTCGTGCTAAGGGTACTGTTTGATGGTCCCTATCTACCATAATAGGCTATTTGACTAATTTTGGTAAACCATTTTAAATTATTCCTTATTACGTAATAAGCGTACCACATTGATATTTCAGGAAAAATTGTTTAAAAAAACAAAAAACCGACTTCAAAAAACCTACCTCTAAAAAGCAAGAATTAATATTCGTAATAATAAAAACACGTCTATTGAAGTCACGTGGGGCTGGAGTACAAATTCCTTTTTTTTATTCTAAAAGCCACACCCGAAACATACATACATGCGGGTCAAACTGAGAACCTCGGACCTTTTTAAGTCGGTTAAAGAACTACACATAGATATCCCTTTTAAAACAAAAAAATAATTATCTTATTCAGTTCATAAACAAAGTTATACGACTGATCATCGCGGTAGTTCACACAAAATCATACTATTTTCGTCCTTTTTTCAAGATTACTTGAAAAATACTGAACCGATTTAAAAAATTTAAAAAATGGGACTAACTTGAATTTTTACCTAATGTAATAACGTTTGAATCATTTCAATCGGTTCAGCTGTCTTCGAGTAATCGGTGTACATACAAAAAAAAAACGGGTCGAATTGAGTACCTCCCTCCTTTTGAAGTCGGTAAAAAAATGGACACGTGACTTGTTGACGTCACTAGCCTGTAAACATTGTAATATCCTTAGCCATTTGACAGTCATCAATCGCGGATCCTTAGTCTATGGTCGTGTCAAACGCCTGAAGCCATATTTATTTACAGGCAAGTGACGTCATCAGTCATCTTAGAGCGTTTTCGCCACAGAAAAAAATTCAAAAATGATTGCATTTTTCTAGGTGAAATTAATCAATTAATAGACTTAATTTAGTCTATATAATAGTTGAATATGTTTTTTTACGCCAATATCTGTTAGGATGACCACAATTTGTAGTATATTTTCAATGTTGTCTAATACCCTATTCTGGTTAAGCCATTAATTCCGTTACACAATGTATAATTTGTTAATGAATTAATCCAAAATGGGGAAAACGTTTCTTCGGACCATCAAACAGAACAACTTTTATTATAGGACCAACTCTCTGAAAAAAAAAAATACCTATTTCTTAAATTTTGATATTTTTGTTATTAATTTTTGTGTGAAACAGCTGATTTTTTTCGTGATTTCAGAGTAATAGTTATTCAGTGTGATAGAAATAGAAATTTATTCGCTCGAAACACGGTACGAATTAATCATATAAAATATTTAAGGCACAAATCCAGCGTGTTCCACCAATTACTGGTATACAAATAATTACAAAATTACAATAAAATAAAATAATAAGCATCAAAAATCTAACAATTAATTATACAACGTGTTAATGAATAAACGCAAAACCTCTTTGGTGGTGATTGTGCTCATGAATACCAACAACTTCTACTAATGAGTAGTTCTCGAGATATCCAGCTGTAACAGACAAACAGACTAACACCCGATTGCACTAAACTTAAGGATCGCGTAAGTCTGTTCCTAACTACAACACGACCAAATTAAAACGGTGTCAAACTTAGCGGTCATGTAGCTGTCATTCGCCTACTTAACTTGGTCGAGTTGTAGTTAAGAAAAGACATAGGCGATTCTTAAGGTTAGTGCAATTGGGTGTGAGTCACACCATAAGGGTTCCTTTTTTACCATTTTGGCACGGAACGGAACCCTAAAAAGTTCTAAACAACTTACATTATTTATCACTAAGAAATGTTAGTAAACGTCGGAAATTCTAGATCGATCTTCATTCAGACAACTGTTATTTTCTGTTACCAGCAGTCTTTGTCGTGTCGTTTCCCTAACTGTGTGTACAATTTTCTCAAAATAGATACTTAAGTAGTACTCTATATCGGTGTCTTATACACCAGAGGGCCTATTACAAAAAAGCATCGCGAAAAGCGTACGATGATCGTCCCACTCCGTGACACTATCATCTCACGAATAAGGTTCAATACCAAGTTAATTGAACTACGAATTGCATCCGACTATCGTGATTCTTTCTCGTAATAGGCCCTCTGCTCATGTGGATTATTCGTCGGCGTCAACTATTTATTGGGTATATTAACTTAGGAGTTCATGATTTTCAATTATTTGTTGAGATGATCTAATAATAATAGAGAAGATAAGAATACTTTAATGATATTCTGCTCAAAAGTTAGATAGAAAGAAGAATTACAAATATAGGTTTTTTTTTAAATTGAGATGAATTGTTCTGCATGCATAAGCAAACCAAAGTTAATCATTTATTCCGAAGTAGAAGCTAACAAGGTATGGTCATTTGTATTTTTTTAAACAAATAAGTTAATTCAAGTTTAAAAATCTACATAATTTGTCTCATGAACGCTGAATAGCAACCATTAAAATTTCTGCTGAGGAAGATTATGTTCACTGTAAAGAACCATTAACTTATATGTATGTACTTATAACGTCTGCGATTTACTGCTGCTAAAGATTATGTTTTGCCCAAGGTTTTGCCGCGAAAGTGTTCGGTAGGTGTCATTGTCAGACCCCGGATTTGCGGTGGCACGAATAAAATGACGTTTAATAGTGCGTGGACAACTTGATTATCTATTTGTGTAATTTATCGATAAAAAAATTATAATTATGTAACGTGATATTTGGAATTACTGTCGGAAATAGTAGAAACTACCTACCTACATTAAGAAAAGTGAAAATCGTGGAATGTATAAATAATAAAATTCACTGCAGTTTTCCTTGATGCAAAGATAGCAAAGTCAAAGTGAGTGAAGTAGAATGTCAAATTTTTAAGAAATACATCCTCCTTGGTAAAATACAAAAAATAAATACAGACGTGATCAAATAAGTTCCACTTCAAAAATATTTTCAAAACATCGATATATATAAACATTTACGATAATTTGGTAATCACTAGCAAGTTTGTATTCCTGCCACCGCAAACCGGCCTTTAGTCATTGTATACACTTTTAATCTATGAAACAGCCAATTTTCATGACAGATTTTTTTTAAGAAAAGTAATCGAAAATACCTATGACTTTAGACATGTGCTACATCTATGCTTTAGACAGACCCAAACCCATATAAAAGTTGAATACCAAACATTTTTTTCATCGCTAGTGGCTAATTCAACCATGTCTTCCTCAACCTTGACATTGACAAAATCATTAAAAACCGGAAGTCACACTTGAAATTGAAGCTGCGTTATTTCGCATTACCTACACAAATTCAAGCGTAATTAAAACCCATATTCAACATCTCGAGTCCCCCAATTACACAAATAGTGGTCACACCACGGCGCTCGTCTCGTGATAACAGCCTCCTCGTCTCATCCGCGCACGCGCAACGGCCTTGTGCGCCCGCGTCGCCCGTCTCGCGCGCTCTCTCTACCACCCTTATCATCACCACCATACAGTTTAAAATCAACCGCGCTTCTACTCATTCCACTGCATGAAATAAAAAAGCAGTGTTTTAAATAGTGATTTGTTTTCAAAAGTTTCACGAACACACTTTCTGTGAATATCTTGTGTTTAGTGATTTGCTCGTTTCAATGAGTGTGCAATTCTTATTAAATGGTAAGACAAGCCTCTATGTCAAATACTTTTCACGCTTGACAAACAATATAATTTCTAATTTTATTCACATATCACCATTCAAGTACACTTTCTTAAAACAATTGGCTTTGATAACTTTTTGAACATGACTGGAAATCTCAAAACCATTTCGAGGAATAAGCTTTCGGTACAGTGTCTACTAATTAAATTTAAAAATAATTCTGTATTTTTAAAGATATTTATAATATTCATTAAAAAGCTTTAACCTTTAAATGACCTTCATATGACGTCATCACATACAGATCCCCCAGCCATAATAAAAAAAAAGAAAAAAGGACAAAGACAATTTTGACAATGAACTTGGCATTAGGGATGGTGGAAGGTGGAAGTGAAAAAATATCGATATAGGTAATATTTCTCAGAAAAAAATGAGATGAAATGGGATGATGACTAAGTAATGGATTCTAATTTTAAGGTATTGTAAAACATAAAAAATAGCAAAATAAACCCCTACGCGAAATTTTGGCTCGATTTGACGAATTTGTCGATGATTTTTAAGACTCAAAAGTAGGAAAAAATCAATATGCTCCAGTGACAAAATAGTGTCGACTATTAGAATCCATACGTAATTACAAAAAAAATGTTTTGGAAAAATTATTGTAAAAACATCTATCGATATATCAGAGTATATCGATGAACTTATCTCGTATTTTTTTCCACATCCCTACTATTAAAATGTTTCTAAATAGAAATAAAGTATGCACATATTTTCACAATGTTTATTATGTTATCCTGCAAATTTATCAGTCCACAAGCAATCGTTACAATTTCATCCATGTAGCCTACATCCAAAATAGACACAATACATACAATACATTTCGCAATTAAGGTAGATTGGGCGTGTCAGTTTTTACAAAGTTTTTCAGCTGAGTTTCCACTGGTAAGCATTTTTATTATAATTTTACCACCTCAAAAATTATTGCGGCAAATTAAGAAGGTAGGTTAGAACCGTCACAACTGGATTAAATGAATAAAATAGAAGAAATATTAACTATAACTTATTTGTTTACAAACAACCATAAAGTCATTATGACAGGTAATGACACTTGGCCGTTCTTTTTCTATAAGTAGATGGCAAAGGTTTTCCTTCTTAAACTTTCATGCCACTAATGACGTCATTCCGGTTGACCATATCCGCTCGACAAATATATTTATAAAAAAATAAATACGGGACCAAATGTTAAAATATTCAAATTAGTTTCTTAAATTGGCCTAATCTGTAGTAAAAAAATATAAAAAAAATACCTATTATTTTTTAACCAAAGCCAATTTAGATATCAGTCTGAATGGTACTGTAGGAAAAGTTTTAAACGACATGATTGTTCTCAAATAATGTGTTTGTCGCACAGTTTATGTAAGCATTGTTAGATTGTTAGATTTTGGAGTAAATTATTAAGCATTTAACAGAAAAACTCTTCATCAGACGAATTTAGTGACTTTTAAAGAAAACGATTGTTTAAGTGGAAAATATCTATGAAGGAAAAATCTATTCAATAGCCAATATGTCGGGTGCCCGCCAAAAATCGGCTTAGGTTTCGATCAATAGTAGATTGTTATATGAGGGTCCAAAGGAAGCAATACCCATACGAGATATTTAGGCGCCCGAGCGTAGCGAGGGCGGCTATAGTTCGAGTATGGAATTGATGACTTTGACCCGTGTTTAACACTCTACTTTTCATTTCGAATATAAGGAAAGTAAAAAAATCGTAGTTTTTTTCCAAAATGTTTATTAATAATAACATGTACTTAGCTGGTACCTTATACTTATTATACCTATTTAAAATTAATCGAAAAATTAGAACAATTAGTGTTTACATTGTGTTTAGCACTTAATGTGCTCTTGAGCATAGAGTACTTGCTCCATAGAGTGGAAGGCAGTATTTTCTTTGATAATCCACTGAAATACGTGAGAAATACATTTTCTGAAAATGATTTTATTTTATTGTTTGCTCGCCACTTCATAAAATCATTGTACGCATTTAAGTATTTTTCCTTCGAAACTTACTGGCAAAAGATTTTATATTATTTTGTTTGCCTCGTTTGTTACTGAATCTGGGGTCAATACTTCAAAATCGCTTGATGAACTCATTTTTAGTAAATTTAAAATCAACTCAACACACACAGCTCAAAGTAACAGAGTAAGGTATCCCGCCAATATTTTATAGTTTTTCTTATTTTGAATTTGGAACACGCGGCGTCGCGCGCCGGCCGCTCCGCCCAATATTTTTAATTTTGCACTGGCTGTTTATACCATGTTTCATTGTTGTTCGTGAATGCGCCCTATCTATTTTTTTTAAACCATTACCAATGAGGTAACTTTATGGTTGACTATGTAACCAAATTCAGTTCTATTTTTAAATTTCTTTTACTCCCTAGGGTGGAACGAAGAGTTTTGGACCCGCTGCTCAGTTTAAATATACATCACTTTCCGAATATGAGAAATGAAAATAAATTGCCCCATGGAATGGAATAGGAATGACCAGACTCCATAAACATAATTTATGTTTATGAAAATTTAATTGAAAAAAAACAAAACAGTAACGAGTATGTAGGACGTAGTGTAGGGTACATAATGTATTGTTAAATACTGGCTTGTTTCCATTATTAACTTTAGCTATTATGAAACTGATAACTATAAAAACATTTCTGAAATAAAAGCAGACAGAAATCAAAATACAAGTACTGTAGTAGGTATTCTACATTAATATTAGCAATGTTCTATGCCTCTTCATCCCAGCCCCTTTTCAAATGGCAACGTATGGTTAAAATAATGTATGGGAATGACATAAGCTAACACTTAGCTCCTGTTAAACCCATACATTGTCACTCTATTCTACTAGCGTTAATTTTAGTAGAATAGAGTAGGCCCTTTGTTAGTTATGTAAAATTAATTATTTTTATTCAAATAAAGTTTACATAAAGCGCATTTCCTTAAGTAAACAGTTAAACACTCGAAATCCGTTCGTCCAATTCTGTGTTTACTTAAAAAGTCTTTACAGAGCCGCATTTAGATATTTATTAACTCAACAAAAGACGGTATTAAAGAAGAAGATAAAAAAAGAAGAAATAAAAACCGCCTTCAAAAACCTAAAAATACAAACAAAAACAGATTCAAAATAAAAAAATACTTTAATAGCCCCACCCGACTTCATTAGACGTTTTTTATTAAATTTGATATGCGTATTGGTGATGTGAATATTATTTACTAGCGGCCGCCCGCGGTTTCACCCGCGTGGTTCCCGTTCCCGTAGGAATATCGGAATAAAAAGTATTTTATGTTTTAATCTAGGCTATTTACTATCTGTGTGCCAAATTTCAACAAAATCCGTTTAGTAGTTTTTGCGTGATTGAGGAACAAACATCCAAACATCCAAACCCACAAACTTTCACTTTTATAATATTAGTAGGATTGCTTTTTAGTGCTTTTAAATTTTGAATCTGTTTTTGTTTTTATTTTTTAGGTTTTTGAAGGCGGTTTTTCTTTTTTTTTAAAGGTTTTTTATTTTCAACTTTTTGTGGTATGTAAGCGTGTAATATTCTTTTCAACACACTTGCTCGTAAAGTGAGCCCTAATACATCGCTTTTAGAGCCATAAACCGAGCTATAACAAACGCGTGCAATAATAATAGGTCTTTACCTATGAAATTGCCGATTTGTATGGAGATTTTTCAAGAAGTTGCATTTTTCATAATTGCATTTTCTTTGTTCATTTAACAACCATGAACACTCATGTAACAAAACTTTTATGTACTAATGTTTGAACACTATGCTAACTTATTTCCATTTAAGATAAGCGAAAAAATAAGTTTTGGTTAAGTTACAACCCCTTCGGTCACCCTTTTTTTGCTCACAAAAAAAGAGTCACTTTCAAGATCTTTTTTTTTAATGTCACGAAAGCTAAAATATGGACTTTATTTTTACTGATAGTTAACTATCATGATCATAATTCGATGTAATATTCACGATTTTGTTAAAATTTTAAATTATAGAAGTTATTATTTTCTCTGTATGTGACAAAATATCGGCAATTTTATAGGTAAAGACCTAATATATAAAACACTAGGTTGTTATAGAATTATCCCTACAAAGTTAAATTAGTAACTTACTGCAAGTTCTATGCGAGTAAACACATAGCATTTCCAATTTAACCGGGTAATACAGTTATTTTTTTTAGTAACAACAAAGAGGTTTTATGCCGCTGAAAACTCATATACATTTTTGGAATATATAAATGTGTAAGTCCTTAATTATGTCAAACAAATATTTATTAATATTAAATTATTAATTATTCACAATATTTTGTTATAAAATATTTAAATATTTGCATTTTATCACTTAGAATTATAATTTTGAAGTAGGCTGTATGCCTACCTACCTATTTGTTCGCAAAATATTCCTGCATTGGGCGTGTGAAAAAAACAAAAAAAAAACCTTCCCATAATTTTCATATTTTGTTTTTGTCATATTTGTTGCTGTGTGGTAAATTATTTTATTTTTTCCTCGCAAATGTGTTGAAAAACGTCGTATGAAACTCGTGAGCTTTTGCTTATTGCATACTCGGCTGAGTAACGCCCTCGCCTGCGGCTCGGGCTGCAACCCACAGCCTTGTGTGCAATGAGCAACCTAAGCTAACTTGTCTCATAATGTACTATTAACTTTATATGTTTTCAAAATGCCCATTACTCAATTTCCAAAGGAATACCGTTGTACCTTCTTAGTCCAAGTATAGTCCAGAACGTAGCATACAGACCATAGCTCGGTTTGTTTTGGATTTTCATAAGCCTACCAATATCTGAATCACAATACATATCCTATTTGAGTTTGAAGACTTATGGCTGTTACAGCTGATAAGTTTCTTGCGCCCGTTCTTCTTGTCAGCTAAAAAAGTCTGGAACGGGTGGTAGGAAAATATAGACGATTCAAAAGTACTTAATAATTAAGTTTATTTGAATAAAGCTTTTTTGACTTTGACTTTGTCTTTGATCCTTGGATATCTTTGAGGTCCAAGGTTTAATGTCAAATTAAAAAAACTACACTTAAGGTATCTCTTTTCCAACAAAAAAAAACAGCTAATTCGGTTCATAAATAACAAAGTCGTCAAGGTAATTAATGCAAAATCATAGTATTTTCAGGATTACTTGAAAACTACTGATCAGATCTGAAAAAAATTGAATGGGACCATTATGTAAGAAAATTTAATCAAACAAAGAAAGAATCATCAAAATCGGTCCATAAATAACGAAGATATGCGCGAACAACGATAAAAAAGTCGTCAAGATAGTTAATGCAAAATCATAGTATTTTCAGGATTACTTGAAAACTACCCGATCTGAAAAAAAATAAATGGGACCATCTCGCAACAAAAGTCAATCAAACAAAAAAAGAATCATCAAAATCTATCCATAAATGACGGAGATATGCGCGAACAACGATAAAAAAACATACAATCGAATTGAGAACCTTCTTCTTTTTTTGAAGTCGGTTAAAAAATAAATTTCTTCGATAGAACCCGTCTTGCCTTATAAAATATACAACTTAATAGGTAGGTAGTAATGAACCCATAATTACCCTTAGGCACGGTAAAGAAATGTACCAGTATTCTAACTCGACCCTGACCTTGAAATACGTAACTTGAGCCGCGCGGTACGTCAACATTCGATAGGGCTGCCCACATCTGTATCTGTATGTACAAAACTTGAAACAAACTCAAGTAGGTAGATGAAATTAAGATAACAGTATCGAGATAGGTCTCTATCTACCTGAGTTTGTTTCTAATTTTGTGATTGTGTGTTATATTTTATAAATAACGGTGATACCGTGTTAGGTTGCCTAATAATTCAAAAGGTTATCATTTTGCTTTTAAATTATATTTTGACATCTACAATTTATTATATGGTTTGATATTTTGGTAATAAAAGAATAGAAAAAATATCTTATATCTTATATATAGTTAGTATTTAATTAGGTAACAATAAATTCCCATTTTGGGTATCAAAAATACTGAATACAGCGTACTGAAATACTAAGTGCCCTAAGTGGACGACGGACTGAGGGCGACTACAAATATTGAAAATGGGTGACTTTAGATACAAATTGAGTAACTAGTTATTTAGAACGGGCGACCAATTTTCTATTTGGGTGACAACCGTAGGGCACACAAAACATTTAAAATTTGGCATATATTTTATTTAAAAAAAGCGACTATCAACCTAAACGAGGTGACCAATTTTCTACAAAGGTTTTTCTTATTGTTCATTAATTTTTAGTTTTAAATTCATGAATTGTAAAAAATATGTTTGTATGGTGGCGGTTAAGGTGTTAATATTATTACCCTAACTTAATTTTAATGACTTGTGAGCCTATAGTTGCAATTTGCCATTGAAATTACAACTATCACGCTCACTGGTCACAAATACAAAACCACCGTTCGTTCGTCACTACTCACTGCGGCGCGGCGCATTCGCGACTGTTGTATACCGAGTGCAGACCGACCTCGAGGCGCATATGTATGGCTCGCATTTTGGACCGTTTGTACTAAGTTATAATACTGATACATTTCTTTACCGGGCCTCAGGTAGGTATAAAAATATTTTATATCAGCAGCCTTGGAGTGCACTATTAAATAGTACCGACGTAATAATCTTATAAAACATTATTATGGCGTTGCTAGTCGATCATAAAAATAATCTTAAACTAAGTATTAATACATTCTCATGACAATAATTACACATTGAAGTGTCATCGTTTAACTATGAAAGTTAAATTGTGGTGTGACATCTTGTGAAGTGATAACATTCAACAGCCGATATGTGACTTTTGCAGTTTCTTTTTCTCATGAATCTGAACTTTTGCAAATAAATTCATTGTTATTCATAGCTTTTACTCATCTACGGCGGCAACCAGACAGTCACAATAATGTGGGGTCTGTTTAATGCTACTAATTTGCTGAAATGCGAAGTTATTGACAATTTTGAAAAAATATTTATGAATTACAAATTAAAATAATAATAATATGTGCTCTATCGCATAGTATACCAGTAAATTATTGATAATCGTGGTAAATATGTAGGTACGTAGTAATTAAGAGAGAGTTTGGCACCATCGCTTTGTCGGATTTCTTCGTTACAAAAGCTCGGAGATCAAAGTAAGTTATGTTATCTAATATTTGTATTTCGCATTTATTGTAGTTTTAAAATAAATCATTTATTATAGGCACAAACTTAAAAAAAAAACTTTAAAAATAAAGATAGATTACATTCAAATAAATTAAAATATCACATTCCCTTAGTTCGTCTCTTGCCAAATTCCCTTTTTACCGCTGTACAAATAGTTGAAATAGACTGCGCGCAATCCCATCCTCTCGGAGGTTGCAAATAGAAAAGGACTTACGGTTTATATTGAGGGATTGATGAGGTAGATAAACTATTCGCGGAGGGATCTCTTAGATTAGAGCAATGGATTTTCGATTCGGAGAGATGAAGATGCAAACATTTAAACTCAGTCTCTGTATTTTATGTAGAGATAGGGAATTTTAAGTTTTAACTCCTTACCTATGCAATATGCATTAGGTATATCCAATGTTTCTAAATTTTCCGTTTCAGTTGTTAAAATACTACATTATACTTACCTATCTGTAGATTGCACTAATTAGCGCCACAATCTTGCATTAGGTACTCTTTTTGTGACATCTTATTTGCGTTCTTTTTATTGTGGATACAAATCTCAACTGTCGCAAATAACAGAAATCTGTCTGTTCGTGGTATTCGTTACAGTTTTTACGAACTTTTTGGATTTGTAGCTATTTGGCAAAATGTAAAAAAGCACTGCGTTATGTAAGATACAGTTTTGCAAAGATAGATGTTGGATGCAGTTGCAATTTAGTGAGAATTAGTTATTTCTTAATCACCAAAAGTATTGAGCAAAGCATTCAAGTGACTCGGCTAGTTCTTTTCCCAAAACACTTTTAACTACTTTTGCATATTGTATTTATGTCACTTTATGTAATTTTTTTTTATAAATTTGAGTAAGTATACCTACCTACTTTAAATAAATAAGTTGGCTTTCAAAAAGTTTTGTGGCCAGCAAGTAATCACAGATTCAGAAGACCTCGAGAATCGAGAGGTTTTGCGGTTGTTTTAACTTGCCACTTGAAATTAACTATCTTTTGTTTCGAGTGGCTAAACACAGATTATAAATAATAATTTCCTTATGTAACGGAACGTTATGCTCTTTTTGGCCTACTGTAAGGAGAGTAGGTGGTGGTTGACAGACGGGCAGCGGTGAAGACGTAGTTTTGGTTCATTATTTTATTTGTAATATAACACATTTTATTCGCACTAATCTTTCATTCCACTCAGTCCATTTGCTTTCATGGTCCTTTGTCGCCGAAGTATTTTCATTTTACCGTAGTTTTTCCATAATTCATTTTGAAAATTTTTCACCATCTGTCAAAAGTGTCATTACGTTTTTGTTTCGGAATTTTTCATCGTAAGTATTCATAATATTTTTTTCATGATCATTACGCGTTCGAAATCACGTATCGCCATGACATCATCGCAATCATCGCATCATTCTTCACGATCATCGTCGTCCAAGTTGTCGGTCGCAGAAAAATCTTCATTGAAAGCGGATGCCCAAGCTCGCTACGCGCGACGTATCGCCGAGGTGGAGCGCGAGCTAGCGCGCGCCGAGCTGACCGCCGAGATTGCTGCTATTGACGCCAACGACAGTGTACTTGAAGATGGTGCTTCTTTGTCACACGTCGACGCCTGGTTTGATGGAGCCGACCGCAATGATGCTGTCGAACAGGACACCACCGTGACCGCAGCCGCCGAAGTGCGTATCACCCCCGCGAGCGCATCATTACCTCTCGCACCAGTGACAGCGCTTTTGGCACCTGCAGTCGCAACGCATGCCTTGACGGCTGACACGGCTCCGCTGATACCGGAGGCACAGCTTATGCCACCGACCCCGGCACACATTTATGCCCAAGAACAAAGTTTTTCTCTGGTAAACAATGTAGGAGGAGAGGTGAGTATGCCTTCTTTTTCTGCTACGGCTGACGCGCCTTGTACTATTCGTCAGTCGCCGCCTATTGTAGCCATGAGTATGCCTTCCGTTTCCGCTGCGGCTGACGCGCCTTGTACTATTCGTCAGTCGCCGCCTGTTGTTGCTGCCCCTTGTAATGATATTCAAAATCTCGCTAACGCCATAGCTACTTTGGCAAAGGGAGCGCCATGTAAAGTATCTTCCTTACCAAAGTTTAGCGGGAAATCGCACGAGTGGCTAAATTTCAAAAGAGTTTATGACATCTCAAGCTCGTCATACTCTCGACTAGAAAATATCGCTCGACTTGGAGAAGCTCTCACTGGTGAAGCCTATGATTCAGTCAGTACTTTATTACTTACAGCAGATGAGCCCGATATTATTTTGCGTGCTCTTCAGCGCCGGTTCGCCCGTCCGGAGCAGCTTCTCGCGCACGAGCTCTTGTGCATTCGATCCCTACCGAGACTGACGTTAGTCGAAAAGGATTTGGGTAATTTCGCCGCCAAGGTAAGAAGTTGCGTTACAACCATAAAGCTATTAAATCAGTATGAATATTTGTACTCACGAGATTTGCTTAATAGCTTACTCTTTAAACTGACGCCTTATCTTAAATATAAGTGGTCGGATTATGCCGCGGCGCATTATACGCCGCCTTTGACCTCACCTAATTCGCTGTCATTGTTAGAAATGTTATCCAACTTTTTAGAAGAAGAGGCCGATCGCAATTTGATGTTTTTACCTTCAATTTCCCTTTATAATCAACCGCTACCTCACAATAGTCAAAGTACAGGTATTGGTAAACCAGTGTACAGAGACAATAAAAAAACCACAGCGGTTCATACTACTAACACGAATAAGTCTGACGATGTCACTTGTTTGTATTGTCTGGAGCCACATAGGCTTAACTTATGTACCAAATTCTTATCTCTTTCAATAAATGACAGGTGGACATGGATACGTGAGCACAAAGTCTGTGCCAAATGTTTGAAGAGTAGAAGCCACCAGTGGTCGAAGTGCCGTGCGAAGCCCTGCGGTGTGGGTGATTGTAGGCAGCGCCATCACAAGCTACTGCATGCACCAGCGCCCCCGCCGGCCCCACCTGCATCTGCGCCTCAACCAGCCTTCTACACAACGTCAAGTCCAGAGCAGCCTGCCGCAGAAGTAGTTGCTGCCTCGACAGCGCTGCAACAAACTTACACTTGTAGTTCGCTTGCTCGTAGTACAGTATTGTTAAAAATAGTAGCGGTAGTGCTTACTGGGCCACTTGGTACATTGCAAACGTATGCTTTGTTGGACGAAGGCTCCACTGCCACTGTCATTGACGCTGAAGCTGCGCGACAAATTGGTGCGTCCGGGTTTAAAGGCCGCATTGATTTGGACGGCGTCGGCGGCATGCGGAGGCGTGACGTTCCAATTGAGTACGTAGACTTTGACATTCGTGGCAAATACTGCGATGAAGTTTACTCAGTTAAAAACGCACGTGCGGTGAAGTCATTGTCTATACGTCCACAAACCATACGCACCGTGGACGTCATAAGTAGCGCTCATTTAGTGGACTTAGTAAAGTTCGTCACTTACGAAGACGCCAAACCAATGGTGTTGCTCGGTGCTGGTGATTGGCCGCTTATTTTGAGTAAAAATGTACGCGTTGGTACACGCTCACAGCCGGTCGCCTCATTGACAGCATTGGGGTGGGTTCTCCACGGTTGTATACCTAATAGTTCGAGGCCTGTTGAGTTTTTATTTCATACTGCAGAAACTGACGCTAATTTGGATGAACTGATTCGTGATCACTATCGTTTGGATTCCATAGGGGTATCGAACAACGTAAAACTCAGTTCATCCGATGAGCGTGCTCTCAGAATTTTAGACTCAACGGCAGAGCGACTTCCAAGCGGACGTTTTGAAGTCGGTTTGTTATGGAAAGAGGAAAATCTTAATATCCCTAATAGTGTTGGCTTAGCACTTAGTAGGCTTAGAAGCTTAAAGAAAAAGCTTGCGAAAGACTCATCGCTATTAGTTGCGTATGATAAAAATGTAAAGGCCTTCGTTGATAAAAAATATGCTGAAAGGTGTAGCTCAGCGCCATTAACCCGTCGTTTCTGGTATTTACCGCATTTTGCCGTAGTGCACCCACTCAAGCCGGGAAAGGTTCGCGTTGTGCATGACGCGGCTGCAAGGGTACAGGGAGTTAGTCTGAACTCTATGCTACTAACGGGTCCGGACCTCCTTCAGCCGCTTATTGCATTACTGTTTAGGTTTAGAGAGGGTCGGGTAGCGATTACGGCAGATATACGTGAGTTTTTTATGCAAATTAAAATTATAAAGGAAGATCGCGATGCGCTACGTTTTCTGTGGCACGAGGATGGTCCAGATTCAAAGATAGTGGAGTTCAGAATGACATCTGTAATTTTTGGGGCCGCGTGCTCACCTTGTGCTGCGATCTATATTAAAAATAAAAACGCAGAGGAGTTTCGTGACGATTATCCTAATGCTGCTGAAGCTATTATTAAAGATCACTATATGGATAACTATATAGGCAGTTTGGATGATCCTGCTGAGGCTTCAAAACTTGCCGCCCAAATCATTAAGGTTCACGCTAGTGCTGGTTTTGAAATAAGAGATTGGGCAAGCAATAGTGTTGAAGCTTTAGCGGATATTCCATATAATCTCCGCTTACCAGAATTTGCCACTAAAGATATGTGTCACAATGTGTCCATTGACCTTAGGATATTAGGTTTAATTTGGAATCCTCATGATGATACATTTAGTTTTAAGTTTGATTTCCCTGTTTTAGTTAACTTCACTAAGCGCAATATTTTGAAAAGTTTGATGCGAGTGTATGACCCTCTTGGCTTGCTGTGTATTTTGGTAGTTAGAGGTAGAATTTTGTTCCAAAATATTTGGCGTAGTGGTGTTGGTTGGGACGACGCTATCACCGCGGATGATCAGCAGAGTTGGGAAAAATGGATGCTTGACTTAAAATCCGTTTCTGAACTGAAAATCCCGCGGTGGTATTCCACTCACGTAGAGTACGAGAGTTGTCAACTTCACGTTTTTTGTGACGCCAGCGAGCACGCTTATGCTACTGTTGCATACTGGCGTTACGTTTTTCATAACGGAGAGGTGAAGTTGACGCTCATCGGGAGTAAGGCTCGCGTGTCGCCCTTGAAGTCGACCTCAATCCCAAGACTTGAATTGCAAGCAGCTCTCATTGCTGCTCGATTTGCTGATACCATCACTCGTGAACATAAGAAAAAGCCAAGTAGAATTTTCTTTTGGTCAGATTCCAAAACCGTACTTTGTTGGCTACGTAACGATGCTAGAACCTTCAAGCCGTTCGTTTCTCATCGCGTGGCTGAAATTTCGGAGTTGTCTGTGGTTGATAACTGGCGTTGGTGTCCTAGTAGTATGAATGTAGCTGACGATGCCACTCGCTATACTTCAGGACCTCTGGCTTCAGACCACAGATGGTTTGTTGGCCCACCTTTTTTATATCTTCACGAGTCTGATTGGCCCCAGGAGGCTTTAGTTACTTCTCTTAACGACTTTCCCGACATGGAATCTTTAGAATTAAAGCGTAAAGAGTTAGTATCAGTACAAATCGAGCACCAATATTTTCTAACTGGTGTTTGCGCCGACCCCAGTCGCTTTTCAAAATATAATCGTTTATTACGCGCGACAGCTTTGGCACATAAGTTTATCAAAATTCTACGTGCTAGGGTTAGGGGTAACCGAGATATTGTTCCAGATCTCACGGTTGACGACTTGCAACTGGCAGAACGTCATATCCTTCGCCTAACTCAAGCTACGTCATTTAGAGAAGAGATTGATCAACTTATGAATAACAAACCTGTCCCACCAACAAGCAAACTGTTCAATCTTTCCCCTTTCTTGGACGATCATGGCTTGATACGCCTGGGTAGCCGTATAGGTTTAATACGGGGCGTCGATAATGATGCAAAGTTCCCCGTTATTTTGGACGGCCGAGCCTCTGCCGTACGACTATTAGTCATGCGATACCACGAGAAAGCCGCACACGTAAACCACGAAATGGTAATAAACGAGCTCCGCCAAAGATTCTGGATTCTTCCCCTCCGGAGTACAGTGAAAGCTGTTATTAGACTCTGTCGGACCTGCCAGTTACGACGAACGAAGACGTCTGTTCCACCAATGGGAGATTTGCCTGCCCAAAGGCTGCAGTACGGTCAGCGCCCCTTCACTTGTTGTGGCCTAGATCATTTTGGGCCCTATAATATTACCATCGGACGCCGTCACGAAAAACGATATGTCGCTTTGTTTACGTGCCTTACGACAAGGGCTGTCCATTTGGAAGTTGCATCAAGTCTGTCTGCTGATTCCACCATTATGTGTGTACGTCGGTTTATTGCCCGCAGAGGATGTCCCAAAGAGATTTTATCAGACAATGGCACCTCCTTCGTGTCTGCAGCGAAACAATTGGGAGACTTTGCAACGAACGCTGGCATTCAGTGGAAATTCATCCCGCCATCAGCCCCTTCGATGGGTGGGGCCTGGGAACGCTTAGTTCGGACGGTCAAAGCAGCGTTGAACGTAACTCTCAAGGACTCATCGCCTAAGGAAGAAGTTTTAATCACCTTACTTCTGGAAGCCGAAAACATTGTGAATTCACGGCCCCTTACCTACGTATCCAGTAACCAAGAAGACGCTGAAAGCCTTAGTCCCAACCATTTCTTGATAGGCACTTCATCGTCGGCGCTTCCAAGCACTAGCCTAGATGATAGTGACTTGAACTGCAGAACGTTGTGGCGACAAGCTGTCCGGTTGTCGGATCATTTTTGGCGCCGATGGCTCAAAGAATACCTTCCAACGTTACTACCACGACGTCAATCTAAAGACAGCCATAAAAACTTGGAGGTTGGAGAGTTAGTTTTTGTAGTAGATGGGAATCTACCTCGAGGAGTTTGGCCTCGGGGTGTTGTTACAAACATTTTCCCAGGCCGAGACGGCATCGTAAGGGTGGTGGAGCTCCGTACGGCAGGAGGTATTTTGAAGCGGCCAGTTAGAAAGGTAGTGCGCCTCTGCTGCACGGAGGGGGGAATGTAACGGAACGTTATGCTCTTTTTGGCCTACTGTAAGGAGAGTAGGTGGTGGTTGACAGACGGGCAGCGGTGAAGACGTAGTTTTGGTTCATTATTTTATTTGTAATATAACACATTTTATTCGCACTAATCTTTCATTCCACTCAGTCCATTTGCTTTCACCTTATATAATTCCTATATAATCCTTAATAAATAGTAAAGACATCAGCTTCTGTATTAATTTACTACTTACTTTGTCACTAATATCATTGTAGGCCTTTAGACGCATAATACCACATACGCAAAATACCACCTTTACGCAATACGCCATAAACGCAAAATATCACTTACCCAAAATACCAACTTAGCAAAACACCAACTTTGATTTACGCAAAATACCAACTACGCATAACACCAACTTTTTCGTAAATGACTGATTGAAAAAAAAATGTTTGTACTTTGATTTGCTACCAGTAGTAAGGACTCCCGTTGACGGCTGTGGGGAATATGCTGACCGAATCTGATGAACAGGTATGATAAGACCTCCTTTACATTCATGCTAGCCTGGTACTTTTCAATAGACCGATTGCCCTGTTAGACCAACTCAGCACTCCTGCTTTGAGAGCTGTGGGGATAATGCTGACCGGATCTGATGAACAGGTACTTTGATTAGCTCCTTTACATTCCTGATAGCCTAGTTTTAAGCATAGTCACAAAATTGATATAACCCAGCTAGGATAGTTGATTATTATGCGTCTTTAGCGAAATAGTTTCTTAGGCCGCTCCACTTCAGTGACAAAATAATTCTAAGTCCCAGGTGGTGTTTTGCGTTTATAGGATTATACGTAGTTGGTATTTTACGTATATTTTTCTACAAATCCGCAAAACACCACAAAATCTCGAGTTGGTATTTTGCTTTTGTGGTATTATGCGTCTAAAGGATTGTAGGTATAAGAGTATAATTAACAATAAGTTTTACTAGTATTTTCCTTAAATTTTGAAGAATATTATGTGACTCGCAAAAAGTTACAATCTTACAGCATAAAAATTGAGTAATTAATGTTACAAAAGTTTACAATAATCACACTAATGTGCATAAAATTAACCTTATAATATCATAAAGCCAACTAAATTTAACTGCATTGAAATATTCTGCCGCATCCAACGCGATGTTACACCCGATTAAACATTTTATTTTCTATTGTTTTGTCTTTTTGTAGTTTGTTTAAAAGTCGTGAATTATGACCGTTGCATTGCCTCGTGCATTGTTAATATCTTTCTAAGACCAGATTCACATTTAGATAAGTGTTAATGTTAAAATTAAATGTGGGACAGGTGCTTTGAATATTATTCCCACGTCTGATCCTAGCACCATTTTACAAATATCTTGGTAAACGCGTGAAAATCTGCCGCTACGTCTTTGTTTGGTTGGTATGTTTGGCAATTTAAGTAGGTATGTATCTCATAGCGTATCACAACATTATAATTATGTTACAACTTGATTTAATGTTATCGCGAATCGAACAAACGTCATGAATTTTATTGAGCTTTAGTAAATGCTACAGCCGACAGATCTTCACAACTATTTTTAGTTGATCTATACACATCAACTTTGTCTAGGGATACAGGTGTTATTTTCATACAAACAAGGTAACTTTGAAGCCTTGGTTTTCTGTGTAGGGATGTACCGTGCTGTAATCTGATGATGGCCATCCACGGACTGAATGGAGTAGATTCAGATCGCTATACACACCCAACTGATTTGATCAGCATTCTAAAAGATTAATGGGTTAGAGTTCTCAGTTTGAGAATTTCCATACATTTTCATGCTATTTTCGCGGTTTTTTTAAACATGTTCATTACGTTTTTAGAATGCTGGTCAGATCAGTTGGGTGTGTATAGCAATCTGAATCTCCTCCATTCACTCCCTGGATAGCCGTCAACAGATCACAGCAAAGTACATTCCTGGCAGAAAACCAAGGCTTCAAAGTTACCTCGTTTGTATGAAAATAACACCTGGTATCCCTAGACAAAGTTGATGTGTGTATATCGTAAAAACTTAAACTCAATTTTGAGGTGACTAATAAAAGTCTTTTTGTCGATACGAGTATCTAATTACATTAAACCACCGAATCCAATGACACTTTCACTTTAGTAAGCTAAAAACCTTCCGGACACTACCCATGACTTCACTCCCATGCAATTTACTTATATATATTTTTTACGCCTCTTTACTCCCATGCAGTGCCGGATTCACTGTCTTGGCCGCCCTAGGATGTAGTACCAGCCGCCTCTTATTTTGAATGGCGTTGCTGGTCTGCCGCCCCCCTAGGCCCTCGCCGCCCCGAGGCCGCGGCCTATATACGGCCTATTGACAAATCCGGCACTGCTCCCATGGCATCCTCAGATTTATGTGACCCTGGTACTTAACATTTAAAATTATTATTTACGAGTGATGACCATACTTTGGACTTCAGGATATTAAAAACAGGCCAGTTCCCAAGATCTATCTCACAAAAAAAGAAACTTCAGTAAATTTCTGAGACACTAAAAGACTTTTCTATTGACGGAACTGAAAAAAACTATCAATGGGGTTTAGCTTTTGTAATATAAACTATAAAGTATCTTATTAAACGTCATTTATAGTCAAGTTGGTAAAAAATGGTGGTCAAGTTTCTAGTCCAAATGTCTCAGTCGTAGAGAGCCTTTGCGGCATATTTCAGTAGGTGTCTGCGTTAACGAGTGTCGTGCAGTGCGCGTTATCACCTGCGCAGGCGGCGCTTTGTTTACATTACTATCTACGTGAGTAATATTGTCTTACGCGTGTCCCTGATAACGCGATACTGTAGGGCGGTGTGATAAGGAAATCTTTTGAATATTACGAAATTGAATTCTTAAACTAAACCATGAATTCAGTCGGAGTGTCATACGTAAAAAATACACGTACCATATTCTAACTATCTAACTTGACGAATGAAAAAGTTTCTTTTAGGAGTCGCGATCACGAGGAACTCAATGGCGTGACCCAGCGATTGCGAAGGTCAAGCAACTTCCGCGAAGATCATGGTTTGTTGGGTGACCAAAAATTTACTATCCTTAGCTCCTCCCTGCTTCTAGAAGGCACATTAAGTCGTTGGTCCCGGCTGCATTTGCAGTCATTAACTCCCACCTATCCGCATTGGGCATGCGTCACCACGCATGCCCAATGCGGATACCCATTACCATACCCATTACCATAGGTAGGAGGATGGGCCCATAACCCACCGGTTATGGGCTCATCCTCCTTATCCATCATAAGGAAAGCCAGTGCCCCAGCAGTGGGGACATTAAAAATGGCTGATGGTCAATTTGCTTTTAGAGTAATATTACACGTATGTATGAAGTGTCCAAAATATGCTTGTCTCGTCAACAAGGCCTACCTATACGAAAATTACGAAATTCACATTAAATTTATTTAAGTCTGTACCTATACTTATTTTTTTAGAAAAAAATGTTTAGCTTGTGCGACCACGAACTGTTGTCTTTTATTTAGGTATAATGGTCTCATGTAGTGCGTGACAATGTTATATCTTTACGAGAATAAAGTTGTTTAAACTTTAAGTATATTTTCCACCAAAATTATTACTTACTACTGAATATAATTTCAAGAATAATAGTCTTAATTTTCTGCAGTCAATAGCAGTGACTAAAAAGGTGAAATCACCTCGAAAAGCGTGGAGATTAGTCTCGAACAACTCGACTAGACCACAATAAAGTGCCTTTATTTGGTATCTTTGTTATTATAATAATCCCTAAGTTTGTTCTAAATCACCTAAGATTAGGACTTATACCTAGGGTACTAATCATTCTTTACTTCAACCACAGAACAGATATAAGTGCCTCACTTAAAGCTTAAATTTGTTTAACATAATAATATACCTGATAGATAACTATACCTGCCTACCATAAAAAACCTGTCAAGAGCGAGTCGGACTCGCGCACCGAGGGTTCCGTACCATCATATTTGCACCATTAAACCACACTGCAGAGTACAATAATAAAATTAGTATTGCAGTTTTAGGTCAGCGCCATCTCTTGACTGATAGTGGAACGAATGTTAACTTTTTTATAAATTTGATGATTTCTAAAAAAGTGTGCTATATTGAGACATCGTTTTATTTTTCCTGTAATATTAAAGGTGCTCTTTCACCGGGAGCATTCACGTGTACTGTAACATTATAGATTCGTCTTTGAGCCTTACATTACAATAATACCTCCCTGACTGACGAGCATTCGCGTGTTTCTCCTCCTTCACTGATGTATGCCCGTTTTGTACCATTACAAGGTGCGCATTGTAATGCTCGGTTCTCCTCCTTCATTGATGTAATGCTCAAATCTGTAACGTTACATTACACATGAATGCTCCCGGTGAGGGAGCACCTTTATATAAACTGCTATCACATAGAATTATTTCAGATTTTTCTCTTTGCAAACTTCGGAG
Source organism: Agriphila geniculea (assembly GCA_943789525.1). Classification (NCBI taxonomy): domain Eukaryota; kingdom Metazoa; phylum Arthropoda; class Insecta; order Lepidoptera; family Crambidae; genus Agriphila; species Agriphila geniculea. The sequence continues at coordinate 27,114,015 of OX038871.1, forward strand.
ATAAGGGGGGAACAGTATTTTTTTTACATTTTTCGTCAAAAGTCGAAAACTATACGGCTTAAAAAAAGAAAAAATGATTAAAAACGTGCAAACGGCGCTCTTTCATATGATACCCCACATGCCCTAGTAGCTCCACTTCAAATTTTTAAGAACCCTTTTCAGTCCCTGTTGTAAAAAATATATTGATTTTTCTATTTATTTCTTATTTGCAAAATAGTTGGGCATATGTCATCTTAAACCATTTCAAGTTGATACCATTAGTAGTTCTCGAGATATCCAGCTGTGACAGACAGACAGACAGACTGAGTCACACCATAAGGGTTCCTTTTTTACCATTTTGGTACGGAACCCTAAAAACTATCTTGCTGCACAGAATAGATAATAAGTACTACGTTTCGTTGTTAATCATGAACTTTACACACTGAAAGTATTTAGATACGTATGAAAGACTGAGCATTCTATGAAATTATTCAGTCGAAATACATTCATGGTTGAAGTTCTGATTATTTATTAAATACCCCTCATTGTAAGTGTCAACACAGATCTATTCAACGAGTCATTGCTATTTTTTTGCTACATAGTTTGTTAACCAAACAACGTATACAATAAAACAAAGAAACTTCGATAACAATATTAACTACTATAATAAAGAACTAATAATAGTTATTAAACAAACATACAATAAGTACATCAAACGTATTATTATTATACAATATTTTTAAAGTTAAAAATATATAAGCTGTCACCAATGTTAGACAGTTGAGAAAAAGGGTAAACACTAAAAAGCGTAGGTAAGTAATACCTACAAGTACAACAAAATGTAATTATACAAAGTGTGACTTCTTTATTATAGTAGCTAAATAACTTCACAGCTATTTAGCTACTATAATAAAGAAGTATTAACAGTAAAAAGTTAATAAATAACAAAAGTGACTGCCAGTGACGAGGACACAGGCACGTATAGGTGCCGGCATATAACTTGGCAAGACAAAGATGAGACAAAACATGCGCCGTGTTAAGTGTTTATAGCTACTGCGCATCTTTTGTCTCGTTTTTTACGTGCCGGGCGGTATATCCAATTTAAATAATAATTTGAATTAGTCCTGTTCTGTGTGTTCTGGTGGACCGACGATCTGGTGAAGGTCGCGGGAAGTCACTTGATGCGGGCAGGGCAGAACCGATCGTCGTGGAGATCCTTAGGGGAGGCCTATACCCAGCAGTGGGTGTCGTGCGGCTGATATGATGATGATGATGATGTGTGTTCTGGATTTCAGGAGGAGATAAATATCAACTATCCTCCCTTCTGGATAGGTGCCTGTTTGGACCCATCGCCAATGGTGGCTGATGTGATGGCTGGCATCCTCTTGACACCCTGAGCGGAGACCACCTTCACCTCGAAGTTAGGAAGGTTTATAAATAGCCTCTTTTGAATTTCTTTGACACACATCTTCATTATATTGTACGCCTCCGATTTAGTTAGAGCTTTAAAAAAAAAATAGTCGTGTTAGCATAAAGCACAAATAATATCAATATTCCATGCAGATTATTATTAATATTATGTATTTTCACAGCGTGTATAATGTATTACTTTACAACCGATAATGGCTCCTGATACTGATACTGAAAGTTTTGAAACTTCTCATAACCTTAACTATTCCTCTACCCATTCAACTCATAAATCTATCTCCAGCGATATAAGCATACTAAATAATTTATTGACTTATCATAACAACAAGGGGCCAACTTAATTGAAGTTGACGTTACCTGTAATGAGGAGAGAATAAATCGTGAGTATTGCATACTCACAAGGTTTATAATTGTTATCCAAGATGCTCAGGCAAAACATTCCACCAAAGCCATGTGCGGCAAAGGGAACTTTTACGCAAGCCGCCAAAAAGTCCAGGTAGTACAGTTGACCTCCTTGGCCATCGTCATACCCTGCCACCAGCAAGTTCGCCAGGCAAGGGGTCTGGAAAGTCAAAGGTCAGGATTTCCTAGCCCTTATTATTTTTATACAGGCTGCATTTTTATTCACTCTCCAAATTTTAAGGATGTGTTCAGTCCATGAAATGAGTCTGAACGACTTTCTCCATGAAACGTGTGTCAAAATACGCCACAAAATTTTGGTCCCACACTAATATGCCACAAAATTCCTTACTAAACTGATAAGTGATCTCTCTGATGTGTATGGAGAGTATTTTTTTAACCCTAAGTTTCTTAGAGAAAGTTGTTCATTTTCATGGACTGAACACATCCAAATTGGAGACTGAATAAACACACCCTGAAACAAAACTGAATAAAAACAAAGACAGTATAAGACTTCTTTACATGGGGTGGGACTGCAAGGGCTATTGTCAAAGTTTGATTGCCATTGAATATCAGGTATTAGATTAGTTATTTTGTGGTATTAATGGAAGTAAAATGGATACCATCCATTTTTTCTTAGGATTCTTAAATTCCATTTTAATAATTTAATAATCACATAACAGAAAAAAAAAATTGATATTACCAAAAAACGACGAAGATAACAAGTCTCCTTAGTATATTTTTGAGATATTAAAGAACTATTTTCATATTATAATTAAAATTAAACGCTTATGCTTAAAATATTTAATTTATTATATTTCTCAAAATTCGGCATAAGGAACCTTCCTGCACAATTTTACATCAGATTTCACAAGCATTTTTTTTAAATATCAGATGCTAAACGACTTTAGGTTGACCCAATTAATAGTTGGTAAATGAACATTTAATAGTAAATGAATTTCTCTTAACAATTTTTATTACTTGTTCGTAAACTGCATTGATTTCTCGGCTGCCGATTGTTTCAACTATAAAATCGTCTTTATAGCTTTAGTTTATCGATCTCTCTAATAAATGTAAGATAATTAAGGCGCACCCATAGAAATATAATGTCAAAGAACAACAATGTCAATAAACAGGTGATCCGAAAACGAATGCATACATTTTATATGAGATACGAAAAAAATTACTTAGATTCATAAAATATGACTATATATGGCAAAGGAAATTAATAAACTATGTTCCATACTGTTTTCTTCGTCGATAAACGAATAAATGTAGAGAAATTTGGTTTTAGAGAAATTTGTGGCAATATCTTATTTACCTGTGGAAAGTGTGATTACTTGGATTGTCTTTTTGTCACATCACATTACTTAGAGCACAAGACACCATGGCTCCACGATACCTTTATTTTAAATTCTAATTAAGATTAACAAATATTTTAAACAAAATGTGATTGTTCATTTGCTAGGCGGGACGCTAGGGGCTCTTACTGTAAAAAATGTTGGCACATGTCACTTGATCCTTTGTCTCTTTTTTACATAGACCGTGTCGGTATGATGTTAACTTCTCTTTTCCACGCTTTGTTGGTCTTCTTGAGCGCAGCGAAAATTTTTCTATGTCTATGGGCGCACCGGACGATGCTCCGTAGTACTAGGTAGGCCCCACACAAGGTGGACCGACGATCTGGTACGCGGTCGCGGGAAGCCGCTGGATGCGGGCAACGCAGGACCGATCGTCGTGGAGATCCTTGGGAGAAGACTATACGCGGCAGTGGGTGTCGTGCGGCTGATATGATGATGATGATGAATGAAAGAAAGTTAGATTGATGTGAATAAACTTTTATATTTTTAGGATATGTACTTAATTGAGAAACTAAACACGAAACTTGATGTTACTAACGATAGAAAATTCATATACAGTGCCTTTGGTCTTTAACTAGCGATAATTTAAAGGCGTGAAATACACCCAATTTTATCGACAAAAACACCTACATGTTGGGGTCTATCCCCACTCCTGTTGGAATGGCCGCCATTTTAAATTTGACTTTTTATTTTAGATGACCCTGCCGAAAAATATTGATTTCTTCGGATTTAGAAGTCCTACAGTTATAAAAAAATACTGTTTGAAAGCTAATAATACCACCTATCAATTTAAAAAATAAATATATGTAAACTTTCAACTTAAATACGTCATAAAAAATTACTGAAGTAAAATTTTACACGAAATTTGTGTGCTTTTTTTTAGTTTTTCTAATATATCTCAAAAACTAGGACATTAACGCATTTTTTTGTATTAATAGAATACACAGGAATATTATCTCCAAAACGATTTGTTGATTTAATGCTCTATGTTGCATATTTTGAGAGCTATTGCTGTTTGAATATGACCCTTACAAGCACTAAATAGTTATTTTCGAAAATGAAAAAAATCAAAACTCCAGAAAACTAGATTTTATCATTTGATGAAATTCGTATTCAAATAAAATTATCAACCTAATTTAAAATTTGTTCAAAATGCTTGTAATTATGTCCATTTTCGAAAATAATCATTTATTGGTTACGTAAGGATCATAATTCAAACAAAAATAACTCTTGAAGTATGCAACATAGAGCAATAAATCTATAAGTCGTTTTATAGATAATATTCATTTGTATTTGAATAATGCTAAAAAAATGGACATTAATGCCCTAGTTTTTGAGATATGTTAGAAAAACTAAAAAAAAGCACACAAATTTCGTGTAAAATTTTACTTCAGTATTTTTTGTGACGTATTTAAGTTGAAAGTTTACATATGTTTTTTTTAAATTGATAGGTGGTATTTTTAGCTTTCAAACAGTATTTTTTTATAACTGTAGGACTTCTAAATCCGAAGAAATCAATATTTTTCGGCAGGGTCATCTAAAATAAAAAGTCAAATTTAAAATGGCGGCCATTCCAACAGAAGTGGGGATAGACTCCAACATGTGAGTATTTTTGTCGATAAAATTAGGTGTATTTTACGCCTTTAAATTATCGCTAGTTCAAGACCAAAGGCACTGTATATTTGTCACTATTAAACAACTTTTAATCAAACTTTAATTATGAAAATTTAATAAAATTGTGGATTGTACAACAAGTGCATAAAACTCACCACTTTACCCTAAGGTGGATAGTCAAGTCGAGGGTAAAATGGATTTTATTGGGTTTTATGTACGAGTTATACACTCTGATTTTCACTTCGATTGTGAGGAAATTAAACAGCAATACTGCAAAAAAATAGTAAGTATTATAACATGGATTATGTATCAAAATTAAGAAACAGAATGAAATAACAAGTTTATTTAACGAAGTTGAATTGCGTGTGTGGCTGTTTACCTGACGATCTATGTCTTAAAGTCTGAGACTTAGACGAAGATTTTACTTTATGCACTAGAGCATGAAAAGTGATTTATGCAGACTACACCCAACATAAAGACGAACTTTACAAGCATGACAAGTAAAAATTAAACAACACTGGCTTGTGTGTGACTTGTGATCAAGTTCACTTAGAAAACATAATTTTACTCATCATTTATGATTTCTATAATCTCTTTCGCAGCAATTAAACCTGCAAACAGTTATACCTACTAAAATTATACAGCAAATAACACAGTGCATCTCAAGCAGAGCAGTTTCAAACTAATTAACCCCCTTCAAAGCGTTTTTAAATGCAAGAAATGAAAGTACTAAGTCAAATCTTGACAAATGAAAGAAAGCATTTTGCGGTGTAATTACCACGACTCACGACGCAAGTCCACAATTCTAACGTATCGAAGTGGACACCCGAATTTCTATTTACGTAATATTATGATTTTATGAAACTAAAGAGACACTATTAAAATAGTTTGGTATTTTATATGGTTAAAGTAGATAGAGCTTAGTCTAGTAGCGTGTATAAAGTGTGAATTATTAATTTATTAGTTTTTTCGTGCCTGTTTATAACGGGTGTAACAAGACCTTCAACGAAGCCGAAGTCCACGTATTCTGCTCATCATCAGGATCATTTTTGACTTTTAAACTATACCTGGGAAACCAATAGTTACGAAGTTATTGAAGGTCAAAGTCAAATTTTTTTTTTTATTTTTTTATGAAATCTTATTTTATTCGTTATTTCTTACTTTTTGTCCAATGAAACATTATCAAAATTTTAAGTATTTCGTAACAAACAATGGCTTCAAAACGTCGTCACTCGATGTATCTCATGAGCACGCACATAAACGCTGCCTTTCAACTCGGCCGCACGCAGCTGTGTAGCTTTTCGCAGGCGCGGTCTGTTTTACGCGTTACATTGCGTGGTAAAGTATGCAATGCTTTTTTAACACCAAAAATTAAAATCGTTTCCCAGCAATAATTTTGAACGGAAATGGTCCTGATGATGGGCAGAATACGTAGACCTTGGCTTCGTTGAAGGTCTTGTTACACCCGGTATGTAGGATGTATTGTTTTAATACTAAGGAGGATAGCTTCAATATGAACCTTTAGTTAGTGTCTAGACACTAACTAAAGGTTCATATTGAAGCTATCCTCGTGCGTAATTTCGGCATAGTGTGCCTAGGTTTGATTATTTTTGCATAGCCTATTGGATTAGGTATCCTTTAATCTAAGTGACTATTAGACACACTATGCCGAAATTACGCAACCGAAATTCCGCAGCAAGCCTTATGAAAAAAACGCAACGTACTTTCGGCATAATGTGTCGTCATTAATTCAAATAGCATTGCAGGCGTAATCATGCCGAACTTCGGCCGCGTAATTTCGGCATAGTGTGTCTAATAGTCACTTAGATTAAAGGATACCTAATCCAATAGGCTATGCAAAAATAATCAAATCTGTAACCGTTGGTTCTGTAGTCGCGTGTAATCTTTACATGCATCTATTATTTTCAAGTAGGTAAAAGCATCCAACTAATTTTATAAAAATGTGAAAGTTTGTGGGTTTAGATGTTTGGATATTTGTTCTTCAATCATGTAAAAACGGCTGAACAAATTTGGATCAAATTTGACACACAGATAGTTTATAGCCTGGATTAAAACATAAGATACTTTTTATCCCGGTATAATCACATTGAGGACGCAACGTCGTTTTTAGGGTTCCGTACCAAAATGGTAAAAAAGGAACCCTTATGGTGTGACTTAGTCTGTCTATCTGTCTGTCACAGCTGGATATCTCGAGAACTATTAATGGTATCAACTTGAAATTTAGAATAGTTTAAGATGACATTTGCCCAACTATTTTGCAAATAAAAAATAAATAAAAAATTAAATATATTTTTTACAACAGGGACTGAAAAGAGGTCTTAAAAATTTGAAGTGAGGCTACTAGGGCATGTGGGGTATCATATGAAAGAACGCTATTTGCACGTTTTCAATCTTTTTTTTTAAATGTGATAGCAGTTTCTATAAAGATAACAGTAAAAATAAAACTATGTCTCAATATAGCACCCTTTTTTAGAAACTATCAAATTTCTAAAAAGTTAACATTAGTTCCACTATCGGTCAAGAGATGGCGCTGACCTAAAACTGCAATACTATACTAATTTTATTATTCTACTCTGCAGTGTGGTTTGATGGTGCAATTATGATGGTACGAAACCCTCGGTGCGCGAGTCCGACTCGCTCTTTACCGGTTTTATTTATTTAATTATCATATTTGACTATTTTCTTAAAGACTAGAGTTTGGTCAACGAAAGATGAGACTCGGTTGGAAATGGAACTAATTTCGCGCCTTGTTTTAAGGTTCATTTTCCGATAACTTAACCTCTAAACTTTAATTCAACAGGGAAAGTGGCGCCGCCATTTCAATCTCATCTTTTGTTGATCAGACTCTATCAGCACCAACATCGAATGAATGATTACTCTACTCAAGTAAAAGCACACCCCGGGCACTCCATACAAGCGCCGCGTTTCAACTACCTATTACACAGACGCTACACAGTGACGTTTTTAATAATAATAATAATAATAATTCATTTATTCGCCAAGACATGGTAAAACACAGGTTACAAATTAAATACTAGTACAGCATGACTTGTCGAGATTGTCGACGTGCAAATATTTATCATTCATGAATAATGTCAAACACTTATAATTATAATTTAAAATTGTCAAACAGAATTATTATGCAAACTTAATTTAAATGTCAATACAATGCAATCTCAAAAATTAGTATTAATGTCAAATAAAGATAAATAATATTATGAGGATGTCAAGAAGTAAAATTATATAATAATTATTAAATTTAAGCAATTTTTACTATAACCTGCTTAGGGATGTCAATAATTTACAATTCATTAAGTTCAATCAATTAAGTGGTCAATTTATCTTCTAAGAATTCCTTAACAGAATAATATGATTTATCTAGCAAAAAATTAAATAGACTTGTTTTAAATTTATTAAACGGCAATTGAGTCATTTTGTCAGGCAATTTATTATAAATGGTAATTGCCATACAATACGCGTTTTTAGAATATAGTCTAAGCCTTTTATTAGGTATTAGCAACTTATTTCCTTGTCTACCTTTGTATTGTGAATGCCAATTAGTGGTAAATAAGTTGTCATATTTTTTTACAAATAGACTTATTTCAAAGATGTAAAGACAGGGTAAAGATAATATTTGTAATGTTTTAAATAAGGGCTTACAACTATCTAAATAATCTGCACCGCATATACATCTTACACATTTCTTTTGAATTTTGAAAGCTCTGTGCATATCAACAGAGTTGCCCCAAAGTATGAGCCCATACCGTAGTATACTTGAAACATATCCATGGTACGCTAGGAGGGCTGCTTCTCTAGAGGCTACTTGTCTAATCCTGTTTAAGACGTATACATACCTATCAATTTTTTTAACTAGCATTTCTATGTGAGCTTTCCAATTGCAATTTTCATCAATATGCACTCCTAAAAATTTTGTGTTATTGACATTATCTATTTTATTACCATCATAATGAATGTCATGACTTATATCTAATGTGTTACGGGTCTTAAAATGTATATATTTTGTTTTATTTAAATTAATATGCAAATTATTGCACTCCAGCCATTTTATAATATAACCTAAGTTTGTGTTGGCTACATCCGCCAATTCTTGTTTATTTTTAGACTTTATAATAATTGTTGTATCGTCCGCAAACAAGATACACTTCTGGTCTATTGCATTCGGAAGGTCGTTAATGTAGAGTAAAAATAACAAAGGCCCCAACACACTACCTTGCGGGACACCGCATCGATTAAAACAATAATCCGAAGAATGATTTTCTCTTACATTGCCTGAAAGAGTTGTTATCTGTACACACTGTTTTCTGTCGGTCAAATAACTTTCTATCCATGACAAAGCGTTCCCTCTGATGCCATATCTTTCAAGCTTGTCTAGTAACAGTTTATGACAAACAAAATCAAAAGCCTTGCTCATATCTAACAATATCGCTAATGTATGCAATCTATCATTAAGGCTTTGTGTTATTTCTTTAATTAAATGAAAACATGCTAAAGTTGTAGAACTGTTTTTTCTAAAACCAAATTTATTATTTTTAAGTATTTTTTCATTAGTGATGAATGTGTATATTTTCTCGTACATTACTTTTTCAACTATTTTTGAAAATATTATTAACATAGCAACAGGTCTATAGTTACCTAATTCATCACAAGATCCGCTTTTGTACAAAGGTTTTACGATAGATAATTTAAGGCCCGAAGGAAATATACCCTGTTCGAGAGATATGTTTATTATGTGAGTCAAGGGTCGAACAAAGTACTTAGCATTTTGTTTTATGATTTCAGTGTTGATATCATCGTATCCAGTAGCTTTAGTATTTTTCAAAGACATTATAATTGTATATACATCATTTTCATTTATTGGTGTCAAATATATAGTATTATGATGAATCGAAATATTACGCAATGTTTCATTATTATTTTTGTTAATGTCAAAATATGTATTAGTTAGATTTATAAAATATTTATTAAATTCATTACAAATGTCAATCGGTTTGTCAATATAATTATCATTTATTTTTATTCTATTTATGTCATTTCGTGATTCATTATTTTGTGCACAGTTTTTTATAATACTCCATGATGCTTTACACACATTTTTTGATTTGGAGATGTATTGTGAATTTTTTTTTCTGTGCCTGTAGCATACATCTTTTCAATATTTTAGTGTAGCTTTGATAGCGTCTATTATTATGTGCTTTGTTGCTTGCTGATAATCGGTATTTAAGATATAGTTTTCTTTTTTGTATACAACAGCGCCGTATACCTTTTGTGAGCCAGTTGTTTTTCACTGGTTTATTTGTTCTTTTAATTTTTATAACTGGAAAGCACAAATTATAAAAAAGAATTACCATTTCATGAAAAGACGCAAATGCTTTATCAGTATCACTATGTTCCAGTACTTCATTAAACGATAAGGATGAAATACATTCTAGAAACTTGATTTTATTACTTTCACTCAAGTCTCTTTTGTATTCAAACCAAAAATTTAGTTTTTTCTTATATTTTAGGGATGACTCTAACTGGAATGATATGCTTTGACCGGTTTCATGATCTGATAAGCAGAGTACGTGTACTTTAGGAGCTACATTCGATAAATTACTAATAATTAAATCTAAGCATGCTTTCTTTCTCGTCGGTTTATCTATATGATTTGTCAGATTAAAATTACTTAATATACTTGTCAAATTTTTGCTATTATTATTATCTAGTAACATGTCAATATTTAAATCTCCAGTCAGTATAATATGTTTGTTTCGTTTTCTTGCTATCGTTTTTAACATAGATTCTAGTTGTTGAAAAAACAATTCGGTTTTTGAAGATGGAGTTCTATAGACACATATTATTATAAGTTTATATTGTAATAATTCGACAGCACAACACTCAAAGACAAGGCATGGATTGCTTAATATAAATTTTTTTGAAATCTATATTGTTTTTTAATAGAATACACGTGCCACCCCTACGCTCGTTTCTACAAAATGAGGCAGCTAATTTGTAATTTTTAATATTTAAATTTTGTTCTGAGCCATTTTTTATAAATGTTTCAGACAGACAGATAGCGTCGATATTTCCTATATCATTCCTCAACTCGTTAAGAGACACCTCAAATATATCTTGTTTGCTGAGGATACTGGCGATATTTTGGTGAGGTACAGTAATTTTAGTTAGAGGCACGAAATAAATTATTTGTATCCAATTTAAAATAGTCAGTTACTAATTTCTGTTTTAAATTTTTATTAGAGTTTAATTCATTATTTTTTGAATTTTGTATAGTTTTACTCTCATTATTTTTTAAATAGAATTTAATTTTGTGCGGTAACAGATATTCATTTTGGTAGTGTAAATAGTCAATTTCAATATTTATTTTAAAGCAAAGCTCCTGTATGTACATCTTTGAATAATCCATTTTTATAAAAATACTATTATTATAATTTCTTAACAATATTCGCATATTATAATTTAAAAGTTCAATATTTAAATAATTATTATACAATACATTTAATATAAATATTTTAAAATTACTGAGTTTATATAGTGCTATTCCTAACTCTGATAACAGTAGGTATGGATTTTTATCATTGCTACCAATTGCTAATATAATTATGTCGTCTTTATTTAAAGTATCTCTAAGGTAGTCACAGGTACTCAATATCTGGGACGAGGTAGCTCCAGGCTTCAATATAGAAGTGACGGTGTATGAGTTATTTGACGCAGGACGGCTCTCATGCATTTTTTTTGATAAATTCTTAACTTGTTCATCTCCAAGAATAACAATTTTTCTCTTTATGTCTGTCTGTTTTCCTTTTTGTTTTGATAATGTCGTCGAATCAATGTTTGTTGTCATCTTTTTGCAATCACATGTCATGTTTGTGTTACTGCTAGCGACATCTTCTGTCTGGGTCGATGTATTAATTGACAAGGAGTTAGGCACGCAGTTGTTATTGTCAATATTCTATTATTTTAGTTTGCTCAGACCTTTGGTGAATCGGTGTGCGATCTATGTTGTGTTGTGGTGTTTTATTAAAAAGTACTGATTTATCGCAGTGTAATGGTGATGTTCTAGAACTGCTACAGTTTATAAATAAAAGCTTTCGTCGTATCGGAGTCAAAGAAATTCTTTTTTGTCCAATGTCAGTGGTAAGTGTTTTTAATACGTCAATTTGTTTTTGTTGTCTATTTATGGTCTTTTTTAACTCATTATTTTCTAGGTTTAAATTATCGATTTCTATTTCCGCTCTTTCTAATGTATTTTTAAGTGTTTCGATTTCCGATAATAATTCTTCATTCCTTGACATGTCATTGTGTTGTTGTTCACTTTGAATACTGAGCATTGTTGAGTCTAATATCGTGGAGTTAATTATGTTATTATCAGCAGAAGAAATGTCTAAATAAGATTTCGATCGTATTAACTTTCGTCTTATTGTAATATTATCCATTATTTTGCGTTTAAAATATCAGCAATGTAGGTTGACCGGTCGGTAGGTAGGTAGTCCGTGTAGGTAGGTATGTCGGTAAAGCAGTTTCTACATTCAAAATGTTGAACAGCTGACTTTTGTTTTTATGCAAATAACACAAAGTTATTCAAAATATTTAAGAGTAGTATTGATCACTAACCTTCTATGGTATTAATTTATTGGTTTTGTAACTCAGCTTCACCCTTTTTTTCTTTATAACTTCAGTTCAATTCCTTTGTAATAGGTCATCTGTTTATGTCGAATTCCTTAATCACTAGTACATAATAGTTGTTGAAAACACTTGTGGTTGTCACTTTACTTTAGATTTTGTTAATAAATATAAAAATTTGCGATATTATGATGGTTTAGAATTTTTAAAATTAAATTATATACAGAGACTATGTTTACCACGGCACACTAGCGCCACCCTTGCACACGCGCAACTTAGTGCGTGAAGTCTAGGGCTATTGAATGAGCATACGAACTAGCCTACGAACTCGCGGGGCGCGGTGAGGTAATTGATTGCGGGGCGGGGCGGAGAGTTTCCTTTCTGTACGCGTACATATATCTATTCTGTGGTAAAAGTTAAGACTTACTCCTGCTTTTAATGCATCAACCAGGCTTTTCCTGGTGAAATGTGCAACGGCGGCCGTATCCAATGTGTAGCCGTTTCTGAACTTATACAGTTGAACGTTACTCGCCACGAAATTAGCGAACTGCAATCGATCTCCTGGGGTGGCGTTCATGCCCAGAATTACTCTGTCCGAGATCTGGTAGAGTTTGTCTTCGTCTACGGAAGAAAATACTTAGAGTTCAAAAACATACACACACCCAATCATACACATGTAGCGGCGGCGTTTGAAGTAGTTGCATTTCCTCACGACATAAAAGTGCAATATACGGCGTTTCGTGATCGACGGATATCCTTTGGCAAGGTGAACCTTCTGAACCCTTATATCATTTTAAGATGAGGAGCCATCTTGGATTTTCGTATGGGAAGGAGATATATTACAAGCTGATTTTTTATGAAATTTGATATATTTTTTTCAAAACCCATCGTGTGGGATATCGGATGAAAGGGATTTTTGAGCTGATTCCAAATATATACAATATTATTACATTGTAGCTTCATGGTTTTGTTTGAAAGATAAACACTGCCAAAGTGGTAAAATGTATGTGTCACCCCCTCTAACTTTTGAAATAAGAGAGTGAAAAATCTAAAAAAAAATATATGCTGTATATCTTAATAAACACTTTTAAAGAAAATTAGATTGAACGAGATATATTTAGTAGTTTTAGATATATATAGCATATTTTCCAAAATCGCAAATATAACTTTGTCATTTATACAAACTCTATGAAAAAAATATTAATAAAGGTAATTAATATAGGTATTTTTTATTACAACGGGGTAGTGCTTGGCCTTCATCTCACCTGATATTAAGTGACGATAAGGCCGAAGATGGAAGCGCACTACACCCGGAATCCTCACTACTGAGGAACTGGCTATATATCTTACTTCTAGTCACCCTCTAGCTACCGGAACACAACAATTTTTAAAATGTTGTTATGGCCAAACCGAGTACAAATACCCCCTACCCCACCTTGGGAATCGAACCCGGGACCCCTGCATCTTACACGGATGAGCGAACCACTAGACCACAGAGGCAGTTATAATAATAAATAATAAAAAAGCTGAGCTCATTTTCTCAAAGTACTTTAAATCTGAGTAGTGACTCGCGAAAATTGTCGAGAATGTGTAAAACACATTTTCAATATCATAAAGCTACAACCATTATGTATGTAGGTACGTCACTTTTCTCGCAAACGTTTCCGAGATGACACTCAATATGCAAGTGGGTCAGGTATTTACTATTACACGACGCGACCTTGTGAACACTCAGTGTCGTCCATGTTGACGTTTGCTCAAGATAATGATGATAGCCAGTGCAGTTCGGTGCTGAATGAAACTTAACATCTAAACATTTTGTAGAGAAATTTGAATGAAAAAGTAATCTATAAAGAATGAGTAAGTAAAAGTAAGTCGATGAAATTAACTCAGCCATCACATCACTTAACAGTGCTCTAGGTTGCATTAATACTTGGTCCACCAATTTCGGTATAGCGGTTAATCCCTCTAAATGCCAGGCTATCATAGTCGGGGGCTCTAAGCAGACTGCCAAAGTAGATATCAGGTCGGTCCAGTCGATTGTGCTCGATAAAACTATCATCCCTCTCAGCTCCAGCGTTAAAAATCTTGGCCTACACATTGATTCGACGTTCAGCTGGATACCGCAAATTGCCGAGGTGAGTCGGGCCGTTACATCTTCTCTTCGCTTTCTAAATCGTTTTAGGAACTTTCTTCCGATACGAACTAAGACCACTCTTGTCACTTCTCTCATCTTCCCACTCATTGATTATGCTGATGTCTGCTTTCCAGACTTGAATGAGGTTCTGCTCAATAAGCTGGACCGCCTTCTTAATAACGCTATTCGTTTCGTCTTTTGCCTTCGCAAGTTTGATCACGTTTCTTCCTATCGGTCTCAGCTTAAATGGCTTCCCATACGTCAGCGCAGACAGCAAAGATTGCTCTGCACTCTCTATTCTATCTTAAATAGTCCTCATTCTCCCGATTATCTTAAATGCAAGTTTCAATATCTCTGCGACTCTCACGATCGCCAACTTCGTTCTACCAATTCTCTCACTCTCTCCACTCCTCTGTTTCGTTCCAAGTATATGTCCGAATCTTTCACTCTGCATGCTTTGCGTCTCTGGAACGGTCTTCCTGAAGCTATCAGGAGATCACCCAGCAAGTTTTCCTTTAAAAAGAAGGTTCACGCTTTTCTTTTAGAAGGCTTATAATGAGCATAATGTGAAAATCATCATCATCAATTTGGCTTTTCTTTTTATTATATAATTATTTTGATTTGTTGTAATAGGTATATATATTTATATATATTATTGTAGGCGTATCTATATATTATGTGTTTGTATTTATTATACTGTATGTATTTTATTATATACTATTAAATGTACCGCATTCGTGGCTATCTGTTCCCTAAGGGTTGACTGGGAGAGAATGCTTTTAGCATTAAGTCCGCCTTGTGTACATTAATTTATTGTTGTACAATAAAGAGATTAAATAAATAAATAAATAATCTGGGTAATACTGCCTGTATTAACATTCCTATTGTCTGAGCGGTTTGATGCTAGCGATCTATCGATGAAGTACCTACTAAATATTTGCACAGATTACATAATAGTACAAGGTATTTGTATATGATAAATGGACTTATCCTAATTGCTGTCTAATTAATCGAATAAATAAAAAAAACGAGTTAAAAAGCTGTTCTAAGAGGTCACACACCCAACCAGATAATTTTTTTATTTAGGTTCATCAGTGATTGTTTACACTATAATTAACATTGAAAACTTAATAGCTACTTATTTTGCTAAATGTAACAATCTTTGAAGGTGAACACCACTTGCAATTTAACTTAAGGGTCCGTAAAAGGAAAACATGGTGTGGGAAATCTATTTTTATATGGAAAACGTAAAGTTGTAGCCACAAAAAAAACACATAACAAGCTAAATAGTTTTTCTAGTTGCTACAAACTACAAATATTAAATTGCGTATAAACCTCACAGATGATTATAAAAAAAAAACAGAAAATCACCAAAATCGCTTGCGTAGGTTCAACTTTTTGGCGTAAATAATAGCGGAAACGTTTTAAATTCTACATCAAAATACACTTTAACATACTGTGAAGTTGCTTCAATTACTTTTATTCAAGAAAGATAATTGTGATGATAATGATGAAAAAACAACGAAAAACAAGCGCAGAAGTGAGGTTATTTTCCTTACTCTTTAAATGTAAAGAAAAAGACAGAGACAAATGTTCCAGCGTAACCGAGCCTTAAACACTGGTGTGTTGAACACCACACGCTCTACCTCAAAATGTTGTGTGTCAACTGGTGGAAATCCTAAAAATCATATTTTCTCACGGCGGGAACGGTGCCGCCGATGCGTAGTGCAGTGCTTGATTGTTGATAATCTACTTGAATTCTAATAAAAATACTTAAACACATCTATTTATATTTTCATCGTTTCCTAATATGATCGTTGTTGAGGGGGGGGGGGGAGTAAGTATTTTAGCGTACCGTTGGATGGGGCGCACAGGGTAAAAGGTTGGGAAACCCTGCTTACAGGTCTATCATCTTCATACAGACATTTTCTGATATACTTATCATCACGTACATCAATACCTCTAAAGCAGGGATTAAATACCGTTAAAAAAAATAACGATACAAAAAAAATAACGTTAAAAATGCCGTTAAAACATTTTATCGGTAAATTTACCGGTAAAAATAACGTAAAAAAAAATATTGTACCGGTAAAATTACCGTTAAATATAGCGTTAAACTTTAGTACCCGTAAAATTAGTTATCGATAAAAAATTAACGTTATTCATTAATAAACGCAGCGCCATTTTGACAGTTGCCTTCCCCATTGGGAAGGCAACTGTCAAAATGGCGCTGCGTACGCTTGTTCCACGAGAGCTATGAAAACAAAGGACTATTACTTAAAAATATCGTATTTTTAGCTTTAAAATGATTAAATCCTGTGTAATAGGCTTTAAAAATGTTGGCACTTACAAATTTCCGAAAAATCTTGGTATAGAAATAATTTATAAATTCTGTAAGAATGAAAAAGTCTTAATTTGGTTTTCAGTTCCGGCATTTGCATTGTAGAATAGTCTTTTATATCCATTTTGGGTCAATGGGTCTTTTTCGGTAATAAAACACTACAAAATAAATACCTATTTTTCCATACATTTTGTTCTGAACGTCTATAACTGTCTTAGGAACAAGCGTACGCAGCGACATCTACAATTAGCTTTGCGTTGCCAACCCCATTGGAATAACGTTAAATTTAAAGTAACGGTAACAAAAAGTAAGAAATAACGTTAAAATTAACATTATTTACTGAAATAACGTTAATTTCGTTAAAATAACGTTATTTACGTTCTTTATTAACATAACGTTAATGTTAAAATTTTCGGTAAAAAAGTAAGAAATAACGTTACATTTAAAAATAACGTTATCATTCCCTGCTCTAAAGATAGGGTTTCCTGGGATGACGGTGCCATATTACGACCGTAACTTAGCGGCGTAGAACGTTTTCTATGTAAACAATACGGCGCGGTTTCCTAGAGAGCGGTGCTGGACATCTTAAAGTCAAATAGTCTTTTTATGTCCGTAAAATTACGGCCGCTATGTGACGGCACCGCTTTTATAGGAAACCCTACCTTAAGATGCCATAAAAATTTATAAACTAAAATACAGACCATTCTTCATGACAAGGATGCCCGGCACAATCATTTGGTCGGCAGCCAACATGGTGAAATCTGTGCACTGTATGCCGAGGAGGCATTGCATCATTGGCATGGCAGTCATTCCTACACTGCAGATTATCGCTTTGTAAAAACGAATGTAAAAATGTAATGTGTAAATGTAAAAGCGATAAATATTAATTTAAAGTTCTTGGATTTGACAAAATTATTGGTGACATTGAAATTAGAAAATTTGAAAAGCAGACAAGCAAAGAGTAGATTTTTCAGAAAATAACAATTCATTTTCAATAGAGTTCTTGAGTAACATACCTACTTGGTCATATTCTCGTCTATTATATTTTGCACATTGACCTGCATATATTTACACTGGACAGGCTTATGCCAAACTGTTTTTGTGCCTATTTGATTACCGCCATGTTGGCGCTGTAGGACGTAGCGTGAGCATAGCGTGCGTACATGGTACTAAAGTTTGAAGTCTGGAGAGACCATCACGTCAACCATTTTCATATTGTACGTCAAAATTAGTTCATTAGACGCACGCTAGTGGCGTTTCAAATAGGCACAAGCACAGAAAACAATAAATATAAACCTTTATGCGGTATACACTTATGATCCATATTCCAATGCGCTATTTGACATATTTTTGAAGTTTCATAAACATTAAAATTATAGACTATCGAAAATGTTACTCAATAGAGGAGACCGAGAAAAGTTGTGACTGTGAAGAGTTGAAAAGTATTAGAGTCTGGCCAAGAGTTGTGTCATCTCAAACCCGCGGCAAAAACTGACTATACTCGCCGCCGGAAGCGCAAAAAGAACAACAGCGAAAATATACCTATTAAAACGTTTAGAGTTTAGAAAAATGATTTTCAAAAGTCTGAGTAATTTTACTCCTTAGTAGTTATTAGTAGTAGTAGCAGTAGTAATTAGTAATTTTAAAGTCCTGATAAATTCTTAAACTATAATTTTATAGTTTAAGAATTTATCAGGACTTTAACTGAATTCAAGAAAATCTGTATAAAAATAATAAATTTTCTAAACTTAAATGACAATTCAGTTATTATAAGCCAACCTAATATGCCAAATAAGTATGTATCAATCAACCACAGAGAAATAAAAAAAAACAGTCATAGCCAAAATGACTTCCACGTATAACCCAGTAAGGTGTAAGAGTTTATTTTCAGTAGGTACTGAATGGGCATCAACATTCAGTTTAACTCGAACGGATTATATCCGAGCTCAGAAGAAGTTATTTAATTCAACTTTTTGCTACGACGGATTCAAAATACAAAATGAAGTTTCCTACTAAGAATGTTGATGCTAAGTTCCCTAAAAATGAATTCTAGATCGTTTAGGCAGTTTTTCATTTATAAACGCTAAAATTTTAAATAAAATAAATTCATGTCATGTATGGCGGGTCGCCATTGTTCTTTGAAACTTTATTCACTCAAAATACTGCGAAATAGCTATTTTAGACTTTAATTATATTGTTTTGGCTTGGACTTTTGTCAAGGTGTGTATATATATATATATATATATATACACCTAAGATAAAATTGATATTATGTAGTATTTTCAGTGAATAAAGTTTTGAAATTTTAAATAAGTTATAATTAGGAAATATAGCAATCCGAGTTGTTGATTCGAAAACATAACTGAGTTGAGTGTTGAGTTGAGATCGGTAATATTTTAGAATTCCAAACTCGTTGTAGGCTTTCTCAAACCTTTAACCGATAAGTTATACGCGGCGTCCGCCACCCGTGTGATGTCGGCGAACTGTCCAAGATCTAGCGTTTCTGCAGACTTCTCAATGGATCTTTGCAATCTAATGAGCTCTTGAACAACATCGCAATCAGTGTTCATTAACGTCTTCCTCGACAGCAAATAAAGAAAACTTTTGCGCTACCTACTTTTAAGACCAATCTTGGACGAAACGCCCCTTTGCTTCGCTGTTGTGCTCAGTATAATAATCTCAAAAGAGAGATCTCTGATGATATCGATGTTTTTCGCGACTCATTGCCTAAATTTAAGTCCAGTATCTTTAAATTATTAGAATCTAATAATCAATAATAATAGTGTAAATTAATATCTTAAATTTTTTTTTTTTTTTTTAGCATGTACTTGACACAATTAATGTTTTAAGTGTTGTAAACGCCCATAATAGGTATATAAATAAGTATTGTGCTCTATTGTATAACTGATATCAACAATGTTAAATATATACCTAGTCTAGTCATAAGTTTTGTTACATATGGAAAGTGAAATAAATGACACAATGAGTTACGCACTACAACCATTTATATATCAGAGGAAAGGGTATAAAATGCAGATTTAAACCATATTAAAATTATTCAAAATGTCCTCTTTTTGCTTGGATTGGACCCTTCAAACTGCGAGGCCAGTCATCAATCGAATCACGTACGAAGTTTCATGGAAATATCGGCGATTGCTTTAATCAGGGATGCTTTAAGTGACGCCAAGTTGCGATGGGGTTTAGAGCAGACCTTCTCCTCTAAATACTGCCATATTTTGTAATCCAAGGGATTCGAGTCTGGACTGGAGGAGGGCCAATCCTCATGCCTGATAAAGTCGATTCTATGGATCCTGAGCCAGTTTTGGGTACTTTTCGCCTTATGAGTCGGCGCAGAATCCTACTGGAAAACCCAGTGCCTGTTTTCGAACCTTGTTTGTGAAAAAGGTTCCACAATGTTTGTTAGGACTGTATTTTGGTATACGAGGGCACTGGTTTTCACTCCTTTTTCACAAAAAAACACCTCCTTTGGACCCAAATAGCAGACCCTAAGCCAAACCATGAATGCTGCAGGGTGATGATTACTCTGAACACGTGGCTTGCGTCTGCTCGCTTCTTCGCTAGAGTGTGAATACACATTGTCATTTTTTTTGGTTGAAACTCTCCTCAACATTAAAAATTTTTTCGTCCTAAAAAAGAATTTCGCGTTCTTTTTATCCGCGTACCATCTTAACAAAACCCGGCATCTTTCGAATATAATTTTCTTCAGCCGTGCGTTAAGAAGATGTGCTGAATTTTTCTAAAAGCATGCAGTCCTAGGTCTTCATTCAACACCCTTTTAACAGTGATTTTGCTTAGTCCCATCTGCAGAGCCAACATTTTTTGCTTGCGGACAGGATTTCGTTGGATACGCGCCTTCACTGCTTTGATGACCGCTGGAGTCCGAACACTACGAGGTCGACCGCTCCTCTGTTTATCTTCTAATCTTGAAGCTTCCCTGAATCGTTTGATAGTACGATAAATAAATCTCAGTGAAATTTTCAAATTTTTCAGCAGTTTGAAAATCTCAGTTGGCTCAAGACCGCAACGATGCAATGCTTTGTCTTCTTTGCGCGTCCACTCCATTTTAGAAAATGAAAAAAAAACCAGAAAGTATTTGTTTTTATTTTCTTTAAATGTTCATATTTCGAATGCTCATAATATTTTTTTCAGCTTGCATTCTAAATTCAAAATTTTACCTATGTAACAGTACTTATGGCTAGACTAAGTATACTGTTGGTGTACCTTTTCCATAAATAAATATGCGAAATTCGAATTTTCATTTTTGAACATATTAATCGATATCCGATACAATTATTTTATTTGGAATTATAAATTTTGTTGCCTAGTAACACTAAGAATTGTCAAGATTTCACCGAATTATGAAAAAGAGTTTAACGAATATTTGATCTGAAACTATTAGGATAAGTTAAGTGAAAAATGTCAACCAACCTGATCTCCCTTATCTCGTTAAATTTTCTTAAAGTACTTTATGTCATAACAAATAAGGTGGTAAATCGCATTATTAAAATTTGCTTGCGCCATCTAGCGGCTGAATAGCAGCGTTATAAATATACGTATTATTTAATTTGGTACCAAGTGCTATGGTAATACGATTGAATTTAAATAAATAAACTTTGTGATTTATGACCTTTTGGATATTACACATTTTTAATTTTTATCCAATTACGTGTTCACAAAGTATGTGTGCGTAGCGTGTAACTATTAAATGGGGGGCTTGGCTTCGATTTTTAATGTGTTAGTTTGGTTACACTGGTTTTCATACTAAATTGAGCTCATACTACTTCTATGTTCTGTGGGCACAAGAACTTTGCTGTCAAATCATACAGACAGCCTGTCCAGATAATAAAAAAAATTTTTTTCATGTCAGTGATTTTGCACAAAACAAAGTAAGGTTGAAAGGTTTAAGGCCCCTATATACTTCAAAGTGGCGCCCACATTATAATTAATTAAATTACTTGCAAAGTACATAATGTATCAAAAATTTACATATACAGATTGAAGCTAAGCGATTCTATAGTTTATTTACAAACAATAACCTCAGTAAAATATAGTTCTTTGTAGTAGTTGTTAGCAAAAAACCACTTTTTGCTCTTTTGATAACAACTACTACAACGAACTACACTCGCGAGCAAAAGTATGAAATCACAGGCCTATTTTCATACAAACAAGATAACTTTGAAGCCTTGGTTCTCCGCCAGGGATTGACCTAGCTATGATCTGATGATGGTTATCTAGGGTGTGAATGGAGGAGATTCAGATCACTGTACACACCTAACTGATCTGATCAGCATTCTAAAAGATATAAGGATCAGAGTTCTCAGTTTCAGGATTTTCATACATTTTATGCTAATTTCGCGGTTTTTTTAACATATCTTAATATCTGACAGCACGCTGATCACATCAGTTGGGTGTGTATGGCGATCTGAATCTCCTCCATTCACTCCCTAGATAGCCATCATCAGATCACAGCTAAGTCAATCCGTAGCAGAGAACCAAGGCTTCAAAGTTACCTCGTTTGTATGAAAATAGGCCTATGATTCCATACTTTTGCTCGCGAGGTATATTTTACAGACGTTATTGTATGTAAATAAACTATAGAATCGCTTAGCTTCAATCTATACATGTGAATTTTCGATACATTAAATAAATAATAAATAAAGTTTTTTATTTTCCAAAAATTTAATTTACCTAGATGTTTGTGAGGCATCCCCAGAAAGTAATAAAATACTTGTGTAAGTAATAAAATACTTGTGTTGGAGACGACTCGTTCTTACCTACAGTACTCTTTGAATACATTACGTATAGGGTTACGTATATTTCGCAACTAAAAAACTGAAATATTGCATAAATAAAAATTAAAAATCCATAATTTCGAATTTATTCGCTTATTTAAAAATACATATTTATTACCATAATCATTAAAATAACAAAATATTTATTACAGAAAAGTTAATTAAAAGCTAACATCGTGGTTGTCTCTATATTTTCTTGCTTAAGCCTTTGCCTTCGGTCATTTATGACGACATTGTAGATACTGAAATATCTTTCAGCATCTAAACTGTTGACTGGGCTATGAAGACTTTGTATAGGTATAGCTGCATTCGCGAACCTCAGGTAGCAACATTTTGATGCAAGTAAAATTTGTATGACAGGAGTTTCTTGCTGAACCATATTGACCAAAATAAAGGTCCATAAGGTCATAAATACCTAATAAGGTCATATAAACGCGGGCGGTGCGCGTTCGTAACGTGCGTGAGGCACGTTATATTAGAAAATTCACGTGTTTATTTCGTTTAAAAATGTTTTTCTTCGAAATTTCGTCGAAAAGTATTATATTTCGTATTATACACAAAATATAATACACAAAATATTATATTTCGTATTAATAGCATAAATTACGTAAATTTCGCATTTATCGCTTCTATTTCGTAAAAACGAAAATTATATCTCTAATTATGTACTTTGCGAGAAAATTATTTAACTATGATGAGGGCGCCACTTGAAGGTATAGTCGCCATTATGTAATTTATGGACTGTGGTTAAATTTTAATGAAAATTGTTTTATTAAGTATTGCAAAGTTGGTGTTATGTTTTGTACTAATGAAGTTATAAGTAAAATTATGTTTTAATGAATCGATTAGAAAATATTATAACCTATAACATAAGTTTATTGCTATTTTATTCGGTATGATGAATTAATATTAATGCGTGGGTATATCATAACGTAAATCGTACTATAATTATGTACAAATTTAAACATTTTAATCGAATTTATTCAATGTTTACACAACACAGTATAATTAAGCAATAACCTAATAACATTATTACGTGTGTTATGTTCATTTGCCTATGTGTTAATTTGTCATTTTCGTTTTTAAGATTAATGCGCGTAGGTACTCTACATTAAAAAAACTGCGTTAAACTGCGTTAAACTGCGTTAGTACTGTTAGTGCTGCTCTATGCGTAGCAGTGGGCGTCATGCGGCTAAAGCACAGATCACATCTATGTTGAGAGCTAAAGCAATGTATGACCACAGCTTTATGGATTGTAAAACTGTGGCTTAGAGCATCGCGGCTTCGTGGGACAGAAGCGCGTCTTACTCTAAGAACTGTGGTATGACGCTGATCCGTAAAAGATCCAATCAGGCAGCCTAAAAATATGTACTTAAAGTAGTCACTAAACAAAATATTGTCCACTTAGATATTTGCCATTTCACACTGACTTAAATAAAATTGTTTTTAATAAACCTGGGGCCGTACCGGCTAATGTACATCGCTATCGCATCGGCGTACATGGCTATCGTAATCGTTTCATTTGACAGATGGATGTGATACATTGCTACTTTTCTTTGGTTAGACTTTTTTGTACCAAAAAGAAGTAGCAATATATATTTGTACCCAAAAGATGGATGTGACACATTGCTCCTTTTTTGGTACAAAAAAATCTTATCAAAGAAAAGTAGCAATGTAGCACATCCATCTGTCAAATGAAAGCGATTACGATAGCCATGTAAGTTAGCCGGTACGGCCCCTGCTTAGAAAGATCATTCAACTGGTTGCAAAAATCTCAAACCTTCTAAACTACCTACCTATGTTTGTTAAATTGTCCAATATTTATTACAGTACAATGATACATCAGAATGGCTACTTTACATTTCTCCATTAGCTATATCACACATAATCGCTATTTGCCAGTCAACTGCCACAATTGAAAGTGTGTTTACGTTCGGATACATTACACCCGCGCAACGTAATCACCATGTAATCATGCGCAGGCAACCTTTCACATAACATCCCGAGTGTCAGAGCATAATTTGCGGTAATTGATTTATGAGCCTTTAAGATAAGGTTATATTAATATTATGTAAATGTTTGCGCTTCACTTTGTTCTGTAGCTACGTTTCGGTTTTTTTTTTTGCACAGTGATCATAGGTGCAAGGTAGTTTTATTTATTAGAATTTTATGTTTCAATAGTGGTCTTGTTTCACTTAGGGCTTTGTTATTGTTTTATGTAATGGAAGAGCTATTGGATACTTCTTTCCATGATTATAGCGCAGAATAGTGTAATATATTTACACCAAGGGTCAATTCTGTAAATATTTAATTATTTCACGAGTTTTTAACTTTGAAATTATAGCAGTCACAATGCTATTTGTATACACGTGAAATTTTAATCTATTGGTCCCCGCAGTGGGGTGGTTCCACTCATGATTACAAGACCAAATTTATGTTCCACATAACATTCCAGTGTAAAAAAAGCAATACACATAATTAGTTTACTTCCGCAAATAATATAATGCAAGATGCACCGCCCGCCCTCTTACAAAAAAATGCACATGCACACCACAAAATTATTACAAGCAACTTTTACTACGGGGTCAACTCTGATATCGCGAAAAAAATCAGCTGTTCTATACATTAGGGTCGAGTAGGTATTGCGCTTTTGTATGGAACAGCTGTTTTTTTTCGAACAGTGATATCAGAGTTGACCTCGTAGTAAAAGTTGCTTGTAATCATTTTGTGGTGTGCATGTGCATTTTTTTGTGGGCGGGCGGGCGTTGCATCTTGCATATATTGTTTGCGGAAGTAAGCTAATTTATATGTGTTTCTTTTTTCACACTGGAATGTTTTGTGGAAAATAAATTTGGATTGGAAAGGGAATAAGGCTACATGATAGGAAAGGTATACATAATAGGGTAAGAGCCCACGACGGCCAGACTTTCGTCATTTTATAAAACCTAAAAGTTTTTCTGAGGGTGCCTCTAACAAAGGTAAGAATGATCAGCGAGTATAGAATTTGAGTTGTGGTCACTTACCCCTAAACTTAAAAAAAATAACAATTTAGGTACTTCCGTTATAGTATAAAAGCTGAACTTTATATATGTTACTTGGGGACCAATAGAAAGATGTTACCTCCATAGCCGGACAGTTTTAATGGTTTCTACATCTTGCCAGACACGTTTTCACTTTCACTTTCAACGTGTCTGGCAAGATGTAAAAACCATTAAAACTGTCCGGCTATGGAGGTAACATCTTTCTATAGGTCCCCAAGTAACATATATGAAGTTCAGCTTTTATACTATAACGAAAGTACATAGTTATTTTTTTTAAGTTTAGGGGTAAGTAACCACAACTCAAATTCTATACTCACTGATCGTTCTTACCTTTGTTAGAGGCACTCTCAGAAAAACTTTTATGTTTTTTAAAATAACGAAGTTCTGGCTGTCGTGGCTCTTAGGCTATAATGTGCGTCGCATTTTCATAAAACAACATGTTTAGATTTCACCCCGTAATGCTTAAAATGATGCAGAGATGAGAGATAAAACACGTCTTATGGAAGACCCTTACCCCAAAAATTCATTCAGTTTAAGTTTGCTTTTTGATAGAAAAAACCTGCATTTCTAAAAACACCATATTATGTTTTTATTCTTTTTACACAACAAAAAAAAAAGAATTAACTAGATAATTATTTTAATAGAAAAAATACTAGAAAAAGTCGACTCACCCGTAGCAGCTCAGACGGGACTGCTACGGGTGAGTCGATTTTTAGGGTTCCGTAGCCTAAATGGCAAAAAACGGAACCCTTATAGATTCGTCATGTCTGTCTGTCTGTCTGTCCGTCTGTCTGTCTGTCTGTCCGTATGTCACAGCCACTTTATTCCGAAAGTATTAAGACTACACAGTTGAAACTTGGTAGGTAGATGTATTCTGTTAACCGCTTAACGAATTTAATACAAAAATAAGAAAAATAAAAGATTAAGGGGGGCTCCCCATACATGGAACTGAAACTGAAAAAAATTTTTTTTTTTTTCAAACCAACACGTGTTGGGTGGGTAGATAGGTCTTTAAAAATGACATTGAGGTTTCTAAAACAACTTTTTCTCAAAGTCAACCGTTTGAAAGATATACACTGCCAAAGTGGTAAAATGTGTGCCCCCCCCCCCCCCCCCCTTTTACTTTTGAAATAAGAAAGTAAAAAATCTAAAAAAAATATATACTGTAGATCTTAATAAACACTTTCAACGAAAATTTGTTTGAACGAGATATAGTTATTAGTTTTCGAGATATAGCACATTTTCCAAAACCGCAAATATAACTTTGTCA
This sequence comes from Agriphila geniculea, assembly GCA_943789525.1. Taxonomy (NCBI): domain Eukaryota; kingdom Metazoa; phylum Arthropoda; class Insecta; order Lepidoptera; family Crambidae; genus Agriphila; species Agriphila geniculea. The sequence goes on from OX038871.1 coordinate 27,141,060, forward strand.
TTCATACCAACACTGTGAAAAACAAACTTATTTTTGCAGACGAAAAATGATAGGTGGTATTAAATATGGTATGGTATAAGGTAACTACGGAACTCTACGGCGCGTGGCCCGACATGCACTTGGCAGATTTTTTTATAGTATTCTTTCTATTTAAATAATTAGCTTAATATAAAAAAAAATACCATTGGAATGCCTAAAATCTAAAAATTCAAAATGAATTATCTAATTTGGTGCAGTCGTTCTAAAGTTATGCGCTTACAATACATTTCGGCGTTTCATTTGTATATCACGGAAAAGAGTAAAGATTTATTACATCTTTCCGTACAATTTTTTGAAAATTTTCTTTTATAGTAACCTTGTCTTGATAATGGCGAACACAACGAAAAAAAATAATATATCTAAGGTGCAGTCGTTCATACATTTCGGCGATTCATTTTTATTTATATAGATAGATAGATGGTTTTGTGTGCACTGCATCCATCTCAAGTTGGTCATGGTCCCGCAAGATTATGTCGAGATGTTTAAGTAATCATTTGATCGGTGTCTTGATAATCCGGCAATTTCAGACAATCTTCAGTGTCTCCTACGAAAAACACAGCCAATGGTAGATATAATAGGGATGTTGACTTATGAATAAAATAACGAAATACTAATAAAAATCGTAAACATATCAAACTTTTGGAGTACCTTGTATACCTCTTGGTTTTATATATTGCGTATTATTTGTTTTATGACCCTTCAAAGTTGGGTGGACAAGTCCATATAAAAAGTATAAAATTTGTTAAAATAAATAATACATTTAATTAGTCCGTAAAATTTATAGCCAATTTGTTAGAAAAACCATTTTGATAAACACAATATTTAATATAGCTGCCAAACAAATTTCCTACGCTTTGCATACAACGTAGGAAGGCGTGACGTCATAACTTGGTAGCCGTTAGTATGGAGTGTTTTCGGGTAAGTCCAATTTTGTGCATTTCAAACTGTGATATCTCGGGCAGTTTTCATGCTAGCGTAATAATTCTTATACAAATCCTTTTTTTTTTAGGGGTAATTTATGTAACATAAAATAAAAAAATAGTCAACATGCCTATTACCACAGACCATACAACAAGTACTTAATAATTACTTACAAGCGCATACAAAAACCTTTTTATAATTACGTGTCTTATATGCTAAAGATATTTTTTTAAATTTTATAAATGGTTAAAAAAGTAGCCCTACTAGTCATAAAACATTTAAAAAAAATTTTGGTGATAGGGCTTATTTCAAGTCCTGGCTAGCACCATCTTAACTAAGTTTGACGCCATAACAACAATTTAAAAATTGTTATATTCCGGCAGTTAGAGGTAAGATAGCCAGTTCCTCAGTGATGAGGATTCCAGTACGTGTAGTGCGCTTCCACCTTCGGCCTTATCGTCATTCAACATGAGGTGAGGTGAAGGCCAGACACTATCCCGTTCGTATTCTGTCACTTTGCGTTTGATCGTATATAAACGACAAACACATTATTTTATGAATAAAGAAGTAACTTTTAATAATACATCGAGACTAAATTGAGATTTTAGATTTAGTGGTTCTAACCAGACGCAATGACCGGTCTGTGCAAATGATGTTTCACGTTATCATTCAGAATGGTTAGCAAGCATTAATGTTTTAGAAAATTCAAAGCTCGTAGACAAATTGCTCATAGCACTGACATGATTTTTTTTTTTCATATAGAGGTCAATGGCTCATAGACATCATTAAAACCTGAAACCCTGGTACAGTAAATAGTGTTCCGTGGATCAGGGCCCTATTTAATAACGTGACAATTTGTAAATTGTCGCGACAATTTGGTTTACATTGCGGTGTAACTATGAGTAGTTTATTCTATTTTCAAATCGATTGACGCAATGGATGTAAAAATGTCATGACAGGTGACAAATTGTCACGTTTATTATATAGGGCCCAGATACGCTGCAGAATGACATTTAAATCAAATACGTTTCCATTAGCCTGCTTAGTGGCTTGAGTTTGCTACAAGCAACATAGAGCTTTTAATAAAGATTATATTCATCTAAAAATAATGAACAGACCTTACTCAAAAAAATTACATTATACGGGTTTAATGAACTACATAAAAATTTAAATTACAGCACTTTTGAGTTACTACTATCCTGCGACGATCATCCATACAAAGTCCCCAAAATATGGGAAACCAAATCGCATCCTTTCACATTTTCGTGGCGTGGACAAACGATACACATTTCGCCAAGAAAACAATAGGGATGTTGACTTATGAATAAAAGAACGAAATACTAATAAAAATCGTAAACATATCAAACTTTTGGAGTAGCTTGTATACCTCTTGGTTTTATATATTGCGTATTATTTGTTTTATGACCCTTCAAAGTTGGGTGGAAAAGTCCATTTAAAAAGTATAAAATTTGTTAAAATAAATAATACATTTAATGAGTCCGTAAAATTTATAGCAAATTTGTCAAAGAAACCATTTTGATTAACACAATATTTAATATAGCTGCCGAACAAATTTCCTACGCGTTGCATACAACGTAGGAAGGCGTGACGTCATAACTTGGTAGCCGTTAGTATGGAGCGTTTTCGGGTGAGTCCAATTTTATGCATTTCAAACTGTGATATCTCGGGCAGTTTTCATGCTAGCGTAATAATTCTCATACAAATGTTTCTTTTTTTTTAGGGGTAATTTATGTAACATAAAATAAAAAAATAGTCAACGCGTGCCTATTGAGTAGGCGTTTTACAATTTCATTGATCAAATAAACCAAGTTATACTCCTTTTTTGGACAGTCGTGTTATGAAGTATGTCATCGTTATTGGTGAGATACTCACGAGTATTACAACAGAAGTGGTAAAGCGCCTGGTATAACGAAATTCACATTTTAGTAAAAGCGATATCGAACTTCGCTATCAAACAAACGATATTCGAAAAACTGTAATCCGAATAAATGTTGAAAAGGCCAATCATTCTGCCGATCAAAAGTTATTTCGAACAAACGTACCTATACTTCAGTCAACTGTCTTACGAACAGCTGTGGTACAATCATGTTCCCAAGAACCTAGTGGTCTAGATCTTAGGGCTGGGAACGCGTTCAGTATCCCGTTCAGCCATTATCTGCATTCATTATGTCTCCCTATCTCTGTGTGAAACGATTTTGCTAGGTACCTACCTACTTAGCGGTATTCTTTCATTATTGCTTTAATCACGGTAGTTAAGCATGTGAAACTGCAGGCCAGTGCGGGGAAAATAGGATGTTTAAACGATATTGTCTCAAAAATAGTATTTTTATTCAAGATTGTACTAAAAAGGTTTTTTTTTTAAAGTAAAACTTCCTTCAAAATCCTAAAAGTAAAAACAAAAACAGCTTCAAAATCAAATAACACTAAAAAGCAAGAAATAATATTAAAATCACCAATACGCATAAGAATTTTAATAAAAAACATCTATTGAAGTCGGGTGGGGCTGGATAGAGGACAACTTATTTTTTATTCTGAAATACTAACTATGATTTTGAATAAAAGGTAGTTTATTCATAATCATAGTATTTTCAGGATTACTTGCAAACTACTGAACCGATTTGAAAAAAAATGGGACCATCTCGCAAGAAAACATAATTAAACAAAAAAATAATCATTAAAATTGGTCGTTAGATGTCGAAGATACGCGCGAACAACGATAAAATAAAACCGGTCAAGAGCGAGTCGGACTCGCGCATCGAGGGTTCCGTACCATCATAATTGCACCATCAACCACACTGCAGAGTAGAATAATAAAATTAGTATTTTTTCCTGTAATCTTTATATAAACTGCTATCACATAGAATTATTTCAGATTTTTTTCTTTGCAAACTTCGGAGATAAGGGGGGGGGGGGGGGGGGAGGAACGGATTTTTTTTACATTTTTCATCATAAGTCGAAAACTATGCGGCTTAAAACAAAAAGAAAAATGATTAAAAACGTGCAAACGGCGCTCTTTCATATGATACCCCACATACTACACATAAATTTTTAAGACCCCTTTTCAGTCCCTGTTGTAAAAAATATATATTTTTTTATTTATTTCTTATTTGCAAAATAGTTGAGCAAATGTCATCTTAAACTATTCCAAATTTCAAGTTGATACCATTAGTAGTTCTCGAGATATCCAGCTGTGACAGACAGACAGACTGACTGAGTCACACCATAAGGGTTCCTTTTTTACCATTTTGGTACGGAACCCTAAAAATGAATCGTCGAAATGTATGAACGACTGCACCTTAGATATATTCTTTTTTTTCGTTGTGTTTGCCATTATCAGGACAAGGTTTCTATCTGCACAGACAGACAGACTGAGTCACACCATAAGGGTTCCTTTTTTACCATTTTGGTACGGACCCTAAAAACATACATCGAATTAAGAACCTCCTCCTTTTTTTGAAGTCGGTTCAAATACTTTTATATTTTTTTCTATTTACGCTTAAATTTTCACGTTAGCCAAGTTTGGTCATTGTGATGTGATTGCTTGTTTTCGTGATGGCTATTGATATTTTCCTCGTATCAAACAATGTAACTTACCTAGGCGAAACTTGATAGCAGAAATGTTTTTGATTGATCAAGGTTTATTTGTTTTAGATGATGTTAGGTAGTAATTAAAAATATATATATTCTAGGATATGAACAGTAAATTTCGATTGCACTCTTATTGAAACCACTCAAACACAGGTAGTGATTTAGAACATAATTAAAATAGTGAGTTTTAAAAATTAATAAGTGAATAAGATACAATATGCCGGACACTTTCTCCCTTTCTGCCGGAGTGAGCCTGGGATTGCTGGCCGGCATAGTGTCCGGGGTCTGCTACCTGGTCGCCAATGGACTCACCTGGCCCACGTAAGTATTATTATTAGTTTTTATTTCTAACTTATTTTTCAAAATAAAATATTCACCTACAGTGGCAAAATAACCTGAAAACTAAAAAGTTATTCATAAGGCGGTTGTATGACCGAAAGTGGCGCCCTTAGAGGTTTTTATTTAATAAGTTATTAATAGAAAAATATTTTAATAATGTTTTACGTGGAGTTTTTAGGTCCCAAGGTCTAGTATTTTAGTACGTATCATTATATGCCCTCGTAGAATTAGATAGCAAATATGTCAAAAACGGCCTTTTTTAAGTTTTGTTATCTACGTCTAGCAGTGACTACGAGGGAATGTAACGATACCGTCTAAAAGTAGACTGTGGGCCCCAAATAATCCACGTAAAACATTATTAAAATTGTGTATTAGAATTATAATATTAAATAAAATTCACCGCGGTGCCACTTTCGCTCACCTTAAGTTTAAATAATTCATTAAAAAATATAAGAAATAATTTCTACAAAACTTATATTAATTATATTAGGTAAAATCTTAGAGTAAGACGGGCCGAAACGAAGCCTTTGTTGCTCGAAGGGTAAAATGCAGCCAGCGTCTAAAATTCACGAAACAAGGCGCACACAAAGAAATCTATAGTACTGCCACCTAGCATGCATGTACAGTACAACTCTGCCGAATTGTATGGTTTTACGGTAAGCAGCGGGGTTCACGTAGTTTCACGTGACGTAACCGTAACTTAGTGTTCGAAAAACTTACAAGATGGCAGCATTAGCATCAATTTATTTATAACGAAAAGTGTGTGCGCAAAGCCGCAAAGTCGTATTAAACGCATTCAATTTTTTTTAGATAGTTTAAATCAAAATTAAATATTCAGAACACATATTAGCATAATGGAAAAAATATAAAAAAAATCTAAAAGAATTTTAGGTAGGTATTTCATTAAAATATTACGCACTGTTTTGTGTAAGTAAAATATGTGTCTTGGTATTTTCATTTCAGCCATAGAGAACATTTTAATATTAGGGGCATAGACTTATTATATTACTAAGAGGTTTAAGTATGTAATTTCCGTTTTGTATGGAGATTTTTTATAGAATTTGCATTTTCTATACTATTGTCTTAATTTATTTAACAACCATGAACGTAAATTTTTTAACACTTTTATGCACAAATGAATGATTAAACACCAGCTAACTAAATGCCATAATTGCGTTAAGGGACAAAAATAAGTATCGTATAAGTTACAACGATATACCTAAGTGTTCATTTCTGCTAACGAAAAAAGAAGCCACTTTTGAGATGTACTTTTTTTAACCTTCAGGAAAGAAAATATGTAATATATTTATTGTTGATAGCAGGCCGTCATAATCATAATTCGAAATAATAACAAGTAACTGAAGCATCTTTAACATCATAGAAGATAGGAGAGGAGAGCCTCTGTGTGTGAGAAAAAATCGGCAATTTCATACTTTAACTCTTATTATTTTTTTGTATATCAAATACCGAAAAACCTCGAGAGCCTCATCATAATTTATTCATCGATAAAACACTTAAACGTACGCTCCACATTGTGCGCACACGCATGTCGTCACATCCGCATCAGCTGCGTATTTCGACAATGCGCCGCATTGATGGCTGCCCAGCGAGCGTGGCGCGCGCCAAAACTATTGTGATACATCCATCAGTATTCAGAAATATGTCAATAACTGTTTATATCAAAAGGCAGGTTAAGTATAATTTGAATTTTTCGTGTAATTATAGGAACATAGTTTAACAAATCAGCATATTTTGCCAGAAGTTAATTTTGCTGAGGCAGGGCCCATTAGCAGCACACCTTATTGTTTTATATTCTACGATTTATTAATTATTTATTTCTCTTTTTCTTGTTTGTAACTACTTCCGATGTATAGGTACTGTTTTCTTGTGTGTTGTTAATAAACGTTTTCTATTTTATTCTATTTATTCATGCTTACACAGCACACAGGCAACATAGAACTTTATGACAGAAATTAATCACCGCCAAAATGTAATGATGATTTGACCTATCAGTATCATCAGACCTGTTGTTTCCAGAGTCCAGTTAACAAATAAATCTTTGCTGCTATTTTAACAACTCGACCTTTTAATATTTTTCAAGACAAATCATAATAACTACTCGTAATGTCTATTAACAATAAGAAATTCAAGTAAACCTCATTTGGATCTAGAGTCGTAAAATTAAGTACGTAGGTATATCTTCCTGATTACATTCTCTTGTTTCTAGATAATATTCTACGTTTCTTCAAGGTTTTGTGTTTGTATTTACCATCTAACTTAGTAACTATTAAATATTTAGATATTTTTGCATTTCACAATTTTTATATTGAAATAATAAATAAGTACAGAACAAATCGACATCTAAAAATCCTCACAAGAAACCTGATTTCTACTAAAAAGTCCTGTCATTTTGCCATGCGCCCACAGGGTACGACGTACCTCTAGCCCTTTCAAATCGGTGTACCTAAAGCGTAGAGGGACTAAATCGCGTTATGCCTAGTCATAGTGCGAAGTAGACATAAAGTTAGTTAGACGTACTGCGATATAGGTTAAAAGAGAAGAAGGCAAAGAGATCCATAGACATACTGAATTATAGTTCAACAGCTACCAAGTACGTGATCGTATACATTAAGATGTGAAAATTAAAAAGGATCTTATAAACATTCACAATTATCTTATCATTAATTTAAGATTTTAAGTCTAAATATACTGACACCGTTCTAGGCATAAAGTTAATACATTATGACATTTAGGCAAAACGCGACTTAGACTGACGAATATTCAGGCAATCTGCTAAATAGACTAACGCCGTCCTAGGCCTAAAGCTAATAAATATGACATTTAGGCAAAACGCGACTTAGTCTATCTACGCATTAGGTACACCGATCTTAAAGGCCTCTAGCTACTTACGTAGTAATAATAAATAAAATATTTTTTTATTATTGTTTCTTGTTAAAATGACGTGTAAAATTAATATTTCAAGGAGGTAGGTCTAGGTATCTACTTAGACAAAAATAAAGTTTTAGTTTTTCGTTATTTGAGTTTGTTGATTATTTATATGTTCAATTTATACCTATTGAAATGTCTATTATTTTAAAATTGATTATTTATTGCAGAATTTGTTGATTAATGTGTTCTATCTAATTAATTATTACCATAAAAAGCTTAATTTCTAAGGTTTGTTTTCTCTACCTATGTGAATAATCCAAAAAAACCTGACATTTTCCAAGTCCGGTCGGATGCCTGACAGGGACCCAAAAAGCCTGACATATCAGGACAAATCCTGACAACTGGTAACCATAACCACGCTAGAGGTCCCGGGATCAATTCCCGGCTGGGCAAAAATTGAAAAGATGAATTTTAATTTCTGTGACAGGCCCCAGGCTCGAACATAAAGTAAGTTACTTATATGTTATAATAAGTATATTTTATATTAAATAAAAACCGGTCAAGAGCGAGTCGGACTCGCGCACCGAGGGTTCCGTACAATCATAAATATACTTGGATATGTTATTTTAGGACAGTCTTTAAAAAAGTAGGATAAACGGCAGAAAGGTGGAAGGGCGAACAGGCGGATAGTTAATTTACAAATGCTGCTTATGGTGACTGAAAAACGTTTCAGCCACTCCACATTGCAAAATGTTTATATTACTAGTCCATCAGGCATTTTAATGTCCCCACTGCTGGGGCACAGGCCTTCCTTATGGGTGGATAAGGAGGACAGGCCATAACCCACCACGCGGGCCCAATGCGGATTGGTGGGTGTTAACGACTGCAAATGCAGCCGGGACCAACGGCTTAACGTGCCTTTGGTCCCGGTCCAAAATTTATTATCTCGAGCTCCTCCGTGCTTCGACGGAGGAGCTGAAGAATCACGTTTGTTGTATGGGAGCCCCCCTTAAATATTTATTTTTTCTGTTTTTAGTATTTGTTGTTATAGCGGCAACCGAAATACATCAACTATGAAAATTTCAACTGTTTACCTGTTGTCGTTATTAATATAAAGCAAAAACGGCAAATAAATCACGTTTGTTGTATCGGAGCTCCCCTTAAGGTGGTACCCTGAGCGAAAGTGGCGCCGCGGTGAATTTTATTTAATATTATAATTCTAATACACAATTTTAATAATGTTCATCGTGGAGATTTTAGGGCCTACAGTCTAGTATTTTTAGACGGTATCGTTACATTTCCTAGTAGTCACTGCTAGAAGTAGATAGAAAAACTGCTAAAAGTGGCCGTTTTTGACACATTTGCTATCTACTTCTACGAATGACTAAGAGGGCATGTAGTGATACCTTCTAAAAATACTAGACCATGGCCCCTAAAATCTCCACGATAAACATTATTAAAATCTTTTTCTATTAATAACTTATTAAATAAAAACCTATGAGGGCGCCACTTTCAAACATGTTAAAAAATACTCGAAGACTTTCAAAATGCTATGTGCAGTTGCAAAGTCTAACTGCATTAAAAAGCAAATTAAAAACTCGAGTAACAAAACTAAAACAACCTGGGATATCATTAATCGTGAAACTGGTAAAACTAAAGCACGGGAAAATAACCTAACGCTTAATATTAATAATGAATTAATAAAATCAGAAAAAGAAATTGCTAATATTTTTGATAAGTTCTTTGTAAACATACCAGTAGAAACTACATCAAATTTGGATTCCTCACCAGCGGCTGCTGTATCTATGCTAAAGGGACATGTGGCTGAAAGTGATTCATTATTTAATTTTAAATGTATTAATGCTTTAGATATAATTAAAGCTTTCAAATCTCTAAAAATGAAAAGCTCCACTGATTTATGGGGTATATCAGTTAAGGTTATTAATAATATTGTGCATACTATTGCCCCTTATCTTGCTGACATTTTTAATCGGTGTATTGATCAAGGAATATTTCCTGATCTTATGAAGTTTAGCAAGGTAATACCATTGTTTAAATCAGGAGATAAAGAAGACCCTAGCAATTACAGACCAATATCGATATTACCTGCCCTAAGCAAGATTTTTGAAAAAATAATACTTGAGCAATTATTAGGTCATTTTAATGTAAATAAACTTCTGCACAATAAACAATTTGGCTTTACTAAAGGTCGTTCCACCACTGATGCTGGGGTTGCGCTTTTAAAGCATGTCTTTGAGGCTTGGGAGGGGTCTCAGAATGCCCTTGGCATTTTCTGCGACCTGTCCAAGGCTTTTGATTGCGTGGACCATTGGACGCTGCTGTTGAAGCTAAATCATTACGGTGTAAAAAATAATGCCCAAAAATTAATACTGTCGTATCTCAGTTCAAGGACTCAAACAGTTAATATCAATGGAGTAAGTTCATCAGGTTCTCATGTAAAAATGGGCGTTCCGCAAGGCTCCATTTTGGGCCCTTTTTTATTTTTAATATATATAAATGATCTACCCTTTTTTGCAGAGAGGTTCTGTGATATTGTTTTGTTCGCAGATGATACTTCTTTAATATTCAAAGTTGACAGGAATAAAACTGATTTTGACGATGTGAACAAAGCACTCTCGCAGGTTCTTACTTGGTTTAATGTAAATAATCTCCAGCTTAATGCTAAGAAAACCAAATGTGTTAAATTCACTCTACCTAATGTACAGGCGAATCCCACTGAAATTGTAATCAATAATGAAAAATTGGATTTGCTGGATTCAACAGTTTTCTTGGGTGTTACTCTTGACAGTAAACTTCAATGGAATATGCATTTCGCAGCTCTGGCTGGCAAGCTCAGCTCTGCTGCCTATGCTATTAGAAAAGTTAGACAGTTAACAGATGTAAAAACTGCTAGATTAGTGTATTTCAGCTATTTTCATAGCATTATGTCATACTGTATTCTTTTGTGGGGGATAGCAGCCGATATAAATACTATTTTTGTTTTACAAAAACGAGCAATAAGAGCTATTTATCAACTAAGTTCTAGAACATCTCTTAGGGATAGATTCAAAGAAATTGGTATATTGACAGCAGCATCACAATTTATATTAAACTGCATTCTTTTCGTGCGTCGCAATATTAACTTATATGCAAAAAATAGTGATTGGCACAATCGGAACACCAGAAATAAAGACAAACTTGTAATGCCTCCGTATAGATTAGAAAAAATCCGTGGTTCTTTCATAGGTCTTGGTATAAAGTTTTATAATAAAATTCCAAGTAATATTTTGGATTTACCATTTGAAAACTTTAAGACTCATGTAAAGAATTGTCTTCTTAAAAAAGGATACTATACCGTTAAAGATTACTTAATTGATAAAACAGCTTGGTCGTAGATTTTCTATTCTATGTGTCATTGGGAGAATTGTCCTACCTACTTAAAATGTATTGTAAGCTTTTTGACTTTTAATGCTCACTTTAAACATTTCTGCGGTGGTGTCGTGTGAGGCGGGTCGTTACGTTCCCTCAAATATGGTTGAGCGAAACGATGGCTGGTTCATGCGTCATGCTCGTGAACGGGTGCTGCCTGTGGGAATGGGTCTGCTTCTGTCTGCTTGTACTAAGGGCGTCGCATATATATTTTTTTTTCTGTTTAAAATTATCAATTAGTATGGCACTTCTTACTCAAAACATAGAATTAATAACTAATCCTTGTTTTGATTTCTCACTTTTTTATTGCTAATGACCAAAATGATTATTTGGCTTTCGTTATCACGATGTTTTCGTATTTTTTTGTCTATAGTTTTGTAAGTAAAGGCCTATGAAAAGCTTTTGGATATTAGTTTTCAATTCAGTGCCTTAGGATGGGAAGCCTAAGTATGTCATGCTCTCTTTAATCATTTCTGCGGTGGTGTCGTGTGGGGCGGGTCGTTACGTTCCCTCAAATATGGTTGAGCGAAGCGATGGCTGGTCCATGCGTCATGCTCGTGAACGGGTGCTGCCAGTGGGAATGGGTCTGCTTCTGAGTACCTATCTTAACGCATGTTGAATTGTAAGAATTGCGTTTTTATTTTTATGTCTTGTATCAAGTGTTTTTTGGTTAGAGTAGCAGACGGAGTGATTTCTAAACTAGTTGAAAGTTATTTACTCTCACGATTACCTATCTGAATGTAGTAGATATTAAATTTTAACCTACCTACCCATTGTGTGTAACCTTTTGATAATTATTGTGATGGAAAATGACATCACTTTAAATGTGGAGCTCATTTTTCAATCTTGACGACTCTGTATGAAATATACAAAGGAGAAAAAAGCAGCCCTTGACGAGTTTCTTGCCGGTTCTTCTCGTTACAAGGTCTCCCGCTTAGGGTTTGCGAACCGATGGCGTAGCTTCTATGACATTCACAAGTGCTTGTAACAGCCTAGACTGAATAAATTATTTTGAATTTTGAATATTCGGCCATACAACCGCCTTAAATATTTATTTTATTATACTTTTAGTATTTGTTGTTTGTTGTAGCGGCAACAGAAATATATCATCTGTAAAAATTTCAACTGTCTAGCTATCACGGTTCATGAGATTACAGCCTGGTGACAGACAGACACAGACAAATAGACAGACAGCGGAGTCTTAGTAATAGGGTTCCGTTTTTACCCTTTGGGTACGGAACCCTAAAAACCACCTAGCGACCGGTCTCATTTGACAGATGAATGTGATACATTGCTACTTCTTTTTGGGGTAAAAAAACATACCAAAGAAAAGTAGCAATGTATCACATTCATCTGTGAACTGAAACCGGTCGCTAGGTGGTTTTTAATTAGATAATCAACCTGCTGTTGTCTAGCATCCATATTACAAGCTTTGCTTAGTTTTGTTTATTGTTTACTAGCGGCTGCCCGCGACTTCGTCTGCGTGGAAAGTTTTTTGCTATCCCTCGGGAACAATATTGTTTTTCGGGATGAAAAGTACTCTATGTACTTCTCTGTACCCCTAAGAACGTGTGTGCAAAATTTCATGATGATCGGTTCAGTAGTAAAGACGTGAAGACATAACAAACAAACAAACGGACTTTCGCATTTATAATATTAGTAAGGATTGTAACTTGGCCATTTAATGCAAAATTCACGGTCAAAATGTAATATAAGGAATAATGACTTTACCAAAAATTTTCTACATGAGTGACTAAGACATATTTGTTACAACAAATTCGCGTGAAATGTGTATGAATGATACACAGCGGAACTTCACATTCAAGGGGAGGTTTTGAGCGGAAGGCACGGTGCATATCGCCGGTACCTAATTGTATTGGACAGTCGAACACCACGCGACTCGGAAACGCGCGCGCATTCTGTGATCGACCGCCGTTTAATCTGTGTATCTGTGGGTGATAGTGGATTTGTGAGTGAAAATAAGGTGAAAACTTTTTGGATAAAAACCACTTTGCTGTAAAAGGTGGGCCAACTTTGTTTACTTTTAGGAATTCAAAAATCAGCGACCGGTTAGGTATATTAAAAAAGAATCATCTTTATAATTGAACAAGTTTAAAGTACCATAATGAACTCGGCTGAAACCTCTTTTCACGTCTTGCAGAATCTTAGAATAAACTAATTTAATTAAGTTTAAATTTTTTTACAGATTTTTATTCAAATAATTTTAGAAGAATAAGTTTTTCCATATTTTTCGGAATATGAAGAATATAAAAAAATTACTACCTACTTTTGACCGATATGAAAAAGATAGATTTTAAAAGAAACGTTTTATCCAAACGTATTAAAAGTTGGTGTTTCTTCGATGTTGTCGTCTAATTTTTTGCAATTACTTAAGTTTTAGAAAGCTTTAAATTCAGAATACCTATACTCTTTAGCTGACGACGGCAATATAACATTTACTTTACTTTCACGAAACTGGACTTTAACTGAACTGAAATTCAAGTTAATTGCTTGCTAGTTATAAAGATATTTTTTAACGAAATTACTACATTTATTCCGTTACGTGCTAAGTTTTCGTCATATTATCATAATGAATCTAACGTACCTACATAAAAGGAAAAATGTAATAACGATTGTTTACGCGAATGAAAATGTGCTTTGCTTGCTTGCTTGCTAAATAACGGACATTTATAATTCGTTCGACTATTCTGATAGATGCATCTCCCGGGGCTCTAAATGACGTAATCTTTTTTAGGCATTTGAAATAAAAACCCGTTTTCAATTGCCATTCTGGGACAAAACAGTCTGTAAACTGCAGGTGGTGCTATTCATAACAGATAGCATTTTCACACCCTGTTAATTTTGTGTACAGACAACTTTTTCATTTAAATGGCAAATAAGTCTAAGTAGATTTAAAACTTTTAAAAGTTAGACCTACATGACGCGCTTGACAAGCGATATAATTCACATTTACACAGACCAAACTATTTTGTGATTTTGAGTTTCAATGTCTCGGATAACACACTCTCTTCTAAATTGATTTAAAAATTTAAAAATGTTGTGTATTATATTAACTTCGCTTGTGCTTTATTTAGGTGAGAATGTTTTTGCCTCCAATAATTGACAACATTTCAAAGTTTTTGTCCCGTGTTTTTGTTATTTAGAAATTACTTATGAAAATAAGAGACACGTATTTTTTCTTTTCTAAAATTTTTATGTCATCATAAAATTAATTTGAATACTTACTTATTCATTTTAAAATAAATAAATTTAAAAAATATTAAAAACACGACTGCCCTGCCAAAAACGAACTTAAAAGTTAAATAACAAGTGTCATTGCAGTCGGGGGACCGTTTTGTGGAACAATTTTTAATCAAATAGGTCCCCCGACTGCAATGACTCTTGTTATTTAACTTTTAAGTTCGTTTTTGGCAGGGCAGTCGTGTTTTTAATATTTTTTAATTTTATTTATTTTTATTTCACACATTTTAGTAACAAATTATATAGTTTTGAAATGTGCTCATTAAGGCCTTTCATTTGATGCCCATATTGTAATAATTGAAGAAAAAAAAATATTTTTCGCATTTGAAACTGGCGTCGTACAGTCGCCATATTGAATTTTGAAAAAAAATAGCCAGTTTCACTCGGAATGATATAAGGATTCTAACGATACCCCATACATCCAAATCCGTTGAGCCATTTAGAAGTTATGGTGGAATAAAGAAACTCACATACCCACAAACATACATGAACCCTGAACACATATACACTCCTCTTTGGGCAGTCGTGTAAAAAGAGCGTAACTGCAGTTGGATGTCTGATATCCAATGACTTCGAAACAATGCTCTCGGTCGTTTTCTACCATTACATCGTTCGCCATTGATTCATGGTCATAGCATTTGAATAGAGATTGCCTCTTACATAATATACTTATAGTAATTTTTGCGACAAAATACATCATCATGAGCTTTTGAGCATCAAGGCCCTCCCTGTAGATAGATGAGGATGAAATGAACCAAATCCCACCACATGAGCCTCTGTACCATCATGTGATTGTAACTATTTTTAAAACACATTCACAAACTACCTACTAGTGTTTATTTGCAACACAAGTTATTTATTCGTCCCGGTCGTCTTATTTTTTGGTAAATATTTCCATCAGGTGTGCTAATCCATTGTCGACACAGTAAACAAAATTGAATTCAATTGCTATAAAGTATCACAACGACCTCCGAATCAAAACGGTTTTAATGCTGACTTACCGATAATCGAGTCACCGCCTGGCCACGCGACGAGGCGAACAGCGGATCGTTTTCATACATTTAGTATGGCTAGAACCTAGAAACACGTTATTACAGTGTGTTCTGTCGACACAACACACTATAATGATGTGTTTCTAGCCATACTGAAACCGATGCGTTTCTGTCGCGACACAACACAACACGACAGAATAGTGTGTCGGCACCTTAATTTGGCTGATTCACAAATCGTCCACCAGTCTGCGCACTGCCGCTAACTTGGCGCTAGTGTAGATGTAGATCTGTCATTTTGTTGTTTGCTATGATCATAGAAATAGAATGTCAAAGAACAACAATGTCAATAAACAGGTGATCCGAAAACGAATGCATACATTTTATATGAGATACGTAAAATATGACTTAGATTCATAAAATATGACTATATATGTCAAAGGAAATTAATAAACTATGTTCCATACTGTTTTCTTCGTCGATAAACGAATAAATGTAGAGAAAATTGGTTTTAGAGTAATGTGTGGCAATATCTTATTTACCTGTGAAAAGTGTGATTACTTGGATTATTTATTTTTGTTACATCACAATTACTTAGAGCACAAGACACCATGGCTCCACGATACCTTTATTTTAAATTCTAATTAAGATTAACAAATATTTTAAACAAACTGTGATTGCTCGTTTGCTAAGCGGGACGCTAGGGGCTCTTACTGTAAAAAATGTTGGCACATGTCACTTGATCCTTTGTCTCTTTTTTACATAGACCGTGTTCGTATGATGTTAACTTCTGTTTTCCACGCTTTGTTGGTCTTCTTGAGCGCAGCGAAAATTTTTCTATGTCTATGGCTATGATTGTGTTTGCTATAAATTTTTGTATGTTAGAAGCGAATTTTTGTAAATATCAAAAATTCTTCCAACACATTTTGGTTTTCTTCAATCTTTAATTCGTTTACTGTCCAACTTCTATAATAATAATTATTAGTAGGTATCAACCATTTTTAGATATAGGTAATTTAAATTAAATGGGAAAATTGGGCCGCCATTGGAACGCCACCAAACGAGATAAATTTTGTGACATCCCGCCATTCTCTCTTTTTTGCGGACACTCGCGGCAACACACCATAAATTAAGAATTCGCTCGTCGACCGTCGTACCGCCATTTGCGTCGTCACGTGGCCAAACGTTTAAGTCGATCGTTACAGGCGAAACAATCGTTTGCCCAACAAAGCACAAACGGCGGTAATTGATACGTAATCACTGTCACCACGTTTAGCAAATGGTAACTGAAGTTTGCCGACTCTACCATGTTAAGTACGGTCAAGTATTTGTTGTGTGGTCTGTGAGTAAGGTCTATTAAATCTGCTACAATCTGATCTAAAATTTTAGAATATTAGAAGTCTCCTAGGTTTAAACACTTGTATTTATTTTGTGTTTAAACCATGCATGTATGGCTGAAATTAGAAACATTTGCTTTATAATATTCATAGCTTCACTCTTATTATTTATTTTACCCTGTGACCATCAGCCATTTTTAATGTCCCCACTGCTGGGGCACAGGCCTTCCTTATGGGTGGATAAGGAGGATGGGCCATAACACACCACGCGGGCCCAATACGGATTGGTGGGTGTTAACGACTGCAAGTGTACCCGGGACCAACGGCTTAACGTGCCTTCCGAAGCACGGAGGATCTCGAGATAGTAATTTTTTGGTCACCCATCCCATGAACGACCCTTGCGAAAGTTGCTTATCCTCCGCAATCGCTGGGCCAGGCGCTAAACCACTGCGCCACCGAGCTCCTCCATTTCACCCTGTAGTTTCCTGTTATTCTTTTTTATAGTTTTTAAAAACTATTTCTCTGACTTTCTCTATCGAAAACCATAAAACGACGGACTATACCCACCCAAACGTATTATTTGAAAAATCGTAACGGATATCTTTTGCCGACTGTACCAGTTACTTAACCTTCCATTCGTCTCGCGGTCATGAACCAGCGGAGTAATTAAATTGTGTAAGCTTTGAAATTATGCCCGTTTTATTTGAATCGGTTTGAACATCAGGTCACATAATTGCAATTTAGGTGAAGGACGTTGGCCATTTTCTGGTGAATTATCTGTGCACTTTCAGAATGTTTTCAACAATACGTTCCTCATGTAATATATATATAACGTCGGCGAAGAGTGAAAACCTCGTAAATCCTGTTTCTTGTCTAAAACACTTTTGCCGAGTTTTTTGTCACTCATGACCGGCTTCTGTCATTGACGAGGTTTTCATAAAATGCAATAGATGGCGTTGTACGCGTTTGAATGGAATATAATTAAAGTGAGATAGAGTCGTGAGATAAAAGGTTTTCTGTCAAAAACTGCAAAAAAATGTTCTAGACAAAAATGAGATATACGAGGTTTTCACTCTTCGCCGACGATAAGGAAAAACGTCATTACTCATACGACTCTATCTCTATTTAAAAGTACCTACATATCCAAGCTTAAATGATTGTACATACATTATGTATCAAAAAACCCTGTCAGATCCTGAAACAGGTGAAAGTGTTGGTAACTCTCCAAGGAACATAAGGTCGCAAAACGAATTTCCTTAGTAAGTCGGTCAGCTGACCAATAATTTTGTATGGGAGTATGAAATTGTTTTTCGTTTTTCGACCTGTTCCTTGGAGACTGTTGTTCAGTTTTAGAAACACTATCACCTGTTTCAGGATCTGACAGAATTTTTTGATACATTATGTATTCTTAAAATAAAATTATTAATAGATACTAAAGTCTACTTAAATATGCACTATCAATTTAGTTTCAACAATAAGAATATTTTAAAGAGATTAATCGAAGGCTTGACAGCTTCAATTTTGTTATGTTAACAAATTGATTGTTAATACTATCGATTCGTTTTTGTCGTGGATCATGGTCGTGACACGCAAAATCCGATTGACTGGGTTACTTCCGAAATCGTCCGGCCGCCATGCGCGGGCGCAGAGTCCGCAGCACTCGTGTTTGGTCATCATCGGTCGCGAATTAATCCGTCACGGTGGCTGTAATGGACCATAGGCCATACACGACAAGAAAAAAATCTATAGTTCTGAAAACATCGCCAAACATTTCAACATGTGGCTACCATTAAAAACGTCTTAGAAATTCGTTGCAAAGTAATGTAACTCAAATCTCCTTTTTTTTTTTGACACTTGAAAAGGGACAATAAATTTCTATTCGGTTGACATTTTAGCTCGTAAATATCGTTAAAAAAATATTCCACATCTTTGAAATTGAAGATGAGTTTTTTTTGCAAGTAGTTTTTGCAACACTTGCTGCAACGCGCATAGCCGACCCAAACGTATATAAAAAAAATGCCAACACGAGAACAGCAATGTGATAACTGAACTTCGTTTGCTCAAACAAACTTGGACCTTAAGTTCTGATGGATAAAGACTAAGGAGACATAATACTATGTCTCTCTAGTTATTTTCGAAACCTAAAAATGCAGTTTCTACGCAAATACCTTTTAGTTTTCAGGTTTAATCAGATGATGACTGAAGACATTCTAAATTGAATGTTGGAAACAATTCGAGGCATATTTTGGACAAGTAACGCTATCTATTGGGTGGAAACTGAAACCAAAATCAAGGACAAGCCAATCAAACAGCGCGTCGCAGCATTAAGGGTGTGGTTTTGTGAAAAGTGCGCAGGAGTTGTGATAAACCAAATTGGACTCTATCTTCATAACAGGAAGAGCGTATTAGAATTAAGTAGTTGTAATTCTATTGTTGTTAACAATTGTATAGAGATATTTGAAAGGGCGGGGGATTAGCGAAGGACGAGTGTGGAGTGCAGACGTCTTTTTGGATCGATTATAGAAATTGTTGTGAGAAATAAAGCGTCCCTTCGAATTATAAATTACAAATAGTTTGGATCCATATTAATAAATTAATTAAAGTTCATTGTTGAATTACAAGGAGCTCCTTACTGCAGAAGGATAAGTTAAGTAAATAGAAATAAGAATTATGTATAAAACACATATCTATTTTAGACTTCTCATTTATAAATTGTGTTAAGTAAATAAATTAATTAATTGATGTGCATCGATCTCACATAGCTAAAGGTCTAAAATAGATACGCTAGGTTATAATTTCACTCTTTGTACTCATGTTTATTGTTTAAATTAGTAGTTTTATCAGCCGAAACGAGGTTTTTTGTGACTTCGCGCGCTTTCCTCGATTCAAAAGCTGTAGTGAGCAGTGCGAAGGTTTAATTACCTACTAGCGTGGGAATTAAACAAATTCAGTTTCGATAAAAGTTTTTATTAGAGCCAATTTATTAATTGTTCAAATAACTAAATCATTCCTTTTAAATTGACCAGACAATCAAAACAATTTCAAATTAAAACATATTATAATAATCCATAATCATCAGATAATTCCAAAAATAATCAAAACCTCTTAATTAAACCCTTTTATTAAATAATTAAAATAACTTAACAGTCAAATCAACTAAATCAAAACCAATTAAAGTAATTTTCTTGAACAAACAAATACCAAAACCAAACATTGCCAATAATAAATGACTCTAAACAATTAATCTGTATTCATATTTATTTTCCCAATTATAGGCACCCCTTTTTCACTGAAGAATTATTTGCAATAACTATTTTCCAGAGATAGAGCTTAATACCTTTTGTAGATATCATTAAATTAATATACTAGTGTCGTCTTCGATGATTGATACTTTATTTTGTCTGTTAGGTAATGGACAGAATTAGATTTTCTTACTTTGAATTTGATTTACAGTGTCATGACACTTGAAAATACTTGGTACATGTTTATAGATAGAGTAAAAGCTATCACAGTTCTTTCGAACAGAACTTAGAATTTTATTGGTTTTAAATTGATAGCCCTGTTAATTGATACCAAATGAAGCTTAAATAAGACTCTCATTTAGAGCACATTATATATCTAAATGAAATGCCATTCATTCAACATGAATTATTTATGAAGTTGACATAAATCTTTGACACTATAATTGAATTTAGGCTAGAGGTTGTGATTCATAAAGTAATAATTAGTATTCATTTAGTTTTATTCTAAATCAGAAACACGCTGTTTGGATTCAAATGGTACAGAGGGTGACTTTCATTGTGGTCAGCGTAGAAATAGCATAGGAAGAATTAAGAGCTCGCGCTAGTCCATCAACCCTAAGGTGGCCACCTGTTTTTTAAAAAGAAGAGGAGTCAGTTAATCTCCTCCAATCAAATAATAAAAAGGGTGATAAGGACAGCGAATTATTGACATCCGTCTAACGAGAATTGTCAAAAATCAATTAGGGCTGGCAGGATCGCATCTGGAATAGACGCTCTGATTGAATCCAAACGCGTATCAAAATCATTGTTATCATTTATTAACCGAATAATTATTATCGCACCTCAAGCCATTATCTAAGACGTATACAATATCATCCTTTCCAGACAAGTTTGTTAAAAGGTACATTTGTTTAAACTGAGTTATATTTTGGGATAAAATAATCAAATAAAACCACTAGACGATCAAAGCTGATACAGTAAGTATCACATACAGATTGGTCATTAGCAGCAGACAAGCGACACGCAGCCGCGGGGACCACCACACATGGTGCTCGGTGACCAAGATTCTTAGATTTTGTGTTCACGTAAAGCAAACGCAACTAGGAATCGAACCTTAAAATAATTACACAACGTAGAAACTTTATATCATATCCCAATATTATATTTCAGCATATTTATATTTAAATTTTATCAAACATTGCAGACTGAAATTTTGAATACTAATTCTATAATTCTAAATATCTTGACAATTAAATAAGAATATGTTTATTCTAAACCTTTGGGAGAGGAGAAATTACTAACTTCCTATTTGTGATTAATACCCATAATTATCATATTATAACTGTCGACAAATTTCACCCTGCAATTTGTTTGAAATTCATTCTAGTTTTGTCTTTTGTGCATGGAAATATTTTTATTATGTACTTTTACAGGCAGCGAAGTTCAAGTTATCATTGTTGAATTGTGTTTCGTTCGGTACCTAAAACAATATTCTTTGTTAGTCCCACACAATAACGTTTTAGAAATTCTTTTATTACAGTTGTAGGCAAAGCGTTAGAAAAAAATTATTACGGTTCGAATGTTTTGACGCGACGCGAAAGAAAGGCAGCGGCATTTTTTAGGGTTTGAGATAGGCGCGAAAGATTTTAGGTAGGTATAGATAGGTAGGTAGGCGTAGGTATACGACGAAGACGGATGTTATTCAATAACAACGGATTGATATATTAGCGGGAAAGTTTAAAGTAAATCGAAGCGTTAGATTTGCGTACAATTTTAGGATAATAGGTCTGTTAGTTTATTAGAGTATTACTAAATTAGGCAGATAGTTGTGCGGTTAATTAGTCATTTAGGAAGTTTTAAACGATACGAAGACGTACGGAACAGACGACATTTATAAAAACAACATTTTCATAAGTTGAAACGTAATGTTATAAACAGAAATACAAAATTTAAATACGATCAAAATTCAAATTATATTTAAATCATATATCATTGGAATAAAATAAAATTGTAAAGCTTATGCTTTATTTTTGATATTCGTATGAGTTATTGACCAGATGTTTATCTTTATTAAAATCGAAGTATATTACTTAGTGTAGTTTTTAAACTAAGGTAAGATTAGTAGTTGAGAAGGTTCATATATTGTAAGCAACAGTTATACCGTCAACAATGGATATTATCAATTTTTATTTTATTTAGGAAATGAATTTCGGCTTCGTTCGAATCGAGGCAAGATGAATAATGAATACATTTGAATTCAGTTTAGTTAATTGATTTACAATATTATTAGATGAGAAAAACTAAGTCGATCTAATTAAAATAGCTTGAATTAATTTTATTACATAATACCGATTTGTTCGAAGCAAATGGTTTATTTAAGGACGGATACACGTCATTTTAGTACTATTATTATGGAGGAGAAACGAGTAAAATTATTTATACAGGTGTATGAATTTATCAATGTGTACTTACATGAAATCTAAATTTGAGTTAGGAATAGGATATATTAAGATAGAAATCTGAACCCAATTTAAGAGATTTGAAAAATATCTACCAGAAAAATTAAAAGGAGTTTAAGGTATAGGATGACGCAGGTCAAATATTTTTTTTGTTTTCAAAAGGTTGAAACGAACAAAAAAAAAATTCCTCAGGCTAAAATGGTACCAAACTGGCGGTGCAGCTGTTGGGTTTCTGAGAAACAATAGATAGTTATTTTGTGAGCTGACCCACGGACTGGCTTTTATTAACAATAGGCCACCTTGGTTGTTTTAAAAGATTCTTTGTTTAAATAAATATTTCAATAGAAAATATGAACAAAAGGAGACTTCAATAAACGTACGCAGTAATAGTTTACAATGGAGGTCATAAAACCAACGAAATACATTTTTCTAAGAAAGAACAAAACGTGCCGATATTTGGTATCTCGGTTATGTTCTATTCAATTAGTAAAAGTAAATTGTTAAGAAAACCTCATGGGGGTATTGCATTGCTATGAAATGGAAAGTTATACTTAGAGTATTTCTATAATACCTAAAATTAGTTATTTAAAAAAATAGACATGGTTATTTCATATTCATTTTGAATTGGAAATGAAAGATTCTGTTAGATTCAGAATTCACATAATATTTTGACTGCCGATTGAGAAATTGAATCAATAATTTAGTACTTTAAGCTATATTATAGACTAGGCCAAAGCACAACATTACTTTTTCGAATCAAGTATATTGATCAAGTAATAGATAAAAGTAATCTAAGTTTAGTCATTTAAGATATCCAGCTACGGAGTGAAAATAGATTTTGCAATTTCAACTTATGTGTTGATCATCATTGGGTAAATTAATATTCTGTCGGATAAAATGAAAAAAAAATCTGAACGATTTGATTGTTGCAAAACCATTAAGTATAAAAGGAAGGAAAATGTAAGGTTTTAGTTACGTAATAAGTATATAGAGGAGAAAAAAAAAAGGTTTAGGTTTGTCTGTCTTGTCTGATCAAAATATAGAGGTGAATTGGTATTCAAATTCGGTTTGAAACTAAGATGAATTTGGGTGCATACCCCTGCCCTGTTCGAATCAGGTGGATTATTACATACGTGAAAGAAGTAGTTAATAAATAGTAAGGTTAAACTCGTAAAGTTGAATTGGAGAGAAGTTGCTTAGAGCATATCAAGTAGATGTGACCATCAGCTATCTTTAAAAGATTTAAGGACATTTTAATCTTTAAAATTTATTTTACTAGATAGAAAATTAAGATATTATAATAAGACTTAGTCGAGCGGTAAAACAGTTTGAGCTTAACGCTAAAAGCGATCTCTTCTAGGTATGGTGATATTAACAAAAGGAGAAACACGAGATTGCGAAGTGACTCAATAGTTTAGTGAAAAACATTTATAAATGGTCGCGGGTTCGAACCCCGTTTTGAGAAAGAGATGTGGTGACATGATGAGGTGTTTACATTATAGTATATAAAAATATAAACATTATTATAAGTTTATTCTAATTCGGTGAGAGTACCTGTACAATGAAAGCTTAAATTGAACAAAGGGCATTGTATAAAGCTTGCAGGGTTAAATCGTTGTAAACAATGAGTGATTCTCGATCTCATATTTGTAATATGTCTAGTCTTATAAGACTTCGGTTTTTAATGAAGATATTTTCTATCAATAAAATATAGTAGTACCTATCTGGTTTAAAAGGGTTAAAGTGATAATTATATCAATCAATTTATAATCTAACAAAAAGTAAATTCGATAAAAACATCAAACGAAGTTGCATATTAATGATAATAAATAAAATAACATTTTGATAATTCTGAATTAAATAAACAATAGACATTATTGTTTGCAAATAAATAATAAGTTGAATAATATTTACAGTGGTAGAAAGATGTTTCTTTAGGAAGTGATAAGAGAATTATTGTTAATACAACAATGACAATTAAATGGTTTAAATTTCATTGATTGAAATGAAATGTAATTTTAGTTTTTTTCAAAGGTTAGTTTTGAGCGTATGACTGACATATGAACTATCGTTTAGATAAAACGTAACAGAATCAACGGATGATAGATGTGACGAAATTAAGTACTAGAAAATCTGAGTAAAAGCTTATAAGAACGATTGAGGTTTCCGAAGTTAGGTATAAATAGTAAAGAAAAAACCAACCAAAATAATTAAAATAAAACACTACGTCAAATTAAAACATTTAAATAATTCAAAGCAATAAATATAATAACGAGTTGAGTTACGAAATTTTACATCTTATTGCATTGTACTGAAATCATTAAAACAAGGCATACATAGTATTTAATTAAATTCAAAGTTATGTTTTATGGCAATGTTTATACATTATTATGCGCAGATCTAATATTATGAAAGCAGTAATGTAGTAGGTAATGCTAAACAATTTTGTAAGTATTACTTTTGAATACCTACTAGGAAGCAATAAAATAAGTACCAACTAAAGGTTTTTCAGACAGATGTCCGAAAAAGAAAAAAATAGAGGCGAGTGTTCTCGGATTTTTTTTTTTTTGTGTTGGAACCTTAAAGCGCATTGTATAAAAGAAGGTCATTTTATTGTGGCCGTCAGAATAGTAAGAAAGGCAAATTTACAGTAGATTTTTTTGTCTGTTCGCTTCTTATAGAGATTTGGTTGAAATAAAACCAAGACTTCAAGTGAAGATTATGTTACTAAAATTTTCAATAACGTAACAGAATCTGGGGGGGGTGTGTAATGGACCATAGGCCATACACGACAAGAAAAAAATCTATAGTTCTGAAAACATCGCCAAACATTTCAACATGTGGCTACCATTAAAAACGTCTTAGAAATTCGTTGCAAAGTAATGTAACTCAAATCTCCTTTTTTTTTTTGACACTTGAAAAGGGACAATAAATTTCTATTCGGTTGACATTTTAGCTCGTAAATATCGTTAAAAAAATATTCCACATCTTTGAAATTGAAGATGAGTTTTTTTTGCAAGTAGTTTTTGCAACACTTGCTGCAACGCGCATAGCCGACCCAAACGTATATAAAAAAAATGCCAACACGAGAACAGCAATGTGATAACTGAACTTCGTTTGCTCAAACAAACTTGGACCTTAAGTTCTGATGGATAAAGACTAAGGAGACATAATACTATGTCTCTCTAGTTATTTTCGAAACCTAAAAATGCAGTTTCTACGCAAATACCTTTTAGTTTTCAGGTTTAATCAGATGATGACTGAAGACATTCTAAATTGAATGTTGGAAACAATTCGAGGCATATTTTGGACAAGTAACGCTATCTATTGGGTGGAAACTGAAACCAAAATCAAGGACAAGCCAATCAAACAGCGCGTCGCAGCATTAAGGGTGTGGTTTTGTGAAAAGTGCGCAGGAGTTGTGATAAACCAAATTGGACTCTATCTTCATAACAGGAAGAGCGTATTAGAATTAAGTAGTTGTAATTCTATTGTTGTTAACAATTGTATAGAGATATTTGAAAGGGCGGGGGATTAGCGAAGGACGAGTGTGGAGTGCAGACGTCTTTTTGGATCGATTATAGAAATTGTTGTGAGAAATAAAGCGTCCCTTCGAATTATAAATTACAAATAGTTTGGATCCATATTAATAAATTAATTAAAGTTCATTGTTGAATTACAAGGAGCTCCTTACTGCAGAAGGATAAGTTAAGTAAATAGAAATAAGAATTATGTATAAAACACATATCTATTTTAGACTTCTCATTTATAAATTGTGTTAAGTAAATAAATTAATTAATTGATGTGCATCGATCTCACATAGCTAAAGGTCTAAAATAGATACGCTAGGTTATAATTTCACTCTTTGTACTCATGTTTATTGTTTAAATTAGTAGTTTTATCAGCCGAAACGAGGTTTTTTGTGACTTCGCGCGCTTTCCTCGATTCAAAAGCTGTAGTGAGCAGTGCGAAGGTTTAATTACCTACTAGCGTGGGAATTAAACAAATTCAGTTTCGATAAAAGTTTTTATTAGAGCCAATTTATTAATTGTTCAAATAACTAAATCATTCCTTTTAAATTGACCAGACAATCAAAACAATTTCAAATTAAAACATATTATAATAATCCATAATCATCAGATAATTCCAAAAATAATCAAAACCTCTTAATTAAACCCTTTTATTAAATAATTAAAATAACTTAACAGTCAAATCAACTAAATCAAAACCAATTAAAGTAATTTTCTTGAACAAACAAATACCAAAACCAAACATTGCCAATAATAAATGACTCTAAACAATTAATCTGTATTCATATTTATTTTCCCAATTATAGGCACCCCTTTTTCACTGAAGAATTATTTGCAATAACTATTTTCCAGAGATAGAGCTTAATACCTTTTGTAGATATCATTAAATTAATATACTAGTGTCGTCTTCGATGATTGATACTTTATTTTGTCTGTTAGGTAATGGACAGAATTAGATTTTCTTACTTTGAATTTTATTTACAGTGTCATGACACTTGAAAATACTTGGTACATGTTTATAGATAGAGTAAAAGCTATCACAGTTCTTTCGAACAGAACTTAGAATTTTATTGGTTTTAAATTGATAGCCCTGTTAATTGATACCAAATGAAGCTTAAATAAGACTCTCATTTAGAGCACATTATATATCTAAATGAAATGCCATTCATTCAACATGAATTATTTATGAAGTTGACATAAATCTTTGACACTATAATTGAATTTAGGCTAGAGGTTGTGATTCATAAAGTAATAATTAGTATTCATTTAGTTTTATTCTAAATCAGAAACACGCTGTTTGGATTCAAATGGTACAGAGGGTGACTTTCATTGTGGTCAGCGTAGAAATAGCATAGGAAGAATTAAGAGCTCGCGCTAGTCCATCAACCCTAAGGTGGCCACCTGTTTTTTAAAAAGAAGAGGAGTCAGTTAATCTCCTCCAATCAAATAATAAAAAGGGTGATAAGGACAGCGAATTATTGACATCCGTCTAACGAGAATTGTCAAAAATCAATTAGGGCTGGCAGGATCGCATCTGGAATAGACGCTCTGATTGAATCCAAACGCGTATCAAAATCATTGTTATCATTTATTAACCGAATAATTATTATCGCACCTCAAGCCATTATCTAAGACGTATACAATATCATCCTTTCCAGACAAGTTTGTTAAAAGGTACATTTGTTTAAACTGAGTTATATTTTGGGATAAAATAATCAAATAAAACCACTAGACGATCAAAGCTGATACAGTAAGTATCACATACAGATTGGTCATTAGCAGCAGACAAGCGACACGCAGCCGCGGGGACCACCACATGGCGTGGCCGGCTTCACCCAAATAGACCAACTGTCAACGAGATAGCCAAATATGGCATGCAGGGCTGTCAGCTATGCTACTACTTGATATCTCTTGAACAAATACTATCTCAATTGATTAATTGCATTTTATTTTAGTCCAATAAAACTAGCTTTATCTGGACATAATTAATAAACTTGTTGTTTTTATTAGTTTATCGGATATTGATATTAAGTGTCAAATATTAATTAGAAATTTGATGTAAGAAATCCGGGGTGGTAACCGTTTCATATAAAAACTAGCTTCCGCCCGCGACTTCGTCCGCGTGGTTATTAGAGAAAATCTTTAGGGAACCTTCAACCAGGATCCGACCAGCCGTGTTTACGCGATTAGGCGGGTCACCACCAAGCGCGCTGCCTCGCGAGGCAAGACGTTTGCCAAGACGCAAGACGCAAGGTGTTTGTCGCACGAGGCTCGCTCGCTCGGTGGGGACCCGCCTAATCGCGTAAAAACGACTGGTCGTTCCCATTCCCGTTCCCGTTTCGTCCCGCTCCCGTTCTCGTTCCCGTTACCGTCCCGTTCCGTAGTCGTCCCGTCCCGCCCGTTGCCGTCCCGTCCCGACCCATCCCATTCCCATTCCCGTTCCCATCCCCGTCCCGCCCCGTTCCGTTCTCGTCCCCGTTCTCATTCCGTTCCCGTCCCATCCCGTTCCGTTCGCGTTCCCGCTCTCGTTCTCGCTCCCGTTGCCGTCCCGTCCCGTCCCCGTTCCCGTTCCCATCCCCGTCCCGTCCCGTCCGGTTCCCGACCCGCTCCGTTCTCGTTCCCATTCCCGCCCCGTCCCATTCCCGTTCCCGTTCTCTTCCGCTCCGTCCAGTTTCCGTTCCCTTTCTCCCCGTTCCCTGGGGCTGAATCATGCATGTCCACCGAGTTGGACTTCAAAATGAATGTCATTTTCGCAATCACCATTCCATAAAACCCCAAGAACGTCATCCATATATAGTATTTTATGATTACTTACCCCATTTACCACATAAGGGGTTGATTTGCAAAATCACAAAATATATGTTTGCCTATTTATTTTAAGACGTGCTCCTATGAAGTTTAAAGTTATAATGTCTATTTTATATTATTTTTCCATAAGTTTTCCATACAAAATTTGAACCCCATTTTCACCCTTTTAGGGGTTAAATCATGTACATCGTGTTGGACTTTAAAATAAATGTAATTTTCGCAATCACCATCCCATAAAACCTCAAGAACGAAATCCATATCGATTTTTATGTTTACTTACCCCATTTACCCCCTAAGGGGTTGATTTTCAAAACCACAAAATATATGTTTGACTATTTATTTTTAGAGTACTCCTACGTAGTTTAAAGTTGTAATGTCTATTTTATATTATTTTTCCATACAAAATTTTCACCCTTTTAGGGGTTAAATCATGTACATAGTGTTGGACTTTAAAATAAATGTCATTTTCGCAATCACCATCCCATAAAACCTCAAGAACGATATCCATATCGATTTTTATGTTTACATACCCCATTTACCCTCTAAGGCAGGGGTCTCCAAACTACGGCCCGCGGGCCAGCTCCGGCCCGCGAGCACCAACAATCCGGCCCGCGAAAGCAGGCCGGATCGTACCAACAATACTGTAATTTACAGTAAGTTGTCACGATGAGCTAGCTACATCCTGGCCCTTGGGACTTGGTGGAGGAGTTAGACTGGCCCTTATGCTAAAAAGTTTGGAGACCCATGCTCTAAGGGGTTGATTTTCAAAATTACCAAATATATGTTTGCCAATTTATTTTCAGACGTGCTCCTACGAAGTTTAAAGTTGTAATGCCTATTTTATATTCTTTTTCCATACAAAATTTGGAACCCATTTTCACCCCTTTAGGGGGTTAAATCATGTCCACCGTGTTGGACTTCAAAATAAATGTAATTTTCGCAATTGTTATACTAGAAAACCCCAATAACGACATCCATCTCTATTTTTAGGTTTATTTACACATTTCACCCCTATTTCATCGCCATAGGGGTTAAAGTACTGACAATATCAATATACGTTGCGTTAGATTTTCTTTCATAAGCCTTTACTATAAATTAAGTGATTTTTACTTCGAAAATTAAGGATTTTTTTCTATACACAACTTCATACCCCTTTTCACCCCTTCGGGGGTAGAATTTTGAAAAACGCTGAGACCCGTATTTATTAATTTTCAATCTTCAGCCTAAACACAAAATTTGAAAATCTTAGCTTCAAAACTGAGGGACTTTCATACAAACTTTCATCCCTTATTTCACCCCCTTAGGGATGGAATTTTCAAAAATCCTTCCTTAGTGGATGCCTACACTGTATGAGGTATCTGTGTGTAAAATTTCAAGTCTCTAGGTCCAGCGGTTTGGGCTGTGCGTTGATAGATCAGTCAGTCAGTCAGTCAGTCATTCAGTCAGTCATTCAGTTTACGATTTTATATATTAAGATCATGAGATTTCGTACATTACCTAGCTTTTTCCTAAAAGCAAAATAGTTAACCAAATACCTTGTTAGTATAATTTTATGGTGCATTAAAATGCTATCACCTAATAGCAAAATTAAACTGAATCCAAATTCGCATGTTCGTTTTTAGGGTTCCGTAGCCTAAATGGCAAAAAAAGGAACCCCCCTAAAAACGGAACCCTTATAGATTCGTCATGTCTGTCTGTCTGTCTGTCTGTCCGTATGTCACAGCCACTTTATTCCGAAAGTATTAAGACTACACCGTTGAAACTTGGTAGGTAGATGTATTCTGTTAACCGCTTAACGAATTTAATACAAAAATAAGAAAAATAAAAGATTAAAGGAGGGCTCCCCATACATGGAACTGAAACTGAAAAAAAAATGTTTTCTTCAAACCAACACGTGTTGGGTGTCTATAGATAGGTCTTTAAAAATGACATTGAGGTTTTTAAGACAACTTTTTCTCAAAGTCGTTTGAAAGATATCGTTTGAAAGATATTCACCGCCAAAGTGGTAAAATGTGTGTCCCCCCCCCTTTCACTTTTGAAATAAGAGAGTGAAAAATCTAAAAATAATATATGCTGTAGATCTTAATAAACACTTTCAACCAAAATTGGTTTAAACGAGATATAGTAATTAGTTTTTGAGATATAGCACATTTTCCAAAACCGCAAATATAACTTTGTCATTCATACAAACACTGTGAAAAACAAAGTTATTTTTGCAAACGAAAAATGATTGGTGGTATTAAATATGGTATGGTATAAGGTAACTACGGAACCCTATGGCGCGTGGCCCGACACGCACTTGGCCGGTTTTTTTCACAGTATTCATCTGATCTCAATATCTAGATAAGCCAAAATGGTAACTATGATGCTTGTATCTTATTAAGCTATGATGCGTCTTTTTAGACATTTTAGACAAAAATTAAACATTTATTTTTTACGTTTTAATAATAATGTATTTCTCAGTAGTTAATTTTTTTTAGTTTTATGCGAGGTTTCTAAATGTTTAATTCCTTTGATTTTAACTATAACTAACACTAATTTATGACATAGAAAAAGAAAATTTCAGTTATCTTATTATATCCCGATAAAGCTAGTTTTATTGGACTATTACAGAAGTCTTAGAGGATTTGCCAACGCTATTAAGAAAACATACTAACTAAAAACAAGTTAAAAGTAACCTACTGTATGTATGATAATGATAAATATATTTTGAATGTTTAGAAAGGAAGGCATTGCTATAAGGTATATCAACACTATTGCTAGCCTTATTAGGCAACAATTTCAATATAATTTTACACCTTCCTGTGTTTGTTTTTAACTCATGGTATTCGTGACTCATTTGTCCATTACAACATTCACAATATTCTGAATTATGAAGGAAATTAAGTACGTTCAACGTTTTTTCCATTGCAATTAGTCTCGTGAATTAATACGTTTATGCCGTGTCAGGTGTTTATTTTTTATAACTGCCATCAACCCATATCGCCCAGCTGTTGGGAACCCTATCGCCACGGTCTACTGCCTGCCATCTGCGCTTACGCCGACCGTTGTGTCCGCTAATTCCAAATTCCGTGTGCGTCGCCTCCATTTTAGGTATTTCTGTTCTATTTTTCACCGCAACAAATCTATCCGGCCGTCTTATTTCACAAAAACTGAAACTTTGGTTTCGCTTTTGTAAAAAAACAAAATTCTTTTGAGTAACGGACGTGAATCGTTTATATCAAGACCGAGAACTCAAGTCTTTTTATAGTTAGTCGGTAACAATAAAGCAGTTTCGAATTACTTAGCTTATTGAACTCCTTCATTAATCTTTTAGCCTTTATTTTGAAATATTTGGAAGTTAAAACAGTCACTCTGACATCAGTATAAATGCATACGACAAAATTCTAATATCTTTGCATACGACTGTATACGCCCATGGAATGGGATATGTTGATCTGTTTCATACATTTTCAATTTTGATATTTCGTTATTAATTTTTGTATGAAACTTTTTTCGCGATTTCAATATTGGTCCTATAGTAAAAGTTGGTCAGTTTCACGGTCTCATCAATATCCTAGAGTCATGGGATATAAAAAAAACCGGCCAAGTGCGTGTCGGGCCACGCGCAGTAGGGTTCCGTAGGTACATTATACCATACCATATTTTAAGACCACTATCATTTTTCGTCTGAAAAAATAACTTTGTTTTTCACAGTGTTTGTATGAATGACAAAGTTATATTTGCGGTTTTGGAAAATGTACTATATCTCGAAAACTAATTACTGTATCTCGTTCAAAACAATTTTCGTTGAAATTATTTATTAAGATCTATAGTTTTTATTTTTTTTAGATTTTTCACCCTCTTACTTTAATTGTTAAAGGGGGGGGACACACATTTTACCACTTTGGCGGCATATATCTTTCAAACGGTTGACTTAAAAAAAAATAGTCTGAGGAACCTCAATGTCATTTTTAAAGACCTGTCTATAGACACCCCACAAGTATTGGTTTAATGAAAAAAAAATATTTTCAGTTTCAGTTCCATGTATGGGGAGCCCCCCCTTAATCTTTTATTTTTTTTATTTTTTTCTAAAAATCGTAAAGCTGTTCATAGAATACACCTACGTACTAAGTTTCAACTATGTAGTCCTAATACTTTTGGAATAAAGTGGCTGTGACATACGGACGGACAGAGAGACAGACAGACAGACAGACATGACGAATCTATAAGGGTTCCGTTTTTTGCCATTTTGGCTACGGAACCCTAAAAACACGTGGTATAATAGCTTTTTTACCAAAACACAAGTGCTTCAATCACCGGCATCTAGGGTTGCCAAATCTACCATAAGTATAATATAGTACTTATCCTATTATAGTTTGGGAAAAAATACTACAAAGATACTATACTGTTGGAAAAATATGAAGCCGACTAATCTACTATGGGTATTTTAGCAATACTTACATCGGTAATAGCACTGTTTGTCGGGTTATTTTCTTTGATTTCCATTACATTTCGGCTTACCGACCGCGTTCAGAAATTTTGAAATAATAAACCCCTTAGTCAAATAATGAAGGTTGTAAAAATTGTTTTAATTGATAAATTAAGCATACGGTTGAAATTGTTGCTATGTATACGTACATTGGATACTGTTTTTGACACCTTAAACGTAAATGTACTAATATTCTTCTTGGAAATTTTTGGCAACCCTACCTGCATCTGTGGTCAGTTAATTTCAATGGTTCATACACCCTTGTAAGACCTCGGTTAAATTTCCAGGGTGATATGGTAGGCATTTTTAGCCCGCTTGATGACTTGCAGCCAGTCCATCATTTTATTTAAGTCTAGACGCCCCATAACAAAAATTTCAACATTTTTTGATCCGGCGGCGGTTGGAATGGAAGTAGCCAGTTTAGTCAGTGCTCGGTGGTTGAGAACTAAGTGCGCCTTCAACCTTTGTCGACCTTATTGGGATGAGAAGGCAAAGCAAAAAAACTTGGGTTCACTATGAATTTGAGTGAGTCAAACTGTGTAAATCTAATTCCTTAAGTTTACTAATCACTCTAGGCATGCTTGCCTCCGGGAATCTAATTCATATGTCGATCACGTGCTTGGAACTTCCTGTAGGTGCGTTAGGTCGTCTTCCGGTGGATATATATTTATAGACACGATACTTACACTAAGGTGCCTTTTTGTGCTTCTACAGTAGGTAGGTAGTTTTAAAAGGTTTTAAACTTTAACACTTGATATAAAAACCCGAATCCTTCAAGCTTTAAATAATAATAATAATAATGATAATATAGCTTTATTTCAGGTAATATACCCATATTACATAATAATACAAATACATAGTAAAAGTAAAAATAAAAGTAAAAGCAAAAATACATATAAAATTAAAATTAAAAATTATCATTATATATTTAGCTAGGTTTTAAATAAACGCCCTACCTCAAGCAGCCGTTTCCCACAGTGTGTAATTTCGACCAATGACGAAAAAACAAATTGTCTATATCTCTATTTATATTTTTAAGGATAGAATTATCACTTTCCCTGACTCTGGCCCAAAAAGACGCCGATCGTGACCGGAGAATGGCAAAGAAGTCGGCGACATTTGCATCAGCAAACATTTCTTTAGCACTGCAATGTCTCGGCAATCTCATCAGAATGCGGAAGGCGTCATTATACTGAACCCTAAAAGTTACCCGGAGACGTGTCAGGTTTTTTGGGTACCTGTCACGATTCCGGCCGGACTTAGAAAATGTCAGGGTTTTTGGATAATTCACATTATAGAAAACCAACCTTAGAAATTATTTATTTTTCTTTTTTGTACCTAACAATCAACTAGAACATTTTCAGACAATCAAATAATTTTGCAATAAATAATCAATTATAAAAGAATTAACATTTAAAATTGTAAATAATCAAGTTGACAACTAAAGCTACTTAACTTAAAAACGAAAAACGAATACTTTCTTTTCGTCTAAGTACTTAGTTGAAATATTAGTTTGACACGTCATTATAACAAAAAACCACAATAAGTTATTTATTAAAAGAAAAATGTGTTATCGTAATTACGTCGCTCCGTGTGAGGGTGCTTTAGCAAAATGTCAGGACTTTTTAGTAAAAATCAGGCTTTTTGTCAGGATTTTTAGGGTTCCGTAGCCTAAATGGCAAAAAACGGAACCCTTATAGATTCGTCATGTCTGTCTGTCTGTCTGTCTGTCCGTATGTTACAGCCACTTTATTCCGAAAGTATTGACTTTACAGGTGAAACTTGGTAGTTAGATCTATTCTGTTAACCGCTTACCGAATTTAATATAAAAATAAGAAAAATAAAAGATTAAGGGGGGCCTCCCCATACATGGAACTGAAACTGAAATAAAATTTTTTCTTCAAACCAACACTTGTTGGGTGTTTATAGATAGGTCTTTAAAAATGACATTGAGGTTTTCAAGACAACTTCTTCTCAAAGTCAACCGTTTGAAAGATATACACCGCCAAAGTGGTAAAATGTGCCCCCCCCCCCCCCCCTTTAACTTTTGAAATAAGAGAGTGAAAAATTTAAAAAAATATATATGCTGTAGATCTTAATAAACACTTTCAACCAAAATTAGTTTGAACGAGATATAGTGATTAGTTTTTGAGATATAGCACATTTTCCAAAACCGCAAATTTAACTTTGTCATTCATACCAACACTGTGAAAAACAAAGTTATTTTTGCATACAAAAAATGATAGGTGGTATTAAATATGGTATGGTATAAGGTAAAGAACTACGGAACCCTATGGCGCGTGGCCCAACACGCACTTGGCCGGTTTTTAGATGTAGCATCTGGTAACCCCGGGAGGTAAGCGGCAGATAGATCCTACTATTGTGAAGATAGCTCTGTCTCTGTAATTTTTTTTAGTTCCGTTCAACTAATTTTGATGATTGAAACTATGGGGAAGGACATCGTCGGGTAGAATTCTTTCTTCTCACGGAAAATAAAAATGTAAATATACCTTTATTGTGTAGTGCGACATTATTACATGGTCAGGATTATACCTACAGACTGATAGATGATGTCAACTGACCGTAGGTACCTACCTACAAACTATAATAGGGTTCAGTTACCTCTCAGAGTATTCAGATAGGCAGTGAATAAATAATAGCTTGTTTAGTTGCCAAATTACCAAATAAAACAAAAAGCTTTTGATTAAACTGTATCGCTTAAATTAGTCTAGTAGTAGATATGAACCTCTATACAAAAAAAGTTGGGAGTTACAAGTCATGATAAAGTTTGGCCACATGATAGAAACTGATCAGTAGGCTGTTCCTAACTAATATTGAGCTGGGCCAAACTATCCTTACATACAGTTCCATACGGCGGAGGGTTGAATAGCGCACTTTTCCCGGCTTCATTCTAAAAACTATAACAATTCAGGTTTAGCTTATAGGTCAAATGTGGTATCATTTTCGGATAAATCAATAACGTAGAACTTATTTCTGATATAAAAAAATTTAATTTATTAAGCAGTTTCTGAAAAATTACACAATAACCAACATTTTTAAACTTAATTTTTTTAGTTTAGGTATTGGCACTTGTTTCAGTATTTTCAAAAAAACTACTTTTAAGAAGCGTTTTTCAGCTTAATTTGTTATATGCTTTTGTTATGTTAACTATATTTTATACAATTTGCGCCTAACCCAAGTAGTTGAGGTCCATTGTTTGCGGAGACACAGCTAGTCGAAAATATGCATTTTTTCACGAAATAAAAAGGGTTTCCGTTTCGTTCGGAAGCATTTCTCAGTTTTTTTTGTTTATATTTCTGTAAAAGTAATTAAATTTTCTACAATTTGAGCCTAATTTGAGTAGTCTAGGTTTACTAGTTGTAAAGACACAGCTAGTCAAAAATAAGACTTTTTCAATTAAATTCAATAAAAAGCCCATTTTTAACCAGCTATGTCTCTGCAACCAATAGACCTAGACTACTCAAATTAAGCTCAAATCCTAGAAAATTTAATTAACTTTACAGAAATATAAACAAAAAAATTGAGAAATGCTTCCGAACGAAACGGAAACCCCTTTTATTTCGTGAAAAAATGCATATTTTTGACTAGCTGTGTCTCCGCAAACAAATGACCTCAACTACTTGGGTTAGGCGCAAATTGTATAAAATATACTTAACATAACAAAAGCATATAACAAATTAAGCTGAAAAACTCTTCTTTAAAGTAGTTTTTTTGAAAATACTGAAACAAGTGCCAATACCTAAACTAAAAAAATGAAGTTTAAAAATGTTGGTTATAGTGCAATTTTTCAGAAACTGCTTAATAAATAGATTTTTTTTATATCAGAAATAAGTTCTACGTTATTGATTTATCCGAAAATGATACCACATTTGACCTATTAGCTAAACCTGAATTGTTATAGTTTTTAGAATGGAGCCGGGAAAAGTGCGCTATTCAACCCGCCGCCGCCCGTATGGAACTGTATGTAAGGATAGTTTGGCCCAGCTCAATATTAGTTAGAAACAGCCTACAGATCAGTTTCTATCATGTGGCCAAACTTTATCATGACTTGTAACTCCCAACTTTTTTTGTATAGAGGTTCATATCTACTACTAGACTAATTTAAGCGATACAGTTTAATCAAAAGCTTTTTGTTTTATTTGGTAATTTGGCAACTAAACTAGCTATTATTTATTCACTGCCTATCTGAATACTCTGAGAGGTAACTGAACCCTATTATAGTTTGTAGGTAGGTACCTACGGTCAGTTGACATCATCTATCAGTCTGTAGGTATAATCCTGACCATGTAATAATGTCGCACTACACAATAAAGGTATTTTTACAAAGACCAATGATGTCAACCCACAGACTTTTAAGTCCAGTACCCTGTTTATCAAAACTTAAAAGTCTACAAGTATACTCGTACTTTACAAGAAAAAAATTACAAGTTATGCAAGGCACTTGTAAAAATTGACAGACTGTAAGTTTTGATAAACAGGCCACATGTACTTAGATAAAGTGAAAAAGTTGAAAGTACAATTATTTCATGAGCATTTTCCCAAGAAAAAACCGGAAATCTATAATTTAAATCTAAACAATAAAAAATATACTTTGTATCGAATCGAAAACAAAATGCGCCTTAATAACATTCGATAGCAAACATTCCACAGTGATTTAGATGCCACTTTTCTTAAAGGCGTTAAAGCAAGCGAAGGGATTACACCACGTCAGCCGACCACAAAAAAAAATTTCATGTCAGTGCAGCCGACACTATGCGTGCCCGCAGACTACAGACCAAACTGTCGGCCGATAGTTGGTCGGTAGTTGGTTTTTTATGAAGAATCGGCCGATACCGAATCGTTCTAGTGTGCGCACTTGCATACACCTTTATACTGATTGGAAGCCCGACTAAACTGTCGGCCGATAGAAAGTCTGTAGTCTGCAGGCACGCTATGACTACTACGATATTCCGATAGCATGTTAAGAAGTTTTGAGGTAAAACAAAGAGTTTAATCATTTTTCAAATTTTTTATAGGTAATGTTAAAGAGAGTAGTAGTTGTACACCACAGGCTAAAGAAAAATCTTCTAAGAAAGTACTATGTAAAAGTATCTAAGTAAATAAATAATGAAGAAAAAAGTTTTCGGTATGAAACTTCATTTGTTAACATACAGACCTTTTCTTAAGGCGGTACCCTGACCGGAAATGACGCCGCCGCGGTGAACTTTATTTAATATTGTAATTTTAAAACACAATTTTAATAAAACTTTACGTGGAATTTTTA
Source organism: Agriphila geniculea (assembly GCA_943789525.1). Lineage (NCBI taxonomy): Eukaryota > Metazoa > Arthropoda > Insecta > Lepidoptera > Crambidae > Agriphila > Agriphila geniculea. The sequence continues at coordinate 27,179,667 of OX038871.1, forward strand.
GGGCCGATAGTCTAGTATTTTTAGATGGTATCATTACCTTACCTCGTAGTCATTGAAAGAAATAGATAGCAAAACTTCTAAAAGTGACAATTTTTGACACTTTTGCTATCTAGGTACTTCTACGAATGTCTATGAGGAGGGAATGTACCTTCTAAAAATACTAGACCATGGGCCCTAAAAACTCCATGTAAAGTTTTATTATAATCATTTTCTAATTTAACAATTTATTAAATAAAAAACTCCGAAGGCGCCACTTTCGGTGTGTGACGTTTTGTAGTTTGATAGTAATTAATCCATTTTATTGTTATGATTTCGAATCAAAATTGAAAGAATAATAGTAGTATTTTAGTTTAATAGCTTGGCAACACCGACGCTTGGCTCCGCCGTTTCCCGCCATTTGCAGTGGAATGAGAAGGTAAGCGGTGGGGATAGGCGGCAGAACGGTCAACGAAAGTCAGTTGCGGGCTCAGTCACTTTCCAACCGTCAAGAAGAGAAGTATTGTTAGGGAAAACTGCTAACGTATTGTTGCTATAACCTAGTTAATAATATCATGGTGTGTTCCTGTGAAGAAAGTAAAAGTAGTTCACCGTTATTACTGTAGTTTTCATCACAAATCAGCAGTGGAAGAACCAAAGTATGTACGCTCACGAATTTCTTACTTTTCTAACGTTTTAAACCGAGCTAAAATTACGAAATTAAGTTGGGTAGTTTCAAGTTTTAATACACTCGAGAGATTTATGACTATTTTTCATTGCACGTGGCCGAGGCGACTCTTCGGCCGTGCGTACACACCATTATTCACAAACATTGCACGTGGTCGAGGCAACTCTTCGACAGTGCATAAACACTTCACAATCATTGCACGTGGCCGAGGCGACTCTTCGGCCGTGCATTCACACCATTATTCACAAACATTGCACGTGGTCGAGGCAACTCTTCGACAGTGCATAAACACTTCACAATCATTGCACGTGGCCGAGGCGACTCTTCGGCCGTGCATACACTGCACACAAAACTACACTCAGTCGTCACCATAATGGAAATAGTGCGTTGATATTGGAATTGTAATTTTCATGATTGTATAAAGAGAGGTCATGAAATGAATGTTTTTTTTATCTTTACTGCCCAACTGTAACTTTCGTGATTTAAACTCTGGAAATGCATTACATAATGAATTATGAAAATAGGAACTTTTATCTTGGACAATGTGTTCCGCAGAGGTTATTAAGTTTATTTTTTTTATATTTCATACCATTCTAAGTGCATTCTAATTGTCGTTAGTAGTCGACCTTGACACTGTACCCTGTGGATGTACGGATACGGAGAATAAGACGGATAACGTGATACTTACTGTAGAATTGGTACCAGGTTACGTTGACCTTCAAAAGGGTTTTAGTAGTACCATGACGCTATAGTCGTAGCTTAAGGCTAGGTTTTACGAACACATTTGTCTGTCTTTTACTTTACGTGGAAAGAGTATGGAAAATAACCTCACTTCTGCACATTTTCGATGTTTTTCGGCGTTTTATCATTTTATTTATCAAAATCCTCTTTCATGAAAAAAACTTATTGAAGCTACTTCACAGTACGTATTTTTGATATTATTATACGTTTCCGCTATTATTTATGCCAAAAATATTAACCTACCCAAGCCCTTATGATAATATTCTTATGTTTCTTGCAATCATCTGTGAGGTTTATATGCAATTTAATACTAGTAGCTACTAGAGAATCTCTTCAGCTTGTCGTATGTTTTTGTTTTGTGGTAACTTTACGTTTTTTATATAATAATATGACCCCACAAACCATGTTTTCCTATTTTTACCGACTTCAAAAGGAGGGAGGTACTCAATTCGACCCGTTTTTTTTTTTTTTTTTTTTTTTTTTTTGTTTTTTATATGTACACCGATTACTCGAAGACGGCTGGACCGATTGAAATGATTCAAACGTTATTACATTAGGTAAACTCCCAAGTTGGTCCCATTTTTTAAAATTTTGAAATCGGTTCAGTACTTTTCAAGTAATCTTGAAAAAAGCACGAAAATAATATGACTTTGTGTGAACTACCTCGATGAACAGTCGTATAACTTCTTTGTTTATGAACTGAATAAGATAATTATTTTTTTGTTGGAAAAGGGATATCTTAAGTGTAGTTCTTTAACCGACTTAAAAAAGGAGGTTCTCAGTTTGACCCGCATGTATGTATGTTTCTCCGCGATTAACTCACGTTTGGCTGAGCCGATTTTAATTTCTACCTAAATAATATACCTACACTACCTAATACAAAAGGTACCTACACTAAAAATAAAAAAAATAAAAAATTGTTTAAAAAACAAAAAACCGACTTCAAAAAACCTACCTCTAAAATGCAAGAAATAATATTCGTAATAATAAAACACGTCTATTGAAGTCGGGTGGGGCTTTTAGAATAAAAAAAAGGGATTTGTACTCCAGCCCCACCCGACTTCAATAGACGTGTTTTATTATTACGAATATTATTTCTTGCATTTTAGAGGTAGGTTTTTTGAAGTCGGTTTTAGTTCAAGAAGTTAATTCTTATTCTATTAAGAGGCCGTTCATAAAGAATTGTCGATTTCATTAATTAACGTGATTTTACAGAAGTGATCTTACAGTTAAAAACTGTACATACTTATCTTATGAATAAAATAATACGAAAGATAATTATCTGGTGTACATGGTTTCGATATGTGGTATGTTTACGATTATAATTTTGATTTCATTTTTGTGTTCCTAAATGAATGAAGTAAGTTTACTTTGAAGTACACTTATTTGGCGTAATTTCTTAGTTTTGTAAGAAATATAACGCTTTTAAAATTAATCGTAGTTGGTAGAAAATATTTTGCTACTTTAAAATTTTATTTGAAGTGAGCCGGCTCTTAGGTATTTCTACTAATACTTTTTGAGACTATGCTAGACGCGCTTTCGGTTTACAAGGCCTACGCCCTTAGGCGTCTACGGTTTACAAGGCTAAATGCGTCTTTGGCTTACAATTAGGGTTAACTTTTGGTTTTCTATGTACATAGGGATGATGCAGTGAAAATTACTAAAATGAAACTATTCTAAATATTTCATCCAACCCTAAGTAATTATACTAGATATTTATATTAATGAAAATTTATTATACCATTGACTTTCGAGGCTAGATGCACATTCAGTTTGTAAGGCTAGGACAAGGCTCAACGCGCCTTCGACCTAATTAAGGTACCTCTAACTTTTGTTTGTTTTTATACTAGAATGATGAAGAGGTTTGAGAATTTATACGGGGAAAGTTTTTTTTAAGGTTAGACGTGCCTTCATTTTATAAGGTTAGATGCGCCTTAATTTTATTAACTGTTGGTTTTTTATTATAATAAATATTAATATAGATGAAAATTTCCAACTTTTACTTTCGAAGCTAGACACGTTCAGCTTGAAGGCTAAACGCGCCTTCGACTTATAAAGTGCAACTTTTGATACCAGATTGGTAAAGAGATTTGAGATTTATATGAATGAATATTTTAAGTTTTAATGTGCTTCATTTGATAGGGTTAGATTCACCTTCATTTTATAGTGTTAGATGCGCCTTCATTTTATAAGGTTAGATGCGCCTTCATTTTATAAAGTTAGATGCGCCTTCATTTTATAAGGTTAGATGTGCCTACATTTTATTATAAGTATAAATGCGCCTTCATTTTATAAGTTCAGATGCGCCGTCATTTTATAAGGTTAGATGCACCTTCATTTTATATGGTAAGATGAGCCTGCGGTTAGGCTAGATGCGCCTGCGGCTTATAAGGCTATATGCGCCTTGAGTATGGCAAGATGTGCCTTCAGTTTGGCTAGATGCGCCTACGGTTTGAGAAGATGTGCCTTCGGTTTGGCTAGATGACATTAAAGTTTGACATTTATTTTATTGGGATTTGAAATTATTTACTGAAATGATGGGTAATGAAAATTAGTTGTAATAATTGATGATTAATGTTAAGTATCGAATTTAAATTTTATAATCACCTAGCTACTGACAGATTTCCACACCTAACAAAGTCAGAATATGCAGATTTTGTTAAATTATAATGTCGTCAATGTATACTTCCATTTTCTGGGAAATAAATTATTGGTTTGTATTGTATTTAGATGCAAATCCAGTTTGGCTAGAAGCGCCATCAGTTTACAAGGCTAGATGCGCCTTTTATTTGGCTAGATGCGCCTTTTATTTGGCTATATGCGCCTTTTATTTGGCTAGATGCGCCTTTTATTTGGCTAGATGTGCCTGAGATTTGGCTAGATGCGCCTGAGGTTTGCAATACAATACAATACAATTTATTTATTCCATACATTCTACATTAGGTACATTATTTCATCTACATTAGTACAAATTGCAATTCAATTCCAATTAAAAATAAATGTCAAACGAAAAAAAAAAGATAAACCAAGTACAATTTGGCTAGAAGCGCCAGCGGTTTACAAGGCTAGGTTGTCATATACTTATATTACTTGCTTATGTGACTACATTATGCAATTTTACTAATTTCATACTCGAATCGTCATCTGCAACGATTATTTAAGTTGTTGTTTAGATTAGTGCACAGGCCCTTAAGTAAATATATTGGGGTACACAAATAATCAGTACTCAATTACACATGTACGAAGATCTGTCAAACAATAAGTAGACTTTATGAAGTCTGCGTTCTTCTTTAAGACACAACTTCTTCTTCTTCTTTTACTTGGTTATCTCTTAGTTTATAATATTGCAATCCGATGCTAATGTAATTATGGTTAATTTGAATACATTATATTTGTTTGAGAAAATAAAGTCTTAAAAATGTTAGGTAAGAAGTGTGTAAGCTACTATTATATGAACCATTTGTCCTCAAGTGCAGTGTTTAGGCGACTAGGTATATTGCGTCTATGGGCCAAGTGTGTCCTTAAGTGTGGTACTCAGTAAGCGGCCAAGTGTGTCGCGTCTATGGGCCGTGTGTATCCTAAATATACTGGTTACGTGGCCAAGTGTGTCGTATTGTATGGGCCATGTGTGTCCTTGGCTGATAGCTTTGGCTTGAATATATGTTTTGGCAGGCCGTGTTCACACTGTGGCAAACGGTAGCCCTGAATATGTCTTGACAGGCCGTGTCCACATAGTGGCAAACGGTAGCCCTGCGAGTATCGACATTAACAATTACTTTAACTGAGCACATTACATAATAAAATGCAAGAGAACCAAAATTGTGGAATAAAATAAATAAATTATCATGATAATATTTTAATAACAATGCAACTATATATTGTTTGTTATAAATGTGAATTTGTATTCCACATAATAAGTTTTTCTCATCTCATAATGAAACAGTTTTCATGAGTAGATTATAATATTTTTCCTTTTGACCCTGATGTTTTATTTTGTAGACGTTTGTCCTATGATTTAAGCATGGTTACTGTCGATTGTTTTATATATTTCAGAAACATATTGCATCTGACAAGATGCCCATGCGGTATACTTAGCTAAGGTGATGGTGGCGCGGTGTGCGACGCGAGGCTGGATGGTAGAAACGACGGTTCCGTTAATGGTTGATCTTAGGTTTTTTTTGACACGATGACGACAGGCTGCGACGGCTAATAAGGTTTCAGCTGCAATTATCTGGTTGAACATAGATACTGACCAGAATTCCTATGCATTGATTTATCAAGTACTTATATTTAAATCTTATATAGAACCTGTTAAAGTTGGTAGTTCTAGTTAAGCTAAATTAAATATAATAAGTACCTAGCTCATGCTATGAATTGTGAAATAAATAAAAATAATACATATAATGATTGTTGCAACACAACTTTAATCATTATACGATTACCTTGCATTTTGCATACCTAGTAGGTCTAGCAAATTGAAATTGTATACCGTAAGAAACTGTAGGACTTATGTGAGTTTAATAAGTTGACATCATTGATAATTTCAGTTAGGTAGTCACAGTACGTGCGTCGGGTCTTCAGTCAATCATCTGTCAAAAGTTTACAATTTGTGATTAAATTTGTTTACCCTTTCGTGGTACTCCGGCGGCGTGACTTCGACTGTTATATTTACTTTTTGTACTTATCTCTTGTTAAATATTATAATAAAATTCATAATTTAGTAGAAATAACTAATGAGAAATGTTGTACTTGCATAAATTATTAGATTTTTTATTGTGGAAAAAATGGTAATATTTTTTGAAGATGTTTTAGTTAATATTTGTGTCACAATATTATTGGCTTTTAAAAATTTCAAAGCTTTTTGATCTGATGATCATACTAGATGCGATAAGATACAACAGTTAGTTCCTCTTGTAAATAAATTATCAAATATAAAAGACGGAGGTCGACAACCCTCTCCAAGTTTTCGTTCACCATTTCTTTCTTGGAGTGGCCTCCCATTTTGTGAAATGGTGGTAGATTCAGTAGATTCTCTCTTTTTAGCATTAATTAATCCGCAATTAAGTTATAACAAAAAGTTAAACCAATTAAATTTATTTAATAGAATGCGATATAAGTTTACATACAACCGGCCGAATGTGACGTCATTATTATAGTATTGAGTTGATCGTGCACGAGGACATGCACGAGGTCAGGATGGACGAATGTGACGTTTTGTAGTTTGATAGTAATTAATCCATTTTATTGTTATGATTTCGAATCAAAATTGAAAGAATAATAGTAGTATTTTAGTTTAATAGCTTGGCAACACCGACGCTTGGCTCCGCCGTTTCCCGCCATTTGCAGTGGAATGAGAAGGTAAGCGGTGGGGATAGGCGGCAGAACGGTCAACGAAAGTCAGTTGCGGGCTCAGTCACTTTCCAACCGTCAAGAAGAGAAGTATTGTTAGGGAAAACTGCTAACGTATTGTTGCTATAACCTAGTTAATAATATCATGGTGTGTTCCTGTGAAGAAAGTAAAAGTAGTTCACCGTTATTACTGTAGTTTTCATCACAGGTGGTATAGTCACCTTAAGTATTAACCTCTGTCCTTGTCAGACATTTGTACAGATCTTTGCAATCAAGAAACTCTACGATTTAAGGGGCGGTAATAGGAAAACATGGTTTGCGCGGGCCATATTTTTATATAGAAAACGTAAACTTGTAGCCAACAAAAAAATCATACGACAAGCTAAAGAGTTTACCTAGTTGCTATAAACATTAAATAAACCTCAAAGATGATTGTAAAAAAAAATCAGAATATCATCAAAAGCGCTTGTCGCGGGCCATATTTTTGGCGTAAATAATAGCGTAAACGTATTGAATTCTACATAAAAAAAACGAAAAACATCAAAAAAGTGCAGAAGTGAGGTTATTTTCCATACTATTTACACGTAAAGATAAAGACAGAGACAAATGATTTTGCGTAACGGAGCCTTAATAACCATAATGCCGTTTCATACTACTTTTTCTTTCCTGCGGCGGGCGGGGGTGCTGCCTTCGCGGTCGGAGGGGTTGCTTTCGCGCCGGGCAGCGACGGGGTGATCCCAGGGGGAGGGGGAGTAGACTGGGCACTACCGTCGTTAGTCAGAAACCTTTTCACCCTCACCTTCAGATCTTCGTACATTTTATTTTCATGATTGAGCTGTGGTATTACTGATAGCCGTTTCTCTGCTTCCTGCAAAGAAAAACATTGTTATCTTGACAGCCCGTTCATATCCAAGGCAGCACGTAGCATACGTAAGCCTCTCCTGGTGGGAGAGAAATAACATAATCATAATAATATATCATAGGCATAATCCACACTTGGTTGATGGGTTGGAGATCGCAGTGCTTTTTGTCGGAAAACGCTGTAGGTAGCTCATTTTCTAAACACACGCCTAATGTGACATGGCTAACTGCCTACAGCAAAAACAATTGTGTAATTACATACTACCTTTATTGTGTAATTACATGTGTGATGAAACGAGTCATTTGTGGTTTCTTTCTACAACTTGATAGGTCGTATTCTTTGGTTTTTGTGCTATGAACTGTTGGGTGCGAAACTTCATTTTTTTGGTTTTAGTAAACTTTTCTACAAAATCTGTCGATGATTTTATTAGTTAGTACTTAGGTACTTACTATTAAAAAAAAATTTGTAGGTACTTACTAATCAAATTAGTTTTACGAATTTACTAAGCACATTTTTTTATAAATAAATATTAACAAATATTTTTTTATACTTATTTACTTACATAGTTAGCTTTTAAATGCAAAAGCAGTGTAATACTTATATTATAACGGGTGTAACCATAGATTAAAGTTATATAGTGTAACAAGACCTTCAACGAAGCCGAAGTCCACATATTCTGCCCATCATCAGGTTCATTTTAAGACGTTTTTATTTGCCTTTTAGACTATACCTGGGAAACTAATAGCTACGAAGTTATTGAAGGTCAAAGTAAAAAAAAAAACATATTTTTTTATGAAATCTTATTTTATTCGTTATTTCCTCCTTTTTGTCCAATGAAAAATTATCAAAATTTTAAGTATTTCGTAACAAACAATGGCTTCAAAACGTCGTCACTCGATGTATCTATCTATATCTAATGAGCACGCACATAAACACTGCCTTTCAACTCGGCCGCACGTAACTGTGTAGCATACACTCGCAGGCGCGGTCTGTTGTGCGCGTTACATTGCGTGGTAAAGTATGCAATGCTTTTTTAACACCAAAAACAAAATTTGTTTCCCAGCAATAATTTTGAACAGAAATGGTCCTGATGATGGGCAGAATACGTAGACCTCGGCTTCGTTGAAGGTCTTGTTACACCCGGTATATACGTATTCTGTGATATGTTATACTTAAATATTGTTGACCTGCTTTTCAAACTCCGTAAGTCCATTTGGGTAAATACAGATATGATACTTATTTGTTTAAAATACTTAGGTAAACTTAAATATTTTTTAGATATAAGTAAAATTTCACTATTACTATTTTTAGTAACGCAGTTTGAAAATTAGGCCAAGCGACAATAAATAACAGCTTAAACTAAGGTAAAGTTATACTGATTAAATATGGCAGAAAATCCAAGTAAAGTGGGATTAAACTAAATCGAGGCCAACGGAGATTTAGAATTAACCTACCACGCTATTTGCAGGGATCGTAATACAAAGATATGGCTTCGCGATATTATATACTACTGAAAGCTAGGTGCAAAGGTAAAAACGACGATTTTTAGAACCGCCTACCAAGAGTGAAGATTAAACCAACATACCCACGGGAGAGGTCTACTAACCTGCAGTAGGTAGGCTATACGCGGGGAGTTCAAAGTATTCTCGGTATCGCGGGATTTTCTGGTTAGTAATGAGGGTAGTTTTTGTCTATGGTTCTCTTACGACATTATCCAAGGTGACAATTAGAAAATTTCGTCAGTTTATCATCGTTCGTTTTTTCACATTCGTGCTTCGAGTGAAACAAAATGTCTGACGCGAAATGTTGACCAAAATCGACCACGGTGGTGCTCGATTCATACTCGGCGCGCGTTGCCGAGGCTGCTATTCAGGAGTGTGCTTTCAAAGAGATCCATCAACAACCTTACAGCCCAGATCTGGCACCTATAGTGACTATTTTTTGTTCCTAAAGCTGAAAAAAGAGTTTCGTGGAAATTGATTTTCCGAACTTAAGGCGACTATGGAAGATCATTTTTAAGAGATGGAAAGTTATTTTTAGCAGGATCTGAAAAGTTGATTTCGCGTTGTAAGAAGTGTATTGGGGTTCCAGGGGACTACATAAAAAAATAAAATTGTTTCAGGTTTTTCTGCATTTTCCTTCATATCCATACCGAGAATACTTTGAACTCCCCTCGTATATATGGGCTGTTCCGATAATTAATAGAAGTAACTCGTGACCTCTGTTTATAAACTCCCTGAAGCCAGCACGGACGCCAGTCCAACCTTGATGCCAGAGCTAATGACCGCAACAGACGAACACGAAACGCATAATCACACACGTCCATTGAATATATTAATCGCTCGTTTGTAAAAAAGACACGAATACAAGCGACTAAACGTAGCCATCATTCAAAGTTTTATAACTAATACCATTTGATGAAACTTGCATCAAAATTGGCCGCCCACGGTTTCACCCGCGTGGTTCCCGTTCCCGTAGGAATATCGGAATAAAAAGTATTCTGTTTTCATCTAGGCTATCTACTATCTGTGTGCCAAATTTCAACCAAATCCGTTCAGTAGTTTTTGCGTGATTGAGGAACAAACATCCAAACATCTAAACCCACAAACTTTCACATTACTAGTAGGATAATAATAACATGTTTTCACTTAGTTTATTTTTGCAAAACTCTATTTAACGTCAGTGTTGTTGGCATTTCAATCCATTGAATCAACAAAGTTGACCTAATCCTGTCTATCTGGTATTTTATCTTTTCACGTTTGATAAGTTAGTGCGCTGAGAAGGTTCACAGAATAGCGAAATGTAAACACTAAGTTATACGTAATCAGCGCTCTAAATTTTAATCGACACAACTATTTATCGTTTTTTTGGGTTCACATTTCAAGTGATTGAAGAAGCCAAACAAATATCAAATTAAAAATGGTTAAAAAATCTCAACAGGGTTGAAATCGTTATCATACCCGCAGGCTTTCTGATTATTTTGAAATCTAAGTAGTTTTATCAATGTTATTAATACCTAAGTAATTTAACAGTTTAGAATACATGTAAATGAATGCTAGCTAAAACATATGCTGAGTTAATTATTGCTTTAAAAAGATTAGTACTGGTTCAATAATATTGTTACCTTATAAACCCAACATTACCCCTTAATTTAGCTATGAATCAATCCCTGGTTATATCCATGTCCATGCAACATGAAAGTTCCTTCTTGAACACATTCTTAAACAATTCCCTTTTTATAGGGAGTGCTCGATTTCAATAAAATAAGGTTCGTACCGGCCTCATGACGATGATATAGTAAATTTTCTTGTGCTCGAACTGCGCCGTGGCGTACGCGTAGGTGGGCAAGTTGAAGAGTCCCAACAGGGCGCCAGTCTCGTCGCAGAGGTCAAACTGTGTGAACGAGCCGAGACGACATTGCTTCCTGATATACTCCAACAATATCCTTAACAGAAACAGAAGAATAACTAAGTACCTTAAGTAAAAATCCTTCATATATAGTTTAATCCTTACGAGCAGCCTGACAACGGCCTGCAATGGGGAATGTCCGAAAAAAACAAATTAGCTGAATATTTTTTTATAGGTAGGAATAAGCTCTCTTAGTAATAGAAAAAAATCAGAATTTTAGGTTGCGTGAAAAAATTTAAAAAAATTAAGGTCTCTTCGACTTCACAAATATAGAAAAGTAACAGCAGAATGGAGATTATACCTTTGTCATCACCTGCCACAACCACAACATGGTATTAAAAAAATATTTCAACTCAAAATGTCAAAACTTTTTGTTTTTAATTCTTGTTGTCATAGTGGCAGGTATTGGCAAAGGTATTATCTCCATTCCGCTGTTACTTTCCTATATTTGTGAAGTCGAAGAGACTTTAATTTTTTTTTATTTTTTCACGCAACTGAAAATTCTGAATTTTTTTCTATTACTAAGGGAGCTTATTCCTATCTATGAAAAAATATTCAGCCAATTTGATTTTTTTCGGACATTCCCTATTGCGAAGAAAGTACGACTAGCGTCGGTCATATGGATGACCAAAAATTCACTACCCGTGATCTTCCTTGCTTTAGAAGGCACGGACGTTGGTCCATGTTTCATTTTCAATTTTCATCCACTAAAAAATATTGCGCCATCCTCCTTATGTATTCAGAAGATATATACCCTAGCAGTGGGGACATTATTGTAATAGTTCATGATTGGATCCATAATAGTTGAAGATTAAAGAACATGGAGTCCGTGATTTCAATAATGTATGTTGCTTATTTGTTGCTTTACGCTATCTTCCCAAGCAAGACGCAATTTAATGTACGCGATCATAAAGTGCCCTTCTGCATGAAATTGTTGTTGTTTCATTGCTGTTTAAATTGCTAAAAACTAGCTAAGAAGTACTACTATAAACTGTGCTTTAGATCAGGGGTGGCCAACTTATCTAGGACTGCGATATACTTTAAAATTTCCTGGCCTATTGAGATCAACTTAAAGCATTTTTATTTTTGAGGTATTTTTTACTACAAATTCGTTGCACCCGTCTCCCATACCGTTCTGTTGCTACTTGCTTTGCTACCACAAGCAAAGCACTTTTCGTTATGACTCTCGCGATTGACTGCACTGTCTCCAGAGATCGACTGGGTTATCGCGATTGACTTGTTGGCCACCCCTGCTATGGGTACCCTCTGGTTGGGTAAGCAAGCACAAGAAGGTCTTATTAAAATACATATACAAATACATAACCCTGTTTTCCGCGAGCAACTAGAATATCTACAGCATATGTATCTTTGGTCTGTTGAAATAATATAATAATATGAAAATATTTAATATAATAATATGGTCCCTTTCTGAGTTTGATTTACTTGATTGCTGATGACATTTTCAACATTTTCTATAGTCCATTGGTAACAAAGGAGTCTTCTAAAAAAGTTCAACGAAGTTAAAAAACCTGTTTCAATAAAATTGTTTAAATATGTGTATGTAAATATTATCTAGGTATTTGAATGAATGTGTTTATTCATATTTAGATGATGCATACTCGTCAGTGGATAGTAATATCACGAAAATGAAGCTGAAATTAACCTGACAGGGCATTTTGGGTTGACCAGCAGGAGCTTCTCCGAAGACAAGTCTATTTCAGAGGAACGCCGTCGGATATCGGACAGTTCTGGTATATCCTTGTAGGCCACATGAATAAACATTTTTAATGTTCAATGACAATTTAGTTTATTTGAAAACGTACAGCAAAGTAATAAAAAGTTTACAATTTTTTTATTAGTTTCTTCATTGGTTTACAATGACGACAACTGACAACGAATGACTCAAATGCAAATGACCACAGAATAAAAACTGGACTGGTAAATGTCATTTATTTGTCAATTTCATAGAGTAAGAGCATTATCGCACACGGGCAACTTAGTCGCCCAGCAACTGTATTGTCTCTCACATCAAGTCCACGGGTTTATATGGAAGCGCGCACACGAAGCGACGCGGTCGTCAGCAACTTTTGAGACTAGACTACAAACTGATTTAATTGTGTGACTGTATAGAAATAGGAAAGAAATAATTTTAATCCTTTGCCGCTAATTTCAAAATATCAAAAATGCACAACGTTAATATTCAAGTTTTCACTTCTGCCGGCACTCCCGGAGTGCCAACCGATTTTTTTAATCACAGCATCGTACTGCAAACAAGGAATTAAATAAAACCATTAGCCCATAAAATTGCGATCAATCGACAAAAATATGAACCTGTTATAAATCAGCGTTTAAATAAACGAGTTACTTTGGAGGACAACTGTAAATTGTGATAGGGAATTTTGAATTTATAAAACTTCCTTATTTACCTAGGTCTTAATTAATGACATTGTAGACTTTTTCTTCCAGGTCTCGTTCTAACTTTCGAGTCTTTTGTTATTATTCCCTTATAAGTAAATAGAATTGTGTTTATAGTTCAGTAAAAAGTACTTGTTCAGTTAGGCCTTGGTTCTCTCTCACATCATAGTTCATGGTTCCTGTAAATTGTTCATTCAAAAGGTTACAAACATCATTTCAGTTATTAAAAAATTTTGGTTTCTCTTCATTTTATAAACAATTATATTTTACCCGATCATGGTTACTTATTGCTAAATTTAAAAAAAAAGTATTCCAAAATAAAATAGGATTATCGTATTGGCTTAAAGATAGGTAGTAGGTACACGCGGAGCCGGCGAATCCACGCCAAAGTAAACTACACCACAAACAAAGGTCACCGCACACTGTCCGCGCCGCAGCCTTGACCTCAAAACTGTTGCGTTCACTCACATTCGACCATTTCCCAACGCAAGGAATCTAACCATAGCGATTCATAATTTCATAAGAGCGATACGTTGCAACAGCGGTGCACCCGCGCGCATTGGCGTTTACGCGACGCGGTGAGCACTCTGATAAAAAAATACTTGCATTGTTGTTGTGGCGCCTCGCCTGCTCACACGTGTGGTTGAAGACGTCAATAGTCCATAATAGTGATGAGGCTGATAAGATGTCTCTAGCCGGAGTATCGAGCTTGGTGATGTTTGGCGTGGCTGCCTGGCCCCCGCCGGGACCTTTACCCGCCTCCTTTCATTTCCACCATCAGGGGTCAAACTTCGCGATATTTCTGATTCTCTTCGCACTGTGCATGGTCGAGGTGGTGGTACTGAGGATAATAACTGAGGAACAAGCGCGGGAACAAGGTACCAGGAGTGTGACGTCGCTGTGGTTCGATCATGATGATGAGAATTGATGTGAAAAATGTGATTAAGTAGTTGCAATAGTGCTCAGTGTGTCAGTTGCTTCCATTCAAAGACTGGATAAGTTACCCTAAAGTTTTATTAAGACTTTTATTTAATGTGATGGTTTCATAATCACCTTACTTAGATATAAGTAGAGATATATGAATTATGATAGACTGGTAAATAAATAGGTATGTAAATAAAATAAATGTAAAGTTACTGGCTTGTTTTTGTGTGAGATGTAGAATATTTTTGCGAAATCTTGTCACTAAATGGTCACTCGAATTTATTTTTTAAGGTAAGATTAGATATTAATAATTTGACAAAATGTAGTTACTAATTGTTGGGTCAATCACAAGATAGTTTTATTAAGTATCATAATATAAAAGACTAGTTTGCTGGGCTGACAAAACAGTTGATTAATAATAAAATTGTATTTTCATACGAATCATATCCGTTATTAGTACTTGAACTGATATAATGTTAGGATAGCAGTCTTTAGGTACCCATGTATAAAATGCCATAAGTCATTTATCTAACATTTTTTTGGACTACCTAGTACCGAACATGTTTATGCTACTGAAATTAAACTAATTGCAAAGTGTTTTCTGGTCAACAAATTAATAATATAAACATTGACGTGTTTTGATGATGATGATTGTGATTAAACTCAAAAGGAGCTTTTTTCTTAATAATTTCAATAATACATTATAAAATTGACTAATTGAAACAAAAATATCTCTTATCTTTAGATTTCTGTACAAACAAAACAAAAACAAAAACAAAATATTGCAACATTGGAGCATAAAATAAGCGACCAACCAGTAGGTAATAATAATGAAATGAGGAAAGGATAGATTTAAAATTTTTAAAAACAAACAACTTTGTTTGCGCCAAAAAATAAATTGACGATTTTATAATAGTCATCGAACTCGTCTACTAAACAATGTTGGTTTGGTCAAATTTTTTAATGAAATTTTTTTAAGATTTATAACCTTTAAAAGAAAATAACAAGAAGCAGGAAAATGTTGGTGATTTGATTATCAATATTCGAAACTGAATAAAAAGCCTTGTAGTTCAATTAAAATTGTATGTATGTAGTACAACCTTTTTTTTTGTTTTATTCGATAACGTTTCGCTAGTTTGTATTTTCGTAACACACTGCAACGAAAATATAAAATAAAACCGAAATATCATCATTGATACGAGATTGCGAGCACTTTATTAAGTAGCAACTTGATAATTATTCGAAAACAATAAATATACATTATCAAGACTTATTAACCTTTTAACACACTTGAATTGTAACCAATTGAATCGATATTATTTGTATAATTTGCTGTGAACGAACGTACGTACATTTCTAATGCAAATGAGTATTCGTTTTGCTTATTCCCTGAGTCACGACCTTCACCTAGCTGTATGTATATTATATATACCCTTCGATCATACTATAGTACCTATATACTGTATACTTACATGATTGTATGTACCTACTTATTCCCTGCATGCAACTTAAACAACTATCTAAAATTAAAACTATCGACACTTAGTACTAGTAACATTAGTCAAATCAATTACTTCTTAGTACATTCATGTACGTATTCATAATATTTTATTGCACCATAATGTTTACAAGATGATATAAATTAATTATAGGTATGCAGTGCATTATGGACTATGTCGGGCACAGCAAAAAGAGAGGGAGGCATCTTTAATAAACCGGCCAAGTGCGAGTCGGACTCGCGCACGAAGGGTTCCGTACCAAAAAAGGCAAAAAAAATACGTTTGTTGTATGGGAGCCCCCCTTAAATATTAATTTTATTCTGTTTTTAGTATTTGTTGTTGTAGCGGTAACAAAAATACATCATCTGTGAAAATTTCAACTTTCTAGCTATTACGGTTCATGAGATACAGCCTGGTGACAGACAGACAGACAGACAGACGGACAGCGGAGTCTTAGTAATAGGGTTCCGTTTTTACCCTTTGGGTACGGAACCCTAAAAAAAAACTGACTGTCTGTCATGTTTTCGGATATAGATCGGTTTACGGATATAGATGGAACCTTGGGGAAGGACATAGGCTACTTTTTATCCCACAGCTGGGCACGGGTCTCCGCCCACACGATATAACCTGTAGTCCATGCGGACAAAGTATGCTGGTGGAAAGCTAGTAATAAATAAGTATTCGAATAAAAACTAATTACCAAAATGGAGTATGTCCGAAAAAAAAACAAATTGGCTTAATATATTTTACAGGTAGGAATAAGCTCCCTTAGTAATAGAAAAAAGTTTCAAAATTTTCAGTTGCGTGAATTTTTTTTAAATAATAAAATCTTCGGATTCTCAAATGTATGAAAGTAACAGCAGAATGGAAATTATACCTTAGACCCCACCTGCCACAACCACAACATGGTATTAAAAAAAGTTTTAACACAAAATATCAAAACTATGTTTTTTAATACATGTTGTGGTTGTGGCAGGTGGTGTCAAAGGTATAATCTTCATTTTGCTGTTACTTTCGTACATTTGTGGAGTCGAAAAGACATTTTTTTTTTAATTTTTTCACGCAACCGAAATTTCTGAAACATTTTTCTATTACTAAGGGTGCTTATTCATACCTATAAAAAATACCTATTCAGTCAATTTAATTTCTTTCGGACATTCCCCATTACTTTGAACGATCAAAACAGTTGAAGGGTTCAGTATTGCGAAAACTGGTAAGTAGTTGAAATAACTATTACGGTCTCTTAGCTAAAGTTAGCGTTATTGCAAAAGTGTTGGACGAGATCGTTAACGTCCAGGCTCGAGGTTCATTAAGATACAGGTTTTCAACTTCGCAACACAACTTTAAACGGAAGGACAATCGGCCAATCTATGCTGGTTGTCATTAAAACTATTGCAGAATAATAAAAGGACTACTGTGTTGTACCTTCGAAAAATTTAAGGCAAAGGCATAAGAATAAGGACCAATAAAGTCGTTTTTATTTGATCTATTAAAGGTGTATCAGTAGTACCATCAATGGTACTGATCAATGGTACTTCTGACGGTAAGGGACTATGAAGGTACTATGGGCAACAGCTAGTTAGCAACAAAATTCGTGTGCGCGCGTATCGCCCCTGCACGAACTAAATGCATGTTGTGACGGGGCGTGGCGTGCAAGCAATTGTACCTATTTGTTTTGGTAATTTATAATGTTTAATATATTTTGCCCAATTCAAGGATCACACATTAAATCCTTCTTATTTTACTGAATCGAATCATTAATTCTCGACATCTTTAATTTGGTACTTTTGTTTAGTCGCGGTGATGGTATCTATACCGTGGTTTGTTTGGTCTTTGCTAGGTCAAAGTCTATTTACTTTTAGAATATTCATTTGCAAGTTAATGTATGAAATGTTACTTGCAAAGTTAATTTCGTGCGTGATAGTTATTTTCAACTTGTTGTAGGTACCTATTTACCTAAGCCCTTGTGTATTTGACCCTTTTTGTTAAGTTGTCCTCGTCGCAAACTAAAAATTGTAATTACCTAAGTTTTACACTTCCTTATTTTTACACATTTGCAGTAAGACTGGTTTAAATATTGATATTTAATTTTATTTCTAACTTCAAATATTGAAATCGGATTAAGTTTAGCCTAAAAAGATTTTCTATCATATCAAAAGTCACATTGTTAATTTTGATTAGTAAATAAATAGAGATCTTGTTTTCCACAATTTATGCGTTAAAAAAGAAAAGGAAGATACCTGCCTAACTTAACTGTTACTTTCTTTGTCTAGAAAGCACAAGTAGTTTAACCACAGATATATATCAAGTTTAACCTAGTTCAAATATTATCTAATATTTTAGTGATATACAATCATAATAGGTAGGTATACAATACATTAATACTACTTTACTAGTCGCAGACAATCCTAACGTCCAAGTAAACATGAATTTAAACACCAAAACATAATTATTCATCATAGTCGTATTCCAGATATATTAATTTTTAAAAATTCTAAAATCATTGTTAAACTCCGCTATATTAGACGCCTCGAGACAATGCGAAAATGTTACTTTCATTTGTTTTCATTTAAGTTCGGTGGCAGTTTATGCAAGCTACATGTTGCACAGCATTGCACTCCGTCTGCTATGGCGTTGTGAAAATGTTGCTCGGTTTGAGAGGTTGCTTCACGTGGGATAGGCGAGTGGTTCCAGTTTCAAGGCTTTTAACCAGTAGTGCATGTGAGTTTGTTTTGGCCAGATGAAATAGCTGGTGATTTCGCCACTAATCACTTTCAAATATGAACAACTCACAGCTACATTTGACTTTTCCAGGTGCTACTTTGCTTAAACAATCCAGTCATTTCTAATGCCAAAAGAAGCGACTCATCCGTACAACAAAGTCCGTTGTAATCTAATCTTATTAGTCATACGAAGATCTACAAGTGTGTGCATTTTTTTTTTTGTATCTTGATTGGTTATTCATCATCATCATCATTATCATCATCACCATCATCATCATATCAGCCGCATGACACCCACTGCTGGGTATAGGCCTCCCCCAAGGATCTCCACGACGATCGGTCCTGCGCTGTCTGCATCCAGCGGCGCACCGCAACCGCGCACCAGATCGTTGGTCCACCTTGTGGGGGGGCCTTACAGAGCGTTGTCCATAATTGGTTAATGACATATCAAAAAATCAAATCTCAAATCTCATAGTCTTAGAGTTACATGACTATACAACTTTGGTTGCCTGTGCCATGGACGAATACATGCCTGTGCTGAAAAATAGGTATCTCTCAAATCGGACTTTGTTCTACGGATGAGTCTATTAGTTAGTTTTGATGGGTATTACGCATAGAAATAGAATGTCAATAAACAGATGATCCGAAAACGAATGCATACATTTTATATGAGATACATAAAATGTGACCTAGAGTCATAAAATATGACTAAATTATGGCAAAGGAAATTAATAAACTATGTTCCATGCTGTTTTCTTCGTCGATAAACGAATAAATGTAGCGAAATTTGGTTTAAGAGAAATGTGTGGCAATATCTTATTTACCTGTGAAAAGTATGATTACTTGGAGTGTTTCTTTTTGTCACATAACAATTATTTAGAGCACAAGACACCATGGTTCCACGATACCTTTATTTTAAATTCTAATTAAGATTAACAAATATTTTAAACAAACTGTGATTGCTCATTTGCTAAGCGGGACGCTAGGGGCTCTTACTGTAAAAAACGTTGGCACATGTCACTTGATCCTTTGTCTCTTTTGTACATAGACCATGTCCGTATGATGTTAACTTCTCTTTTCCACGCTTTGTTAGTCTTCTTGAGCGCAGCGAAAATTTTTCTATGTCTATGGTATTACGAGTATGTATTAGGTACTGTAATGTAAAAAATTGTTTCAGTTAAAAAAATATCTGCTATCATTTGAATTACGCACTGTAATTTGAGTAATGGATATACTTACCTAAGTATAGTTGGCCTTGTAATTTCTAAACTTAATGGTTGTGCTGTTGTTGTCCTAAATAAAATAAATTCTATTGTGTTCAGAAATAAACAGGTTTTTCTTTTATTTCTTTAAATATAAATAATTACTAAATATGATGAGGCTTATATTTAAAAATACTAGCTCCATCATACTGACTTGCATATTTTGATGAAATTATAAGTTGAAAAAATGAACAAACCTGCTAAATTATTAGTTAAGTATTTAATTTTTAAATTGCACATGCGAAAAACAAAAAAAATAGTTCAAAATATAAAACCCGGAAGCGGAAACCGCGAAGGGCGGCACCGATGACCGACGACGGAAATTTCCCTCGGAATAAAACCGAAAAGAACTTTCGGCCTTGCTGGAATGTGATGTGATTGTTAATTTTACTCAGCGGGTCTCAAATCACTCCGTGTAGGTATAATTAAAATAAAAAGGCAGTGGCATTACCAGCATGATATCATTTCGTTCAAGGTTTTCTTGTAAAAAAGATAGCATCGCTTTGTAATTTTACCTACCTACTAAGAATGTGTATTTCCCATAATTTTCTAAAGCATAAACTACTTAGTCTAAAAAATAAATAATCCTTGTACATTTTACATCCTGGTTAATAGACAAGTGAATTAGGTATAATTTAACTTCCATTAATGATATGGAAGATCTTCGACGGAAACTCCGAGAATAGCTGTCCAACTACCTTTTAATTGATTTGCCAATTAAAATTCAAGGTCATAAGAAAATGAAAAGTAGATAGATAGTATGGCGATCGCTAAAAATACCTTTCAAATTATTGCTAGCAAAGTATCTAGAAGTATATTTGCCTATTATAAATTTAACTTAAACCGCAGTTAATTTTCACTCTCTAAAAAAATATGTGAATTCTCCGGCTCATCAGTAACAAAATCAATTAGATTATCCAAAGTAAAAAAAAATAACTTAACCATTCCATAATATACAAAATGCATTTACATAAGTAAGTAATACTAAGTCAAGTCAAAGTCAAGTCAAAAATAGCTTTATTCAAATAAACTTAATTATTAAGTACTTTTAAATCGTCTATATTTTCCTACCACACGTTCAAGACTTTTTTAACTGACAAGAAGAACGGGCGCAAGAAACTTATCAGCTTTAATAGCAATAAGTAACGATAATACCTACTTACTTACAAAAATAAATTAGTGCAGCACAAGGTATTTATGTGTATGCCTGTGCCCCAGCAGTGGGGACATAAAAAATGGCTGATGGTGAAATATTTATAAGTTTATATTAGACCAAAAACAGTATTTTTATTTCAACTTGCAATATCCTAAAGTGTAAATATTTACGCCAAGCCTTTATCCAAGACTTTAATCTGAATAGATCCTTTGATTCATGTCCCTATCTACCATATTTGACCATCAAACTGAACAACTTTTACTATGGGTAGAGATACGTAATTTTTGTTTTTACGAAATAGAGGCGATAAATGCGAAATTAACGTTATTTATACGATAAATACGAAATATAGTCTTTTATTTAACGGACGTAATTTCGAAGAAAAAGCACATCAGTAGCAGCGGCTGTGACCACATCATCCCTAAACACTAACTCAACACTGGAGAGCTTCTCCAAAATACCATTTTTCAGGGATATACCACAAGATGAACTCTTAAGTGGATATGCTCATTTCCATAGACAACTCGTCAATGTGGTTCAGCGAGAAACTTCTGTTAAAGTCATACATCAAAATGTTGCTATTGTTACCTGAGGTTCGCGAATGCAGCTTACAGTCTTCATAACCTAGTCAACAGTGTCATGCTGAAAGATATTTCAGTATCTACAATGTCGTTATAAATTACCGAAGGCAAAAAGGCAAGAAAATATAAAGACAACCACGATGTCAGCTTTTAATTAACTTTTCTGTAATAAATATTTTGTTATTTTAATGATAATGGTAATAAATACGAGTTTTTAAATATTTTTCGTTTTTTTTATGCGAATAAATGCGAAATTTTGGATTTTTTATTTATATTTATGCGAAATTTCAGTTTTTTAGTTGCGAAATATAGTAACACTAACTATGGGGTCCCATAGTAATAGTACATTATGATATAAGTGCGGTACGTTGAAAATTACAGCCGAGGCGATATTGCTAGCCCGAGCCGTAGGCGAGGGCTACAAGAAAGCCGAGTCTGTAATTATCAAAGCGCACGTATGTCATACGACGTTTTATAACATATTTGCGAGGAAATAAATAAAACTCGGACTTTGCACCTTTGCTTGTTTTCCATATGATTAAATTTTGATACGCTTGTAAGTATCTTATCGGTCAATTTTTCGGGCAGGAGGCTTAGAGTAGCCTTTTTCGCTGCCTCTGAGACTTCTGGCGGTGTTGAATTAATAAATTCATCACTACTTGACGACATTTTCAAATAAAAACAATACAGCAAAAAAAAAATTAAATTAGCAATTCGCGCGCATCAGCGCTTTTTTTAAGGCAAAGGCATAAAAACAGCCAGTATTACTAATAAAGTAAATTAATATTTTTGTGTTTTTGTTACAGATAAATGGTTGTAATTTATTGTCAGCATTAATTAAATTGAATAATTAAATGTTTATTTATTATATTTTATCTTCCAAAGTTAATTTTAGAATTTTATCCATAAAATGTTGACCTCTTTTTCTGACATAAAAACTCTTTGCTAAGATTTAAAAAAGTACCGTTCGTTTTAGACGAAGTATCTTAATAAACCGTGCGGTAATGTAAAGTAAAACGCACGGTTTATCAAGGAAACCGTGCGTTTTACTTTACATTACCGCACAAGTTCGTAATGAGATACAATACGATATTGAAATTGGTGTAATAAGAGACCCTTTACGAGCAAATATGTTATAAAAGTTGTTTAGTTTGATGGTCCCTATCTACCATATTTGGCATTACGGTTTTTTTTTGTAACACGTTGTTTATAGCACTCTAACTCTGAAATCGCGATAAATATCAGCTTATTCATATTTGTCGTTATAAATTTTTGTATGAAACAGTAGATTTTTGTTCGCGATTGCAAAGTTGATCCCATAGTAAAAGTTGTTCAGTTTAGGGGTATTTTTGTAACACAAAATAAATAATTGCTGTTCATGAGTCTGGCTAAAACTCAAAAATGGCTTGCCCGATTGGAATAATTCGTTTTTTGTTTTGTTCGCTTTATTAGGGTGGTTTAGCAGAAAAAAACCCAAAAGAACAACCAAGTAAGTACTTAATCGAAAATTCAACATTGGCAATTTTGTATGGGAATCACCATTTCGGCATAGTATATTAATGACGATTTCCGATTACCTTTAGGGTTTAGTGTGAAAAAGCGCTCGGTGAAATAAAGAAATATAGTTATTTATGCAACTGTACTTTAATACCTAATTATGTACAGTGGCATACAAGACTTTATCTACACCCATTCTTTTTGCTTTTTCTTATTTTTATTAGGGATACAAACAAGATACAAACAATATTTTAATACATATGGATTAAAAACACCCATGATATTTATCTAAACCCATGATATGTATCCTATATAAAGGTTTTGACTTTGACTTTGTCTTTGACTTTGACTTTCCTCTCCCTCCTCGTCATTATGTCTTCCGCAAGAGTGTTATAATGTTGTACTGAATTTCATAATGCAACGCTCGCGCGTGGGCGCGCGGCACTGCAGGACCAGCTCTCGCTCGGGATATTGTAATGATGGCAATAAGCTAACTGTTTCAGAACCTCTTACAGAGGATTTAAAGCATGGGTGTAGATAAAGAAATAAAGCACTTATGCTTCGTCATTAACTAACTAATGAAATAGATGGCGCTGGTTTTTAGATATTTTTATAATTCTATTATTTGAGTATGGGGCTTTGCAGCTCTGACCGAGCTGAACGCTAGTTTTTTACATCCTCTTTGATAGTCACTGCAACCTAAAAGATCTATTGTCACTCGCCGCGGGGTCCAGGAAGTCTAGTATCTTCCTGGCTTTAAGAGTTGAGCTACCAACTAAATCTTACATTGAAATGTAAAGGAATATTGTATGGTTCTTTTCAGAAACGAGCCGTCACAACCTAAGCGATGCTTGCCGTCGTCGAGTCCTGACGACGGCGTCTGTCGGCGGTGCGGCGGAGACCAGCAGGGCGGCCTCATACCCTGCGTATGTCGATATCAC
The DNA here is from genome assembly GCA_943789525.1 of Agriphila geniculea. Classification (NCBI taxonomy): domain Eukaryota; kingdom Metazoa; phylum Arthropoda; class Insecta; order Lepidoptera; family Crambidae; genus Agriphila; species Agriphila geniculea. The sequence goes on from OX038871.1 coordinate 27,203,689, forward strand.
AAGTAAGTCCATACCTTGAGCATATCCCGAGCCTGGCAAGCAACGGAGTCATATAGGACTCGCTCCGATTGGAGCCATACCCACTAAACTCCCTACTGTCACAAAATAGAGAGGGAGCTCGAGCATCCCACACACAAAGACAGCTCTCACCGCTGTGTTAGGTTCTCAAACTGGTTTACCATTGGTTTGAGATTCTGATTATACAGTGTCGGTGAGAGGTGTCCAATGTGTCCATGTGTGTGTTGCTCGAGCGCGTGAGTTCTAAGTTAACTACTGTACTCTTTCTATATTGTGCTACTGTGCCCACTAAGACTACCCTGGACGAGCGGGATCCGGATCGGACGCTTACGCTGTGACCAATGCACACCCCGGGCACTCCATACAAACGCCGCGTTTCAACTACCTATTACACCAAGGGTGGCCAACCCGCGGCCCGCGGGCCACATGCGGCCCGCCGTCTGTTACCTTGTGGCCCGCGGAGCCGAGCACATTTTATTAATGTCGGACTTATCTGGCGCGCACTATACATAAAATTTGGTAGTGCGGCCCGGGGTAAAATTCTACTTCCGAATTTTGGCCCAAGTGTCGAAAAGGTTGGCCACCCTTGGTAAGAAGCTACACAGTGACGTTTTTGCACACGCGAAACTGTGTGCGTGAAGTCTAGGGCTATTAAATGAGCATACGAACTGGCCTACGAACTCGCGGGACGCGGTGAGGTAATTGATTGTGGGGCGGGGCGGAGAGTTTCCTTTCTGTACGGTAGTACTTATATCTATTCTGTGACCAAAGGCAAGTGAGTCCATACCTAGTTAGTCTCTATATCTTTTAAATCTCTGTATCTTCTCATAGTAAAGAATAAAATTTCATTAAGCATTGTGTTGTTCAAGTCAAAAGAGATGGCTTTAAATGATCTTTCCGACTCTGGAAACCTTAATTATATGCACACTTTAGTGCTGAGCACGCACTGCGTCATTTGGCCGCAGCGGCAAAACACCACGCGGCGAAACACCGCAATTTTATGTTGTGTTTGTATGTAATAGCAAATAGGTGCGCGCACAAAACTGCCAAAACTGCGTCCGATCACAGAATATTGGCGGCGCGGCGACCGCAGGTTTGTTGTAATTATTAATATTTGTACCTACTGCGGCGCGCGCATTGCGGCAAATCACCGCCATTTTAAGTCAATCTGATGAGAGCGTTTGATCAGAGAATTAGAGACCTATCTATTCTCCGTTTCGTTTCCTGGTACTTAAACAATCATGTCTGAATATTCTGCATCATCTTCTTCGCCAATAACTGATGTTCGTGATGTAAAATTGACCTAATATTAATCTAATGGCAGAATACTCAAAGGCTTCATAGTTAAAATCTTAAGTGAAGGTCTCCTTAACTTAAAGGAACCTGTCAGTTTCATAGAGTTTCTGTCAAATCTGACAACTTTTTTGAATTTAAGGTGGCCTTAAATTTAAGTTATTTGGCCGCATCGCTCACCATAGAAGCACCCAATATCTGTTTTTTCTTCTTTTATAATTACTTAGTAACATGAGTGCACAAACAAAGGTACTTCTACGAAATCCATTTTGCTTGTGCCGTTCACGGCAAAAAAACGCGCAGTGCGCGCACCCTAGCTGCGAAATGCCGCTGCGGTGTTGTCGCCGCTGCGGCCAAAAGCCGCAGTGTGCGCCTAGCCTAACACAAAATTTTGGAGTATTTTGGAGTAAGTATCCGGAGGGCCTATTTCAAAATATCATCGCGATAAGCATACAATTTTCGTCCCACTCCGTTACATTATTAACTCAGTATAAATTTCAAAATCAAGTAAACCATCAACGAACATCGTCCGACTATGGATGTCCCTTGACTCGCCTAAAGTCATTGGTCCTAATTTCATTTGGCCGAATTTTTTGCCCTAAACTCCTTAGGTACAATTATTGTTTGGCCTAATAGATTTTTTCGCACTTTTGTCGTTTCGCCTAAACGTTAAAATCCCTAATTATCAAAACCACTAATGTTAATTGTCCTAAAATTTATTAGCATACATATCTTTTGACATAATAATGACTACGTCGATGTATTGTTAACTCTAATATTGTCTTGCATACATAATTTTTGGCATAATAATATTGTATTGCATACAAGTGACAGAAACAAATCGTCAAAAAACGCTATAAAGAGCCGGTTAGGTTCGGTATGCATGCTTGCATGCATGCTTGCATGCATGCGTGCTGCATGCTTGCATGATTGTATGCATGCATGCATGCTTTTTATTGCATGCATGTATGCTTGCTCGCTTGCATGCCTGTATGCTCGCTTGCTTGCATGTGCGCATGCAATAAAGAAATAAAGAAAAACACTTAATGCGAAGACCAATAGGTTAGGTTAGGTTAGTGTTTTGACTATGCTATTGCTATGCTATGCTATTTGATCTTGATTGTACTTGTATTGTCATGTTTGCTTTTGTGCATACTTGCTTGCATGCTTGTATGCGTGCATGCTTGCTCACTAGTATACTTGCATTCTTGAGTGTAAGAAAAATATACGATAGGCAATTAAAAAGACAACGACAGGTTTATCTGCTCATTTTTTATTTTTTATTAACAAAAACATAATTTTTAGTGTTTCATATTCTAAATCATGTGCAATTATATTGTTATTAATTATACAATAATTATTGTATTAGTAATTTTAAATTTAAAGGTAGTAAACAAAACAGATTAAGAACGGTTATTCCTATAATGATTAAGGGAAGTGAACATTCGGCGAAAAAATTATTAGGCGTTACACAATTGTGCGAATCGTTATTTAGTACTTTTAAACATTAGGGATTATGAATAGTTTTGCTTAATGATGAATTTGGGAAGTAAAAATGCGGCGAAAAAATTTTAGGCGAAGTGAAAATAGGCCAAACAAATTTGGTTCAAATGAAAATTGTGCAAAAAGTTTTTAGGCCAATAATTAGTGTGCCAAAGACAGTTAGGACAAAAAAAATAAGGCATTCCAATATATACCCTCCGACTATCGTGATTCTTTTTTGTAATAGGCCCTTTGATGTAGCTCACTAAGTATCAAATAAATACTTCTAAAACCTGGAGTAATAATATGTAAAAATTTAACTTGCTCTACACGAACAGTTCATCTAAATATCCTTAATCTTATCTATTTTTGAACACGTTTTTCTCGTCATAAAAGTGTAACTACCTTGTTTTCTTTCCAATTGCAGGCCAGTGAAGTTCGAGTCGGGCGCGTGGTTCTTGCGGCAGGTGCAGCGCGCCATCAGCCTCATGCCGTGGACCATCTCCACGGATAAACTTGAACAAATAGGTTAGTTATCTTCTCAGTCACGTTACAATGGCCCTCTCTATTAGGTATTTATGAACCGCTCTCAACGTTGAGAGCTATCTTGAGATGCTCTTCTTATAGGAACAGCAACTCAGGTATGATCTCAAGAAAGCTCTCAACAACGTTGAGTACGGTTTATAAATACGGGCCTATGTTTATTATAACCAAGTACCTAATCCTTGAAAGCTTCTTAATGGTAAAATGCCACAGTAGCTAAATCGATCAAGATTTCAGAATATGTATTCTGTGTGTTCTGTATGTTCTCGATACAGAAGGACGTTGATATTTCTATGAAGATCAGCAGGCCTAATAAAAAGAATCGTGATAATTGGACTCGTGAGTTTATTGTGCCACGGAGTGGGACGAACATCGTCCGCTTATCGCAATGGGTTTATGTAATACTCCTGTTGATGATGATCACTATCCGTTTACTTGCCTTAACCTCGGCAATCGTAGATCTATCACACTTACCACTGCGACATTTAATTCCATTAAGGTGGTACCCTGAGCGAAAGTGGCGCCGCGGTGAATTTTATTTAATATTATAATTCTAATACACAATTTTAATAATGTTTATCGTGGAGATTTTAGGGCCTACAGTCTAGTATTTTTAGACGGTATCGTTACATTCCCTAGTAGTCACTGCAAGAAGTAGATAGAAAAACTGCTAAAAGTGGCCGTTTTTGACACATATGCTATCTACTTCTACGAATGACTACGAGGGCATTTAGTGATACCTTCTAAAAATACTAGACCATGGGCCCTAAAATCTCCACGATAAACATTATTAAAATCTTTTTCTAATAATAATTTATTAAATAAAAACCTCTGAGGGCGCCACTTTCGGTCATACAACCGCCTTAAGCAAAATGCTTTAAATGGGTAGAAGCATCACAGAGTAAATCCTGAATTGGTATTTCAAGATTGGTTATTTTCTATCTCATTGTTAGTAAATTTAATATTCTGCGATACAAACAGCAGGACCGCACGGTGCGTGACATCACGGTCCCGTAGGTCCTGTGTGTTAATGCGATAATTAGTAGGGGGTTTCGCGGGTAGGGCCCCGGCGAGTCCCACATACCTCCGGGATGCGTAAGCATTATCTACCCCTACTATAAAAAAAAAGTAAATGTAATATTCTGCATAAAATTCTTTCCAGTTTTAAGTTGTTGTAAGGAATGTTTTCACATTTTCAGAGGAAGAATGCGAGGGTCGAGAGAGCCCCGGGCCGAGCGAGGGCCGGGAGCTTCGCAACGTGCGGGAGTTCCTGGAGACGCTGTCGGCCCAGCTCGCCGGCGGACCGCTGGAGGGAACCAGGATAGCCCCGCTTTATGAACACCCCGCTTGTGAGTACTTTTACTGTCGCTAGATGATGCTAGACCGAGTGTATTGCGAGCGTAACGGGAGATCCGACATAATGACGGATGGAGTAACAAGAACCGATCTTCACTTTCTGTTTCTGAAAAATATTAGATATTTGAAACATAACATGCAAAGATCTGTTACTGCTAAATAATTTGGGTAATCTTTAAGGAATTTTCTTCAGGTTACAAAAAAGATTTTTCATAAAATGTGTATGAAATTATTGTAAAGAAATCGTTTTCTTTACGTGTGCGGTATGATTACGCCATTTACATCATTCGTTTGTAGATCAACTAAGTAATTTATACGTTTTTCTGAATTTAATTATCCATGTTACCATATTGTTAGTGCATGTATTTTAAAGGCTGTAGATATAGCTATAACGTTGCGTAGATGTGAGCATGTTCGAGCGACACCACGCGGCGCTGCGCGGCACGCTGACGTCGCTCGCACTCGTGCTGCGCGACGCGCTCACACGTAAGCTAGCGGGAAGCTATGTCGCATGCTGTGTGTTGACACCTTTAGCACGTTTTGGGGTGATTGCAATGTTGTTTTTGCATGGACTATGAATGACGCACTTTGTGTACTCGTTTTTCCACCATCTGTAACTTACTGAAAAACTTGGCATAGAGCTTATTGAAAACCTAAGTTAATATAATTTGACTTTTTGTATTTAAAGATATTGTTCGTGGTTTTATGGTTTTTTATTGTTTATTATGCACCCGTATGCACGTATGGATAATGTAAGTAGGCTTTGTTAGGGTTGTTTACTCCATGTATGTGGCATTCTAGACTTCGTGGGATTCATTACTTGATTCAACAGAAGACAAGGTATAGCATAGTTTCAGAAATATATTTAAACTAGCGGCCGCCCGCGACTTCGTCTGCGTAGAAAGGTTTTTTGCTATCCCTCGGGAACTATACTTTTTTCGGGATGAAAGGTGCCCTATGTCCTTCTCTGTACCCCTGACAACGTGTATGCAAAATTTCATGATGATCGGTTCAGTAGTCAGGACGTGAAGGCGTAACAAACAAACAAACGGACTTTCTTTTTTTTTTTTTTTTTTTTTTTTTTAAGAATAAGAATAAGAATCATTTATTTGCTGAGAATGTAGGTACATACATAATTGTTGTTAAGAATTAGAATTTTCGGTCCAGTACATTCTGCCAACATCTAGCATGCAAATATTATTTAAAGTTCAGTTAAATTAAATAGGTATACAATTACATACATTTCACAATAAAATAGTAGGTATTCAATAATTTAAAACAAATATTTATAAAATAAGAAATGTCAATTAGAAATAATAAGGAATAAATCATATGATGTCAAAATTTATCAGTTAGAAAATCTGTAATAGAATAATAACATTTTTCTAATAATATAGATGTCAATTTCTTTTTAAACTTATATCTATTCAATTCCTTAATTTCGTCAGGTATTTTGTTATATATTGCCGGTCCCATTCCTATCACACTTTTCCTAAGCAATGCTGTATGAAAACTTCCCAAACTTAGCATGTTTCGGTACTGTGAACGCAATATAATTGACCTATTCCGTGTTTGGGAAACTTTTGTAAACAAGTGCTGATTAGATTTGACAAAAACAGCAATTTCCAAAATGTATAATGATGGCAATGTCAAGAGTCTTAAGGACTTAAACATAGGCAAGCAACTGTCAGTCATTTTTAACCCTGTCATGGACCTAATGCAACGTTTCTGGGCTTTGAAAATCATCTCCCTGTCGCTGCAATTACCCCAGAAAATTAAGCCATACCTTAAAATTGAAGCAACGAGACCATGATATGCCATTATTGTTGTCTTAGAGTTAACTTTCTTTGATAAGTAATATAATATATAAGCGGCCTTACTTAGTTTCTTACATACTTCATCTGCATGCGGTTTCCATGTAAGCTGACTATCAATTAATAGGCCCAAAAATCTCGTGGTGTTAACCTCTTCTAATGCATTACCTTGATAGTTAACATTAAAGTTTGATTGGCGTAGTCTTTGATAGAAATGCACTAGTTTTGTCTTTTGTAAATTTATAATTAAGTCATTATTGTTAAGCCAGTCAATTATGTCTTTCAAAACGTCATTAATATTATTTTCATATAGATTATAGTCAATACATTTTATTATAGCTGTACTGTCATCAGCAAATAAGATCATTTGTTGTCGGACGTTCCTTGGTAAATCATTAATGTAAATCAGAAACAACAACGGACCCAGCACACTGCCTTGTGGAACACCACATTGTACTTCCCTTGCAGATGACAAATATATTTCTTCTTTCTTTGTTTTTTTGTTTATTCTACTAATTTCTACAAATTGTTTACGACCAGTAAGATATGACTCTAATAGTTTAAGAATATTGCCACGTATGCCATAAGCGAAAAGTTTTTCTAATAATATTTTATGATTAACTCGATCAAAAGCTTTTGTCATATCAGTAAATATAGCACATACCGGTAATGTCTTATCCATATTTAACATTATAGCTTTAAGTAAGTCATAAATTGCCATGTTTATAGTCAAATTTTTTCTAAATCCCTTTTGTTCGTCACATAAGATGTCAAATTTAGTCAAGAAAGAATAAATTGCAATATTTATAATTTTTTCGAACAATTTAGAAAATACAGATGTCAATGCTATTGGTCTGAAGTTAGTCATATCTAGTTTATTTCCTTTCTTAAAAAGTGGTTTAACTATTAGCGGTTTTAAACCATCAGGAAAAATTCCTTCACTGATGCATAAGTTCACCATGTGACACAGATGAGACGCTATAATTTCGACAACGAACTTTACTACCCTAATTGAAATACCATCATAACCAACACTTTTTTTATTTTTTAGCGATTTAACACATTTTATGATGCATTGGGGCGTGACGGGTGCCATATACATAGAATGACAATTACTTTTAAGATTTTTTTGTGAACGATTTTTAGCCTCTATTGTGTTTATTTTAGTAACAAAATGTTCATTAAATGCATCTGCAATTTTTGCAGGATTTTTAAGAATATTATCATTTTTCTTTATTTCTAAAATGGGCTCTTTTAGATTTGGTGCACGCTTTATAACTTGCCAAGCTGCTTTCGACTTGTTCTGAGACTTTGAAATGAAGTGGTTGTTTTGTGCTTTTTGGGTTAGATTAACAATTTTTTTGTACCTCTGAGAATAGGATTTAAGTATTTGTTTATTCTTCGTTGTTCGTGAATACCTATATTTCCAAAGCAATTGTCTTTGTTTCCTACTACACGCCTTTATACCTCGTGAGATCCACTTTACATTTTTATTAGGCCTTATGGTAACGTATTTAAAAGGAAAACACAAATTATACAGTAATCTAAAATGTTCCAAAAAGCTGTTGTATGCTATGTTGGGATCCTCTGTACCGTAAACATCCGCAAAGGAAAGACTCTGCAAATGTTTCTTAAACATGGTAAGATTTTCAAGTGACAGGTCACGTCTTTTTGTACGCCAGTAACTTAATTTGCAAGTTTTTTTAACACTTACCTCTATCACTTGCGCTGAATGGTCAGATAAGGCAAATTCTATTACTTCCTTTTTACCATTGCAATTTAAGTTATGTGCAAAGTTATCAAGACAGGTGCCGCTTCTGGGCCTGGTTGGTTCTCTTATTTGTAATGTAAGGTTAAAACCCGAGAGGAAGTATTCAAAGTCTTTTGTCATGTTGTTACCTTTCAAAATGTCTATGTTAAAGTCCCCACAAACAATTACCTTTTTAGAGGTATTTGTGCAGATTTTTTTCAAGATCAAATCTAATTTTTCGTAAAAAATACCTAAGTTTGCCAAAACCGGAGGTCTGTACACACATAAAATTGTAATATTGTGGTCTATTAATTCTATAGCACAGCATTCAAAGACTCCTGCAATTGAGTGACAAGCAATTTCATTTAACTCTTTGTGTTTAAGGCCATTTCTAATTAAAATACAAGTGCCCCCTCTTTTTTCTTTAGGTCTAGAGTAACAAGCTACTAGTCGAAAGTTTGGTATGTGTACTTGATCTTCAAAGCCAGACATTACAAAGTGTTCGGTTATACATATTATGTCTATGTTTACATTTCTCTCACTAAGTTCTAGCAAAGAAACTGTGAGTAGGTCTGACTTACTCAAAAGACTGGCTATATTTTGATGTAAAATTGAAATTTTGTTATAATAGAAAAAAATCAGAATTAGTCTTCGTCAAATCTATATCATTAGTTTTATAAGTCAAATCTATATCACTAGTATTATAAGTCAATAATTCATCAATACAGTATTTTAAACGGTCAAATATGTTATGCAAGCCATGGTTATTTAACCTACCACTATAAGGCGAGAAATGACGCTGGTCATAGTACAGATCTAAATTTGAGTCTAATAGGAAGGCATATTTATGAGTACTTATATCTAGATTCAACAGGTTATTAAAATTTTCCACTCTGCAGTTGAACATGGTGGAATAGTTGTTAAATTTGTAGGTTGGAAGACATATTATTATATTGGTGTGATGAAGAGGTTGAAATATTTTCCTCAAATGGAAAATTAGATCTATGTGGTTGTCAGTTTTCATAAAATCTTCTTCGCCGATCAATATGACACAGAAATCCTGAAGAGTGAAATTTTTCAATTTGGAATCTATATTTTCAACTAAGCCTTTGATGCCAATGTGAGGTGTCACATAATGACAAACTTGTAAATTATTGAAAGTATCTTGCGCTATATGTAGTACTTTGTTGTGCTTATTACTGCTCAAAATACACAACTTTTGTTTTCGCTCGCCACAACTAATAGCCTGTTTTTTGCATGGTGGTATAGGTATTTCATTTGTTTCTGTCTGTGTCTTTAAAATAGGAGATGAAGTTTGTTTTTGATGACATTTTTGTTTTTGTTTCTTTGAGCTTCTACTAGTTGGTGTATTCTGTTTAACTTTTTTTTGTGGTGTGCATGGTTTGTTTCCTAAGTCATTTACTGCTTTTTTCAATAATTCATATTTGCCGTTAGTTTCCTGGATTGTTTTTTTGAGTTCCGTATTTTCGAGAGATACATTAGCTATCTCAGCATGGGCTGCAGCTAATTCAATATTTAACTTTTCTATTTGTTTTCGAAGCTCTTCAAGTTGTTCTTCGTTCTCATTCACAGATACGTTCGGTAAACTACTTGTACTGCCATCTAGCGTCGAACCATCCGACTTATCACTAATTACTGTGGCTTCACTTAGTGATTGTGTTCTGGGTCTTCGAAAAGTAATATTTTCTAAGAAATTCATCTTTAAACAAAATATGAATATAAAAAGAGTTTGTCAGCTACCAGGATCGAACTCGCACCCGCAGCGTATGCAGCGTCTTTATACAAGTTCGGCTATACGTGCTTGTAACATCAGTCTCAAAACTAACTATCTCTATTGGCGTATGAATCAAAGATGCATTGAAGGCGGCAGTTGAGTCTTTAAAATTTTAGAAACACCTTCTATTTTCACTCAAAAACTTTAATTGATATTATTTTGATGTTTTTATGGATATAATGAATTTTTTGCACTGCTTTTATTTAGGATATAAGTTATTTTAAGCACTTTTATAGTTATTTCGTTATTTCTTCGTGAAAGTAGGTACACTTGGTTTGTTTCACACTTGTTGGTTTGGATGCGCTGATTTCACTACTTAAATCAATATAAATCTTGAGGATAACAGTCACTATTACGAAATAAGTTATTTAGTGTGTTTTTTTCACATAATCACCCACATTTATAATCAAAAACTATTTTTAATCGAGTTATAATCACAGAGACAATGTTTACGTTACTGCGCCCTCTAGCGGGATGATTTCGTATTTATAATATTAGTAAGGATTAGTAAGGATTATCTTACCATTTGATCACTTTTCCAAACACATATCAAATGGTTAGATCACGATTAAAAATAATTTCTTATACCTTTTGTAAAATTATGAATAAATCACATCCAAATGGAAAGATAAAGGTCATCACTCTTATGTTGGTTTAAAATATATATAGCATCTTAAACGCCTACGTTTGCGTCAATCTGAGCAAGAGTTATATTGCCTTCTATTTGCTTAAGGCACTTCATACTTCTTATTAATTTGAATAAGGTATGAGTTAGTAGCGCCTAGTTAAAATAATATGCAATATATGTATCTAATCTCTTGCTCATGTTGTTTTAAAAATTATGTTTTCAAGAATATTCTGGCACCAGAACTAAATTAAACTCTCTTTGATTTGATTTCTCTTTTCGATGTTTCGTTCTTTAGTATTACTCAGCCTGTTTTCAGAGATGCAACTTAATATAAATACTTTAACGTTTAATAGATAGTACATTTGAACATAGACTGAAAAATATATTACTAGCCAAATCGTTTTATAACATGAAAAAATATTTCAAATATAAACTGTAACCCTGTTTTATCGAATTTTTAATTAGGATATAAGTAGATTTCTTTTAATTTTTTATTTATTGTTGATGTGATTGAATTTTAGAAGAATTGTTAAGAGTTTAAAATTTCATTGAGCAGTCAATTTATTATTTTTAATACCTATCTTTATAAATAAACCTTGAAAAGGTGAATTTATAATAACACCAACAACTGTAACCACCAACATTGTATGTTATGTACTACTATTATAAATTTGTGGAAATTAAATGAATGTGAATATGAATGAATAATATGGAATACTAACTCTGTAAAATGTTTTGAAATTTATAAATTATTAATTTTTAAACAGTCCTGCGATTGCGACCGTACGACGACGTTGATGTCTTTTTAAAGCACTTTTTTGTAAAAGCTTAAAATAGGTTCCTCTACAGCAGCCCCTTACTCAAATGGTCTTTCTATACTAAAATTAACGCTAGTAGAATAGAATAACAATGTATAATAATGACGTAAGCTAACGCTTAGCTCCTGCCAATCCCATACATGGTCATTTTATTCTAATAGCGTTAATTCTAGTAGATTGGCTTTTTGAGTAGACTTGTGAGGTCTACTCGTGTTTAAAAAATATACACATCAACTTTGTCTAGGGATACAGGTGTTATTTTCATACAAACGAGGTAATTTTGAAGCCTTGGTTTCCTGCCAGGGATGTACCGTGCTGTAATCTGATGATGGCCATCCAGGGAGTGAATGGAGTAGATTCAGATCGCTATACACACCCAACTGATCTGATCAGCAACAGGCAAGACAAGAGTAGGTACAAGAATAGTGGATGAAATTGACAAAAAATCTCGCTGTGCGGCCGTTTTTTCTTAGCTATAGACAGGCAAGACAAGAGAACAATACCAGTGGATGAAACTGTCAAAACATCGTGCTGTGCTGCCGTTTTTTTTAAATATAGACAGTGGATGAAACTGACCATTAAAGTCGCGCTACGCGGCTGTTTTTTCAACTACTGACAGGCAAGACAAAAGTACCAGATTAGTCGACGAAACTGCCAAAAATCGCGCTGCGCGGCCGTTTCTTCTAACTATAGACTGGCATTTTTCTGAAAAATCAGGAATTTTTGCATAATCTAGACAGGCATCTTCCCTTACGTAGGTAGATGGTAACCGTATAGGGAGCCCACAGGCGTGGATTGCTCAGGGCACCAAGTAGTCTTAATCCGGCACTGTTTGTTTCTAATATGTTTACAACATTAGTCGTGAAATGTAAAGGTACCTAGTAACTTTGTGTTTTACCAAAATTGGAGGAAAATAATATTTTTATTTCGTAGTAGTGCACATAAATGCACTATCCAAAAGGATATTGCGATTTTTGCTGTAAACCTATAACTTCAACGGTTATTTATTATTATTATAATACCGACCGACCAAATATGAAAAAAATTACGATACAGATCCAAAGGGTTACTCATAAGGATTATTTTTTCTTTAGTAACACAGCATCTTAAACTGAAGGAAGACCATGTTTAACATTGTAATCAATTTGTATCGTCTCGTATGTTTTTTTATCATTGATGTAGTTACCATTCATTTTAAAAACAAAAAGAAATCTTTCAGTAAAATTTCTTACATTTAATACTTAAGGGGCTATCCATAAATTACGTCACACGTCAAGGAGGAGGGAGGGGGTCGACGAAGTGTGACATTGTATGACAAGGGGGTGCGAGGGGACCTAAATTTTGTGACGTCACATTTCAGAATCATTTAAATTGAAATAAATCAAATTTTTGAACTGCTTTTTTAATTAAATAATTTTTCTAGATATAAAATTGTAAAATATGTGACGTCACACTAGGGAGGGGGGTCCTCACAAATGTGGCCAGCTGTGACAAGGACGGGGGAGGAGGTCAAAAATCATGAATTTCGTGTGACGTAATTTATGGATGGCCCCTAAGGTACTTTCCCTGCGTGTGGCAAAGTTTTGGGACACCCTGTATACTTATTATACATAGTAACACCCAGACCCATCACAGAAAAAAAAAACATCATTTCAATTTTAGCCTGGCCGGGAATCGAACACGGGACCTCTAGCGTGGTAGACCGGTCATCAATTTATATTATTTGAATATTAAACACACTTTTATGAAGCCATGTTTCAAAACCTCCCAGCCAGAGTCGTTGATCTCGGAGACATGTACTTTGACCAGTCTAGTGAACAACCAGCAAATTTTTTGTTTTATCTTTTTAGTTTCTCACGTCTGCTGACGTAAATACATTGTTTATGTGACGTCAATCTCCTAAGATCCGCAAAGTTAACTACTCATGTATACATTTTCCTTGATAGTTAAGCCACAGATAATATAAGGTCCTTCATAAATAGTGCACATAATTTTAAGAGGTCAATGTACTCATGCATATGTTACCGGCAATGTGTATAATCCGGCCAATGCCTGAAACGATCAGGCAATGTATGAAATATAATTCATTTTATACTTTGCCTAGGCATTGTATACAATGCCTGCTGGTCCACCGGCAATGTGTAAAATAAGTATATTTCTGTTGTCTGTTATAAAAAAATAACCTCGAAATTTAAGGCTCACGCTCCGCTGCGCTTCGCGCTCGCCTTAAATTTCTAACCTATACGCGGGACCTACAGGAGTGAAGCAGGTTCGATTCCAAACTCAAATTTCTGTTGTCTGTTATAAAAAATAACCTCGAAATTTAAGGCTCACGCTCCGCTGCGCTCCGGGCTCGCCTTAAATTTCTAACCTATACGCGGGACCTACAGGAGTAAAACAGGTTTGATTTCAAAGAGCCCCCTCGAGCCCCCTCAAGCCCCCTCTCAAGCCCTCCTCGAGCCCCCTCAAGCCCCCCTCAAGCCCCCTCGAGCCCCCCTCAAGCCCCCCTCGAGCTTTCCCCGAGCCCCCCCCTCGAGCTTTCCCCAAGCCCCCTTCGATCCCCCCTCGAACCTATTCTCGAAAATCTTTTTATTATACACATTGCCGGTGGACCAGCAGGCATTCTATACAATGACTAGTCATTGTATACACTGCCTAGGTAATGTGAGAAATTGATATCAATATTCATTCTATTTCATACATTGCCTAAAAGGGCCAGGCATTGTATACAATGCCTGCATTTCATACATTGCCGGTAACACATACAAACAACTTTTACTATGGGACCAACATTGAAATCGCGAAAAAAAAATCAGCTGTTCCATAGAAAAATTTAAATCGAATAGATCAAAATGTATGGAACAGCTGATATTTTTTTCGCGATTTCAATGTTGGTCCCATAGTAAAAGTTGTTTGTATGCATGAGTACATTGACCCCTTAAAATTATGTGCACTATTTATGAAGGACCTTATATAATATTAAAAGTATTAGTAAAACTATCTAGTTTTACACTAACTAGCTAGCGTTAGTGAGAATCTTTAAGTGAATGTCAAATAAGACCAACAAACATAACAACAATACTGTCTTACACTCAATTCAATACCATATTATTTCTTCTTCTTCTTATTTTTGTTATGGCAACCTACTCTCCTCTTGGAAGTAATTTTTGCCAGTGTCATGTTTTGAATGGTTCAGTATTTCTAGATTTTCTAGTAGATTGTTTCAGTTTACATTAAAATGCGGGTGCATCACATTCCAATGCTGCTTGGAGCATTTGGCAGCAAGTATATCAAGACAGTTTGCTCGGTAAGTTTTGCCAAGGTAGCGACCACTACAATAAAAGTCTCAGCTTCACACAACCAAGATCGCGCCTATTTCGATTATCCCACATATTGTTCAGTTGCGTAGACACTTGTACCACAAAACTGCACCAATTTTAAGCCACAATATCCACTATGAATCAATTTGCGAATAATTAAAATAGTCGCCGAACTGAATTCGACAAAATCCCGCCAAAAACTCCCACCATATTATTTAAAAAATAAGCTTAGGAACCGCAGCTTGGAGCTAACTTGTCTGCAAAAAAGAGCAAAGCTTAGAGGTAGCGTTCGAGCATTTTCAAAAAAGTTCAAAATGTGAGTGAGACAGCCTATCTGAGAAGGTGAAGGGTGTGCTGTGCTCTTCTTATCTACCGGACACCACAACACCCCACTTGTTATTGTGATGCAAATACGCCGTCATTGCCCTAAAATGAACTCTCGTAGCTAATTATAATCATAAGCCCAGTAATATTGTAATGAATTCTCTTCGTTTCCGCGCCGATGCGCGTGCGCCGCCAATCACTAGTGTTGGCATTTTATTATCCTCGACTTCGATATCAATAGAATCGAAATCTTAATTTTTTATGCATTCTTCTTCTTATCGAATGAGGATTAGTGGCTACTTGGTGTTAGAATTTACTAAGCCCCCCGTAAGGCTTAACGACTGTTAACAGATGACAACAGCCGCGACCGACAATTTAACGTGCCCTCCGAAGCACGGAAGAGCTCAGTTGTAATGCCACTTTAACGGTCACCCATCCGACACCTGACCGGACCGAGCGTTACTTAACAAACGTGATCACGTACGATCAGTCTGTCAAGTTCCGCCATGAGCGCTTCTATGCATTCATCTTTTATGCATCAAAAAAGATGAACAGTATATCATAATGTACCATGGGCAACAGCGTCACTTGACCACTCCTAATGAGCTTGCACGCTGCGCTTATCAGAACATCATTATTTTAGTTCTTGCAGAGGCGATATGCGCGCACACAAATTTTGTTGCAACGCTGTTGCCCATGTACCTGCCTACTACAGAAATGCTAAAGCTGCAAGCTACTACACAAAATATTGTTAGTGAATATGTGTTTTCTCTTTCACTCTTCAGTCTTGAAGAAGCGAGCCAATTTTCCTCCTTTTCACTTGCTCGGTTAGTTTTCCAGCGTCGGCCGTGGGGATCCTTTTGAGCGGCTTATGTCTACAATAGGTGGGCGTCTTTTCTTAAATTAATTCAAGGAACTATTGCTACACTTAATAGTAATATCGAAATTTCGCATGTACATTACATGTTGAAGCTAAAGTTCTATAGTTAATTTATAAACAATAACCTTAGTAAAATATAATTCGTTGTAGTAGTAGAGTATGTGGTAAAGTAGGCTAAAATGCTGTATGTAGGAACAGTTCGGTGATTTAAATCAACATCTAATTAGAAACCACCTAGCGACGCGGTCTCATTTGACAGATGAATGTGATACATTGCTACTTCTTTTTGTGGTGAAAAAAAACATACCAAAGAAAAGTAGCAATGTATATCAAATGACTAAATAGTTTTTATTTAGATAATCAGGGTGCCGGACTTCTACAACTAAAAAGTTGCATAAGTTCGGTCTTAGAGTAAGACGCGCTTCTGTACCAAAAAGAGAAGCCATACGAAGCGTTCCCCTCTGCCGAAGTACAAGCCCAAATGGGCATACGCGGTTAATAAAACCAGTTTCGCCCGGATTTCTTTCTAGACCGAGTCCAGTCGCGATGCTCTAAGAGTTCGGTTAACCGAAGTAACAACGAACTTTTTACTGCAATTTAAAGGTATGCTTATGTCTGCTAGAAAGATGTCTCACAATCAAACGCTTTATAAAATTAAGTTTTACCAGTATCCAAAAAGACCTTTCTGCTCTCAAAGTATCGACAAATTACAACTATGTACGTACTTCCCATCTCTCGTTGAAGAGATTTGTCGATGGAACCCGTCACGGCTAGCTCTTCGCTTTTAGCATTCTATTGAATCGGCATGCTCGTTAATTGTTAGGTCGTTCACAGCGACAGGCACATAAGTGTTTGTGTCATATAAGTTACACACGTCAACTTTGTCTAGAGCTCAAGGTATTTTTTTCGTACAAACGAGGTAACTTTGAAGCCTTGATTTCCTGCCAGAGATGTATTTCGAGATTCGAGTTTTAGGGCAACACTCATTTCTAATGTTCCAAAAATACGTAAAATTGGGAGCAATCGAAATTAATTTCGTGTACTTTTTGCTGTACTTTTTGCAAAAATGCGTCTCCAGATTGTCGGTCCACCTTGTCGGGTGCCTACCCACGGAGCCGAGTCCGCGCCAAAAAATTTATTTACCAATTATTAAATTAAGTGTCATAAATGAAACCGTGTACTCTCTTTAGTAATCATTCTTAACTTAATATTAATCTCCGAGTAAAGACAATAGTGAGATCAAAAGACATTTATCCTTCCAATCAGCAGTTAAACTCGATGACAATAAACTCCAGATAGAACAACCTCATATCGAGTTTACGACAGCCGGCCCGGTAATCGATTTTCGTACCTAATAATGGCAGTTATTTTGTCCGCATGTATAGGTACGGCCGAAGGCAAAGGCTATAAAAGGCTCATTCCGTGGTCTGGATTCTTTTTTCCCCCGTGTCCACCGTGGGAGCGAAAAAATGGTGGGAGGCGAAAATAAATGGAATGTTTTGCTTTTCTTGCAATGTGGTACTGAACAGTATATCGGTTCTGATTGAAAAGGGTTACGTCGGTCTTTAAATATAGAGGAAGACTGAGCTTTCTTAGTTTTAGGCGAAAAATAAAGATTAAAGACGCAAGTTCAGGGTATAGTATCGTCGCTGTCAGTTCAAAAGGACGTATATATTTTTTTATTAGCTGTATGCGTAGTTTTGAGCGTAATCTTCATTGTGTCAAAATGCCATTAGTAGTTGTTTTTGACAATTTTGGACTTAATAGACTAAAAGTCCTTATTTTTAACCAGTTTTCGTAAAATTGCCGAAGTCGAACATATTCCAAAGAATAGTTTTTAACGTGTTTTCTGAAATAGTCTGTTCTTACATACGACTTTCTGGAATAACAGCGTCAAAAAGGCGTTTATGCGTTTTATGGTTTCAAAAAGTTTTTAGATTTTCCTGAAAACAGTCTATTTTTTCATACGTCCTTTTGAACTGACAGCGCCGGTAATGTAATGTAAAGACTATTTAATGTAATGTAAGCACTATTTTTTGATTCCTTCGCGTGATAGTTTTTATTCAAAATAAATTTCAAAATATTATGTTGAATCAAATTAGTTTAAAAACGAAGAATCTAAGTAGGTAGTAGGTACAGTTTTGTATATAAATAAGTACCGAAGGAGCATACCATACCGAAAGTGGCGCCCTCAGAGGTTGTTAGGATTTTAATAAAACCATACGTGGAGTTTAGGATAGCCCAATCGGCAGGTGTACCTACATAAAAAGGGAGCTAAGCTAGAATGAATCCCAATTTAATTCAATTATTTGGATATTTTGGGGATGGTGTGTGGTGTGGAAACTGAGTTTTTGACCTCGAGGCGAGGAGCCTGTGGAAATTACGGACTTTAGACTTTCGATTATTTTGTTTATTTATTTAATAAACTTTATTGTACATTTAAAAACAAATGCTACAAAAGGCGGAAATGTGCTAAAAGCATTCTTTCGATCTTTTAAAAAAGCATAGACTCATACCTTCTAAATATACTAGAGTACCTATAATGACCTATATCTTAAGAATTCCACGTTTAGTTTTATCGAAATTATGTATTATAATTGACATGTTTTCATTTTTTACAAGGTATGTACCTTAATTCGAAAATCATTCTGAAGTATTTCAATTTCTGACACCGTTTGAAATGTTGTCAATTACAATAATAAATAAAAATTCACCGTGGCGCCAATTATGGTCTGGATAACAACTCAAAATAAAATTTTGCCCACATGATTCGAACAACTCTTGCACAAACCCAAAAAGTGCTTCTAATAACCGCCCTGACACTACTATAAGAGCTTATTAACTCTTTTTAGGAGACGCAGCTTTATAAAGATTATACCCTTACTTTCCATTCTTGCATTGCATATTTATGAAAGTATTGGTAACAAAACAACAATCAATAATGAGAAAATGAAAACGTGGAGATTGTGAGATCTGCCTGAGTGGTATTATGACTGGGTCATTGTTTCATATCAGATACCTTGATTGTAAGCCGAACACTGGTTTTTTGTTACGGTGCTTTGGTTTGTTCAGTCGGAAGTAAATCGAACTTTCGTAGTTTCATTATGTTCTCTCGTAGAGAAACTTGGTTTCGCGATTTAATGAAGATCGGAAAAGATTTCAAAATCGCAAAGTTAAGTCCCTCCACTTAACTTCAAGGTAAAGTATAAATATAATAGAGGTATAAATACCTCTATTATATCTTTTCTGTGCTATGGCTTTGCTAACTTTTTGAACATGACCGGAAATCTCAAAACCATTTCGAGAAAGAAGCTTTCTGTACGATGTCTACTAATTAGATTTCAAAATAAGTCTATATTTTTAAAGATATTCAATAAAAAGCTTTAACCTTCAAATGACCTTTTTTGACGTCATCACATGCAGATCCCCCAGCTATAATAAAAAAAAGAAAAAAAGGGCAAAGACAATTTTGACAATGAACTTGGCATTAGGGATGGTGGAAGATGGAAGTGAAAAAATATCGATGTATAATATATAATAGGTAATATTTTTGAGAAAAATTGGGATGATGACTAGGTAATGGTTTCTAATTTTAAGGTATAGTAAAGCAAAAAGAGAAGCAAAATAAACCCCGACGCGAAATTTTGGCTTGATTTTACGAATTTTACTATGATTTCTAAGACTCTAAAGTTGGAAAAATAAAAAAAAAAAACAAAATGCTCCAGTGAAAAAATAGTGTAGACTATTAGAATCCATACATAATACAAAAAAAATGTTATGGAAACATTATTGTAAAAACATCTATCGATATATCAGAGTATTTAATATCGCCCGAAAAATATAGGTATACCTACTTATCGCCAAAAAATTACGTATTTTTTTCGACATCCCTACTATGAAATGTTTGTAAATAGAAATAAAATTATGCACATATTTTCACAATTTTTATTATATCAGCCTGCAAATTTATCAGTCCACAAGCAATCATTACAATTTGATCCAAGTAGCCTACCTCCAAAATAGACACATTTCGCAAAATTTGGGTAGATTGCGCGTGTTAGCCTTTACAAAGTTTTGCAACTGAGTTTCCACTGGTAAGCATTTTTATTATAATTATACCACCTCAAAAATTATTGCGGAAAATTAAGAAGGTAGGTTAGAACCGTCACAACTGGATTAAATGAATAAAATAGAAGAAATATTAACTTTAACTTATTTGTTTACAAACAACCAATATGTTATTGACAGTTATTATGACAGGTAATGACACTTGGCCGTTTATTTTTCTAAAAGTAGATGGCAAAGGTATTCCTTCTTAAACTTTCGTGCCACTAATGACGTATTTCCGGCTGACCATATCCACTACACAAATATATTTATAAAAAAATAAATACGCAACCAAATGTTAAAATATTCAAATTAGTTTCTTCAATTGGTCTAATCTGTAATAAAAAAAAAAATACCTTTTATTTTTTAACCAAAGCCAATTCTCTTATTTCTAAAATCTTTCTGTTAAAGTGAAATTAAATGATCACAACAGTTATCTTTTTGAAGTAATAACTTCTTTAGCGGCGTTGTACGCTTTTTTGTAATGGGGAAAAAATGTTAAACTCGCGTCAGTCAGAATCACGTGACCTTGATCGAAAATTCGTAAGACGGATGTGACGGATGGAGAGTAGACACTTAGACAGCCGGCGGCGGAAGTATCCCCCTCTCTTTACATATTTACGAGATAAACCACGTTAAAAATATTTTAATACTTACTTATAACTAAAAATAACTAACACTTTCTCATTCAGGTTAGTTTCGTTTCAATTAAGAAAATAAACGCGAAAGATAGATATCACATTCACAAGATATTAAATTTGACATTTAAGAAGGCACTAAGACTATTGCGGCAGGTGCCAACCCTCTCACTTGTTTTCCATTAAAGTAATGGATATGTAATGGATTCGTCATAAAAAAACCTATTTTGCAACTCAACTGAGGCAATTTCTTAGCTTCGTCTAAATGTTGTGTTATTATTGGTCCTTTAAGGCTCCGTTACGCGAAATCATTTGTCTCTGTCTTTTTCTTTACGTGTAAAGAGTATGGAAAATAACCTCACTTTTTCGATGTTTTTCGTTGTTTTTTCATCATTATCTTTAGCACAATAATCTTTCTTGAAAAAAAGTTATTGGAGCAACTGCACAGTACGTTATTTGATGTAGAATCCAATATGTTTACGCTATTATTTACACCAAAAATATGGCCCGCGACAAGCGCTTTTGATGATATTCTGATTTTTTTTTTACAATCATCTGTGAGTTTTATACCCAATTTAATTTGTAGCAACTAGGTAAACTCTTTAGCTTGTCGTATGATTTTTTTGGTAGCTACAAGTTTACGTTTTCTATATAAAGATATGGCCCGCGCAAACCATGTTTTCCTATTACCGCCCCTTAATCTACTCGACCAAGCATTGTACTGACAAAGGCAGCTCAGCAGTGCGATTTTTTAAAATTATATTTACTGTCAATCTTCGAATCATCGAGTTTTCGATGATATAATATAGTACTCCAACATAATTTGAACATAAAACATCTTTATATACCTACAACAACGATGAAGTAACATAATACTCATAACTGATCTACTAAGGATGTCATAAATTACAAAGAGCTTAACCAGAGATATGATACTGTTACTATTAGACTAGGGCCGCCGCAGAATCCATCAGTCCACTGGGTTATTCCCGACGGAATCGAGATCGAGTTCGAATCGAATAAACGTCAAAGCGGTACTAAGGAAACCATGGAAAACGTTTTAAAGTACCGAAATAACAACATTTTGACGATTATTCGATCCATGAACTCGTCGGGAGTAACCGAGTAACCCCCCAGGCTGCTAACTTTAGAGACTAGCATCATAGCACGTTATGTAGATCTTTGGGGAAGGCCTAAACCTATAGTACCTACTTATACACGGTTAATTTAAAACTATATCTAAAAATGAAATGGGAATTTCAGACCACGTAAATGAACAACTTTTACTATGGGACCAACCACGAAATCGCGAAAAAAAAACCAACTGTTCCATAGAAAAGTACAACATCGACTCGACTATTGTATGGAACAGCTGATTTTTTTTTCGCGATTTCATGGTTGGCCCCATAGTAAAAGTTGTTCATTTACGTGGTCTGAAAACCCCATTTCATTTTTAGATATAATAGGTCTTTACCTATGAAATTGCCGCTTTGTATGGAGATTTTTCAAGAAGTTGCATTTTTCATAATAGCATTTTCTTTGTTCATTTAACAACCATGAACACTCATGTAACAAAACTTTTATGTACTAATGTTTGAACACTATGCTAACTTATTTCCATTTAAGATAGGCAAAAAAATAAGTTTTGGTTAAGTTACAACCCCTTCGGTCACCCTTTTTTTGCTCACAAAAAAGAGTCACTATCAAGATCTTTTTTTTAATGTCACGAAAGCTAAAATATGGACTTTATTTTTACTGGTAGTTAACTATCATGATCATAATTCGATGTAATATTCACGATTTTGTTAAAATTTTAAATTATAGAAGTTATTATTTTCTCTGTATGTGACAAAATATCGGCAATTTCATAGGTAAAGACCTAATACTTAAAAATTTACCGTGTATATGTATATTCTGTGCCTGTAGCAATGGGAATATCGCTGATATGAACACGTTCCACACTGATAAAAAAAAATAACAAATGGAATATGATCTTAATATGATGTTTCACAATTCTAAGTAATTTTTACTTGAAACTTTATAATCAGCAGTACCTACTCAAAGTGATCTTTACTGAACCGTAATAATACGTTCTAGCATCACCTGGCCGTAGGGTCATCGCGATTAAGTGGCGGGTGGTGCAATATCAGCAATCATCACTCACAGGATCATTAAGAAACATACATTTTATTTTTGCAACACTAACTACGAGTAGCCGAGTGATAATTTGATCCATCGATACATTTTATTTCAACGACATTTTACAGAGATATATGTAGTTAACTACATGGTTTACCGCCTAGCCCTACGATTGCTGAGGTTAAGCAACTTTCGCAATGGTCGGTCATGGGATGGGTGACCAAAAATTTATTATCTCGAGTTCCTTCGTGCTTCAGAAGGCACGTTAAGCTGTTGGTCTCGGGTGCATTTGCAGTTGTTAACACCCACCAATCCGCATTGGGCCCGCATATAGCCTCCTTATCCACCCATAAGGAAGGCCTGTGCCCAGCAGTGGGGACATAAAAAAATGGCTGATGGTCATGCAGTTGTAAAGTAATACGTATAAATGTTATTCAGAACAATAATTTGATCGCAATATTCAACGATGTAAAGTGTATTTTAGGGATTTCATGACATGGATGATAATAGTCAACTAAATGTACTTGCTTTTAAAAAGAACTCTTGTGGTAGAGTCACTAGAGTCAATATGACATAGCAGAGGCGTCGCCAAGGGGGAACAGGGAGGGGCACTGCCCCTCCCCCCCTTGAGATTAAAAAAAGAGCCAATTGCAAAGCTACCAAAGTTCTAAGGCCTGCAATGCTTTGCCGATAAATCCCGCAAAAATTCACTAGTGTAAAGCTATTTTCACTGTACGTATGGAATGTTAATTTTAGCAACAGTTAGATCTCAGAAATTAAAGCAATAAAAACTATTTAATAGTTGCCATTCATAATCTTTCTCCATAAATAACAAAAAGAACAAGAACCGCTGTACGGAAAAAACCTGCGATTTTCACGGTATAATTTAACAGAATTGTTTGCAAACATAATGAAATGATATTCGTGGTTTTGTAATTAAAAGTTATATCAAAATGTCCGTTAGAGTGATCTTCGAAATAGCCATAAAGTAATTGGGCTATGACGAACCTCACATACGCGCAAACGCGTAAGAAAACATCTGCAGAGGTGGGCGTTTGAAAGTTTATTTTCACATACACTAGTCTAAATTGTCTTTTGCTTTCTTTTGTTAATTTCTTGAATGTATATTTCTGAAGTAACATTGCGTCTATTCAAAAAGGCCAATGTTAATGTTTTCTACTTCTTTATTTACTATTACATCTTGCCTGCAACTTCGTCCGCGTGAAATTTTAGTTACACCCATAGGAATTTGGAGAATATTTAACGCTACGATGGTAGCGTACGTTATGTATATAGTTTGCGCGTGAAATTGTTAAAAAACAAGATAGTTACTTTCGCAGTTATAATAATAGAAATAATAATAGTACTTATAGTTTTATTAACTTGCTTGTCCTTAGTCAGAGATAATGGTACCTTTACAGTTTTAAGTCCTTTATTACAGTATTTAAGCAACATTAGTTGTGATTACTGTACGCGTGTTGTCGCGACCTTATCCATGGTTGACATAAAAACGTGACTGTAGCGTTATAACGCTTTAGTAATAAACACTAGTAATAAAATATATTCAGGTAATAATTACCTACTTTACATTAAAGTACTTAATTTTTGTGTGAAGTGGATTATTATTTTTCCTTTGCTCGTGCTGTAAAACCTTGCTTTCTGTCTTTCTTTCATTATTTTATATCAACGGTCAATCACTACATAGTTTAAAACAAAGTCACTTTCTCTGTCCTTATCCCTATGTATGCTTAAATCTTTAAAACTACGCAACGGATTTTGATGCGGTTTTTTTTTAATAGATAGAGTGGTTCAAGAGAAACGTTTATATGTATAATACATGGTGTCAAATTCCACACTACACCGAAGCGAAGCGAGGGCGGGTCGCTAGTACTTAATAACAGCTGAGCTTAATTTTTTGGTTGAGTTGCCTGAGTACCTTGTTATTTAAACCGCTTTTTTGACATCAACATGATATCTCCCTGCGTTCCTTGTAAAAAATAGGTCTTAAGGGTTAACAATAACATTAGCACGTGACTCGCTATACTCGCACATAACGTGGTTTCCCAGGATTTTAGCTTTTACACAATATATTTTAGCGTGTTCCGACAACTAACGGCAATTGTTAACTATGAACTATGTTATCAAAGCAAAATTATTTTATTAAATGCAATATGTTTGTTAGTTAAAAGCTAAAATCCTGGGAAACCACGTTAACGGCCCAGCCACGGACAGCGCGGCAGGAGGCGAGGCAGGCAGCGCGGCAAGCGAATGCAATAATCACTGCGCGCTATCCCGATGGCGGCCTCTCACCTCGTCGTCACGACCGCGCAGTGGTTACCGAATTCGCTTGCCGCGCCTCCTGCCTCGCCTCCTGCCGTGCTGTCCGTGGCCGGGCCGTAAATGTGCCTAAAATGACGAGTCACGTGCTAACTTTAACAAACAGATTTCTTTCCATTTTCCTTTTGAGGTACGAAGCCCTAAAAAGTTACATACTTTATACAGTTACATACTTCTACAAGTTACATACTTCATACATACAAGTTGGTTACATACTTGTGAAATCTTATCACACGGTGGTGTCAGTTGGAGCTCATAACCCCCTACAGTAAGTCTTCACCTGTCAGATTGGTAACCGACACCGACCTTGGTGCGACGTAAGGTTGCCGAGAGCCGAACGTGTGCTCGTTACAATTCCTCCATCACACCGTCGCGTTACATCATTCGTAATACCTGTTTACGATACAACGGAAACGCTTATCTTTGATGCAAAAACTAACGCAGCCAGTTTTAAATTTTTAATATTTTATCTGTTTTGTCATAATTTGTAGTACTGTTGTAAATAAGAAAATATATTAAAAACCGGCCAAGTGCGAGTCGGACTCGCGCACGAAGGGTTCCGTACCAAAAAACGGCAAAAAATTACGTTTGTTGTATGGGAGCCCCCCTTAAATATTAATTGTATTCTGTTTTTAGTATTTGTTGTTATAGCGGCAACAAAAATACATAATCTGTGAAAATTTCAACTGTCTACCTGTTGTTATTATTAATATAGAGCAAAAAACAGCAAAAAAAAAACACGTTTGTTGTATGGGAGCCCCCTTAAATATAAATTTTATTTTGTTTTTAGTATTTGTTGTTATAGCGGCAACAGAAATACATCATCTGTGAAAATTTCAATTTTCTAGCTATCACGGTTCATGAGATACAGCCTGGTGACAGACAGACAGACAGACAGACGGACAGCGGAGGCTTAGTGATAGGGTCCCGTTTTTACCCTTTGGGTACGGAACCCTAATAAAAAACAACACTCATTGTAAAAATAATGGTAGTGTCCGTAAAAAATTACGTATTCTAATAAATATGATTACTATCGATTACTTATATCATTAAATAAAGAAAAGTTAAAATTTTCTACACGACACTATAGCAGCATCAAATTTGATAAAATAAAATAATTATTTTACGTACAGACTGTATGGATAATCCCAAAAAATCCCGTTCTTTTCTTCTTCTCTCGTTATTCTCTTTATTACTTCTTTCTTAAAGTAGCTCCTAAAATTATCGTTACTCAAATAATTATTATAAAAATAATATTAATCGAGTTACAAAAGTAGTAGATCATTTACGTGACAAAAGCATATATTAACATCGTGAATATTCATCGGTGTGAATTGAGGTCTCTGTTTATGTGACTTAAGTTTTGAGAGGTTGGTCGGTTTCAAGCGAATACTTACATAACTATACAAGTCAGCGATATTTTTGTACACTTTTACACACGTCCTATAATTCTTAATCGATATGCTCATTGCCAAAGGCTTAAGACAGGTAAATTACACTTAAGGATAAATAAATCGTGGTTGTTTCATACGACTTAATTAAGGACCTACACATTTATTTATTCCAAAAATGCAAATGAATTTTCAGCGGCATAAAACCTCTTTGTTGTTACTAAAAAAATAACTGTATTACCCGGTTAAATTGAAAATGCTCTGTTTACTCGCTTAGAACTTGCAGTAAGGTACCTATTTAACTTTGTAGGGATAATTCTATAACCAACTAGTGTTTTATATATTATTGCACGCGTTTGTTATAGTTCGGTTTACGGCCCTAAAAGCGATGTATTAGGGCTCACTTTACGAGCAAGTGTGTTGAAAAATAAATAAAATTACTTTGAAAGATTTTGTTTTATAATAATAATGTATTAATGGAGTTTTATATTTGAACTATGATCAATAGAAAACTAATAACGTAAAATCATGATAAAGAGAAAATAAGTAAAAAACATGTCACGTAACCATTTCTAATTCGCTATTGAAAGTAATATTTTTCCATAAAGTCATATCGTTTTCACTATAATAACATAAATTATGAAATCGAATGTTATTGCAGTTTCTATCGAAGGATCGAATGCATGGAATAAAATTCGAGATTTCGAGGCGGGTTGCAATTGCGATTCGATGCCGTAAATCGATTCGGCTCGACTTGCACGTGGCATTGCCATTGTTCGATAATCGAGACATCATAACATTGAATTTGAAATGCTTTACAAACGAAATTTTAAAAAAGTTTCTTCTTACTACCACAAATAGATATACTTACCGTTAAGTTTTCCATTGATGAATAGAATTACCTATTCAATGGTAATGGTACCACGGCAATGCAACGAAAGGACTTCAACTCGATCTAAATTATACCAATTTTCGAACGTTAGAACATAAAAATAAGGAAATCCCATTGCAGAAACGAAGCTCTAGATTGCCGATCAGGACAAACAGTATAGTTTTCTATAGTCAGTCCCCCTACCCAAATGGCCAACTTTCTATTCGTTTGAACGCTACGCTTACTTTTAAAGCATAAATATGAGCAATAGATGATTAAATCACATGTCGCAATCATAAGTAAATCACAGACTTCGTTGTATTGTATGGAATTGTCAAGCTTACGGCACGTAGTTTTATAGTTTACTGCTTATTTTTAAGTTTTAATAGTGAGCGTAGCATTCAAACGAATAGAAAAGTGGCCATTCGATCTCTGGAGACAATGCAGTCGATCGCGAGAGACATAACAAAAACTACTTTGCTTGTTTCAAAAGTACTTAATAATTAAGTTTATTTGAATAAAGCTATTTTTGACTTGACTTGACTGTGGTAGCAAAGCAAGCAGCAACCGAACGGTGCGGGAGGTGAGTGCGGCGGTTTTGTAGCGAAAAATACCCCAAAAATGAAAATGCTTAAGTTGATCTTTATACTCCAGGAGATATTAAGTAGATTGCAGCCCTAGACAAGTTGGTCCCCCCCTGTTCTATAGGTACTGACTTTGCAAATAATTAAACATTAAACAGTATTTTTTATTCAGTCAAAAAGTTAATGATTTTACGATTATAGCTTTTTTAATAGTTTCAAGCATAAGTTTAAAGAAATTCTAAATTGGAAATATATACAAAGTTGACCTTACCTCCATCCAACCTTCTTTTACTTTCAGAAACTTTCTGCAGGTTACGCTAATGAGCACCCGTAGAAAATACATCTTCGTCAATAATTAGTTAGGAAGACAATATATCTTTGCGTTCATATTGTGTAGAGTAGAGTTTTTTTTTTAAGTACCTATGTAGAGTTGAGTGTTATTAAAAATAGCAAACAAAATATCCGTGTTGCCTGATGTTAGGCAGTCATGCTAGCTTAAAAACTTTAGCATTCTTCAAATTCTCACTTACTTAATGCTTTCTGTTACGAATTTTATGTACAGACATTATACAGAATCACTCTGTATCTTTAACAGGAAGTTACTAACCACAGATCTAAATGACAATATTATGAGACTTAAGTAAAATCATTATGGTTTTAAAGTTTAAAGTCATTTACATTATAGTTAAATAGTTACTGGCTATATAAAAACACGTGTTGCCAGTTAGCTGCCCCTTATAGCCTTGAAGAGTCACGTGTGTGGCGATCCTTAGCTGGTTTTTAGTAGCCAACGTGGTTCTATTAGGTTTTTTTTTACTTTACTGTTGTAGTATTTTTGACCGGCACTTGATTTTGTTCTCTTCGGTTACCTTCATATAGGTATTTTAATATCGCTTAAAACTAACATAATTAAGTGCTTATGAAAAGTAATTTTTTTGAAGCTTTGAAATCAACAGGTTTTTCTAGTGTAAATAATATGTACCGTAGAGAAGATAATTATCCAATTAAGAGCTATGAAAGATTCTTTATTTATTACCCATTTATTTGTACGTGTAGCAGTGGCCAGTGACACCGATATCCGGATTAACGTCTGGCTAACAGAGGATTAACACATTCACTGCTAACTGAGCTAGACACAATAGAAAATCAATCGTTCGTCAGGCACTTGGCAGTTACAGGCCTCGGCACGGATCTTGAGCGGTGACATTGCGCAGAAGTCATTTTTAGGTTTCATTGGCGGAGATCGTAATGCGGGGCGACTGCAAAAATTCGCAGTAATCCCCTCCAATTTCTCGCACCGCTCACGATTTCTGCCGGCACCTATAACTGAGAAATCGGATCATCATGTTTTGCTTATAAATTATGAAAGGTCAGTGTTTCAGTGTTTTAAACATCGATAACTTGTGTACAATAAAAAAATATTCATCTAAAATTATTATAAAATATATTCTCAAGACTGTGAGCATTCACTTATGAAATGGTAGAATATAAATTTATTCTAAAAATAACCTCATACTATAGACCAATCAACAGGTAATTGTTCTCAAGCGTATTCTAAAATTACTGTAA
Source organism: Agriphila geniculea (assembly GCA_943789525.1). Lineage (NCBI taxonomy): Eukaryota > Metazoa > Arthropoda > Insecta > Lepidoptera > Crambidae > Agriphila > Agriphila geniculea. Next base: position 27,233,346 of record OX038871.1, read on the forward strand.
TAAATTTTAATTATCTTGGAAATCCATTTTCCTGCCATTTTCCAACAGTCATTAAGTAGTAATTATTCACGCAGAAAGGAGATGATACATTGTTTTAGGATTCCACACATATTTTCTCAATATTATAGTAATAAATAAACATTTTGAATTACAACGACCAATGAAATTAATGTGGTGAAAATCAGCTGAAAATTGTCAATAAAGTTTGCTTACTACAAATTTCAAAAAGCTTTACTCGCAACCCCTAAAATCTTACAGTCCAATCAATCAAAAGCTACAGGTTAACAAACCGAGATTATTGTGTCACCGACTCAGTTTCCACTGGAGTAACCGCGCACACGCATTAGCCCGCCCGGCCCGGCACGCGATGCGCGCATCCGTTCGCGCGCTCCGAATTTTTCGCGCCACACCATCGCGAAAATATTTTCCCGATAATAAACCGAAGATTCCAAACCCAAGCGTAACCCACCTTAAAAAGTAAACTGTCAAATTCATTTTTCGAACTTCTAGTGATGTTGGGAAAAGTAAACAAGTAAATATTTGGTGTGAAGTGACTGAAACTTTTTAATTAGTGATGTGATGTTTCAAGAGCAGATGAAGTTAGATATCAAGTGGTATGAGTTTACGTGTGTTTGAACAGGTGTATGATGACGCTTGTTTTCAGTGTTTTCCGCGAGGATATAGATTGGCTAACAACATCTATAAAAAACTTATATATCAATACTCAACTTTTAAATTTTTCATAGATCTTTCTATGAAAAATTGTTCATAGAAATTCTCCGACACACACAATACTACACTATTGCTATTTTAGTGAATGCTCTACCACAGTCTAGTATTCATAGATAGAGTTTGGCTCTACCGTCAAAATAAGCCACTCCTGGCTTACGTCAACTACGATAAACCACGGGAAATCAATTTTTCGCAAAACCGTGGGAAACTACATTTGTTAATGTAAGTTAATTTTTAAGTCATATACCTATCAGTTAAATAATTTGTAGTTACTTGCGAGTTACCAATGATTATTGTAAATTGGGGAAGGCAACTGTCAAAATGGCTCTGCGTACGCTTGTTCCACGAGAGCTATGAAAACAAAGGACTTTTACTTAAAAATGTAGTTTTTTTAGCTTTCAAATTATTACATTTTATGTGATAGGCTTTAAAAATGTTGACACTTACAAATTGACAAAAAATCTGGATATAAAAAAAATGATAAATTCTGTAAGAATGAAAACGTCTTAATTTGGCTTTCAATCCCGGTATTTGCATTGTAGAATAGTCTTTTATATCTATTTTGGGTCGATGGGTCTTTTTCGGTAAAAAAATACGACAAAATTAATACCTATTTCCTCATACATTTTGTTCTGAACGTCTACTGTCTTAGGAACAAGCGTACGCAGCGACATCTACAATTACCTTTGCGTTGCCAACCCCATTTAAAAAACTCTAACATCTTTGCAAGCAACTGCGAAAGTTGTTTTAAAAATAATAAACGTTGGATGAGGTCGCAAAATGTAAAAAAGTAAAATAGAAGCGCGTAATCTGTAAGAACTAATTTCGCCGTGAGAAAATTAGCGAACGAGATGTAATATCACGTACGTAGCTGAAGAAAGTGCAGACGCAGAGAAATCTGTTCTTAATCTTCTTCAATCCAAGTAATTATTATCATGTTTTATTATTTAACAAAAATGCTGTCATGAAAAATTGTTAGATAAGTCTTTTTAAGTAATGAGAAAATTAGCGAATGATAATGTCATATCTCGATGTGGAGCTCGGTGGCGCAGTGGTTTAGCGCCTGGCCCAGCGATTGCGGAGGTTAAGCAACGTTCGCAAGGGTCGGTCATGGGATGGGTGACCAAAAATTTACTAACTCGAACTCCTCCGTGCTTCGGAAGGCACGTTAAGCCGTTGGTCCCGGCTGCATTTGCAGTCGTTAACACCCACCAATCCGCATTGGGCCCGCGTGGTGGGTTAATGGCCCGTCCTCCTTATCCACCCATAAGGAAGGCCTGTGCCCCAGCAGTGGGGACATTAAAATGGCTGTGATGATGATGATGAATGTCATATCATACTGCAGAGATATTCCACTCTCGGTTGAAGGTTAACTCTTTCCCGATTATCACAGATCACGTTAACTCTCACCGATTAAACCAAATCGTAATCGTTTTAGTACATATAAAGTATTGGCACCGTGCATGCTTTTAGCGCCACCTAGCGTGTTGCAACTTTGTTGGCTCTGACCTGACCGTTTTGACGTTTTGATATGTAATGGCGGCATTGTGACAAAATGTTAAAAAATACTATACATATTGTGTTATTAATGTAAATTTCAAAATTACTATGATTTGGGTGGACAAAGTGTTGTAAAATCATTTTTGGTTATTTAAATTAAATATGGCAAGTAAGATCTATTCAAAAAGAGTGTTTTATTTTGGTTATATCAGGGTTTGTTTACTTCTTTTTTAGTTGTAGATTTTGTAAAACAAGAGGATAAAGCTACTTTAATAATTTTATTAAGTGATAATAAACATATATAATTATTCTTGTTTCGCTAGTAATAAATTAAATACCGTTTTCAAGCCGATTACAGAGCCTTCATTATTTCTAATTTTTGCCACCATGAGCGCTGCGATCGATTATTATACCTTCGCACCCTCCCAATAGGTATACTTTAAGTTTTGGTAAAGTAGAGAAAGCCTATACTAACCTTGTCCAATTTTTAAGGTAAATGGAACCTACAATAATTGATTTTATGGTTTATTATCTCAGTGATTATAGTATTTAAATTCATGATTTAAAAACTAATGCATCATGGAAGCATTTCGCTTCAATAATTTCGTGTTGGTTAACAAAAAAGCTTTTATGTAAGTTTATTTTAGTAATAAGAATAAAAATAACGAACGAGATGTAATATCTAGCTAAGAAAGCGCGGAGACAGATGGCTCGGTTAACGCGAAGCCGGCACGTCCGTCGCTGATTAGCTATACAATTACAATTATCACACTTGCGATTGATATACGTGAAATCTGTTAAGAAAATTATGCGTAGGTATTTCAATCCCACCTGTCTGACATTCAGACTCTGACAACATCCTTCATCCATTCAAAACTGGACTGTGATATTAAAAAAAATCATTCAAGAATCCAAAGCATACTAATTATTTTCTATTTTTTAATAGAAAAGTTATACCAGATCAACCAGATTGATATTGTTACGCAAATAAATTAAAACTAGTGGCTCTGTATAGCTGGAGACCTGGGATTTGTAACATTTTTGAACATATTTTTTCAAAATGGCAGAAAAATGATTTTTTCACCATATCTCCGCCATTTTTAAAAATTTCGAAAAACTGAATCTACAAAAAAACCATATAATCATAGAACATGCTCACAAAATTTTATTAGAATCGGTTTAGAAATGCGACCTGTAGAGAACAACAAATGAACAGACAGCCGCCGCACGGAAAATAAATATATATGAAAGCATTTTTTCCCAATCCGAAACGGAGAGGCTTCGCTCGTGCTTATAGATGTGAAGGCGGTTGTTATCTTAGTCAGCCAGCCGCTGACCAGCCGCTTTTTTCGCTGACTACGGTGATCACCCATAAACCGCGGCTGGCTACAGTTGAAACATGTATATGTTTTATTGAAGCCGTTTTATGTCCTAAGTGATTATTTTTGTCTATCTACATACTACCTACTTACTATAAACGTTACAGTAACCAGTAAACAGTTTTGTGGTGCAGAAAAATTGACGAGAACACCAGAATTTCCAGTTTGATGTTCTACAAATTCATCGCCCACGAATTCATCATGACAGAGTAGGTATTTAATTTACTAAAAATACCTATTTGCATTTAACGACTCGTATATTATAACAATTTCGACTTAGGAATTGTAAAAGTTGTAAGACCTTTTGGTATTGAGTCGGATAAGCAGCCGGTTGTCAGCCGCTGTCTATACGATATTATCGGCTGCTTTAGATAACTATCCGATAACAACCGCTGTTTTACAACTATACTCGTGCTTCAGTCAATTAAAATAAATTACCTTATACTTAAAAAAAAATTTAAAAACCATATTTGAGATTACCATAATAGTACCTCTTGTTATTACCGACGATAACCTTTCAAAATGATACAATTATAATATTTTTTATCTTATCACATTTTCGTAATGTGTATAGGTAGACCAGTTTAGCCTAATGAAGGTCTTTGCAGTGAAGTCTGATCTTTTACTTGCTTGGCACCTGCTCAATATGCATTATATTCGCTTTAATAACAGTACTCACAATTTCAGTCAAGCTTGATATCCTTTTAATTTATTTCAAAATAGATGATAATCCAAAAGACACTAGTGAATAGCCATGTTGTTGTTTTTGTATGGCCCTTTGAAAAGTATCTTTCTGTTTGCAGCTTTCTCGGAATGGTTTCTTCTTGTATTGTATCTGTATGCAATACATACCATTAATTATATTGTATTACCCATATATGTTACGGTTACGGCTAATACCCGAAGGCGGCTACATCTAGTTTAAGCTTTTGGTTAAATCTAGGTGTAACCGATCTGTTTTACTCCAGTGGGTGCCGAATATAGGTTAGAAGGCAAGCGTGAAGCGCCGCGGAGCGTGAGCCTTAAATGTCGTGGTTATTTTTTTAACAGACAACAGAAACAACTTTCTTAATGCCCCATAAATTACTTCCCCTTAGTAGAAGCACAAAAAAGGCTAAACCTAGTTTTAAGTTATTGCAACCGGCTACACCTAGTATTAGCGGTGAGCAAATCGATTACACCTAGTTTAAGCCGGCCAAGATTGGTGTAGCCGCACTTCGGGTATTAGCCGTAACATAATAAATATACACTAAATTGAAATCGCAGACTCACGCACCCGAATCTTTTTATTATTTGCTTTAGTTTCGTCGTGAAAATTTAACAATCAAAATATAAAAGTCAGATAAAGAAAAAAAAATAAAGTCACATACTATCACCCAATTGCACTAAACTTAAGAATCGCCTAAGTCTTTTCTTAACTACAACTCGACCAAGTTAAGTAGGCGAATGACAGCTACATGACCGCTAAGTTTGACACCGTTTTAATTTGGTCGTGTTGTAGTTAGGAACAGACTTATGCGATCCTTAAGTTTAGTGCAATCGGCGGTAACCTTTTGGAACTTTTGGAAGAATAAAATATTAACTTTTAAAAGAAAAATAATGAAAACCTCCTTGTGTCCACTTCTTTATATCTTTATATTTCAAATTAACCAGTAAAGTGTTTTTCTTTCAAAACCAATACCTTACACAATTATGTATTGTATGATGTATGAATAATGACAGATCTCACTCATGTGTTTGTAAATAGTAAAAATGTCTCGCTTATTCTTTCAACAAAATTATTTCATCTTCATATAAATGAACTTATTCTAAAATGAATAAAACCAATTTCGAAGTGAAACGTTATAATTAATTTTCTGAAAAAAGACCATTGACAATACTCTAATAGGTGGAAATAATTGCAGACTTTAAGTAGGTAGCGTACAACTTGAGCACTTTATATCTTACAAAATAGTTGCATATCAAGTAACCACCTTAATAAGTAAAACAACAAATGACATTAACACCAAGGTCTCCTGTAAGGGCATCCACTTGCGATAAAAAATGTGTAGCCGGATTTACTTGTTTATAAATATCGATAATACACTGTTGATTTTCAATGATAAGTGAGTTTCGATACTGTTTTCAAAACTGTTTACTTATGGCAATTATTTTCGTGATTCATTTTATTAATAAGGTTTGATAAGGTGTGCCTTGAGCTTCTTTAGGATAAGCAGTAAGGTAAATAAATCCATAGCCATAGAGGTCTTCCTAATTGGCTACGATCTTTCTACGATCGTACGAGCATACGATGCGATTTCGTAGCACGAAGAGATTAAACACACACATTTCTTCTGAGTGTCCTTATTGGTCATCGCGCGACACTAAAGAGGTGTGTTATCATACGACGAAAACGCAACGTTTGTTCATATGATCGAAGCCAATTAGAAGGACGACGCCATAGTTTACTTTCTACCGTCATCTATTCATAGCACCAATGAATATAAGATTCTTGATAGCACCTGAAACTACCCGAAACTCTTCAGACTTCTCTCACCGCTACTTCGATCGAACTGCTATGAACAGTCATTTTTATTTACCACTTCATCAGTAGGTCTCGTTAGCGTTCGCTATTTGTTCCACCATCGTCAATATAATTTGAGAAAAACAATGTAAAATTTTTCACCCATTACTTATGTGTAGTTAATGATCTGTATCTCATCGAAAAAATACATATTTTTTTATACTTCTTCAGATAAAACAACCTAGATATGGATGCTGCGTATGTCAGACACTCGTCGTTATAAGTTTTCTTTTTCGCTTTCATAAAACAGAGGTAAATCAAATGGCGTTACCTTTTTGGTACCATCACCGAAGATTTTACATGATACTGATAATAATAATAATTATTATTTTATTTCTAATTTTATTTCATAAAAAGTTTACAAAACTTACAAATTATGCGTACTAAAAATATGATTTAACAAGATTTAAATAAATTGGTTATACTGTTGTCCTTACTAGGACAATAAAATGATCTGTATGAAGGACATCCACACAAGTTAACAAAAGGGATTAATAAGTAGTGGGAGAGAGACAAAAGTAAGTTTTTTTTTTGTTTCAAGTGTTACAACATAATAGCACTTATTACAAATTAAAAGTTTAGGATTCCTTACTTAATATTAAACTTAATATTTTTATATTAATGGTTGGTATTGAGATGTACTTACGTGTGTACACTATGTGTGTATGCGTAAAAGTATGAGCGTGTGAATTTGTGGGTATAAGCGAAAAATAAATAATTTATTAAGATACATAAGGCATTAGGAGTTACTGTTTAATTTTAGTAAAGTAAATAATTTTTCAGATAATTTTTACACTCAAATCTGGATAAGCCATTAAAATGTAGTTCAGAGTTTATTTAAATAATAAGAGAATCTTTTCGTGAATGTAAAATTAGTTATATTCCATATATTATTATGGAACAGGACAAATGTTGTCTTTTCGACGTTTATTTATTATGAAATTAGGCGTAACGTGATGTTGTTTAAGAATAGCACTCATAATGAAAAGTTGTCTCACGGTAAGAACTTTGCAGGTAGCATATAGATCAGCTGTTGGATACAACATAGGTCTAAACGTAGCAACTTCTAAGACTGCACGTTGGGCGATTTCAAGTGGCTTAAGAATAGTTTTAGCCGCTCCACCCCAAAACGTTATACCAAATAAAATAATAGTCTGAGCCAATGCATAATGAACCGTTCTCAAAATGTCGTGGTTAACTACGTGACGTAATATTTTAAATATATATATAAGTTTTCTGGTACGAGCCGACAGTTGAGCTATGTGACCCTTAAAGTTTAGGTTACAGTCTAACATTATACCTAAATACTTGATTTTATCAGCAGTTTTAAGCATGGGACAGTGACAGGAACAGTCTGCTGATTGTTGACAGGCATGAGCTTTAAGATTGATGGGAGTATTAGGCTGTGAGACACTTTTGTTACTTGTTAATAGAGAATGTGATGAAATGAGTTTTGGTAGTATTAAGAGTAAGAGAGTGGGCAGAAAGCCAGTCAAATGCCAAACTAAAACCATTCTGTGCCAGATTTTCAAGTTCCGTCCACGACTTAGCAAAAAACGAGATTGCAGTATCGTCCGCATATGAGACAACCTTCCCATTAGGGATGCTAAGCCTAAAGAGGTCATCAATGAAAACTAGAAATAGAGTTGGGCCAAGAATGCTCCCCTGCGGAATGCCGTAAGAGATAGAGAGTACCTGGCTGGAGTGATTGTCAATTTTTACCACCTGCGTGCGATTACTGAGATAACTCTCAAACAGGCGCAATTGATTTCCCCTAACACCGATTGCTTCAAGTTTCTGTAGGAGTATATGAATGGGAACGGTGTCGAACGCCTTGGCCAGGTCAAGGAAGATGGTCAGCACTTTGGCCTGCTTGTCAAGATGTCCAACGATAAAATCCATAAGTTCGTTAATCGCATCAGATGTTGATATGTTTTTGCTAAAACCAAATTGGTTGCCTGAGATTAATTTATAGTGTTCAATACTATACTATGCCAGCCATTAGAGTATGTAGGTACCTACCTCATAAAACTCCGTAAAAATGTGACATATCTCTACTGAATAATAGAAAAAAGCTATATCAATAAAGATCGATTCGTTGGCTATTGTTAATAGTACCATTAATACTATAATTACTTTCCTAGTCAATTTTTTTCTTCTTTCATTTGTTATGGAGAGAATTTTCAAGAACGCAAATCACATGGCATTGTCGTGATTAATAGACTCCACTCACTATCAACTTGAGACTTGAACTATTGTGATGACCCGCCAGTTAACGGTCAATTATCACCCGTAAATAACAATATATTATACACGTACGGAATATGATTGATGGATGTGAGACTGACAATAAATTGCTTTAAAATCAATTAGGTAGTAGATAATGAAATAATTTCACTTTAAAACGTAAGAAACTTTAGAAGATAGGTAACTAGTTTGAAGAAAAATATTAAAAATATTTATTTTATATTACTCTTTAACAGAAATAGCTGTTATAATTATAAGTGGAACGATGTGTCTTCTATAATTTCACAAAAATGTCTCTCGATCACATCAAGTAATTTTAGTGTCTGATAATAAAAAGCATGCTTTGCTCACTGAATTATCAAAAAATCTTTTTCAGTCATTCAAATCTACTAGGTGTTTTTTTATTCACTCTTTAAATTTTAAGGATGTGTTAGTCCATGACACTAAACAATTTTCTCTAAGAAACATAGGGTAAATATGTAAAAAAACCGGCCAAGTACGAGTCGGACTCGCGCACGAAGGGTTCCGTACCAAAAAATCACGTTTGATGTATGGCAGCCCCCCTTAAATATTTATTTTATTCTGTTTTTAGTATTTTTTATTATAGCGGCAACAGAAATACATCATCTGTGAAAATTTCAACTTTCTAGCTATTACGGTTCATGAGATACAGCCTGGTGACAGACAGACGGACAGCGGAGTCTTAGTAATAGGGTCCCGTCTTTACCCTTTGGGTACGGAACCCTAAAAAATGACTTTTGATTTGTATGAATTGGTTGTACCATTGGTTTGTATCATTGGTTTGTACCAAAGAGATCACGAGATCAGTTTTAGGTTGGCCTTTAGGTTTACCTACCTGAAGGGTGTTTAGGTAGGTAAAATAACAAAACATTTTCATCGGCTTATTTTCATTATTGTTTTCCTCTCAGCCTTACAAAGATAACAAAGATATAAAATATGACTACAATTATCGTTTTTTCCTCTCTTGGTTGAATCTGACTTTCGACTCTAGGTAAGTAAGTACATTATTTTTCAACACACTTGCTCGTAAAGTGAGCCCTAATACATAGCTTTTAGGGCCATAAACCGAACTATAACAAACGCGTGCAATAATATATAAAACACTAGTTGGTTATAGAATTATCCCTACAAAGTTAAATAGGTACCTTACTGCAAGTTCTATGCGAGTAAACAGAGCATTTTCAATTTAACCGGGTAATACAGTTATTTTTTTAGTAACAACAAAGAGGTTTTATGCCGCTGAAAATTCATTTGCAGTTTTGGAATAAATAAATGTGTAGGTCCTTAATTAAGTCAAACAAATATTTATTATTATCAAATTATTTCTTATTTACAATATTTTGTTAAAAAATATTAAAATATTAGCATTTTATCACCTAAATTTATAATTTTGAAGTAGGCTGTATGCTCACTAACCCCTTTGTTCGCAAAATATTCTTGCATTGGGCGTGTGAAAAAAAACAAAAAAAAACCTGCGTGCCTTTTCTCATCATGATTATCATTTTGTTTTTGTCGTATTTGTTGCTGTGTGGTGTGGTAAATTACTTTGTTTTTTCCTCGCAAATGTGTTGAAAAACGTCGTATGAAACTCGTGAGCTCTTACTTATTGCACACTCGGCTGAGTTACGCCCTCGCCTGCGGCTCGGGCTGCAACCCACAGCCTTGTGTGCAATAAGTAACCTAAGCTAACTTGTATCATAATGTACTATTGTAAGTAAGTTAGAGCATAAGTACAACATTCAACGAACAATACAAAAAAACTAATTTATTGTATGATAGTATGGTTAGTAACAAGATAATTTAAAATTATAATGATTACATCTGCTTTAAACTGATATGGCTCAGTGGATCTTATAACTATTATAACGGCCTAGGCGATTAATTCAGAGTCAAGTGTGGTCGTTACGCTATGCTGTGCCATAATTTAATTATGATATCTAGGAAACGTCGTTTGAAATTAATCTCCCTGATACTTGATTTTATACTTTTTATTAATAATTTACTGTCTATTCAAAAAAAAAAACTTTAAAAAAATATTTAGTTAAGTTATCAGTGTGTTCCGTCAATTTCTTTCAAATTATAAAGAATAACTTTCTTAACTAAACAATTGTTTAAATAAATGACATTTGTTTTTTTATGAATGAGGGGGTTAATCTAATACATTCCTAATTACCTAGGTACTATAACTCTATTGTGATTTTATATTTATAAAAAAAGAAAAAGGACGTAATTCACGTTTTAATTAACTTAATGTCATGTCATTATTCTTACTACTTATCATTTATTTCAACTTCTTAACTTTTGCTATTTAAAAAAAAATGGTAGTTATACATATCTAATAATGTAAGTAATATTAAGTTTATCGCAAATGCTAATAACGTGCTTATTATCAGATAGAATAGGGCCTTATCTAAGGCTTTGTTTACACATGACGCGCCCGGCGGGCCTTGAAATTATTCGCCGGTGAGGAAACGTTACTGAAGATTTTAAGCCTTAAGTTGCTTCAGTAATCTAGGAAAAGATAGATAATGCCTTATTTTTTTTCTTACATAATGGGTAAGTACCCATATTTACATAAATTGATTAAAATAAAAGTGTAAAGCGAAATAAGTATCTACTATTAAATACAAAACAGTGAAATACACTAAGATTTATATAGTTACATAATTTCATATTATGAACAATTCAATTGCGGAAAACAGATCAATAGGTATTCCTTAGAAAAAATAAACTTACATCTGGATAAACCCATGTTATAATTTATATAGTAGGCACCTACCTTCAAACAGAAAAGTTATCTAAACTTAGTTTAAGTTCGAGCGAGTAAACCATAACAACAACTTAAAAGAAGCACACAGACGCAGTGGATAATTCCACTCACAAATAACGGTTACTTAAATAAAGAGTATTATTTAATCGGTTAACAATAAATTCCCATTTTGGGTATCAAAAATACTGAATATAGCGTACTGAAATAATAAGTGGGCGACAGACTGAGGACAACTACAAATGTTGAAAATTGGGTGACTTTAAAATACAAATTGAGTAACTAAGTAGTTATTCAGAACGGGCACCAACCGCTGCCAAGTTTAGTATTTAAGTATCCCATTAACAGTCGCCTTTAATCATTTCCAGTCACCCAATTAATTAATTCCCTTAAATAAATATGTAGTAATTGTTATCTTAAGTTTCTGTTCGTTTTGTATCCAAGAATTGAATTTAACGTCAAGGGGTGCAACCCAAAATATAGATAGTAATAAAAACTTTTGAAAATACTGCAACGAAAATAGGAAGTTATTTGAATATCTTAGCTTCTGCCCATTGTTTTTAGATAGTAACAAATAGAGTTGCGTCCGCGCATTGTTAACTTTAGGCAAAAATAGAATCCTTGATATTTTCTCACGGAAGACTAAAAGAGCTTGGTCAGACTTATTGAAGCAACAACGGAATATGATAATTTGACAACAGCTAAATGCTAGTAGGGTAGGTACTTTTTTAATAGAGATTTTTCAAGTTCAAAAGGTTTCTTAGGATGGGAAAGTAATGGAAAAATTATTGATATTTTTTACCTTTAATCATTAACATTCTTATTTATCATCATAAGATTGTTTTAATATAAATCATCAGATTATGTAAGTTATGAAATTAAAACTTAAAATTAGGTAGGGGTTAAAAAATGCTGGAAATGTTATGCTCATCGCTCATGAGTCTCATGACTTATGATGATGATCGTTAAACAATGATATATTTTACTTTAACTAACATAGTTTTCATAATTTTAAGCATTTAATCAAGATAGCTATTAGTTGACTTGTATACAATAATATTCAATCACGGCATGGGGTATTAAAACATAATAAATAGGTATATAGCTTGCCTTGTACTTTGTACCGTCGTTTAAGACCGGTCCATCATCACGTCATGAGCCTCCAGCAATTGAGAACCAAAAAACCTTATAGATTATACGTTTTTTATTCGCCCGTTGAAGTCATTCACAATAATAACTTGTTTTCAACTTGGATTCTGGTTAAACTTCGTTAATTGTACTGTAATAATTATATAATGCCGCAGCGTGATGATCATCAATTTTTTTTCGAGCTAATTATACAACATCGCATCCTTCAGTGTCTGATTTTTTTATATGGAAAACATACAAAAAAGACCAAAGTTTTTATATTCTAACCTCTAGGTATGCCTTCTAAGGCATGGTACTTAGTTATTCTCCTAATGCATAGGAGAAACGTCAAATTATCGTACACCTATTTGACTAGGCCTCTGAAAGATCGATATCTTTGAGGTCATTAATCTAAAAAAAAAATCATTTTACTTTTCTATATGTACTGAGATCAGTCGTGTAGTAATGTCAAAAAATTTACCCCAACCAAAATGCATTTCGCTAGGTAAGTACCAATATTTTATGAAAATTTTCCTTGACGTTCTTGCTTGGTACCTAATCGCTTATATATTTAATTTTCGAAAGAAGTTTTTTGTTTCTCTTTTTCATCTTTTATTATCCAATTAGGAAAATCTTTTATCGCCATTTTGAAATAAGCGTCGTATAGTAGTATGTTTGGGAGCCCCTTTAATTAACACACAAAACATATAATTCACATACATGTGATTGTCGACAAATTCTCACGCATCGCGACAGTCTGATATAATCTAGGATTTATATGAAAAACACAGAATAATGCTTGAGAATTGTGATGTGTCTTCATTACTTGCTTATTATGTTGGCTCTACCATTGTCCCGACAGTTTCATTATGTGCTAAATGTTCGACAATAAACTTTAATTATTTTAACGAATTGTTTGAGGAGTGGAGTATTTCTTTTGGACGATAACTTCAACGTTTCATACTCAAAAATGTATTAATTATTTTAAAAATAACACTAAATCTGTAGATTACGCAGTTAGCTCAAACATTTTATATCTAAATGCGAATATAGATAGCTTTTATTAACTTTCTTAATTACTCATTTAATACTTAAGAAGTACCTACTAAACCATAATTACACGACAGCCTTTAAATAGAAAATCTCAATGAGAATCGAAAATTACAAATAAATTATAGGTTTTCAAACCGTTTAATCGTCACCATTTAACGTTCTCAACTTCTGAGTAATTCCATCGTCGAGCATGATCGCTGTTTAGTCAGCAGCTGTCACGATTATGGATATTTAGCGGATTTCTGCACGCCACGCCACCAGTACTGGCTAGACTAAGACCCATCTTGGAAATCTCACTGATTACTGTCCTCGTTGATCGGAAAAAATGTGATGTCGGAGTTTTTTTATTGATTCACTACTGGATGTTGCTATATAGATTTGAAAGCTTTGCTACGTGTTGCAAGCACACTACTATAATGTTAAATATCTAGATCTAGAACACATAATTTAAAACTGGCTCTAAAATGCGAAAATATATTTGATTGAGGTTTCGTCATATATGTGGCAATCATGAGAAATGTGAGTAGCTACGGGTTCGCGAGCAGCCATGCAATCAACGCTAGAAATGTTCGGCTGTATGTTACTTAATCCCTTGGCAGCAGAGCGACTGCGAACACTTAATTATTTCGAAATAATTATTTGTTGATATTTTTATCATTCTTAATATGGCACACCTTCTTGTGAAGGTGTATAACGCATACTTGGTGGTAACCACAGCTGTCAATTGTCAGCATCATCAGAACAACAGACTGATAATGCTGAGACGTAACCCTCATGTATAACGAGGGGGTTACATCGTGCACTGCAGTGCAAGACGTAACCCTCTCCGAAGGAGAATATTGCCATATTTCTCCGATTGGCAGGTGGGATAGAGACCATCAGTATTGGACCGTTTTCATCTGAGAATCTGAGATTTTAGACAAGACATTACTATAATAAATAAATGTAGGTAAACCTCTTCATGAGATTTGGTTAGAAAGCTGCCAGAAAAACATATCGTTTATCAAATACACGCTCAGTTTTCGGTAAAACGATACCTTTTTGAAATCTACTACTTGTTGACAGTTGTACCTACCTCTACTTTCGCTCAACCGGTGGCTTCGTATATTATTCAATGACTGACATTCGAGATAACTCAATCATCTGATGAATGTAGGTAGGTACGTTCGGGAGCTATTAAGATCGTTTATCAAATATTACGCTCAGTTTTCGGTAAAACGACACCTATTTAACATTGTGGATTGTTGTACTTTCATTCAGCCGGTGCGCCGTCGCCGTACGTACATACATTCAATGACTGACATTCAAGATACCTTAAAATCATCTTATGAATTCCTTATACGTTCGGAAGGTATTAAATATTTTAGTTATGACCTAAAAACACCGTTCTGTCTGCTAATTTATTGTAGAGAAGGATTTCATGATTAGCAATAGATAATTAAACTATAATATTGTGACGGCCGTGACGTCACATTACGTAGAGGAGACATAGAGCATCAAGCGATCACCAATTCTGCCGCTAGCCATCAAGTCACAGTGGCATTTTTCTTATACACGAGAGCCCGCGGTTCGATCCTCTGTCGGACCAAAGCATTTTGATAGTTTTTACGATATTTCTAGAATGTTTACATGTTTATACAAAGTTTATTTACATATTTGATAGAGAAATAGAACATTCTAGTATCGTCGGGAAATAATGGAAGAGAAGGAAAAGGACAGGAAATGGTTACAAAAGACAAACGAAAAGAAAAACGAAATGACTATCGAAATTAGAGTTACTAGAAGGTTCTATGGGGTATATAAGCAGCGGCGAAACGCACAATCGATGTAGTTGAATAGAGGAGTAGTTTAATAGTGGGAGTTCAATAGAAGGACTAGTCGGATAAAGAAGAAGGGTAAGGAACAAGAAGAAGGAAGATGAAGAAGTTATAAAGTAGTAGTTAAGGAGTAGTCAATAGAAGAGTTTGAAGAGGTCTAGCAGTAGTTGGTGCTAGCACGGAGGAGTGTAGAAGTGGATGTCGTCGGGTTCAGCACCGAGAGGCTACGTTGTTCAGACGTGACGCTACTTGGAAGGGCGGACTGCGACATCGGAGGTCAAAAAGTGGGAATGTCATCGAGTAACAGCGCTGGGTGGTTACGTCGTTCGCAAGAAGACTACACCACACAGAAGAGCGGACCACGACATTCAGAGTATGTGGATGTGTTTTTGGTAATAAAGCGTCGTCTCTGCAACCGAGTGTTTTCCTTCCAATCCCGTACCCCGCGTCCGTGAGTATGTGGATGTGTTTTTGGTAATAAAGCGTCGTCTCTGCAACCACAGCGTTTTTCTTCCAATCCCGGTACCCCACTTCCGTAACAATATGTACTCTTTTATGTCACATTTCCACCTGTAAGAAAACTCAGAAATGTCCGGTGTCGTGTCAGACACTAGTTCTAAAAAATCACAAGAAAGCAAATTCAAAGAGCAATACGAATTTAATATTTAACAAACTTAAACGCTCTCCTTTATAATCACTGAAAGTGCAATCATGCAATATTGATTATCGAAGGTGCGATATTATGGAGCCAATTATAAGTAAGAACACTTAACATAACACAATTTCTTTAAAGTATACGAACAACCGTAATAGTGCAAAAAAATCTAAATCCTGTTTTTTACCCGACTGCAAGAGGGTTATGTTTTTCGCGCGTATCTTGTAAGTTTGTATGTAATATTCTTTATTACCTCATATCTTTCAAACGGCTGAACAGATTTCCATGATTAACATATCGTGAGATTTGTCTCGTCAGCCCAAGTGTTCTTAAGAAGGTGGCGTTATAAAAAAACCAACATGGCGGCTGTACGGTGCTATTATAGGTAGTAGAAAAAAAATTTTTTTAGAATACTGCAATATGGGTGTCAAATTAAAGGGCTTATTATAAGGATTTCAAAAAGGTTTATCATATAAATAATAACTAAAAATAAATAAATTAAAAAATAAATTAAAAAATAAATTAAAAAATAAATTAAAAAAAAATTAAAACCCGCCTGCCTAAAAAGACAAGTCAACTGAAAAGATGGAAACATTATAACATGCAGTCGGAGGCATATAACTAAAATCATTCATAATGTCACTTTCTTTATGCATGCCTCCGACTGTTAGACTGACTATAATGTTGCCTTTAATATTTAATCTTGTTTCCATCTTTTCAGTTGACTTGTATTTTTAGGCAGGCGGGTTTTTTAGTAAATACGTAACCTGAAACATACGAAAATTCAATTTAGTTTTTATACATTATCCGCAAAAAATAGTACATAAAGTACTTATGTCAACCTTTTTCATAGTATCTAGGTAGGTACCACATTTATCGTGATATGAACCGCGAAATTATAAAGCAATTTTATATGAGTTTGGACGAGCATGGATCAGTCACGATCACACGTCAGCCATTTTTATTGTCCACACTACTGGGACACAGGCTTTCCTATGGGTGGATTGGATACTGGCCCATAACCCACCACGTTGGGCGCCCAGTGATAATTGGTAGGTGTGTGGTATGACCACCTGGTTATAGTTACCACCGAAAGTGGAACCCTCAGAGGTTTTTATTTAATAAGTTGTTAATTGAAAATGATTTTTATAAAACTTTACGTGGAAACATTTATGGCACATAATCTAGTATTTTTAAAAGGTATCACTATTCCCTAGTTAGTAGTTATTCGTATAAGTAGATAGCAAATGTGCCAAAAACGGCCAATTTAACAGTTTTGCTATCTACTTCTAGCAGTGCCTACGAGGGAAAATAATGTTACCTTTTAAAAATACTAGACTAGACCCGAAAAATTCCACGTAAGGTAGTTAACCCTCACATTAAATCCTCAGTGGACAAAACTTTACAGTATGATCAAGTATCATAAATGAAACATATTTTTAATTTAACCAAATTGTTTTTTTTTGTTTTTGGATATTTGTACATAGGTTTAGGTTTATACTATATTACATCCCTGCAAGTTTCATCGACTGAGGATTTAATGTTGGGGTCTCCACACAAAAGATCGCTTCATTTCCTACACTATACAGGGTCAGTTTTGTATTCACTATCCAAATTTTGAGGATGTGTTCAGTCCATGAAACTGATCAACTTTCTCTAAGGAACACATGGCCAAATATGTAAAAAAATCGAGTATCCATACAAATCAAAGAGATCACGTAATCAAGTTAGTATGGGATGATCAAAATTTTGTGACGAAATTCGACACATGTTTCTTGGAGAAAGTTGTTTAGTTTCATCACATATAATATACTCTATACTAGTACAGATACCTCATCCCATACTAAAAAAATGGCCCTCGTAAGGCTACTATCAGGGCGATTAAAAATGTTTTTCTTATAGAATTCCAACGTTAGTTTAAATTCACCTCACTAGATAGCAGTATCTGCTAACTAAGCCACATCTGATGTATCAAATGAGACCCCATGGTTTCATGAACTGGACACATCCTTGAAATTTGGATGGTAAGTTCAGAATGACGCGATATAACGCACTGCTCCTCGGATCAGCTCAGTGGCTTCAATGATATCACACGCAGCGCAACTAATTATACAATCTCTGATGTAAGTGATAAGTTGCCAAAACCAGTCAAACACCATCGGCAGGTCATTGGGTTAGCTATCGTAACAGTTTTCGTTTCTCGATGTCAGTCTGTCAATATTTTGTAAATTATTCAACTGGAATGACAGGTGGAGAAGTGTATAACGTAACTTTAATTATTTGTTCATGACAAGTCGATAACTACACCGTAATAAAACAGAGTTCTAGTTGCTAACTTGTGTAAAGTGTTTCAAGACCATGATTTGCAGATTTAAAATTATTGTAGGTACTAAGAATTTGCGTGTTTTCAAAAAGGAAACAGTTGATATACTTATATTTTCGTTAATATACTCGTAAGTAAATATATACAGGGTCATTTTGAACTTACCATCCAAATTTCGAGGATGTGTTCAGTTCATGAAACTGAACAACTTTCTCTAAGGAACACATGGTTAAATATGTAAAATAAAAATCGACTTTCCATACAAATCAAAGAGATCACGTGATCAATTTAGTATGGGATGACCAAAATTTTCTGGCGAAATTTGACACATGTTTCTTAGAGAAAGTTGTTTAGTTTCATGGACTAGACACATCCTTAAAATTTGGATGGTAAGTTCAAATGACCCGATATAGAGTAAAAAACTTCTAAACAATTCATGGAAAGATAGTTATTATGAAATATAAATAATCTAAGTATAATATCACTTATACCTTTAAAATGTCAACATAATAATAATTACTTAATAACTTTCTCTTTATATTGACTAATTAAATTATAAGCACTTAATTTTTATTGGATTTACCATAACTACTTATAGCAAAATGAGAAACCAATAAAGTAGGTAGGTACCTTACTTATAATAAGAAAATATTATGTATGTGCTTGCCTTAAAGTTTATTATTTACAGACCCTCGCTTGCTTAATAAGTTCTCATCAGAGCAGTTGAAAGGTCAAATATTTCGCTTCACAATCAACAGATTTTTATAAAATGTATGAAAGTAAGGTTACGTTATATCACCTTACAAGTTAGTATAATGTTATCGGTGACAAGAGGTCAGTAACCCCAAGAGAGGAGATGCAGCGAAAGTAAACGCGCGGACAGGTCTTTGATGCATGTCCCTATTCGTACTAGACGTGCAGACAAAAACTACTACATGCCTTAAATACCTTCGCTGTACTACCGTTGAATTAGGGCTATCAAAACAGTCTTTGGCAATGGCGGGATGGCACAAAATTTGTCCTGCTTGGTGGCGCTACTGCTGCTGGAGACCTTTGTATGGGCATTTATCCCCGACTTTCCCATTTAATTTAAATTATATCTAAAAATGGTTGATACTAATAAGTAATTGTTATGGAACTCAGACAGTAAACGAATTAAAGATTAGAGGAAACCAAAATGTGTTGGAAAAAGAAAATATACGAAAAATCGCTTCCAACATCCAAAAATTGATATCAAACACATAGAAAACAACAAAATAACAGGTCTACATATACACTAGCGCCAAGTTAGTGGTTGTGCGCGGACTGGTGGACGATTTGTGAATCAGAAAAAATATCCTGCTATTCAAAACACTTAAAAAAAACACGTGGGTTCGAAGATTTCCGCGCCAGTTTACTGAAATAAACTTCAAAAGTTTTTTTGTAACTTTAATCGCCTCACCGATGACCACAACACCTCCAAAGATGTCTAATATAAACCAAACTAAAAAAAACAAATAAAACATCAAAAACTTATAAGAAAATCTTGAAACATAGTTGAGATAAGTACGTAACTTTATGTTAGGTAGGTACACTTTTTCACCATGTGGAGATATCTCATGCAATATTAGTGATGGATTAGTCATCATTAGAGACCGGATTATACATATTTAACCCCTTTTTAGTAGTAGTTGCATATTTTGCCATAAATTTTGGAAATCATGCATATACGCTCGATCTCGTTCATCGTTCAAATCTCTAACATGTCCAAAAATGACACTAAAATTTAAATACTGCCTAGTCACCTCAGTGCATGCCTCAGTGAACGTGGAAGGGTCCTTTCCGCTTACAAAAATATTTTAAGCGATTATCGACTCAATTTGTCTTCTGAACATTTGAAACAGTACTTAGTTGTATACATTTTTAAAGGTAAATTTCAATGTCAAATACATTTTGTAATTGATATTTTCGCAAATACGATTGTTATCTTTTAGT